>CM028233.1:35000-10035000 GCA_016432845.1 Psidium guajava
CCCTAAACCCTAAACCCTAAACCCTAAACCCTAAACCCTAAACCCTAAACCCTAAACCCTAAACCCTAAGCCCTAAGCCCTAAGCCCTAAGCCCGAAGCCCTAAGCCCCAAGCCCTAACCCCGAAGCCCGAAGCCCTAAGCCCGGAGCCCTAAGCCCGAAACCCTAAACTCGAAGCCCGAAACCCGAAGCCCGAAACCCGAAACCCCAAACCCGAAACCCTAAGCCCTAAACCCTAAGCCCTAAGCCCCTAAGCCCTAAGCCCAAAAAAAGCCACCCTAAACCCTAAATCGTAAACCCTAAGCCTTAAGCCCTAAGCCTTGAGCCTTGAGCCCTAAAGCCCCAAAGACCTAAGCCCCAAGCTCTAAGCCCTAAAGCCCTTAGCCCTAACCCCCTTAAGACTGTTGCGTTTCTAGAAACTTCGCTGTTGAGTATCAAGTGCGATTTACAAGTCATTTGGATATTAGATGTCCGAATTAGAAACGTGGGTGCTCGTTGAGGACGAGTTCACTAAACATGACACACAATGAGCAATTAACAAGCATAGAAAGCTTCGTGCTGGGTCAACGTCTAATCGCTCAAGCTTTGATGTGTGAGTGATTCTCAAATCTGAGACATAATGCTGGCTTGTGTGTTGGGTGGCTATGGTTCACAAGTGCACATATTGGCAGATCGTCGATCTACCTCTATACTTGATGGTTATAGACATTCGTGTATGAAGTCATAGGTGTGCACAATAGTGGGCTGGTGGAATTGGATTGGACTTCAAATTAATTATTGTGGGCTGCAAATTGATGGTTTAGGCGTGTAAGTGATGGGCCCTCTGATGATAATGGATTTAGGGGTTAATATTTTGACTAATTGGGCCAAAATAGGACTCATGGGCTTAAGTCTTGTTAATGGGCTTCATATGGACGAAAATTAAATTGAATTAGGCCATAATTAAGGGTTTGAATATAAAACTTTAGTGCCCAATAATGTACCTGGGCTTGGGAGTTGAAATTGGGCCTAATTATATGGAAATGGGCTTTGTAAGCTTACTTGAAATTTTGGGCTGGGACCTTGCACGAAAATTTATAAATATTAGGCCTTGGAATATTTAATTACCCAACATTAAATTATGGGCTTGGAACTAGTGAATGGGCTTTCGACCGTATTGGGCCTAAATCCACCTATTGGGCCTAAACTTAAGGAAGAACCTTATGGGCCGTAGTCTGGGCTTAGTCTAATTTAATAAGACTTAATAAAACCCATAAGTATTTTAACACACTAATTGTGGGCCGATGATGGACCAGGGACTAATAATGGAGACTGAGTTTAGACCGCGTCATAGGGCCGGATAGGACTGAGTTCCGAAATACATAAGTTCTAATGATGACATTAACCACGATTGGGTTTATTGGGGGATTGTCTAAGAGAAAGCGAATGTCTAATGGAAATGCGTGTGGTGCCCAATTGAATCCAGTTGGTAGAGAAACTGCGTGTAGGGTACCAGGTTTATATGTGGCATGTCCCGATGTATGTGGGTTGGTTAGAACATTACTTGGATTGTTATGCCTCTTTGCATACGAAATTCCTAGATTGCCTGCTCTGTGACTGACGCATTGTTGAAACTGTCTGAGCACCATATATTGCGAGCATGGAATGAGTCACTGGGAAGAGTGACAGGTTGGATGGGCCTTGATGCGTTTTACACGGGGAAATGGAGGGATAAGCGTACCAACCTGAAGCATGCCACACGCGGGTTGAGGCACGAGCCTGATGCATATGAAGCGCAGGCTGGATTCACTAGGATCAGTTAAGGCGGGTTGAGGCGTGCATCTGGTTTTGCATATTTAGTTACTGTTATTGTCTGTTGATTGCCCGTCTACACTTTATGATTTGCACTTTGTATTACTATGCGTAATCGGGACGTACACCCGCTGGGGTTTGGCACCATGACAACTAAGAATACTCGAATTAGATGACCTGGCACCCTAGTTTACTTGATAGGATCGATTCCACTAGTATACTCTATCCTACGCTAGCATTAGGGATGAGCTTGCTGAGTCATCGACTCACTGGCTGTGGTTGCCTTATTTACAGATCCAGGACGCCCGTGATGGCCGCGCCCCCTCTGCTTTTTGGTCTGCCAGTGTAGATAAATCTAGGGATTCCCTTTATTTTGATATGCATGCCATGATGTGACACAGACGTTTAACCAATGTGTGGATAAATTAAGGTGGTCCTCATTTTCTACCCCCTAGATTTGAGGCATGGTTTAGGAAGGGTTTGTATGGTTTTGAGGGACCCCATAGAGACGCCCCGATACCTATGGAGGATGATCCCACCTTTTTGCAACCTGCCGAGTATGGAGGAGAGGTGGTCGATCCCGAGCCGCTACAGGAGTTGCCTTCCCTGGACGCACGGAGATCGACGGCCATGACGAGGGCGAGGCCATGGATACCGATCAGGAGGAGGACCTCGAGGAGGATCCAGAGGAGGACCCCGAGGAGGAGCCTGAAGATTGAGTCCTGCTGACACTGGTCTAGCTTTTTGGGAGATAGTGAGTGCGTAGGTGTCGAGACCATGGGTTGTATATTCTTTTGGTGGTCTGTACCGAACGCCTTGTTGTTATGTATATATATATTGATGTTTTGTGTATTCTCTTTTTGTGTACTACCCCACTATTGTATGCATCCGTGTATAGATAGGAGGCACGTTTCCGCAAGTTCAGGTTCAAGGTTTCAAATGGATGCGCCGTCTGGTCGCGACGAAGAGATTTCCTAGGCCGTCGCATATCATGGATCAAGCGAGCGCGAGAGAATTTAAATGTATGAACGGGATACCGCGGTCTCGAGAGGCGCTCAGGGCCTAACATCCCTGTTCGAGTGGTATCAGAGCAAGGTCAGCTCGGTACGAGACCTTTCGAGGATTTGGAGTAATAAGATTGATGATTTTGGGGTAGTTAAATAGACAGACCCTAGACCTAAGGATTAAGAAGGGTAGAATGCATGAATTGATTGGCGCATGTGTTTGCTTAATAGAGTTGATTGCCTAGAGTAACCTTAGGCTATGGCATTTTAAACTAAGCTGCAGGTGCGTCGGGACCTGAGGTAAGGTTCTAAGGTATAACCCTGTGAGTAGGGTGCTTGAGTGTTGATTGCTGAGTGATTGATTTGCTGATTGTTATTGTCTGTGGTTGTATGCCTAGTCGGCTATCGCACGCTGCTTGACCATCATGCATTGCATGATTTCTGCATTGAAAACAAGTGGTTTGAATTGAAAATGGTTTAAAATGAAAATTTGGGTTTGAAAAGCACATGCATCACATGTTATTAGACTGGGTAACCGTCAGCCTGGTATGGGACTAGTTTGACGGGACGTCTACAAAGCATAATGAAGCATGGTATGGGACATGTGGAATGGGGCTCTCTTTGGATGTGAATAATTTAGGACAGCTGTTCGCACCAAGAAATGATGAGGGCGGGGAGTGGTCGCCGGGGCAGAGACCCGTTCAAGAAGCAGCTCCCGGCAGGCTTCTAGTTGAGGAGGCGAACAGAGTGGCCTAGGTTATACATTGACAGGGTTGAGTTTAGGTGTCTACCAAGTCCAATTGCATTTAAGGCTGCAGCAAATTTTACATGCATACTCATGTCAGTAGACGCGATAGTAGACGAAAGCTTGGTTGTTAGCTTTAGAGTTCCAAATTCCTGAAGGGAATTTTATTTGATGTAGGTGTGAGAAAGAATTAGGAGGATGAGCAATAGGGGCAGAAGACCGAGCGCGGGTGCATCAAGCTCAAGGGCTCCTGCACTTGAGGGAGACCCGAGGATTGAGGAAATGATGAGAGTGCTGACTGAGGTTAGCAACTTGATGGGTAGGCAAGCCGCTGAGAGGGCTACCACTGTTGCCCAAGCAGCTGAGGCCGCTGTGGCCGCTGGAGCCAATGGAGGCAATGGGTATGGTAATGAAGGACGCCAAACCCATCATATCATAGAACAGTTTCTGAAGCTGCAACCATCGAAGTTTGACGGTAGTGGAAGACCCGAGGCAGCCGCCCTGTAGATTGAACAGCTGGAGAAAGCCTTCACTGTGCTGGGATGCACGGATGAAGAGAAGGTCTCACTGGACCTATCAACTTCAGAGCACTGCTGATGATTGGTGGAAGGCCACCTAAGGGCGAGTCTTTCCTGAAGGCATGAGGCTGAACTGGGCTGCTTTCTGTGTTACATTCAATGTGAAGTATTTTTCGGAAGCTACCCAAGAGCGAAAGATGGAAGAATTCATAAGACTTCACCAAGGAACAATGACTGTGGATCAGTATGAGGGTGAGTTCGCCAAATTGTCAAAGTTTGCTCGAAAACTGATAAAGGACCCATGGGACAAGGCAAGAAGGTTCAGAGAAGGTTTGAGACCAAAGTTGAAGAGTATACTGATCGCCACCGGGCTGAGGGACTATAACGAGATGTATAAGCGAGCCATTGTGATAGAATGAGACTTCCAAGAGAAGGCTGCCGTTTTTTTATCGTGGTTCATGCCTGAAAGAGACTTCAGAAATTTTGGTAAGAAGCCAATGAGGGACAACCGCAGATTCGTTCCACCTGCTAAGAGGACCCTGGGAAAACCTTCACCCTCAGGAGGTCAGAACTACCGAGACTATGGCAGAAGACATGGAAACAACCCCTGCCTGAAGAAGACTGGTGGATGCTTTGGGTGTGGGCAGTTGGGGCACTATTTGAGAAACTGTCCGAAGAAATGTCCGAAACCCCAGTTCCAGTAGCAGCAACAACCGCAAACTGTAATTGCTCCGCAAGGGGATCTGAACCGTCCACCTGCTCAAGGACGAGTCTATGCACTGGCGCGCAAAGATGCTGAGAATGCGCCAGGGGTGATCACAGGTACCGTCTCTCTCTATGGTCATACTGCATATGCATTATTTGATCCTGGAGCGTCACACTCTTTCGTGTCTGAGCGTTTTGCTGAGTTAGCTGGATTAAATGTTAGACCATTGGATGTGACCTTGCATGTAACCACCCCATTGAAAGATAGCGTTAGGGTATAAGGGGTGTAAGATAGTCTTGGGCGATAGAGTGGAGGAAATCGATTTAGCTGTCCTGCCCATGTATGATTTCAATGTAATTGTTGGCATGGACTGGCTAGTTAAACATGGGGCAGTTATTGACTGCAGTAGAAGTGTAATACGATTTAACCCAGTAGGCCACCCTGGATATGAATTAATGGGGAATCGAGGAGGAACGTTGATCCCTTGGATCTCATCGTTGGAAGCAACCAAATTGATGAACGAAGGCTGTCTAGGATTTTTGGCATCGGTGACGGATTCATCTGCTCAAGAAGTGAAGTTGGAGGATGTACCTGTAGTAAGAGATTATCCAGATGTATTCCCTCAAGAGTTGCCTGGTTTGCCAACAGAGCGTGAGGTGGAATCCGTCATTGAGTTGGCACCTGGAACAAAGCCGATCTCAAAAGCGCCGTATAGGATGTCATTGTCAGAGCTAAAGGAGGTGCAGATGCAAGAGTTATTGGATAAAGGATTTATCCGCCCCAGTGCTTCGCCATGGGGAGCTCCGGTGCTGTTTGTTAAGAAGAAGGATGGATCGTTAAGACTCTGCATAGATTATAAACAGCTGAATCAAGTGACGATCAAGAACAAGTATCCTTTACCAAGGATTGATGATCTATTTGATCAGCTTCAAGGAGCGTGTGTCTTCCCTAAGATAGACCTAAGAACAGGCTATCACCAATTGAGGATTAAGAAGGAGGACGTCCCGAAGACTGCCTTTAGGACCAGGTATGGGCATTACGAATTCACTATTATGCCATTTGGATTAACGAATGCCCCAGCCGCGTTCATGGACATGATGAATCGAGTATTCAAGGAGTTTCTGGATCAGTTCGTGATAGTCTTCATCGACGACATTTTGGTGTACTCGAAGAATTCTGGAGACCACGAGGAACATGTGAGGATTGTCCTACAGACATTAAAGAAACATTCACTATATGCCAAGTTTAGCAAATGTGAGTTCTGGTTGAATAGAGTGGCATTCCTAGGACATATAGTGTCTGGCGAAGGAATATCAGTGGATCCAGCAAAGATTGAAGATGTGGAGAAATGGCCAAGGCCAACGACCGTGACTGAAGTGCAAAGCTTCCTAGGATTGGCTGGATACTACAGACGCTTTGTGGAAAATTTCTCGGCGATAGCGTCTCCTCTGACATGCTTGCTGAAGAAGGAGTCGAAGTACCAATGGTCCACGAAGTGCGAAGAAAGCTTCCAAGAACTGAAGAACCGATTGACCTCCGCGCTAGTGTTAACCATCCCATCTGGACCTGAAGGGTTTGAGATTTATAGCGATGCATCACTAAGAGGTTGGGATGTGTTCTAATGTAGCATGGACGAGTAGTGGCTTATGCATCTCGATAGCTGAGGCCGCATGAGATGAATTACCCGACGTATGACCTGGAGTTAGCTACGATTGTGTTTGCACTGAGATTTGGAGGCACTATCTGGTGGGAGAGAAGTTCCAGATTTACACGGATCACCAGATATTTATTCTCACAGAAGGAGCTTAACATGAGACAGTGTTGATGGATGGGGCTGCTGAAGGACTACGACTGCGATATCTTGTACCACCCAGAAAATGCGAATAAGGTGGCGGATGCTTTGAACCGGAAGTCAAGCATAGCGCACATGATGGTTAAGGAATGGACGTTGTTGGAGGAAATCAAAGATTCTGAGTTCAAGGTTGAGGTAGGAAGCCTCTCCAGCTTGATGGCCACATTGCAGATCGAGCCCGAGATTCAACTATGGATCAAAGAGTTGCAGTCCACGGACCCTGATGTCCAGAAGATTGTGACGATGGATGCAGACAAAAGGAAACCGGAATTTCAGGTGACCAAAGATAGAGTATTAAAGTTTAAAGGATGTTTGTGTGTGCCGAATGACGAAGAGCTGAAGGAAAGGATTTTGGCTGAGGCACACCGAAGCAACTACAGTATTCACCCTGGGAGTACGAAGATGTATCAGAATCTACGTCAACACTACTGGTGGAATGGAATGAAGGTAGATGTGGCTAAACATGTGGCGAAGTGCTTGATGTGTCAGCAGGTGAAAGCACAACATTACAAGCCTGGAGGCCTATTGCAACCACTAGAAATCCTAGAATGGAAAAGGGAACATGTCACCATGGATTTTGTGACAGGATTACCAAGAAGCCAAAGAGGAAACGACTCGATTTGGGTGATAGTAGACAGGCTAACGAAGTCTGCGCAATTTATCATTGTACGAAAGGATTCTACTCTGGAAAAGCTGGCTGAGTTATATGTGAGGCAGATGGTGAAACTGCATGGTGGAGTACTAGTAAGTATTGTATCGGATTGAGATCCTCGATTCATAGCCACATTTTGGAAGAGCCTGCAAGGTGCTTTGGGAACGGAGTTGAGATTCAGTACAGCCTACCACCCTCAGATCGATGGTCAGTAGGAAAGGACCATACAGACTCTGGAGGATATGCTAAGGGCGTGCGTAATCGACTTCAAATGTGGCTGGGATGAACAATTACACATAGTAGAATTCGCCTACAACAACAGCTATCAGCAGAGTATTAAGATGGCACCGTTCGAAGTGTTGTATGGAATGGCCTACAGGACTTTGATCTGTTGGGACGAAGTTGGCGAGAAAAGCATAACGGGCCCGGAGTTGGTTTAACAGTCGGTCAAGGCTGTCAAGGTGATCAGGGATAGGCTGAGGACAACCCAGAGCAGATAGAAGAGCTATGCGGACAAAAGATGTAAGCCATTGGAGTTCCAAGTTGGAGACCATGTATTTCTGAAGGTATCGCCGATGCGAGAATTATCTCGGTTTGGCAAGAAAGGAAAGCCGAGTCCGAGATTTATAAGGCCATTCGAGATTTTGGAGAAGATCGGGATACTAGCCTATCGTCTAGCACTGCCACCGAACTTATCTCGGATCCACAACGTGTTTCATGTATCGATGCTCAGGAAGTACGAGCCGGATCCTGGCCATATACTCAATCATGAAGTCATTGAAATGGATGACCGAGTCTCGTACGTGGAGAGGCCAGTCAGAATTAAAGATCGAAAGGAACAAGTCCTGAGGAACAAGACAACACCTTTGGTCAAAGTCATCTGGGAGCACCATGGGACTGAAGGAGCCACGTGGGAGAGCAAAGATGAGATGAAGAAGAAATACCCCTATTTGTTCGAATAGTCAAGTGTAATTTTTCTTTTTGAAGTAGGGTTTAGTAGACTGTAAATTTCAAGGACGAAAATCTTATAAGGAGAGAAAAATTGTGACAGTCTGAAAATTCGACCCATTTATTGGACTTTCTAAACAAATGGAAACACTTCATTAGTACACTCTGATCGACGCTCTCCCAGGAGTAGCTACCCTGGGATGACTAACTGAAGGGGAAAGGCTACCTTAGAAAATCTTCCAAACAGCCGCCCGTTGGTCTGAGACTGAGACAGAGTCGGTATTTAATGAAATTGACCACAAAATGAAATCCGACGCTGGGCGATCGAATTAGTAAGATAATCGCAATGGAGAAATGAATTCAGTTTCAAAAGCGTTTCCTGAAGGGCAGACAGCCGGTGCACGTCGAGAAGCAAGATGTGAATGGAAAATTACCGAAATACCCCCGATGAATGCTCAATCCTTAGAATGACATCAATTAGGATTATTTGAGAGCAAATACGATAAAATGAAACCAATTCCAGTTTGAAATTCGTTCGCGCTCGAGACCCGATCATGTATTTGGCATGCAAATCGAGGCAAGTCGAATCAGATGTCACATCAGTCAAATGTCACATCAATCCATCAATCACATCAATCAATCATGGCACAATTTCCAAAGCCAATCAATCAAGTCTCATCAAAGTACAAATGTCACATAAGCTTTCACCGACTCCCACTAACATATTTTGAGTTTTATTAAACTTGAATAATCTCTCTCTCATTCCCCCTCCCATTCGGCCGACCCTCTCCTCCCTCTCTTCTTCTTCTTCTTCTTCTTCTTCTTCTTCTTCTTCTTCTTCTTCTTCTTCTTCCTATCGGCCTCCCCTCCGTTCGCCTGTGAAGCCGCCCGTCACCACCTCCTGTCGTCGTCGTTCAACCATCATCCTTCAAGCTGTCGTCTAGGTGAGCCGTTCTAGTCCTTCTTCTTCTTGTTTTCGTGGCCCTTGAGAGCCACCATGAACCCGACCAAGTCCTCACCGTCCCTCTTTCTCTCTCGGTTCAACCAGCCGTCGCCCACGTCGCCGTCATTTCCGTCACCATCCGGCCGCCGTCCACCATCACCGGCCACCACCTCATCTTGGTAAGTCCTCTAGTCCTTCTCTCTTCCATTTTTATTACTCGAAGTCCACGAAGAACACCCCGACCAGACCTGGTTTCCTCCTTGTTTCCGCATCGTCGTTCTTCGCCGATGATTCGGCCGTGAGCCTTCGGGCTATCCAAGCCACTCCACTCTTCCCCTCAACCCTTCTAACACCTAAAGCCAACCTATTCAAGTCTTGGGAGTCCCATGAAGGTGTTGAAACCGCCACCCAAGCCGCCGTCCAACCCTCCTTGGCCGTGAGCCTACGCGGCCGTTCTTAGCTCCATCGTCCGTCCTCATCGTTCTCAATCCACTCTAGGTAAGTTCTACTCCTAATCATGGCCTAGGCTAGCCATATACATGTATGGTTGGATGTCTTAAGGGCTGGTGATTTCGATTAGGGAGAAAATGAGTGATTATGGTTAATGGGCATTAGACTAATTGAGGAGATGGGTGTTCGGGCCAAGAGTGTGGGCTGATGGAATTGGATTGGACTTCAAATTAATTATTGTGGGCTGCAAATTGATGGTTTAGGCGTGTAAGTGATGGGCCCTATGATTATAATGGGTTTAGGGGTTAATATTTTGACTAATTGGGCCAAAATAGGACTCATGGGCTTAAGTCTTGTTAATGGGCTTCATATGGACAAAAATTAAATTGAATTGGGCCTTAATTAAGGTTTTGAATATAAAACTTTAGTGCCCAATAATGTACCTGGGCTTGGGAGTTGAAATTGGGCCTAATTATGCGAAAATGGGCTTTGTAAGCTTACTTGAAATTTTGGGCTAGGGCTATGCACAAAAATTTATAAAATATTAGGCCTTGGAATATTTAATTACCCAACATTAAATTATAGGCTTGGAACTAGTGAATGGGCTTTGGACCGTATTGGGCCTAAATCCATCTAATAGGCCTAAACTTAAGAAAGAACCTTATGGGCCTTAGTCTGGGCTTAGTCTAATTTAATAAGACTTAGTAAAACCCATTAGTATTTTAAGACACTAATTATGGGTCGATGATAGGCCAAGGACTAATAATAGAGACTGAGTTTGGACCGAATCATTGGGCCGGATAGGACTGGGTTTCGAAATAACATTAACCACGATTGGGTTTATTGGGGGATTGCCTAAGAGAAAGCGAATATCTAATGGAAATGCGTGTGGTGCCCAATTGAATCCAGTTGGTAGAGAAACTGCGTGTAGGGTACTAGGTTTATATGTGGCTTGTCCCGATGTATGTAGGTTGGTTAGAACATTACTTGGATTGTTATGCCTCTTTGCATACGAAATTCCTAGATTGCCTGCTCTATGATTGACGCATTGTTAAAACTGTCTGAGCACCATATATTGCGAGTATGGCATGAGTCATTGGGAAGAGTGACAGGTTGGATGGACCCTGATGCGTTTTACACGGGGAAATGGAGGGGTAAGCGTACCTACCTGAAGCGTACCACACGCAGGTTGAGGCACGAGCCTGATGCGTATGAAATGCGGGCTGGATCCACTAGGATCAGTTGAGGTGGGTTGAGGTATGCATCTGGTTTTGCATATTTAGTTACTGTTATTGTCTGTTGATTGCCCGTCTACACTTTATGATTTGCACTTTGTATTACTATGCGTAATCGGGACGTACACGTGCTGGGGTTTGGCACAATGACAACTGAGAATACTCGAATTAGATGACCCAGCACCCTAGTTTACTGGATAGGACCGATCCCACTAGTATACTCTATCATACGCTAAGATTAAGGGTGAGCTTGCTGAGTCCTCAACCCACTGGCAGTGGTTGCCTTATTTACAGATCTAGGACGCCCGTGATGGCCGCGTCCCCTCCGCTTTTTTGTCTGCCAGTGCAGATGGAGTCCGAGGATTCCCTTCATTTTGATATGCATGCCGTAATGTGACACAGGCGTTTGACCACTATGTGGGTAGATTAGGGTGGTCCTCATTTTGTACCCCGTAGGTTTGAGGCATGGTTTATAGAGGGTTTGTATGGTTTTGAGGGACCCCATAGAGACGCCCCGATACCTATGGAGGATGATCCCACCTTTTTGCAACCTGCCGAGTATGGAGGAAAGGTGGTCGATCTCGAGCCACTGCAGGAGTTGCCTTCCCCAGGACGCACGAAGATCGACGGCCATGACAAGGGCGAGGCCATGGATACCGGTCAGGAGGAAGACCCCGAGGAGGACCTTGAGGAGGAGCCTGAGGACTGAGTCCTGCTGACGCTGGTCTAGCTTTTTGGGAGATAGTGAGAGCGTAGGTGTCGAGACCATGGGTTGTATTTTCTTTTGGTGGTCTGTACCGAACGCCTTGTTGTTATGTATATATATATATATTGATGTTTTGTGTATTCTCTTTTTGTGTACTACCCGACTATTGTATGCATGCGTGTATGGATAGGAGGCACGTTTCCGCAAGTTCAGGTTCAAGGTTTCAAATGGACACGCCGTCTGATCGCGACGAAGAGATTTCTTGGGCCGTCACGTATCGTGGATCAGGCGAGCGCGAGAGAATCTAAATGTATGAACGGGATGCCGCGATCCCAAGAGGGGCTCGAGGCGTGACAATAGTGTTGCAAAAAGAAGAAACAGAACTATAATGGAAATGGTTAGGTTTATAATGGCACAGGCCAATTTGCTAATTACCTTTTAGGGTGATACTTTGTTAACTGCTATCTATGTACTTAATCATGTGCCTTCAAAGTTAATCTCTTCCATCCCATATAAGTTGTGGATAGGTTGAAAATCTGATCTGAGCTTTCTTAAATCTTGGGGTTGTGCTGCCTATACTCATGTGTCCTCTTATAAATATGGAAAATCGGGACATAAACGCAAAAAGTATTTTCATAAGATACTCAGAACACTTAAAGGGGTATGTGATCATAGGCGAGCGAGAAAGTGGAAGTATGACTGAATTTGAATCTCGAGATGTCACATTCTTGGAGAGTAGCTTTTCGAGAAACGACGAAATAGGTGAAGATTATTCCCTATTTGAGACCTTGGATCAAAATAATGGGATAGATGGAAATTATGATTTGAGTGGAAGTAATGTGAGAAGTGGAAAATTAAGTATGAACCAATCTCAATTGCAGTCACTTGATGAGACAATACCGTTATCTGATCCGAGTTAGAGCGTAATGGAGAATGAAGTATATGTGGTACAAGGCTCTTCAAGACGAATAAGTCGTAAAAACATTCCTCGTCGACTCTTTGAGATTGAAGGGGAAGCTTTCATAATCGCTCCATAAGATGACGATGAGCCAAGGAATGTAAAAGAGGCTCTATCTAGCTCTGATAAGGAAATGTGGATGAAAGCAATAAAAGAAGAAATAGAATTAATGAGATTGAACCAAGTTTGGGAACTGGTTGATATTCTGAAATGACACAAAGTCATATGGAATAAATGGGTTCTCAAAATAAAGCATAAAGTTGATGGCTCAATTGAGGGATATAAGGCTAGCCTTATAGCGAAGGGATATAGCTAATAGGAAGGAATCAACTATGAGAATATATTTTCTCTTGTGGTAAGATTTACCTCAATTTGCCTTATCCTGACAATAGTGGCCAGCTTGAATTTTGAATTACATCAAATGATTGCAAAGACTATTTTTCTCAATGAAGAATTAGAAGAAAAAATTTACATGGAACAATCCGTTGGGTTTGTTACTAAAGGACAAGAACATAAACCATGTCGACTTTTGAGATTGATATATAGCTTCAAGTAGTCTTTAAGATAATGGTATATATGCTTTCATAATACCATAATAGCATATGATTTTAAAATGATTAATAAAGATAATTGTGTATATATAAAAAAAAATCCAAATATCATTTTGTGATTTTATCATTATACGTTGATGATATACTGATTGTTGAAAACAATATGGAGCTTGTCAAAACAGTCAAAAGTTGGCTATCTTCTAATTTTGAAATGAAAGATATGAGTGAAGATACGTACATTCTTGGAGTTAAGATTTCGAGAAATCATTCAAGAAGGTTGTTATCTCTTTCGCAAGAAACTTATATAAATAAAGTCCTTGAATGATTTTGTATGCAATACAATAAACCCATTCGTCTGAGCCGTAGAATGTGTTGTAAGACTCCACAAGAATAAGAAAGAATGAAAAGGGTTCCTTATGCAAGTGCCGTTAGAAACTTAATGTATGCTATGATGTGTACTAGATCTTATATTTGTTATGCGGTTGGATTGGTGAGTAGATACCAATCCAATTTAGGCTAAACACATTGGGCTGCTGTTAAAAGAATCCTGAGGTATCTGAAAGCTACTGCTAACTATGCGTTGAGTTATCAAAAAATTAATCTGCATCTTAAAGGCTACACTGATGCTGATTAGGGAGGAGATTTATATAAGAGAAAATCTACCACTAGAAATGTATTCTTATTGAAAAATGACAACATATCATGGAGTAGTAAAAAGCAAAGGTATATAGCTTTATCTATTATAAAAGCCGAGTTCGTTGCTTTGTCAGTAACAGCGCAAGAGGGTGTTTGGCTTAGGAGATTTTTGGATCATTTATGTGTTACTGATGAGACTGCAAATCCAATTTTGATATATTATGATAGCCAAGCAGCAACAGCTTACACCAATGATCCTAAGTTCCATTGTAAGACCAAGTACATAGACATTAAGTATAACTATGTTAAAGATGTAGTTGTAAGAAAGGATGTAGACGTATAATATATATCTATGCATAAAATATTAGTAGATCCGATAACGAAAACGATTCCTAGATATGCTTTTCATTGTCATGTGAAATTTCTTAGATTGCATTGAATACAATATACTATATATTGTAATTTTCCTGAATGTTCACAGTTAATGAAGTTTGAGTTATTGCCTATGAATTTTCATAATATTTATAGATAATGAAGCTTGATGCTTTATGTTGAAAAGGTATGTCGAACAAATGAGAGATTAGCCCACTCACACGGGTGATCGCTTCTATTCACTTTGTGTTGAATAGAGATGAGACGAAATTTAAGCTCATTATCTATATGATAATTAAGAGCTCAAGCTTAAATATATGTGTCGCCTTAACTGAATGTTGAGATGAGAACTTAATATTTATCATGTTCGAAAGTGAAATGACCCACATATTTCACTTTATCAATCTTTATTGCCAAATGTAAGTTCTGATGAATACTTTTGAGTAGAGTAGTTATGTGAACTCAAGTTCGACATTGAGTGTGTCTAAACTATCATCCGTACAGTATTAAAGGTGCGTATGGTAACGCTCCAGAAAAAGTATTTCTGTTTGGAAACACTTTGGGAACAGAAACGCGTATGGCAAAAAAGTGATCCCAAAGTATTCCGAGAACACTTTTGAGAAACAAAAACACTTTTGGAGCAGAAACGAGAAACAAAAAAAAACATGCTTCTGTGTTCTCTGAACACTTTTCAGAAACACATTTGGAACATTTTTTGGAAACAATTGGGAACACTTTCTTAAAAGTAATTAAAAATAAAAATAATTAAAGAATAAAATAATTAACATAAAAATAATTTTTTTGAAAAATAAAAAATAAAAAAGAATAAAAATTGAAATAATAAAAATAAATAATCAAATAAATTAATTTAAAATAAAATGATTAAAAATAAAAAAATAATTTTTTTCGAATTAATAAAAATAAAAAAATAAAAAAATAAAAAAATCGAAATAATAAAATAATTAAAAATAAAAAAATAAATTTTTTCGAAATAATAAAAATAAAAAAGAATAAAAATTTAAAAAATCGAAATAATAAAATAAAATAATAATAAAAATTAATTTAAAATAAAATGATTAAAAATAAAAAAAAATAATTTTTTTGAAATAATATAAATAAAATAATAAAATAAAAAACGAAAAAATAAAATTAATTAATTAATTAAAAAATAAAAATAAATAATAATTTTTTCAAAAAAATAAATAATAAAAATAAATAATAATTTCGAAAAAATAAAAAATAATTAAAAATCAAAAATCAAAAAATATTCTAAATAATAAAAATTAATTAAGAAATCGAATCATTTACAAAAGGTATTTTTTATTAAATGGCATTTACGTCAAAGTTGTATCCAAATACACTTTTCAATTACAGTTTATCAAACAGTATTTGCATTCAATTATGTTATCATATGTTTATCTACTTGGAAACATTTATGTATAACTCATAATTGTAATTTTTCCTATATATGGAAGACATATTTCATGTTCTCATTGCTCAATTCTAATTTGTCTTCTATTTCATTTTTTTTATTGTTAATCTCATCCATATTGAAAAAATTAGGAATAGAATTAAATGAAAAAATTAGGAATATAATTTTTTTGTAATTAACAAATGCGTTTTTGTTCTTTTTTGTTTCGAGAACAAAAACTTTATGTAGTTACCAAACGCGTTTCTGTTCCTTTTTTGTTCCAAGAACAAAAACTTTATGTAGTTATCAAACGCATTTCTGTTCCTTTTTTGTTCCGAAAACAAAAACTTTATGCAGTTACCAAACGCGTTTCTATTCCTAGAAATCGTTGTCGGGAACAGAAACACAAAAAGTGTTTCTGTTCCAAAAGTTGTTCCGGGAACAGAAACGTTACCATACGCACCCTAAATGAATAGATATACGCTTTATAGGAAAGGAGAAAATACCGTAATACATATTTCATATTACGTTTGCAAAAATCGATCAATGAGAGTTGGCAAAAGTTTATATCTTAACTTTATAAGCCATGTGAGACTCTCGAGGATAAGAATCCCTCTTTTAGTACTCTTACGACTCTTCATTATTCTCAAGATCTCTATTTAATGTTTGCTATCTTAAAGTGTTGCCTATGGTCATGAATTGATTCGACCTAATTAGATATTTCTAGAAAAGCAAGCTAAACTGATATCAAGAGATCTAATGAAAAAGGAAGATCGACTTAGAGTTTTAAGTCACATTATAGATTTGTATTCACAAATTGATCAATTGTGATTATTTAGTATGATCATAACGGTGAATATAACATATCATGCTTAAAATGAGATCGAGAGAAAGATATGCATGTGATTGACCGATCTAGAGTACAACATACGAAAATTTATTTTTGATCATGTCCAAACTTTGAGCTGTCATATACTCTCAATAGATGTATGACAATGAGCTCTTAGTGTATACTAGTCGCCTGGATTATTTGTCAATATGAACTTTGCAGAAAAGAGATAATTATGTTTAGTCCTGCATGGGCAAGTGAGAGTTACTAATCCTCCGTGGGCAAGTAAGAGTTGTTTGGCCTACATGGATGAGTGGGAGATATTGGAGTGTATGGAGCTTACCGTGGACACGCATGTAGGGAACCACTTTCTATGCCCACTATTAGTAACTGCTAAATAGTTATCCATATTTGATTTTATTTTGAAAGGGTATGTTCCTTTTCTTTTTGAATAGATTTTTTGATATATCTCTCCTCACTCACATCAGTTATCGACGAAAAGAAAACAATGATAGACAGGGTTCTCGTTCTTCACTGTTGATCTGCGATTGAAGTGTGAAATTTCTTCGAATTGCAAAGCCACTCTTAATCCGTGAAAATTACGGTATGCCCTTTGTGTGATGTGTCGTTCGATCGATAATGCAAATTAGATTAGGAAATATTCTTCGTATATGTTTTGTTGAGAAACGAGGGTTTAGTTTCCCCTTCAAATGAAAAGAGAATTTGTAATATTAGGGCGCGCATGAGAACGTTTCTGTTTCACTATTTCTGTTCCAAACCTATTCCAGAAATAGATTTGGAACAAAAACTCGTTTGGCAACACAAATCTGTTTTTCTATTTTTGGAACAAAAAACCGTTCCAGAAATAGATTTTTGCCCAAAATCAAAAACAAAAAATTTTTGTTTCTGACAGAAATAAAAATCTATTTTCGTTCTAGAAATTATTTTTGGAACAGAATGGTTGTCATGTGCGCCCTTATTGCCAATGTCGCCCGGTACGGTTTTGAAGTAAATTAAAACACGCAAAAAGGCAAAGTGCAGTTTTCATTAGTAGCCGTACGGCAGGGTAACAAAAAATCGGTGATTTCTAAGATTATTGATATGTGCGGAAAATAAAATAAAATCAAGATCACCGTCAAATCAAGGCTCGACTCTTCTGACGACAGTCGTAATAACAGGTGGTTAAATTATTACGACCAGCACTGGTGGGCCCCCAATCACCGCTAATCTCTACGCCAACCTCATTCCTTTTCGGATTCGGATCCCCTGCCATAGTGAAGCTATGGCATGGGTGACATAATTTTAATCTCGAACGTCCATTCTCATCGGACGGCCGAGATTTTGCCACATCATCCGAATGAATTTAACCCAAAATTTGCGCGCCACACCTGTGTATTGTAGCATTTTTTGAATTTTTTTTTAGATCTCTGGTATTTCTCTCTCTCTCTCCCCTCAAAATTCTCTCTCTTCTCTGACGTTTTTCTCTCTCTCTCTCTCTCCCCTTCACCTCGACGTCCCTCTCTCGGCGTCCGACCAAATTTCCCCGACGACCAAGCTCCGACCTCCCCCGACCCCGACTAGCAAGCTCCGACCTCCCCTGACGCCGCCGACCAAGCTCCGACCTCCCCCGATGCCATCGACCTAGCTCCGACCTCCCAGATTTCTCCCCGACGAACGCCTCTATCGAGCGGGCTCTGCTTTGCCTTGCTCTGCTCTGCTTTGCCCTTTCCCCCTTCCGACGCTGTCGCGGGCTCCCAAATTTCTCCTCGACGAACGCCTCCACCGAGCAAGCTCCGACCTTCCCCCAACCACGCTGATGCCCACGACAATTTCAGTCGCGACCTCCCCCGACGCCGTCGATCAGAGTCCAGATTGCATTCTAGGTTTCTTCTTTCTTGAATCCCTCTTAACCTCCCTTCCTGTTCACCTTTTATGTTTTATCCATTCCCTCCCTCTCTCACTCTCTCCGCAACTTCAAAGCTAAAACTCTATGGAAGTGAGCTTCACGATTATTTAGTGCCATTAAATTCAAAGAAATTGGTGTTTTATACGATTTTTCTTGGCTTGTCTTCATGTTTCAGCAGCCGCAAGGAGCTCAGGGACGAGGAAGTTGACAGGGGTATGGCCATTATAATGGGGAACTCATTTATTTCCAACAGAATTAACCCCTCACGAGTTATACAGCTCTCGTGGCAACCAAGGTCAAGTACTTCCACTAGTCTCGCTCTTGTTAGATGGATAGCACCTTATTTCATGAATATACAGTTTTTGGAATCGTTGTTCATTCCGTATCTTTTCCCTTGCTTAAGAAGGATGAACATGTGTAGCACGTACAGATCAATTCTCATGAGATCGTAAATGATTCACAGTGCAAACTTTTCTTGATTTTTTTTTTGGTGGTCAGAAATTTTCTTGATTTAAGCAGTATATAGACTTACTGTAAGGGGCTAAAGTTTCCTTCCCTTGACAGGGTCTTTTTGTATAGGGGTTTTATGACAGATGAAGAGTGCGATCACCTTAAGTCGTTGGTATATCTCTTCCTTACCCGTTGTTACTATTGATCAATATGCACACATATGTAAAAACTACTGTTGGTAGGTCCATGGCACGAATAAGAACATGAAGAGGGATGATGATTTGGAGAAAGTTGATAGGCAAAGGCGTTCGTTGAGATTTGAAATTCCATCAGATCTAACAGTGAGTTTTTTACTTTTATGCATCTTCATTTCTTGTAAATTCTGCAGTTAAAGTTTTCAATTCGCTGCTGTATCATCTACCATAAGTCTGGATAATTAAGGTTTATGGACACTAGTCATGTCATCTCACACTGGATATGCTTCAATTGCAGTCTTGCTTTACTTCTTTAGCTGCAACTTGCTGTATCGAGACTCCTCTTGTCAAGATCACCTATTGTGAACGATGGCTTAAAAACCGTGCAAGTTTATCTTATAATTTACCAGTTGTTGCGTCTGAGATTTTATGACACTAAAACCCTGAAGTCCTTAACTTTTATGTCACTTGTATCATTCTTTTAATGCGATCTTCTCTTTCCTTCAGAAGTATCATATAGATGCCCTAACTGTGACATTCTGAAATTCGACCCTTTTTCGAAATTTGAAAATAGAATGGTTATTTCATAGAGGCGCTATAAATGGATCTCACTCGAAACTGATCACTTCGGGATAACTAACCGGAAGGGAAAGGCTAGCTAGGAACATAAACACGTGGACCAATTGGTCGATACGCGTGACTCCTAAAAGCCACCCGTTAGTTTGAGAATTTATTCAAAGTTGCCATCTTATGAATGAGGCCGCGAATTGAGTTCCGGAATAGGACAATCGACTCTCATGAGTGTCACAGTTGTGAATTTGGACATTGCCTAGAAAGGCGTGAATGAGCAGATTGATCTCGGAATGCCTAGAGGAAAAGGCAAATTTGAAAATTGTCATCTTGCCCCTGTCTTGTGCTAGAATCCATGGCTAGAGAGTGTTAGTAATTTTAGCGAGGCTAGAAAAATTGTTCGGCGGTATCCTGAATCTTTTCCGATCGCGGTTGAGCTAAATCAGCACTGATTGAACCCCAACCGGTCTTGAAATTTCACGAATTTCGAGAAATGCCTCATCATTCATTGTTAATCATATCAATCACATCAATCGACCATCGGTCGCCGTCGGTCAAAACTTTTGACCGGTCAACCGATGAATAGTGCCGGTCAGCGGATGAATAGTACCCCCCAATAATTGAAGATATTTTCTCTTTCTCTCTCTCTTCAATTATTGTGGCAGATCACTCTCTCTTCCTAGAAAATTCGTGGCTCTCTCTCTCTCTCTCTCTCTTAGTTTTCTCTTGAGTTTTGGCCGCCGGAAAATCGCCGCTCGTTGTGCCGTTTTTTTCGCTGCCCAAACGTTGTCAGTTTGAGACGCTCTTTTAACCTGACCTTCACCTACATCTCTATAAGCTCTCCACAAAAAATCAGCTCAAGATGAGCCCTGGAACCCCCTCAAACAGAGCCAAAACCGAACCTTGCACAGGTTAAATTCCAGTTTCTGACCTCAACTTCAATCGGCCGCCGACGGAAAACCGACCGTTGGATCATCGTGATTTTTGGGTATGTTGTAGTTCATTGTCTTGTGGTTCTTTTCCAACTTGAATCACTCCGATCGGAGATCATTTGACCTTCCAAAACTGCTTCGCCGTTTCGGTCGATGAACTAGTCTTTGTTACCCGAATTTCACATATGGCTTATATTGATATATGTTGACCCCAGTGACACCTAGAGCTCATATTCGTGTGAAAACATTGATTTTAATCCTGTGAACCAACTTGTTCAGCCTTGCGCGTGGTCGTCTCCCATTGGATTTTACCGTTTTGGTCCCGGCTTTGTTCGTGGACTTCTCCGCTGAATTTCTGGTGAGTTTTCCTCCTAAATCTTGAGTAGGATGATAGGTAATCGCTAGACGAAGGCTAGGGCGGAATCGAGACTCGAATCGGAGTCATTTTTGAGGTGTCGGAAAATACTATTCACGACCGGAAAACACTATTCACGATCGGAAAATACTATTCACTGCCGGAATTCACTATTCACTCCGGAAAATACCATTTCCCCATCGGAGTTCACTATCCATTCCGGAAAATACTATTCACTGCCGGAGTTCACTATTCATGCCGGAAAATACTATTCACTGCCAGAGTTCACTATTCATGCCGGAAAACACTGTTCACGATCGAAATTCACTATTTATACCGGAAAACACTGTTCACGACCGGAGTTCACTATTCATGCCGAAAAATACTGTTCACTCTGGGGATTAAATTAAAGTGCTTGACTGAATCATTGCCTCTTGATTTCATTTGGAATTAAAGTGCTTGACTGAAATTGCGTGTCTCTGACTTGTCATGTATGGGAAAATTTCATAAGATGCATCGTGTTGCTTTGGCATGTTTTTGGCTGTCGTGTGAAATGATCGTCAAGCAGTAATGTTAGCCCTGAGGCGTGTTATCGCGGGGCGGAGGGCGGCCCCGAGGTTCTTGTAACAGGCTCGCGGAATAGGAGTTATAAAGGCGCCCGAACGTGCTCAGCACGGGGTTGCTGGAGAGAAAAGAGTACCGGCCGTGAGGCGAGTAGCGCGGGCTGAGGCACGACCTGAGGCGACTAGCGCGGGTTGGAAATGTTAGCCCTGAGGGGCAGAGGGCGGCCCTAGAAGTACAGGGAAATGAAGTCATAAGGGGGAAATTGTGGTATTGGCAACCGTGGTATTTCTTGTGTGAATATGTGAATCTTAAGCACGAGCATGTTGTTATCGAATGTTCATTCGCATGTTGAGCGCTTTGACTTCTGTGATTGAGTTGTTGATCTTTTACATGCCTAAGTTTAGTCGCATGGTTACGCGTCGTCCTAAGCGAGGTTTAGGAGGCGAACTTACTGAGATGTGTTCTCATTGGTGTCGTTATTTCCCCCACATTTCAGACCCTAGATCGTGATCATGAAAACACCACCACCGCGCCGTTTTGGGATTCCACGACAGATAGAAACCGAAGTGAAAGAGTATCCTATCACTAAAGATCGAACGTACCTTAGGTATAGTACTAGAGTTTGGGTGAACGAGCGAGACGACCTATGGAGAGCACATTTCTATGTTGCCTGGAGGTATCATCAGGACGGTTTACTAAGTAACATACTACATGGATTTGAGACCCCATCAGAGATCATTGATGAGATAGATGCTTCAATTGTCATGGAGGATGGAGAGGTAATGGATCCCGAGGAGATGCCAGTGCCGATGGACACCGAAGAGAGCTTACTGGCGAGAGACTCTGACGATGGCAAGGTTATGATGAAGAGCGACCCTGAGGAGGTTCCTCTGCCTGATATCAGTAGTTGAGGCGAGTAGATCTCAGTGTGTATTTTGTCGGGTGTGATCTTTTGTTTACAGTACAGCCCTTCCGACCATAGATCTTGTTGACGTGTAGTCAACCTAGTTTGTATCGCTTGTACGGTTGATGTAATTAATGGTATGAACAATATATAAAAGATGTGAATATGTATATGTATATAAGTGTTGAGGTCGTTTGTTTACCTTACTCAGTTGTTGTCAGGTTATTGTGTCGTTTCCGCTAGCGTTCGCATTTAATAGAATCGATTTGGGTCAGCGACAAATCCTGGGATGTCGCATTATCTTTATCGACCAGTGTATTTGTGCGAGATGTTGCGTGCTCGTGGTGTTCGGGGCGTGACACTAACGCATTCCTTATTATTTATCCATATATAAAGCTTCATAGCAATGTCAGTTTGACATACTTGAAGCTATTTTCTTGCTTGAATGGTTCATTGAATTGGTCCATTGAATTGGTCGGGTTTGAAAATAACTGTAGTGCATAAGAGTTTCATTATCTTCCTCATTTCTTAGAAATTCACTTAAACCGACAATAGTGGTGCTTTATAAAAGCAATTTATTATGGGGTAGTTAAGAAAAGTCCTAGATCCTCAGTATCATAATGTTTTTTTCTAGTTGATTGTCTCCTCTAAATTCCAAAGCAAGAGTTTCTCTCTTAGCAGTATAATGGTAGTGAAAACTTTTGGAAAGCTGTTCCAGATCTGAGTTAAATTTACCGACAGTGTACTTTTGCTTCTCTTAGGATGACATAGTGACAAGGATCGAGGAAAGGATTTCAGCTTGGAGTTTTCTCCCCAAAGGTACTTACTTCATGCGGTGCCAAATTAAGCCCTTGAAGGGCTGCCTTGTTTACACAATCTGTACTAAGATAATGTGACTATCATGATGTTACAGAGATGGGCCGGCGCATACAAATAATGCATTTCGGGTTTGAAGAAGGTAAACTAAAGTATGATTATTATGGTAATGCTTCGGTGCCAACACAGGCTAAGAATTTGATGGCAACAGTTATTTTGTATCTTTCAAATGTCACTCAGGGTGGGGAGATACTTTTCCCTGAGTCAGAGGTGAGAAGAGCTTAGCCTCAATCTATCCCTAGTACTTCGACAATTGTAGTGCGAACTCACTTGTTTCCCTCAATTTGAGCATCTCAGCTGAATGGCAAGAGCTGGTCCGATTGTAGCAAGAGTGATGACATCTTGAGACCAATGAAAGGGGATGCTATCTTGTTTTTCTCTCTCCATCTCGATGCATGTCCTGACACGAGAAGCTCCCACGCCAAGTGCCCCGTCCTTGAAGGTGAAATGTGGTGTGCCACGAAGCTCTTTCACATATGACCCCTAGATAGTGAAAAGCCATCTTTGGACTCCGATCGCGACCGCTGCACTGACGAGGATGAGGGTTGTCTGAGATGGGCCGCCACTGGAGAATGCCAAAAGAATCCTGTATACATGATCGGCTCACCAGATTACTATGGGACATGTAGGAAGAGCTGCAATGCATGCTGATGGTGCCCTTACACGGCTGTGCCTCGAAAGCTTAGGTTTTGACTTTTGAGTTTTTCACTTGTTTATCATGCAAAATGTAAATGGTCGGGAAGAGTTTCAGTTTCTCATCGACTCCATCTGATGCTAAAGAGAGTTTCAAGTTCCGTGTCGACATTGGTGGGGTGCTTCAAGTCAGGATTTTTTAGAACAGCAATCAGTTGCTAATACGAGACGAAGCTAATCATGTTACGGAAACCCTGCAAGCATTTGTTCATAATGGAATTTGATCCCATCGTTGTGATTCTTCTTTGGTATTTGTGATCCACTTGATGTAGGAAAATGCTCACCCCAAGATGCCTGCGCATTAGATTCATGACCAACTACTGCTGGATCATATGGCAGGCGATGGGTTTGAGAACAGAGGGTTCTTAGGTGCATCAAGAATACATCGTTGACTAGGTAAGTAGAAGTTTCTCATCGAATTGGCGTGTCAAATCCTGTCCATTTTGTGTGACAACTCAATAGGTTTTTCATTTGCTATTGAGGAACATTGATGAAAGAAGTCTTTAATGGACATTGCTGTGTTTTTGCGTGCTCCCATTGTCATTTCTCTGGCATATGCCATCGAGTCTTTCATCCTCCCCCTTAACCATTGGGCAGATCCATCGTAACCTACTTTATGAGCAGAGAAAAATACCCATCTGCAGAATTTGCAGTTCATTAATGTCCAAGTATTTTGCAAATAAAGAGAAGACCAGATCTCAGATTTCAATCCTACAAAAGAAAAAGAAAGAAAAAGACCAGATCTCAGATTTATCTCTCTTCATGAGCTTCTTGATGGCTTCATCCCAATTGGTCCTCGCATCACGAGGCCTGCCTTTGTCATCCAGGACGACATCAGCAGACTTTTCTTCCCGTTAAGGCTGTGACTCTTCTTCTTGAGGATTTGAATCTGGGTTTTCCTCGTCTGGAGAGGTCACGGCATGGGGAATGTTTAAGCTCACTGCTCTTTCCAGTGCATCTTTGTGTTCCTTCTCTATCGTTCTCAACCTCTCAATCTTTTGTATGTTTGGAGCAGTTGTTACGATCTTGGCCCTGCTTTCCCTCATTCTCTGTCACAGTCAATTTGAGTTGATCTATCATCTCAACATGCTACATATTTACATATCAAGGTTAAAAAATGGTTTTTCAAACTCCAGGTATGTAATGGATTACAAATCAAGACTTCAGCTCCTTAAATTCTCAGAATTTACAGACAAGACGATACTGCCATTTCCTAATTGGTCATCTAGCCCAGCGAAGGCAGTTAAAAGAGAATATTTGCACAAAAAAACTAGGAAACATATTAAAATTGAGGAAGGAAAAATTAATAATTTGCACCACGTAATATAAACATAATTACAGATTCCATCCCCCTGTATTTCTTTAATCACCCTTCACATCCTGAGACTAACATCTTTCCTTTGGCTTGTCAGTTAAACTATTAGCAACACATTTACAGAGTTGAAGTCATCAATACAGAGCGGGTGACTACGAGTGCTAACCATCTCATAGTAATAGGTCCTCGAATATAAGGACATTCCTTAGTTTCCAACGGTCATAAGGTCATTGCGGAACATTTTCTAGTTTACATTAATGACATCCAAAGTTAATTATAACATTCTCTTACAGATACCTAACGTTTTTTAAATAGATAATCCAAAGTGTTAGTTGATCCACAAACTGTAGAATGTGAACTGTGATTCTTGAAAACAGGGATACAGAGAGTGATTATCCTACACCATAGGATGCAGATTTTAATTTTTCCTAAACAATTTCAAGCAAAGAGATGCAGATTAAAAAAAAGCCCTCGATCCATAAATTCTCCGAGTCCCTTATTCAGCTTAGTTTTGATGCCAAAAGCATGCTAGGATCTTTCCACGCTAGTCTAGCTCAATATCTCCACATGTTTTCTTGTAATGCGATACATTAAGTCTTGCAATATCCCTACTGTATTGATACCTGCAGAATTTTCTTTCAACAATATGATACATTCTTCCAGGTGCATAAAGTCTCCTCTGGTCTCCGAGCTTCCTACCCTCGGGTATAAAAGTGTCCCTCAAGCAGACCGTAAACAGTAAGCATGGCAAGCTGTCCAAAGTACCAAGGCCTGGATTAAGAAATGATGATGACAACTCACTCCAGGAGGTCTTTAGGAACACACAAAAAGAAAGACAGACAAGCCATAATATAAATTGTAACGCAACTCACCAGAAAATTGACTTGAAAATATCCTCCAACGGAGTAGCAGTTCGTGGTAAAAAATCATCCTGGACAAACAAGATGACAACGGGATCATTTTACAGAAAAAGAAACCTCGGTAACTACGGAAGAGCATTGCCTTTCTTCAAGCGCCTATAAAGGAAACGCACATGCAGTTGCTTAATGACATTCCTCCGATTTTAAAGGTCTCTTTCCCGTGTCATTTCCCTAAGGTAAAGCCGAATCCCACATCATACTACCTAAGATGAAAAATATTAGTAGACGATCTATAGGAAATTATTTAGAATTCAGATCAACATCTTGCTTGTATCTAAAAGGAACAAACTGTTCATCCACCACCTACGTAGTCGGGATCGGGATGACAAGAGCCACCAGACAACAAACAAACATATCACTCTGTTAGCTCCTGGGTTTTCTCAAGGGATTCATCGCGGCATTCTAGTTTAGTCAGAAAATTACCTCTGAGTTGCCAGAAAAACTGCCTAGGCGTACTTTAAAGCAATAACTTCTATTCACAAAGACATAAACATGAGCTTCTAACTTACAAAGCCTAATATGATTGCCGTTTTTAATGATACCCAAAGTTAAAGTTGGACCACCACAAACTGCATTCTTAAATAAAAGAGTGAACAAGAACAACAAGAAGAAGAACAACAGAACTCCAGAATGAATTGGCTAAAGACGTAACAGCAACAACCACCTAGAGTCAACAGCCGAACTGAGTCAGAGCTACACGCTGAGTGAAGTTTCCAACAGTTCAAGTAACATTAACTTACTGCACAGTCAACCAAAAACCAAATCATTAGATGTTTGAACCTTCCAATCACCTGCAAGATTATAGAGTGAATCACGTCAGCATACTTCACCGCCAAATTAAGCGACATACACCTCGCCGGAGCCACCGCGTAACACCACACTTTACTCCGTGGAACTCCACCCAGATTATCACCATGGTTCGCCACGATCACCGCCAAGCGCGAAGCCACGCCGGACCCGAGGGAGTGACCCGCAATAACAATGTCGTAATTCGACTCGTTCTCCACCCACAGCCTCTTCAACGTCTCCGATTCCGCATTCAACAGCCAAGTCGCCGACTTCAGCAGGCCGTGGTGGACGTAACCCCCGTCAAACATCTGCATGCCCAGCCGATTGTCCAGCAGGATAACTAAACAGTGTTACCAAAACACCCGAGATAAGGCATCATAGGAGAAGGAGCGATTATCCAAAGAAATACTCCAGACCCACATGTTCGTATAGCTCAATGACGGGCGCCGATCAACATTGAGACGAACCCAGATGAGAGAAAGATCAAACACACTCGAGCAAGATCAAGGAAAGAGGAGAGAAAGATACCGGCCCAACAAAAACCGCTGCAGCCTCGGACTCGTTCGACAGGAATTCCACAGGCAAAGGGGCGAGAGCGAAAACCAGATCTGTTGCCGATGTCGCTTCTCCGTCGCGAGTGGAGAGAGATGGAGAGAGCAGAGTGGAATCGCTAGTCGACGGGAGGGAGAGAGGGAGGAAGAGAGAGCAGAGCGCGAGCAAGATCAAGGTCGCGAGTGGAGAGAGATGGCGATTCCGGTCGACGGAGCGTGAAGGGAAGGAGAGAGCGCAGAGCGTAAATTCTTCTCTCTGCAGAGAAGAGGAGAGAAAACGGGAGGAGAGAGGAGAGAGGAACTTTATTTATTTTTTTTAAAGTTGAAATCTGGTTCTTCCCGCTGAAATTTTTGGCTAAAGTCATCCGAACAACGTGGCGCAATCTTGCCCGTCCATTTAAATCCGACGGCCGAGATTGCTTCTATATCACCCCTGCCATAGCGAATCCTTCCTTTTCATTGCTTGCTCATTCCGACAGCACTCCTCGATCAATCCCATTGTTGGAGACGCGACATTGCCGATTCAGGCTGCTGAAGGGAGGAGCCATGGCGTGGTGGGTCCCGAAGAACCTACGGTGCTCGACGATGGTGTTGGGTGTCTCCAACGCGGCGGCGGTGATCCTGGGCTGCTGTCTCTTGCTCATCTCTTTCCCGTCCTGTGGCCCTCGCCGGACGCTTCCTTTCGCGGCGGTCACCTTGGCCGCTGCCGTCAGAATCCTCGCCATGGTTCGTACGGGGATCGCCCAAGAAGCCACGGCCACGACCGTTCTCGAGTCTTCCCAGAACGCAGTCGTCGATGTCATTATTCGCCATGAGAGACGGGTATTCCTTCCTTTCTTTCTCTCCTTCTGTTAACCTCGTTCAGCTTCATTTGCTCGGAAGCTCTTTTCTCGTTTACCTCGTAGGCTTCTTTCTCTCTTTCCTTCTCTGTTTTTCTTTTGAACATAGAAGAGCATTTTGGAAGATTATTGGACGAATTTCTTTTGGGGCTGATATTCTACTTTCGTGGACAGATATCTAGGACGATTCATTGTGACGGATGACATGTGCTGGCTTGCTTTTGGTGGTCTTCCCTCGTCTCAATTGAACCATATAGATTGAATTTCAAGGAATGCTGTCAAATTCTGTTATGCATGCTTGAATCTCATGAACTTGCTTCCAGGAGCCTGCTGTAAAGCGAGGAAAATTAGAACTTGATTTAAGGAGTGTGCTGGACCCTATTATAAAGAAAGGACCGCTGTACTCTAACTTTCATTATAGATACGATATAAATTTGATCTCTAATGGGCTTATTTCTTTTGGAATGGTTTGTGAGATGCGATATGAGTAGGTCGAAACTTGTTGAAATGAGCTTTTTAAGACTATAGGGTCCTAGATGTTCTTTCAGATTTCTTCCGAGTGTCTGAGTTGCGTATATCTGGAACTCCATTATGAAGAGGATTTATCTGGAGACATCCAGCAACCCATTTCATGAGTGTCTGACTTCGTGTCTTTCGCAATTCAAGTTAGACCCACCCTGTTTTGCCTTAAATATGGACATGTCAATCTTGATAAGAAATTATTTGCATTATCCAGCCAGCATGACAAATATTTTAAGCAGACTGTAATTTGAGGAGATCAACGTCACTTGACTGTGGGTGCATTCCTTACAATTCTAAATTGTTCCTTTTCTTTTCTGCATGGACAGATGAGGTATAAAAAATGGATTCGATGGACCCGATTTGCTACGGTTGTCATGATGGTGCAATTTGTGGGTGCAGCTTATCTTGTGTTCAAGATGCTTAAGTCTATTTCCCACAATGAAACAATGAGTGACTGCGTATTAGGTGAGGGAACATCTTGCACAAATCTTTGGCAATTGAGTTTTCTGCTTTCACTATTTGATTGTTTGAAGTGTCTTTGAGTGTTGCTGCACGCTAGACTGACGAAATATGGTGTGGTTGAAGATATAATGTTTCTTTCCTTCGTTTGACCTCTTGGTATTAGTTTTATCTATGAACAACTTGTGCAGTATAATTGCATATTGCCTTTTGCCATTATGATCATGAGAAGAAAAACTTAAATCTAAATGGAATCATTCTGTTTGATTCTTGATCGTCTTAGAAATGGTATCTTGGGCATCGTTTTCTTTGTGTTCATCTGACTATTTTCTACTAAAAGTTATTTGATTTCTGCTTTGCATATCCACTAATCATCACTCAATCTCTAAGGCTATTCAAATGTAGGGATTGTCTCCAAAGCAAGCTTGTGGAAGCGAAATATGCTGGCTTTATTCATTGTCATGGTGTGTTTTGTTGCACTACTTCAGTGTTTTACGGGCTCCGATGTTTTAAGGTGGAGATCATTTTATGCAACTGAGGACAATGCATGGAAGGCCCACTATAGGGAGGTATTTGATCATGGCATGCGTGAGGCTTTATGCTGTCTTGGACGTGTAAAATACTTGTAGGCTTTTCTCCAACTTATTTTCCATTCCCCTATTTTGCATCAAGATTAATTTGTAATTCCACTATGCTTCTCTCCAGGAGTGTTATGGAGGAAGATGAAGTTTATTCGGTAGCACGACTACTTGGGGATCTTGTTGCCTATCGTGCATCAGGAACTGGGCACCTGGAACTTTTGGCAGGTTTGCAGATTAATTTATTCAAATTTATTGGTGAATGGTGCAAAAGAGAGAACGCTGATGTTCATTGAAAAGTTGAGTTGCTTTTGGCACTCCAATTTCACGTGATGTCGAAATTTGTTGGTTTTCTGGAGCTCTGATACTTTGCAATTTAAAGTATGTGCTTTGGTGCTGATTCTGAAACATATATGGCAATGTGCTTCTAGAATACTTAGGTTGGGAAATTTGCTCCCGCAATCCTTGGCCATTGCCAATAGAGCTGAAAGCTTAAACCATATGATGCCCACAGTTTCATTTCATGATGACAGTAGTCCAGGAAACAGAGCAAAGTGCGGAAGTAGCATAATAGAGAGCTGCACAAGCAGATGGAGAATGAAGATGACCGGAATTTTGTGATTAGTTCCTCTAATATTGTAAAAAATAACTCTTTTTTAATGGTTTAGCTCCTGTCTCGGATTAAAATATGTTTGAGGATTTCAAAAGTTCTATATATAGAGAATTTAAGATGACAGGCAACGCTACAGTTGCTTTGGGGCATGCAATTATGAACTTGCATACTTCTAACTTTTTATGATTATATGGAGGTTCACCTACTGTCCCGACCTGGCTTTTGTTCTGCATTTTAAGTAATTTAAAAGGTTTTTAGGCATTGCACATTGTAGCTCTTATCAGTAACATCTTTGTGCATATATTTACACTTATTCTACTGGTTGGAGACACTACCGTTTTTCATTTATGCTGCATTTTCTTTATCTTCTATGGAGAATAAAGGCTGCTTATCATCACCGCTCTGCATTTCTGATGGTCATTCATTTTACATTTAGTTTTCTGATTGTCATTTCTTTTGCAATTTTTCTGCTTGTCATTTCTTTTACATATACTTTTGTGGTTGTCATTGCGTTCCTCTTTTAGTTTACATTTGCATTGTATGAATTATATCATTTTGCATGAAAATATTCAGGCCTAGCTTTGTTTCAGAGGAACAGTCTTCCATCAAAACATCATGAAGGGCTAATGGATGCACCTAGAGGACAAATTGAGGAGGCCGCCACTCTTCATAAGTTTGCTGAAGCTGCCTACACAGTATTTGATCTTCTGGTTTATTGAATCATCTCGATGAATATTTATATTTCCACCTCATTTTTAATCACCATACTATGCGGGGTCCTTTGCTCGATTTTGGAAGAAATCCCTTCATCTCTCGATGAATATTTCTATTTCCACCTCATTTTTAATCACCATACTATGCAGGGTCCTTTGCTCGATTTTGGAAGAAATCCCTTCATCTTTCCGTGTGCATGGCTTTACAGGCAGGGGATCTTGACTCCCTGGTCCTGCAACAGGTTCTTATTCCCTTGGTCTTTTAATGCCTCAGGATATAGTGCCTCTCACCTCCAAGGCCAATGTTGTCTTAGTTTCACCTCTTCCATCTATAGTTTCACCTCTTCCATCTATCTAACTTATATCTTGCCAGGAGGCCAAAACTTCATGGCGATAATTGGTGGCGTGGTCATGCAGCTGCCTTCTTGAAGTATGCTGGTCTGCCTCCTGATGCACTTCGCCAAGGCCGTGTCTGTCAGGTATGTGTAATTTGTCTGAAAACTGTAATGTCATCTCCATGGATTCTATAAGATCTACAAAAAGATCGACATGGTATGGGCACAAGTTACATTCCAAACAAAACACAAAATTTTGGCTGCTTCCGCAATTTTCCAATTAGAGGTGGCTACATTAAGTATGGACACGAAAGCAAGAACAATGGAAACTCCAAAAAGTGAAGTTAGCTTGACAGGCCCTGATTTTTTTCCACCAAAGATGGTCATAAAAACCTTCTTTTTGTTATCTACTGCCTTTTATGGACATGCATTGTAATTTTGACGTCCAGAGAATACTAGATGTGGTCGTATTATTTGGCCCAAAGATATCATGCCACATCACCATCCCATAGTGCAGGGAGTCACTCCCCATCCCCATCTCTAGGTGCATTGCTTTGCAAGCACAAAGTTGAGTTTATCTGCAAATCAAAGGTGGCTAGAAAGAGAGAGAGCTCAATACCAATTCAAGGCACAAGGATGGTGGCACTGTAGTGATGAGCTGATTTACACAATTGGTGGTGAAGGAGGTAATTGCAATATTAGAAAAGTTCAAGTGATTCTGAGGATGCGTTCCAATTGCAAATTATGACTCGTGAGGAAGGAACTTGGATAACAGCAAAGGACAGAGAGAGAGTGAGTGATGCAGGGTAGAAGCGAGGGTGAGGGAGCTACTACATATGCCTAGACCCAACTTAGGGTGTAGAAAAAGGTTTTTTTTTTTTTTGGGGGGGGGGGGGGTTGTGGTTGTAGTATAAGCGGAGCTGGGCACAGCTTGCCCATGGATTTTACTTCCTTGTCCCGCGGGCACAGGCAGCTTTGGGCATTCCATGTGCCCCGCCCTGTGCCCATACCTAGACAGTATTTCCCTTGATGGTCTCAGTGATGGTGGTGCCAATTCTAGTCAGGATATTGGTGGCAGAGTTGTTGCTGGGACAGGAAGGTGGGTCATTCTCCAGGCAATGAATTTAATGGACGCAACTGTTCTCAGTTAATGTGTGGTAGTGGCCACAATTGTGCGGATTGGTTAGTTGACCTCAGTGGGAAGGGGGACCTGACCAACTGGTTAAGTGCTCACTAGTCCAATGGTTATAATGGCCACTCTTGGACTAGCAGTGGTGATGGTAGCCAGTGGGAGCACTTGGATAAAGTATTAAGGTTTCGGTGACCTACGCTGTGGGGAAACTCAGGTTGGTAAATAGTTATGCTTGTGTGACAACCTTGGCAGGACCTAATCCTGGCAGCATTTGGTCAATTGTTCTTGTTGAATGCTGTTTAAGCCGGTTGTGGTGGCAATGGTGATTAGTCCAAAGTTGAGAGGTGCCAAATGCCAGCAGACAGATGAAAGTAGTGTGGAGACAGCGATATGGAGGTGATAGTCATGGTGGCAGTCACCTGCCAATCGTGGTAGCATCAAGTGTCATCTGGAGACTGGCGTTGGACAGTGGACTGACATCAGGCTATTTAACAGCTGAGTTGCTTCCATCCATTTGGGTCCCAATTCATTCTCACCCCCAGCAAAGTTTTTTTTTTTTCCACGAGAACATTAACATGAACACCGGCCGCTCCATATATGAGAAGCAGCATATGTTTTACTTATCTTATAGTACGACTAATGGAATGAGGTTTGATTCTGCTAATGCTAGTGCAACAAGATCATTTAAGCCATTGGTCAATCTAGCTGTCTGATTTGATATTCTCTGAAAGACAAACATCATCAAATTCTAGTATGGAGGTGTTAATTCTAGACAAGATAAATGTATGTAATTCATTGGTAACATCACCTATCCTCCCTCCAGTCCTATCGACTCATTACCATCTTAAAGCAACTTTGGCTGCTTGCTCTGCAGGCAATACTCAAATGAACAATTTTTTAGCACAAAAAAGTGTGTGAGTTGCCTTGCATTAACCTCCTTCACAAATGGTGTGCTGTGCTCTTGACTTCTGGCCCTTTCAATACTTGGATGCTCAAGAGTCTAACCAAGGAAATCACATTATTGCGGTATTATAACATACCTAGGTGCCTTTGATTTACTTGGAATGTTACATTAGTGTTAACATTTTGATTGCATGCTCGCCTAAAGAAAATATTCCAGTTTTGGAGAAAAATGGTGTTCTTCTGTTTTCCCATGTTTGGTGTCTAGCTCAATCCTTATGCCTAACTGTTGTATAGTACGTTCACTGGGTCCTACCATCAAGTGATTTATTTCTCTTTCCTTAAATCTTCCAGGCAAAATGTGAGGCTGCGTATTTCATTGTTGTTCTCCATCATGCAAGGACGGTTGTAGTTGCTGTTCGTGGAACTGAGACACCTGAAGACCTCATAACAGATGGTTTATGCAGAGAATGCACCCTCTCTGCGGAAGATTTGGATGGATTGATGAGGCAAGCACAACCACCCCCAATAGCTATTCCCTTTCTTGCTTTCCCCTCTCTGCATGAATTGACTCTACTCTTCGAGCAGTTCCCTTCCCCCAATGCATGTGACTGAATAACTTATTTCTCTTGTGAGGGTTGTAATTACCAGTGTACAAGACTGGAAAAGATTGGGGGTGATTGAAGAACAATGTTCATTATTACCTGTGAAGATTTTAGGGTCACGGGGGGGGGGGGGGGGGTGGGCAAGGAAAATATGCAAAGCGACTATGTTACTGATGCAGCAAATTGCTTACTTCAGAATTGCATCAGAGAGCTCTAATTATAGAGCATAGAGAGACCCACTCAAAACCTCAATTACTTTAATCAATGATCACTTGCCAGCTAATTCCTAAATATCTGATGATAATGCTCTGAAATTCTGTTTTCCTCTTCTTTTGGACTAAACACTAGGGAAATGCTTTTGAGATTAAAATTTGAAAACACGGGACTCTGTTCTGGAATTTAGGCTTGCAGACCAATCACTTTTTTCAGTATTCTCAATTCATTTGAAAGCATGGGGTCTCCAATTTAGCAATAATCATATTACTGGACATCCTCAGTTCTGCTCAGGTCTACTTTTGTCAGTCACCATTCTCTTTTGCATTTGTTCACTCGGTCTTCACCTCCAGCTAGCTACTCTGTCTCTCTCTAAAAAAATGAAGCTTAAAACAGGATGCTCTGAAGCCTATAGATTAATTAGTCCTTTTAGGTGACTGAAGAACAAAAACATATGATCATGGGGTCCACACATGCACGCAAATAAAAGGGGAGTTATTAGCCCAAGGATGATGCTTTGAAGCTTTTGCTTCCTTCATCATGAAGGTGAAGCTTTGGTTTTAGCTCGCTGGAACATTGAATAGAGTTTCTTCATTAAAATCTGTGAGTTTGTGATTTGGTTTTTACTATACAGAGTTAATTTCAACGTGTCCCTTTTTTTACCAGTCTGAACCTTTAGTGTGGCAATAATAAGTTGACACTTGGTGAAAATAATTTGTTTAATGTATGTATGAAGAATATATTAGTGTAAGGAGAACAAACGCTAAGTTAATTAGTATATTATATCGATATCAAGATAACTTAAAAAATTTTCCTAACATGTTTTAATAATGTTACTTTTTAGAATATCGTTATTTTCCTATTTCAAATGCGATTAGATAACAGACAAGTAGAAATGAAAACAGTTTTCATACTCATTTCTGTGAAGACCAAAATGAAAGATGTTTTCATGAACCGAATATGCGCTAAATATACTTGGTTGTGTTGAAGAATATCTAACAATATTGGACATATTTAGCAGTATAACCATACTGCCAATACTATTCAGTACTACTACTGAATAAATTTAGTAGCATTGGAGGTATTTTGCAGTCTAGTCAATCCTACTAATGCTAGTACTTCCATTTGGTTTTTAGTAGTAACGTACTACTAGTATGTATGTCAAACTCTACTAAATACTTGTCAAAACATGAAATAGGTTTAGTAATTCAGGAATTAGTTGTGAGTGGGTTGGAATAAGGTAGTTAGGGGTTTGAGTCTTTCCACGATCTATACATAAAGCTCTCTTATGTAATTTCTAACCTTGTAAGCCTCGTGAAATGCCTCATCACATCTCCACGTGACCTGTTGCCATGACTCTGAGTTCCCATGGTCTACTCTGCTGAGTTAGATATCACGTCATTCTAGTGGGCAATGTGAGGAGGACACACCATTTTCCTTTGAGATTTTGGACAGAATGAGCTTGAACTGGTGATGGTTTGCATAACTAGAGAAATAACTGTGGAATCACCCTCATGATATTACCCATGCGGAGACATTATCATGTGACGATAAAGTATATCTCTATGTCGTGATTTTTTTTTCCAATTGATTTAGTATTCATGTCTACCTTCCCCGCTTCTCTCTCCCCACCCCCCCCCCCCCCCCCCCGCGCCCGAACCAAAAAAAAAAAAACTCACACAACCAAAATCCTTATTCAGACTAATGGCATACTCCTGGTTGTTTTGGCCCCAGAATAATATTTGTACATCTATTAGGGTCCGAAATCTCTGCTTGTAAATGAAAATGTTGATTGCTCTAAACCTATCTTGCTTTCTTTCTCTCATTCTTGTGAAACAAGCTGACACTGAACTGGAAACTGCAGTCACCCTTGCTCTAACATCAGGCAAACCATCAAGACCTCTTTTCCCCATTATGGGCACTCTGGGATCGTTGTGGCTGCACGAGAACTTTTTCTGCAAGTTGAAGGAAATCCTGGAAACAATGGTTAGTCTACTTTCTTTTGCTTCTGATTTTGTTGTCTGCATTTGTCAGTATAGTGAGTTTGGGGCCATCATAGCCTGTGGTCGTTACATGGAGTAATTCTGTTTGAGGTGTGGCTGAAGATCTTTTGGACAGGATGGTTAGCTGTGTTACTGCTATCAAGGTCTATTTTTGGGAAGGCATTGTGGCTATCTGATAGACAGCAACAGAACAAAATAGCATCCTTTTTGTTTCTTTAGTCGGTCAGCGGATGCAAAATTCTCTATAGTAGTTTCATAATTGTACTGTATCATCCATGGCAATTCTAATCATTCTTTTACAGAGTTTAAGGGTGAATAGTGTTAACCTCAAATCATTTTCTAAACTGTTGTTTTCATGAGCTCTGTCCTGACAGACTCAATGAGGGGTTGTTTAAAAATGAGAACAAATGCTCTGAAAGTAAGCTTAGTCCTTTCCATGTTTACATGTTAAGATTCTACTCTACTTGCTCATCTGCAATCCCTACCACGAGAAAGTTCTAGGGCTCTTTTGCCTGCAATTCTGCAAACTAATTTCCGAAGTTTCCTACAAAGGCTTAGGTTGAGTTTGTCAGTCAACTTTACTATTCAAGACAGGAAATAGTTTTCAATGTCTACCGAGTACTCATTATTTATAATATCATTGAAGATGGATGGATGTCATGGAAAACAAGATGTTGGCCATAGATTAGCCAAGGGGTTTTCCTGCATTTCATTTCTCATAAAAAAAAATTGTGGATGTATTTCATGCTTGTATGTACTGAATGATAACTCAAAATTTGGGCTTGTTCTTCACTCCAAGAGCTGCTTTTTCCATTGAAAAATCATATGAAAATAAATTTAACTTGTCCTTTTTTTCATGCGTTATTGTGAAGCGGGAGATGAGGAGCCCACATTGAGGAGCCATCTGTCCTCATTGATGGGTCCAGGTTGTGAATGTGATGGTTATAATTTGCGGATAGTGGGGCACTCTCTTGGAGGTGCCATTGCTGCTATGCTAGGCCTTCAAGTATGACCAATCCACTTATAGTTATTTGTTTGGCTCTCATAGTTATGTTTTTTTATCATACTGAAGAGACTGCATACGAAAGTAGATGGCTCTTTTGTATTATAATGATACAGAAAGAATTTGGAAAGATTAGCCGTGTGTACATGCATTATATTTACACATTGCAAACTAGGAAACGCAAGATTATGGAATATGACTCAATTTTTATATACCATATTCATGAATTACTTTCAAATTATATCTTACTCCTCATGCTCCCCTTTGATCTAGAGCACAGATTTCATGTGTGCCAACTTGTTAAATACATGCTCAACTTGGGAAACACTTGATTATGGAATATGACTCAATAGTGTATATACCTATTCATGAATTACTTTGAAACTATGTCTTATTCCTCATACTTCCCCCTTGAGCTAGAGCACAGATTTCATGTATGCCAACTTGTTAAATACATGCTCAACTCGGGGACCATTAAGCACTTCAGCAAACCTATATGCTAATTGACCGCTAGACCTAACTAATGGCATTATAATTTCCTGAGATTGTGACTTTTCTCAAACGAAGTGGTCACCATCTATCTCTTCGTCCTCCCATGAAAAACGGGATTGGAAGCAATGTGCATAGCTCCTAATTATCACGGAATAGCTTCATCGGTCGAGGTTGTCTTGCCTGAATCCTTATAAAAATGTTTCTACCAATTTAATTCACAAGTTGTTATAGCCATATCTCTATACTCAGCTTCTCCATTGAAACAAGTTAAAAGATTCTGTTTCTTGCTCTTCCAAGAGATCATATTTGCTCTAAATAACACAATAAGTGGTAGTTAGTGATCTAACACTGTCGGCATCAATGTGGCCAATCAGTTGAGCATAGTCTATATCTTGATAGAACAATCCTCTTTCAGCCTCTCTAATTGCACATTTAACATACAACAATTGAGCTCTCTACATTCCATAGAGTTTAAGTCGGTGAATCCAAGAATTGACTCACTACATTAACAACAAAGGATATGTCTGAGCTTGTAACTGACATAATTCAGCTAGCCGAACAGCCTGTGGTATCTTCCCACATCAGATAAAGGCTCCCTTCTTCTGGTAATAACCTAACATTTGCAGCCATTGGAGCAGCAACTGGCTTCAAAATCAAGTAGTCCAGACTTGTACAAACTATCTAGCACATATATCTACTGAGATATAGAGATTCTACATTTGGTCCCAAATCTTTGGTTTGCAATTTTGAATCTAGATGGCTTTAAGCTGAGTGAGTCCAACTATGCCATGCGATGGAAATATCACTAAAATATAAGCATGTGTCGCGTGTGATAATGTCAGTAGCATAGAGAATGGTTAGGATGACTGCATTTGGGACAAAATCCCGAACAACTGAACTGAGTTGACTGAGCCAAACTCAAGGTGACTGACAGGGCCCATAACCCACAGGTTGCAGGATCAGAACCTTGTTTTGATACCATGTGACATTAGAGAGTAGGAATTAGAGAGAAAAATCAGGTTTGTTGATGTGAGCTCACATATCATATATAGACATGACAAACAAGGAAAACTAATTTAGCCCTCTTTACATAAGTTGATTCATGCATGTTAGCAACAAGGAAACACAAGTTTATAGAAGTTACAAATGTCCCCGTATGCTATGTGTTATTGCTAACATGCATGAATCAACTTAGCAACAAGGAAACACAAGTTTATAGAAGTTACAAATGTCCCCTTATGCTATGTGTTATTGCTAACATGCATGAATCAACTTATGTAAAGAGGGCTAAACTAGAATGACAGACATTTCTATTTACCTCTAGATAGATCAGATCAACATACACAAGCCATATTTTATGCTGCACTCTACATGCATGGCCTGCATCACTTTTGCTTTGAATGGTACCTGAAAATGAAAGTTTGTGTCAGTTAAGTGTATCATTATAGAGTGATATGATACCTCTTGACAAATTATAGTCTATTTATTGAGTAATGAGGTATCTGGCTCAGTTTTGTGGAATTTAACACGTGTTGGTGTTTTGACATAGTTGATTACATAGACAATGCATTCATTTAATGAAATTAAAGAAAAGGAAAATATTAGGACTTAAAAAGCATGCATAGCATTTGCTGATTTGTTTGGTGCATGTCTTCACTATCACATGATTTCTCTCCCTTTTTATTTATACCCAGATCCAAAGAAAGTATAAATATGGGTCAGTTAGAACACAAATGCAGTGTTTTAAAGAGAGACGAGAGTTATCAGGTTTGAACTTAATATGATTTTGCTGATAACTGCTGTTTATACCGCAGCTGTATCGTCGCTATCCAAATCTTCATGTTTATACATATGGAAGCCTTCCATGTGTTGATTCAGTGGTGGCAGAAGCCTGTTCAGATTTTGTGACAAGGTAACCTCATAGTCAGCAAAACATGTTAAGTTGTTTTCCTTTGACTTTCTGTTTTGAGTGTTTGAGCTTTTTACAGCATTGTATACGACAATGAATTTTCTGCGCGCCTTTCCGTGGGATCAATCCACCGACTTCGTGCAGCTGCCATTGTTGCACTTTCTCAAGATTCAAAAACTGATACAGCATTGATGTATAGACTCGCCCGTCAATTTCTATATCTTGGTCAGTATCAATCCCAGGGAATTAGAAAGCTGGCACCTGGCTCGGTATTTAACTCTGATCCAGTCTCAACTGGAGAATATGGTCAAAACATTTGTGGGGACCAATATTCTAATAAGGATAAAGGTATCACTCTTTCATCCTTTGCAAACTATGTAGTGTCAGCATGAATAGGATATGTCACTGTTGCCATATCTCTCCCATCTTATTACCCCTTAATTTGGTTTTAAAATTTGTGACTTTTAGTTCTGAGAGATTCTTAAGGTAAACGATATATTTCTTTGAGAGGCTCCAAGGGGAGACAGTTCTATAGAGAATTGTCTTAGGACCGCACCAAATCCAACATGAGGGGCATGAAGATTTGATGCTATGGTGCAAAAAAGAAAATTAACTGTAGTTGTCTCCTAAAGCCTGTCTTTACTTCCCCTTTCTCGAAATACTGAAGCTCCTACTGGTGAGAAATTGTTGAAGGATATAAATAAAGCAAAAACCGTTCTTTTGTTTCTGTGAACTCTAATATTAGCCCAGCTCAACTATTCGTCCTTAACCCCTGACGCTTGTAAAATGCCATACGCATCCACGAAATGCTGATCCAATGGAAATAAATGAGCAAAAAACATGAATACTCAAGATTAGCATATGTTGCTCAAAGAAATATTTAATAATTGACAGAGAGATAATTTGAACTGACTGCATTAGTTTGTTAAAGGTTTACTACTTTGAAGCGTCACATGTGCATACTCCGATCTAAGCCAGATGTTCTTAATTCATGGTATCCTTTTGTGCATTCTTTGTTGAGCTTGAAGTGGAGGAGTGATTACTTATTTTAGACATGAATCTGAAAACTCAGGTGGTTTGCGTTAACGATAGCATAACTTATTAGTGCAGTTTGAACTCAGTATAAATAGCGATTCTTCTTGTTTTACTTGTTTCAATCATAATTTGATAAGTTTTTTGCAGGAAAGGAGGAACGTTTCAGTGATTTGTTCCTCTTGGGGGAGCCAGCTGTGGAAGAAATGGTTGTTGATGTTGAGCATGACAATCTCACCAGCCCTTTTAAAGATGACATTTCAATTGCAAATTCATTCGATGATCCTGTGACCGAATTTATGGAGACTGTCCCAAATTCTAACCATGCTTCGGCTGATGATCCAAAAGAGATGTTTCTACCAGGTCTCATTGTCCATATAGTGCCTGATAAGAGGAGCTTGATCACTCCCATTTGGAAAGCTTTGACAATCAGCGAGATGCCACGGAAATTTAAAGCATATATATCAGACAGAGAGACATTCAAAGATATTGTGGTCTCCCCTTCAATGTTTCTTGACCATCTTCCTTGGAGGTACTCGCATGCTTTTTTTTCCCCCCTTTTTAACGGGATTGTGGCATTTTGCCATCATTTTGACTGATTATATGTATAACAGATGCCACAATGCTCTACAAAACATATTGACTGCTCAAGACTGATTTATGATTTGGCGTATCATTTGGGGAACTTTTGTCAGATCAACGAACACATGGGTTATTATGTCCATAAGCTGCAGTGTTTGCTTTCAAGACTTCTGGACAAAGCCGTGTCAATACTCCTGGTAAGTGCACAAGTTGACCTGGAGGATTTGGGGAAGTAAACTTCACACTTCAAAAGAATTATCCCCGTAGGTTCTAGTCATTTGATTTCTTTGTATAGGGAACTAACAAAGTTGTATCTCCTCAGTGAATTACTTGAATTAGGAAACTTGCTATCTGGTGTATGTGCTAGTGAAGTGTCGCTTACCTATTTTTTTCTTGAAGAGCATACAGGTTCTCTGGACTGCTGCAAGACTCAAACTCCTGCTACCAGTGCCAGTTGCTTTCACAGAGGGAAACCATCACCCGAAGTGTGATGCATGCTGCTAAAATTCGTGTGCTCTTAACTTCGATGACTACCAGTGGCTTACGAGTTAGGGATATTGCCAATATGTAAACTTGACAAAATATTTGGGTGTTGTCCTATTCGTAATCCACTTATCAAAATAATAGCTGGAGGAAGTTTTCCCAACCCGAAAGGTGGTTACTTGTCACTTAATTAGTAGGTTGTAGGCTAACGCCCCAATTACACATTGTGACTTGAAGCATATTTATAATCGCATTGAATAATAAAGCAGTTATTACATTCGAAGAGCCTATGTCATATTAACTAACTATGGCCTGGAGATGATATGAGAAAATTAATTTAAAAAGTCATGAACATATTGCACTATTATCAGTTCAGCACTAAACATTTTAATTGTGTTAATTAAGTCATAAATTTTTTTATGTTTTGTCAATTGAGTTAATTCAGCCAGTTTAGCTAGAAATTATAGACGTGAATGCTAGTATTGGCCGTGTCACGTAGGACCCTAATGTCCACGACAGTGATTTCTGGCCAAAATTAGTTAGATGGATTTAGTTAGTACAAATGCAAAAATATTTGGGAATCAATTGGCACAATTAAAATGTTTATAATTAAATTGATAAAAAATACAATAGGTTCAAGATTAGACAATATAGCATGATGACTTCGAAATACAGGAAGAAATAACTACCTTTCATTAAAGTGCAATGATAAAGTACATTTTTATTTTTTATTTAGATATTAATAACAATAATTGAGTGTTCTTGTATTAACCTTTTATAAGTAGAGCATTTCAAATATAATGTGTGTTCGACCAAAAAAAAATGTATAAACAATGTTTGAAGTTACATCTTTAAAAAAAAAACACCAAAAGTTAAGTATTTCATTGCTTTTTCACTTGAGTTAAGAACTTAATTTTATCAGAGGTGGTGAGTTATTATTTGAACAAGTTAGAATTGACGGTTTTAAGAAAGAAACGGTCCTATTCATTGTTAAAATCACAAAAATGTGAATGAAATGATATTTGATTTTTTTTTTTTGGGTCGGTTAAAAAAGAAATGATGTTTGATTGAGATGTATATAACAAAAGCTTTGTATAATAAAAATAGTCGAAAATTCAAAAGTTTGAAAGGAATGGCCACACCTTAATTGTAATTTTTGGGTTTAGGCCATGTCTCTGACCCTAAAGAAGTTAAAATAAGCGGTCTTTTGGGCCTCTATAATAAGTTTTACAGGCTCCACAGTGTTTGGTTTTGGCATATAATTTCAGCGAAATAAAGCGTAAAAGTAAGAAAAAGAAAATTAAGAAATGAAGTTTTATCCTGATTCATTCTTAAACTAATGTTATGTTTAGTAGAGAATCTACTATAATTAGCATATAACACCTCTCATTATTTTACTTAATTATAAATAATATATATATTAAGTCTAACTATTCATGGATCCAAATCCAAACTATCAATAAAAAAATATGGGTTCAAATTATAAAAGTCCTCTACTGTTTAGGGAACATTGGCCCCTTGAGACCCATGTTGAGGTGGCTCCTTTGGACTCCCGCCCACTCAGCAGAATCCATATGCCTTTCTGTCGATGGGAAGTATGAACCACATCCCAACTCATAAGGAGTGACAATTCGTGCTTGGCCCTTTTTGACTGTGGCTGAACCTCTATACCCAAATCTTTATGGCTTGACTAATCTACTTTATCCATGAAATTTATCTCATTCGCTCCTTTAGACAAAGCTCCACAATCACAGAGTGGTGAGCATCGCTCTCAAGATTATTAAGAGCGAGAGATGCAATGAGTTGAATGCTGAATCTACTAGATTCCAACCAAATATTTAATCAATTTCTTGAAGTTTAAACTTTGATTGTGATACTACGAGTGACGATATATCAAAAGTTCACAATATTCCTAGTTCATAGAGGGTTTTTACAAACTGAAATGAAGACACTGAAAAATAATTTCGAGCACATAAATGGATATAATAATTGATTATACAAAGTTTTATGTAAGCATTATTATTATAATCATTGTAGTATAATAACTGATTATACTATGAATCTAACAGCACGGGTATACCATCATTTTCCTTGATGCAACTAAATACTTTTGGTAAAACTGGATCAAATTACATGCAAGTTTGTTTTGGCATGTGAGAGAGAGATACACCAAGACCTATACTGAGTTGTTTGTAATGTACATCTATGGAGAATTTTCCTTTACTCTTTCCAACCTATTGCTAGAAATGCCAACTCAAGTTCAACAATTGAAGTTTTCTTGACAAGATTTTTCCATTTGGAAAGCTATTGAAGGTGCAAGTTCATCAACATGAAGTATCTTGTTAGCGATCGGGACAGGAAGCGTGAAGTTGATAGTGACAATGAGGGTAAGGTTGATCTCGCTGGCCCTCAACTTTGGTCAGTCTTCGACCCAACAACAGGTTGGAGGAAGAATGAGAAGTAAGAAAAAAAGAAAGAAAGAAAGAAAGAAAAGATACATAATTTTTTTTAAAAAAAATATCAAAATATAACTAGAAATTGGGACGTCAGAATTGGGCGGCTAAAGTTGGCCGGATAAACTGAATTGGCATAAATTCAAAAGGTTTAGTATTGAATTGGTATAAAAAAAATTTAAGACTGATATAAAAAAATATCAAAATATAATTAGAAATTGCCATATAGGATTTTTTTTTTTGTTAATTTTAGCTTCTTCGAAAAGCATATTCCCTTTAAAGTTCATTATGCTAAATTCTTATGATAATGTACAAAAATTTGAATTGAGTATTGTTACAAACTACAAAAAGATAGAACATTCGTGGTATAAATAAAGGCCATCCCTTACCAAAATAAAATATAAAAATAAAGGCCATCGTATGCACAAGATTTACACATCTCTCTCCCCACCTCTTCTTCTTTCGCTGGTTTGTTTTTTTTTTTTTTCTCCTCTTCATTGCATACGCACACAGCAGAAAAAAGAATCAACTAATAAAATCCCATTCATTTCGTCCCACTCCGCATCTTCGAGCAGCTCCTGCCGTACCTGCTCAGAAACCCCCGCTTCCTCGCCGTTAGCGGGAACTTCCTCTCTAGCAAAAGACAGGGCAACACAAAAAGCCCCTCCCACCAACGTTGCCAATCCTTCAGAGCACTGATCTAGCATGTCCAAGAGCTTATGCCCAAAACTTCGGTAAAAGGCGAACATCAAGAAACTGAGGTCCTGGCCAATCCAAAGACTCATCGAGCAATACTTTGGCGGTCCGTCTGGGTGGCCCACCGCTTCTGGTGAGGGTTGCAGGCATGACTCCTGCGGTTTGCCTACCAATTACTCGCCAATGATGTGCTCCTCCATCTTTTAGATGGTCGACAGTCACCCAAAGTGAAGAAAATGCAATAATCAAAACAGATCATGGAATTTATTCATACGTCGGATTTGAAGATTCACCGTCAAATTTGCTTCAATTTGCTCTATGTTGACGCCCAAAATGGGCTTGAGCTTTAACCCATTATAGGGCCCGCGGAGATCACAAGGCCCACTAAATTGCACAAATTAGTAGACCAACCCTCGGCCAAAAAGGAGCATCGGGCCGACCAGTGTTTAGTTGGAGAAAATGTCAACGACACCATTATGTCAGTATGTCGAGCCAACGGTTATGCAAAGCAATTGAGAACGTGTTATAAACTGCTTAAGGAATAAAGAGAGCAGTTACCAAGGAAGATTCGAAAATTTTGGGATAAGGCACACGTGACGAAACCGCAAGAGCTTGTATTAGTTTATAAATAGTCAAAGATCACGCTTTCTAAGGAAAACAATTAATCAAGAATCAAACACTTATCTTTCACTCTACAACTTATCTTACCAAGCATTTACTTTATCACACTTTACTTTATCGTCCTATTTATCATTTTGCCATTTATTTACTTTATGTCCGGAATCTCTACAAGAGTCCGTTTAAAACAATAAATCCAAAAGCTCAACAATTCTCGATAAAGATCTTTTGTTGCAGATCATTTCCAACGAAATATTTTTTGGCATGCCCGATGAGACTATTTGTGATTCGATTTGAGGAAATGCTATGGCAAAAATCAAGAATCAAACTGGCGTTACTGGTGAGAGTCATTCTCCTCAACGATAGTTGAATAATGGCAAGGAGAATGTCAATGCCGCTCTAAGCGGAGTTTCAGGTGACATACCAAGAGAACTTACCAATGACCAAAGGAGGGAGTTGGCACTGAATGCTGCTATGATAGCCACCATCAAAAGAGTGTTTTAGGAAAATGGAAATGGTTTTACCAACCATGTGGTGAATCATCTTACTAATATCCTTAAGTTAATGATTTCTGATATGGTAACAGGTTTAGTGTCTAAACCTAGTTCATCTAACTAACCGACATTCGGTCAAGGAGTGAGTTTGCTCAAAGATGGAGCATTGGCGAATCCTATAGTTCCAGGTGGAAATGCAGGATCGAGTCAAGCATGTCCTATAGTAGGTGTCAGGAACTCCAAAGAGATGATACCACTAAATGCCCGCTACCAACTTCATCCATGTCATACCTATACAATCGAATGGTTCACGAAAACGACGGCTCATGAAACTCATCGTAATTAAACGACCTCAGAGTTCATTAGGCAACGGAAACGAGCTCTTTTAATCAATTGTATACAAAATGGGATAGATAGAGAAAGACATTAAATCTTTACAGCAAGCCAAGTCTTTTATTCCATCTCATATACAATATTTACATACAACTAATAGGATGACGTCGCCTAAATACAAATCAAAACTTCATTCATCCTACTCCATACATCCAAGCTATATACATGTAGGGTTGCTACTGCCTTCTTCCCACATCTATTCATACAATACTCTTGTATCCTATGCATATCCTTCCATCTGGCTCCAAAAATGACTGAGTCGCAGTCTCGATTTCTTTCTGGATCCCTGCCTTATCGGTATTGCACTCATTGCGGGGGTCGGGGTTCTGAAAGCAGGGAAATCACCTATGAGAACAAATCTCAGCAAACTAACCCCTAATCTCCTCCTTAGGACACCAAATGAACTTAAACCAAACTCTCAAGTCCCAACTCAAGCACTTAAAATCACTAGGCCAAATTCGATTACCAAAAATCCGTTCAAATTTAGGAAACTCGCCACAGAGTGGCTAAGCATATAAAGCATTTTTAACAGGTCCAATCTAGGACCACACAAAGTCCAGATAACTTAATCAGTTAATGACTTAATAAAAGCAATTAAACTTTCAATTTGAAACCACGTCCAATCCAGGACAATTATAGTAATCACTCATGTGTGCACGCTCAATCATGAATTTCGGCTTAACAGCCAATTTGACCCGCGTCATATAGGCGCATCAGATCCGACCCGCGTTGTGGACGCCTTAGGTCTATGCTGCAACTCACGTATGGGACGCCTCAGGTTGGCATCTTATCGCTCCAGCTACCCCACGTCAAACGCATCAGGGCACACTGTGCCTCGACCCGTGTCATATAAGCACCTCAGGTTAACACACTTATCTCTCCAATTCCCCATGTCATATAGGCACCTCATGGCCATCCTCCATGGCTACATATTCCGCCAATGGCTACATTTTACGCCAGCTCACAATGATATGCAATTGCACATGCGAAAACCATTGCACTTGCCTTTTAGACAGTAAAATCCTTTAAATTCATTTGGACAAAAATTATCGGCCAATTACGTTAGGCCACATTTCAAATACAAGTTTAAATATTTAATCCACATTTCCGGCCAAATAGTCAAGCCAATCAATCTCTTTCACGTGCCCAATTTTATTTAAAACGCCCAATTTCTCACGTGGAACTCAAAATGATCAAATAATTATTTTCAAGTATTTGTGAAATTTCCTCAAATATTATTTTGAATACGAACACAGACCCCAAATATTTGAAATAATAATATAAAATAATTCTTGGGCTCGGTTTTGCGTAAAATGCTTCATAAATCCATTTTTTGGTACTCGAACCACACGGGACCCACAAAAATTTTCGTTTTCAAACCAAAATCAAATTGGTTAACACATGAATAGTGTTCGTGGGTCGTGAATACTAATTTCAAAACACTATTTGACCCTGTTTTTCGCTCTAAATACTCCAAAAATCTATTTTTCGGTACCAAAATCTCGCTAGAACCACATCAACCACCACCAACAGCAGTATTCAAACATGGATAGGAATATTTCACCAATACCCAGCACCTTCACAGTCCACAGAAATCAATTTCCTCAAAATACGCTGATTACAGCAAATTTTCCTAAACCGATTTATCACGAATTGGTCCCTAGAGCTAATCCATGACAAGTCTAACATCATGAACGAAGTCTAGAGGCTTAACTTACCTAAATGAAGTTGAAACCGGCTGAGGATGTCGCTGAGAAGTGGCGGTGACCGGCAGCAACGACAACGATAACGGATTCCGGTGATTTTAGTTTGAACCGGATCTGTTCAAGGGCTAAAACAAGGCCAAATCAAGCTGGGAAACAAGATTATGACATGAATATGGGTTCTAGGGGCAGTTGAGGTTGATATATATCAACGGGAACCAAAATCCAAAATTTGGAAATCTAAAACAGATTCGTTGACCGAAATGTCAAGTAGATTCGAAAGGCTAAACGACCTTGGATTGAAGTGATTCAAAGTTGTTGACACCTGATTTTTAATCATTTTTTCTATTGCTAAAGTAATAAAAAATCCATAAAAATTCATAAAATTGAAAAATCAACTTTGGGGACCTTAGCCAAGCCTAGGGAACCAATTTTGACCAAAAAACGATTTTTCATATTATATATATATTTAATTTTTTTTTAAAAAAAATACAAAAATACTTGAAAATTTTGGAAAAATAACATTTGAGGCAAAAAAAAAATACACAAAGATAGTTAATATTTTTATTTTAAATCTATTTTCATATTGGCCATCGCAAATTCAGAAAAATCCAATTCGAGTCACGTGTTCCTTCACGAGTATAATCTTGAATCGGGCCTAAAAAAATTTAATTTGAGTCAACTTATTTTTAATTTTCACTTTTTATGAGTTGTGACATTGTCTTCTAATATTTTAAATTTTCATCTTGGCCCAATTATATCCAGAATGACTTAATTTTGCAAAAGGGCTTTAATTAAATTCTGCATTATTTTCAACGGCAAGAAATGAGCTTAAATTTGACATGTGGTAAATTTTGGTGTGTCAAAAATTGTGAGGAGATTTGGACTTAAAGAAATATATTTTTTCAGGGACTAAATTGTAAATACTTAAAATTCAAGGACTATAGTGCAAATACTTAACTCTTGAAGGATTATTTTACAAATAACAAAAAGAAGAGTTAGTTGATAAATTAGAATAGAGAAGGGAAGATGGAGAAGAGGAGATGAAGAAGAGAAGTTGGAGAAGAATGGATGGAGAAAATAAGATAAGAATAGAGAATGGAAGATGGAGAAGAGTTAGTAGAGAAATTAGAATGGAAGATAAGAATAGAGAAGGGAAGATGGAGATGAAGAAGAGTTAGTGGAGAAATTAGAATGGGAGATAAATATGGAGAAGGGAAGATGAAGATGAAGAAGAGTTAGTGGAGAGATTAGAATGTGAGATAGAGATGGAGAATGGAAGATGAAAATGAAGAAGAGTTAGTGGAGAAATTAGAATGGGAGATAGAGTTAGTGGAAAAATTAGAATGGGAGATAGATGAGTAGATTATAAAAGGAGGAAGAAGTGAGCTTGAGGGGGGAGATTTTTGGAGAGAAAATTTGAAGTGTTTGAGAGGAATTTTTTTGGAGAGAAAATTTTGGATGTTTGAGAAAGTTTTGGGAGATTGAAGAAAAATTCGAGAGAAAGAAAATACCAAAAGAGAGAGAATTTTGAAGATGATGGGAGTTTAAAGCTAGAGGTTATCATCACAAATTCCTTCATCGATTAATATAAATCAAGAGTTCATCCTCGTCAACGAGCAAGCAAATTCGAGCTAAGTGTTTTTATTTATTCATTTATTTATGGTTTTACTCGCAAATTAGCACAAATTGTATGCACTTTCTCCATATTTTTTTTTCTCCATATTATATATCAGGATAAGGATATCTCTACGTCAACAGCAAAAATATCGTAGAGATGCAAAAATCGGCCCAGACAAGCTCTTAAGCTGTCCACCGATTTCTCACTTGATCTGTGACTAAAAGTCCCTCTTAATTCAAAAGAAACTCTCTATATTGGGAACATAGAGAGCGAAAATCAATTATAGAAATCCCTCCCAAAAAACGGGAGATAAGTACTCTTTCCACTCTTCTGGTTTTAGGTGCAGATTAGCACATATTTTGTATACTGACACTTCACTCTATTTTATGTCAGGAAGACGCAACTCTATATCAATGGTCAACCCTATGGAAGCACAAAATCGGCTTAGAGGAGTCCTCAAGCGCGTACAAATTTCAAATTGTTGAATCAATTCGTTGTATTTTATTTTAAAGAATTCATACCCCAGAATGGAGAGGACAAATTACATCCGCAACTTAAATACCTGCACCATAAATCCCAAAGGGAAGAGCCAAGCCAATGCTTAGCCTCCCATTGGAGGTTTTTACTTACAGTAGTTAAATACCTGCAACTTAAATACTTGTACCTCAAATCCCAAAGGGAAAAGCCAAGCCAATGCTTAGCCTCTCATTGGAGGTTTTTACTTACAGTAGTTAAATACCTGCAACTTAAATACCTGTACCTTAAATCCCAAAGGGAAGAGCCAAGCCAATGCTTAGCCTCCCATTGGAGGTTTTTACTTACAGTAGTTAAATACCTGCAACTTAAATACCTGTACCTTAAATCCCAAAGGGAAGAGCCAAGCCAATGCTTAGCCTCCCATTGGAGGTTGTTTACTTACCGTAGTTTAAATACTTGCAACTTAAATACCTGTACCTTAAATCCAAAAGGGAAGAGCCAAGCCAATGCTAGGCCTCCCATTGGAGGTGTTTATTCACTGTCATGTACTTCCTATAATTTAATTTTTGAATCATCAAACCCAAAAGATGAGTAGGTCGTAATACTGCACAGAAGTTGTTAACACACTCCCTCTTACGGCTTCAGGGAATCTTTAACACTTAAAAAAATATAACAAATAAAAATATATACCATCCATGCATCCTATTTAAAAAGTGAAAACACAAAAGAGAATACCCTATTAAAGCCTTAGGAATAGATCAAGCCTGAGTTGCCGAATTAGGATATCCATGAAATTAAGGTACCGAAAGGGCATTAGTTTTAATTAACTAGTGTAACCAAGTCTCCGAGCTCATAATCTCTGGTTCACAGGAATAAATTAGTTCTCTCGCTAATTTATTTAGGTTTCTAATCGACCTACTAAGAACGATTAGTGGCGACTCCAAATTTCAAAATCATTTAAACAAAAACCAAAGTTGCGATTCGGTAGGGCTTGGGAGGGTCCGCGTTAGGTTAATCAAATCTAATTAACCTAATAATCCGTTAACCCCTTTAAAATTTAAAATTTTTTTAGAGGGTCGCGACAGCTTGGCGGCTCCGCTGGGGAATAGAGATTTTTAAATTTTCGAAAAAAGATACCAATTGGAATACTTAAATTTTTTCGAAATTTTAAAAGTCTTAGTGGATTTAGGCCAATGAAAATTTCATGGATATCTCGATTCTGGCGATCTTTCTTGGGACTCATTCTATAGGTGTTATATGTTTTTGCAGGATGGGAGTTATAAGGGCGGAGTATTTGGCTAACCCATTTGTTTTGCAGGCTCGGTGTTGGGATTATGTTTAATTTCACACATTTTTAGAAGCGCTGTTTTGATATCAATTGTTGTGCATGTCTTGCATATTCTGAGGATCACAACACCTGCACACACAAGCGTCTAAACCCAAGTCGCGAAATTTTTCCTAGGTAACCATAGATAGGGATCGAATATGCAACGCTCTTGCGTCGATTGCGCTTGGGTTGACCATATTTTATCCCGCTCATTATCTGAATTGACAATTCTTCCCATTGTGATTTGATTGCGCGGAGGGTAAGGTTGTCAATTCAAATAGTGGGGGCCTTTTAGGTCCATACCCTGTCTCTCCTTCTTTTATTTTCTAGAGTCCACTCCTCACTTGAGTGATGCGCATGACTATGTGATTTGCATTTCTCCAAGGTAAAAGTAAGTTCTCTAATTTTATCTTGTATTTTTTTTCGGTTGGTCCATGCTAGGTGTTAGTTAGTTTTTGAGCTTGATATTACGACCATTCTTTTAAAAGAAAATAAAAATTAAATTTGTCCCTCATTTCTTTTTAAATTTTTTTTTTGAAAAAATGATGTGAAAAAATCCCTTCATGGGAATTTTATTAACCAATAAGGGATTTTTGTCATGTTTTTATTACTTCAATAAAAATGAAATTTTCCTGAAAAAATTTTCCTCTGAAAATTTATTTCAATAAAAAGAAAAATTCCTTAAAAAAAACTCTAGTAGACATCAAGTGATTTTATCACATTTTTCAAATTACAAAAACTTGCAAAAAAATTCTTCTCGAGAAATTCGCTCATGTTTTTCTAAGAAAAATTTCTCTAAATAAAATTAGACTAATGTCTCGGGGGAATTGTATTGACCAATAAGAGATTTTTGTCATGTTTTTCTTGCTTCAATAAAAATGAAATTTTCCTGACAAATTTTCCTCTGAAAATTTATTTCGATAAAAAGAAAAATTCCTTCAAAAAAAAACTTTGGTAAACATCAAGTGATTTTATCACATTCTTTCAAATTATAAAAACTTGCAACAAAAATTCTTTTCGAGAAATTCGCTCATGTTTTTCTAAGAAAAGTTTCTCTAAATAAAATTAGACTAATGTCTCGGGGGAATTTTGTTAACCAATAAAGGATTTCTGTTATGTCTTTCCTGCTTCAATAAAAATAAAATTTTCCTGATAAATTTACCTCTGAAAATTTATTTTGATAAAAAGGAAATTCCTTCAAAAATTTTAGTAAACATCAAGAGATTTTGTCACATTCCTTTAAAAAAATAATTAAAAAAAGAGTAATAAATATGCAAAAAAAAATTCTGTATCAGAAATTAACCCATTTCTTCCTAAAGAAATTTTTTTTTTCTGATTTCTCTATAAAATAGAAAAAATAAAATTGGACTAATATAGGAGTCATGGACCGACATTCCTTGTGTCGCATACTAATTATATCTTTTTCTTTTGTAGGGAGATACCCCAGACGGGTGTAAAAATTAAGTTCGATAATATATCAAGAATCATCTTCAGAAATACCAAAAGACGAAAAACACCAAGGCTTCAACCGTTAATTCAGGGGGGCAAACGAACACTGTCCATCTTTGACAGATAGAGTTGTGTCAATCCGTAAACTTGTATGGGCAGTGTATTGTGATATGACGGTGGACTTATACTGATTAAACACAGGGGCATATTTAATGTATTACAGAGGATCCCGCGTCTTTTGAAAGACAATATGGATTATATAATCAGAAACCATGAAATAAGTACCTTAACCTGATTAAATCAACCAGAGACCGGTCTTAAAATTTCCTCGGATCCGAAACACACGGAGGGTTTTAGAGGACCGAGGTTCTATTAATGAATGTGACCCACAAGTATTTCTCCCAATGCTACAGGCGCCCGACAAGAGCAAGTGGGCACCGAAAGAAACAAAACACGGTTGAAGTGGGGCACGCAACAAATGGCCGAATTTATTGGCACACTAATTAAGTGGTGGTAGCTTTATTAATTTACATGATTGAACGCGGGTATCTAGGCGGCTGGTGGAAAGCCACACTGAATGCCTCTCTAATGTTCTTGATATCATCGTCTACCGCAACCCGCGAGAGCATCATGAAGAAAATTAAACCTAGACGAATACGTCTACTTAGTTTCATCGCACGTTCTCGCCTTTTGTCGATGTCCAAAATTAATGCACAAGCTAAAAGTAATCATTTCCCTTTCCCCCCTATTAAATGCTCGGAGCCGTTAACTGCACCAAACTCGAAAAAATTAATATCGAGACGAAATCTGCGTAAATTTGAAGGGTAAATCCGTATCGTTCCAATTTACCCTTAAATTGCTCCGGTTTTAAATTTGATCCATTCTATTTTTAGGAATTTGCAAAAGCGACTCGATAATACAGTTGTATCCAAAAACCAAATTTCCTGGTCGGGCTAAATTGGGGGCAAATCAACTCATGGACATTACCACGGGATGGACAGCTTCGGTTAAAGAAAAATACAAGCCAAAGATCCGAACAATCTCAGACATGGGTAATTCTGTATCGTTCTAATTTGCACATAATCATCTCGAGTCCTGAATTTTTTTTATTCCATTCTTAACAGGGATTGCAAATTACCTCGAGAAATATCGTAACAAGGCCCAAGGTGATACAACAGAGCCGCGTTATCCCCAAGGATTAACCTTTGAAAAGAAAACCCCATGGACACCTATGGTCCAATGGACCGAATGGTATGGAGGATGACAGTAGGTCCGAAATATCCCGAGTTCGATCTCCAAAGTGGGGAATGTTGTATGTATTATAAATAAATGAAACAACTTTTTGTGTATTTCTTTTTGCAAGCAGGAATACTCGACGAGTAATACCGAAGTCAATATTTTGCCACATTCTCGGCTTAATGGTGAAGCAAACTCAACCCAGCAAAATTGGTAAAAGAATTGTCCAAGGCATTCAAGATGAAGGGTAAATCAGTATCGTTTCCAATTTATCCCTTTTAATACCGGTTGACATGTCTCCTTTTCTTGTTACAGGAAATATTTATACTAACACGTAACATGTTGGAGGAGACAAATCCAAAAGAAAATGATGATCATTTGACAAGATCTATTCTGGTGAAAAATGTGGGGCATTTAACTGCTAAACCATGGCGGTCGCTGTCATTAAACAAACCAAAATGCTCCCTCACCCATATGCCTCATCGTGCAGGGGCAAAACTTGAGACAAACCGCTCCTCGACATAAGGAGTGGGCTTCCCAATTTGTTCAATCCACCCACATACCAGGGACAATTCAAATCCGCCCATGTTTGCACATTATATAAATACACATGATGCTAAAAATTGTCACATCGGCATTGTGTTTACACATTTCACGAATTATGTATGATTATTCCGCATGTTTAAACTCCAACTTAGAGCATAAACTGCATAAGAGACATCAAATGTGCAAAATGGGGCATAACATGATGAGAAAAGTTAAACCATTTCTACACACGGGTCTAACATTTTAATCTACAGATAAACAGCCTTTCTCTAGAGTGAGAGAAAGCCCCTTCGGACTAAAGTCCCCCATTCAGATTACATTCGAGGTGTTCATATTATGAGAACCTCCTTAAATAGAATTGGTAATGCAAACTTGACAGAATAGTTTTGCATGATCCACATTTTGATTGATTGCATCATGAGTTATCACACAGACTACTTCTAATCATTGCTAACTTAGCTGAACAATTTTGTATGAACCAATGAACGCATTGATGAAAATGCTTGCACATGTTAGCTCTGACATTGCCTGACAGGCAACACATTCCCGGTGTTTGAGTTACCTTCCAAAGTCTTGAAATTCATTCGGCGATTATTGAATGAACAAGCCTGGTTGTCGAGAAGCCACCAAGCATTTCTTCCAAATTCTCAGGTAAGTATATCTTCAACCTGAACCTTTCAAGAGAATGAATTCTGACGGTTGTTGGGGTACTCGAATCCATTGCGGTATATATAGGTATCCACCTTCTTCAATAAAGCATGATTTGTCTCAAGGACAGAAATGTTCGAGACCTTTTGATCTCTACCTCTTTGGTTTATTCCTAAAGCGACAGGAGAATATAATTTGGGTTTGAGCTTCCGTAGGATTCCTGGTCTCCCCAGATTTCAGAATGGCACCCTTTGAGGTACACCAAGCCCTTCTTACAGGCAAACTAAGTCCTTCTTACAGGCAAACTAAGTCCTTCTTACAGGCAAACCAAGTCATTCTTACAGGCATAAAGTCCTTCTTACAGGCAAATCAAGTCCTGCTTACAGGCAAACCAAGTCCTTCTTACAGGCATAAAGTCCTTCTTATAGGCAAACTAAGTCCTTCTTACAGGCAAACCAAGTCCTTCTTACAGGCACAAAGTCCTTCTTACAGGCAAACCAAGTCCTTCTTACAGGCATAAAGTCCTTCTTACAGGCAAATCAAGTCCTTCTTACAGGCAAACAAAGTCCTTCTTACAGGCAAAACAATTCCTTCTTACAGGCAAATCAAGTCCTTCTTACAGGTACAAAGTCCTTCTTATAGGCACAAAGTCCTTCTTACAGGCAAATCAAGTCCTTCTTACAGGCATAAAGTCCTTCTTACAGGCAAATCAAGTCCTTCTTACAGGCAAACTAAGTCCTTCTTACAGGCAAACCAAGTCCTTCTTACAGGCACAAAGTCTTTCTTATAGGCAAATCAAGTCCTTCTTACAGGCAATCTAAGTCCTTCTTACAGGCACCAAGTCCTTCTTACAGGCAAATCAAGTCCTTCTTACAGGCACAAAGTCCTTCTTACAGGTACAAAGTCCTTCTTACAAGCAAATCAAGTCCTTCTTACAGGCATAAAGTCCTTCTTACAGGCAAATCAAGTCCTTCTTACAGGCATAAAGTCCTTCTTACAGGCAAACAAAGTCCTTCTTACAGGCAAACAAAGTCCTTCTTACAGGTAAATCAAGTCCTTCTTACAGGCAAATTAAGTTCTTTTTACAGGCAAATCAAGTCCTTCTTACAGGCACAAGTCCTTTTTACAGACACCAAGTCCTTTCTACAGGCACCAAGTCCTTCTTACAGGTATCTCCATAGGGTGACCTACCATACGGGTCAAATCTCAATCAAAATTTAATCGGTAGAATCCTTTTATTAGGAATCTACCATGGTACGACCCACCATACGGGTCAAATGGTATGACCCACCATACGGGTCAAATTTTAATTCAATTTTTAATCAGTAGAATCCTTTTATTAGGAATCTACCATGGGTTGATCCACCATACGGGTTCAAGTTCAACCACCCTAAAGTTTTTTTATATAACGAATTCTTAGGTTCTCATTCATTTTCAGTGGAAAATTCATGTCACGACTCTTTTTATTTCCTTGTATTGAGTCGATTAGAATTCAGGTGTCATCTCGTCTTTGAAATGAACCTCTACCGAGCTTCCTTTCAAAGAGGGGCAGCTATTGACACCTGATTTTTAATCATTTTTTCTATTGCCAAAGTAATAAAAAAATTCATAAAAATTCATAAAATTGAAAAATCAACTTTGGGGACCTTAGCCAAGCCTAGGGAACCAATTTTGACCAAAAAACGATTTTTCATATTATATATATTTAATTTTTTTAAAACAAATACAAAAATACTTGAAAATTTTGGAAAAATAACATTTGAGGCCAAAAAAAAAATACACAAAGATAGTTAATATTTTTATTTTAAATCTATTTTCATATTGGCCATCGCAAATTCAGAAAAATCCAATTCGAGTCACGTGTTCCTTCACGAGTATAATCTTGAATCGGGCCTAAAAAAATTTAATTTGAGTCAACTTATTTTTAATTTTCACTTTTTATGAGTTGTGACATTGTCTTCTAATATTTTAAATTTTCATCTTGGCCCAATTATACCCAGAATGACTTAATTTTGCAAAAGGGCTTTAATTAAATTCTGCATTATTTTCAACGGCAAGAAATGAGCTTAAAATTGACATGTGATAAATTTTGGTGTGTCAAAAATTGTGAGGAGATTTGGACTTAAAGAAATATATTTTTTCAGGGACTAAATTGTAAATACTTAAAATTCAAGGACTAGAGTGCAAATACTTAACTCTTGAAGGATTATTTTACAAATAACAAAAAGAAGAGTTAGTTGATAAATTAGAATAGAGAAGGGAAGATGGAGAAGAGGAGATGAAGAAGAGAAGTTGGAGAAGAATGGATGGAGAAAATAAGATAAGAATTGAGAATGGAAGATGGAGAAGAGTTAGTAGAGAAATTAGAATGGAAGATAAGAATAGAGAAGGGAAGATGGAGATGAAGAAGAGTTAGTGGAGAAATTAGAATGGGAGATAAATATGGAGAAGGGAAGATGAAGATGAAGAAGAGTTAGTGGAGAGATTAGAATGTGAGATAGAGATGGAGAATGGAAGATGAAAATGAAGAAGAGTTAGTGGAGAAATTAGAATGGGAGATAGAGTTAGTGGAAAAATTAGAATGGGAGATAGATGAGTAGATTATAAAAGGAGGAAGAAGTGAGCTTGAGGGGGGAGATTTTTGGAGAGAAAATTTGAAGTGTTTGAGAGGAATTTTTTTGGAGAGAAAATTTTGGATGTTTGAGAGAGTTTTGGGAGATTGAAGAAAAATTCGAGAGAAAGAAAATACCAAAAGAGAGAGAATTTTGAAGATGATGGGAGTTTAAAGCTAGGGGTTATCATCATAAATTCCTTCATCGATTAATATAAATCAAGAGTTCATCCTCGTCAACGAGCAAGCAAATTCGAGCTAAGTGTTTTTATTTATTCATTTATTTATGGTTTTACTCGCAAATTAGCACAAATTGTATGCACTTTCTCCATATTTTTTTTTCTCCATATTATATGTCAGGAGAAGGATATCTCTACGTCAACAGCAAAAATATCGTAGAGATGCAAAAATCGGCCCAGACAAGCTCTTAAGCTGTCCACCGATTTCTCAACTGATCTGTGACTAAAAGTCCCTCTTAATTCAAAAGAAACTCTCTATATTGGGAACATAGAGAGCGAAAATCAATTATAGAAATCCCTCCCAAAAAACGGGAGATAAGTACTCTTTCCACTCTTCTGGTTTTAGGTGCAGATTAGCACATATTTTGTATACTGACACTTCACTCTATTTTATGTCAGGAAGCCGCAACTCTATATCAATGGTCAACCCTATGGAAGCACAAAATCGGCTTGGAGGAGTCCTCAAGCGCGTACAAATTTCAAATTGTTGAATCAATTCGTTGTATTTTATTTTAAAGAATTCATACCCCAGAATGGAGAGGACAAAGTCCATCCGCAACTTAAATACCTGCACCATAAATCCCAAAGGGAAGAGCCAAGCCAATCCTTAGCCTCCCATTGGAGGTTTTTACTTACAGTAGTTAAATACCTGCAACTTAAATACCTGTACCTTAAATCCCAAAGGGAAGAGCCAAGCCAATGCTTAGCCTCCCATTGGAGGTTTTTACTTACAGTAGTTAAATACCTGCAACTTAAATACCTGTACCTTAAATCCCAAAGGGAAGAGCCAAGCCAATGCTTAGCCTCCCATTGGAGGTTTTTACTTACAGTAGTTAAATACCTGCAACTTAAATACCTGTACCTTAAATCCCAAAGGGAAGAGCCAAGCCAATGCTTAGCCTCCCATTGGAGGTTTTTTACTTACAGTAGTTTAAATACTTGCAACTTAAATACCTGTACCTTAAATCCAAAAGGGAAGAGCCAAGCCAATGCTAGGCCTCCCATTGGAGGTGTTTATTCACTGTCATGTACTTCCTATAATTTAATTTTTGAATCATCAAACCCAAAAGATGAGTAGGTCGTAATACTGCACAGAAGTTGTTAACACACTCCCTCTTACGGCTTCAGGGAATCTTTAACACTTAAAAAAATATAACAAATAAAAATATATACCATCCATGCATCCTATTTAAAAAGTGAAAACACAAAAGAGAATACCCTATTAAAGCCTTAGGAATAGATCAAGCCTGAGTTGCCGAATTAGGATATCCATGAAATTAAGGTACCGAAAGGGCATTAGTTTTAATTAACTAGTGTAACCAAGTCTCCGAGCTCATAATCTCTGGTTCGCAGGAATAAATTAGTTCTCCCGCTAATTTATTTAGGTTTCTAATCGACCTACTAAGAACGATTAATGGCGACTCCAAATTTCAAAATCATTTAAACAAAAACCAAAGTTGCGATTCGGTAGGGCTTGGGAGGGTCCGCGTTAGGTTAGTCAAATCTAATTAACCTAATAATCCGTTAACCCCTTTAAAATTTAAAATTTTTTTAGAGAGTCGCGACAAAAGTTCTGTAAACTCACCTCGGATAGGAGTACAACATATCCAAAAATCATAAAAATTCAACGGTTGGATTTCCGTCGGCGGTCGATTGAAGTTGATAGCAGAAAACTGGAACCTAACAGAGAGAGAGAGAGAAAATCCGAAAATTTTAGAGAAAGAGAGAGAAGAGAGATTCTGCTGGTGAGAGAGAAAAAAAGAGAAGAGAGAGAGTAGATATTATCCTTGAAGCCATTATTGAAGTTACTATTCACTGAAAGCGACTTAAAACTGAATGAATGGACTAATTTTTCGACTATCAATAAAATTTGGACTGATAAAAGTTGGGCCTCAATAATTTAAGATCAAAGATGGTCAAAATGGTCAAAAAGAGGATCGACGAGATATTTTTCGAAAATCGTGAAATTTCAGAATCGGTAGAGGCTCAATCGATGTTGATTTGGCTCAATCGCGATCGAAAAATAACTCAAGATTTCATTGTAAATTTTTTCTAGCCTCTCTAAAAATATTCCTACCCTCATGCCATGGATTTTAACTCAACCTAGGGGCAAGATAGAAATTTCCAATTTTGCCCCTTTTTCACTAGGCATTTCGAGATCCACATGCCTATTTCACGCCTTCCTAGACAAGGTGCAAATTTACAACTGACACTCATGAGAGTCGATTTTCCTATTTCGGAACTCAATTTGCGGCCTCATTCAAAAGATGACAACTTTAAATAAATTCTTAAACTAACGGGTGGCTTTTAGGAGTCACGCGTTGTCGCGACCATCTAAAATTTTTTTAAATTTTAAAGGGGTTAACGGATTATTAGGTTAATTAGATTTGACTAACCTAACGCGGACCCTCCCAAGCCCTACCGAATCGCAACTTTGGTTTTTGTTTAAATGATTTTGAAATTTGGAGTCGCCACTAATCGTTCTTGGTAGGTCGATTAGAAACCTAAATAAATTAGCGGGAGAACTAATTTATTCCTGCGAACCAGAGATTATGAGCTCGGGGACTTGGTTACACTAGTTAATTAAAACTAATGCCCTTTCGGTACCTTAATTTCATGGATATCCTAATTCGGTAACTCAGGCTTGGTTTATTCCGAAGGCTCTAGTAGGGTATTCTCTTTTGTGTTTTCACTTTTTAAATAGGATGCATGGATGGTATATATTTTTATTTGTTATATTTTTTTAAGTGTTAAAGATTCCCTGAAGCCGAAAGAGGGAGTGTGTTAACGACTTCTGTGCAGTATTACGACCTACTCATCTTTTGGGTTTGATGATTCAAAAATTAAATTATAGAAAGTACATAACAGTGAATAAACACCTCCAATGGGAGGCCTAGCATTGGCTTGGCTCTTCCCTTTATGATTTAAGATACAAGTACTAATACTACTGTAAGTAAAAACCTCCAATGGGAGGCTAAGCATTGGCTTGGCTCTTCCCTTTGGGATTTAAGGTACAGGTATTTAAGTTGCAGGTATTTAACTACTGTAAGTAAAAACCTCCAATGGGAGGCTAAACATTGGCTTGGCTCTTCCCTTTGGGATTTAAGGTACAGGTATTTAAGTTGCAGGTATTTAACTACTGTAAGTAAAAACCTTCAATGGGAGGCTAAGCATTGGCTTGGCTCTTCCCTTTGGGATTTATGGTGCAGGTATTTAAATTGCGGATGGACTTTGTCCTCTCCATTCTGGGGTATGAATTCTTTAAAATGAAATACAACGAATTGATTCAACAATTTGAAATTTGTGCGCGCTTGAGGATTCCTCCAAGCCGATTTTGTACTTCCATAGGGTGGACCATTGATATAGAGCTGCGGCTTCCTGACATAAAATAGAGTGAAGTGTCAATATACAAAATATGTGCTAATCTGCACCTAAAACCAGAAGAGTGGAAAGAGTACTTATCTCCCGTTTTTTTTTAAGGGATTTCTATAATTGATTTTCGCTTTCTATGTTCCCAATATAGAGAGTTTCTTTTGAATTAAGAGGGACTTTTAGTCACAGATCAGTTGAGAAATCGGTGGACAGCTTAAGAGCTTGTCTGGGCCGATTTTTGCATCTCTACGAGATTTTTGCTGTTGACACAGAGATATGCTTCTCCTGACATAAAATATGGGAAAAAAATGGGAGATGGAGAAAGTGTATACAATTTGTGCTAATTTGCGAGTAAAACCATAAATAAATGAATAAATAAAAACACTTAGCTCGAATTTGCTTGCTCGTTGACGAGGATGAATCCTTGATTTATATTGATCGATGAATGAATTTTTTATGATAACCCCTAGCTTTAAACTCCCATCATCTTCAATATTCTCTCTCTTTTGGTATTTTCTATCTCTCAAATTTTTCTTCAATCTCCCAAAACTCTCTCAAACATCCAAAATTTTCTCTCCAAAAAATCTTTTCTCAAGCTCACTTCTTCCTCCTTTTATAATCTACTCATCTATCTCTCATTCTAATTTTTCCACTAACTCTATCTCCCATTCTAATTTCTCCACTAACTCTTCTTCATTTTCATCTTCCATTCTCCATCTCTATCTCACATTCTATTCTCTCCACTAACTCCTCTTTATCTTCATCTTCCCTTCTCCATATTTATCTCCCATTCTAATTTCTCCACTAACTCTTCTTCATCTCCATCTTCCCTTCTCTATTCTTATCTTCCATTCTAATTTCTCTACTAATTCTTCTTCATCTCCATCTTCCCTTCTCTATTCTTATCTTATTTTCTCCATCCATTCTTCTCCAACTTCTCTTCTTAATCTCCTCTTCTCCATCTTCCCTTCTCTATTCTAATTTATCCACTAACTCCTTTTTTTGTTATTTGTAAAATAATCCTTCAAGAGTTAAGTATTTGCACTCTAGTCCTTGAATTTTAAGTATTTATAATTCAGTCCATGAAAAAATATATTTCTTTAAGTCCAAATCTCCTCACAATTTTTGACACACCAAAATTTACCACATGTCAAATTTAAGCTCATTTCTTGCCGTTGAAAATAATACAGAATTTAATTAAAGCCCTTTTGCAAAATTGAGTCATTCTGGGTATAATTGAGCCAAGATGAAAATTTAAAATATTAGAAGACAATGTCACAACTCATAAAAAGTGAAAATTAAAAATAAGTTGACTCAAATTAAAATTTTTTAGGCCCGATTCGAGATTATGCTCGTGAAGGAACACGTGACTCGAATTGGATTTTTCTGAATTTACGATGGCCAATATGAAAATAGATTTAAAATAAAAATATCAACTATCTTTGTGTATTTTTTTGGCCTCAAATTTTATTTTTCCAAAATTTTCAAGTATTTTTGTATTTTTTTTTAAAAAATTAAATATATATAATATGAAAATTTATTTTTTGTTCAAAAATGGTTGCCTAGGCTTGGCCAAGGCTTCCAAAGTTGATTTTGTAATTTTCTCATTTTTTTCTTTATTTTTCATGAATTTTCGAAAATAAAAATACTAAAAAATACTGAAAATATGAAAAATCATTTTTTTGGTCAAAATTAGTTCTCTAGGCTTGGCTAAGGTCCCCAAAGTTGATTTTTCAATTTTATGAATTTTTATGGATTTTTTATTACTCTAGCAATAGAAAAAATGATTAAAAATCAGGTGTCAACACGCGTATCAACCATTTGGTCCACGTGCTTATATTCCTAGCTAGCTTTTCCCTTTTGGTTAGTTATCTCAAAGTGATCAGTTTCGAGTGAGATCCATTTATAGCGCCTCTATAAAATAATCATTCTATATTCAAATTCCGAAAAAGGGTTGTATTTCAGAATGTCACATCAATCAAGGCTTGGTTAGGCGTCGCTTGCCTCGGTTGAGGCCAGGCAAGCCATCGCCGGCAAACTTGAGCCTCACGGGCAAGTAGCAATGCTTAAGCTCATATGCAATGGCCGGCGATCGACATAAAATAGTATTAAAAAACATAAAAAAGAAAAAAGAAAAGAGAAAAAATGGAAAAGAAAAGGAAAAATAATTAAAACATTAAAAATTTTGATTTGAAAAAAGAAATGAAAAAATAGAAAAACAAAGAATTGTTGAAAGGAGTGTATGGAGGATAATCAAATCCAAATTTTTTTTATACTAAACAATGGAAAATACTTGCAGAGTCTTTTTTTTTTTAGCCAAACACCGGAAAATATTGTCATTTTTCTGAAAATTAACTTCCCGGAAATCATTTTCCAAAAATGACTCATTTTTTGTAAAAAAAAAAAAGGAACCTTAATGTGTGAAGTTTCCTTTTTTTTTTTTTAAGATATCGAAAGGCAAGTATCTCATTACTATTTCACTAAGTTGATAACTTAAATTTATCAGGTGGTGAGCAGTTAATTATGCAATATAGAATTGATCATGTAAGAAAGAAACAGTTCCCGTTTATCATTAAAATTTAAAATGATGTTGGATTGAGATGTACATAACGAAAGGACTAAATAATATAATTAGTTGAAAATTAAAAAGGGTACGCATGCTAACTGAAGCTAGCTAGCATGTACCATGATGCACAAACATATGGAAACATAAGAGCCATAAAAATTGAATGTGCGTGGAATGTCCAACTGCCCTACATGTTTGGCAAACAAGCAAGATTCCACTTAACTACCTGTCTTAGAAAAAAGAAGAAGAAAGCCCTAATTGCGTTCCCAATGTTAATGAGCGGAGACCCTAATGATATAAGTCAGCTTTGAGTTCTTGTCGTAGCGCCCACTCTTCTCTCTCGGAAAAGAAAATTTCTAATACATCAAGTGGTGTGAATGTAAAAGATTTAAGCAATAAGGAACTGTAAACAACGTACTGTTTATTGTTCACATATTCTCCACTACGAGTAAGAATGTTTTTTGCTCAATTCCCTCAGCTATGTTGGGGGAAAAAGTACCAAAAAAATTCTAAGCCTATTGCATTTTTAACCAATCCAGTAATAAACTTTTTAATTCAATTAATTTAGTCATAACCCTTTTACATTTATATCGATTGAGTCCATCCAGCCAATTTAAACTAAAAATTGTTGACGTTGGAGCTGGCATATACCACATGGCATGGTCAATACTGACGCAGACATTTCTATTATTTCTTTTTAAAAATTATTATTTTTAATTTTTTTAAAAAAATTTCTTCATTCTTTTTTTTCTTTCACTTTGGCTGGTGAGGGCTTGTTGGCCCTTAATGGCTGCTGGCAAGGGTTGCCCGCGGCTGCGATGATCTCATTGGCCGCAAGCAAGGGCTGTGGAAACCCTTGCCCTGGGCCTTTGCAGCCTCCACCAGTTGTAGAGGAGGCGCCCCGTCGACAAGGGCCAGTTTCTAAAAGAAATTATTAAAAAATATTCACGTCAGTGTCATCGTATCACCTAAAATGCTCGACCACAACTAATGTCAATATCAACAATTTTTGACTAAAATTAAAAAAGACTATAAAGTCTTTTTGTGAAATTGCAGTGAGGGAGCAAGAGCTATATCTAACCCAATAGACTAAATTGATACTATTATAAAAAAAAATTATAACTAAATTGATCCAATAAGAAGGTATATGACTCAATCGGTACCAATGCAATAGGATTATGACTCTCTCTCTCTCTCTTCATACTTTTCCTGCTGTCTCCATACTTATGTATGCATAAAGGCTCCGGATTGCACAGCCAAATAGTATGCCTATGTTGTCCACTGCATGGGAGGCAACAGACTTTTCAAAAGTAAACTCTTCGTGTTCTTTTCAGCAACATGGTTTTGTTAACTCTTGAAGGGCCCAACAAGTATGCCACAACCACAAAGGTTCTTGTCCTTACCCAACCGACCACATAAAATAATTAGGGATGAGCGGTTTCAGGTTCTGTATAGATTCTATCTGAAACTTGGAACCTACCCGTCTATACGGGTTCCTTATTTTGTAGAATCTGGAACCTACCCGTCTATATAGGTTCCTTATTTTGTGGAACCTAGAACCTACCATATCACAAGTTCCAAGATCGGTTCCAGGTTTCACCTAGGTTCCATATGTATTTTTAGTTAAACAATTACAGTGAATAATCACATTTAATGACCATCACCTACTGTTAAAATTCATTGACCACAACTCATATTTAGAGACGAAAAATATAAAACATTAACAAAGTAAAAATCTTAATGATAAAGTGGTTATGGATTACATACTCAGCATTAGATATTATAGAATATCACAAGATGACGCAAAGACATATATAAAAAAAATATAAAAACTTGCTCCAGGGTCCAGGTTCCGGCTTTAGGGTCCACCTACCTAAAACCTGGAACCCACCCGTCAGAACAGATTCCTTAATTTTTGGAACATGAAACCTACCCTCCATACCTTGAAACCTGAAATCGATCGGTTCCATCAGTCCAGTTCTTCAGATTCCAGGTTCTGCCCTAGAACCATGCTCACCCCTAAAAATAACCCCTTCCAAATTTGAAAGATCCTTCCATTCCTCGTCAAAAATATATAAAGATTTTCTTGGAAAGTAATATAGTCTTGACCCTCGTACGTCTGGTTTTTAAGGCAGTGTTTTTTTTTTCTCTCTCTTCTTGATTAGTTCTTTTTACTGAGCTTACGTAATATATTCAAGAAAACATTGATGATGCTTGTCTTATGAAAGAACACCCAGTTCATACTATGATTCAATCACGAGGCGACGATCCCATATGTTTGCTCGGGGGTTTGATGACTTCTTCAATTATGGGATCACTTTGCTAACACATCCTGTACCTCAAATAATAACTAATTTAGTCCATTTCGAGTGCATTTGCTATTAGTCTATTCAAAATGCTCAACTTTTTACTTGATGTGGTCTCGTATATAAAAGCATGCATGCATTAACCCGAGATATACCATGCATATATATATATATATATATATATATCTCTCTCTCTCTCAAAAGTCTCAACCCAGGTATGAATCTTGGTGCGTTCTCAGGGGACATTATAATGGCCGGTGTCATTCGTTGGGCAATAAAATCTCCAACGGGGTAAGTACACTACAAGTGCCATAACTTTTGTACGGCGCTCACTTGAGTGCCATAACTTTTTTTTTCGTTCACTTGAGTGTCATAACTTTTACAAATGGTTCACTTGAGTGCTATTGCTTACGTGGACACCGGAAAAGCTGACGTGGCAACCGAAAAAAGATAACGTGGCCGCCGGAAAAGCTGACGTGGCCGCCGAAAAAGCTGAAGTGGTACTCAAGTGAACGATTTTTAAAAGTTATGCCACTCAAGTGAACGAAAAAAAAGTTATGGCACTCAAGTGAGCGCCGTACAAAAGTTATAGTACTTGTGGTGGACTTACCCGGATCTCCAACGATGAAAGTTTCACGGGCTCCTCCTACGCCAGGTATAGCTTCTGCTGTTTCATCTAAATCCGATGCAGTTGCAGACCCCTTGATCTTATCCCAACATGCGTGCACCTCGAGAGACTTGCAAAGCTCCACCCACTGGGAGAACCTCCTGAATCCCTTTACACCCTCTCCTCCGTCAGGAGATCCTCCGCTACGCCGAGTTCGTCGCAGCCTCTTACAAGGCTTTTGACCTCGAGCCCACCTCCAAACACCAGTCGAATTGCAAATACGGCAAGGCGAACATGCTTGGACAGGTTGGCTTGGAGGATTCCGGTTACCAAGTCACCAAATACATCTATGCCACCCCGGACATAAACTTCCCCATCCAAAATAGGTATCCTCGCGGCCGCTGGGTTGGATACACCGCGATATCATCCGATGATGAAGTGGTCAAGAAGCTTGGAAGGAGGGATTTGCTGACAGCCTTTCGTGGATCTGTGACGAGCTATGAGTGGATTGCAAACTTGGTGAGCTCGCTTACTCCAGCACGACTCGATCCACGTAATTTGCAGCCCGAAGTAACGATAGAGTCCGGGTTCCTCAGTATGTAAACATCGAAAGAGAGAAGTGATAAGTTCGGACTGGGGAGTTGTCGCGAACATCTCCTATCCGAGGTATCCCGACTGGTGAACAATTACAAAGAGAAGGAGATGAGCATAACGTTGGCCGGTCACAGCATGGGGAGTGCACTAGCTCTTCTTCTCGCATATGATCTCGCTGAGCTTGGAATTGAGGATACATGTGATGATCGAGATAAACCACTCACGGTCTTCTCGTTCGGAGGCCGTAGAGTTGGCAACTCGGTCTTCAAGAAACGTTGTGAATTGTTGGGGGTCAAAGTTCTGAGGATAGTGAATGGTTATGACCTGGTGACAAAACTATCTGGCAAATTGTTGAATGAGAATTTCGAGCTTTTGGGCAAGAGATGTGCTGAATATCTATGGAGCTACTCGGTTTATGCTCATGTGGGTGTTGAGTTAGCCCTTGAACAGAGGCAGCACTGGTTCTTAGACCTGCGAAACCCTTCCTGGGCTCACGACATAGAGACCTACATCAGCTTGCTCACGTATCCTCGCGCGACACAAAAGGAAGAGGACATCGAATTAGCTGATAATCGATTCAGAAACTGTGAAAGTAGCTTGATGAAGGGGCTACGATTGGGGCAGACTCTCGAACAACATGACTCTTGATTCCTAGACCTTGGACTGTGCTGGCATATGGAAACCCAAACTTAAAAATTTGGTACTCAAACGTAGTGTATTCGAGTTACTTACAGGTCGATTCGTATTACGTGCGAGGAACTAACAAAGCTATATGGTAGCATGCTATAAGGTTCCGCTGTTGCTCTAGTGTTTTGCTAGAGCTGTCTTCTTTCTTCCGACGAACTTCATATGTCGGATTTTTGGTTCATTCCACATAGGGTGGTGGAGAAATTTTGCGTCTCTTTGATTATTTTTCTCTTCGCTTCTTTAAAGTCTTTCTTTGTTGATCATCTATCTGCGTCATCGAAAGAAAGATTCTGCATCACCTTGCATCCTCCCTTTTAAAGGTCTGAGCTTTCACCCTCGTGAATTTCTTCATATTTGTGAGCTCATGATTGGTCCTATTTGGGTTTTGAATCGGGCCAGGCCCATTTTTTTCAAAAGGGCCCGTCTGAACCGCAATCTAAAAAGTCCTAATCGTACGGATAAGTAATGAGGATTTACTTCATTAATTCCTTGCATAATATCGTACGGATAAGTGATGAGGATTTACTTCATTAATTCCTTGCATAATATTACTTCATTGACACTTCATATACCAAATGATATAACTGTCAAAAGTCACGGTGGGCCTAGGGTCAAATGGTTCAACCTAGTATTAAGTTTGAAAAAGAAAATTGAAACACCACGGGTTTATTAACCATTCTTTCCCAATGAACAGATTTACTTTGGATGAACACCCTTCTAAAAGCAATCTCTTTATGTATAAAATAGCCGCGGTTAATAATTGATATAGGACGAAATCTTTGGCACTTCAATTCACTTCAATTATATCAAGTTTACAGAAGAAAGCATGGACATAAACTCTGTTAATTTCTTCATTCTTTGGGGTGGCAGTAATTTCGGTATTGCAGTGAAGGGCGATGTCTTCTCTAAATTGGCTTTTTGCGTATTTGCAATTGATGCTATTCATTTTGAGAGGAAACTTGCATGGATGCTGTCTTTCTGCTTGCAAATATGGAATGACGATATATCAATCAAACCAATTAGCCCACGTATGGTAGAACAAGAAATGGATAGAGAAATGACCTACTCGATGCATATTAATCTGTTTTTCTAGTAGATTTTACATGAGAGGTATACGATGAAGGCGAGACAGATGAGCTCCAGTATACCGAGCTGATATAATAATTAAACAAAGTGATACCGAAGAGAGAGAGAGAGAGAGAGAGAGAGTCTCGTGGGTGCGGTCACTCTTCCCGGTGGGTCAATGACAATTATTAAAGCAGATCACATCCTCCGCAACAATGTTCCCAGCCCAATACATTGCACCTTTTGCTGAAAGCCTTTTTGGCCAAAGCAAAGTTCAGTTCACCTCGAACCCTACAATATAATCCAAATATTATAATGCTGACCCCATTTACTCTTCTTGGTTGGAGACAGTGACGGATCAGAAAGATTCACGAGAATGGCTTTTCCTTTTCGGCATACATTTTGAATGATTGGTGCGTCACCGGTCGGGAAGCTGACAGACCAATCAGATCTCTTCGCATTTGTTCCTCGCTGCCCAATCAGATTCGATCGACATGTCCACGAGCCGAGCGAGGTCATTGGCTGGTACAATCCATTACTAAATTAGATGGTGGCTCTGGTTATTATTTGGAGCAAGAGAGCAGCCTGTGCTTCTGAGTCCACTTGGAGTTGCTGACCAGTCAAGAATGGCGCAGTTGCTCCTTCTCTTTCTGTCTGTCTCTCTCTCTCTCCAATAACGACAGAGCAGACACTCTCGAGCCACATGTCCGAGTGTCGTTCTCGTTTTCAAGGTTTACATACTACATCACTATTCATGAATAGTCCAAAACTTCCAAATAAAGTTTCATCGAATCAAAACCAAAACTCCTTCACTATTCACTCTTCACTCTCACTCTCTCGGCTCCCTCTCTCTCCCTCATTTTCCTCATCATATTCGTGGATAACTTCCCCATCCTGAGCTCCTTCTCTTTCTCGATTTTTTATGTGCGTCCAGGAAGAAATCGCTCATTTGAGCTCATTCGGAGGACGAATCGAGCTCTGTTTTCTTTATGCGACCGTAAGATTGAGGGCTATTCAAATATGAAGGCTGATTATTAAAGAAACCTCTAAGTTTTTGTGGGTTTAGGCAAAACAGAAGCTAGTCAGTGAAAATCCGCAATTCTTCTAGCATGATTCGGACATCGTTCCTCTTCATATGTATTCCTAAGGCAAATGCCTCTTCTACCCTGACCACTAGCTTTTTCAATTTTCATTCGTTGAAGCATTTGTTTCTTTTTCAAAATAGGTATGAATTGAGAGAGTTTTAGGTGTATAGAAGAGTGAACGCTATTATATAATCGATCTATCGCTTACATTAGTATCTTTGAACTATGGATAGTTGAAATATGTGACTAGATTGTTTGGACTACAGCTGATTTGGATGGAATTAAATTTGGGACCCATAAGTGGGTGTTTCAGCCGTGAGCTTAAGATGGAAAGATGTTCAATTGTCTCATTTATTCTGCTTAATTGATCTTGTTTGCGCTAGTGTATTGTTGTGGCCTCGGAGGACCATAAATTTCAAACAAAGTACTTGGCTTATTATCGATAAGAATGTGAGATAATGATTGAGCCAAGGTAGAGGTCTTCTGTGAATCTTGAGGGGGGTGATTGGTGAAGTTTGGTAGTTTAAATATCGAGTCCAAGGCAATCCTAACTAATCGAGACCTTTATGGGTGTGCTTTTGATTTGAGTTGGTGGTGCAAGCTGCTTTCAATCAATAATAGTAGATGTTTGCTTTGATGTCGTCATTGTTTATTATCGATGGTTGGTGTTTGACTGTTTTGCTCGAATGAATGGTAGATTTGAGGATTTAGTCGTTTAGCTAGAAGTTTTACCTGTTGAGTCATGTTAACACATCTCTGTTTGGGGGTCTATCTTTTTAGATACTCAGGTAAGGAGTAAGATTGATCCCTAAAGACAGTGGTAAATGCAAAGCTCGTGGATTGTGCTGATAGGATGAAAGTAGTCGTCGTAGTTATTAATGTTTGAACTTTTATAAAGAACCTTCTAAAGGGTGTATATATATATATTTATATATATAAACTCATTCTTTCCTAAGTCTATTACTTGTTGATTGTGTGTTTTAACAGGATTGTGAACCATATGAGTAAAACCGAACCTTTAAGCGTTGTGCCTGCCATATGTTCTCTATGCACTTATTTTATGTTTAGTCTTTCGCATGCGCCATTTGTAACTCTAAAAGATTAAAAAGAGAGTGAGTATTGAGTAAGCTTTAAGACAGCGTTCCGTGGCTCTACAAAGGGTATCCCATTTTTTATCTTCTCACCAAAAAGTTACATGTAATTCGAGATATTATGTTTCATGAAATAATTTTTCCTTACTGGATGCTTTCCAAACCTACCTTGTCAGGTCGCTGATATTATCATTTCCTATCACATAATGTGCTGAGATAACCCAAACCCCACACCATCAATCCAATCTCTACATCACCACAAACACACTTACCTCCATCGTTTGAATAATCTACCAAACCCAAACGGATATGTCAACCTCCCTGCTACCTCCAAGAGTATTGTTATTCGCTTTCCACATGTCTACTCTTTTTTCAATATGCTTGTTTTAAATAGCCCCATTTGGCATTTCTTACTTCTTTGTCTACTACCATTAAGCCACCCACTTTCACTGAGGCAATGCGGCATTTGAGAAGGTGAGATGCCATGTAGGCTGATATCAAAGTTCTTTCTCAGAATCATACATGGCCTCTCGTGCCACTTTCACCTGGCAAGAAGGCCATATGCTCTAAGTGGGTCTCTAAAATTAAACAAAAATTTGATGGCAATAATGAACGATATAAGGCACGTCTGGTTGCCAAAGGCCACACCCAATTGAAGGGGAAGGCTATCATAATACTTTTGCACTTGTTGCCAAATCGGTTACAGTTCATGTACTCTTAGCCGTTACTACAGCTAATGGATGGCCTCTTGAACAAATGGACATTAACAATGCCTTCCTACATTGCTACTTGGATGAGCAAGTACATATGAAACCTCCATGTGGTTTTCAACGTAAGAGGGATAATCTTGTGTGCCAACTTCACAAATCTCTATATGGCTTGAAACAAGAGCATCACAACTTCTGGAAAGAGCCGCAAAACGACATCCCATCAATGGTATTATAAGTTTTCTAATCTGTTATGTGATTTGGTTTCACACATTCTTAGGCCGATCATTTCCTCTTTGTCTTACATAATGGCAGCAACTCTGTTTCTATGGCACTATATGTTGATGATCTAGTCATTACTGGTACTAATGCTTCTTTGATTGATTCAGTGAAAACTATGTTGCACAATCAATTCCACATTAAGGACCTCATGCCTCTAAAATATTTTTTGGGCATCAAGGTGGCTTAATCCCGCTTTGGTCTTTATTTATTGCAGCAAAAACATACCCTAAATTTTCTAGAAGATTGTGATTTTAGTGGAGCCTGACCAGCTGATACTCCCATGGAATAGAATATAAAACTGAGCATTGATATAGTCACTCTATTGGAGGATCAATCTCCCTATTGATACTTGATTGGTAGATTCATTTATTTGACTAGTAATAGGCCAAACATTGTTCATAGTGTCAACATTCTATGTCAATTTATGTATACACCATGGCAACCACATTTGAAGACTATTACAAGCCAAGGGCTATTTCACCCAACTAAAATTTAACTCCAACTCACAACATAATATGAGTACTGATCATTCAACAACTAGGTATTGCATTTTCTTGGGTGATAGCTCCATTTCTTGGAAAATCAAGAAACAAAGTACAGTCTCACGCTCTTCTGCTGAAGCGGAATATCGTGCAGTAACTACATGCAGAATTACTTGGTTATCATACCTCTTACGAGACATTGGCATGCCTCTGCCTCAGTTTCCTTACACTATGATAACCAAGCTGCCCTCCACATTGTTGCCAATCTTGTTTTTCATGAGGGAATGAAACACATTGAAATGGACTGCCATCTCGTTCGTGAAAAAACACAAGTTGACCTCATTGCTTTATTGAAGATTGATGCAGAGTCACAACTAGCTGACATGTTTACCAAATCACTATGCCGAGATCAACACATGCGGCCACTTTCCATGTTGAAAGAGGAGTCTTAGCGTGATCTTAGCATATCTTATCGTGGTCATATGTCATGGTAGCATTCTACTCCCAAAAGTCGTCTTATTCAATCTTTTTGTTGTACATGCCCTAAGTGTAGGAGTAAATTTAGGAAATATAGTCAAATGGTGTATCAATATATACATTTAAAATATAAAGTATTGTATCAATTCACATTGAGATTTTCGATTATGTGCCATTTCTCATTATATGTAATGACGATATTAGAGATCCTCTAATGAGTTCTTGGTAAATCTTAGATAGAGATCTTGAGCATTGTGCTTTAATATGTATAGTTTCACAAATTTAATTAAGATTGATGACATATATTAAAAAAAACACTTAAATCCCAAATATAATTACGGGTGATACAATGCAATGGCGGTATACTTTCGAGCCACGACCAGAGGATATTAGGATAAAGGTAGAATTTTTAAAGTTTTAATTTTAAGGCATCGATAATATACTCTCTCTCTCTTTTTCATATAAATAATGTTGAACATCTTTAATGTTAATTGATGAATTTCTTAATCTCCCAACAACACAAAAGCTTGAAACCGCAGATTTTTGTTATCTTTTTTTCTTCTTCTTTTCCTGCGGAGAGGAATAGCCACATTCATTTTAAAGACATGACCAATATAAGTCAAAATTAGCGCGGTTTGCCCACTAAATAATGCAATAATATATTCAAATAAAATATTATTAAAGAGAATCTCAGATTAGGACTAATAAACTATTTCACCAACTAGTGGTTGGCTGGGGCCTGTCAATGTCATCTCCCTCTCTCAAGCACGCGACCCCCGCGAGCTTCGCTAAATAAGATTTTCCAGGCATACAAATCCAAACCCTAATTTTTCATTCTTACGAAAACCTACAAGACTCACTCCAACTCAAGGATACATACACCACCAATAGGAGGTTCCTTTTTTGGTTTCATCACGTAATTAATTTTAATTTGGAGAAAGTAACAATTTTTCCGTACTTATGCTTTTGCCCTTTTCTGATCAAGTTTCTGTACTTTAAATTTATCTAATCAGGTCATTATTTCGGAAGCCCTGACCAAATTTTGAGTCAACTTTGCTCTGGCGAAACACCATAAAGCTTTCTTCTTGATAATTGCCTAATTACAACAGTAAGACTAGTGAAGTATTGTAACGTAACAAATAGAATTTTTTTTGGGACGGAAATGTAACAAATAGATTGAATGTTCTAAAGACCGGAAAAAGTACCAACAAAATTATAAATCTATTGCATTGGTACCAACTTAATTCTAAATTTTTCAATTGGACCAATTTAATCCTAAACATTTTGAATTGATACTAATTTGATCCACCTTATTAATTTTGGTCTGAAATCGATAATGTGGACGCCAATGATGCCACGTAGAATCTTGGCCCATGCAAGATCTGGGCGAGGCTCGTCTTGCCCAGGGCCATCACTGTCTCGTTGGCCGTGCTCAAGGCCATGAAGGTGGTCATCTAGGGGCAAATTGAAAGGTTTAGAGCTAAATTAGTATTGATGCAATAGGTTTAGAACTTTTTTTTTTGTACTTTTCCCCCTAAAGACTCGATATCTTTTATAGGAGAAGTTTTGGGTGCACCCATCTTGAATCATGTAGGATTTATGATATTAAAATGGTGAATACAGTGAATTGGGGTCCATATTTCGAGTGTAGCTAGTAATTTTCCTTCAAAAAGATGAAAAGAGAAGAGAGAAAAAAGAGAAAATGGATAATGACATAACCGATTCTTGAATTTTGACCTAATGTATAATACAATTCCTAAAATTTTAATTTATTTAAAGTGATCTCTAAACTTTAATCAAATATGTAATGTGATCCATAAGCTTTTAATTCATTTAATATGATCATTAGACTTTTAGTACATATTTTTATATAGTTCGGGGACTAAATTAAATATGTACTAAAATTCTAGAGATCATATTAAATAAATTAAAAATTTATGAACTATATTGTACGTTAGGTTAATTCTAGAGATTATTTGTGTCATTTTTTCAACAGAAAAGGAAGAGAGGAAGGGGAGAAGGTCTTTGCTTGGATGCGAATATATTAAGCCAAATAAATCTCGGATGGTTGATTATATGGCTTCTTACACGTGAGGTCAGCATGATCAACGATTACGATGAACTCGACCGGTGATGAACTCGAGTCGAGGCAAGAACATGCGGAGAAAAGGGGGGGGGGGGGGGGGGGGGTGACGTGATAAAAGGTCACCGACAGGTAATGCAATGGCCACTCCTAAGACTTTTTCCGCATTCAAGCATCTGTCTTGTACGTATCTTTACGACAAAAGAACAGAGGCCTGCTACTTTCCTCTTTTATCCCCACCCTCTCTCTCTCTCTCTCTCTCTCTCTCTCTCTAAGATCAACCCCAACAAGAACAACGATGTCCATTTTCAGAGATCTTGCTCTTAGCAAGTAGCAGCTGCAGCAACTTGGTTCTTTCTTTCTTGTTTGTTGGTTGGAGCAGAGCAGAGCCTAGAGAGAGAAAACAGGGAGAAGCAACAGAGATTGGTTGATTCAAATATGTATCACCCATCGTCCTCATCTTCCTCCTCCCACTCCCAGAAATCTATGGGCTCTACTGGTAGTGGTGGTGGTGGTCTTACCCGCTACAGCTCAGCTCCAGGGTCCCTCCTGGCCAACGCCGTCGATTCTGTCATTGGCAACCCCAACGGCGGCCGCAGCGACTTCTCCGCCCTCGGATCCTCCTCCGTCCAGCCGTCGCGCCGCCGCCACAACCCACATCCACCTCCCCCGCCGTCCTTCTTGGGCCACTACTACTCCGCTGACTCTTCTTCTCTGACCTCCGAGTCGACCTGCAAAGTCAACTCCCCTCCCAAGGACAACAAATCCACAGGGTTGCAGAGGGCCTTCGGGTTGAACGACATGGGGGTGGGGTCTTCCTCTGCCTCTCCTCCTCCTCCCTCTTCTTCTCTGCTGAGGCAGAGAAGCTCCCCTGCTGGCTTCCTGTCCCACCTCACTCCTGATACAGGTCCCTACTCTTTCTTGCTTCTCATTTTCTCTTTACTTTTCAACGGGTCCGACGTGTGGTAGTTTTTGTGGGGGCTGCTTTTAGTTTTACTTTCTGTTTTGCTAATTCTGGTAATTTGTTCTGTCAGATGTTGCCGCTTGGATTTCCTTAAAAACATTCGGCTCTTGCTCTGCATCTTGTTTCGCTACTTATCGTTTCCACTGTTTTTATTTTTTTTGTTTTTTTGGTCTAAGGTTTCTATGTTGACTCATTTCATTATGGGGTCGATGGTTATGACAATTAAATTTGATAGGGGACAAAACCAGCTCCATATTGGAGAGACTAGCTCCAGCCGTCCATCCAATCTCTTGCAAATTGGCTCCTCCCATTGCCCTGTTCTCTTAACTTGCTTGCACCTTCCCAACACACGAGTTTCTTCTACTTCTCACCACAACCGCTGTGGAAGCTTTCAATTTTCAAATTTGACTTGGAAAAGTTTCATCTTTGGGCTAGCTGGAATCTCTGCAACTTGTGGCTGAGTCACGTGTACAAGTATGGAGGCATCGCCAATCTATTCTATGAACAACTTGGGATGGGATCGACTTTTAGTTAATTTATATTTCCTTCTGTTTTCCTCTTTTAATAGTACGGTAGTGTCCAATAAATGATGCAACCAGTGGTGGCCAGAACAAGTTCTGAGCTTGCTGTTGAGTGTGTGCTGGATGGATCGTGTTCTGGGTCGTTAAATTCGTTCCTGCTTTTGCTACTTGTTGCCTACCCATTCTTTTCTATTTTCCCTCCTTTCTCTGCATTCCTGGGGAGAGAGCTTATGGAATAAAGTGTCGTTTTCTAATCAAAATGACTTAAATGTCCACCCCCCAACTAAAAAAAGAGGATCAATAGAATAATCAAAGGACTCATGAGAGTAAACTTGCAGTTGTGTATTGTTGAAGTTGATCGTAAACCCTGAGTTGAGCTTTTACTTGTGCGATAAATGGCTATAGGACTGAACAGTCGGCCAACATATATCTTCATTGTACCGTAATTTATCCGTTCAGTTTTCTCACGTATCACCTCATTCCTTGAGCTTACTTATTCCTCAATATGCTTCCAAGGGATTATAATTAATTTGAGGACAGTTCTAGATATTTTTCGGTGATTTGGTACTAGATGAATTTCAGGATAACCCCGATCCTCAAGGACCAGAATAATTTGGTTTGCTTCTTGTGTTTCTTCATGCTCTTTTCGATTTATTTATACTCTGCTTTGCTGTCTAAGGAGTATATTTTGCTCCTGTGAAAATTGGGTTAAATCATGTGTTCATGTGAGAACTTCTTTTCCCAATATTCCGATGATAGGTATTTATGACTTTTTTATGCTATTGCTGATTTTGTTGTTATACTAAATAATTTTATTATATTGAACAGCAGGTTTTTCACTTACACAAGGGGCCGGAAGCTCTAATGGTGGTCATGGATTTTCCAGGTTGAAGCCTCAGTTGAGCTTCACTAGACAAGAGTCACTTTCTCATATTTATGAAGTAAGTGAAAATGCCGTTGAAGGTGTAAGCCCAGACAATGGCCACCAAGGCACTACACATTCCTTTGCCACTACAAGCTTTGGCGTAGACTGGGAGAACAGTAACTCCATCGTTTTTTCTCCGCCCTCAGGAAAACGTGCCAAGAATGTTGATGGAGATACGTACAGCTTTAACCCCTTAGAAACTCAGGTACTCATTTTTCGTTACTTTCTGTTTCTTCATTTAACTCCTGTTCCACCTTTACATATACATCCATATCCAGTGATTCACTGAATTAGAACAAAGTCTTAAGAAAATTTTTTCCCATTGAAATAAACTGATGTCTCAATACAAGTCTATACACTTTCTTGTGCAATATTTATCATTTGTGGTTTACATTTTGATGCCCTTGTCTATCTCCCTGACTCGTTTTGTTAATGACCTAGTATTTCTTTTTGTGGGGCTTAAACCCTTAAGGTATTTGGCAAACACTTCCAGATGCAGCACCCTGGAGTAACTTTTCTGGTTCACCCAGTTTCATAGGAATTTAGCTTCAGAAAGTTCCAAGCACACATTTAGTTGCTTTAATCATGACGTACATGCAAATCTGCATCAGAAATATTGACCTTTTAGCTTATCTGATTTTGTTCCCCTGCTCCGATATTTATTTCAGTTTAGCTTGCCTCAGACAACTCTTGAGATGGCCACTGTAGAGAAGTTCCTCCATATTCCTGAAGACTCAGTTCCCTGCAAAATTCGTGCAAAGCGTGGCTGTGCAACTCACCCCCGAAGTATCGCTGAGCGGGTGAGTGACCTTACTAAGATTAGCCAGGCCTTTTATCAATCCAAGGACTGCAGTAGGCACTCTTTGAGTTCATACAGGGATAGTATTAGTATGGAATAGCATCTGAGATATGGCTTGGAATAATGGTATTTAGTTCTCTAATAATATGAGATATTATACTTTCCTTGCTAGACTGTAAGAGACATCCTTCCCTTTAGCAAATATGTAATACACTAAGTACTTAGTATGTACCAAAGTTCAGTTTTGCTTATGGTATATCTGTAGGCCCTTCTCCATTATTGAAAGATCTACTTTATTTGATCAAGCCGCAAATCTTGTTGGAATTACTTCCAAGGTTGGACATATTGTTGCAACTGCTTCTCAAGAGTATCAACATCAACATCACCTTTATCCCAAACCGGTTGGGGTCGGCAAACGAGTATGATTCTTAAAAAGCAAAGACGGAAAACGAGTTTTTTTTTTCCTGATTAGTGGCATGGTGATTTAGGAGCTAGCACCAAAGAACGTACAAACCACAAATGCAACAAACAGAAGCTTTTTGTTTGAAGTGAGGTCAGCTAACTACAACACTGCAAAATTACATTGTCTGTGGTAGCAGTTGGGAATTTGTTAGTTGGACAAGTCACCCTAAATCCCTCTGAAACTGATTTTGGTTTGAGATGAATGAGTGAAATCATCTTCATTTACATGGGCTTCTTCAAATCTTCAATCATTTTAGGTAGAGTTCCAAGTTCATGGATGGCAAGACTGTGCTCTGGAGATTTGACATTATGTTGTAGCACCTATTAACCAGACCAAGTAGCATAAAATGGATTACAGTCCAGCTGCTAGAATCTCAGTCGTGTTGTAATATGTGCCTAGTTAAAGGGGAAAACTAAGCACTTTGCTCTAGTGTCTTTTATCTTTCCAATGTTATGCATCTTTAGGAAGTGTATGCTAGCGTGAGGGTTTATTTTTATTTTTTATGATGGCTAGAAGTGTTGGCCTACAAGAATTAAATGGAAGAACCTGATGTGCACCCATAGTGCAGGTTTCCTAGTTAGGGAATGAGGTGGAACTGATTGGGAGAAGAAAGGGAATATAAAGAAAAATATCTGGTTGTGGAGATCTTTGCGACTTTTGACTTCTCTTCTTCTTAGTTATATAATGTCTCAACGTCTCTCTTTTCTCATCTACAGACTAGCGTGCTTTGGCACCTCGCCTGTTTGATTGTATTCAGATTTGCAGTATATCTATTTGATTTACAGCTAAATTTGGTCTCCACTACGATGCACCAAGCTAGTGTCATTCCATATGTTTTTGTGTGAGAATTAAGAGTTACAATTGATGGATCTGCATTTTGAGAATGAAAAGACAAGGCTTTAGTTGGTGGAATAACAAACCATTTTTAAGATAATGACTGTCAATGAAATGTTTCCTTAGACTCGATGGAGAAAACCGATGTAATATGGTGCTATAGTGTTCTCAAACTTTTATGATTTCAATGAAGTGCCATCAGTTAAAGTAGTTTGACAACAAGCAAAGCACACAGGTTCGCCATTTAGGTGCAGATGTGGTGAATATTATCTTTGTTAAATCATTTCAACTTGATTGTGCTGCTTGTATTTCTTATGCCAATTTATGGCTCTGGGTGTGACAGGAAAGAAGAACTAGAATAAGTGGGAGGCTGAAGAAACTGCAGGACCTTGTCCCTAACATGGATAAGGTGATCATCTGTCTATTTCTGATGCAGTCATGCATTAAATTTCAGTGCCTATTTACCTTAGCACGGTATGCATGAATTGCTGAAAGAGTTGCTTGGCATAACTACATTAGGCAAAAGCATGCAATCTGGATTCCTTCCTGGAATATGTCTGCTAAAATCTTGACATTTGGAGTTGTATATGATTCATCACCTCTTTTCGTACTAATGCTGCATGATGCTGCTATTTGTTATTTGGTTCATCGAAGTTTGATTGTGTTTGCGTTTGATCCCCTCTGCAGCAAACGAGCTATTCGGACATGCTTGATTTGGCCGTTCAGCATATCAAAACCCTTCAGAATCAGGTGCAGGTGTGTGAATCTCATCCATTCTCTGTTGACTGCTGAAATATGCCCAGGAATGACTGTTTTAGGTCATGCAAAGTTTAAGCGACAGTGGATGCATCATATCTGCCTGGATACGTTGAAAATCTCTTCACCAGATGAAATGAATATCCACTCCTCATAAAAGATATGAACCTAACAATCCTGATGAAATGAATTAAAGATACATGTTTCCTGCCATGAACTTTGTCTCCGTGTGATCTAATTTGAGATACTTTCATACTAGAAAGACACAGATTGTTTAATGGTCTTCATAATCAACAGCCCAACAGTCTGCCTGCTGCTTTACTTCTAAGGAGACCGAAAAGGCTACCCGTACTTTTTGCATCATCGGTTTGAAACTCTGTTTCAATCCATTGGAATGACTTTCTCCTTTTTTATGAAAAGAACTTGTGCAGAATTAAGATTTAGTGACTTACCAGGACACACTAGCATAGGTGATGCAGAGACACGGAGGAAGACAATAACTGTTAATTAGAAGGGAAAAAAAAAAATTGTTGGTCTCCCCTCGTAAGTAAATCAGAAATATGTCTATTTGAAGTTACGAGGTAATCAAGAGAATATTCTATGTCAATCTGAACTGTAAAAGGGATTTATTTTTGTAGTCGTTTTTTCAAATATTACTGAATTCAAGGCTCGGTACTGATGAACCTCATCTTATGGTTATTGCGAGTCTTCTGTGTTTCTTAATATTTCCTTAAATTTGGTGTGGTGTCCGCATCTTCAGAAGCTTCGCCAAGATCTCGATGACTGCACATGCGGGTGCAAGCCAAGCTCATAGCATTTGCGGATGGAAAATGATGATGCGAGGTTTCGAAGCAAAGAAAGACGGGCGGTGTTGCTGGAACCTAGCAGCAACTAATTTTTGTCAATGCTGTCAAGTTAAGCTGAATAATGCAGAGTAGTGGAGAACTCATACGTGTATATAATTTACAGTTCCGGGTGTTTTTTAAGGTAGCCGATCGGGAAACTAAGTTGATCTAGTTTTAATTTCTTTCTCCAAGTGGATCGTGTAAAATAGAGTTTATTTCATCTTTGGCCTTTCGTTAAAGCATCGGACCCTCATTTTCCTTTAATAATAATACGCTAAAAGCTTTGTTGCAGTCGCAGGTTACGGCGGGAATCACTGAACTACCCCTATCTGGCTGAGGCTCATTCCACGCGCGGATCCCTGTGCTTCTGTTCATGCCTGCTTGAGATTGGCTAGAAGCTTGAAGATTTCCTATCTTTCTACTGTCAACCCGAAAGACCAATGAAAATTTTTATTAAAAAAAAAAAGGCAAAACAGAAGAAAATATGAGCATCATTGCAACCAACGATTCGTCTGCCCCCAACTGCTAATATATCCATTGATCTGCTACACCAAATTGTGAATAAAACACCTCAATAGGCTTTGTTTAACCATCCACTCCCTGTCACAGTCAAAAGGACGGATTCGATCAGGCATATATATGTGTGTGTGTGTGTGTGGAACAAAAAAGAATGGGCGGGCCTATGATGATTAGGAAGCATGTCGCATGTTTGGCTTAGCTGCAAAATGAAAGATTCAGGCCTCTGGACGTTCAATAACAGTTTGGAAAGGGTCCTTGCCCAAATAAAGATCAATTTGGGCTGACACTGAACTTGCTGCAATTGGAAGTTTAACAGTCAAACTGGGATCTAAAATAGATGGTGTTGCTGTGCAACCTAAATTAGAATACACTTGTACTCTTATGTAAATGACGGAGAGAACCAAGACAGATTACAATTAAAAGAAACGTGCAAGAATCCAGTCACAAAGCACATGTGAATCACCATCCCAATGCCACGACGCCATCCTCCACAAATATAGTTGAAGTCAGCTCAGCTCTTTTTGAGGGGAAATGGAAAATCCAACCAAGCAAAGTGACGGATGTAATGTGGGACTCCTGCTGACCATCAAGTTCAACTATTCACTCGGTAGCCCGTGATGATTTCCATGTGCTCTATAGCTTATGCTTCGCACATCTTTGGTCATTGCTCAGGTATCCTTTCGAGAACCAACACATGAGGGCTACCGCCACAAATGTGCTCTTCAAAGGTGCACAGAATTGTATCTTATAACATTCAGGGTGCTGGGTGTCCCCTGCTACCTCCGCTTGTACCTGGAGAAGGGCCGCAATGAGAATTCTACTAAAAGAAATGATCAACTTTTCGTTTATTGAAAACTCGATAGAATCTTAAATGTGCTTCTAAATTACTGTTGGACCCACAAAATGGGAATCACTCTAAACATCAGGTAGTTCTCAAATTCCATAGATAGCAATTATATACGCAACAATTCCTCACTATCAAATCAAACGTGAAGATCCATACACTTGAAACACTAGCATATAAGCATAAGCAGTTTTCCTCCTCTTAAATCTTAACTACAGTAATTCCAAAGCCAGAGGCCACCATAGAGTTTGCAGAGGTCACAAGTGACGGTATACAAGCATATGTAAGTAATTAAGCATCTAAATGATATATGGCAAAAAGATCTTCCAAACTTCAGAGAAAGGCGTTTTACGAAAAAGTCGAACAACATGTAAGCACTAGGATATGAAGTGAAAACACAAATTCTAAGAATATAAGCCCACTCTAACAACCAAAAGGCAAAAGCAGATTCTTGGTCTGTCAATAAGTCCAAAGAGTTGCACCGACAAGCCAAGTCCAAATAAAACAATAGAAGCATAACCTTTATTGATTGGGGGGGAAAAAAGGCAGATGGAGAATTGTCATGCCATTTAACAAGTGAAACAGAACCATAGGGATGAACTATTGGATTTCTACAAAATCAAATGGGACCTGTGCATCTGTAACTGCATCACCTACACCGTAAGTACCTAAACCAACATTTGCTAAGAGTTTCGGTCTTATGCCAAACAGGAAACATTTACGATCGCATAAAGGAAGGTAATGAAGGATATCAACTACAATGAGCAATGAAAAGGAATACACTCATCTAGGGGGAAGATAATATTAAAAAATTTTAGTGCTCTACTTATAACAGCTGGACCAGCTAAGGCCATATCTATGACATGCACTAGCGTAGCTTGAAAATAACAGAGGGAACAGGCATTCCAATTTGATGACGACATAGACGAGCAGCAAACTTCAAGGACGTGTGCCAGCCATGTTGAAGCTGAGAAAAATCACGCTATAAGACATTAATTTGTCACATGCTATCCAAGGAGATGGCTCCCAAAATAAGCTTAACAATGAAAATAAATATGTAGGAGAAAGATGGTAAAAAATAACAAGGCCAACCTATCGTGAATTTAGTTATGCTAGTATGCTTTTAAACTAAATCTCAACTTCTCTTCATAGGTGAAAGATAAATGACGAGGGGGCACTGAGTGGTGCAAAGCTTCCAGAAAGAGCTCAGAAGTCAAAACCAGGAGAGAGCATAAATGTCAATCAAAGCAAACACACCCACAAGAAAGTTTTCACTAAACCAGACTTATCAAGAAGATCACAATGTGGCTCCGAATTCCTCCAAAAAATCTTAATTTCCTATTTAATTAGATTATACATGGAAAGTGGGAAAACTCTACAGTTATCATACCTTGACTTGCTTTTAAATTTGGACTTCTTCTTTCCAGCTACAGCACCTTTCTTTTTGAGTTTTCTCTCACTCATATCACTCTGAAAAAGTTCCTTCATCTCTTCCGCTCTTGATGGAGTTCTTTCAGAAGTTCGTTTTGCCTTTTTGCTGGGTTTTTTGACAATCTTACCAGCATCCAGAGCCTTCTTCACTGACTTTGCTGCTTTTGCCCGACGGTATGCCATATCAACAAGTGATAATCCAGATTTCTCCTTTCTACCAGTTCCATCATCCTACATAGAAGTCAATTTTTTACAGAACCCTTGCATTTACAGTAGGTCATACGAATAAAAAATTGATATAATGGCAGTGCAGGCCACCCATATGCGAACATCTTTCACAAGCATGTGACAAGCAGCAGAATACAACATTGTACCAAATGAAATTTCATGTAATATGATTATTTGGTATATTCAAGCACGAGCTAGTTGGGATCACCCATATGCAAACATCTTTATAAGCATGTGACAGTTACAACAGATATTAATACAGAAGTACCCAAACAGGAGGCTCATACTCAATGAAAACTACTAACAAAGGCAATTCATTCTGGTTCTCTTCTGCATGTTTAGACTGTTTTGACCAGCAGAATACAACATTGTACCAACTGAAATTTCACGTAATATGATTACTTGGTATATTCAAGCGAGAGCTAGTAGGGAGCCCAAACAATCCAGCCTCTGCAAGCTCTATGAACTTCCAACTGGAACCTAAACTTTGGAAACAGGGAAGAGATAACAAGAGATGCACCTCCAACTTGTCAGTCTGATTCTCATCCTCCAGCATTTCTCTAGCTGCTTCCAATCTTCGACGCTTTTTACGAGGTAGATTTTTCTGTTTAAAGATTAGAAAATTGTCTCACACTAGCACAAATCAGCCAACTTATCTTAACGTGAAATGAGGAAAAAATTAGCACGTACCTCACGTTCTCGCTTTCTTCTCTCTTTCATTTTAAGGTCTTCAGCCTGTTGGGCACTGATTATCACATCTGCAGAACTCTTTCCTTTCTCCGAAGAGGCCTACCGTATCAGTTTCAAAATGCCAAAAGATCAACTTTAAGGTGAATTAGAAGTATAAAACCCATTATAAGAAAGCCGACACCATAAATGGATGATAAACCAGAAGAAATTTAAGTATCGGAAACTTAACATGAATCAAATAAGAGAATACAAGCCTAGATAATAAATAGCGCCAGTATTCAATTTGACAGAAAACCTTCTTACACTTGGGTAAAAAGAATAATCGCTCCCTGGTTAGTACAGCTTGCAGATACCAATCAATAGAAATAATACTTCTGACATAAAAGTCAGTAAAGGCAGTCCGTAAGGAAAACTGCATATAGCTACCCTGGACGGACTTGTGCACTTATATAGTCTATGGAGAAGTGGCGTCTAATTGTTGGAGAGCAGGTAATAAAGATAGTTCTCGGCCAGTTCCGGAGGAATCAGAGGGATGTGATACCTGTCTAAAGTAATACAGATTGTCCAAAAAAAGTGGTGTTGATACTTACTCACTTTGCAAGGGATGAGAGGAAATAAACCCATCTAAGATACAGAAATTGTTTAAAATAGACAAACCACCTCATAGACAAAAGAGCAAGTGGCTAAATCACTTACTTGCATCTCACAGACAAACATATAAGTTTTCTTTCTTTACTAAATCATATTATTGCTGCCAAAAGGACAAATAACAGCAGCAACTATTAAAATGACCATTACACTGTGCCTCCTCTGCCGCTCTTAATCAATATATCCTCTATGACATGAAGTCGACCAGCTCATGACCATCAAGAGAAGCATTACACATGCTATACTAGCTACAGAGAAAATTGACCTAGAGGTGAGGATTCAGTTAAAAATAAAAAAGAACAATGCGATGAGCTTTTAACTTCAGATCAATATGGGAAAGTATTTTGACCTAATTAATTTAGTCAAAAAATATCATAAGAAACTTGTCTATGTTGACAACAGCGTCAAGTTTGTTTATACAGCAATAGATTAGCTCGATTAATCAGCTGATCAATTTCACAGTGCAATTGCATGGAGTTGTTTAATAGTAATTAATTAAATAACCATATTCACACATTGGATGTTATCATATTTATGAACATGTACAAATGAGAAAAAAAATTAACAAGCACGCCAGATAAATAGATAACCTTCGCTGCCTTTGCTGCAAGTTTCTTCTCCTTTTCCGTCACAAACCATGTTCTTCTAGGACGTGAGAATATATCGTCCTTATGAGCAATCAAATTTTCCGCCTGCATAGAATAATTAAAAGCTGTATGACATTACCACCCATATCCATAGCCCCAGCAAAGTGTGATTTCATTTTGATTCCTCATGAAAACGGAGTTCAGTAACAACACAGAACCCCCCATTAAACTGATTCAAGCATGGAAGATCCAACACATAGAATTTCAAAATGATCCACAAAGAGAGGGTATGGTTGCTAGGATATCCCAACATTCCTTGATGCATATTCTTTGGCAATCACAGTTGAATAATTCAGAAAGAAGAGGTACCAGAGCACTCACAGAGAGTGATTATTTACCTTGGTGGCCTGCATTTCAGCTTTCCTCAAGGCCCTTTCTTCCCTGCACAAACTCTATATCAGCAATTCGACTATACACAATAATATGTCAGAGTTCACATCTATTTCATACCTCTCTTCTCGTAAAATGGAAGCCACTTGACGTTCCATCCCCTCAATAAGCTGAGACCATTTAATAATTGATTGCTCTGCAACTATTCGGCTCTTCAGCTTGGAACCCGCTCTCTTAGCCTATTAAATTAGAAAAATGAACATGAGATTAGTCAATTCTCCAAACAGCCAGTATGCTTTCACAATTTCATCAACCATTTTTATTTAAGTTTTGCAGTTCTGTACTCGAAAAATTCACATGCCATAAATTGTAATCAGAAGATACTAGCATGCAAGATGAAAAAGAGGAAACAGCATGCAGCAACACAATATAACACAAAATAAGAGACCACTACCCATTGAGCAGCAGATAAGTTGATAAACTCATTTTTCTTTTGTATAAGGGCAAAAAGATGTCATCAAAGACTATATTCAGGAAATAAGAAATTGCATTTGTTAGGATGATATGACCGCTCTTTAAACAACTCTGATTTTCCAAGTACAATTAGGGAAGAAGATTCATTAAAAAGGCTGGAATCAAATCTTGTTAACACCTGTAATAAGTCAAAGTACTAGATTTGATGAGACCAGTGTGAGCCATGGACTTTGGACACAAAAAAAAAAGGCATGGACAAATCTTTTCACCTATCTTGGTGATAAATAAAATCTTGGGCATCTCCAACTTATTTGATTAGTAAACTATAACAGTAACATCCCATGCAATTAATGAACCAGTGTAAAAGCTTTGCTCTGTCGAGGTGAATATTTATACTAACAACATCAACATTAACATCACCTTTATCCCAAACTAGTTGAGGTCGGCGGTCGATGAACCCGAAGTGAAAAGCTTAAAATATACTAAAAAAAGCAAAAATATGGATACCAAAAAAAAATGAAAAATAAAATAAAAGAATGAATATTTATACTAACAGAACAAAGAAAATTTTTCTAGTGTTAAAAATATCTTCTGTCGATCCAATCTGAATAGGCATTAGTTCTTTAAAACATTTTATTTCTTTCTCTGCCTGTTCAAGATCAGTTGTAATCGCCAACTCTACATGTGGCAAAATGGCTGGTTACCAATAACAATCAATCTGTAAAGCTCATAGAAGCACTGTCAAAAAGGAAGTATGATGCTCACAATTGCTTTCAGTAAAGACCGGTCATTGTCAGTCACAAAAGTGACAGCACATCCTTCCCTACCAGCTCGGGCTGTTCGACCAACCCGATGAACATAACTGAGAATATAAAGGAGATTCTCTTAATAAAAGTTTCATAAGGGAAGCATGCATCATAGATAGAAGAGAGATACATTTGTATACATGCAAAGTCTATGAACTTGGTCATTACCTGGTAAGATCACGGGGACAAGCATAGTTTATAACTGTCTGGACACCAATTATATCAAGCCCCTGCACAATTGCCCAGTATATAACATCATACCAAATAATTAGTCCTAGAATAGGATAACATTTTCTAGAGCTCAGATGAAGGGACCTCAAAACTAAAAGCTCACATAGGAGAACAGGATTGATAAATTCTAAGCATAAATTTATTCTAATTATTAGGCTAGGGAGGAATCATTTACATGAACACATGCATATGAGTTTTTAAGGAAACCCTAATAAGGCAACCCTCTGGGAATACTTACACGGGCAGCTACATCAGTCGCTATCAGAAAATCAACTTCTTGCCTCCTGAATAGCTCTAATGCCTACATATGTGTGAGAGAGAGAGAGCAGATCAGTTGAGAGAAATCCAGATAATGGATGGACAAAATTCAGTACAACAATCTATATGCAATACTTTGCTCTGACAAATGAGGTTCATGGAAACATAAGGATTAACCATATTAAAGGATAAACTTTTCTGACTAAACCATATCAACGAGCTTTCCACAGAATGCCAATGAAATTTTTAGGGTAATAAGCGACTCACATCAAGGCGTTGCACTTGAGTAAGATTTCCATGAAGTTCCGCAGCTTTATAACCAGCTAAACCAAATATGATCTTCAACCTATGGGCAGCCTCCTTCGTTCCACTGAAATTGAAATACAATAATTATGTTGAAATAGTAACTGTGACCCATAAAAAAAATTACAAAAAAACACACCACAAGAAAATTAATAACAAATATCAGAAAAGCTACCTTTTGAGTTCAGTAATAGACTGCATAACATTGACAATTTGCATTCAATTTTGTGCACAGAATCAGACGGGGATCAAACATTCAGTCACCTCTAACAGTATCATGACCAATTGCCAACTCAATCTCATTGAACATCCTTACCCCTGCGTGCGCGCGCAAGAGAGAGAGAGAGAGAGAGAGCATTTTTCAAGTTCCAAATTATTAGAACATATCCCAAACTCCTATGAACGATACTAGAACTTATCTCTATGTAGAGGTGTCAATATGGGTCTTTGACCCACTTTTTAACCCATTTTTATTCACTTGGGTCACATGGGTTCAGTAGATGTAAAAAGTCGGTCAAATATGGGTTTAGGCTTATAAAGCCTAGTCAAATATGGGTTCCTTTTTCAACCCATTTTTGGCCAATGGCCTGCAGCTTCCCAAGCATCACTTGTAAATAGGCTTCAACTATATTAGTTTATATTTTATATTTTTTATAAGTAAACAAAGAAAAAAAATTAAAATCAAAGAACTTAAAAAATGTTTTGGAACATTGCCGCCTTTGCCTGCCACCACCACCCACCACCGCCATTGCCACCACCACGCCAACCCCTGCCCACCAACTAAATATGGAAATGACATGGGCACAGTTGTGGCGGGACATGAGGTAAGTGGCGAGAGGATAACAAGCAAACTGGACGATGGCTCAGAACAGCGTCAATGACCCGAGACCCTTCAGATCCATGTGCATAGCAGCACTGAAGTCCTTGTACACATTAGGAAGCAGAGACCCATCCGCCCTCTCCATTATGGACGCCAGATTCACCAGCACCAAAGTCAACGTCACTGATTTCATTGTGTTTTTGTGTTGTTCCAAGATCAGAGGCAATCGGGAACTTCTCTTTTTCTCTGCACATTCGAGGGAAGAAATCTTTGGAGGTGAGTGAGGGTGGCGATGGGCTTGACTTTGACTGGTGTGTTAATGGGACTGAAGGATCTGAGTGGGTGAGGAGGGACGTGGTGTGGGGCCTCCAGCTGAGGGTCGAGCGGCAGCTAGCAGCAATCAGCGAGCTGGCAGGCAGCAGTGGGTGGAGGTGGTGGGCAATGGGTAATAATAATAATAAAATTATAAAAAATTCACAACTTTCTAGAAAAATTTAAAAAATTTCAATTGCATGAAAGTGTTTTGGCAATATACGACATTATAGACTGAGACTCAACCAATTGACTTGATATATAGATTGATCTTGACTTTATAGGGGGGTTAACTAGACCATCTCGAATAAACGCACCCTCTCGCTCATGATGGGGATGATTCACATCCAAACTAGCTGGAATGACGATCTTCTACAGCGTGCGCTTAAATGAAATAGGAACGGCCGGGCACAGCTACGCATGGAAGACAAGGTTCACAAACTCCTTTACATCTAGGGCTCATCAAAGCCTTATCAACATCAACATCAACATCAACATCACCTTTATCCCAAACCAATTGGGGTCGGCGGTCGATGAACCCAAAGCGAAAAGTTTAAAATATACTAGAATAAAAGTAAAAATATGGCTACCCAAAAATAAATAAATAAATAAATAAACAAACATATAAATAAATAGAAAGCACTAAACAGGGCACTTTGGAACATAGGAAATCCCCCCTTCTACAATGCGGATAGCTTTCCTCCACTCCGTTCTAAGGCAGACCATACGCCAATCTATTTCCCACTCTATTAAATTTTGTTTTACTACCTTCCCCCAATTAAGTTTCGGCCGACCTCGTCCTTTTTTCATATCGTTTTCTCGGTAACACACTTCTGTTCTTATCGGAGCATCTAAGGGTCTACGAAGAATATGTCTAAATCATCTCAATCTATGTTCTCTCATCTTCTCTGCCACCCTTGCTATTCCAACTTTTCGTCGAATATCGTCATTTTTTATCTTATCCATCCTTGTATGACCACACATCCACCTTAACATTCTCATTTCCGCTACTCCCATTTTATGCTCATATTGCTTTTGTACCGACCAACATTCAGCTCCGTATAGCATTGCACGTCTTATTGCTGTTCTATAAAATTTTCCCTATAACCTAAGAGGGATTTTGCGATCACACAAAAATTCGGATGCACTGCGCCATTTCATCCAACCTGCTTTGATTCTATGGCTAACATCCTCGTCAATCTCTCCCCTCTTTTGCAAAATTGATCCCAAGTATCTGAAAGCATCTTTCTTATGTACCTCCTGTCCAAGCATATCCACAGGTTCTTGATCATCTCCTCTTGTCGTGGCAAACTCACACTTCATGTATTCCGTCTTACTCCGACTTAACGTAAATCCTTTGGACTCTAACGTGTTTCTCCATAATTCTAATTTAGCATTGGCCCCAGCCTTGGTCTCATCAATAAGGACAATATCATCTGCGAACAGCATACACCACGGCACCTCCTCTTGAATATCTTTTGTTAGTTCATCCATAATTAGTGCAAAAAGATAAGGACTCAGAGCCGAACCTTGATGTAAACCTACTGTGATCGGAAAATAACTTGATGTGCCATCACAGCATCAAAGCCCTATAAGTTCTGTAAATTTAGGAACAGGGCTATCAAATGGTCGACTGCGAAACCGGTTAAAAATTCTTTCTCCACTTCAATTGGTATTTTTAACGAAAAGCAAACATGAGATAACAAATCCAGTCTTTGACTAAGATTTTGAATAGCTGTCGCGAATTCAAGTTACTCGGAAAAAGATGATTAAAAAATTCCCAATCATGGTCCTCGCAGATCGGATCATCCATAAAATATCATTTTTCTTAACAAATTATAAAAAAAAAATATTTCATGATTTGGTTAAATATAGAAGTATTCAAGTAATATAAGTTAGGTCTGGTGCAAGTCGTTAAAATTGTACTCTCTCTCTCTCTCTCTCTCTCTATATATATATATATATATATTTTTTGCTCAAAAAAATTATACTATATGAAAATGGGTCAACACGGGTTAAATGGGTCAATATGGTTTGGGCCATATTCAACCCGACCCAAGCCCGACTAACCCATTTGGCACCTCTGTCTCTATACCAATCCTCTGTCAAAGATATTGTGATATGACTCACAAACTGTGATGATCTCCAGCCTTAAATACATACAAGCATCAACATGAAACAACTGAAAAATGTAAGGACAAAAACAGAGCAGAAAAGGGCATCATTATCTAAATACAATCTCCGAGTGTACCTGAAGATTATGACTTTGGAAGTGAAAGTTTTTGAACATAAGGCCAGAAGAACAGCTTCCTGATTCAACTCACGCATCCGGCGTATCCTGACCACCCTATATAAGGTAGAACCACCAATACTAAGTACAAAACACAAAATGAAAGCTAAAACCATAGAGAAAAAAAAAATTGCATGGAGATGATCAGTATGTGCCCTGTTTTATAATCAACGATAACATATAAATTTCCATGTAAATGAAACCCTCACCGTCCATATAATCTTGGGCGCACTTAGAAAGCGCCAAAGGCTATCAAGAGAGAAACACATATCATGGATTAGAGACCGATTCAACAAGGACTTTAGAGAGAGTAATTGTGAAAAGACTGGAGAAAGAGCGGACTGAAACTTATTCAAAACAATGTCATAGGTCCCCTGACTCAAGAGCCTAGTGAATAATCTTTACATCCTATATTTGATTTACATGGCTATCTAGACCTTCCTTCATGAAGAGACCAAGATTCTTCGAGAACCAATTTGATTTTATGCACTGTCTACCTACTTAGCACATGAAAAAATGTAAGAAACGATGTGTTTGATGGGAGTGGTGAATTTTGTAAGGACACATGGAGGGATAAGAAAGCATCTTTCAACAGCAACAGAGAGCTGCATCAAGATGGGGCTTTAAACCCTTCTCTGTTTGGCCTAGAGATGCCCAAGGTTACCAGAAAATCCACTTTGCTTCCAGCATTGTGCCAGAAGCTCAAACCAACATAAATGTAAAATGAGGGGAAATATTGTGATATATAGGCTTATAACAGAGAATGATTATATTCAGTAAAAATATGGTATGGTGACAATTTAAGATAAGGAAAAATTGTGCTAAGGTGGTCTGGAAACATGAAAAGACAAACTTCAGATGCTCCCATGAGAGTTCTCACCTAAAAAGAAGATAAAGGGGAAAAAGAAGGGAAAGACCACCACCAACTAACAAGGATGGACAGCTCAGCAAACGCGGACACTTGGATATCATGTAGGATCTAGTGCAGGACAGTAAGTGAACAACACCAATTACAGGAGAAAAAGGTTTGGCTGGGGTTTTTCGATACGATCTCAGCAAACTTTCGCTCAGATAAATTGCAAGCATTCACTTTGTCAATATTGGCCCATGAAACACATTAAGCCTACCAACAAAAGAAGGTTAAAAACTTCAATTTCAGAAAGCACAACAATTGAAATGGGTAGTCCGTATTGGTATCAGATCTATTCCCATGTTCCGATCTTTCCAATTTTTTTTTTTAACCATTTCTTGGGTAAAGTCTCCCAAGCAAGACAAAAAATGCCTCGGTTTGAATGTTTGAATAGACTTCTTTTCTTATTTTATTCCTGATCTAAAGTAGGAATTTGCCTTTTTAGAGGTCTCTTGCGCAGGCATAGGCATAGCACAGACTTTCTTTGAACATGGACAAAAGGCTATAGTCCTCTTATGGGATTGACAATTCAAGTGCAGCACAGTTTCAAAATTCTTGAAGCCGCCATTGTAAGTGATAATTAAGATTTCAAACAAAGTATCCAGGAAGAAGCTAAACAAAGTAAGCAAGTCGATGCATTTAAAGAAGCTTAAGCCCTGCGCGCCTTTGCATTAGAAATCCAGCAGAGATCAAGAAAATCGGAGGAGAAAGAAACCTAATATAGCACAATTCATGCACGGTCCAGATAATTTTTTTCAGAACAAGGAGCAGCTAACATGCAAGGGACACACAATGGTACTCGCAAATCTATATTAGCCAAACCAACCAACAAATAACTGAAACTCCACTTACTCCTCAGTTAATGCCGCAGGCCGTTTTGCTGACGGGTCAGCTGAAAGGCGCAAAGGTTTAACCAGAGAAAGCTTAATAAGCTCATCCACCTCTTCGGTCATTGTAGCTGAAAATAACATCGTCTGCCTCCTTTTAGGACATTGACGGACCTGAAAACCAACAGAAATGAGCCAGTCTAAAGTCGATGAATGGATGGCCGTAATAACATAGAAAGTGAGCTGAAACAATAGTCATATATCTTAATTTTATGTTTCCTGAAGCAAAAGCTAACCATTTGAATGAGATCTCATGAAAAAGAGTAACTGGAAAAGATTATACCAGCTCATGAATTTCCGCACTAAAGCCAAGCTCCAGCAGGCGATCTGCCTCATCAAGAATAAGAACTGCAAGATCATCAAAGTCCACTGACATAGAATTGCGCAAGTGATCTATCATGCGCCCTGGAGTTGCTACAACAATATCTGGCATCGATCTCAAGGCCACTTCTTGAACCTATATGGAAGAAGCATTATTATTGAAAGTTTCCTCCAGACAGAAGATTCCATACTACCATGACAATTCCATCAGCATTTTCACAAGTCATAATAGAAGAAGAACTGCTTTCAACTGGGAAAAAAAAATGTTGATGCACTTCACACATCAATCTATAAATACTGTCCCCCTATTCAGGAATTCTACTATGTCCCTGGTTTTAGTTGACATTTCAATCTCCAGGTTGAGAATCACAGTTCCAAGATGAGATCTGCCTCCAAGTCCCATGAAACTGACAATGTCAGAATCATTATATGCATGAGAAGATGCTACCTAAAATCTTCTTCAACATGTCAGAGCTTGTGTGTCTAGATGTGCTTCAATGTTTTGCAGAAAAGGAAAACAAAAACATTAAAGTATAAACAGTAAGGACAGAAAATGCAATCAACCTTGGTTGAAAGCCCACCAACAATAAGGCAACATCTGATATCGGTAAATTGAGCAAGTTTCTCTATCATGCTGTGAACCCTGCAAAATTGTAAGTGAATGAATTGAATCAGATACATCAAATGTCAGCAGACTAGGAGGACAGATAATCAGTGTTTAACATCAATCGCCAAACAAAAGAACCACTGACTTCTTGGACCAAAAGATATTAAAATTAAAAGGTATTTACCTATTCTGTTATCCAAAATTCTACGAAGAAGCATAAACCAAAAATTTTCAATCCTTCTCTTACAAAAGATGAAAAAGTAAACAAGACACTACTAGGTTAGGCCCATGAACAAGCAAATACAAAGAAACTCCTTCAATAAGACACATACCAGAGGTTAACCATTGAAATACAAACTGAATGGAAGAAATCGATTTCCCAAGCCATGATAATATGAGTTCCAATAAGTTTTCTACAAACCGTTAGAGGCGCATAAGCTATAAGTGGACATGAGGAAAAGATACCAGGTACTTACTGAACTGCCAACTCCCTGGTAGGAGTAAGTATAAGAACCCTTATGGCTTTCACTCTCTTGGGTCGGAACAGCAACCTCTCCAGAGCAGGCAAAGCAAATGCAGCTGTCTGCATAAACAAACATTGAAATTGTAATACTAACACCCACCGCAAAAACGTAGTAGTGTTTCGAGTATTAAAAACTTGCATCTGCAAATACTAAAGAGGTTTTTCAATACCTTCCCAGAACCAGTGATGGCACTCGCACAAATATCACGGCCTGTCAATGCTAAGGGAACGCAAGCAGCCTGCAATTGAAGAGGCCCCCAGCATACAGACATGAAACCATTTCACAGTGGCCAACTATTACTATCACAACATTGCAACAACAATCACACAAACGATAACCGTCCTTGAAGGGACCTGAATAGGAGTGGGCTTGGTGTAGCCTAATGCCTCGCAAGCCCTGAGAAGGGGGCGAGATAGATTGAGCTCCATAAAGGAATTGGCATGAAAGGAGGCTCCTTCAGCCTTCTCAAAGAAGGGCTTAGTTTCGAAAGCAAAGCCGCCGCCGTCGTCCTCATCGTCTGGCCTGTAATCTTCCTACCAACGGATCACGGAACAGGGCCATAAGGGGAAGGAACGGGAGTTGAAGAAAAGGAACAATGAGTAGAGAAACATTAGAATAGGCAAGAGGGACCAACCTGGATGTCGGGTTCGGAATCGGAGCTAATGTCGTCGGGGAGAATCGGGAGGGAGCGATTCTCGAGCACCCTGGAGATCTTAAAGTCGACGGAGGTGGTGCTATGACGAGCGTGCTCTTCGGCGACGGACCCGGAGTAGGCAGCGAAGTCCCAGGGAGACTGCGTTTTCTCGTCTAAATCCTCATAGTCTTCGTCCTCCTGGTCCTCCGGACGGTCTTCGTCGCTCGGGGCTTCGAACACGAAGCTCGGCGACATGGTGATCAGGCGCGGGGGACGATCAAGCGAGCTACGTATAGAGGGAGGGAGACTGGAGCGAAGAGTTGGAAGGCTGAGGTGGAGGTTGAATGAAACTTAGGGTTTTCGGCGGGGTTTATGGCACTGCTGAGACTGGGAGGGCAGAAGTGGCGCAAGCCGAAACTAAAACGGCGACGGTGGCCCGATTAGCCCGCCCGACCCGGTCCTCACTTGACGGGCCGGACCAACATCAGACTTGCGAAGCATACGGAAGAAATTGGACCAAATTTTTCCAGCGTAATAACCGCAAGATAGAAACCAAACACCGTTTTCGAGACATCGCATCAATGTATGTATCTTCAAGGTATGAAAACTAATTTTGGGCATATCGAAGGCGAGATCAATGGCCCATCTTAGCCGAGTGAAGTTATCAATTAACGATTCGATACCAATAAATTTATAATAAAATGATGAGCAAAGGATTCTCTTTTGTCTCCTCCTCCTCCTCCTTCCTAATAAGATTTTTTGCAATGTAATTGTGTAAACGAATGGCCTTCCTTAGCTGAAAAAATGAAAGGAAAAAAAAAAGGAAAAGGAAAAGATTAATTAATGGATACAAGACAGCATGATAGAAGGAAGATTCAGCAATTCTGTGGGACCATAAAAGTTACTTCTTAGATAAACCAAATAGGAGAACATTACCATAAACAAACATGCATTTTATTTTAGCATGGATAGGTGCACCGGAAAACTTGATCCCCACCCTGAATCGGGTGAAATTTTCTTCATCAAAATTGCTTCTCGACGTATTTGACGAGACATTGGATGGGGCATGACGGTATTAGCCGCCTTATCTTGAGTGGTTAGTTAATTTCGTCACATTTACGGAAAAAAAACACACACTAATAACGTATTTATTAGTCACGTGACACGTGGTATTCATGTTCTAGATGGTGTTTACTTGCATGGAGAAAGAATCAAAATCTTTGTCGTGCATGCGACGAGGAGGAGAGAGGCAATTTTTTTTTTTTTTGGTAATTGTAAATAGAGAGATGTGAATGGATGTGAATGGGGATGACATGATTGCCAGTTAAGATCATAGCATGCCATGCCCATACCCATGCCATATCTCTTGTCTCTCTCTCTCTCTCTCTCTCTCTCTTACACGAGAAGCTCGGTCGGGAGGTCAGACCACTTTCCCACGTCTTTCTCTTTCCTCCGCCTCTTCTCCCATCGTGCAGAGCCAGAACCAGAGCCAATCTCTTCCGCATTCCGAGCGTCGGCCCCTTGGATCGGATCCACCGAAGGAACAAGGAGACAGAAGAGAGAGAGAGAGAGAGAGAGAGAGAGAGGATGTCGTCGTCGGACGAGGAGGGAGGAGGGGAGGAGTACCTTTTCAAGATTGTCATCATCGGCGACTCCGCCGTCGGCAAGTCCAACCTCCTCTCCCGCTACGCCCGCAACGAGTTCAACCCCCACTCCAAGGCCACCATCGGCGTCGAGTTCCAGACCCAGAGCATGGACATCGACGGCAAGGAGGTCAAGGCCCAGATTTGGGACACCGCCGGCCAGGAGCGCTTCCGCGCCGTCACCTCCGCCTACTACCGCGGCGCCGTCGGCGCCCTCGTCGTCTACGACATAACCCGCCGCTCCACCTTCGATAGCGTCTCCCGCTGGCTCGACGAGCTCAAGAGTAAAACCTCCCTCTCTCTACTTGCTTCCTTTACTTCCTCCGTTCTCTAATGCGATCCCTGTGTCGTATTCGTGGTGGATAAAGTGTAGTAGATCTGTGGGTTTCGCTTTCAGAGATTGCATAAATCTTAATACTTTAATTGACTATGCGTGGGAAATTAGCACGCCCCTTAGTACATGCCCGGCACGCCCATGGAAATACAGACTTCCCACATTTGCCCATGAGGAAATGATAAGCTAATTGAGTATATGGAAGCTGACGCGAAGAACCCGACGATCTCACACGCCTTAAATCACCGTTTTCACTTCATATTTGCAAATTTCCACTGCTCCCTCTGTTTCTTTGTGGACACCACAACTAGTGGTGTCCTAGGAAGCCAAAGAAATCTGCCCGAACGGACGTCTAGCTAAAAATTTGAGAAGCACAGAGTATCTGTTCAGCTTCAGCAGAAGGAAAATGCCATTTAGCGGCTGTTGTGTGTCACGTCAGTGAGATTTTGTGGGACCACTGTTCCAAAAGCTTAAGTTTTTTGGATGAGGGCGTGGTTTAATATTTAATTACTCTAACACTCCTCCTCACACTTAGCTGGTCTTTTTGCCTAGTACTAAGCGTGGAAATATATCATTGGGGAGGCAAATAGGGGCCTGGAAGGATTTGAACTCAAGACCTCCTGCTCTGATATCATGTGAGATTTTGTAAGACCACTGCCAACTGTTCCAAAAGCTTAAGCTTTTTGGATGAGGGCGTGGTTTAATATTTAATTACTCTAACAACATCGATAGAAATCAGAGAATATTCAGGAGATGTCAGTGATTGATCTAAATAAAGGGTGGTTGTAGTTGGTGTCAAGGCAGGCCGTGCAGAATCATGATTATGAAAGAAACTGCGAAGCAGTTTAGTGGAGAGAGACAGATAGGGAGAGAGCTGTTTCGATCTGCCAGGCAGTTTCATGCTAAAATATAGCGTGTGCAATGTCGGAAGTAGGGTCAAAAGAGTGATTCTAAGTTCCCATACGCAAATGTTGCAGTTGTCTTTCTTTCCATGATGTTTTGTCAACCGTTTTAACCCCGCCTATGGCCAAACTATTTGTATTCTATGACGGCAAAACCTGTATACAGACTATTGAGGGATGCACGCCAAATTTGGATCTCCCAGAACAAGGAGAACTGGGTCCTTGTTACTTCTCTTGTGCTATGAAAATTGGCTTTATTGAAGTAGAATAGGTATACCTCCCCACCCACTCTTTCAAATTTGCCAATTAGAATCTCTAGATGGAGTTGCTTATTTACTAATCTTCTCAGGTTACATCTTTGAATAAAGATAAACTTAAAGCATGTGCAAGAGTGGTTCAGGCCACCTGGGGGACAGGGGCATGGCTTTCCAAATGCATTGGCGAGTGTAATCTGATTAGCGGATTAACAACAATTTTTTGGGTGCTATGATCATCATGTTCAGAATGGTAGCTAGAATTTGGTTTTCTTCACCTACGTTGTTGGTTGCAGTCTTTGTTCTGATATCCATCTATTGCCATGTCTGCAAATCTTCTATTTCCCCGAAATTCTCCCCTCACTATTAACTGGACTGTAACCATATGCAGCTCACTCCGATACAACGGTTGCAAGGATGCTTGTTGGGAACAAATGTGACCTGGAGAGTATTCGGGATGTGACAGTCGAGGAGGGGAAGAGTTTAGCGGAATCAGAAGGGCTGTTCTTTATGGAAACTTCTGCTTTGGATGCCACAAATGTCAAGACAGCATTCGAGATCGTTATAAAAGAGATATATAACAATGTGAGCAGGAAGGTTCTAAATTCGGATGCGTATAAGGCAGAGCTATCGGTTAACAGGGTAACCTTGGTTGGTAATGGGACCGATGGATCAAAGCGGAGTCAGAGCTTTTCTTGCTGTTCCAGGTGATTCTGTAGTTGCGAGATTCTTTCAAGTTTGATGATGGAAACTTCATTATTGTCCATTGTACCGATTGAGCTGGCTGTCTGGTTTTTGCTTGTTTTTTTTCTTCTCATCAGGGGTGGTTTTTTAAGGTGCTGTTATAGCAAATTTTATTCAAGAATATTAATATATCGAGTTGATTTAGTTCAAGATATATGTAATAGAAAGAATAAGGTTGGTGGACCTGAGTTTTGTTTGTGTGGTTGAGAATTATGTCTACATATTTTTCGCTGAGAGGTTTGCATATTTTGTTCATGACAGAGGCAAGATAAATGTAAGTTATTTTCTTATGTCTGATCCTTTGTTTCTTTTCCGTTTGCGCAAATATCGAAATCACAGGACTAGTAATTTGCCGATGGCATGAATTGGCTCATGATTTGTTACCTGGAGCATTACACGTGGCATTTATATCGGCGTATAGTGTTAGCGTGCGACTGTTTCACAGAACATGAATGATTTGGAAAAAAAAAACATTCCTCAAAATAATGGTCAGAATCACTTATAAAAACAAATGAATGAAAAATATTTTTCATTTTATTCATGAAAATGTTAATGTAAACATTTTTCATTGGCTACTTATTTCGAGCGATACAATCGATCAATTTTTCAAATCATTCATCTTTTTCACGAAATGAATGGAGCCTCGGTGTTTGATGAATTATTGGGAAACTTACTGGAAGGAGATAGTGCACCCGACACGATTCCGTGTCGGCAAACCGCATTAATATGTAAACACTAACCGGAATTATAAGTATGACTTTGTTGATACCCAACCCCGTTATTAACATGAGTTCTAGCAAAGTCATTCCAACAACTTTTTTTTCCGTGTTTAAAGTGGTTCAAGCAACTCAGTTTTCGGTGGAGGGTCAACTGTGGTTGTGCAAAACCAGCCCTACCAACAATTTTTCTCAACCATCAACACTCAAAAGAGGGGAAAGAGAAGAGGAGAAAAGAAGTATATTTAACCAAAATGAGGTTTCATCCATCATGACTTAAATGATCACTTAAGATTTGCTGCATCATCTGCACTGTAAAATCTTCTAGAAGCCTTTGGCTCCAATCAGGAACACGTCTTTCCTTTTCAGCTTCTGCTCTTTGTGGGCAGAGACAGTGACACTTTCAGACAACATAAAGAGAGAGAGAGAGACGGAGACAGAGACAGAAAAGGGGAGAGTGCTGTTTTTTATTTCCACTTATATTTTTTTGCCTTAGCATGATTTTGGGAGATCTTTTTCCAATTTCAACCCACTGATCAAGACCTCCAAGACTTGGCCATTTCAAACCCATTCTTGCAACATTGATAGTCTTCAATGGCTTGATCGATTTGAGCGGGCGTGTTCATCACGAAAGGCCCGTGCTGGACCACCGGCTCATTCAGCGGCTGGCCACCTATCAGCACGAATCTCAACGGCTTCGAAGACTCGTTCCACACACTCACCCCATCCCCAGGACCTAAAACCAGTAAGTTGTGCGCCGGCACGGGAGACGAGTTACCGGAGCCAAAAACACCCTCGCCTTCTATGACGTACACAAAAGCCGTCCATGACTCGGGAATGCTTTGATTCAATCTCGCTCCCGGCTTGAGAGTAAAATCCAGGTACAAAGTTGGAGTTCTTGTGTAGACCGGAGATCTCACTCCCATTGCTTCTCCTGCGATCACCCGCACTTCGACCTCATCATCCTCTGCCGTGCCTATGTCCTCGCAAAGCAATTCTTGATACCGCGGCTCGATCCTGCAGTTCAACCAACAAACAAACAAACAAAAAAGAAGAAGAAGGTTTCATGCCAAAACATCATCTACTTGCACCAACTAGCCAACGAGAGAAAAAAGACAAGCTGCTGTTTTTTTTCCATATTTTCATGTTTCTGTAGCAGAAACTAGGCGTGAAAATCTACAGGAGGGGACATTACAGCTACCATACGAAGTTTTGGAATCGAACCTACGAACATATGAACTATTCATCCCATCCCTTTGTCATCATATATTCCACATATATTCCAGAACGAAATTCCCAATTTCCATACTGGAAAAGGAGACAAATGTCACTCCTTTTTTTTTTTTTTTGAGCAATCCATATCGTGAGCCCCCCCCTTCTAAGGAATGAAGAGAAGTTGAACAAGAGAAATGGATGCTCGTACATTTTGTCTCTGGAGGAGAGATTAATCCAAAGCTGGAGCCCCTTATTCACTCCTTCTCCCGCAGGCATCTCCGAATGGATGATCCCTCTCCCTGCCGTCATCCACTGCAGAAAGGAGGAATATATGTATTTATCAGGAATTCAATCCCTTTCATTTCATTGGATCAACGAAGGAAACAAATTTAGAAAAAGAAAGAAAAAAAACAGAGAGAGAAGTTCATTGACCTGCACATCGCCTGTTCGTATGGTTCCCTTGTTCCCAGCGAAATCTTGATGGGTTAAGGCACCCTGCACGCCCAAAAGAGAGAGAAAGATTCAGCATTCTTCCTGTTGCAAATTCAACCCCATCTCGCCAGAATATCTCTGCACTCAATTAAACGACTCACCTGCAGCATGTAAGTGACCGTTTCGAACCCTGTGGAGATGGGACAACAAGAAGAATTCGAGTCATCAACATTGAACATTCTCGGGTCAATCCAAGAGTACTAAATGAACTGAAAAGGTGTGAACCTCTGTGTGGATGATCAGGAAACCCAGCTGGAGGAGACACTGCAAAACTCGACAAGCCATTTGGGGTTAATTGGAGAAGCATAGTCATCCCCAGAACCACACTGGACCGCCACCAAAAAAACAATAAAAAAAAAAGAGACGAACTTTCGGGAAGAAACCTGAGAACTCATCCAGCATGAGAAAGGGGTCCAAGTTCCTCAATTCATTCCTGAAAATCCAACCACCCATGAGAGTTCACAATCTATGGATCTCGCGAACAGAACCCAGAGAAAGCTTTCGAACCGCTAAAGGTGAAATCAAATGTAGGGAAGAAACAGAGAGGAGAGGGAACGGGGAAAGAAGAAGAAGAAGAAAAAAAGAAGAAGTCAAACCTGCCAATGCTTCTTCGGACGACAGCACCCTGGCCCTCGTGCTGTTGCTTGGCCAGGACCCTCCTGACCACCATCCGGGGCGTGCTGGAATCGGATCCAGACATGGCGCTTTTGATCAGAGCAGGGCTCGTGCTCGTAGGAGGAGGAAGACGATGAAACAGTAGAAGCCTGCGGGCGGTCCCAAGAAACAGAACCATCAGTAGTAGTAGGCCATGGCACCTTGCTCGCAGAAAGATCCTGGCGAATCCCTTTTTTGTGAGACGTTTGAACTCGACGAAGGCATATTTATAGGGGGGCGATTTGAAGGAGGAGTTGAATGGGGGGGCGGGGGGAGAAGAAGAAAGGAGGCAAAAAGCAGGAAATGGGAAACGGCCGAGAAGGAAAGAAAAGAGAGGGCTCTGAGGCGGGTCGGTTGGGGGTGGGACCGGCATATTTGTTGGTGACGTCACCCTCGCGTCACCGTGATGTCGCGCTTCGCCTTCGCGGAACTTATTATTGCTCCCGCCTCGACCACGCGTGATGAAAACCGTTTTCCTCAAAGTGTGTCTATCGCTTCTTCTTCTCCTCCTTTTTTTTTTCCCCAAAAAGGCAAAATTGCGTACGTCGTGGGGGAATTTTGGTAATTTTTCACAAATCGGTTTTACACCTTTTTGGCACCCAATTTAGCTTTTGCTGCTTAGTTCAGTTTTGTGTAATGTAATGTTTACCTTCCTTCGAACTGCTCGCTTAACTACCGCGGCACCATAGCTTGTCGCTGACAGATTCGAGATTTCGGCGATCGGCCACCGACTTTGATTCGAAGCGATCACGTACGAATTGTTTTGAAAATGAATGGAATTCTCGGTTCCCAAAAAAAAAAAAAAAAAGATTGGGAGGTGATAAGATGATGACAGGGAGGTGATGCTCTCCCGTGGCCATTCTCTTCTCCATTCACATCCATCGGTTTTTCCAATCGAACTTTGCCTGGAATCCAAAAGGTTCTCAAGAAGGTGGACGTTGACCCTGTGGAGTTGCGTTGCGTATCGTATCGTATGTCCGATTGCCTTTTGTTAGTGCATCGTTGACCATTTACAGGGTCTTCTTAAGAAAAAAGAGAAAAAAAAAGGGAAGATTTTTATATAACATATATATATATATATAATAGGCACATATTTGTATGACATCATATATGAATAAAAAAAATAAAGCAAATAACATTTTAAAAAAATCCCAAATTACACATACTGTGAGACGTATGTAACCTATGTTGAATCCAAGGCATGTTTATCACGCTTGCATATTATTCAAGAATTTTTTTATGACACAAGGGAAAAAAGAAGAAGAAGAATAAAGTTTGGATTGTTCGCATCAAAACGGGCAAGGTTTAGGATTTATAGTGACGCAAGAATTTTTTATCTTTTTTTTCACCAAAAAAAAAGAATTTTTATCATTTTTTCATATTTGTCTCGCGGTGTATATAGTTTGAGATTTCTTATTATAACAACTCTTTAAAAAAAATATATTCAAAAACCGCCTATTTTTACGGTGGGACGTATTCCTTTTTCCTCTTTTGATAGCAAAAAATAGGCATGGCGATCAAGAAAAATAGTTTTCTTTTGGCGGTTCCATTTTCAGAATTAGCTTTTCCTCGACAAAGTCTAGGACCGTAGACAGCCAAAAAAAAAAAAAAAAGAAAAGAAAAATTCAATTTGAGGAGCCATTCATTGGTTCGTTCATTTAGATTCTTGTCTTAGAAGAACAAGTATTGACCCCTGGCAATCCGCATGTTTTAATAATAGTCAAATTCTGAACACGAAATGCAGATCAAATGCGTTGGGTCCAGCGCCGTCGTCGTGCATGCTTTTGCCGGTTTGCCAACCTCTGATCTCTTGCTGCGTTTTTTTCAGCTTTCAAATGAATCTCTTCTTTTTCGGGGCCAAATTCTCAAAGTGAATCTGAGTAAATCCATACATGACATCACGCCTTATCTAAGCATGGCGTCACGGCTCTTTGTAGGTCTCCCCTATACCCTCCCTTGCATTTCACACCCAGTAAAAATTGTAAGCCATTGACCGGCTTTCAAAGTTAATTCTAAGTGTAGCAATAGCAGGATACGAAGATCAGATAAGCCCCAAACGCCTTCTCGGCGATCAATCCGTTAATATCCTTTTTTAGCCACTAACAACCTCGGCATCATAAGGAAATTAAATTCCTACCTTACCTTAGGTTCCTTAAATCTTAGACATTTCACAGCCTGAAGAAAAAAAAAAATTGTCCACCCAATGGTGCCTGCTAAGCCACATAGGATAGATTGATAATGACTAGATAGCCACATCGATGTTTCCCAGAAAAAAAAAATGGCTGGAAGGAAAAAATAAAATTGGTAGAACATTAAGCAGGTTACAATTAAATTGAAAAATCGTCAAAAAACAATGTTTACGATTTTGTCGACCAAATTGAAAGGTTTGTGGCTGCGTTTGGTTTGCTCTTGGGATTTTGAATTAATGATGTTTTCAGAAATGTAAATTGCATTTGATAAATTGAGTAACTTTGAGTTAAGTGATGTTTGGAAAATTTGTTATTGCATAACCCCAAGCGACGGATGCTTGGGTCGCACGACCTTATCGGCCCTTTGCAGCCAGATTTGGCCTCATTGGCCCTGTCGCGATCCTCTAAAAAAATTTAAATTTTAAAAGGGGTTAACGGATTATTAGGTTAATTAGATTTGACTAACCTAACGCGGACCCTCCCAAGCCCTACCGAATCGCAACTTTGGTTTTTGTTTAAATGATTTTGAAATTTGGAGTCGCCACTAATCGTTCTTGGTAGGTCGATTAGAAACCTAAATAAATTAGCGGGAGAACTAATTTATTCCTGCGAACCAGAGATTATGAGCTCGGGGACTTGGTTACACTAGTTAATTAAAACTAATGCCCTTTCGGTACCTTAATTTCATGGATATCCTAATCCGGCAACTCAGGCTTGGTTTATTCCTAAAGCTCTAGTAGGGTATTCTCTTTTGTGTTTTCACTTTTTAAATAGGATGCATGGATGGTATATATTTTTATTTGTTATATTTTTTTAAGTGTTAAAGATTCCCTGAAGCCGAAAGAGGGAGTGTGTTAACGACTTCTGTGCAGTATTACGACCTACTCATCTTTTGGGTCTGATGATTCAAAAATTAAATTATAGGAAGTACATGACAGTGAATAAACACCTCCAATGGGAGGCCTAGCATTGGCTTGGCTCTTTCCTTTGGGATTTAAGGTACAGGTATTTAAGTTGCAAGTATTTAAACTACTGTAAGTAAAAACCTCCAATGGGAGGCTAAGCATTGGCTTGGCTCTTCCCTTTGGGATTTAAGGTACAGGTATTTAAGTTGCAGGTATTTAACTACTGTAAGTAAAAACCTCCAATGGGAGGCTAAGCATTGGCTTGGCTCTTCCCTTTGGGATTTAAGGTGCAGGTATTTAACTACTGTAAGTAAAAACCTCCAATGGGAGGCTAAGCATTGGCTTGGCTCTTCCCTTTGGGATTTAAGGTGCAGGTATTTAACTACTGTAAGTAAAAACCTCCAATGGGAGGCTAAGCATTGGCTTGGCTCTTCCCTTTGGGATTTAAGGTGCAGGTATTTAAGTTGCAGGTATTTAACTACTATAAGTAAAAACCTCCAATGGGAGGCTAAGCATTGGCTTGGCTCTTCCCTTTGGGATTTATGGTGCAGGTATTTAAATTGCGGATGGACTTTGTCCTCTCCATTTTGGGGTATGAATTTTTTAAAATGAAATACAACGAATTGATTCAACAATTTGAAATTTGTGCGCGCTTGAGGACTCCTCCAAGCCGATTTTGTGCTTCCATAGGATTGACCATTGATATAGAGCTGCGGCTTCCTGACATAAAATAGAGTGAAGTGTTAGTATACAAAATATGTGCTAATCTGCATCTAAAACCAGAAGAGTAGAAAGAGTACTTATCTCCCATTTTTTTGGGAGGGATTTCTATAATTGATTTTCGCTCTCTATGTTCCCAATATAGAGAGTTTCTTTTGAATTAAGAGGGACTTTTAGTCACAGATCAGTTGAGAAATCGGTGGACAGCTTAGGAGCTTGTCTGGGCCGATTTTTGTATCTCGACGAGATTTTTGCTGTTGACGTAGAGATATCCTTCTCCTGACATAAAATATGGAAGAAAAAGGAGATGGAGAAAGTGTATACAATTTGTGCTAATTTGCGAGTAAGACCATAAATAAATGAATAAATAAAAACACTTAGCTTGAATTTGTTTGCTCGTTGATGAGGATGAACTCTTGATTTATATTGATCGATGAAGGAATTTGTGATGATAACCCCTAGCTTTAAACTCCCATCATCTTCAAAATTCTCTCTCTTTTGGTATTTTCTTTCTCTCAAAATTTTCTTCAATCTCCCAAAACTCTCTCAAACATCCAAAATTTTCTCTCCAAAAAATTCTCCCAAACACTTCAAATTTTCTCTCTCAAGAATCATTTCTCAAGCTCACTTCTTCCTCCTTTTATAACCTACTCATCTATCTCCCATTCTAATTTTTCCACTAACTCTATCTCCCATTCTAATTTCTCCACTAACTCTTCTTCATTTTCATCTTCCATTCTCCATCTCTATCTCACATTCTAATCTCTCCACTAACTCTTTTTCATCTTCATCTTCCCTTCTCCATATTTATCTCCCATTCTAATTTCTCCACTAACTCTTCTTAATCTCCATCTTCCCTTCTCTATTCTTATCTTCCATTCTAATTTCTCTACTAACTCTTCTTCATCTCCATCTTCCCTTCTCTATTCTTATCTTATTTTCTCCATCCATTCTTCTCCAACTTCTCTTCTTCATCTCCTCTTCTTCATCTTCCCTTCTCTATTCTAATTTATCCACTAACTCTTCTTTTTATTATTTATAAAATAATCCTTCAAGAGTTAGGTATTTGCACTATAGTCCTTGAATTTTAAGTATTTACAATTTAGTCCCTGAAAAAATATTTCTTTAAGTCCAAATCTCCTTACAATTTATGACATACCTTCCCTATACTTAGTCAAAATTCACCACATGTCAAATTTAAGCTCATTTCTTGCCACTGAAAATAATGCAGAATTTAATTAAAGCCCTTTTGCACAATTGAGTCATTCTGAGTATAATTTGGGCCAATATAAAAATTTGAAATATTAGAGAACAATGTCACAACTCCTAAAAGTGAAAAAATGAAAATAAATTGACTCAAATTGAATTTTTTAGACCCGGTTCGAGATTAGGCTCATGAAGGAATACACGACCCCGAATTGGATTTTTTAAATTTGTGATAACCAACATGAAAAGGGATTTAAAATAAAAATATTGACTATTTTTATATATTTTTGTAGCCTCAAATGCTATTATTTATTAAATATTCTCATAATTTCTAAAATATATAAACAATATATATAAATACAAAAAATTATTTTTTTGTTCGAAAATATTTGCCTAAGCTTGGCCAAGGCTCCAAACTTGATTTTTTAATTTTCTCATTTTTCTTAATTTTTTGTTTTTATGAATTTTCGAAAATAAAAATACCGAAAAATATCGAAAATATGAAAAATTATTTTTTGGTCAAAATTGGTTCCCTAGGCTTGGCTAAGGTTCCCAAAGTTGATTTTTCAATTTTATGAATTTTTATGGACTTTCTATTAATTTTCGAAAATAAATAAATAAATAATACGTAAAAATACTAAAAATATGAAAAATCGTTTTTTGGTCAAAATTGGTTCCCTAGGCTTGGCTAAGGTCCCCAAAGTTGATTTTTCAATTTTATGAATTTTTATGAATTTTTTTATTACTTTAGCAATAGAAAAAATGATTAAAAATCAGGTGTCAACAGCTGCCCCTCTTTGAAAGGAAGCTCGGTAGAGGTTCATTTCAAAGACGAGATGACACCTGAATTCTAATTGACTCAATACAAGGAAATAAAAAGAGTCGTGACATGAATGTTCCACTGAAAATGAAATGAGAACCTAAGGATTCGTTATATAAAAAAAACTTTAGGGTGGTTGAACTTGAACCCGTATGGTGGATCAACCCATGGTAGATTCCTAATAAAAAGATTCTACTGATTAAAAATTGAATTAAAATTTGACCCGTATGGTGGGTCATAGCATTTGACCCGTATGGTGGGTCGTACCATGGTAGATTCCTAATAAAAGGATTCTACTGATTAAATTTTGATTGAGATTTGACCCGTATGGTAGGTCACCCCATGGAGATACCTGTAAGAGGGACTTGGTGCCTGTAGAAAGGACTTAATGCCTGTAAAAAGGACTTAATTTGCCTGTAAGAAGGACTTGATTTGCTTGTAAAAAGGACTTGATTTGCCTGTAAGAAGAACTTGATTTGCCTGTAAGAAGGACTTACTTTACCTGTAAGAAGGACTTTGTGCCTGTAAGAAGGACTTAATTTGCCTATAAGAAGGACTTTGTTTGCCTGTAAGAAGGACTTTATGCCTGTAAGAAGGACTTGATTTGCCTGTAAGAAGTACTTTGTGCCTGTAAGAAGGACTTTGTGCCTATAAGAAGGACTTGATTTGCCTCTAAGAAGGACTTTGTGCCTATAAGAATGACTTGGTTTGCCTGTAAGAAGGACTTAGTTTGCCTGTAAGAAGGACTTGATTTCCCTGTAAGAAGGACTTTATGCCTGTAAGAATGACTTGATTTGTCTGTAAGAAGGACTTTGTGCTTGTAAGAAGGACTTAATTTACCTGTAAGAAGGACTTGATTTGCCTGTAAGAAGGACTTTGTGCCTGTAAGAAGGACTTACTTTGCCTGTAAGAAGGACTTAATTTGCCTGTAAGAAGGACTTGATTTGCATGTAAGAAGGACTTTGTTTGCATGTAAGAAGGACTTTATTTGCCTGTAAGAAGGACTTGATTTGCCTGTAAGAAAGACTTTGTGCCTGTAAGAAGGACTTGATTTGCCTGTAAGAAGGACTTTATGCCTGTAAGAAGGACTTTGTGCCTATAAGAAGGACTTGATTTGCCTGTAAGAAGGACTTTGTGCCTGTAAGAAGGACTTGATTTGCCTGTAAGAAGGACTTTGTGCCTGTAAGAAGGACTTGATTTGCCTATAAGAAGGACTTGCTTTGCCTGTAGGAAGGACTTTGTTTGCTTGTAAGCAGGACTTGATTTGCCTGTAAGAAGGACTTTATGCCTGTAAGAAGGACTTGGTTTGCCTGTAAGAAGGACTTTGTGCCTGTAAGAAGGACTTGATTTGCCTGTAAGAAGGGGACTTGATTTGCCTGTACAAAGGACTTGCTTTGCCTGTAGGAAGGACTTAATTTGCCTGTAAGAAGGTCTTGGTTTGCCTGTAAGAAGGACTTTGTTTGCATGTAAGAAGGACTCTGTTTGCCTGTAAGAAAGACTTTATGCCTGTAAGAAGGACTTGATTTGCCTGTAAGAAGGACTTTGTGCCTGTAAGAAGGACTTGATTTGCCTGTAAGAAGGACTTTGTGCCTGTAAGAAGGACTTTGTGCCTATAAGAAGGACTTGATTTGCCTGTAAGAAGGACTTTATGCTTGTAAGAAGGACTTGATTTGCCTGTAGGAAGGACTTTGTTTGCATGTAAGCAGGACTTGATTTACCTGTAAGAAGGACTTTATGCCTGTAAGAAGGACTTGGTTTGCCTGTAAGAAGGGCTTGGTGTACCTCAAAGGGTGCCATTCTGAAATCTGGGGAGACCAGGAATCCTGCGGAAGCTCAAACCCAAATTATATTCTCTTGTCGCTTTAGGAATAAATCAAAGAGGCAGAAATCAAAAGGTCTCGAACAATTCTGTCCTTGAGACAAATCATGCTTTATTGAATAAGGTGGATACCTGTATATACCGCAATGGATTCGAGTACCCCAACAACCGTCAGAATTCATTCTCTTGAAAGGTTCAGGTTGAAGATATACTTACCTGAGAATTTGGAAGAAATGCTTGGTGTCTTCTCGACAACCAGACTTGTTCATTCAATAATCGCCGAATGAATTTCAAGACTTTGGAAGGTAACTCAAACACCGAGAATGTGTTGCCTGTCAGGCAATGTTAGAGCTAACATGTGCAAGCATTTTCATCAATGCGTTCATTGGTTCATACAAAATTGTTCAGCTAAGTTGGCAATGATTAGAAATAGTCTGTGTGATAACTCATGATGCAATCAATCAAAATGTGGATCATGCAAAACTATTCTGTCAAGTTTGCATTACCAATTCTATTTAAGGAGGTTCTCATAATATGAACCCCTCGAATGTAATCTGAATGGGGGACTTTAGTTCGAAGGGGCTTTCTCTCACTCTGGGGAAATGATGTTTATCCGCAGATTAAAATGTTAGACTTGTGTGGAAATAGTTTGCATTTCCTCATCCTGTCATGCCCCATTCTGCACATTTGATGTCTCCTGTGCAGTTTATGCTCTAAGTTGGAGTTGGTAAATTAAACACGCGGAATAGTCATGCATAATTCATGAACTGTGTAAACACAATGCGGATGTGACAATTTTTTAGCATAATGTGTGTTTATATAATGTGCAAATATAGGCGGATTTGAATTGCCCCTGGTATGTGGGCGGACCGAACAAATTGGGAAGCTTACTCCTTATGTCGAGGGGCGGTTCATCTCAACTTTGCCCCTGTGCGATGAAGCATATGGGTGATGGAGCATTTCGGTTTGCTTAATAACAGCGACTCCGTGGTTTAGCGGTTGAATGCCCCTGCAAAAAGCAGAGAAATTATTCTTGAAATCAAATGAGATAAGGAAGACGTATTTGCTTTTTTTGCTTCAGAACTTGTGATTAATTTGCCCCATTTTTCACCAAAATAGATCTTGTCAGATGATCATAATTTTCTTTTGGGATTTGTCTCCTTCAACATGTTAAATGTTAGTATAAATATTTCCTGTAAAAAGAAAAGGAGACATGTCAGCCAATATTAAAAGGGATAAATTGGAAACGATACTGATTTATCCTTCGTCTTGAATGCCTTGCACGAGTCTTTTACCAGTTTTGCTAGATTGAATTTTCCTCGACTTTTGTTGGGCGCCTCACCATTATGGCAAGACTATGGTAAAATACTGACTTTGATATTACTTGTCGAGTATTCCTGTTTGCAAAAAGAAATGCACAAAAAGTTGTTTCATTTATTTATAATACTTACAACATTCCCCACCCTTGGGGATCGAACTCGGGACATTTCGGACCTACTGTCATCCCCTCATACCATTCGGTCCATTGGACCGTAGGTGTCCATGGGGCTTTCCTTTCAAAGGTTAATCCTTGTGGATAACGCAGCCTTGTTGTATCACCTTGGGCCATGTTACGGTATTTTCTCGAGGTAATTTGCAATCCCTGTTAAGAATGGAATAAAACAATTCGAGACTTGAGATGATTATGTGTAAATTAGAACGATACAGAATTACCCATGTCTGAGATTGTTCGGATCTTTCGCTTGTATTTTTCTTTAACCGAAGTTGTCCATCCCGTGGTAATGTCCATGAGTTGATTTGCCCCCAATTTAGCCCGACCAGGAAATTTGGTTTTTGAATACGACTGTATTCTCGAGTCGCTTTTGCAAATTCCTAAAAATAGAAGGGATCAAATTTAAAACCAGAGCAATTTAAGGGTAAATTGGAACGATACGGATTTACCCTTCATATTTACGCAGATTTCGTCTCGATATTAATTTTTTCGAGTTTGGTGCGGTTAACGGCTCCGAGCATTTAATATGGGGGAAAGGGAAATGATTACTTCTAGCTTGTGCATTAATTTTGGATATCGACAAAAAGCGAGAACGTGCGATGAAATTAAGTAGACGTATTCGTCTAGGTTTAATCTTCTTCATGATGCTCTCGTGGGTTGCGGTAGACGATGATATCAAGAACATTAGAGAGGCATTCAGTGTGGCTTTCCACCAGCCGCCTAGAGACCCGCATTCAATCATGTAAATTAATAAAGCTGCCGCCACTCGATCAATGTGCCAATAAATTCGGCCATTTGTTGCGTGCTCCACTTCAACCGTGTTTTGTTGCTTTCGGCGTCCACTCGTATGTATAGGGCACCTGTAGCATCGGGGGAGTGTCCGTGGGCCACATTCATTAATAAAACCTCGGTCCTCTAAAACCCTCCGCGTGTTTCGGATCCGAGAAAATTTTAAGACCGGTCTCTGGTTGATTTAATCAGGTTAAGGTACTTATTTCATGGTTTCTGATTATATAATCCATATTGTCTTTCAAAAGACGCGGGATCCCCTACAATACATTAAATATACCCCCGTGTTTAATCAGTATAAATCCACCGTCATATCAGAATACACTGCCCATACAAGTTTACGGATTGACACAACTCTGTCTGTCAAAGATGGACAGTGTTCGTTTGCCCCCCTGAATTAACGGTTGAAGCCTTGGTGTTTTTCGTCTTTTGGTATTTCTGAAGATGATTCTTGATATATTATTGAATTTAATTTTTACACCCGTCTGGGGTATTTAGGATCTCCCTGCAAAAGAAAAGGATATAATTAGTATGCGACACAAGGAATGTCGGTCTATGACTCCTATATTAGTCCAATTTGATTTTTTCTACTTTATAGAGAAATCAGAGAAAAAAAAATTTCTTAGGAAGAAATGGGTTAATTTCTGATGCAGAATTTTTTTGCAGATTTATTACTCTTTTTATTTTTATTTTTTTTAAACGAATGTGACAAAATCTCTTGACGTTTACTAAAATTTTTGAAGGAATTTCCTTTTTATCAAAATAAATTTTCAGAGGTAAATTTGTCAGGAAAATTTTATTTTTATTGAAGCAGGAAAGACATGACAGAAATCCTTCATTGGTTAACAAAATTCCCCCGAGACATTAGTTTAATTTTATTTAGAGAAAATTTTCTTAGAAAAACATGAGCGAATTTCTCGAAAAGATTTTTGTTGCAAGTTTTTATAATTTGAAAGAATGTGATAAAATCACTTGATGTTTATCAAAGTTTTTTTTTGAAGGAATTTTTCTTTTTATCAAAATAAATTTTCAGAGGAAAATTTGTCAAGAAAATTTCATTTTTATTGAAGTAAGAAAAACATGACAAAAATCTCTTATTGGTCAATACAATTCCCCCGAGACATTAGTCTAATTTTATTTAGAGAAAATTTTCTTAGAAAAACATGAGCGAATTTCTCGAGAAGAATTTTCTTGCAAGTTTTTATAATTTGAAAAATGTGATAAAATCACTTGATGTCTACTAGAGTTTTTTTTGAAGGAATTTTTCTTTTTATTGAAATAAATTTTCGGAGGAAAATTTTTTCAGGAAAATTTCATTTTTATTGAAGCAATAAAAACATGACAAAAATCCCTTATTGGTTAATAAAATTCCCATGAAGGGATTTTTTCACATCATTTTTTCAAAATTTTTTTTTTAAAGAAATGAGGGACAAATTTAATTTTTATTTTCTTTTAAAAGAATGGTCGTAATATCAAACTCAAAAACTGACTAACACCTAGCATGGACCGACCGAAAATAAATACAAGATAAAATTAGAGAATTTACTTTTACTTTGGAGAAATGCAAATCACATAGTCATGCGCATGACTCAAGTGAGGAGTGGACTCTAGAAAATAAAAGAAGGAGAGACAAGGTATGGACCTAAAAAGGCCCCCACTATCTGAATTGACAAACTTACCCTCCGCGCAATCAAATCACAATGGGAAGAATTGTCAATTCAGATAATGAGCGGGATAAAATATGGTCAACCCGAGCGCAATCGACGCAAGAGCTTTGCATATTCGATCCCTATCTATGGTTTTCTAGGAAGAATTTCGCGACTTGGGTTTAGACGCTTGTGTGTGCAGGTGTCGTGATCCTCAGAGTATGCAAGACATGCACAACAATTGATATCAAAACAGCGCTTCTAAAAATGTGCGAAATTAAACAAATAAACCCAACACCAGCCTGCAAAACAAAGGGGTTAGCCAAACACTCCGCCCCTTATAACTCCCATCCTGCAAAAACATATAACACCTATAGAATGAGTCCCAAACAAGATCGCCAGAAGCGAGATATCCATGAAATTTTCATTGGCCTAAGTCCACTAAGACTTTTAAAATTTCGAAAAATATTCAAGTATTCCAATTGTTATCTTTTTTCGAAAATTTAAAAATCCCGTCCCCAGCGGAGTCGCCAGTCTGTCGCGACCCTCTAAAAAAAAATTTAAATTTTAAAAGGGGTTAACGGATTATTAGGTTAATTAGATTTGACTAACCTAATGCGGACCCTCCCAAGCCCTACCGAATCGCAACTTTGGTTTTTGTTTAAATGATTTTGAAATTTGGAGTCACCACTAATCGTTCTTGGTAGGTCGATTAGAAACCTAAATAAATTAGCGGGAGAACTAATTTATTCCTGCGAACCAGAGATTATGAGCTCGGGGACTTGGTTACACTAGTTAATTAAAACTAATGCCCTTTCGGTACCTTAATTTCATGGATATCCTAATCCGGCAACTCAGGCTTGGTTTATTCCTAAAGCTCTAGTAGGGTATTCTCTTTTGTGTTTTCACTTTTTAAATAGGATGCATGGATGGTATATATTTTTATTTGTTATATTTTTTTAAGTGTTAAAGATTCCCTGAAGCCAAAAGAGGGAGTGTGTTAACGACTTCTGTGCAGTATTACGACCTACTCATCTTTTGGGTCTGATGATTCAAAAATTAAATTATAGGAAGTACATGACAGTGAATAAACACCTCCAATGGGAGGCCTAGCATTGGCTTGGCTCTTTCCTTTGGGATTTAAGGTGCAGGTATTTAAGTTGCAAGTATTTAAACTACTGTAAGTAAAAACCTCCAATGGGAGGCTAAGCATTGGCTTGGCTCTTCCCTTTGGGATTTAAGGTACAGGTATTTAAGTTGCAGGTATTTAACTACCGTAAGTAAAAACCTCCAATGGGAGGCTAAGCATTGGCTTGGCTCTTCCCTTTGGGATATTTAACTACTGTAAGTAAAAACCTCCAATGGGAGGCTAAGCATTGGCTTGGCTCTTCCCTTTGGGATTTAAGGTGCAGGTATTTAACTACTGTAAGTAAAAACCTCCAATGGGAGGCTAAGCATTGGCTTGGCTCTTCCCTTTGGGATTTAAGGTGCAGGTATTTAAGTTGCAGGTATTTAACTACTATAAGTAAAAACCTCCAATGGGAGGCTAAGCATTGGCTTGGCTCTTCCCTTTGGGATTTATGGTGCAGGTATTTAAATTGCGGATGGACTTTGTCCTCTCCATTTTGGGGTATGAATTTTTTAAAATGAAATACAACGAATTGATTCAACAATTTGAAATTTGTGCGCGCTTGAGGACTCCTCCAAGCCGATTTTGTGCTTCCATAGGATTGACCATTGATATAGAGCTGCGGCTTCCTGACATAAAATAGAGTGAAGTGTTAGTATACAAAATATGTGCTAATCTGCATCTAAAACCAGAAGAGTAGAAAGAGTACTTATCTCCCATTTTTTTGGGAGGGATTTCTATAATTGATTTTCGCTCTCTATGTTCCCAATATAGAGAGTTTCTTTTGAATTAAGAGGGACTTTTAGTCACAGATCAGTTGAGAAATCGGTGGACAGCTTAGGAGCTTGTCTGGGCCGATTTTTGTATCTCGACGAGATTTTTGCTGTTGACGTAGAGATATCCTTCTCCTGACATAAAATATGGAAGAAAAAGGAGATGGAGAAAGTGTATACAATTTGTGCTAATTTGCGAGTAAAACCATAAATAAATGAATAAATAAAAACACTTAGCTTGAATTTGTTTGCTCGTTGACGAGGATGAACTCTTGATTTATATTGATCGATGAAGGAATTTGTGATGATAACCCCTAGCTTTAAACTCCCATCATCTTCAAAATTCTCTCTCTTTTGGTATTTTCTTTCTCTCAAAATTTTCTTCAATCTCCCAAAACTCTCTCAAACATCCAAAATTTTCTCTCCAAAAAATTCTCCCAAACACTTCAAATTTTCTCTCTCAAGAATCCTTTCTCAAGCTCACTTCTTCCTCCTTTTATAACCTACTCATCTATCTCCCATTCTAATTTTTCCACTAACTCTATCTCCCATTCTAATTTCTCCACTAACTCTTCTTCATTTTCATCTTCCATTCTCCATCTCTATCTCACATTCTAATCTCTCCATTAACTCTTCTTCATCTTCATCTTCCCTTCTCCATATTTATCTCCCATTCTAATTTCTCCACTAACTTTTCTTAATCTCCATCTTCCCTTCTCTATTCTTATCTTCCATTCTAATTTCTCTACTAACTCTTCTTCATCTCCATCTTCCCTTCTCTATTCTTATCTTATTTTCTCCATCCATTCTTCTCCAACTTCTCTTCTTCATCTTCCCTTCTCTATTCTAATTTATCCACTAACTCTTCTTTTTATTATTTATAAAATAATCCTTCAAGAGTTAGGTATTTGCACTCTAGTCCTTGAATTTTAAGTATTTACAATTTAGTCCCTGAAAAAATATTTCTTTAAGTCCAAATCTCCTTACAATTTATGACATACCTTCCCTATACTTAGTCAAAATTCACCACATGTCAAATTTAAGCTCATTTCTTGCCACTGAAAATAATGCAGAATTTAATTAAAGCCCTTTTGCACAATTGAGTCATTCTGAGTATAATTTGGGCCAATATAAAAATTTGAAATATTAGAGAACAATGTCACAACTCCTAAAAGTGAAAAAATGAAAATAAATTGACTCAAATTGAATTTTTTAGACCCGGTTCGAGATTAGGCTCATGAAGGAATACACGACCCCGAATTGGATTTTTTAAATTTATGATAACCAACATGAAAAGGGATTTAAAATAAAAATATTGACTATTTTTATATATTTTTGTAGCCTCAAATGCTATTATTTATTAAATATTCTCATAATTTCTAAAATATATAAACAATATATATAAATACAAAAAATTATTTTTTTGTTCGAAAATATTTGCCTAAGCTTGGCCAAGGCTCCAAACTTGATTTTTTAATTTTCTCATTTTTCTTAATTTTTTGTTTTTATGAATTTTCAAAAATAAAAATACCGAAAAATATCGAAAATATGAAAAATTATTTTTTGGTCAAAATTGGTTCCCTAGGCTTGGCTAAGGTTCCCAAAGTTGATTTTTCAATTTTATGAATTTTTATGGATTTTCTATTAATTTTCGAAAATAAATAAATAAAAAATACGTAAAAATACTAAAAATATGAAAAATCGTTTTTTGGTCAAAATTGGTTCCCTAGGCTTGGCTAAGGTCCCCAAAGTTGATTTTTTAATTTTATGAATTTTTATGAATTTGTTTATTACTTTAGCAATAGAAAAAATGATTAAAAATCAGGTGTCAACAGATCCCTTGTCGACTACCTTCTTGTAGAGAAGAACAATAACAACGAGGGTAAAACCCTAAAAATGAAAAAAAAAAAAAATTGGTGATGATACTTTTGGAAGAAATATATATATATATATATATATATATGTATGCCCTAGAACTAGACTTTGCCTTGCAGCATTGCCAATGTTGATTCATAGCACAAGCCCTAGGGCAATCGGGCTTGGGACTTTTCTTTGATAATTTGTCCAAAAGTTGTTTTTATCCCTTATGTGATGATCTTGTCCAAGAGTTCACTCCTGTTGCCAAAACGACGAACCTGCTTGCCAATGACCAACCATAAAAGAAGCGGAAACGAACGCACCGAGGGGGGATAAAACATTTTGGGAAATCTGACGAGTGTTGTTGGCAACTGCAAAAAAGGCTATAAGTTTAACAAATGAACCCCAAAACCTAATCCATCTTTTGGTCTTCCAGGGTGAAAGTAACCTAATGACTCAGTCTCGACCAACAAGCCAAAATCACATTACCAACCAAATAACGCAGATTCCGATGACATCGTTTCTTAATTCCGACGGACGGTCTCACCATGTCGTCGTGCCGGACCGGCTCCGATCAGAAGAAACAGAACAAACAGCACGAAGGTATGGCCATGCATTTTGTTTTTGTCTCCCCTTTTTGGGCAGGCACAAGACTGAACTCTTCGCCCGCATCCATAGCAAACTTGAGTCTGGCATCTGCATTAAAAAACCCGACACTCGAAAATTAGCTGAGTAGCCAGATTTTTACATGCCCCCCTTACGCTTGCATGCCATGCGCAAATTACCTCCAGTCGAGTCTTCCTTAGGTCATCAAACGAGTCTTATTACGTCACCGACGATTCTTTTCGCCGGGATCTTCTATCCAAAGTCATGTTTTGTGTATGGTCTTAAGGAGATACCACGCCCCACCAAAGTCATGTTCGTGCATTCTTTAGCTCCACGCGATTTTGATTCGGTTCGTACGTGGTAGACAGATGGTATTTAACCTTACTTGACATCTGGCCTCCCCCTATATATAAAGGGCTTAACAATCGAACATAGGTTTGAATTGAGAAAAACTGATCATAGGGGTTGATTATCTTCACTTGAAGCTATGCTAATCGAAAATTCTCTGGACATGAGGCATATTAAAACGCATGAATTCGATCACGGGGAGCCAAAAAAAAAATTTTAAAAAAAAAAGTGAAGAAGTTTACCTGCACATAATCGTCTCGCCACCTCCAAGGCGCTCCACATGAATCTCACCATTCGGAAACTGCTTCCGCCGCCGCCGCTTTGCAAGCTGATGAGCCGTCATCGGCATCGCGAAAACGACTGCTTCGATGGCAACTGGGACACTTGAATGTCCCCCCCACCTCCCCATCCCCTCCACGCTCGTTTATAATAATCTCTCGGCAACTCGAGTTCGGGCAGTGACGCCTCGCGAACCCCCCGAAGGCCGATTCGCACCGCCGGGTGAACCGTGCCCTCAAGAAAAGCCGTCGGCAGGTGATAGGATCCAGCATCGTCTTGCAAACCCGGCAAGGGGCATCGCACGTCCACCACTCCGCCGTCGATTTTCGCACGTGGCGATGTACAAGGAGATGCAGCGACTGCAGAAGGAGTGGTCGCACCGGTCCGTGGCCTTGACGATTGAGATCGACGGAACAAGTTCCGTGTATATTCCTCAAGTGAAACTCCGCCGTGAATGGCTCATGGTGGCTGACTTTCAGTTCCTCTTTTGCTGTATAAAGTAAGTTGCAATGTGTGTATACATATACCGTAATTGAATCCGACTTCTACCAGGACGCTGTTTATTCACCAAAGAAACATTCGGAGGATACAAAATATTAGTTCGAATTTTCTTGATGGATTTTGTTAATTATAATAGCTAAAGAAAACTTACAAAAGGATATTAAATTACTATCAATGAGTGAGGTTAATTTACGTAAGCCAAAGAAAAGTTACAATCGAATTGGTAATATGCTAAAAATCGGACAAACAGAAGTTTACGATATGCTTAAGCGAATTACTAATGTTTACGAATGAAAAAAAGTTTACAAAGAGATATGGTACGGGTAAGTTACCGAGGAAAATTATGAGGTCAAAGGTCCACGTCAGCATTTTTTAAATTATAATTTGTGAGGAAAGGAGTTGTCGTTTACAATAACATTATATCGTGCGTCGTAAATTTTTAAAAGAGTGGACTTCAAAATAATTTTTGATTAATTATTATTTATTTTTCTGTGACCCAAAACAGATTGTTAATGTCACAGCTATCCAAAAACTGTTACATAATTAATTCTCTATAACAAATGCCACATTTGCACCATATGTTAATAGAAAGAAAAAGTTACATCGGCATTTTTCATTAGCCTAATTAGGACGGAGTCAACAGAAAGATTTAATGATACCAATTTGACAAGTTGTAGGATTTAATTGCATCTTTTTAAAGCTTTAATGCTCAGTTGCGCTTTCATGGCAAGTTGTATGATTTTCGATATGCTTATTCTTTGGAAGACAACTTTGTATGCAAGAAAGTCACAACTATTTAGACTTTTTTCCTTGATTTGTCTTTCTCTCTTCTAGACTTTTACTCTATATTGTAGAGCGTAGGAATCAAACTCCACACGTGAAACGAAACGACACAGCCCCACCCAATTTCCTTAGATTAATAGTTTTAAAGAAATTTTATGAATCAAAGAACCCAAAATACGTCCACCAAGGAAAAGTTACAATAATATATGCACCAGGATATCGTTACAAACATTTGAAGTGTAGATTAGATCGACAAAAGTTGTATAATAAAGCTTGAAGGTTCACGAGCTTTGTCTTTATCCATAATTTTGAAATAGTAAATCAAATGCATGCATATATATATTCATTCATTTTATTATTATTTTTTTGACGTGCCGAATCGAATTATTCATATAAACTATTATTTAAGGTAAATTGCCCAAAATTCATGACCATCAGTCTACCTTTTCATGTGGGTTCTTCGTTAAGCTATTTCTTTTTTACCGGTCAAATGAAAGGACCTCATCGGCTAATGTTTTCTCCTTCTTTTTTCCTTACACTTCACGTGATAATTAATACAGAATGGCCAGTTCCTCTCAGCAGCAACTTCAAACAAGTTAAACCTTTTCATGCAATTACGGATTTTTCTCGTGAAATCTTTCAGCAACAACACGAAAGGGAAGGTTTTAATTAACACCTCCCGACATGTCTGAAAGAATTTCCTTCCTAAATCTATAAAATTATCATCTCAATCCTAAATTAATTGTGTGGATTTCAATGTAATACTAAAGCTCCTAATGATTTCAATGTAATTTTAAATCTTTGCCGTTATATTTCAATGCAGTTATCGCCTCAAATTTGCTGCCGTGATGGTCTAATCATCTCCATCTCTCCTGCAAGTGACTTGACATGGACAAATTTATTCTTGACAATTTTATGAATTCTATGAACTTTCTTGTCTTGTGTCTCCTTTTCTTTTCTTTTCTTTTATTTTGTTTTTCCCTTTTCCTTTCCTTTTTTCTGCTTAATTGTTCTCATTGCTATAATACAAAGAGAATCTAAAAAAAAAAAAAACCCGACGACGCTTCTCGCGAAAAGTAGGGTAACTCGAAAGTTGCAACGTCCTTTGTTTTGATTGCCCTTTAAAAGTGCCTATGGCACTCTTAAATAAATACTTTCATTGTTATAGAAAAGAAATCTTAATTAGCCTACTTAAGGAAAGAAATATAATTTTATTTCCATATATGATATTTAATGCGTCCACAGGGGTTGTCCCATAACCATCGTCCATTCCTTCCTCGAAAGGGAGATAGGTCATTTGCCTTCGTTTGATAAATTCAATCGTTTCTCGAATCATTTTTTATTTTTTTGGATCGAAAATTGGTGCTTTGGATTTAGCGTTCCTTTCCAATTTCATCATCCTCTCCATTTCTCTCTATCTAATGTCCCTAACTCATTCTTCCAATTAAGTCGTTTTTATCGTTCCCGCTGAAGACGAAAGACAATGCCGTGGCACAATAGCAACAATAAATTTTTTCTTTTCTAAGGGAGGCGATGATAATGGCGGCCAGCCATCACTAGCAAGGGTGGATGGTGGTGGCAAATGCCTGCCATGATTGGCTGAGTTGGCACTTGAGCTTTCCATAAACACGTTCATTCCCTTGATCGAGTTAAGCAAGGGTTCAACTATGTCACCTAGCACCGCGAAACAGGCAAGGACTGAGTTTCGACTAGGGAGCTCAACCTGGCCTATTTGCGAGCTCAGGTACAACACCGCCTGAGGGTCCCTCCGTTTACAGTACCTAGGATTTCATAGAGCAAAGCTGTCTATGGCTTTCAGAGATTGACCCCTAGTATCTGCGGACAAAGTTCATACTACTACGATCTCATGCAAGGTAATCCCAAATGATCCTATTCAGGGGAAAGAACCAAAAGAGAAAATTCACAAACTGAACTAAAAAAAATTTAGATAGCAAAGGAGTGAGCATACAATGTTGACCCTTTGCTGCTTTACAAGGAGCTGCCTATTCATCATGGACTCTACTTTTACCCTTTATTTCTTTCTTGATATTTATCGGACCAAAGAGGCAGATTCGCAGATTTCCTTCGACTAGCCTTTCATGAAAGTAGTTCTTATACAAATCCCAGAATTCATCTCTGCAACACAAAATCTATATGAATGAGGACTATACTCAAGAATGCACGAGAATGGGGGTTCATTGGCGTGCAGTTGAGCAAAACATGTACCTGACTTGTGGAAGTGTGAAAAGGGAATAGCCCTTCACGTCAGTGTGCATGTCCAGCAGTATTACGGATAAGCGAGAAAGCCCCAATGCTTCAATGTCAATTAGTTTCTTTATTCTGCAATCAGACCAGTGTCATCATCAAGAAAGCAGGTTGTGAATCATAAAAAAGGAATGACAATGTTTTATCAGAGGGTTGCAGAAACTTTGAATTAATGTGTAACTGAGATAACGAATTATTTAATCAAGATCATCCAACAGGAGAACTATAGTTTGATGGGTTTCAGACGGATTCTTAGGTTATTGGTTACATAAATGAGCTAGGTTTCACATTCCATTTTATAACCTAACTCAAATCTGGGTATTGTTAGGTGTTGACTGTATGGCTTCAGTCAAACCCAAATCTGCATCCCTGACATTAATAGCATTTCTTTCAACCTAATGCCAAAAGAGAGAAATTATCGGCCCTGCCACCCTCCACCATTCAGTCAATTAAGAGGCAAAAGGGAACAGAGCCACCCATCATCTTCGAAAGTACCTGAACAATTACTATAAACAGACTAGGGTTGGAACCTTCGTATTTAGGTCAACTTCAATCTAATGAATACCTAATAGTATCAAACAAGACCTTCAAAGATGGGGAAAACCTCAGCTGTTCAGGGTGGGCAAGTTTCTTTGAGCATGAGCCACGCTCCTTGGTATCCCAGGCGTGTGCTCTTCAGGGCCACGGGCATGCCCCTCAAGATCACGGGCATGCTTCCTAAGGTCATGAGCATGCTCTTCAAGATGAGAGGCGTGCTCCTAATGTTCAGGGGGAAGCTCTTCACAAAAGTTCTGATTTCACAACTCATGTGGGTCCAGTGGTAATCAGCTACCAGGTTTGAGGCGCGGACAATACTAATGGCAGAGGTGCACTATCAAGCCTTATAGAACTAAAGGAATTGTACTAATTTTGACTTCATTAATCGGAGCTCAAGCATGCTCAATGTAATTTCATGCATGTCCCAATGCATTCAGAGGAGGACAGACCTAGATTGCTACGTTGAGCAAGCAATTCTCGACAGAGTCAATAGAAAAACCTGTGCTCCGACTCCTAGTCTCTCTCTACACCTTAAGACTTTTGGACTACTCATTGAGAAATGAATATGGTCCAACTTCGTTTTTAAGATGAGGACTTTCTCCAGTACTTTCACACTCCAATTGGAATTTCCAGTTATACAAATATTCAATTTAAAGAAAAACAAACCTGTTTGGAGTACCACATGCGATATTGACACGATTTTTTAACATGGCAACCTGCAGGGACCAAACACCCAAAATATTCTTAGATAATCCCAGAGTTAAAGCTAAATGGGTAGAATTCACAACCTCTCTTCCATCTATGCCTCAATATTTACTCTTCTTCCTTAACTTTTCCTTGTCTAATAATGAGCACGTTATGCAGAGTTTGCTGTCCTTAGACAAAGCATCACTATATCTCCTAACTGTAATATTCAATAAGACCCACTACTCATACAGATTTTACATTTACATAAGTCCTTACAAAAGGGAATCTATTGGATGACTAGACTCTTAAGAGTATTCACATACTGATCCATATTAGACATTGAACAAACAATTCTGTCCTCGCAATTATTGCCAGCATCTAAATGATGGGTTCATCATCGAAGTACTTTGATATATCCTCAGTTTAATAGAGCTAAACGTGCAACTATTCAACTTCTATTCATGCATGTCATCCATATATGAAATTCAAAACTGTGAAGCCCAACTCAAATTAGAATCTGATACAATAGGTAAAAGCATAGCATCGACAACCCGGTGATGATGAGGAATTATTGATCCCAAGAATGGGGAGTAAAAAGAAAAATGGATGGGCATGAAGAACATCAATAGAAAACCAAGAAGCACCAGTAAGTTGGGATCAGACTGACGTGCAAAAAATGTACTCAGCAGTGCTGCTGCCTTTGAAAATTATATTGTGGTGGCATCATATCCCAAATTTCGAATTGGCAAAAAACAAGAAAACCAGAAAAAACCAGAGGGAAGATAGTGCAGGTGCTCGAAAAGATATTTTAGAATAACAGAAACAACTTTGATCAACAAGACTCCTAACAGTATTCGTACAATGATTCCCATAAGACATTGAACAAAAACTTCTGTCCTCACGATTATTGCCAGCATCTAAATGATGTGTTTATCATTGAGTATTTTGATATATCCTTTGAGTTTAATAGAGCTATGATAATGAGGAATTATTGATCCCAAGAATGGGGAGTAAAAAGAAAAATTAATGGGCATGAGGAACATAAATAGAAAACCAAGAAGCGCCAGTAAGTCGGGATCAGACTGACGTGCAAAAAATGTACTCAGCAGTGCTGCTGCCTTAGATAATTATATTGTGGTGGCATCATATCCCAAATTTCAAACTGGCACAAAACATGAAAACCAGAAAAAGAAAAAAAAAACAGAGGGAAGATAATGTGGGTGCTTGAAAAGATATTTTGGAATACCATAACCAACTTAAGATCAACTAGACTCCTAAGAAGTATTCGTATACTGATCCACATAAGACATTGAACAAAAATTTCTGTCCTCACAATTATTGCCAGCATCTAAATGATGGGTTTATCATTGAAGTATTTTGAGAAATACTTTGAGTTTAATAGAGCTATGATGATGAGGAATTATTGATCCCAAGAATGGAGAGTAAAAAGAAAAATAGATGGGCATGAGGAACATAAATAGAAAACCAAGAAGCACCAGGAAGTTGGGATCAGACTGACGTGCAAAAAATGTACTCAGCAGCGCTGCTGCCTTAGATAATTACATTGTGGTGGCATCATATCCCAAACTTTGAACTGGCACAAAAAAAGAAAAGCAGAAAGAAACCAGAGTGAAGATAACGTGGGTGCTCTAAAAAATACGAGAATCGCTCACATCAAAATCGCAATTGCATCAGTGGCCCCCAATGTATGCACACTATGGAAAAAACGGAAAGAGAGAACTCAAATCAAATACAGAAACAATTACTTTCCCAAATGCTTTCTTAAACAATATCATATCAGCAGCATGTTCCACTCACAAACTTGAAGGCAATAATCGTGAACTCGTAAAACACAGCATGATACTATCAATAACCAATTAATGCATGACCACTCTCAGAGCATTCATGGCGGCTAAACAAACCAAAATATGGATAACCTACCTGTTCTTCTACTTTTATATGCTTTGAGAACAATTTGGCTGCATGGCATTCCCTAGTTAGCGACCTAAAGCCCCTAAAGAAACAGAATAAAAGGGTTAGTGTCCAATAAAAACATTAAATAATCATCCTATACAATTGCTAGAGGTTGAAAAATCATTCTGTCATCTCATAATTCAATCATGCTAAATTCTATATATAACACAGATTTGCCCAACAATAATGTAAAAAAGAAACTACAGAGCACGACATGGGTAACATGTTAAAGTAATGACTTTGCACATAAAACATGAAAAAATATGTTCTAACGTACATAAATATGCTCAATGCAGATAAATGCATCTCCAACGCGATTAACAACTCAGATAAATAGTTAGCGTCGCAAATTGACAAACCTAATAATGCTCCAATTTCATCTCAGTTTAGAAGCCATGAAGTTCTCAGGTCTTTTAGAAGGTATTAATTCCTTGTAAGAAGTGGAAAGGAGAAAGTATACGGACTTTAGAAGCTCGATCGTTCTTATGGCAGATGCCGTAATGGCAAAGATGGCTGGACTTCCCGGATCAATTTTTCCTTGATCAAGGGTTCCCTCGCAGAGCACTCCCTTCCACGATGGGCCAAAAGCCGCCTTTACTTGTTTCCCCAAAGTATTAAAATCTAGTTCAGGGCCCTGAGATAACTCCAGAATGCATGTGTCTGCGTATCCGTATAATGAAGCAGGTAATCGTTAGATAAATCTCAGAGACCAAAATAAAAGGAGTATTAAGCACGACTCAATCATTGGCATGGGGTGTGCGACCTCAATAAACCCTCCCTCCGATAAGACAGAACCAGCAACGAATTCTCCCCGGTAACTTCCCTCTTCAAGGTGCGCGGCTAGCCTAATGGAAGGAAATGCATCTAAAATTTTGTCTGATTCAGTCTAAATTTCTCATTGGAGTCTCACATTCAACCAAACAAGAGGAGAAAACGAACAGGAACATAAATCTTCTGAAATGAGAAGAACAATGAGATGCCGCAGAAGGGAAATGTATTCGCCAATCGCGATCGAACGAGAGACTGGTAGAGACAATAACGAAATGACATGGAAGCAAAAACAAACCTCTGATGGAATCCAGCTCGAGAGAAGAAAGATGGATGCCGTTGGCCGACTGATACTGAGCTAGAAAGAAGCCGAGCTGCTCCGAAGTCGACGCCGGTGGCTGCCCCGCCGTGTTCTCGCTCCTTGGCATCGGTTCTTCACCGTCGACGTCGACATTCCGGTTGTTCTTCTTCTGCTTCTGCTTCTTGAAGCGAGGATTGGATTGAGAAGAATGAGGGCTTTTGGGAGGGAGTCTCGAGGATTTGTGACCTCCTCCGCCTCCACTTCCTGCCGCACTCCTACTTCCCATGGCTGCCGCTAGGGTTTTAGGACCATCCCTCGCTTCGCTTTTAAAACCCTGGCGCCAACTCCCATGGCCGGTTGGAGTGGGCATCGGGCCGGGTCAGGACCCGGTTGGCCCGGTTTTATATACTATGGGCCCGATCTAGCCTAGGCCTTAAAACGAGGCACGTCTCGTTGCCAAGCCCTAATGCGCCGTTGTTGGGCTGCTTTTCTGTGGGGCCCCCACGAGTAAACAAGATAAGAACAAACATATCATGCACCAAAACGGCAACGTTTTTATCTAGCGATGGTCACCACAAAATGCTGCAAGATTATGCTTTTCTTTATAACTACACCTAGAGTAGCACGAGTAAATGATTTTCGACTAACCTGATCAACAATTTATCCATCAGAAAAAAAATCGGCGCAATATGTATGCACTACAATAAAAAAAAAAGTCTAAGGTATTTCTTCAATTTTCGTATTTCAAAATCACTTTTCTCAATTATGAAAAAGTCATGTCTAAAATGTCAAAACTTCAAAAATTAAATTTTGTTCATTTGCTTTGTATCGGGCAACCATTTCACCATTCTCTTAAGCATCCATCGGCCATGATCGCCTTTGACCGCGACTTTGTAGAAGTATCGTCTTCCAATTTTCCTTCCCATGAAGTTTATCCATCTTCTCCACCTTCTAATCTCGATACTGGTGTCCGTCTACCTCTTAGACAGTAATTAAAAGCAAATAAATGAATTATATCAAGTTTGAAATTCAAAAATTGTAGCCTTTATGCATGAGATTTTCATATTTTTAAACATTTTCATAATTGAGAAGAGTAATTTTGGAGTACGTAAAGTAGAGAAACATCTGGGATGGTTCTAATTTCGTCGGTTATGAAATTTCTGTAGTCAAACTGACTACTTTAATCAGTAATGATTTTTTTTTATTTTCTCAAATTGTATCTTTCGTTAAGTAGTTTTTGATTCTGAAGCCATCTTCGTGGACAAAGCTACATTTCTTTATTCAAATTTCCAAATTTATGGAGACTGATTAATCTAGTTGATATGCTTCCACTTTAGTGCCATTTGCTCAATGATTTTGTTTTTGGTTTTCCCAAGTCATAACAATCAATTATAATAAATGAAAATCAATCTCGATGCTTGATTATGGGGAAGAATTTGTTGGTTATCTATCTTCTTCTTTTTTCCTCTTGTGTGGGAGATTTCTATTTAGATCTAGTCTAGATTTGAGATTTTTCTATGTATATTTTTGGGATTTTGCTTTCCTTGTGACAACCTGGATTTTTCGCTAGACTAGATTTACGAGCGGTATAGTCAATGTTAGGCTTAAATTATCAGAAATTGTGATTTGGGGGATGTAATTACTTGTAAGGTGGACCATTGGACTTAAATTTAGTGACAAATTATCGATAATCACTTTGGACCTTGATAGAATGGTTCATGCCAAAATTGGTTCGAGATTTGATTGCGAAGCCCCATCCAACTGACCTAGCCTAACCCACTACTTGTAAATACCTGAGTTTCTCTCTCCTCCCTCATAATTCAATCCTCTTGGCACCCTCTCCCATCGAAGCTCTCTCTCCCTCATCCATGTACTGACGACGCCACAGCTTAACGCCAGCGAGCCTCGACCTTTGTGCTTCACTCAGCTTCACCGTTACCCCACCATCGACCCCAACCAGCCACCACCCGCTGTTCCCTTGACTCACGCGACGCCCAGTGAAGTAGGAGGAGCCTGAACTCGTTCGTGAAGCATTTTGACTCCTGTTTTCTCTGAGTTTGGTTCTAAGGTGTGTAGAACACTGATCCTTACCACTAGATTAGCTATTGATCATGGATTGGGCAATATAGCTTTGTTTGGACTTAAATAGTGCTGAAATCGAAACATGTTTGCATGGCTTTGTGAACGTGCTTGCATGTTGGCTTTATAAACTTAATTAGAGTTTTACGGCAATGGGTAGTTAGTATTTGAAGGCTGATCATCATTGTTGTCGATCAAATAAGGTGAATTGAAGATGATGGTGTGAAGGGGGCAGTTGACCGTGAGCTCTATAAGGGTACTATTACAATTCTTGCTTCATGTATTGGTTTAATTTGTTAAATTACATACTTGTGACTATGGATCATGTATTGGTTTAATTTGTTAAATTACATACTTGTGACTTGTTAAATTGCATGTTGGCTTTATAAACATAATTTGAGTTTTACGGCGATGGGTAGTCAGTATTTGAAGGCTGATCATCATGGTTGTCGATCAAATAAGGTGAATTGAAGATGATGGCGTGAAGGGGGCAGTTGACCGTGAGCTCTATAAGGGTATTATTACAATTCTTGCTTCATGTATTGGTTTAATTTGTTAAATTACGTACTTGTGACTATGGATAATCGGGAAATAAAGGCCGGTTGTCATGGGTGTCATCGCAAGAATGGAAATTGAGTTGTTGGGAAGAAAGTAGTTTCTGTCATGAGCCCTATAGGGGTGTTCGTGCAACCCTTTGTTTTGTATGTTGATGTTACTTGCTGGATTAGGTATTTGTTGCTTTGGAAGGATTCACCTTATCTTGTATGTGCCAAGAATGATTGATAGTTGGAGGCCTAATTAGTGTGTATTTGATAATTAGGACTATCTTTGAATCCTCTCTGATCATGTGATTGATGGATGGTTTAGTTGTTTGGATTAGTAATTCTATTTGCTGAGTTTTAGACTCATCCTTGTTGTCGAAACCATTTTTCAAATCGTTACGATGTCGGATTTGTTTGTTCTGATTGATCATCATTTCTATGGTGAACCTATCCATATGACCAGATCTTTTGAGTAGTGCATTGAGGTTCAATCTGGAAACCATATGTTATACCAAATTGTATGTACTACTGTGTATGTTGACATAGGGCTGCCAGTTGGTTAGATGACATATCGTTTTACTACTGTTTACATGATAGGATTAGGCCATTGGATAGGGCCGCTCTCCTCGTCCAAGTTTGGTGCCGGTGGTGGTACTAGTAGCATGAGTAGCAGTAGAGCTATGTAGTAGGGGATGTGTATAGATGGTAGAGCAGATATACAGGCAAGCTTTTGATTAGTGATGGCACAACAATTGCTTTTTGATGTTAGTCGTGATATGGACATAGTTATGGTGGCGTTGATGGAGTGCGCTGGTGGTGGTAGTTTGAGATGGGGAGCTGATACATTTTTGGTGTCTCCTAGTTGTTTTTATTTTGGAAATGGTTAATGTATGAAACTGCTTATGAATATATAAAAGTAAGTATTTTCTTAACAAATTGTTGAATGATCTTATTGATTATAAGGTACAGGTAGTGAAACCTTATAAGACCATACCTTTTTAGGCGGACATGTCTATTTTCCTAATTGCACTTTTATGATGGCTTGATGTGTTTGTTTTGATACAGTCTTCTGCACATATATATGTATGTGTATATTTGTATTATATATGTATGGCACACTAGTAGGTGGCGCCCTAGGATGCTACATTCCTAGGGTTTCGTTGGTGAACTAGTTCTAAAGAAAATCAGAGGACCTTCATGAATATTTTGCTCTTACAAGTGTTAGATCTATGTTCATTCAATTTTTTTACTATCCGCAGTGATGGTGTTGGGGACTCCAAACATAGGTGTACACTGCCGAAAGGCAAAGTCATAACATCAGTTGGAGTTCTTAATGTGTGCTCTTTACTAAATATGGATTTGGTGATCGGCCGTCGATTTTGGTGTGAAGAAGTCGTAAGTGTGTTCTTTGAGCATGTGTCCTATAACCTCGTTCTAATGATTTCTCTTGTTATTTTTTGTTTTGAAGTTGTGCTTTTTGAAAGGAGATGTTTCTCTCTTATATTTCAACGGAGAAAGTGAAGGAAATATTATTTTCACCCAAAAAAAAAAAAAATCAACACTTTCCAATATGAATCGTGCCATGTGTAAGCCAAGAGAACTGACTTCATGCACACGCTTAATTTTGCCTACATTTTATAAGAAAACGTCATTTTGGCTTATTATTTTGTAGATGTTTTGATTGACTTCTAAATCATTCAAGGCCACATTCGTGACAATTTGGCAAACTTTTCTTTTTATGCCGGTCGACCTTTCAATTTTAAAGGATTCCATGCACGAGGGGCAAAATGTAGATGTGCAAATTTGTCATTGTGTGAAATTTGGATTTTATGAAGAAACATACCCATTTAAATATAGCATTCATTGTCATGATCTCCCAAATTCACTAACAAGTGGCCAGGCCCTTGCATTTATTGGCATATAGTTTGTGTTGTTGTGACCTAAATAGTAGTAATTGCTGATTAGTGAGGGGATATTGGGTTATTCTAATATTCTTGAGATGATATAGAGTGTATATGATTGATGGGCTCGAAGTGGGGCTCATTAGAAAGGCCTAGCAAGATCTAGCCCTAGCGCTTTCTAGTTGGTTTTTTTGCCGGCCCATGTCCTTCTAATGTGCAATTACCTCATGTCCTCATGATATGTGGGGGGCACCCCATTCGTCGATCTTCTTCCAATAAGAGTGCCACTTGGTAAGATCTCGCTCCCTGAGCATATTGGCCACATATCTATAAAGGTTGTCTTTAATCCTTCGGATTTCTAGTCAAGATATGATTAGATAGGAATTGTTATATCCTATCTACTATAGTTGAATTGCGAATTTAAAATCAGATATTTTATATCATATTATATGCATAATCAATATAAATGACATATAAGCCCCACCATGGCACATCAAAATTAGGCCAAGAATCGAATGTTGCAAGGCAAACTGAACGAATAGTTTCCAGTTAGTAATCCAATAGCTTGAAATGACTTCAAGGAATATCAAAATCAACTTTCATGCAATTCGAAATTGACCGGAAACAATTTCAAAAGAGCCTAGAAACCACATAGCTCTGGAATTGTTTTTTCTAGCTCACAAAACAATTGGGTAAAAGAATATTATCGTAGTTTAACGGCAAACGCAGACCCAGAAATTCAAAAGTTGTTCCTTCTTATGATTAGACGGATATCCAACAATCCAAATTCCAAGAAGAAAGAATCAATAGCTGTAGGCTCCGTTTGTTTCATGGAAAATGACCTCCTGTCGGAAAACATTTTCAAAGAAGTCATTTTTTAAGAAAATAACAATATTTTTCGGTGTTTGGCTAACACTTGAAAATGAACTGAGAAACAACTTCCGTCGTTTGTCAAGCAATTGAATTTTGGCGACCGACGGCCGGGGGTGGCGATTAGCAGTGGTGGCGGCTGAGAACTGCCGGCAACGACCAACGGAAAATGATTTCCTCTTTTCAAAATGAGAAAAACGTTTTCCACACTTGTCAAAGAGATTTTTTCGTAAGAGGAAAATATTTCTAGGACTAGCCTATTTTCCGCCCCCAAACATTAGAAAATCTAGAAAATATTTTCCAAGAAGTCATTTTTCGTGAAACAAACGGAGCCGTAATTCACAAAATTATTTGACGTTCGGTCTAAAAGTGTCTTTTTCAATGGCAAGGTGACTGTCGATGAGCAAAACGGATACACCATATGGGAATACAACGTTGGACAATGATTAGAAAGCCAATACTTTCAAGCGTAGATATCTGACAAAACCGAAAAAGAGAAAAAACGCGTATGCAATTTTTCTCCCAGCTCATGATTTTTTCTAGGCAACGCTGAGTGAAAAAGAACACTGGAATGAGAGGTTCGATGAGAGAGATGGTCGGAGATTCTTCACTCTATCTCTTCTGTTCGATCCAACCCAAGAAAAGAAAAAAAAAGGGAAAAATCAAAATACCAGGTGCTGGAATGATGAAGAATTTGTCGGATTTAATCTACTGCGAAGAAGATTCCTTGACTCTCGTGAACTATTTTCTTGAAACTTTGATGTGAGAAGAGGCTCGTGTGTGAACATAGGAGAAGAAAAGGAAGAGTTTATAAAGAATAGCTAGATAAGAAAAATTCTATTCATCTATCTCAAACCTTACTTGGATATTTTTATCCGTTCTATATTCCTTTTGTATCCAAACTTATTCTGTCCTGAACAGTTACCAAAAACAAGATAGGATAAAACATATTGTATATTGACTTTTATCCGGAAGTCCTAACATAGCCAAAATAACTCAGTTGTTGTTCATTCAAGGAGAGGGAATTTTAGACGGTGGGAATTTTAGACTTCTTGACTTTTTTATTTTATTTTATTTTATCACCACCATTTTTAGATTATCAAAGCCCAAAATCATACTTGAATCATTACTCGGAGAAATACATCACGCAACGAACACACTCGGTTCCACAGATGAAATGCTAAGACGTAGCGAGAGAATATGTCTACATTCTCGCATTCGAGAGAGAGAGGCAGGAGGCATCGTCACGTTTTCTTCTTTATTCTTCTCTATGAGGAATATACGTCATTCTTTATGGAATTATTGAAAGAACGTAAGAATCTTCTTTTTAACGTTCTCAAGAGGTAATTGCCAATGCAATTAGTCTTGTGGGTAATAGGCTAGGTTAGTCCATGGGGGCAGCCCACGAACCAACCATATTCATGGGACCAGACTATTAGGGCGACAACTACAGCTCATCTCTTCTCAAGAATGTCCATACATCCCTTTATTAATCAAAAATTTAGACTCGTCCATAAAGGGTTATCCTTTCAACTTTTCAAGCATGATAGATATTACCTATTTTGCATTTCCTTAGACTAATCACTGAAATACACATAGTTATTTAATAGAATTCTCTACACATAATTTTGCCTTTCTATGATGGGTAATATTATTGCACTAATTTATTTATGGAGTATGTTATATAAGCTTTTGTGTGATGATGGATTTTTTTATTGATCTTTTTAATATTACTTATTTGTCAAGTATGAGAAAAATGTGAGATTAATATACTTTAGCATGATTGTTTGTCAAATATGAGATCCACATCCCTACATTTTTATATTTTTTCAGAACCTCTTCATGACTAATTAATGTTAGACATATAATGCATAGGTAATTCAAAATGTGTATATAATTAATAATTTTAAGCATTTATTACCATGCTTCTCCTACGTTATGAGGGATTTATTTCCAAAAACTATATATAAAACTTAGAGATGTAGAATAGAGACTTGCTAGGATTAAAACTTCAGTAAAGTTGTTAGGATGTGATTCATACTCCCCATCGACATGTAATAATGGCCACGGGTCAGTTTGGGTGCAGAACCGGCCTAGTCAAACGCGAAATTGGCCCGTTGACCAAGCCCACGGTTTGGAACCGGAACTGGCTTGTGGCATAAGGGCCCGGTTCCAGTTCCTTAAAACATTGAACCAGGTTGAAACCAACGGTTTCGAACCACCGCTTTGGAAAAAAATAATAATAAACAGCCAAAGAGCCGTTGTAAGCAACGGCTCTTTGAAAAAAAAAAAAGAGGTGTGTGTATATAAAATCTATGATTAAAAAAAAATATAAATACCCATTCCATCTTTCATTTTTTTCCACACAAATTCTCTCATCATCTCAATTCTCTCAAATTCTTTTTAACTTTAATTCTCTCAAATTTTCTCAAACTCTCAATTATGTTCTTGGTTCTCTAATTTTTATTTATTCATTATCTCTTTTAATAATTTCCTTTTTCAAATTCTTTTTTCATACCATATATTTTTTGTATATCCGAAAAAAGGCAAATGGAAGTTGAGCTAGCAATAGAGGCAAGATCACAATGAGGAAATATGATTATCCTCTTGATCCTTGTAATTATGCAGATTGAAAAGTTGATGTAGATGATGAAATCAACATTTTTCCTAATATGGAGCAAGTCCATATGCAAGAGAGTCTACATCATCCTACCAGTATCGAAGAAATGTGAACAATAAAGGAGTGGGAAATTGCATCTGACGTACGAGACCACTTCACGAAGATTGAAAAATTTGATAAAGGTCGAAAAAGGTATGAAGTAGTTTGTAAATATTGTGGGGGTAAGATACAAATATACCGGTGGAACTGGATATGGAGAATTTAATTGGCATTTTAAGGCGAAACATCCAACCAAAGCGAAAATCGACACTAAGCAATAACAAATTTTTGGGCACACCAATTCTAACACTGCTCTTTTATTTCGTTATAGTGAAAAAGTACTTATAAAGAAAAATTAGGTAAATTTATTTTTGTTGAACATTTATTATTTAGTTTTGGTAAAAGATTTAGTTTTAATCAATTTATATAAAATGCATGTTTTCCACAAGTAAAATGTGTTCCTAAAAATATACTTAAATGCGAAACTAAAAATCTTTATAAGAAAGGAAAAAAGATTTACAAATTTTTTTTTATGATTTTAATGGACATGTGCATATAGGTAGCGATATTTGGGGTGATCATTGGCAAGTTAATTTTTATATGGGTATAACATGTTATTAGATAAATAATCCTTACAAAAAAACATGTTATTGGATAGATGATAATTGAAATATTCAAAAAAAAATATTGCATTTAGAGTTGTTGATGATATGCATACAGTAAATTATATTTATAGATTAATTATGCAAATTTTAGAAGAATATTATTTGCTTAATAAGACTTTTCCAATTGGTTTTGATAATGCGGGGCAAATACCTCTTCACTTGTTGAACTGGAAAAGAATTTATAAACCTGCTTTAGCGGACAATTTTTTCATGTTAGATGTACTTGTTATGTTTTAAATTTATGTGTATAAGATGGTTTAAAAACTCTTGATATTTTTCTCAACTCAATAAAAATAGTAATTCAATTTTTATGGAAATATTCCCAAATAATGAAAAAATGGTTAAAATTTTGTAGAGCAAATGGAAAAAATCAAAAAGATTTTCAAGAGATGTTCCAAATCATTGGAGTTCTACTTACGAGTTGCTTAATAAATCTTTTGCATATAAAGATTTATTATGTGCATTTATTTCAGATAATATAACTCAAATTAATTTATACCCACAAGAATGTGATAGGTACAAAAAATTTTAGATATTTTAAAAGTTTTTAATGATGCAACTTATACTTTTTTCAGTATTTATTATCCTACTATGCATTTATTTTTAATAGAATGCATTATTATTGTTGGAGTTTTTTAAAAAAATGAAAATGATGAGAATTTAAGTGATACTTTTAGAACAATGCGAAAAAATGGCTATATTATTATGGGAAAATTCCTATTATTTATTTAGTTTCTTGTGTTTTTGATCCACGTTATAAATTAGATAGTTTAAGTGATTATTTGAATACGTATTATGAATATTTACATTTAATTGATGCGATAAATATCATAACTGTACAAACAAGGGTTAAAAATGCAATAATAAAATCATATAATGAATTTTGTATAACATATAATCTAAGTGATAGCGAATCTTCTCAACTAGTGACTTACAAACTTGGCATATAGGTAAAATTAGAAGAGGGTACCAACTTCTATTGCATATGCAAAAAAAAAAAAAACAAAAAAAAAAACAAAAGGAAGCAATAGGAAGTAATTTTGAAATATAAAGCTATCTAACTGTTTCTTTTGAGTTTGATGAATCTCAAGGCAGCACAAATTTCACAATATTGGATTGGTAGAAGAGGCATCCTACGCAATACCCAATTCTTCATCTGATTGCAAAATAAATTTTAGCAATCTCGTATTCAACAATTGTGGTAGAGTAAGCATTTAGCACTAAAGGCAATATCTTGGATGAATGACGTTTAAGATTAGCTTTCGATTCAATGGGGGCTCAAGCTTGTATTCATGATTAAACAAAGGTTTAATATAGACAATAAGAGATAAATCACAATAATGAAGCTGAATTCTTTAATGACGAAAATACCACTAGCACTGATACAGAATAATAGCGATGATTGAGGATGAAATAAGTATGAAGTTATTAAAGATAAGAAAATTACACAAGTTTTGATTCTTCTATCCCCAAGAAGATATGTAGGCGCTTAATAATAATTCATTAAGTTCAAACCCCTCCCTCCCCCTTCCCTTTTTTCCTCCAAAATTTGATTAGAATTTTTATTTAACAATACATTATTTCATAATTCATTATTTTCTTTTATTCCATAATTCATTATTTGATAATTTGATTACAATTTTATCACAAATTCATTATAATTTAATTTTTAAACTCAAAAACCATAACTAAAACTGAAACTGAAATTGATGGTTCCATTTTTTTATTTTTAATTGGAACCAGTTTGGAACCGCATGTTCAACATCGAAACCGGAATTGTCACTTAAGGTTTTGTTTCCAGTTCCTCCAAATTTTGAACTGGAATCGGCGGTTTCGAAATCGTGGCCATGACTATCGACAGGAAAGCATGGGGTTCAATGGTAGCTACTGTTATATATAATTTCTTTCTCTGGTAACTGTGAGCTATAATAGAGAGATGTAAGATACTAATTATAATGGAATCCCTTATTGGATGCAGCTCTAGTTTAAGGACGAACCAAGATAGAATCTTGTATCCCAATTTTTCTTTTTCGTCTTTACTTTTTATCTCATTGTGATTATGCGCCTAATCTTAGCAAAAGTGGCCCTCTAAAGTAAATTAACAAGTAAATCTTGCATGTGAGCATATGGCATGGCTCAACCTATTGCGAGCTTTACTCACTTATATGTATTCCATTTCTCGTCTTTAATTCATCTTTTACTTTTCCTATTAAATCAGATATCCTCATCCAGACTACAGAGTTCGCTTAAATAGCAATATGGGCAAATTCAACCATACCTAAAATGAATTCCTTATTATTATTATTATTATTATTATTATTATTATTATTATTATCTACCTTAGTTCTCTTGTCCATATATTTAAGCTAGCCATTCTATAGCTTTAGAACGACAACTTTCATGTTTAAAGCAAATTTTATTTACGTTTTACGATGACTGTGAAGCTATGTAAGTGGAACTTCACACTGTGTGAGTTACGACAATATCGCATCCCCGTTGATATTCCTGATTTGGGCTTTAAATGGAGCTTTCAATGTAGTGGAGTTTAGTTCAGCATTTAAAATGAATTTTGGAGAAATGCAAATTCTTACGACCTAAAGGGTTTTGAGAAAATGCTACATATGTTTAGTAAAAACTCAGTTGAAAATGAGCTTTAGGTTAAATGGTGCTTGGTAAAAACAACTTTGCAAAGGAGCTTTAAATGCAATTTTTTATTTTTATATTAAAAATATTAAACCCTTTGTCGAACTAGCAAAGGTTTCAAACTGCTGACTAGGTAGATTTGGCATTGGTGGCCATCATTTGAGGTTGCTTGACCTTAGGCCACCCCCACCGAGGGTTATGTGACCTAGGCGAGGGTCGCCTGAGGTCGCTCGACCTCAGGCGATGCCTGGGTTCGCACAAACCAAGCAACAGTGCCTGGTTGTGCGACCTCAGGTGCCATCTCCTAGGTTCATTCGTCTAGGCAATTGGCCCTTGCTATCCCCTCACCGGTCAAATGTGGCCTCCTCAACTCTGAAGAAGATGAATAGTAACAAAGAGGGGCAAAATCGAAAAAAAAAAAGGTAATTAGTGAGGGTAGCTTTGGGACGAAAGAAAATTGTTTAGCGACTGGTCAAATGCTGAGAGCTCAATGCCGATCCCTACTAACATTAAGCTTTTAGCTTTCCCAAGGCCTACATTTGGCCAAATGCTGGCTTTAAGTTGAACCAAACGCTTCAACATTCTCCCAATAGATTGCAAACCTCTTGGGAAAGCTGAACTAAATGCACCAAGCTTAGCATTTTAAGGAGGAATTGCTCTCCTTAAACAGAAATTAACTTTCTTAAAGTGCACTTGGTATCTTAAAAAACAACACAAAACAAAACACTTGGTTTTTTAATTGTTTTTCTTCACTTATAACAGCAAACGTGCTAATTTAACTGGTTGCGAAGTGGCTACTAAGGTGATTTTCTCTCTCAGTCGTACACCCTTTAACTTTGAATGGCTAAATTTTCTTTTATCTGTATCAATGTCCCTGGGGATTAGAAATATCCATGGGAAACGGGAAATTGGAGCCTCGTGGTGCCTCGTCCCCGAACAGAGCATATTCTTCCTTTGAGAAATGCCTTGTGGGGAACTTAACGGGACAGAAGGCCGCAAATTTGGCGGGGTAGGGGCGGACCTTCCGCACTATATATTTAGTTGTTGAGTTTGTGGTCCCACATCGCTCGACAATAAATCTTATATGCTCTTCATATGCATGTGGTCTCCCTCTACTTATCAGCTTAAGTGTTTTTGTTGAACTTTCTAACAATAGTCAAATAACGTAAATGTTAGTTCAACATTGATAGCAAACATATAAATTATCGGTATCGCCCATGATTTACCTATTTAAGACATGGATATTTTGCTAACTTTATATTATGAGAAGTTGATGTCAAAGTTAGACAATTGCATCCCTACTAGGGATTGGACTTATGGGCGATATGGAAAAAGCTTCTCATATTTTCTAGTCAAATTAAAGTTCTTGGATGATGGATATAAAGTAAGCAATTTAGGCTAGATTTCGGGTTATGTACAGGCAAGACATTAACTTTCTATACCTGTCCCCATTGCACATTTGGATGGGACACAGACACACATATCTGTGTAAATGTACATATTTATATATAAGTATATATAGCATGTTATAGTTGACTTTTCATGACTGTGGAAAAGAGAGATTATCATCAACGCGACATAGTATATTAAAGCATGATCACGAGAACAGCATTACATTCCCGAGAGAATTAGAATTCGATGTAACGATAATGTCACTTGAAAATGTCGAATTTTACCCCATGTTCCAAGGATATTCGGATATTGATTGGGCTATCTGATTGAAATCTTAAGTGATTTAATAAATGATTCCCCTGATTTTGATGCGTATGATGCGGTGAATGGATGGTGAGACATTGCAACAAACATTTGAAAGATCAGCTCCTTCCCATTGCATTGTTAAGAGGGCTAAAAAATGTTCCAATCATCATCAATTATGCTCAATTTACAAACTATTTGATTGATTAATTCATTTTATTAATTCTTAAATAGGATTGAATATAACCCATTTGTTTGAAATTCACTTACGGTTTTAGAAATGCCTCTTCCTTAGTCAATTTCATTTGATTCCAATCTAAATTCTTCAAGACTATTCCATCTTTGCAGTTATTTGCTGTCGTGTCAGCCATAATCATGCTAAAGTCTATGGTTGTTTTCTATGTCGGCCGTGTTTAAAATGACCAAATTGTGTAGACATGCATCAGAATAATGTGATGGAGTTGGAGTGGCAATCCCCAAAATAATTCCTCTAACTTTGATTAAAGATAATAGCGCTCTTAACCTCTCAAATGTTAATGTTTCTGACAAAAAAGCAAACAGAAGAATGTTAATGTTACCCTCAGGTTAAATGAGTTTTTATCTTCCACATGGCCAACACAGCAATGGATCTATTACAATTTTCAGACATAGCTCTCTCTCTACATAGACATGTGCATGTGATAGCAAATGATGCTCCTATGTTAGATATATGTTTAGGGGTTTAAAATATATAGAGATATGTTGAGCATTGGCTAGAGAAATTACCAATCCTTTTTGGGCGACTAACCATTTTTTTTTCTAATTTGATTTCCTAACTAATGTTTATTTATTTATTTATTTTTCTAAGTTACCAACTTTCCTATTGAGCTACCGATTTTATTTGCCTTACTGGCCAACCTCCAAGATTTACCAATTTTTCAGAAAGTTGACAAGTCACTCTAATAGGGTTGGTAGTTGCTAAAAATACTTGCTAAATGTAAGGCGTTACTAAGAAATGTAAATAAAAGTTTGTAAATGCTAAAAGCAATAAATAACTATTATTGGTAAGTTACTTGAGTGAGAATTTATAATGGGAGAAAAAGAGCTGGCGAGTCACCCTTCATTTAGGTTGCTAATCTCTACAAAGAGTCAGCAAATGTAATGCATTGCTAGTAAATGCTAGTAAAGGTCGATAATTCTATAGAAAATTCGATAAAAACAATTAAATGCTGATAAGTAACTCGAGAGAGAGAGTTGACAATTTAAAAATAAAGTGGTAATTTAATTTGTTGGAAGTTAGCGAGTCACTCTAATTTAGATTGGTGATTTCATGTATGAGTTAGCAGATTCAAAAGTTAGTTAAATAAGTGAAAGTTGGTAAGCTAGTACATCAATTGCTAATTTGAGAACTATAAAGAACAGTCAACGATTTCATTAAAAGTGTTGGAAAGTTATCGATAAGCCACCCGAAAATTAGAAAGGAAGAAAATTCAACGGCCATTTTTTTTTTTAACCGGCACGTCTTGGAACTCACTGCGCAAAATGATGGAAAAGTCTCCCAAAACGCAAATTCCCCTGAAAATAGTCCTGATCTCTCTCGTTTACTCTCTCATAAAAGGGAATACCATGGGGAGCTGCGAGGCCCGTCATGGACTGAGAGAGAAGTATGCCCGTTGACCCCAAAAAAGAAAAAAGCACATGAAGTTGCAGAACGTAGAAAAGCGAAGTGCAGCGTAGTGATGAACGTGCGTCGTTCTGTATGCACACAACGTGCATTAAGATAATACCAATCCAGCCCAACAAGTGCCGTACAAGATCAGAGATGAGATCTCTTCTGGATGAGATTGCTTCCATGGGCTTCTCTTCTTGAATTGGAAATCGTCGATTCCTCCCCCTCCTTCTGCATAATGGTCCACTCGTTCTATGCTGATCCCGGATTACTTATTGACAATTTTCCATCCCATCCCATCCCATCCAGCTGGAGAAACCGTTTTACTTGATTAATCTATCAAGGCTATTGAATTAGTCCTCTCTCTTTGACAGCTATTGCCCACCCCGCTGCTTCCCACTTATAAATTACTCTCTTCACCTCCCCATACCTTTATCTCAACCGAAAAGCCACTTCCTCCTCTTCTCTCAATTTCCCTTGAGAGAGGACTGACTACCTGAGGTGGCGAGCTTTCAGGCCATGGCGAATCCAGGCGGCAGCCCCACTGGGGGTCGTCTTTGGTCGATGCTGGCTTTGGCACTAGCTATTGCCGTAGTTTCGAGTAACATAGGGTCTGCTTTTTCTTCCGATCCCTACACTTACTCGCCTCCTCCATTGTCTCCTTCGCCACCGCCGCCTTACGTTTACAAGTCCCCACCCCCTCCTTCGCCATCTCCCCCTCCTCCTTATATCTATAAGTCTCCACCTCCACCTGCGCCGTCTCCACCTCCTCCTTATGTTTATAAGTCACCGCCTCCACCATCGCCATCTCCACCTCCTTCATATATCTATAAGTCTCCACCACCACCTTCACCATCTCCACCACCGCCCTATTTGTATAAGTCTCCGCCTCCACCTTCGCCATCCCCTCCGCCACCTTATGTGTACAAGTCTCCTCCACCTCCTTCTCCTTCCCCACCACCACCTTATTACTACAAATCTCCACTGGCACCATCTTCCTCACCACTGCCACCATACTATTATAAGTCTCCTCCTCCACCTTCACCATCCCCTCCATACTATTATGCATCTCCACCACCGCCTAAGAAGTCTCCACCGCCACCTTACTACTACAAATCTCCTCCACCGCCTAAGAAATCTCCATCGCCACCATATTACTACAAATCTCCTCCTCCGCCTTTGCCATCGCCTCCACCACCATATTATTACACATCTCCGCCTCCCCCTAAGAAGTCTCCTCCCCCGCCTTATTACTACAAGTCTCCTCCTCCACCTTCGCCATCACTTCCATCGCCTTATTACTACAAATCTCCACCGCCTCCTAAGAAGTCTCCTCCCTTGCCTTACTACTATACCTCCCCACCGCCACCTAAGAAATTGCCTCCGCCACCATACTTCTACACATCTCCACCACCACCAAAGAAGTCGCCGCCGCTGCCTTACTACTACACATCTCCACCTCCTCCTAAGACGTCTCCTCCCCCGCTATATTACTACACCTCTCCACCGCCACCTAAGAAATCACCTTCGCCACCATACTTATATACATCCCCTCCACCACCCAAGAAGTCACCCCCACCACCTTACTACTACACCTCTCCACCACCACCAAAGAAGTCTCCTCCACCGTCCTACTACTACAAGTCTCCTCCTCCTCCAAAACATGTTCCTGCACCTTATTACTACACTTCTCCTTCTCCACCGGTCCACCATCATCACTCTCACTTGGTTGTTAAGGTTGTCGGGAAAGTGTATTGCTACAAGTGCTACGATAGGGAATACCCTATGAAATCCCACGATAAGAAACACCTCAAAGGTTGGTAAACATTTGTATCTATTGACACATAATGTAGATAGTAATTATATTCTTCCTAACTTTTGTTTGAGCAATCAAAGTAATATTACATTATGATTTTAATCATTCCTTGGCTGACTTTTCAATTGGGACAACATATATTTTTTTCTGATTATTTTTTAATAAATGGAGCAGATGCCGTGGTAGAAGTGAAATGCCAGGCCGGTGCGAAGCAAATAAAGGCCTATGGAACTACTAAGATTAACGGCAAATACAGTGTCACTGTCATGGGTTTCGACTACATCAAGTATGGCTCCAAGGCGTGCATCGCCAAGCTCCATGCAGCGCCTGAGCATTCTCCTTGCTCTATCCCCACCAACTTGCACAGCGGTGTTAAGGGTGCCAAGCTCTCCGTTAAGTCCAAGACTTACTATGAAGTCGTGCTCTCTGCCGACTCCTTCGCTTTTGCTCCCAAGGTTCCTTACCCTGAGTGCCAAAAGCCTAAGCAAACCCTGGCCCCTTACATCTACAAGTCCCCGCCTCCACCTCCATCCACCTATGTGTATAAGTCACCTCCTCCACCGCCGTACGTCTATAAGTCTCCCCCACCACCACCACCCAAATACATCTACAAGTCTCCTCCCCCGCCACCTTATGTCTACAAGTCTCCACCACCCCCACCTCCCACTTATGTCTACAAGTCACCTCCTCCGCCTCCTTACATCTACAAGTCTCCACCCCCGCCACCATCCCCGTATGTTTATAAGTCCCCTCCACCACTACCTTACGTCTACAAGTCTCCTCCACTGCCGCCCTACATTTACAAATCTCCTCCCCCAGCGTTACCTTCCCCTAATGTCCACAAGTCTCCTCCTCCTCCGCCACCTTACATCTACAAATCTCCACCGCCTCCTCCCTACGTGTACAAGTCTCCCCCGCCACTGCCTTACCTTTACAAGTCTTCACCACCTCCGCCCTCGCCTTATGTCTACAAGTCTCCTCCACCACCACCTTACATCTACAAGAATCCCCCACCACCGCCTTACGTTTACCGGTCTCCGCCACCACCCCCATATGTCTACAAATCCCCACCTCCACCACCTTACATTTACAAATCACCCCCACCACCATCTCCATTGCCACCTCCTCCTTACATCTACAAATCCCCCCCACCACCATCTCCATCGCCTCCTCCTCCCTACGCATACAAATCTCCACCACCTCCTCCCTACCATTACACCTCACCTCCACCACCCATGAAATCACCTCCTCCCCCGGCCTACATCTATGTGTCACCTCCGCCACCAACACACTACTAAGCTCAAGTAGCTTATCCACACGCCAGTCTCAATTAGGTGAGTAGAGTCTAAACCCTCTACTTTGCACTAACAAATGCATCCAGAAAGCATATTTCAAGCATTCATTTACTGAATTCTAAGACTTAATCTCACTGATCACGTTTGAATGCAGATTCTAGTTTCGAAAGTGCAATAAAGGAGGGTGATAAGGGTGCAAGAATCAATCATCAATTTCATCAAGTCGTGTCAAATAAGGGTCTCAAAGATCCATCATCCAAGAGCCACCGAATGGAAATAGATCGCCAGTTTGCTTCTGCCTCTTTGATTTTGATCTTCCAACTTTCGCTGGCTTTACGTTTAGACAAGACTGGCCCTAAACGTTTATCTCAACGAAGAAAATGGTTGGAGCATGCCACAATAAAATAGGGTGCAAGATTTGCAGACTTCGCTTTCCTTGTGTTTTTCCTCTTTACCTTTTAAAGATGTAATCTCATTCGTTGGCCATGTGCTTGTACGACCACATTTTGTTTTGGACTCCTCCCTTCATTGTTTGTTGGATCGTCCCGTTCTTTGTGTAATAAAATTCGTCTAGCAATATACTCAACTTAATTGATTTACTTACTACTTTCTTTTTGTTGCTTCTACTTTAAATTACCCAAAAAATCCTAAACCTATTGCAATTGTGCCAATTTAATTATATTTCTTTTCATTTCTCTAGTGATTTCGTATTGACTTATTTGCAAGATCCGTTAGCGTTTCCGCATTTTATGTCAACATTTCCAATCACCAAGGATGATCAAGCGGGGAGTGCGCACGTGACTAAGGCTAAACACTTTTCTTCTGATAGGATGATTATATATTCTTGCGGTTGCGCTGCACAAGAAGCCTTAATACGAAGTTTGCGCCAATTTTCTCTGTTTTGTTCTCAGTTTTATATTACACAAAATCGGCAATTAGGATATATAGATCCTGCTCCGGTTGTCTAAATAAGCACAAATATTAACCTACAAATTATCTGTATCATTCATGATTTATCCGTTTAAGATATAATTTATATTGTTAGTAGTTAATAAGGCCAGAAGGCTTTGATTTGGGGGTTACAAGGTCCCTTAAAAAATAATTGACTAGCAAATTAGGAGAACGATGTGAACCATGGATTCTTTGGTATTTCCCTCTATAGAGAAATGACACGGACGGAGACCTGATTTTCCTTTGCGTCTTTTCATCAATTCGATAACAAATTGTACGTATTAAGCTGTTGGAATTAGCGTCATTTTTTGATTTAATCATGTATTCGGAAAAAGAAAAAGAAAAAGAAAAAGAAAAAGAAAAAGAAAAAGAAAAAGAAAGAAAAAAAGAAAGGAAACGTCGGTGGCTCGACAATAAAAGAGCATGGTGTTGTGTTGGTTGCGGTGGACATATCAATAGTCCCTCATATTTTCTTGTCAAATTAACGTTGCCGGATAAAGGATGTAAAGTAAGTAATTTTGGCTAGATTTTGGGTTATGTACAGGCAAGATATTGATTTTCTACACCGGTGGCCACCGCACATATTATATATGTTAGAGCATGTTAAATTTGACTTTTCATGACGGTGGCAAGAATTATTCAAATCAATCTGATGTAAAGTATTTAGAGGACGTTTCCGACAACAACATCAAATTATATTCCTGGGAGAATTAGAGTTCAATGTAACAATAATGTCGCTTGAAAACATCTAATAAACCCATATTCCAAGGATCTCGATTTGGGTATGTAATTGCAATCTTAAGTGATTGATTAAGGATTCCACCGGATGGTGATCCATGTGATGTGGTGAATTGATGATGGATGATGTGACATTTGAACGAAACATATGGAAATGATCCGATTCAAAAGAGAAAGATCAGCTCCTCCCCATTGCATTGTTAAGAAGACGAAAAAAAATGTTTTAACCATCATCAATCATGCTTAATTTTACAAAATATTCGATTTATTGATTCATTTTGGAAATTCTAAATAGTATTGAATATGACCCACTTATTTGAAAATTCATTTATTGTTTGGAATATGCTAAGCATATTTACTCATTGTATTGAGTCCAAAACGATGCATAAAAATGATAGAAGAGCATTTTTTTTTAATAACTATGGAGCATCATGCCTTCTGTTTTAAAATCTGAAACAAGTTGGACAAAATTTCATTTTTGCCGAAGGAATGTAGTTGGTATGGTGCATAATTTTACTTTTGTATCATGTGTTTCTCTCCATTAATTATGTTACAATATTTAAATATTAACAAATGTCTTCATCTAATAGTTTAAACTTTTAAAATAGTTGACAAGTGCCTCCCAAAATCTCACATGATACAAGAGTTACATTTTGCTTTAGTTTATTTCACCCATGCGTCCAACACGTTTGTCAAATTTCACATGTCAATTCATAATCAGGTTTGCACATGAGGATGTGTTGAGATATGCTACATCACTTGACAATGTGGTCTACATGCTTTTTGTACACACGTCTGCAGAAGTCCTAATTTTAGAAATAGAAAAGGCAAAGAGGATCATATCTGCAAATTGGGAGGGCCTAAGTATCTAAAAATATTAAATTTAGATATTTGTACCCAGTTGAGTTAAGGAGCCGTGGTGAGGAAAATTAAGGAGATTATAGAGACTGAAGGGAACGAATCCAGAAGGAAGCAGAAAATGATTTAAGGGTCTCATGATTCGTCTACAAGTACATCTTATCCAAGGTCACTTGAAGAAAAAAGCCAGGCCATCTTAGGTTACTTTGGGGCTACGTACGAGCTGTCAATGTTGGGTATAACGGCAGGAGCGTTTCCAGTGAAGGGAAGATCCTGTCATTGGTAATTCATCATGCTTTCGCCATGATCTCACCATCTGAGTTCCACGCAAAAGGAAAAAAATAAACAATCCAAGGGCTGGGTTTATCGAGGATATAATTTCTGATGCAAAGTTCAAAGATAGAGAGAGTAGGGGTGAGCGGTTCCAGGTTCCGTACAGGTTCTATCTGGAACCTGGAACCTACTTGTCTACACAAGTTCCTCATTTTGTGGAATCTGGAACCTACTCTGCATATCTTGAAACCTAGAACCTACCCTGTCACAGATTCCAGAGTCGATTTCAGGTTCCACCCAGGTTCCACATATATTCTTAGTTAAACAATTACAATGAATAATTATATTTAATGACCATCACCAACTGTTAAAATTCACTGACTACAACTCATATTTAGAGACGAAAAATATGAAACATTAACAAAGTAAAAGTCTTAATAATAAAGTGATTATGTATTACACACTTAGCATTGAATATTATGGAATACCACAGGATGACGCAAAGACATATATCAAGAAAAAAATATAAAAACTTGCTCCAGGTTCTGATTCAAGGTTCCACCTACCTAGAACTTGGAACCTACCCGTCAGAACAGGCTTCCTACTTTTTGGAACCTAGAACCCATCCTCCATACATTGGAATCTGAAACCGAACAGTTCCATATTTAATAAAGGATTCCCCATGATTTTGATCCATGTGATGCGGTGAATGGATGATGGGACATTGCAACAAACATTTGAAAGATCAGCTCCTTCCCATTGCATTGTCAAGAGGACTAAAAAGTGGTCCAATCATCATCAATTACGCTCAGTTTATAAAGTATTTGATTGATTGATTGATTGTATTAATTCTTAAATGGGATTGAATATGACCCATTTGATTGAAATTCACTTATGGTTTTAGAAAATAGTCGGCACAACGAAGATTCGAACAAGTTCCCAAAAAAAAAAAAAACTTTTCTCACAACAAAGGGAAAGAGGCTGATGGGCATCACCTTCCCGGCAACAAAGGGAGAGGCGGGAGAGGCAGCGTCCAAAGACGACACTACCCATTAGGGAGAGGGATTGTATTTTTTATAATGATTCGGAGTGTAGTGTAGACCATCTCGATATGAAATTTCATCCCTAAGATGTGAAGTCATATTTTTAGAAATATAGGAGATAAAAGAGGACTACATTTGCAAATTGCTAGGACTTTTTTGAATTTTCCCTGGAGATTAATTTAGAGGATAACTAAGGAGTTTTACAGAGAGCGCATCTCACATTTGTCTTTTTGGTTAGCTTTAGTTAATGGAAGTGGACGGTTTGGAATAACAGATTTCGTAAGGAAAGATCTTTCCGTTCATTAGTCAACTAACTTGTAAAAATAGAAATGTTCTGAAGGGAATAGAGATGCCTCTTCCTTAGTCAATTTCGTTTGATTCCATCTAAATTCCTTAAGACTGTTCCATCTGTGCTGTTATTTGCTGTCCTGTCAGACATAATGTAGACTAAAATCTATGGTTGATTTCTATATAGGCCCTCGTTTAAAATGACCAAATTGTGTAGATATGCATCAGAGTAGTGTGATGGAGTTGGTGTGGCAATCCCCAAAATCATTCCTCTGACTTTGATTAAAGATAATAGCACTCTTAACCTCTCGAATGTTAATGTTTCTAACAAAAAAAAAAGTAAACAGAAGAATTTTGATCCTCAATATAACAATGGATCTATTACCACTTTCAAACGTATCTCTCTCTCTGCATAGACATGTGCATGTGATAGCAAATGATGCTTTTATATTTGATGTAACGGCTCATTCAATCCTAACCTTTCAATTGTGCCAATTTATTCCTAAATCTTTTGACAACTTGTCAATTTAAGTACATTTCAATTGTGTCAATTGGGTTATAGATATTTTTATGATTTACCAATTTAGTCCAAAACTTTTCAACGACTTGCCAATTTTTTCCTTTCAGCCAGTTTTGATAGGAAATTGCTTGAGTGGACAACGGCCAGCCACCGGCCAGCCTATATGGCGTGTCTAGTACTAACATGGACAAGCTTTGTACTGCTCCTTGTACTTATTTATTTTATTCTTTTCCTTTTCTTTCCCTACTAGCAATAGGTGAGGGACACCCTTGTTGGATCTATGGAGGGCATTAAACCCCAGCTAGGCCTCTCTTCTGGTTGGTCGCCAATCATGATGGAGTATCAATCATATGCTAAGGAAAGGAAAAGAATAGAAATTTAAAAAAAAATTGCAAAATTTGTCCTTGTCAAGGCTAACTATATCACGTAGGATGATTAGTAGCTAGCCGGTGTCCATGTTAGTGATTTCCAGTCAATTTTGGCCAAAATGAGTAAATTGGCAAGTCGTCAAAAGGTTTGGGCTAAATTGGCAATTCATTATAATTTTTGGATTAAATCAGCACAATTAAAAAGTTTAGAATTGAATTGGTTATCGTACAATATACTTAAAACTTTTTAAACAATTTTCCTATCTAGGGAATCGATATGAAAAAAGCTCCTCATATTTTCTTCTCAAATTAAAGTTCTAGGACAATGGATGTAAAGTAAGGAATTTAGGTTAGATTTGGGTTGTGTACAGGCAACAAGTTGACTTTCTACACCAATACCCACAGCACACACAGAAATATATTTATAGCATGTTATATTTGACTTTTCTTGATGGTGGCAAAAGAGATTATGATCATTCCGACATAATATAATTAAAGCACGTTCACGACAATAACATTACGTTACATTACATTCCTGGGAGAATTAGAATTTAATGGAACGATAATGTCAGTTGAAAATGTCTAATTAACCCCATTTTCTAAGGATATTCGGATCTTGATTTGGCTAGCCAATTGCAATTTTAAGTGATTTATTCAGAATCCACCTGATTTTGATCTGCGTGATGCGGTGAATAGATGCTGGGATATTGCAACAAACATATGAAAGATCTGCTCCTTCCCATTGCATTGTTAAGAGGACTAAAAAATGTTTCAATCATCATCGATTTTGCTCAATTTACAATCTAGTTGATTGATTGATTCATTTTGTAAATTCTTAAATAGTATTGAATATGACCCATTTGTTTGATATTCACTTATCATTTGGAGAATTATTTATTATTATTATTATTATTATATACATATATATCCATTTTAAATAGTATTGAGTGCAATACTATGAACAAAACAAGGGGGCGAGAGACATCGGTCTCCAACCGCTAAGCAAGTCAAACATTAACTTCATGATTGATTAATTCATTTATGGAATGTGAATTAGTTAAGGAATTTTGGAGTATAGGCGCTGAGGCATTTCGAGTGTCCTGTCTTTTTCTTATAATCTGAAAACTAGTTGGACAAAAAATTCATTTTTTTTTTGGCTGAAGGAATGCAGTTTGGGATAATAGATTTCGGACGGAGAGGTCTTTCCCTCCGTTAGTCAAATAACTCGTAAAAATAGAAATTGTCTGAAGGGAATAGGAATGCCTAGCTCTTCCTTAGTCAATTTCATTTGATTCCATCTAAATTCCTCAAGACCGTTCCATCTGTGCTGTTATTTGCTGTCATGTCAGACATAACGTAGACTAAAATCTATGGTTGATTTCTATGTAGGCTTCGTTTAAAATAACCAAATTGTGTAGACATGCATCAGAGTAATGTGATGGCGTTGGAATGGCAATCCCCATAATCATTCCTCTGATTTTGATTAAAGATAATAGCACTCTTAACCTCTCGAATGTTAATGTTTCAGACAAAAAAGTAGACAGAAGAATGTTAATGTTACTCACGATACAATAATGGATCTATTACAACTTTCAAGCATAGCCCTCTCTCTGCATAGACATGTGCATGTGATAGCAAATGATGCTCTATGTTAGATATATGTTAAGGGGTTTAAAATATATAGAGATGCATTGAACATTGGCTAGAGAAATTACCAATCCTTTTTGGGTGACTAACCAATTTTTTTCTAATTTGATTTCCCAAATAATATTTATTTATTAAATTTTCAAAGTTACCAACTTTTCTATTGAGCTACTGATTTTATTTGCCTTACATGCCAACATCTAATATTTACCAAATTTTTAAAGAAATTATCAACCTCAATTAGATGAATACCGACTTTTCTCTCATTTTATTTCTAATTAGATTTGCATTTCCAATTTTTATTCATGTTAGTCAACCATGTTCATTTTCTTTTAATTACTAACTTATGTTATCTCTGATAAAAAAAAATCCTCCTCATTTACTAACTTTTATTTTTACGAAATTACCAACTTTTATTTGCCTTTCGTATAAAACTAAATAACTTGGTAGAAAAGTTGTCAATTTTTTTAAAATCAAACGAACGTTGGTAACTAGGTAAAGATTGGATAACTACTAACCATGTCGATAACTTAATTTGAGAAAAGTTGATAAACTAATTAAATCAAAATTGCTAGTAACATATAAGAGTTTGTAAATACCAGGTATAATTAAAAAATGAAACTAAATTCTCTTAAGAAAAGAAAAACTCGAATTAGAAGCAAAATAAGTTTGGTAAATAATTCAAACAAGAGCACGTAATCCAAAATTAGCAGGCAACTTAGTTGGAGAAAAGTTGACGAGTCACTCTAATAGGGTTGGTGGTTGCTAAAAAGACTTGCTAAATGCAAGGCATTACTAAGAAATGTAAATAAAAGTTCGTAAACACTAAAAGCAATAAACAACTAATTATAGGTGAGTTACTTGAGTGAGAATTTGTCGCTTTATACTAGGTGGTAATAAAATGGGAGAAAGGGAGCTGGCGAGTCCCACGTCATTTAGGTTGCTAATCTCTACAAAGAGTTAGCAAATGTAATGCATTGCTCGTAACGGTCGATAATTCCGTAAAAAATTCGATAAAAACAATCAAATGTTGATAAGTAACTCGATTGAGAATTGACAATCCAAAAATAAATTGGTAATTTAATTTGTTACAAGTTACCAAGTCACTCTAATTTAGATCGGTGATTTCATGTACGAGTAAGTAGATTCAAAAGTGAAGTTAAATAAGTGAAAGTTGGTAAGCCAGTATATCAAGTGCTAATTTTTGAACTATAACGAATGGTTAACAATTTCATTAAAAAAAATGTTTGTAAGTTACCCGAAAATAAGAAAAGAGGAAAAGTCAACGGCCAGTTTTTTTTTACTGACGTGTCTCGGAACTTACCGCGCAGCATGATGGAAGTATGCACTTGCAGAACGCGGAAAAGCGAAGTGCAACGGAGTACAGAACGTACATCGTTCTGTATGCACACAACGTGCATTAAGATAATACCAATGATCCAACCCAACAAGTGTTGCACAAGACGAGAGATGAGATATCTTCTGGATGAGATTCCTTCCATGGGCTTCTCTTCTTGACTTGGAACGGTCGATTCCTCCCCCTCCTTCTGCATAACGTCTAGGTCATGTTCTACTCGACTCGACTTGTTCTTCGCTGATCTCGGATTACTTATTGGCCATCCCATCCAGCTAGAGAAGCCATTTTACCTGATTAATCTATCAAGGGTATTAAATTAGTCATCTCTCTTTGACAGCTATTGCCTACCTCACTGCTTCCCGCTTATAAATTACTCTCTTCCCCTCCCCATACCTTGACCTCAACCAAAAAGCCACATACTCCTCCTCTCAATTTCCCTTTTGAGAGGACTGACTGGCTGAGGTGGCGAGCTTTTTGGCCATGGCGAATCTAGGCGATGGCCGCACTGGGGGTCGTCTTTGGTCGACGTTGGCTTTGGCACTAGCTATATCCGTAGTTTTGAGCAACTTAGGGTCTGCCTTTGCTTCTGATCCCTACACTTAGTCTTCTCCTCCTCCACCGCCTCCTTCACTGCCGCCACCTTATGTTTACAAGTCCCCGCCCCCTCCTTCGCCATCTTTCCCTCCTCCTTATGTCTATAAGTCTCCGCCTTCACCCTTGCCATCTCCACCTCCTCCTTACGTTTATAAGTCACCGCCTCCACCATCGCCATCTCCACCTCTTTCATATATCTATAAGTCTCCACCACTACCTTCGCCGTCTCTACCACTGCCGTACGTGTATAAGTCTCCCCTACTACCTTCGCCATCCCATCCACCACTTTACATGTATAAGTCTCCTCCACCTCTTTCTCTTTCCCCATCACCACCTTATTACTACAAATCTCCACCGCCACCATCTCCCTCACCACCACCACCACCACCATACTATTATAAGTCACCTCCTCCACCTTCACCATCACCATCACCTCCATACTCCTACACATCTCCTCCACCGCCTAAGAAATCTCCACTGTCACCATATTACTACAAATCTCCTCCTCTGCCTTCATCATCGCCTCCACCACCATATTATTACACATCTCCGCCTTCCCCTAAGGAGTCTCCTCCCACGCCTTCACCATCACCTCTACCGCCATATTACTACACGTCTCCACTGCTTCCAAAGAAGTCTTCTCCCCCACCTTACTACTACACCTCCCCACCGTCACCTAAGAAATCACCTCCGCCACCATACTTCTACACATCCCCACCACCACCACCAAAGAAGTCGCCCCCACCACCTTACTACTACACCTCTCCACCACCATCGAAGAAGTTTCCTCCACCGCCATATTACTACACATCTCCGCCTCCACCCAAGAAGTCGACCCCACCACCTTACTACTACACCTCTCCGCCACCACCAAAGAAGTCTCCTCCACCGTCTTACTACTACAAGTCCCCTCCTCCTCCGAAACATGTTCCTATAACTTATTATTACGCTTCTCCTCCTCCACCGGTCTACCAAGATCACCCTCATTTGGTTGTTAAGGTTGTCGGGAAAGTGTATTGCCATAAGTGCTATGATTGGGGATTCCCTATGAAATCCCATGAGAAGAAACACCTCAAAGGTTAGTAACATTTGTATCTATTTAACACAACATATATATAGTAATTATATTGTTCCTAAGTTTTGTTTGAGTAATCATAGTACCATTACATTATGGTTTTAATCATTCCTTGGCTGACTTTTGGATAACGTATTTTTTTATTTTTTAATAAATGGAGTAGATGCTGTGGTGGAGGTGACATGCAAGGCCAGTGCAAAGCAAATCAAGGCCTATGGAACTACCATGATCAACGGCAAATATAGCATCACCATCCCGGGCTTCGACTATGCCAAGTACGGCTCCAAGGTATGCACCGCCAAGCTCCACACGGCACTCGAGCATTCTTCCTGCTCCATTCCTACCGACTTGCACAGTGGTCTTAAGAGTGCCAAGCTCTTCGTCAAGTCCAAGACTTATTACGAAGTCGTGCTCTCTGCCAGCTCCTTTGCTTTTGCTCCCAAGACCCCTTACCCCGAGTGCAAGATGCCCAAGCCAACCCCTGCTCCTTACGTTTATAAGTCCCCGCCTCCACCTCCATCCACTTATGTGTATAAAACGCCTCCTCCACAGCCGTATGTTTACAAGTCTCCCCCACCTCCACCATCCAAATACATCTATAAGTCTCCTCCCCTGCCGTCTTACATTTGCAAGTCTCTACTATCCCCACCAACTTACATCTACAAGTCTCCACCATCGCCACAATCTCCATATGTTTACAAGTCCCCTCCGCCGCCACCTTATGTCTACAAGTCTCCTCCGTCACTGCCTTACATTTACAAATCTCCTCCCCTACTCTCACTTTCCCCTTATGTATATAAGTCTCCTCCACCACCTTACATCTATAAATCTCCACCACCTCCTCCGTATGTGTACAAGTCTCCTCTGTTGTCGCCTTACATTTACAAATCTCCACCATCTCTACCCTCGCCTTATGTCTACAAGTCTCCTTCCCCACCACCTTACATTTACAAGTCTTCGCCACTGCCGTCTCCATTGTGTCCTCCTCCCTACATATACAAATCTCCACCACCTCCTTCACCCTCATCTCCTCCTCCCTACCATTACACCTCACCTCCACCGCCCGTGAAATCGCCTCCTCCCCCTACCTATATCTACGTGTCCCCTCCGCCACCAGCACACTACTAAGCTCTAGAAGCCTAGCCACGAGCCAGTGTCAATTTTGTAAGTAGCGTCTAATATGCACTCATAAATGCATCCAAAAAGCAATATTTCAAGCATTCATTTACTGAATTCTAAGACTTATCTCACCGATCACATTCGAATGTGGATTCTAGTTTTGAAAGTGCAATAAAGGAGGGTGATAAGGGTACAAGAATCAATTACCAATTTCATCAACTTATATCGAATAAGGTATCAAAGATCCATCATCCAAGAGCCACTGAGTGGAAATGGATCGCTAATTTGCTTCTATCTCTTTGATTTCGATCTTCTAACTTCTGCTCACTTTAAGTTTAGACAAGACTAGCTCCAAACGTTTATGTCAACAGAGAAAATGGTTGGAGCATGCCACAACAAAATAGGGTGCAAGATTTGTAGACTTCACTTTCCATGTGTTTTTCCTCTTTACCTTCTAAGGATGTAATCTCATTCATTGGTCATGTGCTTGTACGACCACATTTTGATTTGGACTCTTCTCTTCATTTGTTTGCTGGAACATCATGTTCTTTCTATAATAAAACTTCATCTAGCAATATACTCAACTTCATTGATTTGACTTTCTTTTCATTGCTTGTAATCTAAATTATCAAAAAAAGAGAGAGTCATAAACGTAGTGCAATTGTGCTAATTCAATCCCCTTTTTTTTGCCAATTGAGTCCTAAAATTTTTACAATTATGTCAATTCAGTCCTTTTGACAGGCTAGCACTGAAGTGGACAATTTTTTGATAATATTTTAATATTTTTAAAAAATTTTAATACTTTTTTCCTTGTCTTTTTCTTTTCTTTTTTCTTTTGGTTAGCATCGATAGTCTCCTTCTAGCCCTAACCAAAATAAAATAAAAAAATATGGAAAAATAAAAAAAATTAATAGAAAAATAAAATATATGTTAAAATATTATTAAAAAATTATCCAAATTAGCATTGACCGGTCAAAGGAACTAAATTGGAATAATTGAAAAAGATCTAGTACTTAATTGGGAAACAAAAAGATTAGAACTGAATTGACACAATTATAATAAGTTCAAGATTTTTTGGTAATTTTGCCCACCATACTGGCTAGGACTTATATCTGTTGATGACACACCCGAAAGTTATTGAAATCTGATTGACGATTTTACTGATCTGTTCTAAAAAGATGATCTTGTTTTCATGTTGGTAAATTTCTAAAAAGAATATATTTTTGCTTAACTTTTTGGACTTTGAATAACACATAGATTTTAACAGGATAGCCAAAAAATTGCTTTCTAGGCTTTTACTAAATCATAAAAAAAACTAGTCCTTATTTCATCAGAACCGTCAAATGTCTATCTCAAAACATTATGCCCGATCGTACTTCCCCATGCTTGCTGTTGAAGGGGTGGAGCTAATGCTTAAATTTTTATTCTACTATCTTCGATTATTTCTTAGAATTAGTTTACTAGATAATACGTATAATATGGTAAATCATGTTAATGAATTATTACATAGTGAATGTCTATCAAGAAAAGATATCAGCTGAAATACATTTTTAATTTCTATTAAAGATTAGAAACCTTTGAGTTTTTTTTAGGGATATGTTCACTAAAAGTCCTAAAACTTGTCACTAAAATGCAAATGAGTCCTAAAAGTCCTAAAACTTATCATATTGGTGTAATTGAAATCCTTCCATTAACTCCGTCCAATTTGGTTAAAAGAAAAAGTTGACGTGGCATTTTTTAATTAATTTCTCTATCCTACTTGGCGTTAACATGGATGGAATAAAAAAGATATGTCCAAAATGACATCGTTTTAGTCCAAATTTGATTCTTAATATAAATATAAATATTAAATAAGTAAATTCAAATTAAATTAAAAAAAGGAGAGATGAAGCAAAATGAGCGAGGGCCCCCGTTAGGCCTCGCCGCACCCAAAAAAAAAATCACTGGATGGTCGTTGATGTAACGTCCCAGGCACACCACTTCCCAACAAGCTCTGCTTTAATATGATATTATGTATATAACAGAGGATGCATGCGGATGCTTCAATACAAAAAGGCGAGGCCGTCAGACAAGTGTATGCATTAGGGCATGTACACTCAAACGGGTAGAGCCTCTGAGTTTACTATGGCATACAATAGGTAACACAATTTGTCAGCAAATGTGAAAATGCATACTTTTATAAATAACAGGTGTTCAAGTACATCAATTCTTTCAAACAGAAGAGTACACTAGGAGGATTTAAAAATGTCACATCTAATCTCTAAATACTATCCAAAATCTCCTTCGCCATGCTTCAATACCATCATTATTATCTTGAACCATGAGAACTTAGATATTTGAAAAAGAGTTCAACAAGAGTGAGCCAAAGCTCAGCAAGAAAAACATCTAACTAAACGACTAAGCTATCTATTCAATCGTTCACCTAGATAGAATCCTACAAGCATTGAATTAAGGCACTCAATAAATAACACCACAAAGACACACAAGAAGGGTTACGGCTAACGAGTTACCAATCAATCCAACGGTCCTTTACTTCCAATTGCATACCTTTAGCTATAAAACGATATTTCAACAACCAAGTAAGATAAGCGAACTCGAAACTCCTCACATAATCCTACTATATTCGGCTAAACAACACATGCACTTACACTTCAATCCATGTTGATTCAACGTTAAATAACACAATCGAACTATACATACCAAAGCTCGTGGGTCTCTTCCCAACCTTATAGCCAAACCACCATATAGTGTCCCACTTCAATTCATCACCACTAGCAACCATTAAACTAAACAACTCATAGGTTTCGCTTACTCAAGTCCCACAAGACTCCGTCAAACCTCCCCTACACAACTCACCACCAAACGGCTCACGAGCCACAAGAATTGGCTCCCCTTCAAGGTGCACGACCAAACTATACTATATATGTCCAACTTTCATGTAGTCGTTCTTCTGTGTGTTCGCATAAATCAAGTCGAAGAATTAGACAAACCTGAAACAGGTGCAGACGAATGGCTGATTGGATGATCGATCCGAGCCCGACGATTTCACGTCGTGTCCTTAAGACGAATTTGTCCCCTCCACAGGTACTCAAGGTTGCGTGGACAATCGCCTCCCAGGATAGAACGGATCACACACTTCCGTCGAAGCGGCACTTCCTCGACGAAAATCCTTCGAACTCAACTTCGGGAATTATCGCACAGATGAGAGTGAGTGATAGATGAATTTTCGAAAAGCAAAAAATGAATGCTTGTTTTTACTTCGAAAAATCAGAATGTATTATATATAGGTCCAATCGAAGAGTCACGAATTCATGGTTATTTGGAGTTCGGTTATTACCGAATCAACACCTTCATTCGGCGTTCGGTTATTGCCGAATCAACACCTTCGTTTGGTGTTCGGTTATTGCCGAATCAGTGTCTTCGTATAGGTTGAAGAGAAATTATGAATAGACATGATTCGAAAGAAATAATAATAATAATAAATAAAATTTCGGACGAACATGTCTATTCGGAAAAAATAAAACGATGGGTTTAACTCGGACCCGGGCCCGGCCCGATCCGATCCGATCCGAGCCGGCCGGTCGGACGGACGGCGGCGGCGGCGCGCGCGCGCGTGTGGACCGGTCCGACTTTGTCCAAGACCTCTCTCCTCCACAAAAGTGGGGTGCCCCTTGGGGCCCAAACCCATTGGAGAGGCTCAACTATTTAAACCCTATTTCCATCTCTCTTTTATCCCATGTGGGACTCCCTCAACCACATTCTCATTCAACTTTTTTAAGGGTCTTTTTTTGGAACCAAAATCCCAACAATCCCCCACATGAATGAGAATTTCAGATATCATGACTCTTTGTGCATGTATGAAATGCAATGTGCGATTATTCCATGAGAGAACGTTGCATTGGGATAAGTAGTCTGAAACTTTGAACTTTCCCTAGTGAGACCTATCGGACTTACTCGGTCAATCAGTAGACTTGATGTCTTTGAACTGTCGACTTTCGGTGTAAGTCAAGACAATAAGAATCACACAACTCTCTCTCGAACAAAGTTGGTTCTCATTGTTGTGTTCGTTTTGGCCATGAACACCGCCTGGTTTCATGAGTGCTTTCGGGAATTCGGCCTTTCAAATTCACCTTAGAAGCGGCCCTCACTTCACACTCACATAGGTGATTTCTGAATATGTGGTATTTCACATACCTAAATCAGAATCATTAAAAGCTTATGCTTAACCTTCACTTGTCTGTACTATCTTTATACGGGAATGAGTAAGAGTCGATAGTACTCTACTTAGCTTTCATAACTTAGTTGTCCCTTTGAACCTAGATCTTGGGATCTCCAGTCAACTAGGTGGGGTTTCCGCTATGATGCCTTATTTCATAGGCCTTAAACCCATTCCTCTTGATGTTTTCTCAACCATCTCTCTAGTTAGGCCTTTTGTTAATGGATCCGCAATATTATCTTTTGACTTCACATAGTCAATCGTGATAATTCCACTAGAGAGTAGCTGTCTCACGGTATCGTGTCTTCGACGTATATGTCGGGACTTTCCATTATACATAACATTCCTTGCCCTTCCAATTGCCGCTTGACTATCACAATGAATACATACAGCTGGCATTGGTTTAGGCCAATTAGGAATGTCTTCTAAGAAATTTCGAAGCCACTCTGCTTCTTCACCAGCCTTATCCAAAGCAATAAATTCTGCTTCCATAGTAGATCTTGCAATGCAAGTTTGTTTGGATGATTTCCAAGACACTGCTCCTCCACCAAGTGTAAACACATACCCACTTGTGGATTTTGTGTCTTTTGTGCCAGTTATCCAATTTGCATCACAATATCCTTCAAGTACTGCTGGATACTTTGTGTAATGCAAAGCATAGCTTTGAGTGTGCTTCAAATAGCCTAATACACGTTTCATTGCTTTCCAATGATTGTCATTTGGACTAATTGTAAATCGACTCAGCTTGCTCACAGCACAAGCTATGTCCGGCCTAGTACAATTCATGACATACATTAAACTGCCTAGTATACTAGCATAATCATTTTGAGCTTTACTTTCACCAGTATTCTTTGAAAGATGCAGATTAACATCTATCGGGGTCTTTACTGGTATAATATCTAGATTCTTGCATTTTTCAAGAATCTTCTCAATGTAATGAGACTGCGATAAAGCTAATCCTCCAGATGTCTTTTGGATTTTAATTCCTAAAATAACATCTGCAACCCCCATATCTTTCATATCAAACTTACTTGTGAGCATGCGTTTGGTTGCCTTAACAACCTCACTATCACTACCCATTATAAGCATGTCATCTACATACAAGCACAGAATGGCAAAGCCATTATGAGTATTCTTAAAATAAACACATTTATCACACTCATTTATTTTAAAACCATTCGACAACATGACTTGGTCGAATTTAGCATGCCACTGTTTCGGTGCTTGTTTCAATCCATAGAGTGACTTGATTAGACGACATACCTTCTTCTCTTGTCCTGGAACGATGAACCCTTCAGGTTGTTCCAGATATATTTCTTCCTCCAAATCCCCATTTAAGAAGGCCGTTTTCACATCCATTTGATGAATTTCAAGCTTATACACCGCTGCTATAGCAATTAGCATCCTTATGGATGTAATTCTTGTGACAGGTGAATAAGTGTCGAAATAATCCAGACCTTCTCGTTGCTTGTATCCTTTTACTACAAGCCTAGCCTTATATTTATCAATAGTACCATCCGCTTTCATTTTCTTCTTGAATATCCACTTACATTGTAGTGGTTTATTGCCAGGAGGAAGGTCAACCAATTCCCAAGTATGGTTTGACAGGATGGATTCAACCTCACTATTGATAGCTTCTTTCCAGAACGGAGCTTCTGGGGATGTCACAGCCTCTTTAAAGGTCCGAGGCTCATTCTCTAACAAATATGTTAGAAAATCAGGTCCAAAAGAATTAGAAGTTCTTTGTCTTTTACTACGTCTAGGTTCATCCTCCATAGGATCGTTTCTAGGTGTAGTCTCCCTAGGCCTTTTATCATTATTGATTGGCTCATATACTCTGTTATACGGAAAAATGTTCTCAAAGAACGAGGCGTCCCTTGATTCAATGATCGTATTAACATGTATATCTGGGATTTCAGACTTATGGACCAGAAATCGATATGCATTACTATTAAGAGCATATCCAATAAAGACACAATCAACAGTTTTCGGTCCTATTTTGACCTTCTTAGGTTTAGGAACGGCAACCTTAGCTAAACACCCCCACACTTTGAGGTATTTCAAATTCGGCGTTCTGCCTTTCCACTTTTCATAAGGAGTTTGTTGTGTCTTTTTGTGGGGTACTCTATTTAAAATAAAATTTGTTGTCAGAACAGCTTCCCCCCACAAGTTCTGTGGTAATCCAGAACTATTTAGCAACGCATTCATCGTTTCCTTTAACGATCGATTTTTCCTTTCTGCCACGCCATTGGACTGTGGCGTATAAGGAGGCGTAATTTGGTGAATAATGCCAAATTCAGAACAAATTTCCTCAAAAGGAAATTCATATTCACCACCTCTATCACTTCTTATCATTTTGATTTTGCTATTTAACTGAGTTTCAACTTCAGACTTATAAGTTCTAAAAGCAGATATAGCTTCATCTTTACTACTCAGCAAATAGACATAACAATACCTTGAACAGTCATCTATAAAAGTGATAAAATATTTCTTACCACCTCTTGTGGGTATTGTTTTCAAATCACATATGTCAGTGTGTATTAAATCTAAAGGTTCAGTGATTTTATTGTCTATAGAATGAAACGGAGGTTTGGAAAATTTTGATTCAACACACACTTGGCATTTTTCACTTGGACAGTCAGATTTTGGCAATAGTCCCATGCTCATCAATTTCTTTATTGACTTGTAGTTAACATGTCCTAATCTAGCATGCCATAAATTAGGAGACTCAAGCACGTAAGCAGAAACAACTTTATTCATAGAATCATTAGGTACAACAGTCATTACATTCAGCTTAAACAAACCCTCACTCAAATAACCTTTTCCTACATACATCTCATTCTTGGAGAGTACAAACTTGTCAGATACAAACACCAACTTAAAACCATTCTTGCTAAGGAGAGATCCAGACACTAAGTTCTTGCGTATGTCTGGCACATGCAGCACATCGACTAGTGTCACGGTTTTTCCAGACGTCATCTTCAAAGCAATCTTGCCAATACCTTCAACCTGAGAGGTCGATGAATTACCCATATAGAGTTTCTCATCACGTGCCATAGGTGTATAGGATGTGAACATCCATCTATTGGCGCATATATGGCGAGTTGCTCCAGTATCAATCCACCATTCTTTGGGGTTGCCCACCAAATTGCACTCGGATATCATAGCAGTCAGATTGATATCATCAACGCCATTGGAAATTTGTTCCACCACATTAGCTTGAGTATGCTTTCTCTTCTTTGCTCTACAGTCCTTGGCACGATGTCCAGCTTTTCCACAATTGTAGCATTTGCCAATGAACTTTTTCTGGCCTTGGGTGGATCCCTCTCCAAATGTCTTTCTCTTCTTGTTGGGTTTCGATCCTCCTTCAACAAAGTTGGCCATTGAGACCTCCAGTTTGCTACCAACTTTCTTTTCAGAAAGTCTATTGTCTTCCTCGATCCTCAATCGAACAATCAAGTCCTCAAGCGATAACTCCTTTCTCTTATGTTTGAGATAATTCTTGAAGTCCTTCCAAGATGGCGGCAACTTCTCAATGAATGCAGCCACTTGAAATGATTCACTAAGAATCATGCCCTCGGCATGGATGTCATGCATAATCACTTGAAGTTCTTGGACTTGACTTAAGACGGTCTTGAAGTCGACCATCTTAAAGTCCAGAAATTTGCCGACTATGAACTTCTTCAATCCAGCATCTTCGGTCTTGTATTTCTTGTCTAGATTGTCCCATAATTCCTTAGCCGTTTTCAACGGGCTATAAACATTATACAGGGTATTGTCTAGACCATTGAGGATGTAGTTGCGACACAGAAAATCGGAGTGCTTCCACGCATCTACCGCAGCAAATTTTTCCTTGTCCATTTCTCCCTCATCCAACTTAGGAGCATCCTCGGTGAGGAACCTTGCCAAATTCAAGGTCGTGAGATAGAACAACATCTTTTGTTGCCATCTCTTGAAGTCAGACCCATTGAACTTTTCTGGCTTTTCTCCATGAGTTGGAACAGACGCAACAGGCGTCATTGATGTCGAGGCCATTTCTATTACGAAAACAGAAATGATTGGCGAGTGAATATATGGCAAGACTAGTAATACAAAATTGGAAAACTGGAAATATGAACTATTATAGTAGGCACATATGATGAGACAGGAAAGAAACAATTTCTGAATATATGAAAAGAAATTATCGAATGACTATAGCAAATGACTATACTACGACATTCGACAAACAGACTCGAAGGCGAACACAGTATAGGAACAAAATTCGTCTTAAGATTGTAGTCGTTCTTCTGTGTGTTCGCATAAATCAAGTCGAAGAATTAGACAAACCTGAAACAGGTGCAGACGAATGGCTGATTGGATGATCGATCCGAGCCCGACGATTTCACGTCGTGTCCTTAAGACGAATTTGTCCCCTCCACAGGTACCCAAGGTTGCGTGGACAATCGCCTCCCAGGATAGAACGGATCACACACTTCCGTCGAAGCGGCACTTCCTCGACGAAAATCCTTCGAACTCAACTTCGGGAATTATCGCACAGATGAGAGTGAGTGATAGATGAATTTTCGAAAAGCAAAAAATGAATGCTTGTTTTTACTTCGAAAAATCAGAATGTATTATATATAGGTCTAATCGAAGAGTCACGAATTCATGGTTATTTGGAGTTCGGTTATTACCGAATCAACACGTTCATTCGGCGTTCGGTTATTGCCGAATCAACACCTTCGTTTGGTGTTCGGTTATTGCCGAATCAGTGTCTTCGTATAGGTTGAAGAGAAATTATGAATAGACATGATTCGAAAGAAAAATAATAATAATAAATAAAAATTCGGACGAACATGTCTATTCGGAAAAAATAAAACGATGGGTTTAACTCGGACCCGGGCCCGGCCCGATCCGATCCGATCCGAGCCGGCCGGTCGGACGGACGGCGGCGGCGGCGCGCGCGCGCGTGTGGACCGGTCCGACTTTGTCCAAGACCTCTCTCCTCCACAAAAGTGGGGTGCCCCTTGGGGCCCAAACCCATTGGAGAGGCTCAACTATTTAAACCCTATTTCCATCTCTCTTTTATCCCATGTGGGACTCCCTCAACCACATTCTCATTCAACTTTTTAAGGGTCTTTTTTTGGAACCAAAATCCCAACATTTCATTCATCACAAACCGACGACAATCAAGACGATCAACTCATGAAATCAGCTAATCCAAGTCCCAGAGACATCAACTCAAGTGATAGATTGCGCATGCATTACCATTTTTTCTGACATGCAACTGAATCTAGCCATCAACATACGCATTTTCAATTTCAACAATTCGCACTAGAAAAAGCAACAGATGAGAAAATTAGTGGTAATGGTAGATATTCACTTGTCTCAAGATCATGCACGAAGAAACGAAACTCGCTTTTCGGAGGAGCTCGAACCAACCATTTCCTTTTTGGTGTGTACACGAGAGGGACGGAAAGGAAAAATGAGTAGTGTGGAGGAGTTGTCATTGAAGGCTTGAAGACTTGAGGGACCACCAGCAATGAGCTGAAGTGTCTTCGGGCCAAGAACAAGAGAGTGAGGGAAGCTTCAGGCGAAAGACAAGAAGAAGAAGAAGAAGAAGAAGAAGAAGAAGAAGAAGAAGAAGAAGAAGAGAGGGAGGGAGCTATCCATGAAGAAAAGGGGGGAAAATGAGGGAGGAGAGAGAGTGGGGGGTATTTATATAGGCAATGGTGGTGGGCTTTAGGGGCTGAGGTAGTTTGAGTTTCACGATCCAATTTTGCACCGAACAGTTACTATATGAATCAAAACAATTATAAAACACCAATTGTCCATCTAATTCTCAACGTCCCTGACTAAACCATTCACCCAAATAATCCACCACATTGAAACATAAAATCTCAAATTTCGCTATTGCCATAATTCAAGCCCGATAAATACTAATCCGTCTATTACATCAATTAGACAAAATTTAGGCCGTCATAGTCACCCAGCCCCACCATAGATCTCTAATATAAATAAAGTTAAGTTAAACGAGCAAGGGTCATCGCCTAGCCCCACCCTAGCCAACGGTGGCCCTTGACTCAGTTTGGGCAGGGGCTAGCTACCCTCGCCTAATCTTGGGGAGGGCTTGCTGGACTTTGCCTGTCACCAGCCATTGGCCGAGGCCAGGAGGCCTTGGTCGACCCTCTCCCCATATGATCAGTGGGGGGCGGTAGCGACAAGGGCCCTGTAGGGGTCTCGTTACTTTTGCCTCTTTTTTAAAAAAATATTTAATTTTAGTTTTTTTAATTAAATTTAGCTAATATTTATATTCATATATATGAGAGACAAAATAATGAGAAAATGCCATGTCAGCATTTTTCGCTAGCCTAATTAGTAGAGTTAACGAAATGAATTTCGGAGAAGTTTTAGTATTCAATCACACTTCAGTTTTAAAACTTTCAAGGAAGGCTAATGAAAAATGATGATGTAGCATTTTAAAAATATTTTCTCTCTCTTACATGGCTAAAACAAAGTTATTTTAGCGAAAATATGATTTTTAATATATTTTTAGTTTAATTTAATTGAAAAAATAAGCAAAAAATTATAAATAAATAAAAACGCAAAAGCAAACTAGCAGTGAGGGCTTTAGCCTTCTTGGCCTTTGTCGCTACAACCCCCCTCCCCCTTGCCAAAAAGGACCAATGATAGTGGAGAAGTGGTTAGTAAGGGTTGTTGGCCTCGAGAGCTAGTTGGCCCTCACCCAGATCAGCCCTCGCCCTCTCTCTCTCTCTCTCTCTCTCTCTCTCTCTCTCTCTCTCTCTCTCTCTCTCTCTCTCTCTCTCTCTCTCTCAAATAGGGGTGTACCTTCTTTTGGTTTGTTTTTCCTTATTTGTTCGGGGGGACTCTATTTTGAGAGTACTTTCCATACCATGAAAGAGAGGCTTCCAAGCTCGAGTGGGAGACTAAACAACTGGGACACACCCCAAAATGTGACATCTCCAAATGAGAGAGACCTACTCTCTCTCTCTCTCTCTCTCTCTCTCTCTCTCTCTCTCTAAAGGAAAAAGGAAGTAGGAGGAGGAAGTGGTGCTATGAAAAATAAATTTTGAAATTTTTGGATTTTTAGATCTGCACTTGCACACAAGAGGTAGATCCTCTCTTCCTTTGCTCCCATGGAGGAAAAGTTGATATGTATGCTAGAGTTTTTTATGTAGGAAAACTATTAAAAAAGTCATAAATTTATTGTATTGGTGCAAATACAGTCTTACATATTTTATTGGTATCAATTCAGTCCTAAACCTTTTGTATTGGTATCAATTCATTCTTAAACATCTTGCATTAGTGCCAATTCAGTTCTAAACATTTTGCATTTTTGTTAATTGAGTCAATTCAATCAATTTGATCGAAAATTCACTGACGTGGATGTCAGTTGATATATGTGGCATGGCTGGCACTAATGTGGATATTTTTTTGATATTTTTAAATAATTTTAAAATTTTGAAATAAATATTTTGATTTTTTTCTTCTTCTTCTTTTCTCAATCATTAAAAAATTATTAAAATTATTCTAAAATATTAAAATAATATTTAAAAATATCTATGTCATTGCTATTAGGGCTATGTAAGATAACCAATGTCCACGTCAGTGAACTTTCAGTCAAAATTGGCTGGATTGACTCAATTAACAGAAATGAAAAAAGTTTAAAACTGAATTGGCATTAATAAAAAGTTTAGGACTAAATTGATACTAATGCAATAGGGTAGTTTTTTTTACATTTTTCCCAAAAGAAAAGGGAGGGAGGTATTTGTGAACTGTGATTGCATCATCTTCATCATTGTTCTTCGTTCTCATTCATCCATGTCTGCAACCTTGGGATCAGTTGAAAGTTTCTTCAATAGATCCATCCAGCAAGATCGTGTTACAGCTCAAATCGGTTGATAAATGAAAACAGGGCCAACGCTGGATCGAATTTTAGTTCAATTTGGGATCGAGCAGAAGATTGAAGTTTGAGTTGATTGGTGAATCCAATAACGATCACCAATCAACTCAAACGATAGTTTGCTTCTGCGTAAAGTTTTTCTTTTTCAAATTTTTTGAATTAATTTAAATAAAAATTAGATTTTGGCAAAACTACATCGTTTTAGTGACATTGTCGCCATGTAAGAGAGATAAAATATTAAAAAAAGTCACGTCGGTATTTTTTGTTAGCCAAATTGGACGAAATTAACAAAATGACTCGATTATATCAATTTGGTAAGTTTTAGGACTCGATTATATTTTTGTAAGTTTTACAACTCAATTATATTATCGCAACAATTTTTAGGACTTTCATTAAATATATACCTTTTTTTTATAGGATTTGTCGTGACCTAAAATAAATGAGTTTTCTCAGGTTAATGGATTATTAGATTTATTAAATGACTAACCTAATATGGACTCTCCCAAGCCCTAACAATTCGCAACTTTAGTTTTATACTGATGTTCAAATTGTTTGGAGTCGCCATTAATAATTTTTGATAGGTTAATTAGAAATATAAGTAAGATATCGGGAGAAATACCTTGCTTCTACAAACCACATATTGAAGGATTCGGGGACTTAATTACATTAGTTAATTAAAACTTGTACCTTGAATTACATGAGATATCTTAAGTCGGCAACCCAGTCTTTGTTTACTTTTATGCTCAAGTGAGACTTTTTTTTTGTATCTTCACTTTTTAAATGGAGTATATGAAGGATATGAATGCAATGATAATGAATCAATAATAAAGATGCAATGCAAGATAATAAGTAACATGCAAACAATTATGCATTCAATTAGACTAAACATGCAACAGACATAGCAAATAAAACACAACACGGACGTGCAACATACGAAACAAGTGAAAATATGCATGATGCTTGCAAAAATAATGATTTTTAAAATATGGAAGGCAATACATAAGTGATACACGAATACTATAAGTATGAATAACATATGATATGTGAACATGACATATAAAAACATGTGCATATGTGACACATGGTTACGGAATGGATATGCAAACATGGGTATGTAAACATGAGTATGCAAAAATCAACAAGCAAACATGGATATGCATAATATATGCAAACACGCCAAGATGACATGTGATATGCAAATAATACGAAGAGGACATGAGATATGCGAACATGCAAAGATGACGTGAGATATGTGAGCATGCGAGGATGACGTGAGATATGTAAGCATGCGATGATGTGCATATGTAATGAGCAGAATTTTTTTTTTGGTATCTTTTAGAATTTTTTTGATTCTTTTAGGATATGTGTAGATAGTTCCTTATCTTGATTTTCATTTCAAGTTTCCAATGAGATAAGCTTCCTATGAATCTTATCTTTCTCTAAAAATTTCAATTAGATAGGGTTTCTAAGAAACCATATCTTACTAAAAATTTTTTACATTTTTTTATGGAAATTTAAACAAGATAAAGTGATAATCCAAAGCAAACATGATAATCCAAGCAAATCAAACGAATATCCAAAACACGAGAACCACGATGCAGTCCATCGACATTTTCTTGAATTCTTTCAAAAAATTCAACCTCCTTAAACCTAAAATTGATTTGGGAAGATGGTGAATCGGATCTAAATGGTTATAGATCGAATTGGCTAACTTCCCCCTTTTTTATGAATCCAAAAAAATCGTATCCAAATGGCTACAGATATGACATGTCTAGGTTTGGGTATTGGATTTTTAATTCAGAAAAACTTGTGCCAAGTTTAGCCATGGGAAAGAGTGCTGCAAATTTGAGTTTAATTCCAAGAAAAACCAATAAATTTTTCATCAAAGTAAAAGTAGTATTAATAGTATTCGATATGCTAGACATAAAGCGCTTTCAAGCGATCCAAGTTGCGGCATGAACGCGGCTTACATGTTCGATTGAAGGTAATAGATCAAGCAACATCTTAGAAAGTTTTGACCTTGATAATCAATTGGGAATTTGTTTGTTTGATTAAAAAAAAAAAGTTGAGCGTTTCCAATTTTCATTGCAAAATATCACATGTTCATGAAGTACTAGAACGTATATGCAAATTTTCAATCAAATAAGCATCGACTTGCAATCAAAAGTTAGAGAAAGTTACCTTCTATTGCTCAAAAAATTTGCACCAAGACGTCAATGAGAAAAGCCACTGAAACAGTTCTATTTTTGACTCTGGACAGCAGCAAAATAAGTCCAAAATAGTAGCGTTTTATCCTTGAAAAGCAGTAGAGAATTGGACTAAACGGCGACGAGTATTGGGCACCAATCAGAGGAAAAACACCACTAAACAGAGGCAAAACGGGCACCGAACAATAGCTAAAATCAACCCAAATAGTGAGCAAATTGTCCTCGTCACAATACCGAATAGCAGCTAAAAATGTCCCAATAAATTTCCCCCTCCACTTCTGCCTACGTCCAGAGATAGAAGAAGACAAAGAACTCTTCCTCTCTTGTGTGGCGTCTCCAATTGTGGCCGTGTATGTCGTATGAATGGCCTCCTAAAGTTGCTTCCCCCAGCCCTAGAGCTAAGCTTGCTTATATAGAGTTAAGACCAATCTTAGTGCTAGTAAGAGTAGGAGTCCGAGTTATTATGGATCATTGGATTAAACCTAATTAAGGTAGGATTAGATTAGAGCCATTAGATTAGAAATTTTGAATTTAGAAGTTTTAACTGCCTAAAACTATTAATTTTTCAGAATATTAAAGAGTCCCAATGGGTTAGAACTTTTTTATTTAAGCTCAATTTTTTTGCCAGTCCAAATCGATGCAAATGTAATGCATGAGTAAAATAAATATGCAAATCATGAGAAAATATTTTTTGTGAGAATAAATTTTCATTTTTGTGCAATATAAATGAAAAAAGAAAAATAAAAATTTAGGTGTCAATAAGGTTAATATCACGAAAAATCTCAAACTGGTACACCTGTAACAAATTTACTCCAAATTATTTTTTATCGCAAAAAATCTCGAACTAATACAGTTATGACAAATTTACCCTAAATTATATTATTAAACACCAAAAATCCTGAACTAGTACACTTGAGGAAAGTTTATTTCTAAACAAATTTTTTTTATTGTAAAAACCCAAACTGATACACTTATGACAAATTTACCTTTCGTTAGTTTCATCAAATTAAGTTAATATCACAGAAAATCCTAAACTAATACATCTATGACAAATTGTAAAAATCCTATATGTCAGCTGCCACATGTCATTTAACTCAATAATTTGACAGTAAAATTTAACGAAAACTAATGAAGAGTAAATCTATATCAAGTATACCAGTTTGTGGTAAATTTATCACAGATATATTAGTTTAGGTTTTTGGTAGTAAAAAAAATAATTTGAAATAAATTTGTAACAAGTGTATTAATTTAGGATTTTTTATGATAAAAAATAATTTAAAATAAATTTATTATAAATATATTAATTTAAAGTTTTTCGTGATATTATCATCTTTAGTACCGGAGAAAATTCCGGGTTTTCTTTTGGCCAAAAAGTGGGGGAAAAAAAAATAGAAGTTGGTCGGATGTGTTCTTTCATTCGCCCTCTCTATTTGAGTTTCATGTCGCCGCCGTAACCTTCTCTCTCTGCGTGTTACCGCCGGTTCGGATGGTGCGGAATCTGTTGGTGCGACGAGAAAGTAAAGCCATCGCTGATTAATCCGTGAGAGGGGTCTCTTGCTTGCCGTTGCGGCGAACATGGTATGTCTCGTGTCGATTGGTTTCGTCAGTGGTTCTGGTGGATGACCGTTTCGCATAGTCTCCACAATATGTTCTTTCTGAAGTTGAGTTTTTTTTTTTGCTCAAGAATCGATCGCCCTGTTCTGGGTTTCCTTTTAATTGCATCGTATGTTCATGTGAGCTGCAATCATCCCACAAGTTTGCATTTTCTTCCCGCACGATCGCTTCATGTTCTTGCATCTGCCACCGAATGGTCCTGACCCTGCGGAAATTCATTTGCTCTTCGCGTGGTTAAGGTTTCATGACGTGTTTTTCGGAATTATGCCTCGTTTTTTAAGCGTAGTTTAGGTGGGTCTAGAGATTTCCCGATTGGTTCATTAGATTTTGTGACCTACCCGACCGTGTTGACGTGAAACGTCGACGAATGGGACTTGCGGAGTTTGTAGGGATTCGAGATGGGAGATGGTCGAGCGGGTTTGCGCTCGTGTTACTAATCTGTTTTGCTCTCAATGGCAATCTATTCTTAAGGTTATAGGACAACAAATTCTTTTTCTGATAGGTGCTTGGTTAATGCATCTATCTTTAAGTTGGATGCAAGAGGAAAAACATTGTTTGCCAACATTTGCTTTCAGAAGAAATTAACGGCAAACAATGTGCTTTTTTTCAAAAAGATAAGAGTGGCAACTTGCTGGTCAGGTTGCAGTGGTTGAGAGAAGAAATAGTTTGGCAGTATGGAGCCAAATGGGAAAGTGGTGCTGCTGATAGATGGGGTTCACTAGATGCTAGCTGTAGTAAATTCTTTCTCGGCGCAGAAGAGTATGCCCATGGAGAGGGAGAGAGAGAGAGCAGGGAACCTGGGGAAGTAACGGAATTCTGAGTACCGGGAGGCTCACATGGATGGGCAATTGACACTTGCTCTTTATATGTGCATGACTTCTTCATACTCTTGGCTATTGATCCGTATTTGTTTCTGCAGGCGGCAAAGATTCTTGCCAACGTGGTTGTGATAGGTGGTGGTATCTTAGCCAGGGCTTTTGTGCAGGCATATCGTCAGGCCCTTGCAAGTATGTCTTTCCAGCCTCTGTGTGGGAAAATTTTTTCTGTTTATTTTTTATTGTCCATATCATAAGGATCTTTCACCTCTGGAATGCTTATTAAAAGTTAAAAATCAAGAAAATATGGCTGAGGCTTTGAAGGCATTAAGCTGCTGCCATCTTTGCTAAGAATATATGGAATTTAGGTACAATGATCTTATTGATGTTATGGTTGTGAGTGAAGCACTACATAGTAAAAGGACTGCTTTGCTCTTGCCACCGTAGTGAGAAATGGTCCATGCAATCTGCGGTAATCTTCTAACGCTTAACTAGAAAGCTCGAATATAACTGTTCACGGTTCCATCAGACATAGAGCTTCTTTTCATGCCGAATGTACCCTGTGGCGGAAAGGAGTCATTTTGAACATTATCCCCGTGGGGGAATGACAGCAACTCATCTGGCATCAATCAACCTATTTTTCAGATTGGATGCTTATATTCAGAGCATCTGGTTAAAAACTATAACATCTAATGGTTTAGAATGTCGAAAATTTGAACATGGCAAAAGAATAATCTCTAAGCTGAAATTGTATGGAGAAGTACAACAACTGTGAGGAGCAGGTGATGGTGGTTAGTTTACTCGCCATCTCCTCTTTCCTCATATGTTTGGCTTTCTTCAAAGGGTAAAAAGGAGGTCCCTCGGTCAAGTCTAGTCTGACTGGGGGTGATTGCTATATGGAGGGACAATTGTGTTCTGCTTTCTGTCTGTTTATAGTTCTTGTCTCGGATTTCTCTTAAGCGTCCTTATATCTTATAGCTGATTTAATCAAAACGGCAATGTGAGACCATTTGGGATTGGGGCCTCTCTACGAATAATATGCCTCCATTTCTTTGTCTCTGTCTCTATCGCTTGGATCGCAACAGTTTATATTCACTAATCATTAAATGCCCTATTAGCATCTGTCGTAGAACTGAAAAGAAAAAATTACGTTAACTTTTCATCTTCTTTTGTGGCTTGTTTAATCGAAATCACTTTTTAAAAATGAAGATGCAGCAATTTAAGCAATTTTTCTGACGAATTTTGTTTAGTCCCATACATTCTTAGTGCATTTTGTTCTTTATATTCGTGAAAAAAAGAAACAGACTGTATTACCCAAAGGAAAAGGTTTTCTTGTTAAGTCACCTGTGGCTGTGTAAATGGAAGGCATCCCCTGGCATCACTTTGTGAAACTGAGAAAGAACAAGCATAGGAGAAAACAGGAAATTGTGAACTGTGATGCAGTAGCTTTCTGTCCAAATAAAACAGATTTGTCAGCATTAGACTCTCCTCTGAAATGCTGAAAAAGAGTGTATCGTCCATTGCAGATGCTTCAAAGACTGGCGTCGCCCAGGAAACGGTACAGAACGCTGTCCATAGAGCTAGTAAGGCCATTACAGAACAAGAGGCGCGACAGATTCTTGGTGTCTCTGAAGAAACCGCGTGGGAAGAGATATTGAAGGTCTCCAATAATTTTATTTGTTTCTTGTACTTTGGTTTCCTGCTGTTGCTTGCTTTTGAATAGCATAAACCTATTCTGTTTTTGCAGAAATATGACGTATTATTTGAGCAGAATGCCAAGAATGGTAGCTTTTACATTCAGTCGAAGGTTCACAGAGCTAAGGAGTGTTTGGAGACTGTATATCGCGGCAAAGCGGGTGCTTCTCCGAGTTGATGAAGTAGCCTTTTCTTCTTTTACCTTCCTCTTCTTTTTATGGTACTTAGATCATTCAGCTTTGTTGTCAGTAGGGCAACAACTGCCGGGTTGACATAAGAATGTACTCTCGTTGTTGGCACTTCACTGAGTGAGGTCGCAATTTTGGGAAAAAGAGAGGTTCACGAAGGAATCGATGGTTACTTTTTACGAATGGATTGACGGTTTCTTTTTACGAACTGATCCGTGCTATGCAATATACCGGGACCTTTCCACATCCCCATTCCGTGTTTTCGAATGGATTCGACTTACGTCTTCGTTTTTGTTTCGGGATATCTTTAAAAGAGAGCTAGATAATGAACTTTTTTAAGTGATGTCTCGTTATATTTCGGGATTGTTCTTTAAACGTTCGAGTCTTATTTGGAAGCTTTAAACTCTGGATAAAAAAAAAAGATGGAGAATTTCATGATTAATATTAACTCGAGGCGCAGTGGCACAGAATAAATCAAGAAGCTTGCAATAATCACGACGAAGGTATCTTGAAATAACAGGGAACAATCGTCTAAACAAGCTTAGCTAATTTCTTGTTTTCAACAACTCCACAAGTTCAGAATCCTTCAAATGAGAAATAGCAACGATCAAAAGTTAGAGATTCAACTTGGTTTTTATTCAATTAGAGGTCACCAATCTTGTCTTATAACACCCTAGCTACTAGCAAGAAGCTAATTTTTGAAGGGAGCAAAAGGATCAAAGCCGGCCATATCGGCTTGCGAAGGCGAATTAGCTGAGGAAGAACCACTCCCAGTCGCCGACCCAACCCCATAATAGGTCCCCATGGCTGCTGCCGCCGACGGATCCAAATACCCCATTGCTTGGTGGTTAGGCGGTGCATAAGAAGGAAGAATCCCCAGCGTTGGCGGCGGCGGCAGTGGTGGTCCATAATAATAATCCATCCCACCCGCATTACTAGCATTACCACGCCTGTTCAGATAGAAAGCCTCGCTGCGTAAACTAATGCCAGTGCGGTCCCCCTCGATCTCGCGGTAGCGGCTCAGGAAAATACTGAGTGGCTCGACGTAGTCGTCGAACCCTAGCTTCCCCATGGCCCAGAGGACGTCCTCGGCAGTGATGGTCTTGCGCTGCTCCTGCTGGCAACGGTCGTTGGCCTCCCCCGTGATGAAGCTTATGTACTCCGAGACGCACTCCTGGATGGTCTCCTTGGCGTCGTCGGAGATCTTGGCGTGCGCGGGGAGGATGCGGCGCATGATCCGTATGACGTTGGCTATTGGCATGTACCGATCCTGCTCCCTGACCCCGCTGCTGCCGCCACCAGGGCGCTCCGTGGTTTTGCGGTCGTCGTTGTCGATAGGTGCATTCGCCAGCAGCAACGCGCTATCTGTTGGAGAGAGAGGGACCATAAATACAGCTACTGCAATTAGTCATGTCGTTATCCAACGGTAAATGCAAAGTATTAGTCAACGGATCAAGATTCATTAACGGGAAGATCTGCCGATAATCAAAGACGAACTCAAAATGAGAAGCCAATGGTATCAACTGGCAAACACTGCTGGTGATGAGTGGAAGAGGAGGAGGAGGAGGCGTTGTTGCGTGACGGACCGACCATGCAAAAATGAAGAGAAAGAAAGCAATACAAAACAAAGGGAAAGATGCCACTGAATGAATATCCAAATCAGAAGAAGGGGGCGTTCAAAAGGGTTTCCTTTTTATTTGGTTTCTCTCGTCGTTTTCTTTGGTTCTCTTACGGTCCAAACGAAGGAAGGGCAGTAAAGGACCAGCAGACAAACATCCCAGCACAGAAGAAGAAGAAGAAGAAGAAGAAGAAGAGAGAGAGAGAGAGAGAGAGAGATAGAGAGGGGACCCAGCTAAGCTACCAACCCTCTATCCGTCCGTTCAGATTCTCCTCTTTTTCGTTTCGGTTTTTGAATTTTTGAGGGGAGGAGTTAATGAGGGAGGGTCAAAGGGGAAAAAGTCTCTTTTTCCACTTCTCAAGGCTTTTTCTCATGTTGTTGCCATTAATGGCCTTCTGTCCCACTCTCCCGCATGCAAGGCTTCTCCCTGTTTCTCCACCCCCAAACACACCCCCAAGATAAGGAGAACCCCAAGATGGTATATCTATCTTTCTATCCCCTTTACAAACGAAATGTTCAGGAAAAGAACCTCTGGTTTGGGCGTCGAGATCAACTGTCGGCTTTTAAAAGGTACTTTAAGAGACTTTCCGTTGCTTGCATGCATGTCACTCCATCGACCCCCCAAAAATCACTACAACTCTTCATATATTTTGCAACTCCAAGCGGAGATGTATCGTTCCCACGTACACAAGACATACAGATGGACGTCGACCAAACGGTCCGCCACAACCACAAAAGGTCCAGCAGAAGAAGACGCCCATGACAGAAAAAACGGGCAAATCCAAAGCTCGCGACCATAGCATCTGGAAGTGGTTTCGCAGATCATGAGGAAAATTCATGTAAAGAAATGATACGGGTAAAAGAACCGCAAGAAGAGGAATCTAGGAGGAACCCTGCACGATTTTGCCCGAAAGCAAAAGCGAAATGCATGCAAGCGATGAAGGGAAAAGAGAAGGGGAAAAGATATGTCGATATAGGGAGAGGGAGAGTGAAATGGTATTACCAGGGCCAGATTTTGCATGCCCGTGATTCCCATGGAGGCTGCTCCTTTCGTCACCTTCCATCTCTCTCCCTCTCTCTCTCTCTCTCTCTCTCTCTCTCTCTCTCTCTCAGAGACAGACCAACACACACTGAGAAACATATGCCCGTAGGGCAACTTACATATAAGGAAAATTATTAGATAGACTTTGCCTACGTCGGACAACTTATAATGGGGCCCACATGACCACTGGTAATGACGATGTTGGTTATGGAAAGAAATCACCCTCGAGGTCTCGAGTACATCGGGCCGTACACGTGTCGTGCCAGCGTGCTTCTGATGTTAAAATTACACCGCTTTCGACGGGTCATGAAATGGGTTGACGGATTATCCGCTATTCAAGCTCGTCTCCTAAATTCGCGTACTGGGGAATGTTTTCATAGCCTACCAATTGGAGCACTTCCAGTATGGAAGCGGCACATAGTCAATATATATTCGCTAGCACGCGTTTTATAGTCGCAATCCCCTCAAAGTTGGGGCGAAGCAAGCTTTCGAAAATCCGTCGTACTCTAATGTAACGCAATTGAAGTCGTTACGGGAAAACTATACCAAACAGCCTCTCTATGACCATTCACGCGGTGTCAAAACATTCACGGATCCATCTCTATCTAATGAGTAATATCATGCTTCACCAACAAACACAGTTTACATATATTATCTCGTGGAGCACGAGTAATTAAGCTCATGCTGTACTCGTGGTGAAAGGGGATTTTTCCAAATCTACCCGGATTTGTAAGAATCAAGTCCATTGTGGCTATTGTTTTTGGAGTTAAAGAACGACAAAGGTTTCAAATTTCAAATCTAGAATATCAACCCAATGAAAGGACACAATCTGGACATCAATTAGATAGTAATAAATGCTGCTTTTTATTAACTAAATGAGACTCAGCAGCTAGTTATTAATCAATAGGGTTATGTCAATTCAGAATTTGGATTGCGATTTGTAATCGAAGACCCAAATTTTACATTGTAATCTAAATACCAACCCGCTTCTTTAATGGCCCCCGCTGGCTCTCTTTTTTTTTTTTTTTGTCTATTGTTCTCTTTCTATTGTGTACATTGTTTTTCATTTTATATAAAAGTCAGTCAAAAATTATTTCAATTACTTTTGCAGGATTAGTGGCTTGATATATGGAAACGGTTCAGTTATTCCTAGAGTCCTATGATGTCCACAAAGTAAGAACATTTGATCCTCCCATAGAAACCGAACTCTTTGTTTTAAATGAAGCAAACAAGTTGTTTTAGGTGTCTTATATAAAAGTGTTAGTACCACAAAAAACTCCCAACTATTACACTTATGATAAAATTATTACAAATTAATTTTTTGACTACCAAAAAAATCCTAAATTGGTATAAAAGTGATAAATTCACCTTACGTTAATTTTCCCTAAATTTTACAGTCAAATTACTGAGTCAAAAAAGTTGATTCAGTTTAGGGTATATTAGTTTTGAGTTTTTGATGGTCAAAAAATTAGTTTAGGGTAAATTTATTACAAGTTTACCAGTTTTTGGATTTTTTGTGATAAAAAAATTAATTTATGATAAATTTATCATGAGTGTACCAGTTTAGGATTTTTCGAGTTGGCAACTTCTAATGCTCGAGCTCGACCCCTTGAAGATCTAAGCAAGTCAAGCTCAATCAAACCCAAATTGAGTATGGGGTCATGAATAACCTCAATTGAGTCAGGTCCAAGCTTAAGCATTAGAAGGTGCCAAGCCAACTCAGTTACACGAGGATCATGAGAGAGAGAAGGAAAGGAAACAAAAAATGAATCAACTGAGGGAATGCATAATAAAGGCCAATGTGATTTCCTCTCTATCCGATTTTTAGAGAGACTAGTTACCTGCATTCTTACTACCATTGTTAACTTTAGAGCATACAGCTAATCTAATCTTAGTACATCAAATTTGATTGGTTGACCAAGTCTTGACCTCAAGATTAGAGGGAGTGTCCTTGGGTAAATTTCCCAAGGCTCACCTTATTGAAGAAACCCCAAAAAACCAAATCCCCAACCCTAATTAATGCTAGGGGTGATCGGTTCCCGGTCCGGTCCGGTTCCCCTCAAGAACTGGGAACTGGACCGGTGGTCCCGGTTCTCAATTTGTCGGAACCAAGAACCGGACCGACCAACCTAGGAATTGGACCGGACCGGACCGACAAATGGACCGAATCGGACTGGATCGGACCAGACAAAAAAAAATGTAACCCAAATTTTTCTCTAATTGTTGAAATCAATAATGTTATAGAACTTCAACATCTATATAAAATGACTTCTTAGTAGCAAAAAATAAGAGGCCTAATGAGCCAAAAGAAATTCACGGACCAAATTAAGAAAAAAAAATTAAAAAAAGGACCGGTCCGGTCCTAGGAATCGGGAACCGGGAATCGGACCGCTTGGTCACCGGTTCCAATTTTAGGAACCGGGAACCGGACCGGACCTCTATAGAATCGGGAACCGAACCACCGATCTCGGTCCGGTCCGGGCGGTCCCGATTCAGGTGGTCCAAGTTGCACACCCCTAATTAATGCACCCTATTAATTTAGAATCCAATATGATATTGAAGGTGCATAGAAAGTTGGCTCCTCCTAATTGATGCACCTTATTTATTGTGGCGAAAGAAAAAATTTAATGAAAAATTTCCATCAAATATAATATAATACAAATCCTAGTTTAATCTAATACTTTTTTTTTCCGATCGGATAGTTTAATTAATAATTGACTTTTGCACGTTATGCATTATTTAATGGAATGTTTCTTTTCTTTTCCATGTAACATTTGACGAGCTTTTTGAAGAGAAAAGGAGAAGTATAGTCGGAAAATTTCTTGACCATATACTTATATAAAATGTGAATTGGCAAAGTGGACTTTTGCATGTTGATCTCATTTAATAAAATGAAGTGATTCTTTTCCTTTCCAAGTAAATAGTAAAGCGCTTTGTCAAGAGCAAAGCAAAGAATGATTTTTGCACATTACATGCATTCAGATTCAATGGGTTTAGAGAGAAGTGAATACACACCCACATTCCTAAATATATTCGTTAATATTTCCTTTTGTTTAATTTATTAAGAAAAATGATATTGCTACAAAACTCTCATGTAACTGAAATTATTTTAATTTTTTAATTTTTAATTTTTAATGTTTTTTAAAAGATAAATCTTTTATTACTAAGAAGTATTATTTATTTTTTAAAATAAAAAATATTATTTATTTTTTATTCTAGTGGTTGGCGACTAACTCAGTAGTAGTGATGGTGGTTGACAGTGGGTTGATGACGGCAGAGGCATGGTTGGGAGTAAGTATAGAGTGTAATTCGCAGTGTGTGTGGAGAGAGAGAGAGAGAGAGAGAGAGAGAGAGAGAGAGAGAGAGAGAGAGAGAGAGAGAGAGAGGCACTGAGAATGAAAAGAGGCAAAGTAAGTGAGAGTTAAGGCAAAGTGAGAGAGATATTGAAGTCGAAAGATTTTTACTTGACTTTTTTTTTCACTTTTGAAAGTAGGTGCAAAAAATTACTTCATAAGTAAAAAATAAAGTTGCGTAAGCAAATGAATTTATGCTTTAGAAGTTACGTCGCTAAACAGATTTATACTCTAAAAATATTTATGGAGGAGAAATTCTAGAAGTGTTATCATGCGCGCCCTAAGGAAGTTTCATTGCCTTCTTTGGGTATTCCAACTTGGATAAATGGAATTTTCACTCTTCCCTTGCCGACAGATGGTTGTAGGTGGTTCATCGTTGAACCATGAGAATCAACATGTCATCTTTAAATTTCTTCGATTCCATTTTTTTTTTTGGTTGCTCTCCACGTGAGTAATAAGCTTCAAACCTAAAATACAAAAAGAAACGAGAATATTATATTATTGTCTTCATTACCATTTGCGCTTTATCTCTTTCACGAACGATGTTTGCAAGGCTGGCTAAGCATATCTTCGTCATCTCCATAAAAACCCTCGATCCGCTAAGATTGGTAATCAAGAATACAAGACAAAGAAATCATGCATGAGGAGACTCAAAGAAGATAACAAATCAAAGCTTTCGAAAATAAGATCCCAAGTTTCTAGCACAAGTATGGTATCCTGACCAAGAAACGCCCTCTGGCTATGGGGTCAAGGGATTCCCTGTTAGTGCTCAGAAACTCGAAATCAAACCTCTCTGGCTAAGAAATGATATTTCTGAGTTCCCTTTCTCATACACAAGATCCGGTCAAGCCGGCGAGTGCAGAGGATACTACCAGGATGCTTCGAGTAGTGCTCATAACTCACGAGGATTTTGCCGACTAAGAGGCCATTAGTAGAGATGAGAGATTTAGAACATGAAGAAAGTCATTCTTCTCATTCACCAGGGTGAGAATTCAATGATCCTCCTTCTACAAACAACCCTTCCTTATATAGAGAGGGTGGATACACACAAACATAAAAGGCAGAGGGCTGCCGACACTACAAGACACAACAGGCAGATCTCATCTGCCGACACATGCATACGACAGATTTAGCTGTCGATTATTGGAATGATGAAAAGTAAAGTGGACAACAGGACTAGTCATCCTCTGGAGCTGTGTCAGAGGCATGGCTCGGGGTCTCTTCTGTCTGCTGATGATTGTCCTCTCCGTCCCTGTTGCTTTGGTAGATGTCCCACCAGTACTGTTGTTCTGCAGTGAGTGGAGGAGCGGAAGAGCTGCTTCCGTCTTGTCGTTGAGTGGGTGGGGTCGGAACGTTGTACTGGTTCTAAGGAGAGTCCAACGCATAAGGGTCCTGGGAGTCTATCATTGGAGCATCTGTCGGTGGATTTGGGGGAGGATTTTGCGATGGCTGTTCCCATGGTACTGGAATTGCTGGGTCCATGGGCCATATCTGCCACGGAATTTGTCCATTCATTTGGCATAAAGTGTGCTGTAGATCCCAGTACTCATGGTGGTTTGTCGCGAGAATTCAATGTTTTCACAATAATACAGGCTTGAAGATTCTGCTGAGGCCTGAATATTGACATTCCTGTTCTGGGTGGATCGTCTGAGACTTCTCCGTAGCCAACTGACGAAATAAAAGTCCATGGACGGTGGAACAAGATTGTTTCTGGTTCTGGCTCTTCGTCATACGAGAAGAGAGACTCAATATCATCATCTTCAAGAGAAAGCCCTACAACCTTTTCGAGTTGTCTGACCATTCGTTGTCCCTTGGGAGCTTTAGGACAGTTCTTCGCGTAATGGCCTTTTCTGTTACAGACATAGCATTTGTCTGATTTAGTCTGCTTCGAGGAGTTTTTCTGGTACTTCCTTCGCAAGTACCTCCATTTTTTCTTCTTTCTGAGCTACTCTGGTCCCTGATGGGTTCGTGGGTATCGACCTTTTTTGTAATGTCTGGATTTCTTGGACATTGTACAGTCGATTCCATCACAATTCCGGGGGCACTTAATCTTCCAGTGCGAACGGTCGCAAGCCTGAGAGATCTTCCTGTTCTCTGCCATATACTTTTTAAAAAGTTCCCGCCTATGGCATAGATCCTCAATGGCTAAATGGATAGCCTGCTGCAATTCTCCAAGGGTGGAGTCCGTCACATTCCTTTGGGCTGCATGAAGAGATTTTTCAACAGTGTCTGCAAGCTCTTTCGGAATGGATGCCATGTATACCGTCTTGAGATTGCTATCTGCTCCAATCTCATAGAACAGTTTTAACATGATCTTGAAGTGTCTATCAAGATCTCGTTTTTCCAGTGAGCAGCATTTTCGTTCGAAATATTCCTTCCTTTTTAGGTCCGTAAGATTTTGGACCCGTCCAGCAAAATAGGTATGAATCACTGTAAGGGCATTTTCAAAGGTGCTGGAGAGGAAGGTTATTTGATCTTGTTCTCCGAGTAAAGACCACCAACGCTTGAGAGCACCCGTAAACCGGGTTGTAAAGTCAAGAAGTGATGCGTAGGTATCATGGTCCTGGAGTTCACGGGCCAAAAGCCATGCGTGAAAATCCTGAATTCTGTCTGGCCATTTAAAAACTGGTATATCATCAAAAGTGAAGTATTTGGTGGTATTGGGAGGGTTTTGGTTTTCCAAAGGAGGCATATTTTCATCAACCGGGTCTGTGACCGGGTCTGATACTGGATCTGCCATGAGAATGGCTGATGGAAGTCTGGAAAACTCTTCTTCCTCCTCACTCGAGACATCTTCAGAGGTTTCAGATTCTGAGTTAGGTAGCTCGGATGCCTGGTACACCACTTGGGTGGTGGAGGGAATCATTTCTCTTGCTTGCTGGCGAGGAAATCCTTCTATTGGATTCGAAATCATCTGGATTGCCGGTTTTTCTTCAGGATCAGGTTTAGAAGACGTTCCGTCATCTTTTGCTTTCCCTTTGTCTCTCTCCGCTTTTAGTTGTTCTTCCCTGTATCGCTTCAGTCGAAGTGAATTCGAGGGGGGAAATAGCTGAAGTTCAGCAGGAGATAATTGTGGGAGTGTCTGTGGAGTCATGACACTTCTGTAGGGAAAAGTAGGACTAAACAGACTTGGTTCAGTCCGTGTGTCCATAGGTGGTGCAGATGGTTGTGGCCTTCCTCCGGCTTCAAGTTGTTGCTGAAGCATCCGGATTTGATTCCGGAGTTTGATAATTTCTGGAGTCTGGTCTTCCAGATAATGATGTGGTATTCTTCCCTGCTCCAAGAGCGTCAGCCTGCTCTGGAAACTTTCAATCATCTTCTTGATGAGTCCGACATCTGTCCGTACTTCATTAAGGACGATGTTTTGTGCCAAGGCATTTTCAGTCTGCCAGTTTAGGGTTGTTTCAACTGGATCTGTTCCGGACTTCAGTCCAGAAGGGAGGACTACATCCTTCAAGGGGATCTTGGGAGTGTGGTGAAACTTCCCTTCAAGGTCATTAAAAGGTTCTGGGGGTGGAAAGACTTGAGGTTGTGGTTGGCGGATGGTGGGAAGAGGTGGAAAATCCTTAGGATTGAACATCCTTACGGATTCTCCAAGAGGTTTCTGTATGGGTGGCTTGGGCAACTGTAATTCTGCTTCAGGGCTGTGTGGGTGTTTATAGATCCACTTTTGGATGGGTTTATAAAATGAAGAAGTGACTGGTTTATCATACTTTACCATGTATTGGTATCTTCCTCCATCTTCTCCTAGAGGACCAATGGTACGATCGCCATCCTGGAACTTCTGGTAGAGTGGATCTCTACTCTTTTTTGGTTTGCTCAAAGGCGGCGGCCTTGTGCAGGCGTTACATGGACAGAATGGATCCCAAAAGCAGTGTCCTTCGGCATCCTTGAAAGCATAGATCGGACGGCCCTGAGTATTGAAGGATTGAACATTTTCCTTAGGATCTGGTTCCTCAGAAGATTCTTCACATGGTCTAAAGCACAATATAGTGGAAAGACGAGGAGTTAAGGTTGGAAGGCGAAGGGGTTCTGCTTCTGGTTTTTCTTTGGGAAAAGTAATAGAAACTTCTCCTTCTTTCTTCCGGGTATAGACAGGTTCTGAGGACTGCAGAGGGGGAGGATTATGGTGAATTTTTTCATAGTTCGTGACCCATGTGTCTGGTAAGAGCTGGAGGAGCTTCTCTCGAGGGATTTGTTTTGGAACAAAGACACAGGAGGTCTGGTCATTTGCAACATTTATCACCAAAGCATCATCCGTACCTGGAAGGTTTAGATCAATGGCATGGTTTTGGATCCGATATACCATCTGATAGTGCAAAGTAGCAGCTATCGATCCAGGGGTTTGTTCAGCTCTAGTGATCTGGATCTGAATCTTTAGTGCTGAAAGGAGACTTGGGTCGGCTAAGGCCATGTTGAAATTCGGGAAAAGTGTCACAAAGACGGTTCCAGCATTGAGAGTGGTTTGAATAGTACCTATGCAAGCATGTTGGTACTGCATAAAACGAGTATCAAGTAAGGCAATCCTGGCAACCACTGGAAGGCCTTTTCTCCCATGGAAGGAGAGTGCTACTCTTATGGCTCCAAAGTGGAGATGGGTATACCCTTGTCTGATCCATTGACCAGGAAACTCCGGGGGTATAGAGAGAGTTATGAACTGTTCGTTCAAAGAGGCCATGATGGGATGCTGGTCGAATTTTGAAGACTGTACATGTTCTTTTACAGCCTTTGGGGATGATCTGATAAGTTCCTTTATGGTGCGGATGGGTGAAAAAGATGGTGGCTTGGAAAAGGTAGCATACGGGTTCATGATGGGTAACTGTGTTTCTGAGATCTTAGCATCTTCTTGATAGGTAACCTCATAGAGGTAATCTATCTTAGAGGCTGAAGAGTGCTTTACCTCATAGAGGTAATCTATCTGATAAGTTCCTTTATGGTCCTTGTTCGCTCTCTCCATGTTGACCTCCATCATCAGCGGCGTGTTCCTCTTGTACTCCATTATCGGCATGATTCAGCTCCAGATCAGCAAGCTCTCTTTTGGAGGTGTCGAGACAGTGAATGCCATCGGCACACTGATCGTTGTCAATGCCCTCGCGCTGGTCATCTACTTACCCTTTGTCGCGCACGCCATCTTTAACTCAACAAAGATCTTCGACGACCTTATGTAATAAAAAGGATTGCTCTTCCGAACCATCGGTAGGTACAGAGTTCTAAGTTTGATGCTGTGTCTTTACTTACACAACTAGCTACATAGATTATAGAGCGATTGTTGAGTAAAAGGCAGCTTACTTTGCTTCGTGTGAGTCAAACATATGATATTTGTGTTCATTGGTCAGCTTCTCTCCTTTTTACAAGTTATGCAACCAATAAAAGAGGCAGATTCATCAACGCACTAGTGTCAGCATTGTTGAAATATAATGCGGAATAACAGGATTTTGCAAATTAAGTCAATGCGAAAAGTCCAGAAAAATAACGATGAACGATAAAAAAAAACCACATATTACGTAGTTCGGTTCGAATATCGGTACCTACATCCACGGGGAGAGCCGGCAATAAAATCCGCCATAATCGGAGAATCGGAATTATAATTGCTCAATATGCTCGTATTTTCTGCACCTAAATTATATCCAAAACCTACAGTGTTTACAAGTAAAACAACTCTTCAATCGGATATAATAAATCTCATAGAGCACAAATCAATGAGGAAGCAAGACACTAGCGTACGGCCAAAAACAAAAACCTGCGGGTGTTATTTTCTTTCAATCTTCGTGCTCAGCGTTCTCTTCAATCAGTAACTCAAGATCTCCTTTTTTACTATGAAGCTCTCTCTCTTCTTGTGCGGCTTCAACTCACTGAAGAAACCAATGCCTTTTATGTGTGCCCATTTCAAGAAATCAAACAAAATTAACTTTTACTGGGCCCACCAAATATCCTTGTGATCTTTAGAGGTCATCTTCCCTGGAAGTTTTCAAGAAGAGAAAAACCACCCTTCACTTTTGTCTTCTTTTACTCAATGGACCTCACAATCCAATACATAAATATATATTATATGAGAGCACTTTCTTTCTTCTTATTCAGCCAAAAGAAGTCCCCTTATTGCAGCAGAGGAGTCTATGAAGCCAACTAGGTCAAAACTCACATGTTTCAAGATTTTCTATCTCCGTAAATTTCAAACTTGAGAAACAAACTTAACAATTCTCTACCTTGCCTTGATGTTTGAAAGCCAAGTTAATAGTGCTTATTGATGTAGCTAGCAACGACACCTAGAGTGGGGGTGAATAGGTGCTTCTGCAAATTTTGAGCTATAAGCGCAAGCAAGCACAGAAACTGAGTATTGGAACTAAACAGATTAAGTATGCACGAAATAAAGGAGTTCAGAAGGAGAAATGTGCACACAGATTTATAGTGGTTCGGCTATAGTAAGCTTACGTCCACTCTCTCACGATGACAGTCGATTGGCTGGATTTCACTAAGCTGATTGCAAGGTTATAGAAAATGTCACGCCCCGGATCCCGGCAGGCCGCGCGGCATCTCTGTCGAGTTACACCTGACCTGCAATCACATCGCTTCGCCCAACTGCGAACGACGGCCCAGGACTCGTCGCGGCCAAACGACGGATAACTAAAAGCGACAGCAGATAGCGCTCTACTCCCAACCAAACAGTCATTCAAGCAAGACAGAAAGATGGAAGAACACATGACATTTAACAAGTGACTAGGTCTCGGGGGTTCATTACAACCTAACGGGAGAGGGGTGAACACAAAACCAGTCCAGGGTCTAACAAACTTGTGAGGGAGACAATATCCAACATTCAAAATAAACCCTAATAGCCACCTAGCAAAAGGACAAATCCATCAACATGAGATCCGTACATCTAAGGGTTATCTTCATCGGTCAAGGGAAACTCTTCAGAGTCCTCGTCAGTGTCACCAAACACGTGGTCCTCGCCATCAAACTCCATCTGGGTATCACCATCGGAGTCTTCCACCTGCCTAGGCTCGGGGTCTACCACCTCACCTTTGTGGATTGTGTTAAGTATCGGGTTCCCATTTGGCCTTAAGACGGGAGCGTCCATGGCGTCTAGCGGACCATGCCAAGACCACCCGCTCCATCAATACCATGCTACGTACTGATGACCTGTCAGACTATCCTTCTCCCCCACGTTGACCCAAACCATAATAACTATCCTCTTAAACCACGTGTCGCTAGGTACCTCATACACTACCTCATCTTCCTCTAACTCAACCGATCGACCGTGGCGAGCTGGGGTTATAGACATCTTCAAGGGTGGGGATCTGAAATTGGGCGATCAGCCCACGGTGTGAGTCGAAACCCAGTAATCTCACAAAAGACTCAAAATAGAACATAGCATGCAAATGAAGCAGTTCGACACATGATTCAATAAACACATGGTCAGCATATAACAATGGACTGTATCACAGTAATGAACGCATACTTCATGCCATGGTATGATCAAGTCTCATTCAGATGCAAAATGTTATTTCTCATTTAATCGACCCGAGCTAGGTCCACCGGTGGCTTATAGCACTGCCGGCCGTGCCCCGGACCGAGCCCTTGCATTCGCTCAGTTGGCACCCTTGTCGCTCCAACGCCCCGTGCCGCGCACGTCCAGGCACGGTACCGCAACCGTAGCTCACTTGCCCTACGGCCGATACCCCTTGTCACTCCAACTCCAGTGTTTTCTTGACACCTATCCGGCCGTCCCGCACGGTTCTACGCACTCCGCCAAACGTTCGCTCATAAGGTTAAGTGCAATGCATCAGGCGTTCATTTCGTGTCCCGGCCTTCGGCCCACAATTCCCCACGCATTTTTAGCGCACACGCCTGTCTCAATCAAGCTTACATGGATTCACATACATCACATCAAAGTTCAATTCATCACCCATCACTCACGTGAATCCAAAGCAGAAAATGCACATCAATCCGAGTTTCAAACTCCATTTTTCAGTGTTTTTGACCCCAAGCATAGGTCCCAATATACGTGGTTACTCTTAGATCCTCTTAGGGCTACCATACAATGTTCATCTCATGCATCATGGACCCTAGGATCTCACGGCTAGAACCATACATGTACGGCCAGCAACCTATTTGAACATGTATTGACCAATATCACACGATTACTCATCTTAGACTACTCTAGAACCATCACACGATGTTCATATCACACTCCATGGACTCCATGACTTCTCGGAGAGCACTTCACATGCACGACCAGCAACCAAATTTTAACTTACAATGGGCTACACCCCACGGCACAATCTTCCTACACACGGCCATCACTCAAATTGGACATGCATTGTCTAATATCACACGATTACTCTTCATAGGCCCTTAGAACCACCATCCAATGCTTGACCCATACAATATGGACATTGTAACCTCATGGACAGAACTGTAAGTACACGGCCAGCAAGTCAATTCGAACATGCAATGAGTTATACTTCACGGCACACTCAAGAACAAGCCCCAAGCACACATAGTTCTACCCTAAGTCTAGTTATGAGCTTACCCTACTTGAATTTGGGCACAAAATCGAGAATGGAGCTGACTTTGGAGATCTTGACGAAGTTGATGAAACTGTATTACAAGAGAATAAGTTCGAAAGTGTACCAAAGGGTTGAATCTATGACATGCAAGGGGTGAAACAGCATCAATAGCGCTTAGATGATCTTGCATGTGAGTGAATCTCACTTGGATGGCATTGCATGTCCGATCTATTTTCATATAACTGAAATTCAAGATCTTACCGACGTGTGGGAGAAAACGGGGGTCGATTCGGACTCCAGATGAGCCCGAACGGTCCATTTGAAAATCGGTACGCGCTAGAGTCCGCCGCGACGGGATTTGGACAACCACCGTCGAAAGGATGTTCCGGCCAGCTCCGACGGCTATTTTCTGCAATTCAGGCGGCGTTGGAATCGTCTGGAAGCGCGGAAGAGAATGGCGGTGGTTTGAAGGAAAACGGAGCTCTAAGGAGAAAGTTATGGCCGTCGGAAGGTGTTGGAGTCGGGGTTCCGCACTGGTAACAAAACAGGGAGGTTCAGGCAGTCGAACGGGGAGCTTCTGGCAGTTTCTCGACGCGATTCGGGTGTCGTTGGAATCTTCTGGAAGAGAGGAAGAGAATGGCGGTGGTTTGAAGGAAAACGGAGCTCTGAGGTGAAAGTTATGACCGTCAGAAGGTGCTGAGGTCGGGGCTCCGCGCTGGTAACAGAACAGGGAGGTTCAGGCGGTCGGACGGGGAGCTTCCGACTGTTTCTCACTGCAATTCAGGTGTCGTTAGAATCTTCTGGAAGAGGGGAAGAGAATGACCATGGTTTAAAGGAAAATGGAGCTCTGAGGTGAAAGTTATGGCCGTCGGAAGGAGAGGTGCACAGGGAGAGGCCGAGAGAGAGCGAGCGTGAGAGAGAGAGCGTGAGTGAGGGATAGTTGTCGGGAATGGTGAGGGAATATGGTGGAAAATGAAGATATTTCCTTCATGTTCCAAGGCCAATAATATGGGGAAGACCAAGGCTTTTCTTTGGAGGACAAGTGGCACAAAGGTGAGGACAAATGGCACAAAGGTAATAGCATGTTCATTGTTTATTTCCATGAGAAATTGGTGGGGATTATGATGTATATTGGAACTTGGGTGACATATTCTAATATAGGGAATTATAATGGTGGCCTTGGATTGAGTAGAATGTGACACTTGTCACGATAGGTGGAATCTCCATTCTCGAGGAAAATTCGACTGACAGACGTTTCCTCGGTGTTTCTATTTCCTCGGGATGCGAGCTGTCGAGACCGAGAAACCTTCTATCGAACCCGACGTGATTCTCAAGGTAGACTGAACTAAAATTCAATTCACCTAGAAAATGCTAGGAAATACTCAATCTATGATCCGGAGAACTCCGAACGGTTCGGAGGCATTTTGGAAATTTCTATCATTGTCTCGGTTTCCAATTGAATTTCCTCGAAGGTAACACCGTCCAATTCTCATTGTAACTTTTCTGGCAAATCCGATTGTCCAATTTATGAATTTTATTTCGTGGCCACTTCCATTGATTTACAACTTTAGTAAATGCTCAGACTAACGGGCGGTTTTAAGGAAATACGCGTACCGACCTGTCAGGGTCCACGTACTTTAAGTTCCTTGGTAGCCATTCCCCTTTGGTCAGTCATCCCGAGTTGATCAGGCTTAAGTGAGATTCATCTAAAGCGAAATAATGAAATACGTCCATTCTCATTAAATTCCCAAAATGGGTCGAAAATTCAGACTGGTACAATTCTCCCCCCCTTAAAGAGTTTCGTCCTCGAAACTTGTACATCACCACTACACTTGGCTATTCAAACAGAAATGGGTACAAACACTACATTTCTTCCTTGTTTTCCCATGTGGCTCCTTCTGTGACATGATGCTCCCAGACGACTTTGACGAGTGGAATCGTCTTGTTCCTTAAAACTTGCTCCCTTTTGTCCTCTATCCTGACCGGCTTCTCGACGTACGAAACCCTATCGTCCACGTTTATGACTTCATGATCGAGTATATGGCTAGGATCAGGCTCGTACTTCCTTAACATCGACACATGAAAAACGTTGTGCACTTGCGACAGGTTCGGCGGTAAGGCCAGTCGATACGCTAGCGTCCCAATTCGTTCCAATATTTCGATTGGGCCTACAAACCTCGGGCTCATCTTCCCTTTCTTCCCAAACCGTGATAGCCCTCGCATTGGCGAAACCTTTAGAAATGAGTGGTCTCCAACTTGAAATTCCAGAGGTTTGCGCCTCCGATCCGCATAGCTTTTCTGGTGACTCTGCGCAGTTTTCAGTCTTTCTCTAATCACCTTAACCGCTTCGACTGATTGCTGGACCAGCTCTGATCCAGTTATCCTCCTTTCGCCCACTTTGTCCCAACACACTGGCGTCCTGCACGCCCTCCCATACAGAGCTTCGAATGGCGCCATCTTAATACTCTGTTGGTAGCTATTATTGTAGGCAAACTCCACCAGATGTAGCTGCTCTTCCCATCCGCTCTTAAAGTCAATTATACAGGCTCTCAACATATCCTCCAGAGTCTATATCGTCCTTTCGGATTGTCCATCTGTCTGCGGGTGATATGCCATACTAAAATGCAACTCTGATCCCAATGCAGCTTGTAAACTCTTCCAAAATGTTGCGGTGAAACGGGGGTCACGATCTGAAGTGATCGATACAGGTACCCCATGTAGGCGGATTATCTGACGTACAAACAGATCGGCTAATTTCTCAAGAGGATGATCCTTTCGCACGGCGATGAAGTGAGCCGACTTCGTCAGTCGATCGACTACAACCCATATCGAGTCATTTCCCCTCTAACTCCTTAGCAACCGTGTCACAAAATCCATCATGACGTGTTCCCATTTCCATTCTGGAATCTCCAGTGGCTGCAACAGTCCTCCAGGTTTACAGTGTTGCACCTTCACTCTTTGGCACGTCAGACACTTGGCCACAAATTTCGCCACATCGACTTTCATTCCGTTCCACCAGTACTGCTGACGCAAGTTTTGGTACATCTTCGTACTACTAGGGTGAATACTATAGCTGCTTCGATGAGCTTCCGTCAGAATTTCCCTCTTCAAGGCTTCATCGTCTAGTACGCATAGTCGTCCTCTAAACTTCAGAATCCCGTCCTCTGCCACTTGAAACTCTGGTCTCCTCTTATCTGTGTCCAAGTGCAGAATTTTATGCAAGTCAGGATCCATAGACTGCAGTTCCTTGATCCTCATTTGAATCGTCGGTTCAATCCTCAAGGTAGCTATTAGACTCGAGGGGGGTCCCATCTCCAGTTTAAACTCTGAGTCTCTCAATCCTGCAAGTAGAGTCCACTCCTTAACCATTAGGCACGCCATACTTGACTTTCGACTAAGGGCATCGGCTACTCTGTTAGCCTTTCCAGAGTGATACAGGATATCACTGTCGTAGTCCTTGAGCAATTCCATCCAACGGCGTTGCCTCATGTTTAGCTCATTCTGGGAAAACAAATACTTCAGGCTTTGGTGGTCCGTATAAATCTAGAACTTTTCTCCAACCAGATAGTGTCTCCATATTTTCAGTGCGAACACTATTGCAGCGAGTTCTAGGTCGTGCGTCGGGTAGTTCATCTCATGCGGCCTCAGTTGTCGAGATGTATACGCTACAACCCGTCTATGTTGCATCAAGACACATCCCAGACCTCTTAACGATGCATCACTATAAATTTCAAAGCCTCCTAGTCCGGACGGAATAGTCAGTACTGGAGCAGTCATCAGCCTCTGTTTAAGCTCTTGAAAACTTTCTTCGCACCTATCCGTCCATTTTCGTCTCCTTCTTCAATAGACGTGTCAAAGGGCCAGCTATGGCAGAGAATCTTTCTACGAAGCGTCTATAGTAACCTGCCAACCCCAAGAAGCTCCTTACTTCCGTTACAGTTGTCGGTCTCTGCCAGTTCATTACCGCTTCTATCTTGGATGGATCGATAGAAAGTCCTTCGCCAGAGATTACATGTCCAAGGAAAGTTATTTTATTCAGCCAAAATTCGCATTTACTGAACTTGGCATATAGCGAATGCTTCCTCAGCGTCTCCAATACTGTCCTCAAGTGCAATTCATGGTCCCCAACACTCCATGAGTAAACCAGGATATCGTCAATGAACACTATAACAAATTGGTCTAAAAATTCCTTGAACACCCTGTTCATTAGGTTCATGAATGCAGCAGGCGCATTGGTCAACCCAAATGGCATAACCGTGAACTCGTAATAACCATACCTTGTCCTAAAGGCCGTTTTTGGTATATCCTCACTCCTAATCCTCAGCTGGTGGTAACCCGTCCTAAGATCAATCTTTGAGAATATGGTTGCTCCCTGTAATTGATCGAATAGTTCATCAATCCTGGGGAGTGGGTACTTGTTCTTCACCGTCACCTGGTTCAGCTGTCTATAGTCAATACACAATATCAACGACCCATCCTTTTTCTTAACAAACAGCACTGGCGCCCCATGGCGACGCACTGGGTCGGATGAATCCTTTGTCTAGCATTTCCTGCATCTGCACCTTGAGCTCCTTTAGCTCCACCAACACCATCCTATAGGGTGCCTTAGAAATCGGTTCAGTCCCTAGAACTAATTCAATAACAAACTCTACCTCTCTTTCTGGCGGTAAGCCAGGCAACTCCTGTGGGAATACATCAGGGAATTCACGAACTATAGCCACATCCTCTAACCTCACTTCTTCCACAGAGGAGTCGACCACAGACGCCAGATAACCCTGACATCCCTCATCCAACAATTTGGTCACTTCCAACAGCGTTATCAAAGGAATTGAAGTTCCTCCCTGACTATCCACAAATTCGAATCTAGGGTGCCCAGCTGGGTTAAACTGGATCACCCTGCTACTACAATCAATCACGGCTCCCTGTTTAGTCAACCAATCCATTCCTATTATGACATCAAAGTCAAACATGGGCAGCACTACAAAGTCAATTACTCCCCTTCCTACACCAAAAGTTATCTCACAGCCCATGCAACCCATTAGAACAGGAATCCTATCTTTCAACGGAGTCATAACATGCAGCGCTACTTTCAACGTTTTCATCTCCATATTAGACAAAAGGGCAAACTGCTCAGAAACAAACGAGTGTGTAGCTCCCGGATCAAACAAGGCATAAGCAGCGCATCCACACAGAGAGATCGTACCTATGATCACCCCCGGCGCGTCCTCAGTGTCCTTACACGCCACAGCGTACACTCTCCCTTGTGCAGGTGGTCGATTCTGGTTTCCTTGTGCAGCTACCGGTGGTGGTCTTATCAGGGGTCCTTACTGCTAATTCTGTTGTCCACGGTTCTTCCTCGGGCATTGCCTTGCCAAATGCCCCATCTGTCCGCACCCAAAGCAAGCACCAGTCATCTTAGGGCAGGATCCGATCGCATGCCTCATTCCACAGTCAGAGCATCTTGGACCATTACCTGTCGTCGGTTTTCCTAGAGTCTTCCGGGCTGGAGGGACAAACCTTCTGTTGTCCATCATTGGCCTTTCCCAAGGCTTCGGTTATCCCTCGAGTGTGTAAATCGCGAACTAGATGCGGTGCTTCTTTCGTTCAAGTCCCTTTCGAACTCCTATGCTCATTCATACATTGCTCAATACTCCCTTACTCCTGCAGTGATCAATCTGCTGCGGAGGTCTGGCCTCAGTCCTTCACGGAACCTCCATGCTCTGTCCCAAGCATTCTCAATCAATATGGGCGCGAATTTAGACAACCTTGCAAACTTAGCCTCATACTGGTCCACCGTCATCTGCCCTTGGCGGAGTCGCAGGAACTCCTCCATCTTCCTCTCCTGCGCAGCTTCCGAGAAATACTTGCCATTGAAGGCCTCGCAGAAAGCTGTCCAGTTTGGCGCTATACCCTCGGGAAAGATCCTTCCTTGAGTAGCCTTCCACCAGTCATTCGCGGTATCTTGGAGCTGGTAGACCGCCAGTGAAACCCTTTCTTTGTCCTGCACCTCAGTACGTCAAACGCTTTCTCCAGCCGTTCAATCCAAAGAGAGGCTGCTTCAGGCCCACCACCTCCGTCAAACTTTGACGGTTGTAACTTCAGAAACTGCTCCACCAGGTGTGGTGCCTGTCGATCTCCATTCCCACGACCATTGTTCCCATTTGCCCCGTTCGCTCCATTCGCTCCATTTGCTCCATTAGCAGCAGCTACCGCAGCTTCAGCGGCTTGGGCTACAATGGCATCTCTTTCTGCAGCATGCCTGCCCATCAGATTCCCCATCTCAGCTAGCACTCGCAGTATGTCTGCGATGCTGGGGTTTTCAGCTGCTGGAGCTTGTGAGCCTGATGCGCCATCAGTCCTTCTAGTCCTGCCTCGATTGTTCATGTTCTCGGATCATACTTACCTAGACCTACTACGATTCCGTTGAGGAATTAAGGCCTAAACCACCCCTTAGGTCTAGCAATACACAACAACAGGCTAACATATGGCCACTAACAATAGTTTCAGAAAGGCACTCACATCACATCACAGTTAGGGTTCAGTCTCTTACCTTAGGTCCAAACGTAATCTGCAAAGTAGCAGTACCATAAATAGTATTTAACACAAGGACCTAGCACAAACTTGGGCAACCAGTTTACAATAGCAATCACATGCGCCAATCAATGACATGCAGCGTTCCCATCTTAATCTTGCCTTAGGGGTCTTGCTATCTAACTACCCCATGAATCACCATCCTTATTACTCCAAACCTCAAATCAGTCTCATCTCGAGTTGTCCTCGCTCTAATACCAATTTCGGGCGGTGATGTCACGCCCCGGATCCTGACGGGCCGCGCGACATCCTCGTCGAGTTACACCTGACTTGCAATCACATCGCTTGGCCCAATTGCAAACGACGGCCCAGGACTCGTCGCGACCAAACAACGAATAACTAAAAGCGACAACAGACAGCGCTCTACTCCCAACCAAACAGTCATTCAAGTAAGACAGGAAGATGGAAGAACACATGACATTTAACAAGTAACTAGGTCTCGGGGGTTCATTACAACCTGACGGGAGAGGGGTGAACACAAAACCAGTCCAGGGTCTGACAAACTTGTGAGGGAGACAATATCCAACATTCAAAATAAACCCTAAGAGCCACCTAGCAAAAGGACAGATCCATTAACATGAGATCCGTACATCTAAGGGTTATCTTCATCGGTCAAGGGAAACTCTTCAGGGTCCTCGTCAGTGTCGCCAAACACGTCGTCCTCGCCATCAAACTCCATCTGGGTATCACCATCGGAGTCTTCCACCTACCTAGGCTCGGGGTCTACCACCTCACCTTTGTGGATTGTGTTAAGTATCGGGTTCCCATTTGGCCTTAAGACGGAAGCGTCCATGGTGTCTAGCGGACCATGCCAAGACCACCCGCTCCATCGATACCATGCTACGTACTGATGACCTGTCAGACTATCCTTCTCCCCCACGTCGACCCAAACCATAGTAACTATCCTCTTAAACCACGTGGCGAGCTGGGGTTATAGACATCTTCAGGGGTGGGGATCTGAAATTGGGCGATCAGCCCACGGCGTGAGTCGAAACCCAGTAATCTCACAAAAGACTCAAAATAGAACATAGCATGCAAATGAAACAGTTCGACACATGATTCAATAAACACATGGTCAGCATATAACAATGGACTGTATCACAGTAATGAACGCATATTTCATGCCATGGTATGATCCAGTTTCATTCAGATGCAAAATGTTATTTCTCATTTAATCGACCCGAGCTAGGTCCACCGGTGGCTTATAGCACTGCCGACCGTGCCCCTGACCGAGCCCTTGCATTCGCTCAGTTGGCACCCTTGTCGCTCCAACGCCCCGTGCCGCGCACGTCCAGGCATGGTACCGCAACCGTAGCTCACTTGCCTTATGGCCGATACCCCTTGTCACTCCAACTCCAGTGTTTTCTTGACACCTATCCGGCCGTCCCGCACGGTTCTACGCACTCCGCCAAACGTTCGCTCATAAGGTTAAGTGCAATGCATCAGGCGTTCATTTCGTGTCCCGGCCTTCGGCCCACAATTCCCCACGCATTTTTAGCGCACACGCCTGTCTCAATCAAGCTTACATGGATTCACATACATCACATCAAAGTTCAATTCATCACCCATCACTCACGTGAATCCAAAGCAGACAATGCACATCAATCCTAGTTTCAAACTCCATTTTTCAGTGTTTTTGACCCCAAGCATGGATCCCAATATACGTGGTTACTCTTAGATCCTCTTAGGGCTACTATACAATGTTCATCTCATGCATTATGGACCCTAGGACCTCATGGCCAGAACCATACATGCACGACCAGCAACCTATTTGAACATGCATTGACCAATATCACACGATTACTCATCTTAGACTACTCTAGAACCATCACACGATGTTCATATCACACTCCATGGACTCCATGACTTCTCGGAGAGCACTTCACATGCACGACCAGCAACCAAATTTTAACTTACAATGGGCTACACCCCACGGCACAATCTTCCTACACACGGCCATCACTCAAATTGGACATGCATTGTCTAATATCACACGATTACTCTTCATAGGCCCTTAGAACCACCATCCAATGCTTGACCCATACAATATGGACATTGTAACCTCATGGACAGAACTGTAAGTACACAGCCAACAAGTCAATTCGAACATGCAATGAATTATACTTCACGGCACACTCAAGAACAAGCCCCAAGCACACATAGTTCTACCCTAAGTCTAGTTATGAGCTTACCCTACTTGAATTTGGGCACAAAATTGAGAATGGAGCTGACTTTGGAGATCTTGACGAAGTTGATGAAACTGTATTACAAGAGAATAAGTTCGAAAGTGTACCAAAGGGTTGAATCTATGACATGCAAGGGGTGAAACAGCATCAATAGCGCTTAGATGATCTTGCATGTGAGTGAATCTCACTTGGATGGCGTTGCATGTCCGATCTATTTCCATATAACTGAAATTCATGATCTTACCGACGTGTGGGAGAAAACGGGGGTCGATTCGGACTCCAGATGAGCCCGAACGGTCCATTTGAAAATCGGTGCGCGCTGGAGTCCGCCGCGACGGGATTTGGACAACCACCGTCGAAAGGATGTTCCAGCCAGCTCCGATGGCTATTTTCTGCGATTCAGGCGGCGTTAGAATCGTCTGGAAGCGCGGAAGAGAATGGCGGTGGTTTGAAGGAAAACGGAGCTCTGAGGTGAAAGTTATGGCCGTCGGAAGGTGCTGGGGTCGAGGCCCCGCGCCGATAACAGACCAGGGAGGTTCAGGCGGTTGGATGGGGAGCTTCCGGTGGTTCCTCGGTGCAATTCAGGTGTCGTTGGAATCGTCTGGAAGAGAGAAAGAGAATGGCGGTAGTTTGAAGGAAAAGGGAGCTCTGAGGTGAAAGTTATGGCCATCGGAAGGAGAGGTGCGCAGGGAGAGGCCGAGAGAGAGCGAGCGTGAGCTTCACCAAAGGAACAAGCTTAGTTATCATATTCGCAGTGTTCTTTGCTAGAGTAATTTTTTTCACAATAACCTTACCATTTGCTAAGACATCTCGGATGAAGTGGTGTATGATATTGATATGCTTCGTTCACTCGTGATAAATCGGACTATATCCTAGATAAATCGTACCTTGATTATCACCGTGTATATAAACACTTTTCTGCTTTAATCCAAAGTCTAAGAGCAAACCTTGTAACTATATCGCTTCCTTCGTTATAAATGTAAGTGTCATATACTCTGCCTCAGTCAATGACAAGGCCATGTGATCTGTAAGGACGCTTTTCAACTAACTACACTACTTGCAAGTATAAATACGTACCTTGCTAAAGACACCACACTCATCCAAGTCACTTGCATGATCAGAATCCACATAACCAGGGTTTCACTACCATTACTGTCCCTCCGGTACACTATACCAATGTCTATTGTCCCCTTCAAATATCTAAAAATCCATTTCATAGCTTCCCAATGAGCTTTACCAAGACGCTTCATATAACGACTGACTACACTCATGGTCTATGAAATAATAGGCATAGTGCAAACCATATCATACATAATACTACCCACTACACTAGAATAAGGAACGCGAAACATATGCTCCCCCTCCTCCTCAGTCTACGATGATAACTTATCTAAAAATTTAAAGTGCTTCACTAATGGGGTATTCACAGTCTTCGCTGACTGAATATTAAAATGTCCAATAATCTTCTCAATATATTCCTTTTGAGACAGACGTAATACTCTTGCAATCTTATCACGCAAAATCTCTATACCCAAAATTTTCTTTGCAGCACTTAAATCTTTCATCTCAAATTTAGCACTAAACTACCTTTTCAGCACATCAATATTAGACATATTCTTATATGCTATCAGCATATCATCAACATATAACAGCAGATATATCAAAGACCCATCATTTAGTTTCCTAAAGTAAACACAGCTATCCATCTGACTTTTTAAATGGTCCTGACTAGCCATGAAAGTATCAAAACGCTTATACCAATCCCTAGAAGACCATTTTAGTCCATATAAAGATTTCTTTAATAAGCAAACATGGTCTTTCTTACCCGAAATAGCAAATCTCTCTGGCTGCCTCATGTAAATTTGCTCCTCCAACTCACCATGAAGAAACGTCATTTTCACATCAAGTGGCTCTAACTTGAGATCATGTGCAGCGACTAAGGTAAGTAAAACACGAATAGAAGTATGTCTTCCTACGGGAGAAAATACCTCATTGTAGTCGATGTCCTCCCTCTGTGTATATCCATTTACAACAAGTCTCGCCTTATACCCCGCTGCCTCAACATCAAGAATGCCTTCTTTCTGTTTGTAGACACATTTACTTCCTACAATCTTCTAGCTCTTGAGTACTTTAACTAGCTCTCATGTCTGAATTTGATATAGTGATTCCATCTCTTCACTTATAGCCCTTAGCCATTACGACGACTTAGAACTAGCCATCACCTTAGAATAAGACAAAAGCTCATCTGTCTCTATCTCGTCACTTACAGTCAAAGCATAAACAATATTTGTATAAACATAATACACTGGTGGTTTAATTTTCCTTCTCTGTTTATTTGCAGCTCTACTATGTTGCGGTTGCACTGGTTGTTCAATATCACCGACTTCAAGAACTGCGGCCTCATCTGCAGTCCCAACCTCTGTTACCTCCGAGGTTTTCGGAGTCTCCACCTGAAGCTCCATCTCATTATTGACACTATGATTTGTCTGCGCCGTTGGTAGTGTCTCAAGACTCCTTTGTCGAAGCACTATAGTCTCGTCAAATATCACATCTTTGCTTATTATAAAACCAGATGATTTGGGATCAGTGTACCATAGTCGGTAGCCTTTTACCCCATGTGCATAACCCAGAAATATGCACTTCTTCGATCTCAACTCAAGCTTACTATCACCCGCATGAGCATACGCAGGACATACGAATACTCGTAATATGGAGTAATTAACAGGTTTCCCTGACTATACTTCCTCTAGAGTCTTCCACTCGATAGCAGATGATGGAGATCGATTAATTAGATAGCAAGCCATATTCACTACTTTGGCCCAAAATTCGTTACCTATCATGTCAAAGCATACTTCGAGCCCACTCAAGTAAAATTATGTTATTCCGTTCTGCCAGGCCATTCTATTGTGGTATCGCATGTACTATGCGGTGTCTCACAATCCTTTCTCTCTCACAGAACTCGATAAAATCTTTACCACAGAACTTTATGCCGTTATCAGTTCTCAAGCACTTGATCCATTTATCTGACTACTTTTCAATCAATGCTTTAAATTTCTTGAACCGATCAAACACATTAGATTTGTGCTTCAGAAAATACACCCACATCTTTCTAGAATAATTGTTGATAAATGTCAGCACATATCGAGCACTACCTTTTGAAGGAATAAGAGACAGCCCCCAAACATCTGAATGATGTACTTGACTGGTTTCTTGGTCGAATGAATACCTATAATAAATTTAATACGGCATTGCTTTCCAAAGATACAATGCTCACATAAGTCTAATTTACTTATTTTCTGACCCTTTAACAATCCCTTATCACTCAGTATCGTCACACTTGCCTCACTCATGGGCCCTAAACTCATATGACACAACTGAGTTAAATCGGAATTTGACTCACCTGATGAAACTGCAGCAGCTCCTGTCACGGTCTCTCCTAGTAAATGATAAAGAGAACTCACTTTCTTCCCTTTCATCACTATAATGGCACCTCGAGAGATCTTTAGCACTTCACCTTCAGTGTTGTACTTACACCCTATATCATTGAGTGTCCCTAGAGAAATAAGGTTCTTCTTGAGTTTCGGTACATGCCTCACGTCTATCAATATGTGCACTACACCATCGTGCATACAAATCTGAACTGTCCCTATTCTCGCAACTTTGTAGGCTGCGTAATTCCCCATCAGAACTCTACTACCATCTGTAGTCTGGTAAGTAGTAAACCAATTCTTATGAGGTGTCATATAATAAGAATACCTCGAATCTAGCACCCATTCGTCTCTTGATGAACCTATAGTTACACATAAAATAGCCTCTATATCACTAATGCTCTCCTCAACAACGTTTGTCGTACTACTTGTAACTTTTTGCTTATCACCTCTATTTCTTGATTTAGGATAATCTCTCATGATGTAACCCTCTTCATGACACTCAAAGCACTTCACGCGTCTCGTAGACTTTCTATGGCGTGATTTAGACTTGCTTTTACCTCTGCTGCTGTTGTTGGACCCTCGATATTGCTCTTTACCTTGAATCATTAGTCCTTGCGCTACATCATGCACTAGACTGTCATCTCACAATTTTTTCTGCCACTCCTTAGAAAATAAGGCGGACTTTACCTCTTCCGAAGTAATCGTAGTTCGCCTCTGCAGCAATGAATTAATAAAATGCTCCCATGACTTTGGTAAAGAAGCTAACAACATCATGCCCTGTTCTTCATTATCAAGTGCTTTACCGACGTTCTTCAAATCCATAATGAGTTTATTAAATTCATATTATCTAAACTGAAACATCTTCTTCAGCATGTACAAGCAAATATTGAAACTTTTAGTTATATAGAGGGCTTGAAGTTTTGCCTATAACGATGCAACATCTTTTTCCTCAATCACCTCTATTAATACCTAATTCGATAAATTTAATAGTATTATACTCTTTGCTTTCTTCAATAACTCTATCTTATCAGCCTCTTTCATTGAAATCAGCAACTCTTCTTTGCCATCCAACGCCTTGGCTAACCCTGAGTTGCCAAGAGTGCACATATCTAAACACTCTACAACCCAAAGTTGTTCCTCATGTTAAACTTCTCAATTTCTTCTTTCACTCCAAATATAATTGCAATAAATAGAATATCTAGATAATAATCAGACAAGCAAAAGTCGAAAATCACAATCTAGAAATTTAATCGCAAGCTCTAATACCAATTGTTGAAATATAAATGCGGAATAACATGATCTTGTAAATTAAGTTAATGCGAAAAGCCCAAAAAAATAATGAGGAACGATAAAGAACACTAGAGATTATGTGGTTCGGTCCGAATATTGGTACCTACATTTATGGGGGGAACCGGTAATAAAATCCACTATAAACAGAGAATCGGAATTATAATCGCTCAATACGCTCGTGTTTCTCGCACCTAAATTATATCCAAAACCCAAAGTGTTTACAAGTAAAATAACTCTTCAATCGGATATAATAAATCTCATGGAGCACAAATCAATGAGGAAGCAAGATGCTTGCGTACGGCCGAAAACAAGAACCTGTGGGCGTAATTTTCTTTCAATCTTCGTGCGCGGCATTCTCTTCAATCAGAAACTCAAGATCTCCCTTTTTACTTTGCGGCTCCCTCTCTTTTTATGCGGCTTCAACTCACCGAAGAAACCAATACCTTTTACCTGTACCCTTTACAAGAATTCCAACAAAATTAACTTTGACCAGGTCCACCAAATATCCTTGTGAACTTTAGAGGTTATCTTTCCTTTACGTTTTCAAGAAGAGAGAAAAGCCACCCTTCACTTTTGTCTTCTTTTACTTAATAGACTCCATAATCCAATATATATATATATATTATATGAGAGCACTTTCTTTCTTCTTATTCGGCCAGAAGAAGTCCCCTTATTGCAGCAGAGGAGTCCACGAAGCTAACTAGGTTAAAACTTACATGTTTCAAGTTTTTCTATCTCTGTAAATTTCAAACTCGAGGCACAAATTTAACAAGCACAATTTATATTGTCATCTACCTATCAATCGTTGCTTGGCATGATTCACAATCCTAGCATCAATACCTGACATCGCAACCAACCATCAAACGATGACTTATTAGAATATTATAGCTTTTGCGAATATTTTAAGGGAGAAGTAGAATAAGCAGCCTTTTGCCCATATTTACAATTGAATAGCCAGAATCATGCATATGAATTCATGATGGAAGAGAGTGTAGAGAAGTCGGAGGTAATACAAGTGAGAACTTAAATGGAGAGGTTGCTCACTACCTGTGGGAATTCAACTAAGATATAAGAGCAAAATAAGAAATCCTTCTTGTTCTCAAGCCAAAGGCTCAAATAAGTTAATGAATCAAATAAGTTTTATTTTTTATTTATCATGACATACTTATATAGATGAGGATTGAACAGTACTTCAAGAACAAGTAAACTATCACAGAGAAAATAACTAAACATTAGACTCTATTTGTTTCATGGAAAATGTAGTGTTTCCAAAAAATATTTTCCAAGAAGTCGTTTTTCGAGAAAATGATAATATTTTTTTATATTTGACTGAGACATGAAAATAAACTAGAAAATACTTTCTACTGTTTGCTATGGAAAATTATTTTCTGCAGTACATAGCTTTTAATAATTTTTAAATTTTTTACTTTTTATTTTTTAAAAATTATTATTTTTCCAATTTTTTTCTCTTTTTATTTTGTCTTCTACCTTTCTTCTTTGGCTGGCCATCGCACTATCATCTCCATGTTCCATCCATTTTCTTCTTCATCTTTGGTACGTAGAGAAGAGAGCTTTCGTATGGTCACCACCTCGAGGAGTTCTATGATTGCAGCAATCCACAAGCAATTCGAATCTAGAGACCAACCACAGCTATAGCTAAGAAACGATGTTTGGTTGCGATGATGATGGCCAATGACTGGCCGCAAGAGAGCTCGAGGCTCGTCTAGTCCCCGTGATCTCGGGCTCACCTGAGGTTAGCGAGCCCCTAGCTCGCTAGAACTTAAAGCCATGCCTTCACATCTGGCCATCTACTATTTGAAGAAAGTGTGAAGCAAAGGAAGCAGAAGCCATGCTTTCTTCTCAAGTATGATCCATTCAATCCAGATCTAAAGCCTTATTGATGATCGAACATAATTCATGGCCATCAAATACGGAGGACAGAGAATGAGAAGAGAGAATAGGGTTGGAGGAGAGAGAGAGAAAAGAAAATTTACATGCGAGAAAGAAACTTGAGATAGAGGGGATAATGATTTCCATTTCTCAAAAAAGGAAATCATTTTCCTCCCATTTTCCTCAATTTTGGAAGGTTTTTTCTATTGAAAGGAAAATATTTTCCGTTGACCACTCATTTTCCATCTCCTAAACACCGGAAATTGGAAAAAATGTTGTCTGAAAAAGCATTTTTCTTGAAATAAATAGAGCCTTAAAGACATGGTAACTACCCAAACATTAAAGACATAGGAACTAGAAACGCATTAAACACATAAAGACTTTGAACTTTGTTTTTTGAGAACTACAACACATTTAATACTCTTAAAAACTTAGACTCGAATTCGTTCACCATCTTGGGCAGCTTGAAAGATCAATAAATGCTAAAAGAAATCGTCCAAGATAGCTCCCAATTTTTAGGAAGTTGATAAGTAGTCTTGGAATCAACAATGAGTTTGTAAATCGACATCTAGGTAGTCAATCGATAACCATGAAATCGAAAACTCTCTTGAAAAGCTGTAGGCTTTCAATGCTTGTTTTCTCTTTCTTGATACTTTACATTGTGTTTTTTGATCATTTCTCTACCCTGCTTATGAAGCTTCTTTAAAAAGTTGGCATGTTCCTTAGCATATCCACTAAAATGTTGAGGGTGGGAAGTGGAGCTAAATCTAATGGACTAATAGGATTTTTTCCATATACAATCTCATAAGGACTTTTTCCAGTTGTAAGCAAATTCAGCTTGAGCCAAAGTGAGATCCCACTATTGTAGGCTACTTCCAAGTAAGCTCCTTAAAAGATTTCCCAAACTCTGATTAACAACTTCAGTTTGTCCATCGGTTTGAGAGTTGATGAGAAGAGCTAAATTAAAGTGTTTTGTCTAACTTCTTCCAAAGTGTATGCCCAAAATTATTATAAACTCGGTATCTCAATTAAATATTATCATCTTTGGAATGCCATAAAGCTTCACTATCTCTTGAAAATAGAGATTCGCCACATAAGTAGCATCCAAAGTCTTATGACATGATACAAAATCATTTTTTAAAAATCGATCAACGGTCGCTATAAGTGAGTATTTACCCCTTTGTGTCCTAGGGAAACCAACAATAAAATCGAGGCTCACATTTTTCCAAGGAGATGTTGGAACCTGTGATGGGGTGTACAAGCCGATATTTTGAGCATGGCTTTTGGCAATGTGACAAGGGTTGCACCGCTCCACATGCCTCATAACATCTTTCTCCATTCGAGGTCAATAAAAAGTTTTCTTTGACAAGAGAAAGAGTCTTGCCTCTTCCAAAATGATTGGCTAGTCCACTAACATGGGCTTCATTGATAATGGCTTCCTCTACAAACTTCTCGGTATGCATAAGCAATTATTCTTGAAAAGAAATCCATATGGCAACAAGAATTGCTGATAACAAGGAATGCATGCGGTTTAATGCATCTGTCACTCCATTAAAAGCTCCAATTTTATGTTTGTTGAGAAAAGTGAAATTTGAAAAAACTCTACCCACTTGGCATGCCAATTCTTGAGTTTAAGTTATGTGCCAATGTACTTCAAGGCTTCATGATTCGAATAGAGAAAAAAATTTCTTGAACAATTTCCTTCATGGCTAAGAACTGCACCAATTGCCATGTTAGAATCACAATCAACTTCAAAGACCTCATTAAAATTTGGAAGTGCAAGAGCATCGATGACCTTCTTTTTTAGAAGTTTGAAGCTTTGTTATGCCTCTTTAGTTCACTTGCCCCCCAAGTATTCGGAGATAGGATAAATAATATTGCTAAGTGCTTGATAAACTAGTGATAAAATGATGTCAAACCAATGAAAACTCCAAATGTCATGTATAGATGTTTGAATGGGTTAGCTCATGATCGCCTACACTTTGGTAGGATCCATCTTGATGCCTTCCTCAGAGACAACATAGCCTAGGAAGACAAGGCCAGTGATAAAGAAGTGCCACTTCTTTAAGTTGGCATACATCATTTGCTCCCATAGAACCTTGAAAACTTGATGAAGATGTTCCAAGTGTTGCTCTTGAGTAGATCTATAAACAAGAATATTATAAAATAAACTAAAACAAAGCTGCTGATAAATGATTTGAATGTATGATTGATAAGGCACATAAATGTACTAGGAGCATTAGGCTGAAAGGTATGACCATCCATTCATACAAGTCATCTCTGTTGACTCTAGTAATATCACTTAAAGGGAGGTGAATAGGTGATTCTGAACGATTTCAAAAACTAAATGCAAAAATTAAACAAATTTGAAACACAACCAGAACAAGTTCTAAGACAAGACGTGGGGAATTCTAAATACTGAAAAGAGAGTTTAGAGTAAGAGAATTGCATGTTAAGATTATAGTGGTTCAACTTTACCAGGCCTACGTCCATTCTCCCATGATGACAGCTGATTGGCTAGATTTTACTATAAATCGTTGGAAGGTTACAAGAAATGTCACACTTTTCACTCTTACAAAGAACCTCTCAAAAATGAAAATTTTCTGCTTCCAAGAACAAGTGAATCTAAACAACTCAACACTTTGGAATTGTAAGTTTTGATCTCTCACTACAACAGTCATCATTGGTCTTCTTCTTTATATGTATTTAGCCTCAAACTAGCCGTTACCAAGGTCCTTCAAAGCATTGCTCCTCAAATCACTGATTGAATGAGACTGTATTTGAAAAGATTTAATAGTCATTAGGATAGAGTCTGAACCCTTTAGATTCATTCGTCCATACAACTACATTCTTAGTTTCCATAAGTCGAGTTTATTGAAATCTCCAAGATATCTTATCTTTGGAAGGTAATATCCGATTGAGGATATTCTTCTAATTTGATTGGAAAATAATCCTGTCAATCAAATCTTACAGATTTCCATAAATGTTGCGGCCAAATAAACACTTTACCAAAGGTGGGTCTTCAGAATCTAGCCAAAAGATACTCTAGAATATGAACATTATTCAAAAACAGTCTTTAGAATTACAACGAGACTCTCTAAATTTGAATAAATTAGAATAGTAACTCTAAGTTTTAGTAAAATCTTTGCTGACATGTCACATAAGTTTTTTCGAGATTTAGTATTCAAAGGCAATATCTTCCTCTATCTGAATAAAAGACTTTGATTGTCTCCGAAGCAAATATGCGACAACTACACCTTGAGTCTAACCAGATTTGGAACAATGTAAGATTCTTCTTCTTCTTCTTCTTCTTCTTCTTCTTCTTCTTCTTCTTCTTCTTCTTCTTCTTCTTCTTCTTCATGTGTTCATTCCTGCAATAGAAATTTATTGGCATTGACCAAATTCTTTCTAAAGAAGAAAATTTTTATAATAGTCAAAATATTCAGAAGAAAGGTTTTCTTAACAATATCTAGTTTTGAAGGAAGTTTTCCACTCATCTCTAGCTCTCATTTGAATTTCACGATATCCACTTCAAAAATCAATCTTGTAAAATATAGTAGCACCATGGAGCTAGTTAAGAAGATCATTGAGTCAAAGAAAATGAAAATGGTACTTGATGGTGATCTTGTTCACTGCTCTACTACCGATGCACATTTGCCGCGCTCCATCTTTCTTTAGTACAAGAAGGGCAAGGACAACACATGGACTCAAGCTTTCATTCACCATTCTTTTGGCCAAGAGTTCAATCACTTGCCATTGTAATTTTTCATGCTCTTTAGGACTCATTCCATAGGATGCTTTGTTTGGAATGACGGTTCTCGGAACAAATGAATGCAATGCTGAATGTCTCTTATGAGTGAAAGATCAGGTGGAATTTCTTCCGAAACAACATTCTTAAATTCTCGGAGAAGAGTTTCTACTTGAAGCAAATGGCAAGCATTCATGGGAGCAACATCACACCATACTTCATCATTATTATTCTCTTTCGATGGAGAATCGAACAAGACATCTTTTTCAATCCCTACCTCATATTCTTGAGTATTAAAAAAAACTTTATTCTTTTGACGCAAAAGTATGGCTTGAATTTACTATATAAAAAAAACAAATGTGATTCGATACATGAGCATGCGGCTAAAACTGACCCGACTTGAGATACTTTGATTCATTTTTTATTAGTAGAATAATTTGTCATCATACTGAAACCCTTCATTCTTACCAAAATAAACACGAATGACCGACATAAATATAGTGGCATCACACGAAATAATAGTCCTATCTCTATAAGTCTATGTTGAATGTTGTTTCAATTTCCTACACATATTTATAGCACAAAGCTAATAAAATAATTAGTGAAGCATGTCAAAAATTTCATTTCCCTAATTTCATTTCTTTCTACTTTGTTGCATTTTCAAATTTGAATGCTTGAGCTCGGGCTTGAGTTTACACTAAAAACTTACTAGCACAACCAAGTCGAGCTCAACCCCTTGAAAATCTAAGCAAATCAAGCTCTATCGAGCCCAAATTTAGTATCAGGTCATGAATGACCTCGACCAAGTCATGTTCGAGCTCAAGCATTAGAAGGTGCCAACTCGACTCGGCTATTCGATGGCCATGAGAGAGAGGGAGATTAACCTAATTGATTATTAGCTTGTCTAGCCCAAACTAGATACCTTTGGACTGCGACTCTATCTAAAAGAGTTGTGCCACACTTTACTTCATTGATAAAAGGAAGGAGCATCTCCCTTTATACAAGGGGAGTGGGAATCCTAGGAACTTTCCCGTTATGTGCTAATGCTCTTTGTCCTCCCCAAATTACATATAATTAGAGAAAAATTGATTAACTTGAGAGCATACATCTAATTTAATCTTAATACGTGAGATTTCATTGGTTGACCAAGTCTTGACCTCAACCCCACGGGGAGTGTCCTTGTGTGAGTTCCCCAAGGCTCACCTTATTGGAGAAACTCCAAAAAACCAAATCCCTAACCCTAATGAATGCACCCTATTAATTACAATCCAATCTGATATCAAAGAAGCATATAAAGTTGGCTCCTCATAATTGAAGCACCCTTTTTATTGTGGCGAAAGAAAAAATTTTAATGAAAAATTTCCATCTAATATAATATAATACAAACCCTAATTTGATCTAATATGTTATACTAAAATTGACTTTGCACATTAGGGCATTATTTAATGGAATGTTTCTTTTCTTTTCCATGTAACATTTGATGTGCTTTGTGAAGAGAGAAGGAAAAGTATAGTCAGAAAATTTCTTAACCATATACTTATATAAAATGTGAATTGGTAAGATCGACTTTTGCACGTTGATGGCGTTCAATTTAATGAAGTGATTCTTTTCGTTTCCAAATAAATAGTAAAGCACTTTGTCAAAAGCAAAGTAAAGAATGATTTTTGCACATTGCATGCATTCAGATTCAATGGGTTTAGGGGGAAGTGAACACACCCATATATCTGAATATATATTTGTGTAATATTTCCTTCTGTTTTTAAATTATTATGATTAATAAGTACTGTACAATTGAACGCGCAAGAGTAAAGGAAGAATTTTCACTTTTTAAATCCATTATATGTTTATTCACCTATCCAGTTTGCAAATGCTTTATATATATCTAGTGAGCAAATGAATTAATCGAATTATCACAATTTTCATACCCCCTCCCCCCCCAAAAAAAAGCAAACTGTGGAAGGAGGAGTTTCAGCCTACGAAACTTTTTGAAGGTCACAGATGCTAATCTTTATGCTTTGCTTCAAAAGCGAAGGATTGTGTGCGAAGATATTGGAAGGATGCAGCACAAGTCTGATACCTTTTTCGCCGAAAGGGAGGCTAAGTTTGAGCCCATTAACATATCTAGTTGGACCTAGCATTGCTCAAGAACTTAAGCCAATAAGTTATAAGCTAACTTAAACATACTAACTGCTCCACACCATCCGAATTTGTTGATGCGGGACTTCTCAAACACATTTCCCATGTGTATCTCATCTTCACGAAGCTCTCCAATAATGTTATGGGATTGCTTTTGTTGACAGTTGAGTGTGCTTTAAAAGCACTCGGTCACCAAAGCATCTCCGTGGGGAAAAGTACACCTCAAGTACCAAATTTGTGTACGATGTGCATTTTAGTGCCAAAACTTCAAAACGTTTAGTTTACTGCCAAATTTTTTCAAAATCGTTCACTTTAGTGCCAAGTTCCATCTGAAGCATACATAGCTCGCCAAAAAGTCTACGTGGAGGATGACGTGGCTCACTGGAGGCCAACTTAGCAATTTAAAGAGCAAACGATGGCGTTGAAGCTAAATTCATCCAAACATAAACCCTAAATCCCCAAATTCAACACCAAATTACAAATCCTAACCCATGGAGTCTTCGTCTTTCTTCCGTTCTCCCTTCCATTGCCAGTGTCCCAATGAATTATGGACAACTATGATATATTAACTATTCCATACCACATCAATTCTATGAAGTAGGACTTCTCTAGCACAATTTACACATTAATCCTAACAATCAGTCCGCTACTATATACAGCATTAGTAGGTTTTGATAATCTTGTGATCAGCTCTATTTCTGTACGTACGTTAATACATGAACTAGAAGGCTATTACTTTCTCTTGGCGTCGCATGATAATTAAAGGAATCTGGTCACCCAACGTGCTCCACAAAAAATGCAGCAAAAGCAGCAGAATAGATTCAATCATTTAATGTTGTTCCACCCTTTTTCTCTTTTCTAATTTTTCCTCCTTTTTTCCTCATTAATCTCGTTTGTTACCTCAGGCAAGGAATATCTCACAGCGGCACCAGCTATACATAACCAGTTCAAACCCCTCTTGCCTCGTCCAATCCTTCCCTTAATCCCATAGAAATTGTTGAATCATGACGACTCCTAATCAAACGTCCTCTCTCTCTCTCTCTCTCTCTCTCTCTCTCTCTCTCTCTCTCTCTCTCTCTCTCTCTCTCTCTCTCTCTCTCTCTCTCTCTCTCTCAATTCCCATGCAACAATAATATTTTCGTATGATTATCTGCATGCTTTGCAATCCTGTGAAGAATTTGATTTTGGGAACCTCTTAATTTTGTTCAATTGATGATATCTGAATGTTTATTTGTAATGGATTTGTGGTTGTAGTGGCAGCGACGAGCTGATGAAGAAGAAGATGATGGAGCAACTGCGAAACGCGCTGGACGATCTGGTGAGCGTGAACTCCTTCTTCACCTTCGCCATGTTCGTCGGGATATCCTTCGCCAGCTCCAACGTGCACAGCCTCGAGTTGCGGTCCGAATGCCAAGCCGACAAACAGACGAGGATGACGCTCCTGGTCAACGAGGTGGTGTCCTTCGTGTGCTTCCTCCTCTCGAGCCTCGTCACCACGGCCCTCAAGATGCTCCTCTCCACGTGCCTCGCGGTCGGCCCAAAAAAGTACGAAATCTCCTGGAATCCTTGGTTCGGCTGGTTGACGAGCCTGATGATCCCGGTGTCGACGCTAGGGTCGATCCTCGGGTGCGTCTACTTGACGCTCTCGATGGTCGACGTGGTCCGCGTGCTCCTCGGGAAACTCAGTTGCAGGCGAAGCGACACGATTCAGGCCGCTGCGAGCTTGATTGGCATCAACGTCCTGGCCCTCGCCATCTATGGGCCCTCCATGATGCGGGCCATCTATCAATCCTACTCCATTATTGAAGATCGAAAAATCCAAGTGTCCAAGGATGAGTTAGAAAGGTACCCCACAGCCCTCTAGCAACTCTTCATTGTGGAGGGTACCTTCCCTTCAAATAAGATCAAAGATCAGTTAATTAGTTGAGGCTTAAGAAATAGGAAAAACGCATCTCATAGAAGACATAAAATGAGGGTAATTTGAGGGAGAATTACCAAAATAAAATCCTAAATTTATTGTCATTGTGCCAATTCAATCATAAATCTTTTTTCCTCCCAACCCCTCCCCTTGCCGGCCCGCCTCTGGCCAGTCGCCATTGAAGAAATCATCTCTGTAAAAACCCTCAAACCCGAAATGTTGGTAATTAAGAGTACGGTACGAAGAAATCATGCCCCATGAAGTGAAGTTAGTCCCTTTCTCTGTGTCTTTATCTTTCCAAAGTAGATTGATTTGTCTCGAGAACGTTTTGCTCGGTATTTCTCCACTTTGCTCTTTGGATAACGTTTATTTTGGTGGTGTTTTGCCATGTTGTATTACATTGCTAGATATGAAAAGCTGAGGGAGCCAGTGCGGGTCCATCAGAAGGCACTGGACGATCTGGTGAGCGTGAACTCGCTCTTCACGGTCGCCGTCTTCGTGGGCCTGGCGTTCGCGAACCCCGGAGAACAGAGCATCGAGGGTAACAAGCACTGCGAAGCGGGAAATCACGTGGCGAGGAGGCTGGTCAAGAACGAGGTGATATCGTTCGCCTGCTATCTCTTGTCCAGCCTCGTGGCCAAATCCCTCAAGACTCACCTCTTGACCTACCTTATCAACCTGCCCGAAGCCAAGAACATCAAATCCAAGTCGAGCAAGGCGCTGAGGGGGTCCTTGTTTGCTCTCTCCACGTCTACCTCCATCGTCGGCTGCGTGTTTCTCTTGATTTCCATGGTCGACATGATCCAGCTCCGGCTCGGCAAGATCACTTGCGGAGGAACCGAGACAGTCCACGCTCTCGGCTCCCTGCTCGCTGTCAACATCCTCGCTCTGCTCATCTACGTGCCTTTCGTCGCGTACACCATCTACAAATCCACCGAGATGTTCGACGACCTATAGGAATAAAAAAAAGATTGCTCTTCCGAACCATCGGCAAGCGCAGAATTCCAAGTTTGATGCTGTGTCTTCACTTTCGTGTAGTGTTTGAATAAAGGGGGCAGCTATCTTTGCTTCCGGGGGTGGGTGTGAGTCCGTCCAATACATGTTATTTGTGTTCATTTGTCAGCTTCTATCCTTCTTTCACAAGTTATGTCGCCAATAAAATAATCGCTTATTTCTCTTGCAAAAACGAGAATATCTTTTACTATTCATAAACTAACATTGATAATAAAAAATATTTTTCATTCAGAGCACCCCAGCGATATTTTTTCAAGAAAATAGCTTTCAAGTTATTTGTATTACACTCACCATCTGGTGGCCGAGTTGGTTTGCGCTCAGTTCCTTTTACAAGAGGTCCTGGGTTCAAAACTTCTCGGCGTTAGGTGACTTAATCGGGAGCTCGTGGTTGTGGGGTCTGCGGGTCCTCCCAAGGACTAGTCGTGCTTCACCACTGGTTTGAGCACAAGCTCGCTGGCCGCGCGGACACCTCGGTTATCAAAAAAAAAATAAGTTATTCATATTATGTGAAACAAAACAATGCATCAAGTGGTTGGACATTAAACCGCTGCTCGAATAGTACTCGCGTGGTCGAAGGTTCGACTCCCCTCCTCTCCGCTGCGGGTTTCCTGCAGGAGGACTTGATGGCGTTCGCGCTAATACCGGGAGATTTAAGTGGAAGGTCGTGGCAGTGGGATGCTGCGCTAGCCTTCCTCGAGGACTAGTCGGGTTCACAGCCCCAGTTTGAGCCCTGTTCGCCAGCCTCCGGACACATCGATTATAAAAAAAAAAATGCATCAATCCAATTAAACGATATTAAAAAAGCTAATGACATAACATTCCACCTTTTAATATGAAGCCATCTAAATTTTTCGTCTAATGGGAAAAAATGACACCTCCAGGAACTATATAGATAAAAAAATTTCTTCTTTAGTAAATTGCACGTCTTTTGGCTGAAAAGCCTGTGTAATTTTGACTATCCTATATTTTGAACTATGTTTAAAAAATAGGAAAAGAAGTAAACTCCAACTTCGAAAATTCATCTAATGAGTTAGCCCATCACTAAGTGATGTGCTGAACAGTTATTAACTAGGTGAAAGGGAGCTAATAGCAATGAAGTGGTGCGGGGTGACATTATCCAATCCGGGCCATCCAATTCAAAATAGACGGTTCGGATTGATCCACATCAGCTTTTTCAAAAGGGGGAAAATTTTTTGCAGGAATTTCAAAATTTTCGATTGATCAATCTGAGCTGTCAATTTTTGAATTAAACGGCTCAAAACCCTTATGTCACCCTTGACATAGTGAACTATGTCAAGGGATTCAAATCTGGTGCGGGGTGGTTCTGAGCTTGATTAAAATTTTGAGAATGAGCCCACAAGATCATGAAGATTTGGAGGAGCCCGTTGTTCTTCTATAGTGATCGAAATCAATCGTTTGTATGACTTCCAATAATAAATGAATATACAATATCTTTATCGTTCACGAAAATTTTTACATATAAATTGTCACGTGATATGAGCAACTATTTTTTGAGAAATATTTTTCAAGTTATTCATCTTTCACGAAACAAATGGAACCTATGTGATCACTTTAAAATTTGTTGTCATAATGGGAGCATGTGCCAAAATTACAGCACTTTTAGTATCCCTTTCCCTTGTCAAAATCTTCCAATAATGCTCACTTTTCAGTGCTTTGTACGAAACTATTTAAATTGTTACTCAATTTTAATCTATACATTATCAAACAACCCATTGAACATGAGAGATTAGATTAATTGCGCATTGCTTCAGTACGTGTAATACATAAATCTTAGCTAACAAGATTGAATATTGTGTAATTTTCACTAATGTGAAATTCTAGGAAAAATTATGGAAAAAGTCCTAAATCTACTGTACGATGGCAATTCATCCTAAACCTTTCAATAGTATCAATTTAGTTCTACATTTTTTGACAATTTACCGATTTAGTTTTAACTTTTCAATTGTATCGCCAATTTGGTCCAAAACTTCTTAAAATTTTGCCAATTTGATTAGTCCTTCCAGCCAATTTTCTCTAAAAATTGCTGATATGGATATCGACAAGCTATCGGTCATCCTACATGGTATGGCCACCATTGACGCAAACAATTGTTGCATTTTATTAAAAAAAATTCTGAAATTTTCTTTTATTTCTCTTTATGTTTTTTCTTTTCTCTTCCTTTCGCCTGTGGCCTGTACTTGGCGTTGGCCGGCGAGGGCCAATCGGCCACACTTGGTAAGTCTTTTAGTTTAGATATCAAACCTCACATGTTATGTGTATGTCTACGCGCTAGTCATTCTTCCTTGGTAAAGTAAATTTTCCTTGGTGAAGAAGAGACTCTTCCATTGCCGAAGGATTCTTGCAGGTGGCCGAACCGCGAGAATCATCATAGTCCTCTAATTTTCGTGGCTTCCGCGTATAATTAACGAGCTCCCAACGTGAAACACAAAAAGAATAAAGAATAGAAAAAAAGGAGAGTATCAATACTTACCTTTATTCCAGTTGCGCTTTATCTCTTTAACGAACGATGCTTGCAATGCTGGCCAAGCATAATTTTTCCATCATCTCTATACAAACCCTCAAATCCGAAAGGTTGGTCATTAAGAGTAGGGTACGAAGAAATGATGTCCAGTGCCGGCGATGTTAAAGAGAAGTTAGTCCCTTTTTCTGTGTCTTTATCTCGAGAACGTTGGCTCGGTATTTCTCCAAGTTGCTCTCTGGATAACGTTTGTTTTGGTGGTGTTTTGCCATGTTGCATTACATTGCTAGATATAAAAAGCTGAAGGAGGCAGTGCAGGTCCATCAGAAGGCACTGGACGATCTGGTGAGCGTGAACTCGCTCTTCACCGTTGCCGTCTTCGTGGGCCTAGCGTGCGCGAACCCGGGACAACAGAGCATCGAGGGCATCAAGCACTGCGAAGCGGGAAATCACGTGGCGAGGAGGCTGGTCAAGAACGAGGTGATATCGTTCGCCTTCTATCTCTTGTCCAGTCTCGTGGCCAAAGCCCTCAAGACTCACCTCTTCACCTACCTCTTCACCTACCTCAGCGACCCGCCCAGTGCCGGGAACATCACGAACAATTGGAGCAAGGCGCTGAGGGGGTCCTTGTTTGCTCTCTCCACGTCTACCTCCATCGTCGGCTGCGTGTTTCTCTTGATTTCCATGGTCGACATGATTCAGCTCCGGCTCGGCAAGATCACTTGCGGAGGTACCGAGACGGTCCACGCTTTCGGCGCCCTGGTCGCCGTCAACATCTTCGCTCTGGCCATCTACGTGCCCTTCGTCGCGTACACCTTCTGTAAATCCACCGAGATGTTCGACGACCTATAGGAATAAAAAAAAGATTGCTCTTCCGAACCATCGGCAGGTGCAGCATTCCAAGTTTGATACTGTGTCTTCACGTACAGAACTGGCAACGTAGAGTTGGGAAACGAGTGTTTGAATAAAGGGGGCAGCTTTCTTTGCTTCCCGGGGTGGGTGTGAGACCGTCCAGTACATGTTATTTGTGTTCATTTGTCAGCTTCTATCCTTCTTTTACAAGTTATGCCGCCAATAAAATAATCGCATGTTTCTTGCAAAAACAAATGAACAAGAATCTCTTTTACTATTCACAAACTATCGCCGAAAATAAAAAAACATTTTTCATTCGAGGGCATCCAAACGATCTTTTTTTTAAAAAAAATTAATTTTTAAGTTATTCATATTATACGAAAGAAAACGACGCATCAATCTAATTTAAGAAAACAAAAAAAAAATGCTAACGACACGTGAGTCCCGCTTTTAATATGAAGCCATGCAACTTTTTCGTCTAACGGAGAAAAAAAGACACCTCCAGGAATTATATGGATAAAACATTTCTTTAGTAAATTGCACGTCTTTTGGCTGAAACGCCTGTTAATTTTGGTACGAAGAAATCATGTCCAGTGGCGATGTTAATGTGAAGCTAGTCCTTTTTTCTGTGTCTTTATCTTTCACAAAGTAGATAGATTTGTCTCGAGAACGTTTGGCTCGGTATTTCTCCACTTTGCTCTTTGGATAACGTTTGTTTTGGTGGGGTTTTGCCATGTTGCGTTACATTGCTACATATGAAAAGCTGGAGGAGGCAGTGCTGGTCCATCAGAAGGCACTGGACGATCTAGTGAGCGTGAACTCGCTTTTCGCCGCCGCTGCCGCCTTCGTGGGCCTAGCGTTCGCGAACCCAAGACAACAGAGCATCGATGGCAACAAGTGCTGCAAAGCGGGAAATCACGTGACGAGGAGGCTGGTCAAGAACGAGGGGATACCGTTTGCCTGCTATCTCTTGTCCGACCTAGTGGCCAAAGCCCTCAAGACTCGCCTCTTCACCTACCTCACCGACCCGTCCCATGCCGAGGACATCACAAACAAGTGAAGCAAGGTCCTGAGAGGGTCCTTGTTCTGTGAGGAATCACCTATCAATTCCAGAGAAATAATCAAAGCAAACAACTCACACCGACAAAATATTACAATAAAAGGAATAGAATCAGAAGGACATATTAGAGAATTTTTTATTGAACTTCACCCAAACTTGGGCTACGTCTCCGTGCAGAAGAGTTCTGTGAATCCACTAGTTTTCGAGAAAATTGGAATACAAATGATAATCTTTTCACAAAATCAAGGTACAAAGAGATTGAGAACACTCATAGAATCGTCATGACATCTCCTTTTTCTTTTCCTTTCTATTCGTTACTTTGCGCTTCTTTTTATGCTCTTGTGACGGCTCCTCCTTTTACATTGCTAATATAAGAGGAATAGATTTTAACCTAGAAGCAAAAAAAAAAAAGACAAAAGACAAAAAAAAAAGCCTTTAATGATAATTTTGGCTTCACATGCCAACAATCTTCCACTTGAAAACAAATATATATGATACATCAAGTAACTTTGCATCCATCCTCTACAAAAAAAACTAGTAATTGAAACTTGTGCCTTCTCGATCCTCCTCATCATTTAACATGAAGTAATAATACCAATAGTAGTAGTATAGAAAGTATGTTTCTCTCTGTCTACTACCTTGATAAACATGTCAGCTAGATTTTTTGAGCCATCAATTTTCTGTAACTTTAACTCATTATCTTTCAATGCTGACTTGATAAAATGATAATGCCTATTGATATGTCTAGTCCTTAAGTGATAGGCTACATTCTTTGCTAAGTCCATTGCACTTTGACTATCACTCCACAGCGTACTCACAAGCTGCTTTTGATGGAGCTCCTGCAAGTAATCTTATAACCACATAATTTCATTGATGCTTCCATGATCGCTCTGCACTCTGCTTCTATCGTCGATATAATCATTACTTTCTATAGTTGGCATACCTAATTCACGACTGTATCTGTAATTGTTGTCACGGCCCAAAAAAATCGGTTTCCCAATTTTTAAAGTTAATGGATTACCAGGTTAATTAAATTGAATTAACTAGCCTAGCTCGAACCCTCCCAAGTTCTACCGAATCGTGACTTAGGTTCAATTTCATCAAAAGAATGATTTATCTTGGAGTCGCCACTAATCATTTTGGGTAGGTTGATTAGACACCTAAATAAAGCATCGAGAGAAATACTTTATTCCTACGAACCAGAGATTAATGAGTTCGGGGACTTGGTTACGCTAATATTTCTACTAGCGCCCTTTCGGTACCAATTTCATGAAAATGTTCAACTTGGCAATTTTGATGAATTTTCACTTGAGATTCAAAGGTGCAATTTTTTTTATTTTCTTTTTATGAAAAGGATAAAAAAAATTAAACTATATGCAATGCATGTCATGAATGAATTTGTTTTAGAAGAAGATGCGGTATGATAAAGAAATTTATTTACAGGATAAGTTACACGTGCAATGATCTACATGATGCTAATTTTGAAAGATATGATTTTGAAGTATGGAAGTGAAATGATATATCCAACAAGATTTAGAATGGATCCAAATCAATTAATTTAGGCAACGCAATTTTTCAACATTCCAAAGGGATGGAATCGTTACCTAATGTGGCGAATTTGATTACCAAATTTGAACCTTGTATTACTCTATGGATCGGGACGTCGGATCTCAGCTCCAACAACAAGGAATGGTTGCGATCAAGTGCAAATGAAGGAAGCGGCGTGAGGGACTCGACCGGCAAATCTCTGGTGGAAGAAACGGCATAAGGGACTCAATCGGAAAATCTCTCGACCAAACTCTCTTCTCTCGTTTTCAAGCTCCCTTCTCTCATTGATTTTTTTTCTCTAAATTTTTCTCTCTCAAAATTTTTTTTCTTTCAAGTCTCTTTCCCTTCTCCTTGAATTCTCTCCAAATTTTTTTTTCCCCTCTCAAAATCTCTTCACCTCCTCTTTTATAGACAACTCTTCTATCTCCCTTTCTTCATCTTCATCTTCCATTCTTATTTTCATCTTCCATTCTCATCCTCCATTCTATCTCCATCATCTATTCTTTATCTTCATCTTCCATTCCCATCCTCCATTCTATCTTCATCTTCCATTCTCTATCCCCATTTTCCATTCTCTATTTTTACCATCCATTCTCTATCACCATCCTCCTTTCTCCATCTTCCTTTCTTCACCAACTCTTCTTTTAATTATTTGCAAACTAATCCCTCAAGTTTTAAGTATTTTCATTATAGTCCTTGAGATCTTAAGTATTTACAATTTAGTCCCCATAAAAAGTTTAATTTCATTTTGAACCAATTTAAGGACTAAATTTTTGTGCGCATTGATCCTTTTCGCAAAATTGGGCTAATCCAGAGGGCTTTTCAGGCAAAATAAAATGTGGAGGACCTGAGTTTGATGTCTTTGACTCAAAAATGTAAAAATTCAAATTTTGGACGCTAAAACATTTTTTTGAAAAAATTCGGGATTATGGTTTGCTAAGAAACACATAGTCCCGAACTTATTTTTTTTTTCAAGAGGCCAATATGAAAAGGGAATTAAAATAAAATTATTGGCTATTTTTTTTGTATTTTTCGGTCTCAAAAGCTATTTTTTATGATTTTTCTTTTTATTTTCCTATTTTCGAAAAAATATTAAAAATATGCGAAATTTTCCAAAAAACATTTTTTGTTGGAAATGGACCCCTGGGCTGGGCCAGGGCCTCCAAAGTCCATTTTGTAATTTTTTTCATTTTTTTATAAGTTTTCTAGAATTTTCTAAAAATAAAATGGCTAAAAATCAAGTATCAACACTCAGGCCATGTAATTCAATTAAGCTTAGAATCTTGAATTAAACCCATTCACCACCGATCCGATATAAATATGCAATGCATGAAAAATTATTTTTTGTGAGAACTAAAGCCAATTCTCAATTTTTATATAATAAAAAAAACTTAAAATTTAAGTGTCAACAGCTGCCCCTCTTTGAGTGGAGGCTCGCAGAGGTTTCGCTCAAAGACAATTGAAACCTAAATTTTGACAATGCAAATGATGAATGTTGATATTTTTGTGGGAGTTTTAATCCCATTTTCTATGCAAGATAAATAATGCATGATATACGAGACTGAAAATAACACTTGTCAAGGTTTCCTTTCTCCACGAAATGGATTGAGGAAATCTGCACGTGGGTCACATACAGAGATACCTGTTTTGCGAAATACCTCATAATGCTGATGATTCCCTCAAGCTCCAAGCTTCTTGTGGTTGCTAGGATCTTAAAGTACTAGGTGGCTATCCGTTGCCAGAGGTTTCCCCCTGATGCGAGAAAGCGCAAAATCTGTAAGGGGATGTGTCCACCGCATTTCTTCGAGTGGGATCACATCAAGGAGATAGGTACTGCCAACCCCACAGGATAGTAACCTTATCAAGATGTAAAGATAGGTACCGCCAACCCCACAGGGCGATGACCATATCGGAAGGATATGTCGCCGAAGCGAAGTCATATCAAGGAGGGATATGCTGCCAATCTCACAGGGCAGAATCATATCAAGAGATGAATGAAGTACCGCCAACCCCACAGGGCGATAACCAAATCAACTCATATAGATGAGGTACCGCCAACCCCACAGGGCGGTGACCACATTGAAATTGTGCTGCACGAATTGCATCAGTACAAACACAGGATGTTGGAATTGTAATTTTGAGAAGAGATCCAAGAAACTTACTTGAGTTTTCCGGGTAGTTGAGAGGTAGATTTCTTTCACGATCATTAGAGCTGGTCTTTGATGATCTGAAAGGGACCGAGATCACAAGAGCTGGTCTGGATCTTCTGAACGAATGATCAAGGAGTAGACAGGCTAACTGCATGCCTGCTTATTCACTTGAAGCAAAGTTATGCGCATAGACAAAATCAATGCTAATGCGACATGTACTTCATAAAAATCACGCTTCACTAAAGAAGGTGAATGCTTGAATGATTGTATATGTTGCAATAGATTTGAGTGCTCTAACAATCATCAGAATTCACTCTTTTGAAAGGCTCAGGTTGAAAACATACTTACCTAAGGGGTTGGAAAATTATCAGTGGGCACTTGCCAGCATGACTTGTTCATTCAATATCCCTAAGGTGAATTTTCAAGACCTCTTGAGGTAACTTGAATATCAGGAAAGCATATGCACAAACAATGTTTAGATGTAACATGTACAGGCATGCATGCTGGAATTCATTTAGTGAATTTATGCAAAACTATTCTGTCAAGTTCCCATCACCAATTCTGTTCAAGGAGGTCATTACATAGTGAATGCCTCGAATGTACTCTAAATGGGGGATTTCAGTCTGAAAGGGCTTTCTCCTACTCTCGAGAAAAGCTGTTTCTCCTGACTTGCTGGATTCAAGAGAAATCACTCAATCTTACCATCATCGCATTCAACAAAAGTCTGAGTAATCTCGCAATTGGTATGACCAAGCCGATCTGGAGGTCTTGATTGGGACCGTAATATAGGCTAGGTCAATGGTTTACCAAATGGGACTCTTGTGGAGTCAAGGCTTTTTTTGAAAGAGATCTTCATCATCTGCTCCGGGTCTACAAGTCAAGAACCCTGCAAAAATGAGAGAAACAATCTTGCTCGAACTTCTTCGAGCGATGCTTAAAATCATTCAACTCTACGTTAATCCATGTGCCCTAATTAGAAGAGGCTTTGAAGGGTTGTAATGTAGGTTAGGATTTGGGACTGAGAAATGAAAAGGCTCATTTTGGTTCAGAAAATATATGAGAATGGCTTGATGCTAGTGGTCATTGCTGTCTTGTCATCGATCTTGGCCTTCTGAAATTGATTTCAAAATGTGCCATCACTGCTTGAGGATGGAGCTTCCGCTGATGATTGTAATTTCCCATTTGACTCTCTTGGAGACTTTTTCTTTACAAGTCCGTCGTTGGGATTTACAAGAAGGATAACATACAAAATGTACATCCAAATTTCAAAATATTTTACAAATGAACGAGGATTGAATGGGCATAGGCCTTGCTTTTGATAGGCATTTTGCTTTTACTGCCCGGGATTTTCTGCGGGACTAGCCTTTGCTTTTTCTTACTCCCAACTCCCATTTTCTTTTTTTGAGAGAGAGCTATCTCTCTTTCTCTCTTTTTTTTCTTTTTCGGAAGAGGTTTTTTTTTCTCTTTTTTGGGAGCAGGCCCTTTTCTTTCACGCGGAATTTGTTCTCCTTTTAAAATCCCATGACTTTGAATGAGAGATTAAAACAGCATGAATATTCATAGGCAAAAGCTGTGTCAAAAGCTGTTCCTTGGTGATGACGTCATCTTCAAATCGGAACGAGCAATGATCACTAACGGGGTTTGAGAAATGAATATATACAGACTCAATTGGGCTGTACAATGGATGTAGTGTATAGGATGAAGCTCTTTATCATCCTAAGGCACTTGAATTAAAGTTCGAGTTCAATATGAAGAAACACCCGAAGATTGATGCTGGTCTGAGCAAGAGAATTTCTAACCATTTACCTCATGCCGCTGCTGGAATTACCTCGTCTTACCCCAATGTGGGGTGGTTCTTGACAGGGGTAAGAAAATGAAATCGTCGCTCAAGGAGGTTTGCAATGGACACCTGTAGTGTTTGGATAGAGAATTGGATGCCTCTGTCACTTCAGCTATCATACCTTTTGCGAGAAAACCCATTGCCTCGAGGAATGCAGATCCCGACTACTGCTCATCTCACTGAAGATTAGACCATAGGATGTGTATGGGAATGGCTTGCTCTTCATCATCCCGTCATACCCCATTCTGTATACTCGATGTATCATATGTAATTTACGCTCCCTATTCAAAGTTGGTAAGTTCAATTGGACCAAAGAGACTTTCCCAATTGAAACCATCCCAAATGGAGATTAGTAATGCAAGAAGGAATTGAATAGACATGCATTGGAGAATCATGAAAACTTCATATTATAAATAATGTCAAAACAATTCAAGCATAATACTTCTTTACAGAATCAGAGTTAACAGGATTAGTAAAAACTCGACCATCCATCTCTACCAGAATTAGAGCACCACCTGGGAGTACCTTCTTCACAACGTACGGGCCGCCATAGTTTGGCGCAAACTTCCCTTCTGGGAGTGGAATTATGGGCAACAACTTTCGCAAAACAATATCTCCTTCTTGGAATTGTCGAGGTCTGACTTTCTTGTTAAAGGATTTAGCGACCCTTTGCTGGTAGCACTGACCGTGACAAATGGCTTTGAACCGCTTCTTATCAATCAGGTTCAATTGATCCATCCACTGTTGGATCCAGTCGACTTCTTCCAGCCCATCTTTGGACAATATGCGCAAGGAAGGAATCTCTACTCCAACTGGTAACACCGCTTCCATTCCGTATACAAGAGAGTACGGGGTTGCCCCAGTAGATGTTCGAATTGAAGTTCGATATGCCATGAGTGCAAATGGCAGCCTCTCATGCCAATCACGATGATTCTCAGCCGTTTTAGCTAAGATCTTCTTAATGTTCTTATTGGCTGCCTCCACCACTCCATTCATCTGAGGGCGACATGGAGAAGAATTCAAATGCTTGATTTTGAATTCTTTGAACAACTCATCCACTTACTTGTTATTCAGATTTGAGCCATTATCTGTGATTATGGTTTCAGGCAAACCGTATCGAGCAATAATGTCCCGACGGATGAATTTCACAACATTTCGTGCTGTGACTGCCAAATACGATGTGGCCTCGATCCATTTTGAAAAATAATCAATAGCGACCAGAATAAAACGATGCCCATTAGATGCTTTCGGATTGATAGGGCCAATCACGTCGATGCCCCACATAGAGAATGGCCATGGCTCAGATAACTGATGCAACTCACTTGGAGGAACATTAATTTTGTCACTATGGATCTGGCACTTGTGACAATTCCGGACATGTTGAATGCAATCGCTCTCAAGGGTGAGCCAGTAATATCCCAACCTCATGATCTTTTTGGCCAGCATGTGGTCGTTCATGTGCGGACCACAAATCCCTTCATGCACCTCCATCATCAAACGGACTGCCTCTGTAGAATCAATGCATTTCAAAAGGATCGAATCAAAGGACCGCTTGTATAGGCACTCGCCACTCAAAAAGAATTTTGAGGCCATTTTCTTTATATACCTCCGATTGGCTGCGATACTCTTCTCTGGAAACTCCTGCTTTTGGATATAAGTCTCGATGTCATGGTACCAAGGCTTACCATCCGGTTCCTCGGTCGTAACCATACAATAAACCGGTCTTCTCAATACCTCGATCTTCAAAGGCTCGACTTCTAGCCCATCAATGGCTTGCAACATTGATGATAGGGTTGCTAGTGCATCAACAAACTGATTTTGCGTTCTAGATAGATATTCAAATGAGATGTCATCAAACTCAACCACTAATTCATCAAGATATTCATGGTAAGGCAGCAATTTGGCATCTCGTGTCTTCCACTTCCCAACGGTTTGTAGAATAATCAACGCTGAATCCCCAAACACCTTAAGCCGGGTTACTCCCATCTCAATTGCGGCTTGCAATCCAATAATGCATGCTTCGTACTCTGCGATGTTGTTAGTGCAACGAAAAACCAATTTCGCTGCCACTGGATAATGTTGTCCTCCTGGGGATATCAACACCGCACCGGTACCTGACCTGGACAAATTTGCGGCTCCATCAAAAAACATGGTCCAAGAATAGTCACCTACCGACATGATTCGATCCTCGGAATGGTCGACATCTTCATGTTGTCCCGGATTTTCGGCTAGGATATCAGCTATTACCCGCCCTTTGACTGACTTTTGTGACAAATACTGGACGTCAAACTCAGAAATGAAAATCTGCCACTTTGCAAGCTTCCCAATTAAGGCAGGTTGATTTAGTAATTATTTGATGGGATCACATTCCGTCACCAAAAATATTTGGTAATGCAAAGTGTACTGCCGTAGTCGGTGTAACACCCAGACTAGTGCTACGCACGTCTTTTCCGCTTCCGAGTAATTTAGTTCGAAGGTTATGAACTTTTTATTCAAATAATAGATAGCTCGTTTTTTACCATCTTCTTTACTTGTCTGACTAAGCATAGCACCCAAAGACTCATCATGAATTGTAAGATATAAGATTAGAGGGCATCCCGAAGTGGGTGGAACAAGTACGGGCGGATTCATGAGGTGCTGCTTCAATTTCTCAAAAGCTTCTTCACATTCACCATCCCATTTGACCAGTGCATTCTTCTTGAGTAGCCTAAAAAATGGCTTAGCAATCTCAGACAACTGAGCAATAAATCGGGCAATGTAATTTACTCTGCCCATGAGGATCCGAACTTCCTTGACGGTCGTTGGCGGCTTAAGCTCACAAATAGCCTTTATCTTGGCCGAGTCGATCTCAATGCCCTTGTTACTAACAATGAACCCTAATAATTTACCCGAGCTGGTACCAAAGACACACTTGGCAGGGTTGAGGCGTAACTTGAACTTTCGCAGCCTTTCAAACAATTTTGTCAATGTCACAACGTGATCCTCTCCACGCCGAGTCTTGGCGATCATATCATCAATGTAGACCTCAATCTCATTATGTCATGAAATAGCGCAACCATCGCTCGCTGGTATGTTGCCCCAGCATTCTTGAGACCAAAGGGCATAACTTTGTAATAGAACATCTCCCATGGGGTTGTGAATGCTGTCTTTTCTTTATCTTCCTCATTCATCAGGATTTGATTATAGCCAGAGAAACCGTCCATGAATGAGAATAATTCAAAACCCGCTGTACTATCGACAAGCACATCGATATGTGGGAGAGAAAAATCATCCTTCGGGCTAGCTTTATTCAAGTCACGATAATCCACACAGACTCGTACACGACCATCCTTCTTCAAGACCGGGACTATGTTGGCCACCCAACTCGGGTATTGGGTAACTTCAACGAATCCAACGTTGATAAGTTTCATGACTTCTTCTTCGATCTTCTTTGCGAGTTTTGGTTTAGCCTTTCGCTGCCTTTGCTTCTTAGGCTCAATCAAGGGATCGGTCGGTAGACAGTGTTCGATGATTGATCGATCAAGACCGGGCATATCTGCATAAGACCAGGCAAAGATATCCTGGTAGTCCCTTAAAAGGTTCGTCAGACGCTCAGCTGTGCCCATAGGAAGATTCGTCCCGATTTTAATCTCTCTGGGGTTTTCTTCACTGCCAAGGTTTATTGCGACAGTTTCCTCGCCGGTTAGAGCTTTAACCTTCTCATGGTGTTCAAGATTCCGTTGTATTTCCTTGATGTCAGAACCTGATTCATCCGAACTATCCGAGTCATTGGCATGGCATATGGTAGGATCCACTGCATTTCCTTCCTCATATTTGCCCCTGAACATAAGGTAATCGGGTCAGAAAAACAAACAAGGTTTAAACACACGGCATTTTACTTCCTTAAAAAATTTTTGTTTTTTTTGTTTTTGTTTTTTTTTGTTTTTGTTTTGTTTTTGTTTTTCAACACCGTGGGACGAGAATTGCTTGAAGAAGCCCAACCCTCAGTTCTTACCATGAATGACAATATTGTTCGATCGTTGGTTATCGTCATCGGGTTGGTTTGGAATACTTCGACAAGATAAAAAAAATTTGATAAAAACATCTGTAATTTCATTGATATAAGAATCAATTAATTACATCTTATTGAAAGGGAAATCGTGCAGTGCAACATAAAAGGAAATCTTAGAAAATGACATGGAAACGGAATTCTAGAAAACGATGGAAGTTCCCACGCAGGGGAAAACATAAACACGAAGATGTTACTCTGAATCTAAACCCTCCAGTGGATCGTCGAATATGGCATTGACAGACGGTCTTGGTGGTTTAGGCACCATGTAAGGCTCTTCATCGGGGCTCTCATTAACCTGCATTGGATCTTCAGATATTGCAGCAATAGTTAAGTCTCCAAACCAGTCGGCTAGGCTAGGTATGTTATCCTCATCAGCATCTTTGTTATCGAAAACCATTGGCGCAGGTTTCTGTCCTTTTGAGTCGGGGAAGACTATGCCAAGATCATCCTTGAATTTACTCAATTCATCATAGCCGCCCACCACTCCGGCTGAAATGAAAGTCTGATAAAGAGGCAGGGGTAAAGGTCTATATTATGATTTTCCACAGCCTATCAGGCTTTGGCATCTATGGTTAATTCGACGATACCAGTGACCTCGTCCACGGTGCCTATCTCCCCGGTATCCTAAGCCAGCTGTATGGATTTGTCCACTAGCCTCGATCGGAGTGAGCATTCCTTGACCGCTTTTGCCTAAACTAGTACCAGGCTCGTACCCATTGCCCACCATTACCTTGGCAACCATGGGAGAAGCTTTTGACAGTTCAGGAACCGGTAAAGGGCTATCTGGTAAGGCATGGATAGTGTGTATCAACTCGAAAGCATGATACGAGTCCTCTTCAGTATAGGCTGGTTCAATGTAAGGGATGGCGGTTGCATTGAAAATGCGATGATCTTCCTCACCATGGACAACCACCAGTTTTTGCTCGACTATAAACTAAACTTTCTGGTGAAGACTCGATGGTACGGCACCTGCATTATGGATCCATGGACGGCCAAGCAGCAAATTGAAGGCTGAAGGGATGTCCAATACTTGGAACAGAATATCGAACATGGAAGGTCCGATTTGAATTTCAAGGTTGATCTGTCCCAGAACATTCTTCTTCATACCATCGAATGCTCTAACTGAAGTGTTGGCGGTCTGCATTCTGGCCAAGTCAAGACCCAGGCGGTTGAGAGTAGCCAGGGAACACAAGTTTAGAGCCGAACCATTGTCGATCAGTACCCGGGCTACATGGGTTTGCTTGTGCTTCACCGTTATGTGCAAGGCCATATATTGACCTCGCCCTTCAGTCGAGATCTCATCGTCGGCAAATGCTACTTGATCTTTTAGCAGGATTGTCCCAACAAAGTTCTCTAATTTGTCTTGATCAATATCTTCAGGCACGTGCACTTGCCCCAATACCTTCATTAATGAGTCGCGATGCTTCTCAGATGACTGTAGGAGCTCCAGCAAGGAAACCTGGGCTGGCAACTTTCTCAGTTGATCAACTATACTATACTCGTTGGCTTTGATGATTGCTAAGAATTCCTTAGCCTCTTTCTCATTAACATGCTTAGCTGACTGATCATGATCATAAACTCGTCCCGATCTGGTCACCAATGCTAAATCATAAGACCATGGTACTGCTTTATCATCTGCGTACGGGAATGGCTGTGGTGCAGCGACTATAACAATCCCGAGTTCATCATCACAAGCGTCTTCCAAGGGCAGCACGTCAGCTAATTCTGGATCATCTTTAATCAATTCTGTAATATCGTTCTTATTCAGATCGGCTTTTTACTCGGACACACCTTGTGTCATAGTTAAAGCTGCAAACTCTTGATCCTAGTCTATTATTATCTATGACGTGGTTGCCACCAACCCATCTTGGCTAGTACATATGATCATCCCTTGGTCGATCAGGGTGAAGACTTTTTTCTTCAGTTAGTCAAAAGATACCACCTCTCCAGCATGATAATAGCCTGCCCTGACTAGAGCATCAAAGGTGTCAACTATCCGCACCTTGAAACCGCCAACTAGATCAGCTTCCGAACTAAAAACAGCATTGACCTTGCCCGAGTGATCAGTCAAAGGATTATTTTGGACATTGGGCTGTTGATTATCCTGGAATGTGAATGCTTTGGACTCGAGCAAGTTCTGGATCCGGTTCTTGAGAGTGAAGCATTCATCCGTGTCGTTCCCGGGCTCACCGCGGTGGTAATCGCACTTCTTTGACGGGTCGTACCTTGCAAAGGATGCATAGTTCGGGCGCATCGGTTATGATGTCAACAGCTCTTTCTTACGTAGAACAACCAAGACCTGGGAAGGAGTCTCGGGAAGTGGGGAAAATTGCCGATTATTGCGCCTGAATCCTCTTTGCCCTTGAGTGCCAAAGTTGGCTTGCTGTTGAACTCTTGGCGCTTGAATCGGAGGCCTTTTGGTGTACGTAAAATTCACCTGTGGGGCTGGTTCTTTGTCCTTTTTCATTCCAAACCGCTTTGCACTGGCACCAGCATCTTCGTACCATCCCTTCTTGATTCCGATCTCTATTTCCTCTCCCATTGCAATAAGGTAGCCGAACGACGTTGCCCCAGTCGCCAAAATACGTAATCGCATCGCCTGATGGAGGGTAGAGACAAACAATCTCATGAGTTCCCGCTCAGGCGGGACTGGCTTTAGCTGGGACGCAATATTCCTCCATCTAGAGGCGTATTGCTTGACCGTCTCACCCTTCTTCATCTCTGACTGTTCCAGGTCCTCTCTAGTGGTCAGGACGTCCAGATTAACACTAAAATGCTTGACAAATGTAGTGGTCACCTTTTCCCAATCGTCCATACGATAGATCTCGTAGTCAATATACCACCTCATGGCTGCGTCTTTCAGACTGGCCTGAAAAGTCTAAATCATCAGAGGACCATTCGCTACATGCCTGCTCATTCTTGTCTGGTACATTTGGACATGCTGAACTGGATTAGATGTGCCTTCATATTTTTCAAAATCAGGTGTCTTGAACTTCTCTGGCACATTAACTTTTGAAAAGACAGATAGGTCAATCTGTGGTATGTTGTGCGCCCCTTCTATCTCTCGTATCTGCTGCTTCATTTGAGCAATGGCTTTCATGGCTTCCTCACTTACTCCCCCAGCCACAGAATTAGCTCGGGGTGCAGGGACAACGGGCGACGTGTCAGAGCTGGCACCAGTGATAATGACACCTTCGAGTGGGTTCACATGTATGGAAGTGCGGTCAGTGCCTTTGCCAGCGTTGTCTGGTGAAGGAATTGTCTTGGGTGGAAAGACAGAGCTGGACGGTTAAAGCTGGCCTAGGAGATCAACCGTCAACTTCTCCATCGCATGGGATAGCATTCCCTCGAAATGGTTATTCATCATGTTCATGTGCTCCTTCAAGGCTCCCTGCAGTGCTTCATGAACGATAGCGTTGATCTCAGCTTTGTCGGCCATTTTTCTCGTCACTGACCGGGTAATATGTGGGTGTTGGAGATCCGTGATGAATTACCTACAAAATTAATGATTGGGGTAAGTATAATGTGTGAGAAATGTGGGTTGGTCCATGACACTCTCTAAGCTCTAAAATGAGGCAAAGATAAAACGAAAGGATTGATTCAGGCAGCTTCCAGTTTCGTCGACATTTACAAGACAAATCATATTGATTCGTACAGAGGTCAAAATGGTATGTAAATTTGGGAGCCGATACCCAAGATGATGATTAACAACTTTCATGTTTTAGTCACAGGCAAATTCTTTGTGGATTAATACAGTTTAATACTTTTTTGCAAACATTCTGCCCAGAAAACTGATCTGTCTGGTTTTTACTTTGAGGATAAATGAGTCATCAAAAATGTGAATTGATGCCCAAAAATTTCCAGTTCACTAATTAAAAGCCCAATCCACAACTTTCATGTTTTAATTTTTCTCAAAAGAGCATGTTTTCTAGTGATAAATGGAGAAACAAAAGTGAAATCGAGAAAATTCCAGAATCCATACAGTTTTTCTTTCACATTAAATTCAGTAATAAATGGAAAATACATTGAATTGATTCAATTTTTTTTTAGTGATGAATTAGGGCCTTGTGAATGTTTTCTGTGTAGACTCTATGGATCAATTAAAACTATAAAGTTCAATAAAAATTATGTAATACCAGAAAGTCATATCTGAACAGTAACCTTTATTACAAGAAAAGCTCATAAAGTCATGAAAATGCAATTAAACATGGCAAATCAAGCTGTTTTTGTTTTCTTTGTAGCGACGCAATCTATAGACAAATGGGCCTCCAACTCTTTCCAAAGTCGTGCATTTTCCTTAGCCAAAGTCTTCATTTGTCTTTTCGCCTTTTGCGTCTTCTTTGCATAGGTCTCGATCTCGGCTTGATGGGTGGGCTTCACAATCACCAACGGGAACTTCGGAAGCATGTGAGTTGGTATCAAATGATACTTAATATACCGAGCCTTCGCATGATAACATTTTTCCTTTCCCTCGAGCTCCTCCTTGGGTAGTGATAGTGAGCGAGTCTTGGACTTTAGCCAAGTTTGATCAAGATGCTTGATCTCGGTTCTATAATTCTCGCCTGCAACGAATTCAACTTGAAAAGTGTTTGGCCCCAAAGGTGGTGGAATATCCTATAAAACTCCATATTGCCGTACCACACGGAGAGGATGATACTGCGTCATACCGGTAATACCCAAAAGAAGTATAGGCTCTCGCTCACTATGGTACAAACGAGCCTTAGAGACTTGAAACCATATAGCTTGCCATAGAAAAACCTTGGGATTCAGATCTTTAAATAAATCAATCCACTCGGAATAAGATAATCTAGCAATATTTTTTTGCAACTCTTGAAATTTTGCAATTAGGTTTTCCTCTTGACTTACCCGTGGAATGGTAATTTTTGAGCCGAACTTAGCATAATGAGAGAAAAACCACATTTGCAAAAGTCCAACAGGAGCGTGAAATGTTTTTTCCTTGTTTTGCTTAAAACGAGTCAAAGATATAAAAGTCTCGGCCAGGATAGCATTAGTAAAGTTCATTCCACTGCAAACTTGCCTAGCTATCCAAGCCATGGATGGACTAATAAAATCCTTTTGGAGCAGAAAGATCACAAGTCCGAAGAAAGCTAGAATAAAGATCCTGCTTTGCAAGTATGAATTGCTCTCATAAAAAAGTTCAACGAGGAATGAGAAAGGGCACATATGACAATTTCCTTTTAAAATTTTCCTCATTTTATTTTCGATAATTTTCAAAAACTCAGCAAAAATGAAAATTGGATCCATTTCCACACAAGGGCGAATTAAATCAATGCTCAAAGGTTTTCCAATGGCAAGGCTATACTCTTCCAAAGTCGGAGTGAGCTCGTGCTTACCTAAAATGAAAGTAGCAGTATATGGGCACCAGAAATGTGCAAGCGCCTGCATGACCCCAGTCTGTAATTCGATATCCAAAAGTGGCAATACGTAACCCATACGACTAAGGGCATAGGTCTGTGCATCAATGCTCAAGTGCCTCCACATCTGCTTCAACTCGGCCTTTGAAATGTACACGAAACGGATATCAATGTGTCCCATTGTCTCTAAATCACGCGCCACAATCCTAAGTGTCATGGACCGACCCAAACAATAACATAAGACAAGATGAAGTTCAGAAGCGTACTTTACCGTGTGATAGGAAAATAAACAATCACAGGGACATGCACATGACTCGTAGGTTAACCTTACTCTAACTATCCTAAAGGCTCACAAATTGAAGCGAAAGACTTACGGTAATGCGACAATCTCGCGCACATAATCAAGATTAGTCGCTATCCCGTGACGTAACCAAGATTATCCGGGCCTTTCCACTTCGGCTACTTGAGTCAAAAATTAAAACCACCGCTTTGGTAATCTTACCAAGCCTGAGGCATAACTTTTAAAACTCATTTTTGAAAAGAAGTTTGGGATTGAATCTGGACTAACTTTCGACGTGATCTCACAGCGAACGCTAGAACCAAATCACAATACCATCCTAAAACTAGTGGCCCAGGTCCGACCACGGGATGTGTGTGATGTAGTGCTAAAGTGATTAATCATGCACAACAATTAAATGCAAACACCGCTTCAATAATTCAAAAATTAAATGACAAGTTTCACACACCAAACCTGCAAAACAAAGGATTAGCCAAACACTCAACCCCTTATAACTCCCATTCTGCAAAACCATTTAACATCTAAAAATTAGAATCCAACCAATTCTCAAACCAAATGGATTTTCACGAAATTTTTCTGGCCTAAGTCTACTAAGGCTTTTAAAATTTTGAAAAAAAATTCAAGTACTCCAATTAGTGCTTTATTCTTTCGAAAATTCCAAAAAACTAGTCCCCAGCAGAGTCGCCAAGCTGTCACGACCCGAAAAAATCGGTTTCCCAATTTTTAAAGTTAATGGATTACCAGGTTAATTAAATTAAATTAACTAACCTAGCTCGAACCCTCCCAAGTTCTACCGAATCGTGACTTAGGTTCAATTTCATCAAAAGAATGATTTATCTTGGAGTCGCCACTAATCATTTTGGGTAGGTTGATTAAACACCTAAATAAAGTATCGGGAGAAATACTTTATTCCTACGAACCAGAGATTAATGAGTTCGGGGACTTGGTTACACTAATATTTCTACTAGCGCCCTTTCGGTACCAATTTCATGAAAATGTTCAACTTGGCAATTTTGATGAATTTTCACTTGAGATTCAAAGGTGGAATTTTTTTTTATTTTCTTTTTATGAAAAGGATAAAAAAAATTAAACTATATGCAATGCATGTCATGAATGAATTTGTTTTAGAAGAAGATGCGGTATGATAAAGAAATTTATTTACAGGATAAGTTACACGTGCAATGATCTACATGATGCTAATTTTGAAAGATATGATTTTGAAGTATGGAAGTGAAATGATATATCCAACAAGATTTAGAATGGATCCAAATCAATTAATTTAGGCAACGCAATTTTTCAACATTCCAAAGGGATGGAATCGTTACCTAATGTGGCGAATTTGATTGCCAAATTTGAACTTTGTATTACCCTACGGATCGGGACGTCGGAACTCAGCTCCAACAACAAGGAATGGTTGCGATCAAGTGCAAATGAAGGAAGCGGCGTGAGGGACTCGACCGGCAAATCTCTGGTGGAAGAAACGGCATAAGGGACTCAATCGGAAAATCTCTCGACCAAACTCTCTTCTCTCGTTTTCAAGCTCCCTTCTCTCATTGATTTTTTTTCTCTAAATTTTTCTCTCTCAAAATTTTTTTTCTTTCAAGTCTCTTTCCCTTCTCCTTGAATTCTCTCCAAATTTTTTTCCCCTCTCAAAATCTCTTCACCTCCTCTTTTATAGACAACTCTTCTATCTCCTTTTCTTCATCTTCATCTTCCATTCTCATCCTCCATTCTATCTCCATCCTCCATTCTTTATCTTCATCTTCCATTCTCATCCTCCATTCTATCTTCATCTTCCATTTTCTATCCCCATCTTCCATTCTCTATTTTTACCATCCATTCTCTATCAACATCCTCCTTTCTCCATCTTCCTTTCTTCACCAACTCTTCTTTTAGTTATTTGCAAACTAATCCCCCAAGTTTTAAGTATTTGCATTATAGTCCTTGAGGTCTTAAGTATTTACAATTTAGTCCCCATAAAAAGTTTAATTTCATTTTAAACCAATTTAGGGACTAAATTTTTCTGCGTATTGATCCTTTTCGCAAAATTGGGCTAATCCAGAGGGCTTTTCAGGCAGAATAAAATGTGGATGACTTGAGTTTGATGTCTTTGACTCAAAAATGTAAAAATTCAAATTTTGGACGCTAAAACATTTTTTTTGAAAAAATTCGGGATTATGGTTTGCTAAGAAACACATAGTCCCGAACTTTGTTTTTTTATTTTTCAAGAGGCCAATATGAAAAGGGAATTAAAATAAAATTATTGGCTAATTGTTTTTGTATTTTTCGGTCTCAAAAGCTATTTTTTATGATTTTTCTTTTTATTTTCCTATTTTCGAAAAAATATTAAAAATATGCGAAAATTTCCAAAAAAAACATTTTTTGTTGGAAATGGACCCCTGGGCTGGGCTAGGGCCTCCAAAGTCCATTTTGTAATTTTTTTCATTTTTTTTATAAGTTTTCTAGAATTTTCTAAAAATAAAATGGCTAAAAATCAAGTGTCAACACTCAGGCCATGTAATTCAATTAAGCTTAGAATCTTGAATTAAACCCATTCACCACCGATCCAATATAAATATGCAATGCATGAAAAATTATTTTTTGTGAGAACTAAAGCCAATCCTCAATTTTTATATAATAAAAAAAACTTAAAATTTAGGTGTCAACAACTGTAAAAACATATCCAGTGGTACTCTTACCACTATCTTGATCACCTGAGTGATCTGCATCAGCATAACATTACAACTCTGGAGATCTATCTCCATAAAAAAAAAATAAAGTAATTTGATGTACCTACTAGATATCTCAATATCCATTTTACTACATCCCAATGCTCTTTACCTGAATTCTGTAAATATAGACTCATAACTCCCATTACTTATGCAATGTCTGATCCCGTCCTCACCATGGTATATATCAAACTTTTCAATGTTGATGCATATGAAACTACCGCTATCTTATCTTTCAAAGACTGAATATTCTGACACATACCCTCGAAAAGTTTGAAGTGACAAGCTAGACGAGTTATAACCAATTTTACCTTATCCATATTAAATCTCTTTAACACCTTGTTCACATAGTCTTCTTATGACAACAATAATTTCTTATTTTTCCTATCCCTGATGATTTTTGTTGAGAAAAATCCTAAGTGGTTTTGAAATTGACAAAACAATCCATAATCTCTAATACACATGATTGAATCTGGCAAGATAAGCTTGGACAATATTTTGAGGGACATAGACATTACTTGGAGTTTAGACATTAAGCAAGAAGCTCAAACACTATGCGAAGAGCTCAAATGTTGTTCCGTAACTCAAGTTTTGAGGAAATATTTCACAGGCAATAACCAAATTATCAAGAGATCTATTTCAAGATAATTTAATAAATATATTGCATCATCATAACGGCTCGCAATCAAGTTGGATTTGTGTTTGAAAATTCTCAATCATGAAGATCAATCAAGGACGTGGATTGAGGGAGACGAGGATGACTCACCTAATAAAGTAATCCATCCATGAAAATCGAAGATCGTGATTGTATAAGCAATTTGATCTAAAGGTGGATTCTTTCCTTTTTCGACCTCAACAGCTACGAAATCTTTTGTATATCTTTTGTATATAGTTTCATCCAAATAGGAAAGTTTGAAGGGCGATCATCTGAAGACCTTATAATGAAAAGTTGGGACGGAGGAGTATAAAAGGAGATCTCAAGACTGAAGAGCACATGGATGAGAGAATAAAATTAAAAATTTCAAGAACGAGAGAACTTCAAATTATTCATGCTTTCTTGATCCAATACTATAATACTTAAAAAAAACATACTAATGTAAGAGTGTTAGATGGAAGTCTATTCAACAATTTGTAACCTCTGAGTTATTCACAAGTGAAATCTAGCCGATTGGTTATCAATGCGAAAAAGTGGAGATAGACTTGAATAAAGCCGAACTACTATAAATCATCTATGCACATTCTCTTTTTCTTAATCTCTCTATTTATATATCTGTGAAAGTAGTTGTGTGCAAGGCACTGCATCTAAGACCTGAGAGTTTCTCAGATCTTCCTAGTAACATCGTATAAAAAACAATTCTGAGCAGATTAACCTTATTCCACATTGATTTCTTAAAAATCTTTAAAATCACCTAATCATCCCTTTAGGTGATAATGCTAGCTGCAACAATTTTCATGCCTAAAATCTTCATGGCCTCTCCCAAGTCTTTCGTAGCAAACTATGATGTTAAGATCTTCTTTACTTCTGCGATTCTCTTCACATTAGAACAAGCAATTAACATGTCATCAACGTATAAAGAGAGATACACAATATGACCATCATCATACTTGCGAAAATAAACACAATGATCAGCTTCATAGTATGCAAATCCTTTTTCTCTTCCATAAGACCATCAAACTTTAAGTATCATTGCCATGGAGCTTACTTCAAGCTATACAAGCTTTTCTTCAAGCGACACAACATGTGTTTTTTAACTTTGACATCAAAACCTCTAGTTTGCGGCATGTGTAACTTTCCATCTAGATCACCATGCAAAAATGTCATTTTCACATCTAATTTATATTGCTCGAGATAAGGATCCTCCACTACAACTATACTCAGCAAAACTCTAATTTATATCTTGGAGTACTCAGTCTCTTCCTTTTGAGAAATTTACTACAAGTCTCACCTTATATCTAATACTATTGTTTGCTTCACTTATGATCATGTACACCTGTTTGTTTAGCAAAAACTTTTTATTAGTGGGGAACTTGGTCAACTCTCAAGTTTTGTTATGAACTAATAATCTCATCTTATCTTTCATAGCACACTCGCACTACATATGAGATGTGTCATTCTTTGCCTCCTCATAACTGACCCTCTCTCATAAATTTGTATATAAGACATGACTCAGAATAATATTAGCTTATGGATCAAAAATTATCTTTAGCTTTCTTACATGTGTAGATTTCCTAAAACAGTTACTTCATGGTCGTTAGTCTGTTCCGAATCACTATATTCCTCTTGAACTGCCTACTCATTTATAATGTGTTCATCTTGAACATCCCTTTCAAATAAATTATGATCTGCTGGAATCATCTTTACAGGAATTGTGTCTAACTCAATATATTCTGGTTCTACAGCCATCTCATGCTCTGTCTGACGATCTTTGTACATCTTTTTTTCATGGAACACCACATTTCGACTGCAAATGACTTTGTAATTCTCATAGTCCCAAAATCTATACCCATATTCATCGTCGCCATATCTAATAAAGACGCACTTTTGGGACTTAGCATCAAACTTCTTATTATCCTCTCTATCAATCAAAACATATGCAATACAACCAAAAAATTTTAAATATAAATGATTGTCCTTTTTATCTAACCACCACTTTGGCAGAATTCCTCAATATAGCACACTAAATGGACTTTTGTTAATCAAATATACAGTTGTATCAACTATAATAGTCCATAAGTGTAGTGGAAGACCAGCATGTAATCTTGTGCATCTTCAACATCAACATCACCTTTATCCCAAACCAGTTGGGGTCGGCAGTCGATGAACCCAAAGCGAAAAGCTTAAAATATACTAAAATAAAAGTAAAAATATGATCTTGTTCATCCTCCCAGCTACATCATTCTTTTGAGGAATTTTAGGTACAGTTTTCAATCATTGTACGCGTTCTCAGTTCAAATATTTTGTAAATTCTTTGCTCTTGTATTCATCACCATTATCAGACTTCAAAGTTTTAATTTGATAGCCTGTTTCTTTTTTTTACCATGATGTTCCATATTTTGAACAATCGAATACTTCTGATTTTCTCTGAGAGTATAAACCCAAATCTTTTTTTATTGCATCATCAATAAAAGTGATAAAATATCTCTTACCACCATAAGAGAGCCTGTTCCCCGTACTTCTGTTATAACGATCTGGGCCTACCACTCGCAAAATATTGTCCGTTTTGGACACACAGTCCTCACGATTTTGTTTCTCCGAGAGTCGCCCATACAACCCCCAGAAAAGGCCTATTGCAATTAAAGGCAAACCTAAGTCTTATAAGCCAAGTCAGGATCCCCTCCCTAAGCAATGTAGGACGAGGGATATCACAAACTCCCCACCTCAGCGGCACAGCGTCCCCGTTGTGCACCGCGTGCACCAACGAGCGCTTATTGCAGTCCACACATGTTGTCGGGAGTCGGCTCTGATACCACCTTGGACGGGGATGTCACGCCCTGAACCCACGAGCCACGCTACATCCCTATCATACCTGTACGGTCGAATAGTTCACGTAAACGACGGCCCAGGAAACTCGTCATAACCAAACGACCTCAGAGTTCCTTAGGCAACGGAAACGAGCTCTTTCAATCCACTATATACAAAATGGGATAGATAGAGAGAGACGTTAAATCTTTACAGCAAGCCAAGCCTTATACTACATCTCATACACAATGTTCGCGTACAACCAAAAGGAGGACATCGTCTATACATCAAAACTTCAATTAACCTACTCTATACATCCAGGCTATATACATGTGGAGTTACCAATACCTTCTTTCCACCTCTATTCATACGGTACTCTTGTATCTTATATATGTCCTTCCCTTTGGTTCCAAAAATGACTGAGTCGCAGTTTCGATTTCCTTCTAGGTCTCCTACCTTATTAAGATTGCACTCATTGCGGGGGTCAAAGGTCTGAAAAATAAGGGTAATCACCTATAAGAACAAATCTCAGCAAGCTAACCCCTAATCCCCTCCTCAAAACGCCAAACAAACCCAAACCAAACTCTTAAGTCCCAACTCAAGCACTTATAATCACTGGGCCAAATTTCATCACCAAAATTCATTTAATTTAGAAAAGTCACCACAGAGTGGTAAAGCATATAAAGCATTTATAACAGGTCCAATCCAAGACCACACAAAACTCAGATAACACAATCAGTTAAGAGCTCAATAACGGCAATTAAACTTTCAATTTGAAATCACGTCCTATCTAGGACAATTATAGCAATCACTCATGCATGCATGCTCAATCATGAGCCTCGGATTAATAGCCAATTTGACCCGCGTCATATAGGCTCATCAGGTCCAACCCGCGTCATGGACGCCTCAGATCGGTGCCTCAACCCGCGTATGGGACGCCTCTGGTTGGCACCTTATCGCTCCAGCTACCCCGCGTCAAACGCTTCGGGGCGCACCGTACCTTGACCCGTGTCATATAGGCACCTCAGGTCGGCACACTTATCTCTCCAATTCCCCGTGTCATATAGGCACCTCAGGGCCATCCTCGACCCATGTCATATAGGCACATCAGGGCCATCCTCCATAGCTACGTTTCACACACAAAATCCATCACTCTAGCCCTTCAAGCTAATAAAATATTTTAAATTCATTTGGACAAAAGTCACCGGCCAAGTACGTTAGGCCACGTTTCAAATATCAGTCCAAATATTCCAATTAGGCATGCGAAATAATGCCAGTTTCAATTGGGCAGAAACATTGGCCAAGTACGTTAGGCCAAAACTTAAAACACGTGCCCAAAGATTTTAATTCACATGGCCAACATAATGGCCAAACCAATCAATTTCTTTCACGTACCCAATTTTGTTAAAAATGCCCAATTTATCACGTGGGACCCAAAATGACCCAAATAATTATTTTCAAGTATTCATGGAATATCCCCAAATATTATTTTGAATACGAACACGGGCTCCAAATATTTGAAATGGTAAGATAAAATATTACTCGAGCCTGGTTTTGCATAAAATGCTCCATAAACCCATTTTTCGGTATTCGAACCATACGGAACCCACAAAACTTATCGTTTTGAAACTAGATTTTAATTGGGCAGCAGGTGAATAGTATTCGTGGGTCGTGAACAGTAAATTTCAGAATACTATTTGACCCGTTTTCGCTCTAAATATCCTGAATATCCATTTTTCGGTACCCGAATCTCGCGGGAACCACACAACCACCACCAACAGCATTATTCAAGCATGGACAGCAACATTTCATCAATCCGCAGCCCATTCACAGTCCACAGAAATTGATTTCCATCAAATACGCCGATTACGGCCAATTTTCCTAAACCGATTTACCACAAATCGGTCCCTAGAGCTAATCCATGGCAAGTCAAACATCATGAGTAAAGTCTAGAGGTTTAACTTACTTAAACAAAGTCAAAACAGGGCTGAGGATGCGGCGATGACCGGCGACAACGACGACGACGGCGAATTCCAACGGATTTAGTTTGAACAGAGGCTGTTCAATGGCTAAAACAAGACCGAATTGAGCTAGAAAACAATATTATGACATGAATATGGGTTCTAGGGACAGCCGGGGTTGATATATATCAACGGGAACCAAAATCAAAAATCTGGAAATCAAAAAGAGATTTGTCGACCGAAATGTAAAAGTAGATTCAAAAGGCCAAATGAGCTCAGATTGAAGTGATTCAAGTTAAAATAGAACCACAAGACATTGAACTACAACATACCTAAAAATCGCAATGATCCAACGGTCGAATTTCCGTCAGCGGCCGATTGAAGTTGAAGCCAGAAAATTGAAATTCAGCAGGGAGAAAGAGACATCCGAATTTAGAGAGAGAGAGAGAGAGAGAGGAGAGAGAGTGTTCTAGAAATTATGGAGGAGAGAGAGAGTCCTTTGACCAAAAAAATATCCTAGGGATAATTATTGAAAATCACTATTCACTGAAAGCGACTTAAAGCTAAACGAATTGACTGATTTTTGGACTATCAGTGAAATTTGGACTAATAAAGCTTGGGCTTCAATTATTTCGGTCAAAGCTAGTCATATTGGTCAAAAAGATGACCGATGAGACATTTCTCGAAATTCATGAAATTTCAAGACCGGGTGGGGCTCAATCGGTGCTGATTTGGCTCAATTGCAATCGGAGAATGACTCCGGATTTCGTCATAAAATTTATTTAGCCTCTCTAAAAATATTCTTACCCTCATGCCATGGATTCTAGCTCAAACTAGGGGCAAGGTAGAAATTTCTAATTTTACCCTTTTTCACTAGGCATTCCAATATCCTTCTGCCCATTTTTTTCGCCTTTGAAAGTGAGGTCCAAATTCACAACTGTGACACTCATGAGAGTCAATTGTCCTATTTCGGAACTCAATTCGCAGCCTCATTCATAAGATGACAACTTTAAATAAATTCTCAAATTAATGGGTGGATTTTAGGAATCACGCGATCGACCATTTGGCCCACGTGTTTATATTCCTAGTTAGCCTTTCCCCTTTGGTTAGTTATCCCGAAGTGATCAGTTTCGAGTGAGATCCATCTATAGCGCCTCTATGAAATAACTATTTTATTTTCAAATTCCGAAAAAGGGTCGAATTTCAGAATGTCACATCTGTATGAATCAATTTTAGATTTTGCCTTTATTTTGTTGGCCATTCAATTGAAAACTGACAGATTTTTTTTTTCATAAATGTAACTCTCACAAAAAATCTAACTTAACTTTTTAAAAAGCTGGAAGCAATTTTCTTGAGTGTAACTGATTTACACCTTTAATTACCAAGATGTCCCAAACGATAATGTCAAATAGTAGATAAATTACTTATAATCACTATAGTAGCAACCATATCACTGATATTATAACCCTTAAGAAGGTAAAGTGTACATGTACACTTTCTCGTTGATATTGCTCTTGCTCCTAAGGTTATCTTTCACTCTCTACATCCAAAAGTTGTTATCATGCCCTTTGATCAAGTTTACTAGTTAAAAATCAAAATTTTCTTCATCTCTGGAATATGTTTAGCTTCACACAAAATTAGATATCCTCTACATGAGATGTTCACAATCATAGTTCCTTTTTTGAGAATTGGACATATATAGTTATTTCCCAAAATCACTTGCCCAAAATCTCCACTAACATAATCACAATTATATCTCTCTGCGAGGTGCAATGAAAAGAAGTACTAAAGTCAAGAAACTACTTATCTGTCGTCAAGTCAAACCTATAGACAAACACAAGTTCTCTAGCAAATGTTCATCGCTAACCACATTAGCTCCTTGATTCTCATCTTGCTGCTTCATTTTGCAGACCTCACACTGAAACCTATGATGTCCTATCTGATGATAAAATCAACACCCGTCTTTTGCAACCTCTCTCTTCCCCCTTAATTGTGACCTACCACATCCACTAAATTTTCCTCTACTTTTACTTCTCCCATGGTTCTACATTGCTAGTGTTGTCGAAGATGTAGATGCCAAAAAATTATCTCCACCCGAGACTTTCCATCGCATCTCTTCATCCAGAGTCAAATCATCCTTCATGGTACTCAAAATTCGCTTGCACTGTGGTGTTGTTCTTTCTGAAAGGCAACATAAAAATAGTAAAACTCATAGCTTCTTATCTAAATTTATGCCTACGGATTCTAACTGGCATATAATCTATGTAAAATTGTTAATATGCTCTACAACAGATTCACTATCAGATAACTTCATAACAACCAATTTCTTTAGGAAAAATATCTATTTGATGTTGACAGTTTCTCATAAATAGTCATAAGAATATCAATGACTTCTTTTACAGTCTTCGCTTTTGCGATGTGGTATCCTTTCTTTTTCGTCAAGCCCAGGTAAATTGCAACTAATGCCTTTCGATCAAGAATTTTCCATTCCAATTCTACTATCGGATCCACTTCCACGAATTTGGGTTTCCAAACCTTAAGTGGTGCATAAAGATCTTTCTGATAAAGATAGTATTCTATTTGGAATTTTCACCATCCGAAGATCCTGCCCATCAAACATATCGATTCTAATTTCATCTTCTGTCATACCATTTTCTTTCAATCGAATGTCACCGAAAAAATTCAATGTTCTCAATTAGCTAATTCAGGCTCTAATACCAGTTGTTAGGAATTGCGCACCAATTCCAAAAAAATAATCCAAGTAAACAACCCACACTAGCGAAATATTATAATAAAAAGAACAGAATCAAAGGAACACACAAAGGATTTGTTATCGAAATTCACTCGAATTTGGGCTACGTTTCCGCACAAAGGTGTTCTGCGAATCCAATAGTCTTCGCGAAAGTCGAAATATAAATGATGTTCTCTCAAGATAATGGTCATAGAGATTGAGAAAACTCACAAAATCGTCACGCCTCTCTCTTTTTCTTTTTCTTTTTCTCTCTATTTGCTACTTTGTCGTTCTTTTTCTGTTCTTGTGAAGGCTACTCCCTTTACATTGCTAATATAAAAAGTATAGTTTTTAATGTAGAAGCAAAAAAAAAAAAGATGAAAAACCAAAAAAGCCCTTAAAGATAATTTTGGCCTCTCAATGCCAACCTCCATCGTTGGCGACATGCTTCTGTTGATTTCCGTGGTCGTCATGATTCAGCTCTGGTTCGGCAAGATCACTCGCGGAGGTAGCCAGACGGTCCACGCTCTCACTGCCCTGGTCGCGGTCAACATCCTCGCGCTAGTCATCTATAGGTCCACCAAGATGTTCGACAACCTAACTTAATAAAATGGACCGGCCAAAAAAAAATTAATAAAATGGTGGCTATTCTGAACCGTCGGCAGATGCAAAATTCCAAGTTCGATGCTGTGTCTTTACTTACAAAACTAGCTACATAGGGTTTGGAGACGAGTGTTGAATAAAGGGGGCAGCTTTCTTTGCTTCCCGGGGTTGGTGTGAGTCAAATATATGTTATTTGCCTTCATTTGTCAGCTTCTTTCCTTTTTTAAAACTACAAACCATGACTTATCAGAAGATTACAAATTGTGTGAATATTTGACTCGGCCAAGAGCACCCCCTAGACTACAAGCTTCCACGGCAAGAAGAGCAATTTTGGCTAAAACTCAAACAGTTTCTTGAAAACTCGCTTCCAATATGAATCACCGATAATGAAAATATTTTCTATCGACTAATTAATTCAAGTGATCCATCCTAGCGATCTTTTTTAGTGAAATGTTTTTCATATTATTCATATTTCACGAAACAAATGGAGTATTAATTAAATATAACAATATAAAGATGCTAACGTTATAAAACTCCAACTTTTAATATGAAGCCATACAATTTTTCCGTCTAATAAAAGAAAATGACACCTCCAGGAAATTATATAGATAAAACATTTCTTTAGTCAATTGCACATCTTTTGGCTGAAAAAAAAAGCGTGTATAATTTTGAGTATTCTATTTATTGTTTAAACAAATGGAAAAAGAAAATATTCTTCTCATTTCAACTTAAGTCGGGTTAAATTGGGTTGACCTGACCCATCCCATAAATTAGGTGAGCAATCTTAGGAACCCTAAAATTCATCTAATGAGTCAGCTCTTCACAAAGTGATGTGCTGAACAGTAAATGGTTTAAGCGAGAAACATGAATCTATCAAATCACTCAGCAAGTAAATTCATGGTGTATTTGATAACCATATTAATTGCTAGAAATTAAGCTTTCAAGCAGTTAATGTTATTAAGTAAATTGATAATCTCCAACCTCTTATTGCTTATTTTAAGTGAAAAACAAATTTAACTGATATAAGCAATGAATGCATTACTTAGATGGTTAACTTATAAAATAGAATTAATACCACGAATAACCCCAAACACGCACCAAATGGTAAATTTACCCCAAGTTAATTTTTTTATCACAAAAAACCTCAAACTTGTATACTTGTCATAAATTTATCCCAAACTAATTTTTGACCATGAAAACCCCCCGAACAGGTACACTATGACAAATTTATGTAGAACTAATTTTTTAATCACAAAAAAACTCAAAACTAGTATTCCTGTGACAAATATACTCTCTATAGTTTTTGTTAAATTTTACTGTCAAATTACTAACATGGATGACATATGACAGTTAATAGGTGTACCATTTTGGGATTTTTACCCTCCGTTTGTCACAAGTGTACCAATTTTGGGTTATTCAAAAATTTTAATTCAATTTAATGGATCATAGTGGAGGATAAATTCGTCACAACTATACCAATTGGAGATTTTGTTGGTTATAAAATTAGCTTGGGATAAATTGTAGCGAATGTACCAATTTGGAATTTTCCGTGGTAAAAAAATTAGATTGGATTAAATTTGTCACAAGTGTGCCAATTTAAGGTTTTTCGTAGTCAAAAAATTAATTTGGGATAAATTTATCATAGTATATCAGTTTAGGATTTTTTGTAGTAAACAAATAAGTTTTTGGTAAATTTGTCACATGCATATCGGTTTTGGGTTTTTTCATGGTATTTAACCGTATAAAATATCCAATAGAAGTTAAAACATTGCCAGATATACTATGAAAACCTTCCAATATTGTTCATTCTTGCATGTTTGGTAAGAAACTTCAAAAAATTTATTATTCAATTTTCATCTTTATAGGATCAAACAACTTATTTTTCTCGTTTTCAATACATAAAGATTTTAGCACTTACTATTGGATACTCGATTCCGCATCTCTTTCTCATTTTTAATGAACAAACCCTAATGAGTTTTAATGTGTAACATTTTTCACATTGCTTAGATTCACCCATTCACTATGAGAGTTTTTTTTTTTCTTCGTCGAATACCGTGAGAGGTTAGACAAGTCATATACTTCTTCAAGTACCCTTAGTGCATTATCTCAGCCAACAAGATTGAAAATCGTGTAATTATGACTGCCGCAGCAAAAATATAACATGCATATCTCATGTAGGTTTCATAAATTCTATGTCATATTTTACACGTCATTTAGTAATCGTGTGCTTTAGGGCCATGCCATATTATCCATGACATTCCATGAATATATGTTTAGGTTCATATAAATCAAATTGCGTATTATATTAAATTAGTCCGCTCTTGTCCGTCACCAAAATTAGTTTACATATAAATTGAATTTAAATAATTCATGTCACATGGACATAACTTAGATTAAAATTGCATCTCATTCATTGCATATAGCTTAATCTTTATAAAATAAAGAAAAATAAGAAAGAAAAAATTAATTGACATTGCGTTTAGAAATCATGTTCAAGTCATGCATACATTATATTGTTGTTTAGTTCATAGTTAACATCAATGCAAAGGACTTGGTGTGTTGAACATAATGGAGTTTACGGTTTGCTTAGTCCGTCGAGGTTCTCAACCCTTTTTCAACAATTTATTTATTACTTTGTTTTATTAATTGTTAAATTTTTTACTACACACCTGCATGATCACACCTCACATGTTAGTCATTTAGGATCAACCAAGGCTACTCGCAAAACATTATTGAAATAAGGAGAAAAGATACCGAAATAGCATTAGATTAATCTAGCATAACCAAATCTCCGTATCCAAGAATCTCTGGTTCGTAGAATCAAAATATTTTTCCACATTTTACTTGGATTTCTAATCGGCCTGTAACAGTGGCAACTTCTAAAAGAATCAAAGTGTGTTTAATTGATTAAACTAAATCCTCTATTAGTATGGGCTTGTGAGAGTCTGCACTAATTGTTCACTTAGTAATCCATTAGCTTTTTCTTTGTGGTTCATCTCTAGGAAAGTCATGATAATGCCGAGTTAGGTCGAGTTAGATAGGGCTAGCTCGACACAACTCGAAAATTCTAAGTCTAAGAGGGGTTGACACTATTTTTTTAAAGAATTAAAGAAAGCTTCAATTGAGTACTATTGGCTGAAAATTATTAACATGGATACCAACTGTTCTATTTGGTACGGCTAGTACGGTTCACGCGCGCGCAAACGAGCACCGGCCCCAACAGCAAGAAACTTTGACCAATAGAGATCCGGCCATTCCTTCTTACCCTTTTCATTCACTCCCTTAGGCCTCGAAAACACTATTCCTTTCTTACTTGACTGTTACTGTTTTACGCTTTAAAGCACCACTCGTTACGCCGAAGACTCTCTATTAGATAAGGAAAGGCATTGGCCAACTTAACAGCATTAGAGAAAGGCAAGGGGTAGGCGCATCATGTAGCTACGGTTCTTCCTTTCTAGTCTGTTTTGCATGTCTTGTATTCTTAGCGGCTGGCAAGGGTCATCGGGCCCTTGCCGGCCATTACGAAAACAAGAATAGAGGAAAAAATGAAAAAGAAAGAAAAATGAAAATTTACAGGGGAAATTTTCAAATGAGGACCCAAAGTGCCCTTATTTTCTTAAATAAAAGTCTCAAGTGGCATGATAGTTTCAAATAAAAGCCTGAAATGACCATGGTTATTTCACCTCGCCGGTCAAACATATGTCAAGGTCATTTTCATCAAAAGGCAATTTTAACCTAATTTTCAATTAAATAAATTAAAAATTGAAAAAAAAAAGTTAAAAAAAGAAAAAGAAATACACGTGAGAGGGCGCCCTTTCGAGTTGTTGTTGCTACCCCATCGCCAGTGGGGCAACCTTGGCTGCCATAGGCAATCAGGCTTATATTTCTTTTTTTATAATTTTTTTTTAAAAAACAGAAAAAGGAAAAACAAAGAAAACATAAATAATAATAATAATAATAATAATAATAATAATAAAGTACAAAAATTTCCTTGGACAGACGGTGAGATGAGGCCCTTTTTTGAGACTGATATAGATCAATGTTCATTTCATATCCTTATTTTAAAAAAGAATGAGGGCACTTCAGCTCCTTTTTAAAAATTTCAAATTTTCATTTCATGCCTCAAAAAAATCATGGAGAGTATCTAGCAGGTTTTCTTTTTTTGTTCTGCCGCTTCTAATAGGGTTTGATTTCCTTCTTTTGGTATTCCAATTTAGAAATTAATTTTTTTTTAAAAGGAAACAAACAGACTCTTCTCGTCAATGGATGCTTCCGGGGAGCGGAACGACGAGAATGATCATACTCCTCTAATTTTCTTGGCTTCAAACGTGAAACACAAAAGAGAGAACTAGAAAAGAATATCATATTATCACCTTTATTGCACTTGCGCTTTATCTCTTTCACGAATGATGCTTGCAACGTTACTATTTTCCGTACGTGGGCTCGCCTTAATTGTAATTGTAATTAATCGAATACGGTATTAATTAATCGTATACGATATTGGTTTAATACAAGAAGGATTTAAAGGATTTTTAATGGGCCGTATATGAGCCTGGTTAGTATGGACCGAATTCCGGCCCGACCCATGATGGAAGGGCCCAACCGGAATTTTATAAATGGCTTGGACCCCCCTTTAGCCTTGGCTTCATGCCATTTCCTCTCTTTTTCTTCTCCATCAAGCATACGTGAGAGAGAGTGAAGAGGGAAAGGTTACTCCATCGATGCCAGGCGGTTCGAGGGCATAAAGGGGAAGTTCCGAGCCCGTCTCGCCGAAGTTCCGAAGCCCGTTCGTTGGTTTTCCACACCGCGCGAAGATGGATGCTAAATCAGGTACATCGTCTCGAAATCTTGGCTAATAGGTTGTTAGAACATGATTACGGAGGTCTAGGGTGCCGGAATCACCAGCCAACATGCAAATCTGGCCAAGCATAATTTTTCATCATCTCTAATAAATAAATAAATAAATAAAAACCCTCAATCCGCAAGGTTGGTAACTAACAATACAATACGAAGAAATCACGTCCAGTGGCAATGTTAAGGTCAAGTTAGTCCCTTTTTCTTTGGTATAGGAGAAAGAATGATTACTCGGTTGTCGTGACCTAAAATTAAGAAAATAAAGGTTAATAGATTATCAAATTAATTAAATGAATTAACTAACCTAGTTCGAGCTCTCCCAAGCTTTACGAATTTACAACTTAGGTTTGCATGATTTTTTTTATCAAAAGATTTTCAATTTTGGAGCCACCCACTAATTTTTCTTTTTGTAGGTAGATTAAATATCTAAATAAAGTATTGAGAAAATACTTTATTTTCTGCAAACCATATATTTAGGTTTGGAGACTTGATTATGTTAACTTTTCATCAACACTTACGGGAATTTTCTCCATTTGGCAAATTCAATTGATTCAACTTGAAGATCAAGGTGTAATTATGTTTTTTGGGGGTTTCCTTGATTATGCGAAAAGGATCAATTTCTGAAAAAATTAATGATAATTAACATAAATTGAAAATTGATTTCTCAATGTTTAATTTATATTAAAAATCATTTTGAAGTGTAATTTTCAAAAAATTTACTTTAAGACTAAGACATGATTTTTTTTTATGATTTTATTAGAAAAATTACTCAAATAAAAGTATAATAAACCTTGAACATAATACATCTTATATCCGAATTTTTCGATAAATTCACCACATACCCAAAGGTTAGGGTCAGAAGGAGAATTTTAATGTTGAACTAAACTCATACCCAAATATTATGGGTCGAATAGTGAAGTCCAATTTTGTGAAATTAGTCGGTCCAATCCCAAAGGTACGGAATGTGATAGACAATTTCGATGTGCTGATGAGATCATACTTTGGGGGTGAGGTTGGATAATTATACTTTATGCACATATTTTTCTCAGAATTTAGGCACATGGGAGCATGTATCATACGTAGTAAACTATAAAATTATTTGATGAAACTATAATATATTAAAAAATGAAAATTTCGGCCAACTAAGGATAGGTGCCAGGTTATAAAGGGCAAGATTGGCCTATCCACGAAGGACATCATCTTTTCAAAATTAGAAAATTATCTTGTGAGATTTTGAAAATATTTTAGGTAATTATCCAAATTAGGAAAGGTATGTTCAGAATTTCTGAATTCTTCAAATTGAACCTGAAGATAATCCAGATATTCTGAAAAATATGCACAATATCTTCAAGATATGATGGAGATTCAAATAATTCAAATTTAGGCAACAAAGATCCCCGTAGATGATGACAAATATGCAAACTAGTTCAAATTAGGAAAACAATATAACTTTGATAAACAAAGTTAGAAATTTACCTTGTCTTCCAAAATTGTCTTTCCTAATTTGAACGATATCGAATCAGCTCGAGATTGCGGATCGAGCTTGCGGATGAGGCTATCTGGGGGAAGGACTCGCACGATGCTCGTGGATGTCGTGATAGTGCTCACGGCCAAGGAGTGCTCTCAACATTGGATCTGCCAAGGAACCACAGCAACATCTTTAAGGAAAATCTAAAGATCCACTTTGATTATCAAGACTTTGACCAAGGGCTAGTACTCTCCGTAAATTTTAGAAAACCTGCAAAGAAGTTCAAGTGAAAAATATAAATTAAAACAGTGACCAACTCTTCAAGAATTCAGCCTGCATAGTTAGAGAACGCAAAGGAGAAAAATAATGAACACTAAGGACTAAAGCAGGAAGCAATATCAAGACAACGGCAGTGATCGGGACGGGGTAGCAAAAGCAACATCTTCTCGGTGCTCGGGTTCGTCACTAGAGCCTTGGACAACTTGCCGTCGCGGGCAGTGGATGGCGTCTCGGATTGGTGAGGCCGACTCGTGGTACTTCGATGAGTGTGTTAGCAATGATGCTCTTCGCTAGTGGATACTTTCTGGAGGAGTTCGGGTGGCGAGGAGGCTGGTCAAGAACGAAGTGATGTCGTTCGCCTGCCATCTCTTGTCCAGCCTCGTGGACAAATCCCTCTTCACCTACTTCTTCACCTACCTCATCAGCATCCCGGAGCCCGATGACATCAAAAGGATGTCGGGCAAGGCACTGAGATAGTCCATGTTCGCTCTCTCCACAGCAAGCTCCGTCGTCGGCGAAGTGTTGCTCTTGTTCTCCCTGATGGACATGATTCATCTCCTGTTCGATAAGTTGGATTGCAAAGTTACCGAGAGGTTGAACCCTGTCGGTGCCCTGATCGTGATCAACAACCTCGCGTTGGTCATCAACGTACCCTTTGTCGCACACGCCATCTTTAAGTCCAGGAAAATCTTCGACGACATAGCCAAAAACAAAAGATAGCTCTTCCTAACCACCGCCCACGTACAACAAGCAGCCTAGGTTTGCTGCTGTGTCTTTACTTACATAACCAGTCTAGCTACATGGACTTGAGAGACAAGTGCCGAGTAAACGGGGCTTTCTATGCTTTCCGGGATGTGAATCAATATGTTCATCACTATGCATATCGTTATCTACCTATCAGTTGTTGCTCGACATGATTAACAAGCCTGGCATTAACACCTGAAATCGCAGCCGCAAAAAAATCCCAAGTCAACCATCGAATGACAGACTTATCAGGAGGTAGCTACAGTGAATGAATATTGAAGAGGCAAACGAAATAAGCAGCATTTCTCCCACATTTGCAATCGTGCAGCGCTTGCGAATTGTGATGGATACGAATCGAGAGTCGTTATTGAGTTGAGGCCAAACTCCTGGGGATGCTTACAGAAAAGACCAATCACGCCTCCCTTCAGATCTTTACCAGCTATAACGCAATTTCGGTGTCCCATTGATTCTTCCCAGCTGAGTTGCTGCCACGGATCGGGATCGTCTGCCATAGCTGAAGCTATGGCAGGGTGACATAGTTTTAATCTCGGCCGTCCATTCTCATCGGACGGCTGAGATTTCGCCACGTCATCTAGAGAATCCAACCCAAAATTTGCGCGCGTTGACCCGGGTACTAAAGCGTTTTTTTTTTTTGAATTTTTTCTTTTTTCAGATCTCTGGGATCTCTAGTACCTCTCTCACGCTTTTCTCTCTCTCTCTCCCCGACGCCTCTCTCTCTCCCCTTCGCCCCGACGCCCCTCTCTCGGCGTCTGACCAAATTTCCCCAACGACCAAGCTTCGACCTCCCCCGAGTCCCCCGATGCCACCGACCTAGCTCCGACCTCCCAGATTTCTCCCCGACAAACGCCTTCACCGAGTGGGCTCTGCTCTGCTGTTTCCCTCTCTTCCTCCCGTTAACTCGCCCCGTTGTGGTCGGCTTCATCGCTCGAAGCGCCGACTTCTCGGCACAACTCCTCAACAGGGTCCTTGACCTGAACGCCTTCAGGTCTATTGAAAATATTAAAATAAATTTTGGAAGAAAGTCAAAAAAAGAAGAAGCCTCAATTTTTGACTATTAATGGACAACTTAGGTGTGCTTAAGCCTCAATTTTTGACTATTGATTGTCAAAAATGGACAACTTAGGTGTGCTTGAATTTGATAAAATTAAGTGTAGTCAAATAAAGACATTTAAGTTTGACAAAAATTAGGTATAGAATTGGCTATAAATATGTGTGGTTTTTCTTGTAAGTTTCATATCAAGGAGGAGAAGAAATAGAGAGAGAGAGAGAGAGAGTTCTTGTAAGAACAAGCTTAGAGCAAAGCTTGATTTTATTTGTGTAAAACCTTGGCAAAGGTATTTTGTAGTATTGCTCTCTCATTTGCATTTTTGTTATTCTCTCCAAATTAAATCCTCCAAGCTTCCGCAAAATTCCTCCTTCCTTTTTTATTTGGTTCCTACATTTGGTATCAGAGCCAAGTTATGGCGTCCACAAGTTCCGTTCAATTTCAACTTCCAAAGTTGAACGGAAAGAATTTCAACAACTAGTCCGTCTAGATGAAGGTTTTGTTCAAATCGCAAGATTTGTGGAACCTGGTGGAGAATGGCTACATCGAAGTAGCTAATAACGAAGAATTCAATGCCATGAGAAAGGAGGAGAAGGATTCGTTGGTGGAATCCCGGAAAAAAGATCAGAAAGCATTATATGCGATCTTTCAAGCCGTGGAGGAGACGATATTTGAAAAAATATCGAATGCCGAGACCGCCAAAGCAGCGTGGGATATTTTGCAAAAATCCTACAAGGGCGACGATCGTGTTCGAAGAGTTCGGCTTCAAACACTTCGAGGTGATTTTGAGTCTTTACGCATGAATGATTCTGAATCTATCTCTTTGTATTTTGATCGTGTACAAAACATTGTTAACCAATTGAGGGTTAATGGTGAAACACTCCAAGATGTACGAGTCGTAGAAAAAATCTTGAGGTCTTTGACTGAAAGATTTGACTACGTTGTTGCGGCAATCGAAGAAGGCCAAGATATATCAACTATGACGTTGGAGCGGTTGATGGGTTCATTATGCTCGCATGAGCAAAGAATGAATCAGAAGTCCGTCAGTTCATATCCCGAGCAAGCTTTGCAAAGTCGTATCGCTCCATCAAATCGAGGAAGCTATCAAGGAGGTCGAGGTCGCGGAGGAGGCCAAGGAAGAGGTGGAAATTCCAATTTCACCGGGAAATTTAAAACACGTGACAAATCAAAAGTCAAGTGTTTTAAGTGCAACAAGTTCGGACATTACAAATCCGAATGCCATGCAAAGGCGACGTACGAGCAGGCGGAGCACGCACATACCACTGATGCTGAAGAATACATGGTGCTAGCATGTAAGAAGGATGACTCAAGCACTATAGATACCAACATATGGTATCTAGATACTGGTTGCAGCAATCATATGACTGGCCGGAAGGAATTATTCTCGCAATTGGATGAGACGAGTCGTGGCGAAGTCAACTTTGGGAATAAATCAAAAATTCCCGTGATGGGCAAAGGTAACATTAATATCAAGTCAAAAGATGGTACTAATGTTGCTATTGCAGATGTTTACTTTGTGCCAGGACTTTTTTGGAATTTGCTAAGTGTTGGGCAACTTTCCGAAAAAGGCCACAAAGTTCACATTGAAAATGGAATTTGCACCATCAGAGGTGTCAACAACAAGTTGATCACAACGGTGCAAATGACGAAGAACCGGATGTTTCCCATGACTCTTCAGACGAAGAATCTCTTGAGTTTTCAAGCGATGATGAAAGACAACAACTGGCTGTGGCATCTTCGATACGGTCATCTAAATTTTCGTGGACTAAAACTACTGGTTCAGAAAAGGATGGTGACCGGCATGCCTTTAATCGAATGTCCAGATCGTCCATGCGAAGGATGTCTCGTTGGAAAACAACATCGAGAATCATTTCCAGTAGGGAAAGCCAGAAGAGCAAAGCAACTTTTGGAGCTGGTACATACAGATATATGTGGCCCTATTGAGGTTGAATCAGTCGGACAAAAAAGGTACATGCTGATTTTTGTTGATGATTTTACCAGAAAAACTTGGGTATATTTCTTGAGAAAAAAATCTGAAGCATTTGCCAAGTTCAAAGAATTTAAAGTCTATGTTGAAAAACATAGTGGCTTTAATCTGAAGACGTTGAGATCGGATAGAGGAGGAGAATTTACCTCAAATGAATTTGACAAATTTTGTAAAATTCATGGAGTAAAACGTCAGTTGACTGCCAGCTATACACCTCAGCAAAATGGTATAGCAGAAAGAAAGAACAGGACAATTTTTGAAATGGCAAGAAGTATGTTAAAAGCCAAAAATTTGCCTAAGAATTTTTGGGCAGAAGCGGTTGCTTGTGCTGTATTTGTACTAAACAGGTGTCCAACAAGGAGTGTTCTTGGAAGAACCCCAGAAGAGGCTTGGAGCGGCAACAAGCCAGATGTTTCGTTTCTACGAGTATTTGGGTGCATGGCATATCCCCATATACCAGATGAACGAAGAAAGAAGTTGGATGACAAAAGCGAGAAGTGCATCTTCATTGGCTATAGTGACACAACTAAAGGTTATAAGCTGTATAACCCAGTCACTGAAAAGGTAATTATCAGCAGGGATGTCCAGTTTTTTGAAGATGAAGCTTGGGACTGGAACCAAAAGGGTGACCAGAAAAGCATCACCATCGAAGATGAACCATTGGAGAAAGAAATAGAAGAGCCTCCATCATCTTCAACTAGTGGTACATCTTCACCAACAGCAGCTTCAGAACCACCACTACGTCGTTCACAACGACTGAGGGAGACGCCAGCAAAATTCAGAGATTACGTGGTCACAGGAGGCGATGGCAGTGATAATAACGGAATCACTGATGAAACATTGGTAAACTTTTGTTTATTTGCTGAATGTGATCCTGTAACCTATGATGAAGCAGCTGCAGATGAAAGGTGGATTCATGCAATGGATGAAGAGATTCACTCCATTGAGAAGAATGACACATGGGTGCTAACTTCTTTACCACCTGGTAAGAAACCCATTGGTGTCAAGTGGGTGTACAAGACGAAGTACAAACCCAACGGTCAGGTGGACCGTTACAAGGCCAGACTGGTTGTAAAGGGCTACAAGCAAAAGCCAGGTATTGATTATTTTGAAGTATTTGCACCAGTGGCTCGGATGGATACCATCCGGATGATCTTAGCACTTGCAGCTCAAAATCATTGGAAGATCCATCAAATGGATGTGAAATCGGCATTCCTCAATGGTGTTCTTGAAGAGGAAGTCTACGTGGAGCAACCACAGGGTTATGAGAAAGGGCATGAAAATCAAGTTTACAAACTGAAGAAGGCTTTGTATGGGCTAAAACAGGCACCTCGTGCTTGGTACACACGTATCGACACATACCTGTTAGAGCGTGATTTTCAAAAGTGCCCGTATGAGCATACACTGTATATCAAGTCAAATACTAACGGTGACATAATAATTGTGTGCCTTTATGTTGATGACTTGATATTTACAGGCAGCTGTGAAAAAATGTTTTCAGAATTCAGGGAGGCTATGACTAGCCAGTTCGAGATGACTGATTTAGGATTGATGTCCTATTTTCTTGGGCTTGAAGTGAAGCAGACAGATAATGGCATATTTATTTCACAGCAGAAATATGCTAATGATATTCTGAAGCGATTAAAAATGGAATCGCTCAAACCAATTCGAACTCCCGTAATTGAACGTTTAGAGCTGAAGAAAGAAGGAACCGGTGAATTGGTAAATCCCACTTATTTCAAAAGCATTGTTGGCAGTTTAAGATATTTGGCTTCTACAAGACCAGATATTACCTATGGAGTGGGAATTATTAGCAGGTTCATGGAGAAACCATACCAATCACATTTACAGGCGGCAAAAAGAATTTTGCGGTATGTCAGTGGAACTCGTGATCATGGAATTTTATATTCTTATACTGACAACTTTGATCTGTTGGGGTATACAGATAGTGATTGGGCAGGTGATACTGAGACTCGAAAGAGTACTCAGGGTATGCTTTCTTTCTTGGATCAGGAGTAATTTCTTGGTCTTCGAAAAAACAGCAGGTTGTTGCACTCTCGACAGCTGAAGCAGAATACATGGCATTAGCTTCAGGGGCCTGTCAGGCAATATGGCTTCGATAGATGCTGCGTGAATTGATGCATGAACAAGCAGGTCCTACTAAATTGATGTGTGACAATAAGTCAGCTATTGCATTAGCCAAGAATCCTGTATTTCATGGCAGGAGCAAGCACATCGACATCAAGTATCACTATATTCGTGAGCAAGTCAAAGATGATGAAATTGAACTTAATTTCTGCAGATCAAAAGACCAGATTGCAGATATCCTGACAAAACCATTGAAGGCTGATTTGTTCGAAAGATTGAAGACGATGCTTAGCGTTATGAACTTCCAAAATCAATTTTAAGGGAGGCTATTGAAAATATCAAAATACATTTTGGAAGAAAGTCATAAAAAGAAGAAGCCTCAATTTTTGACTATTAATGGACAACTTAGGTGTGCTTAAGCCTCAATTTTTGACTATTGATTGTCAAAAATGGACAACTTAGGTGTGCTTGAGTTTGATAAAATTAAGTGTAGTCAAATTAAGACATTTAAGTTTGGCAAAAATTAGGTATAGAATTGGCTATAAATATGTGTGGTTTTTCTTGTAAGTTTCATATCAAGGAGGAGAAGAAATAGAGAGAGAGAGAGAGAGTTCTTGTAAGAACAAGCTTAGAGCAAAGCTTGATTTTATTTGTGTAAAACCTTGGCAAAGGTATTTTGTAGTATTGCTCTCTCATTTGCATTTTTGTTATTCTCTCCAAATTAAATCCTCCAAGCTTCCGCAAAATTCCTCCTTCCTTTTTTATTTGGTTCCTACAAGGTCGGGCGGTGTCGACCAGGTGCTCCACCTCGGCGACAACGAAGCGAAAGAATGGTTCAAGTGCAGGAGGGTCAACTATTACTACGACGAGGAGAGAGGCGTCCTCTACTTGCAGTTCTACTCGAGGAGCTGCCCGGCAGCTCACCCGTCCTCTGAGGCCGCGTTGGGGTTCGATTCATTCGTGGAGGAGCACGAGTTCGGGGACCTTCAGGGATTGCTTTTCATGTTCTCTGTGAGTTTGTTCTGCTTCGATTTCAGTATGGATTCAATGAGTTTTTCAGTTTTTCAGTTGAGTGCTGTGATTACATATGTCTAATGTTGCTTCAGTGTGCTTGCGGCAAAATTGCAATTTAAGGATCATTTGTGTTCCTTCTGTTGAGTCTGGGCAGTGTCTTGTGAAGACGGGAAGTTTATCAAATCACGGCGATTATGATGAATATGGATCATCACTATTGGCACTTGTTGATCACTCGGTGGCATTCCTGCATGTTGGTAGGACGTTGTATCATAAATGCATTTAAAGGCTGAACAGTTGAAGAAGGGTTCGCTGATACTGGGTCTCCCTGTAGAAACCTCCTTAAAGCATTTGCTCGGTCAATTGTTCTGCCTCTCTTCGAGAGAACGCGGTGTTATGTGTCCGTTTTTTTTTATGTCTTTGAAGAATTTTCTTCTCCTAAAACCATTTCCGAGGACAAAATAAAACTAATCTTCTGGTTATTTTATTGTGCAAGAATACATTTGGCGGATCATTTGAATGGTGTGATATATTTCCTTTTTAAATAGTTTAGAATGAGTGGTAGAATCCATAGTCTGTGTGGTTCAATGTTCTCGTTCGAACCATCTTTCATCAGTTGAATTTTGAACCTTCACCTGTAAATTTTTTGGATAATTGAATGGCCCGATCAGGCAAGCACGATGTGTTGGTCTCAGATGGATTGGTGCGTGGAAAGGTAGGGAGAGCATTTACTTGTGATTCCCCTTGGAGAGTTAAAATGGGAGAAAGATGTTCTCTTCCAAGAATTTTTTGTCGTGTATTCAATGTTTTTGTTGGACCATCTCTTATCGTTGGGGCCTTGAAACTTCACTTGTAATTTATATTATTTCACACTATTATCTCTATCAAGGTATTGATATACATCAGATGACCAGGATGAAGATTGCGCAATGTCGAGTTTTCATGATTTAGCAATTTTCCAGCGATGAAGATTGCACTATGTCAGAGTTTCCGATACGATGCAGGTTTCTCACTTTCTGGCAACGCGGGCAGTTTTCTGCATCGTTCAACGAGTTTCATGGCAAAGATGGTGACGTAGTAACAATATATTAAAGTTAAAGAACTGTATATTAGCAAGTGTGTTGACACCTAAATTTTGACTTTTTAAAATTCATTCAAGTACATAAAAAAAACGAGAATTTGTTCTCACCAAAAATTAATTTTTTCATGCATTGCATATTTAATTTTTTTGTCGGTCATGCATTTTATTATGGCTAACGACGGAGGATTTGAGCTTAAATTGACAAACGATTAGATTGAGCGTGAGGGAGGTGTGCCGAAAGGCTTATGAAGTTTTGAACTTAAAATAAATTTTCCCACAGGGACTGAATTGCAAATACATAAAACTTCAGGGACTAAATTGCAAATACATAAAACTTCAGGGACTGAATTACAAATACATAAAACTTCAGGGGCTAAATTGCAAATACATAAAATTTTAGGGATAGTGGAGAAATTAGAAAGGAAGATGGAGAAGGGGAGATATAGAAGGGAAGATGGAGAAATTAGAAAGGAAGATGGAGAAGGGGAGAGATAGAAGGGAAGATGGAGAAATTAGAAGGAAAGATGGAGAATGGAAGATGGTAAAATTAGAAGGGAGGATGGTGAATTAGAAGGGAAGATGGAGATAAAGAAAGGAAGATGGTGGAATTAGAAGGGAAAATGAAGTTAGTGAAAAAATTAGAATGATAGATGAAGATAGAGAAAGGAAGATGGGGGAATAGGCTATAAAAGGAGGAAGAATGAGAGCCTTGAAGGGGGGACTTTTGGAGAGATTAGAGAGAAATTAGGAAGACTTTGGAGATTGAATGAAAAAAAATTTGGAGAGATTTCAAGAAAAAAAATTTTGAGAGAGAAAAATTCGCCGCCGTGGAACAAGCCTTAGCGACGCGACGGATTCATCTCCAACGAGGTCTAGGCGCATCAGCATGTGCAATTATCTGGTAACTCAATTTTTCGTATTTAGATGACAAAATCTCGAAAACAAATATACTGAACATTCGTAGATGACTTCGAGATCTTCGATTTGATATATTATGGCGTGAAAATGGACGTCGTTTGCTATGTCAAAAGGGTCCCGAAATGGAGAGCAGAAATCTGGAAATATGGTGATCAGAACCTCAGATGGAATTTTTCTGATCTGACCTTTCATGCTAAATGATTTTCCATGGGTTATTCTATACTCCGTTTCATAAAGACCTTTTGCTGGCATTTGTTCATAAAATCCTGATGCATAACATATAAAAAATACAAAAATATTCATGCACGTTTCATATTTTTAATGCATTTAATGAAATCATGCAATTCTGTTGGCGTCCTTGAGTCTGAGTGTTTTTCTGTGCGTGGTCATATTGATTCGTAGTTATCTCATGTTTAGAGTCTTCTTTTGAAACTTCACAAAAAATGAAAGTTGTTCATTGGGGTCTTGTTTAGTAGACTGGAAAGTTTGGTGCATTAATTTTGAGATTTGAGTGTCCATTTGAGCTTAATCCTGAAGTATGTCTGTTCTGTGAAATTTGTTTGTTTGCTGCTGAGCTCTCATGAAAGACCATTTTCTACACGAAAATGAGTGTCTCTTCAATAAGAATGTAAAACATGAAAGTTGTCAACGACACATTTTCCCATCCACATAAAAAATCTCAGAATTTTTGCATACATTTCATTATTTCTTTTGTATTTTATGGTTACTGCTTTCTCCCTAAGAATGTTCATGGACAGTATGATTTAATTCGTATTTTTTGTGTTAATGCATTGGAAAATGTAAAAAATGGTCTCAATGAAGTTTAATCAGCACGTGTTAAAATTTCTTTGAGTTTTTGAATTGTCTTAACTCATTGGTGATTGTGCATGTTCGATTGGATAAGTTTATTATTTTCATTTGGCTTTCGGCCCGATGCTTTGAAGACTGGAGGATGACCGATGTCCATTCCTATCCGTTTTGTTGTACTCCCGACCCACGAGGCTTGGCGACCGGTGTTTGACCGATGTCCATTCCGGTCCATTTTTGTTGTATTCCCGATCATGTCTCGGGTTTTATTTAATTGGTCTGTAATTATTCACCCGATGAGTTGCGGGTTTTATTTTCACTGTCCTTAGGGTAGTTTTACTTTACATGCTCTCTCTTCACATCTTCGTTTGCTTTAGGTGATTTTGCATTCTTTATAATACATTGAAAAAATCTTTAAAAAAATCATAAAAAGAAAACCCAAAAAAAATTGCACCTTGGAACCTCAAGTGAAAATTTATCAAAATTGCCAAGTTGAACATTTTCATGAAATTGGTACCGAAAGGCCGTTAATTGAAAAATTAGCGTAATTAAGTCCCCGAACTCATTAATCTCTGGTTTGTAGGAATAAATTATTTCTCCCGATGCTTTATTTAGGTGTCTAATCAACCTACCCAAAATGATTAGTGGCGACTCCAAGATAAATCCTTCTTTTGATGAAATTGAACCTAAGTCACGATTTGGTAGAACTCAGGAGAGTTCGAGCTATGCTAGTTAATTCAATTTAATTAACATGGTAATCTATTAACTTTAAAAATTGGGAAACCGATTTTTAGGTCGCGACAGCTTGACGACTCCGCTGGGGACTAACTTGAATTTTTTGAAATTTAAGGAGGACTTAGGCCAGAAAAATTCCATGAAAATTTACTTGGTTTGGCAATTGGTTGAATTTTAATCCTTAGGTGTTAAATGGTTTTATAGAACGGGAGTTATAAAGGGTGGAGTGTTTGGCTAACCCTTTGTTTTGTAGGTTTGTTGTGTGAAACTTGTCATTTAATTTTTGAATTATTGAAGCGGTGTTTGCATTTAATTGTTGTGCATGATTAATCGCTTTAGCACTACATCACACACGTCCCGTGGTCGGACATGGGCCACTAGTTTTAGGATGGTATTGTGATTTGGTTCTAGCGTTTGCCGTGAGATCATGTCGAAAGTTAGTCCAGATTCAATCTCGAACTTCTTTTTAAAAATGAGTTTCAAAAGTTATGCCTCATGCTTGGTAAGATTACCAAAGCGGTGGTTTTAATTTTTAGCTTGAGAAGCCGGAGTGGGAAGACCCGGCTAATCCTGATTACGTCGTAGAGGATCACGGCTAATCTTGATTATGTGCGCGAGATTGTCGCCTTGCCGTAAGTCTTTCGCTTCAATTTGTGAGCCTTTAGGTAGTTAGAATAAGGTTATCTCACGAGTCATGTGCATGTCTATGTGATTGGTATTTTTCACGGTAAAGTAAGTTCTCTAACTTCATCTTGCATTTTATTCTATTTTGGGTCGGTCCATGACATTGTTAGATTGGTCGAATTTTTCAAGGAAATGCAATCCAATGAATTTCTTCCCATGTTCTGATTTACCTTTCCGTGTTGCTCGATTTTTGAAAAATTCTATGGTCAAATTTTGGGCAAACACCCTTAATGAAAGTCGTAGCCAACATAATGATTTTTCAACATATAAAAAAATCAGAACCAATGGACTTCATTTGCTTGGGACGAAATTGGGCCAAACTCACGTTTTTGGGTGAAAAATGTAAAGCATTCTGACTGATCGACTCTCCGTCTCGTGAGAATTTTTTGAGCCTCTTCGACTCAATTCTGGATCTCGACCAAAGAATGAAAAATGTCTACTGGACACTGATATTTTACGTCAAAAAGTTTCAGATAAATCCAATTAGTTTTCCATTTAATACAGAATTTGTGATCCAATGCAAAGCAGTCTGAAATTTTGGCAGTTTTCTGACCTCATCTTGTTTCATTAATAAGCACTGCTAAACAAGCTTTTTTGCTAGAAATCAAAACATGAAAGTTGGATAATGGACTTTAAACTATTGGCCTGGAAAATTTTGGACCTTAACTCACATTTTTTATGGGCCATTTGTTCATTAGACAAAAACTGGACAAATTAGCTTTCTAAACAAATTTTCTCCAAAGATGCATTAAACTGTATTGATCTGTACATTTTTTGGATAAAGTCAAAACATGAAAGTTGTGCATAATCATCTTGGCCATGTGTCTGTAAATTTGGGCGTCATTTTGAACACTTGTTGAATTTTCACGAATTTGTTGTCAAAAGTGGACGAACTGAAATCTTCTGAAATGGAATCTTGTCACTGTATGTACACCATCACCTTTGTCCACAAGTTACACTCAGATGGGAAAGATTCTAGGCACCTGTCATGGACCGACCCCTATTGGATCACATACTCATTATTTCCTTTACTTTTGCAGGGAATCGCAGGTACCCCAAGCGGAAGCAAAATTAGATTCAACAATACACCAGGAACAATATTGAGGAATACGATAGGACGGATAATTACCGATGCCTCAACTGATAATACTGGGGGCAAGCGAAGGAATTAATCCTTCCGAAGTCAGAAACGTGTAAATCAGTCAACATGTACAAGCTTTGTATTTTGATGGGGCTGTAAATTTATCCAGATCGGGCCTGGGGACATTTTTAATGTATTAGAAGGGTTCATGTATTTTTGTTGAAAAAGACGAGACTGTGTAAGCAGAACTCATGGGGCAAGATTATGAACCCGACCTTGCGACGCCTTTCTGATTCAAAACACATGGAAGATTTTGGAGGACCAGTATTTTATTACCGAGCATGGCCTGCAATCATTTCTCCCAACGCTACAGGCGACCGACACATTCAAGTGGATGCCGAAAGAGATAGGTAGGAGTAAAGTGGGGCACGCAACGGGCAGCCTGGTGTGTTTATTGGAGCACTGATCGAGTGGTCGATTTGCAATAATTCACACGACTGACTCACAGTGCTGTGACCGGTGGGGGCCGCCACCGAACCCTTCATCAATGTCCTTGATATCATCGCCGGCAGCAAATAACAAGAACACCAAGAAGAGTGTTAAGACTCAACGTCTTCAGTACCGTAAATCGTCCTATCATGCTATATGGGCGAAGAAATGGCAGGAAAAAGAAAAGCACAAACACGTGAAACTTTCTCTTCATTCCATTCACCAACAAACCTTACAACAGCTCACTGGGGAGGAAAAGTGAAATCAAATTGAGCCCTAATAAGCATCACAAAGGAGCTCAGCTGGCTCTCCATGGAGTTGATGCTCTGGGTGCACCGGGCATTCTCGGGATCAAGCTCCGCGAGCCTAAAGAAGAGGCGATCGCACTTCTCTTTAACCTGGGCCATAGTGGCCTCGTAATGCAAAACGGCAAACTCCAGGTCCGGAATCGCCGCCCTCTCGAAAGCAATGTCTGCCGTAATGTCATCAAGTCTCTCCTGCAGCCAACCGCATTTGCACCTCATCACAATATTGCCTGGCTCCTGTTCGGCGTAAGTTCGGACCAAGGCCAGACGGTCCACCAGCTTTCCCGTCTCACGAACCAGCCACGAAAGTTAATCGTTGGCAAACTTGAGGGCCTTTTTGTGATTATCAGCCACAAATGTGACTGTTGCCAGACGCTCGTGCCAGTCTCGGTAACGCGCTTTCACGACGGCGGTCACAAGGACCGTCTCATAAGCACGGTTACAGGCAGCTAGAAAATTGATGAAGAGGGTCGAGAAGTTCCAATACTCCTTTCCCAATCGGGTACCCTCAACAGAAGCAGCGTCCACGGTCCTGAATAAACCGAGGATTTCAGCCTCAATGGTAGAGTTTTTGGCTATATGAGCGTAACCTCTACCAAGAAGATTGTAGAGTCTCTCCCACCCAGCCAGGACTTCGGCGGATAAGGTGTGGTTAGGAGAATTGGCCATTTTTGAAAGCAGAATACGAAAGAAAGGGGAAGAGAGGTAAGGCAGATGAGCGGAATGCGAAGATGGTAATCTGCTTCAATTTAAATACTGATTTCACAGGGGCAGTTCTTATAGGTTTTCCTATCTACCATTCTCTGTCGGCAACACCCCCGATGGCTCAAATTCCAGTCAAGTGGCAACCTCGAGCCGAACAAACCTGACGTCTCTGTGGAAAAGCTGGACGGGACTCCACCGCTTTGAAAAAAAGAAAGAACGAAAAGACGAGCTGAGTGGGGGACAAAGAAATTTTCGGCAGAAAGAAAGATATTACTCATCTTCATTGGAGGACCCGCCAGTAAATCGACGGTGGAAATCTTGACAGGAGCCCTCTACCACGAAAAAAAAGAAGAAGACAAACTGAGCGATAAACGAGGATTTCCCCTTTAATCAAAAGCTGAATGTCAGATTTTCCCCTCGGTAAATCTAATAGCACTGCCCGTGAATGGGGAAGTCGTTGCTATTGCCAGAGAGAGAATTTGTCCTCATTTGATAGTGAGGGTTCATCTGAACGAACTCGCAGGAGAAAGATAGAGAGGAAAGAGTTCTCGTGGGAGAAGAATTCAAAACCTTCACCATCAAAGCATTGGCTTTCAAAGCCTGCTACGAGAAGCCATCAACGATCCCGTGATCCCTCAAGTCCGAGAAGACATCCTGAGGCGGTCTTGAATCGGCAGTCCTAGATCCAGAAATATGTCGAGTATTAGGGAAACGGGCGCATGTTCAACCCTGGTCGAAGCTGATGAAGTTCCTTACTCTAAAGGTCTACTGGTCATGGCCATTGACGGTAATCCAGTCTCTCTGTCAATCCTTGTTACCGTATTAAGAAAATGCCGGTATAAGGTTGTACCTCAAGCAAAGGTGACAGAGGCCGTAGAGATATTAAAGAGGAGTAGTGACCAGTTTGATATCGTCCTCACCGCCATGGTAGGGATTGACATGGATGTTTTCACTCTCTTGGAAGTCATCAATTCTAAATTAAACATGCCAGTCCTCGTAATATCGGCAAGCGATAATCAGCAAGCCATAATGAAGGCTGTCTTAAACGGGGCCCAAGACGTCGTAACGAAACCAGTTAGGGTTCAGATGCTTCAAAACATATGGCAGCACGTGGTAAGGAAGCAATTGCACAACCATGAGAACAAGCATCAAGCCTTCAATTTTGTTCCAAGCAACTGGAGAAAGAAGATGAGTTGGTCTCCCGAGCTGTATCGTATGTTTGTTAATGCAGTTCAGCAGCTAGGAATCGTTTCGGCACGGCCGCAACGTATACTGGAAATTATGAAGGTAGAGGGACTCACTAAAGCAAATGTTTCAAGTCATCTTCAGAAGTACAGAAAAAGGGTGAGAGAACACAATGCAGCTCAGAATCAAGAAAACCAAGGCGGGACCGATCCAAGCCTGAACGTCGAGTCTCCTCGCCACCATAAGTTCCACAGGTTAGCATGGGGCGAGCCACTTCCCATCATCAACCAAGCCAGTAGCCGTGCCATCAATCCCCCAGGCGTTAATCAAAGTATCCCCCAGAATCACCCTAATGCTCTTCAAGAGTATAGATCGCAGGGGCAGTGTGTTCAGATTCATTAGTTTGAGCACCAACTTGTGGTTAGAATTCATCCCATGATCAGCGTGCCCGTGCAGCCAGAGAATCAGACAAGAAGTTATCCTGAGCACTTCCACTTCTCTAATCCTCGAATGGAAGGAGTTTTTGGCAGTAGGACAGTTGGTGATCCCAACACTTTCTGGAGTAATGATGAAGACTTCAGCTCGAGAAGTCAAATTGCTCATGGCGAGGACAGAATGAGAAATCTACCGCCAGCATTTGCCAACAATAATGCCCAATTCGAGCATCAGTTGCTGGAAGGTTCAAGAGATTACCCAGATGATGAGCTTACTGCCCTGGTCAACCAGTTTAAGGTTGACAGACATCCGAAGCCATGATCGGAAGCCAGTGATTAGGGACTCTCAAACATCGGTCATCCATGCCTGAACCAGCACGAGACTAGCTGATTATCGAAGAGCCGCAGGAGAGGCAGAACTGACCTTGAACAAGTGCACCTTTCACTTCATGCTTAATTCCCCTGCGTGTGATATTTACAGCTTTCTATGTGTCTAGATTTAATTCAGGACATGGGGTAATTTGTTTTTTATCCCATCGAATGCGTGAATCCCTTTTTATGCTAGACTCAGGGCGGATCAATTTGTGGCAACGTCGCTGACTGCCATAATGAGAAATGTTGAATGGCCTCACGTAGGGAAATTTCAAGTGAAAAGCCCAGGGGATTGCAAATTGCCTCAAGAGTGTCGCAAAATGAAATGACCCAATGGAATGCGATAGGACTCATTTGCCTTGAAGGTAACCTTTAAATTAAAGGAGCCCTCCGGTCCACGGACCTGATGACATAAAAAAATGATGATGGTCCAAAGCAACCCGAAAGAAAACAAGGCCCAACTAAGCAAAGAACTTATGTGGCAAGCTCAAAGTGAAGGGCAACTCGGGACATACAATCCAATCTAATCCAAATGAAGGAACTTCCTCAATTCAAATTCAATGGAAGTACATACAAGGGTGAAACAGTATCGTTCCAATTTTTCTAGAATATGAAGAACATATACTGCCGCATTCCCTTTCATTTTTGCAGTGAAAGTCTCTACTGGCCAGATTTTCCTGTCTACCATTCCCTATCAGTATCACCTCCGCTACTCGTCTCCAATCTCGAGCCAAGCAAATCCGACATCTCTGCCAAAAGTTTGACGGGATGACACAACTTTGAAAAAGAAGAAAGAAAGGTGACTTGGGTGGGAGACAAGGAAAATGGGATTCGTTTTTATAGGAGAACACGCCAGCAAATCGACGGTAGAGACGTTGATAGGGACCCTACCACTATGAAGAGATGAGGAAAGACGAGCCAAGCAAGAAACACGCAGGAAAGGTTGAGAAAGACAGAAATCTCGGGAGAAGCGATACATATGCTAAGCCGATGCCAAATTTTAAAAGAGACATCCTCCTGATAATCTTTATTCATACGTTGAAGAGAGTTTTAAAGCATACACGGTTCAGAGAGAGTGAAAATACAGAAAGATATAGTAAACCTTAAGAAATCATCGACCAAATCGAAGATGTCTCAACCCAATACTTCCGAAAACTATCGTTGCCTACTGAATATGGGAGAGGAAGAGTTTGAAACCATGTTTGGGATCGAGCCTATGGAGCCTGGCCCTTCCGCCGACGACGTCCAAGATCTCGGTAAAGATAAGGACAACAACGGTAAGGGTCAAAAGAAGCGTTACCGTCGCCATACTAAGGAGAAAGTACAAAGGCTTGAGGATTTCTTCAGAACATGTCCTATGCCAGACGGCAAACAGAAAATGGAACTAAGTCAAGAGCTAGGACTTGAACCTTCACAAATCAAGTTCTGGTTTCAAAATAGGCGAACCCGAATGAAAACTCGACATGAGCACAACGAAGCCGAGTTTCTAAGCGTTGAAAATGAAAACCTCCGAGCGGAAAACAAGATGTATAAAGAGGCTTTTGACTCCGCCACCTGCCCTAACTGCAATAGCCTCCTCCTCGCCATCGATGAAATGCATGATCTGAGGATTGAAAATGCGTGTTTGAGAAGCGAGTTAGACCAGTTTATAACAGAATCAAGTTCTGTTGGAGCAGGGTACAAAAAGACTAATGCTACTGGATCAGCATCAATACCTCCCAGGGAAGGGGAGATCTATCACCACCAGGCAAGCGGCATTGACGATGAACTCACCGCCATGATCAACCAGTTTAATGTTAATGAAGCACGGGGACTGTAATATGCACAGGGAGTCTGTATTTCGAAGCTGAGATCACGGGTCCTTCAACATAGCCGATGCATACCTGGTCCAGAATGAAGCCAGCTGATCATGGGAGAGCCTGCTGAGGGAGCAAAATCGATCTTGAACGAATGCAGACGCTTCATTTCCTTGCATGGGATGTTTTCTACTTTTATTGATGTTCAGAATGAACGCAAAAACAAGAAGCAGCAATTTCCTGTTCTCCTATTAAATGCTCGAGTCTGCTACCACACCAAACTCGTAGTGAATTTATTGCGAGTAAAAAGTCGCGCGAACTAAAAGGGTAAAGCAGTATCGTTTCAATTTACCCTCAAATTGTCCCGATTCTAAATTAGATCCCTTCTGTTTACAGGAATTTGCAAATTGACCCAAAAACGAAATTCCCCGATTAATCGAAACTTTGGGCAAATAGATTCGTGAACATCGCCACAGAATGGACGGCTTCAAATGAGGAATATGTGAACGAAAGACCCAAACAATCTCAAAGAATGGTAATTCTGTATCGTTCTAATTTGCTCATACTCGTCTCGTGTTCTGAATTATTCCATTCTTAACAGGGTTTATAAACCGCCCCGAAAAATACAGTGACCTGGAATTACCCAGTACAATACAACAACACCGTGTTATCTCAAGGATTGACTCTTAAAAGGAACCTCCATGAGCGCCTGCGGTCTTGTGGACCAGATGGCATGGGGAATGACAGTGGTCCGAGACGTCCCGAGTTCGATCCTCGAGGATGGAAATATTGTAAGTATTGTAAATAAATAAAATAACTTTTTCTCGCATTTCTTTTTGCAGAAAGAAATAGGAATACTCGACGAGCAATACCAAGGTCAGTATTTTGTCACGATCTTGGCCCTAATGGTGAAGTGGCCCACGAAAGTTGAAGGGAACTCAATCCAGTGAACCTGATAAGGGGATCGTGCGAGGCATTCAAAATAAAGGGTAAATCAGTATCGTATCCAATTCATCATTTCTAATACTGACTAATACGTCTTCTCCTCCATTGTTTGACAGGAAATGTATAAACTTGACATACCCACGGAGAAAATCCCGAGTGGTAAAACTGGTAAAGGAGTTGCGCGAAGCACTCAAGGGTAGCTCAATATCGTGTCCAGTTCATCATTTCTGATACTGGCTAACATGTCTCCTTCCTTTTTACAGGAAATGTTAAACTAACATCTGATACGTCAAAGAAAACAGCCCCAAGGGGCCAAGTTACGATCGCCTGATGCGATCTGTCTGATGAAATAGGGGAAATCAATGGCGAACCCTGGATCGAAAAGAGGTAAAACCAGAAACAAGCTACTCCTCGACTCGGAGAATAGGCCCCCAACGTGTTTGATTCGCCCACACAGCCAGGGGCAATTTCCATACTTGTATATTGTATTACCATATTTGCATGATGTTTACACATGCCATGATTTATGCATGACCGTTCTGCACGTTCAATTGTCAATTTTGACTTGGGATATAAACTGTACACGATGCATCAAATGTACAGAATGGGGCATGACAGGATGATGAAAGGCAAGCCATTTCCACATACGTCCTATATTTAATCCACAGTGAGTTGAGTGGAAGATAGATTCCGCATTCTCCAAGGCAATGGGTTTTCTCGCAAAAGATACGATAGCCGAAGTGACAGAGGCATTTAGTTCTCTATCAAAACACTACAAGTGTCCATTGCAAATCTCTTTGAGCGGCGGTTTCATTTTCTCAACCCTGTCAAGAACCACCCCACATTGGGGTAAGACGAGGTAATTCCAGCAGCGACATGAGGTAAATGGTTAGAAATCCTCTTGCTCAGACTAGCATCAATCTTCGGGTCTTGCTTTGCATTTTACTCGAACTTTAACTCAAGTGCTTTAGGATGATGAAGAGCATTCATTTCTCTATCCTATACACTACATCCATTGTACAGCCCAATCAAGCCTGTATAATTATTTCTCGAACCCCGTTGGTGATCATTGCTCATTCCAATTTGAAGATGACGTCATCACCAAGGAACAGAACTCAAGAGACCGGGGCAGTAAAGAATCCCCAAGTGAACTCATCTCGTATGCTAGATTTCTCATGTAGTATATAGCATCATTCCTTGCAAAGAAAGGAAAAGAAAGATAGGTGTCAAAAAATAGCTCTCTCTAAAAAAAATGAGAATCGGGATTAAGAAAAGCAAAGGCTAATCTTACAGAAAATCTCGGGCAATAAAAAGCAAAATGCCTATCAAAAGTGAGGCCAATGCCCATTCAAATCCTTGTTCATATGTTTTGAAAATCCCAAATGACAGACTTGTAAAGAAAAAGTCTCCAAGAGAGTCAAATGGAAATTGCAATCATCAATGGAAGCTCCATCCTCAAGCAGTGATGGCACATCTTGAAATCAATTTCAGAAGGTCAAAGATCAGTGACAAGACTGCAATGATCACCAACACCAAGCCCTTCTCATAAATTTTTCTAAGCCAAAACGAGCCCTTCGTTTCTCAGACCAAATCCCAACCTACGTTACGACCCTTGAAAGTCTCTTCTGATTAGAACACTTAAATTAATGTAAGAGTTGAATGATTTTAAGGATCGCTCGAAGAAGTTCGAGCAAGATTATTTCTTTCTCATTTTTGTAGGGTTCTTGACTTGTAAACCCAGAGCAGATGATGAAGATCTTCTTTAAAGGCCTTGACTCCACAGGAGTCCCATTTGGTAAACCATTGACCTAGCCCATATTACGGTCCTAATCAAGACCTCCAGATCGGCTCGGTAATACCAATTGCGAGATTACTCAGACCCTTGTTGAAGACGATGATGGTAAGATTGAGTGATTTCTCTTGAATCCTACAGTTAGGATAAATAGCTTTCCTCAAGAGTAGGAGAAAGCCCTTTCGGACTGAAGTCCCCCATTCAGAGTACATTCGAGGTATTCACAATGTAATTACCTCCTTGAACAGAATTGGTAATGCAAACTTGACAGAATAGTTTCGCATAAATCCACTGAATGAATTTCAGCATGCATGCCTATACATGTTACATCTAAACATTGTTTAAGCACATGCATCCCTAATATTCGAGTTACCTCATGAGGTCTTGAAATCCATCCAAGGATGATTGAATGAACAAAGCCATGCTGGCAAGTGTCCACCTGGCCACCTTCCAAGCTCTCAGGTAAGTTTTCTGAACCCATTTTTGAATATCTTGTGTTTACACTGACATGGCTCGTATAGCACACCCTCTCGATGTGGTCACCGCCCTGTGAGATTGGCGGCACATTTCCCTTTCGGATTGTCCAAGACCCGCTTTAGCGATCTCGAAACTCTTCTGGATCATCAAAGACCAGCTCTAGTGATCTCGTTCCCTTTCAGATCATCAAGGACCAGCTCTAATGATCTTGAAAGAAGTCTACCTTTCAACTACCCAGAAAACCCAGGTAAGTTTTCTAACCCTTTTAAAAAAAATCGCAAACTTTGAGTTTGCACCAATGAGAAAGCACATTTCTAAATTTCGTCCAGTTCATAATCAATATGCTCTTGTGACCTGCATGAAAAAAAGAAGATCATGAAGATTGTTGCATACGAATAGAATCGCGTGCCAGACCTTCTCTATCTTGCATTAAGTGGAATACAAATCTCATGATCAGCCATCCCATTTGTGCTTTCAGAAAGTAGGCGACCCGCCGAATTCACATCAGAAATCGCCAACCTAAGGAAAGCCCGGCCAGAACCACACGTGCATAGTCGATATACCAAGTTATCGCTGCAAACCACGAGATATTATTACGGCGAGGAATAGCTCAGCGATCGGATAAACCTTGATGAGAATACCAACCCTCTCTACGACTGCCTTCCCAGCCGTTGCAAACACTGATTGCTATCATGAAAACGCCAGCTGTTACCATAGGGGATCTTGGTCCTTTATTTATAGTTCTTGCATTAACCGGTCCGGAAACCTAAAGGAGCATGAGTCATATATTCTGCGGAAGATGGAAGAGATTGGTGGGATACCATTGGGTGGAACTCACTCGAATGGTTCGGGTGGGGGGTTCTATTAAGAATAAAGAAGACGAATAGAATCTAATTCATCATAAAAAAATCAAAACTTCTCGTTTGCCTCACATGGACACCTTCATATATCGGCCTAAACTCCAAATCTCTTATTTCCTTTTGCTGATATAACTCGCTGAATTTTTCCCCAGGGACTTTTTTCATATATTTTGTATGGTATCATACATTTTGGCGGTGAAAGGAAAGCGGGACCTCTTGAAGGTGCCGGAGTGAAAGCCAGTTGCTAGCTAGGTGCGCTCGAATCCCTTCTGAGGGTAATCGGAATACCTTTATTGCGAAGTAAGTGATAAAGGGAATAGAGATGATGATAGAGATCATACTGAGAAACAGAAGAATCTTTTTAAAAAAGTGCGTACAGTCCTGACTACCGGAGATATTCGTGTTACTTCGTCTGCGCAGACGAGAATACTCTTTGATTCCACCTAGTGGCGAATTCAACCAACAGAGAAAGCAAGCCTAGCCACTATTCCACTATTCTTGAACAACTTGGAGCAGCCCATTTGTACCCAGCTACAATCTATTCCCTTAGGCCCAAGGGCCCCCATTGACTGGCAAAAGTAGTGAAAAAGCCCTATTTCTTTAGCAAAGAATGAACAACATTGAGCTGCAACCGTCGTTGGCCTTTCTTTTCTTATCCTACCAACTTGATTCCCCAATCCTCATTCGCCCCCCTACGTGCTCTCTTTCGAGGACCTGAACCTGAACCCGCCCCTGCTTGGGAGCTTACGGTTTCATGTTCTATTTCACTCCCCGATGGGGGTTCTTTTCACCTGCGATACCGTAGAAAGACATCACGATCCCTTGTGGAAAAAAAAGAATTTAGGTTTCCTGTCGAGATATACTCATCTGAGTCTGAACCTTGGCTCATTATTGCCGAGATAATGGTCTACTTCTTCACATCCATCGATTGGAAGATCCCCTATATGGATAATACACATTCCAGTTGACCGAGCCTAATTCTAATTGTAAAGCTGATATTGGTTGTGCTATTAGTGATTGTGGTGACGAAAGGAACAATAGTATTTCATTGCTACATATTAGGATGGAATACGAGTCGTAGACCTTCAGGCACCACGGGCGGGCAGCGGAGGTAAGCCAGTGTGGACCGAAAAGGTCTCGCGATGCGTAGTAGCGTTCAAAGATCACTCTTTGGCCTTTAGACTCGCTTCTATTAGCCCACCGACTTTATTGCTTTCCCAACGGTGAACAGCTGCCAAAACTTGTTCGAACCATGATCGACATGCTCTTGTGGTCTCGACAAATTTTATCAAAATCATAATCGACATGCTCTTGTGATTTTGGTACCCTATCAAGTTCATGATCAACATGCTCTCATGTTCTTGATCTTATCCATCCAGTTCATAATCGACATGCTCTTGTGTCTGGATGCTTGTTCAAACCATGATCGACATGCTCTCGTGCTCTCGACAAATTTTATCAAAAACCATAATCGACATGCTCTTATGGTTTTGATACCCTTTTAGATCATCAAGGACCAGCTCTAATGATCTTGAAAGAAACTATGTGACTCCACCCGAAGAGATGCAGTGGACACATCCCCTTACAGATCTTGCGCTTTCTCGCATCAGGGGAAACCTCTGGTAACGGATAGGCACCAGTACCTTAAGATTCTTGCATCCACAAAATGCCTGGAGCTTAAGGGAATCACTAGCATTATGAAGTGTCTGGTAAGACCGACATTTTATATGCGATCCATGTACAGGTTTCTTTAATCCGTTTTCTCGGAGCAGAGAAATCTTAACACATGTTATTTACAGTCCTGCACATCATGCATCATTGCACTTGCATATAAAATGGGATTAAAACTCCCCCACAAAAAAAAATCAAAAATCATCATCATCATTCATTTGCATTGTCAAAATTTAGGTTCAATTTTGTCTTTGAGCGAAACCTCTACGAGTCTCCGCTCAAAGAGGGGCAACTGTTGACACCTAAATTTTGAATTTTTAAAATTCATTCAAGTACATAAAAAAAACGAGAATTTGTTCTCACCAAAAATTAATTTTTTCATGCATTGCATATTTAATTTTTTTGTCGGTCATGCATTTTATTATGGCTAACGACGGAGGATTTGAGCTTAAATTGACAAACGATTAGATTGAGCGTGAGGGAGGTGTGCCGAAAGGCTTATGAAGTTTTGAACTTAAAAGAAATTTTTCCACATGGACTGAATTGTAAATACATAAAACTTCAGAGACTAAATTGCAAATACATAAAACTTCAGGGACTGAATTACAAATACATAAAACTTCAGGGGCTAAATTGCAAATACATAAAATTTTAGGGATAGTGGAGAAATTAGAAAGGAAGATGGAGAAGGGGAGATATAGAAGGGAAGATGGAGAAATTAGAAAGAAAGATGGAGAAGGGGAGAGATAGAAGGGAAGATGGAGAAATTAGAAGGAAAGATGGAGAATGGAAGATGGTAAAATTAGAAGGGAAGATGGTGAATTAGAAGGGAAGATGGAGATAAAGAAGGGAAGATGGTGGAATTAGAAGGGAAGATGAAGTTAGTGGAAAAATTAGAATGATAGATGAAGATAGAGAAAGGAAGATGAGGGAATAAGCTATAAAAGGAGGAAGAATGAGAGCCTTGAAGGGGGGACTTTTGGAGAGATTAGAGAGAAATTAGGAAGACTTTGGAGATTGAAAAAAAAAATTTGGAGAGATTTCAAGAAAAAAAATTTTGAGAGAGAAAAATTCGCCGCCGTGGAACAAGCCTTGGCGACGCGACGGATTCATCTCCAACGAGGTCTAGGCGCATCAGCATGTGCAATTATCTGGTAACTCAATTTTTCATGTTTAGATGACAAAATCTCGAAAACAAATATACTGAACATTCGTAGATGACTTCGAGATCTTCGATTTGATATATTATGGCGTGAAAATGGACGTCGTTTGCTATGTCAAAAGGGTCCCGAAATGGAGAGCAGAAATCTGGAAATATGGTGATCAGAACCTCAGATGGAATTTTTCTGATCTGACCTTTCATGCTAAATGATTTTCCATGGGTTATTCTAGACTTCGTTTCATAAAGACCTCTCATGACATTTGTTCATAAGATCTTAATGCATAACATATAAAAAATACAAAAATATTCAAGCACGTTTCATATTTTTAATGCATTTAATGAAATCATGCAATTCTGTTGGCGTCCTTGAGTCTGAGTGTTTTTCTGTGCGTGGTCATATTGATTCGTAGTTATCTCATGTTTAGAGTCTTCTTTTGAAACTTCACAAAAAATGAAAGTTGTTCATTGGGGTCTTGTTTAGTAGACTGGAAAGTTTGGTACATTAATTTTGAGATTTTAGTGTCCATTTGAGCTTAATCCTGAAGTATGTCTGTTCTGTGAAATTTGTTTGTTTGCTGCTGAGCTCTCATGAAAGACCATTTTCTACACGAAAATGAGTGTCTCTTCAGTAAGAATGTAAAACATGAAAGTTGTCAACGACACATTTTCCCATCCACATAAAAAATCTCAGAATTTTTGCATACATTTCATTATTTCTTTTGTATTTTATGGTTACTGCTTTCTCCCTAAGAATGTTCATGGACAGTATGATTTAATTCGTATTTTTTGTGTTAATGCATTGGAAAATGTAAAAAATGGTCTCAATGAAGTTTAATCAGCACGTGTTAAAATTTCTTTGAGTTTTTGAATTGTCTTAACTCATTGGTGATTGTGCATGTTCGATTGGATAAGTTTATTATTTTCATTTGGCTTTCGGCCCGATACTTTGAAGACTGGAGGATGACCGATGTCCATTCCGGTCCGTTTTGTTGTACTCCCGACCCACGAGGCTTGGGGACCGGTGTTTGACCGATGTCCATTCCGGTCCATTTTTGATGTATTCCCGATCATGTCTCGGGTTTTATTTAATTGGTCTGTAATTATTCACCCGATGAGTTGCGGGTTTTATTTTCACTGTCCTTAGGGTAGTTTTACTTTACCTGCTCTCTCTTCACATCTTCGTTTGCTTTAGGTGATTTTGCATTTTTTATAATACATCAAAAAAATCTAAAAAAATCATAAAAAGAAAACCCAAAAAAAATTGCACCTTTGAACCTCAAGTGAAAATTTATCAAAATTGCCAAGTTGAACATCTTCATGAAATTGGTACCGAAAGGGCGTTAATTGAAAAATTAGCGTAATCAAGTCCCTGAACTCATTAATCTCTGGTTCGTAGGAATAAAGTATTTCTCCCGATGCTTTATTTAGGTGTCTAATCAACCTACCCAAAATGATTAGTGGCGCCTCCAAGATAAATCCTTCTTTTGATGAAATTGAACCTAAGTCACGATTTGGTAGAACTCGGGAGAGTTCGAGCTATGCTAGTTAATTCAATTTAATTAACATGGTAATCCATTAACTTTAAAAATTGGGAAATCGATTTTTAGGTCGCGACAAAGTGCAAGTGGATTTTGTCAATAATGTTCACTCAAACTACAAGCGGGTATGCTGGGCTTCAGGAGCCACTGTTGATGAAACTTTTTGATTTGTTTTCAGCACAACATTGCACGCAACTCGGTGTGGCTCTGAAGATATAAGGACCGAATCAATCAAAGCCCTAATCTTGAATTTTGCTATCCTCATTTGCAAGCAGTCATTGACGTAGCACGGGTTACATTTGACACCATAAACTAAGAGCAAGGATTGGTCAGAGAGAGGCCATTTGATAAAGCAGTGATTTTAAGTAAATATTCATTTGAGAAGATGAACTGGAATCACTTATTAATCTCAGAAGCGCATCGAGAAAATGGAGTTCGAGGACAAGCTTGTCTAGAATGGAAGTTTCAAAAACAAAAGCACCAGGAAAAGAGAGAATGACCAGAAAACTGGAAGACCATGAGGAAAAATTTGTGTCAAATCTAGAAAATAATACATCCAGGTAAAGAGTGACCGCAACTCTAGTGAAGATAAAGAAGCGAACAGTAAGGTCGAGATGGTTTTAATCATACTAAATAAAGAACCCACTGAGGAGGTGCAATCGGGAGATGACCTCGAGTTAGAAGGGGGGGGAGAGAGTGATATTCCAGTCTTCACTGATTAACGAGTTGTATGAGCCAACTCCATACCTTCCTCCAATTGGTTTTCCACTTTCACAAGTGATGGTTCAGTTGAATTCGTTTTCATTCATAGGCATCAAGAACTGAAATATCAAGGTACTCGAGTGGAAGACAACTATACAATGTGAGGAGAAAAGGAAAGGAATGAACAGAGAGTTGCTGAGAACTCATGAACAAGATGCAGATCGGGTTTCTTCAGGGCTTCTATCCGCTAGAACCATCCCCGTCGGCACTGAATTCTGCATAGCCTGAACTGTGGGCAACCTCTTAGCTGTTTCCAGCACAAAAGAAAAGCAGTTAAAGACTGTCCAGAATATACGATTGCTACTATTGACCACGAGAAAACGCCACATTATATGATGACACTGCCCCAAAAAAAAGCTACAATGGAGGCAAGAAAATGACAAAGGCAAACCTTCTCTGCTCATACAAATGCTCAATTTCTGGTCGATTTGATTATAATTTAGCTGGGACCAAAGATTACGGTATAGTCATTCCAGAGAAGGTTTGAAGGATGCTATGGTGTCAGTGTCGTTGACAGATACCAAAAACACAGACTATGGATTCTACCACTCATTCTAAACTATTTAAAAAAGAAATATATCACACCATTCAAATGATCCGCCAAATGTATTCTTGCACGATAAAATAATCAGAAGATTAATTTTATTTTGTCCTCGGAAATGGTTTTAGGAGAAGAAAATTCTTCAAAGACAAAAAAAAAAACGGACACATAACACCGCGTTCTCTCGAAGAGAGGCAGAATAATTGACCGAGCAAATGCTTTAAGGAGGTTTCTACAGGGAGACCCAGCATCAGCGAACCCTTCTTCAACTGTTCAGCCTTTAAATGCATTTATGATACAACGTCCTACCAACATGCAGGTGTCACGGGCCGGCATTTTACCCTGGCCGAGGGTCAGCCCGTGAGGCGCCTGGCGACCGGTCTGGCCACCAGGCCAGCCTTTTCATCTTTTGTCACATAGAATACTTAGGCGAATGTCTTTCTCATATCAGATCCTACCATACCCAGCTTAGCTCGAGCATTCTTTGTACCAAACGCGCACAGGTCAATATAGGCACCACAACTGGTTTCGGTCTGCCATGGCCTCATCAGGAGAGCGGCGTCAGCTCCCGACCAGTTTGTACACGGGAGGCCAAACCCGCCTTCAGAGCTCCTAAGGCATCTATTATGTTTAATCCTAGAACTCCTAGCACAAACCGTCCTGACACCACTCCTAGGAACCCAGTTGTCTAGTACCCTCTGCACGCCCATTTTCTTTGTCTATATCATCAAGCACCATTTCAAGGTTTTACGAGTGTGAGAAGACCATAGGACCCAGGTTATTCAATCCCCCATGATCCTCCGCATCGACCAAGGAGACACAGAACAACTGGCCCGTGTCACAGGAATGCCACCGAATGATCAACAAGTGCCAATAGTGATGATCCATATTCATCATAATCGCCGTGATTTGTTAAACTTCCCGTCTTCACAAGACACTGCCCAGACTCAACAGAAGGAACACAAAGGATCCTTATATTGCAATTTTGCCGCAAGCACACTGAAGCAACATTAGACATATGTAATCACAGCACTCAACTGAAAAACTGAAAAACTCATTGAATCCATACTGAAATCGAAGTAGAACAAACTCACAGAGAACATGAAAAGCAATCCCTAAAGGTCCCCGAACTCGCGCTCCTCCATGAATGAATCGAACCCCGACGCGGCCTTAGAGGACGGGTGAGCCGCCCGGCAGCTCCTCGAGCAGAACTGCAAGTAGAGGACGCCTCTCTCCTCGTCGTAGTAATAGTTGACCCTCCTGCACCTGAACCATTCCTTCGCTTCATCGCCGCCGAGGTGGAGCACCTGGTCGACACCGCCCGACCCGAAGGCATTCAGATCGAGGACCCTGTTGAGGAGTTGCGCCGAGAAGTCGGCGCTCCAAGCAATGAAGCCGACCACCACGGGGCGAATCGACGGGACGAAGAGAGGGAAAGGGCAGAGCAGAGCCCACTCGGTGGAGGCGTTCGTCGGGGAGAAATTTGGGAGGTCGGAGCTAGGTCGGTGGCATCGGGGGACTCCGGGGAGGTCGGAGCTTGGTCGTCGGGGAAATTTGGTCGGACGAGAGAGAGGGGTTGTAACACCCCATTTTTTTATAGTCTAGCCGTGAGAAAGGAGCCCATCTTAGCCCACCTTTTCCCTTTCACGTTCGCTGGCCCATAAGCCAAGAAGACCAGACAAACAAGAAGTCAAGCAACAACAGCCATTTTCTTACTTTTTGCCTTTGACCAAGAAGAGCAACGGCAGACCGCTTTCTTCTTCCTTCTTCGTTTTCTTCGTCTTCTTCGGGGACTGCAGAACCAGAGACAAAGAAGAAGACGCGGAGCCTCCCTCGCCCGATCTTTGCTCCTCCGCAGCAGCTCGGCGCCAACCCCCGGCGGCCCCTCACCAATCGACGACCCCAGCCGAGCGAGAATCCCCGACGCCAACTCTGCCCCCTGTTCTGTTCCAACCACAGCCGAAGAGAGTCCACGCCAAATTAGAGGGTTTCGTCCGATGATTGGCAAGCTAGAACTCCAATCGAGAACTAAAGTGAGTCCCTTCTCTATTTCGCTCACTAATCCGCCCGACGTGACTTGAACTCGGTAGACGAGTGTAATGCGAGGTGGTTGTTCCGGCCAAGTTTGGCCGGAGACTTCGCAGCAAATCTGACCCCGTGCATGTGAACTTAAGGCCTTAGAGATTGCATTTTTGTTGCCCAAACTCAAAACCGTGTGGGTGTAAAATTGGGCGTGGGTGTGACGCCAAACGGACGAGGTTGGCGATGAGTTTGCAGAGTGGAAATGCAGTCTCTCTCTCTCTCTCTCTCTCTCTCTCTCTCTCTCTCTCTCTCTCTCTCTCTCTCTCTCTCTCTCTCTCTCTCTCTCTCTCTCTCTCTCTCTCTCTCTCGGCCTCTGCTAGATTCGGTGGTTTCAAGTTGCTGGTTGTGATTTAACCAAGGCAAATTGTCGGAGAAGGATGAGGTATAGAGATGGTGAAGGACGTCGGTGTTGACACCTGATTTTTAATCATTTTTTCTATTGCTAAAGTAATAAAAAAATTCATAAAAATTCATAAAATTGAAAAATCAACTTTGGGGACCTTAGCCAAGCCTAGGGAACCAATTTTGACCAAAAAACGATTTTTCATATTTTTAGTATTTTTACGTATTTTTTATTTATTTATTTTCGAAAATTAATAGAAAATCCATAAAAATTCATAAAATTGAAAAATCAACTTTGGGAACCTTAGCCAAGCCTAGGGAACCAATTTTGACCAAAAAATAATTTTTCATATTTTCGATATTTTTCGGTATTTTTATTTTCGAAAATTCATAAAAACAAAAAATTAAGAAAAATGAGAAAATTAAAAAATCAAGTTTGGAGCCTTGGCCAAGCTTAGGCAAATATTTTCGAACAAAAAAATAATTTTTTGTATTTATATATATTGTTTATATATTTTAGAAATTATGAGAATATTTAATAAATAATAGCATTTGATGTTACAAAAATATATAAAAATAGTCAATATTTTTATTTTAAATCCCTTTTCATGTTGGTTATCACAAATTTAAAAAATCCAATTCGGGGTCGTGTATTCCTTCATGAGCCTAATCTCGAACCGGGTCTAAAAAATTCAATTTGAGTCAATTTATTTTCATTTTTTCACTTTTAGGAGTTGTGACATTGTTCTCTAATATTTCAAATTTTTATATTGGCCCAAATTATACTCAGAATGACTCAATTGTGCAAAAGGGCTTTAATTAAATTCTGCATTATTTTCAGTGGCAAGAAATGAGCTTAAATTTGACATGTGGTGAATTTTGACTAAGTATAGGGAAGGTATGTCATAAATTGTAAGGAGATTTGGACATAAAGAAATATTTTTTCAGGGACTAAATTGTAAATACTTAAAATTCAAGGACTAGAGTGCAAATACCTAACTCTTGAAGGATTATTTTACAAATAATAAAAAGAAGAGTTAGTGGATAAATTAGAATAGAGAAGGGAAGATGAAGAAGAGAAGATGAAGAAGAGAAGTTGGAGAAGAATGGATGGAGAAAATAAGATAAGAATAGAGAAGGGAAGATGGAGATGAAGAAGAGTTAGTAGAGAAATTAGAATGGAAGATAAGAATAGAGAAGGGAAGATGGAGATTAAGAAGAGTTAGTGGAGAAATTAGAATGTGAGATAAATATGGAGAAGGGAAGATGAAGATGAAGAAGAGTTAGTGGAGAGATTAGAATGTGAGATAGAGATTGAGAATGGAAGATGAAAATGAAGAAGAGTTAGTGGAGAAATTAGAATGGGAGATAGAGTTAGTGGAAAAATTAGAATGGGAGATAGATGAGTAGGTTATAAAAGGAGGAAGAAGTGAGCTTGAGAAAGAATTCTTGAGAGAGAAAATTTGAAGTGTTTGGGAGAATTTTTTTGAGAGAAAATTTTGGATGTTTGAGAGAGTTTTGGGAGATTGAAGAAAATTTTGAGAGAAAGAAAATACCAAAAGAGAGAGAATTTTGAAGATGATGGGAGTTTAAAGCTAGGGGTTATCATCACAAATTCCTTCATCGATCAATATAAATCAAGAGTTCATCCTCGTCAACGAGCAAACAAATTCAAGCTAAGTGTTTTTATTTATTCATTTATTTATGGTTTTACTCGCAAATTAGCACAAATTGTATACACTTTCTCCATCTCCTTTTTCTTCCATATTTTATGTCAGGAGAAGGATATCTCTACGTCAACAGCAAAAATCTCGTCGAGATACAAAAATCGGCCCAGACAAGCTCCTAAGCTGTCCACCGATTTCTCAACTGATCTGTGACTAAAAGTCCCTCTTAATTCAAAAGAAACTCTCTATATTGGGAACATAGAGAGCGAAAATCAATTATAGAAATCCCTCCCAAAAAAATGGGAGATAAGTACTCTTTCTACTCTTCTGATTTTAGGTGCAGATTAGCACATATTTTGTATACTAACACTTCACTCTATTTTATGTCAGGAAGCCGCAGCTCTATATCAATGGTCAATCCTATGGAAGCACAAAATCGGCTTGGTGGAGTCCTCAAGCGCGCACAAATTTCAAATTGTTGAATCAATTCGTTGTATTTCATTTTAAAAAATTCATACCCCAAAATGGAGAGGACAAAGTCCATCCGCAATTTAAATACCTGCACCATAAATCCCAAAGGGAAGAGCCAAGCCAATGCTTAGCCTCCCATTGGAGGTTTTTACTTATAGTAATTAAATACCTGCAACTTAAATACCTGCACCTTAAATCCCAAAGGGAAGAGCCAAGCCAATGCTTAGCCTCCCATTGGAGGTTTTTACTTACAGTAGTTAAATACCTGCACCTTAAATCCCAAAGGGAAGAGCCAAGCCAATGCTTAGCCTCCCATTGGAGGTTTTTACTTACAGTAGTTAAATACCTGCAACTTAAATACCTGTACCTTAAATCCCAAAGGGAAGAGCCAAGCCAATGCTTAGCCTCCCATTGGAGGTTTTTACTTACAGTAGTTAAATACCTGCAACTTAAATACCTGTACCTTAAATCCCAAAGGGAAGAGCCAAGCCAATGCTTAGCCTCCCATTGGAGGTTTTTACTTACAGTAGTTTAAATACTTGCAACTTAAATACCTGTACCTTAAATCCCAAAGGGAAGAGCCAAGCCAATGCTAGGCCTCCCATTGGAGGTGTTTATTCACTGTCATGTACTTCCTATAATTTAATTTTTGAATCATCAGACCCAAAAGATGAGTAGGTCGTAATACTGCACAGAAGTCGTTAACACACTCCCTCTTTCGGCTTCAGGGAATCTTTAACACTTAAAAAATATAACAAATAAAAATATATACCATCTATGCATCCTATTTCAAAAGTGAAAACACAAAAGAGAATACCCTACTAGAGCTTTAGGAATAAACCAAGCCTGAGTTGCCGGATTAGGATATCCATGAAATTAAGGTACCGAAAGGGCATTAGTTTTAATTAACTAGTGTAACCAAGTCCCCGAGCTCATAATCTCTGGTTCGCAGGAATAAATTAGTTCTCCCGCTAATTTATTTAGGTTTCTAATCGACCTACCAAGAACGATTAGTGGCGACTCCAAATTTCAAAATCATTTAAACAAAAACCAAAGTTGCGATTCGGTAGGGCTTGGGAGGGTCCGCATTAGGTTAGTCAAATCTAATTAACCTAGTAATCCGTTAACCCCTTTTAAAATTTAAAAAAAAGTTTTTAGAGGGTCGCGACAGACTGGCGACTCCGCTGGGGACGGGATTTTTAAATTTTCGAAAAAAGATACCAATTGGAATACTTGAATTTTTTCGAAATTTTAAAAGTCTTAGTGGACTTAAGCCAATGAAAATTTCATGGATATCTCGCTTCTGGCGATTTTTCTTGGGACTCATTCTATAGGTGTTATATGTTTTTGCAGGATGGGAGTTATAAGGGGCGGAGTGTTTGGCTAACCCATTTGTTTTGCAGGCTTGGTGTTGGGATTATGTTTAATTTCACACATTTTTAGAAGCGCTGTTTTGATATCAATTGTCGTGCATGTCTTGCATATTCTGAGGATCACAACACCTGCACACACAAGCGTCTAAACCCAAGTCGCGAAATTTTTCCTAGGTAACCATAGATAGGGATCGAATATGCAAAGCTCCTGCGTCGATTGCGCTTGGGTTGACCATATTTTATCCCGCTCATTATCTGAATTGACAATTCTTCCCATTGTGATTTGATTGCGCGGAGGGTAAGGTTGTCAATTCAGATAGTGGGGGCCTTTTAGGTCCATACCCTACCTCTCCTTCTTTTATTTTCTAGAGTTCACTCCTCACTTGAGTCATGCGCATGACTATGTGATTTGCATTTCTCCAAGGTAAAAGTAAGTTCTCTAATTTTATCTTGTATTTATTTTCGGTCGGTCCATGCTAGGTGTTAGTTAGTTTTTGAGCTTGATATTACGACCATTCTTTTAAAAGAAAATAAAAATTAAATTTGTCCCTCATTTCTTTTTAAAATTTTTTTTTTTTGAAAAAATGATGTGAAAAAATCCCTTCATGGGAATTTTATTAACCAATAAGGGATTTTTGTCATGTTTTTATTGCTTCAATAAAAATGAAATTTTCCTGAAAAAATTTTCCTCTGAAAATTTATTTCAATAAAAAGAAAAATTCCTTAAAAAAAAACTCTAGTAGACATCAAGTGATTTTATCACATTTTTCAAATTATAAAAACTTGCAAGAAAATTCTTCTCGAGAAATTCGCTCATGTTTTTCTAAGAAAAGTTTCTCTAAATAAAATTAGACTAATGTCTCGGGGGAATTGTATTGACCAATAAGAGATTTTTGTCATGTTTTTCTTGCTTCAATAAAAATGAAATTTTCCTGACAAATTTTCCTCTGAAAATTTATTTCGATAAAAAGAAAAATTCCTTAAAAAAAAAACTTTGGTAAACATCAAGTGATTTTATCACATTCTTTCAAATTATAAAAACTTGCAACAAAAATTCTTTTCGAGAAATTCGCTCATGTTTTTCTAAGAAAATTTTCTCTAAATAAAATTAGACAAATGTCTCGGGGGAATTTTGTTAACCAATAAAGGATTTCTGTTATGTCTTTCCTCCTTCAATAAAAATAAAATTTTCTTGATAAATTTACCTCTGAAAATTTATTTTGATAAAAAGGAAATTCCTTCAAAAATTTTAGTAAACATCAAGAGATTTTGTCACATTCCTTTAAAAAAATAATAAAAAAAAAGAGTAATAAATCTGCAAAAAAAATTCTGTATCAGAAATTAACCCATTTCTTCCTAAAGAAATTTTTTTTTTCTGATTTCTCTATAAAATAGAAAAAATAAAATTGGACTAATATAGGAGTCATGGACCGACATTCCTTGTGTCGCATACTAATTATATCCTTTTCTTTTGCAGGGAGATCCTAGATACCCCAGACGGGTGTAAAAATTAAGTTCAATAATATATCAAGAATCATCTTCAGAAATACCAAAAGACGAAAAACACCAAGGCTTCAACCGTTAATTCAGGGGGGCAAACGAACACTGTCCATCTTTAACAGATAGAGTTGTGTCAATCCGTAAACTTGTATGGGCAGTGTATTGTGATATGATGGTGGACTTATACTGATTAAACACGGGGGCATATTTAATGTATTACAGAGGATCCCGCGTCTTTTGAAAGACAATATGGATTATATAATCAGAAACCATGAAATAAGTACCTTAACCTGATTAAATCAACCAGAGACCGGTCTTAAAATTTCCTCGGATCCGAAACACGCAGAGGGTTTTAGAGGACCGAGGTTCTATTAATGAATGTGACCCACAAGTATTTCTCCCAATGCTACAGGCGCCCGACAAGAGCAAGTGGGCACCGAAAGAAACAAAACACGGTTGAAGTGGGGCACGCAACAAATGGCCGAATTTATTGGCACACTAATTAAGTGGTGGTAGCTTTACATGATTGAACGCGGGTCTCTAGGCGGCTGGTGGAAAGCCAAACTGAATGCCTCTCTAATGTTCTTGATATCATCGTCTACCGCAACCCGCGAGAGCATCATGAAGAAGATTAAACCTAGACGAATACGTCTACTTAGTTTCATCGCACGTTCTCGCCTTTTGTCGATGTCCAAAATTAATGCACAAACTAGAAGTAATCATTTCCCTTTCCCCCCTATTAAATGCTCGGAGCCGTTAACCGCACCAAACTCGAAAAAATTAATATCGAGACGAAATCTGCATAAATTTGAAGGGTAAATCCGTATCGTTCCAATTTACCCTTAAATTGCTCCGGTTTTAAATTTGATCCCTTCTATTTTCAGGAATTTGCAAAAGCGACTCGAGAATACAGTTGTATCCAAAAACCAAATTTCCTGGTCGGGCTAAATTGGGGGCAAATCAACTCATGGACATTACCACGGGATGGACAGCTTCGGTTAAAGAAAAATACAAGCGAAAGATCCGAACAATCTCAGACATGGGTAATTCTGTATCGTTCTAATTTGCACATAATCATCTCGAGTCCTGAATTTTTTTATTCCATTCTTAACAGGGATTGCAAATTACCTCGAGAAATATCGTAACAAGGCCCAAGGTGATACAACAGGGCCGCGTTATCCCCAAGGATTAACCTTTGAAAAGAAAACCCCATGGACACCTATGGTCCAATGGACCGAATGGTATGGAGGATGACAGTAGGTCCGAAATATCCCGAGTTCGATCTCCAAAGTGGGGAATGTTGTATGTATTATAAATAAATGAAACAACTTTTTGTGTATTTCTTTTTGCAAGCAGGAATACTCGACGAGTAATACCGAAGTCAATATTTTGCCACATTCTCGGCTTAATGGTGAAGCATCCAACAAAAGTCGAAGAAAACTCAACCCAGCAAAATTGGTAAAAGACTTGTCCAAGGCATTCAAGATGAAGGGTAAATCAGTATCGTTTCCAATTTATCCCTTTTAATACCGGTTGACATGTCTCCTTTTCTTGTTACAGGAAATATTTATACTAACATGTAACATGTTGGAGGAGACAAATCCAAAAGAAAATGATGATCATTTGACAAGATCTATTCTGGTGAAAAATGGGGGGCATTTAACTGCTAAACCATGGCGGTCGCTGTCACTAAACAAACCAAAATGCTCCCTCACCTATATGCCTCATCGTGCAGGGGCAAAACTTGAGACAAACCACTCCTCGACATAAGGAGTGGGCTTCCCAATTTGTTCAATCCACCCACATACCAAGGGCAATTCAAATCCGCCCATGTTTGCACATTATATAAATACACATGATGCTAAAAATTGTCACATCGGCATTGTGTTTACACATTTCACGAATTATGTATGATTATTCCGCATGTTTAATTTACCAACTCCAACTTAGAGCATAAACTGCATAGGAGACATCAAATGTGCAGAATGGGGCATGACAGGATGAGGAAATGCAAACTATTTCCACACAAGTCTAACATTTTAATCTACGGATAAACATCATTTCCCCAGAGTGAGAGAAAGCCTCTTCGAACTAAAGTCCCCCATTCAGATTACATTCGAGGCGTTCATATTATGAGAACCTCCTTAAATAGAATTGGTAATGCAAACTTGACAGAATAGTTTTGCATGATCCACATTTTGATTGATTGCATCATGAGTTATCACACAGACTACTTCTAATCATTGCCAACTTAGCTGAATAATTTTGTATGAACCAATGAACGCATTGATGAAAATGCTTGCACATGTTAGCTCTAACATTGCCTGACAGGCAACATATTCCCGGTGTTTGAGTTACCTTCAAAAGTCTTGAAATTCATTCGGCGATTATTGAATGAACAAGTCTGGTTGTCGAGAAGACACCAAGCATTTCTTCCAAATTCTCAGGTAAGTATATCTTCAACCTGAACCTTTCAAGAGAATGAATTCTGACGGTTGTTGGGGTACTCGAATCCATTGCGGTATATACAGGTATCCACCTTATTCAATAAAGCATGATTTGTCTCAAGGACAGAATTGTTCGAGACCTTTTGATCTCTGCCTCTTTGATTTATTCCTAAAGCGACAAGAGAATATAATTTGGGTTTGAGCTTCCACAGGATTCCTGGTCTCCCCAGATTTCAGAATGGCACCCTTTGAGGTACACCAAGCCCTTCTTACAGGCAAACCAAGTCCTTCTTACAGGCATAAAGTCCTTCTTACAGGTAAATCAAGTCCTGCTTACAGGCAAACAAAGTCCTTCCTACAGGCAAATCAAGTCCTTCTTACAGGCATAAAGTCCTTCTTACAGGCAAATCAAGTCCTTCTTATAGGCACAAAGTCCTTCTTACAGGCACAAAGTCCTTCTTACAGGCAAATCAAGTCCTTCTTACAGGCACAAAGTCCTTCTTACAGGCAAATCAAGTCCTTCTTACAGGCATAAAGTCCTTCTTACAGGCAAACAGAGTCCTTCTTACATGCAAACAAAGTCCTTCTTATAGGCAAACCAAGACCTTCTTACAGGCAAATTAAGTCCTTCCTACAGGCAAAGCAAGTCCTTTGTACAGGCAAATCAAGTCCTTCTTACAGGCAAATCAAGTCCTTCTTACAGGCACAAAGTCCTTCTTACAGGCAAACCAAGTCCTTCTTACAGGCATAAAGTCCTTCTTACAGGCAAATCAAGTCCTGCTTACAGGCAAACAAAGTCCTTCCTACAGGCAAAGCAAGTCCTTCTTATAGGTAAATCAAGTCCTTCTTACAGGCACAAAGTCCTTCTTACAGGAAAATCAAGTCCTTCTTACAGGCATAAAGTCCTTCTTACAGGCAAATCAAGTCCTGCTTACAGGCAAACAAAGTCCTTCTTACAGGCATAAAGTCCTTCTTACAGGCAAATCAAGTCCTTCTTACAGGCACAAAGTCTTTCTTACAGGCAAATCAAGTCCTTCTTACAGGCAAATAAAGTCCTTCTTACATGCAAACAAAGTCCTTCTTACAGGCAAACCAAGTCCTTCTTACAGGCAAATTAAGTCCTTCTTACAGGCAAAGCAAGTGCTTCTTACAGGCACAAAGTCCTTCTTACAGGCAAAGTAAGTCCTTCTTACAGGCACAAAGTCCTTCTTACAGGCAAATCAAGTCCTTCTTACAGGTAAATTAAGTCCTTCTTACAAGCACAAAGTCCTTCTTACAGACAAATCAAGTCATTCTTACAGGCATAAAGTCCTTCTTACAGGGAAATCAAGTCCTTCTTACAGGCAAACTAAGTCCTTCTTACAGGCAAACCAAGTCCTTCTTATAGGCACAAAGTCCTTCTTAGAGGCAAATCAAGTCCTTCTTATAGGCACAAAGTCCTTCTTACAGGCACAAAGTACTTCTTACAGGCAAATCAAGTCCTTCTTACAGGCATAAAGTCCTTCTTACAGGCAAACAAAGTCCTTCTTATAGGCAAATTAAGTCCTTCTTACAGGCACAAAGTCCTTCTTACAGGTAAAGTAAGTCCTTCTTACAGGCAAATCAAGTTCTTCTTACAGGCAAATCAAGTCCTTTTTACAGGCAAATCAAGTCCTTCTTACAGGCAAATTAAGTCCTTTTTACAGGCATTAAGTCCTTTTTACAGGCACAAGTCCTTTTTACATGCACCAAGTCCTTTCTACAGGCACCAAGTCCCTCTTACAGGTATCCCCATGGGGTGACCTACCATACGGGTCAAATCTCAATCAAAATTTAATCAGTAGAATCCTTTTATTAGGAATCTACCATGGTACGACCCACCATACGGGTCAAATGGTATGACCCACCATACGGGTCAAATTTTAATTCAATTTTTAATCAGTAGAATCTTTTTATTAGGAATCTACCATGGGTTGATCCACCATACGGGTTCAAGTTCAACCACCCTAAAGTTTTTTTTATATAACGAATCCTTAGGTTCTCATTTCATTTTCAGTGGAACATTCATGTCACGACTCTTTTTATTTCCATGTATTGAGTCAATTAGAATTCAGGTGTCATCTCGTCTTTGAAATGAACCTCTACCGAGCTTCCTTTCAAAGAGGGGCAGCTGTTGACACCTGATTTTTAATCATTTTTTCTATTGCTAAAGTAATAAAAAAATTCATAAAAATTCATAAAATTGAAAAATAAACTTTGGGAACCTTAGCCAAGCCTAGGAAACCAATTTTGACCAAAAAATGATTTTTCATATTTTTAGTATTTTTACGTATTTTTTATTTATTTATTTTCAAAAATTAATAGAAAATCCATAAAAATTCATAAAATTGAAAAATCAACTTTGTGGACCTTAGTCAAGCCTAGAAAACCAATTTTGACTAAAAAATAATTTTTCATATTTTCGATATTTTTCGGTATTTTTATTTTCGAAAATTCATAAAAACAAAAAATTAAGAAAAATGAGAAAATTAAAAAATCAAGTTTGGAGCCTTGGCCAAGCTTAGGCAAATATTTTCGAACAAAAAAATAATTTTTTGTATTTATATATATTGTTTATATATTTTAGAAATTATGAGAATATTTAATAAATAATAGCATTTGAGGTTACAAAAATATATAAAAATAGTCAATATTTTTATTTTAAATCCCTTTTCATGTTGGTTATCACAAATTTAAAAAATCCAATTCGGGGTCGTGTATTCCTTCATGAGCCTAATCTCGAACCGGGTCTAAAAAATTCAATTTGAGTCAATTTATTTTCATTTTTTCACTTTTAGGAGTTGTGACATTGTTCTCTAATATTTCAAATTTTTATATTGGCCCAAATTATACTCAGAATGACTCAATTGTGCAAAAGGGCTTTAATTAAATTCTGCATTATTTTCAGTGGCAAGAAATGAGCTTAAATTTGACATGTGGTGAATTTTGACTAAGTATAGGGAAGGTATGTCATAAATTGTAAGGAGATTTGGACATAAAGAAATATTTTTTCAGGGACTAAATTGTAAATACTTAAAATTCAAGGACTAGAGTGCAAATACCTAACTCTTGAAGGATTATTTTACAAATAATAAAAAGAAGAGTTAGTGGATAAATTAGAATAGAGAAGGGAAGATGAAGAAGAGGAGATGAAGAAGAGAAGTTGGAGAAGAATGGATGGAGAAAATAAGATAAGAATAGAGAAGGGAAGATGGAGATGAAGAAGAGTTAGTAGAGAAATTAGAATGGAAGATAAGAATAGAGAAGGGAAGATGGAGATTAAGAAGAGTTAGTGGAGAAATTAGAATGTGAGATAAATATGGAGAAGGGAAGATGAAGATGAAGAAGAGTTAGTGGAGAGATTAGAATGTGAGATAGAGATGGAGAATGGAAGATGAAAATGAAGAAGAGTTAGTGGAGAAATTAGAATGGGAGATAGAGTTAGTGGAAAAATTAGAATGGGAGATAGATGAGTAGGTTATAAAAGGAGGAAGAAGTGAGCTTGAGAAAGAATTCTTGAGAGAGAAAATTTGAAGTGTTTGGGAAAATTTTTTTGAGAGAAAATTTTGGATGTTTGAGAGAGTTTTGGGAGATTGAAGAAAATTTTGAGAGAAAGAAAATACCAAAAGAGAGAGAATTTTGAAGATGATGGGAGTTTAAAGCTAGGGGTTATCATCACAAATTCCTTCATCGATCAATATAAATCAAGAGTTCATCCTCGTCAACGAGCAAACAAATTCAAGCTAAGTGTTTTTATTTATTCATTTATTTATGGTTTTACTCGCAAATTAGCACAAATTGTATACACTTTCTCCATCTCCTTTTTCTTCCATATTTTATGTCAGGAGAAGGATATCTCTACGTCAACAGCAAAAATCTCGTCGAGATACAAAAATCGGCCCAGACAAGCTCCTAAGCTGTCCACCGATTTCTCAACTGATCTGTGACTAAAAGTCCCTCTTAATTCAAAAGAAACTCTCTATATTGGGAACATAGAGAGCGAAAATCAATTATAGAAATCCCTCCCAAAAAAAATGGAAGATAAGTACTCTTTCTACTCTTCTGATTTTAGGTGCAGATTAGCACATATTTTGTATACTAACACTTCACTCTATTTTATGTCAGGAAGCCGCAGCTCTATATCAATGGTCAATCCTATGGAAGCACAAAATCGGCTTGGTGGAGTCCTCAAGCGCGCACAAATTTCAAATTGTTGAATCAATTCGTTGTATTTCATTTTAAAAAATTCATACCCCAAAATGGAGAGGACAAAGTCCATCCGCAATTTAAATACCTGCACCATAAATCCCAAAGGGAAGAGCCAAGCCAATGCTTAGCCTCCCATTGGAGGTTTTTACTTATAGTAGTTAAATACCTGCAACTTAAATACCTGCACCTTAAATCCCAAAGGGAAGAGCCAAGCCAATGCTTAGCCTCCCATTGGAGGTTTTTACTTACAGTAGTTAAATACCTGCACCTTAAATCCCAAAGGGAAGAGCCAAGCCAATGCTTAGCCTCCCATTGGAGGTTTTTACTTACAGTAGTTAAATACCTGCAACTTAAATACCTGTACCTTAAATCCCAAAGGGAAGAGCCAAGCTAATGCTTAGCCTCCCATTGGAGGTTTTTACTTACAGTAGTTAAATACCTGCAACTTAAATACCTGTACCTTAAATCCCAAAGGGAAGAGCCAAGCCAATGCTTAGCCTCCCATTGGAGGTTTTTACTTACAGTAGTTTAAATACTTGCAACTTAAATACCTGTACCTTAAATCCCAAAGGGAAGAGCCAAGCCAATGCTAGGCCTCCCATTGGAGGTGTTTATTCACTGTCATGTACTTCCTATAATTTAATTTTTGAATCATCAGACCCAAAAGATGAGTAGGTCGTAATACTGCACAGAAGTCGTTAACACACTCCCTCTTTCGGCTTCAGGGAATCTTTAACACTTAAAAAATATAACAAATAAAAATATATACCATCCATGCATCCTATTTAAAAAGTGAAAACACAAAAGAGAATACCCTACTAGAGCTTTAGGAATAAACCAAGCCTGAGTTGCCGGATTAGGATATCCATGAAATTAAGGTACCGAAAGGGCATTAGTTTTAATTAACTAGTGTAACCAAGTCCCCGAGCTCATAATCTCTGGTTCGCAGGAATAAATTAGTTCTCCCGCTAATTTATTTAGGTTTCTAATCGACCTACCAAGAACGATTAGTGGCGACTCCAAATTTCAAAATCATTTAAACAAAAACCAAAGTTGCGATTCGGTAGGGCTTGGGAGGGTCCGCATTAGGTTAGTCAAATCTAATTAACCTAGTAATCCGTTAACCCCTTTTAAAATTTAAAAAAATTTTTTAGAGGGTCGCGACAGACTGGCGACTCCGATGGGGACGGGATTTTTAAATTTTCGAAAAAAGATACCAATTGGAATACTTGAATTTTTTCGAAATTTTAAAAGTCTTAGTGGACTTAAGCCAATGAAAATTTCATGGATATCTCGCTTCTGGCGATTTTGCTTGGGACTCATTCTATAGGTGTTATATGTTTTTGCAGGATGGGAGTTATAAGGGGCGGAGTGTTTGGCTAACCCATTTGTTTTGCAGGCTTGGTGTTGGGATTATGTTTAATTTCACACATTTTTAGAAGCGCTGTTTTGATATCAATTGTCGTGCATGTCTTGCATATTCTGAGGATCACAACACCTGCACACACAAGCGTCTAAACCCAAGTCACGAAATTTTTCCTAGGTAACCATAGATAGGGATCGAATATGCAAAGCTCCTGCGTCGATTGCGCTTGGGTTGACCATATTTTATCCCGCTCATTATCTGAATTGACAATTCTTCCCATTGTGATTTGATTGCGCGGAGGGTAAGGTTGTCAATTCAGATAGTGGGGGCCTTTTAGGTCCATACCCTGTCTCTCCTTCTTTTATTTTCTAGAGTTCACTCCTCACTTGAGTCATGCGCATGACTATGTGATTTGCATTTCTCCAAGGTAAAAGTAAGTTCTCTAATTTTATCTTGTATTTATTTTCGGTCGGTCCATGCTAGGTGTTAGTTAGTTTTTGAGCTTGATATTACGACCATTCTTTTAAAAGAAAATAAAAATTAAATTTGTCCCTCATTTCTTTTTAAAATTTTTTTTTTTTGAAAAAATGATGTGAAAAAATCCCTTCATGGGAATTTTATTAACCAATAAGGGATTTTTGTCATGTTTTTATTGCTTCAATAAAAATGAAATTTTCCTGAAAAAATTTTCCTCTGAAAATTTATTTCAATAAAAAGAAAAATTCCTTAAAAAAAACTCTAGTAGACATCAAGTGATTTTATCACATTTTTCAAATTATAAAAACTTGCAAGAAAATTCTTCTCGAGAAATTCGCTCATGTTTTTCTAAGAAAAGTTTCTCTAAATAAAATTAGACTAATGTCTCGGGGGAATTGTATTGACCAATAAGAGATTTTTGTCATGTTTTTCTTGCTTCAATAAAAATGAAATTTTCCTGACAAATTTTCCTCTGAAAATTTATTTCGATAAAAAGAAAAATTCCTTAAAAAAAAACTTTGGTAAACATCAAGTGATTTTATCACATTCTTTCAAATTATAAAAACTTGCAACAAAAATTCTTTTCGAGAAATTCGCTCATGTTTTTCTAAGAAAATTTTCTCTAAATAAAATTAGACTAATGTCTCGGGGGAATTTTGTTAAATTTTTTTTTAGAGGGTCGCGACAGACTGGCGACTCCGCTGGAGACGGGATTTTTAAATTTTCGAAAAAAGATAACAATTGGAATACTTGAATTTTTTTCGAAATTTTAAAAGTCTTAGTGGACTTAGGTCAATGAAAATTTCATGGATATCTCGCTTCTGGCGATCTTGTTTGGGACTCATTCTATAGGTGTTATATGTTTTTGCAGGATGAAAGTTATAAGGGGCGGAGTGTTTGGCTAACCCCTTTATTTTGCAGGCTGGTGTTGGGTTTATTTGTTTAATTTCGCACATTTTTAGAAGCGCTGTTTTGATATCAATTGTTGTGCATGTCTTGCATACTCTGAGGATCACGACACCTGCACACACAAGCGTCTAAACCCAAGTCGCGAAATTCTTCCTAGAAAACCATAGATAGGGATCGAATATGCAAAGCTCTTGCGTCGATTGCGCTCGGGTTGACCATATTTTATCTCGCTCATTATCTGAATTGACAATTCTTCCCATTGTGATTTGATTGCGCGGAGGGTAAGTTTGTCAATTCAGATAGTGGGGGCCTTTTTAGGTCTATACCTTGTCTCTCCTTCTTTTATTTTCTAGAGTCCACTCCTCACTTGAGTCATGCACATGACTATGTGATTTGCATTTCTCCAAGGTAAAAGTAAATTCTCTAATTTTATCTTGTATTTATTTTCGGTCGGTCCATGCTAGGTGTTAGTCAGTTTTTGAGCTTGATATTACGACCATTCTTTTAAAAGAAAATAAAAATTAAATTTTTCCCTCATTTCTTTAAAAAAAATTTGAAAAAATGATGTGAAAAAATCCCTTCATGGGAATTTTATTAACCAATAAGGGATTTTTGTCATGTTTTTATTGCTTCAATAAAAATGAAATTTTCCTGAAAAAATTTTCCTCCAAAAATTTATTTCAATAAAAAGAAAAATTCCTTCAAAAAAAAAACTCTAGTAGACATCAAGTGATTTTATCACATTTTTCAAATTATAAAAACTTGCAAGAAAATTCTTCTCGAGAAATTCGCTCATGTTTTTCTAAGAAAATTTTCTCTAAATAAAATTAGACTAATGTCTCGGGCCAAGCCAATGCTTAGCCTCCCATTGGAGGTTTTTACTTACAGTAGTTTAAATACTTGCAACTTAAATACCTGTACCTTAAATCCCAAAGGGAAGAGCCAAGCCAATGCTAGGCCTCCCATTGGAGGTGTTTATTCACTGTCATGTACTTCCTATAATTTAATTTTTGAATCATCAGACCCAAAAGATGAGTAGGTCGTAATACTGCACAGAAGTCGTTAACACACTCCCTCTTTCGGCTTCAGGGAATCTTTAACACTTAAAAAATATAACAAATAAAAATATATACCATCCATGCATCCTATTTAAAAAGTGAAAACACAAAAGAGAATACCCTACTAGAGCTTTAGGAATAAACCAAGCCTGAGTTGCCGGATTAGGATATCCATGAAATTAAGGTACCGAAAGGGCATTAGTTTTAATTAACTAGTGTAACCAAGTCCCCGAGCTCATAATCTCTGGTTCGCAGGAATAAATTAGTTCTCCCGCTAATTTATTTAGGTTTCTAATCGACCTACCAAGAACGATTAGTGGCGACTCCAAATTTCAAAATCATTTAAACAAAAACCAAAGTTGCGATTCGGTAGGGCTTGGGAGGGTCCGCATTAGGTTAGTCAAATCTAATTAACCTAGTAATCCGTTAACCCCTTTTAAAATTTAAAAAAAAAATTTAGAGGGTCGCGACAGTCGGGCGCAAGAGGAAGTACAGTTCGGTGCATATCTGGGGAATTCGTGTGCTCCCAGCTGGCGATTTGAAAGTTGAACTTCTTGCATGTGGCAGAGAAGAGGGCCTGGGGTGTAAATTGTCGGGGTGAAGTGGGACGGTTCCATTTGACAAGCATGAGGGCCTTGGGAGAGTGAATCGAGAAGAATATGCAAGACGTTTTCTGTGGAAAACAAAATCTGGGATAGCTCATGATAGTTCCCTAGGTCACGTAAGGCATGAGAAGTGGGAGGCAGGAAGTGATCCCAAATGAAGTAGACTTGTGTATGAATCTTCCCAAATCCCTCCATTGACTTGTGAATCCTGAAGGGGTAAACTGTTAGATAGGCTCCTTGGTGTTAAATGGTGGACGTGGGTCCAAGAAGAATGAATTAAATAGTGGACTCAAGGCGGTGGTTGAGAGGGAAATCAATGGGGTTTGTAGGTTGGGTTGGTGCATCTTTCTCGCATTTTCCATGTTGCCATTAGCTTGTTACATATTTCTGTCTTAAATCAAACTTGCTTGGCCAGAAGAGGACGCAGTTAGGCTTTCTTCTGTCAATGATTGGACACTTGTGTGGAATATATAATCTAGATATTTACTACTTTCACCATGTCGTTTAAGCATTTCGAGCTTGCACTTGACGTCACTTGCTATTTGTAGTAGCCTATCAATAAATCGGTCTCAAATGACGGGAAATAGAAAGATTTAGCAATTTGAACAAATTTTGAAAAGATGGGGTTGCTGCTTAAGTATGCTTTTAGTTGACGTATGATTTTCTTTGAGCAGAATCTAAAGGACCATTGATGTAGTAGCTAATGGAGAAAAGGCTCATAACATCTTTGCAATATTTTGCTACACCTTGAGGAAATTCCTGGTGGTACTCCCCATCAAGAACTTTCACCGATAATTGTGATGGACTCCAGACTATAATATTGAATAATTTTGCATGAGAAAAAAAAAGAAGAAGGACAATGCAGTTATTTTAAATGAGTGTGGGGAGCACTTTCATTACCTTTACTTTTTGGGAAATTTTAAGAATTAGCTGCGAAGTTCTTTTTGATAGAATTGCTATCGTGAAATAAACTATGTCATGTCACGCGCATATCATGCATTGTTACAAAACATGCCATGGTTGGTAAACTGTGAATTGGAACCAAATTATGGTTCGTGGAAAATGGGCTGTGTGCTCGACTTATGGGCTTTGTGCTCGAGAAATGGGCTTTGTGCTCGAATATTACCCCATGGAGTTTATGGGAAGACCCTGCTATGTGATCTGGGTGGTCCTGCTGTGTGATCTGGACCGGTCTCTGAGGCAATACGAGACGACATTGTAGTCTTTTGGTCATTCATAATGACATATCATCTTCCATTGCATTTTCAATAAATTGAACCTTGAAGCAGGTATGTTGATATTGATTTTTGAATATCTCGATGACTACCTTTCTCCCCTATTTGTGCATCGCGTTAGTCGTATTAGTAAGTGATATAGAGATTTGACTCACTGAGATTATTTCTCACCCCGTTGTTGTTGAAAATTTTTAGGTAAGTGATGGCTAGCTTTCAAACCGTGGCGCATATGGTGTTATGGGAGTTTTGGTTATGCTTGCGGCTAGTACTTGGGGTTTCGATTGTAACTGGTAGAGGTGATAGACGACTTTGAGACCTATCTAATGTTCTCCCTGGTGTACTTAAACTGATCCGACCTGACCGGTCTTGGTAAATAAAAAGTGCTGTATTTTGTTATCCGCCTATGCATTACTCTTAATTAAATATTTTTAAAGCCGATAGCACACGTGGCGAGCCTGGGACGCCACAGGGGCGTCGGGGCGAAGGGGAGAGAGAGAGAGAGAAAAACGTGAGAGAGAGGTACCAGAGATCCCAGAGATCTGAAAAAAGAAAAAATTCAAAAAAAAAAACGCTACAGTACCCGAGCCAACGAGCGCAAATTTTGGGTTGGATTCTCCGGATGACGTGGCGAAATCTCGACCGTCCAATGAGAATGAACGGCCGAGATTAAAACTATGTCACCCTGCCATAGCTTCAACTATGGCAGACGATCCCGATCCGCCTGGCACTAGTGATTTCATTCTTTTTTATGACCTCTGCTTTCGTGCCGGAATTTCGTTCTTGACTGATCGAGCAGGCCTCCTCGTCAAATCTCTTGCTCCTCTCGACATTCTCATCCACTACATCGGCCCGTTTTTGGTCTGTCTTTTTTATCTCCTCTGCACAAAAAAAGGGCTTTTTCCCAATTTAGGTTTTTAAAAAAAATTTACAAAAATAGGATTAAAAAAATATTAACCAATTTGGGCCCCGGCCCACCGTGGCACTTAGAGTGGCGCGCGGGCCGCTCGGGCCCGTTCGGCCCAAAGAATCCAAGGCCCTATTTTTTCGTTTTTTAATATTTTCTTATGTGTTTTTAATTATATTTAAATATATAAATGATTATAGAAATTGTTAAATATAAATTTATACATATAATTATATAAATAATTACATAAAATTTTATATAATTAAAAAAATAATCATATAAATAATTTTATAAAATTTTAAATATAAATTTTTATTTTGAGGGCTATTAATATATATTTAATATATTTATATAATTATATAAGTATATATAAATTCTTAAATATTTTTTTATTTTGAGGCTTATTAAGATATATGTAATTAATTTATATAATTATATAATTTTTTTAGTATAAATAATTATATAAATAATCATATAAATAAATATATAAATTTTATTTTGAGGCTTATTGAGATATATGTAATTAATTTATTTAGTAATGTAAAAAATTAAAAACATATTCATAAAATTGATTTATATTTACATAAATTTATTAATATAAATAATTAATTTATTAAGATAATTTTTTCATATAAAATTTTATTAATTATTTATATTCTAAATAAATTAATTACGTACATATTAATAAAATTTTCAATTAATTGTTGATAATTTCGTTATAAAACTAAGCTTCAAAAGGGAAAAAAATTATTTAGTATGTAAATAATTAATATAAATTTTATTAATATGGATATAATTAATTTATTTAGTATGTAAATAATTAATATAAATTTATATCATTCATATAAATAATTATATAAATTTTCTTAAGATAAATTTTTCATATAAATTTATATTAATTATTTACATACTAAATAAATTAATTATATTCATATTAACAAAATTTTTAATTAATTATTCATAATTACGTTATAAAAATAATCTTCAAAATAAAAATATATATAAATTTATATAAATATAAAATTATAAAACAGGAAAAACATATATATGAAATTAATTACATATATCTCAATAAGCCTCAAAATAAGAATTTATTTTTAAAATTTTATATTTATATATAAAATTTTAATTATAATGAAAAATTATATAATTATTTATATTATTATTTATACTAAAAAATTTATATAATTATATAAATAAATTACATATATCTTAATAAGCCTCAAAATAAAAAAATATTTAAAAATTTATATATATTATATAATTATATAAATTAATTACATATATATTAATATGCCTCAAAATAAAAATTTGTATTTAAAATTTTATATAATTATTTATATGAATATTTTTTAATTATATAAAAATTTATGTAATTATTTATATAATTATATGTATAAATTTATATTTAACAATTTCTATAATCTTTTATATATTTAAATATAATAAAAACATATAAGAAAATATTAAAAAATGAAAAAAGGGCCTTGGATTCTTTGGGCCGAACGGGCCATGCCGCGCGGGCGCTCTGCAGTAAAAGTGCCGCGCCCGGCCCACCACCGCACACCCAGGCCCAGGCGGCATTTAGATTGCTGACCGGGGCCCGGCCGGCATTCAAAGTGCCGCGCGGGCCTCAAATTGGTTAATATTTTTTTTTAACCCTATTTTTGTAAAAAAAAAAATTAAAAACCTAAATTGGGAATAAAAGCCCCACAAAAAAGCCAGACACGCATGCTATTAACCACTTCTGTGCAAGCATATCAAAACACATTGATGGACCTTGAAGGACTACTAGTCACTACACCTGAAGATATCTTCTTTTATCAAAATTAAAGTAGATCTAATCTATTTTTGATAGCAGAAACCACAGAACCAAAAAGTCCCGGAAAAACGCCATATTGCCCAACATCTTGAAAGTATGGTTTAACAGATTTCAGAAACCAGCCAGAAGTACCCAGAAAAGAACAGAGACAAGACTGGGGATATTACTCAAAGTTATAAAGCAATCTGTACCGCTCTAATTGATTTCCAAGGGAAATGAAACAGTTTTACTTTACTTTTGTGAGGTGAGGTCATCAAGAGATGTGATTCCTTAACTTGAACTGCTTGAATAAGCTACTGAAGGCAGGCTGACTAAAGAGGCATGCACAAGGTCTAAATGCCAATCACGATAAATATCCTGCGAATAAACCTTCTCATGGTGAGCAAAGATGCGAATGAAGACAGCCCACATGTCTGCCGTCAACAGAGACAGGTTGAGCATTGTAGACCCGTTTATCTGCAAACGAATAAATTTTGTTTTGATAGATACCATGTTGCAAACAAGTGAACAACTGCACAATCAGAAAATCTAATGCATTGGAATCAAACATTTAGCAAAATCGGGACAAATGAGTAGAACAGGACCATAGCCAGTGAAAATCCCACCAAAGGTACTGCCTGCACCAATGAAAATATTGCTGTAAGTAAAGATTCCTTAGAAAAGAAAACATAAAACCTTTTCAGGGTCCAACATAAGTATATCAGTGAAGTTTTTAGCATGTTCATTTGTTAAAATCATACCAACAAAATAACTGATAATTGATAATAGGCTTAATACAGAGGCAACTCCCCAAAAACTGATGAAGTGCAAACATAATCTCCATAGTTTAGACTCACACGTTCACTTCAGTTTGTTGATTATCTGATAAAAGAGTAGCACAAACAAAGCTGAAAAGAGAAACTCCCCTGACAATTTTTCCATAAGCATTTTTTTTCAAATTCCCCAGTTCTTACACTCGTTCTTTGATTGGGATAAACAGATGGTTTTGCCGATGAGATTTGTATCCATGAAAACCAAACAACTGAACAAAATATAACAGACATTTGACGCTTACATGCTCGATTCTTAATAAATGGCAATAACTACCCTATCAAGTCTTTTCCCAAAGTTCTGCAAACAGTGCAAGAATAAAAATTAAGTGGTTGTCAAGAAGCCCACTGATTCAAATTCATGTGATTCATCATTTCCTGCTTCTTGCATCGGGTTATTCTGAAGATCTCTGAGTCCATCAAGTGTATTAGATGATGAAACAGTCCGAAGCTAGTTACATTTCGGCTAAGCAGCGTCTAAACTAGTTTACAAGTACAGATCAATTTGAAAGGACTGAAGAGAGCGCATTGCGCAGATGGCAACTCAGTACAGGCGTCTGTGCTTCTCAAGCCAAAAGCTTAAATAAGTTACGAATCAGACAAATCTAAATTTTTATCATCATAGCATGCTCATATAGAAGAGCATGAAACAACCCTCCAAGCATGAGTAAATTATTGCATAGGAAATAAATTAAGCATTAAAGACACGGAAACTATCAAAACAGACGTAGGAACTAAAAAAATATTTAACACATAGAGACGTGAACTTTGACTCTTGAGAACTACAACACCCTTAATACTCTTCAAAGCTTGGACTCTTAAGGTTTACATGGTAACCATTCTGATTCTCTGATTCTGTTTCCTGGAATAGTAAAGAATGAGAATCATGTTTGGTAACGCAAATAATTCTGATTCTGATTATGTTCCAAAAATCAGTTTTGGAGAATCAGAATCACTTTTAGAGCAAAATCCAGAATCATAAAAAAGTTGGTTCTAAAATTATAATCACTTTTGAGAATCACAAAACACAATGAAATCTCACATCTCGTCACTTTTCTCTCAACCTAATAAAAATAAAATAAAAAATTTCGAAAAAAATTGAAATTCTTTTTAAAAATCACAAAAATTTTAGGAAATTCCTAAAAATAAAAGAAGCTTAGATGAGACTAGTTTGACCTCATTTTCATAATTTTGGACCTAAATTTCCTAGATTTCATAGATTCACTCTTCTACAAAAAAAATATCACAAAAGATGAGGGCATCTAATGTGTGAATGGTAACATATATACTCATAGCCATGCGTCACAAAATGTGACCATTTGCACATCATTCACCATCTTGGGCAGTTGAACAGACTGAAAGACAAACATAAATTAAATAATCTAGAACAGCTAATGAATGTTAGGTAGTCGATTGGTAGTCTTGAATCTTCAACAAGCTTGTAAATCGGCATCTAGGTAGCCGATCGACAACCATGAAATCGAAAACTCTTTTGCTGAATTTATTAAATTCCAAAGAATATTCCGGCATCGTGAATCAAGAGTCTTTTATTGACGCTGAACTCCAAGGGGGTATTTGCAACAACAACAAAAAAAGACTAAGACATGACTCCCTTACGATATGTCCCAGCTATTAGGCAAATTCGGCATTTCGCTCCCTTCCCAGCTAAGTAGCTGTAAGTAGTAATTTCATTCTTTGTTATGATCTCTCCGACACTGATACACTTCACAAGATATTACACTTTAACCTCAATCAAAAGATAGTATAAACATGCAAAGCTTTCTCTAGTAGTGGTTTCTTTGTCACTCTAATCTCTCTTCTTTTTTTTACATGTGTCGATCTCCTTTTGTACTCTTCAGTATCCAATCTTTCCTTTGGACAATATTCACGATGATCAATTTCCAAGCTATCTATTGGACAATTGTTAAGCATATCAATTTAGTCATTGAGATCAACCAATCTAAGATTAAGGAGATTTGGTTCCCCATACAATCAACTCTTTCGGTTTCTGAAAAAGAGTAGTTTGAACTATAAAAGTAATCTGTCTCCAAGATAATTGCCAATCAATCAAGATACATCACACTCTTGAGTTTGACAATCAATCAATTTCTTTAAAGTTGGAAATCCTATCCAAGTCTCTAGCTGTTATAATAGTTGTCATGGTATATCAAATCCCAAGCTCTCAACAAACTGTTGTTTGGATAATATATTCGCTCTGGTTATATCCTATCTCCCGGTGATATTCAACTGCGTCTCATAAGACAACTTAAGTACGTTGGTATTTTAGATCTTGTAGACAACCTCCAAGTCTTTATTAATTTCTTTTCTTTTGGACTTGTTCACCTTACAACGTAGGTCCTTTTAGCTATTTCAAATATTTTCACATTGCATAATTAAGCTCCTTTGATGTGGATCTTTGTATTTCCGGAAATATGGACTGCATTGGCATTTATCAAGCTCATATGACACACCTGGATGGTTTTGTCAATTTCAAAATGTTATAGGAGGTTTTCTCAAAATCCCATCTATTTTGATGGTGACAAAATTTCTCGTGCATGCAGATATCAAGATAATTGATTTGCAGAGTTGTGCGGAAATAATTTAAAATTGCTTGCAACAATTAGAGTTCAAAACAGTGATATAATCTCAAATATGAATATAATCAGAAAAACCGAGACTATGTTGATAAGAGAACTAAATATGAATTGTAATGAAAGTATAAGCAGTGTCTTATAAAGGTCTAGATATGTACAAAATGATATAGTACCGTTTCAACTCAATTCTGTACATACTACATTACTTCATGCAATTGAAAGTGCCCTGTATTCACATGTGTAAAAATGTACGTACAAATGTATAAGTAGTTTCTCCACACATATCAGATGAGCTACGCATCGTGCTTTATGCTTTGCCAAATGTTTTTATCAGATGACATCTCTCCTTCGGTTTATTGTCTGCGAAGACACTTTTGTGGGATCACATGGAGTCTTCTTCTTTCTTCCGTTTATGCAGAACGGAAGATATCCCATTGTCGGTGTTTGTTTATTGTCTGCGAAGAGACTTTTGTGGAACCAAATGGAGTCTTCCCAAAGAGGCTTTTGTACAAGAGACTTTTGGGGGACCACATGGAGTCTTATGGAGAACAAAAGGTATTCCATTGTCAGGAAGAGACTTTTGTGGGGCCACGTGGAGTCTTCTTCTTACTTCCGTTTATGGAGAACCGAAGATATTCGATTGTCAAACGCTATGAAGTACGCGGTAAAAGTCCAATACCTTTTATTAAGAGAGAGCTCAAATTATAATTCGTCCACATATTCAGTCGGATTCATTTTCACTCGAAAAAATAAGCCAATAAGTTATAAGCTAACTATAATATACTAACTACTTCATGCAATATCAAGTCTTTGACGTGAGATTTCTTTAAGACAAACCCACACATTTATTCTAATAGTTTGTCCGCTAATGTATATAGCGTTAGTAGGTTTCGATAATCTTGTGATCAGCTTTATTTCTGTTCGCGCGTGAATTCATGAACTAGAAAGCTATTACTTTCTCTTGGCGTGGCACGATAATTAAAGGAATCTGGTCACCCAACATGCTTCACGAAAAATGCAGCAAAAGCAGCAGAATAGGATTTAATCATTTCATCTTGTTCTGCCCTTTTTCTCTTTTCTAATTTTTCCTCCTTTTTTCCTCATTAATCTCGCTTGTAACCTCAGGCACGGAATATCTCACAGTGGCACCAGCTATATATAACTAGTTCAAACTCCTCTTGTCTCCTCCAATCGTTCCCTTAATCCCATCGAAATTGTTGAATCATGACGACTCCTAATCCAGGAACTGGTCCTGATACACATACTGCCGCTGATACTCCAAAGTCCTCCCAGGATCAAACGTCCTGTCCTCTCTCTCTCTCTCTCTCTCTCTCTCTCTCTCTCTCTCTCTCTCTCTCTCTCTCTCTCTCTCTCTCTCTCTCTCTCTCTCTCTCACAATTCCCATGCAACAATAATATTTACGTATGATTATCTGCATGCATTGCAATCCTCTGAAGAATTTGATTTTGGTACCCTCTTAATTTTGTTCAATTGATGCTATCTGAATGTTTATATGTCATGGATTTTTGGTTGTAGTCGCAGAAACGAGCTGCTGAAGAAGAGGATGCAGAGTCTGCAAACGGCGCTGGACGATCTGGTGAGCGTGAACTCCCTCTTCACCTTCGCCATGTTCGTCGGAATATCCTTCGCCAGCCCCAACGTGCACAGCCTCGAGTTGCGGTCCGAATGCCAAGCCGACAGACGGACGAGGATGACGCTCCTGGTCAACGAGGTGGTGCCCTTCGTCTGCTTCCTCCTCTCGAGCCTCGTCGCCACGGCCCTCAAGATGCACCTCTCTACGTACAACCAAGCCAAATTGAATGCTTGTTTGAGCGCGTTGATGAACCTGATGATCCTGGTGTCGACGCTAGGGTCGATCCTCGGGTGCGTCTACTTGACGCTCTCGATGGTCGACGTGGTCCGCGTGCTCCTCGGGAAACTCAGTTGCTTGCGAAGTGACACGATTCAGGCCGCAGCGAGCCTGATTGGCATCAACGTCCTGGCCCTCGCCATCTATGGGCCCTTCATGATGCGGGCCATCTATCAATCCTCCTCCAATCTTGACCAAATTGACGATGGAAGAACCAAAGAGCCGGAAGAGGCGTTAAAAGAAAGGTACCCCACAGCCCTCCAGCAACTCTTCATGGTGGAGGGTACCTTCCCTTCAAATAAGATCAAAGATCAGCTAAATAGTTGAGGTTTAAGAAGTAGGAAAGCACTTCTTACACTTGATATGAAATGAGGGTTATTTGAGAGAATATTACCAAAAAAATCTTAAATCTATTGCAATTATGCCAATTCAGTCATAAATCCTTTTTTTTTATCAATTCAGTCTTAAAAATTTTACTATTATGTCATTTCAATCAATCCGACAAATTTGTCTGAACGGCGCTGACACGGACACTGACCGACCGATCGGCGATTGAATATTTTAATATTATTTAATTTTAATATTGTTTAAATTTTTATGATGTTTTTAAATTTTGTATTTGTTCTTTCCTTTTCTTTTTCTTTTTCTTTTTTTTTCCCAACCCCTCCCCTCCTTGGCCATGCCTCTGACCGGTCGTTGGACCTCGGCGACCGGTTGGAGGTAGGGGAGGGGAGGAGACCGGAAAGAAAAAAAATAAAATTTATAAAAAAAAATCACAAAATTTTTAAATATATATTAAAATATTCCGCCGCCGGTCGACCAAAATTTGCCAAATTAATTGAAATAGTACAATTGCAAAAAGTTTAGGACTAAATTGGAAAAAAAAAAGTTGAGGACTAAATTGGTATATTTGCAATAGGTTTAAGACTTTTTTGGTAATTTTTACCGCAAGTTGATTCCCAACTCTTTTGGTTTTCTCATATTCATTACTAACTTAGGTAGGGAGCAGTTCCAAAAAGACGATCCCAAGAAGGGAAAGTTCTTCACGTAGTTACAGCTTTGCTTTATTGATCAAAGACTGATCAAAATCTAACTCTTAAGTTAGAACTTAGGTGCCTGCTTGAAAATTTTCTCTAATGACCAAGAGCCAGAAGACTTTTCGATATATGCAGCGGTTGCACACAGACTTAATGCTCACTTTTCAGTGTTTGGTACGAAACTATTAAAATTTGTTACTCAATTTTCGTCTGTATATTATCAGACAACCCATTCAACAAGAGAGACTAGGTTGATTGTGCATTTTCAGTACGTGTGAGACATATATCTTAGGAAAAATTATGCAAAAGGTCCTTAATCTACTATATGATGGCAATTCATCTTTAACTTTTCAATAGTATCGATTTTGTTCTAAACCTTTTGATAATTTACCAATTTAGTTTTAACCTTTCAATTGTATCTTCAATTTGATCCTAATTTTTTAAAAATTTTACCAATTCTATTAGTTTTTTCAGTTAACTTTAGCCGAAAATTGCTGATATGGACGCCCACCAACCATCGGCCATTCTATGCGGTACAGCCGTTGACACAGGGAATCATTGCATTTTATAAAAAAAAATTCTGAAATTTTCTTTCATTTCCCTTTATATTTTTTTTTTCTCTTCTTTTCCTTTTGCTTGTGGCCAATGCTCGGCCATGGCGGACAAGGGCCAATCAGCCACACTTGCTAAGTCTTTTATTTTAGATATCCAACTTTATATCTTATGTGCATGTGTATGCGATTGTCATTCTTCCTTGGTAAAGTAAGTTTTCCTTGGCGAAAGAAGAGTTTCAACTCTTCCCTTAATTGCCGAAGGATTCTTGCAGGTTGTGGCTGAACCCCAAGAATCATCATAGTCCTCTAATTTTCTTGGCTTCCGCATGTACTTATCTTTATTTCAGTTGCGCTTTATCTCTTCAACGGACGGTGCTTGCAAAGCCGCCAAGCATGATTTTTCCAACCATCTCTATAAAAACCCTCAAATCCGAAAGGTTGGTAATCAAGATTACGGTACGAAGAAACATGTCCAGTGACCATAAAGTGAAGCTAGTGCCTTTCTCTGTGTCTTTATCTTTCCAAAGTAGATTGATTTGTCTCGAGAACGTTTGCTCGGTATTTCTCCACTTTGCTCCATGGATAACATTTGTTTTGGTGGCGTTTTGCCATGTGGCATTGCACTGCTAGATATGAAAAGATGGAGGAGGCTGTGCTGGTCCATCAGAAGGCACTGGACGATCTGGTGAGCGTGAACTCGCTCTTCACCGTAGCCGTCTTCGTGGGCCTGGCGTTCGCGAACCCGGGAGGACACAGCATCGAGGGCAACTGGCAGTGCGAAGCGGGAAACCACGTGGCGAGGAGGCTGGTCAAGAACGAGGTGATAGCGTTCGCATGCTATCTCTTATCCAGCCTCGTGGCCAAAGCCCTCAAGACTCACCTCTTCACCTACCTCGTCGACCCGCCCTCTGCCGAGCACATCACGCACAAGTGGAGCAAGGCGCTGCGAGCGTCCTTGTTCGCTCTCTCCACGGCTACCTCCGTCGTCGCTGGCGTGTTTCTCTTGATTTCCATGGTCGACATGATTCAGCTTCGGCTCGGCAAGATCGCTTGCGGAGGTACCGAGACGGTCCACGCTTTCGGCGCTCTGGTCGCTGTCAACATCCTTGCTCTGGTCATCTACGTGCCTTTCGTCACCAACACCATCTATAAATCCACCAAGATGTTCGACCACCTAAAGAAATAAACAGAGATTGCTCTTCCAAACCATCAGCAGGTGCAGAATTCAAGTTTGATGCTGTGTCTTCACTTACATAACTACCAACGCAGAGTTGGGAGACGAGTGTTTGAATAAAGGGGGCAGCTTTCTTTGCTTCCCGGGATGAGTGTGAATCCGTCCGATGCATGTTATTTGTGTTCATTTGTCAGCTTCTATCCTTTTCTACAAGTTATGCCCTCAATAAAATAATCGCAAGAATATCTTTTATTCATAAACTATCATCGATAATGAAAAATATTTTTCATTCAAGTACACTCAAGCCATCTTTTTTAGGAAAATAATTTTCAATATGCAAAACAAAAAGATGCATCGATCCAATTTAACAATATAAAAAATGCTAATGACATAAGAGTCCAACCTTTAATAGGAAGCCATCCAACTTTTTTGTCTAACGCGAAAAAAAAATGATTCCTCCAAGAATTATATAGATAAAACATTTCTTTAGTAAATTGCACGTCTTTTAGCTGAAAGGCCTGTGTACTTTTGACTATCCTATATTTTCAACTATGTTTTACAAAAAAAAAAAAGAAGGAAAAGAAGTAAACTCCAACTTCTGAAATTCATCTAATGAGTTAGCTTATCACTGAGTGATGTACTGAACAGTTAAAATTTTGAGAATGAGCCCACAAGATCATGAAGATTTGTAGGAGCCCGTTGTTCTTTTAGAATGGCCAAAATTGATCGCTTGTATCACTCTCAAAAATAAATGAATATACAATATCTTCATCATTCATGAAAATATTCATATATAAATTGTCATGTGATATGAGTGATTATTTTTTTGAGAAATATTTTTCACATTATTAGTCTTTTACAAAACAAATGGAGCCTATGTGATCAATTGAAAATTTGTTGTCCTAATGGCAGTGTGTACCAAAATTACGACACTTTTAGTATCCTTTTTGCTTGTCAAAATCTTCCAATAATGCTCACTTTTCAGTGTTAACTATTTAAATTGTTGCTCAATTTTAATCTATTTATTATCAAACAACCCATTCGACAAGAGAGATTAGATTAATTGTGTATTTCTTCAGTACGTGTAATACATAAATCTTAGCTAACAAGAATGAATATTGTGCAATTTTCACTAATGCGAAATTCTAGAAAAAATTATGCAAAAAATCCTAAATCTATTGTATGATGGCAATTCATTCTAAACGTTTCAATAGTGTCAATTTAGTTGCAAATCTTTTGATAATTTATTAATTTTAACTTTTCAATTGTGTCATCAATTTGATCCTAAACTTTTTAAAAATTTGCTAATTTAATTATTTCGTCCAGCTAATTTTGGCCAAAAATCGCTAATATGGACACTGACCTGCCATCAGCCATCCTACGTGGTATAGCCACCGCTGACGCAAACAATTGTTGCATTTTATAAAGAAAAAATTCTGAAATTTTCTTTTGTTTCCCTTTATGTTTTTTCTTTTCTTTTCCTTTCGCCTGTGGCTGGTACTCAACCATGGCTGATGAGGGCCAATTGGCCACACTTGCTAGGTCTTTTAGTTTAGAAATCAAACCTCACATCTTATGCGCATGTCTATGCGATTGTCATTCTTCCTTGGTGAAGTAAATTTTCCTTGGTGAAGAAAAGTTTCAATTCTTCCCTTGCCGAAGGATTCTTGCAGGTGGCTGAACTGTGAGAATCATCAGTCCTCTAATTTTCTTGGCTTCCGCGTATAATTAACGAGCTCCAAACGTGAAGCGCAAAAAGGAAAAAAAGAAGAGAATATCATATACTTATCTTTATTCCAGTTGCGCTTTATCTCTTTAATGAACGATGCTTGCAAAGCTGGCCGAGCATAATTTTTCCATCATCTCTATAATAACCCTCAAATCCCAAAGGTGGGTAATTAATAGAACGGTACGAAGAAATCATGTCCAGTGGCGATGTTAAAGAGAAGTTAGTCCCCTTTTTCTGTGTCTTTATCTTGGGCAAAACAGATTGATTTGTCTCGAGAACGTTTGCTCGGTATTTCTCCACTTTGCTCTTTCGATAACGTTTGTTTTTGTGGTGTTTTGCCATGTTGCATTACATTGCTAGATATAAAAAGCTGAAGGAGGCAGTGCTGGTCCACCAGAAGGCACTGGACGATCTGGTGAGCGTGAACTCGCTCTTCACCGTTGCCGTCTTTGTGGGCCTGGCGGTCACGAACCCGGGACAACAGAGCATCGAGGGCAACAAGCACTGCGAAGCAGGAAATCACGTGGCGAGGAGGCTGGTCAAGAACGAGGTGATATCGTTCGCCTGCTATCTCTTGTCCAGCCTCGTGGCCAAAGCCCTCAAGACTCACCTCTTCACCTACCTCATCGACCCGCCCAGTGCCGGGAACATCACGAACAAGTGGAGCAAGGCGCTGAGAGGGTCCTTGTTCGCTCTCTCCACGTCTACCGCCATCGTCGGCGGTGTGTTTCTCTTGATTTCCATGGTCGACATGATTCAGCTCCGGCTCGGCAAGATCACTTGCGGAGGTACCCAGACGGTCCACGCTTTCGCTGCCCTGGTTTCCGTCAACATCCTCGCTCTGGTCATCTCCGTGCCCTTCGTCGCGCATACCATCTTTAGTTCCACGAAGATGTTCGACAACTTAACTTAATAAAATGGACTGACACACACGCACGCACGCACGCACGCACGCACATATATATATTAAAAGCAACTTTAAAAAATGGTGGCTATTCCGAACCGTCGGCAGGTGCAAAATTCCAAGTTTGATGCTTTGTCTTTACTTACAAAACTAGCTACATGCTATTTGCCTTCATTTGTCAGCTTCTCTCCTTTTTACAATTTCTGCAAAGTGCAAACCATGACTTATCAGAAGATTATAGTTTCTGCGAATATTTGACTCAGCCAAGAGCACCCCCGGACTAAAAGCTTCCACGGCGGGGAGAGCAATTTTGACTAAAACTCGAGCAGTTTTTCGAAATCTTGTTTATGATATGAATCAACGATAATGAAAATATTTTTTATCGACTAATTATTTGAAGCAATCCATCCAATCGATCTTTTCTAAAGAAATGTTTTTCATATTATTCATATCTCACGAAATAAACAGAGCAGTAATTGAAGATAACAATATAAAGATGCTAATGATGTAAAACTCCAACTTTTGATATGAAGCCATACAACTTTTCCGTCTAACAAAAGAAAATGACACCTCCAAGAAATTATATAGATAAAACATTTCTTTAGTAAATTGCACATCTTTTCGCTGAAAAAACAGCCTTTGTAACTTTGAGTATTCTAAATTTCCAACTATTGTTTAAACAAAAAAGAAAAAGAAAAGATTCTTCTCATTTCAACTCGAGTCGGGTTAAATTGGGTTGACTTGACCCATCCCATAAATTATGTGAGCAATCTTAGAGATCGTAAAATTCCTCTAATGAGTCGGCTTATCATTAGGTGATGTGCTGAACAGCCAAAGGTTTAAGCAAGAAACATAAATCTATCACATCACTTAACAAGTAAATTCATGGTGTGATTCGACCAAAAAAAAAAATCATGGTGTGTTTGACAACCATATTAATTTTTGGAAACTAAGTTTTTAAACAGTTAATGTTATTAAGTAAATTTGATAATCTCCAACTACACTCAACTTATTGCTTATTTTAAGTCAAACACCATTTAATTGTTGTAAGCAATGAATGCATTTCTTATATGGTTTAACTTATAAAATAGAATTAATGCCACAAAAATCCCAAATCAACACCATTGGGCAAATTTGTCCCAAACTAATTTTTTTTTAGGGTTAATACCACAAAAAACCTCAAACTGGTATGCCTGTGACAAATTTACCCCAAACTATTTTTTTGATCACGAAAACCCTAAACTGGTACACATGTGACAAATTTACCCCAAACTATTTTTTTTTGTAAGGACCTCAAACTATTTGTTTTACCAAGAAAAACCTCAAACTGGTACACCCGTGACAAATTTACCCTAAACTATTTTTTTATCATAAAAAACCCCAAACTGGTACATTTGTGACAAATTTACCCCAAACTATTTTTTTTACCACGAAATACCCCAAACTATTATACCTATGATAAATTTACCCTTTATTAAATTGGATCAGTATCATGAAAAATCCTAAATTGATAGACCTGTGGTAAACGGAGGGTAAAAATCTTAGACCGGTATACCCGCGAAGTGCCACATGCCATCCAACTAAGTAATTTAACGTTAAATTTAACGAAAATTAACGAAGAGTAAATTTGTCGCAAATATATCAGTTTGGGGTAAATTTGTCACAAATGTACCAGTTTGGGGTTTTTTGAGGTTAAAAAAATAGTTTGAGGTAAATTTTGTCACATGTGTACCAGTTTGAGGTTTTTCGTGGTTAAAAAAATAATTTTGAGTAAATTTGTCGCAGGCATACCAATTTGGGGTTTTTCGTGGTATTACCTTTTTTTATCACAAAAAACCTCAAACTTGTACACTTGTGACAAATTTATCCAAAACTAATTTTTTGATTACGAAAGACTCTAAATAGGTATATTGTAACAAATTTACGCTGAACTAATTTTTTTATCACAAAAAATCGCCAAATTAGTACGTCTGTGAAAAATTTACTCCCGTATTTTTTTGTTAAATTTTACTTTTAAATTGCTGAGTTAGATAATATGTGACAGTTGATGAGTGTCTAATTTTAGGATTTTTACCCTCCATTTGTCACAAATGTACTAGTTTGGAGTTATTCTTAATATTATCCCAGTTTAATAGACACTAATAGAGGATAAATTCATCACAACTATACCAATTTGGGATTTTTATGGTCATAAAATTAGTTTGGGTTAAATTTGTCACAAGTGTACTAGTTTGAAATTTTTTGTGGTAAAAGAATTAGATTTGATTAAATTTTGTCACAAGTGTATTAATTTAAGATTTTTCGTGGTCCAAAAATTAATTTTGGATAAATTTGTTGTAGATATATCAGTTTGAGGTTTTTTGTAGTCAAAAAATCAATTTTTGGTATATTTATCACGCGTACCAATTTGGGATTTTTCAGGGTATTAACCTTATAAAATATCTAATGAAAGTTAAAACATTTTCAAACATATTGTCAAAACCCTCTAATATTGTTCATTCTTGCATGTTTGGTAAGAAACTTAAAAAATCCATTATTCAATTTTCATATTTATAGGATCAAACAACTTATCATTCTCGTTTTCAATACATAAAGATTTTAGCACTTACTATTGAAAACTCGATTCCGCCATTATTTCTCATTTTTAATAAACAAACCCTAAGGAGTTTTAATGTGTAGCATTTTTCTCATTGCCTAGATTCACCCATTCACTATGAGAGCTTCTTGTTTTTCTTGTTCGAACACTATGGGAGGTTAGACAAGCCGCACATTTCTTCAAGTACCTGTAGCGCATTATCTCAGTGAACAAGATTGAAAATCGTGTAATTATGACTATCGCAGAAAAAAATATATAACACGCATATTTCATATAGAACAAATTTCATAAATTCTATGTCATATTTTACATGTCATTTAGTAATCACGTGCTTTAGGGTCATGCCATATTATGCATGACATTCCATGAATATACGTTTAGGTTCATATAAATCAAATTGTGTATTATATTAAATTAGTCCGCTCTTGTCCGTCGTCAAAATTAGTTTACATATAGATTGCATTTAAATAATTCATGTCACCTATCATTATTTTAAATTAGAATTCACATGGACAAATTAAAATTGCATCTCATTCATTGCATATAGCTTAATCTTTATAAAAAAAAGAAAAATAAGAAAGAAAAAATTAATCGACATCGAGTTTAGTCATGCATACATTATATTGTTTTTTGGTTCACAGATAACATCCTTGCAAAGTACATGACGTGTTGAACATAACGGAGTTTTTGGTTTGCTTAGTGTATCGAGGTTCTCAACCCTTTTTTAACAACTTATTTATTACTTTGTATTATTGAGTGTTCAATTTTTGACTGCGCACCTCCATGGCCACCCATCACATGTTAGTCATTTAGGATGAACCAAGACTACTTGCAAGACACTATTGAAATAAGGAGAAAAGGTACCGCAAGGACGATAGATTAATCTAACGCAACCAAATCTCTATATCCACGAATCTCTAATTGGTAGAAGTGAAATATTTCCCCACATTTTACTTGGATTTCAATCAGCGTGCAATAAATTAGTGACAATTTCTAATAGAATTAAAGTGTGTGTTTAACTGATTAAATTAAATCCTCAAAGTTGCGATTGATATGGGCTTAGGAGAGTCCACACCGAGTGTTTATTTAGTAGTCCATTAGCTTTCCTTTTGTGGTTCATCTCTAGGAAAGTCATGATAATGCCGAGTTAGGTCAAGTTAGAGAGGGCTAACTTGACACAACTCGAAAATTCTAAGTCTAAGAAGGGTGGACATGATTTTTTTTAGCAAATTAAAGAAAGCTCCAATTGAGACATATTGGCTGAAAATTGTTAATATGAATACCGATCATCCCACATAACATGGCTAGCACTAATATAGACAATTATTAATAATATGTTGATTTTTTATCTTTTTATGTCTTTTTCTCTTCTGTTTTTTTTTTCCTTTGTCTTGTCTTCTCAACTGCTGGCAAGGGTCATCAAGCCCTTGCCAGCCATTGCAAAAACAAGAATAGCGAAAATAGATGAAAAATAACAAAAATAAAAATAATTAATAAAAAATTATAATGAAAAATTTCAAATAAGTGCATGAAGTGCCCTTATTTTTTAAAATAATAGCCTCAAATGGCATGATAATTTTAAATAAGGGCCTGAAGTGGCCATAACTATTTCAAATAAGGGCCTCACCTCGCCAATTGGGCAGTGCATCAAGGGCATTTTCGTCAAAAGGCAATTTTAACCTAATTTTCGATTAAATAAATTAAAATTTAAAAAAAATTAAAAATTAAAAATTAAAAAGTATACAGGCAAGAGGGAATCCCTCCGGCTTGTTGTTGCAGCCCCATATCCGATAGGCGACCTTGGCAACCATAGGCGAGAGGACCTATATTTCCTTTTGTTTTAATTTTTTAGAAAACAGTAAAAGAAAAAATAAAGGACGAAAATTTCCTAAACCAGACTCCAACGATGAGGTGAGGCCCTTTTTTGAGACTAATATAATCTAATGTCCATTTCATATCCTTATTTTAGAAAATGAAAGCATTTCATGTCTTTTTTTGAAAATTCCTAGTGTTCATTTCATGCCTAAAAAAATCATGGATGGCATCTAATAAGTTTTTTTTTTTTTCTGCTGCTTCTAATAGGGTTTGATTTCCTTCTTTTGGGATTCCAATTTGGACATAAGAAAAAATTAATAATAATAAACTCTTCTCTTGTCAATGGATGCTTGCAGGTGGCGGAACGACGAGAATGATCATACTCCTCTAATTTGCTTGACTTCAATGTGAAACACAAAAGAGAGAACTAGAAGAGAATATCAAATTATCACCTATCTTCCACAACGATGCTTGCAAAGCTGGCCAAGCATAATGTTTCCATCATCTCTACAAAATGATGGATATGAATCGAGAGTCGTTATTGAACTGAGGCCAAACTCCTGTGGTATACTTGACAGAGAAAAGACATCAATCATGCCACCCTTCAGATCTTTACCAGCTATAACGCAGTTTCAGTGCTGCACTGATTCTTCCCAGCTGAGTTGCTGCCACTAGTGATTTCATTCTTTCTTATGAACTCTGCTTTTGTGCCGGAATTTCGTTCTTGACTGATCGAGCAGGCCTCCTCATCGAATCTCTTGCTCCTCTCAACATTCTCATCCGCTACATCGGCCCGTTTTTGGTCGTCTTCTTTATCTCCTCTGCACACAAAAAAAAAAAGCCAGACGCACACTATAATCAGTTTTACACAATAAACTACTTCTGTACAAGCATATCAAAACACAGTGATTGACCTTGATGGACCACTAGTCACTACACTCGAAGATATCTTCTTTTATCAAAATTAAAGTAGATCTAATCTATTTTTGATAGCAGAAACCACAGATCCAAACAGGCCCAGAAAAAGGCCATATCGCCCAACATCTTGAAAGTAAGGTTTAACAGATTTTAGAAACCAGCCAAAAGTACCCAGAAAAGAACAGAGAGAAGACTGAGAAATTACTCAAAGTTATAAAGAAATCTGTACCGGTCTAATTGATTTCCAAGGGAGACAAAACAATTTCACTTTACTTTTGTGAGGTGAGGTTATCAAGAGATGTGATTACTTAAGTTCAACTGCTTGAACAAGCTACTGAAGGCAGGCTGACTAAAGTGGGTCTTTCAAATAGCAAATGTAGAGTGAAACCAACTAATAGCTATGAAATCCACTAGTTGCTTACCCTGAATAAATAACCAGACCGACTGCAACAGCAGCAAAGGCCACAAAGTACATCCAGTCAACCTGTAAATGGATTAAAATCAAACAAAAATCAACACAAAGAGGCATAGACAAGGTCTAAATCCCAATCACGATAAACATCTTGCGAATAAACCTTCTCATGGTAAGCAAAGATGCGAATGAAGACAGCCCACATGTCTGACGTCAATAGAGACAGGTTGAGCATTGTAGACCCGCTTATCTGCAAACGAATAAATTTTTTTTTATGGATATCATGGTGCAAACAAGTGAAAAGCTGCACAATCAGCAAATCTAATGCCTTGAAATCAAACCTTTAGCAAAATCGGGACAAATGAGTAGAACAGGAACATAGCCAGTGAAAACCCCACGAAAGGTACTGCCTGCACCAATTAAAATATTGCTGTAAGTAAAGATTCCTTAGAAAAGAAAACATAAAACCTTTTCAGGGTCCAACATAAGCATATCGGTGAAGTTTTAAGCATGTTCATTTGTTAAAATCAGACCAACAAAATAACTCAGATAATTGATAATAGGCTTAATACAGAGGCAACTCCCCAAAACTGATGAAGTGCAAATATAATCTCCATATTTTAGACTCACACATTGACTTCAGTTTGTTGATTATCTAATAAAAGAGTAGCACAAACAAAGCTGAAAAGAGAAACTCCCCTGACAATTTTTCCATAACCAATTTTTCCAAATTTCCCAGTTCTTACTCTCATTCTTTGATTGGGTAAAACAGATAGTTTTGGCAATGAGATTTGTATCCATGTAAACCAAACAACTGAACAAAATATAACAGACATTTGACACTTATATGCTCGATTCTTAATAAAGGGCACTAACTATCGTATCAAGTCTTTTCCCAAAGTTCTGTAAACAGTGCAAGCATAAAAATTAAGTGGTTATCAAAAAGCCCCCTGATTCAAATTCATGTGATTCACATTTCCTACTTCTTGCATCGAGCTATTCTGAAGACCTCAGAGTCCATCAAGTGTATTAAATGATGAAACAGTCCAAAGCTAGTTACATTTCAGCTAAGTAGCTTCTAAACTAGTTTACAAGTACAGATCAATTTAAAAGGACTGAAGAAAGTGCATGCGCAGATGGCAACTCTGTACAGGTGTCTGTGCTTGTGCATGTAGGCACACATTGACATTCATTAGAAACGTAGTGGAAGCATGTATATGATACATATACTGACATTTACACATGGGGGAAGCGAGAGAGACTTACTGCTCCAGCTGACCAATGAATAGATTTGAGTTCATTGCGCTCAAGAATGCTTCTATATGAACATTAAGGACAATTTCGGGAACAGGCCTACTCCAAAAACATTGTCTACCACACATGGAGATGAAGCTACCGTGAATGATAGCATAAGCAAAGGCAACATTAGTGCAAGTCCTATCAGGAATGAGTGCGTATGGAACAGGCTAAATTCAACGAAATGCAAGCATTCGCCCATGAAACAACACATGAAATAAGACCAGTGAAAATGACGGATCTTTTGACACCACAATATCAGTGTCATATCCTTGTATTAGTTCAAGTCCTAAAAGGATACATTTGTATAGCGCTAATAATGGCACCAAAAAGTCCAAGCATTGACATTAGTTCCACTCTGTCAGCATTCTTCACAAGATATTCCTGTCCACAGAGAGAAAATCAACTTATTGATACTCAAAAATAACTATCAACTATCCACATTAAGAGAAAAGGAGGCAAAAAAATCTCTTGCAACAAACACCTCAAACTCCCAGTACAGCCCAACTCAATTAGTTGGGGAATCACTGACAGAGCTTCTCTACACTGACCTGACCTTTCTTCTGACTAAATGATGTCATGTGTTTGCCAGTCCTAGACTCAAGGGAAACTCGCAAATACTTGCTCAACATAGAGAAAAGGCAAGTGGTAATGACATAAATCCTACCTAGAAATTTCCCTCCCATTATAGTTGTGCTTCCTCTACTGAAGGTCAAATAAGGTTTTACAATTCTGTTTCCTTCTAATTCTACCTCTAGATTCATAACAAATAAGTATGCAACAAATGGGCTCTACAGCATGTAAGACATGATAACAAAAGCTTGCTTCATGCACAAGACAATTCAAAAAGGAGAACAGAAAAAATTTTCAAGAACAGAAACCAAAAGAACATAAGACTTTGCATACCTCACTGACATTACTGACAGCATAGAGTGTTGCCCCAGCAAGAACCAGTGCATCCCCTTTCCTAGGGTTACTTCCAGCTACAAAAGATAAAAGATGTGTATAAAATGATAGATTCACTCGATTGGAGGGCATAAATTTGAATTATGACCCTTGAATAGAAGAAATTCAAGTACAGGGTAAAGAGAACAGTGCAAAATAATTGACTTTTCCTATCATAGCCATGAACTCTTTACATCAAAGCAAGTTAGCAACTATTATGAATTAGATGCTGTAGGTGGTTAGAATCAAGACTCATGTGAAAAAAAAGAACATTTCATTCATTTGCTGTTTGGATAAACAACTGCTTTTGCCGTATACCTCAAGGTCCACGCCTTCTATTCCCTCTAAACAATCTTTCCAGATGAAGCTACCATATTTTCATTGCTAAAAAACTCCACTTATGGAATCTATATATGTGAACAAAAATTCAAAGGTCACGTGCCATAGAAATATATCGACATAAGAAGCATAAAAAGAATGGCTGTTCAACAAAGACCATACATTTGAAAGATCAATTTTGTAGTAGCACGAGAATTTGTAAGAACAGCAATCAAATCTAGACAACATAAAGGAGAAAGATAATAACAGTGGTGGGACTGTAGCGTACTTGATTACATTGAAGCATACGCATGTTAAGTACCTGTTCTATCACCCGCATGAACATCTGAAAAGACAACCATAACAAGGCCAGCAACACAAACAAAAACGCCAGCTATTTTCTTGAATCTGTACTTTGTGCTCAAGAAAAGCCAAGTAAGAAGCATGACCGATGGGATTGACCAACAATCCAGGAGCATGACACTCGTTATGGATGTGTACTGATATGCCTTCACCACTGTAAGTATCGTGAGAGGATTAGACAAATAAGCAAGTTACAATATAAAGATGAAATGTCAGCAGCGAAGACACATTTAGACTTGGTAGCAGAGCTTGTTCAAGCCCTGTTTAGTAACAGGTTTCACGTGTGGTTTTCTGTTCATCTATTTGGAATTTGCCTGACTTTTTTCTTTTGGTTAATACATGATTTATTTCAAAAAGTAACCTACAATCAACAAATGACGAGTCATCGAGACATGATCTCTAAAATGCAAAGCTAATTTATAATATTAATAGATTAATTCATAGGAAATGCTAAGAGGAGTACCTGAATTGTTTACATTACTGCTTAGATCTTATTTACTGTCATGGCAATGAGTGCGTGTGTGCGTATTTAAAAGAAAAAAAAAACTAAAAACTATTGCTATTGTGAAGGTAGGTGCTCATGCTAGTAAAGAGAGCAGCCTATTTGAATGGCACGTCCACACTTTCAGGATTTTGATTGGTCGTTCAATTTCAACCTGGAGCTTAGGTCAACCAAAGAAAGATATGAGCATCAAAACAAATTTTCCCATTACTGTATGAAAGTAGCAACCAACAAAGCATCCTACAATTTCATTATGAGCAAGGAAGCAACAACATAGAGCTTAGAAGGATGTGATTCGATCTAAATAAGCAGCAACCATATCCCATTCACTACAAAGGGCCACTCATAGACAACGGATTTTAACAGACAGAGAATCAGATTTTATAGACAACCAGTCTCCCGTTGACTATGGATTTTAGAGGTCAAAAAGTTTATACAACCAGAAAACAGAAGAAATAGGAGCAATAATGGAGTCAATAGGCTATTGTCATGGGACTTTCTATAGACTGAGAGACACTCACCAAGAAAATTGGCCTCTACATCCACAACCGCAAGAATAACATAGTAGTACCACTTAGCCTGCACCAGTTTTTAAGAATCAAGTCGAATACGTATGAATGGAATGATTGGAAAATATAAAACAGGAAGAAAGCAAAATCATCCGAAACAAAAGTTCTCTAAAACATTCAGAATATCTGGAACTTGTCTCTTCTCGATTCTAGCTTCCACGGGCAAAATATTGATACTTGATATACCTTAATAGATTATCGAAACAGATACTTCATGATCCTACTATAAAGGTTCTGAGAACATCTACAATATCGTGTTCAAGAGTTATGCCTCTTTGGAACATGCTCAACTCTTCAACAGTCTTCACATTTATCCACTCAGGAAAGCCCAATATAAAATCGTCACATGTTGGTAGTATGAAGTTTGCTATATAACCAAGAAAAGCATATGATGCAAAGCGCCAAAATTGTTAAAGCAAGACATGGTTTAATATTCAAATATCCTAACACACCCCCTCACGCGTAGGTTGGCCTTAGGCCTAAAACTGGAGCATGAAAGTACATAGTTGAAAAGCCAAATAGGGATCAGAAAAAATTTGAACTTGGGACTCTTGCTCTAGTACTGTGAAAAATTTTATGGAACCACTATCAACTATTCTAAAAACTTAAGTGTTTGATAGAAGTGGTGTTCAATATTCAATTTTTCTAACATCAACATTGAGGGTATGAAAATTTGTTTGGAGACTACCTTCACCTAATAAAGAGAAGGTGTATCTTTCTCTAAGGCTTTTTTTCCCTAAAATCAGCATTAAACTTGTCTACTGGCAAGTTTGAGGTTCTCTCGACAATGTTAAAATATAGCAATAAGCTTCCCTATGAACAAGAACAGTAGATCATACATGACATTTAAATACTCCTCCTATATGAGTCTTGACCATATTCTTAGTATTCTATGACAAGAATTGCTAGTCACCTAACATTCTGGCGGAAAGTCGTCAAAAGTTTAATTAGTCGATTCTTCCGGTTTCAAGAGTCAATCCAATCAGAGCATCTTTCACTTGGATGGTGACAGATAAAAAATCTTAATTAGCAATTTACTTCTGTACTTCCAATTAGATGGCAATGAAGAAGGGTATTAAATAAATCCTCGATCAGCAAGGCATTGATAGAAACTAAACAAGCAAGTTCAATGTTATTCAGATGTATTCAAAACCAACATTCCTTGGATCCTATGTGAAGGAGGCGTTCTCGGATGGAAGCGTGACTTTTTTGTAAAGTGTTTAAAGAAAATCATTTCACCTGGTTATTTTAACAGACCTGCCGTTGTCATCAACGGCTTTAATAATTTTCTGTCATCAGAAGAGCAAATGTCCAGAAATCGTTTCCTGGCCTAATTTCAGTTAGAGTAACGAAATCCATTTCATACACATATGGACATATGCACATATCCAATCGTGTTCTGTGGATGATCAATAATCAACCAGCAGGAAGTAACAATTAGCTAGAACAAAATAACGGATCAAGAAAAATAACCTTGAGAGTTTGCCTGCGATAAAGCATCATACTTCCATAGACAATTGCTAGCAACACGTAGTTTAGGAAAGACTGCGAAGTTGGCGCATCGATTCCTGATACTTGCAAGCACAGAAGAAAAGCAATGAGAAACGGAAAGACAGTGAGCACAGCAGAACAACAATTTTCAATTTAAGAAAGATTGGTGCATCCCGATAATGTTTATACCCATGTCCATTCAATCCTTAATATGCTAAGCCAATACAAACATTACGGTAATTTCGAACTATCCACTGATAAATAAATTCGAGATATTTAATAGATTGTAGTTATTCGACACATTTCTGGCAAATTTATACCCATGTCCAGTCAATCCTTAATATGCGAAGCCAATACAAACACCACGACAATTTCGAACTAGCCACTGACATATCAATTTGAGATATTCAAAAGATTGTATTTATTCGACACCACTACATCCTGACTGAAATGAAATAAAAAAGATTTTCATTGTTAACTAGACTGAAAAGAAGATTTCATTGTTAACAAGATTGAAAAGAAGAAGGCAACGGGAAATTATGCTGGAATCAACGAATTGATGTTAGAATCAAAAGAGCTCATGGTTTCGGTACAACAAAATCAGGAAGACTAGGACAAGAAGTGGGAACAAACCGAAATTCAAAATAAAGGGTGATGAGAAGAATGATATAATCAATGACAAGAAAAGGGGAGAAGGAAGGACCTTTCTTAGCGAGCTCCGAGGAAGAAAAGCCAGTGGAAGTGATGAGAAGAGAGAGAAACTGGCCGAGAACAAGGCCCACCAATGTCTTCTTCGTCCAGAACTCCTTCAAGCTGAAACCCATCCTCTCTCTCACACACTACATATATAAAACCAATGAGTGATGATGAGCTAACTCAACCAAATGGGGTGTTTCCAAAAGAGAAGAGCAACTGAAAACAAGGAATTGCAGGAATGGCAGGCCAGAGTTCCACCGGACGAGGAAGCCAGTTTATTGGACTGCAATCGAAAACAAGTTAAAAAAAAAAAAAATCGAATACCCACTTCGAGTTTCGACGGGGCGAGCGAATTCTACATGCGGGGAAGTCGGATTTCGCGGGATTCCGAGATTAAAATGGACAGGCAGAGGGTGCGGCAGAGGAAAAAGGAACAATTGTCGGGCTGGCTATGCGGAGTTCCCCAAATTCCCCTCAACTTCCCCACTGAGAATGAGAGAGAGAACGAGAGAGACGGAGCGTCTGCAGCCGTTGAATATTGGAGAGCTTGAAGCAGAAGACCCCGTCTCCCTCCTTTTGCTTGCGACCTCAGATTATAAAAAGTTTGCGGTTTCGCTTTCAGATTCTCCCACTCTTTTATACTTTTCCTGGGCTTCCACGGGCAGTGATGGTGACGACCAATATCCGTGATTGGGATTGACGGACGCTTTCTGGGATACGGACGCCTTCCCACTTGGGAATATCGCCGTCCTGCGATCTGCTACTTGCTCTGTTACGCCGTCAATGAAAATAGTTCTTCACGAAGCACGTTTCAGAGGCCTAACTCCCTTTTAAAAAATCCAACATTAGGTCTACTCTAATCTCATCTATACCTGAAACCTTTTTTTTTTGTCTAAAAAAAAAACTTAATACAATTTCAAGTTTACCCCCAATCCTTTTTTTTTAATCTCAAAAACAAAACCTCAAATTTTAAATACAATCTCAAATCTATCCTAAATTTTATTTTTTCTAAAGAAATTCACCAACTTTTAAACAAGTTTCAAATCTACCCTCAAATAAAAGTGAACCTATCCATAAATTGTTAACGCTAGGAATTAGGCCTAACTTCATACGTCCATGTAATTAAAAAAAAAAAAAAACCTCACATTTGGACATTCTCTCATAGGTAGGCGGTAGGCCTCTTCCTTTTATAATCTTTGACCTGATTTTCAGGAAATTTGTCAACGACTACTTTTTGACCCATCTACATAAATAAATAAAAAACAGCGTAACTTCTTTACCAAAAGTGTAGTTAGTGCCTCAGTGGGAAGTGGAGGTGATGATGATTGTTCAGAAGCAGAACGAGACTCACTAGCAGTGGGCTTGGCTCTCAAGTCAACCTCAATAAGCTGATGCCTTGATTAGAACACAACTTTTTTTCTTTTTTCTTTTTTCTTTTTTTTTTGCCTGGCAAAACGGACACGCCTGAGGAAATTGTAAAGTCGAGGCGTATCGAGTTAATATGATCCTTCACTCGACCTTTCAGCACTGGGAAAGCAATAGCCCTCAAATATGATTTCACGCCTTTGCGAGACTTACGTTTTCGATAAACGGTCGCTCGGCCCTGGTCCCTACCATCCCTCTTTATTGAGTTCCTTTGAGGGAGTTATCTCGCACCCCCGAGACGCTCTCTACCTACCATTATGAGTCGATTTTGGGTACATGTACCATTTTGTTAAAAGTCGTATGAGATTTTTTTGGGAGTGCGGAATGGGTAACTTCGGGGCTGTAATGGCCAATATCAAACATTGGCTAAGCTTGCCCCTCACTCATTTTGTAATAAATAGCCTAGCGGTGTATGAAAGGAAGAATATTAATAATTTGAGAAAATTACTTATAATTCTTCTTTCTCGGTTCCTGACATTGGTTAGGGTAATCAGTTATCGATCCGATTTGATCCCACCCAAGAATCGGATCAAAAGGATCAATTCCTAGTTTCTAAGACTAGGAATCAAACTGGATTGGTCTGATCGGGTTCACAGGCGATCCAATAGAACTGGGGTATTATTAGTAGGGATTACGAACACGTACTTTAATTTTAATATATTAATTGAAATAAGGTTTGCATTTGAGAAATAAAAAAAACCAGTGGATTTTTAAGTGTGCATTTAATAAATTAATAATAAAGCATCTAATCGAAGCAGTCCAATTCCCCATGGAGCAGGATTGAAAATCACCGGTTCCAATTTTATGAAATCGAGAGTTGAACTGGAGCCCCTCAAAACCAAACCAGCCTATCCGATCTAATTTGTTCGGTCCATCTTACTTACTCCTAAACAATGGCACTTTTTGGGAATTGGCATGCTGGTATTTGTAAGGGCTTGACCCAATCTATATTTGCTTGTATGGGGCCTCAGATGGTTAGTCCCCTCAGGCCCTGTTTTTCTCTCTTCCTTACTTTCATTGTAAAAAGAAAGTCAAAACTCTGTTAATCATCAAAAATAAAAAAAATTTCAAATAAACAATATAAATTGTCCACTATATTTTAGCAATATATATTTTTAAAAATTTATGAGAAATAAGTTATAATAAGTTGGATTTAATATTAAAGTATTTTAGTACTATGAATTGAGACGAATATGCGTTTGGGTGGGAAATGATTCAATAAATTCATATTACATGAAAATAGGTCAAAACGGGTTAAATTGATCATTATGGATTGGACCATTTTTACTTGATATATACTGCCTTATCCATTAACAATAGCTTTAAAAAAAATTGTTAAATTGTATATACCGATATTCAATAATTTTCCCTAACTCGAAAGTAAAGTTTTCTTTTGTGATTGGTGCCCCGGGCCTGCAAAACGGGTCATCCCAGCTAGATGGGCCTAGCTTCGGTGGGCTACAAGTAACAACAGTCGATCTATATCAATAAATATGAAAAACGAAAACCAATGGCTTGCAGCTTTTGCCAGTAGTTGGTAATTTGGCTTGAGAAATGTTGTAGTTGAATCCATCATGAACTCCTAATTTTTCTTGCTCTTTTTGTGGAGAATGACAAGGTATTTACCAATAGGGAGCTTATAGTTCACTCGTCGACACTGCTCCATCAAGTTCAGACCATGAAGAGTGAGTAAGGATTGATGTCCGTGGTGGGAATATACACGACTCGGTGATTAAACAAACTAACAAGGAAAGGTATTGCAATTCCAAGAAATAACGACACAAACAATCTTTAAACTTTGGCTCACTATGTAATGTAGCCCTTAAATTTTTAATTTATTCAATTTGGTCACTGGATTTTTAGCACAACATACAATGTGATCACTATATTTTTACTTTGTTCAATGTGGTCTTCAGACTTTGTGTACACATTCAATTTAGTCTCTAAACTATATGAAAATATTCAATGTCGTCTTTCAATTAATTCAAATTTAAGTATAATATTAAACAGCTCCATATAATTTATGAAAAAAAACAAGATATATTAATGATTTAGTAATTATATTAAATAAATTAAATTTAGGAAGGATACTAGGTGATGTAGGAAGTTTTTGAACTATATAATTCATATTTATTACCAGATTTGTCCTAGAGGTCCTCGTACTGGGCAAGTCTACATGGGCAACTGTGCTATTCTTTGGATTTGGAATTTTTGTTGACCATTGGCGGTCTCCAGGAGCAAAAAAGTGAATGAAGGAAAAGGGCAAAAGTGCTCCAGTCTCCCTCAGCAGACACCAGCAGTTTCTGAGCGCCAATCATTAGCAACATTGCACATGGCAGCTCCTCCTCCTCCTCCTCCTCCTCCTCCCCGCCACCAATCTCTCGCCCTCCCCTTTAGTCCATCTCCAACGCCATTGATGAAGTTGCTCGCCATCTCTCTCCTCTGCTCTCTCTTCTTCCTTCTTGGCTCTTACACCAAATACTCCACCACCATTTCTCCTCCGCTCCAAGCTCCCCACTTGTCGTCACCCTCTCGCTGCCTTCCTCTGCCAGTCAACTTCACCTCCACCCACCAGTCCGCTCCCCCTCCATGGAGTCCCCTTGACTTCGAGCCTCACCACTCCATCTCTCTCCCTCCCCCTCGTGAAAAGACCGCCCACTTCCTGCCCTCCTGCCCCAAGAAGTACACCAACTACTGCCCCTGCCAGGACCTGTCCAGGCAAAAGAGATTCGCCATCGAGAGGTTCTTCCACAGGGAGAGGCACTGCCCCGAGACCCATGAGCGACTCCGGTGTCTGGTCCCGAGGCCGGTGGGCTACAGGAACCCCTTCCCATGGCCCAAGAGCAGAGACTATGCCTGGTTCAAGAACGTGCCTTTCCCTAGGCTCATTCTCTACAAGAAGACCCAGAACTGGGTCAAGTTGGAGGGCGACCGCTTCTTCTTCCCCGGGGGAGGGACGTCGTTCCCGATGGGCGCCAAAGGTTATGTCGATTTGATTAAGCGGGTTGTGCCTTTGAGATCCGGGGCTATAAGGACTGTTCTTGATGTCGGTTGTGGGGTAGGTGTGCAAAAAAGTTTTATGCTCCCTAGTCGGAGTTTCTCTGTTTTGTGCTTCTGTTTTCCATTGATTACATTACACTCTGAGCTTTCCTTCGTTTAGCAAGTTGATTAATGATCGATATATGCTTCATTTGTTCCTTATTTTTTGGGGGAAGACGCTGTCTCTACTATCCATTTTTGGAATTTGCCCTGTTCTGACCGGTTTTGAAGTATAAGATGCTTGTCTACTGTGGAAATGGCTCTGAGTAAGATAATACCCTTTCTAAATTGGTAACTTGCATTGGAATCAATTGCTTGTGAACCTTTTTTTGTTCTTGTCTGCTCTTCAAAATCCCGTTGAATGCTTTGAATTCCCCAGGTTGCAAGCCTTGGCGCTTCTCTGTTGGATCTCAACATCATCACTATGTCCATTGCCCCAGTAGACATACACGAAGCCCAAGTACAGTTTGCCTTAGAGAGAGGACTTCCAGCTATGCTCGGCATACTAAGCACCTACAGATTACCGTACCCATCAAGATCTTTTGATATGGCTCACTGTTCTCGCTGTCTTGTACCATGGACTAATTATGGTACTCATCCTCACATCCTCTGCTTACATCGGAACTAAACTCCTTGGTTCTTGGACTTCGGAGCTGAAGCAATTGGATTTTTCTATTACTGAAAGAAGACATTGTAGAACCGGTGTGAAATGTTGCCCTTCCCTTCTTTCAAATTTTCGCATCTTCTCTAGAAATGCTTTCTAATATTAATTCTTTTGAATTCTTCTATGGAAAGCGCAATCTTATCGGGAGAACTTGACCAGATTCTTTACTGGTATCGTCTACCATGAGCGATGAATCGTAGGACTCTGCAAATCTATAGCTGCATACTTCCTTAACTCAAATAATCTATTCTTCAACCTTAGGTCTCTGTTTTCTACATGCCAATTTAATCTAAGGGACTTCTTCGTCAGATGGTGTCAACGGCATGATATAATCAAAATTTTCATGGAAGTAGTAGTAGGATGGAATAGTCTTCATCCCATTTGATACTGAGATTCTCTGTTGTATCTGGGCTTACAATATAATCCTCTCTCATGCCATTTATTCATACAATTCTACTCTCCAATTGTTCATTCTTTGTTGTTGCCTGCAATGTGACAATCTCTAGATGGACAATATCTGATGGAAATCGACAGGGTGCTGCGCCCCGGTGGTTATTGGGTGTTATCTGGACCACCTATAAGTTGGAGGACCAGCTACAAGGGTTGGGAAAGAGAGGCTAAGGAGTTGGAAAATGAGCAAATTGGTCTGGAAGATCTTGCCAAGAGGCTCTGCTGGAAGAAGATTGCTGAAAGGGGACCCATTGCCGTATGGAGAAAGCCTACCAACCACGTGCATTGCATTCAAAAGTTAAAGGCTTGGAAATCGTCCAAGTTATGTGCTCAGGGTAATCCGGATGCTGGTTGGTGGGTTTCTTCAGAACATACCTTATAGTTTACATTTCTAGCCTAAACTTGAAAGACCTCATTCTTTGCTCTCGATCAACGCTATAGTACAATTTGCCCATTGTCATTTGGCGATTCAATGTGCTGCCCCTTGCGGGCAGCGCGCTTCTGATGATAAACTAATCGATATCCCATTTGGCTGTGCAAAAAAGGGCAAAAACGCACAACTTAAAATGTTCAGCCGATGGACATCTCACAAGTTGCAGATGATCTATTCATTCATGCAAAAGCAAATTACGTTTTTTAAGATACACACATTTATTTCTATGGTCTGACTGGTGTTCTTAGTGTAAGTTCTGTACTTATATGGATGGTACAAGAGCCTGGACGAAAATGGCAATTTCATAGGTTTATCTGCTGTATCTGACGATTTTCTGGTCCATGCTCATTCTATGTCTCTTCAAAGGTACACGGAGCTAGAAACATGCATCACCCCTCTGCCGAAAGTCAACGATGTCCATGATACATCAGGTGGTACCCTTGAGAAATGGCCGAAAAGATTAAACGCTGCTCCTCCAAGGACTAGAAGTGAGATGGCAGAAGGAATTGCTACTAAGACCTTCAATGAAGATAATCAGTTATGGAGAAAGAGAGTTTCTTATTATGAGATAATTCTCAAATCCCTTGCCCGAAGAAAATATAGAAATGTCATTGATATGAATGCTGGCCTTGGAGGATTTGCTGCTGCACTGGCTAAGTATCCAGTTTGGGTGATGAATGTTGTCCCATACGATGCAAAGAATAATACACTCGGCATTATCTATGAGCGTGGCCTTATTGGAACATACATGAACTGGTAAGTGCTTTTGAGACTTGCATATGAGCGTAGATGTATTTCGCTCTCTTCTCTAATAGACCTGGAAATTTCCATAATTTATTTGAGATCTCGCCTTTTCTGGTCTTTGAGTAGAGACCACAGAACTTGATGTGATTTGACGTAAGATATGCTCTTGGAACACCAGTTAAGAATCATATGTCTGTTGGTTATAATTACTGACTAAAGTGCCATCGAAAAATATGTGCTTGCAGGTGCGAGGCCTTCTCTACCTATCCTCGGACTTATGATTTGGTTCATGCCAATGGTCTGTTCAGCACGTACATGCACAAGTAAGCAGTTCAGCTCTGTCTCTGCTCTTTTTGAGGTACTTGGAGTTAGATGTTACTCATGAACCAAAAGTACGAAAAACTAGGAAACAAACCAGGATGACTGTCGCTTGTCATATTCCCCAGAGCACTTTTGCACTGATTCTAGCATCCATGACATGGTGGTCTCTGTTTCGTGATCTCTGCCTGCTACTTAGATGCATACGATTTCATCATCTACATTCGTTCATTCCCATAGAAGCCATAGATTGTGCAGGGTGTACCAGTGGTTGCTTCTATTCTATCCAGTTTATGGGTGGTAAATGGTATGGCATGAAATGGTTAGGGACATCATCATCATCATCTCTTTTTGGTGCATCAAAACGGCTAGGACGCAAGAAAGAAGATTGCATTAGAGTAATTTTAATATTACAATGCCACACGCAGGTGCGACATTCTTGACATCCTCCTCGAGATTTATCGGATTCTTCGCCCCGGAGGTGCGCTGATCATAAGGGATCACGTTGACATAATTGTCAAAGTGAAAGATATGGTGGATCGAATGAGGTGGAATGGCAAGGTATTTCACAGCGAGAACGGGCCATACCATTCTCAAAAGGTTCTTCTCGTCGACAATTCCGAACACATAAGTTCGTGACTTATTTTTGTGCGGCACATTCGAATTAAAGCATCTGTATCAGTATAGGCCTGGAGACGTTACCTCATTTAGTTTGCATCTGTTTCTGAGTTCCCGAGAGGAAGCTACTTGCAGAGTGTCTTGGTAAGGTACTCAGTCACAGAGAAATCAAATGCCCAGAAGTTGTTGATCATTGCTATTGGCCGGCAAATGCCAAGGAACATCCTGACTGTATGAACTTACTTATGTATTCTCGGAAGATCCTGACTGTATCAACTTACTTATGTATTCTCGGTTTACTTGAAGGGATAAATGTTATGTGAATGTGTCATGGGCTGAATACTTCGCGTCACGAGCCGGGCGGCGCTTAGACCTCGATTTACCTTCCTCAGTCTATGTTTGTTGCATTTCCAGTGCACGAACACGATCAGGCTCTCCACCGCTCTGCTATCGCGACAGGGTTTAGCACTTACATAAGAATTCCCTGCGACGAAATGATGCCCACCGTTAATTATCGAAGCAACTTCAGGAAACTCCTTGCGACAAAGCCAATCTCACCCTGGAATTGTTTGATGCATATAGAACGTAGCATAAAAAAGTATTAGATCCCTAGTACAGGCGATATTCCGGCATGTATCGATCCATCGTCGGTTTTTTTGGAGAAGCTAGAGGAACATGATTACCATTTCGGAAAGGTAGAATTTGAAATAATCTTGAGAGTAGAATTGCAGCTGATGTAATGACGTTACGTGCAGAAGAGAAGTCCAAAGAGCTTGCCAACTATGGAAGGAAATGATCGTTTGACGACTGGATTATAATTGAAACAAAGTTTCCTTTGTGAGGTCTTTTTTGAGATAAAATTAAAAGATGGGGCTACTTTTGAAAAATGAAAACGACGGCACATCTATCCTGTGCAAAAAAGAGACAGGCAAAAACCCATCCAAAACCTCGCACTCCGTCGATCCCCATGGCCCCCACCACCACCACCCTCCTCCGTCCTCCTCCGCCTCTAGCCGCCGCCCCCAAACTCCCCTCCCTCGCCGTCCCCACCTCCGTCACGATCACGGCCTCTCCGTTCCTCTCCCTTCCGAATCTCAGTCCACCTCTCATTTACAAGAGGCATGCGAGGCAGAGCCCCTTCCTCGTGCGCGTCGACGATGGCGATGCCGACGGCGGAGGCCCCGACGACTACGACATGGACGAGGACGAGGTCGAGGAGGTCGACAACAAGAAGGATTTCGAGGTCGAGTACGACCCTCTCGCCATGGCCTCCTCCCTTTCCGCCGCGTCCGGCTCCGGTGACGGCGACGACGACATTGCCATGGTCCAAAGCAAGAGCTTCGTCTCCATCCAGGGCTGGGACTCCGAGATGGTGGTCGATTACAGGATCAACGAGGACGAGTTTCACAAGATCAGCTTGCTTGACTGTGATTTCTTCATCCGGAAGCCTCCCGACCCAGATAACGATGTCTATGATTTCAGAGAGGTCTGTTAACTCTCTCCCTCTCTGGTTCAATTGAGCTTGTTTAAGAAATGAGGAGAACTTTTATCATTCCCACAGATGTATGTAACTCCTCCAGACACTGACATTTATGCGATTCCTAGAGTGCTCGCACCGATGCCTCAAAAGGTAATTTAGCTTATCAGTGTTTACCTTCCACTTATGCGGTATGGATGTGACATTGTGATGCTTCATCACTTGTCACTTGAATGGCTGAGCTACGATATGTGCCTCATTCAATTGCCGGACACTAATTTCCTTGATTGGAAAAGTTTTGTGCGTGAGATAGAACGCATCACAATGTTTGGGTGGTCTTAAGCTGATTCCACGGATATGTTTTTGCTCTATGTACAATTTGCAGTACATTCGATGTGCAATGAGCGATTACGGATGCTACAATGTCACTGAGCCACCCATCGATGCACCCCGTGATCCTATGTATAAGTCCGAGAAGGAGATCACGAAGGTAACATGCTGGAAGGAAACCGTGTTTTAATTGCTTTTGATTGTGTTACCTCTGTTTAACCATTTGCTACTCTGGGTGCTGCGGGTGAAGTTGTTGAATCATTTCACTCTTTCCCTCTATTTGTTTGATCAGAAAGTTAGCGTTAAGTACATTGCAGTACAGAAGAAATGCTAGATTGTAAAAGAGTGCATGTCAATGTTGGAATAAATGACAAGTAGGGCCTTTTGATTTCTGAAGATTTTTATTGTTAAATACTGCATCCCCGAGAATCTCAATATTATAAGGTCTTCCAAGTACTGATTTGTTCAGACCTTTTTCGTCTTTATTTATTTGCTATTGGTTGGAGAACAGCGACATCTTCAGCTTGATCAAGGTAATCATATTAGACATCTTAGCTGATTCACCTCTCTTCCCGATCTGATCTGAAACATTTATAAGACCATCAGTCATCTTTGCCTCCTCATGGTGAGATGAGTAAATTGATGATGGTCTGATTAAGGAAGAGTTAAGGTTCGGCAAATACTTGGTGATACGTCTTATGGTTTACGCTAGGAAATGAATCCTCGGCACTTGGATATCTTGTAGAAAGAAATATTTGTTAATACTTTCTGTTCTCTGCAAAATTCGGACAAAATTATATCCTGATTATCCTCCCTGGTTTCGCCTTCTTGTTTGTGTGCCTCTTGCTGTAGAGTATAGTATTTTTCCCCTTTCTGTTGTTACCTCTTTATTTACAGAAATTTTGCTGGAAGGAGTTCTTGATGATATTTTATTGAATTCTTTTTTTTTTTTACTATAATTATTCTGGTGAACGACCATCATTTTTAATTGATGGCATGACTTATGTCTTCTGCTGCAGGTTTTCCTTACAAAGCACTACAGGAATCGGAGGCTGGGTGACCCAGAATTTGTTCTTGACTTTGAGGAGATATACGTGATTGATTCGAAAACAAAATCAATAACCAGGGCAAAAGTGATTGTAAGATATTCTTCTTTTCCTCAGATTACTCTTGATTATTATTTCAAATATCAAGTAATTGAGCATGCACTGTAAATGAACACCAAAATGGTCCCTGCAAAATTGAGTAAATAGAGGTATATAGGCGGATGCTTTCTTCCTTCCTTTATTGTCGGTTTTTAGGTGGGTCCCAGTTGGGTGGAGGGTTTGGCCACAGGGGGTTGGGTGTGCAGAAGCCAGCACACAAATTGAGTCGTGGCAATGGTTATCTCATTAGTTCGTCTGTGGTATGAATCCATTTGCACCAACTTGGCAATACAAGTAATGCGACAAGTTTTGGGAAAATAGAAAACTACTGTGACAAGTGGAAAGGAATTCTCGAGTTTGTTATAGATACCATTAGTGGTGGAGCTGTTTAATGGTATAGTTCTAGCAAGTATTATTTATTTTAGTCAGTCGCATGGCTAGCTGGGATATTTACTGCCTCTTTCTTCATTCTGCAGGTCACGGTTCCAGGAGGAAGAACTAGGGATAGGAAGGATGACTTGCTCGTGATACGTGATAATGGGACCTCCTTCAAAATCAAACATGCTGTGAGTATCTCGGATTAGTCTCATCGCTTTAATTTGTGCAGTGTAAAGAACATACTATCATCCTTTTGAATGTGCATTGAGTAATTCATCACCCTTCTTTCATTCTTTCAGAGTGAGAAAGATGATCCCACCACAGTTATAGAGAGGGAAGAGTGGGCGAAGACAAGGCAAGACATGGAGAGACATCTGAGCAAGCTAAGGGACTTTAGCATTTCGAATTGGTTCTAGATTCACATAATCTAGAGAGCGCTTGTTGTAAATTAGGGAGTCGAATGGTGAAGTTTTGTATCTCGGCCATGCCATCTGGTGATGACTTGTATCGCTTTGGAGGTTCCTCAGTATGCTAATTTCAATTGATTATTCGGCGAATGTATTGTGATTATTATGGGGATGCCCTCTGTGTTCAAATGAAAACTATCCTGTCATGTTTTAAGTTTTTGTCCATACGATGATTGGAGAGAGTCAGTTTATGAATATTGGAGAACATTTTATGCCAACGAGAAGACGTAGAACGGGGGTGAAAATATAGGAATTAAGAATTTCTTGCTTCTCAAACTCTATGCATTGCATTGTTACTTGCTTCATACTTTAGCAACAGAGCGACGTACTTTGTAGCTATGATTATTTTTGCACTAGCATCATTTCATGTTGCGATCAATCCCTGAACATCCTGCAGCAAGTAAATATAAAATGTTTGTACCCCGAGATTGAAGTTGCTGCCCTTTTTATTTGAACATAACTAACCACGGCAGCGGAAATCGCCTGAAAACAAGCCAAATACTAGGATGAGCAAAATGGACCGATCAAATCGGAAAAAATTTAGACCGGATTGCTTGGTCCGGCTCCATAAAATTGGAACTGGTGATCTTTGGCACGGCTCCAACCTTAGGGTGACACCGGATCGAACCGATTATTTTTCATTTCTTAAATGTAAATTTAATAATCCATCGGTTATTTTCTTAGTTCTTAAATGCAAACTTAATTGTAATTAATACATTAAACTTAAAATCAACATTCCTCATCCTTATTAATAATTCACCGACTTCATTAGATCGCTCGAATCGCTTCTTTTTAATAATTTACCGATTTCATTAGACTGCCTAAAACTGGACCGGTATCGGTCCGGTCCCAAAACTATCAAGCTCGGTTCTTGGGTGGGATTAAACCAGATTGAAAACTAATCGTCCCTACTAAATACTCTTTACTTTTACACTATAGACATTTAAATATGTGATTTTCAATGAGACTTCCATCTCCCGCGTACTTGCTGACCTATGTAATATACCCGCTCTGTAATAGGGAACCACCGAATCTTAAACATGTAAATCAAATGTCCTAATATACTCGTATAGAGATACTTTCAGTTTTGAACTTATCCATTTAGTTAATTAATTTAATAGTCTAACATGTCACCAATAATATATATTTAGACAAATATGAATATTTTTCCACAGAAAGATTATAGAATATACTTGCTGATTTGGGCTTTGGCTTCAATGGATAAGGTAGCAGACACAACCATCGTCCCCACTGTTTGTGATTGGTCCCAGTAAATTCCTCAGGACTAAAGACATCCCTCCTCCTCATCCGGTAGAGAGAGTGGAGCTCAACAACTATGGAAGCATAGAAATGCTCGGTGAATTAGTAATTTATAACTATAATTCAATCACCTATTGATCCCGTTCACACGACTAGATAAATGCCAAAAGACTAGGATTAAAACAAGAAAGCAGGGACAGTTCTTTCAAGGTGCATTTCTTCCTACACCTACCACAGAAGCGCTTGACCTTGGCACCACGAGAACGCCCTCACCCCCTGCAATTTCTCAGCAGCATAACACGGCATCAACATCGGAAACATCTTCAACCGAGTGGCTGTGTAGAAAGTTTCCCTACTGATAATTAATGTTCATTCCCCGTGGCAGCGACCAGACAACGCTCACTCTCATGGCATTCAAGAAACTCCCCACAAGGAAGCGCCATGTCCAAGGGCTCTTCTCGCCATGCTACGAATCCCAACTTCTCAGTAGAGGGAGTAAATCTGAGCCAACCCAGTCTGATGATCTGAGCACTTCCTGCACCACATCCCACCCTGTGGCTATTACTTGCTAGCAAACTTTGGCAACTCTTTGATTTCACTTCAGTGACGAGTCACCAAACCAAACCTGAAAAGAAGGCGACAACAAATCAAACAATAAAAGCAGTCTTTTCTAGGGGGATGGTCCAACTGGCAGTATGCAGAGTGCCATATAAGCAAGCAATCTTCCAGATTCCAAGAGCAACATAAAGTGAGTTAGCATATACCTGGCATGGTCATGCTTGGATACTCCAGCAGTGGCAAGGCCATCGATACTGCTGCATAAACAAGCTGCACAGAAATAGTATCTAAGATCCCAGGTATGCAACAGGAAAAGAAAACAAAGAGGCCAAGTTAGACGGTAAAGGAGTATTACGCATGTGATCATTTGTTTCTATCAACAAACTGGACAAGGCATTATGTAGTCTGATTCTGTCAGAATGTTGAATCCACTCCAACAGCAAATCGCTATTCACTCCTAGCACAGATATGCCCTATCCAGGCACTGGATCTGGAAGCATTGAACAAACTCAAAGATATAAAGCCAAACATAAGGAATATAATAAATTAAGTCAAACAAGCTCACTGGCCACGCGGACACCTCGGTTATCAAAAAAAAAAAATACACAGCAATCTGGATGAAAGCACCAATCTGACCGTAAATGCCTTTCTTTTCCATCAAGTTGCTCTCTGGTTTGCACCTATGGCCCTTTTTCCTGGTAATAATATCAACAGCAGTCCAACAACATGGAATTCCAGGGTTTCCATACAAGGTTGATGCCAGTAGGTTCAACAGAAGACCGTAGAAAAGCAGGCGACATCAACCTTTTATTGCTGTTCCTTCATCTTTGACCCACACAATATTCTGTTTACGAAAGATTGAAGATGATAAATTTTGGGTGATGATGGAAGATACAATATGAGAACAAATTTTTTTAAATCGTAGGAATGGAAGCTTCGAACAATTAAAATGCTGAAATCTATATGGAGGACAGCATTAACAGGTTTCAACAAAAATCTCTCATTGAAATAGCAAATCCTATTTGGGGAAAAGGAATGAAAAGTCCAAGAAATCAAATCTTGATCATTGCATCTATAATATGCAAGGAAATATCACAATCATGATAAAGCAAATATTCTGACATTTTAACCACACTGTATGTTTCTACATACAAAACTCGTTTTCTCAAGAGACCTCCACCAACTAACAACCCCGAACAAAGCTATAACATTCCAAAATTAAATGGCAACATACCACCTACATGACATGTACACAAATGTTTTGGCGGACTAGGAGAAGACTGATAAGAACATTTTCATCACGAGTGGACTTGACCATGTTTTTCCTAGCATATAGGAAGGTCAAAGACTCCTCCACCAAAAAGCATCTCACTGAAGCACCAACAATCCCACATTGAGGGACACAGTTTACATATTCTATGAAAGGGACAACATAAATTGCATTCTTCAAGTCTGACAGCAAAAATTACATATTATTACTGCTGTAAAACAACATAATAACAATATCAGTGGGCGTTACCAACTGCCAATATGACAGCTAGGGATAAGGAAAATTGTTCATAAAGGGATGGCAGACGAATAACAAACATCAAGGCAGCTAATAAAAACCACAAATGTGTTAACATTTGTGCAACTGCTCTATACATCCTTTCTTACTTTGTATGCATGTGTGGATCTCCAGGATATTGGCATTTCTGTGTGTGCTCATGTGTGCGAGAGAGAGAGAGAGAGAGAGAGAGAGAGGGAGGGAGAGAAAGTTACACGTGTAGAACAAATGGCAAATTTGGAAGAACTGCCCACCTACATTTGCTACAAAACTGGATATGCTTGAACAATTAATAGACCAAATTTTACATTCCAATCACCAAGGTCTTAAGTACTCTAAAAGATCAACAAAGCTGCTCTTTCTTTTTCTAAAACTATCAAGTTTTTCAAACAAACTAATTAGTCCAGTAATATCAACAAGGTGGTTTCATTGCCATAAGATAATAGGATTTCATGAAGCAACAGATAGATATCTAAGTTCAATAACTATATGGAATAAAATTTAAGCGCGTCATGATGCGAGAGAGAGAGAGACAAACCATCTGGCACAAACTGTCTGAAAGCTGCAGAACTTCATCCCATTTATTGACTTTGACAAGGCCTCTTATGAGGTATACAAATGTGCTTAACTTTGGAATATCACCCTGCTTTATTAAGTCTGCATACAGCTCAAAGGCCTTATCAACTTTACCGGCGAGAGAGAGACTCTCAATAAGTGACGCATAGACTGTTTTGTAGCCAGCTAAACTAATTAAAGATGATCTAATCTCTTCATGTAGATCCAAAGCTACCTCCAATCGTCCAGCCTTGACAAAATTATCTATCAAAACATTGTAGACCGGAACAAGAGGCACTGAATTACTGGTGCCCATGTCATCTAAAAGCCCAAGAGAAACTATAAAGTCACGATTAAAACCTTCAATGACTTTACGGTACCCGGCTACATGCATAGGCCAATATGTTAGTTTCATCTCACCCAAAAGTTTATAAGCATCATCAAGAAGGCCGGCAGCACAACAATGGTTTATTAAAACCCCATAAGTCACAAAATTTGGAGCACAACCCTTAGAACGCATCTGTTCAAAAAGCTCAAAGCATTTGTTGATGTTGCCCGCTTTACCAAGACCATCTATAATTGCTGTATATGTCACGACATTAGGATGACAACCCTTTTCCTCCATCATCACCAGAAGTCTATATGCCTCATCATTCTTTCCCACTTTACATAGGCCATCAATCATCTCAGTGTAGGTGACGACATTAGGAATGCAAGAGTTCTCTAACATTTTGGTTAGCACTTTTAAAGCAAGATCGAGCCTTTTATCCTTAAACAATCTGTCAAGCAAAGAACTGTATGTATACACATTGGGACAATAACCAGACTCTGACATCTTAGCAAAAACCTCTTGCGCTTCATCAAGTTTCCCAACCTTACATAATCCATCTATGAGGGCATCATAGACAATTTGGTTTGGTTCACAGCCTGCCACTGACATGGCATCTAATAATTCACGAGCTTCTCTGACCTTGTGAGCCTTGCATAATCCATCAATTAAAGCCCCATAAGTGAAAACGTTTGGTTCTGTTAATTCATTTTCACAGACTCTAAAATACATATTGATATCGGCAAGACTTGGATTTCCCCTCATTTTCAAATATATTTGGCATGCCTTTTCAATTTCTCCAGTTTTACAATGACCATCAATTAAAGCAGTATATGTAACCACATTAGGAGAGCAACCTTCAGATAACATGGACTCAAAGAGTTGATTTGCACGAGAAAGCTTCTTTGCCTTGAGATGAGCATGGATGAGAGCAGTGTAAGTCACGACATTAGGTGCACAGCCATCTCTCACCATCTCGTCGAACCAGCGACAGGCCTGCTCAATCAGTCCAGCCTTACAAAAACTGTCAATCAGAATTGTGTACGTATAGACATCGGGAACAACACCATTACTCTTCATCTCTTCGAACAGTGTAAAAGCTTTATCAACCTTGGATGCATCGCACAAGAAACTGATCACTTTGGAGTACGTGCTACAATCAGGTATAAATCCTTTACTCATCATCTCACGAATGATGCCATGTGCTTTCTCAAATTTTCCAGCCCCGCATAGACAACGAGTAAAGTTAGCCACATTTACTTTATTCAATATGACCCCCGCATCCAGCATTTCATTATAAGTATTCTCAGCCAATTCAAGTACATCTGAGCCAGGGAATTCCTCGTTACCACATAATCCACCAAGTAATACGTTGTAGACCACATAACCAGGACGATACCCACATTTAACCATTTTTTTAAGTAACTTATATGCATAAGAGTAGTCCTTCAAATTACAAAAAGCATGAACAAGAGCAACAAATATTTGGTGACCCGGATAACAACCCTCCGGAATCATCATACTGATAATCCTCTTGCATCTGCCTAATTGTCTTTTCCTCAAACACCCGGAAAGCAAAACATTGTAGGTCACAACGTTAGGAATGGAAGAACTAGAGCGCATCCTATCCAAGAATTCCATAGCTTCATCGAAAAGCGAAGCTTCACATAAGCCGGCTATCATTTTTGTGTAAAGTACAGTGTCAGGAAGAAATTCTTCACTCTCAATCAAAACGAGGGCTTCCCTCCACTTCCCTGACTTGCAGAGGGAATATGCAAAACAACCTAAGGTATGGCCATCCATACGAAACCCTGAGTCCAACATTTCCCTGTGAACTAAATAAGCTGTATCTAACCTATCAGCTTTAAGAAACACGTGAACCAAAGCATTATATGTCGATTGAGTTGGTCTGTACCCAAAGTCCTTAAGCCTCCCTAATTCTTCCAGCGCTAAGTTCCACAATCCATTTCGACAACATCTCTGAATCAAAATATTAAGCAACTTTCTGAGGATTTCCGTATCTTCGACCCCTATATCTCTCCAAAAAGATTCGGGTTTTCTCTCACTATCATTGCAACCGAGTCTTTCCAGCAATGCATTATACACAACCACCGGATGAGTATATCCAATTTGTCTACCTGCCCACATAAAGAACTTAACAGCCAATTCAGGGTTTTTTACGATCTTCAAAACTTTAATCACTAGATATGGATTTAATTTCTGTCTAAACTGCCTGAGAAGCTTCTGGGTTTCGTCACCAAACCCATCCTTGCAATTTTCAATGGCATTTGCAACTAAAACAGCATCGTCTTCACAGGCATCTAGACCAAGATCATGCGCGGAGGGCTCTCCGCCATGCCTCGAACCCGACAGAGATTCGCGCAGGAACTCAAACTCCGCAGCTGAAAAGGCCTCAACCCGCGAAGCTCGGGCCAAAACCGGGTCGTCCGGATGAATCAGACCCTCGAGATCGTCAGGCGATGAGGTGGAGAAGAATCTGTTATCGTTGGAGCCAAACAAGCACTGTATGGGGAGCTCAAGAGAGGTAAAGGGGTGAAAGCGGGACGAGGGTGGTGCACGTGAGGGAGGGAAAGCGACAAGCTTCTTCTCAGGCTTGAAAGTCGAAAGAGCAATGGGAGATGAGCGACGAAGAAGGTGTTGGAGCCCTCTCCTGCGCATATCTGGTTTGATGCTCCAATGGGAATGTGCAGAGAAGTCCTTAAAACCCCGGGAAGCTTTCCTAGGGTTTAAAAGTTGGGGATTTGGAGAAGAAGACGGCGTCAAGTTACATCATTTTACTTTGGTAGCACAGTTCCAGGATGTTTGTCATGCTGTTCGAATGTGCATTGCAAGGAAATGATGTGGATGGAGGGAAATTTACTTAAATTCCTTTCTTGTGGTCTTGCTAGATTGGAGAAAAAGTGAGGGGAAATAATAAGTTAAATAAATAAAGCATAAAGGTTATTTCCCTTCAAATTCTTTGCACTTTTGACGGCAAATGAAAAAAAAAATGTGAATGAAATACTTCCTTCCCATTCAGATCAATTTCCATCGACTTTCATCTTCTTTTTCAACCGAAAAAAGGAAATACTTTCTTAATTTTTTAAGTCTGAAATCATGGCTTTTAACATATTCTTAAAATGCTAGGACATGTTCACTGCTTTCTAATTAATCGTCATAATTCAATTCGATCCTTTTGTTAGAGGTGGAACTTGAGATATTAATCGTAAGGGTCCTACTCAAGTTAACTGCCCTTTCCAATCTTTTTCACTATCTTGACAAAAAAGATCTTTTTCATGGTTAAAAAGAAATTCATTTAAATCAAGTATATGAAAATGTAAATAGCATATAGACGAAAATTTACATATGTAATTAGATGGCCAAAGAAAAACTATAAAATTAGCAAAATAGAGCGATATAAAAGTAATACAAAATGTACCGTGAATTCGATCACTTGTGAAATTTCGTCAATTTATTTTGGCTAAATAGACTTAAAATCGTGATCACTTGCCGATCTTACATCTTTATAGGAAAGCAGGTCCTCGAAAGTGAGGGTAATATATACTCCTGAATCTTTACCATGATAACCAAAATGACGAAGTCGGAAGCAATTCGGTTGGATCTTTTCGGTCAATTTGTTCCTCTCAACATGAAAAGAGAAATATCTAATATTTAGCTAAAAAATTAAGAAAAATGGGATATTTGTAAAGATGAGCCATTTCGTGTTAATTAATGATAAACCAGAACGCGAGAACGACGATGATCATCGTCGCCCATTCCGATCTCTCTCTCTCTCTCTCTCTCTCTCTCTCTCTCTACAGGGGAGAGTGTAGTCGCCTCGTCTCACCTTGACAAATTTCTCTCTCTAAATCACCATCGTCATCATCATCAAGCGGAAGAGAAGTAGAAGTCACCCCTGACCTCTGACTTTCTCTGCTTCTGCGCGTCGACCTCAGCTCTGCTAAATTTCACTTCGGTAATCCGGTGCTAATTTCACTCTTCAGTGTTTGTTTTGATCTTCTTTGGGTCAGGTGTAATTTGGGCTGATAGATTCCTTCGCAGCCTGGGATCTCCTCTTTGCGTCCCTGGATTCTTCTGATAAACTTCCATTGGTCATCAATTCGATTTTTTTCCACTTTCCCTCTTTAGGGTTTTCTATTGATGGCACTTAAATGGATGTTGCTGTCACTTGTTTGAGCTGCTTGTGATTTCGACATGATAACTCGATGTCTATGTCCGTGTGTCCGTGAATTTTACTTGTGATTCTGTGGATGTTGCTGTCTCATTTTAGTTTGATTGCCGGTGTCCCGATTTGAATCATTATGGAGACATTTCGGTTTTCATATCAAGCATCTAAGATATAGTTGCATGCTCCTGCTTTTCGACAAGCTTGCATTCCCAAAAAATGCAGTTTTTAGCTATTCAAGATACATTTTTTTAATTTCTTTACACATGTCTGCAAGGAGTTTATTTAGAGTTTTTTTTAAGTATCCTTTTAACACACGACAAATTAAGATTTATGTTCTCTGACCTGTTCTAAGTAGATGGAGCAGTCTCGCTTGTCTCTTACGTATAAAGGATCAATACTAGAAGCAATTTCTGAAGCCAAAGTACAGAGGAAACTTTTTGTTGTCTACATTTCAGGTAATCGCTCTTTGGTAATGAGGTCATGTTAACTCAGTGAATGTGGATGAATAAAACTGAATTAGGTGTTGACACTTTTTTATTCCTGCCATTCCATATTTGGACCCCCCTTCAATTTCCTCATTGTGCATTCTTTGTGTCTTTTTTTAAAAAAAAATCTTTTTCTGCTATTTTTTTGCATGTAGCGATGTTGTGGTCTGTGTGACTTTTAGCTGGCAGTCGTACCTAAGCTGCACAGTCATCTCTGTATAAGGAAGATTCCAGGACCTTTTGTTTCACTAACCAGGCATTTTAATTGTTCGACTCATGGATAAGGACGGAGTTGATTTACTTTTAGGATGTAGGTAAATGTTTTCCTGTTGCCGCATGTCATTATAATGCTAATTACTTAAATGCTAGTTTAGGGTGCATCCTGTGGATATAAGATTAAAGGCATTTGGGTACTGTTTAGTTTTATTTAGGAGTTAAACCAGGTAGACCCACTGAACTTATGCTTTGAAGGAAAGGGAGCAGTTGATTGACTCTTGTGTGCATTATATGTTTAAGTGTTGGCTCATGGATGTGCTGATGACTTGTAGTACTGGACACAGGCTTCTTTTCTTCTCTTTCGTTTTAAAATCCACTTGATTTTGTACACTTTTATGTCTATGCTTTTCCCTTTTTCTTACCCTGTAATGACTACGGAGTAATTCTTTCTTGTCAATGCCATATTCCTGCTTCATTATTCCTTCAAAAGCAAGAGTTGGTCCAGGGGAGACCTTATGTTGATCTAACAGTATTAGTCTTTTCTATTTCACGTATGGTTAAGTGTACATGAACTCACCTTTTCATCCAATGACAGGTGAAGATGCAGAATCAGCACGCATGGAAGAAACTACTTGGAGGGACTTCCGTGTAAGTTTTACAGTTTATTGCTCAAAGGTTGTTATCTAAGTAGGCTCTACCACTTTCATGGCATCAGTCTACTTTTTCTTTCAAATTTTTTTGTGGCTAACCCACTGTACTGTTGGTGCTTTTATGCTTCAATCAGGTGTCAGAGTCACTGTCCAAGTACTGCATTTTTCTTCATGTCCTTGAAGGAAGTACAGATGCCTCTAACTTCTCAAAAATATGTATCCTTTTCTTGGGAGGCTTCTCATTGAAATTATTCTGTTGATGTACTATTACTACTACTACTACTACTACTAGGGCTGCTATGTTCTTCATGGTTTTACAAATTGATGTCGTTATCACATTCTGCACTTTTTCCCTGTAAAAAATAGTTTTAGCTTTTGTCCAAACAATGAACATAGAAAAGTTTCACTGCCATGTTTGAAGTTTTTTCTTCATGTGCACTCTTGCAATTGCTGGAATGTTGTCCATTTTTTTGTAGAAGTGTCAATTTCTCTATCTGCATTACGGTTCACTGGGGCATCAATTTTTTTAAGCAAAAACCCTACCCTTACATCAAGCTGTGCAGACCCCCAGGGATCTGTTCCTTGTATTACAGCTGTTGGGTACAATGGTGTGAAACTTTGGGAAAATGGTGTGTTATATCTATTATTTTTCTCAGCATCAATTGCATTATTTGATGAAATTTTTTTGTTTGATATTTATTTCTCTTGTATATTTAGAAGGATTTATCGGTGCTGAAGATCTAGCATTAGGTCTAGAGAAGGCGTGGTTGAGTTTACATATTCAGGTATGCCATCATGGTCCTTCATACTATGATGAAGACTCTCTTTGATGATTTATTGCTGCTTTTGTTGCCCATTTAGCATAATCATTCAAAACTATGGCGCTTTTTAAAGAACTTATGGCCTAGTTGTTTTTCCATAGTTTATAAAAGAAGCTCATTTATGTCAAAATGGAAATGAGGGTCGCATTTTTTGGAGCTACATGGCTAAGAGCTACGAGGCGGGGGTCCGGGGAAGGAGAGCCTTGGCGCATCTAGTTAAGGTGTTGCTGTGTGACCTGGAGGTCACGGGTTCAAGCCTTGGACGCAGCCTCTTGCAAATGCAAGGTAAGGCTTGCCTCCTTTCACCTTTGTGGTGGGGCCCTTCCTCGGACCCCCGCCTCGCGGGGATGCTATCGTGCACCGGGCTACCCTTTTTATGGCTAAGTAGCAGCTTTTTATGTTGCTCTCTGGTTTGAAGCCTAGCTAGTTTTTGCATAATTTTTCTTCATGGAAAGTCTTGTCCTTTCATGACTTGTCTTTTTTCTCTTTCACATTTTCTAAAGTTGAGCTGGTCTTACTTCTCATTAGGACTTCAACTACGCTATTTTGCACCTGTATGATTCAGAATATTCAGATTATCTTACACCCTTACATCCGTATTTGTAGTGAGATGTCTTGAACATTAAGGCATACATATAGGTTAGAGGGCCTCTCCATCATTTGGTTAGGTTGCGAAAAGTTTTCTATCCATCCTACAACAAATTTCAGTGAGCAATCTTTAGCTCTCCCCTTCGGGGCTCAGCTTGTCCTGACTCACCTCGACCTGATTGGTAGGAAAATTTACCATACATATTTAGAATTAGCTGTCTAGATGCTCCTATCTTTTGACTGTTGCATCCGGCGACCCTGTGTACTTTCACATTGATGATATTTGTCAATGAACTGTGTGCATAGGAAAAAGTAGTCCACTCATCCCACTTCCATAAGTGCTTTTTGACAGAATTTTCCTTTATGGCAGGCTCAAAGGATGCCTTGTCACATAAGCTGGTTGGAAAATCTAATGGAATTTGGATGTACGGACTATGTACTCAAATATGTGTTGTTCAAACAATAATAACACCTGAAAAACAAAGTGGTCCTTGGATGAAAACTCCAAATTGTCCTATGCATTTTACAGTCTCGTGGTTAGTGTGGGGCCCAGATTGGACTGGGCCAATTTCTAGACCTACTAATTTCCTAAAATAGGCCCTTGGTTGGGTCTTCATTTCAGCTGATCCATATGTGAGATATCAAAGACTTAAAATCTTGACAAATCTTGCCTACACGATATCTTCGCCAGAATTAGAGGAGATTAGACTTATCTATGCAGTTTTCTTATTAATTTGATTGCCTTCTCGATTCTATATCTAGTAAATTTTTCTGTTTAGACGATGCCCATGAACAAAGCCAGTTTCCAGGTTTTTATTTTTACTTGGAATGAGATTGTAACTTTGCATGTCCTATTCAGTAGTAGGAAGTTCATGAAAGTTTTCAGCAACTGTTCCCTTTTGAATTGTCTCTAGATGTTTATTCTCTTGAGGGGGATTAGTTTGCTACCAAAGTGGAAAAAGGATATCTTGATGTGCGTGTTAATAGCTCAATCGTTCCTGGTAATCTTTTCGCAGCGGTTTTTGGATGGTGAATTTTGAATTTCATGATGATGACATTTGCATGTGCAAATGCACTCATATATTCAATTTGTGATCCTTTTTTGTTCTATGTGAGGCTGGGATTTATTAACTTTGACTAGCTAGGTGAAATAATAATTACTGCTGGCTATTGTAGGAAACAACTGCTAGTGTTTTCACTGCAGCACTCGCTGCTAGAAAATCTGAACCATCTGGTTCTCATGCATCAAGCACAGCTTCAATAGAGCAAGGTAGTTCTTCAAGAACAGCTGCTAATTCTTCATCTGACGAGCACAATCAAGGATCTGATACTGTACCTTTGGTGTCCTCTGAGATACTAGAGGAAAAAGGATGCTGTGAAGATATTGCTGAGGTTTAAATTATATTCCGCTGTTGCCTTTTGTGCACCTGATTTTTTTTTATTTATTACAAGCCTCTTATTTACTTTATGCACAATCTGTCATAATTTGGCAGAAAATTGATGATGGCAAACCGTATTTAAGAGCAGACTTTCGAGATGACTCAGGGAGTCCTGGGGATGCGAAACCCTCTGCTTCGGCTGAGGCAGCTAAAGGTTCAGGAGATCCCGGTTCATCTAATCTTGGCAATGACTCAGATGATTGCAAGTCTTCCTACTTTGAAAAGGGAAACTCTGTCTCAGAGGAAGCGGTGAAATGCTCATCAGAGATTGCAGACATCCTAGAGTCAAACTCTAAAGAATCAAATGTAGCTTCATCAGAGGAAAAGCCTCCTTCTGTGGAGGATGTTGAAATTGATTTGACTTGCAAACGTTCCAGTGGTAGTCAATCGATGGATGTTTATTTAAATATCCGCTTGCCCAACAGTATAAGTCTTCAACACAAGTTCTCTGTGACAAGCACTTTGAGAGTGGTCAAAGAGTATGTGGACGACAATCAAGACGGTAGCACTAACTCCTACAATTTGGCCATTCCATATCCTCGAAAGGTTTTTACTGATCAAGGTATGATTATGCAATCTTTTCTGAACCCCAATTTATCAAATCAATCAGTTTATTTTATGGCTAATTAATTCTTTTAGTTTATCTGAAAGCATCATTTCTTACATTCTTGTGATGAAGGAACTATTTCTACTCCGTTCACTTTTCTAGATTTGAATTTCTTTCGCTTTTATGTTTTGGTTTATTTATGAAGCGTGAGTCTTTCTATGTCTTAGAAGCGGTAAGCAAAATGTAGCTGAGTCTGCACTATGATGTCACTCAAAAGTGTGACTGATGTCAGGTTTACCTTTCAAGTGAAATTGTTAATCAGGTTAGTTTAGTTTCGTGGGAAAAATATTTTCAGTTTTCTGTGTGGAAAGGCTGTTGCAGTAATCAATAAGGATAGGGTGGCAGGAGCATGTTACACCGTATAGATATGACTCAGAGTGTGGCCACAGAGATTATCAATGACAAGCTATTATGGAGTTTCCTCAATCCGAAACTGACTGTGGGAATTGGGACAGGTGTTAAAGGTCCAGAAGGACAAGTCTACCTGAGTTTGATAATCTGAAGATATTGCTAAGACATGAGTTTGGTTCTGGCTAGAAAGATATGTATCAACCTGAGCAGGAGACGGACATTGAGAAACAACTTCACCTGAGAACTGAAGCAATTAAGAAAGAAATGATGGTTGAATTTTCAGCAGAGTCTGGGCGGGCTGTGCTGAGTTTAAGAATAGGGCCGTCTTAGTACTGCTGGTTAATAACAGCCAGGATGCTAATCCCAGGAAACAGGTCATAGCAAGATGATTGTAGCGCCATTATCCTGAGGTCAAGGGACGTCACAATATCTCTGTAGACACTGTCAAATGTGCGATTTGTTATTTAAGGTGGAGAGCACAATAGTTTGATGGTAAAATAGTTGGTTCATAATTCTTTATATTTGGGATATCATTAGGTGGTAACGCCTGTGAAATATTAGATCTGATTCAAGTGTAATAGGAGTGTCTGCGTTCCCTGTGCCTCCCTGCTATGCAGTCTCTTATGCATGTCCATAATTCAAAAGTTCTAGCGTTGTCATGTCCTGGTTGGTTTGTCTGCCAATCTTTTAGGCAGTAATTTCATTTCATTCATGTGGATTTTTATTTTCCCTTATAGCAGTGTGCTTGCCATAAAATGTTATCCTCTTCCAGCTAAAATGCTGTTTACAAGTTCAGATTGCCACTTTTATGTTGTTCATGTAGATTTGGACAGATCTTTATTGGAGCTGGAACTGGTTGGTAGACAAGCATTGATGGTGGTTCCACTGGAAAGAGGCGCAAATCCTAGTAGAGGAGGTTCCCTGTCCCAGCACCAACCAAGTTCAAGTGATGACTCTTCTGATGGAAATAATGGGGGATACTTTGGAATTGTGAGAAGGATCTTGTCCTACGTGAATCCGCTTTCTTATCTTGGAGGCACGTTTGGCTCATCAGGTTCGACATAGGATTAAATAGCTCATGGCAGTACCCTTAGTCTCTCTAATCTCGAGAAATTGATCTTGTTATGTTGACTTGGTTTGATTTTGAGAACATGTTCCTAGCCCTGTCCTAAGCATCAAAGTTAGGCATTGATGTGGTCGGCATATTCAAGATTCTTCTAATTTGTTTCGGTAAAAAACTGGAAATTCATTTGAGAGGACTGGAAGCATTGTCCGCGAGTACATCAGTGCCATGAGGAGGCGTCATACAAAAATCTGAACGTAACAAAACAGCATTATTGCTTACCAGATAGTTCCTAGATAGACTACTCTTGAACCTTCTATTTGTGCGTAAATTATAGATGTAATTTTTGGATATCGGTGTGCAGTTTCTCATGCAGTCAGTTTTATTTGTGGCTTTGTTGTTATTGGTTGGTGGACATAGGAAAATTTTTTAAGTGATGGATGAAGTTCATTGAACTTTCATGGTCCTTACCATTCAGACTGACGTGCTCCTCTTCTTTAGTTCACTGGATGGACGTGTGGTTGCTGCTCATGTTGCGTGAGTCATGCGCATAGATTTTACTTGCTGGAGCCATAGTATTACCTATGAATGCCAATTGCTATGGTAATGGTAGATGCCATGCCTGGCAAGTTTTGTGCATTACGTCGTCCTTTTGGAGCAGAAATTTTTGCTTCAGTTCTGTTTCTGTCCTGAGACTAGATTGTGCTTATTTAAGCTTAATTGATCTGGAAAAGAACAGTATTGACTCGGTATATATTGTCATCAATGTTTCAGATTCTAATCCTCCTCCTCAAAATAACTTGGGAAGAACGGAAGGGCCAAACCTCCGTGGCTCGACAAATCAGAGCACTTCCACGGGAAGCAGAACTGAGGGCAGGAGCAGGAGACCATCATCATCCCCTTTCGGTAGCAACATACATACACTGAAGCATGACGAAGATGATAATCGTTTCAGTGATAGAAATTCTTTCTGGAATGGGAATTCTACGCAGTATGGTGGCGATGGTGATGGAAGATAGGGTGTAACTATATGAATATGTTTACGTTTCTGTTTTCCTCCTTTTCTTTTGTCCGGCCAGCGTTAAATTAATGGTGTATAGGGATGTGAAATAATGAAGTCGGGATGGATGTTTTGGTCGATCGGTGATGTTCAGATCTTGCAATAGTGAAATTGCAAAATATTACTCTTAGTTTGCGTTCTGTGATGGACTGGGTTTTGAGATTCCGTGGCAGGAAAAAGGAAGCGATGCTCGTGGGGAGAGCACGGCTGAAATCTGGATAGCGAGGATATAGGTGGTAGTTGGCTCATGGGATGTATAGACTTGAGGTGCGTTTGGGTCATCTTCCCGCGCAGATTCAACGGTCCACACTGCTGTCGGTGCGGACGAAGAGCCTCAAAGTCGCGCACTCGACCACTGCTGCAACCCGCCTGGGTTGTGTGACTTCGATGAGCCTCGCGACGAGCAGATCTGGAGCGGCGGGGTCAACCGTCCCCGAGCGGCGGTAAAAGAAGAGTCTTCTGGGGTGGTCTCTGTCTCTGTGAGGGGAGACGATGAAGAGCGTCCTGGAGAGGGGGTAAAACAGGAATAGGAAAATATTAGGGAGGGCAATAAAGGCAGTTGAAAAAACTCATTAATTCTCGAAAGCCACCTATCGAAAGTAGCAAGTCTCGTGACCTAGCTTAAAAAACTCATTAAATCTCGCGGCACGTAGCATGTTTTAGACCTTTCGACAAAAAAAAAAAAAAAAAGAGAGACCTTAATATTTATGAATTAGCTCTCCATAGCTACTAGGTTAGGGCGGAGGATCTAGCCAATATAAGACACGTGGTCTATGACTCACGAAACCCCATTAATTTGGTCAATCGAGATCAATTCCTTCCTTTCATTATTTCAATGACATTGAAGGTGGATAAAATCATGGGACAATTATCGGATGCTTTTGTATTCCACAAAGTTCTCTACTATTCTTCACGAAAAAGATTCATTTTCTGTTTCGAAATTTTGCTCTTCCGAAACGTTTAACGTAGTACATAACTCATTTCGTGAATACTAGGATAGGACGGCCACATCGGCGGTAAGAGGACCTGACGTGACCACTCTCCATTTGAGAAAATATAAAAATATTGGGTGAGTGACGGGGATACTTCATCTCCGACCGATGCTAGCAGGTTGTTACCAACTTCCTGTCTTTGCATGTCCTTTTATGATATGATTTGGTTCCCCGTAGCAGTCGAGTCATTGTCCAGTTACTTCCCAGACAATTTGTGGGCCATCTTCTTCTATGTGTTATCTATGGTTTGATGGCATTTGGGTTTTAATAACCGACTTTTCTACTCCTCCGTCAACATAATAATGACATGCTTTCTCGTCGCATATTGCTACATATACTCAAGAATGTGCTTTATCTATTGAACTTGCAAATTTTTGCCTAATATAGTAATCTAGATTACTCTTTATTCAGAGTCCTTGGCCCATCTTATAAGAATCATTCGTTTTCTTCCCTCTTGTGCTCGTTTTATACATTTCTCCGAAGATATTTGCAGCTGCATTTCTATATTTACTATTGTCGGTGTCACTAGCTTTGAGTGACAGGGTTACTGCGTGAATATGATTTTCTAATGGGTCGTCTGAAGCTTCAGAATGTTACAAAATCCTATTTGTTCCTTAATTTTGACCATTTTTAACCTTGATTTCTAACTAGATCGGAGAGGGAGTTCTTCTATCAACTGTATTTCTAACTATGAAGCACCGACACTTCTATTAGGTGTGCGTATCGTGTTGGACACCGACACTTGTCCGACACTCGTTGACCGCGTGTCGGGATTTCGACACTCGGTCAACGCATGTCGGACGCGTGTCCCTCGTGTGTCTAGCGTGTCGAACACGATTATTAAAAAAAAAAACTTTTGGAACCTTGCCGGTTTTGAACTGATCACGGAAATATGCGCACTAAAGGAGAAGTTCATTAGATAGAACTCGAAATCCATAGAAAAAAGGAAAAATAAAGAGATCTCATAGACTTCTTGGTTTCCATTGCGCTCGGGAGCTTTGAAAATTAACGTCGATGGAGCGTTCATGGAGGGAGAAGCTAATGGCGCGGTGACATGGGTATGCAGAGACTCCTCTAGGCTATTGGTTGAAGGAGCAGCGAAGTCTGTAAATGTTCGATTTTCCCTTCATGCCAAAACCCTAGCTCTGTTGGATGCTTTGAAGTGCTTGAACTCACATGGGTTTGCAGACAGAGTGGTTGAAGAGATAGATTTGGAGTTAGACAGTATCTATTTGGTCAAAATGCTCCAAGGCATAGATATAGTCTCATGGAAAATGCAAGCGTTGATCAAGGAGTGCTCAGACTTGTTTTCAAAAGTGAAAAACTACGGCTAACCCATTATGCACGGACCCAAAACAAGATTACGGATTGGGTTGTTAAAGCGCAATTTCATAATACTCTCCCACCTGACTAGTTTTTTAACCCATCTCAAACCCTTTGAAATTTGTTATACTCAGAAGCACATATGATATTCTTTTTGACTTTATAATACGAATCAAATGACCTTTTCGACAAAAAAAAAAAAAAGCTCCTGAGTTTATCAAACTTCACATAAATAAAAGCTTGCCATCTCCGGTTCAAATTAATGTATATGACACATGTTTTGGCTTTATTTATTATTTTTATATTTAAAAATATATTTAATACAACGTGTCCTCAACGTGTCGGAATTTTCTATTTTTGAGAAATGCCGTGTCGTGTTGTGTCGCGTGTCGGTGTCCGTGCTACATAGATTTCTAATATCTTTTCAACGATTTTATAGGTAGAAGAATACTCGGGCTTGCATGTACAACCTCATAAAGCTATTGTTGGAGCTAATGCCTTTGCTCATGCAAGCGGCGTCCATCAGGTCAGGTCAGTGGCTGTGAACTTTGAGTTTGTGACTTCTTGTCACCTATTTGCTTCCTTTTCTTGAATAATTTCTTTGGCAGTTCATTTTGGATACCCAACTGTTAATTTCTCCTTGGAGGTCATGGTGGCGCCAGGGGACTACTCGCGGCCGCGGAGTGTGGTGTCAAAGATGCGGAAGTACCTGGGGTTGGGGACATAGGGAGGGTGGTGGGAGGGGGAGCGGCGGTGGAGTATCTGATGGCGGAGCAGGGTGGCAATGACGGGGGAGATTGGGAAGAGAAGCGAGGGAAGGTGGATGATGATGATCTTGGGTTATGGCGAGAGGAGAAGGGGAGGAGGGAGTAGAGTTTGGGAGTGATGGAGGGGGAGGAGGAGGAGGAGGAGATGGAAGAGAAATTAGGGTTGATGAAAGCGGAAGCCATGGCCATCGGTCGGAGATGGAGAGAGAGAGAGAAGAGAATGAAGCAGGGTTTTGACTGATCGAAGGATGCCTGCCTATGGAACGGGATTCTCGATCGAGAGAGGTGACGTCAGGTCAGTGTCAGGTCAAACTTGGGCCCGCCTCGTTCTTTGGCCCCCGACGTGGCATTCGTATCCTAGTTGGACTTTTCTGGCAGCTGTTAATAGATCAGCTTAATTTCAAATAAAAACCTAACATTCCTTGTTATTTTAAAAGAGCGATTTAATCAAAAGGCCATTTTCATCATTCATTTTTTTTTATTTGCCCTCTCCCCTCCCTTTGTTTTTTCCTTCATTCCCATTAGTGGTTGGTCTCACTTGAGGATTGGGCCAAGTCACCCTTGAAACCGACCATCGCTAAATTTGGGCAAGGCAGTTCTCGCCAGCCTTGAGGGTGATCTCGCCCAGCCTTCCTTGGTGGCCGACTATCGCTTGGTGGTCGACTATGCTTGAGATCGACCATCGGTGAGAAGGAAGGGCTTAAAAAAAAAATAAGAATGCTTCAAGTTCTTATTTAAAAAAATGAAGCATCTCATGTTCTTATTTGAAATATTTTGACAATAAAGGTTCTTATTTAGAATTTTTCTATTTTTCTTTGATCTTTTCTTTTTGTACGACTTCTCTTTTTTCATATTCACGAAGTGAGTTTTTCGAAGAAGCGCCCCATCACTTTTACCTACCGTTAAAAGTTATTAAAGAGGAAAATTTCAAAAGAGGATATGGATATTTTTTCGTGAAGAATAATAGAGAATTTTGTGCGATACGAAAGCATTCGATATTTGTCCCATGATTTAACCTATCTTCATTATCGTCGAAATAATGTAAGGAAATAATTGATCTCTATCGGCTAAATAATGGGTTTTGTGAGTCAAAGGCCATGTGTATTATTAGCTAGGTCTACCCTAACCTAGCAGCTGTGAAGAGTTAATTCATAGATATTAAGTTCTAAAATATTTTTTTTTTGTCGAATCCTATTCTATTATATTTTACAAATCACCATGTGTGCTATGTATGCGCAAGTTATAAGCTAGATCTTGAGACTAGACTCAATATTTTTGGAAGTTCTAAGCTAGGTCTTGAGACTTCATATTTTCGGAAGGTAGCTTTCGAGAATTAATGAATCTTTTCAGTTGCCTTCCCTAATATTTTCCTATTCCTGTTTTACCTCTCTCTAGGGCACTGTTTATCACTCTTTCAAAGAGACAGTGGAGAGAACTCTTTTCTATCTATCAATGCTCAATGAGGGTCGACCCGCCACTCAGGTCTGTTCGTCGCAAGGCTCGCCGAGGTCACGCGACCCTAGCGGCTCACAGCATCATCTGTGTGCAAGACTCGAGGCTCGTCGTCCTCATCGATGGCAGTGGTGATGGCTAACTTTCTTCTAGCATTCTCAACTAATGTGGCCCCCCCTAGGATCGTCGGGCGCATCTGTGGAGAACTCAATGACAAATCCGTTGAAATTGTCTCTCTTCACTGGAAAAGAATCACCTTCAGAGTGAGTTGTGGTCATGAAAGAGGAACAGCAACCCCATGAGTGGGCAATTCAAGGGGATGAACGCCAGAACAAGCAGAAACAAAGGAACGGAAGAACCGTTTAACTCATTTTAGTTTTATGTTTAGGGACAATCTCGAAAAACCCAATAAAAATCACACACGAAAAAAAAAAAAAGTTCAAAAGTCCAGTTCACAAGCATATACATATATATATATATACACACACTATTATTGAGTGCACAGAAGACCTAAAAGAGATTCACGAGCTTCCGATTAGAATTTGATTATGGGTATATTTCAGAGAGGAAATAAACTCAAAGCAGAGATGGTAGTAGAGCAGAGGGGAAGAAAGCGTCTATGCGAACCATCAAACCTGTGCACAATGCGAAAAAGATGGAAGAAAGATAAAAGAATCCCTATAGACCGAAGAATCCCTGTAGACCATTAAACCTAATTACGGGCTTTTACGCGTGTAGTAATATCATTATACATATTTTTTTTATTGCCTCCACATATTTTGACGGTACTTTTTTCTTTTTCAAAAACCCACCACAAAACTTTTCTTAGAATAACAAATCCCACATTTGATAATGTCTACATAGATATTGTGACGTCCCTTGACCTCAGGATAACGTCCCTTGACCTCAGGATAATGGCGCGACGATCATCTTGCTATCACCTGTTTCCTGGGTTAGCATCCTAGCTATTATGAACCAGCGGTACTAAGATGGTCCTGTACTTGAACTCAACACAGCTTGCCCGGACTGAGCTGAAAATTCAACTACCCTGCTTATCACCCCACACATGAGAAATTAAAACAGCCTGGCCAAGCTGAAGTGACAATTCAACCATCCTTTCTTTCTTAATGGCTTCAGTTCTCAGGTAAAGTTATTTCTCGATATCTATCTCTTACTCAGGTTGTTACATATCTTTCTAGCCAGAACCCAACGCATGTCTTAGCAATATGTTAAAATTATCACCGTATGTCTAGTCTATCAAACACAACTTACACACTCCGCAGACATATATGCTCAGGAAGTTCGGACTAAGGGCCTAAGTGGCAACAATTCAAATTCGAAAAAGGTAATTCTAATTATAATTGATTTTTTTCTTTTTTGATTCTATGCTCTAAAAGAGTTTTAGAGAATCAAAATGTGCTTGGTAATTGTCATGTCATAACGAGTCATTTTAAGCTTAAAAAAGAAGAAATCATATATGAAATTGCAATGAGGGAATATCATATATAATCTTAGTGTGATTGGTGGCATGTGCACGTATATAAGCAAATAGCGTCACCACCAATCATTGAGGAAGGTCCATAGCAAACCTAATTGAACGGTCCGGTTGTAAGAAACCGTTCGATTCTAGGTAGCCAGAGAAATCTAGAGTCTGGGGGCTTGGTCACGTTAGTGTCTCCACCAACGTCCTTTTGGCACCAAAGTTGAGTGTTTTCTAATATATTATTATTTAAAAATAAGACCTCGTTTTGTTTTAGGTCGAGAGAAAAATGATGAGAGAACTGAAAGGGAAAAATGAGAGGTGTGGAAATAGAATTATCTACGTCACCTAACAAGATTATCATCACTTTTGTTCCGGCGAACAAAATCAGAGCACCAGAATCGTTGCCATCTATATCCTAACTCACTAGAAAAGGAATGATTTTTCTTCACTGCTTCTTGGCGAACCAAATTGTTGAAAATATTAACCCTTAATAGATAGATCTATGAAGACGTTTGGCCAAGAATGTATGGGAAAGACCCAAAGACTCATCGTGTTGTCACCACTCATACGCAAGACGCAACTACCGGGCGTCAAGCATGCTCACACCGGACGCTGGGGTTCTCTCCCCGCAGGAACCTCTGATGGAGTCTGTTCCGCGAAACTTAACATCTTGTTCAGTGCACCAATATAGGCCTCCACACTTGAAACGACAATATCCATGCTCGCCCCAGTACCACTGGCATTTAGACAACAAATGCAATACTTGAGGTTTATGCGACGTAAAATAACATGGTTTGTAAACATACTAAACACATGCGGTGGTACCTGAAGGTTCTGTGCACAGTCTCCCCAGTTAAAGCATGTGTCGTTGGTGTGTGATTGTTTTCCCCACGGATCAAAACTCGGGTTGTGGCTATTGTGTTAATGCCCTCTGCGACAGCGTCCAAGGAGTATTCAAGAGGCGTTGCAGGTACCTGCATAAATAATATGGTGATTGCTTCAGAGGATTCCCCAACTTTTAGATAAAGTGAGAATCTTCAGCTTAATGCAGGAGCACATTTGTGGGTTCTGAAAGTCAACCCTCGAGGAAACGAATTCTAATTTTGTCCACTTTATTTGGTAACTTGTAATTATTTGCAATGTTACTATGATGATGATAAACTAACGGTTATACTATACCCCAGATTTGAAAGACTGTAGATGAAAAATACCTCTTTGGTGGTCACGGGAAGCAAAATTCTAACGTGTGCTCCTTATTCAGTCCTCGTTAAATTAACATCGAAAATATCCTACTTGTTTAGACAATGATACTACAAAAGTAAAATAATACTTGGTAAGAGATATTTTTTGACTGGCTTTTCGATACAATATGAGTGTGTTAGGATAAAATCGAAAATTCAAACCTTAACAATTAGATCAACAGCCTTATATGCCGAATCCACAGGTCCAGTACCGACAGAACAGGCAATATGCTCTTTCCCATCAACATTGATAAGTTTCACAGTTGCCATCGACAGACCACGAGTTCCACATGTGACCTACATTGGCATTTAAGTTTGATTTTCTTACCAGACGAATGGAATTGAAATCACCACGGTAAAACTTGGGAAAACTAGGTAGATATACCTGTAAATCATGAAGCTTCCATACAACCGTTGTTTGGAAAACGTCATCTGATACTAGGGCTCTTATGTCAGCATCAGCAACTCTCTAGCGCAACTAAGAAAAGCAATCACGTACTACACCTTCCTCATAGCCAAAAGAAGCAAGCATACAAAGCCACAACTCACGAAGAGGATAAAAAGAACTTATTATTATCATTCCTTACGAAAACTTTACATCACTTTTTCAAATTACGAGTCTTAATGGGTTAACGCATAACTCCACTTTGTTGTCAATGTCAAATGTTCAATTGCTGCTTACTTAATCATCTCCGCAGATTCAAAAGTTTCGCCATTTGTAAAAGGTGGGAGAGATGGTCTTTAAGTTCTTTTTAACTTGGTATTCATGCTACCAATGGAGTGTGTATTAAGTCTATCTGTATGCATGCTGAGACAAGAGGAGTACAAAACGGTTCATATTCCAGTAACATTGGATAAGTAAGCAGATCTGAACCAACAATCTAGTGAACTAAACACAGCAAGAAACAGAGACTTAAGCGATCCATTTTGCCCTGCCCACCTTATGGATTCACAAGGAACAGCCTCCACAAAAATGATTACACAAACAAGACAATCGGAAAACGTTTTAAATTAAACATTGCAATGATGGAAGGGATATGCAGCAGTGCTGCCCACATGCCTCTCGACCCTCTTACCCAGAGGAAAAAAGTTGCAATCATCCCTGTACGACTGTTCTGTTTTGTATTATTCCAAACAAAGTTTGAACATGTGGGTGCGCATATGTACACAAAGAGCGACCCCATGAATATGACTAATTAATATAAATGCAACTAACCAATTATAAAATGGTCAAATTATGGACTTATTCTAATCTAGTAAAATCAGAAGGTCAAACGCACAGCGATACTATTCTTACCCACCTTTTTCTGCTCAGCTATTGCCTTAAACCGCGAGAAGATATTGTCCAGTGGTTCACCATCAATATCATAACCAAGCTAAGGAGGGCAGATAGAACATGAGAAAATGAACACGATACGGAAACTCAGAACCAGGGCAAACATGAAGAAGGGAAAAAATGTTGTTCACCTCTAGAAGTTTCCTTTTCAGAGCACGGCGCCCACTGTATCAGATAGGTTTGACGAAAAAGAGGATAAATTTAAAACATACTTCAATGTGTGAGAGCAAACTTCAAAAAACCCAAATGCACAAAGAAAGTGACACAATTCTGTGAGGGTAAAATAACAGTTACCCATCACTGAACTACATGTCAACGGCACATCTTCCCACCATTCCATCACTTTGCCAACGAGTTTCTTTCGCTATCATGCATCACCAACACTCAAATTCTCAACCAAGTTCCTCATCTTCCTGGACACCAAAGCTGCACCACGCCAGAAAATGTACAATTCCAAAGCCACAGCTTTGCTGGCCAACTTGGCCAGACCAACAAACACTACTGCCATACCAAGCTACGAGTGGCTAGTTGTCGCTGTTGGGGTTTCCACTAATTTCAATTCGTTGACTGCAATTGATGCCCGATCTCTCACTGTCCTCCATCTCTCCCTCTCTCTACTCGCATCTCCCTGTTTTCGTCTTGCCAAGGCCTCATAACCTCAGTCCTAGGGTGATCAAAGGTTGACTGCCTCAAACAAACATCAATTCGAGCGGCCATGGAGGAATTGCACTTAAAGCTTGAAGCAGTAAGGGTTGGTGGTTGACGGCAGAGACACGAGAGAGAGAGAGAGAGAGAGAGAGAGAGCAGATTTGACGGTGAAGATGTGTAGTGGCGAATGTAAGTGACGAGTCATCTATGACGGCAGCAGTGCACGATGACCAGCAATAGTGGGTGGCATGTGGTTGAGAGGCTAGTTTGAGTAGGCTAAGCGACACAAATGGGTGCAGGACTCAGAAGGCTACATTTGTCAGCCAAGTTTTTGGGGTTTGCAAGGAGCCAATCTGGAGGTAGCTAGAATTAGCATGACCCTTTCTAGTAAGCAACACATTGAAAAACTTTACACTATGTACTTACATTTGACAAGTTAAAGCAAACCAGAACCTTTACAAAGGAATTGACACAATTACCACAAAAAGCCCTCACCTCAATTTTCCAAGGACAATGCCCTCCTCATTGGATCGCTCAAGTCCAATATCCTCAGGAGATATAATTTCATATGTACTTTTGTGTTTCAGCATTCCATCCTATAAGAAAAAAGAAATAAACAATGTTAGAGGCAATATCATAGTTGTCATGGATTTTTCCTTAGATATATTTTTATTTGTCAATTAGAATGAGAATTCAACACAGTTCATATTGAAAATAAAAAAGAGAAATCCTTTATTTCGAAGAGGTAAAAGGCCCATGGGTTGTGAACTTTATTTCTCGGAGAAGAAGGAATTCCCATAGCTTTATTTTTTTTAATTGTAATGAGCCTATCCAAAGGTAGGGCTAGTGACTGGAGTGAAAACGTAACAAGGTGCAAAAGTTTCCCCGGGCCGGATGGATATTGGCCCTCAAATGCAAACTCCCGAAGAAGAAGCGATGACGGTATCTAGGAACGGATTTATAAGAATTCACCTATCCCAATAACCCAAAAAGAAAAAACTCGACTTAAATGATCCTGTTTAAAATTCCAAGAAATTAGTTTCCTTACTGAAGGTGCTTAAGTTTTACACATATTTTGAGCAGCAACCAACAAAATGGACACATTTGGCAATCTTCGTTGCTTTAATGTTTTCTGAAAATTGAAACAAGTCCTCTTCAAACTAGGAGACAAACAAAATGGTATTCTCAATACTTTGAAATAGAAACAAAAAGGAAAACTGAAGGCCTGCTCGGTTCTTGAAAAATCTAAAGAGCTAGGTTACAGTTTCTAAGATTCTTACCATGGCTAAAATAATTTCTTCAAGAGTGTTGTTCATTATGCAAACGCTTGGGTCAATCGACAGGTCATCTATTTTTGATTGAACCATTTACCGCCTCACGGCTGGGCTATTCTTGTTCTGTTCCTTCATGTATTGACTAATCCTCTTTGATCTATTATACATATTTAGATTGTGCACTGCGCCTCCAAGCATATCCACCATTCATAACCCACATCAACAACCACCAGACGTCAGTCCCTACAAAGCCTAGGATAAATATCCTTAAAAGGCCTGCCACCAAAGCTTAAATCAGCTCCTTCAAGTTTAGTCGCTAAAGAAAACATCATCTGGAACACGGATCAAAAGCTAGAAGAATAGCATTTAGTACTCCTAGAATCAATGTCTCGAGGTAAAAAAAAAAAATCATAGATTCAAACTCCGCAACCAGCAGTAAACTAGGCAATGAAGTAAAAGGAAAAAGAAAAAATTGGCTAGGCAACGGTAGAAAGACCATAATGTATCCGTTTAAGCTCCTTAGTTTCCACAGGGACCACAATTCAAATGGTGGCAAAAGTTTCCGAGCCATAAGACAAGAAACCAATAAGGAGATTTATCTCACCAAAGAAATGGGACATTAACAGTTAGGCATCTAAAATGAAACTTGTAAAGAAATTATTCAAGAAAAGGAAGCAAATATGTGACAAGAAGCCGCAAACTGAAAGTTCACAGCCACTGACCTGATGGACACCGCTTGCATGAGCAAAGGCATTAGCTCCAACAATAGCTTTATGAGGTTGTACATGCAAGCTCGAGTACTCTTCCACCTATAAAATCGTTGAAAAGATATTACAAGTGCAGTTGATGAAGGTGAAAAGAAGTATGAAGTCAAATTTATTTAATTACCATTTTGCTAGTCATGACAATATGACGAGTATTGATTCCTGTGTAAAGACCTCCCATCACGTGCTCCCCTTTGTATTTTAAGGCCATTACCACCTGTTAATTTATTTATTTTTTATGAGGAAAGACAGAAGGTAAGGAAGATTAGCAACAGAAGAACAGAAAATGACTCCAAACAATTTTCAACCAAACAGCAAAAGGAATATCATAAAATAACCGAAAACATTATTACAGTCCCTAAATATAAACTGATTATATCACATAATTCAGGGTTCACAACATGAATGGATTTGTTCACGGTGTCATTTGCATTGCAAGCATCAATTCAAAGAGAATCTTTTGATTACCACCATCCTCCCTTCCTATAGATCCATTCCCCCTCATATACACAATCACTAAGGGAGAATGAAATATCGATGCTTTATATAATGCCAGAGCTGATGGTCACCTCTTCCAAAGAAGCATTTCCAGCTCTTTCACCAATGCCATTAATTGTTACTTCCACTTGTCTTGCCCCAGCACATGCGCCCTGATTTCAGAGGTCCTTAGATATAAGTTCACGCTCGCTAAAAGTTTTCATTAAACTAGGGAGGAAAAATATCCACATACCGCTATGGTGTTGGCTGTTGAAAGACCAAGATCATTTTGGCAGTGTGTGGAAATGATAACATTTTCTATTCCAGGGGTATTCGCTTTAATGTCAGCTATCAGTTTACCAAACTCTTCAGGCGTAGTAAAACCCACAGTGTCGGGTATGTTGAGAGTTGTGGCACCTGCCTTGATAACTTCACCCAGAATTTCATAGAGAAACTCCCTCTCCGATCTAGTTAGAAATCAAGGTTAAAAAAGGGTCAAAATTAAAGAAAAAATAGGATTTTGTAACATTGTGAAGCTTCATACGACCCCTTAGAAAATCGTATTCATCCACGATAGGAGGTGCAAGCAGCAGTAACCCTGTCACTCAAAGCTAGTGACACCGACATAGTAAATATAGAAATGCAGCTGCAAGTATCCTCGGGGAAATGTATAAAACAAGCACAAGAGGGAAGAAAACGAATGATTCTTATAAGACGGGCCAAGGACTCTGAACAAAGAGTAATCTAGATTACTATATTAGGCCAAAATCTGCAAAATTCAATAGATAAAGCACATTCTTGAGTACATGTAGCAATATGCCACGAGAAAGCATGTCATTATTATGTTGAAGGAGGAGTAGAAAAGTCGGTTATTTAAACCCAAATGCAATCGAACCATAGATAACACATAGAAGAAGATGGCCCACAAATTGTCTGGGAAGTAACTGGACAATGACAAATCAGATGATTAACAAACTCGACTGCTACGAGGAACCAAATCATATCATGAAAGGACATGCAAAGACAGGAAGTTGGTAACAACCTGCCAGCATCCTCAGGGCTGAACTCGACATCATCGCAGCCTAAGCTCCCGGCGAAGGCCACCATCCTCCTGGCAATGTCCAACACCTCTTCCTTGCTCTTCTTCAACTTATGCTCCATGTGGATCCCACTGGTTGCGATAAAGGTGTGTATCCTCGGCCTCTTGGCGTAGCGGACGGCCTCCCAGGCGGCCCTGATGTCCATCTCGTTGCACCTGGAGAGCCCGCAAATGACGGGCACGTAGCCGTCGTCAGGGTAGAGGGTGTTACCCACCTCGAGGGCGATGGCCTTGACGGCCTCGAAGTCGTCCTTGGAGGAGGCGGGGAAGCCGGCCTCAATGATGTCGACGCGGAGCTTGGCGAGCTGGCGGGCGATGTCGAGCTTCTCCTTGGTGGTCATGGTGGCGCCGGGGGACTGCTCGCCGTCGCGGAGGGTGGTGTCGAAGACGCGGACGTACCTGGGGTCGAGGATGCTGTTGGGGACGTAGGGAGGGCGGCGGTAGGGAGGAGGGGGAGCGGCGGCGGAGCATCCGATGCCGGAGCTGGGCGGTAGTGACGGGAGAGACTGGGAAGAGAAGCGAGGGAAGGTGGCTGATGATGATGATGATGATGATATTGGGGTATGGCGAGAGGAGGAGGGGAAGAGGAAGTAGAGTTTGGGAGCGAAGGAGCGGGAGGATGAGGAGGAGATGGAAGAGAAATCAGCACTGAAGAAAGCGGAAGCCATGGCCATTGGTCGGAGATGAAGCATGCCTGTCACTCACCCAATATTTTTATATTTTCTCAACTGGAAAGTGGTCACGTCAGGTTCTTTTGCCGCCGACCTGGCTGTCCTATTCTAGCATTCACGAAATGAGTTACGTACTCCGTTAAAAGTTTCCAAAGCGCAAAAATTTCGAAACAGAATAGTAATCTTTTTCGTGATGAATAATAATAGAGAATTTTGTCCCATGATTTAAAAATCCATCGTCAGTGTATTGAAATAGTGAAATGAAGGAATTTATCTGCGTCGGGTAAATTAATGGGTTTGGTGAGCCATAAATAATGTGTCATACATTCGCTTGGTTCGCCCTAATCTAGCAGTTATGAAGAGCTAATTCATAAATACTAAGGTCCTTTATTTTGTTTGTTTGTCAAAAGGTCTAAAACATGCTACGTGCCGCGAGATTTAATGAGTTTTTTTTCATTTTCGACTGCCTTTATTGCCCTCCCTAATATTTTCCTATTCCCGTTTTACCCCCTCTCTAGGACGCTCTTCATCGTCTCCCCTCACAGAGACATAGACCACCCCAGAAGACTCTTCTTTTACCAACGCTCGGGGACGGTTGACCCCGCCGCTCCAGATCTGCTCGTCGCGAGGCTCATCGAAGTCACACAACCCTGGCGGTGGCGGGTTGCAGCAGTGGCCAAGTGCGCGACTTTGAGGCTCTTCCTCCGCACCGACGGCGGTGTGGACCGTTGAATCTACGTGGGAAGATGACCCAAACGCACCTCAAAGTCGATACATCCCATGAGCCAACTACCACCTGTATCCTCGCTTATTGAAAATATTAAAATACATTTTGGAATAAAGTCAAAAAAAGAATAAGCCTCAATTTTTTACTATTAATGGACAACTTAGGTGTGCTTAAGCCTCAATTTTTTACTATTGATTGTCAAAAATGGACAACTTAGGTGTGCTTGAGTTTGATAAAATTAAGTGTAGTCAAATAAAGACATTTAAGCTTGACAAAATTAGGTATAGAATTGGCTATAAATATGTGTGGTTTTTCTTGTAAGTTTCATATCAAGGAGGAGAAGAGAGAGAGAGAGAGAGAGAGAGAGAGAGAGAGAGAGAGAGTTCTTGTAAGAACAAGCTTAGAGCAAAGCTTGATTTTCTTTGTGTAAAACCTTGGCAAAGGTATTTTGTAGTATTGCTCTCTCATTTGCATTTTTGTTATTCTCTCCAAATTAAATCCTCCAAGCTTCCGTAAAATTCCTCCTTCCTTTTTTATTTGGTTCCTAAATTTGGTATCAGAGCCAAGTTATGGCGTCCACAAGTTCCGTTCAATTTCAACTTCCAAAGTTGAACGGAAAGAATTTCAACAACTGGTCTGTCCAGATGAAGGTTTTGTTCAAATCGCAAGATTTGTGGAACCTGGTGGAGAATGGCTACATCGAAGTAGCTAATAACGAAGAATTCAATGCCATGAGAAAGGAGGAGAAGAATTCGTTGGTGGAGTCCTGAAAAAAAGATTAGAAAGCATTATATGCGATCTTTCAAGCCGTGAAGGAGACGATATTTGAAAAAATATCGAATGCCGAGACCGCCAAAGCAGCGTGGAATATTTTGCAAAAATCCTACAAGGGCGACGATCGTGTTCGAAGAGTTCGGCTTCAAACACTTCGAGATGATTTTGAGTCTTTACGCATGAATGATTCTGAATCTATCTCTTTGTATTTTGATCGTGTACAAAACATCGTTAACCAATTGAGGGTTAATGGTGAAACACTCTAAGATGTACGAGTCGTAGAAAAAATCTTGAGGTCTTTGACTGAAAGATTTGACTACATTGTTGCGGCAATCGAAGAAGGCCAAGATATATCAACCATGACGTTGGAGCGGTTGATGGGTTCATTATGCTCGCATGAGCAAAGAATGAATCAGAAATCCGTCGGTTCATATCCCGAGTAAGCTTTGCAAAGTCGTATCGCTCCATCAAATCGAGGAAGCTATCAAGGAGGTCGAGGTCGCGGAGGAGGCCAAGGAAGAGATGGAAATTCCAATTTCACCGGGAAATTTAAAACATGTGACAAATCAAAAGTCAAGTGTTTTAAGTGCAACAAGTTCAGACATTACAAATCCGAATGCCATGCAAAGGCGACGTACGAGCAGGCGGAGCACGCACATACCACCGATGATGAAGAATACATGGTGCTAGCATGTACGAAGGATGACTCAAGTACTGTAGACACCAACATATGGTATCTAGACACTGGTTGCAGCAATCATATGACTGGCCGGAAGGAATTATTCTCGCAATTAGATGAGACAAGTCGTGGTGAAGTCAACTTCGGGAATAAATCAAAAATTCCCGTGATGGGCAAAGGTAACATTAATATCATGTCAAAAGATGATACTAATGTTGCTATTGCAGATATTTACTTTGTGCCAAGACTTTTTTGGAATTTGCTAAGTGTTGGGCAACTTTCCAAAAAAGGCCACAAAGTTCACATTGAAAATGGAATTTGTACCATCAGAGGTGTCAACAACAAGTTGATCACAACGGTGCAAATGACGAAGAACCGAATGTTTCCCATGACTCTTCAGACGAAGAATCACTTGAGTTTTCAAGCGATGATGAAAGACAACAACTGGCTGTGGCATCTTCGATACGGTCATCTAAATTTTCGTGGACTAAAACTACTGGTTCAGAAAAAGATGGTGACCGGCATGCCTTTAATCGAATGTCCAGATCGTCCATGCGAAGGATGTCTCGTTGAAAAACAACATCGAGAATCATTTCCAGTTGGGAAAGCCAGAAGAGCAAAGCAACCTTTGGAGCTGGTACATACAAATATATGTGGCCCTGTTGAGGTTGAATCAGTCGGACAAAAAAGGTACATGCTGATTTTTGTAGATGATTTTACCAGAAAAACTTGGATATATTTCTTGAGAGAAAAATTTGAAGCATTTGGCAAGTTCAAAGAATTTAAAGTTTATGTTGAAAAACATAGTGGCTTTAATCTGAAGACGTTGAGATCGGATAGAGGGGGAGAATTTACCTCAAATGAATTTGACAAATTTTGTAAAATTCATGGAGTAAAACATTAATTGACTGCCAACTATACACCTCAGCAAAATGGTATAGCAGAAAGAAAGAACATGATAATTTTTGAAATGGCAAGAAGTATGTTAAAAGCCAAAAATTTGCCTAAGAATTTTTGGGCAGAAGCGGTTGCTTGTGCTGTATTTGTACTAAACAGGTGTCCAACAAGGAGTGTTCTTGGAAGAACCCCAGAAGAGGCTTGGAGCGGCAACAAGCCAGATGTTTCGTTTCTACGAGTATTTGGGAGCGTGGCATATCCCCATATACCAGATGAACGAAGAAAGAAGTTGGATGACAAAAGCGAGAAGTGCATCTTCATTGGTTATAGTGACACAACTAAAGGTTATAAGCTGTATAACCCAGTCATTGAAAAGGTAATTATCAGCAGGGATGTCCAGTTTTTTGAAGATGAAGCTTGGGACTGGAACCAAAAAGGTGACCAGAAAAGCATCACCATCGAAGATGAACCATTGGAGAGAGAAATAGAAGAGCCTATATCATCTTCAACTAGTGGTACATCTTCACCAACAGCAGCTTCAGAACCACCACTACGTCGTTCACAACGACTGAGGGAGACGCCAGCAAAATTCAGGGATTACGTGGTCACAGGAGGCGATGGCAGTGATAATAACGGAATCACTGATGAAACATTAGTAAACTTTTGTTTGTTTGCTGAATGTGATCCTGTAACCTATGATGAAGCAACTGCAGATGAAAGGTGGATTCATGCAATGGATGAAGAAATTCACTCCATTGAGAAGAATGACACATGGGTGCTAACTTATTTACCACCTGGTAAGAAATCCATTAGTGTCAAGTGGGTGTACAAGACGAAGTACAAACCCACCGGTCAGATGGACCGTTACAAGGCCAGACTGGTTGTAAAGGGCTACAAGCAAAAGCCAGGTATTGATTATTTTGAAGTATTTGCACCAGTGGCTCGGATGGATACCATCCGGATGATCTTAGCACTTGCAGCTCAAAATCATTGGAAGATTCATCAAATGGATGTGAAATCAGCATTCCTCAATGGTGTTCTTGAAGAGGAAGTCTACGTGGAGCAACCACAGGGTTATGAGAAAAGGGCATGAAAATCAAGTTTACAAACTGAACAAGGTTTTGTATGGGCTAAAACAGGCACCTCGTGCTTGGTACACGCGTATCGATACATACCTGTTAGAGCGTGATTTTCAAAAGTGTCCGTATGAGCATACACTGTATATCAAGTCAAATACTAACGGTGACATAATAATTATGTGCCTTTATGTTGATGACCTAATATTTACAGGCAGCTGTGAAAAAATGTTTTCAGAATTCAGGGAGGTTATGACTAGCCAGTTCGAGATGACTGATTTAGGATTAATGTCCTATTTTCTTGGGCTTGAAGTGAAGCAAACAGATAATGGCATATTTATTTCACAGCAGAAATATGCTAATGATATTCTGAAGCGATTAAAAATGGAATCGCTCGAACCAATTCGAACTTCCGTAATTGAACATTTGGAGCTGAAGAAAGAAGGAACCGGTGAATTGGTAAATCCCACTTATTTCAAAAGCATTGTTGGCAATTTAAGATATTTGGCTTCTACAAGACCAGATATTACCTATGGAGTGGGAATTATTAGCAGGTTCATGGAGAAACCATACCAATCACATTTACAGGCGGCAAAAAGAATTTTGCGGTATGTCAGTGGAACTCATGATCATGGAATTTTATATTCTTATACTGACAACTTTGATCTGTTGGGGTATACAGATAGTGATTGGGCAGGTGATACTGAGACTCGAAAGAGCACTTCAGGGTATGCTTTCTTTCTTGGATCAGGAGTAATTTCTTGGTCTTCGAAAAAACAGCAGGTTGTTGCACTCTCGACAGCTGAAGCAGAATACATGGCATTAGCTTCAGGGGCTTGTCAAGCAATATGGCTTCGATGGATGCTGCGTGAATTGATGCATGAACAAACAGGTCCTACTAATTGATGTGTGACAATAAATCGGTTATTGCATTAGCCAAGAATCTTGTATTTCATGGCAGGAGTAAGCACATCGACATCAAGTATCACTATATTCGTGAGCAAGTCAAAGATGGTGAAATTGAACTTAATTTCTGCAGATCAGAAGACCAGATTGCAGATATCCTAACAAAACCATTGAAGGCTGATTTGTTTGAAAGATTGAAGACGATGCTTGGCGTTACGAACTTCCAAAATCAATTTTAAGGGAGGCTATTGAAAATATTAAAATACATTTTGGAAGAAAGTAAAAAAAAAGCCTCAATTTTTTTACTATTAATGGACAACTTATGTATGCTTAAGCCTCAATTTTTTACTATTAATGGACAACTTATGTATGCTTAAGCCTCAATTTTTTACTATTAATGGACAACTTAGGTGTGCTTAAGCCTCAATTTTTTACTATTGATTGTCAAAAATGGACAACTTAGGTGTGCTTGAGTTTGATAAAATTAAGTGTAGTCAAATAAAGACATTTAAGTTTGACAAAACTAGGTATAGAATTGGCTATAAATATGTATGGTTTTTCTTGTAAGTTTCATATCAAGGAGGAGAAGAAATAGAGAGAGAGAGAGAGAGAGAGAGAGAGAGAGAGTTCTTGTAAGAACAAGCTTAGAGCAAAACTTGATTTTCTTTGTGTAAAACCTTGACAAAGGTATTTTGTAGTATTGCTCTCTCATTTGCATTTTTGTTATTCTCTCCAAATTAAATCCTCCAAACTTCCGCAAAATTCCTCTTTCCTTTTTTATTTGGTTCCTACATCGCTATCCAAATTTCAGCCGTGCTCTCCCCGCCTTTTTCCTGCCACGGATTCTCGAAACCCAAAAGTCCATCACAGAATGCAAACAATGAGTAATATTTTGCAAGATCTGAACATCACCGATCGACCAAAACATCCATCCCGACTTCATTATTTCACATCCCTATACGCCATTAATTTAACACTGGCCAGAAAAAAGAAAAGGAGGAAAACAGAAACGTAAACATATTCATATATATTACACCCTATCTTCCATCCCCATCGCCGCCATACTGCGTAGAATTCCCATTCCAGAAAGAATTTCTATCACTGAAACGATTATCATCTTCGTCATGCTTCAGTGTATGTATGTTGCTACCGAAAGGGGATGATGATGGTCTCCTGCTCCTGCCCTCAGTTCTGCTTCCCGTGGAAGTGCTCTGATTTGTCGAGCCACGGAGGTTTGGCCCTTCCGTTCTTCCCAAGTTATTTTGAGGAGGAGGATTAGAATCTGATACATTGATGACAATATATACCGAGTCAATACTGTTCATTTCCAGATCAATTAAGCTTATATAAGCACAATCTAGTCTCAGGACAGAAACAGAACTGAAGCAAAAATTTCTGCTCCAAAAGGACGACGTAATGCACAAAACTTACCGGGCATGGCATCAACCATTACCATAGCAATTGGCATTCATAGGTAATAATACTACGGCTCCAGCAAGTAAAATCTATGCACATGACTCACGCAACATGAGCAGCAACCACACATCCATCCAGTGAACTAAAGAAGAGGAGCACGTCAGTCTGAACGGTAAGGACCATGAAAGTTCGATGAACTTCATCCATCACGGCTAGGAACATGTTCTCAAAATCAAACCAAGTCAACACAACAAGATAAATTTCTCGAGATTAGAGAGACTAAGGGTACTACCGCGAGCTATTTAATCCTATGTTGAACTTGATGAGCCGAACGTGCCTCCAAGATAAGAAAGCGGATTCACGTAGGACAAGATCCGTCTCACAGTTCCAAAGTATCTCCCATTATTTCCATCGGAAGAGTCATCACTTGAACTTGGTTGGTGCTGGGACAGGGAACCTCCTCTATTATGATTTGCGCCTCTTTCCAGTGGAACCACCATCAATGCTTGTCTACCGACCAGTTCCAGTTCCAATAAAGACATGTCCAAATCTACATGAACAACATAAAAGTGGCAATCTGAACTTGTAAACAGCATTTTAGCTGGAAGAGGACGACAATTCATGGCAAGCACACTGCTATAAGGGAAAATAAAAATCCACATGAATGAAATGAAATTACTGCCTAAAAGATTGGCAGAAAAACCAACCAGGACATGACAACGCTAGAACTTTTGGATTATGGACACGCATAAGAGACTGCATAGCAGGAAGGCACAGGGAATGCAGACACTCCTATTATACTTGAATCTGATCTAATATTTCACAGGCATTACCACCTAACGATATCCCAAATATAAAGAATTATGAACCAACTATTTTACCATCAAACTCTTGTGCTCTCCACCTTAAATAACAAATCGCACATTTGACAGTGTCTACAGAGATATTGTGACGTCCCTTGACCTCAGGATAATGGCACTACAATCATCTTGCTATGACATGTTTCCTAGGATTAGCATCCTGGCTGGTATGAACCAGCAGCACTAATCAGGTGTCACCAATCATATGACCGGTAATTCTAAGTTCTTGTCTGACATTACCTCTATGTCACCTAGTTCTGTTACACTTGCTGATGATTCACAGTCACATATTATTGGTCAAGGGAATGCAATCTTGGGTCCCTCTCTTACTCTTTCACCTGTTTATCATTTGCTAGCCTTCCCATATAACTTGCTCTCTATTAGTTCCGTTACCAGAGATTTGAATTGTTCTGTAACGTTTACTTCTACTCATTGCGTCTTTAGGATCTGAGGACCGGACGGATGATTAGTGGCGGACATGAGTTCAATGGGTTGTACTACCTAAACAAAGATCTTATTGCTGCGTCTGCTCAGAAGAAAACTGCCTCAGATTTATTTTAGATGCACTGTCGTATGGGTCATCCACCACCTGACATTCTTTGTCATTTTTCACATGTTTTAGAGTCTTTAAGTCCTATCCAGTGTGATGCTTGTCAATTTGGCAAACACCATCGGGTATCGTTTCCTTCTCGTGTTCAGCGTCGTGTGTCAAGTCCCTTTGAGGTGGTCCATTCTGATGTTTGGGGACCATGTCGTGTCAGTGATATGTCTGATTATAAATATTTTGTTACATTTGTGGATAATTATTCCCAAATGACGTGGTTATATTTAATAAAAGATCGAACTGAAGTTTTTTCTTATTTTCGTATGTTTTACTTTGAAATTCACAATCAATATCATGTTTCCATTAAATGTTTGCGGTCTGATAATGCCAAAGAATATATGTCGGTGGTATAAGTGCCGAACAAGGGGGGGTGGGGTAGTGGCGTTGGGGGCTAGGGTAGGGGTAGGAAATCTTTTTTTTTTCAAATATTTTATAAATATAAATATTGTATTTAAAATTACGAAAATTTCCAAAAATTATTTTTCACCCAAATTGGTTCCTCAGGCTTAGGTAAAGCTTTTAAATATGATTTTTCAATTTTATAGTTTTTTATTTTCTATTAATTTTCTTTAAAAACTTGATTAAGAAAATCAAAAAAAATTGAGAAAATTGAAAAATCAACTTTGGAGACCTTGGCCAACCATAGGGAACCATTTTTTAAAAAAATAAATTTTCATATTTTTCGCATTTTTAGTATTTTTCTGAAAATATAAAAATACTTCAAAATTAATAAAAAAAATAGCATTTGAGGACAAAAAAAGTGTTCACGAAAAAAAAAATCAGTATTTAAATGGTCCAACATGGAAAGGTTTTTTAAACAAAATATTGGCAATTTTTTCTTAATTTTTAGGCCACGAAATCTTTTTTTTTATTTTCGAATATTTTGTTATTATGGATAAATTTGTAAATAGCATTTGAAGGTGATTCTTTTCCAGTGATGAGAGACAATTTCAACGGATTTGTCATTGAGTTCCCCACAGATGCGCTCGACGATCCCGGGGGCCACCTTAGTCACTTTAGTCGAGAATGCTAGAAGAAAGTTGGCTATCACTAGAGATGTCAAATGAGTGGGTCAGGTCGAATATGGTCCGACCCATATTGACCCGTCTAACCCATTTTGACCCATATTCAATGACCCATACCCGACTCAATCCATAACCAACCCATACCCAACCTAACTCATTTTGACCTATATTGCCAAATCACGCTAATATTCTAAGAAAAATTATATAACTCATTTAAGCTATTTTAAGCTTTTCGCATGTATATGTTATTAGATAAATTTTTACATCAAATAAAAAAGAAAATTAAATAATAAAAAAATATTAAATAAAATAAAAAATGATATTACTAAAATACTTTCATGCAATAAAAAATCTAGTGAAATTTTTTTTATTTAAAAAAAAGTAGAAAAAATCTGTTCCTCTATCTCAGTGTTTGTCTGGCATTATTGATTGATAGCACAGCATTGTTGGACTTTAGCATCTTAAGCCAGCGGAAAGTTTGAGACTAGACATAATGTTTTCATCTTCTCTTTGGTGTTGGCCAAAGTTAGGATCAAGCTAAATAAAAAGACAAAATGGACGAAAGTTCCTCTTTTCTGTCACCTAACCCGTAGCTGGGACCCTTCTATTATTATTATTATTTTTTTGGTCCTACTGTAGTAGGGACTCCAGACGATATACAACACACACACACACATACTAAGCGCTTGATAAACCTGTTCCCAAAGCTTATAGCATCTCCCTGTCTACTCTCGCTCCATTTTTTTCTGCTCGAAACAGATGGGGTCACAGTACCCTGACGAAAGATGAAACACTGCGGAAGCCGATCTCGGTGCCCTTCCAGTTAGAGGATTCAAAATCACAAACGAATAGATTATGTCTGTCGATCAAAAGGTACAATGAATTGGCCAATATAGCCCATGTCATAGTCACCAACATCAATAAAAGCTGAGGAGTTTTCCCCGAGAGAAATTTGCAAGCAACATAACATGCCCTTGCTACTTACCGGCGACCACCATTGTGACCACGGCAACGAACGGCGACCGCGGCAGCAGGCGGCAGACGGCGACCACGATCACGACCGCTGCGGCGGACGGCGACCATGATCGCGACCGCTGCGACGGATGGCGACCGAGACCGCGGCGGCGAACGGCGACCGTGACCATGACGGCGGACGGCGACCGTGGCGACAATCGGCAAACAACGCCATGGGTCCATTTGCAAAAATAGAAAATTAAAAAAATAATAAGAAGAAAATCTAGGCTTTAAGACCCTAGGCCTATTTATAATTTGTAGGAGTTATGGGTCGAAAATGAGTCAAATATGGGTCAAAAATGGGTTTTATGCATGGCCCAATTTTGACCCATTTAATTTCACTTCAATCTTTTTGACTCATTTTTAGTGAGTCCTTCAAAAGTTAATGACCCATATAAGACCCATTTTATACAAAATATGGATTAAATATGGGTCTTTGATCCATATTGACGGTTTTAGCCATCACCACCGCCGTCGATGAGGACGACGAGCCTCAAGTCGTGCACTAGGATGATGTTGTCGACTACCAGGGTCGTGTGACCTCGACGGGCCTTGCGAGGAACAGATCTGGAGCGGCGGGTCGACCCTCATTAAACATCAATAGAAAAGAGTCCTCTCGACTGTCTTTGAAAGAGATGATAAACAGTGCCCTGAAGAATGGTAAAACTGGAATAGGAAAATATTAGGGAGGGTAATAAAGGTAACTGAAAAGATTCATTAATTCTCAAAAGCTACCTTCCAAAAATATGAAGTCTCAAGACGTAGCTTAGAGCTTCCGAAAATATCAAGTCTAGTCTCGAGATCTAGCTTACAACTTGCGCATACATAGCACACACGGTGATTTGTAAAATAAAATAGAATAGGATCAAACAAATAAAAATGTTTTAGAACTTAATATCTTTGAATTGACTCTTCATAACTACCAAGTTAGGGCAAACCTAACTAATAACACATATGGCCTCTGACTCACCAAACCCATTATTTAGCCGATAGAGATCAATTATCTCCTTACATTATTTCGACAACAGTGAAGATGGGTTAAATCGCGGGACAAATGTCGAATGCTTTTGTATTGCGCGAATTTCTCTATTATTTCTTCACGAAAAATATTCATATCCTCTTTCGAAATTTTTCTCTTCAAAAACTTTTAACGGTAAGTAAAAGTAATGGGACGCATCTTCGAACAACTCATTTCGTGAATATGAAAAAAGAAAAGTCATGCAAAAAGAAAAGATCAAAGAAAAATACAAAAATTCCAAATAAGAACCTTTTTTTTGTCAAAAATTTCAAATAAAAACTTGAGATGCCTTTTGTTTTCTTAAATAAGAACCTTAAATATCCACGTTCTTTTTGTCCCTTCCTTCTTGCCGGTGGCCGATCTCAAGCTATAATCTACCACCAAAGAGGGCTGGGTGAGGCCACCCTCAAGGCTGACGAGGACTGCCTTGCTCAAATCTAGCAATGGTCGGTTTTAAGGGTGATCTGGCCCAATCCTCGCCCGAGACCAATCACTGACGGGAAGGAAGGACCCAAAAAAAGGGGATTAAAAAAATGAATGATGAAAATGGCCTTTTCATTAAATCGCTCTTTTAAAATAACAAGAAATATTAGGTTTTTATTTGAAATTAAGCTAATCTATCAACAGCAGCTAGAAAAGCCCAACTAGGATACGAATGCCAGGTCGGCGCCAAAAGAACGTGGCGGCCCCAAGTTTGACCTGACACTGACCTGACGTCACCTCTCTCGATCGAGAATCACGTTTCACAGGCAGGCATCCTTCGATCAGTCAAAACCCTGCTTCACTCTCTTCTCTCTCTCTCCATCTCCGACCGATGGCCATGGCTTCCGCTTTCATCAACCCTAATTTCTCTTCCATCTCCTCCTCCTCCTCCCCCTCCATCGCTCCCAAACTCTACTCCCTCCTCCCCTCCTCCTCTCGCCATAACCCAAGATCGTCGCCATCATTATCATCCAACTTCCCTCGCTTCTCTTCCCAATCTCCCCCGTCACTACCTCCCTGCTCCGCCATCAGATGCTCCGCCGCCGCTCCCCCTCCTCCCTCCCGCCGCCCTCCCTACGTCCCCAGCCGCATCCCCGACCCCAGGTACGTCCGCGTCTTCGACACCACCCTCCGCGACGGCGAGCAGTCCCCCGGCGCCACCATGACCTCCAAGGAGAAGCTCGACATCGCCCGCCAGCTCGCCAAGCTCGGCGTCGACATCATCGAGGCCGGCTTCCCCGCCTCCTCCAAGGACGACTTCGAGGCCGTCAAGGTCATCGCCCTCGAGGTCGGTAACGCCCTCGACCCCCACGATGGCTACGTGCCCGTCATTTGCGGCCTCTCCAGGTGCAACGAGAAGGACATCAGGGCCGCTTGGGAAGCCGTCCGCTACGCCAAGCGGCCGAGGATACATACCTTCATCGCCACCAGTGGGATCCACATGGAGCATAAGTTGAAGAAGAGCAAGGAAGAGGTGTTGGACATCGCCAGGAGGATGGTGGCCTTCGCCCGGAGCTTGGGCTGCGATGATGTCGAGTTCAGCCCAGAGGATGCTGGCAGGTTGTTACAAACTTCCTGTCTTTGCATGTCCTTTTATGATATGATTTGGTTCCTCGTAGCAGTCGAGTTTGTTAATCATCTGATTTGTCATTGTCCAGTTACTTCCCAGACAATTTGTAGGCCACCTTCTTCTATGTGTTATCTATGGTTGATTGCATTTGGGTTTAAATAACCGACTTTTCTACCTTTCTCGTCGCATACTGCTGCATATACTCACGAATGTGCTTATCTGTTGAATTTGCAATTGTGGCCTCATATACTAAAGATTACTCTTTGTTCAGAGTCCTTGGCCCATCTTGTAAGAATCATTCGTTTTCTTCCCTCTTGTGCTCGTTTTATACATTTCCCTGAGAATATTTGCAGCTACATTTCTGTATTTACTATTGTTGGTGTCACTAGCTTTGAGTGACAGGGTTACTGCTGCTTGCACCTTGGATGAATATAATTTTCTAAGGGGTCGTATGAAGCTTCACAATGTTACAAAATCCTATTTTTTCTTTAATTTTGACCTTTTTTTAACCTTGATTTCTAACTAGATCGGAGAGGGAGTTTCTCTATGAAATTCTGGGTGAAGTTATCAAGGCAGGTGCCACAACTCTCAACATACCCGACACTGTGGGTTTTACTACGCCTGAAGAGTTTGGTAAACTGATAGCTGACATTAAAGCGAATACCCCTGGAATAGAAAATGTTATCATTTCCACACACTGCCAAAATGATCTTGGTCTTTCAACAGCCAACACCATAGCGGTATGTGGATATTTTTCCTCCCTAGTTTAATGAAAACTTTTAGCGAGCGTGAACTTATATCTAAGGACCTCTGAAATCAGGGCGCATGTGCTGGGGCAAGACAAGTGGAAGTAACAATTAATGGCATTGGTGAAAGAGCTGGAAATGCTTCTTTGGAAGAGGTGACCATCAGCTCTGGCATTATATAAAGCATGGATATTTCATTCTCCCTTAGTGATTGTGTATATGAGGGGGAATGGATCTATAGGAAGGGAGGATGGTGGTAATCAAAAGATTCTCTTTGAATTGATGCTTGTAATGCAAATGACACCGTGAACAAATCCATTCATGTTGTGAACCCTGAATTATGTGATATAATCAGTTTATATTTAAGGACTGTAATATTGTTTTCGGTTATTTTATGATATTTCATAAATAAATGAACTAACAGGCGCTTTTTAGTTTTTAGCATCAATGAAATTATCATAGGTTCCTTTACCAAAAAAAAAAATTATCATAGGTTCTGCTTTTTGATAAGGGATGTTTATGGGGAAGAAGCTGGGTATAGTGTCAGTACGTATGAAGTATACTGGCAAGGATACCCAGAAACAAAAGGGACAAAAAGGAAAGATATGCAAACTTGTGTGCTGTTAATTCAATTTTGCTCGTTCCTTTCTCTTTCTAAGTTTTTGCAGTTCTGAATGGTCCATGTCCTTTCAACTATACTTTTCTCTTAGCATGCATTTTTCACTATTGAATGGGAACTGAGTGATGCTGGAATATGTAAAGTTTTAACTTGTTTCACTGCACCGCTGCTAGTAATAATCAATTCTTTGACTGTAAGATGAGAAAAGCTTGTTTGATGTGATCTGGATACATAGAAGCACCGATCAGAGGCCCTGGCGAGAGACAGAGCTCAATGACGGGATTTAGGGTAAGCCATATGGATGGCCCTAACCTACCAAAGTGTGGTTAGGTCTCTCAAGATATAACTTGAGTATATGCATCACAGTGAGGACCTATACATGCTAGAGAGAAACAGCATAATAAGTTCTATGCATGTCATTGGTGCTTGTACTTATGAATATTTAGTTTCAACATCTTCCTGTTTGTTTCCTTTTGCTGTTTGGTTGAAAATTGTCTGGAGTCATTTTCTGTTCTTGTGTTGCTAATCTTCCTTACCTTTTGCCTTTCCTAATAAAAAAATTAATAGGTGGTAATGGCCTTAAAATGCAAAGGGGAGCACATAATGGGAGGTCTTTACACAGGAATCAATACTCGTCATATTGTCATGACTAGCAAAATGGTATATAAATTTGATTCATATTTTTCTTACCTTTAACAACTGTACTTCTAATATCTGTTAAACAACGTTATAGGTAGAAGAGTACTCGGGCTTGCATGTACAACCTCATAAAGCTATTGTTGGAGCTAATGCCTTTGCCCATGAAAGTGGCATCCATCAGGTCAGTGGCTGTGAACTTTGAGTTTGTGGCTTCTTGTCACCTATTTGCTTCCTTTTCTTGAATAATTTCTTTAACTGTTCATTTTAGATGCCTAACTGTTAATGTCCCATTTCTTTGGTGAGATAAATCTCCTTATTGGCTTCTTATCATATGGCTCGGAAACTTTTGCCGTCATTTGAATTGTGGTCCCTGTTGAAACTAAGGCACTTAAATGGATATATTATGGTCTTCTAATGTTGCCCAGTCAATTTTTTCTTTTTTCTTTTACTTCAATGCCTAGTTTACTGCTGGTTGCTGTGTTTAAATATATGATTTTTTTTTTTAACCTCAAAGACATTGATTCTAGGAGCACTAAATGCTATTCTTCTAGCTTTTGATCCCTGTTCCAGATGATGTTTTCTTTAGCGACTAAACTTGAAGGAGCTGATTTAATCTTTGATGGCATTTTAATGATATTTATCCTAGGCTTTGTGGGGACTGACGTCTGGTGGTGGTTGATGTGGGTTATGAATGGTGGATATGCTTGGAGGCGCAGTGCACAATCTAAACATGTATAATAGATAAAAGAGGATTAGTCAATATAGGAAGAAATAGAACAAGAAAAGTACAGCCGCGAGGCTGTAAATGGTTCAATCAGAAATAGATGGTCTGTAGATTGACCCAAGCGTTTGCATAGTGAACACCACTTTTGAAGAAATTAATTGAGCCATGGTAAGAATCTTAGAAACTGTAACCTCTTTAGATTTTTCGAGAACCAAACAGTCCTTTAGTTTTTCTTCGACAACCAAACGGTCCTTTAGTGTTTCTTCTTGTTCCTATTTGAAAATATTGAGAATACCATTTTGTTTGTCTCCTAGTTTAAAGAGAACTTGCTTCAATTTTCAGAAAACTTTATAGCAAGGAAGATTGCCAAATGTGTCCATTTTGTTGGCCGCTGCTCAAAATATAAGTGTAAAACTTAAGCAACTCCAGTAAGCAAGCTAATTTCTTGGCATTTTAGTTCGTATATTGATTTCTCATTCTAATTGACAACTAAATATATTTGAGGAAAAATCCATGACATCTATGATATTGCTTCTTACAGTGTTTTTTTTTTTCCCCTCTTTATAGGACGGAATGCTGAAACACCCAAGTACATATGAAATTATAACTCCTGAAGATATTGGTCTCGAGCGATCCAATGAGGCGGGCATTGTCCTTGGAAAATTGAGGTGAGGGTTTTTTTGTGGTAATTGCGTCAATTCCTTTGTAAAGGTTCTGGTTTGCTTTAACTTATCAAATGTAAGTACATAGTGTAAAATTTCTCAATGAATTGCTCACTAGAAAGGGTCACGCTAATTCCACCGCCAGATTAGCTCCTTGCAACAGAAACTTAGGTGATAAAACTAGCATTGTGAGTCCTTCACCCATCTGTGTCACTTTGCCTGCTCAAACTAGCCTCTCAGTGCATGCTGCTGCTATTGCTAGTATTCGTCCACTGCCGCCGTCATACGTGACTCATCACTTACCCTCACCACTACACATCTTCACCATCAAATCTCTCTCTCTCTCTCTCTCTCTCTCTCTCTCTCTCTCTCTCTCTCTCTCTCTCTCTCTCTCTCTCTCTCTCTCTCTCTCATGTGCCTCTGCCGTCAACCACCAACCTGCAAGCTTTGAGCGCATTAAGCCATGACAACTCGGATTGAGGCTGTCAGAGGTGGTCAACCTTTGATCGACCTAGGACTGAAGTCGTGAGGTCTTGGCAAGCCGAGAACCGGGAGGTGCGGGCAGAGAGAGGGAGAGATGGAGGACAGTGAGAGGTCAAGTGTCAATTGCAGTCAACAATTGAAATCAATGAAACCCCAACAGCAGCAACTAGCCACTCGTAGCTTGGTATGGCAGCAATTTTGTTGGTCTGGCCAAGTTGGCCAGCGAAGCAGTGGCTCTGGAATTGCACATTTGCTGGCCCGGTGCAGCTTTGGTGTCCAGGAAGATGAGGAAGTTGGTTGAGAATTTGAGTGTTGGTGATGAATGATAGCGAAAGAAACTCTTTGGCAAAGTGATGATGATTGTCACAAGGATCTCGATGGTGATGAGGGAGTCTGTCTCTGTTGGTATTGTGATAAAATGTAATTTGTTCGTGTGGAAAGTGGGCTTGCAGATCATCTAGGTTTGCAAAACATACATCTTGAAGGGGACTGTAAAGTTTTCTCATAGATCTAAGATCAACGAAACAGATTAGATGAGAATCGATGACCTCTTGCACATATATCTCCTTGAAATGGTTTGAATGTGGTGCAAAACCATTCACGCACCAATCTGGCCATCGTTAGTTCAACCTTTAGTCCGAATAGAAGAAATGGTGGAAAGTACCAGCCAGAAGCTGTAACCAACAGATATTTGATGAACTGGGGAGAAGCTATAGGACAAAGGAAGTAGATGAAAGATATCAAAGCGTGGTTACTTTTGTGATTTTACTTTATTAGGGTGTGGATGGAGCTGATATAGGGGTGGAATTAGCATGGCTCTATCAAAAGTGGATGGTAAATGGCAACATTTTCTGAAATTAGCGGCCCCTTGCGATATTGCACTTGATGAAGTTAATGCTTCAGGGAAGATCACAAAACTAGAAAAGATCAAATTCATCTCATATAGCAAGATTAGTGAGGGCAATCTATTTTGTGAATTGTGTGTGTATGACTTGGATAAAGGGTGTTAGTTGATATTTGATGTTTCTAATCTGTCACTTATTTTGTGAATTATCAGTGAATAAATTGGATAAAGGGTGCTAGTTGATAAGTACGTTTCATGGAATGGTGGGAAAATGTGCTGTTGACATGTAATTCATTGATGTGTAACTGTTATTTTCCCCTCACTTTCTTTGTGCATTTGGGTTGTTTGAAGTTTTGAAGTTTGCTCTTGCACATTCAAGTATGTCTTAAATTTATCCTCTTTTTCCTCAAATCTATCTGATACAGTGGGCGCCATGCTTTGAAAAGGAAACTTCTAGAGGTAAGCAGCATTTTTTCCCTACTTCATGTTTGCCCTAGTTGCGAGTTTCCTTATTGTGATCATTTTCTCATGTTCTATCTGCCCTCTTCAGCTTGGTTATGATATCGATGGTGAACAATTGGACAATATCTTCTGGCGGTTTAAGGCAGTAGCTGAGCAGAAAAAGGTGGGTAAGAATAGTGTCGCTGCGTGGTTGTGCTTCTCATTGTGCTAGATTAGAATTAGTCCATAATTTGACCATTTTATAATTGATTAGTTGCATTTATATTTATTATTCATATTCACGGTGTTACTCTTTGTGTACATATGCACACACACATGTTCAAACTTTGTTTGGAATAATACAAAACAGAACGGTCATACAAGGATGATTGCAACTATTTTCCTCTGGGTAAGAGGGTCAAGACGAATGTGGGCAGCACTGCTGCATATCCCTTCCATCACTGCAATGTTGAATTTGAAATGTTTTCCAATTATCTTGTTTGTGTGATCATTTTTGTAGAGGTAATTCCTTGTGAATCCATAAGATGGTCAGAGCAAAGTGGATAGCTTAAGTCTCTGTTTCTTGCCATGTTTAGTTCACTGGATGGTTGGTTCAGATCTGCTTAGTTATCCAATGTTACTGGAATGTGAACCGTTTTGTACTCTTATGCATGCAGATAGACTTAATACACACTTCATTGGTAGCTTGAATACAAAGTTGAAAAGAACTTAAAGACCATCCCCCACCTTTTCCAAATGGTGAAACTTTTGAATCTGTGGAGATGATTAAGCTGCAATTGAACAGTTGACATTGACAACAAAGTACTAGTACATAGAGTTATACGTTGAGTGGTTAAGACTCGTAAATTGCAAAAGTGATGTAAAGTTTTCGTAAGTAAAGACAATAATAGTTCTTTTTATCCTCTTTGTGAGTTGTGGCTTTGTATGCTTGCTTCTTTTGGCTCTGAGGAAGGCGTAGTACATGACTGCTTTCTTTGTTGCACTAGAGAGTTGCTGATGCTGACATAAGAGCCCTGGTATCAGATGAAGTTTTCCAACCAGCTGTTGTATGGAAACTTCATGATTTACAGGTATATCTGCATAGTTTTTCCAGCTTTGACCATGGTGATTTCAATTCGAATCCATTTGGTGAAAAAATCAAACTCAAATGACATGCAGGTTACATGTGGAACTCTTGGTCTGTCGACGGCAACTGTGAAACTTGTCAGTGCTGATGGGAAGGAGCATATTGCTTGTTCTGTCGGCACTGGACCTGTGGATTCGGCATACAAGGCTGTTGATCTAATTGTTAAGGTTTGAATTTTCGATTTTATCCTGATGCACTCATATTTTATCGAAAAGTCAGTCAAAAAATACCTCTACCAAATATCATTTTACTTTTGGAGTATCATTGTCTGAGAAGTAGGATATTTTCGGTGTGAATTTAATAAGGAATGAATAAGGAGAACACATTCGAATTTTGTCATCGTAATCAGGTACACAAAGCTGCTTGCTGTAGCCACCAAAAGGATTTTTTCATCTAGTTGCTTTCAAGTATGGGTTATAGTATGATCATTAGTTTATTATCATAGTAACATTGCAAATAATTACAAGTACCAAATAAAGTGGACAAAATTAGAATTTTCTCAAGAGTTGACTTTCAGAACTGACAGATGTGCACCTGCATTAAGCTGAAGATTCTCACTTAATCTAAAAGTTGGGGAATCCTTTGAAGCTATCACCATATTATTTATGCAGGTACCTGCAACGCTTCTTGAGTACTCCATGAATGCTGTCACAGAGGGCATTGACGCAATAGCCACAACCAGAGTTTTGATCCGTGGCGAAAACAATCACACATCTACACATGCTTTAACTGGGGAGACTGTACACAGAACCTGCAGGTACAGCATGTGTTTAATATGTTTACAAACCATGTTAATTTACTTCACATAAACCTCAAGATTGCATTTATTGCCTAAATGCTAGTGGTACTGGGGCGAGCATGGATATTGTCGTTTCAAGTGTGAGGGCCTATATTGGTGCATTGAACAAGATGTTAAGTTTTGTGGAGCAGACTCCATCAGAGGTTCCTGCAGAGAGAACCCCAGCGTCCGTGTAAACATGCCTGACAACTGGTAAGGCATCTTCCATATGGGTGGTGACTACACGATGAGTTTTTGGGTCTTTTCCATACATTCCTGGCCAAAGGTCATCACAGATCTTTCTATTAAGGCTTAACATTTTCAACAACTTCATTCCCCAAGAAGCAGTGAAGAAAAATCATTCCTTTGTAACTTTGTTGGTGAGTTAGTCTGAACTTCTTGAGCATATGTCTGAGGAGTAAGTTTGTGTTTTATAGACTAGGCATAAGTCGGTGTGTCCAAGCTAGTGAGCTGTCTAGCTGTGCCAATACACCTTAGTTTCCTTGTTCCCCTTTTCTGAAGGATTGGATTTTTTACTTGTTTTTGAAGCTCTGCTAAGTTAGCTGCAATATTTTACAGAGTAGCGTTGTGTTTGTTGCATATAGGAGAACGTATTCATCATTATTAGATGTGCAATTCCAAAACTATCTGCTGGCTTTATTTTCTTCTTCCTTCACCATTTCAAAACTCCTAAGCTTTGTTCAACCATCACATAGCTGGAGATGGGATGAAGATCAGAACGGCTAAGTTTTGGCAATGAACATAAAGAATTCGCCTATGATTTCTACTGTCATTTCTTCAGCATATGACTCTCCTTTGTGTTAGTCTTTGAGGTGCTGTTAAGAAACATCTTGGAAGATAACTGTGCTTGTTATGGCAAGTGGAGATGGTGCAGGACCTAATGGGCGCTGCCGGGTGCCCTTTAGTGAAACTTTCATGATTTCCTCATTGTATTTTTATGACCATTTCAGTAAAATTTCTTGATCCTATGGCCTTGCGCCAAGATTTCATAAAATTTACTTGGCTGCAAGTGATTCTGGCTTGAATCCATTGCAATTCTTGGTTTTTGATTTCTGACTGACAATAGAGAAAAAGGTGGTGATGGGGGGAAATCTGTAATGGATGACCAGATTCATAATGCTTTTGAAATGAATGACATTGGTTCGTGTTATTAATCATTATGTTCAGCGGGATGATAGTTGGTATGCTCTCAACCTGCACATTGCGGTTCATAATTGCCTTTTGCATCTTTTGAAACTGAAAGCATAGAGAGAATTAACGGTTGCCTCTCTTCTTTTAAATGTGAAAAGTTCAATGGGAAAAGAGAAGATATGTGACATGCGAGAAAATAATCGGCGGTTGCAAAGTGTCACATCAGCGTATTTATGTACTCAAGTGACGTCCTGTTATAGATTGACATGGAGATATTCACGTGGAATAAAACAAGTAAAAATTTTATTCTCTTTCTTCCTTCATCCCCAAAGCCCAGCCCAACCGCTTTCGGTGCATGAACTGACGGTTCCGATTCCAAATTTAGAGGAATCGGAATAATTTGGAATCGGAACCGAAGGTTTCAGGCCAGTTCCTGTCTGGTTTGGAGTTGGTTCCAAACTGCCAATTATTTCGAATTGATTTTGGTTATTTTTTTAAAATATTTTTGAGTTTAAAAATGTGATGAATTTGTAATAAAATTGTAATCAAATTATCAAATAATGAATTATAAAATAATGTATTATCAAATAAATGTAGGGAAAAAAAAAGGGAATGAGGGGGATTTGAGCTTAATGATTTATCATTAAGCATATGCAAATCTTTTTTGGCAGAAGGATCAAAATTCATGAAGTTTTCTTACTTTTGATAATTCTGTACTTACCTTATCATCAATCATCGCTATCCCTTCTTGTACCGGTGGTGGTGATATCTCCATAATCAAATAATTCAGTTTCATTATTACGATCTATCTCTTATTATCTATATTAAGTATTTGTCCAATTATTAACGCAACTTTGACACTCCATCAATTAGAGAGTTAACCTTGAATGTCGTTCATCCAAAATATTATCTTTAGTGCTAAATGTTTGTTCTATCACAACTGTTGAATAAGGGATTACTAAAATTTATTTTGTAATTATAGCAAGAATTGGGTATTGGGTAGCATACCTCTTCCATCAATTCAATATTATGAAATTTCTGCTGTTTTGAGATTCATCAAACTCAAAATGATTAGATAGCTCTCTATCTCAAAGTTATTTCTTATTACTTCCTTTTTCTTGTTTTCCCATGCACCAAAAGTTGGTACTCTTTGCTAATTTTATCTGTATTTCCATATTGTAAGTCACTAAATTGAGAAGATCCATATCTACTATCACTTCGATTATTTATTATACAAAATTTATTATATAATTATATTATTGCGTTTTTAGCTTTTGTTTGTATACTTCTAATATTTACCGTATTGATTAAATATAAACATTCATAATACATATTTAAATAATCACCTAAACTATCTAGTTTATAACATGGATCAAAAATAAAAGCAACTAAATAAATAATAGGAATTTTCCTATAATAATATTCCTATTTTGTTCATATTGTATTTATAGTATCACCTAATTTCTCATCATTTTCATTTTCTTCAAAAATTCCAACAATATTAATACATTCTATTAAAAATAAATGTCTAATAGGACAATAAACACCGAAAAAAGTATACGTTGAATCATTAAAAAATTTTAAAATATCTAAAAATATTTTGCAACTATCTCATTCTTGCATGTATAAATTAATGTTAGATATATTATTTGAAATAAATGTACATAATAAATCTTTATGTGCAAAAGATTCATTAAGTAACTCCTAAGTAGAATTCCAACAATTTGAAACATCTTTTGGAAATATTTTTGGTCTTTTCTATTTGTTTTACAAAATTTTGACCATTCTCTCATTACTTAGGATGTTTTCATAAATATTAAATTGTTATTTTTATAGGGTTGAGGAAAATTTGAAAAGTTTTTAAACTATCTTGTACACATAAATTTAAAAAATGACAAGTACATCTAATGTGAACAAATTATCCACCAACAATGAATTTACAAATCTTTTCTAGTTCAATAATTGAAGTGGTATTTTGCTGAGGTATTATCAAAACTAATTAAAAAAATTCTGTTGTTAAGCAAATAATACTCTTCTAAAATTTTCCTAATTAATCTATAAATATTATTTGTTGTATTCCTAATATCCTATCATCAAAAATTCTAGACGCAATAATTCTTTTTTGAATATTCCAATCATCATCTATTCAATGATGTATTATATTCATGTAAGAATTAGCTTATCAATAATCACTATAAATATCGCTATCTATATGCATACGTCCATTAAAATTCATTTAAAAAAAAGCTTGCAATTTTTTCCTTTTTTATAAAGATTTTTAATTTCACGTTTAAGTGTATTTCTAGGAATACGTTTTGCTTGTGGAGCACATGTATTTTGTATAAATTGATTAAAATCAAAATTTTCACCAAAATTCTACATAAATAAATTTACCTAATTATTCTTTATAAGTTTTTTCATTAAAACAAAATAAAGAAGAAGTGTTAGGGTTGGTGTACAAAGAAATTTGTTGTTGGTTGGTATCAATTCCCACTTCGATTAGATGATTCGATCAAAGATGCCAATTAAATGTTCAATATCCTTGTCCACCTATATATTTGTATATTATACCACAATATTTACAAATTTATTCACACCTTTTTGGACCTTTTTCAAAATTTTCAACTTTCATGAAGTGCTCCTATATGTTAGATGCATCATTTGTTATTGTCGTTTCTTCGATACCAATAGAAGGATGAAAACTTTCTTGCCTGTGGACTTATTCCTTATTAGGGAAAATATTGATTTCATCATTTACATCAACTCCCCAATCTGCATAATCATGAGGATTATGATGCTCGGATTCTCTCATTGCGCTCTTGCCTTTACCACTTGCTCTACTTCCACTTGCCTTTTTTTAGATATATAAAAAATATATATGGTATAATGGAAATATATATATAGTTATAGGTTATTAAAAAAGAATTTGAAATAGAAAATTATTAAGGGAGATAATAAATAAAGAAAATAAAAAATTAGAGAACGAAAATGTAATTGAGACTTGAAAATTAGAGATAATTTGACTGAATTGAGAGTTAGAAAGAATTAAGAGAATTTGTGTGAAAAAATGAAAGAATGAAAAGGTACTTATAAAATTTTTTATCATATAATTTATTTTTTTATTTTGGCTGTTAGAGCTAACGACTCTACCGTTGGTGTAACTATTTGAACCGTTGATTCCAGGCCAATTCCGATTCTTGTTCTACAAAATGTGGAACTAGAACCGAACCCTTATGGCCATGGATCGGTTCTGGTTCTGAATCGGTCAACAGGCTGATTTTGGGTTTAATCGGGTTAGTTCCGGACCCAAACTGGCCCGTGGCCATGTCTAATCCAAGAGGCTGCTGATGTAGTTTTTCATTTTTTTTTCAGTTTGAAATCGAAATCCTTGATAGCGGGAAGCTCTAGCTTGCTATCTAGTTTTGCGGCCATGGATGAGCCACGGTCAATACCTAGATTTGTGGCGAAATTGCCTCAGAGCCATGGATGAGTAAAAGCTTGCCGTGACATTTCAGGATTAACAGATTCGGGATACTATCCATTTTGACTCTTCCTATGTCGAGCCATGAGGAGGTCATCATTTTGGCAGTGCTCTAATTTCTACATGTTTAATTTTAGGATTTCAAATCAAAGCTTGTTGTCACGTCAAAGGCGATTGCTTGAGTTAATTATAATTTTCACATATTTAATCGAGGAAACTTTTTTCTTTCTTGTTCAGTGTGCAGTTTGGTTTGCTCTTGCCCTATTTACCATCAAACTGTCAAGAGCTACTCATGTTCGAGCCATCTGGCCTCGATGACCACTCCCCACCTTTATCGGACGGGTTGTTACACTTGCGACCACGGGGTGAGGACCAATATGGTCGAGCGACGATGGAGGGGGTAGCTCGGGAGCGATGTCGAAAAGAGCGAGAATGGTCCGACGAGATGATGATGTCGGAGTTGAAGGGCTGTGGTCTCTGATGAAGAGCGCCATGACCAACTAGATTTAGTTGAATGATGCCGATAGCGACCATGGACGAGCGTGGCTCACTCACCAGTCTTGCTTGTCCATGGCCGATGACGACATTGTCCATGACGGGCTCCCCCCCACCTATGGCTGGGGAAAGGTGATCTAAGGCGAGGCGGCTCATCGCCGGTGGAAGATAAATAAATTTTCATTTAATCCCACATCAGCAAATATGTGTCAACTCAACTATAAGTGAATGTGAGGTAAGTAATGGGAGTCCCATCAGCTGAAGTGGCTCTATGCGATCATTGAATATTTCCTCATGATAGAAGGATTTTATTTTGGGGGTAATAAATCCGAAATTCGCCAATAAAAGTTTTAAATATATTGTATTGATATCAATTCAGTCATAAATCTTTCAATTAATTCAATTTAGCCCTAAATTTTTTTGTATTCGTATCAATTCAATTAATTATGTCAATTTTGATTGGAAATCGCTAATATCGACATCGGCCTTCACACGTGGTGTAGCTTGCGCTGACGTGAACATTTTTCAATAATATTTTTTTTTGAAAAAATTATTTCTTTTCCTTTCTTTTACTTTAGCTTAGCTGTCGATTGCCAACGACTCTTGCCAACCAAAGCCGAAATGAAAAACAAATAATTGAAAAAATATTATTAAAAAAAATCAACGTCAATATTGACCATGCCACCAATATTGGCTTAGCGATTTTTTGTCAAAATTAGTCAGATGAACGAATTTGTACCAATACAAAAGATTTAGAACTATATTATTTTAATTAAAATGTTTGGGGCTGAATTGGTACCGATGAAATAAATTTAAGTTTTTGTTCTTCTACTTTTCCCATTCTTCATGTTATATTTATATATATATATATATATATATATATATATATATATCGTGACTTCAACGTGGTAGATAAAGGCATATATTTATATGCTTGGCTCCAGTCAATAGTTCAAATCTAATTCACAACTCCCAAGAAAATTCATAGTAGTTTCCCCAAATATAGAAATTTCGAATATGCCATTCATGAAAAATAAATAAGCAAAGGAAGGATCATTGCCGTTCGAAGAGAGAGAGAGAGAGGCAAAATCAAAAGCAGAAGCGCCAATCTCCTCTCCTCTCTTCTCCTCTGATCTGTCACTTCCGTTGCAATCTCGCCAGACTCTCTCTCTCGCGCGCTCGCACCAGACGAGATTACAGAGCGGTCACAGGTAGATTCAACCCCCCCAAAATTGGTAATGTCTCTCCTCTCTTTTCAATCTCTGAATCACGACCATTTCAAAAACCCCCCATTTGATCTCTTCTTCCTCTCCCCGATTTTCATCTCTCTTCCCATTGATTCGCATCGCATCTGATTCTGTCTTCTTTCATGGAACGCGAAATCCATCGCCGAGGTTTAGTAGTGAGTCCCTTTCCTTACGTTCCCGTCCTGTTTTTTCGAGCGCTTGCCATCGGTTTCCGCACATGGTATTGCGTTTTTTTTTTCCTGTTTGACGCATTGGAAGGGGATTTTCCAAATTATGCTCCTCCCGATGACTTGCTCCCGAAGCTACGTTGATTGGTTTGTAGCGCGATCTTAAGGAATTCTTGGATTTCGGGATGATCGGGCTTAGGAATGTGTCCTGAGTCCTGACGTTGGAGAGTGGATTTTACATCCTCGATCATTAGGACTTTAAGCTTCGTCCTTGATCAGATAGTATCTGAAAGGGGATAGCTTCACTGGGTTTATCTTTTTAATCCGGGATATTTCCATCTTTTGCTTGGTACGTTGAGGATTTATCTATCTTGCAGGCGCATGCCCCTCCTCCAGGTTACTTTGTTCGCCTGGAATATCGGAGAACTCAAGACAGCCTTCTCTTGAAGAAGAGTTCTAGCAAGAAAATGCGGCGGTGGCTTTGTTGCACTTGTCAAGTCGAAGAACCTTACTCTACAAACGATGACGAGTTACTGAAAAGCCCAAGGAACCATGTACATGGTATGTTTCTCAACATACTCTGTTAACAAATTTCCCTTGTTGATCTTTACCAAAAAAAAAAAATTTCCCTTGTTGATGATTATGAAAGAGTAGCTCCTCTTAAAGCTGATGGAAAAACTCAAAAAATTTTGTGCTGATCTGTAAATTCTTGACCCATAAATTTCCTAAAGGTCTATAATACTGTCCTCGCTGTTCAAATTTTGAGGAGTTACACTCGCTGTATAGGCATCTTGATTTGAAGAACCTGCATCCCGTACATCTACAAATTGAGTACATTTGGTTGCAATTATTGAAATATGTAGCATGTGAACTTAAATGATTTTGTGCATCTGGCACGTGCACATATGGTTTCTTCCTGCTGGTTTTTATTTTGGCCTACTTCACAGGGTTCTACAGAAAATCTTTTTATTTGTAGTATCTGGAGTTCATTTTTATTTTTGATTTTAGCAGAGTAAGCTCTTGGTAATCTCGGAAGTATTTAAGCAGAAAGATTTCATGCTTTTCAGTGACAGAATTGAATAAATCAAGCCCAAGGGCTTCTGTATTACCATCTCGAAACTATTTTACTATGCCTAATGACAGACTATAGTTCCTAAAGATCCAAAGGAAGATAACAGATATCTGGAATGTCTAATGTCTTACTTTGTTGTTTCCTCGGTATTATAGGCTGAAGCCATGCCACTAGTCCTAGAAAATAGATTATTTGTCAAATAGTAGAGCAATTGAAGTAGCTGATACATTGTTTCAATCTGAAGGAAGATCATCGTGTTGGAAGTTTATGATTCTTTGTCTTGACATATTCTGGCGAGTAGTACTTTCAAAGGCAGTAGAGCAAATCATTTATGTCTATTTGTTTTCCTAATTTTTCCTTTTCCTAAATTGGGCATAGGGCATCAAAAAAGTTCAAAGTCGTCTGCTCCTGTTAAACCTGAAATGCAAAAGGCACCACCACCTATTGAGGTTCCTGCTTTGTCATTGGATGAGCTAAAAGAAAAGACTGATAACTTTGGATCAAAGTCATTGATTGGTGAAGGATCTTATGGAAGAGTATATTATGCTAACTTAAATAGTGGAAAAGCTGTGTCTGTCAAAAAGCTCGATGCTTCATCTGACACCGGGTCAAATGTTGAGTTTCTGACGCAGGTATGTGTAGAATTTGAATACTGGTAAACACCATCTCAGACAATGAATACTGGTATTAATCTGTTATGGAATGCAATGTATTTAATAACGACAGTATGCCCTTGATTGTCATGGATTTATGCATTCAGGTTTCCATGGTATCAAGGTTGAAGCATGAAAATCTTGTTGAGTTGCTTGGTTACTGTGTTGAAGGGAATCTTCGTGTGCTTGCGTATGAGTTTGCAACCATGGGATCACTACATGATGTGCTTCATGGTAAGCCTACTTGCCTATCATTGCTTAATGCTCTCAGTTTGTTTTATGCTGTAGAAATACCAAAAAGCATCCTAAGTGACAGATGATCACTTACAGGAAGAAAAGGAGTTCAAGGTGCGCAACCAGGTCCTGTCCTAGACTGGATGCAGCGAGTGAAAATTGCTGTTGATGCAGCAAGGGGATTGGAATATTTGCATGAGAAGGTTCAGCCTTCTATAATCCATAGGGATATTAGGTCTAGCAATGTGCTTCTGTTTGAAGACTTCAAAGCCAAAATTGCAGATTTTAATCTGTCAAATCAGGCACCTGACATGGCTGCCCGTCTCCATTCCACCAGAGTTTTGGGAACCTTCGGCTATCACGCTCCAGAGTAATGCATCTGGATCTCTCTTTATATCACCCCTTGACATATGCTTGCTGGGCACCTCAGCCCAATGCACAGTACAGCATTTTGAATAGTGCCTTAAAGTGTACAAGTTCTTAACCAATGATTTTTTTCCTTTTTCTGGAATGCTGTAGCTGATTCTAGTCATTTACTTGTCAGGTATGCAATGACTGGACAATTGACACAGAAAAGTGACGTGTATAGCTTTGGAGTTGTTCTTCTAGAGCTTTTAACTGGGAGAAAACCTGTAGATCATACCATGCCTCGTGGACAGCAGAGTCTTGTTACCTGGGTGAACATTTGGTTTCTCTTATATCCGCACCATCGACGAGCACTTCCTTTCTGAGTTAAACTAAATTTGTCATGTGAATTTTCTGTGATTTAGGCAACTCCAAGATTGAGCGAAGACAAAGTTAAACAGTGTGTAGATCCAAGGCTTAGTGGAGATTATCCTCCAAAGGGACTTGCCAAGGTATTTTTTCTTACTTCTCTCTTTGCTTCTATGTTTGCCCATGTATTCTTGTATTTCCCAGGATTTGCTTGTGCACCTTGATGGGCATGTATGCATGGTCATAGTAGTAGCTGCTGAGAAATCTCATTTGTTCGCTACACTTTGTGGATGATGCAGTTGGCAGCTGTTGCTGCCTTGTGTGTGCAATACGAAGCAGAGTTTCGGCCCAACATGAGCATCGTTGTCAAGGCTTTGCAGCCTCTGCTGAAGGCTGCAGCACCGGCTCCACAGACTTGAGTGAAACGAATTCGAAGTCCTTCTGCAATGCAATATCATCCTATGCATGGTTTGCTCCATGTTCCCTGACACATATGATGATTTTTTTCTCTCTTTTCAGAGTTATTATGGGATGAGTTGTTCTCTGACGGGAGATTGTATCTAGAGAATGCGAGTGGTCCATGCCATGCAGCTGCTAAGGCAGTCAGTGCTGGCATAAGACGCCGTTAGTTTTTCTTTTTTCTCTAAGCTGTCTTTATGGACATATCTTCAATTCTTTTTAAGTGAACTCTCTCTCTCTCTCTCTCTCTCTCTCTCTCTCTCTCTCTCTCTCTCTCTCTCTCTCTCTCTCTCTCTCTCTCTTTAATTTCTTCACCAATTTCACGCTATCATAAATATAAACTATGCTGGAGAAAGGAGCTGTACTAATCAAACTAGGGAACACCAAAATTTTGAAGGAGGGCCTGCTTTACATGTAGCAGGCAAAGAGAATGGCAATTGGTTTGACCTGAAACTGGAGAATCGACCCCCATTGACTTCATCCCTAGGCGTTCAAGGGAAACTTCCTAGGTCTTTTCAGGAATCACTTGATGCGACAAGACATTCCTGTAGTGCACATGCACACCGGATTAAATGACTTTCAACTTTTGATCGGTATGCAATGTTATTTTTCCATTTTCCTATCGACAGTTCCAAAGGTGAACGAGTCTTTTTACTAAGTAAATATAGATGATTCAAAGTGCAAGGTTTATGGATTTAAATAGCTTGTGAGCACCTTAAATATTTCATGGAACCTGGTCTCGTTATCATGATCTACTCACTTCGTTGCCAATTTTAACCCGGAACGCTATAGGCATCAATCACTATGCAGAACTCGCTACGAGGGTAATTTACCCATTCAAAGCAATTTAGGCAAATGAGTTTTACGTAAAGCAGAGTTCGACAGAATGCGACTTTCTAAGAATGATAGTGGAGAAATTGACAAATAAGTCACTCTTATTTCCCATGATAACTTGATGGGTTTACCCGAGTCCTCGAAGTCATGGTTTGATAGGCTTAGGCTTAGTCACCATCTCTCATGGCTTAAGTTAGGACTTAATCTGATGCTAACCTTTTTGCTAATAGGTCCCCTTGAGTAATTCAATCCTTGCATGTCCTAACTCTCTTTACTTGATAACTGTCCGGTAGGCTAATATAATGCATGTTTGCATACATCCAAGGCAATCCTTTCTTACACCTCTAACAATCGACAACATTTTCGTACCAACTCAAGATATACTTGATGATCTCTATATGCACGATTGAGTTTTTAGGTTTTTTGAAATACTATATCATTTTGCCAAATCGAAAGAATTATCAAATTATATATATATATTCTTTTTAACACGCTTAAGGGCGCGCATGATAACCACTCTGTTTCATAAATAATTTCTGGAATAGAAATAAATTTTTCTATTTCTGCCAGAAATAAAAAATTTTATTTTTGGTTTTGCACCAAAATCTATTTATGGAATAGATTTTTGTTTCAGAAATAAAAAAATAGATTTAAGTTGTCAAACGAGTTTTAATTTTAAATTTATTTCTGGAGTAGTTTTAGAATATAAATAGAGAAATAGAAACGTTGTGATATGCGTGAAAATGCTGGTGAAGTTCTCTTCCTAAGTGCGTCTGTTGAGAAGCTCCTAAACCCCTACCACCCTTAACCCCTCCCCACTCCCCCCCCCCCTCTCTCTCTCTCTAAAATCGACGTGACCGACTCCATCGAATCACCTCCTGTGCCTTCGCTCCCTCCATCGTCTGAATTCATCCGACGTCTTTCTTCTTCCATCGGAGAGCGCCAATGCACCTTGGGTTCTGCTTCGCCTGATGAGCGAGGGCGGCGCGATGGACAACCGGCCGCTGCCTCCGGTGTCAAGGGCGCGATCGCAAGTTTGTGCCAAGTGCAAGAATCGCGTGACTGTGCGTTGCGTTCGTTGTCCGCGGAAGTTTGTACGAGTGTTGTGAACGTGATGGCCACGTCGAGTTCTTCAAAGGCGCGGGGGTCTGTCTGTCTCCAGGAAGTCATTGAGGAGGACTCCGCGGAGGAAGCCAAGAGGAGCTCTGTTTGCGAAGGTATGTGTGACCCATCTTCTTTGGATGTGAATGGAGATGGGGAGTTTCTTGCTAAAGGCAAAGTATCTGCGGATCTGTTGGAAATTAAAAAGCAGCAGTTGTTGGATGATCTTGAAGGTGGTTCAATCTTCAGAGAGGTAACCCAGCCAGAGTTTATTACTGATGAATCCGCCGCTATTGATGTGATAGGAGTTGCCACTGATGGAAACAAAATTTCTGGGGAGTTTGTGTATACTTGTGACAACATGGAAGGCAAGAACGGAACCGATGGTTCTCTTAGACGTTCTTTGAAGATTCAAGTCATCGATGATACTGCATTGATTGAACCTGTCTCGTTCCCTGGAATTGGAAATGCGGGTGACAAGGAGATGGGAATGGTGGCAAGTTCTACAAGATGCTCCGAAGGAAATGCCAGTAAAAATGCGAAAGCAGTGGCAGATGGAAAGAAGACTAAAGGTCCTCGGAGGAAAGGGAAAGGTGCAAAGCGAGACAATTTATTGCATTTTGATGAACCTGTAGATGCTTGTCAAACAGAGGGAGACGGAACCAAACGAAGGTACTCAAGGGAAGAAATGGAGGCCCTGAGGTCTGTTAATGTTTCAGAACAACGAAAGTTTTGGAGAGAGATTTATAATGGCCTAGGCTCTGTGGCAAGAGAGTATGCAAACCTTGCAAGCTCTAAGCATCGGGCACAGTCCACTTTGAGCTATCATTGCCAGCGTCAGTCCCTTGGGAGGGCACAGGATCCTGGTATACTTGGTGAGTAACTCGACCGGTGTTCTTCCTTTGGCTGCACTGCAATAATACTACTTTTGAATTAAAAGAGAAGGTTGAAATTGAGTTGATGAAGGTCGTCTTTGCTTAAGTTGGTTTACAACATCTTGGACACACAGATTTCTTGCAGTGGCTTACCTGTTCAATTTTCATTATGTGGTTAGCATTGATCATCACACAACATTGGAATTTGCATATAGGAAACAATTCATTTTTTCAAAGAGTTATCTCTGATTCTGTTTGGAAAATGCATTCTGCGCCTTCTCCTGTGCTAATATTCTTCAGCTGTTTCATTGGTTTGAAATTGCAAGACACATGCTTTTCAGTTTGAGAATATTATACTATGATAAGATGCTTAATTTTTCTTTTCCCTCACTAGAAGAATACTCTAGATTGTTGTTCCTCTAGAGACAATGCTGTGTGATCTTGCTTTTTGTGGTGTTCAAGGACCTTTTAACTATTATATACATAAAGCAGATGAAAAACTCAGGGAGAAATATCCTTATGATGTGCATCAAGTGAGAACCTCAGGATTTGGTCCAATTGTGTTTCTTAAATTTAAGTGATGCAACGGAATGAGCTTTCTCTGATCATGCTGTTGTACGGGGATGTGGCTTTGAGTATGCAATTGATGTTGTTTTGACAACTCTATTTCCTCGTGGTTGCTTTAGTCTGCCAATGACAAGGCAGACTGATTTTTTTTTATCACGATCTTCTTTTTTCTCCATTTTCATCCTTATCAAATTCTGGCTTCGTTTCATTTTGCTTTTCTTTTGTGGAGACTGGGTGAATTTGCTAAAATTAATGACACCATCTGCGGTTGCATTGATAACATCTATGAAGTTGATGTTTCCTTGATGATTTGCACCCTCAGTAATTATTCTTGTTTATATCCAGTAAAGGTCTATTATTGATGATGATCACATTAAGCCTGATTACTTCCCTATTCTCTGGTTCTTTTTTGTATGGTTATCTTTTTCTTCTCATAATCAGCAGAAAAGCTAACTCCGCCTATGTATGCTTACATAGCCTGTTCCAAGTCAGCGTAAAGGAGGAGGGTTGGCATCAGACGTAGCGAGCTGGCTGTAAAAAAAGAGCTATCCCTTATGAGATGAACCCTTTAGATTTTTCATTGGAGCGTACCCTTCTTAGCGACGCGTTGCATCGACGCCCGGGTGTAGCAAAAAATGGGCAAGGGTCCTCGCACCAAGATAGGCGGGTGCGAGGGGTAAGGAAGCTAGCCTTGAGCCATCATTCCCAGAGTGATGCGCCACATCGGTGCCCGGATGTGGTGAAAAATGAGCTAGGGTTCTCACACTTTTATGAGCGAGTGTGGGGGGCAAGAAATGCCCAAGGAATAAGGATTCGACTAGGGAGTTGGAACATAGGAACATTAACGGGTAAATTGAGGGAGTTAGCATATACTTTTGCTAGAAGGAGAGTGAATATTGCTTACCTGCAAGAGACTAAATGGGTTGGAGAAAAGGCTAAGGAAGTGGAAGGTACTGGATTCAAGTTATGGTACACAGGCACAAAAAAGAGTCAAAATGGGGTTGGGATTTTAATCGATAAAAGTTTTAAGGATAAAGTTGTTAATGTCAAAAGATCAGGTGATCGGATTATCTTGATTAAGCTAGTAGTGGGAGAGTTGATTATAAACATCTTTAGTGCGTATGCCCCTTTAGTGCGTATGCCCCCCAAGTTGGATTGCCAGTAGCTGATAAGAACAGATTTTGGGAAGCCTTGGAGGAGATTTTAAGGGGGATACCACGTAAAGAGAACGTATTCATAGGAGGAGAACTTAATGGACATGTTGGCCAAAGTAGTGAAGGTTTTGACAAAGTTCATAGAAGCTTTGCCTATGGGACTAGAAACGAGAGTGGCGAAAACGTCTTGAATGTTGCACTAGCGTATGACTTGATGTTAGCAAATACCTTCTTTAGGAAAAGAGAGTCGCATCTAATCACTTTTCGTAGTGGTCAAAATTGTAGTCAGATTGATTTCTTTCTTGTTAGAAGAGAGGATAGAACCTCGTATATAGATTGCAAAGTCTATCCTGGAGAATGTATAGCTATGCAACATAAGTTGGTGGTCCTAGAAGTTCGGTATAAGGCACAAAATATGCCGCAAATGGCTCAAAATCCCAAGATAAGATGGTGGAAGTTAAAAGAGGAAAAACATACCGATTTCAGGGAAAGGATGCTTCAAGAAGGACCATGGAAACTAGAAGAAGAAGTAAATAAGATGTGGAGTGAGATATCTAAATGCATACAGAGAGTGGCAAGAGAGGTGTTGGGTGGAGGTAAAGGCCACGGAAATCAAACAAAAGAAACTTGGTGGTGGAATGAAGAGGTGCAAGAGGCAATTAAGTAAAAGAAGGAGTGTTTTAGATGCCTACATAAATGTTCTAATGAAGAAAATTTGCAAAACTTTATATTGGCACGAAAAAGTGCCAAGAAAGCTGTGAGAGAGGGTAGAGGCAAAGCTTTCTCTGATATGTATAAAAAACTTGAGAGCAAAGAAGGAGAAAAAGATATCTATAGGCTTGCAAAGATAAAAGATAAGAAAAGTAAAGACTTGATACAGATTAGATGTATCAAGGATGAAAATAAAAAATTGTTAGTAAGAGATGAAGAAGTGAAGGAAAGGTAGGTGAGCTATTTTAACAAACTTTATAATGAGGAGGGCAATAGAAGTGAAGTAGATTTAGTAGACGTTTTTGATGAGTTAAAGAAAAGGTTTGTGCGTAGAATTAGAGCACAAGAAGTTAATGATGCTTTAAAGAAGATGAAGACTAGTAAAGCCTTAGGAGCAGATGGTGTCCTTATTGAAGTATGGCGATGCTTAGGGAATGTGGCAAGAAGTTGGTTGACTAAACTGTTTAACAAGATTCTCCAAGGTAATAGGATGCTTGATGAATGGAGGAAGAGTATGATTGTGCCTATCTACAAGAACAAGGGGAATATTCAGAACTGTTGCAACTATAGAGGCATTAAGCTTATGAGCCATACAATGAAATTGTGGGAAAGGGTTATTGAGCACCGTTTAAGAGTAGTAACCAAGGTCTTTGTAAATCAACTTGAATTTATGCCGGGAAGATCTACCATGGAGGCTATTTTCTTAATACGATAGTTGATGGAGAGATATCGAGAAAGAAAGAAGGATCTACATATGGTGTTTATTGACCTCTAGAAAGCATATGATAGGGTTCCAAGAAAAGTTTTGTGATGGATTCTTGAGAAGAAAAAAGTTCTCTTAAAGTATGTAGAGGCAATCAAGGATATGTATGATGGTATTACCACATGTGTGATGGCCTGTAATAGCACATCGAGTTATTTTCCAATCACAGTGGGTTTACATCAAGGTTCAGCTTTGAGTCCTTATCTTTTTGCACTAATTATGGATAAGCTAACAAAAGATATCCAAGATGAGGTACCATGGTGTATGCTATTCGCAGATGATATTGTGCTTATTAATGAGATTAGGGCTGGGGTCAATGCTAAATTAGAACTATGGAGAAACACGTTAGAGCCCAAAAGATTTACGTTAAGTCGGAGTAAGACGAAATACATGAAGTGTGAGTTTGCCACGACAAAATGAGATGATCAAGAATCAGTCGATATGCTTGGAGAGGAAGTACCTAAGAAAAATACTTTTAGATATTTCGGATCAATTTTGCAAAAGATGGGAGAGATTGATGAGGATGTTAGTCATAGAATCAAATCGGGTTGGATGAAATGACGCAGTGCATCAGGGTTTTTGTGTGATCGCAAAATCCCTCTTAGGTTAAAGGGAAAATTTTATAGAACGACAATAAGACCTGTAATGCTATACGGAGCTGAATGTTGGTTAGTACAAAAGCAACACGAGCATAAAATTGGGGTAGCGGAAATGAGGATGTTAAGGTGGATGTGTGGTTATACAAGAATGGATAAGATAAGAAATGATGATAGTCGACGAAAAGTTGGAATAGCACCGGTGGCAGAGAAGATGAGAAAACATCAATTGAGATGGTTTTGACATATTCTCCTTACACCCCTAGATGCTCCGATAAGAACAGACGTGTGTTACCGAGAACAGAATATGAAAAAAGAACGAGGTCGGCCAAAACTTACTTGGGGGAAGTAGTAAAACAAGATTTAATGGAGTGGGAAATAGATCGGCGTACGATCTATCTTAGGACGGAGTGGAGGAAAGCTATCCGCATTATAGAGGGGGGGATTTCCTATGTTCCAGAGTGCCCTGCTTAGTTATTTCTATTTCTATTGTTTATTTCTTATATTTTTTATTTTTATTTTTTTATTTTTTTATTTTATTTTATTTTTTTAATTCTATTTTTCATTTTTTTTTGTATCCATATTTTTGCTTTTTTTTAAGTATATTTTAAGCTTTTCACTTCGGATTCATCGATCGCCGACCCCAACTAGTTTAGGATAAAGGTGATGTTGATGTTGAATCAGCAGAAAAGCTCTTTTGTGTCCCATGTCATTGTTCTTCTACTCTGTTTGAATTAATACTTTCCGCTGTTTGTTTTGATTATATTAAAACTCAAAAATCACTTTATAATTCCTTTCTTAAAACAATCATTTACATAGTCACCTGCCTGATGTGTCAATTTGATGGTTCAAATTTCTGTTCTGAACAGGTGCAATTGCTGGAAGTGCAAGAGGGAATGACATGAATTACTTTGTTCCCACACTAAAGACCCTATATGCAACAAATTGGTCGTATGTCTCTTGATTACTTCTCTGTTGTACATTCAGTGCTACGTTCTGCTACCCTAGGTGTATAGGCAGACATCTTTGTTCATCCAAAATGTGGTGGAAATTTAAAGAAATCACCACAAACAATTCATTTGTAAATAGAACTGGTTTTCCCAACAATGTATGGATTCACATTTTTACCTTTCTCAATGACATGTGGGGACATTGTTACTCTTATTCTACACAGCTTGGATTTGGATATGTCCCTTGTTCTATGTTTATGTTCCTCTCACTGCAAAGCAATTTCTTTTAAGGCTCCGTTTGTTTCACGGAAAATGGCCTCCTGGGGGAAAACATTTTCCAGGAAGTCATTTTCCAAGAAAATAATTATATTTTCCGGTGTTTGGTTAATACTTAAGAATGAACTGGAAAATAATTTTCGTCGTTTGGCAAGGGAATTGATTTTCTGACGACGGGCGGCGGCGGCGGCCGTGGGCGGCGATCGATGGCCGGGGACCGACGGCCGCGGCCGACGGAAAATGATTTCCGTTTTTAAAACGAGGAAATCGTTTTCCACAATTTTCAAAGGGATTTTTCCATGGGAGGAAAATGTTTTCCGGGGTTAACCTATTTTCCGCCCCCCAAACGCCGGAAAATCCGGAAAATATTTTCCAGGAAAACTTTTTCCCCCAAACAAACACAGCCTAAGAGAAATTGGATTTTGTCATTACTTTCAGGTGAAGGGTGTAAGGAACAGGTTGTTATTGTACTAGAGAACACAGAGGACAGTGAAACAAACTATATGAATCTGGATCCTGCTTGTGGCCAAAATATTAGTTGTGAAGATGTTGATATTATAGAAGAAGGGGGCGAGGAAGATAGTGACGACAGTGCTGAATACTTTGCTACCATCCAAAGACCAGCCTTTTTGGTTGAGGGAGAACCCAACTTTGATGCTGGGCCTCCAGAAGATGGATTAGAGTTTCTTAGGCGAGTCAGGTATATGTTTCTTAATCATCTTAGACATTGAATAATTACAGTTCTCTCAACAATGTTCCTCCCCACACCCTTCATGTTGCAATTTTCAGTACTATTTAGTTATGCAAGGAGAGTGAATGACAGAAACATTTTTATGGTTGAGAGCAAAGGCTTCATGGACTATCATCCTTATTATTATTATTATTTTTTTTTTTGGTTGGGCGCGGGGGGTTGGGAAGGGGGTGGAGAGCAAATTTCAACTTAAGACATAAATTTTCTTACAAATATCAGGACTGAGAGGCAGAGAGGCAGATGGTGTTGCTTCAAGACTGGATAAGTTAGAGAGACAATGTCATTAAGTTCTAGAGATGTGAGACAGCGGTTTGTAGATGCTCAGTGAGTAGATGGGATTAGTAGAAGTGCTAACATGCTCACAGTTAGAGGGCCTATGAAGAGTGCGTGCATAGGTGGTGACCTTGAAGAAGATCGATGTTATGAAATTTTGGACGATATGGTAGCAATGAAGTGCAGTGATATGAAAATATACTTGATGGATTCCCATGTTGAGTGGTGTTGTGCACCTTACAATTGTATGCAGATTGCGAGAGAGAGACATATTTTACTGGATAATTGTATGCTAAGATATCTGGTATGGGAAGGGGTGGTGTTTCTCTGATCAAGAAAGCAACAAAAGAGGGGATTAGTGAGTTTGTAAGTTGGGCGTGTGGTACCTTTAAACTATCTTCTTCAGTCATTGTGGAAATTTAGTGGATCTTTTAGCAGTTTTTAATCAATGTGAATTTAGTCAATTAAAGTAATGGTATTGTCTTTTATTTTTTATTTTATTTTCTATGATTCCAAAAGCCTGAATCCAGTCAAGACCATATAGTAATTTTTAACCTATCAACCTTCCACATTGAAAGTAAAGGAATATGCAATAATTTGTCTAAAACCAGCTGACCATTTTACCAATATGTAGTGGGGTCCATTGCATCATCAAGAGTGATCCTAAATTTAAGAGTGGGCAAAATTGGAATGATGTATCTAGTTTACAGTTTGAAAGCGGGTATCCATGACCGTAGTGATGCTGGATTGATACTAGAGGACTCACGAATAAGAGCTTACAACACTGAAATTTTGTCAAATTTTTGCCTTCACACTCGCCTGAAATTGATCCTTCTAAACCGGCCTTAAAATTGATCTTCTAAAACCATGTCTCTCATATCATGACTCTTGTATTATTCATTTGAATGACATATGCTAGTTATTGGAGCGCAAGAGATATGGTTGCGCTGTGTCTCTGGATTGGAGAGACAGATATACTTTGTTGTGCAATGCTCCTCTTTCTTCAAGCATCTATAATGCATCAAGTTATCTAAGTTAGATGCACTTTTTAGATTTTACTAATGAGGTTGAAGAATCAATGTAACTGAGCATGCTTACGGTGGTCATTGTTCGGGCTGATAATAACTAATGGATGGGTGATAGGATTCATCTCGTAGAGTGGATACTTCCTTTTCATGAGGAATGAGGTTCCTTTCATATCTTTTTTAACTTCACTGACCTAAAAAAATGCCCATGTGTATTTCGTCTCATTAGGATGCACAAGGCAAACATGAAACAAGCTCCTTTAGACTTAGCGCAGGAAGTATATATCTCAAGTATGCAGCATGTTGTCCAACCGTGTGATCACTTTTTTAGGGACCTCTTTAACAAGTCATGGGGCAGCTTGGTTGTATGCACCACTTAGTGCTTTTCTGGTGCTTACATTTCCATCTTTTAGGTTTAGTGGTAAAATTAATGTCGGGACATAGAAACCTAAAGCACCATCTACTTTCTTTGAGTGTTACCATAGTTCCATGATGGCCCTTTCTTGCTTTTTGCAATCAGTAGCTATTATGTAGTGATATGGAAAGAACTGGAGAAAGAAAAGAAAGGCATAGTTCCAACAATGTGCTCAAACTATAATATAGGTTCTCACCAGGTTATTCTTCTAGCATTGCCAAGAAGTAGGGTTAGAGCAAAGAAATGGCTTGATATGAACACTGTATGGTTGAAACCTGTTGGCTCATATGGCCCACAAATGTGCATGCTGCATGCATTTAAAGGCAAGATACAATGACTACTTCTAGATGAGAAGCTTTCCTTCTATTGATAATCAGGCTTTGTGCGAAGCTGATGTTGCCAACTTTTGAAGCCAGTATTATAAAATGATGGCAGCTCGTGCCAATAGTCTCGCACATTAGTAGTTTAGCAAGGCATGGATGTACAGATAGCAATGAATATCTTACAACCTCTCACCCTCCTATTGAACACGACTCATAGTGGCAGCTTCCTGTTCTTTTTCTTTCTGATGCTGTTGATCCGTCAAATGGTTTTCACTGCTGATGACTTGAAAGAAGAATTGTTAAAGTGTTCTTGCACTAGTCTTAGACCTTTGGCAAGGATCTGATTATGCATGCATTGTCTTGTCTTAGGTGGGAAGCTGCACAGATTCCGAATGTGAAGGTAGCTAAGCTTGACCAGAGTAAATTACACAAAGAACAGAGCACTTACATGCCTGTAATACCTGAGATTGCCAAGTGTCCAGAGCATTTGATCCCACTGAAACAATGGGAGGACGCTTTTCTTGAGGATTTTTCAATGTTGAGGAAGGTAGGCTCCTTATATCTACGTATATATGTGCGGTGCTGATCTTTATGCTAGCTTGATTAATTGTTATCGATAGTTTCTGTTCCTGGTGAAGTGTCAGTTGAAATCTTGTGCATGCTAATCGGTGACAACATATTTTGCCATCCTGCACTCTGTCGTTTGTTAACAGAACAAAAGTGCTCATGGTTACCTTTTTTTACAGGTTTTGTCGAGTGTTGACAGTGCAAGTGCCGAAATTTCAGGCAAACTACATTCTTTGATTAAGGTTGCGCAGAAGTACCCTGTTCAACATCCCAAAAGCAATGCTTCAGAAATTTGGAATGACTGTCAAACTGCTCAGGAGGTTGATGAAGCAGTCCTTAATCCTAGCCGGGAATCTCTTGGCAGTGAAAATAGTGAAGACCCTACATTGTCCACGATACTTGGGATGGACTCGGTAGCTAGGGTGTCCATGCTCAGAAAACGCATAGACTCAGTGGAGGCCACAAGCCTTCTTTCAAGAAACGATTGTCTGTGGCTCTTTGCTCTGTGCGCAGCAATGGACAAGCCATTGGATTCCAACACTTGTGCATCTCTCCGGAGTTTGCTCCGGAAATGTGCGAGCTTGCGAGCGCAAAAGGCTGAACAGGATGACGAAGTTATGATGCTGAATATTCTGGCCACAATTTCTGGCAAATATTTTGGCCAGTCAGATAACTGAAGCTTTTCTACTACTGCTACGGCTGTGCTCTACTCTTCAGTTAAAACCCTTATAGTACGTTTGAGGTCATGTTTTGTATTGACTTTCTGCGAATGGTGCTAGTCTCGCGGTATGTACTAGTGCTTCCCAGTCTTCAATTGAGTCTAGTACATCCATTGTTAAGGAACAAAAACCTCAATTACAACCCAGTTTCCCAATCAAATGGAGCGTGAGTTATGGACATTGCCAAAAGAAAGCGATCGCGAACCAGCCTAGGGAATATACATCTATATGCACAGCACCACATAAACCAAAGGGGAAAAGGGCTGTCGCTTAAATACGCTAAAGCGGGTGTATCGATGAAACACGCATAGAAGAAGTAAGGGAAATTTTCTCTAGTCCAAACCGTGCACGCTCGCCGTGAGAGGGAGAGAATCAACTTGAAATGAAAATCGAATGTTGGAAAGGAAGGGGAAAAACCGAGCAAAGCTGAATTTTGGCATATGGACAGTGCCATGCAACAAATCCGCTCTTCACTTTTTGCCTGGGAAAAGAAAGCCCAAGGGATGCAGTCAGTGATGGTCAATCATCACCACCAAACGAAGGAAAGAGACGCGCTACAGTACAGATCCGGCTGTATCACGTAACCGTTCCTTCTTCCTCCTCTCATTCATATCGCAAGTCATGGCACCTTTTAATCAATTGCCATTTCCAACGAGAGAGGCAGCAAATTCGTCTCCTCAAGTCCATGTGTTACGTGCGGGGGGGGCTTTAAGCAGACACGAAAACTAGAAGTATCGCCCGCTCTGCGAGTTCAGAATTACACGGGCACACGTCTCGCTCTGTAACGATCAAAGAACTGCAAAAACCAAACAGAACAGCATGGTGATCCGATGGGATGTCGTATGATGTCCTCATAACCATATTGGAGAGATTTTAAAGGGAAACAAAGGGCATTTTTTTCCCCTTAAAATAGATAGGTTAACTTAGCCCCCAAGTTCAACCGGATAAACAAGAATATCACTACCCTTCCGCCATCAACTTTCAAAAAATCTAATATGCAGCGTTTCCATTCAATCTAGAAGATACAGTGCATCAGGTCACGAATACTCAAAACAGATCCAGTTAAATGGAGAGTCCCACGTGACTTCATTTGACATTTATTTTTTTTCCGACAAATGTCGTCCCTGAATTTTTAATTTGCTCAATGTGATACCTCAACCTTAACTCAGGGTGGGTTTGGTTTAGCATCCTCAAGGGCTTTCATTCCTCAAAGCATCTTGGGAAAATGCAGAACCATTTGGTTTAGCTTTAGGCCAGCATTTGGCCAAACGCTGACCTAGGGAATGCTGAACACTTGGCCGAATGCTAAAAGAAATTTCTTTTTTCAAAACTAACCCCATAATGATAAAAAAAAATTATCAAAACCTATTTGCAATTATTTTTAACAAACAATTATTTAATCCAAAGCCCGTTTTGAAATTAGTTTTTTCCAAATGTAATTAGCATTTTCCCAAAGCCTTTTAGGCTAAAGACATTTGCATTTCACCAAAACTTATTTGAAATGTTGAACCAAACCCACCCTCAATGTGTAATATAATTCTTGAATTTTTAATTTATTTAATTTAATCCCTAAATTATATGAAAATATCAAATATTATCCTCTTATTAATTCAAGTTCAAAAGCAATATTGAACTTTTTCATTTAATCCGTGGACTAACTTTTTTTTTTTTATAACCGAGGTTCCGCGCGACCAGCGAGCTTGCGCTCGAACCAATGGTAAAGCACGACTGCTAGTCCTTGGGATGGTTGCAGGACCCCACAACCACGGTGTCTGAGTAAGACACCTGCTGAGCGCGCTCTCTGCGTAATTCGCAAAGGGAGATTCGAACACCGGACCAGCAGGTAGTACAGGGGTCACATCGCTCTTATCTACACACCCACTCAGTTGGTGGGTAATCCATAGACTAAGTTGAACATCATAAAAAACAAAAAATCTATGAACTATATTGAACAAATTAAAATTTAGAAGGCGCATTGCATATTGAGCTCAAGTTCATATATTACTTCAACTAAGTTAAAAATTCACGGATCATATTACACATCTTACTAAAGTTCGGGGACAATTTTTCACAATATTTAATTCAAATGAATTTAGCAATTCTACTCGATGAAATAGTGTTCACAGCATCTCTCTCTCTCTCTCTCTCTCTCTCTCTCTCTCTCTCTCTCTCAAACTGCCAAGTCCAGGACTTCTGTTGACAATTTCCCCCTCAACATCAAGCAAACCCACTTCTCAGTGTTCTCTTCATTCACAATTCAAGACTGGCTTCTGCTATAACCCAATGTCCGCTCTACCACAAACAGAGTCCCTGGCCATCAGCTGGGACGTGCCCATACATACAAGCATAGACCACAAAACATCCCCCACCCCAAAAAAAGTAAAAACGAACGACTGTGTTGGCGTCCATGATCACGACTAAGAAAGCTAGATTGCCCTATCAAGAACACATGGCCAAGTGCGCTTGCCCGAAACGGTTGTAAGGATCATCGTCATTGCATGAGTGAACATCAGGATATGTCCAAAAAAGAACTCAGGGTTCAGCTGACTTCTGACAGAAGGAATAGCATAGAAGTGTTGCCACAAAGAGGATCAAGGGAAACAAGTGATGGAACAGCAGGTGGAACAATACCAACCACTTCACAGTGACTTCTATAGTCCAAATAGATGTTTACTGAAGACCGATTGATACATTTGCCAGGGTGTTTTTCTGACAAGAATGGTATGAAAAGAATACAACTTACAGTTGCTCTTGTACCTCTTAAAAGCAAACTTATTGTTTTCTTTCTACCTAGTTCTACGAAAGGCTTCTTTCATAGTGGTCACCAGCACCATCATCCAGAGAGAGTTCCTACAAGAGCAAAAATTGAAAAATCATTGAACAAAGCCAAACAGATCCAAAGTTGCTAGGATAGAAGCACTAATTGAGAGGAGGCCAAAGCATCAATGAATGTCCAGTAACATTTAGGTTATGCAAGACACCTATGGAGCAGAACCGACCGAAACTGTTGTGGTAGGATTGACTTTAAGGAAAGTACCAAAGAAAACAAACTCTTAAAAATTAGCAAATTTTACATAGAGGGAAGTTTGCATTTGAGATCATACTCACCTCTACCTGTGCGAGCACCGTATGGAAATGTAACGTAACGCGTTAGGACATATTTATCTGCTATTCATGATATCCACAACCCATTTTCTTAAGACAGATAAGCGTTCCTCCAGGTCTGATGAACCTAATACTATTTACCTATGATTTGAAATATTCCCTATCTGTTTCCTTTAAATACACAAGCATTCCTCTTTTCCGTTTAACCTAAAAAGTTGGAGTAGCAAATGAGCATTCTTGTAAGCTTGGAAATATAGAATGTGGATCAATAGAGTACTTTCTACTGTAATTTATGTCTGTTCCATGGTTACAAGGTTAGGATATTCCGTACGAAAAAATCTTGGCATATTTTGCAACAAAGTTCCAGCCCAGGGCAAAATACTGACCCTACCTTGTACCCTGCACACACTCCTACTACCTACTTTATAGTGATCAAGTGTTGTTTCGAGTTTCAGCGAAGGCCAAGCACAATAAGCAAAAACTTTGGCACAAGCCTACCAAGATAATGAGTCGGCCCAACAACTACCAAGCCCAAAAACAGCTCTAGAGACGACGCAGGTGGTGCATACAAGTGGGGTGAGGGGGGAGAAGGCAATGTTATGCTAAATGTGCTAAATGATGACTATTGGTTGGTGAGTTATTCCGAGTATTTTCTGAACAAGTTTTCAAGTGCTGATTGCACCTAACAAATTCAACTTGCCCAATGGCCAAAGAAGTCCTACAAGAGAAACTTCATAATGTCCTAGTAAAGAGACCATACCAAACCCAATGCTTCTCCCAGACTTTTAGGTCGCTCTTCACCACAAACACCAACAAGCATGTTCAGTAGATACTCCCTCTGTTCCGGCTTTAATTGTCTTTCAAGGCCCAGAGCCACCATTTCCATCTCAGGCTACAAAAAGAGTAGAGAGATAAGAATTACAACTAATAGAGATTGCTTAGACAATCATGTAATTAAATAACAAACAGGCTATCTTTTAAGAGCAAAAACTGCATCTACCAACAGCTAATAAACTGGACATGCATAAAGCGTGTGTCTATGCTAATTTGAAGTCATAAACAGTTGAAACAAGCTAAGATACTTTGGTCACATTTGTATGTATAGAGCTCCTGACCAGAACCATAAATCTGAAGATTAAAGCTCATGGAATTGATAAAGTTTCTGACAGGGAACATACAGAAAAGTCTCTCGGAGGGAATATTTGGTGAAGAACACAAATACTTGACAGGTGAGCTAGTGCCTCAGAATGTTCACCTTGCATTTCCAATGCCTGCAGTAAAATATGCAAGTTACTTATGACGAAATCAAGAGGCAGCAGAATATCGATGTTGCCTTGGATGGCTTCAACTATTCAAAGATAGAAATTTACCCAATAACCGATCCCCCCCTGTGGATGTCTGGTTCTAGAATTCATTCTTTGTCCATGGTTTTAGTGAAAAGTTTTTAAAAAATTAGTTTTCATCTTCATGTTTCTTTTTCCTATAAAGTATGCTTGGTACCAATGACAATTTACACAACCACGTACTTCCATGCATTTTACTTTAATTGCGATTCCCAAAAAAAAAAAAAAAGCAAGATAAGTAGTCCACATAATTTCATTCTTCCTCTTATTCCAGCTTGAACATAGCAAAATCAGCACTCTCTTGTTCTCTAATATTCAAGGAAAGAGAAACAGAGTAGGCTACCAAACATGTTCCCAAGCCAGTTATTTTACTTCCATATAAAATGACAACCTAAAACCAAAATGTTTCCTAACCATATAGCACTATGAAATGTTTCGAATAACCAAATAGCGCTAATGTTCCAAAGTTCAATCCCAGGATTAATTCGAAGTTCATTACTCTTATTTTTGCTACAAGAAGGATTGTTGCTAAATAAAATTATGCAACCAATTTCTCCCGCATCTCATAATCAGTTTTCCACCATATCAGCTAATGCAAGAAGGATTAATCTAAGTTCATTGCTCTTATTTTTGCTACAAGAAGGATTGTTTCTAAACAAATTATGCAACCAATTTCTCCCGCATCTCTTAATCAGTTTTCCACCATACCAGCTAATACAAAGAAACAAGGTCCCTCTCAATTTACGAATTCATGCAGTCAAGCTGGTTTTTGAAAAATAATTGAAAGATCGTGCCCTTAGTAAGTATATAATGGGTTAAGTAAAATCATAACCACCTTTCGAGATGTCAATCATGTTATAAAATTGTGGGTTTTATTGCTCCTTTTTATTCCTTGCGCATGTGGTCACTAGCCCCATATCGAGAAATTAGGACACACACCTAGGTAGTAAGAAGTCTTTCTTTATTCTTAAGCATAGCTAAGTCCCCAAATTCTCAAAAGCCATATTGGCTCATGAGTGCCACTTTACATGCTTAGGTTGTGACCCTGCCAAACAGGAGAAATATTTACCCAGGCTTGTAGAAAACCAGATCGTGTGCGTGCAGCAACAGCAGCAGTCACAATTCTTGCTGCACGGGTGGTCTCAAGCCCTATGTTCCCAGCAAGCCCAGCAAGGAATTGCCTAGGATCCTCCTCATCTATCTCTAAAGAGATGGATCGACCTGAAGAACTATAAATTTCTTAGAAAATCGTAACTCCAAAGGATAAAAGAGTTGGCCAAAAACAACTAGATAGAGAGTGCGGTCTAAAAGTACATACTGATTGCACATATTAAGAACAAAGTCAACAGACACGCGATAAAATGAATCGCGAGTGTTTTCTGTGCCAAAGGAGACTCTGATTCCCGAAGTCCTGCATATGCGACGCAACTGCTCATCCATACAGGCAAAGAGAAGTCCAGAATGTCATTAATAGATCACCTGATAAACAACTGGTGCTGAGGAAAAACCAGTACACCATAAACAGAGAAAACTAAAAATATGAAAAACCCAAGTGTGTTAATTTGGTCATAGTTAGGAGAAACTGAGATGACATGAGACATATTCTATATATACCATATTATTCTATATATTCTAGTTAACATAATTTAACTAACCTATAAAAAAAAAAAAAGGCAAATCAAATCCTATATTTTGAATTTGAAATCTTTTTGGATCAGATTGAAATAGGATTTTTTGGGGAATGAATGGAAAAATCGCAAAATTGGAAGAAGAAAGGATTTTTTGGTTAGATGCATGGAATTGGCTAAGCATTTTTTTCGAACAAATATAGAAACTAGAATGGATGGTTTTATGTCTACTACTAGTTCTTCCTCCTGAACTACGACCCAAGATTCAGATAAATGGAGGTAAGCTAATGAGCTCGGATATTTATAAACTCTATCAAATAGACGCTTATCCTTATCGATGAGACCAAGGCTGGGGTCAATGCTAAATTAGAATTATGGAGAAACACGTTAGAGTCCAAAGGATTTACATTAAGTCGGAGTAAGACGGAATACATGAAGTGTGAGTTCGCCACGACAAGAGGAGATGATCAAGAAAATGTGGATATGCTTGGACAGGAGGTACCTAAGAAAGATGCTTTCAGATACTTGGGATCAATTTTGCAAAAGAGGGGAGAGATTGACGAGGATGTTAGCCATAGAATCAAAGCAGGTTGGATGAAATGGCGCAGTGCATCCGGATTTTTGTGTGATCGCAAAATCCCTCTTAGGTTAAAGGGAAAATTTTATAGAACAGCAATAAGACCTGCAATGCTATACGGAGCTGAATGTTGGCCGGTACAAAAGCAACATGAGCATAAAATGGGAGTAGCGGAAATGAGAATGTTAAGATGGATGTGTGGTCATACAATGATGGACAAGATAAAAAATGACGATATTCGACGAAATGTTGGAATAGCTCCAGTGGCAGAGAAGATGAGAGAACATAGATTGAGATGGTTTGGATATATTCTTCGTAGACCCTTAGATGCTCCGATAAGAACAGAAGTGTGTTACCGAGAAAACGATATGAAGAAAGGACGAGGTCGGCCAAAACTTACTTGGGGGAAGGTAGTGAAACAAGATTTAATAGAGTGGGAAATAAATTGGCGTATGGTCTGCCTTAGGACAGAGTGGAGGAAAGCTATCCGCATTGTAGAAGGGGGGATTTCCTATATCCCAGAGTGCCTTGTTTAGTACTTTCTATTTATTTATATGTTTTTTTATTTATGTATTTATTTATTTATTTATTTTTGGGTAGCCATATTTTTACTTTTTTATTTTTATTTTTATTTTTATTATTTTTATTTTTCTATTTTTACTTTTATTGTAGTATATTTTAAACTTTTCACTTTGGGTTCATCGACCGCCGACCCCAACTGGTTTGGGATAAAGGTGATGTTGATGTTGATGTATCAAATAGACGCTTATGACCTTCCCCTCTATGCCATGCGATAATGATTCCTCCGGCATTATGACCTTTACTACAACGATGCTGTCCATAGATCAAATTATTTCGTGTATTGGATTTCACTTGACTGTCTACGGCTCCATTGCGTGTGCTTGGAGTAGAAGTTTTAGAAATGACAAATAAATTAGTAATCGCTTCCTTGAACTGGCATAACTGCGCTAAATTAACTGCATTCAATTAACCTTAGACAGCATACAACTTGCAGATGATGTGCACAGATGATGACAAGTTTCTTAGACCAGAAAACAAAAAATGGAAAGTTTCCTCAGTTCTTCGAAACTGATCGTGAATAAAGTTATCCTGAAGAGAAGTGCCTTTCCCTTGGTTATTTAATCAATACTGCGGCAAAATTCAAGATACCATGTTTAGAAATAATTGCGCGCAGTCTAATAATTCAGTACAAGCCTTCTTATTCATAAAATTCTTCATTTTCACTGCTGAAACTTACTAATAAAAGGGCAACAGGAATTACAAACCCATGGGAATCATAAATAAGTCAATAAAATGATTCATGCCATATAATTAACAAGTCATAAGAGGACTAACTTGAACTATGTCAGAGACCATGATGTCCTTTCCACGCAATCTATTGTCGACAATTTCTGCATAACCATTTTCATGAGTTGCCTGGAAGACATAATTGAAGGCAATCGTAATTGAGAACATACAAGCAATAAATGTTTCCCATTCACATGCAGAGAAGCATTCAAATAATGTTAAAGAACTCTTGGAAGCAAAAATTTCCATCAAAGGCCAGATGCAACCAAAATAGCAGCAGACTCAAGGAAATTGGAAGCCTCACAGCTGCAATAAGTACTACAAGAATCTAAGTATGAAGATACAGAGATGTATCCTTCTATACGACCAGAAAGTCCTATAATTGATGCAAGAATGCACCAGAAAGGCCTATAACCAACACAAGCATGCATCAGCAGTACCATTGAGTGCAAATTCCCCAAATCATTGGCCAGCTCATATCCCCCATTTTCACGTCAAGCAATGCACAATGACAGAAGAATAAAAAATGCATATCATCTATCTAATCACCTGAGATAAGATAATGAAGGCCAGACTGTTAGCTTGTATCGGGCATCACAGAGCATCCAAGGAGGTCAAAGTTAATGCCTGCTAAAGTCTGACTAAGGAAGGGGACTAAAACAAATTTCTATGGCATTGTTAATACCATTTATTTATGGGGTTAATGTTAACGACGGATCCCCAAACTATTTAACTGAGCATTCTGGTTCGCTATGCCCTATTCATATCAACACGTAATTCTAGAGCTGAGCACCCAATTCCATGCAGTCAAACCTTGATAACAGGCACATACAAAAGTTTAGCACGGTACAGTATCTCTAACAGACTAGCAAGGAAACAACAAGCACGGACCTCGCACCAATCTATTAGCCTCCCTCTGATAATACTCCTTATCCACCTCCAAATCCACGGCTGACGAGGTCGAGGTCGTCGCAGCAGGCCACCATTGAGGCAACTTCTCTTCAAGCCGAGGCGTGAAATTCTTACGCCTTCTCTGGGGGGACCTATCGACAGTCTCCTGTAACGCGGGCGAAAGGGGATTATCCGAAACCCTAGAGCCATCAATCTCCTTCGTCGTCGCAACCACCACCTCCCTGCCACCAAGGCTCCTGTCTCTCCTAACCACGACAGCTTCATTCTTCTTGTACCCGAACCGCGACCTAAATCCCAGCACCAACCGAACCACGACCTTGAGCGCGAAAACGACCACAAAGCCCAAAGCCACCACACTCCCGACAAACTGGACGGTCGACCTTCGGCAGGATATCACCATTCTATTACTATCGTCCAAAGTGACGAGCGTACTCAGGTCCGCGTACGCCTCTCCGCCGGCGGAGACGAGAGAACCGAAGCTGGATTTGGCTCGGGCGGACAAGCAAGTGAAGTCGATGGTGAGCTCGACGCTGTGCTCGTCGAAGGCGACAAGCTTGGAGGACTTGGCATCGGAAGCGTCGGGGTTGGGGAGGGCGAGCCTCGGGCGGCGGCGATGGTGGCGCCTCATCTTCTTGTAGCAGGAGACGGAGAAGAGACGAGGAGGAGGGGGAGGAGAGATGGTGTGGCTCCGCAGCCGCGGCGGCCATTGGCGGTGGCGGTGGTTGCGTACAGAGCAAGAAGGAGAAGAGGAGGGAGAGAGGAAGAGGAGAGAGAGGGAGGGAAGAGAGGTCATCGAATTGGTGGGGGGAACGGAAGAGACCGAGACAAAAAGAAGCAGCAGAGACTCCCAAAAGCTTTTTGCAGGAGAAATTCTCGAGTAGAGACAAGACGACCTTGGTAAATGATCCTGGACTATGTCCCAACTTCGTTTCTGAATTGAAATTTATCTTCGATAAATAAAATCGAAAAATAATAATAATAATAATAATAATAACCTTCGAACGTATTCAACTGCGTGTGCGAAGATGATTACGAAAACTGCCCACGAGCCAATGCCACTAATGATGTTATAGGCTCGCCCAAGCAAATTAGACTCGAAGCATGAAGGCACTCCTCCACGTAACATCATCTTCTTGGGCACGGGCTCTCCCAACTCCGGTCTTTTCACAAAGGAAACCTAGTTACGCGGTCTTATAGTTTAAAGATTAATATCACGAAAAATTTCAAATTAATATACTTGTTAAAAAAAAAATTTATCCCAAATTATTTTTTTTAATCATAATAAATCCTAAAATGATATATTTTTGATGAATTTACCCCCAAATTAATACGCATGTAATAAATTTTCCCTCCTTTAATTTTGTTAAATTTTATCGTCATATTATTGATTTAAATGACAAATGGCAATTATCATATATACACATTTAAGATTTTTACCCTCTGTTTGTCACATGTATATCGATTTCGAATTTTTCGTGGCATTAATCCAATTTTAAAAAAAAAAACTAACGGATGATAAATTTATCAAGTGCGTACCAATTTGAAGTCTTTGATTGCCAAAATAATTAATTTACGATAAATTTATTGCAAACGTACCGATTTGAAATTTTTAGTAGCCAAAAAATAATTTGTGGCAAATTTAACACATGTATTAATTTAAAGTTTTTCGTGGTATTAACTCTATAGTTTATCCCTTCCTTCCACAAATCCTATTTTGCATCAACAGCACGAATTGAACCGCTTCAACATTAATTCATGAGCTTGCCATCCGGTTTCCCCCTCAACCAGGCACCAGAACTCAATAATATGAAGAATCAGTACCAGCTTCTAAAGACAAGCTCCCCAGCCCCAAGTTACAAGCAAAACACAAGGAATTTCAACACAACCGACAGCAAACGAAACGGACTCTCTGCTGGCCCGACCTCCCCATTTGCTTTTCTAGAAGCTTAAACCGTCAGAGGATACTGCGAGGGAGAATGGGAAGACATAAGCAAGGCCACTCCGTAAAACCTTGCCTCTTGCTATATTTCTTCATTTTATAAGTCTCTAGGATGTACAATTAGTGTATTTTTTATACTGACAAGTGCATTGACAGAGAAGCGTTTCATTCTCAAAAATTTCTAGCATAATTCATTTCCCCAATACATGGTATCCTGCGAGCATTTGTTGGTGTCAAACAATACTCGGAAAGTCACTTTAATATCCTAGAAAGAATCACGTGCACAGCAAGAAGGTAGAAGACAAGGGGCAAAATTCCTTTCTTGGCTGGTCTAAGAATGAAGGATTCACGAGGCTCGTCGCTTGACGTAGAGCCCGCTCAGCCCACTCCTAACTCATCCACTCCCCCTGCTTGGCATCGGTGTGGCTTTCCAAGAGCCTCTTCATCATGACCAGCTAAAAGGATCCAAAGAAGTGGAACGATTTCTCTATATTTTATTTCTCTATAAGAAATGGCTAATCCTGTACCCACCAATCACTCCTGCCAGAAGAACGCTTTTAATCAGTTTCTTAAAAGGGGGGGAAAAGGTAAAAGGGCTGCAGCTTGCACTACCAGAAATGAAAAACTTAAGCTGCATCACATTACAACGTTTATGTTACCAAAAAACACACGAGATCACTGGAGTAAATACTTCCAAGCTGAAAAAATGTTCAAGTGCAGAAGCCAGTCTCATATCATCTTGATGAGTTTCACATACAAACACCGATATCATATAGAACAAGAGAATCACAGACGAAAGAACAGATGGATTCTTCCAAAGTTCCCAACTCAGCTGAAGGTAAATGTTACGCAGCACATTCAGTCTGAGACACTCCATCGCAGGATATTTATTTCACGGATGACTGGCCAATATATATGGAAGAGTGTAATCGAGGTGGAGAGACAAATAATACCTGAAATAACTTCATCTAGGAAGAAGTGGTTGCCTGTCGTCAGGTCCAACTCTATGGGTAGCCTGAGAGTAGGCAAATCAACAGAAATGAGCATTAGTGAGATGACAAAAGTATAGAAAGATTAAAATTGGTACATAAAGGATGAAGAATCTCACACCTCATCATTAGCTCCTGCTGCCATATTTACAAAGGAATCCCTCGACCTGGAAGATGATCAACAAAGTCAACCCAACTATCCAGCTAAGTAATATAAGAGAGCTTCCATTATTATTTCACAGGAGCAACTACACTTGCCTAAGACATTCATTAGCACAAAATTTGTGTGCTTCTTCACAAATACAATTTTCTTAAACAACCAATGATCCTAGTGGTCTGCATAAACCCTTTGACTTCTGGCAGGTCCTAATTAAACCTACTCAGAAATTTGCTAAAGTTCCAAGTTCTCAGCAACTGGTAACATTAGATCTTATCCTCTAGGCATGTAAAGAGTACCGAAATAACTGTAAAGGCATACCTTTGATTATCCTCCGCTTCTACCAACTCCAGCATCCCATTCGGCTGTTCATCTTTGACTTTTGATAGGGGTGAAAAGAACTGCACAATTAAAAGCATAAGTCAAGTGAAGGAAAAAAGGTGCAAATATAAGATCACTATTCAACCAAATAACCCATGGAACAATTCTTCACTTACCTGGTGCATCGAGATAAAAACAATGGAAATTCCCAACATAAAGTTTATAGTTAAACTGTGACCAAACAAAGCTGCAGATGCTATGCCTGTAAAGATTGTGGCAACTGTTGACGAGTACTTCTTCAAGATTGTATCTGGAATGGCCCCCAATAGATATATGTTAGAGATGTTAAGCCATCTAAAAGACAGAAAGCACATGATAGATTATTTAGTTCAATTAAACAGGAGGTCTCCAGCTGTCGAACTAATAGATTAAGAGCAAAGCCACAAACTCAATGGATCATACATACAGTCCAACCTGCATATTTAAAGAAAAAGGAGGATAAAATTCCTTGGGCCGCATTGTTACATATCAGAAGTATGGTAGCTTTCGAAAGTCCTTGTAGGATATCAAAGCTGCCTGGACCTGAGAGTGACAACAAAAATGATCATTGTATGCATTTTCTTACAATTCAGATTGGTTATCTCAGAGCAGAAAATCTCCCAAGCCTAAAGGAGGAAATCTTCACCAAAAGAACCGCAATTATAAACAAAAACATCTTTAAAGTTCAGTATTCTATTAGATGTACTGTATAGCCAGAAGTAAGAAGTTTATCTTGCAAATACGTAGAATAGAGTGCTCATAGTGTTCAATTAAGGGGAGGGGATAGCTTCACCATCTACCATGCTTTTTTTTCCTTTTGGCATTTCCCAAGGTCAGATCCTCCCCACCCCCCACACCCCCCCCCCAAAACAAAAAAAAACCAAAAAAACAACCACCCCTTTTGAAAAAAAAAAAAGAAGAAAAAAAATGCCAGGCCACACCACATGCCTGGCGGCCTGCAGGAATCATAGCAAACTATGTAATGTCCATACCTTTAATAAGTGCCATTCCAACGATTCCTAGAAGGTTGAATATAGCACCATACCCATATAAAAACAAATTCTGCAGTCCAAAGGGCAATATAAGCACTTAACAAAAGAAGAAAAGAATTGAGATTACTAAAGGTATGTGCTCCAAGTCTCATAGTAAACCAATATAACAATGAGCATATAGAAATGCTTTCCATTTAAGACGTTTCTGAATTCCAATGTGATAGCATTCCCTCCGCTATTTTAAATTCTGACCCACTAGGTACATCTTTAGTTAACAATTTCAAAAAATTCCAGCTATAGTATTCCTTGGTGTTACGACTTCACCATCCTTTCTACTTTAATTTTAAGAAATCCTCATTCGGAAATACAGCTTAATATTGCCATTTGTAACTTTGCACTAATCCATAAAATGTGTGGCTATTGGGATGATTGCAGCTGTATTTTTCCTGGAAAATAATCTGGTTATAATAAAATTTAACAAGATCCAAAAGTATTGGGCCTCCTGATCAATTCAAGAGATGCAAAAGGAAGCATTTCAACTTTCTGCTATTTGACCCAAAAAAAAAAAAAGGAAAAACATTCTCCTATATTCCTTGCATTACATAAACAACGGGTCTTGAATATTTCTTGAAAAGCTTAGCAACCTATGTGCATCCTAAAGTTAACAAACTAGGGAGAGGGAGAAAGCTCAAGATGCTGACAAGTTGAACTGACTGAAATCTTGCCTGAAGGTAGATGCTTGTGTCATATTGGCTCTTCAGTGCATACTCATTGAAGACAGAGGCCATAGATGGCACCGTAACCTGCAAATTTCTCCATAGAGTAAGCGTAACAGATAAAGAAGGCTTTGCTTAAAGATGATCAACTCATACCGAGGACTAATTTGTTCCATGCTTGATTCATAACTCCAGTCCCTTCCCCACCATACCCGGAAGAAAGAAATAATAACAATTGCACACAAACCCAAGACACAAAGAGAAACATAACCAAAATTGGTTTCAAATTGATATCATCCAAAAAAAAGTTCCTCAAACTTATTTCACTATTTGCTAAGCAATTGGCAATGCATATCTGTGAAGGAATAGCTATCGCTTCTAAAAGGGCGAGAAAGATCACTCACAAAGATCAATGTATAGATGTATGCACCCGCTGCAACAGGAAGACCTAGAGCAGTAGTCCCTTCTGGCAAAGACCGCAGCTGATTCACACTGATGCCAATGAGCAACAAGGCAAGAGCCTCCCACTGTCAAAGAGAAATAATCAGTTTTGCACCAGCAATTTTAAGCAGAGCTAAAGGTGTAGCACAGAAGAAAAGTACCACAGAAATCTGTACTTGTTTTGATCAACAAGAAAATGCGAGAAAGAAAATAGAGGAGAAACTGACCTGAATTACAGAGAACCGACGTTTCATGACAATCTTTAACAAAACAGCAATCACCAAAACCTGCACAAGACACTCCATCAGGGATAGCATTCAATGTGACTTTCCAGCTTAAACACCAATCTAACAAGGAAAATTTGATGACTGACTATGATATTTCATATCCACAATAAGCATGCCAGATAACTTAATAAGACTAAACAACCATATGCCATGGTAAAGAAGACTAATTCTCAGGTTATCAAAAAATCGAGCAAGAAGGGGCCAACATTAAGTGTATTAAAAGATCAAGCATCTTTTGTTTGAGAAGATGATGTCCCATGAGGTCTCCCAAGAACAATCCTGACTTTTGGAGAGTGGTAGAGGTTAAGTGGAAGGCATCTTACCCTTAAAAAAAAGCATCTTAAAACATGGGAAGCCCTACAATTGCTTTAAAATGAAAGGTAAAGCATTACATTCACCATGGCAAGCATTCTCCGCTACATTATTGAGAAAAGAGAAAGGAATATTTTGCATGAAAATAGATCAATGAACGAAGATGACTTTCAAAAGTTGCTGGGTGTTTTTAAGAAAAAAGCAGGACAATAACTACAATACATTTAAAAGAAAAATATGGCCAGAAAACATTAAGAAAAAGTTTCCAGAAAATACCACGATAACACTATTCTCGTATAAAGGAGAACACCAAGATAACCCCAATACAGTGAGATGGACGTTGCCTAAATAAGGAACAATCAAAGAAAATTCTTACTAAGACGATACCTTGAGATTACTTAGCATCTTCACAGTTGCAGGATTGAAATATAGCTGTAGAAGATGGATTCTGTTGTTAGTCATAACACATCAACAGGAAAAGCAGTAGCTCCAAAAGGAGCAATTACTTCAGATTTTACAATTAAAGAATCTCAGGAACAAATATGTAAACCAGAAGCCGCATTAGCCACTGGCTGGTTTTCTTATTGCTTACGGAATCCATCCCTGCTAAGGAGGATCTCTGACAATATATGAAAGGAGAAGAAAATAGATAGAAGCTTTGCATCAAACACATTTTCTTTGCTTCTATAGGGCTTGAGCAGATATGACCGGTTTCAGTAACATCTGAACTCGTCGCTAGGTATTCTGAACTCAAGAGTATTGCTCTTCCTAGACAAGCCACCTTATAAATCCGCAAGAATATCGTCCATAAAGTTTCACATTATAAAGAACTAATTCTAGAAGCTTCAAATCAACCTGTCATTCCCACAGAAATTTTTGAAGATTCAAAAAGACAGATTATCCTACAATTTTGCATAATAGACAACAGTAGAAAGCTATCTGGTCCTTTGAAAAATTACTAGCACGTCCCCTTCTGCACATGCCGTGAATGCACGCGTGCAAACATGTAGATCATGTTTGGAAGAACACACACAAGCACACATCTCCACCATCCAGTATGCAAACAAAGACACATGCACATAGACAACTACACATAAATCTAAGAATGTATAGATGCAGCACACAAGGAGAGAGAGTTGATAGTTTCACTTGCTACAAGGGTTTTTGAAGAGAATTATACCTGCATGATGAACTTCAAATAATTGTTGATTGCATAGAGAAGAGCTGGGACAGCAAGAAGCACATTGTTCCGAGCTGCCTACAGAAACATAGACATTAACAACGGACTAAATGTGAGAACTATTGCATGTATAAAAAAGTGAATGTTGCTCTTGCATGTTTGTATGGGAAATCTGTAATTGGCCAGCTCTTAGATAACAAAATTGACACAGCTTATAGGCAGACCAAAACCTAGAAACTCAGTGGTTGAAAATTGTAGAAGTGGTGACAATTAGAAACTTCCTTTGCCACATATAAAAGTTGGCTGGATATCTTTCTCCAATACCCTTTAAAAATTCTGAAAGACAGATCTAAATGCAGCCAGACAAATATACAAAAGGAAAAACGTTATTAAGATTTAAAAAGAAAAATTGATGTCAAGGTAATATAAGCAGAACTCGTGATGTTCACCAGAAACTACTTTGGAAGAATCTTTAAGAACAGGTGAATCACGAGGAAAGGGAGCTAGCGATGAAGCTTTTCTCCATTTTGGGACCTTGTGCAGTCACCATGCAGAGGTGGTCATCCATCATTATAAATTGCTGCTGCCTGCACCGATGGCATTGGGTGGAGGACAATAATTTTCCTAACTCCACTGTGCCATTTATAATAATTTTCATTTTAATGGCATTACCAATTTATGTGAAGTGGCATAAAATCGACATCTTCGCAGGCTCTCCTAAGGGCCTATAAGTCTCTTCAAAGTAGCCAAGTTGAGAGAGAACTGAATTATTCATCTTTTTCCCATCCAACCACAACCTCCTGCCAACCTGGATTGTTGTTCCTATTCCTTCTGCTCAATTTTTCAAACAAGTCCATAAGAGGCTGATGACTTGGACAATGCACAAGCAGGGTTTTCATATTATGTCTGTAAAGTATAAAGTAACCAAGAGTCTAAGAGCTTCCACTGCTTTCCATTATTGTCAAGAATAAGTAAAAAATTTGAGGTGGCTCACTAACAAATATTTTTAAGAAGGCTTTCACTAGCCAAGGACTGATCCATGGAATATCTTGTTTCTGCGACAATCATTTCTCTAATCAAAGAAGCATCTACTTCTGTTAAACTCCATAACAAAGAACCACAAGAAAAAAGTTTGTCCATCCGTCATCTTCCTGATAAAATCAGTCTCAAGAAACTCCATTGACCAAGAGAGACATCAACCACTTACTTCTCTTTTTATCTCCTCAATCACCATCAACGTATGGGAGTTGAGACAATTAAAAGCTTTATTCATACCATATATCTTGCCAAACCAATTCTGCCATTGACCATTTGATAAAGAAAACCTCTCCTTGTCAAATACTTTTCTAAACCTGACCATGGGCCTCCCCAGAATCAGGCTAAATCCACCCAGTAGTCTTTAGACCTTTGCCACAATCCACTTCTTCCCATGTTCATCTTACATTTCAGAAACATCAATTCTCTTCCTTGTTTTCTTAAATGGTCTTGGATTAAAACCCTAAGGTTCTTCTACTCAAATAGCTATTGAATTATCTCCATTACTAACACCAAAATATTCAACCCGCTCAACCTAGAAGAATTTACTTGGCATGCCATCGAGAATTCTTCCTACATCATCCAGAAGGTTTGAAATCTTAACCTCTGTCATTCTTCCTCTTTGTCCATTTCATATATGTGGTTTGGTACTCTTCCCCCCGTTTGCTTAATTGAGGATACTGGACTTTTTATTAAAAATGGTTCTTAATTCTTTGCATTCATCACACACAACTGAGTAAATAAGAACAATAGTGGAGGATTTTCTCATGGATGTTTGTGGACTTTCTAGTTATATTGCTTTGTTGGAATTTTCATCCTTAGCATATCATGATCTATATTTTGAGAAATGCCCTAACATGCACCTTATTTTGCCATATTGTGCTTTCTTAAGCATGCATGTGATTGGAAACATGAAAAGTAACACAAAAATTATAGCAGCAACAGCAAACAAGAGACTAAAACAATATCAAAATCTTTCAAGAAACGTTCCTCCCATCATAGCCACATTACAGATCCCAATGGCCATTGATCAAAGAAAATCTTTGAAGAAATGTTCTTCCAATCAAGCCCATTAAGGTTTAATGGAGCACTTCAGAGTTCTGATCATCAATTTAGATACTAGAAGATCCTAATGCACTTAGTAGCATCTAATATTTAAGTACTCTTTTTGAAAAAACAACAGGTGAACAGAAATCACACATGAGGCTCAAGCTGGCATTTTCTTCCATGAAAAAGTCATTCATACATCCTCAATTAGCATCTATTAAATCCCATAGAACAACAATGACTTAAATGTGAAATATCCCCTGATGTTGCTCTGCAGTCCAGCTGCCCCTTCCTAAAAGTATAATAATAATAATAATAATAATAATAACAACAAAAGAAATGCATTACCTGCACAAATGTGGAGACTGAGAGTAATGGCTTTTCACCAACTTTCTGATGTCTAGCCTGCAAAACAGAATAAAAGTTAACCTCGAACTGAAACATACCAAGTGTTTCCAGGACTTATTAGCTATTTATTTTCTAGTTACAAGCAAGCTATGCCAATTACACCTGAGAAAGCACAAGTGAACCCAGTTGCAATGGAAAGTATGGAATGACCTTTGTTCGGTGAACAACATCAAAATTTTCTGAAGACTCAGTGACATCATAGCTAGACTGTCCATTCATATTATATCTTCTTTTTCCTATTGGAGAGTTCAAAGAAATAAACTTCTATGCAGAACACCTGAAGTAAAAAAGTTCATATATTAACATTTGACAATGACAAACATTACCTGGAACAAAAGCATTACAACAGCAAAGAGGACCTTTGCAGCTTCCGTCAAAAAGTTAACGCTGATAGGGTTGAAGTTGAATTTTCCATCGACCTTGGACATGTAAACTAAAATAGGCTGGCCAAAAGATATGGACCATAATTGTCAGGTAAATCTAAAACTAAAAAAAAAAAAAAGGCCAAAAGCAACCTTTCCGTGAAATTAAAATTAAAGAATCTAATTCCCACATCAAAATGGCGGCCAAGCTGTGACTGCTTGTCATGACCTAAACGCGAACTAATTAAATGCTAGGTCTTCATTATATGCAAATGCCTACTGGGTGAACATGTCAGACAGTAGAAATGGCAAAACCTGTACAAGTTCCTTATCGTATGCAAAATGCACAAAGGTTATTTTCCCTCAATTTCACAGACACCTCACTATTTGTTCTAAGCAATAAATATATATGATACAGCAGAAATTTGAGTAAGTACATGTATCTATAATTTACCTGTAAGCCAACCAGGATGCAATCCCCAACAACCAAAAGAACATTGAGAGCCCGCTGTTTTGATGAAACAGTGCTTTTATGTCGATCATAAGCCCTTGACACAGTTTTAGAACGTGGGGAGACAAGACGTGAGCGGCAGACACTGCATTCCAGAATTCCGTTCTTCATATATCTACCCCTCTAAATATCACACCCTCAAAAGTTATTTCTGCAGCAAACAAAACAGCACTCTTTAACTCTTTCATCCTAGTAAACACTAATTGTAATAAAAACTAAACTTTTCCACATTAGTTGATCCACTAGTACCAGATCCATTTTCAACAATGAACACAGGAAATACAGGCTCACAAATGCACTGAACTTTAGGCATATAAACCAAACACAGCCCCCGAATTTCACAGCAAAATTTGACTTTTCTTTACATAGTGTTCTCATTTAAGTCGGTAAAAATCAATAGTATATAGGGTGAGGGACAAACAAGGAAGAAGTAGAAAATGGTGACAAATCGCACAAAACCCAACAAGTTGATACCTGTTGATATATCATACCAAATTTGCTGAAGATGGCATTATGCATGATATAAGAGTCTTAACAGTCTAGGGTTCTTTGCTTGGTTTTGTTGATAGTTCTATTTATAGGGCAATTAAATTTTTATTGAAATATTAATGAGTCTCCTATCATTACTTGAAATGGGGCTGTAGGCTTTTTATTTCTGTTTTTTGTTCTTTATATGAGCAAGAAACTCTACTAAGAGCACATTGAAAAAAGAAATGATCTGGTGGATTCTCCCAATGCTTTAAACAAGCAATACCCAGCTAATAAAAATTAATTTTTGTTTCACAAAGATTACAACAGTAATGATTAAATCCCGAATTGCCGTGCAATAATGAAAGGAGATTATAGGGGATATATGGGAAAATCGAATGGCTATGAAGAAAACTGACAATAAGATACAACCAAAAAATCACCACGGTCTCCATGAAAAGATTTAACAAAGGAAAGTCAACCATCCTGGAGAACCCAAGTGAGCTCCATGTCTCCTTAGCCACTCAACTTAGCTTTAAAAAGGAAAAAGGAACATTCTAGGCGTAGAAAGTCCAAAATAATAGCATTTTCCTCAACATCATTGATTGAAAAAGAACAGTAGCGAGATTTAAGAGGAGTACCACCAAACCTGGCAGATGGCATTCTAGACAAAAGAAAACCCTACAATAATTTCGTAGAAGAGCTGCAATGGAAAGATATTGATCATAGAGACTGATGCCTGGGAAGAACTAGGAGAGCAAACAATGTTCTAGTCAGCTATATATATATATATATATATATATATATCTAATCCTCCTTATGCGCGCCACATAAGAAAATCTGCTGGAGCTTTTCAATTCTTTTGTCCACCGTGGGAAAGATAGACAGGAAGTAAGATGGAAAACTAGCATACACCAGTAACAGTCAGATTCAAAGGGGGGCAAATTCTCACGAAGGAATTTCCTCTAGGACTGTTGCCTGATCCTTTGCTCAATGATCTGATTCAGGATCCAAGAAGAAGCCCTATATCAGTATAAATGAGTCAGCGCTTTAATAAGGTTTCTGGCACTTCCGCTAGGCTAAGTTTCACTCAATTCCACCTCTAGACATGACTTTAACTGGCACTAGCTAGCTAGTCGTGCCAAACCCTAGATTGTTACCACCCAAAACTTCAAATACGTACCTAAAAAATAGGGTACAATGATTCTAGCTCTGGTCTTAGTGACGTAGATTGTACATATTCTAACAGGTTTGGGAAAAGGACTTGGCCTTCTTAAGAAGCAATATGCACCACCATGCTATTACCTATCTATCTAGCTTGCGACAAAAATACATGAATGAAAATGGACTAGCTAGAAATCTCTGTGTTCAAGCTTCGAGGGTAAATGAAAAAGGAAGAGACGAGGGTATTTGCGTGTAGCAAACGTTGGAAGTGCAGGTTAGGCTAATGAAAAGCGGATGTTTGATTGACAAAAATGAGTTTCCGGCAAATAGTTTATCCTGCACGAAAAAACTTTGAACATGATCCGACCCATTCCTGGGCAACTCTCAGCTCAGAAGTCATAATCTGATCGCCGTCCAAGTCATTACAAAAATGACAGCCCAAGGACCAAACTTTGCCCAATAATGGATCGAAATCCAGTCACGAAACAGAGACGACGGATGCTTCCCAACACAAAGTCTCACCGAGAACGGAGCACAGCCCGATCCCTTCCGCACATTGGGGAATGCGCGAAATCCAGAGCATTCGACGACCGATCGTCGGAGATTCCGACTTCCAAATCGCGTTCCAAACACACCCGGCACCGGATAGCCAGATCAAATTCAAAGAAGGGGAAACTCGCAGCGATTCTCCAAAAGAAAAAGAAGAAAAAGAAAGCTTCATCTCCTATTCAGCTCAGAATCAGGATCAGACAATTCATTCGTGTAGAGAGAGAGAGAGAGAGAGATGCGTACCAGCTGAAGGAATCCGCAGGGAGGCGTGTTGTCGGTGACCCCGCGAAGCCAAGCAGAGAGAGAAACAGAGAGGGAGAGCAGATCTTGGAGCAACTGTAGGAGATCGGACAAGAGTTCAAGTACGCATGGAGATGAACGACCCCGACGAGAGAGAGAGAGAGAGAGAGAGAGAGAGAGAGATTGGAACGCACCTGATGTGGACGGTTTGAATCGGGTCGGGTCCGTGTCCGGCTGGCAACTCCCTTTAGCTCATTCAAATCGTGCTGCAAGAAGAAGATCACCCCCCAAAAAGTAATTTGACCAAAAAGTTAGGCTTTGTCCACTGTCCTTTGGGAATCAAACTTAAGGTCCATGACATTTTTCAAGAGGTTTTAGGTCTTCTTGCCAATAAACAAAGCCACGAATGAAATATTCCCGGCACGCGCAACGTGCCCGCACGGAGTTGGTAGTTATGTATGAAAAAATAATAATAATAATAATAATAATCATTACTCTATCTTTAAATGCAAGTATTACATACCGGCAAAACAATATATGCATCCATGGGCATTATGTACCGTAAAAAAGAGGATATGTTCGGTGGGATATCCTAAAATCCGTCGTGTAAATTTAGCCGAGTCCTAAAACGTTATAAGCGTCGTCGAATTTTAAAATGCGGTCTATCTATGCAGTTAGGCATTTCTAGTAGCTCCGTCCCGATTTGCACAATGAAAAATGACGACATGGCAATTGTAGTATTGTGCGCTTTTTTCCAAGGTTAGACAAGCATCTTGAAAAGCTATTCTATTTCTAAGTAGTAGTTTTGCTCTCTCTTTTTTTTTTCTATATTTCATCCCCCACTCATCAAAACAGAGAGAGATTCACCTTCGTTTTCTTTCTTTCTCTCTTCCATTTTTGTTCTTTTGTTTTTTCTATATTCTTCTACTCGTTTTGCATACCAGCCCCATTTGATTTGTTTCGATTTTTTTCTTTTCAACTTGATTGCTTGGGAGTTATAGCCGTATCATGCACAAGTACATTGATAAATAGATGTGCACAGGTACATTGAGAAATAGATGTATTATCTCATCCAAGCAGAAATGGGGAGACGTGTTGGTGGTTCGGTAAAAGTTTAAATTTGTTACTGATTTATCTTTCGAATCCAACTCGATTCTTTGAGTAACTTCGAATTTTTTTTTTTTCAAATTGTCATGTGATGTTTGAGCCAGATTTATACGTATTTTTGAGTGTCGTGAATTATTAAGCTGAATCTTAAATTACGCGTGACGTATTAATATAATTATTTATAATTCGATATGTGGTTGTGCTAAGTGTTGCCTTAGCGATATTAATATAAAAAAAAAAACTTAAACTGATTTACTGCGTTACATTGCACCTTGAAATACTCGTCAATTTGACCTCGTGCTTGGAAAGTCGACCTAGAGGTTAAGATCGCCGGTCATTTTCACGAGATTGTGAATTGAATTCGCATCACGAATAGATTTTTAGAAGGTTTGTTTTGCATTATCTCTAATTAAGGATAATAATAAACATTCTCCAAATTTTGTCCAAACGTGCATTGTGGTCTATGTACTTTTAATGCGTTCAATGTTGTCCAATCATTGGGTTGCAGCACTCTGTGATTAGTTTGGTTTTGAATTTATGTACCTCTCTTTTGAGTGAAATGAAAGTTTCTTTTTGACAAAAACACTACGAAAAAACTCCAAAATGGTATACTCGTGATAATTTTATCCCAAATCATTTTTTAACTATAAAAATCTCAAACTATTTTTTGACCACCAAAAACTCAAATTGATTCATTTATTACAAATTTACCCTTCATTTAATTTTACCATTAAATTATTGAGTTGCGTGACACGTAACAGTTGACGATTGTATCAATTAAGGATTTTTACTCTCTATTTGTCGCAGATGTATTGGTTTGAAATTTTTTTGTAGTATTAATCCAATTTGACGTATGCTAACAAAAGGTAAATTTATCACATGTGTGATTTTGGTGGTTAAAAATTTTAGTTTTGAGTAAGTTTATCAAATGTACACTAGTAAGAGAGATTCACCTTCCTTCCTTCCTTCCTTCCTTGCCTTCGTTCTTTCCATTTTTTTGTTCTTTTATGCTCCATGATTCTTCTATTCGCTTTGCATATCGGGCCCAGCTAATTTGTTTCGATTTCTTTTTCAACTTGATTGGTGGAAGTTATAGCAATATCATGCACAAGTACAAGTACAATGATAAAATAGATGTATTATCTCATCCAAGTATAAAGGGGGAGATATTTTGGTGACTTTAGTAAAAGTTTAAATTTGTTAGTGATTTACCATTCAAACCCCCTCAATTCTTTATAAGTTCAAGTAAATCCGCATTTTTTTTAAGCTGTCATGTGATATTTGAGCCAGATTTTTACGTATTTTCGAGTGTCGTAAATATTGAGTTGAATTTTAATTTATGCATGCCGTATTATTATAACTATTGATAATTCGATGTGTGCTTACGTTATGAGTTGCCTTATCGATATAAAAAAAATTAAATTGCTTTGCTACGACACATCGCACCTTGAAATAGTAATCAATTTGACCTCGTGCTTGGGAAGTCGAGCTAAATCAAGGCATGCATGCGCGAGATCCAGTGAGACTTATAAAGCCATGATCACCAAGGTGGTCGCTTTAATGGTTAAGATGACTATTCTTGTCACAAGGTTACGAGTTCAATTCCAAGTCGCGAGTAGAATTTTAGAAGGTTCGTTATGCATCGTGTAATTAGCGGTTATGGCACAAACGATCCCCAAACTTCGTCCAAATATATAATGTGATTCGTAAAATTTTAATATATTTAATGTGATTCATGCATTTTTAATATATGTTCAATTTAGTTTATGGATTATATGAAAATGTTTATTTAATAATTCAAGTTCAGAAATTGTATTGGACATTTTCATATAATTCATGGACTAAATTGAATATGCATTAATTGTCTAATGATCATATTAAACAAATTAAAAGATTATGAACTATACTGCAGATTAGGCTAAAATTTAAGATGACGTTGAATAAATTAAAAGTTGATCATTTTTTCCCATCTGATTACCTACAATTAGGGGTGGTCGGTTCCCAGTCCGGTTCGGTTCCCAATTTGTCGGAACCGGGAACCGGACCGGACTAGACCGACAAATGGACCGGACCGGACAGAAAAATAATTTAACCAAAATTATTCTCTAATTATTGAAATTAATAACGTTATAAAACCTCAATGTCTATATAAAATGAATTCTCGATTGAAAAAAAAAAGAGGTCAAAGAAGCCGAAAAAGATTCACTGACCGAATTAGGACAAATTTTTTTTAAAAAAAAAAGACTAGTCCGGTCCGGTCCTAGAAATCGGGAATCGGGAACTAGACCTCCCGGTCATCGGTCCCAATTTTAGGAACCGGGAACTGGACCGGGCCTCTATAGAACTGGGAACTGGACCACCGATTCTGGTCCGGTCCGGGCGATCCCGGTTCAGGTGGGCCAAGTTGCTCACCCCTACGTACGATGATGTCGAATGGAGTGTCTTAGGGTGAGCATGGCAACACTTCTACTTTAGAGATTAATTTTTGGCAATAAGTTGATTCTTCAAATTTGCTTGAAAAATTGATTTTTGATCAAAAAAGCATATTTGATAACAAAACAAAATTTTTGCATTTGAAACAGAAATTCCCTTGGTGATAGTTGAAAATTTTTGCTTCTGAAACATTATTAATACAAGATCTTCTACAAAAAATTATTGATCATAATTTAAAATGCATGTTATTCTAGAAAAGTGAAACGCAAATACCGATAGATTTATGTATAATTTGTCATTTAATTACTTATGCAAATGGGACTAATTTTATGGAGAAAATTATATTAATGAATACGATAGCGAGCTCATATATCTATATTAAAGGTACGGGATAGTTCCAGTGCTCCCTCGCCTATGTCTAGAGTGTCAAATTGGGTGGGTGGGGTTAAACGTGGTTTGATTGGTTTTGATCGATTTTGATTTTGTACAAATTTAACAACACATCCCCAACTTAACGCGTATTACTTAAATTCTTCTAAATTTTACCAAATCATACATACTTATTTCTTGTAATTTATTAAGAAAAATGATATTGTTAAAACACTCTTAGGCAATTGAAATTATTTTATTTTAAAAAAAATATTTTTATTAAAAATATTATGCTCGAAGAGAAAATTCTATCGATTTCGATTTGACTTTACTTTTCAAAAATAAAAAATGAGTATTTATATTTTACTCTGGCGATCGGAGATGGCTACCCGGGGGCGGCGACGATGGAGGTGATGGTCAGCAGTTAGCGATGGTGGGCAACAGTGGCAGAAGGTGATCATGGTGGCAGAGACGCAGAGCCGTAATTAAGAGTCAGAATAGAAAGTGATTCATAACGAAGAGAGAGAGAGGAGGATATTGAGAATAAGAATAGATCAAAATGAGAGAGAATTAAGGTGAAGTGAAAGAGAATACCTATCAAAGTTGATCGAAAATAACTTCACAAAGCCAAAAATTACGTCAAAAGTGAAAAAAAAATGAAATTGTATAATTAAAAAAAAATTCTATTAAAAAATTACGTTGTCAAATTAATTTCTACTCTAAACGTACCTGGGAAGAAGAGTTTTATGCTTCGGAAGCCCTCAACGGCGGCGCCATCCCCGCGCCATTTGGAGGAAAATGAGAGGACTGCTTTCATCTATGCACAACGCGAGGAGTGGGAGAGTAGAGAGTAGTTGAGCTCCGCCGGTTTCTTTGGCGGCATCGGCATAAACAAAACCACCGCGCTCCACCGTCTTCCTCCTCCGATTACTCCGTCGCGGACCGGGGGGGAAAAGATGCTGGCGATCCGATCGGCATTTCGCGGCAGCACGAGGCCCTTCTCCGCTTCTTCGTCACTTCTCTTCGGTCTCGCCTACTCTTCTTCTTCTTCTTCGTCGGCGGCTGCGGTTCACGCCGCGAGGACCATCGGCGAGGGTCCCCGAAACGATTGGTCCCGCGATGAGATCAAGTCCATCTACGACTCCCCCGTGCTCGATCTCCTCTTTCATGGGGTCGCCATCTCTTTGCCCTCTTCTCCTCGTTTCTCTTTTTTTCCCTTCTCGATTTCTATCTGCTTGCGCGATTGTTCCTCCGTTGGGCGTTGCTTGGCCGTTAGTGTAGTGGGAGAGAGAGCGATTGCAAATGCATGTTTGAATTCGTACCTTTACATTGAAAAGAAAGTCGAGGGAGGAAGGATCGCTTCGGCTCCGTACTTTGACCCAAGTGTTGAACTTTGCTGCTGGAGTGTTTAGGATGTAGAAGACATTGCGTGATGCATATATTGTCCTCGTCTCTTGTTGAAAAGAGTTTCTAATAGCAAGGCATAGGTTTGAGTTCGGGCATCAGCAGCTTTTATGAGTTTTGACCGGCTAACGTTTGTGCTTTGGTCAGGCTCAAGTCCATAGACATGCCCATAACTTCAGGGAAGTGCAGCAGTGCACCCTGCTCTCCATAAAGACAGGTGGTTGCAGCGAGGATTGCTCCTACTGTCCGCAGTCCTCCAGATACAGCACTGGTTTGAAAGCCCAAAAGCTCATGACAAAGCATGATGTCCTTCAGGCAGCTCGAAAGGTTTTTCCTCTGGACTACTTCATGGTCATGTAGATTTCCCTGATTATCACCTATCCGAGGTGCTAGGGCCACTTTTTTCTTTTAATGGTACCTGTTCTAAAAGCAAATCATTCTGCTTCTGTGTGATCTTAACCAATATAATATTTCAGGCCAAGAAGGCTGGTAGCACACGTTTTTGCATGGGTGCTGCCTGGAGAGATACCATAGGCAGGAAAACTAATTTCAACCAGATCCTTGAATATGTAAAGGAAATAAGGTAATCTTTTCGGATTGCTATATAAAAGCATTCCCAATATCTATATTTCGAGTGATTTTGTTCCTCTTTTATAGGTCTGTAAGTTAGGATTCATTTTAATTCTCGACACAAATAGCAGGAAAACTGCTTGCTGTGACAAGCCTAAATCAATTCCAAACCTTAGAGTTTCTTATTAAAGGAGTAGCTATGGCCACAAGAAATTGCTCTACATCATTGCGGAACTCTTGCTTTCTATGCTTCCAATTTCCCCACATGCATCGTTTGCCATCCCTTCTCAAATTCATAGCTAAGAATGGTGAATCTTCTCCACTTAGACTTCTCCGCAGTGCAAATTTCGGGACTCTTGCTGTTGGATCCTCCACCACACGTCTCGGAATTATGCACGCAACTTCCTGTCCGTTATTCATGTTTTTTCCCTACAAAAACTCCATCTCAGCCAAAATCCTCAATGTTTATCCAGTTTTGCACTCAAAACCTTGAAATTAAGTTTGATAATATATTCCTTGAAAGTTCATTTTGACATCAATAGGTTGCTCGGCCCTCTTTTCGTTTTTTTTTTCCATATGAAAAGTTTACGATGCTAACCTCACCTTAGTTGGTAAACTCAGCGCTGTGTGAAATTGAGGTATCTTTAAATGTGATGCATATTTGATGTATAGCTTAGTGATTCAAATATAATTTCTCCGGTTACTTTTGGTCTGCTGCTTTAGCTGAGCATCTTCCTGATTACAACCATGGCCTCCATCATATCATGATTGGCATATGCATAGGATGAGTCTTGATTGACTTTTGGAACACATTAATAAATCTAGAGCACAAAAGCTATTGTGGAAATTGAGTATTATATATGGACCTTTTGGAAATTTACTTTTCCTTTTGGTTTTGCTATCATTTCATGATAGATGGACTAGAAATATGTATAGGATGAGTCTCGAATTGACTTTTTGGTTATTATCTCCATATACATCTCATCTCAACTGCCGTTGCTAAAGCTTAATCGAGCTTGGGAATGCCACAAAGCTATATATTACACATTTCCAGCCACAACAATCCATAAAACCACTGTTAACAAATTTAATCATGCTAGGAAGTGCTACCTTGGCCTTTGCAAACTTTTTCTCTTGGCTGCATTATGCAGCCTTGGCCAAAGTTATTTTCCCACAGATCTGTCTGTCCTTGGTTTTGTTGGTGTCTCTCACTCCTTTTCCTGACTTATACTCTTAGCAACTCCTATATTCAAACAAAAAGGTTTTCTAAATAGCCCATGGCTTACAAATGTTTAAAAAAGCTCTATTGCTGTTTGCAAAGGCAATCAACGTCCATGTAATGGAAGTGAGGTCCTACGACCGAACAACCCATGTTTTACTTGCATGTCTGGGCCATCCATGATCAGATCTGAATAGTCTCAAAAGCCAGGATTTGATTGTCCACTTTTTAATTTTATCATTCGTTTTGATGTAGGTACTTCTTTTCATGCTAACATTTCTTTCTCCTTCACAAAATTGACCTTGCTACATGTTATTGATCAGGGAGATGGGGATGGAGGTATGCTGCACCTTGGGCATGCTAGAAAAGCAGCAAGCCCTTGAACTCAAGAATGCTGGCCTGACTGCGTATAACCACAATCTCGATACCTCAAGAGAATATTATCCGAATATAATCACCACAAGAACTTATGATGAGCGGCTGAAAACCCTCGAGTACGTCCGTGATGCAGGGATTAATGTGTGCTCTGGTAGGCTTCTCGCTACATATTGCAATCAGGTTACATTCTTTGTGGTACAAAATGTAGAGTAATCCACAAGGTTATCATGTTTTCAGAGGAACTTTTGTCTGTATTTGGCAAATTGTTCATTTTTCTGAAGTTCTACCAGGATCTGACCTCTCTGAGGATTCTGGAGAACAATCTGGAGCATTTTGGCAAAAAACGATTAAAATTAATGTTTAGCATCAAAAGCTGTTTGTACTCCCAACTATGGTGTAGGTAAGGGAGACTTTCTTCCTTGATAATTCTATCTCAGACAGATTTAGTAGCAAGTTCAATTAAAAGGCATGAAAAAAACATCAAAGCAGCTTGGATCACTAGAGTTACTCCAGCTACCAGCTGCTGCTTTAAGAAGAGTATGCTCTCTGTCTTGGCATGGTTAACTTGAATCACAATTCTGGTTGGTGCTTTTCTTACCAATGTGTCTAGTTCTTTTTTCCTGGCTTTCTGAAGTAATTGTAGTTCTTAGCTGTTTCGTCCCATTCCACACAGTTTGCTAATGTTAATCAGTTTTTGCCTGCAGCCAAGTGTAAACCATCTTTCTGAATCACCTAAAGAGCATGAGTTTTGTTGTTTCATGGTTTTTACCTTAGATTTTTTTTTTCTAGTCTCCCTTTTCTTCAATCATCGATGTCACTGGTGTTAGCTCAAGTATTGACCCACTAGGCATTCTCTGGTACATTATTCTGAGGTCACTAATGTGATGGCATAGACTGGTATGAAAGTAGTGGCTCTTTTGAGCAGATGATGACAATATTTAACAGGAGTGGTTTGGACCGTGCTTCACATATTTGTTTGCATTCTTCTTGACGGTTGTATTGCATAAGGACAACTCTTCTCAATAAACTTCTAGTTATAAATTTCACGATTTGTATGACCAAGTCGAAACTCTTTCTTTTTAAAATATGCAGGAGGAATAATTGGGCTTGGAGAAGCAGAGGAGGACCGGGTTGGTTTGTTGCATACTTTGGCAACCCTGCCAACACATCCAGAGAGCGTCCCCATTAATGCGCTGGTTGCCGTGGCAGGCACACCTCTACAAGATCAGAAGGTAATTTGATTTTCGTTGGTAATGAATTAGTAAACTGGGTGCCCAAGCGATTTTTAATCAGTAATAGCTTCTTTAGGCAATCGGTGTTTCCCCCTTTTTCTTCTTTTCCTTATCTTTCTTCTTGATATATGAAGCATATTATTATGAATCTTCACCTTGCATTGCTGTCTGAGATTTATGAACTTAGATGTTCACTGGTAAAGACTCGGAAAAAAAAAATATGACAGAAGAAATAAAGAAATTGGGCAAAAACAACTTTTTACCACGTTAAGGGGTGGAAACTAGTTGGGATGGAAAATGTCCTGGTACAATGTGAAAATGTTTTATGGGGAGGTATTATTTCTATAGGGAAAAGACACAAAAAATTCAGGTAGACTTGCAGAATGATCTCTGACAGATTTCATATGATAATCGAAATGATCTCTAACGGTTTTTAGATGAGATTTTCATGGCAAGTGCCTTGAAGCATTGGTGCCAACGCCTTTGTATTGAAAATGAAAAGTGTACTTCTTTATTCCGAAACGTTTTGATAGGAAAATGGCACTTCCAATTGCACGACAGAATATAACAAGCAAGCATAAACTCACGAGTGGAGATCACCAGTTAAGTGTCATATCAGTTTATTTTTTATGTATCAATACCATGAATAATGAGGTTACTATACATCTGGTTAGATTCGTTTAAGAAATTTGTCCTGAAAAAAGGCATCTCACTTTTATCATCTTCTTTTAGCCAGTTGAAATATGGGAGATGATAAGGATGATTGCCACTGCGAGGATAGTCATGCCAAAAGCAATGGTGCGTTTATCTGCTGGCAGAGTCCGTTTCTCTATGCCAGAGCAGGCACTATGCTTTCTGGCTGGTGCGAATTCCATTTTCACAGGCGAGAAGCTTCTGACAACTCCTAACAATGATTTTGATGCGGATCAACTCATGTTCAAGATGCTAGGACTGATCCCAAAGGCTCCGAGTTTTGATGATGTTGCAAAGAATTATGCAGCAGAGCATTGTGAGGAAGCCATTTCAAGTTCTGGTTGAGGTTATTTGGATTGGTCAAAAGAGGCCTCATGAATCATGATGGGTAAGCCTCAACTGGAGGTCTGTCTGTTCAATTCTGTGAACTGAGAAAATGTACTACTATCTATGTATTCACCAATTAGTTGGGAAATATGGAGCTTCATTCACTAACTTCATGGGTTATGGATTGGATTTACACATCGTTAATTGGTCAAGAATGATCAAATTAATGTCCTGCTGTCCGCTGCGTGGAATGATGACGCAGATGGCACAGGCTCAATGTTGCAGTCTGTTCTGTCTACTTTGAACAAGCGTAAGCACTGATTGCCGCCGCTTGGGTAAAATGAGAATCATCTCTCATTCTTTCACTGAGTGTTTCTTTGCTTTAATGAAATTTAAAACCTCTCAAAAGCCGTACACTGTGTGAGTGCCCCGGGACATTACTTGTCAATGAGCGTGAACAGAGCAGTTTTCTTTACGGATTGCTTCACTAGGGTCTTGGGGGGCATCTCATCAAGAAAATGCAGAAAGCAAGGGCCCATGAGTTTTGGTAGTTGAGTGCTCTGTCTTTATTACGAATTGGTCGTGCAAATGTCGAGTCCATGTCAAGAGGGAGCATCGGGTACTCATCTCCGACGCTTCATCAGGAACGTAGTTGGGGAATTCCATTTCTCATATCATTTGGAAATTGTGAAACTTATGACACAGTAGCGTTTAGAATTCAAAGCAAAACAGACAAGCCGAGGCACACAATTTTAGTGTGAGATATATAGTTCAGACTTCCAATTTTTGTAATTTTTTTTCTTTTTGTGAGGGAACCGGTGGTATTAATTGAATTTTTTTGGTAAAGTTTATTAATCGAATATTAATTAATAATTTTATGTAAATTTAGAAAATCATGAAAATTTTAAGGAAAAATTTCAAATAATGAGCTGAAGTGCTATTATTTTCTTAAAGAAGACCGTAGACTTTGTTTCAAAGAAGGATCTGAACTGTCTTTATTATTTCAAAGAATGGACTTAATTGAATAGTGATGTTTTTGTCATTTCACATTTTCTGAACTTTTTTTTTTCTTTTTTTCATATAGTAGAGGGAGAGAGAGTTGCAGAGAAACAGAGAGAAAGAAAGGTGCAAAAATTTAGGGAAACAAAAAGGAAAAAAAATGATTAATTTTTTTTTAAAAATGCACACGTCAGCATCAACTATTTTACGTGGCATAGCTGGCATCCACATTATCAATTTCCGGCTAAAATTGATTGGATGGACTGAATTAATACCAATACAAAAAGGTTTAGGATTAAATTGGTTTAATTAAAATGTTTAAGACTGAATTGGCATAAATGTAATAGGTTTAAGACTTTTTTGGTACTTTTCCCCACAAATACAAGGTCTAAGATTGAATTGGCACTACTACAATAGATTTAAGACTTTTTGACATTTTTCCCTTCAATTTCCTATCCCATAGAACATCAACATATCTATCTTTTCATCTAAGTCTCCTCAATTTCTTAATTGTTACATAGTTGCTTTGGCTATTTAGTATATTTGTATGGAACCCTTTACATTTTTTCTTTTGTGGTTTCAATTGAAGAAATTGTCCAAAAAAGTTGTAAACCTATTGCACATTTGTCAATTTACTTATATACCTTTCAATTTTATCAATTGAGTCATAAAATCTTTTAACACTTTGCCAATCAAGTCTATTCGGCCAATCTTAGTCAGAAATTGCCGACGTGGATGCTGGCCCATCTTACATGAGATAGCCGGCCACACTGTGTCTGGTGAGCTGTACAATGATAGAGTGATTAAATATTAAACCAAGCCTTTATTCAAAAACTTTGTTAGAGTAATTAAATATTAAACCACGCTTTCATCCAACATCTTAAGTTTTTAAAACAGTTGGTAGTGATTCTACAAAAGCTCACATGATATTAAAATAGGAGGTTCTGAGTTCAAATCTTTATAGAACTCTATCTGTCTCCATAATAATATATTACCACGTTTCGTACTATGCAAAAAGACCAGACTAAGCGTGAGTATAGTACTAGGTAAAAGGATTAGACTAAGCGTGAGGGGGAGTGTTAGAGTAATTAAATGTTAAATTATATTTTCATCTGATAGTTGACAGTAATCCTATAGAATCTCACGCCCAGTGATCTTGAGGTGTATGTTCTGTTGCCCTGCGTTACCGACTGTGGTTTACTATTTCCTCGTTTGAGGTCCCTTCCTAACGCAACCACCACCGATATCCATCATCCCACGGCAAAAGCCCAGCATTAATTCGTGGCAACCGCTCTCATGAGACGCATAAATGCACCTCGACCACATCCAGTAAACCACGAACCTTCTTTGTCTCTGCCCTCTATAAGAACCCTCCCCATGCCCTCTAGTTTTCACTACAACCTTCTTATTCACCTCATTCGCTCCATCAGTTTTCACCGTAGTCTCTCTCTCAACCATGGCGGGTCAACAGGGCGAGAGGAAAGATAAGATGGGAGTGAGCTTGAAGACCACCAGGAAGAAGCCCGAGACGAGGGAGTGCCCGCTGGTCACGTTCGTTCTCCCCTACGTGCCGTTTCACTACAACCAGAAGCTGATGTTCTACAAGGACAAGGGCCGTGACTTCGAGGACATGGTGGCGAAGCTCAAGGACGGACTGAAGCGGGTGCTCAAGAAGTTTTACCAGCTGGCCGGCAAGCTCACGAAGGACGAGAAAGGGGTGTTCTGGGTGGAGTATGACGACGACAAGGCGGTCGGTGTCGAGGTGGTGAAGGCGGAGGCGGTCGCCGTGAAGGAACTGGCGGCCAAGGAAGGCACCAGCATCTTCAAGGGCTTGATTCCTTACGATGGCATCCCCAACCTGGAGGGGCTTCCCAGGCCTTTGCTGGCTATTCAGGTTCGAATCATCTTTCGAACGTTCTTTTGCGGCATTAACTGCATCACAATTCCTTGCCCTTTAAATCGTACCATGTTTTGCTAGGGGCCTAGGTCATAATACTTCCTTTTTTAGCCTACACTTGGCTGGGTAATCATCCTAGCTTAGATACTCGCGTTTATGTTCTTAGCAAGCACGGTCATCTACTCCGGTCGGGTTCGCGTTTATGAGGGCTGTTTACTATTAAACGCAACGAAATGATGCGGTTTGGCTCGACAAAAAAAAAAAGAGAAAAGAAAAGCGGAGTTCCAGCATGTATTAGTTGAGTTTTCACTTGTTCTTGAACTTGGATTGGCCCAACATGCCAAGAAGAGATGTCACGTGAAAAGGGCAAAAAAAAAAATTTTATCTTGACGTTGATGTAATCGATTGTAGATTAGGCGGGGTTCAGGCTAGCCGTAAGAGATCGATACACGCTCCATGTCGTGTAATCTTCAGTATTTGTCGAAGTCATCTGTCGAAATGGCAATTTAAAAAACAAGAGGGAGTGATAAACGATCTATAACCACCTTCCGTCGTCAGGAGAATGTACGTTTTGCTTAGAAGGTTGACAAAAATAATGTCAGAAACAGCGGTGGTTGCATTAAAAAACTGTTTCCTTATATGATAACATCGTCACATTCAAGAGCGTCGGTGACGTGTACTGAATGTGTGCATTCAATGTCGTGCACATGCAGCCAGTTGCCCAATAAAACTGAGATTTCCTGTTTTCACGTTTCTTTTTTTAATTTTTATTTTGCCTTTTTCTTCTCATTTTTTTTAAATTCACATTTAACCTATTTCAGTCGTATCGATTCAGGCTATACATATACATCGGCTAGACAAGTACACTATAAGAAGGACCTGTATGCATGTTGTGATGGAAATGCCAAAGGAGAGCCGGAGTTGTTGCCTAGCTCTCAATTCTGGCCCTTGAATGATCCGGACAAGGGGTTGAATAGATGAAGAAGACTCCATGATTTCTAGACTTGTCGTGTCCGAATCATTTCCCTTTTATTGACACCTTGGAGTCTGGAGTTGATTCCGGGTATCATCCGATCGGCTCGCATTATATCAAAACCCTAGAGATACATGTTGACATACATACCCTCAAAGATAGAACAAGTGTAGTTGGAGGACCAGCGTCGAATTTGGACGTATTCTCCGAAAGGATCGCCCAAGGGTAGAACAAGTGAATGAAGTAATGCTCCTCGGAACACGAGGACGTACGGACGGTTGTTCAGTTCAAAAAAAACTTTCATGCTACCCACTAAAGATTTACATGGTGGAAAGGCGATAAAATTATCGTGCTGAGGTTTAGAAAAATTAGGGTTTATTTCTTGTCGGCTGTCTATAAATGCGTAGCACCTATAAATACACCTAGGAAGCACACATGTAGTAGAATGACAAAGATGGTATTTCTAGCTCTCGATTACCATCCATCTTATAATAATTACGGGCCAGTGTTCGCCAACCCATCGATCTTAACATCGAAAATTCTTTTCAACTTAGATTGCATTAATCAACGTTATGGCCCGAGTATCATCTTCATGCTAGATATGCCTAGTACTTAACGAGGGTACTCTGCCAATATGACTTGTCTAGAGTTAATATGAGTCTACTGCACATTTAACGCTCGTCCGATGGATGCTTTATTGCTCGCCTCCCGCCCCCCCTGTGGCTGGAAACCGAGGCGGTCCACCGGGGCTAGTCCGTACATGGGCAACGCTGCTGAATTCGTTGGGCCCTCGAGTCATCAATGGGCCTGGCGGGGACCATTAAATTCAACCACCTTCGCCAGCCACTCCTCGTCAAGTTAGTAAAAGGTGCTTTAGGACACTGAGTTATGACGTCACTTATGTGATTAAACTTAATTCCAGTCTTGTCTAGTTCGTGCATAGTATTGGCAGGTTGCCGTTTATGAATAGTGTCAGAATCTGCAAATTCACCTATCGTTGCACATGATTATGCTTATAGTTGTTCACCCTCTAAACCGGTGACTATGGAGCGTGCACGCAGTTAACCAAGCTGAAGGACGGGATAGCCATTGGGTGCGCGTTCAACCACGCCGTCCTCGACGGGATCTCCACGTGGAACTTCATAACGTCGTGGGCCCAGGCCTGCCGCGACAAGCCCGCCGAATCGGCCCCGCCCATCGACGACCGCACCAGGCCCCGCAACACCCCCGTCAAGCTCGACCTCTCCCTCCCCCTCCCGCCCGACCCCTCCTCCCTGTCGTCCAACGGCGACCCCGCCCCGCCGCCCCCCCTGCTCCGCGAGAAAGTCTTCCGCTTCTCGGGGTCGTCCATCGACAAGTTCATGTCGGCGATCAGCAAAAGGCCGCCGGCGGACGGCTCGATGCCCTTCTCCACTTTCGAGGCATTGTCGGTCCACATCTGGCGCCACGTCACCGAGGCGCGCGAGATGAAGCCCGAGTACCAGACAGTCTGCACTGTGTTCGTCGACTGCCGGACCCGGGTGCGCCCGGCGCTGGCGAAGACCTACTTCGGGAACCTCGTCCAGGCCGTCTTCCCCGAAACTGAGGCGAGGTTCCTGACCGACAAGGAGACGGAGGTCGGGGCCGGGATCATGCAGAAGGCCATCCGCGGGCACGACGCCAAGGCCATCGAGGAGCGGAACAAGCAGCGGGAGAGCCAGGCCAAGAAATTCCAGTTCGAGGACGCGCGGACGAAACGCGTGGCTTTCGGGAGCTTGCTGGGGTTCAAGGTGTACGACGTGGACTTCGGGTGGGGGAGGCCGGAGGGGGTGCGGAGCGGGTCGAACAACCGGTTCGACGGGGCGGTGTGCTTGTACCAGGGGAAGAGTGGCGGGAGGAGCATTGATGTGGAGATCACTCTTGAGGCTGGGGTCATGAAGAAGTTGGAGAAGGACAAGAAATTTCTTGAGCCTTAAGTTACTTAAACTAAGTGACAAAGATGGAGGAGGAAAACTTCAGTGCTCAAGCAGCTAATTGTCAATAAACTATAATCATGGGACCCAAAATTCGCATGATTCGAGGATTAAGTGCACCGGGCACTCGAAAAGTATCATTGGATTACGCGGGGATTCGATTTTTCGTGAATCTAACGATCTTTTCATGTGTTTGGTGCACTTTGATTTTAGAACGCGATGAATTTTGAAGGTCCCGCCTCGTGATTTAAGCTATTTGAGCACCGGATTTCCTCCTAAACTATGGTGATTTTACGCAACGGTTTGGACGTGGGTTTAAGACTGATCTCGATTTCGAGTTTTTCTTTGCTTGTTTCAGCAACTAGTGGATCTATGGTGCATTATATGTTGTCTACATAGGGTCTATAAGTCGGTGTGATGTGTCGTCAAGCCTGTGTTAGATTTGAGACTAATATTGATTATATTTCTGAGTGTTGTGAGCTCTATTAATGTGGCCTTCAGTAGTTGCTTTCGGTCTGTTCACTCGAGAAGTACTTAGGCATGCGTTTGAGTCACATTCCCGCCGAGCCTCACTAATTATTGGCTAAACCGAAGTCGAGGTGAATAGCTCAAATTTATTCAGTCTTTGCACAATGCAAATCGGCGGCGCAACTGGCGTTTGGAAGGACCCGAAAGAAAAGGGCTAGAAGGTTCGACCATCCATGCAATATATGGCGCAAAACCGAGCAAGCCCGAAACGAGATCGAGAGACTATCCCCAACAAAAACCATCTCATTGCAAGGCTCTTGATCTCGACCCACCTTGGCTCTTCGGCTCGTCTCCTCCTCCGCTTGCAAACTTGAGCGCTCTCGTTATGGACGAGCACAATGTTCTTTGCTTCATCCGACGAATCATTAGCAATTTCCCTTCGCACGATTTGACCATGTACGCCTTGTGCATGCGTCCTCCAAGCATTGCGAGACTACGATTTCCTTGTCCACGTAACAGCAGGATTCGTCTCCCATACTCATGAAATTCCCTCCATAAATGTTGTAGTACGTGCATTGATTCGGGAAGGAAATATCAAACAAATGAAAGATGAGATGGACTTATGATCGATATTAGGAAAGCAAACATACTTACGGGAACGATTGACAATTTATCTTGAAAAGATAATAAACATCGTATCCTTGGTACCTCCTAAGTTATTGCCTTGTCCGTCAATGCCGTCAAATCCCATGCACGGATTTGGTCGTGGAGCTTTTTAAATCAGTATATACCATCAGAAAAGTACGTACAACTCCAACATAGGATGGAGACACTTGAGATATAAAAAGCTGCTTTGCCTCTACAATTTGCACCGTGCTAATTGATAACCTTACAATACCAATCCATCAAGACCTGGGATAGACCCAAGAACAAAATTCCCCCGCTCATATTCCACGTTGAACCTACGAGCACTTCTCGATATCAATAGACTGGCCACCTAGCACTCTAAAACAATGAGCTAAGAAAAAACTTCTTCATCGCTGGACTCTAGGTTGCATTTCGGCTTTCCGCTGTCTTGTCTCAATCTTCCCAAAAAGCGGGGTTTCACGTATCTTCATGTTCCATTCTCAGTCTCTGAGGGGGAAGGTACAGAAGTTACAGTTTGTTCTACTGCAGTCTCATAATCAAATCCTGTTGAGATTGAGAGATCAAGGGAGACAGAGACAGAGACAGAGTCCGAGAGAGTTACGTTGAGGTTCGGGCTTGCTTTCTTCCGAAGACATCGTCTGGTGCTGCCGTAGGGCAGCAGAAGCTTTCGATTGCTCTTCTGTAATCTTCAAGTACTCTTCACTCGAGTAAAGCTGTGGTGAGGGAAGGAGTGCCATCTGCAATTAGCGCAAATCACACTGCAATTGTCACATATTTTTCGGTGGGGTACAAACTTAGGTAAACATTATGACTAAAGAACCTGAATCTGCGGGGTATGAGCGATGCTTCCCAGAACACGACGGTTTTCCAATTCGTACAAAGGAAGATGCATCACATCAAAGAGGGGTCTAGTACCAAACCTACCCACAAGGTGCCACAAATGAAAACTGTAAGGCCCCTTCATTGCATTGCAAGTTGAAATAATTGCGGTCACATTTTTTTTGACGTTATGCATGCACGTCAATCGAGACTCAGGCTATTTATTATTGCTGTCTGCCAACTTGATCGATCTCAATTGTCCAAAGTCTATAGGAGTCCATGCACATTGCATTACTGAACAGGCACAAAATTCTGATCGTACAGTTCATAGAGCAGCTTTATTCGGTCTCATGCTTCACTAATGATCATGTCACTACTAATATCCTTCTACAATCATTTTTCGTGTACTTGCTCTCGATTCAAGGACCTCTCTTATAACCCGATATGTTCAATATATACTCTTGAAAAGAGAACCAACGGTCATCCAAGTATCGAGAAACTGACAAATCCAATATCTGCGAACCCGATGCAGCTCCAGCTAAATTTTTCAGCCAGCTCTCAACATAGAAGTCTTGTCGAACAACGTTCTTGAAAACAGTTATAAAAAGTCAAAACTGCTTTGAGATGCGAAATTTTAATTACTATTATACACCTCCAAATGATACGACCTAAATGATAAAGGCTCCTTTTTTTTTTTTTGTTGGTCGGATCTCCCTTGTACATCTTTTTATCCTCACGTTACCCTAACTTGACATAAAAGAGTTTCTTGAAACCCCATAATCGAGGAAGTAACAAGTAAAAAAAAAATCAGCAAACACCACATGGGTTCTTTGAGACACGGTTCGCTCTTGCAACCCTATTCCGGGCTGGTCCGGTATGGAATGAACTTATAATGTAGAATTTGATATATGAAATGAAGACTTCCGATGATGGAAATACTTTTGGCTCACTAGGGTCAACCAACTGTCTCCTGCTCCTTCTCACTGTCAAGTGTAGGAGGAGGAGCTGAAGCGCTTGTCCTGCTTGAAGTGTACCTGTTTTGCTCTGCAATTTCGTCAAGACCAATCTCCTTTTCTAGTGTGCTCTTGAATCCCCTTGGGACTTCCTGCATATGGGAAACATTAAGGTGTTCACCATCATTACTTTGAAAACAACAGTTAAATTAAGAATTTGATAGTTTACCAACCTGAAGCTCTCTAATGGTGGGTTGAAATGCTCGCAAAGTCTTCCCCAAATTTCATGCTACCTGCGTTTAATTAGGTCTCTTAGCCGAGACTATTAAATATGAAAGTAGATGAATAAGCATTCATTATGAGTCATTAGATTGTCTGAAACCCAAAAGCACTGCATAATCTCTTTCGAATGTGCTACAATGTCACCTCCGCTCTCACAATAGCATAGATTACCGAAACTGATTATAAACATGAAAGGGGTGAAAAATACGATTGCACAAGTTAAAAAAGGTAAGAAAATCTTTTCACTGGGCCTACAGCACCATGGCACCAAAAGGCACTTTTTTCATGTAAACATTGAAAATTGTGGTGTCATACCTATTTGCTTCTTTAAAACCTTGCATATATAGTTCTAAAAGAGGAAAAAAAAACAAACCACTCGAAAAATGATGGCACTTCATGCATTTATTTAAAATTTTCCCAAATATCAATAATGTTAATGGCCTTAATATTCCTATATACTTTAGTATCGGGATTGCTTACTATTAAATGGAAGACACATCTCAAATGCTAAAAAAGTAAAACATTTTTATGGAAAAAAGCCACTCGGAAAAAAAATCCTAAGTCTCCTGTTTAAGAACTTAAGAGTATTGGTGATGCAATGCAATCAACTTGGAAGTTTAGCTTCAGGTTGAAGATGCTTAGCATTGTTTTTTTTTCTTCTACAATTTTGACCTTACCTTGAACTCGATTCGCCACCTAAATCCCATCACAGGTCGCACATCCCTTCTATGAATCGGGTCCGCCTTTTCGGACTTGATCGAGCGAGGGCCCGGCCCAATAATTTTTTTTTATCTTTATGTAGGAATACACAAATGGTTTTTTTAATATCACAAACAACATTGGATAAAAGACTTTTTATCCGACCTATTAATTCTAGCGCCGTCGATAAAGGATTGCACTCGGGAAGCGACATCGACTTTCGCGACCCTCGTCCGCGGTAGTCTATTCAACGAGAGCATCTATTTTTGTACAAAATTAAGAGCTCGAGTCATGTTGCGAGCGAACCTAACCAACTTATTTTTGGGCAATTTCAGGGGAGTGAGTAATTTAAGTCTTTTACTTTATGGCCTTTTTTTCAATTTACGAATTACAAAAGCACAAGAATTGGATGAAGTGCGGGTCCAGGAAGAATGGGCCAGCCCTAACGCTTTCAGCATCCCGACATTCGACACGTGTCACCGATTCGTTCGTCCTCATCCTCTTCCGGATTCCGTTGGCAACTCCTAACAATGATTTTGATGCGGATCATCAACTCACGTTCAAGATGCTGGGACTGATCCCAAAGGGCTCCGAGTTTTGAAGACGATGGTGCAAAAGAATTATGCAGCAGAGAATTGTGAGGAAGCCATTTCAAGTTCTGGTTGAGGTTATTTGGATCTGTCAAAAAGAGGCCTCATGAATCATGACGGGTAAGCCTCAACGGGAGGTTTGTCTGTTCAGTCGGCTGCGTGGAATGACGTCGCAGGTGGCACAGGCTCAATGTTGCAGTCAGTCTGCTGTGTTTACTCTGAACAAGCGTAAGCACCGATTGCCACCGCACGGGTAAAACGAAAATCATCTCTCATTCTTTCGTCGAGCGTTTCTTTGCTTTAAGAAGATTTAAAACCTCTCAAAAGCCGTGTCTTTGTCGACGAGCGACCCGGGACATTGCTTGTCGATTCGCACGAACAGGGCATTTTTCCTTATGGATTGCTTGACTAGAGTCTTAGGAGGAGGAGGAGGAGAGGGAAGGCATTTCATCAAGAAAATGCAGAAAGCAAGGCCCCCATGAGTTTTTTGGTTGTTGAGTGCTCTGTTTTCATTACGAGTTGTCGAGCAAACGTAAGAGTCCATGTCAAGATAGAGCATCGGGGCACTCCTCTCCAACTCTTAATCTTGAACGTAATTGTCGGAATTCCCATGCTCAAATCATATGGAAATTGTGAAACTCATGACACGGTAGCGTTTAGAATTCAAATCAAAACAGACAAGAGACGAGGCACGCAATCCTAGTGTAAGCTCTATAGTTCAGAATTCCAATTCAGCATATTATTTTTTTTTTTTGTCTTTGTGCGAGGGAACCGGCGGTATTAATTGAATATTAAGTGATACTTGAGTTTAAATTTAGAAAACCACGAAAATTTTCAATAATGGTAAATGACTTCAATATTCATGTATACTTCATAAAGAAGTCACTCGAAAAATATCCTGAATCTCCTCTTCAAGAACTTAAGAGTATTGGTGCATGATGCAATGCAATCCAATTGGAAGTTTAAAACTTCAAGTTGAAGATGCTTACCATTGCCTTTTTTTTTTTTTTTCTCCTTGCAATTTTGACCTTACCTTGTTGAGCTTGATGCGCCACCTAAATCCCGTCACAGGTCGCACATTCCTTCGTAGAACCGGGTCCGCCTCGTCGGACCCAATCGGGCACGTCTTCGACCCAATCATTTTTATCTTTACGAAGGAATACACAAATAGTTTTTTAGTATCACGAATAGCATTGGATAAAAGACTTTTTATCCAACCTATTAATTCTAGCGCCGTCGATGACAAAAGACAAGTCTTTAAAAAAAAAAAAAAGGGATTGCGCTTGGGAAGTGACGTTGACTTTCGCTACCGTCGTCCGTGATAATCTATTCAACGAGAGCGCCTATTTTGTCCGAAATTACGAGCTCGAGTTATGTCGCAAGCGAACCTAACCAACTTGTTTTGGGTATTTCAAGAGACCGAGAAATTAAGTTTTTTTTATTTTTATTTTATGGCCTTTTTCAATTTACAAATTACAAAACACAAAAATTGGATAAATTGTAGATCAAAGGGAAAATTTTCAAAAAAAGATCTCAAGTGCTCTCATTTTTTCAAATAAAGGTGTAAAGTGGACTTTATTTCAAATAAGGACATGAAGTGTATTACTTTCTCAAAAAAGAGCTTGAAGTGGATGTAATTGTTTCAAATAAGGGCCTGGCCTCGCCGGTGACTAAATTTTCTGGCCGATCAACGATATTTTTTTCAAAATGTAATTTAAACTTAATTTCATTAATTAAATTAAATTAAAAAAAAGTAGAAGTTTAAAAAAAAAAGGGGAGAAGAAGGGGATTCACAGGTGAGAGTGCAGTTAACTCTTACTGCCCCAATGCTAGTGAGGGGGGGGGGGGCGATGATGGCCATCGCAGTTGCTGGCGCCTTGGTAAGGGTTGGCGATCTCACTAACTAGAGGCGAGGGTCGCTGACCTCGCCTAGATCCGGGCAAGGGCCGCAGCGACTGGTGGTGGGGCAGCGGCCACAGGCACAAGGCCTGTGCTCTTTTTTTTTTTACTTCTTTTTTCAAAATCTGTTAAAATAAAATAAAATAAATAGTAAATGACCAAAAAGCCCCTAACTAAAAGTGATTGAGGCTCTTTTTAGACTAACATAGTCATTTCATGCCCTTATTTGAAATAATGTGTACTTCAAGCCCTTCTTTATATCAAAGAAGGCACTTCAAATAATTATTTAAAATAATATTAATTTCAGATTTTTATTTAAGAAAATAAAGAGGCTTAGGATAATTATTTGGAATTTTCCTAATTGAAGAGGAATGGGCCAGCGCTAATGTTTAGTGTTCCACATTTGACACGTGTCATAGTTTCATTCGTCCTTAGCCTGCCTCGGATTACGTTGACATTGATACGCTTGCCTGCCAACCATGTTGACATTAAATTGCGAAAACCAACGAGGACGCTCGTCCTCTTTCATCATTGGCATCTTCTCTAGATTCACTGACGTGTTCTGATTTGTGTCTTTCTTCCTTCATTCGGAGTCGTTTTCAAGTCGGGAAAGCGAATCCTGGCGCCATCATCGCAGCCTTCCATTCTCGTGTAAAGCCCGCATCTTTGAAAGTTGGCGTGCGCGTCGCCCTCTTCGCATGCGGTGGTTCAAATCCCCCGACTGCTTCTTCGCGTTTCTCTTCGCGCTTCTAGCTCTATCCTTCTGCTTCTTCGACCCGCATCGGCCCGCGTCTCTTGCTCGGGAAATGGCTGACGAATCCCCCAAGTCCATCTGCGATTTCACTGTCAAGGTACGTGCCTGTCCGCCAGTTCACGTCCCGTTTGAAATTTTTTCATTTTTAGAGATCTCAACCGTGGTGATCAGCTTGGCGCTTGTCGAGTTTCGTCCTCTCTTGGTTGGAGAGATTTTACAGGCTGAGCTATGTGCAAGAATGGAAATTTAGCTTGTGGTTGAAGATGGGTTTTTTTTTTTTGGCTATCTCCATGGTGGACGAGCTGATCCGGTTTGCGATGGTGATTGCTAGCACGTACTCGACAGAAACTAACGGTGTGGTTGAAATTTTTAAGTGAAAACAACTCTGGCCTGGTTTGTTTGTTCTGCGGCGTGTCATTAGCATGTTATGTAGCACTTGTTTGTGTGTAATTCTTCTAGTGCTTTTTTTAAGCGGGTCAGGGACCTGATTGTGTGAGTTATTGGTCAGATCACGAATCTTTCGCTTGATCTGGAGTTTCTTGGTCAATCCATAATTTGCCTTGAATCCTAAAACCGACGATTTTGGCGATAAATCTGGGGCAATCATGCTTGGATTTCTTTGAACTTGATGCGGATCCCCGTCTGTATGTTTTTTTTTTTGCTGCAGAAGTGGTGGATATTCCATCTTGTGCTTCTTATGTTGTAGAAATTTATTTGATTTTCATTCCATTTTCATGGTGTTTGTAGTTGGAGATATTATAACTGTAGATGTCAATCATCTGATGCGAATGCAGGACATTCGTGGAAATGATGTAAGCTTGAGCGAGTACGCTGGGAAGGTTCTACTGATTGTCAACGTTGCTTCAAAATGGTATTGCCACTGAATGCACCTTCTCTTCAAGAATCATGTTCTTTGTCAGAACCTTGATAGGAATTGGGCAACTTAGGCGTTCATGAAATGGAACATGCAGCATTTAGTAGTTGACTGGTTGGTCCTATCATATGTCGCTGTGTGTTTCACTGCATGCAGAACACTAGCATTTCCAATCTTGTACACGTTATCACCTTTTGGTAGTTCATACCTCATGAGCCTATGTTGATCCTGTAAGCCCAGGCTGCTTCTCTTTCCCTTTTAACTCCTAGTCGTAGATCTGTTTACCTTTTCTTCTAGATGTAAATGAGCGGCCAATTGTTAAGTCCAGTCACCAGTAACATTCAACTCATTGAAATTATATTATCAGCTTCGATACATATGATATCTAATATCAACACACTTATATTTGCAGTGGTCTCACACAATCAAATTACAAGGAATTGAACACTTTATATGAAAAATACAAGGATCAAGGTTTGCCCATTAGTCTTTTGCTTTTCGATTTTGTTCACATGTTTTACTTTGTGCCGGATCTTTTGGGGTTTGTATATGTTCATGACTCCCACTTCTTAGCAGGATTTGAAATACTGGCATTTCCATGCAACCAGTTTGCGGGACAGGAGCCAGGGAGTAATGAAGAGATTCAAGAGACTGCATGCACTATATTCAAGGCTGAATTCCCTATTTTCGACAAGGTAAACATGAGAAGCAGAAAACACAGAGAAAAAATGGAAAGGAAGAAGGAATTCTTAAATCTCTGATTCCCCATGCTTTTGTGGTCATTTTAACTCCACAGCACAAACAGTCTCTTTGGATGCATAAAAATTGATGATCGACCATCTCCAGAAGAGGTTGAGAATTTGCTTGCAACGTGTCATTTACTCTTTCCATAATGCAATAAAAGATACTAGTTCGTGCATGTTTAAGTTGCATAACCGTATTCCTCCTTACAATTTTGACTGTATGATATGGATAAAAAGATGTTTTGAGTCGATGGTACACTCTATTTTCGCTATTATAGTATATTCTGTGCTACAGGTCGAGGTGAATGGCAAGAATGCAGCCCCACTCTACAAGTTCTTAAAGTCTCAGAAAGGGGGGATACTTGGAGATGGCATCAAATGGAACTTTACGAAGTTTCTGGTGAACAGAGAGGGGAAAGTTGTGGATAGATATGCTCCTACTACATCACCTCTTAAAATTGAGGTTAGGGATCTGATTTACAACAATGCAAGGAGCAATTTAAATTGGTTCTAATTGGTTTTTTTGGTTCATCCTGCAGAAAGATATCCAAAATCTCTTGGGATCATCTTGAGCAATAGAGGTTTGTGCTGTAGTCTTGATCTTTTTTCCTTTTCATCCGAATTACTTGGTCATCTGCCCTGCAATGCTAATCAAAATAGCTTAGAAGTTGAATATATGTAAAACTCTATAGGTAGTCCACTTCTTTTGTCACCAGAGGGAGTGGGCTCTGTCTGTAAGCTGCAGTTACTGTAGATTACTTGTAACTTGACCCTATTTTTTTCCAGGAAGAAATCCCATATCCCCCCCCAAACCCCCCACAAATCATACTAATGAAAAAGGGCCAGTGAAGCACCTTCATCATCAGTTGCTGGGGTTTCTAGTTGACGCAAAAACCACTATAGGGCCCATACCACAAGAAGTCAGTAAATTTACCTACTCACTCTGAAGGAAGTTAAAAATTAACTATCTATAATTACGAACTGTTTTAAAGTGACTTCATCGCTTTACGGAAGCAAAAGGCACCCTACCTAATAGAAATGAGTCTTCTGACTGCTTCTAAATAGTACGAGGGATTCCTTTTTCTTAAAAAAAGAAAAACGAAGTCGAGGAAGTCAAGTTGTACAATGTATACTGTAACGACTATCTTTGCTCTTCCAGGTTGCGCTCCAGTTGTCTCAGAGTACAGCATAAATTCTAGCTTCACATACAGTATACTCGTAGGCAAAAACCGAGTCTTTGAAAATTGAGTCTTTTCACAGTGACTTCTTTGTTCTTCAGGGGCAATGAACGTGAGGAAGCTACTTGGAACTCACATCTGCACATGGTGGATCATTGCAGTTGACTTTGGTTTAACTTGTGTCCTATTCGTCGTCCCGTACAATTCGATCTATTTGCTTCCTGTTCTTGTGATAGACGAGTAATGATCTCGACAATGCTCCATTTTGTGTTTCCATGTGTTATTTCTCTCTTTCCTTCGCTTTTCATATTATGCAATCTCCCCGCGACAAAATAGGGTAGCCCCGCACTTCCTGCGTGCACCCCTAATGAAGTCAAAAGATTTAAGTTTTATGCTTTGCTTTGTATGTGCCAACCGCAGGCTCGTTAGAGGCGATTTATGCCTGCGGATCCGGCACGGCTTTGCTTGGATCCTTATGTTTGGATGAATGTCAGAATGTCTAGAACTACTGAACTGTTGCTTCAAGTAGAGCACAGACGCAGACAGTCAATTGTTGCACTTTTACCCTCCAAGGGAGAAGTTCCATATTTGGTCATTCAGAAAGACAAGAAGTGAGCACGTGTCAAAATCACGCTAGTCCAGTGCGTTTTTGTCGTAAAAACTGCTAGTCGGACCAAAAGCAAGGCGCGCGCGCTACCGAGTTCCACCTTTGTTCGACTTAGTGCTCACAACAAGTGAGCAACTTGAGTGCTACACGCTCAACATAAAACCGGCGAGAATCAATCCTGTCGCGACCCTCTAAAACAAAATTTTAAATTTTAAAAGGGGTTAACGGATTATTAGGTTAATTAGATTTGACTAACCTAATGCGGACCCTCCCAAGCCCTACCGAATCGCAACTTTGGTTTTTGTTTAAATGATTTTGAAATTTGGAGTCGCCACTAATCGTTCTTGGTAGGTCGATTAGAAACCTAAATAAATTAGCGGGAGAACTAATTTATTCCTGCGAACCAGAGATTATGAGCTCGGGGACTTGGTTACACTAGTTAATTAAAACTAATGCCCTTTCGGTACCTTAATTTCATGGATATCCTAATCCGGCAACTCAGGCTTGGTTTATTCCTAAAACTCTAGTAGGGTATTCTCTTTTGTGTTTTCACTTTTTAAATAGGATGCATGGATGGTATATATTTTTATTTGTTATATTTTTTTAAGTGTTAAAGATTCCCTGAAGCCGAAAGAGGGAGTGTGTTAACGACTTCTGTGCAGTATTACGACCTACTCATCTTTTGGGTCTGATGATTCAAAAATTAAATTATAGGAAGTACATGACAGTGAATAAACACCTCCAATGGGAGGCCTAGCATTGGCTTGGCTCTTCCCTTTGGGATTTAAGGTACAGGTATTTAAGTTGCAAGTATTTAAACTACTGTAAGTAAAAACCTCCAATGGGAGGCTAAGCATTGGCTTGGCTCTTCCCTTTGGGATTTAAGGTACAGGTATTTAAGTTGCAGGTATTTAACTACTGTAAGTAAAAACCTCCAATGGGAGGCTAAGCATTGGCTTGGCTCTTCCCTTTGGGATTTAAGGTACAGGTATTTAAGTTGCAGGTATTTAACTACTGTAAGTAAAAACCTCCAATGGGAGGCTAAGCATTGGCTTGGCTCTTCCCTTTGGGATTTAAGGTGCAGGTATTTAACTACTGTAAGTAAAAACCTCCAATGGGAGGCTAAGCATTGGCTTGGCTCTTCCCTTTGGGATTTAAGGTGCAGGTATTTAAGTTGCAGGTATTTAACTACTATAAGTAAAAACCTCCAATGGGAGGCTAAGCATTGGCTTGGCTCTTCCCTTTGGGATTTATGGTGCAGGTATTTAAATTGCGGATGGACTTTGTCCTCTCCATTTTGGGGTATGAATTTTTTAAAATGAAATACAACGAATTGATTCAACAATTTGAAATTTGTGCGCGCTTGAGGACTCCTCCAAGCCGATTTTGTGCTTCCATAGGATTGACCATTGATATAGAGCTGCGGCTTCCTGACATAAAATAGAGTGAAGTGTTAGTATACAAAATATGTGCTAATCTGCACCTAAAACCAGAAGAGTAGAAAGAGTACTTATCTCCCATTTTTTGGGAGGGATTTCTATAATTGATTTTCGCTCTCTATGTTCCCAATATAGAGAGTTTCTTTTGAATTAAGAGGGACTTTTAGTCACAGATCAGTTGAGAAATCGGTGGACAGCTTAGGAGCTTGTCTGGGCCGATTTTTGCATCTCGACGAGCTTTTTGCTGTTGACGTAGAGATATCCTTCTCCTGACATAAAATATGGAAGAAAAAGGAGATGGAGAAAGTGTATACAATTTGTGCTAATTTGCGAGTAAAACCATAAATAAATGAATAAATAAAAACACTTAGCTTGAATTTGTTTGCTCGTTGACGAGGATGAACTCTTGATTTATATTGATCGATGAAGGAATTTGTGATGATAACCCCTAGCTTTAAACTCCCATCATCTTCAAAATTCTCTCTCTTTTGGTATTTTCTTTCTCTCAAAATTTTCTTCAATCTCCCAAAACTCTCTCAAACATCCAAAATTTTCTCTCCAAAAAATTCTCCCAAACACTTCAAATTTTCTCTCTCAAGAAAGAATTCTCAAACACTTCAAATTTTCTCTCCAAAAATCCCCCCCCTCAAGCTCACTTCTTCCTCCTTTTATAATCTACTCATCTATCTCCCATTCTAATTTTTCCACTAACTCTATCTCCCATTCTAATTTCTCCACTAACTCTTCTTCATTTTCATCTTCTATTCTCCATCTCTATCTCACATTCTAATCTCTCCACTAACTCTTCTTCATCTTCATCTTCCCTTCTCCATATTTATCTCCCATTCTAATTTCTCCACTAACTCTTCTTCATCTCCATCTTCCCTTCTCTATTCTTATCTTCCATTCTAATTTCTCTACTAACTCTTCTCCATCTTCCATTCTCTATTCTTATCTTATTTTCTCCATCCATTCTTCTCCAACTTCTCTTCTTCATCTCCTCTTCTCCATCTTCCCTTCTCTATTCTAATTTATCCACTAACTCTTCTTTTTGTTATTTGTAAAATAATCCTTCAAGAGTTAAGTATTTGCACTCTAGTTCTTGAATTTTAAGTATTTACAATTTAGTCCCTGAAAAAATATATTTCTTTAAGTCCAAATCTCCTCACAATTTTTTTTGACACACCAAAATTTACCACATGTCAAATTTAAGCTCATTTCTTGCCGTTGAAAATAATGCAGAATTTAATTAAAGCCCTTTTGCAAAATTAAGTCATTCTGGGTATAATTGGGCCAAGATGAAAATTTAAAATATTAGAAGACAATGTCACAACTCATAAAAAGTGAAAATTAAAAATAAGTTGACTCAAATTAAATTTTTTTAGGCCCGATTCAAGATTATACTCGTGAAGGAACACGTGACTCGAATTGGATTTTTCTGAATTTACGATGGCCAATATGAAAATAGATTTAAAATAAAAATATTAACTATCTTTGTGTATTTTTTTTTGGCCTCAAATGTTATTTTTTCCAAAATTTTCAAGTATTTTTGTATTTTTTTTTTAAAAAAATTAAAAATATATATATAATATGAAATTTTATTTTTTGTTCAAAAATGGTTGCCTAGGCTTGGCCAAGGCTTCCAAAGTTGATTTTTCAATTTTATGAATTTTTATGGATTTTCTATTAATTTTCGAAAATAAATAAATAAAAAATACGTAAAAATACTGAAAATATGAAAAATCGTTTTTTGGTCAAAATTGGTTCCCTAGGCTTGGCTAAGGTCCCCAAAGTTGATTTTTCAATTTTATGAATTTTTATGGATTTTTTATTACTTTAGCAATAGAAAAAATGATTAAAAATCAGGTGTCAACAAATCCGTAGGACTGGTCCGGTATAGATCCAATCCCAACATGATAATAATAATAATAATAATAATAATAATAATAATAATAATAATAATTCGAAATCTATTACAGTCATGTGAATTCAGTTTAAATTTTACCAACTGAATATTTTGCATTTGTGTTAATTTAGTCCTTTTCAGCCAAAATTGTTAATGTGGAAGCTGGTCGTCCTACATGACATGGTCAAAGCTAATGTGAATTTTCTTTTTTTCAAAAAATTAAAATTGTTCAATCATTTAAAAAAAATTTCCTGCTACTTAGGGTCGGGATGCCTTCACCAAGTTTGGGCAAGGGCCACAACGGCCTTGCCCGATCTGCTTGAGTGAGGCTATCGTGGCCCATGCCTAGGGCGGGCCCTAATTAGCAAGGAAAAGAAAAGAAAAAGTAAGAAAAAAATCCAAAAAAAAAATTGTTAAAAATTATTCATGTGCCGGTCATGTCACGGGATGGCTGACATCCCATCAATAATTTAGAAAAAAATGATTGAATTGATATGAATGTAAAAAAAGCTTAAGATTAGATTGATTAAAAAAAATTTAAGACCTTTTTTTTTTGTAATATTGTCGATCCAACGATCAATCTTTGTTACCTCAACGAGGCATCATTCTTTTGAACAGTCATATCCTAACCAGCAATGAGCGAGAGGACCGTGATGACTGATTACCCTTCTACTTTTCAGACTCTTAACTATTTCGAGTTTCTCTCGAGAAGAAATGAGAAGAGACAAGCCCAAGTTGCGTACGTCCAAAATGCGATGCGTGCGTCGCAGGTTTCAGACAAAGCAAACGGCAAAAAATAGTTGAGCTGAGCTGAGCAGTTCTCGACGAATTTTCGAAAGAGGCTCGGTCGGTAATAAGATCTTTTCTGGGTTTTGGAATCTGATTCCAAATGAGGCCTGTAGCGCATCAGGTGGAGTCATCAACCGTGGACTGGTCGAGTCTTTTTGATCGTGTCTTCTCCAGGAGGCGACATCGTTCGTTCTCCGTCCTTGGAAGAGCGGCTTTTTTGGGTTGGCTTTGTCTTATCTTGCTTGTGGGATTTGATGTGATGCGTGAAGGCCGGCGATCCCGACACCCTAGGACCTCCGTAGTTGTATTCTAACAACAAAATAACCATGAGATCGTGCTTGCGTACCTGATTTAGCATCCATCTTCGAGCGGCGTGGAAAACCGACGAACGGGCCTTGGAATCTTGGCGAGACGGGCTCGGAACTTCCCCTTTATGCCCTCGGAGTCGCCTGGCGTCGATGGAACGACCTCAACCTCGTGGCTCTCTCTCCCACAAGCCGTATGGAGAAGAAGAAGAGGAGAAATGGCATTAGTTAGGGCTAAAGGGGGGTTCGTGCCTTATATTAACTTCCAGCTGGGCCCTTCCATCACGGGCCGGGCCAGAATTCGGCCCACACTAGCCAGGCCCATATACGGCCCATTAAGAATCCTTAAATCCTACTTTATTAAACCAATACCGTATACGGTAAATTAATACCGCATACGATCAATTACAATTACAATTAAGGCGAGCCCACATACGGAAAACTCTAACATTCTCCCACTTGGGCGAGCCTTAATTGAAACTGTACTTTAGTGCGCGCCTTTATATTGGTTTAAGGATTAATCTTAACGGCCAATCCGATCCCATAAAGTCTTAAACACCGGATCATGCCAGTAACTGCGTCAGCAGACACAGAGCCATCCATGGTCACGAATGTTCTTAACTTTACTGATATGGATTTAATATGGTAGTGTGGCAATTGGATAACACCTCAAAAGAGATGTACTTTATGTGTTATCCACTTTGTCGGACACTATTCTCTTTCTTTATGTGACACTAAACCTGACGTACCACTAGAGAATATCTGTATGGTTCCAATGAACCTACATATGTCTCAGCTTTATAGTTAACTTTTCTTTATGTGTAACAAGACATATAAACATGGCTAATATCCAAATGCCCATAGCCAATACTCGAGACTTACACATATCTCAAGATTTACTAGAATATGTATTTAACATTAATAGTGCTGCAGGCACTTCAATACATATCTTTATATTACAAAATGTAATAAAATACAGATGTAAACTTTGTTAGAGCAAACTGAAATATGCCTCCCACTAAAACACAGCATCCAATGATGCCACTAAGCCCATACTAATGACATGTCGTTCAAAAACACATGGGCGAACTCCTTTAGTTAGTGGGTCTGCAACCATATCATCTGTAGAAACATGCTCTACTGCAACGTCGCCTTTCTGTACGGACTCCTTAATGGTCAGAAATTTGACCTCCATATGTTTAGACCCCTTAAGACTTCTGTTGTTGTTAATAAACAACACTGCAGAACTGTTGTCACAGTATAACTGTATGGGTCTTTCAACAAAATCAAATACGGTCAACTCCCTGATGAGGTTCCGGAGCCAAATAGCCTGAGTAGCTGCTGAAAAGCACGCTATGAACTCCGCTTGCATGGTCGAGGAGGATATAGATTTCTGTTTCTCACTTTTCCAAGATACTGCACCGCCCGCTAACATGAATATGTAGCCTGTAGTCGACTTCTTGTCGTCCTGACACCCCGCAAAATCTGAATCCGAGTATCCAATAAGTTGCAGGTTCTGAACACGCCTGTATGTCATGATGTAGTGCCTTGTCCTCTTCAAGTACCTCAAGACCTTCTTGGCAGCAATCCAATGAGCATGTCCTGGATTCGACTAGTATCTGCCTAGAAGTCCTGTCGCAAAAGCGACATCCGGCTTAGTACAAACTTGAGCATACATGATGCTCCCAAGTGCACTAGCATAAGGTAGATTCTGCATTTGGCATTTCTCCATCTCAGTCTGAGGACACTGCGAAAGATTCAACTTATCACCTTTACAGACAGGAACTATTCCCGGCTTGCAATCCTGCGTGTTGAATCTCTCCAGAATACGATCTATATATGCCCTCTGAGATAATCCCAAAATATGGCGTGAACGATCCCTATGGATCTCAATGCCAAGGACAAAAGACGCCTCACCAAGATCCTTCATGTCAAAATTCTCTGACAGCATGCGCTTTGTCTCATATAACAGATCAATGTCACTGCTCGCCAGTAGAATGTCATCCACATAGAGAATAAGGAAAATGTACTCTCTCCCACTGACCTTGCAGTATATACACTGATCCACTTTATTTTCCACGAAGCCAAATGAAGTCACGACGCTATGAAACTTGAAATACCACTGCCTGGATGCTTGTTTAAGGCCATAGATCGACTTCTTTAATCTGCATACAAGGTCACTGAAATCATCAACCTCAAAACCTTCAGGTTGAATCATATAGACTTCTTCTTCAAGATCCCCATTCAGAAAAGCAGTCTTGACGTCCATCTGGTGTAACTCCATATCAAAATGAGCTACTAAAGCCATAATCACTCTGAAAGATTCTTTAGAAGAGACAGGAGAGAATGTTAATTCATAATCTACTCCCTCTCTTTGAGTGAAACCTTTGGCTACCAGTCTGGCTTTGAACTTCTCTACCTTTCCCTTGGAATCCTTCTTCGTCTTGTAGACCCATTTGCAGCCGATCGCCCTATGACCTGCAGGCAACTTGACAAGATCCCAAACTCCATTATGCCTCATGGACTGCAACTCATCCTGCATAGCATCCAACCACAGGTCTGAATGTTCACAGCTAATAGCATCCTTATAAGTAACTAGATCAACTACACAGCCAATGTCATAATCCTGTTCACCCAGGTAGACCATATAATCCGGTGGAATCGCTGATCGTCTTTGCCTAATAGACCTCTATAGTGGAATTTCCTCAACTTGAATCTGTGGCTGTGGAGCTTGATTTACTTCATCAGGAACGGTATCAACCATAGGATCTTGAAGCTCAACAGGCACAGTCTCCGGTATGGGAAGCTCCATAACAGTCTGTGATGGTTGAGACGATGAAGCAGTGTTTCCCGCCGTACTGTCACTTTCAATAGTCTCTGAACAGGTACCTTTTTCGGCTATGTCAAATTCCAGAAACTTGGCTGTCTGTGAATCTACAATCCTTTTGCCTCCATTAGGATTGTAAAATCTGTATCCCTTAGAATGATCTGGATAGGATACAAAATAACACCTTGTGGTCTTAGAATCCAACTTACTCAAAGCTGGATTATATAGCTTCACCTCTGCAGGACAACCCCAGACCTTCAGATGATTCAGGCTAGGTTTCCGTCCAGTCCATAATTCAAAAGGAGTCAGTGGAGCAGCCTTAGTGGGAACTCGATTCAGTATGTATAACGTCGTCTTCAAAGCTTCACCCCAAAGGAACTTAGGCAGATTGGTCCTACTTATCATACTCCTCATCATATCCATTAGGGTGCGATTTCGCCTTTCGGCCACACCATTTTGCTCAGGGCTCCCAGGCATAGTAAACTGAGCTACTATCCCAAAATCCTCTAAGTATTTGGCAAATGGCCCTTTAAGCTGTCCAGCATCGCCATGTCTACCATAATATTCACCACCACGGTCAGTCCTCACAACCTTGATGACTTTCCCCAACTGTTTCTCGACTTCAGTCCGAAATATCTTGAATTTATCAAGAGACTCAGACTTTTCTTTAATCAAGTACAGATAACCATATCGGGAATAATCATCAATAAAAGTGATGAAATAATAATTTCTACACAAGGTTGGAGTATAGGGTCCACTTATATCTGTATGTATGACCTCCAATAGGCCAGAAGTTCGGACTGCACCCTTTTTCTTTATTTTGGTCATCTTGCCTTTACAACAGTCTATACAAGTTTCCAGGTCATCTTTAAGAGTAGGTAAAATGTCGGCTTTTACAAGCCTTTTTACTCTTTCCCTGGAAATGTGACCAAGACGTTTATGCCACAACTTGTAAGACTGCTCTTTAGGTAAAGGCTTTTTGGAGACAACTCTTTCGGCTGTATAAGCTGCGTATATTTCATTGGGAGTTAAACACAATCTGTACAATCCATTGGACATATTGCAGTACCCAACCTGATTTGAATTATAGAACATAGAAACCACATTGTTCTTTATTTCAAAGGAGTAACCACACATGTCCAAACATAATACATAAACTAAATTCCATCTGAAAGAAGGTACATAGAAAGTGTTTCTTAACATCAAATTAAAACCAGACTCTAGAATTAAAATGACATCTCCCACAAACTCAACAACAGCTTTATTATTATCTCCCACTGTGAGCTTTGACTCATCCTGATTTGGCTTCCTTCGGTTTATGAACCCCTGTATGGTAAATGCAACATGATTAGTTGCACCACTATCTAGCCACCAAGAACTGGATGGGGCTTCAGATAGATTGGATTCACAAACTAGTGCCAAAGAATCAATACCTGTTTGCTCACGTTTAGATAGCCAGTTCTTATATTTAGCACAGTCCTTCTTCATGTGACCCGATTTCTTGCAGAAGAAACATCGGTCACTACCCTTCTTAAAGGATGTTTTCTTTGGATCCAATTTTCCTGACGGACCAGTGGTAGGATGAGTACCTTTATGAGTATGAGATTTAAGACCTTTGCCTTTCCTATTGGTGGAACTGGAGGCAACTAAGGCAAGGTTTCCCGTATCCTTCCTCAATTTTTCTTCCTCTGAAACTGCTCATGAGATCAAATCATTTATAGACCAATTTTCATCCTGAGAGTTGAAGTTGGTCTTAAGGATCCCAAACTCAGAGGGAAGGGTGTTTAGGGGTTGGTGTACCAGCACATCTTCAGCGATTACAGAACCTAAGGCATTTATTTTTGTGTGCAAATCCAGCATTCTTAGGATGTAATCTCTTACACCTCCCACACCCGTATACTTCATATTAAACAGCTGCTGGATGAGTGTTCCAACCTGAGCATTAGATGATACTCGGTACCTGGCTTGCAGGGCTTCCATCATTTGTTTTGCGGTGCAGTCAGTTGGGAGGCCACTCAGCAGATGTTCCTGGATGGATCTTCTCATTGACAGTAAGCAGATCCTATTGCTCCTTTCCCAGGCAGCCAAATGCGCCTTCTCAGACCCTTCACTGGTCTCCTCGGGAACAGCAGGTTTATCTTCAGTAAGGGCAATATGAACATCGGCTATTTCCATGGCAAACTGAAAATCCTTCCTCCATTTCTTGAAATTCGAACCATTCAGAACCTCTATTACGGAGTTGCCACTCACAGAAAAGGCGACTGAAAATTAAACAATATTCACCATTAGCATTATGTAAGCACAGTGTAACTTTAAATCCTTAAAAGTACACATTTCAGAGAATTACATGCATCATCATATAATCACCTTAGGGCAGAATACATGACATGTAATTGTAAATTCTCTACATGACAACGACCATGAGAATATATTCCAACTTTTCGTGAAACACCACCTTTGGGTGTATGAATCACTAGAATTGGTCACCTCCCAATCATATGTTGTTCATGTATCCCTCCATGATCTGACATACAATTATCTCCTTTGGGAGTATAACCATATATCAAAACAGGAGACATCCCACCACAATGTAAGACTGATATTTCTCCAATTTGACTGAGTGTGCCACTTCGGCGGTCACAACCCAATTAAATCTTTGAAACTCTCTCACACTAGGGATATAAACTTTATGGCTCACATTTACCATACTGTGTGATTTTAAACTTGACGACATGGGCAATTGTCATTAAAATCACAATCATTGCCAATAGTATTGTTTTCTGTATGTGTGGGTCCCACACGTGTCATTGCTCAATTAATGCTCTACACAATCCTCATGTGGTATTTCATAAATGAGCCAACCTTATTTTTCCCAAAAAATCGTATGGAAAAAATTTCACAAAATGAAAATGACGAAAATACCCCTGAATTACATACTGGAGCAAGGGTTTTTCGCATTTTCCAAAACCTTAGAGGGCTCAAAAAATTAATTTGAGCATACCACAGTGTAGAGAATTCCCATACGAGCACAATGGTGAAAAAATCACCCCAATCGGACCAATAGTCAATTGACCGGTCAACGTCTAATAGTCAACGGCTAACCCCCGGTCAACTTCTAATGGTCAACCTCTAGCAGCCGGTCAACAACTAACCGGTCAACGTCCAATGGTCAACAACTAACCAGTCAACGTCTTAGGGTCAACTGCTAACAGCCAGTCAACGTCCAACGGTCAACAACTGACCGGTCAACGTCTAATGGTCAACCGCTAACTGCCAGTCAACGTCCAACGGTCAACAACTGACCGGTCAACGTCTAATGGTCAACCGCTAACAGCCGGTCAACGTCGGTCAACAACTAACCGGTCAACGTCTTATGGTCAACGTCCAACGATCAACAACTGACCGGTCAACGTCTAATGGTCAACCGCTAACAGCCGGTCAACGTCCAACGGTCAACAACTAACCGGTCAACGTCTTATGGTCAACATCCAACGGTCAATAACCGCCAGTTAACTATCAACTACCGGTCAGCGTCTAACGGTCAACGCGCCAGCTAATGGTCAACGGAGCCACGCGCCACGGCGGCGAAACTTCAGGCGGAGCGTGTGGGCGCGTACGGCGTCCTCCGGTGGCCCGTGACCCATCAAAACGCTCGTCTCGACGAGACGAACGCAAACATGCCATCAAAATTCAATTTTACCATACCAAAAATCACGAAATCATGGCAGAACCCATATGTGCTAATCCCGACACCCTAGGACCTCCGTAGTCGTATTCTAATAACAAAATAACCATGAGATTGTGCTTGCGTACCTGATTTAGCATCCATCTTCGCGCGGCGCGGAAAACCGACGAACGGGCCTTGGAATCTTGGCGAGACGGGCTCGGAACTTCCCCTTTATGCCCTCGGAGTCGCCTGGCGTCGATGGAACGACCTCAACCTCGTGGCTCTCTCTCCCACAAGCCGTATGGAGAAGAAGAAGAGGAGAAATGGCATTAGTTAGGGCTAAAGGGGGGTCCTTGCCTTATATTAACTTCCAGCTGGGCCCTTCCATCACGGGCCGGGCCGGAATTCGGCCCACACTAGCCAGGCCCATATACGGCCCATTAAGAATCCTTAAATCCTACTTTATTAAACCAATACCGTATACGGTAAATTAATACCGCATACGATCAATTACAATTACAATTAAGGCGAGCCCACATACGGAAAACTCTAACAATGCGATGCGTGCCCATCGTTCATGTTTCTTGTGTTCAGGCCTTTTGTATATCTCCATTCCCATGCAGCGACTGCGTTCATTGTTATCTCTTGTTTCGCGCTGGTTGTTATATTCCCTGAATCCTTTCGAGGAAGTTCTGTTTCGGCTTGTGAGTGAACCGAGCAAGAACTCGAGCGAATAATCTTTCTACCCATTTTCTGTGGTTTCCGATAGAATTGGGAGGGAGTGAATGTGGTCGTGATGGCGCTTTCTTTCCTTTGGAATTTGCAATACCCATGCCCTTCTCCAAGCTGAAATTCGATGACCTAATAGTTTCGAATGAGTTGGTCCGGAAACTCCCCATTCCCGAGCAGTCGAAGCAATTCGTCTTTGCCGTGAGGGAACCCGAGTCGCAGTCCATGATTTACGTGCTCGCTGTGCAGAATTTATCCGAGCGGTCTGCTCAGGACGCCGAGTGCGTGATTAGGGAGATTCGGCCGGCTGCAGTGATGGCACAGGTTGATCCGTTGGGATTTGTTGAGATTGAGTCTGTCGGGTGTAAGCCCGACAATGGGGTCGACTGGACCGTGCCCACTGCGGCATTTGGTGTTCTCAGGCGTTGCTTTGTGGATAAACTTAACAAGAAGAAGTACGAGAATGTTGCTGGGGGCTTGGTTTTGCGAGAGATCTTCGGGGTTGGCTTTCATGGCCATTTCTTTGCCGCCAAGAAGGCCGCACACGAGGTTGGTTCGTCGTTTCTCCTAGTTTGAGGAGGTTTTGTCTCTATGATGATGTTCAATCTCAGATGGTAAGAATTATATCTTCGAATATGGATCCGCTGGCATGGATGTCGAGTCCTTCGAGTTCTGATTCAAACTTGGGGTCAGAGAAGATGCAACCCATACCTGATTACGAGGCTCCACCATTTGCCCAGTCCATCTATCCTTTACTTGTTGATCTTTGCAACATTTTTGCTGATATCCCATCTTTTGGAAGGGCTCTTGTCCATGCTCAACAGCTGCTTTCTGATGTCAATAGGGGCAAAGCTGTAGATGGTCGAATAGTCTCTGAAGTTTATTCCTTCCGGATTGCCATTGAGGGGTTGAGGATAGCACTGAATAATACTGCGCGGCTGCCCAGCAACAAATTGGGGACTAAAACTGAGTTTGCAGATCTTCCATATAAGGAAAAGGAACAAGTGCTCTTTGCACGGGCTCTTCAGAGTCAGGCTAAAAAGTTCAAGACTGTAGTTGCTGTAGCTGATGCTAGTGCCTTAGCTGGTCTCAGGAAGCACTGGAACACTCCCATTCCCCAGGAAGTGAAAGCATCGGTTGAAGAACTTGTTGCAGATCCCGAGGTATCCGGATACATTTCTAATGGAGGAAACAGGAAAAGAATGTTGTCCGATAAACCTGGGGTGGCGGTTGGTGCTGGAGCTACGGCCATCTCAGGAGCTTCTTCTCTGTCAAAAGTCCTTCGCGGGTCCAGGTTTATGAAGACCGTCGAGATTCCTGCTTCATTTAGACTCATGCTGTCTCCAACCCAAAAGGCACTAGCGATGGCCTTCGGCAAGTCCCTTGGTCCCTCAAAATTGGTGGCCCCTGGCCTTGCTAGTTCGGCTGCAAAAACCTCGGCCTTGAAAGCAACTGCTTCGGCTGAGAAGATCCGGATGGTGGCTCAGGTCGTTATCGCCTCTGCTGAGAAAACAAGCTTGTCTGCCATTAAAACTGCTTTCTACGAAATAGAGAGGAAACGGCACGTTAAGCCAGTCGGTTTCCTACCTTGGGCAACATTCAGGTGCAGTGTTGCAACTAACACAGGCTTACTTGTGTTTAACCCGTCCTTTAAAATCGAGTTGGACGAAAATAAAGATTTGATTTTCGTGAGTGATCTGATCAGTTGTGCGATACCTTTTTTATTTTTACTTTATTTATTTTCATTTTTACTCATTAAATTCAGTAGTAGGTTCATTCACATAATATCTCAAATGACAAGAAAAAAAAAGGTGTTTGGCGTTATTTGACCCGTCACAACAAGTGAGTTATTTGACCCGTCACAACAAGTGAGCAACTTGCGAACGGCATGCTCTATATGAACCGGTGAGAATGAATCCAGAAGATAGTATACATGTAATCGAACGATCCAAATCAAATCAATACGAGGATAACACATCAAGTAAAGCATTCACATGTTGATTATTTGAGATTTTTTTATCTATTAAAGAGATCTTTTGACACTTAAAAAAGATCATAACAACAGAAAAAACGTTTTCTCTTCATTGGACACTGCATGATTGGACACATTAGCCATCACTTTCACAAGAGGTGCAGCACACATGTTCTAGGCAAGCGACATGAAGGCCACCGCTAGCAACATCATCACGTCGATCACCCAAATAACCCGTCCGGCCCAAATCATTTTGGGCGAGCGATAGCAAAACCCACCAATCAGATGTACAAGAGTGACGACGGCCGATGACAGAATAGCATAGCAACCGAAGTGCACTGCCTTGCTCGAACGTTTCTGGAGGTCGTACAACGCGAATCCGCCTAAGATCAACGCTGTCACAAATGACAGAATGCCGACATCGAGGGCGGCGGCGGCGGCGGGGTCGGCGCGGCCGTTGGCCCTCCTCAGGTGAGGTCTGATGCTACCCTCGCGATCGGAATGATCATCTTCGGACAGAGAATCCAATTGGCGGCGGCGATTAACCGATGGACGCTCTGCTTCTAGATCATGGACGAACTCGCGGTGGCAGTGGGGAGGAGAGATACCCACCGCCGACGGGAGGCAGGGGGGTGAAGGAGAGGTGGCAGTAGGGGCACAAATACTCCCTGATTAGGTTTGTTTCAGATCCGGTGGCGGTGGCAGCACCAGCGGCCAAGTCGGCGGCTGCGGTGGGGTCGGCGCCGGCGTTGGCCCTTCTCCGGCGATGCCTGAGGTTACCGTCGCGATCCGGATGAGGATCATCTTCGGACAGAGAATCCAATTGGCGGCGGGGATTGCCCCATCCCAGTTGGACTTCCATTTCGTTCCACGGGCAATCTATTACGTCGACGATCGCGCCGTTGCAACCGTGGCAGGGGAGATACCCACCGCCGACGGAAGGCTGGGGGGTGAAGGAGAGGTTGCAGATGAAGCACGTATACTCCGCCGTCGAGAGTGGCATGGTCATCCCTATGGAAGAATTAGGACTCAGACTGGGCCTTTTAAGGGGGAGGATAAATAGACGGCGCAAAGAGCAGTCGCGCGAGAGCGACGGAGGCCTCAGCAAGCTAGAGATGATGAAGTGTCGATCAGAGACGGTCGTCTAAGATGGTACGGCCAAACAACTAACCAACTAGCAACAGAAAGGGGGAAAAAGGCGAGCAATTGAGAGCTGAGCGAGTGAATACACAGCGATCTGAGCTCGAAGATGGAAGATCTGAGACTTCTCTGCTAGAGAAGACGACGACGACGACGACGACGACGAAGATTGTTTTCAGGGATTTTGAGGGGGGAGATCTGGGTCAAAGAGGGACTTCAATAGACGGCGCAGCGAAGCAGCTGTATGCAAACCCTACCCGCGTAGGCGCTCGGGTCGGAGACACGATAACGGGCCGCCCACGTCGGCCCGGGTCAAATGGGTCCAAAATTTGGTTTGTTCGGCCCGTGTAGACCATGAGCATTTACCTAGAAGGCCCGATCCATCCATCCATCCCGAATTCACCTGATGGGCATATTTGAGCAATGAACTACGCCCGATCGGACCACACGTCACAATCGGGACTCGCTCAATAATGATCAGTTCTGAGGGGAAATTACTGCATCACAACTGTGCCAATTCAGTTCTAAATCTTTTTTTTTTTCAATTCAGTCCTAAACCTTTTGCGATTATGCCATTTCAGTCCATTTGGTGAATTTTGGCCGGCCGGCGCTGACGTGGATGCTAACCGGCCAAGCGATCGAATATTTTAATATTTTTTAAAATTTTTATGATTTTTCTTATAATTTTTATTCCTTTTCTTTTCCTTTTTTTTTTCCAACCCCTCCCATTCCTCAACCGGTCATCGGACCAGCCATAGGCGTGGCCGACAAGGTCGAGCCTTACCCAGCCATGGTGGGGCTCGCAAGACTAGATCTAGGCCAAAAAGGTCGAGCCCCGCCACGGTTGAGCGAGGCAGCGACCTTGCAAGCCTAAATCTGTGATAGCGAGGTCACTGCCTCACCCCACGACTGGCTAAGGAAGAGGAAAAAATAAAAAGAAAGAAAAAATAAAAAAATTATAAAAAAATCTTAAAAATTCAAAAAAACATTAAAATATTATATCACTGGCTGCTCGAGATCCACATTAGCGCCAATAGGCTAAAATTCACCAAATGGATTGAAATGAAACAATTGCAAAAGATTAGGATCGAATTGGCAAAAAAAAAATATTTAGAACTAAATTGGCATAATTGCAATAGGCTTATGAATTTTTTGGTAATTTTCCCCTTAAAAATTACAAGTAAACAAAAAATAACCTAAAAATTAAAAAAAATCAAAAGAAAAAAGGTTGTAGTGATGAGAGCTATGAAAGCCCTCGTTGCCGCCGTCGCCGGCAATGGTCGACAAGGGGCGACCCCTGCCTAGGTCTTGCTAGAGTTCGTGAGGCCAGCCCCGTCCAGCGAGGGGTCTGCAAGGCTACCACAGTCAACCCTCGCCAACCCTGGTGAGGCCTTGGCAACTCCCCTCAACCATCCTCCCACCCATTGTCGAATTGCTGACGATGGTAGGGCAAAGACGGCGAGGGCTGTGACCCCGTCGCAACAACTTGCACAGGCTTACTTGCGTTTGGAGATGGCATTGAATGCACGGCTGAATCACTTCTTGCAGCTCCCTTAACTGCCAGTCGAGGTCGAGGAATCCAAAGCTTACAGCAGGCATCTCAGGTTGTCGGACAAGCTAATCGAAGCAGAATAAAAAAAGTCTATAGAATCTTTGATGTGCAAGTCGAAAGTGAAATTTCAATAGCGTAAGGTTTTGATGGTATTTCTTTCAGCTCAATGATACACAAGATACAGTTGTCCAGTTGTCGGACTTGAGTCGATATTCAGGTGTAATTTTCCGTACATAGAAGCTTTAACCATTCCTTTCTTCTTTCTCTCTTCCCTTTCTCCCTTTGTACAACATAATCTCCCCGCGACACAATGGGGTAGCCTGCTCTTCCTATGTTACCTGTGCCTGTAATGAAGTCGAAGATCTCTGTTGTATGCTTTTTATGTGCCAACCATGGGCTATTTAGAGGTGATTCATGCCCTGTGGATCGGGGGCGTGGCTTTTGCTGGTATCTCTCTGTTTAGATGCCATCGGAGCATCAAGAGCTACTGAACTATCGACTTAGTATAGCATAGACAGTTAGATGTGACATTCCGACACCTCTTGAAGAGGCATGATCGATCTCTGTCGAGTTTGGCGTTATTCGACTCGTCACAACAAGTGAGAAACTTGCGAACGACGTGCTCAATATGAACGGGTGAAAAATGAATCCAGAAGACGGTATACATGCAATCGAACGGTGGAAGTACTCTACAACTTCTCAGCGAGTCATATCATCCTTTGGACAAAGAGTTATATGTTAACCAGTAAAGTCTTGAGTTAGAGGTCTCTGATTAGTGATTAGTATTCTACTTTTCAGACTCAAAAGATTGCAATGTTTGCTCATATCTTGTGCATTTGCAGTCCTGAACCTGAAGGAATTGGCTTCCTTGGAGCTATTTTTACAATAGGTTGTCATATAAGCACATAAAGGAAAAGAAAATGTGATGATGTGAATATTAATGTAACAGAACAAAAAGAGTATAGATCTTGTTCAAATCAATACGAGGACAACACATCAAGTAAAGCATATATTCACAAGTTGATCATTTGAGCTTTTTTCTGATTTGTTGTTTTTTTTATTCAAATACCATATAAATCAAATTTTTATCTTTTATCTTTAACTTCCATGGTGGCGATATTTATCAATAAAAAATATGCTTTATCGACTCAATTCTTTGTAATCTTTAATGAAGTCCCAAATGTAGAAGTAGAAGTAAATGGAATGAATGCGAAGATTCTACCAAAACTTGTTAAATTATATTTAAGTCAAAAGCACTTTTTTTTCACTTTTTTGATTTTCGGCCAAAACTTGTTAAATTATCTAAATTTCAAAGAACCATGAAAATACCATATTTGAATCCATATGTCGAGTGCGATCATATCAGCACTAATGTACTGGACCCCATCAAAACTATGAAGTGAAGCATGCTTGAGTGAGAATAGTACTAAGATGGATGAAGTCCTCATGTTGCCCCCGTCTTTTTCGTTTTTTCAACCCAAAAAAAAAGCCACGTGTCAAAATTTACATGAAGCGACACGTTTTGCAGATTGGATCTCGGCCCAATTCTGAATTAGGCCCATGTAATTTTTTTCTTTGTTAGAGACCCACTGCAACTCATTTGAAAAGTGTGTCCTCTCGAGGGGGCGAGATCGAATCGTTCCTTCGTTCTCTCTCGACGAATCCGGTGAACCCTTCATGCCTGCTCTCCCTCCTCGAGGATCGGCTTGGTAGGGTTTATCCTATCTTGCTCAGTGTGATTTTGATGCGATGCGGTGTTCATCGGGTACTTCATCGATCTTCACTCGCATGCAGAGACCGCGTTGATGGTCGTCTCCAGTTTCGCTCTGTTCGTATGCTCTGAATCCTTTCGAGGGAGTTTCTGTTTTTGGGCTCGTGAGCGAACCGTGCAATAGCTCGGGCGGATGAAGAAGAACTCCACGAGTTTTCTTTAGTTTCGGATTGACGTGGGAAGGGGAGTCGATGTGGTCCTGATGGCGCTTTCTTTCGTCTGGAGTTTGCAATCTCTGTGGCCCTTCTCCAGGCCGAAATTCGATGACCTGAAAGCTTCGAATGATTTGGTCCGGAAACTTCCGGTCCCCGAGCAGACGAAGCAATTCGTCTTTGCTGTGAGGGAACCCGAGTCGCAGTCCGTGATTTACGTGCTCGCCGTGCAGAATTTGTCCGAGCGGTCCGCCCGGGATGCCGAGTGCTTGATCAGGGAGATTCGGCCGAGTGCGGTCGTGGCACAGGTTGATCCGTTGGATGCCAGTGAGACTCAGTCCGTCGAGTGTGTGCCTGGCGATGGGGTCGATTGCGCCGTGCCCACTTCGGCACTGGGCGTTCTCAGGCGTTGCTTTGTGGATAAGCTTAATAAGGAGAAGTATGAGAATGCTGCTGGGGGATTGGTTTTGCGAGAGATCTTTGGTATTGGTTTTCATGGCCATTTCTTTGCCGCCAAGAAGGCCGCACACGAGGTTGGTTCATCGTTTGTTATTCTAGAGTCGCCGTTTGTAAATTGTTCTTCTGGGGATACTAGTCCGAGGGAAGCTGATTGCGGGCAAAATGTTCAAGGTTTAGTCAGTAGCTTGGTTCCACAACGGATGGGTTCTGCTGTTTATTCTAGTTTGAGGAGGTTTTGTCTCAACGATGATGTCCAATCTCAGATGGTAAGAATTGTATCTTCCAATATGGATCCGCTGGCATGGATGTCGAATCCTTTGAGTCGTGATTCAAACTTGGGGTCAGAGAAGTTGCAAACTGTACCTGAGTACGAGGCTCCGCCATTTGCCCAGTCCATCTATCCTTTACTTGTGGATCTTCATAATATTTTCACTGATATCCCATCTATTGGAAGGGCTCTGGTCCATGCTCAACAGCTGCTCTCTGATGTAAACAGGGGGCAAGCTGTAGACAGTCAAATAGTTTCTGAAGTTTATTCATTCCGGATTGCCGTTGAGGGGTTGAGGATAGCACTAAATAGCGCTGCACGGCTGCCCAGTAAAAAAATGGGAAGTGGCCATTCTTCGAAAATTGAGTTTGCTGATCTTCCACACGAGGAGAAGGCACAAGTCCTCTTTGCGCAGGCTCTTCGGAGTCAGGCTAAAAAGTCCAAGGCTATAGTTGCTGTGGTTGATGCTAGTGCATTGGCGGGTCTTAGGAAGCACTGGAACACTTCCATTCCCCTTGAAGTGAAACATTTGGTTGAAGAACTTGTTACATATTCTGAGGTAGCAGGAGAAGTTCCTAATAAAGGAGACAAGAAAAGAACGTTGTCTAGTAAACCGGTGGTGGCAGTTGGTGCTGGAGCAACGGCCATCTTAGGAGCTTCTTCTCTGTCAAAAGTACTTCCCATGTCCACGTTTATGAAACTTGCGACCTTCAAAGTTCCTGCTTCATTTAAATTTATGCTGTCTCCAACCCAAAAGGTACTAGCGACGGCCTTTGGCAAGTCTCTAGGTCCTTCAAAATTGGCGGCCCCTGGACTTGCTAGTTCGGCTGCGAAAACCTCAGCCTTGAAAGTGACTGCTTCAGCCGAGAAAATCCGGGTGGTGGCTCATGGTGTTATTGCCTCTGCTGAGAAAACAAGCTTATCTGCCATGAGAACTGCATTTTATGAAATAATGAGGAAACGACGCATTAAACCAGTCGGTTTCCTACCTTGGGCAACATTTGGGTGCAGTGTTGCAACTTGCACAGGTTTACTTGCATTTGGAGATGGCATCGAATGCGCTGCCGAATCACTTCCTGCAGCTCCCTCAATTGCGAGTCTAGGTCGAGGAATCCAAAGCTTACAGCAAGCATCTCAGGCTGTCGGACATGCTAATGGGAGCAGAATACAGAAGTCTATAGAATCTTTGATGTACACATTGAAGAAAATAAAATTTCAATAATGTGAGGTTTTGATCGTTTTCTTTCAGCTCAATGATAAACTATATATAGCAGTCCTGTGTTGGACTTGAGTCCATGTTCGGGTTTGATTTTCTGTACATAGAAGCTTTAACAATTCCTTTCACGTATTTCTGATTGGTCTTTTGAGTTTATGGATATATTTCGGTTAAAGATATTGCTGTATTTGAGCCATGCTTTGGATCAAAAAGCTTTTGCTGGGGTGGGTTTTCTTTTCTTTTTTGGGGGCAGGGAGGGGAGGGGTTGGAATCCTGGAAGTCCAAAATAAAGGGAACTTTAGTTGAGTCGATGTACTCAGAGAATAGTTAGACCAAGAAAATCTATCTGATATGAGGGATAAATGCCATCACATGATATCTGTTTAAATGAAAGTGTGGGATTTGTTTTGGATAATTTATTTGCAGCCTTGGATACGAAAGTTTCCAGTAGAAACTGGATCATTTATCATTGCAAATAATTTGAAGGACCAACCTTAACGGGATTGTGATATTATTGCCAAAATGTGTTAATGTTACATCCCACTGTATTTTGGCCAGTTTTACTTTGTGGATCTCCCAGTTTATGCCGCCATTAAGTGAGATGGTCACATTGGAAGAAAAAAAATGGTCTGTGTTACTTGATTCAGTTTTTTAACAATGCATGCACAGCATGGTTTTGTGCAGTAGTCTATCCTTCGGATACTGATTAAGTTAACTAAGTATCAGCATTTACGGTTCTCTTTTTGCATATATGTGTTTATATAATTTTTCACAGACTGATACTTACCAAGAAAGTGAGTGAATTGATGCTTTCTGTCAAAAACTAAGATGTGAATATAGTTATAATTCGGATATCAACTTTCATCAACAGTAAATAATCCTTTCGCGTATCATTTACGGTTAATTTTTCTCTTATATTGTGTTACTGAAGAACTTATGTGCCAAATGTATTCTGGTTGTAAGTTCTGCAGAAATAGATCATTAGGTTCACTCAGCTGTACCATGGAGGGCTACAAGACCAGGAAGAATTTTAGTTCCTGCTTGTGTTTGCCTCTTTGTAGAAGGGGGGATTTCCTATGTTCCAGAGTGTTCTGTTTAGTCCTTTTTATGTATTTATATATATTTATTTATTTTTGGGTAGCCATATTTTTACTTTTATTTTAGTATATTTTAAGTTTTTCGCTTTGGGTTCATCGATCGCCGACCCCAACTGATTTGGGATAAATGTGATGTTGATGTTGATGTTGATGTTGTGTTTGCCTCTTTGTACTTGGGCTAACGTTTTAGTCTGGCATTCATTTGTACTGAGTAATTGAAGGATCACAGTTGTGTATGACAGAAGAATTATTCGGGTTTAATATGTTGATGCCGAATGGCAACAGGGCAGGTTGAGTCGCCACTGTGAACTGCTTTTGATGTTTAATTGACAGATTGATCTTTGTTTTCTTGTGACGAAGCAAGATGCACGGTTTCTTTTCTATTCCTCTGGATTAGTTTTGTTGTGCTGCTGATGCTGCCTGAATCCTTCCGAACTCGTCTAGATAAAGGTTTGCTTTCTCTTCTAGTCAGCTAGATCTGCTAGGGCTTAGTGAGTTAGGGTTGAAGTTCATAATATAGAGGCCTGGCAACAGGTTAGTTTTAAACTTCATATTACAAGATTCAATTCAAAATGAATGATGTGATTTTGAAATTGGAATGGCAAATACAGGTTATTTAGGTTAAAATCTGATGGAGTGGTATCGACTTAAGGGCACTTTTGGGAGTCAAGTACTCGAGAATTTCAGATCAAGAAAATCTTTTTATACGAGGAAAAAGGGTATTACATGACATCTGTCTAGATCGAAGCTTTTAGGATTTGTTTTGGGAAATTTTGCATGTAAGACCACAAATGGTAATATTTTTGAAAATGAATTTTTGCTCTAGAAATGCTTTTAGAGTAGAAATTTGTTTGATAATACAATTTTTGAAGGAGAAATTCGTTTTGTGACGCAATAATACATTTATGCTTTTGAAGCAAATTTCTATTTCTAAAATGTGTTTTTGAGTCAATTCTAAAGGTTAAAAAAAGTTACTTCTCTTTCAGAAACAGAAATTTTTTGATATCAATATATTTCTCGCTTTGATCTCTTTTCATTTTCAACGACTCTTTCTCTTAATCATGCCTCCACCACTTTTGATCATCACTTGTTGCCACGTGCCACCAATCGCCACAATGTCGACTATCGCCTGCCCTTGATTGACAACTGCAGCCGCCGCCGACCATTGCCGATCGCTGCTCCCCGTCACCAAAGTAAAAAATAAATAATAATTTTTATTTTTAAAAAGTAGATAATATTTTTAATATTAAAAATTAATTTTAAAGAAATTTAAAATTTTAAAAATGAAGAAAAAAAATTTCTGTTGGCAATAATTTTTTGCATAAAATTTTGTATTAATAATATTTCAAAAGTAGAAACTTTCAACCATTACTGTGTGAATTTATTTGACGAGAAATCTTCTTCTGTTTCTGACTAGAAGTAGAGAAATCAATTTCTAGTCAAAAGTTGATTTCTGAAGAAAAAGTATTGTCATACATGCCTCCTGTTCGGTTCAGTATTTGGAAGGAGCTTTAAGGCTCTAAAGTCTCTTGACCAAATGCAAATAGTGTTTGATTTGTTTTTTGCTTGATTTTAAGGAAATGCAAGTATATTGTCAAAAGTCGCCAAAGGCCTTTAGCTCAAAGTAGCTCGTAATGCTTTGAAAAATTGCATTTTCGGAATGCAATTACGATTTTTTTTATTTTTTTTCTTTAATTTCTATTTCTTATTTTATTTTTTTCTCCTTCTTCCTCCTTCCTCCGCCTACTACTCCTTCCTTCCTCGACCGCAAACCTCGGCGACGGCGGTCACCCAACAATTGACGCCGGCGAATTCGAGGCTTGGCAACGTGAGTCTCGACCTCACCAGATCTGGCTCGACCTCGAGCGAATGAGGCTCACCTCATCAGATTCGACAAGGCTCTATCTCGCTTGAGGTTGACCAAGTTGAGCCTGACCTGTGGCCTGTCATCGATTGCCACCATGGCCGACAATCGACTGAAAAGAAATTAATGAAGGGAGGAGAGAATTTTTTTTAAAGAAATTAATTTAAAAAATTAAAAATAAAGAATAATTTTTATTTGAAAAAATAAAACATAATTAAAAAAATCGAATCATTTACAAAAGGTACTTTTTACCAATGGGCATTTACGTCAAAGTTTTCTTTCCAATGTATTTTTAAAAAACACTTTACTAAATGCTATTTATATTTCGAAAATCCCTATTACCCCAAAGGTATTTGCATTTTCCTTAGGACATTTCCCCGCTGAACAAAATAGCAGGTTTCCGTAGATGCCAAAACTGCAACAACATTGGGCCAAAACGTATTTTGGCTAGTTTTTTCTTTGTGGATCAGAAGAACCGGTAATCGAGTTGACGCCACCGTTAGTTGTGAGACGGTACAAATGCATATGTTCAGTACAAGCAAGAACCAGAAACCTCTTTCTTGCAAGACTGTGTCTCAACACTCTTTAGAAATGTGGACCCAACAGACAGGGTTTGGAATCAACCATGGAGCATAATGCCACTTTGTGCCTCAGTGTATGTATTATATACCCTTTGAAGCTCTCGTAAGTAAATTGAGAACGCTCTGTCATAAAAGGGGCGATTGAACCGACGTTGAGAGTTGTTGAACTATCCTGAAGAAACGAACATCGATGTGTGCCCTTTCAACAGTGACCCGCCTAGAGATTGGGAGTTCCTGCGACTTGAACATTGCCGTGTCAGCTGTTTGCACTATGGAATGTTTGCTAAAGTTTGCGCAGCGCATGTGGGCGCAAACGGATGTATGGTGCGCGTGCTGCTGTACACCTCTAACACGATACCTCCCGGTCCCATCAGTCCTTGTGAACTTACAATCTGAATCCGATCTGTTATGACAAAATCAGGACACAACTCTTTTGTGATTCCAGCCGGGTTCATGGTCATCCGGCCTTTGTTCAGTCTTGCTGCTCCCCGTAGAATTGTTGACTTTTCTAGTACTAGTTAGATCTCCCTGCAATGTCAACCTCTGTTTTTAAGTGTTGACCTGACGGTAGCTGTGCAATCTGGATGATTTGTAAGCCAGTCCAAATAGAAACAGTTAAACCTTCACTTGTGGTAGGATCAGGATGGAAGTGTTTGTTATTGAAAAGAAGCGGTACATTTACCCTTTTCACGAGAGAGAAAAAGGAAAAGTAGGCGTGTCGTTGAAAAGCTTAAAGAGATTTATGGTGTAAAGTTCTGAGTTTGATCAGATTGCTGCTCTTGACTGTTTGTAATTGTAGTGGCTACAGAGGCAACCCTGGTTTGTCTGATTCAGGACATGAACCTGCACCTCATGCTCCCATTCTCTTTTCTTATGATCTTCTAGATAAATTTCTTCTCCGTTAAGCTCATAAATAAAAAAAAGTCTTGGCCAGATGTCTATAAAAGAAAATGTAATTGATTTAATCAACTTTGTTGGGGGTGTGGTTCATACTCCCCTACAACAGGAAAGCACGTTGCTTTTAGAATTAAAGCCCATATTTTTCCATTAGTAGTTTGGGCTTGGACTCATGAATAACTGCTATTATATATATCCTCTTTTTCTCTTGTAATTGAGGGATGTAACGAAAGGTACGATGTGCTAATTATAATGAAATCATTTTCGCTGGATATAGCCTTAGTTTAAGGAGGAACTGGGATAAAGTCTCGTGTTTCGATTTCTATTTTCTCACTGTTTTTACACTTTACTTCGTGCTATTGTGTGCCAATCCTAAGAAGCCGGAGGTGTGACATGTCATCCTTTCTCCTTTTCTTCCCTTAAGCTGCTCCTGCACGTGTTTCTGGCCTTCTCAACAGCTGCAGATTAGTCCAGAGGAAGAGGACTCTACAAGGATTTAACTTGTGATGAGACTAGGTTTATCTCCGCCGCTCTGATTCTACATATGTAGGTATGTTTCATGGATGCAGTCCCGCATAAATATGAAATTCTGCTGAGCACATCAGAGATGTTATCTGCCTGCGCCCCATGCGTATGAGCCCTACATATATGGTATTGATCAAGTGGACCTCTGCCTTGCATCAGGCTCATATAAGAGCTTGATCAGCCATTTTGGTTCTCTGGGCTGCCAAGACATTGACAAAGGGACAGAATTAAAACAAGTGATTGAATTTGTTTGCCGCGCAATCTCATGTCACTTGGTTGAACTGTGCTTCTGACCTGTGAAAAAGTGAGTTTTAGCTGAAACAGTTTGTTCTTGTATCTCCTCGGTGGCGATAAGAACTTCATTTTGCTTGTCAGCTTCTGTGAAATAATTTGACGTTCTTCTTCTCAGGTTTGAGAGAAGATGGCTAACTTCAGCGAAGAGGGGAAAACAAAACACATTGCTGCCTCTTGTGAAGCTTCTATCAAGGCGGGAGCATGGGCTCGCATCGAAGACCGAGAACTAGAAACCACCGATTCTTTTACAGAGCGGCGGCGCGACGGCGATTAGTGAAGGACCTTGCGAAAGCTGAATGGAAACTTAACAGCAGAGTCTTCCGGTTCGTTTTGCACATAACTTGTTGGAACTGCAGCCAGAAATTTTGGTCCTGCGGGATAAAGAAATGATGTTGCAAAGTGGTAAAGGGTGCTTCTCATCATCATCTGCTTGCTCTGGTAGCATCCAGTATGGTCCAAGTCTGAGTTGTATTAGCTCTGTTCGATTAAGTCCATAGTGGGTGATGCGGGAGATTTATAGCGCATGCTGAATGTGACGCACCTTTCTTATGGTCCATTTGCTGTTTGACATCTTTCAGTCCACGAAGTTAGCAAACCTCTAGCATTACTGGTAAGTGCACTCCTAAGCACGTCGGACCAAGTGAGCTGAGCGTGAAATGATTCTTGAAACAGTCTTGCGATTTCCATATGAAATCGTTTGAGGAGGCCCGTCTCTTCAATGGGAATCCTGTCGCCGACGCTAGCGATGCGGCTGTCTAGTTCCGCCGTGAGTTATCCTCCCAAGCTACGGCGGCTGCGTCGAGAGGAAAGGCTAGTCCGGAGAAATTCTGCCGTAGCGAACCGAATTCACTTTCTTTTCAGATGTTTGGGATGGACCGCGATCTAAATTCCCTTGGCTTTAAAATTTGAAAGGATAGGTGCATCGAAAATCCTAAAACTAGTCACGAAAACGTAATTGAGTCTTGAAATTTTCAAAAAATTGCAATTAAGCCCTAAGATTTATCATGACAATGCATTCAGAGTCCGAAAACTTGCCGTGATAGCGCAAATGAGTCTTAAAATTTTCGAAAAGTGCCATCAACGGAAGGACTTGATTTTATCAATCTGACAAGTTTTAAGACTTAATTGCATTTTTTTGAGGTCTAAATTTATGACTCAATTATTCTTTCCGCGTAAGTTTTAGGACTTAATTGATTAAATTTTTATTTTTTTTTTGAATGTTAAATAGCACTTTCGTGGGCAAGGAAGGGTAGCATTTCCGTTATCCCTTCATCGATTCAATAGAAGCAGGGGCCACTCCACTTCTGGGAAGGACCCAATTTTTTTGGGGGGTAATTCTGTGTTGTCGGGGGCTAAAAGCAGATCAAAGTTGTGGGCTTGCTTTCAATGATTGCAGACAACACATCATCAGAAACTTTGCTGCTTTTGTATTAAAATGTTGCTAAATACAGATAGACCTTGGGCTACTCGATCAGTGCAGAAAATCTACTGACCGCAGGGCGAATATTTTACTTATTATATAATACGGTCGTTATATTCTTCTTCGGGCGAAAAATCACTAAATTACCAATTACAGAAATTTTTTCTGTTATACTATGGAGGGTTTCTTTTTCATAATTGATTACTTACACACAAAAAAAGGGAAGCACAAATATCCGGTTGAGTTTATTGGAGCAATACCCTACAAAGAGTGCTGATCAACAATATGCACCTGACTTCTCAATGGTACCTCAAGGGAAATAATAATATTCTTCCATGAAATATCGTTTATTCTGAAAGTTGCCCTTTTCTAATTGAAGGTTATGAATATGTCACTCACGATTTGTATTTAATAAATAGCTTCCCGCCATTTCCCCTCGGAAGAAACTTCCGACGAGATCAAAGACTACGGAGATGTCAATAATGATCCACATATATAATAAATAACATCCCGTCATTTCCTCACGGAAGTAGAGGTGTTAATATGGGTAATGGACCCATATTTTGTATAAAATGGCTCCTATGTTGGTCATTAACTTTTAGAGATTCATTAAAAATGAGTCCAAGAGATTGATGTGAAATTAAATAGATCATGCATGAAACCCATTTTTAACTCATATTGGACCCTTCTTCAACTCATGACTCCCAAAAATTACAAATAAGCCTAGAGCCTCAAAGGCCCAACTTCATTATTATTATTTATTAATTCTTTTATTTTTATAATTGAATGAAAGAAATCAAAAAGAGAAATAAAAAAAATTGTTGTCGATGGCCCGCCACCCCGTCGCCACCTTTGTTCGCCAGGAGCCTCCATCCGTCGATCGTTGCCTTCCATTGTCATCTACCGTTGGTGGTCGGAGATAAATGAAGGAAACGATAAAAATAAGAATATACTTTAAAAAAATTTTAATAATATTTTTAATAATAAAATATTTTAAAAAATTCTAAAAATTAGAAAATTTTTTTTAAAAGTTAAAAAATAGAAAAAAAAATTTCACTAGATTTTTTTATTGTATGAAAATATTTTAGCAATATCATTTTTTTTCATTTTATTTACTAATTTCTTATTATTTAATTTTCTTTTTTATTTGATGTAAAGTTTTTAGCTGGTAAATATATACGTGTGAATAGCTTAAAATAGGTTAAATGAGTTATATATATTTTCTTATAATATTAGTATGATTTGGTAATATTGGTCAAAATTGTTTGGGTCAGGTATCGGTCGGTTGCGGGTCGGGTTGGATATGAATCGTTAAATATGGGTAAAAAATGATTAGACATGTTAATATGGGTTGGAACATATTTGACCCGAGCAAAATCCGATCCGAGTCACCCATTGGACACCTCTAATTGGAAGGAACTATTAGTGAGATCGAAGGTTACAGAGATGTTACTAATGATCTACATATAATAAATTACTTCCCGCTATTTCTCAAAGTCTGGGAAGGAACTATCGACGAGATCAAAGATCATGGAGATGCCATTGATGATGTACGTATAATAAATAACTTTTCGCCATTTTCCATGATCTGCGAAGGAAGTGCTGACGAAATCAAAGGTGACATCGGTAATCGATGATTTACATATAATAAATAATTTCCCTACATTTCCCATCATTCAAGAAGGAATTCGAGATCGAAAGTTACAGAAATGTCGCTGATGATCTACCTATGATAGGTAACTTCTTGCCATTTCCCATTGTTTGGAAAGGAATTACTAACAAGATCGAAGGTTATGAAGATGTCATTGATGATCTACAATAAATAACTCTCTACCATTTCCCATCATCCTGGAAGAAATTGATAATGAGATCAAAGATTATGGAAATGTCATTGATGATCTATATAATAAATAACTTCTTGCCATTTCCTATCATTTGAGAAGGGACTGCTGACAAGATTGATGGTTGAAAAGATGTCGCTAAAAATCTACATATAATAAATAACTTCCCGCCATTTCCCGTTGTCTGGGAAGGAACTGCTAATGAGATCGAAGGCGATGAAGATGTCATTGATAATACATAACTTTCCGCCATTTTCAATCGTCAGGGAAGAAACTGCTGACAAAATCGAAGGTTTATAAAGACGTCACTACTGATATACATATAAAAAATAACTTCTTGCCATTTCCCATCTTTCAAGAAAGAACTGCAGGCGAGATTGAAGGTTATAAAGATGTTGTTGATGATATACATAGAATAAATACCTTTCGACCATTTTCCATCATCTGGGAGGGAAGGAAGTACTGACGAGACCGATGTCATTAATAACCTACAATAAATAAATTTCCTTGCCATTTCCCATCGCGCGGAAGAAACTGCTGACGAGATTGAAGGTTACCGAGATGCCATTGATGATCTACGTATAATAATGACTTTTTGCCATTTCTCTTCATTTGAGAAGGAACTGCTGACAAGATCGAAGGTTACAGAGCTGTCGCTAATGATCTACATATGACAAATGACTTCCCGCCATTTCCCATCGACAGAGAAGGAGCTGCTAACGAGGTAAATAATATTTTTAACCGATAGAAAAAAAATCAAATCAGCTAGGACCCCTCTTTTTTTGTTTCAAGCCAAAACCCGTTAGGAGGAAAAAAAATAGATATTTCTTTTTAGAAATCTTTCTAACACAATGAGGAAAATATAAACTGAAAGATGTCTAGATTAAGGGGGGAAAAAGAACATTTTTCATCTAGGCATATATATATGTATACACATTAAATATATAGCCATATTTACCAAGATGGAAAAATTCAGTCAAGCTTTCCATTTTCCAGGGCCATTTTCACACACACTCACTCTCTCTCTCTCACCTGGCTAGGCAGTGCAGGCAAACCATAAATAAAAAGGCTTAAAAGGCCGATGAGAGAGGAGAGAAGGGAAGAGGAGGAGTTCCCTTCGGTGCCAGGCCAGGCCAGACGTTGCTCCAATTGAGAAAAGTCTCCTTTTTGAAGCGAAAAGGAGAAACTTCAAATCTTTGCAAGACCCTCTCGATTAACACACCCCCCCTCAGATCCCCCCCCGCCAATCCCTTGATTGGCCTGCAATCTAGGATCAACCCCCCCCCCCCCCCCCCCCACCCCCCCACTCCCTTCCTCTCCTTCGCAGGGATCGAAGCCCGCCCCCCTCCTGGTTCTGGCCCCCGATTCTCACGCTTTGGGCCCCACCCCCCCGCGCCTCCCGCTAGGGTTAGGGTTTTGCTCGCCATGGACTCCGACGACGATATGCACGACGCCAACGACGTGGAGTCGATGGACGACGATTTCTACAGCGGGGAGGCCGACGATTACTACAACAGCGACAACGCCGACGTCGATGATTACGAGTTCGTCGAGGACGCCGATGCTGATTCCGATGTCTTCACCGCCCGTCGGCATCAGGTGAGCTCGAATTCGGAAGCCCTTTCGTTAGCCGCCTGTGGGTTTGCTTGCCGCCCCCGCCCCCCGCCCTTTCCGGTTGCTCTTGTCCGTTGGTCGGGGGTCTTGTTGGTCTCTGTTTGTTGCCCGGGTGGGGAATAAGATTGGGAAATCGGGTGGACTTGGAGCTGCTGTGGGTGGTTAGAGCTTTCCATTTCTTCGTTTCCTATTGATTATAACGACCTTTTCATTGTTGTTTTGTGATTCTGTTGTCCGGGGTTATTGGCTTTGGCCTGATCATATATTTGTGTTGCTTAAAAGATCGGACGGACCTGAAGTTGGAGATGGCAAGTGTAGTTTTCCGTGTTCGTTTTTATTTTATTTATGGAGAACTATGGCGGAAATGTTTTGTTCGACAGATCTCCCAAAAGGAAGTTCAGTTTCCATTCCCCAAACTGTTAAAGCGAACCCTTTCATTCTGAATTCAAATGTGCTATTCGTAGGTCAGTTATGGCACGTGGAAGGATCTTTTGTAGGAAGGATGGCTAGAGATTTCTTGTAGCTAGATATGGCCTCCAAATATAGGAGTCAAGGTCGGCCATTTCGAATTTTGGGAATTATTATGATCATCCAATAATAATGGTTAAGAAACGGTCCGCATAAATGGTTGTGAGGTCACTTCCTGATCATCTTACGTAAAATCAAGAATTACCGTCGAGGTGACGTCAGGACCTAAAAGATTGATAACAAATCCAGTCTTTAACAAAGATTTCAAATCGTTGTTGCGAATTCAAGTTAATTATGTTGCGCCCCTTTCTTGGAGACATAGCAAATAAATGCTGGCCAGACCATGTGATAGTTGGGGTACAAAATGACGCAGATGGCCGAGATAAACGTTTCTTTTTTGTTGGCATAGGGTTTTAGGTGCGCAAAGGACAGAAGACTTGCTCGCTAGATGATAGTTGTATACTTCTTGGTGTGAATCTTCTTCTTCTTATTCCAACAGTCAAGCTTGATGGGCAAATGGGCTTATGCCCTGAAAATAACTTGGGGGTAATTAATCGCGCATCTTCAACACAATGGATGAAATGTCTTTCCTTTATCTGTTTCTGGAGAACTATAATTTGATCGAGAGAGTGCCTGGTCTTTGTCCTTTAATGTTTTTGCTGTTCTTTTGTCATTTTTAGTGTGCACTTTTGTTTGTATGATTATGCTTTTTAATGTTTGCATTTTTTCAGCAAAACTATATCATCTTAAAGGAAGAAGATATACGACAACGTCAAGAGGATGATATAATGAGAGTTGCTGGCGTCCTATCTATTCCTAGAGTCGATGCTATCACCCTGCTGCGCCATTATAATTGGTAAAGGGATCCTTTGTTGGTGCTATAACTGTCACACCTGATATTCCACAGGATGTGGCTTTCTTGCCATTGTGTGTTTCTGGCGGTGTTTGGCGTTATAATGCTTTTGATAGTAAACCTCAACTATGCCACTTTTAGTGGTGATCACTGAGTCGTCTACAGAAATGCTTGATGTCGTGGTGTTTAGGTGTTCAGTTTAAATTTAAGTTTCAGCCTTTCCTGCTGTGCATTGAATCAGTTAATTTGGCATTGCAGGAGTGTAAGTAAAGTTCATGATGCATGGTTTGCTGATGAAGATAGAGTGCGAAAAGTAGTGGGCTTATTGGAAAAACCGGTTGTTGAGCATCCTAATTTAAGAGAAGTATGCCTTCTTAATTGTCTGAATTGATTGCTGGATCAGTTTCCTCTTATTTTCACTTAGTATGGCCTGCTCTCTTTGCAGCTCACCTGTGGAATCTGTTTTGAGTCTTATCCACGTGATAAAATTATGTCGGTTGCTTGTGGTCATCCTTTCTGCAGTACATGCTGGGCAGGTTTGTCTTATTTCCCACCCTCATCATCTCAATTGTTGGGTTGTTATATGCTATGTCTTCACAATCTATAGCTAGTTATCAAAAGAATGACCATTAACATATCTGGTGTTTCATTGTTTCGCTTTGTTGGATTTTTGTTGATTTGCTGTTTATTATAACCTATTGTTGAATTTTGGTATTTTTCCTTTTGAAGTAATCTTAGATTTTGGAGCATGTTCGGTGATTACTGAAGTATTTCTGCTTTAATCATTAAATAGATCTTTTCGTTGCTATCCAAAATGATGTTATCGTTTCTTTCCGTGTGGGTCTTTGCGAATATAATCATCAGTTTAAGACTGTACTCACACGGTCATGCTAAATCTCTAACCAGCAGGCCTCAGCAAATGAAACTTTTCATTTTTGGATGTGTATGTTTGTTTGGTAATGGCTAGATTTTGTTTTGTTATTCCTCTGGCATATCCTTCGGAGGCCTGCTTCATGCAAATGCTGTAGCCTGCAGGAGCTTTGAGCTTCTGTAGCCTGTATAGCAAAATGAAAATGTGTGAAATGTGAGACTGGAAATGGCGACAGCACTCTGTAGCTGATCTTGGAGATTTGTTTCTTGGCTATTCTATTTTTAAGCATTTCTAGGTATTATCATTTTGGTGAAAAGAAGTAGCCCTGACGAAAAGATGTGTGACAATTACCAAACATCATCTGTTTGTGTCTTTTTCTTCAGCCGAAAGATATCGCTCTCTTGGAAGTATTTCTTTGCGTTAACTGTCCATGTTTGAAATTTACATGCTTTTACTCCTGCGCCTTTTGATGCCTTTTGATGAACACGGACATTTGTGATAGGTTACATAAGCACATCCATAATTGATGGTCCTGGATGTTTAACATTGAGATGTCCTGATCCATCTTGTGGTGCCGCCATCGGTCAAGACATGATAAATCAATTGGCGCGTAAAGAAGAAAAGGGAAAGTACTCTCAATATCTTCTTCGCTCGTACATTGAAGACAACAGAAAGGTATATGTGCAATAATGTTATTTTTCCTTATCTCAAGTGTTTCTTAAGTGTGATCATGACTTTGGACTACCGGGTGCCTGTTAAATGAAATATAACTTTCTTTTACCTCAATTTATTACTGCCAGACCAAGTGGTGTCCTGCCCCTGGTTGTGAATATGCTGTAGAATTTGCTGCTGGCAGTGAAGGTTACGATGTTTCCTGCCTATGCTCTTTCAACTTTTGCTGGAATGTAAGTTTCCTTATGGAAATTTCTTGGATTGATACATAGGAAGTAGTGTCTTGACATCCTTTGGATTTGATCTGCTGCAGTGTACAGAGGAAGCTCACCGTCCAGTAGATTGTGGCACTGTTGCAAAGTGGATCATGAAGAATAGTGCTGAATCTGAAAACATGAACTGGTACAGATAACTTGAAGCATGTAGAATTTGCCATCATTTGGGTTCCATGACAATGGTATACAAAGGATTGTGTGGTCTTTTCTCTTTCAAGAAACAATAATGTTTTATATGAATTACTAGCCTAGGTAAAGATAGTCCTATTTTGGCATACTTTTATGAGCAATATCAGATATTCAAGGGCCTAAAGGGCTATTATATGTGGTAACCTTCAGAACTTCTAAAAGGTTGACCTTGAGGCTTAGGGAGCCAGTCACTGCGTTCAGGGCTTGCTAAATATGACTTGCTTGTAGTTAAATTTTCAGTACTTGGAATTTCTTAAATGATGGATATGCTTGTTCTTGCTATCATATGGTTATTCACATATTTTCTTTGGGAGTGTCTAATAATGATAAATTGTATGATTTGTCTGGAGGATAGTGATGTCACTCACATCATTTGTTTTTTCTTGTCTAGGAAAAATACCACGTCTAGCCGTGGCAATTCTTCTTCCTATTTATTTCTGCATGTTTAGTACTCCCATCTGGTCCTATACAGATACAGAATGACCAGCTGGCTGGAAGAACCATCTGTGTGGATTTTGTAATGAGTCAATGCTTGTCAACCATTTTCTGTCTCTATGGTTTAAGGTTATTGTTTTACATGCTTGTGTGGAAACTCACTAGTATTATTTTATGCATATATAGTTTTTCAGTTGATTTTTTTTTCGGGGCGAAATTCTTTTGGAGAAACCAAGTAGACTCTTTTTTTAGTGTAAATTCGTAATTGATCTTAAAATTCTACATTCATCATCCTCCTGACCTCAGCAAATGTATATTAATATAAAAAATTTATAGGATAAGGTCTTCTTGTCTGTGGAGGGTGGTGGATGGGACCCATAGAAATTGAGTCCGCTCACTTCACTCCACTACAAGTTGAAGTTTTGATTGAGCGAGGAGTAGTAGGAGGCTCCTCTACAGATCTGACTGGGATAGGTTTTCTAGAATAGTTTAGTGACTGGTATGGTGTTGTCAAAATTGATACTCTATTGTTTTGATAGCTGACATTGTCCTACTGGAGTCCTTTTGCCCTGATTCCGGACGTTTTCATCAGGCTTATCTCTGTTATTTTGTCTGCCTTTTGGGTCATATTCAGTTTATCACGGCAGGCAGGTGGTTCATTCTGAAAAATATGTTTGGAGAGTTTGTTATTTGTGAAGTTGTTGGTGACATGTTGACAACCTGAGTAAATGGAGTTGAAGCTCTTTTCTATAAATAAGATTGGGCCGCGGAGAATGTTATGATGGGACATGCAAAAGTTTGATTAACCTAGTCTGGCCAGTTGTTTGTATCTTTAATGATTTACTTTGGCAATATGTTCTGTTAAAGTTGGATGACACGATAGAGCTAAGGAATTACCTTTTTTGGAAGAATATGACTCTTTGTCTCATGTGAAATGTTGGGAATCCTACCTCATGTTTGCCTTTGAAAATGAATTTGGACAGTCGTGGTTCTTCCAATAATTGCCTTATTTTCTTCAGTTGGATGCAAAACTTTGGAGAGATTTAACTGAAATTGTGATTCAGGTGTCCAGAATTGTCGTTATGTGAGAATTTGTGGTTCTTGCTCTGCCTTCCTAACGGATATGAGATGATATGCAGGATTCTAGCGAATTCAAAGCCTTGTCCCAAGTGTAAGCGGCCGATAGAGAAAAACCAAGGGTGTATGCATATGACATGTACACCTCCTTGTAAATTTGAGTTCTGCTGGTAAGGTTACTTTCTTCTGAACTGTACATTTTTTTATTTATCTTTGTGTACTCATTTTTATTGGGTCTATTCTTATTGTGAACAATGTAATTCTCTTGGAACCGGTATTGTACACATCTGACTTGTTTTATATTATCTGTTCAAACAGGCTCTGTCTGGGTGCATGGACTGATCACGGGGAGAGAACTGGTGGATTCTATGCCTGCAATCGTTATGAGGCAGCTAAGCAAGAGGGAGCGGTAGGAATTGAAAAACTTTTGCTCTTCCTGGGCAAAGTCATATGAAGACCGCGGAACTAACATTGTTGTTTTTGGTCTTGTGAAAATACTGTTTGCAGTATGATGAGGCTGAGAGAAGAAGAGAGATGGCGAAAAACTCATTGGAGCGATATACTCATTATTATGAACGATGGGCAAGCAATCAATCAGTGAGTAGTAAATCCCTCCCTGGTTTTCTGGGATTAACAACATTGTCTAGTTTTTACTTTCCCTTGCCCTTTCTCCATTGTCATACTATCTCAGAAGTTCTATTGCTGGTTTCAGATGTTAAATAAACCTCTTCAAAAACCCTTCTGGTTCCTTGACGACCCAAGTTTATTGCCATTTGTGATGTTGCTGATGAATATCTGGATAAGTTCCTTCGATTTTTGTCTCAATTATATAATTGAGGATGAAAAAAGGCTGAAGGAAGGAGTAGAGAGAAAATAAATCTTGTTTTTTTTGTGTTTCAAAAGAACTAAAAAGGAAGGCAAGAAAACGGATGATGTTGAAAACAAGAATTGACTGTACACTTTTAGACTTGTATAAACTGTAGATTTTCCCGAGTCCTTGTTTGGTCATCAGGATAGAGTGGGATGAACAACTGGGAATCACAGTGATATTTGCTATCTCATTCCTAAGTTTGGTGGGTGACACATGGAATTACAATTATTTCTTATGATGCTTTTGAAAAGACTTAACTCTGTTTTGTGCCTCGAGAGTTGTCCCTTGAATAGATGATACAACAGAAAACTTGCATCTGAAATCGTCACACGAGTCATCGCTTATTGAGGTCGATTTGTCAAGGTTTTGTGTAGTAGTTGAAGAAAAAATAAAAGAAAGTGAGAGCTCCTGCGTAGTGTTTGAATTTTGTTTCCCCAGAAACTGAGGGAAAACCTAATTATATAGTTCTCTCTATCCATCTCTAGGAAGGTATTGTTTACTCTAATTTGTTTAAAGTCATTTCTCAAGGTTCTCCATTATTTCGGGCTTGAGAGATTTTTAAAGAATTTTTATCATACTTGGTAATTGAACAAGATGTGTCCCTCTGCATGAAAAACTATCCCTCAATTTTTTTGGATCTCTGAAACTATTGTCATAAGTCAAAACTAAAGTCATATGTAGATAGAGTATGATTCATCCAGTGACTTTGGTTCAATCATCTAAGTTCCCACGGTGAAAAATTGAAATGCCTTTAAGGAGAAGAGAGGGAAATTTCCACTTTTCCAATATTCTTGTTGACTTTTCTTTCCCCGCGCATTCCAAATGAAGCATTATAGTACATAGACATGGCAAATGCTTGTCTTACTTACATGCGAAATCTCTCTCTTTTGCAGTCAAGGCAGAAAGCTCTTGCTGATTTACATCAAATGCAAACTGTGCACGTAAGTTTCATTCAACTCAGCTGTAATCGCTTTTAACTGTAGTGTTGGAGTATTTCTATTGATTGGTCATGTCATATAGGCCCAAGAGATATTCGTACTTGATGTTTCTTGTATGTGTGAAGCATTGGTATTTGACTCGTTAGCTATAGCTGCAATGGATAGCTGTGGTATGTGTCTTCTGAGTTTCCTTGGGCTCTAGGTTCCTTGATGACATACATTTACTGAGCAAATCACGGCAGATTTTAGGAGCCATGACTTCAGCTTCAGTTGATACTCTCTTGTATGCCTGTTCATGTATGATTGAATAAATAACGTTTTGATCAAAACCGGGATGCCTGGTTGTAGTTTTTATAGGTTTCCTAAAAAAAGATATGACCGTTTGACTCTGCACCATTATTTTTCTCCCTCCTTTGCTGATCACAATATGTGTTTACAACCCCCAAAAGGGCTGGTGAATGCGCTTATTCTCCTAGCTAAATGCTTGGGATTGAGTCATGCATATAGCCCTCTGATGATGGTGGCATATCTATGTCGGGTGACCCTATTCATAGACTAACCTAAAAGGCCAAAACTTTGGTTGGGTGGGGAAAAAGAAGAGAAGAGAGAGGGTGGTGGGATTAATGGTTGATGTGGGGATGGATTTGAATTTGAAATTCTCCCCTCACAAAAGTTTTAAGTTTAACCTCATTTTCCACGCCCCCCTCTCAGCTTCAACCCCTCCTCTCTCCCCCTCTCCTTTCCAAACATAGCCTAACTTCAGCTTTGATACAGGTGCTGTGGGGTCCCCGCGTAGCATAATGTTTCCTACCATTGTTGTTATCGCATGGCTGATGCCTAACTAAGCTCATACTCTTGTTTAATATTTCTTTAACGTCGATAACAAAATTTGGAATTAAATGTCAAAATTTTCCCTAGGTGCCATCATGTTGGTCACTTTTTCTCCCTTTTTTTTGTTTATTGTTAAAATGCAAAATTTAATGTAATTGGCATGGAGGAATTTATCTACTCTATCTAAGAAATCTATCTCTGTCTATCTTACTTTCTGGTCTTACAACTTTGTAGACCCTTGAATCATTCTTTTTCTTCCTCTATCTGCACTGGCCAAAAAGTTGTAAGAAGGGTAATTTGTGGTTGCTTCCATTTGTCTTTGCTTTGATCCTGCGCCTGACAAGAAAGTTGTAATAGGGATCTTTTCCTTGAGCTTCTTAAAGGTCGTGTACTGAAATTGGGGTGGTGATGGTTAGTCATCTGTTGAGTTTATTCAGATCATGAAATCTTGCTGTTTGTGAATTGATTGTCGAGTCACATTGGATGAAACAAATGGCCCGAGTTTACTTGATTCCATTTTTCAACAATCCATGCTGCGATTTTGTACTGTGATCTGTCATTCAAGTATAATTAAGTTAATTAAGTTCCAGCTTCTTATTTTGCATTTAATTGTTCATGTTGTCAACAGACAAGAGAATGAACAGACGCTTAATTTCAAAGAGTAAGGTGTGGTCATAATACAAATAACAACTTTAATAAACTTTATATGATCGTTTGAGCCTATCATTAACGGTCAAGTTTTCTCTTAGTCAATATATTACTTAAAGAGTTCTTTTGGCAAACAGATTTTGGTTGTAACTTCTGTAGAATTTGATCTGTAGGTTCACTTTGCTACACCACGGAGTGCTACACCAGTAATTTTGCTCTGTATGCATTTGCCTCTTTGTACTTGGTCTAAAATTTGAGTCTGACAATCATGGGTATTGATTAAACAAAGGATTGCACTTGTGTCTGACAGAGGAATCTATACAGGTTAAATATGTTGATGCTGTGTGGTATGTTGAGGCTGAGTGGCAACTGGGCAGGTTGAGTTGCCATAAACTGCTTAAGCCGTTTAATTGACAAAGATCACTTTGTTTTCTTGTGATAGGAAGCAAGATGCATGGCTTCTTTTCTATTCATCTGCATTAATTATGTTGTGCTGCTGATGCTTCCTGACCCTTTGCTCTTGTCTAAATAAAGTTTTGCTTTTTCTTCTTGTCAGCTCGATAAGCTTAGTGACACACAATGCCAGCCGGAGTCACAGTTGAAGTTCATCATAGAGGCCTGGCAACAGGTTATTTCAAACTTTATGTTACTTAATTCAACTTAAATATGAATGATGTGATTGTCAATTGGAATGTAAATACGGCTGTTGTTTAGGTTAAAATCTGACGAAGTGGTTTGATTTTTATCCTGACCTACTTCTGTGAATCTAAATTAGGCTCCTTTGATGTTTGCAGATAGTTGAGTGTAGGCGAGTGCTCAAGTGGACTTATGCATATGGCTATTATCTGGCGGAACATGAACATGCTAAGAAACAGTTTTTTGAGTACTTGCAAGGTTTGTATTGGAGAGTAGTATTGCAGACATCCAATGGCGGTGCATATCCTGTTTGTTTTCCTAGTTACTTACATGAAATGGTTTCTTTACCAGGTGAGGCGGAATCCGGATTGGAAAGGCTTCATCAGTGTGCAGAGAAGGAACTTCACCAGTTCCTTAGTGATGAGAGTCCTTCTAGTACCTTTAATGACTTCCGCACCAAGTTAGCTGGACTTACCAGGTATCTTGTTGTTAGATTCAATTGTGATAATTAGTATGAGTAACATATTGTCAGGTACAAATTACAATTGTGTGGAGTCAATTTTATAAAGACTTGAGTCCCTAGATATCCATAATGAAATGGCAAAAAGTAATGCTGCAGTTGGAATCAATGTGTTTGGTAATGGAGGAGGGGAAGGGGGATAGGCATTCTGTCATAGTAGAATGCCTGTCCATTCCAATTATGAACAGCACATGAAACACTAGAATTGGAATTGGTGATTACTATTCCTTTCATTAAAAAATGTGCCTTATCGTTTCTAGAGAGAGCATGATATGTACCAATGAGCAGCTGCTTCCTGATAAATTAGTGTGTAAGATTTTGCTGCAGAACCTTCTTTCTTGCTTCATATACTAAGTGAAAAGGTTCTGGTGAAGTTCACAACTCATCCTGAGCATAGCATTCCTATCTCCGAATCCTGTTCTTTATTGTCAAGCTTTCAAGTTTACTTCATGGAATAATTTTGACTCTGCACATGTATATTAACTCAAAAGCCTATTCGAGCCAAAAGCGTTCTCACTTGTTCTTTTTGACTGGATTTTTATCCTAAAAAGAGCATTGATTCGAAAGTCAAACCTGGACAGTGGACTTACCAAGACTATGATCTTCCAGTGCATATGGCATTGGTTGGTTGTTATCAGGCTGTTGGAACCTTTTTTTTTTAATAAAATTGATCGAGTATTAGGGGAAGCAAGATTCTTAGAGCTGTTTTCCCATTGCGAAGATGTGCATCTCCTAGGGGTGAGCATTGGCCAGGTAGGCCGGGTCTAGGCCTAGACCCTAAACCCGACCCTATTATAACCGATTCCCAATTTTTGGAACCGAGACCCTACCCTATTTATCTTGGAACCTATTTTGGAACCGACCCTGTTTTTTGGTCTGGTTCCAAGGTTTACTCGGTTTCTCTATTTTTCAGTCATCCCCAAAAGAAAACAAAGTTAACGGTGTAAAAAATATACTCACTTCAGTTAGGGGCTGAGTGCGTGAGGCAAAGCTGTGGCGGAGACTTAGTCACTTCACTTAGTTTTTTTCTTTTCTTTTTAACAGCATGTAAAACTGGTTCTATAAACCGGTCCGGGTGGGTTTTTACCTAGACTTGATTTCCGGACCGGTTCTAACCGGTTCTCAAAAATTGGAACCGGTTCGCGGACCAGCTTGAACGAAAACCGATTCCCGACCCTGTTTTTGGGGTGGTCCGGTCCGGGTACTAGGTGAACCCCATTTGGTTGCACACCCCTAACATCTCCTGTGACTAAAAGATTGGTGGCCCTGTTTTCTTCAGCTGCAATGAAGTTTGTGTGGACACTTTTCTTTATAGCCTCTGTTGTGACTTCCAGAAGTAGCGTCCACCCATGCACATATACCTGTGTTTGACTTTCTTACATCTGTTTTTGTTGAACAGTGTGACCAGAAACTACTTTGAGAACCTCGTGAGAGCACTGGAGAATGGGCTATCAGATGTGGATTCCCATGGTGGTTGCAGCAGGGCAGCAAGCTCTAAGAATGGAGGGAGCGGCAAGGCAAGTAGAGGTGGCGGAAGGGGGAAGGGAACTGCCAGCACTCGTGCCGGTTCCAGCCGAACCGATGACACATCTCACTGGTCCTGCGACCAATGCACTTACGCTAATGCTAAATCTGCAACCACTTGCCAGATATGCCAGCATCGCCGATGAAAGCAGTGACATAAAAATTTACAAAGAAAGATGGTTTTAACCAGAAACACAACTTCATGAACGAGGAACTGGTTCAAGCGCACGGGCGGTGTCCTATCGAGGGAATCTTGGTATCAATCATTCAAGTTGCCGGTGACAATCAATTATTAGGAGGCTCAACTGTTGTCTTAGTGTGCCGAGGGATTCAAGCAGCAGCAGCTTTTGGCCTGGTGTTTAATCTTGGCGTGCGTTGATGGCTGCGGCTTATAATGCCGGTCCATGTATATAGGCTGTAGGGTTTCATTATGGGTACTGTATTATGTTGGCAAAGAAAAAAGAAATATGACTGTCGCCGATCATTTAATATTTTATCTATTTGCTGCTGCAAGTAGAAGGCAAATGAGCTCATTTTGTCTTCTATTTCGACGTATTACTTTGTTTATTGGTGTTCGTCTGATCCTTTGGAAAGGAATTACTTCAGAGTTCGTATTCTGTTGGATACATAGGGCTCTCCCTTAGTTCGCAAGACCAAAAGGATGATGATGCTGCTTGTGTACGATGTGCTGCAAACAGAGAATTTTTCCAAAGTAGAATTGCACTTTTCGTAGGAACATGCGCAATTGACAAGAGCATGTTGGCTCATAGGCATACATTGCATGAAAAGGTAATTTACTTTTTAATGGAAACGGGAAGACATGTTTGTGGATAACAGCAATAGCTGCTTTGAAGGGGGATGAGTCTCTTTTATCACCTAATTTGAATGTTAGGAAGCATATACAGTAATTTATCATATGTTAACATATCCCTAGTATCGATCGGCAAGCTCAAGTTGCTTAGTGTACTGGCAATATCCAAGTTACCGAGTTAAAATTTTGGAATGTATCGAGTAAAGCCAATGGTTCATTTGGTCAGTGTACTTGATATGCGCCTAAATGAAATCATTCACTATAATCTATCTAAAGCATAGTAGGTATCATATAATCTATGGAGGGCCTGAAGAGGTGGATTGAATTTACTTCATTAAATTGATGGACTTACGGCGGTTTCACTCTATGAGCTAAAAGACATAGTATTATACGACATGAGATTTGCAAGTTAATGCAACTTCAGGATCACATTGTTCTGCTTTTAACACCAAAAACCATATTTTGGGTATAGCATCTGCTCATGGAGATTGTCAGATTGCCACGATATGTGGTTCCAAACTCCTCAGTGTGATCAAGGCAGGCATTGCAAGCCAACTATGATTTAGTAGCTTCAATTGATTTTCCAAGCAACAAGAATCTCACTGTTTAGCCCCCAATTTCTTCAAAATTCTCACAGCATTTATGTCCCTGTATTAGCAAACCAATGCAATGATCTTCCATCTATAATGCCACCTTCCCAACCGTATGAGACTTGGGTTTTGTTTCTTCTCGTTTCATCTGGATCAGATCGAGAAGCCATGGGTGGAACATCTTTTAGCCTTTGAGGGAAGGTTTGTCTTTGAACATCCTCTGGCTAAGCGCGTTCAGCATCGCTCTCGAGTACTGGCGAGAAGCCATTTTCCAATCCATGCCTGTCTTCATCATGACCTTGAATTCATCGTAACTAATTCGACCATCCTGAAATACATCCACCACAGAATGAAGACTCTATTTCGTATATGAACAAGATAAATCACAGATTTTGAATCCCGATTTTTCTGGTTATGCATTACCTTATCTAGATCGGCATCGAAGATGATGTCTTCAATAAATTTTTCGTTGTTCGGAAGAGAATTGTCATCTATCAAAGCTTCTTTCAACTCATCGAATTCAATATATCCGCTTCCATTCTTGTCAAAGAATTCGAAAGCTCGAGAAAGGTGGTCGTCACTGCCAATCCTTTTCAAGTGGACCGACATGGTCACAAACTCCTGACAGTTCAGTGTTCCGCTTCCGTCTTCATCAGCCTATTCTCGTATAAGGGCAGAGTTCTATGTTTAGATGTTAATAAGAGATGGTGACTTATCAAATTATCACAAGTTCACATGCTTTTACAAGAAGTTCTATCAATTATGTGAAATGATGATACAACCTCATGATCAGATCTTCAACTAACTGATGAAAAACATCATTCCACATTTTGTAATCCGTGTCTAATCTTCCTAATGACTTGCAATTAAGCAATGCAGCACATAATGCACCAAAATGGAAGAAGACAGCATGAACCATGTCAAAAACAAAATGTGCTGCGTTGTTGAGTAAGTGATCGTACCGCATCCATCAGCATCTGCACTTCAGGATCAGCAACCTGCTGTCCATATTTGTGCAGGCCATGTTTCAACTCTTCAAATGTCAGATCTCCATTTTTATCGGTGTCCATCACATGGAACATCTCTTTGATATCATCCACTTGCTCATCAGGCAAATTGTCTGCTACAACCTACATTAACAAGTGCCGGAAACATGATTCAGACTTCAATCTTGCACTAAAGAACAACAATGAAAACGGACGAGGCAATGTTTAGGGTCTCACTCTGAGAACTTTCTTCTTGAACCTATTCATCAAAGAGAATTGCTTTATCCTCGTCCGGACATTTTGTCCTAGCGAAATGTTAGAAGCCTTGTTGACATTCTGTATCCATTTATGGTCTGCGCAAGTCAAATGCAAGTCGCACAACATCAAACTTATTTCATGCATTTTTTCAATGGGATGATTAACCTAGTTTTAGTTCACAGAAGCAACTGTTACATGCTTACTAGGAATAATTGACAGGAGCAAATTAAGCCTTGAGACCTACCAAATCAATTCTGTCACTGAACATCAATATCATAAAACTGTCCTAAGTCGGTTTACTAGATAAAACTGTCTTTCTGCCTTATTATTGGTGCTTACCGCTTCACCTTTTAAAATCAAAGTACTGTCTAAGATATCTAATTGTTACAAATGACACAAGTTAATCGGAATCCACATATCTTCCTGCATCATATTCTTGCACGTCAGTACTAGGAAGATAAACAATGTGCTGAATGATATCTAGATTAGAGGGCAATGCATACCAAGGACTTCTTGGACCGTAAGACGAGAATAAGGATTCGGATCGAGCATATTTTTCACTAAATCCTTTGCTTCTTCGGAAACCTTGGGCCAAGGATCTCGTTCGAAATCGATTTCGCCATGGACGATGGCCTGTGCAATTCCTTCTTCAGTTTCTGCCAGTAACATATGATATTACTCAACCTATTAGCCAACGAGTTCAAATTTATGAAATTCCCAGAAACGGATGAATCAATTTTGGCAAGCAGTACTTGCCTGCCCAAAATGGAGGAACCCCACAAAGCAAAATGTAAAGAATAACCCCTGCACTCCACACATCGACTTCCGACCGGTAATCCCGTCTTAGCACCTCAGGAGCCATGTAATACGGACTTCCAACTATTTCTCTAAAATGCTGACCTACCAAAAAATGAAATGTTTTAGATCTATAACCGACCAGTAAGCTGCAAAAATCTGACCATCTGGAGTGCTGTTATGCAAAAATATTGATAATAAGAGGAAGAAGAGATACCCGGTTCAAAGAATGTAGAGAGACCGAAGTCAATTGCTTTCAAAGGAGATGATTCACTCGAATCGGCAAACAAGAAATTCTCCGGTTTAAGGTCCCGATGAATCACTCCATGATCATGGCATACCTGAAAGAGCACGAGTCCTCATGATGAAGGTCAAATGTTCGTTTTCATTATTAGTATGAAAGAGATGCAGATAATCTGCCTTTGCTCTCTTGCCAGAACAAGCATATTAGAGGGACCAGAATGACAGCATCTCCTGGTCTAGCCCAATCTTTTTTTTGCAAAAGCAAAAAAAAAAAAAGCAAGTTTTGTATACCCTGAGAATCTCCAAGATGGTCCTGGTAATTGTGATGGCAGCGCGCTCCGTGAAATGGCCGCGCGCCACGATCCTATCAAAGAGCTCGCCGCCCTCGCACAATTCCATCACAATGTAAACCGCATCTTTGTCCTCGAAAGCCTCCTTCAAGCTCACGATATTCGGGTGTCTCGGCAGGTGCCTCATTATCGCCACCTCCCTCCTCACGTCGTCCACGTCGATCTCCGTCCTCAGCTTGCTCTTCGATATCGTCTTGCACGCGTAGGCCTCCCCCGTCTCGCGCTCGATGCATTTGTAGGTGACCCCGAACTCGCCCCTCCCCAGCTCCTTGCCGAGCTCGAACTTGTCATGGATGTTGTCCGTGCTGGGGTTCTTGAGGATCGAGACGGTGCGGAGGACGATGGATTTGCGGACAGGGTCCACATCGTATTGTGGCGCGAACCGGCTGCTCTTGGTCGATGAGGAAGATCTTGCTCTTTTTGCAGGTGATGATACACAGCCTCCCATGGGATTCCAATTTCCTTTTCGAGTCCTCTTGATCACCAAATTACAAAGCAAAACCCATGGGAAGATCTAACACAGGAGAGACTTCCTTTTAGCTTTAGAGATAGAGACAGAGAGGGAGAGAGAATGGAAGGGGCAGTTTTTGAAAATTAGTTGTGGACGGGGGCAGTTTTTTTTTTTGAAAATTAGTTGTTCTTCCGTGGAAATTAGTTGTCGGTTTCCGTTTTGTCTAGAATGGCGCCTTTTTATTAGGGACCGCTGGAACGCCGTTAGGCCTGCAGTGGTGCCCGACGGTGACCACCCCCGTTGACCAACCACCCCAGACCGTTACTTTATCTTCGAAGATTGCCGGAGAGGGTCTAATCGTAATTATACACAATTGCCAAATGCCTTGGATATCTGCCTAGAATAGGATGGGTTGAGACAAAAACTTTGTCTATATGATATGAAGATCATAACCTCACGAGAATGACTATAGATTAGGTCACGAATGAATCGCCCTTAGGCCGAGCTCGAGCCGCACTCGTCCAACCGACGCACGCTCAGCCCCGAGAAATTGCTGGGACGGGTCGGATCGAATGGCTTGTCGATCGATTCGTTTACCAAAGTCGAAACCGTTGCCCACGCTCTTGAGTCATGCCGCACGGATGCAAATCACTATCGAACACAATGTGGACTCAAGCGGCCCATTTTCTTGCGTTACTACTCCACGACGGGTGCGTTCAAATTCAAGTCTTGAACGAGAAAGACCAACGTATAAATCGCGAGAAAATGATTCCAAAAAAAAAAACTAAACGTATTGGATTTTGTCCAATTGAGGTTCTAAATTTTATAATTTTGTCGATTAAGTCCTAATTTTTTTCTTTTCACGTTTTACTAATTGAGTTCGTCTGGCCATTTCAACCGGAAATCGCTAGCATGAATACTGATAGTGCCATGTAAGACAGTCAATGCTAACGTAGGCAATTTTTAAATTTTTCTTAAAAGAATTGAATTTTTGCATTATCTTTTTTTTTTATTTCTTTTCTTTTGTTATACCAAACTTGCGAGGCTTTGAAGCACGAAAAAAAAGTAAAAAAAAAAAATGAAAATATACAAAAATTCATAAGTTTCACAAAAAAATTATAAAATTATCTATATTAGCACTGCTTATGTTATGTAGGATAGTAAGCTTCCATACTAGCGATTTTCGATTAAATTTGACCAAATAGAATTAATTGATAAAACGTGATAAGGGTTAGAATGTAAGTAGTAAGACGTGAAAATGTTTGAAATTGAATTTGATCAAAGTGCAAATAGATTTACTACGTTTCGAACAGTTTTTCTTACAAATTGCTGAAGGGTTCACCTCATTTGAGTGGTCCAATCTTTGGATACGAAAGATAACAGCGCGACGACGAAAGATAAGACCAACAACGCACAGGCTTGCCTCTCTTACAAAGTTACACGTGGGCAGACGGTGGGGACCACCATTTTTCAAGATATTTCCACTTTTCTGTCTTCTTTCTCGTCTTTTGGGTTGACTCCGCAGTTCCATTTCTCCCCCCTAAGCCGCCTTCTTCTTCCTCGTCTATATATCCGAGATGCAGGGTCCCCATGCAGAGATGTTCTCCGGCTTGGACGCGCACAGCATGATGGCACTCAACCTTCGTTTCGCTTTGTTTCATTTGTCGTTCCGGTTTCCAACTTCACGTTGAAGGTGAAGAGGACAGAAAGATGGCCTGTTTGCTAGAAGCCACATGATGCATACCTGGATAGGAGTATGATATCTGTGCATGGCTTGTGCTGTTTTCTTTGCTTTTTCTGTATCTTGTTCTTAGACTTTGATCGTGTACTTTGGTGAAATAAAGCAGGTCGTATGTGAGCGTTCTGCCGGATCTAGCCCGAGGGCGGCAGCAAAGATCTCTATTCATTAAGATCTTATGGTGCTCGATGCCCTCATTAAGATCTTATGGTGCTCGATGCCCTCAATTTCAAATGCTTATGAATGGCACGGCATGCTAGAAGCATATGCTTAATGACTGCTTACCGAAGAAATTATGGCCAAAGCTCAAATGCTTGGCGAAGTGACTAAGCTGACTCCCATTCCAAAGATCCTCCATGCCAAGAATGCAATCCGAATACTGAGAACTGAAATTGCGCAGTGGTTGGTCAAAGCCGATAAGTAGCGCGACATGGAGACTTGAGCAAAACAAAAGATGAGAGCAAATTGGAAAATGATCAAAGACGAGAGGAAGCCGTTTTGATGATTGAGTGGAATGCCATCGTTGGATGAAAGTTGATTCCTTCGTCGCTTAGCCTTTTTCGTTTTTGGGCTTTTCCGCCTTTGGTCGAACTTTCATCTTTAGACATGAATACACAACCCTAAGTCCTGTGATCTCACAAAGCGCAATCTAATAGGAGCCTACTAGCTATACAGAATTTAGCCTGACTAGCAAACTTCATCAAGCGTTCGAGTGAGGAAATAGAGGAAAACACGTGCGTGCGAAGGAAGAATCTTTTATACTCTTTACGTAAATGTCTTGACTCTGGGTTTCTAACCAGTTTCCATCCAGTCCTCAGCTCAAGTTCTCCAAACTCCAATGCGCTGTCTTTCTGCTGTTTTATGGCCCCATTGTGAACATTCAGATCGCAAGCAAACCGAGATTTAATAGCTCGAGAAGACACCTGAACCAAAATGTCCTTGATGTTTCCATTTCCTAGAGCCTAATACAGCTTGCCAGTAAAACGAGACAGCAAGCCATCTGACACAGAAGCTTCACACGACCTTCCCCCTCTAATTAACACCCCCAGTAGTAAACAGAAAACGATCGAATGCCATTAGAAGCAGCAATGAGCAGAACAAACTCACCTTCACATATATGAATTCTAATCTACCTCAATTATGGAAATGGCTTCATCTATAATCTCCTGAACTTCCTTCACTCTTTGCCTTGTCAATTCAATGCATTCCTGCAAGCACAGCAACATTTCCAATCATCACATTAGAGCTACCATTCGAACTACTATACGATCTCTATATGAAAGGAGTCGAAAGGTATACACCTTTCATGCATAGTTTTTTCCCTTTTTACCCTGGGATGGAAATAGATCCATCTTAAAAACCAAGGAAATGAAAACATTAAAATGCAAGATCAACCAGATGGGCCAAGGAACTGCCAACATCCTAAAGTCCATTAATCCTGGTAAATAAATACATATTGTGTAATCGTGCCTATAAAGCAGACAATAGTTGCTTATCCAATCGCATAGATCAAGTCGCATCCGAACCATTTTTTGTATACTAAGCTTATCAACTTCCACAAGTTCTTGAATTCTACATGCCACATTGGGTTTGTCCACTAACCAACCACAAGTTACTTTAAAGAATTCAAGATCCAACTTTTGCACAATTAAACAGACCGGAGTACAGTTAGAGCAAGAATGCAGTTGACACAATAGCATTAAGGCCATTAACTGTTTGACAACATCCCACTCACATGAGTCGGGGTCTCTAAGTACAATTCTCTAACAATAAATGAACGAATAAATAAATGAGGAATAAGGAGAAAAATAACCTTAATAGCTGATGTATGTGCAAGAACTGGTCCACCTGGCTTATAGAGAGAGACGAGTTGACCAGATGAATTCAAAACCACAGTTATGAACGTTTCCATTATGGACTCTTCTTCGAAAGTAGGGTCCGTCAAGATGTAGTTCTTGTGAAGAATGCATGTCAGGGAAAATGGAATGCTGTTCAATGAGAGTTTTCTCCTCTCTTTGTTGACAGGTTCTTTAACCAACTTTTCACCCTCGAGTTCCTTGGAGATCACCACCACTCTCCCTTCATCATTCAAAGAAACCACCGGTATACGCACTACAAGGTCCAAAACAACACAGTTTATCAAGTGATCATCCAGGAAGTGAGATGAAATCCACAGGAGACCAGAGGAAAAGGAAACACATTGCATCAATATGAGGACGCAATCGTTGGTACCACACTCGAAGAATATAAAAAATGAGAGCATAAACAAGGCAGGACAGATCAGCGAAAGAAAAGGAAAAAGCCTTTTTAATGTTCATCAACTGAAAAATCACTGATAGTAGCTAGATCTTTCTTCATAATAAGATTCAACCTGAGATTATTGCACTGGCAATCCAAACATCTAGGATGGTGTTCAACAGAATTCCAAGACTTTTTGAATTTTCAATTAAACCCTTTAATTTCTTAAGAGATTGCATGAGCATTTTGAATAAGAGCGGTGCTCCTATCTATCTCGTTGAAGAATAGAGGATTATTGAACTGGGTCCTCCATTATTAGCAAAAAAACGAGAAAACATGAAATGTTCAATATCAATGGCAGTCTGGTCAGATTCAAAATCACGCTATGAGCAGAAATGAAGAATTGTTGATCATCATAGACTTTAGGCAAGGCAAGTGGGATAATTGCCACTCTTTCTGCCTTGGGTCATTCATATTGCTTTTCTCTGTTAGCAATTTGCACCAAGTATCTCCTTGAAATGCGAGTCAGTCGAGCTAAAGTCCATTAATAGTCAAATCACCCTAAGAATATATTACGATAGGGTTATTTGACATTCACAAGCAAGTCACACATCTTTTACAATCATAGGACAACTGCAATTTGGAGCATGATCACAGGATATGATATATTGATGATCCACTTTATATCAACTGACAGAAGTCATCAACTAAGTTGCAGAATAGGTTATGCAAGAAGAAGAAAGCCAAAAATCAAGTTAAACAAATGTGGAGGATGAAAAATCTTACAATGAGAAAATGCAGCAACTGCTGAAAGCAACGCAGCATCAAAAAGAGCTCCATCAGCGTCAAGACAATATATATCCTGCAACACATGAAAAATAAACCTAAGCAATAACTTTTCGAGGCAACATGTATGGTATTCATTGAAGTAGCTCTCTCGGCCAAAACTTGCCCTCAGCCACAAGGTCCAAAGATAAATGCAGCTAAAGGGAAAACCCTGCGCTATATGCAATTTATCCCAAGTTACACATCACAATATCTCGCATGAAGTATTACCAGGTATGCCATCCAAGCTGCTTTTCCTTTGACCAGGGATAGCTCCTTCAGATCAATCATCCCAGAGCTGCAACAACCAAATGATTACTGATTCCAGAAGATGGATAGTAAACAGCATGACCCAAGAAAGTATTGCCACATAAAAACATGTATTGCTTTAACAAACTGAAATATAGTTGTTCCTGAATCAAATGACATAATGACCAAGTGCTTGTCAAAGGAAGACAAGAAAGCATGAATCATGGACTTGAGGGAAACCTTATGATCAATTTAGAAAGGTATGTAGTATCAACTCCACAAGCATCCTCTGATGATAATCTACCACCTTTGAACCTATGGGTTATTTTGTGACACAAATTGATCATAAGTCAAAAAAGTGATTACAGTTAAAAAATGATCGGTTTTTTCTCCCCCTTCCCTTCAGGAAACAACTGAAAAAGGGTCCGATTTTAGTCTAGAATTTGGGCTTGAATACTAGAAAACATGCTAGGGAAGCCTGAGCAAAGAGAAATCAACATTTTCCTGTAACCGATTGCAAGGTTACTCTTCACATAATCTTCATCCCGAATACAAGTCTTAGGTGAACACAAACCCTCTTATTGTCTTTCTGTAAACTTTTCTAAGAGCTATACCACTTTGTTTATTTGAGAGTTAGCAGCAGACTTATTGCTACATGATCAAGTAACTTTCTAAAAATTTGCTTCAACCCAAGAGTAACATGTTCACACACCCCCTTAGTACACCGGTGAAATATTCCCTACTGAAAACAAGCAAAAAGTTCAGTCAAAAAAGTCAAAGGCACAAGCTATGCTTATTGTATACATTAGCAAGATGGCCGCAAATATGCGATGGCATACAACCAGGTTTCATTAGCAACATATCACCCTTCCGCTGAAGCAACAGGAAAAAAATAAAAGCTTCAAGAAGTCAGAGCAAGCTAAAACAAAAAAGAAACTTTACCAATTTCACGTGCCTTAATAAAGAGTCAAAAAGTTGCTTCGATATCACTGGTGCTACTTCAGCAGGCCTACCTGGCCTCACAACTGGAGAGCATATAGGGGGCATATGAAACTCAACCGCTGAAAATAACACAAAATCACATCCGGTGTCCATGCCTAGAACCTTTAAGAAGAAGAAACCCTAGTAAAAAGAAAACAGATTGACTGGTACATGGCTTCTTACCTATGCTGCCTTCATCAGGTGAATCAACAGAAGGAGTCATGACTTCCATTTTTATAGCAGCCAACATTGTCTGTGGAAAAAAAAAAAATCTCTGTGGAAAATAAGATTGTGCGTGTTTTAATTAAATGCACTCGTAAAAGAGCAAAAACTATGATTTCCGCAAGAATAACAATTAATGTCCACCTCAAATGGATCCGCGTGTAAAATTTAAACAGCAAGACAAATAAAAAGGAAAAGGATAGAACTTATATGTTGGTTCAGTCAAGTAAATACAATGCAATTAATTTGAAACATGCAGAAGTGCAGGAGTGCATCGGCATGAATCATATCTTACACCAAGAGACCGAAAAGGGGAAAAACTCACAGTGGAACCGATCTTTGCCAGCGCAGACCCATCAGAGGATGCAACAGCCCCTGCATTATTTATACTAATCAAAATATGGGGGGAATGCAACTATTGCAGGCTTGATGGAGGAGGAAAAAACAAATCACCAGATAAACAAAGGGCTAAACGAACTGACCGAGGGACACAATTGTATCTCTGGCTCTTTTGAGGGGTCTGGCATCGGGGCGTATCGCTTCGGAGAGATGCCGCTCATAGTAGCGAAGAGGGAACAGGCGTCTGAAAGCATCAACCTCCACCTCCGACGACCAATCTCCAGCAGCATTCGGCGTCCCCATTACTATGGGTATGTACAGATAGGGATTTCCGGCAAGGAGAAATGTGATTAAACCAAAACCCAGTAAGGATTATCCAATATTAGTCCCAACTGTCAGCTAAAATTTGAAATTTACGTCTCAAAAGAGAAATTCGTCCCAACCCACAAGAGCAACTGGTTCCTGAAAAAAGATGTCCCCCCTCCCCGCCCCCTTTGTCTGAGCAGGTTTTAGTCAAGCATACTGGACATACGCAGGTGAAAAGCTTCGACGAAGAACTCAGTTTAAGAGCAAAAACAAGCAGGTGCAGATCGTATACAAGTAAAGAGAGTGAAAATGGAGTCTTTCCAGAACTAAGCACCCATCTCCGAATTAAACTCACCAGTTACCCGTAGGCTCGAAGGCCAGCTCCGACGCCAGTAATCAGAGAGAGCTGCAAGCGTGAGAACAAGAGCAGGGCAGGAGACGTTAGGTTAAGAGACAGAGTGAGGTCGGCGCGAAAACATCAAGGAGCAATGTCGACGGCAAAACTCGACCTTTTTCTTTTCTTTATTCTATTTTGCTTTATTTATTTATTTATAGAATCAGCAATAATTAGGAGGAGCATGGTCGGCCGTTCCCATTGTAAAATCAAAAACCACCCACCAAAAACTAGTTCCTAAAAATTGAAACAAGGAAATCTTGTTGATTCCATAAATCCCCCAAAGAACCGATGAATCCACGAAACCAGTCCCACCAAGCAAATAGAAGTGACCAAGAGCAAGAGAGGGAGGCAAATGAACGGTTGAAGGAGCGGTCGTCAGTCGACGTTTGAGAGTTGAGATCTTCAGTCGATAGGATGGGGAGACCGAGGTAAGAGTTAGAATTTAAGACGAGACGAGACAAGATGAGTGGATTTTAAATTAGGAATTTAACTTCTTCTTTTTTTAATAAAAAATTCATAATAAATAATATCTTATATATTATCAGTCCGCTCCGATCTAGATGGACCGGTAGATAGTTTCACACTTGGAACAGAGAACTGATTCAATTTCAAGTGGCCCGAGTGGTTTCTAATTCCTTTCCACGCCCCTAGCAATAATCCTTAGCTTTCACAAAAATGTTGAATTACGTGGCTTGAATTTATTTTATGTCCAACCGAATTTCTGAACTAGGTGTCTTTCTTATTCAAGTTAAGTCTCTTCTCTGTACACATAAAAACATTACATGGAAGTGCTTCTGGCGGCAGCGCCAAGTTTTGGCGCTAGGCTAGCGGGCGGCTTCAAATTCCCACCAATGGCCACAGCAACTCTAAGTCTAGCATGGTTGCTGAGATTGGTCATGGTGGTGCTGGTGGCAATGCCATTGTCAAATCGCGGCGGCGGCGAACAGTAAAGTTAGTGTCCCCCCCAAAAAAAAGCATGAAAAAAATGGCTGGAAAGACCACGTTCGCCGTCACGAGTGTTGACACCTGATTTTTAATCATTTTTTCTATTGCTAAAGTAATAAAAAATCCATAAAAATTCATAAAATTGAAAAATCAACTTTGGGGACCTTAGCCAAGCCTAGGGAACCAATTTTGACCAAAAAATGATTTTTCATATTTTCAGTATTTTTACGTATTTTGTATTTATTTATTTTCGAAAATTAATAGAAAATCCATAAAAATTCATAAAATTGAAAAATCAACTTTGGGAACCTTAGCCAAGCCTAGGGAACGAATTTTGACCAAAAAATAATTTTTCATATTATATATATTTTAATTTTTTTAAAAAAAAATACAAAAAATATTTGAAAATTTTGGAAAAATAACATTTGAGGCCAAAAAATACACAAAGATAGTTAATATTTTTATTTTAAATCTATTTTCATATTGGCCATCGCAAATTCAGAAAAATCCAATTCGAGTCACGTGTTCCTTCACGAGTATAATCTCGAATCGGGCCTAAAAAAATTTAATTTGAGTCAACTTATTTTTAACTTTCACTTTTTATGAGTTGTGACATTGTCTTCTAATATTTTAAATTTTCATCTTGGCCCAATTATACCCAGAATGACTTAATTTTGCAAAAGGGATTTAATTAAATTATGCATTATTTTCAGCGACAAGAAATGAGCTTAAATTTGACATGTGGTAAATTTTGGTGTGTCAAAAATTGTGAGGAGATTTGGACTTAAAGAAATATATTTTTTTCAGGGACTGAATTGTAAATACTTAAAATTCAAGGACTAGAGTGCAAATACCTAACTCTTGAAGGATTATTTTACAAATAATAAAAAGAAGAGTTAATGGATAAATTAGAATAGAGAAGGGAAGATGAAGAAGAGGAGATGAAGAAGAGAAGTTGGAGAAGAATGGATGGAGAAAATAAGATAAGAATAGAGAAGGGAAGATGGAGATGAAGAAGAGTTAGTAGAGAAATTAGAATGGAAGATAAGAATAGAGAAGGGAAGATGGAGATTAAGAAGAGTTAGTGGAGAAATTAGAATGGGAGATAAATATGGAGAAAGGAAGATGAAGATGAAGAAGAGTTAGTGGAGAGATTAGAATGTGAGATAGAGATGGAGAATGGAAGATGAAAATGAAGAAGAGTTAGTGGAGAAATTAGAATGGGAGATAGAGTTAGTGGAAAAATTAGAATGGGAGATAGATGAGTAGGTTATAAAAGGAGGAAGAAGTGAGCTTGAGAGAGGATTCTTGAGAGAGAAAATTTGAAGTGTTTGGGAGAATTTTTTGGAGAGAAAATTTTGGATGTTTGAGAGAGTTTTGGGAGATTGAAGAAAATTTTGAGAGAAAGAAAATACTAAAAGAGAGAGAATTTTGAAGATGATGGGAGTTTAAAGCTAGGGGTTATCATCACAAATTCCTTCATCGATCAATATAAATCAAGAGTTCATCCTCGTCAACGAGCAAACAAATTCAAGCTAAGTGTTTTTATTTATTCATTTATTTATGGTTTTACTCGCAAATTAGCACAAATTGTATACACTTTCTCCATCTCCTTTTTCTTCCATATTTTATGTCAGGAGAAGGATATCTCTACGTCAACAGCAAAAATCTCATTGAGATGCAAAAATCGGCCCAGACAAACTCCTAAGCTGTCCACCGATTTCTCAACTGATCTGTGACTAAAAGTCCCTTTTAATTCAAAAGAAACTCTCTATATTGGGAACATAGAGAGCGAAAATCAATTATAGAAATCCCTCCCAAAAAATGGGAGATAAGTACTCTTTCTACTCTTCTGGTTTTAGGTGCAGATTAGCACATATTTTGTATACTAACACTTCACTCTATTTTATGTCAGGAAGCCGCAGCTCTATATCAATGGTCAATCCTATGGAAGCACAAAATCGGCTTGGAGGAGTCCTCAAGCGCGCACAAATTTCAAATTGTTGAATCAATTCGTTGTATTTCATTTTAAAAAATTCATACCCCAAAATGGAGAGGACAAAGTCCATCCGCAATTTAAATACCTGCACCATAAATCCCAAAGGGAAGAGCCAAGCCAATGCTTAGCCTCCCATTGGAGGTTTTTACTTATAGTAGTTAAATACCTGCACCTTAAATCCCAAAGGGAAGAGCCAAGCCAATGCTTAGCCTCCCATTGGAGGTTTTTACTTACAGTAGTTAAATACCTGCAACTTAAATACCTGTACCTTAAATCCCAAAGGGAAGAGCCAAGCCAATGCTTAGCCTCCCATTGGAGGTTTTTACTTACAGTAGTTAAATACCTGCAACTTAAATACCTGTACCTTAAATCCCAAAGGGAAGAGCTAAGCCAATGCTTAGCCTCCCATTGGAGGTTTTTACTTACAGTAGTTAAATACCTGCAACTTAAATACCCGTACCTTAAATCCCAAAGGGAAGAGCCAAGCCAATGCTTAGCCTCCCATTGGAGGTTTTTACTTACAGTAGTTAAATACCTGCAACTTAAATACCCGTACCTTAAATCCCAAAGGGAAGAGCCAAGCCAATGCTTAGCCTCCCATTGGAGGTTTTTACTTACAGTAGTTTAAATACTTGCAACTTAAATACCTGTACCTTAAATCCCAAAGGGAAGAGCCAAGCCAATGCTAGGCCTCCCATTGGAGGTGTTTATTCACTGTCATGTACTTCCTATAATTTAATTTTTGAATCATCAGACCCAAAAGATGAGTAGGTCGTAATACTGCACAGAAGTCGTTAACACACTCCCTCTTTCGGCTTCAGGGAATCTTTAACACTTAAAAAATATAACAAATAAAAATATATACCATCCATGCATCCTATTTAAAAAGTGAAAACACAAAAAGAGAATACCCTACTAGAGCTTTAGGAATAAACCAAGCCTGAGTTGCCGGGTTAGGATATCCATGAAATTAAGGTACCGAAAGGGCATTAGTTTTAATTAACTAGTGTAACCAAGTCCCCGAGCTCATAATCTCTGGTTCGCAGGAATAAATTAGTTCTCCCGCTAATTTATTTAGGTTTCTAATCGACCTACCAAGAACGATTAGTGGCGACTCCAAATTTCAAAATCATTTAAACAAAAACCAAAGTTGCGATTCGGTAGGGCTTGGGAGGGTCCGCATTAGGTTAGTCAAATCTAATTAACCTAATAATCCGTTAACCCCTTTTAATAATTTAAAATTGTTTTTAGAGGGTCGCGACAGACTGGCGACTCCGCTGGGGACGGGATTTTTAAATTTTCGAAAAAAGATACCAATTGGAATACTTGAATTTTTTCGAAATTTTAAAAGTCTTAGTGTACTTAAGCCAATGAAAATTTCATGGATATCTCGCTTCTGGCGATCTTGTTTGGGACTCATTCTATAGGTGTTATATGTTTTTGCAGGATGGGAGTTATAAGGGGCAGAGTGTTTGGCTAACCCCTTTGTTTTGCAGGCTCGGTGTTTGGTTTATTTGTTTAATTTCGCATATTTTTAGAAGTGCTGTTTTGATATCAATTGTTGTGCATGTCTTGCATACTCTGAGGATCACGACACCTGCACACACAAGCGTCTAAACCCAAGTCGCGAAATTCTTCCTAGAAAACCATAGATAGGGATCGAATATGTAAAGCTCTTGCGTCGATTACGCTCGGGTTGACCATATTTTATCCCGCTCATTATCTGAATTGACAATTCTTCCCATTGTGATTTGATTGCGCGGAGGGTAAGGTTGTCAATTCAGATAGTGGGGGCCTTTTAGGTCCATACCCTGTCTCTCCTTCTTTTATTTTCTAGAGTTCACTCCTCACTTGAGTCATGCGCATGACTATGTGATTTGCATTTCTCCAAGGTAAAAGTAAGTTCTCTAATTTTATCTTGTATTTATTTTCGGTCGGTTCATGCTAGGTGTTAGTCAGTTTTTGAGCTTGATATTACGACCATTCTTTTAAAAGAAAATAAAAATTAAATTTGTCCCTCATTTCTTTTAAAAAAAATTTTGAAAAAATGATGTGAAAAATCCCTTCATGGGAATTTTATTAACCAATAAGGGATTTTTGTCATGTTTTTATTGCTTCAATAAAAATGAAATTTTCCTGAAAAAATTTTCCTCTGAAAATTTATTTCAATAAAAAGAAAAATTCCCTCAAAAAAAAACTCTAGTAGACATCAAGTGATTTTATCACATTTTTCAAATTATAAAAACTTGCAAGAAAATTCTTCTCGAGAAATTCGCTCATGTTTTTCTAAGAAAATTTTCTCTAAATAAAATTAGACTAATGTCTCGGGGGAATTGTATTGACCAATAAGAGATTTTTGTCATGTTTTTCTTGCTTCAATAAAAATGAAATTTTCCTGACAAATTTTCCTCTAAAATTTTATTTCGATAAAAGAAAAATTCCTTCAAAAAAAAAAACTTTGGTAAACATCAAGTGATTTTATCACGTTCTTTCAAATTATAAAAACTTGCAACAAAAATTCTTTTCGAGAAATTTGCTCATGTTTTTCTAAGAAAATTTTCTCTAAATAAAATTAGACTAATGTCTCGGGGGAATTTTGTTAACCAATAAAGGATTTCTGTCATGTCTTTCCTGCTTCAATAAAAATAAAATTTTCCTGACAAATTTACCTCTGAAAATTTATTCTGATAAAAAGGAAATTCCTTCAAAAATTTTAGTAAACGTCAAGAGATTTTGTCACATTCCTTAAAAAAAAATAAAAAAAGAGTAATAAATCTGCAAAAAAATTCTGTATTAACCCATTTCTTCCTAAGGGAATTTTTTTTCTGATTTCTCTATAAAATAGAAAAAATCAAATTGGACTAATATAGGAGTCATGGACCGACATTCCTAGTGTCGCATACTAATTATATCATTTTCTTTTGCAGGGAGATCCTAGATACCCTAGACGGGTGTAAAAATTAAGTTCAAAATATATCAAGAATCATCTCCAGAAATACCAAAAGACGAAAAACACCGAGGCTTCAACCGTTAATTCCGGGGGGCAAACGAACACTGTCCATCTTTGACAGACAGAAGGATCCCACGTCTTTTGAAAGACAATATGGATTATATAATCAGAACCCATGAAACAAATACCTTTACCTGATTAAATCAACCAGAGACCGATCTTAAAATTTCCTCTTATCCGAAACATGCGGAGGGCTTTAGAGGACCGAGGTTCTATTAATGAACGTGGCCCACAGGAATTTCTCCCGACGCTACAGGCGACCGACAAGAGCAAGTGGACGCCGAAAGAAATAAAATATGGATAAAAGTGGGCACACAACAGGTGGCCGGATTTATTACCAGCGCACTGATCGAGTTGTCATAGTGTTATTGTTTGTGATCTCAAGATGGATAGTGGGGGCCACCGCCGAACCCTTCATCAATGTTCTCGATATCATCGTCTGGAGCAATTAAACAAGAACATCAAGAAAAACATTAAGCCTCGACATCTTCGGTACCTCAAATCGTTCTGTTATGCTATGCGGAAGAAACGATAGCAGGAAAATTAAACAAAAAAAAACACGTGAAGCTTTTCTTTCATTCCATTCATCAAAGAGCATTACAACAGCTCACTGGGGAGGAAAAGTAAAGCCAAACTGAGCCCTGATAACCATTACGAAGGAGCTCAACTGACTCTCCAAACAGTTGATGCTCCGGGTGCACCGGGCGTTCTCAGGATCAAGCTCCGCGAGCCTAAAGAAGAGGCGATCGCGCTTCTCCTTAGCCTGGGCCATACTGGCCTCGTAATGCTCGACAGCAAACTCCAAGTCCGAAATCGCCGCCCTCTCGAAAGCAATATCTGCCGTAATGTCATCAAGTCTCTCCTGCAGCCAACCGCATTTGCACCTCATCATAATATTGCTCGGCTCCTGTTCGGCGTAAGTTCGGACCAAGGCCAGACGGTCCACCAACTTTCCCCTCTCACGAACTAGCCACGAAAGCTGATCATTGGCAAACTTGAAGGCTTTCTTGTGATTATCAGCCATAAATGTGACTATTTCCAGACGCTCGTGCCGGTCTCGGTAACGAGCTTTCACGACGGCAGTCACAATAACCGTCTCATAAGCGCGGTTATAGGCAGCCAGAAAATTAATGAAGAGGGTCGGGAAGTTCCGATACTCCCTCCCCAGTTGGGTACCCTCAACAGAAGCAGCGTCTAGGGTCCTGAATAAACCGAGGATTTCAGCCTCAACGGTAGAGTTTTGGGCTATATGAGCGTAACCTCTACCAAGAAGATTGTAGAGTCTCTCCCACCCAGCCAGGATTTCGGCGGAGAAGGTATGGTTAGGAGAATTGGCCATTTTTGAAAGCAGATCACGAAAGAAAGGAGGAGAGAGGCTAGGCAGATGATCGGAATGCGAAGGTGATAATCTGCTTCAATTTAAATAATGATTTCACAGGGGCAGTCCTTATTGGTCGAGTTTTTTCTATCTACCATTCTCTGTCGGCAACACCCCCACTGGCTCGAATTCCAGTCAAGCGGCAACCTCAAGCTGAGCAGACCCGACGTCTCTGCAGAAAAGTTGGACGGGCTGCCACCACTTTGAAAAAGAAAGAATAAAAAACGAGCTGAGTGGGAGACAAAGAAATTTTCGGCAGAAAAGGAGATACGACTCGTCTTTATTGGAGGACCCGCCAGTAAATCGACGGTGGAGATCTTGACAAGGGCCCTCTACCACGAAAAGAAAAAAGGAAGACGAACTGAGCGAGAAACAAGGATTTCCCCTTTGATCAAAAGCTGAATATCAGATTTTCTCCCTCGAAAAATCTAATAGCACTGCCCGTGAAGAGGGAAGTCGTTGCTATTGCCAGAGAGAGAACTTATCCTCATTTGATAGTGAGAGTTCATTCGCAAGAACTCGCAGGAGAAAGATAGAGAGGAAGGAGTTCTCGTGGGAGAGGAATTCAAAACCTTCACCATCAAAGCATCGGCTTTCAAAGCCTGTTACGAGAAACCATCAACGATCCCGTGATCCCTCAAGTCCAAGAAGACATCATGAGGCGGTCTCGAGTCGGCAGTCCTAGATCCAGAAATATGTCGAGCATTAGGGAAACGGGCGCATGTTCAACCCTGGTCGAAGCTAATGAAGTTCCTTACCCTGAGGGTCTACTGGTCATGGCCATTGACGGTAATCCAGTCTCTCTGTCAATCCTTGTTACCGTATTGAGAAAATGCCGGTATAAGGTTGTAGCTCAAGCAAAGGCGACAGAGGCCTTAGAGATATTAAGGAGGAGTGGTGACCAGTTTGATATCGTCCTCACCGCCATGGTAGGGATTGACATGGATGTTTTCACTCTCTTGGAAGTCATCAATTCTAAATTAAACATGCCAGTCCTCGTAATATCGGCAAGCGATGATCAGCAAGCCATAATGAAGGCTGTCTTAAATGGGGCCCAAGACGTCGTAACGAAACCAGTTAGGGTTCAGATGCTTCAAAACATATGGCAGCACGTGGTAAGGAAGCAATTGCACGACCATGAGAACAAGCATCAAGCCTTCAATTTTGTTCCAAGCAACTGGAGAAAGAAGATGAGTTGGTCTCCCGAGCTGCATCGTATGTTTGTTAATGCAGTTCAACAAGTAGGAATTGATTCGGCACGGCCGCAACATATACTGGAAATTATGAACGTAGAGGGACTCACTAAAGCAAATGTTTCGAGTCATCTTCAGAAGTACAGAAAAAGGGTGAGAGAACACAATGCAGCTCAGAATCAAGAAAACCAAGGCGGGACTGATCCAAGCCTGAATGTCGAGTCTCCTCGCCACCATAAGTTCCGCGGGTTAGCATGGGGCGAGCCACTTCCCATCATCAACCAAGCCAGTAGCCGTGCCATCAATCCTCCAGGCGTTAATCAAAGTATCCCCCAGAATCACCCTAATGCTCTTCAAGAGTATAGACCGCAGGGGCAGTGTATTCAGACTCCTTGGTCTGAGCACCAACCCGTGGCTAGAATTCATCCCATGATCAGCGCGCCTGCGTAGCCAGAGAATCAGACAAGAAATTATCCTGAGCACTTCCACTTCTTTAATCCTCGAATGGAAGGAGTTTTTGGTAGCATGACAGTTGGTGATCCCCACACTTTCTCGAGTAATGATGAAGGCTCCAGCACGAGAAGTCAAATTGCTCATGGCGAGGACAGAATGAGAAATCTACCGCCAGCATTTGCCAACAACAATGCCCAATTCGAGCATCAGTTGCTGGAAGGTTCAAGAGATTACCCAGATGATGAGCTTACTGCCCTGGTCAACCAGTTTAGGGTTGACAGACGTCCCAAGCCGCGATCAGAAGCCAGTGAGTAGGGACTCTCAAACATCGATCATCCACACCCGAACCAACACGAGACTAGCTGATTATCGAAGAGCCACAGGAGAGGCAGAACTGACCTTGAATAAGTGCACATTTTATTTCATGCTTAATTCCCCTGCGTATGATATTTTCCAGCTTTCTAGGTGTCTCGATTTAATTCAGGGACAAGGAGGCAATTTATTTATTTTTTTTATCCCGTCGAATGCGTGAATCCCTTTTTATGCTAGATTTAGGGCGGATCAATTTGTGGTAACGTCGCTGACTGCCATAATGAGAAATGTTGAATGGCCTCACGTAGGGAAATTTCAAGTGAAATGCCCAGGCGAGCTCGAAGACGGGTAATTGTGTGTCGTTCCAATTTACCCTCAATCGTTGCAAAATGCTAAATTGGATTTGTTCCATTCTCACCCAGGGAATCGCAAAGTGCCTCAAGAGTGTCGCAAAATGAAATGACCCAATGGAACGCGATAGGACTCATTTGCCTCGAAGGTAACCTTCAAATTAAAGGAGCCCTCCGGTCCACGGACCCGATGGCATGGAAAATGATGATGGTCCAAGGCAACCCGAGAGAAAATAAGGCCCAACTAAGCAAAGCACTTACGTGGCAAGCTCAAAGTGAAGGGCAACTCGGGACATACAATTCAATCCAGTCCAAATGAAGGAACTTCCTCAATTCAAATTCAATAGAAGTACACACAAGGGTAAAACAATATCGTTCCAATTTTTCTAGAATATGAAGAACATATACTGCCGCATTCTCTTTCATTTTTGCAGGGGAAGTCTCTACTGGCCAGATTTTCCTGTCTAACATTCCCTATCAGTATCACCTCCGCTACTCGTCTCCATTCTCCAGCCAAGAAAATCCGACGTCTCTACGGCAAAGCTAAACGGGACGCCACTACTTTGAAAAAGAAAAGATGGAAGGAGACGAGCCGAGCAAGAGACACGATAAGAAAAGAGGATTGAGAAAGGCCGGACCCTTGGAAGAAGCAATACAGTTGCTAAACCCACGTTTAATTTTAAAAGAGACGCCATGCTCGGAAGAGGGTCTTAAGGCATAGGCAATCGCTCAGAAAAATTCAAAGAGAGTGAAAACACCGGAAGCGAGTAGCAAATCTTGAGAAATCATCAACCAAATCAAAGATGTCTCAACCCAATACTCCCGAGAGCTATCATTGCCTGCTGAATATGGGAGAGGAAGAGTTCGAAGCCATGTTTGGGATCGAGCCTATGGAGCCTGGCTCTTCCGCCGACGACGTCCAAAATCTCAGTAAAGATAAGGACAATAACGGTAAGGGTCAAAAGAAGCGTTACCGTCGCCATACTAAGGAGCAGGTACAAAGGCTTGAGGATTTCTTCAGAACATGCCCTATGCCAGACGGCAAACAGAAAATGGAACTGAGTCAAGAGTTAGGACTTGAACCTTTGCAAATCAAGTTCTGGTTTCAAAATAGGCGAACCCGAATGAAGGCTCGTCATGAGCACAACGAAGCCGAGTTTCTAAGAGTTGAAAATGAAAACCTCCGAGCGGAAAACAAGATGTATAAAGAGACTTTTGACTCCGCCACCTGCCCCAACTGCAATAGCCTCCTCCTCACCCTCGATGAAATGCATGATCTGAGGATCGAAAATGCACGTTTAAGAGGTGAGTTAGACCAGTTTATAACAGGATCGAGTTCTGTTGGAGGAGGGTACAAAAGGACCAATGATGCTGGATCAGCATCAATACCTCCCGAGGAAGAAGGGACAGATCACCACCAAGCGGACATTGACGATGATCTTTTCGCCATAATCAACTAGTTTGATATCGGTAAAGCATCGGGACTATGATGCACTTGTTCAGCCAGTGACCACGAGACCTTCAATATGGCCGATGCATACCTAATTTGGGATGAAGCCAGCTGATCATGGGAGAGCCTGCAGAGGAAGCGGAACTAATCCTGAATGAGTGAATGTGTTTTATTTCCTTGCGTGATGTGTTTTTCTGCTTTTGTGAATGTGTAAAAGCAAGGAGTAATAATCCGACTTCCCCCTATTAAATGCTCGAATCCGCCACCTCACCAACCTCGCGACGAATTGATGGCGAGTGAAAATCTGCATAAACCTGAAGGGTAACTCCGTATCGTTTCAATTTACCCTCAGTTGCTCCAAGTTTTAAAATTAAGCCCCTTCTATTCTCAGGAAATTGCAAATCGACCCGAGAACGCAATCATATCCGAATACAGGTTGGATAAAATTTGGGGGCAAATCAACTCATGGGCATTACCACGGGATAGACAGCTTCGGACAAAGGAAAGTACAAGCGAAAGACGCGAACAATCTCAGAAATGGGTAATTCTGTATCGTTCTAATGTGCACATAATCATCTCAAGTCTTGAATTGTCTTATTCCATTCTTAATAGGGATTGCAAATTACCTCGAGAAATACCGTAACATGGCCCAAGGTGATACAACAGGGCTGCGTTATCCCCAAGGATTAACCCTTGAAAAGAAAGCCCCATGGACACCTACGGTCCAATGGACCGAATGGTATGGGGGATGACAGTAGGTCCGAAATATTCCGAGTTCGATCCCCAAGGGTGGGGAATGTTGTATGTATTATAAATAAATGAAACAACTTTTTGTGCATTTCTTTTTTTTACAAACAGGAATACTCGACGAGTAATATCAAAGTCAGTATTTTACCATAGTCTTCCCATAATGGTGAGGCGCCCAACAAAAGTCGAGGAAAATTCAATCCAACAAAACTGGTAAAAGACTCGTGCAAGACATTCAAGATGAAGGGTAAATCAGTATCGTTTTCAATTTATCCCTTTTAATACTGGCTAATATGTCTCTTTTTCTTTTTACAGGAAATATTTACACTAACATTTAACATGTTGAAGGAGACAAATCCAAAAGAAAATTATGATCATCTGACAAGATCTATTCTGGTGAAAAATGGGGCAAATTGATCACAAGCTCTGAAGCGAAAAAGCAAATATGTCTTCCTTATCTCGTTTGATTTCAAGAATAATTTCTCTGCTTTTTACAGGGGCATTCAACCGCTAAACCGTGGCGGTCGCTGTCATTAAACAAACCGAAATGCTCCCTCACCCATATGCTTCATCACGTAGAGACAAAGTTTGAGACGAACCACCCCTCGACATAAGGAGTAGGCTTCCCAATTTGTTCGGTCCGCCCACATACCAGGGGCAATTCAAATCCGCCCATATTTGCACATTATATAAACACACGTAATGCTAAAAAATTGTCACATCTGCATTGTGCTTACAAAGTTCATGAATTATGTATGACTATTCCGTGTGTTTAACTTACCAACTCCAACTTAGAGCATAAACTGCACAGGAGACATCAAATGTGCAGAATGGGGCATGACAGGATGAGGAAACGCAAACCATTTCCACGCAAGTCTAACATTTTAATTTACAGATAAACAGCCTTTCCCCAGAGTGAGAGAAGGCCCTTTCGGATTGAAGTCCCCCATTCAGATTACATTCGAGGCGTTCATACTATGAGAACCTCCTTAAACAGAATTGGTAATGCAAGCTTGACAGAATAGTTTTGCATGATCCATATTTGGATTGATTGCATCATGAGTTATCACACAGACTACTTCTAATCATTGCCGACTTGGTTGAATAGTTTTACATGAACCGATCAACTCATTGATGAAAATGCTTGCACATGTTACCTCTGATACTGCCTGACAGGCAACACATTCCCAATGTTCAAACTACCTTCCAAAGTCTTGAAATTCATTCAGCGATTATTGAATGAACAAGCCTAGTTGTCGAGAAGCCACCAAGCATTTCTTCCAAATTCTCAGGTAAGTATATCTTCAACCTGAACTTTTCAAGAGAATGAATTCTGACGGTTGTTGGGGTACTCGAATCCATTGCGGTACATACAGGTATCCACCTTCTTCAATAAAGCATGATTTGTCTCAAGGACAGAAATGTTCGAGACCTTTTGATCTCTGCCTCTTTGGTTTATTCCTAAAGCGACAGGATAATATAATTTGGGTTTGAGCTTCTGCAGGATTCCTGATCTTTCCAGATTCCAGAATGGCACCCTTTGAGGTACACCAAGTCCTTCTTACAGGCAAAATAAGTCCTTCTTACAAGCAAACCAAGTCCTTCTTACAGGCAAATTAAGTCCTTCTTATAGGCACAAAGTCCTTCTTACAGGCAAATCAAGTCCTTCTTACAGGCAAAACAAGTCATTCTTACAGGCACAAAGTCCTTCTTACAGGCAAATCAAGTCCTTCTTTCTTACAGGCAAACCAAGTCTTTCTTACAGGCACAAAGTCCTTCTTACAGGCAAATCAAGTCATTCTTATAGGCAAACCAAGTCCTTCTTACAGGCAAAACAAGTCCTTCTTACAGGCATAAAGTCCTTACAGGCAAATCAAGTCCTTCTTACAGGCAAACCAAGTCCTTCTTATAGGCACCAAGTCCTTCTTATAGGCAAACTAAGTCCTTCTTACAGGCAAACCAAGTCCTTCTTACAGGCACAAAGTCCTTCTTACAGGCAAATCAAGTCCTTCTTACAGGCACAAAGTCCTTCTTACAGGCAAATCAAGTCCTTCTTACAGGCACAAAGTCCTTCTTACAGGCACAAAGTCCTTCTTACAGGCATAAAGTCCTTCTTACAGGCAAATCAAGTCCTTCTTACAGGCATAAAGTCCTTCTTGCAGGCAAACAAAGTCCTTCTTACAGGCAAAGTAAGTCCTTCTTACAGGCAAAACAAAGTCCTTCTTACAGGCAAACAAAGTCCTTCTTACAGGCAAATCAAGTCCTTCTTACAGGCAAAGCAAGTCCTTCTTACAGGCACAAAGTTTTTCTTACAGGCAAAGCACCAAGTCCTTTTTACTGGCACCAAGTCCTTTCTACAGGCACCAAGTCCTTACAGGTATCTCCATGTGGTGACCTACCATACGGGTCAAATCTCAATCAAAATTTAATCAGTAGAATCCTTTTATTAGGAATCTACCATGGTACGACCCACCATACGGGTCAAATGGTATGACCCACCATACGGGTCAAATTTTAATTCAATTTTTAATCAGTAGAATCCTTTTATTAGGAATCTACCATGGGTTGATTGTTGACACCTGATCTTTAATCATTTTTTCTATTGCTAAAGTAATAAAAAATCCATAAAAATTCATAAAATTGAAAAATCAACTTTGGGGACCTTAGCCAAGCCTAGGGAACCAATTTTGACCAAAAAACGATTTTTCATATTTTCAGTATTTTTACGTATTTTTTATTTATTTATTTTCAAAAATTAATAGAAAATCCATAAAAATTCATAAAATTGAAAAATCAACTTTGGGAACCTTAGCCAAGCCTAGGGAACGAATTTTGACCAAAAAATAATTTTTCATATTATATATATTTTTAATTTTTTAAAAAAAAATGCAAAAATATTTGAAAATTTTGAAAAAATAACATTTGAGGCCAAAAAATACACAAAGATAGTTAATATTTTTATTTTTTTCATATTGGCCATCGCAAATTCAGAAAAATCCAATTCGAGTCACGTGTTCCTTCACGAGTATAATCTCGAATCGGGCCTAAAAAAATTTAATTTGAGTCAACTTATTTTTAACTTTCACTTTTTATGAGTTGTGACATTGTCTTCTAATATTTTAAATTTTCATCTTGGCCCAATTATACCCAGAATGACTTAATTTTGCAAAAGGGCTTTAATTAAATTATGCATTATTTTCAGCGACAATAAATGAGCTTAAATTTGACATGTGGTAAATTTTGGTGTGTCAAAAATTGTGAGGAGATTTGGACTTAAAGAAATATATTTTTTTCAGGGACTGAATTGTAAATACTTAAAATTCAAGGACTAGAGTGCAAATACCTAACTCTTGAAGGATTATTTTACAAATAATAAAAAGAAGAGTTAGTGGATAAATTAGAATAGAGAAGGGAAGATGAAGAAGAGGAGATGAAGAAGAGAAGTTGGAGAAGAATGGATGGAGAAAATAAGATAAGAATAGAGAAGGGAAGATGGAGATGAAGAAGAGTTAGTAGAGAAATTAGAATGGGAGATAAGAATAGAGAAGGGAAGATGGAGATTAAGAAGAGTTAGTGGAGAAATTAGAATGGGAGATAAATATGGAGAAGGGAAGATGAAGATGAAGAAGAGTTAGTGGAGAGATTAGAATGTGAGATAGAGATGGAGAATGGAAGATGAAAATGAAGAAGAGTTAGTGGAGAAATTAGAATGGGAGATAGAGTTAGTGGAAAAATTAGAATGGGAGATAGATGAGTAGGTTATAAAAGGAGGAAGAAGTGAGCTTGAGAAAGGATTCTTGAGAGAGAAAATTTGAAGTGTTTGGGAGGATTTTTTTTGGAGAGAAAATTTTGGATGTTTGAGAGAGTTTTGGGAGATTGAAGAAAAATTTGAGAGAAAGAAAATACCAAAAGAGAGAGAATTTTGAAGATGATGGGAGTTCAAAGCTAGGGATTATCATCACAAATTCCTTCATCGATCAATATAAATCAAGAGTTCATCCTCGTCAACGAGCAAGCAAATTCGAGCTAAGTGTTTTTATTTATTCATTTGTTTATGGTTTTACTTGCAAATTAGCACAAATTGTATACACTTTCTCCATCTCCTCTTTTTTTTTTCCATATTTTATGTCAGGAGAAGGATATCTCTACGTCAACAGCAAAAATCTCGTAGATATGCAAAAATCGGCCCAGACAAGCTCCTAAGCTGTCCACCGATTTCTCAACTGATCTGTGACTAAAAGCCCCTCTTAATTCAAAAGAAACTCTCTATATTGGGAACATAGAAAGCGAAAATCAATTATAGAAATCCTTTCCAAAAAAATGGGAGATAAGTACTCTTTCCACTCTTCTGGTTTTAGGTGCAGATTAGCACATATTTTGTATACTGACATTTCACTCTATTTTATGTCAGGAAGCCGCAGCTTTATATCAATGGTCAACCCTATGGAAGCACAAAATCGGCTTGGAGGAGTCCTCAAGCGCGCACAAATTTCAAATTGTTGAATCAATTCATTGTATTTTATTTTAAAGAATTCATACCCCAGAATGGAGAGGACAAAGTCCATCCGCAATTTAAATACCTGCACCATAAATCCCAAAGGGAAGAGCCAAGCCAATGCTTAGCCTCCCATTGGAGGTTTTTACTTACAGTAGTTGAATACCTGCAACTTAAATACCTGTACCTTAAATCCCAAAGGGAAGAGCCAAGCCAATGCTTAGCCTCCCATTGGAGGTTTTTACTTACAGTAGTTAAATAACTGCAACTTAAATACCTATACCTTAAATCCCAAAGGGAAGAGCCAAGCCAATGCTTAGCCTCCCATTGGAGGTTTTTACTTACAGTAGTTAAATACTTGCAACTTAAATACATGTACCTTAAATCCCAAAGGGAAGAGCCAAGCCAATGCTTAGCCTCCCATTGGAGGTTTTTACTTACAGTAGTTAAATACCTGCAACTTAAATACATGTACCTTAAATCCCAAAGGGAAGAGCCAAGCCAATGCTTAGCCTCCCATTGGAGGTTTTTACTTACAGTAGTTTAAATACTTGCAACTTAAATACCTGTACCTTAAATCCCAAAGGGAAGAGCCAAGCCAATGCTAGGCCTCCCATTGGAGGTGTTTATTCACTGTCACGTACTTCCTATAATTTAATTTTTGAATCATCAGACCCAAAAGATAAGTAGGTTGTAATACTGCACAGAAGTCGTTAACACACTCCTTCTTTCGGCTTCAGGGAATCTTTAACACTTAAAAAAATATAACAAATAAAAATATATACCATCCATGCATCCTATTTAAAAAGTGAAAACACAAAAGAGAATACCCTACTATAGCCTTAGGAATAAACCAAGCCTGAGTTGCCGAATTAGGATATCCATGAAATTAAGGTACCGAAAGGGCATTAGTTTTAATTAACTAGTGTAACCAAGTCCCCGAGCTCCTAATCTCTGGTTCGCAGGAATAAATTAGTTCTCCCGCTAATTTATTTAGGTTTCTAATCGACCTACCAAGAACGATTAGTGGCGACTCCAAATTTTAAAATCATTTAAACAAAAACCAAAGTTGCGATTCGGTAGGGCTTGGGAGGGTCCGCGTTAGGTTAGTCAAATCTAATTAACCTAATAATCCGTTAACCCCCTTTAAAATTTAAAATTTTTTTAGAGGGTCGCGACAGACTGGCGACTCCACTGGGGAGAGAGATTTTTAAATTTTCGAAAAAAGATACCAATTGGAATACTTAAATTTTTTCGAAATTTTAAGAGTCTTAGTGGACTTAGGCCAATGAAAATTTCATGCATATCTCGCTTCTGGCGATATTGTTTGGGACTCATTCTATAGGTGTTATATGTTTTTGCAGGATGGGAGTTATAAGGGGCGGAGTGTTTGGCTAACCCCTTTGTTTTGCAGGCTCGGTGTTGGGTTTATTTGTTTAATTTCGCACATTTTTAGAAGCGCTGTTTTGATATCAATTGTTGTGCATGTCTTGCATACTCTGAGGATCACGACACCTGCACACACAAGCGTCTAAACCCAAGTCGCGAAATTCTTCCTAGAAAACCATAGATAGGGATCGAATATGCAAAGCTCTTGCGTCGATTGCGCTCGGGTTGACCATATTTTATTCCGCTCATTATCTGAATTGACAATTCTTCCCATTGTGATTTGATTGCGCGGAGGGTAAGTTTGTCAATTCAGATAGTGGGAGCCTTTTTAGGTCCATACCTTATCTCTCCTTCTTTTATTTTCTAGAGTCCACTCCTCACTTGAGTCATGCGCATGACTATGTGATTTGCATTTCTCCAAGGTAAAAGTAAGTTCTCTAATTTTATCTTGTATTTATTTTCGGTCGGTCCATGCTAGGTGTTAGTCAGTTTTTGAGCTTGATATTACGACCATTCTTTTTAAAAGAAAATAAAAATTAAATTTGTCCCTCATTTCTTTTAAAAAATTTTTTTGAAAAAATGATGTAAAAAAATCCCTTCATGGGAATTTTATTAACCAATAAGGGATTTTTGTCATATTTTTATTGCTTCAATAAAAATGAAATTTTCCTGAAAAAATTTTCCTCTGAAAATTTCAATAAAAAGAAAAATTCCTTAAAAAAAACTCTAGTAGACATCAAGTGATTTTATCACATTTTTCAAATTATAAAAACTTGCAAGAAAATTCTTCTCGAGAAATTCGCTCATGTTTTTCTAAGAAAATTTTCTCTAAATAAAATTAGACTAATTGACCAATAAGAGATTTTTGTCATGTTTTTTTCTCTCCAATAAAGATGAAATTTTCCCGACCAATTTTCCTCTGAAAATTTATTTCGATAAAAAGAAAAATTCCTTTAAAAAAAACATCAAGTGATTTTATCACATTCTTTCAAATTATAAAAACTTGCAACAAAAATTCTTTTCGAGAAATTCGCTCATGTTTTTCTAAGAAAAGTTTCTCTAAATAAAATTAGACTAATGTCTCGGGGGAATTTCGTTAACCAATAAAGGATTTCTGTCATGTCTTTCCTGCTTCAATAAAAATAAAATTTTCCTGACAAATTTACCTCTGAAAATTTATTTTGTTAAAAAGGAAATTCCTTCAAAAATTTTAGTAAATGTCAAGAGACTTTGTCACATTCCTTTAAAAAAATAAAAAAAAAAGAATAATAAATCTGAAAAAAATTCTGTATCAGAAATTAACCCATTTCTTCCTAAGGAAATTTTTTTTTCTTTCTTCTGATTTCTCTATAAAATAGAAAAAATCAAATTGGACTAATATAGGAGTCATGGACCGACATTTCTTGTGTCGCATACTAATTATATCCTTTTCTTTTGCAGGGAGATCCTAGATACCCCAGACGGGTGTAAAAATTAAGTTCAATAATATATCAAGAATCATCTTCAGAAATACCAAAAGACGAAAAACACCGAGGCTTCAACCGTTAATTCTGGGGGGCAAACGAACATTGTCCATCTTTGACAGACAAAGTTGTGTCAATCCGTAAACTTGTATGGGCAGTGTATTCTGATATGACGGTGGATTTATACTGATTAAACATGGGGGCATATTTAATGTATTGCAGAGGATCCCGCATCTTTTGAAAAACAATATGGATTATATAATCAGAACCCATGAAACAAATACCTTTACCTGATTAAATCAACCAGAGACCGGTCTTAAAATTTCCTCTTATCCGAAACACGCGGAGGGCTTTAGAGGACCGAGGTTCTATTAATGAACGTGGCCCACAGGAATTTCTCTCGACACTACAGGCGACCGACACGAGCAAGTGGACGCCGAAAGAAACAAAATATGGATAAAAGTGGGCACACAACAGGTGGCCGGATTTATTTCCAGCGCACTGATCGAGTTGTCATAGCGTTATTATTCGTGATCTCAATATGGATAGGGGCCACCGCCGAACCCATCATACTTGTTCTTGATATCATCGTCTGAAGCAATTAAACAAGAACATCAAGAAGAACATTAAGCCTCGACATCTTCGGTACCTCAAATCATTCTGTTATGCTATGCGGAAGAAACGATAGCAGGAAAATAAAAAAAAAAACAAAACAAAACACGTGAAGCTTTTCTTTCATTCCATTCATCAAAGAGTATTACAACAACTCACTGGGGAGGAAAGGTAAAGCCAAACTGGGCCCTGATGACCATTACGAAAGAGCTCAACTGACTCTCCAAACAGTTGATGCTCTGGATGCACCGGGCGCTCTCGGGATCAAGCTCCGCGAGCCTAAAGAAGAGGCGATCGCACTTCTCTTTAACCTGGGCCATAGTGGCCTCGTAATGCTCAACGGCAAACTCCAGGTCCGGAACCGCTGCCCTCTCGAAAGCAATGTCTGCCGTAATGTCATCAAGTCTCTCCTGCAGCCAACCACATTTACACCTCATCACAATATTGCCTGGCTCCTGTTCGGCGTAAGTTCGGACCAAGGCCAGACGGTCCACCAACTTTCCCCTCTCACGAACCAGCCACGAAAGCTGATCGTTGGCAAACTTGAGGGCCTTTTTGTGATTATCAGCCACAAACGTAACTGTTGCCACACGCTCGTGCCGGTCTCGGTAACGGGCTTTCACGACGGCGGTCACAAGGACCGTCTCATAAGCACGGTTATAGGCAGCCAGAAAATTGATGAAGAGGGTCGAGAAGTTCCGGTACTCCTTCCCTAGTTGGGTACCCTCAACAAAAGCAGCGTCCACGGTCCTAAATAAACCGAGGATTTCAGCCTCAACGGTAGAGTTTTTGGCTATATGAGCGTAACCTCTACCAAGAAGATTGTAGAGTCTCTCCCACCCAGCTAGGTTTTCGGCGGATAAGGTATGGTTAGGAGAATTGGTCATTTTTGAAAGCAGAATACGAAAGAAAGGGGGAGAGAGGTGAGGCAGATGAGCGGAATGCGAAGATGGTAATCTGCTTTGAAGTAAATATTGATTTCATAGTGACGGTATCAACCAGTCAAGATTTCTCTTATCTACCATTCTCTATTGGCACCACCCTCGTTGGCTCGAATTCCCATCAGATGGCGACTGCGAGCTAAGCGAGTCCGAAATCTCCGCAGAAAGTTTGACGAGATACCGCCACTTTGAAAAAGAAGACGGAAAGATGAGCTGAGTGGAAGACACGGCAAACGTTAGCGAAAAGGAGATACAACTTGTCTTCATTGGAGGACCCGCCAGTAAATCGACGGTGGAGATCTTGACAGGGGCCCTCTATCACGAAAAGAAAAAAGAAGACAAACTGAGCGAGAAACAAGGATTTCCCCTTTGATCAAAAGATGAATATCAGATTTTCTCCATCGGAAAATCTAATAGCGCTGCCCGTGAAGAGGGAAGTCGTTGCTATTGCCAGAGAGAGAACTTGTCCCCATTTGATAGTCAGAGTTCATTCGCAAGAACTCGCAGGAGAAAGATAGAGAGGAAGGAGTTCTCGTGGGAGAGGAATTCAAAACCTTCACCATCAAAGCATCGGCTTTCAAAGCCTGTTACGAGAAGGCATCAACGATCTCGTGATCCCTCAAGTCCGAGAAGACATCCCGAGGCGGTCTCGAATCGGCAGTCCTAGATCCAGAAATATGTCGAGTATTAGGGGAACGGGCGCATGTTCAACCCTGGTCAAAGCTGATGAAGTTCCTTACCCTGAGGGTCTACTGGTCATGGCCATTGACGGTAATCCAGTCTCTCTGTCAATCCTTGTTACCGTATTAAGAAAATGCCGGTATAAGGTTGTAGCTCAAGCAAAGGCAACAGAGGCCTTAGAGATATTAAGGAGGAGTAGTGACCCGTTTGATATCGTCCTCACCGCCATGGTAGGGATTGACATGGATGTTTTCACTCTCTTGGAAGTCATCAATTCTAAATTAAACATGCCAGTCCTCGTAATATCGGCAAGCGATGATCAGCAAGCCCTAATGAAGGCTGTCTTAAATGGGGCCCAAGACGTCGTAACGAAACCAGTTAGAGTTCAGATGCTTCAAAACATATGGCAGCACGTGGTAAGGAAGCAATTGCACGACCATGAGAACAAGCATCAAGCCTTCAATTTTGTTCCAAGCAACTGGAGAAAGAAGATGAGTTGGTCTCCCGAGCTGCATCGTATGTTTGTTAATGCAGTTCAGCAGCTAGGAATAGATTCGGCACGGCCGCAACATATACTGGAAATTATGAAGGTAGAGGGACTCACTAAAGAAAATGTTTCGAGTCATCTTCAGAAGTACAGAAAAAGGGTGAGAGAACACAATGCAGCTCAGAATCAAGAAAACCAAGGCGGGACTGATCCAAGCCTGAACGTCGAGTCTCCTCGCCACCATAAGTTCCCCAGGTTAGCATGGGGCGAGCCACTTCCCATCATCAACCAAGCTAGTAGCCATGCCATCAATCCCCCAGGCGTTAATCAAAGTATCCCCCAGAATCACCCTAATGCTCTTCAAGAGTATAGACCGCAGGAGCAGTGTATTCAGATTCCTTGGTTTGAGCACCAACCTGTGGCTAGAACTCATCCCATGATCAGCGCGCCTGCGCAGCTAGAGAATCAGACAAGAAGTTATCCTGGGCACTTCCAATTCTCTAATCCTCGAATGGAAGGAGTTTTTGGCAGCAGGACAGTTGGTGATCCCCACACTTTCTCGAGTAATGATGAAGGCTCCAGCATGAAAAGTCAAATTGCTCATGGCGAGGACAAAATGAGAAATCTACCGCCAGCATTTGCCAACAACAATGCCCAATTCGAGCATCAGTTGCTGGAAGGTTCAAGAGATTACCCAGATGATGAGCTTACTGCCCTGGTCAACCAGTTTAGGGTTGACAGACGTCCCAAGCCGCGATCAGGAGCCAGTGAGTAGGGACTCTCAAACATCGGTTATCCACACCCGAACCAACACGAGACTAGCTGATTATCGAAGAGCCACAGGAGAGGCAGAACTGACCTTGAATAAGTGCACCTTTGATTTCATGCTTAATTCCCCTGCGTATGATATTTTCCAGCTTTCTAGGTGTCTCGATTTAATTCAAGGACAAGGGGGCAATTTATTTATCCCGTCGAATGCGTGAATCCCTTTTTATGCTAGATTTAGGGCGGATCAATTTGTGGCAACGTCGCTGACTGCCATAATGAGAAATGTTGAATGGCCTCACGTAGGGAAATTTCAAGTGAAAAGCCTAGGCGAACTCGAAGACGGGTAACTGTGTGTCGTTCCAATTTACCCTCAATCGTTGCAAAATGCTAAATTGGATTTTTTCCATTCTCACCCAGGGGATTGCAAAGTGCCTCAAGAGTGTCGCAAAATGAAATGACCCAATGGAATGCGATAGGACTCATTCGCCTTCAAGGTAACCTTCAAATTAAAGGAGCCCTCCGGTCCACGGACCCAATGGCATGGAAAATGATGATGGTCCAAGGCAACCCGAAAGAAAACAAGGCCCAACTAAGCAAATCACATATGTGGCAAGCTCAAAGTGAAGGGCAACTCGGGACATACAATTCAATCCAATCCAAATGAAGGAACTTCCTCAATTCAAATTCAATGGAAGTATACACAAGGGTAAAACAGTATCGTTCCAATTTTTCTAGAATATGAAGAACATATACTGCCGCATTCTCTTTCATTTTTGCAGGGGAAGTCTCTACTGGCCAAATTTTCCTGTCTACCATTCCCTATCAGTATCACCTCCGCTACTCGTCTCCAATCTCGAGCCAAGCCAATCCGACGTCTCTACGCAAAAGTTGGACGAGACGCCACTACTTTGAAAAAGAAAGGATAAAAAATAAGCTGAGTGGGAGACAAAGACATTTTCGGCAGAAAAGAGATAGGACTCGTCTTTATTGAAGAACTCGCCAGCAAATTGACGGTGGAGACAGCAACAAGGGGCCCCCTTCCACGGAAAGATGGAAGGAGACGAGCTGGGCGAGAGATACGATGAAAAGAAAATCGAGAAAGCCAGAACACTCGAGAGAGGCAATACAGTTACTAAACCCACGTCTAATTTTAAAGGAGGCATCTTCTTGATAATTCTCATTCGTGCTCGAAAGAGAGACTCTTAAAGCATACGCAGTCTCCCAGAAAAATCCAGAGAGTGAAAATACAAGAAAAGATATCAAACTTTGAGAAATCGTTAACCAAATCGAAGATGTCTCAACCCAACACACTTGAAAGTTATCGTTACTTGCTGAATATGGGAGAGGAAGAGTTCGAAGCCATATTTGGGATCGAGCCTATGGAACCCGGCCCTTCCACCGACGACGTCCAAGAGCCCGGTAAGGACAATGACAACAACGGTAAAGGTCAAAAGAAGCGTTACCGTCGCCATACTGAGGAGCAAGTACGAAAGCTTGAAGCTTTCTTCAGAACGTGCCCTATGCCAGACGGCAAACAAAAAATGGAACTGAGTCAAGAGCTAGGCCTTGAACCTTCGCAAATCAAGTTCTGGTTTCAAAATAGACGAACCCGAATGAAGGCTCGTCATGAGCACAACGAAGCCGAGTTTCTAAGAGTTGAAAATGAAAACCTCCGAGCGGAAAACAAGATGTATAAAGAGACTTTTGACTCCGCCACCTGCCCCAACTGCAATAGCCTCCTCCTCACCCTCGATGAAATGCATGATCTGAGGATCGAAAATGCACGTTTAAGAGGTGAGTTAGACCAGTTTATAACAGGATCGAGTTCTGTTGGAGGAGGGTACAAAAGGACCAATGATGCTGGATCAGCATCAATACCTCCCGAGGAAGAAGGGACAGATCACCACCAAGCGGACATTGACGATGATCTTTTCGCCATAATCAACTAGTTTGATATCGGTAAAGCATCGGGACTGTGATGCACTTGTTCAGCCAGTGACCACCAGACCTTCTATATGGCCGATGCATACCTAATTTGGGATGAAGCCAGATGATCATGGGAGAGCCTGTAGAGGAAGCAGAACTGATCCTGAATGAGTGAATGTGTTTTATTTCCTTGCGTGATATGTTTTTCTGCTTTTGTGAATGTGTAAAAGCAAGGAGTAATAATCCGACTTCCCCCTATTAAATGCTCGAATCCGCCACCTCACCAACCTCGCGACGAATTGATGGCGAGTAAAAATCTAGATAAACCTGAAGGGTAACTTCGTATCGTTTCAATTTACCCTCAGTTGCTCCAAGTTTTAAAATTAAGCCCCTTCTATTCTCAGGAAATTGCAAATCGACCCGAGAACGCAATCATATCCGAATACAAGTTGAACAAAATTTGGGGGCAAATCGACTCATGGGCATTACCACGGGATGGACAGCTTCGGACAGAGGAAAGTACAAGCGAAAGACGCGAACAATCTCAGAAATGGGTAATTCTGTATCGTTCTAATGTGCACATAATCATCTCAAGTCTTGAATTGTCTTATTCCATTCTTAACAGGGATTGCAAATTACCTCGAGAAATACCGTAACATGGCATAAGGTGATACAACAAGGCTGCTTTATCCCCAAAGATTAACCTTTGAAAGGATAGCCCCATGGACACCTATGGTCCAATGGACCGAATGGTATGGGGGATGACAGTAGGTCCGAAATATCCCGAGTTCGATCCCCGAGGGTGGGGAATGTTGTATGTATTATAAATAAATGAAACAACTTTTTGTGCATTTCTTTTTGCAAGCAGGAATACTCGACGAGTAATACCGAAGTCAATATTTTGCTACATTCTCGGCTTAATGGTGAAACATCCAACAAAAGTCGAAGAAAACTCAATCCAGCAAAATTGGTAAAAGACTTGTCCAAGGCATTCAAGATGAAGGGTAAATCAGTATCGTTTCCAATTTATCCCTTTTAATACTGGTTGACATGTCTCCTTTTCTTTTCACAGGAAATATTTATACTAACATTTAACATGTTGAAGGAGACAAATCCAAAAGAAAAGTATGATCACCTGACAAGATCTATTCTAGTGAAAAATGGGGCAAATTGATCGCAAGCTCTGAAACGAAAAAGCAAATATGTCTTCCTTATCTCGTTTGGTTTCAAGAATAATTTCTCTGCTTCTTGCAGGGGCATTAAACAAACCAAAATGCTCCATCGCCCATATGCTTCATCGCGCAGGGGTAAAGTTTGAGACAAACCACCCCTCGACATAAGGAGTAGGCTTCCTAATTTGTTCGGTCCGCCCACATACCAGGGGCAATTTAAATTCGCCCATATTTGCACATTATATAAACACACGTGATGCTAAAAAATTGTCACATCTGCATTGTGCTTACACAGTTCATGAATTATGTATGACTATTCCGTGTGTTTAACTTACCAACTCCAACTTAGAGCATAAACTGCACAGGAGATATCAAATGTGCAGAATGGGGCATGACAGGATGAGGAAAGGCAAACCATTTCCACACAGGTCTAACATTTTGATCTACAGATAAACAGCCTTTCTCCAGAGTGAGAAAAAGCCATTTCGGAATGAAGTCCCCCATTCAGATTACATTCGAGGTGTTCATACTATAAGAACCTCCTTAAACAGAAGTGGTAATGCAATACATGATCTATATGTTGATCGATTGCATCATGAGTTATTACATAGACTGCCTTTAATCATGGCAAACTTAGCTGAACAATTTTGTATGAACCAATGAACGCATTGATGAAAATGCTTGCACATGTTAGCTCTGACATTGCCCGACAGGCAACACATTCCCGGTGTTTGAGTTACCTTCCAAAGTCTTGAAATTCATTCGGCGATTATTGAATGAACAAGCCTGGTTATCCAGAAGCCACCAAGCATTTCTTCCAAATTCTCAGGTAAGTATATCTTCAACCAGAACCTTTCAAGAGAATGAATTCTGACGGTTGTTGGGATACTCGAATCCATTGCGGTATATACAGGTATCCACATTCTTCAATAAAGCATGATTTGTCTCAAGGACAGAAATGTTCGAGACCTTTTGATCTCTGCCTCTTTGGTTTATTCCTAAAACGACAGGAGAATATAATTTGGGTTTGAGCTTCTGCAGGATTCCTGGTCTCCCCAGATTTCAGAATGGCACCCTTTGAGGTACATAAAGTCCTTCTTACAGGCAAATCAAGTCCTTCTTACAGGCATAAAGTCCTTCTTACAAGCAAACCAAGTCCTTCTTATAGGCAAATCAAGTCCTTCTTACAGGCAAACCAAGTCCTTCTTACAGGCACAAAGTCCTTCTTACAGGCAAAGTAAGTCCTTTTTACAGGCAAATCAAGTCCTTCTTACAGGCACAAAGTCCTTCTTACAGGCAAATCAAGTCCTTCTTACAGGCAAACTAAGTCCTTCTTACAGGCAAACAAAGTCCTTCTTACAGGCAAACCAAGTCCTTCTTACAGGCACAAAGTCCTTCTTACAGGCAAACCAAGTCCTTCTTACAGGCACAAAGTCCTTCTTACAGGCAAATCAAGTCCTTCTTACAGGCACAAAGTCCTTCTTACAGGCAAATCAAGTCCTTCTTACAGGCACAAAGTCCTTCTTACAGGCATAAAGTCCTTCTTACAGGCAAATCAAGTCCTTCTTACAGGCATAAAGTCCTTCTTACAGGCAAACAAAGTCCTTCTTACAGGCAAATCAAGTCATTCTTACAGGCACAAAGTCCTTCTTACAGGCAAAGTAAGTCCTTTTTACAGGCAAACAAAGTCATTCTTACAGGCAAATCAAGTCCTTCTTACAGGCAAAGCAAGTCCTTCTTACAGGCACAAAGTTCTTCTTACAGGCAAAGCACCAAGTCCTTTTTACTGGCACCAAGTCCTTTCTACAGGCACCAAGTCCTTCTTACAGGTATCTCCATGTGGTGACCTACCATACGGGTCAAATCTCAATCAAAATTTAATCAGTAGAATCCTTTTATTAGGAATCTACCATGGTACGACCCACCATACGGGTCAAATGGTATGACCCACCATACGGGTCAAATTTTAATTCAATTTTTAATCAGTAGAATCCTTTTATTAAGAATCTACCATGGGTTGATCCACCATACGGGTTCAAGTTCAACCACCCTAAAGTTTTTTTATATAACGAATCCTTAGGTTCTCATTTCATTTTCAGTGGAACAATCATGTCACGACTCTTTTTATTTCCTTGTATTGAGTCGATAAGAATCCAGGTGTCATCTCGTCTTTTAAATGAACCTCTACCGAGTTTCCTTTCAAAGAGGGGCAGCTGTTGACACCTGATCTTTAATCATTTTTTCTATTGCTAAAGTAATAAAAAATCCATAAAAATTCATAAAATTGAAAAATCAACTTTAGGGACCTTAGCCAAGCCTAGGGAACCAATTTTGACCAAAAAACGATTTTTCATATTTTCAGTATTTTTACGTATTTTTTATTTATTTATTTTCGAAAATTAATAGAAAATCCATAAAAATTCATAAAATTGAAAAATCAACTTTGGGAACCTTAGCCAAGCCTAGGGAACGAATTTTGACCAAAAAATAATTTTTCATATTATATATATTTTAATTTTTTTAAAAAAAAAAATACAAAAATATTTGAAAATTTTGGAAAAATAACATTTGAGGCCAAAAAATACACAAAGATAGTTAATATTTTTATTTTAAATCTATTTTCATATTGGCCATCGCAAATTCAGAAAAATCCAATTCGAGTCACGTGTTCCTTCACGAGTATAATCTCGAATCGGGCCTAAAAAAATTTAATTTGAGTCAACTTATTTTTAACTTTCACTTTTTATGAGTTGTGACATTGTCTTCTAATATTTTAAATTTTCATCTTGGCCCAATTATACCCAGAATGACTTAATTTTGCAAAAGGGCTTTAATTAAATTATGCATTATTTTCAGCGACAAGAAATGAGCTTAAATTTGACATGTGGTAAATTTTGGTGTGTCAAAAATTGTGAGGAGATTTGGACTTAAGGAAATATATTTTTTCAGGGACTGAATTATAAATACTTAAAATTCAAGGACTAGAGTGCAAATACCTAACTCTTGAAGGATTATTTTACAAATAATAAAAAGAAGAGTTAGTGGATAAATTAGAATACAAAAGGGAAGATGAAGAAGAGGAGATGAAGAAGAGAAGTTGGAGAAGAATGGATGAAGAAAATAAGATAAGAATAGAGAAGGGAAGATGGAGATGAAGAAGAGTTAGTAGAGAAATTAGAATGGAAGATAAAAATAGAGAAGGGAAGATGGAGATTAAGAAGAGTTAGTGGAGAAATTAGAATGGGAGATAAATATGGAGAAGGGAAGATGAAGATGAAGAAGAGTTAGTGGAGAGATTAGAATGTGAGATAGAGATGGAGAATGGAAGATGAAAATGAAGAAGAGTTAGTGGAAAAATTAGAATGGGAGATAGAGTTAGTGGAAAAATTAGAATGGGAGATAGATGAGTAGGTTATAAAAGGAGGAAGAAGTGAGCTTGAGAAAGGATTCTTGAGAGAAAAAATTTGAAGTGTTTGGGAGGATTTTTTTTGGAGAGAAAATTTTGGATGTTTGAGAGAGTTTTGGGAGATTGAAGAAAAATTTGAGAGAAAGAAAATACCAAAAGAGAGAGAATTTTGAAGATGATGGGAGTTCAAAGCTAGGGATTATCATCACAAATTCCTTCATCGATCAATATAAATCAAGAGTTCATCCTCGTCAACGAGCAAGCAAATTCGAGCTAAGTGTTTTTATTTATTCATTTGTTTATGGTTTTACTTGCAAATTAGCACAAATTGTATACACTTTCTCCATCTCCTCTTTTTTTTTCCATATTTTATGTCAGGAGAAGGATATCTCTACGTCAACAGCAAAAATCTCGTAGATATGCAAAAATCGGCCCAGACAAGCTCCTAAACTGTCCACCGATTTCTCAACTGATCTGTGACTAAAAGCCCCTCTTAATTCAAAAGAAACTATCTATATTGGGAACATAGAAAGCGAAAATCAATTATAGAAATCTGTTGACACCTGATTTTTAATCATTTTTTCTATTGCTAAAGTAATAAAAAATCCATAAAAATTCATAAAATTGAAAAATCAACTTTGGGGACCTTAGCCAAGCCTAGGGAACCAATTTTGACCAAAAAACGAATTTTCATATTTTCAGTATTTTTACGTATTTTTTATTTATTTATTTTCGAAAATTAATAGAAAATCCATAAAAATTCATAAAATTGAAAAATCAACTTTGGGAACCTTAGCCAAGCCTAGGGAACGAATTTTGACCAAAAAATAATTTTTCATATTATATATATTTTAATTTTTTAAAAAAAAAAATACAAAAATATTTGAAAATTTTGGAAAAATAACATTTGAGGCCAAAAAATACACAAAGATAGTTAATATTTTTATTTTAAATCTATTTTCATATTGGCCATCGCAAATTCAGAAAAATCCAATTCGAGTCACGTGTTCCTTCACGAGTATAATCTCGAATCGGGCCTAAAAAAATTTAATTTGAGTCAACTTATTTTTAACTTTCACTTTTTATGAGTTGTGACATTGTCTTCTAATATTTTAAATTTTCATCTTGGCCCAATTATACCCAGAATGACTTAATTTTGCAAAAGGGCTTTAATTAAATTATGCATTATTTTCAGCGACAAGAAATGAGCTTAAATTTGACATGTGGTAAATTTTGGTGTGTCAAAAATTGTGAGGAGATTTGGACTTAAAGAAATATATTTTTTTCAGGGACTGAATTGTAAATACTTAAAATTCAAGGACTAGAGTGCAAATACCTAACTCTTGAAGGATTATTTTACAAATAATAAAAAGAAGAGTTAGTGGATAAATTAGAATAGAGAAGGGAAGATGAAGAAGAGGAGATGAAGAAGAGAAGTTGGAGAAGAATGGATGGAGAAAATAAGATAAGAATAGAGAAGGGAAGATGGAGATGAAGAAGAGTTAGTAGAGAAATTAGAATGGAAGATAAGAATAGAGAAGGGAAGATGGAGATTAAGAAGAGTTAGTGGAGAAATTAGAATGGGAGATAAATATGGAGAAGGGAAGATGAAGATGAAGAAGAGTTAGTGGAGAGATTAGAATGTGAGATAGAGATGGAGAATGGAAGATGAAAATGAAGAAGAGTTAGTGGAGAAATTAGAATGGGAGATAGAGTTAGTGGAAAAATTAGAATGGGAGATAGATGAGTAGGTTATAAAAGGAGGAAGAAGTGAGCTTGAGAAAGGATTCTTGAGAGAGAAAATTTGAAGTGTTTGGGAGAATTTTTTGGAGAGAAAATTTTGGATGTTTGAGAGAGTTTTGGGAGATTGAAGAAAATTTTGAGAGAAAGAAAATACCAAAAGAGAGAGAATTTTGAAGATGATGGGAGTTCAAAGCTAGGGATTATCATCACAAATTCCTTCATCGATCAATATAAATCAAGAGTTCATCCTCGTCAACGAGCAAACAAATTCAAGCTAAGTGTTTTTATTTATTCATTTATTTATGGTTTTACTCGCAAATTAGCACAAATTGTATACACTTTCTCCATCTCCTTTTTCTTCCATATTTTATGTCAGGAGAAGAATATCTCTACGTCAACAGCAAAAATCTCGTCGAGATGCAAAAATCGGCCCAGACAAGCTCCTAAGCTGTCCACCGATTTCTCAACTGATCTGTGACTAAAAGTCCCTCTTAATTCAAAAGAAACTCTCTATATTGGGAACATAGAGAGCGAAGATCAATTATAGAAATCCCTCCCAAAAAAATGGGAGATAAGTACTCTTTCTACTCTTCTGGTTTTAGGTGCAGATTAGCACATATTTTGTATACTAACACTTCACTCGATTTTATGTCAGGAAGCCGCAGCTGTATATCAATGGTCAACCCTATAGAAGCACAAAATCGACTTGGAGGAGTCCTCAAGCGCGCACAAATTTCAAATTGTTGAATCAATTCGTTGTATTTTATTTTAAAGAATTCATACCCCAGAATGGAGAGGACAAAGTCCATCCGCAATTTAAATACCTGCACCATAAATCCCAAAGGGAAGAGCCAAGCCAATGCTTAGCCTCCCATTGGAGGTTTTTACTTACAGTAGTTAAATACCTGCAACTTAAATACCTGTACCTTAAATCCCAAAGGGAAGAGCCAAGCCAATGCTTAGCCTCCCATTGGAGGTTTTTACTTACAGTAGTTAAATACCTGCAACTTAAATACCTATACCTTAAATCCCAAAGGGAAGAGCCAAGCCAATGCTTAGCCTCCCATTGGAGTTTTTACTTACAGTAGTTAAATACTTGCAACTTAAATACATGTACCTTAAATCCCAAAGGGAAGAGCCAAGCCAATGCTTAGCCTCCCATTGGAGGTTTTTACTTACAGTAGTTAAATACCTGCAACTTAAATACATGTACCTTAAATCCCAAAGGGAAGAGCCAAGCCAATGCTTAGCCTCCCATTGGAGGTTTTTACTTACGGTAGTTTAAATACTTGCAACTTAAATACCTGTACCTTAAATCCCAAAGGGAAGAGCCAAGCCAATGCTAGGCCTCCAATTGGAGGTGTTTATTCACTGTCACGTACTTCCTATAATTTAATTTTTGAATCATCAGACCCAAAAGATAAGTAGGTTGTAATACTGCACAGAAGTCGTTAACACACTCCTTCTTTCGGCTTCAGGGAATCTTTAACACTTAAAAAAATATAACAAATAAAAATATATACCATCCATGCATCCTATTTAAAAAGTGAAAACACAAAAGAGAATACCCTACTAGAGCCTTAGGAATAAACCAAGCCTGAGTTGCCGAATTAGGATATCCATGAAATTAAGGTACCGAAAGGGCATTAGTTTTAATTAACTAGTGTAACCAAGTCCCCGAGCTCATAATCTCTGGTTCGCAGGAATAAATTAGTTGTCCCGCTAATTTATTTAGGTTTCTAATCGACCTACCAAGAACGATTAGTGGCGACTCCAAATTTCAAAATCATTTAAACAAAAACCAAAGTTGCGATTCGGTAGGGCTTGGAAGGGTCCGCGTTAGGTTAGTCAAATCTAATTAACCTAATAATCCGTCAACCCCTTTAAAATTTAAAAATATATTTAGCGGGTCGCGACAAAATCCCTCCCAAAAAAATGGGAGATAAGTACTCTTTCCACTCTTCTGGTTTTAGGTGCAGATTAGCACATATTTTGTATACTGACATTTCACTCTATTTTATGTCAGGAAGCCGCAGCTTTATATCAATGGTCAACCCTATGGAAGCACAAAATCGGCTTGGAGGAGTCCTCAAGCGCGCACAAATTTCAAATTGTTGAATCAATTCGTTGTATTTTATTTTAAAGAATTCATACCCCAGAATGGAGAGGACAAAGTCCATCCGCAATTTAAATACCTGCACCATAAATCCCAAAGGGAAGAGCCAAGCCAATGCTTAGCCTCCCATTGGAGGTTTTTACTTACAGTAGTTAAATACCTGCAACTTAAATACCTGTACCTTAAATCCCAAAGGGAAGAGCCAAGCCAATGCTTAGCCTCCCATTGGAGGTTTTTACTTACAGTAGTTAAATACCTGCAACTTAAATACCTATACCTTAAATCCCAAAGGGAAGAGCCAAGCCAATGCTTAGCCTCCCATTGGAGTTTTTACTTACAGTAGTTAAATACTTGCAACTTAAATACATGTACCTTAAATCCCAAAGGGAAGAGCCAAGCCAATGCTTAGCCTCCCATTGGAGGTTTTTACTTACAGTAGTTAAATACCTGCAACTTAAATACATGTACCTTAAATCCCAAAGGGAAGAGCCAAGCCAATGCTTAGCCTCCCATTGGAGGTTTTTACTTACGGTAGTTTAAATACTTGCAACTTAAATACCTGTACCTTAAATCCCAAAGGGAAGAGCCAAGCCAATGCTAGGCCTCCAATTGGAGGTGTTTATTCACTGTCACGTACTTCCTATAATTTAATTTTTGAATCATCAGACCCAAAAGATAAGTAGGTTGTAATACTGCACAGAAGTCGTTAACACACTCCTTCTTTCGGCTTCAGGGAATCTTTAACACTTAAAAAAATATAACAAATAAAAATATATACCATCCATGCATCCTATTTAAAAAGTGAAAACACAAAAGAGAATACCCTACTATAGCCTTAGGAATAAACCAAGCCTGAGTTGCCGAATTAGGATATCCATGAAATTAAGGTACCGAAAGGGCATTAGTTTTAATTAACTAGTGTAACCAAGTCCCCGAGCTCCTAATCTCTGGTTCGCAGGAATAAATTAGTTCTCCCGCTAATTTATTTAGGTTTCTAATCGACCTACCAAGAACGATTAGTGGCGACTCCAAATTTTAAAATCATTTAAACAAAAACCAAAGTTGCGATTCGGTAGGGCTTGGGAGGGTCCGCGTTAGGTTAGTCAAATCTAATTAACCTAATAATCCGTTAACCCCCTTTAAAATTTAAAATTTTTTTAGAGGGTCGCGACATTGATCCACCATACGGGTTCAAGTTCAACCACCCTAAAGTTTTTTTATATAACGAATCCTTAGGTTCTCATTTCATTTTCAGTGGAACAATCATGTCACGACTCTTTTTATTTCCTTGTATTGAGTCGATAAGAATCCAGGTGTCATCTCGTCTTTGAAATGAACCTCTACCGAGCTTCCTTTCAAAGAGGGGCAGCTGTTGACACCTGATTTTTAATCATTTTTTCTATTGCTAAAGTAATAAAAAATCCATAAAAATTCATAAAATTGAAAAATCAACTTTGGGGACCTTAGCCAAGCCTAGGGAACCAATTTTGACCAAAAAACGATTTTTCATATTTTCAGTATTTTTACGTATTTTTTATTTATTTATTTTCGAAAATTAATAGAAAATCCATAAAAATTCATAAAATTGAAAAATCAACTTTGGGAACCTTAGCCAAGCCTAGGGAACGAATTTTGACCAAAAAATAATTTTTCATATTATATATATTTTAATTTTTTTAAAAAAAAAATACAAAAATATTTGAAAATTTTGGAAAAATAACATTTGAGGCCAAAAAATACACAAAGATAGTTAATATTTTTATTTTAAATCTATTTTCATATTGGCCATCGCAAATTCAGAAAAATCCAATTCGAGTCACGTGTTCCTTCACGAGTATAATCTCGAATCGGGCCTAAAAAAATTTAATTTGAGTCAACTTATTTTTAACTTTCACTTTTTATGAGTTGTGACATTGTCTTCTAATATTTTAAATTTTCATCTTGGCCCAATTATACCCAGAATGACTTAATTTTGCAAAAGGGCTTTAATTAAATTATGCATTATTTTCAGCGACAAGAAATGAGCTTAAATTTGACATGTGGTAAATTTTGGTGTGTCAAAAATTGTGAGGATATTTGGACTTAAAGAAATATATTTTTTTCAGGGACTGAATTGTAAATACTTAAAATTCAAGGACTAGAGTGCAAATACCTAACTCTTGAAGGATTATTTTACAAATAATAAAAAGAAGAGTTAGTGGATAAATTAGAATAGAGAAGGGAAGATGAAGAAGAGGAGATGAAGAAGAGAAGTTGGAGAAGAATGGATGGAGAAAATAAGATAAGAATAGAGAAGGGAAGATGGAGATGAAGAAGAGTTAGTAGAGAAATTAGAATGGAAGATAAGAATAGAGAAGGGAAGATGGAGATTAAGAAGAGTTAGTGGAGAAATTAGAATGGGAGATAAATATGGAGAAGGGAAGATGAAGATGAAGAAGAGTTAGTGGAGAGATTAGAATGTGAGATAGAGATGGAGAATGGAAGATGAAAATGAAGAAGAGTTAGTGGAGAAATTAGAATGGGAGATAGAGTTAGTGGAAAAATTAGAATGGGAGATAGATGAGTAGGTTATAAAAGGAGGAAGAAGTGAGCTTGAGAAAGGATTCTTGAGAGAGAAAATTTGAAGTGTTTGGGAGAATTTTTTGGAGAGAAAATTTTGGATGTTTGAGAGAGTTTTGGGAGATTGAAGAAAATTTTGAGAGAAAGAAAATACCAAAAGAGAGAGAATTTTGAAGATGATGGGAGTTCAAAGCTAGGGGTTATCATCACAAATTCCTTCATCAATCAATATAAATCAAGAGTTCATCCTCGTCAACGAGCAAACAAATTCAAGCTAAGTGTTTTTATTTATTCATTTATTTATGGTTTTACTCGCAAATTAGCACAAATTGTATACACTTTCTCCATCTCCTTTTTCTTCCATATTTTATGTCAGGAGAAGGATATCTCTACGTCAACAGCAAAAATCTCGTAGATATGCAAAAATCGGCCCAGACAAGCTCCTAAGCTGTCCACCGATTTCTCAACTGATCTGTGACTAAAAGTCCCTCTTAATTCAAAAGAAACTCTCTATATTGGGAACATAGAGAGCGAAAATCAATTATAGAAATCCCTCCCAAAAAATGGGAGATAAGTACTCTTTCTACTCTTCTGGTTTTAGGTGCAGATTAGCACATATTTTGTATACTAACACTTCACTCTATTTTATGTCAGGAAGCCGCAGCTCTATATCAATGGTCAATCCTATGGAAGCACAAAATCGGCTTGGAGGAGTCCTCAAGCGCGCACAAATTTCAAATTGTTGAATCAATTCGTTGTATTTCATTTTAAAAAATTCATACCCCAAAATGGAGAGGACAAAGTCCATCCGCAATTTAAATACCTGCACCATAAATCCCAAAGGGAAGAGCCAAGCCAATGCTTAGCCTCCCATTGGAGGTTTTTACTTATAGTAGTTAAATACCTGCAACTTAAATACATGCACCTTAAATCCCAAAGGGAAGAGCCAAGCCAATGCTTAGCCTCCCATTGGAGGTTTTTACTTACAGTAGTTAAATACCTGCACCTTAAATCCCAAAGGGAAGAGCCAAGCCAATGCTTAGCCTCCCATTGGAGGTTTTTACTTACAGTAGTTAAATACCTGCAACTTAAATACCTGTACCTTAAATCCCAAAGGGAAGAGCCAAGCCAATGCTTAGCCTCCCATTGGAGGTTTTTACTTACAGTAGTTAAATACCTGCAACTTAAATACCCGTACCTTAAATCCCAAAGGGAAGAGCCAAGCCAATGCTTAGCCTCCCATTGGAGGTTTTTACTTACAGTAGTTAAATACCTGCAACTTAAATACCCGTACCTTAAATCCCAAAGGGAAGAGCCAAGCCAATGCTTAGCCTCCCATTGGAGGTTTTTACTTACAGTAGTTTAAATACTTGCAACTTAAATACCTGTACCTTAAATCCCAAAGGGAAGAGCCAAGCCAATGCTAGGCCTCCCATTGGAGGTGTTTATTCACTGTCATGTACTTCCTATAATTTAATTTTTGAATCATCAGACCCAAAAGATGAGTAGGTCGTAATACTGCACAGAAGTCGTTAACACACTCCCTCTTTCGGCTTCAGGGAATCTTTAACACTTAAAAAATATAACAAATAAAAATATATACCATCCATGCATCCTATTTAAAAAGTGAAAACACAAAAAGAGAATACCCTACTAGAGCTTTAGGAATAAACCAAGCCTGAGTTGCCGGGTTAGGATATCCATGAAATTAAGGTACCGAAAGGGCATTAGTTTTAATTAACTAGTGTAACCAAGTCCCCGAGCTCATAATCTCTGGTTCGCAGGAATAAATTAGTTCTCCCGCTAATTTATTTAGGTTTCTAATCGACCTACCAAGAACGATTAGTGGCGACTCCAAATTTCAAAATCATTTAAACAAAAACCAAAGTTGCGATTCGGTAGGGCTTGGGAGGGTCCGCATTAGGTTAGTCAAATCTAATTAACCTAATAATTCGTTAACCCCTTTTAATAATTTAAAATTTTTTTTAGAGGGTCGCGACAACGGGATCCGGGGCCGAGGACGGTGTCCCATTGCTTCCGTGCAAGCCGTTCTTTATCGGGTCGAAGATTTCCTCAATGGATCACGTTAGCGTTTAGGTTATTATGTTTTTTTTTTTTTACTTTACATTGCATGCTTTCGTGAATTTCACACATTGGTGTGACATTTGTATGAGATTGGGAAAAAAAATCGTTTTGCATTTCTCCCTAAAAATAAATTTGCATATTCAAATTCTAGCTCTCTCAGTAAAATACTCTAAGAACCTAATTCTCATCGCTCTCTCTCCGTCTCTCGTGTTCTATTCATAGGAGGAGCTACCGCCGTCCTAACCCTATTGGCCGATCATCACCATCGTCGCAGTGGCTATGGGCTATGAATGAACCGATCGAAATGAAAAAAATGAGAGTAAGTCAAATTATCCATGAGTCAAAAGATTATCGGAAGAAAACGGGTCTATAAGGAAAAGCGGATTAATATTCACGTGCATGAATCCAAACCCAATATTACGACACGTGGCAAAATCGGGGAGAGTTGACCAAGGCTTTTTTCGATTTATTTGGGAAAATCCCCATCCCCCCGGGGGCATATACACGGTCAACAAATTTGAAGGACCCACGCTTGACCAATCCCAAAAAGCAATGCTACTCCGGAAATGCCCTCCTCTATTCCCTTATTTTACCTGAGTGCCATTCCTGGTCATGGCCGTAATTTCGGCGACACGACAAGGGCCGTTGAGTCGAATACGGAGAATTGGAATCGTTGTCCTTAGTGCAGCGCCCAGTTGCAGGTGCGGAGCGGAAGAAGCGAAGCTTCTCTGTGACTCTCTCCTCCTCGTGTCGAGCGATCCATTCTCTTTTGACTTCGCTATGAAGAACGGTCGGCATTTTCCGGGAAACTGCCCGATTCGCGAGATTTTTCTGACTCGCGACGCGTGAGGGATTGTTTCGTTTACGCTTGGGGATTTTCTGTGCCGAGTCTGCAGACAGTCGCGGCATTGATTGGGGTGGTAGGTGCGTGGTTCTTTGCCGATTCCTGCGTCTGTCGATCCGAAGTAGGTCGAATTTCCATTTGATTGACGCGATTCGGGCGTCTTTGATTGTGCTGCTGCTTTTCGATTTCTTGAATGGCTTCCGGTAGGATTTTTTTTTTCAGCTGATTTTTTCGGCGAGGTTTTAGGTTTCGCTTCATTGCCTCGGCAATGGAAGCGATGTTAATTCCATCTTGATGAGTAATCGCCCTGTCCTACTTCTCATTAGCTGCGTGTTTTTGAGAGATGATGCCAGTGATGGGGTTCAATTGAGTGTTGCGCTTGCATTTCGACAGTTTTGCCGCTATCTATATATAAAGACGCACTAGCACTTCAAGTTAGGGCCTCGGCTTGGAATGAAGATATGTTCTTCTAGTGTAGCTATTTGATTCGGTTCTGTATTGATATCTAGCAATTTGATTCTTTTAGCTGCCAGAACGTGGTAGTTTCTGATTCTCCTTTCATCAGTTGACTAGAGCTCCTTATTTCACTGTTAAATCGGCTGCTGATTAACATATGCGTGGTTGGGCTATACGTGACTCCTAGAAACTTTCTTCACCAGAGATGTGGGCGCAGCTTCATGGTTTTCCTCCATGCCTTTGTTGGATAATTGATACATCATTTCTTAAATTAAGAGGAAGAATCGTTGGTTTTCTTTTCCCTTTTCTTTTTCTGTTTCTTTTGTGATTGGTAATAGATAGTACCCTTGTGTGCTTGAGCAGTCAATTTAAATTTATGTTGGTCCATCTCGTGTTTCTCCTTGTCTTATTGATTGAGTGGTGTTCTTCTACTTTGTCAAGATTAGATTGTGATCATGGTATCACTTTGCAAAGTGAATTAATGAAATTGGTTTTTATAGGTTGATCTCTCGTCCTGATCAGTTCTCGCAGATTAGGGTACAATGCGTGCACCATCCTTGCTTGCACAGTGTTTACCTGGGTTCACGCCCCATGACCGTGGTAGTCAGAATGTGCCATCTATTCCAGAAAGAGACTTGGGTCTGCCTTCTCCAGCTGTGGAAATTCTTCCGTCGAAGGTAATGCTTATAGTCTGTTGTATATCTAATAGTGAATTCAACCAGCGAACTGAAAAAGATCCACTTTAAATACTTCATGAGACCTGAATATTCTTCTTGTCCAATGTGCAGACAACTCATCCTTACAAATATGCTGGAGAAAGTGTCGACATGCAAGGGCTTACCATGTTTAAGGTACGTATATGGTCTTTTTCTTTTTTGATTAGTAGGTATATGCCACTTATTAAAGGTGTGTCCATTATATACTTCTTTAATGTGTCGAGCCTTGTCTGTTGCTATCTACTATGTCAGGGGCATATTCATTTTTTCAGGAATATGGTTGCAGATTCTATTAGGGAAGCTCATGCGTGTGTAAACTCCGCAAAACTATGAACAACTTAAATCTCTTCCATGTGCTTTAGTGCCTGGAAAAATATCTTGGGTGGATAACTTGAATGGAGCTATGACTTTGCTAATACTCTCAAAGTTATTGTTTGTTGTTTAGGCATTTGAAGAAAATTATAGTGACACGTTCTTTTTATTATGACAGGGAAGAATTAGTGTTGCTGACATAATTGGGTTCACAGGCTCAGAAATGATATCGTCGAAACCTGATGGTATGCACTTTATGTGGAAAATTGTGAAGTTTGAGTGGGCGTATTCTCAACATGTATAAACTTCTTTCTAAATTAAAGTTCGTACTGGTGTCATGAAGTCATGTGTTTGTCTGGGTTTACAGGGTATTTGAAGTCTTGGGACAATTCTATTGATCTTATCAATGTTCTTAAACATGAGATTCGGGATGGACAACTGAGCTTTAGAGGCAAACGGGTACTTGAGGTATTACTTCTAGTATGTTTGAGCTATATGGGTGTCTTGTGTGGATATTCTCTAGATTGCCTTAAGTGCTTAGAAAGATGTAACTTCTGGCTGTCCAGCAAAATAAATGAACTGTTTGTTTGAGTATCACTTTTGGAATGGAGGGGAAAAAAGATATAGTAGTAACTTTATAATTTCGAGGCTGCCTCCACTTTTGACTCTAGATTCTTTCCTTTATGCGATATTCTCATTTTGAGGTCACAGTAGCTTTTTGAATAACCCATTAAATTTCAGCAAATTTCTCTGGCTGCTGTCTAATATCAATTCTTGTTTTCGCAAATCTACAGCTTGGTTGCAGCTATGGACTTCCAGGGATATTTGCTTGCATGAAGGTACATCCCGTTGTATGATGTTTTTCTGGGTTACCTACATCTGTAATCTGTTGATGTGGGGAATTAGTTGTTTGTTATTTTGATCAGCTTTTACTTAAATGGTGTAAGGGCATTGGCATAAAGTACTTTCTAGGAGGCCGCCATTAGGAGTCTAGGTTGAGATCAAGTGTATTAAAAAGATGGTCTCTTGATGCATTACAAGGGATGGAGTAACATCCCGAAAAGCTGGCGTGCCAATAGAGGAAACTCAGCCCATTATAAGTCTCAAAATATCTCTTTAGTTGTTTGATGTGGGACTTTGCTCGCATTATTTGATTACCTTGAATTCTCCATAAGCTACCTCATGTCTTAGATTTCTTGTTGTGCTATGTGTTTAAACTATTTTATTGACACCACTAAAGAGGTTTGATTGCATGTGTCAAATCACTTGGTCTTTTTTCCTGAGGAAGAACATGCAAGACAATTTCTCTAGAGAAGTAATCATCCATTAATCCTATTAAAGTGTTATTCGAGAACGCTTGTTAGTGGGATTTGTCATGACTTTGCATCTATTAGTTTAGGTTTTTTGGTTGGATTCTGAACATTGTATTTCAGGCATGTTTCAATGTGTCGTGACTGATCTATGTAAACGAATTTAACAGAGTAAGCCCAAAAAATCACCTCTCACGAGGACATATGAGATTCTAGATAACTAGAAAAGTCCCCTTCATATTGCAACCATTGGATCTGTTGAATTCTCCGCACAGTATGCTCCAAGCACCACTTAAGCATATATTTACTACTCACCATGGAAAATCCCATTTGCTATGATTTTTTCACTTTGATGGCTTGCCTTTTATTGTTATTAATTAGAAAATATAGAAAGACATAACTTGTCTTTCCCCTGATAACCACTTGCACACCTCTGCTTTTAAAAATACCACATACATGCGTGAGTTTTACCTATGGAGACAACTTTGCACATTTACATCATTATCGTTTTATCCTGATTTGCAAAAATGCAATTTTTCTCCCCAAAAATGCCAATCCCCAGTTCCTAAATTCTTACACTCACCTAAAATACTAAAAAAGCGGCGATTTGGTATCTTTTTTTTTTTTTATGTGGGGTTTTGCTAGCGATATATAAATAGTTTTTGCTAAAATAAAGGTATGTAAGTAATCATCAGATCAAAAGGGAGGTTTTTTTTTTATGTATTTTCCTTGATTATATTTTTCTTTTCCAATTCTCTTAGAAAATGTAATCCTATAGTGAAAAGCAAATGATAGCGCAAATCTTTTACGATGCTTGTTTCTTTGTTGATGATTATTCATCTTAAGATAAAAATAGCCCTTCTTATCATTTCTGTTTGCACGACGCCCTGTTCATGTCTAGTTGAAGTTTAATATGGGTATTGTTCCATATTCTTTGTTCAATGTATCTCCTTCCTATGGTTTCTCTCAGGTTTGTGCGTACAGGGTGCTAAAGGCAATTCTGCATTGCTTGTTAAGGGGATTTGTCATTGATGTCTTCCTTCAACTAAAAATTTAAGCATTTATCTTGGAATTTGGTGAAAACCTTATTCACCTTTATTCACCTTATTTTGCAGGGTGCTTGCACAGTGCACTTCCAAGATCTCAGTGCAGAATCGATACGTTGCACTACCATACCTAATGTGCTTGTCACCCTTGAACAAGTGAGGGACGCACAAAGTCGACAGCCAGAAAGCCCCTTGACGCCATCAAGACAAACTCTTGCTCCATCTGTGCATTTTTATGCGGGAGATTGGGAGGAACTCCACACTGTCTTGTCCGTTGCAAGGAATGAAGGTTCTGAACCAAACACAGGAATGCATGTAAGCTTTTCAGAGGAAGACTTTATGGATGGGTGCAGTAGTCAGGAGGGAAGCATCGCTGGGCAAGAATTCTCCTCTAGGCGTTCAAGGAAGCTTTCAGGAAGCCGGGCATGGGAGAGGGCTAATGAGGCAGATCATGGAGATGGCGGTTATGATGTGATTTTGATGGCAGAGATTCCGTACTCATTAACCTCTCTAAAGAAGTTATATGCACTTTTAAAAAAGGTCAGTTCTTGTTTGCTTTATGGTGCCTTTTTTTCCCCATTAAGCTACCTGAGTGGGCTGTTTTTTTTTTTTTTTTTGGAATGGAACTCCATCTGCTCTGTGCTCGGTACCTAAGTCCTCATGACTCGTCTTTCTCATACCACATGTTGGAAAGGGCATGTTTTCTGGTCACGTGGTTTGCCTCTCAAGTTCTTCCTTGCTAAGCTCTTTTGCGTGTTTCCATCTTAGGTGATTTTATTTACCGTCTTTACTGTCTTTGACAAAACAGTGTTTGAGACCTCCATATGGAGTGGTGTACCTGGCAACAAAGAGGAATTACGTTGGCTTCAACAGCGCAGCAAGACACCTTAGAAGTTTGGTCGACGAAGGCGGCATTTTCGGAGTGCATCTCGTCAAAGAGATGACTGACAGAGATATATGGAAGTTCTTTCTCAGGTAAAGCCGACGCAGCAAGTATCATGTATACCAATAATCAACACAGAAGTTTTCCTACCTTTATTGACAATACTCAGTGTATGAATCGTGTAAATGAGGATATATCCCTAAGCTCTTTTTTTCTTCTTTTTCCGCAGAAAGCAAAAATAGAACTAGAGTAGCAGATACTTAGCGTGCATCAGATAAGTTTGTGACCTGTTCTCACATTTCATTGATTCTTTCGTCCCCTGCATTTTTTCGCTGTTTAATCTGTAATTTTTAAGGGACATTTGTAATGACTGCAAATTAATGTTTCATTGAAGTTGTCGCCCATATTTTTGGTTGTTTTGCGTAGGGCACTCTTGGTTAATCTACTTTGTCAAGAAACCAAAAAAAAAAAAAAGTGTGCTAGCCGGTGCTATTATGTTGAATCTGCAATTATGCATCTTGTCGCTTTTGTATATATTCTATGTGGTCATACCTGCTCTATTAGATGAAGCAAATCGTAGAGCTCGATAAGTCTCTACGATAAATGACGAAGACGGTAACAAATCGGATTGGAAAGGCCAGGATTGGCAACGTACGAGTTGCAAATGACGAGATAGAATCTCTTAAAAAGTCCTTATCTAATGATTTACCTACTTAGGCTATGTTTTTTTTTCACAAAAAACACGACCTTTCTAAGAAATGCTTTCTAATATGTAATTTTTTAGGAAAATAATATTATTTTTCAGTGTTTTTGTTTGGTCAAAATCTAAAGCTAACAGAAAAATACTTTTCGTTCTTTGGTAAGCAAAATTTACCTCATTTTTTCTTCACAAAATAAACAAATGTAGGCTTCGGTAACTTTGGATACGGGCTACTGGAGAAACGGGTCCGGTACCCAAGGTGCCCAATTGCTTGGGCCCGAGACTTCGGTGTGGTTCAAGTCCACGGAGGTCTGGTGGATCAAATTGCAAATTTAGTCTCGTGTTTCGGTACACAAGGGCTCTCCATGTGTTTGTTGTTCCAGACTCCCCCGCTCGATCGGACTCCCAAGCTCAGGTGCTTCTGGAGGAGCTAGCCGGTGAGCTCTAGGACGGCGCCACCTTTTCCAGCAACCCCTTATCCGTCGCTTCCTCAGAAACGTCCCAGATGGTCATGAATCGAATCATGTCTCAGTGTGTGAGCACTCCCTAAAGAAAAGCACAGCTTCGCTTGAGAGTTCGCGCGCGCGTGTTTTTTTTTTTTTTAAATATTCGTGCTTGTCTCATTTAGCAAAAAAAGTGCTCTATTTTTCTTTTGATAGCAGAAAATTGCTCTATTCTCTCCGTGAAATCATGAATAAATCTTCATCTTCTTTGACTTTTTTCAGATCCTCAGCAAATAAGTGCTCGGGGGCAATGCAGATCCTACTGCAGAAGCAAGACATTGCACTAGAAGACGAGGCACGATACTAGAAAAACAGAGAGCTTGGGTCAGAGCGAGCTATTAAGCGAAATAATTACGCGTGATAGCGACACATAGAATTGACCTAATAATATCCCCACTACAAAAATTATCAAAGTGCTAACAAAAACAAAATGAAAAGGAAGACCAAGTGCGAGTATTTGGGTAACAAAACTCAATAAAAACATATCACTAATTATGTGGATTGTTTCGTTTGGCTCACAACCAACGCCCATCCTCTCATTTACTGTACCAACAAATCGACAAATTGAAGAAGGTTGGAGTACGCTCGAATGCTTGTTTCTTTAGCTTCATTGTCAAGAAGTTCAAGCAGAACACGTTCCATAGGCTTAGACCACCTAAATCGTTTGACCTTCTCATCATTCACCTTGTTTTTACCCATCATGATAACTACGTAACCACTTTAAACAACACAGTAAGAAAAAATCTGATGAAGGACAAGTAGCAAATATTTAAAGATCATTAACATTAAAGAAATGGAAACCACATGTTCTAAATAAAGCACTCAAAAGAAACAAAAGGAAAACTATTGGCTTCTATCATATTCCAATAACTAATCCACATTGCATGCACAATCCTATCCCCTTTTTTATGCCCATATAATAGTTTCCTCCTTTTCCTCTCTTTGAGAAAGTTGGACTCTTGAATTTCCTCTTTGAGATTCCACTCATCCATTCATCTCTTCCATGAAAGAGTTATTGGGATCAAATCCCATAATAAAATTGTGCATACAACATGCTAAGACAACATCAACTAGTGTTCCAAATGACCAAAAAGTTTTAGAATCCAATATTCGAAAACACTTCTTTTAAGACTCCAAACTCTCTTTCGACAGTAATTCTTAGAGATGACTGGTGCAGATTGAATAGTTCCTTCTCATTTTCAAGTGGGCAATCATTGAACTCCTCCAAATGGTATCTACCACCACAATAGGGAGAGATGATGCCATTTTTTATTCCATAACTAGCATCGGTGAGATAATATTTTTCTACGGGTCATAAATAAGTTGATTACTAAGATAATATGCTCAATTCAAACATTGCATATAAATTCCATTTTCTTACCTCTAGAAATCTGATTATGAAAGTGCATCAGACAAAATATGTGAATTATGTGTAGTGCCCTCCCAACCAGCTGATACATAAGAAAACCTCAAGTCAAATGTAATAGAGCTGTTGACCAAAAAAAAAAATGTAATAGAGCTAATACATTTTGTGCTGTTCCATCTTCTGACCAAAAAATCTTGCTTGAATTTCAAGAGCAAATTGATTCACATACATAAGTCACATCTACTGCTCCGACACAATCCTAAAATAATCAAAATAGTTATCAATCAAATGAAAATGAAACTTTTCAAGTAATGTATAAACATCCCCCCCCCCCAAAAAAAAAAAAAATTCCATACCTTAAAACATGGATAAAAACGCCTGTTACCTATGTCAAGAGGAGTGGAATTGCTTGCTCAGTTCTTTCACCTCATGGTTGTATCATTTCAAAATCGCTTGCAAGACAATTTTGAAATATCTATGCACGGTTTTTATTGACCTATGGAATCTTCACCTAATGACTCTAAACCTCGCATTATGTCCAATGATATGGAAAAATACCAGAACTTGCTTCCTAATAGAAACATCTCTTGCAGAACACAACAAGTTACTTGTAATGAGTGCCTTGTAAAGCTCTAAAAAAGCATTTGGCACCATCCGTTTTTGATTTGTACAACGAGTATCACCACTGTATGACACACGATTCATATACAACTCTCTCTTGTAATCTCGATTCACATGAGGCTCTCTAGGTATGTGGTTCTCATAATGATTGTCATCATCCATAACTAATGTGCTAATTGTCATAAGTGCGGCAGCTGCACTCACTACCACCACTTTGGATTTTGATCTTATCCATCTAGATTGGAGTACAATGATCATCAAAGCCAAAATGCAGGTGAAATGCTAGAGGAGCTGGAAACGCATGAGACAGCACAAGCTACTGTAGTGAGGTTCTTGCTATGAAGACATCTAAAGTCTCATATCTAATACCACTAACTACATTCCAGTGAGGCACATAATAGAACAAAATAAAAGAGGACCATAGCTTTCAGTAGTAAAAGTGATGCACAGAAATTGCGAAATAAAATTTGTAAGGAAGGAGATAGTCTAAAATAAATCCCCAATGTCCTATTGATGATTAAATCCGTTCTGCAGCAACCAAAGGACAGAGCCCGACTTTGCCAAGCCACAAGAAACTTCTCTGCTTAATTCCATATCCATACCAAGTTAAGACCAAAGCATTCAGCCCACTAGCATGAAGTAAATGACAGTGAGAAACTTCATTTTCTAACCCAAAACAAGCGTACTTATCGAGTTATCTTCCCTTTTTTATTTTCCTGATGAACGCGTACATCATTCAAGGTTCAATTATCTTTCAACACCAACCAAACAAAAGCAGCTCTGTTTATACAAGCAAAATGACATTGAGGAATCTTTTATCTTCCCTGAACCCTTTAGCGTGAAACACCCATATAATCACAGTTTATCTACGCATGATTCACCACCTAAACTGGTTACAACCATCACACCAAAAAGACTCCATAGCATGGGATAGGACAAGCTGCTCAAACGCGAAATAAACAAAGAAACCACAATCCCTATTCAGAAAACAAAAGAATTGCACAATGTTTGCAAGATGAAGACTAACAATCCAAACAGACAATTAGATGAAGACCCAAGACTGCTAATAGTGCCAAATGGAAAGACATTGCTACCAAACTAAACTCGAAGAGTTGGTTTCCGCACTTTCCTTGAATGGGATATTGAGCAAAAAGAAAAATTTACAGAAATGAGAGCTAATTACAGTGATTACCTTGGGAATCGTATCTCAGTGGGACGAGATGAGAGACGAGAAGAAGAAGCCCTAAGTTGCATGAGGAAGTTTCGGAAAAGCAGCACCTCCAGAGAGAGAAGAGGACACCTGAGAAAGAGGGGAAAACAAAGAGAGGGCGGCACAAGGGCGAGAGGACACGAGGCCTAGCAAGAAAGACTGGTCTCTCTATCTCTCTATACCATGCACCAAGGGACTGAAAGGAGGACTAGTAAGTAAGTAATGAAAGGAAAGAGAATTATAATAAAGTCTGAACATGGACTTTAAGACATCGCACTTCCCAAATAACAGAGACTTTCAGAGGAAGCCGCAGAACGGACTACAGAAAGAAGAAAATCAGACGCCACTTTACATCAAATGCTGCCTTACTATGAGCTAATTGTCCCAGCTTAGTTTTCTGTTAATCTTCTCCACACCATCTTCCCACAATGCATCAAGGTCAAGCTCGCCATAAAATAAAGAAGAGGAATTCCAACCAAGCAACCCTCGGATGCAAAATTCACCACTGTCTGCGAAAATGCAGAAGTGCAAAAGATTAGTAGACTTAGAAGTTTCAGAAACACCACCCCCTCCCTCTCCACTAGTGAAGCATTTTAAAAGCATTGAAATCATCTATTTATTTAAATCAAACTAAAATCCACCAACCCATCTACGTTAGGAATGGTGTTATGGATTCAAATTTACATTGTTCAAGCAAATCACTATACAATAAAGTCAAACTCCTTGTTCAAGCAAAATCACTATCGAACATGAAGCAAAACTTACTTTGTACCATTTCTTTGATCATTACATGTAAATATCACCTGCATCACATGCATGCGCCCTCATCTATTTCCCTTGCCTTCACAAGATCTACAACAACTATTTAAGTTATTATTACAACCATCGATCCCCTTGGATGACTCAGTTTTAGTGTATTATGAAGCATTCATTATGCATCCAGCATAACTATATTTAGGTGCATAAACAGGAGTGCACAACTTCTTGCCTACCAAATTCATCCTTCCTTCTAGTCAAGGTTCCAGCACACCATTAGATGAGACATTCATGAAACAACTCAAATCGTAAGGAAAGATGTTGGGACAATTCCATGGCTCACATGAAAGATATTATAGCCCATATAAACATCCAAACATAGACTACGCAAGTCATGCACTCCATGAAAATAGATATGATCTGTTAACTTATTGCAAGGGAAACAAAATGCAAGACATAGAATAGCCAGAAGATAAAGCAGTAAATACCATCAATGCTGCCACCATATGAACGACAGGAACAAAAACTTGGTCAACTTTATTCTGTTCCGCATACCCATTGAAGGCAATAACCATTGAGAACGTATGAATAGTGACAAAGGCAAGAGCGATCAATGCTGCCAAGCACAAAAGACTAGTTAGAGAAGTATTATCAACAAGAGCACTACCAACAATTTTCTCGCAGGTTCTTATTTTCCTATCCTGATCTGTGGCTTGACCTATCACTTAACAGAGAATGATCACCCCATTATGCCAGCTCCCCTTTAATATCTAAAAATTCCCAACTTGGTCTGAATCTGTAACTGTTATTTATAGGATCCCAAAAGCTCTCACGACATCTATGGAATGAACAAATGAAATCAAGAGGTATGAACCAGAAGTAAACATTCAACTTACCCGAAACAAGGAAAAATGGCATTTTTGAGCACCTATCAATGAAGAAAGTAGCAGGACCAAAAGCTGGTGTCAAGAGGCTCAAACAAAAGAACACAGCATGAGCCACACCATGGCCTAAACCACCAGCTGCATGACGTTTTCAACAAATAAAATTTGCAAAAAGATCAGATGAGACACCAAATGTCTCCATGTAACCACAAAAATGAAATGCAAGGACGGAGAATGTGAGAGCAAATAGCCCTGTATCCATGCAAATGAAAAAAAAAAAAAGGTATGGGATCCAGAAGCAGCAGAACCACCTCCAACATTAAATCACCAAATACACAATAAGCACCTTTAAGCAACAAGGAGCTCATGATAGGTAAGTCATTTACAAGAGAAAAACGCCTTAAACACGTGACATCTTCCAGATCAATAAAAGCAGTATAAACTTTACAACATCAGCTTTTATCATTATTCAAGGACTATAACTCCCTGAAATACATCTCTTACTCTCAAGGTTCAGCTGCTCCTGTGCATTGGAAATATGTTGTCCTTACAGAGAGCTACATAAAAACTTATCAGAAAGGTACCGACAGGCTACCAACCCTGTAAAAAATTACAGAGAGAGGTCACCAAGTCTAACACACTATCCAAATTAAAATGTGGGCAAAAGATATCTTTTGCTAACAATTTTACCCTTCTTTAGGATTAAATGGTCAAATCCTTTCCTGAGCCACCTACAAAGCTAATTGATCATCACAATGCTATTAATACTTCCAATATTTTATTCACTAACAATGGGAACGCGAATAATTATCTAGATTTTTAGGACCAATAATTTTAGCTTGAAGATTCTAATGGCTACTTTTCAGGATATGGCTTTTGGCAGGCTTAAATTCATAATACGCTGACTACAAAGCTCATCATACATGTTCGTAATGGATCTTGAAACTAGCAAGCTAAGTTTCCGGGTCATTGACATTTTTAAAGTTGGAGACAATTTGAATCAATTGCGTAGTCATGCATCTTTGAGTGGGTTTTAGAACATAATTGACAAAGGAAGAATTTGATCCATAGTTGTATCTCCAATGAGAGATTATCAATTTTGTTTATCAAACCCTTTTGGACTTTTCTTTACTTATAAAGTTTGCTAACAAGATAACATAGCTACAAAAATTCACGGTAAAAGCTTATCAAGGCTGCTGAACGAGGACTTGTTTCTAGATTCATGGTAGGATAGAGATGGCACATCAATCTCCTTCTGGCAATAGCAGGTCACCCAAAGAAAATATTATGTGAACAAAAACAAAATGTTTAAGGTGCAAACCCCAAAATGGTTCATTGAGTTAATTTGCAATCATACCTTAATAAAGGTAACATGAGATGACAACTAGTGTGGTTAAAGTAATAAACCTATTTATCCATGTTATAGGTAAAGGATGACAACTAATGTTGTCTTTAGTGGAGGTATTGGGGTGGCCATCGATTGTAGCTGTGCCGTATTGCTGTGTGTGAGGAGAGAGAGAGGGCAAGGAAAGGAGCAGGAGAGGGGTTTGGGTGTGCATGAGACCAAATGGGCTTTATTAGGATGGGGTGATGTAAAATGTAGGTTTTGAAATGTAAGGAGGGTATTTGATATATACAGCAAAGTTGAGAATGGTTTTGGCAATTATCTCCTCTTTTCCAAAAATCAAAATCAGATGTCGTATTTCTAAATTAGACAACGTTATGCGATACATAATTTTGTAGAAGAAAGTAAAAGGAAGAAAAGAAGAAGAAGAAACTTGTGCAACAGGGCGTATCATTGGTTCAAAGATAACAATCATCTTAATGATCTTGATCAATAAATCCCTTTCGGCCTGGAACTTTTCTGAATGTCTTTTGCATTGCATCGTTCTCAAAAGAGCATACAATAGCATGCTGTAACAAAATAAAAGGCACTATTGGTATGGTTAGATCTACAAAACGGAAAGAGCAACCTTAGAGCTCACCCAGTGCAATCTGCATCTTGTCCGTAAGGAAAAGGCGAGGCTTTGAGACTCTTTCAGCAAAAGCATCCAGAATATCTTCCAGCCTCCTACATAAGTACATCAGAAGTTTAGAATGACTATGAAAGCATACTCAAATTTAAGCAGTTGTTCTCCAATAAGAGCAAGTACATTCATTGTCCAGAAGCACATGTCAGTTAACTTAAGAACATGCAAATGGATAAAACTCCAACCAACCCAGAATGGAAGATAATCCCATTAATGTTAGTTGGCTATAGAGGAAATTTACCTAACCAGAGAAGCTTTTTAAAGGTAATATTAGGCAAAAATGCTCTAGTTTTCTTTAGTGTGGTGCATCTCTAGTTTTCTTTAGTATGGTGCAAAGTAAAGCGACAAACATAAGGACTTGCACATGATATCCATATATCTGGAAACAGCATATCATAAGACTCCTAAAATGATATGTAACTAAGTGGTGCCTTCCTTAATGGTACATGGAGGGGTAACAAAAGATTCCAAATAACTATTGAGCTATAAACTCCACAATGATTCTTTTTCAACACTTTCCAATGATGACATTGTGATAGTAGATGAGTAGTGCAGAAAACTGAATGCAAAGCTAGAATTATGGAGGCTATCTAAGAGTAAAAGGGCTTTCATTTATGTCAGTTAAAGACAGTGCAAGAAGTGAAATTGTAGATGTAAAGAGGTTCAAAACAAAGCTATGGTAAATATTGAAGATCAGTAGACACGAAAGAGCAGCCAACATTGATGTCTTGTGCAGACAAACGAGATGGCTGAAAAGGACTATATTCACGATACTTTCAATATGGAAGAAGACAGAGTAGTCACATAACCCTTGCCATCTAGGGAAACTTGAGGAAACAAAAAATAGTCTTTACCCCTATAGGGAGCTAGTCAGGAAGACATTTGACGATAGAGAAACTTCAATAAAAAAAGTCTCGTGAGAGGATGCACACAGAGAGAAAATGTTAAATTCCCAACAACTGTTCAGTTCATAGATGAAACGGATTTTAATTCTCAAAATTGCTCATTTTGCTCATTACCGAGTACAAGACATGGTCATCTAAGACCCAATGTTTTCTCCGCAATAACTCTTCTGATTCTGGTTCTGAAGGAAAGTCAACTTACAAACATCCCAAGTGTGCATAGGCAGGTACCGATGCTTTATTTTCCATAATACAACAGAACTGTTTACATCTTAATCTAACCAAGTGATTCCATATTAAAAGTGGACAGAGAAGAACTTAAATGACTTATGTTGGATACGAGTTTTTGGCAAAAGAAGTTTAATAATGAAAGATTTTCAAGTGCCCCATGAACTTTAGAAAAACTTACGGACATCTATACCAGTCAAGATATGGCAATGTCAAGTTGCTTTAACATGCTTGAAAAGGAACAGGCAGGAAGACTAGGACCTTACTTGTAAGCTCTCCATAAAAAGATCCGAAGCCCTTCTTGAAATCCGACAGACGTGATTATAAGGATTGCATATGGCCACCACGTTGTTGACTTCAGAGGAAGAAACGCCCTCCATATTCCCGACAGCACAATCAGACTTATAAGCCATAGAAGTGTACTGCAGAAGTTTGAAAAGACCTGATTTTCAATGTTTCATAATGCACAAAAGAAGCATGTCATCTCAAAATATAGGATTTTTTTTCTTTTTTCACACTAAAGCAATTTCTTGTTGGAAAATCTCCCTCTCTGCTATCCCTCTTCTGGTAGAATAGGATATTAACCAATCAAGACAGTGTGCAATCAATCCATACAGGAAAGAAGGTTGCCTCAGTAAAAATTAAGAAAACAACGATGGGCACACCCACAACAAAGACAAAATTAGCCAAAAGAATTCATTCTGCAACAGTTTTATGCCCCTCAAACAGCAGATCCATTTTCCTCGAGCCAAATGTCCCATGAAGAGATCTCCAAAAGTTTGTACCAAATTCACAACCTTGCACAATTTCTTTAGAAAGCATCATAAACCAAAGATCAAATGACATAAACGCCCCTTGGAGGTCCATTCTTTATTTACGTAAAACCGTAGTGATCTTGGGCATTGAGAGGAAATTACTACTAACTCCTAATGAAAAATTTCGTCAATGCTACTAGCGAAGACACCAGCAGTTCGAAAACATGACCTAAAAAGGCCTCGTCTGTAGTTGACTGTCAAGTTCAAAGCCGAGCTCAAAATTGCAGATACACTACACCATTTGAGCCAACTTCCCAGAGAATTGAACAACGAGCGAGCGAAAGAACAGCACAAACGGCTCATTCTCGGAGTCCGTGGTGGACATCAACATCGCGGATTCTAGACGCAACGTTCGCCATAAGTCTCGAAATCGGAAATCAATCGCGCCATCCGAGAACGAATCACAAGCAAAGTTTTGCGCCCGAATCCGATCAAGAACACAGAGCAGGAGAGGGAGGGAACCTGCAGAGCAGAGTGAGGATCAAGAAGGGCTTCTTGGAGACGACGGAGACGAACAAGGCGAGAGACGGCCCCAGCGCCACCAGCGTGTACCCGATTCCCGCCTCCACCGTCATCTCTCTCAGTCTCTCTCTACTTCAACTCACAATTTTCAACGGAACAATTTATAGTACCATCGGAAATATATAGTGCGCGAAAATTCGCAATTTTCTTTGATCAAGCTTTTGTTTTGTTCTGCGTCAAAATTTAATCGAGTTGATAAAATCATATACTTTTTGTAAATAAGTTTTTTTTTTGTCTAAATTTAATTGAGCCGATAAAATTGTTTGCTTTTTGTTATGCACTGATTCTCTGACAAGCTTACTGCAAAATTACTTTTTTGCACATTATAAAAAAAAGATATATGATTTAAATTTAGACCACCCATTGTTGAAACGTCTAATTTAAAGTGTATATGACGTCTATCGATATGGTTATTGGTGAAAAAGTCCGTGAACGATGATACATCTCTAAGTCTAATCCCGTCTTTCGTGGGTTGATAAACTATATTAAGCATATATAGGAGAATCAAGTATTTGACATTGGACTTACAAATCAAATCTTAAATCACTTGATTTTTTTTTGGTCGAAAAATCACTTGATTGACTATATATAAGTTGGTAGTAATTATGGTTATTGGTGAAAAAGTCCGTGAACGACGATACATCTCTAGTCTAATCCCGTCTTTCGTGGGATTGATAAACTATATTAAGCATATATAGGAGAATCAAGTATTTGACATTGGACTGGCAAATCAAATCTTAAATCACTTGATTGACTATATATAAGTTGGTAGTAATTATGGTTATTGGTGAAAAAGTCCGTGAACGACGATACATCTCTAGTCTAATCCCGTCTTTCGTGGGATTGATAAACTATATTAAGCATATATAGGAGAATCAAGTATTTGACATTGGACTTACAAATCAAATCTTAAATCTCTTGATTGACTATGTATAAGTCGGTAGTAATTAGTAAATAAGTATATATATTTATACACACACTGTAATTCTGAAACTTTAATTCTTCCCAATTCGTCTATCAGTACTCTTTATATTTAGTTACAACTCTGAAGAGCTCACGCGATCGATCAGCGGAGCGAGCACGAGAGGGAGGGAGAGAGAGAAAGAGAGAGAATGGCTTCTTCGTCGTCGGAAGGAGAGGAGCGGAGAGCGTGGGTCCCGCTCAGCTCTCGGCCGGAATTCGCCGATGTGACGCCGTTGCCGCAGGACGACGGCCCGAGCCCCGTCGTCTCGATCGCCTACAGGAACGATTTCCGGGAGACCATGGACTACTTCCGATCCCTCTACAGCTCCCGCGAGCTCTCTCCTCGCTCCCTCCTCCTCACCTCTCTCGCCATCTCCTTCAACCCTGCCAATTACACCGTACTGCTGCTGCTGCTACTACTCTATTATCTCTTTCGTATTACTTCTCCATGGCGATAGCGATTGGTTTCCCAAGTTTTGCTTTTGAGCTTACTACGATTGCGATTTCCTTTTGTAGGTGTGGCATTTCAGGCGTCAAGTGCTGGAAGCGCTCGATGCTGACTTGAACGATGAGCTCGACTTTACTGAAGGCGTGGCCAAGGGGAATGCCAAAAACTACCAGCTTTGGTAAGGGAAACTCGTTCTATATTACCTTGAATTGCCTTTTTTTCTGCTCCGATCTCTTAAATATGCCTGCTGAAGGGTTAAGCTCCGATCAAAAATGGTGTTGTTTTTGATCTGGAGTGCGTTCCTTCTCATGTCTAACTGGACTTGCAAGGCTTCTGAAGAATTTCAAGTTCAGTTTAAATTCTTAGAATAATAGTTCGAGCGTGTTAGCGCATTCGTGGATTCAGTATGCCTGATTTGTCTCAAAGTAGCTTTGAAGTGGGGAATTTTTAAAAATTATGGGGCATCTTCAGTTACTTCTCATTCATATGCAGAGGATGCTTGGGACATTAGTTTTCTCATTACTCTCTGTTGACAAGTTGGAGCCTTTTCGACTCTCATAACATTGCTCGATGCTAGCTCCAGACTGATGGATTTCATATAGGAAGAGGCGAAACTAATTCAAAACACTTGACCCGAAAATCTTTGAACTCCATGCTTTGAGCTCTTTTTGGATGCATGTTCACACTCCCCTAGTGCCTCCTTAATTTCTGTATTTTTTTTTTTTTACAGATAAAGGGAAGAGCTGAATTACATATGCACAATATTCTCCTCCTTTAACAAGTTTGTTGATCTATGATGTCCACCTTAACGGACACTCATGATGATTAGTTCCTTTTAGGCCTTCCATTGAATATCTGTCGAAACACGTATTTTGCATCATATTATAGTTCATTAAGCATTCTGCTATACGCTTAGTCATTTGAACGTCAACTACATGTTTACTTTCCATCATTAGTGCAAAAACTACTCCTAAATATGCAAACTTAGAGAGACAAATACCTAGATGATGACTTGAGTAGTGTTCAGGTTTCTAAGTTGTATAATGTCAGGGATTCTTTTGTCCTTCTTATCAAACAGTGCCTGCCAAATTTATGATGTTGATTTTGAATTCTTAACCGAACTGATGATGTATTCTTTCAGTCAGCATTAATTCTATTGTCTTATTTTTATAGGCACCACCGGCGTTGGGTTGCTGAGAAGTTGGGATCTGATGCTGCATGTGGGGAACTTGAGTTCACAAGGAAGATATTCTGCCTAGATGCTAAAAACTATCATGCCTGGTCTCATAGGCAGGTCTGTATCTTTACCATCTTTCATCCCCTACATATGTGCATCATGATATATATGTCTGTGTGTGTGTGTAGTTTTTGATCGTTAACTCTCACTTCTCCTACGGTCTCATCTTTATGGATGGTGGTCAAATAAAAGAGTGCACACCTCAACTGAGTTAATTATACCCAGCAATTTGATTGAACTAGGCTTGACCTGGTTTTGAACTGGTAAACTATCCAGCAAATGTTTGATGAGAACCACTTTGTGAACTATATACCCCCATTCTTAGGAAACTGGGCTCAAATCCCTATTCTCTGGAGAGTTGATCAGAAGTCTACCAGTGGACCATTTGCTTCCTTGTCATTTAGAAATTATCATGTATAATAGCGGAAACAGAGTTGATCCCATCTTGCATATAGCATTGGTTTTTTTAAAACCATAGATGATATAACACGACCTATGAGTATCATATGGCTTACTACTGAAGTAGTCGTTGATCAATTGAGCCAGTTGAACCAATATCACCCCCATAATGCATGTTTAGTCTGGTCCAAATGATAATATTGGCTGCAATCAGTGTTAAATTTTCCAAATTGTCAGAGTGAAGATATTGTTTGGTGCAGTGGGTTCTTCAAGCTTTAGGCGGTTGGGAGAATGAACTTGAATATTGTGCGCAGCTCCTTGAGGAAGACATATTCAACAATTCTGCTTGGAATCAGGTATGCTGAAACTTTTGAAGATGTAAATGTCCTGGAACGCATTCAGAAGAAAGTTGAGGTCTTAGACACACACTAAAGATTATGAATCTGTTAAGCTAACTCTGTGGATCGGCTTTGCAGAGGTATTTTGTCATCACAAAATCTCCTCTTCTTGGAGGTCTGAAAGCTATGAGAGATTCTGAAGTTGATTATGCTATTGAAGCTATCAGCACAAATCCAGAGAACGAGAGCCCATGGAGATACCTCCGTGGCCTTTACAGTGACGAAAATGATGGTTGGCTAAATGATGCTCGAGTGCCTTCTGCATGTCTTCGTGCTCTGAAAGCCAAAAGAAACTTCAAATTTGCTTTGAGCACACTGTTGGATCTGCTTTGCCTCGGCTTCAAACCTAACCAAGAAATAAGGGAGGCCATAATCTCTTTGAGGACTTCACATTCGGGTGAAGTAGGTTCAGACTCAGATCTGGCAAAATCGATTTGTTCTATCTTGGAACGTGATGATCCAATGAGAGCCAATTATTGGACGTGGCGAAGCAGCAAGCTTCCTCAAGCACCTGAAGTCTGATGAATCCGATACAAACTGGCTTTTTGTTTAAGCTATTGGCTCATGTTTTGTAGTTGGTTCCGAATTTGCTTTTAGAAGGTGTTAGGAGGTGAGGATGCGTACTTAATTTATAGTAATTGCGAGTGCAGAGCTGTAACTCAAATCCGTATAGTTTCAAGCGGATTCGTACGAGCACCTGTGCATTACTAACAGGGCAGGCACATGTTAGGGGTTCGTGCATTCAATTTCTACGTCATGTGTCAGATGGCTCTATGACATGAGGAGTCTTTCTGAACTTGAACTACTTGGTTGTTATGGACTCTATTGATGTAACCGGAGCATAATTTGATTGACGAAATTATTCTTGTACCGCATCCGCACAATTTTAGCTCATCAGTCATGGGCTTGTGCACGACAGTCAATACTAGATTTACCAAATTTATGCTGCGATTTTCTTTACTCGAGGGAGCCGCTGCTGGAAAGCAACATTAACAGTTCCCTGCGAGCATTGGCTCAGCCAAAGTAAAAAGACATCAAATCGCGAGGGCGTGCATCCAACGGTAAAAATAGGAAGCAAGCGCAACACAAGTCCTTTAGAATTTCCCTCTTTGGCGTATTGACGCCTTAAACATTGTATTAACACCTCAGAACCAAGAAATAACCATCTGAGAGAAACAACGCGTGATCCTGAAGAGGATATACATGCATAACAATGAAGTAGAACGTAGAGGCTGTTACCACTCAATTAGTTTTCCATTAAAAAGAAAATCCCGGACTGTACAAGCAATTCTTCCTATTCTTTTTGTTTCCTCTTTTTTGGGGCTATTTTGGAAAAAGAGAGGGGAAAGGGAACAAGGAAAGGGTTTTAAGAGGAGAAATTTGCCTCATCCTCCGCAAATTTCAACAAATAACTCAAAATTGAGTGCTTGAGATTACCCTCGACTCCCTTTCTGATCTCGAATACTCCCTTTATAATCCTAGTGTAGAGCCTTTCCAGCTGAGGAATGGCATAGTTATCTGTCCGCTCGATGAAGAGCTGCTTGACAGATGCCACTTGATCTGAAACATCAGAATCCAACATCAATGCGTCCTTCGATCTACCACAGTCATCTCTGTATTCAGGAGCTGCTTCGGGAGGTTCTGCAGTGCTGGCATCAGCAGGAGAGGGTTCAGGACTCTCAGGAGCCACATCATTTGCCTCCAGATCATGGGACAGACCTGAATCTGGGTTCCTAGACTTTTCTTCCTCTGGGGATACAGAAACGTATCATGCACGATGGTTTCCATCTTTCTAAACAAATAATAGGCTTAGCTTAAATATGAAGAAACCTACAGAAAAGAACATGTTCGAGCTCCCAGCCATTTCACCTCGTGTAAAGAGCATAGTAAGTGGAGAGTAGATACTTCAAAAGACCAGATGCCATTAGGGAGTACATGAGGGAGCAGGACTAATAGGAGAGACTTGGTATCTCGATCGTATTGATGCAAACACGATAGCATCTGTAAGGAGTAGCTACGAAGTGCACATCCAATATGCAATTTTCCTTTTCCGCACACGTCGAACAACAAGCTTAACTTGGAAAAATTGCACTTTTGAGATGTTTCTGCATCCATGTCCAACTATTTTATTTACATTAACGAAAAATTAGTACTCTGTTCAACGTCCTAAAGGATCCCCATATAGTAACATATATTCAGCACTGCCCCTTATGCTAACTAGGAAAAACTCTACCGTTCGTCCATCCATGTGCTATCACGCTTTTTCCATATTAAGGCTGTGTTCCCTTAATTAATCTAATCAAATCCTTCCACTTCCACAAAATTTTAATTAAGTCCAACCAACACCACCCGACCAAATCTAACTAACGTTTCATAGTGTGATGTTAGAGGGACGTGACAAGAAAATTTGTGAAAGTTGAAGGTCTTGGTTAGACATATTAAAAGGACAGGAATTTGATTAGAAAAAGCATGAAAGTACTAAGTTGAATTTTCCCTAAGATCTTTATGCCTTCGAAAATAAATTTACAGAGAAATTGCTCATGCACTTGATTAGAAAAAGCATGAAAGTACTAAGTTGAATTTTCCCTAAGATCTTTATGGCTTTGAAAATAAATTTACAGAGAAATTGCTCATGCGGCAAATTGAATAATATAAAGATTGCTAAGTAAATCTTGCAAGAACTAGTGGCTACATCAATATAATTTTTCTAGCAAAAGTTTCATTAAAACATTTCAGAATATATGTGCAAGAAAGTGATTGTACCTGCATGTTGACCATCAAGGTTCTTCTTTGGTCGTTTCAGCGCCACATAGCTTTGGTCTAAATTTAAGTCTGGCTGGACATTCCGAAGTCTAGCACTTGCTCTAGTAACTGTTCCAAGATGCACAACAGGGGTCGAAGCAAAGGTTGACCCAGCTAAATCATCTGGCAAGTTGATTGGCCCCCCTTGAGCCGCAATCTTGTCACAGAATGTAACCAGAGCAGGATCCATCTGTGACAACATTCCATGCACCTGAAAGGGGAAAAAAGGTTTTAAATTATTTCCATGTACAGCAACCTCAATGTCCCGGAAAAAGTGGAGGAGAAATTACATACCGCATCACGAAGCTCGTGAGCTCTGCTAACAATTCTCGCACCATTGTAGTCATCTCCATTATAAGCCTGCAAGCAAAATATCAAGAGGAAAAAGCTTATAACAAGGAAACTTTGACACATCTCAAAGCCCAGTCGGCATAAATCATCACAATTTTGAATGGTATTTCTACCACTAAGACACATAATATCCAAGCCAAATGAAGCAACATTCTAGTGCCAATATGCTGAAAATGAGGAGGGCACTCCTACAATGTCAGCCGACTGTTAAAAAATGCAGATAAACTAAATATTACCATTTTATCATAACATCAAGTTAAAAAAAAAAAAATCAGATCCCTCATGTAAGAGGAAAAAGTTGCAGTCTGACTTGAACCCATTAACTAGTTGATGATTGGTGCACCTAAAGACATCATTGTATAGAATCTCCAATAAACGCAAACTCCAAGAAAAGAGAGATCAGAAATATGTGTAACGCATGCGCAATCATCATTTATTACAGTATATATTAGAGGAGAGTGCAACACCGGTCAATAATATTAAAGACAACATTAATGATCATATAGAGATTGCCAATTAGATCAATTTAAGTTTGCAGGGTCACAAGGAGGTAGCACCAACAGTGATAAATTCACAAATTCATAAGACAATCAAATGACATAAGCCGCATTTGAAATGAGCAAAGCAAAATTCTTTCAATTTCGTTAGAGCATCTAATCTTATCATAAATCATGCACAAGCTCATTCTCTTTTGTCTACTCTCTAAGTTCTATGATTTGGTAGCAAGCAGGCAAAGCTAATCAGTACGGTGGTAAATATAGAAATTAAGGTGAAATTATGATTCTTCATTAGCACATGTTTGTATCTCTCTCAGTCTTATCATATATGCACACCACAATATGTCCTCTTTAGACACTTATGGAAGATAGCAACAAAATCAAATATCTCCATCCTATGCAGTTTGCTATCCGAAAATTACCCAGGGAAATGCTTCAATTAGGAATTGATACAAGGACGAGAACATTCTGAGAGATAAATATCAAGAGACATACTTTTGCATTAGTAACAATTAGGTCCATATCCTGCAGGAATGCTAAACATGTAATGTACTGTCCAGAGTCAACACGCTGCAGTAAAGTGGATACGTCCATCGGGTTCTGAATGATTGAGCGATAGTTTGGAGCATCTTCATCCGTCACTGGATAATGAAAGACACTAAATCTCTTGTCACACAGAATCCTGCAATCCACCACACATCAATGTCAGGGAAATTAGAGCATCTCTTCTGTGAATTGTCTGTCGCTTAAAACCACTAGCTCCTTCACTTCCAGAACATAATTTACATCTTACTAAAAAATGCCCACTATCCAGGATTTTCATTTTATTGCCCACAGCAACCATAAGCATGAATTCGCGTTGATCAACAAAATAAAACCCATGGTCCCACTCCAGAGAATCCATCAATCAGCCCAACATTCTCCAGGAAGAAGTTACCCCAAAAGGAAAAAATAAATTGTGGGGTTAAGCTGCAGGTCAGTATACCTGTTGCAAACATCTCTAAGGCACATGCGCAGTCGTCGAAGTGCATGCTGCTCAGCCTCAAACTTAGCTTTCAGTTCAGAGGCCTTTGGGCCAGTCACTACCTTAGGTGCCTTGGGAAGATCGGGAAGAGACACAGATCTTGGGGATTCTTTTGTGATAACATCAGAAGAGACTGACAAGGCAGCTTCAATTAAATTGTCAAAAAAGGAATCTCTATCTTCAACGGATGGTCTCTCCACTTGATAGCTGATAAAAACAAAATTAAACATATAACTCTATCTTACAGCCATGCATATAAACAAACGACTTGCCTATATGCACAGGTGATCTCGTACAAACTAACTCAATGTATCATAACTATTGCCGGCTTATAAGTAACACATACATGGTACGCAGAGGGAAAATTGAAGTGACATCCTTATCAAGCTGGTCAGGTGCTTCTAGTGATACTCCAAGCAATAATACAGGCAAGTCTGATGGCAATTCCTCCAGGAGAGTCAGTAGGACAGCCCTCAACTGATCATGTGCCTGCAAAAATTAACAGATCAAAATCATTGGCAGAAGAACATAAACCAAAAATGCTGTATCTAGTATACACAAACAAACAATTCACATTGAATCTCGAGAAGGGTGTCAGTTGTTACATCAAGGTACAAGCTACAAATGCATATATGCACTCACCGTTTCCCACCAAAGATGGAATTGAGGTAAATAGAGTATTGATGGGGTAGTTCTCCTGGCTTCACCGAATATATGAACCAATGCTTCTTCAGGTGTCTTTGCGCTAGGATCTGAAAGAAGAGACGGAAGTCCAAGGGAATGTACAGGGAACTTCTCCAGTTCATGCAATATAGCAGGCCCGAGATGATCCTGTCAGACTAAAGCAGTAAGTTTACTTAGTCTAATACTCGCAGAAACAAACTATTCAAATCAAGTGGTTCCAAGCAAATTACCAGCCCAACACCTTCATTACCACACAGCAGTAGCCGAGGTCTATACACTAAAGGGATTGCAGAACCATATGATAGCATAGAAAGCTTGATTAAATCAGACGAAACTGCTAGAGGAGGAAAAATATCAGAGATGCAGGCCATGGCTTTCTGCAGGTGTCTCTTTAGGCATGGTGCAACTGCTGAGGACAATGGTCTAGACTGCACTATGGAGCCTCTATGGGCAGCGGGTGTAATTGTCGACATGGCTTCAATAAAGTGATCTTTTTCAACCTTGACAGAATCAACATCTATCAAAAATTTATCATCACTAGTGTAAACTTGAGGATATCTTTCACGGAAGGCACGTATGGCAGCTTCAGTGCACAAAGCCTTCAAGTCTGCACCGCAATATCCAACGCAACTAGCCGCAAGTTCCTGCCTCAGCTCCTCTGACGGAGGCTTCTTCCACTTCCGAGTGTGTATGTCTAATATTTCTGCACGTGCCTCACAACCCGGCAGAGGAAAGTTAAATTCACGATCAAATCGTCCAGGCCGTCGAAGAGCCCCGTCGATGGCATCAATCCTGTTGGTAGCTCCAATCAGAACAACTTGCCCACGAGAATCAAGACCATCCATCAAGGCAAGCAAAGTCGACACAATGGAATTGTGAATTTGTTCTTGCTTGCTAGACCGTACAGGTGCAAGACCATCTATTTCATCAAAGAATATAATGGAAGGTTGATTCCGTTGCGCTTCCTCGAAAAGCAGCTTTAACTGTCTCTCAGCCTCACCAACCCACTTGCTAAGCACATCAGCACCCTTCCGCATATAAAAGCTGACTTTCTGACCAGCTCTTGAAGCAGCACAAGCTAATGCCCTTGCAATCAGCGTTTTCCCTGTGCCAGGTGGACCACACAACAACACTCCTCTGGGTGGAGTTATGTGATAACTTGCAAAGAAATCAGGATATAGTAAGGGAAAGAAGACCATTTCCTTCAGAGCATCAATATATTCAGAGAGGCCACCGATATCATCAAAACTCACACTATCATCAACCTGTAATGGCTGTATATCTGCCCCACCCTTAGAACTAGGGCCAGCAGTTTGGATCCCACTAGTCAAGGCAGCAAGGGCATCACCCTGATGACCCCAACCAGATGCAGCAACATTCAATCCCCAGGCTGTTGTGCCATGCATATCTAGTCCCCCAAAGAGCCAAGGAGCTCCTGAGCGGTTTCCACCTCGTCCCCAGGGAATTGCGGGTCCTTGATCTAGCTCATCTACAAGAAGTGAATCATCGGAATCTTCAGCCCTTCCAATACGGTGCCGTTTATGAACCCGAGAGGTACCCTTTCTAACATCTCTACTGACCTTATTTCCCATTCCTTGATGCAATATTCTTCTTGGAGATCTTGGTCTTTGCTTCCCAGTATCCATAGAAAGTCTTCGCACTTCCGTACGGTTACGAAGATCATACCTTCTCCGACCCTCCTGTTCATCTTCAACCTCGTCATCATCAGCATCCTCTTCTCCATCATCTTCACCATCACCTTCACCCCTGCGATCACCCTCATCCTCCCCATCCCCCTCATCCTCATTCTCAGCATCATCTCCATTTCCATTTTCAGCTCCATCTTGGTCAGCCTTCTCATCAGATGTACCCTGTTCTTCATCATCTGAATGCATATTATTTTCCCCTCCAATGGCATTTGAATGCCGCGGCCGCAAGCCTTCACGACGAGGTGCTGATCTCTTCTGCACAATTTTTCTACGTTGTGGAGTTGATAGCTCGTCATGACTTGCATTATTATCTATTCGTCTCCTTGAAGATCTATAACTCTTTATCTGAGAAAAAGGTTACTAAACTTCAGGACCATCTACTAATTAAACTAGGACTACTACTGACACGAAAAAGTTTTGACATCCAGCTACCACAAGATTGTTCCAAATTTTTATGATACCATGTTGATTCAAAAGAAAGAGTCAAACTCACCATCAGGTCTTCGTCCTCCATGCCAGAACTGTCTGTATAGCCATCAAAATGAACTGAGACCCTCTTCCTGGAAGAACGCCGGAGGTTGGTCGCCATAGACTAAGGAACATACGAGATACCATCACTTCTTAACTCAATTCAGTCTTACTCCAAAGGAAAGTGGGGAAAAGGGGGGACGCAGTCAGATGTGATTCGCCAAACCACACAATCCATGAAAATAAGGATAAGGTACAAAACATGCATTACGTAGGTACATATGAGAAGATATAAAAATGTGCGTGCAATGTGGCATGTGTATCAATCTCAATCTGCAGACCAATCAAGTTCCTCCACGCGCACTGGTGATGGATCAAGCCAACATTCCAAGTCGCGTGACCGCGAGAGACAGCACCTACCGTGGAATTAGGGGTTCGGTCGGACCGAGTCCCCGGACGCAGCAATCTCGCAATCTGAGAAGCCGCCGTCCTCGTCTTGGTCTTGCTCTTCTTGGTGCGGATGATGGACGGATTGTAGTAGAAGTAGGTGCGGCCATAAATCTTCGGCCTCCTCCGAAGCCTATCGCTGGTGCGCACAGGCCTCGGGACAGGTACATCCCCTTGACTGGACCGCTTGGGATACATAGCCAGTCGCAACCTGCTATGTCTTAATTCCTACACACTCCCATGGAAAGACGACATTGATGAGGGCTAAACCTTGCGGCACCAACGGGGACACGCCGCAACCTAGGGTTACCGAAATCGTTGGTGAGCCCGCGATCTGGACCGCCGGACGTGGCGTCCGCCAGCGATCCCGTTGCTGGAAGAAGGAAGGACGGAGAAAAGGAGATGGGCAATGAAAAGATGGCAAAAACTGATGCAGACGAAACCCTAGCAGCTGTAGCTGAAGGAAGAGCAAGACTCCCTTGCGTCACGTGCTGGGCGCGCGCTCTCTCTCTCTCTTTTGGGTTTATGGTTTAAGATTGGGCTGAACTCTAAACGTGATTAAGCAAATTATTTATTATTGTAATTATTATGCAATGAAAAATTACCCGATAATTTTCTCTCGAGCTCTTGCAAATTAGGAAAATTCTCTGAAGATACGAGCAAGGTTCGTGGTCGGATGTGAGTATCCATGTCAAAAAAAAATGGAGAATGACTATATTTATTAATCATATACAATTCGCTCCAAACAAATATTATGTAAATACTAAGAAAATGTCCAATAGATTAAAAAAATTCTCAAATAAAGATTTGAAGTGCTCTTATTTTCTTAAATAATGACATGAAATGATTTTTATTTCAAATAAGGATAAAAAGTGTCATTTTTTTTCGAAGAAGACTCCAACCATTAGCGTTGTCATAATTTCTTTTTTATTCTTTTCCTTATTTTTTATTTTCTTTTTTGTATTTCTCTCTCTTTTTTTTAACTTAGTTTTGAGCAGTGAGGGTAGCCCTCACCAGATCAAGCACTGCCTCTAGGTCATGAGGATCGCCTCACATGTGGCCGCCCTTCACTTTAAATTCTTATTTAAAAAAAATAAATGCATTTGATATTTTTATTTGAAATTTTCTAGTAGATTCACCTGCGTCCATAAATCCCAAAAAAATAAGCGTTTCTTCGTTTATTCGGGGCATAGATCTGATAGTGGATTGCCCAAGAAGCCCAAGCCCACCAAGCCCAAAAATGTTAATTGGGCAGGCTTGGAAGTACCCCACCCGGTCTTCCATAGTCCTCGCCAAGTCTACTCATTTATTTTTGTTTTTTTTTATTTCTTTTTGGCTAATTCAGAATTTCCATCTTGCATCAATTTATTTCCCTTTTATTTTCTTTGGGTGGTACTAAACAGTGAACTGTCTGGCGTGATTCGTGAGAAGAGTAAGAAGAACATGATTGGTCCCGCCAATTCGGAGAAGTTCAACACGAAATTTCCAACAAGCTCGGTCAATCATAAAGTTCATATTAAGCATGAACAACGTTGAACATAGATAGCTAGTTGATTGGGATGCGTAGGTATTAGAGCCAAACAGAGTTCTTGATTGGATTTGTATTATATTGAAAAAAATGACACAATTAGTTCTTGAGTTTTGACAAAAAAAAATATATATAATATGATCTCTAAATTTTTAATATGTTCATATTGATTCATGAATTTTTTATATATGTTCAATTTAGTTTATCGATTATATGAAAATATTCAATATTATTAATGATATTAATTAATAAAATAATTATATTAAATATTTTTATATAGTTTAGGGATCACAATAAATACATATCAAAAGTTCATGATCATATTGAATAAATAAATTAAATCATGGACCATTTGCGTCATTCTCCACCATGCGAATTAGGGGTGTGCAACTTGGACCACCCGAACCGGGACCGCCCGGACTGGACCGGGACCGGTGCTCCGGTTTCCGGTTCTATAGAGGTCCGGTTCGGTTCCCGGTTCCTAAAATTGAAACCGGTGACCGGGCGGTCCGGTTCCTGGTTCCTAAGATCGGATCGGTCCTTTTTTTAATTTTTTTCTTAATTTGGTCCGTGAATTTCTTTCGGCTCATTGGACCTCTTATTTTTTGCTACTAGGAAGTCATTTAATATAGATGTTGAAATTGTATAACGTTATTGATTTCAACAATTAGAGAAAATTTAGGTTACATTTTTTTTTTGTCCGATCCGGTCCGGTCCATTTGTCGGTCCGGTCCGGTTCTCGGTTGGTCGGTCCGGTTCCCGATTCCGACAAATTGGGAACCGGGACCACCAGTCCGGTTCCCGGTTTTTGAGGAAAACCGAACCGGACCGGGAACCGATCACCCTTAATGCGAATCGCATACATAGTGCTATACAATGGACGGTCAAGATCTTTTTCCGGAGATAGAATTACACGTGGCGAGGTCCCGTCGAAGGATGACCCAAGATGAGAATCGACGCGCGCGGTTGATGAATCCAAATCCAAATTCCACTTGTCCCGCATCCTCTTCCTTGGGCAGATATGTAAAATATGTGACAGGCTGGGGGGGCGGCAACTGTCCTGGGTAGCCAAGAGCCAATCTCCCACATAGGTCGGCCGGTCAAAACATTCCAATCCAGGTCGTTCATGGCGATTCAATCGTTCCCAGCGTGATCGATTCCGAACCAGCAGCGTTCGTCTTGTTGTGATTATAGCTCGGGTACGAGCTCCGGAACCCTGCGGCGGCTCTCCGTCTCGTGAATTTGACGATCGAATGTCGTTTTTCTCAGGTCATCGGTCGGTTGACCGCGCTCTGGCCGGTCGTCGTCGAGGCGAAATGGTGCTCTTCTCCAAGAGCGTGTCGGCTCTCCGCAGCTTGCGTTCTCGCGTTGTGAGATTCCGGTCGCCTCTTCCTTTCTGCCTTCCGTGCTGTCTTTGTTATCGACCATTTCGTCTGCTGTCGTTGGGGATGAGTTTGATGTTCAAATTCTAGCTTTTCATGTTCAGCTTTTCTGGGGTTTGATGAGCTCGTTGGATAAATTTCTTGAGCACGTCGTCTGATGGAAGACAATGGATAAAGTTCCGTTACGACTGCCATGATTTTTTTTTTTTTGGAGCGACGTATTAATGAAGCGAGGAGGACATCATCCTCTTGTTTTTCACGGTCGAGATTTGCTGCAGAGCATTTTCTCAAGATTTAGGCGGTAACGCACAATCGGAAACGGGGTTCATTCATTCTTTAGATTGTATAAGAATAATTTTTATTTGTTGAGCAGGTTGGCTATGAGGTTGGTTCATACTTGCCGAGTAGTTGTAAGATGGGAGAATCATTGCATCATTACGACACGTCAATGTATGCGACCTGTGCTAAGCTGTCTGAGGATCCTTCAAAAGAGAGCTCCCCTGCAGATATGTTGATCGATTCTTTCGGAAGACTCCACACTTACTTGAGGATCTCATTAACGGAGCGTTGCAATCTGAGGTGTCAATATTGTATGCCAGCAGAAGGTGTAGAACTTACTCCGAGCTCTCAGCTTCTTTCACCAAATGAGATCGTCAGTTTAGCAAACCTGTTTGTCACCTCTGGGGTCAACAAGATTCGATTGACCGGGGGAGAGCCGACCATCAGGAAAGATATTGAAGACATATGCTTGCGGTTGTCTAGTCTTAAAGGGTTAAAGACACTAGCTATGACAACCAATGGAATCACTCTTGCCAGGAAACTTCCCAAGCTTAAAGATTTTGGCCTTAATTCGATCAATATCAGCTTGGATACGCTGGTGCCAGCCAAATTTGAATTCTTGACCAGGCGCAAGGGGCATGAGAAGGTCTTGGAATCTATCAATGCTGCTGTTGGTCTTGGCTACAATCCGGTGAAAGTATGCATCTTCTCCAGCTCAGTTGATTGAATAAAATTTGAAATTCGACGATTGTTAGCATATGTTTTCCCCACGCTTTATCATGCTACTTAGTACACCGCTAAGTTTATTTTGCTTTTTGACTAGTCCATTTGTTTACTCCAGGTGAACTGCGTTGTTATGCGTGGCGTCAATGATGATGAGATATGCGATTTTGTGGAGTTGACTCGAAGTAGACCAATTAATGTGCGATTTATTGAGTTCATGCCTTTCGATGGAAACGTTTGGAATGTGAAGAAACTAGTGCCATACTATGAAATGCTAGATAAAGTGGTAAGGTAAAATACGGGCGATACTGCACATGAATTTTCATTTGGCCTCTCAGACAGGCTCTAAGTATGTTGTCCCTCTGAACAGGTTGCAAAATATCAAGGCCTTCAGAGAATTCAGGATCACCCTTCAGAAACAGCAAAGAACTACAGGATAGATGGGCATCACGGTACGGTTTCTTTCATCACGTCAATGACTGAGCATTTTTGTGCTGGTTGCAATAGACTGCGACTTTTAGCGGATGGGAACTTCAAAGTATGCTTATTTGGGCCCTCAGAGGTGAATTGCATCTCCTGCTTGTTAAATTTTGTTATAATTACACGTGGCATTCATTTTAGCTCGTGGGTGTTTAGTCTAATATCTTTCTAAACAATTTTTTTCTTTATCATGTTGTGCGTTAAGATGTAGATTGAGATGGCTCCACGGTTGTGAGATCCTTTTTTTATTGTGTCAATACATAGTAAATGCCCCACTCCTCTTAAAAAAAAAAAAGAAACGAAACAAGAACACAGACTATGCTGTCAAATTAGGCATTAAGTGTCTTAGAGATTATACCTTCCAACTCATATTTACTATCTTTTTGCATGCACTTATTTGCTGTCTGCAGGTTAGCTTAAGAGATCCCCTTCGTGCTGGTGCTGAGGAAGACGAGCTCAGGGAAATAATTAGTGCAGCGGTACACAGTTTGCTTCCAATGATTCCATGGTCTTTACCGTTCTAGACTATTTGCATAAGCTGACAGTTTTCCTTTCTTATATTTTTATTTGAGACATGATAGACCATAGAAGGTCGTGTTGCTTTGTTTAAAAAAGTTCCATGCTAGTGGCTTCTCATCAAGGCCACATATTTCCTTGCCTTAGGTCAAGAGAAAGAAAGCTGCGCATGCTGGAATGTTTGACATCGCAAAAACTGCAAATAGGCCAATGATACATATAGGTGGCTAATAAGAGGTATGTACTGAACTCCCATTCTTATAAGGATTCTGTTGACAAGCGTCTTATCTCAATAAAGAAAATTTGTAATTTCTAAAGCAGTGGTTTCTTGTGTTATTTGTAATCAATGCATTGGAAATTAAATTTGTCATTTCTAAAGCAGTGGTTTCTTGTGTTATTTGTAATCGATGCATTGGAAATTAAATTTGTCATTTCTCAGGCAGTGGTTTTGTTATGTTTTGTGTAATCAGTGCATTGGAGATGAAAATGCTTCTTTATTAGGTCTAGTTAACAAGTGTCCCGGTGGCACTTATTGACAAGACCTTTCTCATGAATTCTCTATCTCTGAGCTATTTGAAGTTTTGAATATTTTGTTGATTCGTATGCCACTTCTATGCACTTAATTGTATGTAATATTGCCAAACTTCCATGTCAGATTCCTCAAATTCTGAACTTAATTTTCTGGGGCACACAAAGAAGGATGCTAGGAAATTGCACTCAACCTGAAGAATGCCAGACAGCAGCATGGCATGGCATGCAATATCTTTTTGTGCATATATCCTTTTTAGATGTCATGTAAGCATGCAATACCTACCTATTTTGCCAAATGATTTATTGGCCATACTATAGAAATAGCTCTTTCGAAAGCTTTACTCGTCTTGCAATTATCAGGTCGGATCAAAGTTGTTACACCTCTTTTCGTGCTAGTGTAAGAAAGGTGATATAAGTCTGATCATCAATTAAGATCTTTCAGATCTTTTGCACCCATCTAATATTTGTAGAAACCAACAAAAGTCATGTTCCTCGATATTAATAATGTCTCTGTTTAAAAGATGTGATTCAATTGTTTCAACCGATTTTGTTTATATATGAAGCTGGATTATTTTGCTGATGCTAAGATTAAATAATTTTTATTTATTTATTTCTGTTCTCTCAGTTCATGATTTATAAGCTTGCAGCAGTTGAGACTTGAGAGTTGTCAAATTAAAATTTGCTAGTAAATCTGCACCTGCTATGAGCTATGCGTGGTCTGCTAATAGAACTGGAAATGTTTTACGACACTAGTCAATAGGTCGAACGCTTGAGAGTATATTTCAAGGAGTTTGAAGAAAGGATCGCCCTTTTGGGAGTTATTTTTTAACGGGTTAATAAGCACTGATGGTCAAGTTAAATTATTGGAAGTGAAGTGTGCTTCTGATTTGTTCTAATATTTCCAGCTGTTCAAACACAGGTAATTTGAGAATTCGCCATCTTAAATCAAAAGAGTACGAGGATTTTGCTAGTCAATTTATTCCGTCTCAGCTAAAGTTCACACCACAAATTCTTTATCAAATGATGGTTCTGTCATCACTAATCAGTACACATGAGGCATGATGTGCTTACGAGACATGTTATAAAATAAAATTACTTGGGGAATAGAGCAACTTGGCAAAGATAAGAAACTAAAGAGGCATGAGCATGTACTAAGCATAATATATGATTAATCGCGAATAGTAAATGTACTGTACTTCTCATGGATACTCTCCTATGCGTACATTTTTAGTACTTGGTACTGTGCAATGTAAGAGTTGTCCTGTGCGCCTATCAAATGATGATTTTCACTCAACTGGCAAGGCACCACAAGGTGCATATTGTGGCCCTCGGTCATGGCAATATAATATAAAACATCGTTGTCAAAGTTTTACTGGCGGCATGGTGAGATTATGGAGATTGAACTCTAGAAGTCGTGCATCAAAGAGGGGGGAACCCCATGGATCTGAGAATGATGGAGAGGAAATACTGATTGCTGTTGTTGGGTTAGGAGATTGTTTTATTGGTGATGAAGTGGTGGGAGGGCAGTTGTAAGTAAGCCAGAACCAGAAGTGCTGATTGACAAAGATATTGGAGTGGATGGTTGACCAGCAGCTGAGGGAAAGGCGCTGAGTGGGTTTGACGAGCTGGAGGACGGTGGTACTGTGGTCCCTGGAAAAGATGGCTGGGTGCTGGATGAGGAAGGCCGCGAGGAGGGGAATGGAGTGGATATTGATGAGGTCGGTGAGCCAGAGAGAGAAGGCAAAGTCCGCCCCGGCAAAGACATTGCAGATGGCGAGCTTGATGGTGGAGGCAATGTTGAACCTGGGAAAGATGGTAATGTGGCCATTGGAGCAGATGATAAAGTCGAAGGGCCCGAACTTGTTCCTGGTAGGGGTAGAGATGGTTGGATGTTTGGTAAGGAAGATGGTGACATGGCTGCTTGTGAAGGTGACGCAATAGGCAAGCTAGAGGTAGGAGGAAATATCGACCCTGGCAACGATGGTATGGCGCCAGGTGAGGAACTTGGGAATGTGCCCACTGGAGCAGATGGCGAATTTGACAAGCTGGAAATTGGCAAAGAGGGCTGGACAGCAGCTGATGATGATGGTAATGCGGCCATTGGAGTAGATGACCGGGTTGGCGGTGGTGGTGACATGGCCACTGAAGTTGATGAGGATGACAATGGTGGAGAGGCAAGTCTAATCGATGTTTCCAGCGTAGGGGATGGGGCTGTCTCTAGCATACGACGGGCATCGAGCAAATTGCAGGTGCTCAGAAATGCAAGTACCATGAGTAAATGCAGGACGGCCATTCTAGCAGGGCTAGGGTGAATGAGTGAAACTTTTGTTGAGCCGTGCGAGGAAACAGAGGCTCTATAATGGGTTATATAGATGATGGGGCAGCGAAGTTGGCCATTGGCAACAATAGCTAAACGAAAATCTCTGATCTCTCTTTCTTTTCCGCTCACCTGCCTAACTTTTGATGACATTAACGAAAAGGTTATTATTATTATTATTATTTCTTTTCCTTTTCTTGTGTGTGTGTGTGTGTGTGTGGTTTCGGGGGTTTTTTTTGGGGGGGGAGGGGGGGGTGGTGTTGGTTTGAATATGATACAGAACATACGTGAAACGACACAAAATAGAAAAGATTTGACTGTATATCAGAACCTCGAATGCCTTCGTGATCGATACGTGTTCGCCTGTTCAGGTTCAGTGGCATTGATCTTCACCAAATTTCAGTACAGCTAGTCCAGAGGGCACGCATGGCAACATTTTTGCAATAGTTAATTTCCCTATTTTTACTTTTGAGGAAGTAATTTTTTTTAATCTTTTTAAGTTGCTCCAAAATTACTTTTAGAATGTAAATATACTTTAAAAGTAGAAAAATGAAGTTGCGTAATCAAATAAATTTCTGTTTTAGAAATTGAGTTATTAAACGAATTTATGTTTCATTAATGTTATCACTTGGGCTCAAGTTAGAGGTGTCAAATGGATGGGTCGGGTAGGGTTGGGTCGGGTCGGGTAGGGTTGGGTCGGGTCGGGTCGAATATGGTCCGACCCATATTGACCCGTCTAACCCATTTTGACCCATATTCAATGACCCATACTCGACCCAACCCATAACTAACCCATACATGACCTGACCTATTTTGACCTATATTACTAAATCATATTAATATTCTAAGAAAAATTATATAACTCATCTAAACTATTTTAAGCTTTTCACATGTATATGTTATCAGATAAAATTTTTATATCAAATAAAAAAGAAAATTAAATAATAAAAAATTATTAAATAAAATAAAAATGATATTACTAAAATACTTTCATGCAATAAAAAATCTAGTAAAATATTTTATTATTAAAATATTTTTTAAAAAGTATTTTTATTTTATTTTTCTTTCATTTTTCTCCCGCCACGGCGGATGGCGGCAAGCGGCAGCGGTAGACGACGAGGGACAACGGACGGCAGGCAGCGAAAAACAGGGACCGACGACGGCAGTGGACGGCGGCGAACTGCAGTGACAGACGGCGACCGCGGACAGCGACCGCAATGGCAGGTCGGGAGCGCGATAGCGGCCGCGGGCGACGGCGACCGGCGAACGACGCCATGGGTCCATTTGTAAAATAAAAATTAAAAAAATAATAAAAAGAAAGTTTAGGCTTTGAGGCCCTACGTCCATTTATAATTTACGGGAGTTATGGGTCGAAAATGGATCCAATATGGGTAAAAAATTGGTTTCATGCATGGCCTAATTTTGACCAATTTAATTTCACTTCAACCTTTTTGGATCATTTTAGTAAATCCTTCAAAAGTTAATGACCCATATAGGACCCATTTTATACAAAATATAGGTCAAATATAGGTCTTTGACCCATATTGACGGCTCTAGACTCAAGTAAGCATAGAATTTGCATTTTCTGAAAAAAAAAAAAAGTGAAATTATTGTTCTGGCCTTGTCATACAATGTTGACTCAATCACTTCACTTATCCAAAAATCATAACATTCACGCTGTGGATTGCGAAAAGATACATTCTTTCTTCTTTCTCACTTTTATGCACGGGAATGTCACGAAGAAGAGTGGACATGTCTGCTTAACTTATTTACTGGGGAGGGTGGTTTCCGACCAAAGTCCGACCTGTCTGCGCAAAACACGGATGCGTTCGGTCATATTTCAACGTATGAGGACACCCCCCAGCTAGTTCACCAATGGTCCTCATAATGGATCATTACTCGCCATATGGAACTAAGCCGAACGCACTATCTCAAATCTGAATAATCCGAAACCCAATATATAATCTTGGGAAGAGTTAGATTAACTTTCCGTCGGGAGAAATTAAGAAAAAGAATTTGCCTAACTTGAAATTGACAATTCATCAACACATTTTTTATTGTACGTAGCAGTCTTCTCGCCATATGTCGATGAGAATACCATTTCTCCTATCAATAACGCCATTCTAGCTGGCCATATCCGGAATAGAATATAGCGCCACTATGCCACATCCTTAGAGGAATCTCACAAACAGCCCAGGCACTCTGCCTATCTTACTTGGGTCATCCATCCTGGTCTCAACTCGCGGCTTATTTAATCTATGATATTGGTAAATTAATTCATGAATGAGGATTTAATGGAAATTATTTATTATTAGCATAATCAGACTTTCGAAGAATTACATCATATCTCCTTATAGGTTCATGTCGTAAAGTTTTTTCTCAGTGTCGTGCCCAACTCACTCCTCAGCTATGGATTTATTGTCCTCCTGGTCCTTATTCATCAGGAGGATACTTCATCTGAAACTAAATCTTATTCATATACATATCACCTAAGTCTCAAAGGACACTGCCTATTCTAGGCTACTTGAAATCTAGAAATAACAATTCTCGTACGTGTCCCCCATCCTGCATCACTGATTCACCTAAATCGGCATTTGAGTAGCACCAACGGCAACCACCATTTAAGTGAAAATCCAAACACAAGGAGATGAAAAAGCTGCAGAAAAAGCATCAGCTTCAATGCCCTCAGGATGCTTCAGCAAACACTCCTTGGCACCCTCTATTCTTTACAAAGTCATTTACTGGCCATGAGGCGAATTAGAGAAGACTAGCATTTACATCTCGTTCCTGAGATTCATTCCGTAATGACGAGCTAAACGATCTGCAGTAGCATCAGCCATGATGGCCTCGATCATTTCGTATTTTGCAAAGTTCGCCTTAAGATTGTCTTCCTGCTGCTTAGCAAGCTTCTCTTCTTCCGCCATTAGCTTCTGAGAAGGTAGAACCCGGTTAAAGAGATTATCTAGAAGTTATTCCCCTGGTAAGATACCATCCATAATTCAAAATTTAAAGCAGCGCTGAAGACATAAGTTCTCGCAGAGTGAATGGGTTTCTCTGCCATGTAAGGGGTGTGTCAAGTGTACAAAGCAATCAAGTGAAATCGCCCATATGTTTGAAATTCTATTTATTTACCAACCATTTATAAAGAAACTTACTTTTAGCACATATTGAGCTTCTGCACCATGCCTTTCAACAAAACGCTTCCACTTCTGAGCCAACTCAAAGTCAGGATCATTTGGATCCAACCAACGGACCTCTATTTTCCTACTAGGCGCTGCTGGGTGATCCTCAAACATCTCCACTTTAGCAGCACAAGCTCTCACCGGCCTCGGCATCCCAAGTATCATCATAGGGCAAGAAGCAATGAGCTTCACGATCGCTTTTGCCTGCTCCTCATCTTCCATCTCAATGAGAGCATGTTTTGGGATGTTCTGAGGCTGTGAGTAGTTCGTGATGAACCGAACACTCTTGACTGTTCCAAATTGGTCAAGAGCAGACCTCAAGACAGACTCAGTGACCTGGGGTGATAGGTTGTCGACATAGACAGTCCGTTTCACCTTCTCCAGGAAAGCAGCATACTCGGTCTCCACAGTGCACGCCATGCAGTCTACACAGATGATTCAAAAGCTCAATAACAGGTTGGCAACAAACTAAAGAATTATCAGCAGAAGGTATTGGCTTTAGCTCCATATTTTGTGAAGAATAAGGCGCATCAGTGCATGCTATGGTATACAAGTTCAATGTCAATGCTGGACAGCAGTTTCTTCTTTGGTGATAAAGCTCCTCACCAAAACCTAGACCTATGTTGGTGCTGCACAGCATCTGATGCAGGGAGTATATGAGCCACACAGCACCAAAACACCACTTGTAAAGATGCATGTGCTACTCATTTGGCATGCGAGAAGATTTGGTGCTGTTGCATGTGATTACTAACTACACGCAATGAATGTAGGATGTGCTAAGAAAAACCAACTCCTACATGTTTAATTTGTCAGAAAGTACATATTCAGCAACAACACTGATGCTATCAAGACAGTGATAATGTGATGCGCAGCAGCAGCCCATGGACCTTCTGGGCACCTTAATGCTGCTGCTGCTGCACATTATCTGATCAGAATGCCACTTGTAACGACACAAATGCTGCTACTGTTAGGCATGGGGAGATAATTTGGCGCTAGCCAAACATAAATACACAAGATAAGTTGTGCACGAAAAGCTTGCGCCTAGAACACGAAGAATAGTTCAGACACGAGCACGTAACATGAGAATGAACCCAATCTTTTTCACATTTATAAAAAGCAATCAAATTCAGGGAAAAGCCATCATTGCAGAAATTAAGAACTACGACTAGCAGGAACCCTTGATGAATCTGGTAAGAGAGGGCCTCATAAAGTTGATAGCTAATCAATCAGTAAAACAGAAATGCAGTTCTTATCTGATTTAAAGACCCTGGCAACAAAACGAAGGAACCACCTGATCCTGAATAATCTAGAGGAAAAGAACAGGATTCTCTTCAAACCCACCAATCTGTCATACTGCCTCCCACCAAATCAATAAGCCAATTTATCCAAACGCATAAAGGACACAAGTACTGAACCTAAAACATTCAGAGCCAACGGAAGAAGCATCGAGCACGTCGCTCACTATCAAACCCCAAAACATTCCCGACGCAGGCCTCGCTCACTCAAAAATTCGTCAAATCAAGCCCAGCCCTCTTCGAATTCTAAAGCAACGAAGCCGAATTTTTCGAAGATGGACTAACATAATATGTGCCGATGCATGAAAATCCTAGGGGAGGAACAATGCTCTGCATGCAATTGAGAGAGAGAGCGAGCTTCAGAGGCGTTGCGCGAGGCGAAACCTGGTCGTCAGAGGAAGAGATGGCGGAGGCGGTGGATCCAAAAGCTAACCTCCGACGGCGCACGACTGTTGCTCGGCGGTGAAGGGGCGGCGAAGATGAAGGCTGGAGAGCTTTCCGGGTTGTCTTTCGTCAAGCATGCAACAGAGGGCTTATTTTTCTTAGAAATTTGGAAGTCTTCTTCAGTTGAGAAAAAATAAAGGAAAGTTAGATTCAAGATTTAACAAATCCCGCAAAGGTTGGGAGCGCTCGGGCGGCGTTTGAAGAGGGCTTTCCCACGGACTTTGGACCCGAAGCCCCTTTAGCCAAAATTTAGGTATTTTGCGAAAAAAATTCTAAATATCCTTAAACTAAAATTGAGCCTTCAAAAGACTAATAAAAGCCCAAAACAGTTTGACTTTGAAGCATTCTCGATAGGCAATAGTGCTCCACCGATGAATTTTTTGAATTTTCAATATTACCTTCATTTATTAATCATAATTTCACATTTACCCATTTTTTTCTTCTTCTTTCTCCATTTCATAGCTTACACGCTCTCCGCCTCGAAAACACTCCCCTTCTCCCCACGATTTCAACGCCCCCCACCTCCTCGACTTCACCTCCACCCTCTGTCCTCCCCTCAATCTCCACAACAACGTCCAATCCCTCATTCATGTCGGAGATCTTGAAGCCACCTCTGCCATCCCCCCGCCACTCTATCTTATCTAACACTCCCCCCTTGTCTGGCCATGGTGGGACTCGACCTTGCCAATCGTGCCTGTGGCCCGTCGCCAAGGAGTTGGGAGAGGGTTTGGGGAAGGAAAAATAAAAAAAAAGGAAAAGAAAATAAAAGAATAAAAATCATAAAAATTCAAAAAATATTAGAATACTCGATCGACGGCTTACCAGCATCCACGTCAGTGATGGGTTTAGGACTTTTCTGGTAATTTTTTCTATTTCTTTCCTCAAGACATATGTGCCATGTTTACTATAGTGTAATTGCTCTCTTTTTAGTTGAAATATCCACTTTGATGTATTTTTGTAATTATAAATTTGTCCGCATGTAACAATTATTTTTTGATTTTAGATAAATTACATTTAAAAACTAAAATTAATCACACCAAAAAAACTTTTCGAAATTTGTGTTCACTAAACAGTGTTTTTGAAGGTATTTTTCAATTATAATTTAACAAATAGTTTTTGCATTTTGCCAAAATTTCTCTAATTTGAAGACTTTTGCTTTTCTCCAAAGGCTTTCTCCAAAAGCCGAACCAAACGCATCCTTAGATAGTCAGTTAGGATGTAGACTTCCTCTCCCATCCAGCGAGCTTTCGCCATTCAATTCGCAATTTGATTAGCGTCGTGTTAATAGCGAACTACTAAAATTCCTTTCATTTAGGGCATTAAACTATTGCACTCTTCAAATGGGTAAGACGGTGGTCAATAGGGTTGCCGATGCCTTGCCTTTGGTCGACAACCCCAACCCTTGCCCTAATCCAGGGGAGAGCCGTTGGGCATCGCCAATGTTCCACTAGCAATGAAGTAGCGACCATAGGTAATGGGGCTACCCTCTTGCATGTATTATCTTCTATTTTTTTGTTTTTTGTTTTTAAGTTTTATCTTCTTCTTTTTTTTTCTCTTTTATGAGTTTGTCTTTTTATGGAAAATTTTGGATTTTTCGACCTAATTTAATTAATATTGTACATAAATATTAAGATTCGAATTAAACCGACGTCGTTTTAGTGTTTCAGTCAACCTTAACTCAGAGAAAAAATATTAAAAAAATAACGTCAGTATTTTCTATTAGTCAAATTGAACAAAGTTATGGCAATGCTCGACAAAATTCAAGCACAAAAGCGACGTAAATTATCGATCTAGCGACTCTAAAGGTGTCAATGGGCCCGATCGGGAGGAAAGGAGCGGAATCAATTCTACAAGATCGGATCCTAGGGAGGGGCATGCATGGACATTGCCCAAACTTGTCAATTAGCTTTTGAAGCTCACGCAAGCCATCCACCCATTGACTAATAAGTGATATGCTTCACGCGATCGGTAAATTCATGTAGAACCGCGTATATAGCAATATTAAGTAATATAATCAATTCCATTAGTAACTTTTCACAATTGAAAAAAAAAATTGTAACTCATTTCATAACTCTTTCACTCATGATAAAAAAAAAAATTCATAACTCTTTTGCATTAATAATCAATTGAATGAAAATACAGTTTTTTTTGGTCGAAATGGAAATACCGTTTAAATAACATAATGATGACTATTAATTTCTAGTTAAGTAACTCATAGCTTTGAAAGTGTGTTTCTAAAAAAATCTTATTAATATAATCATGCACATTTTTTTTTTATTTTCAGAAATTACATTATATAATAAACAATATTTTTGTGCGTTGAAAATTCCACTGACTTCAGCGCCACCTGCGCCAGCTTGACAGCTTTTGCATCCCCTGCTGGCTTGCAGAAACCCAATCGCTCCCTCCGCTTAGACTCCGCTACGATCGTCTCGGCGCATCTCTGCATATCTTCAAACACTTGGTGTAGCACGAGCTCGTTGGCTCGAATCCATCGTGTATTCTTCGCATATTCACGAGTTTCTGGTCGCACCGCTGCATCGGCTGGGCCATCGATCCAGCTCAGGAGGGGCGTGAGCGCTGGTTTTCCAGGAGGGGGATTGATTGCGGGAGAGTGTGGGTCGAGTGAGATCGAATGGGTCAGGGCTCGAAGAAGAAGAAAAAAGGAGGGAAGAGGAGTAAGGGGAGGACTCCATCTAAGGACAAGCATGCTGATGAGGACAATGAGCTCCTCACCGAGGAAATCACTGCCCTGTGAGTTGATTCTGTTGCTTCCCAAAATAATCCCGCATGCCTTTTTAGTGCCGATCGCGTTATCATATTCATGGTGATTTATCTGAGTTTAAGTTCGTAAGTTCTGCAGTGACACATGCTCTCGAGTCTTGTTTATTCTACTCTGCCATTTGTGGACTCTATGAAGTATAATGCTCCTTCGTCTTAGTCATTGCGTGCGCATTGAGTCGGCTCAGTTGATGGCTTGCAGCAAACAAACACCCGAAGCATGTTGTCTTTATATTTTGCAGTTACTGAAGTTACTAACGTGCAATGTCCAGGAGCGCTATATTCCAGGAAGACTGCAAAGTCGCAGAAACCCCTCCGAAGATCATTATTAAGCTCAGGTTTCTTTTTAGTTGGAGTTCTGTTAATTGCATGAGTTTGATTATCTATCATGGTTATGGATATTTTTAGCTGGGATAAATCAGGCCTTACTCAAAGGACATGGGTTTTGATGATCTGGATGTGTCGGCCCTTCTTTTCGTGAGGTCAGTGCCTCTAAATTTCGTGTTTACGCTATCTCTCTTGGTGTCGGTAATTATGGTTCAGCTTTCACTTTATGTCTTTTCTAATATAGGTGCTTACCCGGGTATCCTTACAAGTGTCCAAAGTTGCAGATCATACCAGAGAAAGGTTTATCTGAAGCTGATGGAGATAAGCTTCTCTCTCTCCTACATGAGCTGGTATGAACTGGTTCTTGGTTTTAAGCAACAATTTTCAAGTGGTCTTCCTTTGCCTTTCCATATTCCTTGTCTGGTTGGGGGTTGATTAGGAGTTGCTGGACAAGTTGTTTTTCTCCAGAAGACTAAGCTGTGTGGAAACAAGCCCATAGACACTCCCTCTCTTGTATAAGCGGATCTTTCCTTCAGTAAATGGAATCACAACTCTATCAACTGACACGTAAGCACGATAACGGGAATATTAAAAGGGTACCAAGGGGGTGCCACCCTGCTAAATACAAGAGACTTGTCTTTACAGAATATCACAAGTTCGCCACTGGAGAACCGTTAATATTCCCCCTCAAGGTGGAGCACGGATATCACTCATGCCCATATTGCAAATAGGAAAGTACAGCATAATTCTTCTCAATCCATTTTGACAATATCTGCTAACTAGTCTATGGACTAGTCTATGGACTTCACAAGGGGTACTCGGATGAGCAAACTGTCTAGTTTCTCCTTGATGACGTTCCTGTCAGTCTCAACCAACTAGCTTGTTGTTGCTGTTGATCTTTCTTCTCACCTACCTTTCCCCAAATAGATTTGTTTCTAATTTACCTTCTACCGTGTGCCTGCACATCCAAAGAAGCATTATGATTTCTGCTGCATTCCGTTTTGTGCACATATTGGCGTTTTAAATCGTGCGGCATTTCGTGCCATTGAGCATTGAAGGGCTTATTGTCGTCTGATAGAATTATCCCTTGGGCTTAAGGAGCATTTAATTATTGCAAATAATGCTAGAAGCACTTTTCTAGTTCATCCAACTTGCTTGTACTCTTGGGTGAGAATTCATCCATTTGCACCATCCTTTGGCAAAACAGATCCAATATCTGGTCTCTGATTCTCATCAAGGGAATAGTCTCAACTTTCACTCTTACTCAAGCAAAACTCAAAATACTCTCGACTTCTGTGGACTTGGACATAAACACATGTTTGTTTGGCCAGCATGGAGGGGAAGGATAATGATGGGAAAATTGTAAATAGATCCCCCACTAAAATTTACTTCATTTTCCTCACCTGCCTAACATTTTATCGCACTCCTCCTCCTCACCAAACAAAGCGTTAAATTCCAATGTTCTTTCCAAAATTCCAATATTTTGTTTGCTCCCACTTGGTTTGAGGTTCTCTCACTATAATACAGAAGGCATACATTGAAGGATATGAAATCGTTTGTAGATAGAGAAAAGCGGAGTTTATCATTTAGAGCTCATTCTTGATGTAACACTACAATTTTCCCGTTTCTTCTCCATGTGTCTGACTAAGGTAAATGGCACTACTGTATATATCCTGAGTACAGCATTTTATTAATCGACTAATGATACCAAAATATTCAGTGATTTTTCAACAAATTTATCCGTGAAAGAAAAAGCAGGACTCACAACTCCCTTTAGCATCGCCACATTCAAATGGGGTTGAAAATTTCATGGGAGGAACCTACGTTGAAAAGTTCTGTAAGTTTCACTGCTGAAGTGAAAGTAAGTTTAGTTTGAGGATCACATTGAGAAAACGCAATGAAGGAACAAAAACATGAATCATCCCCTTTTAGCTCTTAGTTAGATTTAGATCTGTTTTTTTTTTTTGGGGGGGGGGGTGTGTTGTGGGAAGGTGGGGGGAGCATCTTGATTTGGTATATCTTATCTTTGTTAGTCTTCCAGCTAGCTTTGCAGGTCTGTCATATGCCCTTCCCGGACATTGTCAAATTTATTTCAGTTGAGATGAAACAAACACTGCACATATTATGCCTATATGTCAAGAGTACTATCTTTTGTGCAGAAATTTGAAGTATGTGTGTATGCAAGTAGCATGGATGTACTAGCGATAGAGCAGTTAAAACTGGGGTTATATATTGTTAATGTCTTTCAGTTTAATACCATTTGGGGTCATTTTTGCCTGATTACATGGATGAAATTATAGGGCAGTGTCTGAGGAAGTGTTTATAATTATAAAGGAGCAGAGAAAAATGCAAGACTTCTACTCTACCAGTCTATAACATTACTACACTTTGCATTACGTCATGTTCAGCATGTGGAGACATTGAATATGATGCACTTTCTTAATCATCACTCCCTTTTGTATTAGGCAAATTCTAATGCTCGTGAAGGCCGTGTAATGATTTTCAATTTGGTGGAGGCTGCTCAAGAGTTTCTGTCTGAGATTGTCCCAATGGGCCAAGCACACAGATTGGTATGCTTGAAGACTCATTTGATGTAGTGCAGTTCATGATTTTAATACAGCTATGGTGGAATTATCTTTTTTGTGAGGTCCCTTTTCTGCGGTTAGTTTGATCTGTCCTTTTCATCCTCTTCTGACCTCTTTTTGAAGGAACAATTTGTTGTACGGCAGGGACCTTGTTTGACAGGATTATAATTACAGTATATTTTCTTCTCCCTTAAATTGTCAATGGTGTGCAAGTGAGTTTTTATGCGCTTTCATCAGCATATGCAGCCTTAAACCTGTATCTGAAAAAAAAAATCCACTTTTTTTCTTGTAGTGTCTAAGGAGGGGATAATATGTGATGTTTGTGGAAGGTGGGAAAGAATGCTTCATTAGAATGATGGCTGTAGCTATATAACAGAGTCTGTGCACCCTTAATATGCTGTTTCCTTTTTAAACTTTTATATGATTTAAGGCTATCATTGGAAGACTATTAACTTTATTGGGATTTGTGCAAAAACAAACTCTTTATTAGGGAGAACTCATGAAAATAATGAGGAAGACCTGGTCCTCATAGCATGTGTCATTGTTGTTGAATGCAAGATCTTAATACTATTATGGCGCCTTGTACATGGAAATAGTTGATGCAAAAATCACTCACTTTTTGGATGAAAGTTATTGCTTCTGATATCATCATAGAAAGTTCAACTAAAAAGTTTTAGTTTTTTGGTGGGGGGAGACCACATATATATGTACAAGGCCTATATAAACCCATAGACAAGCGATCGGAAATACTTGACACGGACATATGCATGCATGGATCCATTCATGTTTCCAAAATGGAAGTTTCTGTTTAGAACTTTTTCTGTTTCAGTTAATGCTTCGGGTTCCGTATCGAAATTTTCAGTTAAAGGACAGTGCTTGAGGAAAACATGTTTTTGTATAATTATCTTTGAACTCTGTTGAGATTGGTCAAATTTTGGCAAAATGGTTTAAGATCAAATTATGGAGGATGCCTGTCCACTCTTCAATTATCTAGGTACAGATTACAGTTACATCTCCACAATAAATGCCTGAAACTTGCTAATGTGTTCAATGAGCTAATAAATTTGAGGTTTTGTACCACAAAGTAAACTAAAGAATATTTTCTCGCTCTAGATTTATACATTCAAAGAAATTTCCGTTTTTGTGCCTATTTAGACTAAACATATGTCATGAATCAGGTTGTATAGGTTGTATAAACTATATATTTTCTCTGAAGCTCTCTAAGTTTTTAATTTGGATGAAGTTTCCATTTTCTTTAGCAACTTTGTTTGTGTTAGTTAAGAAATATTTAAGCAATCTAGTTTAATGATTTTCTCTTTCTTTCAAGTAATTATATAGTAGAACTTTTAAGTTTTACTAAGAATATTGTTCCCCTTGAGCAAGCATATTGTTTTCGTAAGTTCTGTATTTTTGGAAGTTTGAAACTGTTATGGTCTTTGTATAGTCTCTCTCTTGATGTTTTTATCTGTAAGTTTCACTTGGTATTTTTCTCAAATACACCTTGTCAACTGTAATCCTTCTTTGCTCATTGAGGGACAAATAATCCCTAAACTGAATTCGATACCAAAAAAAAAAAAAATCCCTAAACTGAATTTAAAGTCAATTTAAATTGAATACATGAAAGATCCAATGGATCGTATCTCATAAAATATGCTATGTTGTCTCCTTTTTACCAAAAAATTTATAATGCCACAGTTGCCATGGCCCTTCTTATGGAGGTGAGAGTAAAATTGTCAACATAGGAGGCTAGTGGGCCTAATGGAGTTGAATTGAAGTAGTAGCTCACCATACTCTCTGATAGTTTTTGACAGTTCATAGATGACTTATATGAGTTTGAATGGTCTATGTAACTCTTCCTTACGGGAGGGGTAGGCAAAACCTACATACACAGTTAAAATCTGGTAAGCAGCTTTTGGAGATCATCTAGCATCAGGTTTTTCCTTATTTGATCTGTTACTGTTAGTGTGTAATTTGTTGATAAACAAGTATTCTTAGTGACATGCAAAATTGGTGTGCACTCTTGTACCATTAAGGACTACTTTTTGTGTCTCAATGTCTGCTCTTTGTGGACCTAGGTCTGGTTAAACTTTTGATTGGATGATTTCCGTTTATTTCACCAATTTTAATGTTGATGATGATACTAGTGTGGAAAACTTGAGGACAGTTTTGTTGTTATTTTATACCATATTGAGTGGTTTTGTCCTGCCCTTTTTCTGAAGGTGCCATGCTTGACCAAGGATGACAATGGCCCGATGTTTCAGAAGGACATGGCAGCTTCTTTGAACAAAGGTGGCTCTTCCAGAGGACCCTTCGTATATGGTTTTGTAGACCTCTTTGGTAGCTCCGGAGAGTCATGGCATTGGGGTCTGAGTATGGATCAGAGAAGTGAGACAAATTCTTCTGTACAGTTGCCTGCATTGGGAGTTTCCAATTTCCGATCTGAGTTTCCAGATAAGAAGCTTAGCAAAGGTTTAAAGCTACAGACAATGCTAGATAAGAAACAACCATCAGTGCTCTTCCCTACTAGCAATTTGGAAAAGCTTGAAGAAGAAAATGATGATGATGAGAAGTGTGTATCTACTTCCACTTCGGGTGAAGCAACGATGGAGAAGTTCGTTGAATTTGGTTTTAGAGGCGTGGAGGTAAAGAATATTATTTTTGGTTGCACAAATATGCGGAAGTAAAATGTTTATTTTCCTTAATATCTTTTAGCCGATTTTAATGAACATAAATAATTCCTGCCTTCTAGTTTCTAATACATCAACTTGGAGCCTATTTAATAGCGCATTTTCTATGTCCTTTCCTGGTTACCGTGAAGGAAACATAATAAATGCATGGTAATGCAGAATGCTGTTTTCCAGGAAAATGCATCCAATGTTGGCTATGAAGATGGCAATAATGATGATGATGACAACGATGACGAAAGCAGCAGCGGTAATTTTGACGATGTGGGCGATGATTACGATCTTGTTCATTCCGATAGCCTGTCATCTGAGTCCATGATTCATCATCAAGCACCTCAAATTATCAAGAAAGATCTAATACTGGTGGTGTTTTCTGTTCTATTTTTTAATGGTTTTCCTTGCTTTGTAATTTCACCAAATCAAAGTATTCTGATATCTATGTGCGTTGCAGGTTCATCTCCTTCGTCTCGCTTGTGCTTCCAAAGGGCCATTGTCTGATTCTTTCCCTCAAATAGCCTTGGAGCTACACAATCTAGGAGTATGCGATTAAGATGTTTTTCGTCCGTATAGTGTTATTGGTCCACTGACTAAACTGTGCTTTTTGGTGGTTTTGTTTAGATTCTTTCTGATTGGGTACGTGATTTGGCATTAAAACGGTCCTCGCTGTTTAAGAGAACTTTTGACCATGCTTTTCAGCAGCATACGGTCAGCCTCTCTTTCTCTCTCCCTCTTTCATCTCCTAATATTCGATAGATTACCCAGAGTATTTTATGTATTCTGTCTTGTTGTTTGTTCTGCAGACATCATCAAAAGTTTCTCAGTTTTGGAAGCCTACAGCTGATATTGTGCAGCCCAGTACACCTCCTCCAAGTTCCCGCTATCTCAATGACTTTGAGGAGCTTCAAACTCTTGGTAAGATATTACCTTCACAACTTTTCTTCTTGGATCTTGGCATTATTTGAATGTCATGATGTAAGTTGCAACAATATAGTACCTAGTGAAAGATTTTAAACTATGGGGTTGCATTGTCCGTTGATATGAGTGGAGTCGACTGCCTGAGGAAACACGTTGAGTAACGGCAGTGTTATTTCTGTTTGATTTGGCTACTGTCATCTCTCCGGAAATTGGTGGCTATCACTTCTCTAGTCATTTTGTTTCTAGGCATGACTCCCTTGGAACTGTTTCTCTTGTTTGGTATGAAAATTACTGCCTCAATTTTCTTTTTTCACATGGAGCACAGATAGTGGAAAGCACTGTATACTGGTCTCTTATATGCCTATTGAAAAATACATCCTAAAAATCAAGGGATACATTGGGATTATAGCTTTATTAGTTGAATTCAGAGTTGATATAAAATTCCCAAGGATATCCCTTCTTGACAATGATCTTGTCGAGCAATCCATGTCGGGCAAATGGCATCTTGCTGGCTGCCTGTTCTTTTCCATTTTAAATTACATGTACACACTCTCTAAGCTTCGGAAGCTCTTTCAGGTGCATAGCTAGATTTGTAATTGATGACGAGGGAGGCAGGGCAAGTACTAATAACAAAAGTTTGGTCATGCTGGTAGGCCTACTTGTACAAGAGGGCAAATAGTTGATAAGTGAAGAGGGAGGGAGGACAGTTTTGGCAAAAAATGGTTATTGAACCGGAATAGTTTTGGCAAAAATGGTTATTGAACTGGAATATGATACCAGGACAGTTTCACACCAGAACAATGCAAATTTTGCAATGGAGACATTGTTAGGCTTAGACAATGCAAATACTGTAGTAATTTCGCTTATAGTAATTCTTTCACTTGTGCTATTTGAGGAATTCTACACCGATTGAAATGTAACTATAATGACATCAAAATGGATTCTATAATATGACCTAAATGTAAGAAGGACCAAGATAAGATTTGATATCTGCAGGTCAGTTGTCCGTTCAGGTTCTATCTAATCACTTCTGCCAGTGAGAATAGTTTCATGAAACCCTTTTTGCAAATCAAGATAAGATTGAAATGGACTACTTGTTAACCTTTTGAATTTGTTCCGTTTAAGAATTTTATTTTTTGTTACATCTAATGGAACAGGTCATGGTGGTTTTGGCCATGTTGTCCTTTGTAAGAATAAATTGGATGGTAGGCAATATGCAGTGAAGAAAATCCGGCTCAAGGACAAAAGCTTGCCTCTGAATGACCGTATATTAAGGTAACTTCTCATTGATATATGAAAAGCTATCCGAGAGTAAGGTTCTCTATTGACACAGAACTTGCACCATAATTTGAGTAAACATGTTGAAAACCACTTAATCTTGGAATTGATGATATATCCTTTTGTTGTACCTGGACTATCCTTTGATCTTTATATGGGGAGTGTTTCTAGATTACATGATCGACCACGAAGGGAATTTAGAAAAGTACTGTTCTTTTAACTGAATAAATGCTTGACTACGGAGTGGAAAGTTACTGTTTTCAGTAGACAGTTTAGTGTGCAAATGATTAGAAGGGTGTCTATAATGCGTCCATTGTAACTTGGAGCTGGTTTTATATCATGGTGGATGGATAATTTTTCATCAGTTGCATTTAAAAAAGGAGGTTCTTGGTGTGGTTGTATGTGGTTTGGAGAGTAGTCATCCAATCATCCTTTTTAGTGCCCTATCAGCTTACTGTGATTGCTGGTGGAGTTGATTGTGAAGGGATGACAATGAGTTTATATAGACCATTTGTTTTGGTTAATGATAGCTAGCTGGTGATACTCAGGTAAATTACTGGCAGGCTTGTCTATGATAGAATCCCTCTTTTGATCCAATCCTTCAGTAGTGTTGTTTGACTATATGGAAAACTGAATGACATGAAAATCTGTCAATTCACTGCCAAATTCATCAAATTTGTTATGGCAACTTACGTTGCCTATTAATATTCTGTCAGGTACCTTCTTCTCCAATGCACTCTATTAGTATTATACAAATCGAAGAGAAAATATTTACTTCTTATTTCTTGTTTCATCATCTCAAGTCTTCAACAGTCCATTTACACAGGAGAAGGCTTCATTCTGTTTAGTTGCACTTTCTACCAGGATATCTTTGGGAATTTTTTCCCCTTTAACAGAATGATTGATCAGATGGGGAGGTTTGATGGAGAAGCTGTAGTTTGCACATTTGTTGACGCACTTCTGTAGTATTCCTTGAGCAGTGTTTGTGATTGCGTCACTGGCCAAATAGTAGTTGGCCAAATGGCACGAGAAACAAGCCATAAAAGCTATGCAGATTCCTGTACACTTGCTATGTACAGTTGACCTTTTTGTTCTTGTATAAGGATGTACCATGCAAAATCTTGTACATGTTAGAAACATTGCACATCGTTGACTAGTTTTCTTGGTGATATTGACTCACATAACCCTCTCGAACATATAGATGACCAATCTGGAGAATGAAAACTCTGTTGCATGAAATGCTCAAGCAGATGGAGCAAGCGAAGAAAGTGGTTATGTTTCCAATGTCATCTGACTCCATTGCCAAATGTCAATCTAGTGGCATGCATTTGCTAATTTGGTTATCAATGTATGACACAGTATTTTTAGTCTGTAGGTTAGAATAGTTTATTGTACGTGTGATATTTGGTGGCTTGAAATTTTTTTTGGTGTTTTATTTTTTTCATGTAGTGCTAGTAATTTCACCGTCCAGATCTCATGTGCTCTTCTGATGTGTGCATATGCATAACAATGTGTTGGTAAACAGGGAAGTGGCCACTCTATCACGTCTGCAGCATCAACATGTTGTACGGTACTACCAGGTCAGTAACCTTTTCATGGGGTTTCTTTTTTGTACTCTACTGCTCTTACTTCAGGCTTAGAGATTGACCAGTTTTGCTGTTATAATCTGTTGTTACTCTTTGTCGACATTTGAACTTATCCATATATACATGCTTCATTTCTGTTGCTAATGTGGTTCTACCCAAAACACATGGTTTTCCTTTTTTTAATGTTGAATATGTAAATCATTCAATGCAAATGTGATTTGCAAACCTTCCAGGCATGGTTTGAAACGGGAGTTGCAGGTTCACATGGTGATGTTGCTTGGGGTTCTATGACTGCAGCAAGCTCCAATGTATGTGACCGGAACACAAGCTCCATTGACGTCTATGGGCAAGATAACAAACTTGAATCGACATACTTGTACATTCAGATGGAGTATTGCCCTAGGTATAGTCACGATATCAGCACTTGCCATTGCAACCATACTTACTTTTCCCAACTTGTACGTCTAGCGATATTTAGCCAAAGCAAAGGGACTCTGCAGTAGCAGAAGCAGTGCTTTCTCGTATAGCTTGACTACTGACTGAATTACCATCGAGATACCTTAGCACAAATTATCTTGTGGCAATATCGTACTAAACTATTCTTGCAAGCATACTACAAATTGGAATTTAGATCCTGTTTAACCTTTGTGCAGAGGACATTCTTCATGTTAAGGTGTTATCCCACATCATTTACAATGGTTTATTATAGCCTTACATCAATTAGTCTCTTTGCAGCATATGGCTTAAGCTTTTGGTTGGACATTGTATGATAATACGAGAGTCAGGTTTTTCATGGAACGTTCAATCTCTTGTTTGTGTTTTGAGGAAGACAATTGTAGATTATGTATTCATCTGAATTTCTCTTCTCGCTTATGCCTTACTAGTTATTTTTTATGTCCCTCTGCTTGAGTCCAAATAGGTATGTATGTGCTCTAGTGATTGATACACGTGTATTTTGTATAGAGTGATATATTTTATCTGCTAGTAAGAAATTGCTTTCTTTTTTGTTTTGGCTTGAAGGACTCTTCGCCAGGTGTTTGAATCATATCAGTTTGACAAGGAACTTGCATGGCATTTGTTTCGCCAAATTGTAGAAGGCTTGGCACACATACATGGACAAGGGATTATCCATCGGGATCTTACACCGAATAACATTTTCTTTGATGCCCGTAATGACATTAAAATTGGAGATTTTGGTCTTGGTATGTTTTGGCAATTACATTTTTCTTTGGTCTGATCTAAAAGGCAATCTAAAGTTTTCTTATTCATGGAAAATGTTCAACGAGAGATGTATTTGGAGTGATTTTGATTACTGCTGTGTTCCTGTCGAGCAACCTTTTTTGGTAAGGGCCATATACCTGTTCAAACTATTTTCTTTAAGAGCTGATATCAGTAATTGCGATTCTGCAGTATGAAAACATAAATGTGCTGCTCATTTGATATTTATTTTTGAGTTCATTGTGAGGTTGAATTAGTTCTCCTCCCCTTATTTATTCTTGCTGTCTAGTGATTATAGCAGTGTCATAAATAATGCAGGAGCTCAAGTAAAAGAAGACATTCAAGCTTTAACTTATGAGAGTACAAAAATTTTATGGCAACAGCGAATTGATTTTGTCTATTCTGTTGTTGGCTTTCAGCAAAATTCTTAAAACTTGAGCAGTTGGATCAGGACCCAAGTTTTCTAACTGAAACTACTGGAGTTTCCATCGATGGTACCGGTCAAGTCGGTACCTATTTCTATACTGCCCCAGAAATTGAACAAGGGTGGCCAAAAATTGATGAAAAGGTACATTGCCCAACTTTGTCTGGCTTATTTAAGCAAGTTCTGGGATGAATTTTCCACCTGCTTCACAGCACTCTGCTGTATCTGCATCTTTAAAATCTTGACTGGTATTCAATGCAGGCTGACATGTATAGTTTAGGGGTTGTGTTTTTTGAGCTGTGGCACCCATTTGGGACAGCTATGGAGAGACACATTATACTTTCAGATCTGAAACAGAAAGGAAACCTTCCTCCTCTTTGGGTTGGTGACTTTCAAGAGCAAGCTTCCCTGCTGCGGCTCTTGATGTCTCCTAGTCCTTCTGAGCGTCCATCTGCAACTGAGCTTTTGCGGCATGCCTTCCCACCAAGGATGGAGTATGAATTGTTAGATGGTACGTATTCAAATGTGTCCTTTCTTCGTGTATGTGGCACACGTTACCACATGCATGTTGCAGGTGCCCTGTGCACAACCATGCCGGCATGCATGCACATCTTCTTGCGTGAGAGACAAGGCCTCAGTGGTCATTGAAAACTTTTTTATGGTGAAATAATGAATAATTGTAAAACAGGAGATGACAATATTTAACTCATGTCATTCTTTATGAATATGTACAGATATTCTTCGCACAATGCGAAATTCAGAGGATACTAGTGTGTATGACAAAGTTGTGAGTTCCATCTTTGACAATGAAGCCTTGAGGATGGAAGAAAAACATGAGCATGGGGATGGATTAAATTTGCATAAATTTCATGATTACTCTATCCAGTACCCAGAGTTCGACACTGAACTACGTGATCATGTCATGGAGGTCTCTAGGGAAGTCTTCAGACAGCATTGTGCAAAACATTTGGAGATTATTCCTATGTGCTTATTAGACGACTCTCCACAGATCAAGAGGTTCCTTTTTTTGTGATCTGGGTCTAATCATCTTACAATGAGAATTTTTTTAGTATGCTTTCCTTTCCTTTGGAAAACCAGATGTCACTGACTATCTCAGTTTTTGCTTACAAGGAGTTCTGTCAAGGTATTAACACATGGTGGTGATATGCTTGAACTTTGCTATGAGCTGCGTTTACCATTTGTTAGTTGGGCTGTTACACAGCAGGTATCCCTTATGAATTCCCTCCGCTTGACTTATTTTCTTTGACAGAAGTTATCAATGTTTTCTGGTGTTGTTGCTTTAAATTATGCTTGTCCATCAACTTGCATGATATCCTCATAAAAAGGACGTGGATATCTTGGTTTCCCCCATTGAAAAATTTCATTGTCTTCTTTCTTTCCCTTCTGCATGTTCTCGTAGCCTTATAGTTGTGCTCTCAACTTTGCCAATTCCAGTTGCGGTGATAATTCATTTGCTTTCTTTAGTTCTTAGTTTGTTTGTGTGTCATTGTCCTCTCCCCTTGGACAATGCTTTTGTTCCTTAGACCACTACAAAAAGTAAAATTTAATGGAAGAATGAAACTTTTATTTTGATATATTTTTCCCTAATTGTGGCATATTTGTAAATTTTAGTTGGTAGTTAGCAGGTGGCCATAAATGGGGTAAATGTGTCTCTCATGCTCTATAAAGATAGGCGTCTTATATACTGTTTTATTAGTCTATTTAGCAAAGATGTAGCCTTTGAATCTTTTCTCTCTCTCTCTCTCTCTTGAAGATTCTGGAATATTTACATGGTATCAGAGCCACCAAGAGAGAGGGTAAACTAAATTGCATTTCAATGATCAGTTAGCTCTATACTTCCAACAGGGATGATTCCCCAGTGATCTTCTGGGGGTCATTTTATTTATGCTGTTTCTGAACTGATACTACTTAATTAAACATGAATTGAAATTTATCTTGCTGCTTTTGCTTCAATGATTTTTGAGAACTTTCTCAAGCCATATTAGATCCTACGGCTACAGGATTTGGATTTAGCAATTGAAACTGACCGTGCTTTTGTCAATATTAAAGAAATCTTCATGCAAGCGATATGAAATTTCAAATGTCTTTAGGAGAGCTGTTGGTCATTCTCCACCGACTCGCTACCTCCAGGTACTTATATGAATAGTTCCATAGTTATAACCCTTATGAATTCATTGTCTCTTGAAAAGAAAGCCCAGAAAGAAAGTTAAACTCAAGTCAAGTCTTATGTGCTTTCTGTCTGATTATCAACAGGGCGACTTTGACATCGTTGGAGGTGCGTCTGCCTTAACAGAAGCAGAAGTTATTAAGGTCTCTCTCTCTCTCTCTCTCTCGACTGATTTCAGATATCAATAAACATATCAGTTGGACTGTAACAAGAGTTGTGGGGTCTTATTTTGGGCTAAAGCAATTGCTTGCTTGGTGTTGTCGTTTGCTTTTGCCTCTGATATCATTTTGCTTTGATTTGTTGCCCTATTTAACAAATATATAGAAATTACATGGAGGACTTTTTGCGTGATGCAAATTATATATACAGTGCAACCTCAGCCTACGATCTCTGTTTGAACGCTCTCAGCCCAGCTTGGTTGTGAAGTTACTAGCAACTTATGTTTTTTCAAGCAACACATTTTAGATGGCTGTCTTCTGTTGAACAACTCAGCTATTTTGTGTGGTATTGAAGAGTATTTCCAAACACGAGGGAGGTATCTCCTACGGGCACCCATGCAAGGGATAGTGTAGCTTTGGTGCCTCGTCTAGTGTGAGGTCATGGGACATCACCTTGGTGTCATTAGAAGAGCGCCTCAGGCGAGGTGCTTCTCTTCTAAGGCAATGCCTCTGCGAATAGTCAAGCTTTTGGACCTTTATACCCTTATTTAAGTGAAGATGAGGGAAAGGGTGGAAGGACTGTTTTTGTAGAAGTGATATATTGTTAAATTCAAATAGAAGAGGTTGGCAGTTTTGTGAGGAAAGAATGTGCTTAGAAGCTTTTCAATGTCTTTTCAATATCCATTATAGGGCAAAGTCGTCTTCTTCTTCTTCTTCTTCTGCTCCTCCTCCTTCTCCTTCCCCCCTCTCTCTCTCTCTCAGGCATAGTAATTTATAAGAGGACATTTCACTGATTATTTCCTCCACTTCAATTTTTGCTATGTAAGGAGTGAATCACCATGTTGTCTTAACACATTGTTTGTCTGTTTGTAAAATGCGTCTCTACTTCAACTTAGTACCTTGCTTCACAGAGGTGAGCACCTAGCTTGGCGCCTGGTGCAGTGGATTTCTTGTGTGGCTCGGAGTATTATATGCTTATTTAATTAATGTTTGCAGGTCACAATGGACATTGCAAGTCACTTTATCCCCCCTGAATCTTGTGATGTTCATTTGAATCATGGGGACTTGCTAGAAGCAATATGGTCTTGGACAGGTATTAAGGCTGAACACAGACATAAAGTTGCAGAGGTACTTGCACCATCGTAGTGTTGTCACACACATTAAATGATATGTAAATCGGAGCTAACAGATTCTTCCAATTTCTCTTTTAAGCTTCTCTCACTCATGGGTTCGCTGCGTCCTCAATCCTCTGAGTGGAAATCAAAATGGGCTGTGATAAGGCGCCAGCTTTTGCAGGTATAAGCAAATTCACATAGGCTTGTTAAGCCCTGTGCTCTTCTGGGTTAACACTGTCATTTCAGTACTCTATTTAGATTAGGCTAGAAAATGTTAATAGGCCATTGCTTCTCTAGATTATTACCTATATATAGGTCTGCATAGTGGATTTTCTGAAGTTACACATCTGCAATCTCTTTTACTATCCCTTACTTGATGAGCTAAGCCTTTGTCCATGAATTGGATCTTGGTTTTAGTTCTGATAGAATATTTTTTTTCCCAAATAGTGCAATATTCTTCTATTTGGGAGTTAATTTAACTTGATATATTCACACATCATTTCCTGGATGGTATTGGACGGGAAAGTGGAAGTGGTCCTTCTTCCATAAGTAAGAAAAGATCCTGCTAGTACGGAATTGGTGAGAACTTGACAGAATACTCAGTCTAGGGGATATGAAGTGCAATATAGATGTGTCGTTAGGTGTTTTTCCAGCATATCGGAATCTCAATTCATAAATCCTTTTTTTTTTTTTTTTTTGGGCACTCCGAAACTTTCTTCTCTCCTCAAGTAATTTTTCTCCGGATAGAGATAAAGAACACCAAATTAATCTTTTTAATGGATTTAAAGCTTGTGGGACTTTAATTTCTGAGAGAGCTTTTGTGAAAGCACGACTGAAGGATGGGATCCTGATGAATTAGGAAGACGAACTTTTGAATAATAATGAGGCATAAAGTAGACTTTACAGTTCATCATTATGATATGTCTAGAATAGAAATTTGAAACTAAGAAAATGGCAATGAATGTTTTTTTTTTTGGTAAAGGAATGGCAATGAATGTTTTTTTTTTTGGTAAAGGAATGGCAATGAATGTTGCTGAAGGTAAAGGATGAAGTGACCCATATTATTGCTTCAGACTTTGTTCTTGTGCCCAAACCGTACCATATTGCAATAAGCAAGTATCAAAAGATGTATCAGTAATCTCAAGCATTGATTTTTCTTCTTTAGGCCAAAGAAGCACTTGCATTTGTTTTTGCATGGACAAATGGTGCACATTAGCATTCTTAATAAAACAGAAGTTTGTTGCTGAAAAATATTGGTGAAATGCACGTAATCATAATGCATGGTGTTGATGATTTTTCTTGAGGAAAAAAAAAAAATCTTCAACGTGGGTAAGCTGCATATGATTAGTATCAAGAAAGGAATTTCTATTGAGAAAATTATCAAAAAAAAAATTTCTCAATATCTTATTAATGCCCGGCATTAGCTAAAAGCCTATATAGCAGCTTATTATACATTTTGTGGAAGTGGGAATCAGCATGTATATCTTTTGGGTGCTTATGAATACATTGTAAATAGACCAGCTTAAGTATCTTTAATCAACATCAACATCACCTTAAGTATCTTTAATGCTTCAAATTATTCTTCTTTTATTTATTGTTCCCGAATTTAACACTTTCTTTGTACCTTTTTGTCTTATGTATTTCGTGGAGAAAGTGTTCTCATGTCTTCTCATGGTAAAATAACAACTAACTATTAAAGTGGTTAAATGTTATACCACACATTCATCTAATAGTTTAAGTTTTTAGACAAACTGGCAGTGGTTTGATAATTTCCATGATATCAGAGCTAAGGTCCTGAGTTTAAATCTCTCCATGCCCTTATTTTCCTCCCCAATCATATGTTTCCATGCTTTAGTCTTAGGCAAAAGTCTAACCTATACGTGAATAGGAGTGTTGTAGTATTTAAAGATTGAACCACACCTTTATCTAATGGCATAAGCTTTTATAACAGTTGTTGGTGGACTGGTATACGTAACATTTGCAACGTGACTAGTATCAATAAGCAATCTAGTGGAGTATGCTAAATGTTTTATATCATGATTATCTGTGTACATCTTCATGAGTCCTATATATTCTTTCAGGAGCTTAAACTGGGGGAAGCCATTGTAAATAGATTGCAGGCTGTGGGCTTAAGGTTCTGTGGAGCTGCTGACCATACTCTTTCCAGACTCCGGGGTGCCCTTCCAGCTGGTATAACTGATGTTATGTCTTTTACTTTCTTTGATGGATTTTATTTTGATCATTGACGACACCTCCTTGGCAGATAAGCCTACTCGCAAGGCGCTTGATGAATTGTCAGATCTCCTTAGTTATTTGAGAGTTTGGAGGATTGAGAAACATGTCTATATTAATGCCTTGATGCCACCATCAGAGTACTATCATCGAGATATATTCTTTCAGGTATTTGAATTTATACTGTTTATCGGAACTATTCGTTTATATAGAGTTGAGTACTTTGAACATCTGATATGTGACCCTCTTATTGTTCTGTAATATAATGTGCTCCTATTCTAGTCTAAAAATTTTAAATGCATGTAGTATTTGAATGTCCTGTTGTGTGTTGGCATGTCGACACTACTTATTCCTGTTTGAAAAGATTGCTTATCTTGAGTAGTCTAAATGTTTCAAAATCTGCCTCTGAGCAACACTAGTGCTTACAAACAGGGTTCAGGGACTGAGATCCTTATGGTGACATATGGTTTGTTCCCATTATTTGCAATGTGTTGGCTATACTAATTCTAAACTGAAATGCAAATGCAGAATTTTAGATGCTTCTCTGTGCATTATCTCATTCCGTCAAAAATCCAAAAAAAAAACCTAAGATAATCCAATTTTCAGACATTGCACGGTTCATGTTGAGTTGTATGCTATTTTATTTTCCCAGGTACATTTAACGCGGGAAAACAATGCTGGATCACTTTTAGAAAGTGCATTACTTGCTACTGGTGGACGCTACGACTACTTGCTTCATCAGCTGTGGGAACATGAACATGTAGGCTATGAGATTTCCCTTTTCAGCTTGAGTCTCTTTATCTCATAAGGACAAAAGCACATATTTCCACTTGGCAAAATATGTGTTCCTTTAGTATTTATTAAAGGTGTTAGAGTAATTAAATATTAAACCACGCCTTCATCCAACAGCTTAAGCTTTTGGAACAGTTGGCAGTGGTCCCACAAAATCTCACATGGTATCAGAGCAGGAGGTCCTGAGTTCAAATCCTCCAATACCCTATTTGCCTCCCCATTGATATATTTCCACGCTTAGGACTAGGCAAAAAGACCAGACTAAGCGTGAGGGAGAGTGTTAGAGTAATTAAATATTAAACCACGCCTTCATCCAACAGCTTAAGCTTTTGGAACAGTTGGCAGCGGTCCCACAAAATCTCACAAAAGGTATTGATTTGATAGCTAAGTTGCACCTCGATTTAGTGATTGGATGTTCTTATTTACCAATTTATCTATCGTTCCCTAGTCTGGAACCCCAGAATCTGTCGTTTGATTCGCTTAAATCACATGGTCTGCCCCAATAATCGGTATTTCACTTCCCATATGTTATTCCAGGATATTCCTCTTAGGTCACATCACCTCAGTCATTGTTGTTTCTGTAAGCATTTGAATTTGGTTCTAATTTTTGCCACCTATTTTGGTTTGCTTCCTTCACCAAGATGACTGCATTACATGATAATTCTTGAGCTCGACTATTGTTGGGTTTTGCTGTTCTGACTGTGCCTTTTCCTCCTCAGAAAGCAAGTCCTCCAGGTGCTGTTGGGGTAAGTTTAGCTTTAGAGATGATAATTCAGCATTCGTCTATGGAAATAAAACCTTTCAGGTAACATCTTTCTGAAATTTTCACTTGCTTCCCGCTTTTCAGTCATTGACATAAGTTTTCTCATTTGATATTCATGTTCTTCCCTCCATTTCTTACTCCAGAAGAAATGAAGCTGGCATCAGCGTTCTTGTATGCTCAAGGGGAGGAGGTGGTTTGTTGGCAGACCGCATCGAACTTGTTTCTGAGTTATGGGAGGCAAATATTAAGGTTACCAAAATGGAAATTTTCGATGCTCTTTTTTCCTTTTCTCGTTATGCTGCAATAGTCGGTTGCTTTTCTGTCTGAAACTCTTTTCTTGCCAACTATATAATGCAACAGGCGGAGTTTGTGCCACTACCTGATCCAAGCTTTACAGAGCAATATGAATATGCGAATGAACATGATATTAAGTGTCTTGTGATCATAACTGACACAAGGGTATCTCAGACTGATTCAGTTAAGGTGAGTTTTTCCTTGTTGGAATTTGGATCAATAACTTAAATTATACCATTTTGTCAATAGAGGCTCTTATCAGAAGATGCTAAAATGGCAGCTCAGAAACTTTATGTCGTACCTTCATGTAGCTTGAACTATGAAAATCAAGTAAGATGCCTTCGTCTGTGCTGTGCTGCTGCTTATTACACAGTTCAATTTCTCATGCTGGACAAATCTCATAAAACATTAGCAGTGAAACAAGCTTTAATTATTCGTTTCAGGAGGTACACTATTTTCAGATTTTTCCTTCTACTTATGCAATTTTCTCGTGTGGCATACTTTGCTTTTACTTTCCATAGAATGGTAACTAAGAGGATAAAATTCTTTCTGGGATAGAATATACCTTTTGGGGTGATTCAGAAGAAAGCACATTCGGATTTTACGTATACATGTCTATTTTGGATGGAAGAATGGGTTAGCACGGGATTTGGACTGAGATTGGAAAGCTTTGGATGCTGCATAAGATTAAGGCGTCAAGTCCTGTAACATCTGGAGCTATTGACCAGATACTGGATCTTGGCACAAGTAAATCTATTCATTTTGTTGTTTGAACTCTGTAACTAAGTTTTACTGGTGAAAGTATGGACATACCGTGAAAAATGTACATTGTAAACTTCTAGAAGTCTAGGAAACCATACATCTTATGCCGATGATCAGTGTTCTGCATATCTGAAGTGCAAAGTTGTATTTATTTGCATATTCACCAGTGAATGAATTGCCTGTTTTAACCAATAAGAGAAGTCCAAACTTGCTTACATTTTTGTTCACTCAATGCAAATGACTGTCAAGCAAATCAAACCATAGGATCTCCATTGGGGTAAGTGCAGATACAAGATTTGAATTTTTGGCCGTTGATCAATTGAGGACTTCAGGTAAAAAAACACGAATCACGTTTGGAGTTTGTAGTCGGTAAAATTTAAGCATCGGCAATTCTGACGTGGTTCCCCCGTGGAATATTTAGCCATCTGCCACGTGTCAAAACCCTAGAATAAGATGGTGGAAGTTAAAAAAGGAAAAATAGACAGATTTTAAGGAAAGGAAGCTTCAGGAAGGACCTTGGCAATTAGAGGGAGAACTAAATATGATGCGAAACGAGATGTCTAACTGCATACAAAGAATGGCGAGAGGGGTGTTAGGGGAAAGTAAAGAGAATGGACATCAAATAAAGGAAACTTGGTGGTAGAATGAAGAGGTGCATGAGGCTATTAAACAGAAGGAGTGTTTCAGATGTTTGCATAAATTTTCTAATGAAGAGAATTTGCAATAATTTAGATTGGCGCAACAAAATGCTAAGAAAGCTATGCGAGAGGCAGGGTTTCTCCAAAATGTACAAAAAAGTTGGGAGCAAAGAGGGAGAAAAATGTATCTATAGGCTTGTAAAGATAAGAGACAAGAAAAGTAAAGACTTGACCCAGATTAAATGCATCAAGTATGAAGATAAAAAACTACTAGTGAGAGATGCAGAAGTGAAGGAAATGTGGATGAGTTATTTTAACAAGCTTTTTGATGGGGAGAGCAATAGAAGTGAGGTGGATTTGGCGGACGCCTCTGATGATTTAAATAGAAGGTTTGTGCATAGAATTAGAGCACATGAAGTTAAGGAGGCACTAAAGAAGATGAAAACTAGTAAAGCCTTGGGACTAGAGGGTGTCCCTATTGAAGTGTGGAGATGCTTAAGGAATGTGGCAATAAGTTGGTTGACTAAACTGTTTAACAAGATTTTCCAAACTAATAAGATGCCTGATAAACGGAGGAAAAGTATGATTGTGCCTATCTACAAGAACAAGGGGGATATCCAGAACTGTTACGACTATAGAGGTATTAAGCTTATGAGTCATACAATGAAATTGTGGGAAAGAGTTATTGAGCATCATTTGAGAATAGAGATCAAGGTCTCTGTAAATCAAGTTGGATTCATGTCAGGAAGATCTACCATGGAAGTTATCTTCTTGATACGACAGTTGATGGAGAGATATCGAGCACATGATGTTTATTGATCTTGAGAAGGCATATAATAGAGTTCCAAGAAAGGTTTCGTGGTAGGTTCTTAAGAAGAAAAAAAGACTCTCAAAGTATGTAGAGGTAGTCAAGGATATGTATGATGATGTTACTACATATGTGAAGGTCTGAAATGGCACATCAAGTTATTTTCCAATCACAGTAGGTTTACACTAAGGTTTTGGCTTTGAGTCCTCATCTTTTTCCGCTAGTTATGGATGAGCTAACAAAAGATATTCGAGATGAGGTGCCGTGATGTACGCTATTCGCAGATGATATTGTGCTTATTGATGAGATCATGACTGAGGTTAACGCTAAGTTAGAATCATGGAGAAATATGTTAAAAGTTTAAAGAATTTACATTAAGTCGGAGTAAGACAGAATACATTAAGTGTGAGTTTGCCATGTCAAGAGGAGGGGATCAAGAATCCGTGAATATACTTGGACAGAGTGTACCTAAGAAAGATGCTTTTAGATATCTAGGATCAATTTTGCAAAAGAGGGGAGAGATTGATGAGGATGTAAGCTATAGAGATTGATGAGGATGTCAGCCATAGAATCAGAGCAGATTAGATGAAATGACGTACTGCATTATTGTGTGATCGCAAAAATTCCTCGTAAGCTAAAATAAAAATTTTAAAGAATAACAATAAGATATGCAATGCTATGTGGAACTGAATGGTGGTCAGCACAGAAGCAACATGAGCATAAAATGGAGGTAGCGGAAATGAGTATGTTAAAATGTATGTGTGGTCATACAATGATAGATAAGATAAAAAATGAAGATATTCAACGAAAAGTTGGAATAGTACCGGTGGTAGAGAAAATGAAAAAACATAGATTGAGATGCTTTGGACATATTCTCCGTAGATCCTTAGATGTCCTTGTAAGATTAGAAGTTTGTTACCGAGAGCATGACATGAAGAAAGGAAGAGAGCGGCTGAAACTCACTTGGGGGAAAGTAATAAAATAAGATTTAATGAAGTGAGAAATAGATTGACGTACGGTCTATTTTAGGATGGAGTGGAGGAAAGTTATTCGCATTATGGAGGGGCAGATTTTCTTTGTTCTAGATTGTTCTTTTTAGTCCCTTTTTCCCTATATGTATTTACATTTGTATCCCTGTCTTTGCTTTTCTTTTATTATCTTATATAGATTTCTATTCGGGTTCATCAACCGTCGATTCCAATTGGTTTGGCATAAAGGCGGTGGTGATGTTGATATTGATGTTGCCACGTGTCATTTCCAATGCTTGAATTCCATTGAAGGCGAGCTTGAGATGTAATTGTGGCTTTTTTAGATTTTTAAGTCCTTGATTAACCAAAATAGAATCTTTGGTTTTCAATTGACGAACGGCAAAACCCTTAAGTTTTGTTTCTGCACTTATCCCGATCTTCTTCCCACTCATAAAACAAACTCTGACTTCATGAACTGCTTTGTTTTGCCGCACTTTGGCCTAACTTGGACTTTAGAGAAGTTATTATTTAATTGAGTAAAGAAGTAGAAGAATTAACTAATTAGGTTTTGGCAACCGCGTTGGTGATAATTTATAGTTTGGGATCATTTTTTTTTGTTAGGATTAGTGTTATTATTCTGTTAATTCTCTTATCGAAATAAATCCTCTCTCAAAAGCAAATTGTAACTTGGAATTTGACCTTTCCCAATTTTCATTCTGTCTTATATTCGTTTGTATTATTCTTCGGCTGAACTTTTCTTGATTGCGTTATTTAGTGTCAAACTGATAATACTAGCTAATCAGAATGTTGATGTGGATTTTTCTTGCTTATCTTTTGTGGCAAATCAATCTACCAAATGATCCACTCAAATAAATTGTATCGAATTTTCACTTTAGGCCTGCATAGGAAAATGTTTTCTGCTACTCTGCACTATAATTGCCATCTGAATTTTGAGATTAAACCTAGTATATGTAACATCTGATTTTCCTGAATTAATGGGCACGTGCTTTCGCATGCAGACACAGGTAAGTGCACACATATGTATTTATAAATTCAGATTAAACCTAGTATATATAACATCTGATTTGCCTGAATTAATGGGCACACGCTTTCACATGCAGACGCAGGTAATTGCACACCTATGTATATATTTATAAGGCTTCTCACGCGTAGGCAATGTGATTAACAGGCTAAAAGAAAAAAAAAATTAACAAATCCTTGAATGCATGTTGGGATGTGAAGCTGCTCGCACCGCACTTTGAATTTACAGTTTTGATGTTGATGAATCATGTCTAAAATGAAGTAAATAAGGAAAGGCCAAGGAGTGCATGCGCTTGTTTGGAGAAGTCATCTGACAAAGATGTAGTTGTCCATGGTTCCTATAATTATGCATTTCAATGTAGTCTTCTACCTGTTCTATCACATTAGCATATCTCAATTGTATTGCATTTGGTATCGTCAAGGGTATTCAATTGAACGATCTTTATCTCCAGGTTCGTCACATTGAACTTAAGAAGGAGAAGAACGTTGAGAGAGAGCGCCTTGTCAAGTTCCTGGAGGACGCTATGTCAACACAATTTAGAAATCCGTCTATCTGGATTTAGGATGCTATTGAAAACCAGGTTATTGTCAAGTCTGTTACCTCTCCCACTTGTTGAACTCAATTTGAGCCATACGATGGTTCTCGGGGTTTGATACGTACTGGTTCAGTTTTGTTACCTGTACAATAAAAGTTCAGCTCTAAGTCTTATTTGACATGGATTGTTTTTGCAGATCTCATGCCACACTAGTATTTAGGACCCTATATGCGAGGGCGAACACTCCAGTTTCCGAAGCAAGGAAATCAGGCCATTTTTGCAGGTGTTAGTTCATCTTCAAATTTTTTTCCCCAGGTTCAGTCGTTCCCGTATACACTGTACAGTCACTCGGAGCGGGAAACACAGGATACGAACTTTTCTTATAGATGTAAATGATCACAGGCTTGCCAACTTCACAGGATAGGAATAGGTAATAATCACCATATCAGTCATTTGTTCTGTTTTCGTCACCTTTGGTATTCTTATATTTCTCAGACAGACGACGTTCTGTAGAAAAATGTACATTTGGCTTGCCAGCTGTAAAATGTATTTTCTATGTTTCGGCACTGCCTTCAACAGTGCAAGCGGCAAAATGAAAATTTTGGTGGGGACTGATTTTCCCCCCGCTTTTGGCTCTTGTTCATTAGATGCTGCGGAGTCGTAAAAGTGGGATTTGAAGCAGCAGGTAGTACTTAGTAGTAGTATACAAGATGCTACTCAGCTACACGACTGAAGCACAAAACATCATTGGGCATGACGCATGGATTGAACGGGCTAAGAACACATATAATAGTCATTAAATTTATTTATGAGAGCCTAGAAATCTATTTGGGCAAGTGAGAATTAAAAAGTAAATCATTACGTCAATTAGGTGGATGGAATAGCACGATAAAAGATTGCAGTTTTTTTAATTATTGAATAATAAAAAAAACAAAGATAACTATTGAGTGAATCTCTTTCTTTCCGGGTGATCCTTCCTGTCGTTGGGGGAAAAACTATTTTTGTATTAAATAAGTATTATACGCTTGCCATGCCGCCCGAAGCCCCTATAGCTCAGTGGTAGAGCGTCAGTCTTGTAAACTGAAGGTCCGTAGTTCGATCCTGCGTGGGGGCATTCCTTTTCTTCCCCTCTCATGTTTGGTGTCCTCTTGTTTCTATCAATTTTTTATGTAGATTTTTTTAATCATCAATCAACTAAGATAAAATAAAACTTTGTAATGTCTAATGCATATTGTCTACGGTCATGCGTTTTTGATATCATAAAATGTGAATTATTACTTATTTAATATGTATGAGAGAATTTCATATTTCTCAATCGCAGTAAAGGAATTAGGCTAAACGAAAACAAAACCTCAAATTATATGTAAATTATTTTGAAATGCTTAAGAAATTCGTGAATCTACACACTGCAACAACAAGGGGGAGGAAATGAAAGAAGCAAAGAGAGGCACAGAAGAGGAAATGTAAGAATTCACCAGGAGATTGATTCATCCGATTTCTTGGCTACCCCCACACCATCCGTAGATTTATCACAGTGGCTGCACACTAGAGGGTCCCCCCTAGAAAAGGGAAAAATATAAGAGAGATTAAAAAAGAAAAAAAAAGATAAGGTACATTACAAATCCTAAAACTTAAGTCATAAACCAATGCAAAAAAGAATCGACGTCCTCCTCCATAATTTTACTTCTTTTTGTGCCCTTTCACAATTCCAATCCGCCATCCTTAGAAATTGTGCTGCAAGAACAAGTTCTCTTGAGGAGAGGCAGGCCCTATCTCCTCCTCCAGACTCCTCAACCCGTCCCCGCCGCCCGCCGGGTTCTTCGCCTCCAAGTTCTTCCCGTCAATATCGGCATCCGAGACCGAGGACTTCCTCCTCTGCGAAGATGTCACGCTTGGGAATGTTATCCATGACGGTGCGCGGAACTCGGTCCTCTGGTCCTCGCCCTCCCCCGCATCGGCCTCAGATATCGACTGGTTCGATGACCTTTGAGATGACTTCTTGTGCAATCTACTGCTTCCCAAGACCACCTCGGTGGGCAATATCGGTTGCTCGATGCACGGGCTGCCCATTAACTGCGCGAGCGCTCGCTCCAGCGCCGTGGTTACTTTGTCCATCGACGGCCGGTCCTTCCCTCGCATCCTCACGCATTTGCAAGCGACATTCGCGATCCTTTTGAGAGCTTCAAGATCGGACGGAGGCTTCAGGTCCGGGTCCAAAATGCTCGAGATGTCCCCGGCCTTAATGAGTGGAACAGCCCATTCCACTATGTTACCTTCCTCAAACTGCATGTCTATTGCTTTCCTGCCACTAAGGATTTCCAACAGCAGAACGCCAAAGCTGTAGACATCAGATTTAGTGGTGAGGTAGTGAAGCCGATAGTACTCAGGGTCGAGGTACCCGAGAGTGCCCGCCGGCAGCTCGGCCAGCGGTGCGCTGGAGTCGACAGGGCCCAACAAGGACAGGCCAAAATCAGCCACTCGCGCATTGTGCTCTTCGTCGATGAGTATGTTTGAGGACTTGATGTCCCTGTGGATCACGGGCGGGCAAGCGTAGCCGTGCAAGTACTCGATTCCCCGAGCGGCTTGGACCGCTATGGTGACCCTCCTCACCCAGTCCAGCCTCTCTTTCAGGGCTTTGTTCTTCCCGTGAAGGTGTTGGTGCAGTGATCCATGAGCCATGTATTCATAAACCAGAAGTCTCTCTCCGCCTTCTTCGCAGTAGCCGAGCAAATTCAGCAGATGGGCGTGGTTGAGCCTAGAGAGCAGATCCAGCTCTGTGCGGAACTCTTTCGAGTTCTTGTGCTTATCCGAAGACATTATAGCTCTCTTCACCGCGACCACGGTGCCGTTTTTCAGGATCCCCTTGAACACGCACGAGAAGCTCCCCTTTCCCACTTGCGACTCCTCTTTGAACCCGCCGGTGGCCCTTTCGAGTTCCTCGTAAGTGAATGTCCGAGCCCTTTTGATCTTGAGCTCATCTAGCTCAGGATGGCTCATAATACTGTTCTGTTTCCGGAAAGGAGAACTGTTCGCGATCGATTTCTTGGCTTTCGAATCCATTGCCGAGCACTGACAGTTCCTTACTCGATAACGGACGTATAAAACTGCAGTTGTAGATACGACAATGACTAGTAAGACGGCAAACATGATTTCTGCAACAATGACCGGCAACTGCAGAGACCAGAATCTCTGGTTCCTCCTTCCATTGACATTTGCATTTGAGCTACCAGAGCAATTCGAGAAGCATTCGGCGGAGGAGCAGCTAGAGCAATTGTACTCACATTTCCTATCAGATTTCAAAGTACATTCAGCCGTCTGGTACATCTCGGTAGGACATCCGTTGCTGCACGGCAAGCAAACTCTTGAATCTTGGGAGCTGCACGGAGCATCATCTTGGCGAATTTCATAGGTGCCGGGAGCACAAGGAACCGATTTGCAGAGCCCCGGTGAGACGGCAACCGGAAGAGAAGTAGGAAACCCGAGACCCCAACACACGGGCAGCAGGGATTTCTCGGCGAGAATGCCACATGTAAAGTAATTTCCAGCTGCTATTTCAAGAACCTTGGTTTTGCTTGGAGCCCGGGTGCTGGGTTTCACCACGAAACCCCAACAGATTGCCTCCTGGTCGGCGCTTTTGATCCCGCAAGCATGGAACTTTCCTCCCACAATGGAAGTCATTGGATCGCGAGGCGGCGAGTCGACATTTCCTTGGTTGGAATACGTTGAATACGCCACCGAGATTTCCTCTTCAAGCACCAAGCTTCTTCCCCAACAGAAGACCTTAGAACTAACTCCATCAACAATCCCACAAACATGGTATCCACCTGCTGCAATTTTCTTGAACCTGATGTCTTTCGGAACTAGACTGATCACACGGCTACTTGTCTCATCGCCCCAGCAGTAGACTGATCCATTTTGAGCGAACAGCCCGCAGTTAAACCCGGACCCTGCCGAGATAGAATGGATCTGCCCATCAATTGCATAGCTAGCAGTCATATTATAGCCCCAACAGTCCACAAGCGAAACGTTCCGGCGCCTCCCTGTTAAGGGCTTCCTCAAGCCACACAAATGGTAATCACCGGCGCTGATTTCTTGGTACTGAGCTCCTTTCGTAATGGGCTGAGGCACACCCATCTGTATGTAGGCACTGCTTCCCCAGCAATACGGCTGGCTAGAATCCAGAAGGAGGCCGCACACAAATCCATCGCCCGCAGTCAAGCCGGCTAAAGGGAAATGACCTGGAATCCCATATATTATCGCAGTGTTCGAGCCATAACAGGCCGCAAGATGGGATCCGTCAGAGTTTAACCCACAGAAAACAGGGCCATTCTCGCCGTAAGAAATGGCGATGGAGGACATAGAACCAAGACCCGAAACTAATCGCAAGATACCCGGCGAGAGCACCAGATTCCACAAGAATCCCAGAAACACTCTGTCCCTTCTGAAAATGGAGATAAAGAGATGTCTCACCAAACTGCTCAGAGACGCCATCACATCATATAAAACACAGCTCAACAAGTCATAGACTCCCAGAACATATGCTCTTGGCTACATTTTCTTTCATGACTTTCCACAACGAATCACCCAGGTCGAGTTAGACATCAACATCTCTAACCTCAAATGGGAGAAAACAGAACATTCACTCCACAACTGGGAAACGTCTTCTTCGTTTGACTTAAAAAGGCCGAGAGAAATCTAAGCAATCTCGCATTCCACCTAAAATCCAACAATTGTAGCAGCATTGACCCATGTCAGACCATGCTAATAGCATTTGCAGGGAACCAAATCCAGAAAAGAAGCACGCTTACAGCAGGGTTTTGCTCCCCCACCAGAATCATCAACTTTTCCAGTTTCCCTTTGCTCCTTCCTTGAACCAAGTAGGGGCGAATCTAGTGCCTTTTTCCACCCACTTTCTTCAACTTCATTGGAAAGAGAGGCATTTTTACCACAAACCAACCTGCATTAGAGGTCTCAGAAGCTTATGATGGTCATTTTGAGCTTGCTCTTCATATAACTTCTCATCTTCTAGACACATCAGATTCTGAAATGGGCTTTTCAAGCTGGTGAGGACAAAAAGTCTCACACTTCCAATTCTTGTTCTGCTTCAGACAGTGTGTGTTGGTGGAGTAGATGAAATGGGAAAATGCTTCAGAGAGAGAGAGAGAGAGAGAGAGAGAGAGAGACAGGAACATCACATCTGGTTAGAGATGAAAGCTTGTGTTTCTAGATGGTGGTTGATTTGCTGCACTCTGTGTGGGCGTTTGAGAGAGAGAGAGATGGAGGAATAAATGCCATGAAACAGCAGGTTCGCCAAGATGGTGCAAAGTGTAGGTGAAGGCATTAAATGAGAGAGTTAATACCCATTTGATCTTTTTCATGCACACACTCTCTTCCATTACTCCCCCCTGCAACTCTCTCTCTCTCTCTCTCCCCCAAAAACGTAAAGTTTGAATTTTTTTTCACCTTCTTTGGTTTTAAATTTCATCTTCTTCGAGGGCGATTCCGTCTCATCTTGGTTTTAGCTTCTTGCATGCATGCTATGAGCAGAACAGAGCTTTCTAAGCTCTTTTGGCTTCAGAATCCCCAGTCAAACCAAACAAAACCGAAATAGAGAACTGGGAAAATAAAACCGTCCCCATTTTTCCCGCTATGACAAGGACAATTTTTTTTTTTGGCATTAGCATTTAGCTTGATTAACGTTAACAAAAGCACTTACAATAATCTGGTCCACTTAAGTCAAATAAAGCTCCATTGCCAAGCTAGCTATTAAGATACACGCGTAAGTTATGTCAGAGAAATCTTACTTAAGCAGTTAATATATCCCTTTTGGCATATAACTCATTAACTTAAACTTTTGGGTGAAAGTTGGAGCAATTGTATATGTCGACGCCCTCTTACATAGGCACTCTCTTGGCGATCTTTGCGCGCTCCCGATAGATGATATAAGAGTTGATGGTAGATTAGTCGGTCCTCGATCTATCATGATGTTTCGATGAAACATTCTTCATGTTAAATTAGCATATAGATGTACATACAAATGAATTTAACTATAGAACAAAATGATTTAGCAAATAGGCTCCGTTTGTTTCACAAGAAAAATGTTCTACATAAAGTTTTCAACACATGTATTGATTATTTATTCCACATGTATATTGTCAAAAAGGGCAATCGAGTCATTAAACTTTCATTTATTGCAAATAATTCATAGTGATGAAAAATCCAATGCAACTTTATTTTATCTTTGAGAATCGACATAATAGGTCAAAACATACATACATAGATATAGATATATATATATATATATATTCTTTTATTGGTCATTCGTTCTTGATATTTCACTAGTAAGATGATTAAAATCATTTCAAAATGGTAAAAGTCACACGGTTTTACCCGTTTGGACCTTCTTAGGAACATCGGTGAGACAACAAATCACGATAGCCTAACCAACTATTGGAGATATTAATTTCACTAGCACTTGAATGTGATACAATTCAAGTTAATCACGTATTAATGCAATTTATTAAAATTTTGAGTCCCAAAGTAATTATGAAATGAAAACATGGTGTCTATTGGAAGAATACATACTAATTCCAACTACTAATTTATTTATTTATAATATGATCATCTTTTATTTCCACGTGTAAATTCTCTGTATATATTCCTAGAACACAAAACCCTAAAGAGACCAAGCTATTCGACCTTGTCTTCAAAAACATCAATTTCAGAAATTGATTAAAGAAGAAGTGCTGTCCCCCGATTTTCCGGCAGCCAACTCAAACTACGATGAGAGTTCGAAGATTAAGACCGTCTCTAATCCATTAATCAATTCATGTCTTTGTTCTAATTCTTGTCCTGTTCTGATGACACTCCCATTAAATTATTTATGTTTGTTTATATTTTTCTATTTATTTATTGATAAGCTTCCCCTGCCACCGACCGATGGCTTAGAACAACATCAACAAATAATCTCACTTTTTCAATAATTATTGTATTTTACTTTTTAGAAAATAGGGAAACAGTTGTTAAAGAATTCTTCACGTGACTATGCATGCGTTGGCGGTCACGGCAAAAGAAATTCAACATTCTCTGAGGACCTTTTTCATTTTTTTTTTCTTCTCGAAGAATTACTTTCGAGTGTGATGCAATTAGGAAAAAATTTCAAATAAAGATCTAAAGTGCCCTATTTATTTCAAAAAAGAGCATGGCTAATAGTATTTTAGTTATTTATATTTTCCCTTTTTTTCCTTTTTCCCTTTTTTTTCTCCCTTTCTTGAAGGTAACGGCCATTGGTGCGATGGCCAACCACCGCCTGGCTACAGGCTAGGGCCCTGATATGGCGAGGGCTGTCCTCACCTGCGACCGTCGAGGGCGACCTTGCTTGGGTGAGGCTTGTGGCCGATGAGGCTGCCTAGTCCTAGATAGTGGCCAACCATTGCATTGATGGCCATTCCCTCACTTGAAGGGAAAAAAGGAAAAGAAAAATAAGAGAAAAGAAAAAATATTCAGAAAATATAAATGACTAAATATCCTTGATCAATTCTTTTTTTGAAATAAAGAGGATGCTTCAGGCACTTATTTGGAATTTTTCTTACAATTAATGATTAGGAAAGAGATATCTAGCTAATGCCAATCATAGTTGATCGTTAATCCTAAATAATTTTAATTAGGCTCATACACTTTTAATTAGTAAATTAACTAAGTGTTACTTGACGATCCACTTGTTTCGATAGTTTGTAATTGCATGTGATGCTCTAGCTAGTTGCAAGAATTGCATGTGCCCCAGTTAACACACACAAAACAAACCCCCCCCTCTCTCTCTCTCTTCTCCTCTGTTGCGTCGTCATTAATTTAAATAGTTGGATTCGTGTATGCGTATTTTAGACGTACACAACACGAAATACAATTAAGGATGGGTTTGTTTCATGAAAAATTAAATATTTGAAAAATATTTTCCAAAAATTAAACGCTTATATCTCTTTAAAAAATTAGTCAAAGGAAATATTTTTTTATATCAATAATAATTTATGTCTAACTATTTTCGTGCGTGATGAAAATATTTTGCATTTATTTATTTCTATAAGTGATACAAGCGTTTATTTTTTGAAAAATAATTTTCAAATCTTTAATTTTTTTTTTGAAATAAGCACACGCTAATACTGATTTTAAAGTTAATGTGGGCATTTCATGATTCGAGTTCAAAAGCTTATTTACCTAAAGTGTCATTTCTCGACTTAAAATTAAGAGACAATGGACTTGTATTATTGGATGCCGTTCATTGCAAAATTAGTAAATTTCGAGGAATAGTCACGTGGCAGAAAAAAAAGAAAAAGAAAACCCATTTTCGAAGACTAATGTCACGATTTAGTCCATCTATTGATAGGCGATCAAGTTGGTGTTTGCACATTCCATAAGATTTCGATGCATTAAAAGGCATGGACCATCTTCTTCCTTTTTTTTTTTTTTGTACCAAGAAATATGGGTGGTTTCGAAAACATTGGCCGATTCAAATGATCATCCGTAACGAATCAAACTAGACCTGAAAATAGAAATGGAAACATAGATTGGTGGGGGGACCAATATTTAGTGCCTTTGCCTAATATAGAAATCAAAATTCGAATTTCTTTCAATTATTAGTCATATTTCTAAAGAGAAATCAGTAATTTCCGGATCCATAACAAGCGGATCTCTCTGCGCTGTCATTCTGAGGAACTTCATTTCTTCTACAAGTTTACTCTGAATTGTCTCGCGAAACGTCGTCGTTAATCCCAGTTATTTTCTTAGAGCCCCACAAACCCTAATCGCATTAATTAGTCCTGATATTTCACTTTTTTATTCATTTTTTCGTGGATTTCGATTCTGGGTATGTGTGTTTTTTTTTCCGGTCAAGCCCTCATGCCCCCTCATTAAATACCAACTTATATATGTTGTTAAATAAATCATTACACGAGTGAAAGACAACTAACGTAACATGAACTTCCTACGAACATGTTCCAATACAATATCTTTTGATTCCTACTCTCTTTTTTTCAAAATCCTACTTTTAATACGATCGGTTTATGAAATTAGATTTTTTAAGCGAGACTACCCCTTTTATTGCATGTTAAAAAATTTATTTGCAATTTGTTAAATCATGATTTCTACTTTATTTAGCATTATTACCGACATATTGAATCGTAAAAATTGAATTGACGACCTAATAACCGGCCTACTATGGAGATTTAGGTTTTTTTTATAGGTTCCAGCAAATAATGATAGTGGTCATACTGGTCAACTCCAAATTTGCCCCCACCACAACATTATTGTCCAACCAGGACACCAAAAAATCGAAATTAGAAATTCCACCCCAGGATTCATAGACCTCTTTCATTTCAACCCATCCTCATAAACATACTATAACCTTCTTCGCCAGCTCCACGTCGTTTAGGTCCCTCTCCAATTGAAATTTCTTTGAGAGTAAGAAAAACGAACAAAATTAGTCATTTTGGGACAAGTTTGCTCTGCTTCCGGACACAAATCCATGAAAATCGTCAAACCGTTTGGAACTATTGATTATCTTTAATGTGCCCGCAAGACACGATGTCATGAAAATAAGGCACAATTGTCTCATTCCAATTTTCTCTCTCTTTTTTTTTTGGGTATTATACCATATGAATTAATGATTTGGGCAGGATTTTAAATGATTTGTCTTCTTAATTATTAATAGCAGCCGTTTTGTTTTATTAAGGAAAGGTCGTGCTAACGAAATTTAAGTCATATATAAGAACAGAGCATAAACCCGACGCAAATCTCAACCCCCTCGAAAAAATCAGGCAAATCATGCGACTATAGTTGAGATTGTTCATTCGCGTCGCGGCTCTCGATTAAGCTTCCGGTAACCAACCAATCACGTTGGCAATCGCTAATCAAGAGCTCAGCATTAAAGCTGTGGCAAGCTAAATTGGAAAATACTTGGCTACTCAGCCAATTCTCCATACTGAAACGTGCAAAAACCCTAGTTGAGTGTCTGTAGGAGTACCTTCCCCGGCAAAGGGGTTATCCAAGTATGCATCTAAAAAACTCTGTCCCAAGCTAGAAAACAGTACAAAATGACAGTAAATATGTGCTAAGCAAAAGGCTGACAGATTATATTCATTCTTACGGGAATATCATAACGAATAGGAGGTTAATACACACAATGACAACACTGCATGGATCTGGTAGCTCCTTTTGGTTCTCTCGAGTGACTTCGGCTCTCCACCGCGCAACAAAATTAGGAGAAAAACAGCAGTTTCCCCGGTAAAATGAAACCACCTGCCGTAAAGAGACACATCTCAGAGTGTTAGGGAGGGAAATAATTGCAGTTCGAACAGTAAATGTCATGTCTAGCAGCAGACATGAGGATCACTAGAACTCGAGATAGCGACAGCGTCTTCTAACAAGACTCAAGGTTGGTCAACTGCATGTGAAAATCCACTTCTCAGCGCCCTTTCAAAGACTAATGGATGTTAATCCATTACAATAGGGCAAGCTAGAAAGCAGAATTATTTTACCTTTGTTCTCTTTCTTCTTGGCCACAATGAGTAATTTATGGTTTACACAAAGCATATAGAGAAGAAAATCTTACCACGGAAACATAAAGTATCTCCAACTTCAATGCATATCACATCAGCAAGTTCTATTTACAATAATTTCTTCTTTTTAATGATCTTGTGTCTCACAAGTTCAATTTTATTCCGCGTGAAAAATCCGAAAACTCTCGGGATATAGGAATATCGCATGAATTTAAAATACATTGTTTAATCTTTTCTAATTCTTAAATTCTGAAGGGAAACTCATAAGAGTGATGAGAAGTTCTTGCTCCCTTTAAAACAAGCCCGTCACATTTGAGAGGAAGGGAGAATAACGATGATTCATATTAATGCCAAGTTCCTTCAAAAGTGATGAATGAAGGTCCACACTTACTCTAAAGCGTATTCCTCCTTATGATGAGGAATGCTCATTTTGTTGCCCCAGCAGAGTGCAAAAAGTCACTGCAGAAAAGAACTTACACCTTTAACCAATAGACTTAAGGAAAAGAACCTACAATTAGAATGGAAATGCAAACTAACAAACCAGAAAGCAAGGAACCTATTCCAGAAGCAAGATAGCAAATGATCAACCAGATATATAGAAAGAAACTGAATAAGGATTAAAGCTGGAAGAAGATTAGGAAAAGAGAACAAGCACTTGAATTCACATAATTTGGTTAGTATTCTCTGTTGTTGCCCCATTGTTCTATCTAAAGACAAGGACAAGTACTGAATTAGACAAGGGCAAGATACAGCAACTAGACAAGTATAAAGTTAGTGCCTATCCTGTAGGCAAGTTCTGAAGTGGAATGATAAAAGGAATTAGGCCTATACACCAGATAGAAGGGATGGGTCCTCCTCAAAGTTGAATGTCAAAGCACAGATTTCTTTGGGATCCAAAAAAAAATCTATTGCTCTACTCCCTCACTCTATATTAATTACAACAGTCCTCCCATTGCAATTTAATTCTGGAAAAGAATTATGTAGAAATCCGTCTAATCAAGAAGAGGCTGACAAAATGGATATAATATTGGCAGGCTGATACCCGGTGCTTACCTCCCGTTTTCCAGAGAATAACTAAGATGACACTACTTCCGTGAGCTGCAAATTTAATCAAGGATTTGCAAGATGCATCCTAGAAGCTTATTAGTAAACTTAAGCAAATAACAATTCCCAATAGATCCGTACACTTGTCACGCAAAATACCAATCTATAGCGCTAACTCAAATCAACAGAACGAACTCACTGAGATGACAAGACTCCAACAAGCGTGAATATGAATCACAAGTTTCATCTACAACATGAAAGATCCCCAAAAGAAGTAAGGTTGCTATGCAAAATGACGGATGCTAACGGCCAAAGAGAGTAATGACAGAAGACAGCTTGAAATTGATAAGCACAAATGTCCTCATGAATAATCTTACCATACTTAGTAAATGATTAGTAACCATTTATATTACATTGTAATACTCTATGAAATTAGCATCATTTTCCCAATGATTGACTAGAGAGAGGGTGAGGCTATCTCAACACTTCTTCCAAGCTTTTAGATTGATATAATGAGGAGAAATAAATGATGATGTGGCTAAACTTTTGTTGATTTATCAACGTAAAAGACCAAAAGAGGTTGAAGATCCATACCTTGGGCACCAGCCGCACAGATCTTCTTGGTAGAACTTCCATATTAGGATGTTTGGAACATCTCGAAATTCTAACATCCGTTCCAACATAGTCACTTTGGTCATCACTATCCACTCGTAGTCTCTTTTGTAACATTTCACTCGAATCAACATCATCATATCTTGAAGAACTTCTTGCAGATGATTTTTCAAATTGCCAGCATCTGAAAGAAGCACGCAACCTTTATACTCAGGCAACAATAATGGAAAAAACAATACCAAATGCAATCCTTCGTGGTGACATAAACTTACACAATACTCTCCACCCCACTAGCAGTGCTGCTCCTCTCCTTAAGAACGATAGGATGCCGTTCAGATATATTGCAACATTCATATAGTTTCTTATTTATGTCGAAGAACAAGAAGCTAACTGAAATTAATTATTGAAATGAGCAATAAAACGAGATTTGGCAATTCAATGTTCACCATTCAGATGATATACATATTCGAAGGAAATTGTTGTGCAGACTGCAAAGCAATCTTTGTTTTCCGTAAGGGAAAATAATAAAGGGAAAAAAAAAAAAGAGAGAGCACCTCTATGTCAGAACAAGTTGGAACATTTTCGTCATTGTTGTGCTTAAGCTCAAAGGTATTGGCTGATTCACCCTCTGATTCACTTTTGTTCTTCCAATCAACCAGAATGTCAATCGCGTTAGTCTTGAAAGGTGAAAGTGAATGCCCCTGAAAGCTTGCAGCTTTCGACAAGTGCAACTCTGTGGAACCAACTCTGTACCCTTCAGGAACTGTCGCACCAAAATTAGTGGGTTCGCAGTTGTTTTCTAGATCTGAATTAACACAAGTCTCACCACCATGCTTGGCAACATGATCTGATGTGATAAAACTAACTGTTCCATCTGATATTGTATGTGAAAATGAATCATTGCCAGACTTTATGTCGGGGTTATCAGAGATATTTGGATCAAAGCTGGTTCTACAACCATCCATGCCGCAGGGGGCAACCGGACAAACTATCTGGCTCTGTGCAATTGATTCAGATTTGGATGAGATTGGCATCTGAACTTCTTCTAAACCCTTTGAAACTTCTGCATCCATGACACTTGGCACCTCAGCAGCAGAAATCAACAAACTGTCAACTCTACCAGGGTGAAAACAATCCTTAAAACTGTTTCCTTTATCTTCATCCGAAGATAAAGGAATTTGGCTGTTAACTGCGGTCTGTGAAGGGGAACTCTTCATCACATTATTCTCCCCAGGATGTCCAAGCTCCTCACGAGAATTTTGATTATTCATACAATTGACACTCTCAAATATACATACATCGTTTTTAAGTTTCTCAGCCCAGTCAGACGGGCTTGAGTTGAAGTCCACGTGAAGACTAATTCCCTCTTCTGACCTGACATGAAATTCAAAGGAAGAGGAAGGAACTATGGCAGGATATACAGATGCAGAAATAATCTCTGCCGCACAAAATGCACTGGCCTTTATATCTTTAAACTGGATTTGGGACATGCACTCTGCCACGCCAGATCCGTGCAAACCCACTTCTTTCTCACAAGGTATCATTCTCGGGACTACACCACAATGAAAACCAGTGTTATCACTTTGTAAAGAAAACTGAGAATAGGATGTCCCCGCATGTTGAGGAATCAGGTCTCCAGATATGCCCTGTATATTCAATTAATGGAGAAAAACACGAGGAAGTCAATCATCATCAGGCTATCAGCGAAATTCAAACTCACAAGCAGGCACAAAAGAACAGGCCAAAAAGAGAAGAAATATTCAACACCTATTAATTCAAATTTGCAGTTATAGCAGAATAGAATTCGAAAGCATAACAAAAGTGAAGAGTGAACCCTACAGAAAAATTTGAAAAGGAGCTCACATAAGCTTAATAATGCCACGAACACAAAATAAGCATCACATAGAGTGATAAGAAAAGACAAATAGAAGGAATGTTAAACAGGATAGATGCATTAATACATAAACCTACAGATTAGATACTTCAACCCAGTAATTCAGTTAGTCTAACCTCATCAAACCTTTGAGCCTCTACGGATCCTTCCAACTGATTATTGGCTTTCACAGCGTGATGAAACCACTGCCTGACATCTTTATCTCGAGGAAAAGAAATTAATCCATAGTCACCCGTGACAGAAGCCCCTGACAAAATATGCCGTGTAAGCATCAAACTAAAAATAAGTCAAGAATGATGCCCTACCAAATGACAAGCTTCAGAAGACTGAAATCAGAAATTCATTGAGGAAGCAGCAGAAAGTGCAAACCTGGACCTTCTTTTTCTGCAAATCTTAATTGTAAGTCCCGATGCACCTGAGATGATGGTCTTAAATTGTATTCCTGAAAATTAACGATAATCACCGTGTCAGTCTCATACACAGATTGACAGGAATAAACTGCATCTCACATTTCATTCTCACCAAAAAAAAAAAGGAGAGAGCCTAAACAATGCTTGATCAGAGGCGGGAATTAAAAGCTAATTACCTGTGAGCGAGAAGCTAGCAAATTTGCCAAATCAGATTTTGACCGATTGGCAGGCAAACCATATTTTTTGCACAAAGTCTGAAGCTCTCTCCTAGAGAAGTTCATGTAGAAGTCTTCATTCCTTTTGTCGAACATCTGCATTCGATCAAAGAAAACCTTCTCAGCAACTATCTCAACCGAGAGTTCGGCACTAACTGAGGATGGATGAAGCCCTTGAAAGAACTGTGACAATGACATAAGTCATGAGGCAAATGCCAGTTTGTTAATGTTTACTACCTATCTTCTCAGCAACTATCTCAAATGAGAGTTTGGCACTAACTGAGGATGGATGAAGCCCTTGAAAGAACTGTGATAATGACATAAGTCATGAGGCAAATGCCAGTTTGTTAATGTTTATTACCTACCTTCTCAGCAACTATCTCAACTGAGAGTTTGACAATAACTAAGGATCAATGAAGCCCTTGAAAGCACTGTGATGATGACATAAGTCATGAGACAAATTCCAGTTTGTTAATGTTTATTACCTTCAGGTTTCTAAAAGCAAGTAGAAGGAATTCAGATGATACGATTCACCATGTTCAGTCGTGCATTTAATGACAAACCTCAGTGCCGTTTGTAATCTATAACCTACAAAATTTAATGTAAAATTCTTCTATCTCGTCACCAAACAAAAATTTTCCAACCTTTTTTCCTATCTGGTTCGCCCCTAATAAAAGTCCCGGAAATGGAAATTTTTGTATATTCAACAGCATCAACAGTAACTTCAGCACACAAATGAAAAGGATGGGAAAAAGAAAGCACGTGGTTGAGCAAGAATTACTGTCCAAGGTCACATTTTGAGGCCATGGTGCATATTAGCGACTGATGGCACGAAAGTCCAAGCTCATGCGGTATCCGAATTGCCAGATTTATGGAAAATTCTCCTCAAGCTTCGAAATTTTCAGGCATAGAATCACATTGCAACAACTGGGGAAAAAATGCCGGCTTTGAAGGAATCGTCAGAGAGAGAGAGAGAGAGAGAGAGAGAGAGAGTGGTAGGCTCCAACTAAGCCAACTAGTGAATAGTTTCAAGAAAGCGACTATAAGTTGACATGGTATCGTCAAGCATCAGTCTTTCACCGTCTTGTTCACTAGATGATAAAAGACGCGCAACCCCAGAACCAAGAAAACGGGAAATGAACGAAATAAACGACAATGGGAACCACATAATCATTCAAAGCTGAGTTTTCACCTCTAGGTTTCGCTCTTTGCCCGCCGGGGAGAAAGAAAAGAAATAGGAAAAGAGCAAACTCCAGGTCTTATCGAAGCAGACGTAATACCGCAAAATCTGAGACTCGGACTAGCTCGAGATCCAATGTATGGCCGGAAAGGAGCACACTTTCCCTAGCTCTCAGCGGAATCCGTCAAGAAAGAATTGGAAACAAATCGAACGAGCTCGAAGAAGCGAGAGCTCTTCTTGTAAGGAGCGAAGCATTACCTGATCGGGGAAATTTTCTCGGGAAAATCCGAAGGAATAGTTTGGAAATCGCAGCTCGGGAGAGAGGGAGAGAGGAGAGGAGCAAATGGGAGCGTCGAGTGTGAGCAGAGCTCGCGAGCAGGAGATGGGAAAATGCTGAAACTGACAATCAATCTCGCTCTTCATTTCAAAGCTTTCACACTCAAAAGCGGCGTGAACCGCAACCGGGCGGAGAAGCAATCCCATGCCCACGGACCATCGGTGGCCAAATTCATCTCAACCGTTAATCACCTAAAATCCAATTCATTCAAGATTTACGCTGTAAGGGCGCGCACGGTAACCATTCCACTTTAGAAATGGATTTTTCGATAGAAATAGAAAAGATTTCTAGATGATTTTTTGAGTGAAAAAATTATGTTTGATAACCACATAAATTTCTAATCCTTGAACAAAAGTTCATTTGACAATAATTGAAAATCTCTACTTCTAAAACATTATTAACACAAAAGTTTCGATGATAGACAGCCGACGGTGGTTACGGCGGTGGGCGATGGCGACGATAGTAGTTATGACAGCAATGAGGGGTTATTATTATTATTTATTTCTATTTCTCCGAGAAGCTATAACTTTTTATTTTTTATTTTCCTTCCAAATCAATTTTTGGAACAAATTTTTGTTCCAAAAATCCAAACAAAAATTACGTTACCGATGAGTTTTTGTTTCAAAACTGTTCTACAAATGACTTTGGAACAAAAATAGAGAGTAGTAGAATGGTTGTCATGCACCCCCTAAATAACCGAGATGTATTTGGTGTATATAACTTAGAGATAAGTATTTTCTTACAAAATGTACAATCAAATTATAAGATTTGTCAAATTGATGAAATTAAGTGCTTTCGTTAATTCCGTCCAATGGAACTGACATGACTTTTTTTTTTCCCATTATGCTCCCACTCATACATAGCACCGTTTAGGCTAAAACATGAGGAATAAGACTAAAACGAGATTTTCATCATAATATGAGTTTTTAAAGAATTGATACTTTATTTAAATTACATATTTTAAAAAGAATGAAGGAAGGCAAAACGGTGAGGGCTTGCATGGCCTCGGCCAGTGGCCAACGTCCCTGGCCGAGGGTCGAGGCTACCCCGACGAAAAGAGAACAAGGGAGAGCGAAATGGGAAGGAAGGAGAAGAAGGAGGGAGAGGGCCTTCATGGCCTCGGCAAAGAATCACCACGCCACTCTTTTTCGTTTGCTTGTCCACAGCTTAATCCATGCAACCCCAAGATGGTAAGAACTCCTATCCAGACCTTTCAATGCTCCTCGCACTTTGTCAAAGCTATTCGATTAGACTTATATCAACATTTTTAAGTACATCCAAACATGTTTTTCGACGTACGTAACAAACGTATTCCGAAAAAACCACATATAAATATACTCTTATGTGTCTAGTTGGCATGGTTAACATGTTAACCTATTTGATTTAACGGGTTTAAGCATTCGAAAAATGGGTCATAATGACAATGCGTAACTACGGGTTGAAGATAGCCAACCCCATGGATTTGATTTGGTGGTGTAGATCAATTCTTAAAATCAACGGACCTTAAAGGCCACGAGTTAGAATGTGTTTGCCGCATATTATCAAGAATACTTGATGAATTTGACGTGACAAGCTTTTCACGGACAAAAGAAATTGATATCCACACTATTTAAACTCATATTATGAGGAAAAATTTCAAAAAAAAAAAAACCCGAAATCCTCTCGATCTTTCAAATAAACGCCCCAAATGAACATTGTTTCAAATAAAGACCTAAAATGCCTTTATTTTATCAAATAAAAATCTAAATTGAACATTATTTTAAACAATGATCTGAAATAGCCATAAAATCTAAAAAAAAAATGGCATGATTTCAAGGGCATTTTCTTATTATCTTTTTTCTTATTTGATTTTTTTCTTTTTATTAGAATTTTCTTTTTAATTTTTTAAAATTTAAAAAATAAATAAAATAAAAATATAGCCACACATAGGCAAGAGGGCCCTTGTGAGGGGCCGATGGGGGCAGTGAAGACCGGCGACCTCGCCAACTAGAGGCAAGGGCCAAAATAGGGAGGAGGTCATTGACCCCCCACCCTAACTAGGGAAGGGTTGGAGACACTAGCACGTAGTCAAGGCGAGGGCTAGTGTCAGTGACCCTACCGGCCTTCACCACCCTTGCCACCTCCACTAGCGGTGGGTCAACGGCCACAAGTGGGAGGGCTACCCCTCCCGCCTATGTGTGGTTGCTTTTTATTTTTTAAAAAAAGGAAAAATAATAGAGAAAAAAATAAATAATTAATTAAAATGTGAAATGACAAAACTGCTCTTTAGGCTAAGATATTTTTTTTAAAAATTTTATGGCCATTTCAGGCCCTTATTTAAAATAATATTCATTTGGGGCACTTATTTGAGAAAATAAGAGGATTTCGAGCCCTTATTTGGAATTTTTCCTTATTATCAACATCACAAGTCGCATTCGTAACTACCCTTAGCTACGGAATGTGTTCAATTTGGCCCGTAATTCCATCCAAAATAGTGACCCGAAAAATTCGATCGTTGCAATTCCATTGAAGCTGCCAAAAAAACATAGACACTCTAGTCTTACTAAGCACGGTGCGCACGCTACCCTGGTGAGTGACAACGACCCCGCGATCTCATGTTGGTGAAATATTTAGCTTTGCATCGCCAAGGCACCACAAAAGCGGGGGGGAACGGGAACTCGGGTTAGTCAAGACCTGTTCAACGCGTCAATCACCACATGCGATCACGGCAGGCTCGGTGGCCCACTGGCCCTCCATTACGTCTCAAAGACGCAGACTAGGACAAGGGCATTTAGCGAGAGAGAGAGAGCCGGATCAAGCCTAGCTAGGAGAACCATACCTGGGCAAACATTTAGCGCTCGAACCGGCTTTGGCCTGCCCGATGATCATCCCTAGTTGTCGCAATCTATTATCCCACGAGTCGAGATGATGCATAATCTCGTTTACGGCGGAATCACTTCTTTTGACATTTAAATATTGCATCTCAACTCGAATCATAAGATTGGGTTCATCACGTATTGGGGCGATTTCATAACAACCAGCGTTGGTGCGAAGATAATGGCTACGCTATAAATCAACAGATATTGTTATGGCCTGCGGGTTGAATATGTGAATGTGTCAGGATCCGAGAATCAGAACTAAGGTGGTAGCAATTGAATTTGTGAACTGAGGAGAAACAAATTAGAAGCCGATGAGAGAACTTGAGTTAGGAAGGAGGAGGAGGAGGACATGCCAAAAGTTGAACCGGCAACTCCGTGAGAGACGACTCCAGAAACAGATCGTCAGTTGTCTACTCTAGTACCTTTTTGCCAAAATCTCGGCAAGTGTTTTGGGATTACGAAGGAATACAGTAGCGGAAAATGGATCTAATACGTACAACGACAATTATCTGGATGTAGAAAACTTTACATCACAAATTATTCTCTTGGGTTTAGATCATGCACATCGACACGAATCTTTCCTTGTATTCGTTAAAAATGGCAAATCTGTGGATTACTAGAATGACATTTTTGCATTTCTTCTAACTCTATGGAGCAAGCTTTCATAGATTAATTACGACATCACAGTAGTTCGAGAAAGTCTGCGAAACCATATTAGTTCCGTTTTAGAGAATGCATTAACTTGCATAGCTTCCTTCATAATGTGCTTAACGACAGTTGCTTACTCGCAAGCAGGCTCTCACAACGATAAGCGATGGCCTTTTGTGGACGCGATTTTTTGTTACGACGAAAATTTATGCAGTTCGGTGTAAGGGTTTGATGATATTTTAGGGTGTAGTTAAGTTATACCAAGCAATGGATATTTATGGTTTGCCCCATTTTAGAAATGTCAGCCTATATAAATTAGCCAAAAAAAGGTGGTCACATTGCCAAAATTAGTTTGCATGCAATATCTAGTGCTATGCATATGCCTAATGAGATTGTCTGTAATGATTTTTATCTAGTCTGTGACCAAAGCTGTCTCCCGTTTCTTCTGGTGTATTGCTGTGTTAATCCAAATGCATACTTAAATTGCCCCTGTATAGACTTTTTGGATTCCGATTCCCTACATTTTACCTTTAATGGCGATGGACGTCTAGGGTTTCTGAGTTTTCTCACTTAGAAACTCTGTGCATCCCCTTTTCTTTTTACTGTTCATGCCAAAAAAATAAGGCTTCTAATATAATAGACCCTTCCAGTGTTCTGCTTGTTACACCAGTTGATGTCTGTTGCTGTGTGATTCAGATCTGATCGTGATGTTTCTTCCTAATATTTGGCGCATTGGCCTTGCTCTTGACAGGTCTTATCAAGGGCTATCATTTTGCTTTAACTTGCTCCGGAGAACTCGTGTATATAGTTTTGCCTAAAGTCCAGCTGAAATTGGTAGGAGGGTGATCGACGCCGTAATCTCATGTTTGTCTATCAGATATAATCATGAAATTTTTGTTCTCGCCTTTGCAATGAGCATCCAGATAAATTTAAGACCGTCGATACATCCTATGGTCATGCTCTTGAGCTCAGTGTCGTGGAATCCCGAGTTAGCTAGACAGCTATCATTCACAGAAGTCGATTGTCGTGAGCTCGTAGTCGTGTCGGCCTTTGAAATTCAAGCGCTTAAAACTCCAGAAAGGGGCTGACTTTTGAAGAGATGCCATCAGGTCTTCTTAATCAGATTCAGGGAGTTGCCAAACGTATGCCCCTATACCACTATTGCATCTGAGCTAAGCAAAGATTCCGTTGAGGCAGAGAAGAGAGCATGTAGTTGAAAAGAGGACTTCAGTAGACGATTTGACTCATTTCAGGAAGGATTTTGCTCTCCCTAATAAGCTGAGATCTTTGATTATAAGGCATCCAGAATTGTTCTATGTAAGCTTGAAAGGGCAGAGGGATTCGGTCTTTCTAGTTGAATGATATGATGACAGCGGTACACTTTTGGAGAAGTACTAGTCTTCAGTAATTAGTTAAGGATCTGACTAATGGAACTTGTCATTGAAGGGAAGAGGATCAGAAGAGAAAGGAGAAAAGAGTGAAACGATCAATGGTGACACTGGTGATTTTATCGTGGAATCTGAGAAGGCGTACAGGGACAGTGGGGAATTTTCTGACGATGGATTTGAGAATTTTTGGAGTCCGACGGTTCTGATCGGTATTAGTCATTTTGATGGCGATATGAAAGCTATGAGCTGCTGGGGGAAGGGGTGACAAGGAACTTTTGGATTGCAGATGCCCATTCAGAATCTTGGTGACAAGTGGAAAGTAATGACACTGTAAGGTAAAAGTCCGCAGTAGTACAATTGTTACTAGAAACTCACAGAAACCATCACACAATCCTTCTTAGTGATGCAATTGAATGGTCTCGTTTGGTCATTAGTTCTAGTTTCCTGATTGTGCATATTGAGCAATGATGTTGCTGACAGATACTGAGCAATTCCAGCTAAACTTCCTTCTACAAGCTGATGACTGCCAAATCTAGCAGTCGGTATCGCCACTGCTATAAATTGGAAGATGCCTCTACTATGAGAGAGTCTCGACCTCGAGCCAGTTAGGAACGACCGTTGGTCCGTTGCAAAAAGGACTGGATGAGCTGATTACATGGAAACGCATCAAGTAAGAGGACGGTAAAGACTACTCCAAACTACGAGAGGGGATTGAAGATTTCCAGGGCTAAACACATCATTCGTATGGCTGATAACCCCACACTTCCAGCTAAACCCAAACAGCCAACATGCCGCCAGACAACCATCAGAATAACAATATCAACTGCAGATACAGCACTAGAGGATAGTAGCGGAAAGAAATACCAAAAGCTTCATTAAACAAAATACGAAAATTTTGCCCAATAAGGTAAACCCTATGGAAAATCAGTTCAAAAATACATAACAAAATCCTCACGAACAGAAATATTAGGGGTCCATTGGCAAAACTTGACTCCGCCTAGTAAAAGAAGCCAAGCACTTTTCCACCGACATTCTTTCTCCTAGCCTCTTCATGATCCATGATGCCAGCTGAAGTTGTCAACACAATATAACCAAACTGCAAAATTCAAAGAACTAACTGACGTTAGAAGACAAAGGAAACGATGGGCTGCAAAAGTTTAGTCATGTTAAGCTAAAAACATCAGATTTACTCTCAAAAGCTCAGTTGGCAAAATCACTAGTGTAAGACCATACGAATGCGGAAGCATTGTAGACAATTTTATGACTGCAAGTCTAAGCTCAGAATGCCATATGAGCAATATAATAAACCTAATAATTGTAAATAGTGAGTGTACATAGAAGCTTTTGGAACAAACCTGTCTTGAGGGAAGCAGCCTTGCAGTCCAGCCTTCAATCTCTTTGACACCGATATCAAAACGGGGACTGATAACTCCACACTTGTTTAGCCTTCCATTGAGTTCAACCACAATTTTTCCAGCCCTATGGTCATCGACATACTCAAACTCTCCGATGTAACCTAGCAATGGCCCAAAAGGAAGTACGACAATAAGTGCAAACCATAAAAGTTCCAAGTACCAAAAGGTATTGATAAGAGCATACCATGCTTCTGCATCACCAGAAGAAACTTGATGATCACTTTCGATGACGGTCTGATCATGACCTGTCTCTTTCCCCTCTTTTCGGCATTATACATGCTCTTAAGAGCATCATTCAAAACACTAACCCTCACCATTGTAAACAATCAACAAACCGCAGCCTGCGACCCAGAAGAATTCGACCTCGTTAGCCTCAATGGGGACAGGCATTCTCAAGACAACCTCACAAAGGGCAAAAAAAAAAAAAAGGAAAACCAAGCAGCTCGATGTCATGGGTGGGTCATTTCGATCAAGTCACATGAGACAAGGAGACTATATACGCATATAGAAATCAAAACCATAATACCCTCTGGGGTCCCAGTAATCATCTGGGTATGCACAAAACACCTAAAAAAGATCACAGGACGAGAAAACACGCGATACGATTTCGCTTTCCTACACCCACCAGAATACGCTCAAAAGATCAAGGCTTGAATCCAGCACTTCAAGCACTACACTCTAAAGTAAATGCTCAAGCAAGTTCCATTAAAAAAACAAAGATCCAACAGAAGACGCTTAATCAGTGCTGATGACAACAATGCACGAAGCATTCGCCAACAAGATCAAAAAACCACATTTGCTAAACTAATCGAAACTCAATTTACTCAACTCAGCCGCGGAAGAGCAAGACCGAAAACAACAACAAGATGCAATTGCTAGAAGGACAAGGGCTCGAATGGTACAGCGTCACACCTGAGATCGAGACGGCGGCGCAGAAGCAACACGGTGAAGGCTTGTCGAGGTGGTGAAGAAAGTGAAACCCTAGTTCTTTTATATTGTCGAGGATATGTGAATGACTGTATTGCCCTTCTATCTTTGTGCAGGTTCTCATTTTTGACCTTATAAGTTATACCCGTCTTGAGGATCCCCTGCGGTCAAAGTACAAAGTTTTTAATCAGATACAAATTTGGAAGTCATATCCCAAATGTTTAATCAAAATAAAAACAAGATAAATATGTGACCTTCATGTTTTTATACTAATGGACACGAAAATATAGTGGAGATGTGTAAAATTTTGAAAATATTATGTTGGAAAAATTTCAAAAAAGGCTCAAAGTACTTTCATTATTTTAAATAAAGGTTTAAAATAGACTTTGTTTTAAATAAAGATCTGAAGTACCGTCATTGTCTCTAAAAAGGGCTTGAAGTGATTACGATTGTCTCAAATAAGGGCTTGATCTTATCGGCTGGCCAATTTTTTAGCTAATCAAGGGCATTTTTTTCAAAATATAATCTTAACTTGATTTCATTAGTTAAATTAAATTAGAAATTAAAAGTAAAAAAAAAAGAAGAGGGAGATGCCTGAGGTAGCCCCCTCTCACCTATTTTTTTTTCAATTTTTTTTTATTTTTGAAAAACTCAAAAAGGAAAAAATAATTAAGAAAAGGTTAAATGACCACAATGCCTCTATTGAGTTAGACTCTTTTTTGAGATTGATAAGGTCACTTCAGACTCTTATTTGAAATAATATCTACTTGAGGCTCTTATTTGAGATAATGAGTGTACTTCATGCCCTTATTTAAAACAATGTCGACTTCACACCCTTATTTGAGAAAATGAAGGTACTTCAAGGTCTTTTTTGAAATTTTCCCTATTATTTATACTGTTGGACCGTAAACTTTCGTCTGATGTGAATTCACAAAGTTACGATTATACTTGAATTTTTACATCAAGCAATAATAAACTTTACGGACATGGATAACAATCTAAAACCACTAAGGTAGCTTGGATATTTTTTTGGTCGAAGTTGCTTGGATGTAACTTTTGGACATTTCATACATACTTGAAATTGGAAAAAAAGAAAGAGAGAAAGAAAGAAAGAAGAAAATCAATACGCGCTCATTTGTACTATTCATACAAAACAAACAAAACTTTCTTTGCTCAATCAATACAAACAAACATTGATATCCCCTAAAATTCTATTCAAATAGTGATTTTAAGTCATGTGATAAAATTTGTATGAAGACGAGAAGAATAAGGAAAACCATTAGTAGCAAATATGGATTCGTTAATTTCGCCCACTCACTCTTGATTTACGTGATCCAATCATAAATTTAAGAAAGAATGTAAAATTATTTCTAATGAGAAATGACAGCATTAGCATCATAAATTTTGAATGGTGCCCACTTTGGTGTCAAAAATTTTCACACTATTATCTAATGGCCACAACTTTAAAGAAGCAATCGCTTAAGTGATTTCGGCAACTTACTCTATCGGAAAATCTAATAGACTTCCCTAAGTCAGTTAATATTTGGGCATAATATATATATCACCTATAAAATTTTTGCCCCAAACTTAGAATTCTAGATTTGACAAAACAATGATGTGAGCCAAAGTGAATATTCCAAATTTATTGCATAGTGTTTGTAACTAGGGGCACTATGCCAACAAATTGATTACGGACATTGTGCAAAGCGTGGATTGACACAAAAGGTGCTCGAAAGCATCTACATGTGCTTACATGGCCTATCCGTTCGATATGAAGGGATAATTGACTTCACGGATGTGTTCCTTATTTTAATATGCCGGTGCTCATACTCGTTGCTCCCCAATTGAGCGAAAATATTTTTCTTCCCTTCTACCTAAGGAATATCCTTGAATTTTACATCCCAAAGTTCAAATGAAGTGGCTTAGAAACATACTTAGATCCACTATTTTCTTTTTATTTTTTAGACTCAAAAGCAAAATCATTGAGCAAGCATTCTCTTAACATAATTCGATTCAAAATCACAAAGATGTATCTGTTTTCCTCCCAAAAAGAAAGAAAGGGAAGTACCGGAGCGAGGAACCTTATGGAGACCGACTCTTTCTCTTTAATCATCTGCGAGAGTCAACACTGGAGTTTGTGAAATCAATTTCACTCAAATATCACAATGTGGAAAATTTTCATAAATTTAACGATGTTGGTTTCCATATAAATTACACACCACACAATCTTAGAATGCTTTGTGTCAAAACTTTAAGGATAAGCGAAAACTTTTGGACCATCAATTTAATGCCCAAAACTTTTTAAAAGCGTCCATTAAGGAGTTGTGACTAGCAATAGCAGATTTTTGGTCACTAAGTCACTTACGTGGTAGCTTTTTGAAAAGTTACCATTTAAATAAATCATAAAATTATCAAAAAAAGTTCTAAACTTATTGCACTTATGTCAATTCATAAACCTTTGGACTGGCCAATTTAGTTCGAAGTTTTTTGATGATTTGTCAATTTAGCCATTCCATCCAATGTTGACTAGAAACTACTTTCGTGAGCAATGACCATCCTTCGTGATACGACTAACGCTAACAGTAAATTTTTTTAATCATTTTCAAAATATTTTTGTATTTTTTTATTATTTCTCTCTCTTTTTTCTTTTCCTTTTTTTTCCTTTTAAGTTTTGAAAGGGTCTCTGGCCCTTACTTAGGGTCAACAAGGGTCAACCAGCCTTCCCTTGTGACCACAAGGTTCGGCCGATAATCCTCATGAAGTTCGCAGAAAAATGGAAAAAAAAAAGATAAAATAAAGAGAAATTTTCAATTGAGGACCTAAAGTGCCCTTATTTTCTCAACTAAGGAATTGAAATGAACTTTATTTTAAACAAGGGCTTGAGGTGCTCTTTTTGTTCCAAAGAAGGGCCCAACGAATGGCATTTTCATCATTTAACTTTTTTCTTTTTTCTTTTCTATTTTTCCATTTCTTATTCCCCCCTCCCCCACTCTTACCTTTTTTGAGCCCTTTCTTCTTGCCAGTGGCCAATCTTAGGTGACGACCAACCACCAGCGAGGACTGTTGCCGCTAGGTAGGGTCGCCTAGCTTGTGCGGGTCGAGGGTCGCCTTGCCCAGGCAAGACCGATACCACATCTAGGCATTATCCAAAAGCATTTCTTTATTATTTTTTCAATTGACTGTTCATTGTATTATTCCTTTTTCCATTTTATGATGAAGCGTGTTGCAAGCCTTCAAGTTCACCAAACTGAGTGAGGCCAGTGAGGGCTCGGTGTTGACACCTGATTTTTAATCACTTTTTCTATTGCTAAAGTAATAAAAAATCCATAAAAATTCATAAAATTGAAAAATCAACTTTGGGGACCTTAGCCAAGCCTAGGGAACCAATTTTGACCAAAAAACGATTTTTCATATTTTCAGTATTTTTACGTATTTTTTATTTATTTATTTTCGAAAATTAATAGAAAATCCATAAAAATTCATAAAATTGAAAAATCAACTTTGGGAACCTTAGCCAAGCCTAGGGAACGAATTTTGACCAAAAAATAATTTTTCATATTATATATATTTTCTTTTTTTTAAAAAAAAATACAAAAATATTTGAAAATTTTGGAAAAATAAAATTTGAGGCCAAAAAATACACAAAGATAGTTAATATTTTTATTTTAAATCTATTTTCATATTGGCCATCGCAAATTCAGAAAAATCCAATTCGAGTCACGTGTTCCTTCACGAGTATAATCTCGAATCGGGCCTAAAAAAATTTAATTTGAGTCAACTTATTTTTAACTTTCACTTTTTATGAGTTGTGACATTGTCTTCTAATATTTTAAATTTTCATCTTGGCCCAATTATACCCAGAATGACTTAATTTTGCAAAAGGGCTTTAATTAAATTATGCATTATTTTCAGCGACAAGAAATGAGCTTAAATTTGACATGTGGTAAATTTTGGTGTGTCAAAAATTGTGAGGAGATTTGGACTTAAAGAAATATATTTTTTTCAGGGACTGAATTGTAAATACTTAAAATTCAAGGACTAGAGTGCAAATACCTAACTCTTGAAGGATTATTTTACAAATAATAAAAAGAAGAGTTAGTGGATAAATTAGAATAGAGAAGGGAAGATGAAGAAGAGGAGATGAAGAAGAGAAGTTGGAGAAGAATGGATGGAGAAAATAAGATAAGAATAGAGAAGGGAAGATGGAGATGAAGAAGAGTTAGTAGAGAAATTAGAATGGAAGATAAGAATAGAGAAGGGAAGATGGAGATTAAGAAGAGTTAGTGGAGAAATTAGAATGGGAGATAAATATGGAGAAGGGAAGATGAAGATGAAGAAGAGTTAGTGGAGAGATTAGAATGTGAGATAGAGATGGAGAATGGAAGATGAAAATGAAGAAGAGTTAGTGGAGAAATTAGAATGGGAGATAGATGAGTAGGTTATAAAAGGAGGAAGAAGTGAGCTTGAGAAAGGATTCTTGAGAGAGAAAATTTGAAGTGTTTGGGAGAATTTTTTGAAGAGAAAATTTTGGATGTTTGAGAGAGTTTTGGGAGATTGAAGAAAAATTTGAGAGAAAGAAAATACCAAAAAAGAGAGAGAATTTTGAAGATGATGGGAGTTTAAAGCTAGGGGTTATCATCACAAATTCCTTCATCGATCAATATAAATCAAGAGTTCATCCTCGTCAACGAGCAAGCAAATTCGAGCTAAGTGTTTTTATTTATTCATTTATTTATGGTTTTACTCGCAAATTAGCACAAATTGTATACACTTTCTCCATCTCCCATTTTTTCCCATATTTTATGTCAGGAGAAGGATATCTCTACGTCAACAGCAAAAATCTCGTCGAGATACAAAAATCGGCCCAGACAAGCTCCTAAGCTGTCCACCGATTTCTCAACTGATCTGTGACTAAAAGTCCCTCTTAATTCAAAAGAAACTCTCTATATTGGGAACATAGAGAGCGAAAATCAATTATAGAAATCCCTCCCAAAAAAATGGGAGATAAGTACTCTTTCTACTCTTCTGATTTTTAATCACTTTTTCTATTGCTAAAGTAATAAAAAATCCATAAAAATTCATAAAATTGAAAAATCAACTTTGGGGACCTTAGCCAAGCCTAGGGAACCAATTTTGACCAAAAAATGATTTTTCATATTTTCAGTATTTTTACGTATTTTTTATTTATTTATTTTCGAAAATTAATAGAAAATCCATAAAAATTCATAAAATTGAAAAATCAACTTTGGGAACCTTAGCCAAGCCTAGGGAACGAATTTTGACCAAAAAATAATTTTTCATATTATATATATTTTCTTTTTTTTAAAAAAAAATACAAAAATATTTGAAAATTTTGGAAAAATAAAATTTGAGGCCAAAAAATACACAAAGATAGTTAATATTTTTATTTTAAATCTATTTTCATATTGGCCATCGCAAATTCAGAAAAATCCAATTCGAGTCACGTGTTCCTTCACGAGTATAATCTCGAATCGGGCCTAAAAAAATTTAATTTGAGTCAACTTATTTTTAACTTTCACTTTTTATGAGTTGTGACATTGTCTTCTAATATTTTAAATTTTCATCTTGGCCCAATTATACCCAGAATGACTTAATTTTGCAAAAGGGCTTTAATTAAATTATGCATTATTTTCAGCGACAAGAAATGAGCTTAAATTTGACATGTGGTAAATTTTGGTGTGTCAAAAATTGTGAGGAGATTTGGACTTAAAGAAATATATTTTTTTCAGGGACTGAATTGTAAATACTTAAAATTCAAGGACTAGAGTGCAAATACCTAACTCTTGAAGGATTATTTTACAAATAATAAAAAGAAGAGTTAGTGGATAAATTAGAATAGAGAAGGGAAGATGAAGAAGAGGAGATGAAGAAGAGAAGTTGGAGAAGAATGGATGGAGAAAATAAGATAAGAATAGAGAAGGGAAGATGGAGATGAAGAAGAGTTAGTAGAGAAATTAGAATGGAAGATAAGAATAGAGAAGGGAAGATGGAGATTAAGAAGAGTTAGTGGAGAAATTAGAATGGGAGATAAATATGGAGAAGGGAAGATGAAGATGAAGAAGAGTTAGTGGAGAGATTAGAATGTGAGATAGAGATGGAGAATGGAAGATGAAAATGAAGAAGAGTTAGTGGAGAAATTAGAATGGGAGATAGATGAGTAGGTTATAAAAGGAGGAAGAAGTGAGCTTGAGAAAGGATTCTTGAGAGAGAAAATTTGAAGTGTTTGGGAGAATTTTTTGAAGAGAAAATTTTGGATGTTTGAGAGAGTTTTGGGAGATTGAAGAAAAATTTGAGAGAAAGAAAATACCAAAAAAGAGAGAGAATTTTGAAGATGATGGGAGTTTAAAGCTAGGGGTTATCATCACAAATTCCTTCATCGATCAATATAAATCAAGAGTTCATCCTCGTCAACGAGCAAGCAAATTCGAGCTAAGTGTTTTTATTTATTCATTTATTTATGGTTTTACTCGCAAATTAGCACAAATTGTATACACTTTCTCCATCTCCCATTTTTTCCCATATTTTATGTCAGGAGAAGGATATCTCTACGTCAACAGCAAAAATCTCGTCGAGATACAAAAATCGGCCCAGACAAGCTCCTAAGCTGTCCACCGATTTCTCAACTGATCTGTGACTAAAAGTCCCTCTTAATTCAAAAGAAACTCTCTATATTGGGAACATAGAGAGCGAAAATCAATTATAGAAATCCCTCCCAAAAAAATGGGAGATAAGTACTCTTTCTACTCTTCTGGTTTTAGATGCAGATTAGCACATATTTTGTATACTAACACTTCACTCTATTTTATGTCAGGAAGCCGCAGCTCTATATCAATGGTCAATCCTATGGAAGCACAAAATCGGCTTGGAGGAGTCCTCAAGCGCGCAAAAATTTCAAATTGTTGAATCAATTCGTTGTATTTCATTTTAAAAAATTCATACCCCAAAATGGAGAGGACAAAGTCCATCCGCAATTTAAATACCTGCACCATAAATCCCAAAGGGAAGAGCCAAGCTAATGCTTAGCCTCCCATTGGAGGTTTTTACTTATAGTAGTTAAATACCTGCAACTTAAATACCTGCACCTTAAATCCCAAAGGGAAGAGCCAAGCCAATGCTTAGCCTCCCATTGGAGGTTTTTACTTACAGTAGTTAAATACCTGCACCTTAAATCCCAAAGGGAAGAGCCAAGCCAATGCTTAGCCTCCCATTGGAGGTTTTTACTTACAGTAGTTAAATACCTGCACCTTAAATCCCAAAGGGAAGAGCCAAGCCAATGCTTAGCCTCCCATTGGAGGTTTTTACTTACAGTAGTTAAATACCTGCAACTTAAATACCTGTACCTTAAATCCCAAAGGGAAGAGCCAAGCCAATACTTAGCCTCCCATTGGAGGTTTTTACTTACAGTAGTTTAAATACTTGCAACTTAAATACCTGTACCTTAAATCCCAAAGGGAAGAGCCAAGCCAATGCTAGGCCTCCCATTGGAGGTGTTTATTCACTGTCATGTACTTCCTATAATTTAATTTTTGAATCATCAGACCCAAAAGATGAGTAGGTCGTAATACTGCACAGAAGTCGTTAACACACTCCCTCTTTCGGCTTCAGGGAATCTTTAACACTTAAAAAAATATAACAAATAAAAATATATACCATCCATGCATCCTATTTAAAAAGTGAAAACACAAAAGAGAATACCCTACTAGAGCTTTAGGAATAAACCAAGCCTGAGTTGCCGGATTAGGATATCCATGAAATTAAGGTACCGAAAGGGCATTAGTTTTAATTAACTAGTGTAACCAAGTCCCCGAGCTCATAATCTCTGGTTCGCAGGAATAAATTAGTTCTCCCGCTAATTTATTTAGGTTTCTAATCGACCTACCAAGAACGATTAGTGGCGACTCCAAATTTCAAAATCATTTAAACAAAAACCAAAGTTGCGATTCGGTAGGGCTTGGGAGGGTCCGCATTAGGTTAGTCAAATCTAATTAACCTAATAATCCGTTAACCCCTTTTAAAATTTAAATTTTTTTTTAGAGGGTCGCGACAGACTGGCGACTCCGCTGGGGATAGAGATTTTTAAATTTTCGAAAAAAGATACCAATTGGAATACTTGAATTTTTTCGAAATTTTAAAAAATCTTAGTGGGCTTAGGCCAATGAAAATTTCATGCATATCTCGCTTCTGGTGATATTGTTTGGGACTCATTCTATAGGTGTTATATGTTTTTGCAGGATGGGAGTTATAAGGGGCGGAGTGTTTGGCTAACCCCTTTGTTTTGCAGGCTCGGTGTTGGGTTTATTTGTTTAATTTCGCACATTTTTAGAAGCGCTGTTTTGATATCAATTGTTGTGCATGTCTTGCATACTCTGAGGATCACGACACCTGCACACACAAGCGTCTAAACCCAAGTCGCGAAATTCTTCCTAGAAAACCATAGATAGGGATCGAATATGCAAAGCTCTTGCGTCGATTGCGCTCGGGTTGACCATATTTTATTCCGCTCATTATCTGAATTGACAATTCTTCCCATTGTGATTTGATTGCGCGGAGGGTAAGTTTGTCAATTCAGATAGTGGGAGCCTTTTTAGGTCCATACCTTGTCTCTCCTTCTTTTATTTTCTAGAGTCCACTCCTCACTTGAGTCATGCGCATGACTATGTGATTTGCATTTCTCCAAGGTAAAAGTAAGTTCTCTAATTTTATCTTGTATTTATTTTCGGTCGGTCCATGCTAGGTGTTAGTCAGTTTTTGAGCTTGATATTACGACCATTCTTTTTAAAAGAAAATAAAAATTAAATTTGTCCCTGATTTCTTTTAATTTTTTTTTTTGAAAAAATGATGTAAAAAAATCCCTTCATGGGAATTTTATTAACCAATAAGGGATTTTTGTCATATTTTTATTGCTTCAATAACAATGAAATTTTCTTGAAAAAATTTTCCTCTGAAAATTTCAATAAAAAGAAAAATTCCTTAAAAAAAAAACTCTAGTAGACATCAAATGATTTTATCACATTTTTCAAATTATAAAGACTTGCAAGAAAATTCTTCTCGAGAAATTCGCTCATGTTTTTCTAAGAAAATTTTCTCTAAATAAAATTAGACTAATTGATCAATAAGAGATTTTTGTCATGTTTTTTTCTCTCCAATAAAAATGAAATTTTCCCGACAAATTTTCCTCTGAAAATTTATTTCGATAAAAAGAAAAATTCCTTTAAAAAAAACATCAAGTGATTTTATCACATTCTTTCAAATTATAAAAACTTGCAACAAAAATTCTTTTCGAGAAATTCGCTCATGTTTTTCTAAGAAAAGTTTCTCTAAATAAAATTAGACTAATGTCTCGGGGGAATTTCGTTAACCAATAAAGGATTTCTGTCATGTTTTTCCTGCTTCAATAAAAATAAAATTTTCCTGACAAATTTACCTCTGAAAATTTATTTTGATAAAAAGGAAATTCCTTCAAAAATTTTAGTAAACGTCAAGAGACTTTGTCACATTCCTTTAAAAAAATAAAAAAAAGAATAATAAATCTGAAAAAAATTCTGTATCAGAAATTAACCCATTTCTTCCTAAGGAAATTTTTTTTTTCTTTCTTCTGATTTCTCTATAAAATAGAAAAAATCAAATTAGACTAATATAGGAGTCATGGACCGACATTTCTTGTGTCGCATACTAATTATATCCTTTTCTTTTGCAGGGAGATCCTAGATACCCCAGACGGGTGTAAAAATTAAGTTCAATAATATATCAAGAATCATCTTCAGAAATACCAAAAGACCAAAAACACCGAGGCTTCAACCGTTAATTCTGGGGGGCAAACGAACGTTGTCCATCTTTGACAGACAAAGTTGTGTCAATCCGTAAACTTGTATGGGCAGTGTATTCTGATATGACGGTGGATTTATACTGATTAAACATGGGGGCATATTTAATGTATTGCAGAGGATCCCGCGTCTTTTGAAAAACAATATGGATTATATAATCAGAACCCATGAAACAAATACCTTTACCTGATCAAATCAACCAGAGACCGGTCTTAAAATTTCCTCTTATCCGAAACATGCGGAGGGCTTTAGAGGACCGAGGTTCTATTAATGAACGTGGCCCACAGGAATTTCTCCCGACGCTACAGGCGACCGACACGAGCAAGTGGACGCCGAAAGAAACAAAATATGGATAAAAGTGGGCACACAACAGGTGGCCGGATTTACTACCAGCGCACTGATCGAGTTGTCATAGCGTTATTGTTCGTGATCTCAAGATGGATAGTGGGGGCCACCGCCGAACCCATCATCAATGTTCTCGATATCATCGTCTGGAGCAATTAAACAAGAACATCAAGAAGAACATTAAGCCTCGACATCTTCGGTACCTCAAATCGTTCTGTTATGCTATGCGGAAGAAACGATAGCAGGAAAATTAAAAAAAAAAACAAAACAAAACACGTGAAGCTTTTCTTTCATTCCATTCATCAAAGAGTATTACAACAACTCACTGGGGAGGAAAGGTAAAGCCAAACTGGGCCCTGATGACCATTACGAAAGAGCTCAACTGACTCTCCAAACAGTTGATGCTCTGGATGCACCGGGCGCTCTCGGGATCAAGCTCCGCGAGCCTAAAGAAGAGGCGATCGCACTTCTCTTTAACCTGGGCCATAGTGGCCTCGTAATGCTCAACGGCAAACTCCAGGTCCGGAACCGCTGCCCTCTCGAAAGCAATGTCTGCCGTAATGTCATCAAGTCTCTCCTGCAGCCAACCACATTTACACCTCATCACAATATTGCCTGGCTCCTGTTCGGCGTAAGTTCGGACCAAGGCCAGACGGTCTACCAACTTTCCCCTCTCACGAACCAGCCACGAAAGCTGATCGTTGGCAAACTTGAGGGCCTTTTTGTGATTATCAGCCACAAACGTAACTGTTGCCAGACGCTCGTGCCGGTCTCGGTAACGGGCTTTCACGACGGCGGTCACAAGGACCGTCTCATAAGCACGGTTATAGGCAGCTAGAAAATTGATGAAGAGGGTCGAGAAGTTCCGGTACTCCTTCCCTAGTTGGGTACCCTCAACAGAAGCAGCGTCCACGGTCCTAAATAAACCGAGGATTTCAGCCTCAACGGTAGAGTTTTTGGCTATATGAGCGTAACCTCTACCAAGAAGATTGTAGAGTCTCTCCCACCCAGCTAGGACTTCGGCGGATAAGGTATGGTTAGGAGAATTGGCCATTTTTGAAAGCAGAATACGAAAGAAAGGGGGAGAGAGGTGAGGCAGATGAGCGGAATGCGAAGATGGTAATCTGCTTTGAAGTAAATATTGATTTCATAGTGACGGTATCAACCAGTCAAGATTTCTCTTATCTACCATTCTCTATTGGCACTACCCTCGTTGGCTCGAATTCCCATCAGATGGCGACTGCGAGCTAAGCGAGTCCGAAATCTCCGCAGAAAGTTTGACGAGACACCGCCACTTTGAAAAAGAAGACGGAAAGATGAGCTGAGTGGAAGACACGGCAAACGTTAGCGAAAAGGAGATACGACTTGTCTTCATTGGAGGACCCGCCAGTAAATCGACGGTGGAGATCTTGACAGGGGCTTTCTATCACGAAAAGAAAAAAGAAGACAAACTGAGCAAGAAACAAGGATTTCCCCTTTGATCAAAAGCTGAATATCAGATTTTCTCCCTCGGAAAATCTAATAGCGCTGCCCGTGAAGAGGGAAGTCGTTGCTATTGCCAGAGAGAGAACTTGTCCCCATTTGATAGTCAGAGTTCATTCGCAAGAACTCGCAGGAGAAAGATAGAGAGGAAGGAGTTCTCGCGGGAGAGGAATTCAAAACCTTCACCATCAAAGCATCGGCTTTCAAAGCCTGTTACGAGAAGGCATCAACGATCTCGTGATCCCTCAAGTCCGAGAAGACATCCCGAGGCGGTCTCGAATCGGCAGTCCTAGATTCAGAAATATGTCGAGTATTAGGGGAACGGGCGCATGTTCAACCCTGATCAAAGCTGATGAAGTTCCTTACCCTGAGGGTCTACTGGTCATGGCCATTGACGGTAATCCAGTCTCTCTGTCAATCCTTGTTACCGTATTAAGAAAATGCCGGTATAAGGTTGTAGCTCAAGCAAAGGCGACAGAGGCCTTAGAGATATTAAGGAGGAGTAGTGACCCGTTTGATATCGTCCTCACCGCCATGGTAGGGATTGACATGGATGTTTTCACTCTCTTGGAAGTCATCAATTCTAAATTAAACATGCCAGTCCTCGTAATATCGGCAAGCGATGATCAGCAAGCCCTAATGAAGGCTGTCTTAAATGGGGCCCAAGACGTCGTAACGAAACCAGTTAGAGTTCAGATGCTTCAAAACATATGGCAGCACGTGGTAAGGAAGCAATTGCACGACCATGAGAACAAGCATCAAGCCTTCAATTTTGTTCCAAGCAACTGGAGAAAGAAGATGAGTTGGTCTCCCGAGCTGCATCGTATGTTTGTTAATGCAGTTCAGCAGCTAGGAATAGATTCGGCACGACCGCAACATATACTGGAAATTATGAAGGTAGAGGGACTCACTAAAGCAAATGTTTCGAGTCATCTTCAGAAGTACAGAAAAAGGGTGAGAGAACACAATGCAGCTCAGAATCAAGAAAACCAAGGCGGGACTGATCCAAGCCTGAACGTCGAGTCTCCTCGCCACCATAAGTTCCCCAGGTTAGCATGGGGCGAGCCACTTCCCATCATCAACCAAGCTAGTAGCCATGCCATCAATCCCCCAGGCGTTAATCAAAGTATCCCCCAGAATCACCCTAATGCTCTTCAAGAGTATAGACCGCAGGAGCAGTGTATTCAGATTCCTTGGTTTGAGCACCAACCTGTGGCTAGAACTCATCCCATGATCAGCGCGCCTGCGCAGCTAGAGAATCAGACAAGAAGTTATCCTGAGCACTTCCACTTCTCTAATCCTCGAATGGAAGGAGTTTTTGGCAGCAGGACAGTTGGTGATCCCCACACTTTCTCGAGTAATGATGAAGGCTCCAGCATGAGAAGTCAAATTGCTCATGGCGAGGACAGAATGAGAAATCTACCGCCAGCATTTGCCAACAACAATGCCCAATTCGAGCATCAGTTGCTGGAAGGTTCAAGAGATTACCCAGATGATGAGCTTACTGCCCTGGTCAACCAGTTTAGGGTTGACAGACGTCCCAAGCCGCGATCAGGAGCCAGTGAGTAGGGACTCTCAAACATCGGTTATCCACACCCGAACCAACACGAGACTAGCTGATTATCGAAGAGCCACAGGAGAGGCAGAACTGACCTTGAATAAGTGCACCTTTCATTTCATGCTTAATTCCCCTGCGTATGATATTTTCTAGCTTTCTAGGTGTCTCGATTTAATTCAAGGACAAGGGGGCAATTTATTTATCCCGTCGAATGCGTGAATCCCTTTTTATGCTAGATTTAGGGCGGATCAATTTGTGGCAACGTCGCTGATTGCCATAATGAGAAATGTTGAATGGCCTCACGTAGGGAAATTTCAAGTGAAAAGCCCAGGCGAGCTCGAAGACGGGTAATTGTGTGTCGTTCCAATTTACCCTCAATCGTTGCAAAATGCTAAATTGGATTTGTTCCATTCTCACCCAGGGGATTGCAAAGTGCCTCAAGAGTGTCGCAAAATGAAATGACCCAATGGAATGCGATAGGACTCATTCGCCTTCAAGGTAACCTTCAAATTAAAGGAGCCCTCCGGTCCACGGACCCAATGGCATGGAAAATGATGATGGTCCAAGGCAACCCGAAAGAAAACAAGGCCCAACTAAGCAAAGCACATATGTGGCAAGCTCAAAGTGAAGGGCAACTCGGGACATACAATTCAATCCAATCCAAATGAAGGAACTCCCTCAATTCAAATTCAATGGAAGTATACACAAGGGTAAAACAGTATCGTTCCAATTTTTCTAGAATATGGAGAACATATACTGCCGCATTCTCTTTCATTTTTGCAGGGGAAGTCTCTACTGGCCAAATTTTCCTGTCTACCATTCCCTATCAGTATCACCTCCGCTACTCGTCTCCAATCTCGAGCCAAGCAAATCCGACGTCTCTACGGAAAAGTTGGACGAGACGCCACTACTTTGAAAAAGAAAGGATAAAAAATAAGCTGAGTGGGAGACAAAGACATTTTCGGCAAAAAAGAGATACGACTCGTCTTTATTGAAGAACTCACCAGCAAATTGACGGTGGAGACAGCAACAAGGGGCCCCCTTCCACGGAAAGATGGAAGGAGATGAGCTGGGCGAGAGATACGATGAAAAGAAAATCGAGAAAGCCAGAACACTCGAGAGAGGCAATACAGTTGCTAAACCCACGTCTAATTTTAAAGGAGGCATCTTCTTGATAATTCTCATTCGTGCTCGAAAGAGAGACTCTTAAAGCATACGCAGTCTCCCAGAAAAATCCAGAGAGTGAAAATACAAGAAGAGATATCAAACTTTGAGAAATCGTTAACCAAATCGAAGATGTCTCAACCCAACACACTTGAAAGTTATCGTTACTTGCTGAATATGGGAGAGGAAGAGTTCGAAGCCATATTTGGGATCGAGCCTATGGAGCCCGGCCCTTCCACCGACGACGTCCAAGAGCCCGGTAAGGACAATGACAACAACGGTAAAGGTCAAAAGAAGCGTTACCGTCGCCATACTGAGGAGCAAGTACGAAAGCTTGAAGCTTTCTTCAGAACGTGCCCTATGCCAGACGGCAAACAAAAAATGGAACTGAGTCAAGAGCTAGGCCTTGAACCTTCACAAATCAAGTTCTGGTTTCAAAATAGACGAACCCGAATGAAAACTCGTCATGAGCACAACGAAGCCGAGTTTCTAAGAGTTGAAAATGAAAACCTCCGAGCGGAAAACAAGATGTATAAAGAGACTTTTGACTCCGCCACCTGCCCCAACTGCAATAGCCTCCTCCTCACCCTCGATGAAATGTATGATCTGAGGATCGAAAATGCACGTTTAAGAGGTGAGTTAGACCAATTTATAACAGGATCGAGTTCTGTTGGAGCAGGGTACAAAAGGACCAATGATACTGGATCAGTATCAATACCTCCCGAGGAAGAAGGGACAGATCACCACCAAGCGGACATTGACGATGATCTTTTCGCCATAATCAACCAGTTTGATATCGGTAAAGCATCGGGACTGTGATGCACTTGTTCAGCCAGTGACCACCAGACCTTCTATATGGCCGATGCATACCTAATTTGGGATGAAGCCAGCTGATCATGGGAGAGCCTGTAGAGGAAGCAGAACTGATCTTGAATGAGTGAATGTGTTTTATTTCCTTGCGTGATATGTTTTTCTGCTTTTGTGAATGTGTAAAAGCAAGGAGTAATAATCCGACTTCCCCCTATTAAATGCTCGAATCCGCCACCTCACCAACCTCGCGACGAATTGATGGCGAGTAAAAATCTGGATAAACCTGAAGGGTAACTCCGTATCGTTTCAATTTACCCTCAGTTGCTCCAAGTTTTAAAATTAAGCCCCTTCTATTCTCAGGAAATTGCAAATCGACCCGAGAACGCAATCATATCCGAATACAAGTTGAACAAAATTTGGGGGCAAATCGACTCATGGGCATTACCACGGGATGGACAGCTTCGGACAGAGGAAAGTACAAGCGAAAGACGCGAACAATCTCAGAAATGGGTAATTCTGTATCGTTCTAATGTGCACATAATCATCTCAAGTCTTGAATTGTCTTATTCCATTCTTAACAGGGATTGCAAATTACCTCGAGAAATACCGTAACATGGCATAAGGTGATACAACAAGGCTGCTTTATCCCCAAAGATTAACCTTTGAAAGGATAGCCCCATGGACACCTATGGTCCAATGGACCGAATGGTATGGGGGATGACAGTAGGTCCGAAATATCCCGAGTTCGATCCCCGAGGGTGGGGAATGTTGTATGTATTATAAATAAATGAAACAACTTTTTGTGCATTTCTTTTTGCAAGCAGGAATACTCGACGAGTAATACCGAAGTCAATATTTTGCTACATTCTCGGCTTAATGGTGAAGCATCCAACAAAAGTCGAAGAAAACTCAATCCAGCAAAATTGGTAAAAGACTCGTGCAAGACATTCAAGATGAAGGGTAAATCAGTATCGTTTTCAATTTATCCCTTTTAATACTGGCTGATATGTCTCTTTTTTCTTTTTACAGGAAATATTTACACTAACATTTAACATGTTGAAGGAGACAAATCCAAAAGAAAATTATGATCATCTGACAAGATCTATTCTGGTGAAAAATGGGGCAAATTGATCACAAGCTCTGAAGCGAAAAAGCAAATATGTCTTCCTTATCTCGTTTGATTTCAAGAATAATTTCTCTGCTTTTTACAGGGGCATTCAACCGCTAAACCGTGGCGGTCGCTGTCATTAAACAAACCGAAATGCTCCCTCACCCATATGCTTCATCACGTAGAGACAAAGTTTGAGACGAACCACCCCTCGACATAAGGAGTAGGCTTCCCAATTTGTTCGGTCCGCCCACATACCAGGGGCAATTCAAATCCGCCCATATTTGCACATTATATAAACACACGTAATGCTAAAAAATTGTCACATCTGCATTGTGCTTACACAGTTCATGAATTATGTATGACTATTCCGTGTGTTTAACTTACCAACTCCAACTTAGAGCATAAACTGCACAGGAGACATCAAATGTGCAGAATGGGGCATGACAGGATGAGGAAAGGCAAACCATTTCCACGCAAGTCTAACATTTTAATTTACAGATAAACAGCCTTTCCCCAGAGTGAGAGAAGGCCCTTTCGGATTGAAGTCCCCCATTCAGATTACATTCGAGGCGTTCATACTATGAGAACCTCCTTAAACAGAATTGGTAATGCAAGCTTGACAGAATAGTTTTGCATGATCCATATTTGGATTGATTGCATCATGAGTTATCACACAGACTACTTCTAATCATTGCCGACTTGGTTGAATAGTTTTACATGAACCGATCAACTCATTGATGAAAATGCTTGCACATGTTACCTCTGATACTGCCTGACAGGCAACACATTCCCAATGTTCAAACTACCTTCCAAAGTCTTGAAATTCATTCAGCGATTATTGAATGAACAAGCCTGGTTGTCGAGAAGCCACCAAGCATTTCTTCCAAATTCTCAGGTAAGTATATCTTCAACCTGAACCTTTCAAGAGAATGAATTCTGACGGTTGTTGGGGTACTCGAATCCATTGCGGTACATACAGGTATCCACCTTCTTCAATAAAGCATGATTTGTCTCAAGGACAGAAATGTTCGAGACCTTTTGATCTCTGCCTCTTTGGTTTATTCCTAAAGCGACAGGATAATATAATTTGGGTTTGAGCTTCTGCAGGATTCCTGATCTTTCCAGATTCCAGAATGGCACCCTTTGAGGTACACCAAGTCCTTCTTACAGGCAAAATAAGTCCTTCTTACAGGCAAACCAAGTCCTTCTTACAGGCAAATCAAGTCCTTCTTATAGGCACAAAGTCCTTCTTACAGGCAAATCACGTCCTTCTTACAGGCAAAACAAGTCCTTCTTACAGGCACAAAGTCCTTCTTACAGGCACAAAGTCCTTCTTACAGGCAAATCAAGTCCTTCTTACAGGCAAAACAAGTCCTTCTTACAGGCACAAAGTCCTTCTTACAGGCAAATCAAGTCCTTCTTACAGGCAAAACAAGTCCTTCTTACAGGCAAAACAAGTCCTTCTTACAGGCAAATCAAGTCCTTCTTACATGCATAAAGTCCTTCTTATAGGCAAACCAAGTTCTTCTTACAGGCACCAAGTCCTTCTTACAGGCAAACCAAGTCCTTCTTACAGGCAAACCAAGTCCTTCTTACAGGCAAAACAAGTCCTTCTTACAGGCACAAAGTCCTTCTTACAGGCAAATCAAGTCCTTCTTACAGGCAAAACAAGTCCTTCTTACAGGCAAATCAAGTCCTTCTTACAGGCATAAAGTCCTTCTTATAGGCAAACCAAGTTCTTCTTACAGGCACCAAGTCCTTCTTACAGGCATAAAGTCCTTCTTACAGGCAAACCAAGTCCTTCTTACAGGCAAACCAAGTCCTTCTTATAGGCACCAAGTCCTTCTTATAGGCAAACTAAGTCCTTGTTACAGGCAAACCAAGTCCTTCTTACAGGCACAAAGTCCTTCTTACAGGCAAATCAAGTCCTTCTTACAGGCACAAAGTCCTTCTTACAGGCACAAAGTCCTTCTTACAGGCAAATCAAGTCCTTCTTACAGGCACAAAGTCCTTCCTACAGGCATAAAGTCCTTCTTACAGGCAAATCAAGTCCTTCTTACAGGCATAAAGTCCTTCTTACAGGCAAACAAAGTCCTTCTTACAGGCAAATCAAGTCCTTCTTACAGGCACAAAGTCCTTCTTACAGGCAAAGTAAGTCCTTCTTACAGGCAAAACAAAGTCCTTCTTACAGGCAAACAAAGTCCTTCTTACAGGCAAATCAAGTCCTTCTTACAGGCAAAGCAAGTCCTTCTTACAGGCACAAAGTTCTTCTTACAGGCAAAGCACCAAGTCCTTTTTACTGGCACCAAGTCCTTTCTACAGGCACCAAGTCCTTCTTACAGGTATCTCCATGTGGTGACCTACCATACGGGTCAAATCTCAATCAAAATTTAATCAGTAGAATCCTTTTATTAGGAATCTACCATGGTACGACCCACCATACGGGTCAAATGGTATGACCCACCATACGGGTCAAATTTTAATTCAATTTTTAATCAGTAGAATCCTTTTATTAGGAATCTACCATGGGTTGATCCACCATACGGGTTCAAGTTCAACCACCCTAAAGTTTTTTTTATATAACGAATCCTTAGGTTCTCATTTCATTTTCAGTGGAACAATCATGTCACGACTCTTTTTATTTACTTGTATTGAGTCGATAAGAATCCAGGTGTCATCTCGTCTTTGAAATGAACCTCTACCGAGCTTCCTTTCAAAGAGGGGCAGCTGTTGACACCTGATTTTTAATCACTTTTTCTATTGCTAAAGTAATAAAAAATCCATAAAAATTCATAAAATTGAAAAATCAACTTTGGGGACCTTAGCCAAGCCTAGGGAACCAATTTTGACCAAAAAATGATTTTTCATATTTTCAGTATTTTTACGTATTTTTTATTTATTTATTTTCGAAAATTAATAGAAAATCCATAAAAATTCATAAAATTGAAAAATCAACTTTGGGAACCTTAGCCAAGCCTAGGGAACGAATTTTGACCAAAAAATAATTTTTCATATTATATATATTTTCTTTTTTTTAAAAAAAAATACAAAAATATTTGAAAATTTTGGAAAAATAAAATTTGAGGCCAAAAAATACACAAAGATAGTTAATATTTTTATTTTAAATCTATTTTCATATTGGCCATCGCAAATTCAGAAAAATCCAATTCGAGTCACGTGTTCCTTCACGAGTATAATCTCGAATCGGGCCTAAAAAAATTTAATTTGAGTCAACTTATTTTTAACTTTCACTTTTTATGAGTTGTGACATTGTCTTCTAATATTTTAAATTTTCATCTTGGCCCAATTATACCCAGAATGACTTAATTTTGCAAAAGGGCTTTAATTAAATTATGCATTATTTTCAGCGACAAGAAATGAGCTTAAATTTGACATGTGGTAAATTTTGGTGTGTCAAAAATTGTGAGGAGATTTGGACTTAAAGAAATATATTTTTTTCAGGGACTGAATTGTAAATACTTAAAATTCAAGGACTAGAGTGCAAATACCTAACTCTTGAAGGATTATTTTACAAATAATAAAAAGAAGAGTTAGTGGATAAATTAGAATAGAGAAGGGAAGATGAAGAAGAGGAGATGAAGAAGAGAAGTTGGAGAAGAATGGATGGAGAAAATAAGATAAGAATAGAGAAGGGAAGATGGAGATGAAGAAGAGTTAGTAGAGAAATTAGAATGGAAGATAAGAATAGAGAAGGGAAGATGGAGATTAAGAAGAGTTAGTGGAGAAATTAGAATGGGAGATAAATATGGAGAAGGGAAGATGAAGATGAAGAAGAGTTAGTGGAGAGATTAGAATGTGAGATAGAGATGGAGAATGGAAGATGAAAATGAAGAAGAGTTAGTGGAGAAATTAGAATGGGAGATAGATGAGTAGGTTATAAAAGGAGGAAGAAGTGAGCTTGAGAAAGGATTCTTGAGAGAGAAAATTTGAAGTGTTTGGGAGAATTTTTTGAAGAGAAAATTTTGGATGTTTGAGAGAGTTTTGGGAGATTGAAGAAAAATTTGAGAGAAAGAAAATACCAAAAAAGAGAGAGAATTTTGAAGATGATGGGAGTTTAAAGCTAGGGGTTATCATCACAAATTCCTTCATCGATCAATATAAATCAAGAGTTCATCCTCGTCAACGAGCAAGCAAATTCGAGCTAAGTGTTTTTATTTATTCATTTATTTATGGTTTTACTCGCAAATTAGCACAAATTGTATACACTTTCTCCATCTCCCATTTTTTCCCATATTTTATGTCAGGAGAAGGATATCTCTACGTCAACAGCAAAAATCTCGTCGAGATACAAAAATCGGCCCAGACAAGCTCCTAAGCTGTCCACCGATTTCTCAACTGATCTGTGACTAAAAGTCCCTCTTAATTCAAAAGAAACTCTCTATATTGGGAACATAGAGAGCGAAAATCAATTATAGAAATCCCTCCCAAAAAAATGGGAGATAAGTACTCTTTCTACTCTTCTGGTTTTAGATGCAGATTAGCACATATTTTGTATACTAACACTTCACTCTATTTTATGTCAGGAAGCCGCAGCTCTATATCAATGGTCAATCCTATGGAAGCACAAAATCGGCTTGGAGGAGTCCTCAAGCGCGCAAAAATTTCAAATTGTTGAATCAATTCGTTGTATTTCATTTTAAAAAATTCATACCCCAAAATGGAGAGGACAAAGTCCATCCGCAATTTAAATACCTGCACCATAAATCCCAAAGGGAAGAGCCAAGCTAATGCTTAGCCTCCCATTGGAGGTTTTTACTTATAGTAGTTAAATACCTGCAACTTAAATACCTGCACCTTAAATCCCAAAGGGAAGAGCCAAGCCAATGCTTAGCCTCCCATTGGAGGTTTTTACTTACAGTAGTTAAATACCTGCACCTTAAATCCCAAAGGGAAGAGCCAAGCCAATGCTTAGCCTCCCATTGGAGGTTTTTACTTACAGTAGTTAAATACCTGCACCTTAAATCCCAAAGGGAAGAGCCAAGCCAATGCTTAGCCTCCCATTGGAGGTTTTTACTTACAGTAGTTAAATACCTGCAACTTAAATACCTGTACCTTAAATCCCAAAGGGAAGAGCCAAGCCAATACTTAGCCTCCCATTGGAGGTTTTTACTTACAGTAGTTTAAATACTTGCAACTTAAATACCTGTACCTTAAATCCCAAAGGGAAGAGCCAAGCCAATGCTAGGCCTCCCATTGGAGGTGTTTATTCACTGTCATGTACTTCCTATAATTTAATTTTTGAATCATCAGACCCAAAAGATGAGTAGGTCGTAATACTGCACAGAAGTCGTTAACACACTCCCTCTTTCGGCTTCAGGGAATCTTTAACACTTAAAAAAATATAACAAATAAAAATATATACCATCCATGCATCCTATTTAAAAAGTGAAAACACAAAAGAGAATACCCTACTAGAGCTTTAGGAATAAACCAAGCCTGAGTTGCCGGATTAGGATATCCATGAAATTAAGGTACCGAAAGGGCATTAGTTTTAATTAACTAGTGTAACCAAGTCCCCGAGCTCCTAATCTCTGGTTCGCAGGAATAAATTAGTTCTCCCGCTAATTTATTTAGGTTTCTAATCGACCTACCAAGAACGATTAGTGGCGACTCCAAATTTTAAAATCATTTAAACAAAAACCAAAGTTGCGATTCGGTAGGGCTTGGGAGGGTCCGCGTTAGGTTAGTCAAATCTAATTAACCTAATAATCCGTTAACCCCCTTTAAAATTTAAATTTTTTTTTAGAGGGTCGCGACACTCGGTGAGACAAGGGCATGGGTGAGTCAAGGTTAGGCAAGGTTAGGGCATGGGCGAGCCAAGGGTTGCCCTCCATAGGCGAGGGCTGGTCTTGTCTGATCTACTAAGTGCTGCTCTCATCGACCACAGGCGAGGTCGATGCTTGCTAGATATGGGTTCTTTCGTTTTTCTTTTAATTTATTGTTCATGATTTTCTTTCTTTTTCCATCTTCTTTGCAGTAATGTATTGTAGGTCTTGAAGTTCACCATCTTAGATTTTGTCTTCATTTGCAAACTTTTTGACTCGCCTAGGGCTGTCCTTGCTCGGTTCTTACCTGGGTGAACCAAGGGTAGCCCTTGCCATGCTCAAGTGAACCCCTGACCAATGGTCGGCAGCCACCGAGAGAGGGAAAAAAAATAAAAATAAAAAGAAAGAAGAAAAGGGAAATAAAGAAAGAAACAAGGGAAAAAGTTAAAAAAGAAAATGACCAAAATATCCTTGGTTAGACCCTTTTTTTGAAATAATTAGGGCACATCAGGCCTTTATTTAAAATAAGATCCATTTCAAATCCTTATTTATGAAAATGAGGCAACTTCGGACCCTTGTTTGAAATTTTCCCTAAAATAAATAAGTAAAATACAAAATTCAAAAAAATTTCAAAAAATTAAAAATTATAGAAATTATCCATGTCAGTGTTAACTGTCTTACGTGATATTATCGGAATCTATGTCAATGATTTTCGTTTAAAATTGGCCACAATGACTAAATTGACAAATCGTCAAAACAATAAGGATTAAATTGGCCCAATTGAAAGATTTAAAAATGGATTGACATAAATATAATAGATTTAGGACTTTTTTGAATTGGTCATTGAAAAAATTTTGAGATTGAAGTGGGTGTCATAGAACACTAATGGCATTGATACCATCATTGTTCCCAGTTTGTATTTAGTGAATAAGTTTTTACATTAATTTAAAAGCTTTTATTTAAAATAAGGATCACACTCAACATTAAAAAATAGTTCAAAAACTCGATTGAACCGAAGTTCAAAAGTTATCCAAGAAAAAATAGCAGATGAAATTGGATGAAAAAAAAAAAAAAGAAGAGACAAGAATGCAACGAGCGAGGAAAGGCATCAAGAATCTTCTCAATAAATTTGTCTACAATTGTTGGAATACCGGTTCTAATTTGAGATCCTTACATATATAGTATGGCTTATGTCTTCGAGGACATGACATGCCGTTTATGATTGCAAGTCACAACGTATGGGACGAATTTGGAATCTTCCATCTTTCAAAGCAATATCATGGCCTTGTCAAGCAGCACAGGTAAGAATTCAAGGTATAATGATCTAGAGGTAGACCGCGAGATTGCATCTCGTTTAGTTAGCTCCTCTTCCTCTAGAGCTTGAAGGTTTCCAACCTGACAAAATCTGTTTACAAGAGCGTTGTAAGCGATAAGGTTTCCAAGATTTGTGGGATTCAGGCCACTTTGAAGCATTTCTCGAAAAGTCATCTTTTGACTTGTCAACTTTCTCGCTCTGCAGAATCCCTTCATGGACGTGTTATAACAAAGGGCATTAGCCGAGTGGCCTCTTTCAACCATCATGTAAAGCTCTTCCATTGCATCATTCATTCTATTTTGCAAACAATAAACATTCATCAATGCATTATTATAGATGAAAATATCGGGCATTTTACCTGTAATCGAAACATCTGGTCGACCACGGCCTCTGCCTCCACAGGTATTCCCTCTTTACAATGTGCATCCACCGAAATAGTGAAGAATCCAACATCTTCATCCAATGCAAACTACTGCTAAAGTGAGGAGGATTTCTCCCTTTTGGGTTTTACGCAAGGCTTTGGCGATTCCCCCTTTCATCGTCTTCTCCAACAAGATGATAACATCTTTCCATCGGTCTAGATTGCATAGGTACTCGAGCAAAAAGGCATGAGTGCTCGAGTCGGGTTGTTCGCTTCCACTCGGCGTCTCTTTCAACAGTACGAGAGCCTCTTCCATCTGGTCTACATTGCACAGAACGTTGATCAAGTACGTATGAGTCACAGCATCTAGTTCGACGCCTTGCCTAATCATTCTTTGACAGAGTCGCAACGCGCTATTGATTATTATGTTGTACGCGAAGTAACCGATGCTGCGGCTTGTCTCTTCCAAGTCCCCGAGCAATTCAAATCCTCCGGTGTTACCCGGCCTGCGTGGGGCCTTCGCGATTATCACATACGTGGTCTCATCATTATAAATATGAACTCGTATCATATTCAAACGTCGTTGAATAACCGCGGCGGGTCATGTGCTCTCTTTATAATTGTTAATTGTTGATCATTTGATTACAGCACTCGTAAAATTTCAAAGGAGTTATTAATTTACTAGTTCATTTCCAAATTCCGATAATGTTGGACAATACATTCACGTTGAGAATAATAAAACAGAAGAGAATAGACGAATTGGGAAATTTCTGTATGATTCGATGATCTCAAAAGAGTACGAGGGGAGCTTATTTATAGGCTTTACAAGATGAATGTATGTGGTGACAAAATATTACAGAATCAATTACACAATCAGAACAATATCCAAAATATTGAGGATACTCGAACTATCATAATATATTTGATATAATCTAAAATATCTAAATAAATCAAATTACTGGTCATACTTATTTTGCCAGCGGTATTAGAAGTTTATAAACAACTTCACAAATCTATCGGCTCAGGAAAAAGGTTTTCCCAAGCATCCCTTGGCTGGATCCTAGACTTGTCCAGCGTCCAGTATGATCAAAATAGCGAGAGTTGCTGTCGTGTACATAAATTTTTCAAGAACCGCCTAATAATACGGTTCCTTGAAGTATACAACATAAATGATGCAGCATATCGCAAAGATGATAATAAACACATCGAATGTGAGAGCCGACATTGCCTGGTCGCTCAAATCCATGTTCCTTCCGCCAAGCCGATCCACCATATCCGGGACGGGTTTGTAGTTCTGTAAATCCTTCTCGTAAGGATCCTCTAACCTCAACCTCATTTTCTCCGCTTGTCGACTCGCAGCCTCCTGCGCAAGCGTCCAGTCATAAAATCTCCGGCTCTCTTCGTCGCTCAATACCTTATAAACTTCCCTCAACTTTAAGAACTTGTCCGATGCAGTTTTTAATGGAAGGGAAGTTGTGTCTGGATGGTACTCTTTCGATAGTCTCCTGTAAGCAGCTTTGATTTCTTCCAGATCAGCACTGGCCGAGATTCCTAGGAACCTGCGGAGCAACATCAAAAGAGCATTGGTAAAGTCGATTGCACAGGTTGTAGTTATCGATTATGATCCAGTCTTCTCATAACTAGCTTGACCGAACCAGTAAAAACAGATCCAACAAGTTCTCATATATCAATAGAGCTACTGTTATGGTGTACTCACTATCAGCAATTAGAATAATAGTCAGCCAACCTTAATTACATTTCTCCAAACAATCCGCCTGAATTCACTCTCTCATAGTCATAGATTTCCTTATCTCATGCAACAACCATTGCCGTCATTTACTTGATGCACGATAAAAGAACTCAGAGAAGCCAAGGATGCCTACTTCGGTTAATCCTCTTCAGCAAAAACTCCTTTTGATACTGTGTTGCTTCATCAGAGCTTCAAGGTTACCACAGCATTGAACAACCAAAACTTAGGGCTTTTTAAGGGATTTCATTCACTCTTTTAATCGGATTTCCTTTCTCCATAGATAAGTATCATAAGAAAGACCAGCGCAGGCATAAAGAGCACTAGCTGCACGTCCGGTAACTGACCGAGATCAAAGTCCCTCAACCAAAAGGAGAGCTTCTTTTTCAGATTCAGTGTTGTCTGCTCATGAAATCCGATGGATCACAGTGAATTTCCCCCAGTGCCTTGATTCTATTCCCAGTACCAGCTTAAATGTACTTATAAAATGATTTCCTCTCGAAACAACTCATTCAAATGATTCGCAAGACGGAGCAAAAGTGACTGCATTTCTGCAGTATTCGCATAATTCCTATAGACCTAATCAATGGACAAGCTCAGGCAAGCCCGTCCTTACCAAACCTAAAAATCATCTCCCAAGCCTGCCCGAGCCTGGACAGCCTAGTGGGTTGCCAGCCATCATCTTAGCCAATTCCAAAAGTCACAAACAATCTCTCCCATCTTGTTCGTTATGGACTACATCAAATATTCACCTTCCAAACTCACCACAGAATTGACCTCCAATGCCATATGACCAACCCAGGACTGAGTGCTCAGTGCAATTTCAGTGCTTACTTTGTGAAATTTCATGTAAAATTCCAACATTTCGAATTAATCGAAGATTCTACCAGCGCTACTGTAACGCTTCGGTTAGTTCCACATCACCGTGCAGCTCAAGTCCCCAATTCTCATTTTCACTAATCAAATCATTGAAGAGAAGCAAACAGAACTACAAAATGGAAAAACAAGAAATGAAGAAGAGAAAAAGCGAGGAGGAGCGATTATCAGGGTGATGCTCACTGGTAGTGGGAATCAGAGGACTCGTTGAGCATATCGGCGAACTTCTCGCCCATGAGATTCCTCCGCTCCTCCTCCTCCGCACCCAACTGCTTCCCACCCTCCTTCGACCCCGAGTTTCCGCCTCCGACCCATCCTTCGTCCTCGTTTTCCCAGTGAATCCTCGTGTCCACTCCCGGCGGTGGTCGCTCTCGCTCTCGCGGGCCCTGCGCCGCGGAAACCCGCGGGCGGCCGCGCCCCAGAACACGCACGGTGGCTCCGGGTCCCTGCGCGATACGTGTGCCGGCGGTGCTTCTTCTTCGACCTGTGAAGAGAGAGAACGAGGCCTGGGGAGGTGCAGGTGTTGAAGCCATGGCGCGAAGAAGAAGAAGAAGAGCTTTCTGGTTTTTCGATTTTAAACACAAGTCGAGAGGACGAGCTTTGGCTCGATCGTGTGGCTGACGTGGAACTTGGAGACCGCTTCGTCGTCACGTGACTCGCATTTCATTCTAATCTCTAAATTCATTCCTTCTCACGTGACTTCCCGTTTCTTCCTACGTCGGAATCCACAATTTGGCCAGGGAGAATATCAACTTATAAAATCGAAAAGATTCTAAAAAAAATTCCAAAACATATGACACCGATCCTAAATTTTTTAATTTCATTAATTTAATTTTAAACCTTTTGATAATTTGTCAATATAATCTTTTTGATAAGATTTGGTCGAACATTGATGTGGTGAATATCGATTGTCCTACGTGGTATAACCAACGATAGCATGAAATTATTTCAGATTATTTTAAATCATTATTTTAATCTTTTTTGAACTTTTTCATTGATTTTTTTATTTGTTGTTAAGGGCATATGGGGGCAAGGCTTTTGAGCCCTAGTAGACCACTGCGTAAGCTCGCTCTGGGTGAGGGAAATGAGTCCTTACTAGCCGCGCCGTGGGCTTGCTCAGTGTACGGTACCCCCCCTCTCGCGCGCTAGTCCTTAATAATTATAAACATTAAAGGAAAGGAAAAAACAAAACTACAAAAAAAAAAAATTCTACATTGGTATTTTGACGTCCACCACATCAATTTCGACCATAATTGCTTAGATGGACTATACCGGCAAATTTTCAAAAAATTTAGAACTAAACTAGCCAGATTAAAAAGTTTAGGGCCGAATTGACAAAGTACAATAAGTTTTAGAACTTTTTTCGTGATTTTCCTCCTAAATCACTTGCGAAGTCGTCGAATCCTCTATGATAGTTTTAAGTGAATTTACGTGTCGGTATAGACTGTTGTGAAAAATAAATAGTTTCAAAGTTAAAAAAAAAAGTTAATATATGCAACCTACAAGATTATATTAAATAAAACGAAGATAGTAAAATCCAATCCATATAAAAATAGGTTTGGCTCAAAACGATGTTATCGCCACATAGGAGAGAGAAAATATTAGAAAAAACCACATTAGCATTTTCGTTAGTAAAATTGAAAGGAGTTAACGAAATAACTCTATCGCACCAATTTGATAAGGTTGAGGACTAAATTGCACTTTGATGACAAGTTTTAAAGTTTCCTGTGAACATATCACGAAAAGAAAATTCGAAAAAAGGAAAACGGGCCGGTCCGGGCCCGACATGGCCCATCAAGGTGACAGGCCGTTCCGGCCCATTCTGGTGACTGGCCCGACCCAAGCAGTGCCGCACGTTAAAGCAGCACCGGCGTTACGCTGGCAGCTCACTCTCTCCTCGTTTTCGAGACTTCGGATTCTGCTCTCGTACCACCCAAGTCATCCAAAGAGATCAATCAAATCGCAGCCAATTCGAAACCAGTAAGTCATTTCCTTTCGATCAGCATTCAGTTGGGTTCGTTTGAGACCGATCAATTACTCTGCCATTTTGTTGCCAAATCATTCGTGTCGATAGAAACCGAGCTTCGCTCCAGCTTCCAATCATTCGATTTCAGCTTAAAGATCCGAGCTTTTCTGATATGTTTGTTATGCTTGGGGTCATGTGGGTTGTTGGATCTGATATGTTTGATGCCGCTTCTTGTTGCTTTGATTTGGTTGTGGAGTAATTTTGAGATATATATGCTTGAATTTTGTGTAGCAATGAGGAGGAAGTTGGTTTATGCTATTTGAAGTTTTCTTACGCATACATGGAAGCTCTGTGTGAGAAGCTAAAGAGAAAGAGATCAATGTGAGCTGGGTGATAGGTGAAGTCTTGGAGACGAAGATGTTTTGGTTTCTTTCTCTGTTGGGTGATCCACATGTGCGCAGTCCCGGGGCCAAGATATGATGATTTAAAGTCTAGTCTTTTGGTTTGGATGATATTTTGGTTTGATTTCATGCGTTCAAGTTCAAGTCAAGCAAGTCTCGTTCTATTTAATTGGGGTCGGCTTATAAATCCATTTCACACTGTTCCATGATAATTTGAAGTCTAGTCTTTCATGTGAGCAAAAAAAAAAAAAAAAGAAGATTGTCTTGAGTATGCTTGGTTTTCCAATTTTTTTCCCCCCTTTGTGAGGTTGTCTTGAGTATGCCTGTCCCCGTCGAGGCTAACGATGTCGAATTCTTCTGTGTCGCAGGCTGCGGTTTGTTGATTGTTTACGATGGCGAGGGTTCCTGATTTGGGTTATCCTCAGGTTGTGGATGATGTTCTTGAGAGCATCTATATTGCCAATGAGAGACCGGTCACGAGCAGTGGCCGTAAGACTTGTGAGCACAATACCCCTAGTTACAGAATGATAAATTTGTCTTGTGTGTGTGCAATTTTGTTTGAGCCTTGTTCAGGTATCTGTACCTGTCGAGAAGGGTGTGAATCTCGGGAATTGAGTGAATGATGGAATTCTTTGTGGCGTTTGTCAATGCAACTTTTGAGTCTTCTGTAATTTGTGCGCATCGTTGGATTATAAGATTGTTCTGATGTTTTGGCAGTGGATATGGCAGGCAATTTTGTTAGAGATGAGACGGTGAGTTCAGTTGGTGCTGAGAGTAGTAGTCGGGTTGTTGATGAGAATGAAGTGGGTGTAAGTGCTGTTGAAGGCGAGTATGAAGATATTCTGGTTCCCTGTGGGGTGATCCCTGTATGTGCAGTCCCGGGGCAAAGATATGATGATTTAAAGTCTAGTCTTTTGGTTTGGATGATCATTTGGTTAGATTTCATGCATTCAAGATCAAGTCTAGTGAGTCTCGTTCTATCTATTTGGGTTTGGCTTATGAATCCTTTTCACGCTGTTCCATGATAATTTGAAGTCTAGTCTTCTATTTGAACAACAAAAAAAAAAAAGTCTGGTATTTTATGGATGTTATGTTCTCTCTGGTAATTTCCATATTCCCTTTACATTCTCCAGGAGGTCTTCTTGTTCTTGCAGGCCTTAGGACGTTCAATGTGGCCGTAATCCTTGGTTTCTCATGATGTCGCATTTGGCAATTTTTTAGATGCATTCATTTCTTCAATACCACTAGATTGGTTTCTCAGACTTCGGCATTGGACAGCATCTGGACCAACATGAATATCACTATCTTTTGCTTATTAGTTTTCTTGTTCTTAATTTATGATCTTATCCATTATGAGAAGGTCCGTGCTACTTTGTGGCGTCAAATGTATTGCTTATGGAAAATCGTAAAAATGATTCATGACAGTGGATCTAGAAGATGGAGCCGAAGCAACCGAGAATTCTGGCGGAGTGGAATTGGTAGATTGTGAAGAAGATCCTATTGTGGAACCATGTGAGGGTATGGAATTTGACTCCGAAGATGCTGCCAAGATCTTTTACGACGAGTATGCTCGAAGAGTGGGATTCGTAATGCGCGTGATGTCTTGCCGCCGTTCTGAAAGAGATGGCAAGATTTTAGCTCGTCGGCTTGGATGCAATAAGGAGGGTTATTGTGTTAGTATACGAGGTAAATTTGGACCAGTTAGGAAGCCGAGAGCAAGCACTAGGGAAGGCTGCAAGGCTATGATTCATGTAAAGGTCGATAGGGCTCGAAAATGGGTTATCACGAAATTCGTAAAGGAACATAACCATCAGCTCATCATCTCTCCACGCGAAGCTCGTCAAACAATGGTCAGTTTTTCCTATCCTACTTATTTCACGACTGATCTGTTGCATGATACCGTGATTCTCCAAGTGTTCTTGATCTCTCTATTTCTTATTGGAAGAATAAGGATGGGCTTGCATATTTCATTTATTCCTCTTACTATAAGAGACTGTATATAATCTTTAGAAGTTGGTTGGAGGAAAGCATCTTTCAAGAGTGTTCCCAGTGCAACTTAAAAGTGGATTTTGTGAGTTAAAAACAGGGCCTTATAATTGAGAAGCAAACAAATATGACGTTTGCCTCTCTACAGCTTTTCTTAATTCCTGTTGTCTGATGCATGGCCACTGGATAATATAGTTAAGGCAAAAGATTCAAAATCGTGCTTTTTGGCGTCTCTACTTACAATTAAGGCCAAATCTTTTAAATGGATATTGCTCGATATGGGTGTTACTTTTAAATTCTTTGATAATTGCTAGTATAGTCACTATAGCGTAATGTTAAACTGATTAATATTACTTATTTCCATGTTTTAGTGTAAAACCATATTATGAATATCAAATTTCATTAGTTGTATTGGGAAGTGTTTGTGGGGGCTTTTACCTCCCAACTCACAGTTTTATAATGTTTGAAATAATAGACAGGTTGTATGTAACTTTAGATACTAGTATTTATGCATCTTTCTAGAGATTTGAGGCATTCAAATTATTATTACTCACATAAAGTTGCAGTAAAGGTCAGAAGCTAAACTGTAGCTAGTTCGAACCATACTTAAATGTTGTCAAGATCTTGGCCTGCCAAGCCTAACTCTGGATATGTCCCTGCAAGTGACATGACGAGAAGCATAAGCAATTAGCAGGACAATCAGTCATATTAGTGTCTTCCTTATATTGCTTAAACTGTGCAATCTTTTCCAACTTCTTTGTGTGTTGAAAACCAGAAAATTTCTTAAAACTTTCATGGGGATGAGATGGCCTTCAATTGTGATGTTTGTCTCGTCCTCTGCTTCTTTCTTATATTCCTTTCCTTGATAATGGAATGAACCAGCTTTTATTTGATGCAAAGTTGGACAGTTATTCAGTTACATTGACATACCCTCGATCAAAACCCTCTCTTCAATTTGATCGAATTATGCTGTCTTCTCTATCTTTCTCGTTGCTGACTACTTATCTGAGTGATGCTGACTCTCAGCAGGGCAGCACAAATTAAGAATAATTGAATCTCACCAAGAAAGTTTTCGGGAGCATGTTTTGAAGAATTAAGCATTCTAGTATGTCATGTTGCTTTCTCAGGCAATTACTTATAACTTCTTTATTGAGAAAACGGGGATATGATTCTTTTGTATTTTATCCCTTGAATTGAATATGCCATATTTCTTCGGGCAATGCTTTGTACGTTGGAGATTTTAACAGCAACCGTTCCCTTGGAGAGGTGGATATTGATTTCTAATAAAGTGGCTCTTCTTTCCGGTCCAGAGAGACGATCAATTATTGAATAGAGCGGAAGAGGAACTTATAATCAAGCCAAAATGCCAAGAGCCAATCAACTTTCTATATGAGCTGTTCAGTTACTTTTCTGTGCCAAGTCCCCGTGTCTTACTCATATCCATTCAACTGACTTTTGAGTTTGCAGTGGTGGTGGTTGGTGTGCTTGTTTAAATTGGCCGAGACTCATCTGAGTGATGATAGTGTAAACTTGAGGTATCCAGCATCTATGGCTTGTGTATGATTAATCACACTGTCATCCTCTGCATTTTCTTTTGTTAATGTAGGACGAAAAGGACAAGAAAATCCAGGAACTAACGGCTGAGCTGCGAAACAAGAAAAGGTTGTGTGCAGCATATCAAGAGCAGCTCGCTGCATTTGTGAAAATCGTCGAGGAGCACAATGATCAGCTCTCGAAGAAAGTTCAGTCCGTGGTGAACAATATTAGGAAATATGAACCTGTGGACCCGGGCCTTATGAGGAGAAGTTAGCGTCAGTGTATAGGTATATTCTCATATCTTGTAGCGTGTCCTCTATTTCCCTGAGCACTCCATGTCCTGCTCTTTGCCGTCTCCTCAGTTGCATCGGTCTTTATTTCCTTTAGTAGGATGCGTGACAATGGCGCTTCTGCTAGGAAAACAGAATCGATGTCTTCTCATGTCCTTTCTCTTTTCCTCCATGTGATAAGTGCAGATGAATGCAGAAGATGGGGACGGGAGAGCGACATGAGCTGCACATAAAATGTACTTGCACGAGCAATCCGAGGGCTTCTGGATGAGGGTCGATGGTTAATGATTGTGAAGTGATTAGCAAGAGATGATTAGCCCGGAAGTACGAGTAGATTGATCATTGGAAGATTGTGTGACGTGGGCAGTGGTTATACTTCATGCTATATCTAGTGATGGAGCAATCATATTGTGCTTTTGATCATGGAAACACAGGAGATTGGAGCCAACGGGAGCCCGGTCATTATGACCCCTCTAGACTTGATGGCCATGTGATCAATGCTCAAGAGGCATGTTATAGTCGATATGTTCCGAGGGGGAAAAAAAATTGCCAGTTAAAAGATGTAGTTAAATTATTTTAAAATGATCTTTTTTTTTTCCTTAAGAGTAGTTTTAGATACTTCTTATATTGATCTGTACTGAAAATGTAGATGTCCAATTATTCAATAGCAGTGCACATGGATTAAAAAACTCGCTATGGTCCACTTGATCAGTGCCAGATTTATAGCTATCAAATCTCACTCCCCAAAAAAAAGTGGGCTATCAAAGGTTTTTGGCACATGAGTTTTGTTGTGACTTTAATGATCCATTTGTTTCTTAAAAAATAAATAAATAAATATTTTTTTAAAAAAATAATCACTTTTATCACTTACAAAAATAATGAATGCAAAATATTTTTACCATCAATAAAAATTTACAGACATAAATTATTACAAATGATGAAAATACTTTTCATCGACTAATTATTTCAAGCAATACAAGCGATCATTTTTTACAAAAATATACTTCAAATCAATCATTTTCTGCAAATATACTTCAAATCAATCATTTTCTGCAAAACAAACCTTAAAGTCTTTGATAATTGCTTGTAGCGCTATGCTAAGTTGATCAAGTGTGTTAGGCAGTGTTTGTGGGGCTATTACCTCCCAAATGGCATTTAGTAATTTCTCCTCCAAGACTGATGACAATATCATTAATGTTCAGATGGGAAAAAGAAATGAATACAAGTTGGACTAATTATCAGTCAAAATGAATAATTGTTTATCACGTTAATGCAACAATCCGAAGCAAACATCCTGCATATCTTTCTTTAATGAAGGCTTTTGCTAAATACGTCTGTGTAAAACTAATCCAGGAATTTCCATCTACTCTGTAGTACCATTCACTTTCTTGGATTCCTCTCTCTCCCTCCAGATTGCGTGCACCTCATCCGTGCGGAACCTTTGGGTGAAAGTTGACTCGTCCAGTGGAGTCGATGTCCCGTGAGCATAGGCGAGGAGCCCGGTGTACGCGATCATAGCGCCATTGTCGATGCAGTACCTATCGTCGGTTGCGTACAATTTGCCGCCTCGCTCCGAGCACATAACTCGCATCATCTCTTGCAACCGCTCATTGCAACCCACACCGCCAACAATCAGAACGTCATTCTTGTCGCAATGTGCCATTGCCCGCTCTGTGATTTCCACGAGCATTGCAAAAAGCGTTTCCTGCAGCATAAAGAATCAGGCACAACTTCAACTGCCACTCGAACATTTCGCCAGAACAAAGGTATAAAGGTTCGATGCTCTAGAGCTGCAGTTACGCTAGTAAAAACTGCCAATTTTTGAAGATGGATACAAGTCCAATTTACCTGTAGAGAGTAACACAAATCGGCAGGGGTGCACTCGTTATTTTTAAGCTTTTCTTCAGCAGTAGCTTCGATAAAGCTTAAGATTCCGCTGAAAGATACATCCATCCCTTTGACAACATAAGGAAGATCGATGAATTTTTCTCCCTTCTTGGCAAGCTGGTAGAGATTATGGGCATATCAGTTAGGGAAGAAAGTACTTCCATTCTCATGATATGAAAGGGTTTGGCGAGAAAGCAACGGCACAAGAACAACAACAGTAAACTACGCCCATTTTAGAGCGGGATCCCAACTCAATAATGGGAATTGATGCATACAAAATTATAAATCGTAGTGCACAAATAATACCGGCCAAAATGACATAATAACGTTCACAAAGCATCACTATGATGAGACCCTTTCTCTACCAGTTGCAGCCTTCTACAAGAATTAGCTTATGCTGCCACATTCCATTCAACATCAAGCCTTGAATGAGTTCCAAATGCTCGAGATCTTTGTCAAAGCTTCCATCCACTTTTCGTAAGATATTTCCCACAATTTTTAACCTACATCCCCATAACATCAATACCTTCTCATTTGAGCTTCTACATTGTTATCTTGTCATGCATTCAAATGACCTAAAATGAACTTCTCTCATCTTATCCTCAACTAAGGCCGTGCTAATTGTTTCTCAAAGACATTCATTTCTGGTCCTATCTTTTACAAAGCCCACGGTCTAGTGAAGTATTCTCTCTGCAAAATAGCCAATACATGACATGATAATTGACTAAATCCTAAAATCCACGAAATAAGTGAAGTACAGCAAAAGGCCACAGGTTCAACGTAAAGTAGGATGCACAAATTAGAGACCTTCATGTGCTTTCCAGGGGACTTACCTGCTCAATGTTGTATCCAGGGCTAGGATCGTTGGACAGTGTCAAGACCCTAGCAAATCTGTCCAAGCAGTTTCCAACAGCAATATCAATAGTCTCCCCAAAAATCCGATACCTTCCCTCACTGTAGGCAATGACCTGTGTATTTCCACCACTTACATACAACACAACCGGATCATCGGCACCAGTCACAATCCTGCCCATTTCAATATGTGCTACACAATGATTAACGGCAACAATTGGTTTCTTCCACAGCTGTGAAAGAATCCTTATGACAATAGCAGAAACTTGCAGAGGGGCTCCCATGCCTGGACCCTTCGTGTAGCAAAGACAATCAATGTCATCAGGAGTTACTTGGGCTGTTTTTAGAGCTTCTTTGACCAAAGGAAGTACATGCTGGAGATGGTGCTGAGCGGTTTCTCGTGGAAGAAAGCCTTGCCCGGGAGGAGTGATGTAGGTATGACGTGGATTGGACAAAATATCACCATTAAGAGTGACCACTCCAACGGCAATCTTGTTGGCTGACCCCTCGAAACCAAGGGCTATCATTTTCTTCATGTTTGCAGGTTTGTTCTGTGCCCAGTTTCAAATCCTCTTAATTGACAAACTGATATAAATAAGAACTAAAAGTTAAGTAATAACAGCATGTGAGTGTGGGGGGAGAAGGATACTTCAGGTGTGCAGCTAATCGAAGTAAGGCAGTGTGTATCACTTTTTGTTGATGCAAAGAAAAAGGCACCGACCAATGCAGCCACCCACACAAACAAGAAACTAAGAAAGAGAGAATGAAGTGCTCGCTTTCAATTGCCTAGCATAGAGTCAATATGCACTAAAGTGATAGATATGAATAGTAGATACCACTGTGAAGAAAAAACTGTTGGAAGACAGATGTAACATGTAGAGAATGGTTACATCCCATAGAAAGAACCAAAAATGAGAAACCAGAAAACAAGGCCAATACTGTTCCCTCTAGGAGTGAAACTCTGGGGCATGGTTAATACTCCATGTGAAAGATTTACGGACAAAATCAAAGCACCTAATTTGATAAGAGGCAAGAAGTAAAGCAACACTAAATTGAAGAGCTATTCGTTCAGTAAGTCAAAGAAGATTGAAGAATGCAACACTGGCCTGTATCAACAGAGTAGAAGACAGCATTTTGATCCATCAAAATAGGAAAAGAAATAAAACAGAAGCCCTATATGGCAATTTATGTAACACAAAAGAAACATCAACCAGAAAAAGTGTAACAAACATGACCACAGAAAATAACCATGATACAATAGGAGTTTGAAATGATAAAGAAAGAAATAAAAAACAAAACTGGAGTATGCTAAAGAATATCCATTTATCTCCATTGCATGATTTGCTTTAGTTTGATAGATGTCAAAATGAGAATACCAATAAATGCTATATCACCAATATCGTTAAGAAGCTCTAGTGGCAAGTCTGGGACTGCACACAGGTTAAAATCACAGACTTTTCAACCACCAGTTAACAGATAGAGCTTTTGCAAGTAATTTCCCGAGACAACAATGAAATTTTTTCTATTTTCCCATATACAAAGAGCATCCCGAATAATTGCAGAAATTACAGCTTATACGGAGGTTATTTGGTTTGCCTAGATTTCACGCTACAAACCCAAGTTGCAGAACAAATGCACATGATCAACTCTTAATTTCAGCTGAAAAAGTGGAAAAATAATAATAATAATCTTTCCCTCTTGTCTGTAGCAGAAACTACAATAGTTAAAGATGGATACATGAGTAACTAATCCCTCTGACAAACAAATTCAAAAACCAATAGCTACCCATCATTCTGAAGCAGAGCCGGACAATTCTCAGCTCAATCTTTAAAGACTGAGGCAAAATGGCCTAAAAAGATCGCATCTTTCAGCAGGTTTTCATTGAATTAAGAACGAATTACAGTGGACACGTGAGTGAGAGAACCTTCGATGGCGAGAGAGTGGCGATTGAGAGTTTGGTGTGTCGCTTCAGGTTTGGGCGTGCGGTCTGAATTCAAAGGAAAAACCCCTTTCTTTCCCCTCGGAAGGAGGAATTGCAAAAGACACCTTGTAAGTCCTCCCGTTTTGAAAAATTATTTGCATCTTTATTTTCACTCCTAGTTATAATCTAGAAATATTACAACTCATTACTAAATTGTTGTCGATGATTTATACGTTCTTGTAATTTATACTTTTTAAAATAAGATTTGATGGAGTAACCATATTAAGGAAAATGATGCTTTAATAATCATATAAATAAAAGCCGGCAAAAAATCATTTTGAGTATGCTATGTTGTTCCAAAATTATCACTTGCTGATTATGATGAGTAATATTTATTTTATAGAGTGAACTGAGCTAGAGGAAATCTAGTAAATATCATGCCATATCCTATGATCATCAAATAGTTATTCATTCTATTCATGTTTTATTCCATTTGTGAACCAGTGTAAGGACCTGGACTCACAATTTTTACGGTTTTATTTTTCTAAGACACCCTCAAAAAAGGCCTCTTAAAGGGAAGTCCAAATCTAGACTCTTTCCTTAAATGATGTGGGATGAAAAGTTGTGTACACCCTCTTTTGGAATACCCCTAAAAAAGGCCTCTTACAAGTTAAAGGGAAATTCAGACAAGAAAGGAGTTTTCCCTTTGAATTTAGACCGCACGCCCAAACCTGAAGCGACACACCAAACTCTCAATCGCCACTCTCTCGCCATTGAAGGTTCTCTTACTCACGTGTCCACTGTAATTCGTTCTTAATTCAATGAAAACCTGCTGAAAGATGCGATCTTTTTAGGCCATTTTGCCTCAGTCTTTAAAGATTGAGCTGAAAACTGTCGGGTCCATGTTGTGTAACAAGCTTTCGATATAGGACCAGTATAATGTATACACGGTCCGGCTTTGCTTCAGAATGATGGGTAGCTATTGGTTTTTGAATTTGTTTGTCAGAGGGATTAGTTACTCATGTATCCATCTTTAACTATTGTAGTTAGTTTCTGCTACAGACAAGAGGGAAAGATTATTATTATTTTTTTTCACTTTTTCAGTTGAAATCAAGAGTTGATCATGTGCATTTGTTCTGCAACTTGGGTTTGTAGCGTGAAATCTAGGCAAACCAAATAACCTCCGTATAAGCTGTAATTTCTGCATTTCTGCAATTATTCGGGATGCTCTTTGTATATGGGAAAATAGAAAAAATTTCAATGTTGTCTCGGGAAATTACTTGCAAAAGCTCTATCTGTTAACTGATGGTTGAAAAGTCTGTGATTTTAACCTGTGTGCAGTCCCAGACTTGCCACTAGAGCTTCTTAACGATATTGGTAATATAGCATTTATTGGTATTCTCATTTTTGACATCTATCAAACTAAAGCAAATCATGCAATGGAGATAAATGGATATTCTCTAGTGTACTCCAGTTTTGGTTTTTTTTTTTCTTTCTTTATCATTTCAAACTCCTATTGTATCATGGTTATTTTCTGTGGTCATGTTTGTTACGCTTTTTCTGGTTAATGTTTCTTCTGTGTTACATAAATTGCCATATAGGGCTTCTATTTTATTTCTTTTCTTATTTGGATGGATCAAAATGCTGTCTTCTACTCTGTTGATACAGCCCAGTGTTGCATTCTTCAATCTTCTTTGACTTACTGAACGAATAGCTCTTCAATTTAGTGTTGCTTTACTTCTTGCCTCTTATCAAATTAGGTGCTTTGATTTTGTCTGTAAATCTTTCACATGGAGTATTAACCATGCCCCAGAGTTTCACTCCTAGAGGGAACAGTAATTCCCTTGTTTTCTGGTTTCTCATTTTTGGTTCTTTCTATGGGATGCAACCATTCTCTACATGTTACGTCTGTCTCCTAACAGTTTTTTCCTATCCTTTTGGTGTGACCACCAGGATTGGACTGTTAACGCTAATGGGAAGTAAACAGTCAAATCATGCTACCACCATCTCAGATCATCAAATCAGCAACCCAACCTCAACTTAGCCACCTCCTCCTATACTCCCCTTCCCAACCTTTGGAAAGCTATCTGGAATGCACCCACCCCTCCCAAAATCAAGTTTTTTCTTTGGAGATTATGCCAGAATGCGCTACCAGCTAAAGCTAACCTCTTCAAGAGGAAGATCACCTCAGACCAGCTCTGTCCTGTTTGCTCTTAAGAGCATCATTCAAAACACTAACCCTCACCATCGTAAACAATCAACAAACCGCAGCCTGTGACACAGAGGAATTCGACCTCGTTAGCATAAACAGGGACAAGTGTTCTCAAGACAACCTCATAAAGGGGGGAAAAAAACGGAAAACCAAGCAGCTCGATGTCATGGATGGGTCATTTTGGTCGAGTCACATGAGACAAGGAGACTATATACGCATTTAGAAATCAAAACCATAGATAACAAAGCTCCCTGATACAACTCTGGGGTCTCAGTAATCATCTAGGTATGCACAAAACACTAAGAAAGATCACAGGACGAGAAAACGCGCGATATGATTTCGCTTTCCTACACCCACCAGAATACCCTCAAACGATCAAGGCATGAATCCAGCACTTCAAGCAGTACACTCTGAAGTAAATGCTCAAGCAAGTTCCATTAAAAAAAAAACAAAGATCCAACAGAAGACGCTTAATCAGTACTGACGACAACAACGCACCAAGCATTCGCCAACAAGATAAAAAAACCGCATTTGCTAAACTAATCGAAACTCAATTTGCTCAACTCAGCCGCGGAAAAGCAAGACAAGGATCGATGCTTCTAAGCGAACAAGCCAGAATTTATCAGAAACTAACAACAAGATGCGATTGCTAGAAGGACAAGGGCTCGAAGGGTACAGCGTTGCACCTGAGATCGAGACGGCGGCGCAGAAGCAAGACGGTGAAGGTTTGTCGAGGTGGAGAAGAAAGCGAAACCCTATAGTTCTTTTATATTGTCCGAGGATAATTAAATGACCGTATTGCCCTTCAATCTTTGTGCGGGCTCTCATTTTTGACCTCATAAGTTAAACACGTCTTGATGGTCCCCTGAGCTCAAAAGTACAAAGTTTTTAATCAGATACCCCAAATGTTTAATCAAAATGAAAACAAGATAAATCTGTAACCTTCGTGTTTTTATACTAATGGACACAAAAATATGGTGGAGATGTGTAAAATTTTGAAGATTTTATTTATATCGATGGACAGTAAACTTTCGTCTGATGTGAATTCATGAAGTTACAATTATACTTGAATTTTTACATCAAGCAATAATAAACTTTACTAACATGGACAATAATCTAAAACCACTAAAGTTGCTTGGATATTTTTTTGGTCGAAGTTGCTTGGATATAACTTTAGTACATTTCATACATACTTGAAATTGGAAAAAAAAATCAATACGCATTCATTTGTACTATTTATACAAAACTTTATTTGCTCAATCAATTCAAACAAATGTTGATATCCACTAAAATTCTATTCAAATAGTGATTTCAAGTTATGTGATAAAATTTGTACGAAGACGAGAAGAACAAGGAAAACCATTAGTAAAAAATATGGATTTTTTTTTTAATTTCGCCCATTCACTCTTGATTTAACGTGATCTAATCATAAATTTAAGAAAGAAGATGAAATTATTTCTAATGGGAAATGGCAGCATTAGCAATCACTTAAGTGATTTCAACGACTTACTTTATCGGAAAATCTAACGGACTTCCTTGAGTCACTTAATAGTTGAGCATAATATTTATCACTTATACAATTTTTTGCCTCAAACTTAGAATTATAAATGACAAAACGGTGATGTAGGCCAAAGTGAATATTCCAAATTTATCGCATAGTGTCTGTAGCTAGGGGGATTGTGCCAACAAGTCGGTTACAAATACCGTGCGAAACATAGGTCGACACAACAATTGCCTGAAAGCACCTACAAAAGCTTACGCGGCCTGTCTGTTTGAAGCAAAAGGGGCTTACTTTTTTTCTTCGATCAACTGCCAGAATCAACACTAGAGTTTGTGAAACCAATCTCACTCAAATATCTCAATGTGTGAAAATTTGATAAATTTAATGATGTTATTCGGCATATAAATTACACACCACACAATCTTAGGATGCTTTGTGTCAAAACTTAGAAGATGAGCCAAAATTTTTGGACGATCGATTTAATGCCCAAAACTTTTTAAAATAATCCATTAAGGAGTTGTGACGAGCAATATCGGATTTTTTTGTCACCGAGTCACTTAAGTGGTAGCTTTTTAATGAGTTATGATTCAAATAGATTGGGGAAATTGCCAAAAAAAAAATTATGAACTTATTACACTTGTGTCAATTCATGAACCTTTTGACTAGCCAATTTAGTCCCGAGTCTTTTGACGATTTGTCAATTTAGTCATTCCATCTAAGTTTGACCAAAAAGCACTTTTGTGAGTAGTGACCACCCTTCATAATATGGTTGATGCTGACATTAAACTTTTTTAATAATTTTCTGAATATTTTTGTACATTTTTTATTATTTTCTTCTCTCTCTCTTTTTTTCTTTCTTTTTTTCCCATTCTAAACCTCGAGAGGGTTGCTAGCCCTTGCTTGGGGTCGACAAGGGTTGACCAACCCTCGCTGGTGACCACAAGGTTCAGTTGGTAACCCTTGTGAAATTCATACAAAAATGGAAAAAAGATAAAATAAATAAGTAAAATATACAATTACTAAAATTCAAAAAAAAATTATAGAAATAGAACACTTATGGCATTGATACCATCATCCTTCCCAGTTTGTATTTAGTGAATAAGTTTTTATATTAATTTAGAAGCTTTTATTTTATTTAAAACGAGGATCACATTGAACATTAAAAAATAGTTGAAAAACTTGATTGAACCGAAGTTCAAAAGTTATCCAAGAAAAAATAGCAGATGAAATTAGATGAAAAATGAAGAGACAAGAATGCAACGAACGAGGACAGGCATCAAGAATCTTCTTAGTAAATTTGTCTACTACTGTTGGAATACCGGTTCTTAGGCAATGACCTGTGTATTTCCCCCACTTACATACAACACAACGGGATCATCGGCACCAGTCACAATCCTGCCCATTTCAATATGTGCCACACAATGATTAACGGCGACAATCGGTTTCTTCCACAGCTGTGAAAGAATCCTTATGACAATAGCAGAAACTTGCAGAGGGGCTCCCATGCCTGGACCCTTTGTGTAGCAAAGACAGTCAATGTCATCAAGAGTTACTTGGGCAGTTTTTAGAGCTTCTTTGACCAAAGGAAGGACATGCTGGAGATGGTGCTGAGCGGTTTCTCGTGGAAGAAAGCCTTGCCCGGGAGGAGTGATGTAGGTAATCTTGTTGGCTGACCCCTCAAAACCAAGGGCTATCATTTTCTTCATGTTTGCAGGTCTGTCCTCTGCTCAGTTCCAAATCCTCTTAATTGACAAACTGATAAAAATAGGAACTAAAAGTTAAGCAAAGGACAGGGTGTGAGTGTGGGGGGAGAAGGATACTTCAGGTGTGCAGCTAATCGAAGTAAGTCAGTGTGTATCACTTTTTGTTGATGCAAAGAAAAAGGCACCGACAATAGCAGCCACCCACACATACAAGAAACTAAGAAAGAGAGAATGAAGTACTGGCTTTCAATTGCCTAGCATAGAGTCAATATGCACTAAAGTGATAGATATGAATAGTAGATACCCACTGTGAAGAAAAAACTGTTGGAAGACAGATGTAACATGTAGAGAATGGTTGCATCCCATAGAAAGAACCAAAAATGAGAAACCAGAAAACAAGGCCATTACTATTCACTCTAGGAGTGAAACTCTGGGGTAGGGTTAATACTCCATGTGAAAGATTTACAGACAAAACCAAAGCACCTAATTTGATAACACGCAAGGAGTAAAGCAACACTACATTAAAGAGCTATTCATTCAGTAAGTCACAGAAGATTGAAGAATGCAACACTGGGGCTGTATCAACATAGTAGAAGACAACATTTTGATCCAGCCAAATAGGAAAAGAAATCAAACAGAAGCCATACTCGGCAATTTATGTAACACAGAAGAAGCATTAACCAGAAACAGGGAAACAAACATGATCACAGAAAATAATCATGATGCAGTAGGAGTTTGAAATGATAAAGAAAGAACAAAAACAAAACTGGAGAACACTAACGAATATCCATTCATCTCCATTGCACGATTTGCTTTAGCATGATAGATGTCAAAATGAGAATACCAATAAGTGCTATATCACCTTAAGAAGTTGTAGTGACAAGTCTGGTACTCAAACAGCTTAAAATCACAGACTTTTCAACCACTAGTTAAAAAATAAAGCTTTTCCAAGTAATTTCTCGAGACAACACTGAAATTTTGTCTATTTTCTCCTACACCAAGAGCATCCCAAATAATTGCAGAAATTACAGCTGAGGATATTTGGTTTGCCTAGATTTCACGCTACAAACCCAGGTTGCAGAACAAATGCACATAATTAACTCTTGATTTCAGCTGAAAAAAATGAAAGGAAAAAAAAAACTAATCTTTCCCTCTTGTCTGTAGCAGAAACTACAGTTGAAAGATTGATACATGAGTAACTAATCTCTCTAACAAACAAATTCAAAAACCAACAGCTACCCGTGATTTTGAAGCAGAGCCCGACCGTGTATACATTATACTGGTCCTATATCGATAGCTTGTTACGCAATATGGACCCGACAGTTCTCAGCTCAATCTTCAAAGACTGAGGCAAAATGGCCTAAAAAGATCGCATCTTCCAGCAGGTTTTCATTCAACTAAAAACGAATTACAGTGGACGCAAGAGAGAGTACCTTCGATGGAGAGAGAGTGGCTGTGGAGAGTTTGGTGTTTCGCTTCGGGTTTGGGCTTGCGGTCTGAATTCAAAGTAAAAACCCCTTTCTTTCCCCTCGGAATGAGGAGTTGCCAAAAACACCTTATAAGTCCTCCTATATTGGAAAATTATTTGCATCTTTATTTTCACTCTTAGTTATAATCTAGAAATATTACAACTCATTAGTCATGACTAAATCGTTGTCGACGATTTATACGTTGTTGCAATTTATAATTTTTAAAATAAGATTTGATGGAGTAGCCATATTGAAGAAAATGAGGCTTTAATCATATGAATGAAAGCCGTCAAAAAATCATTTTGAGCATTCTATGTTATTTCAAAATTATCGCTTGCTGATTATGGTGAGTAATATTTATTTCATAGAGTGAACTCAGCTAGAGAAAATCTAGTAAATATTATGGTATCCTAGATGCAGAGGAACCATACAAATTCATTCCGAACTTGATGGTTAAATTCTATTATGGTGATGATACTGTAGGAGAGGCTCTGCGGAAAAGTAGCTCGATGCTAGTATGATAAAAAGCTTAACATCTCTCATTCTTAATACTACTTTTCCATATATATTGAAAAATAAAAAAAAGGAAAATGTCGTTTTATTCAAAATCCTCAAGTCTGAGATCCCTTCTCTCCCACCTCACCTCGGAATCCACTCTTATTATAAAGAGAGGTGTTTTCACATCTTCTTATCCTATGATCATCAAATAGTTATTCATTCTATTTACGTTTTATTCCATTTGTGAACCAAAAAGTCCCTTCTATGTCAAAAAGAAAAATTACCAACCAAATTATGAATCTATTCCAATTGCGTTTGAACTGAACTAAACTTATCGTGACCTTGAACTCAAGAGGACTTCGTTCAATTAGATCGAATAGATGTTGGAAATTATAATCGTTAAGTTTCACAAGCAACTTGATGTAATTCAAATTAGCAAAAATAATGTCCCCTTACATAATATGGATTTCAAACATTCATGATCTAGATGTATTGCTGTAATCAGGCATGACATTTTAATGGGATGTACCATACTGAATCCTGAAATATTTGCACTCATTACCTATGAAACAACAAAAGAACCAAAATCCTGTTACTAGGAGCACCTGAACTGGAGTAGAACAATCAATTGGATACATGAATGAATGCTATGGACCATGACCGACTGTAAAATGAAGTGGGGAAAAATTGGTTGCTGTATTCTATTCCAAACTAGACATATCGACAAGGATTTCATCACATCATCTGTTGCCACACAGCCGTCATTTTACAATTCGAACCGGGAAATGGAAAAGAAAGGAAAAGAAAAGAAAATGGAGAAAGAAAAGGAAGAGATGCGGCAATCTATCGCTAACTTTGCCGCTCTCTGCTTTCGATTTCCTTCACGCTGTCTACTATGTGCTGGATCTTTCTTGCCAGACTCTCATTGTGATTCTCAATGTGCTCGAAGATTAGTTCGAGATGCCTCTTGTACGTCGCGGCTCGCTTTTTCTCCATTGCCAACTGCTGCGACAACTCCCGAATTTTGTCATGTTCATTCTGTGGAAGAACAATGAAGTATGTACATTGTATAAGACAGAACTATAGAATTTTTGAGAAAAACCATAATAGTGCTTACAAGAGCTTTCACATATAGTATAGTGGAGTAGATAATCGCTAGCATTAACGTCTCAGGTACACAAAAGATCGAAATGATTTATCATCAGATGGCATGTAGAGACTTACCCATCATCACAGCTACAATTCCTAGTAGCAGTAGAATGATGTTGCGACTTTTAAACTAGAGTTAAAAGGATGCAATACATGTCCAGAAATGGAAATTCCAGAGTTTCCATTAGTATTTGGGACAATCACAAAGTTTACAGCATTATTTTCGTCATCGAATAATTATAACTGTTCTGTGGAATCAATATTAGCAAAGTCAGCTCAAAGTGGCTGGTTTTCCTAGAGAGAGGAGATAGAAAGTAAAGTAGTTTGAATACTAAAAAGAAGACAAAATATCAACAAACTTTCAGGGAAAAGTCAGACAAATGAATGATACGCTGGCTCATTTTTGTACGACAAGAACGGTTACACTGTCAAGATCGATACCACTGTGTCTTTTTGATAGATATTTTCTTTTTGGATAGACTTAATTATCAGTATTGGCTAGTGATATTCTCTTTGTTTGGGCAAAAGATATGTCGAGGACATATTGTTGGATGACTGCAAAGACTTGTGCCATGTCTTTGAGTCGACTAAAGTCAGGAACTATATATCCTAGCTGACAGTAGTAGGCTATCAGAATATCGTTCTGTGTAGCTATAAAACTGAAAGTAGCAACAAATACGCCACAAGACACTTTGAAGAGGATTGAAACCATCAGTAGAAAGAAAGTGCTGACCCATCAAAATAATGATGGAACAGATATGCAGCTGACTCTGATTAATCAGTGAAGGGAATGTAAATAAATGCCAGAAAAGTTCATCAAACAGTTAGCACGTTCCTAAACTTCAAATGTAAGGACTCTGATTGGAGAGGATTTTGTTCTCCAAACCTAGAAGGCTAGGGTACAAAAGCTCAGCTGCTATGCTAACCAATGACCTCAAAAATACCCATAAATGCTGACTAATAACCAGATTGGCACCCCCATGTTCCAGACACAGCGGGTGTGTGTGTGTGTGGAATACATAAGAAAAGGAGCAATCACTATGCAACTTTGAGAGGACCATAAAATAAGCGGATAACTATTAACTAGCTTTCTCATGTCTCTTTGTCTAAGGTCCATGGCAATAGCTTCGAGCAAAAATTTACAACTTAAAATAGTAAAGGAGCAAGAACTTACAGGATATTGATCATAAATACAATCCTTCCGGCCTTTGCCAGGTGACAAGTTATGAGTATGTTCCTTCACAAACTTTGTGACGACCCATTTGCCTGTGTTTATTTTCCGCACCAGTATCATGGCCCTACAACCGACTCTCGTCTCAGCCCTTTGCCTGACAATCTTCTCGCGTTTATCTGGCATCCTGTAACCCTCTTTGTTGCAAACAAAAGCCCGACCAATAGCCGACCCATCACGCCTTGACCGAGAGAGTTTGCTCACCCGAATTATAAATCCTACCCGGGTGGCATATGCATTATAAAACCCATGTGCGGCCGCTTCAGAGTCGAATTCCTGACCCACGTAGGGCTCATCTACTGAGGTCATCGATACTGGCGGCATGGCGTCGAGGATGTCGTCCCTCTCTAACAGATCGTCATTCATCTTTACCTCCACAACCTGCTCGTACTCCCCTTCAACAGCACTTACACCCACTTCATTCTCATCAACCGCCCGACTACTACTCTCAGCACCCACTGAACTCACCGTCCCATCTCTAACAAAATTGCCTGCCATATCCACTGCCAAAACATCAGAACAATCTTATAATCCAACGATGCGCACAAATTACAGAAGACTCAAAAGTTGCATTGACAAACGCCACAAAGAATTACATCATTCACTCAATTCCCGAGATTCACACCCTTCTTGACAGGCACAGATACCTGAGCAAGGCTCAAACAAAATTGCGCACACACAAGACAAATTTATCATTCTGTAACTAGGGGTATTGTGCTCACAAGTCTTACGGGCCGATCTCTCTTGTATCTTCTCTCCCTTGGCACTACAGATGATCTCAAGAGCTTCATCGAAATCCTCAGGATAACGAGCACTCGCCATTGTAGACAATCAACAAACCGCAGCCTGCGACACAGAGGAATTCAACATCGTTAGCCTCGACGGGGACAGGCATACTCAAGACAACCTCACAAAGGGGGAAAAAATTTTGGAAAACCAAGCACCTCGATGTCATGGGTGGGTCATTTCGATCAAGTCACATGAGACAAGAAGACTATATACGCACAAATTACAGAAGACACAAAAGTTGCATTGACAAACGCCACAAAGAATTCCATCATTCACTCAATTCCTGAGATTCACACCCCTTTTGACAGGCACAGATACCTGAACAAGGCTCAAACGAAATTGCGCACACACAAGACAAAGAACTTGACCATACCCGCATCGCCACAATCCCCCTGATCGACATAACTTTGAAAAAGAAAAGAGGGTATAGAACAACCCTTCCCCAGTGAGATTTATTTGAATTAACCCCCCATTGAAAAGGCAATAGGAAAACCTAAATTCAAGAAATTTCGCGGATTTCGACTTCTTGTTCATGTCACACTTCATGAAACAATACAACTTTGGTCTCTGAGGACTAGTAACTCCAACCCATGCCCCCGAGAACCACAGCAGAGCTCCCCAACAACAGAGTCCACCAGAAAAATACAACCTTTAGAAGTTTTTCGTATTAAACGGGCAATCAATTCCCACAAAGAGTCTATTTTCGCAATCAGCTCAATACAGATATCCAAGATGAAATCCAAACTACTGCTCTAACTCACTGGCTATATATACCGATCTTCAAATTCCCAGTCGAACGATCGTTGAGGTGGTGGGCATGGGCCACCGTCCGTACCGAGACGCGCGAGCGAGCGAGCGAAAGAGGGAGGAGGAGGGGTTCACGTAGCGAAGATGGGGACTCATCTACACACACGTGGCGGGAATCCATTGGTCAGTCCTTGAGAGACGAAGTCAACAGGTTTGGTCAGGCTGATGATGTTTCGACGCGTGTGAATTGTTGTGGGACTAGCTCGCTCGAGATCTGAACCTCTCGGGTTCTGTCGGTTCGGACCCGACCCGACCTGACGGGACACCGATGGGGAACAGACTCAACCCCTTCAATTTTGCGGTGTTAAGCCCGAAAATTTAGACTAACCAGCTATCATGTCTTGCCTAGCTTGGTGCCCGACCGAACCCTCCCAAATTGGATTTCGGGCTTCTCTGCCCAGGTGGCCTTGGGTGGGTCTATCGATTGATCATAAAGCCGTCAAAAAAAAATAAGCCGAATTGAAAATGATCAAACACAAATTGGTCAACTTAATTCGCTTTAATTATTTTTTTGTAATACATAGATACCCAACCCAACTCATATAAGACCTAATTTATATTGCTAAAATAATTTCATATTTAATACAACATGCATAAACTCATCCCAAACAAAAGTGAGCGCATATAATAATTGAGCGCGAAATCGAGCGAGGATAAAAAAAAATCCATAAAAGTAAGTTATATTTAAATAAGTTATGAATTTATTTAACATTCGTGATGCTTTAGGCTTTTATCATTTTATATCGATTTATTGAATATGATTAATTTTTATAATAATCTAATCCATCAAATATGAGTTAACAAATAGGCCGCGACGCATTTTGGCCAGTCCAAACGTTAGAATCAAGTCTAGATCATATGATGAAATATGGTCGGACGTGCGAGCGGAGCTAACATGAATCGACGCAAATCATCAAACATTTGGAGAGCAAGTGTTATTAGCGCCTCTCTGTCTCCGTCTCTGTCTCTCTCTCTCTATGTGAAAAGTGAAATGCCGTGATGGCGAGCCCGTGGTTGCGCAATTTGCTCAGAGCTTCTTCTCTTCTCAGATCATCTCCTCCATCCGCATGCTCCTTCAGGTACTCTCTTTCTCTCGCTTTGTGATATGGCGATGAATTGAAGGATGCGGGTGGCTCCTCGAGGTAACTTAGAGGAAATAGGCTTTCTCTTCTTTTATGTAGAGAGTGAAAAGTATCAGTTTTCTCACACTACTTGAGCTAATAGAATGCCCATGTGTTAATACTGCTCCGGGCGATGGTTCATTTGTGAGTTTGATTGATGCGTGAACCCACTGCCTCAAAGTCAGAGTCATCAAATCTCTGACTAACGATTGCACAAGTCTTTCATTCGCCTCGCATTACCAACATTTGTTCTTCAGCTTGATTTAGTGTGGTTCAAGTGAAAACAACGCCACTTCATGGCAGACGGGTATTTGAGTGGCTTGATTGGCAGTGTTCGGATGTGTAGGTGTAGTGGGTTTGAGCTCTTTGATGATTTTAGGAGGAAATTGGCTGATGACCGCATAGAATGATTTTCAGCAGTTGGGGTTCTCGACTGTCGAAATGTTAATGATGGGAAGTTGAGTTTGCAGTGTGCATTCAGCTCTTGTGTTTCTGTATGATTCCAAGATGCTTGCTTGTTTCATTCAGGAAAAAAGAGAGAACAAAACACTGATTCTACTGGTTTTAATTAATTGATCTTCTGACTTTTCTTAGATTTCTGGTGTTCTTCTGTAAACTATGGTCTCATACAAACCGACGTTGATGCTTAGGTGGAGCTGAACTTAAACTACTAGTACAGTTAGAGTTGGAAGTATTTTCTTTTGTTTAGACTTGAATCTCAATGACCTTTTCCTTTTTGGATTTTCTCATTGCTGACTATTGGATGCCTTTGTTAGGCCAAATCTACTATCAGGAAGCCCAATTCTCTCTTCATCTAAGCACTTGCTTCTGGGAAACCTGACAAATACTTTATGGTCGTTTAGAAACTTGAGTTACGGATCTGTGAACTTTGTTTTAGCTGAAGGGAAGCCCAAGTTTGAGACACATGAGGTTGATCCACCAAAGAAGGAGAAGTGGACAAATAAGAAGAGGTTCAAGCTACAGAAGAAGAGAGAGAAGCAGAAGCGAAAGGCAGCCAACAAGAAAGATCCAAGGCATATTGGGAAGAAGAGGAAGCAAAAATTTGCAAATGCAGAGGAAAGGATCAAGTACAAGCTTGATAAGGTGAGCTGTCACGATTTGGTCCTATTTCTGGCTTTTATATTTGTTGTGGCTATATTTTGTGGGCAGCATCTCCAAAGTTGGCTGGTTCATGCTGTTAGACAATCAGTTGGAAGTACCTTGTCTTATTTTGCTATAAGTAATCCCCCACTTCTTTGGTTGTAGATAATAGAAGCAAAATGTATGTTCCAATTCGCATTTACCTATAAGCCCCTTGCTTCTTCAATTGTGCCGTATAATTTTGTATTCAAGCCTGTTAGAAAGTCTTCTTCCATATATCTCTTTGTTGTTGCCTTAATGCTTTGTTTTTGGGGAGAAAGGAGGGGAGAAATTCAGAGGTGGGTGTAGAAAATTTGAGAAATTTTGAATTTTTTCCGAGGAGGGATTGAAAGGAATGCATAGTATCCTCTCCACTTGTTGTCGCCTTAATGCTTTGTTTGGGGGTGAAAGGAGGGGGAGAAAATCAGACGTTGGTGTATAAAATTTGAGAAAATTCGAATTTTTTCTGAGAAGGGATGAAAGGAACACATAATATCTTCTCCACCCACACATTTTCCTACCCACTTTATCTCCCAGATGAAGTGGAAAATTCCACATAACATATTGGGATTAACCTGACTATCTTTTCCATAATTTTCTAGTGGTACCACTGGCACATTTTCGCCTGCTTTTAATTGGCATTGCTGTATCTGAAAGGATATCTTGTTTCTCTTTTTGGAAGATTCCCAATATTATGAAACCAGTTATGCTGTTGAATATATATTTGGATCAACCATTATGATGGGTTTGCCAAGCACAAGTTTCCTACAGCAATCCTTCTGACCTTCCTAGGTTTTTTTGAAAAGCATTTTTTAGTACACCTTTGGCTTCCTCATTAAGTCAATCTGTGCACTTATTACAACCTTTAATTTGTTGTTTAGCATGATGGCTTCGCAATTAGTGTGCTTAAATTTGAGTCATACTGCACGTGTTGTCTCCTCATTGATGCTTTGTTTTTCAACTCTTCTGAAGAGTGATTCTTCATGGCAATGCAAATATTTCAGCCATGAATACTGCATCTGACCCAACTTTGGAAGTTGTTAAGTATTTTCTTAATCCTTGTTTTAAGCTAATTGGATTTCATAATCTAAAAGTTGATAATTTTTCTATTGTTGAATTGCAGGCTAGAATTAAGGAAACATTGCTGATCGAGAAGCTCAAGCAGTATGAAGTTCCTAAAGTCCAGGGTCCTGTCGTTGAACCAGATAATCTAACTGGCGAGGAACGGTTTTTTCTCAAAAAGATGGCCCAAAAAAAATCTAATTATGTGCCTCTTGGCAGAAGAGGAGTATTTGGAGGTGTCATCCTTAATATGCACATGCACTGGAAGAAACATGAAACTGTTAAGGTCATTTGCAAGCCCTGCAAACCTGGCCAAGTTCAAGAGTATGCCCAGGAAATTGCCAGATTGAGTGGTGGGACTCCAATTCAGATCATCGGAGATGACACCATAATATTTTATAGGGGAAGGAACTATGTGCAGCCAGAAATTATGTCCCCTATAGATACATTATCCAAGAAACGGGTATGTCTCCTGACTTTGATATTTCTCTTTATTTAATATTTATAATTTTCATTGTATTGAGCATTGTCAACTCAACCATTAAGATGCTCTTGATGTGATTTAGATTAGGGGATTGTACTGCCTGTCTATTTTACATCTCCTCCTTGACTTATACATGTAATTGACGTATATATGCTGAACTCGTATATTGTCCCTTGTCTTTTTAACTACAGTGGTCCTCTTGATGCCATTGTTTCTGTTTTCATCACTATTTGCTCATTTAGCAGTTCCAGTTGTTCTTTCATTTTCACCAATGTTACTTAGGATTCATTTGGAAGTCGATATGAGACCTATACTAACCATCGTCCTACATGAATTTGGAGGAAAATATTCTAAAAGGCCTAACCCCAACTCCTCCTTAATTGATGATTCCTATGAGCTGGATACCTCACCTGCAGTTTGGTTGTGTCATGACATTGAAAATGATGAATTATATTATCACACATGTTGTAATCCTTCTGTTGCAAACAAAAGTGCGTGATCTGCTGGCACAGAGCAGCAGTTGTGATAATAATTGTCTGATACAAAGGAAAAGTGAGGCTAATGATTTAGAGAAACTAAAACGTGATGGACATTAGTATTTTAAACATTGGGAGACGTCACAAAATTGATCACGCTACAGTTGCAGTGAAGTTTCCGGTATATACTAGGGAAGTAGCGGATGGAATGATATGAGTTTCGGTATGATATTTAGTGATTTGGCACTTTTTTTTTTTTTCTGGTTTGGCTACATACTAGTCACAGAATTCGGAAAGTAGTGTAGCTCTAGCGGCTAACCATACCAAAAAATCCATCTAAAGCTCATTATGAAGCTACCTAGAGGACTCTATAGTGTAAAAGTCTGTATTGGCTGTGAAGTCAAGCCTTTGACTTCACTAGGAATTTGCTTGAGTAGAGTTTTGCTTGATTTAGATGTTTGTTTGATATACTCTGCGCAATACTTGGTAGCCTTATCACTTGCCATTATTACCAATTAAATATCAAGCAGGCGTACTTGCAAGCATTCTCGCATATGTAAAAGTCAGGATGCTTCTTTGGTCTAGGGGAATACCTTCAAGCACGTTTTGTATGTTTTACTTATTTCTGGATATCATCGGTTGTCCCATATTGTTGCTCACCATGAAGTGGCTTTCGCTCCATTAAAAAAAAAGCGGAAGAGTTCATTGCAACCCAGTATTCAGTCTTATCTTAAAAAATAAAAAGCTATAACGAAGTATGTGATTTCGGAGCCCATCCTAAGGGAGGTGCTAACTTTGTCTTACGTTTAATACTTATTGCCTGGTGATATTGATTCTATACTCTGGTGGTAACCGAGTCTTTGTCCTCTTTGCAGGCTCTTGAAAAATCTAAGTATGAGCAGTCGCTTGAGTCTGTGAGGCGCTTCATTGCTATTGCGGAGAAGGAATTGGAGCTTTACTACAGGCACACGGCACTCTACGGAGACCCAAACAGCAGGAATCCCATAGAAATCTTGGACGGTCCGGTAAACGGTACAATCGGATCCAAAGAAGTTGATAGCTCGAAGAAAGAAAGACAATGCATGACAGACGACAGCCTTTCAAGAGATTACTTGCCCCTGGACAGTGATTTTTCAGATCTATCTGAAACTGAATCTGAGGATGGTTCCGAAGATGACATGTCCATTAGCGAGTCATATGCTGAATATGGCCACACTCATGATATCAGCGACGAAAGAGAAGAAACATGTTTGGGGATAGGAGGCCACTCCCCCCATGACTCGGCATGGTCTTCTTCATCTGCAAATGGTTCGAAGTTTGGAGATCATAACAAGCTGACAGGAAATACAGCGTGCATGAAATTATGATACTAGTTGAAGTCTGATGCAGAAATCAAATGACGTTGCTATCTGGTTTGTTTGGGAGTTTTAAGCCTAGTGGGAGGTAGTAGAAGAAACATTACCTACCTCCGTAGCCAAAGCGACAGACCAATTACCAGATCCACCCTTCATCACGTGCATAACCATTAAAATATCATTAAAAAAGCAGGAGCCGTGATTAAAACATTATAAAGTTGAGGATTCCCCCAAGAATTTGATAGCCCGGCCATGCGGTTTACCCTTTTTACCTTTGATTGTTCAAGGGACGGTTGCCCTTGCAACAAGAAAAGGCATAAATATGGAAATTTCTCTGCCATGGAGAGACATGATAGAATTACAACTTGCAAATGCAGACTTTGGGTTGAATGAATCACGGAAACCACTATCTAAAGAGAAAAATGCACTTTTTTTTTTTTTTGCTCTGTCGTCCAGATGCGTATGACGTGGGTCACTCGTTTAGAAAATTATAAGTTATAACTAGAATGTCTGAGGGCACGATAAAGACTTTCTTTTCGTTTTCTCGTATAACATAAGCCACTGATAAACACTGAGTCTCGAAATATCCGTCGTGGGTGTTATGGTGAGAGGAGTTCACCCATCTTCGTAAGCCATAAAAGAGTTGATAGTACGTGAGATGTAAATAGAATTGAATGTAGCCACGTAAAATGAACGTCTTTGCTTCCAAGACACAAAAATTCCGCCAATCTCTCGAGACACTGTGGCCTCTCTAATTGCTAATACAGGCTAAAAGTCAAGGGACCCGCCCCTAGAAGAACTAGAGCAGCTCCCAGAAGTAGCATATGACGTGCCACTTGAACCATCAACTGGAGCTTGATTCAGACATTCAAGCACCAAAAACTTGCGCTTTTGCAACTTTATGGAGAACGTTGACGCCTCAAGAATGATGGGAACCTGAAAAAGGGAGGGATGGAAATCAACTGTGGCAACACGAATTGATTAAGGACTCTCAACATCATTAGAAAGCATAAAAAGAATGAAAAACAGCTAAAGAAATAGAGTAGCATAGCCAGAGTTAACTAAACTAATTTGCCAGGCCTAATTCATTGAACAATCTATATTTTTCGTGTACTCTACATCCTTATTAAGCAGTGAGTATAATTTTATCAAAGATTGTAATTATAGAACTTAGATATCCATCACAGATATTCTGGAATAACAATGTTTAGAAATGAAGGGAAGGAGAGGATATACAATCCCCCAAATCCTGACAAAGTACGAAGAAAAGAGATGTACCCGTAAATTCTACATAGCAAAAGGGAAGCAGTCAAAATTTTGGCATGTACTAGTGAAGAGATTCTTCTCTTTTACAAAATCATCATCTAGGTTTGTTTAATGCATGCTTAATCCCTACCACTTTATGGCAGTGTCCTTAAGTGCACACAATATAATTGAATACTTATCCCATAAAGTAACAATAGACACAACAGGAGAAGTTGTTTGATACCTGTGTATTAATCCGTGCTACTTTGTGTACACTGAGAAGTCCAATCATGTCTTGGTAGCCAGTGAGAAGTTGTGCCAAGTCTTTGTCCTCGTCTGGAAGAGCATTCGTCAAAATAAGCATTCAGTGACAAACATTGATTCTTCGACTTGCTTATAAGTTTGATTTTAATTCCTCATACTATCAACAGAATCACTTTTACCTTCGAAGTACTACAGTAAATTAAATCAGACACTATACTGATAGAGGTGCAATATAAAGAAGATTAAAATCATGGAGCAGTTGTCCACAATCCGTCCCACATAGTTCAAGGCAAGGTAAGATTAGATCAACAGTATAAAACTGAAATCGAAATTTGGAAAGAAGCCGGGGAGTACGAATGCCTTTTCTAATTTCCATCTTCAATTACATTAAAACTAGCAGGAGAGGAGAGGCAAGAGCATAAGATAAACCTGGGATCGCTCTGACTGAAAGCAATGTGTCTGCCATATGCTGCAATCTTTTAGAGAAAGAAGGGGAGAGTAGGGAAGGTGGGAAGGATAGAATTACAACTGCATTCGAAGACCTAGTCATGCTTCTCAGTGATCTTATGAATGAAAGAACATGCCACTCCTGGAAGAGAAATGTTGATAAAAATAAATAGAAAGTGTTGGATAAAACAAAGCAAAGGCAGGACAGCATCAAAATACAATATAAACAAATAGACCAAAGTTGTCCCAGTCTATCAAGGCCATCCTGAACAACTTCTGAATTCTGACTAACCTGCTCAAAATATGTACATTGTGGGGCACAAAAAGATTGAATTGCAATGCGGCCAGCACCCGAAACGTTGCCATCAGTTCTGCAGGAAAAAATTCAATAACCATGAGAATTCAAAGCTTTGGTAGAAGAACAAGCACAAACATGATGATTTAAAACTGCTACAAACAGTTCAATTCCAGTTTTAAGACACAGCATGCTAGAAATAGACTAACTCAGATGAACCAACTTTAACAATGAAGCATAGATCGATTAGTGTTGCCAAAAACTAAAACCCACATACTGTTGGGAGTACTTGGAAACGTACCTAAAAAACTGTTTTAGAAATGTTGCACAACGATCATGGAGAGCAGCAAGATCTGGAGAATCTTGAGTGCTTATACACTCTATGCGTTGTCCACTGAGAAACTGCCTTTGCAAGGGCTTCCGCAAATCAAACTCATTGCAGAACTCGAACTTATTATCTGCATGGCTATAACATAATGAACTCTCAACAATCTATCTCCAGCTGATTAAGCTATTCTTCCATCAACATAATCAAACAGCACCTTTATTTAACTTCTATGTCCTATAAAAAAAAGATATAATTTTTTGTAAAATTCTAAATCTAGGGACTCGTGTAATTAGTCACCTATTGGCTAGGCCCATGCCATAAAAAGGAGCATCTTGCAATTGAATAGCTAATGACATCATGTTTCATTAGGTTCCACGTGGTCGATTGCAAAGAAAGGCTGATTACTATACAGCCAAAACTATAATCTTCTACTTCTTCAACTTAACGAGTACTATGGTATGGATTGATATCCATCACTTGATTTTCATAAAGAAATCGAAATTATGTGAAGAAGCCACAGTACCAGGAGATCAAATCAAGAATCAAGAAATGGTTCATTCAAAGTAAGAGATGAATCGCAATCTCAGTCTAATCCTGACCAATAATAAGGTGTGAACAGCCAAAAAGTATGATTTTATTACCTCTTTGGATATTTGAATTCTGCTGATTCTCTCCAAAATACTTTTTGTACTGCCAAGCAATCCGTAGGCCTTTCTCCTGCACATTTTAGATGAAGTATCTCAGTGAACAACCTCATTTTGGGCCATGTCAGTTATCAAAGGATAAGAAGAGGGCACCTGCTCTGAATCACGGTCGAGCGACTTATCATCTTTAGACGACACAGGACTAGGCAAAGTACCCAGAAACCCTCTTGGGTCTTTGGCAGGACTAGCGTACAAAAGGGGTTGATTGTGAGCAAGTCCTTGAGACATAAAATTCCTCAACAAAAGCATATGATGCGGTGCCTCTGGGTCTTCCATGATAACAACCAAACTTCCAAGAGGAAAGCCACCCCCTAATATTTCTGAGAGTTTTGATCACAAGAGAGAGTTACACATTATGAGGACACGGTACAGCATTCTCAGTGCAATATTGCAAATATAACACAGAACAGAGAACTCACTGTCAAGGTCTGATATTCCGGAAGATAAAAAGAGAGTCCCATTCGGCCCACTCTTCACTTCCGGCACCTGAGACGAACCCGTAGATGGTATGTTCCTCGAGAAACTGCTGGCCCTCGTCTTGGGTGTAGCCATGGCTGCTTAAAGGCTCTCACTTTAAACTACAACAATGATCAGAATCATTTCATTTAAAGGGGAGAGACTGAAACTCGGATTGGCAAAGGAATAAAACGAGGCTTCATTCGCAAACCCAAAAAGAAATAGAAAGGAAGCAAAAGGGGGGGGCGTCACGGCTCGGAAAACATGAGTTACAGACAAACGGGCATTTCGTCAAGCACGTGGTGCGCGTAATCGGTAAAATTACGTACCTTCTGGTCGGCTTCTTGAGCTTGGGGCTACACATGCATATCCGCAAGCACGCGACAGCGGGCTCCAAATCAAATTTTGATCTTTCCGAGATGGAACTGAAACCATCTCAATTGATCACGTGTGTGGAGCGAGCGCGAGAGCGACGGACTTGTTTTGTTTTTGTGGGAGGGGGCTAGGGCACGAGAGCAGGAGAAAACGAAGAAGGTGGGCTTTGTTTTGGTGGTTGGGCCGACAACTACACAAGTTGGGCTTTAAAGGTTATGGGCTCTTAAGCGAACTGGGCTACCGAGCACGTCACTCAAGGCCCATGACGCCGTTAGGTTCCTTCTCCTTCATCGGTCGACAAACACCAAGGGGTCCGAGACTCTGGGATGACAAATCTATCCTTCGCTAGATGTAGCGATTCTTTGCGTGCCTACGATTAGGAAATAATTATTTGAGTACACGGAGACGGACGTAGGCTTATGCTCCTCAGAGCCTGTTTGGATCGCCTAACATAATGTTAGGAGTAACATTATTCAATCGGGGCCATTCAATCTAAAATGAACGGCCCAGATTGATCCACATCATCTTTGTAAGAGGGGGAAAAAATTTTGGCGGGAAGTTTAAAATTTTGAATTGATCAATTTGGACCGTCTATTTTCGAATCGGATGGCCCAGATCTATTATGTCATCCCTAACATAGCTCTACTATGTTAGGGGATTCGGATCCCCTCAGAGCATGCCCGAAAGAAAGTGAAAATGTGTGGTCTCCACCCCATACTGCAGATGGTGTTATTATCAGCAATGAAATAACGCCGGACGGACCGAGGCCGGCTTACACGATTTGTTTATTGGACGATGCGTTATGCTGTAAGTGACCCTTTTAAACGAGTGAGCCATATTCAATACGAGAAAATTTGGATTTGTCTTCTCAGGTCTTACTCGTCATTAGGGGTGATCGGTTTTGGGTGAGTAGGTTTTGGATATGGAATTTAACCCTATTAGAACCAGTTACCGAGAACCTGAAATTTATCATGTTTGCCTTGGAACCGACCCCTCTTTTCGGTTCAGTTTTAGGGTCTAGCCAAAAATCTATTTTTCTTTTATTTCTTTTTTCGTTTCATTTTTTCCAGCAAAATAAATATAAGTAACAAAATAATTCAAAGTAAAGAATGAATGAGGGCAAGCGAGCAAATGTGAGTTGAGAGAGAGAGAGAGAGAGAGAAATTTGAAAGAATTGGTCTTTAGGGTAGTCCAATCCAATTCTTAGGTAGAATCGATCCGGTTATACAACCCTACTCATCATCACGGCAATTTAATTTGAGGATATAGGATTTTTTCACATTCATCATCGGTCATCCCGTTGTTTATGCACCGTCATTTAGAGACAAAGAGAATAAAACAGATAGATAACTTCCTCATAGCTAATTTTATTGGCTTTTAAACCAAGATTACCTCAATAATCACAGCTAACGTCGCATCCTTCACGTTAACTTAGTTGTCTGGGGGTTCGTGTGACAAATGATGCTGTCGTAAAACTGTGCAGCCGCAACAAACACAATTTAGAGAGAGAGGGTTTGGTGTCGTAATTGCACGTTCCCTTCAAAGGCAAGGGATGTTAGATCTGTCATGGTCCGTGGAGCCATTCATCCGTGCATGCATAGGGGACCAACTGGCCATGGCAGGCTGTCCTCATCACTGCTCTTCACCTGCCAGCCGTGCATCCGTGCATCATCATCAGACCCGTTAGCCAGATCAGATGTGAATCGGATAAAATATTGGCTCGATTCAAAAAAATCCTTCTCTCTTTTCGTTCTATTTTCATACTATATAAATTTGATCACTCGTATCCGATTAGACTTATACCCAATACATACACAACCAAACTCATGTTGCTAAACTATTTTCACCTTTGAAAAATTCACATTCAAACTGAGGTGAGAGTTGAGTGAGCGTAAGGTCAAGTGAGGGCAAAAGAGATGAAGCAAAAGTAATAGAAATCAATTGGGTCTAAGTAAGTTGTAAACTCCTACCCACCCATCAGGTGGTCGCGTGGTAAGAAGTAGACTCCTGGGACCCCGCTGAGTAGTACTCGCGGTCCTGGGATCGAAACTTACTCGCTCACATTCACTGGTGTCTTACCTGGAGTACCGTGGTGGTGGGTCCTGCGATGCCTCCCCGAGGATTAGTCAGTCGCCGTCGGTTTGAGCGTCAGCTCGCCGGCACGGTTGGACACCCCGGTTATAAAAAAAAAAAAAAAGTAAGTTGTAAACTTCTCTATGACCTATTTAATACTCATGTTTAAATCTAATTATAATCCATTTATTACACATAACTAATCCATATAATAATTTAGCTCTTCACATATTGGTCAAGAAATCGATCTAAGACCCATTTTGACCTGTGTAATCATCGTGATGTTCAAATTTTATTTTTCAAGTACGACACGCTTATTAACCACACGACGCATTTACAAGTTGATCAGACGACACTTCGATTCACATTGGAATGCATCTCGTTAGCATGTACAACATCTAAAGCCAGTTAACGTGGGATAGCTCTCACCCGATGTGTAAAACTGTAAATTGCTTGAAATTAGGTCTCGATCCCATGATATCGGAAGACAATTTAGGCCTCGTTTGACCGTGATTTTGGGCGTGACAAGGGATTAAACTTTTTAATTGCTCTCCAACAAATCAGATGCTGTCTTTTGATTGCTACGCTCAAAAGGAAATAAGAGGAACACGGAGATGGTGACGTGTTCTAATTTGGGTTACCCGATTGTCGTAATCGGGACCTGGTCATGTGACCTGGACATCAAATCAAATTAAATAGTACTCTAGCCAATGGAGGAGCTAAAGAGTGTGTGTATAAGTTAGACATATACTGTCATACTATTTAACAAAAAATATTTTTGTTGCGACCACCGTTTTGGCCACATAATTTTTTCAACAAAAAAAAAAAACCATTCTTAGAAGCCCATCTAGTTTCTATGCCTAATGCTGAGTTACGAACTTTCTTTTTTTATGCACTCAAATCAAATCTAAAACCAAAGAGAAACGTTTGGCGTTGGGGCAGAGTTAGGTGGGCATGCTGGTGACTATTGATACCTTTCACGCTCACCACTCTTCGGTTTTCATTCGTTTTTCAAAGCCAAAGCCACCACTGTCACTCTGCCGTAGTCTCCTGCCCACTTGGACATAAAATAATAAAATCAGATTAGGTGGTGGGATTTCGAGAGACCACCAACAGCCAATCCTCATTCGAATTGAATAAAGTAAAGTGAAAAGAGGAAAGACCGACAGAAATCACGATGGCTATGCGCCACTTAGAAACAAAGGTAAAAAGCCAGACAAGAAAAAGGGTGCTTAGTTGCTGCCCAAACCCAAAAATTTAGTTGGGATTATTTATATATCTTAACAAAGCAAGCAAGTCTTTTTGACCATTTGCAGGAGAGCAAGAGGAAACAGAAACTCTTCAATTGAAAATGCACGCAATACTAGTCCTAAGGATCAACTGGGAAGGGAAAAAAAAACACTGAGAACTAGAGAGGGAAAATCGAGAATGGAAGAGTTGGAGTGGTCGGAGGGCATTAGTTCGCGCCTTTGATCAAGCTGAGGACATCAGACTCGTTCGGAAGGGCGGGGATCGCTCCCTTCTTGGTGGTGGTGATGGCACCGCACGCGTTCGCAAATGTCAGGACTTTCCTCAGTCTTCCTTCATCCTGCAAATCGACAATCAACATGTTACCCAACAAATCTGATGATCGTAAATGAGTACATCCGAATAGTAAGCAAGCAGAGTTCCACAAATGTAGAGTCCAGTACGTACTTCGAGAATGGAGTGGTCGTCGACACAATGGCAGAGGAGTGCCCCGACGAATGAATCACCAGCCCCGGTTGTGTCGACTGTGTTGACGTGGAATGCGTCCACTTCTCCATGGAAATTCTGAATTTCGGCAGAAACAAAAGAAGTGTTAATGGTCAGGTGATTTTCAATTTTTCCAAAACAGATCAATTCCCTTTCCCTTAGCCAAGAAACATATGAACAACACTTAGCCTGCAACAAATTATTGTTCGGAAACTTTTCATTCTCGTTTCTATGAAGAAGCTCAGCAAAATAATATATATATTTTTTGGAGTGGAGAGGAGAAAGACAGATACAAAACCACAATCCCACAACAGACAGTGAGGGCACGGCTCCAATCCACAGTTGGCTGGATGAGACATTATAAATTCAAGCCGACTCCGAACAAATCCCAGAGTGGTCCTACCAACGTATGACATTCAAGAAAGGTGTTGTATAAAGACATTACTTTTCTTATTTAACTCTCACTTTAAAAATATCAGTTGGAAACAAAATTTTCCTGCATCACCAAGCAAGATTGCCAACAGCAACTGCTAAAATAAAGTTGTCCGCACATTGATAACACAGAAAGAAAAACTCCACATGCTTCGTGTTACACATTCCAATTCTGCTACTGCTAGTGCATATTGTGACTGAAAAACAATGACCCCATTCAAATTTAATATTAGGGTCGATCCAAATCTAACAGGACGATTTGATTAAAGCGCTTGATCAATTGTTTCAATTCCTAGACACTTTTTTAACTTTCTATTTACAACATACCAACCTCCCACATAAAGTAAGAGGTGCATAATAACAAAGTTAGTTGTAACTGCCACTCAGGGGCACAACAAAAAGTCAGTAGTTTTGCAAAGAGAAGACAAGTAGGAATTTCAGATCCACCGACCTTAGTGTAGTATCTACAACCCTTCTCACCCAAAGTGACAAGGAGAAGTTTCAAGTTGGGGTGCCACAGAGACATTGCAGATTGATCATCAATCTTGTTACTCCCTGTGAGGAACTCCAACTCGACGTCACTCACTTTAATGACATCTGCCTTGTCCCAAATGCTCATGATCTGTTCGCGAGCCTCCTCAGCCGATGGCCACAATGGTAGTCTGAGGTTTGGATCATAAGAGAGCAGTGCCCCAGCATCTCTGGCAACTTCCATTGCTTTAAGATGGGCGGATCTGCATGGCTCCACAATCAAACTGATGGATCCATAATGAAAAACTTTCGCCTAGTATGAAACACAAGTTAGATTGAGGGTTTCTGGTCAATCAAAATTTCAAAAGTTGTAACACACACACACACACACAATCCATAATGAAAAACTTTCGCCTAGTATGAAACACAAGTTAGATTGAGGGTTTCTGGTCTATCAAAATTTCAAAAGTTGTAACACACACACATACACACACACAAAAGACAGGTGATATGAGTCAATACATGAAGCATGCCAACCTTATCTTCAACAGAATTTTGATAATTACAGGGGCATCAGACTCTAGCTAGTTTTGCCATTAAAAGTTATGTTTCTTAAACTTGTCTTTCGCAAAATTTAAGAAGTGAAGCGAAGGTAGCGGAAGAAGACAGGTCATCAAAATTATTATCTTTGAAGGGGGAAGGGAAAATAAAAGTGCCGACATCACCATCGCATCTCAAAAGCATAAAATAGATAAAAAAAAAAACTATTAATGCTAGCAACTATGAATATTAATTGTGATAAGTAAGGAAATTACAAAAGTCACAAAAATGTTCATACTGAAAAGTAAGTCACAGGCAAAAGGCTAATGAACACCAAGAATGTCGGATAACTAGTCCTAACAATGTTGCCAACAGCAGGTAATCTTCAAGACTTATACTCCTTCATACGCTCGTCCAAAATCAACATTAAATTACTTGGTATAATGATGACTATGCTGTTCATTAATGATAGTACTAATCCACCTGACCAATCCCATTAATTTTTCAATTGAAACCACATTTCTAGACTCCTTGCTTGAACACACCTGGAGCCGGGATAATCAGACCAGGGAGCCAAATCTCAAACAAAAAAAATCAACACTGTTATTATCATCTTACTTGTTTATCCTAAAAAAAAATCATGCCTATTATGGAAGTTTTGCGAATTATGATACATAGTTTAAAAGAAAAGCTTTATCATTTATAACGCCGAAAGGGTTGTTAGCTTTCCGATAATGGAACCAGTTTTCTACAGACAAAAGCAAGGCGCCAGGGGCCTGGTCAAAAAAGGATGGCCTTCTGAGGTGAAGGAAAAGCCAACAAAAAGTCAAAGCTTGACCGAAAAGCGTGCGCGATCCAACGTCCAAGATTTGGTCGCACGCGTGACAAAATAAATCCCGAAAATTCGTAATCGGCAATAGACAAATATCTAATCCTTGATCAGATCACGTCACCCATTGGGTCCAATTTCAAACAATTTATCGAAAAAGTCGTGATTTTTATTCTATAAACATGACAGAGATAATATTGGTTGTTAGGGAGAAAAAGGAAAAAGAGCAAAAAAATCTCTCCAAAAAGAATCATCCCGGGCCCACAATGGCCCTGGCAGGGATCATGCATCAAAGGGTCCCACCCAAAATGCCGTCACGCGAGTTGCACGTGAGATCATCTCGCTCGCTCACGTTTCCTCGACGAGGGAAACACGCCACACAAAGAGAGATCTGATGGAATCTCAAGGAAAGAAGAAGAAGAAGATCCACAATGCCTAAGTTCCAATTCTAGCCGTCAGATCCATTCGCGGGACGCAGTGACGTGTTCCAATCGCAAGGGTCAACCCACGTGACGGTGAGTCCAGATTCCGAAAATCTAAGCTCGATCCCACGCGATTCACAGAGAATGAACAACACGGGCAGAGAGACGAGCAAAAAGAGTAGCAACACAAGGACAATCGATCGACTGAAAGGAGATGGAATTCGAAACACTTACAGATCTGATCAGCTCGAGATTGAGCTCCTCGGGCTTGAGGAGCATATCGGCGCTCGGGTTCCGGTAGAACATGAACTCGCGCTCCCCGTCGGCGCGGAGGGTGACGAAGGCCAGCGCGGTCCTCGCCCCCTGGTCGAAGTTGATGCCGTCGCCGTTGACCCCGTTCTGCTTCAGGATCCCGGCGAGCATGTGGCCGAACTCGTCGTCACCGAGCTTGCCGACGAAGGCGGACTTGCCGCCGAGCCGGGCGACGGCGATCGCGACGTTGGCGGGGGCGCCGCCGGGGGCCTTGAGGAACCCGGGCGCCTCCGCCAGCGAGACGCCCGAGACGGTCGGGACGAAGTCGATGAGCATCTCGCCGAAGCTCACGATCAGGCCCTGGCCGGCGGCGGAGATGCCATTGCTCTGGGAAGCCATTGAGATCGTTGGGGATTTGAGAGGGATCGAGGAGCAACGGGGGTTCTACGGAAGGCAGGCGAGCGAGCGAGAGCCTGTGTAAATGTAGAAAGAGAGAGGAGAGGAGAGAGAAAAGAGGAGAGGGATTTAAGGCTTATTTATAGGCGGGGAAAGAAAGATCATAGACGACGAAACCAGTAAAAGATGTTTAGGCTTTTACTAAATTTAAATAGATCGAGCTTTTCTAATCCAAATTAGGATTATTATTGTTATTAACCATTTACGGCTACACCACCAATTTTTAAAAATAATTCGATGTTAAAAACATTAAATTAAAATCGATCGAAATTATGAAAATTTAGGAAGGTATTCGATTATTAGTGTAAACGGCATGAAGGCTTTTTTATGTGGCAAAACAAACAACCTCAAGGTTCCATTTATTTCACGAAAAATATTCGATTTAAATAATATTTTTCAAAAGGTGATTGCTCATATCGTTTAGAAAAATTAGTAAACGAAAAGTATTATCATCATCGATGACAACATATACCTAACTATTTTTGTAGGTAATGAAAAAAATTTCATTTATTGATTTTTTAAGCGCGATTAACTTTAAAAAAAATATTTTTTAGTTCATTCATTCTTCATAAAATAAATAGATGCTACGTAAATATAGGGAGAATTAATGTTGTGGTTGTTGCATTACACGTGTCTTGATGGAGACGTGCGAACCAACGGATGGATGGTGAGAAAAAGTTTGTGACAAGCGAAAACGTCGTCACATCTCTTTTGAGTTTTAAAAAATTGTCTGGAGTGATTTTCATGTCTACCTCCTTTTGAAATTCCAGGGTTTTAGAACCTCTGAAAAATGATGTTGCCACTATTCATGATATATGAAGCGATGAGAACACTTTTTAGAAATTGTTCGCCCAATCTTAGCGAGTCTCGAGCTTACATTCGAGAACAAAATAAAAAGTAGTGTTATTTTAGAAAGAGTCTACCATAGGTCATTGCCTTTACTGTCGGTCATACCAAACACATCACTGTTATTTTCTATTTTAAAAATAGAAATTTTTGTGCAATTATATAAAAATATATGTTTTTTAAAAAAATTATTCTCAATAATAGAAACGAGCAATTGCTCCCAATCTTTCATTACAGACTTACGGTGATCCCTTGGTCAATGGATCTTTTTGACTCAATCTTCAAGTTCCTTTAACACTGCCGTGTCATGATATTCACTGAAAAGCTCTGCCTACAGAAAAAACTCCGGGTTAATGGGCTTTGTGGGCCAATTGCAATTTTACGGTCTTTGTAGATGATGAGTTAGGTTAAGGATGAGAATGGTAATCATTATATATATTTTTTATTTTTCTATTTTTCTGATCCTAAAGGACATATTTAGAACAAAAATTTATTGGATAGCGCAATTTCATTTTTGTATTTCTGGCACGAATTTTTGGCCTACAACTATGTTTGGAAAAGAAATAAGCAGTATAATTTTTTTATTTTTCTATTTTAAAAAAAGAAACACAAATAAAAAAAACTCTTCTCGTCGAGGGACTCTGGCTTTTGTCCGCCGATCGCCGCTCTCTGGTCTCTGTACACTAGTCGATGACCAATGGTCCTGACCGCAGTAGAAATTTCATACTATTATCGAACAAGTTTCTGTTTTAAAAATATAAATTATATGCTTAGAAACTCATGGAGAGACTAGAAATAGGGGGAAAAAAAAGCGCATCTCTATTTCTGGCAAGAAATTGTTTACAAAAATAGAATGGTTATCATTCACGCCCTAAGTTTATTATTATAATCTAACTTGTGCCACATTAATTTCTTTATACAATTGGATAAAAAGAAACTTTATTAAGTTTCTTATTTCCTATGTTTTGTTTGAAAAAATAATGGAATATCAACCGTCGCATCACATGGTAGGTGGTCGTGCTTGGTGAACTCAGTTAAGTTTGGATAATACCTAGAAAAGCAATTAAGTACGAAAAAACAAAAAACATAGGACAACTACCGCGATCATCACGTTGGTGCTCAACCGAAACTCACTGCACAAGACAAAGAGAGGTGAACGCTTGAAAACTCGCCCCAACCACCGCTTTGGTGGTCACTTCGCCGAGGTGCCCCATTACAACTCACCGCGCAAGAGAGACTAAGAGAGCTTTGGCCAATGCTCAGACTTCATTTGTTTAACGAAAAACGAATGATTTGAAAAATATTTTTTTTTTTAAAAATGATCACTTAAACCGCTTGACATGGTTAGTCGATGGAAAATATTTCAGTCATCGATAATAATTTATGTCTAAATATTTTAGGAGGCGTTGAAAATATTTTTCTATCATCTATTTTTATAAGTGATACAATCGATCACTTTTGAAAAAAAAAAATTTGTTATCCGAATCATTCATTTACCCTCGAAACAAACTCACCCATCAATGTCAAATTTGCAGATGAGAGAGTCGTATCTCGAGCAACAACTCAACTCCAATCTCTTCTTCTTCTTCGTCTTCTTCTTCTTTTCAATCATACATCTTCGAATTTTCTTATCCAATATAAAGGAACCGTCCAAAGCTTTATTCCGCTGCAGCTGCATGGTTGAAACTCAGATAGGATTCACCCGGGGAGACGTTGAAGGCCATAGATTATTGCTTTATGGTAAAGGTAATTGACATGCCCAGATTCTTCCTTGATCGATAAATCAGCTACAAAGGTGATAAAATTTTGAGAAAAAAAAAGTGGTAAAATGAGTCTACAACCCATATTTTAACCCGTGTACAATGATGCAAGTCATAAATGGTTATTTTAATTTTTGAAAATAAGCTTGAGTGGGTCTAAAAAATAAATGTCTAATGCTTAATGGGTTGCGTTGTAAATGGGTTGAGAACTAACTCATTCAAGCCCATATAAAAAATAGGGAACATTTTTTTTTTTGTAATTATATATATATTTTAATTTTCCACGTTCTTTTTTAATTTAATTTATATTTTTTTCATTCTTTCTCTTCCTTTTTCTTTCTATGATGTCCGGTGAGGGCCGCGAGGCGAGCCGTGGCCCTCATTGGACTTTGTGAAGAGAAAAACAGAAAGAGAAATAATAAAAATATGAACAAATTTAGATGAAAAAAACTTTTCTAGATTAAGTTAAAAATGAAAGTAATTTAGGAAATATGTCGGTCAAACCAAGTATGAATTAAGAAATCTGTATTACAATAAATAAATTACATGGAACAATTTGGATTGAATCATTTATGATTCGATCGAAGCCCAATTCGTCTCACTCGGTGCACTTTATACCAAACGTATTTATCTTTTCCGTAAGGAAGGCGATGTGCGGCGTTGCGCGTGTGGAGCAGCTGAACGAAGCTGTCGCATGAATCGAATCAAGGAACACCCTTTGTCACATCATGCAAGAGTCCAGACTCGCACTTCATCTATTGTCTATCTAGTCATACAAGTTTCCTCCTTTTCTCATTGCTTTTATAAAGAATAGCAGGTGCACGTAAATATAAGTTAACTAATTTGCATGAGAAAAGAAGAAGAAGACGATAAGATTGCAAATTTCGTAAACGATGGTAACCAATCAACTCCCTTCATTTAAAGATGATGATAACATTAGTTAAAGAAAGAATTTAGAATATGAGCCAAAAAAGAGAGAATTTAAAAGGTGTAAAGGTAGAAATCAATATAGGAAATAAAATATAGCATCCCAATAGTAAGTCAATATGATGTAGAAATATATCTATTACATGGAGTGACGATATTTTACTTTGACTTTATTTATTTCATGAAAAATGAGGAATTTAAAAATATTTTCAAAAAAAAAATGATCATTTATATCGCTTACAATATGAATGAATGAAAATTTTTGGCAATGTGTACGCAAATATTTAGACACATTATTTCAAGTGATGCACACAATCATTTTGGGAAAATATTTGCTAAATTATTCACGGACCCTTATATCCCTTGTAATACCATAATATGATATATTGTTTAGCGTGAGTTTTGGCGGTTGTGGACTATTTATGCAGAACACTTCCTTCTAGTATACTACTATAGTCATAATTCACCATATAAGGATATATATGACGATGAAGCGCTAATACCACAAAAAATTTCAAATTAGGACGATCATGCCAAATTTACCTCAAAATATTTTTTGTGTCACAAAAAATAGCAAATTCATACATTCTCGTCACATTCACTCCAAATTAATTATCAATGTCGGCACACCGGTATAACCATATCCCCCAAGCAAAGTTTTATGTCACGAGAAATCCCAAATCCATTTTGGTTCAAGGAGAATTCTTATTTCTCATTTTGGTTCAAGGAGCAGAAAATATGAAAATTTTAATTTATCATTTATGTTCCAAACCCATTTTTAAAATGAGTTTTTGTTTCAGAAATAGAAAATTAAAATTACGTTATTGAAATAAAAATAGAGAAATATAATGGTCAACGGGCTAGAGATTTAAACTTTCGAGGTTGAATTAAGAGAGTCAATTTCTGTGGCCAATTCGGGGGGACAAAAAGGAAAATAAAGAGACAAATTCTGTCAAAAAGTGTCGGATTTTTCAACAATCACCTTTCTTGATCTCCACGCGAAACAATAGGAAGAAATCAATTCGAACCCAAAAGAAAAATCGAATCTTACTGCAGAATTCAGTAACTCAGTTGCGATTTGGAAATTACGGAACAGAGTTCCCAAAACAGAGGAGCAAAGGGCAAAAAAAAAAAAACAAAAAGGAAAAGAAAAGTTCCCGTGATTGCTGGCCAAGGCTCACCGTCCTCGGCTGATGGGGAATTCCTTGAAGAATCCGCAGGGGACTTCGATGCTGTCATTGCGATGATCGAAATAAGAAAATTGGTCTCGGGCGCTGAACTGCCCTCCCAAGTTGTCATCTCTGCCCTGCTCGTACCTCAGAGGCGGCGGCGGCGGCGAGCACGAAGAACTTGCGGTGGAAGAATTCGTCCACTGCACTGGTCCCTTTACCCTTGATGGCCACTGGACGGCGAAGAATTCCTCCGTCGCGGTCCTAGATCCGAGCACCCTCGCCTTGGCCTGGTGAGGGCTGGCCACCCTTGCCTAGGGCCGATGGTGCCCCAGCTTCTTTTTTTTTTTTTCTTTTCAGTTTTGTTTTCTAAAACAAAGTATTAATTTTTTTAATATTGAAATAGTACCAAGGTTCGGCTAAAAATTTTCCTAAATTTTCGGATCGGACCTTTTTGACAGCCCTAATAGAAAGCCCCCCAATCTAGGCATTACCAAATTTAAGTTGCGCGAGTATGATCAATTGACGTTGTAAGAAATGAAATGTGATTTTCAAAGACACCGGATTTCCCTCGAGCCATTCCTATTGTGCGGATTAGATGCGTAATTCTTGAAAGCAGATGTTTAGATCGGTCGATATTTGGGTCATGATTTTATTCGTTTGCATTCCGCACGGATGTTAAAAAAGTACGTATGCAACGTGATATGATATAAGGCACGTTACAATTCACGTGTGCGGGTTATTTCATGTTGCATGAGTAGCCGGATTTGAAAAAAATATTTCACTTTTGTTTACTCTACCGAATCATAGCATCAAACTGAAACGAGAATAATTGGAATTTCAAATCCATGCCATGCACGAGATTCGAACTAGTTGTTATTCAAAGAGACGTGACTAGAGCGACATGCTGAAAAGGATTACGATAATCACCTCCACGTATTCAATAATGAAAAAAGAAAAGTCCGTAACCCTTATATTAGTTCATGGAGAGTAATGCCACGTCATTTCTCGAAGTCCGCCTCCTGAGCTCGGTGGCAGCACTTATGGTTCCGGCCGCAACAGATGGGAAACGCGGTGGCGCCCAGGGTCATCGATGCTACGAACGCTAGGAAGGCGACCACGACGAACTTCAACACGGACCTCACTGTAGTAGTGGCGTCCATTGTTCTGGAAAGGAAGGGATTTTTCTTTTCCTTTTTCTTTTTTTTTTGTTTTTGTGGTTTTTTTTTTTTTTTTGGAGGGGATTGCTGATGATGTATTGGACACTGGAGATCACAATTTTATACAGGTGAAGGAAGAGGTGGAAACGATTAATGCATTTATGATTGCATTGAAGATTGCGTTACATGTTTTGGGAGTTTTGAATTACGTCTTTTGCAAAATACACACACATTGTTTATATATATATTTATGCATTTATGATTGCATTGAAGATTGCGTTATATATACACACACATTTTTGTTTATTACTTCCATAACAAAAACTACCAAAAAATATATAATTACATTGGTATCAATTTTTCCTAAATATTTTAATTGGACTAATTTTATCTTAAACCTTTTCACATTAGTATCAATTGAACCTATTGACCGAAAATCGTTAATGTGGACACTGACCATCCTACTGGGAATATCTAGTTAAGCGTTAACGTGAATTTTTTTTTACTATTTAAAAAAATTATTATTTTTTCTTTTTTTTTTCTCTTTACCCTCGATGGCCACTGGGCAGAGCCAGCAAACACTAAATTGGTAACGGTACAAAATATTTAGAAATGAATTGGTACTAATATAATCTTTTTATAACTTTTTTTTTTTACTTTTCCAAACTCCCATAACATATGAATGATAAAGAAGATTGAAGCATTAATTTTCCCCTAGATGAAACATTTTTTTTTTCAAGAGATAATAATACATGAAAGAAGAGGAAATAATAGCGATACATGTACCCACCCATCGATGGCCCAGCTGGTTTGCGCTCTGGTCCTTTCACGAGAGGTCTGGGTTCGAACCTCGCTGGGTGCCGGTGATTTAAGCGAAGGGTTGTGGCGGTAGGATGCTGCGCTAACCCTCTCGGAGGATTAGTCGAGGTGCGCGATCCGTATGGACGCTGGCTCGGACACCTTCGATACTAACAAAAAAAAAAATAGCTATACATGCAACAAGTGCCACATATGTTTAAACTGATTGGTAATTTGATAAAAAAAAATTGCATTGTTATTTGATACGAATATACTCTTGTAATCAAATCAAGTCGAATCTGCTTAGTTTGTTGAATTGACTTGACTCTAATTGTAATCAAATCAAGTCGAATCGGCATAGTTTGTCGCTCGAGCTTTATTTTGAGTTTATCATGCTTAATCTTATACTTGAATCTTCGAACGTTGATGGTTTTCTCATGTGCCATATTATATAATCATGTATACATAAAAATATATATTTAATATATAGTATGCCCTAACGTTCGAAGTTCTTTATTTTTTTTTTTCAGAAATGATGTGTCGGAGTGTCGTGTTGTATCGTGTTGCGTGTCGCATGTTGATGTCGATACTACTTAATAATAAAGTAGAGATTACTTGACAATTATGAAATTGGTGCGTCGAGTATAAGGTGGTGGTCGGATGAACAAGAGTTCTATGTCTCTGCCACACGAATAGATGGTGTTGGCGTGAAATTATAGCACGTTTGGTCGTAGTTGTTCGGCTATTACATTACAGTTTGGTTGCCAATTACAGTGTTTGATTGCAATAATAGCTATTTCATCGACCCACCATCTAATGCCCATTATAGCCCAGAATGATAATTTTTTTGTATAATATTTATTTTCGTATAATCATGTGATATATGCTTAATATTTAGCTGTAATCATAAATAAATTACTAAAATTTTATTTGGTAATTTATATGAAATATCAAACTCTTGAATCACGATTGACTGTTAGGGTGATAATCACGACATTCCCTCTAATCTAGATTTCATGGGGCATTTTGGAAATTCTAAGGCTACTTTCCTTTTATTATATACGTCATTCATGAAATCGGACAGGCTATTGCTTAATTTTTTTTTTTTTGCTAGAAGTGCTAGAGGTAGGCTTGGACTTAGGCAAACTTTTCGACTCGTGACGGTGATTTTGATTTAGCAACATGCGGGAGAGGCTTTCCCTAAGTCAAAGCGTGCGGTGTAACAAGGATGGGACAATCAACAAGTTGGGTGAGGAGACTTGGATGTGTTCTCTTGGACCTACTACGAAAGGAATCATAGTAATTTCCCTTCACTGGAGAAATTCGTATAAATGTTCAATTAAGTTCCATTTATCGACAGTTTTACTGTAATATCGTACATGTCGGTGCATGATTTTCACCGAACATGACCAGCAAGATCAACCCAAAAAGACTCGATTAAAATTCCGACCCACTTGACCGCACGAATGGAGTAATTTCATTTTGACCTATTTTCGCTTGTGATGCAGTAATTTCCTAGTAGAACTGATCATTGAGCGAGTCCCCGATAGTGACGAAACATGCCCATCAAGTGAAATCGGGATGGATGGATGGATGGATGGATCGGGCCGTATAGCTAAATACTCATGGTCTACACGGGCCGAACAAACCAAATTTTGGACCCATTTTTCCTGGCGGCCCGTAATGGGGTCCCCGACCCGAGCACCTAAGCGGCTAGGGTTTTAACAGCAGCTTCGCTGCGCCATCTATTTAACTCTCTTTGGCCCAGATCTCTCACATCAAAAGCCCTAAAACATCATCTTCGTCTTCGTCGTCTCTCGCAGAGAAGTCTCAGATCTTCCATCTTCGAGCTCAGATCGCTGTGTATTCACTCGCTCAGCTCTCAATTGCTCGCTTTTTCCCCCCTTTCTGTAGCTATCTGGTAGTTGTTTGGCTCGGGTGGCGTGGCCTGTGATGTGAAAATTTATCCGTACCATCTTAGACGACCGTCTCTGATCGACACTTCATCATCTCTATCTCTAGCTTTCTGAGGCCTCCGTCCCTCTCGCGCGACTGCTCTCTGCCCCATCTATTTATCCTCCCCCTTAAAAGGCCCAGTCTGAGTCATAATTCTTCCATAGGGATGACCATGCCACTCTCGACGGCGGAGTATAGCTGCTACTTCTGTCACCTCTCCTTCACCCCCGAGCCTTCCGTCGGCGGTGGGTATCGCCCCTGCATCCGCTGCGACGGCCGGATCGTCGACGAAATAGATGACCCGTGGAACGAAACGGAAGTCCATCCGTTGGGATGGGTCAATCCTCATGGTAACCTCAGGCATCGCCGGAGGAGGGCCAACGGCCGCGCCGACCCCGCCGGCGCCGCTGCCGCCACCTTCACTGCCACCGGATCTGAAACACGTGATATGGAAGGGGGGCGGGAAGAAATGGAAGAGGGGGCGGTGGCGTTGCTGGGCCGTCATCCGTCGGTTAATTCCCGCCGAATCCGATTGGTGTCTGAAGATGATTCGGATCGCGACGATGAAATCAGGCCTCTCCCGAGGAGGGCCAACGGTGGTGCCGACCCCGCAGATGATCCTCATCCGGATCGCGACGATGAAATCAGGGCTCCCCCGGGGAGGGCCAACGGTGGCGCCGACCCCCCCACCGCTGCCGCCACTGCCGCCGGATCTGAAACAATGAGGGGGGCGACCATGCCGCGCTTGACGGCGGAGTATCGGTGCCCCTTCTGCCACCTCTCCTTCACCCCCCTGCCTCCACGCGTTGGCGGTGGGTATCTCTCCTGCATCCACTGCGGCCGCGCGTTCGACCATGAACTGGAAGAAGGGCGTCCGTTCGTCAATCGCCGATTGGATTCTCTGTTCGAAGGTCATCCGGATTGCAACGTCAGCAATATTCTGGGGTTACTGGGGTTATTGGTGGCAGTGGTCGTTGGCGGAATCACGTTGTACGACTTCCAGAAAACTCCAACCAAGGTGGTGCACTACGCTTGCTATGGTCTTCTGACAGCGGTGTTTCTCACTCTTGTACTTTTGATTGGTGGGATCTGGTGCCGCCGGCCCAAAGTGATTTGGGCGGGGATGGTCTTGGTGGGGATTGACGTCATTATTTTACTAGCTATGTGCTTTATGTTGCTTGCTGAGAAATGGAATGGATAGCACGAACATGGTGTGCTGCGCCAAACCTGAAGTCTGTCTTGCGTTCTGTCTTGCGTACATGTGTTGGTGGGGACTGAAGTCTGTGTCTGGCCTATGGTTATTGGGCTATTTCAATGCTGGGATGGGTTGTGGTTGTCTTCATATAAAGTTTGAAGCGATCCGGTGCCTATCATTTAAACTTTCTCGAGATTGAATCTGTTACTGATCCCTCCTTGCCTTCGTTGCGATTTGTTGCAACCGGGAATGGTAGAACTATGCAAATGACTCCACTTCCAGTTGGAGGTGTTACTTGTGTGACCTTTAGCGCCCGCTTGCTTCTCTTATAAGGGTGGGAGCTGGCTTGACTCTCTTGATATTTTTCATGATGCACAATACAACAGTGATTTTTTTCGTGCCAAGATTTTATTCGCTTCCCAAAGATTCCACTATTCTGTAAATGTGTTTTGGCGAATCACTCTGATTGTATGGCACTGATACCATTTGTCTGCATTATTACATTAGCAGATGGCTGTCATTGCTTCCTTTCGTGGTGCATATTATACAGTTAGCTATCTACTTCGGTTATGCTATCAAATGAGGAAGCTTTCTTATGCTGTATGACAATATTTAGTTGGAAGTTGTACGTTCCGATATATTCATTTGGCAAGTTGTTCTAAGAACATTAATCATTTGGTGAATGATGGTCTTCAGGTGATACTTTTATGATGTGGATCACTTAGATGGTGATTCTCTTGCAAGCTTGACTAATCAACCTGATTGAAGTAGCTATCGAACCATGAAGCTTTGTTATGGAATGTTGATTCTTTATGAAGTTGTGTCGCCTCTCCTCTCTCTCTCTCCAAAAAGAAAGCTGTGAAATTGTAGATTTTGTGGTGGCTCATTTCAATATTGGGATGCTTATAGTCGAATCAGACCTCTTCAGAGGTTTTCTTGGTTGGTCAATTAAGATCCCAAAAGTCTACACTAGCAGATTTTTCAAGTCCTGGTACATCAAAGTGAGCCACTTCTCGGAGGTAGGAGGACCATGATGAAGTTAAAATGGATTGACTCATGGAGCTCGTTCAGATTTGGTGTAGTACTTATGGTATATGCTTGAGTTTCCTTTTTTGCTTGGTTTCCGGATCAAGCAGATTACTTTCCATGGCGAAATTACTTTTTTCTTTTATCACGGTGGTGCTACATTTTTTTTTTGTTGGGTCACGGTGGCACGTCGAATATCTTACCTACTACCTCGTGAAACCATTGTAAAAGGTTTTTTTACACCTTCATAGGCTGCATTACTTATGTAACTATTTCCAGAATTTGTTGTTGTTCATGCTTTTTATGCTCGTGTTAGTAGGATTCCCTGCTCCTGTCTGCCGTGTCCTCTTCAGATGATCAATTGCTCGCTTCTGAAGTTGTGGCAATGATAGGAAACTTTTTTAAGTTGGATGGTTGGTGATTATTTTGCAATATGCATGTGACACAGGCTGAGGTTTTCGTGCCTGGCTGGTCAGTCATCTGCTAGAGAACAACCCCAAGACTTGCTATGTTTTGGTCCTCTAGGATTTGCCTAGAATTTTCTACTACTATCTTCTAGAATATTCTCAAGGGCGGGCGATGCTGTAATTGTTCTGTGGTTCTGGAAGTTTTTTATTTGATGCCGATGATTACGTAAGATAGATAGGAGATGCGATCTTAGCTATTGGATTTAATAGAGATCAACAGTTGTAATCCGACACCCACCCATCGGTGGCCGCGTTGGTAAGGATTAGATTATTGGGGCCCACGCTGAGTTTGTTTGCGGGTCGCGAGATCGAAACTTACTCGCCCTAAGTGGGGGGTCGTGGTGGTGGGTTGCTGCGCTAGCCTCCAAGGACTAGTCGTGCTTCACCGCTGGTTCGAGCGTAAGCTCATCGGCCGCGTGGAACCTTAGTCATAAAAATGTGTTCTTTCCTTTCATTTGATCATCCACAAGAAGAAATACAAAAGACATTCTTGAACTATTGGTTTTTTTCTTCAATCATGTTGATTATCGACTAAGATGTACGTGAATTCTTGTCCTCATATTGGTTAGATTTCAATAGTTCTTGAATAGGGCATTGACGCGTAGCCTCGCCGTTTCTACTTAGCAGAAGCGAAAAACATAAAAATCTCTTGGAAAGATTGGTCTGAACTGAAAAAAATGACCGATGAAGGTTTGCATCCAGCTAAAAAATTCTTCATAGTTCTCCTTTACCCCTGCCTCACGTTGGCGGTGGGTGTCTCTTGTGCCCCCATTGCAACCGCAAGTTCTTCCATGAACTAGAAGCGGGGCGTCCGTCGATCAATCCCTGCTGCCGATTGGATTCTCTGTCCGAAGATGATCCTCATCCGGATTGCGACATTGTCATTATGCTGGGGTTAGTGATAGCAGTGGTCGTTGGTGGAATCACGTTGTACGACTTCCAGAAAGTTCCAACCAAGTCGGTGCACTACAGTTGCTTGGTCTTCTGACAATGGTGATTCTCAGCATTGTACTTTTGATTGGTGGGATCTTGTGCGCCTGGCCCAAAGTGATTCGGGTGGGGAAGGCCTTGGGGGTGATTGACATCATGATTTTTCTAGTATTGGCCTTTATGACGCTTGCCTAGAAATGAAGTGGATAGTAGGAATGGTTTTACTAGTGTTGGCCTTTATTTTGTAATGATCACTACCTTTCGATTTTATTCAACTCTTTTCTGATGGGGGTTCTAAGGGTGATAGCTAAGTAATTGTCATTGCACAATTTTCTGATCTTTATGACCTAGGCATAGATCTCCCCTATAAAAAGCACCATCATCTTGCAGTGTGTCCAATGAATATAAAAAGCACCATCATGTTGCCGTGTGTCCAATGAAGAGAAAACGTTTTTCGTGTTGTTATGAGCTCTTAAACATCTACTTAAAGTTCGAGTGTCAAAAGATCTCTTTAATAGGTAAAAAGCATTGCTAAAGAAGAGTGCTAACGAAAAGGCGATTTTCCCTGGAAAGTGAAACGCATAAGAACGAAGAAATAACAAGCTATTAGACCAGTATCACACATCAAAACATGCTTGAACAGCTTGCCATTTTCTTAATTTATCATCCTTGTTAGCACTGCCAATGCCATTATTGTGCCCTGATCCCAAAGGAGAGCTGCTTTCTTGGGAGCTTTAATGAATTAAATGGGAAAACCCTTGACCGATGGACCTCCACCATCTAGTGGAAAGAGAGGACGGTAAGTTTACATCAGTACTATAAGGGATCCTGTGCTGGACACGGAACAAATCAAATTATGCAGGCTTTCCCATTTTCTATCACTACTATCATCCGAATATGATAGGATAGGTCTTCCAGCTAACTAGCTTACTAAGCCTCCCCTCGAAGCTGTCAACTGATGCACCAGCTTCCGATGTAGAGTCGAGAGAAGCCTTCCCTACTGTATTGTAACTTTATTCAGCAGGCCTAGCCGATGGAGTGGATGTAGCAGGCCACCCAAAGACCGCTTCTGCTGCTTAACCGGGGTCTCCCTCTTGCATAGGTTCCTTGGCTACAAAAAACGCAACAGCACTAAAGTTGTCCTTGCTTGGCACTTGGAGATTGAAAGCCCGTACAAAAGGTTTGTCCCCATCAGGAAATGGACTTTTTGCGAAGATGAGTTAAAAATTTTTTCTTTTTACCGATTTGGGTTTTGTGGTAAGGAACATACGAAAGTGAGGCTTGTTCGGCCATTCTAATGCCGAACAAGAAAAAACACAAAAAGACGCCTTGTTCGGCACTAATAGTACTGAACAAGAAAAATTGGGGGGGGGGGGTTGGGTGGGAGGGGAGGGGGGTGAGAAAATTATAGAAAAAGAAAAAACATTAAAAAAATTTTAAAATTTTTTCATAAATCCCAAAAATTAAAAAAATTAACCATTTTAACGGGTCGGTCCTATTTTTGATGGTTTTCCCTTTTAGACATTTCGAAATGACGATTATTCCCCTTACGGGCAAATTGTCTCGAAAAATTTTAAAAGTTTCCAAAAAAATTCAAAAATTAGGAAATGGGTTATTTTAATTTGCCAATCCTACTTTTAAGGATTTTTCTCATCTATCTTTTCAAAATGATGATTTTGGCCCTTCTGGAAAAAAAAAGTGTTCACGAAAAAAATAGTCATTATTTTAAATGGTCCAACATGGAAAGGTTTTTAAAATAAAATTTTGGAAATTTCTTCATATTTGTAGTCTACGAAATCTATTTTCTTATTTGCAGATATTTTCTTAATATGAAAAATAATATTAAAATTTACGACAAATTTCAAAAATTAATTTTCTTCCAAACTGGATCCTCAGGCTTCGTTAAGCTTCTAAATATGATTTTTTAATGTCTATAGATTCAATGATGTCAACACATAGCAATATCATATTTATGATGTAAAAAGTTCTAGTACATCAAATTTATAATAATACATAATTTTGGTTTATACGGGTTTTGCTCATAATGAGTCAGCGTCACATTCGAATCATGCGTCTGATCCAGATCTCCTGCAAGAAAACGAACAGGTAACGATAAATCAGATAAGAAGAGTTGATCTTGAATTTCCCAAGAGAATCTTCGGAATTGTGTATAGAGCGCTGCTTAACCTCAAACCGAGAATTCATTTTAGCATCAAGTTATGTAATTTAGTCTGACTGAATTTTCCTTTTCATGAATCATCATGTCTTGCTCTGAAACCGAACATTGACGTTGGACACCTGAACAACTCTCTATCCAATATCAAGAGAAACTTACCAATAAGACCGAAAGTGTACGGGACATCAGGGCCAACTTCAGGAGGGGTGACAAACCAGAATTGTCGGGGCTTTTTACATAAATGGGTTTAAAAATTTACGTTTTTACAAATTTGGGTTTAATGGGGGCTTGTTCGGCAATGAAAGTGCCGAACAAGAGCGTGTTCAGTGCTTGTGGCGCCGAACAAGTTTGTATCGGGAGTGCTTGCATGGTTGTATCGGGAGCACTTAAAATTATGTATTATTATAAATTTGATGTACTATAACTTTTTACATTATAAATATGATATTGCTATGTGTTGACATCGTTGAATCTATAGGCATTAAAAAATCATATTTAGAAGTTTTAACGAAGCCTGAGGATCCAATTTGGAAGAAAAGTAATTTTTGAAATTTGTCGTAAATTTTAATATTATTTTCCATATTAAGAAAATATCCAAAAATAAGAAAATAGATTTCGTAGACTACAAATATGAAAAAATTGTCAAAATTTTATTTTAAAAACCTTTCCATGTTGGACCATTTAAAATACTGACTATTTTTTTGTGAACACTTTTTTTTTCATAAGGGGAAAAATCATCATTTTGAATAGATAGATGAGAAAAATCCTTAAAAGTAGGATTGGCCAATTAAAATGGCCCATTTCCTAATTTTTGAATTTTTTTTGAAAACTTTTGAAATTTTTCGAGATAATTTACCCGTAAGGCGCAAAATCGTCATTTCGAAATGTTTAAAAGGGAAAACCATCAAAAATAGGACTGACCTGTTAAAATGGACAATTTTCTAATTTTTGGGATTTATGGAAATTTTTTAGAATTTTTTTAATGTTTTTTTCTTTTTTATAATTTTCTCACCCCCCACTCCCCACTTTTCCTTGTTCGGCACTATCTGTTTTTCTTGTTCGGCGTTAGGACCGCCGAACAAGGGCTTGTTCAGCTCTCCTGTTGCCGAACAAACCCCATTTTCATATATCTCTCACCGCAAAATCCAAATCGGTAAAAAAAAAAAAATTTAACCCATTTTCGTAAAAAGCCCTCAGGAAATTCAATTTCGATGGCCTTTCTCACACGGCTACTTGGAGATTGTTCATGGCCTTTTTTCTTTTGAAGAGCTTTTAATCCAATCGAACGCAAGAGGCATCAAGAGATGCTCGCCAGCAGGAATTTTGTCCCTGTTTCCAAAATATTCTGGTCCTCTAACCATGAATTTCTCTCCAGGTAGGGAAGCCCGTCCATTTGAACATTTATCAGGATCAAGACATGGAACAGGCCCCTCTGACTTGATTTTCTCTATCCACCGAGGATCACTGGCGTCAGCGCACCTGCCCATTTGCAATGATTGACTGAACCATCAAATGATTCAAGATTAAAACAAGCATAATGAAAAATCGCAAATGATATGTTGTTTCACCACTGCGGTGAGGAGGTGAGAAACACAGAAAATCCACTGATCCTCCAAATATCTTGTTTCGCTTACTTCGCCCAATATCGCATACAGAGCAGAAAGACCCCTGCTGTCATATACAAGCAAAGCTCCTTTTGTAAATCGATGTTTACTTTACTCATAATATCATAATAGCAGGAGGGATAAACAGAGACGGGAAAAGAGACCACATAGCAAAGTGTCTATGCCTCTCAAAGTAGGTATTCTGAAAACAAGTACATGTGTGTTAGAGAGTAAATTGGTGAACACTTCATTCTTTGCCTACTTCTACCTAATGAGGAATATGGAGGGCCATAACCAGTTCCAAGTTCTAACACTTTTACCCACGTAACTATCAAGGGAGACGCAGGTCGACCCAATGATAAAATAAAGGGATAGATCAATCTTCAAAATACATCTGACGACCGAGCCAAGTGCTCGAGAAGAAACTTCTGAAGGCTCAAGCAACTTACCAACAAAAAGAGATAACAGAAACAGATTGCCAAGTACATATTAGTCCACTACTATCACTTCTTCTAAGGTATGGATAACCCATAAGCACATAACTAAATTTTTTCGCACACAATCTTCCTTAAGGTTATGTGGCACATAATGATTTACATCGCATCGAAGAAAAGGACATTCTTTATAGAGCAAGCCTGACATCCACGTCTATGTCTTCCTATGAATTCTTCGAAACTCTTCACCCAGAAAAGAGAGAACAGATATTTAAGACGAAAAGTTAGACCTGCATCCATATCAACAGAAAGGATCAACAGCCAAAACCCAAAAAAAGCAACCTGAAGCTCTGCTGATAATTTGAACATTAAAACAAGATTATGAGGCCAAAAACATAAACCACAGCTTGCACCCACAAATGAGATCACATGGAGAGCAGATCAAATGCCCGAAATTCACCATAAGAAGCAAACAAAATCAACACAAGAAAGCAGGTTGATCTATTATCACCAGAATCGCTGCAGGGGGAAATGCATACCAAAATCGATCACACCGCAAAAGGACAGAAAGGGTGCTTCAAGAAACCATAAAAATGAGGATCAAGATGCCTAAACTTCATATCTGGTGCTGTTCAAAGCTAATAAACGAGGAGTGGGGAAAAAGAAGAAAAATATTCTATCTTTAGCTGTCGGGAGAGATTTCAGAAATTGGGTCTGTTTCATAAAGAGCTAAACAGATCATTTAATCAAAGGGGTCATTGTTGTTTTTTGGGAAAATTTATCTGGTCAAGACGGGAAGCTTCATCGACAGCTTGAGGTGAGATCTGTCCCCTTTGTTTGCTGTCGTTCCTTCTTTTGAAAGAAACTCCCTTTTACTTTTCCAAGATTTTTTTTTTAATTTCGCCTGACAAAGAGTGTAAGAACTTAAAGAAACGATCTTTTAATCGTTTTTCAAGAACGACCGACCAAGGCAGAAGGAGATTCTCACGTCAGCCTTAGAGAATGCAACGATTTCTTTCATGGTTCGCTGTGTTCCTGTCCTACCGGCCGTGGATGAGAGGCTGTTTGAGGATTGAGGTAGCTTTGGATCTTTGACGGCCTATTTTGATAGTTGTTTCTTCTAGCTTTTTCTTTGGATTTATGGACGAGCGTTGTGAATTTTTGAAATGCCAAAACAAAAGTATATTTCTTTAAACTTAGGTTCCGTTTGTTTCGCGAAAAATGATACAATTGAAAAATATTTTTCTAAAAATGATTACGTTTATCGCTCGACATAATTAGTCAATGAAAGTAATTTTCTTTTATTGGCAACAATTTATGTGTAAATATTTGCATACATAATGAAAATATTTCTCATTTATTTATTAATAAGCGATTAATTTTTGAAAAATATTTTTAAAAAATTAATTATTTTTCGCTAAACAAATGGAACCTTAATCAAATTTTGATTTCATTTACTTTGAGAAAATTTTGCACCACAGGTACATTTTTCTTTTTCACTTGTGATAGCGTGCCAACCGTTGGACAATATTTAGCCTGTTTAGTGTGATGTATCCATATGAATTAGGTGTCTCGATTTTTGAAAGTAATGACAATGGAATCCATTCAAAAGATTGAATGAAAGTCACATTTCAAGAATATGAAAAAAAAATGATAAATTCTAAATATAAGGATTTGAAGTGTTCTTATTTTTTAAATGAGGACTTGAAGTGTATATTATTTTTAAAAAAAGACCCAAAGTTCCTTCTTCTTCTTTTTTTTTCAAATAAGAGCCTAATCGAAGGGCATGATTTAATTTTTTTTTTCCTTTGTCCTATTTTCTGTTTTCGTTTTCTTTTCTTTTTTTTGTTTTTCTTTTCCCATCCCTCGCTCTGATCGACGCTGACTCCGGCGAGTCCCTCCTCACCTTCCACCAGCTCAAGACCGCGTTTCCACTGTCTCCCACGTCCTCCTCCATGAACTCCACCTCGAGAAGGTCGACGTCATCTTGCTCTGTCTTTTTCCTCTCTGTCGTCTCCCTTGGTGCCATGGCCGCGACCTGCAACCCCATGTACGCTCTGTCCGAGCTGTCCGAGCAGGTCAACGACTGCAAGCCCAAGCTGGTGATCACCGTGCCCGAGCGCCACGACAAGGTCAGAGGATTCGAATTGCCCGCTATGTTGCTCGGCTCTCTGCAGCCCGAAAAATCCGCCAATTCCAAGATCTGGAGCTACTTCGACCTGGTGGAATCGGCGGGGACGAAATCGGACTTGCTGCCGAATCGCGTGGGTCGGGACGACGTTGCGGCCCTGCCGTACTAGTCCGGCACGACGGGGACGAGCAAAGGCGTGATCTTGACGCATCGGAACTTCATTTTCTCCCCAGATACGGCGAGGCCCTCGCCCGACGCCGGCGCAGGCGAGGGCGACACGGCCTGGGCATTTTGGGTCGCCCAACGCCGGTCCAAGCGAGGGCAGCCCTCCCTTGAGGACCGCGATGGCGAGGGAGGAGAATGAAAAAGGAAAAAGGAAAAAGAAAAAGTGAAACGAAAAAGAAAAAAAAAAGAAAATGAAAACTTAATATAATAAAAAACGAAAATGTCCTTCGATCAGTCTTTTATTTAAAATAAAAAAGACACTTTAAGCTTTTTTTAAAAATAATTTTCGTTTTATATGCTTATTTAAGAAAATGAAAGCACTTTAGTCATTTATTTAGAATTTACAAAAAAATAAAGAAATCCACGTGGTCTAAATTGAAAATTTCTGATTTTGTACTATGTACTATTTAATATAATATTGAATTTACACTTTTAGGCAGCATGATTTTAGGAAAACCGCATCTTTAGGATCTAAAATTGAGATCTTTTAAAGAATTAGGCAAATAAATTGACTATTTATTCATATGTTTGAATAAATTGTACTTGAAAATATGAACAAGGTATACTTCTCTTTCTATCTTAGTTTTTAATAAATTGAATAAGTTATGTATATCAATAAATTTTGCTGTTCACACTTTTTTCAATTTTAAAATTAATAAGACATATACGTCCAAAGGGATAAACATTTCAAAAGGATAAGAATAATAAATCTGAAGATATTTTGTCTCTATTGAATTCTTTTCAAATTTAAAATCAACAAGAAATGAATATTAAAAAATATATTCAATACGCTTTCTCTTTATCCATCTTCCTCCTTGAAATCCAAACCCCATAAAAGATCAAACTTCTGAGATAACAAATCCACGAAATAATGTTTGATGTGCGAATGTGAGCCACGACGTGCCTTGCTATACGACAATCGCAAAGGCAAAGTAAAGTACCAACATGGTGATCTCTCTCCAACTTCAACAAGGTAATCCTTTGAATTTCTGAAGAAGATCTCAAGATCCTCTCTTTTTATCCGTTGGCTAAACTTTATCAGAATTGTATTACTTAAAAAAATTACTAAAACATAAAAGTTTATGAACCGCTCCCTTATCTTTTTTTGAACCAATTTCTAATCCCGTAAACTTTACATAAAACTATGTTTATCTTTATTTTCTACTGATTTGCTTTTAAAGGACTTAAGATATATTTAAAATAAGTGGATTTCAATAATTGAATGAAATCCCAAAACAAGTGGTGTTGTAATATTTAAAATTTTTATAGTAAATTAGTGTTTAGTGTACTATCTATGTTTAATGAACATTAAGCAAAAAATTCAAACATAAGTTATAACTCCAAATTTTTAATTTTTTTTAAATTAAGTAGATTAACCGTGTATCCATTCCCATCTTAACATATGCTTAAAAATAATAAATATTATTCATCCGATAAGATACATTTCTCTTTCCAACTTAATATTTAATTTATTGAATAAGTTGTCTATCAATATGTCTATATATTTTTAGTTTTTTTTTCGATTATACCGATTAATAAGAGATAAAACTTGGAAGGGATAAATATTTGGGAAAGATAATAGTTATGATATTTCAAAATGCTTTGTCCATTTAATGCATTTCGGAAGGACAATATTATAATCCTCCACTCGGAGTTTGAGTGGCTAAAATTTCCTAGTTATATATTACATCGCATCGTACTTGCCGGTTTTTTACTGCATAATTGTTTGAGAATAATGACATTGGAAACAAAATATTTCTCTGGAATAAAACGAACTATATCATTTGAGCAAGTTTCCGAAAATTCGTCCTTCAAGCTTCTCTTTAGATAAAGAAGTTTTCTTCTTCTTCTTCTTTTCCCTTTTGTATTAACATGACATACATCTCATGCTAAAATCTTATTAATGAACCTACTCATGCGTAGGGGTATGCAACTGGATCGAGCAAAACCAGAGACTGGATTGGATTGTCCGAAAAATAGGTCCGATTCCTGCTTCTAGCGTGAACAGGTCTAGTTTCTGATTTCAACTTTTTGGAATCGATTTGAACAGGTCCAGTCCCCGATTCCAAGGGAAGACCTAAGTTCTAGGCCGATTTTGAAATTGGTTCTTAGTTACAGTAAAAACAATAGAATTTCTTTAAGTTGAGTCGGACTCTGTTTCATCTCATTTGTTTCTTTTCTATTCACTCTCTCTCTCTCTCTCTCTCAATATTTTTGGGTAAATTGAAAATGGAGTTTAAGAATATATTTCGATGAATGGGACCGAAGTCTCATAAGTTATGTTTTATGTTACGTGTTTGAATTTTTATTGTTTATAATTGTACGTGGTTACGCACTTGAACTTTTCATCGACGTGACCACATGCTTAGCAGATAGGGATTTATATTGATCATCTTTTACTTTGAGTTGTTTTTTTTTTTGCTTATATCATTCTGCTATAAAAAATAAAATTCAAAAAAGAAAAAATAGTTTATTGGGTGGACCTTTAAATCGGTTGGAAAAATAGGGGAGATTCTAGAACCGGTTACAGGCTCTAAAGAATCGGTTATAATAGGTTCAAGAAAATTAGGGTGGTCTCAAAGTTCCAAAAACTAAGAACCAATTATACGATCATCTTATTTCTTTGAATTTTCTTTCTTCAAATATATGTTGAAATTAGAGTGAGAAACCGATCAAGAGAAAATCCCGACAAATTTATAAACTCCTCAAGCGATCCTCTTATCTTTTTTTTTTCTTCTAAATTATCTGTTGAAGTTAGGGTGAGAATCGGAACAGATCAAGAGATAATCCTGGCGAATTGAATTTGAGTGCAAAAAACCAAACAAAGTGCCGGAAAAAAAAAAACAGCAACTTCCAACCCTACAATGAAGTACCAAAATCACTCTATGAAACATGGGCATAAAAAAACAAAGTCCCTCTAAAACGTCTGAGGAAATCTGTCTGTGCAAAGAAGAAGAAGAAGATCATCATCAGAAAGAGTTCGCGTCGGGCCAAGCACACCCCTATGCGCATCCTTTTGCCATAGCCGCACCTCCATCCCACTAGCAGCAACACTAAGACTAACGTAAACCACCCCGGCAAATGAAAATGCCGAAATTTTGAGAACGCCACCCCTATGAAAATCCGCATGACATGTCCGTCGGCCTAGCTATACCCGATTCTAAATCTAGAACTAGAGTGTCTTCGGTTCGATTTGGCTTCACTCGGTGGCGGAAGGCTCTTGAAGGTCTGGTGGTGGATTCGCCATTGATTGACAGTAGTTGATGGATGATGGAAGAGCAACAAAGATTGACAGGAGTTGATGGATGATAGAAGAGCAAACAGAGATGAAAAAAGATGTCTTCAAAGGATGAACTTTGAGTTGAATTTGAGTACAAAAAGACAGGAAAAGATGCGGATAGGTAAAGAAGAACAACTTCCAAACCTACGATGAATTAGGAAAATCAGTTTATGAGACATAGGCGCCAAGTCTGAAACCAAACCACCACCCCAAGAAAATCTATGCAAATCACCGTCTAACTCCGTAATTCAGCGTGATGAAGAACAACAACCACGTCAGGATGTATTCAATGACGAACAACCCACAAACCCTGTGCGCACCACTTTGCCATAGCCGCACGTCCATCCGACTGGCCAGTAACAACAGAGCAACAGATACCACCCCGGCCGGCGAATGAAAATACCAAAATTTTGACGAAAGGAACAACGGCATGGTTATGGTTGAGGGCAAAAATAAACCAGGCCCGCGGTGATACTAAGTACGGTGAAGACGATCATTCCGGCCCACGCGACCTTGCTGGTAAATTTAGGTCTCCTCCTGGGAGATCCATCGGCCACGGTATGACCGATTCTAAATCTCCAACTGGGGTACCTCCTGTTCTTTTGGCCGTACAATTCATGTACGGGGTTATTGCGCGTGTGGCCATAGACCATTAACCTACGGAATGATCTTATGATAAATCAGTAAGTTTAATCGGGAATTTGAGAGGTAGAGAGAGAACGTAAGCAAAGGAAATAATCTAATGTGGTGTACCAAGAAGAGGAAGTTTAGTGGGCGCTGGGTACTTAGGAAAAAGTACCAAAAAATCCTAATTCTATTGTATTTGTATCAATAAACATTTCAATTCGATCGATTTAGCCTTAAACCTTTTTGCACTAGTGCCTATTCTGTCCATCCGATCAATTTTAATAGGAAATCGTTGACATGGATGTTGGCGGTGCCACTTAAGACGGCCGATGCTGAGGTGGATATTTTTAAATATTTTTTTAAATATTTTTTCCTTTTTTCATTATTTTTTAATTGTTTTTCTTTTTCATTTTGTTGTTTTCCTTTCACTTTGAAGGGATTGAATTGGTATTAATGCAATAAGTTTATGACTTTTTTGGTACTTTTCCCTAAGTACTTAGGTTTAAAAAGGATATTTTGATTTTCTTCTTCATATTTATGATTACAAAATTCCGCCTGAGTAATAATAAAATAACACTAACGTTTTTCAAACTGCTATATATTATTTGCCCATGTGAATTTCAACCAAAATATGTAATTCGTCACTTTAGTTTACTTCACCCAATCATAGCATCAAAGTAAAACGAGAATAATTGAAATTTCAAACCCAAGCAATGCAAGAGATTTCAACTGGCTCTTATTTAAAGAGACATGACTAGAGCGATATGCTCAAAGGGATTATAGTAGTCACCCCACATAAAAATAAAAATAAAAAGTTTATGCAGTGATATCAATTTTGTTTTAAATATTTTAGTTAGACCAATTTAGTCCCAATTTTTTTTCACATTGATATCAATTTGACCTATTGGCCAGAAATCATTAATATGAACACTAGCTATCCTATGGGTAATTTGAAAAGGCAGGAATGGTTTCATCTTCGCACGACGCCAACCGAATCCAAACATGGTTATTGAAGAAGCAGAGTCAATCAGAGGAACCTCAGATCTGGGTCAACAATGGAAGAGTCAAAGGAACAAAAGGTACAATGGCTTACCGACTCGCTGGTCCATCCCGATGCCCGGTTGCGTGACAGTAAACGTCGATGGCTCCTGGATCGAGGGCGAAATGGAAGGATCAGTGGCTAGCCTGTGCAGAGATGAAGATGGCGTCGTCGTTGATGGCTTTGCGAGATCAGTTCACGCCTTATCAGCAGTGGAATGCGAAACCATAGTTTTGAAAATTGCTCTTTCACGTTTAATAGAGGATAGAGACGGAAGACTTCAAAGTGAAGAGAGTTCTCGAAGTATTCTGAGGAAAAAGGTGGAAGTACAATCAGATTGTACTCCACTATGTGCATGGCTTGGAAAACCTGAAGATAGCCCATGGGCTATTCGGCACCTCGTTATGGAATGCAAGTTGCTGTTGGGCCAACTCCAAGGCGTCCAAGTGAAACCCATCCCCCGTGAAGCAAATGGAGTAGCTGATTCGATCGCCAAGGCACATAGACGCAAAATGTTTCCATTAAACTGGCTTATCAATATCCCCCAACCACTTTGGGATTTAATCTGTTGCGAGTCTTGTTATTCTAGCAGCTATAATCCTGTCGTTTGATGAATGAAAAGCATTTTATTTCAACAAAAAGAAAAGGACACTAGCTATCCTACGTGACACGTTCAATTGGCATTGACATGGACATGTTTTACTATTTTTTTTAAAAAAAATTAATTTTTTTTCTTTTTTCCCCTTTACCATCAATAGCTATTGGGCAGGGCCAGCAATCGCCAAATTAGTACGAGTGCAAAATGTTTACATATGCATGATAAAGAAGATTGAAGCATTTTCCCTTAGATGAAACATTTTTCGTATAAACCAAGTTTTCAAGAGATAATAATACATGCAAGGAGAGGAAACAATAGCGATAAATGTAATAAGTGACACCTCAGATTTGACAGCAATAAGCTAGATTAAATTAAATAATCTAAGATTAAGATATATACCGCATTTTAAGCCGGCTGACTTGCGGGGCATTGCATGGACTTTGCGGCACGAGAGGAAAGGCGTCCGGCCGGCCGACATTGGGAGGAAATATCTTCCATGCCTAACCTCATCACTTAATTAATTTTATTGACGATGTTCATTATCATTACGGCGTTAGATCTCCCACATTATTCACGAAAATTTCCTTTACAACCTCTTTTTACCATCTTATTAACAGGCCCTTTTTGAACTGTGAAATTTACAAAATCGCCATTTTGCCGTAGCCTCCAAAATAAGATACAAGATTAGAAACTTATAAGATTCACAAGATCACCATATTAACTCATCCCTTCAGAAATGGCATATTATATAGCCAAATTGCCATCTTATGATATTACAAGAAAATCCATTTTATTTTCAAAATTAAAATTTTAATTTACTTAATTTTCAATTCCATTTAAGCACGTGCGAATTTGCATTCTAATTTAAGAAAAAAAAGAAATTATAATTTTGATAGTTCAGTGCTATGCATGTCTTAACAAATGCACGCACCATAGTATAACCATGTTCGTGATTTTCTTTTCCTATGATTTCATTAGATCCTAGTTATTAGGAATTTTCGGGTTGGACGAAATCAACTTTTCTTTTGTAACTCTACATGATTGTTATAGTAGCAACGAATTGCATAGCAAAATATCGACATGGCTACTTTCCAGAAACAAATCGAAGAACAATCTTTAAATCATCAGCTCGTGAATGCTTAGCTTGATATATTATCTTTAGGCTATGCTGATATATTGTTATTTGATTTGTTGCTTCAATAATTGTGATTTACATAGATTCTCTCACAATAATTTGCTGTCTCTCACAATAATTTGCTGTTTAGAAAAGGGATAATAACACACATAATCCCTAAACTTTGATCTAACGTATAATGTAATCCTTAAACTTTTAATTTGACCAATATAATCCCTAAATTTTAGCCAATGTGCAATGTGGTCCCTCAATTTTTAATTTGACCAATATCTTCTCTAAATTTTTGAAACATGTTCAACTTAATCCTTGAACTAAGGAAAGATGTTCAATATCGTCCTTCCACTCAGGGATGACTTTGAATATCTTCTTATAGTTCAGGGACGAAGTTAATCACGTTCTAAAAGTTTGGAAACTATATTGACCAAATTGAAAGTTTAAGGACCATATCGGTCAAATTAAAAGTTCAGGGATCACATTGCATATTAGGCCAAAGTTCAAGGACCATTTCTGTCATTTTCCCTTTAGAAAATGCAGGATAGGAGAATTTTGAGGTGATGTTTTGATCACTGGAGATTATTGCTGGCCGTCGCCAGACAACTCCTTCATTTGATATAATATTCGTATTAATCATTAGTACTTGTTTATCGTTATGATTATATCATGCTCAACCACTATGAATTGTGATGAAATAAAGTGTTTTCATGCTGGGCATAATTAATTTTGCGAATTACTCTACTCAGCTTAGACCAAATGAATCAATAAAGGGGCGTCGGTTATCCAAGTGGTTAGCTTCTCGATCTCGGTTCACTCATAAGCTCAAGCACTTGCTAGAGGTTGCAATAGGAAATCAAATCCGAAGCCAACAAGAGGAGGATCAAGAATTATACTGGTGAGAAGCAAAGGGTTAGTGATTACAACAAATAAATCAATCGTCAGCTTCTTTAGCATTCGTTACATTTTCTTCACTATCAACCTTCAAGGAGGATTACTTCCAGTCTTCATTAGCCATAAATCAAATTCGAAGCTGCCAACAAGAGGAGGATCCTACCGGCGAGAAGCAAACGTACACTACTTCTTTAGCATTCGTCAAATTTTCTTCATTATCAACCTTCAGGGAAGACTAGTTCACCGACGATTCTTTCCATCGACGTTCGAACCAGGTTCGTGATTTTCGGTGCCCATCTTTCTATTCAAGATCAAACAAGACATTAACCATGGAGGACATGGAAGCAGAAGAGGAGCATCTTGACGCTCAACGGAGTTTGCCGCCCCCATTGACCACCCCCTGCTAACCCTGCAGATCTTGTTGTTGCCACCATCCTCGACGTTAGCATTCTAACGTTTGTGATAGCAGTGGTGGCCGCTGGAATCACAATATACAACTCCTAGAAAGTCCCAACCAAAGCGATCCACTACAGTTGCTATGGTCTTTTTGTGATGGCGACTCTCACCATTGCAGTTCTGATCGTCGGGATTTAGTGCGGCTAGCCCAAAGTGATTTGGGCGGGGAGGGCCTCAGGGTTCATTGACGCCATGATTTTAATAGCAGTAGGCTTTATATCGCTTGCTAAGAAATGGAGAAGTGGATAGTAGGAATATGATGCGCTACACCTCTTGTGTACGCTAGGAAGTCTATGCATGGCCTATGGTTGGTTTGCTACAAATGGTATTGTAATGATCACTACTTTTCAATTTTATTCAACTCTTTTCTAGTGGGAGTTCTAAGGGTGATAGCTAAGCAACTATCATTGCACAATTTTTTGATCTTTATGACATAGGTATACATCTCCCCTATAAAGAGCACCATCATCTTGCAGTGTCTAATGAAGAGAAAATGTTTTTTTTTTTCTGTTTTTATGAGCTCTTAAACATCTACTAGTCCTTGTTAAAGTTGAGGGTTGGCTCAGGTAGTAACTCGGGCATCCTTTCGTTCATCGGAGCGCCCAAGTTAAGCCTTTCTTACTTTTTTTTCACTCGGATGTTCATAGAGAGAGAGAGAGTTCTAGAGAGAGACTCTAGGAGAAGGCTTTGTATTTCTTTTAGTGGATGATTAAATGAGAAAGAGAGCATATCTTTATATAGTAGAGAGCCTCAGATTATAACCGTTGATCTCTATCTGATCTGAAGACTCATATTTCATCTACCATCTCCCTAACCACCGATATTACTACGAAACTTCCAGAAGCTAAGATAATTACAATTTCGCCCTCTTTTGGGATTATTCTAGAAAACCCTAGGTAAAACTCAGACACATTAAGTCTTGGGGATCTTCTTGGCCAGATGGATGATCGATTGGAGCGCGAAAACCTCGGCCCGTGTCACATGGACCTCCGCCATCTAGTGGAAAGAGAGGACTGTAAGTTTACATTAGTACTATCAAACGATTCCTTTAACCTCGTTGAAGGAGGGTCCAAATCTTAGAATCTAAAAGCGCCCAAGATTCTTTCAGGTAGCTCCAACTTTGTCTATAGTTGAAAACCCTTGACTGATGGACCTACACCTCTTGTGTACGCTAGGAAGTCTGTATATGGCCTATGGTTGATTTGCTCACTTTGGCACCAATATACATATATATATTTGATCACTTAAGTGTTAATTTTTTTATGAAAAATAATTATTTCAGTGTCAACTCTAGTGAGTTTCGCTAAAAATCTTACGTGCCTCACCGGAGTATCATCCTATTCAGCCAAAAAATAAAAAAATAAAAAGATAAACATAAGGTAAAAAGTAAAAAAATTAAAAAAAGGATGAAGTTGCTGCGGTAAGGGTCACACCCCTTGCCGCTGCTGCCGCACTATCGCCGACATTCCTGCAATGGGTGGGGGATGGTCGTGGGGGGTCGCTGAGCATTGCCGGTGTGGTGCAGACGGTGATGGTGGGGGCGGCGCCACTGCAACCTTTTTTCTTTTTGATTTTTTTAATGTTTTTTTTCTGTTTAATTGTAATTTTTAAGAAAATCTAACTTATTTGCAAGTTTAAAAAGTCCGAGCGATGCCACGTGGCTTGGTTTTTTTTCTTTTAAAAAAATTTCCAAGTAATTAGTTGTCTGAAATTTATCGTCGTTGACACTAAAGTGGTCGTTTTTTCTCCGATGTGGCAATTAAGTGATAAAAAAGATTTTGGCACTAAAGTGAGCGTCATACACAAATATTGATATTCCATGTGTCTTTTTGATAATGTTACCCTATGTTATTTTTCATCAAAATTTTACTATCAAATTGCTGATTTAAATGAGTATGGCAGTCAACAGGTATATACGTTTGGGATTTTTACCCTTTGTTTATCACATGTGTAACAATTTAAGATTTTTTTATGGTATTAACCTAATTTAACAGAAACTATTGGAGAGTAAATTTGTCACAAGTATATCAATTTAGGATTTTTGGTGGTATAAAAATTAGTTTTAGATCGATTTGTCATAAGTGTACCAGTTTCAGTTTTTGATGGTAAATTTATCACATGTGCACTAATTCGGGGTAAATTTATTATAGGTGTACCAATGGTTAAAAAGATAGTATGGGGTGAATTTGCCATAGATGTACTAATTTGAAATTTTTTGTGATATTGACCTTTTTATTAAGGAGTGTTTGAGTCCATCTGTCAGTCTCCAATTGGGAGGACGATGAGGCACATATATTCATTGGCATTAGACATTCATTCAAAATAGCAACTTATAAATCAAGGCCTATCCAAGTTAAATTGCGTTCGACCAAAAAAAGAAAGTTAAATTGCGTGATTATTTGCAACATATTTAACATTATGTACGAGTATCTAGTTCAAACTAGCTCACTAGCCCTTTTATGAGCAGATCAAATGCATAATTATACTTGAACACAGACATCGACATTGGTTTATATTGGTCATAACTTATCCTTTCTCCCTTTTACATATACGTGACAAACATGTGACGTGATGTATTATATAGTATACCATAATTATTTATATGCCAATTGCACCTTTTTTTCATATGATTTGATTCCATGTTTCAATTGATAATGAATCTACGGAATGAGTTTATCATGAAGCAAATAAGTTGACTGAGAATTTGAGAAGTAGAGAGATAATGTAAGTCGAGGAAACACTAAGGAATTGTGTTTTTGGGGTGTGCTCGGGCCTTTGTAACTATAGGTCATCTCTCAAACCCCCACCAATTGATTCATTTATGTACTCTAATTCTATACGAGGTTGCTTCTCGAATTGAAAGAATACGTTGAAGGAACACTAACATATTTGTCAAAAGTCATCACTTATAAATCTTCATCGTTGGACTAATAAGTAGACTTGCTTCTGCGTGATTTTAGATAAAATATGTAATACGCCACGATTTGTTTGCTTTACCGGATCATAACATCATATTAAAACGGAAATAATTGAAAATTCAAACCTGTGTGATGCACGAGATTCAAACTCGTTATTATTAGAGAGACATGACTAGAGCGACATGCTCAAAAGGATCACGATAATCACCCCCACATATTCAATAATGAACAAGAAAAGGTAAGTAACCCTTATATAGTCCATAGAGAGTAGTGCCGCATCATTTCTTGAAGTCCGCCTCTTGAGATCGGTGGCAGCAGTAATGATCTCGGCCGCAACAGATGGGAAACGCCATAACGCCTGGGATCATCGATGCTACGAACGCTAAGAAGGTGACCACGACGAACTTCAACACGGACCTCACCGAAGTAGCAGTAGCGTCCATTATTCTCAAGGAGAAGGGATACTAAGAAATTTTACTGTGTTCCTTTATTTTTTTCATGGTCTTTTTGGGGGGCTTGTTGAAGTTACGTTGATCCACAGAGATCCCATCTTTATATAGGTGAAGAAACAGGGCAGGAACAACGTTGGCGTTAGATCTTGGAACATAATTGATTGCATTGAAGAGGGGTTTTTGGTGTTAGAAGTTCTGGAACTCATTTAATAAAATTAGTAACATATACCACGATGAGTAGGATGGAATTCACCAGACGCGGACAATGATGGTCGGTCGATTTGACCACGTATTGAAAGATCGAAAAGCAAGGATATGGGCCTGTGTGTGAGTAGGAAACATAAAATATATATTCTGGTTCTATCGGTCATCTGTAATCGTTTTCGCAAAAAAGAAAAGGTCGTAAAATTTAGCTTTATGGTTGAGCCACGTCATCACGAAATTCCATTCATTTCCATTGTACCCTCATAATCGGTTCGTTTTGTCAAAAATATTTTCTTAAAAATAATCGCTTATGTCGCTTAAAATAATTAGTCAATGAAAATAATTTTTACCATCGCCAGTAATTTAGGCTTAATACCCAAAAAGACCTCAAATTTCAACATATGTCCCGATTATGTCCAAATTTTTTCTCATAAAAACTCCCAACTTTGAATTTTGTCCCAATTCTACTGGTCTAATACTAAAAAAAACTTTAAACTTTAGCATTTGTCCTAATTATATGCAAATTTTTTTCGTCTCATTAAAATCTTCAACTTTTACTTTTGTTTCAATTCTACCACTAACAGCTTTCCGTTCATAATCACCGTTAGTTAATCCTACATGACTCGAATTTTCTTGTCGAACTTACCAATAAATCTTCAAAATTTGGAAATAACAAGTTTCAAAGATAACGAGATTTGAGATCGTTCATCCAAATAATCAGATCTCAACGTTGAGCTGTTCTTTAGGCTATTGAGTGTTAGGGAGAATTCGAAACACGTTATCTTGAGTGGCTCTATATCTTCCGGCAATGTGTAGGGGAAGCAAACAATATAAGAGAAGTTGGGGATTTTTTTTTATGTCAACTTTATTAAGATGTAATTTATTAACAATGTAAAATGTCATGTAGGATTAATTAATAGTGATTATGGACAGAAAGCTAATTATGGTAGAATTGGGACAAAAATAAAAATTGAAATTTTTTTTATTTGATAAAATTTTTTTGGATACAATTGAGACAAATGCTAAAATTATGATTTTTTTAGGCGTTAGATCGGTAGAATTGGGACAAAAGTTGTATTTGGGCTTTTTATGAGACCAAAAAAAGTTTTGGATATGATTGAGACAGATTTTAAAGTTGGGATTTTTTTTTTGTTATTGATAATCTATATCCAAATATTTTCAATATTGACGAAAATATTTTTCGTTCATTTATTTTTTTTTAAAATATAAGTGATCGATTTTAGAAAAATATCTTCCAAAACATTTATTTTTTGCGAAACAAAAGGAGCCTTAAAGGAAATGTAGAACTATTACATGTAGAGTATAGTCTCTAGCCAGCCTATTGTGGTGTCACTAGCATTGATGTGATAAATTTTTAATAGTTAATATTTTGTATTTTTTCCTCTTCCGTCCCTTTCTTTCTCTTCTTCCCCTATGACTAGCAAGGGTCACTGGAGCTTGCTAGCCATATGGCAGTGATGCTGCTCTTGCCTAGAATTGGGCAAAGCTACCCGTGCCGGCGGCCGCTAACGCATTGCTGAGTGGCTAGCGACCTTTGATGACCCTCGTCGGACACCGGAGAGACGAAGAAAAATAAAAGGAAACATGTTAAAGGTTTGTTAAAAAGCTTTGGTGATGCCACATTAACGTCGACTGATCAAACGGATTGAATTGGCACATTTGCAATTGATTTAGAACCTTTTTGGTATTTTTTTTTCCTTATAAAAAGCATATTGGACAAACCCTTCGTAAATGCCATATTATTTTGACAAAATAGACATTTCAGGATGTTATTCATTAGGTAAAATTTTACTCCTATAAATGAATAGCGAACTCCATAAATGTTAGCCCGTTACCACAAGATTTGCTTTAGTCAACACAAGCATGATAATATTCCATTACCATGGTCACATTAATTTGCAAGAATTACACATTTATGCTGGCAATTATTTGTCACAAATCCTAGAGCCTGTATAACTTGCGTCAAAATCCTTGGGAATATTTGCTCAATCTTTATGCTTCATTGGATCTGCAAGATTTGAGGGGAATAAAAAATATAAGAACTTCATACCACGACATGCATTAAAATATGTGACTGTTCAGAATTTGAGATGTATGAATCTAATAAATCTCAAAAAATGAACAAACGAAATATATTTTTGGCATTAAGATGAGCAAAATAGAGACCCTTTGGAATATTAATTGCTAATGAATAAGCTTAATCTAGTAAAACTTTTTTAAAAAAAAAAAATATAAGATAGGTGTATTAGCAGACTCTAAGGCAATAGACTTGTGGTCGATACCTGGAACAGTGGGGTCGAGGAGGGCAGTTCCGGCGGAGGCAGAAGGGCACGTTTGGCTGCGCAAGCACTCCTTGTAACACGGGTAAAAAGGCTTGACGCCAGCACAGTCTAAATTGCACATGCTAATGATGTAGCTGCTGCATGTATCGCTCCGCCCCAATTGCCCCGTAAACAAGGCGAACATAATCGCTGCTGCCGCCATCGCCGCCAGCCTCTTAAAACCCAGAACCTCCATCTGAGTTTCTGGTTGTCACACGCTTATCGATTGGAAATATGAGAATGGATAGGAATTTAGACACAAGTGAAGCTAAGCTGGCTGTGTCAGCTTAAGGAAAGAAAAATCAGGCTCTTTAAGATATCCAAATCATTTAATAAGTTTCTTATTTTTAAAACTAATGTTTTGATCTACTTAATTTTCAATTCCATTCTAGCACGAGGGGAGTATCATGGCAAGCTTGACCTATGGAAAGCAACGAAATACAATAGCTAAATTAGGGTGCGAATGATGAACATTATGTTCCGGGGGCTATTTTTGGTTAGAAATACATTTTTCTATTTTTATTTCCTTGATGAGTTTCTAAATAAAGAAATGCATTTGACAAAGGTACATAATATCTGTCTTTGAAATAGAAATTCATTCGATAAAAACATAAATTTCTATGGTTGCTAGCCACTAGGCCTTAGTAGTTAGTGGACAGGTGGATGATCAGTTGCAGGCAATAAGGATGTGAGAGAGAGAGAGAGGGATGCTACACGCGAAAGGGACAACGAGCGATGACAAAAGTTCTTAATTTTGCTCCAGGGATAGAAAAGTAGAGAATTCCGACTTCTTATTTCTCTTCTAAACCTATTTCTAAGTTGAAAATTTACATCAGAAATAGAAAAATGAATTTTTTTATCGTATAAATTTCTTCTCCTAACCTATTTTCGAAAAGAGAAAAATAGAAAAACAGAAAAAAAAAACGATTATCATTCGCGTCCTTAATGACCAAACTAATTGATTAATCGAGGTCGTGAGTGTTATCAAAAGAAATGTTGTAAAAAGTATCTAATTTACCAGCCTTAAATTATTTTATATCTTAGTCATCTAACCGTGAAAAGAAGGAACTTTTATTTTGATGATGTAGCTTTATGCACGTCTTAACAAATGCACCTACCATATAAGCATGTCCATGGATTTTTTTTCCCTATGATTTAATAAGATCCCTATAAAAAATGAGGATTTTTAGGACCCTACCTCAGCAACTCTTCTTTTGGTAACTTCACATGATTGTTTCTGAAGTAACAACTCAAATAACAAAATAATTGAGTAATTATACTGCTAAAAAAATCATGGAAAAAATCTCTAAATGGTACTCTAATTGTGCTGATATTTTGTTACTTCAATAATTGTGATTTACATATTTGTATGCATTGATCTTAAATGTGTCAATTCAAATTATTATGTTAGAAAATACAGATGAATACAGGGAAAATTGATTACGCAAAGATGATGGGTCAAATTATGATTTTGCTAGCATAATAATTTTTTTGGGGACTGTAAAAATAACAGCATATTACGGGTAATAAAATATTAAAAAATGCCCCCATAATGATTTTTTTGTGGCATTGAAGTGATCGTTTTTTTAAAAAAATTGACACTTAAGTGACTTTTTTTAAATAAAAATTAAGTAATCATTTTGAAAATTTTGATACTAAAATGATCGTTTTTCAAAAAATTTAACATGCAAATGATTATTTTTCAAAAAAATTGACACGTAAGTGATCGTTTTGAAGTTTCGACACTAAAGTGAGCGTCATACATGATTTTTGGTACTAAAGATGTCCTTTTCTCATATTGATAGTCATATATAATTTTGGATTTTTTTTTCTAATTTTCGAATTTTAGAAAAATGTTTCTAAGCGTAGGCGAGCGGTATTCGCTCTCTTTTTCTTTATCGTTAAGATGTGAAGGAGCCTGAGGTCCACGTGTCAGTTTCCGACTGGGTGGATGACGGCGAAAAAAGATTCAATGGCGGTGCACGTGCCTAGCTCGTGCAAGCTTCCCGGCAATTTCCCTCCCCTTGACGCGTTCGTTCTCACTCGTTCGAGCTTTTCCCGCCGGCCAATCGAACAACCGCGTCAAATCGCCGTTCGAACTTCCCAAGCCGATCGTCGACCGACTTGCTGAAGTTTCGCGTGCGATCGAGATCCTCCAAGGTCCGAGTTCCATATCCAGGTCGCTTTCTGCTCCCTCGTCTCTGAGTGATTTCCACATGTCTAGCGCAGTTCTGTCTTCGTTCACGTCGGATCACCTGTGGTTTTTTGGTTGTCGTAGAACCTCGCTTGCTTTTGTGTGTATATTTTCTCGTTTGGAGTGGAATTAAGTTGCTTTGGCGGGGGTTGAGTTCAGTGGATTGGTGGTCCCTTTTCTTTTGCTTTTAGGGACGGTTTGGTAATCGTTTTGATTGGATGGGTTCTTGTCCTCCTTGTTTTTGCTTGTTCATTTAGGGTTTAGGGTGGGTTCTAGTAATCGCGAAGCTTTTTAGCCATGGAAGCTGTTGAAAGCATCTGTTCATCGTACTTATGGGGGTTCATACGATGATTTGGTATTGATCTTTTCTTGTTAGTCGATGAGGGATATGTCATACTATGGATGTAGTGGTAAGCTAATGAATTTGATACAGAAATGCTTCCTTCATTGTACTTCATATCGACTACATCTTTGCCCATTAATCTGCAAAATCTCACAATTTGTGCGCCTAAGGAGAAAAGGGTCAAAGCATTGAATGATCCAAGTATTTGGCAAAATGATTTAGTAAGTAAATTCGACTTTGTCAACATAATTTATACCGCATTATGAACTAGGAAAACAAATAATAACTCTTACAAAAGAATAGATAACATTTTTGTGTTGATTTGACACGTATTGATTGTTTGCGGAAGGCCCTCTTAATAAACTAATTAGGTCTATTGTGAGAAGAGAGAATTTTGATGGCACAGGTTGACAGAATTTTTTTTTTTTCTCAAAATAGTGGTGCAGTGTGCTGCCTCTTCTGCAGTCATGTATGAAAATCCACGGATGCAGCCTGGCGTGCCTAGGCCACTGACACATTCTCAGCCTAACCCATTCGAAGGGGCATTTTATGGAGCTGGTTCTGGACTTATTCAAGGCGGCCTTGGGACATATGGAGAGAAATTTTTGGGATCAAGCTCTGAGTATGTACAAAGCAATGTGAGTATCACACTGATAAGATATACCCCGTTTAGTTCTTGCTTGCCTTTTGAGCTGCATATGATTTTTTTTTTCTTTTTCATTGAATGATCCCTGGTAGCCATTTGTTTTAAGTGGATTTCAATAATGGAAAGAAGAAAGCTCTTGAGTTGCTCAAATGGAAACTTTTAGTTGTTTGTTGTTGATTTGAAGGATGGTTCTGGTCTTCTGTTCTCTATCACAGGATATATAGTATGTAGACTTATGCATAGCTGAGATGGAATCTTCAATGTAGTAGACTATTGTTCTGAAATCTCCTAATTTTCCTCTATGTGTTTTTATCTGACAAGTATCACTTGGCGTCTTTTGGATTTTGCTTTCTGTGCGAGCAGATTAGTAGGTACTTTTCTGATCCCCAGTACTATTTTCAAGTAAATGATCAGTATGTGAGGAATAAGTTGAAGGTGGTTTTATTCCCATTCCTTCACAGAGTAAGTGCTGTCTTCGTTGGACAGTTATCATTAGTAACTCTTGTTTGTCCTCTCATCTGCTTGTGTATTCCTTTCTTCAGGGTCACTGGACACGAATAACGGAACCTGTGGGAGGAAGGCTCTCATACAAACCCCCTATTCATGATATCAATGCGCCAGACTTGTATATCCCGTTCATGGCTTTTGCAACCTATGTTATTCTTGCTGGCTTATTGTTGGGACTTCAGGGCCAGTATGTATTGCCTTTTCTGATGTTTAAGTTTACATCCTTCTGCTTTTTAGACATCCTCAATTTGTCTTTGGAGACAAGTTCTATTCTGGATCTCTCATAATTGCTTTCACGCAAATAATGCTAGCATTTCAGCTTGCTTTGCACTGATAATTCGCATTCCCAAAGCTTCTTGGGAGATATTAATAAGGGGTTCCTTTCAGGTTTAGCCCAGATACATTGCAATGGCTGTTTGTCAAAGGATTGCTTGGCTGGTCTCTGCAAGTAATGTTGCTGAAAGTCACATTGCTTTCTCTGGGTGGTGTTGAGCCACCTGTCCTGGACATTGTGGCATATGCCGGGTACACGTTCACGGGGTTGTGCTTGGCTATTGTCTGGAAAATCATGTCAAGATACATGTACTTTGTTATGATGCCCCTGGCCTGCTTGTGTATGGGCATTTTCTTGGTGAAGACGATGAAGAGAGTCCTTTCAGCGGAGGTGAGAAGTTACGATACAAGTAGGCTGCACTACCTATTGCTCTTCATTGCTCTCGCACAGTTCCCACTTTTCTCATGGCTTGGCAATATTAGTCTCAACTGGCTTTTCTGAAATGAATCATGTAATGTTTTGACTGGAAAGAGTCCGTTGTGTAGCATATTTGAAGATTATTGTACGGTTAGCTTCTTCTTTGCCCCTTGTAAATTTAATTCGTTTAAGTCGGTTATTGATAATGCAAGATTTATTGCAGCGTCGGCGAAACAACTAAATAGCAACTTGTCAGAATACGGCAATTTTGATGTTCTCTCTCTTTTTTATTTCGACCTGGACTGGTGGTTGTGACTTCTTATCTCTACAGATTCACTTAAATGGTGGAATAGGAGGATATTTTTGCTTGATTAACATTGCATCTAAACCACTGGTATTGCCTGGCCTGGCCTGAGTTCCTGAGGATTATCTATATCTTGCTATGTTTGGGCCTTCTCCTCACTTCAATCACATTGAAAAGGAAAAAAAGATCTCAATCCTTCTCCATTATGTGGACCGTTGGATCAGATAAAGCCACAAGAGCAGACAACTTGTTTCGCTGGTTGCCAAGTACTCTTCTTAACTGGATAATAACTTTTCATGCCAAGTGACTAGCAATTAAGGTATTGAAAACATTACCTTTTGTTCTTGGATGTTAACAAACAAATAGAAAATGTACTTGTTACTGTTACTTTTGACTCCAACCATCCTCAAAAGTTACTGGTGTATAATGCGTTTTAAGTTACTTTTCCGATTGAAAAGCTATTGATCACGTTGAATATGCAACTTACATGTCTGTATGGACAATTTCTAACCTTGTGTGAGAGCTGTTAAATTCATAGATCCAAAGTCATTTCTCCATTTGGAAAGATCTTAATGACATGAAAATGTTACAAACTAGAAAACATTACAGAGTTTCCGTAAGACAAAGTTGCTGAACGATATGAACACTTGTTAAATTCACTATTTGAAAGTGAGTGAGATTTGAAGTTACTTTTCCCCGTCCTAACATATCCCAAATCCCTATCCCGTTCTGGCAAATGTAACCAACGGCGAATTGGCTACATTTGCCCTCAAAGTAGTCAGGGATTGATCGTAAGGAGAAGCGTCCTGCCTTAATTTTCAGCAAAACTCGGAGACACCGCATGAAACCAAGCCTCACCTGCTGTTGATGATTCCTCCTCTTGTTATTTTCGAGGAGTGCGATGTGCGCTCGCACAAAGTGGCTCTACTGTCTGAACTTACCTGCAGAGCTCATTCAGAAGATGGGTATAGTGACACTGTCGTGAATTTCACCCATGCACAAGCTCAACTCATCGCCTTCGCAAAGTAACGCATAAGCGGATACTTTTAATGCAGAACAGCAAATTTTAAGTGTAATTCTAACAAAGAAAAAGAAAGGAAATCTAGCAGGAGTTATACCTTGACTATTTCTTCTATCCCATGATGCTGAGGACGACTTTTAAAGCAGTTCAACGAGCAACTTTAAGATGTATATGCATTACGTGTGCACATATATACTAACACACCAGATTATTAACAAACCTATCAACCGCTACCCTCATTAGCTAACTGCTCCATTCTTATCCGAGATCAGGGACGGTGAAGTGCTCCTCCTCCTCCTCCTCCTCGTCTGGGATTTCAATCCTTGGCTTCTTGTGTGAGACATTGAATTTGGAGGTCTTGGAGGAAGTGAAGTTGCCCGACTGCGGCATCGGCAGCTGAGGAACTTCAGCCGCCTCTTGAGGGATGTGATCACCGAAAATCCCCATGTCTGCAAGCCAATCTAACTCTCCAAACTCGAGCTGCTCTTTCTGCAAAAGGATTACAAATCAAAACGAGCTCCAACATTCAGCAGAAACCCAAGTGCAGAACATTATTTGCATACATAGTCCAAAGTGGTCACACTTAATCTCACCTTGTCAGAAGATTCGAAATCCGTTAACTGTAAGAGGTCATCAACCCCCCATGGCGAAGTCGAGACAGAAGCTGGTTGGTGGGGTGTTTTAACTGGTTGAGAGCTCTGGTTCGGTGGCTCCGAGCTGTTTTTGTCAGCATCCTTGGCACATCTAGATCTTAGAGCCACCCTAATGCCAGTGGCTAGGAACCTCTGGTGGTTCGCGGAGAGGCTCCCCGCTGAATGGATCGGTTCGTCGCAGTCCTGACAGAAGAGGGCTCTGTCTTCGACACAGAAGATGAACGCCGCCTTCTCCTGTATATCGAAGTTATCATGAGATCGAGGATCTAGAGTGGTAAACAGTGTGTGTACCTTGTATCAACATAAAATTACTACGGAATCTGCAAAAGTTAGACAGGAGAAAAGACAAAGTAGTTCAGTTTTGGTAGGCCATTCTATGTCTTTGTAGTTATGCAAAATTCACAATAGCGATGATAAGCAACTTTCTTGATGAGCTAAAAGCTGAAGCTAATAGAAAAACCAACTAACTACTCCGAACAAGATAAAAAGTTTGGGTGTGCAACCGTCTCTATAATTATTTCATCAGCTTCATATGGCTCGCGAACAAGATTTGTCTCAAACCAGATTGCCCATTAAGGGCACAAGAACACAGAACAAATTAAAAGGTAAATCAACATTGACCGACACAACAGAAGAGGAAAACCAAAAGGGAAGTACCCGGCAAATGTCACAAGGAGGGAGGTTGTTGGAGATGCAGTTGAGGAGAAGCCTCTGGTGCTTGCTCGCGAGCTTGTTCGCCGCGTGAATTTCCACGTCGCATCTCTCACACAGCGCGGCTTCGTCTGCACAGCATATCACCGCTGCTGGCGCTCTCTCGCACATATCACACTGTATCTTCATCTCCTCCTCCTCCTCCTCCTCCTTCAACTATCAATCTCAACAAGTGATGTCTCTCAACCAAGCAGCAGTATTTAGTTTTCACAAATGCCCATTTCAGGCCAAGCTGAGAGGAGTACAGACAAGTTCAGAAGCTGTTTCCAAAACTAAGACAACAAGAGAAAGAGAGAGGAGGCTTAGAGGGATATTTGATGAGTGCAAGCTACGGAAGAGAGTGCTTGGTAGACAGCTGAGGGGGGCTGAGAAGAAGATAAGGAGATATGAATCTTGGCCCGAATCAAAAGCATGCAATCTACAGCATCCACCAAGGCTTTGGTGGGCGTGGTCACAGCCCTCCACGTGTGTGAGCTGTTCTAAGAGAGAACAGATATTTTTTTTTTATGGTCCCCCCACCCACGGTGTCCAGAACAGTTACACCAATCTTGACTAGGATAGACATAGATGTTGCTTTGATTGCTGAGAAATAAAAAACGTATCTTTGAGAGGAACATGCGCCATGCGAGACCGGACAGTGAGCTCGTATCGGGTGGTATTCATCGCCTAATTTCGATACGATGTCGAGAAGTAGAATTTCTCCTTTACCCTTTGTTAGCGATGACATGAAGTGTTGATTTTTGATAAGTTTTTAAGAAATTTCTGTGGACATGAGTACTTCTTGCCAAACTCACTCACAAGAGGTCAATCAATATTGATAGGAGTATATGGTGTTTGGAAGGAGAGTAGTTGCATCCTTTTGAGCTCAAATTGTATTCATATAGAGAGCTTTTGGTGTCAAACCCTAAGTTGAGCTGGGGATCATTGCACATGCTCAACTTTGCTAAACGAAGGAATGAAACATCTCATGGTCAACGCAACCAAAGAAGAATGCAAGTTGAGCTTGACCCTGAAAACCCTCGTTTTGAGCCTCCTCTTGGACATTATGCCTCGACGGACCTCCATCGCGACTCCTGCGGCTGTCTCGTTAAGACCCTTCATCGACCTCTTGAGCTTTCCCTTGAACCCACTGACCTGACGATCATTGTGATGGTCATGATGTTCGCAATGATCTTCTTCTTCTGGCGGCGGCGATGAGGATGAGAAGTGGTAGCTCTTTAGGAAGGCTTGCCTCGCATGCCAGTATTCGCGGCCTCGGCGGTACTCATACTTGCTAATTACGATTCCTTCGTCGGGACAATCATCGGCTTGTAAACTGTAATCGTGATCGTTGAGCTGATGATGGAGATTATCATCAAATGGTTCGCGTTCACTACTCATGCGTGGTTCTGTACTTTGGTGCTTCGCATGACGTTTTTGTGTGTGATGATACTAAGGTTCGGTCGATGTGTCATGGCTTTATATGGACTCAAAAAAGGATTAAACGGAAAAAAAAAAAAACACAAGAAAAAGGTTGGTGGTTGTAGAGATTAAGAAAATGAATGTAATAATTAGTGGGTGAACCACAAAGGAGAATGTGCACTTAGGGTTGGTTGCTTCTGTTGCACCCAAGACATATCCACCCCGTAGAAAAGAGAATGTTTCATGTTAACCGATGTTTATTTAGGTTCTGCATTCTGCTTTCTAATGACGTCATCATTGAATCAAAAAGTTGAACTCTTTGATCATGTTACAATATCATATTATCGTATCATCGACGTCGCATTATCATCTGATTATTTATGTCCTACCATAATGCCGTGCTATTATCGCGTCATGTTGTCAACACACAATCTCTTTCAAACTAAATTACAACTCTGATCATTGTTGTCCTTTCCCGAAAGAGTATGATAGAGTGTTAAGCCTTTGGTATTCATTACCAAATCTCAGCTTTCAATTAATAGATGACTTCAAAATAACCCCTTTAAGCAATCGTGTTTTTTGTAATGCCTAATATTTTAGGTTTTCATTATCATGTCTATCATTCACGCCATACCTAATATCGTGTCATTGTCCTGTCATGCTGTCAACATGATGTCTCCTCCATAGTAAATCTTAGTTTTGGCTATTATTTCCATTTGACTGAAAGAGTATCATAGAGCATTAATCATTCTCTAAACATTGCCAATCTCAGCTTTCTATTGATATATGACTTCGAAATGACCCCTATAAGCAAACATGTTTTCCTTAATGCCTAGTATTTTAGGTTTTCATTATCATGTATGATCATTCACACCATACTATGATGTCATGCCATTATCACATCATGTTGAGTACCGAAGAGTTTTAATCCTTTCATTACATTACCGGACCTTGACTTTGAATCAATAGATAGACTTTGAAACGATCCATTTAAGCAACTGTGTTATCCTTAATTCATAATATTTTAGGTATTCATTCTACCCAAGAAAAGTAGATTGATGAGGCCAATGCATTAATTCAAGAAGTTAACCATCTTAGCCGACGATATGAACATGTAACGAAGAAGACTTCGAGAAGGTCGAGATTTGTTACGCATGCAGAAACTATATGACATCGGACAACGCAAAATTTTCAAAGGCCCTTTCTTTTCTTGTTCTCGTAAGTTCGTGTCCGCGGACTGGCTTGTGTCGTAAAGAAAACGAAGCCCATTTGAGATTTGGCCCAATGCTATCTGCTCCGCGGAAAAGCAGAGCGATCCGCCGGAGTTCTTATATACATTCACACGCAAACGAGGGTCGGCTAGACGGCGCGCGAAGACTCGGTGGGTCACCCAGTTAAATCCAGAATTTGCGAAGAACGGGAGGATTTACTACTGGACTTGAAGGTGAGAAGTTACTGCTACGAATTTTCGAGATTCAATCAGCTTTTTCTCGGTCTTTCGAGGTGAAAATTCATATCGAATCAGCTTGGATTCCTTTCTTGAGCCCAAGATATTTGTTGAGAGGAGCCTCTACTGGAGAACGTCTCTTTGACTGATTCTGAGAAGCCAAGTTTCAGTTTGGCGTCTCCTGGCAATTTTGTGGGGTATTTTGATCTGGGGTTTCTTGATATTGCCGAATAATTCGAGAGCGAAGTTGAGCAAATCTCGTGCTACTTGCAGTCGTGAAAGTTCCAATGTGTGAGCGAGTGAGAAGGTAATTGAGGTTTCTGTCGATGGGGAAGCCTTTGTTTTTCGAGATCTTGGAGAAACCTGCGACGAGCTGCGTCGTAGGATTGTGCTGTGCAATATGGTTCTACATTCAGAAGAAAGGGATTGGTTATTCGCATGTTGGTCTGAGCTACGACGCCGCCATGGAAGGGCACTATTGGCGGATAATTACCTCGGCGTTCTCGCACATTAGCGTCTTGCATCTTGTTTTCAATATGAGCGCGCTTTGGAGTCTTGGAGTGGTGGAACAGCTGGGGGGTCTTGGCGTGGCTTATTATCTGGAGTACACCCTTGTTCTGGTCATTCTGTCAGGGGTGCTTGTGTTGGGAATTTACCATGTGTTGATTCATCGATTCAAGATAGAGTATTTTCGGAGAGTCACAGCTGTTGGGTATTCCTGTGTTGTCTTTGGGTGGATGACAATTCTTGCTGTGAAGCAGCCCTCATCGAAGCTCAACCTTTTTGGATTCCTTTCACTTCCCATCAGTTTTGCACCTTTTGAGTCCCTAATTTTCACTTCTATCATTGTGCCCCAGGCAAGTTTTCTTGGGCATTTGTCGGGAATCATCGTCGGGTATGCTGTTGCTTGGGGTGTGGTTCATGGAATGAATAATTATTGGGCAATTTCAATGCTGGGATGGGTTGTGGGTGTCTTCATATATAGTTTGAAGCGATCTGGCGCCTATGATTTAAACTTTCTCGAGATTGAATCTGTTACTGATCCCTCCTTGCCTTCGTTGCGATTTGTCGCAACTGGGAATGGTAGAACTATGCAAATGACTCCGCTTCCAGTTGGAGGTGTTGAACTCGTGTGACCTTTAGCTCCAGCTTCCTTCTCTTATAAGGGTGGGAGCTGGCCTGGGGCTTGACTCCCTTGATATTTTTCATGATGCACAATACAACAGTGATTTTTTCTTGCCAAGATTTTATTCGCTTTACAAAGATTCCACTATTCTGTAAATGTGTTTTGGTGAATCACTCTGATTGTATGGCACTGATACCATTTGTCTGCATTATCACATTAGCAGATGGTTGGCATTGCTTCCTTTTGTGGTGCATATTATACAGTTAGCTATGTACTTCGGTTATGTTGTCAAATGAGGAAGCTTTCTTATGCCGCATGACAATATTTAGTTGCAAATCGTACGTTCTGGTACATTCACTTGGCAAGTTGTTCTAAGAAAGTTAATTATTTAGGGAATGATGGTCTTCAGGTGATACTGTTATGATGTGGATCACTTAGATGGTGATTCTCTTGCAAGCTTGACCAATCAACCTGATTAAAGTAGCTATCGAACCATGAAGCTTTGTTACGGAATGTTGATTCTTTGTGAAGTTGTGTTGCCTCGCTCCTCCACACCCCCCTCCCCCCCCCCCCCCCCCCCCCAAAAAAAAAAAAAACCACACACACACACACAAACAGAAAAAAAGAGAAAGTTGTGAAATTGTAGATTTTGTGGTGTCTCTTTTCAATATTGTGATGCTTATAGTCGTATTAGATCTCTTCAGAGGTTTTCTTGGCTGGTCTAAGATCCCAAAAGTCTACCCTAGCAGATTTTTCAAGTCCTGGTACCTGTTTATCCCACACAGCACCTGACCAACATCGAAGCAAGCTGAGCCACTTTCGCAGGTAGGAGGATCATGATGAACTTAAAATGGGTGGACTCTGGGAGCTCGTTCAGATTTGGTGTATTGTTAACTTATGGTATATGTTTGAGTTTCTTTTTTTGCTTGTTTCCGGATCAAGCAGATTATTTTCCATGACAAAATTACTTTTTTCTTTTGTCTCAGCGGTTCTACTTTTTTATTTATTTTTTTATTTTTTTGGTCCTGGTGGCACGTCAAAATCTTAGCTACTACCACGTGAAACCGTTGTAATGAATTAGGATTAGTTGTAAAAGGTCTTTTAACACCTTCATAGGCTGCATTACTTATGTAACTATTTCCAGAATTTGTTGTTGTTCATGCTTTTTGTGCTCGTGTTAGTAGGATTCCCTGCTTCTGTCTGCTGCTGTCCTCTTCATATGATCAATTGCTCGCTTCTGGAGTTGTGGCAATGATAGGAAACTTTTAAGTCGGATTGTTGGTGATTATTTTGCAATATGCATGTGACACAGGCCGAGGTTTTTGTGCCCGACTGGTCAATCATCTTGGCCGAGAACAACGCAAGACTTGCTGTGTTTTGGTCCTCTACGATTGGCCTAGAGCTTTCTACTACTATCTTTTAGAATATTTTTACGGGCGGGTAATACTGTAATTTGGAAGTTTTCTATTTAATATCGATGGTTAGGTAGATGTGAAATGTGACCTTAGTCATTGGATCTAATAGATATTGAGAGTTATAATCTGAAACAAGGAATACAAGAGGCATTCTTGAACTATCGTTTTCTTTCTTCAATCATGTTGATTTCCAACTAATATGTATAGGAATTCTTGTCGTCGTAGTTCTGGAATAGGGCGTTGAAGCATAGCCTTGCTGCTTTTACTTAACAGAAGCGAAAAACATGAAAATCTCTTGAAAAGATTGGTCTAAACCGAAAAAAGAAAAAGAAAAAGAAAAAGACCAAGGTATGCATCAAGCTCAAGCTTTAATTCTGATTGAGCGTTTTAAAACTCTTCGTAGTTAAATCCTACTAACATTCAATCAATCTCGACAACGATGCTTAATACATTTACCGTTGTAGGGACAAGGCTTCTTGTAATGTTCGCTTAAAAAAATTCATGACTAAATTGAACGAAATAGAAGTTGAATTCTTAGAACGTAACATGCTTGTTTGAATATCTCTTAAACTTGGTTGTGACTTACATAAATTCGTTTCATAATCCAAGTCTTTCCGTATTCCTAGCATTCGCTCCATAAATTGGTAGTATGAGGTGATTGACAACTAGAGAGAATTCATAACATGGGCAAAATAAAGGGGTACTTCTCCAAAAACCGAATGCTAGCCATCACCAAGACCGATCCATCTACTTGGAAGTAATCCCTCTATTGGGAAAATAAACACCTACTTAGGCTCCGTTTGTTTCATGGAAAATATATTTTCCTCAATTTCCGGTGTTTGGGGGGCGGAAAATGAATGGTCAACGGAAAATGTTTTCCGGTCAACAAAAAAAACCTTCTAAAACTAAGGAAAATGATTTCTTCTTTTTGAGAAACGGAAATCATTTTCCTTCTTTGCTTCTTCCCTTCATCTTTTCGTCTGTCGCTCGCACTCCACGACCTTGTCCATCGCCATTTCAATTTCAGCCAAACACCGGAAAAGGAAGTCATTTTCCTGAAAAATGATTTCTTGGAAAATATTTTTCAGAAACACTTTATTTTCCATGAAATAAACGGAGCCTTAATAGATATTGCTGCATCATACTCACGAACTGTGGGGCATATTAGTTCTCATTCAATTCAGTATCGGCAATACATAAATACAGGGCCCTTGTAGCTGTCGAGGATGGGTAGACAAAGAATCGTTGTCAGTCCAGCCATATGATCACTCTATAGACAAATTAAGTATTGGACAGCATGAGCAAGATCAACGCTATACATGTCAGCGCAGAAGTTCCCGAATTCTTTATAAGTGCCATAACCCTTGACAGCAGGAAATGCTTCCAGAAATCGACATCAGCTCTGCATGTGGCATACGTAATCCGTATGAAAGCAATACACAACAAAAGCTAATATATTATTAACAAACATAAAAGGGCAGCGATGCATCTCTCTTTCTCACGCTCATGCCCTCTTCGCAACAGCTTAGTTTGCTGGAGAAAGAAAAGAAAATTTCGAAAAAATTGATCACCAATAGCAGTTTGCTGAATGCAGTGTGTGCCAAGACCAGTGCATAGCAGAGAATGTCCTAGTTAATCTTAAAAGAAGGAGCCTATGTAACGGATAATGTACCGAGAGCCTGTCAAATTACCTTCCCCCTACAAATACTGTGACACTGGCAAGCATCAAATATAACCACATAAGCCGAATTGTAGTTCCAGTTGCAAAGTTGAAGGCCTTATAGTGAGGTCAGGAAGTTCAACCCAAGGTGAACTCTTTTCTAGCGGGAGTTCTAGGAGTGATATCTAAGCAGTCGTCATTGCACAATTTTCTGATCTTTTCAATGTAAGTGTAAATCTCCCTATAAAGAGCAACGTGATCTTGCTGTGTCCAATGAAGATAGAACGCTTTTTCTGCTGTTATGAGCTCTTGTAAACGTCTACTAGTTCTTGTTAAAGTTAGAATGTCAAAAGATCTCTTTAACAGGTAAAAAGCACAGCCAAAGAAGAGTGCTAATGAGAAGGTGTACTGAATCTTACCTTAGCAGCTGATTCTCTTTGGAAAGTGGAATGCATAAGAAATAAGAACAAGAAATAACAAGCTATTAGACCAGCATCACACATTAAAACATGCTTGAACAGCTTACCATTTTCCTAACTTATCATTCTCGTTAGCACTGCCAATGCCATTACTGTGCACTGATCCTGAAGGAGAGCTGCTTTCCTGGGAGCTTGGATGAATTAAATGGGAAAACCCTTGACCGATGGACCTCCACCAACTAGTGGAAAGAGAGGACTGTAAATTTACATTAGCACTATCAAACGGTTCCATTAGCCTTGCTGAAGAAGGGTCCAGATCTGAGAATCTAAAAGCGCCCAAGATTCTTTCAGGTAGCTCCGACTCTGTCTGGCTCTCGATAAGGAAAGCCAAATCAACCGTCAACGTAGTGATGTAGCCAAATGCCAAGTGAACAATCGCACTGGCCACCATCGAGGACCCAATATCCACATCTACTTCTACAAAATTGTCCGATATGACATATTTACAGGTAAGGGCACGTCCTATTATGCAAATAGCCTGCTCTCCAACTGCCTTTTTAACTATCCAAGGACCCTTCACGATGTTTGCGATCATTTTGAGACGTGAGGTTCTATACACATCATCACCTCTTAAGAACTGGTCCAGCAGGGAACCCTCTTGCACAGGTTCCTTGGCTACGAAATATGCAACAGCACTAAAGTTGTCCTTGCTTGGCACTTGGAGATTGAAAGCCCATACAAAAGGTCTGTCCCCATCAGGAAATTCAGTTTCGATGGCCTTTCTCACACGGCTATTGGGATTGTTCATGACCTCCCAAACTTTTGAAGAGCTTTTAATCCAATCGAATGCAAGAGGCTTCAACAAATACTCGCCAGCAGGAATTTTGACCTTGTTTGCAAAATATTCTGGTCCTCTAACCATGAATTTGTCTCCAGGTGGGGAAGCCCATCCATTTGAACAGTTATCAGGATCAAGACATGGAACAGGCCCCTCTGACTTGATTTTCTCTATCCACTGAGGATCACTGGCGTCAGAGCACCTGCCCATTTCCACTGATTGACTGCACCATCAAATGATTCAAGATTACAAAGAGCATGATGAAAAATCACAAATGATATATGTTGTTTCATCACTGCAGTGAGGAGGTGAGAAACATCGAAAATCCACTGATCCTCTAAATGTATCGTTTCACTCACTTCACCTAATATAGCATACGGAGCAGAAAGATCCCTGTTGTCATATACAAGCAACTTCCTTTTGTAAATCGATGTTTACTTTACTCATAATATCATAATAGCAGGAGGGAGAAACAGAGACAGGAAAAGAGACCACTTAACAAAGTGTTTATGCCTCTCAAAGTAGGTATTCAGAATACAAGTATATGTGTGTTCGAGAGTAAATTGGTGAACTGATCCTCATTCTTTGCTTACTTCTACCTAATCAAGAATATGGAGGGCAATAGTCACTTCCAAGTTCCAACACTTTTACCAACCTCACTATCAAGGGAGGCGCAAATTGACCCAGTGATGACATAAAGGGAGAGATCAATCTTCAGAGTACATCCAATGACTGAGCTCGAGAAGAAACTTTCTGAAGGCTTGAACAACTTATCAAGAAAACGAGCTATCAGAAACAGACTGCCAAGTGCATGTTAGTCCACTACTATCACTTCTTCTAAGGTATGGATAACCCATTAGCACATCAGTAAACCAAATTTTTTCGCACACAATTTTCCTAAAGGTTTGTGTGGCACATAATGATGTACATTGCGTCAAAGCAAAAGGACAGTCTTTACAGAAGATGCTCGACATCTACCTCTGTGTCTTCCTATGAATTCTTCGAAACTCTTCACCCAGAAAAAGATAACAGATGTTAAGAAGAAAAGTTAGACCAGCATCCGCATTAACAGAAAAGGATAAACAGCCAAAACCCAAAAAGGCAACCCGAAGCTCTGCTGATATTTCGAAAATTAGAACGAGATTATGAGGCCAAAAACACATAAACCACAGCTTGCACCCACAAACGAAATCACATGGAGAAAGGAGCAAATAAGCAAACGAAATCATCACAAGAAAGCAGGTTAATCTACTACAACCACCGGAGTCATACGGGATCCAATTTCAATATCTGGGAGATTCATAATCATCTCGACCACGAAAAGAATCGCTGCATGTGGAAATGCATACCAAAATCGACAGAAATCGCCTAACAGACACAGAAGCCAAGCGATCACACCGCAAAAGGACAAAAAGCGTGCTTCAAGAAACCATAAATATGAGGATCAAGATGCATAAATTACAAATCTTGTGCTGCTCAAAGCTAATAAACGAGAAATGGGGAAAAACAAGAAAATATCCAACCTTTAGCTGTCGGGAGAGATCTCAGAAATTGGGTCTGTTTCATAAAGAGCTAAACAGATCATGTAATCAAAGGGGTTCATTGTGGTTTTTGGGAAAATTCATCTGGTCAAGACGGGAAGCTTCATCGACAGCTTCAGGGGAGATCTGTCCCTTTTATTTGCGGTCATTCTTTTTCTCTTTCGGAAGAAACTCCCTTTTACTTTTCCAAGAATTTCTTTTTTTTAATTATTTATTTCGCCTGACAAAGAGTGTAAAAACTTAAAGAAACGATCTTTATTGGTTTTTTAAGAACGACCGACCAAGGCGGAAGAAGATCCGCACGTCCGACCCTTAGATAATGGAACGATTGCCTTCGTGGGTCGTCGTGTTCCCGTCCTATTGGCCGTGCATGAGAAGGTGTTTGAGGACTGAGATAGCTTTGGATCTCCGATGGCCTATTTTGATTGTTGTTTCTTCTAGCTTTTTCTTTGGATTTATGGACGACAATTTTGATTTATTGAAATGTAAAAAACAAAAGTATGTTTCTTTGAGCTAAGGCTCCGTTTATCTCGGAAAAAATGACTCAATTGAAAAATATTTTCTTAAAAATAATCACGTTTATCACTTGATATAATTAAGCAGTGAAAGTTATTTTCATTTATTGACAACAATTTATGTGTAAACATTTGCATACATAATAAAAATATCTATCATTTGTTCATTCATTGTAAGCGATATAAGTTATCCATTTTAGAATTTTTTTTTAAAAAAATCACTTATTTTTCACTAAACAGACGGAGCCTTAGTCTACTCTTGATTTCATTTACTTTGAGAAAATTTTGCACCACAAGTACATTTTTCTAATTCGCTTGCTATAGCATGCCAACCGTTGCATCATATTTAGCCTATTTAGGGTGATGTATCCATATGAATTAGGTCCACATAGGAGTGTAAAAGTGTCTCAGTCTTTGAAAGTAATGACGATAAAATCTATTCAAAAGATTGAATGAAAGTAATGACAATTTCTGATTTTTGTACCATACACTATTCAACAGAATGTTGAATTTACACTTTTAAGCCACATTTTTAGGAAAACCACATTGATTGTGTTGTGAAGTTTTGACAAATCCGTTCATGTGGAAGGAAGGAGTTGATGCAGATTATGGCAAGTTGATCTATTTTTTTAAATTTGCACTGGATTGTAATACTTTGTGATTGGATTTGAAGTTATGTAGCTATCTTTTAAGTGGAATGAAAATTTTCTTATGATAAAAAAAGCTGGGATCAATCTTTTTGCTCCTTATTTAAGCTTGAGATGATCTCTTTTTATCCATTATCTAAATTTTATTTGAATTTCGAAAAAAAATTTATTTGAATTGTAGTACTTAAAATATTTGTGGAACGACAAACTAATACGTTAAAACCTATGAGCTTTTCTATTATCTTTTCCGGGAACAATTTCGAATTACATAATGTTATATTCATTTTATTTTCTGCTGAATAGATTTGCTTTGACGGATATGAGATATATCAAAATAATTGGATATAAAAAGAAGTATCTAAAATTGAATGAAATGTGACTATGCATGTTTCAAATAAACTTTTTAATTTCTTTTTGTTGCAATAGTTAAAGTAAATGAGTAATAAGAAAAAATTTATATAATAAACTAGCCGTCAAATCATATTATCGTAATTTTAAATTAAGCAAATAATTTTAACTTGAAAATATTAAGCAAAAAATTTATATAATAAGCTATCCTTCAAATCGTATTATCGTAATTTTAAATTAAGCAAATAAATTGACTACTTATTCACATGTTTGAATAAGTTGTACTAGAAAATATGAAGAAGATATACTTCTCCTTCTAACTTAGTTTTTAATAAACTGAATAAGTTATGCATACCAATAAATTGCCTCTTAATCCTTTCAAATCTTTTCCAAAATTATAATTTTGCTCCTCATTGGCAAATTGTCTCCAAATCCTTCCAAATCTCTTTCAAAATGATAATTTTGCGCCTCATGGGCAATTGTCTCCAAATCTTCCTAAGCTATTGGTTGTTTCCAAAACCTCTTTCTACCTAGTTACATTAGGTGTGAACATTCTTTTCTGATTGTGCGCAAAAATCGAGATTTGCGCATGAGAAAATACCTGGTGTTGGTTTTTCAAACTAAGATTTTTTTTTTCAGAAAATGAATCAAAACTGCAATTTCAAGTGAGATTTTCATTGTGTTGTCGTTCGAATCGCCATCGGTTGTGCTCACCCATCCCATCATCCATTTTATAGAAAAAGAGGAAAATCACGAAAAAATTCCAAAAAATTAGAAAATTTTTGGAAAAATTCAAAAATGATCCTTTCTTTCATGATTAGAGTAATTAGCCTTTATTTTCGCCATTGATCTTTATCTCAAGTAATAAAAAAATAGGAGCCAAATTGAATAAGCAATAAAAAATAGAATTTGGGTCAGTGATCTTTCTCTTAAGTAAACTTAAACACCAGAAGCTTTCCAGAAAGGAAATTGCATTAAGCAAACGTCCTTCCATTTAAGACCGACATATGATGGCCAAATATTAGTTTAGTTCACTGTTACACATGAAGAAATTAGATAAATCAAGGAAAATAGTCACTCACTAGTTTGCTATATTTGCAGTAGTGGACTTCCACTTTCCTAACAGAAGAAGGACAAGATTTTTCTCATTTATACAGAATATTAGGTTTCAATAAAGCCAAATGCAAATTTGCAACGTCAATGCACGAAAGCTTGCAAAACAGGTAGGGGCCTCGGTGATAAGCAAAGCATCAGCATGAATTCCTTTCTATGTCGTGATTGTGTTGGAAACGGCACCTGAAATCACACTATCTACAGGAAGTTTCTATCGGTCCATAGGATGCTGCGTTCTCTAATGTTTTCAATAGAGGAATCTGGTTTAACAGGAACAAAAACATAATATCTCTGTTACCATTATGTCACGAGAGTTGACATAAGCAAGAACTAACTAGAGCATGGAAGCACGGAACAAGAGCTCAGACTTATTCTCTTTCTTTGCTGCTCTTGGGTAATGAATTTTAAATGCAATATATCCACCATAAAAATTCCAAGGAACGTACGAGTGTCTCAAAAGAACATTTTTGCGCATTGTCTTCTGTCCTTTCCTGACTCTTCTTCTTGTCCTGGGCCAGTAGGAGAATGTCTTCCTAAAAACTGAGCAACTGCCCTGCAATAGTCCCGGGCAGTAAATTACAATAAGCACAAGCAAATCACTTACAATCGAAGCGTTAAGCCTAGCTATTTAGCACTTTGAAAAAATGGATTCTGCACATGGTCCTCTATCACTGAATGAATAAGGACTCAAGGTCAAACCTTGTTTTGATTTACAACTGGCCAATTTCTTGTGATTTGCAGGATCCTACTATCAGGTATTATTGGTCAGAGATACACGTGTCCTGCATAAAAGTGACACGGGCCGAGGTTTTCGTGCCCAACCGGTCGATCATCTAGCTGAGAAGAACCCCAAGACCTGCCGTGTCTGGGTCCCTAGGATTTAACTGGGGTTTTCTACGCTGCATTTTCTAGGATGTTCTAGGAGGGCGATATTGTAATTGTTCGAAGGTTCTGGAATGTTCTTATTAATGTCGGTGGTTAGGGAGTCGGTAGATGGATTCTGAGCCATCAGATCTGGAAGAGATCAATGGTTGTAAATCGAGACCCTCTACTATATAAAGAAGCGTCTTCCTTTTCATTTGATCATCCTCTTAAAATCCTTTGAAAGAAATACAAAACCTTCTCCCAGAGTCTCTCTCTAGAACTCTGTCTGAGTCTCTCTCTCTAGAACTCTCTCTCTATGCGATCCGGGTTAGAAAAGGCTTAGCTTAAGCGGCCCAACCCAATAATCCCAAGACGCCCGAGTCGCCGCACGAGCCGACCCTCCGCAACCGACCCGTGATAAGTGGTATCAGAGTAGCCTTGTAGAGACGACCGTTCGTGAGATCGACGAGCATTAACATGGTCGAGATAATGGCCAACCCAGAAGTGGATCAAACAAACATCGTGGAAGGAGAAAATCCCCTAGACAAAGCCCCGCAGGAAAAAGCTCCACACGAGAAACGTGGGAGATCGAGACGACGAGAATAGTCAGCGGAAACGTTGTCCGCGCTCAACGAGAAATTCTCAAAAATGAGAGCCACTATGATGGAGCTTGTCGATGGATTGGCCAATTTCTCGTGATTTGCAGGGTCCTACTATCAGGTATTATTGGTCAAGACATACACGTGTCCTACATATAAGCATGGACGATATAGAATTAGAAGAGTATTATGATGCTCAGCTGACGCTGCCACTGTTGACACCTGATTTTTAATCATTTTTTCTATTGCTAAAGTAATAAAAAATCCATAAAAATTCATAAAATTGAAAAATCAACTTTGGGGACCTTAGCCAAGCCTAGGGAACCAATTTTGACCAAAAAACGATTTTTCATATTTTCAGTATTTTTACGTATTTTTTATTTATTTATTTTCGAAAATTAATAGAAAATCCATAAAAATTCATAAAATTGAAAAATCAACTTTGGGAACCTTAGCCAAGCCTAGGGAACGAATTTTGACCAAAAAATAATTTTTCATATTATATATATTTTAATTTTTTTTAAAAAAAAATACAAAAATATTTGAAAATTTTGGAAAAATAACATTTGAGGCCAAAAAAATACACAAAGATAGTTAATATTTTTATTTTAAATCTATTTTCATATTGGCCATCGCAAATTCAGAAAAATCCAATTCGAGTCACGTGTTCCTTCACGAGTATAATCTCGAATCGGGCCTAAAAAAATTTAATTTGAGTCAACTTATTTTTAACTTTCACTTTTTATGAGTTGTGACATTGTCTTCTAATATTTTAAATTTTCATCTTGGCCCAATTATACCCAGAATGACTTAATTTTGCAAAAGGGCTTTAATTAAATTATGCATTATTTTCAGCGACAAGAAATGAGCTTAAATTTGACATGTGGTAAATTTTGGTGTGTCAAAAATTGTGAGGAGATTTGGACTTAAAGAAATATATTTTTTCAGGGACTGAATTGTAAATACTTAAAATTCAAGGACTAGAGTGCAAATACCTAACTCTTGAAGGATTATTTTACAAATAATAAAAAGAAGAGTTAGTGGATAAATTAGAATAGAGAAGGGAAGATGAAGAAGAGGAGATGAAGAAGAGAAGTTGGAGAAGAATGGATGGAGAAAATAAGATAAGAATAGAGAAGGGAAGATGGGGATGAAGAAGAGTTAGTAGAGAAATTAGAATGGAAGATAAGAATAGAGAAGGGAAGATGGAGATTAAGAAGAGTTAGTGGAGAAATTAGAATGGGAGATAAATATGGAGAAGGGAAGATGAAGATGAAGAAGAGTTAGTGGAGAGATTAGAATGTGAGATAGAGATGGAGAATGGAAGATGAAAATGAAGAAGAGTTAGTGGAGAAATTAGAATGGGAGATAGAGTTAGTGGAAAAATTAGAATGGGAGATAGATGAGTAGGTTATAAAAGGAGGAAGAAGTGAGCTTGAGAAAGGATTCTTGAGAGAGAAAATTTGAAGTGTTTGGGAGAATTTTTTGAAGAGAAAATTTTGGATGTTTGAGAGAGTTTTGGGAGATTGAAGAAAAATTTGAGAGAAAGAAAATACCAAAAAAGAGAGAGAATTTTGAAGATGATGGGAGTTTAAAGCTAGGGGTTATCATCACAAATTCCTTCATCGATCAATATAAATCAAGAGTTCATCCTCGTCAACGAGCAAGCAAATTCGAGCTAAGTGTTTTTATTTATTCATTTATTTATGGTTTTACTCGCAAATTAGCACAAATTGTATACACTTTCTCCATCTCCCATTTTTTCCCATATTTTATGTCAGAAGAAAGATATCTCTATGTCAACAGCAAAAATCTCGTAGAGATGCAAGAATCGGCCCAGACAAGCTCCTAAGCTGTCCACCGATTTCTCAACTGATCTGTGACTAAAAGTCCCTTTTAATTCAAAAGAAACTCTCTATATTGGGAACATAGAGAGCGAAAATCAATTATAGAAATCCCTCCCAAACAAACGGGAGATAAGTACTCTTTCCACTCTTCTGGTTTTAGGTGCAGATTAGCACATATTTTGTATACTGACACTTCACTCTATTTTATGTCAGGAAGCCGCAGCTCTATATCAATGGTCAATCCTATGGAAGCACAAAATCGGCTTGGAGGAGTCCTCAAGCGCGCACAAATTTCAAATTGTTGAATCAATTCGTTGTATTTCATTTTAAAAAATTCATACCCCAAAATGGAGAGGACAAAGTCCATCCGCAATTTAAATACCTGCACCATAAATCCCAAAGGGAAGAGCCAAGCCAATGCTTAGCCTCCCATTGGAGGTTTTTATTTATAGTAGTTAAATACCTGCAACTTAAATACCTGCACCTTAAATCCCAAAGGGAAGAGCCAAGCCAATGCTTAGCCTCCCATTGGAGGTTTTTACTTACAGTTGTTAAATACCTGCACCTTAAATCCCAAAGGGAAGAGCCAAGCCAATGCTTAGCCTCCCATTGGAGGTTTTTACTTACAGTAGTTAAATACCTGCAACTTAAATACCTGTACCTTAAATCCCAAAGGGAAGAGCCAAGCCAATGCTTAGCCTCCCATTGGAGGTTTTTACTTACAGTAGTTAAATACCTGCAACTTAAATACCTGTACCTTAAATCCCAAAGGGAAGAGCCAAGCCAATGCTTAGCCTCCCATTGGAGGTTTTTACTTACAGTAGTTAAATACCTGCAACTTAAATACCTGTACCTTAAATCCCAAAGGGAAGAGCCAAGCCAATGCTTAGCCTCCCATTGGAGGTTTTTACTTACAGTAGTTTAAATACTTGCAACTTAAATACCTGTACCTTAAATCCCAAAGGGAAGAGCCAAGCCAATGCTAGGCCTCCCATTGGAGGTGTTTATTCACTGTCATGTACTTCCTATAATTTAATTTTTGAATCATCAGACCCAAAAGATGAGTAGGTCGTAATACTGCACAGAAGTCGTTAACACACTCCCTCTTTCGGCTTCAGGGAATCTTTAACACTTAAAAAATATAACAAATAAACATATATACCATCCATGCATCCTATTTAAAAAGTGAAAACACAAAAGAGAATACCCTACTAGAGCTTTAGGAATAAACCAAGCCTGAGTTGCCGGATTAGGATATCCATGAAATTAAGGTACCGAAAGGGCATTAGTTTTAATTAACTAGTGTAACCAAGTCCCCGAGCTCATAATCTCTGGTTCGCAGGAATAAATTAGTTCTCCCGCTAATTTATTTAGGTTTCTAATCGACCTACCAAGAACGATTAGTGGCGACTCCAAATTTCAAAATCATTTAAACAAAAACCAAAGTTGCGATTCGGTAGGGCTTGGGAGGGTCCGCATTAGGTTAGTCAAATCTAATTAACCTAATAATCCGTTAACCCCTTTTAAAATTTAAAATTTTTTTAGAGGGTCGCGACAGACTGGCGACTTCGCTGGGGAATAGAGATTTTTAAATTTTCGAAAAAAGATACCAATTGGAATACTTAAATTTTTTCGAAATTTTAAAAGTCTTAGTGGACTTAGGCCAATGAAAATTTCATGGATATCTCGCTTCTGGCGATCTTGCTTGGGACTCATTCTATAGGTGTTATATGTTTTTGCAGGATGGGAGTTATAAGGGGCGGAGTGTTTGGCTAACCCATTTGTTTTGCAGGCTCGGTGTTGGGATTATGTTTAATTTCACACATTTTTAGAAGCGCTGTTTTGATATCAATTGTTGTGCATGTCTTGCATATTCTGAGGATCACAACACCTGCACACACAAGCGTCTAAACCCAAGTCGCGAAATTTTTCCTAGGTAACCATAGATAGGGATCGAATATGCAAAGCTCTTGCGTCGATTGCGCTTGGGTTGACCATATTTTATCCCGCTCATTATCTGAATTGACAATTCTTCCCATTGTGATTTGATTGCGCGGAGGGTAAGGTTATCAATTCAGATAGTGGGGGCCTTTTAGGTCCATACCCTGTCTCTCCTTCTTTTATTTTCTAGAGTCCACTCCTCACTTGAGTCATGCGCATGACTATGTGATTTGCATTTCTCCAAGGTAAAAGTAAGTTCTCTAATTTTATCTTGTATTTATTTTCGGTCGGTCCATGCTAGGTGTTAGTCAGTTTTTGAGCTTGATATTACGACCATTCTTTTAAAAGAAAATAAAATTAAATTTGTCCCTCATTTCTTTTTAGAAATTTTTTTTTTTTGAAAAAATGATGTGAAAAAATCCCTTCATGAGAATTTTATTAACCAATAAGGGATTTTTGTCATGTTTTTATTACTTCAATAAAAATGAAATTTTCCTGACAAATTTTCCTCTGAAAATTTATTTCGATAAAAAGAAAAATTCCTGCAAAAAAAAAACTTTGGTAAACATCAAGTGATTTTATCACATTCTTTCAAATTATAAAAACTTGCAACAAAAATTCTTTTCGAGAAATTCGCTTATGTTTTTCTAAGAAAATTTTCTCTAAATAAAATTAGACTAATGTCTCGGGGGAATTTTGTTAACCAATAAAGGATTTCTATTATGTCTTTCCTGCTTCAATAAAAATAAAATTTTCCTGATAAATTTACCTCGGAAAATTTATTTTGATAAAAAGGAAATTCCTTCAAAAATTTTAGTAAACATCAAGAGATTTTGTCACATTCCTTTAAAAAAATAAAAAAAAGAGTAATAAATCTGCAAAAAAAAATTCTGTATCAGAAATTAACCCATTTCTTCCTAAGGAAATTTTTTTTTCTGATTTCTCTATAAAATAGAAAAAATAAAATTGGACTAATATAGGAGTCATGGACCGACATTCCTTGTGTCGCATACTAATTATATCCTTTTCTTTTGCAGGGAGATCCTAGATACCCCAGACGGGTGTAAAAATTAAGTTCAATAATATATCAAGAATCATCTTCAGAAATACCAAAAGACGAAAAACACCAAGGCTTCAACCGTTAATTCAGGGGGGCAAACGAACACTGTCCATCTTTGACAGACAGAGTTGTGTCAATCCGTAAACTTGTATGGGCAGTGTATTCTGATATGACGGTGGACTTATACTGATTAAACACGGGGGCATATTTAATGTATTGCAGAGGATCCCGCGTCTTTTGAAAGACAATATGGATTATATAATCAGAAACCATGAAATAAGTACCTTAACCTAATTAAATCAACCAGAGACCGGTCTTAAAATTTCCTCGGATCCGAAACACGCGGAGGGTTTTAGAGGACCGAGGTTCTATTAATGAATGTGACCCACAAGTATTTCTCCCAATGCTACAGGCGCCCGACAAGAGCAAATGGGCACCGAAAGAAACAAAACACGGTTGAAGTGGGGCACGCAACAAATGGCCGAATTTATTGGCACACTAATTAAGTGGTGGTAGCTTTATTAATTTACATGATTGAACGCGGGTCTCTAGGCGGCTGGTGGAAAGCCACACTAAATGTCTCTCTAATGTTCTTGATATCATCGTCTACCGCAACCCGCGAGAGCATCATGAAGAAGATTAAACCTAGACGAATACGTCTACTTAGTTTCATCGCACGTTCTCGCCTTTTGTCGATGTCCAAAATTAATGCACAAGCTAGAAGTAATCATTTCCCTTTCCCCCCTATTAAATGCTCGGAGCCGTTAACCGCACCAAACTCGAAAAAATTAATATCGAGACGAAATCTGCGTAAATTTGAAGGGTAAATCCGTATCGTTCCAATTTACCCTTAAATTGCTCCGGTTTTAAATTTGATCCCTTCTATTTTCAGGAATTTGCAAAAGCGACTCGAGAATACAGTTGTATCCAAAAACCAAATTTCCTGGTCGGGCTAAATTGGGGGCAAATCAACTCATGGACATTACCACGGGATGGGCAGCTTCGGTTAAAGAAAAATACAAGCGAAAGATCCGAACAATCTCAGACATGGGTAATTCTATATCGTTCTAATTTGCACATAATCATCTCGAGTCCTGAATTTTTTTATTCCATTCTTAACAGGGATTGCAAATTACCTCGAGAAATATCGTAACAAGGCCCAAGGTGATACAACAGGGCCGCGTTATCCCAAAGGATTAACCTTTGAAAAGAAAACCCCATGGACACCTATGGTCCAATGGACCGAATGGTATGGAGGATGACAGTAGGTCCGAAATATCCCGAGTTCGATCTCCAAAGTGGGGAATGTTGTATGTATTATAAATAAATGAAACAACTTTTTGTGCATTTCTTTTTTACAAACAGGAATACTCGACGAGTAATATCAAAGTCAGTATTTTACCATAGTCTTCTCATAATGGTGAGGCGCCCAACAAAAGTCGAGGAAAATTCAATCCAACAAAACTGGTAAAAGACTCGTGCAAGACATTCAAGATGAAGGGTAAATCAGTATCGTTTTCAATTTATCCCTTTTAATACTGGCTGATATGTCTCTTTTTCTTTTTACAGGAAATATTTACACTAACATTTAACATGTTGAAGGAGACAAATCCAAAAGAAAATTATGATCATCTGACAAGATCTATTTTGGTGAAAAATGGGGCAAATTGATCACAAGCTCTGAAGCGAAAAAGCAAATATGTCTTCCTTATCTCGTTTGATTTCAAGAATAATTTCTCTGCTTTTTGCAGGGGCATTCAACCGCTAAACCATGGCGGTCGCTGTCATTAAACCAACCGAAATGCTCCCTCACCCATATGCTTCATCGCGCAGGGGCAAAGTTTGGGACAAACCGCTCCTCGACATAAGGAGTGGGCTTCCCAATTTGTTCGATCCACCCATATACCAGGGGCAATTCAAATCCGCCCATGTTTGCACATTATATAAACACACATGATGCTAAAAATTGTCATATCGGCATTGTATTTACACATTTCATGAATTATGTATGACTATTCCGCATGTTTAATTTACCGACTTCAACTTAGAGCATAAACTGCATAGGAGACGTCAAATGTGCAAAATGGGGCATAACAGGATGAGGAAAGGCAAACCATTTCCACACAGGTCTAACATTTTAATCTACAGATAAACAGCCTTTCTCCAGAGTGAAAGAAAGCCCTTTTCGGAATGAAGTCCCCCATTCAGATTACATTCGAGGTGTTCGTACTATAAGAACCTCCTTAAACAGAAGTGGTAATGCAATACATGATCCATATATTGATCGATTGCATCATGAGTTATTACACAGACTGCCTTTAATCATGGCAAACTTAGCAGAACAATTTTGCATGAACCAATGAACGCATTGATGAAAATGCTTGCACATGTTACCTCTGACATTGCCTGACAGGCAACACATTCCCGGTGTTCGAGTTACCTTCCAAAGTCTTGAAGTTCATTCGGCGATTATTGAATGAACAAGCCTGGTTGTCGAGAAGCCACCAAGCATTTTTTCCAAATTCTCAGGTAAGTATATCTTCAACCTGAACCTTTCAAGAGAATGAATTCTGACGGTTGTTGGGGTACTCGAATCCATTGCGGTACATACAGGTATCCACCTTCTTCAATAAAGCATGATTTGTCTCAAGAACAGAAATGTTCGAGACCTTTTAATCTCTGCCTCTTTGGTTTATTCCTAAAGCGACAGGAGAATATAATTTGGGTTTGAGCTTCTGCAGGATTCCTGGTCTCCCCAGATTTCAGAATGGCACCCTTTGAGGTACACCAAGCCCTTCTTACAGGCAAACTAAGTCCTTCTTACAGGAAAACCAAGTCCTTCTTACAGGCACAAAGTCCTTCTTACAGGCAAACCAAGTCCTTCTTACAGGTACAAAGTCCTTCTTACAGGCAAATCAAGTCCTTCTTACAGGAAAATCAAGTCCTTCTTACAGGCAAACCAAGTCCTTCTTACAGGCACAAAGTCCTTCTTACAGGCAAACCAAGTCCTTCTTACAGGTACAAAGTCCTTCTTACAGGCAAATCAAGTCCTTCTTACAGGCATAAAGTCCTTCTTACAGGCAAATCAAGTCCTTCTTACAGGCAAATCAAGTCCTTCAAGTCCTTTTTACAGGCAAATCAAGTCCTTCTTACAGGCAAAACAAGTCCTTCTTACAGGCATAAAGTCCTTCTTACAGGCAAATCAAGTCCTTCTTACAGGCATAAAGTCCTTCTTACAGGCACAAAGTCCTTCTTACAGGCAAATCAAGTCCTTCTTACAGGCGCAAAGTCCTTCTTACAGGCATAAAGTCCTTCTTACAGGCAAATCAAGTCCTTCTTACAGGCATAAAGTCCTTCTTACAGGCAAACAAAGTCCTTCTTACAGGCAAATCAAGTCCTTCTTACAGGCACAAAGTCCTTCTTACAGGCAAAGTAAGTCCTTCTTACAGGCAAAACAAAGTCCTTCTTACAGGCAAACAAAGTCCTTCTTACAGGCAAATCAAGTCCTTCTTACAGGCAAAGCAAGTCCTTCTTACAGGCATAAAGTTCTTCTTACAGGCAAAGTAAGTCCTTCTTACAGGCAAATCAAGTCCTTCTTACAGGCAAATTAAGTCCTTTTTACAGGCAAATCAAGTCCTTCTTACAGGCAAATTAAGTCCTTTTGACAGGCACAAGTCCTTTTTACAGGCACCAAGTCCTTTTTACTGGCACCAAGTCCTTTCTACAGGCACCAAGTCCTTCTTACAGGTATCTCCATGTGGTGACCTACCATACGGGTCAAATCTCAATCAAAATTTAATCAGTAGAATCCTTTTATTAGGAATCTACCATGGTACGACCCACCATACGGGTCAAATGGTATGACCCACCATACGGGTCAAATTTTAATTCAATTTTTAATCAGTAGAATCCTTTTATTAGGAATCTACCATGGGTTGATCCACCATACGGGTTCAAGTTCAACCACCCTAAAGTTTTTTTATATAACGAATCCTTAGGTTCTCATTTCATTTTCAGTGGAACAATCATGTCACGACTCTTTTTATTTCCTTGTATTGAGTCGATAAGAATCCAGGTGTCATCTCGTCTTTGAAATGAACCTCTACCGAGCTTCCTTTCAAAGAGGGGCAGCTGTTGACACCTGATTTTTAATCATTTTTTCTATTGCTAAAGTAATAAAAAATCCATAAAAATTCATAAAATTGAAAAATCAACTTTGGGGACCTTAGCCAAGCCTAGGGAACCAATTTTGACCAAAAAACGATTTTTCATATTTTCAGTATTTTTACGTATTTTTTATTTATTTATTTTCGAAAATTAATAGAAAATCCATAAAAATTCATAAAATTGAAAAATCAACTTTGGGAACCTTAGCCAAGCCTAGGGAACGAATTTTGACCAAAAAATAATTTTTCATATTATATATATTTTAATTTTTTTTAAAAAAAAATACAAAAATATTTGAAAATTTTGGAAAAATAACATTTGAGGCCAAAAAAATACACAAAGATAGTTAATATTTTTATTTTAAATCTATTTTCATATTGGCCATCGCAAATTCAGAAAAATCCAATTCGAGTCACGTGTTCCTTCACGAGTATAATCTCGAATCGGGCCTAAAAAAATTTAATTTGAGTCAACTTATTTTTAACTTTCACTTTTTATGAGTTGTGACATTGTCTTCTAATATTTTAAATTTTCATCTTGGCCCAATTATACCCAGAATGACTTAATTTTGCAAAAGGGCTTTAATTAAATTATGCATTATTTTCAGCGACAAGAAATGAGCTTAAATTTGACATGTGGTAAATTTTGGTGTGTCAAAAATTGTGAGGAGATTTGGACTTAAAGAAATATATTTTTTCAGGGACTGAATTGTAAATACTTAAAATTCAAGGACTAGAGTGCAAATACCTAACTCTTGAAGGATTATTTTACAAATAATAAAAAGAAGAGTTAGTGGATAAATTAGAATAGAGAAGGGAAGATGAAGAAGAGGAGATGAAGAAGAGAAGTTGGAGAAGAATGGATGGAGAAAATAAGATAAGAATAGAGAAGGGAAGATGGGGATGAAGAAGAGTTAGTAGAGAAATTAGAATGGAAGATAAGAATAGAGAAGGGAAGATGGAGATTAAGAAGAGTTAGTGGAGAAATTAGAATGGGAGATAAATATGGAGAAGGGAAGATGAAGATGAAGAAGAGTTAGTGGAGAGATTAGAATGTGAGATAGAGATGGAGAATGGAAGATGAAAATGAAGAAGAGTTAGTGGAGAAATTAGAATGGGAGATAGAGTTAGTGGAAAAATTAGAATGGGAGATAGATGAGTAGGTTATAAAAGGAGGAAGAAGTGAGCTTGAGAAAGGATTCTTGAGAGAGAAAATTTGAAGTGTTTGGGAGAATTTTTTGAAGAGAAAATTTTGGATGTTTGAGAGAGTTTTGGGAGATTGAAGAAAAATTTGAGAGAAAGAAAATACCAAAAAAGAGAGAGAATTTTGAAGATGATGGGAGTTTAAAGCTAGGGGTTATCATCACAAATTCCTTCATCGATCAATATAAATCAAGAGTTCATCCTCGTCAACGAGCAAGCAAATTCGAGCTAAGTGTTTTTATTTATTCATTTATTTATGGTTTTACTCGCAAATTAGCACAAATTGTATACACTTTCTCCATCTCCCATTTTTTCCCATATTTTATGTCAGAAGAAAGATATCTCTATGTCAACAGCAAAAATCTCGTAGAGATGCAAGAATCGGCCCAGACAAGCTCCTAAGCTGTCCACCGATTTCTCAACTGATCTGTGACTAAAAGTCCCTTTTAATTCAAAAGAAACTCTCTATATTGGGAACATAGAGAGCGAAAATCAATTATAGAAATCCCTCCCAAACAAACGGGAGATAAGTACTCTTTCCACTCTTCTGGTTTTAGGTGCAGATTAGCACATATTTTGTATACTGACACTTCACTCTATTTTATGTCAGGAAGCCGCAGCTCTATATCAATGGTCAATCCTATGGAAGCACAAAATCGGCTTGGAGGAGTCCTCAAGCGCGCACAAATTTCAAATTGTTGAATCAATTCGTTGTATTTCATTTTAAAAAATTCATACCCCAAAATGGAGAGGACAAAGTCCATCCGCAATTTAAATACCTGCACCATAAATCCCAAAGGGAAGAGCCAAGCCAATGCTTAGCCTCCCATTGGAGGTTTTTATTTATAGTAGTTAAATACCTGCAACTTAAATACCTGCACCTTAAATCCCAAAGGGAAGAGCCAAGCCAATGCTTAGCCTCCCATTGGAGGTTTTTACTTACAGTTGTTAAATACCTGCACCTTAAATCCCAAAGGGAAGAGCCAAGCCAATGCTTAGCCTCCCATTGGAGGTTTTTACTTACAGTAGTTAAATACCTGCAACTTAAATACCTGTACCTTAAATCCCAAAGGGAAGAGCCAAGCCAATGCTTAGCCTCCCATTGGAGGTTTTTACTTACAGTAGTTAAATACCTGCAACTTAAATACCTGTACCTTAAATCCCAAAGGGAAGAGCCAAGCCAATGCTTAGCCTCCCATTGGAGGTTTTTACTTACAGTAGTTAAATACCTGCAACTTAAATACCTGTACCTTAAATCCCAAAGGGAAGAGCCAAGCCAATGCTTAGCCTCCCATTGGAGGTTTTTACTTACAGTAGTTTAAATACTTGCAACTTAAATACCTGTACCTTAAATCCCAAAGGGAAGAGCCAAGCCAATGCTAGGCCTCCCATTGGAGGTGTTTATTCACTGTCATGTACTTCCTATAATTTAATTTTTGAATCATCAGACCCAAAAGATGAGTAGGTCGTAATACTGCACAGAAGTCGTTAACACACTCCCTCTTTCGGCTTCAGGGAATCTTTAACACTTAAAAAATATAACAAATAAACATATATACCATCCATGCATCCTATTTAAAAAGTGAAAACACAAAAGAGAATACCCTACTAGAGCTTTAGGAATAAACCAAGCCTGAGTTGCCGGATTAGGATATCCATGAAATTAAGGTACCGAAAGGGCATTAGTTTTAATTAACTAGTGTAACCAAGTCCCCGAGCTCATAATCTCTGGTTCGCAGGAATAAATTAGTTCTCCCGCTAATTTATTTAGGTTTCTAATCGACCTACCAAGAACGATTAGTGGCGACTCCAAATTTCAAAATCATTTAAACAAAAACCAAAGTTGCGATTCGGTAGGGCTTGGGAGGGTCCGCATTAGGTTAGTCAAATCTAATTAACCTAATAATCCGTTAACCCCTTTTAAAATTTAAAATTTTTTTAGAGGGTCGCGACAGCCACCAACGCTGACCACGCCGCTGCCACGGACCCCGATCCCACCACTGCCGACCTCGACCCCACTGCCGCCGACCTTGATCCCGCCACCGCCGCCCCCCCACGACGCATCGCCCTAGCCGGTGTAGCTCCCGCCCGAGCCCCCACCAATGCTACCCACGTTGCCGCTGCGGCTACCCGAGTTGCTGCAGCCGCCCGCTCCGTTGCGGTCGACCGCGCCGCCACGGCCACCCACTCCGCCGCGGTCGCCTGCGCCGCCGAGGAGGCCCGCGCCGCCACAGAGGCTGCCCACGCCGACATGGCCGCCCATGCCTCCACTACCCACACCGCTCGTGCCGCCACCGCCATCGTAGGCACCGACTCCGCCACTGCAATCCGTGCCGCTGCCGCTGCCTCAACCCCAACACTCCACTGCAATCCGTGCCGCTGCCGCTGCCTCAACCTCAACAATCTAGTGTTGGGGGCAACACTGCCCGCTGCCGCTGCCTCAACCTCAACAATCTAGTGTTGGGGGCAAGAGTGCTGGGTCACGGCCATAAGACCAATGCGGTCCTCTATTCCAGCTTTGGAGTTATGGCAATGGCGACTATCACCACCTACCAAGGCGGTCCTCTATTCCAGCTTACCTCTATTCCAGCTTAACCTTAACCAGCTTTGGAGTTATGGCAATGGCGACTATCACCACCTTAGTTCTAGTTATCGGGGCCTGGCGCCGCTAGGTTGCTAGACGTGGGGAAGTTCTTGGAGTTTTTTTTGAAGTAATAGCTTTGCTAGTGCAAAATACACCCACCAAGTATGGCAAATTTCTACTCTCAATTCATATAAAAGCATGTCTAAAATTATATATTATAATATATTTGAGTAACTGCAAATTAGACAAAATCAAGTTTATTTCAGTTAATTTCACGGAATCAAGTTTATCATATGCAAATGTATCAAGATCTTCGGGAATGAATTCTAAAGTGCTGTATTACCTAAACTACACAGCTAATACAGTGAATAGATCGAGGAGACGAGATGATGTCGGTCAAATTCCGAGTAATACTCACACTAATGCGAATCAGACATTTCATCAAACAGTTTGTATGCGGTAATTCACAAAATCTAAGAGGAGAGAAGAATGCTGAAATTACCAGGTCACATATAGTTGTGATTTCGAATCCGATCGAGAAAGAAAACTTTGATGTTCTTCCACTAACGGAAACAGCACCAACGGAGAATTGGTGATTATCAAGGCTGACACTCTCTGAGCACCGGAAATCCTTCAGTCCGTGATCGACAGTGCACAATCTCTCCGAGCACCGAGGATCCTTCCGCGAACCAGTTTTTGCCGATGTTAAAAACCCCCCACCTTCCTTCTCGAACGTGTTCTCCGAATCAAGTGATGAAACCCTCTTGGATCGAATCTTCACCAGGGAATAGAAAGAAGAACGCAAGAGCTGAACAAAAGTAGACTAGAACCGCAATGACGATGCGGCTGATTTTGCCGGGAAATCGCGGCCAAAGAGGAGGCGCGGCCAAGATCGAGGTGACGGTTCTGGTGATAATCTTTCCCAAGTCGAGCGATAAATCATCCACGACTCTCTTCGATGAATGGGCTCTCTCTTTTCATGGGCTTTGTTGTGCTTTTGGGCCTATTGCTATGGCGAAATGTCTCCCGTGTGGGCCATTAAATATTGGGCAAGAAAGAGAAAAGCCTTCCATCCATCATACGCGTCAAATTCATTTTCTTATTGTATGTGTTCGCTAATTTATTTATGGGACATGTGCACTAGAAGTTCTAAAAATTATCAAGAAAGTGCAATTAAGTCCTAAAATTTTTCAAGTTGGTGCAATGAAGTCCTTCCATTAATACCGTCAAGTTGGCTAACGGAAAATTCCGATTTGGCATTTGTTATTTACCGATTTGGCATTTGTTATTTAAATTAATTTTTTAAAATATTTAAATTAAATTTTGTTGAAAATAAAACTGAAAACAAAGAAAGAAAAGTGGCAGATCGCCGGTGGAGGGCTGCCGTCGCAGCCCATCCCATCACTAGGGGCGAGGGGGGTGGCTTGCCCTCGGTTGGGCCTGGCCTGCCCAGATCATAGACATCGTCCCAAAGAGGCCAAGAGAGAAAACCCCACGAGTCGAGTTTGCCAAAAAAAAAAAAGGGGGCTTGTGACTTTCTTCTTCGACCAAATGCTTCAAAAATCAGATTGAGAAAGCAATCGCCCACTAACAATCAATCAGAGAAACGGAAACAATAAAGAAGGACGAATAGAGAACGCCAAATTGCGATCGATTCTTCTCTGAAGATGATTATTGCAGAGGCCCCCTGAGAAAGAAGAAGGGGAACACCCAAATATGGGTGCCCTCGCCCGGGCCTAGCAAGTCTTGCCATTTTTCATCATTTATTTTCAGTTTGTTTTTTTTTTACAATAAAATTATAGCTTTCCTGTTAGTTTTTCTTAATCTAATTTAAACATTTGACCCAAAAAAAAAATACGATTTAAATAAATTTGAATAATTTTTTTTAAAATATCCATATCAACATTTTTCGTTGGCTAAATTGATGATATTAACGGAAGGGCTTGATTGCACTAAGTTGACAAGTATATGACTTGATTGCACTTTTTTTTTATATATAATTTTTAGAACTCAATTGCACTTTCGTAATAAGTTTTAGGATTTCTAGTACACATATCCCTTGATTTATTTATTTACCTTTTTTTTTTAGTTTTTTTGTTTGCTATTTTATATTTACTATTTGGGTGATGCCGCCAATCATGTAGACTTACGAGTGTCAATTCGTGCGTAAAAGTGTTCGCTGTTTAGAAAATGCAAGAGATAGGAGAATTATTAGCAGATTTCAAGAATTGTGCAGCAAGTTCTTTTGTCGTAGAATCTTGTCAAAGAAGGATCATTTAATAAGTTAGGGTTTTTCTTCTTCCATTGTTAAAACTCCTAGATTATCATGGGACGAGTAAGAAAAAAATTCCAACTTCAGGGGATTAGCCGAGTTAGTAAGTCAACTATAAGCTTGCACTCTGGATTAATTGCGACATATTCAAGGTTGTCAAAAAAATCTCTGACCCAAAAAAAAAAAAGGTCGAGGCAATCTCTTCCATTTTTATTTTTCCTTTTTGGTCTCATCAAGCAAAAGATCGATTTTCAATCGATATCCAAGTCTTAACCCCCGATACGTTTCTATTTGAGTGATGACCTTAAAGGTCTGACGTTTTATTCCACGTACGCGTGTACATCTCTCCCTCCCTCCACGTTTCATCCCATGTCTTCTTTTACTATTTTTCTTACCTTTTTTTTTCCTTTTGTCTTCTTTATTGCGGCGGCCATGACCATTCAAACTCATCCTCGCAGACATCATGGCTATGACGCCCCCACAACGTCACGCCCGACACATCTTCTTTTCTATATATATATATATATATATATATATATCATTGATATTTTTAAAATTTTGACAATATATTGTTGATATCTTATTTTCAATCAACCGTTTATTTAAAAAAAAATCATTAGCATACAGTAAAAATTCACAAAATTTGAAAATCAACTTTGACATCTTTAGCCAGTCCATTTTTTGAACCAAAAAATAATTTCCTTTTTTTTTAATTTCTCTTGTCCTAATCCGTCCAAAATTTTTTTTTTAAATGCCAAATAAAATCATGTAAAGATCATAAGTCAATCAATCAGTAAAAATGACAAAAAAAAAAGGAAGAAAGAACGAAATCTGGAAGAGGCTTGCGTAAGCCCATCACATTGGTTTCCTTTTAGGTTTTGGGCCAAGTCTCTATTTTTCCAATCTATCTATTAATGAATACTTACGGCCCAGACAAGTTTTGATCTTCTAGTCCATTTCTCTTTAAAACCGGCCCCGACTCCTGATTCTTTCTTCCTTGTTCAATCAAGCGGGAAGCGAGCGTAGACAAGGACAGGGAGAATAGTGGAGTTCTTGAGGACTTGCTCAGCCGGATTTAGTTACAAGATTGGGTAACAGAATAAGCTTTGAGTTTTTCAGTAATTCTGACGCTCAGTGACCGCACCGGGTTCACGAAGGAGGAACGGATTTGAGTTTTTCACTTCGAATGGAGACTAGAGTTTAAAAAGAGAGATTACAAGGCGGCTAGTGGAGTTCTGAAGGCTCTGAATAGAAATCAAGAGGGGCGAGATCCTTGAATTTGGTACAATGAAGTCTTTCTGTTAATACCATTAGTTTGGCTAACGAAAAATGCTGATATGGCATATATTATTGTTATTTAAATCGGTTTTTTTTTTTGTTAAATATTCAAATTGAATAAAGAAGAAAAAAAAAATAAATAAAATAAATTTTATTGAAGATAAATCTGAAAATAAAGAAAGAAAAGTGGCAGATCACCGGTGGAGGCGGCGGAGGGGGCCGACGTTGACACCTAATTTTTTTTTATCATTTTATTTTCATAAAATTAATGAAAAATTCATAAGATTCATAAAATCACAGAATTAACTTTGGAAGTCTTGGACAAGCCTAGGAACCAATTTTGGACAAAAAAAAATTCCTTAATTTTGACTTTTTTGATTTTATTTTTATTGGAAAATAGCCAAAAAAAAAGCGGGAAAATAGTGTTTCTGGCCAAAAAAAATATTTTTATTTTAATTCTCTTTTCATGTCTACCATTTAAAATTTGAAAAATTCAATTCAGGGTTATAAGAGTCCTCACAAACATAATCCTGAATTGAGTAAAAAAAAAATTACATTTTCAGTATTTTTATTTTTTACTTTGACTTTTTTCAAATCATGAAATTTTCCTCTAACAATTAATATTGCATTTTGGTCCAATTATTCACGGAATCGAGCAATTTTGTCAAAAGATATTTAATTGTACTTTTTATTTTCAATTTAATCCTCAGTTTCACTCTAAGTGTAATTAGTCATTTTTGAAGGATGCCTATGCAAATTCAAGACCACTAACCTATGCTTCTCAGCATTACGAATCCATTAGTGTGGTCAAATTAGTTTGATTTTGTCGTTTGGGGTTTGGATTTCTCAAAAAATCATTTTCGGGTCAAACTTTATATTTGGGACTTTTATACCAAATTAAATTGTTCAGTCCCGAAAACAACACTCTTACACGAAAAACATGCCGTAAAACCAATTTCAGAATCAATTTTGAAAAAAAGGGGTCGAATTGAGGCTGAATTTGACGAAAAAGAAAAGAAACCGAAATGCCTAGGTTTGGAAAAGAGGGGAGAGAGGTCAATGACGTAGGTTTGGATTTTTCCGTAAAAAAAAAAAAGAAAAAGAAAAGGAGAGTGAGGTGAAAATCGATAGTGAGGGAGAAAAGAAACCGAAAGAGTTGGAGCGGCGCGAGAGTTCTTGAACGACTCGAGAGCCCCGACACGGCCTAGTTCACCACCACAGTTCTATTTATGGGGCTCTGGCACGGTTGCCCCAGATTAATATGTGCAAGGAGGTACTTCTGGTTCATTGAAGTGATACTTTTGCTAGTCGAGGCCTAGTTGTCGATTTCGGAAAAAAGGAAAAGTGAAAAATAGAACCTGATTGAAGTGTCATTTTCATCTTTGTCTAAAAAGATCACTACCTTTCGATCTTGTCACGAATTTGCCTATGCATAACAACAAACTGGCCAAAAATTGCCTTTAGTTGATTGAAGTGGCATTTTCATGTTGGTAATAAATTCATATTCACAAGGTAAAGTGAAAAATTACCTCGGGAAAATTGCCTCCAAAACAAAACCATTCTTTGATATGAAAATTATGGAAATTAGTGGAAAAGAGAGAGTTAGGGCCTACATGACAACGATTCTGGTTCTTTGTTTCTGTTCCCCGGAACAGTAAAAAATGAGAATCCTGTTTGGTAATGTAAAATAATTTTAATTCTGATTCTGGTTTTTACTGTTCACGGGAACACTTTTAGTGCAAGAAAAAGAACCAAAAAAAAAATTGGTTTTTGTGAGAAAAACCACTTTTGATAAACTCTCCTCTGGAATAAAACACAAGACCAACGCCTCCCTCTTTCTCACTTCTCTCGTCAAAACATCAGAGTCCCTCTCACTTTCACTTTCCTGTCTGTCGCTCCTGAGCTTCGCCTCCGCACCTGAGCTTTGCCGCCGCCATCCGCCTGTTCGTAGCATGATTGCGGTGAGTTCGCACGACCCTATTTTTCCTCGTCTCCTTGTTAGGCTTGAGTTTGCAGCCCTGTTTTTCCTCATCTGCTTGCACGGGCGAGCGTCACCCTCGCAGATCTGGGTGAAGACAGCTTTAATCGGGCACGGGTGAGCGTCGCCTTCGCCGATCTGGGTGAAGACAGCCCTAATCGGGCACGGGTGAGCATCGCACTTGCCAATTTGGGTGAGGGCTGCCCTAATCGGCCATGGGCGTTGGAGTTGCTTTGCTTCATGTAAAATATTAGATCCTTGTTCATATGATTTAGCACTCTGTTTATACGGTTGGCGTTGGAGTTGCTTTGCTTCAGTATTTGTTGTGGGTTATGTGCGGTGAAATGTGCGGTTTGCCCGGATTCTAGTTTCTGTTGCAGGATTACAATTTGAAATAATTCTGTTCTGGCTTATATTTCACATGCTTGTCTAGGTGTATCCTGTAGACTGGGTCTGCATTGAGCATATCTCTCCTTTATAGTGTTGTTGGCGTCCATGACATGATTGAAACCTCTTGAACCAATCGAGGAAGAATATATTTGATGAAAAGGATGAAGGTAAAGTTGTAAGTTGGGGCGGTTATCTCTGTCCTCTACTAGTAATTCAACACCATTTACAGTAGAAGGCCATGAGGTGCTTGTTGCTGCATCATTTTGATTCTTGATTTACTCCTGTCCATTTTCAAAGACAATTAAACAAAACTTCGTGGCCTTTTACTATCGAATGGTGTTGAATTCTCTAGTTGAGGCACTGACAATCACACAGCTTTGGGATTGTAGAGAGATGGAGATGTTGTATCTCAAATGTGCTTCTGTTTCATTTGTTAGTAACTCTATATTGTGTCATATGGCTTAATCTAACCGAGAATCTTGCTTCAATCTCAGGCACACTTTCGACCAGAAGAGATTGAAACAGCCTCTGTACCGCCACCCATGGGAGGATGTTCTCTACACCAAGTGATAGTCACATCGATCACCAGGGTGCACTGACCAAACTGTCGTCTTCAAGCTATTTCACCCTCATTCTTGAGTTCCATTCAGAAGTCGATGGACGGAGAATTCTCTCTTGATTTTTTTTTTCGATGTATGTCCAGTTCTATGTTATTGCTGATCATTAACGAATAGAGCACTCGATCGAAGCGCAAGCGAAGTTCCACCTATGTAATAGTTTCGGGCGCGTGATGTACTCATTTCTTGCTTTAAGAGGAAGGACACGAGGCTAAGTTCAGTTCAATAGAGAGTGCCATGATGTAATCGTGGGTGTAAGTTTTGTGTAAGCAAGGGCTTTGTTCGGGCGAGGCTGCTTGGGAACAAGCAAACACGCCCTTTTTTCTTGATCAAACACCAAAATCCCTGGAAATAGAAATTTGTGTTTCATTTATGACATGCTAAAAAAAGTGTATTTTGAATTATTTTAGTGTGCATTGAAAATAAGTCTTTAATTAAACTTAAATTAAAAAAATTACAAGAGAAATTATTTTTGGGAACAGAAATTTTGTGCGTTACCAAACGCGTTTCTGTTCCAGGAACAAAAATTTTATGCATTACCAAACGCGTTCTGATTCTTTAAAACTCATTCAAAAACAGAATAAGAAAAAGTAATTTTAATCAAAATCAATTTTGTCAAAAGATATTTAAGGAATTTTTTTTTGTCCAAAATTGGTTCCTAGGCTTGTCCAAGACTTCCAAAGTTAATTCTGTGATTTTATGAATCTTATGAATTTTTCATTAATTTTATGAAAATAAAATGATAAAAAAAAATTAGGTGTCAACGTCGGCCCCCTCCGCCGCCTCCACCGGTGATCTGCCACTTTTCTTTCTTTATTTTCAGATTTATCTTCAATAAAATTTATTTTATTTATTTATTTTTTTTCTTCTTTATTCAATTTGAATATTTAACAAAAAAAAAAACCGATTTAAATAACAATAATATATGCCATATCAGCATTTTTCGTTAGCCAAACTAATGGTATTAACAGAAAGACTTCATTGTACCAAATTCAAGGATCTCGCCCCTCTTGATTTCTATTCAGAGCCTTCAGAACTCCACTAGCCGCCTTGTAATCTCTCTTTTTAAACTCTAGTCTCCATTCGAAGTGAAAAACTCAAATCCGTTCCTCCTTCGTGAACCCGGTGCGGTCACTGAGCGTCAGAATTACTGAAAAACTCAAAGCTTATTCTGTTACCCAATCTTGTAACTAAATCCGGCTGAGCAAGTCCTCAAGAACTCCACTATTCTCCCTGTCCTTGTCTACGCTCGCTTCCCGCTTGATTGAACAAGGAAGAAAGAATCAGGAGTCGGGGCCGGTTTTAAAGAGAAATGGACTAGAAGATCAAAACTTGTCTGGGCCGTAAGTATTCATTAATAGATAGATTGGAAAAATAGAGACTTGGCCCAAAACCTAAAAGGAAACCAATGTGATGGGCTTACGCAAGCCTCTTCCAGATTTCGTTCTTTCTTCCTTTTTTTTTTGTCATTTTTACTGATTGATTGACTTATGATCTTTACATGATTTTATTTGGCATTTAAAAAAAAATTTGGACGGATTAGGACAAGAGAAATTAAAAAAAAAAGGAAATTATTTTTTGGTTCAAAAAATGGACTGGCTAAAGATGTCAAAGTTGATTTTCAAATTTTGTGAATTTTTACTGTATGCTAATGATTTTTTTTTTAAAACGGTTGATTGAAAATAAGATATCAACAATATATTGTCAAAATTTTAAAAATATCAATGATAAATATATATATATAGAAAAGAAGATGTGTCGGGCGTGACGTTGTGGGGGCGTCATAGCCATGATGTCTGCGAGGATGAGTTTGAATGGTCATGGCCGCTGCAATAAAGAAGACAAAAGGAAAAAAAAAGGGTAAGAAAAATAGTAAAAGAAGACATGGGATGAAACGTGGAGGGAGGGAGAGATGTACACGCGTACGTGGAATAAAACGTCAGACCTTTAAGGTCATCACTCAAATAGAAACGTATCGGGGGTTAAGACTTGGATATCGATTGAAAATCGATCTTTTGCTTAATGAGACCAAAAAGGAAAAATAAAAATGGAAGAGATTGCCTCGACCTTTTTTTTTTTGGGTCAGAGATTTTTTTGACAACCTTGAATATGTCGCAATTAATCCAGAGTGCAAGCTTATAGTTGACTTACTAACTCGGCTAATCCCCTGAAGTTGGAATTTTTTTCTTACTCGTCCCATGATAATCTAGGAGTTTTAACAATGGAAGAAGAAAAACCCTAACTTATTAAATGATCCTTCTTTGACAAGATTCTACGACAAAAGAACTTGCTGCACAATTCTTGAAATCTGCTAGGGCCTGTATGGTAAACATTCTGTTCCGAAAAATTGATTTTGATTAAAATGCCTTTTTCTGATTCTGTTCCTGAATGAGTTTTAAAGAACCGGAAACGCGTTTGATAATTGCACAAAATTTCTGTTTTGAAAAACTGTTGCTCTTTCTGATTTTTTTCATTTAAGTCAAATAATTATGTAATTACTTTGTAAAACTTTATTCTAAATTGAAGACTAATTTCCAATGTACACTAAAAAAAATTAAAATACATTTATTTTTTTAGCGTGTCATGATAAATGAAACACAAATTTTAATACATGACATTTGAAGTTTGATTAAAGCATGGGACACGTTCCGATATTAAGGACTCATTTTTTTCTTTAAATGTTGCGTTGTCCAAATACATACAAACATAGCAGTCGAACAATCAAATTATCATTGAAAAACAAACCAAATTATCTTCCTTGATACGAAATACAAGTCCTTCACTATCACTTTGCAACTTCTATCCTAAATCCAAGTGGGTGTTTCGCTCCAGTTCTACGTCCAGATGGTCACATTTTATGACGCACAGCTACAAGTATATATGTTACCATCCACACATTAGATGCCCTCATCTTCTGCGATATTTTTTGTAGAAGAGTGAATCTATGAAATCTAGAAAATTTAGGTCCAAAATTATGAAAATGAGGTTAAACTAGTCTCATATAAGCTTCTTCTATTTTTAGGAATTTCCTAAAATTTTTGTGATTTTTTTAAAAAAATTCAATTTTTCGAAATTTTTTATTTTTATTTTTATTAGGTTGAGAGAAAAGTGATGAGAGAACTGAAAGAAAAAAGTAAGAGATGTGAGATTTCATTCTGTTTTATTATTCTCAAAAGTGATTATAATTTCAGAACCAACTTTTTTTTTGTTCTGGATTTTGCTCTAAAAGTGATTCTGATTCTCCAAAACTGATTCTTGGAACAGAATCAGAATCAGATTTATTTGCGTTACCAAACATGATTCTCATTCTTTACTATTCCAGGGAACATAATCAGAGAATCAGAATAGTTACTATGCAGGCAAATAAATAAATAAATAAAGGGATATGTGTACTAGAAATCCTAAAACTTATTACGAAAGTGCAATTGAGTTCTAAAAATTATATATAAAAAAAAGTGCAATCAAGTCATATACTTGTCAACTTAGTGCAATCAAGCCTTTCCGTTAATACCATCAATTTAGCCAACGAAAAATGCTGATATGGATATTTTAAAAAAAAATTATTCAAATTTATTTAAATCGTATTTTTTTGGGTCAAATGTTTAAATTAGATTAAGAAAAACTAACAGGAAAGCTAGAATTTTATTGTAAAAAAAAACAAACTAAAAATAAATGATGAAAAATGGCAAGACTCGCTAGGCCCGGGCGAGGGCGCCCATATCTGGGTGTTCCCCTTCTTCTTTCTCACGGGGCCTCTGCAATAATCATCTTCAGAGAAGAATCGATCGCAATTTGGCGTTCTCTATTCGTCCTTCTTTATTGTTTCCGTTTCTTTGATTGATTGTTAGTGGGCGATTGCTTTCTCAATCTGATTTTTGAAGCATTTGGTCGAAGAAGAAAGTCACAAGCCCCTTTTTTTTTTGGCAGACTCGACTCGTGGGGTTTTCTCTCTTGGCCTCTTTGGGACGATGTCTATGATTTGGGCGGGCCAGGCCCAACCGAGGGCAAGCCACCCCCCTCGCCCCCAGTGATGGGATGGGCTGCGACGGCAGCCCTCCACCGGCGATCTGCCACTTTTCTTTCTTTGTTTTCAGTTTTATTTTCAACAAAATTTAATTTAAATATTTTAAAAAATTAATTTAAATAACAAATGCCACATCGGAATTTTCCGTTAGCCAACTTGACGGTATTAATGGAAGGACTTCATTGCACCAACTTGAAAAATTTTAGGACTTAATTGCACTTTCTTGATAATTTTTAGAACTTCTAGTGCACATGTCCCATAAATAAATTAGCGAACACATACAATAAGAAAATGAATTTGACGCGTATGATGGATGGAAGGCTTTTCTCTTTCTTGCCCAATATTTAATGGCCCACACGGGAGACATTTCGCCATAGCAATAGGCCCAAAAGCACAACAAAGCCCATGAAAAGAGAGAGCCCATTCATCGAAGAGAGTCGTGGATGATTTATCGCTCGACTTGGGAAAGATCATCACCAGAACCGTAACCTCGGTCTTGGCCGCGCCTCCTCTTTGGCCGCGATTTCCCGGCAGATCCAGCCGCATCGTCATTGCGTTTCTAGTTTACTTTTGTTCAGCTCCTGCGTTCTTCTTTCTATTCCCCGGTGAAGATTCGATCCAAGAGGGTTTCATCACTTGATTCGGAGAACACGTTCGAGAAGGAAGGTGGGGGGTTTTTACAAATTATTTCACTAACATCGGCAAAAACTGGTTCGCGGAAGGATCCCCGGTGCTCGGAGAGATTGTGCACTGTCGATCACGGATTGAAGGATTTCCGGTGCTCAGAGAGTGTCAGCCTTGATAATCACCAATTCTCCGTTGGTGCTGTTTTCGTTAGCGGAAGAACATCAAAGTTTTCTTTTCTCGATCGGATTCGAAATCACAACTCTATGTGACTTGGTAATTTCAGCATTCTTCTCTCCTCTTAGATTTTGTGAATGGATTCATTATTTTCACCGTATACAAACTGTTTGATGAAATGTCTGATTCGCATTAGTGTGAGTATTACTCGGGATTTGACCGACATCATCTCGTCTCCTCGACCTATTCACTGTATTAGCACTTTAGAATTCATTCCCGAAGATCCTGATACATTCGCATATGATAAACTTGATTCCGTGAAATTAACTGAAATAAATTTTTTTTTTGGTAAAGAATTAACTGAAATAAACTTGATTTTGTCTAATTTGCAGTTACTCAAATATATTATAATATATAATTTTAGACATGCTTTTATATGAATTGAGAGTAGAAATTTGCCATACTTGGTGGGTGTATTTTGCACTAGCTATTTCTTCAAAAAACCCCAAGAACTTCCCCACGTCTAGCAACCTAGCGGCGCCAGGCCCCGATAACTAGAACTAAGGTGGTGATAGTCGCCATTGCCATAACTCCAAAGCTGGAATAGAGGACCGCCTTGGTCTTATAGCCGAGGCCCAGCACTGTTGCCCCCAACACTAGATTGTTGAGGTTGAGGCAGTGGCAGCGGCACGGATTGCAGTGGCGGAGTCGGTGCCTACGGCGGCAGTGGCGGCACGAGCGGCCATGTCGGCGCGGGCAGCCTCTGTGGCACGGATGGCCTCTGCGGCACGGGCCTCCTCGACAGCGCAGGCGACCGCGGCGGAGTGGGTGGCCGTGGCGGCGCGGTTGATCGCGATGGAGCGGGCAGCTGCAGCAACTCGGGTAGCCGCAGCAGCAACGTGGGCAGCATTGGTGGGGGCTCGGGCGGGAGCTACACCGGCTAGGGCGATGCGTCGTGGGGGGCAGCGGTGGCGGGATCAAGGTCGGCGGCAGTGGGGTCGAGGTCAGCCTCGGGGGGATCGGAGTCCGTGGCAGCGGTATGGTCAGCGTTGGTGGCAGCGTCATCTGAGCATCATAATACTCTTCTAATTCTATATCGTCTTATATGCAGGACACGCGTATGTCTTGACCAATAATACCTGATAGTAGGATCCTGCAAATCACGAGAAATTGGCCAATCCATCGACGAACTCCATCATAGTGGCTCTCATTTTTGAGAATTTCTCGTTGAGCACGGACAACGTTTCCGTTGACTCTACTCGTCGTCTTGATCTCCCACGTTTCTCGTGTGGAGCTTTTTCCTGCGGGACTTTGTCTAGGGGATTTTCTCCTTCCACGATGTTTGTTTGATCCACTTCTGGGTTGGCCATTATCTCGACCATGTTGATGCTCGTCGATCTCACGAACGGTCGTCTCTACAAGGCTACTCTGATACCACTTATCATTGGGCCGCTTAAGCTAAGCCTTTTCTAACCCGGATCGCATAGAGAGAGAGTTCTAGAGAGAGAGACTCAGACAGAGTTCTAGAGAGAGACTCTGGGAGAAGGTTTTGTATTTCTTTCAAAGGATTTTAAGAGGATGATCAAATGAAAAGGAAGACGCTTCTTTATATAGTAGAGGGTCTCGATTTACAACCATTGATCTCTTCCAGATCTGATGGCTCAGAATCCATCTACCGACTCCCTAACCACCGACATTAATAAGAACATTCCAGAACCTTCGAACAATTACAATATCGCCCTCCTAGAACATCCTAGAAAATGCAGCGTAGAAAACCCCAGTTAAATCCTAGGGACCCAGACACGGCAGGTCTTGGGGTTCTTCTCAGCTAGATGATCGACCGGTTGGGCACGAAAACCTCGGCCCGTGTCACTTTTATGCAGGACACGTGTATCTCTGACCAATAATACCTGATAGTAGGATCCTGCAAATCACAAGAAATTGGCCAGTTGTAAATCAAAACAAGGTTTGACCTTGAGTCCTTATTCATTCAGTGATAGAGGACCATGTGCAGAATCCATTTTTTCAAAGTGCTAAATAGCTAGGCTTAACGCTTCGATTGTAAGTGATTTGCTTGTGCTTATTGTAATTTACTGCCCGGGACTATTGCAGGGCAGTTGCTCAGTTTTTAGGAAGACATTCTCCTACTGGCCCAGGACAAGAAGAAGAGTCAGGAAAGGACAGAAGACAATGCGCAAAAATGTTCTTTTGAGACACTCGTACGTTCCTTGGAATTTTTATGGTGGATATATTGCATTTAAGAGTCTAATCCCTTCATCTGCTCCACAAAACCCAATTTTCCCCATAAAAGAACGTCAATGTTTGCACTCTTTTCGAGAACTATATGCAAAATTCATTACCCAAGAGCAGCAAAGAAAGAGAATAAGTCTGAGCTCTTGTTCCGTGCTTCCATGCTCTAGTTAGTTCTTGCTTATGTCAACTCTCGTGACATAATGGTAACAGAGATATTATGTTTTTGTTCCTGTTAAACCAGATTCCTCTATTGAAAACATTAGAGAACGCAGCATCCTATGGACCGATAGAAACTTCCTGTAGATAGTGTGATTTCAGGTGCCGTTTCCAACACAATCACGACATAGAAAGGAATTCATGCTGATGCTTTGCTTATCACCGAGGCCCCTACCTGTTTTGCAAGCTTTCGTGCATTGACGTTGCAAATTTGCATTTGGCTTTATTGAAACCTAATATTCTGTATAAATGAGAAAAATCTTGTCCTTCTTCTGTTAGGAAAGTGGAAGTCCACTACTGCAAATATAGCAAACTAGTGAGTGACTATTTTCCTTGATTTATCTAATTTCTTCATGTGTAACAGTGAACTAAACTAATATTTGGCCATCATATGTCGGTCTTAAATGGAAGGACGTTTGCTTAATGCAATTTCCTTTCTGGAAAGCTTCTGGTGTTTAAGTTTACTTAAGAGAAAGATCACTGACCCAAATTCTATTTTTTATTGCTTATTCAATTTGGCTCCTATTTTTTTATTACTTGAGATAAAGATCAATGGCGAAAATAAAGGCTAATTACTCTAATCATGAAAGAAAGGATCATTTTTGAATTTTTCCAAAAATTTTCTAATTTTTTGGAATTTTTTCGTGATTTTCCTCTTTTTCTATAAAATGGATGATGGGATGGGTGAGCACAACCGATGGCGATTCGAACGACAACACAATGAAAATCTCACTTGAAATTGCAGTTTTGATTCATTTTCCGAAAAAAAAAATCTTAGTTTGAAAAACCAACACCAGGTATTTTCTCATGCGCAAATCTCGATTTTTGCGCACAATCAGAAAAGAATGTTCACACCTAATGTAACTAGGTAGAAAGAGGTTTTGGAAACAACCAATAGCTTAGGAAGATTTGGAGACAATTGCCCATGAGGCGCAAAATTATCATTTTGAAAGAGATTTGGAAGGATTTGGAGACAATTTGCCAATGAGGAGCAAAATTATAATTTTGGAAAAGATTTGAAAGGATTAAGAGGCAATTTATTGGTATGCATAACTTATTCAGTTTATTAAAAACTAAGTTAGAAGGAGAAGTATATCTTCTTCATATTTTCTAGTACAACTTATTCAAACATGTGAATAAGTAGTCAATTTATTTGCTTAATTTAAAATTACGATAATACGATTTGAAGGATAGCTTATTATATAAATTTTTTGCTTAATATTTTCAAGTTAAAATTATTTGCTTAATTTAAAATTACGATAATATGATTTGACGGATAGTTTATTATATAAATTTTTTCTTATTACTCATTTACTTTAACTATTGCAACAAAAAGAAATTAAAAAGTTTATTTGAAACATGCATAGTCACATTTCATTCAATTTTAGATACTTCTTTTTATATCCAATTATTTTGATATATCTCATATCCGTCAAAGCAAATCTATTCAGCAGAAAATAAAATGAATATAACATTATGTAAAAGTATATTTAATTTGAAATTGTTCCCGGAAAAGATAATAGAAAAGCTCGTAGGTTTTAACGTATTAGTTTGTCGTTCCACAAATATTTTAAGTACTACAATTCAAACAACTTTTTTTTCGAAATTCAAATAAAATTTAGATAATGGATAAAAAGAGATCATCTCAAGCTTAAATAAGGAGCAAAAAGATTGATCCCAGTTTTTTTTTATCATAAGAAAATTTTCATTCCACTTAAAAGATAGCTACATAACTTCAAATCCAATAACAAAGTATTACAATCCAATGCAAATTTGAAAAATAGATCAACTTGCCATAATCTGCATGAACTCCTTCCTTCCACATGAACGGATTTGTCAAAACTTCACAACACAATCGGTGGCCGATCACTTAAACTCGCATTATCTACGGTGATGAGCATCCGTTGAAATCTTTTTCTATAGAAACTACGGTTTCGGCAAAAGGTAGCACGCCCCTAGGTTCACCGTCCCTAGTACCATCACCATACAAAAAAATAATAATAATAACAACAACACTAGTAAGTTGAAAAAACACAAATAATGTCTTATAAATCTAAGATCTATATCTACATCAGGATAGAAGAACTCCCAAATTTAAATCTAACATCAAATCAGAAGAAAATAGTTGCAAAATAGCTACAATCGATCAAAAACACTTTCAAATAAATTTACCGTTGAACGTAGTGAGAGAAGAGCTTCAGAGATTTGCGGAGCGCTTAAACGACGTCCACAAAATTAGCGAAGAAGTCTTGAAAATTCTTTGAAAAAACGTAGATAGAATGAAATAGGTAGAGATATAGAGAGGAAGAGGTAAGAGGAAAGAGGGAGGGAGAGAGAGAGGGAGAGACTCCCTCTCCCTCAAGGACGAACTGCAATGGAGGAGGATTGATCCCAGTTGAGTACATGAATATGTGGCCAAAAAGAAGATTAAAGTGATCATGATTCATGATAAATGGTTTGTGAATTAGCAATTACGGAATGTGAAGCAAATTTCTCATACGAGTGCACTAATGGGAATTCCAACACAGAAATTGACAAGATTGTGGCTCTTAGTTTGATTTAGTATGAAAATGTGCACTCTCATTGAGCTGTAATGAAATCTTTATCTCTTATTAGATTATGATTAAGCATTAGCTGCCCCATCACATCATTCTTCGAAGAATGCTTATTACGGAATTATGTGACAAAAGATTCTCCAAAAAGAGTTCTAATGTATGATTAGACATCTAAACGTCTCTCCTTATGTTTTATAAAAACTTCGACTATTATTTTTTATTTTTATATCTTTGTTGACACCTGATTTTTAATCATTTTTTCTATTGCTAAAGTAATAAAAATTCCATAAAAATTCCATAAAAATTCATAAAATTGAAAAATCAACTTTGGGGACCTTAGCCAAGCCTAGGGAACCAATTTTGACCAAAAAAACGATTTTTCATATTTTCAGTATTTTTAAGTATTTTTTTATTTATTTATTTTTGAAAATTAATAGAAAATCCATAAAAATTCATAAAATTGAAAAATCAACTGTGGGGACCTTAGCCAAGCCTAGGGAACCAATTTTGACCAAAAAATAATTTTTCATATTTTTATATATTTTTTTATTATTTTTTTTAAAAAAATAAATAATACAAAAAATACTTGTAAATTTTGGAAAAATAACATTTGAGGCAAAAAAAAAATACACAAAGATAGTTAATATTTTTATTTTAAATCTATTTTCATATTGGCCATCGCAAATTCAGAAAAATCCAATTCGAGTCACGTGTTCCTTCATGAGTATAATCTCGAATCGGGCCTAAAAAAATTTAATTTGAGTCAACTTATTTTTAATTTTTACTTTTTATGAGTTGTGACATTGTCTTCTAATATTTTAAATTTTCATCTTGGCCCAATTATACCCAGAATGACTCAATTTTGTAAAAAGGCTTTAATTAAATTCTGCATTATTTTCAGCGGCAAGAAATGAGCTTAAATTTGACATGTGGTAAATTTTAGTGTGTCAAAAATTGTGAGGAGATTTAGACTCAAAGAAATATATTTTTTCAGGGACTGAATTGTAAATACTTAAAATTCAAGGACTAGAGTGCAAATACCTAACTCTTGAAGGATTATTTTACAAATAACAAAAAAGAAGAGTTAGTGGATAAATTAGAATAGAGAAGGGAAGATGGAGAAGAGGAGATGAAGAAGAGAAGTTGGAGAAGAATGGATGGAGAAAATAAGATAAGAATAGAGAAGGGAAGATGGAGATGAAGAAGAGTTAGTGGAGAAATTAGAATGGAAGATAAGAATAGAGAAGGGAAGATGGAGATGAAGAAGAGTTAGTGGAGAAATTAGAATGGGAGATAAATATGAAGAAGGGAAGATGAAGATGAAGAAGAGTTAGTGGAGAGATTAGAATGTGAGATAGAGATGGAGAATGGAAGATGAAAATGAAGAAGAGTTAGTGGAGAAATTAGAATGGGAGATAGAGTTAGTGGAAAAATTAGAATGGGAGATAGATGAGTAGATTATAAAAGGAGGAAGAAGTGAGCTTAAGGGAGGATGGGGGATTTTTTGGAGAGAAAATTTTGGGTGTTTGAGAGAGTTTTGGGAGATTGAAGAAAAATTTGAGAGAAAGAAAATACCAAAAGAGAGAGAATTTTGAAGATGATGGGAGTTTAAAGCTAGGGGTTATCATCACAAATTCCTTCATCGATCAATATAAATCAAGAGTTCATCCTCGTCAACGAGCAAGCAAATTCGAGCTAAGTGTTTTTATTTAGTCATTTATTTATGGTTTTACTCGCAAATTAGCACAAATTGTATACACTTTCTCCATCTCCCATTTTTTCCCATATTTTATGTCAGGAGAAGGATATCTCTATGTCAACAGCAAAAATCTCGTAGAGATGCAAAAATCGGCCCAGACAAGCTCTTAAGCTGTCCACCGATTTCTCAACTGATCTGTGACTAAAAGTCCCTCTTAATTCAAAAGAAACTCTCTACATTGGGAACATAGAGAGGGAAAATCAATTATAGAAATCCCTCCCAAAAAAACGGGAGATAAGTACTCTTTCCACTCTTTTGGTTTTAGGTGCAGATTAGCACATATTTTGTATACTGACATTTCACTCTATTTTATGTCAGGAAGCCGCAGCTTTATATCAATGGTCAACCCTATGGAAGCACAAAATCGGCTTGGAGGAGTCCTCAAGCGCGCACAAATTTCAAATTGTTGAATCAATTCGTTGTATTTTATTTTAAAGAATTCATACCCCAGAATGGAGAGGACAAAGTCCATCCGCAATTTAAATACCTGCACCATAAATCCCAAAGGGAAGAGCCAAGCCAATGCTTAGCCTCCCATTGGAGGTTTTTACTTACAGTAGTTAAATACCTGCAACTTAAATACCTGTACCTTAAATCCCAAAGGGAAGAGCCAAGCCAATGCTTAGCCTCCCATTGGAGGTTTTTACTTACAGTAGTTAAATACCTGCAACTTAAATACCTATACCTTAAATCCCAAAGGGAAGAGCCAAGCCAATGCTTAGCCTCCCATTGGAGGTTTTTACTTACAGTAGTTAAATACATGCAACTTAAATACATGTACCTTAAATCCCAAAGGGAAGAGCCAAGCCAATGCTTATCCTCCCATTGGAGGTTTTTACTTACAGTAGTTAAATACCTGCAACTTAAATACATGTACCTTAAATCCCAAAGGGAAGAGCCAAGCCAATGCTTAGCCTCCCATTTGAGGTTTTTACTTACAGTAGTTTAAATACTTGCAACTTAAATACCTGTACCTTAAATCCCAAAGGGAAGAGCCAAGCCAATGCTAGGCCTCCCATTGGAGGTGTTTATTCATTGTCATGTACTTCCTATAATTTAATTTTTGAATCATCAGACCCAAAAGATAAGTAGGTTGTAATACTGCACAGAAGTCGTTAACACACTCCTTCTTTCGGCTTCAGGGAATCTTTAACACTTAAAAAAATATAACAAATAAAAATATATACCATCCATGCATCCTATTTAAAAAGTGAAAACACAAAAGAGAATACCCTACTATAGCCTTAGGAATAAACCAAGCCTGAGTTGCCAAATTAGGATATCCATGAAATTAAGGTACCGAAAGGGCATTAGTTTTAATTAACTAGTGTAACCAAGTCCCCGAGCTCCTAATCTCTGGTTCGCAGGAATAAATTAGTTCTCCCGCTAATTTATTTAGGTTTCTAATCGACCTACCAAGAACGATTAGTGGCGACTCCAAATTTTAAAATCATTTAAACAAAAACCAAAGTTGCGATTCGGTAGGGCTTGGGAGGGTCCGCGTTAGGTTAGTCAAATCTAATTAACCTAATAATCCGTTAACCCCCTTTAAAATTTAAATTTTTTTTTTAGAGGGTCGCGACAGACTGGCGACTCCGCTGGGGACGGGATTTTTAAATTTTCGAAAAAAGATACCAATTGGAATACTTGAATTTTTTCGAAATTTTAAAAGTTTTAGTGGACTTAGGCCAATAAAAATTTCATGGATATCTCGCTTCTGGCGATCTTGTTTGGGACTCATTCTATAGGTGTTATATGTTTTTGCAGGATGGGAGTTATAAGGGGCGGAGTGTTTGGCTAACCCCTTTGTTTTGCAGGCTCGGTGTTGGGTTTATTTGTTTAATTTCGCACATTTTTAGAAGCGCTGTTTTGATATCAATTGTTGTGCATGTCTTGCATACTCTGAAGATCACGACACCTGCACACACAAGCGTCTAAACCCAAGTCGCGAAATTCTTCCTAGAAAACCATAGATAGGGATCGAATATGCAAAGCTCTTGCGTCGATTACGCTCGGGTTGACCATATTTTATCCCGCTCATTATCTGAATTGACAATTCTTCCCATTGTGATTTGATTGCGCGGAGGGTAAGTTTGTCAATTCAGATAGTGGGGCCCTTTTTAGGTCCATACCTTGTCTCTCCTTCTTTTATTTTCTAGAGTCCACTCCTCACTTGAGTCATGCACATGACTATGTGATTTGCATTTCTCCAAGGTAAAAGTAAGTTCTCTAATTTTATCTTGTATTTATTTTCGGTCGGTCCATGCTAGGTGTCAGTCAGTTTTTGAGCTTGATATTACGACCATCTTTTAAAAGAAAATAAAAATTAAATTTGTCCCTCATTTCTTTTTAATTTTTTTTTTGAAAAAATGATGTGAAAAAATCCCTTCATGGGAATTTTATTAACCAATAAGGGATTTTTGTCATGTTTTTATTACTTCAATAAAAATGAAATTTTCCTGAAAAAATTTTCGTCTGAAAATTTATTTCAATAAAAAGAAAAATTACTTAAAAACAAACTTTGGTAAACATCAAGTGATTTTATCACATTCTTCTCGAGAAATTCGCTCATGTTTTTCTAAGAAAATTTTCTCTAAATAAAATTAGACTAATGTCTCGGGGGAATTGTATTGACCAATAAGAGATTCTTGTCATGTTTTTCTTGCTTCAATAAAAATGAAATTTTCCTGACAAATTTTCCTCTGAAAATTTATTTCGATAAAAAGAAAAATTCCTTAAAAATAAACTTTGGTAAACATCAAGTGATTTTATCACATTCTTTCAAATTATAAAAACTTGCAACAAAAATTCTTTTCGAGAAATTCGCTCATGTTTTTCTAAGAAAATTTTCTTAGACTAATGTCTCGGGGGAATTTTGTTAACTAATAAAGGATTTCTGTCATGTCTTTCCTGCTTCAATAAAAATAAAATTTTCCTGACAAATTTACCTCTGAAAATTTATTTTGATAAAAAGGAAATTCCTTCAAAAATTTTACTAAATGTCAAGAGATTTTGTCACATTCCTTTAAAAAAATAATAATAAAAATAGTAATAAATCTGCAAAAAGAAAATTCTGTATCAGAAATTAACCCATTTCTTCCTAGGGAATTTTCTTTTTCTGATTTCTCTATAAAATAGAAAAAATCAAATTGGACTAATATAGGAGTCATGGACCGACATTCCTTGTGTCGCATACTAATTATATCATTTTCTTTTGCAGGGAGATCCTAGATACCCCAGATGGGTGTAAAAATTAAGTTCAAAATATATCAAGAATCATCTTCAGAAATACCAAAAGATGAAAAACACCGAGGCTTCAACCGTTAATTCCGGGGGGCAAACGAACACTGTCCATCTTTGACAGACAGAGTTATGTCAATCTGTAAACTTGTATGGGCAGTGTATTCTGATATGACGGTGGATTTATACTGATTAAACACGGGGGCATATTTAATGTATTGCAGAGGATCCCGCGTCTTTTGAAAGACAATATGGAACCCATGAAACAAATACCTTTACCAGAGACCGATCTTAAAATTTCTTCTTATCCGAAACATGCGAAGGGCTTTAGAGGACCGAGGTTCTATTAATGAACGTGGCCCACAGGAATTTCTCCCCACGCTACAGGCGACCGACACGAGCAAGTGGACGCCGAAAGAAATAAAATATGGATAAAAGTGGGCACACAACAGGTGGCCGGATTTATTACCAGCGCACTGATCGAGTTGTCATAGCGTTATTGTTTGTGATCTCAAGATGGATAGTGGGGGCCACTGCCGAACCCTTCATCAATGTTCTCGATATCATCGTCTGGAGCAATTAAACAAGAACATCAAGAAAAACATTAAGCCTCGACATCTTCGGTACCTCAAATCGTTCTGTTATACTATGCGGAAGAAACGATAGCAGGAAAATTAAACAAAAAAAAACACGTGAAGCTTTTCTTTCATTCCATTCATCAAAGAGCATTACAACAGCTCACTGGGGAGGAAAAGTAAAGCCAAACTGAGCCCTGATAACCATTACGAAGGAGCTCAACTGACTCTCCAAACAGTTGATGCTCCGGGTGCACCGGGCGTTCTCAGGATCAAGCTCCGCGAGCCTAAAGAAGAGGCGATCGCGCTTCTCCTTAGCCTGGGCCATACTGGCCTCGTAATGCTCGACAGCAAACTCCAAGTCCGAAATCGCCGCCCTCTCGAAAGCAATATCTGCCGTAATGTCATCAAGTCTCTCCTGCAGCCAACCGCATTTGCACCTCATCATAATATTGCTCGGCTCCTGTTCGGCGTAAGTTCGGACCAAGGCCAGACGGTCCACCAACTTTCCCCTCTCACGAACTAGCCACGAAAGCTGATCATTGGCAAACTTGAAGGCTTTCTTGTGATTATCAGCCATAAATGTGACTATTTCCAGACGCCCGTGCCGGTCTCGGTAACGAGCTTTCACGACGGCAGTCATAATGACCGTCTCATAAGCGCGGTTATAGGCAGCTAGAAAATTGATGAAGAGGGTCGGGAAGTTCCGATACTCCCTCCCCAGTTGGGTACCCTCAACAGAAGCAGCGTCTAGGGTCCTGAATAAACCGAGGATTTCAGCCTCAACGGTAGAGTTTTGGGCTATATGAGCGTAACCTTTACCAAGAAGATTGTAGAGTCTCTCCCACCCAGCCAGGATTTCGGCGGAGAAGGTATGGTTAGGAGAATTGGCCATTTTTGAAAGCAGATCACGAAAGAAAGGAGGAGAGAGGCGAGGCAGATGATCGGAATGCGAAGGTGATAATCTGCTTCAATTTAAATAATGATTTCACAGGGGCAGTCCTTATTGGTCGAGTTTTTTCTATCTACCATTCTCTGTCGGCAACACCCCCGCTGGCTCGGATTCCAGTCAAGCGGCAACCTCAAGCTGAGCAGACCCGACGTCTCTGCAGAAAAGTTGGACGGGCTGCCACCACTTTGAAAAAGAAAGAATAAAAAACGAGCTGAGTGGGAGACAAAGAAATTTTCGGCAGAAAACGAGATACGACTCGTCTTTATTGGAGGACCCGCCAGTAAATCGACGGTGGAGATCTTGACAAGGGCCCTCTACCACGAAAAGAAAAAAGGAAGACGAACTGAGCGAGAAACAAGGATTTCCCCTTTGATCAAAAGCTGAATATCAGATTTTCTCCCTCGAAAAATCTAATAGCACTGCCCGTGAAGAGGGAAGTCGTTGCTATTGCCAGAGAGAGAACTTGTCCTCATTTGATAGTGAGAGTTCATTCGCAAGAACTCGCAGGAGAAAGATAGAGAGGAAGGAGTTCTCGTGGGAGAGGAATTCAAAACCTTCACCATCAAAGCATCGGCTTTCAAAGCCTGTTACGAGAAACCATCGACGATCCCGTGATCCCTCAAGTCCAAGAAGACATCCTGAGGCGGTCTCGAGTCGGCAGTCCTAGATCCAGAAATATGTCGAGCATTAGGGAAACGGGCGCATGTTCAACCCTGGTCGAAGCTAATGAAGTTCCTTACCCTGAGGGTCTACTGGTCATGGCCATTGACGGTAATCCAGTCTCTCTGTCAATCCTTGTTACCGTATTGAGAAAATGCCGGTATAAGGTTGTAGCTCAAGCAAAGGCGACAGAGGCCTTAGAGATATTAAGGGGGAGTGGTGACCAGTTTGATATCGTCCTCACCGCCATGGTAGGGATTGACATGGATGTTTTCACTCTCTTGGAAGTCATCAATTCTAAATTAAACATGCCAGTCCTCGTATTATCGGCAAGCGATGATCAGCAAGCCATAACGAAGGCTGTCTTAAATGGGGCCCAAGACGTCGTAACGAAACCAGTTAGGGTTCAGATGCTTCAAAACATATGGCAGCACATGGTAAGGAAGCAATTGCACGACCATGAGAACAAGCATCAAGCCTTCAATTTTGTTCCAAGCAACTGGAGAAAGAAGATGAGTTGGTCTCCCGAGCTGCATCGTATGTTTGTTAATGCAGTTCAACAGGTAGGAATCGATTCGGCACGGCCGCAACATATACTGGAAATTATGAACGTAGAGGGACTCACTAAAGCAAATGTTTCGAGTCATCTTCAGAAGTACAGAAAAAGGGTGAGAGAACACAATGCAGCTCAGAATCAAGAAAACCAAGGCGGGACTGATCCAAGCTTGAATGTCGAGTCTCCTCGCCACCATAAGTTCCGCGGGTTAGCATGGGGTGAGCCACTTCCCATCATCAACCAAGCCAGTAGCCGTGCCATCAATCCTCCAGGCGTTAATCAAAGTATCCCCCAGAATCACCCTAATGCTCTTCAAGAGTATAGACCGCAGGGGCAGTGTATTCAGACTCCTTGGTCTGAGCACCAACCCGTGGCTAGAATTCATCCCATGATCAGCGCGCCTGCGCAGCCAGAGAATCAGACAAGAAATTATCCTGAGCACTTCCACTTCTTTAATCCTCGAATGGAAGGAGTTTTTGGCAGCAGCACAGTTGGTGATCCCCACACTTTCTCGAGTAATGATGAAGGCTCCAACACGAGAAGTCAAATTGCTCATGGCGAGGACAGAATGAGAAATCTACCGCCAGCATTTGCCAACAACAATGCCCAATTCGAGCATCAGTTGCTGGAAGGTTCAAGAGATTACCCAGATGATGAGCTTACTGCCCTGGTCAACCAGTTTAGGGTTGACAGACGTCCCAAGCCGCGATCAGGAGCCAGTGAGTAGGGACTCTCAAACATCGATCATCCACACCCGAACCAACACGAGACTAGCTGATTATCGAAGAGCCACAGGAGAGGCAGAACTGACCTTGAATAAGTGCACATTTTATTTCATGCTTAATTCCCCTGCGTATGATATTTTCCAGCTTTCTAGGTGTCTCGATTTAATTCAGGGACAAGGGGGCAATTTATTTATTTTTTTTATCCCGTCGAATGCGTGAATCCCTTTTTATGCTAGATTTAGGGCGGATCAATTTGTGGTAACGTCGCTGACTGCCATAATGAGAAATGTTGAATGGCCTCACGTAGGGAAATTTCAAGTGAAATGCCCAGGCGAGCTCGAAGACGGGTAATTGTGTGTCGTTCCAATTTACCCTCAATCGTTGCAAAATGTTAAATTGGATTTGTTCCATTCTCACCAAGGGAATCGCAAAATGCCTCAAGAGTGTCGCAAAATGAAATGACCCAATGGAACGCGATAGGACTCATTTGCCTCGAAGGTAACCTTGAAATTAAAGGAGCCCTCCGGTCCACGGACCCGATGGCATAGAAAATGATGATGGTCCAAGGCAACCCGAAAGAAAATAAGGCCCAACTAAGCAAAGCACTTACGTGGCAAGCTCAAAGTGAAGGGCAACTCGGGACATACAATTCAATCCAGTCCAAATGAAGGAACTTCCTCAATTCAAATTCAATAGAAGTACACACAAGGGTAAAACAGTATCGTTCCAATTTTTCTAGAATATGAAGAACATATACTGCCGCATTCTCTTTCATTTTTGCAGGGGAAGTCTCTACTGGCCAGATTTTCCTGTCTAACATTCCCTATCAGTATCACCTCCGCTACTCGTCTTCAATCTCCAGTCAAGCAAATCCGACGTCTCTACGGCAAAGCTAAACGGGACGCCACTACTTTGAAAAAGAAAAGATAAAAAATAAGCTGAGTGGGAGACAAAGACATTTTCGGCAGAAAAGAGATACGACTCGTCTTTATTGAAGAACTCGCCAGCAAATTGACGGTGGAGACAACAACAAGGGGCCCTATCACGAAAAGATGGAAGGAGACGAGCCGAGCAAGAGACACGATAAGAAAAGAGGATTGAGAAAGGCCGGACCCTTGGAAGAAGCAATACAGTTGCTAAACCCACGTTTAATTTTAAAAGAGACGTCATGCTCGGAAGAGGGTCTTAAGGCATAGGCAATCGCTCAGAAAAATTCAAAGAGAGTGAAAACACCGGAAACGAGTAGCAAATCTTGAGAAATCATCAACCAAATCAAAGATGTCTCAACCCAATACTCCCGAGAGCTATCATTGCCTGCTAAATATGGGAGAGGAAGAGTTCGAAGCCATGTTTGGGATCGAGCCTATGGAGCCTGGCTCTTCCGCCGACGACGTCCAAAATCTAAGTAAAGATAAGGACAATAACGGTAAGGGTCAAAAGAAGCGTTACCGTCGCCATACTAAGGAGTAGGTACAAAGGCTTGAGGATTTCTTCAGAACATGCCCTATGCCAGACGGCAAACAGAAAATGGAACTGAGTCAAGAGTTAGGACTTGAACCTTTGCAAATCAAGTTCTGATTTCAAAATAAGCGAACTCGAATGAAGGCTCGTCATGAGCACAACGAAGCCGAGTTTCTAAGAGTTGAAAATGAAAACCTCCGAGCGGAAAACAAGATGTATAAAGAGACTTTTGACTCCGCCACCTGCCCCAACTGCAATAGCCTCCTCCTCACCCTCGATGAAATATATGATCTGAGGATCGAAAATGCACGTTTAAGAGGTGAGTTAGACCAGTTTATAACAGGATCGAGTTCTGTTGGAGCAGGGTACAAAAGGACCAATGATACTGGATCAGCATCAATACCTCCCGAGGAAGAAGGGACAGATCACCACCAAGCGGACATTGACGATGATCTTTTCGCCATAATCAACCAGTTTGATATCGGTAAAGCATCGGGACTGTGATGCACTTGTTCAGCCAGTGACCACGAGACCTTCAATATGGCCGATGCATACCTAATTTGGGATGAAGCCAGCTGATCATGGGAGAGCCTGCAGAGGAAGCGGAACTAATCCTGAATGAGTGAATGTGTTTTATTTCCTTGCGTGATGTGTTTTTCTGCTTTTGTGAATGTGTAAAAGCAAAGAGTAATAATCCGACTTCCCCCTATTAAATGCTCGAATCCGCCACCTCACCAACCTCGCGACGAATTGATGGCGAGTGAAAATCTGCATAAACCTGAATGGTAACTCCGTATCGTTTCAATTTACCCTCAGTTGCTCCAAGTTTTAAAATTAAGCCCCTTCTATTCTCAGGAAATTGCAAATCGACCCGAGAACGCAATCATATCCGAATACAGGTTGGATAAAATTTGGGGGCAAATCAACTCATGGGCATTACCACGGGATAGACAGCTTCGGACAAAGGAAAGTACAAGCGAAAAACACGAACAATCTCAGAAATGGGTAATTCTATATCGTTCTAATGTGCACATAATCATCTCAAGTCTTGAATTGTCTTATTCCATTCTTAACAGGGATTGCAAATTACTTCGAGAAATACCGTAACATGGCCCAAGGTGATACAACAAGGCTGTTTTATCCCCAAAGATTAACCTTTGAAAGGATAGCCCCATGGACACCTACGGTCCAATGGACCGAATGGTATGGGGGATGACAGTAGGTCCGAAATATCCCGAGTTCGATCCCCAAGGGTGGGGTATGTTGTATGTATTATAAATAAATGAAACAACTTTTTGTGCATTTCTTTTTTACAAACAGGAATACTCGACGAGTAATATCAAAGTCAGTATTTTACCATAGTCTTCTCATAATGGTGAGGCGCCCAACAAAAGTCGAGGAAAATTCAATCCAACAAAACTGGTAAAAGACTCGTGCAAGACATTCAAGATGAAGGGTAAATCAGTATCGTTTTCAATTTATCCCTTTTAATACTGGCTGATATGTCTCTTTTTCTTTTTACAGGAAATATTTACACTAACATTTAACATGTTGAAGGAGACAAATCCGAAAGAAAATTATGATCATCTGACAAGATCTATTTTGGTGAAAAATGGGGCAAATTGATCACAACTCTGAAGCGAAAAAGCAAATATGTCTTCCTTATCTCGTTTGATTTCAAGAATAATTTCTCTGCTTTTTGCAGGGGCATTCAACCGCTAAACCATGGCGGTCGCTGTCATTAAACCAACCGAAATGCTCCCTCACTGTTGACACCTGATTTTTAATCATTTTTTCTATTGCTAAAGTAATAAAAAATCCATAAAAATTCATAAAATTGAAAAATCAACTTTGGGGACCTTAGCCAAGCCTAGGGAACCAATTTTGACCAAAAAACGATTTTTCATATTTTCAGTATTTTTACGTATTTTTTATTTATTTATTTTCGAAAATTAATAGAAAATTCATAAAAATTCATAAAATTGAAAAATCAACTTTGGGAACCTTAGCCAAGCCTAAGGAACGAATTTTGACCAAAAAATAATTTTTCATATTATATATATTTTAATTTTTTTTAAAAAAATACAAAAATATTTGAAAATTTTGGAAAAATAACATTTGAGGCCAAAAAATACACAAAGATAGTTAATATTTTTATTTTAAATCTATTTTCATATTGGCCATCGCAAATTCAGAAAAATCCAATTCGAGTCACGTGTTCCTTCACGAGTATAATCTCGAATCGGGCCTAAAAAAATTTAATTTGAGTCAACTTATTTTTAACTTTCACTTTTTATGAGTTGTGACATTGTCTTCTAATATTTTAAATTTTCATCTTGGCCCAATTATACCCAGAATGACTTAATTTTGCAAAAGGGCTTTAATTAAATTATGCATTATTTTCAGCGACAAGAAATGAGCTTAAATTTGACATGTGGTAAATTTTGGTGTGTCAAAAATTGTGAGGAGATTTGGACTTAAAGAAATATATTTTTTCAAGGACTGAATTGTAAATACTTAAAATTCAAGGACTAGAGTGCAAATACCTAACTCTTGAAGGATTATTTTACAATTAATAAAAAGAAGAGTTAGTGGATAAATTAGAATAGAGAAGGGAAGATGAAGAAGAGGAGATGAAGAAGAGAAGTTGGAGAAGAATGGATGGAGAAAATAAGATAAGAATAGAGAAGGGAAGATGGAGATGAAGAAGAGTTAGTAGAGAAATTAGAATGGAAGATAAGAATAGAGAAGGGAAGATGGAGATTAAGAAGAGTTAGTGGAGAAATTAGAATGGGAGATAAATATGGAGAAGGGAAGATGAAGATGAAGAAGAGTTAGTGGAGAGATTAGAATGTGAGATAGAGATGGAGAATGGAAGATGAAAATGAAGAAGAGTTAGTGGAGAAATTAGAATGGGAGATAGAGTTAGTGGAAAAATTAGAATGGGAGATAGATGAGTAGGTTATAAAAGGAGGAAGAAGTGAGCTTGAGAGAGGATTCTTGAGAGAGAAAATTTGAAGTGTTTGGGAGGATTTTTTTTGGAGAGAAAATTTTGGATGTTTGAGAGAGTTTTTGGAGATTGAAGAAAAATTTGAGAGAAAGAAAATACCAAAAGAGAGAGAATTTTGAAGATGATGGGAGTTCAAAGCTAGGGATTATCATCACAAATTCCTTCATTGATCAATATAAATCAAGAGTTCATCCTCGTCAACGAGCAAGCAAATTCGAGCTAAGTGTTTTTATTTATTCATTTGTTTATGGTTTTACTTGCAAATTAGCACAAATTGTATACATTTTCTCCATCTCTTTTTTCTTTCCATATTTTATGTCAGGAGAAGGATATCTCTACGTCAACAGCAAAAATCTCGTAGAGATGCAAAAATCGGCCCAGACAAGCTCCTAAGCTGTCCACCGATTTCTCAACTGATCTGTGACTAAAAGTCCCTCTTAACTCAAAAGAAACTCTCTATATTGGGAACATAGAGAGCGAAAATCAATTATAGAAATCCCTCCCAAAAAAATGGGAGATAAGTACTCTTTCCACTCTTCTGGTTTTAGGTGCAGATTAGCACATATTTTGTATACTGACACTTCACTCTATTTTATGTCAGGAAGCCACAGCTCTATATCAATGGTCAACCCTATGGAAGCACAAAATCGGCTTGGAGGAGTCCTCAAGCGCGCACAAATTTCAAATTGTTGAATCAATTCGTTGTATTTCATTTTAAAGAATTCATACCCCAAAATGGAGAGGACAAAGTCCATCCGCAATTTAAATACCTGCACCATAAATCCCAAAGGGAAGAGCCAAGCCAATGCTTAGCCTCCCATTGGAGGTTTTTACTTACAGTAGTTAAATACCTGCAACTTAAATACATGTACCTTAAATCCCAAAGGGAAGAGCCAAGCCAATGCTTAGCCTCCCATTGGAGGTTTTTACTTACAGTAGTTAAATACCTGCAACTTAAATACCTGTACCTTAAATCCCAAAGGGAAGAGCCAAGCCAATGCTTAGCCTCCCATTGGAGGTTTTTACTTACAGTAGTTAAATACATGCAACTTAAATACATGTACCTTAAATCCCAAAGGGAAGAGCCAAGCCAATGCTTAGCCTCCCATTGGAGGTTTTTACTTACAGTAGTTAAATACCTGCAACTTAAATACCTGTACCTTAAATCCCAAAGGGAAGAGCCAAGCCAATGCTTAGCCTCCCATTGGAGGTTTTTACTTACAGTAGTTTAAATACTTGCAACTTAAATACCTGTACCTTAAATCCCAAAGGGAAGAGCCAAGCCAATGCTTAGCCTCCCATTGGAGGTGTTTATTCACTGTCATGTACTTCCTATAATTTAATTTTTGAATCATCAGACCCAAAAGATGAGTAGGTCGTAATACTGCACAGAAGTCGTTAACACACTCCCTCTTTCGGCTTCAGGGAATCTTTAACACTTAAAAAATATAACAAATAAAAATATATACCATCCACGCATCCTATTTAAAAAGTGAAAACACAAAAGAGAATACCCTACTAGAGTCTTAGGAATAAATCAAGCCCGAGTTGCCAAATTAGGATATCCATGAAATTAAGGTACCGAAAGGGCATTAGTTTTAATTAACTAGTGTAACCAAGTCCCCGAGCCCCTAATCTCTGGTTCGCAGGAATAAATTAGTTCTCCCGCTAATTTATTTAGGTTTCTAATCGACCTACCAAGAACGATTAGTGGCGACTCCAAATTTCAAAATCATTTAAACAAAAACCAAAGTTGCGATTCGGTAGGGCTTGGGAGGGTCCGCGTTAGGTTAGTCAAATCTAATTAACCTAATAATCCGTTAACCCCCTAGAATTAATAAAAATATTTTCAGAGGGTCGCGACAGACTGGCGACTCCACTGGGGACTAGAGATTTTTAAATTTTCGAAAAAAGATATCAATTGGAATACTTAAATTTTTTCGAAATTTTAAAAGTCTTAGTGGACTTAGGCCAATGAAAATTTCATGGATATTTCGCTTCTGGCGATCTTGCTTGGGACTCATTTTATAGGTGTTATATGTTTTTGCAGGATGGGAGTTATAAGGGGCGGAGTGTTTGGCTAACCCATTTGTTTTGCAGGCTCGGTGTTGGGATTATGTTTAATTTCACACATTTTTAGAAGCGCTGTTTTGATATCAATTGTTGTGCATGTCTTGCATATTCTGAGGATCACAACACCTGCACACACAAGCGTCTAAACCCAAGTCGCGAAATTTTTCCTAGGTAACCATAGATAGGGATCGAATATGCAAAGCTCTTGCGTCAATTGCGCTTGGGTTGACCATATTTTATCCCGCTCATTATCTGAATTGACAATTCTTCCCATTGTGATTTGATTGCGCGGAGGGTAAGGTTATCAATTCAGATAGTGGGGGCCTTTTAGGTCCATACCCTGTCTCTCCTTCTTTTATTTTCTAGAGTCCACTCCTCACTTGAGTCATGCGCATGACTATGTGATTTGCATTTCTCTAAGGTAAAAGTAAGTTCTCTAATTTTATCTTGTATTTATTTTCGGTTGGTCCATGCTAGGAGTTAGTCAGTTTTTGAGCTTGATATTACGACCATTCTTTTAAAAGAAAATAAAAATTAAATTTGTCCCTCATTTCTTTAAAAAAAAATTTTTTTTTGAAAAAATGATGTGAAAAAATCCCTTCATGGGAATTTTATTAACCAATAAGGGATTTTTGTCATTTTTTTATTGCTTCAATAAAAATGAAATTTTCCTGAAAAAATTTTCCTCTGAAAATTTATTTCAATAAAAAGAAAAATTCCTTAAAAAAAACTCTAGTAGACATCAAGTGATTTTATCACATTTTTCAAATTATAAAAACTTGCAAGAAAATTCTTCTCGAGAAATTCGCTCATGTTTTTCTAAGAAAATTTTCTCTAAATAAAATTAGACTAATGTCTCGGGGGAATTGTATTGACCAATAAGAGATTTTTGTCATGTTTTTCTTGCTTCAATAAAAATGAAATTTTCCTGACAAATTTTCCTCTGAAAATTTATTTCGATAAAAAGAAAAATTCCTTCAAAAAAAAAAACTTTGGTAAACATCAAGTGATTTTATCACATTCTTTCAAATTATAAAAACTTGCAACAAAAATTCTTTTCGAGAAATTAGCTCATGTTTTTCTAAGAAAATTTTCTCTAAATAAAATTAGACTAATGTCTCGGGGGAATTTTGTTAACCAATAAAGGATTTCTGTTATGTCTTTCCTGCTTCAATAAAAATAAAATTTTCCTGATAAATTTACCTCTGAAAATTTATTTTGATAAAAAGGAAATTCCTTCAAAAATTTTAGTAAACATCAAGAGATTTTGTCACATTCCTTAAAAAAAATAATAATAAAAAAAGAGTAATAAATCTGCAAAAAAAAAATTATGTATCAGAAATTAACCCATTTCTTCCTAAGGAATTTTTTTTTCTGATCTCTCTATAAAATAGAAAAAATAAAATTGGACTAATATAGGAGTCATGGACCGACATTCCTTGTGTCGCATACTAATTATATCCTTTTCTTTTGCAGGGAGATCCTAGATACCCCAGACGGGTGTAAAAATTAAATTCAATAATATATCAAGAATCATCTTCAGAAATACCAAAAGACGAAAAACACCAAGGCTTCAACCGTTAATTCAGGGGGGCAAACGAACACTGTCCATCTTTGACAGACAGAGTTGTGTCAATCCGTAAACTTGTATGGGCAGTGTATTCTGATATGACGGTGGATTTATACTGATTAAACACGGGGGCATATTTAATGTATTGCAGAGGATCCCGCGTCTTTTGAAAGACAATATGGATTATATAATCAGAACCCATGAAACAAATACCTTTACCTGATTAAATCAACCAGAGACCGATCTTAAAATTTCCTCTTATCCGAAACATGCGGAGGGCTTTAGAGGACCGAGGTTCTATTAATGAACGTGGCCCACAGGAATTTCTCCCGACGCTACAGGCGACCGACACGAGCAAGTGGACGCCGAAAGAAATAAAATATGGATAAAAGTGGGCACACAACAGGTGGCCGGATTTATTACCAGCGCACTGATCGAGTTGTCATAGTGTTATTGTTTGTGATCTCAAGATGGATAGTGGGGGCCACCGCCGAACCCTTCATCAATGTTCTCGATATCATCGTCTGGAGCAATTAAACAAGAACATCAAGAAAAACATTAAGCCTCGACATCTTCGGTACCTCAAATCGTTCTGTTATGCTGTGCGGAAGAAACGATAGCAGGAAAATTAAACAAAAAAAAAACACGTGAAGCTTTTCTTTCATTCCATTCATCAAAGAGCATTACAACAGCTCACTGGGGAGGAAAAGTAAAGCCAAACTGAGCCCTGATAACCATTACGAAGGAGCTCAACTGACTCTCCAAACAGTTGATGCTCCGGGTGCACCGGGCGTTCTCAGGATCAAGCTCCGCGAGCCTAAAGAAGAGGCGATCGCGCTTCTCCTTAGCCTGGGCCATACTGGCCTCGTAATGCTCGACAGCAAACTCCAAGTCCGAAATCGCCGCCCTCTCGAAAGCAATATCTGCCGTAATGTCATCAAGTCTCTCCTGCAGCCAACCGCATTTGCACCTCATCATAATATTGCTCGGCTCCTGTTCGGCGTAAGTTCGGACCAAGGCCAGACGGTCCACCAACTTTCCCCTCTCACGAACTAGCCACGAAAGCTGATCATTGGCAAACTTGAAGGCTTTCTTGTGATTATCAGCCATAAATGTGACTATTTCCAAACGCTCGTGCCGGTCTCGGTAACGAGCTTTCACGACGGCAGTCACAATGACCGTCTCATAAGCGCGGTTATAGGCAGCAAGAAAATTAATGAAGAGGGTCGGGAAGTTCCGATACTCCCTCCCCAGTTGGGTACCCTCAACAGAAGCAGCGTCTAGGGTCCTGAATAAACCGAGGATTTCAGCCTCAACGGTAGAGTTTTGGGCTATATGAGCGTAACCTCTACCAAGAAGATTGTAGAGTCTCTCCCACCCAGCCAGGATTTCAGCGGAGAAGGTATGGTTAGGAGAATTGGCCATTTTTGAAAGCAGATCACGAAAGAAAGGAGGAGAGAGGCGAGGCAGATGATCGGAATGCGAAGGTGATAATCTGCTTCAATTTAAATAATGATTTCACAGGGCAGTCCTTATTGGTCGAGTTTTTTCTATCTACCATTCTCTGTCGGCAACACCCCCGCTGGCTCGAATTCCAGTCAAGCGGCAACCTCAAGCTGAGTAGACCCGACGTCTCTGCAGAAAAGTTGGACGGGCTGCCACCACTTTGAAAAAGAAAGAATAAAAAACGAGCTGAGTGGGAGACAAAGAAATTTTCGGCAGAAAAGGAGATACGACTCGTCTTTATTGGAGGACCCGCCAGTAAATCGACGGTGGAGATCTTGACAAGGGCCCTCTACCACGAAAAGAAAAAAGGAAGACGAACTGAGCGAGAAACAAGGATTTCCCCTTTGATCAAAAGCTGAATATCAGATTTTCTCCCTCGAAAAATCTAATAGCACTGCCCGTGAAGAGGGAAGTCGTTGCTATTGCTAGAGAGAGAACTTGTCCTCATTTGATAGTGAGAGTTCATTCGCAAGAACTCGCAGGAGAAAGATAGAGAGGAAGGAGTTCTCGTGGGAGAGGAATTCAAAACCTTCACCATCAAAGCATCGGCTTTCAAAGCCTGTTACGAGAAACCATCGACGATCCCGTGATCCCTCAAGTCCAAGAAGACATCCTGAGGCGGTCTCGAGTCGGCAGTCCTAGATCCAGAAATATGTCGAGCATTAGGGAAACGGGCGCATGTTCAACCCTGGTCGAAGCTAATGAAGTTCCTTACCCTGAGGGTCTACTGGTCATGGCCATTGACGGTAATCCAGTCTCTCTGTCAATCCTTGTTACCGTATTGAGAAAATGCCGGTATAAGGTTGTAGCTCAAGCAAAGGCGACAGAGGCCTTAGAGATATTGAGGAGGAGTGGTGACCAGTTTGATATCGTCCTCACCGCCATGGTAGGGATTGACATGGATGTTTTCACTCTCTTGGAAGTCATCAATTCTAAATTAAACATGCCAGTCCTCGTAATATCGGCAAGCGATGATCAGCAAGCCATAATGAAGGCTGTCTTAAATGGGGCCCAAGACGTCGTAACGAAACCAGTTAGGGTTCAGATGCTTCAAAACATATGGCAGCACGTGGTAAGGAAGCAATTGCACGACCATGAGAACAAGCATCAAGCCTTCAATTTTGTTCCAAGCAACTGGAGAAAGAAGATGAGTTGGTCTCCCGAGCTGCATCGTATGTTTGTTAATGCAGTTCAACAGGTAGGAATCGATTCGGCACGGCCGCAACATATACTGGAAATTATGAACGTAGAGGGACTCACTAAAGCAAATGTTTCGAGTCATCTTCAGAAGTACAGAAAAAGGGTGAGAGAACACAATGCAGCTCAGAATCAAGAAAACCAAGGCGGGACTGATCCAAGCCTGAATGTCGAGTCTCCTCGCCACCATAAGTTCCGCGGGTTAGCATGGGGCGAGCCACTTCCCATCATCAACCAAGCCAGTAGCCGTGCCATCAATCCTCCAGGCGTTAATCAAAGTATCCCCCAGAATCACCCTAATGCTCTTCAAGAGTATAGACCGCAGGGGCAGTGTATTCAGACTCCTTGGTCTGAGCACCAACCCGTGGCTAGAATTCATCCCATGATCAGCGCGCCTGCGCAGCCAGAGAATCAGACAAGAAATTATCCTGAGCACTTCCACTTCTTTAATCCTCGAATGGAAGGAGTTTTTGGCAGCAGGACAGTTGGTGATCCCCACACTTTCTCGAGTAATGATGAAGGCTCCAGCACGAGAAGTCAAATTGCTCATGGCGAGGACAGAATGAGAAATCTATCGCCAGCATTTGCCAACAACAATGCCCAATTCGAGCATCAGTTGCTGGAAGGTTCAAGAGATTACCTAGATGATGAGCTTACTGCCCTGGTCAACCAGTTTAGGGTTGACAGACGTCCCAAGCCGCGATCAGGAGCCAGTGAGTAGGGACTCTCAAACATCGATCATCCACACCCGAACCAATACGAGACTAGCTGATTATCGAAGAGCCACAGGAGAGGCAGAACTGACCTTGAATAAGTGCACATTTTATTTCATGCTTAATTCCCCTGGGTATGATATTTTCCAGCTTTCTAGGTGTCTCGATTTAATTCAGGGACAATGGGGCAATTTATTTATTTTTTTTATCCCGTCGAATGCGTGAATCCCTTTTTATGCTAGATTTAGGGCGGATCAATTTGTGGTAACGTCGCTGACTGCCATAATGAGAAATGTTGAATGGCCTCACGTAGGGAAATTTCAAGTGAAATGCCCAGGCGAGCTCGAAGACGGGTAATTGTGTGTCGTTCCAATTTACCCTCAATCGTTGCAAAATGCTAAATTGGATTTGTTCCATTCTCACCCAGGGAATCGCAAAGTGCCTCAAGAGTGTCGCAAAATGAAATGACCCAATGGAACGCGATAGGACTCATTTGCCTCGAAGGTAACCTTCAAATTAAAGGAGCCCTCCGGTCCACGGACCCGATGGCATAGAAAATGATGATGGTCCAAGGCAACCCGAAAGAAAATAAGGCCCAACTAAGCAAAGCACTTACGTGGCAAGCTCAAAGTGAAGGGCAACTCGGGACATACAATTCAATCCAGTCCAAATGAAGGAACTTCCTCAATTCAAATTCAATAGAAGTACACACAAGGGTAAAACAGTATCGTTCCAATTTTTCTAGAATATGAAGAACATATACTGCCGCATTCTCTTTCATTTTTGCAGGGGAAGTCTCTACTGGCCAGATTTTCCTATCTAACATTCCCTATCAGTATCACCTCCGCTACTCGTCTCCAATCTCCAGCCAAGCAAATCCGACGTCTCTACGGCAAAGCTAAACGGGACGCCACTACTTTGAAAAAGAAAAGATAAAAAATAAGCTGAGTGGGAGACAAAGACATTTTCAGCAGAAAAGAGATACGACTCGTCTTTATTGAAGAACTCGCCAGCAAATTGACGGGGGAGACAACAACAAGGGGCCCTATCACGAAAAGATGGAAGGAGACGAGCCGAGCAAGAGACACGATAAGAAAAGAGGATTGAGAAAGGCCGGACCCTTGGAAGAAGCAATACAGTTGCTAAACCCACGTTTAATTTTAAAAGAGACGCCATGCTCGGAAGAGGGTCTTAAGGCATAGGCAATCGCTCAGAAAAATTCAAAGAGAGTGAAAACACCGGAAACGAGTAGCAAATCTTGAGAAATCATCAACCAAATCAAAGATGTCTCAACCCAATACTCCCGAGAGCTATCATTGCCTGCTAAATATGGGAGAGGAAGAGTTCGAAGCCATGTTTGGGATCGAGCCTATGGAGCCTGGCTCTTCCGCAGACGACGTCCAAAATCTCAGTAAAGATAAGGATAATAACGGTAAGGGTCAAAAGAAGCGTTACCGTCGCCATACTAAGGAGCAGGTACAAAGGCTTGAGGATTTCTTCAGAACATGCCCTATGCTAGACGGCAAACAGAAAATGGAACTGAGTCAAGAGTTAGGACTTGAATCTTTGCAAATCAAGTTCTGGTTTTAAAATAAGCGAACCCGAATGAAGGCTCGTCATGAGCACAACGAAGCCGAGTTTCTAAGAGTTGAAAATGAAAACCTCCGAGCGGAAAACAAGATGTATAAAGAGACTTTTGACTCCGCCACCTGCCCCAACTGCAATAGCCTCCTCCTCACCCTCGATGAAATGTATGATCTGAGGATCGAAAATGCACGTTTAAGAGGTGAGTTAGACCAGTTTATAACAGGATCGAGTTCTGTTGGAGGAGGGTACAAAAGGACCAATGATACTGGATCAGCATCAATACCTCCCGAGGAAGAAGGGACAGATCACCACCAAGCGGACATTGACGATGATCTTTTCGCCATAATCAACCAGTTTGATATCGGTAAAGCATCGGGACTGTGATGCACTTGTTCAGCCAGTGACCACGAGACCTTCAATATGGCCGATGCATACCTAATTTGGGATGAAGCCAGTTGATCATGGGAGAGCCTGCAGAGGAAGCGGAACTAATCCTGAATGAGTGAATGTGTTTTATTTCCTTGCGTGATGTGTTTTTCTGCTTTTGTGAATGTGTAAAAGCAAGGAGTAATAATCCGACTTCCCCCTATTAAATGCTCGAATCCGCCACCTCACCAACCTCGCGACGAATTGATGGCGAGTGAAAATCTGCATAAACCTGAAGGGTAACTCCGTATCGTTTCAATTTACCCTCAGTTGCTCCAAGTTTTAAAATTAAGCCCCTTCTATTCTCAGGAAATTGCAAATCGACCCGAGAACGCAATCATATCCGAATACAGGTTGGATAAAATTTGGGGGCAAATCAACTCATGGGCATTACCACGGGATAGACAGCTTCGGACAAAGGAAAGTACAAGCGAAAGACGCGAACAATCTCAGAAATGGGTAATTCTGTATCGTTCTAATGTGCACATAATCATCTCAAGTCTTGAATTGTCTTATTCCATTCTTAACAGGGATTGCAAATTACCTCGAGAAATACCGTAACATGGCCCAAGGTGATACAACAGGGCTGTTTTATCCCCAAAGATTAACCTTTGAAAGGATAGCCCCATGGACACCTACGGTCCAATGGACCGAATGGTATGGGGGATGACAGTAGGTCCGAAATATCCCGAGTTCGATCCCCAAGGGTGGGAAATGTTGTATGTATTATAAATAAATGAAACAACTTTTTGTGCATTTCTTTTTTACAAACAGGAATACTCGACGAGTAATATCAAAGTCAGTATTTTACCATAGTCTTCTCATAATGGTGAGGCGCCCAACAAAAGTCGAGGAAAATTCAATCCAACAAAACTGGTAAAAGACTCGTGCAAGACATTCAAGATGAAGGGTAAATCAGTATCGTTTTCAATTTATCCCTTTTAATACTGGCTGATATGTCTCTTTTTCTTTTTACAGGAAATATTTACACTAACATTTAACATGTTGAAGGAGACAAATCCAAAAGAAAATTATGATCATCTGACAAGATCTATTTTGGTGAAAAATGGGGCAAATTGATCACAAGCTCTGAAGCGAAAAAGCAAATATGTCTTCCTTATCTCGTTTGATTTCAAGAATAATTTCTCTGCTTTTTGCAGGGGCATTCAACCGCTAAACCATGGCGGTCGCTGTCATTAAGCCAACCGAAATGCTCCCTCACCCATATGCTTCATCGCGCAGGGGCAAAGTTTGGGACAAACCGCTCCTCGACATAAGGAGTGGGCTTCCCAATTTGTTCGATCCACCCATATACCAGGGGCAATTCAAATCCGCCCATGTTTGCACATTATATAAACACACATGATGCTAAAAATTGTCACATCGGCATTGTGTTTACACATTTCATGAATTATGTATGACTATTCGGCATGTTTAATTTACCGACTTCAACTTAGAGCATAAACTGCATAGGAGACGTCAAATGTGCAAAATGGGGCATAACAGGATGAGGAAAGGCAAACCATTTCCACACAGGTCTAACATTTTAATCTACAGATAAACAGCTTTTCTCCAGAGTGAAAGAAAGCCCTTTTCGGAATGAAGTCCCCCATTCAGATTACATTCGAGGTGTTCGTACTATAAGAACCTCCTTAAACATAAGTGGTAATGCAATACATGATCCATATATTGATCGATTGCATCATGAGTTATTACACAGACTGCCTTTAATCATGGCAAACTTAGCAGAACAATTTTGCATGAACCAATGAACGCATTGATGAAAATGCTTGCACATGTTACCTCTGACATTGCCTGACAGGCAACACATTCCCGGTGTTCGAGTTACCTTCCAAAGTCTTGAAGTTCATTCGGCGATTATTGAATGAACAAGCCTGGTTGTCGAGAAGCCACCAAGCATTTTTTCCAAATTCTCAGGTAAGTATATCTTCAACCTGAACCTTTCAAGAGAATGAATTCTGACGGTTGTTGGGATACTCGAATCCATTGCGGTATATACAGGTATCCACCTTCTTTAATAAAGCATGATTTGTCTCAAGGACAGAAATATTCGGGACCTTTTGATCTCTGCCTCTTTGATTTATTCCTAAAGCGACCGGAGAATATAATTTGGGTTTGAGCTTCTGCAGGATTCCTAGTCTCCCCAGATTTCAGAATGGCACCCTTTGAGGTACACCAAGTCCTTCTTATAGGCAAACTAAGTCCTACTTACAGGCAAACTAAGTCCTTCTTACAGGCAAACCAAGTCTTCTTACAGGCACAAAGTCCTTCTTACAGGCAAACCAAGTCCTTCTTACAGGCATAAAGTCTTTCTTACAGGCAAATCAAGTCCTTCTTACAGGCAAATCAAGTCCTGCTTACAGGCAAACAAAGTCCTTCTTACAGGCAAATCAAGTCCTTCTTACAGGCACAAAGTCCTTCTTACAGGCAAATCAAGTCCTTCTTACAGGCACAAAGTCCTTCTTACAGGCAAATCAAGTCCTTCTTACAGGCATAAAGTCCTTCTTACAGGCAAATCAAGTCCTTCTTACAGGCAAAACAAGTCCTTCTTACAGGCATAAAGTCCTTCTTACAGGCAAATCAAGTCCTTCTTACAGGCACAAAGTCCTTCTTACAGGCAAATCAAGTCCTTCTTACAGGCACAAAATCCTTCTTACAGGCATAAAGTCCTTCTTACAGGCAAATCAAGTCCTTCTTACAGGCATAAAGTTCTTCTTACAAGCAAACAAAGTCCTTCTTACAGGCAAATCAAGTCCTTCTTACAGGCACAAAGTCCTTCTTACAGGCAAAGTAAGTCCTTCTTACAGGCAAAACAAAGTCCTTCTTACAGGCAAATCAAGTCCTTCTTACAGGCACAAAGTTCTTCTTACAGGCAAAGTAAGTCCTTCTTACAGGCAAAGTAAGTCCTTCTTACAGGCAAATCAAGTCCTTCTTACAGGCAAATTAAGTCCTTTTTACAGGCAAATCAAGTCCTTCTTACAGGCAAATTAAGTCCTTTTGACAGGCACAAGTCCTTTTTACAGGCACCAAGTCCTTTTTACTGGCACCAAGTCCTTTCTACAGGCACCAAGTCCTTCTTACAGGTATCTCCATGTGGTGACCTACCATACGGGTCAAATCTCAATCAAAATTTAATCAGTAGAATCCTTTTATTAGGAATCTACCATGGTACGACCCACCATACGGGTCAAATGGTATGACCCACCATACGGGTCAAATTTTAATTCAATTTTTAATCAGTAGAATCCTTTTATTAGGAATCTACCATGGGTTGATCCACCATACGGGTTCAAGTTCAACCACCCTAAAGTTTTTTTATATAACGAATCCTTAGGTTCTCATTTCATTTTCAGTGGAACAATCATGTCACGACTCTTTTTATTTCCTTGTATTGAGTCGATAAGAATCCAGGTGTCATCTCGTCTTTGAAATGAACCTCTACCGAGCTTCCTTTCAAAGAGGGGCAGCTGTTGACACCTGATTTTTAATCATTTTTTCTATTGCTAAAGTAATAAAAAATCCATAAAAATTCATAAAATTGAAAAATCAACTTTGGGGACCTTAGCCAAGCCTAGGGAACCAATTTTGACCAAAAAACGATTTTTCATATTTTCAGTATTTTTACGTATTTTTTATTTATTTATTTTCGAAAATTAATAGAAAATTCATAAAAATTCATAAAATTGAAAAATCAACTTTGGGAACCTTAGCCAAGCCTAAGGAACGAATTTTGACCAAAAAATAATTTTTCATATTATATATATTTTAATTTTTTTAAAAAAAATACAAAAATATTTGAAAATTTTGGAAAAATAACATTTGAGGCCAAAAAATACACAAAGATAGTTAATATTTTTATTTTAAATCTATTTTCATATTGGCCATCGCAAATTCAGAAAAATCCAATTCGAGTCACGTGTTCCTTCACGAGTATAATCTCGAATCGGGCCTAAAAAAATTTAATTTGAGTCAACTTATTTTTAACTTTCACTTTTTATGAGTTGTGACATTGTCTTCTAATATTTTAAATTTTCATCTTGGCCCAATTATACCCAGAATGACTTAATTTTGCAAAAGGGCTTTAATTAAATTATGCATTATTTTCAGCGACAAGAAATGAGCTTAAATTTGACATGTGGTAAATTTTGGTGTGTCAAAAATTGTGAGGAGATTTGGACTTAAAGAAATATATTTTTTCAAGGACTGAATTGTAAATACTTAAAATTCAAGGACTAGAGTGCAAATACCTAACTCTTGAAGGATTATTTTACAAATAATAAAAAGAAGAGTTAGTGGATAAATTAGAATAGAGAAGGGAAGATGAAGAAGAGGAGATGAAGAAGAGAAGTTGGAGAAGAATGGATGGAGAAAATAAGATAAGAATAGAGAAGGGAAGATGGAGATGAAGAAGAGTTAGTAGAGAAATTAGAATGGAAGATAAGAATAGAGAAGGGAAGATGGAGATTAAGAAGAGTTAGTGGAGAAATTAGAATGGGAGATAAATATGGAGAAGGGAAGATGAAGATGAAGAAGAGTTAGTGGAGAGATTAGAATGTGAGATAGAGATGGAGAATGGAAGATGAAAATGAAGAAGAGTTAGTGGAGAAATTAGAATGGGAGATAGAGTTAGTGGAAAAATTAGAATGGGAGATAGATGAGTAGGTTATAAAAGGAGGAAGAAGTGAGCTTGAGAGAGGATTCTTGAGAGAGAAAATTTGAAGTGTTTGGGAGGATTTTTTTTGGAGAGAAAATTTTGGATGTTTGAGAGAGTTTTTGGAGATTGAAGAAAAATTTGAGAGAAAGAAAATACCAAAAGAGAGAGAATTTTGAAGATGATGGGAGTTCAAAGCTAGGGATTATCATCACAAATTCCTTCATTGATCAATATAAATCAAGAGTTCATCCTCGTCAACGAGCAAGCAAATTCGAGCTAAGTGTTTTTATTTATTCATTTGTTTATGGTTTTACTTGCAAATTAGCACAAATTGTATACATTTTCTCCATCTCTTTTTTCTTTCCATATTTTATGTCAGGAGAAGGATATCTCTACGTCAACAGCAAAAATCTCGTAGAGATGCAAAAATCGGCCCAGACAAGCTCCTAAGCTGTCCACCGATTTCTCAACTGATCTGTGACTAAAAGTCCCTCTTAACTCAAAAGAAACTCTCTATATTGGGAACATAGAGAGCGAAAATCAATTATAGAAATCCCTCCCAAAAAAATGGGAGATAAGTACTCTTTCCACTCTTCTGGTTTTAGGTGCAGATTAGCACATATTTTGTATACTGACACTTCACTCTATTTTATGTCAGGAAGCCACAGCTCTATATCAATGGTCAACCCTATGGAAGCACAAAATCGGCTTGGAGGAGTCCTCAAGCGCGCACAAATTTCAAATTGTTGAATCAATTCGTTGTATTTCATTTTAAAGAATTCATACCCCAAAATGGAGAGGACAAAGTTCATCCGCAATTTAAATACCTGCACCATAAATCCCAAAGGGAAGAGCCAAGCCAATGCTTAGCCTCCCATTGGAGGTTTTTACTTACAGTAGTTAAATACCTGCAACTTAAATACATGTACCTTAAATCCCAAAGGGAAGAGCCAAGCCAATGCTTAGCCTCCCATTGGAGGTTTTTACTTACAGTAGTTAAATACCTGCAACTTAAATACATGTACCTTAAATCCCAAAGGGAAGAGCCAAGCCAATGCTTAGCCTCCCATTGGAGGTTTTTACTTACAGTAGTTAAATACATGCAACTTAAATACATGTACCTTAAATCCCAAAGGGAAGAGCCAAGCCAATGCTTAGCCTCCCATTGGAGGTTTTTACTTACAGTAGTTAAATACCTGCAACTTAAATACCTGTACCTTAAATCCCAAAGGGAAGAGCCAAGCCAATGCTTAGCCTCCCATTGGAGGTTTTTACTTACAGTAGTTTAAATACTTGCAACTTAAATACCTGTACCTTAAATCCCAAAGGGAAGAGCCAAGCCAATGCTTAGCCTCCCATTGGAGGTGTTTATTCACTGTCATGTACTTCCTATAATTTAATTTTTGAATCATCAGACCCAAAAGATGAGTAGGTCGTAATACTGCACAGAAGTCGTTAACACACTCCCTCTTTCGGCTTCAGGGAATCTTTAACACTTAAAAAATATAACAAATAAAAATATATACCATCCACGCATCCTATTTAAAAAGTGAAAACACAAAAGAGAATACCCTACTAGAGTCTTAGGAATAAATCAAGCCCGAGTTGCCAAATTAGGATATCCATGAAATTAAGGTACCGAAAGGGCATTAGTTTTAATTAACTAGTGTAACCAAGTCCCCGAGCCCCTAATCTCTGGTTCGCAGGAATAAATTAGTTCTCCCGCTAATTTATTTAGGTTTCTAATCGACCTACCAAGAACGATTAGTGGCGACTCCAAATTTCAAAATCATTTAAACAAAAACCAAAGTTGCGATTCGGTAGGGCTTGGGAGGGTCCGCGTTAGGTTAGTCAAATCTAATTAACCTAATAATCCGTTAACCCCCTAGAATTAATAAAAATATTTTCAGAGGGTCGCGACACTCACCCATATGCTTCATCGCGCAGGGGCAAAGTTTGGGACAAACCGCTCCTCGACTTAAGGAGTGGGCTTCCCAATTTGTTCGATCCACCCTTATACCAGGGGCAATTCAAATCCGCCCATGTTTGCACATTATATAAACACACATGATGCTAAAAATTGTCACATCGGCATTGTGTTTACACATTTCATGAATTATGTATGACTATTCCGCATGTTTAATTTACCGACTTCAACTTAGAGCATAAACTGCATAGGAGACGTCAAATGTGCAAAATGGGGCATAACAGGATGAGGAAAGGCAAACCATTTCCACACAGGTCTAACATTTTAATCTACAGATAAACAGCTTTTCTCCAGAGTGAAAGAAAGCCCTTTTCGGAATGAAGTCCCCCATTCAGATTACATTCGAGGTGTTCGTACTATAAGAACCTCCTTAAACAGAAGTGGTAATGCAATACATGATCCATATATTGATCGATTGCATCATGAGTTATTACACAGACTGCCTTTAATCATGGCAAACTTAGCCGAACAATTTTGCATGAACCAATGAACGCATTGATGAAAATGCTTGCACATGTTACCTCTGACATTGCCTGACAGGCAACACATTCCCGGTGTTCGAGTTACCTTCCAAAGTCTTGAAGTTCATTCGGCGATTATTGAATGAACAAGCCCGGTTGTCGAGAAGCCACCAAGTATTTTTTCCAAATTCTCAGGTAAGTATATCTTCAACCTGAACCTTTCAAGAGAATGAATTCTGACGGTTGTTGGGGTACTCGAATCCATTGCGGTACATACAGGTATCCACCTTCTTCAATAAAGCATGATTTGTCTCAAGAACAGAAATGTTCGAGACCTTTTAATCTCTGCCTCTTTGGTTTATTCCTAAAGCGACAGGAGAATATAATTTGGGTTTGAGCTTCTGCAGGATTCCTGGTCTCCCCAGATTTCAGAATGGCAGCCTTTGAGGTACACCAAGCCCTTCTTACAGGCAAACTAAGTCCTTCTTACAGGCAAACTAAGTCCTTCTTACAGGCAAACCAAGTCCTTCTTACAGGCACAAAGTCCTTCTTACAGGCAAACCAAGTCTTTCTTACAGGTACAAAGTCCTTCTTACAGGCAAATCAAGTCCTTCTTACAGGCAAACTAAGTCCTTCTTACAGGCAAACAAAGTCCTTTTTACAGGCACAAAGTCCTTCTTACAGGCAAACCAAGTCCTTCTTACAAGTACAAGGTCCTTCTTACAGGCAAATCAAGTCCTTCTTACAGGCATAAAGTCCTTCTTACAGGCAAATCAAGTCCTTCTTACAGGCAAATCAAGTCCTTCTTACAGGCATAAAGTCCTTCTTACAGGCAAATCAAGTCCTTCTTACAAGCACAAAGTCCTTCTTACAGGCATAAAGTCCTTCTTACAGGCAAATCAAGTCCTTCTTACAGGCATAAAGTCCTTCTTACAGGCAAACAAAGTCCTTCTTACAGGCACAAAGTCCTTCTTACAGGCAAAGTAAGTCCTTCTTACAGGCAAAACAAAGTCTTTCTTACAGGCAAACAAAGTCCTTCTTACAGGCAAATCAAGTCCTTCTTATAGGCAAAGCAAGTCCTTCTTACAGGCACAAAGTTCTTCTTACAGGCAAAGCACCAAGTCCTTTTTACTGGCACCAAGTCCTTTCTACAGGCACCAAGTCCTTCTTACAGGTATCTCCATGTGGTGACCTACCATACGGGTCAAATCTCAATCAAAATTTAATCAGTAGAATCCTTTTATTAGGAATCTACCATGGTACGACCCACCGTACGGGTCAAATGGTATGACCCACCATACGGGTCAAATTTTAATTCAATTTTTAATTAGTAGAATCCTTTTATTAGGAATCTACCATGGGTTGATCCACCATACGGGTTCAAGTTCAACCACCCTAAAGTTTTTTTTATATAACGAATTCTTAGGTTCTCATTTCATTTTCAGTGGAACATTCATGTCACGACTCTTTTTATTTCCTTGTATTGAGTCGATTAGAATTCAGGTGTCATCTCGTCTTTGAAATGAACCTCTACCGAGCTTCTTTTCAAAGAGGGGCAGCTGTTGACACCTGATTTTTAATCATTTTTTCTATTGCTAAAGTAATAAAAATTCCATAAAAATTCCATAAAAATTCATAAAATTGAAAAATCAACTTTGGGGACCTTAGCCAAGCCTAGGGAACCAATTTTGACAAAAAATAATTTTTCATATTTTTATATTTTTTTTTTATTTTTTTTAAAAAAATAAATAATACAAAAATACTTGAAAATTTTGGAAAAATAACATTTGAGGCCAAAAAAAATACACAAAGATAGTTAATATTTTTATTTTAAATCTATTTTCATATTGGCCATCGCAAATTCAGAAAAATCCAATTCGAGTCACGTGTTCCTTCATGAGTATAATCTCGAATCGGGCCTAAAAAAATTTAATTTGAGTCAACTTATTTTTAATTTTTACTTTTTATGAGTTGTGACATTGTCTTCTAATATTTTAAATTTTCATCTTGGCCCAATTATACCCAGAATGACTCAATTTTGTAAAAAGGCTTTAATTAAATTCTGCATTATTTTCAGCGGCAAGAAATGAGCTTAAATTTGACATGTGGTAAATTTTAGTGTGTCAAAAATTGTGAGGAGATTTAGACTCAAAGAAATATATTTTTTCAGGGACTGAATTGTAAATACTTAAAATTCAAGGACTAGAGTGCAAATACCTAACTCTTGAAGGATTATTTTACAAATAACAAAAAAGAAGAGTTAGTGGATAAATTAGAATAGAGAAGGGAAGATGGAGAAGAGGAGATGAAGAAGAGAAGTTGGAGAAGAATGGATGGAGAAAATAAGATAAGAATAGAGAAGGGAAGATGGAGATGAAGAAGAGTTAGTGGAGAAATTAGAATGGAAGATAAGAATAGAGAATGGAAGATGGAGATGAAGAAGAGTTAGTGTAGAAATTAGAATGAGAGATAAATATGAAGAAAAAATATGAAGATGAAGAAGAGTTAGTGGAGAGATTAGAATGTGAGATAGAGACAGAGAATGGAAGATGAAAATGAAGAAGAGTTAGTGGAGAAATTAGAATGGGAGATAGAGTTAGTGGAAAAATTAGAATGGGAGATAGATGAGTAGATTATAAAAGGAGGAAGAAGTGAGCTTAAGGGAGGATGGGATTTTTTGGAGAGAAAATTTTGGGTGTTTGAGAGAGTTTTGGGAGATTGAAGAAAAATTTGAGAGAAAGAAAATACCAAAAGAGAGAGAATTTTGAAGATGATGGGAGTTTAAAGCTAGGGGTTATCATCACAAATTCCTTCATCGATCAATATAAATCAAGAGTTCATCCTCGTCAACGAGCAAGCAAATTCGAGCTAAGTGTTTTTATTTAGTCATTTATTTATGGTTTTACTCGCAAATTAGCACAAATTATATACACTTTCTCCATCTCCCATTTTTTCCCATATTTTATGTCAGGAGAAGGATATCTCTATGTCAACAGCAAAAATCTCGTAGAGATGCAAAAATCGGCCCAGACAAGCTCCTAAGCTGTCCACCGATTTCTCAACTGATCTGTGACTAAAAGTCCCTCTTAATTCAAAAGAAACTCTCTACATTGGGAACATAGAGAGCGAAAATCAATTATAGAAATCCCTCCCAAAAAACGGGAGATAAGTACTCTTTCCACTCTTTTGGTTTTAGGTGCAGATTAGCACATATTTTGTATACTGACACTTCACTCTATTTTATGTCAGGAAGCCGCAGCTTTATATCAATGGTCAACCCTATGGAAGCACAAAATCGGCTTGGAGGAAGCCTTGTCTCTCCTTCTTTTATTTTCTAGAGCCCACTCCTCACTTGAGTCATGCGCATGACTATGTGATTTGCATTTCTCCAAGGTAAAAGTAAGTTCTCTAATTTTATCTTGTATTTATTTTCGGTCGGTCCATGCTAGGTGTTAGTCAGTTTTTGAGCTTGATATTACGAGCATTCTTTTTAAAAGAAAATAAAAATTAAATTTGTCCCTGATTTCTTTTAAAATTTTTTTTTTGAAAAAATGATGTAAAAAAATCCCTTCATGGGAATTTTATTAACCAATAAGGGATTTTTGTCATATTTTTATTGCTTCAATAAAAATGAAATTTTCTTGAAAAAATTTTCCTTTGAAAATTTCAATAAAAAGAAAAATTCCTTAAAAAAAAACACTAGTAGACATCAAATGATTTTATCACATTTTTCAAATTATAAAAACTTGCAAGAAACTTCTTCTCGAGAAATTCGCTCATGTTTTTCTAAGAAAATTTTCTCTAAATAAAATTAGACTAATTGACCAATAAGAGATTTTTGTCATGTTTTTTTCTCTCCAATAAAAATGAAATTTTCCCGACAAATTTTCCTCTGAAAATTTATTTCGATAAAAAGAAAAATTCCTTTAAAAAAAACATCAAGTGATTTTATCACATTCTTTCAAATTATAAAAACTTGCAACAAAAATTCTTTTCGAGAAATTCGCTCATGTTTTTCTAAGAAAAGTTTCTCTAAATAAAATTAGACTAATGTCTCGGGGGAATTTCGTTAACCAATAAAGGATTTCTGTCATGTTTTTCCTGCTTCAATAAAAATAAAATTTTCCTGACAAATTTACCTCTGAAAATTTATTTTGATAAAAAGGAAATTCCTTCAAAAATTTTAGTAAACGTCAAGAGACTTTGTCACATTCCTTTAAAAAAAATAAAAAAAAGAATAATAAATCTGAAAAAATTCTGTATCAGAAATTAACCCATTTCTTCCTAAGGAAATTTTTTTTTCTTTCTTCTGATTTCTCTATAAAATAGAAAAAATCAAATTGGACTAATATAGGAGTCATGGACCGACATTTCTTGTGTCGCATACTAATTATATCCTTTTCTTTTGCAGGGAGATCCTAGATACCCCAGACGGGTGTAAAAATTAAGTTCAATAATATATCAAGAATCATCTTCAGAAATACCAAAAGACGAAAAACACCGAGGCTTCAACCGTTAATTCCGGGGGGCAAACGAACACTGTCCATCTTTGACAGACAGAAGGATCCCGCGTCTTTTGAAAGACAATATGGATTATATAATCAGAACCCATGAAACAAATACCTTTACCTGATTAAATCAACCAGAGACCGATCTTAAAATTTCCTCTTATCCGAAACATGCGGAGGGCTTTAGAGAACCGAGGTTCTATTAATGAACGTGGCCCACAGGAATTTCTCCCGACGCTACAGGCGACCGACACGAGCAAGTGGACGCCGAAAGAAATAAAATATGGATAAAAGTGGGCACACAACAGGTGGCCGGATTTATTACCAGCGCACTGATTGAGTTGTCATAGTGTTATTGTTTGTGATCTCAAGATGGATAGTGGGGGCCACCGCCGAACCCTTCATCAATGTTCTCGATATCATCGTCTGGAGCAATTAAACAAGAACATCAAGAAAAACATTAAGCCTCGACATCTTCGGTACCTCAAATCGTTCTGTTATGCTATGCGGAAGAAACAATAGCAGGAAAATTAAACAAAAAAAAACACGTGAAGCTTTTCTTTCATTCCATTCATCAAAGAGCATTACAACAGCTCACTGGGGAGGAAAAGTAAAGCCAAACTGAGCCCTGATAACCATTACGAAGGAGCTCAACTGACTCTCCAAACAGTTGATGCTCCGGGTGCACCGGGCGTTCTCAGGATCAAGCTCCGCGAGCCTAAAGAAGAGGCGATCGCGCTTCTCCTTAGCCTGGGCCATACTGGCCTCGTAATGCTCGACAGCAAACTCCAAGTCCGAAATCGCCGCCCTCTCGAAAGCAATATCTGCCGTAATGTCATCAAGTCTCTCATGCAGCCAACCGCATTTGCACCTCATCATAATATTGCTCGGCTCCTGTTCGGCGTAAGTTCGGACCAAGGCCAGACGGTCCACCAACTTTCCCCTCTCACGAACTAGCCACGAAAGCTGATCATTGGCAAACTTGAAGGCTTTCTTGTGATTATCAGCCATAAATGTGACTATTTCCAGACGCTCGTGCCGGTCTCGGTAACGAGCTTTCACGACGGCAGTCACAATGACCGTCTCATAAGCGCGGTTATAGGCAGCCAGAAAATTAATGAAGAGGGTCGGGAAGTTCCGATACTCCCTCCCCAGTTGGGTACCCTCAACAGAAGCAGCGTCTAGGGTCCTGAATAAACCGAGGATTTCAGCCTCAACGGTAGAGTTTTGGGCTATATGAGCGTAACCTCTACCAAGAAGATTGTAGAGTCTCTCCCACCCAGCCAGGATTTCGGCGGAGAAGGTATGGTTAGGAGAATTGGCCATTTTTGAAAGCAGATCACGAAAGAAAGGAGGAGAGAGGCGAGGCAGATGATCGGAATGCGAAGGTGATAATCTGCTTCAATTTAAATAATGATTTCACAGGGGCAGTCCTTATTGGTCGAGTTTTTTCTATCTACCATTCTCTGTCGGCAACACCCCCGCTGGCTCGAATTCCAGTCAAGCGGCAACCTCAAGCTGAGCAGACCCGACGTCTCTGCAGAAAAGTTGGACGGGCTGCCACCACTTTGAAAAAGAAAGAATAAAAAACGAGCTGAGTGGGAGACAAAGAAATTTTCGGCAGAAAAGGAGATACGACTCGTCTTTATTGGAGGACCCGCCAGTAAATCGACGGTGGAGATCTTGACAAGGGCCCTCTACCACGAAAAGAAAAAAGGAAGACGAACTGAGCGAGAAACAAGGATTTCCCCTTTGATCAAAAGCTGAATATCAGATTTTCTCCCTCGAAAAATCTAATAGCACTGCCCGTGAAGAGGGAAGTCGTTGCTATTGCCAGAGAGAGAACTTGTCCTCATTTGATAGTGAGAGTTCATTCGCAAGAACTCGCAGGAGAAAGATAGAGAGGAAGGAGTTCTCGTGGGAGAGGAATTCAAAACCTTCACCATCAAAGCATCGGCTTTCAAAGCCTGTTACGAGAAACCATCGACGATCCCGTGATCCCTCAAGTCCAAGAAGACATCCTGAGGCGGTCTCGAGTCGGCAGTCCTAGATCCAGAAATATGTCGAGCATTAGGGAAACGGGCGCATGTTCAACCCTGGTCGAAGCTAATGAAGTTCCTTACCCTGAGGGTCTACTGGTCATGGCCATTGACGGTAATCCAGTCTCTCTGTCAATCCTTGTTACCGTATTGAGAAAATGCCGGTATAAGGTTGTAGCTCAAGCAAAGGCGACAGAGGCCTTAGAGATATTATGGAGGAGTGGTGACCAGTTTGATATCGTCCTCACCGCCATGGTAGGGATTGACATGGATGTTTTCACTCTCTTGGAAGTCATCAATTCTAAATTAAACATGCCAGTCCTCGTAATATCGGCAAGCGATGATCAGCAAGCCATAATGAAGGCTGTCTTAAATGGGGCCCAAGACGTCGTAACGAAACCAGTTACGGTTCAGATGCTTCAAAACATATGGCAGCACGTGGTAAGGAAGCAATTGCACGACCATGAGAACAAGCATCAAGCCTTCAATTTTGTTCCAAGCAACTGGAGAAAGAAGATGAGTTGGTCTCCCGAGCTGCATCGTATGTTTGTTAATGCAGTTCAACAGGTAGGAATCAATTCGGCACGGCCGCAACATATACTGGAAATTATGAACGTAGAGGGACTCACTAAAGCAAATGTTTCGAGTCATCTTCAGAAGTACAGAAAAAGGGTGAGAGAACACAATGCAGCTCAGAATCAAGAAAACCAAGGCGGGACTGATCCAAGCCTGAACGTCGAGTCTCCTCGCCACCATAAGTTCTCCAGGTTAGCATGGGGCGAGCCACTTCCCATCATCAACCAAGCTAGTAACCATGCCATCAATCCCCCAGGCGTTAATCAAAGTATCCCCCAGAATCACCCTAATACTCTTCAAGAGTATAGACCGCAGGAGCAGTGTATTCAGATTCCTTGGTTTGAGCACCAACCTGTGGCTAGAACTCATCCCATGATCAGCGCGCCTGCGCAGCCAGAGAATCAGACAAGAAGTTATCCTGAGCACTTCCACTTCTCTAATCCTCGAATGGAAGAAGTTTTTGGCAGCAGGACAGTTGGTGATCCCCACACTTTCTCGAGTAATGATGAAGGCTCCAGCACGAGAAGTCAAATTGCTCATGGCGAGGACAGAATGAGAAATCTACCGCCAGCATTTGCCAACAACAATGCCCAATTCGAGCATCAGTTGCTGGAAGGTTCAAGAGATTACCCAGATGATGAGCTTACTGCCCTGGTCAACCAGTTTAGGGTTGACAGACGTCCCAAGCCGCGATCAGGAGCCAGTGAGTAGGGACTCTCAAACATCGATCATCCACACCCGAACCAACACGAGACTAGCTGATTATCGAAGAGCCACAGGAGAGGCAGAACTGACCTTGAATAAGTGCACATTTTATTTCATGCTTAATTCCCCTGCGTATGATATTTTCCAGCTTTCTAGGTGTCTCGATTTAATTCAGGGACAAGGGGGCAATTTATTTATTTTTTTTATCCCGTCGAATGCGTGAATCCCTTTTTATGCTAGATTTAGGGCGGATCAATTTGTGGTAACGTCGCTGACTGCCATAATGAGAAATGTTGAATGGCCTCACGTAGGGAAATTTCAAGTGAAATGCCCAGGCGAGCTCGAAGACGGGTAATTGTATGTCGTTCCAATTTACCCTCAATCGTTGCAAAATGCTAAATTGGATTTGTTCCATTCTCACCCAGGGAATCGCAAAGTGCCTCAAGAGTGTCGCAAAATGAAATGACCCAATGGAACGCGATAGGACTCATTTGCCTCGAAGGTAACCTTGAAATTAAAGGAGCCCTCCGGTCCACGGACCCGATGGCATAGAAAATGATGATGGTCCAAGGCAACCCGAAAGAAAATAAGGCCCAACTAAGCAAAGCACTTACGTGGCAAGCTCAAAGTGAAGGGCAACTCGGGACATACAATTCAATCCAGTCCAAATGAAGGAACTTCCTCAATTCAAATTCAATAGAAGTACACACAAGGGTAAAACAGTATCGTTCCAATTTTTCTAGAATATGAAGAACATATACTGCCGCATTCTCTTTCATTTTTGCAGGGGAAGTCTCTACTGGCCAGATTTTCCTGTCTAACATTCCCTATCAGTATCACCTCCGCTACTCGTCTCCAATCTCCAGCCAAGCAAATCCGACGTCTCTACGGCAAAGCTAAACGGGACGCCACTACTTTGAAAAAGAAAAGATAAAAAATAAGCTGAGTGGGAGACAAAGACATTTTCGGCAGAAAAGAGATACGACTCGTCTTTATTGAAGAACTCGCCAGCAAATTGACGATGGAGACAACAACAAGGGGCCCTATCACGAAAAGATGGAAGGAGACGAGCCGAGCAAGAGACACGATAAGAAAAGAGGATTGAGAAAGGCCGGACCCTTGGAAGAAGCAATACAGTTGCTAAACCCACGTTTAATTTTAAAAGAGACGCCATGCTCGGAAGAGGGTCTTAAGGCATAGGCAATCGCTCAGAAAAATTCAAAGAGAGTGAAAACACCGGAAGCGAGTAGCAAATCTTGAGAAATCATCAACCAAATCAAAGATGTCTCAACCCAATACTCCCGAGAGCTATCATTGCCTGCTGAATATGGGAGAGGAAGAGTTCGAAGCCATGTTTGGGATCGAGCCTATGGAGCCTGGCTCTTCCGCCGACGACGTCCAAAATCTCAGTAAAGATAAGGACAATAACGGTAAGGGTCAAAAGAAGCGTTACCGTCGCCATACTAAGGAGCAGGTACAAAGGCTTGAGGATTTCTTCAGAACATGCCCTATGCCAGACGGCAAACAGAAAATGGAACTGAGTCAAGAGTTAGGACTTGAACCTTTGCAAATCAAGTTCTGGTTTCAAAATAGGCGAACCCGAATGAAGGCTCGTCATGAGCACAACGAAGCCGAGTTTCTAAGAGTTGAAAATGAAAACCTCCGAGCGGAAAACAAGATGTACAAAGAGACTTTTGACTCCGCCACCTGCCCCAACTGCAATAGCCTCCTCCTCACCCTCGATGAAATGCATGATCTGAGGATCGAAAATGCACGTTTAAGAGGTGAGTTAGACCAGTTATAACAGGATCGAGTTCTGTTGGATGAGGGTACAAAAGGACCAATGATACTGGATCAGCATCAATACCTCCCGAGGAAGAAGGGACAGATCACCACCAAGCGGACATTGACGATGATCTTTTCGCCATAATCAACCAGTTTGATATCGGTAAAGCATCGGGACTGTGATGCACTTGTTCAGCCAGTGACCACGAGACCTTCAATATGGCCGATGCATACCTAATTTGGGATGAAGCCAGCTGATCATGGGAGAGCCTGCAGAGGAAGCGGAACTAATCCTGAATGAGTGAATGTGTTTTATTTCCTTGCGTGATGTGTTTTTCTGCTTTTGTGAATGTGTAAAAGCAAAGAGTAATAATCCGACTTCCCCCTATTAAATGCTCGAATCCGCCACCTCACCAACCTCGCGACGAATTGATGGCGAGTGAAAATCTGCATAAACCTGAAGGGTAACTCCGTATCGTTTCAATTTACCCTCAGTTGCTCCAAGTTTTAAAATTAAGCCCCTTCTATTCTCAGGAAATTGCAAATCGACCCGAGAACGCAATCATATCCGAATACAGGTTGGATAAAATTTGGGGGCAAATCAACTCATGGGCATTACCACGGGATAGACAGCTTCGGACAAAGGAAAGTACAAGCGAAAGACGCGAACAATCTCAGAAATGGGTAATTCTGTATCGTTCTAATGTGCACATAATCATCTCAAGTCTTGAATTGTCTTATTCCATTCTTAACAGGGATTGCAAATTACCTCGAGAAATACCGTAACATGGCCCAAGGTGATACAACAGGGCTGCGTTATCCCCAAGGATTAACCCTTGAAAAGAAAGCCCCATGGACACCTATGGTCCAATGGACCGAATGGTATGGGGGATGACAGTAGGTCCGAAATATTTCGAGTTCGATCCCCAAGGGTGGGGAATGTTGTATGTATTATAAATAAATGAAATAACTTTTTGTGCATTTCTTTTTTTTACAAACAGGAATACTCGACGAGTAATATCAAAGTCAGTATTTTACCATAGTCTTCCCATAATGGTGAGGCGCCCAACAAAAGTCGAGGAAAATTCAATCCAACAAAACTGGTAAAAGACTCGTGCAAGACATTCAAGATGAAGGGTAAATCAGTATCGTTTTCAATTTATCCCTTTTAATACTGGCTGATATGTCTCTTTTTCTTTTTACAGGAAATATTTACACTAACATTTAACATGTTAAAGGAGACAAATCCAAAAGAAAATTATGATCATCTGACAAGATCTATTCTGGTGAAAAATGGGGCAAATTGATCACAAGCTCTGAAGCGAAAAAGCAAATATGTCTTTCTTATCTCGTTTGATTTCAAGAATAATTTCTCTGCTTTTTACAGGGGCATTCAACCGCTAAACCGTGGCGGTCGCTGTCATTAAACAAACCGAAATGCTCCCTCACCCATATGCTTCATCACGTAGAGACAAAGTTTGAGACGAACCACCCCTCGACATAAGGAGTAGGCTTCCCAATTTGTTCGGTCCGCCCACATACCAGGGGCAATTCAAATCCGCCCATATTTGCACATTATATAAACACACGTAATGCTAAAAAATTGTCACATCTGCATTGTGCTTACACAGTTCATGAATTATGTATGACTATTCCGTGTGTTTAACTTACCAACTCCAACTTAGAGCATAAACTGCACAGGAGACATCAAATGTGCAGAATGGGGCATGACAGGATGAGGAAAGGCAAACCATTTCCACGCAAGTCTAACATTTTAATTTACAGATAAACAGCCTTTCCCCAGAGTGAGAGAAGGCCCTTTCGGATTGAAGTCCCCCATTCAGATTACATTCGAGGCGTTCATACTATGAGAACCTCCTTAAACAGAATTGGTAATGCAAGCTTGACAGAATAGTTTTGCATGATCCATATTTGGATTGATTGCATCATGAGTTATCACACAGACTACTTCTAATCATTGCCGACTTGGTTGAATAGTTTTACATGAACCGATCAACTCATTGATGAAAATGCTTGCACATGTTACCTCTGATACTGCCTGACAGGCAACACATTCCCAATGTTAAAACTACCTTCCAAAGTCTTGAAATTCATTCAGCGATTATTGAATGAACAAGCCTGGTTGTCGAGAAGCCACCAAGCATTTCTTCCAAATTCTCAGGTAAGTATATCTTCAACCTGAACCTTTCAAGAGAATGAATTCTGACGGTTGTTGGGGTACTCGAATCCATTGCGGTACATACAGGTATCCACCTTCTTCAATAAAGCATGATTTGTCTCAAGGACAGAAATGTTCGAGACCTTTTGATCTCTGCCTCTTTGGTTTATTCCTAAAGCGACAGGATAATATAATTTGGGTTTGAGCTTCTGCAGGATTCCTGATCTTTCCAGATTCCAGAATGGCACCCTTTGAGGTACACCAAGTCCTTCTTACATGCAAAATAAGTCCTTCTTACAGGCAAACCAAGTCCTTCTTACAGGCAAATCAAGTCCTTCTTATAGGCACAAAGTCCTTCTTACAGGCAAATCAAGTCCTTCTTACAGGCAAAACAAGTCCTTCTTACAGGCACAAAGTCCTTCTTACAGGCAAACAAAGTCCTTCTTACAGGCAAACAAAGTCCTTCTTACAGGCAACGCAAGTCCTTCTTACAGGCAAACTAAGTCCTTCTTACAGGCAAACCAAGTTCTTCTTACAGGCACAAAGTCCTTCTTATAGGCAAATCAAGTCCTTCTTACAGGCAAACTAAGTCCTTCTTACAGGGAAACCAAGTCCTTCTTACAGGCACCAAGTCCTTCTTACAGGCAAATCAAGTCCTTCTTACAGGCACAAAGTCCTTCTTACAGGCAAATCAAGTCCTTCTTACAGGCATAAAGTCCTTCTTACAGGCAAATCAAGTCCTTCTTACAGGCATAAAGTCCTTCTTACAGGCAAACAAAGTCCTTCTTACAGGCATAAAGTCCTTCTTACAGGCAAACAAAGTCCTTCTTACAGGCAAACAAAGTCCTTCTTACAGGCAACGCAAGTCCTTCTTACAGGCACAAAGTCCTTCTTACAGGCAAAGTAAGTCCTTCTTACAGGCAAATCAAGTCCTTCTTACAGGTAAATTAAGTCCTTTTTACAGGCAAATCAAGTCCTTCTTACAGGCACAAGTCTTTTTTACAGACACCAAGTCCTTTCTACAGGCACCAAGTCCTTCTTACAGGTATCTCCATGGGGTGACCTACCATACGGGTCAAATCTCAATCAAAATTTAATCAGTAGAATCCTTTTATTAGGAATCTACCATGGTACGACCCACCATATGGGTCAAATGGTATGACCCACCATACGGGTCAAATTTTAATTCAATTTTTAATCAGTAGAATCCTTTTATTAGGAATCTACCATGGGTTGATCCACCATACGGGTTCAAGTTCAACCACCCTAAAGTTTTTTTATATAACGAATCCTTAGGTTCTCATTTCATTTTCAGTGGAACAATCATGTCACGACTCTTTTTATTTACTTGTATTGAGTCGATAAGAATCCAGGTGTCATCTCGTCTTTGAAATGAACCTCTACCGAGCTTCCTTTCAAAGAGGGGCAGCTGTTGACACCTGATTTTTAATCATTTTTTCTATTGCTAAAGTAATAAAAAATCCATAAAAATTCATAAAATTGAAAAATCAACTTTGGGGACCTTAGCCAAGCCTAGGGAACCAATTTTGACCAAAAAACAATTTTTCATATTTTCAGTATTTTTACATATTTTTTATTTTTTTATTTTCGAAAATTAATAGAAAATCCATAAAAATTCATAAAATTGAAAAATCAACTTTGGGGACCTTAGCCAAGCCTAGGGAACGAATTTTGACCAAAAAATAATTTTTCATATTATATATATTTTAATTTTAAAAAAAAAATACAAAAATACTTGAAAATTTTGGAAAAATAACATTTGAGGCCAAAAAAATACACAAAGATAGTTAATATTTTTATTTTAAATCTATTTTCATATTGGCCATCACAAATTCAGAAAAATCCAATTCGAGTCACGTGTTCCTTCACGAGTATAATCTTGAATCGGGCCTAAAAAAATTTAATTTGAGTCAACTTATTTTTAATTTTCACTTTTTATGAGTTGTGACATTATCTTCTAATATTTTAAATTTTCATCTTTGCCCAATTATACCCAGAATGACTTAATTTCCCAAAAGGGCTTTAATTAAATTCTGCATTATTTTCAACGGCAAGAAATGAGCTTAAATTTGACATGTGGTAAATTTTGGTGTGTCAAAAATTGTGAGGAGATTTGGACTTAAAGAAATATATTTTTTCAGGGACTAAATTGTAAATACTTAAAATTCAAGGACTAGAGTGCAAATACTTAACTCTTGAAGGATTATTTTACAAATAACAAAAAGAAGAGTTAGTGGATAAATTAGAATAGAGAAGGGAAGATGGAGAAGAGGAGATGAAGAAGAGAAGTTGGAGAAGAATGGATGGAGAAAATAAGATAAGAATAGAGAATGGAAGATGGAGAAGAGTTAGTAGAGAAATTAGAATGGAAGATAAGAATAGAGAAGGGAAGATGGAGATGAAGAAGAGTTAGTGGAGAAATTAGAATGGGAGATAAATATGGAGAAGGGAAGATGAAGATGAAGAAGAGTTAGTGGAGAGATTAGAATGTGAGATAGAGATGGAGAATGGAAGATGAAAATGAAGAAGAGTTAGTGGAGAAATTAGAATGGGAGATAGAGTTAGTGGAAAAATTAGAATGGGAGATAGATGAGTAGATTATAAAAGGAGGAAGAAGTGAGCTTGAGGGGGAGATTTTTTTGGAGAGAAAATTTGAAGTGTTTGAGAGATTTTTTGGGGAGAAAATTTGAAATGTTTGAGGAATTTTTTTGGAGAGAAAATTTTGGATGTTTGAGAGAGTTTTGGGAGATTGAAGAAAAATTTGAGAGAAAGAAAATACCAAAAGAGAGAGAATTTTGAAGATGATGGGAGTTTAAAGCTAAGGATTATCATCACAAATTCCTTCATCGATCAATATAAATCAAGAGTTCATCCTCGTCAACGAGCAAGCAAATTCGAGCTAAGTGTTTTTATTTATTCATTTGTTTATGGTTTTACTTGCAAATTAGCACAAATTGTATACACTTTCTCCATCTCCTCTTTTTTTTTTCCATATTTTATGTCAGGAGAAGGATATCTCTACGTCAACAGCAAAAATCTCGTAGATATGCAAAAATCGGCCCAGACAAGCTCCTAAGCTGTCCACCGATTTCTCAACTGATCTGTGACTAAAAGTCCCTCTTAATTCAAAAGAAACTCTCTATATTGGGAACATAGAGAGCGAAAATCAATTATAGAAATCCCTCCCAAAAAAATGGGAGATAAGTACTCTTTCCACTCTTCTGGTTTTAGGTGCAGATTAGCACATATTTTGTATACTGACATTTCACTCTATTTTATGTCAGGAAGCCGCAGCTTTATATCAATGGTCAACCCTATGGAAGCACAAAATCGGCTTGGAGGAGTCCTCAAGCGCGCACAAATTTCAAATTGTTGAATCAATTCGTTGTATTTTATTTTAAAGAATTCATACCCCAGAATGGAGAGGACAAAGTCCATCCGCAATTTAAATACCTACACCATAAATCTCAAAGGGAAGAGCCAAGCCAATGCTTAGCCTCCCATTGGAGGTTTTTACTTACAGTAGTTAAATACCTACAACTTAAATACCTGTACCTTAAATCCCAAAGGGAAGAGCCAAGCCAATGCTTAGCCTCCCATTGGAGGTTTTTACTTACAGTAGTTAAATACCTGCAACTTAAATACCTATACCTTAAATCCCAAAGGGAAGAGCCAAGCCAATGCTTAGCCTCCCATTGGAGGTTTTTACTTACAGTAGTTAAATACTTGCAACTTAAATACATGTACCTTAAATCCCAAAGGGAAGAGCCAAGCCAATGCTTAGCCTCCTATTGGAGGTTTTTACTTACAGTAGTTAAATACCTGCAACTTAAATACATGTACCTTAAATCCCAAAGGGAAGAGCCAAGCCAATGCTTAGCCTCCCATTGGAGGTTTTTACTTACAGTAGTTTAAATACTTGCAACTTAAATACCTGTACCTTAAATCCCAAAGGGAAGAGCCAAGCCAATGCTAGGCCTCCCATTGGAGGTGTTTATTCACTGTCATGTACTTCCTATAATTTAATTTTTGAATCATCAGACCCAAAAGATAAGTAGGTTGTAATACTGCACAGAAGTCGTTAACACACTCCTTCTTTCGGCTTCAGGGAATCTTTAACACTTAAAAAAATATAACAAATAAAAATATATACCATCCATGCATCCTATTTAAAAAGTGAAAACACAAAAGAGAATACCCTACTATAGCCTTAGGAATAAACCAAGCCTGAGTTGCCGAATTAAGATATCCATGAAATTAAGGTACCGAAAGGGCATTAGTTTTAATTAACTAGTGTAACCAAGTCCCCGAACTCATAATCTCTGGTTCGCAGGAATAAATTAGTTCTCCCGCTAATTTATTTAGGTTTCTAATCGACCTACCAAGAACGATTAGTGGCGACTCCAAATTTTAAAATCATTTAAACAAAAACCAAAGTTGCGATTCGGTAGGGCTTGGGAGGGTCCGCGTTAGGTTAGTCAAATCTAATTAACCTAATAATCCGTTAACCCCCTTTAAAATTTAAATTTTTTTTAGAGGGTCGCGACAATGAGTAGATTATAAAAGGAGGAAGAAGTGAGCTTAAGGGAGGATGGAATTTTTTGGAGAGAAAATTTTGGGTGTTTGAGAGAGTTTTGGGAGATTGAAGAAAAATTTGAGAGAAAGAAAATACCAAAAGAGAGAGAATTTTGAAGATGATGGGAGTTTAAAGCTAGGGGTTATCATCACAAATTTCTTCATCGATCAATATAAATCAAGAGTTCATCCTCGTCAACGAGCAAGCAAATTCGAGCTAAGTGTTTTTATTTAGTCATTTATTTATGGTTTTACTCGCAAATTAGCACAAATTATATACACTTTCTCCATCTCCCATTTTTTCTCATATTTTATGTCAGGAGAAGGATATCTCTATGTCAACAGCAAAAATCTCGTAGAGATGCAAAAATCGGCCCAGACAAGCTCCTAAGCTGTCCACCGATTTCTCAACTGATCTGTGACTAAAAGTCCCTCTTAATTCAAAAGAAACTCTATATATTGGGAACATAGAGAGCGAAAATCAATTATAGAAATCCCTCCCAAAAAACGGGAGATAAGTACTCTTTCCATTCTTTTGGTTTTAGGTGCAGATTAGCACATATTTTGTATACTGACACTTCACTCTATTTTATGTCAGGAAGCCGCAGCTTTATATCAATGGTCAACCCTATGGAAGCACAAAATCGGCTTGGAGGAGTCCTCAAGCGCGCACAAATTTCAAATTGTTGAATCAATTCGTTGTATTTTATTTTAAAGAATTCATACCCCAGAATGGAGAGGACAAAGTCCATCCGCAATTTAAATACCTGCACCATAAATCCCAAAGGGAAGAGCCAAGCCAATGCTTAGCCTCCCATTGGAGGTTTTTACTTACAGTAGTTAAATACCTGCAACTTAAATACATGTACCTTAAATCCCAAAGGGAAGAGCCAAGCCAATGCTTAGCCTCCCATTGGAGGTTTTTACTTACAGTAGTTAAATACCTGCAACTTAAATACCTATACCTTAAATCCCAAAGGGAAGAGCCAAGCCAATGCTTAGCCTCCCATTGGAGGTTTTTACTTACAGTAGTTAAATACCTGCAACTTAAATACATGTACCTTAAATCCCAAAGGGAAGAGCCAAGCCAATGCTTAGCCTCCCATTGGAGGTTTTTACTTACAGTAGTTTAAATACTTGCAACTTAAATATCTGTACCTTAAATCCCAAAGGGAAGAGCCAAGCCAATGCTAGGCCTCCCATTGGAGGTGTTTATTCACTGTCATGTACTTCCTATAATTTAATTTTTGAATCATCAGACCCAAAAGATAAGTAGGTTGTAATACTGCACAGAAGTCGTTAACACACTCCTTCTTTCGGCTTCAGGGAATCTTTAACACTTAAAAAAATATAACAAATAAAAATATATACCATCCATGCATCCTATTTAAAAAGTGAAAACACAAAAGAGAATACCCTACTATAGCCTTAGGAATAAACCAAGCCCGAGTTGCCGAATTAGGATATCCATGAAATTAAGGTACCGAAAGGGCATTAGTTTTAATTAACTAGTGTAACCAAGTCCCCGAGCTCCTAATCTCTGGTTCGCAGGAATAAATTAGTTCTCCCGCTAATTTATTTAGGTTTCTAATCGACCTACCAAGAACGATTAGTGGCGACTCCAAATTTTAAAATCATTTAAACAAAAACCAAAGTTGCGATTCGGTAGGGCTTGGGAGGGTCCGCGTTAGGTTAGTCAAATCTAATTAACCTAATAATCCGTTAACCCCCTTTAAAATTTAAAATTTTTTTTTAGAGGGTCGCGACAATCTTGCTCCATTTTTTTTTCTTTTTTTTTTCTTTTTTGAAGATTATCCACGAGAAAATTGTTCAAAAAAGTCCAAAATCTTTTGTAATTTTGCCAATGCAGTCCTAAACCTTTTTAATTTACTGACTCAGTCCTAAATCTTTTCACCTTTATCGATTCAGTCCTATTGGCTGAAAATCGCCAACCTGGACGCTAGCTATCCTATTGGCACCGTCGGCACTAATATCGATATTTTTAATAATATTTTAATATTTTTCAAATATGTATATTTTTTTTTATTATTTTTCCTTTTTCCCTTTTTATTTTTTTTCCTTTTCCTTTTTTTTCCTCAGCCGGTATAAAGCGAGGGCCACCCTCACTGACCCCTAGCAAGGGCAACCCTTGCTAGCCCAGGCGAGGGCCGCCCACGAATGCTTAGGCAAGGGTCACCCTCACCGAGCAAGGGGTCGGCGAGTGTCGACCTTGCTTACCTAGGGGAGGGCTGCCCTCACATGATCTGGCAAAGGTTGAGGTCAGGCAAAGGGAAAAATAAGGAAAAGGAAAAAAAAAAAAAGGAAAAACATAAAATAAAAAATAAAAATGGAAAAAATATTTAAAAATTATCCATTCGTTGGTGCCACGTAGGACAACCAACATCCATATCAGCAATTTTCAACTAATAAAATTGAAGGCAGAAGGACACTTTTAGTGCATTAACTTGTGTACGGAGATCACTTTGGTGCCAAAAATTTCAAGCGGATCACTTTGGTGTCAAATTTTTGAAAAAACGATCAGTTTAGTGCTAATTCCGATTTGGTCCGCCGGATTTCTGACGTTGCCTTATTTTATGAATAAGTGAAGTTAACGTGGCCGCCGGAGAGTCTAGTCAGTAGCTGAAGCCTTCACGACGTCGTTTTGGACATGGTTCTTCAAATAAGAACCCTAAATCAACCGATTGAAGAGAAAAATCCCCAATTTGAAACCCTAAATCAGTAGAGCCTTGGGCAGCGCGTGAAGAGCTTCACGAGCGGCTTCACGAGTGTCAATGGAGGCTTCATGAGTAGCTTCAACAGCACCCCAAACCCTAAATCAGCCAATTCAAGAAAATCCCCAATTTCAAAGAACAACAAAGACAGATCGGAGTTGGAAATGGCGAGCTTCACGAGCGACACCAGCGGCTTTAGCAACGCCTCAAACCCTAACCCTAATTCTTCTCGAACCGAAGAAGGTGAATGCTATTGTTATTGTGGGTTACTGAGTCCAATAAGAACATCTTGGACTAGGTTGAATCCGGGTAGACGATTCAATGGATGTGCTAAGTATAAAGAAGGCTTGAAGTGCAAATATTTCAAATGGGTTGATTCAAAATTCTCCGAACGAGCGACTGAGGTAATATTTGAGCTTCTTGAAGGATGACATGAACCTTTACCTACATTAGTGGATGAGTTGGATGATGTTGATGTTCAGTCAATGCAAGCTGAAAATAAAGCTTTAGCATCTTTGGCCAATCATTTGAAGAAGAAAGTTGCAAGCATGAAAATTGAAAGAATTTGTTGTCGAGCGTTGATTATCTTATTATTCGGTTGTGTAGCTTTTTTCATGGGCAAATGTAAAGGGAACGGTGAGAATAAGTTTCCTAGTCTACCATAGTTGAAGATGAATGAAATATGTACTTGTAAAAGGCAATTTGTAATTGTGTTGCTGGTTTGATGTTTCCCTTTGTTGTATGGAATAAAAGTTTCTTATTGAAGTCGATGTTGGCATTCACTGCTTGTGCACATTTACAAGTTTTGATGAGATTAGTTGTTGTGTATTGTAAACTTTCTTTGCTTTGTTTATGAATGAGATGTTAGTTATTGGTGATTTGCTGGTTTGCTGCAATTTTTGCTGCAAACGATGGTCAAATGAAAGAGCAGTAGTTTGTTGAAGGTGATCAATGTAGTGCCAATCGTGCTTTAAAAAAATAATACTTCAGTATCAATTTTTGACTGAAGTGATCACTTTGGTGTCAAGTTTTTATCAAAAATGATTACTTTAGTGCCAAGTTTTAGTGAAAATAGCCATTTCAGTGCCAGTATTGGTTACAAGATGACCAGTTCAGTGCTAGTCGAACTTGGTGCATCAGTAGCAACTTGGAGGTTCAATTGCAGCAGCTGCAGCTGGTGCACCACCTTGCACCAACTGCAGCTGCTCTACTGCTTCTGCTTGCACTAGCAACTGTTGGTGCGCTATTTGAAGCTACAGATGCACCAGCATAACTCAATATGCACAGACAAAACTCCAGCACTTCAGCAACATTAACCAACGACATAACACTAGCAACATCACATCAACCAAGAACAACACGACAACAAAAATGTAAGCTACATATAAAAATTTCATTGCCATTGATATTCAACCGATCCTTCACAAACAAGAACATCAATCGGTAATGCTATCCACCTTCATTCACCTCCCATCAAACATGTCAAAAGGCAACAAAAAAGACATAACAACATCAAACTCAGTCAACAAGGACCACCCCCCATATTTTTTTTCCTTTTGATGGCTTTTTCACTTTATTCATGATCTTTGCACTCTTTCTAATCCATCGGCTAGGTTCTTCAACTGGGCTTGCAGGTATTTGATCATCGTCACGTGCAAGTTCTTCAACTAGTGCAGGTACTTCAACTGCCCTTGTTGTTCCATGAACCTTTTTTGCACGAGCTACAGCAGCTCTAGTAGTTGGTGGCTGTTTTGGAGTTGCAGCAGCTTTTTTCTTCTTTGGAGCACTCTTCCTTGGCATGGCACTGGACTCTTTTGACGTGGAGGTCCCTACAAAGCAAAAAAACCCCAAAAATTTATCACAAACGCCAAAAAAGTTATCCCGATGTCCATATTGAACTCTATCTTTTCTGCTCAACAAATTGGGTGTACCACCAAACCCTATTTTTTTTTCACATAGAGGTCCTATCGAAACCCTCCAGTACTACGCAATGCGCCCATAATGCCATAGTCCTCTCTCAGTCTACCATAGAGATGGAGAAAGCCCTACCAAACCCTAATTTCGCTCCACTTCTGAAAGCCCTCATTTTTCTATTCAATCGGAGCCCTAATTTTCCTTTTCAAATTAATTTCGCAACAAATGGGGGAAGCCACATACCTATCAAAGTTGCCGATGGGGAGCGACGACGAGCGACCGTAGTGATGGCGAGCGATGACGGCCAACTCGCAACGGGCGACAGGACTGTCAAGCTACCAATGGAGAACACAAAGGCCTTCTCTTTCACGATGGAGAAGACGTAATGGAGAAGACAACGTCTTTGGACTTCTTTTCATCATCTTATTGTAGCAAACGAAGTCATTTCCAAACGTGGTGCTACGTCGGATGAAATGGCGTCGTTTCATAAGCTCCACGTGGATGGGCTTCCTCAAAATTTCACAGCTCAGCATTTAATAATTATTCAAAAAGCCACGTATTATTTTTGGCCGGAAATTCTTGCCGGAGGCACTAAAGTGATCATTTTTCCTCCGACTTGGCACTAAAGTGATCCATTTGAAACTTTTAGCACCAAAGTGATCTCCGTACACAAGTTAAGGCACTAAAAGTGTCCTTCTGCCTAAAATTGAATCAGCAAAAAGTGAAAAGGCTTATGACTGAATCGGCAAACTTAAAAGGTTTAGAACTAAATTGGCAAAAATGCAAAAGATCTAGGACTTTTTTGACAATTTTCCCAATTATCCATATATACAAATACACTAATTTGAAATAAAAATCTGCAAATAATTTGTTCGTGAAGCTTGCAAGGTGTTCGATGTATACACACCTTGAAGTTAGATTTCTGTGCCGGCCACTGCATTGGATTATCTCAATTTTCCTTTGTGTATAACATTTGGATCTACCACGAGAATAAAGAGGCAGAAGAATCGCAGTTTTAACTTCCAATGAGCACATTTAGCATCGTAAATAGATGATGGATGCAAGTCATATCTTAGCCATGTTTCCATGGACACCCAAGCCCCAATTGGAACTTTTAGCCTTCCTCATTAAATAGACGACATTTGTAGCCTTGGTGGGTGCTTTATTGCAAGACATCTTTTGATTCATCACTCGACCAAATTCATTCTGTAATGTTCTTCTTGCACATAACATCAAAAGGTCAGTGAAACGGTGAAGCATTTGGTTGAGATGTTACCGATCCCATATTCAAATCACAGCGTCTCCCACTCAAAGTAACCTTAGATACTATCCGTATCACCCTATACATGGAGCTTTACATATGCATGTGGACATGTTGGATTACATGCATTCCTAGGGATTAGTATTCTAAGATTTGAATACCCGTGTTATCTTAAAAAGAAAGGAAAAAGAAACAAAAATGAGTCTGTGGCGCAAACCAATTTCAGTTATCCTCTGGGCCAGCCAAGATTCCATGTCACACCAAATGAGGCTATGAATCTTGGCTACTTTCTCAAATGGACAAGTTGGTTTTGTGTTGGTTTCTCCACAAACAAGAAAACAACAGATGAACGCACAATCCATGAGCATGACCAACAACAGACCGACCACCTAATCCCACTCCAAACACTTTGAAAATCCCCTCACATACAATGCATGTAATGCCTCTGCTCATCCTTCTCTTCATCTCATATCAGTCCCTACCGATCACCACAACCCTCATATTCAAGAACCACCCACAAAGAGTGGAGATCCCCTTTTGCCCTTTTGCATTTGGAGCCCTCTGAAGGAAGATGGAGAAAAAGGGTTCACTCAAAGATGAGGCTTCATTGCAGCAGCTGCTGGTGTATGCTGTTGCGGTAGCATTGTTAGGGTTTTGTATGGTGGACCCATTCAACATGGGGCCGGTGGGAGGACATGAGTTCAGGCCTGTGAGGCATGCCATTGCACCTTACAAGAGGGTCATGGAGAGTTGGCCTAGGGACAACCAGAGCAAGCTGCGGTTGGGGAAGTTGGAGTTTGTGGACCAAGTCTTCGGACCGGAGTCATTGGAGTTCGACCAGCTGGGACGTGGGCCATACGCCGGCCTAGCCGATGGGCGGGTGGTCAGGTGGATGGGGGAGGGCGTTGGGTGGGAGACATTTGCTTTCGTAACTCCAAATTGGTGAGGTCTCTCAAAATTATTTCACTTGCTCATTAACAACAGAGAGCATTGAAAACACCTTTCAAAGTCCGCTTGACATGTATGCTATCCGAACATAGATTAAATCTAATTGCACCACTTTACAACTCAAGACGATTAGACACAATCATAGTCGTGCCAACATAAATTATGCTAAACTTGACATGTATGCTATCCAAACATAGATTAAATCTAATTGCACCACTTTACGACTCAAGACGAATAGACACAATCGTAGTCGTGCGAACATAAACATATGCTGAATGCTATCAAATTCATGTCTAGTATGCAACATATCGTGCCATATTCAAAAAGCTAACATGTGATTTGGGAGTGACATTGATGAGAATTGTCAGGTCAGAGAAAGTGTGTGCAAAAGGGGTGGACTCAACCACACCAAAGCAATGGAAGGTGGAGAAGAAGTGTGGGAGGCCTCTAGGGCTGAGGTTCAACAAGGAGAGTGGACAGCTTTACATAGCGGATGCCTACTTTGGGCTGCTGGTGGTTGGACCAGAAGGAGGGTATGCAACTCCTTTGGCCACACATGCGCATGGTCAACCCATCCTCTTTGCAAATGACCTTGACCTCCACAGCAATGGCTCCATCTTCTTCACTGATACTAGCACCAGATATGACAGAGTGTAAGTGAAATACATCCTACATTCCCATGTACTTGTCTCTTATTTTTTTTCGTCAAATTTTTGGGCGTAAGCGCGGATATTGTGGTTGTTTTTTTTGTGAAGGAACCATTTCTATATACTGCTGGAAGGAGAAGCAACTGGGAGGCTCCTCAGATACGACCCTCCCACTAATACAACTCATGTCGTTTTGGAAGGCTTGGCCTTCCCCAATGGAGTCCAATTGTCTAGGAACCAAAACTTCCTCCTCTTCACTGAGACCACAAATTGCAGGTAATCTGCTGCTACCGGAATTGCAAATATAGCATGTTCTCTCTGTTCAACCACCATTTTCTAAGAGAAGTTCTAGATTTTGCTTCCGATAATTTCGGTTTGCTTCCCCGTTAGGCTAAATATGAACACTTGGTGTAATATTACTGATTGGTATAATTGGAAACAGAGTAGTTGACGTATCGTGTCACTTCAGGTTAATTAATTTTGAGTTATTCTCAGGTTGATGAAGTACTGGCTAGAGGGTCCCAAAACCGGGACGACTGAAGTCGTCGTGGATCTTCCGGGCTATCCAGACAATGTGAGGATTAACGAGAAGGGGCAGTTCTGGGTGGCCATAGATTGTTGCAGGACACCAGCACAAGAGCTGCTCAGTCACAATCCATGGTTTAAGAGCATCTACTTCAGATTGCCGATAAGAATGAGCATGTTAGCAAGGCCAATGGGGATGCGGATGTACACGGTCATCGCCCTGCTCAGCGAGGATGGAGATATCTTGGAAGTTCTTGAGGATCGGAAGGGTACAGTTATGAAGTTAGTGAGTGAAGTTAGGGAAGCAGATGGAAAGCTTTGGATTGGAACCGTGGCTCATAACCACATTGCGACTCTACCTTATCCTTGAGAGTTGCTTTCTTTGCTTTTTCATGCATTTTCACTGCTTCCCTTTGGTCACGATTACGGTAGTTTTGGGGTATGCCTTGCTAAACTTAATTGTGCTTCTATGAAAACCCTTAGCATGTTATTTTTCTTGGATTCTCGACATCGTGAAGTCACAACCGCAATGGTATCACCGTTTGGCTCTGCATTTTTATGTCCTCGCACTTGCTATCCTGCCTTAGCTTCTGCACAACGACGACCACTGACGTGAAAGTATTGTCAACCAAGAATGAACAATTTGCTTGCTATAGATGTCGCAGCTAGGCTAGAACTGAAGATTCGTCGGTCTACATGACCTCTCAGAAGGCAACAAAAGAAAGCTTGTTCAAGTATATCTGAACATGGTGGACACAAATCCCCACATTCTCATCTTTTGATCTGTAAATAAAGCTACATTTGAACTCGGAGTATAAAGCATAGAGCAATACTACAGTCAGACAATCACATTCCCTGAATAGAGAAGCTCTCTCTTTGATTCGCAAAATGACTCCCACTAAGATTGAAGAGTTGAGAAACCAAAAGGAGAAGATGACACATGCATACTGTATGGATAAAGAAAAACAGCAGAGTGCTTAACTACTATCGGCTCGCTCCGAGTATTTCTAACTTGGCCCTTCAGCATGTTAAGACCTCCCCCTAGATGTCAGAGGAAAGACTAGCTACAGGTTAAACAGGTAACTAAGGATGTGGTCCGCCTCATAGTTTACCACTTCATCTAGGAACACAAACCTCCATACCCTTTTTCGATGACAGAATGGCGTTGCCGTGATATTGAGTTACACAACAGAAAAATCAGATTACCTGAACAGCGACAAATCAAACTGACAGATGGGATGGAAAATCTGACATAATCTCGAGAAGTTATAACATGAAGCAAGACATCATGTTTTTTGTTCCATGTGCAATGCCCGAAATGCGGTTACAGTTAGTGAAGTAAGAAGAAATGAAGAAATTTTAAGACCAGGGGTTAATACAGTCAGCCAAGTCCACATTTATTAAACCTGGATTCCCCTTCCGCAAACTTCACATCAAAAAAAGGGTAAAGGGCAATTCAGAAGCAGCCAGTTAAGACTAAAATTCTCGGTTATACCAAATCACTACAGGTACCCAACAAGTAACTAATTCACAAAGCAAACCTAATATGAGAGACATCAATCCAGATCGAAGATCTAAACAACACAACAACAAAAAATAAACAAATAAATACATTCGACAGTACCCATCTCATGAAAAGTCTAACTCTATTACTACTTTTTTTTTTTTTTTGGAAATTCTCGAAGGGAGATGTATGTGTCTAATCTGATGACCAATGGTGATTAATACTGCTAGTGACAGACTAAGAGGAGATGACTGTTTTCGATACAAAGCCCAAAGGCAGCTCTACTCACTCCATTTTAGAAGAATTTGACTCCGCCGCATTACCATCTTTCTGATTAGGAGAAGCAATAGGTCCTCTGAATTTCAAGTCCCCAGCTGGTTGCTGCTGTTCGTGCTGTGACTGCTGCTGCTGAAGTTGGTGATGCAGTTGATGCTGTTGAAACTGGTGTTGCTGCTTCTGTGTCTGAATCTGCAATTGCTGAAACTGCTGTGCAGCCAGAAGAGTGTGCATCGCATGGTTGTTGGGATAGAACTGCTGGCCACTTCCAAAGGAAGCATAGTTCATCATGGGTCCACCATTGGGTATAGCTTGACCAGTTAGTACCTTTAGATGTTGTATTTCCTCTTTGAGTGCTTCATTCAAAGCTACAAAGAAAATGAAAAGGCATGCCTCATCAAAACTCCTACCAAATCAAAATCGTTGTGCGGTTTTATGCCACACAACTGTCTCTGATGAATATTAGAGTGAAAGCAATAAAAAACAAATGACATTTTGTAGTAACAATTATAAACAGAATAAAACAATGCTTGGAGAGACTCTTAGACGAATCTCTGGAAATGACTTCTGCAAGAACCAGACAGCACTGCAACTAGACATAATCATTGTGGTGAAGCACTTCAGATTGCTGCGCAAAGAGTCCAAATAAATAACATTACTCCAAACAGGCTGAAACATTATATCAGGAAATAGAGCATCAACATCAACATCAACATCACCTTTATCCCAAACCAGTTGGGGTCGGCGATGATATCAGGAAATAGAGGAAAAGAGAAAAATTTATCACTGCGATGATATCCCAAAAAAAAAAAATTGTTGGAAAAGCATTTGAAAAGAATGAGCAAGAGACGGGAAGATGCACCAAACTTAAATTCCAACAGTATCATCATGCACTATCTAGAATATCTTACATACCAGATTTACACCGATTCCCTATATTGGATACTCTCTTGCACCTAATCACCTACTTTATAGGTATTGTTAAAGAACAATGCTAAGACAGTATTTGACTAACACGAGGATTGCAGAAGAACATACAATGCAATCTTCTCCCACAAATTTCCTCATTGACTACTTTAAAATTTTCACATTACCATGATATACACATACAGTAATATCATGTGAAACAGTAGCCACTGGAGGAAATCGCGAAAGATTTTTTCAATCAAAAGATTCAACTACATAATGTGGAATACGAGTCAGAACAATGGACATTACTCCATCTGCAGTCCATATGAAAACTATAGGCGTATTAATCCATCCAACTTAGATGATCATGTCATTTCTCCTATTCATCTTCTTTCTAGTAGGACCTCTGGCACTGCAACTTTATCAATTTCCACCAAAGCAGTTAACGTCCATCTTATGAAAATTTTGTTTTTTCTCGAATCCTTTTACTACACAACTATGTAAGATGCTTAATTAACCACACAATGCACATCAGGTAAACATGGTCAACATCCCGAGATAAGGGGCATGCATAAAAAATATCAAAAAGATTGCATTGCGTTTGAGGTTAGATTGCATCCATTTAAGTTTCCTAATTAGAACTTCATGTTTTAGGATATTTGGACTAAAAATTTGACATAAAATATTTCCATGCCAAAACATCACTACAATTCTTTTCATAATTGGACGCATTAAAGAGAATTCATTAGTAGCATCTAGTCTGTTGATATGTGCGCCACAGCAAGAACACCAAATAGGGCTCATTTCCCTATGTTGGATTAGGCACTAGGACATTTTCATACAAGTTCACTGTATTTTTCATCGCGTTATACCAGATTTTTCCAAAAGGTAATTCTAAAGGTAAAGAAAGAACTCTCTTTCGACTAGAAGTTGTTGTTTTCACCCAGTACTCATGACTTCCTACTTTTTGAATTTATCACATTTTCTCATTGGAATTAAAAAAAAGATTTCAAGTAGAACACTTTAAGAGCAATTCTCCTTTTCGTGGTAAACACCTAAGTTGTAAAGTTACATCTGGAGTTGTTCCTACTTATCCAAAAGCAAAAACAAATTCTGCAGTCTTTTGTGGTTCATTAGTACTAGCACCAGAACATAAGAACCAACAGTCTGAAGAAGATACAACTAATAACATACAGCTGCATCTTTCTTTTATATGCGGAAGCAATGAGACACGACAGTTCTAAAATGATGCAATACTAACTTGTGTGAACTTATGAAAAGGTTTAGACGAGCAGAAGTGCAAACAATATAATAATAGTGACTATACTACAGAGGGACATATCAAAGAACAAGCCTTACCATCTTGCAAATGAACCTGTTGCTCCATTGTTTGCAACCGCAGTTTCAATTCACTATTCTCAGCAGTCAAACCATTCGTGTCTCTCTGCATAATCCAAACAAGAATATAGCAATAAAAATACCAATGTGCAAGCAACATGACTTGTCAAGAACAATAACACGAGATAACACAAGAAAATCCAAAGGAGAACAAAATGTCACTGAGAGCTTTTGTAGCACTTGAGGAATGAACATATCAAATCAGCTCACAATCACCCCACCGAATCAGACACAATTTACCTGCAGCAGAGTCAGCTGTGCAGACAGAGTTGTGGCTTCAGTTTGTAAAGTTTGTACTTTCCGTTCAAGCTCAGCTATGTATCGCATCTTCCTTTCCTTTGACCTTGCAGCCGACTGTCTGTTTGCCCAGATCCTATTGAATCACCAAAAGGATGATGTTAAAGGTACATATAATGTGGATATCACATAATCACAGTACAAAGATTTAAAAAAAAAAATTATGGAACAAAGAAATATCATAATGAATTCTAGAAAGGGAGACAAAGAGGGTAAAACATAAGGCCAAAAAATAGTTGTTCACCTAGATTGGACACTTTATAGCAAATTGAAGCACACCATACAAACCCAATTCACAACAGAACTCATTAAGACTGAGAAAATAGCAAAGCTTACAATATTACTGAAAGCATATACAAATGTAGATACACAAGAAATCTTACTCTGCAAGTGAGTCATAATTTCATAAGGCACTCAACAGTGTCGTATGTATAATTATCTGAAGTTCCTAGTTATTCAAAAACATGTGGTGTAAAATAGCTCACGCTTGACATTTCACAAGTGAAAGTCTTAGTAAAGACAAACGTCATGAATAAAATCGAAATGTAACATGAAACTCACAGCCAGGAAATTTAACAAGGAGACAGTAAGTCCAATTTCAGTCTTCTTTGTGTTTCTACCTACCTGCTTATTAAGAAAGCAACCTCTTTCATCAATTACCTAATCAAGGTTCTTAACACATCTCAAGTCAAAACTCCTGCAAAGGGGCAAAGAGACGAGCACCTCTAGCCACACATAATTGCAAAGGAAGCGGAAAGTGTTCTAACTTATAAGTCTATTAATGTTGGTGCACCCAGAAGGGGAGCCTTGGCGCATCTGATTAAGGTATTGCCGTGTGACCTACAGGTCACAGATTCGAGCCTTGGACGCAGCCTCTTGCAAATGCAGGGTAAGGTTTGCCTCATTTCACCTTTGTGGTGGGGCCCTTCCCCGGACCCCCGCCTCGCGGGGATGCTATCGTGCACCGGGCTGCCCCAATGTTGGTGCACCCAGATATTATAAGTACTTTTGAATAAAAGGTAAAAATGTATTACGGGAAAATCTTGAACTGGTTTGAATAACTCTTGCAAACATTTACAATATCATGCAATTGATTCATTAGTTAAAGCAACATTAAATCTTTGATCAAGTACTACAAAAGACATACTAACTCTGAGAGAGCACATCAGTTCATGAAAAACAACAGACATCAGTAACGAAGCAGAATATTTGTCAAACTACATGAGCAGCTGAATTCAAAACCTAAATCCTCCCTTCTCCATGTACAATGCCTAAATGTAAACTGTTCTCTTTGTTAATAAGTACCTCAATTCATTGTATGCTCGTGCAGGCACCATGCAGATTAAAGTGCACTCTATTGCATCATTTTAAGACTGAAAAGAAATCCGACGTGAGGAAAGAGGTCAAAATATTGTCACACAGGTCAGACCCACACCTTTTGTAGGAAACCAACCATGGGCCATACACAGACTTTCTAGCTTACACGAGGTGTAGCACATGTAATGTCCTGAGAAGAAGAGACAAGCTGTATGCATTCAAACTTATGACCTATCAAAAATCACTATCACCGCCCCCCATGTATACATATTCACGATCACCGAATAACACGAGTAAAGGTAGAAGCACAAGAGAGAGAACACATTTGATGTCTGTACAAAGAGTTCAAATGAATTAGCAAACCAAAACTAAGGCAGCACCTTTTCCTAAAACCAGACGATCAAGTCAAAGAAAAAACTTGCAACTTTACATTTGCACAAAACATAAACCACATAATACATTGAATAAAAAACTCAGCCAGCCACGCCTCTATACTGCAGGCAGGAATAGTCCCAGAATTGTCCTTAATCATCCATACAACAACCATAGAACTGTCTATCGAGCGATAAGCCAAGATATACAAATCACGTCTAGACAATGCAGTCAATACATGTCATCTGAACACCAAAAACTAAATGACTGAAGCATATATTAAAGCACAATTAACAACACATTTATGCTATATATGAAAGGCATGGGCATATCAAACGCTGACTTCAGCAACTTGCCAGAGTTACAAGTATCAAAAAACTCTTTTGAGCCACTGCGTACCTCTTTGCACGCTTGGGATCAATCAGCGCAAGCTCAGCAAGCTTCGCAGCAGACATAGCCTTCTTGGCATCTGCATGAGGTGCTTCCTCAGAACCTGACATAAGCATCTCGGGCTTAATACTCGTTGACCCGTCCATAGACTGGCTATGTTGATGTCTAATTCTAGGCCTCTCAGTCGACCCAGAAGCCACATTCTCCGCAGAAGATGGGGCTGCACCTGAACCAAACTCCGCAGCAGCCGGCATGGCCAGAGAACCAGAAGAAGGCTCTCCCATCTGAAACGAGGAAGTCGCGGAGGAGGAATTGAACTTATCCATGTCAAGGTACATGGACAACAAATCCTCCTCCGTATCATCTGAGAACGAAGGACCATCCGCCGCTCCCACGACTCCGAGGTCACTATCGAAGCTGATATCATCAGGGAGAGTGAGAATCTCAGAATGCGCACGGCGGTGGCCACGATTCCTCGGCGGATTATCGGGCATCCGGCTAATATCATGACTGAAGTCGGGGACCAGATTTTGCTGAGCCATGGGGGGGAACGACGAGGAACTCGCCGCCGATGGCTCTGGCTTCACGGCAAAGGCATTCGCATTCGGCGAGAACCCCGCGAAACGACCTGAGGGAGGCGGTAACCCGCCACTATGACCAGACAATTTGTCCTTCTCCATAGCACCAAAAAATACCCCGCGAATCGCACTGAATCCAATCCACCTTGAAGCCGCGACTCTAACTAACGATCGACCCCAATCAAAAAGCCCAAAGGACAACTTTCCCCAGCTAAAAAATCCTAGCAAAAACCCACCTTTCACAAGGCCACGATAGACGACGAAGCAGCTGATCGAGGTGGAGAAAACCCTAGAAGCCCACGAAGATCCGACGAGAGCGGAAGGCAAGATTGGACAAAACGAAGCAGGGGATGAGTAACAAGCTAAAGGGGGAAATCAAAGTTTCTCTTTTTTTTCTCTGTCTAGGGATTGTAAGAGGGACGCAAATTCCCGCAGGCGAAGTCAGAGACAGAGAGATCAGATCTTCACGTGAAATGGGGAATAAAACGGTAGAGAATGAACAGCTTTTTGGGCCTTTCTTTTCACAGAGGACGGCGAATCACATGGAGGGAGACAGATGGCTGTCGGGACGAGATAGAGAGAGTGTGCGGGTGTGTGTTACTTGTAAGAACAGAGAATAGAGAGACAGAGAGAGATCTGAGGAGGAGGAAGAAGACCAGGCTTCCCGGAGAAGACATGAGAGGGCGGAGGCCGGTTCTGTCTGAGGCTCCTTCTTGGGTTGGGTTGGGCCCTTCCTCATTTCTTTTGCTTTTTAGCAGGGAAGGTCTCTCTCGCGAGATTTGATTTTTATTTATTATTATTATTTTTAATGGGACTATTGCCTCGGATGGTGATTTTGGATCTTCCTTGCCTTTTCTATGGTTTCTTTCCCCCACGAAGAGATGAGATTTGATTATGTTGCCCATTCTCCTAAGGACCTTATCCGATCGTTAGCCGAATCGATCCGCATAGTGTCATAATTCTTACACAAATTATCATTCAGCATGCATGTTTAAAAAGCTTTCGGTGAACGATTGAGATCTATTTGCTTGTAATCAAATGAACGGTCGCGGTTATTTCTAAAAAATTGATTTTCTGATAGATTGTGGGAACCGTGTTCATGTCGTGGGGTTGACGTGATGTTTTTGTGAATCTAAATTTCTCATTTCTATGCCAACGGAAGGATAAGTATATCGTTTATCGTCGATTATCGATGAAATTAGTTGTCGAGTTCAATTTCTTAGAAGTTTCATATACCCGTGGAATGACTCTTCTTTTAAAATCAAGAATAGACATTTAGTCATGCCATATAATTAGGAGTGCTTGAACAATTCAAAAATTTTGGGATGCCAATTGTCATGCTCTCAAAAGGACCTAAGTCACATGCTATTCCAGTAGTAGGTTGGTACTTGAATTTGTAAATCTCGCTTTTTTTTTTTTTATGAGGTGGCGGAATTCATGTCGGCCTCACCTGATTTAAGAGTCGTCGTGCGAGTAGGTTCACTACACTCGAAAATATGCGTACTTATCTCCAACTTTAGCATCCCTCTGGCGACACAGGAAGAAAAGGAGGAAGGGAAAAGTATAGTTGTCATCTTAGTTGATTGGATAACTTCCTTCATTTAAGAATAAATGCTTTTATATCTTGCTGGTGGGCCCCCGTGACACGTGTGGCACGGTGAGTGAACATGAGGACCACGTCAACTTTACCGTGGGGTACCCAATATTTTCTCACTAATATGGGATTGTGATCGTGACAAATGTCATTTCATCACATCCATGTTTAACACAATGTTAAAAAAAATTATTAAAATGAATTACAAAAATGAGGAAAAAAAGTTATTGATAGAAATCAATAATTAAACTTAGGAAAGAAGTATTGATAAAAATCGATTAATTAAGCTTGGGTCGTCTCTAACTTGGACTCCATGTGCTTTAGCAAGGCGTCGAGGGCGACGTCGACCGCGTCTCGAAACCCCAGCTCCGTCGCGTTCGGATGCGCGTAGGTGATCTGCGGTATCAGCTCGATCACCCTCCGCCGCATCCTCTCCGCCTTCTCCGGCGGGATCTCGGCCAGCACCTTCTCTATCTCCACCGGCAGCCTCTTGTCACCCTCTCCGACGTTTATGAACACCGAGTACTCGCTCGGGTCCGCCGGGAAGTACCAACGGTACTGCGTGTACGCCGTGTGCGGCGAGAAGAACACGGGCACGCAGCCCGCGAGCACAGCGTCGAACGTCGACCGCCGCGTGAACGAGTCCCCCGGGGCCTGCAGACAGAACTGTGAGGCTGCCATGACGCCGAGCACCCGACCCGGCTCGTGGCACGCGGCGGGGGACGCCGGCTCGCAAACCACGAGCTCGCACCTGGCCGACTCGCCGCATTGACGGATGAGGTCGTCTCTTACTGCAGCCTTGCCCGGGCCCTTCCGCGGCCCGCCGATGAAGGAGAACAGGTAGGGCCGGTCGGACTCGGTCACGTGGTTATGCCACGCCAGCATCTCGGCTGAGGTGGCGGGATGGAAGTAGGACGGGTAAGGGATACCGTGCTGGTTGGACCCGCTCCAGGGCTGCCGCTCGACCGTCAGTACCGACATGTTCCTGACAGCAGGGAGGTCCAGTAGAGAGTTCGCTCCGAAGTCCGGGCCCTGGTTCGAGAGCCGGAGGAAGTCCCACGCTGTCCGGCCCAGAAGGAGGAAGTGGTCCCGCCCGCCGCGCCGCCGCCATGTGGGGAGGGACTGCACGTGCTCGGCGAGGTCCACGGCGAGGGCGTCTCGGGCCGGGAGGCTGCGCTCGCGGAACATGCTGGACGCATAGAGGCCAGCGTAGAAGGGGACGTAGAAGAGATTGGCGCGGGCGGGGTCGCGGACCCGGCAAGGGTGGTTCTCGAGGCGCCCGTGGAAGATCATCTCGGCGATGAACTGGTGGGTGGCGAACCAGCGGCCGCCGGAGACGCCGGCCACGGAGGGGATGGGGCGGCCGAGGCCGCGGTTGGAGACGTAGGGGCACATGTCGGTGTAGATGTTGAGGGAGCGGCAGCGGAGGAGGAGGTCGGAGTTGAACTTGGAGGGGAGGGTGTGGACGTAGACGGCGGCGCGTGAGCGGCACGAGGGGGTTTCAGCGATGCTAAGAGTGAGTTCGCGTACGGCGGGAGGTCGCGTACGGCGGGTTGGGAAGGGATCGAAGCGGAAGTAGAGGAGGAGGAACCAGAGAGCGAAGAAGGAAGAGAGGAAGAGAGCGGGCTTGAGCTTGGAGGTCGTCTGATCTTTGTGCTGCTTGGAGGAGGTTTTGGGCTTGTCCGCCGCCGTCCACGGCAGTGCATATCTCAGCTTCCTCAACACCATCTTCTTCTTCTTCTTCAGAGAGAGAGAGAGAGAGAGGTGGAGCCTTGGAGGGAAGTAGGTTGCTGGACTTTGAGGATGTTCAAAGTCAACTGGAAGGCCCGACCGACCGACACACATGAACAGGGGAAGAAGAAAAAAAAATGTGTGGTAATTCCATTTTTTTTTTCTGTGGTTGTTAATGAACAAAAGAAATGTAAATTGGTGGTGGTAGGGATAATGGTTCCAAAAGTGAGATCCCATTCACAATCGGGTTCCCATCTGTTTGGAAAATCAATGGCTTGTAAGTTGCACATAAAGTTGCCAAACCTTGAGGGAGAGGGAGGAGAGGGGCCTTGTGCTCCCATATCCCATGCTTTTATATCCATTTGCAATCATTAAATCATGTGAGCCGCACCTAAAATTTATATCGTCGGAATTGAAAGACCCGTCGAATTCGAGCCTATTTGAAGTGGTCGGCCTTGACTAGAGTTTGTAAGCGACGGTGTGCGAGAGTGAGAGACAGAGAGAGGGAGAGGCTTCTCTGCTGGTGAACGCCACGCGAAATCTGAAGGTTTTCGCGTTTGAGTCCTACGTGATGGATGGATGGATGGATGAAGAAAGCAAAGGGGTGTCGCAAATGAAAAACGTACTCCGTCGTCTCTCAATTTGACTCGCCGTTGGGTCTCGGTGGTAAAAAGCTTGCGCTATAATTGCCTAGATCACAACAAAGCCAATTAGCTTGTTATTTTCAAATCACTGACCGCACAAAAGCGTGAGGATTCGAGAGAATAATTTGAAAGAAATGAATAATGTTATATACCCTTCTATCCCTAATCAAACAAGTTCTAGCATCTTAAAATAATGATCTCTTCCCACAAAATATTCGGGCTCCGTTTGTTTCGCAGAAAATGCGAGGCTTTCGAAAAATATTTCCGAAAAATTATTCTCCAAGAAAATGAGTAATGTTTTTCTGTATTTAGCCAAAATATGAAAACAAATTGAAAAATATATTTCATCGCTTGTATTAAAAATTGGATGTGATTTTCCTCCATAGATTCCTTTTAATAATGTTTTGTTTTTCTTTTCTTTTCTTTTCATTTTTTATTTTTTGAAATGAATTTTTAATTATTTGTATTTTTTTTACTAGCCACAAAAGAGCTCGAGCTCGACTGGTCCCGGCGATTTAGGGCTTGCCCGAGGCCAGCAAGCCCAAGGCTGGTGTTAATATTGGGATTCCAATCGATCGAGGGAGAAAATATATTAATGGAGGCGAGAAAAGTGGTTGGAAATGACCAAAGACTAGTAACACCTTCAATTGTTGTTGCTACAAACAAGAAGATGAAGGCCACATCTCCATTTCGTACTCTCTCTCTCTCTCTCTCTCCCTCCCTCATTAAAGAGTGAAAACAGAAAGAACGGAGAAAAATAAATAAAGGACTGTGGGAGAAGGATTTGAAGACCAATTTCCAGCTATCCATGCTTGCACATATCCGTATTTGTATGATTTTTGAAAATACGAGTCACTTGGACCAGTTGAGCCTCGAGCTCGTTGGCCCGCGCATGGCCAATGGCCGGGCTACCGCCAGTCATTGAGGTCCGTGATTGATGAATGAAGGAGGAAGCGATGAAAGGAGGAAGAAGGAGGAAAGAGAAAAAAGAAAAAAAGAAAAGAAATTTTTTTTATAATTATGCTTTTACTTTCTTTTCATTTTTTATTCTTTTTAAATGAAAATTTTAGATAAAATTTTCGATTTAAAAAAATAATTATAAAGAAAATAGTGTGAAAGAAAAGAAAAATGAGAGATGAGGAAAATATTTTCTGGAATTAGTTTATTTTCGTTTTTCAAATGTCAACAAAATTTGAAAAATATTTTTTGAGGATTTTTTTTTTTCGCGAAATAAAAAAAGAAGTCATCTAAAATTCGGGTCAGAGGACAAAACAATGCAAAGACAATATCATTATGGACCCGAGTTTGGATGCACGAAAGGCGGAGATGATGAGTAAGAACGAGACGCTAACCTTAGAATGAGAGAGGGAAGGAGAGGTTGCATCTGGAGCCGATGTTGTGCAGAAAAGTCAGAACTGGGGACAGAAACTGCTGATCGGTTTTCGTTTGATCTGATTCCAATTTCAATTGGGGGAGGAACTTTGATGGGACAAACCCTAATTTGACAAATGGCAAGAGTAAGAGATATTTTTTTCTATAGAGAGAGAGAGAGTGCTGCCGGCCAGAGACAAGAAAAAAAAAAGTGGAGAGAGATTGGCTTTCTTCTTGCAAATGCATTCTTCCATGCACTGGCTTTTGACGCCAATGTCTCCTGGACAAGAACTACCGACCCTGGGAGGAAAAATTCCAAGGTTTTGAACCGGTCTAGCCACGGCTAGGGTACTTGTTCTAACCTTCCAATTGATGGTTAATTTTGTCTTGAAAACTGACTAGATCGGTTCGAAGTAGACCGTCGTCGGGTCGCAAATAAAGAGAGAATGATTTGGAATGAACTATGAGCAGATCGACCGAGCAGGTCCTGTTTTAAGCTTGTTTTAAGGCTAGTTAGTTTGGTTCCTAGCTCCAATTTTTCGAAACCAGGACATGCAAGGCTAGTTTTGACTTCTCGCTACGGTAATTGACCCACCTAATTTCAGGTTTTGGGTCCCAAGCCGACCTACCTCAATTTTGATCACTTCCAAGAATAACTTGTTCACAAAGTCCAATTAAGATTCCCACATGCCCAAATGCAGTAGGTTAAGGCACGTTGATGACAACGATACGGAAGACAAATGACCCTTTCTACCCTCTTGATGCTCCTCCGGATCGATGCTTAATGCGTAAGGGCTGCTTGAGATTCTCCTTCCCAGGCAGGTTCTCCCACTTAGATAACCCAGAAGTTTTCTTCCTCCTTTTTCGACGAGTATGGTTTAATTTTCCTTCACTAATTTTCCTCTGCGTAGATATAGTGTATCTCTCTACCTATGCTTTGGATCTCGGTGGAATAGAGAGAGATATCTGTCTGTTTATGCTTTGGGCATACACAACTCAAGTGGTTTGGCTCTGTTCGGAGGACTCTAGGATTTTGCAGTGATATCAGGTCCATCTGGTTAGCTGACTGTCTAACATAACTTTAAGAATCCCTTAATTATGTTTTTATATGAAGCTATTTCTATTGATTCTGTCTGTTTTTAACTATTCTGTGCTTTTGCTTGGCATCGTCTCTATTGTTCCTGTCATGTCCATGGCAACAAGAATGCCTAGAGAGTTAGATCCCTTTTGTGAGTATGTGGAAGTCGCGGAGAACATGTGGATCGAGGTGCCGATTTCGTGGTGACGAGTACGGCGGAAGCGCTACAAGGATCCGCCCGCACCTTGCTAGAATTCCGGCTGTGGTATTAAAGGTTGTGAGAGATTTGATGGTCATGTGAGGGCAAAAGCCTTGAAGCTAATTAAAAGTAAAGGCAGTGTGTTGGACATACACCCGGGGGTGCACACCGGGCGAAGGAACGGAAAGAAGAGTTTATGGCGCCAGTCAAATGGTTTTATGAGAGATTGTGTTCATGCTGTGGGGTTGAAGTGATGTTTTGTGAATTTAACTTTCTCATTTCTGTGCTAACGGCGCGATAAGTACGTCATTTATAGTCGATTATCGACAAAATTAGTTATTGAGTTCGATTTCTTGGAAGTTTCGTATCCCTATGGAATGACTCTTCTTTTAAAATCAAGAATAGACATTTAGGCATGCCGTGTAACTAGGAGTGCTTGAAAAATTCAAAAATTGAGATGCCAACAGTCATGCTCTCAAAGGGAACTATAAGTCACCTGCTATACAGGTAGCAAGCTGGTACTTGAACTTGTAAAGCTCGCTTTTTTACGAGATGATGGGGCTCACGTGAGCCTCACCTGATCATCTAAGAGTCAGTTAGGCTCACTACACTCGAAAACATGCAAACTTGCCTTTAACTTTTGTTTTTTTTTTTATAGAAAAATTTGCATCCAAGTTTAGCATCCCTTTCGCGAGATGTAGGAAGAAAAAAAAAAGGAAAGTATGGTTGTTATCCTCATAGCTGATTGGATATCTTCCTTCTCATTGCCCATCATTTTTGAGAATAAATGCTTTTATATCTTGGAAAATAAGAGCCACATTGGTAGCTCAACGGATATAGATAACATGTTCTCCTAGGGAAAATTATCAAAAAAGTCCTAAACCTATTGCACTTTTGCCGATTTAGTCCTAAACCTTTCAATTTTGCCGATTCAGTCCTAAACATTTTCATATTTTGCCGATTCAGTCCTAAACCTTTCGATTTTGCCAATTCAGTCCTAAACCTTTTCATATTTTGCCAATTTAGTCCTAAACCTTTCGATTTTGCCGATTTAGTCCTAAATCTTTTCATATTTTTTCGATTCAGTCCTAAAATTTTTATTTTTTAAAAAATATCTTGGAAATAAATCCGAAAATTAAAAAAATTATAAGAAAATTATAAAAAAAATTAAAAAAAAATTTAAAAAAATTTAAAAAAATTAAAAAAAAATTTAAAAAAATTTAAAAAAATTTAAAAAATAAAAAAATTAAAAAAATTAAAAATATTAAAAATATTTTAAAAAATTTAAAAAATTAAAAAAAAAATTAAAAAATGAGTAAGCCATCGTCGCCGCTACCCCACCATCGTCGGCTCGCCCGTTTTTTTTTCAGCTTTATTTCCAAAATATTTTAAAAAAAATTTAAAAGTTTAGGACTGAGTCGAAAAAATATGAAAAGATTTAGGACTAACTCACCGTCGCCGCTCATCTGTTTTTTTTATTTACCTTTTTTTCAAAATATATTTAAAAAATTAAAAATTTTATGACTGAATTGGCAAAACATGAAAAGATTTAGGACTAACTCACCATTGCTAGCCGGTGAGGGGCCTAAACTTTTTAATTTTTTAAAATATTTTGGAAAAAAAGCTGAAAAAAAGAGAAAAAAAAATCGACGATTTAATCCTAAATTTTTTAAAATATTTTGAAAATAAAGCTGAAAAAATGGGCGAGCCGGCGATGGTGGGGCAGCAGCGGCGAGGGCTCACTCGTTTTTTATTTTTTATTTTTTAATTTTTTAAGTTTTAAAATTTTTAATTTTTTTTAATTTTTTAATTTTTTTTAATTTTTTTTAATTTTTAAATTTTTTTAATTTTTAAAATTTTTTAAATTTTTAAATTTTTAAATTTTTTTAAATTTTTTTAATTTTATTATAATTTTTTTTAAATTTTCAGATTTATTTCCAAGATATTTTTTAAAAAATAAAAATTTTAGGACTGAATCGAAAAAATATGAAAAGAATTAGGACTAAATCGGCAAAATCGAAAGGTTTAGGACTAAATCGACAAAATATGAAAAGGTTTAGGACTGAATTGGCAAAATCGAAAGGTTTAGGACTGAATCGGCAAAATATGAAAAGGTTTAGGACTGAATCGGCAAAATTGAAAGGTTTAGGACTAAATCGGCAAAAGTGCAATAGGTTTAGGACTTTTTTGACAATTTTCCCTGTTCTCCTAGCTAAGGCAACTGGATTTTAGTCGGGATTGACAGGGAGTGCATGAGTAGATAACTTGTACAAGTAAAAGGATTTGATTTTTATTTTTTATTTTTTCTTTGAACTGGAATGATTTTGATTTTTTTAAAATGAAAATATAAGGATGAAATTTGAATTGAAAATGAAAAAGGGTTGAAAAGTACAAAAGTTTCCATCTTAAAATTAAAAGGCTACGGTGAATAAATTCGAATTAAATAGCAAGCTAATGAATCTCTCTCACTCTCTTTTTTGCGAATGAACTTTCCAATGCAATTTGTTGCAACATTCATAATGATCAACTTTGCGAATACCCCCATCAGATTCTGGAAACTTGTAGCATTCGTCTCAGTAATCCCAAGTAATAGAAAGAAAAACAACAACTGAAGTGGGAGAGTCAAAATCAGAAAGAGGATTCCTCGCTTCTTTCTCTCATTTAAAATATATAATTTCAAATTTAAAAGATCTAAAGTGAAATTAAAAGAGGTAAAATCCAAGTTAAATATGATTATTTAGACCAAAGGCCTGCATTAAGAAACAACTAAGAAGGAGAAAATCGTAGGTATCATCGAGGAACCACATCAGCAATACTCACCTCCAATTATAGTGCGACGCGTGTCACACGAACCACCTATCTTTTAGAAAAAGAAACTCTCTCCCCTCTCTCTTTTGGAAACGGATCCCCTGCCATAGCTACTCTATGGCAGGGGTGACATAGAACTAATCTCGGCCGTCCGATTTAAATGGACAACCGAGATTTTGCCATGTCACCGGAGACTAAAGCCTAAATTTTGAGCAGGAAGTTGCTTGCCTGTCGCCCAAAGAAAACAAAAAAAAAAACCCAAAACACCCCCTTTGCCACTGGAATCCCCGACCCAAATAGATCTGGCCCCTTTGCCGCTGGAATCCCCGTCAAGCGAGGAAGCAACATCGAGTATTGCTGACCAGTGACGACTCCCTGCTCTCTCTCTCCCAAATCGACTCACGACCAACCAACAGAGGGGAGCGTTTTGGTCCATCGAAAACTGAACATCCAAGTAGAGAAGAAGGTGAGGGTGAAGTGCAAACGAGATAACACCATTGGCAACCTCAAAAAGCTCGTCGCCGCCCACAGGGGCACTCGGCCCGACAATGTGATGATGCTTTAAGGCCTTCAATCCGAATTGGAACGCTGAAGAGGTAATTTCTCCTCCTCCCTTTTGCAAGATCCACTTCGCTCTTATTGTTCTTCAAGTATGTCACTTCAACAGTGGGGATCTGCCATTGTAAGTGTCATGCTATCTCCCACGATTTCTGCATAAGGGTGCTCACCCACAATAACAGTAGCATAATCAAAAACAGTGGACTTAACAAAATCCTTGTTCGGGTTTTCTTGGTAGACAACTTCTGTGCTCAAATAAACTGTAGACTTTATGGCACTGAGAATTGTAGTTCCTGCGGCAGCATTAAAAGCAAAAAAAATCATCAATATGAAAGCTTCCATTTAGTTGTCTTCAAAGTGTTGACACTCGATTTTTTGCTAATTTTATTTTTAAAATTTTTTAGAAAATCTATAAAAAGTTAGAAAATTGAAAAATCAACTTTGGGGACCTCAGCATAGCCTAGGGAACCAATTTTGAGCAAAAAATAATTTTCCTTAGTTTTTGTATTTTTCTGCATTTTATTTTCAAAAAATTCATAAAAAAATCCATAAAAAGTGAAAAAAAAATTGCAAAATCAACTTTGGGAACCTTAGTATAGCCTAGGGAACCAATTTTGAGTAAAAAATAATTTTCCTTATTTTTTGTATTTTTCTGCATTTTATTTTCAAAAAATTCATAAAAAAATCCATAAAAAGTGAAACAAATTGCAAAATCAACTTTGGGAACCTCAGCATAGCCTAGGGAACCAATTTTGAGCAAAAAATAATTTTCCCTATTTTTCGCATTTTTAATATTTTCAGAAAATAGGAAAATAATAAAAACAATTAATAAAAAATAGCATTTCAAGTCAGAAAATTACCAAAAAGAAATTCAATTTTGGCTTTTAATTAATTATAGAAATTCCATTTTAGCTTTTAATTTTCCAATTTTTCATTTTTAGAGTCGTGTCATCCTCCTCTATTTTCTAAAATTAAAATCGAGTCCAAAAGCCCTCAGAATCACCCAATTTCGCTAAAAAGGACCAAAATGCAATTTCTGATTTTTCAATTTAGTCCCTAAAATCATTAAAAATGCAATTAAAACTTTTCCAGGGACTGAATTGAAAATAGGGCGACGTCACCCCCTAGTTTTTGACCCTCTGAATTCAATGGTGGCAACAATTTTTGCAAAAGAAGGCCCTAAGACTTTGGATTTTGCAAAATGGGTTATCGGGTCGAATTTAGAAATTGGGTTTTTACATTAATCCTTGGGTTAATTGACATGAAATGTCAATTTCCTAATGTATTTGATGCCATAGAATTCAATTTTAGGATTTAATTTTCCTAATTTTGGCCTTTGGAGGGTTAATTTGAGGAAATTTGGTCAATCGGGTCAGTCGGGTCGGGTCGGATCCGACCCGTTGACCCGGTCAACCAACCTGAAGTCAACAGGACCGAATCTGGTCCTTCTTCTTCGCGCGAATGGAGTTCAAAATGAGAGGAAATCTGAACTGAATGATTGAAGGTGATTCTAAGAGATTTGAGGGAAGTTGAGCGAAGATTCGAGCTGAACTAGAACGAGACGATCTCGGGGAGTTGGAAGATGCAAAGAAATCGAGTTTAAAAGGAGGAGAGGAGATCATTTTCGGGGGACTTTTTTTTGGCCGGAAAAACACCAACTGTAATCGAGAAATCGGATGGACTGAGATAAAGTCAGGGTTTAAATCAACTTGAAGAAGATCACTGAAGTCGACCGAAACCTTCCCGTGCCAGTCTTGGAGTTCGCCGTCGCCAGAAAAGGTAACCCCTATTTTCAAGCTCGGTTCGAGGCCTCTAATGGTGAATCACTGATTTGCTTATAATTTTCACTCCTTTCATGTGCGTTTTACTCCTCATGCCATTCTGACCATGTTCATGTCTTTGTTTTGCATTGATTCCGCCCACAACCCCTGAATCGAGCCTTCAAACCCTAGCTCATCCTGCCTTGATTCAATTAGCCTAATCTGGCAACTTAGGGTTTAATCGAAGCCCCAGGTAAGTCTTCCCAACCTTCCAGGATGCTCATATGTGAGTTTATTGAATAGTTATGCTCTGGTTTGAATGTTTGAGATGCCATGTTTCGCTCCCTATTATAGTTTCGATTCCGTCGATTCGGCCGTTAGATTTGGTTAATTTTGAGATATGTTAATCTCTGAGTCTAGACGAATCGATAGGAGGTGGTATCAGCTCGATCGGAATTAGTTCCACCGTTGGATGGTCGCCGGAAAATTTCAACCGTTCGCCCTGTCCTAGCTAGAGGTTGAAGACGAAGTCTTGTCAGCATGCCACGTCGGCAGTCTGGTCGAGTCAACGGCCACGTAGGCGCTTAGTCAGCACGGCTATTTTAAATGTAGAATAAATAGAAAGGAAAATAAAAAAATGATAGACGGCCGGGATTTAGTCTCCCGATCAGATCTCAACCGTTGGATTGTTATGAAGATTGAGTGGTTAGATCGGTGCCACGTGGTGATATCTCAGCCATTGAATTAGAAAACATGCGGAAAAATAAATAGAATAAAAAATCTGAAAATTCGAAATCTTACCTAAAACTACGTCTTTTTGGTCTAGGTTTTCATTAAGGATTTTTGGGCCGAATTTAGCTTAGTGGGCCGGGTCCATTTGACCCGGTCCGTATAACTAAAAAATATAATGATATTAATAAAAAAAATAATAAAACTTGAAAAATAGTTTTTTTTTAAAACTAGAAAAATTAGAAAATCAGTAAAAAGTCAAAACTACGTCGTTTAACATAGGGTTTAGGTTTGGGCCTTCGGGCCGGGTTCTCGGATGGGCCGGTTTGACCCGACCCGGTCCAAAAAAATTATTATTAGAAAATAAAAAATAATAATAAACAAAAATAAATAAATAAATAATCGAATAAAAATACAAAAATACAATAAAAATAATAAAAAAAAATTCTGAAAATCTTATAAAAATTTAGAAAATTAGAAATTATAGAAAAATAAATGGAAAATGTAAATAAAAAGATAAATAAATAAAAATCAATAAAAATGGTAAAAGTTCGTAAAAACCCTTAAAAAATTTTGGAAAAATTGTTAGAATATATAAAAAAATATTTGGAAAAATAGGAAAAATGCTAGAAAATAAAAATAAAAATTCTAGAAAATATAGAAAATATTCTCAAAAATAGGAAAATCCCTAGAAAATCTTAGAAAATCCTAAAAAATTAGGGAAATTATTAAAAAAATAAAAATAAAAATTCCAGAAAATATAGGAAAACCCTTAGAAAATTCTTAGAAACTTTGAAAAATTCTAGAAAAATTATAGAAAATTTTAGAAAAATTAGAGAAATTCCTAAAAGTCGTGAAAATCAGGGAAAAACCACATTCAACTGGTTTGACCTATTTTCATGACTTCAGCTTCACGAACCTCCTGAAATGACCATCCTGCCCTTCTGGTCAACCTGACCCAAATCATTCCAGACCATCCCAAATCATCTTTAAACCCAATTAAGGTACTTTCTAGGCTCCTAGAGCTTCCAGTGGCTTGTGATTGACTTGATGTGATGTGATTCCCTCTTGATTTAATTCCATGATTGCGTATTTACTTCTATGGCTGTGATTGATAGGATAGATACTCCCATTCGCATGAACCCATTAGACTTCCAGAGCCTACCTTATCCAATCTCGTCTGCATAAACTCTTTAGATTAGGAACTCACTCAACTTAGGTACCGAAAGGGCGACGACTTGCGGGTTGACGTAACCAAGTCCGCGAACCCATTTCTCTGGTTTTCGCAGAATCGAACGAACTCTCCCAATCGTTCGATAGGGTTTCCAATCGTACCCTCCAATAAATGATTGGTGGCGACTCCTATGGCATGCACACTATTCACATGTCACCCGACCACACTAAGGTCGATTTCGATTTAAATTTTTCCTGACGCGATTTGGTATGAGCTTGGGAGGGCCCGAGCTAAGCCCAGATACCCAATGGGCCTAGCAATCCATTAGCTCCCTCGAGATCCGGAAATCTCGGGAGGGTCGCGACACAAAGGAACATGAAAGATTGTACTTCACGAATCCATATTAACTAAAAACCAAAAAGCCCAGAACAATAGCGCTTAACATCACCATAGGAGATCATGGCTGGATAAGGATTGTGCTCCAACAGTATGTAGACTCTGGACTAGACCAAAGATTTTTCTTAAATTAACTTTTAGGCAGCTATTAGACGACACAGTCATTGGCATGCAAGTTTGTGCAGGAGTGGACAATGGCATCTCCTCAGCAAGTCTTGAAAGGCTTTGACAATAATTTCTTTCTCCTTTCCTGAGGAACCTAATGCCACTATTACCTATTCCAACACACGGAAACAAAACCAGGGTATTTAAACTAATGACCTAGATCTTCACTTCACCATAATGCATAATTCAAAGAAATCATCTGCAAACTTTTTAGGCTTTCTTCATTGCAAAGCTTGCCATTTAGATGCTTATTCTGCTGCCTCATTTCAAAAACTAAAGAAAAGACTTCAACTGTTCAAAAAGACGATATGCCATGATGTTCTGCGACCCTTATATGTCACTAGTGCATAACAAAATTCTCGAACCAATACGTGCAATTAGTCCTCAAATAGAACTGAAGAAGAAGACACAAGGAAGTAGTAGATGTCATGGTAGGAGAAGTATCCCTTGTGTAGCTATTTCCTTTAAATCCTTGCCAGGTGATCGTCCATCCACCATACTGATAACCCAAATTATCAGCATGACTACCTGCAACTAGGATCTTCTTTGGCTTCTTTGGAAGTGGCAGTAGAGGATTGGTCTCATTTTTCACATTCTTCAGCAGCACAAGAGTTTTTCTCACAGCTTCCCTCGCCAAGTCTCTGTGTACCTGGTAAACTAACAAGACAAGTAATTATCCATGGATGCAAGTTAGCTTACTTATAGTAGTAGGGGAGCAAATAAACAAATTTAAGTATATGTAACCGAAAAATGACGGTGGTTCATGGAATATGCCAAATAAAATGCCCAATTTTTCGTAAAGTATTTTTTATTTGCCTTAGCACTCAGAGATTTACTTGGGAATTTTTATCTCAAAGAATTCTTTTTAGCTCACCCAAAAGATTGAAATTTTTAAGTAAAATTATACTATCTAGGTAAACCATGTATGCGAGATTAATTATGCTACACCAGTTATATCTTTTTGTCTGATGCGATTTCCTTTTACTATTTCCTTTTATTGTTAAAGATGCGTACGCTTTGGGAAAGACCTTGAGTTGTTAGACTCCCCTGGAATAATCCCTATGTGAATTAGTGATCAGGTAGCTGCTATAAAGCTTGCCATTTGTGATGACATTGGAGAGAGATCCTACAATGTTCTATTTGTCATCTTCACTTTAATCAATATTCCTTATGACCAATCAATCGTTTATGACTATTCTTCTTTGTTCTTGTTTTTCTAGTGTTAGCTATATTTACTGGTTAAGAAGGCATTTTGAGAAACTTGTTCTTCAATTTGTCCCATTTCCTTATTCTATTAATGTCTTTTGCAAACTTTCCTTTAGCTTAACATGTCTGGTTTAACTCCAATGAGATGATAGGAAGTGTTGCCCAGTCGACAGACAAATACATGCTTACATTTGTTAAATCTTAAAGATGCTGGAATTGAAATGATTGATGAGAAACCTAGTTTTATACATGAGACTTGGAGAATCAATATTATTTATGCATCAAAAGAAAATCCTATAACTGTGATATGGGCATGAGCTAGATTTTCATTACTTGTTAAGGAAAAGAATTCATGCTTGCTTCTGGAAGTCCTTCTCAGACAACGGCTTTCCCTTTTATTTTGCAGCAACATCCTTCTGCTTTCATTTTCTTTAGTCAAAATTAACAGTAGTTTTGTTTCATCTCAAGCATTGACAGCTTATCAACATTTTGTTCTAGGTCTGGGTTTCTTGAAAATGCCTCGGCTTTTATGTTGTCTGGACGTAGATTTGATGAAGAGGGCCAAGTATTATAGTGCTAGAAAAGTGAAACTTTCCTCATCCTGTATCTTGAATGAGAGGGGTCCCTTCTCCGAATTTACTTTGAGTTGAAATTAAAAAATAACCAGAGAGAGGATCAGTCTAGAGAGAAGATAGCATCCTGCGTGTAATTTTGCATCAACAAACTTGATATATTCAAGCTCATTGCTTGTAGGGTGGAGAGGATGTTGAGATTTCTGGATCACCCACAGAAAAAGCCATTCTTTTGTGGGCAGTTAAGGTACTGATGTTTAGCATTTTAGTTTTCGTCTCTACTGTGCTTTACTTGGGAATTTGTTGAGGTTGTCTGTATTTATGGTGCAGTTGGGGATGAAGTTCGATGTAAGCAGATCAGAGTCTACAGTTCTCCACGTTGTCCCATTCAACTCACAAAAGCAACGCGGAGGTGTTGCCATCAAACGGGTATTCCTTAGTCAATCAATGTTACCTTTTGTTCTTGATAATCTATGTGTGATTCCCGCTACCTATATTTTCTCCAACGGGTAGCTTCTACTTTTAGGTGCAATGTGTGATGTAATATTTATTACAAGAATACAAATTTTGCTAGACTTGGTGATATTTAACTGAGTGCTGTAAATGCCCTGGATAATCCATTGTTAGTTGATAATACTTGTTAAAATGTCACTCAATGCATTCTGCCAACGTTGACCAAATTTTACTTTCCATTAGGCTAATTTGTGAGGTTTTTTTTTAGGTATTGAGCTTCATTTCAAAAGCCTGGAGAATAAGTAAAACTATCAAGAGTGACTATATAATCCTCAGTGTGGACTTAGGGGAATCTTGCCTTTCGAGCTGAACCACTTGTTGTGAACTGACTTAAGGATAATTTAATTAGTTACTATAAGCCATTTGTGTTTCTATGGAAGCTCGGACTCATTGAAATACCTCCACACCCCTATTTCTCTCTCCCCCTAAACAAAAAAAAAATTAAAATAGGGAAAAGTGGAGAAAAAGTACAAACTGGTTTGCATCGTCTATCTGTCATTTGAGGAAGTGAAGAAAATATTGTCAGTTGGAGGAATTTGTCCGGACTTTGTTATTTATTCTGAGAGAAGATGAGAAAATCTTGCAAATAATTTGTTATGAGACTTTTTCTACTGTCTATCATTGCCTTCGCTCATAAAAAGCTCATTGCCTTCTTGCTTGGTGCTGCTTCATTTAATGATGTGAGCATTATAATAGGTTGCTGTTAGTTCTTATCTGATTCCCTCTCGTGAACAACTAAATTTACCTCTTGTTTATTACACTGTTCACTCACAGTCCTCTTTTTCAGGTGCAAGGGTCCTTCAGAACCGCTACAAGATTAACGCAGATGGTCACTGTGGTGACATGTATGCATAAGATTCTAGTGGAACCATGGTCCTTTAAGGGTCTAAAGAAATCCGATTCCCTCTCGTGAACAACCATGGTTTCCTGTATAAACAAAACATAAAACGACAAATTTTTCTTGATTGAAGCTTATAGAATATCTAGGGTCTAAAGAAATCTGGATATTACATGGACCTGTTGATGTCTCTAGCAAATAACAGTCACTGCCCACAAAAAACAAGTTTTCTAGATCCAATTCTCATTAAGGAAATTTTAACTATCATTGCTAGGACCACATTAAAATCAGATTAAGTACAAAGAAGAAGAGATCAAGCAAAAACATGCGATCTGTAGTTTAATTGTCTTCCCCTCTTGTTCCACCGTGCGGATTTTCTGCATAATCATACAAATGAAAGAAAAGTTAGGATTACACACATAAATACCAAAATAAACAGATTTAATTGTTATATATTCTATCGCTTACAAAGTCGACGCCGATGGTACTAATGTAGCTCTCTAGATACTAGTCATCCTGGTTAGGATAAAATGAAGTTAATTTCAACAACAATGAGGCTTAGGAATAATGAGATTAAGCCACATAGATGAGCATGCAGTTTTTGGTATCTCCATGCAACTTCAGGAAAGGGTAAACTGCCAAATTTTCTGCAGTTTTTCACCCATCATGACTCTGTAAGACAGGTTGTTTCTTCCTATTTCAAAGAGACAATCTCAGTGGTGTAAAGTATGTACCGAAATGCAAGCACCACCATCACAAGTGGACAATCCAAAAAACCAAGAGAACACACCTTCTACATCGAAGGATCACACAAGAATTCCAACTAATGTAAATTGCACAAAAGGCACACAATCAACAGTAACATGTTGTCTTAAATAAGAAACTGCAACTGTCTTAAATGGAATAACCTAACATATACTTTTGAGTGATTACAAACGCATAAACGCAAAAACTAAGTTCAAGCTACACCTTCTACAAAATACTTATGCAAGGAGCATTTCTAATCGATGTTGACATTTCTGAAGCCACTAATATAATAAACTTACCACATGAATAAATGAATATGGACCTGGTACGAAAGGCGAGTCTTGGCATTGTGGATAGTTCTTTTGTCGAATTATCATTTATTTAGGTTGCTTTTTGCTGTAAAATAAATATGTGTATTAATGTGAAAAATATGCTAGTATTAATTCCGCACTTATTCTATCGACAAAGAGTTATTATTGACTATGGTTTCTAGATATAAGACCATTGTAGCTGGCTTCAACAAGGTTGAGAAACTAAACGGTGATAATTATGATATTTGGCATCGAAAAGTTCATTATATTCGTGAAGAGCAAGAGTTTTTGGAAACCCTCAACCACATCATGGAATCTAAGTATGGAACTTCTACTCGGTATAAAAGAGATCAAGAAGGTTATCAAGTTTTAATATGTATAAAAAAAAAATTAGCATTGCTCTCATCACTTTGTTGAGCTTTATGCAAGATGATCTTATGTATGAGTTTGAAGGACTTGAGAACACTCAAGAAATTTGGACTATCCTAAAAGATAAGTTTGATGGTACGTCTGCTACTAAGTTAAGGAGTCTCGCTGAGTGTCAAACTTGATACGTGAGCTCAAGACAACTGTCGCGACCCTAAAAAAAATTATTAATTTTTTTTAAGGGGGTTAACGGATTATTAGGTTAATTAGATTTGACTAACCTAACGCGGACCCTCCCAAGCCCTACCGAATCGCAACTTTGGTTTTTGTTTAAATGATTTTAAAATTTGGAGTCGCCACTAATCGTTCTTGGTAGGTCGATTAGAAACCTAAATAAATTAGCGGGAGAACTAATTTATTCCTGCGAACCAGAGATTAGGAGCTCGGGGACTTGGTTACACTAGTTAATTAAAACTAATGCCCTTTCGGTACCTTAATTTCATGGATATCCTAATTCGGCAACTCAGGCTTGGTTTATTCCTAAGGCTATAGTAGGGTATTCTCTTTTGTGTTTTCACTTTTTAAATAGGATGCATGGATGGTATATATTTTTATTTGTTATATTTTTTAAGTGTTAAAGATTCCCTGAAGCCGAAAGAAGGAGTGTGTTAACGACTTCTGTGCAGTATTACAACCTACTTATCTTTTGGGTCTGATGATTCAAAAATTAAATTATAGGAAGTACATGACAGTGAATAAACACCTCCAATGGGAGGCCTAGCATTGGCTTGGTTCTTCCCTTTGGGATTTAAGGTACAGGTATTTAAGTTGCAAGTATTTAAACTACTGTAAGTAAAAACCTCCAATGGGAGGCTAAGCATTGGCTTGGCTCTTCCCTTTGGGATTTAAGGTACATGTATTTAAGTTGCAGGTATTTAACTACTGTAAGTAAAAACCTCCAATGGGAGGCTAAGCATTGGCTTGGCTCTTCCCTTTGGGATTTAAGGTACATGTATTTAAGTTGCAAGTATTTAACTACTGTAAGTAAAAACCTCCAATGGGAGGCTAAGCATTGGCTTGGCTCTTCCCTTTGGGATTTAAGGTATAGGTATTTAAGTTGCAGGTATTTAACTACTGTAAGTAAAAACCTCCAATGGGAGGCTAAGCATTGGCTTGGCTCTTCCCTTTGGGATTTAAGGTACAGGTATTTAAGTTGCAGGTATTTAACTACTGTAATTAAAAACCTCCAATGGGAGGCTAAGCATTGGCTTGGCTCTTCCCTTTGGGATTTAAGGTATAGGTATTTAAGTTGCAGGTATTTAACTACTGTAAGTAAAAACCTCCAATGGGAGGCTAAGCATTGGCTTGGCTCTTCCCTTTGGGATTTATGGTGCAGGTATTTAAATTGTGGATGGACTTTGTCCTCTCCATTCTGGGGTATGAATTCTTTAAAATAAAATACAACGAATTGATTCAACCATTTGAAATTTGTGCGCGCTTGAAGACTCCTCCAAGCCGATTTTATGCTTCCATAGGGTTGACCATTGATATAAAACTGCGGCTTCCTGACATAAAATAGAGTGAAATGTCAGTATACAAAATATGTGCTAATCTGCACCTAAAACCAGAAGAGTGGAAAGAGTACTTATCTCCCATTTTCTAGGAGGGATTTTTAGAATTGGTTTTCGCTCTCTATGTTCCCAATATAGAGAGCCTTTTGAATTAAGAGGGACTTTTAGTCACAGATCAGCTGAGAAATCGGTGGACAGCTTAGGAGCTTGTCTGTGCCGATTTTGCACCTCCGTGAAACTCGTCGTTGATGTGAAGTCTTCCTTTTACCTGACATAAAAATATGAGGAAAAAGGGGAAAGAGGGGTGAAATAAACAGCCTAAATTAGACTCAGATCATCATGCTAATTTTTTAAAATTTTTTTTTAATAAGACACTCATTATGAAATAATTTACTTAGAAACGCACACATCAAATCATGCCAATTAAACACACGAAAATATATATATATATACTATAACGGTAGTAATGATAATAATAATAACAACAACAACAAAATCAATAATGATGATGATGATGATGATAATAATAATAATAATAATAATATAATAATAATAAGGCCTAATTAGGCAAAATAATCATATATAGGTTTTTCTACGAGCTTCCTATTTTATTTATCTATTTATTTATTTATTTTGGAATGTATGATTATTAATTATTTTTTACTATAATGCACAAACGGGCTGGATTAGTTCAATTAACCCAATCCGATGGAATAGGGCTCAAACCTCCACGGTTTGAGTCTTATGCGAACTGGGCTCGCGGCATGAGCCCAGTCCATACTCCACAGCGAAATATAATAAAAATTTGGGCCTAAGGGTGATCGACCCGACCCTAACACAAGTTAGACTTTAAATGAATTAGTCCTATTGGGCCAGCCTCTATTCCGGCCTGAAACGAAAGATGAGATTAAGCCCAATTGAAAACCCAAGGTCAACGTTATCCTTATTCCTCATCTTCCTCGAGGCTTATCCTGTTCGCCTGCGCTACGCGTCCTTGAGCTCTTCATCGTCTTCTCGTCCGCAATGGACGACGACGACACTTCACCCAACCCCGACCTCGACTCCTTGTTCTTGCCGTTGTCGGGATTGAGTTCGTCTGTGGTGGGATTAATGATGAACTTCCATCCTCAACGCGACGACGCCATTTACAAATCGGGCAATTTTGCCAGTTTCGAGTGTGACTAGGTGGGAGCTAATCTCGAAATCCTCCTTGGAATTCTCCAGAACCTTGGTATCCCGGAAGAGCATGGATCGCCAGGTAAAAAAATGAGGCTTCCTGGCTTTCGTCGCCATGGAAACCATAGCTATTTTGGCGAGAAGGAAATGGGAGGAGGCGGTGATGCGTGGCAGCGACGGCTACGCGAGGGCAGCCGACGGATGAAGACCGGAGGAGATAACACAATTGGAGTGAGTTTTGACGGCGAACGAGCTTGCCCAAGTGACAGTGACGACAGAACGACGATGAAGCGGAGACTAAACGATGGTAACGATGATGACGAAGGTAAAACAGGGAGTAATGGAGATTGGAGACCGCCGCGATGAGCTGGACGATGGAGAAGACGAAGTCCTCCTTAATGTTACGGGTGGCAATCTTTTGGAAATTTGTCGACGAATTGGTGTCGGGAATCCATGGTCGGAAAAGATCAGAGCAGGCGAGAAATCTTACCTGCCCACTAACTATTTGTGTTTATGCGCGAGAGAGAAAGAGAGAAAACACGGTTCTGCAACGTGGCTGAAGGTCCGGAGAGGTGGATCAAGTGGATAGCCTCCGAAACAGTACCGATAGAGTTGCTAAAAGATCCCGCAACGCCGAGGGAGTACCGAGTAAGGTAGATGACTGGAATCTCGAGTAAATTAAGGGATATGATTAAGGCACCGTCGACCCTGGAGGAGCGAGGCGAGGGCGGAGCAACGACTGGAGGTAGTGGTGCGAGCGGGATGGGAAGAAGGAGGAGGCTCGACTGGTAGATGACGAACCGATACGATCACGAGCAGAGGGTGAAGATGGCTGGATGACGCGAGGACAACGACGATAGGGGAGCTCAGGATAATATCGGGATGGCTGATGGAGGAGCGGTAGCAACGGCGACGGCAAAGTTGCAGCCGATTCGACGATGGGGGAATTTTAGCCATTTTGAGAGCTCAGCCATTTCGTGGGATGGTGAAATTTGCAGATGATATGAAGGAAGATTGCTCGGTAAAGATCGAGCATAGAGGAGTCGAAGAAACCCCAGAGGAGCTGCCTCCATTGAAGAGCAAGGATCCTCCGGATTTCGAGTAATGGCGTTCTTCTTGCTGTGATGAAGCTCGAGGATGCATGACTGAGTGTCGGAGAAAATCCGGAGGAGTTGTCCCCCCACCAAGACGGAGGAAAAATCTTGCCTTTTTAACCTTGGAAGATGATTATTTTCTCCTTCATGGCCGACACCCCCTCTTTTCCTTTCGGTTGGAGTCCCCTGTTCATTCAATTTTTTATTCGCCTTCCCCGACAAGAGAAGACTCCAGCGGCCCCCAAAATTCCCTCTTTCGTTGTTCTTCTTTCTCTCCATTTTAACCAGAGCTACTCCCCTCATTTTCTTTTTTGACCAGTCAAAAGAAGGCCTCCCTCACATCATTGGGAAAACCTCCCCCCAAGACCCATGCGTACCCGAAAGTCTTAAGCCTTAAATGTTGGTCTGACAATTTTTTTTATGAAAGTCAGGTTTGACTCTTCTTTTAGACATGATAAGGACACGTGAGAAGAAGTGCAGATGCAACGCTCGTCCGGAAAATAGAATTGCTGGACCGAAAGGAAAGAACGTTGGACTCTCCACCTTCCTCCTTCCTCGTCGTCTCTCTAATTTTAAACACGCGTCGCTTGAAAGGGGAAGTGTAACTTTTCTCCGCGAACGCGGCGTGTACGAGGACCTCCGTTCTTCTTTTCTGTCTACTCGTCCAGTTCGGTGGTGATCCGCCAGTCAAAAAATTTCAAGACTTCATTGATTAATGTGAAGAAGGTTAAAAATTCCTTCTTCGTTTCTTTTTTTTTTTTTTTTTTTGCGGACCGGTCCTCCGTGGAAGTCTTGATATCCCCAAAATCAGAAAACGTGGATTCATCCCCACCGATTGCTTGCCCTCTTTTTTTTTATACTTTTGGAGACCATAAATATTTATGCAGTGGTTCATCAAAATGTTTAGACGGGCAATACCCCATTTCACATTTTTCCACGAGAAAAGCAATACCATCGCTGCAACTTGTCTTTCATTATTAATAATCTCGCTCTAGAATATGGACAGTGCGATAATGCCACAACTAGAAGAGGATCTGACAGAGTCTTCGCAAAATAAAAATAAAAATAAAAATTACAGAGTTAAAAATACATTTTTTTTAATTATTTTCAATTAATCTGAAAAGAAAACTAATGACTCTCTTTTTTTATATTTTGTGGCTATGAATGCAATTTTATTTTCAAATATTTTCCTAATTTTTTTTCGAAAAATATTAAATATTAAAAAAAATATGGAAGATCATTTTTTGGTCAAAATTGGTTCCCTAGGCTTGGCTAAGGTCCCCAAAGTTGATTTTTCAATTTTACGAATTTTTATGGATTTTCTATTAATTTTCGAAAAAAAATAAAAAATACGTAAAAATACTAAAAATATGAAAAATCATTTTTTGGTCAAAATTGGTTCCCTAGGCTTGGCTAAGGTCCTCAAAGTTGATTTTTCAATTTTATGAATTTTTATGGATTTTCTATTAATTTTCGAAAATAAATAAATAAAAATAAAAAAATACGTAAAAATACTGAAAATATGAAAAATCATTTTTTGGTCAAAATTGGTTCCCTAGGCTTGACTAAGGTCCCCAAAGTTGATTTTTCAATTTTATGAATTTTTATGGATTTTCTATTAATTTTAAAAGAGAAAAAGTTGTTGAAAATCAGGTGTCAACAGCTGCCCCTCTTTGAATGGAGGCTCGGCAGAGGTTCATTTCAAAGACGAGATGACACCTGAATCCTAATCGACTCAATACAATAAAATAAAAAGAGTCGTGACATGAATGTTCCACTGAAAATGAAATGAGAACCTAAGGATTCGTTATATAAAAAAAACTTTAGGGTGGTTGAACTTGAATCCGTATGGTGGATCAACCCATGGTAGATTCCTAATAAAAGGATTCTACTGATTAAAAATTGAATTAAAATTTGACCCGTATGGTGAGTCATACCATTTGACCCGTATGGTGGGTCGTACCATGGTAGATTCCTAATAAAATGATTCTACTGATTAAATTTTGATTGAGATTTGACCCGTATGGTAGGTCACCCCATGGAGATACCTGTAAGAAGGACTTGGTGCCTGTAGAAAGGACTTGGTGCCTGTAAAAAGGACTTGTGCCTGTAAAAAGGACTTAATGCCTGTAAAAAGGACTTAATTTGCCTGTAAGAAGGACTTTGTGCCTGTAAGAATGACTTGATTTGCCTGTAAGAAGGACTTTGTTTGCCTGTAAGAAGGACTTTATGCCTGTAAGAAGGACTCGATTTGCCTGTAAGAAGGACTTTATGCCTGTAAGAAGGACTTTGTGCCTGTAAGAAGGACTTGATTTGCCTGTAAGAAGGACTTTGTGCCTGTAAGAAGGACTTTATGCTTGTAAGAAGGACTTGATTTGCCTGTAAGAAGGACTTTGTGCCTGTAAGAAGGACTTGATTTGCCTGTAAGAAGGACTTTGTGCCTGTAAGAAGGACTTTGTGCCTGTAAGAAGGACTTGGTTTGCCTGTAAGAAGGACTTAGTTTGCCTGTAAGAAGGACTTAATTTGCCTATAAGAAGGACTTGATTTGCCTGTAAGAAGGACTTTATGGCTTTAAGAATGACTTGATTTGCTTGTAAGAAGGACTTTGTTTGCCTGTAAGAAGGACTTGATTTGCCTGTAAGAAGGACTTACTTTGCCTGTAAGAAGGACTTTGTGCCTGTAAGAAGGACTTTGTGCCTGTAAGAAGGACTTGGTTTGCCTGTAAGAAGGACTTGCTTTGCCTGTAAGAAGGACTTGGTTTGCCTGTAAGAAGGACTTGATTTGCCTGTAAGAAGGACTTGCTTTGCCTGTAAGAAGGACTTGATTTGCCTGTAAGAAGGACTTTGTTTGCCTGTAACAAGGACTTACTTTGCCTGTAAGAAGGACTTGATTTGCCTGTAAGAAGGACTTTATGTACCTCAGAGGGTGCCATTCTGAAATCTGGGGAGACCAGGAATCCTGCAGAAGCTCAAACCCAAATTATATTCTCCTGTCGTTTTAGGAATAAACCAAAGAGGCAGAGATCAAAAGGTTTCGAACATTTCTGTCCTTGAGACAAATCATGCTTTATTGAAGAATGTGGATACCTGTATATACCGCAATGGATTCGAGTATCCCAACAACCGTCAGAATTCATTCTCTTAAAAGGTTCTGGTTGAAGATATACTTACCTGAGAATTTGGAAGAAATGCTTGGTGGCTTCTGGACAACCAGGCTTGTTCATTCAATAATCGCCGAATGAATTTCAAGACTTTGGAAGGTAACTCAAACACCGGGAATGTGTTGCCTGTCGGGCAATGTCAGAGCTAACATGTGCAAGCATTTTCATCAATGCGTTCATTGGTTCATACAAAATTGTTCAGCTAAGTTTGCCATGATTAAAGGCAGTCTATGTAATAACTCATGATGCAATCGATCAACATATAGATCATGTATTGCATTACCACTTCTGTTTAAGGAGGTTCTTATAGTATGAACACCTCGAATGTAATCTGAATGGGGGACTTCATTCTGAAATGGCTTTTTCTCACTCTGGAGAAAGGCTGTTTATCTGTAGATCAAAATGTTAGACCTGTGTGGAAATGGTTTGCCTTTCCTCATCCTGTCATGCCCCATTCTGCACATTTGATATCTCCTGTGCAGTTTATGCTCTAAGTTGGAGTTGGTAAGTTAAACACACGGAATAGTCATACATAATTCATGAAATGTGTAAGCACAATGCAGATGTGACAATTTTTTAGCATTACGTGTGTTTATATAATGTGCAAATATGGGCGAATTTAAATTGCCCCTGGTATGTGGGCGGACCGAACAAATTGGGAAGCCTACTCCTTATGTCGAGGGGTGGTTTGTCTCAAACTTTACCCCTGCGCGATGAAGCATATGGGCGAGGGAGCATTTTGGTTTGTTTAATGCCCCTGCAAGAAGCAGAGAAATTATTCTTGAAATCAAGCGAGATAAGGAAGACGTATTTGCTTTTTTTTTTTTTTTTTTTGCTTCAGAACTTATGATTAATTTGCCCCATTTTTCACCAAAATAGATTTTGTCAGATAATCATAATTTTCTTTTGGATTTGTCTCCTTCAACATGTTAAATGTTAGTATAAATATTTCCTGTAAAAAGAAAAGGAGACATGTCAGCCAGTATTAAAAGGGATAAATTGGAAATGATACTGATTTATCCTTCGTCTTGAATACCTTGCACGAGTCTTTTACCAGTTTTGCTGGATCGAATTTTCCTCGACTTTTGTTGGGCGCCTCACCATTATGGCAAGACTATGGTAAACTACTGACTTTGATATTACTCGTCGAGTATTCCTGTTTGCAAAAAGAGATGCACAAAAAGTTGTTTCATTTATTTATAATACTTACAACATTCCCCACCCTTGGGGATCGAACTCGGGACATTTCGGACCTACTGTCATCCCCCATACCATTCGGTCCATTGGACCGTAGGTGTCCATGGGGCTATCCTTTCAAAGGTTAATCTTTGGGGATAAAACAGCCCTGTTGTATCACCTTGGGCCATGTTACGGTATTTCTCGAGGTAATTTGCAATCCCTGTTAAGAATGGAATAAGACAATTCAAGACTTGAGATGATTATGTGCACATTAGAACGATACAGAATTACCCATTTCTGAGATTGTTCGCGTCTTTCGCTTGTACTTTCCTTTGTCCGAAGCTGTCCATCCCGTGGTAATGCCCATGAGTTGATTTGCCCCAAAATTTTATTCAACCTGTATTCGGATATGATTGCGTTCTCGGGTCGATTTGCAATTTCCTGAGAATAGAAGGGGTCGCCATCAATTCGTCGCGAGGTTGGTGAGGTGGCGGATTCGAGCATTTAATAGTGGGAAGTCGGATTATTACTCCTTGCTTTTACACATTCACAAAAGCAGAAAAACACATCACGCAAGGAAATAAAACACATTCATTCATTCAGGATCAGTTCTGCTTCCTCTACAGGCTCTCCCATGATCAGCTGGCTTCATCCCAAATTAGGTATGCATCGGCCATATAGAAGGTCTGGTGGTCACTGGCTGAACAAGTGCATCACAGTCCCGATGCTTTACCGATATCAAACTGGTTGATTATGGCGAAAAGATCATCGTCAATGTCCGCTTGGTGGTGATCTGTCCCTTCTTCCTCGGGAGGTATTGATACTGATCCAGTATCATTGGTCCTTTTGTACCCTGCTCCAACAGAACTCGATCCTGTTATAAATTGGTCTAACTCACCTCTTAAACGTGCATTTTCGATCCTCAGATCATACATTTCATCGAGGGTGAGGAGGAGGCTATTGCAGTTGGGGCAGGTGGCGGAGTCAAAAGTCTCTTTATACATCTTGTTTTCCGCTCGGAGGTTTTCATTTTCAACTCTTAGAAACTCGGCTTCGTTGTGCTCATGACGAGTCTTCATTCGGGTTCGTCTATTTTGAAACCAAAACTTGATTTGCGAAGGTTCAAGTCCTAGCTCTTGACTCAGTTCCATTTTTTGTTTGCCGTCTGGCATAGGGCACGTTCTGAAGAAAGCTTCAAGCTTTCGTACTTGCTCCTCAGTATGGCGACGGTAACGCTTCTTTTGACCTTTACCGTTGTTGTCATTGTCCTTACCGGGCTCTTGGACATCGTCGGTGGAAGGGCCGGACTCCATAGGCTCGATCCCAAATATGGCTTCGAATTCTTCCTCTCCCATATTCAGCAAGTAACGATAACTTTCAAGTGTGTTGGGTTGAGACATTTTCGATTTGGTTAACGATTTCTCAAAGTTTGATATCTCTTCTTGTATTTTCACTCTCTGGATTTTTCTGGGAGACTGCGTATGCTTTAAGAGTCTCTCTTTCGAGCACGAATGAGAATTAACAAGAAGATGCCTCCTTTAAAATTAGACGTGGGTTTAGCAACTGTATTGCCTCTCTCGAGTGTTCTGGCTTTCTCGATTTTCTTTTCATCGTATCTCTCGCCCAGCTCGTCTCCTTCCATCTTTCCGTGGAAGGGGGCCCCTTGTTGCTGTCTCCATCGTCAATTTGCTGGCGAGTGCTTCAATAAAGACGAGTCGTATCTCTTTTCTGCTGAAAATGTCTTTGTCTCCCACTCAGCTTATTTTTTATCCTTTCTTTTTCAAAGTAGTGGCGTCTCGTCCAACTTTTCCGTAGAGACGTCGGATTTGCTTGGCTCGAGATTGGAGACGAGTAGCGGAGGTGATACTGATAGGGAATGGTAGACAGGAAAATTTGGCCAGTAGAGACTTCCCCTGCCAAAATGAAAGAGAATGCGGCAGTATATGTTCTTCATATTCTAGAAAAATTGGAACGATACTGTTTTACCTTTGTGTATACTTCCATTGAATTTGAATTGAGGAAGTTCTTTCATTTGGATTGGATTGAATTGTATGTCCCGAGTTGCCCTTCACTTTGAGCTTGCCACATATGTGCTTTGCTTAGTTGGGCCTTGTTTTCTTTCGGGTTGCCTTGGACCATCATCATTTTCCATGCCATCGGGTCCGTGGACCGGAGGGCTCCTTTAATTTGAAGGTTACCTTGAAGGCGAATGAGTCCTATCGCATTCCATTGGGTCATTTCATTTTGCGACACTCTTGAGGCACTTTGCAATCCCCTGGGTGAGAATGGAACAAATCCAATTTAACATTTTGCAACGATTGAGGGTAAATTGGAACGACACACAGTTACCCATCTTCGAGCTCGCATGGGCTTTTCACTTGAAATTTCCCTACGTGAGGCCATTCAACATTTCTCATTATGGCAGTCAGCGACGTTGCCACAAATTGATCCGCCCTAAATCTAGCATAAAAAGAGATTCACGCATTCGACGGGATAAATAAATTGCCCCCTTGTCCTTGAATTAAATCGAGACACCTAAAAAGCTGGAAAATATCATACGCAGGGGAATTAAGCATGAAATGAAAGGTGCACTTATTCAAGGTCAGTTCTGCCTCTCCTGTGGCTCTTCGATAATCAGCTAGTCTCGTGTTGGTTCGGGTGTGGATAACCGATGTTTGAGAGTCCCTACTCACTGGCTCCTGATCGCGGCTTGGGACGTCTGTCAACCCTAAACTGGTTGACCAGGGCAGTAAGCTCATCATCTCGGTAATCTCTTGAACCTTCCAGCAACTGATGCTCGAATTGGGCATTGTTGTTGGCAAATGCTGGCGGTAGATTTCTCATTCTGTCCTCGCCATGAGCAATTTGACTTCTCATGCTGGAGCCTTCATCATTACTCGAGAAAGTGTGGGGATCACCAACTGTCCTGCTGCCAAAAACTCCTTCCATTCGAGGATTAGAGAAGTGGAAGTGCTCAGGATAACTTCTTGTCTGATTCTCTGGCTGCGCAGGCGCGCTGATCATGGGATGAGTTCTAGCCACAGGTTGGTGCTCAAACCAAGGAATCTGAATACACTGCTCCTGCGGTCTATACTCTTGAAGAGCATTAGGGTGATTCTGGGGGATACTTTGATTAACGCATGGGGGATTGATGGCATGGCTACTAGCTTGGTTGATGATGGGAAGTGGCTCGCCCCATGCTAACCTGGGGAACTTATGGTGGCAAGGAAACCCGACGTTCAGGCTTGGATCAGTCCCGCCTTGGTTTTCTTGATTCTGAGCTGCATTGTGTTCTCTCACCCTTTTTCTGTACTTCTGAAGATGACTCGAAACATTTGCTTTAGTGAGTCCCTCTACATTCATAATTTCCAGTATATGTTGCGGCCGTGCCGAATCTATTCCTAGCTGCTGAACTGCATTAACAAACATACGATGCAGCTCGGGAGACCAACTCATCTTCTTTCTCCAGTTGCTTGGAACAAAATTGAAGGCTTGATGCTTGTTCTCATGGTCGTGCAATTGCTTCCTTACCACGTGCTGCCATATGTTTTGAAGCATCTGAACTCTAACTGGTTTCGTTACGACGTCTTGGGCCCCATTTAAGACAGCCTTCATTAGGGCTTGCTGATCATCGCTTGCCGATATTACGAGGACTGGCATGTTTAATTTAGAATTGATGACTTCCAAGAGAGTGAAAACATCCATGTCAATCCCTACCATGGCGGTGAGGACGATATCAAACGGGTCACTACTCCTCCTTAATATCTCTAAGGCCTCTGTCGCCTTTGCTTGAGCTACAACCTTATACCGGCATTTTCTTAATACGGTAACAAGGATTGACAGAGAGACTGGATTACCGTCAATGGCCATGACCAGTAGACCCTCAGGGTAAGGAACTTCATCAGCTTTGACCAGGGTTGAACATGCGTCCGTTTCCCTAATGCTCGACATATTTCTGGAACAAGGACTGCCAACTCGAGACCTCCTTAGGACGGGATCGTCGATGGCTTCTCGTAACAGGTTTTGAAAGCCGATGCTTTGATGGTGAAGGTTTTGAATTCCTCTCCCACGAGAACTCCTTCCTCTTTATCTTTCTCCTGCGAGTTCTTGCGAATGAACTCTCACTATCAAATGAGGACAAGTTCTCTCTCTGGCAATAGCAACGACTTCCCTCTTCACGGGCAGTGCTATTAGATTTTTTCCGAGGGAGAAAATCTGATATTCAGCTTTTGATCAAAGGGGAAATCCTTGTTTCTCGCTCAGTTTGTCTTCCTTTTTTCTTTTCGTGGTAGAGGGCCCTTGTCAAGATCTCCACCGTCGATTTACTGGCGGGTCCTCCAATAAAGACGAGTCGTATCTCCTTTTCTGCCGAAAATTTCTTTGTCTCCCACTCAGCTCGTTTTTTATTCTTTCTTTTTCAAAGTGGTGGCAGCCCGTTCAACTTTTCTGCAGAGACGTCGGGTCTGCTCAGCTTGAGGTTGCCGCTTGACTGGAATTCGAGCCAGCGGGGGTGTTGTCGACAGAGAATGGTAGATAGAAAAAACTCGACTGGTTGATACCGTCACTATGAAATCAATATTTACTTCAAAGCAGATTACCGTCTTCGCATTCCGCTCATCTGCCTCACCTCTCTCCCCCATTTCTTTCGTATTCTGCTTTCAAAAATGGCCAATTCTCCTAACCATACCTTATCCGCCGAAGTCCTAGCTGGGTGGGAGAGACTCTACAATCTTCTTGGTAGAGGTTACGCTCATATAGCCAAAAACTCTACCGTTGAGGCTGAAATCCTCGGTTTATTTAGGACCGTGGACGCTGCTTCTGTTGAGGGTACCCAACTAGGGAAGGAGTACCGGAACTTCTCGACCCTCTTCATCAATTTTCTGGCTGCCTATAACCGTGCTTATGAGACGGTCCTTGTGACCGCCGTCGTGAAAGCCCGTTACCGAGACCGGCACGAGCGTCTGGCAACAGTTACGTTTGTGGCTGATAATCACAAAAAGGCCCTCAAGTTTGCCAACGATCAGCTTTCGTGGCTGGTTCGTGAGAGGGGAAAGTTGGTGGACCGTCTGGCCTTGGTCCGAACTTACGCCGAACAGGAGCCAGGCAATATTGTGATGAGGTGTAAATGTGGTTGGCTGCAGGAGAGACTTGATGACATTACGGCAGACATTGCTTTCGAGAGGGCAGCGGTTCCGGACCTGGAGTTTGCCGTTGAGCATTACGAGGCCACTATGGCCCAGGTTAAAGAGAAGTGCGATCGCCTCTTCTTTAGGCTCGCGGAGCTTGATCCCGAGAGCGCCCGGTGCATCCAGAGCATCAACTGTTTGGAGAGTCAGTTGAGCTCTTTCGTAATGGTCATCAGGGCCCAGTTTGGCTTTACCTTTCCTCCCCAGTGAGTTGTTGTAATACTCTTTGATGAATGGAATGAAAGAAAAGCTTCACGTGTTTTGTTTTGTTTTTTTGTTTTTTTTAATTTTCCTGCTATCGTTTCTTCCGCATAGCATAACAGAACGATTTGAGGTACCGAAGATGTCGAGGCTTAATGTTCTTCTTGATGTTCTTGTTTAATTGCTCCAGACGATGATATCGAGAACATTGATGATGGGTTCAGCGGTGGCCCCCACTATCCATCTTGAGATCACGAACAATAACGCTATGACAACTCGATCAGTGCGCTGGTAGTAAATCCGGCCACCTGTTGTGTGCCCACTTTTATCCATATTTTGTTTCTTTCGGCGTCCACTTGCTCGTGTCGATCGCCTGTAGCGTCGGGAGAAATTCCTGTGGGCCACGTTCATTAATAGAACCTCGGTCCTCTAAAGCCCTCTGCATGTTTCGGATAAGAGGAAATTTTAAGACCGGTCTCTGGTTGATTTGATCAGGTAGAGGTATTTGTTTCATGGGTTCTGATTATATAATCCATATTGTTTTTCAAAAGACGCGGGATCCTCTGCAATACATTAAATATGCCCCCATGTTTAATCAGTATAAATCCACCGTCATATCAGAATACACTGCCCATACAAGTTTACGGATTGACACAACTTTTTCTGTCAAAGATGGACAATGTTCGTTTGCCCCCCAGAATTAACGGTTGAAGCCTCGGTGTTTTTCTTCTTTTGGTATTTCTGAAGATGATTCTTGATATATTATTGAACTTAATTTTTACACCCGTCTGGGGTATCTAGGATCTCCCTGCAAAAGAAAAGGATATAATTAGTACGCGACACAAGAAATGTCGATCCATGACTCCTATATTAGTCCAATTTGATTTTTTCTATTTTATAGAGAAATCAGAAGAAAGAGAAAAAGAAAAATTCCTTAGGAAGAAATGGGTTAATTTCTGATACAGAATTTTTTTTTCAGATTTATTATTCTTTTTTTTTTATTTTTTTAAAGGAATGTGACAAAGTCTCTTGACGTTTACTAAAATTTTTGAAGGAATTTCCTTTTTATCAAAATAAATTTTCAGAGGTAAATTTGTCAGGAAAATTTTATTTTTATTGAAGCAGGAAAGACATAACAGAAATCCTTTATTGGTTAATGAAATTCCCCCAAGACATTAGTCTAATTTTATTTAGAGAAACTTTTCTTAGAAAAACATGAGCGAATTTCTCGAAAAGAATTTTTGTTGCAAGTTTTTATAATTTGAAAGAATGTGATAAAATCACTTGATGTTTTTTTTAAAGGAATTTTTCTTTTTATCGAAATAAATTTTCAGAGGAAAATTTGTCGGGAAAATTTCATTTTTATTGGAGAGAAAAAAAAACATGACAAAAATCTCTTATTGGTCAATTAGTCTAATTTTATTTAGAGAAAATTTTCTTAGAAAAACATGAGCGAATTTCTCGAGAAGAATTTTCTTGCAAGTTTTTATAATTTGAAAAATGTGATAAAATCACTTGATGTCTACTAGAGTTTTTTTTTTTTTATGGAATTTTTCTTTTTATTGAAATTTTCAGAGGAAAATTTTTTCAAGAAAATTTCATTTTTATTGAAGTAATAAAAATATGACAAAAATCCCTTATTGGTTAATAAAATTCCCATGAAGGGATTTTTTTACATCATTTTTTTCAAAAAAAAAAATTTAAAAGAAATGAGGGACAAATTTAATTTTTATTTTCTTTTAAAAAGAATGGTCGTAATATCAAGCTCAAAAACTGACTAACACCTTAGCATGGACCGACCGAAAATAAATACAAGATAAAATTAGAGAACTTACTTTTACCTTGGAGAAATGCAAATCACATAGTCATGCGCATGACTCAAGTGAGGAGTGGACTCTAGAAAATAAAAGAAGGAGAGACAGGGTATGGACCTAAAAAGGCTCCCACTATCTGAATTGACAAACTTACCCTCCGCGCAATCAAATCACAATGGGAAGAATTGTCAATTCAGATAATGAGCGGAATAAAATATGGTCAACCCGAGCGCAATCGACGCAAGAGCTTTGCATATTCGATCCCTATCTATGGTTTTCTAGGAAGAATTTCGCGACTTGGGTTTAGACGCTTGTGTGTGCAGGTGTCGTGATCCTCAGAGTATGCAAGACATGCACAACAATTGATATCAAAACAGCGCTTCTAAAAATGTGCGAAATTAAACAAATAAACCCAACACCGAGCCTGCAAAACAAAGAGGTTAGCCAAACACTCCGCCCCTTATAACTCCCATCCTGCAAAAACATATAACACCTATAGAATGAGTCCCAAACAATATCGCCAGAAGCGAGATATGCATGAAATTTTCATTGGCCTAAGTCCACTAAGACTCTTAAAATTTCGAAAAAATTTAAGTATTCCAATTTGTATCTTTTTTCGAAAATTTAAAAATCTCTGTCCCCAGCGGAGTCGCCAGTCTGTCGCGACCCTAAAAAAAATTATTAATTTTTTTAAGGGGGTTAACGGATTATTAGGTTAATTAGATTTGACTAACCTAACGCGGACCCTCCCAAGCCCTACCGAATCGCAACTTTGGTTTTTGTTTAAATGATTTTAAAATTTGGAGTCGCCACTAATCGTTCTTGGTAGGTCGATTAGAAACCTAAATAAATTAGCGGGAGAACTAATTTATTCCTGCGAACCAGAGATTAGGAGCTCGGGGACTTGGTTACACTAGTTAATTAAAACTAATGCCCTTTCGGTACCTTAATTTCATGGATATCCTAATTCGGCAACTCAGGCTTGGTTTATTCCTAAGGCTATAGTAGGGTATTCTCTTTTGTGTTTTCACTTTTTAAATAGGATGCATGGATGGTATATATTTTTATTTGTTATATTTTTTAAGTGTTAAAGATTCCCTGAAGCCGAAAGAAGGAGTGTGTTAACGACTTCTGTGCAGTATTACAACCTACTTATCTTTTGGGTCTGATGATTCAAAAATTAAATTATAGGAAGTACATGACAGTGAATAAACACCTCCAATGGGAGGCCTAGCATTGGCTTGGTTCTTCCCTTTGGGATTTAAGGTACAGGTATTTAAGTTGCAAGTATTTAAACTACTGTAAGTAAAAACCTCCAATGGGAGGCTAAGCATTGGCTTGGCTCTTCCCTTTGGGATTTAAGGTACATGTATTTAAGTTGCAGGTATTTAACTACTGTAAGTAAAAACCTCCAATGGGAGGCTAAGCATTGGCTTGGCTCTTCCCTTTGGGATTTAAGGTACATGTATTTAAGTTGCAAGTATTTAACTACTGTAAGTAAAAACCTCCAATGGGAGGCTAAGCATTGGCTTGGCTCTTCCCTTTGGGATTTAAGGTATAGGTATTTAAGTTGCAGGTATTTAACTACTGTAAGTAAAAACCTCCAATGGGAGGCTAAGCATTGGCTTGGCTCTTCCCTTTGGGATTTAAGGTACAGGTATTTAAGTTGCAGGTATTTAACTACTGTAATTAAAAACCTCCAATGGGAGGCTAAGCATTGGCTTGGCTCTTCCCTTTGGGATTTAAGGTATAGGTATTTAAGTTGCAGGTATTTAACTACTGTAAGTAAAAACCTCCAATGGGAGGCTAAGCATTGGCTTGGCTCTTCCCTTTGGGATTTATGGTGCAGGTATTTAAATTGTGGATGGACTTTGTCCTCTCCATTCTGGGGTATGAATTCTTTAAAATAAAATACAACGAATTGATTCAACCATTTGAAATTTGTGCGCGCTTGAGGACTCCTCCAAGCCGATTTTATGCTTCCATAGGGTTGACCATTGATATAAAGCTGCGGCTTCCTGACATAAAATAGAGTGAAATGTCAGTATACAAAATATGTGCTAATCTGCACCTAAAACCAGAAGAGTGGAAAGAGTACTTATCTCCCATTTTCTGGGAGGGATTTCTAGAATTGGTTTTCGCTCTCTATGTTCCCAATATAAAGAGCCTTTTGAATTAAGAGGGACTTTTAGTCACAGATCAGCTGAGAAATCGGTGGACAGCTTAGGAGCTTGTCTGTGCCGATTTTGCACCTCCGTGAAACTCGTCGTTGATGTGAAGTCTTCCTTTTACCTGACATAAAAATATGAGGAAAAAGGGGAAAGAGGGGTGAAATAAACAGCCTAAATTAGACTCAGATCATCATGCTAATTTTTTTTAAATTTTTTTAATAAGACACTCATTATGAAATAATTTACTTAGAAACGCACACATCAAATCATGCCAATTAAACACACGAAAATATATATATATATACTGTAACGGTAGTAATGATAATAATAATAACAACAACAACAAAATCAATAATGATGATGATGATAATAATAATAATAATATAATAATAATAAGGCCTAATTAGGCAAAATAATCATATATAGGTTTTTCTACGAGCTTCCTATTTTATTTATCTATTTATTTATTTATTTTGGAATGTATGATTATTAATTATTTTTTACTATAATGCACAAACGGGCTGGATTAGTTCAATTGACCCAATCCGATGGAATAGGGCTCAAACCTCCACGGTTTGAGTCTTATGCGAACTGGGCTCGCGGCATGAGCCCAGTCCATACTCCACAGCGAAATATAATAAAAATTTGGGCCTAAGGGTGATCGACCCGACCCTAACACAAGTTAGACTTTAAATGAATTAGTCCTATTGGGCCAGCCTCTATTCCGGCCTGAAACGAAAGATGAGATTAAGCCCAATTGAAAACCCAAGGTCAACGTTATCCTTGTTCCTCATCTTCCTCGAGGCTTATCCTGTTCGCCTGCGCTACGCGTCCTTGAGCTCTTCATCGTCTTCTCGTCCGCAATCGACGACGACGACACTTCACCCAACCCCGACCTCGACTCCTTGTTCTTGCCGTTGTCGGGATTGAGTTCGTCTGTGGTGGGATTAATGATGAACTTCCATCCTCAACGCGACGACGCCATTTACAAATCGGGCAATTTTGCCAGTTTCGAGTGTGACTAGGCGGGAGCTAATCTCGAAATCCTCCTTGGAATTCTCCAGAACCTTGGTATCCCGGAAGAGCATGGATCGCCAGGTAAAAAAATGAGGCTTCCTGGCTTTCGTCGCCATGGAAACCATAGCTATTTTGGCGAGAAGGAAATGGGAGGAGGCGGTGATGCGTGGCAGCGACGGCTACGCGAGGGCAGCCGACGGATGAAGACCGGAGGAGATAACACAATTGGAGTGAGTTTTGACGGCGAACGAGCTTGCCCAAGTGACAGTGACGACAGAACGACGATGAAGCGGAGACTAAACGATGGTAACGATGATGACGAAGGTAAAACAGGGAGTAATGGAGATTGGAGACCGCCGCGATGAGCTGGACGATGGAGAAGACGAAGTCCTCCTTAATGTTACGGGTGGCAATCTTTTGGAAATTTGTCGACGAATTGGTGTCGGGAATCCATGGTCGGAAAAGATCAGAGCAGGCGAGAAATCTTACCTGCCCACTAACTATTTGTGTTTATGCGCGAGAGAGAAAGAGAGAAAACACGGTTCTGCAACGTGGCTGAAGGTCCGGAGAGGTGGATCAAGTGGATAGCCTCCGAAACAGTACCGATAGAGTTGCTAAAAGATCCCGCAACGCCGAGGGAGTACCGAGTAAGGTAGATGACTGGAATCTCGAGTAAATTAAGGGATATGATTAAGGCACCGTCGACCCTGGAGGAGCGAGGCGAGGGCGGAGCAACGACTGGAGGTAGTGGTGCGAGCGGGATGGGAAGAAGGAGGAGGCTCGACTGGTAGATGACGAACCGATACGATCACGAGCAGAGGGTGAAGATGGCTGGATGACGCGAGGACAACGACGATAGGGGAGCTCAGGATAATATCGGGATGGCTGATGGAGGAGCGGTAGCAACGGCGACGGCAAAGTTGCAGCCGATTCGACGATGGGGGAATTTTAGCCATTTTGAGAGCTCAGCCATTTCGTGGGATGGTGAAATTTGCAGATGATATGAAGGAAGATTGCTCGGTAAAGATCGAGCATAGAGGAGTCGAAGAAACCCCAGAGGAGCTGCCTCCATTGAAGAGCAAGGATCCTCCGGATTTCGAGTAATGGCGTTCTTCTTGCTGTGATGAAGCTCGAGGATGCATGACTGAGTGTCGGAGAAAATCCGGAGGAGTTGTCCCCCCACGAAGACGGAGGAAAAATCTTGCCTTTTTAACCTTGGAAGATGATTATTTTCTCCTTCATGGCCGACACCCCCTCTTTTCCTTTCGGTTGGAGTCCCCTGTTCATTCAATTTTTTTATTCGCCTTCCCCGACAAGAGAAGACTCCAGCGGCCCCCAAAATTCCCTCTTTCGTTGTTCTTCTTTCTCTCCATTTTAACCAGAGCTACTCCCCTCATTTTCTTTTTTGACCAGTCAAAAGAAGGCCTCCCTCACATCATTGGGAAAACCTCCCCCCAAGACCCATGCGTACCCGAAAGTCTTAAGCCTTAAATGTTGGTCTGACAATTTTTTTTATGAAAGTCAGGTTTGACTCTTCTTTTAGACATGATAAGGACACGTGAGAAGAAGTGCAGATGCAACGCTCGTCCGGAAAATAGAATTGCTGGACCGAAAGGAAAGAACGTTGGACTCTCCACCTTCCTCCTTCCTCGTCGTCTCTCTAATTTTAAACACGCGTCGCTTGAAAGGGGAAGTGTAACTTTTCTCCGCGAACGCGGCGTGTACGAGGACCTCCGTTCTTCTTTTCTGTCTACTCGTCCAGTTCGGTGGTGATCCGCCAGTCAAAGAATTTCAAGACTTCATTGATTAATGTGAAGAAGGTTAAAAATTCCTTCTTCGTTTCTTTTTTTTGCTCGCGGACCGGTCCTCCGTGGAAGTCTTGATATCCCCAAAATCAGAAAACGTGGATTCATCCCCACCGATTGCTTGCCCTCTTTTTTTTTATACTTTTGGAGACCATAAATATTTATGCAGTGGTTCATCAAAATGTTTAGACGGGCAATACCCCATTTCACATTTTTCCACGAGAAAAGCAATACCATCGCTGCAACTTGTCTTTCATTATTAATAATCTCGCTCTAGAATATGGACAGTGCGATAATGCCACAACTAGAAGAGGATCTGACAGAGTCTTCGCAAAATAAAAATAAAAATAAAAATAAAAATAAAAATTACAGAGTTAAAAATACATTTTTTAATTATTTTCAATTAATCTGAAAAGAAAACTAATGACTCTCTTTTTTTATATTTTGTGGCTATGAATGCAATTTTATTTTCAAATATTTTCCTAATTTTTTTTCGAAAAATATTAAATATTAAAAAAAATATGGAAGATCATTTTTTGGTCAAAATTGGTTCCCTAGGCTTGGCTAAGGTCCCCAAAGTTGATTTTTCAATTTTACGAATTTTTATGGATTTTCTATTAATTTTCGAAAAAAAATAAAAAATACGTAAAAATACTAAAAATATGAAAAATCATTTTTTGGTCAAAATTGGTTCCCTAGGCTTGGCTAAGGTCCTCAAAGTTGATTTTTCAATTTTATGAATTTTTATGGATTTTCTATTAATTTTCGAAAATAAATAAATAAAAATAAAAAAATACGTAAAAATACTGAAAATATGAAAAATCATTTTTTGGTCAAAATTGGTTCCCTAGGCTTGACTAAGGTCCCCAAAGTTGATTTTTCAATTTTATGAATTTTTATGGATTTTCTATTAATTTTAAAAGAGAAAAAGTTGTTGAAAATCAGGTGTCAACAACAACAAGTCATATCTTAATTGACGAATAGCAAGTTCAGGCTATTATCAAGTCTTTTCTTAATAGTTGAGACCATATGAAGATTAACATAATATATCATGAGAATATCATAATATTTGATAATATATCGCATCATTTGAAGTTAGAGGTTGAGTGCCAAGAGGCTGCTAGATCTTTTACATATGCTCATGTTGCTAAATTTAGTTTCCCATACACTTTTGGGCTTCAAGTGCAAGAGGAACTATAAATTCAACAACAACTGAAAGAAGAGTAATCAGGCACCCAAGAGAGTGTAAACCATCATACACAAGAAGTGTGGTGGAAAAAAGGACAAGACCAAGATGAAATGCTATAAATATGGCAAGTTGGGTTATTTCGCCCGCACTGAGGCAAAAGAGTTACTAATTACTCCATTGCCTTAAGTAATACTTTTGTCTCTAGCACTATAATGGTCGTTGAATTTCATCCAATGTGAATTGTACACTTGGGAGCAATGAATCATGTAGCCAAAGACCGAGGAGCATTAATAGAGTATCGTCAGATTCCGCTTGGAAATAGATGGATGTATATTGGAAATAACTTTAGAATTGAGACGAAAGGTTTCGACGCATGTACATTGAACTTATTGGTGGTTGAAATCAATTCCTACATGATGTTTTCTATTCTCCTGATAATCGGGGAAACTTAGTCTATGTAGTTGTTCTTTTAAGCTTAGGTTATGATATGAATTCCCATGATGATTGTGTTGATATTAAGTTTGTAATAGTTTATTATGATTCAGGTTATGTACTGAATGATTTTATGATTTAATACATTAACTTTGATGTGATTAATGTCGATGTCGATGTCGATGGTTGTTTTTTCTTTATTTGCATCTTCTAATAATGTGAATATTGACACAAATGTCTAGCATATTAGATTGGGTCACATTGGGTTAGAAAGAATGAAACGATTAGCTAGAAAATGCCTTTTAGGTTCACTCACTAATATTGATCTACCCAGTTTGTGAATACTATCTAGTAGGAAAAACAAATAGAAAAACATTTAGTAAAGGAACAGAGGCCAAATTCCATTGCAACTTGTACATTCTAACATTTGTGGTCCGTTGAATGTGAGGGCGAGGTATGAAGCCTCATATTTATCACATTTATAGACGACTTGGTGCGATTCGATTCTATTTTTCTGATTTCCCATAAGTCAAAAGCATTGGATTGCCTTAGACAAAATATGAGTTTGGTAAAAAAATCAGTTAAACAAAACAATAATTACACTAAGAACCGATCTCAAACGTTAATATATATATATATATGAGCAATTCGAGTCTCTTTGCTATGAAAAGGGTATTATAAGACATTTAGCAACCTACCGAATCAGCTCTCAAAAGGAACTAAGTCACCTGCTATCCAGGTAGTAGGTTGGTACTCGAACTTGTAAATCTCGCTTTTTTTTACGAGACGATGAGACTGATGTGGGGCCTCACCTGAACTTAGAGTCATCGTGTAGTTAGGCTCACCACACTCGGAAAACATGCAAACTTGCCTTCAACTTTTGTTTTTTTATAGAAAAAACTTTAGCATCCCTCTCGCGAGGCGTAGGAAAAAAAAAAAGAAAGGGAAAAGTATGGTTGTTATCTTCTTAGCTGATTGGATATCTTCTTCCTCATTGCCTATTATTTGAGAATAAATGCTTTTATATCTTGGAAAATAAGAGCTACATTTGTAGCTCAACGGACATAGATAACATGTTCTTCCTAGCTAAGGCAATTGGATTTTAGTTGGTATTCTTGTACGAGTAAAAGGATTTGAATTTTTTTTTTTTTTGGGAACTGGAATGGTTTGATTTTTAAAAAAAATTGAAAATATAAGGATGAAATTTGAATTGAAAATGAAAAAGGGTTGAAAAGTACAAAAGTTTCCACCCTAAAATTAAAGGATACAGTGAATAAATTCAAATTAAATAACAAGCTAATAATTTTTTTTTGCCAATGAATTTCTCAATGCAATTCGTCGCAATATTCATAATGATCAACTTTACAAAGATTTCATTGAATTCTGGAAACTTGTACCATTGGTCTCATAAACCCAAGTAATAAAAGAAAAATAACTACTAGAACGGGAGAGTCAGAGTCGAAAAGAGGATTTCTCGCTTCTTTCTTTCGTTCAAAATGGTGTAATTCCAAATTTAAAAGATCTAAAATGAAATTAAAGAAGTAAAATCCAAGTCAAATATGATTATTTCCAACGTCATTTCATCAATCAATGACCAACACAATGTTAAAAATATACAAAAAAAATATTAAAATGAATTACGAAAATGAGAAAAAGAAAATTATTGATAGAAATCAATAATTAAACTTAGGAAAGAATTATTGATAAAAATCGATGATTAAACTTGGGTCTTCTCTAACTTGGGCTCCATGTGCTCCAGCAGGGCGTCGAGGGCGACGTCAACCGCGTCTCGAAACCCCGGCTCCGTCGCGTTCGGATGCGCGTAGGTGATCTGCGGTATCAGGTCGATCACCCTCCGCCGCATCCTCTCCACCTTCTCCAGCGGGATCTCGGCCAGCACCTTCTCTATCTCCACCGCCAGCCTCTTTTCCCCCTCTCCGACGACGTCGATGAACACTGAGTACTCGCTTGGCTCCACTGGAAAGTACCAACGGTACTGCGTGTACGCCGTGTGTGGCGAGAAGAACACGGGCACGCAGCCTGCGAGCACAGCATCGAACGTGGACCGCCTCGTGAACGAGTCCCCCGGGGCCTGCAGACAGAACTGTGAGGCCGCCATGACGCCAAGCACCCGCCCGGGCTCATGGCATGCGGCGGGGGACGCAGGCTCGCAAACCACGAGCTCGCACCGGGCTGACTCGCCGCATTGACGGATGAGGTCGTTTCTTATTGCCGCCATGCCCGGGCCCTTGCGCGGCCCGCCGATGAAGGAGAACAGATGGGGCCGGTCGGACTTGCTCACGTGGTTATGCCACGCCAGCATCTCGGCTGAGGTGGCGGGATGGAAGTAGGACGGGTAAGGGATACCATGCTGGTTGGACCCGGTCCAGGGCTGCCGCTCGATCGTCAGGACCGACATGTTCCTGACGGCAGGAAGGTCCAGGAGAGAGTTCGCTCCGAAGTCCGGGCCCTGGTGCGAGAGCCGGAGGAAGTCCCACGCTGTCCGGCCCAGAACGAGGAAGTGGTCCCGCCCGCCGCACCGCCCCCATGTGGGGAGGGACTGCACGTGCTCGGCGAGGTCCACGGCCAGGGCGTCTCGGACCGAGAGGTTGCGCTCGCGGAACATGCTGGACGCATGGAGGCCAGCATAGAAGGGGACGTAGAAGAGATTGGCGCGGGCGGGGTCGCGGACCCGGCACGGGTGGCTCTCGAGGCGCGCGTGGAAGATCATCTCGGCGGTGAACTGGCTGGTGGCGAACCAGCGGCCTCCGGAGACGCCGGCGACTGAGGGGATGGGGCGGCCGAGGCCGCGGTTGGAGACGTAGGGGCACATGTCCCTGTGCATGTTGAGGGATCGGCAGCGGAGGAGTAGGTCGGAGTTGAACTTGGGGGGGAGGGCGTGGACGTAGACGGCGGCGCGTGAGCGGCACGAGGGGGTTTCGGCGATGCTAAGAGTGAGGTTGCGTACGGCGTGAGGTTGCGTACGGCGGGTTGGGAGGGGATCGCAGCGGAAGTAGAAGAGGAGGAACCAGAGAGCGAAGAAGGAGGAGAGGAAGAGAGCGGACTTGAGGTTGGAGGTCTGATCTTTGTGGTGTTTGGAGGAAGATTTGGGCTTGTCCGCCGCCGTCCACGGCAGTGCATATTTCAGCTTCCCCAACATCATCATCTTCTTTTTCTTCAGAGAGAGAGAGAGAGAGAGAGAGATATGGAGAAGGAAGGTGGAGCCCTGGAGGGAAGAAGGCGGCCGGATTTTAAGGATGTCAAAGTCAACTGGAAGGCCCGACCGACCGACACACATGAACCGGGGGAAGAATAAAAAAAGAATCGCAAATTCCATAATTTTTTTTTTGTGGGTTTTAATGAATAAAAGAAACATAAATTGCTGGTGGTGGGGATAATGAAATGGTTCCGAAAGTGAGATGACACTCGCAACAAGAGGTTCCCATCCGTTGAGAACAAATATTAGGTACCCGGTATTTGTCCATTGTGGTACGCAGGCTCCCTTCGCCTGCGACACGTTGGGGGGAAATATTAGGTACCCCGACATTGTCCATGTGGTACGCAGGCTCACTTCAAGTGCGACACTTGGCGCATGCGGGTCCGCCGCCGATGACGTCGGCTCAGAGCTTGCGGCTGAGAGGGGCGGTTCTTCGAGGTGGCGACAATGAGGGGGTTTGGGGAAGGTTTCATCGGAATTTTGCGCGGTTGTCTGGTGTGGAGGTGAAGTGGTGGAGGAGAGATTGAGAAGCCACATATAGGGGTTGGAGGAGTTGGGCGGGAGGCAGAGCCGCCGCGGGAGAGGGAGATTTCTAGGGGAGAGAGCGTGTGTGTTTCAGATGCAAAGACTTTTCTGATAGGTGGGCCACGGGCGACACGTGTCGCACTCTGAGTGGGCTTGGATGCCACATAGGCAATACACGATGAGTGAGACTAGGTGCCGCAAAGGCCTGAGTGCCACATAGGCAATACCACGTGGATGCCTAATATTTTCTCATCTTTGGGGGGAATCAATGGCATGTAAGTTGCACATAAGTTTGCCAAATCTTGAGTGAAAGGGAGGGGGCCCTGTGTTCTCCCATATTCCATGCTTTGCATCCATCTATGGCCATTAAATCACGTGAGTCGCACGTGATATTTATACTATCGCGATTGAAGGACCGTCGAATTCGAGCCTACTTGAAGCAGATTTGATAAGCCGGCAGGCCTCGTGATAGCCTCGGTGGTAAAAGCTTTGCGCCATGACAAAAGTCAATTAGCTCTAGCATCTTAAAATTATGTTCTCCTCCACAAAACACTTAATCTAAAATTCGGGTCAAGTGACAAAAAAAAAAAAATGCGAACACAATTGTTCTTGACTTGCGTTTGGATGCACGAAATACGCAGATGATGAGTAAGAACGAGACCCTAACTAAGGGTGATCGGGCTAAAATGAATTAGTAGCAAATCCCATTTCAGGCTGGTTTCAAGGTTGGTTAGTTTGGTTCCTAGCTCCAATTTTTTAAAACCAGGACATGCAAGGATTGTTTCAGGTTCTCATTGGGGAATGGATTTCAAATCCGAAATCGACCTACCTCAATTTCGATCACCATTAAAGATACTTATTAACAAAGTCCAATTAAGATTCCCACGTACCTTCTATTGCTTGCTTTTCCTGACATACACTCGTTAAGATCAGGACTGCACTCCTACGAGAAAAAAAGGTGGGACATCTCAGAAAATTCGATTTCGACATGTCTAGGCCTAGCCGATTTTATACGTAAAGATTAGTATTTTCTTTAATCACGATCAATCTTGGGCAAGGAGGAGTTTTAGGATTAACTTACCCGATGATGTTCCACTAATTGAAATTAGATCTCGACAATAAGGTTAAGTCAATAAAAGGAAAACGGTTGCATATTTGAAGCACTCAGCATTGGAGTCGCACCTTCACTAGATATTCTCAACAACCTAACCATACCCAGAAAAAAAAAATCATAATGTTTATTCAATTACAATGACGTCATAAACCAATGATTAAGTAATTAGCCGACCACCGACTCGTCTCATTACTTCCAATTTCTTCATATTATTGTCGTCCTGTTGGCGAAAACGAGACGAAGCACCTGTGTTTGCCACGTGGCTCCGAACTTATTGGACCCATCACTTTGGAGAGAAGTGCGCAGACATGGACTAAAGTTTGTCGAGCAATTAGACTACGGCTAGGATGAATGAGCAGTCGATAATCATCCAAAGTTTTAAAAATGAAGAAGGCCGTGCTTCTTCTCCGATTAAGTTTCAGTTTATCTCGCGAAAAATAAATAATTCAAAATATATTTTTCTAAAATTGATAATTTATATCGCTTGAAATAATTAATTAATAAAAAAATATTTTTATTAACGATAATAATTAATGTCCAAATATTTACACGAAGGGTGAAAATATCTTTCATGCGTTCATTTTTGTAAGCGATGCATACAAATATCTTCTATGAAGCATCGACACGTCTAAGGAGGTGCAGTGTCGGACACGTGTCGCATGTTCCGACACGCGTTCGTTCGACGTCCGACAAGCAGGGGAGGAGAAGAGGAACTGGAGGGCATGAGATCGGAGGTGGCGAGGCAAGCGGTGGAGAGGAGGGCGGTGAAGAAATGGAAGACGAACCAGCAACGACCAAGATCTGGGTTTCATCGGCCTAAGAAATGAGAAAAGCCAAGGATGAGGTTTTGCTATAATGAACATGAGCGACGATGTGCGGAGGCGGCCGGAGAACGAAATGGCAAACGCACTCAGAAGTCGCGAGCTCGGTTGTGGCTGGCCGGTGGAGTCCAAGTAGGGGCTGAGAGAGAGATGAATGGAGATGAAAGATGCAGAGGAGTTTTATTGTTTTGGTCAGACACAAAGGAGTTTGATGCAGAGGAGTTCAACGAGAGAAAAAAGAATGTTTCAGGAGTAGTGTTGACAAGTCTTACAAAGGATTGATGTTGACGAGGCGGTTAGGAGATAAAAGAAAGAGTGGGAAAATTATGAATATTTTTCTTTATTTAGATTTCTTTAAAAAATTAAATTCTCAAGAAATGAGCTTTTCCTTTAATTCTATCCTAAAATTGTCACATGCCCAGCAAAATAATTTTTCGTTGACATGTATATATAAAATTATATGCTTAATATAGAGCGTGTATCAACGTGTCAGAATTCTCTCTATTTATAAAATTATTCTTTTTTTTTTGCAACAAATGTAGCCTAAATTTATTTTTAAAAAAAGATGTGAGAAAAATTGTTAGATTGCATGTAAAGTTCTTATTATACTATGATAAAGTCATTGGTCCAATGCAATTTCGTAAATGTGGAATATTTTCTTTTAAAAAATATATATCTAAGACTCCATTTGTTTCCTGAAAAAAAAATTTCGAATTTTCCAGCGTTTGGGGCCAAAAAATAGGCTAATCCTGAAAAAAGAATTTCTTTTTATGAAAAAATCTCTTTGAAAAGTGTGAAAAATATTTTCCTCATTTTGAAAAGAGGAAAACATTTTCCTCATCTTTTTTTCCTTGTTTCTTTCACATTTCTTTTTTTTCTTTTTTCGTTCTTCCTCCTTCACTGATGTTCCTTCCTCTACTGCTGCCATCAACGGTCGCTGCCAGTCACTGAAAATCAATTCCTTGACAAACGGTGAAAATTATTTTTCGTGTTCATTTTTAAATATTAGCCAAATACCGAAAAATACTATTATTATCTTGAAAAATGGCTTCCTGAAAAAATATTTTTAAAAAGTATCACATTTTTCGTGAAACAAACGAAGCCTAAATTCTTACGAATTCATCGTCATTTATTGCTGTCTTTACCCCGTGATCGCTCTTGGTTATCGAACAAGAGGGAATTCTCGGTGCACGGGCGAAGTGCACCTAATGCACTTACCGCCCTTAGATCACGATAAAGCCCACGTGAAACTCAATAGAACTAATAAACCAAGAACATATTGCCGGTGAAAGAAAAAGAAGCCCAACGAAACGAAAGACCCAGAAATCTTGGGGACAGTTTGACTTGCAAATTGATCGACAAAGTAGAGAGTCAATGCACTGATTGCTTGTTCCACGTTAAATCTCTCCGGGCTTCATGGTTTCAAGTAAGTTCACGAAGCAACAAGCGTGCATTCATCTGATGAGACCGAAAATTTTCTTGATGTACCGAACGATTCTTGGTTGGAGCGTCCCTCGTACACGAGCTATTCAAACTTAAGAAAACCAACAACAACCAAATTACTCTCGTCAAGACCCTCGGCAACTAGCGAGATCAATTGCCGATGCTGGCTAACGCCCAAGACAAACTAACAGGGCAACATTAGAGGGAGGGCGAATCGCAACAACGGGCGAGTTGTTTGATAATACTAGTATATTTACACATCAAACAAAGGAACATTAGGCCAAGGCCAAACACCTTTTGAGTACGACTTTCGGGATTGAAATCGAGACTGCAATTCCATGTCCATTTACAGTAAAACTAGATGTAACCCAAACTAACTCGACTATTAAAGGCCTATGAAACAAAAAGAAGAGAGAGAGAGAGAGAGAGAGAGAGAGAGAGAGAGTTCATTGAAGAAGAAGAAGAAGAAGACTAGAAGCCTCTGCTACCGCTAGTTGAGTCGCATTAGGAGCAGCGATGATTGGACATCGACCCTTTTCCAAATTTAGTTCAAGATCCAATACAGACGCACCTGAAATTTGCCAAATGGCAAAAAGGCAGAGATCGTATTAGTTTTTGGCGAAATGCACCGTCCGTAACTAAAAAGCAGCTTCCCGGACATCTGGAAAGGAGCTAAGTAAAAAATGTAGTAGTCCACATGCATAAGACCGCGAAATCTTGATTTACAATTAAAACAAGGTCAACTAGAGTAATCCGGATTGATCACCCATGATCGGGAGCACGGGAATCCGGATCGATTGCCCATGATCGGGAACATGGGTCGCGATGGGAAATGAGCAGAGCAACTAGCACAATTGTCGACTTTGGCTAGCAATCAGAAACCAACCGATGAAGACAGATTCGACGACCGGCAAATTGGCAGCAGCCGAGGTTCAATCGAGTGGAGTCAGGTAGATTTTGACCTGGATCCACTGAACAAGTCCCAAATGTAAATCGCCTGAACAAACTATTGCGAGAAATGACTGATTAGAGCTACCAATGATCCATCAATTTCAACCAAGGACCCAACCTTTCTACTTTAGGATCAGCCAGCAGTGACAGTCCACAATATCGAATTGATTGATTGATCGACAGAGGTCACTTGGGTATCAACTGGTAAGAACTAGCGATCGTGTTTGATGGCTGTGGTTTGAACAATGACGGTGATATAGACAGAAGTGCACGGTGGAATTTATGAGCCACAAAAATAATTTCTGTGGAGATAACTTTCCTATACCATGCTAAACATCATAATATAGGAATTATTGCGTCCCAAAGTTGTACCTTCACGAGACAAATCCGATACAGAATGGTCATCCCTTCACAACTCAAGTTGGGAAGTACCTTTGCTTTGATATCACGGCCTCGCTGAGACAGAAGTACCCTACTCAATTGCACTAACTAATTCGACTGGTTGAACAAAGGTTCGGAAGAGCCAACGTTTGAGCCACGCCACCCTCAATCAAAAGTTCAATTGCCCCGTAGGGTCGCAGAATCTTCTACAGAAGTTTGGAGATGGTAACACAACCTTAAGATTGGGGAAGAAAACAGAATGCGGTATGACTATCTAGGAAAGTGTTGCGGAGGATTGTACTTCTCCCCCTCGAGTTATAGGGACGCACCTGTCGAAGTTGCAGAGTGTTGGCATGATCACGATATCACGTAGTCATGTCGCGCGCAACTCGAACTAAGTTGTACACGATCGGTGAGAAAAATACAACTATGCAGTAACGATGCGCAACTCAAACACAGAAACTAACATGCATTGCAGCACCCGTCAGAGATTCCTCTTAAGGATTTTTTAACTAGAATTTCCAGGTGTGCGATTTCTAACTAAAATTAGCTAACTACATACGCAGGAGACTGACCTCAATTAATTAAAGTGGACTCACAAATATCCCAAGGAATCTACTGTTTGAAAATATGATTAAGGAAACTAGAACAATATCGACATACTAGTCAAACACGCTCCCCTTCTTATCCCTGAGCGACTAGAGAAGCTAAAGTTCATCGTTTCTAAACTATATCCCTGACAAGTTTATTGTGCCCCTTCCACATCAGAGTTCAACTAATCTTAAGAGAGGAAACATCGTTAGCAACAAGTTGCTCTTGCGGCCAGAACTCAAAGAGAACTATCCTTCTAGATTTACAAAAAGAGAAATACAACCAAGATCCTAATAAATCTCCAATAGACATAGGTTAAAGACATCAGAATAGCTCGTGTCTCGCGCCCAATATTGAGGTTCTAAGGGATCCATTTCCCACAGACTAGAAGTTATATATCGTATTTGGAGCACCACACATTAAACTAAGAGAAGACATTGTGATATGACCACAAGCTAGCAACCTGTAGCTCACTACAACACACAACACTCCTATGGACCTCCTCAGTCAACCAACGCCCTCTTTGAATCACCATACAATAGCGGCAAAACGTACGTTATTGTTGGTGTGCGTAACAATGCGCACAGTGTCTTACGTTATTGTCGGCATGTGTAACAACGCGCGCGGTGTAAGCCATTTGTTTTCCAGTGATCTCTGTGAACGACTAACAGAATCTTGTAAACAGAAAGCCATCCATAGCAATGGATGGTGTCGATCTCTATGGTTGGCTAGATATCATGGAATGAAGATCATATGGATACTATGTTTTATTGTCATTATCAATTTCGGCCAACCGATATATCATGATTTATTAAATAGCGTCTTATAAGTATTTAGAATCAGCTGCACTAACTGACGAGTCTACAAATCATCACAGGTGCATGAAAATTCGCGATTCTAATTGCTGCCTTTTAGGTTGGGGACTGCTTTGGCAATCAATTCACACTGCAGATTACCCTTTGGTTCTATAAGCATGAATTCGTGAGTGATTTGGTATGACAGCACGACATTAAAGCAGGTAATGAGCGATCGCGATATCAAGTGGCTTGATGATGGTTCGGGGTCCCAAGAGGATTCACTATCTCGAAAAAATGCCGGAATAAGATGCAAAATCTTGTGAACTGGCTATACCAAGGAATTTAGGTTCTTATAGGCACATGGATTTTTCAATTATTAGGAGGGAAAGGGACAAAGAAGAATACTGACCGGAGAAACAACGTACGAAGAGGTTCATTGAATTGGGCAATTTGTATTGGGCTTTCTGACAAAATAGTCTATATATATATGGACATGATTAACAAAATACTCGAGCAAGGACCACAAAGCAATTTTTTTTTTTTGGTTGGTAGGCGCCCAACCCATCAAAATGAACACACCAAACTGAATTTGACAGATGAACACAGGTCGCTCTCTGTTTCACAAAGGTTTTCTTTATCACCCCAGAGTTAATGAAGTGAGAAATTAAGAACACTCTAGACTATGAACCTCAGGTTAAAGACAGTCGCCCTACCAATTCTAAAAAGCTGCAAATGTTTACAAACATGATTGCATCTCTTTGGGTGTTGATAGTTCAACAGCACTACTTGTTTCATCATTATTTTTATTAAGTCCTATAATAATTTGGACAGATTAGAATGGTCCATGTCGATATTTGTCATCTTAAATAATTTCTAAAGATCCATGATCTAGACAAACTAAACATGCCAGTATAAAGTGAAAATCATTATTTACATTATAGGAAGTTCCAAGTACTCCGAAGAAATAGTGAGAAAATTTCAGAAACACCCAACTAACACACCACAACAGATACAGACAAGTATACTTGCAACAACAGTGCATGATACTAAACAACAGAAGGTCAGGGCATCAAGATAATGTGAAGCACGAAATGGAAAAAAGGTTATCTAAACCATGAACCAAAGAACAATAACAGCAAGATCAGCACTGGCCAAAGCACCGTAAAGCACAGAGAAAAAAGATGACTGAGCACACAGACAAGAGAGAAGCTTACAAAAAGGACAAGGAGAAAACTGGGCAAAAATCACAATATCTAAAGCTCAACTTTCACTTTCGGAAGATTACGAGCACAAGGCAAATATCTTAAAAGGACGACAAAAAAGAGACAAACGTCACAACCATGCACAGATTTTCTTTAAAAAATCTTTTATCCTAGAACAACGTATGAAGGCAACCTCTAATCCGAGGAAGAATTTGTATTTACAACAACCTTGTGCTTTGCTTTTTCCGTTTTTTTTTTTTTTTTAAATTAAGGATCATTTATCTAAACTGAGCCAATCAAACTTTCAAGTAATTTTTTTTTTAAATTAACTCTTGAGACATCCAGATAGAAAAAGAAAAATTAACACAAAAGCATGTTGCAGCACATCATAAAGAAATTAACAAAATCAATGCTTCATTTAGTTCAATATTAATGTGACGGTAGATGATTGGTTTCAGAGGGAAGAGAATAAGGAGATAGGATGGAGAAGGCACTTGAGAATGACAATCGTGAAACAAGTATCAACCAATAGAATCTGAAGCCTCACGAAGCCACCAACTTAGATATCTATTAGGTAGCTTAGGCACCCAGCAACTATCATCACACGATGCACATGTCCGCTTCTAAGTCAAAAAGAAAGCGCAAAGACATCAGATAGAGAGAGAGAAATTACCTGCAATCATGACTCAATTCTAATGGGCAGCACCATACCCTTGCCCATGGTGGGCACTCGTCGTTGGCTGCTGCTGCTGCTGTTGCTGTTGCTGCTGCTGCTGCTGCTGTATCTGCTGAAGGAGGTTTGCAGCAAATTGCAATGTTGACTGATAACGCTGGTTCTTATCAACCTCATCTTGTATGCCCTGAGCAGCCCCAGAAGCAGAAGACTGAATCTGCTGTGGTTGATTGGAGACATCGGTATATGTTGTGGGAACGGCAGTTTGTAGCTGAGAGAAAGGAGGAACTTGAGCCTGGCTTGCCAAACCAGAAGAACTTTGCTGGTGTAAAAGTGGTGAACTGTATAACCCAGAAGAAGTGGGAGGAACTTCAACTGGATATTGCTGGATGGAAGCTGCAAACTGTCCACCTTGGGAAGGAATATTAGTATATGATCTAGAAATTGCCGCATATTGTGAGGCGTTGAGCATAGATTCTTGCATTTGGGTGGAAGGAAGGATGGCCGGCACTTGCATGGACTGGCTAGCTGTGCTTGGGACAGACGTATAAGGTTGAAACTGGGAGACTGATGACATCGGAGGATTCAACTGACTCCCAGGTTGTTGCACTGAATACCCACCACTATCGGATGCTTGATGTTCTTGCTTCCATGCTTGTAATGAAGGTTCATTGTTGGGTACAACAGGGGGAAACATTGGCCTCAAGTTTTGCTGAGAACTTTCTGTAGATGATGTCCGTGTACTTGCAGGAATTAATGAAGTTAGAGTTGCAATAAGCTCGGGTGTTAAAGCAACTCCAGCTTGGGATGCTGCGGCAGCATTGCTCTGCGCCTGTTCATGAGAAACTGAACGCATTGCAGAGGACTCACCCATGTGTGAATACAGTAGTTGCTGTGGAAATTTTGCCTCCTCTGGTGTATTTCGAAAAACTTGTTCCTGCTTAGGGGATGGATATCCAAACTCAGGTTGGAAAGCAGGCATCCTTTGTGCATCGCCAAATTGGGACTCGTGTTGTTGATGCTGCACAGATGCCTGAGCAAACTTGAGAACCACTCCATACAGTCGCTCTGGACCTGTTACCCTTAATACCTTCCTTAAAAATTCTGATGGAGGGACAAGAAATAGGGTGGTACCATCATCAAGTTTGGCAACACCAGCACGATCTTTGGAGCCCAAATACCGGAGGAATTCAGTGTAGGAACCAAATTCTTCTTCGCTGTCTGGCAAGAAGAAAACAATGTCGAAACCAAGAGCTTCCTTATAGTGTGTGGCTAGCAAATCCAAACTTGTTCTAGCCGAGCAGTTGACGACTTCAGGACTACAAAACAGGCAAATAAGGATCCATCTCAGTTTAACTGTAATAACCATCCTCAGGTAGGATACAGTATCCAAACAAAGTAGAAATCTAACATGACAAATCCTAGAAGTTAAGTCAAGCAACTACTCAAGCATCTAAAACCCATAAATTTGAGAAAATGCATTAATAGCAATACTGAGCCACTAACACAATAACATAAAGAATTAGCAATTGCCACAGCAGCCAGTTCAATTATTAGTTTTATACTCCAGATTTAGGATTTGATTTGCCTGAAAAATCGTAGCCTATGCTTCTTCACAACAACGCCAGAACATTTACTAAATATAACAACAAAGAAGGCTGCAAAGACAGAATTTGCTAATAATGGAGAAGTTGGTGGGGGTAGCTAGTTTTACGAGAGGGTACCAAAAACTTCATCTGAAATAGAAAATTTTAGCCCATTTCCTCGGGCAGTCTATAACCACACATCAACATCAACATCACCTTTATCCCAAACCCTATAACCACACATACATCTACAAAAAATAGGGTCACAATTTTACTTATAAGAGCAGACACTTACAGCTCTGCAGCGAGCCCCTCACCAACAGGTACACATCGAGCATGACAGACAGGTGTTCCGCCCTTGGCAATAAGGCCCCGCCAGATGTATTCATCATCAGGGCCTTGACCAGGTCCAGATGCAAACCTTGCACCCATTGGGCTCAGACGACCATTTCCATGGGGATTGGCAAAAGGGCCTACATCAATTGCTGAACCAGGTCCATGGTCCATCCTCAAGCCACGATCATCTATCTTCCTCAAAGGAAAAGATGCTTCATCGGCAGGTAAAGAAGATTCAATCCTTGACCGCTTGGAGTCCCTAGGGAAATGACTAGCATCATAAACATCCCATGAGCCAGCGGCCCTCACAGGAGTCCTAACACCTGGAGCAGGAGAAGGCAGCAAACCAGAAGAGGGAGGAGATGACCTTCTCCAGCTTGGGCCCATCAGATTTTTTGCATTACCATCTTGCATGCCATAAGGCAGGTCAACATCATCATATTCTGAAGCACCAAAAGGCCTTGCCGCAATATTTTGACCAACACCATGTGGAAGTGAACCTGGACCTCCCGTGTGATTGTGACCAAACATATCCATTTGGGGGGTCCGGAATGGATGTTCCATTTCTGTCCTTGGCCCTCTAGCTCCCGGATGAAACGCGGGGTAGTCTCTGCCAGGTGCCAGGTCACTACTAGAGAACATAATGGTTATTCTAGGATCATTAAACAGCCGACCCTGTAATCCTTCCTTGGCGCGACGGGCTTCATCCACACTTCTAAATTCCACAAATGAATAATGCCTTGAAGGAAAACTTTTGATTCTCTCAATCTCTCCAAATAATATCATTGCATTATGCAACATTTGTTCATCAATCTGGACAGAAGGAGGGTAACCTACCCACAAAACTTTACTAGGTTGCCCATCTCCTCTTCTAGACCCTGAAGAATGAGAAAGCTGCAATAGAGAAGTCGCAATATCAGGAACCAAGTAGATAAGACAAAGCAATAGGGAAAATCTTATCGTCAGAGTTTGAATTGAGTTTCTAATAAAACAATTTGACAAACCTGCAATTAATAGACAAGAAACAACCTACTTTACATATCTTGATCAGCAAATAATTAAGAACTTGAAATAAAATTGCATGCAGGAAACAGAACTGAGAGCCATTCCAGATGCAACCAACTGAAGAGACATGGAACTGTAAGAGAAACTCAGGCATCCAAGGCCACAAGATAAACTTTTTGACTCACCTGTTGCCTTTTAGAACCTGCATGAACATCAGTAGGCCCCACGCCCCTACCGGTAAACTCCCTAGAGTCATGAGTGTCGGCCCAATGTTCCTAATTAGAAAGAAAAACCAGAAATTGTTAAGTCACTTAAACAAGAAAACTTTTCTAACAGCTATAACATCTTAATCGGACACGATAATAAAAAACTGAAGGAAAAACTGACAGCCAGAAAGTCATCTCTGAAAACATGATCACAAAACAGCTAACAGCAACAGCAAGCTAATCTGATCGAAAGGAGCATCAGTATATGTTTGCAGAGTTAAACATGTCGCACAATAAATGGTGTGACTAACACTAGGTTCATATGGATCCAGATAATCACCTTAGAAGAGAAAATAATAGAAAGGAAAGGACTAGTTCTCCATATAAAAAAGGAAAAGAAATGACGGAACTTGGGCCACCATAACTTTGGTTGAAGGAGAGAATAAAATGGAAAGGAATTTATTGTATCTTTATGGCTATGTTGTCCTTGTACTTCTTCATGGATAAAATGAAAAATACTAAAAACATACATCACTTTTGACCCAATGACCACTTAATTGTCTCTATTTTTGCAAATACTATGCACATAATTCTAGTTAAAACCGACATTGGAGACCAAATTGCCCCTCCTTGCAAACTCATTTTAGCCTCTTGCTTGGTTTTAGACGGTTTAGTTTTTAAAAAGTTTTGAGGGTTTTGAGCGGGTGTGAGAATTTAGGATTTGGAGAAGCACATTATTGGAAGGAAAATGGTCTTTTGTAAATAGGTACATAGGGATAATCAATGTGAAGGTGCAAAGTGATCTCCAAAGGTAAAACTCAGGCATGTGTTTGGTATTTTCCAAGGTATATGCATGTAAATGGTCATTGGGTGGAAGGTAAGATATATCTCTTACATTTTCCCTAGACAAAATAAATGAAAATTACTCTTAGTAACAAGGCCTTTAGCCTGTTAAAGGTTCAATATCATCATCAATAAACTCGCGTATGAGACCCTCATTAAAATAATAAAGATATCCACACACACACACACACACACACACACACACAGCACAATAAGTTCACTTTATTCAACAACAAAGTAATACACTTACTTGAAAATAAAATGGGAATCTCATCATGACAAATAGCCTAGGTGTACAACATAGCACTCAAGAATATATATGAGAAAAATAAAAAATCCACAAGAAAAGAGTGTGCTTCACCCCTTAAAAGAGAACAAATAATCATATGATAAGCAATATATATTAGTGAGAAAAAAAGCATATGTGGAATTCCCACAATCCCTTTAACTTCAAATCCCTCCAAATTTGGAGTTTTTTAAGGAGATTACAAAAAGCAAGGAATGTTGATATAGTAATCCCTCCAAATCCCTTGATTTCAATCCGTTCTACCAAACAATGGATTCTTTTTTGAACTTTTCTCTTCCTCTCTAATCCTCATAATCACTCCATCCAAACAAAGCGTAGCCAATATATTGGATTTATAGCAATGATAAACCAGTTGCGCAAATAAAAATAGCATGCGCTTCAGTTGAAGGACTCCACTCCTAAAAAGATGCAAACATAAAATAACTAGCTACGGTTCATTGAACATAAACTTGTCCAAGTAAAATTTCTCCCATAATTCTAAAATAGAATAACTTACTCTTCTCGAGGGCTGAGATCGCAGGAAGTCAACACGTATTTGATCACCACCTAATTGCTTTCCATTCATGTTTCTCATAGCTTGAATAGCGTCTTCCACTCGGACATACTCCACTAATGCAGTATTGCGGTCTCTAAACAACTTGAAATCGTCAACTTTTCCAAACTTGAGAAATTCCTCTTCCAGCACTTCCTTTGAAACAGCTGGGTTGATCCCTCCAACCCATAATTGCTTGCAAGGTTTAGCCTAAAAGCAACACCAAGTAAGGACACCATGCTACCAAATTATATAAAGGGAGAAAGAATAAGACAAGATAAGGCGTTCAACACAAACATGGTATCGCCACAAGCAACAACTAGCACAATATCCAATCCATCGTAGACTTAGAATAAGAATGAGCATCACATACAAAGAGGTTCGAATAAAGCAGTGGACATTTGAAATGGACAAGCATACAAAGAATTCTTAATTGGCTAGTTGTAAATAGCCCCACCCCAGGACTATGGAACAAAGGGTTATCTTGGACCTACACCGAGATATTGACGGCGATTCTCAAATATCACACAATTTTGATCTTTCATTTGTATATCATCATTGGTTGCCTACACATATTACTCCCAGACACAAAAAGTAATTGAAGCTATCTAAGCACTAGCAATTAACATCATTCTCTCATCAGCTAACACTAATGGCGGAAAAGTTATTTATAAGAATGACTAGGAACTCCAATAGATAACTGAGAAAAGAAAATGAGATAATTAAAAAAAAAAAAGGGTAATGCATGAAATATCCGAGTGAAATTTATCCATTATCAACACCTGAATTAGAAACTTGAAGTAAAAACAGACATAACCATTTATTCACCAAAAATAAACACATTTCAAGCAAATTCTTCATAATTTGAATGCAAAGAAATTTTTAAATTCTCAAAACAATTCTAATAAAGAGCTAAAAGTTCTAACAATATACATAAACCATTTGAAGGTTTATGCTACAACTATATCAACACCAATTTCATATACTAAATCAACAAAAAACTGGGAAGTATGAACAACGTCTAGAAAACCTTGCCTCTGCACTTTCAGAAGTGGAAACAATAAATCCATAACTCTTTAAAAGATGAAACAGCCATATAAAGAATTCATCAGGTAGCAATATAGTCGATGGTACTGCCGAATCTAAATTGTCACAATTTAATAAGTATCTCCTAAAAACAAAAATAAAGAATCAAGCTTCATATATTCATGTAGGCCTTCTATTGGCATATCTCCAGCTTGATTTCAAATTGATTAACTTAGCCATAAACATAAGCAATCTTACATTTGTTGGGTTTTCAAGCACCATTAAGAACACTAATGATGGCAAATGGTGACCTAGTGTGGCCCAATATTCTGGGTGGCAAATTCCAAAACGCTCACTGGAACTTTTGGATTTCCCAGTATTTGGCCCTGTATTTCTATAGGAAGATAGCTTCCAAAGAAATGCTTAGTCATGTGAGCAAGAATTCGTAGTTACTTCCTTGGCATTAGTCAAACCTAGCAGATGCAAGGGTGGAAAACTATATCCCGTAAAGCTCAGCCTACAACCACTACTTTGCTTAGAAAGTCTAAGAGATGTTTCAAGAAATGTGGGGCAAGTCACTTGTTGATGGTAGTTCATTTGTGCAAAGCGCAAAGGATTACGACATGCGAGATAACTATAGTTAGCACCATGACTAGAACTAAAGGGTATGTCAATGAACTTCACAAATTGCAAAATCGTTTCGCTAATATGTGAGGAAAAAGAAAGAAGTTACATAACATTAGCATGTTCAACAAACTACCTACTGCATGATCATAAGAGACATATAAATCAGACAAAACAACTGCGCGCACTGTGACCATTATGGAGGTTCACCAATAAGAATGGTCACCTGCAGGATGATGTTACAGTCAAACTTTCTTTTCTCATCAAAAAGTTCTCTATCGCTACGGTGGGAAGTAACCACAATTCATCAACTTTCTACCCTAGCTTCACTTCATCGTTTCTCAATATCTCATATAGGAATGACGAACTTTACATATCGTCGTATGGAGTAAAATCTACAATTTGTTCCGGTAATATGCTTCGCAGGATGGCTTTCAAATTAGTCTATAAATTGATCATCAAGTCTATATAAAATTTTCTCACAAAAAAGACTATGTACATTTAGAGTTCCACAAATGGCAAGGGTTGCTGTGACATTCCCTGTTCTACTCACCGCACCGGATAGGTCCTAAAGGGAACGGCCATGACAGAAAGCCTATAGCCACATTATTGGGACAAACAAGATGTTCAGATAATGGATATCATCACATCCTACAACTCCACTTCAAGATGTAGAGCGGAAACAGCGTGAAAAGAAAAATGCTGTAGAGGAAAACCCCCTATGAGGCATTTTGTGATGATTCCAATTTAAAGGAAGAAAATAACCAGAGCTTGTAAGAAGCTTCTTGTTCTCTTCTAAATGGATTACGTATCATTTGACAATTTACTTTTTGAACAGCCAAATTTTTAAAATCATAAACGGGTTTGTTCCTCAAGAATCATCAATAAAGTTCCCTACAAGTTCATAAATTTTCTGCCAAATGATTGCAAGCCTAGCAGCTGCGTAGAGCTCATTTCTCCTATAATCATGTCTAGAACTTTGGGGTTGGGGGGGTACGAAAAAGAAAACAGATTTCCCATCTATAAGCATTATTGCTTTACCAAAAATTAAGCTACATCTTAAAATGTGGAGCTTAAGGTTACCCCCTCAATAATGTGAAATAACACAGGATATAGATACCACCACTGTTATCACTTAGACCATCCTAAAATGCCTTATTCTTTGAGTGAAAATCTGTGGTGAAAAAACATCGATTATATTGACAATATAAGTTCCTTAATCATGTAAATTTGACAGTAGACCTGAAACGCAACAAACCAAGTTCAGTTGGAATATACTCACTGGTGAGAGAACTCGCAGGAGTTCTAAACTGACAACATGTCGATGGTGAAAAAGGCTCAGCCAAAATTAGATTTTCATGGGAGAAGCGGAAAAATCAAGATGTATATTTCACAATGACCTAGATCGGGAGGAAAACTAGTGGCCATTGTATAGGAAATTGAACGAGGAGGGATACACCTCAAGAATGTCAAAAGTGATGGTAGACATCAGTTGCCACTTAAACCATATTTTGAAGCTTTCGTTGGAGTCACAAATTATGTAATATGGGCATGTCGTAGTTTATCAGTCATCTTAACATTTTTTGAAAGTGCCAGTTTTCAGTTAATTCATTTATATAAATCAGCGAGTTCTCATTATTTTTCCATAAGTCCAGAAGCCCAACAACATAGGATATCTTATCGGGTATGTCATAGTTTATCAGTCACCTTCACATTTTTTGGAAGTGCCACTGTTCAGTTAATTCAATATGTATAACCGCAAGTTATCTCATTATTTTTCCATGAGTCTAGAATCCTGAAAAAGAAGATTAAACAGCACAGGATATCTCATTGGTGTCTTTTAGCGGCAGTGTATCTTGTGGGTCAACCAGATCAGCAGTTTTGACAATCCCAAGCATAAGAATAACTGAAATTGACTGAATTATCCGGATAGTGGTTTGCAGGGAGATTCACGTGACAATGTACACTTATGTTTAAAAGCATAAATAACCTGTACCAAGATAAGGCAATAGAGAGGAGTGTGGTAGTCCAGCTTCAATAAGCAAAGTTGAGGCCAAATGCCACGCGACATCTTGATTGACAAAGTTCAAAGTACTTCCAAAGACATCCATAAACGTTGATGCAGAAAGATTATTATCGTGCAGAATGCTTGATGCAAACTGGGCATGGAACAGGAGGACGTAGCTCAGAAGTAGATCATGGAAATCAACTGAGTCTCCCCCATAAGTGAGCGACACATCGCATCAGAATCTCATAGTTCAATTACTCCAACTAGTGTAATTCAAGTGTCCCTGCGATGTAATACTTTCTTCCTTTTGCCAAAACATCGACTACAATTTCATTTTTCAATTATGACTAGGAAAACTGGAAAGAAGTATTATGTTTGATCCAATTGAACATGCAATGCTAATTGCAGTTCACCACACAAACTAAAGCGCGAGTTTAAAAAGAGCACCCTCGATATGGAAAGCCTCCATCCAAGCAGGCATAGCCACCATGAAACCTCGTAGAAGCATCAGAAGGGATTCAAAAAGAGAATAGGGAGAATCAAAATCTAGTCAACTCTGTTTTCTATATGTGAAAATTGTCGTATCAAACCACCACAGCCAAAAAAAAAAAAACTGAATCAAAAAGTGTAGCCTGTACCGTCCATAATTTGACCCTCTCATAGTTCAAGCATTATGCGTAGCTTTGACACACTCAAAATCTAATGGCCAGGGACAGAACCCTTGTCCTCTCTTTTGCCGTTCTCTGTTTCTATCAGTCTCCTTTTCGATTTTTAAAAGTATTAAGTTTCAAATGTGACCATGCCTGCACGAGGATCAAAGTGAACGTGGAATCCTAAGCCGAATCATATCAACTGCTGAACATAACAGGAAGAGTAGGAGGCCCCATTATTCGCAATCCTTGCTGCTAAAAGATTTGTAATTTTTCAATTTCTCATGATTTTAACAAGCCTACGTTTCAAAACTAAACCTAATTGTCATTGCAAACGCATTCGAAATACAATTTGCAGGATATGAGCCCCTTCTGTCTTTGTAATTGTATCTTAGCCAAGTCAATCAAGCGCGATCTTATGCCAAACTTTCCAGACCTGAAGATCGCATAAAAGCACAGCAATTGATAATTGAAACCACAGAATTGCTGTTCCAGACAGACATCAAACATTCTACGAGAGACACACAAGTACAAAAAGGAAGCACGAACAACCGCGAAGGCTGAATAAATCTACACAAAAGGGCAGTACAAACCGGCCGAGCGAACTCGATCTTAATCAGGTTCCCCTTCACGGAGGTCCCCTGCAGCGCGTCCTTGGCGGCTGCGGCGTCGTCGGGGCGCTTGAAGAAGACGAAGGCGAAGCTACGGGAGGCGTACGAGGTGGCGTCGAGCGCGCCGTACTTGCCGAACACTTCCATCAGATCCGCGTCGGTGACGTCGGCGGACAGGTTGCCGATCCAGAGGTTGTTCGAAGGCGGCGCCTCGTAATCGCCGCCCGATTCCTTGGCGGCCCCGTGGTGGGAGGGCCGGATGGACTTGCTCGGAGGCGGCATTGGTCGGAGGAGAGGGAACCCTAGAGGAGCGGCTGAGAGGTCACGGAGCAGAAAAGAATAAGAGAAAGTGATCGAAGCGAACCCTGGAATAGGACGAGCGTTTGTGTCCGCGAGATGAGAGACGATATATTAATTTATAACCGCTGAAACGGAAGCGTAGAGATTTCTGGAAAGCAACATATATATAATATAACATCCGATGCTTGTTTGGAACGGAAAATTTCAAATAAGGATCTAATCTTCTCGAATAAAAACATGAAATATTCTTATCATTTCAAAGATGAGTCTGACCATGTCATTTTCGTCAATTAGTTTTTTCTTTTTTCTCATTTTTTTTCTTTTTTTTGTGCTTTTCGAACCTCCTTTCTTACCGGTAGCCAATCTCAAGTGATAACTAACTACCGATAAAAGCCAGGCGAGGCCACTCTCGAGGCTAGCAAGAACAGCCCTCACCACACTTAGGTGAGGCAGCCCTTGCCCATGGCTGGCCATCGACACGAAAGAAGGGAAAAAAACGAAAAAAATAAAAATAAAAAATAAATGATTAAAATGCTCTTAATCATGTCTTTTTTTTTTTGAAATTATAAGGACAATTTAAGGGCCCGCATGATAATCATTTTCATTCTTTAATTCCGTTTTCTGAAACAGTAAAGAATGAGGACCTTACCCCCCAAAAAATAGTAAAGAATAAGAATCATGTTTGGTAATAATTTTGATTCTAATTCTATTCCCAGAATCAGTTTTAAAGCAAAATCCATAATAAAAAGAAAAATTGATTCTGAAAAAAGAATCGCTTTTGATAATCACAAAATAGAATGAAATTTCACATCTCTCATTTTTTCCTTTCAGTTTGCTCGTCACTTTTCTCTCAATCTAATAAAAAAAATAAAAAAAAATATTGAAATTTTTTTGAAAAATCACAAAAATTTTAGAAATTTCCTAAAAATAAAAGAAATTTAGATTAGACTAGTTTGACCTCATTTTCATAAATTGAGATCTAAATTTCCTAGATTTTACTCTTCTACAAAAAAATGTTGCGGAAGATGAGGATATCTAACATACGAATGGTAGTATATATAGTCGTAGTTGTGTGTCACAAATGTGACCATTTGCATGTCGAGCTAGAGCTAAACATTCACTTAGATTTAGGACAGAAGTTGCAAAATGACAGTGAAGAACTCGTACTTCGTATCAAGGAGGATAATTTGACTTTTTTTTAGTGGATAATTTAGTTATTTGGCTGCTATATTTACATGCATTTAGACAACGTAACATTTAAAGAAAAAATAAGTCGTTAATATGGGAATGTGTCTCATGCTTCAATTGAACTTCAAATGTGCTGTATTAAAATTTGTATTTCATTTATGATATGCTAAAAAAATAAATACATTTTAAATTATTTTAGTGTGCATTGAAAATTAATATTTAATATAGGATGAGATTTTACAAAGCAACTACATACTTATTTGACTTAAATGAAAAAAATTAAGAAGAGGAACAATTTTTTGAAATAGAAATTTTGTATAGTTATCTAACGGGTTTCTGGTTCTCCAAAACTTATCCAGGAACAAAATCAGAAAAATTCATTTTAATCAAAATCAATTTTTTGGAACAGAATGGTTACCATACAAGCTCTAAGCCTTTATTCGAAATAAGATTCACTTTAAGCTATAATTTGAGAAAATAAGAACATTTCAAATTTTTATTTAAAATTCTCGTATAATATTTTAATTTTCAAAAAATAATGAAAGCAATGGAGGCAAACACTCGCAATAATCTATGTTAACATTGATATATTTGAATTTGTTCCCCGAGTGATCTGAATATGCATTTATTAACCACTTTTCATATATAATTTTGCGCATTCTTTCAAAAGGAATAGATAAAACCCTCGGGAATACTAAAACAATAATGATTTGATTTTGTTGTCCGAGGTAAACTTTGTCTCAACGGAGAGCAAATCACATTGCTATGGCCTTAGCGAGAAACATTCATGAATTAGGATCTTGTCGGAGTTTCCGACACGATGAAATTGACATCAATAAGGACTTCATCGCAAAAAAATAAAAAATAAAAAAATCAAAAAAATCAAAATCAAAATCAAGGTACGCGAACAAACAAAACGTTGCGAAAGATAAAAAAAAGACCACATAACGAAATTTGGGAAACATATTAAAGAACACTGACATTGATGCCTTCATTCTCCAAGTGAATATACACACACATATATATATAAAGGCTCTGTTTATTTTGCGAAAAATAGATGACAGTGAAAATGATTTTCATTATTCATAAAAATATTTAGATGAATTGTTATCGAGAATGCAATATTTTTAATTGACTAATTATTTCAAGCGATACAAACAAACACTTTTTATAAAGAATTTTCTAAACCATTCATTTTTCACGAAACAAATGGAGCCGTAGAAAGCATACTATGATTTTGCATGATTCAACTACATCCAGGATTAGAGTCATCATGCCTGATCGGACCGGCATTCTTGACCCGACTTTGAAAGTCTCAAGCTAATGAAGCTTTAAAACCGTGTCTATAGATGCATTGTTCCCAGAATCTATTTTGTGTGCTCATAGCCAAGTGCCTGACAACGTTGTAGAACTTATTCCTTGCTTTGAGGCTGGTTCAACAGTACAAGAAGAAAAAATATAAGCGAGTATAAAGGAGAGGAAAACCATCGTGCTCCATTGAATACTTGCTGTTTGCATGTCAACATTGTCTACACCGTGTGCTTAATTGCAGATGTACGAAAAAGGACAAACTTCTATTTCCTGAACATCCCGACGTTAACAAAAACCTTCTCAGAGACTCAAAAGAAGAGCTTGTAGCTTAATTCTAGGATCAAATCACTGTACCTGGATAGAGATGCCCGAGTGAGATTGCTATTTACTAATTACATTTGAGCGACTATGCTGTCAAGCTCAGGTGGTCAGTGGTCGACATTGCAGATAGTTTTCTGGCATTTGGACTAGCCTTCGTGCCACAAATCTTGCTTGCCGTGATGTGGCATTGTGGAAGGAGGCAAGAATCTCACCAACCATCCCTTCAAGCTTTTCATTCCACTCATCAGAACCTTCTCAAGTGCATCGATCTCCGATTCGTATTGTTCATAGATGAAGAAGCAAGTAAACGAACAGACAAGAGCTGCAATCACAACCGACATCAATTAGGATGAATAAGTAACAAATCTAGTACCGCTCTAATCTGTACTAGTGTATAGCCACAAACTCGTACCTGCGCCAACTGCGAAAGTCAGGTAATATGATACAATCAGCTTCAAGAAATACATAGCGACTGCAGTCTGCATTAGTTTGAAAAATCATGTAAATAGACTTTATAACTCCAGATGCATTGTTACTTTAGTCTTAGACCCAGAGGATATGGAGCTAAATGAGTATCAGCAACTCGGATATGCGAGATGAATGCATCTGTCTGCTCCCGCATACATTGGATGCTGTATCTCAACAAGGGGGGTTCATGAGAAAAAAAATGGTAATAGTGCCAATATTCCTGAGCATTTCAAGTGGTTACTTGGCAACGTATCAAGTTGCTTGTTCATGAGATAACCAAGATCTTTTCTTCCAGACCCAGAAAAGGAAGTGATGTTTTTCTTCAGCAAAGAGTCTAGACACTATGACAGTTAAGCGGATCATGATGCACCACTACAACCGAAAGGGCAAAGCAGGGGAAATACACGGTAATTATGAGTGGATATTGCTATGACAATACAGAAGAGATAATTCCTGAAGTCTCAAATTACTATAAGAAGAAATTACATTACATCAGTGGTCATACCTCAAAGAAAATGTTCCAATCCTCTCCTTGTGCCAATGATCTCATAATATGGACCCCTCCGTTCCACAACAAGATTATACTCCCAAGCGACTTCTCCACTACGCTTTTTTTAATATCAAAACAAGAGAAAGATGCTGTTTTGTCAAACCTGTTGCAAATAACCAAGCATATGATCTATCATTTAGTGAGTCAATGCTAAAACGCATCAGACGATAGCCACCATTCTAGAGGAAGTATAAAAAGTCTTCGAGTACTTACGGACAAGAAAATAATTTTTTCAAATGCAAAAGGGATCCCAGGCCTTTATACACAGTAAGACATTTCAAAACTAAGTATAAACGATTGGTCTTGCTGATAAAGCCAACAAGTTTACCCTAGAGATCTTGCTAAAGGAAAGTATTAATTCCATTCCTGTCTGCGAGGATAATGAGTGCTGCTTCTACAATCATTACTAAACTGCATACTACCACAGAAAAAGAAAAAGCTGCCACGCAGCCACTGATCAAATAGCAAACAAAGAATATTTCTTGCTTATATGCAAAAGCAAAGCACCTGAACTGCAAAAGCAGAATTCTAACCTCCAAAAGAAAAAGTTTGCCTATATTATTGCTCAGGCATAAAAGAGAGGCCAAGAGGAACTAAGTAGAACGAGAACTTGAATTAGCCAACATTTGCAGGGACACATGAACGACCTCACTTAAGAGAAACTTTTGACAGAAAATGTAGAAAAGGATGGCAAACCAGGAAAGATCTTACTTGTAGGAGCAACAAGCATTCATACTTACAGGTATGATGTCAGATAACCATACCCAAACAGAGCCATCGTCATCGTGAGTAGTAGAAAAGCAGTAGATGAGATAAAACTTCTTCCACTAATGAAGAACCAGTAAAACAACACCTCCGAAACCAGAAAGTAGGTAAATGTCTCCTTCTCATCTCTCCAAAGCAAAATGTCTGCTACTGCAGTAGCATGATATGTCAGAAAAATTAGACAGTGATGTTTCGTAATGAAGCATGTATTTGTCACATGCATGACACTGCATAACAAGAGAAACTGAAAGGACTTTCATAGTGAGACCAGACTAGCCTATTCAACGAGTAGAATGCTTAGGTCCGGTCCAGATATTTTCTTCATCAAATTAATCTGATTTTTGGTCAATTAGGCTCTGTATGCAACAATGATGATGGCAAAGGATAAAAACGCTGACAAAGATCAGAGACAAACGATGTACATTTTTGAAAACATCCCGCCATCATTTGTCACCGCAACAACCGACTGCACATTGTTTGTTACTACACAAAGAGCGGCAAAATGAATGTACTAGATTTTTAGGTTGTGTTACTGTTACATTGGGACAGAGAAAATTTTTACCAAGAAACAGTTACACTATCATTCAATTCATGCAAATAACTCAATTAAGTAATGGTCACTTTACAGAGAACAGTATTCAGCAACTTGGAGAAGGCATACAGAAAAGGTACATCTATGTTGTAGATTCAAGTATCTAAAAGAGCTTCACTGACCAAAGGGAAACTTATTCTGAACAGAATCATCTTCAGAAGATGACAAATAATGTAGCTTTTCACCATGGATAAACATTGATTTAGAGACTTTTAAACTTAGTTAAATTCGACCCCAAAAAAGAAAAATTAGTTAAATTCTCAACTTGAAAACAACATAATTAGCACTCGCACCAAAACATGGGTTAATGAACCTTAGCACAGGTATTTCATGGGCTAAGGTTTACCTGCCTAAGGAGGTTTCCTCGTCATAAAATTGAGAAAAAAAAAAATAGCATGGGGAGAAGGTCAATGAGAAATAAGGTGGTTTCCATTTCTTCTGGCAGAGGAATAAGGATAATTCATTAATCTAATAAAAACCTTCAGCAAAATATTACCATATATGTACCAAAAAAGGAAAAAGAAATTTTCACAGTAAGAGTAGTATCACTAGAGAACCTAAATTATATATGATGGAGTAAAAAGAAAACACAACCTTTTCCACCACCAAGCATCCAATCTGCTTTTGAATGTTCGGGGAAATCACCTTGTCCCCCATAAAATGAGTCTCTGGAATAATGAGAGAATGATGCAAGGGTTCTTGCGATGCCATCCTGTTTGAGCAATAACAAGTGAATGCCCACATTCAGACGCACATCATGAGACTAAGCAAGGAGAACCATGTTGTAGCAGGAAAGCTCAAAAAGTATCACTGACATTGCCACGAACAGCCCTAACTGCAACATGATTTGATCGAGCATTTATAGTATCCCAGTGAAAGTAAAACAAGGGAACAAAGGTGACAGGCTGCAAATCAATGAAGCGAACATCCAAGTTGAGGACAGCATTGCAAAGAATAAAAGTAAGAGAAACGTGCTGCAATAATACCCAAGACGAGGACCAAAAATGAAGCAGATTTTCGTGTTTGCCACTTAGGGATTGCATAAAAAATATGCAGTGTAAGAGAACTGCTTGATACTGCTAATGCTCATAAGAATTACTCAACAGAAGCCAAAAATAAGTTGATAAGGCAAAAAAAGATGTGTTCCACTTAATCTCGAAAACTACCAGAGCCTGAGAAACTACATATCATCGTCAAAACTGAGAGGACCATGAGATTGAGATTTTTGCACATTCCCAATTGAGCTAACAAGCTCTTCCACCTTAAAGGAAATCCCAACATAAGATTTGATGAAGATTACCGGTGCAAGGACCATTGACAGGCCCATCGATAAGGTTAAATAATCCGGGAAAGCCTACTCCATAATGTGCAAAGCACTAAAAGCAACAACTTAAGAGGAGATGCTCACTTCTAGGGAAACAATTGGCAAGTATTCAACTTGCTTCCGGGCTGCACTGCAATCAAAGGTTCTATTCCTGGAGGCTACTTGAACAGAATGGCAAGCTGACAGCATATAACTATTCTTTACAATGCCCAATGATTCATATATCCCTTCAAGAAGCAAGCAAAAATAGTAGACCATGCTAACAGGCAGCTTTATGGAAGGCCTGCAATTAAGAGAAAGATATTCAGCCAGCGAGGAGAAGTGATTATTACCGGGAACAATCAGTTTTAAAAGGGTCAAAATTACACGCTTACCAATGCATTACGCTTCTAGGATAACAACAACCAAATACCAACCAGATAACCAAATCCAAAATCAAATTAAGCAAATATTAAAAGTAATGCAATGTATCTGAAATATTTAAGCTCGACATCATCGTTCTTTATTAGAGCAATTAAATGAGTAAACCTATTCTCCTGAAAAAAAAAAATGCTTAACTAGCATCTATCCCGTCTAAACTATACCTGATTATCCCCTCTAACCCATCCTCCAAAACCAAAAGAAAACGAAAAAGAGAAAAGCCGCCACTTTGGCAAGTAAAATTCTGCACTAAATAATTCAACTTAGTACAAGAAACTCAACAGCTGCTCTTAAGAAAATATTCCGCGGAATAGGAGCAGTACAAATGCATTTCTAATAGTCCTTCAGATTTGTAGAACAGCGGTTTACATACTAACTCCAAATTTACAATAGATGATGCTAGAACAATCAAGATTCCCCTGCACCTTTGATATCCCAAGCCTTCAAATAAGAGAGAGATGAATTCCCAGAACTTCACTGGTTCATTGTTAGTGATGAAGAATGCCTAAAAACAGTCCCAAGATCAGCAACAATAGAATCAGGATAGCAAAGAGATCAGCGGCCAGTGATGTAACCAAAGCAATACCTTTCCCGCTACAGAGACAATCCGAGAACATAAAGCTTCTTCCGCACAAATATTGGCATGAGCTACATTCTCAATATAGGTGAAGTCGCACATATTTTCTCCACCTCCTATAATAAACTGAAATGAGAAATTCTGTTACCTTAAAAATGATTCTTGATGGAGTTAAAAAGCAATATGCGATCACAATAAGAAGACTCAAATTTCACAAATCAAACCAAACTGCCATTATTACAGAGTAAATCCACTACGTTAACAAGAACACTTGGTAGCATAAACATTCAATTTGGTCCACAAAATTGAAATGGGGAAAATAAACACAAGGATAAGAATGAGTTGCTCCAATCATACTACTTAACAATTGTTGTAATAGAATGCAGACTGTCGTGAAAGTCAATAACACATACAGACCTTTTACAACTTCAGTAATAAAAAAATGTGGTGGCTTATATTAATTGAGGAAGTGCACGGAAATCTCTCAAACCTTCATCCAGCCAGATTGTGCTAGCTTCACAACTGTTGGCACAAGCTGTGTATCTCCAGGACCAAAAATGTTGCTAGGACGAAGGGCACATGTCAAGAGACCGTCGACATCATTTGCAAACAAAACCAGTGCTTCCGCTTGAGCCCTGAGGTCACTCAACATGTCTGCATACTGCTTCATCGTACAGAGAAGATCACGAAAGGAACCAGCACGTGAAAGGATGAATGAAAGAAATCCTCATAAAATGTGAAATGGCACCATCAAAGAAAGAAACATGCCTTCCAAGGGTACGGCAATGATTCATTTCCACCATTTATGTCCCTTGAACCATCAAAAACGACATCCGCAGAGCTGTTGTATATTAGCCGTTTGACTTTGCACTCTCTACAAGTGTTTATGACGTTTTTTACACCTGCATCAACATATGAAGAGGCTAAGACAGCTAATCACCCAACTGAATTAATTCCAGAAATCTCTTTCTGCTTGGTGTTGCTATAGCTGACAGAGAAATTTCTTATTTCTTACCTTGAACAATGATCATGTAAGAGTTGTAGACATCTTGACCGAATAACTCAGTGACATCCGTACAGAACACAGCCTGTGAACCTTTAATAACTGTGAAGGTAAAATCAAAACCAACATGGACCAGTCATACCTATTTTATGTTGGAAGACTAAGACCATGAAAAAGCAAAAATAGGGATAAAAGGGGAAGAAGAAGATGTGACAAGTTATATTTCATGCTAAACAGAGCAGTTGGTAGAATAGAATACTCTTAAATATTATTTTAGGTTCAACCAGCGCAATCCACCAGATTGCAAATTGAGCAGCATGAAATTTCCAATTACAGGTGAACAAGCACAGCTGATACTTACTCGTGCCAATTAACTGCCATGGAGAATACAACCATTCAAATTATTATGCTACACCGGACAATATGGCAGTTCATACTCATATTTCTCGATCAGGATCATTCAATAGCCTGCAATTTTGCAGTCAAACCCCTCCCACCAGAGAACGGAGTGCTACTCATTTCTTGAATTTGAGATAAAATTGAAATGCAAAGTTTCTTCATGACAGTAAGCAAGAATGACCGCGACTATTGTCTCATGGCAAGGAGAAAATTTTGGTTCCTGCATAACACGTATGTAAATGCGTCGCAGAATGGAAATGCGAATTTGTTGATCTCTGCAGCTGTAGAATTCTCAATACACACTTCTGTATGAACCCCCAGCAATTTCTCCGGGGATCTCCTAGAATTTAAACGAACATAGCCCAACAACGGTAAACAGTTTGATTCGGCAGCAATCTCTCCTAATTTTTCCAACCGTTTTCTGTTCCTGAAAAACTAATAAGTAGCTACGACACCACACGCATACGCAGAACAACAGCCGAAGCACGTTGTGGCAAACATTTCCAACTTCACACTTTCTTTTCCTCATATCTTCACCATCCACATTTTCACGTCCGATCACATGCGCAAACGCGAATCAGGCAGCTCACCTCCGAGAACGGATGATTTGTCGCGAACATTGAGGTGATGATAGGAAGCCAGACCAGAGGAGATAGCCTGCGAGAGAACCGCATCCCACTCCGCCGACGGATCGAGCTGCAGGGCGTCATCGGAGTCAGCGACTCGGACGATCCACTTGCCGAGCTTGAGGAGCTCCAGGACGAGCCACCTCCCGACGAAGCCGCGGCCGCCGATCACGACGCAGGTCCTCCTCCTAGGGCTCGAGCTGGCCGACCAGCTATCGGCGATCCCCGCCATTTTCTGTTATGCAGAGAGAGAGAGAGAGTCTTCGCTCGCATCAAATCAATTCGGTGGTGCGCGGTGATGATGGCGGGGAAATAACAATACGAAGGGAAAGCAGACGGAGAGAGATGAATCGTGAAGTTTAACGGGGCGGCGGGCCCAGGAATCGGGTGACCGGATCACCCGGTCAAATCTTTGGGATTCCACTATTTTTCTTTTCCCTTTTTTCCGTTCTTTCGGTTTCGCTTCTATAGTATTTTTTTTTTCGTTTTTTTGGTCAAAATATATATTTTTTTCAATTTCACCCACCAATTTCTTCCCCTAGAGGTAGAGTTGTTTTAACACGCGTGTTTGGAACCCTAATTAGATCATTTGCCGTGAGCGAATATGTCAAAATGCTAACGAGACATATTAAACGCGGTGCATTAGGAGAGAGTGAATAAATGAAAAAGAAAGCAACGATTAGTGTAACCATCAATGGCACGATGTTGCCAAGGTTATTTTTATGAGCGAGACTTACAGTCCTAGCCTTCTCACAAGGTGTTGCCTTGGTGTCGACTGAACTTGCCAGTGGCGGATAGAGGCTCCCGACTACCCCACTCCCCCCTCCTCTTACATCTTGTTCGCTTGCAAAAAATCATGATGCAAAAAGTTGATGATATAACTAACACAGAGTAAAGAAAGGATTTGATTGCATCGAACTGGTTGGAAAATTCAATCGAGAAAAAGGTTAGAAAAAGAGTACAAATTAGACGGCTTAAGTTAGACATAAAATTTCGACCAAAAAAAAAAAGTTAAGACATAAAACGATTTCCTTTCTTTTTCTTGAAATAAATAATCACAAGAAATGCCCCAATCGACTCTTCTCCATATTTGGAAAGGGTGGGAAAAGAAAAGTGGGATGCAAAATTGGGAGAAAAAAAAAATTCCCATCTCTTTTCCCCAATAATTTTCCACCCACATTTTCATTCTCTCTTTCTTTTCTTAACGTAGCCCTTGATGTAACATACTCCTTTGTCAAGTAACCAGTCGTAGGATTCAAGGAGGGGGTGTCGTGTGAAATGCACAGGAAGATCATTAAAGGGTGGCCGAAGAAAGGGCCCCTCGATTTCATGGAAGGAAAAAGACGAGAAAGTAGAAAAGTTGTGTTGGTTGAGAAAGATGGAAAAAGCTTTCATAATGGTCACTGCGAATGGATGCCTAAAAAGTAAAGGAAACAAAAAGAAAGACGGCACAGGAGTTTGGTAAAACCCAGACATCAAACCTAAAAGGTTTCACAGATTCCCAAATACTAAATTGCAGGTGAAGTGCTCACCTCAGTCACCACAACCAACCTGTGTCATCATCCCCCCGTCTTTGCTTTTCTTAGGGAATTCTCAAGCTCTGATGTGCGGTCTTACAAGGGCATCCTCCAAGCAAAGTCATCTCTTTTTTCTCTCTTCCTTGTCCAATACTAGCATTGGGAGCACGTGCGCGGCACGCGATTTCTACATGATAATCTCTGGATATCAATGATAGGCATAGAGAGCAAAGCACCCTTTCCCGCTAAATTAAAGTGCATATGAAGCAGGAAGCCTGGTCGTGAAAGTGAAGAACGTGGAGATCGGTTGAATATGGAGACATTGGAATGAAGTAAGCTCTTCATACTCTTCCCTGAGTGAGGCCGACAATCTTTCACGCGACAAGTTGACACGATATCTAGACAGTACATAGATAGATAAGGGAAGTGTTATTATGCCTCTATTACAGGGAAGTGTTATCATGCCTCTATTACATGATGCAAAGATGTTATTTTCCTCAAACATCAATGAACTGAAAATGAATGCCAATTCAGGATGCCCATTTGAGTTTGGTCATTTCTAAGCAAACTCCACAAGAAGATTCTCAACCAACTCAACCCCAAAACCCAACAAATTTTAAGTGACTAATAATAGTTTGCACAATGCCAAAACATGTTACTTTGAAGCTCATTAAAAGCCTGTCGATCCATGCCTGTCCTTGAGATTTGATCAAATCACTTCCGCAGTCAATCTTCTCTACACAAGGTGCATGATGCAATAGCAGTTCAGAGAGGCACAGGGTGACAGCCTTCTTCTCCGGCACATTCATGAGAGCAAATGTTGTAATAATAGAGAATTCTTCACAATTACAATATGCCATTTTCACAAGCAATCGCTCGAAGAATCGATCCAGCATTTAGATCTCACAATACTGGAACTACAATCGTGATCCACTTATAGATGCATTCACAAGCTCACCTCTATACAAAACCTGAAACAGCTATCGACAAACTCAGAAATTATCCTTTGCTTGCCTGATAACTCGCAATGCCTCCACATCATCTGCTGCGGCTGGAATACTAAGAGACTGTCGAATCTCCATGCTTGAAGTGCGAAGGAATGGATTACACATTTTCTCCATCTTTAAAGTCGTTGGGACCTGGAAAACCAGAAATTCTCACATTACAGGAACTGAAAACATCTGACAGTATATCCACCATACTGACAAAGAAAACTGTCCTCTAGACATATCTTGATTTATGCTCAAGTCTGACTCAAACAGAATCTCCATAGCAATAAATTACCGTGCACCAATCATTGCATCTAAATAAAAGGTCTGGAACTATTGTTAATAACTCGTGCAATCCAGAAGTTTGACTGATATAAGTTTTATTTTTTTTATTTTTTTTAAAAAGAGTTAGTCTCAAGATCCGCATCTCCCCACCCAGAGAATCTTTCAGTCCAGAGAATTAGTTTGTCGGAGCCGAACCAGAGCTAACCCATCAAACATTGCTACACAAATACTATTTCCCCTGTATTTGTCACTGAACTTGGTTAAGCAACCTAAAATACTAAGTTAATTTAAGAAACTTCCAAAAGCCCATTAGAAGAGCAAAATTGAAAAACGAAGATAGCTTTGCTAAGCATTTTTCTACATTTAATGTGCCTCATGTTTCCACATACGACATATTCTCAAATCACTACATGTTACTCATTTTCGAGATCTTGACCTTTACAAACTTCCTCTGTATATAGTTAGCTCAATAATGACCTAAAGGCACTCATTAACAGTTCCATTTGCTAATGAATGACATCTACAATGGCCCAAATGGCTCAAATGCCTCATAAGTAACGTGAGAGAATATAACTGACTGACATAAAGTTATATTACCCAAATAAGATTTTATAAATCAAAGACATGGCCCTTAATAAGGAAAACGAAAGGGCACTGTCGCTTGGCATACTGATATAAAGAGCTCATTTTTAGGACATCACATGACAATGCTTTGAAAATAATAAGTCTCTTGCTATATGTAAACTCGGCGAAAACCATCAGCAATAGTCACTAAACTGTAAACACAATGTTCAACGATTTCTTCATAGTTAAAATCATTAATGCCAAATAAAAACTGGTCCAAAAGTACCGTTGCTACGCCTTTGCTGCGAAGATGAGCAACTTGGGCTGCATAATTTTTAAGTGCTTCATTGTTGGGTTCTATAGACAGTGCAAACTTTGAATTACTCTGCCAAGAAATGACACCGAATTAGAGTTTTCATAAATTTGAGCTTGGGAAGGCTTAACAACATAAGAAGATAACTTGACTAACCAATGTATATTCATGACCACAATATATGTTTGTATCATCAGGCAAAGCCATGATCTTTTTGAGGGAAGAAACCATCTGCCAGAAAAATCAAAAGTTAATATCTGCCAATTGACTATTAGCATAATATGGCCAAAAACAAAAAATGAATATTGGCAGAAGCAGAACAAGCAGGAGATAGAAGCGGTAACGGCACAGTTATTGGTATGAGAGCAGTCATCATTTTAAGGGTCGCAAAAAGACATTCAATGCTTCCCAGCACTAAAGACAGATGTTCCAAACCAATATTGGATGTGAGGAATCAATGAAAATTGACTCTCAAGTCTCAAAATGTTGTAATTGGAAATCTAAGAGCTAAATTCATCTCTCCTTTAGACAAAACTGGAAATCCCCATCAAAAGGCAATAGTGCCAGGAAACAGTAACAGGGATTTGGTGTAAAACACTTTGTTCCCGCCTATGCCAGGAGGCATATCCCTCTGAACTGGTAGCTTCTTTTTTCTGGCCATAACTTGTCCTTCTCCTTCAACAGAACCCAAAATAACCAAGTTCTCTAACTTCTGGACATGTGACTAGTTGAATTAGAATATCTATCAGTCGTAGCAACAAGCGAAAACTAATCTACTACCTAACAGAACTACTACATATTGTGATAATAGGACAAGATAAAAGTTCAGTATTTATCTTTACCAAAAAAAAAAAAGTTCAGTATTTAATATCCGTACTTCCAGAAGTTAACCATCATGATTTCGACCATGCCTCAGACAGTCATTTCTACATATTCGTCGGCATTTGTCCCACATAACATCATTTTCAATTTCTAAAGAAGCAAAAAAAGAAAAAAATTATTATTGCAAACACAATATAACCTGTTCAGGAGTCCCTTCAAAGAGCTTGCCACACGATAAGCTAAACAATGTGTCTCCAGTGAAAATTACTCCAGATCCAGGAAAATAGAAACTAATGTGGCCTGCCACACATATCAATTTAATGCGTTAGAACGAGGGAGCAAAGGCTAAAAATTACTCATGCAATCTGATGCCAATTGAAATATCCAAAGCCAACATACTAGACCAATCTCCCCTAAAAGCCTCTAAACAAATAAAAAGTAATTGCATAAAAAGCTATGTTCAGAGGACAGTCATGTGGTGGGTCATGTATAAATCTTCCAAAGCACGCATTCCTTGGAGAAAGCATATACTCTATAGATTCTAAAAATTTAGGACAGATCTTCTAAAACTAGGCAAAACGAACAAAGTATGACATACACCAATCGCAAAAGTCTCAAGTAAATTAGCGGAGTGTTATGGTTTAAGAGCTAATTAAAACCACAACTGTATAGGCATCCATACTACTTTGCGGCAGCCATATGGCATGATAAATCTAAAGAGTGTGTCCTGGAGTTTCCACAATGCAGAGACTAGCACACAAAGTTTCTCGAAATAAATAAGGAGAACTCAACCTCGAGTGTGTCCTGGAGTTTCAATCACAAGCACCTCATGTCCAGCGAACATCCATTTATCCCCATCATTGAGTGCTATATCTATGCCAGGTATTCTGTCTCTGTCTACTCCTGAACCAATCACCTATAAGAAGTGAAGGTATTATGAGCTAATGCAGAAATTTGTAAACAGCAAAAATGCTTGAGCAGAACTATGATAGGAAAAAAAAAAATCTTCGTAAATGCTTGGGAAGGGCACATAGAACACAAATTGCAGACGCTGAACCTTAAGAAAAGTAGAGGATGATCATAAGTTTCAATTGTCAAATCCTAAATCTTTACATCATGAAACAACCAAATATATTTTCTGTAGCTTAAGAGTATCCTAATCTACCTTGAGTCGATCTTTAAAAGTTAGGAGACTATTTTTGTGTGTTTCTAAATCCCATTATGATGCATAAGAGCAAAGAACTCATTGCCTCTAAAAAGCATCATAGGAGAGGCCAACACTACCTTCAGCCAAGTTTTTAGGAGACTATATAGCATGAAAAGGCTGCATCAACATGACCAGAAAACAAGTCGTCGACCGTGCAAAACTAGGCAATGACAACTGGAACATCCAATCCAATATAAATAAAAGAATCCAGTGGTAGCCTACTTCGGACAGCAGGCCACACTGCCATGTCTTATAAATTTTTCTTTCCTCAGTAAGTTCCCATTACAAACCCATAATGGATCCTGCAAGCAGAGCAATTTATAAGAGCATTCGCTATAAGTTTCATCATATGTTAAGAGTTTCCAAACAAAATGTTCTCTCTCTGCAAAGAACATGTGAATATACTTATGTGGAACCTAGTTCATTATGCTCCAACTAAACATCACTAAACCCTTGATCAGAAAAAAAAAATGTATGGAATCGAGATTCGGCTGAGTAACCTTGAGAGATCTGATAATGATATCATCTAATACAAGATACACAGGCATAACGGAATTTTTTCACTTGCACACAAATAACGGAATTTTTTCACATATGCGTATAAAACGTTTAGAAGAAGAGTAGAAATAAACGTACTCAATAAACAAGATGACGCATCATACCTTAGCACCGTACCTTGCTTTTAGCTCTACGTTGCCTCCAGTATGATCATAATGATGATGGGTATTTAATATGTAGGTGAGATTTCGGTTTTTCCTACTCAAAGCATCAATTATAGGTCGGGATTCAGAAGGATCAACCACTCCAACTGTCCCAGTATCCACGTCATGTAGAAGATATGCGAAGTTGTCCTTGAGACATGGTACCTGTGGAAAGGTTAAAAGAATTATGTATCCACACAACAAAGTAAAATGAAATTTCTCAATGACCAAACAGATACCACAAATGCTAGTGAAAACTAGAAAATTACACACACTCCATTGGAAACTCTCAAATTACATACTTCAGAATGTACCTGAAAAATAAGCATCCATTTAATGTACCTAAAAAGTAGGATGTAAAATCACATCATGGGAAAAAGGCATGAGCAGACATGATTATCTAGGAGCCTTTTAAGTAGTTATCAGAGTTAGAACGATAACAACAAAGACACTAGTCACCTTCTGATAATCATAAAGCTATTGCTGCACGACAGGGATGAATAGAGCAAAAGAAGTAACTTTGACGTCTTTCGTTTAGTTGCACTCAATAAACTATTCCAATAAGACCCAATCATCCATGCTGTCCTCCATCTTCCATATTTTACTAAGTCAGACACTGATACGATCATACACAGTTGACAATATCCACTGAATAAGAAAACAAATACAAGTACAAATGAAAGAGAAAAAATTCTCTCTGAAGAATATGCAACAGCATTAGATAGGGGCAAACACTCTAGAATCTACTCTAGGTTGTCAATTATCTTTACCCAAGCTGCATAAGTTCTTTCTCACTGCATGCGTTCCTAATTTTCTCCAAAATTATTGGGCTTTGCTATTTCACTAAGGAAAATTCCAACATCAATTCAAAATTAATATTGGATAGATCTCCTACTATAATGTCCTACTCTGAGAAACATATATGCGTCTCCCCAAACAAAGCCTTCACTATCCAAGCATCATTAGCTGACCATTCTCAGCTGCACTACAAAATTCACAGCTCAGAATAAAACTCAGAAGAAATAGCAAATTCAAGTTGTAATTCTTTGCATTTCTATTAGTCTGCATGAAACAAAAGAAGAAGGTAAATACAAAGAATGCGACAACACGCCTGTCTGCCCTATGTAACCCAGGCAAGACTCACCAATTCAATCTGTAAAGAGGAGGACATGTTAGACACGTTGCAAAATTGAGTAACTTTGAGAGATCTACTGGCACCCCACAAGGTCTTGAAAGGAATAGACAGGAAACGTAAAAACCCATATGCAAGTCCTTTCCTCAAGCAAAGTTGTTTCATGCCTGGCCACACGCATAGCCCGCTATTCGCCTGTTAAACAAAGCAAGATTATGAAACACGGTTGGTAAATATAGCTTGCGAACTACATGCTTAGGGACCCAAAAGCACCACCTCAAAAAAGAGCGAGGCAAGATATAGCAACAGACAAGCACAGTGACAATCACAACAGTTTACCCAGTAAATACCACTTCTAAGAAGGCGGCAACTTCTGCAGGTAAGATTAAGAACAAAGTAAACAGACATAGCTTGTGAAGAAGATCAAGAATCCAACTGAAGATCCAGGATATGAGATCAGACAGTTGAAGTGGAAACAAAACCCAACCAACAGATTCAGGAATCCCAAGTGCTAAACAAAAGGGTACTCGACTTAGTGCCAGACCAAATGATACAGGAGACAAAAAAGGCTAATACCCACTTAAAACCCAAGTTGTGTGATTAGTGTATCTATTGCAGAGTCACAGTCACGAATTGCCTAACAAGACAAGGACAGAAATTCTTCAGTAAGGACACGGCGCGACAGCGGCAGGCAGAGCATAGTCGCAATCGAAACCAACCTGAATCAACTACGGTCCCTTGAAAAAGGCTAAAGCTACAAAGCCAAATACAAATGTAAAACTCGCTCCACATAGACCTCCCATCCATTAGGGACCACAGATTTCCCGAATAAACGCGCAATCAACACCAGCAAAGGTCAACAATATGATAATCGTTGTGCAATCCGCGTCACCGTGCGGAACACGATTCACCCACGAAACCAAAGCCACAGGAAATAAGAAAATGTCCGCATTTGCATACGAAATCCAATCACATAAGCCGAGAGAGAGAGAGAGAGAGAGAGAACCCTAGAACAAGGGAAGGAAGCCATAGCGCAGGAAGCTTTGGTGATCGTCTGCATCCCTCTCCTCTTTGCGAAATTCTCCTTGTTCTGGAGAGAGAGAGAGAGAGAGAGAGGAGAAAGAGGCAGGGAGTGGGCTGGCAACTTTTTGGCAGTTGGCACTTGCTCGGGTACTTCATTTATTTGTTATTAAAATTCAAACAAAAAAATATTTAAGATCTACACTGCCGAAATTGAATATATATCAAAAATTTAAAAATTAAATTAAATAAATTAAAATTCTAGAGATAATATTGCACATTGAACTTAAAATTCATTGATCAAACTAAACAAACTTAAAATTCAGAGATCATATCGTATTTTGAAATAAAATTAAGGGGTTATTTGTGTCATTTGCCCTAAAATTTTTGATGAAATTCTACGAGTGGTGCAATTGAGGCAAGTGGAGTTCGTATACCGTCGAATACCTGCTCGACCCAACTCGAATGTTTGAGGCTACTCGAGACTCCGACTCAAGCTCGAACGAGAAGTGATTCTTTTCACCAAAATAAAAAAAAAATTAAAATATTGGAGCTCAACTTGATTATAATAAACTCATAAACAAAAATTCAAGCTCAAGTTTACGTATATCTATTATGAAGAGTTGAGTATTGACAAGTTTTACTCAAAAAACATCTCGAGAGTCAAACTCAAACTCAACTTCAATTTTCTTTTTTGGCTTAGAAATCTCAACTCGAAATTAAGCGAGTTAATCTCAAGTAGCTGTTGAGCCAAGCCCAAGTTATAGGCATGACCCGAGCCGTAGGATGAAAAATGTTCATATATGAGCTCTTAAGAAGTCGGAAATCTCACCTCTATTGAAATGATTAATAGTCTTAATCGATATTTACAGTGATGATGTCACGAATGAATATAAAGAAATTATAAATATCATGCAATTTGCAAAATTAATTAATTTTTTGAGGTGGAATGGGAGCGAGATGTTGCTGTATAAATGGCCTTTTTTTTTCTGGTTCAAAGATGCTTGGAATAGGTATATATATATATATATATATACATATATATATGCTGGCCCAGCTTTATTATATTCTTTTCGAAGATTCTCCTTGAGCCACGTGACAAACACGTGGTCTCTCTATTCATTTTCTTTCACAATTTCTACGGTCCATCACACTTAGAGAGGGTATCAATTCCTGGTTTAGTCCAGTTCCTACCATCCTGGATAGTTCCATTGAACCCGAAACGTGCTAAGAAAAAATATGCCCCATTCATGCTATGGTTCAGGAATAAGAAAAAAAAAACGTAAAAATGACTACCTACTGTGCTTCTTCTTGTACATACACGTCAAAGTCGCATCAAATGAGAGTATTAGCATAACACGTCTCCCATATCAGTGTTTTAGTTTTCACAGATTTTTGGTTACTTTTAAGAAATAAAAAATAAAAATTTCGAATCAATCTGGTTCAAGGCAGTCTAGTTCCATCCTAAGCCACTAGAACTGAGAACCAGATCATCTAACCATCAGTTCCAATTTTACGAACCACGAATTGGACCGCCGTTTTCTAGAATTGGGGATCGAACCACCGGTCCCCGATTCGGTCGATTCGATTTGCTCATCCCTAGTGGCACTTAACTCACATTCCACTGCTGAAATAAAACTGATTTTTTTTTAATGTTAGTAGGAAAAAATCGACCCACATAAATTTTCTTAAAAGATATTCCGTTGAATGTCCCCCCCCCCTTTTTTTTGTAATTTTCAATACTAGAGCAATAAAAGGATATACAAGAATATACCTCACTATTTCCATTTTATTTACGGCCGTTAGGTACAAAGTCATCGTTGGACGATTAAGGCGTCATGATTAAGACCCTTTTTCTATAGGTTTTAAAAGCATCTCGATCGACCTATGTAGACCAGTTTGTTATACTGGATCCTCGATCATAAGTATATCATGGGTGTGCTTGTTTCACAAAAACAAATAATTTGAAAAGTGTTTTTTTTAAAAATAATCGCTTTTATCGCTTGAAATAATAACTTAATTTAAAAAATTATCATTATCGAAATCAATTTATAGATCTCACCTAGCCCTCACCAGTCATAGCCTATGGCCAATCTCTAGCCATCGGTAACAAGGGGAAAAAAACGGAAAAGGAAAAAAAAATTAATTAATTATCCACGTCAAAGCTAACCACCACATAAGTGCTTTCTAAACTATCCTCCCTTCAGCATTTTCCGATCAAAATCGACCGAAAAGTCTAAATTTACAAATCGTTAAAATGTTTAAAATTGAATTGTGGTAACTTACAGGGCCTTAATATATATATATATATATATATATATTTTGGTCGAAAAGGACCGCAATATACTTAGGACCCCTTTTGGTAATTTTTGCCGCCGTATTGTGGTGGCCCTCAAATATTCATGCGTCCGCCTCATCATTCATACGAAGCCATTCATGAGAACCACTAGTGGTGAACCATTTTGAAAAGGGGGCCACGAAGCAATGACGACCACCGGCGTTGCCGTAGCATGGGGCCACGACCCAATACGACCTCATGGTGATCGCCTCGGAAGAACGTCACTTTTGAGGCGGTGGTGGCCGCACACTCAACAACCACAGCGAAGCGGCGGTGGCGAGCGCTCTCGAGCCTTAGCCATGTATCTGTGGGTGGTTGGGTGAAGAGAGACCGTCTCCGTCAATCGGCCAGACGGCAAAAAAAAAAATTTTTTTTTTGAGTCAAGACAACTTTTAACGGTACAAATTGCCCATCGGCGAAATCCATGGTCGAAACGGCTCAAGGACAAATGGTGAGGTTTGTCAAGATGTACCCGGACCATTTTAAACAAGGGAAAGGGGAGTGATGATGTCGAGCAAGAGTTACAAGGACTAATCGCCCTAAACATCAGCACAGATAACAGCAAATCTGACGAAAAGCAGCAGATTTCCACACGCTACTCGAAAGATTGAATGCTAAAAAGGAAAAGCAACTCGAATATAACCAACACACCAAGAAGAGTCATATGTGGGCGATGAAGAGAGAATTTCATAGTACAAGGCGCTGACAATCATCATATTTTTAAGCCAAAATTATGACAGGATTCCTTTCAAACGTTCCATACTCGAAAGTGGAAGCAATTGTGCTCCTCAAACATAATATATCGCACGAACAGAAAACAGGTGAATAACCTTCGCGTTTGTTGTAGTTTCTCACATCAAGTACTGGGGATATAAACCCATAAGCCGTTTCAGCACGAAAAACATCCCTCATCTCTTTTACGAGTGCATAAAGAATTGAGGAAGCCTGCACGTCGTCATAGCTCGTCCTGCAATCCACAAGAGGTGCAAAAGCATCATTCAAGAATGCCATACAAGTTTTGTTCGTAGCAGAGAAACTGTCAGAGACACAAGTGTGCAACCCGGCCATCGCCCTTTTTTTTTTTTTTTGCGCATGGTAGAGTGATTTATGAGCATCCGGGGTTTTGAACCTCAGAGGCCAGAGCACTAAATAAAACCCCAATCCCACCAGCACATAGTGGATAGCCCAGATTGACCTATCTTCTCAATATAATTAGAACGGCTAAAACTTGTAGGATTAGTGCTCCTCACGAATGGATCACAGGCAACCCAAGCTGTTGCATGGTCCTGTTGAACTCAGTATTTGGTATTCATGTTATACAACATATACTACCGTGATTAGGCTAATTAGTGATCGACTCCTACGATGCAAATATGATTTTGAGAACATTAAAGTAGAGTAGTTGGAAGGAGAGAGAAGCTTACATGGTAATCATCCAAGTACTCATGCGGGTCATGCTGCGAAAGGACAATAATCAGATCAGATGCCAAACCAAAAAAGCCGCAACTTGTAAGTAAAGGTTCAAATCTCAAAGCATCTCTTGCTCCTTTCAATAATAAACAAATAGTAGGACCACTATACAGGCACATCTTTCATGCAATACATGAAGGTACACATAGTCTTCTATTTTTTCCTACTAATTGATGGTCCTTGGTCTTTAGGCTGGGCTTCCACTTATGGATCGGATGAAGGGATATCTTTTCTTATCTCCAGAACCGGTCATTGAGATTCATGGGCAATGCAGATTAATATGTAGGGATAGATATTACCTCTCCATTTTCCCTTTAAAAAAAATTGAAATGATTGAAGTTTTTCTTTTTTTCAGAAAATATTCAGGTTTATTTTCTCATCAGATGCTTGCCCCCCCAAAATGAAGGCATCCCATGTTGAGCAACAATCAGTGCCCATAACCTTTTTTCCGAGAGGGGAAAAGGAACCTTTCCTCAGGCACACAGAAATAACTTGTTCCATATTACAAGGTGAGACAACATTCAATCAATGGTATCCTCCATTAAAAAAAGAATCTACCTAATTTATTCAAGGACGGGAATTTAAGCTTTCTTTTCTATCGACCAGACTGACCTGACTTACTGAGGATCTGAATGAACATCATAACTAAGCTTCCTCTCCTATTTGCCCAAAGAGTTTCACATCTTTGGATTTCAGAAGCCTATATAATCTAAAGCACTTGATAAACAAAGATGAGATTTTTGAGACTGAAAGCAGGGTCTTGGTGGCTCTAATGCCATGAAGAAATTGAGAAATCATTCACAATGTATCAAAAAATTTGACCAGTTACATGAAGATGTAGTTTAACTTTTACTAATCCTAGCAACATAAATCTGTTCATGAACAGAATTTCAGTTCCTGAAGCATTCAAAGTTAATTGAGGCTCAATTGCACATTATATCAAGAAAACAGAGATTAACACCGACGAGAATAAATCGCAACAGATGCACAACTTGAATATGTTGTTAAAGGGGTAACTGACCCTTGTCCCACGTGAACGCATCCTTCAATAGTGATGACTATAAAATTATATTTCATTGCTCAAAGTACAAGAAACCACGGGAAGATGTATTGATTGGCATTTCTCAAGCTTAAGGATCTTTTACCAAAATATTTAAATTGAATGAGACAATTAAAATGACAAATACCAGTCTGGAGTGCCTCCCACGGCTATCCCTTGCTTTCCTCCTCTTTTCACCTTCCACACTTTTTCTTTCAGCTTCCTGCAAGTAAAATGATCAATATTACATACATGTGGCCTAAACTTTAGTAAAGTTTTCTGCTCAGGTGACAAAGCCAAGTATAGATGCCACCTTTTCTTCCCGAGCTCTCCTCTCTTTCTCAGCTTCCTCAAAGGCTTCCTTCTCAAACTGAAATAGAGAAATAAGTCAATATATAGAGCTAAACAATGCCATAGCTGAGAAAGATCAACAGCTTACCTCTCTATTCCTTTCAAAATGATCTTTTACAACTTGCTTTGCATACTGTGGGTCATCGCAGACCAATATATTATCATAAACAGAACCAGCCTTCACCTGCAATGAAATCGCTTGGTCAATCTCAGTGATGTCCATTAAAGGTTGATTTATAGGTGACTCCACATTCAACTATTCCAGATCCAATATCATGGAACTTGATCTGGGACATAACATACATTCAGAAAGCACAGACACATTGTCTGCTAAATGAAAGAAGATATATGCAGCAACCTGGACAGCTACTCTACAGCAAATTCACCAACACATATATACAGCCAAATTTTCTCCTACCCTAAAAAAATAAAAACACAAAACTCGAGTTGCAGAATTATAGCAAAAGGGTAATCGTTGCACTTAATTATATGCTATGAGATGATAAAGAGCAAAACAAAGCCAGTCGAGGTAAGTAGCCATGTTTACCTGCCAAACTTCTATTCCCACATACTTGATTGGCTTCATTACATAAAGGTCGGGATCATCTTCAAACTCTGCAGCAGTAAACAATAGAGAATCACAATATATAAAATCAAAAATAAATGTTATGGCTTAGTTATGTCATCTATTTTAGAAGATAAAGCTACGCGGACTAGAAGGATCCATGTATTCAGCCCAAGGTTTTAAAATGCGGTCAGGCTCATGCTGCGATAGTCGTGGATGCAGACATAGCGACCACCAAATATCAGATTGCGGTCATAGCGGGGCTTTCATAATGTTCACATAAGAATAAAAAATTCACTTTTGTAGCTTTAATAAAACTATATTTGTGATATAAAGGAATATTAGAGTGTTTATAAGAGTGTTGAAAAGGAATTATATGGATTTGAAACTTTATACGTCGAATATTAATTAGGTTAGACAAATCTTTGAACTTACATAGTAATTGAACTGATTTTCTTTAATTTGAGACAATCAATGTCTTTTTCCCCCTTGAATTTCAACTTCAAATGAGATGGACTGACGACTTGACCCTTTGGGTTATTGATTATTCGTAAAATAAGTACAAATCGAAGGAGAGACCTTCTATATTTTAAGTTGACTGAGAAAAGCGGAGTAGAAAAGCAAGTGTCAAAATTACATGGACAAAAGTTTGGGAAGATGGTCATTGTAACTCTCTCTCCCTCATTGGAACTTCAAGTCTTCTTGTCCTCCTCCTCCTACTTCATAGTTTTCTTTTTTCTTTTTTGTTTGAAATTAGTAGGGTGCACTACAGCTGCAATAGTGCCGGTAACCAGCGCTATTGCCACGATAGGAGCAGGAATTACAACTACACTCGGCACATAATTCTCAAATTACATTTCATAAACAAGACATACATATTGTAGAAAAGCAGAAAGACTATCCACAATAAGACCAGCGGGATTCAATGTTTATGTGGCTTAGGATTATCTAATACATGCTGACATTCTTTCCCTTCTAGATTTAGATTTTCGTGGACAAATGGACCAAGCCAACGATAAACTTTAGCCAAAAAAGGAAGATACCTGGGTTATCTATCCAAGGAGTCTTCCATTTACCCTTGTAGTTAGGATTTTTGACTTTCTGTGGTTCAGAGATAAGTATCATAAGTTTGCAAAAAGCAGAAAGGGACCTTTCTTTTCCATGGTCCTTTATATGCAGGATTTGGAATTTTAGGTGGTCTCCATATGCCATCCTCTTCCTCATCCCAGTCAACAGGCTACCGTAACAGAAATTGGCTCCAGAAATCAGTTCATGAAGAAGGAAGAACTGTTCATATTAAATCTCAATAGAAGAAAAATGTATAGTCATTTCAAAGTACATCCATTTCATGAGAGCAGAGAAGTACAGGAAAAGGAATAAAACACAAAGAACAAATGTTAGGATGTCATATTCAATCTAAAATCTGTACAAGCAAGCTGCATTAGCTTATAATGTGCGGTAGACATGGCAAAACCATTTTGTTGATCAACTACCTTTTTAACTTTTGGATCTGGAATCTCCTTAGGAATGGAATCATATCCCTGCAATGTTCAAACATACGAGGAAAATGTCAAATGTAATGATCTCAACAAATCCTCCAACTGATTTAGAGCACAACTGCTACCTCCGGTTTGGCATCATAAGGGTCATCGATGTATTCCCTGACATCCCAGTCTGCCGGCTGTACCGATGGGATGAATTATGAATGTTATCATGAGTAGCAATGCAGGAACATCACGAATAATTAAAGTTCAAGTCAACCATACAAAGAAAGACATATATCATCAGAACATCAACATTGCTTGTTGATTGACTTGAATGATTATCAGGAGAATGGGTCCTGAAAGTATAAATCAGTTTCCAGCACAAATCGATGTTCAGCATCAAAGAAAAGTGTGTTTTTAACAACTTTCAGGCCTTATCTACACCAGCAATAATACCTTTCTTGCTTTCACATCCTTAATTTTCGGCGGGGGAAGGATGTCCCAATCTGTATATAAACTTCCTGTTTCTCTCTCGCGATTATCAACCAATAGACTATATGAAGCATCTGGCCGAAGTATAAATGTGTAGAAATGAGTCAACTTGTCAGTCTCACATTGCAGGTCCTTTTTGATTGGATAATTCTGCCCTTGGTAGGAAAGTATTAGATGAATCTTCTTTGTCTGTGAGCCACATATATCTGGCCCAAACATCAAACTGCAAGCAGAAAGTTGAAGCAGCTTAGGAATAGTTAGCTACAAAGAAATACAAATTCAGAGTAGGCATATTTAGAGCAGAAAGTCGATACTACAATAAATGACAGGCTGAAATCAACTCATGGAATAAAAAAACAAAAGAAATTTCTGTACTTCAAATGATTAGCAATAACCCATTTGATAGATGGGGGGTACAAGAGAACAAAAGAACAAAATAAAGAGCATAACTATGAACAAGATTTATTCCAAAAAAGCATAAAAGAGCAGTAAAGCCTACAAGAGAAAATAACTGAGCCATTATAAATCATTTCAATTGTTCAGCTTCTGTCTAGCATTTAGTTATCAATTTTTGTCTTGCGCTAAAATCACGACAAAAAGCAAGCAGATTATCTGAACAAAAAGTCTGTGTTTGTTTGAGTTTCTTCATTTTAGAAGAAATTCACCTCAAAAAATTCGATAGCAGAAAGTTTTATCTTCCTTCCGGAAAAATAGCAAGTACTCATAACTGCTATAAATGCCACACAAGATCTCAGCTTTAGGGCAAGTGAAGGACTTTTTTTTACAAAAGATCACCACAGAGGCATGAAAAGTTCATTCTTTTAAGAGGAGTACGTGTCCTAATTGTAGCTTTTCAACCAAACATGGATCCTTTTGGTCCAAGTAATTCTTGTTGAATCAGGGTGATAGAAATCATGTCTGATCAAATCTGTTTAATTTGAAGATTGAAAAAGAATTTTATTAGTCGACAAGCAAGTACTTTATAAAACAGATTGCAGTGACGCATTCAAGAAATAGACTCTTTGACCATTGGTACAAATGCTTATACTCAAAGTCAGAAAGTGGACACTTAAAGGACATCAAATGAATTTGTGCTCCTTTGACACCCTTCCTCAAGGACTTGATGAATAGATGGAACTACAGGGATAATTAACTACAAACCTATATGGAGTATCGCCACCAAATTTCTTTTGATTGACATAACCAGATAGAAGCTTGATGTAGCCACCACCGCATTCAATGTCCTGTTCAAACCTAATTGAATATTGGACGACTAGAGTCCGATCTTTGTTGCTGAATTCTGGTATCTTCGCCGATATTGCATAATGCTTTGCATCATTATAAGTCTGGATACCTACCAGCAGAACCAGATCGTCAAAAGGAAGATATGAGGAGAAAGATTTAACTGAGAGTTGCAGCAAAAGGAGTTTAATGAAGTGCAGCAATGGGAAAAATAGATTTGGTGGTAATTCTGTAAGGAAGAGCTGTTTCGAGGATAACTTACTTCAAGCCCATGACGAGACAGTCTGCATGATCTACACTACATTAATGGGTTCTATTGAAAAGTATGCATCACCAAAATTCAGTAGAAGGAGATGTAGAAAGATCTGTTGAGGTCATGGGTGCAGATGGGACTATCTACATGCGGATTCAAAAGGATGCATACTAGCTAATGGAATGCATTGCACGAATACAGACTAGCAGATAACATGGACTGCACACATGGATTGCACACGGTAACTTGCTTCCATTCCTCGTGCATATCAAAATATGTGTTCTCTATGACCTTTACATTCCATCAAACATAATATAAAAAAAAAACATGTTTTTAGTAATTTTTTCCACTGCCGCAGGGGGTGGGCTGAGGGGTTGGGAATTATTTTAAAAAACAACGTAAGCTTATACCCTTTACTCACAGGAAGAAAGATGGAAGAACATCTCGTAGACGTCTAGACAAGTTGAAGCAAAGTACATCGAGTTATTTGGATCCTGCTGAATTATATTTGTCTATTTCCTTTTTCTGGTCAACTAAAGCTAAATAATTTGGTAGAAGCTAGATTAATACTTTACCTTTATCGTCGGGATCTCCAGACCATTTCCCAGCTGTATACTTAAACGTACCCGCCTTCCCTTCAGCCCGTTTCCAGTCAGACAACACCCACCGATCTTTCCAACCATCTTTCGAAAAGGATCACATCAAAATGTCAACAACAATCTTAAAATAAAGAAGAGTACGTGAAACACTTGGACATAAACTGGCACCGCCCCCAAACTTCTACTGCATCGTTAATACCAAGGAAGAGACTCGAATCCTAAAATTCAACGGATGTGACCAGAGAGTTGCCATCAAGACTAGATCAACATGATATTTCAGCAATAAGACACAAAAACAGTAAGTGCCCTCGCAGCCACTTATACTTTTTATTCACTTCTAAACTTTACGCCAAAAACTAAAGGAACTCAAAGTTCTTCTTTATACGATAAAGAAGATGAGAACATGATCTGTGTGTGGATTGACCCATGATGTCTCCCGTGTCTCCTCGTGCCGATCAACATTTTATGTCGAGAACAACCATTACTCTTCGGTTAGTAAACATTTTCTGAATGAAATATTTTCCTCCTGTCCAATGGAATTCTACGAAGAAGGCAATATTTGATTCTACTTTTTGCACGAATTCCAAAGGACTTGAATTCACTTCAGCGAGTTAAGTCGATCCCTCAACATATCTCCTAACAACAGACAATAATCGATCCCTCTTGTGATAATAAGACCGTGACCCCGACCATGAGCTCAAGCACACTCGCCTAACATAGTAACTGAACCGACCGACCAAACACATAAGCTGAAACGAAGCAGAGACCATAAAAGAAAGCCGTGTCCGACGCTTAACACGGTCTCTTAGGATGATCATCGTGCGAGCGGGTCGACGGGCGTACCTTCGAAACGCTCTTCGAAGAAAATCTCCGCGTGAGCGAAGCGGGAGAGAGAGAGGGAGCTGAGGGAGAACAGCAGGAGAAGAAGTAGCGACTCCATCAGCGCTTCGAACGAGCTTCTCTGAGCAAGTGCGCTCGCTCCTTTTATGCTCTCATCTTCTTCGTCCACTGTACAAGAAGAATTTCAGTGCTCATTCAAACAGTGGAGAGTGGGAGAGTGACCTTCGGGTTGCGTCTTCGACGGGACGCGACGACTTTGACGACGATCTTGACCGGAGTGTCGAAAGGCCATTGCCCCCCTTTTTCAGCCGAATTACGCTTGTGCCACCTTGAGAAATTACCTCGACCTGGATGGGCTCGATATCGGGCGGGGCCGATGCTTCTCAAGTAGCATCGGGCCGATCCCAGCCCGAGCCCGGCCCAGTAGGAGACGAATCCTGGTGAGGCCCGACCCGATTTTGGACGTTCGCCTTTAGGAAAATTCGATCTCCATCCACCTTTTGCTAACAAATTAAAAAGGATGGTTTGGATTTTGGAGGAATGTGGATTTCTTGTCTCGATTCCATGGCGGAACTTGCCGTATATCAAAATTTAACTATATGTGCTCAACATTTATCTATAGCAAACTTTGCAAAAGCCTTTTTCAGCAAAATATAACATGTTTTGTGATGTTATTGCGTATCATAATCTGATATTATTAAACTATAAATGGACCTCAAAATGTTCGAAGAAGCCCATTAGGATCTTGTTACACATCGTGGGGATCAATTATAGTATACTTATTAATTATGTCAGTCTTAGGGGGTTTCACATAAAGAATCTTGCTAACGAGTTCCTCTATTATGCTTGTTAAGCATGTCTAGTAAGAAATCACTTAATTTCAATGCATTTATTATGCATTTCGTGAAAACACGTAGTGAATTGAAAATTATAGTATTTTTCTTTTTAGGCTGCGTTTGTTTCGCGGAAAAAGTTTTCCTGAAAAACATTTTCCCCAATTTCTGGCGTTTGGGGGGCGGAAAATGGTGGTCAACGGAAAATAATTTCCGTTCAATGAAAAAAACATTCTAAAGCTGAGGAAAATGAGAAGAGGAAATCATTTTCCACCTGCGTTGCCTCTACTTCTAGCCGAGCCACTCCTGCTTTGCTGCTTCTTCTTCCTTCTCTCTCTCTTGCTTGACCTCACTTGCAACCACATCAGTCGCCCCATTACTCCTATCTCGTCGGCCTAAGCCAGCTTTGACTGTTGTCCTCCGAGCTTTTCATTGCAATCTGAGCCACCCCTCAATTGAGACCCGTGACCCTCTCCCTTTCCTCTCTTCTTTTCTTGCGTGAGCTCGACTCGACACCCCTGCCCTTGCTGTTGCGTCTTCTTCATACCCGACGCCGACCAGCGCTTGCCTGAACTCCAGCCGTCGCTCTCAGTCCTGGCCGCTACTTGTAGCAGCCCCAACCTCCCTTGGTCGGGCCACTTCCCTCTCGGCCACCGGATCTAGGCTTGCGAGGTTGAGCCCCACGCGGCTATGGCAAGGCTCGACCTTGCCGTCGTCGCCTCGCGCACCAATGGCAAGGTCGAGCCTCACCATAGCTGGGCGAGGTAGACCTCGCAAGCCTAGATCTGGCAAAAAAAGAAATTGAGCCCTTCCAATTAGGCAAAAATGATTTTAGGCTCGGTGAAGACCGAAGAAGAAGAAGAAGATCTAGCAAGGGGCGATGGGCTGAGCTTGGGCTGCGACGACGATGAGCAGGTGGTGGCGCGATGATGGCGGACTGAAGATGGAGGCTGCTGTTGTGGTTGCTCGGCTGAAGGAGAAGACGAAAAAGAAGATGAACAGGAGAGAGTAGGGGCATCGTCCACGATTTGGGGGAGGAAGGGGAAGAGAGAGAGAGAAATTTATTTTCCTTACCAAATAAAGAAAAATATTTTTCGTGTCTCTTTGAAGTTTTAGCCAAACGCCAAAAAATAAAATTATTTTCCGGGAAAATGACTTCCTTGAAAACATTTTTCAAAAAGGCCATATTTTCCGCGAAACAAACGGAGCCTTAGTTGATCAATGAGTATTATATAGCACTTTTTCTTAAAAAAAAATTTATAAATTTGGGTTTCAATGGAAATACTGGACGAAATAAATCTGCACGAAGTTCCCAAAATGTAAAGTAACCTTAATAGTTGGACTAGCTTACATAGCTCCTAATTTCTCTCTCACCTCTAGGGCATGGGTAAGCAATCATATTGGCTCAACCCGAAAACCAAACTAAATGGGGCTTACTTGATCGATTCCGAGTTGGATTTTACAAGAAATTCAGTGGATTCTAGTTCGGTTATGGTAAGCCTAATTACGTGGGAAATGGGTTTCAAATATGGGAAGACTAGGAAGACGTGAAGGTTTTAGGTGTGTTTTTTCAAATCTTAGTTATATTTTGTTTTTTAAGTAGAAGATGAATGATTTGAAAAATATATTTCTAAAACTAATCACTTGCACTTTACAAAAATAAATCAATAAAAAAAATATTTTTACTGTTTAAAAAAATATTTAGATGTTTCATTAACTAATTATTTTGAATAATATAAAAGATCAATTTTAGGAAAATATATTGATAAATTATTTATTTTAAAAGACAGGCCCGATTTTCGAATTGACTATGAAACGCTTCAATTTGATTCCAACCGGTTCAATTCCGGTTGGACAGATAGGACCGGCTACACCGCCCCTACTCTGCTCGAGCGGGCGAACAAAACCCCGAAACTGCCGGAAGCGAAGGAGAAGGTCTCGGCGTCACCACACTCATCCCTCTCCCGAAGAAGTCCTCCAATTTTCTCTCTCATAGGGTTCCTTCTCGCTCTCCGTCCTCCTCTCTCCTCCACCGAGCTCGAAACCGTCATGCCCCGGTACGTTGGACTTGTCTGATTCCTCGTCATCTTCTTGTTTCCGATGTCACGTTTGCCTGACTTCTGCTATCTCCGATCATCCGTCATTCGCAGGTATTACTGTGACTACTGCGACACTTACTTGACGCACGACTCGGTAAGCCTTCTTTCTCCCTCAACTTTACTCTCTTCGGTTCTTCATCGTCGTTGATTGGACTCAGGGTATGGTTTAGCTCTATAGAGTTGATGATCGATGGAACGGGTTTCTCTTTTTCTTTCTGCAAATCATCACGTTTAGTGTTCAAGTCGTCCATGAGTTTGGAATTGATGAGTACTTTTTGTGGGTTTTTTTGTTTTGTGGGGGGCCCCGGGGGGGGGGGGGGGTGTTGAGAACGAGCTTCCAAATGACATGCGAAAATGCTGCTTGCTTATTGAAGTTGCTCAGGGACTGGTTATGAGCTCTGAGCAGCTGCTATCTTGCCCTAGGTGCTCAATGGGAATCTGTCCTTTGCCCTTTTCTTCATGAGTTTGAGCTCATTTTGCTTATGATAATTCCATGTCATGTCTCTTTTTGAATAACTCAGTGAACTATGGTTATCGTCCTCATGCTCTAACATTTTGACCTTTGAAACTTCGAACCCCTAAGCTTTTTAATGACTATTTATTTTTTGATACTCAGCCGTCAGTCAGAAAGCAGCACAATGCAGGATACAAGCACAAGGTACTTTTTATCATCATCATCTGTTATACTTTATTATTTATAGTGGACTTCCAAATTTTTTGAACTTGAATGTGTCACTGGCTTTAGGCGAATGTGCGTCTTTACTATCAGCAATTTGAGGAGCAGCAAACTCAAAGTTTAATTGACCAAAGGATTAAGGAACACTTGGGGCAAGCAGCAGCTTTCCAACAAGTTGGCGCTGCTTATAATCAGCATCTTATTGCTCAGAGGCCTCGATTACCTCTACTGCCAACACCTTTAATGCCCATGGGAGCGAATGTGCAGATGCCACTGAATTCTCCTTTAGCCCCAGGATTCAGGCCACCTGTTTTGCCTAGGCCACCTCCTGGTGCTCCAGGTACCATGTTGATTATTGCAGTGGCTCATACATGAATTTTCGTGCATACACTGAAAATGTGGCTACACTGAGTTTTCTTTATTGGTTGATTGGTGGCCACAGTTTTTTCATTTCATTGTCTGGGCTTTGCTAAGGTATTGAATTTTATTGGTGGGAAATTTTGGCATGAGATTATTATACGGGTGCATAATCAATTACTCCAAAAAGAATCCCAAGAAGATTTATCTTTTTCAACTGTATATGGTCTCTTCTTCATTGAACTGAGAGATAGGGAGGAATTATCTTAGTAATTTTCTTCTTTTCAACAGACTAATTCATGGCCCCTCTTCAAGCTCAAAGTTCTTGCTGTATTGTGCCTGATGCAACCCACGTTGCTCCCAAAATTGCAAAATTGTGCTTCAAATCTGTGTAGTTTAGTGACAATATAAGTCATAACAATAGTTCTTGCACAAAAACATATATTTTTTACCAGTGTTATTCTTTTTCATTTGAAGATTGTCAAAAGTGATACGATATCCCTGAGCTGCTTCTCTAGAGAAAAGAAACCTTTACTTTCCAAATGGATTCCCTGGGAAAAAGTGTGTTTCATTGCACTTCCAGTTTATTAGAGTCATGATTAACGTAGTTGGATTTGAGCGAAAAAACTCTTGAAGTACAAGAATTCCACTGTTCATGATTGTCCTCTCACGCATCAAGTGTTATTTGATTCTACAGCTCAGAAAAACGAGAGAAAACTTTGATATTTAGCCCTAATAAAAAAGGTCTGTTGCCACTCCCTTCTCCATCACCAGCCTGCCAACACCTGAACTCTTGTGGTCCTTGTAATGCAAAGAAACAGGAAATTATCTTTTAAGCTAGTGTCTCTGCACGACTGCACCGTTCATCATCCTGCCACAAACTTTAGTTACAAATTCCCCACTATAATAGTAATTTTTGTGTCTGAAGTAATCTCACCTCCACATTATTTTATTCCAAATCCCTGTTCTGTGTGATCCTAGATTAGACATCGCTAACACCGTGCATCTTCTAAACCAAATTTTGCAATTTGTACCCTCCTTCACAAACTGTCTTTCGCCACATCAAATATCCACTGCCATTTTGAAACAAAGCTTTGTTGAAAGAATGGGTATGTCCTCTGTGTGTATTATTTCATTATTTCAATTTTGTGGATGGAGCAATAATGCCTATCTTATGGAGGTGCTTTGTGGGAACATGCACTGGCTGATGATGTATTAAATGGTCGGTATCCATTTTCAATCTTATGGAGCGTTCTTCATGAAATCATGAGTATCACTTCCTAGATAGCCTCGTCTTCTTTAGAAATATTCCAGATGAAACATTTGCAGCTTTAGAGACTGAAACTTGTCTTTTGTTCCTCTTTTTCTTTACACTAAATCAAGCTGTTAATTATTCAGTATTTTTATCTGCACTTATGAAAAATAAATTCAGCAAAAGCTCCTTTAAAGTGAGTTGGATAGGACATTGTCTGTGTCGATGCCTGCTAAGAGTTGGGTAGATGTACTTTCAGTGGAGGCATTTAGGTTAAAATAGGTAAAGTTGGACCTACAAGACATGGTAGGATAAAACATGTACTGATGTAGAGGGGTATATAATTCCGACCTTTTGTGTCGCTTCTTTCATTGTTTTTGTTTTACTTAAAAAACGTAAGTTAGTACTCATAGTTCTTAAGAGGCAAGAAGGATGATTGATTAACATACAAGTGAATTCACTCCGAGTCGTTTCTAATGGAGACAATTGTCAATTCAAATCATAATCATTGCATGGCAAAAGACATCATGTTATTCTTCATTAGTCTTTTTTTTTTGGGCCCCCCAAACCAATTTGAGTCATCTCAGTGGTTTAAAAAACATTCTGTTCTGGGTACTCATTATTCCTTATTCTAAGTACATGCTCTATTTATCTTATTTGCACCCATGACTCTTATATGTGTTAGTTTGCTTTTCTTTTTTTACTTTTCCATGCAACACCATTTTAGTATGATGCTTTGACTCGTTGCATTGGATGTGGGAGATCTTTTGACAAGCGAGCAGTTTCCTATATGTTCTCATCAATAGTTTGATTTCATTTTGGTAAGCTTGTATCATCTACGTCTACTCATTGAGAGAGCCTGCACCCTTCTACCTATATGTCTCTTTCTCGCCCATGTATAAGATGGCTATAAAAGGAGAAACATGGATCATATTTTATTGTTTTTTTTCTTCTTTTGGCAGGCTATAATCCTTCAGCAATGCCTTCAATGATGCCACCACCTGGTGCTCCCTCTATCCCTCAAACAAATGGCATGCCAAGGCCTCCTACATTCAACGTCCCTCCTGCAGTTCCTGGGAGTGGACCTAACCCAAACTCTTCTGGTAGCGCCCCCTCAATGGCTCCACTTCCTGCCTATCAAGCAAATCCTGCAGGGCCAAATAGTGGAGGCTTCGACAGTTTTAATGCCAATTCTAAAGCTCCTGATGCTAGTCATTAGTTTTGCTTGGTAGGTACTTTTGCTTCTCAAATTGAATTTCTTATGTTGGCCAGTAAAACTATATATTACCTGTTATAATTTTCAGTAAAGTCATATATAGGCAGTTCTTCTTGGATGAAATGAAGTTTTTAAAATGGGGGACAAATGCGCGTGTTGTCTCATTAAAAGTGGATGATTTTAATAAGATATAACATTGAGGGGTCATGTGCTGAAAGTTGAAATGTAAACCTCTAAGTTCAACTATCTACAAGAGATAGTCTACAATGTCTTATCTAATATTTCGACTACCTTATCAAATGTGGCCTTAGAGTTTCTTGTGTCATTTATATCTTTATTCAAATTTCTGAGGGTGGGATTCTTATCTTATGGCCGACTTTAGAAATTGCCCCATTGCTTTAAAATAGTTGGTCCATGATCCTTTGTTGCATTTCCTTGTGTGTGGGGGGGCTGGGTTTTTTTTGTTTGGGGGGGGGGGGGCTTTTGTGATTTCATTTTTCATTTGACATGGTATTTACTAGTATATATTCTTGAAACAGGCAGCTAGTTAAAAGCAGGATTTGTGTTCATGGTGCAACCAATGGATGCCTTTTGGACTGTTGGGGGTGCTTCTACAATGTCAAAGTAATAAGTTCTGTGCAATGCTATCACTTTGTAGACAATGAGTATCATCTAAACCATCTTTTTCTGATTTGGAATTTGTTTCCAGATCATGGTTCAGCTGTTGTGACAATATAGTGTGGGGAGCCGTTGACTGAGGCACCCTTTCCTGTTGCTGAATGGGACTGCGGTTTTATGATCCTTTGATAATGTCTATCTTCGCACCCCAATTGCTATGTCTGAGTGTCTTTATGTATATATGAAGCATTTTGATGGAGCAGATAATGCTTATGTTTTCCGGATCGTATTCTCTTTGTCAATCCTAGTTGATCATATATGGGAAAATGACACAAATAATCCTTGAACAAGTTTGATCATGGAAGTTGTAAAGGAGATGAGGGACTTCAAGAGCAGAATCATTGCAATTCTCTTGAGGCACTTGATTCTTCTTAAAGATGGTAGTATCTACACACACACACACACAATGGTTTCGCTTGGGTTGGAATTTTTCCTTTTTTTTGTATATGAGATGAAGTAAATAAGATATGGAAGAGTATGTTGGTAGAAGTGGTAAAAGAGACGAGGAACCGTAGGATCAGACTCAGAGCAACCGGTGATGGTTGGAACATTTTCCTTTCTTCAAATTGGAGACGGAAGTGATTGCTCTAGATTTTGATCTTGTTGTTGCTTGTTTCCTTCACAACTTCCTCCACCATGCCTTTCTATATCTATCTTAACTTCATCGCTTATCTGAAGAAATGAAGAAGTTTCAACAATCATAAGCGAAAATATTATGCATAGACCACTATCTTCAAGAACAATCAAGTACCTCTACTGGAATCTGGAACTGGAGTGGGGTTGCTCTGTATCTGATGTTGCTTTGATTCTGTCACAATGTGGTAGACGGTCAATTAGAATGTAGAAACTATTACGGAATCTGTGTTATTTGGGGGGAGTCCTGCTATTTTTTTGTAATATGATTGGCTCGGTCCGTGAGACTTTGTTTTAGGCATTTTGTCCTAGTATCTTTTCTTGGTTACCAAAACAGACTACCCATTATTCTTGACTTGGGCTTTGGAGTTCAGTTGATTATGCAAGTTCCCTTTGTGCAGTTACTAACAATTGTCACGTTTCTCATGTTATCCTCTTACTCTTAATCCCCTCAGCATGTTCCAAGCGGGAGTTTAATCGTGAGTTTTCTATTTTTTTTTTTTTTATCATTGGTCAAACAAGTTTGCCATCATCTTGTTTGTCGTCTGAGGCTTTACGTAAAATAAACGTGCTGAGCATCTGGCTATGTACGACCACTGACAATCTAAGAATGGGATTTTGGGTACTGTAGTTCGTTTTAGGAACTAAAATGAAGACCTGGACAAAACCACAAAAGGAAAATAGTAAACTTCTACCAATTTCTAATGTTTTGATTATTGTGGTCGTTTTCTAGATTTGATTGATCGATGAGTCTTCCTTTTTCCAATTTTCGTTGTGTTGAAGTCATGGGTTCATGCGACCGAAAAAGTAAAAAAGTAATGGGTTAGTTCCGTTCTGGAGTCCAAGGAAACCTAAGTGTAGTGGCTACAGCAACGACATGCACGGATGTCGATCATCTGCATTGCTCTCTGCTTTCTGCCTCTCTGACCGCTGCGTCATCTTCATTCTTACTCGCTTGCTACTGCCACCCTTATTCCCACCTTCTTTGGTATTTGTCAGTCTCTCTCTCTATCTCTGTCTCTATGGAGACAACGGCAGCCTTGTTTCAAAACTGGACAACTGACCGAGTGGTGGCCAGGTGCCGCCGAACACACGGGAAAAGGACGGTAGCACGGCGCGGGAAGACCAGCTACAACTGCAAGCAGTATGCCACTCACCCAGGGCTCCTGCCTTGATCGTCTTGCCTAATTGAGTGAGCCCCAATGCCGACCACTAAGCCTACAGAAACCCTGCTCAATATAAGCGAGTCACGCTGTCTTCGCTTTCTTGTCTTTCTTATCATCAACTCCTTATATGAGCCACGCTGTCTTCGCTTTCTTTCTTGTCTTTCTCATCACCTACTCCTGATATGAGCGATGCCGGCACTGAGCAGGGGAGCGCAACTTAAGCCAGGAAAGTTCTCAGGTTTGAAGAAGTAAGCATTTCAGTATGTTCTGTTGCTTTCTTAAGCAAGTAATGAGAAATTCTTCTTTTTCTTTAATTTTTTTGTATTTTACTACTCGAATTGAACACGGGCAATGCTTTGCGCTTCATAGAGTTTTAACAGCAATTTTCTTGTAGAGTGGCTTCTCTCTTTCGGGTCCAGAGAGGCACAATTGGTGAATAGATCAGGAGGAACTTCTAATCGAGCCCGAAATGCCAAGAGCCGATGAAGTTACCGTGACTTGAATTTGTCATGCAAAGAGGAGCTGATGAGTCGCTTTTCTGCCCTATGTCTTGCTCATCCTGCTCGCATCCATTTGACTACTTTTGAACCGGCATTGGCGGTGGTCGGCATGCTTGTTTAAATTTGGGACTAAACTTCAAGCTGGGGCCACAGTAAATGTGGAATCAATTGTCATAAACATGCCCAATATCGAAAAGGTCAATCTACCATTCAAGCGATTGTCTTACATAAACCAATCAGGTCCAACGCCTGAGAGACGCCTTAGTCAATCCGTTTGAGGAGTGAATCCCCAACAGCTACAATTCCGAAGCCAAAAACATCAGCCTATTTGGAGATTCTCTAGCTAAGCGCTTTGGTAGCAAGAAGTTAATTCCAGAGTGCAATGCCAAATTTTTTGTTGTTGGGTCGAAGACTGCAATCCCACCAAGTTCACCGGTAACATAATCACTGGCACTAGTCCACTGCGAGCGCAACACCTCAATTACTGTTACAAGTGGAGAAGCATGCCGACCAAAAGAGAATCATATTTCAAACACAAAACTGTTTGGTTCGCATATAAAGTGGACATTCATATTCATATACTCCTTGAGTAATCTACAAATAAAAATGTTTAACCTGGTCGCTGTGTTTCTATGAAACTGGAGTCGCAGTTTTACCTACCCCAGAAATGAAAAGTCAATAAAATTGCAACGATCAATGTATTCCGATTGATAGAGCATATTCTAGTAGAAAAAGGAAAACCCTATTGATTCCATATCAACAACAATAAACTTAGATTCTTAGTCGATCCAGATAAGAGGATGGCAAGAACGGTTCACAGGCACCATATTGCATCATTGAGCATAAGCCATATTTGCCTCATAACATAAGAATTAATAACCAAATCCAGGTCAACCAAGACAACCTCAAGACACTGGTAAGAAAATAAATCTTCAAAAACTGGAAGTGGACGTCTCTCGCTAACAACTCTACCGGATAGGAAGCAAAGCCATCTTCTCACAGGTCTTGCACGCTCAAACCTGCACGAATGAACGAAAAGAAATCAGCTGCAATCCACTTTTGTTTGACAAACACGGAAATCATGATCATGTTCCAAAAATGGGTTTTTCTTTAACATCTGATATGAACAAAAGTTTATGTTGCTGTGGCAGCGAACCTGGAGGAAGAGACTGCTTCAACTTGTCAGCCTTCTCGGAGTCAAAGACGCAAAGAGTGTAGAGGTACTTGGAGCAGCGGACCTTGAACTTCACCACATCCTTGCTCCTCTTGATCTTCACAGAGCGTGCATCCTTCCTCCTAGCAGTGAGGAGGAAATCCTTGATCTCATGGATTTGCTTCGGCTGTGCACCACCACAAGGAATTCCAATCAACATGAAAGTCCTCTCCGTATGTTAGTGATGGGTTACAGTCAGTCAGAAACAAATGCATGTAAGACCCAACGAGCATATACCTCAGGACAGAATTTAGTTTAGATGCACAGTACCGATCCCAACACCTTCCTAAAGCTTCACCATTTATCATCTAAGATCCAACTTCTACAATGGATATAACACTATGGGCTTTTGGCCAATAAACACTTTAGTGAATGACTGTTACATCTGCAGCATTCGGTCGACCCATATCTAGCACCGCTAAATTCTTGCACATTGTAAAAGACCGGCTTTTCCAGGCTGTAAAAGCTCGAACTCTTTCCTGGACACAGTCTCACAAGTGCCAGCGCTTCACAGGAGGAGGAGTGGAGCATCAAGGAACATTGATTACCATCACAATCATGATCACAACCCATTTACACAGAGACGGTCCAAAGACAATTCTCGCTAACAAAAAATTCCACATCTATATCCTAATTTAACTTGAGGACAACATCGCAAAGCCCGCTCTCGACAACAGTTTCCTCCAATCAAGAAAAATTTCTATCCACCGTGTAAAATCTAAGTAACTACGAACAACTTCCACGGCTTAAGGCATAATTTCGACTACCCTCCAGTCTTAAATTCGAACCTCCAATCTCAAATTATCAACTTTTCAATCTTCACGACTCTGCTCAAATAGATAACAAGATCTGAATCTTCTAACCTAACATTCCAAAGCAAGAATTGCACAAATCGTCAACGCCGCTTCGAACACTTCACAGAGCAAACAACAAATCACATTCGGAGAACAAGCATAATCGAATGACGAGGTGTTAGGAGAGCGAATCGAAGTACCATGTCCTAGCACGCAGAGAGAGAGAGAAAGAGAGCAAACGAATCAGAACGAGAAGCTCTGGAGAGAAGTCGGCGGCACACTGGGAGCATTAGTCTTCTCATTTGTGTTTATATCCATGAACAAAACCCTAGAAATCCCAAATTCGGGCTTCGAATCGTTGGGCTCAAGACTTAAGCCAGGCCCATCAACTCAACTTTAGGCCCAAATACTAGAGAAGACGTTGAGGAGGAGAATCTAACGGTTTTTTTTTAAGGATTAATATCATGAAAAAAACTCAAAATCGATATATTTATGATAAATTTATCCAAAAATATTTTTTTGATCATAAAAAAATCTCAAATTGATATACTTATGACAGATTGATCTCAAATTGGAATACTTGTGACAAATTTACCTTCCATTAATTTTCATTAAATGTAACGTTAAATTACTGAGTTGAATGGCATGCGGTAATTTACGGGTATTTCGATTTAGGTTTTTACCCTCTATTTGTCATAGGTGTATCAATTAAAATTTTTGGCATTAACCCAATTTAACAAAGGGTAAATTTATCACATGCGTAATATTTTGGGGTTTTGTGGTAAAAACAAGTTTATGGTAAATTTAATACGGATGTACCAATTTAAAATTTTTAGTTGTCAAAAAATTAATTTGGGGCAAATTTATCACAGGTGTATCAGTTTGTGATTTTTTATGGTCAAAAAATTAATTTGGAGAAAACTTGTCACAAGTATATCAGTTTAAGAATTTTTTTTTTTGTAACATTAACCCCTTTCTTTGTCGATAATCCATTGTTTTTTTTGGGGGGGGGGAATTAATTGGGTTGGCTGAGTAGTAAAACGATCGTAGATTTGGTGAGTCCTATCATCCAAGCGCCAATTATCCGTGGATGGCGATATCATGAACAAGTCACACATGATCGACAAGGTCTGACGAGTTAGATTTGGTGTCATTGCTAGGTTTTCAAACACAATTGAGAGAAACAAAAAGATTGCATTCATTAAAAATTTCGAACCGATACTCCGCGATACTTTCTTTACGGTGCATTTATCTTTTTAAAATAAATAATTTAAAAAATACTTTCATAAAAATGATCGCTCTATCACTTGCAAAAATTGAATGATCGAAAGATATTTTCATTGTCTTCGAAAATTGATATTCTCTTATGGAATAATTATGCATGAAATTGTTTTCAATTAAATATTGATATTCATATATAGATCCTTTCAAATACATCCATTTCTTCATTGTGTCCATACTAAGCATCATGGATACACTTATTAAATTTTTAGGACAAGGTATACCTTTTTTTAACAAATAGACTACATACTTTGCTTCCTAAGCTCCAACATTTTTCCTTTTTGTTATCTTAATTGCAAAAAAGCTCCCGAGAGAAGTCGTCACCCTCAATGCCTTGGGCTTGTGACATTCTTTTATTACCCAATTCATTCCGAAGAGCAAAACCCTAAAAATTCCAAAATCAGGCTTGGATTTGTTGGGCCCAAGACAATGGTCTCAAGCTTCTTGGACCAGGCCCATCAATTACTTAGGCCCAAATACTGCTGATGGATTCTTACCTGGATTGATCATGCGAGAAGAAGACATCGAGGTGGAGAATCTAACGGCCGGAGAGTGGATGACTCCCCATATTCTCGGTGCCCACGGCCTGCATTTGTCGGGCTCGGAGAGAAGGACTTAGACTTTATTTTTGCAAAAAATGAATGATTTGATTTTTTTTTTCCATAAGATGATCGTTTATATCACTTGCGAAAGTGAATAAAACAAAATTATCTCCACCGTACAGGAAAATATCTAAACACAAATTGTCATCGATGATAAAAGTTTTTTCATCGACGAATTATTTTAAGTAATACAAAAAAAAAATTTCATACCTCGCTTTCCCGATAATCTAATCGCCGGCACACGTCGCAACTTTTTTTTTTTTTGTCTTTTTGCTCGTATTGAAGTAACCGAATTCTCGGACCAAGTGGGAGTGACGAATTCCTCGATAACAAGTTATAGAAATTAATCGTTCGATGGTATACTTAGTGTAAGCGAGCTCTAAGATCACAAAATCCCAAGTTATTGCCAAATTATTAAAAAAAAACCAATGAGATCTGATCTTTCCAAAATGAATAATTTACCCTTCAACAGGAACTCCTACTCCTCCTATTATTATAAGATAATACACCTCCCACTTGATGGCCATTCTCCACTAACCACAAGGACATAGGGATGTGTAAGTTCCCTCCCCCGCATGCGGCTCAAGTGGAGAAGGCCCTCGCTAGGTGCAAAAGGCTTTTTGTCGGTTCTCACGATACGATTTCCTGCTGGCTATCTTTTAGATCTTCGTGAAACACAGTATTAACCGCACGTAACCAACAAGGCCTAATTAAGTTTAATTCCGATGTTGTTGTTATTCGGTTGTCGAACTCAATTGATTAAAAAAAAAAAAACTCTTTTCTCCTTTCTAAAGTGAACATGATGCATCCACATGAAAGCGTGTAAATTTATGCAGATTGGTTGCATGATGTGCAAGTGCGCTGTCGATTAATCCCCATCAGGGACTTGGCGACAAACAGGTAAATGGGAAAGAAAAAAAAAAGAACACAGATGGGGTCTCAGAATGACTGCAAAAACAAAGCAAAGAATAAAAAAAGAAAGTGGATTTTTTTTTATTTATAAAAAAAATTCACATTATTATGCTGGTCAAATCATCCGGAGACAAAAAGGCAAAAATGGGATCTGGTTGTTAGGCCTGTGCTTGCCACTGAGGTCTCCTCTTGGCCCTTCTTCTTCTTTTCTTTATGCCAATTTTATTTTGAAAAAAGAAGTGCCTTTATTTTCTTAAATAAGCACATGAAATTGACATTATTTTAAATAAGGGCATGAAATATCATTATTGTCTAAAATAATGACATGAAGTGAATACCATTTCAAATGAGGGCACGAAGTGACATTATCCATCTAAAAGAAGAGCCTGACTCACCAATTAATAGTCACCAGCGACTTCGTTGACCATTGTCGCCGCCCCACCAGCGTTGGAACGGCAGCCGCTGCCCTCTTGCCTATGTTTTTATTATTATCATTATTTAAGTTTTAGTTCTTATTTTAATTTTTAATTTAATTTAACTAAAAATTTGGTTTAAAGTGCATTTTGACAAAAATACCTCTGATTGGCCCGAATATTTAACCGATCGGCCGGCAAGGTGAGGCCCTTATATTTGAAACGGTCGTAGCCATTTTAGGCCTTTATTTGAGACAATAAGAATATTTCAAGTTCTTATTTGAAATAAATTAAGTCAATTTCATGCCCTTATTTAAGGCTCTTTTTGAAAATTTCCCTTCTATTTTTACACATCAATTTCTAAAAAATTTCAAATAAAAACTTGAAGTGCACCCATTTTTCTCAAAAAATAATCCAATGTGAATACTATTCTCAAATAAAAGCCCTCTTTACAAAAAAAAATCATTTTAAAAAAAATATTGATAGTATGAATTGAGATCCTTTCAAATAGTTGTCTCCATTTGGTCTTTGAACTCATACGACATCGTCAGATAAATTAGTCCCGTGACTGACCACCATAATGAATCTATTTATCATAAATTTAGGGAAAATGGGTTTTTTTTTTTTCAGACGCGATCATACTTTGCATCCTCGACTCGAATATCGGTTCCTTTTTATGTTTATCTTAGTTGTGAAATACACTTATTTGAAAATAGAGAGAAAATCGTAGAGTGGGTGGTGCATACTATAGAGTGAGTAGGTGAATTAGATTATTCAGCCAAAATCGATCTCAGATATGTACTTACAAGTTAATTATTTTCTTGCTAAATTCCAAAAAGTCTTCCGAACTATGTTTTGAATTCAAACCGTGAACGGAAGAGTTCCAAAAAATAGGCGAAGAGAATGTTTACTTTGCTTTATGGGGCCGAAATAACAACAACAATAATACAACAACAGCAATAGTAATAATGATAATATTAATATCAAATTATTTAACTGGTAGACAAATAAATAAATAAAAGAAGTGTTCCAAAAGTTGGTGAATTATAGTCTACTTAAAAATAGTACTACAGAGTTGGAGATCATTCCTTTGCCATAGATAAAAAGTCTATTAGGGCATGTTTGATAAAATCGGCGATTAAGTGCTGAAAACTTAAGTTTTGACGTGCCGAAAATTTTAAATGATAACACCCAAGAGTTTTATTTCGAAATTAGAGAGAAGAGATAATATAGACCAATTGTTTAGCCGGCAGCTAGCTTCTTCTAATAACCTAACTCTACTAGATTAGTCGGTATGTTCGAAACATTCGAAGCCAAGAAAAGGCAGCCGACATGATTTCACAAAGGATCTTGAGGTTAAGATTCTCTATTCCATGCGGGCTAAGGACTAAGGAAGGACCTTGTTCACGACCACCATAGTTTTGAAAGCGACAGCATCAATCATCAACCTAAGAGAAAGTATAGAAAATGGACAAAGGGAGGCTACAAAAGAGTAGTTCAAGGAACAAGCTGCTTAATTTAAAGAAGAAAATTCACATTATATAATTCCTGTCTTGTAAATTACATTCAGAGAAGAATATTTCTTCTTTGATCATAACTTATCTATCAACTGTTCCAAAGAGCATGTGAATAGGTGATCCAGATTGATTCTCATCATTATCTATCAATCTACAAGCCTTATCATTATTTTTTTTCTTCTTTTTGGTTTCATTTCTTGTTGATTTCTTATACCGCACCTCTTTCCTGATTAATGAAATGTGAGAATTCATGAATTTTGCATCTCCAAACGTGACATGTAAAATGTCCCTCTTCAATGCCAGACAAGAGGAAAAGAAGAAAAAGATATGTTCCACTAGGAAAAGTATATGAATGATAACTCAATGATAATAATAGCGATGCATTGCAACTTTGCAAGTACCAAAGAAGCTTTTTCCTGACAAAATTCCAAACAAGGGGTAAAGAGAAAAGGAAGCCAATAAAGCAAATAAGAACTTGCACAAGTTCAAGCACCTTCAGACAAGAGCAACCTAATTGAAAAAAAGAACATAACCAGAGAGAGCAACACAAACTCCCAAGCACAAAGCATAGAGCAAAAGAAAAGAACATGATCAATTATATGAGTCCCCCTCCGTGAAAGATTTCAAAGAGAAGAGACTATGCTAGTGATGATTAGAATTTGCCACAATAAAAACCCTAGTGGGATATTGGTATTCATAAGCCATGGCCATCTATTGTGCATGATGCTAAAGAGATATTACTGAGATCATCATCACTCTCTCCCTCTTTTAGGGTTTCCACGCTGAAGCCCAAACCAGAGGCTCCTCCTTCCAAGCCAAGTAAATCCCTGCTGCTGAGTCATCTTCTTGTCCTTGCGGCGGCACCACCAGCGACCAGCCGGCCTGGTACCTCCTGAGGAGCGCCTTGACATCGTCGACCACGTCATCGCTGAACCCGACAGCAGAAAAACCGGCCTCCTTGAGCCTCTCGGACCATTGAATCCCTCTCTCCTTTCTCTCGCCCTCGCAGCCGTCGCGATGCCCGTCGTCGCATGCCAGAACCCTAACTATGCTCCTTGAGCACTCCCTCTCCAACATCAACCTTTCATTGCTTGTCGGTGCGAAGCTCTCTTCCAACATCTCGAAGTACATGGTGTAGAACTTGAGGCACTCTTCAAAGCACTTGACGAAGTCGTCCCTAGTGCTTGAAAAGTCTGCTTCTTCTTCTACGACGGTCACGATCCTTGGTTTGAACGATCCGAACATCCTTATTATCTCCCCTCTTTCCTCCACTTCGACCCTCCTCAATGCTCCGATGCAGTTGATTGCGACGGCTTCGTCCTCTTCAATGCCTAATTTGTCCTTGGTCAGCTCCCCCAAGTTGTTTAGTCCGCTAACCACGTTCATCTCAAAGGGCACTCCCATGAGCCTCGCGAATTTCTCCATCCTTTGACCTATTTCCTTCATCACGGGCCTGGTGACGCTAGCGGTTATGACCACGGTGAGCTTCAGCCTCGGCGTCTCGTCATTCCTTGTGGCCAAAGATTCTAACAAAGTAGGCCATTGAGTGCAAAGCGTGTTGCTTATATCGATTATGTGAAGCTTGCTCTCTCCTTCTAGGGCTTCCAATATTGCACCGTTCGAAGCGACGTGACCGAAAGTCATCCACGGACTCACCTCCTGGAACTTGAGTATCAACTTCCTAGCCACGTCGAACCCGTGGCTCTTCTCGGCGACCGAGACTAAGGTTTTGTAGCACCGGTGCCCGGAGTCCGTCGCCTTGCAAAAGAGGGCTTGCAAGAAGTAGGAAGCCAACTTCTGATCGCAATCACCATATGGAGAGGCCAGCTCATTCAACATCCATAGGAGCTGATGGATCTTGGTAGAATCTTTGTCCGAGATCGCCCTCGCACACTCCCTAAGAAGCCTCGGAGCCCATTTGTTACCTGTGGCGGATGGCTCGATCGAGTCCGACGACCGGCTAGTCGACGTAGTCGTCGTGTGGCTGTTCTGAGGGTGATTGTTGTTGTTGAACTGCATGTCTAATTGACCATGGCCGATGATGATCTGGGTGTCACAGCTGGTCAAGTGTGGTGAGGTTTCTCTGGGAGCGAAGAGGGAAATGTCCATGTGTGAGGAGGGATTGGAGCCCCTCTTAGACTCTTTGAGACAATTCTCTCCCAAAGGTGTATTAATCAGTGCCAAGAAAGTGAAATCATGATTAGAATAGAGAGTCGTTGTCTCTTGGGTTGTTGTAATAATAATAATAGTTTGTGCTTGTATCTTGTTGCATGAAATATCTCCATACCACTCCCAATCAGTGAAGTTCCGCTTTAAAATTTAGCAAAAATGTTTCCAATTAGAGAATTTCTTCGTGTCATGTAGTATGTTCGATAGTTATTATATGGTTGACAAAGGAATAAAATATCTATTCCTAGAACTGAATTGACACAATTACAAAATATGTAGGACTAAATCGGCAAAAAAAAAAAATAGGACTGAATTGGCACAATTACAATAAATTTAGGACTTTTTTTCATAATTATCCCGAATTTCCTAGTGTCATGTAGTATGTTTGATAGTTATTATATGGTTGGCAAAGGAATAAAACATTTATTCTAGGAAATACTATGCTATGGAATCTATGTTAATTAATGGACAACCAGGTCGAGGCAAAAGGAAGATTACAAACAACGTATTTTTTCACAACAAAAACGGAGAGATAACGATGAAGAATTCGTTTTTCCATAGATTAGAGAAGCTCAAGAAAAATTAGTTCATGAAAATGACTTAAATGGTCAATCAAGTTTGACCTTCAGCTAATTTTGGAAAAGAGGTATCTTTTCGTTCCTTGATCATCGTATCATCGAAGAAATTCGGCCTAGTAAATTAAAAAATAATTTATTATTTTTCCGGAGACTTATAGTGGAAAAATTATCCAAAAGTCCTTAACCTATTGTTCGGAGATCAATTCAATATTAAACCTTTCAATTGTGCTGATTTAGTACTAAACCTTTTGATGATTTGCCAATTTAGTCCTAATCATTTCAATTGTATTAATTTAGTCTTGAACTTTTTTAAGTTTTGCTAATTTAGTATTAAATCTATAATTGCTAAAAGGACGATATTGACAAATTATCAAAAGGTTTAGCATTAAATCAACAAATCGTCAGGAGGTTTATGACTGAAATTTGACACAGTTGAAAGGTTTAGAACTAAATTGTCAAATTGTTAAAAGGTTTAGGATAATATTGGCACAATTAAAAAGTTTAGGACTGAATTGCCTGTCATACCATAGGTTTAGGAGTTTTTGGACAATTATCCTAACTTATACTTTTGCTAGTTATAAAAAAGAAGGAAAAAAAAAACAAAACAAAGAACGAGTGCTCATGATCATTTACAATGGTTGTCCGTATGTTCATATGCAGTTGATGTAACTCTTGATGTTAATTTCAACATCACTTTTCATATCTATTGTGGTAGAGTAGCTAGTATACTTTTGATTTGCAAGTGGTAATGAACGTGCAAATTAGCCTGTTCTCTCTCTCTCTCTCTCTCTCTCTCTCTCTCTCTCTCTCTCTCTCTCTCTCTCTCTCTCTCTCTCTCTCTCTCTCTCTCTCTCTCTCTCTCTCTCTATTAAATCGGTCAATATCCATCAATATTGGTGTATACCAATCGGCCATCGCGTCCTATGATTTGATTCCGATGCCCGTTTCGTAAGCAAGATACTTACTCACAAATTAAGCATGGTACAAAAGTTACTTTTTAGAAAAAAAAAAAATTGGGCCATGCGTCGATCGGAATCGGTGCGATACCTCTCTTAAGATGCGCTTTCACTTCACCCATATAACAAGGTCGTTTGGGATTTGAACTCTCAACTTCTTCCATAAATTGGAGCTGCCAACACCACGATAGCCTCTTAGGAAATAGTACGTCGAAACTCAACTATTCGTTTTCCACCTCAACATTGGATAATGAGCATGGGACGAATGTCATTGTTAGGCTAATTTCTCTAAAATCACGAGAGCATGCCGGTGGATAAAGCTTTAGGGCCAATAACCAATTCGAATGTACGGAAATAGATGTCTCCACCTGCGATATATTATTTACGTATGACTATAATCCAATTAATTAATGTAGTAGAGATCCTATAGTCCTAATAACCAACATAGGGGTCTAAGGAAAAGGCACAAAAAACCATGTAATGATTGGCATCGAAAGGATGCTTTATTCCTAAAGGTGATTAAACAGCAAGACAAGTAGTTTGAATCTCTATATAATTTTTAATTTTTTAAATGACATCAAGTTAATCCATTTTGATATTATTGGATGAGATGTCCTTGTTCCAGCCTCGTCCTTTCTTAATTTGCCGTTCGTGTGGCCCATCACCACGCAGCTTGTCTTGTCCGAAGGGGACATCCACATTTCACATTGTTATTTGACTAGGTATTGCAGAGGCATTTCTAACAGTTGTTATAGCGAACAGTCCAAAGTTTGGCATGTAGTCCGACTAGAATCAACAAATAGTAAAATAGAGTTATGGGGATTGGTAGCTGCTGTATCAGCTATTTTGCCCAGAAAATCATTTGATGGGCCTTCCTTCTGACGTCTTGTAGTATTGATTAGGAGTTTAAATTTGCCTTAAAAATGTTGGGGGCCGACCAATCAATCATTAGAGGTCGGAGAAAAATAGAACGGACTAGAGGTTGATCGATCGACAATATGCTTTGATGCCAATTATTGAGAGCAAGCGGCGAGCACTCAACACATGAATTAAGGCGAATGAGGCCTTAAGCTAAGCTCAAGCGCTAACGGAGCTGTTGATATACACACATGAGCTGTGTTTTTGAGCGAACGTGGCTTCAATTTAGATATATTTGATGCTCTTAAACTTGGGTTCCTTCTTGGCGATCTCCTCGTCTCATGTATCCAAGCTCATTTATGTTGTCCTTCGAATTCATTTTTCATATAGTAACCACCATGCAAATTTGTATGGTAACGTGTTAAGACGGGTTTTCCAAGTTTGATTATCCTGAAAATCCCATCAAATGGTTATAAAAACATTATCTCTTTCCGGCTCTCAATCTGGATATAATTATTTTGCTTGTCATTCAGGTCTTTTCTTGCTTAATGGACATATTTTATGAGCCACATATAATAACATAGTTCATGGGCGGTCGTCGGCCTTGTGTGTGCATGCATGAAACAAAAAATACGACGGCAAAAGCATGCATTTTCCACATCAATTTGTCTAAAAATCTAAAGGGAAAAGCAATCTAGGCATTAAAGAAGTAATTAGCATCGGTTTCATCCTAATTGAAAAGGGAAAATGGGAAAAGGGTTAGGGACACATATAGATCTCGATACATATGCTCTCAATGTTATATTTAAAAAAAAAAATCAGTGACACCTGTTGCTTTCCAATCAATGTGGCATAAACTAAGACACACCGAAGGAATACATGTTAAGGAATGGGAAATTGTTCCATCCATCATAAATCGATTGTATGAATACCAATTCAATTTTAAACTTTTCAATTTCGCTCATATAATCCTAATTCTTAATGCGAAATTTCTATGAAATCCTCTCGGTCAATATTTGCCGAAAACCGCTAACATGGTGATGTGCCACCTAGGACGGTTGCAATGAATAGGCCGCCATGTGAAAGATTTCAACTAAAAGTAATTGGAAGGATTGCATTTAAATTTTGCACAAATGTTCATGATTAAGTTGGCAAGATTAAAAAGTGAATGATTAAATTGACATCCGTATACTATTAAATTTATGATTGATCAGATAAGTTTTATACATTAAGAAAATCGATAAATAAATGATGCCTAAAGATTTTTTTTCATAAGTGGAGCAAGTAATTCCTTGTAAGGTGACGGCATGGTCAAACTAATTGGTCAACAGATTTACAAACCTCATTAGTGGAGCAAGTGAACTGCAATTGGTGGAGAGCTAGGTCAGATTTTGATAAGATGAGCGTGATTTTTGGGTAGAATCTGGACCTATAAAACCGGATCAGTGAGAACTGACCGGTTCTAGGATATGAAGGGTAGGTTTTTGGTTCCAAAAATTAAAAAAACATATTTTGATGGGTAAGTTCTAGGTTTCAAGTAAGTAGAATCTAGAGTAAGTTTTTATGTTTTTTCTTGGCATATGTTTTCGTGACATCCTGCGATATTTCATGTGTCCAATGATAAGTATCTAATCTGAAATCACTTTATCATTGAGATTTTAACTTTGTTAATGTTTCATATTTTTTCTGTTAAAATATAAGCTGTGATCAATGAATTTTAGCAACATGTAATAATTATTAAATGCGATAATTCATTACAATCGTTCAAATAAAATTACATGTGGAGCTTGAAACTGATCATGGAACTTATGACATGGTAGGTATTTTGTGATCTCGGCAAGAAATGATGGCTAAAATAAATAGAATAAGTTATTGTTTTTATTTGATTTTAGCGAGCCGCAGATAAATCTGCCACGTGTGATGTCCCGTAGTGAAGGTACCAATTGATGTGACATCAGGCCACTAAGAGATTAAACATACAATTAGATAAAAGCATGGGCCGGATGGGGTTGAGTACATCTTCGGACACTTATGTATGGACTGGCTAGTTTGTTCACATCGTACATTGCATCTTGAAAGTGACAAGAATTAGGGTTCCTCGATCAGTGACACTAAAATGTTCTAATGGGTGATGCAGAAAAGCATAGTTCTTGCTGAAGCTGATGGAGGCAAGGCATCATCTGCGGTCACTATCAACCCCCAACTTATTTCAGTAGTCTTTTGTATTAGAATGAGTGATGTTCTCGAACCGGCATTCACGCAACTATCTAAGTTCACCTTTCCAGTGCCGTCGAAAGCCGGTAATTTTTGCTGAGATCTAATTCAGTTCACCCAATTTCTTCCTGTCCATTTTCTCTTGCAGTTGTAACCAAAAAGATATGCGAGCATTTTCATCCTCATTTTGCTCTTGGGCTATTTTGTTTTTCCCCACTCTCTATGGCTGTTTTGCAGGAAAGAGGAAAGGAGCAGTAGTAATATCTATATGGTTCGATTTTTACTCACGGTAACAAAGACGGGACAGGGGTTTTGTGATGCAGACGTATCATGTTATGTGGCTTTGTGCATGAAAGCACCTACCCTGGAATCATTGACATAAAAACTTCAGAAGTCAGCCCTACTTGAATAGACGTACAAAGTCCTAGAAATGGAGACAGTGATCTTGATAGCCTGACCAAAGTTGCTCTGGTTCTAGGCACGACAAGGTGGCCAGCCACCAGGTTTATTGGCTTAATTTATCGTCTACCCGTGAAGAGGGCAATCCAAATGGATCCTTTTGCCATTCATAAAATACAACCTAGGTCACTGAATTTGCGCCAGCTTAAAATCTTCCCACTGAATCCTCCAACTCATCTACCATTTTCAATTTAAGTCATTTTTCAACAGAGTCCACCCCATCAATAACAGGATATTATATCTCAAACAAAGTTCAACCGACATAGTTCGTGGTGGCCCATGATGACACTCTATTACTAGCACGAGAGGCGCACAAACGAGCATGTCAGAGGAAGATGAGCAGAATTCATAAACAAACATCGCCAGCATTTTCTTGAACTCATTGTATTTTTCTTTGAGGGGGAAAAACACAGAAGATAGTACTAGTGGCTTCTAAAAGAATTGCCTCGGTATGACACCGAAATGGGAAACGGATATTTAAGGAAGAGAAAGGACATAGAATGAGAAACCTTTATCGCATGAGATTCTAACATAACCAGTCGTCACAATTATAGAGAGATAAATATCAAGCATCCATCTTCCGTACCAGAATCATTAGATTGCTTCAATAAGTTCAAACGGAACATCATGTCTAATCTACAACATCGCCTCTGGCCAAATCTGACTCTCTTTACTTTGGCAAAACAGGTTTAACCTTCCCTCTCAGAAACTGCAGGACATGTTCACGTTTCCAGTTGTCGATCCTGCCAAAAGGAAAAAAAGGTAAAACCAGTGGAAGGAAACTTCTAGCTAGCTGCTTAATGCTACGTAAATATAAGAAGCCATTTTAAACGAGAAGTAGACCTATCAATCTATCATTTCCAGCAATGTACAAATTGGCCATAGAGCGATGCATTTGGTGATTAGGTGAGTAATAAACGTTTGCTTCAAGATCAGATGAACAGTATCTCAAATCTCATCATCATCCATCTCAATATAAAGAAATTTTTTATCCTCCTCAGGGGTGAGGATCAAACATGGCCTTTAAGGTTAAAAAGCCCACCAAGAACGCATGATATTCGCCTGCCACTAACATCCCATTATTGAGAGATGTTGAAAACTTTTTCCATTCAATGGCAAGCATACACTGCCACATGGAAACAGCCATTAGCATTAGCAGAAGAGAGTTACCTTATTGTGTCTTTGAATTGGCCATCCTCATCCAGCATGATCAATTTTGGCGGTGAGTTGAAAACATATTGGACTTTCACAGAAGGAAACTTGTCCTTCTCTTCTTCAATAAAACCAACAATTTCAGGATAAAAGACTAGTTTCCTCATACAAACTTCCAGTACTGCCCCAGAGTAAGTGATCTGCAGTCAGAACAGAACCGATCTTCATGAAATACAAGCATCACATCCAGTAGAAATCAATTCTTTATTATTTCATTTGCCTTTCAAACACAATTTAAAGGAAATAATAAGCAAACAAGGCATACTGAAATCAGTTAAACACATTTAATCAGAAAGAGACAAGAATATCAAATTGCCCAGTTGGGAAGCAAATTGAAGTGGTAGACGATTCCTTAAGTTCCGCCATTCTTATTGGAACAAAAAATAATGACAAGAATGGGAACACCCAAGAGAGAACCAGGAGAAGCAGGAGGTCAGAAATTGATGCAAGAAAGGTAAGGAGACAATTATTGTCAAATGTCCAAAGTAATGTCTGTGAGGTATTCTCCTCCAAAGGTGCATTAAAACAGCGGTCCATGCAGCTCTCCCTTTGGTGAGCATGCCGAATGGAGCCTAAAGGGCATATTTTAGGATAAGAAGAAAAGGCTTACGGATGATGAAGTCTATGAATGTAGGTAATCTATGCAGTGAGTGTACTTCAATAAATTTTGACGATGAGCAATTAGTGTACTTAGAGAAATGTCTGATATTGAATATGAAAGACTCGGTTATCAAGAAGGATCGGGACAATTCAGGAAAATCACTAATGACCTTCCGTTGAGGTATAGGATTGAAAATCAAATCAGAAGCTGTAACTTATACAAAACTAAAGTCCATGCACACCCTGCTATTGCTTGGTATAACACATAAGATCTAGTAGTGAGTTTCCAATCCTCCTCCTTTTTGCGAACCTTTTCTTTCTTTCTTTTTTCTTTTGCCCCTTCTCAACCTTTTAGTGACATGCAACTCACAGCTCCTTTGCATCCACCAAAATGGTAGCTGTTAATGGTGCTGGTTCACAATTGTTTCAATAAGCAACACTCGTGAGATTATAATGGATGCAGAGAGAGAAAATTAAGTAACAAGTAGTAAATAGAGGTATGAGAATGATCGGAGCTCAAGAACTACCTCTAGAAGGAATGGGAAGGGTCAGATGTGCATGCAAAGCCTGAGACTGAACTCCCATGATAATGATAGGGAATCGAAAGAATCATGTAAAACTAAATATCAATTATAGAAAAGGTTCTAAGTGCTCATTTCACAAACTATTTCCTCCATCCTATGATCTGCATCATAATACATGTTTTTCACACGACACATTCACAAGTATTTTCTCCTTACAAGATCGAGACACTGCCTCCTCCTTTTTCAGTCATCCAAAGGGCACTTGTAGATTAGCATTGTCATAGCACACGGATATAACCGTGAAGGAAAACGAAGAACATACATTTAAATACAAGCCCAGGAACTAATCCATCATACCTTGCTAGTCTCGTCATCAGAATCTTCGGTGCAACACTTCAAACAGTCGGATACAAGTTCTGCACAAAACATTACAAAATTTTTTATTTCTATCATTACACAAAGTCAAAAGTAAAAGCATCTCGTTATACTCGTTTCTCCACCAAAAAAAAAATTCAGATGCTTTGATTCCTGCTAGTAATGAACACGAGAAAGTTGTCATCTCATTGTTCATGCCCAAATGCAGGGTAACTTTCAGTTGAAAAGATATAAACCGCATAATCAAGATGTAAAGCTGAGTTTTTCAGATTTCTTCCAGTCCTTTGGTTCAGCCGGCCGGTTGCGCTCAGTCCGATCAGCTCTTTGACCACATTCTTTCAACTCGTAATCCAGAAAGGAGTATCGAATCACATCTCAACGATTTCAACCAATGAATCGGATCAAATGGGCTCGACGCTCGATGCGAACGGAAGGGTTTGTTTGGCTTGGGGGGGGGGGGGTATGGGGAACGAATCAGTAGGGCACGAACCTTGGTCCTTGACGTACTCGGCGAAAGCGTTGCAATCGGAGCAAAGGGCGAGGCCCGAGAACCCTAGATCCTCGCACCGCCGGGCGCTCAGCTGCTCTCGCGAAGACACGAGCGACGACGACGCGACGATCACGAGCATCACCAGTCCATAACCACGCACCGACATTGCTTCGAAGCTCATCTCCAACTCCGAATCAACTCGCTCGAGTCAGACCCTGAACTTTGGCCAACTCTATATTCCGCTGCTCAGAGCTCGCTCGTCGAGAAAGAAAGAAGGATAGCCGTACGATCAAATTAATGTGGAATTAACTCCAGAATCTATGACCCTAGCTTTTAAGTGAGTTTTATCAATTTACATAATTGCTAAAAACAAAATGATTAATATCAGTAAAACTCGAAATTGGTACATCTCTAATAAATTTATTTCAAGCTATTTTTTTACTATAAAAAATCCTCAAATTAGTATACACATTATAAATTTATCCAAAAAGATTTTTTTGACTATCAAAAATCCCAAACTGATACACTTATTATATATTTACCTAAATTAATACATTTGTGATAAATTTATCATACGTTAGTTTTCAGTTAAAGTTTACCATTAAATTATTGAGTTGGATGAGACGTAACAGTTGACGGGTATACCGATTTGAATTTTTTACTTTATATTTGTTATAAATGTATTGGTTTGGGATTTTTCGTGGTATAAACTCAATTTAATGAAAATTAATAAATATTAAATTTGTCACAGGTGTACCAGTTCAATATTTTTGATGGTTAAAAAATAATTTGAAATAAATTTACCATATGCGTACAGATTTAAAATTTTTCGTGGTAAAAAAAATAATTTGAGATAAATTTGTCAAGAGTGTACCGATTTGGATTTTTTATGGTCAAAAAAATAATTTGGATAAATTAGTCACTTGTGTGTCAATTTAAAATTTTCATGATATTGACTAATTTTTTTTTACATTATGTATTTAGTGGGCATTTGCGAAAATTATTTAATTAATTTAACTTAATTTCTTTGCAACTGTGTGCAATACTGTGTTGAAGATGGAAAGGAGGAGGAAATGATGGGAAGGGACACCGCCTTCCAATGCGGAAGCGATTGCAATGAATGGGAGCTTGCAATTAAATACCAACAACTTTATTTTCATAATTTATTTTCACTAATTCATTTCAACGTTCGTATATTCGTGGTAAGATGATTGTCCGATATTTGCTTTATTTTCGTAATTTTTTTTCCTTAATTTATTTCAACATTCAAATGATTTGTAGTGAGATGCTTAATCGAAATAATTTAATGTTATTTATCTTTTGTATGCACATGATCTTGTGTACCTTTTAGATTTATAACGAGGAAAAATCTCAAATAAGGATCTGAAGTGACCTCATTTACTCAAATAATCATTGGAAGTAGATCTTATTTCAAATTAGGGCATAAAATGTCTTTATTTTCTCACATAAAGTGTTGAAATAGTCATTGTTTGAGTAAATGAGCAAGGGTCTGATCTCACTCGCTTGAGTATGGGTATGAAGTAGCTATGTTGGTCTCAAAAAAGGTCTAATCTCATTGGCTAGTTAAGGGCATTTTCATCATTTACCTTTTTTTTCTTTCTTGTTTTATTGTTGTATTTTTTTTCCTTTCCTTTTCATGGTGATCGATTTCAAGTGATGACCAACACTCAACATCATCGGATTGGGCTGGGCAAGGCTACCCTCAAAACCACAAGTAAGAGTCAACCTCGTCAACCATAGGCAAGACTGGCCCTCATCAAATCTGCACGAGGGTTGCCTTGTTCACGACTAGTAAGGACCCAGACAAGCCAACCCTTGCCAGTGGCCGGTGAGGGCTTGCAGCGCCTTATTTATGACTCAATAAAAAAATCGAGTCATTCAGCTAATTATGTTCAATTTAACTAACGAAAATATGCTAAATTTTTTTTATAAATATTTTGTCTCTCCTACGTGGCGTTAAGGTTAAATAAAGCAATAAAACCAATCAATTATATCCGATTCCTAAACTTTACACAAAATCTTAATAAATCAAGTTAAAAAAAGATGCATTAAAAAGATAAAAATCAAGAAATAAAAAGGCTAAGGCTTTAGGGAAAAAAAAACTAGACCCTCTATTTGGAGTTGCTGCCTCATTGCCTGTGGGCAATGAGGATGGTTAGCAGGGTCACCGGCACCTCGGTGGGGACTAGAGATTGTCAATAACTAGAGACAAGGACTAGTGACCATTGTTGACTAGAGGTGAGGGATCCTAGGCCCCCGTGTCTCCATAATCGCGAAAGGGCCATGACTCTCGCCTAGTTGGGGAGGTAGCTATAGGTGGGTGGGCCTAGTCCTCTCACCCGTGTTTTTTTTAAAATTTTTAGTTTTTCTGATTTTTAATCTAATAAAAAATTTAGGTTAAAATTATTTTGGATGAAAATTCCATTTATTTGCTGGAAAATTTACTTGAAAGGGGAGGTTAGACCCTTATTTGAAATATCTATTGTCACTTCATACACTTAATAGAAAAAATGATGGCATGACAAACTTTTATTTGATTTTTTTTTATAATATCATGAATTATATCTGTAGACAAAATTGCTTGACGACCCAAAAATTAATTTGAAATAAATTTATTACATGCATGTAAATTTAAGATTTTTTGTCGTATTAACTCTACTTTTTATTATGGGGGTCATATGGTATGTTTCCTTTTAGACCCTACAATGCGAGCCCCTTCAATCTTCATACTTGGAAGCATGGATTTAACAAAAGAATAATAAAAAAAATAGTTACTGAATTTTGATCCAATGTGTAATGTAATCTATGAACTTTTAATTTAATAATATGATCCTTGAAATTTTATCTTAATATACAATATGATCCATAAATTTTTAATTTAACTACTATGATTCTGAATTATAACATGTTCAATTTAATTCATGAATTATAGAAAGATGTTCAATATAGTCTCTTCGTCGATTCAAGTTCAGGGATTGAGTTAAATATGTTACAAAAGTTTATAAATCATATTAGTCAAATTAATAGTTTAAGGATCATATTGCATATTGAATTAAAATTCTAAGATCGTATTAGTCAAATTAAAAGTTTAGAAAGTATATTACATGTTGACTCAAAGTTTCTACGTCATTTTGCCATTAACAAACGGCGAGGATTTGAGCAGCGTGACGCGGTTGCCGTTGAGCGGCTGCCTTTATCACCGGCCTGTTACTACCTTACATGCTGTTTGGCTAGACCAGACATAAACCACATTCTGGAGCCTTTTTCGGTATCTCCCGAAGGCATTCTGGCTCGAAGGCATTGAAGTTTGGGGGAAGAAGTCTCTTTTTCCAACTCAACCGGAGTTGCTCTATGTTCGTCCAACTCAGGTTTCCCTTCAAGAGTTATTCATATTGCGTTTTATCGCACTCGACATGTCCGCGTGATTATAGTTATTGTTATTATTTTGGCGTTACGTATGGAAAAGTGAAACGTGGGTTGAGAATGGTTGAAATTACAACTCGGTTCTTCATTATTGTAACCACGAAACATCACCCAAGGGAGAAAGATGATCAGGACACGCTGCACATCAGATGCTTGGTGAAATTCCCGAGAAGGGTCTTGCTGTTCTTTGTGGCGGAAAGCTTCCTTCCTTGCTTTGTTTAGTCCTCTGTCTTCTTAACAGGAGTTCAACGATGGGTCCAGTATGAAATGATAAACCCAGTGAAGCTAGTTATTCCACATGCTCTGTTCACTTTTCCCTCATTGAACATTTTCGGATGTTCCCCTTTTGAACTCCTTTTGCTTCTTCTCTGATATGGTACGCTGGAAAGATGTCAACTGAAGTGCATTTTTCCCCTTCTATTGTTTTATCTGCAGGTTTGGCTCTCATTATGATGGAGAGGAAGAGCGTGAAGGTCTTCTATTACCAAATTAAAAATCAAGGTTTCTATGTTCAACTGGATTCTGGTTGAATCGAAGAAAAATTTGGTTGATACTGTGAAATGTTGAGGCAATTTCTCAACATCCAGTGTGTGTCTAAGCACGACGATCAAAAACGATGCGACTTGGCCCTATAAGTCTCTGCTCCAAACCTGGTCCTGTTATTCAGCTCTGTGAGTGATCAGAGTAGTTGATGGGATTTCACCATGATATACATTCTTTTTGTGCTCTCCTCCATATGTTGCTTTCCAAGAATATGGTTGCCCCTGCCAACAGAGTTTTTGACAAAATGATTGGTTATTGCATTGTGAGTTCTTCTGATTTATCTGTTCCAATTTGTGATGGTCTGAGGAGGTGTGGTGCAAGTGGAAAATTAGGAGTGGCATGTAGCTTCTTGCTTGATCGTTACCGCAGATATAGAATGGTTGACCAATGCATGAGTACGTTTCACTATATGTGCGAATCGCGCATTGTGGTACCACATTCCTCGTTATCAGCGATGTTGGATTTTTTGGTTGATGTGAATCGTGCTGATGAACTTATTGGTATTTATAAGTCCATGTGCAAATCATTTGGAAGTCAATGTCATAGAGCTATTTATGAGCATGTCATGGATAGGTTCTTGAAGAGGGGGGGAATTGAAAAAAGTTGGAATTTTCATCATGCGTTGATTGATGGTTGCGTTGTCCTAGATATCATGGCGTGTAACAAGTTCATGAGAGCTCTTTGTGAGAGGGGTCAGAACAATTTAGCTCTTCGATATCTGAATATGTTACAGGTAACTGGTCCAGCGCCATCGGTAGCGTCTTTCAGTATTTTGGCTAATGGTTTCTGTAAGGAGGGTAGGTTGGACAAGGCATTTGAGGTGAATGAACTCATGGCAAAGAATGGCGTTGATCCCGATCTTGTAACTTATACTATTCTCATTGGTGGTCTTCTAAAAGCTAAAAAGTTGGATAAGGGTTATGCTCTTCTCTCAGAGGCATTAAATAAAGGTGTTGAGTTCGATGTAGTGACTTATAGTTCAATTATGGATGCATTTTTGAAAAATAGAGATTTGAGAAGGGCTGCCATGTTGCATAAAAGATGTTTGAAGGCTGGGATCAAGCCAAATATGATCACGTATGGCATTCTTATCAATGGGATGTGTCTGAATGATCGGATAATGGAGGCATGTGGGATGTTTGGTCATATATTGAAGCTTGGGTATGTGCCTTCTCTCTGGACCTATAGCAGTCTTCTTGGAGGCTTGTGCAAATTTGGATTCTTAAGAGATGGTTTTAGGTTGTATGGTGATATAATGATGAGTGGTGAAGAGCCTGATATTGTTGTCTATAATGTGCTAATAAATGGTCTTTGCAAGCGAGGCTTGATGGTTGATGCTCTCAGATTCTTTTATCAAAATGTTGGCCACGGGCTTAATCCGAATGTCTTTATTTTCAACTCCTTGATAAACGGCTGGTGTAAATTAAGATGCATAAGAAATGCTCTAAAGGTGTATAGCCAGATGGGTTGTTATGGCGTAAGACCTGATGTTGTGACTCAAACCACGCTCATAAGTGTGCTTATTGAGTTGGGAAGACTGAACTATGCTTTGCTTCTTTTTTTCCAATTATTGAAGAAGGGTTTCTCACCAGACGTTGTAACTTATTGCACTCTTATTGATGGTGCATGCAAGCAACATGACTCAACTCTTGGGTTAGAGATTTTCAAGATAATGCAGTGGAATGGAGTGATAGCAGACATTGTGATATATAATGTTCTCATTAACATGTTGTTTAAGGAAGCTCGTCTAGTTGAGGCTCTGCAGCTTTTTAATCAAGTTAAAGAAAGAGGCTTAGAGCCTGATATTGTGACATACAATACTGTGATCTGCGGGTATTGCTCTTTGAAAATGCTGGACGAGGCAGTTCAACTTTTTGAGAAGCTTAATTATGGACAACTAAAGCCGAATACGATAACATTTACAATTCTAATTGATGCTTATTGCAAAGAAGGTAAAATTGATGGAGCAATGTCTTTGTTCAGAGAAATGTTGGAAAAGGGTCCGGAACCTAATCTCATCTCTTACAGTTGTCTAATTGATGGGTACTTTAAATCTCAGAACATCGAGAATGCCTTTGAGCTTTATGAAGAGATGCTAAATAGGAAGATTTCTCCAAATATAGTTTGTTATAGCATTCTTATTGATGGTCTTTGTAAAAGGCAACTCATGACGGAAGCATCGCTTGCATTTCATTGTGCTAAAGACAGGCGTTTAATGCCTGATGTAATAGCATATGCCATTTTGATTCTTGGCTATTGCAAGGTTGGAAGTATAGCGGAAGGCCAGATTTGGTATGAACGCATGTTAAGAGATGGGATAGTGCCAGATGATGTCATGAAAACAACAATTTTGGAGGCTTATCTTAAGCTTGATTAGTTCTGAGTAAGCATTATGATCCTTTTCCTTTCGGTAACTATTATAGTAGAATCTCTTGGTATACTGGATGGATTTGAAATTCCATGTAGAATTCACCTTACTCGGAGGATTCAGTTTATTGAAATGCTTGTATGACCATCCACAGCTGAATTTGTCATTAGAAGATCATTTTGTTTTGCTTTTCACAGGATGCAAAGTTAATTGTCCGCATGATTTCTAGTTTTTCTTCAGTTGTTTTTCAAATCCCACTTGTATAGTCATACCTGACAGATAAAATGTTAAAGTGAACTGGTTTACCCTGACGATGTGTGTCCTTATCATTGTTTGTAGATTTTGCCCTACAAATACAGTTATGGATCTTGAACATGCATTCATTGGCTGGTCAGCGTTTTGGAGAAATAGTTGGAAGTTCATATTGCATGGTTCGGAGATGCTAGCGGGTGAGGGACCAGAGGTTAGGTGCATCTAGGGCAGGCACCGCGTTTTTGGGGCTGGCTAGTACTTTCCTTCAAATTGATTATTTCACTTTGCCAAGGTGTCAATTCTGGCTTTCTTTTTTCTTTTATTGTTTTTTTGGGTTGCATCTGCTAAGATGGGTGGTATCATATTTACTAGCAGAACTGGAGAAGGAATTACAAGGCCAGTGGTGGGGCAACACGAATATTGACGGGATTGTTGGCCAAACCATTGCGGAGAGGATGGGCGTTATCCTTATTCCTGTTAACCATTAAAAAAATTATTGGTATGGTATCGCTCTCTAAAACCTTGCATTGTTTGAGATGTTGTTTCTTGCAACTATCATACCTCCTTGTTGAAGCACAGATTAATGCATCTGACCGTCTGAAAAGAAAATAGAGGCAGATGGTTAGGTAATGACAACTCCAGTGGTTGACAATGTCTAGAAGCACTTTAACTATATTAGCTAATGGTGGAGCAGCACCAAATAATTGAGTAGTTGAGCTATGTCTTTGATCTTGTACATATCACATTTTCATTCAGGACTGTGACATTTCTATTTGCAATAAATGTTCAGTGACAAACTCCGCTGGGTGCATCAATGTTACTTATTCCTAATAATCTTGTACTTGCTGCTTCTGTGAATTCATAAGAGGGTAATGTCTCATTAGGAAAAAAAAAAAAAAGAATGGACTAATGAGATTTTAGCAAATCAACCCATCATTTACTGCGAAATGTGAAATATGGGCAAAGGTTGGGAGAAAACATCGGACCATGTTCCAGGAACCACATCCATACTGTCAAATAGTAAGCGAGGAAATTGTGTGGATGCATGATAGGGCTAGTCATGACTCCTTGTTTCATGTAACATTTAGTACTGTGACGCACTTTTACACCATTTGACCTTGTGGCACGTGCATTTCCTCGCCTGTAAAACCCACGTTTCTAGTTCGAGACAGCAATTTATGCCCACATAATTACATTCAAGAATAGAGCCTACCATTCAGTTTTTCGCCAGTAGCTTCACTCTTTTTCCCTTTTGGCAGACTTGACAATTGAGACCGAGGGTTGAAGCCTCTTCGACGAAGTAACTTAGGTGGCTGTCTGTCATGGGCTGCTTCATTGAAACAAACTGGTCAATATTGAATATCTTCAGACACGGTTGGTGATTGATGATGGAGCAGCCTATTTATTTTTTTCGCCTACTTTGTAAAATTGTTTGATATCGATCTTCAGTCTTATAGCATACGCCGCACGAATAATTTTCTGTCAGGGGACATGGTAAAATGTGTTCTCCTTTTACCTCTTTAATTCTATCAACATTGTATGGGAATTCAAGTTTTTCCACAACACTTTTTGGCCAAAAAGAGAGAATGTGGAACCGACCGCGTGTTGTCCAACCCTTACCTTTAGGGAAGGCGAGGATCGGGCAGCCGTTACCTAGGGCGGTGACGATGGCCAGAGTCTTTCCATGTTAACTGGCTAGGGCGTGGCTGTCACCAGTCACCACCCATGCTCGGGAGTTCGGTTCCGACTACTGTCATTCACTACTAGCAAGGGCCATTGCTTTTCCGGGTTGCCCCCATTGTCTCCCTCTTATAGCTATTTAGTTTCCCACTTTGTTTAATGTGTTGAATATTTGTTTGAATAATGAAGTAACTACAGGTCATAGGTGTCAATTAGTCATATCAGTAGTGATTAAATTAGCGATTTTTAAAGGGGAACTAGTTTGGCTAAATGAGTAAGTTCTCGAAATCTAAAGATCGCAAGATCTTTCTCCCTTATTATAAACAATGAAACATAAAACTTATTAGAAAACAATCAATCACTTAAACAATCATTGCTATGCCCTGCTTCAATTTGATAATATAAATAAGTACATCACCGGTCGATCTGACTTCTTTTTGTTTCACATTATATAGGCATGAACAGTCTCATGTCAATGATGTAACAATGGAGCAAGGCACTGTCGATACAAATGGCATTACCCTGAAGGCAGTTGATACAATACCCCTATTTGTAGTCGGCGCATGTGGTGACGTCGTCCAATATCTCTTTACAGTGGTGATAAATGCTTGACTAGCATCCCACAGGATCTTGCGGTTGCTTGTGAGAAACACGATATCACTCACAAGCTTTCTTGTCATTCGAATCCATTCCATTTTTGTTGCAATTTGATATCCCCTCAAATGCAACTTAATACTTTCGATATCTTATTAGCCATGCCTCATAGATAAAATAACCCATATCATGCCGATGTTAATTTAAGCATTGAATGCATAGTATGAAAAAGGAAAATGATCAACCTATTTAATCAATCGAAAGATTGAGCTAAGTCACAAAATCTTGGACAAAGCTAAACATTCCACATCCACCCCCCATTTTCCTCACCTTCCCCTCTTCTTGGACGCAGCCAAACCTTCAATCTCAAAGAGATACATATGCATTGCTTTTTGTGAAATTTCTTGAAAGTAGTTCTGCTTAAGGGCCTGGGTAGGTAGTTGGGCTTTTGCTTTTTGTGAAATTCTCTCTGACCGCCAAATTCCGCTGCAATTATGAATTTCATCCATCTGAGCAGGGGGGATATATCCGACTCCCTTCTTCTGACGATTTTCATTTTAGACATGGCTTGGAGCTGCTTCTCATGTTCTGCTTCAATTCCTCTGCAATCCCAAGGTTTTTGTTTCTTCTTCACCACCATCTTCATTCCAACACACCCACTTAGTTTTCGTGCTTCTCTTTGTCGTTTGTTATTTGATAGTGCATCTAACGACACGTTTCATTGGCTATGACGACAGTGAGTTTCGGACCCAGTAGCCAGAAATGCCTTCAAGACGTCAGAAACATCGTGAAATCGCTCGGAGTCCACTCAATCCGGTCTTCTCCCGTCGATTCTCTCAAGAACGGAAACTGGGTCAAGCTTATTTGCGGTGCTAGTTTCGAGGTGGTTAATATTTCGAATCTCAAAATTCTTGCTTTTTGTGCTTTCTTGTTAAGCTTCCTGAGCATCTCGGTGTTGTCTGTTTCCAGGATGTAGTTGACATCAGGAATCTTTCTCTGGTTTACACTTTAGCTGGAGGTTAGACATTTTCAAGGCCCTTTCGTTTGTGTCTTGGAGTTGTTTCTCTTGTCACTTTGTTACGTATGCTTTGTGACGGTGACATATTTTTGACTGGGAAATCTGGAAATCATGTGCAGTGGACTGCATCGACTGTGCTGCCGATGAATCAGTGGTGAATGCAGTGAACCAGGGGATTGAGGCGGCGAGAGAAATCGTGGAGGTTGGGAGGCCTTGGGTGATGATAAGTGTTAATGATGACGAAGATCTTCACTTTCGCAAAGCTGGTAAATGCCCTTTTGAGCAAAGCGCAATCTCCTCATTGGAATGGCTACAAGGAAATTTCAGCCTATGCACTAATTTACAACTATCTAGGATCCAAAGTGAGGACGTTAGGACATGATCTGGTCTAAATATGGTTGTTTAAGAGCTGTGGCTTACGATTCTGGCGACTTATAGTTCTCAAATACGAATAGCTGTGTTTGGTTACTTGTGCATCAAGCTGGCTTTGCAAAGGTCAGTTAAAAATGACTCTTGTGATTTTTTCTTGAACTCAAGAATTTTTTTTGACAGAGTTTGATCCAGCCGATTGCCCCCAAGACTGCTCACGGCCTTGTGTGATTGTATGTCCTGCTAATGCAATATCACTAGGGAAAGAAAAATCCTCAGCAGGCCATCTTTGGAATTCCAGTGATGAGGGTAAAAAACAGGTCTTTGTTCTAGTTCACCAAGGACTCAAGCTAGTCGATCTTGGAATTTTGTAATTGGATTCTGTGGAAAATTTGATATGGCAATATGCAGGGTGGGGTTTTGACTGAGCGATGTTATGGTTGTGGGCGATGCATTCCAGTTTGCCCATATGATAAAATAAGTGCGTTTCTCTCCTTCTCAAAGAGCCATTTTAATACCTTGCTTCTTTATGCAGTGTTTCCCAATCCACATTTTCCCTGCCGGCATCATTTTGTCATGTTTTAATGCTAATCACCTTCAATTTGACTTAGGCGTGCACACATACGTAAGAGACGCTGCTGCTACTTCTGAGCTTTTGAGAAGAGAAGACATCGATGCTTTAGAAATACATACGAGCGGAAGGTAAAAGTTGGTGATGAATGTGAAATCCTTGTTTTTTAACTGGACTGTCTTAAATAACCTGCTATGAATGATTGGGACTTTCTTACGGCAACTTTTCCCTGGGATTCCCTTGAATTCTTTTTTTTTTTTTGGGTAAGGCGGATTCCCTTGAATTCTTGTCGTCCACGTTATCAAAGGATTATTGTGACTTTTTTGTAGCAACTTTTACCTCAGTCATAACCTTGAATTCTTGATGTTTGAAGTGAAAATGATATATTTAACATTGTAACATTCATGCTATCAAACAGGAAGGTAAAGAGACCAACAACATCTTGCCCATCTGACATTGGTCTTAATATGTTGTGAAGATAAATAATGTGGTTTATCTAAGTATGTGTCCTTTTCTGAGCCTTTGATCCCCTTTTTCGCAGGCAAACTTTGCACTTTAGGTCACTTTGGGAGGGTTTGGGAGACGCGATCAACCATCTGAGATTAGTTGCAGTGAGTAAAGAACCTTTACGTGTTTGGCGACAATAAAATGTTAGTTATTTGGGTACATTCTGTGTGGATAGATAAATTTTGGGCTTTAAGAACTCCAGGTTAGCTTTCCTGATGTTGGGGATTCAACCATCTCCACAATGAATGCCATGTATACAATCATGGAACCTCGCCTACGTTGCTTTAATTTGTGGCAGGTGCGTGTGACCTTGCTCTAAAACCTCCTGTCATTACTTTTCCAGGACCTACTGTGCGTGATATATAGAGGCCTAAAACGGCTGCTTTATGTGATTTATTGCAGTTGGACGGCCGTCCTATGAGTGGGGATATCGGATGTGGTGCCACAAGGGAATCTATCGCTTTCGCTGTTCGTCTGGCCACTGCAAGGGACAGACCTAGAGGTTTGTAAATTTTATGTTCTCTCTCTTTTCTTCCCTTCTGTTCTTCCCTTGGCTAAGAGTAGACATATTCGTTCTGCTTTGCTCTTGTAATGTAGGTTTTCTTCAATTGGCTGGCGGCACCAATGCTCATACAGTTGCCGGACTGAGGAAACACGGGCTTTTCCAAACTAAATGTGTTTCCGGTGTTGCCTCATCTCTGATTTCTGTTCTCTCTGTCGTTTTCCTTTTACATCTCTCCTGCTTTTAAGCTAATCCCATTATGTCTTAGACAAGAACTTCAAGGATGGGCAATCGACAGTCGGATCGCTCAGGCGGTTGGATGCTTCTATTGGAGGCATAGCTTATGGAGGGTATGCTCGCAAGGTTAGTAGATTGATTGTACTCTTTTCCGCTTATCCATAGAAAGGATACTTTCTCATGCCTGGCGGTGACCGGTAAATTCGAGCAAGATACGGTAAACGAGGTATTCGCTCGTGATCAGGTTGTTGGGAGGATTCTCAGCTCGATGCAGTCACAGCATGGACTAACTTGTATAGAAGAATCTCCGGATTATCTCTTGAAGGCGCTAGCGGAAGCACTTGCTTTAGTTGGAACTGTCAAATGCTACGATATCCCTTCTTAGACAGCATTAAATGAGCAACTTGTGTCTCAAATTTCAATAGCTCCTGTTTCCCTTTATATGAATTCTGATCTTGAATTTTCAATCTGAAACTTTGCCTGTTTGGATTATTTGTCTACTTTCTCATGGATCGTGTTTCCTTCTCATCATGCCAAACAGACGATGCAAGAAAATGTTCATATATGTTCTCGGGGTATAATGCATTGAATTTTCGCAGCTAACAGTACAATTTGTTGCAAGTGATTAGATCATGTCGTATGTGACATGGGCAACATAAATTTGCTACTCGAGTTTGCTTTCAAATGCGTATGTGGATGTGTTACGGGCCGATAGTTCCTTGATCGCGGACTAGCCTGTGCAGCGCCTAGTGAGACAAGAACACCAGCCAGCCTTCTTTCTATAGATTGTTCTTATAAATAGTTTGTCGGTTCACATCCTCACACCGGATCGTACTACATTCAGTTTAAGTCGGGCATCCAATCTCTCGTGTGAGACATCTAGATCACTTCAGTACACCTTTAGGATTTCCAGCACAAACGTTTCAATGTCACTTTACGAATCAATTGTATCATTCACTCTCTTCAGCTCATGAGGGTAGAGGAGAATTCGCTCCGCGACACATGCATGTGAAAGCGACTCGACTCGGGCATGTATTTGTTCCTTTCTTAACTTCCTTTTCGCTGGCCGAAAATGGAAAGTGCCTTTGTATGATTCGAGGGAAAATTGAACTCTTTTCCATGCGTCTGGCTCATGTTGTTTTGGGAGCACTTGCTCAGCATTAACATTTCGCTACATTGCCAATCAAAAGGGCACAAATGAGTTATCATGTTCCATTGTTCAGGGTTTGGATCACCAGGAAAACAAATCCCAAACCCGTCTCGAACACTGCGAGGTTTCGTAAACGATTTCGCAAATTGGTCTCGTCAATTTGAGTGGCAACCCATTTTTTTAAGTGTATTAGCATGGCAGGTCAAATGTCACATTACGCCCCCATTTGTTTCGTAAAAAAAAAATTTGGAAAATATGTTCCAAAGGATGATCGCTTATAAAAAAATTTCTTACAAAAATGAATGAATGAAAAATATTTTCATTATAAAAGAAAAACCATTATAATGTATCGCTTTAAGATATTTTATAGCTGATATTGATTATAGACCTTTAGTATTTTGTTCCTTAATGTGTAAAATGTATATAAAAAGTATATTACAACCATGCCATTAATACAGGAAAGCCATGTTTGTTAATGTATATTTGTGTCGATGCGCCGATTCTCCACAGAACAGCTGGTCCTGACGTAAAGGGCTTCATGTAGAAGTTCCAATGTTTGGTGACAAAAATATTTACCAAAAGATAGAAAAAATCGAAAAAAATAAAAAAAAATAAATTTAGTCAACGCTTTGCTTTGCTTTCTCGAAGTAACTAGATGGTCCGAAGTCGGACAACGCTTTTTCTTGCCGATAAGGTTGCTTTTTCTCGTATCAACTTCCCAAATGTTGGACCAAAACAAAGTCAAAAAAATTCCCAAATGAAATTAAGGAACAATTAGAAAAGATGTTAGTCAGGTTCTCCGTTTGGGTACTTAACGTATGAGGTCGCATTGGTAGTCCTCTCCTTATTGCTTTTTTTACAATGAGGTAAAACGAATCTTACTCTGTTGAACATTGAAAGGCTCAAACTCAATTTGTAGTGAACATGGCAAATGCCTAATGGTGCTTTGACTCTAGGGGACGTGGGTATGAGTTGGTATTAGGTTGGTCAATCATTGAGAAAATTATCATAAAAATCATAACTTATTGTATCATCGGAAAGTTTAAGACTGAATTGACACGAGTGTAATACATTTAAGAATTTTTTTTTATAATGTTCGCGTCCATCATTCATGGAATTAACCTAGAAGCTCACAATCACATGCATTATTAATGTACCCGAGTGGATGAGCTATAGACTTTGTTTAGCACACGTGAGTGACTATTACTCATGTGGCAAATCCATCCGGCAATTTAGAGCTCTTTGGGCCGACGAAACTTGACCCTGTCCAATCGAGCTCCCAAGCATCACCTTTGACGGTCTAGATCTCGTCGGCATCATCGATCTTGACAATTATGTATGGTGTTCCTTAAGGTATCGTATATGTAGAATACTATATTATACATCAAAATATTCACACCGCAGCAATGCGCGCGCTCTCCACAATACAGTTGGTTCTAGAGCATAGGGCTTCACGTAGACGATGCGTACTTTTGCGCTAAAAGATAAGCGAAGCGAAGGCCAACGCCCTACAACAATTTGCTGACAACTTGGTACTCAATCGCAATCTATCTAATTTCTCGAAGTCATTTCAAGTTCAGGAGTCGTACAACGCTTTTTTCTTGCACGATAATGTTGCTGCAACTTGGCATTTTATAGTTCTGCAATTGTCTTTTATTTATTTATCAAATAACCAAAACAAGAAACAAAAAAAAAGGGGGGGGGGGTTTTCTTTATATGTGGAGTCAAGTCAACTTCCCAAATGAAATCAAGGGACTTGCCGACCTTGAATTATTAAAAGTGTCAGTTGGGTGTTTTTGCCCCTTTGACACATAAAGTATGAGGTCGTATTGGTCCATCTTACTCTATTGAACATTGAAAAAAATTCATACTTAATCTGTGGTCAAAATGGCAGAAACCCTAATGGTTAGGAGACGTGGGTTTGCTTCTATTGTGACTTGATCTCAGCTAGGTCCATTATTGCTGGAACCAATAGGCTGACAATCACATTTCACATGCACCATGGGTTGACTCCGGCGGACGAGTTATGGACCTTATTTAGCACATGTAAGTAACTATTACTCATGTGAGTAATCCACCTTAGAGCTCTTGGAAGTCGATGAAACTCGACCTTGTTCGATCGAGTTCCCAAGCATCACCATTGATGGTCTAGATCTCGCCATCGTCGATTTTGAGAGAGAGAGAGAGAGAGGTGGACGTAGCAATGATAGTATCGAGGTGGTGATGGCCACAAGACAGCGACGAGGCAACGAGATGAGTCTGCTTTCGTCATAGGAGGTGTGGCGATGTTGATGGAGACAAGGAGTCCCGGGTTCCAATGAAGGCCGGCGATCCTGACACCCTAGGACCTCCGTAGTCGTATTCTAACAACAAAATAACCATGAGATCGTGCTTGCGTACCTGATTTAGCATCCATCTTCGCGCGGCGCGGAAAACCGACGAACGGGCTTTGGAATCTTGGCGAGACGGGCTCGGAACTTCCCCTTTATGCCCTCGGAGTCGCCTGGCGTCGATGGAACGACCTCAACCTCGTGGCTCTCTCTCCCACAAGCCATATGGAGAAGAAAAAGAGGAGAAATGGCATTAGTTAGGGCTAAAGGGGGGTCTTTGCCTTATATTAACTTCCAGCTGGGCCCTTCCATCACGGGCCGGGCCGGAATTCGGCTCACACTAGCCAGGCCCATATACGGCCCATTAAGAATCCTTAAATCGTACTTTATTAAACCAATACCGTATACGGTAAATTAATACCGCATACGATCAATTACAATTACAATTAAGGCGAGCCCACATACGGAAAACTCTAACATTCTCCCACTTGGGCGAGCCTTAATTGAAACTGTACTTTAGTGCGCGCCTTTATATTGGTTTAAGGATTAATCTTAACGGCCAATCCGATCCCATAAAGTCTTAAACACCGGATCATGCCAGTAACTGTGTCAGCAGACACAGAGCCATCCATGGTCACGAATGTTCTTAACTTTACTGATATGGATTTAATATGGTAGTGTGGCAATTGGATAACACCTCAAAAGAGATGTACTTTATGTGTTATCCACTTTGTCGGACACTATTCTCTTTCTTTATGTGACACTAAACCTGACGTACCACTAGAGAATATCTGTATGGTTCCAATGAACCTACATATGTCTCAGCTTTATAGTTAACTTTTCTTTATGTGTAACAAGACATATAAACATGGCTAATATCCAAATGCCCATAGCCAATACTCGAGACTTACACATATCTCAAGATTTACTAGAATATGTATTTAACATTAATAGTGCTGCAGGCACTTCAATACATATCTTTATATTACAAAATGTAATAAAATACAGATGTAAACTTTATTAGAGCAAACTGAAATATGCCTCCCACTAAAACACAGCATCCAATGATGCCACTAAGCCCATACTAATGACATGTCGTTCAAAAACACATGGGCGAACTCCTTTAGTTAGTGGGTCTGCAACCATATCATCTGTAGAAACATGCTCTACTGCAACGTCGCCTTTCTGTACGGACTCCTTAATGGTCAGAAATTTGACCTCTATATGTTTAGACCCCTTAAGACTTCTGTTGTTGTTAATAAACAACACTGCAGAACTGTTGTCACAGTATAACTGTATGGGTCTTTCAACAAAATCAAATACGGTCAACTCCCTGATGAGGTTCCGGAGCCAAATAGCCTGAGTAGCTGCTGAAAAGCACGCTATGAACTCCGCTTGCATGGTCGAGGAGGATATAGATTTCTGTTTCTCACTTTTCCAAGATACTGCACCGCCCGCTAACATGAATATGTAGCATGTAGTCGACTTCTTGTCGTCCTGACACCCCGCAAAATCTGAATCCGAGTATCCAATAAGCTGCAGGTTCTGAACACGCCTGTATGTCATGATGTAGTCCCTTGTCCTCTTCAAGTACCTCAAGACCTTCTTGGCAGCAATCCAATGAGCATGTCCTGGATTCGACTGGTATCTGCCTAGAAGTCCTGTCGCAAAAGCGACGTCCGGCCTAGTACAAACTTGAGCATACATGATGCTCCCAAGTGCACTAGCATAAGGTACATTCTGCATTTGGCATTTCTCCATCTCAGTCTGAGGACACTGCGAAAGATTCAACTTATCACCTTTACAGACATGAACTATTCCCGGCTTGCAATCCTGCATGTTGAATCTCTCCAGAATACGATCTATATATGCCCTCTGAGATAATCCAAAAATATGGTGTGAACGATCCCTATGGATCTCAATGCCAAGGACAAAAGACGCCTCACCAAGATCCTTCATGTCAAAATTCTCTGACAGCATGCGCTTCGTCTCATGTAACAGATCAACGTCACTGCTCGCCAGTAGAATGTCATCCACATAGAGAATAAGGAAAATGTACTCTCTCCCACTGACCTTGCAGTTTATACACTGATCCACTTTATTTTCCACGAAGCCAAATGAAGTCACGACGCTATGAAACTTGAAATACCACTGCCTGGATGCTTGTTTATGGCCATAGATCGACTTCTTTAATCTGCATACAAGGTCACTGGAATCATCAACCTCAAAACTTTCAGGTTGAATCATATAGACTTCTTCTTCAAGATCTCCATTTAGAAAAGCAGTCTTGACGTCCATCTGGTGTAACTCCATATCAAAATGAGCTACTAAAGCCATAATCACTCTGAAAGATTCTTTAGAAGAGACAGGAGAGAATGTTAATTCATAATCTACTCCCTCTCTTTGAGTGAAACCTTTGGCTACCAGTCTGGGTTTGAACTTCTCTACCTTTCCCTTGGAATCCTTCTTCGTCTTGTAGACCCATTTGCAGCCGATCACCCTATGACCTGCAGGCAACTTGACGAGATCCCAAACTCCATTATGCCTCATGGACTGCAACTCATCCTGCATAGCATCCAACCACAGGTCTGAATGTTCACAGCTAATAGCATCCTTATAAGTAAATGGATCAACTACACAGCCAATGTCATAATCCTGTTCACCCAGGTAGACCATATAATCCGGTGGAATCGCTGATCGTCTTTGCCTAATAGACCTCCTTAGTGGAATTTCCTCAACTTGAATCTGTGGCTGTGGGGCTTGATTTACTTCATCAGGAACGGTATCAACCATAGGATCATGAAGCTCAACAGGCACAGTCTCCGGTATGGGAAGCTCCATAACAGTCTGTGATGGTAGAGACGATGAAGCAGTGTTTCCCACCGTACTGTCACTTTCAATAGTCTCTGAACAGGTACCTTTTTCGGCTATGTCAAATTCCAGAAACTTGGCTGTCTGTGAATCTACAATCCTTTGGCCTCCATTAGGATTGTAAAATCTGTATCCCTTAGAATGATCTGGATAGGATATAAAATAACACCTCGTGGTCTTAGGATCCAACTTACTCAAAGCTGGATTATATAGCTTCACCTCTACAGGACAACCCTAGACCTTCAGATGATTCAGGCTAGGTTTCCGTCCAGTCCATAATTCAAAAGGAGTCAGTGGAGCAGCCTTAGTGGGAACTCGATTCAGTATGTATAGCGCCGTCTTCAAAGCTTCACCCCAAAGGAACTTAGGCAGATTGGTCCTACTTATCATACTCCTCATCATATCCATTAGGGTGCGATTTCGCCTTTCGACCACACCATTTTGCTCAGGGCTCCCAGGCATAGTAAACTGAGCTACTATCCCAGAATCCTCTAAGTATTTGGCAAATGGCCCTTTAAGCTGTCCAACATCGTCATGTCTACCATAATATTCACCACCACGGTCAGACCTCACAACCATGATGACTTTCCCCAACTGTTTCTCGATTTCAGTCCGAAATATCTTGAATTTATCAAGAGACTCAGACTTTTCTTTAATCAAGTACAGATAACCATATCGGGAATAATCATTAATAAAAGTGATGAAATAATAATTTCTACACAAGGTTGGAGTATAGGGTCCACTTATATCTGTATGTATGACCTCCAATAGGCCAGAAGTTCGGATTGCACCCTTTTTCTTTATTTTGGTCATCTTGCCTTTACAACAGTCTATACAAGTTTCCAGGTCATCTTTAAGAGTAGGTAAAATGTCGGTTTTTACAAGCCTTTCTACTCTTTCCCTGGAAATGTGACCAAGACGTTTATGCCACAACTTGTAAGACTACTCTTTAGGTAAAGGCCTTTTGGAGACAACTCTTTCGGATGTATAAGCTGCGTATATTTCATTTGGAGTTAAACACAATCTGTACAATCCATTGGACATATTGCAGTACCCAACCTGATTTGAATTATAGAACATAGAAACCACATTGTTCTTTATTTCAAAGGAGTAACCACACATGTCCAAACATGATACAGAAACTAAGTTTCGTCTGAAGGAAGGTACATAGAAAATGTTGCTTAACATCAAATTAAAACCAGACTCTAGAATTAAAATGACATCTCCCACGAACTCAACAGCAGCTTTATTATTATCTCCCACTGTGAGCTTTGACTCATCTTGATTTGGCTTCCTCCGGTTTATGAACCCCTGTATGGTAAATGCAACATGATTAGTCGCACCACTATCTAGCCACCAAGAACTGGATGGGGCTTCAGATAGATTGGATTCACAAACCAGTGCCAAAGAATCAGTACCTGTCTACTCACGTTTAGATAACCAGTTCTTATATTTAGCACAGTCCTTCTTCATGTGACCCGATTTCTTGCAGAAGAAACAGCGGTCACTACCCTTCTTAAAGGATGTTTTCTTTGGACCCAGTTTTCCTGATGGACCAGTGGTAGGATGAGTACCTTTATGAGTATGAGATTTAAGACCTTTGCCTTTCTTATTGGTGGAACTGGAGGCAACCAAGGCAAGGTTTCCCGTATCCTTCCTCAATTTTTCTTCCTCTGAAACTGCTCTTGAGATCAAATCATTTATAGACCAATTTTCATCTTAAGAGTTGAAGTTGCTCTTAAGGATCCCAAACTCAGAGGGAAGGGTGTTTAGGGCCTGGTGTACCAGCACATCTTCAGCGATTACAGAACCTAAGGCATTTATTTTTGTGTGCAAATCCAGCATTCTTAGGATGTAATCTCTTACACTTCCCACACCCGTATACTTCATATTAAACAGCTGCTGGATGAGTGTTCCAACCTGAGCATTAGATGATACTCGGTACCTGGCTTGCAGGGCTTCCATCATTTGTTTTGCGGTGCAGTCAGTTAGGAGGCCACTCAGCAGATGTTCCTGGATGGATCTTCTCATTGACAGTAAGCAGATCCTATTGCTCCTTTCCCAGGCAGCCAAATGCGCCTTCTCAGACCCTTTACTGGTCTCCTCGGGAACAGCAGGTTTATCTTCAGTAAGGGCAATATGAACATCGGCTATTTCCATGGCAAATAGAAAATCCTGCCTCCATTTCTTGAAATTCGAACCATTCAGAACTTCTATTACGGAGTTGCCACTCACAGAAAAGGCGACTGAAAATTAAACAATATTCACCATTAGCATTATGTAAGCACAGTGTAACTTTAAATCCTTAAAAGTACACATTTCAGAGAATTACATACATCATCATATAATCACCTTAGGGCAGAATACATGACATGTAATTGTAAATTCTCTACATGACAACGACCATGAGAATATATTCCAACTTTTCGTGAAACACCACCTTTGGGTGTATGAATCACTAGAATTGGTCACCTCCCAATCATATGTTGTTCATGTATCCCTCCATGATCTGACATACAATTATCTCCTTTGGGAGTATAACCATATATCAAAACAGGAGACATCCCACCACAATGTAAGACTGATATTTCTCCAATTTGACTGAGTGTGCCACTTCGGCGGTCACAACCCAATTAAATCTTTGAAACTCTCTCACACTAGGGATATAAACTTTATGGCTCACATTTACCATATTGTGTGATTTTAAACTTGACGACATGGGCAATTGTCATTAAAATCACAATCATTGCCAATAGTATTGTTTTCTGTATGTGTGGGTCCCACACGTTTCATTGCTCAATTAATGCTCTATACAATCCTCATGTGGTATTTCATAAATGAGCCAACCTTATTTTTCCCAAAAACCGTATGGAAAAAATTTCACAAAATGAAAATGACGAAAATACCCCTGAATTACATACTGGAGCAAGGGTTTTTCGCATTTTCCAAGACCTTAGAGGGCTCAAAAAATTAATTTGAGCATACCACAGTGTAGAGAATTTCCATACGAGCACAATGGTGAAAAAATCACCCAAATCGGACCAATAGTCAATCGACCGGTCAACGTCTAACAGTCAACGGCTAACCCCCGGTCAACTTCTAATGGTCAACCTCTAACAGCCGGTCAACGTCCAACGATCAACAACTAACCGGTCAACGTCTTATGGTCAACCGCTAATAGCCAGTCAACGTCCAACGGTCAATAACTAACCGGTCAACGTCTTATGGTCAACCGCTAACAGCCAGTCAACGTCCAACGGTCAACAACTAATCGCCGGTCAACTATCAACTACCGGTCAGCGTCTAACGGTCAACGCGCCAGCTAATGGTCAACGGAGCCACGCGCCGCAGCGGCGAAACTTCAGGCGGAGCGTGTGGGCGCGTACGGCGTCCTCCGGTGGCCCGTGACCCATCAAAACGCTCGTCTCGACGAGACGAACGCAAACATGCCATCAAAATTCAATTTTACTATACCAAAAATCACGAAATCATGGCAGAACCCATATGTGCTAAAACTGAGCTACGGCGGCTCTGATACCAACTGAAGGCCGGCGATCCCGACACCTAGGACCTCCGTAGTCGTATTCTAACAACAAAATAACCATGAGATCGTGCTTGCGTACCTGATTTAGCATCCATCTTCGCGCGGCGCGGAAAATCGACGAACGGGCCTTGGAATCTTGGCGAGACGGGCTCGGAACTTCCCCTTTATGCCCTCGGAGTCGCCTGGCGTCGATGGAACGACCTCAACCTCGTGGCTCTCTCTCCCACAAGCCGTATGGAGAAGTAGAAGAGGAGAAATGACATTAGTTAGGGCTAAAGGAGGGTCCTTGCCTTATATTAACTTCCAGCTGGGCCCTTCCATCACGGGCCGGGCCGGAATTCGGCCCACACTAGCCAGGCCCATATACGGCCCATTAAAAATCCTTAAATCCTACTTTATTAAACCAATACCGTATACGGTAAATTAATACCGCATACAATCAATTACAATTACAATTAGGGCGAGCCCACATACGGAAAACTCTAACATCCAATCCCCACTTCACCAATATATTAGGTGGTGAACAAAATTATTATTATGATGATACACCGGATCAATCTCTCTATCAATATTGAATGCATGACATCTTCTTCAATTTTGTATCATAAGGTACAATATATTCGTTCGAACCGAGATCGCTCTACTTATTGCATGATTCATACGCTTGAAAATCTACTATTATTGGAGTGTAAAAAAAAAAAGGATCTATCCAACAAGGCACTCTGATGGGAACTTGTGTGAACCCAAATAAAGAAGTCACTCGAAAATGGGAACTTTGATCCTCGCATCCCCGTAATAAATCTTCTTTAAATGTTCATTTTTCTTGGATCAACGCCAACTTCATATTTACTAACATTAGTATATACTTCTACCTACATAATAATTTAAAAAAAGATAGGTCTACGAATTATTCGGCAGCTTTCTCTTAGTTCTCTAGGCGCAATATTCGCTCGCATTATCAAATTTTAATTAATCTTCACGAGTACCTAAAAATTATTGGATCACCAAAAGAGAAAAAGTATATAATAAGTACAAAGATTGGAACTAGCAAAGATGGAAATCACATGCAAGTCGGGTAAATACCTTGCGAACGACGTTTGCGTAGTAACCTGGCGCACAAGAATTAGGGTTTTGAATATTATTTGTTGCCCGCCTTGGTGCATGTGAACAGCTTTGTGTCCCCCTTCTTTTTTTACAAATACATTTTCACTTCACGGGAAATTGAAGTAACGCCTTTTTTATTGCCGGAAATATTCTGGGAGACGTCAGATTCACTCTAACCTCGTATTTATCCTAGCTGGCATTGTCGGTCAAGTCAAACGTAGACGTAGCCAAAGCCCTGCATAAATGGAGAGAGCCTAAGGAACTTCCTATGCATTGTGGTGCTGTGTAGTTTAGCACATAATAAGAAAGCAAGAAGTCAAGAACACACACCAAAGCCTAGTGCCAAACGAAGTGTTTTTGCTTTGGGTGGTGTAAGGGGGGGAAACCGCAAAATGGGAGCATCAAGGTGGTGGTCGTTGTCGCTGTCGGCGCTCGTGTTGGTGAGCTCGTGCGCGGTGTGGCACGTTGAGGCTGCAGTGACGATCGATCCGCCGCTGAAGCTGCAGTGGCATTACTACCGGAACTCGTGCCGTGACGCCGAGAGGTACGTGAGGCACCAGGTCGAGTTCTACTGGAAGCAAGACAGGAGCCTTGCTCCCAAGCTCATCCGAATGCTCTACTCCGATTGCTTCGTCACGGTACGTGTCGTCCTCTTCTTTACCCTCTCTCGAATGACCTTTAAGCCCGCATCGCTTCGGTATCGAGTTTCCAATTGGCCTGATAAGCATGTGATATCCCTTCACCAAATGGTTTAACCTCTCGAACCGGGTTTCCTAATGTTGAAATCGTATAAGTAGGTGCAATAACTTGGTTATGGGTACAAAACAGGGGTGTGATGCGTCAATCCTATTGGACGGGCCAAATTCAGAGAAAGCAGCAGCACAAAACTCAGGGATTGAAGGGTTTGGTACGCTGGTGATAGACAAGATCAAGCAAGTCCTGGAACAACGTTGTCCAGGAGTTGTCTCTTGTGCCGACATTCTCAACCTTGCCGCTAGGGATGCTGCTCACTTGGTATCTCTCTTTTGGCTTAAGAAGAAGTTTATTTTCACTGCCCTACTGATTACGGAAATGTTGTTAGCTTGAGTTTCTTGTATTGGATGTGAAAAAATCGGAATTGCTGACACGATGATGATGTCCGAAATAGGCGGGAGCACCATCGTACCCTGTCCTGACGGGGAGGAGGGATGGGATGTCATCGTCCAAGGCATCGGTGGACCTCCCATCGCCATCCATCTCGTGGCAAAAGGCGCTCGCTTACTTCGAATTGAGAGGCTTGGATGTGTTGGACCTCGCCACTCTCCTTGGTATGCTCGATCGTTGTATGAATTAGTATATAGTTGATTTGGAGCTCGTCAAGTTGCCTCAGATCTCAATCATAACCAATTCCTAACTTGCCCAAAAATACAAAATTTGGCAGGGGCTCATTCAATGGGCAAGACTCACTGCAGCTACATCACAGACAGGCTGTACAATTTCAACGACACTGGCAAGCCAGACCCGAATATGGACTCATCCTTTTTGACCCAAATGAGGAGTCAATGCCCACCACAGTCAAAGAGCCGAGGTGACCCTTTGGTGTTCCTTGACCCTGCCTCAGGCTCGAGCTACACGTTCAGCAACTCCTTCTACACCAGGCTCCTGAACCACCAGGCTGTCCTTGGCGTTGACCAGCAGCTCGCCCTTGGCGGCGACACTTCCCAGATCGCTCAGGAGTTTGAAGCTGGGTTCGAGGACTTCCGGAAGATGTTCGCCCTGTCAATGAGCCGGATGGGGAACATCAAGGTCTTGACGGGGAATCAGGGGGAGATTCGCAACAGTTGCAGAGTCGTGAACAGGAAATAATCACAACTAAGATCAAATGGTCTTGCAAACGCCACGCAAATGGAAGCATGATTTGTTCTAGAACGGAAGTAAAAGTCCTCAAATGGATTGGTGGTATTAATGAAATGGGAAAATAAGGCATTAATGATATTGAAAGTACTCTTATTATGTTCATTAGTAGCTCGATTGCTTTGCCTTATGAACTATCCAAGAAGCCACATTTCAATTTCCCCGGAGAAAATCTACCATTCTCGCTAGTCAAATTGTTGCGCGATGAACAAAAAATGCTTCAGGCAAGCAATTGGAATGATCTATTGGCCGACTATTTTGGCACCCTAGGACTTCCGTAGTCACGTTTTAACAACTAAATAGCCGAGATTTCGAGACGGCGTACCTGATTTAGCATCCATGGCCGATCGACTCCTCAAAACCACAAACGGGCTTTGGAACTTCGGTGAGACAGGCTCGAAACTTCCCCCTTATGACCCTTGGTCGCCTGACATCGATGAAAAACGGCCTCAACCTCGTCACACTCTCTCTAGTGCCTTATGGAGGAGGTGGAGGAAGAAAATGGCATTAGAAGGGCTAAGGGGGGGTCTTTGCCATTTATAGAACATCCGGTGGCCCCTCCATCACGGGCCGGGCCAGATTTCAGCCCACACTAGCTAGGCCCATATACAGCCTATTAAGAATCCTTAAATTCTACTTTATTAAACCAATACCGTATACGGTAAATTAATATCATATACAGTCAATTACAATTACAATAAAGGCGAGCCCACATACGGGAAACTCTAACATGATCAGCCAAACATGTAGCGAACAAAGAAAATGAATGCCCAAAGAATATCTCTGACTACCATCTTTCGAGCACCAACCTTCTGTCGGATTCCTGTCCAAGACCTGCAAATCTTGCCCAAACATGCTCCAATTTCAGAGTAAAAGCCTGCTCTCTGCCTAGGATCACCGTGGTGTGGTTAGCATTTGGAATTATGTCAACTTTGGCATGTGGCATCTTCATCTTGATGTTGCCACTGCACTCCAATGGGACAACCTCGTCGCGGTCGCCGTGAAAAATCACAATTCTTGTCCTGGATTTCCTTAATCCTTCCAAGTAGTCATCCATGAATTTCATCCCCCCACATATCACGTTATGCATCGTATGGAAGGCTGAGTGATGGGTGTGCCTCGTCAAGTCGATCAGGGCAAAATGCAAATCACTGGGACAGAGAAAGAACGAAAGCTGCAAGTTAGAAACCACGGCCAAGAAACTGCTTTGTGCTTCCTATTTTTTGTCGTAAGAGAAAGTAGGCTTTCTAATTTTGGGTACCTCCTCCGGGTAACAAGCTTCAGGATTCTCTCCCATGTCCTGTGGTTGCGGCAAACGAGGAAGCAGACACATCGACCCAAGTGCTCGTACCATGACATGACCGCTGAGCCAAACGACAGAGGAGGCCACAATCTCTTCTCAGCAAGCTTTTCAAGGGCTCTTAAGCTTGCATTGCTTTCCAAAGAGGGGAAATATGGCTGAAGGGAAACAATGAGAGAATTGCGTGAGAACAATAGCCATAGAATTTCCTGCACGTGCACAACAATGACATGGACTAGTCTCGATGCAGCTTTTTTCCGTGAGATAAAGTACGTTCTTAGTGCACTCACCGGTGCGATCAGGGTGATTGATGCCACGGACTCCGTATACTTAGCAGCTAAGGCCAGCGCGATTATGCATCCCATGGAGTGCGCCACTAAATGGAAAGAATTTAACCGATATGGAATGATCACGGATCTCTCGATCATGCCCAGGTGATCCTTCAACGTATACGCGCAGTCCCCAGGCTTCGGGCTTCTCCCAAATCCCAAAAGGTCCACAGCAAACAATCTGTAGTTAGTCCTTGCTGATTCGGAAAGATTAGGGAACACCGATTCTGTCCACAATGACGAAGATGAGAGGAAACCGTGCACGAATATCACATTTTCAGGGGCCCTCTTCACCTGACCACTCACTGCAACACGGCAACACAGCTACATTAACCGTGACAAGTACAGGCAGAGAAACAGCAACTGATTCCACTAATCGAATTGCAAAGAAAATAGAAGATTAATACAGCAAGACGCCAGCTTACACTACACCTACTACAACATCAATTTTCTTCTAAAATGAAATCTAGCCATCCTTGTGAAGATGAAACGCAGATTTTAAACACACCCCTATGACATGCAGCGTGGGACACATTCTAAGCTTCTAACTGTTCTCCAGAAGAGAACATCAGGTCAAACGAAACCTCCCAAAAACAAGTGAGGAACCACCAAAAGAGCACTTCACTCAAAGCCTAGTCGTCAGTCAAATGCATACAGAATTACTTTACCATCATGATCTCGCATTTCCGTCTCTCTCTATCCAATCGAACAGTCCCTAAAAGGCACAGCAAGAACATAACAACCAATGCACGAGAACAGGGCAAGTGGTGTGCGAACAGGGCAATTGGTGTGCATTCATGGGACTGAAGCTCCAAATACAACGTCATCTAGAAGAGCAACATTCAGAAGAAGGGCGCAAGAAAAGAGTGCAGAAGCTCGAACAAAATCACCTGGCAGTGCCTCCTGAACAACGACATGAAGCTTCAGCGCACCGCTGCACGCCCAAGAAACGCACGAGTCACAGCCACAATCAGACCACCTACTACGATGATTCGTCACTACCCTCCCTGCCGAACCAGAAAGATCCCGCCTTTCGACCAATCGGAGCATACCCATTTCCCTGAAAACATTCCTCCTGCCGTACAGACTCGTGGAGACCTCGCTTTCTCCGTTGCCTCCGCTTGCACTGCTTCTCCCGCCGGCTCCGCTCTTGTCGCAGTAACAAGGAGAAGGCTTTCCTTCAATGTACGCATCGAGGAAGCGATACAGCACGCAGAGGGAGGCGTCGAGGAAGTCGAGGAAGAGGAAGACGAGGGAAGTGAGGAGCGAAACCAAGAAACGGCGAGCGCGAGTGCGAAGGGTTCGCCTGTCCATATCTGTTGAGGGAGACGTAGAGGGGCAGAGACAGAGGGGGAGAGAGAGAGAGGGAGGGAGGGAGATGGAGATGAGAACATGGAATGGCAAGCAACCAGAGAATGGAGATGATAGGCCTGGTTTGGGTTGAGCCACGTACGTAGTAGAGTGGGAAACCATTTGGAGGAATCGCATCGTCCGCGGCAGTTTGAACGGTCGGCCTCAAAAGAGTAGCAGAAAATTTGAGAATTTGCTTTATGGTCACGTCCGGCAAGATCCTTTGATTCTCATTCGACCAAAAAAAAAAAAAAACAAAAGATCCTTTGTTTCTTCAGGCTTGTCGGGCTGGGCTCGAGTGCCATCAGACCCGTGTGGGAAATTTCCGAATTTAAAAGGATCGAGAGATCTTGCAACCCAAAAAGCATGAAATCTAAAGGTTCGATTTTTCATTCCAAGCAACCCAAACAGAATCGTGCTAGAAGAGGGCAATAATTCGTGGTTAGTGTGTCCTAAAATTAGTCGAGGATGTCCTATGAACTCTCGATTCCTGAAAATATCATCTACTCATTAGATGAGCCAGATCAATGATAATTGGATTGTGTTGACAATGCTAGCATCTCCCACTGTTCCGCTGTTTCTAATGATAATTGGGTTGTTTTAAAAAATTAATTTGCATTGGCATCATTTCCAAATTGCGAGCTCGTGTAATGCCGAAACAAATATCACTTATTCTGGTCCTCTTTCTCACCAGATCAGAGACCACAACCCAGAAGAAACCAGCCTCTTCCTCTTGCTGATGACGAACCTGTTCGCTCTCTTTCGGTTGATCTTGAATAAAATGCCCGTGGAAGCTTTGTCCGCTGCACGCTGGAGGAGTTGAAGAATGACCTCTTGTCTACTGTCCGATATTGCAGGTGGCAAATTTTGGGCATAGTGGCATCGTGTAACTCAGCGTTTCTCCCGGACCATCGCTCAGATTTCTCTTTGCCCCCGCTCCCGCGATAATTGGGTGGTCCGATATTACACTGTTAATGCCGCGAAACTGTGTTTGCCTTCTCTTCGCTGGCAGCTAATCCTGTTTCTTCATCAACTTTATTAGCTCTATCGCCAGCGCCACGACCCAAACCAAATCCACTGGGGACTGTGGATGATATCTCTTCCGCACGCTTGCATTCACATCTCAAAAGTCTTCACGGTCCTAGCACAATTCATAAATACGACTGCGCATGTCGTATCAGTAGAAGCGCGGCGACATCGGCAAATGACAGGAACGCAATCCATTCAGGTGAAAGAGACAACATAAAACAGTCGTATCTTTTCCTGTCGATGTTCGGCCCGTGAGGCCTCGGGGTTTTTCCATACCCACCAGCAAAGTTCGATTCGCGAGCAGCACAACAAGGCTTGCCATCTCGACCGGCAGATTTTCGCAATCTTCTCTTGTATGCGAGAGACAAATTCATGCCGACTCTAAACCATACAGCCCAACGAAGTGAGTGTCCTAACCTACGGCCACATGAAGCGGGCTTCTAAAGTGATGAGACAATTGGATTTGATGCCAACTCGTAACATCTACAACTTAAGAGAAAATCCCAAATAAATGCTTGAAATACCCTCATTCTCTCAAATAAGAATATGAAGTGAATCGTATTTCAAATAAAGGCTTGAAATGCCCTCGTTTTTTTAGAAAAAAAAGTCTGTTTAATGGCATTTTCGTCATTTATATTTTCTGATTTTTCTTCCTTTCTTTTTACCCTATTTTTGCTTTTCTTTTTTGTCAGTGGCCGGCAAGGATAGCCCTCGCTTGTGGCCTCACCTATGGCCGGTGAGGCCACCTACCCCTTGCTGGTGGCGAAAATAAGGAAAAAAATATCATAAAATATAAATGATGAAAATACATTTGGTCAAGCTTTTATTTATTTATTTTTTTGACACAATGAGTCATTTCAAGTCATTATTTGAAAAAAGAAATTATAACTTAATGCAAACATGCATCCAAGTCTGTGAGAACTATATGCATTAATGAACTGAACTACTATGGAGAAGAACGAAGATTCCAATACTCAAAAAGAGCCGAAGCTTGCAGTTAGAGCCTTTGGTTCAGCAGGGAAGCAATTATAATGGGGCATGAGACATTTAACCATAAATAACTACGCGTCTTAACTTACTATTAGTTGTAAAAGCTTCACAAAGAAATAAATTAAACTGTCAAAGTACAAAGCAACTAATTAACGTAAGGATACAAAATTCACCAACGTAATTTAAAGAATATTATACTATTCCTCTAAACGTAGGAGTTCTTATCTACTAACTAGTGTGGAAAAATCATTAAATTATGGTTTCCTGCTGGAACAAAAAATACTTCTTAAGTACAAATGAGCTACAATTAGATAATATAGAGATAATTGTATTAGAAGTAATAAAACTCGTGCAAAAGTGCAATTGAGTCCTATAACTTGCAAAAAAGGGCAATCAAGTCTTGACATTTATCAAATTTGTGCAAGGAGTCTTTCCGTTATCTCCGTCCAACTTGACTAATGAAACATACTGAAAGTAGCTTTTTTATTATCTTTGTCATCTTGCGTGATGATAATGTGACTAAAACGATATTGTTTTGGTTCAAAGATGATTTTTAATGTAAATGCTATTTTAATTACATTGAAAATCAAACCCATCTTATTATTTTAATTTTATTTTACTTGGTAAGTTTAATAAAATTTGGATCAAAAATCATGTTTGAACCAAAATGACGTTGTTTTGGCCTTATATTTCATGTTTTAGCCACACATTGCCATGTAGGAGGGAGAAGATTTAAAAAAAAAAAAGCCATGTCTTCGTTATTTATTACCTAAGTTTGATGAAGTTAATAAAAGACTCGATTGTACTAATTTGACAAGTTTTAAGATTTGATTGCACATTTTACATAATTTTGAAATCAATTGCATTTTCATGATAAGTTTCAGGATTTCTAATACAGTTACCCGCTAATATAATAATCGAGATAGAGTAGAGTAATGAGAAGTACTAAATGAGTTTGATGGAGTTTTTATTTTTTTAGGGCAAGGACTAACGGAGATATGAGACAAGTATACTATTTTATAATATCGACCCTTACTCGGTTATTCAAAGGAAGACAAATTCAAAATACTACCAAAAAATAAAAGTACCATCAACCGTGTTGACCATTAGTTTAGGATAGATTTATGGTTTTTGGCGATCATAAAAATAGCTCGATGTAAATTTGCCCATGTAAATCAGTTTAAGGGTTTCTTTAGGTCAAAAAATGGTTTGGAGTGAATTTATTATATTCATACCAGTTTAGAGTTTTTTATTATATTAATTTCTTTATAATATTGGTCCTGACTCGATTATTCAAAGGATGAATATATATATATAAAGACAAATTCGAAATACTAAAAAAAAAAAAAACCCTCAACCGCGTTGACCATTATATAGTGACTGGTTATATTGCATCATCATTATGTAATGGAGAAAGCTTTTCGCAACTCCCATCAATTAAAACTAAAGTCAAATTACAAATTAAGTGGAGATCGCCAGCACATTAGGCAATAACAATTATTAATTCGGTATGCATAAGATTAAAGTATTTCACAGCTGTCTAATTATGGAAGGTGATGACACCCCACGCATTATCTCAAAATTATAATTAGTGTCAACTACGGAAACTTCCCTCTTTGTCACGTCCCATCATGTTTTAAAGTGCTCACGTATGAGGTTGAAATCCGTACGTCTCCCCTAGTTTTAGGACAACAAAATAATTGTAATGATAACCCAAGATTCCAACCAGATCCGTCCTCGCCTTGTTAAAACATAATAGGTACAAAAAGTCAACTATCAATTTCCATCTTTCTCAAACGTCATGTCCTCCAATTTCGAAATCACACCGCGCAACATGAGTTTTACAAAAAAAGACATTCATTGGACCAGTCGTTGAGATTCAATTGAGCATTTAGAATCTAGGGTTCTTTTCCTATTTGTGGGAGAAAAAAAGGGATCGAATACTGCTTAATTGGATCGCGATTTTACTTTTGTATTCGCAACTTTCCTCGCTCTATGATATGATTTCGCAACTTTTCTTTATGTGGCGTGATTTTCCTTTTATTGGTGTCCCTTAGGTAAGTCTATGATTCGTATTATATCCATAAAGAAATAGTAGTCCGTCGAAGTTAATAATTGTTTCGCCGAAATTGCTTTAGGATAAATATCTTTCACTGAAATTCGTGTTTCGATTTTTAAATGTGATAAGGGTTCTGTGATGATTTTGAACAAGAGAGCTCTAGATAGTTAGAAGGATCAATGCGTAAAATTTGTATAAAATCCAATAGAATTACACAAATGTTGTCTCGATCAGAATTTGACTCATGCGCGAGAATCTACGATACAAATTCAAAGGAATCGATAAGGTGAAAATGAAAGAAAGTACACAGACATGAATTAAACTAGATTTTGACTCGATGAAATGGTCTGGCAAGCACAATTCCCTTCAAAGGTAATGAACCAATGCTCCTTACATAATGTCAGAGTTTGACTCGATGACAAAGCCTTGAATATGCTTCGATAATGCACCGGAGCTTGACTCGATGGCTTAGTATTTGAGATAAAGATAAACACCAAAGTTTGACTTGACAACAAGAATATGAAAGCTATAGTTAAGGAAAGTAAATGTACTACGATAAATAAAGATAAGATAAATTTGTTGATTTGTTCAAGATGATTTTTCTATAGATACTCGGTGACATTTATAGTGGTTGAAGTGGTAATTGCTCTTTGAGGGTTATAATCTGAGTGCGTCAACCATTGCTGCCTTTTAATTCTTTATGACCCAGTCTTTGAGTAGTTATTTGACCTTAGATAATCGATAATGTTGGCGCTTCTCTTTGATTACCAAGTGTGTCAGTCGTGCCCATGTCCTATGTATCTTGGGGCTTTGAGGTTTGACAATTTAGTAACTGTCGGTAGGACTCTTACCAATTCCCTTTCAGTCGTGAGGGGTATGTTCACATCCCCCACATTTCGTGAATTCCTCAACTTGTTTTTAGGGAATCGTTTTGCCTTAAAATTGTCCTCTCGCCATGAGATTTAAGGAAATAGCCTTTTTATACTTTGGCATTCTTTGAAAAGACCTTGATTCCGACAGAACTGCTCCTTCTTGGCACTCGATTTACTAAAGGGTTTGATGATTTCTTCAAATGATGCCCATCGGTACCATCATGTGCTTTGCACGAGCTTTCTTTGTTCTCTATTGACATGCCTTCTCCTCGTGAGTAGGGCTGAGCATGGTTCCAGAGTAGAACCGAGAACCTAGAATAGGAACCTGTAGGAACCTGTCTGGTTCTAGGTTCCAATGTATGTAGGGTAGGTTCTAGATTCCAAAAATTGAGGAACCCGTTCTAGCAAGTAGGTTCCAAATTCCATCACTTGAAACCTGGAACCTGGAACCTGTACCCTGGATCCCAACATAAATTTTTTATTTATATATATCTTCACACAATCATATAATGTTCTATGGTGTCCAATGATGACTATATAATTTGGAGCGAAAAATGAAGAACCTATTCTGATATGTAGGTTTTAGATTCAAAGTGGAACCTGAAACTGCTCACCCCTACTTGAGAATGATTGCTTGAAAGAGAGCGTGTGAAAAATGTAGTTATCTTACAAAATTTCTTAGGACTGCATCCTGTTTCTCGCGTATCCCAACTTCATTAAAAGCCTTTTTTTTTTTTAATAACAAGCCTCTCCATTGATTGATAGGTTCTCGAGTACCCTGGAACCGGACCCTGGAACCTGTAACAGGGTAGGTTCTAGGTTTCGCGGTTTGAAGGGTAGGTTCTAGGTTCCAAAAAATTAGGAACCTGTACTAGCGGGTAGGTTCCAGGTTCCAGGTGGAACCTACCCGGAACCTGGAACCGCTCACCCCTACTTGTGAGTCTATCACTTGCGCCGACGTCTCACGTGTTCCACTCAAGTGTTGATCCCTCACGTGTTTCTGAACGTTTGTTAATCCTTCACGTGATTTGCACACATACTGACCTCTCATGAGTACAACACGTGCCTTGAAAGGCAAATTATTTTGAGTGTCAACAATAGTAAACTTCTTTTCTCGTTGATAGTAATTATCTAATGGATCGCACTTTATTTGGTGTCTGTCCTCATTGTTTTCTCTGTAAATAACCTCCCGTGGGTTGTTCTTAGAGGCCACAATTTCCCTTTATTGCTCATAAGTTTTCGGTAACCTATCATTCAAATAATTTTCTTTACAAAAATGATAATCTTCCTTAGAAAATAATGAAATTTCATTTGTGTTATTGCCAGTAAAATATCTAACAGATCTCAATTTTCGTACACTTTATAAGGTTTAGCAACCGTTGCGTCAATAAATTTTCCTACTTATTGTAACTTTCCTTAATCAAATGTAAATTTGATCATTTTTTGCGTCTCTAGCTCTCTTTCCACTTCAGTAAGTTACGACAAAAAAAAAAAACCGGTTTTGCAAGAACATCCGATGGACCACATTTTTCTCTTTTCGTCCAATGATTCAGAGGAGAAATTCCCTTAGAGTCTAGCCTCCTTCGTGTCCAAATTAAGATTCCAAGATCCAGTCAACATCTTGCGGGCCAATTATGAGCTCACGCTAGTCCTCGTCCACTCAACTGACCGAACTTGACATATTTTTATGTTAAGGAAAATTCCAAATAATGGTAAAAAAAATATCATCAATTTCTCAAATAAAAACACAAAGTGAATATTATTTTAAAGAAGAGCCCGAAATGCGCTCATTATTTTAAAGAATGGCCTCACCGAGGGTACTTTTGTCATTATATATATTTTGTCTTGTTGTCTTTCTTTTTTCTTCCTTTTCACTAGTACTGGGTCTTAAGCGTTGGTTGGCCACTAGTGAGGGTTGGGTGAGGCCACCCTTAGCTATTGAAGGTTGGCCTTGCCTCTAGCAGGCGAGGTCTGGCCACACCTAAGCGAGGTGAGCCCTTACCAGCCACAAGCAAGGTCGAACCTCGCCAGATCTGAGCAAGTGCCTAGGCAAAGTTGCTAGCTATCGATGAGCCCTCGCCAACCTTCATCCAGTGACCAATGAGGGTCGTTAGGCCCTCACCAGCCCCCAATAAAGAAAAAAAAAGAAATAAAATTAAATGATAAAAATATCCTTAGTTAGGTTATTTTTTGAAACAAGGAGCGCACTTTAGGCCCTATTGAAATAAGACTCACTTCGGGTTTTTATTTGAAAAAATAATGGCATTTTAGGTCTTTATTTGAAATTTTCCGCTTATGTTATACCAATTGCAGCCTGAACTCTTCTGCCCTTATACTTTCCCAATTGTACCTTTTCTTCAAGAATACATGACCCAAAGAATATGGTAGTTTGGGGCTAAATAATGTTACTCAAATCTAATTCTGATTTCAATGATTGAATTAACCAAACTTTTGTTCTTTGTACATGCTCAAATTGGGATATGGCGAATAACTCACCATGACAAAGGCCTACTTTTTAGTGCGTGAAATAAATCTTGCTCTTTCACCACCTCACTTTGACTTTCAACATTCATTGTTTGTGCTTGAAAGCACTTTCTTATCTATCTTTCGTCCTTGTGTTAGAAACAAGTGATTAAATCAAATCACTCGAGAAGGCAAATAGCCCATTCACCAGCATGGCAACGATGTTTAGTTCATGAAACGGCAGTGCGGAGTGGGGTAGCCGCAACATGAAGTTCCTTACCTTTAGCTACATATCGCCAATGCCACTTAATTGGTAGGTAGGCGGTAGATGTGTCACGTTTAGAGTTGTCATTCGCGCACCTGTCCCCAAAGAAAGAATGAGTGATCTGTTCTTATTGGCACTTAAAATAATCTACCCGTCAAAACACGTGTTGTGTACGAGAGAAAATGATGCACATGTAAAACACATGTGAGAGATCGACACACGTGATAAATACATGAGAAGTAGGCACTTTGACAAAGTGTGAAGAAGGCACACACAGAGCATGTGAGAATGCTGATAAGTGTTGATTGATGAGAACACTAAGCAAGCTATTGACACCATCAAGGAGATACACCACTTGTCTAAGTAGCAAGGCTAAGGCCACATGGAGCACATCAAGATAGATAAAGCAAGTTTAAGCTATTAACATGGGCACAAATGAAAGGTAATTCCGCCAAAGATTTATGAACTTTTCAAGGAATGCCAAGGAATATGAAACTTCCTCCTTGAATCCCTTGGCGGGTGAGAAGTTTTTATGCAAGTAAGACGGGAATAAGTCCCTAAAATTACCGACCAAGAGTTCGTAAAGTGCGAGAAATGTGAACTTAAGCCACACGATCGAAAGAAGGTTTGCAAGTATACTTATCGACAGTTACTGGGATTTTTGACTTGAAAGTCCTAAGAAGTGGAGAACATGGGCATGATGGGCCCGAGTAAATTGGTTAAGCCAGAGTTAAGGCGTTGATAGCTATTTGGAGCAAAAGAACTACTTGAAAACCTGGTCAAAAGAGTTCACGGAAAATGACAAATGTAGCAACTATTCACATGCTAAAATCATGACCTTTGAAGAGCAGTTATCTCAGTCATTATATATATCACAAAGCAACCACAGAAAAATCCCACGAACAAATCAACAAATTTATCTTATTGCACAGTACTTTGCTTTTCTTAGTTGTAACTTTCAGATTCTCATCGTTGAGTCAAACTCTAGCATTTATCTTTATCCAAAAATACTGCACCATTGAGTTAAACTCTTGTGTATTATTGAAATGCGTTCAAGGTCTCGTTGTTGAGTCAAACTTCAACATTATTTTGGGTGCGTTGGTTCATTGTTCCTTGAGAGAAATTGTGCCCATTGAGCCAATTTATCGAGTCAAACTCGAGTTTGGTACACGTTTGTACATTTTCTTTCAAATGCATCTATATTGATTCCCTTGGAGTTGTACTAATGAAGTCTCTCTATACCTAGAATTCTTCTGTCTAAGATCATCACATGGTCTTTTATTACATTTAAAAATCGAAGAACAAATTTCGATAAAAGATAGTTTGTCTGAGAGCAATTTCGACGAAATAGTTCCCTTGCAAATCATGGCCTTAGACTCGGTCTCGATAGCTAGTGGGGGATTCGATAGAGCAGCTCACGGTCTTTTGCATTGCACATTCCCCCGGACTAGACACGTGTTAGCTATAGGAAGTATGGTTCCGAGTGGAGTCTCTAAAAGGACAGAATAGCATTACTTAGTGAATGGGAGCGAAGAGCCCATTGCACGTTCTTTTTGTTTAACCAACCTACCTTCTTTCTATGAACAAGCTCCCTGGACGACTATTGTTTCTTAAGCATTTTGGGAGATTAGTCGACAGTTGAAAGAGTTGCTTGAAAGCTTGAAGAAGAATTCATCGCTATGTCACTATGAATCACAGGAAAAATTAACTGAAGGATATGATGCTTGGATTTGGCTGGATTTAATGTCGGTGGAACTTGATTAGACAATTTATGTGTGAGGAGGATGACCTTATTAGAGAAATTAGAAGTATAGTGTATGTGATTGTCGCGACCCTCTAAAAAAATTTTAAATTTTAAAAGGGGTTAACGGATTATTAGGTTAATTAGATTTGACTAACCTAACGCGGACCCTCCCAAGCCCTACCGAATCGTGACTTTGGATTTTTATTTTAAATGATTTTGAAATTTGGAGTCGCCACTAATCATTCTTGGTAGGTTGATTAGGAACCTAAATAAATTAGCGGGAGAACTAATTTATTCCTGCGAACCAGAGATTATGAGCTCGGGGACTTGGTTACACAAGTTAATTAAAACTAATGCCCTTTCGGTACCTTAATTTCATGGATATCCTAATTCGGCAACTCAGGCTTGGTTTATTCCTAAGGCTCTAGTAGGGTATTCTCTTTTGTGTTTTCACTTTTTAAATAGGATACATGGATGGTATATATTTTTATTTGTTATATTTTTTAAGTGTTAAAGATTCCCTGAAGCCGAAAGAGGGAGTGTGTTAACGACTTCTGTGCAGTATTACGACCTACTCATCTTTTGGGTCTGATGATTCAAAAATTAAATTATAAGAAGTACATGACAGTGAATAAACACCTCCAATGGGAGGCCTAACATTGGCTTGGCTCTTCCCTTTGGGATTTAAGGTACAAGTATTTAAGCTGCAGGTATTTAAACTACTGTAAGAAAAAAAACCTCCAATGGGAGGCTAAACATTGGCTTGGCTCTTCCCTTTGGGATTTGAGGTACATATATTTAAGTTGCACGTATTTAACTACTGTAAGTAAAAACCTCCAATGGGAGGCTAAGCATTGGCTTGGCTCTTCCCTTTGGGATTTAAGGTACAGGTATTTAAGTTGCAGGTATTTAACTACTGTAAGTAAAAACCTCCAATGGGAGGCTAAGCATTGGCTTGGCTCTTCCCTTTGGGATTTAAGGTACAGGTACTTAAGTTGCAGGTATTTAACTACTGTAAGTAAAAACCTCCAATGGGAGGCTAAGCATTGGCTTGGCTCTTCCCTTTGGGATTTAAGGTACAGGTATTTAAGTTGCAGGTATTTAACTACTGTAAGTAAAAACCTCCAATGGGAGGCTAAGCATTGGCTTGGCTCTTCCCTTTGGGATTTAAGGTACATGTACTTAAGTTGCAGGTATTTAACTACTGTAAGTAAAAAACTCCAATGGAAGGCTAAGCATTGGCTTGGCTCTTCCCTTTGGGATTTATGGTGCAGATATTTAAATTGCGGATGGACTTTGTCCTCTTCATTCTGGGGTATGAATTCTTTAAAATGAATTATAACGAATTGATTCAACAATTTGAAATTTGTGCGCGCTTGAGGACTCCTCCAAGCCGATTTTGTGCCTCCATAGGGTTGACCATTGATATAGAGCTGCGGCTTCCTGACATAAAATAGAGTGAAGTATCAGTATACAAAATATATGCTAATCTGTACCTAAAACCAGAAGAGTGGAAAGAGTACTTATCTCCCATTTTTTGGGAGGGATTTCTATAATTGATTTTCGCTCTCTATGTTCCCAATATAGAGAGTTTCTTTTGAATTAAGAGGGACTTTTAATCACAGATCGGCTGAGAAATCGGTGGACACTAAGGAGCTTGTCCAGGCCGATTTTTGCACTTCCATGGGATTTTCTATTGGTGTGCGTCCTTTCTTTTACCTGACATAAAATATTAAAAAAAATATGAAATAGCGAGATGGGAGGAAAATCGGTGCTAATTTGCACTTGAATCAGCAAAAGTGAAGAGGGACACTTAGCTTTAATTGATTGTAGGAGATTTATGGTCGGCTCTTGATCGTGAATGACTGTAACTTTAATTATGCCCAAGAGTTTCAATAGACTTTCACTCCGAATGCTCATGAAGAACCCTTTTATGGACTCAACATCCACAACTATCAGATAAAGGTGCGCTTAACTAAACACAAATGAACCAAACTTAATAATTTAACAAACAACAGCAATGTACCAGGCGCAACAACTTTCTCTCCAGAATCTCCGTTCTCTATCTTTTCTTAATTTGATAGTCAATGAAACTTCTTGCTTTTAGACCATCAGCCATACCATATTAAAGTCCTAGATACCCTCACTCAGGCATCATTGACTTTGTTCCTTGCCTCAAGATTCAAAGAACAGCTTGAATTGAATTAGTCCAAAATCCTCACTCTAACATCATACAATTCTATGCACTCAAAATCCTCGATCCGACAGGTAACAGTGACTAGTTTGAAGAATTTACCACCAATGTTTCCATGATACAGCCAAAAACAAACAATCTTAGAAGCAACATATGATATGATTGACCCAAAGCATTGTCTCAACATCTTAATGAATAGAGCAAACTTCCTCATCAGAATAGCTTTCTGTGTCCCCTCTTACGCATTCTCAAGATTTCTTTTACTTCCGATGAATAACAATTTCATGTTTTACCATAAGAATTTCGCACCTAAAATCACAACACATAGGCAAGCAAAATGGAAAGTGAACTCTTGATTTTAAGAAGCAAACTCCGAATCGTCTCCGTTAGCTCGAGCACGTCCTACTCTTAACCATACCGAAAGAGTTAATCCATATTGGATTGAATACTGCAGCACGTATAAGCATGGCAAAAATCACTATCTACAAGCTGGAAAGTATATTATATTAGATGCTATGAAATAACCCAAGTAACCATGTAGCAAAAATCGTCAGCAATATGCAAGTAGAGGGGATAAAGCGTGAGATTTTACGTTTTAGACCACGTTTTAGACCATGCATCAAAGATGCTTTGAGCTTCGTTGGTCATAAAAGCATCGTCTCCCGTATCTAATGACTACTAAAGACTGACCAATGGAAGAAACAAAGAATGTCTCTAATATCTTTTATTTTGTTTAAATTCCTTGCTTCTACGTCTTCCGCAATAACTTAGGTCCATATTTATCAAGAACAGTACACAGAATTAAAGATATCAATGACTTCAAAAGCATGATTTCTAAAATATACAGCAATCACAGATATGTTTCATCCTTGTCCTATTTTTTAAATAACCACCACCTAATAACTTACGAAGTGCACATAATATGAGCCCGTAAACAAACTCAATATCACCATTATTGATGACCAATTGGATATTAACGTAGTGGTAGGTGCAGGAGATACAATTACTTACTCATCTTTATAAATCATTAAGTTGACCCCAAAAGGGAAAATCTGACTTTCAACATGCACGAACAAACTCAAGTTAGGCATCCATACATGGTATGTTTGTATGCATATGCAAGATGCGCACGAGCGCAAGTATAGTACGTCAATACATCCAGTATGAAAGGGACGCAACTGAGTACACAATTATGTACCGCCATAGACTTAACTGTCTACATGAATACGGGAAATTTTTAAGTTTGCAACAACAAAAAAACTAGGTGTTACTATTGGCATCATTCGAACGAGCAGGGTAAGTAAATGAAACCAGCCGTATTAACTAGGATTCCGCAACTCTACCGAGGAAAGAAAGGAAAGTCAAAAGGGAAGAAATAAAACTTGATATAGATAAATAAAAATTAAGCTGAATCAGCAATTTTCTCTCTCCAAGTGAACAATTAGCATAATGAAAATGTTAACAACGCCACGAATCTGCAAACACTCAGGATTGGGAATTGAAAAAAAAAAAAGAAGATGCAAAACTTTCAAAGATAGGGGAAAAAGACACAAGTAACACAATAAAACAAACCTTCCACAAGAGAGCTAATTGACACAGGAACCCTTAATAAAAAAAAATCAAATTCAAATGACCATCGACCGGGCATCGAGCTGTTTATTTTTATGCGAAAACCTGTTTATCTACCGGGTAAGAAAGAATGCGAGGTGAAATGCTAGAGAAAAAGAAATGCACAAGAATGAAGAGATTTAAGGAAAAAAAGAAACATACTCAGAAGCAGATCTGCAAATTCCTAAAAAAAATCGGAGCACGCATTCGATAGCGTAACAGGAAGGAGAGCATCCATCGGACCAAGAGGACGACCCAGGTAGTCTAAAAAGAAATCCAGCTTTTGCAGATTTTCTCCTTCTCTCCCATCTTTCTTTTTCGTCGATTTTCCCCCCAAGAAAACCCTCCGAGCCAGCTCTAGCCCCCCTTTTGAGAGGCCTCCCCACTTTTATTTTTTTTAAAATAATCCCCCCACTGAGAAGCCTTTTCTTTATTTTTCACCCTGCTTTCCACCAAACGAAAGCTTACCAGCCGTTCTTCCCCACTCCATGCTCCTCCGAAAGTGATTTCAACCTCGTGCATACCCATCATTCACCTTGTTTTGACCTCCTAAATTGCGGACAACGTCTAAAGTTGAACCAATTAAAATTTCGGATCACGGTTTGGACGCACGACGGCTCTTGTTCGTGTTAGGATTCGCGTGGTTCTCGGCGACTACTATTGAGAGGTTTCGTGATGATGCTTAACTCAACGATTGGAAAGGAACTGCAGGATGAATAGGACCATAAAGTGCTCGGTTTTGATTTAGGATCTCTTTAATTAGCTATCAGCGAAAGCTAATGACATAGCACACATTCTATTTGCGAAAATTAGAAGGCGCCATAGAAGAGCCCTAATTTCCTTATGTTGATGAATCATGAATCCATTGTCAACAAGTCACTTGTCCTTTTGCATGAAAAGAAACCTGTAAAGCTTTTGTCAATTTCGTTGTAGACCTAGTTGCCCAACCTAATATTTATTTAAAATCAGTAGATTATGTATGAAAATTAACCTTCCCTTACAGCACTAATATTACAGTAGATAATTTGCAATATTATTGTTGATACTCATTTTCATATGTTTTTTAAGCATATCATTCATATCAGTTTAATGAATTTTTATGTAGTGAGGCTAAAAATAAGTACGGTTATATACCAACATTTTCGCAATGGTATTATATGTTTTTTTTAATATAAATATTCAATGAATTCACTTCTTATGATGGAGTAACTTAGGTGTTTTTGATACGTAAGCGAAATTCTAAGTTTGATTTGAATGTCAATATTGCAAATAATATCATTTTATGTATTGCTTGGACCTAATGGCTTTTCTCTTTCTCATTTCATACCTTTTTTTTTAATCATTTGATGATTTTTTTCTGTAATCTTTGACATCTAATATCATTCTCTTTTAGGAAAATTGCCCAACAAATCCTAGATCTATTATGCGGTGGCCAATTTAATCCTAAACCTTACAGTTGTACCAATTTAGTAATAAAACTTTCACCGATTTGCCAATTTAGTCCTCGTGGCCAATTTTGACCAAAACTTAATGATGTGGATATTTTTTTATAATTTTATTTTTATTTTAATGTTTTTTTCTTCTTTATTTATTTTTCTTTTTTTTTATTTTCCTTTTCTTCCCCTTTTTTTTTTCTCTTTTGCCGCAAAGTCTGTATGAAGTGCACCATTAGGCCCTTTTGAAACACTTGGACTATTTGGAGATAATGTCTCGACTCCGGAGACGTAAATATAAAAAATAAAAAATTATAAAGCTAAATTAATTTTCTAATTTTTTTTAATTAACCTAAAAATGAGATTAACAAATTAATTCTTGATTCTAGATCAATTTTTTTAGATTTTCTTTGGTCAAAATGAAGAGAAGATTAAAATAAAAACACCGACTACCTATTCATATTTTTGTGACCCCAAATGCTATTATTTCTAATTTTCAATTATCTTTGTATTTTATTTTTCGTAAAATATTTAAAAATATGAAAATATGGAAAATTATTTTTTTGGTCAAAATTAATTCCCCAGGCTTGGCCAAGGTCCCCAAAGTTGATTTTTTCAATTTTATGAATTTTTGTGAATTTTTTTGTTAATTTTAAAAAAAATAAAAGTTGATTAAGAATCAGGTGTCAACAGTGATCAGAAAAATAGTGAAAATATGGTGGTGGATATTGTTAGAAATTTTTCTTGTTTGGACTTCCATTAGTTGTTATATTTTACTAGTTTGTTTTATAAAATGGGCTGTAACGTAAGACGATGCATAAAATCTCACGAAAGTTATGTGGTCAGTAAAGTTATTTGGGATATGCGCATTTCATTTATTTTGATGTGGCTTACGGCTAGATGTATGCTATTTTGTGTCCTATGGTCTGTCGATGGGTAGGACCATAGGTTATGATTTGTGTATATTTACGACTAGATCCCTTTCTCTATCCTTCAGAGCCTATTTTAATTAAAAGGCGGGCGAAACCGACCTTTTACATTTAAAAGGAATATAAAGAGATAGAAAGTATTTTGGTTTCTAGCAGAAAGATAAAGAGACAGAAGGTCTTTTGGTTTTTGACCGGGGGGGTTTTGCTTTTTCTTTACGCTCTCTTCATCGAGCAGCTGTGCAAGAAGGAAAAGGAGAAGAAGACTTTACCGGGTGAGGATCCCGTTGCAGTCAATAGGATATTGGGAATGACATCAATAGGTACGTGTCCTATTCACTAACTGTAAATTCGTATAATTGACCTAGAGTTTTCGCTTCTTTGTTTTGCTTGAATCGATTATTTGTGAAGTCTTCTTTTACATATATGACATATTTTCATGCCTTATTAACAATAAACTTGGGCTATGTTGAATTATGTCTCGAGTTCGAGCCTTGCCATGGAATCCATTCCATTGGAAAATTCTGATTTATTCAGAATTTGGCGTGCGCTATCCGAATCACATATGTTTCTTATCTCGGGCAATGGCCTCTTTGTAACTATCCAAGAAGATCAAGAATATAACTTCACAGTGGAGGGATTTCTTTCTATTGTACAAGGATTGGAAGACCCACTATTAATTATTATATGATTATTGTGTTGGGTGAAAAGGTCTTTTGATGGAAAAAAAGAAGAACATAAAGTAAAATATAGGTTGTCGAAAAAAGCAGTAAGTGGATTTCATTCGGGAAAAAGAGACTCACGCACGGTAGATTCCGCAAGCGGATGAATCGCAAAGACGAAAGAAAGGTGAGCGTACATTGACGTTCTCTTTATCGCGATAGATTTGTCCTATGTGAGTTTTATATCTGAGTTGTTTTATTTATAAATACTTTAGGTATGAGTATAATTTAGGTTTGAAAAATACAATGACGTTAAGAATTATAACTCAAATTCTCCGATTATAGTGAATTATTCTTACTGGCTCTTTATGTGGATGCAGGCACTCATATTCGAATCGAATGGCATAATTTCTAGTATTTTTTTATTATTCATCGTTTTTTTTTAAGATTTTCGTATTGATTTAATTTGCAAGATTCTATTATGTCGCGTTAATATTACAACAGGCTAGATGGCTCTCTATCTTTATGCTTGTATAATGGTATTCATTGGTCCTAGCAAGCAAAGCCGGGTCAAAGGGGGACAACAAGAATATGTTCTTTTTATGGAATGTTATAAAAAGATCGTTTCGCGATTTGTTTCTAACTTTAGAGTTATTGGCATGTTCATTATAAGAAGCTGGACCAGCCGTCAAATCCATAAAGTCCCATCATTTTATGAAGACACTTAACACGTTAAACGTCATGGAGTGATTGAATACAATTTGACATGATTTCGAGCAATTTAATGTGTTTCTCCGATTAGGATCGAATGACGACACGAGATCAACTCTCTATGAAAAAGCCAATCGGCATATTGTATTGAAAACAACTTTATGGATTGGCAAATACACCGAATTTTCGTAAATTTTTTGTGATCTATGCAAACCCTCATTAAATTTACACGAAGATTGTAAATTTTCTGTAAATAGGAGTGTTGAGCTCTTAGGATATGAGCAAGTGAATCTTACTATACTTATAGCACACGAGTCATTGAACTTACTTTTAAAGCGACGATCATCCCTCTGTAAAATAAGTTTTTATGCACTCTCCTGCGTTTCACTTACAACTCTTATGGTCATGTTATAATCATGTCCCGTCGAAGTGAGATTTCTCCAAATCACGACATCTTTATTAATCGTGCGGTGTAATTCGAACACGACAGGTTCATTAAGAGCTTATTTGTCTGGATTCCTGAAAAGTCAAAAAGTCAAAAGTTACTTTTGATCGTCCTGTCAATATTCAATACATTGTCTAAATTTGAAAAAAAAAAAAAGAAGAATCATCAAATAATTATATAGAAATCCACGTGTCTATGTTAATGCTCCCACCAATATGCTCTCTGTGCATTCTCGTGACACTGCACTAGTAAATAGGCTAGTGGAGGCTTTTCTTAAACCCCAAAAAAATAAGTGAATAAACGCAATTGTTTAAGAGGGAGAGACCACAGCGCCTAACATTGGAGATGCCCAATTCATTGGCAAAAAATTCTCATAGCTTTGGTAGCCACATTTCAAAAATCATCCTCAAATGTTAGCTTCTGAAATGTAAGAATTCAGTAAAGCAAAAAAAAAAAAATTCCCATTCCTTGCCAAATCAATCACTGGCGACGGCACGTGTAATTCGTAGGGTTGGCCGGTAAATTACAAGTTAAAGAGACTCGAAAGGCATCAGTACGCGTTGGGGTTACGGAATTTACTAAAACGACTCAAGTACTTATTTGCCATGTGAAATGGGGATTGAGTTATATCGCGATTAAATTGAACTTTAATGACATTCGCAAAAACCCAAAGGGTGGCTTGGCTTGAGCATCCTGACGGGGATCGGCCTTGACGCAGCTCCAGAGCTTCCACCGGCCAGCGACGGCGGTGGGACGTGGGGGGCTAAGGCGGCTGCAAATAGAGGGGCAAGAGACGAGCGAAGACTATCCAAAGGGAGTGCCCCGGCTGTCCTCGTAGAAACATGTTTTTCATCTGCGTCAGATCCGAAAGTAAACAGGTTATCAACTTTCAATTTTGAAACCGTCACGTCATGGAGCTTTTTTCTTTTCAAAGAATGGCGTGCGGACTCACTGCTCAGAGCAGAGAAGAGAGAGAAAGACCGCGCCCATCGTTGACTGCGCCCGGACAGCAACCTTTCTATTTTTGGCGTTCAGTTCCCTCCTCCTTCCTCCTCTCTCTCTCTGTCTCTCTGTCTCTCTCTCTCCCCTCACGGAGTTGCCCGACACCCCTCCTAGGGTTTTCCTAATTTAGCAACCCCCTTCCTCCCTCTCTGGATTTCGCGCTTGCTCTGTGGGAAGAAAAGGTTTGAAAGTCCGCCCTTTTTTGGGCTGCAGTGCATAGTAAAAGTTATCGGAGTTTGGACGATTCACTGCGAGAGCGGAAGTTATCCAGAGATACATGGGTCGGTGTTTTGGACTGTACCCAAAATTTGCTGCTCCGAAAGGGGTTACGGCTTTCGCCCATTCTTGACCGGTATCTGGTCAAGATTTCAGATTTCGGTTCGGCCGTCGTCAAATTGACACGGAATTTTGACTGTATCTCTGGGATTTCTTGCACGAAGTTTCTCGACTGAAGGCGCGAAAGTTGATTGGACCGAACATTTTATGCTCTGATTTGTCATTTTTTGGGGGGATCGGAGGGGCGTTTTTTGGTTTTATGCATAGGAGGATGACTTTTGAGGTGGGTTTTGTTGATTGTGGAATACTTTGCTGATTAAAGCTGTGCCCACTTTGCGTTGCAGTGAACTGCGCCATCTTTCGGGTCTGAAGGAGTTTTGTTTTATCTCGAAGAGGTCAGTGCTCGTGTTCATTGTCTTTCGTTTATGGAAATGGTAGCAAAAAATATCCGCCGTATCTTTGATTGGTGGAGTGATAGGCAGTTGACTTTTGTTCTTGTTAGAGATTTGATGATGTTACGATTGAAGCGAAATAAAACTGTTTTGTGTGTTTGTAGTGCACGGTGTTTGATATTTGATTGAGGAAGTGTTGGTCTTACCGACCAATCCTGAAGGTGAACGATTTCAAGAGTTGGTTTTGAAACTTGCTGCAATTCTCGTGTGATCTAAGCTGCAGGATAGCCAATAGGAAGATGTCATGAACAGCATGACTTACTCGAGTGAACACAATCTATTAGGACTCTAGCATTTTTTTGATCTACTTGGTGGGGAAGGTTTTCCTTTTTCACTTCAAATGGAACACCGCCCTTCTCCCAAAGAGAAGGGGATGGGTTCCTGGATTCCCCCAGGAGTGCAGGCGGACAGCTCAGCTTCTCTGGATAATGGCACAAGAAATTCGATCTTGGAGGATACTTTTGGGAACTTTTCCGAGTTGATGAATTTTGAAGGTTATGCTGGATTATGCAACAGTCCATCTACAACAGAGCAGATACTTGCATCATATGGGTTGCCGATAAGTCCATCAGCACCGTATGGATCATTAGATATGATGAATTTTGTGGAACAAAGTTCTTTTTACTATCCTGACCATGGCGGGGTTTCAAATGCCATAGGAAGTTCTTCTACGTGTGTCGACAGGTTGGCATTTCAGCAGGCAGATAGCCAGCTTGATTATCAGTTGGATTCCAATGACCAAAATGATTCAGGGGCCAAACAAGGTGAAGGTGCCCTTGGACGACTTGGTATTTCTGAGGTGGCTAATGATGCAATATCCAGGCCTCTAGCATGTTCAGTAGATGAGAAGATGCTGAGGGCACTCTCCTTGTTCAAGGAGTATTCTGGAGGGGGAATTCTAGCTCAGGTTTGGGTCCCTCTAAAGCTTGGGGATCAATATGTCTTAAGCACCTGCGAGCAACCTTATTTACTTGACAAAATGCTAGAAGGATATCGAGAAATATCCAGAACATTTACCTTCTCAGCCGAGGAGAAATCAGGAACTTTTCTGGGCCTACCTGGTCGTGTTTTCACATCAAAAGTTCCAGAATGGACCTCAAATGTAATGTATTACAATAATAGTGAATATTTACGGGTAAAACATGCAGTTCATCACAATATCCGCGGTTCTATTGCCTTACCAGTTTTTGATTCTTCTGATAAGTCCTGCTGTGCGGTGCTGGAACTTGTCACTATGAAAGAAAAGGCCAACTTCAACTCTGAAATGGAGAAAGTGTGCCTTGCCCTCCAGGTTAATTTTCCTTTGTTCCTCTAGAATGAAGATGACCATTCTCTTCTTTGCCTTTCTTGTAAAAGTTGGGAGTCCAGTCTAGCGACACGCTATTGGACTGCATAGTGCCTTTGCTGGAAATCACTATGCTAGAACTGCATGGCATACAGAGTTTTGTTTGTTACTTTTCCACCTTTTGGTTTGAGAATTAATAGAAGCCCTCCACTTTTTAGAGAAATTCATATAAAGAATAGCAATATTCTTTGTCTGATCAATGACTGTTATTTCGCATGACATCAAGACGATGCTTTTTGAGAGCAGTTGATCAAACATAGTGTTTGTATCTGGTTTCTAAAGATTGTGGAGTCCGCATACCGCCCTGTTTTAATTACATCTGTAAAGGCTTAGTATATTAGCTGTTTTTCCAGAGATTTAGCATGAAGTTCTTTCTGCGTGAGGATGAGAAGGGCTTAGCAGGAGTAGTGGATTGTACCTTGGTTGTAAGCATACTGTCCAGAATTGTCAGCAAAACTGTGACACACTGACATTTTGCAGCACTCATTTCAAGGCTACATGCATGGACTTCTCTTGAAGTCTCCTTTTGTTTCTTTGCACTAATTAATGAGACTTTCTTGGGGGCGCTTTTGCTTTGGGCCGTCTTGTTTGCTTCTTTGGCTGTAATTACTTCGTGCGGTCTTGTATGCAGGGGAATTTTGATATTGTTTAGGGGGTACCCATCAACTAAGGTTAAGCATTGGATTTTTCTTTTTTAAACCAGGATTTCTTATGCTGTGGCTGGATGCTTTTATTAGTGTTTCAATGAATTTAGGTGAAGTTACTGCAGCTTTATTTGTTCACTTTCTACAGATATTTTGAATCATCAACTTTGAAGTTCCTTTTTCAGTTTTTGGCTTATTAGTGAGTGTGGAAATTGACAGTTAAGAACTATTGCAGGCTGTAAATTTGAGAACTACACCGCCGCCGCGGCTTCTTCCACAGGTAAAACATAGAAAAAGAATAAAACGTGTCTTTTCTTTTCCATGAGGCTATGCGGTGCTCCATGTCCTTATTGAACCATCATTTTGCAGTGCCTCTCCAGGAATCAGAGAGCTGCCTTGGCTGAAATAACTGATGTCTTGCGTGCTGTATGTCATGCGCATAAGTTTCCATTGGCTTTAACATGGATCCCGTGCTGTTTTTCTGAGGGAGCTGCTGATGAAATAGTAAGAGTGCACGTTAGGGATAGTAGCAGAAATGCTAATGAGAAATGCATCTTATGCATTGAGGATACTGCTTGTTATGTGAATGATAAGGAGATGCAAGGATTTGTTCATGCATGTGCGGAGCACTATCTTGAGGAAGGGCAAGGAATAGCTGGAAAAGCACTTCAATCAAATCATCCCTTTTTCTACCCTGATGTTAAGGCCTATGGCATCTATGCGTATCCTCTCGTCCATCATGCCCGCAGGTTTGGGTTGAATGCTGCTGTTGCAATTAGGCTGAGAAGCATCTTTACAGGCGACGACGATTACATTTTGGAGTTTTTTTTACCCGTCAACATAAAAGGAAGTGCAGAGCAACAACTATTGTTGGACAACCTCTCGCGTACAATGCAGAGGATTTGTAAAACTCTGAGGACGGTATCAGATGCAGAATTATTCAGTACAGAAGGCTCTAAAGCTGAGTTACAGGAAGTTTCACTCCCAAACATGTCACCATTTCCCGCGTATAGAGGGAGCCATCAGACAGTTTTGTCCGATAACGGCATGTCTTCCATAGATAGGAGACCTTCAAATGTACCTGCTTCAAGAAGAACGGTCTCAGATCTTCCTCGAGAGCAGGTCGTTTTCTTGACCCATCTTTATCTGCGAGGAACGTGTTTTACGCAGACTTTTCTCTTATTGCCTTTGTATGTTGTTTTTGGACTTCCTTCACTTGCCGACACCCTCAATCTGCCTAGGATCCTTCGTTTTAACACTTCAGTTGGCTGTTCTGTTTTGATGTTATTTTCATTCAACATCCCTCTGATAGAATTGGGGTTAGAATGTTTCAGAAAAAGAAAAGTTTTCCTTCATGCCGTAATCTATGATATATTTATCTTTGATAATGAAGAATTGTGTGAGGGAATAACAACTGGCAGCATTGTAATCATATGTAAGAGAACTAAATATTTTCATGTTTGTTGGGCTACTAGACAATTGGAAGTACACCAAATTTCTGATATATATATATATATATATATATATATATATTCAGCAGCAGTATCTGTTGCTAGAGCTAACGGTTTACAGAGTCTAAAAGAGTAGTTGATGAGGGATTTTTGCAATCGGATGACTTCTTTTTCCCTCCAAAATCTGTTAGGCGAAGGCTGTCACTGTAGGCCAAAAAATAAAACAATCGAATATGTCCTGTTTTTTTATTTCCATTGAAGAAATTATAGGTGGAATGTGGGTCGAATATGTTTTTCAGAATATACAAACCAATAAGCTTAAGCTATTAGGTGAGAAAAATAGCCTCATAAACAAGCAATGTGATATACTTTAACAATGTTGATATTGGTTAACCCACAACTCCTTAAAAGTTGGTAACTTGCGGGTACTAACAGATTCCAGATTCCGGAGGTTCCAAGGGGTCACAAGATAGGCTTTTAGGTTGAGAAAATGCTCTAGTATCTGCGGGATAGGTTCCAGGGTGGCAGAGATATATACTATACAACCTGGAACTCCATTTCGGATTTACGATTTATTTATGTATATGGCATAAATTTGAATCTTCTTGAAAGAACTGAAGGTAGTGTTCTGTTCTCTGGTCTCTCTTTTTGGCTGATTTACGCTAGATTAGATTACAGAATTGCGTTGTGTAGGGGAATGAAGCTGCCTTTTGCAATGCGACCGCAGTCAGGGGCTCAGGGGCAAATACAATTTCCTGCCTTACATTTTGACTTTTCTGCAAAAGCAGTGACCAAATAATTGTAAAGGATGTAGCAACCCTTTGAGTCAGATAAATGTCTGCACGTTAATAGTTGTACCCCTTGGTATTGCAGGGCATCATGAGTGAAGTCATGACATTTACAACACATCATCGTTAAATGGGAATCATGACTAAAGTGATGTTTGTTTTGTCCATTCTCATCTTGCATTCCCTAGCTTCTTCCTTGTGTGCCACGCCCCCATTCTCTCCTCTCTCGCTCTCCCTTTCTTTCACAATGAATATCCTCTTTCAAGTGTTGATCCAACTCTGTCAGCCAATGAATGTAACTTTAGAAAGGATTTTGATAAGAAATCCAGTGAGGGCGTCAACTAAGGAAATTGTGCAGTTTGCAATGGAGTTGCTCTTATGTAACTGCTGTTTAGAAAAGTGAACCGGTCCAAAATCAAGTGTACTTAATTTGTGCCCCGAGGCTTTGCCTATTAACATGACCCTATTTCAAAAAGAAACAGCTGGAGATAATGTTGTGATCATGTGAAGTTGCTGGATATTCAATTGGATGATACAGCTTAGGCTTGATCTTGCGGTGTACAAAACTACTGGTTCTCTTACATGGCTTCTGACAGTTCTTCAAATGTCTCACAGGTGACGAGCGTATCGAGAAGACAGCATGAGAAAAAGCGAAGTACAGCAGAGAAAACAGCGAGTCTGAGTGTTCTCCAGCAGTATTTTTCGGGGAGTCTGAAGGATGCTGCCAAAAGCATTGGTGGTGAGATTCTGTTGCAAGGCTCTTAAATTGCCATATCGCAATGGCTGATTTGCATTTTCCACGTCAAATCTCCTCTTGTTTGAATCACATTTAATCAGCATAGTTTCTCTCATTTAGATCTGTCAGAGTTCTTAAGTAACCTCGGCCTATGAATCCGTCTCATTGATGTTCCAGTTTAGGATACAAAGAGCTATGTAATGGAAAATAAGACGTTGAAGGAACAAGGAACAGGAAGAAATATTGATAACAGGTATGAGAATGAAAGGGACAAAGAAGAGATCTGGGCTAGTTGAGTCTTTGAACAAATTCGAATGGGTTTGTTTCAGAGGACACTTCATGATAAAGGAAAACACTTTCTAGGGAAATCATTTTCCAGGAAAAGGTTTTCCCCTTTTCAGGTTGGGGACTTCATTTTTCTAACTTTAAGCATGCATATTTTCTTTAATCGGAAATGGTTTTCTGTTAACTGATTGTTTTGGCCAAGCTAAACGCTTGAGAGTTCAGAAAACTAATTCACAGGAAATGATTTCACTCAAACAAGCACACCCTTAGATGAGGAATAAAGGACAAATCTATGGACAAGTGCTAAAACAGCATTTTCAGCCATTAAAAGAAATGAAGATGCGGTAATAAAGCTTTTGTGCATGGACAAGATGTTCATCTTGTAGAATTATTTGGTAGTTGAATAATAATGTCAACCATTTTATTTTCTGCAATGCAGTTTGCCCCACAACACTGAAAAGGATATGCAGACAACATGGAATTTCAAGATGGCCATCTCGCAAGATAAACAAGGTGAACAGATCGTTGAAGAAAATACAAACCGTGCTCGATTCTGTTCAGGGAGTGCAGGGAAGGTTGAAGTTTGACCCGAACACTGGAGGATTTGTGGCGGCAGGTTCAATGAGCGAAGAATTTGATACTCAGAAGAACTTTCCTGATAAAAAACTGGCAGTGCAAAATCAAGAAGCATCTATCCAACAAGAGGAAAAATCGATACCCTTTGTTTGTGGTAATAATTCTGCCATTAAATTGGAAGATGAGTCCTGTGTTGGTGCTGAGCAATCGGGGCCCCCAACTTCGAGCTTACATTTGCTCAACATTTGTCATGGGCAAGCGAACAAAACAAGTGCTAGTCAGATTGAATGTGGGGAAAATTCTAAATCAACTGCAGTTGATGATGGTATTGTTGAGCATAACAGACCTGCTTCTTCCAGCATGACAGATTCTTCGTTTGGCTCCGGTTCAATCATGCATGGCAGTTCCTCAAGCTCTCAGAGCTTTGAGGAAGGAAAGCATCCTAAAGATAGAGCGAGCTCACATGAAAGTGGGTCTAAAGTTACCGTGAAAGCGACCTACAAAGACGACATGATACGTTTCAAGTTTGAGCCTTCCACTGGGTGTTTCCAACTTTATGAAGAAGTGTCCAAGAGATTCAAATTGCAAAATGGGACATTCCAGCTCAAGTACTTGGATGATGAGGACGAATGGGTGATGCTGGTTAGCGATTCAGATTTGCAGGAATGCCTCGAGATTATGGAATATGTGGGTACACGAAGTGTCAAGTTTCTGGTTCGCGATGTGCCTGCTGCAATGGGCAGCTCTGGCAGTAGCAATTGTTTCTTGGCAGGATGCTTCTAATATCTGCGTCCATCTTATCGTTGGGGGCTTCAAATTCGCTAGGATTGTGCTTACACACAGTACCAGGTCTATGATTGGTGGTACTCTTCACGGTTCTGAGCAGTGACTTGAATGATTGATCGGCACGGACATCAAGATGGAGGAATGGAGTGTAAGGAGAGAAATGTTCGAATCCTTTTTAGTGAGTGTAGCATCTGTAAATGATAGAAGCAGCTGTAGTATTTACAGAAGCAGCTGTAGAAATAGCACTTTCCCACGGAGCGAACATCTTGTGATCCTTTCTTGATCTTCAATCTGTACAGACTTTTATCATCATAGTGTGTGTGACAAAATGAATGAAAAGTGATTTTTTTTTTTTTGGTCAAAGAATGAAGGGGAATATAGCAGGCTCAAGTTCGTGCACTTTTTCCCGGTTGCGTTCTCACGGAAATTTTTTTTACTCGGGCGTTCCAAGTTATTTTGCAGGAACCAATCTGATCCAATAGTTCAGGTCTTTCAAATGAAAATCTATCAGAATTATGGTCATCTTGATTCAAGCAGGTGACCCAAATCCTACTTGCTGCATGCTCATCCATTACATGATGGTAACCGCAGTGCATTGCTTGGGACACAATCCACATGGTTCTGCATTCAGAGATTTTCCTTGATAAAAAGAGGGTTGCCTGCCAATCTGTACTTCATCAAAGCCCGTAGACAGATTCATCTGATACGTCAACTACGCTGTATCTTGGTAGGTAAATCTTGGGTTCTTGCAATATGTCATTGAAACGATGACTTGAAGACGGACGAGCGAGATAAGTATATTTCCACATGGTGGCTAGGAGAATAGATCATGTGATTGCGCTGCACAGAAGACTTACAATTATTTGCATTTCCTAGCCACTAAACCAACTCCAGAACAAAATATCGATCTATAGGATTAACCATAAGAGAAGGAAGTTAGTACCAACTGAAACAAGGACAGCGGGAAAAGTTTCCTAACTGAAGAAAAACCTCTGAACCCTCGTGGGAAAGTGTTAGGAAATCCTTCTATTGTGATTTTCTTATTCTTACATTGAGATTTTTCTTTTTTGACGGGTTAGTATGATAGCTCCCGATGGAGCTGGCATTACGATTTTTCCCCTATATAGAGATGTCCGGAGGCATTTTATATCGGCTATGTTTTTATCTGTGTTGCACTAATTATGAATGAGCTAATAAAAGATATTCAAGATGAGGTACCGTGGTGTATGCTGTTCGCAGATGATATTGTCCTTATTGATGAGACCAAGGCTGGGGTCAGTGCTAAATTAGAATTATGGAGAAACACGTTAGAGTCCAAAGGATTTACGTTAAGTCGGAGTAAGACGGAATACATGAAGTGTGAGTTCGCCACGATAATAGGAGATGATCAAGAACCTGTGGATATGCTTGGACAGGAGGTACCTAAGAAAAATGCTTTCAGATACTTGGGATCAATTTTGCAAAAGAGGGGAGAGATTGACGAGGATGTTAGCCATAGAATCAAAGCAGGTTGGATGAAATGGCGCAGCGCATTCGAATTTTTGTGTGATCGCAAAATCCCTCTTAGATTAAAGGGAAAATTTTATAGAACAGCAATAAGAACTGCAATGCTATACGAAGCTGAATGTTGGCCGGTATAAAAGCAACACGAGCATAAAATTGGAGTAGCGGAAATGAGAATGTTAAGGTGGATGTGTGATCATACAAGGATGGATAAGATAAAAAATGACGATATTTGACGAAAAATTGGAATAGCACCGGTGGCAGAGAAGATGAGAGAACATAGATTGAGATGGTTTGGACATATTCTTCGTAGACCCTTAGATGCTCCGATAAGAACAGAAGTGTGTTACCGAGAAAACGATATGAAGAAAGGACGAGGTCGGCCGAAACTTACTTGGGGGAAGGTAGTAAAACAAGATTTAATAGAGTGGGAAATAGATTGGCGTATGGTCTGCCTTAGGACGGAGTGGAGGAAAGCTATCCGCATTATAGAATGGGGGATTTCCTATGTTCCAGAGTGCTTGTTTAGTGCTTTCTATTTATTTATATGTTTGTTTATTTATTTATTTATTTTTGGGTAACCATATTTTTACTTTTATTTTAGTATATTTTAAGTTTTTCGCTTTGGGTCCATCGACCGCCGAACCCAACTGATTTGGGATAAAGGTGATGTTGACGTTGATTTTATGTTTTTATCTGTGTGTTGGAAAATTTGCTGATAATATGTGAATTTAATACATATAATAGTAATAAACACTCGCCGACCTCATCGCACTCGATATTATCTTGTATTACTAGTGACGGGTTGTAATAAATTAAGTAATTGCAAAATGCAAAAAAAAAAAGTGCAATTAAAATTTAAAATGGTGAAAAGTCATAATAAAATTGACCAAAAAATAAGAAGTCATAATAAACATAAAATAGGAATAAGTCTGCCTTCCATGAACAGGAGCGGGCCCTTCCAGGCTATTGCGTTAATCGCCCCACCACCACCACAGCGCCGGCCTTCAATTCAAAGGCGGTCAAATCTCTCTCTCTTTCATGTCCCTTCTCAGCGACTCCCATGGCGTCTAATCCTCAGCCCCCTTCAGGTTCGTGCCGAAGCTTTATCGTTGTCGACCCCCTTTTCCCCCTTTCTTGATTGAATCACGATTGCATGCTTGTCCTGTTTTCTTCTCCCGTGTCGGATTATTCTGGAAATTCTAGGGTTTTCCGTCTTGTCCCCTCGACCGCAGAAGGCGGCGATGAATTCTAGGTTCTCTCTCGGTGATTTCGATTTTTGCTTGTGATCGGGGACGTGTTCTTTTCGGTCATGGCAGACAATTGGGGCCTCGCTAGCGTATGTGCTGTTGTTTTGGTTCGCTGTCGATTCGGATTGTCTTCTTGGTGAGTCTTTGGTCGGTGGTGGGTGTGGTTCCATTTTAGACTTGATATTTTCCACCTGAATAAACAACTAGCTCAATTCAGTCTTTTTTAAGGAATTGATTCGGGATTGTCTTGCTTGTTGAAATCATTGGAGAACTACTGGGTAGTTGGTAGGTGATGTTGTAAGGAGAAGTTCGACCAGTTACATCGTTCTACTCCTTTTGCATTGCTACTTCTACAGTCTGATTTCCGGTTGTCATTCTAGACAAATGAAAGAGTTTGTTAATTTGTAGCTGGATGCTGTGACCTGTATGTGATGATCATGTTCTTGTAATACATAAATACCTGTCTTGTTGCATTCTTTGAATGTTTCTCCGCCTGCACAGAAACATTCTATACACTCAAGAGTTAAAACAATGTCCTGCCATTGCAGCTGCTCCCCCACCAAAACCATGGGAGAGAAGCGGTGCCTCTTCTGGTCCTGCACCTTTTAAACCGTCATCTGGTGGCAGCACCAGTGATGTAGTTGAGGCTTCAGGAACTGCAAGACCAGGAGAAATCGTTTCATCAACTGACAGGACTACCACTGCTAATAGGAATGCTCTGGGAAGGCCTGTTCCTACAAGGCCGTGGGAGCAGCAGAGCTACCGGAATAATACCTATGGAGGTGACCATTGATTTTGTTGCAGATGGTGATATCTTTTACTACCATCCAAATTGAAGCATATTTTGAAATTGCTTCTATCTGCAGGTTATGGTTCCAGTTTGAATTACGGTTCGGGTTATGGAACTGGAATGTATGGTGGAGCGGGTGGAATGTATGGCAGTAGTATGTATGGTAACTCCATGTATAGGGGAGGCTATGGAGGCCTTTATGGATCCTCTGGACCCTATGGTGGTGGAATGTATGGTGGTGGAATTGGAGGACCAATGGGTGGCTATGGGATGGGAATGGGAAGCCCTTATGGAGATCAAGATCCAAACGGTCCATATGGCGAGCCACCTTCTCCTCCAGGGTTTTGGATATCATTTTTACGGGTGGTAAGCAATGTTCTTGCACTTTCCTCTTCCTTGTGAAGTTCATTTAAAGAATGTTGATTGGGTACCCAGCTCCTGATTGCTTTGACCCTTTCGAACGTATGCTTCTAGACAGAACTGAATAGAGGCTTTTGTTATTGATTGATGTTGCGAGAAAAAAAAAATATTGATTGGTAAATCTCTTCGTCCTCATTTTCGTGTCCTTCTTTTATGAACTTTATCACATTCACTTCTTCCCATCCTTGCTAATTTACCAAATGCAAGATTAAGAATTCTAGAGACTGCTAAAGTATCCTGCTTTCCTTGTATACGGTTTTATATAGGCCTTTTATACATATTGTCTCCCTCCATCTAATGCCTAAGCTTTTGGATTGAGTTTTCTGACATTTTATTACAGCCAGCTTCCCATCTCAATTTTTTTTTCCGTGTGTGTGACCCCCCATTTATCAATTCCAAGTGCTATACTCAGTTTGGTTTGCACTTGAAAGGGGGTGTGAAGGTATGCCATATCGTTTGTGTACACATTCATTGTTTACCTTCACCTAAGGCTTAAGATTTTTTGTTGGACCTCATAGTCGTTATTTTAGTTGGTGAGATTAATCAAATTCTTAAATGCATGAAATGTATGTCAGCTGTTGTTTGGGGCATTATGGGGAACTTTGTTTTGTGATTCACTTGGTTAGTTAGTTAGCTTTGATGCATTTTAGTTCCTGGTGAAATATGAAATATGATGTCTTAGGACCAATTTTGAATATCTAATATGATGTCTAAATACCATTTTGGTTCCAAGTTTCCTGCAATTGCATGTTGTTGCCTTGTTTTTAGGTGAAAGATTTTTCTTAATCTTAGATTTTGTACTCAGAACATGTGGAAGTAATGGCCTCAATCTTTATTTTAAGGCAATGGGCTAAGACGTAGTTCTTCAGACCTATATTTAGACCTATAAATTAAGGTGATGTCGTGCCAATTATTTTATGGACAGCTCATTCTACCTTTTTCTCTAATGCCAGATGCAAGGAGTGGTAAACTTTTTTGGCCGCATTTCAGTTCTTATCGACCAAAATACTCAAGCCTTCCACATGTTTATGACAGCGCTTCTTCAGGTAGTCTTTTATGTCCTGTGGCTTATCTGTTAAATGTATTTGCAGAGTGATGAAATTATTGGGTCTCTCAGTCTCTCTTTGTTAATAGGGTGATTTATGAAATTGTGATCCAGCTGCATAGATGCTCTTTCACCTTAAACACCTGTTTCTCTCCCTGTCGAAGTTGACAACACATAAAGTTTGTGTATCTCCCTGTGTGGAAATACGTACAAGCACATGCCTGTTGCGACCATACTGTTTTGTCCATATTGAGAATTCTGGAGCAAAGTTTGGATTAGGAAACTGCATTGCTTAAACTTTTTCAGTTTGCTGTGCAAGTTTCTTTAGTGGACTGCACTATGTAATGTAACTGAGGTGAAGGGGGCTGTAATGTTTGTGGAGGGAAAAATAAATAGGTATTACTATACATTTTGGTAAAATTGGTGTGAAAGGAAAGTGCGTCCGAAAAATAAAAGCATGTTTAAGATTAAAGCTAGCTTGAATCTGAGAGGGGAAAATTCACTTTTTTTCACTTTTTAAAGATGATGGAAATTTTAAGTCATGATTGGTTTTACTTGATGTCATTGTCTATAAAAGACCTGTAGCATGGTAAGAGCGCTAATTCATTATATTATGTACTTGCTTACGTTGAAGATATCAGGGAACTATGTATGTCGCTTTGAAAGCTTTTGTTAGGATTTTGTGTTGTGCTACTGTCTCAATACTATGCTCTAAGCAATCTGGCATGTTCTGCAGCTTTTCGATCGGTCTGGAATGTTATATGGTGAGCTTGCTAGATTTGTGTTGAGGCTGCTGGGGATCAGGACAAAGCCCAGAAAAGTTCACCCGCCAGGCCCTGACGGACTTCCACTTCCTGGACCGGACAATCCTCATGCCGCTCGGGGCTACACTGAGAAAGCAAAGGCCGCTCCAACTGGATCTTGGGACAATGTTTGGGAAAATGATGCCTCTAGATAACGTTGGATTAGCTACTTCGCCTGAGTGTACACGGATTGGTCAAGAACACAATTCCTCTCTTTGTGTGTGTTTGTGTGGACGTCTCAAGGATTGGATCTCCGATGTGCGACATTGTGTCATCTGTTATTGTGCAGAAAGTGCATCAACATCAACATCACCTTTATTGTGCAGAAAGTGCATCTGATAAATAATAAACGTTTGATAGCTTGGTTAAGAAATCTTGATTATAATTACTAGAGCTCCTGGAAAGTGTTGACGGAGAAGAGCTCATCCGTGTTTTTTGTATTTTTCCATTGAATGGTGAGCGTTGGAAACAGCAAATCGTTGGTTTGACTGTCCTAACCATGCAGAATATTTGCAATATGTTAATGAAAAAGACGTGCTTCCATTTATCGACAATATCCTCTAAGGATTATGTTGGGATGGTTAAACTGGGAAGAATGTATAGACCATTTGGATTGATTTTAATAGGGGGTTGTGAGCGTACCTCTACTGTTGAACGATCTCTTCCAGCTTGAAATGGTGTAGGGAAGAAAGTAAAAAGACTCATTTAACCAGGTCTTTCCTATGCATTCTGAGGTCGGTATGTTTTTGGACGCTGACCATTCTCGCCCGGCTGAATAATTTTCAATGTGTCAGGGATAAGTTAAGCCCTTCTCATACGCATCTCAACCTAGGAAGCCACAAGGAGCGTCCATGTTCCGTGCTGAGTGTACTAGGAAATTTCATAAGCTCGTGCACATCAGTCCTGAGTCACAAGAACATGAAATTTCTCCTTGCCAAACCTGAAGACTTATTTAACTCATGGAATTGATCTATAGCTGGTTTTAGGAAGTAGAACATCTCATGGGAGTTGAAAATTGAAAAGGAGATTGGGAGGTGCACCAACAAAACTTTAAATTGGAGCGCCACGTGTAAGGTTGGACATATGAATCCTCCAGGGAAAAATGCTATTTAGATACAAGAGCCAATTCAACCAAAAAACAGATGGTTAACACCATTGAGAAGAGTTTAAATTAAAGCTAATATGGCAAAAATTAGCTGGAGGAGAAGCTTAGTGTGCCAATCAAGACAACGGCCAAGAGTACCCTTCAAACAAAAGAAGAGAGAGAGATAACGAAAGCGACGGAATACCATGGCATTGAGAGGGATCGATTGCACTATCAAGTCTACAACGATCAATCAAAGGGCGAGGAAGGGAAAACAAAAGATGAATTTAAATTATATATTCATTCTAACGCTATATCTAAAACATTGTTTCCCAATTGTTCTTGCGAGGGCATACCTTTACTTGGTAGTTGTTAGTGCTAGGTTGGTTATAAATGATAGATGCAGAGTAGGGCTACCATGACCTTCGGGGTCAAACAATAAAAATACATCACTCTAGAACGATCAGCATCTGAACTTCAGGAAACACCGGGACTTGCATTCGCAACACCTACATTCCCTCTCTCAGAACAAATAACCCTATACGCAGAGCTTCATTTCTATCGCCTCTTGGACATCAGGAGTTGATTAATTCCTTTTGCCCACATCAACTCATAGGAGGGAGGGAACATCATGCACAGCTCATGCCAAGGTCAGCTTGATATAAGTGAATATGCCCATGCAAACAGGCTATGGTTCTCGCAATTGAGTTGCCCTCAAGAGTCATATTGCCAAGATAGTTGCTTGACAGAGAAGTCATGTCCACAACGAGGAGACCTATACCTTCCAAGCAGAGCCAATATCCATCCAAATCCATGGCATCAGGATGATTAACTATTTGCGATTACCATAGGATCCATTTCATCCACGAGGCATGAGGCCTAGTTGGTGTTCTTTCACTGGCTGAATAAGTCATCTTTTTGCGTGTCTTCTCATCTTTCCCCAGATAATTGCCCATGGAGGAAAAGTCATCAACTCCCGCCATATGCAGCAATTAACTATGAAGCTTGATTCAAGCAAGATTCCAGAGTTTACTTGAGGAACAAGGATACGATTCCCTTCCCATCGAGAGAATACCTCTAGGGAAGGCCTGTAAAATCCTTCACTCTTTCCATCACACTGCATGAAAAAGTAAGAGTTTCAACATAAAAGTCCAAGGGGAAAGGATAAACCGGACCTCACAGAACTTATCAGTAAAGTATGGCACCAGCAGTATTGCCTTATGGAATGATTCACTATATTTTCTATTATTCGGATTGATGAGCAGAGGGTGAGAGAGGAAGGTAGGAATCGAACTCAAGACCGCCAAATCCTCATTTATCATTTCCTATACCATATGAAATATAACTGATAAGGAAAAGAACATGGAAAACTATTAGGGGAGATAATAAAACTACTAGATAGATCAGAAGTGATCTTTTATTTGTTAGATTTGAAAAACACTCTTGTATCAAACTTTGTAGCAACGTTAACCCCCTGTACCCTCTGATGAGTTTTGTATTTCACATTCAAAAGGATAAAAATAAAACAAAAACGCACAGAACGTGATTTTGCCAATAAGTGGGATAAGCAAAACTCTGTCATACCTCTTCTTGAGGCATGGAACTAAATTTTCGAGTGCTTTATGGATAACGGAAACTTCTGAGCCCTCATGATGACTAGAATCCTTTGTTTCTGCAGTTGTAACAAAATAGCCATTATCAGTCATTACCACAAACTTCTGCTGACAATCTAAACATGCAAAGCAGTAAATGCCATGAGTAACTTGATGGCCACGAAATTTATTTGATGTCATTCACCAAGTACCTTTTAAAATGATGTTAAGGGTTGCAATGGTTATCCCTGATGACAAATTGATTAACACAACAAGGCACCTCTACAATGATATAAGTTACTGAAGGGCAATCAATAACTTAGTTACCATTCTTACAATGGAAAAACTAATGTTTTCACAAATATGATTTGACCAAATTTAGGGAACAATGACCCTGCTTCAACAGTAAAGCATGAATCCCTTTTCTTCAGGATTGTCTCTCAAAGGATAAAGCTCGGTTGGTATACCTTCATGGCCTTCAATGGACTGATCACGTCCTAGATAGGAACATTCATTCATCTCTACATTCAAACCTTCTCTTTGTGCAAATTCTTCCAATATATAACCTACAAAATTAAAGGCAATTATACTTGTTTCGTCACAAGCTTCCTGGACAGCAAGGTATCGATTTATGTAAGTGCTTGATCTGTTCGAGACATCACTTTGTTGATTCTTCAGTTCATCATCTTCATCTTTGTGTCTCTCGAGAGATTTTGCACGCCCTGTGTTGGGTGACACAAAAGAGAAGGGACCATCACCATTGATTTGAGCAGCACTAAAGTTGCCCAATGGCTTTACATTATCTCTATCCATACTATTCAAGTGTTTAGAACTCTTTGATTCTTGGAATAACAAGGAGGAACTACTATACAAAGCAGCAGTGGGGGCAATACTGGGAGAGATATCTGTCTCAGATTTAAGAGCAGCAGCAGCACTGTAAAATACTTTCCTTGGGGTGTAACTGGGAGAACTACCATTAGCCTTAATATCGAACGGAAGCAGGTTGGAGGTATCAGCAATAGACTCTCCAGTACCTTCCACTGGAAACAACGAATCAATGTTGTCAGACCTTCCACTATTTGCTATCCTTGTATGTCTCTCATCTTCATCATCGGAGTCGGAGTCGTCATCACTTTCCTCCAATTCCTCAAAATAAGCATTGGTGAAATCTGCATGATAACCAATTTCAGGAAGCAAATCCCAGACATTCTGCTTCATATGGGCACTAACAACCAAAATGCATTCCACTTCTTCTTCAACTTCCTCCTTAGGTAAGGATGGTGCAGTTCTAGAATTCCTGTTAATAAAAGCCAGACAGTCCAATAAAGACCTTGGGATCACATCCAAATCAGAGCATTCAAAAAGATACTCAGTCAAAATGTTCTTGACTGCTGCTCGTAGACGACTATTTGGGACTTTAGCACTGGGGTCCAATAGTGACTGCAAAACTTTCAGCTCCTGGAGTCTAACTTTTGAGTTCAGGAGCCAAAGCGCCTTCACAATTTCATCCTGCAAACTTGTAATTTCTGAAGCAAATTGGTAGAACTTTGTTCCTGCGGAACTTTGAAAGCCTGATGCTAGCTTTAAAGATAATTCTGCTATTGCCATTGCTTTAGCTAGTGGTTCTGGTAGACAATCTCTAGAACCAAGATCCATCAACATGTTTCTACTAGTTTTCCTCACTTTATTGATAAGATCATCTCGGCTCCGTCCACTTTTAAAGGGCTCCAACCGAGGCACTCTCCCCTGTACAAGTCTTAGTTTCCTATACATTGCAATCAGAGACGGTGTAGAGAGTTCCTCAAGTCTACCCAAGAGCTTCAAAGCCGCTACCTTTTGAAAATGAGATGCAGGAGCCAAATGATTCGGACAGTTTCCTCGGAAATTCCGTGGGTCATTTAGAAGTTGATAGAGCTTCTTATATGTAACATTATCCCATTGAGTGTTCTTTTCAATATGGCATACTTTACGGACAGTTTCCCTAATAAGTTTCTTCATCTTCCAGCGAGTTTTGTCAAACTCGACAGACCCCCTAGTAACTATCATAGCAAAATGATAAAGGCCCTTATTGGTCATATCATTTAGATGAGGTAGAATTTCCTTTAGCAAATTAGGCATGTCAGACGATTTAACATTTTCTGGAACACCACTGCACCCTTGTTCCATATCATGCGATAAGATAGCTTCTTCAACATGTATCTTTGCAGTCTCATAAAATATCTGAAAATGATAGACAAGGTAATATTACAGTGTAGATAGTGCCAATGTAAAATTAGGCTGGAATTTGGAATTTCCCGGTGCCAAGCAAGAGAAGAGAAGCGGCTAAAACAGACGAAGGAAATGCCAACTCAATTAAGGAACTTGCACTAGCTTTAGAAAAACATATGAATCCTCAAGCATACTTCCAAGAAAGGGTAAGTAATCATAACACTGAAAACGCAGATCATTTCAAGCCAGGCTATGATTAGAAGAACAGAACAAAAGGTAGTAACAATATTAGTAAATAAGACGATAAGACAAAGAAAGATTTTTTTTTTTCTACTAGAAATTAAGGAAGGTTGATAACAAATATAAAATGTTGGCACATTCGTGAAACTTCCCTAGTTAAACCATTGTCAGGTGCATAAAAAATGTTTTAATATGTATCTCAAGTCAATGACAGCCCGAAATATTATTTATGCTAGAGAAAAAGAGGAAAATAAGACCAAATACAATCTATCACAATAAATCTTGCAATGGTGACATAAGAGCTTACATCATCTTCTCTGAGCATTGACTCACGTAGGGCCCTGAAAATGCACCAATAAATTCCTAATGTGAATTTCACGATTCAATGTGTATATATGACCACAAAGAAAAAGGGACCATTTTAGAATCTACGAAAACAAAAAAGCAATGTAGAAGTAGCTTGCACAAAAAAAAAAAAATTTACTTCGTCTTGAAAAACTCCGGCCCTTCTAAATGCTTTAACTCTGAATTGGACAATGGTAACCCCATCAACCACCTACACGCATTTTTAAATAACACCGTCAACTCGCAAAGAGAACATTGCATATATTATTGGTATTCTGCGTCAATCGAATTGATCAGAAAACTTGAGAAGCATGTTGCTGTCCAATTCGAAAACAAACAAACACAAAATTTGCTGGTTAAAAGAAAGAGAAAAACAGCAGGAAGAACAAGACTTCAAAGGAAGAGAATTTGAGAGAGAAGGCTTCAATTCATTCTGCTTCGTCGATTTCGTCACATCAAATGCAACTAAAAATCAGCTGAAAGAAAGAAAATCAAACGACATCAACAAACTCTCATCTATCGAACAGAAATATATCTACAAACTAGTAACTTTCCCAGGCATCAGAAGCTCCAGATTAACCACCCGTCAATCAAACCTCTCCTTTGGGGAGAAAGATTGCATTGAAGCTAAGATGCGCAGAAAAGCGACATACCATCGATACGCGTATGCATACAAACAAGAAATTCATGCAATCAACGCATAAACGAAAGGACCTTCTCTTGAGCGCGAGCTGCTTCTCTTGATGCTTAATTTGCGACAGTATGGATTCGCAGTCCGTGTGGTAGAGACCCAAACCAGCCATGTCCATCGATCGAGATCGAGAGAGAGATTAGGGTTTTGTGGGGATTGAAGGATGAACGGCAGATGCACGGACGGAAGAGTTGGTTAAGCAACGGCTTTGTGAAAAATAGGATGCAACTGGGGATAAACAAAACCGGCGCAAGAGATCGGAGTTCGAGTTGGGTCGGGTTAACCCGACCAGGTGAAGGAATTTTTTTTTTTTAGGTTAATATCACAAAAAATTTTCAAATTGATACACTTATGATAAATTTATCAAATTTTTTTTACCATAAAAAATTATAAACTAGTATACTTGTGATAAATTTATCCCGAATGATACACTTCTAATAAATTTATTCTCTATTAATTTTGTTTAGTCTAACTGTCGAATTCTTAAATCAAATGACACATAGCAGTTAACAGTTATACCAGTTGGGTATTTTTTATTCTCTATTTATCACAAATGTATCAATTTAAGATTTTTATGGTATTAACCTAATTCAACTAAGGGTAAATTTGTCAAGATATATTAATTTGAGATTTTTCATGATAAAAAAAATTAATTTAGGATAAATTTGTCGCGTATGTACTGATTTAGGATTTTTGGTGATCAAAAAATAATTTGAGATAAATTTATTACGAATATATCAGTTTAAAATTTTTCGTGATATTAACTTCTTTTTTTCCCACTTTTGTGACTTATATCAATGGAATCAATGGAGATTGTCATACTTATCACCCTTCGTATCCAGCGCACGAGTCTTATTTAGGAATAATTACACTATCTATGGAATGCCCTATATCTTCAAATAGACAAGCCGTGGCATGATTGAATTTCTAAGTACGACAATACGTATTCTAAATTTGTTTTTTCCTTTTCAGTAATTTGCATGCGAAAATGACGGAAGGCACAAAATTACAGGTCGGTCAAATTTCGAAGGAAGGGATCATTGTTGATCTTAAACAAATTTATCGTGGACATCACCCTCCTAAGCCTAGTCATCTTTTTCTCTCTCTCCTTAAATAATTAGAATAAGTTCTCTAACACTTTGCACAATATCTACTCTCTTTCAAAATCCAATTTATCATAAATGCAAATCGTGCACGCATTATAGAACAAAGCTTTCACGTTTGAATACGATATAAGGATAAAAAAAAGATTAGGAAATACCTTTTCGAATAAATGGAAGTCACTGCATTGAAGATCACTCTTATCTTATCACCAACTAAACTTTCTCATAATTCTGATCATTACATTGGTTTCGTTAAAAGTGAGAGCAGGGTAAATATTGAGGAGTGGCCATGCACTTTTGCTTTTTGTGTGTAATGGGGTCCCCAATCTCTTCTGGGAAGAAAACAGAGAAAAGGCAAATATGCTAACTCAAGCTCATAGAGATCAGGTACAACCAATCACAAATAAAAATTGGAGAGAGAGAGAGAGGGAGAGAGAGAGAGAGAGCAAAAAGAAGTGATGCTGTACAAGAAGGCTACTCAAAAACAATATACAGGTAAAAATATGGCCACTCCGTGTTAATTTCCCACACGCCCGGAATAGGGAACTGCTCAATCCTCAGCTGGATTTCATCAGCACAAAATTGCACTGAAAAGAAATAATGAAAAAATGGAAACCATCATTTCCAACTCGACACCACGGCATCCTGCACCAAGAAACTAGATGGTAAGCACATTTCGGGGTTCGCTGAATCAGACCAGTAAAAGAGAGTGTGAAATTGCTATGAGGACTAGCTAGCTAGCTAGCTATCGTTAACATCCAAATAGATCTGAATGAAACCAATTTGCATCAAACAATTTAAGCAAATAGGCCGAAATACATTCACAGACAAGGACAGATGAGCAATTTGCTTGAAGAAGTGTGCGTGGCCTTAAAGAATAGCTGCCCAGGGGGAGGTCTTCCAAACCACATCCCTAACGGGGCATGACAGATCATTGTCGAAGCTAAGCAGGCACTACCAAGTGCCAAGGGGGTAAGCCATGAACCAGAAAAGAATGGCTATAGTTTTATTAATGAAACCCCCTAACATGCAAAAGCGTGTCAGCTGAATGGAAAGTGACTCTCCTTCCGAGAAATCTCTAGCAATAGTCGGCTTTGAGGGCTAAGCTTTGTAACTGATTAATGTTTCTTCAAAGTGCTGAGAGTAAATCCTAGAGATTAGGGTCTGAAGACTTACTGGGAGCTTTGACAGATCCAGAAAGTCCTGTCTGACCTTGACTGATTATGCCTATTTCAAGATAACTTAAACCGCTTTATTCCGAAGAAAAAATGGGTAAGTCGGATCTCTACAGATACAGAACCCATTTCAGTCCACGCTGCTGAACTCAGTTAACAGCATTGCCAAGCAGAATGCTTTCTCATGTGAGCCAGATATGTGAATTTCACCAAGTTAGATAGGTGAATCTTGCTAGGGATGTGCATTTTATCGACACCTAACTTCACATATAATTTAAATCAGCAATACTCAGATTTACATGGGCGAAAAGTTGCATGGTTAACGGTGCATACCAGGGTTTTTCATGGTCTCTGAAGTTGGCAATGCAGGCAGTGACATTTCTGCAAGGTCAAACACAAAACAAATGCTGTCATCAAAACCAAGTATGGGCAGAGAGAAGTAAGATGACAAAAAGAAAGTAAAGATGGGGAAGAACAAATGATTGACATGATTAGATATCAGGTTACCAGGAGCACATAGTGAAAGAGATGAAACTGATGACGATGAAGGCCATGGAGCTACAATGTTGTCATTCAGGTCACATGTGAAGCTGTACCCTGTTGTGTTGTCAAATATCACATCTGCAGGCAAGCTACGCAGTAGGCAACCTGCTACTAAAAGAAAGCAAGATTCCAGTTATTATCTACGGTCTGAATACATACATTAGAAGACAATTCAGCATTAAGTTCTTTCCAGCATGAACAGGAATGGCACCCACTTCATTTGTGAAGAAAGTGTCATTTTCGAATTCCTATTTGCCTTCTCCAACAAAATCAATTCCAGTACTTTCTTCGACTTGCCAATAAAAATTTATAGCAAGAAAAGATGTAAATCTTGTGCAAGAAGTAATGGATTTCTAAAGCTTGAAACTTTATAGAGTGAGTTACTCGGAAGGTATTTTACATACGAAAAATCATCAAACAAGAAAAAGCAGAGAACTAGGAAAGAACTTGAGAAAAGGGGACATCAGTGGAGAAAAAACTAACCTTGTTGTCCATATGCTGCGTCCTCTCCAAGTACGTAAGAAATGAAAGGAAATTAAGTCAGTAATTATAAATTATGAATGACAAACAGCCTCAGAAAACACAAAAAGCCTCATAAAAAAATTCTACCTTGAATACTAAAATCTTTCAAGTCAACGTCACAAAGCTCATATATATTTGTCATGACTCCTCCTTTTCGAAGCATCGAACCGAACACCGTTGCACATATTATTGCCTGTTTATTCGTAATCAACATCTGTCTCTGAAGTCCCGCAATATATGCATTCAGCGAGCTACAACAGGAAGGGCTAGGAGCAGCTACATTACGGCATGCAGTGATTACTTCGGAAGGCTGCTTAAATTGCAAAGGGCATACTGCAAAGAATTTTGACATGAGTGAGCCAAACATTTGAAAGATACCTCATATCTAATCCCAAAGGTGTCTGCAGAGGGTCAGTGGGACTCAAGATCAATAGATGTCAGTCAGAAACTAACAGAAAATAAACAAGCACATTAGCCCCATCATAAAATCAGGTTTAAAAAAGAAAGTATATACACATATCCAAGCCTTATCATCTAAGGTTCCCATGAAAATGGAATGCTTTCCCAATAGAAATTCAGCATGAAACTCTTCTCTCATATCAACATCAATAAAGAGGAGGTACCAAAAGTTTCCCAGTACACCTGATTGTTCCACACATATCCTACCTCATCACACATTCCACCCTTAGCCACCACTGTTTAACTTCGTGGCTCGGAGAGATATACACAAAGGAAACTGATAAGTGAAAGCCCAGATAATACCACATTAAGCTACAAACAAAAGACCAGAACTGAAATAGTTTTTTTTTTTTTTCGGGGGGGGGTTGGTGAACTGAAATAGTTTATTAGCAGCTGTATGTTGTGGCAACAGAATACCTTTGTTGACCTTGCATGCAGATAATATTCGAAATGCAGTATTTGCAACATCTGATGGAAGCTTTCTTGATATGTAAGAGTATACCACCCGTTTACAGTCATTTAGTATATCAACTCGACCAGAGCCCTGCCCTGCATCATTATTTTCAGTCATCGACGATTCTCCCCCCGATATCCTAAGAGCAGCTTCTGCAATTGCAGGCTGGCAGATCGGTCTGCAACATTCTTTAAGAGGATCTACTGTGCGGCAGGCCTCAACTAGGCTGCTTGAGTTCACCATTTTCTCAAAAGTCATAACATCATTTACAGGACAAGATCCCCCAGTAAGATTTGCTGATTTTATCGAGCAGATTGAAGGTATTGTGGCGTTAGCTCCTCTGCTGGCGAGGATACTCATGATATCAGAAAAGCAATCATTTGCGACAGCATTTTGCACCACCAACTTGTCAGAGCTTAAACTGTAAAATCCCTGGAATATGTGGACAAGGCTACCGAACTGTGGACAACATATCACGTTTCCAACAAGCATTGCCATCGGTTGAGAACAATCAGAGGCTGTCCTGCTTAGTATATTGGATATAGCAGAGAAATTTACAGGGCATTTTCCTGTTAGAACTGGCTCATATGCTGTTGGAAAAGTGGGATACATTGGTGGCAAAGGCTGATTTGGAAGTGGATATTGTGGAATAACAGAGGGAGATATTTCTATAGGGTAAAGGATGCCAGTGCTAGGGGGACTCGCTAACTCAGACACGGATGCAACATGGGTAGATTCAAATGACATTTCCAATGTTACTACATCTCGGAAGCTGGATAAATAGATGATAAACAATAATAACTGATGGCACAAAGAGCCTGCAAAGACAAAATCAACATTTTAGATTTAAACCGATTAAATGAATATATGGCACAAACTCTGACAACAAAGAAAATCTTACCCCTAAGAAAATGATAAAATTTAAAATAGCTCATGGGTCCACTATCCCTCTGGCAGCATCAAGTTGCACGAAGATACTTCAAAGATAGTTGTGAATCTCCCAAAATAAAATCCAGTCAAACAACATCACCTGCGGGCAACAAAAAGTTAAGACCAAGATGTAATTGAGCAGCAGTGAACAAAAATGAGCAAATGCGTACAAGCTGTCACATTTTTAATGGAAATTTTGTATACGGTAAAAACCCACATGCAGATGAAGACAAGTAAAAACTTTATCTTAAACTAAATCCACAGAAAAACTAAGATGAATGCCATTCTAAGTTTCTCCTGTCTCCTCAAGCATTGGAACCATACAACGTCCTTCCCCCAACTGACGTTTTCTACAATTAATGATTCCAAATATTAAATTCAAACAAGGTGTTACTGCAAAAAGGAAAAGAAAAACTAACAAAACCAACATGAATAATTTTGCGCATTTCAAGCTGGTAAAGTGCACGGTGTCTCCTAAACATGTCCATACACACTGCTAAGTTCACATAAGTAGTTGGAAATGTACTTTAGCCGTAGAACAAAATTAACCTGCACTTGCTGATGTCAAATGCTGGACCTATTACCAAAATCTCAGATGAAACAAGTTACAATCAGCCAAGAATTATACTAGTCTGCCCTCTACTCCAACAAAATAGAGATAGATAATCTAACCACTCTCCATTCAACTGTTTTCCATTACCCATTTAAGAATTAAGCATAGAAATCCCGGACAATAATTTCGCTACAAGAATCACTCATAAAAGTCCAAATATCACATCAGCACTCATGACATAAGATCTAGTCATTTTCGCTCCTAAACTGTATCACCTACCATATGAACTTAAATGCCTACAGCACAACACCATAAATGAAAATTCCAACGCCCATCTATTTTTCACAAAGAAAAAAGGTCTTAATGACCCCAAGGCGAGGCGAGGTGAGTTTGCCCACTTAATGACCAACTCGGCTTTCGATAACTGAAAAGAGCGAACCATTCTATGCATTTGCCTGGAAACAAGAACCGAATACAGAGAACTTAAAAACATCAAGATAACAAATGCCTTACATCGTCCCAATTCGCTCAACGCAAAAGCATAACTCAGCTGATCTTCACCATGAAATGCTTATACCAAGCTCAGATTAAGCTCAATCATCAGCAAGAACAATAATAATGTTCCCTAGGCAAAAAAGAAAAGAAAAAATGTGAGCTCATCCCTTCACAGATTCCACCAGCCGTCGGAACGACCAGAAAGCAGGAAACAACTTACATCCTTCCCTAAAAAGGAAACGAGACCAAAACGAGAGCAAACATACCCGATGACGTAGGACACATGAAGCATTTCCGGGATCAGAATCAAAAGATCTTCCGGAGACTCCTCAAGATCAAGAGCAGCGAAATACCAAGAAGCGAATTCACCGGTCTCTCCGTGGCTTGATCGATGGAGGTAAAAGAAGCAAATGGTTACAGCTCGCTCGCGGAAACCCTAACTCGGAGCTAACTCGGAGCTCACTCAGAGAGAGAGAGAGAGAGAGAGTCAGTGAGATAGTGCGTCTGCTCCGAGACAGGAAGACAATATTATCGGACTGTCTGTCGTGTTAAAAAGAGAATTATAATAATAACAATAATACCGCCATCATTATATTTTATTATTATTGCTTCCAGATAAAATAAAATCGAAAAATAAAATTAAATATCGTAAAAATTGTAATTTGGCTGTCCTAATTGACAATTGCTTCATTCAATTGGGAATTACAAACAGAAAAAAAAAAAAGCCACCTGCGATTAATCAAAATATTTAATATAATTAATTATTTTGTGGATATAAGAAAAATTGTAAAGTTGGGTAGATAAAGTGGAAACTGCAAAAGCAGCGTTTAACAACTTTATTTGACCTTTTTAGTATCTTCACTGAAGAAAAAAATAGTAAAAGGGAAGGCCTTTTGGACTGGGCTTGATAAAAGCTTGGTTTCAGACTGCTTGTGGAGATTTGGGACTTTAGGGCTCGGAGGTTGGTTGGTGCTCCGTTTGTTTAAAAAAAATATATATATATATATATATAATTATTTACATTGCTTGCAAAATATATTGAAAAAAAAATATTACCTTTGTTCAGGGGAATATTTTTAAATATTTATTTTTCGCAAAACAAATGAAACACGATTAATGTAAATCTTATTCATAAAATCAATTTGTACATTTTATAATATATGACTGCGAAATAACGAAAGATTTCGATGTTCGGTCAAGATCATATATCTATTGCTAGTCTGGCACCGCTCTCCGAGTAGATTAGGTATAAATTGCCCTTGTTGTGTATAAAGTGAGACTTTTGCCTAGTGAGAAGATTCAATCATAAGTTTCTTCATTAGTCAGAGACTTGGGACTTCAGCTCTCGAAGATTAATGCAAATGAACGATTTAAAAAATAATTAGTCATATCCCTTGCAAAATAAATTGAAAAAATGCATATTACCTTTGTTCAGGGAAAAAAAAATCAAATGTTCATTTTTTCGTGAAACAAATGAGATATGATTAATGTAAATCCTATTCGCAAAATCAATTTGTAAATTTTAATATATAACTGCAAAATAACGAAAGATTTATTGCTAGTCTGGTACCACTCTTCGAGTAGATCAGGTATAATTTGCCCTAATTATGTATAAAGTGTGACTTTGCTTAGTGAGAAGACTCAATCATAATTTTCTTCATCGGTTAGTACAGCAAATGTGGAAAAAAAGCTATGCCTTTACGCATAACACCAAATTGTCAATTTCTGGGACTATATTATGCCGCCTTTTATCGGGGGTTTAGTTACAGACGAGTCACTAGACACTCCTCAACTACATCAATCTATAGTCGGGGGGAAATTTATTGGCTATGAGGAGGAGGAGCTAGGGTTTCCAAAGAGTGGCCAATTTCAAATCCGACTCTTGTGATTGAACATGCATGGGAGTTTTATGCGATCAATGATTTGAAAGTAATCATTTGAAGCGGCCCGTAACGGGTTTTGTGTGACTAAATTTTTATAGGGCTATTCACGAAAGAGGAGTATGGCGATAGCCATAGGAATAAAGAGAGAGAATATAAGCCATAGACGTCTCGAACGCCTTAACTCTGGAATGCTATCTTTTAGGTCCTCGAATTATTCTTTTCCTAGGCAAAAGCCCCCAAATTTCGAGTATTCGATCAAAACCATGTCGCATTATATCGGGCATGGCAAGAATGTGAAGCATTAGTGGCATTAACGAAATGAGGTAAGAGGCAGCAGCAATAAGAGCGGTAGCGGTAGCATTAGGAGTAGGAGCAATCATAGCAGCGGACTAGTGAAAACGACAGCAGCAGCAACAGCAATAACAGCAAGAGTACCAAAAGAGGGAGATGGCTAATAATGGAAGCGTATGCTTTATGATTTCAATTCTTACATCATCCAGAATTTTGATTCGTACATCCAGGTCGAATTTAGCTATATTTCTACAGGTTTGGTATGGAGATAGTTTGAAATTTATTATTCTTTTGCCTCAAATTTCCTGTTAGACTCAAGGCAAAACTTAAATCAGAAGGAAAACCAAAAAGTGCCCGGAAGGATGGGATGAAATGAGAAGCCATTAGTGAAGAAGCACTTCCCCCGTCCTTGGGCTTGGGCCTTTCTCAGTTTACTACACAGCAAGAGAGGCTAGCTGCAAGTCTCATTTTGTAAACGAAGTTTTAAGATCCAGTTATTTCGCAATAGATAAATAATATTTTTTTTAAAAATAATCGCTCATGTGGATTAAATATTTAATCAAGATAAAACGTGTTATTATCCACAGTAATTTATGGCTAAATATTTTCATTAATGATGAATTTTTTTATTTGTTCATTCACATTTATAATTGATATAGGCAATTATTTGGAAAAAAAAAATTGACCATTTCTTTTTTGGCTAAATAAAAGCACCTAGCTGCAAACCCATTTTTTTTTTCTCAACAAGGAGATGGGTTTACGTAAATCACAGAGAACATAAGGGAGGGTAAAAAGACGCTGCAATCAATTTGCCGAAAAGGGCAAAGACCCGGGACCTTGTCTCATAAAGTTTATTGTCAATGGAATGTTGATTAATAGAACTTCTACCATGAGATTTTCACATACAATGTTCATAGAGCAATCCAATCCGAAACCTATCAGATATTGATCAAGCATATAAAGACTAAGCGTTTACTGGCAGTAACTTGTGGAATCACCAGGTCATATGGCTGCTTTTTCCAGCAAAAATAAGGGAACAGAGTGAATGATTTGCCCCCATGACACAATGAAAGCATTTTTCTTCCCTCTCTGTTCTATAAATCTGACACAAATTCATGAGTATTCATGATAAAATCGACTCGGCCGATTAAGCTAGGATGACGGAGATGGAACCTTCAACAGATCATACGACCAAAACGATCGCATTGCCGTAACTTTGTCATTCACATAAAGAATTTTCCTGCCAGTGCCGCCTATAAATAAATTGTAAGCTGCCACTTCCTATCCTAAAAGCCAAAGAGTGCTGAGTTGTTCTCCAACTCGGTAATTGCACGAGCAACTAACTACAGCAGCTGCCCTTTCCCCTGCTCTGGCGACCCAAGTTTTGCTGCAGCAGTCCTGCAAGAGCGCTAGGTTCTTTCTGGACCCACGAGCCGTGACAAAATACGATTTTCATGAAGCCAAATTAAGCAATGAGCTAGCTTCCAGGGTGATTGGCAAAATTTTACGCTAGCAAAGAAAAAACCCAGTAACAAGAATTTCCGCCATTCAAAATTCTTCACAGCTGAATCCTCCCAACGGTCTGACCTCCTTTCTTCTTTTCTTGCCAGCACTTCCTTGAATAGAGCTTTCTCTATCCAACCCTTTGGAGTCCCAGAAATCAACTAATTTGTTAGGAAATTCTTGACCGGAGCCATTGGTCAACTTTGCTTCGGCAGCCAGAAATAAGTTCCAAAACAAATGTGGGAGGGAAAAGGCCTCCTAATTCCTTCGTGTTTTCTTCTTCTGTTTGTCCTGCACCCGATATCGATCCCGCCTTTGCTCTCTCTGACGCTTTCTTGATAACTGCTCATCTTTGGCCATCTCTGCTTCTAGCTCTTTCCTCTTCTGTTCTTCCTTAAGCTTTCGTTTCTTCATCTGTTGAAAAGAAAAAATAAGTCCATCTGAAAACTTAACACGCTTCATAACCGGAAAGAAGAACAATGAACTTCGCATTATCAATTTCAGTCAAAAGAAAATGGAGAAAATTGTTTTGGCATCTTTTGAACATGTAGACAAGCAAAGATAGGCAGATATCATTTCTAGAAAACCCTATCTTCCTAAAGATGATAAGATTTCGTTTTTAAGAAACCATATCTTGCTATATCTTCTTTTTTTTTAAAAGAAAAATCTTGTGAGATTTTTTGACTTTCAGTTTTCCGGATTTTGCATGTATCAGTATGAATGTGCAAGATATGCAAAATCCAGTCAAACATGCCAAGCAAACATTCATCAAATACCAAGGAGCTCCGGATAAAGTATGAATGTGCAGATTTTGGTGAGAGAAGAAACCAGTATGAGGGATCTCTTTTTAAAAGCTAAAAGGTATTAGCATTGTCAACCACATCATTGTCCTCTTATGCAGACTAAAGTCTCACAAAGTATACCTTCTCATGCCTAATTAGTTGCAGGTGTTGAACAAGAGCATGAACTTTTCTCTCATGGGATTCCATCACTACTGCTCTTCTGTTCTCAAGGAGCGGTCGCCTCCTACTAGAAATATCTTTTGGTTTCGAAGCAAATGGAAGAGCTGCCTGTAATGACTTTGGAATCACCAGTGGGTTGAACTTTCTTGGCTTCCTTTCAATCGGCTGTTGAAGAGAAATAAATGTCAGAGTTACGACTAAGAAGAAGAAGTGAACACGTAGCGTTTGCAGTTTGCATTAGTCCCTTTTTTTGGGCGAAAGGATTTATTTCCTAGATGGGCTCTGACCATGCACTATAAGTTACCTTGTACAACGAATCCTTATTGACAGGAACTGGCAGATTGTGCTCCCTCCTCAGTTCAGCTACAGTTTTCATTCCTTGCCATGTCTGGTCACGAGGCTGCAATGCAGTGGTCAATGGGTTGTAAAAGCGAGGAACTTCAACTTGGGTCCACGCACGCAAGAAAACAATGTCGCTCATCAGTATTTTGTCCTCGAAGGTGCATCTGGCTATCCCTTCTCTAAACTGTCCTCCTTTCCTTTTTGGTTCATTCCCTATTTCTTCTTTCGCAGCCTGCAACACACACATCAAACATAATCCCCGTGAATTAGTGCACTCAGCATCTTGACTCTATGCATATCATAACCGTTTTCAACCTCCAGAATTGGGAATATGAAGTCCGTCTCACGCTAGGAGAATAATCCATTTCACAGAATCAGCTTTTCGCAGCAATTTTTAACCGCATTTTAAGGCTGCAGTTATATATCTAAGCCTGCAGTCCAGCCAAGATTCAACCTGAAAAAATGCCACTGGCCCCATTTTCCTTCTTGTTCAATCTATCACGTATCAGATACTAAGAACATACATTATCCACTTGGCTGAAGTCTATATTTTAAAGGATGTTCACAGAAAATTTTTCGGGTAATCCGTCATTGCACAGTTTGGCATATCTAAGAAAGAACATTGAAACTGTGAAGAGAGATGTTTCCTCTGCAGGAAAGTAAGAATTCTTGATCGATGGGGATGATCATCATTTGAGAGCAGGTGACACTAGGATTTTCAGGCTAGCACTATATGCAGGCAGAAAACCCTCAACTTTATGCATCTCAGCAATCTTTAGCTCGTTTAGACTAGATGAAGATCAAAAACACAAAGATAGATATGAAAGAATCGCAACCGATAGTCGTCGTGAAATTTCTTTAACTATTTCTTTCCGTAAGGGAAAATATTCATGAGTTTCCTCAACATCTAAGAATTAGTTAATCCAGTTTCTGCAACTTCTCCTGGAGCTCTCATACACGATTCCTTTAAAAGTAGAAGAAAGAAAAAAATCAGGTGAACCAAACTTCAGACAATATTAATTTTGTAAGAATTGAACTTCAAGACATATTGCAGCTCATCTAACAAGATTTATTGAGCTTTATTTTAATGAAGTTGCCAAATCCAGCAAAAACGTGAACCCAGAAAAGGTTCATTTACTTTGACTCAGTTCTGTCCTTGCAATCTTTGCATGCTCCAAGTAGCATGACAAACATCTATATACATGCAATTATACAGAAGACTTTGACTTCTTTTGCCTTTCTTGCGATAAGTTCATATAATTTATTAAACCAACGTGCTTCACTTTTGGCCAAAAAAAAAAAAAGTTTAAAAATTACCTTCTTCACTTGACCTCGAATCCCACTGACAGTTCGAACAGCTGCACCTTCAAACCTAGCTATTTCAAGATCTGAAGTAAACATATCCTTTATGAGAGCAGTCTTCTTGAATATTTTGCAAGGGTGACCGACCAGTTTAATTTTCTTCACTATGCGTGCTGCATGGTTGAACTCAAGAACTACAGCAGTTGCTGTTACCCTGAATGATGCCTGTACAAGCGAAATACCATGGTAAAGATCCAGGTAAAATTGAGGAATGCTGTGCCCGAAAAAGAAAACACATATCCAGAATAGGCCAAGCTAAAATAATTACAACAAAGGAAAAGAAAATCCAATTTCTCACAATCTAAAAATTGAGAAAAATGTAACTAACAGTTACTTCGATTTAATATTTTCCATCATTATCCACATTGAGATATAGATTGCATTACAAGCAAATTATTCACCAAGATGGATGCGCCAGAAAGACTGATTAAGTGAAAGCAACCGGATCCCATTTTAAAGATATATGGTGAACATTAACTATGAGATGCATAATCTTGGGGACTGTGGACCTAACAACTAAGTACAATACATCGTTCCGTATACCTTCCACATGATTGTGAATTCATAAATTATCCATTGAGTTAAAAAATCTTAAAGTTTTACCACCATTGGGATAATAACAGCAATCGAGTATCGGATACCAAATGATCAAAGCAATTCAATAAACAAAATTGATGCCAACTTTGAGGGAACAGTTACCTGATTATTTGATAAGTGCTGGACAGCAACTACCCCAGTGTTTGGAGGAGCTAGAGGACCCCAGAACATGGCAAGGCAGTGCATGTGCTCTGGGGTGTACTTTAACATTCGATGCCTTCCGTTACTATCCTCTATTGCATAAATAGGTATGGTTTGGTAACGCCTCCACCCAATAGAAACGATGATCGGGTCTCTAGTCTTCAGCACTTTCTTGTGCCACCTATGTCTCTTCAACCTTACCTGAAAATGAAAATACAATGCATGAGAAGAGCTCAACTCAACCCAAGTTTCAAGAAATAAAAACGATCCATTAGCAGTGAAAATTTTCACAGTTAAGCTGTTGGGCTCAGTTGGCATTCCCTATCACTTCCCCTGGTATCTTCTTTTATCTATTCCTTTATCTGCACATCATCCAAATGTCTAAAAGAGTATCAATTAATGGCCTATGAAATGATGATACTCAATGTTCACACTGAAGCAATCATGTTATTGGATAGTTAAAGGGAATTTTAGCAAATAAATGTAAGAAAATTTTGCATTTCTCACAAGAAGATTCCAGATCATGGCAATGAATCACCTTCACTAGACCCAGAAGGAATTGAATAGTGATACATAGAAACACATGGACTCATAACTGATGAAAGACCTGCAGTAATACTGTTTTCGTTTCTTATAGAATCCCCAAAATCAAAAGAACATTGGATTGAACCTATTAGCCAACAAGTGGCGATGATTAGCCTTAGCTAAGTAGCAGAAGAATATATATTTGCAGTAAAGCAGCACTGAAGTCATTAGACCTTTTACCGATGCTAACCTGCATGTATCCTGTATTCTCCTCACCAAGACCGACTCCACCAACCAATATGGGATGAGAGGGATCAAAATGTTCAACCATCTCAAAAGGAACATCATGGACCTCCAATCTTAAGTATGTACCAGTTTGGAAACCCTCAATCTCTACTCGAGTAGACTCATCCAGGTCATCAAGTTCAGCAATATTCAGCTGCTTGCGAAGTTCAATCTCCTCCTTCAACTGATAAATTCAAAGCACCAACCATTAAAAACACACCAGTAGTAAAAGCAACGACGAAAAATGATCCCAATGATTTACCTTGTCAAAATATCCACCTTCATTTGCTTGACTGCGGTTAGTCTTCCCCCTATGCTCTTTATTAGTCTCCTCCTCCGGTGATTCAGATTCATAATATGTAGGGACACTAGTTAAGGAGGCCAAAATAACAATAAAAAAGGTACCGTAACTTAGCTCACAGAGAGAGACTAGTTCCATAAAATTGTTCCAGAAAGTAATGACCCGAATGTTAACATGCTAGTATACGCGTAGCTTCTGCTGATAATAATGGGAAAAGGGCTCAATTGGAAAGTGCGGGGAAAGAAAGTGCTATATCATGTATAAAAGGATATTCGGAATCAAATTTTGCACGTAAAGCAAGCTTCTTCAGCCTCCTCTCTTCAATCACTGAAATATCTTCCTTCTGCATTGCAGTTTTGCCAGCTTCTCTTGTTGGATGACTTTCATATTTTTCTCCTGTTTCTAGATCTTCAAAGTCTGCATATGCAGCATCATCTTCATCACTGTTCGCCTCTGATATCTGGTTTCTGCTAGCTGCTTTTGACCAGTCCCCAGTCACAAAGCGGTCGCGGATGCTTTCAATAACTTCTCCCTCTTTCCAGCTTTTTATTGCCCCATACTTGGTGAATTTAGAACAATCTTCAGCATCGAGATCTCCATCATCTGGTCCTTCTCTCGATTTCTACAATCCAGGAAGTAGTGTGTGTGGGAAAGATGCAATCCAGGTTCACTCTCTTAAAATAGCACCAAGGGATAACTCTTAAAATGGACAGAAAACATGGACAATGTGGAAAAAAATCGAGCGCATACACAATCAAAGATTTACCTTCTTTCCTTCTTGTTTTGGCGTAAAGAAATCGTCTTTCTCACTCTCTTCACCTTCACTATTTTCCTGTGTTTGACTCACAGGAGTTGATGCTGAAGTAGATTTTCCATATACAACTTGCATAAGGTTAGCGTGTTGCCTTGAGACAGCCCTTTCCAACAAGGATTCTTTCCACTTTGAAATGTTGCCCATGTCATCTTCTGGAGGGACAAAGAATGCGGTTCAGAACTGAATAAAGTCCTAAAACTAACATGCATCTATAAATGACATTTGCTGCTTCTATTTTCCTTTGACTAACTATAAATGAGATGTCAACAAGTTTAGCACTTCATTAGTTACTCCTTTAGGTATCTTTATGAGCTCCAAGTGTCAACTTGCTTTCTTGTTTCAAAAGGCCCTATAAAATGACTATAGTAATCCCAGAGTGAGAAGATTGTACCATCTATTTCATGATCCTCTCCACCTTCCCTAGAGTAATCAGAATCAGAAGGTGAATCATTGTTTATATCATCATCATTGCTGTCATCTCCGTTTTCGTCATCGGAACCCTGAGGATTTAAAGGTACAAAAATTGGGCATCATGCACTGAGATTACAAGCCAGTACACAACTCACTACCTGGTTAACACCCTTAAGTATCTATATGCCAAAACTGCACACATAAAGAAATATACAGAAATGCATCTCCACTTAATGCATAAAAGCACTGAAAATTATGTTCAAGAATGACTAGCTTTTTAGGTAAAGAAACGACGCCAACTGGGTTCAAATTTGGGTGTCAATGGTTAACCTTCAGGATTAAGGGCTTAATGCTATCAGTTTTTGGGATTTACAAATTTGAAGTTTGGAAGTTGGTACCAGGTAGTCGGTAATTGGAGTATTGGGAATTAAAGGTCTCAGGGATTGGACTGGGATTTTGAAATTGCAGCTTACCTCCTTGAATTTTTTTCTGAAAAAGAGATGACATATATGTGTTTAGAAAATCATAGAGCCAGAATAGAAGATAGCTTGACCAGCTCATGATTACACCAACAAAAAAGCACACACCATCCATAAATGCACTCAAAATTGAAGAGTCTTAAGATGAACCTGTCATAAAAAGCGAATTATTATGATCCAGTAATGGCATTGCAACATTACGAATGATGAGCCAGTGTATTTTGCATGCTTAAACCCATGGTGAGAAAGATATAACTGTTTGCTCTAGGATGCATAATCCGCATGATGCATTGTCAAGATCAATTTCTAAGCACATGAGAAAGTGTGCCTAGCGGTGGTGGTGGCGGCATTGATAACTGCAACTTACATAAGTAAAAGAGCAAAAGAGATCAAATTTCACCATTTTGCCATATCATGCGATGACAGAATATAAAATGACAATGAAATTTAATTACAATTGATTATAAGCACTTACAACATCCATATGTTCAACTTCATTTCCAAATATGGCTTTTCTCCTCACCCTTCCACCATGAAACTCAACATGTTCCTTCAATCTCTCTTTGAGGGAAGCATGTCCTTCCGATGGATCGCCATCTTCTTCATCAAAATCACTTCCATCATTCACATTCCTCGTGTTGCTCTGAACGGCTTCATCCTCAGATGAAACATCGACGTCCTCATTGTCACTGTCATCAGATACATCACCGTCTCCATCGACAGGCTCTCTTTCAGAATGATGTTCCAAATTGTGTTGAGCTTCCGGCAACATATTGGGTTTCCGACTAAAAAGGTCGATGAAGCTTTGTTCTAGCTTTTCATCGATTGAGTACTTTGTATTCTGGAGCGATCTGACCAAAGCCTCACCAACATCTTGGTCCTTTCCTACTTAAATTAGGAATGTCCATGGGATTAGCTAGAGGGAGATGCAATACTTTCTCTACTAACTTAAAGCATTACACCAAAGTCAACAAACATCCAAACAAAGAAGAAAAATATCCACTTGCAAATACCATACCCCCTCAACCACCCTCACTTTTAAATTATGGCAAACCTCGCTGTTCACAAAAACAGCGAGGTTTGCCTTAATTTACATCAGATTGAGTTTGGCGGTCATCAAATAGGATTACCTTACTCCACATCAACACCTCTCTAGAAGTTGCTTACTACCAGAAACGGATTCTATCTTCAACCGTAATAACATCTCATACTGATACAAAATATTTAAGTGAAACATCACCAAACCACAACACACACAAAAAATATTTTCGCTATCCATCGGTATAATTTGCTCAAATTTTTCTTGGGTCCATGGAAGTTTCACCCACCCACATAAAGATTGCATGGAGGCACTACCTCTTCACTTTTGAGGGCTCAATATTGCTGACAAGTCACTGAAATTATATTGACCTTAGTTGTAGTCTTCGGACTCAATTTTACAGAAATGAAGACTAATAAAAGAAGTTTCCCTTGTTTAATGAAGCTCCAACGCACTTTTGCATTTTCGAAACTTTTCTACTCTGGGATATCAATTTTGAATAAATTCAAAGATCCTGCCATTGTGGGGGAGTAGGTAATTGCAAACTATAGGATATACTGCAACTTACCGCAGGGTTGAGGGGGCATATTTTGAATCTATCAAAATCTCCTCTATCATCAAAAGTTTGATTTCTGAAGGCATAGAGGAAACTAAGACTAAACTGCAAATTCTATTTTAACTTGTCCACATGCACATTTCTATAACCAAAATAAAAGTCCCAGGGAAGTGAAAAAGCTACAAACCTTTGGGTCTGAGTTCCCCATTTTCATTATCAACTTTTGAGAACTGAACAAAGTGATCATTTATGTTTATGTAGACCGCATCCTTGTCATAGAGAAGGTCCCCAAGTCCAGACATAGGAGCATAAAACAGCTTTTCCTTATCACGAAGTCCCTTCTTCTTAGCAGCTGATGGTAAGGGACAGGGATCAGCTAAGCTGGTCACACCAGCTAAACTGTAATCTCCAACACCAGCAATATGCACCTGAGGTGTAGTAACAAATCACACATGAGAAAGAGAATGTATGAAAATTTATGCCTATGCTAGCGTATGAACCAGCTCTTTGCGCAAGAATAAATTCACGTTTGATAAATCAATGAAAACCACAGTGATCTCTGTTTAGTTTATTAAAAAAAATTCTTCCTGATTTACACAATGTAGGTATTCTAGTCGCTAATTCCAATAAATGAATTTTGGATAATGACATTTCTCGTTATACCATGATTAGATATTTATATTGTAAGGAATTATTGTATTCTTGGAAAAAAACATGATTCAGCAACCCATTATCTTAATGAATTCTTTTTCGTAAGCATAAATATGGCTCTATTCACCTATAATTATCTAAATCATCAATGCCAAACTAAACTTTTCTAGATAGTTGTATATCTAATGGCACTTTCTATGTGATACTTTTGTCAGTAAATGCAAGTGATTTGCTCTTTAAAATTTGCAAAAAATATTTGATGAATTGATCAGTCCCGGATTCTACCTTATCTTGTAGGTGTTTTTTCTTTCATAAGACTGAAAAAATTATCTTAAAGGAAAAAAAAAATGTGAATAGCACAAGATTTCTTGCATAATTACGGCACTAGTTCATTCAATTTTTTCATATTATTTCTTTCATGACATTTTCCTAAACTTGTCTAATTTTAGCAATAAACTTTTTCCTTAATGGGCACCTACATGCAATCTTAGAAACTTTTTTCTATTTTTCTCTCTGGCTGCTTCCACCACCTGAGATCTCTCTCCTTACAAAATCACCTAACATCCTCCCACCCTCCCTCTCTCTCATCCATCCACCTTCCCTTCTTTTAACGCACCCACACATCAGAACTTGCATATGCACTCACTTCTTTATTTGGTCAATAAAGAAGCAAACGCACCAGAACACTCACTCATATTTGATGTCTCTATAAAAGATGCCATGCAACAATCACTTATAAAATTTCTCACACATACACGGAAAAACAACAAGTGAAACTGGGAGACAAATTAATGAAGGAACCCCCAGTCACTGCTGCACCAATCAAATCAAAATAAATTCATCCAACTACTCAAACTCTGGCTCATATCATACAGGTAAAACTGTATGCAAAATTCAAACGAAATCCATGGGATTGCCCCTGCTTAACATCTCTCTCTCAAGATAAGGCAAGAGATGATGGTATGTATTACGACGATACAGCCAGTGGAAAATTCACTGATTCGCAATGAGGTAATGCAAGTGTGCCAAGCAAGTCCCTCCATTTGAGCTTGATACCTAACTAACAATTATTTAAAAATGACACAAGTCAATTTGTCGTTAGTTCAGAACTTGCTTGCAATAACGTCTTCCTAGATACAACCAACAACTTGGATCTAGCAATTTATTTTGTCAGGTGGGAGAGGCAAAGAAAGAATGGGGGCAACCATGCATGGTACATTCCAAACCCTCTGAATACATTGCCAAAATGGATCCTCAATGTGCAAAAAAGAAAGAAAATATGACCATATTCTGTAACCTAAGTAGTCAAGAAAGCTGTAGAAGAATAAATTTCGGTATATACTCACACACAAGCTCCAAAAAAATGATAACAAAAGAATCAGACATCAAAATTCATCTTATAAATTACTAAAATTCATATTTTGTTTGGCTTAGTTGGTTCCTGCCTATTACAGAGCACCAATTACCAGTCCCAGATCTTTGCAGCAATTAGAGACAAATAATCATTAATTACTCCTTAGAAATATCTTGACTGACCAATATATTCCATAATATCTAATATCCTTCCCGCATAAGTTATAAATGCAGGAAGTAAATAGCGTGAAATCAATTACCTTGGTTCCCTTCTTCAGGTTGCAGCCTCGCAAATAGCCATAAACTGTAACGTTTCTGTCACACTTTTTATCGATGCGCATCCTTTCAGGAGGAGTAACATCTTCAAAGCGATCAACCAATACATATGGATGAGTAGTCCTCCAAGATAAAGGGTGAAACTTCATAACAGAGATGAACCTTGCAAGATTGTGTATCTCCCGTTTAGTATACCTAACCAGATGAGCAGAAGAGCAAACAATCAGTCAACATAGCAGAATAAGGGTACAAAGAAAGCATGACTTAACAATAGGCACTCACTTCCCATGTTTAAGACCAGATAAGTAAAATAACTTTGCTCCATCATATATTTCAGTCCAGAAACGATGCTTGAGCCGTTGTTTTGTTTTCTTGAGCTTTTTCACATCCATGAACTTATCAAGGTGTGTCAAGACTCCCATAACCTTTGGGAACCCGTGTACTTGCAAAATATTAAGGAACTCAAAGGTTTCCTGAAAAAATCAACAATGGAAAAAGAGCATCGGCAATCATTGACATGGTATCTTGATAGCAAATTTTAGGAAAAAAAGCAGTTCTGACTTTTTTTAACTCGAGACACCTTAAACTTTCACAACATTCATAAGTTGACGCATGCACACGTAGTTTTCTTCATAATATTCTCAAATTTGAATGATATCTAAAATTTCAATTGGAAGGATAAAAAGTGCCTTTTGCTTCTAAAGCATAAACAAAGCACCAGCTCACTAATAGAACCAGAAACTATCTTCTGAGACAAGTTCTAGGATGGGGCCGAGCATCAAGGAAAAAAAAAAAAGAGCAGTGGATAAAAGGCCTAGGATAGGGCACAGTATGACTTCTAAGAGAAATCCACTCTGATGCATGCAAAGTGACATTACACATAATATATTTGGAGGTGTCTTTTTTCTTCACTTTGCCCTTTTGATCATGATGAGAGCTTGCTCCAGGCAGTTAAATATGCTGAATAGTGGCACTCACTTAAGGTCATTTTTATAGAACACGCCATGAAATACGGCATATGATCTATGGCTTTCTTGAGTCGATCTTACATTGTTGAAGAGATTCATCCTCCAAAATTCATCTCTGCTCACTATTGTTCCTAATTTACATTCAGTAATAGCAAATTCCTTGCAACGAAAGTAAAAGCACAATGGCATAAATGAAATACCTATCAACACCCCAAGAAAAAAGAAAAAATATTCAGACACCAAATGATAGGCATCTTCATTGGCAGCTACTTCGTGCTTTCACTTTAAACATTAATCATGCCAATCCACTTTTTCCCAACTACCCAGCTTATAAATCTGCTGGGATCCTAACCCTAGAACCATGTTCCATTTTAGCGATGTAGACATTACCATCAACATCATCAACATCACCTTTATCCCAAACTAGTTGGGGTCAGAGATATAGACATTACCATCTTCCCATAAAAATTGAATAATTGATGCTTAAATGGCACTATGCCTGTGCTCACTCACTTACTCACTCATTCTCCCTCCCTCTCCCTCCCTCCCCACTACCCCCCTTCCTCCCTCCCTCCCTCTCCAGCAGGCCAATGCACACACAAGTTCGCGGAGGCAGGTCTGGATGTAATCGTGTGCTTCTGTGAGCTTGTATAATCACATCAACGAAAGTTCTTCCAAAGGCAACAGAAAGAGACCACCTGGGTAGAAACCTCAACTGTTCAAGTTTGACCCGTGAAAAGTACTTGTCATAAGGATCTCCGACTTATGAATCGTTTACCTACCCAACAGGATCCCATTCTAATACACCATTAAACAATTCTCCTAATTGCACCAAAACCGTCCTTATTAACCATGTTTAAAAAGGCCTCCACCACACCCAATTCCACATAAAACCTAACAGGTCTGTCAATTTGCCAATACTACCGATACATTAGCAAATTCGGCTTATGAGACGGACAAGAAAGAGGAGCTCCTTTTGAGACAGAGAAGAGTTAAACAGAAATTGCCAACATGTTTTGTACACTTTAACATTATCTAGTTCTATCATCCGCACAACTGGCTTTTTTATCAAGAAAAAGAATAAAAGAAACCTTCAAGCAAGCATGCATAGCTCCACTGTCTCACCATTTCAAAACCGTAGCTTCCGTCTATGAGAAGCAATGCCAGATCAGCAAATTTTGCAGCATCAATCATGCCATTGATATCATTAGGGCACTCCACAAACTGCAGCCTCCTTTGCTTACCTGGTGTAGCAAACATATGGAGAAAGAAGTTAGATAAAAAAAAAATACAAAGGAAAAGGATCCTAATATATGGAAAGGACAATGCATGAATGGAGCAAAATTCAACTGAACATAACCAATCTTTGAAGCGTATGTACCAAAGCATACAAACCATAAATAATAGCTGAAAAGGTTAAAAGCCCCTATTTGAACCAAAAAGAGTGTAATTCACTAGTTTAGAAGCAAAAGTTGACCTGATACAATTGTAATTGGACCGCGAACATCAGGCAAATTATGCTTAGTATAGTGCTTCACTAGCGACTTTATCAAAAGAGACTTCCCAACCTGCAACAAGAAACCAGCATCAAACCTCAAAACCACCTCCCCAGCCAAACTTCACAAACCGAACTCCAGTTCCAACTAACCACCACCGGAATTCAATAACAAAAAGCCCCAAATCAACACGAATGCCAATTACCTTTGGAGGCCCGTGAACTAGAACCACATAAGGAGGCGGCTCGCCGTAGGAGCGGTCGATCGTGGGGACGTGGAGCCTCCGCTGCTCCTTCTCGACGGCACGCGACTGCAGCCGCTTGGCCTTAACGGAGGAGTTGAAGGCAAAGGCCTTGGGGTTCCGCCGCTGCGGATCGTCGCCGCCCTTGCTCTTCTTACGCTTGTCGGCCTTGGATTTCTTCTGCGCGGAGGGGCCCGCCTGGCGAGAGCGATGGGCTTTGTGCGACTGGTCGTGGCTCGCGCTCTCTGCGGCCATGACTGCAATTACCCTCGTCTGGCTTTGAGGAGTTGCAGTAGCAGCAGCAGAAGAAGAAGCTCTTAAACCCTTTTTGGTGAAGAAGACGAAACTGAGCAGTTCGTAGGTTTAAGCCATGGTCGGCGCGTGAAGAAATTAAGAAAAATTGGCGGTGATTTAAAAAAGAAAAAGAAAAAGAGGTGATGGACCTGGGCCGAGCGGAAGACCGGGCTTAAATTGTTGTCCGAAGCCCGCTCATGGCCAAGACATATTGAACGTTTTGGGCCGGGCCGGAAGCGCGCTCGGGCCAAGTATGGGCATTCAGGCTTTTTAAGGCCCTTTTCCAATCCTGTCTATTGTTTAAGGTAGTTTATGTGACGGTTACATCAACAACACGCGACGTTAGGAGTCGATTGCTCTTTTGGGTAAAGACTTCGGATCTAATTAACCCGGTTGAAAAGTTTAGGACTCAATCTAATTTCATATAGAAAGTTTAGGACTTGTAACGCAATTTTCCTACACATATGTATCTATTTGGATCACGAAAATTCTATAGAAAATTTTGCATATTATCTCATTTTCACTAAGTTATCTCTTTGTTTTTTTTTTCTTTTTTTTCATTCAATTGAAAAGGTTTAGATGGAGTTATGATCCATCTCGTCCGCTGCTACTAAATGTTTGGTTTAAGGTACTAGTAAAACACCAACTACTCATTACACGAGCTGTTATCCTACATATTCTTATATATCTAAATTATGAAAAATCTCTAGGAAATTTTAGTTACCTAATTTTTTATTGGATCGTCTTTTTTTTTCACAATTTAAAGAGTTTGGTTTAAGATGCCAACGAAACACCAACTACTGATTAGGCGAGCCATCATTGTAGTCTTATCAGGGCCTAGCAAAGAACCTAATATTGACAATACATTTAGGGTGCGTTTAGTTCCGTTTTAGGAAAATGACTTTGCATTTTTCCAAGGACCTTTTGCTGAAGGTGTATTTGGCGAGAGCTATAATGTTTGGATAACTCATTTTTATGTTTAGTTTGCAAAGCAATTTTGAAAAAAAGAAAAAAAAAAAAGCAGAGGCAGACATGGCTGAGCATTGGCAAAGAAGACAAGGAGAGGGCGAGCTTCACCTGTAGCGACCCATAGGCAAGCATTGGCAGCGACGGTCTGCCGGGTGAGCTTCGATCAGCGATCCTCATTGGAGCAGATCTCGTTGTTCAAAGTTGAACGAAGCTCATAGCTCTTAGATCCAGAGCCTCGTGACCAACCATAATTTCTCCTCAATCTAGTCTTCAAGTGTTAGCCAAACCGTAAGCGAGATGACACCAAGGCTACACGATCTTAAGCGAGTCGATGTCGACGTGACCCTAACCTTAGATGTGCCTCAACGGACTTCAATGTCGAGCAAGCTGGGCAGTAGATCTGGTCTTCGACGTTGCACGAGCTAGACAATAAGGTGCGCATGATAACACTTTTTTACCAGAAATCAACTTCTCTATCAGAATATCAGAAGTTGATTTCTGGTAATAATGCATGAGCACTCTTCGAAGCATCCTGGTAGTATCCTCTGCACTCGCCGGCTTGCCCGGATCTTGTGTATGAGAAAGGGAACTCAGGAATACCATTTCTCAGCCAGAGAGATTGGATTTCAAGTCTCTGAGCACTAACAGGGAATCCCTTGACCCCATAGCCAGAGGGCGTTTATTGGTCGGGATACCATACTTGTGCTAGAAACTTGGAATCTTATTTTCGAAGGCTTTGATTTGTTATCTTCCTTGAGTCTCCTGACCGATACAGGGACTTTGGTCCGTTATTGGTATCAGAGCAAGAGAAGTAGTTCTTCTTATGACTCAATCATGTTTTTCCTTCTTAAGCCAGAAGTAGAAGGCTTCTTTCAACCATGACTTCCACCGAAACTACCTCTGAACCAGTACATACTACCATCCCTCTAGCCTTCCCGCCACCACCTGATCTGAAGCATTCTTCAGCCTCCAAGATAGATTATCTCTATGAGGTTACCTATCAAGAAGATGCCAAGATCTCAGAAACCCACTTACCCATCATGAACCCTTATGCCACCTTTGCCAAACCACCTTCTTTCTCCCCTATTCGCAGCATAAAAGAACTCATCAGATCGTCTCCAAGGGCTGTAAAAGAATATGTGCAATCGTCAAAGTTCGATCAGCACCCTATCATGGCCTCTTTGAACGAACAGTTCATAACCCTTTCTATACCCCCTGAGTTCCCTGGTCAATGGATTCGACAAGGGTATTCCCATCTCCACTTTGGAGCTATAAGGGTTGCTCTCTCCTTTCATGGGAGAAAAGGCCTTCCGGTAGTTGCCCGTGTTGCCCTATTGGATACTCGTTTTCTGCAGTACCAACATGCTTGTATTGGTACCATTCAAACCACTCTGAACGCTGGAACAGTCTTTGTGACACTTTTTCCAAACTTAACATGGCTCTGGCCGATCCTAGTCTCCTCTCTGCATTAAAAATTCAGATCCAGATCACTGGAGCTGAACAGACCCCCGGATCGATAGCCGCCACTCTACACTATCAAATGGTGTACCGCATCCAGAATCATGCCATTGATTTGAACCTTCCAGGTACGGAGGATGCACTGGTCATAAATGTAGCAAATGATCAGACCTCGTGTATCTTTGTTCCTAAACAGATTCCACGAGAAAAGCTCCTTCAGCTTTTACCGGATACATGGGTAACCAACTATGAAAAGATTCATCACCAGCCCCCACCCATACAATCCTCAGACCCAGTTTACACCAGAAAGAAAGAAGGGGAAGTCTCAATTACTTTCCCAAAAGAAAATCCGGAACTTGAACCCCTTCGTCTCCCAACCCTTACACCCCGACTTCCCACTATTCTGTGTTTCACACCAGGTCCTACTGAAGCAGATATACCTGAGGACCCAGATCCAAAGGGTAATGTACAATCCTTTGATGCCCAGGGTCGTCCGATCTATGCTTTCAAAGATGCATCAGGACATTGTTATTGGGATCCTTTCTGTTCATGTGATTCATGCACAAAACCTTCAGATCCACCGAATCGTAGGCGCTGTAAAGACCCACTTTACCAAAGGTTCCAATATGGTGATAGCACCATAGGACCTCTCGGAGAAGATGGAGGAAGATACCAGTACATGGTGAAATATGATAAACCAGTCACTTCACCTTTCTACAAACCCATCCTTAAATGGATACGGAAACACCCAGACAGCCCCGAAGCCAAACTCCGGTTACCTAAACCACCTGTCCAAAACCCTCCTACAGAGTCCATCCGGATGTTCAATCCTAAGGACTTCCCACCTCTCCCTACCATCCGGCAGCCCCAACCTCAAGTCTTTCCACCTCCTGAACCTTTCAATAATTTGGAAGGAAAGTTCCATCATACTCCCAAAATCCCGATGAAGGATGTAGTCCTTCCCTCTGGACAAAAAGCCGAAACCGATCCAGTTGAGACCACCTTGAACTGGCAAACTGAAAATGCCTTGGCCCAAAATGTGGTCCTCAACGAGGTACGCACAGATGTCGGTCTGATAAAAAAGATGATTGAAACTTTTCAGAACCGATTGTTACTCTTGGAACAAGGAAGGGTACCGCACCATTATCTGGAAGATCACACTCCAGAGATTATTAAACTCCGGAATCAAATCCGGATGCTTCAACAGCAACTTGATGCTGGAGGAAGACCACAACCATCAGCACCACCTCTGGAGACAAGGACTGAAGCAAATCTGTTTAGTCCTACCTTTCCTTACAGAAGCGTGATGACGCCTCAGACTCTTCCTCAGCTCACTCCTAGTGAATTGCAACTGTTCCCTCCCTCGAATTCCCTTCGGTTGAAAAGATTCAGGGAAGAACAACTTAAACAAGAAGCTGAGAAAAACAAAGGGAAGGAAAAAGACGGCTCATCCCAAACCAACCCTGATGAAAAACCATCGATCCAGATGATTTCAAATCCTATAGAAGGGTTTCTTCGCCAACAGGCAAAAGAAATGATTCCTTCTACAACCCAGATGGTATTTCAGGCATCCGCACTGACAGATTCAGAATCCGATACCTCGGATTATGCCTCTAGTGAAGAGGAAGATTTTCCCAAATACTCACCAGCCATTTTCATGGCAGATCCGGTAGTAGACCCTTGTTGACACCTGATTATTAATCATTTTTTCCATTGCTAAAGTAATAAAAAATCCATAAAAATTCATAAAATTGAAAAATCAACTTTGGGGACCTTAGCCAAGCCTAGGGAACCAATTTTGACCAAAAAACGATTTTTCATATTTTCAGTATTTTTACGTATTTTTTATTTATTTATTTTCGAAAATTAATAGAAAATCCATAAAAATTCATAAAATTGAAAAATCAACTTTGGGAACCTTAGCCAAGCCTAGGGAACCAATTTTGAATAAAAAATAAAATTTCATATTATATATATTTTTAATTTAAAAAAATACAAAAATACTTGAAAATTTTGGAAAAATAACATTTGAGGCCAAAAAAAATACACAAAGATAGTTAATATTTTTATTTTAAATCTATTTTCATATTGGCCATCGCAAATTCAGAAAAATCCAATTCGAGTCACGTGTTCCTTCACGAGTATAATCTTGAATCGGGCCTAAAAAAATTTAATTTGAGTCAACTTATTTTTAATTTTCACTTTTTATGAGTTGTGACATTGTCTTCTAATATTTTAAATTTTCATCTTGGCCCAATTATACCCAGAATGACTTAATTTTGCAAAAGGGCTTTAATTAAATTCTGCATTATTTTCAGCGGCAAGAAATGAGCTTAAATTTGACATGTGGTAAATTTTGGTGTGTCAAAAATTGTGAGGAGATTTGGACTTAAAGAAATATATTTTTTCAGGGACTAAATTGTAAATACTTAAAATTCAAGGACTAGAGCGCAAATACTTAACTCTTGAAGGATTATTTTACAAATAACAAAAAGAAGAGTTAGTGGATAAATTAGAATAGAGAAGGGAAGATGGAGAAGAGGAGATGAAGAAGAGAAGTTGGAGAAAAATGGATGGAGAAAATAAGATAAGAATAGAGAAGAGAAGATGGAGATGAAGAAGAGTTAGTAGAGAAATTAGAATGGAAGATAAGAATAGAGAAGGGAAGATGGAGATGAAGAAGAGTTAGTGGAGAAATTAGAATGGGAGATAAATATGGAGAAGGGAAGATGAAGATGAAGAAGAGTTAGTGGAGAGATTAGAATGTGAGATAGAGATGGAGAATGGAAGATGAAAATGAAGAAGAGTTAGTGGAGAAATTAGAATGGGAGATAGAGTTAGTGGAAAAATTAGAATGGGAGATAGATGAGTAGATTATAAAAGGAGGAAGAAGTGAGCCTGAGGGAGGAATTTTTTTTGGAGAGAAAATTTGAAGTGTTTGAGAATTTTTTTGGAGAGAAAATTTGAAGTGTTTGAGAATTTTTTTGGAGAAAAAATTTGAAGTGTTTGAGGAATTTTTTGGGAGAGAAAATTTTGGATGTTTGAGAGGGTTTTGAGAGATTGAAGAAAAATTTGAGAGAGAAAAAAAAATACCAAAAGAGAGAGAATTTTGAAGATGATGGGAGTTTAAAGTTAGGGGTTATCATCACAAATTCTTTCATCAATCAACATAAATCAAGAGTTCATCCTCGTCAACGAGCAAACAAATTCGAGCTAAGTGTTTTTCATTTATTCATTTATTTGTGGTTTTAGTCGCAAATTAGCACAAATTGTATACACTTTCTCCTACCTCCATTTTTTCATATTTTATGTCAGGAGAAGGATATCTCTACGTCAACGGCAAAAAATCTCGTAGAGATGCAAAAATCGCCCAAACAAGCTCCTAAGCTGTCCACCGATTTCTCAGTTGATTTGTGACTAAAAGTCTCTCTTAATTCAAAAGAGACTCTCTATATTGGGAACATAGAGAGCGAAAATCAATTATAGAAATCCCTCCAAAAAAAAAATGGGAGATAAGTACTCTTTCCACTCTTCTGGTTTTAGGTGCAGATTGGCATATATTTTGTATACTGACACTTCACTCTATTTTATGTCAGGAAGCCGCAGCTCTATATCAATGGTCAACCCTATGGAAGCACAAAATCGGCTTGGAGGAGTCTTCAAGCGCGCACAAATTTCAAATTGTTGAATCAATTCGTTGTATTTTATTTTAAAGAATTCATACCCCAGAATGGAGAGGACAAAGTCCATCCGCAATTTAAATACCTGCACCATAAATCCCAAAGGGAAGAGCCAAGCCAATGCTTAGCCTCCCATTGGAGGTTTTTACTTACAGTAGTTAAATATCTGCAACTTAAATACATGTACCTTAAATCCCAAAGGGAAGAGCCAAGCCAATGCTTAGCCTCCCATTGGAGGTTTTTACTTACAGTAGTTAAATACCTGCAACTTAAATACATGTACCTTAAATCCCAAAGGGAAGAGCCAAGCCAATGCTTAGCCTCCCATTGGAGGTTTTTACTTACAGTAGTTAAATACCTGCAACTTAAATACATGTATCTTAAATCCCAAAGGGAAGAGCCAAGCCAATGCTTAGCCTCCCATTGGAGGTTTTTACTTACAGTAGTTAAATACCTGCAACTTAAATACCTGTACCTTAAATCCCAAAGGGAAGAGCCAAGCCAATGCTTAGCCTCCCATTGGAGGTTTTTACTTACAATAGTTAAATACCTGCAACTTAAATACCTGTACCTTAAATCCCAAAGGAAAGAGCCAAGCCAATGCTAGGCCTCCCATTGGAGGTATTTATTCACTGTCATGTACTTCCTATAATTTAATTTTTGAATCATCAAACTCAAAAGATAAGTAGGTCGTAATACTGCACAGAAGTCGTTAACACATTCCCTCTTTCGGCTTCAGGGAGTCTTTAACACTTAAAAAAATATAACAAATAAAAATATATACCATCCATGCATCCTATTTAAAAAGTGAAAACACAAAAGAGAATATCCTACTAGAGCCCTAGGAATAAACCAAGCCTGAATTGCCGAATTAGGATATCCATGAAATTAAGGTACCGAAAGGGCATTAGTTTTAATTAACTAGTGTAACCAAGTCCCCGAGCTCATAATCTCTGGTTCGCAGGAATAAATTAGTTCTCCCGCTAATTTATTTAGGTTTCTAATCGACCTACCAAGAACGATTAGTGGCGACTCCAAATTTCAAAATCATTTAAACAAAAACCAAAGTTGCGATTCGGTAGGGCTTGGGAGGGTCCGCGTTAGGTTAGTCAAATCTAATTAACATAATAATCCGTTAACCCCCTAATTTAAAAATATTTTTAGAGGGTCGCAACAGCTTGGCGACTCCGCTGGGGAATAGAGATTTTTAAATTTTCGAAAAAAGATACCAATTGGAATACTTAAATTTTTTCGAAATTTTAAAAGTCTTAGTGGACTTAGGCCAATGAAAATTTCATGGATATCTCGCTTCTGGCAATCTTGCTTGGGACTCATTCTATAGGTGTTATATGTTTTTGCAGGATGGGAGTTATAAGGGGCGGAGTGTTTGGCTAACCCATTTGTTTTGCAGGCTCGGTGTTGGGGTTATGTTTAATTTCACACATTTTTAGAAGCGCTGTTTTGATATCAATTGTTGTGCATGTCTTGCATATTCTGAGGATCACAACACCTGCACACACAAGCGTCTAAACCCAAGTCGCGAAATTTTTCCTAGGCAACCATAGATAGGGATCGAATATGCAAAGCTCTTGCGTCGATTGCGCTTGGGTTGACCATATTTTATCCCGCTCATTATCTGAATTGACAATTCTTCCCATTGTGATTTGATTGCGCGGAGGGTAAGGTTGTCAATTCAGATAGTGGGGGCCTTTTAGGTCCATACCCTGTCTCTCCCTCTTTTATTTTCTAGAGTCCACTCCTCACTTGAGTCATGCGCATGACTATGTGATTTGCATTTCTCCAAGGTAAAAGTAAGTTCTCTAATTTTATCTTGTATTTATTTTCGGTCGGTCCATGCTAGGTGTTAGTCAGTTTTTGGGCTTGATATTACGACCATTCTTTTAAAAGAAAATAAAAATTAAATTTGTCCCTCATTTCTTTTTAAAATTTTTTTTTGAAAAAATGATGTGAAAAAATCCATTCATGGGAATTTTATTAACCAATAAGGGATTTTTGTCATGTTTTTATTGCTTCAATAAAAATGAAATTTTCCTGAAAAAATTTTCCTCTGAAAATTTATTTCAATAAAAAGAAAAATTCCTTCAAAAAAAAAACTCTAGTAGACATCAAGTGATTTTATCACATTTTTCAAATTATAAAAACTTGCAAGAAAATTCTTCTCGAGAAATTCGCTCATGTTTTTCTAAGAAAATTTTCTCTAAATAAAATTAGACTAGTGTCTCGGGGGAATTGTATTGACCAATAAGAGATTTTTGTCATGTTTTTCTTGCTTCAATAAAAATGAAATTTTCCTGACAAATTTTCCTCTGAAAATTTATTTCGATAAAAAGAAAAATTCCTTCAAAAAAAAACTTTGGTAAACATCAAGTGATTTTATCACATTCTTTCAAATTATAAAAACTTGCAACAAAAATTCTTTTCGAGAAATTCGCTCATGTTTTTCTATGAAAATTTTCTCTAAATAAAATTAGACTAATGTCTCGGGGGAATTTTGTTAACCAATAAAGGATTTCTGTTATGTCTTTCCTGCTTCAATAAAAATAAAATTTTCCTGATAAATTTACCTCTGAAAATTTATTTTGATAAAAAGGAAATTCCTTCAAAAATTTTAGTAAACATCAAGAGATTTTGTCACATTCCTTTAAAAAAATAATAAAAAAAAAGAGTAATAAATCTGCAAAAAAAATTTCTGTATCAGAAATTAACCCATTTCTTCCTAAGGAATTTTTTTTTTCTGATTTCTCTATAAAATAGAAAAAATAAGATTGGACTAATATAGGAGTCATGGACTGACATTCCTTGTGTCGCATACTAATTATATCCTTTTCTTTTGCAGGGAGATCCTTGATACCCCAAACGGGTGTAAAAATTAAGTTCAATAATATATCAAGAATCATCTTCAGAAATACCAAAAGACGAAAAACACCAAGGTTTTAACCGTTAATTCAGGGGGGCAAACGAACACTGTCCATCTTTGACAGATAGAGTTGTGTCAATCCGTAAACTTGTATGGGCAGTGTATTCTGATATGACGGTGGACTTATACTGATTTAACACGGGGGCATATTTAATGTATTGCAGAGGATCCCGCGTCTTTTGAAAGACAATATGGATTATATAATCAGAAACCATGAAATAAGTACCTTAACCTGATTAAATCAACCAGAGACCGGTCTTAAAATTTCCTCGGATCCGAAACACGCGGAGGGTTTTAGAGGACCGAGGTTCTATTAATGAATGTGACCCACAAGTATTTCTCCCAATGCTACAGGCGCCCGACAAGAGCAAGTGGGCACCGAAAGAAACAAAACACGGTTGAAGTGGGGCACGCAACAAATGGCCGAATTTATTGGCACACTAATTAAGTGGTGGTAGCTTTATTAATTTACATGATTGAACGCGGGTCTCTAGGCGGCTGGTGGAAAGCCACACTGAATGCCTCTCTAATGTTCTTGATATCATCGTCTACCGCAACCCGCGAGAGCATCATGAAGAAGATTAAACCTAGACGAATACGTCTACTTAGTTTCATCGCACGTTCTCGCCTTTTGTCGATGTCCAAAATTAATGCACAAGCTAGAAGTAATCATTTCCCTTTCCCCCCTATTAAATGCTCGGAGCCGTTAACCGCACCAAACTCGAAAAAATTGATATCGAGACGAAATCTGCGTAAATTTGAAGGGTAAATCCGTATCGTTCCAATTTACCCTTAAATTGCTCCGGTTTTAAATTTGATCCCTTCTATTTTCAGGAATTTGCAAAAGCGACTCGAGAATACAGTTGTATCCAAAAACCAAATTTCCTGGTCGGGCTAAATTGGGGGCAAATCAACTCATGGACATTACCACGGGATGGACAGCTTCGGTTAAAGAAAAATACAAGCGAAAGATCCAAACAATCTCAAACATGGGTAATTCTGTATCGTTCTAATTTGCACATAATCATCTCGAGTCCTGAATTTTTTTATTCCATTCTTAACAGGGATTGCAAATTACCTCGAGAAATATCGTAACAAGGCCTAAGGTGATACAACAGGGCCGCGTTATCCCCAATGATTAACCTTTGAAAAGAAAATCCCATGGACACCTATGGTCCAATGGACCGAATGGAATACTCGACGAGTAATACCGAAGTCAATATTTTGCCACATTCTCGGCTTAATGGTGAGGCATCCAACAAAAGTCGAAGAAACTCAACCCAGCAAAATTGGTAAAAGACTTGTCCAATGCATTCAAGATGAAGGGTAAATCAGTATCGTTTCCAATTTATCCTTTTTAATACCGGTTGACATGTCTCCTTTTCTTGTTACAGGAAATATTTATACTAACATGTAACATGTTGGAGGAGACAAATCCAAAAGAAAATGATGATCATTTGACAAGATCTATTCTAGTGAAAAATGGGGGGCATTTAACCGCTAAACCATGGCGGTCGCTATCACTAAACAAACCAAAATGCTCCCTCACCCATATGCCTCATCGTGCAGGGGCAAAACTTGAGACAAACCGCTCCTCGACATAAGGAGTGGGCTTCCCAATTTGTTCAATCCACCCACATACCAGGGGCAATTCAAATCCGCCCATGTTTGCACATTATATAAATACACATGATGCTAAAAATTGTCACATCGGCATTGTGTTTACACATTTCACGAATTATGTATGATTATTCCGCATGTTTAATTTACCAACTCCAACTTAGAGCATAAACTGCATATGAGACATCAAATGTGCAAAATGGGGCATAACAGGATGAGGAAAGTTAAACCATTTCTACACAGGTCTAACATTTTAATCTACAGATAAATAACCTTTCTCTAGAGTGAGAGAAAGCCCCTTCGGACTAAAGTCCCCCATTCAGATTACATTCGAGGCGTTCATATTATGAGAACCTCCTTAAATAGAATTGGTAATGCAAACTTGACAGAATAGTTTTACATGATTCACATTTTGATTGATTGCATCATGAGTTATGACACAGACTACTTCTAATCATTGCCAACTTAGCTGAACAATTTTGTATGAACCAATGAACGCATTGATGAAAATGCTTGCACATGTTAGCTCTGACATTGCCTGACAGGCAACACATTCCCGGTGTTTAAGTTACCTTCCAAAGTCTTGAAATTCATTCGGCGATTATTGAATGAGCAAGCCTGGTTGTCGAGAAGCCACCAAGCATTTCTTCCAAATTCTCAGGTAAGTATATCTTCAACCCGAACCTTTCAAGAGAATGAATTCTGACGGTTGTTGGGGTACTCGAATCCATTGCGGTATATATAGGTATCCACCTTCTCCAATAAAGCATGATTTGTCTCAAGGACAGAAATGTTCGAGACCTTTTGATCTCTGCCTCTTTGGTTTATTCCTAAAGCGACAGGAGAATATAATTTGGGTTTGAGCTTCCGTAGGATTCCTGGTCTCCCCAGATTTCAGAATGGCACCCTTTGAGGTACACCAAGCCCTTCTTACAAGCAAACTAAGTCCTTCTTACAGGCATAAAGTCCTTCTTACAGGAAAACCAAGTCCTTCTTACAGGCAAACTAAGTCCTTCTTACAGGCAAACCAAGTCCTTCTCACAGGCACAAAGTCCTTCTTACAGGCAAACCAAGTCCTTCTTACAGGCATAAAGTCCTTCTTACAGGCAAATCAAGTCCTTCTTACAGGCAAACAAAGTCCTTCTTACAGGCAAAACAAGTCCTTCTTACAGGCAAATCAAGTCCTTCTTACAGGTACAAAGTCCTTCTTACAGGCAAATCAAGTCCTTCTTACAGGCAAACTAAGTCCTTCTTACAGGCAAACCAAGTCCTTCTTACAGGCACAAAGTCTTTCTTACAGGCAAATCAAGTCCTTCTTACAGGCAAACTAAGTCCTTCTTACAGGCAAACCAAGTCCTTCTTACAAGCACCAAGTCCTTCTTACAAGCAAACCAAGTCCTTCTTACAGGCAAACCAAGTCCTTCTTACAGGCATAAAGTCCTTCTTACAGGCAAATCAAGTCCTTCTTACAGGCAAACAAAGTCCTTCTTACATGCAAAACAAGTCCTTCTTACAGGTACAAAGTCCTTCTTACAGGCACAAAGTCCTTCTTACAGGCAAATCCAGTCCTTCTTACAGGCATAAATTCCTTCTTACAGGCAAATCAAGTCCTTCTTACAGGCAAACCAAGTCCTTCTTACAGGCAAACCAAGTCCTTCTTACAGGCACAAAGTCCTTCTTACAGGCACAAAGTCCTTCTTACAGGCAAATCAAGTCCTTCTTATAGGCAAACTAAGTCCTTCTTACAGGCAAACCAAGTCCTTCTTACAGGCACCAAGTCCTTCTTACAGGCAAATCAAGTCCTTCTTACAGGCATAAAGTCCTTCTTACAGGCAAATCAAGTCCTTCTTACAGGCAAATCAAGTCCTTCTTACAGGCATAAAGTCATTCTTACAGGCAAACAAAGTCCTTCTTACAGGCAACGCAAGTCCTTCTTACAGGCACAAAGTCCTTCTTACAGGCAAATCAAGTCCTTCTTACAGCCACAAGTCCTTTTTACAGACACCAAGTCCTTTCTACAGGCACCAAGTCCTTCTTACAGGTATCTCCATGGGGTGACCTACCATACGGGTCGAATCTCAATCAAAATTTAATCAGTAGAATCCTTTTATTAGGAATCTACCATGGTACGACCCACCATACGGGTCAAATGGTATGACCTACCATACGGGTCAAATTTTAATTCAATTTTTAATCAGTAGAATCCTTTTATTAGGAATCTACCATGGGTTGATCCACCATACGGGTTCAAGTTCAACCACCCTAAAGTTTTTTTATATAACGAATCCTTAGGTTCTCATTTCATTTTCAGTGGAACATTCATGTCACGACTCTTTTTATTTCCTTGTATTGAGTCGATTAGAATTCAGGTGTCATCTCGTCTTTGAAATGAACCTCTACCGAGCTTTCTTTCAAAGAGGGGCAGCTGTTGACACCTGATTATTAATCATTTTTTCCATTGCTAAAGTAATAAAAAATCCATAAAAATTCATAAAATTGAAAAATCAACTTTGGGGACCTTAGCCAAGCCTAGGGAACCAATTTTGACCAAAAAACGATTTTTCATATTTTCAGTATTTTTACGTATTTTTTATTTATTTATTTTCGAAAATTAATAGAAAATCCATAAAAATTCATAAAATTGAAAAATCAACTTTGGGAACCTTAGCCAAGCCTAGGGAACCAATTTTGAATAAAAAATAAAATTTCATATTATATATATTTTTAATTTAAAAAAATACAAAAATACTTGAAAATTTTGGAAAAATAACATTTGAGGCCAAAAAAAATACACAAAGATAGTTAATATTTTTATTTTAAATCTATTTTCATATTGGCCATCGCAAATTCAGAAAAATCCAATTCGAGTCACGTGTTCCTTCACGAGTATAATCTTGAATCGGGCCTAAAAAAATTTAATTTGAGTCAACTTATTTTTAATTTTCACTTTTTATGAGTTGTGACATTGTCTTCTAATATTTTAAATTTTCATCTTGGCCCAATTATACCCAGAATGACTCAATTTTGCAAAAGGGCTTTAATTAAATTCTGCATTATTTTCAGTGGCAAGAAATGAGCTTAAATTTGACATGTGGTAAATTTTGGTGTGTCAAAAATTGTGAGGAGATTTGGACTTAAAGAAATATATTTTTTCAGGGACTAAATTGTAAATACTTAAAATTCAAGGACTAGAGCGCAAATACTTAACTCTTGAAGGATTATTTTACAAATAACAAAAAGAAGAGTTAGTGGATAAATTAGAATAGAGAAGGGAAGATGGAGAAGAGGAGATGAAGAAGAGAAGTTGGAGAAAAATGGATGGAGAAAATAAGATAAGAATAGAGAATGAAAGATGGAGATGAAGAAGAGTTAGTAGAGAAATTAGAATAGCAGATAAGAATAGAGAAGGGAAGATGGAGATGAAGAAGAGTTAGTGGAGAAATTAGAATGGGAGATAAATATGGAGAAGGGAAGATGAAGATGAAGAAGAGTTAGTGGAGAGATTAGAATGTGAGATAGAGATGGGGAATGGAAGATGAAAATGAAGAAGAGTTAGTGGAGAAATTAGAATGGGAGATAGAGTTAGTGGAAAAATTGGAATGGGAGATAGATGAGTAGATTATAAAAGGAGGAAGAAGTGAGCTTGAGGGGGGAATTTTTTTTGGAGAGAAAATTTGAAGTGTTTGAGAATTTTTTTGGAGAGAAAATTTGAAGTGTTTGAGAATTTTTTAGAGAGAAAATTGGAAGTGTTTAGGATGAGATTTTTTGGGAGAGAAAATTTTGGATGTTTGAGAGGGTTTTGAGAGATTGAAGAAAAATTTGAGAGAGAAAAAAAATACCAAAAGAGAGAGAATTTTGAAGATGATGGGAGTTTAAAGTTAGGGGTTATCATCACAAATTTTTTCATCGATCAACATAAATCAAGAGTTCATCCTCGTCAACGAGCAAACAAATTCGAGCTAAGTGTTTTTTTATTTATTCATTTATTTGTGGTTTTAGTCGCAAATTAGCACAAATTGTATACACTTTCTCCTACCTCCATTTTTTCATATTTTATGTCAGGAGAAGGATATCTCTACGTCAACGGCAAAAAATCTCGTAGAGATGCAAAAATCGCCCAAACAAGCTCCTAAGCTGTCCACCGATTTCTCAGTTGATTTGTGACTAAAAGTCTCTCTTAATTCAAAAGAGACTCTCTATATTGGGAACATAGAGAGCGAAAATCAATTATAGAAATCCCTCCCAAAAAAAATGGGAGATAAGTACTCTTTCCACTCTTCTGGTTTTAGGTGCAGATTGGCATATATTTTGTATACTGACACTTCACTCTATTTTATGTCAGGAAGCCGCAGCTCTATATCAATGGTCAACCCTATGGAAGCACAAAATCGGCTTGGAGGAGTCTTCAAGCGCGCACAAATTTCAAATTGTTGAATCAATTCGTTGTATTTTATTTTAAAGAATTCATACCCCAGAATGGAGAGGACAAAGTCCATCCGCAATTTAAATACCTGCACCATAAATCCCAAGGGGAAGAGCCAAGCCAATGCTTAGCCTCCCATTGGAGGTTTTTACTTACAGTAGTTAAATACCTGCAACTTAAATACATGTACCTTAAATCCCAAAGGGAAGAGCCAAGCCAATGCTTAGCCTCCCATTGGAGGTTTTTACTTACAGTAGTTAAATACCTGCAACTTAAATACATGTACCTTAAATCCCAAAGGGAAGAGCCAAGCCAATGCTTAGCCTCCCATTGGAGGTTTTTACTTACAGTAGTTAAATACCTGCAACTTAAATACATGTATCTTAAATCCCAAAGGGAAGAGCCAAGCCAATGCTTAGCCTCCCATTGGAGGTTTTTACTTACAGTAGTTAAATACCTGCAACTTAAATACCTGTACCTTAAATCCCAAAGGGAAGAGCCAAGCCAATGCTTAGCCTCCCATTGGAGGTTTTTACTTACAATAGTTAAATACCTGCAACTTAAATACCTGTACCTTAAATCCCAAAGGAAAGAGCCAAGCCAATGCTAGGCCTCCCATTGGAGGTGTTTATTCACTGTCATGTACTTCCTATAATTTAATTTTTGAATCATCAAACTCAAAAGATAAGTAGGTCGTAATACTGCACAGAAGTCGTTAACACATTCCCTCTTTCGGCTTCAGGGAGTCTTTAACACTTAAAAAAATATAACAAATAAAAATATATACCATCCATGCATCCTATTTAAAAAGTGAAAACACAAAAGAGAATATCCTACTAGAGCCCTAGGAATAAACCAAGCCTGAATTGCCGAATTAGGATATCCATGAAATTAAGGTACCGAAAGGGCATTAGTTTTAATTAACTAGTGTAACCAAGTCCCCGAGCTCATAATCTCTGGTTCGCAGGAATAAATTAGTTCTCCCGCTAATTTATTTAGGTTTCTAATCGACCTACCAAGAACGATTAGTGGCGACTCCAAATTTCAAAATCATTTAAACAAAAACCAAAGTTGCGATTCGGTAGGGCTTGGGAGGGTCCGCGTTAGGTTAGTCAAATCTAATTAACATAATAATCCGTTAACCCCCTAATTTAAAAATATTTTTAGAGGGTCGCAACAACCCTGTTACAGATCCGGTCGATGACTCACCCCCAGTTGAAAATCCAAATCCTTCTAGTTACACCAGGTATTTTACCTTAGAGGATATACCAGTTTTCAAATGGCCTGACCGAATACAGGAGTTTCATTCATGGCTTTTGGCCCGAGAACTCCAGGACCATGACACCTACGCTTCACTCCTTGATTTTACAACCCGTTTCACGGGATCCCTCAAGCGTTGGTGGTCCTTACTTGGGGAACAAGACCAAATCACTTTCCTATCCTCTACCTTTGAAAATGCTCTTTCGATAATCCATACCTACTTTGCTGGACGAGTCCAGAACCTTACAGATTTAAAAAGGAAGGAGTATTTCGAACGCAGATGTTGCTCGTTGGAAAAGCGCGATCTTGATAGACATTTCAAGATCATGATGAAACTGTTCTATGAAATTGGGGCAGACAACAATCTCAAGACAGTATACATGGCATCCATTCCCAAAGAGCTGGCAGACACAGTTGAAAAATCACTGCATGCGGCTCAAAGATCAGTAACAGACTCCACCCTCGGAGAATTGCAGCAAGCTATTCATTTAGCTATTGAAGATCTTTGCCATAGGCGAGAACTTTTCCGGAAATATATGGCTGAAAACAAGAAGATCTCTCAAGCCTGTGATCATTCCCATTGGAAGATCAAGTGTCCCCGAGACTGTGATGGAATCGACTGTACAATGTCTAAGAAAACTAGACATTACAAGAAGGGCCGATATTCCCGAAGCCATCATGGGACAGAAAAGCCGAGGAAGAAGAAAAAGTGGAAATACCTACGAAGAAAATACCATAAGTCGGCCTCAAAACAGACCAAATCAGATAAGTGTTTTGTCTGTAACAAGAAGGGCCATTATGCAAAGAATTGTCCCAAAGCCCCGAAAGGACAACGAATGGTCAGACAGCTCGAGAAAGTTGCAGGACTTTCCCTCGAAGAGGATGATATTGAGTCACTCTTCTCATATGACGAAGAGCCTGAACCAGAAACTGTTTTTGCACTCCAAACTGAACTCACAGATTCAGATACGGATACTTCTGATTCCGTATGCATGTTTTACCCCACATACAAAATCGAGGAACCATCAGACTCCTCCATAGACACACACCCATACATCCTTGTCCAAATCACCATTCCTGAAACACCTCAACCAATCTCCCTGGTAGCCCTTATTGATACAGGCGCTACGGTCTCTCTCCTTGACACCAAAATCCTTCCCCCATCATGTTGGAAACCACATGTTACCAACTTTACTTCTGCTTCAGGAGATGTCTTTTCCTCCTACTACAAAAGCCGACCCATAACCATTGACATCATGCCAGGATGCCAAGTCACCACTCCAATACTGGGATGCAGCGCGCCAGATCGAGATTTAATCCTTGGATGGGATATCCTTGCAAAACTCAAGGTTAGGATTCTTCCCCGAGGAATTAAATTCAAAACCCAGGTGAAAGAGTTCACTGACAAGCAAAGACTTTTTTCGATAATAGCCCCCCAGTTGCTTGATCCTATCGTCCAAAATCTCAAAGAACTCTGTGCGGATGACCATGGTCATTTCATGACCAAACACTCCTCTCCACTCTGGAAAAATCCCGATTTCTTTGTACAACTCCCTTTCAGAACGGACAAAGAAACAAACCCTACCAGAGCTACCCATTCGGGTATGAACCCTGAACAACTCCGCCTTGCAGAAGCTGAATGTGAAAATCTGCTAGAACAGGGCCTCATAGAACCAATTGATCCTTTAAAGTCTGAGTGGGCATGCGAAGCTTTTTATGTGAACAAGAAAGCTGAGCAACTTAGAGGAAAACTTCGTTTGGTAGTCAACTATCAACCTTTAAATCCATTCCTTCGGGATGATAAGTTTCCTCTGCCACACAAAAACTCATGGTTCACTAGTTTGGTGAACGCCCGCATCTATTCCAAGTTCGACCTTAAGTCTGGATTCTGGCAACTTGGGATCCACCCTGAAGAGAGATACAAAACGGGATTCTGTATCCCAAATCACCACTACCAATGGACAGTCCTCCCTTTTGGACTGAAAACAGCACCCTCTGTTTTCCAGAAAGCCATGTGCAGAATTTTCCAGCCCATACTCCACCAAGCCCAAATCTATGTAGACGACATTCTACTCTACAGTTCAGATGAAAAATCACATTATTCCCTCCTGGAACATTTCATCTCCTTGGTTCGCAAGTATGGCATCATGCTATCCGAAAAAAAGATGACGGTAGCCCAGAAAGAAATTGAGTTCTTAGGAATGCAATTGGATGAACGAGCATACTGTCCAAAACCACATATTGCAGAAGAACTCCTGCGATTCCCGAAGAAGCTTTCCAGGAAAGAGACAGAAGTCTTCCTAGGCATTGTAAACTATCTGCGGGATTTTGTCCCTAAGATAGCAATCCACCTGAAACCTCTGCAGGTCATGCTAAAGAAAGAGCCTCCTCCTTGGGGCGAAAAACAGACCAAGGCAGTTGAATATTTGAAGAAAAGACTCCAGAACCTGCCACCCTTAACCATTCCGTCTGATGGCATAAGAATCCTCCAGACAGATGCCAGTGATACTTATTGGGCAGCGATTCTCATTGAAGAAAAGAACGGAGTTAGGAACATATGTGGATACAAGAGCGGAAGCTTCACAGAAGTCCAGAAACATTACCATTCGACGTTCAAGGAAATCCTTGCCGTGAAAAATGGAATTAAAAAGTTCGAATTCCATCTGATCGGAGTCCATTTCACCATTGAGATGGATATGGCATCATTTTCAAATATGATCAGGTTTAAACAACGTCAGATTCCCCATCCTCAACTCCTCAGATGGGCAGAATGGTTCTCCAAATATTCCTTCGAGGTAATACACCTTAAAGGGAAAAACAACGTGCTAGCTGATTTCCTGTCACGACCAAGGAAAATGGAAGCTTCACGTATGTTTGTGAAGAGAAGATTCATCGGTCCCCACAGGTATGAAACCCAGGACATCCAAAGAACTTGGGTAACTTTCCAATACCCACCTGAAGTTCGAACCATCATCCAAGAAGGAAGATTTCAAGATCTTCATGGAATTCTCCAACAATACCACAGAGAAGTGGTAGATGGATACCAGGGACTTCTCCCTCAGATCGTCCCAGATTTTGACACAGGGTATCCTTTCATCAGACCTTTCCGATGGGACCCTCGTCTTCCATTCCCAGAAGATTTAAAATGGTTTTTCTGGTTGCTCATGCATTTCTATACTATAGCTTTTGAGTTCCCAACAGAACTGCTATATCAGACTATCCGAAGGTCCATGAGAAATGAATTTGGCCACCCGAGCATGAAAATGTTCACACAGATGTTATTATGGTTCCAGACTATCCAGTCATGGGATCAACTCATCACAACTCACAATCGGATAGGCAGACCAGAACCAGAAAGAAACACGATTGTGTTATTCCATCGACCATGGACTTTCATCTCATCAGCCGGATATGGCGAAGTCTTAGATAATCCCCCTCGCACGGGAATGTCTACATTCAGGCCACAGCAGAATCTCCAGACCTGCATTATTACCAAAACATTGAGCTCCAGGATCGCGACAAACCATCATGAATATCGAGATCTGCAACACACTTTATGTCAGATGAACGGGCAGATCCCTCCTCAGATATGGCCTATGGATCCGGCTATACCAGTACCTTGGGAACAACCCCCACCTGTTCCTCCAACAGACGCTCTCATGATAGATTCGCAGGACCCTTACGCATTGGACTCCCCATGGAACCAGTCCGTTAATCAGACCCCACCAGATGTCGGAAGCAGCTCCTCAGCTTCTCCTCCTCTCACTGCAGAACAACAGTATTGGTGGGACATATACCAAAGCAACAGGGACGGAAATGAAAGCCACCAGACAGAAAAGACCCCGAGCCATGCCTCTGACACGGCTCCAGAGTGTCGCGACCCTCTAAAAAAAATTTTAAATTTTAAAAGGGGTTAACGGATTATTAGGTTAATTAGATTTGACTAACCTAATGCGGACCCTCCCAAGCCCTACCGAATCGCAACTTTGGTTTTTGTTTAAATGATTTTGAAATTTGGAGTCGCCACTAATCGTTCTTGGTAGGTCGATTAGAAACCTAAATAAATTAGCGGGAGAACTAATTTATTCCTGCGAACCAGAGATTATGAGCTCGGGGACTTGGTTACACTAGTTAATTAAAACTAATGCCCTTTCGGTACCTTAATTTCATGGATATCCTAATCCGGCAACTCAGGCTTGGTTTATTCCTAAAGCTCTAGTAGGGTATTCTCTTTTGTGTTTTCACTTTTTAAATAGGATGCATGGATGGTATATATTTTTATTTGTTATATTTTTTTAAGTGTTAAAGATTCCCTGAAGCCGAAAGAGGGAGTGTGTTAACGACTTCTGTGCAGTATTACGACCTACTCATCTTTTGGGTCTGATGATTCAAAAATTAAATTATAGGAAGTACATGACAGTGAATAAACACCTCCAATGGGAGGCCTAGCATTGGCTTGGCTCTTCCCTTTGGGATTTAAGGTACAGGTATTTAAGTTGCAAGTATTTAAACTACTGTAAGTAAAAACCTCCAATGGGAGGCTAAGCATTGGCTTGGCTCTTCCCTTTGGGATTTAAGGTACAGGTATTTAAGTTGCAGGTATTTAACTACTGTAAGTAAAAACCTCCAATGGGAGGCTAAGCATTGGCTTGGCTCTTCCCTTTGGGATTTAAGGTACAGGTATTTAAGTTGCAGGTATTTAACTACTGTAAGTAAAAACCTCCAATGGGAGGCTAAGCATTGGCTTGGCTCTTCCCTTTGGGATTTAAGGTGCAGGTATTTAACTACTGTAAGTAAAAACCTCCAATGGGAGGCTAAGCATTGGCTTGGCTCTTCCCTTTGGGATTTAAGGGGCAGGTATTTAAGTTGCAGGTATTTAACTACTATAAGTAAAAACCTCCAATGGGAGGCTAAGCATTGGCTTGGCTCTTCCCTTTGGGATTTATGGTGCAGGTATTTAAATTGCGGATGGACTTTGTCCTCTCCATTTTGGGGTATGAATTTTTTAAAATGAAATACAACGAATTGATTCAACAATTTGAAATTTGTGCGCGTTTGAGGACTCCTCCAAGCCGATTTTGTGCTTCCATAGGATTGACCATTGATATAGAGCTGCGGCTTCCTGACATAAAATAGAGTGAAGTGTTAGTATACAAAATATGTGCTAATCTGCACCTAAAACCAGAAGAGTAGAAAGAGTACTTATCTCCCATTTTTTTGGGAGGGATTTCTATAATTGATTTTCGCTCTCTATGTTCCCAATATAGAGAGTTTCTTTTGAATTAAGAGGGACTTTTAGTCACAGATCAGTTGAGAAATCGGTGGACAGCTTAGGAGCTTGTCTGGGCCGATTTTTGCATCTCGACGAGATTTTTGCTGTTGACGTAGAGATATCCTTCTCCTGACATAAAATATGGAAGAAAAAGGAGAGGGAGAAAGTGTATACAATTTGTGCTAATTTGCGAGTAAAACCATAAATAAATGAATAAATAAAAACACTTAGCTTGAATTTGTTTGCTCGTTGACGAGGATGAACTCTTGATTTATATTGATCGATGAAGGAATTTGTGATGATAACCCCTAGCTTTAAACTCCCATCATCTTCAAAATTCTCTCTCTTTTGGTATTTTCTTTCTCTCAAAATTTTCTTCAATCTCCCAAAACTCTCTCAAACATCCAAAATTTTCTCTCAAAAAATTCTCCCAAACACTTCAAATTTTCTCTCTCAAGAATCCCCTCTCAAGCTCACTTCATCCTCCTTTTATAATCTACTCATCTATCTCCCATTCTAATTTTTCCACTAACTCTATCTCCCATTCTAATTTCTCCACTAACTCTTCTTCATTTTCATCTTCCATTCTCCATCTCTATCTCACATTCTAATCTCTCCACTAACTCTTCTTCATCTTCATCTTCCCTTCTCCATATTTATCTCCCATTCTAATTTCTCCACTAACTCTTCTTCATCTCCATCTTCCCTTCTCTATTCTTATCTTCCATTCTAATTTCTCTACTAACTCTTCTTCATCTCTATCTTCCCTTCTCTATTCTTATCTTATTTTCTCCATCTATTCTTCTCCAACTTCTCTTCTTCATCTCCTCTTCTCCATCTTCCCTTCTCTATTCTAATTTATCCACTAACTCTTCTTTTTGTTATTTGTAAAATAATCCTTCAAGAGTTAAGTATTTGCACTCTAGTCCTTGAATTTTAAGTATTTACAATTTAGTCCCTGAAAAAATATATTTCTTTAAGTCCAAATCTCCTCACAATTTTTGACACACCAAAATTCACCACATGTCAAATTTAAGCTCATTTCTTGCCGTTGAAAATAATGCAGAATTTAATTAAAGCCCTTTTGCAAAATTAAGTCATTCTGGGTATAATTGGGCCAAGATGAAAATTTAAAATATTAGAAGACAATGTCACAACTCATAAAAAGTGAAAATTAAAAATAAGTTGACTCAAATTAAATTTTTTTAGGCCCGATTCAAGATTATACTCGTGAAGGAACACATGACTCGAATTGGATTTTTCTGAATTTGCGATGGCCAATATGAAAATAGATTTAAAATAAAAATATTAACTATCTTTGTGTATTTTTTTGGCCTCAAATGTTATTTTTCCAAAATTTTCAAGTATTTTTGTATTTTTTTTAAAAAAAATTAAAAATATATATATAATATGAAATTTTATTTTTTGTTCAAAAATGGTTGCCTATGCTTGGCCAAGGCTTCCAAAGTTGATTTTTTCAATTTTCTCATTTTTTCTTCATTTTTTTTTTATGAATTTTCGAAAATAAAAATACCGAAAAATACTGAAAATATGAAAAATCGTTTTTTTGGTCAAAATTGGTTCCCTAGGCTTGGCTAAGGTCCCCAAAGTTGATTTTTCAATTTTATGAATTTTTATGGATTTTTTATTACTTTAGCAATAGAAAAAAATGATTAAAAATCAGGTGTCAACACAGAGGACGATTAGATGTACTATAGTCCTCTTTATCCTTTATTGCTTTCCAATAATCGACAGTTACATCTGTCACATGTGTATCGGCTGATTCCTTCACCCTGTAGTGTCGGCAGCCTTGTTTGTCTTGTTATGAAACCTCCTCTATATAAGAGGATGGGTGAGTTGTAAGAGGATCATGGAATTCTCTCCTGTGAAATACAAGATGTTTTCACTACCTCTCATGTTCCAAATTCTCCTTGCCTTTCTACTAAGGCCTCTTAGTTGGTAAAACATTATTGAGTCATGAGCACTCTTCGAAGCATCCTGGTAGTATCCTCTGCACTCGCGAAGCTGTTTTGGCTCTAAGTCTCCTAGTAATTTCACCCAATCTTTAAAGGACAGTTTCTCAACAGAGGATTGACATTTCAGGAAAGATCCCAATGGGTGGATATATTGGCTAATTTCATAACATCCGACGCGTAAATTGAAAGTTTTGATGTGTGAGGTGAACCACATGTAGAGAAGGCCATTGGAGGCTTGGAAAGTACCCTTTTGGGTGAATTGAAAACGACTCAAGGAAAGGAAAGTCTCTGCTAAAATCATGTAGGAGTAGTTCCAGCGATAACATGCTTGTTTGGCGACATGAACTATGCAAGGATCGAATGTGGTCTTAGAAGTAGGGAATAACACGAAAGCGGAAAAAGCCAGAATGAAGATTCTAGCCGGTTTAAGACCAGCTTCGATTGGGAGTGATGAGTAATTGTTATAGAGGAATGAGAGGGTAAACTTACCAGAGTTAGATTTGAGAATTTTCTCGATCTCGGTGATTTTTAGGTGAAGGAATTTGGATAAAGGTATGGTAGAATCCTTCCCCAATAATGGCTGTACAATATGGTCATCAAATTTCACTCCAATGATGGTCGTATACTCCTCCAGGGTGGGTGTAATCTCCAGTCCTCGGAAGTCGAAGGTTAGAGTCTTTGAATCCCAAAACTTCGCCAATGCCTTAATGAGAGTGGGTTGGTAATCCACCTTGATGAGATCCACTAAATGCCCTAAGCGTTCTTTGATGTAGGCCTGGTTGTTTGGGTTGAGGCGGTTCCACCATGCCGTGAGCTCCTTGCGTGGGACTGGGATGACTTTGATATTCGATTTCCCCATCTATTTTTGAATATGCGAGAATGTACCAAAATTAATTACCACGGGTTATAATGCAAAATGAATGGGTATGCGATGCAAATGTATTAGCCCGATTCCATATTTTCTATTGGTGAAATAAGGGTTAAACACTCCTATTTGACCAAAAAAGTCAATTAGGGAGTTTTAACCCAGATTTCTTTTGAAGGAAATTATGCAATTGGCTAGAATCGCTCAATGATTGGAATGAAAGTTGTTGCCACACCAATCTACATAAAACCTCAAAACAAATTGAAAAATGTACATATACATCTCAAAAGATCCTTAATACATCAAGTCTAGAGGGGACGAGGGAGGATGCGAAAATACATCATTTGAAATTTTGGATTAAAGACCTAAGGTAGATGGGTGTGGCAACTACTAAGGGTGCCCCAAATCAGATTATAAGATAGATGGTTTTCCTATGATGTGATGCATGATATGCAGCATTTAAAATATGCAGAACTAATTACAAGTTCAAGGTAAGAAAACCTCACTAACCAGACCTTCTTTGTTTTAGATATATCAACCGTCCAACTCACATGCGCATGAGACGAGTGAGGAGTGAACTCTAGAAAATAAAATAAAAAAAGAGACAAGGGTATGGGCCTAAAAGGCCACCACTATCTGAATTGACAACCTTACCCTCCGCGCAATCAAATCACAATGGGAAGAATTGTCAATTCAGATAATGAGCGGGATAAAATATGGTCAACCCAAGCGCAATCGACGCAAGAGCTTTGCATATTCGATCCCTATCTATGGTTACCTAGGAAAAATTTCGCGACTTGGGTTTAGACGCTTGTGTGTGCAGGTGTTGTGATCCTCAGAATATGCAAGACATGCACAACAATTGATATCAGAACAGCGCTTCTAAAAATGTGCGAAATTAAACATAATCCCAACACCAAGCCTGCAAAACAAATGGGTTAGCCAAACACTTCGCCCCTTATAACTCCAATCCTGCAAAAACATATAACACCTATAGAATGAGTCCCAAGCAAGATCGCTAGAAGCGAGATATCCATGAAATTTTCATTGGCCTAAGTCCACTAAGACTTTTAAAATTTCGAAAAAAATTTAAGTATTCCAATTGTATCTTTTTTCGAAAAATTTAAAAATCTCTGTCCCCAGCGGAGTCGCCAGTCTGTCGCGACCCTCTAAAAAATTTTATCTTCAAAAGGGGTTAACGGATTATTAGGTTAATTAGATTTGACTAACCTAACGCGGACCCTCCCAAGCCCTACCGAATCGTGACTTTGGATTTTTATTTTAAATGATTTTGAAATTTGGAGTCGCCACTAATCATTCTTGGTAGGTTGATTAGGAACCTAAATAAATTAGCGGGAGAACTAATTTATTCCTGCGAACCAGAGATTATGAGCTCGGGGACTTGGTTACACAAGTTAATTAAAACTAATGCCCTTTCGGTACCTTAATTTCATGGATATCCTAATTCGGTAACTCAGGCTTGGTTTATTCCTAAGGCTCTAGTAGGGTATTCTCTTTTGTGTTTTCACTTTTTAAATAGGATGCATGGATGGTATATATTTTTATTTGTTATATTTTTTAAGTGTTAAAGATTCCCTGAAGCCGAAAGAGGGAGTGTGTTAACGACTTCTGTGCAGTATTACGACCTACTCATCTTTTGGGTCTGATGATTCAAAAATTAAATTATAAGAAGTACATGACAGTGAATAAACACCTCCAATGGGAGGCCTAGCATTGGCTTGGCTCTTCCCTTTGGGATTTAAGGTACATGTATTTAAGCTGCAGGTATTTAAACTACTGTAAGAAAAAACCTCCAATGGGAGGCTAAGCATTGGCTTGGCTCTTCCCTTTGGGATTTAAGGTACATGTATTTAAGTTGCAGGTATTTAACTACTGTAAGTAAAAACCTCCAATGGGAGGCTAAGCATTGGCTTGGCTCTTCCCTTTGGGATTTAAGGTACAGGTATTTAAGTTGCAGGTATTTAACTACTGTAAGTAAAAACCTCCAATGGGAGGCTAAGCATTGGCTTGGCTCTTCCCTTTGGGATTTAAGGTACAGGTATTTAAGTTGCAGGTATTTAACTACTGTAAGTAAAAACCTCCAATGGGAGGCTAAGCATTGGCTTGGCTCTTCCCTTTGGGATTTAAGGTACAGGTATTTAAGTTGCAGATATTTAACTACTGTAAGTAAAAACCTCCAATGGGAGGCTAAGCATTGGCTTGGCTCTTCCCTTTGGGATTTATGGTGCAAGAATTAAATTGCAAGAATTTATAGTATGAATGCGACATGTAGATATGGAAACATATGAGTATGACATGACATAATCGAAATTTAAATTAATTTATTTGGGCAAGGAAATTCTCGAAGATTTTAATAGTTAGGATCGTTACCTGATTTAACAGATTTGATTGCCGAATTCGAATATCGTGTCACCTTATAGATCAAGATTGCGGCTCGAACGATGGAGATGAACTTGTGACTCGCGTTGATCGGTAGAGGAATTGTTGATGGTAACACCTAGATTTAAACTTTCACCATCTTCAAGGCTCTCTTTTGGAAAAAAAAGGATTCTCTCTCTTTTTTTATTTTTTTCTTTCTCTCTAATTTCTTTCAATCTCTCAAAATTCTCTCAAGCATCCAAGATTTTCTCTCTCAAAAAATTTCCCTCCCAAGCTCACTTCTTCCTCCTTTTATAATCTACTCATCCATCTTCCATTCTAAATTTTCCACTAACTCTTCTTCATCTCATCTTCCCTTCTCTACTCTTATCTTATTTTCTTCATCTTCTCTTCTCCATCTCCTCTTCTTCAACTTCCCTTCTCTATCTCCTCTTCTCTATCTTCCCTTCTCCATCTCCTCTTCTCCATCTTCCCTTCTCTATTCTAATTTCTCCACCAACTCTTCTTTTTGTTATTTACAAAATAATCCCTCAAGTGTTAGGTATTTGCATCCTAGTCCTTGAGATTTTAAGTATTTACAATTTAGTCCATGAAAAAATATATTTCTTTAAGTCCAAATCTCTTCACAATTTTTGACACACCAAAATTTACCACATGTCAAATTTAAGCTCATTTCTTGCCGCTGAAAATAATGCAGAATTTAATTAAAGCCCTTTTGCAAAATTGAGTCATTCTTGGTATAATTGAGCTAAGATGAAAATTTAAAATATTAGAAGACAATGTCACAACTCATAAAAAGTGAAAATTAAAAATAAGTTGACTTAAATTAAATTTTTTTAGGCCCGATTCGAGATTATACTCGTGAAGGGACACGTGACTCGAATTGGATTTTTCTGAATTTACGGAGGCCAATATGAAAATAGATTTAAAATAAAAATATTAACTATCTTTGTGTATTTTTTTTTTGCCTCAAATGTTATTTTTCCAAAATTTTCAAGTATTTTTGTATTTTTTTAAAAAAAATTAAATTAAATATATATAATATGAAATTTTATTTTTTGTTCAAAAATGGTTGCTTAGGCTTGGCTAAGGCTTCCAAAGTTGATTTTGCAATTTTCTCAATTTTTCTTTATTTTTCATGAATTTTCGAAAATAAAAATACTAAAAAATACTGAAAATACGAAAAATTATTTTTTGGTCAAAATTAGTTCTCTAGGCTTGGCCAAGGTCCCCGAAGTTAATTTTTCAATTTTATGAATTTTTATGGATTTTTCAAAAAATAAAAATGCCGAAAAATACTGAAAATTTTTAAAAGAGAAAAGATGATTAAAAATCAGGTGTCAACAGCTGCCCCTCTTTGAAAGGAAGCTCGACAGAGGTTCATTTCAAAGACGAGATGACACCTGAATCCTAATCGACTCAATACAATGAAATAAAAAGAGTCGTGACATGAATGTTCCACTGAAAATGAAATGAGAACATAAGGATTCGTTATAAGAAAACCTTAGGGTGGTTGAATTTGAACCCGTATGGTAGGTCAACCCATGATAGATTCCTAATGAAAGGATTCTACTGAATAAATTTTGACCCGTATGGTAGGTCACCCCATGGTAGATTCCTAATGAAAGGATTCTACTGATTACAATTTGATTGAAATTTGACCTGTATGGTAGGTCAACCCATGGTAGATTCCTAATGAAAGGATTCTACTTATTAAATTTTGACTCGTATGGTGGGTCGTGACATGGTAGATTCCTAATAAAAGGATTCCACTGATTTAGAAATTGAATTAAAATTTGACCCGTATGGTGGGTCGTACCATTTGACCCGTATGGTGGGTCATACCATGGTAGATTATGGCAGATTCCTAATAAAAGGATTCTACTAATTAAATTTCATTGAGATTTGACCCGTATGGTATGTCACCCCATGAAACTGCCTGTAAGAAAGACTTTGTGCCTGTAGAAAGGACTTGGTGCCTGTAAAAAGGACTTTGGTTCCTGTAAAAAGGACTTGGTGCCTGTAGAAAGGACTTGATGCCTGTAAAAAGGACTTTGTGCCTGTAGAAAGGACTTGGTGCATGTAGAAAGGAATTTGGTACATGTAGAAAGGACTTGATGCTTGTAAAAAGGACTTTGTGCCTGTACAAAGGACTTGTACCTGTAAAAAGGACTTGCTGCCTATAAAAAGGACTTGGTGCATGTAGAAAGGACTTGATGCCTGTAGAAAGGACTTGATGCCTGTAAAAAGGACTTCGTGCCTATAAAAAGGACTTAATGCATGTAAGCAAGACTTTATGCCTGTAAGAAGAACTTGGTTTGCCTGTAAGAAGGACTTGATTTACCTGTAAGAAGGACTTTATGCCTGTAAGAAGGACTTATTTTGCCTGTAAGAAGGACTTGATTTGCCTGTAAGAAGGACTTTGTGCCTGTAAGAAGGACTTGGTTTGCCTGTAAGAAGGACTTGATTTGCCTGTAAGAAGGACTTTATGCCTGTAAGAAGGACTTATTTTGCCTGTAAGAAGGACTTGATTTGCCTGTAAGAAGGACTTTGTGCCTGTAAGAAGGACTTGGTTTGCCTGTAAGAAGGACTTGATTTGCCTGTAAGAAGGACTTTGTGCCTGTAAGAAGGACTTGGTTTGCCTGTAAGAAGGACTTGATTTGCATGTAGGAAGGACTTTGTGCCTGTAAGAAGGACTTGGTTTGCCTGTAAGAAGGACTTGATTTGCCTGTAGGAAGGACTTTGTGCCTGTAAGAAGGACTTGGTTTGCCTGTAAGAAGGACTTGATTTGCCTGTAGGAAGGACTTTGTGCCTGTAAGAAGGACTTGGTTTGCCTGTAAGAAAGACTTGGTTTGCTTGTAAGAAGGACTTGATTTGCCTGTAAGAAGGACTTTGTGCCTATAAGAAGGACTTGGTTTGCATGTAAGAAGGACTTGATTTACCTCAAAGGGTGCCATTCTGGAATCTGGGGAGACCAGGAATTCGGCAGAAGCTCAAACCCAATTTAACCTACCATGAAGGGTGCATGTATATGCCGCTCTAGATTCGAGCACCCTGAGAATCGTCAGAATTCATTCTCTTGAAAGGTTCAGGGCGAAGATATATTTACCTGAGGATTTGGAAGGAACGCCTAGTGGTTTCTAGATAACCAGGCTTGTTCATTCAACCCGAACATTGGGAATGTGTCACCCCAGACATGTGGACGGGTCAAGTAAATTGGGGAGTCTACTCCTTACGTCAATGAATGGCTTATCTCGGACTTTGCCCCTGCATAATAAAATGCAAGGGTGAAAGGGTCGAGTGAATTTTAAAAGATTTGGGCTTGTTTAATGTTGACAACTGTCATAGTCGTCGATCGAATGTCCCTGCAAGAAGGAAATCAGAAGGGTTATCTTTAAAACCAAATGCGTTAAGGAAGATATACTCTCCTTTTCAATTCAGGTTTTCCATCAATTTGCCCCATTTTCATCAGGACGGATCTCATCAGATGATCACCATTTTTCCATTTGGGGTTGTCTCCCTTTACCAGCTTCGCTGGGTTGATTTTCCGTCAACCTTTGTTGGACAATTTGATCTTGTTCGTCGACTATTCTGCAAAAAATAATTTACAAAAATTTGTCTTATTTATTTACAATATTCACAACATTTCCTAACCTTGGAGATCGAACTAGGGGCGTTTCGGATCACTGTCATTCCCTCATGCTATGAAGGTTCTCTTTTAATGTAAGAGCCAATTTTTGCTGACATAATCTTATCATGTTGCATCGGATAAACTCCCTTTTACGACGCCATCTGACAATTTCCTTTGGCTGGAAAATGAGTATGCTAACAGGTAACTCAGCTCGTAGACTCCCTTTCTTCGTAATCTTCTAGCCTGGATAATGTTATTTAGGTTGTTTTCTCCATCTGGGTGTTCCTCTTAAACCTGCAATATAGAGAAAGTGATGCAAGTGTATACATGTATGCATGGAATATATGTAGTGGCCTTAAATGTGGCTCAGACACCTATGAGATATGAAGACTGATCCGATCTTTATCTTATTCAAGGGTAATATTTCTTGACAGCATCTGCATTTACAGGACTTGCCAATTCCTCTTCATCCATATTTATGAGAATTAAAGCACCGCCGGGTAGAACTTTCTGTACTACATACGGACCCTCATAATTTGGTGCGAACTTGCCCCCGGGATGAGGAGCATTAGGGAGCGTCTTCTTCACAACTAAATCCCCGACGGTAAAGTTTCTGAATTTCACTTTGCGGTTAAATGACTTTGCTACCCGCTTTTGATACGCCTGTCCATGACAGATAGCCTTCACTCGTTTCTCATCAACCAGATTCAATTGCTCATGCCTCTGCCGGATCCATTCGGCCTCTGAAAGTTTCGCTTGGGCTAATATTCGTAAGGAAGGGATCTCAACTTCCACAGGAAGGACGGCCTCCATGCCATATACTAAAGAGTAAGGCGTTGCCCCGGTTGAAGTCCGAATTGAAGTTCGGTATGCCATTAACGCGTATGGCAATCTCTCGTGCCAATCCCGAAAGTTCTCTGCGGTCTTAGCCAAGATTTTCTTAATATTCTTATTCGCCGCTTCCACAGCTCCATTCATTTGTGGGCGGTAGGGAGAAGAATTAAGGTGTCTGATCTTGAATCGATCTAAAAGATCATCCACCACCTTGTTGTTCAGGTTGGATCCATTGTCTGTAATAACGGCTTGGGGCGTCCCATACCTCGCAATGATGTCCCGCTTGATGAACTTTGCGACGTTTTTGGCTGTAACGTTCGCATACGAATTGGCTTCGATCCATTTGGTGAAGTAATCGATTGCCACCAAGATAAAACGGTGTCCGTTTGAAGCTTTGGGGTTAATCGACCCGATCATATCGATTCCCCACATTGAAAACGGCCAAGCCTCAGACATTTGATGTAGTTCATTTGGGGGAGCGTTGATCCTATCCTCATACACCTGACACTGATAACAAGATCTCACGTGTCAGTTGCAATCTGACTCCATGGTCATCCAATAGTAACCGAGTCTCATGATCTTCCTGGCGAGGAGATGGCCGTTCATGTGCGGTCCGCACTCTCCTTCATGAATCTCCTACATGAGTAAGTTTGCTTCCTTAGCGTCTACGCACCTTAATAGGACCAAATCGAACGACTTCTTGTACAGCGTCTGACCACTAAGAAAGAACTTCGTAGCCATCTTGGCTATGTACTTTCTATCCCCCATTTGGCTCCATGGAGGATATTCTCCATTCATCAAGTAATTTTTAATGTCCTGATACCAGGGTTGGCCATCAAACCCTTCTTCGATCACCATGCAGTAAGCCGGTTGTTTAATAATGTCGACCCTCAATGGCTCGATGTCTAAGCCTTCCGTTACTTGCAGCATGGACGATAGGGTAGCCAAGGCGTCCGCAAAATGATTTTGGGTTCTCGGTAGGTATCCAAAATCGATCTCCTCGAACTCCTCAATCATTTCCTCTAAGAACCTGTGATAAGGGATGAGCTTAGAATCTTTAGTTCTCCATTCGCCTTGGGTCTGCAGGATGATTAACATGGAGTCCCCATATACTTGCAGCCTCTTTACTTTCATGGTGAGAGCTAGCTGCAGCCCTATGATGCAGGCTTCGTACTCAGAAATATTATTGGTGCATGGAAATGTCAGCTTTGCAGCGACTGGATAATGTTGTCCCTCAGGGGATATTAAAATTGCCACAGTTCCAGACCCTGCGAGGTTTACAGCACCATCAAAATACATTGTCCATTTATCCTCGGACAAGTTTGAAATGTGATCCTCTGACTTCTCGTCACTTAGGATACTAAGCCCCTGGGCATTTTCAGCTAACATATCTGCTATGGCTCGTCCCTTAACGGATTTCTGAGTTGAACTCCTAACGTCGAATTCTGATAGGAGGACCTGCCATTTAGCCAGTTTCCCAATTAAGGCTGGTTTTTCTTAGGAGATATTTTATCGGGTCGTTCTCTGTAACCAGCTGTATGTGGTGATGAATGGTATATTGCCTCAACCTGTGTAGCACCCATACCAACGCAACGCAAGTCTTCTCGATGGTAGGGTAATTCATCTCCGATGCAGTGAATTTCTTGCTCAGATAATAAATTGCCCGTTCCTTGCCATCTTCAGGGTTTGTTTGGGCCAACAGAGCCCCTAAGGATTCTTGATGGACAGTAAGATACAGGGTTAACGGAAAACCTGACATGGGAGGCACCAAAACTGGTGGCGAGACGAGGTAACTTTTGATCTTTTCCAGAGCTTGGTGACACTCAGAATCCCATTTCACCTTGGCACCTTTCTTTAGCAGCTTAAAGAATGGTTTTGCAACTTCAGATAGTTGACAAATAAACCTGGCGATGTAGTTCAGCCGCCCCAGCAAACTCCTCACTTCCTTAACTGTCGTAGGGACCCCGAGGTCTAATATCGCTTTGACTTTAGAAGGGTCTATTTCAACTCCTCGGTTGCTCACCATGAACCCAAGAAGCTTTCCTGATCGTGCCCCAAATATGCATTTGGCGGGGTTTAGCTTCAATCTATATTTCCGAAGTCGTTCGAACAGCTTTCTTAGTATTTGGATGTGATCATATCCGGGTTTAGACTTCGCGATCATATCGTCGACGTATACCTCTATCTCTTTATGCATCATATCGTGGAACAAAGCTACCATGACCCTTTGGTAGGTTGCTCCTGCATTTTTCAAGCCGAAAGGCATAACTTTATAACAGAAGGTGCCCCATGGCGTTATGAACAAGGTCTTAGCCTTGTCTTCTTCCTTCAAAAGAATCTGGTTGTACCCAGAGAATCCATCCATGAACGAGAACATATCAAAACCGGCGGTGCTATCGACCAAGACATCGATGTGTGGGAGAGGAAAGTCATCTTTCGGGCTTGCCTTATTCAGGTCGCGATAATCTACGCAGACTCTGACTCTCCCGTCCTTCTTCATCACCGGGACAATATTAGCAACCCATTCGGGATAAGCGATCACCTCAATAAATCCCACCTTAAGCAGTTTCATCACTTCTTCTTCGATCTTTTTGGATAACTCCGGTTTTGTGCGTCGAAGTTTTTGCTTCTTAGAGGGAACATTCAGATCTGTTGGGAGCGAGTGTTCAACGATGTTTGGGTCCAAACCCGGCATATCTGCATAGGACCAGGCGAACACATCCTGATATTCCCTGAGGAGATCAATAAACCGAGACACTTCTGACGAAGACAGTCTTCCTCCGATTTTTACTTCTTTCAAGTTCTCAGAATCACCCAGGTTGACTGTAATGGTTTCCTCTGTCGTTAAGGGTTTATGTTCCTCATATCTGCTCCAATCCCTTCTGACATCACTGGTATCGTCATCACATTCCTCCTCAATTCCATAGGAGAAGTCATCGATACGGTCTGAGCTACATAATAACCTATTATGCATATGAGGGATGGTATGCCTGAAATGTCACAAGCATGGTCAGTATTTTGCTGGTACTAATAAAGATGCATGAATTTCTGAAAACACTTTGAAAAATGAAGAAAAAAGAGGGGGAACTGGTCGTCGTCTCATTGGACGTCCTCGCTCTCCTAAAAGATTTTTCAGGAAAACATGAATCATGTGGCAAATCAGCCCTCAAACTTCAAAGATTTGAAGTCAAGTATCATCATCGGGCCAATTTATCATTCCACAAAACTCATGGGACTTTTATTAGATGGGAAATGGACCGCATTACAGCTTACACTACTTAGACCGACGGTCGGAGATCCAAGGGTGGTTTTCAGAAAAGGAAAATGCATTGCTAAGGAATGAAAACATTATGCAGAAATCTAAATGCAGGAATTGAAATGCATCAAGGGAAAAGGAAAGAGAAGGCTTCTTTACACAGGCTGGCTGGAGTCCTCATCAAGCCGTTCGATGATGACGTTGACGATGTCTTCTAGAAATGGGTTAGACAGATCAGGCTCAGCTGCATTTTGAACAGTTTCATCTGCCAGAATCTTAGGACGCTTGGAGAAATACTGGGCCAGTGGACTGCCGATCACGCTAGCTCTTCCCTTCCAAGGTCCGGAGCCAATGAACGAGCCAACTCTGCCTCCTTGGCTTCCACGGCCTCGATACTGGCCTCTGCCTCGACGTCCACGATAGCCTGTCGAAATGAAGCTACTACTGAATCCACCAGTATATCCTAGGCCTGATCAGTGCTCGTTCGTGTCTAACTGCAATGGTGACCGGATCCCTTGACCATTCTTCCCTAGCCCGCATCCAGGGACAAACCCGTATGCCAATAACATCTTCCCTGGGGCTAGAGTGTATTGGGAAGGTGCAGGAACTCTCTTCCTAGTCCCAGGAGGTGCGTGCGTAACTGCCACTAATTCGAGAGAGTGGTAGCTTGCTTCCTCCTTGCGTTCCGGCTCTATATAGGGGATCGCGCTCTTCTGGTATGTAGCAAAATCCATCTCTCCATGCACGGTTACCACTTTCCCGTCAACCACGAATTGAACCTTCTGGTGTAGGCTAGAAGGCACTGCGCCTGCCGTATGAATCCAGGGCCTACCCAAAAGCAGCCCGAAGGCACTCGGGAGATCCATAACCTAGAACCCGATAGAGAACTCCACGGGTCCAATGAAAATGTCCAGCTCGATTTCGCCAACCACGTCTTTCCTCATTCCGTCGAAGGCTCTGATGGTGGCCTTAGAAGTGCGGATGAGCTCCTCGTTTATACCCAAATTTCTGAGTGTGGCTAACGGGCATATGTTGAATGCAGACCCGTTATCAATCAGCACATGGGAGATCTGTTTGCCATGGCTCCTTGCCGATATGTACAAAGCCTTGTTATGGGCCCAGCCATCAATAGGAACATCCTCATCTGAGAAGGATATCTGGTCTCTCAGTAGTATGGTCCCCACGAAGTCCTCCAACTGCACCTCGTTGATAGTTTCTGGTACGTGCACTTCATTTAGTACCTTCATCAGTGCATTCTTATGCTTCTCCGAGTTGGTAAAAAGATCCAGTAGTGATATCTGGGCTGGCATTTTCCTCAGTTGTTCTACGACTTCGAACTCACTTGTCCTGACAATGGACAGTGCCTTCTCTGCGTCTTTTCTCGTCACTTTTCTCCTTTCAGGTTCCCCTTCCCTCGGTGCGTAGCACCTACCAGACCTCATGACTGCGTCTATCTCGCTTGTTCCGTAGTCCCAAGGGACAGCTCTGGGGTTGTAATCTGCCAGTGGAGGGACCTTTATCACGATCTTTTCAACTTTTCCATCGTACTGTGCCTTCCTGTCCTCCAGCTTAAAACCAGATAAGGAGATGACCGTGCGTTCAGAGGAACTACTCTTAGTGTCCCCCCATTTGTCCACCTCATCTAGCCTAATTACAAAGGGGGCCTTTGACTCTAGTACTGCAACTAGATCATCTTCATTGGTCGTGCAAGGTGGTTCCTCGGCCATTAATTCCAACTCGTCCATGTCATTCTCATCCCATATAGCGTTCACTTTCTCATGATCCGGTAGGGGATTTTGTTGCACATTTGGTCCCGTCTTATCAAACTCCAATACTCCTCCATCTATCAGTGCTTGCACCTTGTATTTGAGCACGAGACAGTTATCTACGTTGTGCCCTTTTTCGCCCATGTGATAGGCACACGACTGGGCCTCGTTGAACCCAGGGAATCTTGGCAGATTCGGTCTCGGGGGTTCCTTGGCTACTAGGCGCCCTTCCAGCAGCATCGGTAACAGCTTCGATAGCGGACGAGGTAATGGAGTAAAAGACGGTGCGGTTCTTCTCTTAGCCTCGAACTTCTTTGGAGCCGGTCCTGATGAGCCACCTTGGGTAGGGGTGGATTCTGAAAACTTCTTTGGTCTCGGTGGGTTTGGCACAAAAGCGACATCGCCTGCATTCTCCCTTTCTCTCTTGGCTGGATATGACCGCTTGAATGACGGCTCTGGTACACGTTTCTCCCTTAGAGCCCACTCATGACGCTTAGCTACCCTGATAAGGTGTGCGAAAGTTTGACATCCTGAGGTATTAAGCTTCTCGAAATACTCGAGCGGTAGTGTCTTCAAAAACAAATCCACCAACTCTTCCTCCAGGATGGCTGATTTGACTTGGGTAGCTATCGCTCGCCACCTTTGGGCAAAAGTACGTATAGACTCATTCCTTCCTTTCAAAGTTCTCAATAGGTCTTCTCTGGTAGGAGCTGTAGCCGTGTTGAACTTGTATTGGTGAAGGAATTCCTCAGCCAGGTCCTCCCAACTGTCATACTCTTCCATGTCGAGCTCGATAAACCATGCTAGTGCAGCGCCGGACAGACTCTCTTGGAATGTGTTCATCAGCAGCGGGACATAATCAGAATAATGTGCCATTTTACGCAAGTAGTATTTCAAATGAGCTCGGGGACAGCCTGTCCCGTCGTATTTTCTCACAAACTCAGGTTCCTTATACCCAGCTGGAACTTCTATCTTAGCAAACGGTGTGATTTTGTCAAATCGAGCCAACTCGTATCCTTGGTTACTAAGACATTCTTCGATCTTTACTAGCCTCATTGCGTCTTCTTCCGTCTTGGCCGAAGGTTTCTCTTTCTTTTCCTTCTCCAAATCAACTACGACTGGAAGGGCCCTAGGGGGTGCTTCCCTCTCGGGCTCTGTGCTAGCGGTTTGATTTATGTCTGAGCCAGTAGATGTATTGGGATTTACAAACGGATTAGCCTCAGGAGCATTGGAGGACTTCACCTGCGTAGCGGTCATCATTGCCTTTATCTCCGCCATCATGGCGGCTATCATATTTATCTGGTTTTCAAGATTGGCCACTCTGGGAGTCAGTTCTTCGTGCTCCATTCTTAGTTTTCTCGTTTTGCTACGAGTCCTTGTGACTATAAATTATCACCTGATTTAACATAGGAAGTCAGAAACTCGCAAGTAGAGAGAGAAAGTTCAGAAATCTAAAACCTCCTTAATACTATGTTCATACTTGATTAATGGGAGGAAAGATTCAATCATGACCCTTAGCCTCATGTAAACAGTCTTTCTACTCATTAAACATGAATGACATACTATTAAGAAGGCGAATAACCCGTGATAATTATTTACTTAAGAAGATCATGATGAATGATCATATATGCAAATGTTACAAGCTTATTACAGATGAAGATAACATCAAAATTAAATGGGGAAATCGTCTATGCAGTCCGGAGGCGCTTAGAGGCTAAGGCATCCTTGACAATCTCTGATCCACCAAAATTCCACACATGCAGGTCTTCGTCCTCCTCGGCTGGCGGTGGTCCCATGTCTTCTGGTATATACGGCTCCACTCCGGGCAGGTACGGGACGATGTAGTCAGGTACGTATGGTTCCACCATGGACTGTCGGTATTCCTTGAACATCTTGATGTACTCCTTAGATGCCCGGTGGACGTTCATTTCCTCGTCCAGGTAATCTGGCCACTCTACGTCCTGTAATGGGGAGTTCTTCAGGGTGTGGATTATGAGGTCGATCTTGGCCTGGTACAGTGTCTTAGTCTCCTTAGTGAGTCTGCCTTGGGGCAAATCGAAGGCGAAATTGTCGGGATAAACTGCTGGCGGGACTTCCTGTAACATACCGAACTGTCTCACTACCTTGATAGGATAATAGACACTTCCACCAGTACAGCCTAGTAAGGGGATAGGGTTCCCATCTATTCCCGTGATACGGGCTTCTAAGATCCTGGGCCAAGTTAATCGCTAGCGAAGCTGTTTTGGCTCTAAGTCTCCTAGTAATTTCACCCAATCTTTAAAGGACAGTTTCTCAACAGAGGATTGACATTTCAGAAAAGATCCCAATGGGTGGATATATTGGCTAATTTCATAACATCCGACGCGTAAATTGAAAGTTTTGATGTGTGAGGTGAACCACATGTAGAGAATGCCATTGGAGGCTTGGAAAGTACCCTTTTGGGTGAATTGAAAACGACTCAAGGAAAGGAAAGTCTCTGCTAAAATCATGTAGGAGTAGTTCCAGCGATAACATGCTTGTTTGGCGACATGAACTATGGAAGGATCGAATGTGGTCTTAGAAGTAGGGAATAAGACGAAAGCGGAAAAAGCCAGAATGAAGATTCTAGCCGGTTTAAGACCAGCTTCGATTGGGAGTGATGAGTAATTGTTATAGAGGAATGAGAGGGTAAACTTACCAGAGTTAGATTTGAGAATTTTCTCGATCTCGGTGATTTTTAGGTGAAGGAATTTGGATAAAGCTATGGTAGAATCCTTCCCCAATAATGGCTGTACAATATGGTCATCAAATTTCACTCCAATGATGGTCGTATACTCCTCCAGGGTGGGTGTAATCTCCAGTCCTCGGAAGTCGAAGGTTAGAGTCTTTGAATCCCAAAACTTCGCCAATGCCTTAATGAGAGTGGGTTGGTAATCCACCTTGATGAGATCCACTAAATGCCCTAAGCGTTCTTTGATGTAGGCCTGGTTGTTTGGGTTGAGGCGATTCCACCATGCCGTGAGCTCCTTGCGTGGGACTGGGATGACTTTGATATTCGATTTCCCCATCTATTTTTGAATATGCGAGAATGTACCAAAATTAATTACCACGGGTTATAATGCAAAATGAATGGGTATGCGATGCAAATGTATTAGCCCGATTCCATATTTTCTATTGGTGAAATAAGGGTTAAACACTCCTATTTGACCAAAAAAGTCAATTAGGGAGTTTTAACCCAGATTTCTTTTGAAGGAAATTATGCAATTGGCTAGAATCGCTCAATGATTGGAATGAAAGTTGTTGCCACACCAATCTACATAAAACCTCAAAACAAATTGAAAAATGTACATATACATCTCAAAAGATCCTTAATACATCAAGTCTAGAGGGGACGAGGGAGGATGCGAAAATACATCATTTGAAATTTTGGATTAAAGACCTAAGGTAGATGGGTGTGGCAACTACTAAGGGTGCCCCAAATCAGATTATAAGATAGATGGTTTTCCTATGATGTGATGCATGATATGCAGCATTTAAAATATGCAGAACTAATTACAAGTTCAAGGTAAGAAAACCTCACTAACCAGACCTTATTTGTTTTAGATATATCAACCGTCCAACTCACATGCGCATGAGACGAGTGAGGAGTGGACTCTAGAAAATAAAAAAAAAAGAGACAAGGGTATGGACCTAAAAGGCCACCACTATCTGAATTGACAACCTTACCCTCCGCGCAATCAAATCACAATGGGAAGAATTGTCAATTCAGATAATGAGCGGGATAAAATATGGTCAATCCAAGCGCAATCGACGCAAGAGCTTTGCATATTCGATCCCTATCTATGGTTACCTAGGAAAAATTTCGCGACTTGGGTTTAGACGCTTGTGTGTGCAGGTGTTGTGATCCTCAGAATATGCAAGACATGCACAACAATTGATATCAAAACAGCGCTTCTAAAAATGTGCGAAATTAAACATAATCCCAACACCGAGCCTGCAAAACAAATGGGTTAGCCAAACACTTCGCCCCTTATAACTCCTATCCTGCAAAAACATATAACACCTATAGAATGAGTCCCAAGCAAGATCGCTAGAAGCGAGATATCCATGAAATTTTCATTGGCCTAAGTCCACTAAGACTTTTAAAATTTCGAAAAAAAATTTAAGTATTCCAATTGTATCTTTTTTCGAAAAATTTAAAAATCTCTGTCCCCAGCGGAGTCGCCAGTCTGTCGCGACCCTCTAAAAAATTTTATCTTCAAAAGGGGTTAACGGATTATTAGGTTAATTAGATTTGACTAACCTAACGCGGACCCTCCCAAGCCCTACCGAATCGTGACTTTGGATTTTTATTTTAAATGATTTTGAAATTTGGAGTCGCCACTAATCATTCTTGGTAGGTTGATTAGGAACCTAAATAAATTAGCGGGAGAACTAATTTATTCCTGCGAACCAGAGATTATGAGCTCGGGGACTTGGTTACACAAGTTAATTAAAACTAATGCCCTTTCGGTACCTTAATTTCATGGATATCCTAATTCGGTAACTCAGTCTTGGTTTATTCCTAAGGCTCTAGTAGGGTATTCTCTTTTGTGTTTTCACTTTTTAAATAGGATGCATGGATGGTATATATTTTTATTTGTTATATTTTTTAAGTGTTAAAGATTCCCTGAAGCCGAAAGAGGGAGTGTGTTAACGACTTCTGTGCAGTATTACGACCTACTCATCTTTTGGGTCTGATGATTCAAAAATTAAATTATAAGAAGTACATGACAGTGAATAAACACCTCCAATGGGAGGCCTAGCATTGGCTTGGCTCTTCCCTTTGGGATTTAAGGTACATGTATTTAAGCTGCAGGTATTTAAACTACTGTAAGAAAAAACCTCCAATGGGAGGCTAAGCATTGGCTTGGCTCTTCCCTTTGGGATTTAAGGTACATGTATTTAAGTTGCAGGTATTTAACTACTGTAAGTAAAAACCTCCAATGGGAGGCTAAGCATTGGCTTGGCTCTTCCCTTTGGGATTTAAGGTACAGGTATTTAAGTTGCAGGTATTTAACTACTGTAAGTAAAAACCTCCAATGGGAGGCTAAGCATTGGCTTGGCTCTTCCCTTTGGGATTTAAGGTACAGGTATTTAAGTTGCAGGTATTTAACTACTGTAAGTAAAAACCTCCAATGGGAGGCTAAGCATTGGCTTGGCTCTTCCCTTTGGGATTTAAGGTACAGGTATTTAAGTTGCAGGTATTTAACTACTGTAAGTAAAAACCTCCAATGGGAGGCTAAGCATTGGCTTGGCTCTTCCCTTTGGGATTTAAGGTACAGGTATTTAAGTTGCAGATATTTAACTACTGTAAGTAAAAACCTCCAATGGGAGGCTAAGCATTGGCTTGGCTCTTCCCTTTGGGATTTATGGTGCAAGAATTAAATTGCAAGAATTTATAGTATGAATGCGACATGTAGATATGGAAACATATGAGTATGACATGACATAATCGAAATTTAAATTAATTTATTTGGGCAAGGAAATTCTCGAAGATTTTAATAGTTAGGATCGTTACCTGATTTAACAGATTTGATTGCCGAATTCGAATATCGTGTCACCTTATAGATCAAAATTGCGGCTCGAACGATAGAGATGAACTTGTGACTCGCGTTGATCGGTAGAGGAATTGTTGATGGTAACACCTAGATTTAAACTTTCACCATCTTCAAGGCTCTCTTTTGGAAAAAAGGATTCTCTCTCTTTTTTTATTTTTTTTCTTTCTCTCTAATTTCTTTCAATCTCTCAAAATTCTCTCAAGCATCCAAGATTTTCTCTCTCAAAAAATTTTCCCTCCCAAGCTCACTTCTTCCTCCTTTTATAATCTACTCATCCATCTTCCATTCTAAATTTTCCACTAACTCTTCTTCATCTCATCTTCCCTTCTCTACTCTTATCTTATTTTCTTCATCTTCTCTTCTCCATCTCCTCTTCTTCAACTTCCCTTCTCTATCTCCTCTTCTCTATCTTCCCTTCTCCATCTCCTCTTCTCCATCTTCCCTTCTCTATTCTAATTTCTCCACCAACTCTTCTTTTTGTTATTTACAAAATAATCCCTCAAGTGTTAGGTATTTGCATCATAGTCCTTGAGATTTTAAGTATTTACAATTTAGTCCATGAAAAAATATATTTCTTTAAGTCCAAATCTCTTCACAATTTTTGACACACCAAAATTTACCACATGTCAAATTTAAGCTCATTTCTTGCCGCTGAAAATAATGCAGAATTTAATTAAAGCCCTTTTGCAAAATTGAGTCATTCTTGGTATAATTGAGCTAAGATGAAAATTTAAAATATTAGAAGACAATGTCACAACTCATAAAAAGTGAAAATTAAAAATAAGTTGACTTAAATTAAATTTTTTTAGGCCCGATTCGAGATTATACTCGTGAAGGGACACGTGACTCGAATTGGATTTTTCTGAATTTACGGAGGCCAATATGAAAATAGATTTAAAATAAAAATATTAACTATCTTTGTGTATTTTTTTTGCCTCAAATGTTATTTTTCCAAAATTTTCAAGTATTTTTGTATTTTTTTAAAAAAAATTAAATTAAATATATATAATATGAAAATTTATTTTTTGTTCAAAAATGGTTGCTTAGGCTTGGCTAAGGCTTCCAAAGTTGATTTTGCAATTTTCTCAATTTTTCTTTATTTTTCATGAATTTTCGAAAATAAAAATACTAAAAAATACTGAAAATATGAAAAATCATTTTTTGGTCAAAATTAGTTCTCTAGGCTTGGCCAAGGTCCCCGAAGTTAATTTTTCAATTTTATGAATTTTTATGGATTTTTCAAAAAATAAAAATGCCGAAAAATACTGAAAATTTTTAAAAGAGAAAAGATGATTAAAAATCAGGTGTCAACACTCGTGTATCTTTGTTCATAAACAGATTCCACGAGAAAAGCTCCTTCAGCTTTTACCTGATACATGGGTGACCAACTATGAAAAGATTCATCACCAGCCCCCACCCATTCAATCCTCAGATCCGGTTTACACCAGAAAGAAAGAAGGGGAAGTCTCAATTACTTTCCCAAAAGAAAACCCGGAACCCGAACCTCTTCGTCTTCCAACCCTTACACCCCGACTTCCCACTATTTTGTGCTTCACACCATGTCCTACTGAAGCGGACATACCTGAAGACCCAGATCCAAAGGGTAATGTACAATCCTTTGATGCCCAAGGTCGTCCGATCTATGTTTCCAAAGATGCATCAGGACATTGTTATTGGGATCCTTTCTGTTCATGTGATTCATGCACAAAACCTCCAGATCCGCCGAATCGTAGGCGCTGTAAAGACCCACTTTACCAAAGGTTCCAAGATGGTGACAGCACCATAGGACCTCTCGGAGAAGATGGAGGAAGATACCAGTTCATGGTGAAATATGATAAACCAGTCACTTCACCTTTCTACAAACCCATCCTTAAATGGATACGGAAACACCCAGACAGCCCCGAAGCCAAACTCCGGTTACCTAAACCACCTGTCCAAAACCCTCCTACAGAGTCCATCCGGATGTTCAATCCTAAGGACTTCCCACCTCTCCCTACCATCCGGCAGCCCCAACCTCAAGTCTTTCCACCTCCTGAACCTTTCAATGATTTGGAAGGAAAGTTCCATCATACTCCCAAAATCCCGATGAAGGATGTAGTCCTTCCCTCTGGACAAAAAGCCGGAACCGATCCAGTTGAGACTACCTTGAACTGGCAAACTGAAAATGCCTTGGCCCAAAATGTGGTCCTCAACGAGGTACGCACAGATGTCGGTCTGATAAAAAAGATGATTGAAAGTTTTCAGAACCGATTGTTACTCTTGGAACAAGGAAGGGTACCGCACCATTATCTGGAAGATCAGACTCCAGAGATTATTAAACTCCGGAATCAAATCCGAATGCTTCAACAGCAACTTCATGCTGGAGGAAGACCACAACCATCAGCACCACCTCTGGAGACAAGGACTGAAGCAAATCTGTTTAGTCCTACCTTTCCTTACAGAAGCGTGATGACGCCTCAGACTCTTCCTCAGCTCACTCCTAGTGAATTGCAACTGTTCCCTCCCTCGAATTCCCTTCGGTTGAAAAGATTCAGGGAAGAACAACTTAAACAAGAAGCTGAGAAAAACAAAGGGAAGGAAAAAGACGGCTCATCCCAAACCAACCCTGATGAAAAACCATCGATCCAGATGATTTCAAATCCTATAGAAGGGTTTCTTCGCCAACAGGCAAAAGAAATGATTCCTTCTACAACCCAGATAGTATTCCAGGCATCCGCACTGACAGATTCAGAATCCGATACCTCGGATTATGCCTCTAGTGAAGAGGAAGATTTTCCCAAATACTCACCAGCCATTTTCATGGCAGATCCGGTAGTAGACCCTGTTACAGATCCGGTCGATGACTCACCCCCAGTTGAAAACCCAAATCCTTCTAGTTACACCAGGTATTTTACCTTAGAGGATATACCAGTTTTCAAATGGCCTGACCGAATACAGGAGTTTCATTCATGGCTTTTGGCCCGAGAACTCCAGGACCATGACACCTACGCTTCACTCCTTGATTTTACAACCCGTTTCACGAGATCCCTCAAGCGTTGGTGGTTCTTACTTGGGGAACAAGACCAAATCACTTTCCTATCCTCTACCTTTGAAAATGCTCTTTCGATAATCCATACCTACTTTGCTGGACGAGTCCAGAACCTTACAGATTTAAAAAGGAAGGAGTATTTCGAACGCAGATGTTGCTCGTTGGAAAAGCGCGATCTTGATAGACATTTCAAGATCATGATGAAACTGTTCTATGAAATTGGGGCAGACAACAATCTCAAGACAGTATACATGGCATCCATTCCCAAAGAGCTGGCAGACACAGTTGAAAAATCACTGCATGCGGCTCAAAGATCAGTAACAGACTCCACCCTCGGAGAATTGCAGCAAGCTATTCATTTAGCTATTGAAGATCTTTGCCATAGGCGAGAACTTTTCCGGAAATATATGGCTGAAAACAAGAAGATCTCTCAAGCCTGTGATCATTCCCATTGGAAGATCAAGTGTCCCCGAGACTGTGATGGAATCGACTGTACAATGTCTAAGAAAACTAGACATTACAGGAAGGGCCGATATTCCCGAAGCCATCATGGGACAGAAAAGCCGAGGAAGAAGAAAAAGTGGAAATACCTACGAAGAAAATACCATAAGTCGGCCTCAAAACAGACCAAATCAGACAAGTGTTTTGTCTGTAACAAGAAGGGCCATTATGCAAAGAATTGTCCCAAAGCCTCGAAAGGACAACGAATGGTCAGACAGCTCGAGAAAGTTGCAGGACTTTCCCTCGAAGAGGATGATATTGAGTCACTCTTCTCATATGACGAAGAGCCTGAACCAGAAACTGTTTTTGCACTCCAGGCTGAACTCACAGATTCAGATACGGATACTTCTGATTCCGTATGCATGTTTTACCCCACATACAGAATCGATGAATCATCAGACTCCTCCATAAACACACACCCATACATTCTTGTCCAAATCACCACTCCGGAAACACCTCAACCAATCTCCCTGGTAGCCCTTATTGATACAGGCGCTACGGTCTCTCTCCTTGACACCAAAATCCTTCCCCCATCATGTTGGAAACCACATGTCACCAACTTTACCTCTGCTTCAGGAGATGTTTTTTTCCTCCTACTACAAAAGTCGCCCCATAACCATTGACATCATGCCAGGATGCCAAGTCACCACTCCAATACTGGGATGCAGCGCACCAGACTGAGATCTGATCCTTGGATGGGATATCCTTGCCAAACTGAAGGTTAGGATTCTTCCCCGAGGAATTAAATTCAAAACCCAGGTGAAAGAGTTCACTGACAAGCAAAGACTTTTTTCGATAATAGCCCCCCAGTTGCTTGATCCTATCGTCCAAAATCTCAAAGAACTCTGTGCGGATGACCATGGTCATTTCATGACCAAACACTCCTCTCCACTCTGGAAAAACCCCGATTTCTTTGTACAGCTTCCTTTCAGAACGGATAAAGAAACAAATCCTACCAGGGCTACTCATTCGGGTATGAACCCTGAACAACTCCGCCTTGCAGAAGCTGAATGTGAAAATCTGCTAGAACAGGGCCTCATAGAACCAATTGATCCTTTAAAGTCTGAGTGGGCATGCGAAGCTTTTTATGTGAACAAAAAGGCTGAGCAACTTAGAGGAAAACTCCGATTGGTAGTCAACTATCAACCTCTAAATCCATTCCTCCGGGATGATAAGTTTCCCCTGCCACACAAGAACTCATGGTTCACTAGTCTGGTGAACGCCCGCATCTATTCCAAGTTTGACCTCAAGTCTGGTTTCTGGCAACTTGGAATCCACCCTGAAGAAAGATACAAAACGGGATTCTGTATCCCAAGTCACCACTACCAATGGACAGTCCTTCCTTTCGGACTGAAAACAGCACCTTCTGTTTTCCAGAAAGCCATGTGCAGAATTTTCCAGCCCATACTCCACCAAGCCCAAATCTATGTAGACGACATTCTACTCTACAATTCAGATGAAAAATCACATTGTTCCCTCCTGGAACATTTCATCTCCTTGGTTCGCAAGTATGGCATCATGCTATCCGAAAAAAAGATGACGGTAGCCCAGAAAGAAATTGAGTTCTTAGGAATGCAATTGGATGAACGAGCATACTGTCCAAAACCACATATTGCAGAAGAACTCCTGCGATTCCCGAAGAAGCTTTCCAGGAAAGAGACAGAAGTCTTCCTAGGCATTGTAAACTATCTGCGGGATTTTGTCCCTAAGATAGCAATCCACCTGAAACCTCTGCAGGTCATGCTAAAGAAAGAGCCTCCTCCTTGGGGCGAAAAACAGACCAAGGCAGTTGAATATTTGAAGAAAAGACTCCAGAACCTGCCACCCTTAACCATTCCGTCTGATGGCATAAGAATCCTCCAGACAGATGCCAGTGATACTTATTGGGCAGCGATTCTCATTGAAGAAAAGAACGGAGTTAGGAACATATGTGGATACAAGAGCGGAAGCTTCACAGAAGCCCAGAAACATTACCATTCGACGTTCAAGGAAATCCTTGCCGTGAAAAATGGAATTAAAAAGTTCGAATTCCATCTGATCGGAGTCCATTTCACCATTGAGATGGATATGGCATCATTTTCAAATATGATCAGGTTTAAACAACGTCAGATTCCCCATCCTCAACTCCTCAGATGGGCAGAATGGTTCTCCAAATATTCCTTCGAGGTAATACACCTTAAAGGGAAAAACAACGTGCTAGCTGATTTCCTGTCACGACCAAGGAAAATGGAAGCTTCACGTATGTTTGTGAAGAGAAGATTCATCGGTCCCCACAGGTATGAAACCCAGGACATCCAAAGAACTTGGGTAACTTTCCAATACCCACCTGAAGTTCGAACCATCATCCAAGAAGGAAGATTTCAAGATCTTCATGGAATTCTCCAACAATACCACAGAGAAGTGGTAGATGGATACCAGGGACTTCTCCCTCAGATCGTCCCAGATTTTGACACAGGGTATCCTTTCATCAGACCTTTCCGATGAGACCCTCGTCTTCCATTCCTAGAAGATTTAAAATGGTTTTTCTGGTTGCTCATGCATTTCTATACTATAGCTTTTGAGTTCCCAACAGAACTGCTATATCAGACTATCCGAAGGTCCATGAGAAATGAATTTGGCCACCCGAGCATGAAAATGTTCACACAGATGTTATTATGGTTCCAGACTATCCAGTCATGGGATCAACTCATCACAACTCACAATCGGATAGGCAGACCAGAACCAGAAAGAAACACGATTGTGTTATTCCATCGACCATGGACTTTCATCTCATTAGCTGGATATGGCGAAGTCTCAGATAATCCCCCTCGCACGGGAATGTCTACATTCAGGCCACAGCAGAATCTCCAGACCTGCATTATTACCAAAACATTGAGCTCCAGGATCGCGACAAACCATCATGAATATCGAGATCTGCAACACACTTTATGTCAGATGAACGGGCAGATCCCTCCTCAGATATGGCCTATGGATCCGGCTATACCAGTACCTTGGGAACAACCCCCACCTGTTCCTCCAACAGACGCTCCCATGATAGACTCGCAGGACCCTTACGCATTGGACTCCCCATGGAACCAGTCCGTCAATCAGACCCCACCAGATGTCGGAAGCAGCTCCTCAGCTCCTCCTCCTCTCACTGCAGAACAACAGTATTGGTGGGACATATACCAAAGCAACAGGGACGGAAATGAAAGCCACCAGACAGAAAAGACCCCGAGCCATGCCTCTGACACGGCTCCAGAGGACGATTAGATGTACTATAGTCCTCTTTATCCTTTATTGCTTTCCAATAATCGACAGTTACATCTGTCGCATATGTATCGGCTGATTCCTTCACCCTGTAGTGTCGGCAGCCTTGTTTGTCTTGTTATGAAACCTCCTCTATATAAGAGGATGGGTGTGTTGTAAGAGGATCATCGAATTCTCTCCTGTGAAATACAAGATGTTTTCACTACCTCTCATGTTCTAAATTCTCCTTGCCTTTCTACTATGGCCTCTTAGTTGGTAAAACATTATTGAGTCATGAGCACTCTTCGAAGCATCCTGGTAGTATCCTCTGCACTCGCCGGCTTGCCCGGATCTTGTATATGAGAAAGGGAACTCAGGAATACCATTTCTCAGCCAGAGAGATTGGATTTCAAGTCTCTGAGCACTAACAGGGAATCCCTTGACCCCATAGCCAGAGGGCGTTTATTGGTCGGGATACCATACTTGTGCTAGATACTTGGGATCTTATTTTCGAAAGTTTTAATTTGTTATCTTCCTTGAGTCTCCTGACCGATACAGGGACTTTGGTCCGTTATCGTATGGTAATGCTTCTATTTGCTAGCGATTGACGGCGGTGATCGGTGGCGTGCGACCGGAGGTGACCGGCGGCGGCGACCGACGATGGCTATGAAAACTAGAAGTGATTTTTAAAGTTGAGAAGTAACTTTTTTTTACTTTTCAAATTGGCCAAAAAATCCTATCAGAAGTAGAAAAGTCTATTAGAATTGAAAAAATTTACCAAACGAGTTTTTACTTCAGAAGTGATTTTACCAAATAGGTTTCCCTGCCATAAGTTGTTTTCTCTAACCATAAGTAACTTTTGAAGTGTTATCATGCGCCCCTAGGTAACCGAGGCAATGCAACCTTAGCAACGCGATGTCAGTGCCATGCGACGCCTTGTTGGCATTTGTCTATGTCCTCCACCTCTATGAACTCCCACATCTACAAGAGAGAAGATTAACATTGCTAGGGCAAAATTGGCATATGAAATAAAAAAAAATGGGGTCATTTTGAGAAGGAAAAAAAAAGCTCAATAAACCAGCCTTTCGAAAATATCGAAAGCATGGAAACCTGCTTTGGGCTTTTGGTTTTACCAATAATGGCATTTTTCAAAGTGGCCCAAAAAATAAATTGCTCAACACCTAAACTTTTTTTCAAACCCTTATGTAGAGCCGTCAAAATAGGTCTTATATGGGTCATTAACATTTAAAGGACTCACTAAAAATGAATCCAAAAAGTTGAAGTAAAATTAAATAGATCAAAATTGGGCCACGCATGAAACTCATTTTCGACCCATAACTCTCACAAATTACAAATGGACCTAGGGCCTTTCCGTTTGTTTTACGGAAAATGTGATATTTTCGGAAATCATTTTTCAGGAAGTCATTTTTCAAGAAAATAATAATATTTTCCAATGTTTGATTAATACTAAAAAATGAACTGGAAAATAATTTTCGTCGTTTGTTATGGGATTGATTTTTGGGGATCGACGGTGGCGGCGGCCGACGATTGGCCGCGGTCGGCCACCCGTCGCGGAGACCTGCGTTTGGCCGCGGCGACCGGTGGCCGACTGAGGAGATCGACCGCGGTGACCGGTCGAGGCGGCCGGCCGCCTCCGCCCACCCGTCGCTGTCGGCCGCCGCTGCTCGCGCGTGGCCGGAGAAAAATGAAAGAAAAAATAAAGCAAAATAAAATAGGTTAAATGAGTTATATAATTTTTCTTAGAATATTAGTGTGATTTGGCAATATGGGTCAAAATGGGTTAGACGGGTCAATATGGGTCAGACCATATTCGACCCGACCCACACCTGACCCGATCCACCCATTTGATACCTTTAGGAAAACTGAACTAAACACACCCTTGATTCAAAATCACTCTTCTTCGATTAAGCGAAATTTTTCGAGATCTAAGATAGGTCGGAGAATCGAACCCGAGACCTTTTAACTTACAAATTAAGTGTTTCCCAAGTTATCCAATTTCAAGAGCTCAAATGCATTTTCTCCCTTTCTCGTACTTGAAAGCTCACCTCGTTTTGGTTTTAATTATTTTATGCAGAAAATGTGTGTGTGAGAAAGTGAGAGAGAAGGCGAGGAAAATGACGGGGGAGAGCGCAGAAGATTAGCAGAGAGGCTCGTCTTCTCGGAAGAGGGGAAAGCAGAGCAAACATGAGGAGCAACAGCACCAACAGCAACCACCACCTCCGGGAAGAGAAGGCCGAGAGCCCCGATTCCAGATTCAACCAGACTCTCCGAAGCGTCCAAGGGTACGTCCTCCCCTCCTCCGCCACCGCAATCCCGCATCTTGCATTCAGCGGCTCTCCGATCCCGGATGGGCGAGCTGCTGTGTTGTAGCTCGAGCAATTTCGATTCTCGCGTGCTGGGCTTCCGTTTCGCAGCAGAGCTCCAGATCTCTGGAATTGAAGCTGCTAATCGCTGTGATCTGGTTGTGCGCTACTTGTTCGAGTGCTTTATGATCGCGGAATCGAAGTGCGCCTTGCTGATTTTCGTCGCACTCCTTCGAAAGTTGTGGGGATCTGACTGATGTCAGTGCCTTGACATTGAAGTAAATGAAAGTAGGAGCTTCAGTAGCTGACTTTTAGAGTAAGGAATGGATCAGAAAGTCTTTTGTTCTGCCTCGGTGAGATGTGGAACCAGGTTCTAGGCTTCAGTTCGCCTGAAAGACTTGAGCAAGACAAGCTGCGTGGTCTGCTTTTGCTTGATACTGGATATAGGACTTGAGCTTCTGTTGATCTCTCTTTCAATCCTCAGTTACCTCAGTAATGGAGGATGTGGTCATTCAAATTTGTGAATTGGTGATGGGTTCTTGATTCTGTGCACTTCATTTGGTTGGGGCATTTACGACTTTGCCGGCTATGCTCGCCTTTGAGTGTGACATATGCTGTTGGCAAGAAGTGTACATCAGAAAAATAATTTCCAAGTTAGCGAAAAATTTGGGTCGAAACGTCTGGCCTCTGTATTTCACTCATCCAGCAGAGCTCTGTGTGCACCGCGCATGAGCAAGCATGTGTGCTTCTGCATGCCTGTGGGCAATATCTGCATTTGGTGTGTCTTTGCCTTACTCTCCTTGGGAGCCCGTCGCAATTTCAAGGGGTCTGGCCTACAGAAACGTGATGCTGGGTGGTTCTTTCGTATTTATTTGGCATATGTCTGTGTGGTGTTTCCTTTATCCACCTTCTGTTGCTATTTTTTCTCCACTTTTGTTAATTTTGTCTCTAAGAGCGGGTGCATACCCTGGCCATGACTTTTTCTGTGGTAGGGTTCTACCTATATGACTGCTTTACTTAGTTGCTACACGAACTTTAACATCTCAAATGCTATTGTTAGGCTGCTGAAAGGTCGCAGTATACCTGGAAAAGTGATGCTGACCAGGAGATCGGACCCATTGGACGATTCAAGCTGGCAAGACCGCTCTCCTAAGTATGAAAGAAGTCTCTCTGAAAATGATACTGGCCCAAGTGATCAAATGGACAAGTCAATGGAGGTAGTTTTTATGATGTTAGTTGGTCTTCTGTCATTGCTACTTTCGTTGATTTTATGAAATTTTAATGGTTGGGAATCGAGTGAGAGATTTTGCTTGTAATCTAGGAAGATGACAAAGGTCCTTTTAAGCCAAGTACACACGAGAATCTCAGCACATCTAAATCCTCAACATCAGATGTTCATAGTACTCCCAAAGAAGTGCAGAAGCCCACCATTGGTGCGAGAGCTACAGATTCGGCAAGGGTCATGAAATTCACAAAGGAGCTCTCGGGAACAACGGTCATATTAGGTATGATGAGGATTTCCTTGTATAACTTTTGCATCCTGATGAAAGCACGATAGTGAGGAAGGAATTTTCCTTCTCTTTTCCCCCCACTTTTACACATTAGCAGTTATTCTTGCTCAGATTGGTTGGATGTGGTTAATGTTGCTTGTCAAGATATTTGAACTGGTTGGCAGAGAAGAGATGGATCTGTATATATGGATGACGCTTCAAATTTGTTCATACTTCTCTTTCTTCTAGTAACCTTTAGACCAATTTATAGTCTTGATCTCATAAATGATTAAATGGGCTTGTCTTGTTAGTAAATTACGGGTCAGTAATTATGTGACTACTGAACTAACTTTCTGGTAATCCTTTTTTTTTCTTTAAAGTTACTCTCATTTCTTTTGCTTAGTCCAAAATTCTTAGGGTAGATAGGCCGAACATATTCATGCTATTTGGTTTCCTGATATTACAGTCATCGATCACCCATGTCCAGTTATTGACCTTTTAGTGGGCTTCCCTGGTCCTACACTAAATTTTACAATCTATTTTGCTAGGCTTTGTCTTGTATTTCAGTTTCTTTTTGCTGAATTAGTAATACTAGTACTTTGATGCAGAAACAAGGTTAAAGTTGATAAGGCTTGTTCTCACTTATACAGGATTAATGAAAGATTTTAAGCATTAGTTTGATGGAGCTTTGCGCATTTTTTTATTTTATTTTTTCATGGATAGAGGTCCTTTTTTTATTGCATACGGAGTGCAGCAGAGGCTCTTTATGATTAAACTTGGTCCTTTAATCTTATTTCTGTGATGATGACATTATGTAGAAAAGTTGCGAGAGTTGGCATGGAGTGGAGTACCACCGTATATGCGCCCCACAGTTTGGAAACTCCTCTTGGTAAGCTAAAGCTGTTACTTTGGGAAGTAGAGTTAGCACAATTATATCCCCAACTGGGCATTCAGAAGTTAGCAGTATCTCTTTTGTTTATGTACAAAGTTGGAAAAATAAGGAGGAGCTGCATTCAGTCGTTGAAAGAATTTCTTAATGGAACATGCAATTTTTCCAATTAAGGCTTCTGTTGGTGGCTGCCACATTAGATTTTGGTTAGCTTTTGGTCAGCTTGTGGTCCAACCTCTATAAATAGAGAGAAGCATCTGGTGGTACAATGCGGTTCACTAGAGGCAAAGATATTTTGTCCTCTGAGTCTTAGGTTTTTTCCATACACTCTTTTACCATCTCAAACTCAAGCTTTCGAGTGCAATTTACGTGGAATTGATTTTGATCTTCAACTCCTCATAATATGATCATCCTACCTGCCTGGCATGTTATCATAATAACTTTTCTCTCTGCAAGCTTATTGGGTTTCTTGTAAGAGTTAAGATTTTCAGCGTGCCTCAATCATACATCCATCGTTTACACTTGATAGACTACTACCATGTCATGGTAATTTGGTGGAGGCACAGAGCCACTGAAACCCTTCTTCTCTTCCTTTTCTTTCCCAAAAAAAAGAAAAGCAACCTGCTGATACAATCTTCATGAGTTAGGATTCTTTTGATAGTCCATCTCCCTGTCTCTCATGCCAGTACAATTGAGGCTCACAATTGAATTTAGCTAAACAAAACTAGTAGGTTAATACCAATGGGTATGAACCACGACATTTTAGTTTGCCCAATACGACTGTACATGTGCTGTACAGAACTTGTTACAGTTAGGTCTTGAAAGTTCAGAGAAGTTCTGGGTGCAAGAAAGGGTGCTAGCTGAAAACCACCAAAAAAGCTTGACAACCATTTCTCCTTTAAAAACATCATAGGAGTTCCAAAATTTTCGAAAGCCCTTTGAATCATTTCCTTAAAAATCTTTCAAAGGAAAGAAGAATAAGCTGGACAGCCATTTCTGTTTACCTAAATGCAGGCCAAGTGCTGGTACATGCATAAAGACCTAGAGAATGAGGACAGATAGCAAATATTTTTAACCAAATGCTCTCTCCATGTCGGTTCATATTGTAGACCATGCATAAAGATCCATAAATCTGGTTTAGCAGTTCACTGGCTTGAAATTCATCCATACCATTTGGTTTGACTAATTTTATTCATAGCGTGAAAATTAAATATGGACTGACCACAGGGATATGCACCACCTAATTCAGATAGAAGGGAGGGAGTCCTGAGAAGGAAACGCCTTGAGTATCTTGACTGTGTTGCTCAGTTCTATGACATTCCGGATACTGAACGCACGGAAGAAGAGATCAATATGCTTCGCCAGGTATCTTTTGTTATATCTGACCATGTCTATGATTGAAATAATTTTCACAATCCTGTATTCTGCTTCTCACAACTTTTGTATACTTTGATTAGATTGCTGTGGATTGTCCGAGAACTGTGCCTGATGTTTCTTTCTTTCAGCAACCCCAAGTACAGAAGTCCATGGAGCGCATCCTGTATACATGGTCAGATTATCTTCTTTGTACTTGCCGCTCAATGCTTTAATGACAATTTGTGAGAACTGAAACCTTGCTTACCTAAAGCACAGATGAGTGTGAATTGGAATTTAGAGCAGTCTGAAGCTACCATTTGCAGTGTGTTTGATTGTGTAACTCACAAGCTTAATCTAATAGGTGGAAGGAGACTAGAATGCGCAACGATGACACCATTGGTTATTCTAACGTGTTATCCTCATGCTCATCATATGCCTCTATTTTGCTGACATGACGCAAGATAACTTTTTCTTCAAAGAGGAGGCTAGATTTCTGGAGTCTAGCATCCACGACGGAATGGCCTATTGACTTCTTAGATAGGAAAAAAGGCAGTGTTTTTGTCGGTGGTAGTGACTACTACTCATCAAAGGTTTAGGAGAAATTGAGTGACTTTTTTAATTATTTATTTAGAAAGGTTTAGGATATCGCTATTCTTCCTTCTTTAATATTGATAAAAGGGCCTCCTACACATGAGCTCTGCTGCTTTTTCTTGCTGGAAATGTTTTCTTCTATTGATTAACCAAAGATTCATTGCTAGGCCTCTACGGGGCTGCCCTTTTTTTTTTTTTTGTCTCAATATGATTGCAGTATTTTCTATTCAATTATTTTGTCATAACTTCATGTGCTGCGCTATAAAGTGTTTAATTTACAGTTAAAGTATTGAATGGAAGAAGTCTGTAATATCTTCTTGTCACGGGCGAGGCTGTCTGATGCCAACCTGAATCAATGGTGTCATGCATTATCTCACACGAGAGCTCTTTGGTTCATTGACGAGATTTTGTGGCGTGATTTAAATGATGATTTTTAGGGGGTGGGATTTAAATATGGTTTCTAGGAAGTACCATTGAACCATGAGGTAGTTCTGCAGTTTGTTAAATGTGTGTTAGGACCTAGTTAAACTGTTGAAGCTGCTCAACTGAGGTCCCATCACTTTCTTTGCCCAATGTCTTACCTGAGGACATGTAGATGTTATGACATTTTCGGAAGGAACACTAAATGATGCCTTCTCCTGCTCTACTTAATCTCTCTATATGGATTGCACTGGTTGATTACTAAATTCATGAAATTTCTAGCCTCTTTTGAGGTTCTAATTACTGCAAGCTATGTCTGCACTGATCCATTTTTATAATTTGTAATGCTCTGGTATTTGAAGAGTCAAGATGGATTCCGCTATGTGTTTGTTGATCTTTTCTCTTAATGCTTAGCTTTTTAATCCAGGGCTATCCGTCATCCAGCTAGTGGGTATGTTCAAGGCATAAATGATCTAGTCACGCCATTTCTAGTCGTCTTTTTGTCAGAATACTTAGAAGGAAGTGTGGATAATTGGTCACTATCTGATTTGTCTCCTGAGAAGATCTCTTACTTAGAGGCAGACTGCTATTGGTGTCTGACAAAGTTGTTAGATGGTATGCAAGACCACTATACATTTGCTCAACCGGGAATCCAACGACTTGTCTTTAAGCTGAAGGAATTGGTCAGGCGCATTGATGGTAAGCTTTAGGCACGAATTTTATGATTTCATAATGGATGGGCACTCAAAATTTCAGTACCGCGACTTTACTGATTGTGATTTATAAGAAAATAATGGTGTGTTTGGTGTGGTTTATCTGGTGCGGTTTACTTGTGTTGTGATTTAATCTGCTAGGAGTGTTCTGAGTGGTGCCCTGACTTCTGTCTTAATCTTCCTAAAAATATTGTTTAGCAGCTTCACACAGGACTACATGTATGTGGATTAGGGTGCATTGGTTTCACTTCTGAGAATACATTGGTTTCACTTCATGTATGCATTGTAAACTCTAATGACAAAGTTGTCCTTTACGAAACCTGAATTTTTTTTTCAGAACAAGAATGTCTCAGCTTCCTAAGCACCTATGACTTTGACCACCACATGTGATATTTGAAATCAAGATATACGGTGCCATTTTAATTTTTCTGGTTAAAGTGTTGCCGTGTGACCTGGAGGTCACGGGTTCGAGCCCTGGACGCAGCCTCTTGCAAATGCAGGGTAAGGCTTGCTTCCATTTACCTTTGTGGTGGGGCCCTTCCCCGGACCCTCGCCTCGCGGGGATGCTATCGTGCACTAGGCTGCCCCTTTTTTTTATGACATGCATAAATTGCTGTATACTTTATTTCATATCTAACTAGACAGCATGAAGTGCCTTCGGAAATTTTATTTCAGTTCAATATGGCCATATTGACTGGGTTGGATTTCTGGATGTGCATGGTAATTAGCATAGTTTTTTGCATAAAAGATAATGGTGCATTTAACTACTTTCCTAGTTTTGAATTATGTCACCTTTTTATTGATGCTCGTCAGTCATCTGGGTGTTAGTTTCCAATGCAATTTTGGAATTATTTGGTGTTATTTAAACTTCTCTTTTGTAAAATTGGACCAGAACCTGTGTCAAGACACATGGAGGAGCAAGGCCTTGAGTTTCTGCAATTCGCTTTCCGCTGGTTTAATTGTCTCCTAATACGTGAGGTCTGTTGTTATTTGAGCTTCTCTTTGGTCTTCACTTCTTTTAGCTCTTGAATTAAAGATGCCTGTGTAAATTGTGATTTTTCTATTTTACTCCTATGGATTCAATAATTCAGGCATGAAGCTTATAACCTAATTCCTCTTATTAGATCCCTTTCCAACTCGTCAATCGCTTGTGGGACACATATCTCGCAGAAGGAGATGCATTGCCAGACTTTCTCGTTTATATATTTGCTAGTTTTTTGTTGACGGTATGAGACACTACCACTCCACTACTTTAAAGTAAAAAGCAATTAACTTTTCTGCGTGTTCCAATTGTTTTGAGGAAAGCAATTATAAATTTGATTCCTTTATATGTCTGTGTCCCCTGAATATAAGCTTTTTTGTCCTTAACTAGCTAATATTTGGTTAACTTGCTAGTATGTTTAGGGATTTTCCTTTACACTGAGGACACCACCTGTCATATGGTATCTCAGAACAGAACAGAACCTGAAAGTTGTTGCTTCTCTGTAACATGTTGACCTATTAGGTATTTAAGTTTTGATAATTGCTCCAGCCCATTCCATTGTGACTTGCCACAATATCTATTTCAAGCCTTCTCACATGAACATGGTCCAACATGATAGACTGCAGAAACCTTTCTGAGGGTGATCTTACTCCCATGAGCTTTAGGTTGGTAAATGATTGAGTTCTCCATTTGCTATATCACCAGAACTTGATTACTTGTTGGATTAATGTACTTCTAGATAGTGCTTAGCCAGTTAAAGTGGATCTTTCTTTATGAATTCCTCAATTTGCATTTGATCAACCAACATCTGCGGAATTGATGTTTGTGGTGGTTGCTCATATTCTATGAGCAAAGCCGTCTAAGAATTTTCTTAGATCTTTTGAAGGTTTTCTGTTTGTTGAGTGACGTGCATCTGTGCAGTTACGGCATGATGTGCAGCTTCTGTTTGCCTATCTTTTAACAGTGTTATAGACTTTTTTATTTCGATATTTTCCATCAAGTGCAAGTAAAGTGAAACTGGAAAAGTTCATACTTTATGGCTTTCAAATTTGTGTACCAGTTGATCTCTACATAACAGTTTTCTTCAGATATCTTTTGTTGTTGAAGTCATAACACTTGGAATGATCACTATTTTTTTGGTTCCCTGTGCTGTGTTACAGTGGTCGGATAAACTTCAGAAGCTTGAATTCCAAGAAATGGTGATGTTTCTTCAACACCTGCCTACGGAAAACTGGACTCACTTAGAGTTGGAGATGGTGCTTTCTAGAGCATTCATGTGGCATAGTATGTTCAATAGCTCACCCAGTCACTTGGCTAGCTGAAGAGAGTACAATTGCATTCATGCTCTTTGAAGGGATGTTGATTTTTTTTTTCCCTTGACTTCTTTTCCTATTTCATGTGCTTTTTCCCCTCTCCAAATCCTTGCAGTGTTTAATTATCTTACGAAGTAGTACTTTTTGCTAGCTTCTCTGTCAAGATTTTCGATGTTCTTGTTGTGTATTGGTGATACTGTTCCTATATTTGTAGGACTTTGTAGATATAATGTTCATCGGAGCTACAAGAAAGAAATGCATACGTGCAGATTAATTTGTTTGCCCGCCCCGCTTTTTTTTCATGAGTTGATGTCCTTTTTTACTGTGATATAAAGTAGCTTATAGATTCCATTTTCGCATTTGTTGTATGCAAAATGATTTCTTAAGGATCTGTTAATGAGTATCCTCTTCGCCCTAGTTAAGCATACTGCAATGATTCACTTTTGAAAACAGTGAAGTCACATAACACGAGATGGTACCTTCAAACTATAACGTTTCCTTCAATAGTAATCAACTATTATGCGGTATAAAAAAAATCATTTCTCAATATGACTAGTAATTTTACATAGGAAATTACTTATGACCTATTATAATAAGTTGGAGTAATGACAATATTCGTCGTCGAATTATTACCATGCAAAAAGTAATTATCAATACATGTTAGTAATTTTTAACTGAGGTAGTAGCTACCTACATAGCCGGTAACTGGGCCATGAATTGTATCTGTTTCTTAGCACATAACTAGCAGAAACACCATGTTCCACATCATCCATTACATCTCATCCGGGAAATTAAAAAGGGGCTTTTGAAGAATAGATATGCAAACATATGCTAAAAGATTTTCTTTTGCCACAGCCTAAATTCAACAGAACATGCAATTTTCCTGCCTTTCCTTGTGCTTATAGTTAGCCCAATACGCAAGCGAGAAGAAAGGAAAACAAGGTAATATCATCACCAAACAATCTGATACAGAGGATCAAATGCATCGAGGCATCCTTGAAGGACAACACAATTCTTGATAACTGATTGACAAGTAAAGGTATACTCAGGATTATCAACAGTAATGTCTATTGACTGATCTATCGAGGAAGAACTCAACTAGAAGCAACTTGTGACCATGACAAATGAGATCCATTCACAAACAAATAGAACATGTGCATTTTCTGATTAATTAAAAAACCTGTTCCGTATAACCTAAGCAACAGCGACTCTGCAACATGAGAAAAGACAAGACGCCAACAGCACCTGCTATAAACATCCGGAATCTGCTTCATCCGGCCTAAGCTCCTCTGGATTGGAGACCTAGCTATGAACCAATGCCTATAAAATTTGACAGCAAATACCCATGTTTCAATTTCAATAAAAAATTCAAGATCCTGCTGCAAACCATGTGCAATGATTTTGACAGAAGTCAGCAAAAGTGGTGCGTCTTCTCATTGCTGGAGGGGAACTTCTAGATGCTTATGCTTGCTTAGCTGTAAGTCCTCAAACAAGTTCAACAGATCTTCTCTTCGGCTGGAAAAGAATAGGAACAGAAGTTAAGAACATCTTCAAGATACCAAGTTTCACATTAACGCATGTCACAAAGTAAAGTTCAAGCATGAAGAAAGGGAAAGGATAATAAAAACTAAAGCCATCACAATACTTCTCCAGGCCTCCATAAGTCCTCATTAATGAATGGAAGATTGGCACTCACACAACAGAATTAGGCCATAAATCCCAAAAATTTATTATAAGCAGCGATCAATGGAAAGAAGGAATACGTTCTAGTATAAACGTAGAACATGTGTGGAAGCAAAATAACTCTCAAAAAGCGAAGAACAAATTGAACCACTGACCACTACTCCTACTTGAACAAGCCAAGAGTATAAAGCTCTAGTTCCCATTGCGTCAAACAATCATTTTTGAGCATTAATGACTGGCCTTAAAGAAAATTCATCTCTAGATAACACCCAAGAGACATAAGCATTTATATATAGAACATAATGCTGGAATGAGTATGGAAGAGTGAATTCCTACATATTTTCTTTCAACTTCTTCTAGGAACTTTTTAGGAGAATCCAAATATTCAGCACAATCTCTCTTCACGAACTCTACCAGTTCTCTTTCTCCGGCCTTCTCTAGATTTCTTATGAGGATCATCAGGGTAAATTCATTTGGGGTACGACCAGCCGCTTTCATCTTCTCATAAGTCAGCATTGCCTTTTCAATCATGTCCGCTGTCAGATATGCTCCAATCATCTCGGCATACGCCCTTGTGTCACCTTCAATCCCTTCTTTCAGAAGTCCGGAGAAAACAACTTCAGCAAGAGCAACCATTTTGTTCCTTCCCAATAGTTGGATCACGTCGCAACGCAACGCAAGATCAGTTTGGTACCATTCCTCCTTGCACACGTACTCAAAGACCTACAACTGGAATCTTTTAGATAAAGTGAGAACATTACAAAGGAAATATTGAAATAGTGCATCCAGAATTCACACCACCCATGAGATACAGCGAGGTTATTGCTTTGTTTCTCTTTTTCCTCAACATACTAACGAGAAAAGTAGTTTGAATATGCCCAACGTTGTTTGCCTCGATGAAACATGCAAAACCTGCATTTCTGCCCAAGGTAACTATTGTTATCTGTTCCTTACAAAAAAGAAAAAAGAAAAAAAAAACTATCGTTATCTGTTAATTTGAAATTAATCTGCACAGAGATCCTCCTTTCTTTGTGAATGTCTAATGTAGAAGATAAGAAAGAGTACCCAAACCAGAACTCAGAAACTCCTAAACATGGATAAAATCTATAAGGCCATAAAAGCCTACAAGAATCATTGTTGCGAGGTAAGCCAGTTTTATCGATCAACAATCGACCCATTTTCTACAAATCGCTCTTGCCACTCACTAGCTCGACGTACCAATTGAATCACCGATAACCAATGTGAAAAACGAATTCACCAAACTTCAGAGCAACACTCAATTGCCAGATCACTTGCTCTACTCATACCGGTTAGAGCATCCGCCACAATCAAAGAATGCAACTTAAATAGACACCAGAAATGGCCTTCTAAACTTGCAATTCCTATCTAGAAGGGCAGGTATCTTTCACATCAAACACCAAAGTTACAAAGAGAGGATTGGAAAACCAACAAGAAAAGCAAAGAAAACAAAGACCCAGGAACCACAAACTCCCAAAAAGGCGTTACCTTGAGGGCCAAATCGACCTCGTTCTGTCTCTTGAGCTCGGCGAAGGCGTTCAAGAGATCGGATTTCAAGAGCCGAGAGAGGGTCGTGCTGAGGACGTGGTTCAACCGAGGAGTGGTTTTGGCTAGCTTGAGGGACTGGACGGCTTGTATGGCCTCCGTCGACAACACGTCCGACCTCCACAGCGGCTTCCTCGTACTGTTGCGAAGCCCGCAGGTGACGAAGCTCGTGGTGGGCGCTTGGGGGAGACGCGGCCGGACAGAGCGAAACGGAAGAGACAGAGAAGCCTCCATGCCTCCCACTTTGGGTTTTGGGCTCCGTCTGTCCTGAGTGGTGAACCAGGCTGAAAAGCTTGTAATAACTCCAGGATCAAATGCATGAATAGTTTAAGAAGATTACTGGCTTTTGTTTTTCTTAATAAAAAGCAAAAGCAGTCTCATTTTGTCAATATTTGAATGTCTTGAAAGGTTTTGTGAGTATTGTGTAATTTGAACTCAAGCCTTATGTATTCCAAAACAATAGCAATTTGTAAAAAAATTTAAACAAAGTATATAATTTCATTCCTTCAAGCAAAAAAAATACAAAAAAATTTGGACCATTTCTCGATTTGTGCGTGTCATCCTTGCGCAGGGGCCATGCTAATCTTCTCTGTATCGTTCCAATTTTATCGGATGTCTCCGAAGAGACAATCTTTGCAGCTCCCATTGGACAATATAAACTGAGTTGCATATGTGTTTGTGGTCGATGTGGGACTGTTCCAAGCTTCTACTTATTTTACGATTGGCCATCGAATCTTTCGACTTCTCGTCATTTCGAATATTTCAATTTCTCGTTGCTTTAACTTTTTTATTCTTATAAGGCCCACATTTACGGCCAAAGTTAGGACATGTGGTCCAAGCAACTTCGACATTTGAAAAAAGAACTATAAATGTTCTGCTTTCTCTCTCTCTTCGCTTGCCTTTCCAACAGTCCTTTAATCTAAAGTAATCTATATCATAAGCCACTTTCTTCTGGGACATAATGCAAGACCAAGTGTTCTGCTTTTGTGACCTTTTTATTTCAGTGCACTGTCCCATGTACCTTGTTGTCTTCAGGGTTCATTTTGACAGGATCATTTTCTGCTGTCATCTTCCCCGTGAGTGCGCAGCATCTGCACTGTTGTCTTTACAAGTGTCCTGCCGTAGCTGCCCTGTCCTATCTTCTTATGCTTTATTTTTCCAAAGTCACTTTATCTAAAGTGATCTCCTTTATAAACCACTTGTCTTTTTTTTTTTTTTTAGTATTCTTAATTTCTTATTACTTATACTTAAGATAATACTTTCACCTGCTGCTACCGTGGCGAATATTTGTATGACAGTACACAGCATCAGCTGCCAAACAAACAATAAGCAGTGATGACTTAGGATGCGCTCAGGGGCCGATCTCTACAAACTTAAGAGGCTGGAATGAGTAGCGATGATGTGTTTGGAGGTGAGTATCGAGTGTCTTTGAGCTTCGGAGGAGCGGACTCTCGCCATGGATTCACTGACTGTCTACACCATGAGTTGGTGGATTTCGGATTCCGTTTTTTTAGGGACGACGACGAACTCCAAGTTGGCAAAAAAAAATGAAAGAAGAGCTTCCCTGTGCGGTAGAGAACTCCGTCATCTACATAGCTTCTAGTCATTGGTGCCTCCACGACCTCACAGTCAAGGTTCAACAAATTTCTAAATGGGAGGGAATCAAAGAGATTCTTCCCATTTTCTTCGATATGGAACCCGATGATGCCAAGCTTAAAACTCCATTCTACCGTGATGCCATATTGAAGTTGGAGCAAGAGCAGAAATTGAGTACTGTTGAGGTTGAGGCTCGTCGAAAGTTTCCCCCGGAAGTCGATGAAATGAAGAGATGGAACCTGACAAAGGATGACGGGTAAGCTCTTCTCGCTCCTTTCTTTTCGTAGAACGTGTTCTTGATAAGCTCTACCTACCTGTCGGGAAAAATTTGTAGCGACCGAGAATACTATTGTTTAGTTTCTGTGAAGTTTTCTTGTTTGCATCGTTTCTGCTGTCTTACCATTTTTTTTTAGTCCCTGGTCTTTTGCTTGGAAAAGGAATACTACGTGAAGTGAGTACAAACATGAACGAATGTGTTATGATCTTTTCCCAGTAAAACTGTTCTGTGCAATTAATTGTGACAGCCAAGGAGGACTAAGCAAACTGGTCATCGCGGTGGTTTTGAATAAGCTGAAGACAATACAGAAGTCCGAGACTGAACATTTAGTCGGAATGGACGACGGAGGGGCAGATCTGAGAAAGTTACTAGATATCGAGGCAAGTGGTTTTTGGCTGGCTGTAGCTCATGGTATGGGAGGCATAGGAAAAACAACTCTTGCCAAGGACGTCTTCAATCAACTGTCGCCTTACTTTGGAATAGGCAGCAGTTTCCTTGAAGACATCCGAGAAAACGTCATCAAGAGATGAAGGACTAGTTCGAGTTGCAAAAAAAGTTATTATTGGCGAACGACGTTAATGGCGGTGATTATGAAGAGCAGAGGATTGAAAAATACTCTGCAAAAAGGAAGTCCTCATTGTTCTTGACGACATGGACAAAGAGTGAGCAAGTCGAGAATTAATCAGCAAGTGTACTTGTGATTCAAGTTCTAGAGTTATTATTACGACGGGGAATAAAACTGTTTTGCATGATAGAGAATTAATGTATGATGTTCTGAACTATGAAATGGAGGAAATGAGTTTCGATCATGGACTGTGGCTTTTCAGCGGGCATGCCTTGGAAGAGAGACATTCCTTCATATGTCTACCACATCATTTCAAGAGACGATGTTTTTATAACCGGACTTCTTCCTTTGGCTCTTGAAGTGTTAGGTTCATTCCTTTATCGAGGAAGGAGATATGAAAAGAGACAGACAAATTAAGTAAAGTTCTTCATAGGATGCCGCAGGAAAGTGGAAGATCAGCCATGATGCCTTAATGAGAACAAGAATAATGCAATTCACATGTAGAAAGACTCTGGATTTTCTCCGGAACAAGGGATTGGATTGATGTCGTCGAGAGGATGTCCTTGATAAAAGGTTCAAAACGACGAAGCGTCCTGAATGCATGACCAACTAAGAGATTTTGAAAGGAAAATCGCATCATCGTCCTGAATTCATGACCAACCAAGAGATATTGAAAGGAAAATCGTCCATCAAAATCCTGTAACAGATCCTGGAAATGAAGCAAAGCAACAACTATCAATAGATATTCTCCTTTTTACAAAGAGATCTTCTAGTCTGCTTTTTTTTTTTTACCCCCTTGGGCTATATGATCCTCTAGTACTTGACATTACACTTCTGCAATACCTTGTTCTGTTTTTGCAGATGGCAAGTTCTGGTGCCTAAAAATTTAACGAATCTGGTCGTTGATAAGAACAAGATACTTGGAGAGGAAAGTGAAGCTAACCTTTCGACAAAAACTGCAAGAAATCTGTAGTGACGGAAAATTGATTCAGTTGTGACCAATTCGAAGAGCTGTGTTTCGACTGCTGTATCGCCGTCTTCTTGATTTTTATGGTTGTCTCTGTCGCGATCATCGTTGCTATCTTGTTCGGACCGGACATCGCCTCTTTGCTTCGCTTCAATATCTCCCGCGACCTTCGCCCGTTGTGTACTATTCGCACTGGCCATCGAACTATTTTTATCAGCACCGGGATTACATGTAAACAGGAATCGAAAGATAGCTTCCGTCATAAGATACAATGAAAGCATACGCCGATCTTATTCGTGAACATACACCTCTTGCTCAGCACCTGCGCATGCGCCTCTCTCTTGCGTATGAAGTGCTGCATACGACGGCGTCTCCACCCACGACCCGCTCATCACCTCCCGCTTCCTTTCCCCGATCCGTTCCATCCGTCGGGCCAATTCGAACCCGCCGGGGAGCAAGGATTTCGCATATTTGGTAGGGCCGGAGTTCACCGGTAGGGCAAAGATTGTCTCGCATAAGCTCTCCAGATTACTTTTCATAGTCTCCCGAAGCTCCCCCCACGTAGCTCCTGCAACGTGCTTGCCGATCTTATTTGGGCAGCGACGCCCATGGCGGAAACCACATGTAGTCGGGAAAAAAATCTTGCTGAACTCCCTTTCCTCATTCCTGTTCGCGGGTGGCTAGATGCAACTTCATAATACTCTCGTCGTAATTACCCTTGGAGACAGCAACCTTAAGCTGGTTGCGATCCCGATCGATCCCCTGGATATCCGCGAGGAACCAATCACCTCTAGACTCGTATATTTTCTTCTTCGACGGCACGAACCTCGTATTCGCAATCCTTGATCTGTTTCCGTTCATGTTCCTCGGACCGCAGCCTCCAGGGATTGTATCAACAGCTTGATGGAAACAAGAGACCGTCTTCGGAAATATTCCTGGCAAGAAAAATCGGCATTGTTGGGAACACCGCTGATGGGAAAAAATTGCACTCAGACATAAATAGCGGTGCCGGCTTGGAAGGTGAGACTAAACGGATGCTGTCGCCAAAGTGAACTGTCCTTTAGAGAAAAGGCAGCGGGGGTGCCTAGACTGCTGAGATATAACAAGAGAAATGAGGCTCAAAATGCCTCAAATTCTCCATTTGCTTCCCTTGGTTGTGAGAGACAAGCCTCATCCCAAATGCAGCTGCCCAATCAACCATAAAAAATGCCAGCCATAAGAGGAAGCGATGCGATTGTTCGTTGTTTTCTTTCGCAGGGGTGTGAATAGAATGAGAAAAGCCTGAAGAAAGAATTCTCGGTACGACGAAATCTCGGATGTTCCATTTGTTCCATAGATATGGAACGGAACTAAATGCCATATTTTTGTTTAGTTTGAATTCTATCGATCCACTCTAATATAATTGGAGATACCCTTACTTTTGGTAAATTTTAGTGCAGTTTAAACTATTAATTTACTTAATTATAAGCAATTAATTAGGGTTATGAAAAAACCTTAGAAATCATTTTTTTAAAAAAGAATTATTCACCTTAAGATTGCACATGACTGAAAAGTAAAAAAAAATTATATATATATAATTGAGCTTTGCTAAAATCAAGCATAGAATGTTAATTTAATATTAAGAATATGACCTGAATTGTTCTAGAAAAAGAGTAAAAGAAGAAGAATTGATTATTCATTAAATAGAAAACAAAAGGCAAGTTAAGCCCTCTTCTCCAGTCGCCGACCGCCTCTGTATCCCACTTTCTTCACACCAGTCGCAGCGTCTTCCTGTGTCTGCTCTGGTACGGCGGTCGCTCTCGCTCTCTCTCTCTCTCTTGTGTGTGTGAATCTTACTTTGGCTGTAACCTCAGTTGGAGTTCTTGATAGGTGAAAGATGATACTTCTCGAGGATGTCTTCAAAGTCGAGAGGCTCGACCCCGACGGAAAGAAGTTCGACAAAGGTTCCCCCGTGCTTTCTTCGATTGCTTCTTCTTCTCCGCTAATTTTTCGTTTTTGGGTCCGTCAAAAACTTTTTTTTTTCCCCGATTTTCTTTCGTCTGTAACGCAGACGCCAATCTGCCTTTGGTTTGGTTGTGTTGTTTGAGTTTGTGCTTGTGAAGAGATAAGGATTAGGGAAATTATGGTGGGGAGATATAGCTTGAAGAGCTTATCCAATGTCCTCTTGTCACTTCAAAACTTAGAGTTCTTGTGCACCGATTGTTTGAAGAGAATTGATTGGGGATGTGATAAGCCAGAAAAATGAGCTATACTGCACATGACATGAGCCTATTGATTTTTTTTTCTTTTTGGTAGCTGCAAGAAGTTTCTAGTTGTTTGAAATAGCTTGAGTTTTAATTTAACCATTTGGTAAAACAGTGGAATGCATCGGTATTAGGGACCAGTGAATGGAAGAGGAATTTGGATTCCTTACTTACATAGGCGATGGTGAAATTTGGCAGACATCCTTGTTGCTGCTTGGATTCTTTTTCTGTGAGGTGCCCTAAGATAAAAATTATCTTTTGATGTGCAAATAGTATGCTGTTTAAATTGAATAAGGAGCTATCTTTTGGAGTTGTGAACTCATGGGTTATGGTGACTGGTGTGCCCCAGTGATGTTAAGTAGTCAAATTATGTGGTTCATGCCATGTTCAGAGTTTTCTACAGTATTTCGAGGATATTTCTTACTCACAGATTGCTTTCTTTCTTCAGTAACTCGGATTGAAGCACGAAGCGAAAGATTTGACATGTTCATGCATCTAGATGTGAATACTGAAGTATACCCAATAAAAGAAGAACAAAAGTTCACCATGGCGCTAGCTACTACATTAAATCCGGATGGAACTCCTGATACAGGATTTTATACCCCGGTATGATCTTCCTGCTTTTGTACACAATCTCTTCTCTATTTTATACGTCAGTGTATTGTTGCTTTTGTTCTTCAGTTGATTTTCCGTAACCAGTGATTAGCATTTTGAGATACAGATATATATATATATATATATATATTGGTCATCTTTGTATCCCCCAATTTAGTATTGATGGTATTTGGTGTCATTTGCTAAAACCCAGCAATTTACTCCTTCAAACCTTGGGATAACATGCTTTGAACTCACAAATCTCTCTTTTCTAGGATTTCATACTTTTCTTGGCATTCTCTCTCTTTCCTGGATTTCATACTTTTGTTGGCATTTAGTACTCTTATAATAGGTTGGAGTCTCTGACTAGTGATAACCATCGTCAGGGTAATAGGAAATCCATTGCTGACAAGTATGAATACATTATGCATGGGAAGCTATACAAGATATCTGAGGATGATGCTGGAAGGGCTTCTAAAGGTTCTTCAGTAAAAGGAGTCAAAGCGTAAGTTCTGCTTAATTTTATTTGCGTTCTTTGAGTCATGTCTGTTACATCTCCGTTACAATACTTTGGTATGCCACAGTCAAAATCTAACTTTTACCTTCATGTAGAAAAGTCTTTGAAGCTTTATCTTTTCATTTAACCTTGAGCTTTATGGAACATTTCCTTAATGGGAGGCTTTCTCTTCTTAACACTGTAAAGAACTCTGTTGATATAATGACATGGTTTTTCTTGGTGATGCCATGTCTTCGATCTGTCGATCTACTTTATGTCGTGTCATTTGCTTCCAACTGGACCTTGAGCCTGTTTCTTACTGGCTTAGAGCTTGGATAGTAAATTAGCAAGTGAAAGCATGTTTTTTCATGACCACTTCTAGTGTCATTTTTACCTCTTATCTCAGTCTGGAGCTTCTGCTTTCCTTTTACATGCCAATGCCACCTATTCATGCACTGATCACTCATGTCTCGTCTTCCGGTTGTCTGCTGACCACGTGGGATGCTAATCCACGAGATTGTGCATTTAGGAATCTTCAATTGACTTGGTTAGCAAATAATTAGTTTTTTTTTTTTTGTTGGGATTTACTGATGCGAAAGTTTTCTTGACTTCAGGGAGATATATGTTTCATATGGAGGGCTTCTCATGATGCTGAGAGGTGACCCTTCAAATCTCCATCAGTTCGACCTCGACCAAAAGCTGTTCCTTTGTATCAGGAAGCTCTGAGATTTTAGCTGCCTGTATCTTCTGATTTCTTTTCTGAACTATCGAGTTGTAACTAATTTACCAGGCCCTGAAAGGACGACGTTCTGCTCTGTATGTTGTGCCGACTGTTGATTCATACTTTCGGTGGGGGCAGAGGCACTTGATTCTGTTGGTACTTTTGCTGGTGGACTACAAAGTCGTAAAGACATTTGTTATTGTGCAATTTGTTGCAGTTATTTGGTCCCAATGGTTTAGTTTGATCGAATCGAGACACTCATGTTGCAAATTTCTTCATGAACTTTGCTAACTTATTTCTATCTTCTTCCTTAAGTGATCTGCTTTGCACTTTTGCCTCCAGATTCCTTTGAAAAATTACATGAATGAAGGGATAATCTGGTGAAAATGAACCGTGTTTACTTCATTGAGCAATTGTAGGACACGATCTCTCAATCTGACAGTCACAACTCTCTTTTTCCTCTGTCGTGAGATTATCTCCAGGAGCGACCCCAAGTTGGTTACAATATCCCGTGTGATACTGAACCCGAGCTTGAACAGAGGCTGGGTTCTTACCATCACATTTGAGTTCGCCGTTCATCCGTTCATTGCTCCGATGGTGGCTCCAAACCCTTGGTCCATGACTGGGTGGACGAAGTTCATCCATATTACAAAGCAGCCTTGAAGGAGATCAACGGGTCGGTGGCCCCAGTCTCAGCGGTGTTGAGCCCATCAAACTCGATGCTCTCTCCGGCGGGACCATAGTTGAAGTTCCCAGAGTTGGATGGGATCGCGACCGTAGTACCCCTTGTTTGGGTCGCATGGATATTAGAAGTTTGTCTCATCAGAGTAGTCCGTTGATGCTCCAATTATCTCCTCCATAGCAAAAATCTGCGCAATGACAAGCAGCGATTTTTTTCACTTTAGATTAGTTGCAAATTAATTTTGCATTCAATTTATTTCATGATGTGCTTTTCCTGATTTAATTTTGCAAGTTATTAAGAGAGGTAACTTACATCCAGTCTCAAAAGTAACGTGAAAAAAATCTTAGAGGCTGAGCATTGGTGTAGGGCTTTCTTCAGTGAAGAGTTCAAGTGTGATATCATCATATCGATAATAATTTGAGTGAAGCATTCAATGGAAGAATCTTAGAGGCCATGTGCAAACTTATCATAAACATGCTTAAGGATATTCGAGTGATAGTCATAAGTAGGCTACAAAAACAGGGAGACGAGGCTGCAAACTGGACTATAGATTATGGTCATAGGACGGTGAGGAGATTGAGTGAGAACATGGCCAAGATAAGGTTTTTTCATCCTATTTGAAATGGTGATGATGAATATGAGATCATGCAGAATGTTGATAAATACATAGTCAAATTGGACACTAGAAAGTGCTTATATCGAGGCTACCAATTTATTGGAATTCCCTATGAACACATTATTTGGGCGATCCACAATAACCACAAAAATCCAGAGGATTGTCTGGACACTTCGTACAGGAAAAGCACATATCTTGCTTCGTACCAGTTCATGATGCAATCTACTGTAGTAGCCAATTCTAAGAGCCAACAAATCATGAAGCCCCTCACCCTTTGCCATTGAAGAAGCAATTAGGAAGGCTAAATAGGAGACGAATAATGCATAATAGGGAGAACAGAACTAAGAAGATGAGTACATGAAGTGTAAAGAAAACTTGGTAGCTTTGCCAAAAGGAAGACCATAATAAGGTTGGTTGTGTATTGAAGAACTAGGCTGGACTTGAATTGCCAAGTTTAGGGCCAGCTGAAGGCACAAGTGAAAGGACTGTTATAGGGTCAAGTCTCAGTGAAAATGCAGAGCCAACTCCATCCTCGACTGTTGCCGATACTAGGGAAAAAAAATACCAGTAAGATGTGTTTTGTTTCGTTTATATTGATGTTTGTTTGGTTTTGCGGACTGATTTTGTCAAAGTTAATCTCACTTTGTCTTAATTTGATTAGGTCAGAAGAAGACCAACTCGGGTGGCTACTGAAGGGCCTATGTACATTCTAGAAAATGGGGGGCCAAGCCCCTCCTTGACAGCTAAAAAGACTAGGCAAAAAGTACAAGTAAGTTTTGTTTTGTTTATGTTTGTGTCTGCATTTTTTTTTGTGAGCTAAATTAGCCTAAGATTGACCTCATTTTGTCTTAATCAAGTGGAAAGAAGACCAACTACAGAGGTTGCAGGAAGTCAGCAGCCATAACGAACAAGAGGGGCTATTGGGAAAAGGATAAGACAGTGTGGTTATGATTTTATTGACAATATCTTAATATTGATTTCTTGTTGTAATTTGGGTTTTGCTATAGAGGTGCTCATCATTGAAGGTGTCGCAACTCAAGACTCAATGGTTGTGTCAAAGAAGACTGCTCCTAACAAGAAGACAGCGGGTGCTGCTCCAAGGAAGCCAACTCCATCAAAGCAAAGTGATCCTCGCACCACCAATGAGTCTACTATGAAGAAAGCACGTGTGATAAGAAGCCAAACTGAAGTACCCATACCACTAGTTAGAAAGAGTGTGATAATAATAAATCAAAACAGACCATCAGAATGAGGAAAAGGAACTGGGGAACTTTTGGAAATTGATTGATGGGAGGTTGCTGGTTTTAGTTTTTTGTTATTGTTTTTGGGGTGGGAGGTAGTGCACCAATGTAGATATGGATTTGCTTTTGGGCTAGCTTTTGGTTGTGCACTTATGTGTAGATGTAATGACTGAGTTCTAGATTTCAATATCAACTTGTTTTTGTCATTTCAATAGTTAGCTTTGTGGTTGTGGCTGAGTTGATGGTTAGCTTGTACTGGGTACATCGACAAACCGGTGCTTCAATTGGTGTGGGGGGTAATTGTTGTTCCGCAAGTTGGCGTGTAAAAGCTATTGGTGCAGGAGCTACATTATCTACTGGTGCAGAAGCTACACAAACCAACAGCTACACCATAGCTGCTTTGCTGGTGCCGCAACAGCTAAACTAGCAAAGCTGTTGGTGCTGGTGCTGTGCAGCAGTTGAACCAGCGAAGCTGCTAGTGTTGGTAGCAGCAACTCGTGTAGTAGCTTCCTCATGCTGCAAAAAAAAAAAAAAAAAACAAACCAAAATTTCCTTTTCTGAAGAAAAAATTCGACCACGACTAATCACTTTTTAAAATTTATAGCACTTAAGTGATCACATTTTACAACTTATGGATTTAACTGATCACTTTCGAAAAATACTAGCAATGAAATGAACATAATTTACAACTTATGGCACCGATAGTTATTCCGTGAAATTCTTAGTCGTCTTTCATTTGGTAATGGTTTGCAGTAAAATTTGCAACAAATTAGTACCATCAAACCAGCAAACATTGCAAGAAACCAAACTTCTTACACAAAAACTAAAATTAAGCAAACCAAGATTCACAATACACAACTAAGAAAAACAACTTGTAATTGCTCACAACCAATGAATCCAACCTTTCATTTTAAACCATACATTGTAACAACTCTCTTATTCCATTCAAATTTTTCTGCAAACCAACAACAGAACGATAGTTACTTCACAATAAAGTACATATTTCACAAAACGTCAACTATGGTTGATTGAGAAACTTCTTCTAATTACGAACATTACGTTTGACCATAAAAGAGGCTACACAAGACAAGAACGTCGCTCGATAAAACTTTCTTTCAAATTTCATTCTCTTCATTTCCTTCTTCAACTGGTTGCCTAGAGAAGCTAAACCCTTCATTTCAACTTGCATTGAGTCCATATCCTCCAACTCATCTATTAATGTAGGTGGAGGTTGATGTGAGCCTTCAAGTGGTTCTAATATCACATCTCTCGCTCAACCGACGATTTTTGCATCGACTCATTTGAAATAGTTGCACTTCAAGCCTTCTCTATAACGGCCGCATCCATGGAATCTTCTGCCGGGATTCAACCAAGTCCAGGATGTTCTTCTTGGACTCAGGAACCGCCAAAAAACAGTAACAATCAGCTTCTTCTTCGCTTCATCGGAACGAATTAGAGCCACTGCTAAAGCTCCTGCCCTAATTCTGACTAACCATCAAAAGTAAATGCAAAACAATAGAGAGAAAAATAATGGGAATGATTTCTTAGCAAAAGATGGATCACGGTTGCACTCGTACAAAGCTGCCGCAACAACAAGGATTACAACCATAGGATTTCTCCTATTAATCCGAAAGGGATTCATTATTGATACAATAAAGAGAAATGATTACATGACAGCCTATAATCTCACATGTAATAACTTGATTTCACATCTAGTCTACTCCGGCTAGCAAGTGAGATTATCTCCTGGAGTAACCCCGAATTGGTTACAATACTCAATGTAATATTGAACCCGATCCTGGACGGCGGTGGGGTTCCCGCCATTGCACTCGATCGCGCCATTGATGGCTCTAATGGTGGCTCCAAACCCTTGGTTAATGACCGGGCGGACAAAGTTCATCCAGTACCACAAAGCGGTCTTGAAGGAGATCAACGGGTCGGTGGCCACGATGTCGGGGGAGTTGAGCCCGTCGAACCCGATGCTCTCTCCGGCCGGGCCGTAGTTGAAGTTCCAAGAGAGTTGGATGGGGCCACGTCCGTAGTACCCCTTGTTCGGGTTGCATGGGTATTCGGTGTTCGTCTCGTCACAGTAGTCCTTTGATGGTCCATCTATCTCATTTATGTAGCAAAAATCTGCACGACCACGAGCAGCAAATTTTTCTCTTTTGATTAGTCACAAACACAAATTAATAAGCTAGCCATTCAATTATCTCGTCATGCTCTGCTCTGCTCCTAATTTTAATTTTGCAGGTGATTAAGAGAGGGAACTTACGTATAGTCTCATGAGTAACATGAGCGAAAAAGGCGGCAATCTCTCGTTTCGAATCATCGACACTACCGTCTTTGCCGAACTGAGGATAACTCTCCGCAGCCTCGAGAAACTTTTCTCTCGTGTAGAAGCCCTTCGCTTCGCAGCTGTCCGCGGCCTCCCCGGTTATCTTGTCGAAGAAGGCCTCCGTCACCACATCCGCCACGGACAATTGGGCCGAGGCGGCATCGGGCAGAGCAGCCATGACGATCCCGGCGAGCGCGGCGGCGGTCAGGAGGAGCTTTTTGAGCTTGGGTGTTGTCATCGTTTTGAAGGGAGGAATTGTCAGATTGAAGTGTAGTTTTGATGAGGAGTGGCTTAGATATTTATAGTGATGAATGAGGGGAATATGCATACGCCACGGAGCTTCAAAGTCAGCAAATTTGGACCATGCAAAATGGAAAGTTAATGTAAACCTGAATAGTTGAAAATGATGGCCGTGATAGCGGCGTTGACTTTTGGAATGCTTGACTGGGGGGCATCAATCTAGAAGTAAAAAAGTCGCCACCCGCTAACCACCGATGCCCATAATTGACCGCAAATCTGGACTTGAACCAGTCAAACTTGCCCCTCTAATCATCCAAGGAGGCTTAAATAGCTTTGGCAGAATTAAGAATCTGAGCAAGGGCATTCCGCAATCGCACCTCGTGGAATTACGACTTCGGTTCCTGTTCTCAAGTTTGGTTTCGAAGGATCGATCGCCCCGACCGGCACTTGGTTAAACGCACGGTAGCCGGTAGAATGGATGGATATATTCACCTTTTACATCGCTATCGTGCGATTAAAATTAGATAGAGAAAGGAAGATCGTTAAGCTAATTAGATTGAAATTCATCATTCTCAGAAAGTCAAACCGCAACTTTAACGAGCTGTACTCGTTTGCAAACGTGGGCAGTTTAAGACCATTTCATAGGTGAAGCTTCCCGCATTATCGTCCCACTCTCAAGTTGAAGGAAACATCCGCACTGAAAAAATCCAAAGTTTGACCACCGCGACAGCTATCTCTTCGTCTCTAGATTCATTCTGACCAATTCTCAGAGCAATGGCCTTTTGCGATGAGGTGGTTTTCCGCTTGAGTTCCGTCCTATCACGCTATTATTTTCCCATCAAAAGAAGTCAAAAGCTATCATCCAAATGCTGTACAGGTAGCGGTGATTTGGTCGTAGGAACAACCACAGTACAGGTAGCGGTGATTTGGTCGAAGGAACAACCATCAACACATTATCAAAGAGTTGCTATGGAACCGTAAATGTAATTACAGAACGCAGTGAAACTATGGCCATATGACACAGCAAGAGCAAAAGCCCGAAAGCCACTTTGGGGACAAAAAAGAAGAAGAAGAAAAAGAAGAGAGAATACAAGAACCTGAAGCATAGGCTCTCACTATCATGCAATTACAAGAGAATTTTCTCCAGTACTTTATAGCAATCCCCCTAAAATTAACCTTTCCCTCTCTTAAACTAATTTGCTAGATACCAATCATTATATGTTACATTCCACGTTCGCTGTTTCGTGAGCTCGAGATGACAAAAACATGGGGGCGCCCTTCAATCCCAAGCGAAACACCCGGTGTCGCTGCCTCCTGCTCGTCGGCCACATCAGAGTACCAAATGAGGGGCCACCTGAATTTGTCCATCAACCGAACTACACCAACTTAAGCGGTCGAGATGGTCAGTAGGTCGCATCCACGGCTTTTCTCATCCTCATACCCTGATGCCTTGCCAGTCCTGCCAACTATGAACGGCTCTGGGGAAGAACTGTAGCTATCCATGTCAAGACCGTGATAGGCTCTAGCTGCGAGAAACTCGGCCCCAGATCTAGCCGTTCCTTTGACAACAAAATTGGGATGCCTGTCGCGCAGTGAAAGAGCCTTCTGTGTACGCATGCGCCAATGCGAGATCCCCTTCATAATCTTCGTCGTCAAGCCCTAGTGGAGCCAAAAAAAAAAAGAGCAGAAGAAATAGGTAGCTAATGCTTTTCTTCATTTTCCTATAATTTGACTGCAACAAGGAAACTCAACCAGGAACATGCTGGCATACAACCATGCACCGTCATCAGCCAGAGTAAACATAGACATAGGGAGACTGGCAAGAAAGACGCTGTCTAAAAACTGTTCCTCATATCCTGAAACCAATTTTCATCATAGTACCGTAATTACTTGAAGATTACAGTTCTTCATAACTGCAAGAGGGGAACATAGCAACCCGAGGACATCAAAGATGGAAAGAACTCAATGAAGAGAGGGCAGAGAGAATGAGAATTTTAGTAGTTTAAAAGCTAGACATAACTGAACACCATGACAGCAGTTAGATGTCAATCACTTGGTACCTCTTGAAAGCTATCATGACTTCAAATGGTGTGATTACAGGAGCCAAAAACTCTTTGCTGCCCAGCGGAGCCGTTTGGGCACAGGAGACACAGATCAAAACATCGCACTGCGGCAAGAATGAAACAGTCGTCAGAGATTCTGAGCTAGTCTTGCTCATAAGGTCAAGAAAAATAATATTTCATGCATCGGAGTGAACCTCAGGGAAGTTTGCAAGTTTTGCAGGATTTGGTCTCCCCATGGCAAGAGTATATGCCTTTTCTCCAGCTCCTGTGACCAACTCTTTCATTTGATGTATCATATGAAGATAGCCGGCTTCAACACAATTTGAGAGTAAGACAAATGTCCCAACAAAAGCACAAGCATAATCATCGCAAAGCTTTTCTCCTAGCAGCAGACGCAACATATGGAACATTGAAACATAGAGCAAGACAATCAGAGAATGACAACATGTCAAGATAACATCTGAACCTATCATATCTATTTTTTTTTTTCCAGCCACAAATAGATCACATCTTCATAAGCTCTCTTTTATTAACCCTCTCACATTCAACAATTCTATCCCATGTATATTTATGTTTTTCTTCGATCATTTTATAAATATATATTGACAATGTCTGAATACATAATATGTTATCATTATTTCGAATCATCAATAGTCTAAACAATGTCCATAATTTATATTAGACCACTCTACCCCCAAAATGAATGCAACTTATGAATCATGAAATAGTGGAAAGTGCGAGAGTGCGAGATTGGAGAGAGATCTACATTTTGAGACTAGTCCATAGTTGCACAGAGCTAACGTAAATTGTGAACACTTTTAACCCTTTCAGAAAGCAAGTAATCCCTCTGCCAGAAGGACAAGTATAGTATTCCCAAAAAGAGGAAGACTGGCTACTTAAACACTAGCACCGCACCAGAAATTATGAATAGAACATACCGACACCACGGGTCCCCTCCAAAATCCTAACAATATTACCAAAATTCGACCACGACTGATCACTTTTTAAAACTTATAGCACTTTTTTTTTGGGTCAGAAAACTTATAGCACTTAAGTGATCACATTTTACAGCTTATTGACTTAAATGATCACTTTCGGAAAATATTAGCACTGAAACGATCATAATTTACGACTTATGATAATGATAGTTATTCCACAAAGTTCTTAGAAGTCTTTCATTTCGTAATGGTTTGCAGGAAAATCTGCAGCAAACCAGTACCATCAAACCAGCAAATATTGCAGGAAAACAAACTTCTTAGACAAAAACTAAAACTAAACCAACTAAGATTCACAATACACATTACACAATCAAGCAAAACAAGTTGTAAGTGCTCAAAACCAATGACTCCAACCTTTCATTTCCAACCATACATTGTAACAGCCCTCTTGTTCCATTCAAATTTTGCAGCAAGAACAATAGTTACTTCACGATATACAAGTAAATATTTCACAAAACGTCAACTACGGTAGATTGAGATACTTTTTCTCATCGCAAACATTACATTTGACCATAAAATAGATTACATAAGACAACAAAATCACAATGACCACTCGATAAAACTTTCTTTCCAATTTCGTTCTCTTCACTTCCTTCTTTAACTGGATGCGTAGAGAAGCCAAACCCTTCATGTCAGCTTGTCCACGTCCTCCAACTCGTCCATTAACATAGGTGGTGGTTGATGTCATCCTTCAAGTAGTTCCAATATCACATCTCTTGCTTGACTGGAGATTTTTGCATCGACCTATTAAAATAGTTGCACTTCAAGCCTTCTCCATAACGGCTGCATCCATGGAATCTTTTGTCAAGATTCAACTGAGTCCAAGATGGGACTCGGGAACCCAAAAAAATAATAACGCTCAGCTTCTTCTTCGCTTCGTCAAAACGAATTAGAGCCGCTACTAAAGCTCCAGCCCTTCATTTGCAAGCTCCTGCCCTCCATCAAAAAGAAAAGAATGTAGCAGCAAAAATGAAGATAAAGATTAACCTTCAGCAAGTACCTCAAACCTTTTGTTAGTGATTACGTCCTTGATTAACCTTCGTGCACGCATAACCAGCTCCTCTTCCTGAAACAACTTCAATGAGTCATTAATTCAAGTAGCCTCCTTTAATGTATGAAGCACACAAGCATCCCAAAAGAGACCAACATCATTAAAATGAAAGCAAATCTATGGCGAAGCACACAACCATCTTGAATTCACTGACTCCATCACCTCGGATTTGGCAGCGACATCACTATGATTTTGGGGGCAGGCCAAATTAGGGTGCAAAATTAGAGCTCCAATCCCCGGTAGGGTTTCCAATTGGGGCTTTTGCTACCAATTCAACAATTATAGGTCTTTTGGGGTTCTTATTTAGGGCCACGTAGGTAAACCGCATTGTTTCTACCTATGGAAGGTGACGTGGATCTCCGACGATCCACATAGGACTACTTAAATAATAAACAGTTGCCACGTATGACTTCCGGCGAGCCTTCCTGGATTTGGCATCAAAATAACCTTTTTTTTTAAATGACATTGAAGTGATAAAAAAAAATATTGTCACTAAAGTGAATGCTGTACGCAAATATAGGTACTCAGGTGTACTTTTTCCCATTTCATTTTACTACTTAAGTTTAAAAGTTGATTTAGTTTTTTTAATGATAATAATCACTTAGACGAGCACGTGAGGAGATATCGATCGTGATTCCATCGATAATTAGGAGGCTTTTTTTTTTGGACCGTTCCATATGAATAATATTCATCACAAACATTGATCGTGTGGGTACCACGTAAGCAAAAGCTGAAGCTGATCCGACCACTCTAAAGAGCATTTCACGAAATAAAATAAGAGAATGTAGAATATTAGGTTCAAAGGACTTGTAATTAAAGGTATGTTACGATTTGGCCCTAAAATTGGAAAGTTTCTCAAAAAAGACTACCAGCAGATCTCGTCGAAATCTAATTTAGTCTCAAAGAAGGCCCCCCAACTCATCATATGATGCCTTGAGCTCACCCGACAAAATCATAGAAGAAAAAAAATGAACTTTAACCAATTTCTTGATTTTAATATTTATAGGCGTTTCTAGAGTTTTAATATTTCTATAGGTCTTGCACTTTTTTTTTTAAATAATTATACGAATTGTCTACATGCCATGTCCGGCGAGGGCTGGCCTCACTTTAGCAAGGGTCGGCCTCACTAAATCCGTCTAGAGGAACCTCGCCTGCGCTCGCCCGCGCTCGCCCTTGCCTAGGTGTGGATCGGTGAGTCCAACTCTAAAAACATTCAATATCATTAAAAAAAAAAATTTCTATATCAGCGTCAGCCATACCATGTAAGATGCTCAACGTCCACGTGAGGAATTTTCGACCAAAATTGGTTGGATGGACTGAGTTAATATCAATGTAAAAAAGTATATGCATAAAAAAAAAGTTTAGGATTGTTTCAGCACTAATGTAATAGATTTAAAAAAAAATTTTGATATTTTTTTCCGTAACGGCGGCCAAGATGTGCTGGCGGACATCCAAACAACAAGGATACTACCACAAGTTAATGTTGGCATTTGTAGAATGAAAATATGACTTAATGATGATGGCAACTTTAGGAACCAAATTCCGACTAATCCATCAAAAGTAAATGAGAACAATTTCCTGTTAATCTGTAAGGGACTCATTATTGATACAATAATAAGGAGAAATGATTACATGACAGTCCATAATCTCACATGTAATAACTTGATTTCACGTCTAGTCTACTCCGGCTAGCAACTGAGATTATCTCCTGGAGCGACCCCAAATTGATTACAATACTCGGTGTAATACTGAACCCGAGCCTGGACGGTGGCGGGGTTCCTGCCGTCGCACTCGAGCGCGCCGTTGATGGCTCTGATGGTGGCCCCAAACCCTTGGTTAATGACCGGGTGGACAAAGTTCATCCAGTACCACAAAGCGGTCTTGAAGGAGATCAACGGGTCGGTGGCCACGGTCTCGGGGGAGTTGAGCCCGTCGAACCCGATGCTCTCTCCGGCCGGGCCGTAGTTGAAGTTCCAAGAGAGTTGGATGGGGCCGCGACCGTAGTACCCCTTGTTCGGGTTGCATGGGTATTGGGTGTTCGTCTCATCACAGTAGTCCTTCGATGGTCCATCTATCTCATTTATGTAGCAAAAATCTGCACATACCACAAGCAGCAAATTTTTCTCTTTAGATTAGTCACAAACACAAATTAATAAGCTAGCCATTCAATTATCTCATCCTGCTCTGCTCCTAATTTTAATTTATTGAGTGATTAAGAGAAGAAACTTACGTCCAGTCTCATGAGTAACATGGGCGAAAAAGGCGGCAATCTCTCGTTTCGAATCGTCGACGCTACCGACTCTGCCGAACCGAGGATAACTCCCCGCGGCCTCAAGAAACTTTTCTCTCGAGTAGAAGCCCTTCCCTTCGCAGCTCTCCGCGGCCTCCCCGATTATCCCGTTAAAGAAGGCCTCCGTCACCACGTCCGCCACGGACACGCCGTTCGTGGGGGGTGGCGCATTGCATGGGCCCGCCTGGCAACCAGTGCCGCAGTAGTCGTTCCCCGTGCCGCAGTAGCCCCACTGGCTGCAACACTGGTCAGCCGCGCACCCACAGTTTTGGGCTGAGGCGGCATCGGGCAGGGCGGCGATGACGATCCCGGCGAGCGCAGCGGTGGTCAGGAGGAGCTTTTTGAGCTTGAGGGTTGTCATCATTTTGAAGGGAGGAATGTTAGATTGAAGTGTAGTTTTGATGAGGAGAGGCTTGGATATTTATAGTGATGGATGAGGGGAATATGCATATTGCATGGAGCTTCAAAGTCAGCATATTTGGACCATGCATAATGGAAAGATAATGAAAACCTACATAGTTGAAAGTGATGGCTGGGATAGTGGCGTTGACTTTTTGAATGTTTGACTGGGGGGGATCAATCTAGAAATAAAAGAGTGGCCACACGCAAACCACCGTGCCCATATTTGACCGCAAGTCTGGACTTGAGCCAGTCAAACCTGACCTTTTAATCAGCCAAAGAGGCTTAAATAGCTTTGAACAAGGGCATTTCGCTGATCACACCAGGCGGAATTGCTACTTGTTTCCTCTTCTCGAGTCGGGTTTTGAGTGCTCGATTGCCCCGATCGGCGGTGTTGACACCTGATTTTTAATCATCTTTTCTTTTAAAGTTAAAATTAATAAAAAAAATCCTTAAAAATTCATAAAATTAAATTGCTAAAAGATTGCATTGGAGGCTATGAAAATGTGAATATATAGTTAATATTTTTATTTTTATTTTTCTCTTTATTTTAGCCGAATGAATTTTAGAAAAATTTAATTTGGAATTTAGAGCTTCTTTATTTCATTTTTAGGTCATTTGAAAAAATTTAGAAAATTTATTTTAGCTTTGTAATTTCTGATTTTTGCATTTTTGAAGTCTTGACTTGGTCCCTTAATAATCTAATTTTTTTATTTTTTTTATTTTTTTTAATCTTAGCCCAATTCAGATGGTCGCAGTAATTATTCATATGCGCAAAGTCCATTAGCTGGGAAAAACAATTGATACATCGACAGTGAGAATTATTACGCATGATATAGAAATGATCAAGACTTCTCTCGAATTAAGTGGACGAAATCGTTCCGGAATTGAAGGATTCTACGTTCACAAAGACACCCATTCTTCATTTGTCACTCAAATATCAAATGTTATAAAACCAATTTTGGGCAGACCCACCACACATGGAAAGAGGGAGCAAATTGTTTTCTTTTAGAACCCATTCACCGAAAGAAAAGAGAAACCAACGCTAGTGGGAGAGGAAGTGAGCTGGAAAGTTTAAAATAAAATAAAAGAGGAGAGCCTCCATGATTGTTTTTTTTTAAAGAAGAAAGGAAGATATGATACTTGGCAAGGGTTTCTCTCGGTAAAAAGGTTGGAAAATAAAAAAAGAGGAACTTCTTCCAAGGACTTCTCGACGGGAGGAGGTTTTCGTTAGAGGGTGAATATTTTATTGAGAAAAAAAGGAACTTCTCCAGGGGTCTTTCTTTTTTTTTTCTCTCAAGAGAAACCACCTCCCTTTTTTAGCACGATACTTCCTGTAATTTTCGGAGGCACCCAACTAATTTGTTGCAATTCGTATACGAAGTTACGATGACCCATCCAATTCAGGCATAATCGAGGTGAAGTCTCCGCTCGTTCATTTGCGCGTCGCCTCGTCGGGTTAGCGCGCATTTCGTCGTCATCAAGATTCAAATCGAATCTTCTAGCGCAGCTTTACGTTGCAGTTTACGCTCCCGATATTAGTCACTGATCTTGTCCCGAACTCGGATTTCGGACACTTACATCTGCCAAGTTTCATCATAACATTTAGGGGGCCGATATTTTAGCGACGTTTTGCTGTCCAAACGATGAATTTTTGTGACCCTCACCAACTATTGCTATTGAACAACCTAATGTCAGCGGAAGCAATACAGATGCTTATAAAATGTCAAGATCTCTAACGACTTTAAGGGGTCTGATGGTTGAAGATCCATTTCCACCGATTGATGGTAGCTGCTCTTAGTGGCTGAACTCAAATGGACCGCAAGAAAAAATCCTCTACGGCTGCTACTTTTGGACTCAACACCGCAACAGCACTGGAGGAGGGTTTGAAGAAGATTAGGTAGATCTCCAACTCAAGAAAGGTGGGGCTGGGAACCGAAAGATAAAAAAGGTGAGAGGGGGGTTTCATCGAAAAAAAACCATCTGCCATTCCAAAAGCAGGAGGCCCGAATGATCACAGGGGGAACTCTTCCCCGAGGCGCGGTACAAAAACCTCAGCCTCTCCGCCTGCGTTGAGGACTCTGGAGGGGGGCGATCCCTCTGGTTCTCTCTTCCGGTTCTACCTCCTTGTTGCCTTGGAGGGTTTGTCAATCTAGTAAAACAGGGATCGATGTTCTGCTCAACGATGGTAGTAGCCTGGTGAAGATTGTTCACAAGTCGCTCAAACCACCTCTCGTGCTTCCTAAGACCCTTGAGTTCGTCATTAACTCCACGTGAGACCGGTCATCATCACCTCATCCAGCTCCCTTCATCGCCGTCGGAACTCACTATCACCTTCCCTCCGCCCCGTCACTATTGCTCTTCTGCCCAACCATCGTCCCTCAAGTTTTCCACCAGTCACCCCTGCAAGCTCACCTCCCTTTGTCTAAGTCATAGTCTCCCAGATATCCGACGACGCCATTGAACGTGTAAGTTTAGGTCCCCGGCTCACCCCTGTTTTACCCGAGCCGTTGAACCGAGATTCTTCGTTCCAATTCACGCACGTTTCAAGATCGGTAGTGTTTTTCCTTCTCCTTCGCGATCTGCTCTTATTTGTCAATTTTTACGAGTCTCGGAACGAGTCCAAGGATCGAATGATTTGTTACGTTCACCTCAGTCTCTGCATCGTACGTGTTTGTTGAAATGCCTAAACCAAGCTCGCGATGCGAGGGCCGATCTCAGGAGGAGCTTTTGACGTGATGGTGGCTTTCAAGCTCTAGAGATCTCTCTCTGGACGTGAAGAAGATGCAGAGAGCTGGTCCCAACACTCCACGACGGTAACATTCATACTGAGAACGATGGACGGGTCCGTTCAGATGTTCCTCAACAAGTTTTCTTTCGCCTCCGTCCTCCATCGTTTTGCTCAGATCTTCCTGCGACTCTAGCCATCTCCATCTGGCCTTCTATCTCTTCAACGATGGGTCATCCCCTTCTCCTTGAGTGCTCGAAACATTGACGAGGAATTCACCCGCCCCGGGACCCTCAACCTCAGCCTCCCTCGGACTCTCATCCCCCCTGTTCTATCCTGTTAAACCGAGGAAAGTGTCAACATCTCCTTCTCACCTCGCGCCTGTCATCTGTTCGACGAAATGCATGGGTCCAACCCATGTGGATTCGTCCTCGGCCGCGGAATAAACACGTACCCATACCTTCTACTTGATTGACTCTGTTTTAATGGTTATTGGGCGCGACGCTCGTATCCATGTTGCGTTGTACCAAGGATATTGTCGAATCTGTTTTCCTTCTCTATGTTCTGCACTTTGCATCTCATGCAATGGTCGATCGGTCTTGCCCTTCCGGCAAAAAATTGGTGTTGATTTTCCACGAAGTTCGCGTTGTGTCTTCTGCTTACATCCCTCTATCTCGTATATGTGTTGTGCGTTGGTGCAAATGGAAAGCCGTATGGATTGGAGTGGTCGACGAGGTCCAGTTGGCGAAGCCTGTCATTGTTGGTCACGAACGCGAATTGCTTGGTCCGGCTGAGTGTCCCACAGCAATGCCCGTACAAAGAATGCGTGAGGAAGCAGACCTGATTTCGTTTGGGCCAATTGAGATAAGTAAATTGATTTTAGTTTGATTGGTTTGGGCCCTCTTGAATTTTGGCTTACCTTCGCTGAAAATAGAAAGGAAATAGGCTATTACGTGAGAATCTAGATTGAACTTGGGTTTAGGTCTAGTCTTGAGCTCACAGATTGGATTCATTTTTTAAGTTTCGTCTAGTTGAGTGTCTAAAACCATAGAGATTTGGGTTTAGATTTCTTTTTGGGTTGAGTTATTGGACCCTATTCCTCTTCCTTTATTATTATTACTAAGTTGATAAGTAATTAATAATAATATATAAAAATACAAAGAAAAAAGAGTGAAATAACTGAGAAATGCCTTTGATATCATGGGGTGTCTAATCAAGCTTTAATATGCATGATTATTATTATTTTCTTTTTCTTTTTTCTTCATGTTCAATTCACATAACTTAATTTTGGTTTTCACATGTGAATATAGTTTGTTCCGTGATGCATATTACAATAGATAAGTTAGTAGGACAATTAGAGTCTAATTCAAAGCAATTCTTTCATTTTTATTATTATTATTATTTATTTTCTTATTTTAATTTAATCTGCTAAACCTCACCAACTAGTTCCCTTTTAAGTGATTGCATGTGCTAAGTTCACAATACGGGGAATTGATGTCCTAATATAACAATCAATGGTGATATCCGTGGAGACGATGAACCATTTGAGAATTCATGATCCAATGATAACAGAGTACGAGTAGAAGACTTTGGAAGCATCGAAGTCCGAATTGAAAGCTTGCTACAAAAGTCTCTCTTAATTCAAAAGAGACTCTCTATATTGGGAACATAGAGAGCGAAAATCAACTATAGAAATCCCTCCCAAAAAAATGGGAGATAAGTACTCTTTCCCCTCTTCTGATTTTAGGTGCAGATTAGCACATATTTTGTATACTGACACTTCACTCTATTTTATGTCAGGAAGCCGCAGCTCTATATCAATGGTCAACCCTATGGAAACACAAAATCGGCTTGGAGGAGTCCTCAAGTGCGCACAAATTTCAAATTGTTGAATCAATTCGTTGTATTTCACTTTAAAGAATTCATACCCCAAAATGGAGAGGACAAAGTCCATCCGCAATTTAAATACCTGCACCATAAATCCCAAAGGGAAGAGCCAAGCCAATGCTTAGCCTCCCATTGGAGGTTTTTATTTACAGTAGTTAAATACCTGCAACTTAAATATCTGCACCTTAAATCCCAAAGGGAAGAGCCAAGCCAATGCTTAGCCTCCCATTGGAGGTTTTTACTTACAGTAGTTAAATACCTGCAACTTAAATATCTGCACCTTAAATCTCAAAGGGAAGAGCCAAGCCAACGCTTAGCCTCCCATTGGAGGTTTTTTACAGTAGTTAAATACCTGCAACTTAAATACCTGTACCTTAAATCCCAAAGGGAAGAGCCAAGCCAATGCTTAGCCTCCCATTGGAGGTTTTTACTTACAGTAGTTAAATACCTGCAACTTAAATACCTGTACCTTAAATCCCAAAGGAAAGAGCCAAGCCAATGCTTAGCCTCCCATTGGAGGTTTTTACTTACAGTAGTTAAATACATGTACCTTAAATCCCAAAGGGAAGAGCCAAGCCAATGCTTAGCCTCCCATTGGAGGTTTTTACTTACAGTAGTTTAAATACTTGCAACTTAAATACTTGTACCTTAAATCCCAAAGGGAAGAGCCAAGCCAATGCTAGGCCTCCCATTGGAGGTGTTTATTCACTGTCATGTACTTCCTATAATTTAATTCTTGAATCATCAGACCCAAAAGATGAGTAGGTCGTAATACTGCACAGAAGTCGTTAACACACTCCCTCTTTCGACTTTAGGGAATCTTTAACACTTAAAAAATATAACAAATAAAAATATATACCATCCATGCATCCTATCTAAAAAGTGAAAACACAAAAGAGAATACCCTACTAGAGCCTTAGGAATAAACCAAGCCTGAGTTGCCGAATTAGGATATCCATGAAATTAAGGTACCGAAAGGGCATTAGTTTTAATTAACTAGTGTAACCAAGTCCCCGAGCTCATAATCTCTGGTTCGCAGGAATAAATTAGTTCTCCCGCTAATTTATTTAGGTTTCTAATCGACCTACCAAGAACGATTAGTGGCGACTCCAAATTTCAAAATCATTTAAACAAAAACCAAAGTTGCGATTGGGTAGGGCTTGGGAGGGTCCGCGTTAGGTTAGTCAAATCTAATTAACCTAATAATCCGTTAACCCCTTTAAAATTTATTTTTTTTTTAGAGGGTCGCGACAGGCGGGTTCTCCATAGCCGGTCGAATGGGATCGTTATCTTGCCCTTCACATGGCGATCATGCCACTGAAATTTCACAGAGAAAGGAGGACTATGAGGCTAATCAGATTTGAATGCTTCAATTCAAGGGTTTCAGAAAGTCAAACCGCATCTTTAATGGGCTATACTCATTTTCAAAACGTGGGCAATCGAATTCAACAGAGACCATTTCATAGATGAAGCTTCCCACATTGTCGTCCCACACTCGAGTTCTAGGCAACATCCTCACTGCAAAAATCCAACGTTAGGCCACCATGACGCCAATCACTTCGTTTCTAGATTCATTTTGACCAATACTCAAAGCCCTACCTTTCGCGGCGAGGTGGCTGTCGACTTGCGTTCCGTCCTTCCCCGTCGTTGAAAATGATCTACTTCTATGTATGAACACCAGAGAGTGTTTTTCACGTTTTTATTTTCCCATCAAAAGAAGTCAAAAGTTATCATTCAAATGCTGTACAGGTAGCTGTGATTGCGCACGTTTTCTGTGTTCTTTTTTTTTTTTTTTGGCCAAAGGAATAAACACAACACATTATCAAAGAGTTGCTATGGAAACGTAAATGTAATTACAGAACACAGTAAAGATAAAGCCATGATACAGAAAGAACTAAAGCCCAAAAGCCACTTGGAAAAAAAAATGAAAAGAAAAGAGAAAAAGGGAACCCGAAGACTATCACTATAATGTAATTACAACAGAATTTTCTCCAATACTTTATGACAACCCCACTAAAATTAGCCTTATCTCTCTTACACTAATTTGCTAGAGACCAATCATTATATCTTACATTCCACATTCGCCATTTTATGAGCTCGAGATGACAAAAAGAGGCATCCGTCAATCCCAAGCGAAACACCCAGTGTCACTGCCTCCTGCCCGCTGGCCACATGAATTGACGATGAGAGTACCAAATGCGGGGGCCACCTGAATTTGTCTGTCAAGTGAATTATGCCAACTTCGACGATCAAGATGGTCAGTGAGTTGCATCCAGGGATTTCAATGCAGCTAAACTTTTTATCAGTCCGATCTAATCCTTCTCACGGCTTTTCTCATCCTCATACCCTGACGCTTTGCCAGTCCTGCCAACAATAAACAGCTCTGGGGAAGAGCTGTAGCTATCCATGTCAAGACCGTGATAGGTTCTAGCTGCGAGAAACTCGGCCCCAGATTTAGCCGTTCCTCTGACAACAGAATTGGGATGCCTGTCCTGCAGTGAAAGAGCCTTCTCCGTGGCATGTGCCAATGCGAGATCCCCTTCATTATCTTCCTCGTCAAGCCCTAGTGGAGCAAGAACTATTGAGCAGAAGAAATAGGTAGCTAATGATCATAACCAGGGGACATTTATCTGCACGTCAGACATATCTCTGAAATATGGTGAGAAAGAAAGAATACCATCCAGATTTTGGTCTTCTACATATCCACCCTGAAGGAAGGAGAAACGAGCTTCTTCTGATGGTCTCCTGACTTCTTCTGGGGATAATTTAATCAAATCCCGAAATTCCATAACATACTCTCCTGTCCACTGACTTCCACTAGTGTAGTGAAATATAGATGTATTAGCAATCACAAATAGCAAATATACCAAGGGATAAAGACAGAGCCACACATAGCTGATACTTTAGTGGATGATCCCTTGGATTTACTTATACTTGGCTCATGCGCACACAGGTACTCTTTTTCGGTTTTTTTTTTTATTTTTGGTTAACCAGGAGGAGCAGACACATAAGTTGTTTTTTTTTTTTGGGGGGGGGGGGGGGGGGGGGGTAAGGAGCAGACACATAAGTTGATTACTCAAAATGCGTTCTAAAAAACACTTTTTGGCCACTTATCACATTCTTTCGATCACAGGGCCAGACTGTAGGTAGAATGCTTTAACAGATAATCCCTTAGAATGCTCTCCTTCATTTTCCTATAATTTAAATGCAACAAGAAAACCATGAACATGCTGGCATACAACCATGCACTATCATCAGCCAGAGTAAACATAGACATAAGGAGACTGGCAAGAAAAATGCTGTCTAAAAACTGTTCCTCATATCCTGAAACCATTTTCCATCATTGTACCATAACTACTTGAAGGTTGCAGTTCATTATAACTGCAAGAGGGGAACATGACAACCAGAGGACATCAAAGATGGAAAGAACTTAACGAAGAGAGGGCAGAGAGAATGAGAATATTAGTAGTTTAAAAGCTAGACATAACTGAACCATGACAGCAGTTAGATGTCAATCACTTGGTACCTCTTGAAAGCTATCATGGCTTCAAATGGTGTGATTACAGGAGCCAAAAACTCTTTGCTGTCCAGCAGAGCCGTTTGGGCACAGGAGACATAGATGAAAACATCGCACTGCCGCAAGAATGAAACAGTCATCAGAGATTCTGAGCTAGTCTTGCTCACAAGGTCAAGAAAAATAATATTTCATGCATTGGAGTTAACCTCAGGGAAGTTGGCAAGCTTTGCAGGATTTGGTCTCCCCATGGCAAGAGTATAGGCCTTTTTTCCAGCCCCCGTGACCAGCTCTTTAATTTGATGTATCATATGAAGATAGCCGGCTTCAACACAATTTGAGAGTTACACAAATGTCCCAACAAAAGCACAAGCATAATCATCGCAAAGCTTCTCTCCTAGCAGCAGATGCAAGATATGAAACTTTGAAACATAGAGCAAGACAACCACAGATTAACAACATGTCAACATAACATCCGAACCTACCACATCTTTTTTTTAATCGATCACATCTTCATAAGCTCTCTTTTGTTAGACCCCTCAAAACAATTCTATCCCATCTATATTTATATTTCTCTTAGATCTTTGAAAATATATATTGACAACGTCTGATTACAGCACATAACAAGATTATTGCAAATCATCAATAACTTCAACAATGTACATGGTTTATATTAGACCACCCTCCCCCCAAAATGATGCGACTTATGTATCCTGAAATACTGGAAAGTGTGAGATTGGGCAGAAATCTATGTTTTAAGACTAGTTCAAAGTAGCACAGAACTAACATAAACTGCGAGCACTTTTAAACCCTTTCAGAAAGCACATAATCCTTCTTCCAGAAGGACAAGTTTAGTATTCCCAGAAAGAGGAAGATTGGCTACTTATACACAAGCACTCCGCCAGAAATTATGAGCAGAACATACCAACACCGAGGGTCCCCACCAAAATCCCAACAATATTAGCATCTTTTGCTTTCTCCACCAGGAAGTATCTGCATGATATTTGTGTGAATTTAATACAGAGCTGATTCCAGAAACAATTACAAACTTTCATAGTTTCTATCAAGAAGAGTAAAAGCATTAGGGCCCCGAGGGAGAGACAGAAGCAACAATTTCGTTGAGATAATACCTACGCTTAAGTATTTTTCTCTGTTGTGATAAATCTGTCACCAAGCGATCTTCTGTCGCATCATATCTGACTGAAACCAATCATCATCAGTCTAAAATGAAGTTTGCTAAGATGGAAGTGCAAAACAATTATAAGACTGGCCTAAGACGAAACATCTAGTTATATGCATCGCATCTATACTTGTTATTTTGAGGTAAATGGAAGAGTAAATGCAAAACTACTTTGATCCAGCAGATGTTCAACTTTATCCAAAATTTCCTTTAAAAGCTGTACGTAGCTCACTCAAGCTTAGGGCAACAAGTACTTATTAAAATGATTAGACCATAAGAACGTAGATATGATAGATTGATAAGACTATAAGCTCAGGCAGAAGTACTCAGTAAGATGATTAGACCTATATGACTGAAGGTCAACTAAAAGGGCTGAAGTTTAGACAAAATCACAAGATAGAGATTGTATAGCAAATTGTCCAACATCGGGCACTTCAAGTCCTGCACGTGCAATTTTACAGAAAGGCACTGAGGTAAGGGGTAGAGAACTTTATTGAGGAGGAGTGTCAGCGGGAATAAGAAACTGTGGTCATCAAGCTGCCACAGGATGTCCTAGGCCACAATATTATTGCTCATGTGACCAGGTATTGACACCATAATTACAGCTGCCCTTGATCCAACCCATTATCCTTCATGACTTTGCAATAACCATGGCCAAGATAACAAAAAATAGTACAACACAGATAAAGATCTCCACATCAGAAATCGTGGGTCAATACTAGGTTGAAGCTGCAAGTATCAGAGAAAAGAATTCCATAACATAGATTCTACGGTTGATTTCACAAAAAATAGATGCCTACAGCTATTAAGTTTTGGTGTTCACCCAATATCATAGAAGCACACTCAGACCCATTTAGATTTGATAGACTCTGCATGTATGATGTAGTTTTGTACATGGAAGGCACTCCCTTGATTAATGAGTTTTCTCGTTAGTGAAGGAAAGATTATGGACGCATTATAGTTTCAATTATTTCACATGCACAATAACACATAGGCTATCATTATATTTACCAGAATCAACAGCATGCCTATAAATGGTACATCTAGAGAACTTTCTGAGAAGAAAGGCAATAAACGCCATGAATCCAAACTACGAAGACGAGTTCAATGGATCCCACCCACGTGGAGTCTATCAAATTTAAAAACTCATAATTGGATTACAATTGCATATTTACAATAGTTGAGAAGACCTATTAATGCAATGTCATACCTCTAGATGAAGTTTTACATAGACCACACTCTTAGTAATGCTATAGTTGCAAGAGTTTGAATAGTTTATGTTAGATTTTGTGGAACACTGCCATCTGTTCTAAAAACTTAAGCTATTAGATGCAGGCGTGATTTAATATTTAATTAATTTAACACTCTTCCTCGCGCTTAGTCTGGTCTAGTCTTTTTTGCCTAGTACTAAGCATGGGAATATTTCATTGGGGAGGTAAATAAGGGCCTAGAAAGGTATGAACTCAGAACCTCACGCTTTGATACCACGTTAAATTTTGTGGGACCACTGCCATCTATTCTAAAAGTTTAAGCTATTAGATGAAGCCGTAATTTAATATTTAATTACTCTAATAGTTTCTGCATGATCTACTGATGTATGATGCAGATTATTCAAGTGGTCAATGAAACAATGGCAAGCATTGGATTCAGAACATTTGCTGACTCAGGAAGTTCTTTCCTCCTTAATCTTCTAATTAGAGGTTGGACCCTGTTTGACATTGTCACTGCCCCTCACCCTCATCCTCCCCCAACCCCAGTACCATCCCAACCACAACAAATATAAAATTCCCACTCCACGCACAGGAAATGCATGAGAGAGACAGGGCAGAATATAAGAAAAGTCCAGTGGCATTGAAGAATTTATGTTAAATATGATGCTACTTAGCTAGACTGTACAAACAGCATGTCATTGTCAGCAGCTGTTATTTGTAGGAGAGGATTATAACAAATCAATTCTGCAGATAGTGGCACAATCAATCACAGGTTTATGCAAATTGGATTCAAACGCAGCAAGTAGAGGTTCAAGTAATAATCTCTTTAGCAAGGACAGAGTACATGTCATGCCACATAAACAATAGATTTAAGGACGACCTAGCCTATTCTCATCGCCAGCTTGAGGACCTTCACAATGAACATTTCAAAGGATACAATATATCTAAATTTTACATACCTATTTCACACCCATTGAATGTCAAAACCAAATTTGCAAACGCAACATTCTCTGACCCTATCCAAAACATTGAGTATTCCTCCACTTTGCGCCCTTGAGGCACATTCCAGACTAGACCTCCGGTGGTGTGCCTAGTGATAGTTTGTACACCAACAGCGTCATTGGCATGAGACACACCAACCAATCCCGTGACTCCACCAGAGTTGCCAGACTTCCCTGAGGGATCTAGCACTGAACACACAACATCAGAAAATTGGATTTCCAGTTCAGCTTGGGATTCATAGGTTACTAATGCTTCCAACACTGCCTTTCTCACATCCAGCATAGCATAGGCATATTCCAGCCCAAAAAGAACCTGCGGAGGAGAATAAACCATGTGACATCACAAGTTCTTGCAAACAGTTAAGCGTCTTCTTTCTCTTTAGGGGGAGGGCAGGGTGCACTTAATCAATATGTTTTGAGATTTCAGGAGTTAATTCTCAAACTTAAAAATTTAGCATCTGACTGCCAAAAGCTCAAGCTAAAGAAAAAGGCTAAAAGCCAAACCCCTCCCCCCAATTTTAAGCAAGTCAAACAAACACCAGACTTAAAATCTTTTATGCAATGAATGGGCCATAGTCTTGACTCTGGAAACCTCTATATCTGATATAAACTTGAGGGCCAGTTTGTGTACACCTAAGCAAAAGCTAAAGGTTTCCCGCCAAAAATAAAAAATATTACTTATATTTTATTAAAAAAATGAGAAAAATGTATGGAAATCAACGTGTCAACATTTCATTGTTTTGACAGTTTCTAGAGTTCCAAATTTTTAAAAGGTAAATTGAGTTGCAAAATTTAGATTAAGCAAAAAGAAAAAGGCTAAAGGGCAACGTAAATCAAGTAAATGGAGCCTTCTTTACTAATGTCCTTATTTCACTAGCCCAATATGGACATATACTTACAAATCACAGTTGCGCCTAGGCACAGAGAATTATCAGGATGTCCCTAAAGAATCGTTAATCAGGTTGTAATGAAAAGCACATGGGCAGGTATCACATTCCTCCTCAAAATCATGCGGCCAACTAAGTTGGACCATAAAAAAGGTGGGAACTGTCTGAAGTTTTTAAAATTACAAAAGCATAGACTATCATTCAGTAATCCAACATGGTGCAGTAAGAAACATATCTTACCATAACAGGTTTACCAGCTGTACTAGCAGTGTGCAATAGGTTGTTCACACAATTTGATACATTTATGGGAGCCTTTCCAAAAACAAAAAATGCTGGAAGGGTTGATGTGCTGCAGAGGAAGCAAGAAAGGCGTCAATGTCCAGGACGATATACATGCACGTTAGTTGATATCTTCATTGGCTTTCTAAATAATAGGAATTAGGCAAACTGACACAGATGAAACGATTTAATGCTGCAACCGATCAAATCAATAAAATTACTCCAAGTGAACAAAAAAGTCAGACGAGCAACAACTCAAGGAGAACACTCACGGAGTAAGACAAGTATGCCCATAATGTATGACACAATCAGCATTAATGTGTGAAGCCCCGACCTCGTCGACGCAACAACTACCAAAGGTGGTGTCTGCCATCACAAATAGTCCAACATCATGGTCTCCTCCCTTTCCCTCACCAGAAGATGCTCTCAGAGAAGCAAGTTTCGTATGTAAAGCTCTCACCACCTTTGTTGAATCCTTTAACAGGTCATCCGGAAACTGTCCAAAAAAACAAGCAAAATTGGACCTTGCAAAAAATGCATTCCCTCAATCCGTCATATCTTAAAGTAGAAAAACATTCTTACACAAAAAAAGAAGAAATGGATCGACGTGCACTACAAAATTGAAGGCTTAGTCAATAACCATAAGCTCATTAAACCATGAACATGAAAACAACACCCCGTTGGCACAGATACCTAGCCAGTTATACTCCCCATGCCACCATCACTTTCGACCCTATATACTAATCTATCCAATCACATATGTCGCAGCAGCAAATAAAGATTTCGCAATTACAAAACTTCTGCAACCAGGATTTAGTCAAGATCACTATTTCAAAACACTTTTCCCCTTAGTTTAGCATTTCACTAAGGACAAGTGTGATATTCACATCATCCAGCCATAAGCGAACAAAAAAGCGTCAGCCCGTATTTCGCCTTCGAAGCTTTAAAAGGGCCAAAAGACGGTAGCAAAACGAAGCGGGAGCAACTCCAGCTCCAAATTAGTCTCTTTCCCGAGCTTTATGAGAAGCAGAGCGATCGACAGAAACAACAGAATAGGTAGGGGGTCGCTTGGTACCTGCAAAGCAAATCTGGCGAAGTTCCGACTCAGGATGAACTCCGCCGTGCGATCGATTTCGTAATACGATTCCAAATCCATGGCGCGAAGACGCGTCTCTTTAAGCACCACGCAGAGAGAGAGAGAGAGGGGGGGGGGGGGGGGGGGGGGAGGGAGGGAGAGGGTGACAACGAAGATGAGAGAAGGACGAAGCTCTTGTTTTAGCGCCGGCGGCGAATGGTGGCCTTTAACCTCCGTTGTTAATACGATCAACGGATGGACCGGCAGAAAGCGGGTCGGGCATCGGACCCAAATGCCCTTGGCGGGCGTCTGATGTTTAATTATATATTTTCTTTCAGCTTAATACCAAAAAAACTCTAACTTTAACATTTATGACAATTATATCCAAAAAAAAATTCCGTCCGGTAAAAAATATCAAATTTTTACTTTTATCTTAATTCTACCGGTCACTCTCAATTTTGAAATTTATCCTAATTATATTCGAAACTTTTTTTATTTCATAAAAAATCCCATACTTTTACTTTTATCTTAATTCAATCACTACCAACCTTCCATCCATAATAACAGTTAATTAATTCTACGTTATTCGAATGTTCTTGTCGAACTTACCAAAGTTTCTTCAAAATTTAGAAATAATAGGTTTCAAGGACGATAAGATTTTACATTGTTCATCCAAATATCTTTATATCTAGCCATTTCTTTGAGCTGTCGAATACTGAAGAGAGTACGAAACACATCGTTTTAGGTGATTATGTATCTTTCGACAATATGTAGGGAAAACAAACAATATAAAAGAAGTTCAAAGATTTTTTATGTCTACTTTATTGAGATGTAATTCATTAATCACATGGCAATGCCGCGTGGGATTAACTAATGATGAATATGGATGGAAAGTTAATGGTGATAGAGTTGGGATAAAAATAAAAGTTACAATTTTTTTATGAGACAAAAAAAGTTTTGGATATAATTAAGACATATGTTAAAGTTGAGTTTTTTTTTTGTACTAGACCGGTAGATTTGGAACAAAAGTAAAAGTTCAGGTTACAAGTGAGACAAAAGTAAAAGTTGAAAATTTTTTATGAGATAAAAAAATTTGAATAAAATTGTCACAAATGCTAAAGTTTGAGTTTTTTGGGGATAGTGGGCCATTTTCTTTCGCATAATTTGGGAGGGCGCCATTTATTTCCTCATTTTTCCCTTTTCCGGAAAATGAAATTTAATCGAAGGCTTAAAAAAATAATAAAAAGAAATAAATGTTATCCCGGAAGAGAACGCCTTTGTCCCAGCCTCCTCCTCCTCCTCCTCCTCGTCCTGCAACATTTGAACTTCGGAGAGCTCAGTCCAAGAACGAACTCAATGGCCGCGAAGTTGCATACTTTCGCAGGTTTGACGCCGCCGACGTTGCATGCTTCTTCCTCAAGCTCCAGCGATGGCCTCTGCATCATCAAGAAGCCTCTCACGACCTCCTTTTTCAACGGCGGAGGTGCGTCTTCTCGCTAAATTTTTACCGGTTTCCTCCGTGTGGAAGTGCTGATTGTAGTGATTTTTCTGTTCCCTGTGAAACTGATTGTGTGTGGGAGCATGGGTTGGGAAGCTTATGGGCGAATGCGAAAGAACAGGCAGTGGGTTTGAAGTGATCGCATTGGTGTTGGAACTTCCTAATTGGTAGTGTGGAATGCGACTGGGGGAAAAAATAAAAGGAACCAAAGTGCGATGCCTATTAGGATTGTGTTCCAGCGGCGTGACGCTACTGATGAGAAGGTTTCCCCTGGCATGTTTAGTACAGTGATCACTATATCAGACGCAGAGATAGGTTCCCTTGATAGTGTATTTCACGAAAACAGTATGAATTCCTGGTAGATTTTTTGAAAAGAAAGAAAGGGGATGGGGTGGGGGGGGGAAGGCCTTTGATAGCACCGTGAGAACACCATGAGGCAATAAGTCAACTATTTCCTTTATCGTCGGGGAGAGAATTTAGGTAGAAGTTAAGCATTCCCAGAGGCATTGGAAGATATCTTAGATGGCTTCATTTGTGTAGAGATAGATGTGAGAGACGGTTTATTGCCTTAGGCTTCCATGTCTGCAGTAAATGATAGAACTGCCAGACCTCAAATGAAAAGGATATGCATTTCCTTGCGAAGATCCATAGAAGAGGTTCTTACCATGAGGCAACGCGCTTGGCCAAGTTTAAGTGGTCTGTAGCATGCCGTTAGATGTTCTCCCTCACAGATGCATGTCCCTCTGTTTGACATCATCAAAATCCCGTGCGGTTAAAACTGGAAAGACTAGACATTGTACCTTGTACTCTGCCTCTACCAGAGTTGAAGGCGTAATTGTTCATTTGCAATACTTATTGGACAAGGGATAAGGGCACCAAAAGTCTTAAACTTATGCGTATAGTGCAATTCCACCATATGTCTTTTTCATTGAACAGTTACATACACAACATAAATATTCATGCAGTCGGGGCTTTAAGAGTTACAAAACTCAGAATTGCTCGTTGCAAAGCATCAGATTGTCAAAGAAGAAGTGGTGGTGCTCTTGGTGCTCGTATGAATCTTTTTGATCGGTTTGCTCGAGTGGTTAAGGTTGAGTTCATGGATCTGTTCACATATACACACCACGGTATCTTGTTTTACTTTCAATCACAGCATATAATCTGATTCCCTTCTTTCCATCTGCAGTCTTATGCCAATGCAGTCATAAGTACTTTTGAAGATCCAGAGAAGATTTTAGAACAGACAGTGCTTGAAATGAATGACGACTTGATAAAAATGAGGCAAGCAACAGCTCAAGTAAGCTTTCCAATTCTTGCTGCATGTTTTCCTTCTCTTTTTGTCCTGTCTTTTTTCACTTCTTCTGATTCACTTCACTTCTTCAATAAATAATTCTCTGTTTTCCTAAATGTGGAAAGGTTAGCAACAAGTGATTCGAGCTTGATGAAGAGTAGTATAGTTTGAAAATTCCTGCTCCTAGAAGCTTCAAAATGATCTTTGTTATGAAGTTGCCTAGTTTATTAATCATAGTTTGTCTCTTGTTACTTTGGAATGTTGTTCTAAATAGATCCCATGTGATCCTTAAAGGTAATTGCATCTCAAAAGCGGTTGGAGAACAAATATAAAGCTGCAGAGCAGGCCTCGGGAGAGTGGTATATGGGATTAGACTATTTTTCCGCTAATTTTGATGAGGTTATTGTTGTATGATACTAATTTTTTGTCTTAGGTATCGCAAGGCTCAAATGGCTCTGCAGAAGGGGGAAGAAGATCTTGCACGTGAGGCTCTTAAAAGGAGAAAATCTTATGCTGTAAGCTGTATTTTTGTTTTGCAAATTTTTTTTTTCATAAGATTCTTCTTTGGAGTTGTGGACCATTACATAACTAAAACCAGTGTTCTCTTATCTTGCTCTATTTTTATTTTCTTCTGATTATGATGAGATTGCCAGCAAGATATTCATTTGCCCGGAATATAGGGATAATGACATGGGCGGTCCTTGAAACTTTCTTCAATATTGTATGTGTTCCATGAACTTCTTTTTTATTTCAATCTAATCTGTGAACTTTCAAAAATCCATTCAATGCCGTCCTTTCATTAAGTGTACCACCACGTCACGTGAATTTTTCTAACGTGCATTGTCATGTCAGCATTGATTGGGCTAAATTAATGATGTGGACTACCATTTTGTTTACCCGAGTCAGCAAATCTTCTTTTCCTTTCTTTTTTTTTTCCTTGAGTGGGGCCAATGAGAGAGAGAGAGAGAGAGAGATGAGGGGTAGTCACATGGATGCCAACATGGCAAATCTAACGTCAAGTAAACAGAAATAATGATCATGTCAGCTGATGATGCTAAAGCAAGGAAATGTAAGACATTACCTTCTCTACAAACTATCACGGTCACTTTTGAAAGGTTAAGAGACTGACAGCTTAGTATGTTTTGAGGTCCTGCATCGAAAGTTCAAACTAAATGGCACAAATATTTCATTGTCTCACAAGTGACAGTCAATAATAATATTTCGTCAGCATTTCTTTTAGTTTAATTCAGTGTGGTAAGCTAAAGTTCCTGGAAAATAGTTGAAATTGGATAATTTCCCCTGGAGATTGCTTCTCAAGGAGATGAGAATGATGGTACTTTAATGTGTCCTTTGAGATTCTTATACTGAGTGATCATATAATTAGGGTTTTCAGGAAGTGTGTTTAACAAAAGAAAATATAGCTCGACTGCTTTATCCTGTGCTCTTTGAGTCAGCACTTATACAATAATTGGGTTATACATCTTTATACATTGTTTGCCATAAGCTTCCATGATCTGGAAGGTTTTTGAACCATTGGGGAACAGAGTGCAAAAAGAATAATGTATGCACATATATAGTCTTTATTATTTTCTTCTAAATTGCTTCAGCTTTTGACTCACATGAAGTCCTTGTTTTGCTACATATTAGGTGAAGTTCTAATCTTCTGTCTATTACATAAGGGGTCTGTCGTATATACACATTACAATTCATCCAAGCCAGTCTAATTTTTCTTCTAATATTTCTTGTTAATTTTGTTTGATAAGTATATATAACAAAGTAGTTCAATGCTTAGGTTTCTCAACATGGCCGAACATTTACCTCATTGTAATCTTACCTTTTACTTTTATAACTGAATTCATTACCATGTGATATGTATAAGTACATCCTTTTTCTTTAAGTCTCGATAATTTCATAGTTATTGCCAAATGTCATAATTACTTTTCAACAATTTTTCTTTTTGTTGTTGTCTTGAATAGACATATGATGCAACTTGAGATGATTTTCATTTACTTATGGCTAGATCTAGAAATATTACTTTTCTTTGACGTATTAGTGAGAAATGTCTAATTGCTCTTTCGATGTGATATTTTCTTTTTCAGGACAATGCCAGCGCTTTAAAAGCACAGTATGATCAACAGAAGAATGTGGTTGATAATTTGGTCTCAAATACCAGGGTATGTCAAGTTCTCATCTTGTCAAGGTTACTTAACCATAAATGAGCAATGAAAGCATATTTGGGCAGTATACTTGTGTAACTCAGTCACCAATAGTCTTTAGGTGAGAAATGACCTCTGGTAATCCAGTGGTATGGGAAGACCCCTATGACAAAATTATGTCTCCATACTAACTTTGAAACAACAGTCCAAAAGGATGTGGGTTTGAAAAGGAAAAAGCGGAGAAAAAAGTCATTTTGAGCCCTTTTATTAAAAGCAGTGCAATATACATTGAAATAAACTTGATGTCTCTTTCAATGTTACTTATGATCAATCATTGCTTTCTTTCTAAGTTAGCACAAGCAGTTTTTCAAAAGCGTTACAAAAACTATGGGCTTGGAGTAACTTGTAATGCACTTCAGCCATCAGATAGTTGATCTCAACTCCGTAATAGCTGAATGCACTCATAGCATGCGTAGTTCTAGCTAAAGGTCAGTTTTTTGTTAAAGGAATAAATGCTAGCAAATGAGTAGCTTAATATGATTGTTAAATTTACCTGGGGGATTGTTATGCATAGGCCTCTGGATTTAAAGAGAAAACTGGCCATACTTTTTTTCTGGTTATTTTATTTCCAGAGTATCTTCATATAGAGATACTGATTTTGCTACAGTTGCATTCCTTGAACTCCATTTGTGTGTAGCTTTTGGAGAGCAAAATACAAGAGGCAAAGTCCAAAAAGGATACTCTGAAAGCCCGGGCTCAGTCTGCGAAGTTTGCCACTGCCATCATTTCCCATAGCTATTTTCCCTTCCCGTTTTGCTCTGTCACCCATCCGAGATGCTCATCTTTTTTCTTTTCTCTCTCTTAGGACTGCAACCAAAGTTAACGAAATGTTAGGAAACGTTAACACAAGTAATGCCCTTTCAGCATTTGAAAAGATGGAAGAGAAAGGTAAAATTTCTACTGAATGGAATTTTTTGTTTGTTTGCTTGAAGGGCAGTCTGCATATATTCTTTTTGCGTCGGACCATGACTGTTATTCACTTCCATTAGAGTTCTGGACATGGAAAAAGAGAACAAGGATTTGAATTAAGCTTGTTTTCTTCCCACTAGTGCTCTACATTTCATGGGTATCAGTTACTTTGGACATGTTTGTTCATCCTTTGAAGAAGAATGCATCTGAAAAGAAAAAGGAAAGGAAAGGAAGCTATCAGTATAAAAATAGAATCAAACTGAACGAAACCATAGCAATTTCTCCTTTTCTTTTTGATTGGGAAGAAAGTGAAAGTGGATTGTATTTGTCTAGGTTTCATCTTTTCCCTAGACTGAAGCTAAATTGGAAAGTTCCGCTTAATCATCAATGCCATATTATGTATTAGTCTGTCTGTGACAATGTTCACATAAAGACAATATATTTGTTAGGTTTAGGAACATTAGCTGTAATGGGTAAAGATAGAACATGCAGACTGAATGTTAAGCATCTTCAGCTGTGCATGTAAAAGTAGAACCTACATTGTGCTTAAGTGGTTCCAACTAAAACAATTGGACTGCCACCTTGTATTAAGGTTTCACTTGTTCTCATTTTCTAATTTCTTTTCCCACTGTCAAAATACACGGAGTTTTGAATTTCTGCTCCTCCAAATTACATCGATGGGGCTATTTTTTATTGGGTACATGCTAGAGCATATTTAAGGTCATGTAAGTTAACATTGCTGTTGCAAGGATTGCTATACAACTTAACCAGTTGCGATTTAATCCAACTCTCTCAGGGCATTAGAACCAAAACTTTGAGGAAAGTTAGGTCACCTATTTCTTCTATTTACAGAAGATTTAATTTGACGTAAATAAGTTAAAGGAAAAAGAAACTGGAGGCGCTGAGGTTTTGCAAGTGATGGATTCATTGTCATGATATGTTCTATTTTACGCGAAGAATGATAATAACAGATATTTAATGATAACTTGAGATGGTTTTTTATTATAATGGTTCTAAAATTTTCTGAAATTATGTTTTGCCACCTGTTGAGATGCTGTGTGTCTAGTAGGGTCATAAAGTGAGATAGCTAACATTTCTGTTTTAAAGTATTGTTACCCGTGAAGTTGTCAGATGAAACTGGCGTCTCAAACTTTCTGTCCGTTTATTTGGTAGTAATGGCAATGGAATCTCAAGCAGAGGCTCTAGACCAGTTGACAACAGATGATCTTGAAGGAAAGGTAACTGGTTTATCCCTGCATTCTCAATTCATAGGTTTATGTTTACATTTAGTCCTCCTCATTAGTAAAATGGTTCCGATTTTTCCCCCCAGTTAGTTATCTTTTCAGATATTTTTTTCCTAAAAACCTATTAGGGTGAAGCAATTATCCTTTAGAACAGATCTTTAACACTACAATAAAAGGAGATTTTAAGTGAAACTGACTAAAAATTGGTGAAGCTTCCTGTAAACTCTGGTTTGTTGTGCCAAAACTTTGAACTGTAACCTGTGGCTGAAAGCCTGAAATGCCAATTCATGCAAAGAGTCCTTGTTGGGCGTTTTACATTTCCTTTCCTCATTAAACCTTCGTAATATGTAACTTACTTTTGCATTTGGTCTGGTTATAGCACGTTACCGATTTCTCAGTTTCCTTGAGAAAAAGAAAAGACTTTTCCATTCAAACACAACAGCTTCAGCTTCTTTGAGGTCAACCATAGACATGTTATGACTGCAATGCATCCATTTTGGGTCTAAACAATTCAGATTCATTATTAAAATGGTGGCACGAGTAGCACTTCTGATCCCAACAGTATCATTTGACAACATGTCCACTCTGTTTAGACTTGTCAAAAGGTCAAACCTAAAAGTTCAAGGCATTGAGTGGAGGAAGAATACATGTAAAAAAAGCTGTCATAAACCCCATTGCCAAATCTAAAAGTTTAAGCTATATTGTAGAGGGAGACTACATGTGTATAAGGCCATTATAAACCCCATAGCCATGTGATGTCAGAGACCTCAACATGTTACATGTAAAGTGAACGAGTAACAAAATATGGGATTGAAGAACTAGGATAAGACAAACATGAAACTTCAAATGAAACAATCCATTCTACATGGGGTATTGACAACTAAAATATGGCTCTAAGCCATGTCTGAAAGTTGATTCTTAAAGCTTAAGCTGTTAACAGGAAAGAGACTGCATGTGATACGGCCTACATAAGCAACATAAATAAGCAATACGGGATACTTCAACAAGATTGATGATGCTTATAACAAATGATATTGCTTCCGGTTTCTAACCTAGTATTTGTCTTCTTGGCAGTTTGCATTGCTAGAGAGCTCATCAGTGGATGATGATCTTGAGAACTTGAAGAAAGAACTCTCCGGTAGCTCAAAGGTAGGTCTTCTGGCCCCTGAGGAGATAGTATTGGTTTGGTTTATTATTTTCTTTGATGTTGAATTGGGAGAGAGTTGCAGTAAATGTCTTTCTCACTTATTTATGATCTAGTTAATACGCATAGCCTAGCAAACTTACTGGGCTATGAGAAATAAATATGTATATTGTTAAGAGCTGGGAGAAATGAAAAAGTGAGTAAAGAAGAAAAGAAGAAAAGATGTTGGGTTGTTGGTTGTCTAGAGTGAAGCTTTAGAATTTTTATGCAATAAGTGAAAGCTCGTGTGCTTGGTGTTTTGTCGAAAGACTAAATTTTGTAACTCCCCATCAGACGGCTCTTGATTTTTCAGCAAGCTTTCTTTTAAGACAAGAACTAAACACTATCACCATGATGGCACATGCAGCAATTCAATAGCTCAAGTGATTGGCAGCATACTTATGATAAAACTATTGGAAGTTTAGATGATGAAATAGCATAACCAATTCATGGTTTAAAAGGTGAATTTATCGTTCCCAATTGCACTTCATAGTTTTGGAACTGATGCTTTGAACTTGTAGAGGCCTGATTTAGGATCATTTCAAGGCCAGAATTTCAGGAATACTGTAATTGTGAGAGATTTGTGCTGTTTTACTACCTTTGGATACTCCCAAAAACTAATAGTTCCATGATTAAAATATCGATGAAAGAAGTCCTGCCTTTTCTACCTGTTTCTCTTTGCCATGGAATTGGGGAAAGAAAGGAAGCTCGGCTATTCATCTTTCAAATATCTTTTGAACTGTCTATCTTCAAAATATGGACGTCTTTAAATGTTGTATTTTTCCCCCCTTCTCCATCAGAAAGGAGAGCTCCCACCTGGCAGAACAGTTCCTGCCAGCACAAGTAGGTCTCTTCAAGATTCGGACATAGAGAGGGAGCTGAACGAACTTAGACAAAAAGCTAAGGATTTTTAACATTCCTCGTCGATACTTCAGAAATTCTTTTGCAATCATTGTTCGACATGCTTTCTTGGAATGTAGTTTTGTACAGGTGAATTCAGAACGAAGACGGACAATATATGCAAAATGCCATACTTGAACAGGAAATTACTAGTTTCAATTTCAGTATGTATGCAGATGGTGTACACTAATGAATGGTAACTAAATATATATATCTCTCTCATGCTACTGCTGCTGCTGGAGGCTAGCTTTTGAGGTTAAATCATCTAGAAATACGACAAGATTGAAAGAGATTGCGAGTCGCTTAATTTCTATAAATCTTTTTGTAAGTGTCAAAAGGGACAAATGAGGTCATCTGATTGTTCGATTTACAGACGCGAATAGAATGGAAAAGAGTAGAAAACAGCGTAATGCTTACAAGAGGGAACAATGAGTTGGGCATTCTAGGGGTTGGTAATGGCACGTGAGGTTGGAGTTCAAAACCGAATTGAATTGCCACAACCGCGGGGGCGCAAGAAAAGAGGCCTGCGCAAACAACTATTGTAACGCCAAGAGAAACAACCAAGAAAGCCTACTTTGTTTTTTGGTCAGAAAGAAAACCTACTTCAAGTGATGAAATTGATCGTAAAACTTCAAAGCAGCAATCAAAGAGCGTAATGTACACTTTCCTGACCCGAAGAAAGATGCATAAAAAGACTGTAAGCAGCCGCTCGGAAGATGTGATGTTCACCAACTCTAGCTACAGAAATATTGTAATCAGAGGCCCCCCAGTTCAAAAAATCCCCAGAGTCTTTAAGCATTTGAATGCCAATGGATAATGTACTCGTATTGACAAAACTTAGTAACAAATTGGCTTCCGCGACCCATTGTGGCATCTTCTTCTACTTCTCCAGCATTTGTCTTGTCCTTCCTCTCCCTTTTTTTGGGAGCAGTTGTAAGCACCTTGATGAAAAATTGGCTTTTCACGACCCTTGGCGTGCCTTCTTTGACACCACTCCTTCAGCAGCCTTTTTCTTGTCTTTCCTCTCCCTCTTCTTTAGAGCAGTCATGTGTGCCTTGAGAATTGTGGCATAAGAAGCTTGAAAGCGCTGATGATCTTTAGCTCCTACCTATTTATTCATTACAATAGCAAGAATAATGGAAAAATTAGTCATCAAGTCTTCACTAGAAACAGAAAGGATAAGGTGACGCGAACTATTATAGTCCCAAAAATGTCATCCAGAATTGCATTTTACTGAAGAGGGACTGGTTTTCAACCCCACAAAAAAAGAGTTGACGAATGGAAATTGAGAGTACTCTTTCAAGAGATTGTAAACCATCAAGCATTTCCTGCTCTCAATACTCTTTATTGTGTTTATGATATGATCCTTGGACAGAATTGTGCTCCTACTTTATCTGAACTATGCAAATCCTTACGACATAATTTTTCATGAGGATTAATTTAATTAGCCAAAGGATTTTCTATTACCTCAATGCATTGAAATGTTGAAATAGTTTAGCTGTCTGGTGTGACGTTTCTTTCCAATTCAGGGGAATTCCTAACATTTTAGAGGAACTTGAGAACCAGATCTGGTGATCTGAAAAGAAGTATACATCATAGAGCATACTGAATAGTATTTCCTCCTTCTGAATAATCACATTGACAGAGACAAACCATCTTTATCTCAGGACAAAGGCTTGAAACCACATTACATGCCTAATAAAGTCATCCAGCACCACCCAAACCAATGTCAGTTATTGATCATGAAGTTCTCAACCAGGTGGTCAACACAGAGCAGGCCCAGACGTGTTTGTCTTGGTAATATCTGTATAGATATATGTAGCGCACATTCCAGGCACCATGCAGCCCGTCTTTTCTGACCCAGAGAAATGCTAGAGATTCAATTTGGTTGAAATTACAGTTTGCACCAAGGAAACAATTATAGCGAGGACCAAATCGCATACACATGTACGCATGCAAACCCCCATGTCTCTGTGTGTGTGTGTGTGTGTGAGAGAGAGAGAGAGAGAGAGAGCATACCGAGGTAGAGATGGTCTTTTTGCCATCAGTTGCACGGATGAGGCATCTATACTCAATCGAGTCACCAGCAGTTTTCATCTTATTCCTTTGAACCTTAGACTTCAAGGAAGCTAAAGCACAACAACTGTAGCAGTCAAATTCCATGCTACGTGCAAGAATAATTGAAAGACAAAAATGTGGAATTATCCGACTTAACAAAAATACTTCATACATCGTTTGAGAGTAACCCAAACAGAGCCCTGTTCTGTACTTCTCTCGTACATGCTAGTGAGTTCATTCAAAAACGGGTCTGGCTGTAGAAGAACCTAGAACAGAAGCAAACATAAAATTAGAGAACACAAGAAGCCAAAAAGAGCATTACATCACAAAACAGCAGCGCCGCTAACTCGGACCACACAACACCCAGCACACACTACGCAGACCTATATCTTACGAAAAGATCCGCATTGCGACACCGCCACTCAACACTCCAAAATCCCTCCAGAACTCAATCGACACAAGCTCAAAACCAATCGAATCAGCGACGGGAATTTACTACCATCGGAAACAGACTCCCTACGATTCCATGAACTAGAGCGATAAGCAGGCAACTTTGAATCGATCAATCGCCAAAAACTTCTAGATAGATCGGTTTTCCACAATCAGAATGCCATAGCGAAGCGAACCATCGCACGCCGCCCAATCAAAACACGCGAAGGAGGAAAAAGCTGCAACGACACGAATCAAAGCATCGCACGAACGAGACGAAATTGACGATCGATTCGCAATCCGCAACTCGGCAGGCGAACCCTGAAGGGAAAGAGAAGGGAGGGGGCGGTACCATGGCGAAATCTCCGGGAAGGAAAAACCCTAATGTCGTCTCTGCCGCCGCGTACTGGGCAGTGATCTTGCTTCTCTCTCGCTCTCGTCCGAGCTCCGAATCTTCTTTACTGTGCCTCGATCGCGGGCATCGAATTTTATACCATCTAACATGTTATGGAAAAAGTGCACTTTGCATCTATTACATCGGTGCCAAAACTTAAATTGTACTAATTTAATCCTAGATAATTTTGATAATAAATCGGTCGATCATCGTGCATAGTACGGTCAAAATTGAAGTGGATATTTTCTTATAATTTTTTAATATTTACAATTTGTCTTTGGCCTTTTTTATTCATTTTTTAATAGATTAATATCGCAAAAAAGCCCAAACTTATACACGAGCGATAAATTTATTTCAAATTAATTTTTTAACCATCAAAAGTCCCAAACTAGTAACATATGATAAATTTACACCAAATTATTTTTTGAACTACAAAAAGTCTCAAATTGATATATTTTTGAGAAATTTATCCTAAATTAGTACACTTGTTATTAGCTATATTCCGTTAGTTTTCATTAAATTTTATTATCAAACTACTGAGTAAAATAATATGTGAAAATTTTTGGGTGTACATGTTTGGGATTTTTACCCTCTATTTGTCACGGGTGTATCAATTTTAAATTTTTCATGATATTAACTCAATTTAATAGAAACTAACGAAAAGTAAATTTGTTAAATGTGTACTAGTTTGTGATTTTTTATGATAAAAAAATTAGTTTATGGTAAGTTTGTCGCAAGTATATTAGTTTGTGATTTTTGGTGATCGAAAAAATAGTTTGAGATAAATTTATCACACATGTATCAGCTTGTATTTTTTATGGTAAAAAAAATAATTTATGATAAATATGTCATGAGTATATCAATTTCAAGTTTTTTGTGGTCAAAAAATAATTTGAGAAAAATTTATCACATGTGTATCAATTTGAGATTTTCATGGTGTTAACCCCCCTTTTTTTTTTAATTGAGGGACGACGAGAACCTTACCTCCCTTAGGAGAGAGCATCACAGCCCTCATGAGGTCTGGGTGAGAGAAACGCCCTTACAGAGGGGTTAGGCAAGGCTAATACACCTTGGATTTTAAGTGTCACGACCTCTCTTAGTACCGATGAGGGTTGGTGAGAGTTGCAACACCTCTCCTAGTACTGGCGAGGGTCACCGACTCTTCCTTGTGGTTGACAAGAGTTGGCTAGCGACCCACAACATCCTCGATAAAAAAGAAAAAAGAAGATAAAAATGTTAAAAAAATTATCTAAAAAGTCAATATCAACACCAACATTGTCATCTAAGACAATCATATATATATATATATATATATATTTTAAACTCTTGCAGATGTTTTGGTAGATAGAGACATAATTGTTTAAGTCGAGATGGACTCAAGTAGCACAAATACAAAATATTTATGATTGAATTGGCACTAATATAATATGTTTGTAATTTTCTTTAAACACTTTTCCCAACATATTATAGTAGAAGTATTTTTTTTTTCCGTTTTCTCTTTGCATATTACTATATTAGCTTGTCCATTTTGTAGAAGATATTTAATTTCAAGAATTTATTTCGTTTAGTCTTTTTTTTTTATAAGCGATACAAATAATTATTATTATAAAAATATCTTTCTAACGATTCATTCTTTACGAAACAAACGTGTCCTAGATGCATTAAAATTTTGTTTTTGGAGCCAATTTTTTATTCGAATGAAAATTTAGGAGTTTTTTTTTCAAGAAAGAGTGGAAGTGTAGAAGTAAAATCCCTTGAACGCGAATAGTAAAACTAACCTAGAATAAGATCCTATAGCCATATAGATATTACTTCAATTTAGTAGAATCCGAGGTAGTAAGTTGTTTAATTAACTCTAGAAGAATGACAAGACACTTGTATTTGTAATTTCTGGTAAAATTAACTCTATTATTCACAATATGTGATGTGATTATTTATAGAGAAATACTACTCACATATCTATCGGATAATAACGAGAGCAAAATAGACTTAATTTACTTCCATCCCGTCCAACATGACTGTTGTAGAACAGAACACCATATCATAGTTAATTGCTACTTGAAAGATAAGCAAATTTCATTCTTTCCTTCAATTTTTACGAGTCGAATTGAGTTATTTTTCTGTTTTTACATTTCTTTTTTTCCAAAATTTGGGCATGTATACTGTGTATGATCCCACTACTTCACGGTGGGAGAGAGCCACCCGTTGTCCTCATTCTCAGCAGCCACCCGCGACCATTCCTCAGCCATCATCCCGCCTCCACTTCTCCGCCGCCGGCCCCTCCTCAGCAACCCGTCTCAGTCGCGCTCCGCGTCACCTGCCTCGCTCCCGCTCGTGCCACAGGTCGCCTCGCTCTCTCTCTCTCTCTCTCTCTCTCTGTGACATACTCAGTGAGTGTTTCGTGGTCGGTTGTTTGATGCTTTGGAAGCTGGATTTGTTGCTTTAATTTCTTTAGTTCATGCATTCGAGGGTATTATTCGAGCCGAAGGATACCCATATCATGTTATGATAAAAAGAGAGGTTTTTGTTGCGTGGAGCACACCTGGCGCAGTGCACGGGCGCGACGTGGGTTCGATTCGTGGAAGCTTTTTTCCCAGGGATGGGGAATGTGATCGCGGGCCCTGCCTTGCTCCTTCGCTGTGTCTATGGCGGCATTCATTTCCGGGTTGGTTCATAATGGGGATAAGGTTAATGCATATTGCTCGTCCTTGCGTTGTCGGTTCTCGTGCTAATGTGGACATCTCGGAACTTGGAAAGCGGGTACATGGTCTTGTTGAAGTTCTTGGGTATTAATCCCTCCTGTTCATAAGCAATGTATTTTTTGGTATGTATGCTGAGTATGGCGGCGTTCTTGGTACAAAGAATATGTTCAATGGGAAGAAATACAGAGAAGAGACATCTTGAATTTCAGTCATGGTTGGGGCTGATCAGCATGGAAAAGCTGAGGAAGCGTCAGCAATTGTTTGATAAGATGGTTTCTGCTAAATGCTTTTGCTTTTTGTAGCCATCTCGGATCAGAGAAGCGTGGTCGTCATTTTTTCCCTCAATTCTACGAACAAGGGCTATGGTATTACTCACTATACTTGCTTATTGGATCTTTTGAGTCCTACGGAATGTCTTGACGAGGCCAAGAACCTCGTCAATCGGATGCCATTTCAACATGATGGACTTACATGGGTAACTTTTCTAAGTGGTTGTGAACAATACGGCTAACTGAAGTGGCAATCGAAATTGCCAAATGACTATCAGCCTATAACGGGAAGATTTTTCAGTTTGTACACTGCTGTCCAATGTCCATGCTCATGGTCGCTGTGTCGATGGGGTAATGTAGCCAAGATGAGAAGTTGAGGGCATTATTGGAAGTGAGAAAGACGCTTCTATGAGGATGCATTAGCATTGTGAAGGAAAACCAACGATTGTACTGGGGGAGACAACTCATCAATAAAACCTGATGTTTGCTTGCTCAATAAATAAGATGGATATAGGAGAAGAAGAGGCTATGTTCTGGCCACTAGCTCAGTTTTGCATGACATGGAGCTGCAAGTGAAGGAAAAACAGTGTAGATAATATTGTTCAAGTTGTCATTTTTGTTCCAATTTTGGGTTGTCTTTTCGTGACGCTAGTTGTAAAACGAGGCGTGTTGTTTTCATTTTACTTCCTCGTATGGCTGGTTTGTTGGATTTATTTATCTTATTGGATGATCTATTTGGTGTCGGTGTTGCCTCTTGTAACATGGATATCTGGCTTAGTCAAGATGGATTTACTTCTCATATCCCGGTGTGATCTTATTCCACTTTTGAATTTATTTAGAATAGATAAAATGAGGAGCGAATGTTGGATGAGAATAATGCTGACTTATTTTGTGTTATTTTCCTTTAAAATGAAGAACCATATAAGGCAGTGTGAAAAGAAAGAACAATATTAGCACAAAATCAGAGAAGACATTTATTCTTTAAGGTTTTTCCTTGTATGTTCGGAAAAAAAGGAGCAATGAAAAACCATGTAAGGCAATGTGATAACAAAAGAAATATATTAGCACAAAATCAGATATGACATTTATCCTTTAAGGCTTTTCCTTGTATGTTTAATAAAAATGGAGTGATTTGAAGTGTCAATAGCATTTGCTTCTCGATCTCATTTGGAGCTATATAGGCTTTCTCTACTGTGCAGTGCACACGTAATACGCTCACCTCTGAACTCCATCTCCATCAAGATGGCTGCTGCTGGGATGCCTCGCTGCTGTCTCATGTACCCAAAGCCTTCCTTCTCTCATAAAACCCTGCAAGATCCTCGCCTAAATCGCCTCTTTGTGATTGATCTCACCTCAAGTATGTAATCTTTGAGCACATTCTTTCATCCTCTGCTTTTCTCTGTGATTTTATAAACGAAGCTAAGTTTTCCTTTTCATTTGCAGAACTGAGTTTTGTGGCACAAAATAAAAGAAAATTTGTCGCAAAGGCCAGATCTTTATCTAATTCTGAGTTGAATTCCAGGTCTCCAGCGTCCATTAGAAAGAGTGATGAACCAATCATTGTCATTGACAATTATGACAGTTTCACTTACAACCTTTGCCAGGTAATTTCGTTGTTCTCTGGTTTTGCTTGAACAGAGAAAACGATAAACAATAGTGGGCTGCCTCATTTGACGTCAATTGCCATGTTTTTTATTCACATCTAACATTTTGTAGGAAAGTTTTTTGCTTTTTTCCTTTTTTCATTGGGAGATTGGGATGTAGCTTTTCATTTGAAGGAGCCTTGGTGGTGAAACTGGATGCATGTGTGTACACGCGCGCTAGTGTGAGGTAGGGTTTGCAGGTGTTCTGATAGCACCCCACCCAATTTCTCTCATCAAGTTGTGAATATGCCTCCTCTCCCATCTAAATTGGGTAATTACAAAAGAAGAGGCCACTGAGGCTAGGCCCTAAGGGATTTGCCTTCGCTAGGACTCAATCTTACGTAGTATGCTTTTTTGCTCTGTATTTTTATACTGAGTCTTGATTCTTGACCATTTCAGTCACTCTTGGGTGACATTTAGATACTGGATGGTCTATTTCACTTATTATATGGTTTAGTTGAAGATATTCAAAATGGAAAAGCCTGGAGTTTATTGCAGTTGCCACGTGGAATCTGCAAAACCGTGGTTCTTGTCAGTATTGAACAAATGCTAGTATAGAATGTGCATGCGGTAGTCCATTCATTCTATAAGACTTCCCTGCAGCACACATCCACCTTTTGCACAGTCAATCATGGCATCATTTTTGACTGGATTAAAAAGGATGCTTCACTGAAATGTTTAACATGTTAAAGTAGAAATTTGGAAGCTTTTCCGCTTGTAAGGTGATTTTTGATGAAATACGAGGTCCATTCTGAGCGAAAAAAGCACTGTACGAGTCCTAATACGACAGAAGCATCAGCCTCATCTCTCTCTCTCTCTCTCTCTCTCTCGTGCAAAGAGTCCATCTGCACACAAGCACTTAGGTGTGTTTAGGAGGTCATTAATGCATTTGCAGAGTCTGTGAGCTGTGCAGGTGCATACTTGTGATGCAAATGTGCAACAATCCTTGTGACCTTATAGTGTCAATTTTCAGTATTTGGGAGAGCTGGGTTGTAAGTTTGAGGTTTACCGGAATGATGAATTGACTGTGGAGGAATTGACAAGGTAAGAAATCTCCTCTTCTTTCATTTTCGTTAAGATACAATAGCGCACCACTTTTTATGGCAAGACAGACCTTTGCAATCATTCGCCACTTGATATGGGCTACCTCAATTAGTGTGCCTCACTTGAAAGGAGCACTCTTCTAACTGAGAGCTTCCACGTATTGTAGCAAAAAGCCAAGAGGAGTGCTTATATCCCCAGGACCAGGTTAGAGCTTCTATGATATGATACCATTTGATTGGCTATTTCTTGACGGAAAGTCAAAAGGAATATCGTACCTATGCTATAGCATTATTGTTGTAGGCACACCCCAGGATTCTGGAATTTCTTTGCAGACTGTTCTCGAACTAGGGCCCGTGGTTCCACTCTTTGGAGTATGCATGGGTCTACAATGCATTGGGGAGGCCTTTGGAGGTGTATCTTCTTGAACAAAAGCATATGCTTATGGCAGATCTATTGGATCTTTGTTTTATAATTGCTTGTTTCAGGGGACCAAGAAGTACTTGATATAGATAAATTCTGATTTTGTGCAGGAAAGCACATTCTCGGAGCCCCTAAAAGTAACAATTAGTGGCACAAACTATTATGTGTGCAGGATTTTGAGTTACCTGGCTCAAGTCAAATCTCACATAAAATTAAACAAATTATTATGCTGCTTTATGCTTTCTCTGCACAGAATTCAGTGTTTTGTCACCATTGTACTGGCCTCTACTTTCTTATGATGGAGAAAATGGTTCTAGGTGGCATCTGAACTTTATGTTATATTCATTGTCTCGATGCGAAGCATTTACACTGTAGCATGTGGTGCATCAGGGAAGATTGTGCGTTCTCCTTACGGTGTGATGCATGGTAAAAGTTCTCTTGTATATTATGACGAGAAGGGAGAAGATGGCTTGTTTTCTGGATTATCAAAGTACGTCTGCATTCCTTTTCTAGCATTTTTATTCCACAAGTATAGCTGGGACTTATTTCTTTTGTCAAGCTCTGAGATGGATATTCGTTGGGCAAATGCAACTGTGTATAGCTAGAATCAGTGCTATTGATGTCCTTTTGTAGCAGGATCACTTCCTTGTTAGTGTTCCAAACTGATATTGTACGTAAATCTTCATTTTATTACAAGTTACTTGACATAAGGCACAGTGCATTATTCATGTATCAGTATGTAAAACAGCTTCCTTTTGTCTTTTCCAGCCCTTTCACTGCTGGTAGGTACCACAGCCTAGTGATCGATAAGGAGAGTTTTCCTGGCGAAGTTCTGGAGGTCACAGCATGGACCGAAGATGGACTGATTATGGCCGCTCGTCACAAAACTTACAAGCATCTACAGGTCTCTGCTCATCTCTATTTCATTTAAAAGATTTGCGATTTCTTCCAGAACTTAGATGATGTTCTCTTAATGCACGCTCATTTGGCCCCACCTTCACAGTAACAACCGTGATGTGGGAGAAACTATTAATAAGTAGTGCAATCTTGTCAGTATGGGTGGATTTTTGGCGTATGTTTGTGAATGATTTATCCTTTCTCTGCATGTGTGCACACTTGATGGGATTATTAGACGTCCTACTTTACAATCTACAGGACACTTAGACATTTTTCTGGCGAGTCTTGTGCTTTTTTATGGCACCCAAATCTTCTTCATTGCACTGAGGCTTCACAAGTACGTCTCTGCACTCAATTCGTGGTGAATGTAATCAGAGATTCTGGTTTTTTGACCACAACATCTCATCAAAGAGTAGACATTTTGCTTTCCAGATTGTTGTGACTATATCTGTTGTCTAAGTCTGTGTGCAATGAGGGGGTGATGTTATTTGTCCGTGTCATGTATATTTTTGGACATTTCTCTTTTCGTTTGGTAGTGCTGTCGGGTTATTCCATATTAATACGTTGACGTGTCTGATGATGCTCGTTACTCTTTACTACAACATGTGAAAACCATATCGAGCTGACATGGGAATTTCAGGGTGTCCAATTTCATCCAGAAAGCATCATAACCAACGAGGGGAAGACGATTGTTCGCAATTTCGTCAGATTGATTGAGACCAAAGAGGCTGAAGCTCAGAACTAGAGGAGGCTTCTGTTGGAGACAATTTGCACTGTTATTCAATTTAGTAGTTGGCTCAGAACTAGACATTCTACTTCCTGTACTATCCATCGGGGCTAGCCTGTTGAACCGTTCTGTTTGATCTCCATCTGGGCATAATTCTCGCTTTGAAGATCTATCGATCAGCTTGTTGATACCAGTAGAGTTTGTTACTCCTATCTAAAAGGTGTTCACTGAATACATAGAAAGCACACTAGTAGTTCAATTACTTAAATCGAAAGATGTTCACTTAATACATAGAAAGCACAGCCTAATATGGTGACAGGTTATAATCTCCTGTGTGACGACTGAGAAGCTACTTAAATACTGTCGTCAAAGTAATAAAATTACCAACTTTTTGGCCATAAGTTGATTTGTAAAGCAGAAGTGTTGTCATGTGCGCCTTAGTTTTTCGATCTTCCTCCCGAGATAATCCGAAGTTGTTTGGGTCACATGGTTAGGGGAGACCCCAACATTGAGCATCATTTCTAAGAACTTATATGCATCCTTTAGACGTCCCCCGCCTTGCTGTGCACTTCAATGAGCAGGTTAAACGTCACTAAGTAACCCCATGCTTCATTAGCTTGTCCAGGACCGCACTTTAATTGCGCGATTTTGGCGCGCTTAACACTTTGCACGCTTGTGCGGTTCAAAATTGGCAGTAATCAACGTTAATTTATTTTATTTTGAAATAATAAAATAACTATAACGTCCTTGCCAAATAATGCAACCGTTTGCGGCTATTTTTTTTTATTAGTTTTAATTTCGAATTTCTTAATTATTTATGTATTAGGGGCTCTTATAGCCTCCGAAGAGGTGTGTCCAAATTAATAGTTCTTTGGACATGAAGAGTATGTCTGAATTAACCATTTTCAAACATGAAGAGGTGTGTCCGAATTAACCATTTTTGGACATGAAGAGGTGTGGCCTAATTAACCGTTTTTTGGACTTTTGCTTATGGTGGTCGACACAAGCCGCGATGATGCAAGCTGACATTAAGGCCAATAGAAGGAGTTATGGGTAGGCCAAATCATCCCAAACGAGCCATGCCATGCTCGTTATATCAAATTCTAAGACATCCCAATTGGACATAAATAATTCAAAACGATAATACCAGCTCTTTAAATCTTTCCGGGATAGAGTAATACCGGTCTAAGACAACCTACCAAAACTCCCTAACCAATGGCATGTACTATTATTTCATATGCTAAAATTTCCATTCCCCCACACATGAGTACACAACGATCCATCTACTTTACCTTGGTATTTGCCAATCTGTACGATGTGAAACTTTGGAAAAATGTTTTGTTGCATATCTATTCATTTTTATCACATATCAATTGGACAATTTGATTAAATTCGTTTTCGTTTGACCTATGTATTTGTGTAAAAATTACTAGTACTCATTTGTTATTAGTCGGAATGCGCTCAAATCTTGGAGAGATCTTAACGATGCTTGGTTCTTCAATCAACAAAAATAATTGAGCACATGAGATTAGGTAGTTCAGTTCCATACTTATTTCATCACCGTTTTAAAAATTTTATGTTTTGTAAAAATTGAATATTAAAATTCAAATTTTGTTGCCAATCATTTTTTGTTAACTCAAGTGCATGATCCAACAATCATTTATTATTTTGGTACAAGTATTTATCCACTAAACGTGTTCCCAACCCAAATTGTGAGTGTGGAAAGATTCATTGTCCAACACGTGGCGTTCACGTTAGCAAGCTCGGCTTATAACCTGTAAAAGAAAATATAATAATAAAAACCCAAATTGAACGGGCACAATTTGGCCACGCGTTAAGATTTGGGAATTTTACGAAAATTGAAATGATTTTTCAGAAATAAAATTGATTTTCAAAAATTAAAAATTAAAAATAGATCCAGTGGTCGCGGATTAATCAGGTGGCACCTTCTTTGTTGTTAGATCAGAAATTGATTAAAAAATAGAAATTTAATTGGGTGGTTGTGGAGTAGCCACGTGTCCAGATCTTGGCCATTTAGTCCAAAATTTGCAGGAAACAGAAAATGAATAAAAAAATTCAAAAATTCGAAAAAGAAGAAGAAGCAAAAACAGTGTCATTTAGGCTGACCCGGAACCCTTATGGATTGGGTAGGGTGCCCACGAAGTGCAAATTGGGTCAATCCGGCTTGGATAATTTTCTGAAAATAAAGAATAATAAAAAAAATTGAAAAAGGGAAAATGATTAAAAAGTCATAAAAAAATTCGGAAAAATTCTTTAAAAAATCCGGAAAATTCAAAAAAATTTCAAAAAATAGGAAATTGTCACAGTTAATTGGCCTAACCTATTCTGGGTGTTCTTGACCCCTGACCCTTCCAAAAAATGATGATTTTGCCACTCTAGGCAAATTGTTTCTAATTTTTCCTCAATCATTCCCAAACTTTAATCACACATTCTCTAAGCCTTTAGGGCTATATTAAAGATGCTATGATTTGTTTTGATGCATTTTATTCACATGTTTTGGATCCTTAGTTGTGCACTGATTTTGTTGATTGTAGTTGATAGGATTTCTCTTCCCAACCTGCGTGAAAATTTAAACTTACCTCACTTGAAATTTGCACCCGCATGAAATTATAATTAGGAAAATCCGTCGATGTTGGGTATCGAAAGGGTGTTGGTAGAAATACCAGCGTAATCAAATCCCTGAACTCAATTTCTCTGATTCCGTAGGATCAAATGAATTTTCTCAATCAATCAGTAAGATATTCGGTCTACCTTCCAAAAAAGACCGGTGACGACTCCATTTGTATGTGCACATTGTACATGTCACGCAACCACATTAAAGTTGAATCTTATAATTAAATCTTTCGTTGCGATTTGGGATGAGCCTGGGTATGGGCCTGAGAGGGCCCAAGCCAAGCTCGTTGCTTGAGGGGCTTGGCAATCCATTCACCCGATTTTCGGGATCGGGTCACAACAATTGGCTCAATACTATACATTCTACTCCTTGAACTATCCAACGGGCCTAGCCTGTCGAATCAATCGTGATTTTTCCTTCTTACTATTGTTTTTTTTTTTTAAAGCTGGGGCTCTCGAAATTTAACCATTTTTTTAATCTCCATCTGTGCATGATTCTCGCTTTAAAGTTCTATCGATCAACTTGTTGATACTAGTAGAGTTAGTTACTTCCATCGAAAGGTGTTCACTGAGTACATAGAAAGCACGCTGGTAGTCCAATTACTATACTCGAAGGATTGTTCACTTAATACATAGAAAGCACAACGTAATATGGTGAAAGGTACAATCTCCTGTGTAACGACTGAGAAGCTACTTCAATATTGTCACCGAAGTCACAAAATTACCAACCTTTTGGAGAAAATTTACTAACAATAATCCTTAAAAAGTGTGTACAAACTGCGAAAAATTAACTTTGTATGACTGCCCAAATCAATTGTGACCAAAAACTAATCCTTTGGACCATCATCACCATCACATTAGAAGTGCAATTTACCTCTAGATTCTCACATCAACAGTCTGACTCACACTATGTGAACACTCAATAAGTCTTCGTCACTAAAACATCTAACACTTAATTTAAACGATGCTTGAAACATTAGCTGATCTCTCCAGTTTCACGAGCAAAGATCAGGAAGATAGTTCGATTGATTTACCCGCGAACCAACACCCCCGAGAAAGTTTCTGCATTAACCAGAATCATCCGTGTCCACGCGCACCATTGAAGCCTTCTGATACCTTAGTTTTTCGATCTCCCTCCCGAGGAAATCCAAAGTCGTGTCGGTCACATGGTTAGGGGAGACCCCGGCATCGAGCATCATTTTCAAGAACTTATATGCGTCCTTCAGACGCCCTGCCTTGCTGTGCACTTCGATGAGCGTGTTAAACGTCACGACGTCGGGGCAAATCCCACTTGTCCTCATCTGCTCGAAAAGCTTGCACGCTTCGTCGATCCTACCAGCTTTCCCCAAGGCGTTAATCAGCGTGTTGTACATTACCACGTCTAAGTAACCCCCGTGCTTCATTAGCTTGTCCAGGACCGCACTCGCTAGGTCCGCTTTCCCTGTCTTGCCGAGCCCCTGAATGATCACGTTGTACGTCGCGATGTCTGCAGGGCAGACCCTCTCGCCCATCTCGTTGAGTACGCCCATCGCCTCGTCGAAATAGCCTTTCTTGACGAAGGAGCTCATCAGGGAGTTGTATGTGTAGGTCGTTGGGTCGATTCCCATATCGCTGAATATCTCAAACAACTTGCAGGCCAAGCTCAACTTTCCCTTCGCCAGGAAGATCGACAAGAATGTATTGACCATGTCGGTATCTAACGTGCCCGACCCTTGGCCTTGAACACGCGGCCCTTTTGAAAGCGAAAACAGCTGAGGAGCATAATCCCCGGACTTCACTTGAGTAGCCAACCGATCCATGTGTGGGGACGATGACCACTGATCAGAATTGGCACACGAAGCCTCGTCATCTCCCGTCCCGGTCTCTTCCGAGAAAGGAGGAGAACCCACCAAACTCATAATTTCGTGGAAGCCGCCCTTAGACAGGAACATTGGCGAGTAATCCTCTCTTTTGCTCTTATAACGCTCCATCGCCGCCTCCATGTCAGCTTCCCACTTGATAACGCTCGGGACCAGATTTCCGTCCCTAATGTGCTTCATGAGCATCTCCGTCCCGTCCCACCAACCCTGCTTGTGAAATCCAATCAAGAGGGACGTTATCGTGACCAGGTCCACCGCAAAGCCTCTGACTTCCATTTCTTGCACCAGTTTAAGAGCTTCCTCGAGTTGTCCTTCCTTACAGAGCTGCACCGCGACAATGCTATAAGTAATGCCGTCCACAAACTGACCCTTTTTCTTCAAGTCGCAGAAGATCGTGTACGCTCCCTCAGCCCTTCCATTCTTGAATAGCCCGTCGATGAGGATGTTGTATGTCCAGCATGTTGCCCTTATTCCTTCCTGAACCATCTTATCGAAAAGTTGACACGCCTCGTTCACTCTCTTTGCCTTAAGAAGTCCATCTAGGAGAGCATTGTAAGCGATCACATCCGGTCTAAATCCATTGTACTGCATTTCGTCGAAAATTCTGGCGGCATCATCAATAAGGTACGATTTCGAACAGCCTTGGATGAGAATTCGATACGTGAAGGCATCGGGGTCGTGGCCAGACCCTTTCATTTCCTCCCACACGATCAGCGCGTCTCTGGCCTTGCCGGCCAAGCAGAACGCCTGGATTAAGCTATTGTAGGTGCATAGATCGGGCCCAAATGATCCCGAACCTGAACTCTTCGCCTTCATCTCCTCGAAAAGGCGCAGAGAAGCCGGCAAATCGCCCCACCAGCCGAATGCGTGAATGCAAATGTTATAACCCCAAGCATCCAACTCAAACCCATCCTTCACTCTCAATTTGTCAAACAACTCCCTGAACTCGGCTCTCATATCCGATTTCCTAAGCGCGACGAGCACCTCATTGCACGCGACCCCGCTCGGGAGCGAAACCTCCCCGTTTGAACCGTCCAAGAGCTTATAGAAAATCGACAGCGCCAGACCCACCTGGCCCTTCCTTACGAGCGCGGCGAGCACCGAAGTATACATATGGGAATTCAGCCTCATGCCGAGCTCTTCCATGTGATCAAGAATCTCGAGCGCGGCGTCGAACTTGCCCGACCGGATGAACGCGTCGAGGAGGAGCTTGAAGGTCCAAGAATCAGCGACGACGCCATCCTCCTTCATCATGCGGAGCAGAGGAGGGACTTCCTCGAGCTGGCCGGCTCGGCACACGACCCAGAACAGGTGGGAGTAGGTGCTCGCCGTGTGTTTGCCGAAATGCGCGAGAGAGCGAGACCACGTGAAGAACTCGAGCTTCCGTGATGGGTGGAGGGACCTGTGGGAGAGGATCTGGCGGAGGAGAGAGTCGGTGACCGGGACGGCGTCCGGGTCGAGATTGCGGGTCCCGGACTGCGAGAGGGTCTTGGCGACGGCGGCGACGAGGAGGGTGTTCGCCAACTGGTGAGGCCGTGGAGACGATGGCTTCTTGGAGGCTTTGAGTGCATGGTGATGATGCATTGGGATGAATGGCGATGGCGATGGCGATGGCGGTGGCGAGTCATCACAAGAAGTTCAGTTCGGCTCAGGACGCGCGACTGAATTTTGAACGGGTGTTGTGAAAATGCCGAGCGTTCTTTGAAAAAGCTTTGCTGAATGAGGAGCTTTTATGGCACATTACCTGTCGTAACAACGAAAATTCCACCAACGATAAAAATAATAGGCAAAATTTCAAATAAAAGCTCGAAATCCTCTATTTTTTTAAATAAAAATCACAAGTAAATTTTATTTCAAATAAGAACATAAAGTGGCATGGTATGTTTTAAATAAGGGCCTAAAATAGCCATAGATTTGCAAAAAAAGCCTGACTTGAAAAGCATTTTTGTCATTTCCTATTTTGATTTTTCTCCATTTTTCTCTTTTTTATTTTTTAAAATTAAAAAGAATAAAAAATAAAATAAAAAAAGCCACACACAGGAGGCAGCCCCCCAAGCCAGTGTTAGCTATTTTTTTGAAATAGAAAAAAGAAAAAATTCAAATAAGGAAAAAGGCGAAAATACCCTTGAAATCGTGTTTTTTTTATATAAAGATTTTATGGCAACTTTAGGCCTTTATTTGAAATAACGTTCACTTCAAGCTTTTATTTAAAACAACGTTCACTTCAAGCTCTTATTTGATAAACCGAAAAAACTTTGGGCCATTCTTTGAAATTTTCCCAAAATAATATATGAAAAAGATCAGTTAGAATTTTTGTTCTTCATTTACGACTACAATTTAATTTTGTTTGAAATGTACCGACGAAAAGGAAAATTACAGTCGCTAAAAATTATCACTCATCAATTTACTAACTTCAACAAAAATTACCCAAACATAAAGTAGTCGAGCTCCATTGGAGGTAAGTTATGCGCGAACAAGTAACGTTACTACTTTGACAGCAAATCACCCTCCCGCGGGAGGAGCTATCGACTGATAGGATAATTACTATATTTGAGGATGGTTTCTGTGATTATGACAATTTGATGTTGATTTACTAGGTGCTTGCTTCGAGTCATTGCAAGGCGCGTAGCCACATTTTACTATAACTTAAGGCTAATTACGGCAACAAACGTTAATTACCGACCCATAAAACCAACGCCAAACACATTTCAAGGCAAATTACTTTCTGTATGGCTAATTACTCACGACCTCTGAAGCAACATTGACCCATGAAACCATTCATATTTTTCAAGGCAAATTACTTCTATCAGATGAAGCACTAGCTTCCACTTACACTCAGTGTTTGTCAAAGAGACTTAAAAGGGGACATAAAACATGAACTTTGAATAGTTATAGCACACCAACCAGAGCAAGTATGCATCAAACGATTCAAGAATGGCTACGTTAACGCTATAAATGCACCTGGGGCGGTGGCAAAATCGATTTTCGATGGGAGAGAATGGCAGGGGGTACTTGGGCTAGTAGCTTTATCAATGCAACAACGTCCGTGAATATGGTGTGAAACCTGTAACATTGGCATTTTGTAAATTTGGTACTACTTATGATGACAGTATGTGTCCCATCTTGAAGCCTATGGATGGAGAAGAGAATCCAATATCTTTCCAGTTAGTAGCGATTCCGAACCCTCCCTGCGACGTTCCATATCACCACTCAAATGACATCTTCGGATGCTATTTCTATACTCGACTGACCACTTAAAAACCTACAAAAAATTCACAAGCCTGCTCAGCCGCTCACACGAAGAACTTCGATTCATCCTCTCCTCGTTTACATGGAGGCCATTCATGTAAAATCTTCTTGATTTTCCTAAGAGTGCTGAGCATCATAATCAAAACCCTGTCCGGTTTGTTTCATTCCAGCAGCTGCACTGCAGCACTGAAACTGAAGGTTTCACCTGGTTCAAAACTGTCTTCTAGGTCCTCAAAACTCTGCTCAACCGTCAAATCTTTCCCAACTTTCAAGCCATTCTACAAAAGGGAAAGGAAATCAGAAGATTGTCAGAAAAGTTTCCCATGCAAAGCTGCAACATGTGAGAAATGGATCCTACAAAAGAAGGAAATGTTGTTTGATTATGTGATACTTTCGCGTGCAAGCAACAGTGAGTGATGGGGTTAAATGCTACTCCCCCTGTGTTTTTTTGACTAAATGCAACTAAATACAACAGATTATCTAAAGAATACAGACCTCCTTAAGAATTTGACCTTTCTCCCCACATGTTCAGTAAGAAAAATAACATCTTCACTTAAGTGCGGTAAGAAACAATATCGTCCTTGCTCTCCCATTTGGTGAAACAGACAGGAAACAGAAGTGGTGGCAAATATCTACGTGTTGTGGGAATGCATGAAAGAGTCTTCATGTGGGTTATATGTGGTGATGAGTGAGTCACTGCCTTGCTTTATATAATGCCCAACTCTTGATTGTGGGTGCTTGGCTGAATGATAAAGAAGAGTGTGATGAGAGAGAAAGACCATGAATAGAAAGAACAGAAGGTGATTTCACCAAGGTTGAAAAGAAGGAAAAATTCGAACCTTGGCTTAACTTTGATGTATACTGTAAAGCAGATCGGTCATGTTAATATATATTCATCGTGTGTGATATCGAATACAAGATATGTGGCCTAGTGACACTATGTGCATCAAAAAGGGACTGACGTTTGTGCACAGTGGGAACTAAGTGTCACGCCAGACAAAGTGCCAAGCCCTGGGAGCCACCTCTTGAACCTTGGTATAGGGCAAAATGCTGCATGGTGAGAGCCACCTCTTGAAATCATGAAGTCACCTCTAGAATCTTACTTGTGTGATTCTCTGTATATTTATAGGATTAGCTAGATGACACGCGTCATTCGATCACATCTACTCGATCAATTATAATTAGCATTTCTGATCCCCAGAAGAGGTGGAGAATATCTTGCTCAGTCGGAGATGTGCTAACTCAGCATGGAGGCTGGCTCACTAACAGTGTGTACAGGCTGGCCTAGATTGAGGAAACTTGGAAATCAAGGTTCTGGAATAGAAGTGCACAGTGGAAACTAAGTGAAGTTGGGGGAATTACAGTATAGGAAGTCTTTTGGTGCCTGTGAGGAATACATTGGACTGTTCTGCCATTTGGACATATCTTGCAAATGAAACAACGTGTAAACTCAGTAGAAACTTTAAAATTACGTTAAATGAGAAGGAATTCTTAGCTTCACCAAGGTCACATATCACAAACATAAGTGCATATATGGAGGAGTCAAGTGACGTTATAAACTAATACGAGTGCATCTATTGTGCAGAGTTATACATATACCTTCTGAACATACTCAGCGACGGTGGAGTTAATGACATTCTTGATCACTTGCTTGTAAACTTTAGAAGGTCCAAGAATTTCAAGCAAAATGTCTCTGGGTATCTGCGCTAAGACAAAAAACCACGGATATTAGCCTTACAAGCATGCCATAAAAGGAGGTTATGCATTGACACAACACCCTCACATGCTCCATAGGTCGGAGGGGAATAACTGCGAGCAACATCAAGTGTCAAACCAAGCATATATAGATTAAACAATGAAAGATTCAAACTCAATCATCATGAGCTTGAAAAAGGACATTTCCAAGACAGAAAATCTCACAGAAGGTTAATTAACATGAGAACACTATGCATCAAAGATACCATCTAAATTGAAGTCCCAGACACCAACAAATTATTTACTTATCATTTGTTATCTGCCCATTCTTTATGTATAAAAGTTCATCCTTGGTCCAAATTTTCTATTTAAGAAGTGACACCAATAGAGCATCTGCAGCATGATAAGAGGATTTGGGAACTTACATTCGGCGTTTTCCCTGGCAATTTGCGAATGTCACCGAAGATGTCAGAAGAAGATTTAAAAAATTGGTTAGCTTGGTCATAATGATAATAAAAATTAACAATCATGTTTATCCAGTGAGCAGAGAAATGGATTTCACCACGCAGCAAATCATATTCTTGCATACACAGTGCTTCAATGAGTCATCATTTGGCACTAAAATGGACAGCACATTTAACAGCTTTCTTTTTTTCAGTTCAAAATATAATTTCAACATGCTGCAGGGAGGCTACCCTACCTTTTGCAACAAATTGATGAGGAGAAAAAGGGAGAACAATTTAGGAAAGAAGGAACAATTATTTCATCTGCACAAGTGAAAGCTTCACTCGCCTAATAGGAATTGAAATAAAGCTATATGGTTGACTATTGTGAACTTGAAAATAATAGAATCCATGGTTCAAAACATCATATTCCATAGTAGTCCAATTCCATGAACACAATGTCCTTCTTCTGATAGCAAGACAGCAAGAACTGCTCTAATAGACATTCTCTAGTAGGTTTATTTTACCTCCTTTTTCTCTACGAAACCCTGGAATTGGCTGGGCAGCAGCAACCAACTTGCTAAACACATCATTGAAAATCACTTGAGTTTTGGCACCAGATACCTCAACCCTTATCTAGACAAAGAATTACAAATATCATCATGCTGAGCACTGAAGTGCCAAAAGAGCAAAAAAAAAAAGGTACTAAATTTGTCTAATCCACAGGGAAGCTCTAGGACATACAAAGGCATTTGCCTTTGGCACAATTCCCTTTTTCTTTAACTATTACTTATTTAACAGGTTTGACATGCACCCATATCAAGATTTTGAGACACCACATAATGAAAAATTTCTTAAATGCAGCATAATATCATAATGCTTCTTACCTTCAGTTCTGTATCCCTGCTGCTAGTTGTGTTGGTAACTGAAAAGTCTTCAAAATGAGAAGGAGCCTCAACATTTTCGATGCCTAACTCAAAAATATGTAAGGCATAAGAAGCCGCAAAAATGATTACCAGAAAGTTAAGAGTGGGATATGGACCAAACAGAACAAACTTCAACCTGATACTGCAGCAAAAATAGCTCCAAAACCTTTCTTATTCCTCCTGAAAAATGACCCCCCAAAAAAAAATCTTAAAAAAATTCCATAAGGGATGGTAAACTCTTGGTAATAGAGGCCGACTACATAGAATTGGTTCAAGCTACTCCTACAGAAGCATAGGGTATGGTAAATCAAATCGATCAACCAAGAAGAAGGAATTCAAGGAATTCAAAGGCTATAAACTGATCAACATAAAGCCTTGAACATCTTATGTGAACACACAACCTTAGAATGTAGGGTCGACAATAACAAAAGACCAGCTAGTGCAATTGAATGATAAAATCTTAAGAATAACTATGATAAATTAGAAACGACGTTGTCCAAGGCAAGAATCACTAATAATGGAGGGAGATATTATCATATGGAACTGTCCCTCCGAGCAGTGGTACAAACTTATGAGTTCATGATTATCTTAACATGTCTATTTACAAGATAAAGATCCAAAGTACCTTCCACCGAATTCTTGAGGGAAGTATCTCTTTTGAAGGGAGACGTGAGCCATTTTTGAACACACACTTGGGGTGGAAATGTTCATGGCTTGCTTCACATTTATTACCTGTACAATTCCAACAAAATTCTGACTTCAAAAAGGAAATGATGCAACATCGAGACTAACGAAACTCTAGACAAAATGAACTAAACAACAATCTTCTAGACTTGCTCAGAAAGACAATTTGATATTCCAGAAGCAGGCCATTCTGACACAACCTTTTTTTTCCCCATCCCATGTTACATTTCTCTTTCTAGAGGGCGACCAAGTCTTTCATTGTTTTTGAACTTTAGATATTGTCGACTTACTATACAAAATATTTGCCCTTTTACCGTTGAAGCTCGTTAAGAACAGAATTAGTTAGGCTAAAGAAAGAGAATGGCAAAAGGGATGCCTCGCGGCTTCGGTCTCCTGCTTTCGCATACAGAGACAAGAACTTTGTCTCTTTACAACTTTACATTGTCAACATCATCAAAACACAAAAATCACAACCGAGAAGCAACTTCAGGAGAACGCGAAAATTTGGCAATTGCCCATAATCAAAATGCTACTTCAGCGGCTGCCTCGGGCTCACATGTGATGTTATCTCTCTCAAGAAAACAACAAAGAAAAGCTCTGTGCAAAGGCATTGACTGAGAAAGAAGAGCAGTTACACACAAGACCAGTCGAAGAAACACCAATCTACGAAAGGAGACAATTAAAGCGGAACAGAGCACATTCACATCGGAAGGAACATTTCAATGATGACAATCGAAACAGAAATAAAAAACAGAAGAATATCAAAAGAAGAGGTCTGGTTTCGACGAGGTTAACCTTATGATTTGAACCCAGAAGAGGAGGATTGTTGGTGATGGCTACTTCCATTTCCCTCTCTGTGCTCTGTACTCTGCTCTCTCTCTCTCTCTCTGTGTGGAAGTCCCGTCCCCGCTAAACGGAAGAAGATGATATACCAGGCCGATTATATTCAGTTCGGTCCCGACAGCTTATCGGTTCATTGCGGTTCGGTTCTAACGACACTTTCTTACATATTAGAGAAACGACAGGAAAATAGCACAAATGATTATTGAAGTTTAGTCCGAAATATAATAATCTCTAAAATTTTTAATTTACGTAATATGATCTCTAAATTTTGACTTAATATGCAATGTCGTCTTTATGCTTTTAATTTGTTCAATATAATTCTTGAATTATATGAAAATATTTAAAAATTTAATAAATATCATATTAAATATCGGATCAAAATTTAAAAATCTGACAAAATTAAAAGTTCGCGGTTCGCGTTAGGGTATTAGAACTGAACCAAAAATTGAACCGAACCGAACCAAATTGAAAATTTGGACATTTCTAGTTTAGTTTGGTTTTTAGTTCAAATAGTGGAAAAAATCATAAATTTTTTATTAATTCAGTTCGGTTAATGTTAACTGAATGAAACTGTCAATATATGAACTTATTTACTCACGGTTCTTAAACTCAAAGACACGAACCCTAAATTGGATAGCCACTTCATTGCTTTTTCATAAGAAATCCATACAAATCCTAATTTGATGTCGAATATTGAAACAAAGTTCTTAGATTTTATTGATTGAACAATTTAAAAGTTTAAGGATGACGTTGAACATTGAAATTTAATGATCATAATAAATTCAGATTAGAATTTTTTTAATTGATAATAAATTAAAAATTTAGCTACCAACGTTTTGCGGCATTTTTTCTCCGGAAACCAAACCAATTTTATTTACTTTTTCCTTCTTTGGCTAGAGAATTTCAAACCAATTATCAGCTATCAAAGCTTTCTGTGAGCAGAGTACGACTGCGCATCCACTGCACGAAAGCTGAGTACTCCCTTCGTCAACTGCAGACAACAATGGCGTCGATGACGATGACGTCGTCAACACTAAATTCGAGAGTACGACATCCACACCCCCAAGCTGCTTCATCGGTCAATCTTCCTTGTTTCCGTCGAGTTCGCCTGCTCTCTTCTTGTCTGATGTTTTTTTGGCTGTGTCGTGGAGTCTGGTTTCGTTGAAACTGAGGATTTGGCTCGGGAGGAAATGATGAACAATGGCAAAAAATGAAGCTCAAACTGAAGGCAAAATACGTTTCATTTGGTGCTTGTTCTGCGAATTGATGATTGAAGCTTGTTTGTTTTGTTTTTTAGGACATTGTGATCGAACTTGTGAACTGAACTGCAGGTCTGTAACTGTAAAAGTTGAATGGTAAGAAATAAAGTGGAAAATGAAAAAATGAAGTTCATCAAGAGCTATATACATCTGGAGTATTATTTATCTAGATTGAATTCAAATGTTTCCTTTGTAGTGTATTTGGTTTACGTTGTGTCCTTCTGTTCTTGATTTCTTATACAGGTTCCTATTGGGAGCTCCCGAGATTTTATCCTCGCTCTTGACAACCCCAGAAGCATCAAGTGTTGTTATGGACAGAGTATATATAATAGGTAGACTATTGCATCTCCCATGCACTGTTCGTCTATGAGAAGGAAATGAACTTTAGTGCATTGTGCATTTCTCAAGTTCCTAGCATTCTTCACTTTCTTGCGTTACGAAGACTTCAACAGTTGTTTCGAAGTAACCCACCATCTGGTGGCCGAGTTGGTTTGCGCTCAGTTCCTTTCACGAGAGGTTTTGAGTTCAAAACTTTTTGGCGCTAGGTGACTTAACCGGGGGCCCGTGGTTGTGGGGTCTGCGGGTTCTCCCGAGGACTAGTCGCGCTTTACCGCTAGTTTGAGCACAAGCTCGCTGGCCGCGCGGATACCTCGGTTATAAAAAAAAAAACAGCTGTTTCGAAGTAACCTTACCAAAAAAAAAACAGTTGTTTCGAAGTACTTTACCAAAAAAAAAAAACAGTTGTTTCGAAGTTTGGTTTCACCTTTTGCCGGCCAATTTATGGCTTAGAACTTCTAGAATGGATGATTCTATTAGCATGATCATTGTCCTTGTACTGTAGTTGAACACCAACATTATTTGATGAGATGTGTGCAAATGCACAAGAAGATTAGCAAACCAATACCTCCAACCTAATCATAATGCCTGAATGACATTTCACCATCTAGTAAATAAAAGACTATTCCTTTGTCCATATATTTATAGCATTGTTTTAGCACAATCAAAATTCTATTAAAAAGGTACCAAAGTGGTACACAAAATGCCTTCAGAGGGGAAGCCACCCATTTACTTAGATTACGAATGAAAGACTGTTTCCGTCACTTACAGCAGTTTTTCCAGCTATGCTGGCTGAAACATCAGGATTTTGATTCTTGTGAATGTCAACTTCCGTGAATCACTGCCTTACCAAAAAAAAAAAAACTTCTGTGAATCACTGGAGAAGGATAAAAATTTTGCTTAGGTTGTCATGGAGTTGAAACTGCATTGGTGAAGTTCAACTTGACCAATGGAGAGGAGATGGAATATCTTTGCTGTAATCTCTATTGTCTTAAGGTATTAAAGTTTGTGCGTGTTCTGTTGCACAAGTGCTCAACTTTCTGCTTAAATTTGGCTGTGCTTGGTTAGTAGTAGTGTGGTCTGCAAGTACAGGTGCCTGCCCCTCCCTTTCTCTCAAGCAGTAATAACGTTGACATATAAGTTCACTCTTACTGAGTCTGAATGCTTTTAAGTGGATTCATGTGCAATTTTTTTGCCCCCTGTTTCTGTTTTCAGGCAATCAGTTTCTTTGTCCATCAGAGGTCTGAGATACTTGTCGAAACCCATATGTGCAAGTGGTTCTGGTGAACTTCAGTTCTGACCATTTATACAAGTTTGCTTGATTTATCTTTAAGCCTTATCCACGCTTCTTTAGTTTTCCAGGTTTAGAGGCAGTGATTACGGACCCAAAGGACAATGCAGTAACTTTGAAAAATGCCAAGGTTGTTGTAGAGTCCCAAAAGGAAAATCAGATGCAAGTTAGCCCTTCTCTCTCTTCTCTCTAGATTACCTTAAACATCAACCTCGACTTGAGCAAAATTAAAATTTTTTTTTACTACTTCTTGGGTCATTTGACCGTTGTGCTGAGTGAATTTATGTCTCATAGTAATGGTCGGGTCAGAGCATACTATTCCATGCAAGTAGCTTACCTTTCCGCATCTATCGAGATTGTCTAGTCATTAGAAAATGCAGAAGCTCTATTTTCATATTTATCTGATGGTTTTTATTTTTATTTTTACCTTTTATGTTTTCATTGTGCCCTTTCCAACTCATTTTACCTGATTTATGATGCTCCTCTACTTTAGTCTAGCTGAAGCTATGAAGGAGCAACATAAATTAATTGTGCATTGCTGAGTTTCATTCAGTAAATAGTTGACCTTTATTGCATGAGTCTCTAGAAAGGGTCAACGGTGTTAGTAATGATCTTTTAACTAAAAAGCTCAAGTTCAAGCCCAAAAGTTTATTTTTTTTTTTTGGCTCAAATAATCTGATGGGAACAGCTCATCTGATTTGTCTTCATAAATGTGGAGATAGATAAGAACCTTAGCATGTGCAACTACGCAAAAATACCATTTGAATTGCTTCCGAGCTATTGAATGGCAGCTGGGGCTTTTTATGGCATTTGTAACTCTATGAAGCCACGAAAAGATCGCACCTGAAATTTCTGTATGCCATTTAGGTTTGGCCCTAAACGTTATGTATTTTCCGGAAGTAGGGATTTTGATTTCTTATCTCAACTTTAGCTGTGAGAAGTGACTTGCTCAGTAATCACTTTCAACCAATAAGCACCTGCAAAATCTAATGTGTTGTTGATTGCCAGCTGAGAGTGGATTTGACTGGCGATGAGACACAAAGAGTATTTGATCAGGTTCTGACTAATCTTGCTCGAACAGCACCGCCAATTCCAGGTTTTCGTAGGCAAAAAGGAGGTAAGAGACTGATATCTTCTTTAAATGGATGAAAGCCTTCACATGTTCTTGGTCAAGAGAAACTTTGTTTTACCGTCCATCCTTTTCTGGATTAATAGAAGATTGGTAGACAGCCATTTATCAAACTTTAACTGTGTTAGCTCATCTATTTCTTTCACAAAGAAAGAGTATGGAAAATTTAGAGTTACTTGTCTACATTACCCCGTGCACTTTATCTGAAGTCATGTATTCTGATCATGTTGCATTTGGCATACTCGTGGGAGCTTATCCAGGAAAAACATCAAAGGTGAGTGACCCAGTGATCTCCATATTCTATTTTAAAGGTTTCTGTATTTGACCTTTCTGGATGTGGTTTGAGACTTTGAGACTTCTAATACCTGTCCGGTACAAATTTCTTCGATCTATCAGACTGCTGCGGAAATTAATCCGGAGATTCTGCCTTCATTCTTTGATGGCCTATACTTTTTGCAGCTGCTCTGTTTTGGAGATTAGATGTAACCTTCTTCTTGGGACTATTGTCAAGAAAAGACAGCGTGTGTGAATCTTCTTGATCCAAGAAGTGGTAGTTCATCTTGCCAATGCGAAGCACTGAGCCAGTGATAAGGCTTGGTTGTTTCTTTATGCTGGGGAATGAGGAGGACCACTTAAAAATGGACCTAATTAATACGCATCATATGTAGGCAGTGTAAGAAATTGAGATAACTGTAGCAAGAGATCTAGTGAGATGCTTGCGTGTCTGCATCCTTCATCGCCTCTAGCTGTGGCATCACTCATTTGCATATTTTGCTAAAATTCAGTGCATCTATCTCTTTCTCTCCCAGTGAACTTTCATCGCTTGTTCTCATTAGAGGCCTGACGGCACCATTCAACAGGTTCCCAGGGATTTTCTCTTGCAGATGCTTGGTGAAGACCGCGTCACCAAATTTGTGATTCAAGAAATAGTTACTTCAACAATGGCTGATTATGTGAAAGGGGCAAGTCTTTGTTGGTAAATTTATTTTGACCTCAAATAGGAATGATATCGTAACACTGGAAAGTCTCCAACTTCAGGAAAACCTGTCTGTGAAAGAGAACAAGATCAGCACAACACAGACAGCGGAAGAACTCAACTCAGCATTTGCTCCTGGAAAAGATTTTGGATTCAACACTATAGTGGAACTTGAAAGTCCAGAAATTGAGACATCAAGTTCCACCTCGGATGACTTGTAGGATTCTTATTCTTCATTAAGTGAAAAGGGAGATGCACAGTAAGTTCTGTTTATTGTATTAGTTTATTCCTTTGTCACAGTTTTTTGCCAAATTGAAGTTAGCATTTCTTGGTATACTTGTTGCATTCTTTCTAGGCATGAATAACACGAGCCTGTGCATGGAAGTATTTTTCTGGCACTGTTGCTGAAAATTCATTGTCTTGGCCAGGTTTCTATCTGTGGTCAATAAACTCTTGAACTTCATACATGATCCGTAGTGAATATTTCTCAATTAAAAGATCTGGAACCCTTCGCATATCTTTGTCAATTTTCATCTCTCTCGTATGTCATTGAACCATCTGGTCAGCATTAATCGGCATGTTTGTACTAAGCAATGGTTGTATGTAGCGCCCGCCCTATGCTTTCTTTCTAAAGCTGAGCAATATAATCGCAACAAACAATATTGGTTCGCCAGCTACATTGGCCTTTGTATTTTCTTTTGCAAATTAGGAAGGAAAAGAAGTGAATTAACTTATGAGATTAGTTTTGGAGCACTTGACAAGAATGTTTTATATAGGATCGAAACCTTTTCCTCTCAGATGGCTGCTGTAGCTCAAAGTTTTTTGGTTTCGTCTGTGTACCTAAATGGAGAAACGAGATAGTTTGCATGGTGAGATAATTACTCATCTAATATTTTCTTATCAAGAACCAGATGGAAAAATTACCAAAAAAATCCTAAATCTTTTTTAATTATTAAAAAAAAAATTACTAAAAATTATCTACACTAGCGTTGGCTTGCCAAATGGATTGAATTGGCACAATTGCAAAACACTTAGGACTTAATTTACACACAAAAAAAAGGATAAATTGGCACAATATAGCTTTAGAATTTTTTTGGTAATTTTTCGCAATCAGAAATGAGGGTAGACTACGCCCCCTTACAAGCCCAGGAACCAATTTAAACAAAACAAGATATAGCAAACTTTCAAGACCCAAGAGCCAAGAGGCCCACCCCACACCTATTAACCAAGCCCAAAAACTCACCAACACACACGGAGAGACGGGTGTAGCCTACCCAAACAAATCAAGCCTAGATCAAAACATTGACTCTGCAGTTAGCACATAGAGCTTGAACTTCAGCTGATAGGACTCTCTTTCCATTGCAAAGGAGTGCCTAAAAAACAATCTTAAGAGCAAACATAGCATCAGCTATAATTCCGTTAGCGAGAAGATGAACTTTATCATGCAAGACACGATTCCTTTCCTTCCGAATATAGTAGATAGGGGCATTGCACGCAAGCTTCATCAGTCTCACCCCCAAGCTCCAATCTTTGAAAGTATGTAAACAACATGAAAATCCCAAGCTGCTGTAGATCTGGAACAATTCAGTAGGCCAAGAATAGTAGGGAATGACTCATCCAATTTAATAATCTCCATTCTGCAGATTATATTTAGAGAAATGTAATCTTATAAAACCAGCAGAAATCTTACAGCACTGCTTTGGTGCTTACACCTATGAAAAGGAAGGAAAATCGCATTTATGATCAATTAACAGGAGAGAAGTATTGCCATGTTTCTTGCTTTGGCAGCCGATTGTTACCATTACATTTATGCACAAACCATTGACACAAAAACAGTATCAATCTGCACCTTGTACGCTCAACACCATTAACATTCTTCCGCATCCTTCCATGAAACAGGTGATGGTTCACCATTGAGTCTCAATGCAGCAAAACGGGCAAGAATACACGTGAAAATGGAAAGGCCTCAGAAATTTTTATTGAAGTAGCTATTCTTCCATGCAGTTCTAAAGCCTACTACCTTCACATACTGAGCCATGGGTTTCCTTTTCCAGCCTCTGCTGAAATAATTGTGAAGAGGAGGTGACCCATAATCTTCAACCAATGTTGCTGAAGAATATGCACTCAGGGGTACATGCTATCAGTGGCTATTGATCGACTGTACAAGAAGTACAATTGATCACCGCCGTTCAAGTTTCTTCCACATATTAAGAGCTCTTTGAATGATTGGATCAGCCGAAAATCCTTCGGCATATGCACCAATGGCTTTTAGAAGGCTGGTGAATTTCTCCCCGTTATCCTGTAACCATGCCAAGGTTAAAGGTAAAGCCTGTGAGCTCCTTATATGTAGCTGCAAATAACATTGGTAACAAATTTATTATCTGCAAAGATATCTGTAGTGCTATAGATGATATTTATAGTAGGTGCTGGACGACACAATCTGCATCCACCTCATACATATCACAGGAAAAAGGATATCAAATGAGCTCAGGTTCCTCCACTCAAATCAAAAAAGTACTTGAAGTGCTGGCTTCTGTTTTTGAGTTGGGATATAAGTGATAACAACCCTAACACAACCGATGCGGTGAATGAGTGGCCAGTAGCAACCTAAAACTACAGTGCCTCATGTTTCTAACGAAGATGAAGTAATCATGCGCTTCCTCCCCTCAACCTTGCGCTTGAGAATCACCAAAGGCAGCACAGACTTTATCACCTCCAGAATCAGAACAGAAAACCTTGATTTTAGTCAATTCTGTAAGTTAAAACTATGCCAGTTGTGAGCTCACAAACAGAAATTAACTAAACCAAACAGTACATGCATTGCCGATTCATCTGCTCTTTCATGAACTCGAGCAAGAAAAGCACTGTGTTGTATCTGGATCGCCAAAGTTCAAGTCAAGCTTGTGCCTTAAGCCTTTTAATGCATCGCACAACCAGATAGAAGATGACTCGAATGCCGTCTGATGCAAGAATTCTCCTTATGCATCCAAAATATGTAGAGAGAGAGAGAGAGAGAGAGAGAGAGAGAGAGAGAGAGAGAGAGTTTAATGATTACACAAACCTCAGGTTTCTTAAATGTGAGATCTTCAGTGGTGAATGGTACCATGTAGAATGGAAGATCTGAACGTATTAATGCCTGAAAAAGAATGGAAAAGGAAAAACAAATCAGTCAAAAACCAAGGGTTCACCTTAGGGAACATGTATTTATGAAAAGAAAAACAGGTTATAATACCAAGTTCTTGCTGAGGATAGCATTATCAGCCTGCGCTATCAAAGCCTGCATGGAAAAAGGGTGACATTACTCGTTAATCTGATCAGAGACACATTAATTATCTGTTTAGAGCAAGTGAGCAATTGAACCATGCGTCCCTAAAAGAAGAGAGAAAGTTATGAGATCACAGATATTTTATTCAAAGAAGAAGCTGTGAGTGAAAAAAAAAAAGAAAAGTTGCTTGCATTTGTCTGATGCATTTCCACTTATAAATAACATAAGAGTAACCTTTCTTATCCGTTCCTCTTCAACTTGATCTACACATTGCAACAAATTTTCCAATGTGCCTGCCAAGGCAAAAGATAACTTCCAAGTCATCAAGCAGGATAGTTTAGTTGGCATTATAAAATGCAATAATTGCAGCTAAATGTGCGCAGAAACAGAGCATTGATGCTGAGCTAACTACGTATCAACATCATTGTAGAATTTCAGATACATGATTGTACCACTGATGCTAAAAATAAGCTTTAAAGGGGATCAAGAATGAAGGCAAAACGTTACAGTGAATTATGTTGATAGCATGCTCATAGCTAAATTTCAAATACTTGCACCACATTGGTGATACTTAGAAATCTGACTAACTATTGGTCAACGATCAGTAGCATCACAAAATGCCTTCTCATACATCTGATAGGCCTCCTATGAGGTGCCACGGGGTCCATACTAAATTAATTTAAATGCATACAACTATGTCAGACCAAAACAAACTTTACCAAATTTAGTAATCAGTTGCACAGCATGCACATTGCCAATCCCTTCAACTCCTGCATTAAATTCAACGATGCTTCAATCACCGATCTCAAAAAAATGCAATGTCTTTTCCCAAAAATTGCGAAAGCTAAAATATGTGCCATCAGCAATCTCCTTCTATGCTCTAATCCAAAGAAAGGATGACACCAAAACAGCGTCCCCTTTAGCGTTTGTGCCGTAACTGTGTTAAATAATTGTCAGGATTCTGGCACGGACATGATTCAATAAACCCAAAAATGCGAACAGCATGTCATGCTTGGTCGTATTTTCATGTCATGTCAGAAACTGCCACCTCTTTCAAGGGGATGTAATTTCAGTCTTTAAACCACTGGTTAACCAAAGTGTGATAAGGTTCCGACCAAAAAAAAAAAAAAACAAAGTGGATAAGGACGAAAGACAGATGAACCAATAAGGTCATCATCATCTCCTATATATGAATCAGTCACCAATGAGAATTGCAAAATTACCCGGGATATTGTCGCACTTGTCACCTATAAGTGACACGACATCAACAAATTGAGAAGGCTCTAGAGCTCCATATTTTTTAGCAAAATCCTCCATCCCAAAGGAGACCATACTGCCAAAATGAAAGAGCAACAGTGAAGACCCCAATGGATAGAATAGTCACAATATACACGAAGAAATGTATGACTATAATATAACTTTCTAAAGTTGAGTGGCCAACTGTATATTCTAGAAGCTCATGTTGTAAGAGAATACAACAACCAATATTTAGATCTTACAACTTTGTTTCAAGCAAAAGAATAGATGAAACTCAACAAATATAAAGAACACAAACCCATTCATTATATGAGAAATTGAGCTAGAGGGCTCATCATCTTAAAGTTGAGTAAGATGTTTGATGTAAAAGCTTCCATTGGTCAGGAATGACACAAATTATAACAATGTGCATGACAAGGTCAAAATATCGAAATGCTCACGTTTACAGATGAAACTTCCAAGTTATTTAAAGAAAGAAAGTTGTATACTTTAGCGAGAGGCGCATAATTAGTCAATCAATAAACATTTATATAAGCTGTCAGATTTTTTTCCATAAATTGCACATCTGGATCTGGAAGAATGAAAATTTTTACATCTCTATTCATACTGCTTCTGTTAGACATTTCAGCATTTTAGAAATATAGCCATCAAACTCTACTCAGAAGTCACTGCCATATCCTCCGTACAAAATCTACATACAAAAGGTCATTTTCAGATGTTTGCCCCATGTCGGCCTATCCTATCTGATAGATTCTGACTTGCACCCTTGCTAAAATGGTCATTTCATGTACCATATCCACCTAAAATAAGTCTTAATCCCTGATTGTCAATTGAGACCATAAAAATATATGATACATCTTTATTAGACAAACATGCCTTTTTTTAGCATTTACACATCCACCAAAGTATCCTCCTTGTCGAGGATACATTCCTGTTGTCTCGTGTACCCAGGAACTCCTCACATACATAATTACCTTTGACTGACACTGGATAACTGCAGAGAACATCATTGCATAGCACACTTTCTCCATTACATCCTATTTGTTGAAATTGGCCCAAGATATTAGGATGAGTGATCTCAAGCAGAATATGGCAAGACATCTGAAACCAAATCTTCATTCTAAATGCCAAAATTCGAAGTCTTTTTCCAACCACTCTCCAAGTTGTATATATTGTAGCACAGAAAAATAATTTTTTAAGTACGTTCTGGTTCAAATTCATAAGAAACGATGACCATGAAGACCTCTTTTTTTTTTTTTTAATCACCACAGAGATTTTAACAAAAGCTAAACCAATTTTAGGCAAAACAACAAGTGACTTTCTACTAACTCGAAACCACGCGGAGCAATGCGCAGAAGACGTAATGGAGGAGACAAAATCTGGAAAAAGTCCTTGTCTGGGGAGACGACTCGAACCTGTGGCAAAAGGAGCGCAAGTAAGTTTACTAATAATGGATGTGGAAATACTGAAATCATCTGAGAATCTAAATGAAGAGGTTGACGAAAAGATATACTGACAGACAAGAAGAACATGCTTGGTGCATGCATTTTGTTAGAAAGTCCAACTCAAAAGCTTTAAGCTAATAAATGAAGGGAGACCACATGAATATAAAGAGCATTTAGAATCCATTCTCAAGCAATGTGAGTCATACTTCAATATCCCTACTCACATGCAAACCAAATTACGACACGTGAAATTTTGACTACGCACATTCATGTGGAGTTCTTGAGGAATTTTTTACCACGCACATTCACGAAAGGGATAACACGGGATCTGATACCATGTTAGAAAGTCCAACCCAAAAGCTTAAGCTGCTAGATGAAGGCATAATTTAATATTTAATTATTCTAACACATTTAATAGAGGTATGATACTGGTGAATGAGATTAGGGTGAGACTAACACCCATGAGCTATGGGGACTGGCCTTGCCCAATTCCTTGCCTTGATCGCAAGGAGAGAAGGATTGAAGGAGCAAAAGTTAAAAATCAATTGAACTTTCATCAAAGTAAGCATTGAAGTAGAAAGGATGCAGCTTTCATGTATTAGAGGCTAACTGAAATAGTAGTGAGAGCTGGAGACCAAGTTCTTACTGCATCTTAAGTCCATTTTGCAGAAAGATGGAAGGACCATAGTTATTATTCTGGATATAACAGGGATGCAATGGATCGCCAAGATGAAAGCAACACTTGATTGAAGAATGTGACATAAGCTAAAGATAAGATTCACGGGGATTGCAATAAATGCAAGTTAGGCTCTTTGAGTTGGACTCTTCAACGGTAAACAGGTCAAGTATCAGCATATACAAAGCAAGTATATAAATGAAAGTGAAGGTGTTTGATGTGTATGTGGGCTTTTTTATGGAGGGAGAAAATGAAAATGTGTCCACCTGAGAAAAGGTTGGGACCCCTATTAGGCACAGAAGATTGATGGCATCAAGTAGTTCCTGTAGAAAGATGCACTACATGCACAGAGTCCGCATCAGACAGAGAAGCTTAAGAAACAAGGGTTGGAACCCTTGAGCACAACATAAGTATAGATCTTAAATGGTTCACGGACGGAATAGTGCATGAGGACAGCAGGATCCACATGATAACCAACTTTCAGGGAAGAATTTGGTTTCGAGTTGTTGTATCACCATTTTGTCAATGAAAGGCTAAAGAATCTGTCATATAGACTATAAAAGCGCTCTCATTGCTCAAAAGCAAGCTGGAGCATGAGAATCATTATCACAGAAGTAAAACTCTTCTTTAAGTGAAAGAGGAAAAGACCTTGTAGCCTGCCTCAACACTCCTTACAGCCAAGGTTCCAATCACATCGTCAGCTTCAACACCAGGCACCTGCAATCAACGTAGCTCCTGACTGGTCAGCACAAACCATAAAGAAATCAATAATTCGCCATAACCAGACGCTCAGAAATTCCCTCAACAATTCAAAGCTGCACTGATTGAAAAAACATCAAGAGATTGTGAAAGAAATTAGTGATGAAACGTTTATCCAAGGATGTGGATTGGAAGGCCACCCTTTCTTTGTCTGTAGATCTCACTCTCTAGTGTGTTAAGGAAATAGGCAATTGATAAATCATATACCTCAATTACTTTGATGGACATGGCCTTGATGGATGCTTTCAGGTATTGGAGTCCCTGGACAATGGTGTCTGGTGTCGGGGGACGGTTGCTCTTGTATGTTGGGTACAAAGTATGCCGAAAATTCAGACCTTCAATATATCCGAGAATGCATCATCGGTTTTGCAGGTATTTCAGACAATTTAATTAAATGGACAAGTGAAGTACAGAAAATAAATGCAGAATGACATAAAGAATGTGAACAAGGAATTGTTGCAATATCTTAATCAGCTATCATGCTTGATGTTCAAAGAAGAAGTTCAAAACACCAATTCAAGGGCCTGCTTATCAAATGTTTAATGTGAGAAAAGTCATTAGAGAGACCCTGCTATACGAAAGAGAACCCCTTTAACATATATGGAGTCTTAAGGAGTATGTCAATATGTCTAACTGAAGCCTGAAGCCTGTAAGCCCTAGCATGTGGATGAAACAATCGCCAAACCCCATAATACAAAGAGAGGTCACCAATGAATGGGAAGCATGAGAAATCAAATAGAAGAATTGTTGGCTTGATAATGTCGAATAGAGTGTGCAATCAATTATTCCAAAAACTTAAGCTTGCAGAGAGTGGCATAGTTTATTCCACATCATAACAGCTGCTATTTACAGTAATTGAAAAGACATTACTCTCTGGAGACATGTTTCTTATCACATCTTCTGAAATTTTATTAATAAAGTTATCGAGTTAATTCCCTTCCATGGATAACTAGGCAGGTCACCACAGGTTAACGATGATATCACCTATTCTAAACAATGACCTCTGAATTAATGAAACAAATTGAAGCTCAATCTCAATGGAAAAAAGTTGATAGAAACTGTTAGAAGTATTAAGGGTAAAGTGGTCTTTAGGAGGGTTTATTAAGTTATCATTGTATAAATACTATTTTTACTGAATAAGACAAATCATCCTTTTCACTGTAACAGAAACCATTCTTCACCCATAAACTAATACACGATGTAGTAGACAACGACATTTATGGAAAAGCCTTACACTACTACTAGTCTTAATATCCAAGAATAGCTCATTGCAAATTTGCACATCATCCTCCAAGGTCGTCTCAAGTCTTCTATTTCCAATTAACCAAACACTTGGTTATCCATCGATCAAGACCACCATCTGTGGAAAGTTAGACATAGACAACAATCTTTTGAAGAAAGCACAATGCCTTCGAGGGTGGAAAGTTAGTGGTCTCATGTGTTCTATTTCCTCACCAGTAAATGTGTTTCATACCACTATATCCAGTCTCGTGAGAATCCAATAGCACCATTCACCTCTTTACAACTCGGTAACAATCATCAACTCCATGTCATTTATATAGATTCATATGGTCCCCATCTGGATTTGCCTTTTAAAAAGACGAAGTATATCTAATAATATCATCAAGATAAAAAAAAACTCTTTTGGGGTGGTTTGAAATTCACGTTATGACGCTGTGTCCGGGTTATGCCCATAGCGAACCAACAGACATCTCTTTTATATGGCAAGACCATGAACTATAAAATATTGGAGTCAAATTTGAAGCAGATCCATAATGACGAAGTTAGAAAGCGAAGATTAGTAGGCTAGATTTTCAGCAATCTATTTTCAAGTACAGGGAACCCCCCAGCTTATTGTCACAACTCCATTGTTCAACCATTAAATTAGACATATCATAGTTGACATTTGGTAGCTAAAAGAGGATATCAGTAAAATTACTAATGATTAAAAAGCCAGATAAATAAGGATAATCTTCACAATCTCGTTCCAATTAGATATGCATGAAAACCACAATGGAATGAACTACCCTAATGTTCCTCACTCTAGATGGCATATTCTACAAAAAGTTCGAAACTGAAAGGATAAGATCGCATATACCTAGAGAAGAAACTTTATCATGCTAGATTCTAGTGATAAAAAGTAAATCCTACTCGGCATCAGATAAAAATCGAGAGAAGGATGATGTCAATCATCTTCCACAGTGTGATACTCATCTAAGAGAACTCCACATGAAACAGGGGCATGTAAATCCCCTTCGTGTAATAGACGTACATGATCATGTAGGAACGACCTCTTATTTGTCATATTAAACTAAAATATCACTTCCTTGGCTTGAATATGGCCCAATTCTAACAAATCATCGAAAAAAGAACTTTGAAAAGCATACCTTTAGCCATGACACTTTCTTTGGACGGATTAAAAGTATGACCAAACGGAATTCCTGAAAATAAAAGGTTCCCTTAGCACGGTTTTTCTTAAAACCACTAGTGCAAGCCAAGCATCTCACAATCACCAGCTAAACATGTTATGTTAACCACAAAGCAAGACACACTGGTTACACAGGACTGAAACAACAATGTGAATTTTCAGAAATAAGGTGGCGAAAAAAATTACAACATCAGTTATCAGCAAAAGATAGTCCAGAACTTCCAGTGCTTTTAAGGAATTGCCTCTTGTCCTCATGCACACTACCAATGTACATGGGCAATACCCAGTTAGAAGGTCAGGTAAAACCCTATTAAAGAATCGCTTGAAAATCGGAAATTACGTTGCAATAACAAAGAACCGCAAGAATCACCTACACTACCCCCCCCCCTCTCCTTCGCACATGGCAGAGAGAGAGAGAGAGAGAGGTATGCACAGCAAGGAAGCTTCCATTGGATGCTTTACCAGGAAAATAGTGCACTAAGCTTCAGCTTTCAATTATTTTTGAAACAAAGAGTTCAATGAACTTCTTGAATTGTAACAAGAAATCAGTTAATGCTATTCAATGTATTTCCAAACCATACTAGTAACTAGTAACTTCCCATTAAACATTTCAAGTTTAACAAATGCAGAATCAAACAAATTGTGCTCTCTCAAAAAATGGCTAAAAATGTGGTACGAGGGCAGCTATACACTTAAGCAAACGAATGATAGAGGATCACAACAGATGGTGCTACCAGGAAATCACGGTCACGAAGAAGGGACAATAAGAGACAGGAAGAGCCGCTGATTAGGACAAAATCCAAATGCAGAAATTTAGTTCCAATCACCTATTTACCATTGAATAAAGAACACAAGCTTTGTAAAGAAAAAAAAAATTGAAAGAAAATGTGGTTCCACCAAACACTTAATTACCCATAATCTGAAATATTAAAAAGGACTAAGCATAATCTCTTCCATTAACCTTCTCCCCGCATTCATTTGAGCAAAACATAAATTCGTGAGAGTCCAGCCAAACGATGAAGTGCTCCTTGAAGTGATGGAGAAATAATTCACGAGGCTCACACTGTATGTGTGTGAAGATCTTTCGAGTAATTCACGAGCAGAACTCAGAAAAGAACAAATTTTCTAGTTCAGAAGCAGAGCAATTGATTTCTTAATTCTTTTCTTCATTCAATCATGCGTTGTTGACAAAACATAAAACCTATTCATGATGTAAGCATTTGAAGATCATGGCAGTCCAAAAGCCCAAAAGTGACAGCCCATAAACAGAAAAAAAACAAAACATAAATATACAAGAAATCGTCCTTCTGCAACATTAACAAAATTGTAACAGTTTTTGCAATATAAGCATTTGAAGATCCTGGCGTTTCTAGGAACCAATGAACTAGGAAAAGAAACATTAGTCACTTCAAAGCATATAGTGTACTTGTTCACCCTCAACTAAAACCATCCGATTATCTAATCTAGAAAGACAACAAAAAGAGCAGCTACTCAGAAAAAGCATGCAAATGCCTCAAAGAAATTCCTTCGATTATTATAAATTTCAGGACAGGTACAATAACATTGTCTCAAATGCATTCATCAACTAAAACTCACTCATTGCAGAAGCACTAAAAAAGAATATGTATGCTTGTGTTATCCTGTGCCAAATATGATAAAAAGTGATTTTTGTGCACTAGCTTTCTTTCTATTTTCCCTCCTGTTATTATTCAGTGAATATAAAGAAAAGGGAAAATATAAAGAAACCAAGCATTCTAAGAAAAACTTAAATGATAATTAAATTGATCTACCATGATAGAAGAGACTTCAGAAGCAAAGGAAAGCGCAAAGGATAATTCTCACCATCATGGTCAAATACCACCTGCAGCGAAATCAATACTCAATAAGCAAACATATACTTGCTAGGGAAATAAAAAAAGCAATTGGAAAAAAAAAAAGACTGTCAGGCATTGTCACAGCATCCATAAAATATTATTAAACTGAACATGAAATACCGAGTTTTGCAAGTTTAAGCAAGTAAATGCCAGCATAATTTTGACCCCCAAAGAAGAAAAATCTCTATCTTGATAAAAGTGCAAATGAGGGGCAATCGCTCATAAACTTCTCAAGAAGCCTTTAACAATATTGGTTTGACAGATTATTTTTACAAAACGAGGAATAACATAATAGCTAGCAATTGTGAATACAAATATAGATCTCTAAAGGGAGATGAGGATTTACTGCTACATGGGAAGGCACGAATTCAAGGACATCAATGATCTGCAGCAGAAACAAGGAAAAGTGAAAAAGTTCAAAAAAACCAGGAGAAAAATTTAAATGAAAAGGTAAAAATGATGAAGAAAAAGTTGGCCATGCTTCCAAAGGCTACAAATCCTACGTAAGAAGAGGCACCAAATGCCACAGAACACTCGTGACAAAAAAGCATAGTCTGTTTTTTATCGGAACAATTTTCTACCATGTGAAACAGCTATAACAAATCACATCCAGAGGATAAGGTATAGATGGGAATAACTGATGAAACCAGCTTGGCTTTATAATATGATGCGGTACTTGCAGAGTAACTAGCATGAAACTGTAAGTGGCCAAAATAACGCTCTTCTTGTCATAATATCTAAACATCACTTGCTAATTCAACAAATCATTTCAAGATCAACATTTATTTTATTCACTAGGAAAACAGCTCAGTTATATATTTATTAAATGTGATAATCATAAAAGGTTGATAGCCTCTGGTTCTCCTTTCATGAACAAGAGAGCTTTAGGCATAAAACGATGCCATTAAGATTGGAGCAGTCAAGTCAATCTCGGTCTATCAGAAAATTAGGGGCACTACAATGCTGCAAGGAAGAGGAGATCATGTTAGGAAGTAACATCTTCATGGGTTGATTATAGTTTAGATTTTTACAACCCGATTGTGGTGATTAGTGGTCCCTTTTAACCGCGGAGGGGGGGGGGAATGCAAAGCCAATATAGATCAAAGGACCTAAGTCCATTCGTTAGCCCAACCCACGAATTACATTGGATTATTTTATTGCCCAACTTGGTTGGAAGCTCACATTACCGAGCTAGTCGAGTCATCATTGGTCAATTGCACATATATGAAGTTTGTCTTTCGACTGAAAGTTGCAAGATATGTGTATGCACTTGCGGATGTGGTTGATTCAATAAGATGCTTAAGACCTTCTATCAAAAGGCTCATATTAGCCATTTCCAATGAATAGACACCATCTTTTTGTGGCCGAAAAATGGATGCATGATTGGTGCTCTCATAAAGAATGTCATGAAATCATCAGAAAGTACGTCAAGTGGACTGCACAAAATTACAGTTGTAAACTGCGAACTCATTATAAGACAGGAATTGGTGTGAACATGTCCCTATGAGAATTTGAAATTCCTTGCAGTTTTAAGTCATTGCAGCAAATTAAAACCGAAAGAGTAATTAAGTCCATGATGCTCAATCATACTGATATCAGTTAGAAGACATCCTAAAACCGTCCAACTTTCTAAACCAACTATGATGAGTACAAAAGGGCAAAAGTCAAATTATTATGCAACTAAAGAAAATATACCAACCATCCAATCATGACTGATAAAATATTAGCATGTCCTATTGCATAGGCACATTACTCGACCCAAAACACGGATAAATACAGGTTCTTCGCGTAAGTCAGTATGAAATTTGTAGCTATGCTATGATATCCCTGAGTGGAACAAACAGAAATCGAGCAAGTCTCCTCTTAAGTCTCAAGTCTTATCCAATATGCACAACGTCCATTTTTTTACATTATCAACGGTAAGTGCACTACCATTACATTACCAAGTTTTACCATTTTTAGGCAAGGGCTATAAAATTTTTCACAAAGAGGAGAATACTGTAGACATATCACCAAAGCTCATACAAAGGCCAAAAATCATTTCAGTATTAATCAAAGACTATGAATGAAGACACCAATTGATTATACACGCTGACAAAATCTTACAAGAGATAACGCTGTAACAATAGTCAAAACCCAGTCTCCATTCCCATCTGCATGTGATAAGTGCCCATGATGCAACCTGGCTACTCTCAACCACGAAAAGTAAACAAGTTTATCAATTAGTATAAACATTAACTATAAAGAAGACAGGAAAGAGAACAACTAACAAAAATATAGATGCTTCACTGTTGTTCATCACAAAGCTATCAAAGTGATTTGTGCATACAAAGTGTCGGGTCAAGGAGTCAAAATAATTCTTGAAGACATCAAGTTACAGTGAAGTTCATGAACTTTCAGCACAAAATATCCAAGATGCATATATAAAGTATACAAGAGCCAACAAAGATTTGATGAAGGTAATTCAAAGCTTGTGGAGGTTTAGTTCCTGAACATTGATTTTTAATATCGCTGTCACCTGGATACCAACAAAGAATGGCATTTTTCCTCTTGCTAATGCTTGGTGCACCTCTTGGAAAATCACCTAAAGTCTCTCAGCAGAAGTTGCTTCAGTTTATTAATCATATACCAAACCACAGTATTTCTGCCTGGTTATAGTACAAGTTTGTCAGAATGCTAATGTCTCAAGTGTTTCATGCTCTGGAGAAGATGAATCACGGAGCCAATTGTTTTGGGATTGCCTCATGTCAAACGAAAGTACATGCAAGATTATTTAGATTGGGTTCTAGAAAAAGAGACTGTTGGATCATAGGATCATGAAATGCCATGTGCTACTACGCATCTTCAAGGGATATTCTGAAATTTTCAACGTTAAAACTCGACTGTGTTGCCTGCATCTATTGGTTGTCGAGGTCTTGTAACCTTGCAATACATTAGCATATAACCATAGTTGCAGATTCCATTCATAAAGCAGTTGATCTTAGGTAGTTACTGAATGGGAAGAAGTTAGTTGTAGTAACAGGGGATAACACTTGTTTGTTGATATGCTTTAGCCTGTAGCAGGAGTGGCAATAAAACCACCTTGCGCATTTTGGCAATAAAACTCTAAATTATCACAATGGAAAAAAGACATGGTGAAGTTGCTATTCAATATTCACTTAGTTGAGAAAATCCGGCCGTGCTATTTACCAAAATCTAGTGTCAGAACTGCAATCCCCTTTTTAACTTTCCTTACATCCATCCCATAGTAAACAATGTTTTGGTAAGGTGTTTATTAATCTTCATTTAGCAGACACAATTCTTTCGTCGAATAATAAAAAAACCTAGATTCAATGCTGTTTACTTTTGAAAATGTGGGATACAAGGAGAAGTACCAAAATTTGCTGTGTAGTTAGCCCCAGAACCAAAATCAGAAGAAAAAGTAGAAGGTTTCAGTGGGTGTAGCATGACATACCCAAAAGCTTGTAGTATGCTCTATATATAACTGATGTACCATCAATTAGCATTACCCTGCCACCGGAAGAATCAGCCTTTGCTTCTCTTTCTTCCTGATTGACTGGATCCAAAAGTACATCTTGGCCTACCGTGAGACTAGTTTTAGAAGGAATCACCGAATTTCTAGAAGAAGTTGCAGTGATAACTCCAGGTAGAGTTGCGAACGAACATTTTGCCAGCATATAGTGGCCCTGGAAAAGAGAGAGAATGAAATGCTAACAGTAGCTAATCCAAGAAAAGAGTAGCTAAAAATGTGTATAGCCAAACATCTTGTGCCATGAATGAAATCTGTAAACAAGACATTGGCATTGCCAAAGTAATCCTGAATTCACTCTCTCAGATTTTATCGACAAAAGTTTTACGTTGCTATCAATTTTATAGAAACTTTTAAGTGTCCCTCTTGAAGTTCATCACACAAATCTATTTTCTAAACAGAGGAGGATAAACATTAACAAACTGATGGAAACAGTATCTTCGACAATTCTAAAATATCCATGTACAACTAAAAACATCTGCAAACTTCTTCCTTCTTCATTCTTGAAAACATTTAGAGGAGAATCTTAAAAGAATAATACAAGACATAGCCACAGTTGTTCCATGGGACTGGAAAACCCAGCTCCTTGTTGTTTGAAGAATCCCTCCACTTCAATTGGTATTTTTTCACGAAAAGCAAACATCCATTGAAGTAGCACGGGTGGGACTACAGCTCAGCCCTACCAAACAGGGTCATATCAATTGGGCACAAGCCTTTTTCTCAGCAACTGATGGTAATGTTGTCACTTTTGTGAATGTTGGTTTTCCAAATCATAAGATGCAGACTGCATGGTATAGAATGAAAGAACACAAGCCTTTTACTGTACAATGCTCAAGCTATCAAATGGACCCTACTGTGTATGCCTCTAAAAAGGCATTTTAAACAGTTGCCATTGATTCCCTAGCAAATATCCTTTGATTTCATGCTAGTAGTTGCATTCAGTTAATCCTTAATCAATTAAAGAGGCAAGTGACATTGATTTGGAGCAATTTAGATAGCAAAAGATTTCTCCTCTTCTTCCATATCTTTCCATTAAGTTTTAGGAGGCAACAGCCCTTCATGAAAACAAATATTGAACCTAAAGACTCCGTCATTGCAGTCGCGTGGAGGGAAAAGAGAATTTGGAAGATGATTGCTATGTGTGTTTGGGCATGCGCGAAGGCAGCAAAAACAGCATATCATCTCTTGTTGCCTTATGAACGTGCATTCGTTATTTGTAAGTTGAAACTCAATTCTTAGATTTATTTAAGTTCATCGCATGATGCTAAAAACAGTGAAGAATCTGATTTGTTGCAGCCACATTGGTGCCACTACTCAGTTTGAAAGATAGACTAAGACGATGGTTCCGTATTTCATAATATGAAATAATGTACTGAGAAAAAGCAAGATAAGGTGAAAATTAGACTAACTAGAGGAGTAGGAGGGGGAGGGGGTGGTGTAAAACTATTCTCAGCAATCCTCCAATGCTAGTTGCATTGTTGTTAGAAAGATCTGTCTCTAAGAATTTCAACCACTGCAGGTCTCTTCAATACTTGTTCACGGATTGACTTCTTACTTAACCTTCAAAAGACAATGTAGCATCACACTGTAAACCAGCAGCTTCCACTTGCTGGGAGTATCTTGTTCTATGGGCTTGCAACTCAACAAGCTTTAACAAGTGATATCGGCAACTCTACCCACTAAACAGCACTACCAACAGACCAGAACAATACTAAAGATAATAAAGTAGATGCATAAAATGTTGACCAAGAAAAGGCCTAAAAAACATGCCCCAAATGTTACCTTTCTCGACGAAATGGCTAGACGATTCGTGGGATTTAATCTGCCAATGCTTCTGGGTCTTGTCAAGTTAGTCCTGGAGCAGATGAAACTCCTCCACAAGGAATGAACGTGAACGCTCGCGGATTGATGGCACGCCATGTGATCGTAGCAACCACACTCGGCAACTACGGCATTGAAAGCGAACCCCCGAATTGCTCGCTTGACTTGAATTGCGGAAACCCCAGGCGTTTCAAATCGCTAGCGGTTATCATGCTTCAACCGATCAAAAACCCTTGTCCAAATTCCGACACAACTTGTCACATACTTCGACTGTCTGGCTACGTTAGATACTGAAACTGCTGGAGGCAGCAATTTGGAGCCCGCGCAAAGCGGAGAATTCTCAGTAGCGGGAACTTCACTGTGGGTGCGGAGAGGGAGAGAGTTACAGTGGCTGATTACAAGGACCCTCAGCTTCGCTCTTCGGAGAAGTTCTGAGATGGCAGAGATGAAAGCGCACAACGGTGGCGTCGTCTGATTTTCGAACCCACCGTTCGATCGGAACTCGGAAGAAATGGAGCGAGAGATCCGGTTCGATCATCCGGACCCGGTCTGAACTAGTTCAATGCGAGCGAGCGGTCCGGTTCGATTTTCAAGTGGGTCTGAATATTACTCCAAAGCTTTGGCAGAGTTTTGTGCAGTCCTCCTTCTGCCGCCGGAGGGTATTAATGTCAATGCACACTCCCATTTTCAAACTAAAAAAGACGCGCTGCTTCTCTCTCTCTCGAACTCAAAACTCAAACTCGCATTTGCAGAGAGAGAGAGAGAGAGAGAGAGAGTCTGTCAACTCGGATGAAATCGTCACAGCGATCGGGCAAAGCAGGAATGGTGATCGCCAGGGTGATTTCCCCCAAGAACCCTAATTCTGCCCCCCGACTATTGTTTTCTCCGTGCCTTCTCGCGTTTCGTACGGATGTTGAATCCGCCAAGAGTACGCAACTTTCGTTAATTTTGCTTCTGATTGTGCTCTTCTTTGCATTTTCTTGGTTGAAACTCTTAGGCGAAGGTTAAAGGAGGCCTGAGCCCATTCACGGAGGAATCCTCCAAGAAGAAGAATGGTACGAGCTCGTATTCTGTGGAATTTGAATTTTCTTTAAGATCTTTGTACTTGGCGTTCCTAATGCGCACGGTCGTTTCTAATGGAAGCAGTCTGTGCTGGAAAATTCAAGCTTTACATGGATGCCGAGAAACTCAGAACTGATAATACTGCGGACAGATCGTGAGTCGTTCGAATAATTTGTTCTGCAAATCTTGCTTCTGGTAGTAACTGCATTTGCTTAATCTTAAGTTATTATTATCTTTTGGTTCATTGGTTACATAAAACTTGTGATGGGGATCAGCATGCCTCCACGGTAAGAGACATTTCTGAACTCACCTTGTGGAAGTACTACTATTAAGGAATGTTTATGAGTTTCTTTTTGTTTTAGACAAGTCCAGGGCTTGTTATCTGGTAGTGCTCAGCTTCATTATTAAGAGATAAGTCCCACATGGGTAATATAATAAAACTTATCTAGTTCTTGAGCTCTTTCTCCCCGATGTTTAGAGTGTGGGTTGTTTAAAGGTTCAGATATCAAGTGACACCAGAACCAAATTCAGACCTCCACGTTAGAATCTTGAAAAAGTTATCTAGGACTGGCTGCTTGCAGGTCATGTCATTGTTTGAACTGGTAGACTTTGAGTTGAGGAGGCTATGTTGGCTGGTTAGTGTCCATGGAGTTGAGCCACCCAGGCTGCGAGACATTATAACTCATTACTCAAGAAATTTTTGGTCCATCATTAATTCCTTGGTGTCCATTCCACAATTTATATGAGGTTACAGGTCAAACATTTTACTCATGTTCTCATATCAGCAGCTGCCTACAACCATTTTTATGAGAGTACTAGGCAAGCTTCTATCATCAAGGGCTTGTCGTAGGCATGGTGTTTTGCCGCTAGAAAGCCCACTAACAGCTATTTTACTTCAAGGAATTGTTTCGATTGTTCTAGCCATAATATTTTTTGTATTATCTAGTTTCTGTTCTTTGTTCTTGCAGAAAAACATCAATGACAGCTAACATAGGTGTCAGTGGGACCACTGTAAGTGATGCAAGGAGGACTGTTTTCTCTTCCGTAGTGGAACTTTTACATGAGTCTCCTGTTGTTCTTTTGGTGTTCAAGTTACTTCTTGTAAAACTTAATCCATATACACATTAAATATTTAGTCATTTTACTTGCAGGATGGTTTTGACAACCAAAAGAAGAGCGTGAATAAAAATGATGCTTCTGGTATGATTAAGCTAGGCTGAGAAAGAAAGCTTTCTTGAGATGTTGTATTCTTCTAATTATAATTTTTTCGCTTTAGGTAAAGCAAATATAAGAAGAAAAGCTTTGACTGATGTTAGCAATGTTCGAAAAAGTGATGTTTCCAATAAAGTTGTATGCGATGGGTCCAAACCAATGTGAGTATTGCTATTTTTTGATAGGGAGTTTTCTTTCATCCTTTATCTTAATTCTGTTTTTACCCTATCATTTTCTGGCATGTTGTACGAAGATTTCATGGTACTTGACAATTGACATGACTAAGGAATTTTGTGTTTCTCCCTTAGCTTCCTAATTGTGCAGTAGCTCTAACCACATTAAGCACAATATATTGCAGGAAGTACAAAAATGAGCGCTTCACATCTTTGCAACGGTATGCTTTCCAATTCAAATATTTGTAGGGGTTATATCTAGCCCTAAATGTTGAAGTTTTTGTTTTGGATTCCTACAGTGAAATACATTCAATGCTTCTAGTTTTCCTTTGACGTTGTTTTTGGTAAAGAACTCAAACATTTTTCTTTGCCTCAGGGTTTCGGTGGATCCAAGCATTAGGAAAGCGGGAGTTGCGATGAAGAAATCTTTTGTGGTGGTAAGTTACATTCCTGCTTCTTCTTCTTTTTCATCTTTTGCTCTTGGCTATCTAATATACAAGTGATAGTATTTTTTTATTCTCTTGAAGCAGCCGAGCATTTTTTTTTTCTGAACTTATCAGATTAATCAATTCTTACATTTTGAAATTTATTGAGTAGCAGGAAATAGGTTGGTGTTGTGGTTTATTTATAACTTTGTATGTGATAAATCTAGGACTTGGTAAGTGGTCGGAAAACTAAGTTGTGGTTTATTTATACCTTTGTATGTGATATTTCTAGGGCTTGGTAAGTGGTCGGAAAACTAAGTGTTTGTTTTTGGTGTCCAGACTTTAAAAGAGGATTGTCAAGTGGAATTAGATAGTAATGTTGTCACTCTTGACATGATGAATAGTTGTACTTAAGGACCCAGTGATTACTCATTAATAGCTCAAATGGGAGTTCACAAGATAGACATTGGAAATTGGTCATGATTAGATGGCATAGGTGAAGAAAAGAGCAATTGAAGCACTAAAAGGAAGATTAGATTTTCATCTGAAGTGATAAACCTGGAAAAGAAAAAGGGCAAAAGAAAGGAATTTGTATAAAAGCTGAACTTGCATTTATCATGGTGAATTTGTGGGGTCTGAACATGTTATTTCTTTGATAAAATATTTTCTGTGAAACTTCGAATACCACAAAATATGGGGTAATTGGAGTGCCTTGAACCAGCTTTTAAGTTACCTATACAAGCACAGAATAGCACCATAAGCCGTGGGAGATTGAAGCTTCTTTTATTTATAAATATCCATTTAAGGGACTCCAATAAGTGGCTTTAAAGGGACCTAATCAGAGGTATGACCCTATGGGCGCACTTTTTATGATTTGAGATGACCCCTTCCCCTCCTATTAATCCACCAGATTATGCGGGAGCATTATACCATTTTGTAGACTAGCTCTTGCGCATCTCTTGATATCTTTTAACACATAGTGCACCATCATAATCGGTACAAGTATATCATCTAATTGAACCAGGGTAAAGTGAGGGAAAAAATGAATCAAAGGAATGAAGGGCCTCCCACAGTGAAGAGAGGTGAGACTTGATTTTCAGTCATTTTATAAGCGTGATTTCTACCTCATTTGAAATGCCTTATGGAAACTTACCAGTTTTCTGTCGTTATTATGTATGACAGAAGTTAATAATGCTGTTGACTCACAAAGGGTCGTAAACAAGGGGCCATGTCATGATCATTATATCACTGAACAAAGGTATTTTATCCTTGATTGTTATTTTACTGTTAATTCCAAGATCCTCAAAACGACAACTGTATTTAACTCTTATTGGGCTCAGTTTTGTCTATCTTTTTATGACTTTTTAGGGTAACATAATTTTGCATTTTCTTTCAGGACTCGAGTAAACGCTACTTTGGCAAGGTATCAGAGCTCATTTTTGCATTTTTCCTATAGAAAAATATACATTTCTTTACATTGATTCATTCCCTTGGTTACCTTTTTCTGTCTTAAGGAAGTCATTGCCAGTGTTGAGGAGGAACAGCCAGGTAAAACTGAGCAATCTAATGCTAGTGTTAAAGAAGTCTGTCTTTGGAAATCGTTGCTGATATATATAAGCAAATGCTTATACTTAAGATTTTTCCGCCTTGCTATGATGAGCTAAGAACATGAGTTATTTTGCTTGATTTTTTTTTTCGTGGCACACATTTTACTCCAGTCTATTGCATGGGTCATTTTCTCAATGGATTATCCTGAAAGAAGTTGCTTTTTTGTTAGGAAAATTCTGAAAGTACTGCTAAGAGAATAGGCAGAAGTGCTTTGCCCAGTAAGTTGCTATGCACTGAGATTTTTTTCACTTAGTATGTCATTGAAATGCTTGAACTTTGTACTTTGTTTCAGCCAAGATAAAAGGTAGTCATAAAGTACTTCCTCGTGTGAGCAATCTTACAAGCCATATCGCAAGTACTAGAGCAAGTGGGCGCACAATGATGTAAGTATCAATGAATCAGTGACCTCAAGTTTTTCTAATGTAAGAAATGAACTGTGGGACAGTCAGCTTTTGCCAGTTTGTCGGTATAGCTAGTCCCCTTAAATGTGTTCATCGCAATAGAAAAGTCATGTCAGCCTATAAAGATGTTCTCATCTTGGCAGTTGGTTAAAAAAGTCGGCAAAATAGTAAATGAAGCTGGACTTATGTTTTTAAGTTCTTGCAAGTGGCAAGACAAGAGGGAGCTTTCTGAATGGATGTGGCTAACCTTGATGAGGTGATATTGAAACTTGAGAAATCCAAGATCATGTGCTGTACTTTTGCTTCCTTTTACCTCTGCATATCTTCTGTAATCTCACCTTTTTTAATTTGAGTTGGATTATTTTTGTTACAATAAAAATTTTGATATATGTTTGCAAAATATTTGTCAATTTTGTAGGGGTCCAAGGTTTCAATCTACTGTTGGTGCATCTTCAAGTAAACAATCTAAGGTTTGTGTCTCATCTTTTTGGTGAATATTCCGAGCAGTCAGTTAATAGCCAACCACTCTTATCAAATAGTAATTCATTTAATTTCTCTTGGTTTATTCTTCATGGATGCTTCTAGTTTGAGATTCACTAAATATGATTACGGATATTCCTTTCATGCACCAACTCTTTTTGAGTAGCTACTAATAACATAGTCATACAAGGGTAGATGTTAATATGGTTAATGCTTGATTGCAACTGATATTTACTCTTTAATCACCATAAGATGGAATCATTAAAAAGTAATAATGAATGTCATAACTTGCATTACTTCTATTAATAACTGTGTCAGGTATTTAAGTCTTTGAAATCATCAATTGTTTTCAGTTAAGCGGAAGCTTTCCTAGGAAGTTTTGCAATTCTATTCAGAAGAGAGAACATAATTCATACTTGCTAATGTGGATTTTATCGGTCAGGTACGTTTATAATTATGGGATACATCAAGAGTAATAATCAAATATATAGATGTAAGAAACTTGCTACTTTTTTTTGGCCAAGAGAAAATTCATACTTCATAAGATGACCTTTGATACTTCTAGGCTATATTTGTAGATATGCGATACATTTGCTTTTTACACCTCATATAGAGAGAATGAGAGAATCAAGTTATTTTCCGATCACAATAGGTTTGCATCAAGGTTCGGCTTTGAGTTCCTATCTTTTTGCACTAATTATGGATGAGTTAACAAAAGATATTCAAGATGAGGTGCCGTGGTGTATGCTGTTCGCAGATGATATTGTACTTATTGATGAGACCAAGGCTGGGGTCAGTGCTAAATTAGAATTATGGAGAAACACATTAGAGTCCAAAGGATTTACGTTAAGTCGGAGTAAGACGGAATACATGAAGTGTGAGTTCGCCGCGACAAGAGGAGATGATCAAGAATCTGTAGATATGCTTGGACATGAGGTATCTAAGAAAGATGCTTTCAGATATTTGGGATCAATTTTGCAAAAGAGGGGAGAGATTGACGAGGATGTTAGCCATAGAATCAAAGCAGGTTGGATGAAATGGCGCAATGCATCAGGATTTTTGTGTGATCACAAAATCCCTCTTAGGTTAAAGGAAAAATTTTATAGAACAGCAATAAGACCTGCAATGTTATACGGAGCTGAATGTTGGCCGGTACAAAAGCAACATGAGCATAAAATTGGAGTAGCAGAAATGAGAATGTTAAGATGGATGTATGGTCATACAAGGATGGATAAGATAAAAAATGACGATATTCGACGAAAAGTTTGAATAACACCGGTGGCAAAGAAGATGAGAGAACATAGATTGAGATGGTTTGGACATATTCTTCATATACCCTTAGATGCTCCGATAAGAATAGAAGTGTGTTACCGAGAAAACGATATGAAGAAAGGACGAGGTCGGCCGAAACTTACCTAGGGGAATGTAGTAAAACAAGATTTAATAGAGTGAGAAATAGATTGGCGTATGGTCTGCCTTAGGACGGAGTGAAGGAAAGCTATTCGCATTGTAGAAGGGAGGATTTCCTATGTTCCAGAGTGCCATATTTAGTGCTTTTTATTTATTTATTTATTTTTGGGTAGCCATATTTTTACTTTTATTTTAGTATATTTTTAAGCTTTTCGCTTTGGGTTCATCGATCGCCGACCCCAACTGGTTTGGGATAAAGGTGATGTTGATGTTAATAGAGAGAATGAGAGATAGACATATGCACACCCACGCACACTCTATGTTTGGATGTCTGAAAGCTATCCCACCCTGCAAATCGACTCTAGACTTGGGTTTTAATAAGGGGACTTCATTGGTTTTTCATTATCAATAGCATCTCTCTAAATATTTAGGTTACGCGCTCCTCTTGCTAATACTTCTGGCCAGAGGATGTAACTAATCATTTATTCATAGTATCACGATTTCATGAGTGTCATTCAGATCTAAATGGCTTACCAATTGCTCTGAATTTCAGTTATTTTCTTTTAGTTTCTCTTTTATTTGATGGACACCAAAGATTATTGCATTGATAGTACATTCAAATTTTTCGTTAGCAATCCTTTTAATTGTATCCAAGCGACTCTTTGTTCACATGCTATTGTCACTGTAAAAGTTTTTGTCAAGCCTTAATGTGCAGTCGCATGTATTTGGTACTGAGATAAAATCAAGCTTGACCTTGCTATGAATCAGGGATTTGTTAACAACTTACTTGGGGCTTCAAATGCTCAAAGGGCCTCAAAATCCAAAGATGCAAAAGATATGGACAAATCTGGCGATGGAGTATCACTTGAAAAACAGACAGAAGTGTCAGTTCCTCTTACGGAGAATACATTTCAATTGGATAAAGAAGCGATTCCATCAAGTAATATCATCCACTCTGGAGAAAGTACATCAGGTTTTGTTGCCAAGAAAAAACCACAGCGCAGGAGATCCTATACTTCTCTTTTGATGGCCAGATCAAAGGTTAGAGGAACTGGTTTAGTTCTTAAGGTGTTTGTTGCATGAATCTAAGGGCGGTTGTCTATTCTGCAGTTCCTAGGTGAAAATGGTGAAGTCTTAAAGCTGGAGAAATTACCAAGCATAGACGATTACAGCAATCAACTTGAAGTTGCTGAATATGTGGACGACATATACGAGTATTATTGGAATACTGAGGTACTTTTTTTGTTCATCTCTTTGTTTGGCTATTATTAGCCATCCTAAAGAATTTCTCGCCTCACACCTCTTAGTCAGATTAAGGGATATGACAGCTTTGTTCATATAGACAAATGTGCTTTACATTTTCACTGTATAGATTGAGGATTTCATGGTTAGCCATTGTTGTTTAGGGACATAAAAGGGATATAGAGATAGACTCTATTTAGGTTCCATGAAATGTTGGTGACTCTAGTATTTTCATCGGATTATATGAGATAAGTTTTAATGCATTTGATGCCTCTAAGTAAGTTCCTGAAATATAACTGGATTGATATAATGCCCAAAGTAAATTTGTTTTGTCCTTTATGTTCACTAAATGTCCCTTTTTGCAGGCACATAGTGCATGTTTGGCAAATTACATGTCAATTCAAACAGACATTACGCCCAATATGAGAGGCATCTTGATAAATTGGCTCATTGAGGTATAGACTTAAGAACTCAACATTTTATCTTCCCTTTTCCTGTTCACTCTCTTAAATCTAATTTTGTGGTATTGGTTGTAATCTTGTCACTTGTTGAAAGTTATTGGACATCTTTGTGACCATTGTAGGTACACTTCAAATTCGATTTAATGCATGAGACACTTTATCTCATGGTGACATTGCTAGACCGATATCTAGCTCAAGTATCAATCCAGAAGAAAGAGATGCAGTTGGTTGGTCTCACTGCACTTCTGCTATCATCTAAATATGAAGACTTTTGGCATCCTAGGGTATGTTGAAGTTTCTCGTCCTGTAATCCTTATATTTTGGCAAAGTTTTTGACACATTCTTATTTTTGTCCTTGCTCTTTGAACAGATAAAAGACCTCATCAGCATCTCTGCAGAATCCTACACAAGAGAGCAAATGCTAGGGATGGTATGTGCTGTCGTATTATGTGGTTGAGATAGCTTACTCAATTTGATGTAATGCATAAAAAAGTGCAATGTTTGACTTGCTCCGGCCAAAGAATGAGAAAAGATCATCTAACTTGCTTTTCACTTATTAGGGAACAGAAGGCCTCTTCTCATAGGTAGTAATTGCTTTTTGCCTCTTAAACTTCAACCATCTAGTTAAATGATGGTAGGAATGGAAGAGCCAAAAATTAGACCTTCATGACATTTTTCATATATGCTAAGCGTACGATCTAGAAAATACTCGCCTCTATTGATGATAATAATGCTTCTTTTTCGTTATATTTTCAGGAAAAATCAATCTTAAAGCAGCTGAAATTTCGTCTGAATTTGCCTACTCCTTATGTTTTCATGCTGAGGTTTCTCAAAGCTGCTCATTCAGACAAAAAGGTATGCAGTAGCTCCTGAATGAGTTTGATCATAATAGCACGTAAGATAATATCATGCCTTCTCGTGAAGAGCTTCAGACCTTTAGTAGTGTAGAAGTAAGTTAGATTTCGGATTATAGAGGTCCCTGTAGATAGAACCAATCTGGATGTGGTGGAAACTTGAATGTCCATATCCTGCAAAATCTTGCTTATCTTGCCCTGGTTTAATTTCGTTAAGCGCCAAACCTGCTTATGCTTCTCGCTGACTTGGTCACTCCTGCCAGCTTGAACACCTAGCATTTTATCTCATCGAGCTTTGCTTGGTGGAATATGAGGCATTGGAGTTCAAGTCTTCACTGCTATGTGCATCAGCTTTATATGTTGCAAGGTGTACGCTACAGATGTCTCCAGCTTGGACGCCGCTGCTCATCAGACATGCACGCTATGAAGTGTCCCAAATCAGGCATAGATCTTTTAAGATCATTCTTTGTGAACTTCTTACTCTGCAATCAGAATTGACAAGCTCAGCCTATTCTTGCAGAGCATGTGCAGAGATGATACTGAGATTCCATAAAGCTGCTAGACTGGGGCAGTTGAAGGTCACATATGAGAAGTATATGGGGTCAGAACTCAGTTGTGTTGCAGGGTTGAAACCATTGGATGAGCTTCCTTTTTGATTTGGCTCATGTTGATTCTGTGTTCCATGACATGGTTTCCTAAGTTCTATGCCGCTAAGAAAGCTGACTTGCTCGGTAAGGTCACTTTTTTATTTGGAGATTTAAATTCACATATTTCTGTGTATTCTAAAATTATCAGGTTCCTGTTCTGTTGCCTGACAGGCAAATCTGCATTGCTGGACATCTTGTAGTTGTTGTGACTTGCCTTAATATCGCGGGTGAGGTATAGTAAATATTGGCTTTTGACTTGCGCTTGCTGCTACTGCTGCCGCCACCGCCACTAATGCGGTTCAATTGTGTGCTTGGGGTTTTTTCTGACTGTTTGTGGATTTGAGTGTACATACACATTGTAACACGCTTTCGCCTCAACTTTTATGGTAATGGCGGAAGCAATTTCATTTTTAGATTTCAGAAGATACGTAGATTGTCAGGTTAACTTCTTGGAGATTGATATCGCCTTTCACTAGCATCTAATATTCAGATTTGCGGTTCATTTTCTTGCTGCAGCTTGAGAATGGACAGATTATCGAAATTCAAATGGATTAAACTACTTTCCATTCGGCAGTTTAAAACCAGGTGCGACAGTGATTAGCTGGTTTTGTGCAAATTGTCCCCGTGATTACCATGCAAAAGACCTATTAAGATTCTGTTGTTATAAGTGATATTAGTAGGAAAAGGTTTCATACGGAACGATTCACAGAATCGTGATGCCTACATTCCCCCTTTTTGATGCCAAATATCTGTTTCCACATCTGTTTCTACTCTTATTCTCTGCTTTTAACTCTTTTAAGCAAGGATTCATACACTACATAACAAGGAAGGCTCAAGAAATAGATAGAAACCCTATCAAGAGTGAAAAATTTCTTCATAGAGAATAAAAAATGCTTATTGTCAACATCGCAGTTAGCACACCATTGCTTATTACATTGTCAACATCGCAGTTAGCACACCATTGCTTATTACATTGAAAATATTAGAAAGCACGGACATAAATTAATGACAGATTTTGCGGTCACAAGCACACCTGTGAAGAGTTTCTGTTTTTTTTTTTTTTTGGTAAAAAGTTTCCTTTTCCCATGTCCAATTATCGGTGTATGTAACAAAGACGATGAGGCAAAACTGTAACAGCAGGACATTAAAGTGGAGTTCAAAGTTTAAGCTCTCACATCTCTATAAGAGAGCCCATCGCTTAAGTGTTCCAATAAACGACAATGGCACCTCAGGTCAAACTCAGCTTAAAAAGAATAGAATTTGCTTGATTTAGACATCAACACACGTTAATGAGAGTGCAACATGACCCTTAGCTCCACATTTATGCATTAAAAAAAAAAAGCCTCGTAGGGAGTTAAATAGCAAGCTAACTGCTCCGTAGACCACAGAGACAAGCCACTGTGCTTCTAAAAATTGAGTAAATATATTTAACTATTCCCTTTCTAAATATCCCCACGAGAGTGAACATAGCTACAATCTCCTGCCAAACCATAAGCAATAGAAAAACTGCACACTACGACGGCAAAAACTTCGAACAGGAACAACGGAAACAGAGGACCAAATAGCCAGGGCTGTATGAGAGTGTCCATAGATGTCTATGTGTACTGACTAAATATACACTCGTGCACCTCCACCGCCTCCAAAATCAAGAGTATACGTTGAACTGTTCAGCATACCTCCTTATGTACATGTAACGTATCATCATTCACCAAAACCAGCTTTATTTGCCATCAGTTATTATACCACACAAGCTGCATTGCACTATTACACAAGTATATGCCCTACCAATTACATGACTGTGAACTACATGCTCTACTATGAGCAAGGGAGCAAACCGTCTTGCGTGAGCAAATGATTTTGACGATCCAAAGTCTCCCTCACAGCTCGATAGAATTCCACCCACGATGATGGTTGCACGTCAACAGGGCCCCACAAGAATGTCGGATTTGGACTAGCTGGGCACTCGGCGACCAAATCCAGAACCGACACTGCAGGCTTAGGGGGTTGTGGGAAATTAAAGGCTAGATTGTCCACTTTGTGCTCGTAGATCTTGCCTTTCCTATCCAACTTATACCGCGACGTCCCTTGAAACTCCCCTCTTGCTTCCCACGGAACCCGAGGAACCCCTTTTAGGTTCCACCTGATCAATATCATATTCTCTGAAGGCTGCCAAATTCTGTAAACCTCAAGGGAAATATCACGAAACAGAATCTTTCCATGGAATCTCAATGCCCAGAAAATTAATTTGTAGTTATCAATCCCAGCAAAGGTGTTCAAAGGGTCCGTAAAGGTAATATCGTCCCTGAACAACAGAGGAGCAACATATAAACACAAACTTCCATCAGCATCGACACAAGATACAAACGAACTTTAAGATTTTCCATAAGGCATCTCATGGAAAAAGTAGCATCATACATACATGAAAAATCAGATTCACAAAGGTGAAAATTCAGCTTTAAAAGGACCCTGCAAAATGATTTTGAATAAACAGCCAAGAGTGCAAACATCCAACAGTCTCGCAGGAGACAATTCTGTCAAACATGTGTGAACAACTTAAAAGCAGGATATCGCCAAATGGATAAATTTGAAAATGCAATAACTATTGTAGGATTACATCCACAATAAGCTACAAACAAATCCGAACACTCTTTTCGAGTCTAAAGTTGAAGAATGTTATTTAGTTTATTTATTGGCATTGGCACCAGTTAGATCTGAAGCTCCAGTTCCCATTCAATCTGAGCTTTCTGGTTCTTTGCTGCTCAATCCCTCTGTCCCTGACAGAGTAGTTTGGAAATTACTCACTTCAGGGGGTTTCTCAGCGGACAAGTCTTGGGATACTTATTAAAGGATTGAAGGGGCCAAGGCGCAAGCTTATCTGGTTTAATCCTTGCATAGCAAGGCAATGTTTTATTCCTTGGTTGGCAATGGACAACAGATTGGCTACAAAAGACAGATTACTGAGGTGGAAATTGCAAATTTCTCCAAGATGTTGCCTATGTAACTCAGCTTTGGAGCACAGCAATCACTTATTATTCTGCTGCCCCAGGCTTGGTCTGCTGTTTCGCAGCTTCATATGCTTTCTCCGAGAGAGATACAAATCATAAGGGGAATTTCAAATTGACTCAGAGAGAGGATGACAACAGTAATCTAAAACAAATGCACACATAGCCCAGGAAAAAGATGGAACTATGAGAATGCCAAAACTAGCTTCATACTTTTGAATGGGACTGAAGAATTCCAAACTGTTTATATCCTACATATATCTCAAAGCTTAACCCTACAAAATCCCACCAAAATCCCAAAAAAGGAGGAGCTAGAAATAACCCCAGAAAGGGGGGGAAAAAAGGCAAAAGAAAGAAATAACACCTATAGATGTCATAATTGAGGTCCTTGGTGAAGAGCAGGGGCATGTCTTCACGGAGAGTCCTGACAGCGAGCCCAAGATTGACGAAGAAGTCGTCTCTTTCCTGATTGTCCTGCTCATCGCGGGGGGTACCCACTTCGACGCCTTGAACAGTCGGCGTTTGGACGCTGCTCAGGGCATGACTGACAGAAACCGAAGAAGAGGAAGAGGATGAAGAGAGAGAGAAGGGTTTGTTTGGGTGAAAGGCCTTGGGTTGGAGGAGACAAGGGGAGAGGTTGGGCAAGAGGAAAGCCATGGCCTTTAATGGAGTTTCGGTTCTTGATATTCAGTTCAAATCAAAGGGAAGAGATTGGATTTGACTGCAAGAACTGGAGAAGGAGAAGGAGAAGGGAGGAGTCATCCTTGTGTACGTTGTCGAGTTTTGAAACAGGGGAAGAGAGAGAGCGTTCGGAGATTTTTGAGTGGCTCTAAGCTTGGCCATCTCCCTTGTGTTCCTGCCTTTTCCTGCTCTATATTTATTGTTTTTCCTTTTTCTTTTTCTTTTTAAATTTTTTTTCCTTGTCATTTTCCAAGTATTTAGGGTCAATTTGATAAATAAAGAGTTCAGGCTTAAAAGAGTCAAGGATTTCAGGTTTGAAAGAGTCATCTATGAATTAGAAGAAGCTGAAAATAAATAAACTTATAAGAGGCAAAAAATCTGAGATGACTGACAATATTTCATCGAAGAAAATTTGATAATTCTTTTTTTCTCCATACAAGATCTTTCTAAAATAACTGATATTAGGGCATAAATCGAGAAGAAGAACACAAATTGAAAAGCTCGACTTGTTTGTCAATTTATAGAAATTTCAAATCGAGAAAATTCCGAGTCTTGACTAGTCATTCTATTGTTTCTAGGAAAGTTCATCAAGATCGCATATCCCTCCAAAGATGTGATCTAAGTAATGCCTCCATCGGACTATCTATTGCGAATCATAAATCGGGAGATCAAACAACCATAATTCAATGCTTTATTCTGTCTAAAATGCGATTTATCCAATTGATCAAGATCGGCGAAGGGAGAATTAGTAGAATTATTATAAGTGTGTGAGCGGCGTATTGAATACAACGCAAGCTTGGCGAATGTTTCTGGTCATATCCTAATAAACATGAAAAATCTATCGTCATGTGCTTGATTGATGGTTCAAATGATGCGTGGGACAAAGAGGAGATTGTTTCATTCATTCTTTCATAGAATGAGTGGACAAGGCAATCACGGCGGCTCTAGGCTACAAATAGTGACAGAGAAAAGAAAGAAAGAATGAATGAAGAGAGAGAGAGAGAGAACAATTTCTTCTCATTCACCCGATGCGCATTTCATATGGATTGCCAGGACTCCGATATCTGCCCCATCCAGGTTTGTAGAAACAACCAAAGTGAGCCACCAGCAGCCAAACAAAGGCAAGAAGCTCTCCACCTTTGCTCAGCACCTGCACGTGTGCCTCCCCCCTAATATGGCCCGCCGCATAACACAGCATCTCCACCCACACTCCGCTCATCACCTCCCACTTCCCATCCCCGAGCCTTTCCATCTTTTGGGCCAATTTGATCCCCTCCTCGACCACGGATGTCCTGCCGGATGCATCAGGACTTTCTTCTGCATACAATTCCATGCATAGCGCCTTCACATCCTTGCTCTCAAAACGGTCCAATAACAACAGCGTGCCTGCCGAGGTCATTTGGGCGGCGCCGGCCACCGCGGACGCCACGTTATTTTGATTAAGCAAAAGATACAGCATGTAGTCGGAGAGGATCTTGCTAAATTCCCTTTCCTCATTTCCGGCTCTCAATTTCTCTTTGTTGTACCATATCTCAGTTGCAAGATGCCAAACTATAATACTGGTGTCGTAAGTAGTCCCGGTGACATGAGCTAAAAAATCGCCACGATTTTCCTCAGTTGGTATGCTCTGGAGAAACAGATCACCTCTGGCCTCAAATGTCTTCTTCACTTCTTCTAGTTCAGTTCTGGCATCGTCATAGGAAATCATGGATTTACGTTTAACCTCCTTAAAGATAAAGATCCATAGCTTCTTAATAAAGGGATTCTTGGACACGTACTCCGTATCCGCAATCATTACTATTGGCCTTGGACCACAGAATTTCTCACTAACTTGATGGAAACAAGAGACGATCATCTTCTTAGCCGTACGTGACAGAATACTGCAAATGTTAGAAACGGCGACAATGCCCCAGCTCCGACCGTGCTTATAAATCTTTCTCGGGCTCTCATTAAGCCACAATGATAAAAGGTTGCAAGCAGAGATGGATTCTGACCACCTTCGAAATATGAATGGTGTATCTAAGGCCGCAAACATCGCATTGGGACCAAGCTCTACTTCACATGTGGAGGATCGGGGCTTCCTCAGGTAATCCATGGCAGCTACCAATTTGTGGAGATACGAATCTAGCTTGGACCACTTGATTTTGGCAAGAGACCAATCGGAAAAAACGAGCATGAATAGAGCTATCGCATCAAGAGCCATCCCCCCGAATAGAAGGGAATAAGTAATTTTCACGTCGAGTTCGGGGAGCCGGTGCTTCTTCAAGCGATTAAACAGGAGGAAAGCCAGTGCAAGGTTAGCGAAGGCTACGAAACGGAAAATGTAGCTCCACTTGGAACGTATTGCCAACGCTTTCGTGTGGAGCACCTCGTACATAAAATCAAGTTCAACTGATATTACCCTCAACGCGTCTAGCGCAGAAACACTCTTGAAATATGTGCGACTCCTTTCACGTTCTAATCTATAGAACATGAGATCTCCGATGAAGACTTTGAATATTTTAAAGAAGTAGTAAGCATGTTTTACCACAATGCTCTCAGCAAGCTTTGCTTCCTCTCCATCAGAATATGCTTCCCCTCGAGGATTGAGTTCTTTAAAGATCTCATTAAATTGACAATCTTGAGAGGTAGACAAGGACGATGACATCAGCGATTTCCTGAGCCTCGGGAGGCTTGAGAGATTAAGTGCCAGTGTCCTCTCCACATTTTTTATGACTCCGGAAAAAAACACAAGCATTGTTGGGATTGCCAACGTCTTGTCGCCGGGAAATATTTGCACAAACACATAGATGGCAGCACCGACTTGGAAGATAAGACTGAGCAAGTGCCGCCGCCAAAGCGAGCTATCCTCCAAAGAGAAGGCAGTGATGGTGTCGGGACCGCCAAGATGTAGCAAGAGAAATGAAGCCCAAAATGCCTGAAGTGCTCCATCCACTTCAGCCGCACGAGCGAACGAATTGCTTTGGTTGTGAGAGATGAGCCCGATCGCGAATGCAGCTACCCAGTCAGCCATCAAGTAGGCCAACCACAGGAGGGAAATGATGAGGTGATTCGTTGTTTTCTTTCTAAGGGGTGCAAACAGAACCAAAAAGACCTGAAGCCATAGGCTCAGTATGATGAAGCCTCGGATGTTCCATCTGCTCCACAGAAGCGAAATGGAGCTAAACGACATGTTTTTACTCTCTCCTCACCTCAAAAGGATTTATATGCATCAAGAAAACGGTGCTTTGGAGGCTTTGTATGCTCGGAAGCCTTATATTCTCTGTTGCCGGCGACTTTGGGACAAAGGAGGACGGAGCGGTCACACAGTGCTGGCAACTTTATATGATATTCGCATATCATTCTTGTCATTGATTGAAGCTTAAATTTTAAATTTTAAAGCCGGACAAAAGTCCTCACTGTAGTTATTCCTTACGCATCTGCTTTTCCATATGCGCTTCTCTACATCATTCATATATATATATATATATATATATATATATATATATATATATATATATATATATATATATTCGACTCATTTATTAATCATGTCAACGTGTAAGACACAAACCCTTATAAAAATATGTTTAAACGTGCAATAGAGTGCCTAAATGCATCTAACCAGGGTCGCATTGACCCGGGTAATAGCTAGGTGAACTCATCTAACTAATCTTGTCTTCGCTTGTAGTAGACAAATTGAAAAGGCCAATTACCAAAGAAATCGTTTGTTTATTAGAGTATAAAAGGTTAATCCGTTTAAACTCAATTTGAATATCCTTATAATAATATGCCATTTTCACATTATGTTAAGGGGGGCCTAATTCCCTAAAGCAACCCGACTTACTTCCAATTTCAAATCTACACCGTTGTTTTTTTTTTTGGTCTAAAAATAATTCACCAAATTTTACTCTAGTCCTATATTTACCCATACGTCCTAAATTGCCACTGATTTTTTTCAAAACTATCAAAATCGGGGCCAATTAGATGTTCATTATCACAATGTGCGTCTTCTTAAAGACTCTCATATTTGTGTGGAGCACCTCGTAAATGAATTGGAGTTCGACTGATGTTAACCTCAACGTTTCCATTGCAGAAATGGATTTGAAAAAGTGGCGACTCATTTCGCGTTCTCTACATGTGAAAATGAGATCTCCGAGGAAGACCTTAAAGATTTGAAAGAAGTAGTAAGCTAGCTCCACCACAGCGCTCTCGTGAGACGTTGCTTCATCTTCTAACCCATGTTGGAGCGTCCAATCTTCATGATAATTGAATCCGCTACCCCTCTTGTTATCTGCACCAACAAAAGACTCGTTTTTTGAGAGCACCCATTCCCTGAGCCTTGGGAGGCTCGAGAGATTAAGTCCTAGTGTCCTCTCTAATTTTTTTTTTTTATAACTCCAGCAAGGAAAACCAGTATTGTTGGGATCACTAGCGACCTGTTGCTGTGAAATATCTGTGCGAAGACATAAATGGTGGCACCGACTTGGAAGATGAGACTAAGTAAATGCCGTCGCCAAAGCGAACTATAGGCAGTGATGGTGTTCGGACCATCAAGATGTAACAAGAGAAATGAGGCCCAAAATACTTGAAGTGCTCCGTCTACTTCAGCTCCACGAGCAAACGAATTACCTTGGTTGTGAGAGATGACCCCTATCACAAATGCGGCTACCCAATTAGCCATCAAATAGGCCAACCATAAGAGGAAAACGATACGGTCGTTCACTGTTTTCTTTCTAATGGGCGAAAATAGAATGAGAAAGACCTAAGGTGAGAGGCTTAGTAGGACAAAGCGTCGAATGTTCCATTTATTCCACGTATCCGAAATGGAGCTAAAAGCCATGTTCTAGCTTCATTTGAACTTTATCGCTCCTATGTCATATAATCTTGATCAGAACAAAACTATCCTCTCAATAAACCATCAAGAGAGTTCACATGCATGAAGAAAGCAGAGCTTTGCAGACTTTGTAAGGAAGCCTTGAAGTAGGAACTTCCATGTAAGTGTAGTGTAGAGTGTCATAACGAAAGAAGGTATCACACACACACACACACACACACACACACACACACACACACACTCTCTCTCTCTTTCTCTCTCTCTCGTGACTTTGAGCTTAACTGGTTCCCTTGATCGAGTTGTGTCGCATCGCTAAAGCTCCGGCAACACCAAAGCCTCTCCACCTGCTCTTACGCTCAAGCCCGTCGTGAATGGAGGCATGAATTTGATCCGGGTATTCTTATTCTCGTGGTCTTTGGCTTGACTCTAAGAATAACAGTATGTAATCGACAACAAATTCTTAAAAGAGTGGACCCCGCAATAATTTGTAATTAATTATTATTTATTTTTTGTGGCCCAAAATAGACTTTTAGCATAACAGTCACCCAAAAACTATTATATAATCAATTCCCTTTTGTATAAGACTAAGTTTTAGGTTTAAGAAGTATATACTCCTACCATTGAGTCCTCGATATACTCTTACCATTAAGTCCTCGAGCAGAATTCCCTTTGCTTTTCTTTCCTAATCTTCAATTTCACGTGTGCAAGAACCCGATTCTCTTTCCTTCTCGCCCTCTGGCCGAGAATCACATTCTCAACTTGATCAGATTTGTGGCTTGATTTTCTTTTTTCTTTTTAATAAAAAAAAATCAGTCTTTCTTAATCTTCAATTTCGCGTGCAAAAAAGTCGATTCTCTATCCTTCTCACCCGCTGATCGGGAATCACATTCTCAATTTGATTAGATTTGTGACTTGACTTTATAATATTTTTTGCGTAGTATGGTCTCGGTTTTCACACTAACAACCTCCTATAGCACAGCGAAATTTCTGGATAACCAACTAATGTAGATTTGGCTCCATCATACCACACATGTTAAGGAGGGGATTCCATTCTTGTGTAAGCCGGCAAATCCGACACCCTAGGACCTCCGTAGTCATGTTCTAACAACTAATTAGCCAAGATTTCGAGATGGCGTACCTGATTTCGCATCCATCGTCTATCGGCTCCTCAAAACGACGAACGGGCTTCGGAACTTCGGCGAGACGAGCTCGGAACTTCCCCTTTATGCCCCCCGGCCGCCTGGCGTCGATGGAACAACCTCAACCTCGTGGCTCTCTCTCCCACAAGCCGTATGGAGAAGAAGATGAGGGAAAATGGCATTAGTTCGGGCTAAAGGGGGGTTCTTGCCTTATATTAACTTCCAGCTGAGCCCTTCCATCACGGGCCGGGCCGGAATTCGGCCCACACTAGCCAGGCCCATATACGGCCCATTAAGAATCCTTAAATCCTACTTTATTAAACCAATACCGTATACGGTAAATTAATACCGCATACGATCAATTACAATTACAATTAAGGCGAGCCCACATACGGAAAACTCTAACATTCTCCCACTTGGGCGAGCCTTAATTGAAACTGTACTTTAGTGCGCGCCTTTATATTGGTTTAAGGATTAATCTTAACGGCCAATCCGATCCCATAAAGTCTTAAACACCGGATCATGCCAGTAACTGCGTCAGCAGACACAGAGCCATCCATGGTCACGAATGTTCTTAACTTTACTGATATGGATTTAATATGGTAGTGTGGCAATTGGATAACACCTCAAAAGAGATGTACTTTATGTGTTATCCACTTTGTCGGGCACTATTCTCTTTCTTTATGTGACACTAAACTTGACGTACTACTAGAAAATATCTGTATGGTTCCAATGAACCTACATATGTCTCAGCTTTATAGTTAACTTTTCTTTATGTGTAACAAGACATATAAACATGGCTAATATCCAAATGCCCATAGCCAATACTCGAGATTTACACATATCTCAAGATTTACTAGAATATGTATTTAACATTAATAGTGCTGCAGGCACTTCAATACATATCTTTATATTACAAAATGTAATAAAATACAGATGTAAACTTTATTAGAGCAAACTGAAATATGCCTCCCACTAAAACACAGCATCCAATAATGCCACTAAGCCCATACTAATGACATGTCGTTCGAAAACACATGGGCGAACTCCTTTAGTTAGTGGGTCTGCAACCATATCATCTGTAGAAACATGCTCTACTGCAACGTCGCCTTTCTGTACGGACTCCTTAATGGTCAGAAATTTGACCTCAATATGTTTAGACCCCTTAAGACTTCTGTTGTTGTTAATAAACAACACTGCAGAACTGTTGTCACAGTATAACTGTATGGGTCTTTCAACAAAATCAAATACGATCAACTCCCTGATGAGGTTCCGGAGCCAAATAGCCTGAGTAGCTGCTGAAAAGCACGCTATGAACTCTGCTTGCATGGTCGAGGAGGATATAGATTTATGTTTCTCACTTTTCCAAGATACTGCACCGCCCGCTAACATGAATATGTAGCCCGTAGTCGACTTCTTGTCGTCCTGACACCCCGCAAAATCTGAATCTGAGTATCCAATAAGCTGCAGGTTCTGAACACGCCTGTATGTCATGATGTAGTCCCTTGTCCTCTTCAAGTACCTCAAGACCTTCTTGGCAGCAATCCAATGAACATGTCCTGGATTCGACTGGTATCTGCCTAGAAGTCCTGTCGCAAAAGCGACGTCTGGCCTAGTACAAACTTGGGTATACATGATGCTCCCAAGTGCACTAGCATAAGGTACATTCTGCATTTGGCATTTCTCCATCTCAATCTGAAGACACTGCGAAAGATTCAACTTATCACCTTTACAGACAGGAACTATTCCCGGCTTGCAATCCTGCATGTTGAATCTCTCCAGAATACGATCTATATATGCCCTCTGAGATAATCCCAAAATATGGCGTGAACGATCCCTATGGATCTCAATGCCAAGGACAAAAGACGCCTCACCAAGATCCTTCATGTCAATATTCTCTGACAGCATGCGCTTCGTCTCATGTAACAGATCAACGTCACTGCTTGCCAGTAGAATGTCATCCACATAGAGAATAAGGAAAATGTACTCTCTCCCACTGACCTTGCAGTATATACACTGATCCACTTTATTTTCCACGAAGCCAAATGAATTCACGACGCTATGAAACTCGAAATACCACTGCCTGGATGCTTGTTTAAGGCCATAGATCGACTTCTTTAATCTGCATACAAGGTCACTGGAATCATCAACCTCAAAACCTTCAGGTTGAATCATATAAACTTCTTCTTCAAGATCCCCATTCAGAAAAGCAGTCTTGACATCCATCTGGTGTAACTCCATATCAAAATGAGCTACTAAAGCTATAATCACTCTGAAAGATTCTTTAGAAGAGACAAGAGAGAATGTTGATTCATAATCTACTCCTTCTCTTTGAGTGAAACCTTTGGCTACCAGTCTGGCTTTGAACTTCTCTACCTTTCCCTTGGAATCCTTCTTCGTCTTGTAGACCCATTTGCAGCCGATCGCCCTATGACCCACAGACAATTTGACGAGTTCCCAAACTCCATTATGCCTCATTGACTGCAACTCATCTTGCATCGCATCCAACCACAGGTCTAAATGCTCATAGCTAACAACATCCTTATAAGTAACTGGATCAACTATACAGCCAATGTCATAATCCTGTTCACCCAGGTAGACCATATAATCCGGTGGAATCGCTGATCGTCTTTGCCTAATAGACCTCCTTAGTGGAATTTCCTCAGCTTGAATCTGTGACTATGGGGCTTGATTTGCTTCATCAGGAATTGTATTAACCATAGGATCCTGAAGCTCAACAAGCACAGTCTCCGGTATGAGATGCTCCATAACAGTCTGCGATGGTAGAGACGATGAAGCAGTGTTTCCCGCCGCACTGTCACTTTCAATAGTCTCTGAACAGGTACCTTTTTCGGCTATGTCAAATTCCAGAAACTTGGCTGTCTGTGAATCTACAATCCTTTGGCCTCCATTAGGATTGTAAAATCTGTATCCCTTAAAATGATCTGGATAGGATATAAAATAACACCTTGTGGTCTTAGGATCCAGCTTACTCAAAGCTGGATTATATAGCTTCACCTCTGCAGGACAACCCCAGATCTTCAGATGATTCAGGCTAGGTTTCTGTCCAGTCCATAATTCAAAAGGAGTCAGTGGAGCAGCCTTAGTGGGAACTCGATTCAGTATGTATAGCGCCGTCTTCAAAGCTTCACCCCAAAGGAACTTAGGCAGATTGGTCCTACTTATCATACTCCTCATCATATCCATTAGGGTGCGATTTCGCCTTTCGGCCACACCATTTTGCTCAGGGCTCCCAGGCATAGTAAACTGAGCTACTATCCCAGAATCCTCTAAGTATTTGGCAAATGGCCCTTTAAGCTGTCCAGCATCGCCATGTTTGCCATAATATTCACCACTACGGTCAGACCTCACAACCTTGATGACTTTCCCCAACTGTTTCTCGACTTCAGTCCGAAATATCTTGAATTTATCAAGAGACTCAGACTTTTCTTTAATCAAGTACAGATAACCATATCGGGAATAATCATCAATAAAAGTGATGAAATAATAATTTCTACACAAGGTTGGAGTATAGGGTCCACTTATATCTGTATGTATGACCTCCAATAGGCCAGAAGTTCGGACTGCACCCTTTTTCTTTATTTTGGTCATCTTGCCTTTACAACAGTCTACACAAGTTTCCAGGTCATCTTTAAGAGTAGGTAAAATGTCGGCTTTTACAAGCCTTTCTACTCTTTCCCTGGAAATGTGACCAAGACGTTTATGCCACAACTTGTAAGACTGCTCTTTAGGTAAAGGCCTTTTGGAGACAACTCTTTCGGCTGTATAAGCTGCGTATATTTCATTTGGAGTTAAACACAATCTGTACAATCCATTGGACATATTGCAGTACCCAACCTGATTTGAATTATAGAACATAGAAACCACATTGTTCTTTATTTCAAAGGAGTAACCACACATGTCCAAACATGATACAGAAACTAAGTTCCGTCTGAAGGAAGGTACATAGAAAGTGTTTCTTAACATCAAATTAAAACCAGACTCTAGAATTAAAATGACATCTCCCACGAACTCAACAACAGCTTTATTATTATCTCTCACTGTGAGCTTTGACTCATCCTGATTTGGCTTCCTCCGATTTATGAACCCATGTATAGTAAATGCAACATGATTAGTCGCACCACTATCTAGCCACCAAGAACTGGATGGGGCTTCAGATAGATTGGATTCACAAACCAGTGCCAAAGAATCAATACATGTCTGCTAACGTTTAGATAACCAGTTCTTATATTTAGCACAGTCCTTCTTCATGTGACCCGATTTCTTGCAGAAGAAACAGCGGTCACTACCCTTCTTAAAGGATGTTTTCTTTGGACCCAGTTTTCCTGATGGACCAGTGGTAGGATGAATACCTTTATGAGTATGAGATTTAAGACCTTTGCCTTTCCTATTGGTGGAACTGGAGGCAACCAAGGCAAGGTTTCCCGTATCATTCCTCAATTTTTCTTCCTCTGAAACTGCTCTTGAAATCAAATCATTTATAGACCAATTTTCATCCTGAGAGTTGAAGTTGGTCTTAAGGATCCCAAACTCAGAGGGAAGGGTGTTTAGGGCTTGGTGTACCAGCACATCTACAGCGATTACAGAACCTAAGGCATTTATTTTTGTGTGCAAATCCAGCATTTCTTACACCTCCCACACCCGTATACTTCATATTAAACAGCTGCTGGATGAGTGTTCCAACCTGAGCATTAGATGATACTTGGTACCTGGCTTGCAGGGCTTCCATCATTTGTTTTGCGGTGCAGTCAGTTGGGAGGCCACTCAGCAGATGTTCCTGGATCGATCTTCTCATTGACAGTAAGCAGATCCTATTGCTCCTTTCCCAGGCAGTCAAATGCGCCTTCTCAGACCCTTCACTGGTCTCCTCGGGAACAGCAGGTTTATCTTCAGTAAGGGCAATATGAACATCGGCTATTTCCATGGAAAACAGAAAATCCTGCCTCCATTTCTTGAAATTCAACCATTCAGAACCTCTATTACGGAGTTGCCACTCACAGAAAAGGCGACTGAAAATTAAACAATATTCACCATTAGCATTATATAAGCACAGTGTAACTTTAAATCCTTAAAAGTACACATTTCAGAGAATTACATACATCATCATATAACCACCTTAGGGCAGAATACATGACATGTAATTGTAAATTCTCTACATGACAACGACCATGAGAATATATTCCAACTTTTCGTGAAACACCACCTTTGGGTGTATGAATCACTAGAATTGGTCACCTCCCAATCATATGTTGTTCATGTATCCCTCCATGATCTGACATACAATTATCTCCTTTGGGAGTATAACCATATATCAAAACAGGAGACATCCCACCACAATGTAAGACTGATATTTCTCCAATTTGACTGAGTGTGCCACTTCGGCGGTCACAACCCAATTAAATCTTTGAAACTCTCTCACACTAGGGATATAAACTTTATGGCTCACATTTACCATACCGTGTGATTTTAAACTTGACGACATGGGCAATTGTCATTAAAATCACAATCATTGCCAATAGTATTGTTTTCTATATGTGTGGATCCCACACGTGTCATTGCTCAATTAATGCTCTACACAATCCTCATGTGGTATTTCATAAATGAGCCAACCTTATTTTTCCCAAAAAACCGTATGGAAAAAATTTCACAAAATGAAAATGACGAAAATACCCATGAATTTCATACTGGAGCAAGGGTTTTTCGCATTTTCCAAAACCTTAGAGGGCTCAAAAAATTAATTTGAGCATACCACAGTGTAGAGAATTTCCATACGAGCACAATGGTGAAAAAATCACCCTAATTGGACCAATAGTCAATCGACCGGTCAACGTCTAACAGTCAACGGCTAACCCCCGGTCAACTTCTAATGGTCAGCCTCTAACAGCCGGTCAACGTCCAACGGTCAACAACTAACCGGTCAACGTCCAATGGTCAACAACTAACCGGTCAACGTCTAATGGTCAACCGCTAACAGCTGGTCAACATCCAACGGTCAACAACTAACCGGTTAACGTCCAATGGTCAACAACTAACCGGTCAACGTCTAATGGTCAACCACTAACAGCCGGTCAACTATCAACTACCGGTCAGCGTCTAACGGTCAACGCGCCAGCTAATGGTCAACGGAGCCACGCGCCGGCGGCGGCGAAACTTCAAGCGGAGCGTGTGGGCGCGTACGGCGTCCTCCGGCGGCTCGCGACCCATCAAAACGCTCGTCTCGACGAGACGAACCCAAATATGCCATCAAAATCAGGTTTCAGCATGCCAAAAATCACGAAATCAAGGCAGAACCTGTATGTGCTAAAACCGACCTACGGCGGCTCTGATACCAACTGTAAGCCGGCAAATCCGGCACCCTAGGACCTCCGTAGTCATGTTCTAACAACTAATTAGCCAAGATTTCGAGACGGCGTACCTGATTTCGCATCCATCGTCTATCGGCTCCTCAAAACGACGAACGGGCTTCGGAACTTCGGCGAGACGAGCTCGGAACTTCCCCTTTATGCCCTCCGGCCGCCTGGCGTCGATGGAACAACCTCAATCTCGTGGCTCTCTCTCCCACAAGCCGTATGGAGAAGAAGATGAGGGAAAATGGCATTAGTTCGGGCTAAAGGGGGGTCCTTGCCTTATATTAACTTCCAGCTGGACCCTTCCATCACGGGCCGAGCCGGAATTCGGCCCACACTAGCCAGGCCCATATACGGCCCATTAAGAATCCTTAAATCCTACTTTATTAAACCAATACCGTATAAGGTAAATTAATACCGCATACGATCAATTACAATTACAATTAAGGCGAGCCCACATACGGAAAACTCTAACATCTTGATGTGCTTTTTCACTCTAAACCATGTCAAATAGATGAGAACGACAGTTTGTAATCATATGCACCAACAAAAATAAAAATGAAAACTTTATCAACTCAAATTAAATCATTTGTACAATTTTTTTTTTGAATCTAAATCATTTTAATGATAGTTTCTTCTGTTTGATTTGACTAGCAGTAAATTTATGTAACTGCATTATTCTTATATAAAAATAATGCAAAAGACTGAATTTCAATATATTTTGATGTATATAGGCTTTATTAGAGGACTACCTAAGGAAATCATGTCTCTCCTGAGCCTCATCGATGTATATTTTGATGTTCACTGGCGGGAACAGTGACATCATCGATTTCCTGAGCCTCGGGAGACTTGAGAGATTAAGTGCCAGTGTCCTCTCCACATTTTTTATGACTCCGGCAAAAAACACAAGCATAGTTGGGATCACCAACGACTTGTCGCCGGGAAATATTTGCACAAAGACATAGATGGCGGCACCGACTTGAAAGATAAGACTGAGCAGGTGTCGCCGCCAAAGCGAACTGTCCTCTAGAGAAAATGCGGTGATGGTGTCTGGACCGCCAAGATGTAACAAGAGAAATGAGGCCCAAAATGCCTGAATTGCTCCATTTGCTTCGGCTCCACGATCGCATGAATTGCCTTGGTTGTGAGAGATGAGCTCGATAGCAAATGCAGCTACCCAGTCAGCCATCAAATAGGCCAACCAAAAGAGGAAAATGATGCGGTTGTTGGCTATTTTTTTCCTTAGGGGGGCAAATAGAATGAGAAAGACCTGAACAATGCAGCATTTTCATAGTAGAGTTCTCTCATTGCAGACATTGAAGATGAAGGACCGCTGCAGATGTGCGAGGAGGGAGAGCTGCAATGAGGACGTTCTGGACCAAAGTTCGGGGTAAGGTCAATTCGAAGGCAAGTGTATCTTTGCCAGGTACGAATTACTTTGAAAAAATTATCGATAAGAAAAAGTAGTAACACTGAGGATGTATTTAGAGTTAACATTCAATTTTTAAGTTCTTAAAATTCTTAACCCTTGCACCTTTCCCAAACTAATTCTTTTCATAATAACCTAGGATTTGGTCATATTCTTTAAAATTATAACATTCTCTTCTTTGCAAGAAAAGCATAACAAAGGAAAAAGTGAATTTCTCTATGTTTAGCCGCGAGATGAGATCGAGATCTTCATTTCCCTCCTAATGACGTAACAAAAACGAAACGAGAATGAAATCTTAAATCTCCATCCTCGAATTTTTTTTTTCTCTGTTGTCCATACATTAATACTATAAATAGAGCCTAATACATACAAGGTCTCTATCAGAAAGTAATACACTTTTTATAAATTTCTCAGATCCTCTGTTTCTTTTCTATTTCGTGTCAACGAAGGTTGGAGATTTTTGAGTGGCTTTAAGCTTGGCCATCTATGTGTGCTTGCTTTGATTCCCTTGTACCTGCCTTTTCTTTTCTCTTTTCACTTTTCTCTTTTTTTCCCTTTTTCCTTATTTTCTTTTTTCCCAGTTATTTTCAAGTATTAGGGTCGATTTGATAGATAATCTTTTCATTTGACAAACAGAAAATAGATTTTCTTAAAAAAAATCTAGTTTGTTGAACATGAATATGGTTTGCGAAAACAACATTCTTATGACATACATAAAAATTTTGAAAATATGTTTGGCTACGTTATTTTCAATCGATTTAGCAATAGATTGTACCCTCATTTGAAAGACAAGTCTTCTGTCTTGTCTTCCAATTTTTTGGAACAAGGAAAACGAACCGGTTTTCTATTTTCATTTGAAAATGAAATTTGTGTTGAAAATGCATTTGATCAAGATCAACGAAGGGGAAACTGGTCGAATAATTACAAGTGTATGAATAAAAAGACATGACAAATGTTTTCTGCTCATGTCGTAATGAACATACACCCATGTTAGCATAAAAATCATCTTCATTTGGATGATTGACAACCAACTCGTCCCACACCAGTCAATCTCATATTAGACTGATTAAGAATTTTTATTAGAATAACTCCATAAACGTTACATTACAATTTCAATTAATGTAACCCACGTCAGAAAAATCAATATTTATGATGGAAAGGCAAGAGAAGCTAAGCCTCTTGGCAACAACTGGAAGATGTGGGTAACCATTGAAATTGATTCAGTTACAATGATAAATAAAATAAAAAAAAAAAAGGCAATGGATCATCTTTGCACCGTTTTCTGAATATATTGATGTCTCTGAAACAGGGTATCCTGGATCTTCCAGCGTTGGAGAAAGCTCTCCACCTTTGCTCAGCACCTGCACGTGTGCCTCGCCCTTAATATGACCTGCTACATATGATAGCATCTCCACCCACACTCCGCTCATCACCTTCCACTTCATTTCCCCGAGCCTTTCCATGTCTTGGGCCAACATGATCCCAATTTTCTAAATCGGAAAGAAAGGGTTGGGAATTCTCGACATTAATTGAAAAATTGGAGATAAAGGACCACTCCAGATTTGACAGGATAGTTATAATGAGGATGTCCTGTTCTGAATTGAGCACAACTAGGTGCCACTTGCATGCAAGAAGTTAAGTGGAACCCTACCAGGTGCAAAATGTACTCGCGACGAGCAGGTATTCATTAGTTGGCATTCATTATCACCAAAGATGAGTACATGGGAGTTATTATGTCAAAGTGAGAGTTTGGGATTTTCTACTAGACAAAAAAAAGTTTTCGATACAATTGAGATGCATACTAGAATTGAGGTTTTTTTTTTTGGATATTCAGCCTTCCATACCATATATTACATGCTCTCTCTCTCTCTCTCTCTCTCTCTCTCTCTCTCTCTCTCTCTCTCTCTCTCTCTCTCTCTCTCTCTCTCTCTCTCTCTCTCTCACTCAAAGAGCACTTGAGATAAATCTTGTTTTTGTTTGGTACGCATTGCAAATTTTTGGCACTCTCTTTGTGATCTAAGTTATTATATTTTTTAGAAGGCGAAGTAACTGCTCATGAGTGAATCTCGGTTCAATGGTTGAGAATGGAAATGTGGGCGTGGATCAAAAATATGATATGTATTCGATTTCCGACACCATCGATTGCAGATGATTCTAAGTCGTGGCCAGTTGCTCGGGATTTAAGTTCGCATCTCAATTGGATCATGATGTTACTTTCTCTAAGTTACCATGCGGTCATGTCCAATTCTTGGAACTCAAACCTGGTGCAACACTGCTATCGAATGAGAAAGACGCATCACAGAAATATAACAAAATTCTTTGTGATCATCATTTGGCTCGAACCAAGATCCACGGTATAAAAACCTATCAATCCTGAAGTTATCGGACTTCAGAACTCGAGCCCTTCTGAGGCACCGTGCCGTGGGCAGTCTTGCCCTTCTTTTTCGAGTCCTGCTCATCAGCCTCATCTTCACTGTACTCGCTCTCGTAATCGTACTCCTCTTCATCAGTCTCCTCTTCCTCTTCGACACCGTCCTCCACGACGGCCTCTTCCAATGTAGCGCCGCCCCTAGTGCCCGCACGAGTCCTTTTGAGAACTTTCACCTTCAAGTTCAGCTTTTTGTCGCAGCCAATCCACGAATCACACAAGCATTAACACGTCAAATTGTAGTTCCCTTCCGCTGGGGCCAAAAACTTTCCCATAACCAGCCTCGAGCCACCCCTCAACTTCTCCACTGCTTCTCTGATGACCTTAGAGGCAGCACTTACAGCGGCAGCTTCATCCATGAAATTTAACTTCTGAGAAAACCAAACGTCGTTGGCGTTGGGGTCTTGCCAGAAGAAACCAGAAACTTTCTTCTTTGTGAAAAGAATACCGCGGCGCGTGAGGTAGGGCGCCGACGAGTCCATTATCTCTTTTGAGTGTAGCCCAAGCCTGAATCGTGACCACATCACCCTCTTGTCTGCCTTCTTCACCTTCAGTCTCGCATGTCACGTCTACTGATAGAGAACAAACCATCTCTAGAACTCTCTCTGTCTTGTACATCTGTGCTGGAGAGGCCTGCTGCCCGGAGCAGTACGGCGCGGTCCTCAAGAGACATGTCCCGGAGCTCCTGAAATGTTCTCAATTTCTGCAAAAGATAATGAGCAAAGATGTCATGCCCTGGACCCGTTGGACGCGCCACATCCCGCCTCCTGTCATTTCTCTCATCGCCTGGCCAACATAGGCGACGGCCCAGGATTCGTCGCGGCCACACGATGGTTAACAAATGCGATAGCGAAATCGGATAACCCCTGACATGCACACATGCATGATAGAAAGATAGAAAGACAACAACGCAACAAAAACTAAACATTTATATTATATCATTAACAGCATTTATATACAACCCTCAAAAGGTCGTACTGGGTCTCTTACTCTTAAAAAGATGAACAAAACGCTAAGCCTACTCTGACTCAGCTCCACTCCACTCCGAGGACGGTAGCTCCTCCGGGTCGGATTCCTCGGGTGTCGATAACATCTGCTTTGGGTCCTCCTCCGGCTGCTCACCCACAAACCAATTGTCCTCATGACTGTCTATCTCCATCGGCTAATACTCCTCTGGCTCAACCTCTATCGGCTCTGGATCGATGACTTCACCTCCGTACTTCAAAGCCTCTATGGGTCCATACCTATCCTCACTCTGAATCCGCACATCAAAACCAGGAATGGGGTCACCGAATACTAATCCTCGCCGCTCCAACCATGCCTCGAACTTAAAGGGCACCAAAAACTCACCTCCCTCGTCTACCCAGACAGAACACTCTACTTTCTTATATACAATATTATCCAAACTAGGGTATAAAGTCTCCCACCTCTCTATCTCTACTGGGATGCCATAACGCACACCTGAAGTACTCATCTCACGGGCGAGGGTCTGAAATGGCGATCAGCCAAAAATATGTGAGTCGAAACTCAGTGAACACACGTCTAGACTTAATTTAGAAAGCAGCATGCACTTCTTGCTAGAATGTAAATCATCACATGCAAATTGTGACCTCAGATCATACAGATGCCAGTATAAAGATGCTCAATGATTCACTTGGGGTCCTCGGTGGCTCACTAGCTCTTCCGGACTGAACCCCACCGGTGGCTGAATAGCACTTCCGGTCCCGGCCACGTCGTAGACGTCTCAGGCCTGTGCCTCAACCCGTGTCTATTCACACCGAAGTTGGCACCCTTGTCTCTCCAGCTACCCCATGCCGAGCACGTTCAGGCGCAAGTGCGAGACGGTGGCTCAATTAGCACTGCGATTGGCACCTCCTTATCACTCCGCATTCTCGGTGGCCCCCTAGACACTACCGGGCCGTCCCGTACGGTTCTATGCACTCCGCCAAACTCACATATCTCATGCCAGCATGCAGATCAATGATAAATATCACAAAATTCTCAATTGGTCCACCCCGTAAACACTCATGCAAGTCAACTTTACCACATGCATTTCCCCAAAATTATTCACCAGAGTACACAATTTAGCTCAAAATAAATCAAATATAATAACCATGCATTTTACGTTATAAAAACTCGCATTCCAGGACTCGATTTTCATTCTAATTACCTAGGCTCAAAGGTAAGCAATCTGGCACACAGGGCAATTTCTAGAGTCCACAAAAATTACCAATATTACTCTTATGGCTAGTAGCAATTTATCGATATTCTATGTTCAAGAAATTTAATATTTTTCGACATAAAATTTTCCCTACTAGTCCCTAACATACCTGACATTCTAAGTCAAATGTGCTCACCTAAAATCCGACTTTGAGCTCGAGCTACGGACGACGATGATCGAGCTTCGAGCAAGACAACTTTAGCCAAAATGGTGAGAAATTAGCTACAACCAAACACGGGCAAATCAGGGTCAACATTGAATCAAAACTGGGAATTTTCCAAGAGATTTTTCCCTGATCCGCTTCCAGAATATCGAAGTTTGAAGTCTTACTGTTGACACCTGATTTTTAATCATCTTTTCTATTTTAAAATTAATAAAAAAAATTCATAAAAATTCATAAAATTAAAAAATCAACTTTGGAGACCTTGGCCAAGCCTAGAGAACCAATTTTGACCAAAAAATAATTTTTCATATTTTCAGTATTTTTCGATATTTTTACTTTCGAAAATTTATAAAACAAATCAAGAAAAAATGAGAAAATTGCAAAATCAACTTTGGAAACTTTGGCCAAGCTTAGGCAACCATTTTTAAGCAAATTTTTAAAAAAATTTTGTATTTTTTTAAATATATTTTTTAGAAATTAGGAAAATATTTAATAAATAATAGCATTTGTGGCCACAAAAATACATAAAAATAGTCAATATTTTTCTTTTAAATCCCTTTTAATGTTGGCCATCGCAAATTTAAAAAATCCAATTCGGGGTCGTGTATTCCTGCACGAGCATAATCTCGAATCGGGCCTAAAAAAATTCAATTTAGGTCAATTTATTTTCATTTTTCACTTTTAGGAGTTGTAACATTGTTCTCTAATATTCCAAATTTTAATCTTTGCCAATTATACCCAGAATGACTCAATTTTACAAAAAGGGCTTTAATGAAATTTTGCATTATTTTCAATAGTAAGAAATGAGCTTAAATTCAACATGCGGTAGATGTGTCGAAAATTGTGAGGAGATTTGGAAATACTTAAAATCTCATGGACTAGAGTACAAATACCTAACACTTGAGGGATTATTTTGTAAATAACAAAAAGAAGAGTTAGTGGAGAAATTAGAATAGAGAAGGGAAGATGGAGAAGAGAAGATGGAGAAGAGGAGATGAAGATGGGAAGATGGAGAAGATGAGATAAAGATGGGAAGATGGAGAAGAGGAGATGAAGATGGGAATATAAAGAAAATAAGATGAGAATAGAGAAGGGAAGATGGAGATGAAGAAGAGTTAGTAGAATGGGAGATAGATATGGAGAAGGGAAGATGAATATGAAGAAGAGTTAGTGGAGAAATTAGAATGTGAGATAGAGATGGAGAAAGGAAGATGAAGATGAAGAAGAGTTAGTAGAGGAATTAGAATGGGAGATAGAGTTAGTGGAAAAATTAGAATGGGAGATGGATGAATAGGTTATAAAAGGAGGAAGAAGTGAGTTTGGGAGGGGAAATTTTTTTGGGGAGAAAATTTTGGATGTTTGAGAGGGTTTTGGGAGATTAAAGAAAAATTGGAGAGAAAGAAAATACCAAAAAGAGAGAGAAAATTTTGAAAATTGGTGGGAGTTTAAAGTTAGGAGTTATCGTCACCAATTCCTTCATCGATCAACATAAATCAAGAGTTTATCCTCATCAACGAGCAAGCAAATTCGAGCTAAGTGTTTTTATTTATTCATTTATTTGTGGTTTTAGTATCAAATTAGCACAAATTGTATACACTTTCTCCATCTCCCTTTTCCCCATATTTTATGGTAGGTAAAAAAAAGGGACAACTCCGTATCAACGATAAATTCCATAGAGGTGCAAAGTGGGCCCAAACAAATTCTAAAATGCCCATCAAATTTGCAGCCGACTCGTCAACGAATTTTAGTTCAAATTGTTGAAGCAATTTGTTGTATTTTATTTTAAAGAACTCAAACCCCAGAATGGAGAAGCAAAGCGCATCCACTAGAGGTCGTTTATTTCCTGCAATTTAAATTCCTACACCATTAAACCCAAAAGGGAAGAGCCAAACCAATGATAGGCCGCACATTGGAGGTTTTTACCAACTGCAATTTAAATTCATGCACCATTAAACCCTAAAGGAAAGAGCCAAGCCAATGCTAGGCCGTCCATTAGAGGTTTTTACTTACTGCAATTTAAATTCCTACGCCATCAAACCCCAAAGGGAAGAGCCAAGCCAATGCTAGGCCGCTCATTGGAGGTTTTTACTTACCATTATTTAAATTCCTGCACCATTAAACCCCAAAGGGGAGAGCCAAGCCAAGGCTGGGTCATCCATTGGAGGTCTTTATTTACTGTCATTGACTTCCTACCGTTTAATTTTTGAATCACTAAATTTCACAGTGAGTAGACTATAATACTGCATAGAAGTCGTTAACACACTCCCTCTTTCGGCTTTAGGGAATTTTTAACACTTTGAAAATAAAAAAATACCACCCATGCATCCTATCTAAAAAGTGAAAATACAAAAAACAGAAACCAAAGAAGAGGAAGAGGATGAAGATAGAGAGAAGGGTTTGGTGGGGTGAAAGGACTTGGGTTGGAGGAGACAAGGGGAGAGGTTGGGCAAGAGGAAAGCCATGGCCTTTTAATGGAGTTTCGGTTGTTGATACTCAGTTCAAATCAAAGGGAAGAGATTGGATTTGACTGCAAGAACTGGAGAAGGAGAAGGAGAAGGGAGGAGTCATCCTTGTGCACGTTGTCGAGTTTTGAAACAGGGGAAGAGAGAGAGAGAGTTCGGAGATTTTTGAGAGGCTCTAAGCTTGGCCATCTCCCTTGTGTTCCTGCCTTTTTCTGCTCTATATTTATTGTTTTTCCTTTTTCCTTATTTTATTTTTTCCCCTGTCATTTTCCAAGTATTAGGGCCAATTTGATAAATAAAGAGTTCATTTGACAAAATATATATATAGATAAATTTCCCATTTTGTGGAAAATGAATTTGGTTTGCGAAATCGGCAAGTTTGTAACATACATATAATTAATCAAAAAAATATTTGGCTATGTTATTTTCAAAGTTAAAATGTGTATTTTCGATTTAGCGATAACACAACCAAATATGTTTAATACATTCATTTGAAAGACAAGTTTTTGGTCTTGTTTTTCTATTGTGTTCATATAAAAAAATGATTCGGTTTTCTATTTTCTTTTTGAAAACGAAATCCCTATTGAAAATGCATTTGGTCAGAAAATGGTTTTCAAAGTAAGGATCCAACACATGCAAAGTTGTTTTAAGTTTTGAACAACAAAATAAAAATGAAAAGAAATTTATTTTTAAGTTTGTATTTTCAATGAGGACGCAAATTGAAATACATTTTTTTGAACTTTGCAAACCACACACTCAAATGTCTCTTTTCTGATTTATATCCATGTTGGGACAACTTTTACTTTCAAGAATAAAATACCATTCTCACTCAAAATGAAACTTAAGAACATCACGAAGCAGGGCTCTTATTTTCTATGTACGGTGATATCATATTAGCGTATTTGTCCAAATTATGAAATTAAAATACAAAGTTTCTCATAAAAGAACAAGTCAAATCTATTTTCTTTGTTTTGCAGTGAAAAAGTTAATATATATATATATTATCAAAATTCCAAAAGGAAAATTATATATGTATTTACGTGTCAAGGATTTCGGGTTTAAAAGAGTCATCTATGAATTAGAAGAAGCTGAAAATGAACTTATAAGATGCAAAAGATCTGAGATGACAGATAATATTTCATTGAAGAAAATTTGATAATTCCTTTTTTCTCCATGCAAGATCTATCTAAAATAACTGATTCTAGGGCATAAACAGAGAAGAAGAACACAAATTGCAAAGCTCGACTTGTTTGTCAATTTATAGAAATTTTAGACTGAGAAAACTCTGTGTCTTGACTAGTCATTCTTTTGTCTCTAGGAAAGTTCATCGAGATTGCATACCCCTCCAAAGATGTGATCTACGTAATGCCTCCATCGCATTATCTATCGCGAATCATAAATGGGGCAATCAATCATAATTTGATGCTTTAGTCGGTCTAAAATGCGATTTATCCAATTGATCAAGATCAGCGAAGGGAGAATTAGTAGAATTATTATTAAGTGTATGAGCGGCGTATTGAATACAACGCATGGCTAATGTTTGTGGTCATATCCTAATAAACATGAAAAATCTATCTTCATGTGCTTGATTGATGGGTCAAATGATGTGTGGGACAAAAGAGGAGATAATTTCATTCATTCTTTCATAGAATGAGCGGACAAGGCAATCACGGCGGCTCTAGGCTACAAATAGCGACAGAGCAAAGAAAGGGAAAAAAAAAAGAGTACACTGGCATATCCCCGTGAAATTTGGCATCACAAAATAGAAAAGAAAGGGCAAAAAAAAAAAGAAAAAAGGAGCAATTCCTTCTCATTCACCCGAGGGCCTACGATATAAGCCCCATCCAGGTTTGTGGAGGCAACCAAAATGAGCCATCAACAGCCAAACAAAGGCAAGAAGCTCTCCACCTTTGCTCAGCACCTGCACGTGTGCCTCGCCCCTAATATGACCCGCCGCATAACACAGCATCTCCACCCACACTCCGCTCATCACCTTCCACTTCACATCCCCAAGCCTTTCCATCTTTCGGGCCAATCTGACACCCTCCCCAACCTCGGGTGCCCAGTCGGGTGAAATTTGATGAAGAGGAATTGCATCCAATTCCTCGCATAGGTCCTCCACATCCGTTTTCCTAAAACGGTTCAAGACCCGCAGCGCGCCTGCCGAGGTCATTTGGGCAACGCCGGCCACCGCGGACACCACGTTATTTTGATTAAGCAAAAGATACAACATGTAGTCGGAGAGGACCTTGCTGAATTCCATTTCCTCATTTCCGGCTCTCTCTCTCTCTTTGTTGTACCATATCTCGGTTGCGAGATGCCAAAATATAATACTGGTGTCGTAAGTAGCCGCGGTGACATGAGGTGAAAAATCGTGAGGACGTTCCCCAGGTGGTCTGCTCTGGAGAAACAGATCACCTCTGGCCTCAAATGTCTGTCTCACTTCTGGTGGGGTTTCAGCATCCATGGATTTACGCTTAACCTCCTCAAAGATAAAGATCCACAGCTTCGTAATAAAGGGATTCTTGGACACGTACTCCATATTCGCAATCATTAATTTTCTCCTTGGACCACAGAATTTCTCACCAACTTGATGGAAACAAGAGGCAATCTTCTTCGCCGGACGCAAAAGAATACTGCAAATGTTAGAATCAGCGACAATGCCCCAGCTCCGGCCGTGCTTATAAATCTTTCTCGGGCTCTCATTAAGCCACAATGACAAAAGGTTACAAGCAGAAATGGATTCTGACCACCTTCGAAATATGAATGGTGTGTCTAAGGCCGCAAACATAGCATTGGGACGAAACTGTACTTCACATGTGGAGGATCGGGGCTTCCTCAGGTAATCCATGGCGGCTACCAATTTGTGGAGATACGAATCTAGCTTGGACCACTTGATTTTGGCAAGAGTCCAATCGGAAAAAACGAGCATGAATAGAGCTATCGCATCAAGAGCCATCCCCCCGAATAGAAGGGAATAAGTAATTTCCACGTCGAGTTCGGGGAGCCGGTGCTTCTTCAAGCAATTAAACAGGAGGAAAGCCAGCGCAAGGTTAGCGAAGGCTACGAAACGGAAAATGCAGCTCCACTTGGAACGCATTGCCAATGCTTTCGTGTGGAGCACCTCGTACATAAAATCAAGTTCAACCGATATCACTCTTAACGCGTCTAGCGCAGAAACTCTACTGAAATATTCACGACTATTTTCGCGTTCTGATTCATAGAACATGAGATCTCCGATGAAGACTTTGAATATTTTAAAGAAGTAGTAAGCATGTTTTACCACGGTGCTCTCCGCAAGCTTTGCTTCCTCTCCATCAGAGTATCGTTCCCCTTGAGCATCGAGTTCTTCAAGGATCCCTGGAGCATTGAGTTCTTCAAGGATCCCGTTGAATTGACCATCTTGAGAGGTAGACAAGGACGATGACATCAGCGATTTCCTGAGCCTCGGGAGACTTGAGAGATTAAGTGCCAATGTCCTCTCCACATTTTTTATGACTCCGGAAAAAAACACAAGCATCGTTGGGATTGCCAACGTCTTGTCGCCGAGAAATATTTGCACAAAGACATAGATGGCGGCACCGACTTGGAAGACAAGACTGAGCAGGTGCCGCCGCCAAAGCGAGCTGTCCTCAAGAGAGAAGGCAGTAATTGTGTCTGGGCCACCAAGATGTAACAAGAGAAATGAAGCCCAAAATGCCTGAAGTGCTCCATCTACTTTAGCTGCACGAGCGAACGAATTGCTTTGGTTGTGAGAGATGAGCCCAATCGCGAATGCAGCTACCCAGTCAGCCATCAAGTAGGCCAACCACAAGAGGGAAATGACGAGATTGTTCGTTGTTTTCTTTCTAAGGGGTGCAAACAGAATCAAAAAGACTTGAAGCAATAGGCTCAGCATGACGAAGCCTCGGATGTTCCATTTGTTCCACAGAAGCGAAATGGAACTGAACGACATGTTTTACTCTCTCCTCACCGATTAAATTTCGGTCACGAGAAAACTATCCTCTCAACAATCCATCAAGAGGATTTATATGCATCAAGAAAAAGGTGCTTTGGAGGCTCTATATGCTTGGAAGCACTATATTCTCTATTGCCTGCGACTTTGGTACAAAGGAGGATGGAGCGGTCACACGGTGGTGGCAACTTTATTAATATTTTCTTTTATTTTTTTTCCTTCTCGTAGGACTTGTCGTTTTATGGGACAGAAGGAATCCATAAATCTGGCCTCGTACTGTAGTTCTAGCACTCTCATGTAAGCAAGATATTTGCATATCATTTCTTGGTTGATTGAAGCTTGAATTTTAAATCGTATGCAGATGGACATTTAGGCTGCGTATGGTAACCATTCTCATTCTCTGATTCTGTTCCCTAGAACAGTAAAGAATGAGAATCATGTTTGGTAACCCAAATAATTCTGATTCTGATTCTGTTCCCAGAATCAGTTTTAGAATAAAATCCAGAACTAGAAAAAAGTTGGTTTTGAAAAAAGAATCACTTTTGACAATCACAAAACATAATGAAATCTCACATCTTTCAGTTTTCCCTTTCAGTTTTCTCATCACTTTTCTCTCAACCTAATAAAAATAAAATTTTAAAAAAAAATTAGAAAATTTTTTAAAAATCACAAAAAAATTAGAAATTTCCTAAAAATAGAAAAAGCTTAAATTATGCTAGTTTGACCTCATTTTCATAAATTGAGGCCTAAATTTCCTAGATTTCCTAAATTTCACTCTTCTACAAAAAAAAATATTACAAAAGATGAGGGCATCCAATATGCGAATGGTAACATATATAATCGTAGCCGTGTGTCACAAAATGTGGCCATCTACACGTAGAATTGGAGCCAAACACCCATTTGGATTTAGGAAAAAAATTGCAAAATGATAGTGAAGGACTCGTACTTCATATGAAAGAGGACAATTTGATCTTTTTTTTCAGTAGATAATTTGTTATTTGGTTATTATGTTTGTATGTATTTGGACAACGCAACATCTAAAGAAAAAATGAGTCCTTAATATAGAAACGTATCTTATGCTTCAATCAAACTTCAAACATCATGTATTAAAATTTGTGTTTCATTTATGATATGCTAAAAAAATAAATGTATTTTAAATTATTTTTGTGTGCATTGGAAATTAGTCTTCATTTAGGATGAAATTTTACAAAATAATTACATAGTTATTTGACTTAAATGAAAAAAAACTAGAAAGAGAAACAGTTTTTTGAAATAAATTTTGTGCAGTTATCAAACGCACTTCTGGTTCTCCAAAACTCATCCAGGAATATAATAAAAAAAAAGTCATTTTAATCAGAATCAGTTTTTGGGATCAGAATCGTTACCATACGCAGCCTTAAAGTGGCACAAAGTCCATCGTCTTTAAAAGAGAGAGAGATTAGAAAGTAGTATATTATTTGGGACAATTTAATGTGACACGTGGAAATTCTGCTAGCAATGGGAAAAGGGACATGTGAAAAGTAAAGTAATTTGCGTCCTGTAAAGTCTCGGCCTTCCTGGAATTCACTAAAGTTTCTCTCCCACCATCACTTTTTTTTTTTTTGGCAAAGTCTTGGCCTTCCTGACTTTATTAAAGTTTCTTTCCATCCACGTAACACGTGGAAATTCACTACTTTTCCTTCACTCTCTGGGATAAAAGCACATGATATCCAGTAAAGCCTATGGGGATATTTTCTAAACATTATGAAACAAGCACTTGTGGACAAAAAGTTACGGATTTTTCTAACCTCTAATGTGCATCTATGAAAGTCTTGGTGTTCCTGGACTTTATAGTTTTCTCTCTCAATTAGCCTTTTATCACTTAGCTTCAACACAGCCCTTGTTATACTTTCAGTGACCGATTCACCAATATTTGAATAACAGCTTCAGATGTAAGTTTATCCTCAGATGCAGATGATCTCTTCATATGTTGTATGACTTCAAAAGTTAATTTCAGATGTAATTCCTTGGATGAAGTGTAACATGTCATGTTGACAACTTAAATAGGCATAATAATAACTCCCAATTCATTTCTAATACATTCACATGAGATCTTTTCGATTAATTTAATAAATATCTCAGCCATTTGATGTTTGGAATCAACAAACTGAATATTGACGTCACCATCATACACATGATCACGAATATCCACATAACATAAAATCTAAACCTTTAGGATACCAGAGTCCTAAATTGGGATTTGTTCCTATATATTTAATGATCCTTTCCCAGCTATAAGATGAGATTCCATAGGATCTTATTGAAATCTGAGGCCCATACGAACATTAAAAGTTATGTCAGGTCTTGAAGAAGTAAGATATTATATAGAACCTATCATGCTTCGATATAATTTCTAATCAACCTTTTTAACCTTTTCATCCTTATACAATTTTGAAGAGTAGGACATCGAAGTCTCGATTTTTTTGCAGTTTTATGAACCAAATTTTTTCACAATCTCCTTTTTATAAAGTACCACTTTTGTTTTGCTCCACATGAAGTCCAAGGAAAAAAGTGAGTTCTCCCATCATGCTCATGGGAGAATTGCTTGCAAAGATATTCGTCAGAAGATCAAAAAAATAATATCATCAACATATATTTGAAGTAATAATACATCATTGCCTTCCCTTTTGATAAACAGTTTAGTATTTTACTTACATCTTTCAAATCCATTTTCCACAAGAAAATTGCTCAGTTTTTTACACCATGCTCATGGTGCTTACTTATATCCGTATAGAACTTTCTTCAGCTTGTAAATATATTCAATTTTCTTTGGGTCTCCAAATCCAATTGGTTGTTCCACATATATCTCTTCTTTGATGTAATCATTCAAGAAAGCACTCTTGACATCCATCTAGAACAATTTGAAATCGTTGTGGCAAGCATAGACCAGAAGTAATCTTATTGATTGTAACTTTACTACTGGAGCATAGATTTCATCATAGTTAATTCCTCATTGAGAGTATCCCTCTGCTATAAGTCTTGCTTTACTCCTAGTCACCTTTCCTTTATTATCTAACTTGTTTATGAAAACCAATTTTGTGCCAATTATTGGATGACCCTCTGGCCTAGGTACAAGCTCCCATACTTCATAAGTTTAAATTGCTATATCTCAAGTTGCATAGCTTCAATCTAGCTTCATCAGTTAGGGCTTCATCAATTCATTATGGCTCTATCTCAGACATAAGTGCTAACGTGCTTATAGCATCTATGAGCTTGGATCTAGTTCTCATTCCTTCATTAGATTCCCAATAAATGACTAGATTTATGCTTCCAATTGGTGTAAAGCCTTTCATTCTATCTTTCATTTGCCTTAGAAGATTTAACTTCGTTAGAATCTTTAGAAGTTGCATCTCTTTGAGTGTCGTCATGTTTCTTAGTTGTCTTTGATGCTTGATTGTCTTCAAATGTTGAAATTTGCTCAGAAGGTAGTACATTCACGATGCCTTCAGAATCTGACTCACTTCTTCAAACTTCACATTTATTGATTCTTCAACTACTCTTGAGTTCTTGATGTACGCTCTAAATGCTTTGCTTGAACTAGAATAACCAAGAAAGATTCCTTCATCTGATCATTAGAGTTTTTAAGAATGAAACGTGTACATCCAAATAAATGAAAATATGAAATTCTTGGCTTTCGACCTTGTAGTGGTCGTAAGAAAAACAGATTTAGAATATAACAAGCAATTGAAATTGCTTCCGCCAAAAAATGAGAAGAGATTTTATTTTCAATCAAAAAAGTTTGAGCCATTGCTTGCAATAAATGATTTTCCTTTCAACCACACCATTTTGCTCAGGCGTTTAAGGAGAAGAAAAATTGTGTTGAAAACCATTTTTATCATAAAATTTAGAGAAACTTTAATTTTCAAATTCTATCCCATGATTGGTTTGTTGGGATTCAAGTAACATGCATAGGCAAAAATTAAATTATAAACACAATGGAAATAAAACCCATACATGTATCTCTAGAGGCGTTGTTCGTGCGTTTCAAATAAAAATCAAATTAAACGAAGAGGGTTAACGAATTACCTCTTGTAGCGTACTTCAAACGAGTTGATTCAAATGTTCTTCGATTCGAGTCCCACAAACGTCGGACCTCTAGTTCAGACACACCACCAATCGCACGACGAACGGAAGAAAGACGACGCGAAAAAACTCCACACTCGATTGTGCTAGCAATCTCGTGAAAAATAACTCTCCGCGCTCTTGATTTTTGGTCACCGTAAGAACAAAACCGTAGAAAGAATTTTTCTGGTTTTTTCTCTCTCTCTTTTTCTCACGGACACGCACACTAATTTACGCTTGCTTTCTACTTACTCTCCGCAACGCTTTTGCAGATTAAAAGTTGAAGATGTCATGGGTAACGCGCACGATCAATGATGGTTACTAATCGTGTGCGTTGTGCACTTTAAGCACAGTTGCACGATCAGTAATCACTGATCGTGGAAGGAATGGGTCAACAAAAATTAATGTTGACTGTGGTCCACGTGCAATCAACAATTGACGCACTGCCCTTTTTTTTCCTTTTGTTTGTTTCTTCTCTTGTGTTTTATTATACTATTATTATAATAAAACCCCATGGTCAGCAATTGCTGACCATGTTTGCGTGCAACATCATATAAAAAGTATATTTATATGTAAATATGTTAATAAATTATATCTATATATAATTTAATAAAAACAAGATAGTGCGACCACATACGTGTATTTTAGATACATCAATATGTGTCCATTTTAAGAGTGCGTGAGCATCGTATACACGTACGTCCAAGACCAAAAATAAAAATTAAATTAAATATAATTTAATTTAATTTCAATTTGACTAATTCGATAGTCGTGATTGCAACATAATTGCAATATCATATTTTCCGTTCAACGTCGTCATTTATTGGTTAAGGTGTGTGATATCCCTAGGTTCATCACTGAGCTGGCAGTAAGACAAATACTAACACATTAGTATTTCCAAGAAAATTGATTGTCCCGATCAACTACTAGGTCCTACAAGCCACGAGTGACATTTAGCAATATGTCATGGCTACCCAGACAGCATGAATATTTTAAGAACATAATGAACCTGTCAGCTCCAGTTACAGTGTAATTCAATCCCTCCGTTTTACTATGTCCCGATCGAACAAAGGCCATGGAATATTTGTCAAGCCACCAATTCGATCATATGCACAAATCTAATTTACATGCATTTGTACGAGACATAAACATTTTATTCTCGATTACAACCCCGGCCGAGGATTTCAATGCATTGTCATAACTAGATCGCATAGGACATCATACCTTGCATGTAACAAGGAGACAGATTCCATTTTGCGCACACGTGTGACTTCGTATGTGCACGAACTATAACCATTAAGTACAGAGACGGATCAGCGAACCGTCAATATGCGCACTTATGAACTATAGCCATCCAACGTACAAGTCAATATTGTGCCTCAGGTCTAAGGATTATTTACACAAGACTTGAGCATGAACGATTAGACATTGACCACGCTAAAAGCTTCCATGTCGCTAATCGTTAAATGTGTGTCACGTTCAGTGAACTTGTCTGACACAAGCACCTGTGTTCCAATTCAGGCATCGCAATACCTAATGACTCATGACTCGTCATTCCTTTAAGTATTCAATATTTATAAGCAAAATTAAGAACACATCGGTCTCAACAGGATCATTAATATCCACTTAATGATCCATCGACCGAGAACAGTTTAAAGATTCAGTCTAACTATAAACCTGCCACACATATTCTCGACGTCTCAAGAATAAGTCTAGTCACAACTGATCTTATGGAATTTATTCATATATAATTGGACAAATGAATAAACACGTCTTTGCCATTAATTTAATAATAAATTGAAATACAACCAAAATCCCTAATATGTAACTATTACATAGTTGCTTTAGGGCATATATATCTAACATGGTTTTGATGTTAAAGATAGTGTAACCTTTTTCATTTTGTACTTACTTCGTAAAGATTTCAAAATATGAGGATGTATCACTCTTACGAGCAGGAAAGAATACCCACGTAAATCTCATGTAGTCATCTACTATTATCAAACAGTACCTTTTACCACCTATGCATTGACTTCGAGTAGGTCCAAAAATATTAATATGAAGAAGTTGCAAAGCACGATTTATAGATTTGAATGAACTCCTTACTTGCTTACCAAGTGTGCATACATAACATAATTTTGCTTTCTCAATTTTCACTTAACTTCCTCAACTAAAATTAGAAGTTATTATGAGAAACCATTTTAATGACAGGTTATTTCATCTGATCTGACTAGCATTCAATTTATCCAACTAAATTCCTCTTCATGCACTTAAATCTAATTTCTAGCTCCAGCAACAGTGAAATGAGAATTCAGACAAGAGAGATGGTCTCATTTTATTTTTTTCTTTATTAAGGAAATGTCGATGATTATGTTTTTATTTTTCCGGTGGTCCCAAAAATGAGAAATGGTCGGTCTCGGTGTGCATCAGCACTACCGAAAAAATTCAGTACATGGTATTAATGGAGCAAATTTGAGGTTACGGTAAAAATGGGTATTTGTTTATTAAGGAAATGTCGATGATTATGTTTTTATTTTTCCGGTGGTCCCAAAAATGAGAAATGGTCGGTCTCGGTGTGCATCAGCACTACCGAAAAAATTCAGTACATGGGATTAATGGAGCAAATTTGAGGTTACGGTAAAAATGGGTATTTGGAACGAAAACTAAAGTTTACATTTTTTTTAAGATAAAAAAAGTTCAAGGCATATATGGGACTGAACCTAAAGTTTGGGGTATTTTTTTACACAAAAAAAAAAGTTCATGATAGATTTGGGACTTGAACTAAATTTGGCGATTTTTTTAGGGAATTTGGCCCTTGTTTGTCAAAAGATTATATCTATTAAAAAATCCAAGAAGGTAGAAGAATTGTAAACCAGCCAATACATTTGAGCTCAAGATAGATGTAACTAGAATTGGTTTAAAAACTAGTGGGTAGATTTAAATGTTTGCAATGCGTCATGTGTACAACTGGAAGACGGCATTAGGTTATTGATTGTTAAACCCGGTCATTATTATGTAATTGGCAACATAATGAAACTGTTTTTCCACTCAATTATGTTCTTGATTCAACCAATGACAAAATTCCATCAAAATGTTTAATTTACACAATGAAATGGAAAAAGGAAAACTCGCCCTTTCATGTGGCTGATTGGTATAAGCCAAAGCCAAATTGGAGTAAATATAAAGTGGGTCGCTCCAAGAAGGCATCTCCCACCAAAGTAAGTGGTGACAGGCTTTCCTGCAAACCAGGAATCTCTCTTTATCTTTCTTTCTATTTCTCAATTATTGATTTCTTATGCGTGGACGATGCTTATTGCTTTGCATCCAGTTCATGTTTTATTGTCAAATCATTCCTATCTCCATTTTATTTGCACATCCACCTATAATTACCTGAATTTCAAACTATCGAGCTTCAATATGTACCCTTATGGAATGTTAGGTGATACCACATGTAACAAGACACTTGATATTATTGATGAACAAGATACAAGCTAATAAGTCATGTATGAGTGTGCTTGTGAAGGATAAGCAGGTGTCATGTCCCTCCCAAGGTGAATCCAAAGGAGTTTGACAGATGGCCAAGTGCCACCTCGCAGTGCCACTTCCACGAGGTGGCACATGCACTGAGTGCGGGATCCCAATCACTGCTTGCTTTTCTCAAGACAATTATGGCATTTTATTTTCTGTTAGGAGCCGTCATTAACTTATTATGGGTCAATTAGAGGCCAAGCAAAACACGGGATTTTGTTTTACTATTGCAAATCATAGATTTCGAATAGAGGGACATGATTACCCTAGAAATTGTCTAACGCCCAAAATTAGTACCTTCTCTCTTTTAATGGGGGAAAACATTTCATGCGATATTTTTCTTCGCTCTTTTTTGTATTGTTAAACCGCATAAACCTAAGTTATCATGTGATAATCAAGCAAATTACGATAGTATAATCATAGAAAGTATGGTAACTAGAATCCAATCCATATCGGGCAAAAAATATAACAATGTCTTGCTATTAAGACCCGAATAGGACTCCCGTAAGCTAATGTATAAAACTGAATATGCCATCAACCTAGTTTTAAGGAACGTAAATTTTCTAAGCTAGGTCATAAGGTTGCCGCATTAAACAAAATGAAATTAAACAAAGCATAAATCAAATTTAGTCCTAAAAATGCCATTTCTAACCAAATGCCTCTTCGATTTTCTAAGCTAGGTGATAAGATGTGCTCGTTTCATAGACATGGCCACCGGCGGGGACTGCCGGCTCCGGTCCATGAACCAACGATTAACCTAAACTGGCAATCCCGGTTCAAATTGAGGGAGGACTAGAATCAAGCCCTTAAGTGGCAGTTCCGATTTCAGCTTTGAACCAACGGTTACAGACCGATCTCGGGCCCTGCTCTAGTTCAAAATCGAAAATGGAACCTCTGGTTTCAATTATGGTTCTTCATTTTAAACATTAAATTGTAATGAATTTATAATAAAATTGTCATCAAATTATCAAATAATGAATTATGAAATAAAAACATAATTAATTATCAAATACAAATTGTAATCAAATTTGGGGGGGAAAGGAGGAGAAGGGGGCTTGAATCTAATGAATTATCAATAAGTGCTTATATATTTTTTTGGTAATAAAAGAATCGAAGCCCATGTAATTCTCTTACCTTTGATAACCCCATACTTACCTCATCCTCAATCGTCCCTACCCATTCCGATATCGATGTCGATGGTATATCCGTCATCAAAGAATTCGGCTTTATTATTGCGATTTATCTCTTGTTGTATATATTAAGCTTTTGTCCAATCATTAAGCTTAAGCCTCCACCAAATTGAGAGCTAATCTTGAGCGTCATTCGTCCAATCTGCCCGTTTCATGCCTTTCGAGGCGACATTCAAGCTTAGCAACTGTGACATTTGTGAGAGTCGATTGTCTTATTCCAAAATTTAATTCGTGGTCTAATTCATAAGATGATGACTTTAAATAAATTCTCAAAGTAACGGGTAGCTTTTTTGGAGTTACACGTATCGACCATTTGGTCCACGTACTTAATTTCCTAGTTAGCCTTTCCCCTTTGGTCAATTAGCTCAAAGTGACCAGTTTCGAGTGAGATTCATTTATAGCGCCTCTGTGAAATATCCATTATGTATTCAAATTTCGAAAAAGGGTCAAATTTTAGAATGACACATTTCGGGCTAATTTGGAGCCCTCCCTGACCAAGGTTGTCCAGCCGGGTGCATCAGGAGGAATTGCATACAATTTTCGACATAAGTCCTCCATATCCTTGTTCTCAACAAGGTTCAAATACCCTGCAATGCTCACCACAGCTGCCGAGGTCATTTGGGCAATGCCAGCCACTACGGACACCACGTTATTTTGATTAAGCAAAAGATACAACATGCAGTCGGAGAGGATCTTGCTGAAGTCCCTTTCCTCATTGCCGGTTGTACATCATTTCTCCATGTTGTACCATATCTCGGTTGCGAGATGCCAACATATAATGCTGTTGTCGTAACTAGTCTGGGTGACATAAGCTAAAAATTCGCCACAAATTTTTTCAGTTAGTGTGCTCTGGAGAAACAGATCACCTCTGGCCTCAAATGTCTTCTTCACTACTTCTGGTGAACTTCTGGCAGTCATGGATTTATGCTTAACCTCCTCAAGGATAAAGATCCACAGCTTCTTGATAAAGGGATTCTTGGACACGTACTGCGTATTTGTAATCATTAATTTTATCCTTGCACCACAGAATAATATCTCACTAACTTGATAGAAACAAGAGACGATACTACATATTGTCTCACTAACTTCATGAAAACAAGGGACAATCTTCTTAGCCGGACGCAACAGAGTACTGCAAATGTTAGAAACAGCGACGAACGCCCAGCTCCGATCATGCTTATAAATCTTTCTTGAGCTCTCCTTGAACGTCTCGAATAAAAGGTTGTGAGCAGAGAGATTCTGACCACCTTCAAAATATGAATGGTGTAACTAAGATTGACATAGCGTTGGCACCAAGCTCCGCGTCGCATGCGGTGGATCGGGACTTCCTCAGGTCATCTGTGGCGGCTACCAATTTGTGGAGATATGAATCTAGCTTGGACAATCCTATCTTGTACCGCTTGATTTTGGCAAGAGACCAAATGGAAAAAACGAGCATGAATAGAGCTATCGCACCAAGAGCCATCCCCTGAATAGAAGTTAATAAGTACTTTCCATGTCAAGTTCAGGGAGCCGATGCTTCTTCAAGCGATTAAATAGGATAAAAGCCAGCGCAACGTCAACGAAGGCCACGAAGTAGAAAATGTAGCTACACTTGGAATAAATTACCAATGCTTTTGTGTGGAGCACCCCGTACATAAAATGGAGTTCAACTGATATTATCCTCAACGTGTCTAGCGCAGAAACACTCTAGAAATATGTACGACTCCTTTCGCATTCTAATCTATACAACATGAGATCTCCGATGGAGACTTTAAATATTTTAAAGGAGTAAGCATGTTTTACCATAATGCTCTCAATAAGCTTTGCTTCCTCTTCATCGGAATATTTGAGTTCTCTAAGGAGCTCGTTGAATTGATTATCTTCAAACAGAGGTAAGACCGACCACATCATTGATTTCCTGAGCTTCGGGAGGCTTGAAAGATTAAGTGCTAGTGTCATCTCCACAATTTTTATGACTCCGGCAAAAAACACAAGCATTGTTGGGACCACCAATGCCTTGTCGCCAAGAAATGTTTGCACAAAGACAGATAGCAGCACCAACTTGGAAGATAAGATTGAGCAAGTGCCGTCGCCAAAGCAAGCTATCCTCTTGAGAGAAGGCAGTGATGATGTCTAGCTCACCAAAATCTAATAAGGGAAATGAGGCCCAAAATGCCTGAACTGCTCCATTTGCTTCAACTACATGATCAGACGAATAGCATTGGTTGTGAGAAATGAGCTCAGTAGCAAATGCAGCTATCCAATCAACCATCAAATAGGCCAACCACAAAAGGAAAATGATGCGGTTGTTTGCTCTTTTTGTTTTTCCCCTTAGGGGGCAAATAAAATGAGAAAGACTTGAAGCGAGAGGCTCAACAGATCGCAGCCTCAGATGTTCCATGTCTTCCATAGAGCAGAAATGGAGATAAATGCCATATTTTTTGCTTTGTTTGAATTTTATGGCTCGTCTTTGGTATAATTTCAGTTAGGACAAAATATGTGGGATGTTGAGATGGTTCCTTACTTGTTTGTGTGGAGATCGTATCTATTCAAAAACTCAAGAATGGACATAAGCAAGGTATCGTATACCTTAAGTGGCAAAGAAAAGTATGTCATCCATGAAAGGATGAATAGATAAAGGCATTCATGGCAGCACAAAGTACATTCGCATCTATCCTCTTTCAAGTTTGGCATCAAAGTATAGAAACGACACACCGTATTCTTCTCATGGAATAGAAACAAGATCCGTTGTATGGAAAGGAGAGTGAAGCTAGGCTTTTGGCAACAACCGAAGGAAGAACTTGGCATTTCCATAATAGAGATGTCTCATCGCAGACGTTGTATTCTTTCTCTAATTTTACTTCGGCAATTAAGAATTGAGAGTTCGACCAAAAAAAAAATTTAAGAATTGAGAGAGAGAGAGAGAGAGAGAGAGAGAGAGAGAGAGAGAGAGAGAGAGAGAGAGAGAGAGAGAGAGAGAGATATTTCTGAATTGTAGCAGAGGGTCCAAAATTAGCTAATTTGTGGAGAGCAAGCAACGTTGGCCCCATTTGAGGATCATAATTGATATAGAGAAAATTCTAAAAATCGTTCGAAATTGGTTCATTTCTCAAAATTCCTTTGAGCTTGATCTTGTTCTAAAACATCTTAGATTTATGCCATGTTTTTAGCTTAGTTTGAACATTATCGCTCCTCTCTATATCATATTGGTTCGCATAGCAGGAACAATGGGAAATATATACGTAAACGTGTTGAGATGGTTCCTTGTTGTTTGTCAAAAGAAATAACCTACTAAAAAAGCCAAGAAGATAAAAGAACCGTGAAATCAATCGGTCCCCCAATTAACACAATCAAGGTATTAAATGGCTGAAGAAAAATACCTTATCCATGATTAGTTCAATAAGAGGGAATCCCATATTTTCCATTTGTTCCATATATCTGAAATGGAGCTAAATACCATGATTTTGCTTAGTTTGAACTTTATCGTTGCTCTCTATATATTTCGGTTCGTATAGGAGGAATAGTGGGGAATATTTATGTACATGTCAAGATGGTTCCTTGTTTGTTAGTCAGAAAAATGAATCTAGTGAAAAACCCGAGATGGTAAAAGAATTGTGAACCAACCATTCTACAAATGAACACAAGTAAAGTATCTCATTCATTAAATGGTTGAAGGAATGTATCTCATCCTTGATTAGTTCAATAAGATGGAACCTCGGGCGTTCCATTTGTTCCACAGATTTGAAATGGAGCAAAATGCCATGATGTTGCTTAATTTGAACTTTATTGCTCATCTCCATGTAATTTCTGCTTGTATAGGAGGAATAGTGGGAAATGTATATATGCATCCTGAGATGTGAGACAATAACACTACAAGTTCTATAACTTTCATACAGCGCTTACTGAAGTGCCTTAACATTTTTTTTTTTCGATCACTTGAGTGTCATATCTTTCAAAGGATCATTTGGTACTCTTAAAAAAAGTTCACATAAGTATCGAAAATCTGACGTGGCATGGCACTTATGGTGAACAATTTTAAAAGGTAACGGCACCTAAGTGATTGATGGAAAATTTATAAGGCATTCATGGCCGCTCAAAACTACAAATAGGGACAAAGCAAACTAGTTGGGAGAAGAGGAAGGTACCCTCGCATCTTATCCTTGATATTTGGCTGAAAAACTCCCAAATTGATATTCTCCTTTCTTTTCCCTTTTCGTGATGAAGAGCGGCTCCTTTCGAAGAATTCAGCTGAAAAACTATTTAGAGAGGAGGAGTAATTTTAGCATTCGACAGTAAGAAAAAGAACAATGCAACATTTTCTGTTGATACCTAAATTTTGATTTTTCTTTTTTATTTATATTGCACAAAAATGAGAATTTATTCTCACAAAAAATATTTCCTCATAATTTGCATATTTTAGTGCATTGCATTTTTTTATTTGCATCGATGGTGAGATTTTTGAGCTTAATTGGATTATTTGGACCGAGCTCACAAGAGCACAAGATTCGACTAAAGTCCATGATCATCATTAGGGGGCCAAAAATTGTGATTAAAATATCAAGTGAAAAATTAATTTATTAATGAGAAACTTGCAGAACAATTAACCCTTTTATTCTAGAATTACTTAACCTAGCTCTATATAAGGACTTGTTGTCACACGCCAAAGGCACATCGACAATAGCTCACGAAAAAAATCAGAAATACACAAAGAGTGTTGTATTTTCACTCAATCCTCACACTCATACACTGTTCTGCAGAGATGTTGCAGAGCACATACACTCAAACTGATTTGTTTGAGGAAGAATAATGAGAACACGAGAGAATTGGGGCAACACACACAAACCTGATTTTTTGTTCAATGTTAAATACAAAGCATAACAATAACTAACCACTAACTCCATCCACTAACACCACTTCCTAAAAAATAGGAAACAACTTAACAACCACTAACTCTGCTTTCTTAAAAATAGGAAACAACATAACAGAAACTAGAAACAGTCTAACTTGCTTATAAGGCAACCTATGACTCGACCCTAAGATGCTAAACATAAACATAAGACATAAAACATCAGGTCCTAATACATCATCTAACAAAGAGTTCATTCAAAAAACTTGAGAGAAAAAGTGAGAGGCAACCACCGTTTGACCGAGACTCTTCCACCGAAGTCCTGCTGCCTTGACGGTCTCTTGGCCTGAACTTTTAGCTGTTGTCCACCACTTCTTCAACTAGTTGTGCGCGATTTCCACCCCTGCTCGTGCCATCGTTCCTGCTCCTAGTGGAAGAACTGTGTTGCAGCAAAACGTGCCCTTTTGAGCCAATGCCATCACCGCAAGTTTGAACTGTTCCATCTACCTAAGGTGCTGAGTTTCACTTTTGGCGTGTTCACTATCCACAAGTGCCAGCAAACCCAATCCAGTGGGATTAGTAAACTGATTGTCGCTTTCATCATTATCTTTACCCACTGAAGTTGCTAGATTTCTTCAGATTTGTGTGCTGCTGTCCATCTGCTTTGTTGCATTATTTCTACCGTCGTACGAATTGCAATTTTGACGTCCCTCAGGCTGTGAGCTGCTGAACAAGTCCAGCCGTGCGTGTGAACCATCTCGAGCCTCCCACAAGTCTAGCCGTGGGTGAAGATCATCTCGGGCTAATCCGAAGAGTTGAAACTTGGTCGTCAAACTTGGCGTAAAAGTCCAAAAGAGTAAAGCATATTTTGTAATCTAGGTATTGAATCATTCTGAATATTTGATTGCAAATTCTGAGCATATTTTACATATCTTGCACATGTTTTCGTATCTTGAAAATTTCATTTTTTCTAGGATATTGCAACATGTGACTTGCCTTTTGCACGTCAGAATCGAACGTTGGATATCCATGAATATATCTTGCGATATATCTTGTGTTTAAATTGGAAAGATCGTGCCATAAAGTGAATATTTCGGGATTTTATGGAATCTCGTGATAATTTGAAAATCTTTTTGAATATAATCAAGATACCTAAAATATTTCAAGATGTGATGATTAGGAAAATTTCCTAATCCGCAACTACATACATGGAAATAAGTCATCTATCATGCTTTAGATAGAATTATTTCCATCGCGAGGTATTTCAAATTTTTAGGGTCGATCTATCAGGCTTTAGATCGAAACTTGATTCGAAAGAAATTGCGAAATATTCAAGTTGATTTATTTTCTACATTTAAGTTTATCTGATTGGATCGTTATCTTTGCATATTAGATTGGTTGACTTTCCATATTTGAATTGAACCGATGGGATTGCTATCTTTTTGCAAAAAACCTCAGTGTGACAAACGAGAGAGAGAGAGAGTATCTGTTCACTAGATTCAAAATCAATCTCCCTGACTCCTAATCGCTGAGTCATGCATCAGAACTATTAAAGCATAAACGGAAAAAAGTGTCTTTCCTCGACAACACAAATCTATGGAATTAGCCAACAATGAAAATTAATACAGGTCAAGTTCTCAGCTTCAGCACCTGAATAATGCATTGAGAAATCTCATTGCAGGCCTCGGCCAACCATGTCCTTGAGCAGTGCGTGGAATGAAAGCCATCTGAATGGAAAGTTAAAACATTACTTAGAGGAATAGGATAATGAAGCTAGCTGAATGATTTCACAACGTGTCAAAAAAGAACACCAAGACAACCAAACGGTTTTCATATAGCATAAATACTAGTGTATCAGTTCTTGTGCCGCTAATTGAGCAGTATCAAACACACATGTCAAGCAAAGAGCTATATGCAGATTCAACATCATTTCTGCCCGGAACTGCATGAAAAATAACTGGCAAGATACGGACCAATACAAAAAGAACAAGAGTGAAGAAAGATGCAAGAGCGTGGTTTCTGTATAGAAATCATGGAAATTATTATATAGAATAAACCCCTCCTCCCACCAATTATCACTAAGAGACTAAACAGCACCTTCATGAATTCTTCAAGTAGCCGAGGTGCAAGTTCCAAAGCACGTCTGAAATCACCGACCAAAGCTGTAGATAGGGAATCTGATTCCCTTGTTAACTGAGCCTGGATCAACAATTCTGTTTTGAAAGAAATCAAAGCACCAAGCACATCTTTATTAAGTGCCGAATTACTTGAAATGTATATTCGACAGAAAGGACGAGGTCGGCCGAAACTTACTTGGGAGAAGTAGTAAAACAAGATTTAATAGAGTGGGAAATAGATTGGCGTATGGTCTGCCTTAGGACGGAGTGGAGGAAAGCTATCCGCATTGTAGAAGGGGGGATTTCCTATGTTTCAGAGTGCCCTGTTTAGTGCTTTTTATTTATTTATATGTTTGTTTATTTATTTATTTTTGGGTAACCATATTTTTACTTTTATTTTAGTATATTTTAAGCTTTTCGCTTTGGGTTCATCGACCGCCGACCCCAACTAGTTTGGGATAAAAGTGATGTTGATGTTGATGTTGATGTATATTCGACAGAAAGCTACTTATGACAATCTTGCTGCATATCACCTCAACTAATGGGGGATGTTGTGTGACATCCCGATTTTTCTCGCCTAATTAATTAAGAATGACAGTTATATTAGAGTCAATTTATTTGACTTAGAAATTTACTATGTTAAGTAAATTTTAGAGTCGGTGATGTGAGAATAATTTCTCGGATGAGGAGTGACAATACAAAGGGGACACCCTAAAAATGTTAATTGAGTTACTAATTAAATTATTAAGACAACTATAGTCAATTTATTTTTACTATGGTCAATTTATTTTTACCATAGTCTAAACTAAGGTTAATAGACATAATATACATAATTAAGCTTGTGGGGGACAAAATGGAACTTTTATTCCCCAAATTCATGGCCGGCCAACATAGGAAAGCATTGAAGAAATTGGTGTGGACCAATTCATGATTTCAATTCCATGATATTGTCCCATATTTATTATTCTTTGGACCAATTTCATGATTTTGTCCCAACATAATTATGACTCCCCAATTAATTACTAAACCCATTATCTTTCCACTCTTTCAAGAACACGCTCTCTCTCATTCATTCTGAATCAAAAACAAATTTCACACCACAAATTACTTTCAAAGAAGATTAAGGAAGATCAAGGGTGATTTTTCTCAAAGATTGAAGTGTTCTTGGCATTTGAGGCAAGTTTAACATCTTTCTATTACACTTTTATGATTCAAAGTTTGCTAGGCTTGATTTATTTGGAGCATGATATGAAAATGGATGTGTGAATGATAAATTTCGTGCTCATGTGGAGAGAAAATGGCCAAATGGTTGGGTTGAGCAAGCTGCCCTGAAAAGAGATAATTCCTACCCCTCTGTTTTGCTATTTTCGTACTGGTGTATATAGACTCCAAAAGACTAAGATCAAAACACGAAAAATGATTCTAACATCTTGAACTGTGTCATATAATTTTTTTGGGAATTTTTGAAGTCCATTTGGTCAGTCTAAAGGCCTTACTTAAACACGGGTCTGATCTGTACTAATCTGTAGCTACCCTTGGCTCCTGTTTTCACTATTTTTGTACCACTCTTTGTGGACTCCAAAAGATCGAGAACAAAACACGAAAGTTGGTCCTAACATACTAAGCTACAACATATATTAAATTTGGAATTTTTGGGATAATCTAAGTTGGCATTAAGATCATACTTTGTACTAAGTGTGTTCTGTTTCTGGATTTGAAAATCTATTTCTGATCTAACCTTTGAAGATTAATATTTTCGTATCTCTTCTTGTGGACATGTATAACTCCAGAACAAAACACGAAAGTTGGTCCTAACATACTAAGCTACAACATATATTAAATTTGGAATTTTTGGGATAATCTAAGTTGGCATTAAGATCATACTTTGTACTAAGTGTGTTCTGTTTCTGGGTTTGAAAATCTATTTCTGATCTAACCTTTGAAGATTAATATTTTCGTATCTCTTCTTGTGGACATGTATAACTCCAGAACAAAACACGAAAGTTGGTCCTAACATACTAAGCTACAACATATATTAAATTTGGAATTTTTGGGATAATCTAAGTTGGCATTAAGATCATACTTTTTACTAAGTGTGTTCTGTTTCTGGGTTTGAAAATCTATTTCTGATCTAACCTTTGAAGATTAATATGTTCGTATCTCTTCTTGTGGACATGTATAACTCCAGAACAAAACACGAAAGTTGGTCCTAACATACTAAGCTACAACATATATTAAATTTGGAATTTTTGGGATAATCTAAGTTAGCATTGAGATCATATTTTGAACTAAGTGTGTTCTGTTTCTGGGTCTGGAAATTGGTGCTATTTCTACGAGTTTGAGTGAAAAATATAAAATGATTTAACTCAGGGTCTGGTCACGAAAGCTTTAGATCTGGATCTTCACTACCACATAATAAAATTTGGTGATTTTTGGGATTGATTTACTTGGGTAAATGTTCAAGTTTCGTTCAGTGTGCGAATCTGTTTCTAGAGATGTCATTCACGAAAATTGGGTGAAACACTTTGATCCGTAGGTTTGATGCTCAAGAGCTTAAAATGAAAGTTGATCCTCACTGAGTGAACTACTATTTGGTAAATTTTGGGAATTTTATGATTTTAATTAATATGTTAATCGCGGTGATTAACTGGGTCTAAATCTGCCCCGATTTCAGTAATAAGATGAATTGAATTGTAATGTGAGAAAATGTTACTGTGAATGCCAAATGATGAGAAATTGAGTGAATTGCATATTACATGATCATATGGCATACCATTTAATCACATGTGTGCATTGATCATGGAGGAAAAAAAAAGTTGAAAAGAAAATTCCCATCGGACAGCGTACCGATGGAGCCCCAGGTGTTTGGGAAGCCCCTATTGTGTAATCAGGGTAGCCCCTGCTGTGTGATCAAGGAAGCCTCCGGAGTGGAGATGCCCAAGTGTGGAAATCTTGGTAGTGCCATGCGCGAATGTCGAGGAGGAATTCGTGGGCCTTGGCAAGGAATTCTGTTGAATTGTGAATAGAAAGATGAATTAAAGATGAGATATATGCATAACTGCACATTTATGTATGCATGGCATTTTCATCTGTGTGCATTTTATTCCCGCTGTGATTGCCTGTTGATTGAGCTAATGTTATAAGTTTAGTGAATAAATCGAAAGAATATAAAGCTAAATTGCTAATTGTGTAAAAAGGTATGTCTTGGATAAATTAACGTCTAGTGATAATTGAATTGTATTTGTAATATTTGGATGTTTTATTTGCTGAGCGTTGGCTCACTCTTGTTGACCAACACGTTTCAGATAATTAGACATGGTGGGGTGCCCGAGGAGATCCTGTTATAAATATGTTATCAAAGGCCATCTACCGGTTTGGGCCTTTTTCTTCTTGTACTTGATATATCCGTCAGGACGACCGGATATTGGTATTCTGGTAGAAAGGAGTTGACCCTTTCTGTGTAGCCTAACAGAAGGCTAGTATTTTCTTGTATGCCTTAGGTGTTTATTTTCGGATATGGCTAATGTATGAAATTGAACTAGTTAAAGTTTAATGAATGTGGTATTTTGAAATTATGTAAATCTTCCGCTTGCGTTAATGTAACTGGAACATTAAGATAATGGAAGCGCGTTTCGTCACAGCCCTCTTTTTGTGGTATCAGAGCTTAGGGTTAAATGGAGTGATAAGGTGCGCTAGTGGTTGAAATGCTTGGTAGGCGCGTACGCGGTTAAAACTTACAAATGCATGTGATTGTAGTTGTTTTGAGATTGGCAGTAGCTTATGCTACTTACATGATTAGCAGTAACTTATGTTACTTATCAGTTAAATGGTTAAACTATTACTAATGATGGTGAACTTGGTTGGGACAATGTATAGAAGACTAAAATAACACAAAATGGTGAGAACCGAAGAAGTTGCGGAAGGACTGAACGGACCAATCCTTGACCCTCGAGTGGATGGAATCCTTGAGGCACTGGCCAATGTGGGAGCCCTGATGGAGAGGCAAGCTCAACAACAAGTGGTGGCAAACACCGAAGCTGGTGAACGTCGAACGCAAAGACTAATTGAACAATTTCTGAAGTTGAAACCGTCCAACTTTAGTGGGATCGGAGACCCAGACGAGGCGGAACAATGGATTGATGGGATGGAAAAGATCTTCCGACTGCTGAACTGTAATGGTAATGACAGAATAACCCTGGCTGAATATCAGCTGGAGGGGAACGCCAAGTACTGGTGGAGGGCGTCAAGGGAGACAGTATTCCCAGTAGGTACAGTAGTGACCTGGGAAGGCTTTGTTGGAGCGTTCAATGCCAAGTATTTTTCTGATTGTGCTCGAGATCAGAAGATGGCTGAATTTATGAGGCTCACTCAAGGTAACCTGAAGGTGGATCAATATGAAGCAAAATTCGCAGCACTATCGAGGTTCGCTTCTCGTCTGATCGAGAATGGAGAGGACAAAGCTAAGAGATTCTTGAATGGCCTGAGGACGGACATCAGGAAGCAGTTGGTACCACTGAATATTAGAAGCTATAACGAGCTATATGAGCGAGCCCAACTTGTGGAGCAGGAGCTGATAAGAGAGAGGATCGAGATAGGGAACCAGTGGAGACCAGCACGTCAAGATGCAAGAAACAACCTTCGCCGGGATAAGAGGCCGATGCAAATGGGAAAGAAGCCGTTTAACTCTAACAAACGGTATCAACCGGGAAGTTCAGGGAGGATGTGGAACAACCAATCTGTAGAGAGAATCCAACGCCCAAACGATGTATGTCGCACATGTGGTGGACGCCATGGGAACCTGCCGTGTCTTGCGCTGAGGAGATGTTTTAAATGTGACCAACCGGGACATCTAATGAGGGATTGCCCCCAGAACGGACAACAGCAACGTGGTGGCATAGCATCGAGGCCACAACAAGGTGGAACGATACTGCGAGGAAATGGTCAAAGACCCCCAGCTCAAGGGAGGGTATATGCAATCACCCAGGAGGAAGCAGAGGCTTCTAAGACTGTTATCTCAGGTATTCTCTCCCTATGTGGACAAAGTGCTTATGCATTATTTGATACGGGTGCTACGCATTCTTTTGTATCCGCTCCGTTCGTGAAATTATGTGGATTGAAAACTAGAACACTAGAAATACCTCTTAGCGTATCCACACCCCTGAAAGATGTAGTATTATCCACCCTGGCGTGTAAAGACTGCGAGATGATTATAGGAGGACGAATCCTAATGATAGATTTGATAGTATTGACTATGTACGACTTTGACGTCATAATTGGGATGGATTGGCTTCAAAAGCAGCGAGCCAAAGTAGACTGTTATAGAAAGGTAATCCAGTTTAATCCATTGGATCACCCTAACTTTGAATTTCATGTAAATGGGGTAGTTCCATCCATGCCACTTATTTCGGCAGTGGAAGCTCATCGACTCCTCGAGGATGGATGTCAAGGTTGCTTGGCATATGTGAGCAATCAGAATAAAGAGGAAGTGAAGCTTGAAGAAATTCCAATAGTTCAAGAATTCCCTGACGTGTTCCCTGAAGAATTACCCGGATTACCTCCAGAACGGGAGGTGGAATTTGTGATTGAATTAGCTCCGGGAACAGGACCAATTTCAAAAGCTCCGTATCGGATGGCCTTAACGGAGTTAAAGGAACTAAAGGTACAACTGCAGGAGCTACTAGATAAGGGTTTCGTTCGACCTAGCGCGTCTCCGTGGGGTGCACCGGTATTATTTGTAAAGAAGAAAGATGGGTCATTACGTCTCTGTATCGACTATAGGCAGTTGAATCAAGTCACAATCAAGAATAAGTATCCACTTCCAAGAATCGATGATTTATTTGATCAATTACAAGGATCGTCAATTTTCTCTAAAATTGATCTGAGGTCAGGCTACCATCAATTGAGGATTAAGGAGGAAGACATTCCAAAGACTGCGTTCCGAACTCGGTATGGACATTACGAGTTTCTGGTTATGCCTTTTGGGTTAATCAATGCACCTGCCGCATTTATGGACTTGATGAACAAGGTATTTAAACCATTCATGGATCAATTCGTAATTGTTTTTACCGACGACATTCTGGTATACTCGAAAGGACCGGAAGAACATGAAAACCACTTGAAAACGGTGCTCCAAACCCTCAGGAAACATAAATTATATGCTAAGTTCAGCAAATGTGAATTTTGGCTGGATCGAATAACATTCCTAGGTCACGTGGTGATTGGTGAAGGAATCTCAGTGGATCCGTCTAAAGTTGAAGCAGTAATAAACTGGCCTCGACCAACAACGGTAATAGAGATTCGAAGTTTCTTAGGGCTTGCGGGATATTATCGAAGATTTGTGGAAGGATTCTCACATCTTGCTGGCCCATTAACTCAGTTGACACGAAAGAATGCAAAATTCGAATGGACTGAAGAATGCGAGAAAAGTTTTCAAGAGTTAAAAGCGAAGATTGACTACGGCACCTGTTCTGACAATATCATCGGGATCGGGAGGATTCGTAATATATAGTGACGCATCTCACAAAGGACTTGGGTGCGTCCTGATGCAGCACGAAAAGTCGTTGCCTATGCATCCAGACAGTTGAGACCGTACGAACTAAACTATCCAACACATGATCTAGAACTTGCCGCAATCATATTCGCACTGAAAATCTGGAGGCACTATTTGTATGGCGAGAAATTCGAAATTTATACGGATCACAAGAGTTTAAACTATTTATTCTCTCAAAAGGAATTGAACATGAGGTAGAGACGATGGATGGAGTTGTTGAAAGACTACGACTGTGAAATCTTGTATCATCCTGGAAAAGCGAATAAAGTAACAGATGCTCTCAGTTGAAAATCAGCACTGGTAGTAGCTAATATGATGATAAAAAAATGGAATCTACTTGAAGAGATTTCAAATTCGGAGGTGAGGCTCGAGGTGACTGATGGCACTAATATATTGGCTGCTCTTAGAATTGAGCCTGAGATTATACAACGTATTAAGACCCTGCAACAATCGGATCCTGAGATCGCGAAAGTTCGAGACAAAATTCTAGAAAAAAAGGCACCAGACTTTCAATTGTCTGGAGACGGAGTCATAAAGTTTCGTGGACGCCTTTGTGTACCCAATTACGATGACACAAAAGAAGAGATCCTGTCAGAAGCTCATCGTAGCAATTACAGTGTCCACCCAGGAAGCACAAAGATGTATCGAAACTTGCGTCAACATTTTTGGTGGAATGGAATGAAGACCGATATCGCCAAACATGTCGCCAAATGTCTGACTTGTCAACAGGTGAAGGCAGAACATCGTAAGCCTGCGGGATTATTGAAGCCATTGGAAATTCCAGAATGGAAATGGGAGCATATTACGATGGATTTTGTGCAAGGATTGCCAAGGACATCGAGGAATCACGATTCCATTTGGGTAATAGTGGATCGTTTGACTAAGTCCGCACATTTCTTAGCAGTACGGGTAGACTATCCATTGAAGAGGTATGCGACATTGTATGTGAAAGAAATCGTTCGACTACATGGAGTGCCTGTTACAATCACTTCAGATCGCGACTCAAGGTTTACGGCAAATTTTTGGAAAAGTCTCCAGACCGCCTTGGGAACTAAATTACAGTATAGTACTGCTTTTCACCCACAGACGGATGGACAATCAGAAAGAGTTATCCAGATATTGGAGGACATGTTGAGAGCATGTATTATTGATTTCAAGGGTAATTGGGACGAGAAATTACATCTCATGGAGTTCGCATATAACAATAGCTATCAGCAAAGTATCGACATGGCTCCATTTGAAGCTCTATATGGGCGAGTTTGTAGAACTCCTATCTGTTGGGATGAGGTTGGAGAACGAACTATGACGGGACCGGAGCTAGTCCAAATTACGTCGGAAGCTGTAAAGTTGATACGGGATCGAATCAAAACTGCTCAAAGTCGGCAAAAAAGTTATGCTGACAAACGACGGAGACCTCTGGAATTCAACGTGGGAGATCACGTGTTTTTAAAAGTGTCACCAGTGAAGAGTATATCGAGATTTGGAATGAGGGGAAAACTGAAGCCAAGGTTCATTGGACCATTTGAGATCCTTGAAAGGATTGGCGAATTGGCATACCGGTTAGCCTTACCGCCAAAATTATCCAACATCCATAATGTCTTCCATGTGTCTATGCTGAGGAAGTATGAACCTGACCCGAAGCATGTTTTGAACTTCGAACAAATAGAAGTGGGTGAGAGGATAGAGTACGTGGAAGAGCCAATACGAATCTTAGATCGAAGGGAGCAAATTTTGAGAAGCAAAGTAATTCCTCTAGTTATGGTGCTATGGCGACATCATGATATAGAGGAGGCGACGTGGGAAAGCGAGGATGATATGAAGCGTCGATATCCTCATTTATTTGGAAAAGCAGGTAACTACCTAAATTTCGAGGACGAAATTTTTTTTAAGGAAGGGAGAGTTGCAACAACCCGATTTTTCTCGCCTAATTAATTAAGAGTAACAGTTATATTAGAGTCAATTTATTTGACTTAGAAATTTACTATGTTAAGTAAATTTTAGGGTCGGTGATGTGAGAATAATTTCTCGGATGAGGAATGACAATACAAAGGGGACACCCTAAAAATGTTAATTGAGTTACTAATTAAATTCTTGAGACAACTATAGTCAATTTATTTTTACTATGGTCAATTTATTTTTACCATAGTCTAAACTAAGGTTAATAGACATAATATACATAATTAAGCTTGTGGGGGACAAAATGGAACTTTTATTCCCCAAATTCATGGCCGGCCAACATAGGAAAGCATTGAAGAAATTGGTGTGGACCAATTCATGATTTCAATTCCATGATATTGTCCCATATTTATTATTCTTTGGACCAATTTCATGATTTTGTCCCAACATAATTATGACTCCCCAATTAATTACTAAACCCATTATCTTTCCACTCTTTCAAGAACACGCTCTCTCTCATTCATTCTGAATCAAAAACAAATTTCACACCACAAATTACTTTCAAAGAAGATTAAGGAAGATCAAGGGTGATTTTTCTCAAAGATTGAAGTGTTCTTGGCATTTGAGGCAAGTTTAACATCTTTCTATTACACTTTTATGATTCAAAGTTTGCTAGGCTTGATTTATTTGGAGCATGATATGAAAATGGATGTGTGAATGATAAATTTCGTGCTCATGTGGAGAGAAAATGGCCAAATGGTTGGGTTGAGCAAGCTGCCCTGAAAAGAGATAATTCCTACCCCTCTGTTTTGCTATTTTCGTACTGGTGTATATAGACTCCAAAAGACTAAGATCAAAACACGAAAAATGATTCTAACATCTTGAACTGTGTCATATAATTTTTTTGGGAATTTTTGAAGTCCATTTGGTCAGTCTAAAGGCCTTACTTAAACACGGGTCTGATCTGTACTAATCTGTAGCTACCCTTGGCTCCTGTTTTCACTATTTTTGTACCACTCTTTGTGGACTCCAAAAGATCGAGAACAAAACACGAACGTTGGTCCTAACATACTAAGCTACAACATATATTAAATTTGGAATTTTTGGGATAATCTAAGTTGGCATTAAGATCATACTTTGTACTAAGTGTGTTCTGTTTCTGGGTTTGAAAATCTATTTCTGATCTAACCTTTGAAGATTAATATTTTCGTATCTCTTCTTGTGGACATGTATAACTCCAGAACAAAACACGAAAGTTGGTCCTAACATACTAAGCTACAACATATATTAAATTTGGAATTTTTGGGATAATCTAAGTTGGCATTAAGATCATACTTTGTACTAAGTGTGTTCTGTTTCTGGGTTTGAAAATCTATTTCTGATCTAACCTTTGAAGATTAATATTTTCGTATCTCTTCTTGTGGACATGTATAACTCCAGAACAAAACACGAAAGTTGGTCCTAACATACTAAGCTACAACATATATTAAATTTGGAATTTTTGGGATAATCTAAGTTGGCATTAAGATCATACTTTGTACTAAGTGTGTTCTGTTTCTGGGTTTGAAAATCTATTTCTGATCTAACCTTTGAAGATTAATATGTTCGTATCTCTTCTTGTGGACATGTATAACTCCAGAACAAAACACGAAAGTTGGTCCTAACATACTAAGCTACAACATATATTAAATTTGGAATTTTTGGGATAATCTAAGTTAGCATTGAGATCATATTTTGAACTAAGTGTGTTCTGTTTCTGGGTCTGGAAATTGGTGCTATTTCTACGAGTTTGAGTGAAAAATATAAAATGATTTAACTCAGGGTCTGGTCACGAAAGCTTTAGATCTGGATCTTCACTACCACATAATAAAATTTGGTGATTTTTGGGATTGATTTACTTGGGTAAATGTTCAAGTTTCGTTCAGTGTGCGAATCTGTTTCTAGAGATGTCATTCACGAAAATTGGGTGAAACACTTTGATCCGTAGGTTTGATGCTCAAGAGCTTAAAATGAAAGTTGATCCTCACTGAGTGAAATACTATTTGGTAAATTTTGGGAATTTTATGATTTTAATTAATATGTTAATCGCGGTGATTAACTGGGTCTAAATCTGCCCCGATTTCAGTAATAAGATGAATTGAATTGTAATGTGAGAAAATGTTACTGTGAATGCCAAATGATGAGAAATTGAGTGAATTGCATATTACATGATCATATGGCATACCATTTAATCACATGTGTGCATTGATCATGGAGGAAAAAAAAAGTTGAAAAGAAAATTCCCATCGGACAGCGTACCGATGGAGCCCCAGGTGTTTGGGAAGCCCCTATTGTGTAATCAGGGTAGCCCCTGCTGTGTGATCAAGGAAGCCTCCGGAGTGGAGATGCCCAAGTGTGGAAATCTTGGTAGTGCCATGCGCGAATGTCGAGGAGGAATTCGTGGGCCTTGGCAAGGAATTCTGTTGAATTGTGAACATAAAGATGAATTAAAGATGAGATATATGCATAACTGCACATTTATGTATGCATGGCATTTTCATCTGTGTGCATTTTATTCCCGCTGTGATTGCCTGTTGATTGAGCTAATGTTATAAGTTTAGTGAATAAATCGAAAGAATATAAAGCTGAATTGCTAATTGTGTAAAAAGGTATGTCTTGGATAAATTAACGTCTAGTGATAATTGAATTGTATTTGTAATATTTAGATGTTTTATTTGCTAAGCGTTGGCTCACTCTTGTTGACCAACACGTTTCAGATAATTAGACATGGTGGGATGCCCGAGGAGATCCTGTTATATATATATATATATGTTATCAAAGGCCATCTACCGGTTTGGGCCTTTTTCTTCTTGTGCTTGATATATCCGTCAGGACGATCGGATATTGGTGTTCTGGTAGAAATGAGTTGATCCTTTCTGTGTAGCCTAACAGAAGGCTAGTATTTTTTTGTATGCCTTACGTGTTTATTTTCGGATATGGCTAATGTATGAAATTGAACTATTTAAAGTTTAATGAATGTGGTATTTTGAAATTATGTAAATCTTCCGCTTGCGTTAATGTAACTGGAACATTAAGATAATGGAAGCGCGTTTCATCACATGTTGCTTCCAAAACTTAGCATGTTCTTGCTTGATGTTCTTGAGATCCGGACTCAAGTCACTCCTGACCAATAAAAACAGCTTTCGAAAGGGTTCCTCATCGGTCCTTCGGACTGGAATTTCCGTGAATTCAGCAGCCTTGATAAAGACCCCTATAACTTTGCTGCAAGCAATGGTAGACGAGAGAAATGGAGCGTTATAGAGTTCCAGAAATATATTACAACATCAGAATATGCTTAAAAGGGAGTAGGAAAAGTTAAACATGGGACATGTTAAATTCATGAACGATGGCAGCATCCTACCATCAGAACAACAGTTACAACTTAAACTAACAATTTTTTTTTTTTTGGTGAAGGCAAGAACTTAAACTAACAATTTCCTCCTTCATATATAGCAAAAGTAAATGTTAGATCTTCACTAACATCCAACAGCGTAAACATAGCTCTTGATGCATACAGCAACAAAATGAATGGGACACATACTCAGAAAGGACCATATACCTCGGGGCCAAAGAAGGTTTCATTAAGCCATAGAAATTGGACAGTGTATGGTGCATGACATAGTTTCCAGTATACTTTGATGACCTTGAGAGGTATATCACAGCAAAAACCAATGGCAAAAGAATAAGACGCCCACAATCCAAAGTAGAAGAATTCCACCACAAGCACCATCGATGTCCAGCAGGAACTGAGGGAGAGCGACACCCATTTGAAATCCCTGTACGAGACCAGAGTTACCTGCTTCCCATTCGGATGACCATATTTTTCAAAATTTTCCTTAGATATAGGATCAGTGAGAGCTTGATAAGCCTTGGAAATGTACTCCACGAAATAGTTGTTTGCCTCTGATTACAGATATATACAAAGTCGACTCTTAGGATACATGAATCATTTAACTAGGTCATCCTCGAGGATATTTGTAAAACCATTGACCTGGATCAGGATTCTTATCAGGATGGTATTGAATTGAAAGTCTTCTATACGCCTTCTTTATTTCTGAATCGGAAGCTCCAGGTTCTAACCCAAGAGTGCTAAATGGCTCAAAAACTTGAATCTACGTAAGCCAGAAAAAAGAAAACTCGGTGAAAAGCAACATTCAGGAAACTTTCACTCATAGGCAATGATGGCAATAAGAGATGACATATGCCTTCGCCAAGAAAAAAAGCTCATAAGTAACTGGCACGGGCACCATCAACAGCATAATAGATAGATTACTCATTAAGTTCTCGACATAGATTTTACCTCCCCACTCATATTTTTGATGTAGTAGACTAGAAATATCATCACGACCCAGAGCAACTAACGTCAGGTTGCTGCACGTTGAAAATGTGGAAATCTGCAACAATTAAGACAAAAGAGAACATGCAGTCATAAACTCAACCCCAACACCATTCAAAAACATCGAATGCTTTCAAGAAATTAACCAGTCAACTCACCCTCTAGAATATTGACCTGCAATACTTCCCGGATCGCAAGCATTCCGAACACTGGCAGTGCGTGATCTTTGATTTGTTGGTAGCAGCATGGTATAACTTCATAAAGGTATAAGGCGTTAAAGGCAGCGCCATTATAGTCAAAATGAAAATAGGAAACAGCACGCTATTCTCCTCCGACGCAGCCATGGCGACCTTTCGGCGCACAAGAACCCTACCGCAGCAACTAAACCTGCACAAATCAACGAAATCCTTGCAAACCATATTGGGTATATGAGATGAGCATCCATACAACATCCCAGCTTTCCAGTCAGTCCGTCCGCACAAAACTCTTGAACTGAACACGAGCTAACAGTTTATCGTGTGTCAACCCACCCATCGGTGGCCCAGCTAATTTGCGCTCTGGTCCTTTCACGAGAGATCCTAGGTTCGAATCTCACTGGGTGCCGGTGATTTAAACGGAGGGTCGTGGCGGTAGGATGCTGCGCTAGCCCTCCCGGAGGATTAGTCGAGGTGCGCGATCCGTACGGACGCTGACCCGAACACCTTCGTTACAAAAATATATATATATATATAGTTTATCGCATGTCATGCATCTTATTATAATGGTACAATCAAAGAATCCGCGATGAAACGCCCCCTCAGTGATAACTCCAACAGTTCTTCACCATCCAAATTACTAAACCAATAGGTAACAGACAACATGCTTCTCCATGTTAATCAAACCACAAGCAGCTTTTAGCTCCACCGAGCTACTACGCCAAGGAAAATTGACTATAAATCTCGCAAAAAACTACCCAAAACCGCGAAAACGCGCCCAATCATTGAAATCCCCCAACAATCCGACAAATTTAGCATAAATAAATGGCAAATAGGTCCCGCCGGTGGAATTTGAAAAACCGAAAGTGCGTGAACGAACACTTCTCAATTGAAAGAAAGTTTCTGTTCATCAAATAGGCCAACCGCTAGAGGAAAACGAGGTGAGGGTTCGCTATTTTCTTCCATAAGTGGGCAAATAGAACAAGAAAAACTTGAAGCAAGAGCCTCAATATGACACAGCCTCGAACGTTCCATGTGTCCCATAGATCCGAAGAGATAAATGCCATGTGTTGCTTTGTTTGAATTTTATGGCTTGTCTTTGGTATAATTTCAGTTTGGACAAAATATATAAGATTTTGAGATGGTTCCTTACTTTTTTTGTTTGAAGACGGTATCTGTTCTGTTTTTCTTTTTCTTTTTTTTGTCGAGAAAGACGGTATCTACTCAAACCTCAAGAATGGACACAAGCAAGGTACACTATACCTTAAGTGGCAGAAGAAAGGTATGTCATCCATGAAAGGATGAATAGATAAAAGCATTCACGACAGCACAAAGTACATTCACATCTGTTGGGTGCACGCAGCAGAAGTCCGATACTTTTACTCGGAGAGATCGCCAAGAGGGAGCCCAAGTCCGAGCCCATCAATATATCTAGTTGGATCCACCTTCACTCAAAAGCTTAAGCCAATGAGTTATGGGCCAACTTGGATATATTAACTGCTCCATACCACATCAATTTTCCGATGTGAAACTTCTCTAACACAACTCACACGTGTATCCTAACAACATCTCTCATCTTTCAAGTTTGGCATCAAAGTATAGAAACGACACACCGTATTCTTCCCATGGAATAGAAACAAGATCTATTATATGGAAAGGAGAGTGAAGCTAGGCTTTTGGCAACAATTGAAAGAAATCAGTATCAATTGAAATTGACTCAATCATAATCTATCAGAACTATAAATTTAAAAAAAAAAACAAATGAGGCCAATTCCGCATGCTATGCTCGGGATTCTGTTGGTTACGCTCTTTAAATGTTTCATACCCCACCACAGCACTGTTGTATTGTTGGCCAGCTAGCTCATATGGGTCTCATCTCATTTTAAGGCTTTCCTGATCACACAATAACGGCCCTCTCCGATCACACATCGGAGGCATAAACCACCAACTTTCACCAACTTTCGACAAGGAATTCTAAGGCATTCCTTATGTCTATACCATCATTCATTTACATTTTCCTTCATGGAATTGCAATGCAATGTCATGCATTTTTTGAAAACACCTTACATTTTGAGAATTGTTTCAAATTTGAAAAGAATGTGGCTTTCAAAAAGAGTCAGACTTAGCACAAGACCTATACTCATCTTTTTCGACATATAACTCGATTCATTCCTGCCCCCATTGCTATCTTAGAAGCTTGCTAAGAGCCACTCCCTATCTAGGCCTCTTTGCCCTAGCATCACTCCCTGCCCTCATCAGACTGGATCGGTACAAGTCCATTAGCCTTCACCCGGTTCATCTCCAAGCCACACATCTATGAAGGAAGTCCCGTTCAACAAGTCTCCTACCAAGCCTTACGGTTGTTAGGTATCCCATATCACTCATTCCATACGGAGCTTTACAATTTATCAAGTCCAACTAAAACAAATGATATACTTATGCATACACATTTCTCAAACCTTCATTTTAATGCAACAAACCAGTGCAAGATATGAATAACTCCCAAAACTACATTATGTATCACCTACTTTCACAACATCAATTCTTGCCTTAAAATGAGTATTCTAATACCATAAATGATCATTACATTCAAGATCAAATATCTAGAATCATTCTATGGCACTCTTTTTTAGTCGCTATCAATTCAAAATCAAGATCATACAATCCAACTAGCCCTTTGTCCAAAGTTAATAACTAAACCTCAAGCACAATCTCAAATCCATGCCTAACACTTCACAATCACCATTCAATTTCTTGTGAACCTCATATTATCATTCAGGGCCTTTCGATACAAATTGGTATCTAAATCATGAATATCCAACATAGATTCAAGCCTATAATCCTCAAATATCAACCTATCACAATTTCATATCCACAATCTAAAATCAAATACACAAAACTGACCTTCAAATTCCAACAATTCAAACCTACAAGGAAAAATCGCCATCTGAACTTACCATCCAATCCATCTGTCAATCACCATACTATAACCTCAATGCATAAGATTATCAGTCCTAAGAAGTGATCGATGAACCTCTTATCTAATAAGTGACTTAAGCTACTATCAATCTCCTACCAAACACAATCACATGCACTTGTAAGTTTAATGCACATGTGCCTACCAAACACTTCATCCACCAGTACAGATTATCACTCCACTAACCTACTTTGATACCAACAAGAGTTGTAGCGTCCTAGTCCACCACCTGCTGACTAGTTATGCGATTTGTTTTAATATGTTATTATACAAATGAGGCCCACATGCATGCAAAGGGTAGGCAAGCCTAAAAAAAACATTAGCATCGTTGGGATCACCAAAGACTTGTCGTTGGGAAATATTCTAGAAAATTCAGATGTGTAGTGATTTTTACTGAAAGACATAAATGGCGGCAGCAACTTGGAAGATAAGACTAAGTAGCTACTGCCACCAAAGTGAGCTATCCTCCAGAAAGAAGGCAGTGATGGTCTCTGAACCGCCAAAATATAACAAGAGAAATGAGGCCCAAAATTCCTAAACTACTCCATTTGCTTCAGCTCCACGATTGAATGAATTGCCTTGGTTGTGAGAGATGAGCCCGATAGCAAATGTAGCTTCCTAGTCGACTATCAAATAGGCCAACCAAAAGAGGAAAATGATGCAGTTGTTGACTATTTTTTTCCTTAGGGGGACAAATAGAACGAGAAAAACCTAAAACGAGAGGCTCAACATGACGAAACCTAGAATGTTCTATATGTTCCATAGATCAGAAATGGAGATAAATGCCTTGTTTTTGCTTTGTTTGAATTTTATGACTCGTCTTTGGTATAATTACAATTAAGACAAAATATATAGGATGTTGAGATGGTTCCTTACTTGTTTGTGTGAAGACGGTATCTATTCAAAAACTCAAGAGTGGACATAAGCAAGGTATCTTATACCTTAAGTGACAGAAGAAAAGTATGTCATCCATGAAAAGATGAATAGATAAAGGCATTCACGGCAGCACAAAGTACATTCACATCTCTCCTCTTTCAAGTTTGGCATCAAAGTATAGAAATGACACACTCTGTTCTTCTCATGGAATAGAAAAAAGATACGTTGTATGGAAAGGAGAGTGAAACGAGGCTTTTAGCAACTACCAAAAGAAATCGGAATTGATTGAAATTGACTCAATCATAATCAATTAGAACTATAAAAAAAATATAAAATATATAATTAAAAAACCCTAATTGATTCGAATCAAAGAGCACAAGAATCAATTTGGCTTAGTCTTTCAGTTTGTTGGTACAAGAAAATTGATTCAGTTTTTTTATGTTCTAAATTAAAGGAAAATTGTACTGACAAGGCAAATGACATAGAATATTCATCACGTTAGCAAAATGGAGTGATTTAGGGCTTGTTTGTCTGCACTCAATAACAAGCAAAAAGGGTTTTTCTTTGTTATTTAATATATTAACAATATTTCGGGAAAAAAAAAATTGAAAAATTATGCAATTTTTTTACGTGTTAATATTATGGACTATGAAATCTTCAAGGACAATTTGATTGTTCCTTTCTTCCCATGCAAGATGTTTCGAAAATACTGACTCTATGGTATAAACCGACAAGAGCAACAAACGCTTTTTCTTTTTTCACAATGAAGCAACACACGTTGAAAAGTCAATTTGTTGATATTATTGATCCAAATTTCAATTGAGAAGACTGTCTTGACGTGTCATTCTTTTGGTTCTAGAAATAGCTCCATTTCAATCTAATTCTTCAAAAATAGAAAGATGTAACATATGTAATTAAAGTTTTGGGTTGGATTTCCAATGAACCAGTCAACATTACAGGAAGGACTTCGCTACACTGTTTTTCACGAATCATAAACTGGGAGATTAAATGATAAATCCGATGCTTTAGCACGTCTAAAACGGCATGATCCATCTTGTCAAGGATTAACAAAGGGCAAATTGGTGTGTGAGGGACTAATGTTTGTGGTCATGTCCTTATTTGATGGGCCAAATGATGTGCGGGACAAAGAGAAAATGAATGGATGATGCATTCACCGCAGCTTGAAGCTGCCAATAGCAACAGAATGAAGGAGCCAGGAGGTGGGAGAAGAGGGGGGAAAAAAATAAATTTGAATATCCTCTTTCTCTTGGTCAAAAAAAAAATCTCCTCTTTCAAGTTTGGCATCAAAGAATGAAAATGATAAGAGAGAGCATATTCTTCTCACGCATGAGAAAATTCCCAAATTGAAATTCTCTAGCGGGACTTCCATCTTTTGGGGATAACTAGTGATGCTTTGAGGAATTGAGCACAAGAACAATTTTAGCATTCAACAATGGGAAAAGATCTATCATTGCGGACATTGTGTTCTCCCTCTAAAGTTACCTCAACAATGTATGTATATTAGACAAGGCTAGATCTGGCGAGGGGAGCCCTCACCGAGCCTCGCTTCTAGTGGGCAACGGTGACCGTAGCCCAGGCAAGGCCAGCCGACCTAACCATTGCCTGCCAACCACCGACAAAAGGAACAAGAAAGGAAAACAAATCAGAGAAATGCTAAAATATTATCAAAAATTGTCCATGTCAGCACCAGCCGTGCTACATATGATGACCGGCTTTCATGTTAATCAAATCCGATCAAAGTTGACTGGATAAACTCAATTGGAAAAATGTGAAAATGTATAGGATTAAATTGACAAAAGTATAATAGGTTTAGAACCTTTTAAACAATTCTCTCTAAGATTTACGGCAAAGGTAATGGTCTTGCTGGTGCCAACTACATAAAAAAAATTATGGTACAAGTGCACTAGAACTGGCAGTCCTAAAACTTGTCACGAAAATACGGTTGAGTCTTAAAACCTTCAAAAAGTACAATCAAGTACTAAAACTTGACAAGTTAGTGCAATAAAGTCCTAAAACTTATCAATTTGGTGTAATCAAGTCCTAACACTTATCCGCACTTTCCATTTGTTAAGTTGGATGAAGCTAATTGAAGGATTTGATAGCACTAACTTGACAAGTTTTAGGACTTGATTGTACTTTTTGAAAGTTTTAAGACTTGATTGCACTTTCTTAACAAGTTTTAAGGTTCTATTGCACTTTCATAACAAGTTTTAGGATTTGATTGCACTTTTTGAAAGTTTTAAGACTCAACTGCACTTTTGTGATAGATTTTAGGACTTCCAGTGCACTTAGATAAAAAAAATTATTAAGTAGAAAAGAATAAGCACCAATGGGGATTTACAATTGCACTAAGTTTTAACTTCTTAGCTCTTAAAACCTCGAAACTTTCCAGACTAAAGCTTTTCATAATATCCCGAAATATATAAAGATTGACTTGAATTTCTTTGTTTAGGTCTTCTAAGATTAAAACATTCTCATTTTTGCAAGAAGTATGAGCATCGTTGAGATCACTATCGGCTTGTCAGTGCGACTATCTGTTTTACATTTTCTGTGCGAGAACATTCCATTTTCATAAGGTCTTCCCAACTCTTATTTTAAAAATCAAATAATGTATGTCTATTGTACCTTGACAATTATAGGTCTTAGGAGGCAATTCTAATTGGTCAATAAAAATGTATTTTGATGCTATTTCTTTTTTTCATTTTCCTTAACTTAGACAATCTACCATGAATAGCAAAAAGGTTGCTCACAAATATTGACGTTGGCACCAACCTAGAAGACGAGATTGAGCAGATGCCATTCCCAAAGCAAATTATCCTTCAAAGAGAAGGTAGTGATGGTGTCGGAATCGCTAAAATGTAACAAAAGAATTCAGGCACAAAATGCCTGAAGTGCTTAGTCTACTTCAGCTGCACGAGTGAATGAATTGCCTTGGTTATGAGAGATGAGATCAATTGTGAATGCAGCTACCCAGTCAGCCATCAAATATGCCAATCAGAAGAGGAAAAAAATGTGATGGTTCGCTACTTTCTTTCTAAGGGGTGCAAATAGAATGAGAAAGACCTAAAGTGAGAGACTCAGCAAGACGAAATCTCAAATGTTCCACTTGTTCCACAGATCGAAAATCGAGCCAAATGACATGTTTTTGCTTAGTTCACACTTCATCGCTCCTACCTATATAATTTTGGTTTATATAGGAGGAATAGCAGGAAGTGCGTGTGTGTTCAAATTATTCTTTGCTTGTTTTGTTAGAAGAAAGGATCCATTAAAAAAAACCCAAAAAGGTAAAAGAATCGTAAACCACCATCCCGGATGAACACAATTAAGATATCTGATGTATTAAATGGCATGAGAAAACTATCACATCCATGATTAGTTCATTATCAAGAATCTGTCTAGAAAATTACCAAAAAAATCCTAAACATATTGCAATTGTGCCTATTCGGTACTAAATTTTTTTTTTATTCAGTCCTAAACCTTTTCACAATTGTGCTAATTTAGTCCATTTGGCCGGACAGCACTGACATGATGTCGCCAATGCTAATGTGGTAATTTTTTAATAATTTTCAAATTTTTAATAATTTTTTATATTTTCAAATAACTTTTTTTCTATCTTTTTCTTTTACGATTTAGCCAGCGGCCCTACCGACCGAGGGTCGGAGAGGATTTCGACCCCTAGCAGCCGCTGGGTGAGTTTGTCGGGCCCAAGCGACGACTGGACAAGGGCTCCCTACCCTTGCCTAGCAACGATGATGGCTCGCTCGTAGCCCTCGTGAGGGCCGGAGCCCTCCCCTGGGTGACGATTGTATCAACCGTAACAAGACTATAAAGGTCTCAAGCCCTTGCCCAAGGCTAGGCGAGGGCTTGAGACCCTCCCTGCGGCACAGGCCATCATCGGTGCTGGGCGAGGGTTGGGAGCCCTTGCCTAAAGGGTTAGCGACCTCAGTCACGGCAAGGCAAGGGCTTGAGACCCTCCCTGCAACTACCGTGGCCATCACCATTGTGAGGGTTCACAGCCCTCACCCAAACCTAGGCGACAACCACTAACTATCATTGCGACTGGGTGAGGGTTGGGAGCCCTCACCTAACGGCCGCTATGGCCCAATAACCTCGCCTAGGGGGTAGTAACCTTGCCGACCCTCAGGCAGTGGTCGACAAGGCTATCGGCCAACACCCTAAAAAAAGACATAAAAAAGTTAGTATAAAATAATATTTTGCCACATTAGCGTCGGTCAGCCAAATGGACTGAATTCACACAATTGCAAAAGGTCTACAATTGATTCAACAAAAAAAATGTTTAAGACTGAATTGGCATAATTGTAATAGATTTAGGACTTTTTTGGTAATATTCCCAAGAATATGCAGATGTTTCATTCAATAAGCATATCCCAAATGGAGCTAATGCCATGTTTTTGCTTAGTTTGAATTTAAGAGTTGTAGTGGATAGAGGAGGAATACTAGGGATATATATTTTAAGACGGTGCCTTGCTCGTTTGTCAAAAGGTAAAGAAATCGTGAACCAAACATTCTGCGAATGAACATAGGCAAGGTATTTCATGCTTTTAATGGTAGAAGAAAAGTATCTCATTCACAAATGATGCTTATTGCTTTGTGACTGATTAATGTTTTATCGTCGAATTGGTCCTATCTCAATTCTACTTACCCAACTATCCATTTTGTGAATAAACACAAGCAAGTTATCTTGTGCTTAAATGGCAGAAGAATAAAAATATCATCCATAATTAGTTTAATTAAATGTTTCGTGATATCACATCTAACAAGATACCTGATAATATTAATGAATTAGATCTTTAGAAAATCACATACAATATTTTGAAATTGGCAAAATAGTCTATTTCTTGTTATTAATCGATAAATGCTTGTATATATTATTTCAGGCAACAACGATATCATCGATGCTTAATCACCAATGCATAATCCACAGTATAAAGTGGAAAGACTGTGAAGACTAGATGGAGTTTAACAGAAGGTGAACTAGTCGACGAAGAAGAATCCAATCAATCGTCAATCCCTTGTAAAAAAAGGATTATTTCCTAGCATAGTCAACTCTATTCGTGAAAACTACACCCTCACTTGGAATATTTGATTGAATGAGCAGCCAGATCTCCTAGTGATTGTGCAGATTATTTTTCAACGGCTCAAATTGAATATCTTGAAGATTATCCAATGGCTAATCTGAAGATTGAAGACTGTAAAAGAAGATCAACACATGCTGAAGAAGATAAGAATGACTCGAACGGAGAAAGCATCATATTGGATGCATACTCTTCTTGTGTAGTGATCGAGAAGTTCATTGATTGGGAGTACTTGTCACTGGTTGTAATCTATTTGGAGAATCGTATGAATGTTGTAATAGTGTGTGAGATTTGGCTGTATGATCTACTAGTTTCGGGAAGAAGCGGCACATGCTACATTGTAACTACTCAAAAGGATTGCTAATAGATTAGTCTGGAAGAATAATGAACCTAGGCTTGATCAAAGCGGAATATCTGCCTGCAACCTCCGCTATCTCTATCCTTACTTGTATATTTATTTGATAGAATGATATTTCCCTAGATATCATCGGCTTACTATTACATATATTAAGCCAAACCTAAATATAGAGAACTTGATTGTAATGATTCTTTTAAATAATATCAAGTTGTAATAATCAACTTATTCACCACCATTTAGGTTGCCCCTGTTAGCCACAACTATCGATACTATCTGACCAATATAATATCAGGCCACGTCCTTAATAAACATGCATTTTCATTTGCATGATTGACGGGTCAAATGATGTGTGGGACAAAGCGGAGATGGTTTCATAGAATGAATGGATGATGCATTGTCGATTGTGCGCATGACAAGCATGTGTTCATCAGCCAGCAATTGCTTTCATTAGGGATGATGCCTTTTTTTTATAAGCTTAATAATAACAGAAAATAGTTAACTGAGTGTTTATTTAGAATTACGTTCAATTTTAGCCTTAGCGATGAGAATGTTATAAAAATCAAAAGATATGAAAAATTCAATACATATTTATTTGGTAATGACATGAAAAGTTTTTTTCTTTTTTTTTTTCATTTTGTCATGTTTTTCTTTTCTTTCTTTCTTTCTTTCTTTTTTTTTTCCAACTCTAGACCGGCAAAGTCGCTGGCCAACCCTCGACCCACGCACTCGCTCAAATCCAAGCGAGGGCGTCACGGCCCTCAATGCTCATCTAGGCGAGGGTCGCACTCGTAATGTATACGTGCGTGAGTAGCCACGATCCATTTCCAGTCTAATGCTTAAAGGAGCAATGATGCCATCTATGTGGTGTCTTGTGCCGTGCTTCCGATGAGCCGATCGATGTTACAGGAAAAACTCGGTCACACTATTGTGCGCGAACGATAAACCGGGAGATTAAGCAATAGAAATTGAAAGATTTGGTTCGTCTAGAATGGGACTATCCATTTGACGAAGATCAACAAAAGGGAATATCGGTTGAATTGTCATACGTGTATCCGCATGCATGCTACCATAAACATCATCTTCATAGAATGAGTGGATAAGGCATTCACGGCAGCGCAAATGAGGTGGGATAAGAAGAAAAGTAGTTAGAACAAGCAAAGCAAAGGAGCATGTTCTTGTCGTGGAAGAGAAGAAGCCACAATTAATCAACTGGTTGTCCAATAAAAAATCCAACAATCTAGTAGTTGTCGATGAAAACAACATACTTAGAATGAAAGTTAAACGAATCTGGATTCCACTAACTTATCATCTTCCTCTTGATCGTCGCCGAATCCTGGCTTCCATTCTGCCCCGAAAATATATTCCGCACCGAAGCCCCATTCGGGTTTGTAGAGAAAACCGAAATGAGTTGCGTTTACAAGAGCAAAATACTTGGAATGGAAAGGAGAGCTATAACCATTTAGACGAGTTGTGTTTCCACTGAATTGTCACCTTCCTCTTGATTTGCGTTGTCATCGTCGAGCTCCGTCTCCGATTCTGTCCCAAAAATGTCTCTCTCGAAGGTGCCCCATTCGGGTTTGTAGAGACAACCGAAATGAGCCATCAACAGCCAAACGAAGGCGAGAAGCTCTCCACCTTTACTTAGCACCTGCACATGAGCCTCTCCCTTAATATGACCTGCTGCATATGACAGCATCTCAACCCACACCCCGCTCATCACCTTCCATTTCCTTTCCCCGAGGCTCTCCATCTTTCGGGCCAGTACGATCCCCTGGCGGAGCGGGTATCTGACGTCCATGTCTTCGGGAAGAGGATCATCGTACAATGTCTTGCATAGCCCCTCCAGATCCTTGGCATCTGTGAAGTGATTCTTTAACCTGTCGAGCATGTCCGCTAATGTGAATTGGGCAAAGCCCAACACAGCGGACACCACATTAGGCTGATTAAGGAAAAGATACAGCAGGTAGTCGGAAAGGATCTTGCTGAACTCCCTTTCGTCATTTCTGTCGGTGAGTTTCTCTTTGTTGTGCCAGATTTCAGTGGCGACATGCCACGTTATAACAATATTCTCGTAACTAGCCTCAGTGAAATGCTATAGGAGATTCCCGCGATCGATCCCTTCCGGTCTACCTTGGAGAAACAGATCACCTCTAGCCTCAAATATCTTCCTCGCCCCTTCTGGATTACGCGCGTCTTCGGATTTGCGTCTCACCTCCTGAAAGATATAGATCCACAGCTTATGAATAAAGGGATTCTTGGACACGTACCTTGGAATTGATAGTTTCCTTCTCATGACTATCTCACGAGCTCGTTGGAAGCAAGAGATGATCTTCTCAACCATATGGAATGGGATGCTACAGATAGTAGAAAAGGCGAGGATGCCCCAGTGTTGATCGCGCTTGTACATCTTTCTAGGACTCTTCTTCAGGAATGTGGAGAAAATGTTGCAAGCATAGATGGATTCTGACCACCTTCGAAATATGAATGGTGTATCTAAGACCACATACATACCATTGGTGTTAGGCATTGCTACGGATTGGGGCTTCCTCAAGTCATCCATGGCAGATATTAACTTGTGGAGAAATGAATCTAGTTTAGATGATCCCGTGTTGAACCATTTGATTTTGGCAAGAGTCCAATCAGAGAAAATGAGCATGAATAGAGCAATGACATCAAGAGCAATCCCTCCGAAAAGAAGGGTATGAGTGATTTCCACATCAAGTTTGCGGAGCTGATGCTTCTTGAAGCGATTGAACAGGATGAAAGCCATCACAACCTCAGTGAAGGCTATGAAGCGAAAAATGCAGCTCCACCTGGAATGTATTGTCAATGTTTTTGTGTGGAGTGCCTCGTAAATGAAATCGAGTTCAACTGATATCACCCTTAATGCATCTGACGCAGGAATTTTGCAGAAATATGTGTGGCTCTGGCGGCGTTCTTCATCTGTGTAGAAGAGATCTAAGACGAAGATTTCAAAGATGCTAAAGAAGTAGTAAGCATGCTTCACCACCTCGCTCTCCGCAAGCTTTGCTTCTTCTTCACTAGCATAATCACACACTAGAGTTTCGAGTTGTTCAACCAACGGCGCAAATGCATCGCGGGTTTGCTTATAGTTTACAACGACTGATTCCCTAAGCCTCGAGAGGCTCGAGAGATTAAGTGCCACGACCCTCTCCACATTTTTTATGACCCCAGCCAGAAACACCAGCATCGTTGGGATCACCAGTGACTTGTCGCTAAAAAATATTTGCCCAAAAAGATAGATAGCGCTACCAACTTGGAAGATGAGATTGAGCATGTGCCGTTTCCAAAGCGAACTATCCTCCAAAGAGAAAGCAGTGATGGTGTCCGGACCGCCAAGATGTAACAAGAGAAATGAGGCCCAAAATGCCTGAAGTGATATATCTACTTTAGCTGCATGGGCATACGAACTGCTTTGGCCATGAGAAATGAGCCCAATCCCATATACAACTACCGAGTCTGCCATCAAATAAGCCAACCACAAGAGGAAAACGATGCGGCGGTTCGCTATTTTCTTTCTAAAGGGTGCAAATAGAATAAGAAAGACCTGAAGCGAGAGGCTTAATATGACGCAGCCTCGGATGTTCCATTTGTCCCAGAGATTCGAAGTGGAGCCAAACGACATATTTTTGCTTAGTTTGAGCTCTATCGCTCTTCTTTGTGCAATTTTGGCTTGTACGGAATAGAGTAGTGGGAAATGTGTATATAAATGTCGAGATGGTTCCTTGCCTATTTGTTAGAAGAAAGAATTTATTCAAAAACCCAAGAAAGTAAAAGAATGGTGAACCAATCATTCCACCAATGAACGCAAGCAAAGTATCTTACGAATTAAATTGCAGACAAAAAAGTATCTCATCCATAATTAGTTTTGCTGAAATTTTTTGGTCATATCACATCTAACGGGGGGGCACTTGATATTGTTAATGAATTGGATCCTAACTATAACGAGTCATATGAGTGTGTGCTTTGCATAGAGAAATGCGTGGGACGATGAGGATATGATTTCACATGAATGGATAAAGCATTCTCAACGTCTCGATTGCTAAGAACAGCGACAGAGCAAAGCCAGGTGGGAGAAAGAAGATAGAAGTACATTCGCATCTCCTCTCTCAAGTTTGGAATCGAAGAATAATGAAGAAAGAGACCATACTGCCCTCACGCAACAAATATTCCCAGATCGAAATTCTCTCATGGGACTTCCATCTTTGGGTGACGATGAGTTGAGAATTATCAAAAAAAAAAATTATAAATCTCGTGCAATTGTGCCAATTCAGTTTTTAAAAAAAAATTTGCTAATTAAGTACTAAACCTTTTACATTTGTATTAATTCAGTCCATTTAACCGGAAATAGCTAATGCGGCGCGGCCGGTCGCTGCCATGAATAATATTCAATGATATTTTAATTTTTTTTTTCGAATTATTTACTTATTTTTTATCTGTTCTTTTCTTTCCCCTTTTCTTTCTCTTTCTTTTCTTTTCCCTTCATTTTTCCTCCGGCCGGTCGCTAGACCATTGGCAACCGACCGGAGCCAGGAGCCGACAAGGTTGACCTCGCTGGCTTTTGAGGTGACTGGTAAGCAATTGGTTTTGATGATGCCACTTTTTTATATGCTTAGAAAATAATTAATAACTAAATATAGTGAACCAAGTTTTTTATTTGGAATTACGTTCAATTGTAGCTTTAAATTTTTAAAACCTAGCAACTTTCCCAAACTAAATCTTTTCATACCATTCCAAAATAAATATATATTGGCATGTCAATTTTTTTGGCCTTTTTTTAAAATTAAAACATGCTCATCCTTGCAAGAAAAATCTAAAATAAGAAAAAGTAATTTCCTCCATGCTTAGGAAAACAAGTTACAGTTATTAACATATGTAGAGAAAAATACTCAGAACGAAATCACCATCCTTGTACTTCTCCTAAGTTACAGTTTATCGGACTCTCCTTCAAGAACTGAGATAAAAGGTCACAAGCAGAGATGACTTCTGACTAAGGATGAGCAAGATAGACCAATCGGATCAAGAACCATCAAGACTAGACCGAACCAACCAATTGGGTCCGATTCTGAAAGTCACTAATTCAGCCCCCGGATCTTCAGTGGCGAATATGAACTTGTGTGGAAATGAATCTAGTTTAGACGATCCTATGTTGTTCCACTTGATTTTGACAACAGCCTAATCGAAGAAAAGGAGCATAAATAAAGCAATCACGTTAAGAACCATCCCTCCAAAAAGAAGGTCATAAGAAATTTCCCAGTCGAGTTCGGTGAGCTGATACTTCTTCAAGCGATTAAACAAAAACGAAAGCTAGCGCAAGGTCAATAAAGGCCACGAAGGGAAAATTGTAGGTTCAAGTGGAACGTATTATCGACAGTTTTGTGTGAATCACCTCGTACTTAAAATGGAGTTCAACCGTTATCACCCTCAATGCATCCATCCCAAGAACATTGCCGAAATATGCTCGACTCCTTAGGCAGTCAGGAAATGAGAACATGAGAACTCCAATGAAGACCTTAAATATTTGAAAATAGCAAGCGTGCTTCTATCACAATGCTATCTGCAAGCATTGCTTCTTCGTCATCAGAATATCCTTCCCCTTGAGCATTGACGTCTTCACTTAACCCCACCTATTCATTACAAGGCAAGTCCGATGAGAGCATTGAGTAATCAAGCCTCGAGAGGATCGATCCATTGAGCCTCGGGAGGCTTGAGAGGTTAAGTGACAGTGTCCTCTTTCACATTTTTTATGACTCCGCCCAAAAACAGTATCATTGGGATCACCAATATTTATCCCAGTATCTATACAAAGAGATACATGGCGACACTGACTTGAAAAATGAGACTGAGCAATGCGGATTGTCCTCAGAAGGTAATGATGGTATTCAGATCACCAAGATGTAACAAAAAAAATAAGACCCAAAATACCTGAAGTACTCCATCTACTTTATTCGCATGACTGAATCAATTGCCTTGGCTGTGAGAGGTGAGGCCGATTGTCAATGTAGCTACCCAGTCAACCATCACATAGGCCAACCACAAGAGGAAAAGATGAGGTGGTTTACCGCTTTCTTTCTAACAAGAAATATTCAAAATATTGGGAACGAAGGGCCCTAAAGATATAAGAGGGTAATGACAACGTCATGGACTAAAGTGAATACAATTAAACGCTTCTTGCGTGTGAGAAGCTCGGAGTAAGGTCAATTCAGGCGTAACACTGCTATCGAGAAGAAATACGCCTCAGGAAAACATAACAAAATTCTTTGTAATCATCATTTGGCTCGAACCCAATATCGACGGTACAAAAAACTAGCAATCCTCAAAAACCCATGGCGTAACTAGAAGGGGTCAAAGTACACAATGAAGTTCCACATTATCTTTTCTATTCCAATGTTGTCAGTCCTCATCTGTCCCCGAACCTTCCGAACTCGACCCCTTCTTAGGCACCGTGCCGTTGGCAGTCTTGCCCTTCTTTTTCGAGTCCTGCTCATCAGCCTCATCTTCGCTGTACTCGCTCTCGTAATCGTACTCCTCATCCTCATTCTCCTCTTCCTCTTCAACCCCATCCTCCATGACGGCCTCTTCCAATGCAGCGCCACCCCTAGTGCCCGCACGAGTCCTTTTGAGAACTTTTACCTTCAAGTTCAGCTTTTTGTCACAGCCAATCCACGAATCACACAAGCAGTAACACGTCATATTGTAGTTCCCTTCTGCTGGGGCCAAAAACTTGCCCATAACCAGCCTTGAGCCACCCCTCACCTTCTCCACTGCTTCTCTGATGGCCTTACTTTTTTCCTTCGCATCTACTCCCAATCCCTCCATAGTCTCCTCGATCGCCTTAGAGGCAGCACTTACAGCGGCCGCTTCATCCATGAAACTTAACTTCTGAGAAAACCAAACGTCGTTGGAGTTGGGGTCTGCAAGAAGAAACCAGAAACTTTCTTCTTTGTGAAAAGGATACCGCGGAGCATGAGGTAGGGCGCCGACAAGTCCATTATCTCTTTTGAGTGTAACCCAAGCCTGAATCGTGACCACATCACCCTCTTGTATGCCTTCTTCGCCTTCAGTCTCGCATGTGATGTCTATTGATAGAGAAGGCATCATCTCTAGAACTCTCTCTATGTCTTGTACTTCTGTGCTGGAGAGGCCTGCAGCCTGGAGCAGTTCGACACGGTCCTCAAGAGACATGTCCCGGAGATCCTGAAATGTTCTCACTTTCTGCAAAAGATAATGAGTGAAGATATTAGAAAAAGGGAGCTTAGGAGGGGGTAAATATCTGTGATGCCATGGTTCCCATTGCTCATTGCAGGGCTGACGAAGTGATATCCACTAGCACAATGTAATGCATCATGAAGTGCCAATTTTCACTGAAAACGATACTAAAAATCCCAGAAATGCAAAAGATTCGGGGATGGGGTTCACAGTCACTCCACTAGGTGCAACAATTGGTCAACATTCGATTTTAATTAACAGACAAAAGGATAGCCTTATGCTCAAACCATCTGGCGTATCATGTCCACCCTTGAGAACAGTGGAGAAAAGATCTCTGACCAGAGACAACGCATGTAGCAATCATATACTCACCTTGCGAGCAATCCTCTTAATAACAGATTCGCTGATATGCGGTAGCTGCAGCAAAGGTGCCATGCCTTCACTAGGTCCTCCAGTTGTCTTCTTTGCACTGAGAGGAACAGCCTACAGTACATTCATAAAACAGCCACAAGCTCCCCTAGATTAGTTATAGTCTTGTATCTAGTGGCAATAATGTAAATTGGAATTTGGTGCAAATCTACGTCCCTCCACATCTCAGATAAAATGCGAAAAGAAGACAAAGCCAAGTGAGCATTAAATTAAAATAAAAAAGTTAAATGACAAATCAGCCTCCAATTAGAGAAGAGTGCACATCAGACCTTTAACACCGTGAATATTGGCTTAAGGCCTGTTTGATGACCCCAATAAAGCGCTGAAAGCTAAAATTTCAGCACTCAGTGAGATTAAGTTGGTTTCATAAGCTGAATTAGCATTTACACTCGGAATTCACTTAATCTGATAAGTAAGGGTTTCTAAATACCTTCATAGGAAATGATCGATTGTTATTAGAATCTGGCCAACTATATTGTTTAAAATCGCCAATACTAATCATGATTTCAAATTTGGTAAGAAATTTGTAATATTTCAGCAACCAATTTTCAGTTAATATTAAACAGTTTTTTATATTCTATTTTTTTCAGCACTTGAAATGGTCAACACATAAACTTCGCAGCTTAAATTTGCAGCACTTACTGTTAAGTTCTACCAAACAAGCTTGTAGTATCACTTTTTAGATTATGAGATCTTGTGAGACCACTGCCAACTGTTCTAAAAGCTTAAGTTATTAGATAAAGGCATGGTATAATATTTAATTCATTTAACACTCTCCCTCACGCTTAGTCTGGTGTTTTGTCTAGTACCAAGCGTGGAAATATTTCATTGGGGAGGCAAGTAAGGGCCTGAAAATGTTTGAACTCAAGACCTCATGCTCTAATACCATGTGAGATTTTATGATATCACTACCCACTGTTCTAAAAGGTTAAGCTGTTAGATGAAGGCGTGCTATAATATTTTAATTACTCTAACATAGATCATCAGCTATTTGTCATTTTGCTTGTCATACCATCAATTTATCCATCTGTACTTCATATAACTCTCTGCCACTAGTTAATACTCAAGTTTGGATGACCTAGTGTAACTACATATTTTGAGTTCAGTTCTCCACAATGTTAGACATCAGGAGATCACAGCAGAAGATCCAAGTAACAAAAAACCTCGGTGCCCAAGTAACAAAAAACCTCAGTGCGACAAACAACACACATATATGTAGAGAGAGAGAGAGAGAGTAGATTGAAAATCAATCTCCTTGACTCCTAATCGCTTAGTCATGCATCAGAACTATTAAAGCATAAATGGAAAAAGTCTCTCCTTGACAACCTAAATCTATGGAATTAGTCAACAACAATTAATAAAGGTTAAGTTCTCAGCTTCAGCACCTGAATAATGCATTGAGAAAGCTCCGCAACCCCAATTGCAGGCCTCAGCCAACCATGTCCTTGGGCAGTGCGTGGAATGACAGCCATCTTAATGAAAAGTTAAAACATTACTGAGAGGAATAGGGTAATGAAGCTAGCTGAATGATTTCACAATATGTCAACAAAGAACGCCAAGACAACCAAAAGGTTTTCATATAGCACAAATACTAGTGTTTCAGTTCTTGTGCCGCTAATTGAGCAGTATCAAACACATGTCAAGCAAAGAGCTATACACAGATTCAACATTATTTCTGCCTGGAACTGCATGAAAAATAACTGGCAAGATACAGACCAATACAAAAAGAACAAGAATGAAGAAAGATGCAAGAGACATGGTTTCTATATAGAAAGCATGGAAATTATTATATAGAATAAACCCCTCCCCCCACCAATTATCACTAAGAAACTAAACAGCACCTTCATTAATTCTTCAAGTAGCCGAGGTGCAAGTTCCAAAACACGTCTGAAATCACCGGCCAAAGCTGGAGATAAGGAATCTGATTCCCTTGTTAACTGAGCCTGAATCAACAATTCTGTCTTGAAAGAAATCAAAGCACCGAGCACATCTTTATTAAGTGCCAAATTACTTGAAAAAAATATACGACAGAAAGCTACTTGTGAAAATCTTGCTGCATATCACCTTAACAAATGGGGGATGTTGCTTCCAAAACTTAGCTTGTTCTTGCTTGTTCTTGAGATCCAGATTCAACTCACTCCTGACCAATAAAAACAGCTTTTGAAGGGGTTCCTCATCAGTCCTTCGGACTGGAATTTCCATGAATTCAGCAGCCTTGATAAAGACCTCCATGACTTTGCTGCAAGCAATGGTAGATGAGAGAAATGGAGGGTCATAGGACTTTATGGGTCTAAGAGTTCCAGAAACATATGACAACATCAGAAGATGCTTAAAAGGGAGTGGTAAAAGTTAAACTTGTTAAATTCATGAATGATGACAGCATCCTACCATCAGAACAACAGTTACAACTTAAACTAACAATTTTTACCTTCATCGACATCGACATCGATATCAACGTCACTTTATCCCAAACCAGTTGGGGTCGGCAGTCATATATAGCAAAAATAAATGTCAGGTCTTCACCAACATCCAATAGCATAAACATAGCTCTCGATACATACAGCAACAAAATGAATGGGACACATACTCAGAAAGGACCACATACCTCGGGGCCAAAGAAGGTTTCATTAAGCCATAGTAATTGGACAGTGTATGGTGCATGACATAGTTTCCAGTATACTTTGATGACCTTGAGAGGTATATCACAGCAATAACTAGTGGCAAAAGAATACAGACGCCCACAATCCAAAGTAGAAGAATTCCACCATAAGCACCATCGATGTCCAGCAGGAACTGAGGGAGAGCGACACCCATTTGAAATCCCTGCACGAGACCAGGATAATTTTAAGCTTTCTCAAAGAATATTAATCAGATTAGTAGACAGCTTCAAACAACAAGTTACCTGCTTCCCATCCGGATGACCATATTTTTCAAAATTTTCCTTAGATATAGGATCAGTGAGAGCTTGATATGCCTTGGAAATGTACTCCACGAAATAGTTGTGCGCCTCTGATAACAGATATATACAAAGTAAACTCTTAGGATACATGAATCATTTAACTAGATCATCCCAGAAGATACTTATAAAACCATCAACCTGGATCAGGATTCTTATCAGGATGGTATTGAATTGAAAGTCTTCTATACGCCTTCTTTATTTCTGAATCGGAAGCTCCAGGTTCTAACCCAAGAATGCTAAATGGCTCAAAAATTTGAATCTACGTAAGCCAGAAAAAAGACAACTCAGTGAAAAGCAACATTCAGGAAACTTACATTCATAGGCAATGATGGCAATAAGAGATGACATATACATTTGCCAAGAAAAAAAGCTCATAAGTAACTGGCACGGGCACCATCAACAGCATAATAGATAGATTACTCATAAAGTTCTCAACATAGATTTTACCTCCCCACTCATATTTTTGATGTAGTAGACTAGAAATATCATCACGACCCAGAGCAGAACTAACGTCAGGTTGCTGCACGTTGAAAATGTGGAAATCTGCAACAATTAAAATAAAAGAGAACATGCAGTCACAAACTCAACCCCAACACCATTCAAAAACATCGAATGCTTTCAAGAAGTTAACCGGGCAACTCACCCTCTTGAATATTGACCTGCGATACTTCCCTGATCGCAAGCATTCCAAACACTGGCAGTGCGTGATCTTTGATTTTTTGGTAGCAGCATGGCATAACTTCATGACGGTATAAGGCACTAAAGGCAGCGCCATTATAGTCAAAATGAAAATAGGAAACAGCGCGCTATTCTCCTCCGATGCAGCCATGGCAACCTTTCAGCGCACAAGAACTCTACCGCAGCAACAAAACCTGCACAAATTAACGAAATTCAGCACGCCCTTGCAAACTATATTGGGTATATGAAATGAGCATCCATACAACATCCAAGTTTTCCAGTCAGTCCGTCTGCACAGAACTCTTGCACTTAACAGGGGCTAACAGTTTATCGCGTCATGCATCGTATTATAATGGTCCAATCAAAGAATCGGCAATGAAACGCACCTCAGCGATAACTCCAACAGTTCTTCACAGCCCAAATTACTAAATCAATAGGTAACAGACAACATGCTACTCCATGTTAATCAAATCACAAGCAGCTTTTAGCTCGACCGAGCTATTACGCCGAGGAAAATTGAAAACAACCTAAAACCACGAAAACGCGCCCAATCATCGAAATCCCCCAACAATCCGACATATTCAGCATAAACAAAAGGCAAATAGATCCCGCCCGTGGAAATTGAAAAGCCAAAAGCGCGTGAACGAACACTTCTCAATTGAAAGAAAACCTCAGCTCCTCTGATTGAACTGATGATTACCTCGACCGTCAAGAACACGATTTGCTTCGAAGATTGCTGTTCATGCCAGCTCGCGAGCCCAATATGTTATTTATGATCAGGAGGAGGAGCAGGAGGAGGAGGAGTTTCTCTTGGGTTTTTGGACTAGGATTGAGATCTATGAAATAATGATGAATTGAAGCAGTCGTAACAGTAGGCTTTAAGGTGGATTGCCGATTTAGCCATGGACATAGTACGGCTGGCACCCCACATGGAGGGCAAATTTGTCCGCTCGAAGTAGATCTTTAGTCAACGGTCGGGACAATTTGCAAGGGTAACGATAGAAATGATACCGAAGCTTTAGTTACATGCAACGTGATTTTTAAAATTTTTAATTTATTTAGTGTCTTGAACCTTATTCCAACATGCAATGTTGTCCCTAAATTTTAGAAAATTTCCAAAAAAGAGGCCCGAATTCCTTTCAATTCTCAAATAAAGGCCCCAAATAAATTTTGTTTCGAATAAGAGCCTGAAATGCTCTTATTTTTTAAAATAAGGGTCTAAAGTTAATGTTATTTCAAATAAATGCCTAAAATGAATGTCGTTTCAAATAGGAGTATGAAGTAGCTATAAAATTTCAAAAAAAGACCTGATTTCAAGGGCATTTTCATCTTTTTTTTCCTTATTTAATTTTTTTATTAGATTTTTCTATTTTCAAAAAAATTAGGGAAAAAAGGAAGAATACAAATACACAAGCGGAAGGGCTGCCCCTCCCACCTGTGTGCTAGTTTTGTTTGTTTTCATTGTTTTTTGATTTTTGAAAAATAGAAAAAATTAAAAAAAAAATACATAAAAAATCAAAATGGAAAATGACGAAAATGCCCTAAAGGCCGGACTCTTTTTTGAAACTCTATGTCACTTCAAACCTTTACTTTGAAATGTGTTATGTCACTTCATGCCCTTATTTGAAACAATTTTCACTTTTGGCCCTTATTTGAGAATATGATAGAACTTTAGGCCTTTTTTTTAAAAAAAATTTCCTCTAAATTTTTAATTTGTTCAATGTGATTTTTAAAATTTTGATTTATGTTCAATCTAATCTTTGAACTTAAATTAATTAAAAGATAGTGTTGGGCATTTTCTTAGAGCCTAGGGGCTAAACTAGATATGTATAAAAAAAAGGAGATTGTATTAAAGAAATTAAAAGTTCCAACACAAGATTACACATTGAGCTAAAATTTATGAGTTTCATCGAACAAATTAAAAATTCTAAAACGAGATTGGAAATTGAGCTAACATTTAGAGGTTTTATTGAACTGACCAATCTAAAAAAAATCTAAAATTGCAAAAAAGAAGTCTTTTTGCTTCCAAACCATCTTTTCTAGCTAGATAGCGAGCGATCATTCAACAATGAACACTAACCGAAAGCGCCACATCTAACTAATTGTCTTTCATTCTAAGGAGCCAACCAAAAGGCGATTACTGCTAACTATTAAATGGGTCACTATGCTTAACGCATAGCCTTCTCAATCTATCTTCACCACAGCTGAGGAAAGGGCAGATCTCGTTAGGCGTTGTCGCGACCCTCTAAAAAAATTTTAAATTTTAAAAGGGGTTAACGGATTATTAGGTTAATTAGATTTGACTAACCTAACGCGGACCCTCCCAAGCCCTACCGAATCGCAACTTTGGTTTTTGTTTAAATTATTTTAAAATTTGGAGTCGCCACTAATCGTTCTTGGTAGGTCGATTAGAAACCTAAATAAATTAGCGGGAGAACTAATTTATTCCTGCGAACCAGAGATTAGGAGCTCGGGGACTTGGTTACACTAGTTAATTAAAACTAATGCCCTTTCGGTACCTTAATTTCATGGATATCCTAATTCGGCAACTCAGGCTTGGTTTATTCCTAAGGCTATAGTAGGGTATTCTCTTTTGTGTTTTCACTTTTTAAATAAAATGCATGGATGGTATATATTTTTATTTGTTATATTTTTTTAAGTGTTAAAGATTCCCTGAAGCCGAAAGAAGGAGTGTGTTAACGACTTCTGTGCAGTATTACAACCTACTTATCTTTTGGGTTTGATGATTCAAAAATTAAATTATAGGAAGTACATGACAGTGAATAAACACCTCCAATGGGAGGCCTAGCATTGGCTTGGCTCTTCCCTTTGGGATTTAAGGTACAGGTATTTAAGTTGCAAGTATTTAAACTACTGTAAGTAAAAACCTCCAATGGGAGGCTAAGCATTGGCTTGGCTCTTCCCTTTGGGATTTAAGGTACATGTATTTAAGTTGCAGGTATTTAACTACTGTAAGTAAAAACCTCCAATGGGAGGCTAAGCATTGGCTTGGCTCTTCCCTTTGGGATTTAAGGTACATGTATTTAAGTTGCAAGTATTTAACTACTGTAAGTAAAAACCTCCAATTGGAGGCTAAGCATTGGCTTGGCTCTTCCCTTTGGGATTTAAGGTATAGGTATTTAAGTTGCAGGTATTTAACTACTGTAAGTAAAAACCTCCAATGGGAGGCTAAGCATTGGCTTGGCTCTTTCCTTTGGGATTTAAGGTACAGGTATTTAAGTTGCAGGTATTTAACTACTGTAAGTAAAAACCTCCAATGGGAGGCTAAGCATTGGCTTGGCTCTTCCCTTTGGGATTTATGGTGCAGGTATTTAAATTGCGGATGGACTTTGTCCTCTCCATTCTGGGGTATGAATTCTTTAAAATGAAATACAACGAATTGATTCAACAATTTGAAATTTGTCAGGAAAATTTTATTTTTATTGAAGCAGGAAAGACATGACAGAAATCCTTTATTGGTTAACGAAATTCCCCCGAGACATTAGTCTAATTTTATTTAGAGAAACTTTTCTTAGAAAAACATGAGCGAATTTCTCGAAAAGAATTTTTGTTGCAAGTTTTTATAATTTGAAAGAATGTGATAAAATCACTTGATGTTTTTTTTAAAGGAATTTTTCTTTTTATCGAAATAAATTTTCAGAGGAAAATTTGTCGGGAAAATTTCATTTTTATTGGAGAGAAAAAAACATGACAAAAATCTCTTATTGGTCAATTAGTCTAATTTTATTTAGAGAAAATTTTCTCGAGAAGAATTTTCTTGCAAGTTTTTATAATTTGAAAAATGTGATAAAATCACTTGATGTCTACTAGAGTTTTTTTTTTAAGGAATTTTTCTTTTTATTGAAATTTTCAGAGGAAAATTTTTTCAAGAAAATTTCATTTTTATTGAAGCAATAAAAATATGACAAAAATCCCTTATTGGTTAATAAAATTCCCATGAAGGGATTTTTTTACATCATTTTTTCAAAAAAAAATTTAAAAAGAATTGAGGGACAAATTTAATTTTTATTTTCTTTTAAAAAGAATGGTCGTAATATCAAGCTCAAAAACTGACTAACACCTAGCATGGACCGACCGAAAATAAATACAAGATAAAATTAGAGAACTTACTTTTACCTTGGAGAAATGCAAATCACATAGTCATGCGCATGACTCAAGTGAGGAGTGGACTCTAGAAAATAAAAGAAGGAGAGACAAGGTATGGACCTAAAAAGGCTCCCACTATCTGAATTGACAAACTTACCCTCCGCGCAATCAAATCACAATGGGAAGAATTGTCAATTCAGATAATGAGCGGAATAAAATATGGTCAACCCGAGCGCAATCGACGCAAGAGCTTTGCATATTCGATCCCTATCTATGGTTTTCTAGGAAGAATTTTGCGACTTGGGTTTAGACGCTTGTGTGTGCAGGTGTCGTGATCCTCAGAGTATGCAAGACATGCACAACAATTGATATCAAAACAGCGCTTCTAAAAATGTGCGAAATTAAACAAATAAACCCAACACCGAGCCTGCAAAACAAAGGGGTTAGCCAAACACTCCGCCCCTTATAACTCCCATCCTGCAAAAACATATAACACCTATAGAATGAGTCCCAAACAATATCGCCAGAAGTGAGATATGCATGAAATTTTCATTGGCCTAAGTCCACTAAGACTCTTAAAATTTCGAAAAAATTTAAGTATTCCAATTGGTATCTTTTTTCGAAAATTTAAAAATCTCTCTCCCCAGCGGAGTCGCCAGTCTGTCGCGACCCTCTAAAAAAATTTTAAATTTTAAAAGGGGTTAACGGATTATTAGGTTAATTAGATTTGACTAACCTAACGCGGACCCTCCCAAGCCCTACCGAATCGCAACTTTGGTTTTTGTTTAAATTATTTTAAAATTTGGAGTCGCCACTAATCGTTCTTGGTAGGTCGATTAGAGACCTAAATAAATTAGCGGGAGAACTAATTTATTCCTGCGAACCAGAGATTAGGAGCTCGGGGACTTGGTTACACTAGTTAATTAAAACTAATGCCCTTTCGGTACCTTAATTTCATGGATATCCTAATTCGGCAACTCAGGCTTGGTTTATTCCTAAGGCTATAGTAGGGTATTCTCTTTTGTGTTTTCACTTTTTAAATAAAATGCATGGATGGTATATATTTTTATTTGTTATATTTTTTTAAGTGTTAAAGATTCCCTGAAGCCGAAAGAAGGAGTGTGTTAACGACTTCTGTGCAGTATTACAACCTACTTATCTTTTGGGTTTGATGATTCAAAAATTAAATTATAGGAAGTACATGACAGTGAATAAACACCTCCAATGGGAGGCCTAGCATTGGCTTGGCTCTTCCCTTTGGGATTTAAGGTACAGGTATTTAAGTTGCAAGTATTTAAACTACTGTAAGTAAAAACCTCCAATGGGAGGCTAAGCATTGGCTTGGCTCTTCCCTTTGGGATTTATGGTGCAGGTATTTAAATTGCGGATGGACTTTGTCCTCTCCATTCTGGGGTATGAATTCTTTAAAATAAAATACAACGAATTGATTCAACAATTTGAAATTTGTGCGCGCTTGAGGACTCCTCCAAGCCGATTTTGTGCTTCCATAGGGTTGACCATTGATATAAAGCTGCGGCTTCCTGACATAAAATAGAGTGAAATGTCAGTATACAAAATATGTGCTAATCTGCACCTAAAACCAGAAGAGTGGAAAGAGTACTTATCTCCCATTTTTTTGGGAGGGATTTTTATAATTGATTTTCGCTCTCTATGTTCCCAATATAGAGAGTTTCTTTTGAATTAAGAGGGACTTTTAGTCACAGATCAGTTGAGAAATCGGTGGACAGCTTAGGAGCTTGTCTGGGCCGATTTTTGCATATCTACGAGATTTTTGCTGTTGACGTAGAGATATTCTTCTCCTGACATAAAATATGGAAAAAAAAAAGAGGAGATGGAGAAAGTGTATACAATTTGTGCTAATTTGCAAGTAAAACCATAAACAAATGAATAAATAAAAACACTTAGCTCGAATTTGCTTGCTCGTTGACGAGGATGAACTCTTGATTTATATTGATCGATGAAGGAATTTGTGATGATAATCCCTAGCTTTGAACTCCCATCATCTTCAAAATTCTCTCTCTTTTGGTATTTTCTTTCTCTTAAATTTTTCTTCAATCTCCCAAAACTCTCTCAAACATCCAAAATTTTCTCTCAAAAAAAAAATCCTCCCAAACACTTCAAATTTTCTCTCCAAAAATAAAATCCCCTCTCAAGCTCACTTCTTCTTCTTTTTATAACCTACTCATCTATCTCCCATTCTAATTTTTCCACTAACTCTATCTCCCATTCTAATTTCTCCACTAACTCTTCTTCATTTTCATCTTCCCTTCTTCATCTCTATCTCACATTCTAATCTCTCCACTAACTCTTCTTCATCTTCATCTTCATCTTCCCTTCTCCATATTTATCTCTCATTCTAATTTCTCCACTAACTCTTCTTAATCTCCATCTTCCCTTCTCTATTCGTATCTTCCATTCTAATTTCTCTACTAACTCTTCTTCATCTCCATCTTCCCTTCTCTATTCTTATCTTATTTTCTCCATCCATTCTTCTCCAACTTCTCTTCTTCATCTCCTCTTCTTCATCTTCCCTTCTCTATTCTAATTTATCCACTAACTTTTCTTTTTATTATTTGTAAAATAATCCTTCAAGAGTTAGGTATTTGCACTTTAGTCCTTGAATTTTAAGTATTTACAATTCAGTCCCTGAAAAAATATATTTCTTTAAGTCCAAATCTCCTCACAATTTTTTACACACCAAAATTTACCACATGTCAAATTTAAGCTCATTTCTTGTCGCTGAAAATAATGCATAATTTAATTAAAGCCCTTTTGCAAAATTAAGTCATTCTGGGTATAATTGGGCCAAGATGAAAATTTAAAATATTAGAAGATAATGTCACAACTCATAAAAAGTGAAAGTTAAAAATAAGTTGACTCAAATTAAATTTTTTTAGGCCCGATTCGAGATTATACTCGTGAAGGAACACGTGACTCGAATTGGATTTTTCTGAATTTGCGATGGCCAATATGAAAATAGATTTAAAATAAAAATATTAACTATCTTTGTGTATTTTTTGGCCTCAAATGTTATTTTTTCAAAATTTTCAAATATTTTTGTATTTTTTTTAAAAAATTAAAATATATATAATATGAAAATTTTTTTTTGGTCAAAATTGGTTCCCTAGGCTTGGCTAAGGTCCCCAAAGTTGATTTTTCAATTTTATGAATTTTTATGGATTTTTTATTACTTTAGCAATAGAAAAAATGATTAAAGATCAGGTGTCAATAGCTGCCCCTCTTTGAAAGGAAGCTCGGTAGAGGTTCATTTCAAAGACGAGATGACACCTGGATTCTTATCGACTCAATACAAGGAAATAAAAAGAGTCGTGACATGATTGTTCCACTGAAAATGAAATGAGAACCTAAGGATTCGTTATATAAAAAAAAACTTTAGGGTGGTTGAACTTGAACCCGTATGGTGGATCAACCCATGGTAGATTCCTAATAAAAGGATTCTACTGATTAAAAATTGAATTAAAATTTGACCCGTATGGTGGGTCATACCATTTGACCCGTATGGTGGGTCGTACCATGATAGATTCCTAATAAAAGGATTCTACTGATTAAAGTTTGATTGAGATTTGACCCGTATGGTAGGTCACCACATGGAGATACCTGTAAGAAGGACTTGGTGCCTGTAGAAAGGACTTGGTGCCAGTAAAAAGGACTTGGTGCTTTGCCTGTAAGAAGAACTTTGTGCCTGTAAGAAGGACTTGCTTTGCCTGTAAGAAGGACTTGATTTGCCTGTAAGAATGACTTTGTTTGCCTGTAAAAAGGACTTACTTTGCCTGTAAGAAGGACTTTGTGCCTGTAAGAATGACTTGATTTGCCTGTAAGAAGGACTTTGTTTGCCTGTAAGAAGGACTTTATGCCTGTAAGAAGGACTTGATTTGCCTGTAAGAAGGACTTTATGCCTGTAAGAAGGACTTTGTGCCTGTAAGAAGGACTTGATTTGCTTGTAAGAAGGACTTTGTGCCTGTAAGAAGGACTTTATGCCTGTAAGAAGGACTTGATTTGCCTGTAAGAAGGACTTGATTTGCCTGTAAGAAGGACTTTGTGCCTGTAAGAAGGACTTGATTTGCCTGTAAGAAGGACTTTGTGCCTGTAAGAAGGACTTGATTTGCCTGTAAGAAGGACTTTGTGCCTGTAAGAAGGACTTGGTTTGCCTGTAAGAAGGACTTAGTTTGCCTGTAAGAAGGACTTAGTTTGCCTATAAGAAGGACTTGATTTGCCTGTAAGAAGGACTTTATGCCTTTAAGAAGGACTTGATTTGCTTGTAAGAAGGACTTTGTTTGCCTGTAAGAAGGACTTTGTGCCTGTAAGAAGGACTTGATTTGCCTGTAAGAAGAACTTTGTTTGCCTGTAAGAAGGACTTGATTTGCCTGTAAGAAGGACTTGCTTTGCCTGTAAGAAGGACTTTATTTGTCTGTAAGCAGGACTTGATTTGCCTGTAAGAAGGACTTGGTTTGCCTGTAAGAAGGACTTTGTGCCTGTAAGAAAGACTTTGTTTGCCTGTAAGAAGGACTTAGTTTGCCTGTAAGAAGGACTTGATTTGCGTGTAAGAAGGACTTGATTTGCCTGTAAAAAGGACTTACTTTGCCTGTAAGAAAGACTTTGTGCCTATAAGAAGGACTTGGTTTGCCTGTAAGAAAGACTTGGTGCCTGTAAGAAGGACTTGGTTTGCCTGTAAGAAGGACTTAATTTGCCTATAAGAAGGACTTGGTTTGCTTGTAAGAAGGGGTTTTATGCCTGTAAGAAGGACTTGATTTGCCTGTAAGAAGGACTTTATGTACCTCAAAGGGTGCCATTCTGAAATCTGGGGAGACCAGGAATCCTGCAGAAGCTCAAACCCAAATTATATTCTCCTGTCGTTTTAGGAATAAACCAAAGAGGCAGAGATCAAAAGGTCTCGAACATTTCTGTCCTTGAGACAAATCATGCTTTATTGAAGAATGTGGATACCTGTATATACCGCAATGGATTCGAGTATCCCAACAACCGTCAGAATTCATTCTCTTGAAAGGTTCTGGTTGAAGATATACTTACCTGAGAATTTGGAAGAAATGCTTGGTGGCTTCTGGACAACCAGGCTTGTTCATTCAATAATCGCCGAATGAATTTCAAGACTTTGGAAGGTAACTCAAACACCGGGAATGTGTTGCCTGTCGGGCAATGTCAGAGCTAACATGTGCAAGCATTTTCATCAATGCGTTCATTGGTTCATACAAAATTGTTCAGCTAAGTTTGCCATGACTAAAGGCAGTCTATGTAATAACTCATGATGCAATCGATCAACATATAGATCATGTATTGCATTACCACTTCTGTTTAAGGAGGTTCTTATAGTATGAACACCTCGAATGTAATCTGAATGGGGGACTTCATTCCGAAATGGCTTTTTCTCACTCTGGAGAAAGGCTGTTTATCTGTAGATCAAAATGTTAGACCTATGTGGAAATGGTTTGCCTTTCCTCATCCTGTCATGCCCCATTCTGCACATTTGATATCTCCTGTGCAGTTTATGCTCTAAGTTGGAGTTGGTAAGTTAAACACACGGAATAGTCATACATAATTCATGAACTGTGTAAGCACAATGCAGATGTGACAATTTTTTAGCATCACGTATGTTTATATAATGTGCAAATATGGGCGAATTTAAATTGCCCCTGGTATGTGGGCAGACCGAACAAATTGGGAAGCCTACTCCTTATGTCGAGGGGTGGTTTGTCTCAAACTTTACCCCTGCGCGATGAAGCATATGGGCGATGGAGCATTTTGATTTGTTTAATGCCCCTGCAAGAAGCAGAGAAATTATTCTTGAAACCAAACGAGATAAGGAAGACATATTTGCTTTTTCGTTTCAGAGCTTGCGATCAATTTGCCCCATTTTTCACCAGAATAGATCTTGTCAGGTGATCATACTTTTCTTTTGGATTTGTCTCCTTCAACATGTTAAATGTTAGTATAAATATTTCCTGTGAAAAGAAAAGGAGACATGTCAAACAGTATTAAAAGGGATAAATTGGAAACGATATTGATTTACCCTTTATCTTGAATGCCTTGGACAAGTCTTTTACCAATTTTGCTGGATTGAGTTTTCTTCGACTTTTGTTGGATGCTTCACCATTAAGCCGAGAATGTAGCAAAATATTGACTTCGGTATTACTCGTCGAGTATTCCTGCTTGCAAAAAGAAATGCACAAAAAGTTGTTTCATTTATTTATAATACATACAACATTCCCCACCCTCGGGGATCGAACTCGGGATATTTCGGACCTACTGTCATCCCCCATACCATTCGGTCCATTGGACCATAGGTGTCCATGGGGCTATCCTTTCAAAGGTTAATCTTTGGGGATAAAGCAGCCTTGTTGTATCACCTTATGCCATGTTACGGTATTTCTCGAGGTAATTTGCAATCCCTGTTAAGAATGGAATAAGACAATTCAAGACTTGAGATGATTATGTGCACATTAGAACGATACAGAATTACCCATTTCTGAGATTATTCGCGTCTTTCGCTTGTACTTTCCTCTGTCCGAAGCTGTCCATCCCGTGGTAATGCCCATGAGTCGATTTGCCCCCAAATTTTGTTCAACTTGTATTCGGATATGATTGCGTTCTCGGGTCGATTTGCAATTTCCTGAGAATAGAAGGGGCTTAATTTTAAAACTTGGAGCAACTGAGGGTAAATTGAAACGATACGGAGTTAACCTTCAGGTTTATCCAGATTTTTACTCGCCATCAATTCGTCGCGAGGTTGGTGAGGTGGCGGATTCAAGTATTTAATAGGGGGAAGTCGGATTATTACTCCTTGCTTTTACACATTCACAAAAGCAGAAAAACATATCACGCAAGGAAATAAAACACATTCACTCATTCAGGATCAGTTCTGCTTCCTCTACAGGCTCTCCCATGATCAGCTGGCTTCATCCCAAATTAGGTATGCATCGGCCATATAGAAGGTCTGGTGGTCACTGGCTGAACAAGTGCATCACAGTCCCGATACTTTACCGATATCAAACTGGTTGATTATGGCGAAAAGATCATCGTCAATGTCCGCTTGGTGGTGATCTATCCCTTCTTCCTCGGGAGGTATTGATACTGATCCAGTATCATTGGTCCTTTTGTACCCTGCTCCAACAGAACTCGATCCTGTTATAAATTGGTCTAACTCACCTCTTAAACGTGCATTTTCGATCCTCAGATCATACATTTCATCGAGGGTGAGGAGGAGGCTATTGCAGTTGGGGCAGGTGGCGGAGTCAAAAGTCTCTTTATACATCTTGTTTTCCGCTCGGAGGTTTTCATTTTCAACTCTTAGAAACTCGGCTTCGTTGTGCTCATGACGAGTCTTCATTCGGGTTCGTCTATTTTGAAACCAGAACTTGATTTGCGAAGGTTCAAGGCCTAGCTCTTGACTCAGTTCCATTTTTTGTTTGCCGTCTGGCATAGGGCACGTTCTGAAGAAAGCTTCAAGCTTTCGTACTTGCTCCTCAGTATGGCGACGGTAACGCTTCTTTTGACCTTTACCGTTGTTGTCATTGTCCTTACCGAGCTCTTGGACGTCGTCGATGGAAGGGCCGGGCTCCATAGGCTCGATCCCAAATATGGCTTCGAACTCTTCCTCTCCCATATTCAGCAAGTAACGATAACTTTCAAGTGTGTTGGGTTGAGACATCTTCGATTTGGTTAACGATTTCTCAAAGTTTGATATCTCTTCTTGTATTTTCACTCTCTGGATTTTTCTGGGAGACTGCGTATGCTTTAAGAGTCTCTCTTTCGAGCACGAATGAGAATTATCAAGAAGATGCCTCCTTTAAAATTAGACGTGGGTTTAGCAACTGTATTGCCTCTCTCGAGTGTTCTGGCTTTCTCGATTTTCTTTTCATCGTATCTCTCGCCCAGCTCGTCTCCTTCCATCTTTCCGTGGAAGGGGGCCCCTTGTTGCTGTCTCCACCGTCAATTTGCTGGCGAGTTCTTCAATAAAGACGAGTCGTATCTCTTTTCTGCCGAAAATGTCTTTGTCTCCCACTCAACTTATTTTTTATCCTTTCTTTTTCAAAGTAGTGGCGTCTCGTCCAACTTTTCCGTAGAGACGTCGGATTTGCTTGGCTCGAGATTGGAGACGAGTAGCGGAGGTGATACTGATAGGGAATGGTAGACAGGAAAATTTGGCCAGTAGAGACTTCCCCTGCAAAAATGAAAGAGAATGCGGCAGTATATGTTCTTCATATTCTAGAAAAATTGGAACGATACTGTTTTACCCTTGTGTATACTTCCATTGAATTTGAATTGAGGAAGTTCCTTCATTTGGATTGGATTGAATTGTATGTCCTGAGTTGCCCTTCACTTTGAGCTTGCCACATATGTGCTTTGCTTAGTTGGGCCTTGTTTTCTTTCGGGTTGCCTTGGACCATCATCATTTTCCATGCCATTGGGTCCGTGGACCGGAGGGCTCCTTTAATTTGAAGGTTACCTTGAAGGCGAATGAGTCCTATCGCATTCCATTGGGTCATTTCATTTTGCGACACTCTTGAGGCACTTTGCAATCCCCTGGGTGAGAATGGAACAAATCCAATTTAGCATTTTGCAACGATTGAGGGTAAATTGGAACGACACACAGTTACCCATCTTCGAGCTCGCCTGGGCTTTTCACTTGAAATTTCCCTACGTGAGGCCATTCAACATTTCTCATTATGGCAGTCAGCGACGTTGCCACAAATTGATCCGCCCTAAATCTAGCATAAAAAAGGATTCACGCATTCGACGGGATAAATAAATTGCCCCATTGTCCTTGAATTAAATCGAGACACCTAGAAAGCTGGAAAATATCATACGCAGGGGAATTAAGCATGAAATGAAAGGTGCACTTATTCAAGGTCAGTTCTGCCTCTCCTGTGGCTCTTCGATAATCAGCTAGTCTCGTGTTGGTTCGGGTGTGGATAACCGATGTTTGAGAGTCCCTACTCACTAGCTCCTGATCGCGGCTTGGGACATCTGTCAACCCTAAACTGGTTGACCAGGGCAGTAAGCTTATCATCTGGGTAATCTCTTGAACCTTCCAGCAACTGATGCTCAAATTGGGCATTGTTGTTGGCAAATGCTGGCGGTAGATTTCTCATTCTGTCCTCGCCATGAGCAATTTGACTTCTCATGCTGGAGCCTTCATCATTACTCGAGAAAGTGTGGGGATCACCAACTGTCCTGCTGCCAAAAACTCCTTCCATTCGAGGATTAGAGAAGTGGAAGTGCTCAGGATAACTTCTTGTCTGATTCTCTGGCTGCGCAGGCGCGCTGATCATGGGATGAGTTCTAGCCACAGGTTGGTGCTCAAACCAAGGAATCTGAATACACTGCTCCTGCGGTCTATACTCTTGAAGAGCATTAGGGTGATTCTGGGGGATACTTTGATTAACGCCTGGGGGATTGATGGCATGGCTACTAGCTTGGTTGATGATGGGAAGTGGCTCGCCCCATGCTAACCTGGGGAACTTATGGTGGCGAGGAGACTCGACGTTCAGGCTTGGATCAGTCCCGCCTTGGTTTTCTTGATTCTGAGCTGCATTGTGTTCTCTCACCCTTTTTCTGTACTTCTGAAGATGACTCGAAACATTTGCTTTAGTGAGTCCCTCTACCTTCATAATTTCCAGTATATGTTGCGGCCGTGCCGAATCTATTCCTAGCTGCTGAACTGCATTAACAAACATACGATGCAGCTCGGGAGACCAACTCATCTTCTTTCTCCAGTTGCTTGGAACAAAATTGAAGGCTTGATGCTTGTTCTCATGGTCGTGCAATTGCTTCCTTACCACGTGCTGCCATATGTTTTGAAGCATCTGAACTCTAACTGGTTTCGTTACGACGTCTTGGGCCCCATTTAAGACAGCCTTCATTAGGGGTTGCTGATCATCGCTTGCCGATATTACGAGGACTGGCATGTTTAATTTAGAATTGATGACTTCCAAGAGAGTGAAAACATCCATGTCAATCCCTACCATGGCGGTGAGGACGATATCAAACGGGTCACTACTCCTCCTTAATATCTCTAAGGCCTCTGTCGCCTTTGCTTGAGCTACAACCTTATACCGGCATTTTCTTAATACGGTAACAAGGATTGACAGAGAGACTGGATTACCGTCAATGGCCATGACCAGTAGACCCTCAGGGTAAGGAACTTCATCAGCTTTGACCAGGGTTGAACATGCGCCCGTTCCCCTAATACTCGACATATTTCTGGATCTAGGACTGCCGATTCGAGACCGCCTCGGGATGTCTTCTCGGACTTGAGGGATCACGAGATCGTTGATGCCTTCTCGTAACAGGCTTTGAAAGCCGATGCTTTGATGGTGAAGGTTTTGAATTCCTCTCCCACGAGAACTCATTCCTCTCTATCTTTCTCCTGCGAGTTCTTGCGAATGAACTCTGACTATCAAATGGGGACAAGTTCTCTCTCTGGCAATAGCAACGACTTCCCTCTTCACGGGCAGCGCTATTAGATTTTCCGATGGAGAAAATCTGATATTCAGCTTTTGATCAAAGGGGAAATCCTTGTTTCTCGCTCAGTTTGTCTTCTTTTTTCTTTTCATGATAGAGGGCCCCTGTCAAGATCTCCACCGTCGATTTACTGGCGGGTCCTCCAATGAAGACAAGTCGTATCTCCTTTTCGCTAACGTTTGCCGTGTCTTCCACTCAGCTCATCTTTCCGTCTTCTTTTTCAAAGTGGCGGTGTCTCGTCAAACTTTCTGCGGAGATTTCGGACTCGCTTAGCTCGCAGTCGCCATCTGATGGGAATTCGAGCCAACGAGGGTGGTGCCAATAGAGAATGGTAGATAAGAGAAATCTTGACTGGTTGATACCGTCACTATGAAATCAATATTTACTTCAAAGAAGATTACCATCTTCGCATTCCGCTCATCTGCCTCACCTCTCTCCCCCTTTATTTCGTATTCTGCTTTCAAAAATGGCCAATTCTCCTAACCATACCTTATCCGCCGAAGTCCTAGCTGGGTGGGAGAGACTCTACAATCTTCTTGGTAGAGGTTACGCTCATATAGCCAAAAACTCTACCGTTGAGGCTGAAATCCTCGGTTTATTTAGGACCGTGGACGCTGCTTCTGTTGAGGGTACCCAACTAGGGAAGGAGTACCGGAACTTCTCGACCCTCTTCATCAATTTTCTGGCTGCCTATAACCGTGCTTATGAGACGGTCCTTGTGACCGCCGTCGTGAAAGCCCGTTACCGAGACCGGCACGAGCGTCTGGCAACAGTTACGTTTGTGGCTGATAATCACAAAAAGGCCCTCAAGTTTGCCAACGATCAGCTTTCGTGGCTGGTTCGTGAGAGGGGAAAGTTGGTGGACCGTCTGGCCTTGGTCCGAACTTACGCCGAACAGGAGCCAGGCAATATTGTGATGAGGTGTAAATGTGGTTGGCTGCAGGAGAGACTTGATGACATTACGGCAGACATTGCTTTCGAGAGGGCAGCGGTTCCGGACCTGGAGTTTGCCGTTGAGCATTACGAGGCCACTATGGCCCAGGTTAAAGAGAAGTGCGATCGCCTCTTCTTTAGGCTCGCGGAGCTTGATCCTGAGAGCGCCCGGTGCATCCAGAGCATCAACTGTTTGGAGAGTCAGTTGAGCTCTTTCGTAATGGTCATCAGGGCCCAGTTTGGCTTTACCTTTCCTCCCCAGTGAGTTGTTGTAATACTCTTTGATGAATGGAATGAAAGAAAAGCTTCACGTGTTTTGTTTTGTTTTTTTTTTAATTTTCCTGCTATCGTTTCTTCCGCATAGCATAACAGAACGATTTGAGGTACCGAAGATGTCGAGGCTTAATGTTCTTCTTGATGTTCTTGTTTAATTGCTCCAGACGATGATATCGAGAACATTGATGATGGGTTCGGCGGTGGCCCCCACTATCCATCTTGAGATCACGAACAATAACGCTATGACAACTCGATCAGTGCACTGGTAGTAAATCCGGCCACCTGTTGTGTGCCCACTTTTATCCATATTTTGTTTCTTTCGGCGTCCACTTGCTCGTGTCGGTCGCCTGTAGCGTCGGGAGAAATTCCTGTGGGCCACTCATTAATAGAACCTCGGTCCTCTAAAGCCCTCCGCATGTTTCGGATAAGAGGAAATTTTAAGACCGGTCTTTGGTTGATTTGATCAGGTAAAGGTATTTGTTTCATGGGTTCTGATTATATAATCCATATTGTTTTTCAAAAGACGCGGGATCCTCTGCAATACATTAAATATGCCCCCATGTTTAATCAGTATAAATCCACCGTCATATCAGAATACACTGCCCATACAAGTTTACGGATTGACACAACTTTGTCTGTCAAAGATGGACAATGTTCGTTTGCCCCCCAAAATTAACAGTTGAAGCCTCGGTGTTTTTCGTCTTTTGGTATTTCTGAAGATGATTCTTGATATATTATTGAACTTAATTTTTACACCCGTCTGGGGTATCTAGGATCTCCCTGCAAAAGAAAAGGATATAATTAGTATGCGACACAAGAAATGTCGGTCCATGACTCCTATATTAGTCCAATTTGATTTTTTCTATTTTATAGAGAAATCAGAAGAAAGAAAAAAAAATTTCTTAGGAAGAAATGGGTTAATTTCTGATACAGAATTTTTTTCAGATTTATTATTCTTTTTTTTATTTTTTTTAAAGGAATGTGACAAAGTCTCTTGACGTTTACTAAAATTTTTGAAGGAATTTCCTTTTTATCAAAATAAATTTTCAGAGGTAAATTTGTCAGGAAAATTTTATTTTTATTGAAGCAGGAAAGACATGACAGAAATCCTTTATTGGTTAACGAAATTCCCCCGAGACATTAGTCTAATTTTATTTAGAGAAACTTTTCTTAGAAAAACATGAGCGAATTTCTCGAAAAGAATTTTTGTTGCAAGTTTTTATAATTTGAAAGAATGTGATAAAATCACTTGATGTTTTTTTTAAAGGAATTTTTCTTTTTATCGAAATAAATTTTCAGAGGAAAATTTGTCGGGAAAATTTCATTTTTATTGGAGAGAAAAAAACATGACAAAAATCTCTTATTGGTCAATTAGTCTAATTTTATTTAGAGAAAATTTTCTCGAGAAGAATTTTCTTGCAAGTTTTTATAATTTGAAAAATGTGATAAAATCACTTGATGTCTACTAGAGTTTTTTTTTTAAGGAATTTTTCTTTTTATTGAAATTTTCAGAGGAAAATTTTTTCAAGAAAATTTCATTTTTATTGAAGCAATAAAAATATGACAAAAATCCCTTATTGGTTAATAAAATTCCCATGAAGGGATTTTTTTACATCATTTTTTCAAAAAAAAATTTAAAAAGAATTGAGGGACAAATTTAATTTTTATTTTCTTTTAAAAAGAATGGTCGTAATATCAAGCTCAAAAACTGACTAACACCTAGCATGGACCGACCGAAAATAAATACAAGATAAAATTAGAGAACTTACTTTTACCTTGGAGAAATGCAAATCACATAGTCATGCGCATGACTCAAGTGAGGAGTGGACTCTAGAAAATAAAAGAAGGAGAGACAAGGTATGGACCTAAAAAGGCTCCCACTATCTGAATTGACAAACTTACCCTCCGCGCAATCAAATCACAATGGGAAGAATTGTCAATTCAGATAATGAGCGGAATAAAATATGGTCAACCCGAGCGCAATCGACGCAAGAGCTTTGCATATTCGATCCCTATCTATGGTTTTCTAGGAAGAATTTTGCGACTTGGGTTTAGACGCTTGTGTGTGCAGGTGTCGTGATCCTCAGAGTATGCAAGACATGCACAACAATTGATATCAAAACAGCGCTTCTAAAAATGTGCGAAATTAAACAAATAAACCCAACACCGAGCCTGCAAAACAAAGGGGTTAGCCAAACACTCCGCCCCTTATAACTCCCATCCTGCAAAAACATATAACACCTATAGAATGAGTCCCAAACAATATCGCCAGAAGTGAGATATGCATGAAATTTTCATTGGCCTAAGTCCACTAAGACTCTTAAAATTTCGAAAAAATTTAAGTATTCCAATTGGTATCTTTTTTCGAAAATTTAAAAATCTCTCTCCCCAACGGAGTCGCCAGTCTGTCGCGACCCTCTAAAAAAATTTTAAATTTTAAAAGGGGTTAACGGATTATTAGGTTAATTAGATTTGACTAACCTAACGCGGACCCTCCCAAGCCCTACCGAATCGCAACTTTGGTTTTTGTTTAAATTATTTTAAAATTTGGAGTCGCCACTAATCGTTCTTGGTAGGTCGATTAGAGACCTAAATAAATTAGCGGGAGAACTAATTTATTCCTGCGAACCAGAGATTAGGAGCTCGGGGACTTGGTTACACTAGTTAATTAAAACTAATGCCCTTTCGGTACCTTAATTTCATGGATATCCTAATTCGGCAACTCAGGCTTGGTTTATTCCTAAGGCTATAGTAAGGTATTCTCTTTTGTGTTTTCACTTTTTAAATAAAATGCATGGATGGTATATATTTTTATTTGTTATATTTTTTTAAGTGTTAAAGATTCCCTGAAGCCGAAAGAAGGAGTGTGTTAACGACTTCTGTGCAGTATTACAACCTACTTATCTTTTGGGTTTGATGATTCAAAAATTAAATTATAGGAAGTACATGACAGTGAATAAACACCTCCAATGGGAGGCCTAGCATTGGCTTGGCTCTTCCCTTTGGGATTTAAGGTACAGGTATTTAAGTTGCAAGTATTTAAACTACTGTAAGTAAAAACCTCCAATGGGAGGCTAAGCATTGGCTTGGCTCTTCCCTTTGGGATTTATGGTGCAGGTATTTAAATTGCGGATGGACTTTGTCCTCTCCATTCTGGGGTATGAATTCTTTAAAATAAAATACAACGAATTGATTCAACAATTTGAAATTTGTGCGCGCTTGAGGACTCCTCCAAGCCGATTTTGTGCTTCCATAGGGTTGACCATTGATATAAAGCTGCGGCTTCCTGACATAAAATAGAGTGAAATGTCAGTATACAAAATATGTGCTAATCTGCACCTAAAACCAGAAGAGTGGAAAGAGTACTTATCTCCCATTTTTTTGGGAGGGATTTTTATAATTGATTTTCGCTCTCTATGTTCCCAATATAGAGAGTTTCTTTTGAATTAAGAGGGACTTTTAGTCACAGATCAGTTGAGAAATCGGTGGACAGCTTAGGAGCTTGTCTGGGCCGATTTTTGCATATCTACGAGATTTTTGCTGTTGACGTAGAGATATTCTTCTCCTGACATAAAATATGGAAAAAAAAAAGAGGAGATGGAGAAAGTGTATACAATTTGTGCTAATTTGCAAGTAAAACCATAAACAAATGAATAAATAAAAACACTTAGCTCGAATTTGCTTGCTCGTTGACGAGGATGAACTCTTGATTTATATTGATCGATGAAGGAATTTGTGATGATAATCCCTAGCTTTGAACTCCCATCATCTTCAAAATTCTCTCTCTTTTGGTATTTTCTTTCTCTTAAATTTTTCTTCAATCTCCCAAAACTCTCTCAAACATCCAAAATTTTCTCTCAAAAAAAAAATCCTCCCAAACACTTCAAATTTTCTCTCCAAAAATAAAATCCCCTCTCAAGCTCACTTCTTCTTCTTTTTATAACCTACTCATCTATCTCCCATTCTAATTTTTCCACTAACTCTATCTCCCATTCTAATTTCTCCACTAACTCTTCTTCATTTTCATCTTCCCTTCTTCATCTCTATCTCACATTCTAATCTCTCCACTAACTCTTCTTCATCTTCATCTTCATCTTCCCTTCTCCATATTTATCTCTCATTCTAATTTCTCCACTAACTCTTCTTAATCTCCATCTTCCCTTCTCTATTCGTATCTTCCATTCTAATTTCTCTACTAACTCTTCTTCATCTCCATCTTCCCTTCTCTATTCTTATCTTATTTTCTCCATCCATTCTTCTCCAACTTCTCTTCTTCATCTCCTCTTCTTCATCTTCCCTTCTCTATTCTAATTTATCCACTAACTTTTCTTTTTATTATTTGTAAAATAATCCTTCAAGAGTTAGGTATTTGCACTTTAGTCCTTGAATTTTAAGTATTTACAATTCAGTCCCTGAAAAAATATATTTCTTTAAGTCCAAATTTCCTCACAATTTTTTACACACCAAAATTTACCACATGTCAAATTTAAGCTCATTTCTTGTCGCTGAAAATAATGCATAATTTAATTAAAGCCCTTTTGCAAAATTAAGTCATTCTGGGTATAATTGGGCCAAGATGAAAATTTAAAATATTAGAAGATAATGTCACAACTCATAAAAAGTGAAAGTTAAAAATAAGTTGACTCAAATTAAATTTTTTTAGGCCCGATTCGAGATTATACTCGTGAAGGAACACGTGACTCGAATTGGATTTTTCTGAATTTGCGATGGCCAATATGAAAATAGATTTAAAATAAAAATATTAACTATCTTTGTGTATTTTTTGGCCTCAAATGTTATTTTTTCAAAATTTTCAAATATTTTTGTATTTTTTTAAAAAAATTAAAATATATATAATATGAAAAATCGTTTTTTGGTCAAAATTGGTTCCCTAGGCTTGGCTAAGGTCCCCAAAGTTGATTTTTCAATTTTATAAATTTTTATGGATTTTTTATTACTTTAGCAATAGAAAAAATGATTAAAGATCAGGTGTCAACAGGCGTAGAGATGCTAGCTTATATACGTGCATCCCTTGACCTCACACCTTTCTATTTGATTTAGTCAGTCGTCTTTAAAAATCACATTACACATTGGAATAAAGTTTAAAGAATATTTTTGTTGTTTTCCATAATTTGCATATAAAGCAATTTTGGGGCACATTTATAAATGGAAATATTAGCCCCTTTTTTTCTTTAGCCAAACATCTCATCTCACCTCGTAACATATTAAGTTAGCTAAAGATGCAAAATACAACAATATAATCAATGCGAAAAATTAAATTTTACTGCAATTCTTTTCATCATTCATTTCATTTTTAGCCGTTATTGATATGATAATCCCTCGCTCAAGAATGTATTTCAATCGACAATTATGCCTGCTTTTTGGCGACCTCTATGTTGGTTGACTTTATTCTCCATCACGACATGCTACAATTGAAATTTTCAAAAAAACAAACATTTTGAAGGGGTGAAGTGAACATATTTTATTTGATTGGACTTATAACCCTTTACAAAAATCGCATTAGAAATTTGAATGAACTTGGTTCCAAAACAAGATCCGGAGCAAGGACCCAAACAGTTTGGAATGGAAAAGATTCTTCAAGAGTCTCAGGGTTGTTTCTTTCTTTTGAAAGGTTAAAAAAATTGATTTTTTCTTTTAAAACTTGTATAACTAAAAAAGAATTCTTTTGCAACTTTAGAATTTTTTTTCTGAGTTTTTTAAAAATGAGTTCAAAAAATGAACATTGTTTTATGGGAGAACCAAAAGGAAGTTCAGTTTCCATTTCCCAAACTGTTAAAAAAAATCATTTTTTTGTCCTTTATTTCTCAGCGGATCTTTCTCGCCAAGTGGGAGAGCGATCTCGCTTTTATTTATCCTCATCTAAAATTGTAAATTCCTTTACTTCATTTTAAGTAATTTTTTTAAACTGAATAAATTGTATTATTTAATAGAGAACTACTTTCTGTCCCCAAAAAAAAAATTAGATAACTATTTTGGTTGTAAATATATGGAAATATCTTCATTTAAGCATGATTTGTAACATTATCTAAATCTCGATTCCGAGCAGACATTCTCTTAACTCTATATAAGCTTATATATAATTTGCCCCTTTCTTCTATTAAACTCATTTTGAAGGACTTGTTTGCAATAAATTTTCCGGTTACTAAGAAAAGTATGAAATAAACTTTATCATCCATATTGAAAAAAGAAAAGAAAATAAAAGAAAGATATATCAGAATTAACAGATTTTACTAATGGAAGTTTGGTGAATCGAAGATGTCGTTTCTAAGACAAGATTACACGGCAGTTTCTTCGTTCTACAGTGATCGAAGTTGCAATCTGTCACGAAGAACCCGCTGAATCTGCAAAGGTACATCCTTGGAAAAGAAAAAAAAAATTACATGCACGTGATTGACTTCTTTTTTTTTTTTTTGGTCAGAGTGATTGACTTGAACATGTTGCCATTTAGTCCGACAGTTTCCTGCGATTATCAAAATTGGTCATTTGAAGCAAAATAATAATAATAATAATAAAATTAATACACGAGAAAAATTCAAATCAATACATTTATGATAAATTTACTCTAAACTAATATGTGACAAATTTACCCTCTATTAATTTTTATTCCTCTATAATAAATTTATCTTTTATTAATTTTTGGTCAATCTAACCGCCGTCAAATTGCTAAGTTAAATGAGATTTATCTTTTGTTAGTTTTTGTTCAATCTAACCGTCTAATTACTAAGTTAAATGAGGCGTGCCACTGACAGTTAGCGGATGTATTACTTTGAAATTTTTCGTGATATTAACTTAATTTTAAAAAAAATAAATTCATTACAGATGTCTCATTTTGCAATTTTTCATGATAAAAAAATTAATTTATGAGTTTTTAGTAATCAAAAAATAATTTAGAATAGATTTATCAAAGTCTAAGTTATCGAGGTCTAAGTTCAAAGATGGATCGATTAATAGAATGCACAGAGATCAGGCGCATGCAATTAACCTAGGTATGAAATTGTTTATTCCAATAATCATTTTACGATTCTCTACCCATATAACGAACCAATTTTCTAAATGGAGTGCATTCTTCATGGTCCGTCCTAAGGTGAGCATGCCCCATATGACTTATCATTTTTAAATTGATCTTTAGATTTTCATGAAAATCATTTAATTAAGAAATCAATTTTTTTTTTCATTTCAAAAACCGAAATCATTTTAAAAAGATTTCGCAATTGATGAAATCGCGAATTTTGAAGATTTGTAGGAGCGTCTGAATGCACAAAGCGCCCTGGCTGAACGGGCGAAATGCCAGAATCTCGGCTCCCGTCGATGTAGGCAACGTACAGCGCTGAATACGCCATGGAAGCAAAAGGCGTAGCAGTGACTCTAATTTGTTGCCGGAAGAAGAAGAAGAAGATGAAAAAAAAAACCCAAATCAAAAGAAAAAGGCTCAGAGAATCTCGATTATCGATCGCATCAACAAGCCCTGATCGGGCGTCAGAGTTTGATGGTATATGTTTTCGGATCATCACTGCCTCCGAAAGACGAAAACAATGGCCAAAAAAAAAACCCTAAAAAAAGCTATAAAAAGAGAAAAGAACGAGAAGCAAGAGCAGAGAGCAGTCGCGCGAGAACGACGAAGGCCTCAGAAAGCTAGAGATGATGAGGTGTCGATCAGAGACGGTAATCTCAGATGGTACGGACAATTTTTTAGCATCACAGGCCACGCCACTCGAGCCAACCAACTACCGGATAGCTACAGGAAGGGGGAAAAAGCGAGCAATTGAGAGGTGAGCGAGTGAATACACAGCAATCTGAGCTCGAAGATGGAAGGTCTGAGCACGGAGATGCAAGATCTGAGACTTCTATGCGAGAGACGACAACAGCGACGAAGAAGATGAAGACTCCGAGGATTTTTGTGGTGGGAGATCTGGGTCAAAGAGGGGACTTAAATAGATGGCGCAGCGAAGCTGCTGCGTGTAAACCCTAGCCGCGAAGGCCCTCGGGTCGAGGACCCGATTACGGGCCGCTCACGTTGGCCGGGGTAAATGGGTCCAAAATTTTCGGCCCGGGTAAAATGGGCCCAACAGTTGGTTTGTTCGGCCCGTGTAGACCATGAGTATTTAGCTATAAACCCGATCCATCCATCCCGATTTCAGCTGATGGGCATATTGGAGAAATGAACTACGCCCGATCGGACCGCACGTCACGATCGGGACTCGCTCAATGATCAGTTCTACTAGGAAATTACCGCATCACAAGTGAAAAATAGGTCGAAATGAAATTACTCCATTCGTGCAGTCAAGCGGGCTGGAATTTTAAGTCGGTAATTCGATCGAGTCCTTTCGGGTCGATCTTGCTTCGCCGGTGAAAATCATGTGTCGACGTGTACGATAACACAGTAAAAACTGCCAATAGAGGGAGCTCAATTGAACATTTACACGAATGTCTCCTGTGAAGGGAAAATTATTATGATTCCTTCCATAGCAGATCCTAGAGAACACATCCAAGTCTCCTCACCCAACTCGTTGATTGTCCCCATCCTTTTTACACCCTATGCTTCGACCTAGGAAAAGCCTCTCCCACATGCTGCTAAATCAAAATCATCGTCACGAGTCGAAAAGTTTGCCTAAGGCCAAGCCCGCTTCTAGCCTCGCCGCAACATCAACTCCGATCCAAACTTGTAGCAAAAAAAAAAAAAAAACAATAGCCCGTCTGATTTCATGAATGACGTATATAATAAAACAAAAGTAGCCTTAGAATTTCCAAAAATGCCCCTAAAATCTAGATCAGAGGGAATATCGTCATTCTCGCCTCAATAGTCAATCGTGATTCAAGAGTTTAATATTCCATATAAATTACCAAATAAAATTTTAGTAATCTGTTTATGATTACAGCTAAATATTAAGCACATATCACATGATTATATGAAAATAAATATTGTACAAAAAATTGTCATTTCAGGCTCTAATGGGTATTAGATGGTGGGTCCATGAAATAGCTATTATTGCAATCAAACACTGTAATTGGCAACCAAACTGTAATGTAATAGCCGAACAACTACGACTAAACGTGCTATAATTTCACGCCAACAACATAGAACCTCTCTACTTCATCCGACCACCGCCTTGTACTCGACGCACCAATTTCGTAATTGTCAAGTAATCTCTACTTCATCGCCCCATTTATGGCACGTGAGGAAACCATCTACCTTCGAAGATTCAAGTATACGATTAAGCATGATCAACTCAAAATAAAGCTCGAGCAACAAACCATGCCGATCCGACTTGATTTGATTACAATCAGGGTCAATTCAATTCGACTCCCAACTTTCTCTAAAGTCAAAATGCATCAACCTACATTTCACCAACAACGATTTGGCTGAAAGGGCGAAACCCTAAACCCAATAAATCAAATGGGCCATATTCATTTGAGAAAATCATCTAAAACATCCTAAACTTATTGCGCTTTCGCCTGTTGATTTTGCAAATTAAATTATAAACATTTTCACTTTTTGGAAAAAATAAGTTTATTCTGTCGATTTTAGCTAGAAAATCACCGACATAAATGTCAATCGTTTTGCATGGCACGATCGATGTTAATGTGAAAAACACTAACAAAAATCTATTAATTGTGCTAAAAATTTCGAGGAATCAAGTTAAATGATTCAAATATATGAGACGCATAGAGATTTTTACGCTATACACATGCATCATCATCTTAAATAAGAAAAAAAACTTACGAATTTCCCATACGGTGAAAAGAACATGCCTTTCAAAAACAAAATGACACCCTTCACGAGAGATGTATACAAAGCACCTCATGCATCAACATGTGATCAATGCAACCATGCAAGAAACAAGAATGAGTTGCAAATGACGATTTTAATGAAGCACCTTTGCCTCTTTACATGTAAGACTATGTTGGTTTTCTTCATCTTTGGTCATCATGGCAAAAGAGCGGACGCTACGTTGGAGATGACAAGAAAAAAGAAACGTGGGATTTCACCATTATTGAAGCAAACTTTTCTTGGTTTTGATGCTGTGAGAGTTGTCCCATTTCTCCAGGTACCAAACACGAGACAAGACACCATTCTTTTTTCTATATATAAATTCCTTGATTTCCAAAAAAAAAAAAGAAGACATAGATTAATTAGACATTGTTTCCTATTTAGATGCTACATTTGATTCCCTCTACACGTAAACATTTTGCGTGAAACCAGGACAAAAGGGCACCACTAGCCATAACATGGGATTTGTAGATGACGTATAGAGGCTCGCGTTGAGGGCATACAGCCGATAAATAAATAAATAAGCGAAAGTAGTTTGTCAAGGGAACGTAGGAAAATTGTCAAAAAGTCCGAGATTTTATTGCATTTTTATCAATTCAATCTTAATTTTTTTTTATTTTACTAATTGAATCATGAACTTTTTCATGTCTTGTCAATTATGTTTATTTGATCAATTTTAGTTGGAAATCGTTTACGTGAATGTTGGTCATCCTACATGACCCCGCTATCACCGACGCAGGAAATTTTTAATGATATTTTAATATTTTTAAACTTTTTTATTTTCTTTTGTTTTCTTTCTTTACCTTTTCTTTTTCTTTTTCCCTCTATCGGCCATTGTCGGCCTCAGGCAAAGGATGCTCAGCCTTGGGCTAAAGAAGGCTACCCTCAATTTGGCATTGGCCAGCCAAGAGAAAAAGAATAAAGAAAAGAGAAAAAAAAGGTAAAAAAATGACACATAAGAAAATACAAAATTAAAAAATTAAAAAAATATTAAAAATTATCCACGTCAATGCCAATCTTGCCACTGGGATGATCGGCATCTACATAAGCGATTTCCAGTCAAATCGACTCAATTGTCATGTTTAGAACGCGATTGGTAAAATAAAAAAAAGTTTAAGATTGAATTGGCAAAAATACAATAGGTTTATGACTTTTTAGAGAATTTTCATAGGAAATATATAAGTAGAAAATTTTAAAAAATTTTGAAAATTTTCCAAGAATTTATGCGAGAAGGGTGGCATTTTCTCTTTTTAATTTTTTTTGTTTCATTTAGGTATATTGTGCTTAAATGTTCTCATATTAATCAGGGTCAGCAATCATCCTATACTAATAGCGGTCTCAGGCTTCTCATTTCCCCATACACTCACATAAGTAGGGGACTTATATCGTTAGGTAAGGCTAATGATATGTGACTCAATTCACGTACATGAAAATATTTTCCAACATTTGACTGAAACTTTAAAATAAACTAAAAAATATTTTTCATTTGGTATGAAAAATCTGATTTTATTTTTCTCCATTCACTCTGTTTAAATATTTAATTTAATTTAATTTAATTTTTAAAGAATTCCGAAAAAGATCTAAGCCTTAATGAGAAAAAATTTTGATTTTTACAGTATTATTTTACATTTTATGAAAATAGAGAAATTAAAATGAAGAGATAAGTGCATTGAAAGTCCTAAAACTTTCAAAAAAATACAATTGATTCCTAACAATTGTCAAATTAATGAAATCAAGTCATTCCGTTAACTGTAATTATTTAAAATTTTAGGGCTCGATAGTATTTTTGTGATAATTTTTAAAATTTGATTATATTTTTATGATAAGTTTTAGTATTTAATTAATTGCACTTTAGTGAGAAGTTTTAGTAGTTCCAATCCACTAACCTAACAAAAAAAAAAACATTAGGGGTGAACGGTTCCAGATTCCATACAGGTTCTACCCGGAACCTGGAATCTACCCGTCTATACAGATTCCTCATTTTGTGGAACTTAGAACCTACCCTACATATTTTGAAACCTAGAACCTATCCTATCACAAGTTCCAAGGTTGGTTCTAGGTTCCACCCATGTTCCACATGTATTCTTAGTTGAACGATTACAGTGAATAATTACATTTAATAGCCATCACCCACTGCTAAAATTCACTGACCACAACTCATATTTAGAGATGAAAAATATGAAACATTAACAAAGTAAAAGTCTTAACGATAAAGTGGTTACAGATTACATACTGAGCATTGGATATTATGAAATACCACAAAATGACGCAAAGACATATACAAAAAAAAATATAAAAACTTGCTCCAGAATTTAGGTTTCGGTTCCAGGTTCCACCTACCTAGAACCTGGAACTTACCCATCAGAACAGGTTTCTTAATTTTTGAAATCTGAAACCTACCCTCCCTACCTTGGAACCTGGAACTGATCGATTCTATCGGTCCGATTTTTCAGATTCCAGATTTTACTCTGGAACTATGCTCACTTCTAAAAAACACACACGAAAACAATATTTACCAGCAGGGAGATATTTTGCTTGGACATGAACGAAATTCAAGTCCCACAGCGCGGGCAATTTGGACCATTCACGGAAAAGTAAAACAAGGCGGGCCCCAATTTAACCAGAATTGCGTCACCAGAGGGAACTCGTGTCTGCTTTGTTTTAAAACGCACGCTCCCCACCATTTCTCTTCTTCTTCGTCTTCCGTAGAGAGAGAAACTGCCATTGACTCGGCATCACTTGAGAGCGAGAGATGGTGGACGACATTATGGTGCTCGTGGACGGGGCCACCGCGAAGCCGGCGGTGGCACGCTCCGATTCGGCGGTGGATGGCGACGGCGGAGCGTCGGAGACAGAGAAGCAAATGCAAGCGATGGCGGGTGTCGTGGTGGTGGTGGTCGACGGCGGGGAAGGGTGCTCGGCGGCGGCGAAGAAGAAGGCGAGAGAGAGAGTGGTGGTGGAGTGCAGGATATGCCAGGAGGAGGACGAAGTCCAGGCCATGGAGTCTCCTTGTGCCTGTAGCGGTACTCTCAAGGTCACTCTCTGTCTCTCTGTTCGAGCTTGTTTCGTTTTCTTCTTTCCTTCTCGGGGTTCAAGTTGGCTGTTGAAAGGCAGGTGTTTTCGTGGGTTGACATTGGCGAATTCTGCAAATTAGATGAAACCTCTCTCTCTCTCTCTCTCTCTGATCAAGGGTCTCGATTTTCAAACTCCAGTGTGATCACTCTTAGTTAAAGGTCAAGGGAAAACGAGTAATCATTTTTTCCCCGTTGGTAAAGGTGGAGTTTCGTGGAAATTGCAATTTTTCTTTTTCTGGAGCTGGTCTCAACCTCGCGACCGCTTTTAATTTAGTGGTTGTCTGTTGCAGTGCGTTTTTGCATTTACGACTTTGTTGGGGTTTGGTATACTTCTGCATATTTACTCTGATTTCCTCTTCGAGCGAAAACAACAGGTGAAATGGGAAATAGGTATGTCAGTGAGAATCCCTGGCTTTGTTTGACGATCATCATGTCAATGACAGAAAGAACTTGTTCTAGGATGAACAGAAAGACGTAAAATAAGTGGACGAGTAAGAGAGTGGGAAGAGACTTTCTGATACTTACATGGAAAATTCACACCCGGCAGAGGACAGACTGGGGAACAAAGGGTTTCGTAGGGCATTTTCTCTATGTGCCAAAGAGTTGATTCTTAACTGGTATGGACGTCTGGCTATCGGGTTGTAGCAAAGCATCAGCTATACTGTGAATGCCCACACCATAATTTTGACCAATTCTTGGGATGTTAACGTGAAGCCATCTAAACAGGCATCGGTAAATGGCGGAATTTGTAACCACAACTCTTTTGTAGTACCCCACTGCCTCCCCATCTAGTTCGTGACTCACCTGGATGGTTTAGTTAGCATGAATCCTATCTTCCTTATCTAATACCCAACAAAACCACAAGTAAGAAAATGGACACGGCAATGTCGACAGGAAAGGAAGATTCTGCTAGTTCAACATGGAGGAATGACTTGAACATTGTAAAAAAAGAGGTCTTATGTGATACACGCCCATGTATGGTAGTGACTCTTCAAAGATTCATCCAGTGTGATTTCTGGGTTTATAATGTGAAACAGGTCACTTAGATGCATTAATTAATAGCATGATACATTAGATTTTAAATGAACACATGAAGAAGGGTGGTGGCAGCTACCTTTTTCACTTCGTATGCCACTAATACTGGGATCATCATTTTGTTATTCCTTCCCTGACATCAAGTGGATGTACTTCTTGTGCTTAAGTTGGTCGAGAATTGAGATTATGACCAAGTCATGCTTTGGTTTATAACTAGGATTTGCTCTAAGCTTTGGAGTATTTGGATTGTCTGATGATATCAGCTCTCATCTTTCTTGTAGTTTGCCCACAGGAGGTGCATTCAAAGGTGGTGCAACAAAAAAGGTGACATTAACTGTGAGATTTGCAACCAGGTAGGACTGCTTCTTTGCTTCTTAATCTATCTATGATAAATATGCAAATTCACATGTAAAAAGGTCTGTTTTTCTATGTGATAGGTTTTTTCTCCTAATTATTCTTCGCCACCTGCCACTATCAGTCCCGATCTTGTGGCAATTGATGTCAGGTAACTTGTAAGCTTCATGAAGAGCATAAAATCTCTATATGGAGCATACTTTCGACTTTAGTTGGCCACCAATGTCTAGATTTGCTTTATTTTAACAATCTACAATTAACATCTTCTTCCATCTTAGAGAAAGCAATTAATTGTGGGGAGACATGCTTCTTTGCATGTATTAGGGATTTTACTTACTTTTATTTAACTTTTGGTTTAAAACTTCTTATTTATTTCCATTGTTGGTTTTTCTTTTTTGTTGATGCATGAGGGAGATATTTTTGCATGGTTATTGATGAACAACAAAATTTCCTTTTCCTCATATCATTCCTCTGGTCTCCTCTGGCCTCGTTATTGTCTCTCATTTTTGTCTCATTTCTCTTTTTATATATAATAGGTAAAGAAAACACATTCATAGTTACCTGATGGTTGTTGTTCTTACTCCAAAGCTCAATCAGCTTAGTAGATGCCCCCTTGGGGAACACTTGGAAATGACTAAGGCATTGACAACCACTATTAATCCACAAGAATATCACGTTCTTTTGTGCATTCTCATTTACTCAATTCTCTTTCTGTCTTTCAATGTATTCAGTTCTAAACATGCATGTTATCTGAACCAAGTAGCTTTTATCTTCAACTTGTTTTTTTGAAACTTTTTCTATTGTTTAAAGTCTCTTTCCAATCGCACCTGCTTCCAAGCTATGTTATTCTTGTTAAGGCGTATTAGGAAGGGAAGAAGTTGCTTAGGCTAATAAGGTGTGTCATTTACATAATTTCAGGCATTTTCCCCAAAAAGATTAATAAATCAATTGGTCTCCCATCATTTCAAGTGTACGGCGGAGATATTCTTCTAGATGCTATTGATACTGTTGCTTGTACTCTTGTTAGGTTGTCTGATCTGGCAGATTCACACATCAATTCTTCCTTCTTAATACCACACTGTACTTTAGCTTGAAGTGAGATACCAGGGTTGTACCCTATTCTCCTGCAGAATATTTGGATGCTATTACCAGTTATGAATCGATCATAGTTTCTGTTTCCAGCTTTAATCTCTCATGTTCCAAGTTGTCAAGTCAAAACTCACCTAGTTTTTCCATGCTTATGCCCAACCTTTTTTCATTTCACTGAATTACCAACCTGAAATTTCAGCTGCAAAGTTGATATAAATTCATAGCATCCTGCTCATCTTAGCTTATGGTGCCATGCCTTTGCTTGTGGCATCTCTGCATGCTAAGTTCCTAATGTTCAACTTTGGATATGCTTGTCACATCTATGATTCACCATTCTGTGTCCTTGCTGAGCATTTGTAGCCTAAGATATCGTGTGCTTTTGTCAATTAGGCGAGCATGGGGCCCACATATCAATCTCCGTGATTCTCATCTTATAGCGCTAGCTGCTGCTGAAAGGCAATTTCTGCGATCTGACTATGAAGAGTATGCTGTTGAAAGTAGTAGTAGCATTGCCTGCCTACGATCCGTGGCTCTCGCTGTAAGTGACCGGAACAATGATTTGGTGTTGCTAATCTTCTATCAATTATTGCCTCTGTCAGGAAGTAAACGTGGATCATGATTTGGCAGTTGTTGATAATTCTACTTCTACGCCAAGCTCTCATGATTACACGAGAAACTGGAATGGTGCAAGAATCATCAATGTTTTTTGATGTAAGCCTCCAATACCAACAATGCTTCGGAGTGCACGAGTGTGCCTGCTGCATGAATAGAGCACCACGATATACTTTTTCTTCGGAATCATTTTCTCAGCAATAGCGTACATGATTGGGGGAAATATTCGTGGTGTGTGGGGCAGCAGATGTACCTCAGAACTTCGAATATTTCTATATCCTTACATAAGTTATTTTACATTCCCTTTTCTGCTGTCATTACATGAGTGAAGCTGCAGAGGTGAGTGCACTGAGCAGTTGGCAGACTGTAATTACTTCCTGCGATTTTGAAATGATGGATGTGTACCTGGCCTTTACTTGTAAGCCCCTATTTTGGTTGATGTGTTTAGAATAGCACTTATAGGATTGAAAAATGAAACATTTTGGGAGCAAATGCAAGTTGTGCTATGGAAACAATTTTAGTTACCGTTTCCAATCCAAGATTGATTCTGTTTTATTAAAGTTGTTGCCACTTACGAAAGAGTGCATGAGTATGTGTTTTAATTTGGTGAGACAATTTGACTATGAGATTTCTGGATATTAATCTATTAATTTTGATCATAGTCTGGTCGACTAAGCTCATAAGTTCATGTTGTAGGCTTTTAGCTTTTAAATCAATGAAAGAATGTGAACATGCTAAGTGCATGGAACTTTTCAGTGATAATAATCTCTACTGACTAGTTTTTACAGCATGAAAAGTAATTGTAATATTGGAAATTCAGTTTCAGGTATCAGTTCTTCAGTTTGCTGGTTTTCTCTTGCCATGCTACGTAATGGCCAGATCTTGGTACATACAAAGCCGTAGGAGACAGGTACACGATCCTCTTTCACTTGACTGAACGATTAATTTGAAGCTGAGAGCCATATAGATGACTTGATGATGAATGAAAGATGTGGTTTGTATATTTCACCTTATGTATACCGGGAATAAATATTGTTGCATTGCAACTGATCAGAAGAGTGTTGATAATACGTCACGGGATTTGCTCGAAGATACTCATGTGTTGGGGTAAACAAAAGAAGGAAAGAGAAGATACACTTTCCAGTTAATTGCAAATTTCCCCAACCTTAGGTGTCTCTTGCAGTTGCAAAGAGCTCCCCATCCTTTATATCTTTGCAAATATTCCCCCAGCCTATGGTAGTGGGAGGTCTTTACCTATCCTAAAAGTTGGGGGCACTTGTCAAGATTTAGAGGGCGGGGGTGCTTGCTGTAAACCTCGAAGGTTGGGGAGAATTCCCGATTTACCTTATGTTTTGACAGATTACTAAACAGGATTCTTTGTGTATAAATAAGAAGATGTGTACATGAAGACTCGATGACTTCCTTTCTTCTAAATTAGTTCAGTTTACCGCCACTTTTAGTTCCTTTTTCCCTGGTGCTGGTTTTGTGAAGAAGATTGGTTTGGTTGAATCTTTGATTTTCTTAAGGTAATAAAGTTCAACAATATGAAAGCCATGGAATTTGTTTGGTTGTGTTGGCTCAGTATCATGATACATGTAAAATATCGGCGAGAAATAGTTGTCAAGTCCGAGATATATAGTTTGTATTTGTCTTAATATTTCAACCATCGGGAAATTTTCCTAATTTAGAGTTTCTTGCACCGCCTAAGCTGATTCTGTTCCATTCTATTCTGATGTACTTCTTCCAGGTTTAAGCGGACTATTTTGGCAGAGTCATGAATAGCTGGTTTTCTATTTGGTACATGAAGAGGGTGTGCTGCTTATGGATCTGGCTTCCCGGAGTCCTTGATGTGGGGTGAAGGTGTTGTAGTTGTAGTCTTTCCATTCTTACACTGACCTCGGCCAAAAATCGAAAAAATGAAAAAACAAAAAACAAAAAAGCATAAAAATGGAAGGAAAAAGATTAGTACAATTCAAAGAAATGACATGGGGAAGGAGAGAAATTGACCGATTAATGTAATGTGAGGGGAAATATGAGAGGAAAAATTGATGTAAATGCGTGTTGATGGTTTTTTTTTTTTTTTCTGTAAGTTTACTTGATCGAAAAAATCAACGGTTGTGGTTGTTCTGTATCGGCCTTGTACGACTAGTGATCTCAGCGTGGACTCTGATATTTAAGAACGAAAAGTGTAAATAATTTCTGCATTAATGAATTGGTGCTCCAGTAGGCACTTCGCTTGCTGGAGCTTTTTATGTACTTATGCTTGTCCTTTATTCCGACCACACGTATCTGCATTTCGATAAAAATTTTCTCTAAACTTTTAGCTAGGAGGTGATAAAGGACCTTGTTCAGGATCCAATCGCTAAGCAAAACCGCCAATCATGAACAGCTGACGGCGATTTTCTTAAGAAAAAAGATACCGCGCACATGAAATTAATGGCCTAATTATTTGAAAGATCTCAATTTTAGATCCAATCTACTATGGATAATTTTTTGTTACAGAAAAATTTTCGAACTTCTCAGGTTTGGTCTAATTCATACCGAGCTTTTTTTTTTTATCTTAAAAAATCACTGACTTTAACTTTAGCCAGAAATTTTCCTTGAAGTTTTCTTTTTGTCTTAAAAAAGAAAATCACTACTCTTCAACGTAGTCTCAGACTCTCTACATATCCTCTTCTTCCTTTCTTTGGATTCTTGAATCTTTTGGCCATTATGACGACATTGAGAAATGCAGCAAGCTGCCACAGACTCTCTACATATCCTCTTCTTTCTTTCTTTGGATTCTTGAATCTTTTTTCTTTATTTAAGAGCATTCAGTTTTGCAAGGTTGGGTGCTTCATCGATCTTCGTTGGGACTGATGAGGCTCGAACCTGTAGCTTCCACCTTGATAGGGCGGTGCTGTAACCAATTGAACTACACCCCCCACGGCAGCGCTCCATGCGGCCACCTTGGAGGCGACCGCTCAGTCCTCCTGAGTTCAAGGAAACAACTAGCATCTATAGTGAGAAGGTTATTATGGTTAATGGATGGGATTTTCTCGAAGAGGCAATTCAATAAACCAACGGTCGATGAGTCACCCTTGGACATGAGGATAGAGGCCAATAATAGCTTGCCATGTGTTACGAGGACTCATGCTAGTGACGAGTTAACACATGTCGTAAGGATACAAAGCTAACATCAAGGCCACTAGAAGGAGTTAAGGGTAGGCCAAATGTTCCCAAACCAGCCAAGCTTTATGCTCGTTGCATCAAATTCTCTAGGACATCTTAATTGAACATAAATAATTCAAAATGCAGATATCAACCTTTTATTTTTTATGTCATAGAAAATATACTTGTCTAAGCAACCTACGTCCAACTTTGTAAAACATATTCAACTACGTGCTACTTTGTAACTAAAGAAGAAAAACTTTGTTAATTTTCCAGTCTCCCTTAAAATCCCACAAAGAAAATTCAGCCAATGATTTAATTCTTTCCATTTATACAAGTGATCCAAAATAAAGAGTCCTTCTTTTTTTTTTTCGGTTGAGGGAACAAACAGAGTTAATGAAAAAGGAAACGAACATCGGTACCAATAATAATACCGCTGTCGTTTTCTCTTAAATAACGAATATAGTATGGTTGTTTCAAAATTGCATGTCCACCGAAATTATGCAAATTATCCCTAATTTCCGTAGTAATTCATCAACTTTAAGAGTAATAACGAGAAGTTCACTATTTGTGACTTTTGCACAAACACAATTTTCAGCTTTATTGCTTTTAAAGCCAACCTTTTTAATTCTGCTTGAGCTCTTTATACCATTATCTAGGGCTTGTTCGGGCCCATACAAAGATTTGTCCAATCTACACACTTTGCCTTCTTGACCAAATGCTATATAGCCTTCCAATTGATTCATAGAAATGTCCTCTTCTAGATCACCAATTAGAAAGGTGATCCTAAAGTCCATTTGGTGAATTACCAAATTATGTGTAGAAGCTAAAATCTACATTATTCTAATTGTTGTTAGCTTTTGGCCACTAGTGTTACCTTATATATATGGTACCGTCCGCTTTTATTTTATTTTATTTTTATCTAAATCCCATTTAGAACATTGTCATAGTTCTACTAATAGGAGCAAGATTAGTCAATGGCCATGTATTTTTTTAGTAGATTTTATCTCATCATCCATTGCCATTTTCACATATGTGCATAGACAACTCATCGTAACTCTTTGGATCATCCACTAAACTCTTTTATTGTTAGGTGGTAAAAAATTTCAGTATCTGTTTTTTTTTTTCAAGAATACTACTATTATTAGTACCGAGGTTTAAACATGTACGTTCTTTACTATTTAATGCATAAGCCAAAAGATAAAATTAGTAACCTTTGATCAAAGTTTGGGTCCTTTATGAGAGAGAATTAAGGATCTGTCAAAGTTGTCTGGTGCATTTACAGAAAACTGTTGTCTTCATGTAAGAAGCAAATGTAAGTTTCATGTACTTGAGTGCTGCAATTTGATTACTGTATGATTGAAGGAGGCATTCTAAACTGAAGTCATACTGCTTGCAAGTGGTTTTTTCCTTCTTCTTCATCATCAATTACGTCTTGGGAAGACAGAGGAATCACTCTGATAGATCACGCTTATGAGCAATTAGGCTCAAAAGCAGAATGTCGCAAATTGTTTAAACGTTTTGCATGTCATTGTTTGCTGGTAGTTCACAGGGAATTACTCGAACATATTGCAGGAATGAATGCGGCAGGACGAACTGCGGATTTTAGTTTGCAGCCATGGACTTAAGTCTTCCATAAGAAAGACGATAATCTAAACACAACATGACTCCAGGCGCGCGGAATGTTAATAGCGATATGAAACTTTGTAAAAGCTGGCGACTGCCTCTTCTTCTTGGAGAGCATGGGTCTAGTCCAGCAGCAGCAAGATTTCTATTCTCCATGTTGGGGTTATAGATCGCTGTTCATTTGTTCTCTGTAGTGCAGGCTGCTGTCTAGACGGTGAAATCCTGTCTTGTTTGTGGGCATGCATCTAGTGACATTGCTCTTGGAGCTCACGTAGATTGTTCAACTCGCGCGCGAACGTGTTCACTACTCAGAAATGTGTGATAGGAGGAATCTCGAGACTTGGGCAATTCCTTTGTTTGTAGGATTTCCATCTGAGAAGGATCATGCAAGACTCGATTTTTCTTCTTCCCATGGTGAACTTTTTTGATATGATCGGACAGACAAGAGGAAAACTAACGTCAAGGGGTTGACCGAGTTCGGCTATTATAAGCTTGCACTCTGAAACTTGATGGATTGCGATAATTTGCATAGTTAGGGTTTTCAAATTCGCCTACAAGCTAAGTGGTTACTATGATAAGAAATGTTATTAGGTCAAAAAAGAAATGACTAATTCAAGTTCCAAATCTATCATCAAAGTTCGGATGGACGATGCCGACACATGAATTAATGTTCCACAATCATGACCATCATATAATTTGCAAAAACTGGAAAAGACACTGAAAGAGCTCCTATGTGGTATGACTTTCATTTATGTTTATGCATTAATTCGGGACATTCCGATTCTGATAACTCGTACCAAACTATTCACGGTCGCCATTAATTGGACATGAATTTAACACCTTAAAAAACCACAAGTCAGCAGATTTGGTTGGAGCTTTAGGGAATTTTACTAGAGATCGATTGTTCAAATCCTACCTACCGCAACTAGTTGTTTTGGATCGTGGGTCGGGACCATTTGTAAAGATAAAGATTTACAGGGAAAATTACCAAAAAGTACTAAATCGATTGTAATTGTGCCAATTCGATCCTGAACTTTTTATTCTTGTCAACTGAGTCCTTACTTTTTTTTTCTTTTTAATTCTCCTTCTTCCTCAACCGTGGTCAGGCGTTGGTAGCGCCAAATTAGTGTTGGCCGGCCAAAGTTGACTAGAAAGACTAAGTTGGTATAAATGCAAAAAATTTATGACTCAGTTGACAAGAAAATATTTAGAACTAAATTGGCATAATTGTAATAAATTTGTGACATTTTTGGTAATTTTTATGAGAGAATTGGTAAGACTTGGAAAATAGTAAAAGATAATCTAGATTTTAAGCTAAATGTCGAAAAAAAAAGGAAGGAAAGCTTTTTTAGCAAGCTATTAAATCAATTGACCTCACTCTGACTTTCATTGACCATGGCATGAATAGAAAATCCACTGGGCACCACAGAAGGTTTTTTTTTTTTTTTTTGTGATTACCAGCTAACCTAATTAATGCTCGGTTTTTCCCAGATTACTAGGCTAATTGCACCTCCTTAAGACATGATTTTCTGCCCTCATCAAGGAATTAATGAGACGGTAGTTGGAGCTCCCATCAAACTGACATTGCTCGATCAAGTTCAAACTGTGCATGAGTTACTAATTCCAACTGGCAAAAAGGAAAAAACAAGAAGTAGTAGTCAGCTGGCGGGAAATGTGCTTCAAAGTCTTCATTTGGTGGCGTGAGGAGAGCATGCACCTCTCTTTTCCATGACCTCCCTCCACAAGTGATCATTTTTTCTTCGATTTGATACTTAAGTGATAAAAAAAAATATTAATATCAAAATGAGCACCATACACAAATATTGGCCCTTGGCATGTCCTTATGCCGATAACTTCCAGGTAAGTGGTGCATGCAGTGCATAGTATACATCTAGCAGATCTTGAATGATCTGTGATATTGCTGGATTATAAAGTCCTTTATAATGCATAAAGTGTGCATACGACATCACATTAATAGACCCTCGACTTTTGTCTGCTTTTGAATTATATCATTGGCGTAATTCCATATTTTTTGGAATCCACATTCCTATGCTCAATACTTGGACAGCTACTTCCGTGCCATGGCCAAAGCATCTAAACACAGACATGTAATGTATATGAGATATTCCAAGGCCAAACAAAGGGAGAACTTTGAGATTGGATGATTTGAATATTCCAAGGCCAAACAAAGGGAAAACTTTGAGATTGGATGATTTGAACTTTCTGAGTTTGATCACATGAAAATTTGGCCAAACTTACTGAGATATAGTTTGAACAATGATTAGTTGTTTGTCGGAGTCTTCAGACTGAAATCAGTCAATACTCATTTTGATGTCTAATGCTTCCATGTATATAATGACAAGTGACACCTCATTTGCTAAGAAATGACTTATATTCCTATGCTCATTGCTTGTGTTGTAGCCTGGGCGGCTGCTGGGTTTTTACAGCAGCTCGTGCTCTTATAAATGCTAGCCTTAATCAGGATAAGCGAAGGTAGATTGCATTCCTTATTTTAAGTTTGTGCATTTTAATGCCTAGCGATTAACATCATTAGTCATTGAAAGCATTATGTTTTAATAGCAGGTACTGTCTTTCCTGTCTCCTTGGTGATGGAAAGGTATTTTGGTTTGAAACCTACGCAGACTTCTCCAAGAACAGAGAGCAATAGCTTAGTTAATGCCTCGCATCAAGTGCAGTTGAACCCATCTTCGTTAAAAGTTCACAAGCTTCGACTAAAATTTTAAGGATGTGCACCTGTTTCTCGTTGCACTATTAGGCACAAATGTTATTTTACCATCACGGGGTTTTATCGTAAGTTCGAATGCCTAACTTTGAACATGAGAAGCTTATTTACCTGTGCACGTGACTTAACCTAACAATGCTTATGGTTCTTACAGAGTCGCTGACCATGTCAACATATGCCAATCCCTGAGTGTAGGCGACATGAGCTTCTCCGTTAGTTTCTGCAACTTTTTGAAAAATGAGTACTTATGTATTTGTCGATGGTCTATTTGACATTTTTGACTCCGTGGTTCTCTTCTAGTTGTTAGACATCGCACGAATGGGTGCTGAATGAGTTCTGCCGCTTTTGTGACAAACTTGAAACCCTATATCAGGTATTGTATTTGTTAAATGACGTAAAGTATTCTCAATTATTCATGATTTTGCCAAGAACTCTTTATAATTTATGAGTTTAGGATACCGAAGGCTTTGAAATTATTGAAAGAATTAATGTTAAGCCAAGAAAAGGCCACCAATTGGTCTGGAGAAGTACTTAGAAAACGTTTGTTGGGACTCAAAATTTCCTCATAAACAAGAGATCACCGAGCAATTCTTGAAGATGAACAGGAATGAGAATATCATTATCGAATATGAGATGAGCTTCACATATTTGGGAAGCAAATTTGAGGTTGTCATGTACTTTCCTCTTCCTTGCGAGGTTCATTTAGGGAATGTTGATCGACCATTTCGAACTTATGCTTCTAAATGGAACTGAATAGAGGCTTTTGTTACTGCTTGTCGTTGCGAGAACAAAAAGATCAATCGGTGTAATCTCTTCATGCTCATTTTCATGTCCCGCTTTTATGTAATTTATCACGTTTACTTGTTCTCATCATTGCTAATTTTCCAAATGCATGCTTAATAACTCTAGAGACCTTTAAAGTTTCCCACTTTTTTTTATGGATTTATACAGGCCTTATATACGTATTTTCTCTCTTCATCTAAGGCTTAAGCTTTTGAATCGAGTTTGCATGATAACGTAGCCGGGGGAAATCAATGATTATGTCGATGACGAATAATAAGGGTGAGCATGGACTGAGAGGGGGGTAGGGTAGAAATTCAGACCCTGAATCCAACCTTATTATAACTGGTTCTCAGTTTTTGGAATTGAGACTCTACCTTGTTTATCCTAAACCTTATTTTGGAACTGACCCCCTATTTTTCGATCTAGTTTCAAGGTCTATTCAAGAACATTTTTTCCTTTTTTTATTTTTCTGATTTCATTTTTTTCATCAAAATAATATGAGTATCAATGAAATGATCCAAAGTAAAAGATGATAGCGACAATGAGAGACAAGCTGATCGTGGCAACGATGAGATAGAGAGAGCACAATGAGATGGGAAAAACGAAATAGAGGAGGTGAGAGTGAGACAAGGCTACTGGCAAGCGAAGACTTAGGTTTTTTTTAGAAATAGTATTTAAAATTTGGTTCTAAAATCGGTATGGGCGGATCGTCATCTAAAACCAAGAACTAGACTGATTTCAATTGGTTCTCAAAAATTGGAACTAGTTTCCAGACCAATTTGAATAGGAACCTATTTTCGGCCCTATTTTTTGAGTGTTCCAATTCATGTTTTGAGTAAACTTAGTTTGGTTGCACACCCCTAATGAATAGACCAATCCAAACAATAAAAAAGAGGGCTATTATTTACTCAAATGACCTTTGCTTATTCATAATTATCTTATGTGTACCAAAAAGGCTACAAAGCTTGTTGTAAGTCACGCAAGAAACCTCAATTATGCACACAACCAAGCAAAATATTAAGAGTGTCCCTCTAAGATTTTGGGATGGTCCAAGTACCTAGAGATGGCCACGGGCTGGTTCCGACCCGGAACCGGCCCGGGTCAAACCCGGAACCGGAACCGGCCCGTGTGGCACGGGTCGGTTCCGGGTTGTAATTTTCCCAAACCGGCCCGGAACCAGCGGTTCCGCGCGGTTCGGAACCGGCCCCCAAACGGCTATAATATAGCCGTTTGTTTTATTATTTTTTTGTTTTTTAATAATTATAAAATATTTTTTTAATTTAAAAAATAACCATAACCATTATAAATATCCATCTTCACCTTTCATTTTTCCTCACAACTTCTCTCAAATTCTCTCAACTTCGCTCAAATTCTCTCAAATTCGCTCAATTTCTTCCGCTCAATTCTCTCAAAAAATGGCTAGTGGAAGAGGAAAGAGCCCGATGATTCCCGAAGAATCCAATTATTCTCATGATCCTCGTGAGTATGCACATTGGGGATACGATGATGAAGATGATATCAACGTTATTCCTAATGTCGAGCACATCCCGACGCAAGAAAGTCTACAACCAACTACCAATACCGAAGAAGCATCAACAACAAAAGAAATGAGTCGAGGGAGTGCATCCATCATATGGCAACACTTCACCAAGCAACATTTAGAAGGTAACGACTACAATCTCATTTGTAACCATTGCAAAAAAGTATACAAGTTTACAACTGGAAGCGGCTATGGAACATATCGTCGACATTTGGCGTCAAAACATCCAACGGAATTCGGGATCGACACGAGGCAACAACAAATTCCCAAGTTTGTCGATTCTAACACTTCTAATTTATTTCGTTATGATAGAAATAATTATGAGGAAGAACTTGCTAAATTTACTGCCGTTGAACATTTAGCGTTTAATTTTGGTGAAAATTTTGGTTTTAATACTTTTGTACAAAATGCATGTACTCCACAAGCAAAACCCGTTTCGAGAAATACGGTTAAACGCCAAATGATTAAACTTTATAAAAAAGGAAAAGATGATTTGAGAAATTTTTTTGCATTTTTCAATGGACGTGTGCATATAGGTAGCGACATTTGGAGTGATCCTTGGCAAACTCATTATTATATGGGTATTACATGTCATTGGATAGACGATGAATGGAACATTCAAAAAAGAATTATTGCATTTCAAGTTTTTGATGAATTGCATACGGCACATAATATTTATAGAATAATTAAGCAAGTTTTAGAAGAATATTTATTGGTTAATAAAATTTTTTCAATTGGTTTTGATAATGCCGCGTCAAATACTGCTTCTGTTCGCGAGTTAGAAACAATTTGTAAACCCGCTTTTGGTGGAAATTTTTTTCACATTAGATGTGCTTGCCATGTTTTAAATTTATGCGTACAAGATGGTTTACGAACTCTTGAAGATGCTCTTCGTCCAATAAAAAAAGCAATTACATATTTTTGGAAACATTCCCAAGTTATGAGAGAATGGGGTAGATTTTGTAAACAAAATGGAAAAAAACCAAAAAAAATTCCAAGAGATGTTCCACATCGTTGGAATTCTACATACGAGTTGCTTAATCAATCTTTTTCATATAAAGAATTATTATGTACATTTTTTGCGAATTATGTTCCTCAAAGTAATTTATACCCACAAGAGTGGGATATTTGCAAAAGAATTTTAAATTTGTTAAAAGTTTTTAATAATGCAACTTATACTTTATCCGGTGTTTATTATCCTACTACACATTTATTTTTAACAGAGTGTCTAAATATTGTTGATATTTTTCAAGAAAATGAAGGCGATAATCAATTAGGTCCAACTATTATAGCAATGCGAACGAAATGGATGCAATATTATACCAAAATTCCTATTGTCTATTTGGTTGCTTGTGTTTTGGATCCACGTACGAAAATGGAGGGCTTACTTGATGATTTGAATTCATACTATGAGTGTTTACATTTGATTGAAACCGTAAATATTAGAGATATAGAAAAAGAAGTTAAAGATATAATAGTAGAATTGTATAATGATTTTTGTAATAGATATAATATAGTTGGTGATAGTGGAACTTCTTCCCAAGTTAGTGGCATGCAAGGTAAGCACCTTGGTAGAGGGTCTAGAAATCTAATAAATAGACAAAAAAGACAAAAGGGAATAATGGGAAATATTTCTGAAATAGAAATTTATTTAACTACTGAATTTGAGTTTCCTCAATCAGACGGCATTGATTTTCAAATTCTAAAGTGGTGGAATAATCATTCAACTCAATTTCCAGTATTAGCTCACAATGCAAAAGAGATTTTAGCAACCCCTTGCTCAATCGTTGCGGTTGAACAAGCATTTAGTATTGGAGGTAATATTTTGGATGATCGACGTTCAAGATTATCTCCGGATTTAGTTGAAGTTCAAATTTGTGTCGATGATTGGACAAAGGCGGCATATCGACAACAAGAAATGGATCGCAACATCGAATCCGAATTCTTCAATGACGAAGATATCACCGGCACGGGTACCACCGCCACGGGTAGCGACGATTGATGATGAGGTAAGTATGGGGTTATCAAAGGTAAAAGAACTACATGGGCTTTGATTCTTCTATCCCCAAGAAGATATGTAGGCGCTTAATGATAATTCATTAAGTTCAAGCCCTTTCTTCCCTCCCTTTTTTTTTCCCCCGATCCATAAATTTGATTACAATTTGTATTTGAAAATTTATTATTTCATAATTTTATCTTTTTTATTTCATAATTCATTATTTAAAATTTTTTTATTTCTTAAAGTTTTATTTGAAAATCGGTTTGAACCGGACGGAACCGCCGGTTCGGTTCCGGTTCGGAACCGCCGGTTCCGTCCGGTTCAAACCGGAACCGGAACCGGCCCTTGAACCGGCCCGAACCGCCGGTTCATGATAGTCCGGAACCGGAACCGGCGGTTCCGAACCGTGGCCACCTCTACAAGTACCGAGTTCAATATTACCCAAATTAATGAACATTTAGGGTATCTTCAGGTATTTATTACAAAATTTTTTCACGTAGGCTCCGAGGAGAGAAAGGAACATCATAGCATGTGCTTCGTACCACATATTCCTTCAAAGCATAAGTATATAGTCAGGCAAAGAAAATGACAAACATCAGCACTATCATCATAATAATACCACCACGGGGATGAACATCATCGCAATCGACATCTTTGGCACCCTAAACCAATCCCCCACAATTAAGGACGCTGATGCCACACTCACCATTATCATGCACGGAAATGCCACCCAGTGAACAGCACTCTTAGGATGAGACTTGGATAGGTTGATCGCTGCGATTACGCTCATGGATGTGATGAGCATGTTGATGTCATCCACCTTCGTTGGTGTGAGTGTTTACGCTATGAATAATTCTCGTGATCTATTTTAGAGAGTAATTACGCGAGGCTAAGCCCTTGGGTGTAATTTAGGATTACGAGAAACTCAACCGTACGAGCGATTATAACTCTAATTCTTTAATTATAGTAGATTATTATTGCTGGTTTTTTTGTAGATGTAAGTATCAATATTCAAATCAAACCACTCACCCATCGGTGGCTCAGCTGGTTTGCGCTCTGATCCTTTCATGAGAGGTTCTGAGTTCGAACCTCGCTGGGTGCCGGTGATTTAAGCAGAGGACGGTGGAATGCTGCGCTAGCCCTCCCGGAGGATTAGTCGAAGTATGTGACTGGGTGCCGGTGATTTAAGCAGAGGACGGTGGAATGCTGCGCTAGCCCTCCCGGAGGATTAGTCGAAGTACGAAGTATGTGACTGGGTGCCGGTGATTTAAGCAGAGGACGGTGGAATTCTGCGCTAGCCCTCCCGAAGGATTAGTCGAAGTACGTGATCTGTACGGACGCTGGCCCGGACACCTTCGATACAAAAAATATATATATTCAAATCAAACCACGTAAATATTTGATATCATTTATTGTTATTCATTTATTTCTCTGGTGATTTCGTATAACTTATTTACAAGATCCGTTAGCATTTCCGTGTTATTATCACAACATATATGGCAGATGAAAATGGAACATGTATGAGATGGCTGAATCCATCTAGTTAAATTTTCATTATTTTCAAAATCCATTTCATACTCATTATAGATTTTGAGATTAAATCCTAAATCCGTCTCGCTAAAGTATTCGGTGACCCAACGAATATCCATTACTCAACATAATACACTTTTTAGTAAAAAAAAATATCTCACACCATGAGCTAAAATGAAAAACTTATAATCCTCTTGAATCTAACCCCTCTATTTTCATGTGATTAAAGCGACACTTTTGTTTGGGTGTTGGTCGTGGGCGGATCCGACCCGATATTCAACACAAGAAGTCTCTGAAGTTCAATGAAACAACTAGCATTTATAGTGAGAAGGCTACTATGGCTAATGGATGCGATTTTCTCCAAGTGGAAGTTCAATAAATCAACGGTTGATAAGTCACCACTTGGACACGAGGACAAAGGCCAATAGTGGCTTGCCACTTGTTATGAGAACACATGCCAATGGTGAGTTAACACATGTTGTAAGGATACAAGCTGGCATCATGGAGGGCAGGCCAAATGATCCCAAACCAACCGACCTTTAGGCTCATTATATCAAAATTCTCTAAGATATCTTAGTTGAACATGAATAATTCAAAATGCCAATATCAACCCTATAATTTTCATGTCATAGAAACATACTTGTCTAAGCAACTTTCATTAAACTTTGTATAAGCATATTCTACCACGTGCTTCAATATGTTTATACAAAGTTAACTTTTTAGTCTCACTTACAATCCCAAAAAAAAAAAAAATTAGCCAATTATATAACTTTCTTCCATATGCAAGAGTGATCCAAAATAAAGATTTTTTTTTGGTTGAAGGAATCAATAGAGTTAACAAAAAAGGAAATGAACATAGGTAAAAATAATAATAATAATGTTGTCTTTTTCTCATAAATAACAAATACAGCATTGTTGTTTAAAAATTGCATGTCAAGCTAGATTATGCAAATTATCCTTAATTTCCGAAGTAATTCATCAAACTTTAGGAGTAACAACAAGACAGTCATTATTTTTTTACCTTTGCTCTAACGCAATTTTCAGATTTATGAATTTTAAAGCCAACCTTTTTAATTCTTCTTGAGCTCTTTATGCCATTGTTTACGTGCTTGTTTAGGCCCATATAAAGATTTATCTAATCTACACACTTTGTCTCCTTGGCCAAATTCTATATAGCCTTCCAATTGGTTCATAGAAATGTCTTCTTCTAAATCTCCAATTAAAAAGGTGATTCTAAAGTCCATTCGGTGAATTACCAAATTATATGTGGAAGCTAAAGTCATCATTATTCTAATTTTTGTTAGCTTTTGGCCACTAGTCTTGCCTTATATGTGTGGTACTGTGCACCCATTTAGAACCTATAGTTCTACTTATGGGAGGAAGATTTGTCAATGGCCATGTATTATTTTGTTTAGTAGATTTTCTCTCATCATTCATTGCCATTTTCCACATATGTGCAGCCGGTCTAGACATAACATCATTATAGCTCTTTGGATCATCCACTAAACTCTTTTATTGTAAGAAGGTCAAAAATTTCAATATCTTTTTTTTTTACAAGAATATTATTACTTTTAGTACTGAGGTTTAAACATCTACGTGCTTTACTATTTAAAGCATAAGCCAAAAGAAAAAATTAATAGCCCTTTGATCCAAGTTTGCATCTGTTATGAGAGAGAATTATGGATCTGTCAAAAGTTGACTGGTGCATTTTGAAAAAACTGTTGTCTTCATGTAAGGAGCAAATGTGAGTTTCATGTGTTAAATATGTTGTATATACCTCTTTATTGTATGTATTTACACTTATACCCTTCCTTGTATGCATATTTATATTGGCCTTGTGCCTAATGTGAAAGGTATCCATTCCATTATCTATTTCTCTAAACCTAACATCATGTACTTCAATGCTGCAATTTGATTACTGTATGATTGAAGGAGGCATTCTAAACTGAGGTCATACTCCCTGCAATTGGTTCTTTTCTTCTTCTTCTTCGTCATCAGTTATGTCTCGGGAAGGCGGAGGAATCACTCCGACAGATCACGCATAAGAGCAATTATGGGCACATAAGCATAATGTTACAAATTGTTGGTTAAACCTACAACCAAAATGGAAACCGAGTGTTTCGTGGTTCAAAAATGCCGAATCTCGTCTCAATCATCATTTGTTAGGATTATTTGGTGTAAGTTTTTTGGCTTGGACAGGGCATTTAGTACATGTCGCTATTCCTGGATCCAAAGGCGAATACGTTCGATGGAATAATTTTTTGGATGTATTACCGCATCCTGAAGGGTTAGAACCACTTTTTACACATCAGTGGAATCTTTATGCCCAAAACCTCGATTCAAATAGCCATTTATTTGGTACCTCCTTGAATGTTTGGCAGGTCATTCTTTGCTGGTACCTTACGGGGAATTGTTCGAATATTGCTGGAACAAATGCGGCAAGACGAACTGCAGATTTTAGGTCGCAGCACTGTTGCTGACTCTATGAGCTGCTAACTAAGCACTTCCACCAGGAACTTGAGTCGTCGATAATAGAGATAATATAAACACGATCTGACTACAAACATGACAAATTTTAACACCCATATGAAAAATTGTGAAAGCTAGCAATGCCTTTTCTCCTTGGAACGCATGGGTCTAGTCCAGCAGTCACTAGATTTCTATTTTCCAAGTTCTGTAATTTTCCCAACACTTGATCATGAATTGATATTGCTTGTCAATTTCCTCAATGTCCTGCTGGCTGTTATCTAGATGGTGAAATCCTGCCTGGTTTGTGTGCATGGATCGAGTGACAATGTTCTCGAAGCTCATGGAGAATAATCTACGCATGCGTGAAGTGGTCACTATTCAAAATTTGTGAGAGAAGAGTTTCAATAATATCGGACCGATAAGAAGAAAATTCCAAGGGGTTAACCAAGCGAATTAGACGATTATGAGCTTGCACTCTGAAACTCGATGGATTGCCATGATTGGCATAGTCTGGATTCTCAAATTCCCTTTCTTCACAGACCTGAGGTAGAATCTCTGTATCATTTGTACAGGATTGTAGCATTTTCAAGAGAAGTTTAGTTTGGGCTACACGGTTCCTGTATATTCCCAAGGCAAGTCCAAGTTAGTAGGAGATGACAATAACATGGGCTAAAACTCTAAGCCTTGAAGGGATCCCAAGTTGCGGTGCTTCGATGGTTGTTTTGTGCAACCTCGATTATTGATCTGCATGCTCTCTCAAACTTAGTTTGAGTTGACATTATCGTCCATGAATTTGACTAGAGAGATGCTTCACCATCAGAAAATTGTCGGCCCATCAATTGCAACCTTCAACTTCAGGTTAAGTTGAAAAAACCGATTCCTAGGAAATTCACCGCTTCGTTGCTTAGGATATTAATGTGCACCAATTACCATTCTCAACATGATTACCGAAAATTTAGGTTTGCTTGAAAAATAGGACAATTGAGAAGAAGCCTCAAAATTAGTCCATGAGCGAGTACGTCATCACTTCTTATTAAATCGAATGGCGATTCCAATGTAATACCGAATGAATAAGGATCGCTTTCGCATTGCGCTAAGTTTAGTTACATTTCTCTGGTATCTATCTAAATTAACACTCCGAAAATCACATGCCAAATTATAAATGGTTGGCTAATAAATCTTGTTCATTATAACCCAAAAATAATCATTCCTAATATTGGAGGGAGGGTCGAGTTATTATTTGACATAACGATGATTTCTAGTTTTCTCGTGGTTCATAGGTTGATGAAAAGATAGGTGTGACCAGCCCTATAATAAAATACATAATAATAAGGACAGAGACTTGAGGGAGGCATCTCGTCAAACGTCATCTGAAATCGAAAAGAACAAAAGAGGGTAGGTTCCTTTCAAAAAGTAATTTTGCCTTGACAATGATCTTTCCTTCTTTTCTTTTCTTTTTTTTTTTTCCTCGAGAAGCTACTATTAAGAGAGAGCTGCATGTTAACCTTGTGAAAATTACTCCGCCATCATCAAATTAAACCCCAGCGAACATTTTAAATTTCCAATCTTGAATCACAATAATATGCCTAAAATTGTAAATTTACACTCGAGTTACTACAAATTTGAATGGCATGTGAAGATTTCACAACAGCAAAAACTCAAAAGTAGGGACATGTGTTAGGAAGACACGTGAGAAGAAAGCCATATTAACTCATCTCATATTGTTTACATCTCAAGAACAATAAAACCAATTAAACCACGTCATGTCATTTGTCAATTGTCATCGGCAATAAATATCAAATTGATTCCCTTTCAATCAGCGGTAGAGAAGTTGATAAGAATTTTCTCTTTAGTATTTTTCTAAGCCAACGTTCTATTAGATTCAATTGATTAAACGTAAAATAAATAGGGTCATCATTGGCAAAAGTATTGATTTTCGTGCAAAATGGGGACAAGTATTTTCAAACTCAAAGAAATCTGAAAACCCTCAAAATAAAAATTAAAAATTAAAACTTCCAAAATATTTTCCTGTCTCCATCATTCGACTTTATATATCAAATCTTGATTCCATGTTTCATGCCTCAATCCCCGTTGGGCCTAAATTTTCCTGAAAGCGAAGTCCATTTTGGTCAACCATATGACTGACCACCCACCTAACTCTGGACACGAATGCGAAACCAATTTACCATCAGAATCTGTCGGTCAATTGTTTTGGCTGCAGATACAGAATAATGTCAAAAGGGTGTCCAATTGATATAATCATCTTATTTTTTCAAGGACATGATATATATATAACTAGTCTTTTTAGCATTTTTACCGTTGTTCAACTAAACCTTTAATTTTTTATTTTAGCAAATTAAGTCTTGACATTAAAAAGTGAAATCAAATCTCAATTCCATCCTAATATCATCGTCAAAGGGTTTTTTGAAGGTTGAAAATCCTACTTGTCTCCCATATGACCATTTTGTCATGCCACGTGACCATAGGTCAAAAAAAGACACTGAAAATTTCTGAGGCTGAAAATCCATTATCGGCTACCCTTGCTAGCCATTGACAAAAGAAAACCAAAGAAAAGAAAACAAAGAATAAATAAATAAATAAATAAATATTATCATTATAAAAAAAATTCATGTCACGTAGGACAGCCAGCATCAACATTGGCAATTTCTAGTTAAAACTGGCCGAATGGACTCAGTTGTTAAAATGTACAAAGGTTTATGACTGAATTAGTAAGAATACAAAAAGTTCAAGATTAGATTGGCAAACTTAAAAGATTTAAAAATAAATTAGTAAAAGTATAAATGATTTATGAATTTTTTGATAATTTTCCCTGTCAACAAACAAACAACCCAATAGTTGTCACTATTTATGGGAAAAATTAAATAATTTGAACAATAGCAAAAGAGAATGAAAGAGCTTCCTATATAGTGTGACTTATGGTTATGTTTATGCATTTTTTTTGCAACATTCCGATCCAATGACTCCCCTTTAAAGCTGCTATGGTCCAACAATTCTAAATCATCATGTAGCACAACGGTCCATTTTACGATCATCAGTTGATTGGGTCGTATATTCAGATCTCACCAACCTTAAGAAAATGCTTTGGGATTAAGGGTCGAGGATGAACGCAACTTGTGCAGATCAAAGATCTAAACTTTACCGGTTTATAAGATTTGCTTCCCAGTCATGTCTCTGGATTGTTTTAAAGATACAACTAGACAGCAAAGTAATGTTTGACCAATGCATAAGTTACGACATAGAGAAAAAGCATTTTGGAGTTCGCCTAGTTCTCTACGAGCTAAAACGATTAGGTATTCTTGAATCTGGTCCCCCTATTTTGAGGTGTTCGAGTCGACAACGATGTCTACTGAGAAAACATACTAAGTCACGATAGTCTATATCATGAATGAAAACGGAATAGGTTTGAGACGGTTGAGAGCTTCAAATCTGTCCCAATAACTTTTCGTTATATTCTAAACCATCTCTAGGACGCTACAAGATTTTGTGATTAGCCCTAGGTCCGTATGGCTAAAGTAGTCGGTAACCCATCGAATAACCATTAGGGGCATTACCCCGCCATAGCACTATTTTAGTAAAAGATATCTCACACTATGAGCAAAAATGAAGAACTTATAAGCCACTTGAATCCCCTATTTAATCCCAAAAAAAAAAAAAAAATCTAAACCCTCTATTTTTCATGTGATCAAAGATAGCGGTGAGCAAACTGGACCGAACTGGACTGGCTACGATGCTTCAATCCTTGAGGGAGGTCCGGTCCCTAGTTCCATGGTGGATAAGACTGAACCACCGCCCGATATATATTAAAAAATTAGAAATTTTTAAATCACTAGTTAACCTAATTTTCTCATCTTCTGCCCGACACCCACTCCTCTAGTCCACTTGACACTCACATCTCGCCTTCACTATGCAAATCATGTTTGTTGACATGTAGTCTTCGATCGTGTTTTTTTTTTTACTCAATCTGTGTTTTTTTTTAACTATATCGTGCAAACCTATTATTTTGTTCGCACTTGGATTTAATGAAGTACAAGTATAATCTCAATTTGAGCTTAATTCTTTCTAACTTTAGGAGAATGGTGCATAAACATAATCCTATTTCGGTCGTTTTAAGTGTTTTTCTTTCTAATTTAGTCTTTTCTTGTTATTTTAGGATTATAAATATGGTCATATGATGATCATGTATATGTTTTATTAGATTAGATGGTAGAGATTGAAAGTTATTAATTCATATGGTTTTGATTTCTATAAATAACCGGTGTTAGTGGTCCTAGTTCGGTCCCCGGTTCCATATCGGGATCGAATCGGCTCGGACCATGCACACCCCCTAATCAAAAGGACCCTTGAGAATATTGATTAGATAGCATATCTTGACAATCTATTGAAAAAGTACATCATTCATGGAGTGGGCTTAGTCTCTATATCTCCCTCCATCACAACCGCGAAACCTAGATCAATTAATCACCTTAGGTCTAGGGTTGGCAACTGTAGATCCCCGGACATCAGCGATCATCGTCATCGGATAATCTTAAGGCTGTATTCAGGAACGACTGGTGAAGTAATTTGGGATGTAAAACGTACCAAAAATTCGAATTTTTCTCTACTTCCATTTCCGAAAAATCTAATTTCTTTCAGTTTTGATCCGAATTTTCTTCACTTCCTAATTTTAAAGAGGCGTCAATCTCACATGAAAAGCGACTAGAGTAGGATTCATGTAGCAAATATCCTATATTCGAATTTGATTAGTGTATCATTTACCCTTCAATTTTTTTTCCAAATATGCGAGGTTGCTTTGATGACCAATTCTTACATAAGGTACTCATTCGACCCATTGAGCTAAACAGGAGGATGGAGCCCGAATTTTATTCAATTGATTTTGATCCATCTAGCTTCCATTCCATGAAGAGCTTATATTTCATTCTATATATAAGGCCGACGAAACTGACGTGTCACGTTAAGTAAGGTGAAACGACAAACACGTGATTTTTCTATCTTTTGAATCAATGACTCGTCTGTTCACTGAGAAAAGAGAGCTGAGGAAATGAATAGAACCAAAATCAGCTGGAATTTTTTTATCGAGTTCCTTTTCACCCCAAATGCAAAATTGTGTTCCAAGTCAAACGATTTGGAGTGTCTTGGTCGCTCTTGCCGGGGTATTTTTGTCGTACAATTAGAAATTGGTACTATTTTTTGGATTATATGAAGAAATTGGGTATTTTTTGTCATACAATTCAAAAACGGGGTTTTTTTATCCTCCATTTATCACAAGTTTATCAGTTTGAAATTTTTCATGGTATTAAGCAATTTAATAAAAACTAAATGAAGTTTAAATTTGTCACACGTGTAACAATTTAAAGTTCTTGGTGGTCAACAAATTAATTTAAGGTAAATTTTTCGTATGTGTGCCAATTTGGAGTTTTTGGTAGTTAAAAAAAATATAGTTTTGAATAAATTTATTATAGATGTACCGATTTATAGTTTTTCGTGGTATTAACCCTATGAAAGATGCATATCTATCGCCTGTTTATTCATCAAGTAATGCGATATCGATCTGATTGGACAAATTAAAGCGACTAAATCAAAAAGGATTCATGTCCTTTTGTTCCCGAAAGGATAACATAAGGTGTTGATCGTTCTGTTCTTTTTTAAATAAAGAGTGTATGCTACGTTGTACAAAACCAATATGCAAGGGGCAATGTCTTGCTATATAAGGCACGCCCCGAACCATGTCCCATCCCTGTGTTTTGTTTTGGATTATCTAGAGTGCTCATTAACCATGTCTCAACAATTGTTTAACGAAAACAAAGTCATTGAGTTAGCTGCATTTATGCTTTGACCCCTTCAATCGCACTCCTTTGTTTTGTCTAACTAGTGTGGGTACTCCTTACTTTTGACTGATGCTCTGGATGTCAACGTGAATATATTGATTTAGGCATCGGTAAATGGCAAAAAAATTAAAGAGTTGATATTAGCATTTTGAATTATTCATGTTCAATTAAGATATCTTAGAGAATTTGATCTAATAAGCATAAAACGGGGCTCATTTGAGATGATTTAGCCTGCCCCTAACTCTTTCTAGTGGCCTTGATGCCAACTTGTATCCTTATGGCATGTGTTGACCTACCACTAGCATGTGTGCTCATAACATGGGGCAAGGTATTATTGACCTTTGTGCTCATGCCCAGTTGGTGACTTGTCAACCGTTAACTATGGCAACCTTCTCGCTATAAATGCTAGTTGTTTCATTCAACTTTGCAAACTTCTTGTGTTGAATATCGGATTGGATCCACCCAGAGCAAATTGGTAATAAGAGACTATTTACAATTGCCAAATTATACATTCATATATGATCAGCAAAATCTCAATATCTTTGTTCCTCAAAATGCAAAACGCATTTAATACTAGTGATTTTATAGAGGCAATGTGGCCTGACTATTGTCGCAACCCTCTAAAAATATTTTTATTAATTCTAGGGGTTAACGGATTATTAGGTTAATTAGATTTGACTAACCTAATGCGGACCCTCCCAAGCCCTACCGAATCGCAACTTTGGTTTTTGTTTAAATGATTTTGAAATTTGGAGTCGCCACTAATCGTTCTTGGTAGGTCGATTAGAAACCTAAATAAATTAGCGGGAGAACTAATTTATTCCTACGAACCAGAGATTATGAGCTCGGGGACTTGGTTACACTAGTTAATTAAAACTAATGCCCTTTCGGTACCTTAATTTCATGGATATCCTAATCCGGCAACTCAGGCTTGGTTTATTCCTAAAGCTCTAGTAGGGTATTCTCTTTTGTGTTTTCACTTTTTAAATAGGATGCATGGATGGTATATATTTTTATTTGTTATATTTTTTTAAGTGTTAAAGATTCCCTGAAGCCGAAAGAGGGAGTGTGTTAACGACTTCTGTGCAGTATTACGACCTACTCATCTTTTGGGTCTGATGATTCAAAAATTAAATTATAGGAAGTACATGACAGTGAATAAACACCTCCAATGGGAGGCCTAGCATTGACTTGGCTCTTCCCTTTGGGATTTAAGGTGCAGGTATTTAAGTTGCAAGTATTTAAACTACTGTAAGTAAAAACCTCCAATGGGAGGCTAAGCATTGGCTTGGCTCTTCCCTTTGGGATTTAAGGTACAGGTATTTAAGTTGCAAGTATTTAACTACTGTAAGTAAAAACCTCCAATGGGAGGCTAAGCATTGGCTTGGCTCTTCCCTTTGGGATTTAAGGTACAGGTATTTAAGTTGCAGGTATTTAACTACTGTAAGTAAAAACCTCCAATGGGAGGCTAAGCATTGGCTTGGCTCTTCCCTTTGGGATTTAAGGTGCAGGTATTTAACTACTGTAAGTAAAAACCTCCAATGGGAGGCTAAGCATTGGCTTGGCTCTTCCCTTTGGGATTTAAGGTGTAGGTATTTAACTACTATAAGTAAAAACCTCCAATGGGAGGCTAAGCATTGGCTTGGCTCTTCCCTTTGGGATTTATGGTGCAGGTATTTAAATTGCGGATGGACTTTGTCCTCTCCATTTTGGGGTATGAATTTTTTAAAATGAAATACAACGAATTGATTCAACAATTTGAAATTTGTGCGCGCTTGAGGACTCCTCCAAGCCGATTTTGTGCTTCCATAGGATTGACCATTGATATAGAGCTGCGGCTTCCTGACATAAAATAGAGTGAAGTGTTAGTATACAAAATATGTGCTAATCTGCACCTAAAATCAGAAGAGTAGAAAGAGTACTTATCTCCCATTTTTTTGGGAGGGATTTCTATAATTGATTTTCGCTCTCTATGTTCCCAATATAGAGAGTTTCTTTTGAATTAAGAGGGACTTTTAGTCACAGATCAGTTGAGAAATCGGTGGACAGCTTAGGAGCTTGTCTGGGCCGATTTTTGCATCTCGACGAGATTTTTGCTGTTGACGTAAAGATATCCTTCTCCTGACATAAAATATGGAAGAAAAAGGAGATGGAGAAAGTGTATACAATTTGTGCTAATTTGCGAGTAAAACCATAAATAAATGAATAAATAAAAACACTTAGCTTGAATTTGTTTGCTCGTTGACGAGGATGAACTCTTGATTTATATTGATCGATGAAGGAATTTGTGATGATAACCCCTAGCTTTAAACTCCAATCATCTTCAAAATTCTCTCTCTTTTGGTATTTTCTTTCTCTCAAAATTTTCTTCAATCTCCCAAAACTCTCTCAAACATCCAAAATTTTCTCTCCAAAAAATTCTCCCAAACACTTCAAATTTTCTCTCTCAAGAATCCCTTCTCAAGCTCACTTCTTCCTCCTTTTATAACCTCCTCATCTATCTCCCATTCTAATTTTTCCACTAACTCTATCTCCCATTCTAATTTCTCCACTAACTCTTCTTCATTTTCATCTTCCATTCTCCATCTCTATATCACATTCTAATCTCTCCACTAACTCTTCTTCATCTTCATCTTCCCTTCTCCATATTTATCTCCCATTCTAATTTCTCCACTAACTCTTCTTAATCTCCATCTTCCCTTCTCTATTCTTATCTTCCATTCTAATTTCTCTACTAACTCTTCTTCATCTCCATCTTCCCTTCTCTATTCTTATCTTATTTTCTCCATCCATTCTTCTCCAACTTCTCTGCTTCATCTCCTCTTCTTCATCTTCCCTTCTCTATTCTAATTTATCCACTAACTCTTCTTTTTATTATTTGTAAAATAATCCTTCAAGAGTTAGGTATTTGCACTCTAGTCCTTGAATTTTAAGTATTTACAATTCAGTCCCTGAAAAAAATATATTTCTTTAAGTCCAAATCTCCTCACAATTTTTGACACACCAAAATTTACCACATGTCAACTTTAAGCTCATTTCTTGTCGCTGAAAATAATGCATAATTTAATTAAAGCCCTTTTGCAAAATTAAGTCATTCTGGGTATAATTGGGCTAAGATGAAAATTTAAAATATTAGAAGACAATGTCACAACTCATAAAAAGTGAAAGTTAAAAATAAGTTGACTCAAATTAAATTTTTTTTAGGCCCGATTAGAGATTATACTCGTGAAGGAACACGTGACTCGAATTGGATTTTTATGAATTTGCGATGGCCAATATGAAAATAGATTTAAAATAAAAATATTAACTATCTTTGTGTATTTTTTGGCCTCAAATGTTATTTTTTCAAAATTTTCAAATATTTTTGTATTTTTTTTTAAAAAAATTAAAATATATATAATATGCAAAATCGTTTTTTGGTCAAAATTGGTTCCCTAGGCTTGGCTAAGGTCCCCAAAGTTGATTTTTCAATTTTATGAATTTTTATGGATTTTTTATTACTTTAGCAATAGAAAAAATGATTAAAAATCAGGTGTCAACAGCTGCCCCTCTTTGAAAGGAAGCTCGGTAGAGGTTCATTTCAAAGACGAGATGACACCTGGATTCTTATCGACTCAATACAAGGAAGTAAAAAGAGTCGTGACATGATTGTTCCACTGAAAATGAAATGAGAACCTAAGGATTCGTTATATAAAAAAACTTTAGGGTGGTTGAACTTGAACCCGTATGGTGGATCAACCCATGGTAGATTCCTAATAAAAGGATTCTACTGATTAAAAATTGAATTAAAATTTGACCCGTATGGTGGGTCATACCATTTGACCCGTATGGTGGGTCGTACCATGGTAGATTCCTAATAAAAGGATTCTACTGATTAAATTTTGATTGAGATTTGACCCGTATGGTAGGTCACCACATGGAGATACCTGTAAGAAGGACTTGGTGCCTGTAGAAAGGACTTGGTGCCAGTAAAAAGGACTTGGTGCTTTGCCTGTAAGAAGAACTTTGTGCCTGTAAGAAGGACTTGCTTTGCCTGTAAGAAGGACTTTGTTTGCCTGTAAGAAGGACTTGATTTGCCTGTAAGAAGGACTTTCGTTGCCTGTAAGAAGGACTTTATGCCTGTAAGAAGGACTTGATTTGCCTGTAAGAAGGACTTTATGCCTGTAAGAAGGACTTTATGCCTGTAAGAAGGACTTGATTTGCCTGTAAGAAGGACTTTGTGCCTGTAAGAAGGACTTGATTTGCCTGTAAGAAGGATTTTGTGCCTGTAAGAAGGACTTGGTTTGCCTGTAAGAAGGACTTAGTTTGCCTATAAGAAGGACTTGGTGCCTATAAGAAGGACTTGGTTTGCCTGTAAGAAGGACTTTATGCCTGTAAGAAGGACTTGGTGCCTGTAAGAAGAACTTGGTTTGCCTATAAGAAGGACTTTATGCCTGTAAGAAGGACTTGATTTGCCTGTAAGAAAGACTTGTTTTGCCTGTAAGAAGGACTTGTTTTGCCTGTAAGAAGGACTTGATTTGCCTGTAAGAAGGACTTTGTGCCTGTAAGAAGGACTTGTTTTGCCTGTAAGAAGGACTTGGTTTGCCTGTAAGAAGGACTTGGTTTGCCTGTAAGAAGGACTTGGTGCCTGTAAGAAGAACTTGGTTTGCCTATAAGAAGGATTTTATGCCTGTAAGAAGGACTTGATTTGCCTGTAAGAAGGACTTGTTTTGCCTGTAAGAAGGACTTGTTTTGCCTGTAAGAAGGACTTGATTTGCCTGTAAGAAGGACTTTGTGCCTGTAAGAAGGACTTGTTTTGCCTGTAAGAAGGACTTGATTTGCCTGTAAGAAGGACTTTGTGCCTGTAAGAAGGACTTGTTTTGCCTGTAAGAAGGACTTGATTTGCCTGTAAGAAGGACTTTGTGCCTATAAGAAGCACTTGATTTGCCTGTAAGAAGGACTTGGTTTGCCTGTAAGAAGGACTTATTTTGCCTGTAAGAAGGACTTGGTGTACCTCAAAGGGTGCCATTCTGGAATCTGTAAAGATTAGGAATCCTGCAGAAGCTCAAACCCAAATTATATTATCCTGTCGCTTTAGGAATAAACCAAAGAGGCAGAGATCAAAAGGTCTCGAACATTTCTGTCCTTGAGACAAATCATGCTTTATTGAAGAAGGTGGATACCTGTATGTACCGCAATGGATTCGAGTACCCCAACAACCGTCAGAATTCATTCTCTTGAAAGGTTCAGGTTGAAGATATACTTACCTGAGAATTTGGAAGAAATGCTTGGTGGCTTCTCGACAACCAGGCTTGTTCATTCAATAATCGCTGAATGAATTTCAAGACTTTGGAAGGTAGTTTGAACATTGGGAATGTGTTGCCTGTCAGGCAGTATCAGAGGTAACATGTGCAAGCATTTTCATCAATGAGTTGATCGGTTCATGTAAAACTATTCAACCAAGTCGGCAATGATTAGAAGTAGTCTGTGTGATAACTCATGATGCAATCAATCCAAATATGGATCATGCAAAACTATTCTGTCAAGCTTGCATTACCAATTCTGTTTAAGGAGGTTCTCATAGTATGAACGCCTCGAATGTAATCTGAATGGGGGACTTCAATCCGAAAGGGCCTTCTCTCACTCTGGGGAAAGACTGTTTATCTGTAAATTAAAATGTTAGACTTGCGTGGAAATGGTTTGCCTTTCCTCATCCTGTCATGCCCCATTCTGCACATTTGATGTCTCCTGTGCAGTTTATGCTCTAAGTTGGAGTTGGTAAGTTAAACACACGGAATAGTCATACATAATTCATGAACTGTGTAAGCACAATGCAGATGTGACAATTTTTTAGCATTACGTGTGTTTATATAATGTGCAAATATGGGCGGATTTAAATTGCCCCTGGTATGTGGGCGGACCGAACAAATTGGGAAGCCTATTCCTTATGTCGAGGGGTGGTTCGTCTCAAACTTTGTCTCTACGTGATGAAGCATATGGGTGAGGGAGCATTTCGGTTTGTTTAATGACAGCGACCGCCACGGTTTAGCGGTTGAATGCCCCTGTAAAAAGCAGAGAAATTATTCTCGAAATCAAACGAGATAAGGAAGACATATTTGCTTTTTCGCTTCAGAGCTTGTGATCAATTTGCCCCATTTTTCACCAGAATAGATCTTGTCAGATGATCATAATTTTCTTTTGGATTTGTCTCCTTCAACATGTTAAATGTTAGTGTAAATATTTCCTGTAAAAAGAAAAAGAGATATATCAGCCAGTATTAAAAGGGATAAATTGAAAACGATACTGATTTACCCTTCATCTTGAATGTCTTGCACGAGTCTTTTACCAGTTTTGTTGGATTGAATTTTCCTCGACTTTTGTTGGGCGCCTCACCATTATGGGAAGACTATGGTAAAATACTGACTTTGATATTACTCGTCGAGTATTCCTGTTTGTAAAAAAAGAAATGCACAAAAAGTTGTTTCATTTATTTATAATACATACAACATTCCCCACCCTTGGGGATCGAACTCGGAATATTTCGGACCTACTGTCATCCCCCATACCATTCGGTCCATTGGACCGTAGGTGTCCATGGGGCTTTCTTTTCTAGGGTTAATCCTTGGGGATAACACAGCTCTGTTGTATCACCTTGGGCCATGTTACGGTATTTCTCGAGGTAATTTGCAATCCCTGTTAAGAATGGAATAAGACAATTCAAGACTTGAGATGATTATGTGCACATTAGAACGATACAGAATTACCCATTTCTGAGATTGTTCGCGTCTTTCGCTTGTACTTTCCTTTGTCCGAAGCTGTCTATCCCGTGGTAATGCCCATGAGTTGATTTGCCCCAAAATTTTATCCAACCTGTATTCGGATATGATTGCGTTCTCGGGTCGATTTGCAATTTCCTGAGAATAGAAGGGGCTTAATTTTAAAACTTGGAGCAACTGAGGGTAAATTGAAACGATACGGAGTTACCCTTCAGGTTTATGCAGATTTTCACTCGCCATCAATTCGTCGCGAGGTTGGTGAGGTGGCGGATTCGAGCATTTAATAGGGGGAAGTCGGATTATTACTCCTTGCTTTTACACTTTCACAAAAGCAGAAAAACATATCACGCAAGGAAATAAAACACATTCACTCATTCAGGATCAGTTCTGCTTCCTCTGCAGGCTCTCCCATGATCAGCTTGCTTCATCCCAAATTAGGTATGCATCGGCCATATTGAAGGTCTGGTGGTCACTGGTTGAACAAGTGCATCACAGTCCCGATACTTTACCGATATCAAACTGGTTGATTATGGCGAAAAGATCATCGTCAATGTCCGCTTGGTGGTGATCTGTCCCTTCTTCCTCGGGAGGTATTGATGCTGATCCAGTATCATTGGTCCTTTTGTACCTTGCTCCAACAGAACTCGATCCTGTTATAAACTGGTCTAACTCACCTCTTAAACGTGCATTTTCGATCCTCAGATCATACATTTCATCGAGGGTGAGGAGGAGGCTATTGCAGTTGGGGCAGGTGGCGGAGTCAAAAGTTTCTTTATACATCTTGTTTTCCGCTCGGAGGTTTTCATTTTCAACTCTTAGAAACTCGGCTTCGTTGTGCTCATGACGAGTCTTCATTCGGGTTCGTCTATTTTGAAACCAGAACTTGATTTGCGAAGGTTCAAGTCCTAGCTCTTGACTCAGTTCTATTTTTTGTTTGCCGTCTGGCATAGGGCACGTTCTGAAGAAAGCTTCAAGCTTTCGTACTTGCTCCTCAGTATGGCGACGGTAACGCTTCTTTTGACCTTTACCGTTGTTGTCATTGTCCTTACCGGGCTCTTGGACGTCGTCGGTGGAAGGGCCGGGCTCCATAAGCTCGATCCCAAATATGGCTTCGAACTCTTCCTCTCCCATATTCAGCAAGTAACGATAACTTTCAAGTGTGTTGGGTTGAGACATCTTCGATTTGGTTAACGATTTCTCAAAGTTTGATATCTCTTCTTGTATTTTCACTCTCTGGATTTTTCTGAGAGACTGCGTATGCTTTAAGAGTCTCTCTTTCGAGCACGAATGAGAATTATCAAGAAGATGTCTCCTTTAAAATTAGACGTGGGTTTAGCAACTGTATTGCCTCTCTCGAGTGTTCTGGCTTTCTCGATTTTCTTTTCATCGTATCTCTCGCCCAACTCGTCTCCTTCCATCTTTCCGTGGAAGGAGGCCCCTTGTTGCTGTCTCCACCGTCAATTTGCTGGCGAGTTCTTCAATAAAGACGAGTCGTATCTCTTTTCTGCCGAAAATGTCTTTGTCTCCCACTCAGCTTAATTTTTATCCTTTCTTTTTCAAAGTAGTGGCGTTCCGTCCAACTTTTCCGTAGAGACGTCGGATTTGCTTGGCTCGAGATTGGAGACAAGTAGCGGAGGTGATACTGATAGGGAATGGTAGACAGAAAAATCTGGGCAGTAGAGACTTCCCCTGCAAAAATGAAAGAGAATGCGGCAGTATATGTTCTTCATATTCTAGAAAAATTGGAACGATACTGTTTTACCCTTGTGTATACTTCCATTGAATTTGAATTGAGGAAGTTCCTTCATTTGGATTGGATTGAATTGTATGTCCCGAGTTGCCCTTCACTTTGAGCTTGCCACATATGTGCTTTGCTTAGTTGGGCCTTATTTTCTTTCGGGTTGCCTTGGACCATCATCATTTTCTATGCCATCGGGTCCGTGGACCGGAGGGCTCCTTTAATTTGAAGGTTACCTTCGAGGCAAATGAGTCCTATCGCGTTCCATTGGGTCATTTCATTTTGCGACACTCTTGAGGCACTTTGCGATTCCCTGGGTGAGAATGGAACAAATCCAATTTAGCATTTTGCAACGATTAAGAGTAAATTGGAACGACACACAATTACCCGTCTTCGAGCTCGCCTGGGCATTTCACTTGAAATTTCCCTACGTGAGGCCATTCAACATTTCTCATTATGGCAGTCAGCGACGTTGCCACAAATTAATCCGCCCTAAATCTAGCATAAAAAGGGATTCACGCATTCGACCGGATAAATAAATTGCCCCCTTGTCCTTGAATTAAATCGAGACACCTAGAAAGCTGGAAAATATCATACGCAGGGGAATTAAGCATGAAATGAAAGGTGCACTTATTCAAGGTCAGTTCTGCCTCTCCTGTGGCTTTTCGATAATCAGCTAGTCTCGTGTTGGTTCGGGTGTGGATAACCGATGTTTGAGAGTCCCTACTCACTGGCTCCTGATCGCGGCTTGGGACGTCTGTCAACCCTAAACTGGTTGACCAGGGCAGTAAGCTCATCATCTGGGTAATCTCTTGAACCTTCCAGCAACTGATGCTCGAATTGGGCATTGTTGTTGGCAAATGCTGGCGGTAGATTTCTCATTCTGTCCTCGCCATGAGCAATTTGACTTCTCGTGCTGGAGCCTTCATCATTACTCGAGAAAGTGTGGGGATCACCAACTGTCCTGCTGCCAAAAACTCCTTCCATTCGAGGATTAGAGAAGTGGAAGTGCTCAGGATAACTTCTTGTCTGATTCTCTGGCTGCGCAGGCGCGCTGATCATGGGATGAGTTCTAGCCACAGGTTGGTGCTCAAATCAAGGAATCTGAATACACTGCTCCTGCGGTCTATACTCTTGAAGAGTATTAGGGTGATTCTGGGGGATACTTTGATTAACGCCTGGGGGATTGATGGCATGGTTACTAGCTTGGTTGATGATGGGAAGTGGCTCGCCCCATGCTAACCTGGGGAACTTATGGTGGCGAGGAGACTCGACGTTCAGGCTTGGATCAGTCCCGCCTTGGTTTTCTTGATTCTGAGCTGCATTGTGTTCTCTCACCCTTTTTCTGTACTTCTGAAGATGACTCGAAACATTTGCTTTAGTGAGTCCCTCTACGTTCATAATTTCCAGTATATGTTGCGGCCGTGCCGAATCGATTCCTACCTGTTGAACTGCATTAACAAACATACGATGCAGCTCGGGAGACCAACTCATCTTCTTTCTCCAGTTGCTTGGAACAAAATTGAAGGCTTAATGCTTGTTCTCATGGCCGTGCAATTGCTTCCTTACCACGTGCTGCCATATGTTTTGAAGCATCTGAACCCTAACTGGTTTCGTTACGACGTCTTGGGCCCCATTTAAGACAGCCTTCATTATGGCTTGCTGATCATCGCTTGCCGATATTACGAGGACTGGCATGTTTAATTTAGAATTGATGACTTCCAAGAGAGTGAAAACATCCATGTCAATCCCTACCATGGCGGTGAGGACGATATCAAACTGGTCACCACTCCTCCTTAATATCTCTAAGGCCTCTGTCGCCTTTGCTTGAGCTACAACCTTATACCTGCATTTTCTCAATACGGTAACAAGGATTGACAGAGAGACTGGATTACCGTCAATGGCCATGACCAGTAGACCCTCAGGGTAAGGAACTTCATTAGCTTCGACCAGGGTTGAACATGCGCCCGTTTCCCTAATGCTCGACATATTTCTGGATCTAGGACTGCCGACTCGAGACCGCCTCAGGATGTCTTCTTGGACTTGAGGGATCACGGGATCGTCGATGGTTTCTCGTAACATGCTTTGAAAGCCGATGCTTTGATGGTGAAGGTTTTGAATTCCTCTCCCACGAGAACTCCTTCCTCTCTATCTTTCTCCTGCGAGTTCTTGCGAATGAACTCTCACTATCAAATGAGGACAAGTTCTCTCTCTGGCAATAGCAACGACTTCCCTCTTCACGGGCAGTGCTATTAGATTTTTCGAGGGAGAAAATATGATATTCAGCTTTTGATCAAAGGGGAAATCCTTGTTTCTCGCTCAGTTCGTCTTCCTTTTTCTTTTCGTGGTAGAGGGCCCTTGTCAAGATCTCCACCGTCGATTTACTAGCGGGTCCTCCAATAAAGACGAGTCGTATCTCCTTTTCTGCCGAAAATTTCTTTGTCTCCCACTCAGCTCGTTTTTTATTCTTTCTTTTTCAAAGTGGTGGCAGCCCGTCCAACTTTTCTACAGAGACGTCGGGTCTGCTCAGCTTGAGGTTGCCGCTTGACTGGAATTCGAGCCAGCGGGGGTGTTGCCGACAGAGAATGGTAGATAGAAAAAAACTCGACCAATAAGGACTGCCCCTGTGAAATCATTATTTAAATTGAAGCAGATTATCACCTTCGCATTCCGATCATCTGCCTCGCCTCTCTCCTCCTTTCTTTCGTGATCTGCTTTCAAAAATGGCCAATTCTCCTAACCATACCTTCTCCGCCGAAATCCTGGCTGGGTGGGAGTGACTCTACAATCTTCTTGGTAGAGGTTACGCTCATATAGCCCAAAACTCTACCGTTGAGGCTGAAATCCTCGGTTTATTCAGGACCCTAGACGCTGCTTCTGTTAAGGGTACCCAACTGGGGAGGGAGTATCGGAACTTCCCGACCCTCTTCATTAATTTTCTGGCAGCCTATAACCGCGCTTATGAGACGGTCATTGTGACTGCCGTCGTGAAAGCTCGTTACCGAGACCGGCACGAGCGTCTGGAAATAGTCACATTTATGGCTGATAATCACAAGAAAGCCTTCAAGTTTGCCAATGATCAGCTTTCGTGGCTAGTTCGTGAGAGGGGAAAGTTGGTGGACCGTCTGGCCTTGGTCCGAACTTACGCCGAACAGGAGCCGAGCAATATTATGATGAGGTGCAAATGCGGTTGGCTGCAGGAGAGACTTGATGACATTACGGCAGATATTACTTTCGAGAGGGCGGCGATTTCGGACTTGGAGTTTGCTGTCGAGCATTACGAGGCCAGTATGGCCCAGGCTAAGGAGAAGCGCGATCGCCTCTTCTTTAGGCTCGCGGAGCTTGATCCTGAGAACGCCCGGTGCACCCGGAGCATCAACTGTTTGGAGAGTCAGTTGAGCTCCTTCGTAATGGTTATCAGGGCTCAGTTTGGCTTTACTTTTCCTCCCCAGTGAGCTGTTGTAATGCTCTTTGATGAATGGAATGAAAGAAAAGCTTCACGTGTTTTTTTTTGTTTAATTTTCCTTCTATCGTTTCTTCCGCATAGCATAACAGAACGATTTGAGGTACCGAAGATGTCGAGGCTTAATGTTTTTCTTGATGTTCTTGTTTAATTGCTCCAGACGATGATATCGAGAACATTGATGAAGGGTTCGGCGGTGGCCCCCACTATCCATCTTGAGATTACAAACAATAACGCTATGACAACTCGATCAGTGCACTGGTAATAAATCCGGCCACCTGTTGTGTGCCCACTTTTATCCATATTTTATTTCTTTCGGCGTCCACTTGCTCGTGTCGGTCGCCTGTAGCGTCGGGAGAAATTCCTGTGGGCCACGTTCATTAATAGAACCTCGGTCCTCTAAAGCCCCCCGCATGTTTCGGATAAGAGGAAATTTTAAGATCGGTCTCTGGTTGATTTAATCAGGTAAAGGTATTTGTTTCATGGGTTCTGATTATATAATCCATATTATCTTTCAAAAGACGCGGGATCCTCTGCAATACATTAAATATGCCCCCGTGTTTAATCAGTATAAATCCACCGTCATATCAGAATACACTGCCCATACAAGTTTACGGATTGACATAACTCTGTCTGTCAAAGATGGACAGTGTTCGTTTGCCCCCCGGAATTAACGGTTGAAGCCTCGGTGTTTTTCGTCTTTTGGTATTTCTGAAGATGATTCTTGATATATTTTGAACTTAATTTTTACACCCGTCTAGGGTATCTAGGATCTCCCTGCAAAAGAAAATGATATAATTAGTATGCGACACAAGGAATGTCGGTCCATGACTCCTATATTAGTCCAATTTGATTTTTTCTATTTTATAGAGAAATCAGAAAAAAAAAATTCCCTTAGGAAGAAATGGGTTAATACAGAATTTTTTTGCAGATTTATTACTCTTTTTTTATTATTTTTTTTAAGGAATGTGACAAAATCTCTTGACGTTTACTAAAATTTTTGAAGGAATTTCCTTTTTATCAGAATAAATTTTCAGAGGTAAATTTGTCAGGAAAATTTCATTTTTATTGAAGCAATAAAAACATGACAAAAATCCCTTATTGGTTAATAAAATTCCCATGAAGGGATTTTTCACATCATTTTTTCAAAATTTTTTTAAAAGAAATGAGGGACAAATTTAATTTTTATTTTCTTTTAAAAGAATGGTCGTAATATCAAGCTCAAAAACTGACTAACACCTAGCATGAACCGACCGAAAATAAATACAAGATAAAATTAGAGAACTTACTTTTACCTTGGAGAAATGCAAATTACATAGTCATGCGCATGACTCAAGTGAGGAGTGAACTCTAGAAAATAAAAGAAGGAGAGACAGGGTATGGACCTAAAAGGCCCCCACTATCTGAATTGACAACCTTACCCTCCGCGCAATCAAATCACAATGGGAAGAATTGTCAATTCAGATAATGAGCGGGATAAAATATGGTCAACCCAAGCGCAATCGACGCAGGAGCTTTGCATATTCGATCCCTATCTATGGTTACCTAGGAAAAATTTCGCGACTTGGGTTTAGACGCTTGTGTGTGCAGGTGTTGTGATCCTCAGAATATGCAAGACATGCACGACAATTGATATCAAAACAGCGCTTCTAAAAATGTGTGAAATTAAACATAATCCCAACACCAAGCCTGCAAAACAAATGGGTTAGCCAAACACTCCGCCCCTTATAACTCCCATCCTGCAAAAACATATAACACCTATAGAATGAGTCCCAAGCAAAATCACCAGAAGCGAGATATCCATGAAATTTTCATTGGCTTAAGTCCACTAAGACTTTTAAAATTTCGAAAAAATTCAAGTATTCCAATTGGTATCTTTTTTCGAAAATTTAAAAATCCCGTCCCCAGCGGAGTCGCCAAGCTGTCGCAACCCTCTAAAAATATTTTTATTAATTCTAGGGGTTAACGGATTATTAGGTTAATTAGATTTGACTAACCTAATGCGGACCCTCCCAAGCCCTACCGAATCGCAACTTTGGTTTTTGTTTAAATGATTTTGAAATTTGGAGTCGCCACTAATCGTTCTTGGTAGGTCGATTAGAAACCTAAATAAATTAGCGGGAGAACTAATTTATTCCTACGAACCAGAGATTATGAGCTCGGGGACTTGGTTACACTAGTTAATTAAAACTAATGCCCTTTCGGTACCTTAATTTCATGGATATCCTAATCCGGCAACTCAGGCTTGGTTTATTCCTAAAGCTCTAGTAGGGTATTCTCTTTTGTGTTTTCACTTTTTAAATAGGATGCATGGATGGTATATATTTTTATTTGTTATATTTTTTTAAGTGTTAAAGATTCCCTGAAGCCGAAAGAGGGAGTGTGTTAACGACTTCTGTGCAGTATTACGACCTACTCATCTTTTGGGTCTGATGATTCAAAAATTAAATTATAGGAAGTACATGACAGTGAATAAACACCTCCAATGGGAGGCCTAGCATTGACTTGGCTCTTCCCTTTGGGATTTAAGGTGCAGGTATTTAAGTTGCAAGTATTTAAACTACTGTAAGTAAAAACCTCCAATGGGAGGCTAAGCATTGGCTTGGCTCTTCCCTTTGGGATTTAAGGTACAGGTATTTAAGTTGCAAGTATTTAACTACTGTAAGTAAAAACCTCCAATGGGAGGCTAAGCATTGGCTTGGCTCTTCCCTTTGGGATTTAAGGTACAGGTATTTAAGTTGCAGGTATTTAACTACTGTAAGTAAAAACCTCCAATGGGAGGCTAAGCATTGGCTTGGCTCTTCCCTTTGGGATTTAAGGTGCAGGTATTTAACTACTGTAAGTAAAAACCTCCAATGGGAGGCTAAGCATTGGCTTGGCTCTTCCCTTTGGGATTTAAGGTGTAGGTATTTAACTACTATAAGTAAAAACCTCCAATGGGAGGCTAAGCATTGGCTTGGCTCTTCCCTTTGGGATTTATGGTGCAGGTATTTAAATTGCGGATGGACTTTGTCCTCTCCATTTTGGGGTATGAATTTTTTAAAATGAAATACAACGAATTGATTCAACAATTTGAAATTTGTGCGCGCTTGAGGACTCCTCCAAGCCGATTTTGTGCTTCCATAGGATTGACCATTGATATAGAGCTGCGGCTTCCTGACATAAAATAGAGTGAAGTGTTAGTATACAAAATATGTGCTAATCTGCACCTAAAATCAGAAGAGTAGAAAGAGTACTTATCTCCCATTTTTTTGGGAGGGATTTCTATAATTGATTTTCGCTCTCTATGTTCCCAATATAGAGAGTTTCTTTTGAATTAAGAGGGACTTTTAGTCACAGATCAGTTGAGAAATCGGTGGACAGCTTAGGAGCTTGTCTGGGCCGATTTTTGCATCTCGACGAGATTTTTGCTGTTGACGTAAAGATATCCTTCTCCTGACATAAAATATGGAAGAAAAAGGAGATGGAGAAAGTGTATACAATTTGTGCTAATTTGCGAGTAAAACCATAAATAAATGAATAAATAAAAACACTTAGCTTGAATTTGTTTGCTCGTTGACGAGGATGAACTCTTGATTTATATTGATCGATGAAGGAATTTGTGATGATAACCCCTAGCTTTAAACTCCAATCATCTTCAAAATTCTCTCTCTTTTGGTATTTTCTTTCTCTCAAAATTTTCTTCAATCTCCCAAAACTCTCTCAAACATCCAAAATTTTCTCTCCAAAAAATTCTCCCAAACACTTCAAATTTTCTCTCTCAAGAATCCCTTCTCAAGCTCACTTCTTCCTCCTTTTATAACCTCCTCATCTATCTCCCATTCTAATTTTTCCACTAACTCTATCTCCCATTCTAATTTCTCCACTAACTCTTCTTCATTTTCATCTTCCATTCTCCATCTCTATATCACATTCTAATCTCTCCACTAACTCTTCTTCATCTTCATCTTCCCTTCTCCATATTTATCTCCCATTCTAATTTCTCCACTAACTCTTCTTAATCTCCATCTTCCCTTCTCTATTCTTATCTTCCATTCTAATTTCTCTACTAACTCTTCTTCATCTCCATCTTCCCTTCTCTATTCTTATCTTATTTTCTCCATCCATTCTTCTCCAACTTCTCTGCTTCATCTCCTCTTTTTCATCTTCCCTTCTCTATTCTAATTTATCCACTAACTCTTCTTTTTATTATTTGTAAAATAATCCTTCAAGAGTTAGGTATTTGCACTCTAGTCCTTGAATTTTAAGTATTTACAATTCAGTCCCTGAAAAAAATATATTTCTTTAAGTCCAAATCTCCTCACAATTTTTGACACACCAAAATTTACCACATGTCAACTTTAAGCTCATTTCTTGTCGCTGAAAATAATGCATAATTTAATTAAAGCCCTTTTGCAAAATTAAGTCATTCTGGGTATAATTGGGCTAAGATGAAAATTTAAAATATTAGAAGACAATATCACAACTCATAAAAAGTGAAAGTTAAAAATAAGTTGACTCAAATTAAATTTTTTTTAGGCCCGATTAGAGATTATACTCGTGAAGGAACACGTGACTCGAATTGGATTTTTATGAATTTGCGATGGCCAATATGAAAATAGATTTAAAATAAAAATATTAACTATCTTTGTGTATTTTTTGGCCTCAAATGTTATTTTTTCAAAATTTTCAAATATTTTTGTATTTTTTTTAAAAAAAAATTAAAATATATATAATATGCAAAATCGTTTTTTGGTCAAAATTGGTTCCCTAGGCTTGGCTAAGGTCCCCAAAGTTGATTTTTCAATTTTATGAATTTTTATGGATTTTTTATTACTTTAGCAATAGAAAAAATGATTAAAAATCAGGTGTCAACAACTATCAAAGAGCAATTAGAGACAACAAAAGGTTTCCTATGTATTTTGGATTCATAGAAATTGCCAAAGCGGCACATGATGGGTTTGGATCTGTAGATCGAGATAGCCAATGCCCCGACTGAGGGGTTCTGACCCAGATGCTCAAGTCCTTCGCTTGTCCGTTCGGTTTACCAAGATATATATCTAGATTATATGAGTCTCATTTATCTCAGTCGCTAAATATTGAGAGCCTCGGAGTGATGGCCGGGGCATTTATGGCATTTACTTTTAGCCATAAGCATCGACGTGTGGACAACGGTGTGATCTCTCTCGCGTACGCTAAGGAACAAAATTCCGACGCATGACTAACCTCCCCCCTCACATGGGTACCAACTTCATGAAAAGGACTGTCCTCGGAAGTCCTATGAAAAAGATAGGATGCATTCGACTTTGTCTTGACTTGACTATCCCTCAGCTTCAAAATATCTGAAAATGCTTCCCTCTGCAATCGCCTTAAGATTTCAATCTGAGAATAATATCATGGGAAGAACAACGAAGCCCTATCACACGACCTATTGTTCCCTAGGAAGAAGCAATGACCCGAAAGTACCCAGATCTTTTAAACGATGAGTTCATGTACTCAAATATAGAAAAATAGAGAAGAAAGTGTGATATTGAAGATGATGAGCTGCTTATCTCAGCGGGTGGGTTCGGAATAGCGACCGACTGGGAGATTTCGGCCTCCAAGGCCGCCGCATCAGGAATTGGGTCAAGCACTGCATGACAGTAAGTTTCCAGGTCCGCAAGTATAGATGTGGGGGATGCAATTGAGTCTGAATCCTCCATGCTCGAAGAAAATGAAAGAGGTCAAAGCAGAGAAGAAAGAGAGCAAGCTTTTAATTCTTGGTGAACATGCGACCTTAGTGAAGCTGAGGATTCCTTCTCATTTAACGTAATTTTGAAGTTCCTACTGAGTTCACGCGATGTTCACTCTCCTGCGAGGTTGAACTTAGACGAAGTCTAGACTGGAAATATGGATATAGTCATGGAACCAACAAACCCTTCATGCCATCCCCCCCCCCCCCCCCTTCTCTCTCTCTCTCTCTCTCTCTCTCTTTGAATTTGCTTTCTTTAAATGTCTGTTGAAATTAGAGTGAGAATCGGAACGACAAATCAAGAGAAAAACACGATGAATTGAATTTGAATACCAACGACCAAACAAGGTGCGGAAAAGAAGAAGATGATGACGAAGACGCGGAAAAAACTGCAATTTCCAAACCTACCATGAAGCACCAAAATCAGTTTTTGGAACATATGCATAAAATCTGACCGAAGTGAAGAAAGGGAACTTAGGCATAAAAAAACAAAAACCATTCGATAGTTTCATCGAGTAAAGTTCCTAATTTGGGCCAGAATTGAATGCAGTTTAGTAAATGAAAAGTCTTAAGACAGAATTCAAGTGTCAAGATCTTCCCAGTTAACATGATATAACCTAAAGTGAATTTGTACAAATTTAATTCATTTGGCCAATTTGGTTTCCATTAAATTGATTTAATACCCTGAAAAATTCCAAATTAATATACATGTGCCAAAGGGATAAAAACCCCCAAATGGATACATAGTCACGTGTCGTCTAACTTAGCAACTTAACGTTAAAATTTAAAAGAGAGTAAATTTATCATAAGTGTACCAAGCTATGATAAATTTGTCACAAGTGTATCATTTTAATGTACATTTATCACAAATGTACTAGTTTGAAATTTTTTGTGATTAAAAAAATAATTTATGGTAAATTTATTATTAATGTATCAGTTTAGAATTTTTTGTGGTATTAAACCTAAATGTTTTGCAGGTCATTCTTGTTCATGCTGAGATTGTAGATCATTGTTCGTTTGTACTTTGTCCTACAGGTTGTTATCTAGATGGTGAAATCAAATCTCGTAAGCGTGCATGGATCGAATGACGTTGTTCTTGAAGCTCGTGAGGAATGTTCGACTCGTGCGTGAAGTGTTCACCACTCAGAAATGTGTGATAGGAGGGTTTCGAGAAAATTTTCAAGACTTGGGCAAATCCCTTCGTGTCCTTCATTTCGACGGAGAAGGGTAATGCAAGAGTGGTCTTGTCTTCTTCCCCACGGCAAACTCTTCTGATATTGTCGGACCGACAAGAAGAAAAGTCCAGCTTTAAGGGTTTTAACCGAGCTAGTTGGGCGATTATTAGATTGTACTCCGAAAGCCAACGGATCAAGATAATTGGCATAGTCAGGATTCTCACATTAGCTTTATTCATAGAGCTGAGATAGAATCTCTAGATCATTTGTTCGAGATTGTAGTTTTTCAAGAGAAGTTGAGTTTGAGCCAGCATGCTTAACTATCAACGATTCCAACCTTGAACTTCAGGTTGAGTAGGAAAAAGTGATTCCTAAGGACCTCACCACGCGCATATTAACGGGCATGAATTACCGCTCTCGATGTGATTACGCTAAGTTTAGAATTACCTGGAAAGATAGGACAACCGAGAAGAAACCTCGAAGTTAGTCCATAAGCAAGTACATCATTACCTCTCAACAAAATGAATGGCAATTCCAATCCAATAGTAAATGAATAAGGATCGCTTCCTAATTGCCCCAAGTTTATTTACATGTCTCCGGTATCCATCCAAATTAACATCCTGAGATCATCAGGCTAAATTATGCATAGTTGGCAAATGATCTTGTTCATTATGACCCAAAAATCATTGTTCCTAATCTTGGAGGGAGAGCGGGAGAGAGAGGGTTGATTGACTATTTGAAATGATGATGACTTGAGAAGATAGGTGTGGTCAATTCCATGACAAAATACATAATGTTGGGGAAGAAACTTTGAGGGAGGCATCTCATCAAACATCATTTCCGAAATCTAAAACAACAAAAGAGGGTAGGTTCTTTTCCTTTCGAAAAGTATTTTTGCCGTGACAAATACCTTTGATATTTTTTTCCTAAAGAAGAAGCTATCATTAACCATTTAAAAGAGGGAGTCACATGTTAACCTTGTGAATATTACTATGCTATAATCAAATTAAACCCAACAAATCTTTTAAAATTCCACTCTCGAACGACAATAATATGCCTAAAATTGTAAATGTATTCTTAAGAGACTGCAGATTAAACAACACGGAAAGTAAATTTCACGATTTAGAAGGAAAAAAAAAACAACGCAATAAATAGGGACTCGGGTTAGAAAGATACGAGAGAAGAGCGCCATGCTAACGCGTTTCGGAAGGTTCACGTCTCAAGATCAATTAAACCAAATAAAATTTCCTCAATCCATTGGGCGGTCGTCATTGGCAAAAAAAAGGTATCCAATGGATTCTCTTTCAATCGGTCGTTGTAGGGAAGTTGATAAGAACACGCTCGTAAGTATTCTTTCCAAGCCCGTATTTCAATCGAGTCAAACGACCAAACATAAAATAAAATGTGGTCCGCATTGACAAAAGTACCGATTTTCGCAGAAAAATGGGGACAAGTCCTTTCAAAACCAAAGAAATCTGAAAACCCTTAAAGACACACACACACACACACACACTTTCAAAATATTTTCCTGTCTCGATCATTCAACTTCACGAATTAAATGCTGGATTCCGTGTTTCGTGCCACAAATCCCGTTGGGCCTAAATTTTCCTGAAAGCAAAGTCCATTTTGGTCAACCGTATTACTGGCCAGTGGCCACCCACCCAACTTCTAACATACTCACCTGGACGTATGCGTTTATTTTAGGAAAAATTCTAGATAATGGCTCGAAATATATATCATTTCAAGTAAGGATATAAAGAAAGGTATTTTTTATCCTTTACTTTTTAATTTTTTTTTATTTTTTTTTTCTGATTGTCTTTCATCTAGGGATGATTGGATGTAGGGTGGATAGGTTCCAAACTTAGAACTTGGAACAAGTTGATAGATTTCAAATCTAAAATCTAAAATCTAAAACTTATCATGTTATAATTGATTCTCAATTTTTAGAATCTAGAACTTACCATATTTTTCTAGAACCTCCCTTATTTTTCTGCAACCAATTATAAAACCTACTCTATTTTTCCGATCTAGTTTCGGGGCTTACCCAATAACCTATTTTTTTTATTTCATTTTTTACAGCAATATAATATGAACAACAAAACTGCTCAAAATAAAAGATGATCAACATAAATCCCTAGCTGCTAAACACGTAGTTATGTACAAGTATAAGTGATGAAAAGTTCAAGCACGCAACATAAAATATAAATTATCAAACTCAGTTCCCTACTCATCAAATAAATTTTTAAACTCAATTTTCCATTCATCCATTAAAAAAAAAATATTGCTCTAAAGAATAAAGAGAGAGAGGCGACAAAGAATTGAGAATAAATAAATGAGGAGATGCATAGTTAGACTCAACTAAGAGAAATTATGTTGTTTTTACTATAACTAAGAACCGACTCCAAAATCGATCTGTTTACCGGATGAGTCTTCGCTTGGAACTGGAAGCCAAACATGTTCAAACTAATTCCAAAATTTGGAACTAAGAATCAGATATGTTCACGCTGGAATTGGGAACCGAATCAGCTTTTTGGGCGGTCCAATCCGATTCCTAACTCTACTTATTTCAGTTGCATACCCCTATTCGGCCATTGGAGAGGGTTGGGTGAGAATCACCCTCAACTAAAGCAAGCGAGGGATGGCCTCTTCTCACCCATCGAGGGTTGATCACGCTTGTACAAGGCAAGTTGCCTCATCCAAGTGCGACCAGCAAGGGGTCTAGACAAGGTTGTCCCTCACGTGCCTCACCTATCCTCACTAGTCGAGGGAGGGCGACTCTCACCCAACCCTCTTTGAGCATCGCTAGTGGCTTGGAAAAATCAGTAAAAAGTAAAAAAGGAAAATTCAATAAGAGGGAAAAAAATCAAAAACTAAAGGATGAAAATGTCCTTGACTATGCTCTTATTTGAGACAATAATGGTACTTCAAGCTCCTATCTGAAACAATATCCATTTCAAGTTCTTATTTGAAAAAATAATGGTACTTCAAACTTTTATTTGAAATTTTTCCTTTACATTATATATTTTCATTTAATAAATATCAAATTAGATTTAATCGAATGTGAAATCAATTTACCATCAGAATAATGTCAAAGGAATGTCCAATAAATATAAACATCTAATTTTTCGAGGATATAATGCAAAAGAATTCTTTCTAAATGTTTTGACCGGAGACAATTGAATCCTTAACATTTTATCTTCGTAAATTAAGTCCTTCGCATTATAAAAATTGTAATGAAATTTAATTCCGGCCTAATCTCGTCGTTAGAGGGTTTCAAAGGCTAAAAGTCCTACATGTCTCCCACATGACATTTTTTGTTCATGCCACGCGACCGCGAGCCAAAGAGCCACTTAGGATTTTTGAGAGTTGAGAATCTATTACCGCGAGTCTATGACTTGAGTGCATCTTTTTTTGTTATATGAAAAAATTTAAAATATAATTCATAAAAAAAAATTAAACTATAATGACTAATTCCACACTTATTTGTTTGGTGAGTTCCATTTAGGAAATGGATATTAGGCAACATAATATAATCCTCAGAACCACAAAAAAAAAGTAAATATTTTAGAGATTGACTATACTATTGTTTTATTGTATTAGTAAATTTAAATCACAGACAAGTCTTTTGGATATTATTTCTTCCTTGTTTTGGTACCGCCAATCCAAAAAAAAAAAAGGTAGTAGAGATAAATTATCTCCCAGACCAGGGTTAGCATGGAGGGTCCCCCCAAAAAAAAAAAAATCTTTAATCGAGCATGCACAAAATGGATCCCACCACTCGATTAGCTACTGCTATGATGATGAACCATTCGACAAGTCAATAGATGTCACCGTCTAGTCATTGGTGTCCCCCTAAGGAGCTAGGGCAAATTAAATAATTTGAATAAGAGAGCTTCTCTATGGCGTGACAGCTACATTCTGATCAAGTCATATCGGCAAAATTGACGATGCATGACTATGATGCCGGTTCATCTATCGGTGATCCACCGAAAAAAAAAAACATACATGCTCAACCACGGAGTGACCATAGTCTATATTGCGGGTGAAAATAGAACAGATTTGAGACGGCCGATCAAATCCATCCCGCTAACTTTTCGTTATTTCCCAAATTCATTTCCAGCTCGTTATAGATTTTGAGATTAAATCCTAAACCTATCTTACTAAAGTATTCGGTGACCCATGAAATACCCATTACTCGACATAATACTCTTTTTAGTATATATATATATCTCACGTTATGAGGTAAAATGAAAAACTTATAATCCTCTTGAATCTAACCCCTTTATTTTGATGTGATTAAAGCGACGCTTATCCGTAATGATTAAAATAGCAATTTTCGCAATTGTGGCTATCCAAAAAATATATTAATCATAGAGCGAGCTTAGTCCGTATCTCCCCCAATCACAATCGCGAATCTTAGATCAGTCAAATCACCTTAGGTCTAAGGTCATCAATATTGGACAACCTTTAAGGCTATGTTCAGAAGCGAGGAGTGAAGAAAATTTGGAAAGAAAATGTCCGAAAGTTTGAATTTTTTGTCCACTTAAATTTCTGGGAAAAAATATTAATTTTTTTTATTCTCTATCCAAATTTTCTTCACTTACTGATTTTGGAGAGTTTGATCTCACGGGAAAAGCCACTATAGGAGGATTCATTTAGCGAATACCCTATATCCGAATTTGATTATCCGTACCATTTACCCCTCAATTTTTTTTTTCCATATTTACGAGGTTGCTTTGATGAAAAAAAAATGCACTGGCTTTTTCACTTGGGCAACAAAAATTACCCAAATTTAAGTTTCCGTTACCTGCAAGCATGTTATGAAATTTTATGAGGTCGGTGGCATTGACGTGTCACGATAAGCATGGTGAAGCAACTACCTAACTTTGTTTTTAAAATTTTTTTTACGTCAGTGATTCATTGTGTTTAATAAGAAAAGAGAGCCGGAAAAATTAACGCAATCAAACCGAGCTAGAATTTTTTTTTCCCCCGAGTTTTTTTTCGCCGAAATGGAAAGTTGTTGCTCCTAGCCTCGATTTCGAGTGTCTTGGCCAGTCTCGTTATATAGAGAGAGAACTTAATGAAGGGTATTTTTGTCATACAATTAGAAGTTGGTACAAGCTTTTGGATTATACGAAGAAGTTCCGATCCATCATGTTCGAGCATCAAGGTGAAAAAGAAAAAAAATTATATATTTTTGGCAAAAAGATGATAATATAATGAGATTGCCTATGGTTTTTTTTTTTTTTGGGGGTGTGGGGGTGGGGTTGTGAGGTGTACGGTAGAAACACAGGAAGTTCACCAAAAGCGCAGGGCAGAGACAGCAGACAAGACCAAGGAAGAACCAGACAACGAAAGGAAAGGAGAAAGCGCGTGGGTCCCACTCTCTCCCCATCTCGTTTTGGACTTCTGGGCGCGGCACGGTCGCTGTAACCCCCCTTGTGGGACCCGACCCGCCCCGCCCCTTCGAGTTTCGTGTCCCGATCAACTCCCGGGCTCCCACTCGCCGTTCGTGCGCCGTGCGGTGCACTCCCCCCCCGCCGCGCCGCCACGTGTCGTCGGTGGCGCTTTCTCGAGCCGTTGGCGAGGGCGCGCGTGGCTTTTGGAGCGGTGAGGGAAGGAAGCGTGGGGACAAAATGGAGAATCGAGGAGAAGCTAAAATTAAGGGGAAGGGCGGGACGTGGGGCCCGGAAACCCCCCCACCTGATTGCGGTAGCTCCCTCCCGCTCACGGCGATTCCCGCCTAAAACCCGAGATCCGATTTCCGCAGTCCGCAACGAAAGCGGGCCGCCGGGTTCGATCCGGGTCGGGAACGAAATTTCTAGAGAGTCCTTTACGCCTGCTTATGGAGTTGCTTTCAGACCATCAAAATTACGGATGATGTGGAGTAGTGATGACTCAATTACAACATTTCGTAGCGCACATCCGACTCTTATGATTAACGAGGGGTTGTCTTTCCCCGCCCTTCTACCGATAAAAAGAGCTTCGATAATTCATGTTAAATCTTCACGTCCATATCACTCGTTCATGTCATTCGCATCGTTATGCGAATGTTTCGCGTTCTTTTCGCCCAATAGACAAGGAAACAGCGCGTCGAATGGCATTAGTTTCAAGTTAAGCTGTGTCCTGGATCATAACGATTTGTAATCTCATATGTTATGTCGAGAATTGCTACCGAAGAGTATCGATGATAGGTTTAAATTTTTTTGAATTATTTTTCCTAGGGCGTTCGCATATTAACAATAACAGCATTGGAGGATGAACTGACTTGCAAGAAGACTGGTCCAATTCTCAGTTAAAAAAAAAAGGGGAATTGGGCTTGACTTGCTTGGTTCCTAATTCTATATCTTGAACCAGCTAGTTCCACCCAGGAACCTACCTAAAATTTGCAAGGCGAGCTCTGGAGTAGAATCTAGAAAGAACCGATTTTGAATAGGTTTACTCCTACCTAAAATTTAGCTCTTTTACTTTCTCTTATAAAATAAATAGAAAATATCATTTGAAATTCAATACATTTGACATATTATCCTCAAGCAAAAAGAATTATATTTAATTTCAGCCACGATTGATCTGTCCTATTTCTAATGCTCTTCGTTCAAACTTTTGCTCGGTCTCTTTGCAAAAGACGAGAGTTCGATCTTATAGCTATAATACTAATGTCCCTACCCCAATCCCTTTACTACCGGGGCCACATCTATTGGCGGTTCGTGATTTCAAAAATGGGGAAATTATCTAAAAAGGGTAGGTTCTAAATTTCCTGTCTGTAATCTACTCACCGATCGACAAAGGAAAAAAAAAACTTTACTCACCGAAAATCGATCACCCCAAGGCGAAATAGACATACTTTGTTGTAAAATAAGATAAAAGGCTACTATTTTGTCCCTCAAAAAGTCATGTACCAAGCACGTGTTGAAGAAAAAACGGATGGGAAGAAGAGGCATGTTGAACCTGAATTGAACAATCGAAAGGATGTTAAAATTTGAAGTACAACAAATGGCTATTGACCAAAGAATGTAAAATGATATAAATTGTTCCTAAATTTTGGCCAAATATATAATATAGTTCATGAACTTTTAATTTGATCAATATGGCTCATGAACTTTAATCCAATATTCAATGGGACTAAGTTGAATATATTTCAAAAATTCTGGGACCATATTATTAAATTACAAAATTCAGAAACCATATTACACATTGTATTAAAGATCAAGGATCTTTTTGGTGAACTTAAAAGTTCATGGATTATACTGTACTTTGGGTCAAAACCCATGGACCATTTGTGCATTTTCCTAACTAAAGAATGGTAGAAGGACTAAATTGAAATAAAAATAAACACCAAAAACGAAATTCCTGTGATTTGCCTGAACTTGAACTAGTTATTTGTGTATGGACTTGATGTTAGTGGTTTGAGATCGACCAAATGCATATCGAAGTTATCGATTTAGCTTGAATTACAATGTTTTGGGTTATGATTTGATTTGGATTGAGATTTTCAATTAAATCGATTCGATTTGGAGGTATTTTTGACTTGGGTTAAGTGTGCCCCCAAAATATAATTAAGAGGACCCTTGCTTACTTGGCCACATCTAGAAGAGGAGAGCTTCTAATGATCTAGACATCGAGGTTGCCGGAGTCGACAAGATGACAAGAATCTAGCACACTGGTGAGATTTTAATTTGATCATTTAAAAAAAATTATAATTAAGGCGAAAGGAAATAATCTCGTATTTGGATGACTAGTAAGATCAAAGATGGGTCCACAAGGATGAGCTAACTCCAAAATTCGTCCTCAATTCGAATTTCGAGATGCCACTTTCAACATGAAAGAAGAAGCACCACTAATAACCGATCAGCCATATGGCCCGCCTCGAGGAATTCAAGCCATGGTCTCGAATGTAGGCATGAAAGTAGTTCGGTTTGGTTCAAATCCGTTCGAGCCAAAAGTTATGTTTTTCTCCAAAATTAGCATTTGTTAATTATCTGTTTTCAAAATCATAACATGACATCGATAAAATATTGACATGAAAATTTACACGAGTCATCGTTTGTTTCGCGAAAAATATGATATTTTTGGAAAATATTTTTCAATAAGTCATTCAAGAAAATGATAAAATTTTCTAGTGTTTTGGTGAAACATGAAAAATATTTTAGGACGTTTGGTATGGAAAATCTGATTTGATTTTTCTAAATAAACATACACTAACAAAGTGCTAGTAACTTGTGCATAGGCAGCCGAAGAACTGAGTATGAGCACCAAATTCTTTGATTCGACCTCGATGGGCTCCGACCTGGTTGCTTGGGATTGGGGCACGGACACTTAGGTCCCAGGCTCAACCTTGATGGATCAGTGGGCGAGCATCAAGGAGCTCGAGCTCTATGGCCTTAGGTAAGGGCACTAGGGTCTCAAGCCTCAGCCTCTATAGACCATGGCTAGAGCACCAAAGACTTGTGCTCGAGCATTGAGGGCTGTGATGATTTTGAAATTTTTTCTACTAGATAATTCCCGGACATGGCATATGTAGACCAAGGCTCGGGTGCTGGAGCAATGGGGAAGGGCACCGCGGCTTCGAGCTTGCCTTGATGAAAGGGCACCAAAGACAAGTGTCATGATCACAGGTTCTGACCTCGATGGTCTTGGATGTCGAGGACCCGAGCACAAGTATTGTGATCACGAGCCCGGCCTCAATGGACCTAGGCTTGAGCACCAGAAACCTAGTCTTGAATGTCGAGGACTCTAGAGCCACCATTGTGATTTTCGTTGCCAAACGTAGAGTTTCAGGTTCAAGGGTCGATACCTAGTCATATATTGAAAATTGATTTTCAATTTGTGAAAGAGGAAACTGTTTTCCTAAATTTAAGTATAGATTTTTCGTTGGCCCGTTCTTCTCAGCGAACCAAAATCTTGAAAATGATTTCCCAAAAATATTTTTCGTGAATTTAACGAGTCTTAAAGAAACGAAACTCCGACACCTCAGCCTCAGCATAACAGAACTTTTATTGGAGTTGTGGGGACTATATAATAAGTACGATTTCATCCGAGCTCGACGCCGGGATTCCGAAGTCGATTGAGTGCACTTTTTGGTCGGCGATCCACTTTCGATATGTTTCCAGCATTCTTTTTCCAATTTAATTCCTAAATACCACATTATTTTCTTCCCCCCCGTGATGTTTGATCACTAATTTCATGTTGGGTGTGTAAATCTTCCTTTAAATTTACAAGTAACTTCAAAATTTTAAAACGTGTTTTTCTTTTTTGAAAAAAAAAAAAAATCTTCGGCCTCGAGGATTGTTGGTTTTATAAGCTACTCAGAAAGCACTTTGATTACGATGAATTTTGTAAGCTTACGTTATTTCCATTTCTAAATTCGTAGCCTCCCAACAACTTCATTTACGTTCTCCTTTTAAAATATTTCGACGAAGAAATGCCTTTTTATTCTCCATCCCGCCATGGGAAAACAATGGAGGGTACACCAAAGGCCTCTTGATCACCCTTACCAGATTTCAAAATGGGTCGTTTGCCCTAATGGGTAAATGACTTTACTTTATCATTTAATATTCTAGCAATGAGGGTTAGTTTCTTAGGAGTTCCTTTAGTCTTAGCAAGGACCAGTCTATATTTGACCATATCGTGGAGGTGAACTTAATTAATTGCACAAAAAATGACTTAACATATCGTAGAATAAAACAGTTTCCAGCAGTCGATTTTTGTTTTTTTCCAAAGTTTTAAGAAGTGAGGAATGCGATTCCCGTTTCTCGACACATCTAAAGAACAAAAAAAGAAAAAGAAAAAAAGAAGAAGAGAAAATACCAATGAGAATCCTCAACAATCGACGCTCCGACGCTAATATCCCACATTTTATTTGTGTTCCTAAAATCCCGAAATGTGTACTATTGTAGAAAAAATGCCCTCCACCTTTAACAAAAAGAAAAAACTAATCTTTGCCCACCATAATACTAATATCTCAGTTTTTTCTCCATGCGACTAATATCTCAAATTTATATTATTTTGACAAAAGTTTGGTGTAATAGTTTTCAGCAGGCTTACTTTTAAGGTTATTTTTTTTATTACAAAAGGATTTTGAAATGTCGATGTCACGATAGGTATGATTAAAGATTTTTTTTTTGTGGTGTTAACAGAGAAATTCAAGAGAGAATTAGCACTTGATAAATGAACCGCGGAGATGAATGCTACTGTTTATGAAGAAAGAATAGAAAGAAAAAGGCAACGCTTTCATGTCATTGTCAAGGGAAAGATCTGTTGAAAAAGAATGACCTCAAACGGAGGTTAACTACTTCTTCCTGCTTGGTTGTAAATTAGCTGTCAAATTCTTGTTTTATTCCACCAAAAAAACTATATAATCAGCAAATTATGGAACATAACAATGTCATCCTTGTCAATATTTGATAAATTTTTTTTAAAATAATAGGATCCACCCAAAAGAAAATTTGTAAAAAATAAGATAAATATTTGATTTATACTAAACGCTTTTTTGGTCAAAATTTTTGTACTAACTTAAGGACCTCCATAAAAATCTCCTCCTTAGCACCTTTCTCTCTCTCTCTCTCTCTCTCTTTCTCTCTCCCTCTCCCCCTCCTCTCTCTTTTCAACACCTGCTTTTCTCCCTCCGCGTCTGTTTTCTCTTGCTGCAGAGTAGCTTCGCCCGTTCAACGTTTGTGGCCCTTGAACTGCTCAAATCTTCGCATCGTTTTCGTAAAGTTTTCGTCTTTACAGCTCTCAAGCTGACGAATTTGTATTAAAAAACAAGAACCCGTTTTTAAGAGGGGCAGGACGAAGGCAGGGAGGCTGCTGACTGTTGAGTTTGAGTCCGCCTTGAGTTGAGTTCCGTGTGCTTTCTGGGTTCATCAAAACAGCACTCTTCTTGACGTCTGAAGCTGTTTTCACTGTCTCTTCGAGTCAGAATTCCTTGGAATTGAGTAAAGACTGTATCTTGATGGTGCAGTTTTAAGAGGGGGGAATTTTCTGCCCACCTTAGAATGCGGAGTACATGTTCTTGGTAAGTTTTTGTAATGTCCAGCATAAGTTCTGTTTGTGTTGCTGGCTGTTGCTTCTTCGATCACGGAATTTGTGAACTTGTTGAATGGAGGAGAGAAAAAAGGGGGGTTGTTCACTTTCTCATGTTCCTCTATCAATTTGCCCAAAGAAAAGCTGCAAAATAGTTTGACCTTGGAAATGGAGGAGATTGTGCTTCTTTACGATAGTTGCTTTTCTTGACTTTTGATGCTGTTGTTTGCCGCGTGAATCCTAAACGCTGAGGCATAAAATATTGTTTGTGCCCTGTTTTTCAAATGCTCCACTCACACCATGTTGAGTGGTTGCAGAAGATGAAAAAGGGCTTCAGCTGAATGGAATAAGCTTGGTGATCTAGAAACATCAGATGGTTAAAATAATTCGAGTACTGTCCACTTTCTGTTACACCAACGCAATGCATCTTTTGGTTGCTGTATTTGCTGATGCAAATCCATCTATTCACTGGGGCGGCATTATTTTATCAAAGCTTTTTATGTTCACTGGTGATCTTGAGCATGATATTGAAGATTCAACTAGCTTTTCTGTAGATGATTGGGGTTTTTTGCATTTATTTAAAGCACCCTCGTCTGTTTGTGTGGTTACTGATATTTAATTGTCGATGACTTGGTGCCGAGTAGATATTTAAAAATATTGTTTTAGGTAAACCTATTTTTATCAGGTTTTAGAGGATGGACCGGTGGATTGTCTTCTAGGCAAAACAATGGACGTACTCTAGAAAATGATATCATTGTCGATGCTCTTATCAATTTGTTTATTGTTTGCATGGTGTCGTGTGCGGTTTATACAATCCTTGATTATTTAATGCAGCAAGAATGCCTTTTAAAATACTCCATTGGGTTTTGAGTCTTGTACTCTAGCTCGGCTTTATGATAGGAACAATCCTATACCGCAATTTCATATTTTTGATGTGTTGTCTCTGCATTTTGTCAACCGCGTTGATGTCATGCTTGAGTGTAGTAGGAAACAATCCTTTGTGGTGCTGCATGATAATATTGGAAGAAGTGGATGAACCTCACATAGAAAGAGGCACTTGAGCTTCCCAATGTCCTTTAGAAGCATAGTGCATAGAACTTGGTAAAAGCCAGATTTAGGCACTTCGGTAACTCTTTTTTTTTTTTTTTACTTCTTAACTTTACGAGGACAAATTGCTTTTGTTAGAACCTAGAACTTCACGGGACATGGAGAATGACATGACTCTTCAGAACCGGTTGATGTGAATAACTATCTTCAAGTGAAATTGCAATTTAGGCTGGAAATAGGTGCTGAGTGAATGCTTGAGATGCATCTGAGACATAGGGAAAACTTTTCATTAGTCAGAAGGACATCCAAATTAACGTCTGCTCTGAATTGGTAGGATATACAATGGCTTCCATAATTTGATGAAAGAGAAGCGACAACCAGTTTTCAAAATCACAATCTCTGCTTCAAGATATCTCCCTTTCATATGGTTCCTGTTACAAATGAGCAATAACGTGTCATTTCCTTGTCGAAATCATATATTTGTCATCAAAAGCTTTACTTTGTGGATTCTCGTCATCTTATGCTGAGGTGCTTATAGACAATTTCGTGCTTTGTATCAGGGAGAGAAAAGGTTAAGGGAAAAGATGATGGAACAAAAAAGGAGTCCTTGCAGTGTTGACCACAGTACTATCCCCTCCCTTATACCCAAGCGTCACAAGGGTGGTTTATCCATCTCAAACAAGGTTTCTTCATTCTCTCCGTCCCCTTCTTAGATTCCATTCAAAATAGCGTTTGCAATCTTCTATTGTATATTGGGCCAACAAAAGAAAAATTCTAGTGGATCGGTTCCTCTTTGGAATGTCTTGGTTCCTTGACTTATTATACTTGATAGAAGATAAATTTGCATTCAATTTGCATTCCAAACACTTTCCTTCACCCATTTATTTTCACTAGCCATATGATGAAATAGATGAACAACCCTGACTCTGCCTCTTTTTCTTTCTTATCTGCTCCTTCTGCTACTAGGAAAGGAAAGAGAAGCTCGGAGAAAAGATTGTTCAACTGCAACAGCTTGTTTCACCTTATGGGAAGGTACATGAATAAACAGATAGGAATGTGATTATCTGCCATTACTTTATCTTTTACGCCTAGCCTGTTAGTTATGCTGTCAATTTAAGATCAATAAGCTGGTGCCTATGCTGCTGGCGTCTATGTCACCACCGTAATGATGTTTTTTTCCATTGTAATGGTCATAATTCAGACGGATACAGCTTCAGTTTTGTTGGAGGCTTATGAATACATACAATTCCTCCATGAGCAAGTTAAGGTTTGACCTTCTCTGGCTACATATGTGCGTTGCAAATTTAGAGTAGATGCATATTCTGCTTATGCTGGTATAGGGTCAATTTGACAGGTCCCTTAAAGTTAGTAATCTCAATAAAATCTCTCAGCTTTTTTGGCAGAATTTCTAATCTTGAGCATAATGTCATGGCTTTCTAGGTATTGAGCGCTCCATACCTTCAAAATACGCCAGCAACTACGACGCAGGTTAGTGGATCATGAGGAACTCTGGGAAGATAGCATATAGTTCATGGATTTTCTCCTTTAGCCAATTTCTTATTTTTATTGTGCAAGATAAAACACCTTGTGCCGATATTGATGTTCTGTGCTGAAGCCATAAATGTCACTGATATACAACTAGTTTTGTGCATATCGTGTCTTTTGCTTCATGGGATGTTTCTGTGGTTCCCAGAAACATGAATTGCTGCAAAAGCGAAAATATTTGGGTTACCAATTTTGGGGAAGCATTGCATCTTCTCCATGTTATCTAGCTCGACCACAAATTTAAGGAAATAGTGATATTTTTAGCTCGCTTTATAAATTTCGCCCATCATAGCTCAAAAACCAGCGAGGGGAGATCTCATGGCTTAGCTCTACCAACAAATGATAGTTCAAAATTTTTGGGATTGGATGTTCATCCGTAAATTTTTGTCAGACATTGTTGTTGCTTTGATCCTTTGCGAAATATTAATAGTCTGAATTTGTTTTCCTTCTTCCACAGGAAGCGGAGCTGTACAGTCTGCGAAACAGAGGTCTGTGCCTTGCCCCAATCTCATGCACTGCTGGATTTGCTAGCACAAATGGCGCGGACATATGGGCTCCGATTAAAACTACTTCCCCAAGACTTGAAAAGTCAATCTCGGATTTCCAGTGAAGCCTTGTCCTTCAGCTAATGTGAACATGATCGCGCAAGAGGCGTGGACATGGTGCGGCCTCTCCATTTTGGTATCGACCACCCGATTTCTCAGTAGCATCAGTCAATTCTGCTTTTTATATATGTATACTAGCAAAAAGCTTGAGCAGCATTTCTTGGTAAGAAATGATGAAAGTAATGTCTATGAAAAGTTCTGCGTATATAAGCGCTTCTTTGATCGTGTCGCTTCGAACCCCGAATCCCCGAGTTGTAGTTTTCGAGCAGGGAGTGCAAGTGTACGCTGCGTGCTTGACTCGCCCAAAGTGGTACATACAATTCAATCCTTTCATGACTGCCAAGTCAATTATCATGCTCGGTTGACTTTTAATGGATTTGTAAAATCATATTGTTGGATGGGGAAGTTTGTTTAAAGGATAAGTGTCATTGGGCACTTAGTGAAGTAGCTAAATGAGAAAGATTCGATTTCCAAAGCATTGAATGTACACATCGAATAAAACTTCCTCGTGAGATAATACTTGCATTAGCACTCTCTTAATTCTACCCCGTAGTATCATATTTTTAAAAGATCGAACCGCTAACCTTATCAACTACGAAGAGTCAATGGATGGTTCGACTATTCACGTCGTAGTGTTTGCTTTAAGGTTGCAAACCCACCGTGTACGCCATCTCAGATTGGGAACAAGCTTGTCGTGTTATATCCAAATGTGTGTTATATCCAAATGTGTTTGAGCATGGCAGTCCGTGCCCATCGGCCATATTCGACAAGTTCTCAGATCCACAAGCGTTTATCTCGACGTGCGAATTGCAAGGTACATGTTGTCATTTGGCACGCCACGGTAAAGGGGTCACGCAAAGAAACTCTTGAGAAAAACAGATGGGGCACAGATAAAGCTCCCGTGACTTCTAAGTTGAATGAGTAGACACGGCAAATTGGGAGTTCTTTTCTTCTTTTTTTTTTTTTGCTCGGGAGACAATTTGGAAGTTAAATGTCAAGAAAGTGTCTTAGCATTAGCCCTTCGAAGACCTTATCAAAGAAAACTCTGCGCATAAGAGAGAGAGAGAGAGAGAGAGAGAGAGAGAGAGAGAGAGAGAGAGAGAGAGAGAGAGAGAGAGATGTGATCTGAGGTTCACGAAATTTTACTATGATGAATACTGCCCACGTAGAGACGTTTGACTATGGCAAACGCCCAAAACACTTTAAGTTGCACTCATGTATACGTTCTGTAAGATTGTACATCTTGAAGACAGTCGTGTTTTTTTGTTCTACTGTACACTCATACAACCGTTGAGGATTGGAAAAGGATACCTTACCATAAAGTTACTCTCTTCTGTCATTTAAGGACAGCAACATGCGCGCAAGACGAACCGTTCCCATCCCAAACCACCTTTCCTTTGTAATTGCCTTTAATGGCTGGTAAGTACCTTGCACCTTGACTTGACAGGTGATATGACAAATTACACACAACACACACCTCTAGTTCTCCCCCACAAAGAGACAGGGTGAAGTGAAGTGGCGTTGACCTTCGAAGTTTACGTCTGCTTTGGGGGTAAAAAGAGAGGCAAAAACGTTTCTATTGATCTCATGGTACAGGTACAGACTGACCGGCATGCAGATTCAGACATTTGTGCAATACTAGCTGCTGCCTTCAGTTGCGGCGGCAGACGAAGCACTCTCATCGGTCTTGCCAGCTGAAGCATTTGACTTGAGACAGGAGGAGGCCACATCTAACAGTAACTCTAACTCTTTCTTGTACTGCATTAGCGATCATAACATGCATTGGAAGATGATACCAAAGACGTAACGGCAGGGAAAAGAAGATGTACTGCTTTAAGCAAAAGATGCACCGACCTCATTGATAGCCCCCGACTTGATTTTGGATTGCATTACACACCATTTCTTAAAATGGGCACCTGCAGAATTGCGACTTCCGTAAGTTATCGCAGCATGATCTTTTATCTTAAGTTCTATCAAACATGAAAAAGGAACATCACAACTAAATAGTTGGATTCCTTTGCAGGGGAATTCAGGATCACTGGTCGCCAGCTGGAATCAGAAAGGAGAAAGCAAGGTAACCTATCTGCAGTAGGTGTCAAAATGACATTGAAACAACATAGGACTTTGTTCAACTGTCTTGCTCATACTTGCTAATTAACAATGAGGCATCAAAGCTTCACTAAAAGGAATAGCCAAATTCGTGCTACAAAAGAAAGATGATTTCTTGACCAATTATACTCTACATACAGTGAGTCCAAACTGGTTGACTGCAACAAGTCAACATTGACATCAGCACAATCAAATATTCTCCTGACAGCCCCATTTGCCGCCATTTATGTATGCCCGATGTTCCCTTAATGGATTAACTCAGTGTTGAGCAAAAAATTTTGATCAACATGTACCGGCATTATCAAAGACAATTCATCTAGCAACAACAGTTCTAATGTTTTCAAGCATAATGACAAAGCAATTGGGAACTAAAGAAGGATCAAGCATATTTGTGTGGTGATAAATTCCATCAACCATAATGTTTGATAATGGGTTGAAATCATAAGCATTGCCATTAAATTTTCTAGTTCTCCTCCACCTAAGTACACGTGCTCGTGATATTTCATTCATGTTTATTTGGTTTCCTCTGCTTTCATTAAACATCTGGACAACTGTCAGCCATTATTCTATCACAGGTATGTTGGTTGGGATGAAAGAGGCATCGGAAATAAAATCATGTCAAATACCCACATAAGGACCCCCATTTTTAATCTTCATTCATCCATCTTTTGTCTCCAGATATTTAGGGCAGAGTACCATCTCAATCATTTCCTTTTTGACGCACAAATGCCGTATCAGTTGCTATTTACCATCTCGCAAACCAGTCAAACCTTCAGGTTTGTCTTCCAAACCAAACAGCTTTGAAATTTCCCAGCATTTTAAACATGCCCAACATTTGTAGTTAAGGAAAAACTAACCAATGAGATCACAGACTTGTCCTGAAGATTGACCTGACCAGAAATCAGTGCTGATCAATGTACCTATGGTCAACCATCTCAACAATCCTCTAGATTTCACACATTACATGTGGAACGAGGTTGCTGGTCAATTACCTATATCTTTTATTATCAAATGAATTAACCACATTGTCAACTGTTATTAGGCAAATGTAAAACTCCTTTGTGTATCTTGTGTGGCATGAGCAACAATCACCCATCTGGGTGAGTACTCACAGATCAGTTCATCACAACTTGAGTTCTGAAGTGACTGACGAATGATATATATGAAGGGACATACCAACTTTAATTTCGAAGGTACATGAGCTTTCATCAATAGTTTCCAAATGCCACCGGCAGTGAACCTGAGATGGCAACATCATTTCAGCAAAACAAATTATGTGGAATGTAGAAATATAGATAAAATTTTTAAGCAAAATGTGCATGCTGCAAATTGGCATGCAAGAGACATTCAGCAAAAAATAAGAAAGAGAGACTACAATAGCGAATTATTAAGGATCGTCATGTGATGGATGTAAATTGTCTGTGCGCTGGTGCGCACATATGTGAGAGAGAGAGAGAGAGAGAGAGAGAGAGAGAGAAGAAGAAGGGGGGGAGGACAACATGAGATGAACCATCCACAAAACAGAATCGATAATGCCAGGATGTTCCCTCTCAAAAACTGCTCTACCTGTATAAACCATTTCTCATTTTCTTTTCATGTGCCCATCCTATTGTCTTTAATCATTTCTGGAACCCTTATTCATTCAACTGCCTTCACCAACAAGATTTATCTATGTGTAAATTCTGATATAAAAGGAGATTTGACTTATTAGTTTTGAGCACTTTGATAAAGAGCTTTATGTAGCCGTATAGAAGTGGTGTGAGTTGCGTCATCCAACCCGCACATAGAATGAACATGAAAATAACTAAAATTGTCAAAAGTGGTCCATCGGTCCTATTACCAGTGCAACTCAAAGAGGACCTTGCCATCTCCAAAGTAATTGGCATTACTAATTGCATTATGATACTTCAAGGACTCTCAAAATGTATGGTGCAAAGTTACCATGCACCACTGGAAAGATGCGATAAGCTGATTGACATCGTACTTAACAATAAAAGCATGAAAAGCCAAAATTCGTGTAACTCTAAAAAATGTTGATATCACTTATATGCTAAAAACTAATTAAATAGATCATACTTTCCAACAGAAACTAAAGATTAAAAACAAAAATAACATGTAAAACCTCAAAGTAGGATCCAAAAGGAACATCATGCGCCTGCTGGACAGTCTCGAACACCTGCAAGGAGGAGGAACATTCACTCAACCACAGTAGATTTAGAACCCTAGGGAGACGCAGAAAGAAAGAGAAGGGTAAAAGCAAAATTCAACAAAGGCTACAGAATGTCGGCCAAAAACAAAAGGAGAGGCTATTGAACAGCTCTACAATGCAGGTTATTATGTAGTGAATAAAGAGAACATTGACGAGTATCAAGTAAGAAGCTAAGGCAAGCAGGCATACTAGAGTTTTCTTATCTGGTGATAAAACAGCATGCTGATACTCTGTCATGGCCGTGTCAGGTGGGCACATTGGACTGGTACAAAGGGTTCTAAAGGTAATCTCCCTCACTTGACCATCATATTCATCAGCAGCATGCCATTGCCCCATCTGGAAATTACATAAGAAAAAGGGCATGAAATATACATATTAAAAAGGATTATGTCTTGCTAGGTAAAAAAAGGGTTCAGCAATATTAGGAGAGAAACTGTGATGCCAATAGCCATCTATCCAAAAGCAAACCCTGCTTAGCAACCAGAAAACCATAGCAGACATTAGTTTCACCTTTAAGATTCATGTCTATGAACAAGAAAACGACAAGATACTCTGTTATTTTGTAACAAACTAAGCAAAATGTTTTAATATCAAGTAAAATTAAATCTGGCATAGCCTTGCATATCTGCAATAAAGGATAGTCCCACCATCATTCAAACTAAAGTAAGAACGTGATATGAAAAGATGACTCTTCAGAATGCTAAAGAGATGAACTCTTCAAACATGGACAGGCAATAACACAGATGAGGTAAACCAAGCCTCGTCAAAACAGGAAAACTCCTACCACGGCAGACAGGCTACGAATACAGACAGACCACCATACTGAGTAGAAGCCATGGGAGTACTGAAGACTAGCACACTACTTAAATTAAGCTGGTCATCATGAGCTCACAGAAAAAGGACAACCTTGTAATCAAACCCAGTGGCAGGGCTATTCTTACACAAGGGCCAAACAACAGTCTTGTATCATTATTAATTAGCATCTAAATCGAATGGAAGTTCATAAAGGCATATTCGAAGCTCCTTGATCAGAACGAAAGGTCGGAAAAGGTTTGTGATGAACCATGAGTTAAAGGAAGCATGAAGATACAGATATAGAGAGCAAGCAAAAGGCCATGCAATTGGGTGAGCATAAGGTTTCTTTCTTTTTTCTTTTTTAATGTCCATCCTAACTTTGACCCCAACTGGTTTGGGATAAAGGTGATGTTGATGTTGAATGTCCATCCTAACTTTAAGCTTTTCGCTTCCGGTTCATCGACCGCCGACCCCAACTGGTTTGGGATAAAGGTGATGTTGATGATGATGATGAATGTCCATCCTAACTTTCATTTTTCTGGGCATGCACATATAGTTTAATTCACTTAACCGATGAAGCATCCACTAACTATTAGTCTATTCAATCAATGCCTTAAAACCCGCAACGCTATCCCCTATGATTTACAAGCCCATGACAAAGCTCTTGCTGATAGAGTCCTTATGTTAATATACCATAAGTAGCAAGAAAAAATTGAGGTACAGAGTCACAGATTAATTCGAGTTTTAACTGCGTCAGCCATCCAATCTATGAAAAATCTATCAGCTAAACCATATTTGTCCTACAAAAGGAAACAGACTCGACTTGAGTTAGAAATTCAAGCTCGAGCAATTCTTATGGAACTTATTTATAAATGCTATTAAAATAAAACTTATGTGTAGCTTGTCTTTTTGAACCCCTTAATGAGCTTCTGTGCTATCTCATATATATAGATGCAATTTCACTATGAAAAAGGAACGCAAATGTACTAATGAAATGCCAATGGCAATGGCAACTAATGAGAATAACAGCTACCAAACCAGGCATATTTTGTCGCATGATCATATGCATTATTCCAAGTATGATCACTATAAGCTAAGTAGCAACTTACGACAAGATTAGTATCCTTCCTTGCTGAACGGTACTCATTTGTAAACTTCGAATCATCACTCAAAAGCAGATTAAAGAATTTTTCCGCTGAGCAAGGGAACACGTCCTAAGAGAACAATCAGTTAGATTATGTCCACAATATAAAAATAAAAACTGAACTTCACAGTGAAAGGAATAAAGATCACTTTGTATATCCCAACTAAGACTTCTTCTTTAATGAAAGGTTGAAGTTTTCCATTCTTGGATACACTCTCTTCAGGAGTCTTGAGAGACCTTCTACTACCTCTCACAGAGCTACTATGAGCTCGTAATGCTGACTCAACCATTTCCTGTAAGCCAGAAAGTATCAATGTCAGAACACTTCGTCTACTTTTCACATTAAGGAGCACATTTAGAAGGAAGAGAACTCAAAAACTTTGACCCATCTGCTAAAAGCCTAAAACCAAGTCAAAGGGAAAATTCTAGATAATGTGTACTACAGATTTATCAATAGAAACCATTCTCAAATCATTTTTAGAGATTCAAGATAATAGATTATACGTGAATTCCAAAAGTAGAAGCCCACAAAGGCGTAAAGATAAAAAGTTCTCTCCCTGATAACAAGAGAATGTTAGCATCCAAAGCATTTAACAGTATAATGTAGTGCCAGCAAGCCCAATTTACTTCTCAATCACAGAAACTATAGGTTCCGACCAAACAGAAACCATAGGCAGGTCCTTCATATAGGCTGATGCAGCCATCGACAACTTATGCTAAAAACAAATCCAAAGATTATATAGTGACTTTCACTCAATTCAGAGGACAATATTAATACAAACCAAGGGTAACCCCTGGCTATGCGAAAGTAGCACAAAGACTCCATCATTGTCCAACACAAAAGCAAGGGTGTTGAGGGCAAAGATAAACAAGTCCAAGCTGGCAAATAAAGCCCTTAATTTATATGAGATCGAATAGTCATTTGAGTCCTCACACATAATCAGCATGAATTTCCCAGTAAGCACAGCAGAAAACATGAACTTTAAACTACAGGGGTGCTTGTGTCAGCACATGGGTGGGGTAGAGAAAGAGAGATTGAAGGTGTTTTTTTTCCCTTTGCGTGGGGGTTGGGGAGGGCCTAAGGAATAAATTTCAGCAAAGTAAGAGAAGAGACCTTCTTTTCGGCTTCCAACATTGCATGGAAGTTGCTTAATGCCCGCTGTAAAGCTCTCAATGCATGGTTCCTGTTCCAAAACGATGCGAACTTATATCTAACTCTACCTGAAAATGTAAAGGAAAAAACAAGATCACATAGAATCTATCATAACCAATTGAAAACAGAACCTTAGAGTGTCACTTGTCAAGCAATTCTTCTAACGTAAATCCACACACATACATTCACTGATCAAATATTCGACTGACATGCAGTCCTTCCTGAAAAGGCAAAGTAATTCAAAGGGAGAAACTTTTCTCCTCATATCTGGACAACTATCACTCAGACATCCCTGCTGATAACTAAACCTGCTCTCTTCCATGAACAAAATAAATTGTCACATTCTGTATATGGTGAGAAGTCACATTATCCAATTGATAAAACAAGGGTCCTAACGTGAAAGCCAAGCCTAGAGCACCATTATGTTTGCAGCTAATGCACTCTTACAACATTGAGACATATGCTTGCTAGAAAAATGCCTCTCTTCATTACTTCAACATCAACATCAACATCACCTTTATCCCAAACTAGTTGGGGTCGGCGGTCGATGAACCCAAAATGAAAAGCTTAAAATATACTAAAAAGAAAAAATATGGGAACCAAAAAGAAAATAATAATAATAGTAATAATGAAAAATAAAATAAAAGAATAAAAAATATAAATATAAATATAAACATAAATAAATATAAATATAAACATAAATGACTAAACAGGGCACTCTGGAATATAGGAAATCCCCCTCTCTATAATGCGGATAGCTTTCCTCCACTCCGTCCTAAGATAGATCGTACGCCAATCTATTTTCCACTCCATTAAGTCTTGTTTTACTACCTTTCCCCAAGTAAGTTTCGGCCGACCTCGTCCTTTCTTCATATCGTGTTCTCGATAACACACTTCTGTTCTTATCGGAGCATCTAGGGGTCTACGGAGAATATGTCCAAACCATCTCAATCTATGTTCTCTCATCTTTCTGCCATCGGTGCTATTCCAACTTTTCGTCGAATATCGTCATTTCTTATCTTATCTATCCTTGTATGACCATACATCCACCTTAACATCCTCATTTCCACTACCCCAATTTTATGCTCGTGTTGTTTCTATACTGGCCAACATTCAGCTCCGTATAGCATTGCAGGTCTTATTGCTGTTCTATAAAATTTTCCCTTTAACCTAAGAGGGATTTTGCGATCACACAAAAACCCTGATGCACTGCGCTATTTCATCCAACCAACTTTGATTCTATGATTAACATCCTCATCAATCTCTCCCCTCTTTTGCAAAATTGATCCCAAATATCTAAAAGCATCTTTCTTAGGTACCTCCTCTACAAGCATATCGACGGATTCTTGATCATCTCCTCTTGTCGTGGCAAACTCACATTTCATGTATTCCGTCTTACTCCGACTTAACGTAAATCCTTTGGACTCTAACGTGTTTCTCCATAATTCTAACTTAGCACTGACCCCAGCCCTAGTCTTATCAATAAGCACAATATCATCTGCGAATAGCATACACCATGGCACCTCATCTTAGATATCCTTTGTTAGTTCATCCATAATTAATGCAAAAAGATGAGGACTCAAAGCCGACCCTTGATGTAAACCTACTGTGATTGGAAAATAACTTGATGTGCCATTACAGGCCTTCACACGTGTCGTAACACCATCGTACATATCCTTGATTGCCTCTATATACTTTAAGGGTACTTTTTTCTTCTCAATAATCCACCACAAAACTTTTCTTGGAACCCTATCATATGCCTTCTCGAGGTCAATAAACACCATATGTAGATCCTTCTTCTTTTTTCGATATCTCTCTATCAACTGTCGTATTAAAAAGATAGCCTCCATGGTAGATCTTCCCGGCATAAATCCAAATTGATTTACAGAGACCTTGGTTACTACTCTTAAACGATTCTCAATAACCCTTTCCCACAATTTCATTGTATGGCTCATAAGCTTAATGCCTCTATAGTTGCAACAGTTCTGAATATCCCCTTGTTCTTGTAGATAGGCACAATCATACTCTTCCTCCATTTATCAGGAATCCTATTAACTTGGAGAATCTTGTTAAACAGTTTAGTCAACCAACTTATTGCCGCATTCCCTAAGCATCGATATACTTCAATAGAGACACCATCTGGTCCTAAGGCTTTACTAGTTTTCATCTTCTTTAAAGCATCATTAACTTCTTGTGCTCTAATTCTACGCACAAACCTTCTGTTTAACTCATCAGAAACGTCCACCAAATCCACCTCACTTTTATCACCCTCCCCATTGTAAAGCTTGTTAAAGTAGCTCACCTACCTTTCCTTCACTTCTTCATCTCTTACTAACAATTGTTGATTTTCATCATTGATACATCTAATCTATATCAAGTCTTTACTTTTCTTATCTCTTATCTTTGCAAGCCTATAGATATCTTTTTCTCCTTCTTTGCTCCCAAGTTTTTTATATATATCAGAGAAAGCCTTGCCTCTCTCCTCTCTCACAACTTTCTTGGCATTTTTTCGTGCCAATCTAAAGTTTTGCAAATTCTCTTCATTAGGACATTTATGCAGACAGCTAAAACACTCCTTTTTCTGCTTAATTGCCTCCTGCACCTCTTCATTCCACCACCAAGTTTCTTTTGTTTGATGTCCGTACCCTTTACTTTCATCTAACACCCCTCTTGCCACTCTCTGTGTGCATTTACATATCTCACTCCACATCCTATTTACATCTCCCTCTAGTTTCCATGGTCCTTCTTGAAGCATCCTTTCCCTGAAATCGGTATATTTTTCCTCTTTTAACTTCCACCATCTTATTCTGGGATTTTGAGCCCTTCGTGGCATATTCTGTGCCTTATACCGAACCTCTAGGACCACCAACTTATATTGCGTAGCTACACATTCTCCAAGGTAGACTTTGCAATCTATATACGAGGTTCTATCCTCTCTTCTAGCAAGAAAGAAATCAATCTGACTACAATTTTGACCACTACGAAAAGTGATTAGATGTGACTCTCTTTTCCTAAAGAAGGTATTTGCTAACATCAAGTCATACACTAGTGCAACATTCAAGATGTCTTCGCCACTCTCGTTTCTAGTCCCATAGCCAAAGCCTCCATGAACTCTGTCAAAACCTCCACTACTTTGGCCAACATGTCCATTAAGATCTCCTCCTATGAATATTTTCTCCTCACGTGGTATCCCCCTTAAAATCTCCTCCAAGTCTTCCTAAAATCTGTTCTTATCAGCTGCTGGCAATCCAACCTGGGGGGCATACGCACTAAGGATGTTTTAAATCAACTCTCCCACTACTAGCTTAATCAAGATAATCCGATCACCTGATCTTTTGACATCAACAACTTTATCCTTGAAACTTTTATCGATTAAGATCCCAACTCCATTTTGACTCTTTTTTGTGCCTGTGTACCATAACTTGAATCCAGTACCTTCCACTTCCTTAGCCTTTTCTCCAATCCATTTAATCTCTTTAAGGCAAACAATATTCACTCTCCTTCTAGCAACAAATCACATGCAGTCTCTCACATAGTTTTATATTCTTAACCGTAAGTAGTTTTTTCAGGCCCACATGAAACTGAGTTTAAACGGACTTTGACAAACCAAGTCCAGAGAACAGGTGTAGATTTAAACAACATCTAAACTGGAAAATATTAAAGAGTTCTTCCGAGACACTTGCTAAAACTCGTTAAATATGCTTTGGAAATTGAAACTTTCCCAATTAACACATGTAATTTTCTAGTTATGAGTACTTCTTCAACTACCACAGTATCTCAATCAGTTTTCTTACTATTTACAGCTATCTCAACTGATGCCCTTCAGACCAAAAAAGAAAAAAAACTGGTGCCCTAAGGGCATTTGTAATAAGACTAGTTTAAAATTTTATATATTTTCAGAAAACAAAAATGAGGTAAATAAACAGATAGCCCAACCTAAAGCACCTAGAAAACTTTTGCTCCCCATAAAGAAACTGAACGGTGATGACTCTTGTATTAGAGGGTCAAAGGCTAATATGGTTTCAATTTTTTTTTTCACATTAGCTTTTAAGGAAAGAAACAAAAAAGCCACAAATGTTCAGATTGATTCATCAGTTTTCCCTTTTAGCATCTGCTTTGTATTGGTCAAACAAGACAAGTTTCCCTCTGCATAATAAAAGACAGTTCATCAACAACAACAGAACTAAATTCTTTTCACAAAATGGCCAGCTATATAGACTTAATTAACCAGCGCATCTCACTGGTTCACTAACTAGTTTCCTAGAAAATTTGATCTTTTAGACATACCATCAGGACTTCCCAAAGGAGGTACACCATGTCCACCCGCACCCATGCGGAGAATAATCGTTACAGCAGGGTTGATGAATGCATGCTGGCTCCTTTTTATCTGAATCAACCGGATTTTTTAGGCATATAATCTCAACAACCAGGCAAGGAAACATGATATAGATGGAAAGAACGTACCTCATCAATATCTTGAAATGGTATAACCACCTGCATTGGAAACAAAAACAAGGGGAGAGTTGAAGACTCGGTAAGGACAATGAGATAGAAAAAGATGTAAAAGAATTGGCAAATAAATGGATAATATATAAGATAAAACCATGAACTGGACTAAGCCAATAAGTCCTACCCCAAGCCAAAGTGAAACCATATCGAAGGTGATAGGTTGTCAGACTTTCAGATGATGATTTGCTAAAGGATAATTCATGGACTCCCTCCCCTCGAGATCTCGATCACATGTACCGACTGGCAACCCTCCCTACCTCTCTCCCCCTCTCTTTTGCTAAAGGATAATTCATGTACTCCCTCCCCTCAGATCTCGATCACATGTACCGACTAGCATCTCTCCCTCCCTCCCTTCATCTCCCTCTCTTTGCTAAAAGATATTCATGGACTCCCTCCCCTCAAGATCTCGATCACATGTACCGACTAGCATCTCTCCCTCCCTCCCTCCATCTCCCTCTCTTTGCTAAAGGATATTCATGGACTCCCTCCCCTCAAGATCTCGATCACATGTACCGACAGGCATCCCTCCCTCCTTCTCTTTCGCTAAAGGATAATTCATGGACTCCCTCCCATCGAGATCTTGATCAAATGTACCAACTGGCCCCTTGCTCCCCCCCCCCCCCCCATTCCCCCTTTCCCTTCTTCGCTCTCCCCCTCAATCTCTCTTGAGAGATCTCGATCATACGTAACAACTGGCATTTGCACATGGACACACATCCAGGATACACCCATGCACCCACCATGCTATCATGCTCAACCACAGGATACATCAACAACTACTACTTGGCACATCACAATAAAATAAAATGGTAAAATGAAGTCAACCACCATCTCTCAAACCTAAACCCTTTCCCCATGACTAAGTAGAACAGCAGCTGAGAAATAACAACTTCAAAAATATCTTTTGATGCAAGTAAAATCAAATTCTCGAATAAAAGTACAAGATGAAAAACTTGCCTTCATTTGCTTTGAAAATACATTAGAGTGAAAGCAAATGTGCCATGCTGAAACATACATTCGACCATGATATAAGAATGATCTCTCAAGGGCACATGAATAACTGTGGTCAACAACCTGAAAAACACAAAGCATAAGGCCTCCAGCTGGAACTAACTGACAAGTACTTAGTGAAAAAATAGATCAAATACAATAACATATGCTAGTTAAAAATAAAACAAAATAAGAGACAAAAATTGATGAAAATTTCATGTACTCACTTCATCTGGAAGGAGATTAAATATTGTTTGCAACGGCCCAGGCTTCTGGTGAACCACTGTTGGTCCTTGCTTATCCATGGATATTCTCCTACGAGCAGTAGTTCCAGAATATCCATTTACGGCCCTGAGATAGAGATCCAGTGGAACAATCCAACACAAAAATGGAAAAAAAATGTAGGTTCCATGAGACCTTATCCACTCAAAAGTAACAAGCAAAAAGAATTGCTCGGAAAAAATGCAACAACCAACTTTTTAGAATAAATTCAATGATAAGTTACAAGCAGGTCAGCTCATCACACTTTTAGTTTGCAAAACCACTTCAGCACTGACTGATGTAAGACTGCATAACAAGAATGAAAGAGCTTCAAGTGTTTATCTACTCATATCAATGTATCCATGCACTCTTCAAAGCTCGTTGGATTTTTGTTGCCATATAGTAAGCTTTTTAGCATCCTTTGATAAAATCAATGAAACTTAGCAAGTTTAAAGATGCTAATTAAAGATAACTTGTAATCAGTTTGTGTACCCCAGTGTAGATATAGATATGTAATTCTGCAAAAGTTTCACTGTGACAATTATGTATTATGCTCCCTTCTGTTTGTTTTAACAAAATGCCATGAAAGAGGATATTCTTTAAAGATACTGATCCGTTTATCACAACTTTTAATGGCTAAGGTTCATGAATAGAAAGCCAAAATAAAACACTACACAGTAAAAACATCCAAATGTAACCCCCATTTCAAGGACCCAAAAAATCCAAAATCCACATGTAGTTAGATAACACGTCCAATTTTTAGCAGTTTTTCCATCACCAAAGGTCCATGTACACCATTCACCATCCACATTTGATGTCTACAGCAAGCCTTTCCGCCATAATCTATATCTCACAAATGTAGTTGCATTATTTGGAGATCAAGTGCTAATGCTAAGCTATGTTTGAAAACAGAGGGGACGTATGCTAGTAAAACTTGAAATCCCTGGACCATGTCGTATTGACCTCCAGGTTTCTTTTCTAAGAAATGGTAACTTTTTCCTCGATTCTCACATAACTATCACTTCATCTCCACTCCTTTCTTTTCCTACTTCTCAAACAACATCGTAAGAGAATTTCCTTGACCTCCACTTTCCTTTCCACCGTTTTCATTTCTTCAACTTTCTTCGTTTCTTGAGGAAGTACGAATAACAGAGTAGGAACATTCACAGAATAATGCCAATCAAAATCATTCAAATGAATATAAGAGAAACACTTCATCAAAAAAAAAAGAGGAGAGAATGATTTTTCATTCCCATTTCGCATATGCAGATGACCTTAGTCATATACAGTCATATACAGTCATATACAAACAACAAAAAATGTGCATAATTGACTAAACAGGGGCAATTATAAAGCCAATAAAGACAATGCTACCTTGTCGCATTTACAGGTAACTTTGTTGTTTTAATATGAAGACAAACCTGACAAGTAAATACAGCATTAATAAAGCCATGAAAGGTGTACCCACAATATATTCAGAATCAGCAATCTAGTTTTCAAACATGAATTACCTGCCCTGATGGGCTATCCAGAGTATACCATACAGCGCCAGTTTGACCTTCACTTTCAACCGGAACAGTCACTGAACCAAGAACAGCACTTTTCCAAATTATATCCCAATCATATATGGTCACATTAATCTGCCACGCATATAGGGAAAAATTATCATTCGCGTTTATAAAAAAGGAAGGTACTATAACAATGCCAAAATAAAGTATCAATATAAAAAACTTCCAGCCGTTCAAAAAATTAATGCCAAACACAACATAAGCTCAAAAAGATAAAGCTTCTTCCAGCCAAAAATAAATCAAAGAAGCTGAGAATGCATCTGCCCTTCATGAAGATATAGATAATAGAAAGTGACCGGTGCATTGCTACTACGGAGAAAACTTTCAAATAATAATGGAAGCGTCCAAGTCACTTACCTATACAGAAAAAGAAAGAAAGAAATTGTCAAAGTGACTGTAACTAAATTGCATACCGAGTTTTTGAATCATCGCACTTTATTCATCATTTAAACCTAAAATTTTGCGTATCTTATTTTGTGATACTTCGATTAGGGAAGAACTTACGAAGTACTTGCATGACTATAGAATTCTCTAGCAACCAGTCTGTTTGTCACCAATTTTATGTGGCAATTAGAGAGAATTTCATTTGCTAAAGATTCATTTTAATGACAAATTCCAAGTTTTTTTTGCCATTTCCTGTATAATGAGAGAGTACCCTAGAAACAAAATTGTGTAGTTTTCAATATATTGCTGATGTCATCATTACTAAATTTTAAAACCTTTAGCCTTCCTTGCATATATCAATCAACATTATCTAAGTACTTCATTATTGGAATAAGATTGGTTTTCCAATTTGTGCTTTTTTCATCCTAGCAATCGTTTGAATCATTGACAAATTTTAAATCTTCTTTTTATTCTTAATGCATTTTGAATGACAGGTAGAACATTTTGTTGTTGGCTGGTTTTCAGAAAAATTTCTAATTTTTAGAAAATTTAAAACCAAGAAAGTCCATCAAATATGCTCCCTAACCAGTTTTTACTGAAACTGAAAAGAGCAAACTGAATTTACTAATAAGTAACCAAACACCCTAAACACACCCTAAGGCTTTCAAAGGCCACTTAAAAATGTATTTAGAATGTTCTGCAGGAACTGAAGCTTTTCAAAAAACAGTTTTCTAATGAGATATTGAAGCACATTTTAACGGTTCGAATCCCAGCACTGCCTGTTGTAGTGCCATAGTGTCCCCCACCTCCTGCTGTTCATTTGATGTGGTCATGTCGAATTTGCTTAAATTGGGAGGTATTAAAGAGATTAATTATGCTTATTAAAAAAAAACATTTCCTAACATGATATCCAAGCAAAGATAAACTTTTGATCCCAGCACTCCCTCTTATCATTATTATGCCCTCTTAAGACATCTTGCCGATGTGATTATGTTTGTAGCTTGTATTTCAAGTATAGAGTCTGGCTCCAAAGGAGCTCGAGTGCTATTGAATATGCTCCATTACCTTTTAACAAGATAAATTCACTATAAGGAACCCAAGGAGTGCCAGCGTACTTATGAGATTTTGTAGGATCACTACCAACTGTTCCAAAAGCTTAAGCTTTTGAATGAAGGCGTGGTTTAATATTCAATTACTCTAATACTCCCCCTCACGCTTAGTTTGGTCTTTTTGCCTAGTACTAAGCGTGGAAATATATCATTGGGAAGGCAAATAAGGGTCTGGAAGGATTTGAACTCAGAACCTCCTGCTTTGATATCATATGAGATTTTGTAGGATTACTACCAACTGTTCCAAAAGCTTAAACTTTTGGATGAAGGCGTGGTTTAATATTTAATTACTCTAATAGTACTTAATAAGGAATCGACAATGTCAATCAAATAAATCCCAAGATATGCTTCAAACAGTTTAAGCTTGGAGAAAATGGTTCCTAACCTAGTCTTCTTTTAGAGTGGGACATCCTATGTTGGATGATTCTAGTCCTTTTAAATAAAGTCAAGAGAAATCAACTACGAGGTACGGAAGGGCTACCAACCCTTTACAAAAGATCTTAAAAGCCAAAGCTCATTTACAAGATATGGAATCCATGATGTCAATCAAAGCATTTATGGGACATTATTCATACACATTCTAACAGGTTAAGTTTTTGCAGAAAATAGTTTCCCAATGCTATCCTTCTTCGTGAAGTGGCCAACATGCATAATAATTTCCGCTTTGATGATTCACAAATCTTGTTAAAGTCCAACACACAATTTTCATGCTTTAGCTAGCTTCTGAAGGATCACTCAAATTAAGTAAGCCAGTTTCGAAAAACAATTGTCTAACAGTATGTACTATTACAGCACTTCCGCCCTTTTTCACAAATACCAAAAAAAAAAATACCCGAAATGTTACATTACTTGAGTATATAAAGGTGGATTGAGCACATACAAGTACATATGTTTGCCAATCCATCATTAGCTAGAGAGGTAACATGTGAAGTGGCAGACACCTTTATTTAGCAAAAGAAATTTCAAAAGTCAACTTAAAAATGCGATAACTCCACACCATGACTTAAGTGCAAAAAATAATCCAAGCTATTAGAAGCAGCAAAATCTTTGAAAGAACAGGTAGAATTAAGCAAAGTGGCCTTTAGTTTAAGTATTTTATTTTGAACCTCAACTTTGAACTTAAAAATCTACGAGAATAGAAGAACAAATGAATCAAGCTGCTGGTGAGCAATACCCAGGATCAACCTATCCTCTAGTCTAACTTCATCCCAGCTTTTTTTGACATCGAGTCAAGTTCGAGTAGTTTGTGACTCAAACTCGACTCAAGTGACCATCCGAGTTCAATCAGGAATGTGTATTGTTCGTAATCTTTATGCAGCTTTTGCTAAACATTAGGTCGTATCCTGTTGAGCACTTTCTTGGTGCCTGTTCCTAGACAAAATCATAACATGATACTACTATAACTCTTTTTGAATGGAAATAAGTTGTTATGCTCTTTTCATGAGTCATGCTCTTTCCATGAACTTTGATTGTTATTGATTTATTCAACGCTTAAGCAAAAGATCACGTATCACTTCCTAAAAGTCAATCATGGTACAACACAATTGAAAAAGTCTGGACAAAGATATAAAAAATTTATAGCCAGACAAGCCTCTTTTTGCAGCGAGTTCACATCAATAAAAATTTAACAGAGAATATTCGGTGTTATTTCCTCTACAGTTGAACAATCTTAACTGCTTACAACTTCTGGACATAAGGAATGTCAATAATTAGTTACCTCAACAGGAAGCTCATCTACAGAAAAATTGAACTCTTCTCCCCACATGGGATTCCTAGAACCAGGCACCATTGAGCTGCAGCGCAAAGTAATTTTAATCAGAAAACTGAGTGTAACATTCATTCAAAGGGAAAAGAGAGAATCATTATAAAAGGACATTACAACACCACCTCTTAAACACATTAATACATAACAAACAAACATCTCATAAATTATCCCTTCCCAAGGTTATGGACCGTAAACTAAAAAAGTGAACTTTGCCCCTTCAATTGTCGCCGGATATAAGTTGGGGGACAGATTTCTATCATGAAGGTGCATATATATGTGTGTAGAGAGAGAGGGAGTGGATTAATTGACTAATTACTATATAAATCTCTACAATAGGTGAGTGCAGTAAGTAATCCCTACATTTTTTCTCACATAAATAGTATATGCCAATTTTCCTTTCAAAACTAGTCACATGCTATCATGCGGTCTGAAATGTGAGAAATCTTGGGCTGGAGCCGTCGCCATCGACACATGGCCAGCGGCCGCTGCAGTACCACGACCACCAGAGCAAGTTGCACCTTTGTCTCTTTTGAATTGCCAAGTACTTCTGGAAAAACGCAAATTTGACTCATCTGTTTGGCCAAATCAGTCAGCTAATGTACCCTTAGCCGCATCAGTTTTAACCAAGGAAAGACCACCATCAGGATGGGGCAACAAGTCTGAAAAGGGTGTGGATATTGTGCATATACAGCATCTTCATATTTTTCCAGTTACAATTGAGTGAGCTTCCTTTTCAGTTCTACAATAAATATTGTCGAACCTTAGAGAATCTATGAAGACACTGGAGATTTATTTACTGGAAAGCTGCATAGGTAACAACAGATCAAATAACCTGAATCGCTTTTCTGTACCACAGGTTATGATAGCATATGGATCTGAAGTGCCATTCAGATTTGCACCAATAAGATTTTTAGCAGCTAACAATTCCACCTGAAAATGAACATAGCCACAAACTACCTTATTGTGGGAAATGACCTTTCTAAACTCCAAAAGAGTAATTAATATCGAACATCTTTCCGCACAAGCTTTCTGAAATGCATATGTAAAACATGAATAATACCTTAATTACGTAGGCAGAATTGCTCTGAGAATCTCCCTTCGAATGAGCCATCTAAAAAATAAAGGCAGAACTGCATGTCAAATAAGTAGAAAATTACCAGAAGGGTTGAATACTCAGCAAGAACCCTAGCATAAGAGCGAAACAGTGTAAAAGATGATAACAATTGCTTGTAACTTATAAAACATCTATCTCTTTCTGTTTTAAGTATCCTTCGAGTTACACATATTTATACTGGATCACCAATAACCTGAAACATCGCAACAAATTGCTATAATCATTATCAGATATATTCTTAAATGTTGTATCAGCCAGTCCTTTTAAATCACCCTATATAATTACTGCAAAATATAGAACTCTCTGAAATTTCAAATGCAAATGCTAAATGAGGGAGCCATTTTTCCTAAAAAGAACCAAAGACACCTGCGAAGGTGAATAATGAAGAGAAAAAACAACTCCTGATCTCATTTTTATCTAATCTTCATTTTTGTCTAACTTGATAAAGTGTGAGTACTATGTCTCACATGGTTCACATCACCAAAATGCAAGTAGCAGGGGAAAACTTTAAAAACATCAGCAGTCCTTCCGTTTAATAACTTTCTGCCCGTTCAATGTGGTGTTTGAGATCCTCTACTGTACTTTCCATTCTATAAGGAACTCTGAAACAGTAAACTAGATTAAATACGATCAGAGAAGTGGCACCTAGGTTTGCAGGCCAAATATTCTCAGGTTCAAATTCCAACATTTATCTCCAATCACTTTCAATAGCCACTGCGTATGACAATTGCGATGAAGAAAGACGAGGCAAAATCCACCACAAACGTGGAATATGGAATTGCGGACTAACCTTCCATTATTACCGTTTGGCACTGAAAAGTGAACTTGTCCCACAAACTTTTGCTAACGGTCCAAAAGAGGTCACTTTACAAGAAACATTTCTCATAGACAAACAAAGCTCGTCCCCCAATACCAACGATGACGACAACCAAAGGGAATTACTAATACTAACATCGGAACCCCATAATAAAAAAATGACCATGATCAGACAATTACCAATTCCAAGCATCGAATTAAGAGGAAATGTGGGTGTGTGTGTGTGTGTGTGTGTGTGTGTGTGTGTGTGTGAGAGAGAGAGAGAGAGAGAGAGACCGTCAATGAAATCATCACACCTTGCCATTTTCATCGGCCGAATTGTCGACGAGCGAGCGATCCGGGTCGGCACCGTCGTTTCCGCTGGTCCCAGACGTGAAGAACCAGTACGCCAACGTCACGAACACCGAGGTGGCCACTGTGACCTTGACCTCCCACCATGAGGGTATCAAAATCTCCAAAATCGCAGTCTCAATCACCATGATCGCCGCAACAACAGCAGCAGCAGCAGCAGCTCCGGATAGAGAAAGCACGAGCACATGCACGAAACTACCTGCACATCTTCCCCGTCTCAATCTCCCGGAAGCAATCGGGAAGGAAGACCGATTGAGGTTTGGCCGGTTTTAGGGTTTGGTTATTGACGGTCAAACCAAGCGATCGCGGACATGGCAGCATTTGAAAGACGGAGAGAGCGAGCGAGCGATAGAGTCAAAATTGGAGGGAGACAGAGAGAGAGAGGCTGCAACCGAGATGTTGGAAATTTACTACAGGGAATTTAATGACCGACTTGCCCCTCGCCGTGTCCGGCGAATACACCTAGCGCTCCGTCGATTTTTTAAAAAAATTTTGATCAAAGCAAGCTTATGCTCAATTAATTGACCAACACGATCTACCGCACAACTATAACTATTATAGACACCTCTCTCAAAATTATTTCCAAAAATCTAGATCATTAGAAAAAAAAAAAAAAAGAAGAGAGAGGGGGGGTGTTTCTCCTTCTTTTATTACAAGACGATTTACATCCTTCGCAAAGGAGGATATGAATATAGATGTTGCGTCGCGTAGTACAACACTCGTGTGCCACAGAAGAAAATTACGGCATGACAATATCTTCCAATAACGATACATCATATATAGTGGTAGCCACATCTAAGTGCAACCACATTTAATTGACATTGACGTTGCGTCGTGTGGTACGATACCGTGTACAGAAAAAAAAATCACGGCACAACAACATCTACCAATAAGGATATATCATATATAGTGTTAGCCACATATAAGTGTAGCCGCATTTAACTATCATCGTGAAGCAGTTAATACCTTTAACCCCACGCCTCGAGGTAGGAATCCTATCAAATGCCCGTACAATAAAAAAAATCAATCGAATTGATAAGTATGAGCATTTTGTTCCTACCTAGCTAGAAATTAAGGTAGGTGTTGGTTTCATATTTTGTCAAGGATTTTAGATAAATAAATTTTATTTAATTGAATCTCTTTGGTCAATTAAAAGATTAATATCATCCAAACAAATTCTTTTATTTGACTTCAAAGGTTAAACTAACACTATTCTTTTTTTGTATATACTGGCCTAGATAAAACGATTGCATTTTTCTTGATACATTCTAAAGCAAATTCAAGAGGGTTTCAAAAGACGCCATTTGGGTTTTCGACGTTACCATAAAGGATTTTGTTTTTTGAATTCGAGTAAAAATTAAAGTTACAAGGAGATTTTATAAATATCAACTTTCGACCTTTTCTACCATTAAAGCGTCTCAGTAGGCTTTCTAGATAAGCTAGTCTATCATGTATTTTGAGTATTTCAACGTAGACGGTCCATCCATATGATCAATTTAAAAGGAAAATTATCCAAAAAGTCTTAAACTTCATAATTTTTGTTAATCAAATTGCAAACCTTTCAATTTTGTCAATCGAGTTATAAACCATTTTATATTTCGACAATTGAGTCAATTCAGTCATTTTTGCTGGAAATCTGTGACATTGGACCTCAGGCGTCGGATCATTCTTAATAATTTTTTGAAAATCTTTTGAAAGTTTTATTTTATTTCCCTTTTTTTTTCTTTGCTTTCTTATGTGCTTTTTTTTCTTTACCAGCAACTCTTGCTCGCCTGTGGCCAATGGGGCCACGAAAACCCTTGCCCGTGACTAGTGAGGCTGCGATGGCCTCGCCTAGGACCTTCACGATCAGTGAGAGTCGTTGACAAAGAAAAACATAAAAATGAAATTAAAAATAGAAAAAAAAATTAACAAACATCAGTGTCGACTGTGTCACGTAGGATAACCAATAAAATTGACTAGATAAACTCAATTAACATAATATGTAAAGATTTATGATTAAATTGGTAAAAGTACAAAAGGTTTAAGACTATTTAGATAAATTTCTCCAATTTGAAAGTAATTATTTGATTTCCATTTTTCTTCTTGTTCAAACCATTATTTGGTCAAACTAACTGGTGGATTGAGGTTTATTTAAAGATCGGGATTCAACTTATCTGGACAAATATCAACTTCCTCACAATGTACTTTTCTTTGGGACTTTGAAGAGATAATGATGACCTCTCATCCTTCCTCTTTATCAAAAGGACTGCGAATTAGGATTTATCTGGGCCGGTTCTGTTGCAAGAATCAAAATAGGATTAGCATAAACGTTATGAACAATACTCGAGTTGGAAATAAGAAAATTATAATTACAATAACATAAATGAAAATAATGGAATGGATACAAATGAACCGAGATCTGTGTTGAACATAGTTTCCTTAAAACATATTCGCCCCCTCCCTCTAGTATGTGCTAAAGGATTCTCGGACGTCTGTCTGCTAGGATACAATAGCGGGAAGCGAAGAAGTAAGCACAGTACCTCAAGCTTCTAGCAAACCAAAACAATGTCTCAAACACTTAAAAACAATGCAGGATGAAATGCAGGATGAAGGGACTAGAAACAGAAGGAGAGTTTTCATTTTTGTTCTTCTCTTCTCTAAGCTACGGAGGTATGTATATTTATAGACCGGAGAAATGTCGATTACGCCGACATTAATCCACATCGCAATTGATGACATTAATTCTCATCATAACCGACGACATTAATTCATATCGGTTACGCTGATATTAATTGATATTGCAACCGACGACATTAATTTAGATCGTAATTGATGACATTAATTCTCATTGTAACCAACGACATTAATTCACCTCGATTACGCTGATATTAATTGATATTGTAATCGACGACATTAATTCACGTCAATTACGCTCATATTAATTGAGCCATCAATTTATCAATTACAACAATCCCTCACATAATGGCTCAATTGAACTAAAATTTGAGGAATTCCAAGTGTTCAACAATTGAAACCTGCATAGGATAGGTAGGTATTACCCTTTGAACCTTCCTTTGCGAAAGAGCATTTACTTTACCGGCAGTTCAGTACATATGATGTCCTTGAACTGTCCTGCTTTTTTATGTAAATGACCCATATACTTCATACAGGAATCATCTAAACGTTTGTTCAGTTCTCATAATTATGTTCGTTTTGGCCATGAACATCAACCTGGTTCTGTGAGAGTTTCTAAAGAATTCAGGCCTAAATAATTCTCCTTTGAAGCAACCTCACTTCTCTCTTGCATAGGTGATTACTTAATTTTTGAGTAATTTGTTTACTCCACTTAAGAATTATTAAAGCAAAATTGCTATTCTTTTCCTTACAATATCACTGATTTTATAGGAACGGTTTTAGAGATAAACCCCCACAGTAACATCACTAAATTCATATAATTAGGTTATCCCTTCAAACCTAGATCTTGGGATCTCCAGTCAACTAGTTTGGGTTTTCGTTATATCAACTTATTCTTTTATGGACTTAAGTCCCATTGCTCTCGTCAATTTTTCAATTAACTCTCTGTTTAATCCTTCGGTTAGCAGATCCAAAATATTATCCCTTAACTTTACGTAGTCAATAGAGATAATTCCAGTTGAGAATAATTATTTTAATGGCATTATGTCTACGACATATATGTTTAGACTTACCATTACACATGTTGCTTTGTGCTCTTCCAATCGCAAATTAACTATCACAGTGTATACAGATTGGTGGCATAGGTTTTTGTCATTGTGGAATATCCTCCAAGAAATGGCGTAGCCATTCAGTCTCTTCACCATATTTATCCAATGCTATAAATTTAGATTCCATTGTGGATCTAGTTATAACAGTTTGTTTACAGGATTTTCAAGATACAGTTACGCCTACTAGTGTGAATACATATCCACTAGTAGATTTTGAGTCTTTTGTATTAGATATTCAGTTCGCATCACTATATCCTTCTAGAACAGTTAGGTATTTGATATAGTGCAGGCCATGATTTCGTGTATACCATAAGTACCTAAGTACTCTTACGATCGCTTTCCAGTGGTCAGCACTCGGATTGCTCATATATCTACTCAATCTAATAACAATATAGACAATATCTGATCTAGTACAACTCATTAAGTACATTAGACTTTCAATAACTCTAGAGTACTTTACTTGAGAAATATTCTCTCTTTTATTCTTGGATAGTTGAAGACTATTGTTAAATAGTGTTCTAGCAATGCCAGAATCATTTATGTTGAATTTTTCAAGAATTTTGTCCACTTAGTGTGATTGGTTTAAAATAAGACTTTTTGACATTCTTGTGATTTTAATTCCTAAAACCAAGTCAACAAGCTCCATATCTTTCATGTCAAATTTTGAATTCAACATATTCTTGATAGATTTGATCATTTTTTTTTTCATCACCACCAACAATGAGTATGTCATCTACGTAAAGACACAAAAGGACATAGCCATTTTCTGTTTCTTTAATGTAGACACATTTATCACATTCACTGATCTTGAAGTCATTGGTAATCATTGCATTATCAAGCTTTTCATGCCATTGTTTTGATGCTTGTTTTAGGCCATATAATGATTTCACCAATTTACAAACTTCTTTTCTTGTCTTAAGATTACAAAATCCTCAAGTTGTTCCATGTAGATTTATTCATCCAAATCACCATTTAGGAACGCTGTTTTTACATTCATTTGATATATATCTAGATTTTGCAATGCTGCAATTACAAGTATCATCCTAATGGAATTGATTCTCGTATCAAAGTAATCTAAGTCTTCCCGTTGTCTGTATTCTTTTATTACAAGTCTCGCTTTAGACTTATCAATGGAGCTATCTGCTTTCATTTTCCTTTTAAAAATTCATTTCGACCCCAAAGGTTTACAACCAGGAGGAGGGTCCACTAGCTCATAAGTATGATTCTGCAAAATAAAATCAACTTCACTTTTTATTGCTTCTTTCCAAATAAGTCTCTCGGATGAATTTACAGGTTTTGTATAATTGAATGGTTCCTTTTCTAACAAATAAGTTAGAAAATCACTTTCAAATGATTTTTCCACTCTTGCTCTTTTGCTATGTCTCGGTTCTAGCTCATTATCTAAATCATGACTTTCATCATTCATAGTTTCAATCGTTCATTTAGACGAACTTGATCCATCAATGGATTTATGCGAAAAACATCTTCGAAGAATGATGCATTTCTATATTCTATGATCGTTTTCTTGCGTATATCTGGAATTTTCGATTCATATATAAGAAATCGATATGCATTTCTATTATGTGCATAGCCTATAAAGACACAATCCACCGTTTTATGACCTATTTTTGTTTTCTTTGTGTTGGAATAACTACTTTCACAAGACACACCCACATTTTTAAGTATTTATAAGATGGTTTCCTAAATTTCCATAATTCATAAGTGTTGACACTTGACTTTTAATCATATTTTTTTAAAAATAAAAAAAATTCATAAAAATTCATAAAATTAAAAAATTAACTTTAGGGACCTTGGCCAAGTCTAGAGAACCGATTTTGATCAAAAAATAAATTTTCATATTTTCAGTATTTGCTTACATTTTATTTTTCAAAAATTCATAGGAAATAAAGAAAAAATTACAAAATTACAAAATCAACTTTGAAAACCTTGGCCTAGCTTAGGAAACCATTTTTGAACAAAAAATAATTTTTCGAATTTTTCACATTTCTTAATATTTTTCAAAAAATAAAAAAAATACTTGAAAATTAGAGAAAAATAACATTTGAAATCATAAAAATACAAAAAACAATAGTCAATATTTTTATTTTAAATCCCTTTTCATGTTGGCCATCACAAATTTGAAAAATCCAATTCATGGTCATGTGTTCCTTCACGAGCATAATCTTAAATTGGACCTTAAAAAAATCTAATTTGAGTCAATTTATTTTCATTTTCACTTTTAGGAATTGTAACATTGTTCTCTAATAATTCAAATTTTCATCTTGACCCAATTATACCCAGAATGACTCAATTTTGAAAAAGGGCCTTAATTGAATTTTGCAATTATTTAACGACAAGAAATAAGCTTAAATTTGATAGGCGATTAAACTAGACATGAGGTGAATTTCGACCAAATATAGGGGAGGTGTGTCAAAAATTGTGAGGAGATTTGGACCTAAAGAAATATTTCTCCAATGACTGAATTGGAAATACTTAAAATCTCAGGGACTAGAGTGCAAATACCTAACAATTGAGATTTTATTTTGTAAATAACAAAAAGAACAGTTAATGGAAAAATTAGAATAGAGAAGGGAAGATGAAGAAGAATCGATGGAGAAAATAAGATGAAAATAGAAAAGGGAAGATGGAGATAGAAAATGAAGGATGAAATAGAGAATAAAAGATAGATGAATGGGCTATAAAAGGAGGATAAAGTGAGCTTGGAGAGAGGAATTTTGGGGGAGAGAAAATTTTGGATATTTGAGACAGTTTTGAAAGATTGAAGCAAAATTATAGAAAAAAAATCAAAAAGGGAGAGAATTCACTTTCAAAAGAGAATTTTGAAGATGGCGGGAGTTTAAAGTTAGGCGTTGCCATCATCAATCCCCCTCATTGGTGGTGTGAAGATCTCTTGTACTCTACTTTCTGCAGTTTAATTTCTGCACCATTAAACCCCAGAATGGGTGAGCCGAGCCACATGTTGGAGGTTTTTTATTTACTGCTTTTCGTACTTTATTTTCTATAATTTAATTTTTACACCATCGAATCTCAGAATCAGTAGGCCAAACCACATGCTGGATATTTTTTATTTACTGCTTTTTGTATTTTATTTTTCATAATTTAATTTCTGCACCATCAAACCCCAGAATGAATAGGTTAAGCCACATGTTGGAGGTTCTTTATTTATTGCTTTCTCAGCAGTTTAATTTTTGCACCATCGAATTCCAGAATTGGTAGGCTGAGCCACCTACTGGAGGTTCTTTATTTACTACTTTTCGTACTCTACAATCTGCAGTTTAATTTCTGCACCATTGAATCCCATAATTAGTAGGCCGAGCTACTTGCTGGAAGTTTTTTATTCATTGCTTCCTATACTCTACTTTCTATGATTTAAGTTCTATATTATCAAATTCCAGAATGAGTAAACCTAGCTACTTGTTGGAGGTCATAACATTGCACGGAAGTTGTTAGTTCACTGCCTTTTTTAGTTTCAGAGAATTTTTAATATTTATCTTCATAGCCTGCTGTTTATATTGCATCTTCTAATATTGCGTTTACATTCAGAATTTTTTGCATCGTCAATCTTATTTAATTCGAAAATACCAGAAAAATGTCATTCATGTGCATTTCATATAGTTTAGCTCATGCATACTTTGCTATGCTGCATATGTATTTGTATTGTCATTAATTCATACATATTCATGCAAACAAAATTCAGAAAAATCTCAAAAACTAAAAAACGGGCTATTTCGACTAGCCAATCCTATTTTTGATGATTTCCCTTTATGATCTTTTCAAAATGACGATTTTGCCCATTACAGGTAAATTGTCTTGAAAAAATACTAGAAAATTCAGAAAAATTCCAAAAACTAAGAAATATGCCATTTCAACTAGCCAATCCTATTTTTGATAATCTCCCTTTCTGATCTTTTCAAAATAACGATTTTACTCATTATAGGCAAATTGTCTTGGAAAATTCCAGAAAATTCAAAAAAATCCAAAAAACTAGGAAACGAGCCATTTCGATTGGTGTCGCGACCCTCCCGAGATTTTCGGGGACCCCGAGGGAGCTAATGGATTGCTGGGCCCATTGGATATCTGGGCTCAGCTCGGGCCCTCTCAGGTCCATACCAAATCGCGTCAGGAAAATTTGAATCGAAGTCGACCTTAGTGTGGTCGGGTGACATGTGCATTGTGTGCATGTCATCGAAGTCGCCACCAATCATTTATTGGAGGGTATGATCGGAAACCCTATCGAGCGATCGGGAGGAATCGTTCAATTCTGCGAAAACCAGATATTTGGGTTCGGCGACTTAGTTACGCCAATATTGATATTGACGCCCTTTCGGTACCTAACTTGAGTGATTTTCTAACCTAGGGAATCCATGCAAGCGAGGTTGGGTAAGGTAGGTTTTAAGAACCTAAAGGATTCATGCAGATGGGATTATCTATCCTATCAATCACAACTAGAGAAATAAATGCGCAAACAAGAAATCAAATCAGGAAGCAAACATACCACATCAAGTCAATTACAAACAAAGGGGGGTCCTAGAAGTCTGAAAAATACATCAATTAGGTTTGAAGATAATTTGGGATGGTTTGGAATGATTTTAGTCAAATCGACCAGAGGGCATAAGGGTCATTTTAGAAGGTTGTAGAAGCCAAAAATGTGAAATTTGGTCAAACAATTGAATGTGATTTTTTCCTAATTTTCACAATTTTTTGGAAATTTTTTTGGATTTTTTAGAATTTTTCTAGACTTTTCTAAGAGTTTTTAAGAATTTTCCCATTTTTGGAACATTTTCTATATTTTCTAGAATTTTTATTTTGACTTTCTATATTTTTCCTATTTTTTTAAATTTTTTTATATATTCTGTCAATTTTTCCAATTTTTTTAAGGGGTTTCTACAGATTTTTATGATTTTTCTGTTTATTTATTTTCTTTTTTACTTATTTTCCTATGATTCCTGTATTTTTTAATTTTTTATAAGATTTTCAGAAATTTATTTATTTTTTATATTTTTTATTCTATTTTCGTATTATTATTATTATTTTACTATTTTTTATTACTATTTTTTATTTTCTTATTTTTATTGAGTTTTCTAATTTTTTTTGAATTTTTTTATTCATTATTTGAATTTTGTGGATTTTATTTCTTATTTATCTAAAATAATACTAAAAATGACAGATCTGAAGGCCAAAGGTGCGACACGTGGCTACTTCACAGCCGCTGGATTGGTTTACTAACATTGACGGCCACGATCTAAAGAAGACTCGATCTCGGCCGTTAAAACCTATTACTAATATCAACGGCCGAGATCGAACGAGAGACTTTGATCTCAGCCGTTCAATCTCGGCGCCAAATCCGACGGTCCAGATTTGATCTCGAATCAATCTGAACCGTCCAACCTAATCTTTTATTTTTTTTTTTTTATATTTTGAAAATCTAATATGAAATCTAAAACCTGTTTTTTTTTTTTGTAACCGAGGTGTCTGGAGGCTGGCGAGCTTTAGCTCAAACCGAGGCCGTGAACCCGACTAAGTCCTCGGGGGCGACTGCAGGACCCCACCACCATAGGCACCCGGGTAAGACGCCGAGCTCCCTGCGACGAATCGCAACGGGGGGGACGAGCTCCCTGCGACGAATCGCAACGGGGGGGATCGAACTCGGGACCAAACTGGATCCAAAGCCCTATCCACTCGCCCACTCAGCCGGTGGGTAAAAAACATATTTTTTTTTATTTTTGAAAATCGCAAGATCTCGACACGTGGCTTAATGCCACCCGTCGGATTGACGTTAATAAAGAAAAGTCTATTATGACGGCCATGCTGACGTGGCTACCACGCGTCGGACACGTGGCGTCACGTCAGCTTCGTCTTCTACCTCTCGATGGGCTGGATGGACGGTCGAGAGGCCACCGGCGTGATCCAACGGTGGAATCATCACCGATCGACCTCCGACCACCACCAATCGACTCGTTGTGACTTCCCGATCAACATAGTTGCGCCCTAGCCAAATCTAACGGCCCAACCCTAGGAATCTTGCATACACAGACCGAAGAATATGAGACTCGAACTCGCAATCTCGATCATAACTATCAAATCAACTCACATAATAGCATCTACTTGAGCCAAGAACACTTACCTCGAGCTCCGATTGAGTTCTAAATCGCCAGATTAGGCTAGCGAGGGAGCATCGGTTGGGCGAGAATGAGAGGTTTCGAACGATGTTTCTCACGCACGATCGATGCAAAAGTTAAATGCAGACGTGTTTAGAATCACTCAATGAGTAAAAAGCCCACATCAATTCGAAAAATTAATAACGAGGCAGCAATTCGCCATAGTTGCAGACCTTCAAAGGCTCAAAAATGGCGATTACCATTCTGGCGACCCAACAGTTCCCCAAGTTGGTGCAATCGATTTCTGGGCACTCAAACAGGCTTGCGGAGGCGATTTCCAACTTCCACTTGCTCCAGATCGTCCCGGCTGAGCCAATCAAAGCTGGACCTCTTCTTCCCCGAAAACAAAGTATCCTCAACCCTTTTAAACCTATTTCGAGTACCACCCAACTCCCCGAGATCGTCTCGATGCAATTTCTGTTAAACTTTTGGCCCAATTCCCCTCAAATCTCTCATAATCGCCTCCAAATCTCTCGGTTGAGATCTCCCATGCTCATTCGAAGATTTTTGGCGCGCCGGGGAAGAACAAGGCTATTTGGGTCGGGTCGGATTTTGTCCGACTCGAATGACCCGAATCGCCTAATTTCCAAAATTACCGTGCCTAGGCTTGAAATTTTTCGAAATTAGTCCCAAAATTGGATTCCATGACATGAAATCTATTATAAAAAGTGAATTCCCACGCTGATTTCCTAAGAATTGGCATAAAAACCCAATTTTGAAATTTAACCCGAGGGACTAATTTGCAAAATTCAAAGTCCTAATGGCCTTTTTTGCAAAAATTGATGCCACCATTGGATTCAGAATGTCAAAATCTATGGGGTGACGTGCCCCGATTTTCAATTTAGTCTCTAGAAAATTTTTAATTTTATTTTTAGTGATTTTAGGGACTAAATTGAAAAATCAGAAATTACATTTTGGTCCTTTTTAGCGAAAATTGGGCAATTTTGAGGGCTTTTGGACTTGATTTTAATTTTGAAAAACAGAGGAGGATGACACGACTATAAACATGTAAAAAATAGGAAATTAAAAAGCTGAAATGGAATTTTTAGAATTATTTGAATATTCTGAAAATTGAAATTAATGAAGAAACTCTAGATTCTAGACTCGATTTTTCAAAATTTATTTATCCCAAGTGAAGAGGAAATTAAATTAAAAATATTGACTATTTTGTGGTAATTTTCTGGCTTGAAATGATATTTGTTTTATTAATTTTTGTATTATTTTCCTAATTTCTGAAAATATTAAAAATAAAAAAAATAAGGAAAATAATTTTTTGCTCAAAATTGGTTCCCTAGGCTAGGCTGAGATTTCCAAAGTTAATTTTTCAATTTTCTCACTTTTTATTTATTTTTTTTATGAATTTTTGAAAATAAAATGTAGAAAAATATGAAAAATAAGGAAAATTATTTTTTGCTCAAAATTGGTTCCCTAGGCCAAACCAAGGCCCCCAAATTTTATTTTTCCAATTTTCTCACTTGTTATTTATTTTTTTATGAATTTTTGAAAATAAAATGCAGAAAAATACGAAAAATAGGGAAAATTATTTTTTGCTCAAAATTAGTTTCCTAGGCCAAGACAAGGTCCCCAAAGTTGATTTTTCAATTTTATGAATTTTTATGGATTTTCTAAAAAATTTTAAAAATAAAATTGGCCAAAAATCAAGTGTCAACAATTGGCCAATCCTATTTTGATTATTTCCCTTCTTGATTTTTTAAAAAATGGTGATTTTGCCCCTTATAGGCTAATTGTCTTGAAAATTTCTAAAAAATTCAAAAAAATCCCAAAAACTAGGAAATGGGCCATTTCACTGGTCAATCCTATTTTTGATGATTTCCCTTCCTGATCTTTTTTAAAATGATGATTTTGCCTCTTATAGCCATTTTGACTGACCAATCTTATTTTTGATGATTTATTCGCGTGTCATGTACGTATGTCGCGTTCACATATAGCATTCGTTTGTCTTCCTATCCGCATGTCGTCTTCGCATGTCGTATTCGTACGTCTTCATATCTGTATAATCTTATTCGTATGTCTTCATATCAGCCTATTTATATTCGTATATCTATACACGTATGCCCATGTACGTATGTCGCATCTGCATATCTACGTTCGTATGTCGCATTCGCATTTGTATGTCGCATCTGCATGTCTGCGTTCACTTGTTGTATTTGTATATCTATGTTTATATGTCTTATTTACCTGTCCACGTTCGCATGTATACGTTCGCGTGTCTATATTTGCCTATTCACGTTTTGCTTATCCATATATCCATTACCATCCATCCATTCCATTTAAAAAGTGAAAATACAAAAAGAGAACACCTCACTAGAGCCTTAGGAGTAAACCAAGCATAAGTTGATGTAATTAAGGCACCGAAATGGCATTAATTTTAATTAACTAGTGTAACCAAGTTCCCAAATTTATAATATCTAGTTTGTAGAAGTAATTTAGTTCTATCGCTAATTTACTTAGTGTCGCGACCCTCTAAAAAAATTTTAAATTTTAAAGGGGGTTAACGGATTATTAGGTTAATTAGATTTGACTAACCTAACGCGGACCCTCCCAAGCCCTACCGAATCGCAACTTTGGTTTTTGTTTAAATGATTTTAAAATTTGGAGTCGCCACTAATCGTTCTTGGTAGGTCGATTAGAAACCTAAATAAATTAGCGGGAGAACTAATTTATTCCTGCGAACCAGAGATTAGGAGCTCGGGGACTTGGTTACACTAGTTAATTAAAACTAATGCCCTTTCGGTACCTTAATTTCATGGATATCCTAATTCGGCAACTCAGGCTTGGTTTATTCCTAAGGCTATAGTAGGGTATTCTCTTTTGTGTTTTCACTTTTTAAATAGGATGCATGGATGGTATATATTTTTATTTGTTATATTTTTTTAAGTGTTAAAGATTCCCTGAAGCCGAAAGAAGGAGTGTGTTAACGACTTCTGTGCAGTATTACAACCTACTTATCTTTTGGGTCTGATGATTCAAAAATTAAATTATAGGAAGTACATGACAGTGAATAAACACCTCCAATGGGAGGCCTAGCATTGGCTTGGCTCTTCCCTTTGGGATTTAAGGTACAGGTATTTAAGTTGCAAGTATTTAAACTACTGTAAGTAAAAACCTCCAATGGGAGGCTAAGCATTGGCTTGGCTCTTCCCTTTGGGATTTAAGGTACATGTATTTAAGTTGCAGGTATTTAACTACTGTAAGTAAAAACCTCCAATGGGAGGCTAAGCATTGGCTTGGCTCTTCCCTTTGGGATTTAAGGTACATGTATTTAAGTTGCAAGTATTTAACTACTGTAAGTAAAAACCTCCAATGGGAGGCTAAGCATTGGCTTGGCTCTTCCCTTTGGGATTTAAGGTATAGGTATTTAAGTTGCAGGTATTTAACTACTGTAAGTAAAAACCTCCAATGGGAGGCTAAGCATTGGCTTGGCTCTTCCCTTTGGGATTTAAGGTACAGGTATTTAAGTTGCAGGTATTTAACTACTGTAAGTAAAAACCTCTAATGGGAGGCTAAGCATTGGCTTGGCTCTTCCCTTTGGGATTTATGGTGCAGGTATTTAAATTGCGGATGGACTTTGTCCTCTCCATTCTGGGGTATGAATTCTTTAAAATAAAATACGACGAATTGATTCAACAATTTGAAATTTGTGCGCGCTTGAGGACTCCTCCAAGCCGATTTTGTGTTTCCATAGGGTTGACCATTGATATAGAGCTGCGGCTTCCTGACATAAAATAGAGTGAAGTGTCAGTATACAAAATATGTGCTAATCTGCACCTAAAATCAGAAGAGGGGAAAGAGTACTTATCTCCCATTTTTTTGGGAGGGATTTCTATAGTTGATTTTCGCTCTCTATGTTCCCAATATAGAGAGTCTCTTTTGAATTAAGAGAGACTTTTGTAGCAAGCTTTCAATTCGGACTTCGATGCTTCCAAAGTCTTCTACTCGTACTCTGTTATCATTGGATCATGAATTCTCAAATGGTTCATCGTCTCCACGGATATCACCATTGATTGTTATATTAAGACATCAATTCCCCGTATTGTGAACTTAGCACATGCAATCACTTAAAAAGGAACTAGTTAGTGAGGTTTAGCAGATTAAATTAAAATAAGAAAATAAATAATAATAATAAAAAATGAAAGAATTGCTTTGAATTAGACTCTAATTGTCCTACTAACTTATCTATTGTAATATGCATCACGGAACAAACTATATTCACATGTGAAAACCAAAATTAAGTTATGTGAATTGAACATGAAGAAAAAAGAAAAAGAAAAAGAAAATAATAATAATCATGCATATTAAAGCTTAATTAGACACCCCATGATATCAAAGGCATTTCTCAGTTATTTCACTCTTTTTTCTTTGTATTTTTATCTATTATTATTAATTACTTATCAACTTAGTAATAATAATAAAGGAAGAGGAATAGGGTCCAATAACTCAATCCAAAAAGAAATCTAAACCCAAATCTCTATGGTTTTAGACACTCAACTAGACGAAACTTAAAAAATGAATCCAATCTGCGAGCTCAAGACTAGACCTAAACCCAAGATTAATCTAGATTCTCACGTAATAGCCTATTTCCTTTCTATTTTCAGCGAAGGTAAGCCCAAATTCAAGAGGGCCCAAACCAATCAAACTAAAATCAATTTACTTATCTCAATTGGCCCAAACGAAATCAGGTCTGCTTCCTCACGCATTCTTTGTACGGGCATTGCTGTGGGACACTCAGCCGGACCAAGCAATTCGCGTTCGTGACCAACAATGACAGGCTTCGCCAACTGGACCTCGTCGACCACTCCAATCCATACATCTTTCCATTTGCACTAACGCACAACACATATACGAGATAGAGGGATGTAAGCAGAAGACACAACGCGAACTTCGTGGAAAATCGACACCAATTTTTCGCCGGAAGGGCATGACCGATCGACCATTGCATGAGATGCAAAGTGCAGAACATAGAGAAGGAAAACAGATTCGACAATATCCTTGGTACAACGCAACATGGATACGAGCGTCGCGCCCAATAACCATTAAAACAGAGTCGATCAAGTAGAATGTATGGGTACGCGTTTATTCCGCGGCCGAGGACGAATCCACATGGGTTGGACCCATGCATTTCGTCGAACAGATGACAGGCGCGAGGTGAGAAGGAGATGTTGACACTTTCCTCGGTTTAACAGGATAGAACAGGGGGGATGAGAGTGCGAGGGAGGCTGAGGTTGAGGGTCCCGGGGCGGGTGAATTCCTCGTCAATCTTTCGAGCACTCAAGGAGAAGGGGATGACCCATCGTTGAAGAGATAGAAGGCCAGATGGAGATGGCTAGAGTCGCAGGAGGATCTGAGCAAAACGATGGAGGACGGAGGCGAAAGAAAACTTGTTGAAGAACATCTGAACGGACCCGTCCATCGTTCTCAGTATCCCTGTTACCGTCGTGGAGTGTTGGGGTTTTGTACCGCGCCTCGGGGAAGAGTTCCCCCTGTGATCATTCGGGCCTCCTGCTTTTGGAATGGCAGATGGTTTTTCGATGAAACCCCCCTCTCACCTTTTTTTATCTTTCGGTTCCCAGCCCCACCTTTCTTGAGTTGGAGATCTACCTAATCTTCTTCAAACCCTCCTCCAGTGCTGTTGCGGTGTTGAGTCCAAAAGTAGCAGCCGTAGAGGATTTTTTTCTTGCGGTCCATTTGAGTTCTGCCACTAAGAGCAGCTACCATCAATCGGTGGAAATGGATCTTCAACCATCAGACCCCTTAAAGTCGTTAGAGATCTTGACATTTTATAAGCATCTGTCTTGCTTCCGCTGACATTAGGTTGTTCAATAGCAATAGTTGGTGAGGGTCACAAAAATTCATCGTTTGGACAGCAAAACGTCGCTAAAATATCGGCCCCCTAAATGTTATGATGAAACTTGGCAGATGTAAGTGTCCGAAATCCGAGTTCGGGACAAGATCAGTGACCAATATCGGGAGCGTAAACTGCAACGTAAAGCTGCGCTAGAAGATTCGATTTGAATCTTGATGACGACGAAATGCGCGCTAACCCGACGAGGTGACGGGCAAATGAACGAGCGGAGACTTCACCTCGATTATGCCCGAATTGGATGGGTCATCGTAACTTCGTATACGAATTGCAACAAATTAGTTGGGTGCCTCCGAAAATTACAGGAAGTATCGTGCTCAAAAAGGGAGGTGGTTTCTCCTTGAGAGAAAAAAAAAAAAAAAGACCCATGGAGAAGTTCCTTTTTTTCTCAATAAAATATTCACCCTCTAACGAAAACCTCCTCCCGTCGAGAAGTCCTTGGAAGAAGTTCCTCTTTTTTATTTTCCAACCTTTTTACCGAGAGAAACCCTTGCCAAGTATCCTATCTTCCTTTCTTCTTTTCAAAAAAACAATCATGGAGGCTCTCCTCTTTTATTTTATTTTAAACTTTCCAGCTCACTTCCTCTCCCACTAGCGTTGGTTTCTCTTTTCTTTCGGTGAATGGGTTCTAAAAGAAAACAATTTGCTCCCTCTTTCCATGTGTGGTGGGTCTGCCCAAAATTGGTTTTATAACATTTGATATTTGAGTGACAAATGAAGAATGGGTGTCTTTGTGAACGTAGAATCCTTCAATTCCGGAACGATTTCGTCCACTTAATTCGAGAGAAGTCTTGATCATTTCTATATCATGCGTAATAATTCTCACTGTCGATGTATCAATTGTTTTTCCCAGCTAATGGACTTTGCGCATATGAATAATTACTGCGACCATCTGAATTGGGCTAAGATAAAAAAAAAAATTAGATTATTAAGGGACCAAGTCAAGACTTCAAAAATGCAAAAATCAGAAATTACAAAGCTAAAATAAATTTTCTAAATTTTTTTCAAATGACCTAAAAATGAAATAAAGAAGCTCTAAATTCCAAATTAAATTTTTCTAAAATTCATTCGGCTAAAATAAAGAGAAAAATTAAAATAAAAATATTAACTATATATTCACATTTTCATAGCCTCCAATGCAATCTTTTAGCAATTTAATTTTATGAATTTTTAAGGATTTTTTTTATTAATTTTAACTTTAAAAGAAAAGATGATTAAAAATCAGGTGTCAACACTTAGGTTTCTAATCAACTTACCAAAAAATGATTAGTGGCGACTCCAAATTCTAAAATTATTTGAATAAAAATCAAAGTTGCGATTCGGTAGAATTTGTGAGAGTCCGTATTAGGTTAGTCAATTTAATTAACCTGATAATCCGTTAATCTGAAATTTCATCATCGATTGAAATTTTTTCAGGCCGCAACAATAAAGGGTTCTAACCTCTTTCTTTCGAAGTACCTTATTAGCTTCACCCCACGTATTTTTAGGTAAACCTGAACTTAGTAACATCATGTTCATCATTTCTTTCAATGTACGATTTTTATGTTCAGCTACACCATTTGATTGAGATGAGTAAGGCGTAGTTACTTTACGTATAATTTCGTGTTGTGCATAGAATTCACTAATTGGTTCTTCATACTCACCACCTCTATCACTTTTCAATCTTTTTATTTTCTTATTGAGTTAATTTCAACTTCATTCTTTTAGAGAACAAATTTCTCTAAGGCTTCACTTATGCTTTTAAGCAAATACACATAGTAGTATTTAGTGCTATCATCGATAAAGGTAATAAAATATTTATTACCGGCTCTTGTTTGCATGAATTTCAAATCGCAAACATCACTATGAATTAATTCAAAGGGTTTGATGTTTCTTTCAACTATTTGAAACGATGATCTCGTTAATTTTGCCTCAACACAAATTTCGCATTTATGTTTTGAATCAATTTGAAATGAGGGAATATGTTTCAAGTTAATTAATCTACGCAAAGTATCATAATTAACATGTTTTAGTCTACCATGCCATAAATTGAAAAACTCAAGCAAGCAAATAGAAGACTTATTTTCTTTATTGTTTATTGTCATTACATTGAGCTTAAAAAGCCCATCAGATACATATCCCCTCCCCACATACATTTCAAATTTGGATAAAATCACTTTGTCTGACTCGAACACCATACGAAATCCATGTTTATTTAACAGAGACTTGGAGACTAGGTTCTTTCGAATTTCTGGTACATAGAAGACATTGTTCAGAGTCAATTCCTTTCCAGATGTCATTTTCAATAGCACATTCCCTTGGCCTTCAACAGCAAAAGAGGTAGAGTTCCCCATGAAAACTTTCTTCCCATTCATTGGTTCGAAAGTTGAAAACAGATCTTTATTTGAGCATATGTGCCTAGTGGCACCAGTGTCAATCCACCATTTCTTCGAATTCGACCCAATCAAGTTCACTTCAGAAACCATTGCAGAGACGTTTATGTCAAACATATTTTGAGTGATGTTATTCACCATATTTGTCTCATAATTCTTCTTTTTTCAGAAGTCTGCAATCCACCGATCTATGACCTATCTTGTCATAGTTGAAACATTTTCCTTGAAACTTGTTCTTTGAAACTCCTCATTTTGGTCCCAACCTTGGCTTAACAATTTCCTTATTCTTGTGGCCTTGTCTATGCTCCACAACATTTGCCTTAGCCACGGAAGGATTGAACATTTTCCGTTCAGAACCTTTGTTATCTTCTTTGATTCGAAGTCTAACAATTAGTTCTTCCAGGTTCATTTCCTTTTGCTTGTACTTGAGGTAGTTCTTGAAATCCTTCCACCGAGGAGGTAGCTTCTCTATAATATGAGCCACTTGGAAGGTTTCACTCAAGATCATTCCTTCAGCCTGAATCTCATTCAAGATCACTTGGATTTCTTACGCTTTACTGATCAGTCTTAGAATTCACCATTTTATAATCAAGGAATCGACCGACAACAAATTTCTTTGCTCCGACATCCTCTCTTTTATATTTTCGGTCCAAGGATTCCAACAACTCCTTTGCTGTCTTTATCGTGCAATAGACATTGTACAATGAGTCATGTAAACTATTCATGACATAATTCCTACACAGGAAATCAGAGTGTTTCTAAGCTTCAATAGCATTAACGACTTTCTTATCTATTTCTCCCTCTGATAGCTTAAGAGCTTTCTCAATTAAGAATCTCGCAAAATTCAATGTTGTTAAATAAAACAACATCTTTTGCTGTCATTTTTTAAAATTCGATTCGTCGAATCTTTTAGGTTTCTCGCCATGGTGAATAGAAACCACAGCAGGGGCAGAGGCAGAGGATTGGGCGATGGCAGAGGCAAAGGGTTGACTGATGTTGTTAGCAGCCACATCAATCACTTTTTTTCCGATAGCCATTTCAATCTAAATTTCGAAGCGAATGGAAGTCGGAATAGAATCAAACCTATTTTAGATTGTTGTAAGAATCAAAATAGGATTAGCATAAACGTTGTGAACAATACTCAAGCCAAAAAAAAAAGAAAATTGTAATTACAATAACATGAATGAAAATAATAGAATTGATACAAATGGACCGAGAACTGTGTTAGACAGAATTTTCTTAAAACAGATTCGCCCCCTCCCTCTGGTATGTGCTGGAGGATTCTCGAACATCTGTCTCCCAAGATATAATGACGAACAGCGAAGAAGTAAGCATAGTACCTCAAGCTTTTGGCGAACTGAAACAACGTCTCGAACACTTGAAAAACAATACAGGATGAAGGGACTAGAAACCGAAAGAAAGTTTTCATTTTTTTCTTCTTCTCTTCTCTAAATTACGAAGGTACGTCTATTACGCCAACATTAATGCACATCGTAATTGATGACATTAATTTCATCGTAACCGAGGACATTAATTTACATCGGTTACGCTGATATTAATTAACATCATAACCAACGACATTAATTCACATCGTAATTGATGACAGTAATTCTTATCGTAATCGACGACATTAATTCACATCGATTACGTTGGTATTAATCGAGCTATTAATCTATCAATTACAATAGGTTCAACTTGAGAACTGGCCTTACTCAACTAGTTCTCAAAAAATTAAGAGCTTGTCTTAATCGGTTCGCCCCTAACCTAGTTAAGTAATTTTACGCTCTTTTTCATCAATTCAGTCTTGAATATGTATGACATACTATCCTCAAACGAAAAGGAAAAACTATATTCATATTTAACAATTGTATATTTAACAAGTCTTTGGTATCTTTTTATTTAACAATTTAATGAGGCCAAAAAAACAATTTTCATATTTAACAATTTAACGAGGCCAAATTACAACAAAAGGCCAAAATCATTAACTCATTCACAATATATATATATATATATATATTAAATAAGATGGAACCATCAAAAAGCCTCTTCAATCCCTACCAAATCATCAAACTTAAGCATGAAAGGCTAATTTTGTGGATCTTCGCCAAAATTTATCTTAGTCATGAAGCTTAGTACTCTCCAATTCTATTTAATCTGCACAATTGACTTTATCTAAAATAATTCGAATAAAATAGATGATGTGTGACGACCCAAGAACTATATCCCGTTATTCTATTTCTATTTAATTTGTTTATTATTTTCTATCAAATTTATTATTTATTTATGGAAACGTTCATAGCTAACCTAATTTAACATACATAGCAAATTTCAAGATTTTTATAAACATATTTAGTTTTACACATTTGCCTCAAGTATATTTTACAAAATACACTATCCTCCCTTAGAGAAGGCCACGGTTTAGAACCGGTCGGTTCTGGTTCGGAACCGCCGGTTCTAGTTCATGACCTATCATGAACCAGACTCGGAACTTTTAAGGCGGTTCCAATTCTGATTCAAGGCCCAATTCTGGTTTGGGTTTGAACCCGTTCCGTCCGGTTCACAACCATTTTTTAAATAAAATTTTTTGAAATAAAAAATAAAATTTTGAATTATGAATTATGAAATAAAAAGTATAAATTATGAAATAATAATTTTTAAATATAAATTGTAACCAAATTTGAGGATCGGGGGAACAAAAGAGAGGGAGGAAAGGGCCTATATATCTTCTTGAGGATAAAAAATCAAAGCTCATGTAGTTCTTTTACCTTTGATAACGCCTTACTTACCTAATCATCAATCGTCGCTACCTGTGGCGGTGGTATCTCCATCATTGAAGAATTTGAATTCATTGTTGTGATCCATCTCTTATTGTCGATATGCAGTCTTTATCCAATTATCGACACAAGCTTGAGTCTCAACTGAATCCGGAGCTAATCTTGAACGTCGATCATCTAAAATATTACCTCCAGCACTAAATGCTTCAACCGCAACTGTTGAGCAAAGGGTTGTGAAAATCTATTTTGCAATGTGAGCTAATATTGGAAATTGAGTTGAATGACTATTCCACCACTGTAGAATTTCGAAATCCATGCCTTTGAATTGAGGAAACTCAAATACAATGGTAAAATAAATCTCTAGTTCGAAAATATTTTTCATTATTTCATTTTTGGCTTTTTTGCCTATTTATTAGATTTCTAGAACCTCTACCTAAGTGGCTGCCTTGCATATCACTAGTTTGGAAAGGAGTTCCACTATCATCGACTATATTATTTCTACTACAAAATCATTATACAATTTTACTATTATATTTTTAACTTCTTTTTCTATATCCCTAATATTCACAGTTTCAGTCAAATAAATGCGTAGTGGGATAATAAAAATCGGATAAAGTATAAATTGCATTACTAAAATTTTTTAACAAATCTAATTTTTTTTGGCAAATATCCCACTCTTGTGGGTATAAATTATTTTGAGAAACATGGTTCATAAAAAACATAATAGTGAATCTTTATATGAAAAGTATTGATTAAACCATTCGTGTGTAGAATTCCAATGATTTGGAGCATCTCTTGAAAATATTTTTGGTTTTCTTTCATTTTATTTACAAAATCTACCCCACTCTCTCATAACTTGGGGATGTTTCCATAAATATTAAATTGCTGTTTTCATTGGACGGAGGAAAATTTCAAAAGTTCTAAACTATCATGTATGCATAAATTTAAAACATGACAAGCACCTCTAATTGTCGCGACCCTCTAAAAATTTTTATTATTTCTAAAGGGTTAACGGATTATTAGGTTAATTAGATTTGACTAACCTAACGCGGACCCTCCCAAGCCCTACCGAATCGCAACTTTGGTTTTTGTTTAAATGATTTTGAAATTTGGAGTCGCCACTAATCGTTCTTGGTAGGTCGATTAGAAACCTAAATAAATTAGCGGAAGAACTAATTTATTCCTGCGAACCAGAGATTATGAGCTCGGAGACTTGATTACACTAGTTAATTAAAACTAATGCCCTTTCGGTACCTTAATTTCATGGATATCCTAATTCGGCAACTCAGGCTTGGTTTATTCCTAAGGCTCTAGTAGGATATTCTCTTTTGTGTTTTCACTTTTTAAATAGGATGCATGGATGGTATATATATATTTTTAAGTGTTAATCATTCCCTGAAGCCGAAAGAGGGAGTGTGTTAACGACTTCTGTGCAGTATTACGACCTACTCATCTTTTGGGTTTGATGATTCAAAAATTAAATTATAGGAAGTACATGACAGTGAATAAACACCTCCAATGGGAGGCCTAGCATTGGCTTGGCTCTTCCCTTTGGGATTTAAGGTACATGTATTTAAGTTGCAAGTATTTAAACTACTATAAGTAAAAACCTCCAATGGGAGGCTAAGCATTGGCTTGGCTCTTCCCTTTGGGATTTAAGGTACAGGTATTTAAGTTGCAGGTATTTAACTACTGTAAGTAAAAACCTCCAATGGGAGGCTAAGCATTGGCTTGGCTCTTCCCTTTGGGATTTAAGGTGCAGGTATTTAAGTTGCAGGTATTTAATTACTGTAAGTAAAAACCTCCAATGGGAGGCTAAGCATTGGCTTGGCTCTTCCCTTTGGGATTTAAGGTGCAGGTATTTAAGTTGCAGGTATTTAACTACTGTAAGTAAAAACCTCCAATGGGAGGCTAAGCATTGGCTTGGCTCTTCCCTTTGGGATTTAAGGTGCAGGTATTTAAGTTGCAGGTATTTAACTACTGTAAGTAAAAACCTCCAATGGGAGGCTAAGCATTGGCTTGGCTCTTCCCTTTGGGATTTATGGTGCAGGTATTTAAATTGCGGATGGACTTTGTCCTCTCCATTCTGGGGTATGAATTCTTCAAAATAAAATACAACGAATTGATTCAACAATTTGACATTTGTGCGCGCTTGAGGACTCCTCCAAGCCGATTTTGTGCTTCCATAGGGTTGACCATTGATATAGAGTTGCGGTTTCCTGACATAAAATAAAGTGAAGTGTCAGTATACAAAATATGTGCTAATCTGCACCTAAAACCAGAAGAGTGGAAAGAGTACTTATCTCCCATTTTTTTGGGAGGGATTTCTATAATTGATTTTCGCTCTCTATGTTTTCAATATAGAGAGTTTCTTTTGAATTAAGAGGGACTTTTAGTCACAGATCAGTTGAGAAATCGGTGGACAGCTTAGGAGCTTGTCTGGGCCGATTTTTGCATCTCTACGAGATTTTTGCTGTTGACGTAGAGATATCCTTCTCCTGACATAAAATATGGGGAAAAAAGAGATGGAGAAATTGTATACAATTTGTGCTAATTTGCGAGTAAAATCATAAATAAATGAATAAATAAAAACACTTAGCTCGAATTTGCTTGCTCGTTGACGAGGATGAACTCTTGATTTATATTGATCGATGAAGGAATTTGTGATGATAACCCCTAGCTTTAAACTCCCATCATCTTCAAAATTCTCTCTCTTTTGGTATTTTCTTTTTTCTCGAATTTTTCTTCAATCTCCCAAAACTCTCTCAAACATCCAAAATTTCCTCTCCAAATAATTCTCCCAAACACTTCAAATTTTCTCTCCCAAGAATCCCCTCTCAAGCTCACTTCATCCTCCTTTTATAATCTACTCATTTATCTCCCATTCTAATTTTTCCACTAACTCTATCTCCCATTCTAATTTCTCCACTAACTCTTCTTCATTTTCATCTTCCATTCTCCATCTCTATCTCACATTCTAATCTCTCCACTAACTCTTCTTCATCTTCATCTTCCCTTCTCCATATTTATCTCCCATTCTAATTTCTCCACTAACTCTTCTTCATCTCCATCTTCCCTTCTCTATTCTTATCTTCCATTCTAATTTCTCTACTAACTCTTCTTCATCTCTATCTTCCCTTCTCTATTCTTATCTTATTTTCTCAATCTATTCTTCTCCAACTTCTCTTCTTCATCTCCTCTTCTCCATCTTCCCTTCTCTATTCTAATTTATCCACTAACTCTTCTTTTTGTTATTTGTAAAATGATCCTTCAAGAGTTAAGTATTTGCACTCTAGTCCTTGAATTTTAAGTATTTACAATTTAGTCCCTGAAAAAATATATTTCTTTAAGTCCAAATCTCCTCACAATTTTTGACACACCAAAATTCACCACATGTCAAATTTAAGCTCATTTCTTGCCGTTGAAAATAATGCAGAATTTAATTAGAGCCCTTTTGCAAAATTAAGTCATTCTGGGTATAATTGGGCCAAGATGAAAATTTAAAATATTAGAAGACAATGTCACAACTCATAAAAAGTGAAAATTAAAAATAATTTGACTCAAATTAAATTTTTTTAGGCCCGATTCAAGATTATACTCGTGAAGGAACACGTGACTCGAATTGGATTTTTCTGAATTTGCGATGGCCAATATGAAAATAGATTTAAAATAAAAATATTAACTATCTTTGTGTATTTTTTTGGCCTCAAATGATTATTTTTCCAAAATTTTCAAGTATTTTTGTATTTTTTTTAAAAAAATTAAAATATATATTATATATATATATATATATATAATATGAAATTTTATTTTTTGTTCAAAAATGGTTGCCTAGGCTTGGCCAAGGCTTCCAAAGTTGATTTTTCAATTTTCTCATTTTTTCTTCATTTTTTGTTTTATGAATTTTCGAAAATAAAAATACCGAAAAATACTGAAAATATGAAAAATCATTTTTTGGTCAAAATTGGTTCCCTAGGCTTGGCTAAGGTCCCCAAAGTTGATTTTTCAATTTTATGAATTTTTATGGATTTTTTATTACTTTAGCAATAGAAAAAATGATTAAAAATCAGGTGTCAACAGCTGCCCCTCTTTGAAAGGAAGCTCGGTAGAGGTTCATTTCAAAGACGAGATGACACCTGAATTCTAATCGACTCAATACAAGGAAATAAAAAGAGTCGTGACATGAATGTTCCACTGAAAATGAAATGAGAACCTAAGGATTCGTTATATAAAAAAACTTTAGGGTGGTTGAACTTGAACCCGTATGGTGGATCAACCCATGGTAGATTCCTAATAAAAGGATTCTACTGATTAAAAATTGAATTAAAATTTGACCCGTATGGTGGGTCATACCATTTAACCCGTATGGTGGGTCGTACCATGGTAGATTCCTAATAAAAGGATTCTACTGATTAAATTTTGATTGAGATTTGACCCGTATGGTAGGTCACCCCATGGAGATACCTGTAAGAAGGACTTGGTGCCTGTAGAAAGGACTTGGTGTCTGTAAAAAGGACTTGTGCCTGTAAGAAGGACTTGATTTGCCTGTAAGAAGGACTTACTTTGCCTGTAAGAAGGACTTTGTGCCTGTAAGAAGGACTTGCGTTGCCTGTAAGAAGGACTTTGTTTGCCTGTAAGAAGGACTTTGTTTACCTGTAAGAAGGACTTTGTTTGCCTGTAAGAAAGACTTGATTTGCCTGTAAGAAGGACTTTATGCCTGTAAGAAGGACTTGATTTGCCTGTAAGAAGGACTTTGTGCCTGTAAGAAGGACTTTGTGCCTGTAAGAAGGACTTGATTTGCCTATAAGAAGGACTTGGTTTGCCTGTAAGAAGGACTTAGTTTGCCTGTAAGAAGGACTTGATTTGCCTATAAGAAGGACTTTGTGCCTGTAAGAAGGACTTAGTTTGCCTGTAAGAAGGACTTTATGCCTGTAAGAAGGACTTGGTTTGCCTGTAAGAAGGACTTGGTTTGTCTGTAAAAAGGACTTAGTTTGCCTGTAAGAAGGGCTTGGTGTACCTCAAAGGGTGCCATTCTGAAATCTGGGGAGACCAGGAATCCTACGGAAGCTCAAACCCAAATTATATTCTCCTGTCGCTTTAGGAATAAACCAAAGAGGCAGAGATCAAAAGGTCTCGAACATTTCTGTCCTTAAGACAAATCATGCTTTATTGAAGAAGGTGGATACCTATATATACCGTAATGGATTCGAGTACCCCAACAACCGTCAGAATTCATTCTCTTGAAAGGTTCAGGTTGAAGATATACTTACCTGAGAATTTGGAAGAAATGCTTGGTGGCTTCTCGACAACCAGGCTTGTTCATTCCATAATCGCCAAATGAATTTCAAGACTTTGGAAGGTAACTCAAACACCGGGAATGTGTTGCCTGTCAGGCAATGTCAGAGCTAACATGTGCAAGCATTTTCATCAATGCGTTCATTGGTTCATACAAAATTGTTCAGCTAAGTTGGCAATGATTAGAAGTAGTCTGTGTGATAACTCATGATGCAATCAATCAAAATGTGGATCATGCAAAACTATTCTGTCAAGTTTGCATTACCAATTCTATTTAAGGAGGTTCTCATAATATGAACGCCTCGAATGTAATCTGAATGGGGGACTTTAGTCCGAAGGGGCTTTCTCTCACTCTAGAGAAAGGCTGTTTATCTGTAGATTAAAATGTTAGACCCGTGTGTAGAAATGGTTTAACTTTCCTCATCCTGTTATGCCCCATTTTGCACATTTGATGTCTCCTATGCAGTTTATGCTCTAAGTTGGAGTTGGTAAATTAAACATGCGGAATAATCATACATAATTCGTGAAATGTGTAAACACAATGCCGATGTGACAATTTTTAGCATCATGTGTATTTATATAATGTGCAAACATGGGCGGATTTGAATTGCCCCTGGTATGTGGGTGGATTGAACAAATTGGGAAGCCCACTCCTTATGTCGAGGAGCGATTTGTCTCAAGTTTTGCCCCTGCACGATGAGGCATATGGATGAGGGAGCATTTTGGTTTGTTTAGTGACAGCGACCGCCATGGTTTAGCAGTTAAATGCCCCCCATTTTTCACCAGAATAGATCTTGTCAAATGATCATCATTTTCTTTTGGATTTGTCTCCTCCAATATGTTACATGTTAGTATAAATATTTCCTACAACAAGAAAAGGAGACATGTCAACCGGTATTAAAAGGGATAAATTGGAAACGATACTGATTTACCCTTCATCTTGAATGCCTTGGACAAGTCTTTTACCAATTTTGCTGGGTTGAGTTTTCTTCGACTTTTGTTGGATGCTTCACCATTAAGCCGAGAATGTGGCAAAATATTGACTTCAGTATTACTCGTCGAGTATTCCTGCATTCGGTCCATTGGACCATAGGTGTCCATGGGGTTTTCTTTTCAAAGGTTAATCCTTGGGGATAATGCGGCCCTGTTGTATCACCTTGGGCCTTGTTACGATATTTCTCGAGGTAATTTGCAATCCCTGTTAAGAATGGAATAAAAAAATTCAGGACTCGAGATGATTATGTGCAAATTAGAACGATACAGAATTACCCATGTCTGAGATTGTTCGGATCTTTCGCTTGTATTTTTCTTTAACCGAAGCTGTCCATCCCGTGGTATGTCCATGAGTTGATTTGCCCCCAATTTAGCCCGACCAGGAAATTTGGTTTTTGGATACAACTGTATTCTCGAGTCGCTTTTGCAAATTCCTGAAAATAGAAGGGATCAAATTTAAAACCGGAGTAATTTAAGGGTAAATTGGAACGATACGGATTTACCCTTCAAATTTACGCAGATTTCGTCTCGATATTAATTTTTTCGAGTTTGGTGCGGTTAACGGCTCCGAGCATTTAATAGGGGGAAAGGGAAATGATTACTTCTAGCTTGTGCATTAATTTTGGACATCGACAAAAGGCGAGAACGTGCGATGAAACTAAGTAGACGTATTCGTCTAGGTTTAATCTTCTTCATGATGCTCTCGCGGGTTGCGGTAGACGATGATATCAAGAACATTAGAGAGGCATTCAGTGTGGCTTTCCATCAGCCGCCTAGAGACCCGCGTTCAATCATGTAAATTAATAAAGCTACCACCACTTAATTAGTGTGCCAATAAATTCGGCCATTTGTTGCGTGCCCCACTTTAACCGTGTTTTGTTTCTTTCGGTGCCCACTTGCTCTTGTCGGGCGCCTGTAGCATTGGGAGAAATACTTGTGGGTCACATTCATTAATAGAACCTCGGTCCTCTAAAACCCTCCGCGTGTTTCGGATCCGAGGAAATTTTAAGACCGGTCTCTGGTTGATTTAATCAGGTTAAGGTACTTATTTCATGGTTTCTGATTATATAATCCATATTGTCTTTCAAAAGACGCGGGATCCTCTGTAATACATTAAATATGCCCCCGTGTTTAATCAGTATAAGTCCACCGTCATATCACAATACACTGCCCATACAAGTTTATGGATTGACACAACTCTATCTGTCAAAGATGGACAGTGTTCGTTTGCCTCCCTGAATTAACGGTTGAAGCCTTGGTGTTTTTCGTCTTTTGGTATTTCTGAAGATCATTCTTGATATATTATTGAACTTAATTTTTACACTCGTCTGGGGTATCTAGGATCTCCCTGCAAAAGAAAAGGATATAATTAGTATGCGACACAAGGAATGTCGGTCCATGACTCATATATTAGTCCAATTTTATTTTTTCTATTTTATAGAGAAATCAGAAAAAAAAATTTCTTTAGGAAGAAATGGGTTAATTTCTGATACAGAATTTTTTTGCATATTTATTACTCTTTTTTTATTATTTTTTTTAAAGGAATGTGACAAAATCTCTTGATGTTTACTAAAATCTTTGAAGGAATTTCCTTTTTATCAAAATAAATTTTCAGAGGTAAATTTATCAGGAAAATTTTATTTTTATTGAAGCAGGAAAGACATAACAGAAATCCTTTATTGGTTAACAAAATTCCCCCGAGACATTAGTCTAATTTTATTTAGAGAAAATTTTCTTAGAAAAACATGAGCGAATTTCTCGAAAATAATTTTTGTTGCAAGTTTTTATAATTTGAAAGAATGTGATAAAATCACTTGATGTTTACCAAAGTTTTTTTTTTAAGGAATTTTTCTTTTTATCGAAATAAATTTTTAGAGGAAAATTTGTCAGGAAAATTTCATTTTTATTGAAGCAAGAAAAACATGACAAAAATCTCTTATTGGTCAATACAACTCCCCCGAGACATTAGTCTAATTTTATTTAGAGAAACTTTTCTTAGAAAAACATGAGCGAATTTCTCGAGAAGAATTTTCTTGCAAGTTTTTATAATTTGAAAAATGTGATAAAATCACTTGATGTCTACTAGAGTTTTTTTTAAGGAATTTTTCTTTTTATTGAAATAAATTTTCAGAGGAAAATTTTTTCAGGTAAATTTCATTTTTATTGAAGTAATAAAAACATGACAAAAATCTCTTATTGGTTAATAAAATTCTCATGAAGGGATTTTTTCACATCATTTTTTCAAAAAAAAAATAAAAAGAAATGAGGGACAAATTTAATTTTTATTTTCTTTTAAAAGAACGGTCGTAATATCAAGCTCAAAAACTGACTAACACCTAGCATGGACCGACCGAAAATAAATACAAGATAAAATTAGAGAACTTACTTTTACCTTGGAGAAATGCAAATCACATAGTCATGCGCATGACTCAAGTGAGGAGTGGACTCTAGAAAATAAAAGAAGGAGAGACAGGGTATGGACCTAAAAGGCCCCCACTATCTGAATTGACAACCTTACCCTCCGCGCAATCAAATCACAATGGGAAGAATTGTCAATTCAGATAATGAGCGGGACAAAATATGGTCAACCCAAGCGTAATCGACGCAAGAGCTTTGCATATTCGATCCCTATCTATGGTTACCTAGGAAAAATTTCGCGACTTGGGTTTAGACGCTTGTGTGTGCAGGTGTTGTGATCCTCAGAATATGCAAGACATGCACAACAATTGATATCAAAACAGCGCTTCTAAAAATGTGTGAAATTAAACATAATCCCAACACCCAGCCTGCAAAACAAATGGGTTAGCCAAACACTCCGCCCTTTATAACTCCCATCCTGCAAAAACATATAACACCTATAGAATGAGTCCCAAGCAAGATCGCCAGAAACGAGATATCCATGAAATTTTCATCGGCCTAAGTCCACTAAGACTTTTAAAATTTCGAAAAAATTTAAGTATTCCAATTGGTATCTTTTTTCGAAAATTTAAAAATCTCTATTCCCCAGTGGAGTCGCCAGTCTGTCGTGACCCTCTAAAAATTTTTATTATTTCTAAAGGGTTAACGGATTATTAGGTTAATTAGATTTAACTAACCTAACGCGGACCCTCCCAAGCCCTACCGAATCGCAACTTTGGTTTTTTGTTTAAATGATTTTGAAATTTGGAGTCGCCACTAATCGTTCTTGGTAGGTCGATTAGAAACCTAAATAAATTAGCGGAAGAACTAATTTATTCCTGCGAACCAGAGATTATGAGCTTGGGGACTTGGTTACACTAGTTAATTAAAACTAATGCCCTTTCGGTACCTTAATTTCATGGATATCCTAATTCGGCAACTCAGGCTTGGTTTATTCCTAAGGCTCTAGTAGGGTATTCTCTTTTGTGTTTTCACTTTTTAAATAGGATGCATGGATGGTATATATATATTTTTAAGTGTTAATCATTCCCTGAAGCCGAAAGAGGGAGTGTGTTAACGACTTCTGTGCAGTATTACGACCTACTCATCTTTTGGGTTTGATGATTCAAAAATTAAATTATAGGAAGTACATGACAGTGAATAAACACCTCCAATGGGAGGCCTAGCATTGGCTTGGCTCTTCCCTTTGGGATTTAAGGTACATGTATTTAAGTTGCAAGTATTTAAACTACTATAAGTAAAAACCTCCAATGGGAGGCTAAGCATTGGCTTGGCTCTTCCCTTTGGGATTTAAGGTACAGGTATTTAAGTTGCAGGTATTTAACTACTGTAAGTAAAAACCTCCAATGGGAGGCTAAGCATTGGCTTGGCTCTTCCCTTTGGGATTTAAGGTGCAGGTATTTAAGTTGCAGGTATTTAATTACTGTAAGTAAAAACCTCCAATGGGAGGCTAAGCATTGGCTTGGCTCTTCCCTTTGGGATTTAAGGTGCAGGTATTTAAGTTGCAGGTATTTAACTACTGTAAGTAAAAACCTCCAATGGGAGGCTAAGCATTGGCTTGGCTCTTCCCTTTGGGATTTAAGGTGCAGGTATTTAAGTTGCAGGTATTTAACTACTGTAAGTAAAAACCTCCAATGGGAGGCTAAGCATTGGCTTGGCTCTTCCCTTTGGGATTTATGGTGCAGGTATTTAAATTGCGGATGGACTTTGTCCTCTCCATTCTGGGGTATGAATTCTTCAAAATAAAATACAACGAATTGATTCAACAATTTGACATTTGTGCGCGCTTGAGGACTCCTCCAAGCCGATTTTGTGCTTCCATAGGGTTGACCATTGATATAGAGTTGCGGTTTCCTGACATAAAATAAAGTGAAGTGTCAGTATACAAAATATGTGCTAATCTGCACCTAAAACCAGAAGAGTGGAAAGAGTACTTATCTCCCATTTTTTTGGGAGGGATTTCTATAATTGATTTTCGCTCTCTATGTTTTCAATATAGAGAGTTTCTTTTGAATTAAGAGGGACTTTTAGTCACAGATCAGTTGAGAAATCGGTGGACAGCTTAGGAGCTTGTCTGGGCCGATTTTTGCATCTCTACGAGATTTTTGCTGTTGACGTAGAGATATCCTTCTCCTGACATAAAATATGGGGAAAAAAGAGATGGAGAAATTGTATACAATTTGTGCTAATTTGCGAGTAAAATCATAAATAAATGAATAAATAAAAACACTTAGCTCGAATTTGCTTGCTCGTTGACGAGGATGAACTCTTGATTTATATTGATCGATGAAGGAATTTGTGATGATAACCCCTAGCTTTAAACTCCCATCATCTTCAAAATTCTCTCTCTTTTGGTATTTTCTTTTTTCTCGAATTTTTCTTCAATCTCCCAAAACTCTCTCAAACATCCAAAATTTCCTCTCCAAATAATTCTCCCAAACACTTCAAATTTTCTCTCCCAAGAATCCCCTCTCAAGCTCACTTCATCCTCCTTTTATAATCTACTCATTTATCTCCCATTCTAATTTTTCCACTAACTCTATCTCCCATTCTAATTTCTCCACTAACTCTTCTTCATTTTCATCTTCCATTCTCCATCTCTATCTCACATTCTAATCTCTCCACTAACTCTTCTTCATCTTCATCTTCCCTTCTCCATATTTATCTCCCATTCTAATTTCTCCACTAACTCTTCTTCATCTCCATCTTCCCTTCTCTATTCTTATCTTCCATTCTAATTTCTCTACTAACTCTTCTTCATCTCTATCTTCCCTTCTCTATTCTTATCTTATTTTCTCAATCTATTCTTCTCCAACTTCTCTTCTTCATCTCCTCTTCTCCATCTTCCCTTCTCTATTCTAATTTATCCACTAACTCTTCTTTTTGTTATTTGTAAAATGATCCTTCAAGAGTTAAGTATTTGCACTCTAGTCCTTGAATTTTAAGTATTTACAATTTAGTCCCTGAAAAAATATATTTCTTTAAGTCCAAATCTCCTCACAATTTTTGACACACCAAAATTCACCACATGTCAAATTTAAGCTCATTTCTTGCCGTTGAAAATAATGCAGAATTTAATTAGAGCCCTTTTGCAAAATTAAGTCATTCTGGGTATAATTGGGCCAAGATGAAAATTTAAAATATTAGAAGACAATGTCACAACTCATAAAAAGTGAAAATTAAAAATAATTTGACTCAAATTAAATTTTTTTAGGCCCGATTCAAGATTATACTCGTGAAGGAACACGTGACTCGAATTGGATTTTTCTGAATTTGCGATGGCCAATATGAAAATAGATTTAAAATAAAAATATTAACTATCTTTGTGTATTTTTTTGGCCTCAAATGATTATTTTTCCAAAATTTTCAAGTATTTTTGTATTTTTTTTAAAAAAATTAAAATATATATTATATATATATATATATATATAATATGAAATTTTATTTTTTGTTCAAAAATGGTTGCCTAGGCTTGGCCAAGGCTTCCAAAGTTGATTTTTCAATTTTCTCATTTTTTCTTCATTTTTTGTTTTATGAATTTTCGAAAATAAAAATACCGAAAAATACTGAAAATATGAAAAATCATTTTTTGGTCAAAATTGGTTCCCTAGGCTTGGCTAAGGTCCCCAAAGTTGATTTTTCAATTTTATGAATTTTTATGGATTTTTTATTACTTTAGCAATAGAAAAAATGATTAAAAATCAGGTGTCAACACTAATGTGAAAAAAAATTTCCACCAAAAGCGGGTTTATAAATTATTTTTAACTCGTGAATGGAAATGGTATTTACCGAGGTATTATCAAAACCAATTGAAAAAATTATTATTAACCAATAAATATTCTTCTAAAACATACTTAATTATTCTATAAATATTATGTGCCGTATGCGTTTCATAAAAAACTCGAAATGCAATAATTCTTTTTTGAATGTTCCAATAATCGTCTATCTAATGTCATATAATACCCATATAATAATGAGTTTTCCAAGAATCACTCCAAATGTCCCTACTTGTATGTACACGTCCATTAAAAATTGCAAAATATTTTCTCAAATCTTCTTCTTTTTTATAAAGTTTAAAAATTTGGCGTTTAAACATATTTCTCAAAACAAATTTTGCTTGTGGAGTACATGCATTTTACATAAAAGTATTAAAACTAAAATTTTCATCAAAATTAAACAAAAAATGTTCAACAGCAGCAAATTTAGCTAATTCTTGCTCATAATTATTTCTATCGTAACCAAGTAAAGGGGAAGTGTTAGAATCGACAAATTTGAGAATTTGTTATTGCCTCTTGTCGATCCCGAATTCCGTTGAATGTTTTGACATCAAATATCGTCGATATATTTCATAGCCGCTTCCACTTGTAAATCTGTATATTTTTTTTTTTTGCAATGCTTACATGTGAGGTTGTAGTTGTTTCCTTCTATTTGTTGCTTAGAGAAGTGTTGCAATATGATGGATGTACCCACTCGGCTCATCTCCTTTGTTGTTGACGCTTTTTCGGCATTAGTAATAGGACATAGACTTTTTTGCGTTAGGACGTACTTGACATTGGGAATAACATTGATATCGTCATCGTTATTGTCTCCCCAATGTGCATACTCACAAGGATCATGAGAATAATTAGTGTTGACACTTGATTTTTGGCCAATTTTATTTTCACAAATTTTTTCGAAAGTCTATAAAAATTCATAAAATTGAAAAATCAACTTTGGGGACCTTAGTCTAGCCTAGGGAACCAATTTTGAGCAAAAAATAATTTTTCATATTTTTAGTATTTTTCCTCATTTTCTTTCAAAAATTTATAAAAAAAATTAATAAAAAATTATAAAATTGAAAAATCAACTTTGGAGACCGTGGCCAAGCCTAGGGAACTAATTTTGAGCAAAAAATAATTTTAAATATTTTAAATATTTTTCAATATTTTATTTTCAAAAATTCATAAAAATGAAAAATAAAAAATAAAAAAATTGCAAAAGCAACTTTGGGGACCTTGGACTAGCCTAAGGAATTAATTTTCAATAAAAAAATAATTTTTCATATTTTCAGTATTTTTCGCATTTTATTTACAAAAATTCATAAAACAAATCAATAAAAAAATGAGAAAATTACAAAATCAACTTTAAAAACCTTGGCCTGGCCTAGGAAACCAATTTTGTGCAAAAATTAATTTTTCTTTTATTTCGTATTTTAAATATTTTTTAGAAATTAGGAAAATACTGGAAAATTAATAAAACAAAATATTCAAGCCGAAAAAATGAAAAAATAGTCACTATTTTTATTTTAATTTTATATTCAATTTGGATAAATAAATTTTGAAAAATTAAATTTTGAATTGAAAGTTACTTTTTTAATTTCATTTTTTGATTATTTAAAAAATTTCTAGAAATTCCATTTTAACTCTGTAATTTTCCAATTTTGCATTTTTAGAGTCGTGTCATCCTCTTATATTTTTCAAAATTAAAATCCAGCCAAAAAGTCCATAGAATTGTCCAATTTCGCTAAAAAGGACCATAATGTAATTTTTTGATTTTTCAAATTAGTCCCTAAAAACACTTAAAATGCAATTAAAAGTTTTTTAGGGACCGAGTTGAAAATCAGAGCAAGTCACCCCCTAGTTTTGGCCTTATAAATCCATTGTTCATATCAATTTTTGCAAAAAAAAGGTCATTAAGAGTCTGGATTTTGCAAAATGGACCCTCGAGTCCAAATTAAAATTTGAAATTTTATGCAAATTTGCTAAAATTCTCGATAGAAAAGTCACTCTTTCTGTAGAAGTCCTAATCCTGAGCTTGCTTCTGACATCAATCTGGTGGAATTGGGGCAAAATAACGTTTAATTTAGATTTTTTTAACTTAGTCGGGTCAACCGGGTTGGATTGATCCGACCCGATCAACCCATTGACCGAGAAACCAGAGGCAATTCTGGCTTTGGCTTCTTTTCCTCTCGTATGAAGAAGATTTAAACAAGCTTGGTGTCGCAACCCGAAAAATATTTTTTTGATCGGGTGAACGGATTATTAGGCTAACTAAATGGATTAACCTAATACGGATCCTCCCAAGTCCTACCGAATCGCAACTTTGGTTTTTTTTTTTAAATGGTTTTAAAATTTGGAGTCGACACTAATCATTTTTGATAGGTTGATTAGAAACCTAAGTAAATTAGCAGGAGGACTAAATTACATCAGTTAATTAAAACTAATGCCCTTTCGGTACCTTAATTTCATGGATATCCTAATTTGACAACTCAGGCTTGATTTATTCTTAAGACTCTAGTGGGGTATTCCCTTTTTGTATTTTCACTTTTTTAAATGGAATGTACGTGAGTGACATTTCTTTTTTGCATTTTCAAAATATTAAATATTTCCCTAAAGCCAAAAGAGGGAGTGAGTTAATGACTTCTGTGCAGAGTTGCAACCTACTCATTTGGGGTCTAGTGATTCAAAAATTAAATTACGGGAAGTACATGACAATAAATAAAAACCACCAATGGATGGCCCAGCCTTGGCTTGGCCCTCTCTTTTAGGGTTTAATGGTACATGAATTAAATTGCAGCTATTTAAATGACGGTAAGTAAAAACCTCCAATGGGCGGCCTAGCATTGGCTTGGCTCTCCCCTTTGGGGTTTAATGTGCAGGAATTTAAATTGCAGGTATTTAAATGACTGTAAGTAAAAACCTCCAATGGGCGGCCTAGCATTAGCTTGGATCTTCCCTTTGGAATTTAATGGTGCATGAATTAAATTGCAGGAATTAAACGACCTCCAATTGATAGACTTTATCCTCTCCATTATGGGGTTTGAATTCTTTAAAATAAAATACAACGAATTGATTCAACAATTCAGGCCAACGTTCATCTACGGGTCGGTTGAGAATTTGATGGACATTTAGGGCTTGTCTGGGCCAACTTTGCACCTCCATGGTATTTACTGTTGACTTGAAGTTTTCCTTTACCTGACATAAAAATATGGGGAAATAGAGAGATGAAAAAAGTGTATACGATTTGTGCTAATTTGCGACTAAAACCACAAATAAATGAATAAATAAAAACACTTAGCTCGAATGTGCTAGCTCGTTGACGGGGATGAACTATTGATTTATGTTGATCGATAAAAGAATTTGTGATTATAACCCCTAGCTTTAAACTCCCATCATCTTCAAAATTCTCTCTCTTTTAGTATTTTCTTTCTCTCAAATTTTTCTTCAATCTCCCAAAACCCTCTCAAATATCTAAAATTTTCTCTCCAAAAAATCTTCTTCTCAAGCTCACTTCTTCCTCCTTTTATAGCCTATTCATCTATCTCTCATTCTAATTTTTCCACTAACTCTTCTTTATCTTATCTTCCTTTCTCTATTATCATCTTATTTTCTTCATCTCCTCTTCTCCATCTTCCCTTCTCCATCTCCTCTTTTCCATCTTCTCTTCTCCATCTTTCCTCCTCCATCTCCTCTTCTCCATCTTTCCTTCTTTATTCTAATTTCTTCACCAACTCTTCTTTTTAGTATTTACAAAATAATCTCTCAAGTATCAGGTATTTGTACTCTAGTCCCCGAGATTTTAAGTATTTGCAATTCAGTTCCTAAAGAAATATTTCTTTAAATCCAAATTTTTACACAATTTTCAGCACACCTCCCCCATGCTTTGGTCGAAATTTACCTCATGGGTACCCCTAGAAAAATTTGAACTTTATTTTTTTTATTAACTTAGGGGGTAAAATCCAAAATTCAACTAAGGCTCCTTTATAAGATTGAGTCATTTCAAATAAAATTGGGTCAAAATGAAAATTTAAAATATTAGAAGACAATGTCACAACTCATAAAAAGTGAAAAGTAAAAATAAATTGACTCAAATTGATTTTTTTAGGCCCAATTCTAGATTATGCTCGTGAAGGAACACGTGACCCGAATTGGATTTTTATGAATTTGTGATGGCCAATATGAAAATATATTTAGTAGAAAAATATTGACTATTTTGTGTTTTTTTTTCCTAAAACGTTATTTTTCAGAATTTTCAAGTATTTTTGTATTTTTTTGAAAAATATTTAAAAAAATATGAAAAATTATTTTTCATTCAAAAATGGTTGCTTAGGCTTGGCCAAGGCTTCCAGAGTTGATTTTGCAATTTTCTCATTTTTTTCTTGATTTTTTTATGAATTTTCGAAAAATAAAAGTGCTAAAAAATACTAAAAACATGAAAATTTATTTTTTGGTCAAAATTGGTTCCTGAGGCTTGGCCAAGGTCACCAAAATTGATTTTTTATTTTTATAAATTTTTTTGAATTTTCTACTAAATTTTTAAAAAGAAAATATGATTATAAATCAAGTGTCAACACTTGGGAGAGAGGATTTGCAACAAATGGAGATTCGCTTGGTTGAGACAATTGAGGGATCCTTATTCGGCTAAGAGATTGCAACGAGAGAATAGGCGAAAAGTGTGGGATTTGGGCGAACAGAACGAAAAAAAAAGGATTTAAAAGGAGGAGAGTACTCTGTTTTTGGGGCAAGTAGAGTTCGAGATTGGAAGCTCGCACCCGAGGTAATTCAGGCAACGCCAGGCCTCATTGTCGCCGTCACTAGCTTCCTGAAGACCCAAGTAACGCGCAAAGCTCCATCATTCACCATTTTGTCGCCGAGAAAGGTATGTGCCATTTCTAATCTCGAGGTTCTGCTACAATGGTAAAACCTTAATCCGGTCATCCTCGCATTTCATTTGTGCATATTGCCCTTCAAACACCACTGACCATATTCACGTCTTCATTTTGCATCGATACCGCACGTAAAGCCCGAGTAGAAACCTCAACCCTAGTTCATCTTGTCACGACTTGGTTAGGATAATCTGGCAACGTAAAGCCCGATGGGAACCCCAGATAAGTCTTCTAAACTCTCTGTGGTGCTCGCCTGCAATTTAATTGCATAGTTATGCTCTAGATTGCATTATTGAGTCGCTATGGTTGCTTTCTATGAATGCTTCGATTGCCATGTTTGTACCGACAGATCTGGTTAGGTTTTATGTATGTTGATCGAGAATGGATTAGGATTCGATTGGAGTCGAAAACAGGCTGATCGGAGTCAGTTTCATCGTCCGATCGTTGCCGGCGAGTCACAACCGTCCGTCCAGAATCAGTCGAATGGGGAAGACGAAGTCCGGTCAGCGCATTGACTCGGTCAATGTCTAACGTGGCACTGACATGACAAGCTACATCAGAGTCCACGTCATCATGTTAACCCAGTCAAAGGTTGACGCGGATGCCAGTCAAAGGTTGACGCGGATGCCACATTAACTCGTAAAACAACAAAATTGATCATACAACTAGGGTCAAGCCACGTGTCATGATCTGGAATTTTCGAGTATTATGAAAATTTTGGTTAATTTTTAAAATCATTTTAATCGAATGGTCGAGATGGAATTTGGAATTAGATCCGAGCCATTAACTTTAATATTCGAGATGAATGGTCTAAATTTGGTCAATGGTAGATCCGACGGTTGGTTTTAGCCCGTTGATCTAAGAGCTCCGGTTTAGCCACGTCGCGAATCTCAGGCCGTTAGACTAAAATAGGCGGGAAATAAATTAAAATAGAATAAAAACATAAAAAAACTTTCAAAAATTCAAAAAATACCTAAAACTATGTCGTTTTTACGTTGGACTGGGTAGTTTGCTTGGGCCTCGGGCTAGGTTTAGGTTAGTGGGCCGGGTCTATCTGGCTTGGCCCGTGTATTAAATAACGAATAACAAAATAAAAAGAAAATTTGACAAAAAATCCAGAAAAACAAATAAAAATAAAAAAAATAGAAAATTAATAAAATTTAAAACTACGTCGTTTAGGGTTTTCGAGTCAAGCGGACTAGGTCAACCCGACCCAGTCCGGGGAATTGAAAATTATATTGATAATAATAATAATAATAATATACTTTTAAGACTCACCTTACCCAAAGAATACCTACATGAACCCTCTAGATTGGGAAATCACTTAACTTAGATACCGAAAGTGCGTCAATAGCAATATTGGCGTAACTAAGTTCCCGAATCTAGATATCTGGTTTCCGCAGAATCAAACGATCTTTCCCAATCGTTTGATAGGGTTCCCAATCATACCCTCCAATAAATGATTGGTAGCGACTCCGACGGCATGCACACTGATCATATGTCTCCCAACCACACTATGGTCAATCTCGATTTAAAAAATTTTCTAACGCAATTTGGTATGGGCCTGAGAGGGCCCGAGCTAAGCCCAGATCTTAAGATGGGCCTAACAATCCATTAACTCCCTCGAGGACAGCTAGAAACCTCGAGAGGATCGCGACAATTGGATTCTTTCGGAATCATCGGATTCTTTCCTCTTCTACTTGCCATTTTTCGAGAGAATTGAGCGGAAGAAAACTGACAAAATTGAGCGAATTTGAGAGAATTGATAGAATTTGAGAAATGAAAGAATTTGAGAAAAATTGTGAGGAAAAAATGAAAAGTGAAGATGGGTATTTTATAATAGTTAATATTATTTAATAAATTTTTTAAGAAAAAAGACAAAATAGCCGTTTGGGAACCAGCGGTTTCAAACTGGCGCGGAACCGGCGGTTCCAGGCTGATTTCAAAAACTATGAAACCGAAATAGGCTCATGCCACATGGGCCAGTTCCAGGTTTGACCTGAGTAGATTTCGGGCCGGAACCAGCATATGGCCACCTCTATGCTCCCTTACTATGTACAATCAAAATTTAGAAGGTCACTCTCGACTATGGCTACTCTACCCCTCAATGCTCTTACTAAACTATTACAACCTCTTTCTTATTCTAGCTTAAGTACTTCCAAGGAGTCACTCTGCCTTGAAAACCTAATGGTCCATTGAAATTGTGTAGAGAACCCATGAGCATTCCTCCTTCCCTTCTTCAACACCAGTTTCTACATTCACAGCTTTTTGCTGGGAATATTCCATGTGAGTCGACAGTCCAAACAATGGGGGATGCGGCGAGGCCATCCCAATTCATGAAAAGAAAATAAAGGATGAGCGAACAGACCAGTAAATGATATTACCAAGATTAAAATAAGAATATCAACCTAGTACTCAACTTGGTGGTCTTAATGCATTTTAAACAAGACTATCTTATGATCATTACCAAAAAGATGCCATGCATCATAAGTCATGCCAATTCACATATGCATGTGTCACGGGCCGGTTGCGGAGGGCCGACACGTGCGGCGACTTAGGCGTCCTGGGATCGGTGGAGCGCCCAAGCTAAGCCTTTTCTAACCCGGATCGCGTAGAGAGAGGAAGTTCTAAAGAGAGAGACTTTGGGAGAAGACCTTTCTATTTCTGGTGGAATTATGAAATGAGGAGGAGGACGCCTCTTTATATAGTAGAGGGCCTCAGATTACAACCGTAGGATCTCTTCTAGATCTGATGGCTCAGATTCCATCTACCGACTCCCTAACCACCGTCATAAGTACGGAACATTCTGGAAACTAGGGATATTTACAATATTATCCCTCTCCGGAGTATTCTAGAAACTTATGGAGAAAACCTTAGAAAAACCCTAGGGGACCCAAAAACAGCAAGTCTTGGGGTATTTCCCGATCAAATGGACGACCGGCTGGGGCACGAGGACCTCGGCCCGTGTCACATGTCTATGCAAAATATATTCTTTCTTTTTACTTTTGGACTTTCTTTTCTTGAGCCTCCGATCAGGAATTTCAGTATGAGGCAATGTTGCCACCGCATGTGAATGACGACAAAAACATTTCATATCAACATTAGGTAAATGACGTTTATGCCATTGTTGATTTTCTCACTAACAATGGCGGCGGATAATTCTGTTTTTGCAAGCAACAGTTAGAAAAAATGTTGTTACCTTAAGCCTCCACATTATTGTTTTTCTCGCTGACGATGACAGAAATCGTCTTTCAATTGGCAATCGCATACTTGCGCATGAAGGATTCATTTATTATCTTTTCTTATTATTAAACATGCAGAACTCAATCGACGGAAAGGAGACGAAATGAGGGACCGTTCGAGCAGCTTTTGGCCCGATGAATCAACTTGGCGGTGCTCGAGCCTAACCTACACGACCTGATCGGCTTGAACCAGGCCTAACCCCTCCGTGTCCTTGACTTCCCCCTCACAATTTAACTAAAATAACTTGACATTAGTGCCATGATACTCATGAACATGCACGATCACGTGTTAATGCAACACTTCATCAAGTGATAAATGAATATTATTACGTTAGAATTAGTAATCTCATTCACTTGTTACACGATCATAAGTATTCTACCTTATGACATACAGGAAAACAACGTGAGAAGACAACATCGTGTGGTGGGCCAGTGAGGTGGCATATCAGCGTAAGGTAGCAATAGCGGCTTAAGGCGATGGCATGAGGCGAGGGAGGGGGAGGGAGTTAATGAATGTCGAAAATGAAGAAACCGTACTCTTATTTCTTGTAGTTTTCTGGCTTTTCTCACAAGTTATTTCACATATGAATGCATTTATATTATCTTGTCTTTATCAATCCTATCGATGTGAACTCATTTATATTTTCTTGACTTTATCAATCTTGTTAGTGTAAACTCATTTATGTTTTCTTATGTGAATTCATTTATAGTTTTTTTACTTTGTTAATCTAATAGTGTGAGCTCATTTATGTTTTCTTGACTTTGTTAATCCTACGATGTGAACTCATTTATAGTTTCTTCACTTTATAATTGAAAGTGACGTTAATCTTATCCTATCATTAAATGCTTGAAAATGATATTGAACCTATTTTATCATTTAATGCTTAAAAATAATATTGATCTTATACTATCATTAAATACTTAAGAATGACATTGATTTTATTCTTAACCCATGCTTTGAAAATCACATTTCTATTTGTCATTTACCTCTCCACTTCGTATTAACTTATCGAAAATGATGTTGATTCTATCTTGTCTTGGCATTAACTTATATATTAATTCAAGAAATTTAACTGTGTCATTTTTTTAATATGAAATTTTTTTAAAAATGTTTTAATTAAGTCAAGTAATAGCTTCCTAGAGAAACGATCGGATGGCTTCTGGAAAAGCTACGCAATGGCTTCCATGAGAAGTTATCGGATAGCTTCTTCGAGAAGTTTAGAAATAGCTTCCTTAAGAAGTTACAAGATAACATCTTTGGTAAGCCAAAAGGGTTAGCTTATTCAAGAAACTTTAGTATTCTTTCTTTATTAAGAAATGATTTAGCTTCCTTTAGAAATTTCTAGGTGTCTTAAGGAACAAGTCAATAGAAATTTTTTTGTTTCCTATTTATATCTAGTATGAAAAATTTCGGGATGTCATTTTTTTTATTAGATAATAGATGACATTTGCATAGCTGTAGTTTTGTACTTCATCTTCTCATCTCGATCGAAGCTTGCCTCTTGAAATATGTTACTTTGGCAGTAATATATGTTGGAGAAAAAGAAAGGGTTAATAATACTTGGAAAAATTTCAAAACTGGTATGCATGTGACAAACTCCCAAACTAATTTTTTTACCATAAAAAATATCAAATTGATATATTAATGATAAATTTATCATAAATTAATTTTTTGATGATCGAAAGCTTCAAATTGGAACAATCATAGGGTAAACATCTTGAATTGGTAAACTTATCAACTAACACATGTCATCTAATTCAGCAATTTGACGGGAACTAACAGAGGTTAAATTTATCACTTATGTATTAGTTTGAAATTTTTTATGGTTAAAAATTAATTTGAGGTAAAGTTATTATGCGTGTATTAGTTTGAAGTTTTCCATAATATTGGCCCAAAAAGAAATAAAGAAGAATATGCACAAATTAAAAAGAGAAGTAATAATTATTTTGGGTACGGACCAATAGGAGAACACCAAGTGTCGACAAGCAATAGAAGAGTGGCACGTACCAAAAAGAAAAGCGGGAAGGTGTTTTGCTTAGGTTTATAACGTTTAACTTCCTATCGTGTCCACACTGCCTCCTCCTCCATCAGCCGCCGAAACTCCTGGTCGTAAGCAGTGCGTGTTCAGCTCAGCTCGCCGCGTACCTCTTTCAAGTAAATTTTTTGAAATGCTCCCTCGTTCGCTTCGCGCCTGAACTCAATCTCCGTTGATGTCTACATGTTGATTCCCGTTAGTGCGGCTGGTTGTGGGAAGTCCTCCTAATATCGTTCGTTCGTTAGTTGCTCAGGCTTGTTATGTTGCTGAGCGAATGAAACGAACGTGTTGATGATCATTCTTGTTTTGTTTTTCTTTTTCCCAATTGGGTAATTCGCCGTGGCAAGAGTTCGTCGAGGACACTGAGTGTGCATTTGTTGACACACAGTTACATCGTAAGGAAGGGCCGTTGGTTATATGAGTTCGTGGTTTCAAAATGGCTTCTTTTCCAGCTTAGCTTGTCTTTCAAATTGCCTTGGAACTAGTGGTATATTTTTTTTGCTCTCTTTTCGTTGCATGATTTGAACATGAATATTGGGTATACTGAAATTGATTTAGAAAGTTTGTACACAAAATGACTTGGCAAACTGTTGTTGGGTGAAGAAATTTCGTAAATGAATCATAGTACACTTAGCATGGCGCTTTGGACATTTCATACTGCATTGTGCTTGACATGGACTGGTGGCATTTGGTTCAGGCTCCTCGAGAGGAAATTATCTGGAGGATGCTTGATCGGAATTTGTTGGAATAGTTTGCAAAACCATCATGGAATGGTTTATTCTCAATTGTCAAGGGACATGAACCCAGACCCAAAGTTTGCATCAGAAACCTTGCCCAGCAAAAGCACTGCAGAAGCCTCTTGCAGCGGGGATTTAAGTTGCATTTGGGATACTGACGGGAGGGCAACATCTCAATGATGGTGTCTGAGTTAACTGCAGATGTGCCGAGAAGTGCAGAAGATGCTGAAGTTGATGTTACTGAGTGTACCAATTCTGGCTACAAGGAATTGGCTAATGCTCAGGATCCTGATGCAACCGAATGTTCTAGTTCCTTTGGTGGCACTCTATCTGATTCCGAAAATTATTCCGGGATGAGTGAAGCTGAAGTAGATTCCCAATTCTGCAGGGAAAGTGATTTTCCATCTGCACTTGATGCATTCGATAGTATATTTCGAATAAGGTGCACCTTCAACCTAGTACTCTTTACATCTAGCATACTTTGACAGTTTTCATAATGAAACTTTTTACCAAATTCTACTCAACAATCAGCAGTAACAGAAAGTTGTAAGTTGTTGAGAGGTTTGTAAAATGGGAATTCTCATCAAGACGAGAAACTTTAATGAGGCCCATCTTGATTATTTGACTCTATGCATAGAGTTGGTGCAAAATTAGCTACTTGAAAGCAATTGGGGATGGCAAGTTCTTAATTGTGAGCAAGAAATTGCATTTCTATTGAAATTCCTTGTTTATCTAATTCATTTTGTCTGGTTACTGAGTACTGTCATCTGTAGGAACATACTCAAACTATCTAGTGGTTTGATAGTTTGAGGGTTGTCCCCTTTGATCTTGACATAAGAACATTGTTTAAAAAAACTCCTTTTGGATGTTTTTCTTAGGGGTTAACATCATTCATTTATAGCAGACAGTGACACCTAGTTCTGCCGACCTTATCTCTTAGAGATATTGGAAATCTAGAGAACATGTCTATCAGAAGCCTCTTGCTAAACATGATTGTGATTTTGCTTGAGTTACTGCGAGATTTAATGACAGTGACATATAGGTCTTGTTCCCAATGCTGGAGTTTAACATCTTCAATATGTTCATCTTGACTGTTTGAGCTTCTGATGGTAATGTGCTATAAGTAGATACTTGTTGACTAAGTAGGACACACAGTGTTTTTAAAGTATAGGGTTAGATGAACCATTCTGATTTAATGGCTGGAATTCACCTACATGACAAGGCCTTAGTCATATAGTATAGAAGGCAAGGCGCACTCAATCTATCTATCCTGTCTGATTGCGAAAGTCTTTAGTTCCGGAGTTCCGACCTATACCTATAAAGGAGTGAAACCGCTAGAAAAAGAGGAAAAGGGTTTCAATCGAACAAAGTGATAGGAGCCGATGGCCTGACAACAAGCAGCACTCCCATCGAAAGAAAAAACAACCTACCTACCAGCTAACCTTGCCAATGCTGCTAATCGGATCTTGACTTGGTTCTGATTTATCCTTTCATTCCATCCACCCTATCCTAAAAGCAAATAAGTGAATGCCGTGGAACTGGCTTGCTTCCATGAGTAAACGACTAGAGTAAGAGAGCTTGTTGACCATAAGGGGGAAGGCCGGTTAGAGCACACTCTCCGTAGTTGAAGCAGAATCGAGAACAGGGACCAAGGGGTCTCTTGATAGTGAAAACTTGTTTTATACGATTAGAGTTCAAGCGTGGTCCAGTCCAGGGAATGCATCTTTCTTTATCTATTGCTCGGGTAATAACACCTATTGCTTTATTAAGCAAATCCGAAAGCGAAACTTCATTAGGGTAGATAAGCGAACCCAAAAAAACATAACAGCCAACACATAGGCAGGATAAGAGTATTGCCAGAATCTCGGACAATGGGAGCAAACCTTTTTTTTGAATATTTTCAGACAACCGCAAGCCCGAAAAACGATATTTAATATTCCATCTAGGATATCGTTCGGAGAGAAGATGACCCAAACCCCATGAGGGAAAACTTCTGTCAGGTGAGCACAAGAAGCGGGGTCGAGAGGGCCGTAGATGAGCAACGATGTCTGAAACGCCAAGTAGAGCTTTGACGATCTTGATGGATTTGACGCCCTTGCCCCGAGTAAGCGGGTTCTTCATAAGATGCTCCTCCAATTCTACCTACCCCGCAAATCGACTCCCCATAAAGAATTTGTACATCGACCGGTCCAATAACTTATAAATCTACTACTGAATCCCAATCACGAGGCAAGAGCCGCTTCTCTCTTTTCGATTTTAGTGCCGCATAACATAATATATGGGGGGTATAAAAGGATAGGTAAATAGTATGGCTAATACTAAAGGTCCGTGATGTAATGAATAATCCGATTCGTCTTCCAAAACCAAGCAATGAAGCCAACTCTAATCTTCGATTGATAGATGAAGAGCCCCGCCAAACCAATGAAAGTTGAGAACGATTTGGCATCTTGAAAGGCAGCTAAGAGCATATCTGGTTTTCACGCAAAGAACAAGGGTTTTAGGGCTCATCTCATATGTCCGATTCAGGCATCCATCTATCTTCTTAAAAAAGTTTTTATCCCTGGAAAAGAGCTTGGGGTTGCTGATTCCCAAAGACAGGCTGCTCTGGTATGTTCTGATATGGTTATGTATTCGGTTGTGGGACAAAGAATAGGACCACTTAGATCAGAATAGCATTCACAAGAATGTTCTAACATATCGTGGAATCGAACATGTTAGAGATTAGTTGACTACAGTAAAAAGATAGGCGCCTAATTCCAATACAATAGGGCTCTATCAGTGCAAGTTAGCTGAACGCCGTGATTGATGAGTGGGCAGGTGGGTTAGGTGCACCCCTCGCCCTTTCATGAGTCGTTCGTTCAACTGTCCCTCGGAGACACGGTCGAGAAGTACCATGCATGGTTGCCCCCCGTCCTTTCTTTCTCTCGGTCCCACCCCGCAAGATATGGCTCAGCCAAAAAACGGCCCCGGCGCGAGCCTTCTTTTTTTAGTAAAGTCAAGCTCCCTAAAGACTAAAGAAATGGATTAAGAAAAGGGGAGGCAAACTCGATAACCGAGCCCGGAAAGGCGATCACACTTCTCTTTTCTCTGTACCAGGTATCTAATTTCTCAAGATAGTCGGGACATTGGAAGTGATGATATTGAAAAAGATTTGCACATGGTTTTGATGGACACGGAGAAACCATATTACAATATTCACTGGGATGGTTTTGAGAAGAAAGGGGTGCATATTGCCCATGTACTTACTATATATGACATGTATGATGGGGTGTGATTGCAATAAGAACACACAGATGCGTAACAGAGGACTTTTCTGTTTATAATAGGCCATGGGGTTACATTCTAGTTTGATGTTTACCCTTTTCTCTGGTACCAAATGAGCTCACAAGAAATACTTGTGGTGATATGTCCTGGTTTTACTTTTACATATGATAAAGTGCTAGATAAAAATTTGAGTAGAGAAAATGTGACGCACATTATTGAGGGAAATGTTGGGATCTAATGGTGTATGCTTAACTCTTTCAAAATGGTGATATATCGAGTCTGAGTTCGGCGAAGGGATAATTTGAAAGAGACAATTAAGAGAAGTGATATAGATGTGTCCACCAAGCAAACAAATGAGTTTTTTGGATGAGATTGGCTACTCAAAGCTGGATTTAAATTGGTTATGGTTTTGTCTTCCTTCATCTTTCTAATTGATGAACTATCTAAGGAAGAGGACAAGATGCTCTGGCTAAGCATGATGCTCTTTCAATTCTGCAGGTGCTTCATTCTTTAGTGTATAGTTGTGTATTTTATTTTTATTTGTGGGGAGAGGGGGGGGTTGGTAGTGAACTGGAAGTCTTAAACCTTATTTACGTATGGTCCAATTAAACCTTAAACCTTTCTGAAAAAAACACAATCAAGCTTTTCCATTCACCCATCAATTGCCTACATGACAGACTTAGAGGTTTTCATATGGGAGAAATAGTAGAGACGATAATCAAAAGGACTTGATCACCCTTGTTAGAAAAGGTTTAAGTTTAAGACTCGATTGCATTCTATTAATAATGTTTTGGGCTTTGGTTTACTTTCCCTTATTCTAAGTGTACGTTATTATCTGTGCAAAAAAAACTCCCACTCTTAAGTCTAATATTGTGCATCTACTGTTTGCTCCTTGTTGGTAAATGCTTTGTGCAAGAATGTTTCAGAGATTATATGCACACTCCTTGAAAAATGAGTGCATAAGCTTTCTTTTAGTTTCCATGTTTGAAAGTTGCATAAACATGTTCTTTATGTGTGAATCATTTCGTTGAGAATTCTACAAAATAGCATAATATTGAATTCCACCTTTTAGGAAGAAGAAGTTGACAGATCATTGGAAGACTTTCATACATCCTCTGATGTGGCGGTGCAAATGGACAGAACTGAGAATAAAGGAAATTGAGTCACAAGCACTTAAATATGCTAAGGAACTTGCAGCATATGAACAGAACAAAAGTTTGGCATCTGATCAATGCCCAGACCCGGTAGAAGAATTTGGATCAAAGTCAAAGCCATTTTCTGGTCCCTGCTATAAGAAAAAGATCATGAAGAGGAGGAAAAGAAAGAAGATTGAAGACATCACGGACATAGCATCGTATATGTCACATCATAATCTTTTTTCTTATCTAGGTAAAAGTTTTTTATTTATAAATGCAACACCCTTGTCTGGTGTCTTGCTTTTCAGATAGTCGATGCATGACACTATGATGTGTTCATTGCAGAAAATAGGAGGTCAGATCCAGAAGGAACTTTTATTGCTGATGACTTTTCTAACCCAGGTATTATTTGCTGCATCCCGATTCTGTGTTTTGTCCATTTGAAACTGTAGTGAACTTGGATGGTTTCTTCTATTAACAATGTTTTCATAGTTCGTTAGGAGCAATCTTTTCTGGTCTTCTTGGGTGGCAGGTAGCAATGGTACCGGAAGATCTTGACGTTGATCATTAAATTAACTTGACAGATGCTTCTTCTGGTGGAAAGGATAAGAAAATATCTCTAATGAAGTTCCTAAGCATAGATATTGCAATACGTTAGGTGACTATGCTTACACATGCAAAGAGGTAGCGAGAGGAATACTGCAGCAGTAGAAATTTATTGTTTAGATGACTCAAGATAGCACAATATACAAATTCCTGGGAAAATTTTAGTCTAAGGAATAAAATATACTTGCTGGCAATCTGTACAGTGTGAAGAAGCGGTAAGTAGATACTGCAGCAGTAGAAATTTTATTGTTTAGATGACTCAAGATAGCACAATATATAAATTCCTGAGAGAATTTTAGTCTACAATATAATATACTTGCTTCCCCACTCTGGCAATCTCTACAGTCTGGCAATAATGTACTTGCTGCTTCTTCTGGTTGCTTCCCCACTCTGGCAATCTCTACAGTCTGAATATAATGATGTACTTACTGCTTCTTCTGGTAATATCTACTGCAACAAATTACAGCCTCATTCAAATTTAGCATTCTTCTGGTGCTTGCTACCAATATTATGCAGTGCTGCTCTGTTTCCTGCTCTCAGTGGCAAACAGCAGTACGCCTACCTACTTTATATTCCTAAAAATGACAGAACAATGATGAGACCCTCTTTTTTCTTCTTCGTTTCTAGTCTCTTGGTGCTTTGAGGTGGGGTGGGGGCCTTGTGGGGGTAGGGAGGGGAATAAGCAACTTAACTCTCAAAAGAATCAGGATGAAGGTAAAAATATAACAGCTTTGTTACATAATTTGCTATCATATCTAATGCATTCATCTCAAATGGCCTACTAAGTTGTGTGGTTCTGTCAAGTGCTATTTTCTGGATTCACTATTGTATCGCTTAATGATGCTGTACTTTTAATTGACTTCTGCCTTCATCACATTCCAAGGGACTATGAATAAGAGTCTTTCCTTTTGTTGTTCTCGTGGCAGTGTTTTCAGACAAGAACAGGATTGTCAACGCCGAATTTGGACATAATGATAGCCAAACATCATTTGAGTTCAAAGATGGTGACATATACTTGGAACAGTTACTCCAGAAAATCGAAATTGTGCATTCTAGAGTTCACAGACTTAAAGGCCAGCTTGATGCGGTGATTACACAGAATGCTGCTAAGTTCTCTTCTTCTGAGAACTTGAGCCTGCTTGCACCTTGGGAAGCACAGACTAGTTGTGCTCCGAGTCCTACATTTTCTGCTGGCAATGGAGAAGTGAAGTCAATTGGAGGTGTATACTCCTCGGCTCAGCACAACCCAGAGTGTGACATGGGAGATCTTGTTCTGCCTGAAAGTGTGGTCTCAAGTTTTGGAAATGCAGTTCCTGTTCCTGATGTAATTGAAAGCACTGAAGGATTACTATCTGCTACCAATGTTACCATCCAACAGACACTGGTCCGAGATACAAATGAAGATGTAAGCTTTCAATGAACTTACTTGACAGGTTTAAGCAAATATCTAATCCCTGACAGTGCATATGCAGATGTTATTATAGATAAAGCACTAAGCTTGCACTTTGCTTTGAAACAGGATTTCCTGGATGATTTTTTTTTCAAGCTAACTTGATGACTGTCTTTATTTTTCAAATTATGTTGGTAAATTTGTTAGATGGGTGGAGTTTGGGTTCGTGCCAGCAATTATTTAATCCTCCTAGGAGTCTGGTCCAAGTGAATCTATGTTCATAGTATTGTTTAGCCACATAATTGCTTCTGAACCTCTTCACGTTATCTTAGTATGATCGAGGAAATACCAACAGTCCTCATCAGTTAGGATTGGAGAGCTAAGACATAGTTCTATTTCTTTAGTTATTGGCGCTTCTCTAGTTCATTGATTGTCTTCCTTAGCAGATAAAGAGATTTTGCAGCCAATTTCAGAAACTCACATCTGCAGGAGATGTACCTTGCAAACATTCCTGTTGCAATTTATATTACTTTTTTGTCATCCTTTGTGGTGGTTGCTAATGTCTAATCCTCCAAAATAGATTCATAACACCTCTTTTGCTATAAATTTTTCCTCCTTTTCGCAGGACTGGTATTTCGGTTGTCATGTTTATAGCATGAAATGTTTTCTCAGGTTCCTGGTTGGCTTCTTTAGCTCATTGATCAAAGCTAGGGCACCTGACTATGCTTTTTTTGATCTGCACATTTTTTCATTTTGACAATGCTTACTTTGTATCGCATAGACCTTCTAGTCATCCACAATTCAGGCACTTCACGTGTTATCACAACTAATGGCGGAAGATTTCTCGATTCCTCAATAATTTTTATGTCATTTCTGTATTATACAGATAGTGGAAAATGTCCTCATACATAATGAGCTAGCTGAAGGTAAGAGTCAAATGCGAAAGAGCTCAGAAGTGGAAGCATTAGCGAAGCAACCGGAATCAGATAAAGGAGAACAAGATGAGAGTAACGATCCTTCTCCAGTTCCCGCTTTGAAGCCCGAGCCCATGGTGAAAGGCGTTGCATCTCATCAGGAGTCAACACTAAAATCCTGTCTAGCCTCAGATATCAGTTTTCCTAAGAACAAAAGGAAACGAGGGGAACGTAGATCTGGTTCAGTCGGTTGGAGCAAGAAGTGCCCAGGCGAGCCAGATAGCCAGTGAGAACTTTTAGTATTCCTCTCCGGGCTGATGTGGGCTCAGTGACTTAGGTTAACACAAGGGGGTCCTTTGTTCTAGATTAAAAAGTCTTCAGGTCAGGTATCAGGATTTTAGGCAGGCTTGTGGTAACTTATTGGTCGTCACAGCATTAGGTCTTTCTTCTCCAGCAAGTTGCAGAAATTTTCTGTTGGACCATGAATTAGCAGTATCTTTCTGAAAAATGGACTTTTTCTCTGTTGTAGAATCTTGAGCTCTAGGTAAGTATCTTTCTCAGTAGTGTTAGTTTACGTGAGAAAAGTTGCATGATCATCTGTCTAACGTGCAAAAACGTGTTGTGTGCATTGTATAATCTAAGGTTGGATAAAGGTTGTACAGGATACGTCGATCATTAGTCGAGTGGCAAAGCTAAACAGAGGAGTTAAGATGACAAGAAGGAAAATAACGATGAAGCCTCTTTCTCTAAGAATTGGCGACATGTATATTTTTTGGCAGAATTCTAGGGAAAAATGTTTCTGGCCTGTAAATTTATACACGTGCTTGCAAATGATGAGTTCTACCAGTTACAAAAAAATGATCCGAAGATTTGCTTGTCCGGTACTAACTTTTATTTGATTGTGTACAAATTACTAGTGATTTCGCTTCATTTCTAATTTTCATTTGTGTATATTACCTCCATGTTCGAGTTACCCGGCTATCATACAAAATTACTAAATTAGATCAAGTCGCCAACTGTTCCTTCTTCTCTTTTTATGAGAATGCCAACTATTTTTAAATTAGCAGTTATTATTTTAGTTGCTTATCGATGTCTGTTTGATCATCTTCGAGCTACCAACAACTCTACCAACTGTATTTAGTTTCTTTATCAACTTTTTCCAATGAGATTACCAACTTAGTTTTAGTTTTAGTTTTTTTGCTACCAACTTCTATCTTATCAATGATGATGGAATCATCTCCCACTTATCAAATTCTTCTTTTAATGAAATTACCAACTCTCATTGAAAATAGCAATTTGTAAATTTTTGTGAGAAAGTAAAGGAGGGGGAGAAAATAAGAGACATTTCACCTCGATGTTAAAGCCAAAAAAAGGCGGCCCTAAGAAGACGAAGGAAAAGAAGAGTGAGAAACAAATCGGAATAGCTGTGAACGTCATGCATCAGCCACTCCCCCCTAAGATTCCGCAAGGACATCCTATTGATGTTTATCTTCATCATCGTCGTTTCCTCTTTATCAAAATTGGCTCAGGACTTGGACCAAATGATTTGTTCTACAATGTACAAAAGGCAAAGGAAGACCAGAGAAATCCCCCACGTTTCTTTTGACCAGAGAAAGCATTTAGCTTTCCAAACGACGGTATCTGCGATCGTACCCCGCCATCTTTCTTTTCTTTTTCACAGAAATTAGATCCCTTTAAATCCCTCTACCAGAGGGAAAGGCAATGATCAATATTCCCCGCGCCAATTTCTTGTGACGCGAACGCCATGAGTAATGCCAACTACTGAAAAGTATGAAGCGATTTCATTCATCTGCGATAGCTATCACACCTGTATGTCCCCATGATTCTCGATGTGTATGGAACATGAAGACTGCCACATTCGATGCAGATTAGTCCGGTAAATAAGAAGTCCCGGACACCCAATTGGGCTATGACGCAAGAAAGAAAAGGCCACAGCGCACCGGAGAAAATAGCTGGAACACTCAGCTCATTGACAGAATGCTAAGAATGCTTGCTTGATCGAGACACTGAGTACTTAAGTCAGTATAACTTGAGCATCGCATAGCAGTTTCCATGCTTGAGCAACTTACTCGGAACATTTCGTTTCAGAGGCAAAAGAAAAGGTTAAGAAAATGCGAGTCCATTAACCTAACTAGTGGTGGGGAAGCTATATTTGACATCAGCGACTAGCAAATAGAGAAGATCAAACTGAAAATCATACTGCTTTAAAGAAAATGAGGTCAAAGAGTGTCAGACGGGGAAGAGAGGGAGGGAGTATAGAAACATGTCAAGGAAACTTGTTCGGCATTACTCAATCAATCCTCTGCACTCCACAAAAAATGTCTCTATATACCGATTGCGAACATCACATTCCCACAACAAGCTGCATTTGCCAAAAAGGTCCAATGCTCGATACTATGCTAATCTGACACCAATCCACAAAGCCCCATTTGCCAAAAGCTCCAATGCTCGATACTACGCTAATCCGACATCAATCCAAAGGACTTTAAAGCCTTGAGCCAGCACGAGAAGATGAACATCTGGTTTAAGACCTTCACACCACGAGTCAAAGCCCTGCCAAGAAAAAGGAACATGAAACTAACCAACTGACAAACAAGCTTTTCTATAAAAAGCAACTTATCAAAGCATTATATGAAATTGACCACAAAAAAAAAAACAATAAATGATAAGGCAGACTCCAATGTCCCAAAAATGACTTTCTATGGGGATATACGAAAGAGATTATATTGACACATGAAATTATTCAAAGAATATTACCAATCACATTAACAACCTCTTAGCTGAACTATGAAACTAAGTAGAGCACATTGCATATCAGAAGTGAGATAAAGATCAATTAGACATCTAGCAAAAATTACCAGGATAGGAAAATTTGAGTCCAGATAAAACTAGTCAAGGAACATAACTTATTTCTGACAAGGACTAATTTCCATGTAGGTTTAATAATGAGTAAAATCAGGGACATTCAATACCACTTAGTCCTCAAAAGAAACATTTCACAAATTTTATACAGCTCTCATAGACACAACTTCAAAATCATTCTACGTAGCAGACAAAATCATAAATCACTCTTCAACAAAAAAGTACATCATATTTGCTCCATAACCTACGCGCTTCCCAACCCTATTACATACGATGATTCCAAGCTTTCACTAAGCAACTCCCCTAGAAATAGGACTTCTCCAAGAAAAAAGCTGAACGTGCATATTGCCTCAACTAGTGACCCTATCCTTAAAAGTACAATGGACTGACTAGGCCAACAGAACTTTATAGTCATGAAGACTGAAGTAGAAATGGAGAAATAGAAAGGACGAAGAATTTTAATGATCCAGATAATGAAATGAATGCACGAACTTTTTTCTAATAGCATAGTTGGATAATGTATTCAAGCAGCACCATTACGTTTGTTAGAGATAACAGAAGGGTATAATGGTCTTTGGGTTATCTAGGGTTTGTTATGTATATACATTGAGTTTTATCAGTAATATAAAGATAAGACATTCTCTTTTTACATAGTATCAGAGCCAGGTTCGATCCTGGGACCTGTGGGTTGATCAAAATCCTGTCCCCAAGTCTGTAGCTGAGGCATTACAAAGCCTTGGCTGGAGGACAGCTATGGAAGACGAATTTAAGGCATTACAGATTAATGAAACTTGGGACTTGGTACCTCTTCCGTCAGGCAAAACTACTATTGGTTGTCGATGGATGTATACTGTGAAAGTTAATCCTGATGGTTCTCTTGCACGCCTGAAAGCAAGACTTGTTGCGAAAGGATATGCTCAAGTATATGGGGTTGACTATCTGGACACGTTTTCTCCTGTTGCTAAGCTTACATTTATACGTATTTTGATCTCTCCTGCGGCCACATATAACTGGTCTTTATTTCAACTTGATGTAAAGAATGCTTTCTTGCATGGTGCTCTTGATGAGGAGGTGTATATGGAGCAACCTCCCGGCTTTGTTGCTCAGGGGGAGTCTCGTGGATTGATTTGCAAGTTAAAGAAGTCTTTATATGGTTTGAAGCAGTCTCCACAAGCATAGTTTGGAAGATTTTCTGAAGTCTTACTCTTATTTGGACTGTCTAGATGTGAAAATGATCATTCTTTCTTCTATAAACGGTTAGGAAGAGGCATGTTGTTCTTGATTGTGTATGTTGATGATATTATTATCACAGGAGATGACTCTATTAGTATAGCTGAATTATTACTTTATCTTCAGCAACAATTTCAGACTAAGGACTTAGGAAAGTTGAAGTATTTCCTAGGAATTGAGGTGGCACAGTCAAAGAAGGGTATTGTCCTATCACAACGGAAGTATGTCCTGGATTTGCTCACTGAGACAGGAATATTGGGATCAAAGCTTCTTGATTCACCTATGGAGCAAGGAGTCAAATTGGTAGCTGATGGAGGAGAAATTCTTGATAATCCTGAGAGATATAAAAGACTGGTAGGTAAGCTAAATTATCTTACAGTTACTAGACCAGATATTGCCTTTTCAGTTAGTGTGGTAAGTCAGTTTCTATCTTCCCCTCGTACATCTCACTGGGGATGCAGTTATTCAAATTTTAAGATACTTGAAGAAGGCTCCAGGAAAAGGAATTGTTTATCAAAATCATGGTCATAGTAGAGTTAAGGGATTCTCTGATGCTGATTGGGCAGGAACTCCAGATGATAGGAGATCAACTATTGGCTACTGTACCTTGGTTGGAGGAAATCTAATGTCATGGAAAGGTAAAAAGCAGAGTGTTGTTGCTCGTTCCAACGCTGAGTCAGAATATAGAGCCATGGCACAAGTGACATGTGAATTAATGTGGATTCAAAGCTCCTAACTGAATTAAGCTTTAAAGCTTCAGCTCCTATGGTTTTATGGTGTGATAACAAGGCAGCAATACACATATCCTCCAATCTTGTGTTTCATGAGAGAACTAAACACATCGAGGTTGACTGTCACTTTATTCGAGAAAAGCTTTAGAGTGGAATGATTCTTCCTAGTTATATTAGGACTGGTGAACAACTTGCAGATATTTTTACTAAATCTTTGGGTAATGGGAGAATAGGATATATTTGTAACAAGCTAGGCATAATTGATATTTATGCTCCAACTTGAGGGGGAGTGTTAGAGATAACAGAAGGGTATAATGGTCTTTGGGTTATCTAGGGTTTGTTATGTATATATATTGAGTTTTATCAGTAATAAAAAGATAAGGCATTCTCTTTTTACAACGTTATTTACCTTCTATAGTAGTAAGTTTCGTTACCGAATCTTGACTGTACATATCCTTTAGGTTTAGGGACTTTTAAGATGAATTAGAACAAGCATTACAGCAGGTTACTACAGCATATCAAAGCCTTAAAGAAACAAGTCTATCGATTTTCAATCTCCACTAACTTGGCGTGACGGTAGATAAATGTAAAGTATCAAACTTCCAAGCATCTCACTTAATCAATGCTACAACCTGGCAATCTTGAACATAGTAAAGTCTGCCCACTTGATCTGTAATTATATATTGGAATCTGAACTGGAAGACTACCCTGTGACTAAAGCCAAAACTTCTTGACAATTAATGACTGAAAGGGACAGCCTGCTCCAGTGCAGCACAGTCAACTTTGCCAAAATATAACTCTAATGTACACAGTATATCAATTTGGGCGCTGAGAAGAATCAGATTAAGTACTTCAACTCGATACAAAAGGTAACCATGCAGACATGAAGGCAATTTTCAAATTCATCTTAAACAGAACATCAAATGTGTTATTCCTAGAATGAGAGAACTTATTAACACATGCTTCCTAACTCTTGGGACATGAAAATTATATCTGAATGTCGCACAATTCATCAATATAGCACAAGATGTCTTACTCGGAGCAGCCTAGTCCACACCTTAACTCCTCTATTGCTAAAACTACTTCAACCAACTGGAATAATCCCCCACTAGATTAGCGTGATCAAGTACTTTGAAGGAATGTTATTCCAAGCATGAGATCCTATGAAATGAAACATAATTGGATCTGCAAAGGCCGAAACTTCAAACATTTTCATACATCTTAAATGTGATCATTCGCTGAATTATGTGTAGGCTAAGTTACTAAGATTCGTACCAAAATCACTGCGGTGGCTGCTGAGATTGAGGGGCATTTGGTGGAGGCGGCATTCCTGGACGCGGTGGCCCATAAACAGGCACTTGACCGCCGGGCGGGGGAGGCATCCCTGGGCGTGGTGGGGGTGGGGCAGGCATCCCAGGTCTCGGTGGAGCCGGAGGCCCACGCATCATTTGAGGTGGCGGCGCCATAGGTGGCCTTTGCCCAAACTGCTGAGGAGGCACAGGGAACTGCGGAGGAGGCATGCCACCTGGCCTGGGTTGGAACTGGCCAGGGGGCATAGGCCCCGGGGGTCCCCGACCCATTTGCGGAGGCCCCTGCCCAGGGAAGGGGGGCGGCATCTGGGACGGGGGCCGGATAACTGGTGCGGCGGGGTATGACACTGGCGGGGCGGAGAGCTGCGGCATGGCTGGCCGTGAAATCTGCGGCTGCATCATCCCGGGGGCTGGCCCACCAACGCCACGGACAGGACCAGCCAGCCCCGGCTGCGCCTGCACGAGGGGGGCGGCGGGAACGCCTCGGCCAGCGGCGCGGCCCACGCCGGGGCCAGAGACGGCGGAGGCGGCGGCGGACTTGGCGCGGGACTCGTCGGGGGGAGGGGGGCCCTCGACGGTCATGGAGATGACCTCCTCACCGCGGAGGAGGACAAGACCGAGGGTGCGGCGGTCCTCGCGGTCGGCGTTGGACTTGGAGCCCTTGGCCGGGGGCAGCTTGCGGAACTCCTCGCAGTCGCCGAGGACGAGGTTCATGTGGCGGTCGAAGGCCATGAACTTGCCAACGAGCTGGCGACCATCCTGGATGGTGACGCGCATTCGGTAGTTGATGTACTGGAGCATCTTCGAGCTCTTCGACATCGACATTGTTGGAGGCTCTCTTCGCTTCCTCTTCTCTCGCTAATGGATGGATCTAGGGTTTCTAGCTGGTGAGGACGAATTGCGATCTCTCTCGGGTGGCAGAGGGAGAGAGAGTGTGTGTGCAGCTTCGAGTAGAGAGGGGGTCTAGGGTTTTTCGAAAGGGAGGGAAAATGCGAGCCGACGGGAACGAAGGAGAAGTAACGAAAAACGGTGCGTTTTGGTGTGATTTTCTTTGGGCCTGTTTAGGGCCCGGTCGTGGGAACTGGATTGGCTTTGAAATGGATCGGGTATTCGGTTCGAACCCGCTCGAGTTTTGGATTACGGTTTTTTTTTTTTAAATTATGTTTCGGGTACGGGTCAGATGATGTTAATTGTTTGTGTTATTTACCTTTCGGAAAATTGCACAAATCTCCACCGAACTTCGAGGATAGTGCATATTTGCCCCTAGAATTTCAATTGACATTGCCCCCTGGATTTTCGTTTTATTATGGTCGTTAAGCATTTCTTTTATATTTTCCATTAGCATGTATAATGCTCGTGAGTTTTAAAGGGTAAATTTTATTATTTGAAGATCTCTCTTTTACCTATGGTTTTTAAAAGAAATGAAAAAAATTATAGAAAAATCAAATAAATTAACCAAAAGTATTAATATCGAAAAAAATATATTATTCAATCAAATTTTAACATCAATTAACCCTTCAAGTATATATAATGAGTAATTTATATTTATTGTTTGACCTTTTCTTTATTGATGTCCTTCCCCCGTTTAATTTGTGCATATTCTTTTTTTTTTCAAAAGTTTATAGTTCAATATTCTTATTAAATTTATTTTTTTCATCCATTAGTACATTATTCGATTCGTTTTCTCTAGATTTTCAATAAATTTTAGCGATTAAGGGTAAAACAATGGTAAAAAAAAAGATTTCCTCAAAGAATGAGATGGAAGTATTTTTTTACTCTAAGTCATTGCATTGCACATACAAAGCACAAATTAAGGAAGACTTAATGCAAAAATGAAAATTTAAGATGTATTATGTAACGGTTAAAAGTTCAAACACAAACGTGTACAGCTCCAAAGTTAGGTTGAGTTTTGTTTCATATCCCTAACCTTTTTTTTTTTAAAATCGTCTTAGGTAGGGTCAAATGAATATTGAAAAGAATAGTATGGGATTTGCTTGGGTCGTATAAGGAATTGCCATATATAAGAAGATCCTTTGATTGATGGACCATAAACATAAATATTATACACTTTTAGTCTTTAGTTGGGCTTATATGGGGGCTTATATGCCTGCATATTCATACTATAATGCATTAACCAAATCGAAAATTTATTGCAATAGAAACAACTATATCATATAATGTGCTAGGATTTATTTTATTTTATTTTATTTTTTGTCTGTCATATCATAATTTTCCTCTCTTTAACTTTTACTCTACCTCTTTATAGAATGTAGGAGTTTTGCAAGCGGTCTCTACCCCCAATTCCTTTCCCAGTACAACTGCATGTCTATTGGCGGAGGTTTCTTGAAAACACACAAGTCATTCAACGATGCTCTTTCATTTTTCTTTGAGAATTCGGAGAACATGAGCATAAAGACCTAACCATATGGAGACCAACGACGCATCCTCAATTAACCCCATGAACCAAATAACCCCGGGACTATAATATGTGCCATTGGCTCAAAGATGGAATAATTTGTACATAGGTTGTGAGATTTGAATATGAAAAAAAAATATTTTCTTAGGATGGAACTTAAATTAGTGAAGATGAAGTTATCTGCCGACTATACCTTTTCCCTTTTGAACGATCGATGATTGCAAGAAGCAGCCGCATAAGAGGGGAAAACTTTTCCATTCTTTTCTTTAATTAATAACTAATCAAGCACCACACAATATTGCAGGAGACATGTGAACAGACATAGTGTCATCAGATTGCATTGAAACCTTAAAGAAGGGGGAAACTTTTCATTTCTTTTCTTTAATTAATGAACCAAAACGGCTAAATTGTGCCAGGTATGATCCCTAATCCAGCAAACCCCAATCATGATGTCTAGGGGTGTTTCCAAGCAGCTTTGGAGTCTTTGAAATCAAACCACCCACGGTTGATTAATCATTTCATGATCCCTGTGCAGAAAAAAGTTTGGATCTCAGGGTCCTACCATTGGCAATATGATTAACACAAAATATACAAAAAAAAAATTGATTTTAAAACTATCAATCTGCACAGGTTTTCTTCCTTAGGACATGCCCTTGAAGAGAAAAGGCAAATTGATTAGTAGAATTAAATGAAAGAAAGGTGAGCAGCATTATCAGGAGGCATACCCTTTGTCAGTTGTGAAGTGTGTGCAAAGTGGGTGATTAGGGTTTGAGGAGGGACACTGAAAAGGATTGTGCTTTTGGTGAGTAATGATTTGATTCCAACACGGCAGGGCAGGGCAGGGGAAGCATGGGCTAGACAAATTGAGACCTGTTCAAATAATATTGCTTCTGTGCCAACCTTGACAACCCTTTTGAGTTAGGTCAGCATCATTATTATTAGGGTTCAAATTAGACACTTGACCACATGCAAAGAAAGTACTAATGTAAGTGCCAATTGGCTCTTTTGTACCTACGTAAAGCGCGTAGGATAGATTCAAATTTCATCTGAACAACTCTCCCACAATGAAATTCACCTAAAAATTAATTTTTACGGGACCTCGCTTCCTGAATGAACATGTAAACAGAAAAATTAAAAAATCAGTTTGGTCAACAGTGAATGAATTCATCTGTACCTGACTCTCACCCTCCCTGAAGTTGCTAATCTGTGTGAAATTGAAGACAGGAAGCAAAGACTGGAGAAATCATTGGTTTGGTGAAAAGCAAGGGAGGGAGGGGGAGGGTGGGGGAATAGAGAATGTGGGGAAAAGGAAAAGAAGCTGAACACTGCTATGCTGCCATCTTTTCTTCAGTCATCACAACTTCTAAAGGCTAAAGCAACATGAACAAAAGCAAGAAACAGAGAAAAGAAAAGCTCTCCGAATTCATTCATCATCATCATCAGTCACCTAGCACTCACTTCTTTCTCTAGTCTTTCCCCACACACACACCCCAGATGAAACTTCTTTTGCTCTCTTTCTCTCCCTCCCTCTACTTTCAAACTTCACACTTCAAACTTCATTCCTTTCTTGGTTCATGCAAGATCCCAAGACCTCTCACCCAAGGTATGCTCTCCCTCTCTCTCTCCCTCTCTCTCCCTCTCTCTCTCTCCCCCTTCCAAAGTCATCTGGGTCATGGACATTTGCTCTAGCTAAATTTAGCAGCTTTCTTTCCATACAAGGCCAAGACATTTTTTGCGCACAAGCTAGAGAGAGAGAGAGAGAGAGTTAGGGGGGAAACACTAGAGGTGATTGTCTTCGTCAAGAAACTATAATAGACAGCTTTCCCATAATGTCATGTCTTGGCAAAGCTTGTTTACTGGTTGAGTTCTTTCTGTGGGTGATGGTGTAAACTCAACAGACTGAATGGTAGGCTTGTTTTGGTGTCACTGGACTTGGATGATCTCCCCCTCTAAAGGGGCTTGATTCAAGAGCATCCTCATCGAATCCGCTCGCCCATCTCCAGAATCACTCGGTTTCGGCATTCATGAGTTGCAGGCAAGTCAAGTTACTCGTGAGCAATTCGAGCTCCACTCCCGACCCGGTTGAACTTTACGACGCCTTTCTTAGTTCTTTTCCTGTGTAACGGAGTCGACACCGGGTCTCTTGAGAACTTGGTTTCAATTTGCTGATTGGCATGTGGTTCAAAAAATTGTAGAGTTTTCCATAATCTTTTCTTAGGATCCGCACTCTTTGTCCGAATTATTTGCTTTAGCACGTACAAACTCTGGTGTTGGGCCAATGGGTCCAATCTAAGGGGGACATCAATTGGTCGGTCAATGATTACGTTAAGACCAACAAGTTGTCCTTTATGCACAGCTCCGTTAACGAGCGTCCCGGACAGCGACACTCGCTAAGCATATTTAACGAAAGAACATACTATTTTCAAAGCTTTGCTTACGCATATTGCCAGAGCAGTCCATGGGATGGTCGATACTCGATCAATCCGGTCATATTCTGAAATCGGGAACCAGACCGGAGGGATCGATCCTAGTTTTCGAGATTGCGGGCCGAATTAAAGGTGTCTAGAACCGGACTATTCGGTCAAGTTCATTTCGCAAGCTGTTTAGCGAAACCCGTTATATATGTTAGAAACACATATTCGAATTTTAGATGCTTAGAAGGCATTCGTAATAATTAAGAATTTATTTGAAAAGATAGGCGGTGTTTGGAAAATACTATTCGAGCAAATATATAACGCTGATGTAGGCAGATCATGACATGGTGTATTGACAATGTGTGCAGACACAGGAAGCCCTGGTATCAGAGAGCAATTCAGATGGCAACCCTATGGAGATCAACCATGTCTAAGCCCGCAGAAATCCCCTTGCCGCCCAACGCCACCCTGTGGAAGACCATCACGAAATCCGCGGAAGTCCCGATCCCCGCCCCGACCTCGCACCGGCAGAAGCTGCGGAAATGCAACTCCCTGAGGCTCGCCACCTCGTTCACCCGGGTCTGCCTCTGCGCGCCCATCTCCTCCTACAACGAGGTGTTCAAGGCCGAGGTCCCGCCGAGGCGAAGCAACAGCTACCCGAGGTCGAAGTCGATCTCCGCCTCGCACGAGCGGATGTCGACATCGCCGCCGCCGGTCGCGTTCGGCGCGAGGCCCAGCCTCGAGGGGAGGAGGGTGTTCCGGGGTAAGTCGTTGACCGACGACGTGCTGATGAGGAGGTTCGTGGTGGAAGAGGAGGCGATGATGCAAGTCCGGAGGAGGAACCAAATGGAGGTCATCCGGCGGAGGAGTATGATGAGACGGAGGAAGATCGGCCCGAGCCGGCTTAGTAGAATGGTCATGGCCGGGGCAGAGTGAACAAATTTCAAGCTTTTCCTCCTCTTTCCCGCGATCAATCAACAGGCAGATAGGCTTTCTAAGATGGCTTGAGTTGTGATTCTCCTCCATCTTCGCATGTGGGATTGGTTTCTAATTGGCCTGTGGTAAAATTGGTTTCATTAATCACAGATCGAAATCGATTGCTCCGATAACCTCTCGGGCGTTCGAGAATTCGGCCATTCTCTATCGTTTACGACAATCTCGAGCAAAGAATTGATCACCGATGATCAGCCGCTTGTATCGCATTCCCCGATACGTACAATCATGATTGGATTTCCATACGCACTACTCCGAACTTGCGACGGAGAAGGCGGATCTCTGATTTTTAAAACCGAAGATTATCGCGGCGGTTAGCCTTTACGAGTTATTGGAACATGACAAGCTTTTTATGCGGATGGCTTTGGTTAACGCGAACATTTCACAAGTCGCTGGGGACTAGAGATGATCATGGCAATGGGAGATGGGCGGCCTTGGCCGGGTCCGACTTGTGCAAAAGCTATTGGGCCATGAGGGCGATATTGGGTTTGGGAAGGCTTTTGTCAATACTTTTTATTTGGAAAATTTATTTAGAACGACGAAAAATGACATGACCTTGAATTTGAAGCAATATACACTGTCATCTCTAAAAAAAAATTATTTTTTTCGATGTGATCCTTGAATTATCGATAAATTTTTGATATAGTCCTCCCGTTTGCTTAAACGGGAAATTATTCGATGATGTGAATTATTATATGTAGAGATGGATTTTTAATTGTGGTGAGTCGACATATCCATTCTCTTATCTATCTAATTTAGATAAGGTAAAAAAAAATTGCCTTTAACATGTGTATTCTTATTAATGACGAAAAAAAAAAGCGTCCATTAATATTTGATGACATGGATTTTTACATCTTGATTTATGATGAATACCTTAGGTGGATAATTCACGTGAACTTTTTCTTCTTCTCCTCCTCCGTTTCCACCGTCCAAGCTTAACAAATGGGAAACAACATCAATAGATTTCGTTTACTTGAATTAATGAAAATACTCCATTGAACATTTTCACATAGTTTAGAGACCGCATTAAACATTTACCGACATCTCAAAGGAACGCATTGAATAAATTAAAAGTCCAACGATCACATTATACGTTGCGTCAAAGTTCGTGAGCCGTTTTGGTCATTTTCTCTTTGTATTTAGTGTAATTAAATTCCACCGGAAATAATAATTTCTTGCAATAATAACTTCATTCAATTCCTTCGATAAATGATTCATTTATTTCATAGCAGCCTTCCTAATTCACTGCATTATCCAATACGACTCTCAATATCCAAAAAATGGTCCCCCACAATCTCTGCCCTCTTCCTAAGTCAACCAAGACAGACTATCTAAAAAGAAGGTCACACTCCTTAAGGATAGGAGTCGACATCCCCCAAGTTACAAGGGAGCAGCTTCAGCATCATCATCGCAGGAGAGAGTTTCATGGAGCCGCAAAACTTGGACATGTCGGAAGATCGGCCACCGCATTTCTGGAATTGGCTTCAATCGTCATCTGGAGTGGTGGCCAGCGATCGAAAAATATAATTCAAATTCTCTCCACGCGAGGCCGATTAGGCTGCATATTGGTTCGCTCAAGCCCAGCGGCAGAATTCTCTTCTGACTAATTGCGTGTCCGTACTCTCGCTTGTACTAAAGGCCCTGCTTTGTTCAGAGGTTTACTCTCCGTTTGTTTCACGGAAAATATTTTCCTCAATTTCCAGTGTTTGGAGGGCGGAAAATGAATGGTCAACGGAAAATATTTTCCGGTCAACAAAAAAAACCTTCTAAAACTAAGGAAAAATCATTTTCCTCCTTTGCTTCTTCCCTTCCTCTTTTCGTTTGTCGCTCGCACTCCACGACCTTGTCCATCGCCATTTCAATTTCAGCCAAACACCGGAAAATGAAGTCATTTTCCTGAAAAATGATTTCTTGGAAAATATTTTCCAGAAATACTTTATTTTTCGTGAAACAAACGGAGCCGTAATGTACTTACCTTTGAAGTCATTAATAAAGTGTGCGTTGACCAAAAAGAAAATTTCTCTAAATCTCATAATGACAAAGCCACGATAATTTTAGATATATAATAACATTGCCACGCGTCATTCGAGAAACAGATTTTGGGCGCCGATCTTCGTAATTCCAACATGGGCCACATTCGTTTCCTTGAATAGAGCGAGTCTCGCCTCCGCAAGTATGTCTTCTTCTTCTTCTTTTTTTAGCAAAACAAAAATTGATCGATGCAGCGATTTTATCGATGTAGACGTCAAAATTAAATGTTAACGCGCATAGGAAAAATTTTAAAAAAAAAGGCCTCGAGTGCTATCATTTTTTCCAAATAAAAATTTGAAATGTCATCATTATCTTAAAGAATGGTCTGAAGTGGCTATGGTTGTTTCAAACGAAGGTCTGACCTCGTCGGCCAAATAGCCAACCAAAATTTTTTGACTGATCAAGAGTTTTTTTTTGTCAAGATTTAAATTTAATCTAATTTTTTCGTTAAATTAAAATTTTAAAAAAGTAAAAAAAAATAAAAGCAAAATAAGGCAAGAGGTCAAACCTTGAGCCTATGGCCGTCGCCCCACAGCCGATATGGGGGTGGCAATGGCCATCGGGGTAGCCGGTGCCTCGACAATGGCCTGCCAATGGTACCTCCTGGCTATGCTTCCTTTATTTGTTTAAAAAAATTTCTTAAAAATAGAGAAAAATGATAATAAATGATCAAAATACCCTTAACTAAAGTGACTCAAGCCATTTTATAAGATTAATATAGTCATTTCATATTTTTATTTGAAATAATATGCACTTCGGATCCTGTTTTGATATAATGATCACATTTTAAGTTTATATTTAAAATGAAGTTCACTTTATATCTTTATTTAAAAAAAATAAATGAGGTAGGGCACTTGCTACTTTTATTTGGGATTTTCCCACACGCACGCACGAAAACAATTTCAATGGCCAAAGCTCCGGGTGCGGGCTACACAGACTTCCAGAAGAAAGCTTCCGGATCACACACGAAATTAGCAATATAGTAATCCTGAATTTTTATTTTTACAACAGTCAACTGGCATTAATGGATTGAAAAGCGCGTCCTTGCCGCGAAAACAGGACACGTGTCGTCCAACTTGAACCCCCTGAACGTGGGGTTCGCGGGGTTGGCTTCAAATTCGACAGCGTCTTCGGTTTTTGTCTCGGGTCTAAAGTCGGGAACTAAAACCGGGTCAAACATTTTGGCAAAAGGGCCAACAAAAAAATTAAAAAATTAAAATTAAAAGGACTGCCTAAAGGAGGAAGATTACAAAAATGAAAGGGCTTTAAGTTAAATTGACATTTCCGATCAAAAAAAGCAAAAGTTAATTTGACATCGCGAAAGGAAGTGATTTGACCGGCGACATAGTTGACCAAAGTGTGTTCTTTCCTCCTTGCTTTCTTTGGTTGGTGAAGCTCCACTTCCACGCTTTGGAGTCACGGGCTGAATAGTGAATACCTCCTCGATGGAGACGAGCCCGTGTCGTGTCTGACGAGCCGAAAGAACTTTCCGTCGACGGATCCTTTCGAAGGACGGCACAGTGAATCGCATCTCCATAATCGACTTTATCATGCTTAGTTTACCCCGGCGCGTACATTTCCTTGAGCGAGACGTACCAATCTCTTTAACATTACAATTGATTTTGGCATACCATGGTAAATATCGGTAATAGGGATGATCGATTTCAAGGTGAGCATTGCACCGACTTTATTAGAATCTGTTCTCAATTTTTGGAAAGTGAAATCTGTTATATTTATCTTGGAACCTACTTTGTTTTTCTAGTATGATTCCACGTTCTACTGTGGAATCGATTTCTTATTTTGGTGCTTCGTATTTTTTAAAACGGTGACAAATAATAGTTACGAGCAAAATAGTATGAGCAACAAAATGCCTCAAAGCAAAATATCGATACGAAACAAAAACAAATATAAAGCAATAAGAAAGTTAAGTTCATTTAAGAAAGATAAATCTTCTTTTACAACTTCATAAAATAATTGTTTTTTTGGGTCGAACATAAAACAAATTTTAAGTGTTGATTCCTGAGTGGGTAGGTGAATAGGTTCAACACCCAGAACAAAGCAACTTTCCCTAAAGTTTGGAGCTGAAAGTTAGACCTATATCCACGGCCTGCTCGATCTGATTCCCGAGTATAATCGGGCCCAGTTGTATAGCCCTAATTGTCAGGAGAACAACATCGGCTCCTGATTAGTTTCTGCACGGGAAGCCAATCTCGTCTTTAGAGATCTTCTAATACGATAACAATCTCATCCTTGAAATCCCAGCACAAACGCCTCGACACCGTTTCCCACGAGCCAATTGCATCGCCCATTTCGAGTAACCCGCATTTCACCCCCAACAAGACAAAGGCCCCACTTTTCAATCCACATGAGCATGGAATTATTCGATCCGTGAACTTAACCGAAGAATCATTCTTAGAGAATACCAAATATACTCTTCACTCGATATGAGCTTTGCATGACGTAGAAGGCAGAGAGAACTTATTAAATTTTTTTGGGGGGGGGGGGGGGTTATTGATTAGGGCATTCAACAAGCATTAGTTTGATTGTATGGTTGGCTAAAATAATTAGTACACCATCCTAATCATGCCGGTAGTGCACATTGCAATAAATTAAGGCTCGTCATTTGTCCCCGTTGCTTATGAAATTGGCAAAAATCCCATATATTATTATTATTATTATTATTATTATTATATACCATACTTTATTTGATCTGAGGCCATTAAGAAGATTCAAGAATGTGTCGTCTTTCTGTGGATTTCGGCGGACCGTGACATTGAGAGCCCAACCGACATGGACAGCAAATTTTTAGCCATTATTCAATTTTTTTTTTTGGGATCGGAAAGCCATTATTCATTACCAATCGTAACATTCTCACGTGAGTGGTAAATTGGGATTTTGTAAAATTCCAATGGAGAGCGTGGAGGGGACGCGCCAATGAGAGGATCGTCGTGTGTGAAAAGTGGGCAAGAAAAGAGGCGGAGAGAAAAAGAAAAGAGAGAGGGAAGGGAGGGAGAGGGAGAATATTTGTCAAAAAGGCGTTCATATCCGTCACCATCCAAATATAATATAGATAAATAAGTGATTCCACAATAATAAAATAAGGGTTAAGTGTGTTGAAAACTTTAAAGCGTAATTGAGTCTTGCACTGTAAAAAAAAATATAATTAAAATTTAAAATTTATCAGGAAACGCACTAAATCCTCAAACTTTTGAAAAGTGTAATCAAGTCTTAAAATTTATAAAATTTATAAAATTGAGTCATCTTGTTAATTGTATATTTTGAAAATTTTAGAATTCAATTGCACATTCGTGATAAGTTTTAGGACTTAATTATACTTTTTGAAAATTTCAGAACCCTGTTCGTCGTGTTCCCAAAGCCTCTACGAAGAAGATTCCAGTGCATTTATTGCATAAAAATAATGAATTTTGCTAACACAAGAGTAGTTAAGACCACAGCGAGAGTAATAGTATCTTTCAAGCCATAAATTCTCAAACGGGTGAATCCCACCATAATTTTATGTAGTTACTTATTGTTTGTTTTTTTCTCTTTGGTCCAGAAAAGACGTTATTCTCGCGGTAGATGAGTGGGGTTGGGGGCTGTCTTCCTTTGTCTTTCCTCCTCTCCTCATCAACAAAAGTCTTCTCCACATGATATGATATCCACACTCGATATGGTGGTTGAAGTTGGCGACCTCTCCTGAGTGACCAATTCTCCAACCTCATTCTCTCTTCTTTGACGAATCACTTGAGGCAAACAGTAAAGAAAAGAAAAAAAAAAGTTGCAATTTTTAGTGCGTAAAAATTTAGTCTTTTTGGGGTCCGGGTCCGTCGTTGATCCAAATGTTAAAAAAAAGGCTACACGACGCGAGATGGAGGGTTGAAATGGTACGAGAATGATGTCGGCCGTCGGATGCGTGGGACCCGACGTGCGCGGGAGGAAGTTTCACCGCACGGAAAAGAGGTGAAGGAATAGGAGAAGTAAATTGATGCAAGCAAGCAAGCAAGCCGGGGAAAGAGAGAAGGGAAGCCTCAAAAAGGGAATTTGGGTTCAGCCAAAGATTAACCGGGGGTTCCCGTATTCACACACAGAGAGAGAGAGAGAGAGAGAGAGAGAGAGAGCGCGCTCGTCTTCTTCGCGTTCTTGCAGTTGCAGCAGCCTTTTCGAGGTTCTGGAAGATAGAGAAGCTCAACAACAGGCCCAATACAAGGTAAAACGAAACAAAAACATGATCTGCTGCTGGTCTACCAATTTCCCTCTCTCTCTCCCCGCCTCTTTTTCGTTGTCTTTTTCAGTTTTTCGGCTTTTGGGTGTGGAGTTATTTTAGCCTCACGATATCTTCATGGGTTGGCATATAATTAGCTCAGTTTTCAAGAGCTCCTTTCATCTTCTTGGATTGTTGGGTTTACTATCAGGACATGAGCATCTCCTTTTTAAGCGGGTCATCATCAGATAATTTTGTGGGATTGGTGCTCTAACAGAGACCCAGGACTCTGTTGTTTTTCTTTTGGGTTTTGAGACGGTTTTACCAATTTCTTGTGTTCTTTGGATAACTTTCAGAGAGCAATTGTTGTCCCTTTCACTACTGTAGAATGATTCGCCCCTTCCACAACTCATCATCAAGCGCATAAATAACGCAGGATTCTCTCTCTCTCTCTCTCTCTCTCTCTCTCTAGACGAGAGGATGTTTGGATCCTCAGAGAATTCATTCTTAGCCCGGGTTTGGTGACCTTTTCTTAATTTTTGGGGCGACAATTTTGGAAAATTCTTGCTCTGTATGCAGATGCCACTGTAGACCGAGGAAGCGTATAAAACTGGTAAAATATTTGTCTTTTCTTGACATTTAATTTGCTTTGGTATTGTGTTAGCACTACTTCCACAAGTATGTAAGGGGAAACTCTGGCTTTGGCAGCATGTGCTTGTCTGTATTTTGCCCATCTATTTATACTCGAGTTTTTGGCCCTTAGCTGTTAGGCTGATTGGTGAGGCCTTTAGGAGTTCCTTGCGTTGGTTTTTCTTTTTCCTTCCTTTTGAGCTGAAAACACTTCTAAAGAATAAGGGTGAAACTCGGTTCTGTGTTTTGTTTCGCTTCTAATTCTATATCTGCTAAGACTCTCCGGCGGAAAAGTTTGATTTTAGCTCCGAGCATCCCAAGCCCTGTAAGTTGCAACCTCTTTTGCTGTTAACTGTTTGTCGAGTTATGTCTGTGGATGATGGGCTTCTATTTTTCTTGAAGATTCATCTGAATTTACTTTAACTGTTGTGGAAGCACTTTTAGATCCCCTGTTCTTCTGTCAATATAAGGACAAAAGCCAACCCCATACGTATCCGAGTTATTGGGTTGAAAGTTTTTGAGAAACTAGTTAACGTTTGCTTGTCCTAATGGGAAGATGATTTGCCCATGAAGCTGATATATGTTGTTGTACGTATTGTTAACCATTGAACAATGACCTCATTTGATTAGGGAACATCTCAAGTCTTTTCTAATTTTCACGTTGTTTGTCGTCTGCAGGAAGAATAGTAATGCGACTGGCATGGGGAAGAGAGGGAGTTGGCTTTCTGCTATCAAAAGGATTTTCGTAGCCAGCTCCAAGGAGAAACCGGCCAATGTGAGTCTTATGGTTTTCAGTGTTCTAAACTGTAAGCGTGCTAAAATTCTCGTTTTTCGAGTCACACAGAGAAGGAAAGATATGATGCACTTTGCAACTTTTTGCATGATTGTGCAGTTTATTGGGTTTCTGCTCTCTAGATCAACTTCATGAGCAATGAGCATGGTGTCTCCTAAAGTAGCTTATAGCTTCTAGAGGAGCTTGTGTTCTTAAATTGACAGCTCCAGTTTCGGTATAATTTGTCAGGACACGCGCGAAAAAGAATCGAAAGGGAAGAAGAAAAAGGGGCCGGGAAAGCTGAATTATGGAGAGAGGAAATCGTTCAAGATTCCGCTCTTCAGAGAGCCAAGCAGCATCGAGAAGATACTGGGAGATGCCGAAAGAGAGCACAATATTCTACTTCAGCCTCCCACTCCTCCAGAGCAACTGCAAACGCCATTGATTGTGCCTTCTCGAGTAGCTTCAACAAGCAATCTGTCTCAGAGGGTCTCTTCTCCTACGGTTGTTTCTCCGAGAGCCACTTCACCTAGAGCTGCTTCGCCAAAAGTAGCATCACCAAGAGCTGCTTCGCCGAGAGTTGTTTTACCTAGATCTGCCTCCCAAAGAGCTGCTTCGCCTCGAGCTGCTTCACCAAGAGCAGCATCTCCCAGGATTGCTTCTTCCAGAGCTACTTCTTCCAGGAGCTTTAATCACCAGAAGGAAGTCATTGTCCGACCAGAACCGAGCATACCTGTCCAGCATGCTTCAGCTACAAAGATTCAAGCTGCCTTCAGAGGGTATATGGTGAGGATCTGATTGTGTCTAGTTTGTCTGATTTAAATCGTACTTATGAGTTGTGTGTCTGCGCTTGCGTGCGCGCGTGTTCGCACGTGCTCACACATGTGCCATATGTGCTCGCATCGGTGTGTTCAGCACGCTTGCTTGCTTGTTAGGGTGGGAGGACAAAAGGGGTTCTTACAAGTTACGTGTTGTAATAAAACAATCCATTGCTTTAGGACATTGTTTTATCGAGGGAAACATGGAACCCGCACTAGATATGAATTGCCAAAGATCCCCGGTGGAGTGGATCGAAGTGCCAAAACGTCTGCAGATGGCTGAAAAGCCTCTGAGTTGCAACTCCTTTTGGTCAATTATTTGTTGTCATCGACATGCCTACTGAGGTCAAACTTTTGTCAGCTTCATTTTATGAGGGCTTCAGTTCAGCTTATACACGACTTAGTTCTGAGAGAAGCAATGTCAATTGCTGCGTTGTTGATTTATAGAAACCATTAGGATAGATATTATCGGCTTTTGATATCTGTTCCATACAATTACTTTCTTTTTTGAAGTTTTTGTTGCTGAAGTTCGGCCTAGTTTCTGCGCTTAGCTTCCCTGAGTTGGTGTTAGCAATAGAGTTTGTTCGATATCGGCAGTCTTTTGCCAACCCAAGTAGCCGTTGATATGATTTTGTTCTTCTAATGAAGGCAAGAAGAAGCTTCAGAGCTCTAAGAGGCTTGGTAAGACTTCAAGGAGTCATAAGAGGGCAGAATGTCAAGCGACAGACGATGAATGCCTCAAAGTATATGCATAACTCCGTGCGAGTTCAGTCACAGATTCGATCTTGGAGGATTCAGAGGTTAGAAAACCAAGCATGGAATCAAGCTCAGCGGAAGAACGACAAGGAAGCAGAAAGCACCTGCGGCAAATGGAGCCTAGCAGTAAGTTTCCATGGGATGACTTGATTTTTAGTGCCCATATATTGCGAGGCTTTAACATTTCAGGGTCTGAGTGTTTCATGGTCTTGTGCTCTGTGAATCCATAATCCGATGCTAGGCGAGGCTATTACTGTCAACCCCTAGCACTAGGAAATGCTAAATAGGTTGAATTTGAAATGGTGGATGTTTGATTTGTTGCCATTTGACTTTAATAGTCTCTATCATGTCTTACCAGTTATATATAGAGAAAGAACAAATGAGACTCGGTTTGAGGTCTCAAGTTTTTCCATATCCCATTCACATGTCCATTGGCGCTGTTCTTTTGCTAAGAACTAGTGCACCGATCTGACACAACGTAACCAACTCCAACCCATCACTGTTAAGTCAAGTATCCATGAGCAGAATCCAAAATTCGATACAAATGTTTTCATTGACTTTCAGGCTTTCTTTTCCTAAATGGGATCTTCGTTAATCAGTTTTGAGTGTTGGTGCAGTCTGAGGTAGGTAACCAAGAGTACTGGGATGATACGGCACACACAAAGGAGGAAAGAGAAGCGAGGCTGCAAAGGAAGGTGGAGGCAGCCATCAAGAGAGAAAGAGCAATGGCTTACGCGTACTCTCATCGGGTACACTCATTTGACAATTTCCTCTGCTTACCCTCTGTAAACCATAGGTCCTCGAAGGATATCTATTCTGTCAGGCTTGCACATTGCGTTATGGTTCTTAGGAAGGGGAATGGCTGAATCCTCCTCTTGGCACAATTCGATTTGCTTGATCATGCCACCATTAGGGCAAGGGAAATCCCCTTTAGACTGTATAAGTTCGGTGTAATGTCTAGTTTGGGTTATAACTCTTTAAACATATTGTATCTCCCTTCATGACTGGAAAAACTACGGTGAGTGATCTCAGATTTATTAGATCAACCATTTGGCATATTCTACAATGCGTTGGCTAGAGCTTTCAAATTCAAACTACCATAGAGGCACCCATGACAACTGCCGATGCTGCGGAAATAGTTCTATGCCTGCAGAATTTGGACAATGAAATGCAAATTGAGACTGCATTATGTTATTTGGAATTAACTGTGTTGATCTGCATGAGAGTTTGCCGACCCCAACTAGTTTGGGATAAAGGTGATGTTGATGTTGATGTTGATCTGCATGAGAGTTAATGATTCTCGTGAGAATGTGTCCGTTCGGAGGCAATCCAATAATTGGAGTTCATGTCATTTCTTCTTGAGCGGAATTAGTGATCTTGGTTTATTCACTATGCTGTCTGTTGACTGTCGTGTCTGCAGTTGTCACGAGGTAATCCTAGAGCGGCTCAAACATCTCTGGCAGACATCCAATCTGGTGTATTTCCTTGGTGGTGGAACTGGATCGAACGACAGCTCCCCTTATCAAATCCGGCCGAGAACCAATCCGTGAAGAGTTTTCGCCTGACACCACCAAGGCGAAACACCGAGCTAAAGCCGAGTCCAAGGATTCTCTCTAGCAACCACAAGCTTCAGACAGTTGGGTCTGATAATTTTGACGCCGCCACACCGAGATCAACGAGATCGATGATGGTGATGTCATCGAAGCAAGGACGGGCAACACCGACAAGAACACCAAGGGCCAGCAGTCCAAGCATGATCAAGTATTCAATACCCAGAGCTAGCGAACCAGTATCTCCCTTCGCTTTGTCGATGAGGGATGACGAGAGCCTCACTAGTTGCCCGCCTTTTTCGGTCCCAAACTACATGACTCCGACCGCCTCTGCCAGAGCAAAATCGAGACCTAGCAGCAATCCTAAAGAAAGGCGTCCGGGAACTCCTGGCAGCGAATCTAGCAGGCGTCTCTCGTACCCTTTAACGCCAGGAGCTGGGTCGACTTTTGCTTGGAACAAAGGCATCGGCTCTCAAAATGCCTCGAACAATATTCAGCATGACCGTGAGTCTGTCGGGAACATGAGCGTGGATTCGACGGCGTCTTCCGTGGTCAGAAGGAAGCCATTTAACAGATTCGTGTGATTCTTCTTCACGACGTTAATCTTGCTCTTCTTCCTTCCTTTGTGGTGGTGTTCCTTTTTCATTTTTCCGTTTCGCGTTCCTGAGTGTATCGAGTGTTAAGTGAGTGACAAAACATTGATAGGTAGTAAGGAGACAAGTAGGAAACCATGATGTTGTGTGTATCTGATTACGATAGATGCTTGTTGCACGCTGATTTCATTAGGTCGATGATGGGTGGTTTGAGATTAGTCCGTGTATTTTATCTGCTTTACAATGGGTTTCCTTGCACTGTGCACATTCATCTGGGCAGTTTATTTCATGTGGGTACCAGCTTTCTATCATTTTCGTGCACAAGGGATGATCGATTTTTAGTCCGATTTGATCCCACCTGAGAATTGGGAATTAGAGTAGTAGGACTACTGAAATCGAACCAACCGATCTGGTTGGGTTTTTAGGCGGTCCAAACGGAACCGGTTGGATGTGCTAAAATACATATCCACACATTTAAAATGTGTAAAATAATTGGGAACTAGAGTAGTAGGACTATTGACATCGAACCAACCGATCTGGTTGGGTTTTGAGGCGGTCCAAATGGAACCGGTTGGATGTGCTAAAATACATATTCACACATTTAAAATGTGTAAAATTACCCACAATAGTTAAGAGTTTAAATGGTTTCCAGGGCTAGGTGGGATTCAAGAATTGGAGATTGAGGTGGGCCGTGTGTTAATTGGGCCTGACCACCCAAGAATCATCATAACCAAGGTCTACCCCATCTTTCCTTCTAGCATTTAGGGGTTGAACACTATTAATTATTTGTTGTGTCTTTCCTTAGAATTTGAAAATCATTTCGTTTCCTGCATACTTGCAAAACAACAAATGCCCAACGCGTGGGAATTGGAAAAGAAACATCAGTATGTTAATAAAAAGGAAAAAAAAAATTCTTAGATTTGATCTTTTTATGAGATATTATTCGGCAAAAAAATGTCTGGATTTACATCTGAAAAGCGTTTTAAATCGAATCGGTCACCATGTCGTTAACTTTTAATCGCAAATTATTCATAGTTTAATTAATACTATTGTATGGCAATGATTTATCCTAATAATTTAGACGGGCTTAATATAGATCAAACGGCAGACGAAGTCAAATCACGAAGTGAAAAACGATCGGAAAAAAAAAATTTCACGACATGGTAGGATTAGACATTGAAGTGGGGATAATAATCCAAAAAAAATTTAAACTTAATATAGGGAGACCTATTTAGTCATAAACTTTTCGATTGTGCAAATTCTGTCATAAACCTTATAACAATTTGTCAAATTAATCATAAACTTTTCACGCTTTCAGAATGCTAATAATTAAATTGGCAAATTATTATTAAAATTTTTGAAAAAATTTGGGGTTGAATTGGTCATCGTAAAACATATTTAAAACGTTTTAGACGATTATATTTCCCGTCGGGGTGGATCTTTAACCGTTTATTGACACGTGATCGGCGGGCTCGAGAAGAGGGGAAGGGGGGAGGTGGAGTGGCACGCATGCAAGGAGGCGAGGGCGCCAAGTGGGAGGAACTCAACCTCCTTGTTTGGCAACGAGTTTAGGCGTATACTTGTCCAGGGTTCCTCCTGTCCACCTACCGAAGCGGCAACGACGTCGTACGAGGGCCTCCTCGTCCGCATTTTAGGGGAGCGGATCTCAAGGACGATCGCTTGGAAGGTCGGCCTCTCCCTCTTTTTTCTCGCAATTCAATGCCTTCAAGCTCACGTCAGAATCCCAATTCACAAACGACACATAAGCTCACGAATGTTCATACTATTCACAAAATCATAATTAACATTTTTCCAAAAAATTTCTCACTAAATCTCACTCTATATAGCTACTCATTTTTTCCCTGCTCAACGTGGCAGCCTAATGATTAAAAAAAAAAAATAAATTCGTGTCGTAATTCGTGAAGCGTGTTGAAGTATAGGGACGTTGATAGGGCATTGTTTTTTTTTATTATCATCCTATATATATAGAGATTTCCTAGCTATAGGGACGTCAGCAGGACTGCGACGACGGACTTTTACGTTCTTAGGTGGACCAAATGGTTATGACTAAAATTGAACGATTTTATAATGAATGTAGGAATTCCATGATTGCTGCGTGGGACAATTGCATCAATCGGTGGTCCCTGCCTTTTTACTTGTAGAGAAGAGATTCTCCGTTTTTCAAAGGATAAAGTCACACAAAAAAAAAAGCCCTAACTATTCATGCGCGAACACATTCATCTTGAATTTTTTTTTGTAACATCGAAAATCCTAAATTCTACCCACCATGACACATTTACCTTGAAATTATTCTCGTGACATAAAAATCCTCAACTTGTACTTACGTGACACATTTATCCCTCCGTCAAGATTCGATCAGATGATTTTTCGGCAAAAATCTTTTTTTTTTGTGCTATGCCAACATCGTGTAATGAATGGTAAATGCGTCGCGCGGGTATGAGTTCGAAATTCATAATGTCACAAAAAAAAATAGAGCTAAATACGTGATAGTAAATATAATTAAGAATTTGTTTTTTTGGTCACTCCTGTCCTTTTCCAAATTTCTTTGGCAGCCGCACGGCCTTGCATCCTCCTCGGGATCGTCGTCATCGGATCCTCAATTAATTCATATGTTCGCGTGATATTTTGCTCAAACAATTGCTTGTTTATTCGTCCACCACGCAATTACGTCGGCCGATGTGAACAAATCGAACCGGTACGCGCAAATGTGGTTAGGCCCTAATCACCATAATTAAGGTTGCGGGGTGAACGTACGAGGTGAGGTTTTTCAAAGGATAAAAGCCGTAAAAATCCCGAATTTTAATTACGACGACACATTTTACTCTGAATCTTTTGTGACATAGAAAATCTCAAATTATACTTGCTATGAAATGTTTACCTCAAAATCATTCTCGTGGCGTGAAAAAAAATCTCAACTTATACGTTTACCCTCCATCAAGGTTCGATTATATGATTTTTCAATCAAAACCACATAGTTTGCTACATCAAAACTATCTATTTTCTGGCATCATGTATGAAGATTTTTAACGGTCCTCATTGAATAAATTTGAATGAGGGTAAATGTGTCAAAAAGAACACAAAATTGAAATTTTTAATCTAAAAAAAAATGATACCATACTTCACGAGCAACAGCTAGTTTATGACTCTATTTGCTAGCCTTATCTAGACCACAAATACAAGTAAATTTATTTATGAATTTTATAATAATAGAAATACATGTCTTATCGAAGAAATATATCAAGTAAGTTTAATTAAAATTTTTTTTATGGCTTTTGTCCTTTTCCAAATTTGCTTTAGAGTTGTGGATGATCATATTGATTAAATTAAAATTTTAGAAACTACATCGTATATTATGTCAAAATTTAGGAATCATTCGTGGCATTACCTCGTTAATTTATATGTTCGCGTGATATTTTGCTTAAACATTTGTTTGTCTATTCGAACCGCCGCGCAATTATGTCGGCCGGCGCCGATGAATCGAACCGGTACACGCAAACGTGGTTAGGCGCTAAACCGCCCTATTTAACTAAGGTTGCAGGGGGCAATCTCGTAATATGGAGGCCACGGCAAGAGCAATTTCGCCATCTGGTTTTTGTCCCTAGTGGATGTCGCCACCACCAGCGTTACACCACCGCCTTTAAAGAGCACTGCCTCTCCGTCTCTCTCTCCATCTCTCTCTCTCTCTCTCTCTCTCGGACCGAAAGCGGAGCCGAAACGCGAGGAGGAGGACTGCGACGAAGCCCAGAGGGGAGACGAGCTTCAAGGAGAAGAAGGAGAAGAGGGCATCGGTGTTACAGCAATGGCTCTGAAGCTGAATCCCCACGTCGTGTCTCCGTCGCGGAAGCTGACGTCATTCGCAATGCCTCCGGTGGCCAACGTCGGCCTCAGATCTCCCAGGTTCTTCATGGCCTCCACTCTCCGCTCCGATTCCAGGTCCGTCCTTCATTTCGAGCTGTTCCCATCGATTCGCGAAATTGTTCTTTTCAATTTGGTTTCCAGAAATGACGTTATTTCGCTTCTCTGAGGTGTGATCTCCATTGTATCTTTCCGATCGAATGGATTTTCTCGCCGGTACTTTGGTTTCCACGTCCAAGTTCAGCAAATCAGTGTGCTTGTGCGTGCGTGCGTGCGTGTGGATTTTCTCATCCGATGTTGAATTTCGAGTATCGATCGCTTGTCTGATTTTGTTGACGCGTTTGGAGTCCCGAATGGGTTAATGATGTTCTGTTTGTTCTTTCCTCTACTGATCGAAAGTTTGCAGTATTTTGTAAAAGGAATTGCGGGGTCTCAATAGCTTCGCATTGCCATCCAAGCCTTGTTTTTTGAATTTTGGCGCTACGCAAACGTATCTTCTTGATAGGGATAGCCGTTATGCTCCTCAATTAGGCAAAAAGAAAGATCAGAAATAGATGAAATTAGTGCAGCTTGTCAACTCGATCTTGCTTTTCTCGTCAATATCCTAGGAAAAGAATCGTTTTCAGATATTCTCTTTCTCTCAAATTGCGGTCGGCGCTGACTCAACCTGATGAAGAAACCGTCTTAACTATGTATGAATCATGACTTAAGGTGTCAGTGCATGCCTGGTTTGTCGTGTCCAGTTGGTCTTTGGTGGTGGTAGGTGACTAGGTGGGATATTTGTTACAAGCTTGCATACTTAATCTATTTTGTTTGATGCTTTCTGTATCGTATCTCTCGAAAAAGATACTGTTAGGATGAACACTAGCCTAGATTTTTTTTTTTTTTGCATGAACCATGACGTATTAGCGTTATTTTCTGGTGGTTTTATCAAAGATAATTTGATTTGTTTGATGGGTGCATGGACTTCCATCTGTTGTTTCTTTGTGCTGTTGCTTTTACCAATGGTTTCTTCAGCGTTTAGAACCTATCGACCAAAATCCTTTTCCATGTCAAGACAAGTAATTCAGCTGTTTGGACTTGTCCAATGGAGAATGAGGCTTGTGATATGTTCATAGTTTATTTACTTGGTCTGCCTAATGTGAAAGTCTCTATAATTTGATGTTGCTCTTTTTGATATGATGTAAGATGTTATGACATTCTTTTTTCTATTTCTTCTTTGGCCAAACTTATATCACAAGGTAATCTAGTCTTTTCTTAGGCATAGTGTTCCAGTTGGTGAAAGTAGCTTGCACTTTTCCAGATTGGTTCTCTTCTTATTAAATCCCTTTTCTTGTTTCTTCAGCCGGTGTACATTTGATTCTATTCACCATAGGTCCTAGTCGTGTTATGGTTGCCTAAAAGTGACTATCAGCTAGATAATGACACTTTGTTCTTATTCCTTGTTTGTTCTCATTGATATTTTACTGATGCACGAAAATTTTTCTTGATGCCGCATAGGCCACCTAAGTTGACAGAAGGCTCATTGCTGGATTTTGATTGGCGTTGCTTGACCTGTTCACAAAAACATTACTTGTAAATTTATTATTGTTTATTGGGGGAGGCTTTTGAAAGTTCTTTATCGACCTTCATGAGGTCCTTCCGGAGTTCTTCCACTTAAAGTATGTTATGTTATGGAGCTTCATTTTTTCACATAAGCTTTGGTTCCATGGATTTATATTTCTTATTCATCTATCATGTCTGAGATTGTGCATCTTTGACCTTACTCTATTGGCTTGCGCTTGGAGAAAGTGTTATGTCGCATTGAAAATCTGGTTGTGTTTTCAATTCCACCTTTTCTTTTTGTGGCAGTATGCGCTCAATGAATTCTGTTGCTTGATGCATGTGCTTCTCTTTTCCTTTTGCTTGGTTTGGTAGGTATAATGGCTACTCTTAACATGATTCACCAAATAGGCTGAGCCTCTCTTTGTCTTTTCACTCTTAACAAGCTAAGAACTATTTAAATAAGCAAATAAATTTTTTATTGCCTGCTCAGTCGATCATATTTTCCCCCAAGAAACATATAACTTTTTGCTGCTCAGTTTGAGCTTCCCTTTCAAGGCCCTCTCTGCGTGCGGATTGAACAAATATGAGATATACAGCACAACATGCAACTTCAATAGCAGAGAGAAACTTCCTCCTGAGGTCTTTAAGGAAGAGTGCTAATTTTCTATTCAGTCTTTCCTGTCCCCTGCTAGACTACAGTAGGCTTTCTTCCATCGGCAAAGAAGAGATGAATTGCGTAAGACCTAAGAACACGAATATAAAGAGTTTGAAGAGTTCTTTCTGTCAACTGCTTTCACATCACCAAATATGATGCAGCTGTAGCAAAAACTGAATTGCTGTAAACCAAGAACTTCACACTGTATGTTTTACGTGTAGCTAACATGCTAGAGCTCATAATAAATGAATGCTTTCGTTGTTTTGTTATTCATGTGGAATTATACATTGATTTGATTTGGATATAACTAAAACAGATTGCATGTTGTTTGGTGTGGTAGGGAGGTGGAAAATACCAAGAAGCCATTTATGCCTCCTCGGGAAGCACATGTTCAAGTAACACATTCCATGCCACCCCAAAAGATTGAAATATTTAAATCAATGGATACTTGGGCGGAGAAGAACATCTTGGTTCACCTGAAACCAGTTGAGAAGTGTTGGCAAGCACAGGATTTTCTTCCAGATCCTGCCTCCGATGGATTTGAAGAACAAGTAAGGGAACTGAGGGAGAGGGCAAAGGAAATTCCTGATGATTATTTTGTGGTTTTGGTTGGAGATATGATCACCGAAGAGGCCCTTCCTACTTACCAGACAATGCTTAATACTCTGGACGGGGTCAGGGATGAAACAGGTGCAAGCCTCACACCATGGGCGATTTGGACAAGGGCATGGACTGCCGAGGAAAATAGACATGGAGATCTCCTTAACAAGTACCTCTACCTATCTGGACGAGTTGACATGAGGCAAATTGAGAAGACAATCCAGTACTTGATTGGGTCAGGAATGGTGAGATCCTGATTACTTAACTTGAGGCTCATCTTTATAGTAATTTCGTCAAGCTGAGAATTCCTAAATTATTTGCAACTGCTTGCATGTACTTAGTACCAATGCCTCTAATCAAGCATTCATGCGCATTAAATTCAGTCTGAGATGCTGTGGAGATGAGCTAAGAAGCTAAATGCATCTCTAACTGGTTACAAAATGTTCCACAATGTGCTGGAAATACCATCATATGAGTATTGCTGGTCTGTATCGATGTGCTTTAGATGTCTCTAGTCAGTGGATTCTTGCATGGTATGACACGCTTATTGTTTATCCTTAGACGTGTCAAGACTGTTTCCTTTCAAGTGTTTTAGGTTTGTACACAAAACAACTTGTCTCCCAAATCCATGGGCTGTCCCTTCTATTCTTCAGCAGCATAGACTGCCCCATATGATGTGGCATATCTGTCCTTCCCCAATATACTATGCCCATGCTGCACGCTTCAGGCTAATACATATTTATATTTTGACCTTATCATCTTGTAACATTATGTTTTTACCATGAACTTTAGGATCCTAGAACGGAGAACAATCCTTACCTTGGCTTTATCTATACTTCGTTCCAAGAAAGGGCAACGTTTATTTCTCACGGGAACACTGCTAGGCTTGCCAAGGAGCATGGGGATATGAAATTGGCTCAAATATGTGGAACGATTGCCTCGGACGAGAAGCGCCATGAGACTGCCTACACCAAGATAGTGGAAAAGCTGTTCGAGATTGATCCAAATGGAACTGTCTCCGCTTTTGCCGACATGATGAGGAAGAAGATATCTATGCCGGCCCATTTGATGTTCGATGGTCGCGACGACAACCTTTTTGAGCACTTCTCGGCCATCGCACAACGGCTTGGAGTGTATACAGCGAAAGATTATGCCGATATTTTGGAGTTCTTGGTGGGCAGATGGAAGGTGGAGGAGCTAACTGGGCTTTCTGCCGAGGGACGGAAAGCCCGAGATTATGTCTGCACTTTGCCCCCGCGAATTAGGAGACTGGAAGAGAGAGCTCAGGGAAGGGCAAAGGAAGGTCCAACCATTCCGTTTAGTTGGATTTTTGATAGAAAATTGAAGCTATAGAGTGGATATGTGCCGGCAAGCTCCAGTTTCGCTCTCTTCCAATCCCTTCTTCATGGAAATATAAACAGAGCCTGTTGGAGTCATGCTGCATCACCAATCACTCGAAAGCCATTTTGGGAGAAGTCGTATGTGAGTACCGATCTAGAAGTGGATACATTGTGTCTCTCGTAGGTAAGAGAACTAGCTGTGCTGGCAGCTGTAGTTTTTCGATATCATGTTCTGTCATGGTCTCTCTTTGCTGTAGGAAGATACGTTTGGTATCGTGTGTTACAGATCAATCTGTGCCGATTTTGATGATGTAAAAAACTCTAAATAACGGGAACATTTCCGATATTTCTGTACTTGTGATGTGAAACTGGCAAAATTTTCTTCAGCGCAAGCTGAGGATACCAGGGGGTCAATCTTGATACAAGCCCCGGCGTCTACATGTGCAGATTTGCCTATGTGGACTCTTTAACTACACAATGCTCTTTGTCAAGAGTTCATACGATATAGCCAGCCATACTACAAAGCTGTGATTGGAGGAGATTACAGGGTAAAACCGGATCATCTCTCATGCCAAGTAAAATGGTCTCCTTATCGTCATTTTGCTTTATGATGCTTTGATCTCGACCATCGTTCCAGTTTTATTCTGTGTGGGACATCTTCGTCCAAAAACTGTTGGGCTTTTTTAATATTTTAAATGATGTCGCTCTCGCCACCGCCGGCCCACCATCGAAATGGTCGGCGGGGGCTAGCAGGCCTCTGTGGCAGGGCCTGCTGGTCTTCCCCACCATTGTCCCTTCCTAACCACCGGTTCTGTTTTTTTTTTTTTCTCCAAACAATTTTATAAAAAAATTAATTTAAATAAAAATTACGTTAAAAATCATCTTCAGACTATCATTTTAGCCACATAGGAGAAATATAACCAGAAGAAGAAAAATCACATCGTTTTTTGTTAGCCAAATTGCACGGACTTAAAGACTCGATTTACATTTATCCTTTACGTATCATTTCAGCCGTAAGGTTGAGGAGGTTACCGTCCTTAACCGATAGATGAATTTATCCAAAATCCTCTCCGAGAGTTCAACTTATTATGTCTTTGATCACCGTTGTAAAGGTTTTGTATGTTCAAAGGCTGACTTGTGACTTGTGTTTGTGCTCTTCTTAATTCTGAACTTGGGCTCCTGTGATCAGATTTATTTTCCCGTCTTCTTTTCCACTCTTTTAATTGGCTTTCTGGACTAACTATATCAAATTCTTTAATTTCACAAATCTCGACCAAATGTCACCCTAGATTTTGGGAGGAAAAAATCTAGCTAATGTAAACTAAATCCAACTGATGTGGTCATCATCAAACACGGAAAAATCTTAGCTAGATCTAACTTTCGTTGCGAAAAACGATTGATTCAAAACGTATATTTTAAAAGCATAACACGTATGATTTAAAATAATTAAATAATTAAAAATACTTATGCAAACATATGAAAGTATTTCACGTTCATCTTTTTAAAATAATTTTCAAATCAGTTTTTTTTTTCCAGCAAAAATGGGTGCCGTAGTCAATATGATGCATCGATCTAGGATCGACCTGGACCTATCATTGGTTCTCGATGGACGTAATTAACAGAGTCTAATGAACCAGGAGGGGGGGCCTGCCTCAATCGTCTAGCTCATTAGACTGTGATTTAACACAGATTGAACCGGGGCGAGCCGAAACTCCCAACGGCAGTAACCCGAAAATCCGACCAGAATGTCGCCACAAATAGAGCCTTTTACGGTCTACCTCTTAAGGTCTTGCTTAGGACCGAGGTGCCTGAGTCAATACGACCGGAAGGAAGGAGGGAGAAAACCGAATAGGAAAAAGGAGGGGGAAGGGGGAGATGTCGCGACTTGTTCGAGGCCATGATCAAAACCGAAGATAGATTTGACAGGCACGGAGAATCGCGGTATAATATCGCCAACCTTCAATGCAACTCGCGCCATCGTTTTCGTGAAAAACCGACGCCTTTGCTCTGCAAATTGGCTTCTCTAAACCCGTCACAACAGATTCGAGGGATCGAGCAAAAAGCTCGCAGGAAACAGGAATTACTAAAAAGGAAAAAAGAGTTGGAGATGATTCGCGTAGACCCGATCGATTCAAGAGAAACCGAACGAAGATCCACTCGTAAGACAATGGATAGAACCAGCACTGCGCCTACCTGGGAGCCTGAAGCTTTACGAGGGTTGAGGGAGGACGCGAGCGGTGGGTGTTTATATAGGCGCGAGGGAGAGAGGCTGCAAAACCCTAACTGTATGTCGAAATGACCGATTTGCCCTCGAGGTTCCCAATTGAAGATTTCTTGACCGTATTAAGCATCTCCAACAAGGGGAAAAAGGCTTAAGGTTCTCTGAATTTATGCGGATATTTTTGTTATTCTTTTCAAGCTAAAGTCATATTTCTTGTCTTGATTGAGGGGAAAAAAAATGGTCCTCAACTTTCTCGCTTTTAAAGGATCAATCCAAACAAGGGGATCTTAATAAAGATAATTTATTATTTTGAAAAGGACTATAACATTTTAATCATTCGCCGTTGAATTAAAATATAATTGAACTCGACCATTCAGTAGATACAAGCTTGAACGGTTATGATTTGGCGAAAAATCCAAGAGGCACGGTGTCTGTCTCCTAGGAACAACAAGCTCCTATATATAAACATTCTTTCTTAAAAAATTGTTATGTAATGTTTAAACTTTAGTACGCATTCAATTTAATTCATGAATTAGATAACCCAACAACTGAATTAAATCTAGAAATATAATGATTAAGGGATACGTTTCACATTAGTTAAATTAAAGGAATGGATTAAACAAATTAAATTTTCAAAGATATATTGGCTTAAAATTCATAAACTATTTGTGTAACTATCCTTTCTTTCTTTTACATTGCATGTAAGGTGTAAGATGGGTCGGATTCGAAATTGTTTACGCCCCTCTAATAAAAAGTTTTGTGCACAACACCAAAACAGAAACGGTCATTGGCGGTTGGGGGGCTTGACCCTTGACCCGAATTTGAGAAAAGGAAAAAGGGACATGTCGGCGCCACATCCGATGCCACGTAGGCAGCATTTCAATAGAGAAATTGGATAGGCACTGGTCAGATAACAGCTTCCAAGAAACAAACAGAAGCTCAGCCAGTTTGGGGCTATGACTGGGTAAAAACAGTTCTGCTAGCCGGCGAAAGCAAACAAGCTTTTGGCTTTAAAGCCCTCAATTACAAAAGCACAAGACTGTCACGGTCAATCACGAATACAAAGGGCTGTGGTCAGAGTAACAAATCCAACGAGTTGAATAGGAATGACTACAGCAGAAAATGTCACTTACTGTTGCCTTCGATTGCTACCATGGAAGGGGAAATCCAGACCAGATGGAATACAAATGGTAGAACAAGAAGTGTAACGAGAGAAGGATATAACAAAAGGCAAGATGTATATGTCTCAGCTAGGGAATATCAGAAAGATGTATATGTATAAGCTGGAGAGTATCAGCAAGCAATGCAGCTCTCTAATCTCCATAAATCATTCAGAGAATATTTCAGGGTTCAGGCTGCATCTTCTCGCATTCTTCTCGAATTGACTGGAAAAGAACAGAGGAGAGGTAACGTTCACCAAAGCTTGGGAACACAACCTGCAAATGTGGACATTCACGAATGCATTAAATAGTAGGTATGAAAGAATGCATAAACAGTGCGGTGAACAAATCAAGAGATTGTAATAGTGTATTTAGCATGCTTTCATAGCTCCCTATCTTGTTGCATTTCCAGTGCAACACCCAGCAGGGAGCTCCAATGCTAAAGTAAACACCAATTGGCTTAAAATATGAGCCTAAGAAACCAGAATGAATGCTCCACGTAGAGACAATGTGCTGGCTCGAATCCTGCCTGTTACAGCATTCAAAGAGGAGGTTTTGCAAAGCTTTTCAATCAACAATGGCAAGCTATGGAAGGAAAACTGAAATTGTTGAGAGTATTGAGCAAAGCCAGGATTTTCTCAACGTGATTAGCAGTGCCTCTGCAAGGGAGGTGAAGACCATTGCAAAGGGTTAAAAGAAAGATATTGAAGATGTTTAATGTCCACAGGCGATGGCCATGGCTAGTTAGCCCATCAGAACATTATCACTCTCAAAGGACAGACAACAGCTAATCCAACTTAAGTACCTAGAAACAAAAGATGGTTAGAGTCTTGATCAACTTTGCACTGTGATTCAGATAAGCCTCCACCAAAGATCATTTCATAACTACTCGTTAAGCTTCCATTAGTTACAGTTGCTAAATCCATTCCAATGAAAACCATATCCATAATGAAAGACTATTCTTCAACATCCTAAATCCGTAACAAATGTCAAGAAGCAAGTCACATTAGAAAGAAACATACTGCAATGAGTTTGCCTGCATTTTCCGGTCTCTTTGCAACCTTCATTGCAGCGGCAGCAGCGGCCCCAGAAGAAATGCCAACCTGGTTACATATCTCAGTTAAAAATGATAAAATACACCGAGTCTTTAGAGCACCTGAAAATTTTTGCTCCAACTGGAGAGATGCAACCCAACCATTTAAAGGGAAAGATGTGTAAAAGCATAGAATATATAGCTTTGAACCTCACCTAACCATCATCCTATTTTTCCAATGCAAAATGAAAGTAGGACACAAAGCATCCAAATGCTAAAAGTCATCAAGAGGAGAAGAAGACGATGTTCAAATCATCAAAATACACGCTGAAACATGAAAAAGGTACATGAATTTGAAAGACAACATTACAACCACCCATATACCCTAACATTTATAAACCATAGTAACGGCATTGTCAATCCCATTGTTCAGTCTCCAGAATTTAAACTAACAATATCAACTGTGCCTGCATGTCACCACAAAGTTTCTGTGCTAAGTGTCCATTGAATTCCATATGCAGAAGTCAACTTCGCCATCGATGTACAAGAAATGTCTACAACCTCCAGGATGGCCATATGCAGTGGATGACTTTAGACTGCACTTGCCAGACACGTTCACTAATAACAAAATGACACTTTACTTCCGCATACATCTAATTCAGACAATAAAGAATCTCAAAACACTTACCAATAAGCCTTCCTGAAGAGCTACTTGCTTTGCAGTTTCAATAGCTTCATCGCTGGATATCTGCCCAGAAAGGTCAGGACTAACAGTTACGTCATACACTTTTCATCCCACTCCAGCAACAAAGTCCAAATGTATACATGTTAATTTAAATGGATCCAGCTTCACCGCTACGTCATGGCAGTCAATTAGATCATAGTCTAGAAATGCGGAAAAGAAATCCACTTGTCGAGAAAATGACATAAGGCTCAGCCAGTTTACTAACTGGGGCCAGACTACACTTGGAAGATACTTTTGGAGTCACTCACAATATTAAGTGGGGAATGTGAGTTCTTTTTTTCAAAAAAGAAAAAAGAAAACTGCCGCCTTAAAAACAATTAGCAAAATAAAGTAAGCACTACATGTGCAGGCTATATCCACAACGGCAAGTCCATGTTTCTATAAGAAAGTAGAATGTTCTGTTCTAGAGTAAGCCAATACAACTAGGTTTATTTTTACATACTCAATTTCTGAAATCCAGAGGACATAATTGCAGTCTGCGAGGGGATCTATCAATCCTAATTACACTGCTAGTTGTGAGATTGATGCAATTACATTTACAAGCACACAAGTTTTAACCAGAGACTTAATTAACATGTCATCTGAATTGAATAAATGCAGAGACTTTCAAGCAGGGCGTAAGGAATCAAGAAAACAGTCCATAATCATGGTCACCAAATAGCTATAACTCCATCAATGGTTTATGTTGACCACATAACCTCTTATGCAAACATGCACATGCAAATAATGGATCCTGTACAGAGGCACAACAAAAATGTTAAAGCTTGCACCTCAATGACTTCATCAACCATTTCTTGATCCAGATTTTTTGGCACAAAACCAGCTCCAATCCCCTGAATTTTGTGAGGACCTGCGTAAAAGAAGAGAACATAGTAGTCTTGGACCATTGACAATAAGTTTCATTAAAGTGGTCCAATTATCTCTATTTGCTGAAGAATTTTTACCAGGCTTGCCACCAGATAGAATGTTGCTTTCTAAAGGTTCCACTCCTATTACCTGCCATAAACAGAGCCAAATGCAGAGCAGGAAGCAAAATTAACGAGAAAAATTATCTGAGGTCCACAGCTTTCTTGTGTAAGTTAATGTAAATTGTATGTTGAATTTACATGATAGCGTGCTAATGGTTATGGATAAGGAAATGAAACATAATTTACAAATGGCGCTAGGCAGGGTTAGTGCTCAACTAAAAAAATATCACCTTTATTTTGGGATTTTTTTGTTTAAGGAACTGTCCAACCCCAGTTATGGTTCCTCCTGTACCAATACCAGCAATAAAAATGTCCACCTTGCCTCTTGTGTCTTCCCAGATCTCGGGACCAGTTGTCTCGTAGTGTATCTGCAGGAAATCATTCCACAACCAGAATAGAGGGAAAAAAAAAATATATATATATATATATATATTGTCAACCACGTGGCATTAACAGAAATATAATGACCTAGATGCAAATTCCTCAGTTCATTTCAGGAAAAAGCCAAAAGAATACATACTCAGTTGAAAAGGCGCAAAAAACTCACTTATTCAGCAATTTACCTTCATAGAATAAAATGCATAGCAAGCAGTGGATTATATTGAGAATAGAAGCAAATAAAGACATTCTACTTAGTTCCTTCACTGCTGCCATCCGAAAAAGGATCTGGAACTTCAACACAAAGACATTTTACAATCAGCAAAAGGTAATCTCTCTGTCACTGCACTTCCTCTCAAAGATGGAAACTGGACCAAATTATTTTCTAACGGCAGTCACCACTATGACATGCACTCATCATCAACCAATTCACAATGGTCAAACCGCCAAAATGAATGAAACTCTCAAATTGTGCCTTGCTGATTCTCATGGGCACTGATTTCTGTCCTCTTAAATTTTCATTTTGGAGGAATCACATCACTGACACTGCAAGTTTTCTGATGCATAGAACGATTGCTTAAAACATCCAACTAATGTTCCTCGTTGGTCACAGCACTTTGAGCTTCGGTTTTTGAAAAGAAATTGTATGTTGATCTAGAGAGAAGGAGTTTCCTGGATTAGACAAGAATCCGACACAAATGAAAAAGTGCCTTGAAAAGGAAGAGAGAGAGAAAAAAAAAAAGAGGAAGGGGGGGGGGGGGGGGGGGGGGGGGGGGGAGGGGGTGCGGCGGAGGTGTTTGAGGTTGCTCTCACAGTCAAGATTAGACTTATTCACCAAGTTATGGTTGAGTTGTTTGGTTGAATTCAGTTTGCATACCAGGTGAACTTTTCATTAGAACTTCCTTATTTTCTTTTCCCTTTTTCGAATATATTCCCACCTAGATTTAGTATTTGATGAATAAGCGCATAGGTGGGCATGGGTTGGGTAAAAGAAAAATCCTTACCGAGGCTTACCCACAATGTGAAAATACAATTTTACTTAACAAAATTGTCAGGCCTTGATGGACGTGAGTGGGCTTGCCAGGTTTAGGAGGGAATCTACTTGCCCAAATTGTGCTTCGAAATTAGCGGGCTTGGTGGGTGGCCAGGCCCATGATGAAGTCTTATGTATTTAGAAAAATAAAACAGACATAAATTGAGGTCTAACAAGGAAAAGCAGCAAGCGAAACACACCTTTGGATTTGCAGGGTTGTCAAACTGTTGAAGCATGTAGGCATTGGGTGTGCTATTCAATATCTCTTCAGCCTTTTGGACAGCACCTTTCATTCCCTTAGCCGCATCAGTTAAAACAAGCTCTGCTCCAAATGCTTTCAAGAGAACCCTTCGTTCCATACTCATTGATGCAGGCATTGTCAAAATCAGTTTATATCCTTTTGAAGCAGCTATAAATGCCAGACCGATGCCTGTATTCCCACTGGTTGGTTCTACTAGAATACTCTGAGCAAAAGAGGAAGACAAAGTGTCTAACAAGATGGTTAGGGAATATTTAGCCACAGACCAAACGTATTCCTAGGGAGAAAATAAAATGTGTCTTCACCCTATCTAAAAACATCAGACCAGGTGCCAGATTGTCTATTGAAAAAGAAAAGGGGAGTTACAGATCCGTCAAGTATGGAGTGAACTTTCATAGAAAGACACCATCACTGCAAAGAAGGACATCATCAAGCAAAGTCAGCTAGAATAGCTAAAACTGAGTCTGGGCCTTTCCGTAATGGGGAAATAAATGCCAAGGAAGATGCTTGAGAGCAAAGTCAGCTAGTTCATCAATCAAGGCCAAACTTCCTTTTAAAAATAATATTCCTAAGTGAATGGGGAACATCAATATTGCTTCTCTAACAAGTGGGCAGATGAGATGCATATGCCATCGGTTACCTTTCCAGGTGTAATGAGCCCTTTTCGCTCAGCATCAGAGATCATACTGTAGCCAATCCTGAAATCAGACACAAGAAATCTAATGATTTTAGTAGTCAATTCCTGAATTTTTCCACATAGAAAAGACACATGTTATATACATATAACACAATTGGGTGTAAATTATGAGAGCACTAGATACTCCAGTGCAATAAGGTAGAACAGTAAAAACAAGAAAGTTAACAAATAACGCCTCTTCCAATCGTACCATACGGAGTGGCAATACATGGATAATATCGGTAATAGATTCTCTATATTGGAATCACCCAGTTTTTGAAGGCTATTTGTAACAAACATGCAAGAGAAGCAAGTTCCCATCGCGTACCTGTCCTTAACACTGCAACAGGGTTCCATGATCTCAAGCTTGGCAGCTACATTTGCAACACATCCCTTAACCATATTATTCAAGTAAACCATTGGTGTTCTCCCAATGAGCTGTGCCACAAGCCAACCAGTTAAGCAAAGTCATTTCAAAAGCCTAATTTAATGATCTTAAAAAAAGAGCGATATAGATGGAGTAAGAGTAGAATCTTCTGAAGTCTTTACCAAATAGAGTAAGATAAAGAACTTGAAATTAAGAAAAGCATGAAAAAACTTGTCATTGAAGCAGACAGCAAAGATAGACAGTACAGAGAAGAACAAAAGACTCCTCCAAGGGCCACTTCCTTAAAAGCATCCAGACTCCATTAGACTTAAGAGCAATCCGTATGAAACAATTCACGCACCATGCAGATTCTAACGCCGGATTATTTTCACTATCCTCCCAATTTAAGTGTAGCAACCAAGAAAGAAAAAAGGGAATAATATCCAGCCCACTGCTGATTGGTCAAGTGCAACTTCAACTGTAATACACTTTAAAGGAGACCCACATCTGCGCAGTGAGGAAAGCACTGAGCAGATCTTCCCAGAACAATGATAAACTATCCATCTCACAACATTTATTTGCAATTACTTTCACCTCTCTTAATTTAACAGATACAGAAATACACGACAATGCGAACCTAATATGCCCAACACCGCAATCTTCCGGATTACTTCGAAAAAATAAAGCCTTATCAATTTTTCTCCACTCTACGTCATCCTTAAACCAGAACCATTATCACTATGGTAAAACTCTGAATATCCAATATTGCATCATAATTGACCGCAACAATTCTCCAGAGCTTCACCTTACTACTCAACCCACACTCGCGCTCATCCATTTCCGCCGAGAATCGAGAAACTAGAATCGCAGAGCACATCTCCGAACAACATGCAATAAAATAACGAGCTAAGCATCTGACAATCGAAACAACGAGATTTAATCGGAGTTGACCATGCTTTCAGCTTTTAGGTACCTGAGTGACATCCTCGGCAATGTTCAGGCCTTCAATCTCCGTCTGAGGCTTCACCGAAACCGCCCTACACATCACCGAGAATCCCGCGGGGGAAGAAGTGGCCGAAAAGTTTCCGGACGACTTCTTTAGCCTCAGAGAAGCGGAGAGCCGTCCCCGGAACTGCTTCATGGTCCTGGACTGGGAGACGAGGAGCTCGCATTTGGAGGAGCATACTGCAGATGAAGGACTGGTCAACGAATTGATCGCGAGAGACGAAGAAGCTGCCATTCTCGCCGATGGAGGTGCTCACCGAGAGAGGGAGAATAGCACGCAGGGGGAGGAAGCGGTAAATAATTTTCTATCCACGTTAACGATCTTGACGATGACGTCAATATTGTCGTTGCCTAATCTTCTTTTCTTATTTTTGACCAAAATGCTATGTACATTATAATAAAATTAATATCACGAAAAATTCAAACCGATATATTTATAATAAATTTATCCAAAACTATTTTTTAATCATAAAAAAATCTCAAATTAATGCATTTATGGCAAGTTTACCCTCCGTTAATTTTTATTAAATCTAATTGTTAAAGTGTTAAGTTGTATGACATGTGGTAATTAATGGGTATACTAGTTTGGAGTTTTTTACCCTTTGTTTGTTACATGTGTATCATTTTGAAATTTTTTCCGATATTAATCTAATTTAACGGAAGGTAAATTTATTACGGATGTGCCAATTTGAGGTTTTTTGGTAATAAAAAATAGTTTAAAGTAAATTTATCACAAATATGTCAATTTAGGATTTTCGGTGGTCAAAAAAATAGTTTGAGATAAATTTATCGCAGTTGTACCATTTTTAAGGTTTTTCATACTTAAAAAAATAGTTTGGAATAAATTTATCATAGGTGTATCGGTTTGGATTTTTTTGGCATTAACCCTACTAATTAACTATTCTTTTTATTAAATAGTGACAGAATTGTCATCTCGTGTTAACAATGGAGAATTTTTTGTTTTCTGTACTTAAAAGATCTAAAAATCTGTGGTGCAATCACTTTTTTTTTTCTATCAAATCAATACGTTAAAAAGTGAAATCTGACATCATTTACTTGTCTTAACTTTAGTGTAGGAATTATCTTTGTCAATGATTAAAGGTAGAATTCGGTCATAACTAGGACGAAATCCAAGCGAATTCAGGCCCACAAACAATGTCCTATGCTCGAAATTAACTCGGCATAATTCTGTCTCGGCTCAACATGCATATGACTAAAATAGTTAATATAAGCATCCGAATTTAACTCGAGCCAGAAATAAGATTCTATTAATTATCAAACTGGATCGAAGAATTGAGATATTGTTTAAAAAAAATTTCACATTATTTTAAATTTAGTTAGAATGGTCGAATTTATACTCTTATTGCGTCCTTAGTCTTTCTCAATTCCTACCATAAGACTGCATACCAATTTGAAAGGCATTAATAAAAAGTCAAAAAATCTATTTGTTTATTTTTTTTTTTGGTCAAGGAATCTAAATTCAATAATCACAATTCCTAATAATCCTTCACGGACGGCATATGAATATCTCATGTACGACCTATATACAGCCTAATTCTCCGGATCAGGACGATATGCGACGGTCTCGAGATTTAGCTACTTCATGTGGACCCCCTCGTCATAATGTCATGGACAAATGGGAAGATTAACAAACATGCCTTTTGAGTATTATTACTTTTTTTTGGTCGAGTTTTAAGGATTATTTCCTCTTCTTTTTTTTCCTTTTTTTTTTTCTTTTTGTGGTTGAGGGTGGGGCGGCGTTTGGAATTTGGGTCCACACGCACAAACGGGCCTTTTTCCTTGGGAGGGAAAAATCCATATCGTCCCAAAATTCCGTCCAGTTTCAGTCTCTTTTGTACCTTTGTCCTTTTATCTTCTTCTCTCTGTGTGGGCCCGAGGCTTGAACCAGCCAGCTTACCAAAGAAATCCAATCATGGACCCAAATATAGTTACTATTCTTTTTTTTCCCCCCCTAATGAAAAGTCAACGAAATTAAGGCAGACGGAGATGTTGGACCACATTGAGATTCAGGATATGCAAAATGTACTACAACTCAAACAAGTTACTCCCTGAAAAATAGGTCCTACCAAATGCTCCCTAGAGAAGTCCTGTCACACACAGAATTAGGGAAAGAAACCATGTGACCCTCTCAGATCTCGCCGAGGTATATCTGCTTATCGCTACCGCAAGATCCAATGATGGGCTCGGTCGGATGGAACACAGTCTCATTCACGGATCCCGTGTGGCCTGGAAGCTTGTACAGGATCCGTCGGGACGTCGTGTCCCAGATGTACACCATGCGATCTGCGCTGCCAGCAGTGACCTTGCTTCCGTCAGGCGACCAACCGCACTTCAGGAGGTTCTTCTCGAAGTTGTGCTGATGACCTTCCATTATCTTCACGCAACGGTTTTGCGGCGCATAGGGTCGCATGTCCCAAATGCAGAGCTTACAATCCATGGCATTAGTAAGGAGATAGGAGCCATCAGGACTCAACTGCATACCTGTGATTGTATCTTGGTGGCCTTGAAGGGTCATGGTAACTTCACCTTTGCGTATGTCCCATACCTTAACCTCAGTGTCTATTCCCCCAGTGAAAATTTTATCTGACGCATCAGAAAAAGAAACCGCTGTGATTTGGTATTTATCTGGAAATGTTTGGATGGCACCTCTTTGGCGCATGTCCCAAAGCTTGGCAGTTCCATCATCAGATCCACTCACCACGAGAGGAGGCCCTCTCCGTGAAGGACAGCATGAATTGACAAATGAAGAATGTTCTATCATCTTTTTCACTTGTTTGCCCGTTTCAACATCCCAGGCTCTCAGGGTTTTGTCAGGACTGGCTGATATTATCTGAGAGCCATCCGTTGTCCACTGAAGATCCAGAATTGCATTTTTGTGCCCTTTCAAAACCATGTAGTTTTTGCAATCCCCATGCACGTTCCATAAGAAAATTTCTCTGTCGTGAGACCCAGATGCAATGACTGTCCCAGCAGGATTGAACTTCATAGTGTAGATAGCGCTCTGGTGACCTGTTAATAACATGATAGGTGATTCCAAGCTTGACGTTCTCTGTCTCCCATTTGGCATGGGTCCTTGAGGAGGAGCACTGTATGGAATGGTAGACCATTCCATTGGTCTGGGACCAGCCACTGATAAGGCATTTTCACCCTCTCTTGGAACAACTTGCATTTTCCCCTGGTTGCTTGATCCAAATTAAAGTTCAACTTCTCTGCACCGGAATATTGAGACGATCAATGAGGGAATTAGCACGTGATGAGAGAAACACATAGTAAACAGGTTCAATAAACTTCTTTAACATTAGTAAAGCAAGCAGATTCATACATCACGAATCCACCATTACATACAGGCACCTCCTTTTGACCCAAAATAACGAGCATCGCCTACACCAAGCAAAGATACCAGGTCCAACAGTAGTTTTACTGCACTGATTATTTCAAAGATTAAAAAAGAAAATTTTAATTAATAAACAGGAAAGAGCATCCAAAGAAATTGGTTCAAATATAACGAAGGGAAGTGCTTAAATACCTGGAATACAAGGATACTAACGTGAATTTCTTTAAAAAAGGAAAAAAAGAAAAGGAGGGTTTAGATGATGTCAAATCATGAAACTTGGGTGAAAAAAGGATAGTGACTCCTCTCACTGCTAACAAGTGGAAAAGGATCCTCTACAATGGTTTCCAGCACGCAAGGGAGAAAATCTTAATTGTAGAAGAGAAAGTGACTTCATAAGAAGCAAGAAAGGCATAGAAGGAGAGAAGATGGGAAACAAATAAAAGTAAATTAACTCACAGGAAGTTCTTAACAGGAGAACAAAAAGGATCCATGTCACCAAAAACAAACAATCTTTAGCTAAGCCAAAATTCAAAAGGGGAAAAGAAAGATACTTGCTACGACGACAGTGTGGGATCAGTAGATGCATGCAAACAGATGACTAAACAGATGCATTGGATACTAATTCATATGGGACAGAAATAGTGTGAAAGGAAGATATTCAAGGACAAATTTGAGAAACAGGGCTAAGGCTAGGGAAATTTTTTGGTAGTTTGGATCTGCACTTCCAGTCTTTGAAAAAGCACCAAAAGGGCTGAAAACATGAAGATAGAGTGCTTGGTGATTTAATTTCAGCAAAATTAAGACTTCAGAGGACATAAAGTTTCAGAAAGAAAAGACCACTTCAATCAAAATGGTAAAGAGTTGGAGTAGGGAAAAGCTAAAGACAAACCATGTGAAAATGACAACTTCTGAATTCTTCACTTACACAAGTTGTAAATTTTCTGATGAAATTGCACTTTATAGTAAATACAACTTAATGGATGAAATGAACATAAGGAACTCGGCATGGACTAGGTATTTCTGGTTTCATCCAAAAACTTCTTCAAGAATAGCTGCATTGAGGCAAAGCAATTGAAATTTCGAGCATCATTGCTGCCGGTCACAATTTACTAGGAGCAAACAAAGAAAAAAATTTACTACTACAGTCATTTTGCGTCTTTCATATGAGTCTTCAAGTGCTGATAGTTTTTGATTTGCTTTCCTAGGTAGGTTTGTACAGGTAAAGGACTCTATTCCTGTATCATAGCACTTTAAATCTGTGACCAGCTCTCCATACTTGCATAAATATATCTCTGACATATCTATACTTGCTTTCCTAGATCTTTAAGTTCAAGAGACGCCCTTTTTTGTTTGTGTTTCACGCTTGAATTCTCCATGAACCTTTCTTCAACCTAATCTTGACAACTAAATTTCTCGGTGGGGTTCTCTCCCCGTGCCAATGTTACTATCCAAGCAAGACACCTTTCAAGTTGGTACGAAGCCACGCAGCAGAGAGACAACGAAAAAGCACAAAACCTCATACAGCATCTGTAGAACGGAAGATTCATTGGGCCAAATGCTATAGCCTAAGTCCAATCTTTCTCAGCGAACCACTGAACACGAAGCAAGCAAAACAAGCATATAATCAGACCGTATGACTGGCCTATCTTGTTCTAAACATCTCATGTCCGGGGTTTAGCGTTTAACGGTTCAGCTACGATGTGCAAGCAATTGATTCCGAGTGTCGAGCGAAAGACGAGAACATAAATATCGAATACCAGTTCCGCCCCAGTCCTAACAAAACTGAGAAGAGATCTTCTCAAATTGAGGCGAAAATTGCAAACGAGGAACAAAGAACCCTAGCACTATCGACCAGAAACACAACCTATTTGGTACGGAGAAAAGAACGAGAAACACCTCGAAGCGAATCCGACCGACGGAAAGCAAATGAAACGGAGAGCCGCCACGTCCTCAGTCGACCAAGAACACACAACACAAACGCTGACAAGCGCGCGCGCGCGCGCGAGAGAGAGAGAGAGAGAGAGAGAGAACGTACAGAAGCAGTGGTGAAGCGAGAGGGTCAGAGAGGATCTTCGTTTCAAGAGACGGCGCTCCGAGCTGCTTTATGAAAATGGCGAAGACGGGAGAGAGAGAGATTAGGTTCGGGCCCGATCTCGAACTGGGCCTAAGATTCTTTGCCGAGGCCCGTCCACGAAAGAGGCGTTGTTCAATTGAAGGACGTCTCCACCTGCGACGGCGGGGTTGGCCGGAGAAGAGCCATCGCCGGAGACAACCATATCGAAATCTTTGTAAGATAAAGAAATCCGGGGGATAAAGAAAGTAAATGTGCATGCGGCACTGGTGATGGGTCATCATTATGCCAGAGCTCGTTTTCTTGCAACCAGATCTAATGGCGAGTGATATGGGCCGTTGGCCTAGTTCAAAGGACCGTGCGACTTATACCATCCTTGGTCATGAGTAATATATCAGCCAACTCAAGTGCGCAATGCCCCGATGCTAAGGCACACGCACGGTTTGATGGAGCGTTTGTGAGAAATAAAGAATGTAAACGGATCGTGAAAAAATGTTCTGCTCAATTGTATTAATAAAGGTGCAAACAATGTTCAACAATGGACTAGTGGGATATGAGAGTTTTAATTAGTTGAATTATTATAGAAATATGAAAAATATGAAAATTCTAGAATACCCTCTGCTATGTCGATGTGCGGTCGACTCAGGCGGGTGACGATGCATCCTGGACAAGTCTGGATCAAGACTCGCGACGTTTGCGCACAGAGGTGCTCATGGAGGAGAGCCGAAGAAGCGGACGCCGTTTTTCCGAGAGGGCAAATATAGGGGAGACCGAACATGTAAGCTGAATGTACAGCTCCGACTGAACCAGCTTACGTAAAATTATCGTTGCATACTTGACTTGCTGCACAAGAACGCCACAACCAAACTGTGAGTATTTTGCTCGTGGATTCTCTTTTCTTCTTACTCTTCTGCTCGTGGATTCTCTCTTCTTTTTCCTTCTTCTCTTCATCTTTCAACCTAAACGCCATGATGGATGAACTAGATGGATAGCTATAATGCAATCAGCCAAGTATTGTGCGGGTCCATGATCTCCGGAAGTGATGGAAATGATTTAGCAGAGTAAATTAATTCACTTGGTTCCTTTTTTAGGCTAAGAATAATCAGATCTAACAGCTAAACGGTGATTTGGACAAGAAGATACAATTTTACTCGTATTACATGGTAACTTTTCTTAAGAAAATTCTATTTCATTTCACTCTTTTAAGTGTATCCAGTTTCACATATCATTCGCAGGATACCAAATCTTTGCACAAGAGAATTTACTTCCGCAAGGAAAACAGAACCCCGTTATGCTTCAGAGAGATCGGCACTCTCGCTGCCGGGTGAGAGTGATTCTGCAGGAAGGCTTTCGATTTCAGGATCATTGGACGGCTGAGATTCATGCCTCGCAGCAGCCTGTAGGACCCGATTTTGCACATCTGAGGATGAGGGTGCCGTTGGCAGTCCAAGGCCATTCGTTTCCAATTTGCCAGCAGCCCAGGCGAAAGCTTCAGCTCCAACTTTAACAGGAGCAGCCAGCAACCTTCAATGTAGAGAGCAGACAATTATCAACAACAGGCAAATGAAATGTTCCAGAAAAGAGTTATTTCTCGGACATTGAACAGATAAAAGGTTCATTTTATTGTTTCATGACATAAAATAGTTCCTGAAAACACAAATTCTGATCAAATAACCTCGGGAGTTGTCTGGCAATATGATTTGCCAAGAAAATGTCCCTCAAAGTGTAAGGCTTACCTCAGGTCTTGCTTAAAATCTTCTGAGCCCTCATATGAAGCAAGCCGCCGATAAATTGTCTGATAATGCAAAGAAGCAATATTAGAAGGTATGACAACAAAAACCTAAAGTTGCGAGGCATATGGGGAATCTTAATAAACAAATCCAGAAAAACTCTTTTAAGATGCAAAAAGTTTAAGGCATGAAACAAGAATCAACATAGATGATAGGAGCAATATCATATATCAATGCCGCCCATGAGACCTACATAAGGGATGAACAATATCCTCATCGAATCTACATTTTTCTATCAAAGGGGGCTCGGACAAGCCTCATATGGCTCCCCTCCCTTACGTGCACAATGAGAACAAAAATGATCGGCTCACTATCTGACGGGAGAATGAAATGTGCAGGCTTTGAAAATCGCCATATCCTTTTACAGTAATTAAAAAAAAGGGCAGCCCGGTGCACGATAGCATCCCCGCGAGGCGGGGGTCCGGGGAAGGGCCCCACCACAAAGGTGAAAGGAGGCAAGCCTTACCTTGCATTTGCAAGAGGCTGCGTCCAAGGCTCGAAACTATTGTGAGATTTTCTGAAACCACTGCCAACTGTTCCAAAAGCTTAAGCTGTTGGATGAAGGCAAGGTTTAATATTTAATTACTTTAACACTCCCCCTTACGTTTAGTCTGGTCTTTTTGTCTAGTACTAAACATGGAAATATATTATTGGGGAGGCAAATAGGGGTCTGGAAGGATTTGAACTCAGGACCTCCTGTTCTGATACCATGTGAGATTTTGTGAGACCACTATCGACTGTTCCAAAAGCTTAAGCTATTGGATGAAGGTGAGGTTTTATATTTAATTACTTTAACAACTATCATTAGGTGGATTACCACAAGAGGCTCTTCACTTTACAGTCTTCCACTCTTTAGACGTAACCTTTACATGGAGATAAACAATTCAGGCGCAAATATGTAAAGAAGTACAAAGGTATCTCAGCCCAAATTGCAAGACCATAGCAGACATAACCTCACAAAAAATAAGGGAAGAGAGATCACTATCAAAGGAGAAAAGGCAGTCACCAGTATTGAATCATCTTAGGATGAAAAAAGTACCTGACCAAGGCCAACAACTCCAATAAATTGTAAGGTCTTCTCCCACTCTGAAAAAAATTGATTTCTGCTTAGAAGGATGAAAAATAAGTCAAACTTATGCGTGAACAGTAAAACACCTGTCTGCCACCCCCACCTCGCCAAAATCCCAAAGAATATTAAACATAGAAGTAGTATAGTCCATGCTGAAATACCACCATAATATCCGAATTCATTGCTAAACATTCTTCAGGAAAAGACACTCACCAACAAGTGCGTATAATGCAGCCAGAAGACCCTGCCATGAAATAGTTAAACAGATTGGTGAAAGATATATGTGAAGATGCACACGAATCCATCTTTATTCCCAATTAAAATCAATAAAGAACTCAATCGGAAAACTTGCAGGGCTATTTAGCTTATTTAATTTATTAATTTTGCCAAGCAAACCCCTCAATGTTGGCTGCAGATAGGCCATCTGCATTTCTGTTAACGTGTACATAAGACACATAATACAGGTAATTTAGAGATATGATTAACTAAAACTGTGCACGGAGCAAAAGGTGCGAATTATAAGGTCTTACCACACCGGAAGCAAAAAGTTGCAAAGGAGAAGGGTTGATCTCCTCCAGTATTGCCTCAGCCTCCTGAAATGATGTCAACATGCACAAGCATCTGAAGCAGATCAGTCCTTTGCACAGAGCTGAGTATCAAACTGTCACAGGTAACTAGGTAAGGGGAAGCTAACATTGATATGACAATGCAGGATAATTCATGCTAGAGAACACTACTTAGAAGTAGGCAAAAAGTCACTAAGGGGCCCTTGAGCATGCAATTATCCATTTCTCACATGCTTTTGGGTCAGGCAGCATACCTTCGCAACTTTGCCCATTAATTAAATACAAAGTTACATCTTCGTCTCCTAGGAATGTAGTCACTAGTCACATTAAGTGCTACCAAAAAGAACTTAACCCCTAAAATTTACTGGAAATAGCCTTTTCATCAGATGCATGCATGCATAGATGGATGCTACATCAGTCTTCGCCATGCAGAAAAGGGTTGACTAGGAACCCTAATAAGTATTACAGCACTGCAACTCCAAGTCTCTCACAGTATAAGCCCAGAATACTCGAAATGATCAGTGTCAGTCAAGTAAGAAGTAGTCCTCCTTTTCATGTTCATGAAAATTAATAACCAAGCTGATTGCTTAAAGTTCTCTGGGCCGGGAATATACCTTACCACCTGATCTATCAAATAAAACTTCAGCTAGTTAGAGCATATACTATGAAACACGATTTCACTGCTATCATAGAAGTCGCTATGGCCACTCCATTAACCTCTAATTACTAGAAGCTAGTTAATATAGTTAGCTCTTTATACATCTCTCTTTCTAAACTTTGTAAGCTACAAAAGATAAAATGCAGATAGCCATAAGTACAGTAATGTTCTTGCAGAGTTCTCTTTAGGGTGTCGATATCTCATAATAAGTTGCTATGAGGCAACACATCATGTGCATAATAATAGATATTAGCTAAGATTGGATATACCTATATATATTGAACTAAAAAAAATAAAAATAAAAAAAGATAGCAGCATACGGTCTCACTAGAAAAGGTAAAGTAGCAATGAGAAATAAGATTGTCTTCTATTCTTTCTAGTAAAATAAGAAGGATATGCTTCCATAAGATAGATGAAAATTTATCAGCATTAAAGTGGAAGTACCTCATTGAGTACAGTAAGTGTGGTCTCAGGTTTGAGCTCTTTAATACGGAGACCCTGTTTCACCCAAGATTGAAAGCCACCTTGGACCAAGTATGACTTCTGTCAATGAAAGTTACATACCTAGCTTTAGCATAGATCTAATTATGCATTTTCTAAAGACCATAAAGCCTTTTAAGAAAGAATCATGTTATGAAGCTAAAACTTTACGCTCTTCCAGGAGACATCTATAAGCATGTTGAGAAATTATTTAGCATCAGCATGTATCTCGATGAATAGGAGAAACATCATTTACTACGTTGCTTTACTGTGTAAGATTCATGTCCTTCGACTGCTGATGGAACCTTCTGCACCAAGAAATTCTTAGCGTAACCCAATTTAACAGCGATGAAAATGCAGCCCATAGCATGATCCTCCTATAATTATACATACGTCTTAGCTCCAGTGAATTCCTTTGTGACCCTTCATGATACTTCTATAAAGAAATACTAGAACAAGTCTTAAGAAAATAATAAAGCCTGTCTTGTAAAAAGGTCCATTCAATTTTGTAGTTTACATTTACAAAGTTCCCTTGATTTCAAAACTATCACTTTCTAGGTTTGTATACCACAGTTCTTATAGAACATACTGTTGGGTAAGTTTCCTAAAAGAATTCGCCAAGTGGATCACCATGATTAATTGTCCAAACCATAGTAATCAAAAGAGGGAAAACGTCGTCATCACGTTTCTTCATTTTAACTAATGGGTGTTGAAAGAAAAACTCTATAGAAATTTGATATTCTGGCGCCGGCCACATTTCAACTGCCACACAACATGGTCCAAGCTTCAATCGATACATGCAGCAAAGTTCACGAATAAGTGGCATAAGCCTGGACAGTGACACATTATGAAGTGCAGTTAGCATACACATGTTAACATAAAGAGCACCAAATTCCCAAAGAATTGCAATTTCCATGGAGGAGAAAGGTTCAAGCAGAAAAGTTCCTTGCCTGAATTCCAAGTTTTCTCAAAGATCTAGCAATCCCTTTTGCTCGGGAGCCATCTGCATCCAAAATTATTACCTTTGACCTGTCCTACATGTAACAGGAGCACATATCTCTGAGAAGATTGATTCCATTGAATTCTATAAAGAATCAAAATTATATAGTAACCGGTACTGATAAAACATAGAACAGGCAAGCACACCAAGCTAACTCAAGAAAAACTAGTTGATCAATTGTTCTTCAGACATGATGACCCAGCTTCATTGTGCCAATTTGTGTACACAAAAGACCATTGGATGGATGGATTAATTCATAGATAGATATGCATACAGACTATTCATACATCATCTCGCCTCCCTTTAGCTTGGGCACTCACTCTCTTTTTCTGCTATCTGTTCTTCGGGATATGATATACTAATAAACTACCAGAATCTCAAAATGTTGTTTCGTGAACAGCCAAGGTTCTTCAAATATTAAAACTTATACATGAAGAAGTAAATGAAAGTACTTTCCAAAATCTCTAAAGTCAGGATATTGTTGTAGAATGCGGAGTTTGGTTTAGGAAGTGTAAGCATATTATATTCCTACGCTTTTCTAACAATAATCACTGACCAAACTAAAGCCTTACCTAATGGACATCCACATTCAAAGTTTAAAACATAAGTCACATACTTGAACTATCTTCAAGTTCCGAATGACAACTGCAGTTAAGGAGTCTTCGACATTTCTACCACCTTTTAGTAGCTTCCTCAAAGAGCCATCAACCTGGAGATCAACAATTAACATGATATCGCATTTTATCAGTATCTTTTAGGCAAAATACTTATTCTTCAGCCCAAAGAGAAATTAAATAGGATGCGTTCCCTAGGCAAATCATCAACAATGAGAGAATAACTATGCCTCATATGCAGTTGGTGGCGATTTATGATATTGTCAAAGCTGATTCTTCATTTTATTAGAAAAACTAATAAATCCTCACCATCTTTTAACAGTATTGAAAAAATAGACTCATTTATCTCAGCACACCATCACATTCTTTGCCTATTTGAGTTACAATAATTCCTCAAAATTTTTGGGTACCAATCTGAAGAACTTGAATAATTAACTCATTAAGTTTATTAAGACATGATTATAACGATGATGGCTGAACGTGCAAAAGTTTGATTTGCGCATAACATATCCAGCAGTAAACAGGAACTCAAATGCTATGCTAGATATAATCTCTCGGCGACAAAAAATGTATCTCATGGATTTCGTTTTAATATAGGAAAAATGCAGACTTAACTTGACAGAAGAAATTCTCAAAGAGAGATCAGAGTAGGGATGGCACCATGTAACAAGTGATGCGCAATTGTCAATTCATTTAACAGATAAACAGGAATAACATCTGTGCAATACACAGACATGCAAATGTAATTCTTGATACAGCTTCCAGTTTCAGAGTAAGGAAGACTACCTCTGGTAGGGATACACTTGAATAACGAAAACGAGCAGCACGCCGAAGGTCAGGAATGCCATCAGCTTCTCTAAGCACCTTAACCAAGTAATGGATGAAACAAAGAGATAATCAGTACCTTGTCAAAGAGAAAAAAAACAACGAGACCCTTTGTAGGCGTAAACATATGTCAAGTGAGATCAATTAAAGTTAGCTAAAAAATGGTTAAAAAAGACAGCATGAGAGGAAGCACTAGAAGATTGTGATTCAAGCCAGCTTGCAGCTCATTGAAGTTCAATTAATCCTGGCAAATATGGCAGAAAAAAAAGTCCAAAATATGAGGCTACAAAAGTTTTTGCACTCTTGCCTCGGGCCGAACATCAATAAGTACAGCACCATCCTTTCCCATTAAGAGCTCTAACGTTGAGTTGGGAGATAAATCTCCAGAATAACCACTGTATGTCCATGCCCAGTAAAAAGCCCTGCAAAAATCTGATGAGACATATGAACTCTCTCTTAAATAGATAAATCTCGTCTATTGTATACATCCATCCAAATAAACTTTTTTTTATTATAACTTTCAACAGGAAATTAGTAAAGAGAATAGCACAAACGGTTACCAAAAGGCGGAAGCGGTGCCAAGGAAAAGAGCAAAGGGAACAATTGGATCATTTGGGTCCAAACCAAGACTTCTTTCCAGCACCTCAATTGTCATGTAAACCTTTTGCAGTACAGCAATTAAACCATCATCAGAGATTCGCATGCAAGAATGTTCAGGAGCCCGCCAGTTCAGCAGGTGTAAGAAAACAGAGTGCTATGAATATCATAATGTATATCTCGAGAGCTCATAGAATCAGTAGGAAAATACAATGTAATTACGACCACTGATTAACATTTTCAGAAATCACTATCCCGAAACAAAAAGATGGTCAGATTGAGATTATATTCATAAAAAATTCTGACCAGAGTATTTCTCATGATTCACAAAATAGGAGTCACAATGCCAAAATTTGAGAAGATTGGTCCTTAGTAGCCAACCAAGTTTGCAAAGAGAATCACCTGTTGAAAAGCAACTCCAACAGGTTTCAGAATTTCCGTTGTTCTCTCTTCTGAAAAATTAAGTCTCTCTCTAAACTCCGGAGGGAGTGATTGCTTGGAAGAATTATAAGAATAAACAATAAAAGAAGCACCCTTGGTCAAAGAATCCTCCAGCACAACAATTGTCTGTCTCAGCACATCGACACCAGTAATAGCTGCCTTAGTTGCTGCTCCTTTAAGAACACTTGTGATATCCATGTATCTATCACCAGCTGCTTCTCCCATCCGATTCACATTAGAGAACACTTTGGTGGAAGCATTATCTAATGCATCATTAGCTCCTTTGATAGCAGTTTCCACCGAGGAATAAATCGAATCTAAAGTGCTTTCACCCTTGTTTACTAACTCATTGATGGAATCTGTGACTTTGGAAAAGATATCCTCGGTACTGGATTTTACAACATCTATCGAGTCGGTACTTAGGGAAAGGGGCTCATCAATTGAGACAGTAATATCCGGTGCTACATCAGGGATTGATACATTTCCAACATCCATCGATTCCAAAAATGTGGAAGCATTTTCAGCTGGTTGATCGGTAAATTCAATCCCTCCTTCTTGAATGGAAGGCAGCTCAGAACTTTCTACAAATCTCAGATGCCAACTCTCTACCTCATATGGTTCGCTGGTAGTTACTATGGAAGAACTCCAGACTGATTTTCCATTGCCGTTGGCAATGTCAGTATAGGAGAATTTAGTAGCTTGTGTTCTATAGGCTTGTCTTTGAAGGCTCTTGCCGTCAAGTGAAGCTGGAAAAATCTTGTCCCTCAAAAAGCATCCGTGGTTGAAGTCCTTATGGAACAAGTTCAAAGATTGCAGTCCTCCATTTAGCAAATTCTGCAAGTTCCAGTCAGTTCCAGGCAATGCAAATAAATTCAAGGTGATACACACAGAAGAATGTCTTCATATTCAGTGATTCATCTATATATAAGCTACTTCTTTCATTCCAACCAAAGTTTCTCCAACACTGCACAGCAATCTTAAGAAGACACGAGACTATTTACGATACGAACTCTCAGCATTTGACATAGCCATAACGTGAAGTAAACAGCAGAAACCCAAATCAGACATGGAACTTTCCAGCTTTCAATCATGAAGTCTAACCTGGCTGTGCAAAGAACAGCTAGGAGTAGCCGAGCAGACGGGCAACGTCGACATTGTCAACCACCAATCACCACTCTGAGAGAAATCACCAAGCTTTCATCTTCTGCCCAAGAAACCGAGTTGCCACTCAAGGTGAACCAACGCGCAACGCACATTACGCGATAAACTAAAGTCGCAACACAAAATGAGTCACCGAGCGCACCGTCTGTTTGATGAAATGTCTGCGTGGGGGGGCTCGCGCCAGCTCCTTGAATTGGGTTCCTTTGGAATTCAGTCGTGAATGACCGCAGAGTCATGCGAGAGTCGAGACTCGGAAGTGGTGGGAAACGAGGGTGAAGCCAGCGACGCGCGCGTTACGAGGAACGGATGACGATGGTGACGGTGATGATGGTCGAACGGGGGAGAAAAGAAGGGAGATATCTTGGAGGAAATCGTGTGGCTTGTCAAAGCCGCTGGCACGATCGCTTCGGCTGCTCTCTGCCTCTCGTTTATCTGTGTGGGGTCGGAGCCGCCAACTTGTGCCTTTCACTAGCAATCCCATTTCTTTATCTATTTATTTATTTTCCATTTCCAATAGGATAGATTTAGATTAAGTAGTACCGATAGCGACACGCAAGACATGACACTACATGGCTCATGCGTTAAGAGAAATGGATGACGATGATGACGGTGATGATGGTCGAATGGGGAGGAAAAAAAGATGGAGATATCGGGGAGGGAATCGTGTGGCTTGGCACGATCGCTTCAGCTACTCTTTGCCTCTTGTTTCTCTATGTGGGGTCGTGCCGCCAACTTGTCTCTTTCACTAGCAATCCCATTTCTTTATTTTCCCTCTTCGATAGGATAAAGTAAGTAGTATCGATATTGACATGCGATACATGATATTACACGACACATCAACACGTCATTTTTCAAAAAATACAGGATTTCAACACATTGAGTAAATGTATAAAAACATGATAAATGTGTACGTAAAAATATGAGCATTGAGTTTCTTCTTCTTTTGTTAGGGATTCACGATTAAATTTTTTTGAAGTTATCTAGATATATTAATTTTGGGGCGGTTAAATTTATAACTTATGAATATATATTTTTGATAAATTTATATTTTGACCCTCAAATTATTGAAAAATATTTAAAATTGACCTTGTATATGCTAGAATGTCGTGTTAGGATGCTACACTAGCGTGTTGGTCGTGTGTCAAAGAGTGTCAAGTGCGTGTTGGGCGTTTGACATGGCACGGAGGTCCTTGAAAAGTGTCCGTGCTCCATACAGGATAGGTTGAGCTGCCGCCGGCAAACAACATTAACTCCATCACCATAAACACACGGCGCGCATTCATATGTCTAATCCATATACGATGGGTTAGTTGCTATATGAGTTAATTATATTAAGTAGGTTGATCATAAATGAGTTTAGAATGATAAAATTTAAGATAATATGGGTGTTAAATGAGTTTATAATTTACTTGATCTTGCGCTTGGTTATGCTCTCACCTCAATTTTGGTATGAGTTTTTCTAGATCTAGTTAAATATATAAGTGTTTTAACAATTTATGTCCGGTCTGATATTAATTGAGTGAGTATGTGTCATTTATATTTATATTACATGAAAATGAGCCAATTTAAATGAAACCATTTCCAACTCAATTTGATCCACCCTTTTGGCGAGTCGCGTTTAATATTGGATGACGAAGAAAAGCACGGGAACCGGGCAATCTCAATTTGATATAGCACGAAAGCAAAAATACAATAAAATTATGCTAAATGGAATAATTATGGAAGGAATTATTTATGAGAGTGGAGAATTTAACATGAATAAGTTCAACCATGAAAATGGTATTTCCTCAAAAGGTCGATGTGCCAATTTTTAGAAAATATAACATTTTTCCTTCGAAAATTGAGAGAAACCCATTTGCATTAGCTTTTATTTTATGCTATAAATTATGGGCAGCACTATTTCCATCCCGTAAATGACTAAATCCACTCCCTTTTACACTAAAAAGACAAAACTTCCCTCAATTTTACAATTGCAATCCAAAGTTATGGCCACACTCCTCCTTTTTTCTATTTTTTCTTTTTTTATTTAGGATCATTACCATAATTAAGTAGTTCATATGTTTTGCTTTTTAGCGTATTAAAGAAAAGCATTTTCTGATATTCCTATAACGTTTTATATGCTCCATGTAAAATTATCTCATTACTAGTAAGGAAAAAAAAATTCTTTGATAAATATAAAACCGAAAAGTATATTCTTCATCATACTTCTCTATTTTTTTTTGTATAGAAGATGTCCGGGCCAGTGTCCGTATGGATCGCGCACCTCGACTAATCCTTCAGGAGGGCTAGCGCAGCATCCCACCGCCACGACCCTCCGCTTAAATCACCGACACCGAACGAGTTTCGAATTCAGAACCTCTCGTGAAAGGATCAGAGCGTAAACCAGCTGGGCCACTGATGGGTGGGTCGTACTTCTCTATTTTTCGTCCTTCTTGTCTCAAGAGTTCACTTTGTTGGCGACCTTTTTATTAATTTCATTAGTCCAAGTCAAGTCTATTTATTTTACTATACCAAAGAATTATTTTTAATCTTGCCATGTTGGCGAGATGCTTTTATTCAAAGCATCTGAGATGTTAGAGGAATATCTAGGAATGCACTAAAATTACTATGCATGATGAGGTAGTTTGATTTTTTTTTTGCATAAATAATTCACAGAGGATACTCGTTTTTGTTAATTTAAAATGGAATTTTCCAAAAAAAAATCTTACTTTATGCAATGTTTTGGTTTAATTAAATTTCTCCTTGGTCCATACAAACAAGCCGTTGCCCTTCTCCTTGTCTCTCTCCTTCTATTTCCCTCTTCTCTCTGCCGCAAGCCCACGGCCGCATAGAAAGCCGTTCCCCAAAACTCCGCCACCACTTCACCTCCTCTTATGGAATCAAATACGGCTCCTCTAATGCCCAAAACTTAGATAGTTATGTAAGCTGTATATGGTAATGCTCTACAAAAAATGTTTCTGTTCCTAAAGTATTTCTAGAACACTTTGAGAGCAGAAACACGTATGATAAAAAGTGTTCCATAAACACTTTTAACTAATTCAAACACTTTTTGAGTGAAAAAAAATGTGTTTCTGTATTTTCGAAACACTTTTTAGAAACACGTTTGGAATAATTTTTTGGAAACAATTGCGAACACTTTTTTGAAATTAATTAAAAATAAAAATAATTAAAGAATAAAAAATATTTTTTCAAAAAAATTTAAAAATTAAAATTAAAATAATTAAAATAATTTAATTTTTAATTTTAAATAAGGTAATTAAAAATAAAAATGTTTTTTGAAAAAATAAAAATAAAAATAAAAAATAATAAAAAATAGGAATAATAAAAATAGAATAAAAAATAATTAAAGAAATCAATTAAAAATAAAAATAATATTCAAAATAATAAAAATTAATTGAGAAATCAAATAATTTATAAATGCTTTTTTTTACCAAACAGTATTTACGTTAAAGTTGCATTCAAATGTATTTTTTAATTACAGTTCATCAGACAGTATTTGCATTTCATCAAATTCCTTTAACTCAATGGTATTTGCATTTTCCCAAAAATATTTGCCTAAAGCTGAACTAAACAGGTCCTATATATGATAAGTAATGATACTACTAATAAATAAATTATTAGTTACATCGGTTATATATTTGGATCCATCAAAATCCTGTAAATAAAATGGTAGGGGACTACGATATGCCTAGAATTCTATGATTTTGTATCTTTCAATTATGTAATCATTTTTTTATCTACTTGAAAACATTTATGTATGATTCATAATTGTAATTTTTCTTATATATGGAAGACATATTTCGTGTTCTCATTGTTCAATTCCAATGCGTACTCTCTTTCATTTTGTTTAATTGTTGATCTCGTCCATATTGAAAAAATTAGGAACATAATTTTTTCGCGGTTACCAAATGCGTTTCTGTTCTTTTTTTGTTCCGACAACAGAAACTTTATGCAATTACCAAATGCGTTTCTATTCCTAAAAAGCGTTGCTGAGAATAGAAATAGAAAAAAAAAAAGTCTTTTTGTTCCAAAAGTTATTTCGAGAACAGAAACGTTACCATACATAGCAGTAATCTCTCAAGTAAGTCCGAAGAGAGAGGTCAAGTAGATTGTGAGAGGGAGAGAAACGACATTTGTCGTGGTTGGCTTAGTTGACGAAGGAGCAATAGGGATGGCACGGCCGTGCCATCACAAATAATTGGTGGGAACCGAACAAGGGGACATTTAAATCTTGAGATGAAAACCATGTAAGACACCAGCATACTCGAGTCTATAATCTAACGACATCACAGCAAAATAAACTCTTGGACATTAAATGCACGTAGCCAATAAAATGAGTCTTTTCTTTCGAAAATTATAGTAGTATAGACCTTTGAATATTAAATGCATGCTCCTACATAGTAAGAGATATTTTAAAATGTCTATCTATATCACATTTCATGCGAGGCATTAGTCACGTGCATGCATCCACTTTATCCTATCTATTTGCTACCCCATTTAAATAGTTACTAACGTAATTTCTTTTTTCTTACCATGCCACTGTTAACGGACATCGAGGGTTAAAACACCAAATTTTGAAACAAGCTCTATAGCTGAAAAAGAAGAAGAAGATTAATCTTTTGCAGCAACATAATTGCAAATACCTCTATTAACTTCATTAAAGTACAAAAACCAGCCACGTGTGATTGTAAGATTTGAGAAGAGAAGTGCGGGCATTCTAACACTTAAGATTGCTAAAAGAAATTCGAAAAATTACACTTCTCAATTCAAATTTTCCTCGGACCGAAAAAAATAAAAATCAAATTTACCACACATCTGTGATTTGGGCCTTTGTGGGAGTTTGATTAAGGATTAATATCAAGAAAAACTCCAAACCAGTACTCTTGTGATAAATTTATCCCAAACGATTTTTTTGACCATGTAAAATTCCAAACTGATACACCTGCAATAAATTAAACCGAAACTATTTTTTGCCCATAAAAAATTCTAAATTGGTACACATATAGCAAATTTATCCAAAATTAATATATTTGTGATAAACTTATCCTTCGCTAGTTTTTATTAGATTTTATTGTCAAATTGCTGAGTTGGATAACATGTGGCAGTTCATAAGTGTACTCATTTGGGATTTTTATCATTTGTTTTTCGCAATGTATCAATTTAAGATTTTTGATGATATTAACTCAATTTAACGAAAATTAAGGGTGCGTATGATGACACTTTTGGAAGTGAATTTCTACTTCAAAAGTGCTTATGGATCAGAAATCCGTTTAATAATGCAACTTCTGAAACAGAAATCCATTTGATAAAAAATTTTATTTCTGGAAAAAATTTATATTTCTGAAGCGAATTTTTACTTTTGAAGTCATTTTTCCCCTTTGAGAAGTTAAAAAACATTGCTTCTCAACTGAAGAAGCACTTCTCAAACCAAGAATTTTTTTTTAAAAAAAGTACTTTTTGCATCACATTCTTTTCATTACGCCCTCACTCTCATTACGACCATACTTGCCTCCGCCGACCCTCGCCATCGCTTACTACCACCACCCTTTGTCGCTAGCAGCCGACCATCGTTGGCACTAGTCGTTGCCCATTGCCAACCTCCATTGGCCGCCTCCTGCAACCACCGCCAACAGCCGATCATCACTTGTCGCCACCTACTGCAGACCTCCACCGACTGTCGCCTACGATCACCGCCAACCATCGCCGACCTCCACCGGCTGCGATCGCCACCCTATGCCACCAATCGCCGCCAAGTTGCTCTCTCCGGCTACTAGAGTAAAAATTAAATAGTATATTGTATTATTAAAAAAATAAATAATAAAAATTATTTTTAAAGAAATTTATAAATTTTGAAAATAAAGTATAATATTTTTGGTCGCTAATAGTAATTTTTCATAGAAAATTTCGTGTTAATAATATTTCAAAAGTAGAATTTTTCAACTGTTACCAAATGAATTTCTTTTATTAGGAATCAAATTTTGAAGCAAAAATAGGGAAATCAACTTCCGTTTTTAAGGAGAAATAGGAAATCAACTTTTGGCAAAAAGTTGATTTCTAAAGTATAAGTGTTGTCATGCGCACCCTAAAAATGATAAATTTGTCACAATTGTCCTGATTTGAGGTAAATTTATCATAAAAGTATCAGTTAAATATTTTTTATAGTAAAAAAAATAGTTTGGGCTAAATTTGTCATAGGTTTACTAACTTGAAGCTTTCGTGGCAATTAATGAAGTAACAATAGATAGTCATGGCCACAGGCCAAGGACCACCGATTTCGATTCCCCTTCTGATTCCAATTTAGGGGAATCATAATCGAGCCCTTGAGTGGTGTTTTGGTTCTGGCTTTGAACTAGTAGATACGAGTTGATTTCGGGCCCTGTTCCAATTCATTTTCGATTTCAGTTTTGATTTCGATTACGGGTTTTAACTTAAAAAATTTAATTATAAATAATTTATAATAAAATTGTAATCAAATTATCAAATAATTAATTATGAAAAAATAAAAATATGAAATTATGAACTAATAAATTATCATATACGAATTGTGATTAAATTATAAATTGTAATCAAATTTTGAGGGGAAAAAGAGAGGATGGGGGCTTGAACTTAATGATTATCATTAAGCGCCTACATATCTTTTTAGGGATAGAAGAATCAAACTCATGTAGTTCTCTTACATTTGATAACCTCATATTTACCTCCTTATCAATCGTCGCTATTCATTCCGGTATTAGTGCCGGTGGTATCTTTGTCATAAAAAAATTCGGTTTCATTATTGCGATCTCTTTCTTATTATTTATATTGAGCCTTTGTCCAATCATCAACACATGATCGAGCCTCCATTAAATCGGGAGCTAATTTTGAACATCGTTTGTCCAAAATATTACCTTCAGTGTTAAATACTTGTTCTATCGCAATTGTCGAATAAGGGGTCGCTAAAATTTATTTTGTAATTAGAACAATAATTGAGTATGAGTTGGAATGCCTCTTCTACTAATTCAATATTATAAAATTTGTGTTGCTTTCAAATTCATCAAACTAAAAAAAATGATTAAATAACTATATATTTCAGAATTATTTTCTATTGCTCTCTCTTGCTTTTTTTTTGCCTATGCAATAGAAGTTGATACCCTATACTAATTTACCTTTGTTCCCACTTTGTAAGTCACTAGATCAAGAAGATCCACTATCACCTAGATTTTATGTACTACAAAATTCATTATATAATTATATTATTACATTTTTAACCCTTATTTGTATAGTTACGATATTTACCTCATCAATTAAATGTAAACATTCATAATACGTATTTAAATAATCACTTAAACCATCTAATTTATAACATGGACAAAAAACACAAATATATAATAGGAATTTTCCCATAATGATGTAGCATTTTGTTCACATTGTTCTAATCTATTAATACATTCTATTAAAAATAAATGTGTAGTAGTAGAATAAACACCAGATAAAGTATAAGTTGTATCATTAAAAAAATTTAAATTATCTAATTTTTTTTGCAAATATCTCATTCTCATGGGTATAAATTAATTTGAGTTATATTAGCCGAAATAAATACACATAATAAAATTTTATATGTAGAAGATTCATTAAGCAACTTATAAGTAAAATTTTAACCATTATTTCATTTTTTGGGAATGTTTCCATAAAAATTGAATTGCTATTTTTATTGGGTCGAGAAGATATTAAGAGTTTTTAAACTATCTCGCATGCATAAATTTAAAACATGACAAGCACATCTAACATGACAAAATTATCCACCAAAAATAGGTTTACAAATCTTTTTTAGTTCAACAATTGAAGCGGTATCTACCGCGGCATTATTAAAACCAATTGAAAAATTTTTATTAAGCAAATAATATTCTTTTAAAATTTGCCTAATTAATCTATAAATATTATTTGTTGTATACCTATCATTAAAAACTCTAATACAATAACTCTTTTTTGAATATTTCAATTGTCATTTATTTAATGACATGTTATACCCATATAAGAATGAACTTGCCAATGATCACTTTAAATATCACTACCTATATGCTCATGTCCATTAAAATACATAAAAAATTTTGTAAATCATTTTTTCCTCTTTATAAAGATCTTTAATTATGCGTTTAAGTGTATTTCTAGGAACACGTTTTGTTTGTGAAACACGTGCGTTTTGTATAAATCGATTAAAATCAAATCTTTCACCAAAATAAAATGATAAATGTGCAACAGGAACAATTTTACTTGAATTTTCTTCATAAGTTTTTCATTATGAAGCAATAAAAGGAGGAGTGTTAGGATTGACGTACTCGAAAATTTATTGTTGCTTGGTGTCAATTCTCGCTTCAGTTGGATGTTTTGCTTTAAGATGTCGTTTAAATATCTCATATCTAACTCCACCGATATATTTGTATTTTATCTCACAATGTTTTCGAACTACATCACATCTTTTTGGAGCTGTTTCAAATCTTTTAATCTTCATAAAATGGTCCCATACGTCGGATGTAAAATTTCACTCGACATTTCTTCGATACCACTAGGAGGATGAAAACTCCACTGCATTTGAACCGGCTCCATATTCGGTATAATGTTGATTTCATCATATACATTAACTTTGAGTCTCCAATTTTCATAATCACGAGGAAAAAAAGGATAATCGGATTCCCCTTCCTTGCTCTTGCCTTTACCACTATTCTACTTTCACTTGCCTTTTTTTATATAAAAATATATGGTATAATACAAAAAATATAGGTTGAAATACGAAATTATTAAAAGAGATAATAAATAAAAAATAAGGAATGAGAGATTGTAATTGAATAAAAGACAATAATAAATTAGATGTTGTGAATAATTGAGAGTTAAAAAGAATTGAGATGAAAAAAGAATTTATGTGGAAAAAAAGAGAGATGGGAAAGGGCATTTATATCGTAGTTTAGAAATTAGTAAAAAAAAAAAAAGGTAACCATTGGCAATGGTCAGCAAAGAGAAAGAGCTGTTGCCAACGGGTAACAACTTTTTCTTTTTTTAATTTTTTATCTCCATTTTTTTACGGTGCGCAATCGGTTCGGAACAGTCGATTCCTTCACCGCTCCCCCGCTCCCTTTAATTCCCTCCCCTCCTCACTCCTCTCCTTCCCTTCCTCTCCCTTTCGATTACAGACGGTCCTTCATCGTCTCCCTTTGTTATTCATCGCTTCCGTTCCTTCACGTTTTCATCCACGGGCGCTGATTTCCATTGAAGCCTCTATACTACGGGTAGGTAATTTACCGATACATTTTACTTAAATTGACCTTATTTAGTCTTTTTAATTCATTTCTTTTTTTTTTGCAGATCTCCGTCGTAGATTCAGCAACAGTCGTCGTCATCTATAAATTTCCGAATAGGTATGGACAGAATATCTCATGCTTTATTAATTTTGTTGCTCGATTTAGGCTATGTTCAGTATTATATATATACACTGTGATTTATATGTAATAATATATGTACGTGAGATGAAAATTATGATAAAAATAAAAAAAATGAAAGAAATGTGTCAACTTTACACCAATCCATACCCTTATGGTTCATCCATAACTCATCGACACTCATCTGTGATGCGGGCCGTTTTACTTGATCGGGTAATTTATATATTTTATTTATTATTTATGTTTTAAAAAAAATATTAAGATCCATCGGGCCGGTCCAGAATATGGGGATAATCGTAACAATTGTACACGGATGGGCCGTTTTAAAAAAAAAAGAAAAGAAAAGGGGGGGCCCGTCAGGCCCGTGCGGCACTATAAAATTTATAATATTTATAAAATATATATTTAATATTTATAAAATTTTTATTTATATGATAACGAAGTTATAAAAATGTTAGAACATAGTTTTATTATTTATGTATTTTAAATTTAATTTTAATTTTTTTTATAAAATTTATGTTTATATGAAATTTATATTTATAAATTTTGTTCTTGTAATTATGATGAGATTTATAATTATGATAAAAATACGAAAGTAAATGTTATCATATATATTTAAGATATATAATATTTATATTTATATGATAACGAAGTTATAAAAATGGCAGAACATAATTATATTATATAATGTTAGAAATATTAAAAATTTAAAAGACACAAATGTTAGTAATTTAGACTAATTATGCTTTTATTACACATATAAGTAATAATTAAATTAAATTCCTATTTTTGTCATAGTTAATTTAGCGTAATTATGCTTTTATTACACATAGTAATAATAAATTAATGAATTTCCTATTATTTGCTTAAATAAATTATCATTATTATCTTGTTAGTGGATATATTAATAATAATTAAATTAATTTCCTATTTTTGTCATAATAAAGTTAGCGTATTTTTGCTTTTATTAGACATAGTAATAATAAATAAATTAATTTCCTATTTTTTTAGAGATAAATATCATAATTATCTTGTTAATACACATATTAATAATAATTAAATTAATTTCCTATTTTTGTCATAATACATTTAGCGTATTTATGCTTTTATTACACATATTAATAATAAATAAATTAATTTCCTTTTTTTAAATAAATATCATAATTATCTTGTTATTAGACATATCCTATTTATGCTTTTATTACACATAGTAATAATAATTTAATGAATTTCCTATTATTTGCATAAATAAATTAATTAATTTTCTATTTTTTTAGAAATAAATATCATAATTATCTTGTTATTAGACATATCCTATTTATGCTTTTATTAGACATAGTCATAAATTAATTTTTTATTACACATATTAATAGTAATTTAAGTAATTTCCTATTTTTTTGTCAAAAATAAATTATCATTATGATCTTGTTAGTGAACATATTAATAATATTTTATTAAATTGTAGATTGTAAATAATTTGTAATTTATTCATTTAGCAGAATGTCGTCTACAAATTTTGCGACTGTGCAATGGGGAGGTAGAGTAATAGAAAATGAACATGGACATGATTATGAAGGTGGACAATGTACTATGTTTTATTTTGAAAACATATCCACATTTGATAAGTTACGTGCTACGATTGCACGCGAGTTGAATGTAGCAGAATACCGGTGTATTTAGAGACTGATGTATAGACTACCGGTTGCAATACCTGGCCATATCACCTATCGCATAATGGATGTATGTAATGATACTGCAGTTGACAAAATCCGTCAGTTTGCAGATCAGTGTAATTCTGGAGCGTTTTTACAGTTTTTTGCAATTATAAATGAACACGAACCCATACATTACTCAATTGAAGAAGATGAAGTTAATGTGGCTAATCGATACGTGGAGTACGATGATAATGATGACAACGATAGTGATGATGATAGTGACGAAGTTGATAACTTTTGGATGGATACTGATGATAGTGATGAAGAAGATGATGAAAGTGAGAATACAGAGGATGATTACAGGACTCATTGGAGTAATCCCATTTTGCCATTGATACATCCACCGCCATATTCAGATATTAACTTTGAGTTGATGAGAGACAATACAAGAGCCAAGCCTAGTTGTATGTTGTTTGATGCATCAAAAGAATTTGCTGTTGAGATGCTATTTCCATCACGAGATGCGGTACAGTTAGCTGCGAAAGAGTATTCTTTGAGAAGAAATCACCACTTTCGCAGTGATGAGACAAAGAAGGCCAAATATATGATAAAATGTGGTAATCCAAATGGTCCGTGTGGTTGGAGACTCCGTGCAATTAGACAATCTACTATGTTATGGAAAATAACTAAGTACACCGGGCCACATACATGTAACAATCCTCAAATGTCAAGGGATCATCGACAACTTGATCAGAAGTACCTATGCACCCAAATAGAAGCAATGGTTACTGCCCAACCAGATATCAAAATCAAGCCATTGATGGCAGAGATTAAAGACAAGCTGGGTTTCGAACCTACTTATCGTAAAACCTGGGCAGCTAAACAGATGGCGATTGCCAATGCTTTTGGAGGATGGGATGCGTCGTACGGTCAGCTGAGAAAGTATATGAATGAAATGCAATTGAAGAATCCAGGTTCTCATGTTGTAATCGATGATTACATGAACGTAGATGGGAGTTGCAAAATTTTTCATCGCATGTTCTGGGCTTTGAAGCAGACGATTGAAGGCTTCAAAAGTTGTCGTCCCGTTATATTTGTCGATGGGCTTTTTTGTACGGAAAATACAGAGGAATGCTCTTTTGTGCGTGCTCACTTGATGGCAACAATCACATATTTCCATTGGCATTTGCTGTGGTCGATGCCGAAAATGTGGACAACTGGATATGGTTTATGACTTCGTTGCGGAGATATGTGACTAGTAGAGATAATATTTGTGTAATATCAGATAGACATATCGGGATTAAGAGAGCAATGGAGACAGAAGGGTGGCGTCCTCCACATGGCCACCATCGGTATTGCATTCGGCATATAGTCAGCAACTACAATAAACGCTTCAAAAATGCCGAAGGCAAACAACTTATTCAGATGGCAGGTAAATTATTGTATTGAATTTTAGTAATTTCAAAAAATGGAATTATTTTTTAATAATTTCAAAGCCGAATGCGAACAACTTATTATTTTTTTAATGTACAGCTTACGAGAATCAAAAGTGGAAGTTTGCACGCATCATGAATCAAATTAGGGCTTTAGATCCACGAACAGCTGAATGGTGTGACCAGATTCCACTGGAGAAATGGACAAAAGCTTATGATGAAGAAGGGAAGAGATACGAATCAATGACAACCAATTTAGTTGAATCGGTTAATGGGATGTGTCGCGACCCTCTAAAAAAAATAATTTTTATTTTCAAAATGGGTTAACGGATTATTAGGTTAATTAGATTTGACTAACCTAACGCGGGCCCTCCCAGGCCCTACCGAATCGCAACTTTGGTTTTTGTTTAAATGATTTTGAAATTTGGAGTCGCCACTAATCGTTCTTGGTAGGTCGATTAGAAACCTAAATAAATTAGCGGGAGAACTAATTTATTCCTGCGAACCAGAGATTATGAGCTCGGGGACTTGGTTACACTAGTTAATTAAAACTAATGCCCTTTCGGTACCTTAATTTCATGAATATCCTAATTCGGCAACTCAGGCTTGGTTTATTCCTAAGGCTCTAGTAGGGTATTCTCTTTTGTGTTTTCACTTTTTAAATAGGATGTATGGATGGTATATGTTTTATTTGTTATATTTTTTAAGTGTTAAATATTCCCTGAAGCTGAAAGAGGGAGTGTGTTAACGACTTCTGTGCAGTATTACGACCTACTCATCTTTTGGGTCTGATGATTCAAAAATTAAATTATAGGAAGTACATGACAGTGAATAAACACCTCCAATGGGAGGCCTAGCATTGGCTTGGCTCTTCCCTTTGGGATTTAAGGTACAAGTATTTAAGTTGCAAGTATTTAAACTACTGTAAGTAAAAACCTCCAATGGGAGGCTAAGCATTGGCTTGGCTCTTCCCTTTGGGATTTAAAGTACAGGTATTTAAGTTGCAGGTATTTAGCTACTGTAAGTAAAAACCTCCAATGGGAGGCTAAACATTGGCTTGGCTCTTCCCTTTGGGATTTAAAGTACAGGTATTTAAGTTGCAGGTATTTAGCTACTGTAAGTAAAAACCTCCAATGGGAGGCTAAGCATTGGCTTGGCTCTTCCCTTTGGGATTTAAGGTACATGTATTTAAGTTGCAGGTATTTAACTACTGTAAGTAAAAACCTCCAATGAGAGGCTAAGCATTGGCTTGGCTCTTCCCTTTGGGATTTATGGTACAGGTATTTAAGTTGCAGGTATTTAACTACTGTAAGTAAAAACCTCCAATGGGAGGCTAAGCATTGGCTTGGCTCTTCCCTTTGGGATTTATGGTACAGGTATTTAACTACTGTAAGTAAAAACCTCCAATGGGAGGCTAAGCATTGGCTTGGCTCTTCCCTTTGGGATTTATGGTACATGTATTTAACTACTGTAAGTAAAAACCTCCAATGGGAGGCTAAGCATTGGCTTGGCTCTTCCCTTTGGGATTTATGGTGCAGATATTTAAATTGCGGATGGACTTTGTCCTCTCCATTCTGGGGTATGAATTCTTTAAAATGAAATACAACGAATTGATTCAACAATTTGAAATTTGTGCGCGCTTGAGGACTCCTCCAAGCCGATCTTGTGCTTCTATAGGGTTGACCATTGATATAGAGCTGCGGCTTCCTGACATAAAATAGAGTGAAGTGTCAATATACAGAATATGTGCTAATCTGCACCTAAAATCAGAAGAGTGGAAAGAGTACTTATCTCCCGTTTTTTTGGGAGGGATTTCTATAATTGATTTTCGCTCTCTATGTTCCCAATATAGAGATTTTTTTTTGAATTAAGAGGGACTTTTAGTCACATATCAGTTGAGAAATCGGTGGACAGCTTAGAAGCTTGTTTGGGCCGATTTTTGCATCTCCGTAAAACTCGTCGTTGATGTGAAGTCTTCCTTTTACCTGACATAAGAATATTGGGAAATAGAAATGGAAGTGAAAAGTCTATACTCGTTTGATAATGATAATAGTAATAATAATAATAATAATAATAATAATAGTGGTAACGATAATACTAACGATAATGCTAGCAAATAAATAAATAAAATAAGATAAAAATAAGAAGAAGCATAAGAGCACTTCGCTTTTACTATGGACCAGGATTTTAGAACAAAAAAACGTAAAGAATGGACCAAGATGACACCAAGATATTTAGTAGGTATGAACACCTGAACTTATTTTCAGTAAAGATCGCAAACCAGCTTTATGGAAAATGGCTTTGCTCTGTTTGGCCTTCATTTTCTGTTTTGGAATTGAAGTATTTCATGTCGCTAGACATTAGGTTAGCTTTTGTCAAAGGCTCACTAACAAAAGAACAAAAATTTGGTGGGTTACTTGAATTAGATATAAATCGCTAAATTTGCATCGTAATAGATAAATTGTAAACGAGACATCACTTCGTTAACTTTGCTAGAATGAAAGTGAGTAGATTTGAACAAATGGTGCGAAATCAAATCATGATGAGGGGCTTCATGGATGACTCTCCGAATGCAATTTGGACTCCTCAACGTTTACAAAGCTAAAGCAATATCTAGATGTAAACTTTCTTCACTGCGTGTTTGTTCAATCTCGGCTCATATGTTTCACTCGACTCCTCCGAGGCCGATCTACACATTTACTCGTGTGTCACTACTCCACTGACACTTGTTACAATTTTGAGAACACATGCACTAGGTTAGGGTGAAAATGTTCCCAAAACAGGGTTGTTTTGGGTTCGAAATATCAGTGAAATAGCCCCCAAATCGCGTGCAAAATGGCCTTAGAACCCATGCTGAAAAAAAAAGTAATCCTTCAAAGCAGCACTATTTCGGGTTTAAACAGCAGTGGATTAAACTCTTGAATAACTGAGGATTAAAACGCTGAAAGTAGGAATCATCTACTATTATTTTTGTAACCATTTCAACTCTTAGCCCGACGGGAAAAACTAGTTTCGTTGTTAATTGCTCAATGGAATAACTTGTGGAGATAGCATAAAGGACTCGAGGAATTCATTGGCAATCCTTCAACTTTACAAGTTCGCATGGATGTCGCCTGCTCTTACATGAATCCTGACATAAAAGAAAAAGATTAGTGTATAAAAATGAGAGCTTTGCGAACAAATCCGTAGCTATAAATTTTCAAGTGCACGTGGACGTATCTCTTCCCTGTGAAGTCTACCCATGCTGGACTGATTTGAATGAGTAGCAAACACTGCTGAACATTTGTCCACTCATCGTTTGAGACCAACGTCAGGGAAGGAATTGACGAAACTTGGTCCACAGAGTAGCGATTTCGGACCAGGCTTGCGTGGAAGGTAATTCGACGGCCGTTCAAAAACATACGAAAATTAAACTCAAAGTTTACCGTAAATATAGACTTCTTTCTGTGAACTCGCACGCTCTAGTCGTCAAATGGCGGCTGAATTGCATTGAGGAACTCCAGGATTTAGCTTGGACAGTTGTGGTTCTAGTTTCCTTGGAGCGGTAGTTTGGTAGGAGTATACAACTCGGGGTAACGACTCGACCAGAAAAATTCAAGTCTGGACCATCAATGCGAGCTCGCAACAGCAGCGGAGGCGGCTAGGTATCGCGGGAGAGATGAGTGAAGGGTTGATGCGCGTGGATTCCAAGAGGTGGAGAGCGGTGAAGAGGGCGGCTTTAAGGCTTCTGGTGGCGAGAGTCGAAGCCGCCACGCGCTGCGGCGACGAGGAAGGAGAAGTCTCGAAGAAAAGATCGATCTTAGAATAGACGAAGTCCAATTTCGGGGAGAGGTCGAAGCCCAGCGTGGACTGGTGCTACCGGAAGGTCCCCTCCCCCCTCCTAGTCCCTTCTTTTTTTATAGATGGACCGAATAAAAATCTTATTCCATCCCCCCTTCCTCCCGACATGCAGACTTCTTCTTTAAAAAAAAATACTTGCGATCTTTGGCGTTTGGTTAAGCCTCCCTCATGTTCACCGACTACCAATCATGAATACTATTTGACCAAGCATGAATCCTCCCACGAGCATTGACTAGTTGGCTGGAAATTCGGTGGATAATGGTCAACACAAGCTCTCATTGGAATTGAGGCTTGAGGATGAAAATCAAAATGAGGGAGTGAATCCGTCCAAGGATTGGCAGAAAGTCCGTTCGAGAAGGTAGACCCCCAGCAGAATTTTTCTTTTTTCCTTCTGTCGTGCGCCACTATCTCTTCCTTCTTATTCTCTTTTTCTTTTCTCAATTTCTTATTCAGCCGAATGTTATCTTCCCCCTAATCAATTTTTTTCATTTTTTTTATTAACCTCCCCTCCCACTAACCATTTCTTTCTTTTCTTTATTCCTTCTCTAATCTTTTCCCCCATTTTTTATTCCTTTTATAATCTCTCTCCCTATTTTTTTCTTTTCCTTATCTCCTTTCTGCATGCTTTACCGAAAGTGAATTCTTCAGACACCATAGTTCTTTTCTCTTATTATTTTTTTTATTATTATTCTTCTTCTAAGTGGCCACGTCCCTCTTTCTTTGTTTAGTTGGCCGACACTTCCTTTGAAAGTCATCATCATCGCCTAGTGGTGCACTAACCGAGCAATTTTGCTGGCAATTCAATATAATACTCATTGTTTGAAATGGTTAATACCTTTTTTTTTTTATCATTTCGGGTTAATTATTAAGTCAATTTAATAGTAAATTACGATTCAGTTATTTTCAAATGAATTAGACTATTAAATTTTATTATGAGAAGATTTTCAAATTAAGATTAAAACGCATTTGTATAATAGGTCATGATATTAGTTAAAATGACCAATTATGTCTACTATATAAATGCTATATTTTTAAATTGCCTTTGGGCAATTTACCTTTGAAAATATATATAGATACTTAAAATAACTACATGTTATTTGAGGTGTTGATTCATGATTTTGACATATATATATAGCTTTAACATATGTCTAGTTATATAATATGCTTGTAGTAAATTTAAACCGATGTACTAAATTATTTGAGGTGCCATGATATATTTAACTAGACATATTAATAAGTTATTGACCATTATATTTTTATGAAATGGGTTTAAAATGCATCGATAATAGATAAGGCATTATTAAACTTATTAAGATTAATGCCATAAATTAATTGGTCATGATATTAGTTATTTAGTAATATAAAAATAATATTAGGCAATTAAAATAACGCATTTTTAATAATTAAGCTAATATTAGTTATCATGAGTCAAAATAAAATTGGCAATACCTTTTTAATCACGATTAGTAGGCTCAATAAACCCAAAATTAATAAAGACTTATATTGACTCAATTTATATGACACGTTAATATATACTATTAATGACACATTAAACGTCTTCCAGAACCATAGGTATTACCCAGACCAATGACAATATCATATTTTCAATTTAGTCAACTTTTAAACCAATTTTATATAACTACGAGCATGAGTAACTAATATTGATTCTGTAGAAAAAATCCCAAAAAGATAAAAATAAAAATAAAAATAAAAATAAAAATAAAATAAAATAAAATAAAATTACAGGTAGTATATAACCACGAATTAATTTAACGCTAGGGAATAAAACAACATTAAAATTTTTTAGGAATTTCTTTCGCGACAGGCTGAAGTTGATTTTTTTTTATTTTTATTTATTATTTTTTTATGAATTTTAAAAGAGAAAAAGTGATTGAAAATCAGGTGTCAACAGGATGCTCAAGGGCTTTCGTGGTCTGCCTATAACAACTATGGTGAATAAGATATTCCATCAGTTGGTTCACTATTTCGACACCAGAAGAACTACATACAGGAGCCAGAAGCTGAGTGGATGGGTATATACTCAATTCGCAGGCGAAACGCTACTGCAAAACAGTCAAAGAGCACAAAAGCATAATGCGACACGGTTCGACTCTGATCGAGGGATATTTGAAGTTCTAACTGGATCCAGAGGAACAGGAGGGCGCACACACCTTGTAGACCTAAACAATCGAACGTGCACATGTGGAAAATTTCAAGAAATTAAAATCCCATGTTCGCACGTAATTGCAGCATGTCAAAAATATGCAATTGATTACCAAGCATACGTGGATGAATTCTATACATTGGATAGAACACTTCGGTGTTATAGGTACATGTTTCATCCATTGGGGGATCCTAATTACTGGCATGAACTTCATGAGCTGCCATTAGTACCAGACCCGAACCGTATTAGGAAGAAAGGAAGGCCCCGTGCATCACGGATACGTAATGAGATGGACTGGAGGTCGCCGAGCAGTAGCACTTCGCGCAACCATTGCACCAACTGTGGAAAATCCGGCCACAATAGGCAAACTTGTGCATACAGATCGACCCAGAAATAAATTTATATAGTGTGTCAATATTGAAATGTAATAAATCGATTTCCATACTCAAAAGTTAATTGCATAAATTATGTAAATTACGATTTTTTCAGTGTGACATTCATCAAGTTCTTTTGTTCCATTTGCAGGCATGGCAGCAAGAGATTACATTCGACCGGGACCTGAGATTGATTCACTACTTACGCAGCAGTCCTCCCATAGATCACAAGCCATATGGGACTCTAAGGTATTTAATAAATTTAGCAGTTAATATATCATTTGCACTAACTAGATAATATTTGTAATTTCACTAACAGTTAATGTAACATTTAACAGCTAGACGAGAATGCAGTTCTTAAATGTCAACGAAGTGCGCGTATAGGTGGATTGGATGATCGCATTGTCCAGTATGTTCGGAATTCAGGATTTTACGGAGTTTATGCAATGGGATTTTGGCAAATGGATTGGCATTTGATTACGGCGTTGGTGGAGCGGTGGAGGCCCGAGACTCACACCTTCCATATGCCGGAAGGTGAGTGCACGATCACACTGCATGATATGGGGGTTCTGACAGGGCTTCCTATTGATGGAGATGCAGTTACTGGCCCCACTAACATGAATTGGCGTAATATTTGTGACGAGCTACTTGGCCAGGTCCCAGTCGATTTGCGTGGATCGATGGTAAAATTAAGCTGGCTAAGACAGCAGTTTGGTGAGATTCCAGAATATGCCGATGAGCTTACCCTACTTCAGTATGCTAGGGCATTCATTCTGCGGTTGATTGGAGGATCTATTTTTTCAGACAAATCCGGTTCTAGGGTTAGTTTGACTTTTCTTCCACTATTAGAGCGCATTGACCAGCCTACGCAGTTCAGTTGGGGCTCGGCAGCACTTGCATGGTTATATCGGGAGTTATGCCATGCGACGGCTTCAGATAATAGGCAAATCAGTGGTGCCGTACATATATTGCAGATTTGGGCATGGGATCGTTTTAGTTGTGTCTCCCCATCCATCAGACGTCGTTATCCTTTACCTGATACACCTCTTGGTAGTCGGTACGTGATCTATTGCTCTTTTCATAAGTTTTTTCAGTATGTATTTCATATCTAATTATTATTGTTTTTCATTTATGTAGCTGGAGTCAACCCAGACAGATAACAACGGTCCCCACACATACTGTGACACACCTGCGCTTTCAATTTGATACTATGAAAACCGAAGATGTAAGTGATGATACAATAAACGCGTTCAATATAATGTTTGCTTTTAAATTAATTATTCATTTAATTTTATATGTTTTAATACTATGACAGATTACTTGGGAGCCATACACTAATGAGATTCTCTAGAATCTATCGGATTACTGCCTGCAAGGAGAACACCTTTCGAGGGCTCGTGTCCCACTCATCTGTTTCCACATCGTTGAGTGGCATTATCCAGACCGAGTACTTCGTCAGTTTGGTATGGTGCAATCGATTCCTGCTCCTCCCTTTGATCATACAGGCTTTCACGATATTGAGATGAGGCTAGTTTCAAACGACTGGGTAGCTTATCACAGTGACAGCATCAATATATGGGATGATCGTTTTACTCATATAGTCTCTGGCAAGTTTGCAACGGAGCCACTACACTATCATTCAGAATATATGAAGTGGTACCGTAGACATACACGGAGGTGGATCTCCTACAAGGGAGCTGCAACTGGTGCATCGGTTAGTACAAACACTTATAATTTACTTCATTAATTTTTTTAGTAACATAAGTTATTGGATTTTAATAACTTCTACTTACTTTTATTTCATTAATAGGCTGATGGTTTGGAGCAAATGGTACACTTAAGCTCCACTGCATTAACTTCATCCGCTACTCGGGAACACATGAGGGATGCCTTGCGGGCTTTGGCGAGAATATCTAAGGCGACCTTATACGCTTACAATGAGGAGAGGCGGCTCCGAGAGATTCCACCACCCCAACCAGCACCTATTGCAGCTCCCACTAGCCTGCACGAGGATGACATGCCTCAGACTGTTCAGTCGACCCAGAGGATGAGACCAGTTCATCCAGTTAATGCTGATACCGTCCCTTATCCAATGTCCTATGATACGACAGATTTCACTCAGGGATTCACTTCAGGGTTCGATCAGACATATTTTAATGCAGGGTTTAGTCAGTTTCCCAGCCCAAAGCATCCAGCTTATCCTTCTAGTTCTTATGGATCTGACTTCTCTCCGCTTTTCTCATACCCTTCTACCGTAGGATATGTACCATCGGAACATGGATTATCTTCTCAGGATATGCCATCATCGTCTACACATCCACCTCAGTTCGAACCTCGTCGTCGGTATAATACCAGAACGGCCGAAGAACGAAGACAACCTCATTGCGGAATAGGAGGCCATAGAGGACACCGACATTAGAGTTGATTGTAATCGACCTGAGAGTTGTTATCTATTAATAAAATTAGTACAAACGCTTTTTTTAGTTTTTCATATGTTATATCTACGTTCTTTTAAAATTCACATATCTCTTCATATATCTTACCAATTTTCATTTACGAATAATTTTTTAATTATTGACATGCTTAGCAAATATATTATAACTTTTCAAAATTTTAATTTATAATTAAGTTATTAAACCAAGTTTCAAAATAAAATTATATATTTATAAAGTATCATAAATATATAAAATAATTTAAGTGCTCCATGAGACTTGTGCGGCAAGGCCTTCAAATTGGTAAATACAAAAAATTCTTTAAATGAGTAATTTTTTTGGGAACCAATTTAAACAAATATGTAAAGTCCGAAGCGAGAGATGGGTTAAAAAAAAACTCCAGAGTAGCGAGAAAAAGTTTTTTTTTTCCCAAAATGGGTTTTTTAAAAAAAAATCCATTTATTGGGTTAATTTTTTTATTTACCGATAAGTACCGCACGGGACCAAAAGCGGTAAATAAAATAAAATAAACCTAATTCGGTAATTTTTTTTAAAAAAAATCCTTTTTCTAAATCGATAAATTAAATAAATAGTGTCATGATTCACTAGGTACCGCACTACATCAAAAATCGATAAATTAAATAATTGTAAAAATTAACAAAAAATTAGACGGTGGGGCAAATTTTTAACAAGCCGTGCGGCACTATAAGTGCCGCACGGCTCATTCCACTGACACACCCATAGGTGTGTCAGTCCGTGGCAGTCCGTGCGGCACTATAAGTGTCGCATGGCTCTTGTGCGGCACTTACAGTGCCGCGCGAGACCCAAATCCGTATTTATCTTTTTAGAAAATCTAAATCGGTAAATATTTTTTAAAGAAAACCTAATTTGGAAAAAAACCCGCCACGGGGCTGGTTTTGAGTTGGAACTGCAGACCCCGTCAACGGATCAATTTGGATTTGATCCGAGTTGATTTCGAGTTGGTTCTGAGCTCAATCCGGCTGATGACCATGACTAACAGTCGGGTTGACTTGAATAGGAAGAACGGTTGCCGAAAGCCCAAGAAATAAGAGCCAAAAGTCCAAAAAGAAGAAAGGAAAAGCAACGGAAGAAACAAAGCAAGGAAAAGACAGGTAGGTCGATTTGGTCAAGACGCAGTTCCAAATGATTTGGAGGTTTTATTTATCATTTTATTTATTTATCTTTTCATATGTTAAAATTTCTCGATTGCCGTTTCATCTCCAAAATATTTCGATTTAACCGTGGCGCGGATCCGACTAGTGCATTAAACGCAAGGATCATTTCGATTTTGCTCAAACTCGCATTTGATGACGTGGACTCTTGTTAAATTTAACTGCCGGCGGCGACGGGGGTGCTTCTTTCTTCCGTCTCTATATTTTTCTCATTAATTAATTTCTTTTTCGACATTTAAACATCTTTCACTTTTTTTTTTTGGGTCAAAACATCTTTTAATTGGGAAAATGGGGAAAATAGGATTTTAAAAAAATCACTTCTGGTCTCCTAATTCCAAAAGAAGAAGCATAGGATTCAATCTGTCTCGTTCTGCATCTCTCCAAGACTTCCTCGAGTCTTCGTCCTTCGGTGCTGTTCATCCATCTTCTTCCTTCTCGACTCGGTGAGCTCGCTCTCTCTCGCTCTCTCTCTCTCTCTCTCTCTCTCTCTCTCTGGTAGCTATGAGTCCGCATGCTCTGTTGATCCATTGTGGCGTGTTCGTTCGTTCATGGATTGATCACGCCTCGGTTTTCTTGCTCATCGTATGCTCAGGTGCGGTGCTCCTTCTCTTGCCTCGCCGCTTCGACTTCGCGCCTCTCTGATCGCTCGCGGGTTTGGCTAAATCGGCGATTATGAGCGGCGCAGCTCGAGACGCCTCCTGATCTGGCCGATTCATCGCGGAAATGGAGTCACCGGGTGAGTCGCTCGTCTTATGCGTCTGTTATTCGCCGTGATCAGCTGCGATTTGATGATTTCGGTTCTGGATTCTGATTCCGGACCTTATTGTCCATGCCATTGCGTATAATGTGCTTAAGACATGGGAGATATCGGAAGAACTATGTTACTGAGCGTTGATCTGGCTACAGTATATGAACCTGGAAAGCGAGACCTTTCATTGGTCTGTTCATGCCCAGCTTTATACTTGCCGTTGTTACCAGACATGTCCGGGCACTCAATTCTTCTTAGTTTTTTCGAAGTCTATTGCCTCTTTCCGGAGTTGACTTTTATATGTTGGAATTTGTCGATAGAAATAAAAATGGAAAATGGTGAAATGTCAGTTACTGCGAATTTATGATAGGTGGTGTGACCAAGCTGAGCCGAGCCGAGCCGAGCCGAGCCGAGCCGACGTGTTTTCTCACCCTAAAATGAATATCGTAATCGAGTAATTTCGAATATCAATTATCCCAGATCCAGGTGTACTCTCTAAAACTTCATGTTGATGTAGTTTAGTAATGGAGGTCCTTGAACTCAACTTGAATCTGAAAATGATTGGACTAGTCTCAAATATTCTTGTAGTCGAGTTCAAGTAACTTGTGAGTGATTGCACTCAGTTTTATTTTCTTTTCATGTTTGCTAATCCTTACTAATACTCAGTAGAGTTTACTTACTGCAGCTTAAAACTTATTTATCCTTTCCTTTTTTTTTTAATTGTGATTAGGCAGTTTAGTTCAGGGAAAGACTTGAGCTTTTATTTCTTATATTCACACCTAAAGCATTCTATATTGGTGAATGTCTTTAATTGAGTTAATCTCTTTCTTGGCATGCCATTGTGCTGCAGTAGGTGGCTTGAGGGACACGTCCGTGGCTGTGGTGACTGTGGGTAGTGGTGAAGTCTACATAATTGTTAGCTTGTCAACAAGGGTTGACACGCAGGTCATCTACATTGACCCAACTACAGGCATTCTTTGCTACAAGGGAAAGCCAGGTTTAGACATTTTTAAATCTGAGGAGCAAGCTTTAAGTTATGTCTCAAATGGTTCTCGTTGGAATTGCAAGAGCTTAACTTATGGAAGGGCAATACTGGGCTATGCTCCGTTGGGAGGCTTCGGCCAACTTCTTATTGCAAGAAAAGTATCTCCCACCATTCCAAATTTACCTGGTGGGGGGTGTGTATATACCGTGACTGAGAGCGAGTGGATCAAGGTCTCACTTCAAAACCCTGAATCCCAAGGAAAAGGCGAATTGAAGAATATTTTTGATTTAATGGAGCTTGACATAGACGGGAAGCATTTCTTTTGCGAGACAAGGGACATCACCAGGCCCTTTCCAAGTCGGATGCCTTTGGAAAGTCCTGACGATGAATTTGTTTGGAATGGATGGTTCTCAAGGCCATTTAAAAGTATTGGGCTGCAACACCATTGCGTGACACTTCTGCAGGTTTTTCTTCAGACTTGGTATCTCCATATCAATGCTCGTCTTCTCTTCTCTTAGTTATTTTGTATCGTAGGGATTTTGTCCAATATGCTTGTTCTAATTGGCTCTTCTTAATTCTATCCTCACTCTATCTGTCATTCTTAAGCAGACTGGTTACTGTTATGCTCATACCATTCAGCTATTTCCATCTCACAATAAAGAATGTGTTGCTGGAGAAATTCTTTATTTGTGCCTCCTAATAATGGCCTAGTGATATCTTGTTTTTCACTTCAGTAGGGATCCTTTTCACTATGTGTCAGAAACCTTTACAGAGAGGGGACTCAATAAGTTTGCAGTATAGGTATCGATCTAGAAAATGGCAAAAGCAGAAAAATTGACTAGGTCTTTTGTAGAAGGGAGGCAGCACCACATTTGGTAAATGTACATGATTTAGAATTCCTTAGGGTGGGATGCAATTTTGTCTTTTTGGGTCAGGATTGCAATGTTACGGATGCATAGCGGGGGATTTTTGCCCGGATCTTTCTTCCTGATTGAGTCTTCAAGTAAAGAAGGGTGAGTGCTGATGCAATTCTCAATCCGATAATGGTCACTCTGAACTATCGGCATATCTTGTCTTGCATACAGTGCCATTAGTGGAGTTTATCCCTCTTCTTTGCTTAAAGCAAAGGAAATATGCACAGTTGATTAGGTGCCATTGGGTGGTCTCAACTGAAACAGAGTCCTACCTATATTATTCAGTTGAAGGATGTGAATGAACAGATGACCTTGAATTTCACAATGACTGCACTCATTGTGCTGGTTTCGTGACATACAAATTCTTTGGGGCCATTGCCTGTCCTGGGTCAGGTGAATTCATTTACTTAAGAAGAACATTAGAATTGAATTTAAATGAACTTGTTCAACCAAAGAGATATCGGTTGGCGAAATGTGGCTATGTAGTTTTCAGTGAAAACATGGCTTCCACCAAAGAACGAGTGTCTAACTTGTCAGACAAAAGTTTTTTTGCATCTCTCTCTCTCTCTCTCTATCTATCTATCTATCTATCTATCTATCTATCTATCTATACCCTGAACCATTGATATGACTATGGCAGTGTCAGCCATTGGATGGGAAATGATCAAGTCTCCTACGTTGATCTTGTGGAGACTTCTTAATAATCGATGTTCAAATACTTAAAACCATTATTACTGATGAACATTTATTGACCCATTCAAAGTAGACTAATATGAATCATAGTAGGGTCTTGTTAATGAGTGCCCTAGGGGCACCATTAACCATATTTAATAAGGAAATGTTTTCAATTTTAGTAAGGAAGTGTCTTCATTTCAAATGCATTGATAACATATAACATGTGAAAGGCAATGCATTGGACATGAAAACCTTTCTTTATTGAGGTGTTGGGCACTTGTTAACATATGTCATTAAAAATATTAGCATTTAAATTTTTTGAAAGTATCTCAATCAAATGTATTTTCACCATTTTTATTTTTGTAAGTTCTCATGTAGCAAATACCTATTCAGAAAAGTGAAAGTGAAAACAGAATCTTCTTTCATTTTTCACTGAAAACGAAAACTTAATTTTCACAAACCAAATGGCCCTATGATTTGCAAAATGAGAAAAGTATATAGATGGCTTCTAAAAAAATTCCCCTTTTTTCTAGCTTTTTATTTTTATTTTTTGGGTGAAGGGAGTATGTGGCTGTGACTGTTGGAAGCATGCTTTTTCCTTTATGCAGACCACACTCTCTGCATTGAAATAGTTGGTTAGCAGAAGTGATAATTTACTAAAATAACCAATTTACTGACTTATCAAAATAAACTAGCCTGCCTTGATATGGCCTTGGAGGGGCAAGTCAAGAGTCATGAAGCGATACTTCTTTGCTGTTCTGTTCTGTGTCACTATGTTCCTTTTGGCAACTTTGCATGCTTGTAGATAATCTTACTGTGGTTTAAAGATATTCATCTGTCAGTTCTGCTCTCTTACACAATCCTAATCTATAGGGGTTTGCAGAATGTCGAAGTTTTGGAAGCTTAGGACAAGTAGAAGGGATTGTTGCACTCACAGCTCGTCGTAGCAGATTGCATCCAGGCACTCGTTATCTGGCTAGGGGGTTAAACTCGTGCTTTAGCACAGGTAAAATAATGCACGGACATGGCACGATATTTAGTTTCTCAATGCCTGGTTATTGTAGTGATGGTTATTTTTCATTTCCATTCAAATAATGTCTATGATCCCAGCTGATAATTTGTTTGCTGTTTACCTATTTTTGTCCCGTTATTCATTTGATTGCTTTTTTCTGTTATGCTCATAAAATTCTTGATCATGGGAATGAAATATTGACATGGAGTCCAGCAATATTTTTCTTAGAGTTGCAAATAACCTTTGCTTGGTGCTTATCATTAACATCGCTTGACTATGGGTTTCAATGGGTCTTATGCATGAAGTTTTCCTCTACCTATCAGTCTAGGCTTTTGGGTTGGATATTCTAACAAGGTATTGGAGCTAGGTTGCCCATTTATTTTGCTTGTCAGGCTCCTCATTCATGAATTCCATATGTTGTTCTCAGTTTGATTTGTACGTGAGAGGATGTGCTAAAATATTTACTTGTATGTGGGGTTGTAATGGGTCTTATATTCATGCAATTTCCCTCCACCTATCAGATTAATTTTTTGAGTTGGGCATTCTAACACTTTTTAGAGATACCATCTAAATCATGTACTCAACTAGATATGCATAAGTTGGCTTTTACTTGTTTTTAGTGATAGCTGCCAAGAGATTTATGTCAGAAACGTGGCTCATAATTTTAACTTAGGAATTATTGAATGGCCAATATGATGTGACGCATTTCCAGTTGTCTAGCCTCTGATTTTTATTGGCATGCCCTGGCTGTTGTTATGGGAAATACATGACTTCCCAATATGGTTCCAAAACTCTGATCCTTTCTCTTAACCCTGATAGTGTGCAATCAATTTCACTCCTTTAATACGTAGATTCCTTATAAGTGTGGGCGAGTTTCACCTGAACTGGTGCAGAAATATTATTTGATAGGAAATGAAGTGGAGTGCGAGCAGCTTGTATGGGTACCCAAGAAGGCAGGTCAAAGCGTTCCCTTCAACACATATATTTGGCGACGGGGCACAATCCCGATCTGGTGGGGTGCGGAGTTGAAGCTAATGGCTGCTGAAGCAGAAATATATGTTTCTGATCGAGATCCATATAAAGGAAGTTCACAGTACTTTCAGAGGTTGAGTAAGAGATACGATGCACGAAATTTAGATGCAACTGTTGGTGGGAATCAGAGAAAGAATGTTTCTGTCCCAATTTTTTGTATAAACTTGCTTAGGAATGGACAAGGGAAGTCTGAATCAATTTTAGTTCAGCATTTTGTGGAATGTATAAATTACATTAGATCAACCAAAAAACTCCCAAGTACTCGAATACATCTAATAAATTATGACTGGCATGCCAGTACAAAGTTAAAAGGTGAACAGCAAACTATTCAAGAACTGTGGACGCTTCTAAGACAACCTACAATGTCCGTAGGCATTTCTGAAGGAGATTATTTGCCTTCGCGACAACGTACTAAGGATTGCTGGGGTGAAGTTATTTACAATAATGACTTTGAAGGAGCATTCTGCTTAAGATCACATCAAAATGGTGTAATTCGCTACAATTGTGCTGATTCACTGGATAGAACTAATGCAGCTAGTTATTTTGGTGCCCTTCAAGTTTTTGTGGAGCAATGTAGGCGGCTGGGAATATCACTTGACAGTGACAGGGCCTATGGTTATCAATCACCTGATAATTATAGCGGGTATACTGCTCCACTGCCACCAGGATGGGAAAAGAGATCTGATGCAGTGACAGGGAACGTATACTATGTAGATCACAACACCAGGACGACAACGTGGACACATCCATGTCCAGATAAACCTTGGAAGAGATTTGCAATGAATTTTGATGAATTTAGGAGATCTACAATATTGTCATCCGTTTCTCAGTTAGCTGATCTTTTCCTGCTGGCTGGTGATATCCATGCAACACTTTATACTGGGTCCAAAGCAATGCACAGCCAGATACTTAGCATATTCAATGAGGAAGCAGGGACCTTTAAGCAGTATTCTCAGAACCTCAAAATCACCTTGCAGAGAAGATATCAAAATGCAGTTGTAGATAGTTCCCGGCAGAAACAACTGGAGATGTTTCTTGGAATGAGACTGTTTAAGCATCTTCCATCTATTCCAGTCCAACCTCTCAGTGTATGTATGTTTAACATTCTTCTTTTATTGAAATGATGCTCAGATTGGTATTCATTTCTCTCTCATTGCTGCTTTTGTCACACACTCTTTGTTATGCCTGGTTCCTCCTCATTTTATAACTTTCAAATCTTGTTTTGCGCTATACTTCTTGGATCTCTTTAGCCCCTGATATTTTTCCCTTAATTGAAATGCCAAATTTTGGGTGCCGAAAATGTTGCATGATCTACAAAAGAGAGTTTAGTAATTAGCAAAGAGATGATGTAGAACATAGGTATGAAAGATGACAGGATAATTCACGATGCCTACATTGTCCTGTGAAGGCACAGCTGACAGTACACGCGTATGACCCCAAAATGTGTACAATCAACTCTTTTAATCTGTCTGAAAGATCTTATTCATTAAATTTCTTCAAGTGTTAATGCGTATGCTTTGGGGGCTGTTTTGTTTCTTGCTCTCTAGTCTTTGTTTGATGAACTCTTTTCCCATAAGCGGAAGCTTTCAGAAAATTGACCATACTGTATGTCAACCAAATTTATCTCACTCCCTTGTGTTTAAGCTGCAGTTTACATGCGAAACACAGGATGTAGACCTAAGTACATGGAGAAGACAATCAAAGAGAAAACACAACAACAGGAATAGGAAAGAACAGAAAAAAAAATAATAATAAGAGGAAGTGTCAAGATTGGAACTCTTCCTGTGCTTTGATATTTTCTTGATTGGAAGAAAGGAAAAAGTCTAAAAGTTTGTTTGGAGCGTTCTATTAGTTTTGGGATTGAAGCTCTGTTTTTTATGTCCTTATTGAGGATTTTAAATGTTCACCCTTTCTTTTAATAAATTCTAGAAACTAGTTATGCAAAAGTTCAACCTCTGGTTTTGAAAGGCATCTTCTTCTATACTTCACCATGTCCTTGCTCGATCGCTTTTGCCTTTTGATGGAACCTTTCTGTACTTCCACAATCCTCAGTTGCTTATAAGTCACCATTCTTGGATTTTAAGTGACTTTGTTGCACATTTCCATGACAATTCACTGCAATAGTCAGAATTTAGTTTGCCTTGTAGAATTATCTTAATATATTTCCCTCTTGGAATTTTTTGAGTTATTTATAAAGTACCCAGATGATGTTCATATTAGTTGGTTGTGCTAACTTTGACATATAGAAGTTCAAGTGATTGTCGTATTGTGAAGGGAACAACCATCACTTGAGTCGAGATGATCATCTGTTGGAGAGAAATAGCATCTATAGAAAGCATATTTGTGCATTAATATCTCTATCTAATTCAGTTATGATGATTGCAGGTTTTTTCTCGTCCATCAGGATTCTTTCTCAAGCCAGTTGCCAACATTTTCCCCGACGGTGATGGTGGCGCAAGTCTCCTAAGTTTCAAGAAGAAGGATGCAATTTGGGTATTAAGTTACTTCTCATTTCTCAGCTTATAATTTCACAATTAAAAGATTCTTGATGGCTCGTAATGGACAGGGAAGACTTGAACGAGTATTGAAGGTAAAAAACTGTCAGTTTAATGCTTTCTCACTGCAGAAAGTTCCATTCTTTTTTCACAGGTTTGCCCGCAGGATGCGGATGTGGTTGAACTTCTTGTCTACCTTGCTGAGCCTTGCCATGTCTGTCAGCTTCTTCTTACAATATCACATGGTGCAGATGATTCGACATATCCATCGACAGTTGATGTAAGGACTGGACAGGACCTTGATAATCTCAAACTGGTCCTGGAGGTATGTCTCATTGTCATCACTTCGTAGCTTAACCACTTAAATTTGTGTTACTATGATGGCTGAACAGATTAAGAAACCATTATTTTGTTACAAATGTATGTGTTAGTGGAATAACTTAACTTTTATTGATGTAAATAAAGGGTATATATACATATCAAACCCTAGAACACCACTTATACCCTTTTTACCCTTCTAACACTCCCCCTCAAGCTGGAACATGAATATCAAGCATTCCCAGCTTGTTACAAATGTACTCAATTCTACTACTTCCTAGAGATTTGGTGAAAATATCAGCTAGTTGTTCACCGGTCCTAACATAACTAGTAGAAATAACTCCCGCCTGAAGTTTCTCACGGACAAAGTGGCAATCAATTTCGATATGCTTAGTTCGCTCATGGAATACTGGATTTGAAGCAATATGAACAGCTGCTCGATTATCACACCACAACTTCATTGGCGCAGGATATTCGAATCCAAGTTCAACTAATAACTGACGCATCCAGACTAGTTCACAGGTAGCTTGAGCCATAGCTCTGTATTCTGATTCTGCACTTGATCTTGCCACAACACTTTGCTTCTTACTTTTCCAAGATACCAGGTTTCCTCCTACAAAGGTACAAAAACCTGATGTGGATCTCCTATCTATAGGAGATCCTGCCCAGTCAGCATCTGAAAAGGCTTCCACCCTTTTGTGACCGTGATCTTGATAGATAAGACCACGACCTGGAGCTTTCTTTAAGTATCTCAAAATTCTGATTACAGCATCCCAATGCGAGGTACGAGGAGAAGACATAAACTGACTTACAACACTCACTGGAAAGGCAACATCGGGTCGAGTGATAGTCAAATAATTTAATTTTCCAACAAGTCTTCGATACCTTTTCGGATCCTCTAATAGCTCACCATCCTCTGCCATCAACTTTGAGCCCACTTCCATTGGTGCATCCAATGGTTTAGCTCCTAGCATACCTGTCTCTGTGAGCAAATCCAGAACATATTTTCGTTGTGAGATATAAATACCTTTCTTCGCCCGTGCCACTTCGATACCCAAGAAATATCTAAGACGTCCCAAGCCCTTCGTATGAAACTGCTGTTGCAAGTACAATTTCAACTATTTAATTCCTGCAGAATCATCTCCCGTTATGACAATATCATCCACATAAACGACAAGAAATATCCGACCGCCTGTAGAAACCCGGTAAAACATAGAATGATCTCCTGTACATCTACACAACCCAAACTAAAGTATAGCCTCAGTAAACTTTCCGAACCAAGCTTTGGGAGACTATTTCAAACCATATAAAGATTTTTTCAAGCGACATACATGACCAGACTCCCCCTGAGCAACAAACCCTGGTGGTTGCTCCATATATGCCTCTTCCTGCAAATCTCCATGAAGAAAGGCATTTTTAACATCAAGTTGAAATAGAGGCCAACAAGCAGAAGCAGCCAGAGAAAGTAAAAGACGAACTGATGTCATCTTAGCCACCGGGGAAAAGGTATCACCATAATCGACTCCATAAACCTGTGCATATCCTTTAGCCACCAGTCTAGCCTTGAGACGAGCAAGAGAACCATCAGGATTAACTTTGACAGTAAATACCCACTTACATCCAATGGCAGTCTTCCCTGTAGGTAAAGGAACAAGATCCCAAGTCTGATTTTGATTCAGGGCCAGTAGTTCCTCTTCCATAGCAGCCCTCCAGCCTGGACTAGATAATGCTTCGGCAACAGTTTTAGGAATAGGATGTGTATCAATGGTCATCAGACTAGTGCGACAAGAGGCAGATAAACCAGAATATGAGACAAACTGTGCAATCGGATGTTGTGTGCAACTACGAATGCCTTTGCGATGTGCAATAGGAATATCAAGGTCAGTATGTGACTGACTTACCTCAGGGTCAGAAGACGAAGGAGATGATATAGGCTGAGGTACATCTGCAGGGGGCTCCACATGTTGATGAGTACGTCTACTGTAAACATACCGGATAGGTGGAGGAACTCTTGAAGCGGGTGTTGATTCCATAATGACATATGTCAAAGAATCATCATCCACTGTAGGAGGTTCCGTTGGACTATCAGAATAAACCGTAGACTCAAAGAAGGAAACATCGGCACTGATGAAATACTTCCGCAAAGAAGGACAATAACAGCGATAACCCTTTTGTGTACGAGAATACCCAACAAAAACGCATTTTAGAGATCGAGGATCAAGTTTGGAAAGCCCTGGACGATGGTCACGAATATAACAAACACAACCAAATATACGAGGGGGCAAATGGAACAAGGGGTCAGAAGGAAAAAGAAGAGAGTGAGGAGTTGCACCTTTAAGAACAGAGGATGGCATGCGATTGATAAGATAACAGGCAGTCATAACAGCGTCAGCCCAAAAGGTTTTATCGACCTTCATTTCAAACATTAAAGAACGAGTAACTTCTAACAAGTGACGATTCTTTCGTTCAGCAACACCATTTTGTTGTGGTGTATCCGAACAAGAAGATTGATGAAGAATGCCTCGCTGAGACATGAAGTCAGAGAATGATTTAGAAAAATACTCTTTGGCATTATCACTGCGAAGAATGCGAACAGGAACAGAAAATTGAGTGTGTACTTCGTTAACGAATGTACAAAAGATAGAAAATAACTCAGAACGACTTTTCATTAGATATAACCAAGTGGCTCTTGAATAGTCATCTACAAAAGTAACAAAATACTTGAAACCCAACTTCGAAGTAATAGGACATGGACCCCAAACATCAGAATGAACTAAAACAAATGGCTGAGAAGCCTGTTTATTGACTCGTGGACTATAAGTAATACGATGTAATTTACCAAATTGACACGACTCACATTCTAAATTAGACAAGGAATGAAACCGGGAATCAAGCTTCTTCAAGCTTCCCAAAGGTGGATGAGCCAAGCGACAATGAACTTGATGTGGAGAAACTGTTGAGCAAGCGACACTGGTAGCATCATCAAACACGTATAACCCCCCCGACATATGTCCTTTACCAATCGTCTTCTTCGTCTTCAAATCCTGAAAAACACAAGAATCAGGATAGAAGGTTACAGAACAGTTATATTCTTTGGTGAGATGACTGACGGACATAAGGTTAAACGGAAAATTTGAGAGGTACATGACCGAAGATAAAGATATGGAGGATGTAAGTGGAACAATGCCTATCCCTTTCACTGTGGATAGAGAGCCATCAGCTAATGTAACACTGGACATAGATGCATGAAAGGTAGAAAAGATACCTGAAGATCCAGTCATGTGATCGGTAGCACCTGAATCAATGACCCAGGGGCGAAAGGTGGATGAAAAACACGCCGTTGCATTACCTGTCTGAGCAAAAGTGGCTGTGGAGGAGGAAACTGGCTGGGAGATCTGGAATTGATTGTATCTGGCAAGTTCCTCTTCAGACATTCTAATAAGTGTTCCTCCTTCAGAAGACTGCGAAGAAACGCCTGACTCTGCTGCATTAGCTAAATTAGCTACAGTTGAATGAGAAGGCCTTCCATGAAGTTTATAGCAAAAACATTGAATGTGTCCAGGAACACCACAATAATGACAGATACGTGCAGAACCATTATTATTCACTATGTCACCAGATGTACCACTGTATGATTGTGATTGGCCTTTACCAAACCCACGGCCACTACTGCCACTACCAAAACCACGTCCACTGCGACCACCACCACGGCCTCGACCACCACCACGGTTCCCTTGGACTACAAGAGCCGAGTTATCACCTGTGTGGGATATCTCCTTAGATGATTCACGTGAAACCCTTAAAACTCGAGAAAATGTCTCAGTTAATGAAGCCACAGTGTTCCCTTCAAGAATTTGTGAACGAACTGAATCATATTCTGGTCCTAGTGCTCCCAAAAATCTCATAACTGCCAATTGTTCTCGCTGCTCCCGTATCTTATTAACATCAGATGTAATTGGTAAAAGACAATTGAGCTCCTCATACATCTGTTTAAACTCAGCAAAGAATTGAGTAAGTGGTCGGCCCTTCCTATCAGCTCTAAAGAAATCCTGATAAACCTCATAAATTCTCGAGAGATTATTTTCACCAGAATAAAGAACACTCAAATAATCCCATAAGTCTTTAACCGTTGTAACATGAGTAACCAAGGCAGCCACATGAGATTCCATAGAGTTCCACATTTGCCCAAGAATCCTGGCATCTATGGTATCCCATTTAGTATCAGCATCAGATTTTTCACCTGTTAAGTGATGATGTTGTTCTCTCCCAGTCAAAACCACCATCACAATTCTCCTCCATTGCTGGTAATTAGAGACACCAGCTAACTTTTCCTCCGTCAAACGACTAGAGGATGCAGATACAACTTCAGTCACCACTCCTTTGCCCTCTGCCATAACCCAAGTAACTCAAGAAACAATTTAGGAATCAAAGAACTCCCACAAAATAAAACTCCACAAACTAAGAACTCCCACTAATTAGCTTCAGCCTTGCACAAATCAGAATAGCCAGCACCAACAACTAATAGCAACGACTCCAAGATCAACAACAGACCCCACAATTCAGTGCTCATCGCAAACATCAACAACAAAAAACACCAACCGAACCCAGCCTCGCAACCAACGGGCATAAATCACCACATTCTCAACCACAAATCAGCACCAACACGCGTAAAATCATATGCAATACTACTATACCCTTTTTAAGCACACTACCAGCCACGCCTAACTCCCAGAACACCTATTCACTTCATAGGACACTTCAAACAGCGATTATCAAGAGAGATCGTGCCTCAACCAGCAACATCAGGCAACCTCAAGGTCGTGTAACCATCATGGAAGGGTCACTCCTCAGCCAGCAGCTTCAAGGAACGTCAGGAATAGGTCGCCGGAGCTCGGCGACTGGAATAGGGGGTCGTCGGAGTGTCGCCGAGGGGTCGCCGGCCCTTCCCGACGTCGGGGGACGCCCGAGAGGGGCTCGCCGGCCCTTCTCGGCGTCGGGGGACGCCCGAGAGGGGCTCGCCGGCCCTTCCCGGCGTCGGGGAACGCCCGAGATGAGGTCGCCGGCGTCGGGGGACGCCTTAGAGGGGGTCGCCGGAGATTAATCTAGGGTTCAGATGGGGTTGTTGGTGGTTTTAGGGTTCAGATCTAGGTTTTTAGGGTTCAGATCTAGGTTTAGTTGTTAACCTAGCTCTGATACCATGTTAGTGGAATAACTTAACTTTTATTGATGTAAATAAAGGGTATATATACATATCAAACCCTAGAACACCACTCATACCCTTTTTACCCTTCTAACAGTATGGAAAGTGGATTTTAATGCTATTCATAGTCCTTGACTACAGTTATAACTATGATGTTTCATATGAAGCATTAACTTTTTGGATTCCTAAATGGTTTTCTGATGGGAAACACTTGAGAGGATATAAAAACACTAATGTGCTGCACGTATATAAATAGTCAATAAAGCAGTTTATTATAGGTCTAAACTTGTGTACATTTTCTGCTTATCATGCTAACGAAGGATTAGATTGGGCCCAAGTATGCAAGACTTTGCACAAAGTCCATTAATTTTTACCTGTAAGGTACGAGGTCAACTTCTTTCCAGTGATGCAAAAGGTGTTTTATTTTCTCTCTACAACATAATTTATTTATCCAAATGGTCTGAAAGTAATATTTCTACTATGAAACTGCACCAAGAGTTTTTTCCTCCTCAATAATGTAAGCGAACAAATTCATCAATAGAAAACAGGGCGCTATGAACCCATTTCAGAAAGAGCATTGTTTTTCAATGCACCCTATACATGCTTCTGGCTATATCAGCTTGTGATTTAGTGTAGCCCGCAAATTCATGAATGGAAAACGGGGGCTATGAATCAGAAAAGGCATTGTCTTTTAAAATCAGATCTCCCTTTTTTCTTTCTCAGTAATGTAAGCGAACCTATTCATGAATGGAAAACAGGGTGCTATGAACCCATATTCACAATAGCATTGTCTTTTAACATTTGATCCTTGTAGCCTTCATGCACCCTATACATGCTTCTGACTGTATCAGCTTGTGCTTTGATGCACCCCATAAATTGACCAGCTGAATGGTTCAGTACTTTTATTTTTGGTGCACAAATTATTTCGTTGAAACTCTTATAGTGTTCGTTTCCATGCCTATTAACTGTTTGTGATCACCTACTTGTGACTAAAGGCATGAAGAAGGTCCATTGGATGAGTGATGTTCTTAGTACATCATCTTTTGTCGGTAGGCTATTATCCCAGTGAGTGAAGAAGAAACATAGTAAATCTTGTTATCTTCTGTCCGGTGTTATGATTACACTTGCTTTTCATTTTGCTTATACACTCATGTCAAAGAGAATTATCGAAAAGAATGTTCCTCCAATTCGGTGGCTGGTTATCTCAAAGTCAAGATCCTCCATAAGGGGGCGGGGATTGTTTGGAATTTGATCGACTGTAGTGAAGGGTGGTCATTAGTGCAGAGAGATATTTAACTACCAGTATAGATGTATGCGGGTGGAAATTTGAATGAGAAAACTGGACCTTCGGAACAAGAATTTATAGTTGTGTGGCTCCTCTCTGCCTATTTCCATCATCCTACTATAATAATGTGTTTTTGCTTGTGCTATGACGTGCTTCTATAACCGGACTGGCCAAAGAACCTGTCACCTCATGGCTCAATAAATCCAACCTCTGATTCAAGTGTTAAAATAAGATTAGAATGGTTACAGTTGTGAGAGTTGCTCATGATTCAGTAGTTGAGTGTGGTCTATGCCAATTTAATCTGGTTTTTGACCATCTATGTGAAGCTGTTCTTTACCCAAGCAGGTTCAGTTTGGTTTACAGATTGTACCTTTTTCTTTGTCTTTTCCTTTTTCCCATCTTCTTCTGTGTTGTTTCTGTTGGATTGTCCAATTCCTAGTTACAATGTCCAATTCCTAGTTACAATCACCAAAATATCTGAAAACCAATTGGGAAAGAGAAACCAGAGCTGGCTTTTGTATGCTCTTCGTGCTTGGGATCCTTTGCACAAATGAAAAACATGGAGTTGAGGTGGTGGTGGAGAGAGCAGAAGAAGAAGAAATAAGGGGCATAGTGGGATTGAGTGGAAAGAAGAGAACTAAGGGGGCATGGCTGGATTAAGTGGACTCTCCGGAGTAGAAGTTGGTGTGCAAAGCAAGAGAAATTAGGAGAAGAACACAATGATAATGGGAAAAAGGGGTGTGATAATGAGATAGCTATCCAGGCAAGACATGCACCTCTTTGGGAGCAAGGAACTTTTCCTTACTAGCTGTGTAATCCCGCCGCTAACGTTGTTTGTCTCTAGTCCAGCTTGCCCTGTCATGTAAATGTAATTGGGAAAGTAAAAGGCATGATGGTAAAAAGGACTGGCATGTGCACCAATAAAGCTAACAAAAGAAAAGGACGTCAGCTCGAAAATTTTGTGATGTTGTGCAGTTGAGGGCAGAGGGGATTAAGTAATTAACTATGGTTAAACAATTTTTTATTGTTAAATATCTGATCTAAACCATGAAACTGAACTGTGCTAGAGAAAAGTAGATCTCCTGCAAGCTGAACTGGACTTAAAATAACTAGTATTTTCTGTCTCGTTTGGGCTTTTGGGCAATACCAAGTCTATTGATTTGCCTCTTTAATTGTCTTGTTAAAAATATGCATATAACATGGCTTGAAAAGTATGTATATATATTTATCAGAGGCTTGGAATTTGATCATATGCATAGTTTGTTTATTTCTTTATTTTCTGTTCCCAGGGGGCTACTATTCCTATGTGTGCGAAAGGGACAAATCTTTTGATCCCCTTACCTGGACCAATTAGTGCAGAAGATATGGCTATTACAGGAGCAGGGGCGCGACTTCATTCTCAAGATGCATTAACTCTTTCACTACTTTATGATTTTGAAGAAGTAGAAGGAGAACTGGACTTTCTTACTCGAGTAGTTGCACTGACTTTTTATCCTGCTCTCTCTGAACGAAGCCTTGTGACGCTTGGTGAGGTAGGGGAATCTGTTCTATTCAATAACTATTTAAACAATTAAACTAAGCTTGTGTACTGTATGTAATTGTGGTTTTAATTTCCGATGGAGGACATAATTGTGTTTTGGTATCTTTTTTATTGTTCTTCTATCAAATGGTGGAATGCATTCGCATTGGTAGATCTTCGAGTTGATGATGCTACGTGATTTTCTCTTTGGTTGTGTGAAGAGATCTGTAAATTTAAAAGCACAAGAATAAGTCCAACTCATAATCTTAACCCATTAGGCGGAGGAGGTGTGGAAACTGTCGATAAATTCCACATCCTGTTGCTTAATACTGCATCTTGTTTCATTGCTTGTGGTTAGAGCTAAATGATTTCTTGATGAGGACTGTTGTAAAAGCAATTTCAAACATAGGGCACACAGTTATTAGGCATCGTGTGAAGTTTAACTTGTGTATTACTTTTCCTCCTTCAACTGCCTTTCTTGTGAGTTCCCCTTACTCTCTTCTGTGCATTATGGTGAATATGAAATTCTCATAAATTGTTTCGCAGATTGAAATTCTTGGAGCTTCCCTCCCTTGGTCTGGAGCTTTCGTTGGGGAAGGCTATGGTGCTCAACTTATCGAATTGAGCAGAAAGTTTCAAAAGGAGAGTAATCCTTTTATGTTTAATTCCAAGCCTAATCCTTTCTCTGGATCTTGTATGCCCAATGACAATGTGCTGCCATCAGATGAAAGAGGCATTTCAGGGAACCACTTTGTGGACCTTTTGACAGGAGGGGATGCAGTTAATGAACCTCCTTCTCATCCACTGGCAGAAAATGTTACATATGATGGAGATGACCTGCTTGATTTCTTAGATCAAGCGGTTGTTGAGTATCATGGTGCTGAAAACGATGGAAAGATCTTTCCAGTAGCTGAGAAAACATTAGGAAATGGTAACCAGGATTACATCAGTCATCTGAAGTACCTTGCAGGGGCTGACCTGGTACGTTGGGATCTCCTCATGTTATATCTTGGTTTATGTTCCCTTCTTGGTCTTTTCATTATACAAACCTTAGGGAGATTCATCTTTTTTCCCTTGAAGTATGATTTAATTGCACCGAAGTTGTAAATTTTATGGTTTAATGTCAATGATGTTTTTTATACTTTGGTTCTTTTTCTAGCTTTAGTTCTCTTTAAGTCGGGAAGTATAGAAGGCATCCATAGTTTGATCTTTCTAACAAGAAACCAAATTGTTCATTGGAAATTGCTAGTTTCTTGCGTGGATTTGTACTCTTTTCACAATTTCATTGGATGACCACTAATTGTGTCTCCAATTGGCATATATTCTGTTGATACTTCTGTTCATACCAAGGTACTAAAACATTCTTTCAGTACTAATCTGGCATTTTCATTGTTTGTAATATCTTATCCAAAATTTTGGTAGGCCAAGGGATGCGTACCTCAAAAAGGTCCTTCCACATTATCAAGATAATATCAAGTGTAACTGCTTCTCTTTGTTTCATTTTTAATCTCTTTATGTCCTAAGTGCTTCTAATTCATCTATCAAAACAATGTTTCTAACGTCATTCCAGGTTGTCCGACTTTCTCACAATGCTTAACTAGCTTAATTTTCATTACAGTCAATTTAGTAACTTTTGATATTTGCAAATTGCAATAAATTTTTCTGAAAAACGGCTCAAGTACAATTTGCTTCTTATCTTTTAACTTTTGCAGTCACCTCATTTCTCTTTAGGTTTGCCATAGATAGATACCCTACGTCTGTAATGCCAGAAATATTCTCACATATTAGTTTAAATTTCAGCTCAACAAATGATTAGTTGCTCTTTCTTGTAACCTCACTGAGTTTGTAAGTTACCAACTGGTACATTTTAACAGAGAAAGAAGCTCGGCTTTACAGAAGCCATGAAGCTTGAGATAGAACGCCTTCGATTAAATCTTTCAGCTGCTGAAAGGGATAGAGCTCTTTTGTCGGTTGGGATTGATCCTGCTTCAATAAACCCCAATCTTTTGCTCGATGAATCTTACATGACAAGATTATGCAGAATTGCCAGTTTGCTTGCATTGCTTGGGCAAGCTTCACTTGAAGACAGAATCACTGCTGCAATTGGTCTTGAGAATTTTGATAATAACATCATTGATTTCTGGAATATAGCTGGATTGGGGGAAAAATGTTTGGGAGGTTTGTGTGAGGTACATGCTGAAACTGAGGTTTCTGCAACCCCATTTTCAACAGTTTCATCAACTTCCTCACAACTTAGTCTATTATGCTCTCAATGTGAAAGGAAGGTCTGTAAGGTTTGTTGTGCTGGTAAAGGAGCTCTTCTTCTTGTGAGCTCTATCTCGAGAGATCCCCCGAGTTATGGTGGTGTTCAGGGTCAGGGTGGATCGGGCCATGGTGGTCAAGTTGATGTCTCGACAAACAGATCGACGGCAATTGATGGTGTTATCTGCAAAAGGTGTTGCCAAGGCATTGTGCTTGATGCGTTGATGTTGGACTATATCAGGGTCTTGACTAGCTTAAGAAGAAGTGCTCGTGCTGGTGATGCTGCTTGTACAGCCTTGGATCAGGTCATGGGATCTTCCTTAAGGGATTATCCATCTGAAAGAAATAGATATTCTGATCCTAATGGAGCTGTTAAAGCTCAAAGACTACTCAAAGAAGAGGAATCACTTGCTGAATTCCCTTTTGCCAGCTTGTTGCATTCGGTAATTTCTTGCATCTTACATATTTCAGCTTTCCTTATATTTTCCCTTATTACAACTGTTTTCAGCTTTTGTTGCCTTCCTTTTGAGGAGAAATTTTGTGAACTAAAAGTGGCTCTTCTTTGAACAATATTTATGACTGACCAGCTTCTGTCAGCTGCCTAATTGCTGGAAATGTGGTAGATGTGTGCTTTCCTATAGACCAAACAAAACCTTCAACAGTAACCCCCTAAAGAAACTCAAAGTTCTCATTAATCAGAACTGACCAGACTGTCTCTCTGAAGAAATAGTCATGCATGTTCATGGGAGTTTTTCCTTGTCATGTCTAGATGAAGCTACTTTGAGATGCTCAAGGCCTGGATCTCTCTCTCTCTCTCTCTCTCTCTCTCTCTCTCTCTCTCTCTCTCTGGTGACAGTTTTGAGTTTGGCTTGAACCAATTTTCTTATCATAAACTATCCTGATGCCCCCAGGTGGAAGTATTTTTAGATTTTATGAGTCAAGTCCTTTTGGAAGTAACAGGGATTTATGTTTGAGGTATCCTGAAGCTTCTTTGAAAGGCATCCAGATAAGTTTCCTCTCACTAGTTAGAGGAAAATGGACGCATCAATTGCTGAACTTCCGAGCTGAACATGTAACTCAAGCAACCCTCAATCCTAATGACCATCAAGCAACCCTCAATCCTAATGACCATCCGCATGTGGAGTGGGAAAATAACCTCAAACTGAGGAGCTTCATTTCATTTGAGAGGACATGTCATGTTTCCTAGAGCCTGTATTTGAGTGCTTGTGGCTTTGATTATACTCTAGTTATTGAGCGTATTGGAGTCATAATTTGTCCAATTGTTAACTTCAGGACTTATAAGGGAAAAAAAGAAAAAGAAAAAAAAAAAGAGAGACGTCAGCATGCCATGTTCCTGTTTTTTCTGTACATGCTTCGCAAGAAGGTTGGGAAAGCAGTTTCTGCTTCTAGATTCTATAGGTTGGCTTTTAAATGCTTTTACTACCAAGCATTCGATGGTTAACATCTATAAGGTGAAGTTGGGAGCAAAAAGCCCTCCAACACCATCAAGTTGTTTCATTTGGCATGTATATTCTTTTACATCATTGGTCTTTACTTGTGTGTAATTGTAGGTCCCAACAGCGGTCGGTTCTGCCTCATCATTATCATTGCTTGCTCCGCTCACCTTTGGATCACAGCATTCGTATTGGAAGGCTCCTACCAGTGCAACGTCTGTTGAACTGGTCATTGCTCTGGGAACCCTTTCCGATGTCAGTGGAGTGATCATGCTTGTTAGTCCATGTGGCTATTCTGCCGCGGATGTTCCCACTGTAAGTGAAGTTATAAGATGAAAACAAGCTATTTCATGCATCAAAATCGACTGGATTCCATGTGTTGTATATATTGTTATCCACCTGAATTGCTAATCAATTTGTTGATGGATTGCCCCCGTCCATAGTTTCCCCTGGATCAAATTACATTTGTTTTTTTTTTTATGTAAACAAACAATTGAAGAGAGATATTGTAGTCGATAGGTGATTTTGGTTCTTCCTGGACTCCTGTGCTCTTCTTGAGATGAAGCGTAGGAGATGACCATAAGCCATATAAATCCCATGAGCAGACCCTATCAAGTCTTGTGCAAATGGTGCTGGTCTAGTACAGGAATTTAGTACATCTGTTTGTGCTTATATATACATTTAAGTGCATGTGGGCTATGCGAATCATGCAAGGAACGATATTAATGGATATACAATTGGTAAAACTGAAGTGCGCTTTCAGATAGAAGGGGATGAGATAACTCGTTTGATTTCACTCGCAAGTGGGTACTTTCCTCCCTCCCTTGAGGTACTATATTAGAATGAGTGAGTATGAGAATGAATCACCAACTGATGAGTTCAGGCATTTTGGCCCCACCAAGTATAGCCATGTTGTTAGTTCATTAATAGAAAGCTCATTGCTTACTTTGGGTAGAACTCTTCTGATGTAATGACAGGTGCAAATCTGGGCTAGTAACAAGATACAAAAAGAAGAAAGATCATGCATGGGAAAATGGGATGTCCAGTCTCTTACAGCATCTTCCTCAGAATTCTATGGACAAGAAAAATTGGCTAGGGAGGATGAAGTACCCAGGCATATAAAATTTGCTTTCAGAAATCCTGTCCGATGCCGCATTATATGGATTACTCTGCGCTTACAGCGTCCTGGTTCCTATTCTGTTAATCTTGAGAAAGATTTCCATCTTCTATCTCTGGAAGAGAATCCCTTTTCACAGCTTAGCCATCGTGCTTCCTTTGGAGGCTCAACTGAAAGTGATCCCTGTATTCATGCCAAAAGAATATTAGTCATTGGAAGCATGGTAAAAAAAGAGACAGAGCTATCGCAAGGCTCTGACCAGATAAATTTGAGAAACTGGTCGGACAGAGCTCCTCAGTTAAATAGATTTAAGGTACTACTGATGTTCGGGCATTTCTTTTACTCAACTTCATGTCAAACTTCAAATCATTAAATTCGCCGATGACCATATTACCCTACGACGAATTTTTATAGGTTCCTATTGAGGCTGAGAGGCTCATGGACAATGATCTTACCTTGGAGCAGTACCTTTCTCCTCTCTCACCTTTGATTGCAGGATTTCGTTTAGACGCTTTTAGTGCAATTAAGCCACGGATCAGCCATTCGCCGCTTCCAGATGCATGTATGCAGGATGTATTGACATTAATGGACGAGAGATACATCTCTCCAGCTGTGCTATACATACAAGTTTCTGCCCTCCAGGTACCTTTAAAATTGCCATTCCACACCCTTGATGTACACTGGCTTCTCCATTTCCCATGGCATGCTTCTGTGTCTTATGTGCTTTAGTGTTTGGATTCGTCTGTATTTGGAGTATCTCCTTTTTTCATACTTGTCTTTAATTTGTCTTAAATTTGTTTAAGTGCTATGCACGCGCGCATGCTGGGATTCGGTGACAGCTTTCAGATGGTGTCTTGCTTTTTTGTGTGTGTAGACATCTATAGATCTACTTCCCCGTGCTTTAGTTTTAACTAGAGAACAATTTGCTCCAGGACTCCAACAAAATGGTGACTGTAGGAGAATATCAGTTGCCGGAGGCGAAACCCGGCACTGCCATGTACTTCGACTTCCATAGAAAGATCCAAGCACGCCGAGTAACATTCAGACTTCTCGGCGATGTCACCGCATTTGTTGATGACCCTGCCGAACAGGAAGACCCGAGCTTCAGGACTTCTCTATTGGCCGCTGGGTTGTCGTTGTCGAATAGAATAAAGTTGTACCACTATGCTGATCAATACGAAATGGGAAAGTGGGGCATCCTTGCAGGTGTTTGAATCGCCTCATATGTTTGTCGAGATTTTTGGTTTTGGTCGCAATTGGTTTTCTATTTTTCCCACAATGCCTATTTTGTTGTAATATTAGGATGTGTCATTGCGTTACTCGCCGACTTAGCAGCGTTATTTGTGTATGGGTTTATCTTGTATAAGCTGAACATAGTTACGGAAATTTCTTTCACTAAGATATTCGACGGGGAGCCGAACCTCATCTGACTAAGAAAATTGAAGTATTTTTTTAGGAATGCGAGCGTTGGAGGCATGACTTTGTTTTTGTTCTTGGGGACTACTGAGAATGTTATAAATCCTCTTCCAACTCTGGGCGCTTCTGCAAATTTTCGAGGATCTGGTGACTGATGGATCGCCAACGACGATCGCCCATGGGCTCACGCCAGCCCGGAGTATGGCCTCACGAGGCTCGCACGAGCCCTCCGTCTCTGTAATAGAACTCGCGGTCTCTGTAATAGAACTCGCGGCGGTCATGCAAAGCTCTGTCAAAAGAGCTCACGGGTCTCCTTGGCAATGGCCATTGGGGACCCTATCTGGTCCGAGTCGGTCTTCGTAGCTCCATCTAGACCACATTAGAGGCGGCCTCAAACCTGAGGTTGGCAACGGCCCGCAATGGCAATTGGCTCAGCAGTCCGGAGGTGGTGGAGGAGATGAGAGTGCCAATTAGGGTTTGCGGGGAAGTTCTTCAGGGCAAGGGTAGTTTATTAGGAGTATAAGGAGATTACTCTTGCAAGGAGAATCGTGAATCAATTTAGGCTCAATTTGTTTTGCGAAAAAGGTAGATTTGAAATAAAAATTCTTAAAAATAATCTTTTATAGCGTTTGAAATATCTAGTGAACGACAAATATTTGCATTATCAACGACAATTTATGTTTAAATATTTTCGAGGGTGATGAGAATATTCTTCATTGACTAAGTATTTTAAGCGATATAAGCTATCATATTTAGGAAAATATTTTTGAAAATATCATTTTTCGCAAAGTAAATAAAGCCTCGGAGTTCTATACGTAACTTTTAAGAATTTGTTATTTCATATTTATGTAAATTAGCAAAAAAAATCAAACAGATGAGTGTGCATGTAAAGAACGTAAAAGAAAGGACTCGGCGGAATTAAATTTAGATGGTTAGAGGATAAGAGGAAAGATATTGAAGTTCAAATTTCAGATGTGAAAAATTTATGTGATGAATTGGTAAAGTACTTTCACTATTTACATGCTATGTGTTTCATTTTTTTTCCATTTGATTAGCAAACGTCATTATTATCTATGTTGACGCAATGCATGGACAAGAACCAGTAATTGTGTGAGATTTTGAGGTTGAAAAATCTCTCTATGTTTGTTTAATGGTATAAATTGATAAAATATGATCATAAAATTTTATTCAATACATAATATTGTCCCTTGATTTTTTATTTGTTCAATATGATTTAGAATTTTAGCTCAATATGCAATATCGTCTCTACACTTTTAATTTGTACAATGTGATTTATGAACTTTTGGTATCTATTCAATTTTGTCGATGAGCTACATAAAAATATTTAATAGTATTTTTTTATTAATTCAAATAAACAAAACTAGTTGATTTAATTTTCTTTTTAATTTATTTAATTTGTTCAATTTAAACAAATTATTATCATGTTATTGGCTAATTATCCATGTTATTGATAATGTTGATGATTATATCTTGATTTGAATTGAATATCTTATATGGATAATCCATATGTAACATTATATTTTCGCTTACCGTCAAACTTATCAAGTTAAAAGTCCAATTAGTAAATCTTATTTATTAGAACAAATGGAATGACAACATATGACGTTTTTCATATAATTTGGATATTAAATTGAACAATTACAAAAAAGTTATGGGTCATTTATGTGATTTTCCGATAAAAAGATTGCACTAAACCCTAAGAAAATACTTCAACTTAACAAAGTTACAAAAATAACCTTATTGGGCATCTCCAATTTCACCGGCGACATCTCTAGCTCGTGAGTAATCTCAGCCGTCCATTGTACATGATATCTCTAGGGTTTGCAACTGCTCTAGCTTTATAAGTCTCCCTTCCTCCCTGTCAGTCTGCCGTTCCCTCGTCTCTCTCTTCCTCTTCCAGATTTCCAAGTCCGCCGCGGCAATGGTGAGTTCGATTAACCTTCAACTCACAGAAACCGTGTTAGGTTTTGCTCTGCTTTTGGTAGCTTTGCTGGTTGGTGCGCTGTAGTTGTTTCGATTCCTCCGGAAACGCTGAGGAAATTGGTTTCGAGCGTAACTGGATTGGTTGGCTTAAGGTTGAGTAGCCTTTTCGAGTCAGAAGAATCCGAGTAGTGGCCGACTGTAGATTACTGTTTCTTGTTTACTCGACCGTTCGGAGAATGAACTTTGTGAAGGCGTGTCCTTTGGATAGTTGCTCACTGCCGTCTCTTCTTAACGAGGCGTAGAATGGATGTTCTTTTTTATTTTTTGGCAGCAGCTTTTATATAGATTCGCGATTCATTCAATTTGGCGCGTGTTTTGTGTAATTGGCGTCTTCTCTTAGTGCGTCTGATCAGGGGATATTCGACAAACTTTGTTCGATCGCAGCAGCGTAGTTAGTATAAAGATGGGTTTTTTCAAGTGATATTCGCAGTGATGAGTTTTTTGAAAGCTTATTGGTTTCTATGTGAAGTCGTTTACCATGTTTGGTTCTCATTGTTTTATCAAATGTTCTGTTTCCTCACACATACCCCTACACTGTGTATCAGGCATTTGTCAAGGCTCAGAAGAGCAAGGCTTACTTTAAGAGGTACCAGGTGAAGTACAAGAGAAGGAGAGGTATAGGATTGAGTCTTCCGTTGTGCAAGTTGCATGTGGCATTATTCAGCTGTTACTGAAATGTTTTCCCTGTGGCTTTGCAGATGGGAAGACTGACTATAGGGCTAGAATTCGCCTGATTAATCAAGACAAAAATAAGTACAACACTCCCAAGTATCGCTTCGTGGTGCGCTTTGTATCCTATAATGCGGTTGGCACTTTTCGTTGGTGGGTTATTGTAGGCAATATAGTGGCTATAAAGTCCAATAAAAACCTCAAACACGTGTGTTTCCTAACTGGGATGTACCTCTGGTGTAAAAGGTTTTTGGCGGACTGAAAAATCCATGAATAGTTTTCACTTAAGAGTAGAATGCTGTGTCTTTTCTTGTCTCATACATAGCAGATTCGGGACCTTAACCTTTTGGTAGTCCAACAAGTTCATTGTTGCCCAAATAATATCTGCTAGCATTGCTGGAGATCTTGTACTTGCTGCAGCTTATTCCCATGAGCTGCCTCACTATGGGCTTGAAGTTGGTCTGACGAACTATGCGGCTGGTATATCCCTGCTTGTTTTGGTTCTTCTCTCTCTCCCTTTATCTGACACGTTCTTCTCTCTCTCCCTTTATCTGACACGTGCATACTCATCTCCTGTTGGCACATAAGCTTGTTAGGCTCTTTTATCAGTATATACATCTGGCCTCTTTGGCTAAATCTTTCCATCTTTTCAATGGATTAGCATATTGCACTGGACTCCTCTTGGCGCGTCGGGTTTTGAAAAAGCTTGAAATGGACCAAGAATATGAGGGCAATGTTGAGGTACATTTATTACTTGTGATTGCCCATTTTCTTGATGAACCATTTTGACTCAACTGAGTTTCATTTTGTTGTTCTCAGGCAACTGGAGAGGATTTCTCTGTTGAGCCTGCTGAGACCAGGAGGCCATTCCGAGCTCTTCTTGATGTTGGTCTTGTGAGAACGACCACTGGAAACCGTGTTTTTGGTGCGCTTAAGGTATGATTATTGTTTCCCATGCCTGTATCGTCTTGTGAATGTAATACTCTGACAGAGAAGTGTTATTCTATATTCACCAGATTGTATGTCTGATAATATTCACGCTCTTCTTCTTTTTCAGGGGGCATTGGATGGTGGTTTGGATATTCCACACAGTGACAAGAGATTTGCTGGTTTCTCAAAGGACAGTAAGCAGCTCGATGTAGATGTTCATCGCAAGTACATCTATGGTGGGCATGTTGCTGCTTACATGAGGGTAATTGTGCTTTTGTGCGATTCTGATGTTCTATTCCTTCATTCTCCTCCCAGTTAGGCGAGCTGAATTTCTCTGGTATGTTTGCATGTTTATTCAGACATTGATGGAAGATGAACCTGAGAAGTATCAGTCTCACTTCAGTGAGTACATCAAGAGAGGACTTGAGGCAGATGACCTTGAAGGGTTGTACAAGAAAGTTCACGCTGCTATTCGCGCTGATCCTACTATGAAGAAAACTGAGAAGGAACCACCTAAGGAACATAAGAGGTAGGGGTATATGATATGGTGACGGAAAAATAACCGTGGTGCTTTTCATAATGTTGTGGATGTTGTGCTTTTTAATTTTTTTTTCTTGTGCCTAAAGCTTACTGGATTTTAAAATCTCGAAGATTTTTATAATTATTAAATCTTTTTCACTAAATTAAGGACTTTCTTGCTTTGCAAGAGTAATAATTCTCAATGTATTTGGAAATAGTTCCTTGCTGCGTTTTGTTCATTGCTTAGTATAATGGAATTGCCTTGACAGTTTGTTTTGTTTTCCCCCAGAGGCTTCTGAAATTGTTGGCATCTGCTTGTTCAGTTGTCTTGATCTAGAATCTCTGCATAGATTCATGTAATGACAGACTAGTCATCTTTCCTTGCCAGATTCAATTTGAGGAAGTTGACTTACGAGGAAAGGAAGGCCAAGTTGGTTGAACGACTTAACGCCCTGAATTCAGCTGCTGGAATGGACGACGACGACGAGGAAGACGACTGAGTGAACGTGTTCCATAATAGACCTGAAGCTTTGAGAGGATCTATTTTTGCCCCCTAGTCAATCATCCTTTTAGGGTTTTGCTCCCTGTTCTCTTTTTGTTTTACCGTTACCATCTGCAGGTCAGGATGTTTCTGAAACATATACCATCTCATATTCGAGAAGTTACCTTGGTGTTGGAGTTATTTCCTGTTTTTGACTCTTATGGTTAGCAGAGTTTGTCGTTGCCATAATTATGTCCGACGGCCAATTTCTCCGGGTACCCTGTGCTTTTGCTTTTACATAAATCTGGACTCGGTAGTGTTGCATAACATTGTTTTGGTTCCTCTTGTTTTTATGAATGACAGGTTGAATGTTCATCAAAAAAGCCATTTATGAGACTTAAAATGTTCATGTGTATAACCCAAATTAATGTTCATAAAATAAATTTGGCGCGGTGCTTCCCGACTAGTTCAGGAAATAGAAGAATGTACTGATTTAGTGAGAGGTCGTTTGGGCATTGTCATTGCGGCATTGGATTTTCTTGAGTTGGGAAACTGTCTATCATAATTTGAACGGTACTAAAAGAGTTGTAATCGATGTGTAAGAAATTATTACTAGATGACCTCGGTTGATTTAACTTGAAATTTGCCCTCTTTAATTTATGTTGTTTCATACTTAGGTTTTCCTTCTCTTTTTGGGGGGGTTTCTTAAAATGGTTATTTATCGGATTCATTATTAGCGTAAGAAATAATTCGCACTTAATCGTTATTGATAACGAGGAAAAAAGTTATTCACACACCAATAGAGAGAGGGCATAACAAAGCTTTTTATTTTATGTTATTTCATTTACCATTTTTGTATTTCGAATATTGAACATGATTAAGTTAATATAGAGGACATCGAATTCGAATAACGAGCACAAAAGACTAATGTTGTTAATAATTGAATTTTCGTGGATATTAAAGAAACAATGGTGAAATCAACCATGTTATAATTGGTTTCAAATTTTTAGAATCTGGAACTTATCTTGTTTGTTCTGAAACCTATTTTGGAACATATCTCATTTTTTCGATCATATTTTAGGCGTTGCTTGAGAGCCTGTTTTTTTCTTTATTTTATTTTTTTCAGCAAAATAATAGGCCTAATACCCAAAAAAACCTCCAACTTTAGCTTTTGTCCCAATTATATCCAAAACTTTTTTTTGTCTCATAAAAAACCCCTAACTTTGGCTTTAGTCCCAATTATACCCAAAACTTTTTTTTGTCATAAAAAACCCCCAACTTTGGCCTTAGTCCCAATTATATCCAAAACTTTTTTTTGTCTCATAAAAAATCCATAATTTTTACTTTTGTTTCAATTCTACCGATCTGATACTCAAAAAATCCTCAACTTTAGCATTTATCCGAATTATATCCAAAAAACCTATCGCATAAAAAAATTTCAAATTTTTACTTTTGACCCAATTCTACCACGCGTTCGGTTTATAATTACTATTAGTTAATTTTACGTTGCTTGAATTTTTTCATCAAACTTACCAATAAATTTTTAAAATTCAAAAACAACAGGTTTCAAAGATAGCAAGATCAGTAGATTTCAAGAATAGCAAGATTTGAGATTATTTATTTAGATAATTAAATCTCCACGACTAGCCATTTTTGGGCTGTTGAGTGCTGGGTATAATCCGAAACACACCACCTTAAATGACTCTATATCTCCCGATAATGTGTTGAAGAAGCATACAGTATAAAAGAAGTTAATAGATTTTTTCGTGTTAACTTTGCTGAGGTCTAATTATTTAACAATGTGGTAATGCTGTATATGATTAACTAATTGTTATTATAAATGAAAGAATAACTACAGTATAATTTGGGTAAAAATAAAATTTTTGGATTTTTTATGAGCCAAAAAGAAGTTTTGGATATAATTGAGATAAATGATAAAGTTATGATGTTTTTTTTTTGTATTAGATTGGTAGAATTGGGACAAAGCTACAGTTGTGGGTTTTCTTGGGTGTTAGGCAGGTAGAATTGGGACAAAAATAAAATTTTAGGGTTTTTTATGAGACAAAAAAAAGTTTTGGGTATAATTGGGACAAAGATTAAAGTTTGAGGTTTTTTTAGGTACTGGGCCCAAAGTTGAGGGTTTTTTATGAGACAAAAAAAGTTTTGGGTATAATTGGGATAAAGGCTAAAGTTGGGGGTTTTTTTGGGAATTAGGCCCAAAATAATATGAGTAACAATAAAACGATTTAAAATAAAAAATGAATAATAAAATTCATAATTCACCAAAAGTAATAATCCCTAATATGAGGAATAGAAATTATAATTCACTAAAAATAAAAGAGGTGAGACAAGTGAGGCTAGTTTTTTTTTTTAACAGTTTCTATAAACCGGCTTTAATAGGTCCAGTTTCTAGGTATTTGGAATCGAGAACCTACCAATTTCAACCGGTTCCTAAAATTTAGAACCGGTTCCCGCATCCGGTTCCGGGTAAATCCGGTCCGCGTTGCACGCCCCTACTACCGACCGGTCCTGTCTTCGTCGCCAGCTTTTTCGGAAGCTGGACGTTGGTTACTTCATCAGTCCGGTGCTTGCGATTCGTTTCATCTTCCTCGGAGAAGAGGAGAGATGTTGAGTCGATGCTCGATGCTTCCATCGTCAAGCGACGTTCAATCGTTGCAGAGCTTGGGCGGGATCCGACATCTCGCTGAATCGCGACGCTTCAAGGTAAAACACCCCCCGGGCACAAACAAACGCCGAGGCCGATGATGCTCAGTACAGTATTTGCAATTTGTTTCTTTTAGGCTGGTTACATTGTGGGTCTTCTTCTTCTTCTTCTTTTTTCCCTTTTCTTTTGGGCATATTGTTCCGAGAAATGGTCGAGCATTGCGTCTCTTCTTGTACGGTCTGGATTGTATGAGTTCGGCGACACTGCGTTGCAATTGCGCTTCTCATAAGATGATCAGAAAAAATGGAATATGCCCGAGTCCTATTCAATTTGCTTCTGGGTTAAGAATGTAGAAGCTTAATTTGACTCGCCAGCATATGTTTGTCAAGTATAGTGACGGACTGTCGATAAAGCACAGCAAAGATGGAAATTGAAGGGATGGAGGGAAGGGAAATGTTGTTGCAATGTAATCTGAAGGGCGTGTTATCCTCTCTCAACCCGTTCTTGCTCTCCGAATGTTGGAAAACAAGAAGGGCTCGATCATGAGTTCATAACAAGCTCGTTAATTGGTATTCCCCTCCGCCGGCAATCTTCGGTTCCTTTTTAGGTTAGTACTCATGCGTTAGGTCCAACCTGTTTGGCCACAATTGCCATCTCAATAGCACCATTCATCAGCTTTTCTTGGCTGCTAAAATTTTGGTTTCGACTCTGGAGCGGTACCAAAGTGTTTCAAAGAAGGTTTACGTTTGATTATTTATTGGATCATAAAAACCCACTTTACGGAGCAATCTTATAAATAATTTCCCCACTCATATAATCATCTCGTGCTTTTAAAGGGCGGGGCTGAGGCCACTTGAGCGTTGCTCCGACTTTTGATGTTCCTGTGAAACCGAACGTGGAGAAATTTACGTCGCACTGATTGTCCCCTTGAGTGAGTCCGAATTGATGACTAGATCTTAGCTTGGGGGATGATAGTTTCTAAGCGTCTCAGTTTTCAAGCACCCTGCGTCCAGGATGGTCGTTAGTCTTTGTTGTATGCCAACATCTTAGATGCACGCAAAACTTTTCCAAGTTAAGCAGCAAATCTCATCCAAACAATTAAGTATTGATTAATTACTTTTTCATCAATGGAATTACTTTTGAAAAAGGTTGGCAAGTTGAGCCAAACAAACCATTTTTGAGTTATCTGTTGCATGCTTTTCTCTTACATTTCACTTGACTACTTGACTCTTGCGTACTGGTGAATATTGAGGTCCTTGCAATTGATTTGGGTCGCTACACTTGCATATGAAAGTCTCATTGGCTTTTGCAATGATCTCCATAGGCCTGGTTCTTGGATCAATTTGGTGTCCTTCATGATGGCAAACAGCCCTATCCTGGAGCAATTTCAACATGTATGTTTTCATCTTCTTGTTTGGTATGGTGATAAGCCATTAGTCAGCTGAAAGCAGTTGTTGAAAACTTCTATTTGGCTGGCAGTAGAAAAACTAGCAAGTAGTGGTGTGAAAATGGTGATCATAAGTAATTCCTCTAGGCGTGCATCAACGACCATGGAAAAGATGAAGCACCTTGGATTTGATCCTTCTCTCTTTGTGGGAACCATCACCAGTGGAGAACTCACGTATCAGTACTTGAAGAGGTCCGTTATCCTCTTCTGTTGCTTTGTATTTGTGGTAGTCTCCGATTGTATGTCTAGTGGAATATTATCATTTTTAGAACTTAAATTATTGCATAATTATGGAATCTCATAGATAAGTTTCTAATCTTGACAATAAACCTCGAACAATTCTGCTAAATGTTCTGAAACATATGTCTTGAGCAAATTAATACTGAACTTTGTCATAACGACTGTATGGATGGTAAAGAGTTGATTTACTTTTGGCCTGCAGTTTTCTCTGTTGATTGTAATTTCTAGATGTTTTAATGACTTTTCTCTTTTTTCAATTCATGGTGATAAATCAATGTCTGAGAAGAATTTGTACCCATTTATATGAGATATCCTTGACATAAATAACTAGTCATCTATGAGTGACTACGATTTGTTTCTTCTCATATTTGACGAAGTTCCAGGAAATCTTTGTAAATTGAATTAGTTTTATCACAAATTAATTAAGAGAATTTATATGGGATCACTCTCAGTCTCTGTCTCTGTCTCTGCCTCTGTCTCTCTGTGGCTCTCTCTGTCTCCGTCTCTGTGTATGAACATCAATGTCCTAACTGTCCATGGTATTGTGTATTACTTTTCTTTGGAAGCCTACTCCTGTTCTCAAACTCACAGGAAATTCTTTCCTGAAACAGGAGAGACGATGCTTGGTTTGCCGCCCTTGGGACATCGTGCATTCATATGACCTGGAATGACCGTGGTGCCATATCTCTAGAGGTTTAGAAATATGGTTGCTTCAGCATCCTTTGCCTACCCCAAGGAATACAAAAAAATTTCATGAGTGCAACTCTTCTTCTTATATGTTTTGTTCACAATAAAAAAAAAAGAAGAGAATTGAATAAGATTCGAGGCCTGGGGGATTTTTTTAAATTTAAGCATAATTCGAGAAAGCCCATACTATGAGTGCATGACTGGACATTGGACACTTTTATGAACACATGGTAAGTTTAAACCTGATTTCTTGTTTTAGGGCTTAGGCTTGAAAGTTGTGGAGAACACTGCAGAAGCGGAGTTTATCTTGGCTCACGGAACCGAAGCTTTGGGTCAGGATTCAGGTTCAGTACGACCTATGAAATTGGAGGATCTCGAGAAAATATTGGAGCAATGTGCAGCTAACAAAATTCCCATGGTGGTAGCCAATCCTGATTTTGTGACAGTTGAGGCTAGAGCCTTGCGCGTAATGCCCGGTAAGTGAAATTCTTTTTCGGCATATGATACTCTTTGACGTATGTGGATTTATGTTCTGGGTGCTAACTTAGAAATTGTCTATTTCATCTTAGATATGGTGCATGAATCTATGTGGTTCGGTCCTTACTTTCAAATACATGAACAAGCATGTTTAGTGCAGTGAATCTTTCACCCCAATCGCTGGAACCCATAAATCAGAGTTTGTGGTGGATGCACATATATCTGCATGTTCAAAAGACTTATTAACTTTTTATGATACTCAACTTGGGAATTGAGTGCTCTACGTTACTGAGTTCCTTCAAATTACAATTAACTCACATGTAGCTATAGTGTGATGTCGGAAATTTAAGCTATTTACTGAAGGATGTAATGGTCTGTACCTTATTACATGTAGGTCTTTCACTTTATATAAGCATTTAGTTTGGGCAACTAATATCCATTTTGTCAGGTATGTTGGCATCCAAATATGAGAAGCTTGGAGGTGAAGTCAAATGGATGGGGAAGCCTGGTCAGGTGAGACTATCTTTTGGTGTCGTTGTCACTAGCATCCTTCATTCACTTTAAAAGACAAATAATGTGTGATCCTTTGAAGTGGACTCCTAAGTGCAGACTTAGTGCAACAAAAAAGCTGAAGTTTGGGTGCATGTATGCACGTCCAAAGATATGAGGTATATGTGATGTTAATGAGATTACGATTTGATACCATTCTGCAGCTGTGTTTCGGAACTGCGTTCCCAAGTGGGGGAAGAAGCTGCAGAGATGTAGCTTTTATTGTGATTTATAGATCCATTTGGCAAAGTGGGGTTCATTTCGCATAATCTTCTGTGTCTTTCCCTGGTTTTGCCAATCAATAAGCATAATAATGTGTCATAAGCTGTATCCTCAAGGAACTGTTAGATTTTAGGAACGAACCCTGGTCAGGGTTACCCTCAATGATGTTGTGTCAATCTCTAGGATAAGTTCTCATCGCTTTCTATGTCTACTTTGTTTTTTTTCTACATCTACTTTATTTTGATCGCTGACGATGTAGTATGTCGCATTCCTGTTGAACCAGATTATCTATGAAGCAGCTATGAAGATGGCTGATGTAGATGCTTCTGATTCTATAGCAGTAGGAGATTCTCTCCACCACGACATTAGGGGTGCGAATGCCGTTGGAATCCAATCGGCCTTCATCACGTGTGGAATACATGCCTCTGAACTTGGACTTGACAGTTTTGCAGAAGTTGCGGATATATCTCATGTAGAGGCTTTAGCGTCCAAATATAGTTCTTGTCCATCATACGTGTTGCCTTCGTTTACCTGGTAGAGTAGATTCCGGCGAGTATTTTCATGGTGTTATTATCTTGAGTAGATAATACTTGCAGAAAATTATTCACTTTTTGGAGGGCACAACTATTAGAAACTATTTGGAAGGCAATGAGAGGAGTTTGACTCTGATTTACCTGCAGACTACTTTTGAACAATGCATTTTGTCTTTTTGCTATCCAGTGTCCGATCAACGCGACTGTTGCGTCAAATGACAGACTTGGCTTCTTGCTACATGTTTGGTTCATATGATAGCGATTTCATTCCCAGTCTATTCCTGATAAAATGGTTATTTGAAAATTTTTGTGCTGGACTTTTTGAACATCATCAGCAATAAAAGTGGCAGCTACATTGATGCAACATCCTCCGGATGCGTGGGATGTCACTGTTTGTCCCCGTTTCCCACCCAAGACAGAACTTCTCGCAGAGCTCAAACGGCAAGACTCCCCTCGCCCTGACGTTCAAGACAAGCCACATGGTGACAGCCCTTCAAGTCTCTTGCACCGGTTACGTCCGAGTCTTTAACCCACATGGGTAGTTCTGACTCGAGCAATTTACGGTCAGGCGAAAGCCTTTGGAAGCCCTAGTTGCTTTGTCAATTCCAACAAACTAACAGGATGATTTGGATAATTATTATTTGTGAAGTTAGTTATCATTACTAATGTGAATGTTTTTGCAGTGCAGTAATTCCATTGTAAATAATGAGAGAGAGAGAGAGAGAGAGAGAGAGAGAGAGAGAGAGTTGCATGACATCCCAATTCAAATTTATGGTGGAATTTGACTTTCATAATTTGCCAAAATTATTCAAAAAATCGTAAACCTATTATACCTTCGCTAATTCAGTTCTAAACCTCGTCACTTGTTGTCGATTGAGTTTATCTCGTTAATTTTGGTTGGAAATCGCTAATGAGTACGTCAGCCTTCCTCTATAGCATAGTCGGCACTGACGTGAATAGTTTTTTTCAATAATATTTTAATAAATTTTTTCAAATAAGTTTTTTGTCCTTTTTGTTCCTTTTGTCTTTTCTTTTCTTGGTTTTCAATTTTTAGGCGGCGGGTGAGGGTCGCTGACCTTTGCGGCCGCTAGCGAGGACTGCGATGCCTAACCAGACTGTTGGCAGCAATTTTAACGTTCTTACTTAAAGATGTAATGGTCTGTACCTTATTCAGTCAGAGGCGATCTTTTGTTATGTTCCGGTGGCTGTCGATTCGCTTTTTCTGCAGGTAGGACTTTCACTCTGTACGAGTGTTCAGGTGGGGAAAGCAATGTCCTTTTGGTCAGGAACGTTGGCATCCAGATATGAGAAAAGCTTGGAGGTGAAGTGAAAATGGATGGGGAAAGATTATCTTTTGTTGTTTTGGTCTCGTCAATACGCGTCAAAGACTCATATTTGACCCATATTTTGTATAAAATGAGTCTTATATGGATCATTAGCTTTTGAAAGACTCACTAAAAATGAGCCAGAAAAGTTGAAGTGAAATTAAATGGGTTAAAACTCACTAAAAATGAGCCAGAAAAGTTGAAGTGAAATTAAATGGGTTAAAATTGAGTCATGCATGAAACCCATTTTTGACTCATATTGGACCTATTTTCGACCCATAACTCCCACAAATTACAAATGGGTGTCGCGACCCTCTGAAAATATTTTTATTAATTCTAGGGGGTTAACGGATTATTAGGTTAATTAGATTTGACTAACCTAACGCGGACCCTCCCAAGCCCTACCGAATCGCAACTTTGGTTTTTGTTTAAATGATTTTGAAATTTGGAGTCGCCACTAATCGTTCTTGGTAGGTCGATTAGAAACCTAAATAAATTAGCGAGAGAACTAATTTATTCCTGCGAACCAGAGATTAGGGGCTCGGGGACTTGGTTACACTAGTTAATTAAAACTAATGCCCTTTCGGTACCTTAATTTCATGGATATCCTAATTTGGCAACTCGGGCTTGATTTATTCCTAAGACTCTAGTAGGGTATTCTCTTTTGTGTTTTCACTTTTTAAATAGGATGCGTGGATGGTATATATTTTTATTTGTTATATTTTTTAAGTGTTAAAGATTCCCTGAAGCCGAAAGAGGGAGTGTGTTAACGACTTCTGTGCAGTATTACGACCTACTCATCTTTTGGGTCTGATGATTCAAAAATTAAATTATAGGAAGTACATGACAGTGAATAAACACCTCCAATGGGAGGCTAAGCATTGGCTTGGCTCTTCCCTTTGGGATTTAAGGTACAGGTATTTAAGTTGCAAGTATTTAAACTACTGTAAGTAAAAACCTCCAATGGGAGGCTAAGCATTGGCTTGGCTCTTCCCTTTGGGATTTAAGGTACAGGTATTTAAGTTGCAGGTATTTAACTACTGTAAGTAAAAACCTCCAATGGGAGGCTAAGCATTGGCTTGGCTCTTCCCTTTGGGATTTAAGGTACAAGTATTTAAGTTGCATGTATTTAACTACTGTAAGTAAAAACCTCCAATGGGAGGCTAAGCATTGGCTTGGCTCTTCCCTTTGGGATTTAAGGTACAGGTATTTAAGTTACAGGTATTTAACTACTGTAAGTAAAAACCTCCAATGGGAGGCTAAGCATTGGCTTGGCTCTTCCCTTTGGGATTTAAGGTACATGTATTTAAGTTGCAGGTATTTAACTACTGTAAGTAAAAACCTCCAATGGGAGGCTAAGCATTGGCTTGGCTCTTCCCTTTGGGATTTATGGTGCAGGTATTTAAATTGCGGATGGACTTTGTCCTCTCCATTTTGGGGTATGAATTCTTTAAAATGAAATACAACGAATTGATTCAACAATTTGAAATTTGTGCGCGCTTGAGGACTCCTCCAAGCCGATTTTGTGCTTCCATAGGGTTGACCATTGATATAGAGCTGTGGCTTCCTGACATAAAATAGAGTGAAGTGTCAGTATACAAAATATGTGCTAATCTGCACCTAAAACCAGAAGAGTGGAAAGAGTACTTATCTCCCATTTTTTTGGGAGGGATTTCTATAATTGATTTTCGCTCTCTATGTTCCCAATATAGAGAGTATCTTTTGAGTTAAGAGGGACTTTTAGTCACAGATCAGTTGAGAAATCGGTGGACAGCTTAGGAGCTTGTCTGGGCCGATTTTTGCATCTCTACGAGATTTTTGCTGTTGACGTAGAGATATCCTTCTCCTGACATAAAATATGGAAAGAAAAAAGAGATGGAGAAAATGTATACAATTTGTGCTAATTTGCAAGTAAAACCATAAACAAATGCATAAATAAAAACACTTAGCTCGAATTTGCTTGCTCGTTGACGAGGATGAACTCTTGATTTATATTGATCAATGAAGGAATTTGTGATGATAATCCCTAGCTTTGAACTCCCATCATCTTCAAAATTCTCTCTCTTTTGGTATTTTCTTTCTCTCAAATTTTTCTTCAATCTCCCAAAACTCTCTCAAACATCCAAAATTTTCTCTCCAAAAAAAAAAATCCTCCCAAACACTTCAAATTTTCTCTCCCAAGAATCATCTCTCAAGCTCACTTCTTCCTCCTTTTATAACCTACTCATCTATCTCCCATTCTAATTTTTCCACTAACTCTATCTCCCATTCTAATTTCTCCACTAACTCTTCTTCATTTTCATCTTCCATTCTCCATCTCTATCTCACATTCTAATCTCTCCACTAACTCTTCTTCATCTTCATCTTCCCTTCTCCATATTTATCTCCCATTCTAATTTCTCCACTAACTCTTCTTAATCTCCATCTTCCCTTCTCTATTCTTATCTTCCATTCTAATTTCTCTACTAACTCTTCTTCATCTCCATCTTCCCTTCTCTATTCTTATCTTATTTTCTCCATCCATTCTTCTCCAACTTCTCTTCTTCATCTCCTCTTCTTCATCTTCCCTTCTCTATTCTAATTTATCCACTAACTCTTCTTTTTATTATTTGTAAAATAATCCTTCAAGAGTTAGGTATTTGCACTCTAGTCCTTGAATTTTAAGTATTTACAATTCAGTCCTTGAAAAAATATATTTCTTTAAGTCCAAATCTCCTCACAATTTTTGACACACCAAAATTTACCACATGTCAAATTTAAGCTCATTTCTTGTCGCTGAAAATAATGCATAATTTAATTAAAGCCCTTTTGCAAAATTAAGTCATTCTGGGTATAATTGGGCCAAGATGAAAATTTAAAATATTAGAAGACAATGTCACAACTCATAAAAAGTGAAAGTTAAAAATAAGTTGACTCAAATTAAATTTTTTTAGGCCCGATTCGAGATTATACTCGTGAAGGAACACGTGACTCGAATTGGATTTTTCTGAATTTGCGATGGCCAATATGAAAATAGATTTAAAATAAAAATATTAACTATCTTTGTGTATTTTTTTGGCCTCAAATGTTATTTTTCCAAAATTTTCAAATATTTTTGTATTTTTTTTTAAAAAAATTAAAATATATATAATATGAAAAATTATTTTTTGGTCAAAATTCGTTCCCTAGGCTTGGCTAAGGTTCCCAAAGTTGATTTTTCAATTTTATGAATTTTTATGAATTTTCTATTAATTTTCGAAAATAAATAAATAAAAAATACGTAAAAATACTGAAAATATGAAAAATCGTTTTTTGGTCAAAATTGGTTCCCTAGGCTTGGCTAAGGTCCCCAAAGTTGATTTTTCAATTTTATGAATTTTTATGGATTTTTTATTACTTTAGCAATAGAAAAAATGATTAAAAATCAGGTGTCAACAGCTGCCCCTCTTTGAAAGGAAGCTCGGTAGAGGTTCATTTCAAAGACGAGATGACACCTGGATTCTTATCGACTCAATACAAGGAAATAAAAAGAGTCGTGACATGATTGTTCCACTGAAAATGAAATGAGAACCTAAGGATTCGTTATATAAAAAAACTTTAGGGTGGTTGAACTTGAACCCGTATGGTGGATCAACCCATGGTAGATTCCTAATAAAAGGATTCTACTGATTAAAAATTGAATTAAAATTTGACCCGTATGGTGGGTCATACCATTTGACCCGTATGGTGGGTCGTACCATGGTAGATTCCTAATAAAAGGATTCTACTGATTAAATTTTGATTGAGATTTGACCCGTATGGTAGGTCACCACATGGAGATACCTGTAAGAAGGACTTGGTGCCTGTAGAAAGGACTTGGTGCCAGTAAAAAGGACTTGGTGCCTGTAAAAAGGACTTGTGCCTGTCAAAAGGACTTAATTTGCCTGTAAGAAGGACTTGATTTGCCTGTAAGAAGGACTTGATTTGCCTGTAAGAAGGACTTGATTTGCCTGTAAGAAGGACTTACTTTGCCTGTAAGAAGAACTTTGTGCCTGTAAGAAGGACTTGCTTTGCCTGTAAGAAGGACTTGATTTGCCTGTAAGAAGGACTTTGTTTGCCTGTAAGAAGGACTTTGTTTTGCCTGTAAGAAGGACTTGATTTGCCTGTAAGAAGGACTTGATTTGCCTGTAAGAAGGACTTTGTTTGCCTGTAAGAAGGACTTTATGCCTGTAAGAAGGACTTGATTTGCCTGTAAGAAGGACTTTATGCCTGTAAGAAGGACTTTGTGCCTGTAAGAAGGACTTGATTTGCCTGTAAGAAGGACTTTGTGCCTGTAAGAAGGACTTGATTTGCCTGTAAGAAGGACTTTATGCCTGTAAGAAGGACTTGTTTTGCCTGTAAGAAGGACTTGTTTTGCCTGTAAGAATGACTTGATTTGCCTGTAAGAAGGACTTTATGCCTGTAAGAAGGACTTGATTTGCCTGTAAGAAGGACTTTGTACTTGTAAGAAGGACTTGGTTTGCCTGTAAGAAGGACTTTGTGCCTGTAAGAAGGACTTGGTTTGCCTGTAAGAAGGACTTAGTTTGCCTGTAAGAAGGACTTGATTTGCCTGTAAGAAGGACTTGATTTGCCTGTAAGAAGGACTTTGTGCCTATAAGAAGGACTTGGTTTGCCTGTAAGAAGGACTTAGTTTGCCTGTAAGAAGGACTTAGTTTGCCTGTAAGAAGGGCTTGGTGTACCTCAAAGGGTGCCATTCTGAAATCTGGGGAGACCAGGAATCCTGCAGAAGCTCAAACCCAAATTATATTCTCCTGTCGCTTTAGGAATAAACCAAAGAGGCAGAGATTAAAAGGTCTCGAACATTTCTGTTCTTGAGACAAATCATGCTTTATTGAAGAAGGTGGATACCTGTATGTACCGCAATGGATTCGAGTACCCCAACAACCGTCAGAATTCATTCTCTTGAAAGGTTCAGGTTGAAGATATACTTACCTGAGAATTTGGAAAAAATGCTTGGTGGCTTCTCGACAACCAGGCTTGTTCATTCAATAATCGCCGAATGAACTTCAAGACTTTGGAAGGTAACTCGAACACCGGGAATGTGTTGCCTGTCAGGCAATGTCAGAGGTAACATGTGCAAGCATTTTCATCAATGCGTTCATTGGTTCATGCAAAATTGTTCTGCTAAGTTTGCCATGATTAAAGGCAGTCTGTGTAATAACTCATGATGCAATCGATCAATATATGGATCATGTATTGCATTACCACTTCTGTTTAAGGAGGTTCTTATAGTACGAACACCTCGAATGTAATCTGAATGGGGGACTTCATTCCGAAAAGGGCTTTCTTTCACTCTGGAGAAAAGCTGTTTATCTGTAGATTAAAATGTTAGACCTGTGTGGAAATGGTTTGCCTTTCCTCATCCTGTTATGCCCCATTTTGCACATTTGACGTCTCCTATGCAGTTTATGCTCTAAGTTGAAGTCGGTAAATTAAACATGCGGAATAGTCATACATAATTCATGAAATGTGTAAACACAATGCCGATGTGACAATTTTTAGCATCATGTGTGTTTATATAATGTGCAAACATGGGCGGATTTGAATTGCCCCTGGCATATGGGTGGATCGAACAAATTGGGAAGCCCACTCCTTATGTCGAGGAGCGGTTTGTCCCAAACTTTGCCCCTGCGCGATGAAGCATATGGGTGAGGGAGCATTTCGGTTGGTTTAATGACAGCGACCGCCATGGTTTAGCGGTTGAATGCCCCTGCAAAAAGCAGAGAAATTATTCTTGAAATCAAACGAGATAAGGAAGACATATTTGCTTTTTCGCTTCAGAGCTTGTGATCAATTTGCCCCATTTTTCACCAAAATAGATCTTGTCAGATGATCATAATTTTCTTTTGGATTTGTCTCCTTCAACATGTTAAATGTTAGTGTAAATATTTCCTGTAAAAAGAAAAAGAGACATATCAGCCAGTATTAAAAGGGATAAATTGAAAACGATACTGATTTACCCTTCATCTTGAATGTCTTGCACGAGTCTTTTACCAGTTTTGTTGGATTGAATTTTCCTCGACTTTTGTTGGGTGCCTCACCATTATGAGAAGACTATGGTAAAATACTGACTTTGATATTACTCGTCGAGTATTCCTGTTTGTAAAAAAGAAATGCACAAAAAGTTATTTCATTTATTTATAATACATACAATATTTCCCACCCTTGGGGATCGAACTCGGGATATTTCGGACCTACTATCATCCCCCATACCATTCGGTCCATTGGACCGTAGGTGTCCATGGGGCTATCCTTTCAAAGGTTAATCTTTGGGGATAAAACAGCCCTGTTGTATCACCTTGGGCCATGTTACGGTATTTCTCGAGGTAATTTGCAATCCCTGTTAAGAATGGAATAAGACAATTCAAGACTTGAGATGATTATGTGCACATTAGAACGATACAGAATTACCCATTTCTGAGATTGTTCGCGTCTTTCGCTTGTACTTTCTTTTGTCCGAAGCTGTCTATCCCGTGGTAATGCCCATGAGTTGATTTGCCCCCAAATTTTATCCAACCTGTATTCGGATATGATTGCGTTCTCGGGTCGATTTGCAATTTCCTGAGAATAGAAGGGGCTTAATTTTAAAACTTGGAGCAACTGAGGGTAAATTGAAACGATACGGAGTTACCCTTCAGGTTTATGCAGATTTTCACTCGCCATCAATTCGTCGCGAGGTTGGTGAGGTGGCGGATTCGAGCATTTAATAAGGGGAAGTCGGATTATTACTCCTTGCTTTTACACATTCACAAAAGCAGAAAAACACATCACACAAGGAAATAAAACACATTCACTCATTCAGGATTAGTTCCGCTTCCTCTGCAGGCTCTCCCATGATCAGCTGGCTTCATCCCAAATTAGGTATGCATCGGCCATATTGAAGGTCTCGTGGTCACTGGCTGAACAAGTGCATCACAGTCCCGATGCTTTACCGATATCAAACTGGTTGATTATGGCGAAAAGATCATCGTCAATGTCCGCTTGGTGGTGATCTGTCCCTTCTTCCTCGGGAGGTATTGATGCTGATCCAGTATCATTGGTCCTTTTGTACCCTCCTCCAACAGAACTCGATCCTGTTATAAACTGGTCTAACTCACCTCTTAAACGTGCATTTTCGATCCTCAGATCATACATTTCATCGAGGGTGAGGAGGAGGCTATTGCAGTTGGGGCAGGTGGCGGAGTCAAAAGTCTCTTTATACATCTTGTTTTCCGCTCGGAGGTTTTCATTTTCAACTCTTAGAAACTCGGCTTCGTTGTGCTCATGACGAGTCTTCATTCGGGTTCGCCTATTTTGAAACCAGAACTTGATTTGCAAAGGTTCAAGTCCTAACTCTTGACTCAGTTCCATTTTCTGTTTGCCGTCTGGCATAGGGCATGTTCTGAAGAAATCCTCAAGCCTTTGTACCTGCTCCTTAGTATGGCGACGGTAACGCTTCTTTTGACCCTTACCGTTATTATCCTTATCTTTACTAAGATTTTGGACGTCGTCGGCGGAAGAGCCAGGCTCCATAGGCTCGATCCCAAACATGGCTTCGAACTCTTCCTCTCCCATATTTAGCAGGCAATGATAGTTCTCGGGAGTATTGGGTTGAGACATCTTTGATTTGGTTGATGATTTCTCAAGATTTGCTACTCGTTTCCGGTGTTTTCACTCTCTTTGAATTTTTCTGAGCGATTGCCTATGCCTTAAGACCCTCTTCCGAGCATGGCGTCTCTTTTAAAATTAAACGTGGGTTTAGCAACTGTATTGCTTCTTCCAAGGGTCCGGCCTTTCTCAATCCTCTTTTCTTATCGTGTCTCTTGCTCGGCTCGTCTCCTTCCATCTTTTCGTCATAGGGCCCCTTGTTGTTGTCTCCACCGTCAATTTGCTGGCGAGTTCTTCAATAAAGACGAGTCGTATCTCTTTTCTGCCGAAAATGTCTTTGTCTCCCACTCAGCTTATTTTTTATCTTTTCTTTTTCAAAGTAGTGGCGTCCCGTTTAGCTTTGCCGTAGAGACGTCGGATTTGCTTGGCTGGAGATTGGAGACGAGTAGCGGAGGTGATACTGATAGGGAATGTTAGACAGGAAAATCTGGCCAGTAGAGACTTCCCCTGCAAAAATGAAAGAGAATGCGGCAGTATATGTTCTTCATATTCTAGAAAAATTGGAACAATACTGTTTTACCCTTGTGTGTACTTCCATTGAATTTGAATTGAGGAAGTTCCTTCATTTGGACTGGATTGAATTGTATGTCCCGAGTTGCCCTTCACTTTGAGCTTGCCACGTAAGTGCTTTGCTTAGTTGGGCCTTATTTTCTTTCGGGTTGCCTTGGACCATCATCATTTTCTATGACATCGGGTCCGTGGACCGAAGGGCTCCTTTAATTTGAAAGTTACCTTCGAGGCAAATGAGTCCTATCGCGTTCCATTAGGTCATTTCATTTTGCGACACTCTTAAGGCGCTTTGCGATTCCCTGGGTGAGAATGGAACAAATCCAATTTAGCATTTTGCAACGATTGAGGGTAAATTGGAACGACACACAATTACCCGTCTTCGAGCTCGCCTGGGCTTTTCACTTGAAATTTCCCTACGTGAGGCCATTCAACATTTCTCATTATGGCAGTCAGCGACGTTGCCACAAATTGATCCGCCCTAAATCTAGCATAAAAAGGGATTCACGCATTCGACGGGATAAAAAAAATAAATAAATTGCCCCATTGTCCCTGAATTAAATCGAGACACCTAGAAAGCTGGAAAATATCATACGCAGGGGAATTAAGCATGAAATAAAATGTGCACTTATTCAAGGTCAGTTCTGCCTCTCCTGTGGCTCTTCGATAATCAGCTAGTCTCGTATTGGTTCGGGTGTGGATGATCGATGTTTGAGAGTCCCTACTCACTGGCTCCTGATCGCGGCTTGGGACGTCTGTCAACCCTAAACTGGTTGACCAGGGCAGTAAGCTCATCATTTGGGTAATCTCTTGAACCTTCCAGCAACTGATGCTCGAATTGGGCATTGTTGTTGGCAAATGCTGGCGATAGATTTCTCATTCTGTCCTCGCCATGAGCAATTTGACTTCTCGTGCTGGAGCCTTCATCATTACTCGAGAAAGTGTGGGGATCACCAACTGTCCTGCTGCCAAAAACTCCTTCCATTCGAGGATTAAAGAAGTGGAAGTGCTCAGGATAATTTCTTGTCTGATTCTCTGGCTGCGCAGGCGCGCTGATCATGGGATGAATTCTAGCCACGGGTTGGTGCTCAGACCAAGGAGTCTGAATACACTGCCCCTGCGGTCTATACTCTTGAAGAGCATTAGGGTGATTCTGGGGGATACTTTGATTAACGCCTGGAGGATTGATGGCACGGCTACTGGCTTGGTTGATGATGGGAAGTGGCTCGCCCCATGCTAACCCGCGGAACTTATGGTGGCGAGGAGACTCGACATTCAGGCTTGGATCAGTCCCGCCTTGGTTTTCTTGATTCTGAGCTGCATTGTGTTCTCTCACCCTTTTTCTGTACTTCTGAAGATGACTCGAAACATTTGCTTTAGTGAGTCCCTCTACGTTCATAATTTCCAGTATATGTTGCGGCCGTGCCGAATCGATTCCTACCTGTTGAACTGCATTAACAAACATACGATGCAGCTCGGGAGACCAACTCATCTTCTTTCTCCAGTTGCTTGGAACAAAATTGAAGGCTTGATGCTTGTTCTCATGGTCGTGCAATTGCTTCCTTACCACGTGCTGCCATATGTTTTGAAGCATCTGAACCCTAACTGGTTTCGTTACGACGTCTTGGGCCCCATTTAAGACAGCCTTCATTATGGCTTGCTGATCATCGCTTGCCGATATTACGAGGACTGGCATGTTTAATTTAGAATTGATGACTTCCAAGAGAGTGAAAACATCCATGTCAATCCCTACCATGGCGGTGAGGACGATATCAAACTGGTCACCACTCCTCCTTAATATCTCTAAGGCCTCTGTCGCCTTTGCTTGAGCTACAACCTTATACCGACATTTTCTCAATACGGTAACAAGGATTGACAGAGAGACTGGATTACCGTCAATGGCCATGACCAGTAGACCCTCAGGGTAAGGAACTTCATTAGCTTCGACCAGGGTTGAACATGCGCCCGTTTCCCTAATGCTCGACATATTTCTGGATCTAGGACTGCCGACTCGAGACCGCCTCAGGATGTCTTCTTGGACTTGAGGGATCACGGGATCGTCGATGGTTTCTCGTAACAGGCTTTGAAAGCCGATGCTTTGATGGTGAAGGTTTTGAATTCCTCTCCCACGAGAACTCCTTCCTCTCTATCTTTCTCCTGCGAGTTCTTGCGAATGAACTCTCACTATCAAATGAGGACAAGTTCTCTCTCTAGCAATAGCAACGACTTCCCTCTTCACGGGCAGTGCTATTAGATTTTTCGAGGGAGAAAATCTGATATTCAGCTTTTGATCAAAGGGGAAATCCTTGTTTCTCGCTCAGTTCGTCTTCCTTTTTTCTTTTCGTGGTAGAGGGCCCTTGTCAAGATCTCCACCGTCGATTTATTGGCGGGTCCTCCAATAAAGACGAGTCGTATCTCCTTTTCTGCAGAAAATTTCTTTGTCTCCCACTCAGCTCGTTTTTTATTCTTTCTTTTTCAAAGTGGTGGCAGCTCGTCCAACTTTTCTGCAGAGACGTCGGGTCTGCTCAGCTTGAGGTTGCCGCTTGACTGGAATTCGAGCCAGCGGGGGTGTTGCCGACAGAGAATGGTAGATAGAAAAAACTCGACCAATAAGGACTGCCCTGTGAAATCATTATTTAAATTGAAGCAGATTATCACCTTCGCATTCCGATCATCTGCCTCGCCTCTCTCCTCCTTTCTTTCGTGATCTGCTTTCAAAAATGGCCAATTCTCCTAACCATACCTTCTCCGCCGAAATCCTGGCTGGGTGGGAGAGACTCTACAATCTTCTTGGTAGAGGTTACGCTCATATAGCCCAAAACTCTACCGTTGAGGCTGAAATCCTCGGTTTATTCAGGACCCTAGACGCTGCTTCTGTTGAGGGTACCCAACTGGGGAGGGAGTATCGGAACTTCCCGACCCTCTTCATTAATTTTCTGGCTGCCTATAACCGCGCTTATGAGACGGTCATTGTGACTGCCGTCGTGAAAGCTCGTTACCGAGACCGGCACGAGCGTCTGGAAATAGTCACATTTATGGCTGATAATCACAAGAAAGCCTTCAAGTTTGCCAATGATCAGCTTTCGTGGCTAGTTCGTGAGAGGGGAAAGTTGGTGGACCGTCTGGCCTTGGTCCGAACTTACGCCGAACAGGAGCCGAGCAATATTATGATGAGGTGCAAATGCGGTTGGCTGCAGGAGAGACTTGATGACATTACGGCAGATATTGCTTTCGAGAGGGCGGCGATTTCGGACTTGGAGTTTGCTGTCAAGCATTACGAGGCCAGTATGGCCCAGGCTAAGGAGAAGTGCGATCGCCTCTTCTTTAGGCTCGCGGAGCTTGATCCTGAGAACGCCTGGTGCACCCGGAGCATCAACTGTTTGGAGAGTCAGTTGAGCTCCTTCGTAATGGTTATCAGGGCTCAGTTTGGCTTTACTTTTCCTCCCCAGTGAGCTGTTGTAATACTCTTTGATGAATGGAATGAAAGAAAAGCTTCACGTGTTTTTTTTTGTTTAATTTTCCTGGTATCGTTTCTTCCGCACAGCATAACAGAACGATTTGAGGTACCGAAGATGTCGAGGCTTAATGTTTTTCTTGATGTTCTTGTTTAATTGCTCCAGACGATGATATCGAGAACATTGATGAAGGGTTCGGCGGTGGCCCCCACTATCCATCTTGAGATCACAAACAATAACACTATGACAACTCGATCAGTGCGCTGGTAATAAATCCGGCCACCTGTTGTGTGCCCACTTTTATCCATATTTTATTTCTTTCGGCGTCCACTTGCTCGTGTCGGTCGCCTGTAGCGTCGGGAGAAATTCCTGTGGGCCACGTTCATTAATAGAACCTCGGTCCTCTAAAGCCCTCCGCATGTTTCGGATAAGAGGAAATTTTAAGATCGGTCTCTGGTTGATTTAATCAGGTAAAGGTATTTGTTTCATGGGTTCTGATTATATAATCCATATTGTCTTTCAAAAGACGCGGGATCCTCAGCAATACATTAAATATGCCCCCGTGTTTAATCAGTATAAATCCACCGTCATATCAGAATACACTGCCCATACAAGTTTACGGATTGACACAACTCTGTCTGTCAAAGATGGACAGTGTTCGTTTGCCCCCCTGAATTAACGGTTGAAGCCTTGGTGTTTTTCGTCTTTTGGTATTTCTGAAGATGATTCTTGATATATTATTGAACTTAATTTTTACACCCGTCTGGGGTATCTACGATCTCCCTGCAAAAGAAAAAAATATAATTAGTATGCGACACAAGGAATGTCGGTCCATGACTCCTATATTAGTCCAATTTTATTTTTTCTATTTTATAGAGAAATCAGAAAAAAAAATTCCTTAGGAAGAAATGGGTTAATTTCTGATACATAATTTTTTTTTGCAGATTTATTACTCTTTTATTTATTTTTTTTAAGGAATGTGACAAAATCTCTTGATGTTTACTAAAATTTTTGAAGGAATTTCCTTTTTTATCAAAATAAATTTTTAGAGGTAAATTTATCAGGAAAATTTTATTTTTATTGAAGCAGGAAAGACATAACAGAAATCCTTTATTGGTTAACAAAATTCCCCCGAGACATTAGTCTAATTTTATTTAGAGAAAATTTTCTTAGAAAAACATGAGCGAATTTCTCGAAAAGAATTTTTGTTGCAAGTTTTTATAATTTGAAAGAATGTGATAAAATCACTTGATGTTTACCAAAGTTTTTTTTTTTGAAGGAATTTTTCTTTTTATCGAAATAAATTTTCAGAGGAAAATTTGTCAGGAAAATTTCATTTTTATTGAAGCAAGAAAAACATGACAAAAATCTCTTATTGGTCAATACAATTCCCCCGAGACATTAGTCTAATTTTATTTAGAGAAAATTTTCTTAGAAAAACATGAGCGAATTTCTCGAGAAGAATTTTCTTGCAAGTTTTTATAATTTGAAAAATGTGATAAAATCACTTGATGTCTACTAGAGTTTTTTTTGAAGGAATTTTTCTTTTTATTGAAATAAATTTTCAGAGGAAAATTTTTTCAGGAAAATTTCATTTTTATTGAAGCAATAAAAACATGACAAAAATCCCTTATTGGTTAATAAAATTCCCATGAAGGGATTTTTTCACATCATTTTTTCAAAAAATTTTTTTTTTAAAGAAATGAGGGACAAATTTAATTTTTATTTTCTTTTAAAAGAATGGTCGTAATATCAAGCTCAAAAACTGACTAACTCCTAGCATGGACCGACCGAAAATAAATACAAGATAAAATTAGAGAACTTACTTTTACTTTGGAGAAACGCAAATCACATAGTCATGCGTATGACTCAAGTGAGGAGTGGACTCTAGAAAATTAAAAAAGGAGAGACAGGGTATGGACCTAAAAGGCCCCCACTATCTGAATTGACAACATTACCCTCCGCGCAATCAAATCACAATGGGAAGAATTGTCAATTCAGATAATGAGCGGGATAAAATATGGTCAACCCAAGCGCAATCGACGCAAGAGCATTGCATATTCGATCCCTATCTATGGTTACCTAGGAAAAATTTCGCGACTTGGGTTTAGACGCTTGTGTGTGCAGGTGTTGTGATCCTCAGAATATGCAAGACATGCACAACAATTGATATCAAAACAGCGCTTCTAAAAATGTGTGAAATTAAACATAATCCCAACACCGAGCCTGCAAAACAAATGGGTTAGCCAAACACTCCGCCCCTTATAACTCCCATCCTGCAAAAACATATAACACCTATAAAATGAGTCTCAAGCAAGATCGCCAGAAGCGAAATATCCATGAAATTTTCATTGGCCTAAGTCCACTAAGACTTTTAAAATTTCGAAAAAATTTAAGTATTCCAATTGGTATCTTTTTTCAAAAATTTAAAAATCTCTAGTCCCCAGCGGAGTCGCCAGTCTGTCGCGACCCTCTGAAAATATTTTTATTAATTCTAGGGGGTTAACGGATTATTAGGTTAATTAGATTTGACTAACCTAACGCGGACCCTCCCAAGCCCTACCGAATCGCAACTTTGGTTTTTGTTTAAATGATTTTGAAATTTGGAGTCGCCACTAATCGTTCTTGGTAGGTCGATTAGAAACCTAAATAAATTAGCGGGAGAACTAATTTATTCCTGCGAACCAGAGATTAGGGGCTCGGGGACTTGGTTACACTAGTTAATTAAAACTAATGCCCTTTCGGTACCTTAATTTCATGGATATCCTAATTTGGCAACTCGGGCTTGATTTATTCCTAAGACTCTAGTAGGGTATTCTCTTTTGTGTTTTCACTTTTTAAATAGGATGCGTGGATGGTATATATTTTTATTTGTTATATTTTTTAAGTGTTAAAGATTCCCTGAAGCCGAAAGAGGGAGTGTGTTAACGACTTCTGTGCAGTATTACGACCTACTCATCTTTTGGGTCTGATGATTCAAAAATTAAATTATAGGAAGTACATGATAGTGAATAAACACCTCCAATGGGAGGCTAAGCATTGGCTTGGCTCTTCCCTTTGGGATTTAAGGTACAGGTATTTAAGTTGCAAGTATTTAAACTACTGTAAGTAAAAACCTCCAATGGGAGGCAAAGCATTGGCTTGGCTCTTCCCTTTGGGATTTAAGGTACAGGTATTTAAGTTGCAGGTATTTAACTACTGTAAGTAAAAACCTCCAATGGGAGGCTAAGCATTGGCTTGGCTCTTCCCTTTGGGATTTAAGGTACAAGTATTTAAGTTGCATGTATTTAACTACTGTAAGTAAAAACCTCCAATGGGAGGCTAAGCATTGGCTTGGCTCTTCCCTTTGGGATTTAAGGTACAGGTATTTAAGTTACAGGTATTTAACTACTGTAAGTAAAAACCTCCAATGGGAGGCTAAGCATTGGCTTGGCTCTTCCCTTTGGGATTTAAGGTACATGTATTTAAGTTGCAGGTATTTAACTACTGTAAGTAAAAACCTCCAATGGGAGGCTAAGCATTGGCTTGGCTCTTCCCTTTGGGATTTATGGTGCAGGTATTTAAATTGCGGATGGACTTTGTCCTCTCCATTTTGGGGTATGAATTCTTTAAAATGAAATACAACGAATTGATTCAACAATTTGAAATTTGTGCGCGCTTGAGGACTCCTCCAAGCCGATTTTGTGCTTCCATAGGGTTGACCATTGATATAGAGCTGTGGCTTCCTGACATAAAATAGAGTGAAGTGTCAGTATACAAAATATGTGCTAATCTGCACCTAAAACCAGAAGAGTGGAAAGAGTACTTATCTCCCATTTTTTTGGGAGGGATTTCTATAATTGATTTTCGCTCTCTATGTTCCCAATATAGAGAGTTTCTTTTGAGTTAAGAGGGACTTTTAGTCACAGATCAGTTGAGAAATCGGTGGACAGCTTAGGAGCTTGTCTGGGCCGATTTTTGCATCTCTACGAGATTTTTGCTGTTGACGTAGAGATATCCTTCTCCTGACATAAAATATGGAAAGAAAAAAGAGATGGAGAAAATGTATACAATTTGTGCTAATTTGCAAGTAAAACCATAAACAAATGCATAAATAAAAACACTTAGCTCGAATTTGCTTGCTCGTTGACGAGGATGAACTCTTGATTTATATTGATCAATGAAGGAATTTGTGATGATAATCCCTAGCTTTGAACTCCCATCATCTTCAAAATTCTCTCTCTTTTGGTATTTTCTTTCTCTCAAATTTTTCTTCAATCTCCCAAAACTCTCTCAAACATCCAAAATTTTCTCTCCAAAAAAAAAATCCTCCAAACACTTCAAATTTTCTCTCCCAAGAATCATCTCTCAAGCTCACTTCTTCCTCCTTTTATAACCTACTCATCTATCTCCCATTCTAATTTTTCCACTAACTCTATCTCCCATTCTAATTTCTCCACTAACTCTTCTTCATTTTCATCTTCCATTCTCCATCTCTATCTCACATTCTAATCTCTCCACTAACTCTTCTTCATCTTCATCTTCCCTTCTCCATATTTATCTCCCATTCTAATTTCTCCACTAACTCTTCTTAATCTCCATCTTCCCTTCTCTATTCTTATCTTCCATTCTAATTTCTCTACTAACTCTTCTTCATCTCCATCTTCCCTTCTCTATTCTTATCTTATTTTCTCCATCCATTCTTCTCCAACTTCTCTTCTTCATCTCCTCTTCTTCATCTTCCCTTCTCTATTCTAATTTATCCACTAACTCTTCTTTTTATTATTTGTAAAATAATCCTTCAAGAGTTAGGTATTTGCACTCTAGTCCTTGAATTTTAAGTATTTACAATTCAGTCCTTGAAAAAATATATTTCTTTAAGTCCAAATCTCCTCACAATTTTTGACACACCAAAATTTACCACATGTCAAATTTAAGCTCATTTCTTGTCGCTGAAAATAATGCATAATTTAATTAAAGCCCTTTTGCAAAATTAAGTCATTCTGGGTATAATTGGGCCAAGATGAAAATTTAAAATATTAGAAGACAATGTCACAACTCATAAAAAGTGAAAGTTAAAAATAAGTTGACTCAAATTAAATTTTTTTAGGCCCGATTCGAGATTATACTCGTGAAGGAACACGTGACTCGAATTGGATTTTTCTGAATTTGCGATGGCCAATATGAAAATAGATTTAAAATAAAAATATTAACTATCTTTGTGTATTTTTTTGGCCTCAAATGTTATTTTTCCAAAATTTTCAAATATTTTTGTATTTTTTTTTAAAAAAATTAAAATATATATAATATGAAAAATTATTTTTTGGTCAAAATTCGTTCCCTAGGCTTGGCTAAGGTTCCCAAAGTTGATTTTTCAATTTTATGAATTTTTATGAATTTTCTATTAATTTTCGAAAATAAATAAATAAATAATACGTAAAAATACTGAAAATATGAAAAATCGTTTTTTGGTCAAAATTGGTTCCCTAGGCTTGGCTAAGGTCCCCAAAGTTGATTTTTCAATTTTATGAATTTTTATGGATTTTTTATTACTTTAGCAATAGAAAAAATGATTAAAAATCAGGTGTCAACAATGGGCATAAGACCTCAAAGTCTAAATTTTCTTATTATTATTTTTTTAATTTTTTATTTTTACAAATGGACCCATGATATCATCCGCCGGTCATTGCCACCATCACGGTCGCCGCTCGCCATTGCCTTCGCAATCGCCGTCTGCTACGGTCGTCGCGGTCCTCGCCCGTCGCTATGGCCACCGTTGTGGTCGCCGTCGCCGCCAACCGCTACGACCGCCGTGGCGGGAGAAAAATGAAAGAAAAATAAAATAAAAATACTTTTAAAAAAACTATTTTAATAATAAAAATTTTATTTAAAAAAATTCAAAAAAAAAATTAGAAAAAAATTAATTTTTTTAAAAAATAGAAAAAATTTCACTATATTTTTTATTGCATGAAAGTATTTTAGTAATATCATTTTTTATTTGATTTAATAATTTTTATTATTTAATTTTCTTTTTTATTTGATGTAAAAATTTTATTTGATAACATACACATGTGAAAAGCTTAAAATAGGTTAAATGAGTTATATAATTTTTCCCTGAATATTAGTGTGATTTGACAATATAGGTCAAAATGAATCAGATCGGGTATGGGTCATTGAATATGGGTCAAAACGGATTAGATAGGTTAATATGGGTCGGACCATATTTGACTTGATCCAAACTCGACCCGATCCATTCATTTGACACGTCTAGTCTTTGCCATCTAGCATTCACTTTAAGAGACAAATAACGCGTGATCCATTGAAGCCGACTCCTAAGTTCAGCTAGATCCAACGCTTCAAAAATAGTTATTTTGTCGGTGCATGCGTACGTGTCATATTAGGTTTTTTTGCTAAGGAAGACGGTGACTTGATACTGTTCAGCAACTGTGTTTCAGAACTACACTCCCAATCCCAAGCGAGGAAATAACGAAAGACTCCGTTTTATTTCATGAAAAATATGATGTTTTTAAAAAATATTTTCTAGAAAATCATTTTTTATGGAAAATGATGATATTTTTCGAGGTTTGACTGAGGTATTAAAAATAAATTGAAAAATATTTTTTTTGTTTTGTAAGGAAAATTTCATTTGATTTGTAGCATCGTTGTTTGGTAAAAAAAATACTGATGTGGATCTAGCAGTCTTATGTGGCACGACTGAAGCTAACGCGAGTAATTTTTATAATTTTTTAGATAAAATTTTAAATACTCTTTTTTTTGAATTATTATTATATTTTTTAAATAAATTTTCTTTTCTTTTCTTTCTCTGTTGGTCACTAGTCTTGGACAAGGCTCCACCTCAGTAGATTCGGTGAGGTGGAGCTCTCTTGTGGTTAGCGAGATCGAGCTTGTAGGCCACGGGTAGCTCGACCTCGCTTGTCCTTAGTCGTCGGCAACCAACAAAGTAAGAAATACATGAAAAAAATTAAAAATAATTAAAAAGAACAATAAGGTAAAGGAGTGAAGCGAGGAAAGAGGAGGGGAAAAAATATCCTCTCCCTACTTTTGAATGTTTTTTTTTTCCTCATTGATGGAAACTATTTTCCTTGGCTAGTTTATTTGCTGTGAACCAAACACCAGAAAATTTAAAAAATATTTTTCTGAAGTTATTTTTTCTTCGGACAATCGGAGCCATATAAATTTTACGATGTTCGATAGGTCCATTTGGCATTGTGATTTCGCATAATTATTCCGTGCCTTCTCTTGGTTTTTGCCAATTAAGGAGCACAACAACGTGTCCTAAAACTGTATCCTCGAGGAATTGTTGGAGCTCGGGCAGGGTCACACTCGACGATGTTATCTGTGTCAATCTTTGGATTATGGAAAAATTTTTAGATTTCTCGTCATATCTTATCCAGTTTTATCACGATTAAAAGATCGGATTACCAAACGCAGCATATCTTCTTTCATTTGATGTCCGATTGACGCGATTCGAAGCCGTCAACCCAACCTCGACCCATCTCTCCCACTGTGAAATTCGATTCATAACTATAAATTGAGTTTTAATTACGGATAAATCCAATCTATAAGCCATAACCAACGGTTTTGGAAGACGACTACAGCGAAGTGACACTTGGGCTGTCATAAATCGATCACGAGAACTTTCAAAAAGTTACAAAATTACTCTCACGAGACTTTGATACTATTACACAAAAACCCATGAACTTTAGAAAGTTACAAAATCATTCCCGTAAATTTCGATTTCTACCATTTTAAGTGTAACCCGAAAGTGGATTAACTCATTCTTCTCGATCAAGTTCTTCTTTGTCGGGATATGGCCGCGGGAGGCCCATTTTGGGGGGGTGAAACTAGGGCCGCCCGATCCTTAAATGAGTTTTTTTTTTTTTTTTTGGGATTGGACTTTCTTTTCATTTAAAAATAAAATAAAAAGAAAAGTAAGGGGGGAAAAAAAGGAAAAAGGAGAAAGTGGTGGTGGATACTGGATTCATCACAACGGGGACGTACAGTCCACAGCAGAAAGAAAACGGAGGCAGGCGAACAGGACCACACGTGGCTCCCGTTCATTGCATTTTGCAGTAGTATCAGAGCGAGCTGACTCAGCGACTCGGCGAGTCAGATCGGTTGACCGTGGAGCGCCCCCAAAAAAGCATCACTCGCCAACAGTCAAACCCCCCCACGTTAACCGAATTCTCTCAGATCATCTCTCTCTCTCTCCCCTCCCCTCCACTGTAACAGAATCTCACCCCCAAATCTTAGGGCTCTCTCTCTCTCTCTCTCTCTCTCTCTCGCTCGCTTGAGACATGGACAGCGGTGCTCCTCAGCCGGCGGATGCCGTCATGTCGGAGGCTACGCCTCCTCCTCCTCCGCAGCAGCAGCCCCCGCAGGGGATCGAGAACATCCCCGCCACGCTCAGCCACGGCGGCCGCTTCATCCAGTACAACATCTTCGGTAACATCTTCGAGGTTACCGCCAAGTACAAGCCCCCCATCTTGCCCATCGGCAAGGGCGCTTACGGTATCGTCTGGTAGGTGGAGCCTTTCGTTCCGCGTTTTGAGCTCCCCGAGGAGTTTTGCTCTTTTTGATTGGAAAAGTCGTGCTTGACTGCTCGTTGAGCTGGCTACTGATGCATTCACTTTGAAATAGCTGCTTCTGTTAGCTAGTTATTATGAATTTATGAGCGATGGGTAAACGTTTTTTTTTTTCGGTTGTGCCTTTTTTTTTTTTTCCTTCCCCCTCTTGGTTTCAGCTCTGCTTTGAATTCGGAGACGAATGAGCATGTCGCCATAAAGAAGATAGCTAATGCTTTCGATAACAAGATTGATGCGAAGAGGACTCTCCGTGAGATCAAGCTCCTTCGGCACATGGACCATGAAAACGTCAGTGAATCTCATGCGTACATCTTGTTTGTGACGTGATTGAGAATAGCTTCCTGGGTTGTTTGAAGTGTTGTCTCTTTAATGGTTGGCTTTTGGGTCGGTGGTGCTATTGATATTGTGCAACGGTGCATTTACATTGCTCTCTGTCTCAGTTTTAAATCTAAATGGCGCTTGGATCTTCTACTTTGCTAGAAGGGGTATCGATTGCTTAATAGAATCTAGTCACCATGTTGTTCTATGGTACCATTTCTCTGCACCAGTTGTTAATGATTCAGATAACATACTGAAACACCTGTCAATGTTTTGCCATTACTCATCCAGATATACAAGTCCGTATTGTTGCTGTGCTACTTACAGTGTTGAACGTCTCTTCTTTGAGCTTTTAAGTTCATATGCCTCTAAGTGTTCTTGACACGAAACACGGGGAGATATCTAAAAAAATATCTTGTGAGAATTGCTATTGGTTTCAGTAGTAAACCTTAGCACGATTGACTATCAAGTATGGCTGGCAAATGTCTCGTAACATCATTATGTCTTTTTTCACACACATCACAAACCTTTTGTGAGTGAAAAATAAGAAGTCCTCAAGCCAATGGTTTTGTTTTGCGATGGTTTCAATTGAAATTGCTTTTTGTTGAATTTTTTATTTAAATCTGTATAGTTTGAGCTGAGTAAATGTTGATATGGTGTCTTTCTGTCGAATTATAGCTTTTTGTTGTCAGAAAATATAAGCAAATTGAAAAGGAAGTGTTACTTATGGGTAATGTTGTTATTTGACTTTGTTTGACTGTTCTTAATCATTTCTAGAAGGGTAATGAATTTTTAACCTTCCCCCCCCCCTCTCTCTCTCTAAATGCAAGAAGAAAAAACCATTTATTTCCTCTTCCACTTTCTTTTTTTTTTCCTAGATAATTCCTATTTTCTCATGCTTATATTTCGAACGAAATGCAACCAAAAATATCATAAATGGGTTAAGATTCCGTTTCAATCGAAATAAATGATAGAATGGTCATTTGGGTATCATTGACGACTATTCTTATGTTGGAGGCAAAAACTCTCAAAAGTTTAATTTCTACTACACTGATATGGAAGCGCACTGATATTTATGGCCTGGCTATTATGCGAGATACAAAATAAGCTCTTTAATCAATACAGAACTGGCATCACATGGCTATTTTGACAGAACTTGCTTCTCAGTTGTTATGATTCTTATATGCTCATGTGAGGTTCTGATATGTTAACGCAGGTTGTGGCAATCAGGGATATAATTCCACCACCACGGAGAGAGGTGTTCAATGATGTTTATATTGCATATGAGCTGATGGACACTGATCTGCATCAAATTATTCGTTCCAACCAAGCACTGTCTGAGGAGCATTGTCAGGTTTCATTTAGCCATTTGTTGTACGATACTGGCACTTCCTTCTAGATGGGATACTACTTTCTTGTCATTCGCTGGTTCCTAATTATGCTAGTGGGAGTTGTCATCCACTGCTTTCTTGTCATACGCTGGTTCTTAATTAGGCTAGTGGGAATTGGCCAAAAAAAGATTAGGCTATTTGGGGCTTTATTTGCTTCAACAGTGCTGGGAGTACATCTGAAATATTGATTCCATATATGTAATGTCAGCCGGAATTTCATTCAGCCAATCCTGGGATAAAATATTGGAAGTGGCCATCTATGGCAATTATATAATCGCATCGATTAAAAGATGTTACAGCTGCAGACTATGAATTGGAGGCTTCTCTTGGAGGCATGTGAACCAAGATTTTATGGTTCCTATCCAAAGATTATTTGATAGTCAAGTTGTGCATAAGTACACTTAGATCATTATTTAGTGAAAAAATTGAAGGATCTTTTACGGAATCCATTAGGCCAGAAATAATCTGGAACTGTTGGGGTGATGAAGAATGTCAAAAGAATGGTGCCATCTTCTGGGTTTGCTTATTTGTAGGAGCTTGATGATGATATGAGGGTTTTCCCATTTTGTCTACATGGCATTGATGTCGGTATCATTGATTTCTTGCTTGGAGAGGGGATGCATGAAGTTTATCATCACAAATACTCCCTCTTTGCTGAAAACGCGAGTAATTGAATGCCTGCATGGTGCTGATCATTTAGCTTATACTGCTCATATAATTTATACTCAAATCACTTGCATTGTGGATGATGACTATCCGTTTGTGTCTTTTGCAGTATTTTCTGTATCAGATCTTGCGAGGGTTAAAGTACATACATTCTGCAAGTGTTCTGCATAGAGACTTGAAGCCCAGCAATCTTCTCCTAAATGCAAATTGCGATTTGAAAATATGTGATTTTGGACTAGCTCGTGTCACTTCCGAAACTGATTTTATGACAGAATATGTTGTCACGAGATGGTACCGTGCACCAGAGCTATTGTTAAATTCTTCGGACTATACGGCAGCAATAGATGTCTGGTCTGTAGGCTGTATTTTTATGGAACTAATGGATCGGAAACCCTTGTTTCCTGGCAGAGACCATGTTCAACAACTACGTTTGTTGATGGAGGTAACTTTTAAGAAGTTGGTCAGTTTTTGAACAGTTCTTTCTTTCCATGCCACTTTCTTGCATTTTTTGTTCCCACAAATTTCGCCCCTTGGGAGCTCTTTGTAGGCATTCTCTAATTTACATTCTTTCTTGTTGCACCATTGACTATTTGTGTGTCTTCCCTGGAGATGGACTTGATTAGCTCTGTAAATGTTATGATGTGACATCTGGTACTTATGCTCGTGTGACCTTGCAGCTGATTGGCACCCCATCAGAGGCAGAGTTGGGGTTCTTAAATGAAAATGCTAAGAGGTATATTAGACAGCTTCCTCTGTACCGTCGGCAATCCTTCACTGAAAAGTTTCCCCATGTCCACCCACTTGCAATTGATCTCGTTGAGAAGATGTTAACATTTGATCCCAGGCTGAGGATCACAGGTGCGAATATGTCCTCTGATACTTTCCTGTAAGCCATTTCTGCACGGGCTCTTATTGCTTTCCTAATCTACCATGAGTCTTGTGTAAACTAAATGGGTTGCTTGCTAATGTAACTGTCATTGATATTGAAGATGTGGATGTTTGCTAGGTATTTGCTCAATTCCTTGTTTGGACTGTGTTCTTCCGTACCTGCATCTGTTTGCTTCTTTTTCTGTGTATTTTTTGAAATGTTATTTTGTTTGTTTTGAAGTTGGTAATGCTTTTATGCTGTAATAATCTTCTGTCTATCTCAGTGGATCAGGTGAAAAATAGTGACCTGTTATGTGAGCATGCGATAATTATCTGATTATAGTTTGAAAAACTCTTCGTCGGTTAAAAGTTGAGTCAGAAGTTATTACCTACCCAACTCATCATCTTTTTTAGGGTACTATGAGATTATTTTACTTATGTTTGTCAATTTTTCTAAGTGACAATTACTTAGGGGCCCTATCATTTCGGAAGAAGTAAACTTCTGAAGGATGCCAATGCTCCTACCCCTTCAGGTTAGTGCTTGGTGTGTGATTTGCCTAGTTGCCAAGCCAGACTGTCCCTATTTGGCTCCTGAACACAGGCAATGAGCAATAAATGATGAGTAGAGAAACGGGGTTCAGAATGGAGGTTCAAGCAGGTCACTTTATTTCATTTATCTTCTAAATAATAGAATGCTTGAGAGAATTTTCATCCAAAAACGATGTCAAGTGAGACAACCACATTTGGATTCACATTTAATTGTCATCTAAACACAGAAACCGCAGCTTCTACAGTCTAATGGGGTCGTGTGCAAGAAGAGCAAAATAGAACCCAAGGAGGTGGCAAGTTTCTTCTGGGGTATGATAGGGGAGGTGACTTGTGGCTGTGCTCATCCCTTGGCAGTTTCTTGTCACTAAATATGTTCTTGAGTCAGAATTGATTTTCTGTTGCCATACAGTCTTATTTTGAACTCATGAAAACCGATAAATAATCAGTATTGTTCATCTTTTATATTATGCCAAAAGTGCAGATCGTTAAGGGCTATATGTGAGACACGGAACCTAGGATCGGGATCGGGGACATGAATTGCAAAGAGCCATAATTCTAAGTCCAAATTAGTACCACAAAAAATGTTAACCTAGCACTTTGTCCTCTTACATTTGAATATCAATTTTCGTAGAACTTGACAATTAGAAAAACAAAGTAGAACAACACGTAAGTTTTAACCCAAGAAAAAGTGAATATGGAACATCAAGCTTCTATTGTACAGTCTGATACCAATCTTGTGATATGGATTGCACTCAAAGTTTGAAACACTGTGAATGTGTCAGTCTCACAGCAGCCTAAGCAGTCAATCAACTTGGTAAGTAATCTACAATCTCAATTTGGGGTTGGACATGCGGAAATAACATAGATGTAGACATTGGTATAGCGAATTTCATGCTATATAAATTTTCATAGACTTCCCTTAAGCTAGTCACCACACACCAGTGGTATATATAGACTAACTGGTTTGAGATTATAGATGCATATCCGGCTGCTAGGAAGCCAACGAGTGACTTGATTTGGAAGACTAGTCCACAGGGGGCAAATGGGGACTTAAAATGAAACTTGGATTAGTCACTTATTGATAGTCACTACCGAATAAAACACTACAAAATGCATAAGTCAATTCATATGCCTGAGTTGATGTCATGTCGCACATAATATGTGCATAATAGTTAGAAGAGGTAGAGAAATACTGCATCCAATCCACAACTTTTATCATCTGCTTTCATTTTGAAATAGGAGCACGGAAGCATAGTATTCACTAGTTTTTTTCCAAAATAAAGCACGATTTGTACTGCCACCAAAAAATCTAAGTTGAAAGTTGAATTATAGTTGCTTTAACTATCTATGCTTCTGTAGAGTATTGGTAGAAGCTCGATTCATCTTAAGACTGTGACATCAGAAATGCAGGAGCCAGGATTTGTATCCACGAATTTGCCACCATCACCCATCTTAGTCTCATTAAAAGCATAAAATTCTAGGCACCATTTATGGACATACGTGGCCGAAATCTCTAGTGAAGTGATAATGAATCTCATTATCCCTCTAGAGCTGGTCTGTTTCTGTTTTGTACTGGCAGTGAGTGGCAAGAACTCATTGACTGGCTGGAAGAGATTGTTCTGAAAAGTTGTGCAATTAATACATCATGTGGAACATGTGTATGGGAAAAGGAATGATTATCAGTGATTGAGCTACATTTCATAGACCTGTTTAGGACTGAACTTTCATTTACGTTTTCTCGGCTTACCTTTTCCGAAGCTTGGCTGAATCCGATAAAGTTTCTTTTTCTTTTTCCGAGTCCTTCTGCGGTACACTTCCTGTGAGCTTGGATCGTACTCCTTCTGACAGCAAGCTCTATTTATCAAAAAAGATAGAAGGATACTGAAATATGATAATGACTTAGATCCTATTATCATAAATTTGAAAGCTCATGCTGAAACTATGTCAGTGACCCTATTTTCCATTTTTCTTTTTTCCCTTTCCTACCTTAGATAGAGATTGGAGTTTGAAAGTTAAGCTCTAATCTAGTCTGTGGGGTATAAAATAGAGCTTTCTTGTAAGGGTTTTGTCATGGTTGATATATTTTTCCTCAGTAAAAGAGAAGCCGATTTTTTGGACTGTCCACTGTACATTGTTCTGCTAGGAGGCAAGCTTTTGAACTTGGTTAATACCACCATCGAGCTGTGCTGGGGGTTCTTTCTGATTAAGAAAACCAATGCCCGAACCACCGAAGATGAAAAGAAGAGAAGTTACCTAATTGTTTGGAATTTTGCTCATATGGTAATTATTGGTATAAGTTTCCCAAGTATGTCTGCATGTAAAATGCTTGGTATCTGGTGATTGGTCGGTTGTATGCTAAAAAAAGAAAAAACCACTTGGTAAGTCCTAATGCATAGGAAATGCAATGAGCATTTATACATGCTTCTCTGTGTGAATCATGATTCACAGCCTTTCTTATGCATAAGTGAGTTCGCTGAAGCTGAAGCAGGTATCTTAAGGATGTAATCCGGTCCTATTAGGGAATATTCTTGCATATATGTTTTGCTCATTTATTTGTTGTGGCAGTATGCTTTTGTCATTAGCCAAGGTAACGTGATTCTTACCTGCTTTTTTTAATGGGGCATTGTGGATTATGGATTGCTTCAGGTGATAGGATAAAGGGATCTTGTAAATTTCCTTCTCATGTTTCACCATAAATTCATTAAGTTATTGTGGTTTCTCTTGTGACGGTAGACATTCCTGTTTCAGTGAGATTTATGAATGTCTAACACTTAGTTTCTTTGGTATAGTTGAAGAAGCATTGGCTCATCCCTACCTAAACTCGCTGCATGACATCAGCGATGAGCCGACCTGCATGAATCCATTCAACTTCGACTTTGAGCAGCATGCGCTCACAGAGGAGCAGATGAGGGAGTTAATTTATAGAGAAGCACTTGCATTTAATCCCGAGTATCTACAGTAATGGAAGTTTTGCTGTTCGTATGTGGTGACTTTTCTCGAGTGTGATGCCGGTATTCTTATGTGGCAATGATTTATTTCTTCATGTACATATTTTCTATCCTAATGTTGGATGGCTCTGCTATTGAATTCTTTTCATGGCTTCAAGAACCATAAGAACTTTCAAAGACTCCTGTATTAACTGTTTTTATCAATGCTCGGCCTGTTAATTGAACCAACATCAGCTGAATCTCTTGTATAACTCTCTAGCAGATGTGGAAGTTAATTTATAGAGAATTTATAGAGAAGCACTTGCGTTTAATCCCCGAGTATATACAGTAATGGAAGTTTTGCTGTTCGTATGTGGTGGCTTTTTGCGAGTGTGATGCCCGTGTTTTTACGTGGTGATGATTTATTTCTTCATGTACATATTTTCTATCCTATTGTTGGATGGCTCTGCTATTGAATTCTTTTCATGACTTGAAGAACCGTAAGAACTTTCAGAGACTCCTGTATTAACTGTTTTTCTCAATGCTCCGCCTGTTAATTGAGCCAACGTGTGCTGAATCTCTTGCATACATCTCTCTCTCTCTGAAGGTGATGTTGATGATGCAACTGTGGAACTTAACCTTTGTATTGACGGCCCAGCTGGTATATGAATAGGTTATAAAAGCTTGGTGACGTGCGCTGAATAATCATCAGAGTAATAGGAAATATGGGGACGAGGTGTACGATGATGTTTAATGTTGTGACTCATACAACCTTTCATACATTTTGTTTTCAAAGGGTAGAAGGTGGTCTGAATATTCTTAGAAGCTCCACTCTCCAACATTTCCTCAATCGGGGAACACGGTTGATGATTCACATTCCATCCTGTGGTGTTGACAGGATAGTTCACATAAAACGGCTGCGACGGGAATTGTTAAGGTTGCTCTGCCACGTGTGACGTGGGGTCTCAGAAGCATGTAATTCTGCTGCATCATGGCTCTACGGAAAGGGCAAGCTATGCATCCCTCTATTATCGTTCGGTGCAAACCAAATAGGTTACGGGGGGAGCATTCCTGACGAATTGCTTCTGCATATCTTATGCAAGTGAGCCTGATAAGGTCTCGTCTATGATGACCGATGCGTAAGGCACATGCCCCAGCTTTTCTTTAAACAGAATGGGGAGGGGGGCAGATGACAAAACTTGGAGAAGGGTACTTTGATTCGTCCAGACTATCAAAAGATAGACCTTGTCGCTGCCAAGGATCAGCACGAACCATTAATTTCTTCGATTATACACTAGCTCTCACATGTTCACATCCACATTTGATACAAGCACTTCTCATTTAGCCCTGCAAAGCTCCGCAGCCATGTTATTCTAATTCAAATATAAAAGTTACAACCATTCTTACATCTCATTAAGAAAAGGCTAGAAGTAGAACTTGAGGTGCAAATGAGATTGATGGCTAATAAAATCAGGATTAGCAAATGTGTAAGTGAAATAATCAAGTCATTAACTCCTCTCCTGTTTTACGAGGATAATCTTTACAAATACAAGGCATGCAGGCTACGCGGCAAAACTACTTAACTCTTAACGTTACCGAAGAATCTGGATAGTGGTACGGGACCAGTTTCTCCATCATCGCTGCCACTCCGTTTTCTTGACCGGTGCTTCTTCTCCTTTCCATTTCTTTTAGACCTGGACCTTGATCTTTTAGATTCCCTCTCTTCTTCATCACTTGAATAATCAGAAGATGAGCTAGAGGAGCTAGACCGGTGCTTCTTCTCCTTTTTATTTCTTTTAGACCTGGACCTCGATCTTTTAGATTCCCTCTCCCTCTCTTCTTCTTCATCACTTGAATAATCAGAAGAGCCTGAGGGGCTGGAATCCGAAGATCTCCTCCTTGACCTCTGCTAAAGAATCAACAGAGGAATTCAGGATCATGCAGAAATTTAGGTACGCGGAACTAGATATACATATTCCCTTGAAGGTGACCTAGTTCTCAACTTCAGTTTGACAAAGGAAACCCCCTCCCTAAAGCAATCGAAGCCTGGCAATGTGGGAAGAAGAAAGAACCAGTAGTTCTTCCCTTATCTTCCAAGGGAAAAAGAAGAATCCTTGCTTTCTCTGAAGAGGGTAAGGGGCTTGCTTTTGATTTTAAAGGGTCCAAACACACTGTTGAACAAATTCAGTCCTCACTTGGTGCACCCTTTACATTGTACTTTCTGATCTTTCATCGCTCTTTTTATGTTAGCAACACACTTTAACATGAATTAGAAATAAAAACCACTATCTCCACAGACAGCAGAACTCAGCATAGCAAAAGAAATGGCCTTAGCTCCAAAAGTGGAAAAACCACTCCAGAAGGAGAATAAGAAGAAGAAAGTGTAGTGTTTGTGTGTGTGTGTGTGTGTGTGTGTGTGAGAGAGAGAGAGAGAGAGAGAGAGAGAGAGAGAGAGAGAGAGAGAAGCAACACAATAACTCACTTCTCAAGTGTTAGTCTCCATCTTATATTAGAGAAAGAAAAAATTACAAGTTCTAAGCAATAATTAGCATAGCCATTGAGAGCAATACTGAAAAAGCTATTGACAGCAATAATAAGCACATCTGGAGAACTGTTACAGCCATCAAAATCCCAAAGAGGTATGAGTTTGGAGTTTTTTATGTCAGAAGAAAAACTCTAGGTTAAATGTGTCATAATGGTCACAATTTATGATTTTTTATGTCAAAAACAAAGGTTCAAAGTAAATGTGTCACATTGGGTATAATTTGGGGTTTTTTTGTGGCTTTTCTCCTTGGGAAAAAAAAATTAAGGCACTTCCTGGCATATTTCTAGGCAAACTATAAAGTCTTAACACCACAGCATCCAATCGGGGACACAGTCTAGTCTCATGTGTAGGTGCATTGGAAAAAATGCAACTTCCACAAATAAAGAAAGAGCCTAAAAGCAGCGAATATCAAGAGCTTTAATTGAGCTTTTACATGGTGGACTATGACAAATGAGAGGTGAACTTTATGAGAAAGGACTAATCCCACCAGAGAGAATAAACACCATTCACATGCACAAGAAACATAACAAGCATTAACTGCATTGAGAAAAAAGGGTAGGCACCTTTCTCTTGCCACTGCGTTTCCTTTCATCTTTCTCCTTTCGATCTGCAAAGACATTTCCAATTTGATATAGGAACTCAAAAGCGCGTAGAACTTGCAGGGCCACAATGGTTGTTACATACCCTTTTTCTGCTTAGATTTCCTACGAGAGTGGTTTCTTCCTTGTGCAAGCTTGCGTGCCCTTTCAGCATCTAGCTGTGCTCTGTACTCTCTCATCATCTTATCTTTGTCTTTTTCCACTTCCCCCTTCTTGATCTCTTCTTCCTAGTAAAATATATAATTAGTCACAAATTTAAATCGAGCATTTGAATTTTGAAGAACTCACACCCAAACAGAGAAATTTAGGACCCAAGATTTGCTCAAGTACACCACTAAATGAATTAAGAGTTCAAGTACAAGTATAAGCATGCAGCTTGCCCGGAGCAAAATAACACAAAGCATGTCTGCTCCAAATTTAAAACTCAAGAACAAGGTCCAATTAGGATAATAAACTTCATTAGTATAAAAAATTAGTCTTAACAATTCCTTACCCTATCTTAGCAACTACGAGAGTTACTCCACATAACAACATATGCATATGGTATGCTAAGGAGACTGTGTACTTAAAGAGGTGAGGACCTTTAGATGCCCACGGCATAATTCAGAGCTAATATATCGGACATAATACCAGATGCACGATGCAGCCAAAATCAAAGACACCATAGTGCGATCATGTGATTGCTCTAGAAACAATTATTTTTATTCCAAAGTCTAAGCCATCAGCCTGTCTTTATGAAATGGCACAAAGTTTATTCGGCAGATACTGGAATTGCTTACACCAAGCTAGAGGGAACTGGTGCAAACAACAATAAAATTTGAGCCCCCAGACAAGTCAGTTTGCATGACCCCACAAGGTCAGTCAATCACCAGTAACAATGCCAAATGCAGAATGATACAAAAGAACCCGCAGAAGGAACGCAGCAAAAAAGAAAGTTGAACATGCAAAGCACCGTTAAAAGAAATTTGGAAACCATGAAGAAGCCAACACAAATAACTTAAATTGCTAAATGAAATACAAATATTGCCATGCAAGAGAAAGAACTTTATTGAACAGAAACTTCAACTGTATAAGATGAAGTACTATGTCACTTTTTATGCGTAACATCCTTCATTTGTGAGAATCCTACCTAGGAAATTTCAATTAACAAAAAAACTGCAGATATTAGCCGAATAAAGTTTTACTAGGTAAAAGAAGAGGTGCTGGTAATTTTCTATTACATGACAATCATTTAGCCAATACAAATATTCACTGAGTAATCAGACTACTGACTAACCAAACTGAAACGGACTCGTTCATGACGCCTTCAACGAAATAGGCAGTACATGACACCTCCTTAGGGAAAAGATACCGGAAAAAAACAAGAATATGGGAGAAGAGATGAAAAGAGCGAAATATCTTGGCTATACCAGAAAGAGTTCTGTCAGAATGTTTAGTCTTTTTATATGTTCTTGGACAAGATTAGACAATCATTCATCAGCTATTGGTTGTATTCTTGAGAGTATCTCCAAAACAGGTATCCATCACCAAAAAATCTTGCCATTATATTCATGCATGCAAAAAGAAAAAAAGAGACATTTCACTGTGATAAAATAGCAAGAATAAGCCAATATTGACAAAGGAGAAAAAGAATTTAGTTCCAGAGGAATAATTGGTTTCGACATATTACCTTCTGCTTCTGTTTGAATTCCTCCCAGGTGATTGTATGAGAGGTATTAAGGCTTGCCAAACGAGCAGCATGCCATGCTGGTGAATGAAAAGAACCATCCACCTGCGACTGTCCTCATCAATGACTGTCCAGGAGGCATAATCTTCCGAGAAAAAAGAAACAAACAGCACCGACAAAGAAGCCAAATCTTGCAGTCATAATTATTCGATTGACAAGAAATCTTCTGCTTATGATTGCACACCTCCACTAAATTTTCCAGAGCACAAAGTACCAAGAAAAACAAGTGGATGCATAGTGATAAGGCACAATAGTATGTTGCTTGATACGAGAAAACATTTAACCATTGAACAGGGTTACAACACCAGCCTCAGGCTTCTGCCCTCAACATATGCATAAGCATCGTAGTGTCAAGGGCCAGAAGGCGATTGAAGAAAAATAGCCTTAACCATGATTGGAGAGAAGATTACCACACAGGCCAAGACAATCCACATTTGACAATACGAAAAGATAAATGACCAATATGTAGTTCGAACTGAGTATCTCTTGGATTCACCAGATAGTTCTCCTCCTCAGGGCTGCGAAGACAGGAAGATACGCCTTGTGTACCAATGGACTTTACCGAATTCCTAAATTATCAAGAGCTTAAGCTCACGAATAACTAATTTCATTGTCACCCTATTCCTTTTAATGACAATGACGCCGCACTTCACAGAAAAAAGAACCATAGAAACCATTATTTCAGAAGTCCCTCCCAGGTTCATAAGTACTCCTAGGAATGAAAGTTTAACCTATGCTATAGGTTGTGATCATACCCCACGAAAAAACAACCCCCATCATACAAAATCGCTAAATTGAATCGGTAAATAAATGAAATGCGTCAGATGGACCATTTCTGATAAGGGGGCTTATGCTTCAAATCAATTTAAAAAAGATTAAGTGCAAAAAGGCGCCAATGACAGCAGATTTTCAAACAGACAATTACATATGAAGAGTCCACGGGGTGACACTAACCCAGCTCACCCATCAAGAAACCCAAAAATAAGAACTCTGAAATCATCAGCTGCTAAAGTAAATGTCCAGGAAAGTTCCCAAATTAGGTCACCATTTCAAGATAGCAACCACATCAAGCGTCCCACAAGTTGAATGAGAAGAACGCAAGCCAATCACTCAACATACTTCCCAGGCCACACACTAAAACGCCCCCAATCGGATAGAATCCACCAAGTCAAACAGAGGACGAGCTTTGTTATACTCTCATTAAGACAAATTAGACTAGTATGAGAAAAGGGATTTCGATTGAAGAGGAGGAACAATGACTAGTATGAAACGGTACGAACCATGCCATCTTCAACCACTTCAGGAGCAGCAGAGCTCGAGCCAAGCCTCGCTCTCTGCATGGCTTTGTAAGCCTGATTCTTCCCCATTTCTGGACGAAATCGGACAGAGTCCGGTCCGGAGAGTTGGATTCCAAGCGATACGAAGCCCTTCGGATGATGAGAAGGGACAGAAGATTTCTAGGTTTTCACCGGGGGTCGGATTTCAGTCCGTTGGAACGGGGAATTCCAAGAACCGAGTCCGATTACAATTTTTTTGGGAGGCTTAGATCGAGAGTTGAAGAGAATCGCAACCCGCGAGATAAAAAAGGCTAAAAGGGCCTCAGAAAAGGCTTGAGCCCAGGAAGACAGGATGCCACGGATGCCCAAAGCGTATGTACCTATTGCTATTTAATTATGGATGATCGGTTTCCGGTCGATTGATTCCCGACTTAGAATCGCAAACCGGTTGGGTTCTCGGATGAAACCGGTGGTTTCGGGCCTTGGAATCGGAAATTGAATCGGATCCCGCTACAACCGATCTTGAACCGATCGATCCATACTGATTCAAAGTGCACACTAAATTTTGACAAAACTGTAGTTACTAGAGAAAGATCCCTCAGCGTGTGCCCATCACTATCACTCATGCTGATTCGAAATTCGGTGATCAGCCACCGTTACAACAGATACATCTTTATGGAATGAGCGAGTCTCTAAAGGGTGTATTGAGTTGATTTACTTTTTAGATTTACTTATTTTAGTTGCTTTTGTGGGATTGCATCTATTTCTTTATGTATCAATCTTTTATATGAAAATGAAGCTTTTCCTTTCGGGAAAGGAAAAAAAAAAAACACTGGTTTGATGTGGCCTTATTATTGATAGCCTAATAACTTTAAACTAGGAACATTAATTATTAGGAAACTATAATTAGTGACTTCCGAAAAGGAGGTTTGACCATTTTAGGGATTGACGAGTTTTCAAATTCGTTATTACCGTTTGAAGCAGAAGAATTGACAGTGTCATTGATGGCCTATGTGATATTGCTCAAGGTTTAGAATCGTCCATAAATCCTGGTAATTAAGGCTTATTTTGTGGCTCCCGACAAACTGAGTATCACGATATTTTAAATGGCAATTAGGGAAAATTTTCAAATTTGGACATGAAGTGAGGCCATTTTTACAAATAAGGATTGGAGCCGTCAGGGGCGAGCACGGTCTAAGTGAGAAAGCTCCGGACTTAGAACTTGAAACCTATCCTATTATAACCGGTTCCTAGTTTTTGAAACCTGCAACCTACCACTTTCGTCCAAAAACTTGTTTTGGAACCTATCATGCTCTTTCGGTCCGGTTCCAGGGTCCACTCCAAAATCTATTTTTCTTTTGTTTCTTTTTTTGATTTCATTTTTTCTAACAAAATAATATGAGTTGCAATGAAACGATTTAAAGTAAAATATGAATAATAAAACTCACTATCCGCCGAAAACGACAGTCCATAATATGAGCAATAAAAATTATAATTCATAAAAAAATAGAGGAGGTGACCAAACGAGACTAGGGTTTTTTCTTTTTAACGGTAACTAAAAATTGATTAGGTCCGGTTTTCGGGTGGGTCTTCGTTTGAAATCGAGAACTGAACTACGGTTCCCAAAAATTAGAATCTGTACCCCGGACCGATTTGAATAGAAATCGATTTCTGAAACTATTTTTCAGGTGATCCGATTCGGTCCGATCTCCATATAAACCCAATCCAATTACACGCTCCTGAAAGTTGTGCTTATTGCGTGCCACTTTCGAAGTAATGGCCATGGGCATATTTTCCTCTCTTCTTCCTCTTACTTCTTTTCTCCGTTCATTCTCCTTTCTTGTTTTCTCCCCCATGCCAGCTTTAAAATTTGTCCTTCCACTCAAAACGGGGTCGTTGAATAGGAATGAATCGACAAGACTTCCGACAAACGTGCTGAAAGTTTGGGTTTCCGAAAATCTCGTGTCGCGCCGCCGCCAAAGCGGGAAAATGTCGTTCGATGAAAAAGCATTACTTCCACGAACGTGAAGTCTCTCGAAGCAAAAAGAAAAACATACGTTTTTTGCTTTTTGTCTTTCCCTTTGTCTTAAGTCAAAGGCTAGAACTGCTTTCGTCCATAATACCGACGACGAAGAAAGGCGAGACGATATTGAATTCCTCCTCGTGAAGGGCCGGCCCTCGCCCTGCGTCATCCCTCCGGCGACTTCATGATGTCGAGCGAGATCGGACGTCAGAAGTGATTCGACACCGGCGCGGGAGGGAAAAACAAATGAAGAAGAAATGAGAAGATGAACGGAAGAAAAGAAGCAAGAAAAATGAACAATGATCGTTATGAAAAGTAACGCTCACATCCTTATTTATTTAAGACTAAATCGGTTATTTGCGTTTTGGATTCTTCTTTACAAAAGACGGTAACTTTTATCGAATTTTTCACTAGCAAACTTTAATTACAATTAAGGGCAAGAAAAAAAAATTGACTGGATCAAGAACTACATGGATTGGACCAAATAGGGGTGGCGATCCGGCTCTTAGCTCCATAAAAGTGGAATCGATGATTTTCAGTCCGATTCTCGATTTTAAGAGGACTGAATTGCTCAATCGGATCAATACTTTAATTTTATTTTATAAATATAAATCTAATAATCTATCGCTCAAGTCTCCGGCCTCTTCCTTCGGCCTTTCTCTGTAGGCTCACACCTTCTCTTTGGACCGCTTGAGAATCGGTCCAGTTTGGTTTTCATTCGCAGAAATTGAGAACCGGTCATTTTAGTCCGATTTTCGATTTTTGAATAGGATCAAATCGAATTGGGAGCCCATGACCCTAATTACAACGAGATACGTATGCCGGACCCAGAGACAATAAGAAATTTCATCAACCATAGACCAAATATCGAAAGATTCGACACCTGAAAAACATATTTGTCGTTACTCAGCCTCCACCACCTCAACTCTGTCTCCTCTTTAAGTTTTTCAAATCCTACTTCGCAGTCCGGCATATTTGGTTTTGGAACAATTCCCTTTGTCTCCGACGTTTACATACAACTGGGCGTCGCTATTACCGTCGCGGCGATTGTCTAGGGTTTGTCTTGGCCGTGTCCCGCTCGGACAGGATAACCAGACTTTTCGCCGAGTAAGTCGCCGGTACGCATGAAGCGATCCTTCTCTTCCTTCGCCGCTTTTACGAATTGATCGTCACATTGAGTAAGGTGCAGATTGGTTTTTGATGGGTGTGATTGAAGTAAGCAACTTCTCTGCTCTTTGCTTCACCAAAATAAACGGCGCTCAGCGACCCATTTGCTCATTCGAGAGAAGTCAGAGGAGGGTCGTCGCCATGGCCTCCGCTGTGGACGTCCAGCATTTGAGCGAAGCCAACCAGCAATTGACTGGTGACTCGTTCATTCGACCCCATTTGAGGAAATTGTCTCCATACCAGCCCATTTTGCCTTTTGAGGTTAGTGCTGATGCTGATCCTTTTGATTTATAGTGTACTCGTTCGAAAGGTGTGAGCTTTTCTTGATACTCTATCCTTGGTATACCGTGGCTTTTGTGCTTTAAGTGTCACTGTTGATGCTTAGGTAGGGGAGTGCTTCTGAACTACAACTTTGGAGTTTATTGTGATTTACCCAAGTTGCTGCCATGTGAAAATGTGAGCAATGATTTATGTAGGCGCCAAGGCTTTCTACTTCCAAATCTCGGGCTTGTCCGAGAAAATCCAATGGTTACTAAAAATCTGCTACTCCAGCCTCTTAGTTCCTAGCAAATATAGATCAAATTAGGGAATTGATTCTTCAGAGTCTCGTTTATGCACGAAATATTGAGCCAAAAATACTTCTCCCGTTTTCCAGTCTTGTGAATGTCAATTGATCGTGGAAGGCCTCCCAACAATTATAAACCTTCAAACTCCTGCGCCGCGGGGCATCATTCTGTTTATGCCATGGTCATTCAGTTCTCCTATTGTCATTAAAGTATGAAGCATGCATATTAAATTGCAATTGTTAACCCCCAGACTGGACGTTGACATAGTCTATTTTGATATTGCCATTGTATATCTACCACAGGTTTTGTCTACTCGTCTTGGAAGAAAACCAGAGGACATTATCAAATTAGATGCAAATGAAAACCCTTATGGTCCTCCTCCAGAGGTAAGTTATGTCATGATTTGACCGTGCAAAATAACATAACACTGTTCCTTTTTCTTGATAATTACTAGTAAATGAATCTTGTTCTTTGTTAAAGCTTTGGTCAGTTACTTATCCAAAACAGCCACAGCAGCAGCGGCAATAGTGGTAATGTTGGTGGTAGTAGTAGTAAAGCTTGACTCGTTTGAATAGGCCATCTGTTATTAAGTGTTCTCGTGTCTTGTCTGTTAAAATTGCCAAATTTGCAGGTTTTTGATGCTCTAGGGTCAATGAAATTCCCGTATATATACCCTGATCCAGAGAGCCGTCGGCTCCGTGCTGCTCTTGCTGTGGATTCTGGCCTTGAAGCTGATTATATTCTTGCAGGATGTGGAGCAGATGAACTAATTGATTTAATTATGCGGTTAGACAAAGCATTTCTTTAGGCCCTTAAAGTCCGCTTACCATTAGTATTGCACATGTCCTAAACAACTCATAAATATGTCATGCAGATGTGTTCTGGATCCTGGTGATAAGATTGTGGATTGTCCTCCAACATTTACAATGTATGAATTTGATGCTGCAGTTAATGGGGCACATGTTGTCAAAGGTAATCAATTGTCGATGGGTTATTTTTCTGTTCTGAGTCACATCTTAATATGTGTATTCGATATTGACGCCGCTTTTTTTCTTTTGTTTAGTATGTATTATTCAACTTAACGACAGAAACCCACTGCAAATTATGCTTTTGAGCTTATCATTTTCTTTTTCAATTTTATTCTCCAGTTCCTCGGAATTCAGACTTCAGCTTAAATGTGGAACTCATTGCTGATGCTGTCAAAAAGGAGAACCCTAAATGCATATTCTTAACTTCTCCTAATAATCCAGATGGGAGGTATCTCTCAATGTCAAGTACTCATGCTTTAAACATATTTTTTATGTTCTGTATCACACTTGACTTTGAATTGTTAAGATGTCTGTATTCAACATCTATATGAGTGAGTCAGTTGTCAGTTTTTATACTTATTAACACATTAAAACACACAATAACAGTCACTTCTGTTAATTGCCACAGCATCTTGCTTTGCATTTCTGTGCAATTCACACTGTAAGGATATACACACTTCTATAGTTGTGACTTTTTTTTTTTATTTAATGTAATGTGGATCTGCTAATCTGGTAGTGCAATAGTAGTTGTTGGTACTGTAGTGAAAGAGCTATCTGCCAATACTTGACTCAGTGTACTAACACTGCAGTATTATTGGTGATCAAGATCTCATTAAAATCCTGAAACTCCCAGTGCTCGTTGTATTGGATGAAGCATACATTGAGTTTTCAGGGATCGAGTCTCGGATGAAATGGGTGAAGAAGTATGAGAACTTGATTGTTCTTCGGACATTTAGCAAAAGAGCTGGTGAGAATAGAGTCTCCAGTTTCTGGAGATTGACAGATTATGCTGATGCTATTTCAATTTGTTTGAGGAACCTTAGACTCAGGGATGTCGGGAAACATATGCCATTGTAGGTTTAGCTGGACTGCGAGTGGGTTATGGAGCATTCCCTTTGAGCATTATCGAGTACTTGTGGAGAGCAAAGCAACCTTATAATGTATCTGTTGCTGCTGAAGTTGCTGCGTGTGCAGCATTGCAGAATCCAACTTATCTGGAGGTATTCTTAGTTAATTATTGATGACACTCTCTCCATGGAATTCTACCTTATTTAATCTGAAAGCAAGGCATCAATGTTCTTAATTCTTTAAGTTCTATCTTTGAATTGTTTGTTGATGAATATCAGAATGTTAAAGACGCCTTGTTACGAGAAAGAGAGAGGCTTTTTAAACTTCTGATGGGAGTTCCATTCCTCAATCCATATCCTAGCCATTCTAATTTCATTCTTTGCGAGGTCACATCTGGAATGGATGCTAAAAAGCTGAAGGTATGTTAGGACTCACTCATTTTGATGTTGTCAAGATTTATACCTCATCTGCATTGAGAATTTGAGATGGACATTTAAGAATTCACCCATATAAAAGGACATTCAAAGATTTTTTTTTTGAAGTTATCTTTGTTGTCCTTTCATATGATTTATGGGCATTACTGTTTACGGGTTGCAAGGATTATATAATTTCTTTGATGACAAGTCCACTGTATTCCTTGAATCCTTGAAGTTTTGTTTTTTTTTTCCCACAAAGTGATGCTTCTACAAAATGATGCAGGAGGACCTTGCCAAAACGGGTGTCATGATCCGTCACTACAACAAGAAAGAGTTGAAGGGCTATGTCCGTGTATCGGTTGGGAAGCCCGAGCACACAGATGCTTTGATGGACGGTCTTAGTCGCCTCTCACAATAAATATCCGTGATTCCACAGCTCTTTGTCAAGAAGAAGGTGGAACAAGAAATAGATGTCCGTCGCATTCTCTAATGCTAAATACATTTACCTTGCGCATGCGAAATTTTTATAGACAGGTTGAGTACAAAATCCTTGTTTCTAGTTGCGGAGGCATGTGTAAGTGTACCAGAGGCCCCGGATGTGTATTTTGGATAGGTTTATTATTCAGGATGCATCTGTTCAAATAAATTCCTGTGATTTCACTGTGTAGCTGTTACAGATACCACCATCTTTCATTTCTTTAAAAAGTCTATAAGGCTTTTACAGATTCGTGCCATTTAGTGACAAGAGCATTGGCATCAGTAACGATCCTCTTCTTCCTGTATATCCCAATTCATGTATCTTTTGTTGTGTTATGGTGCAGATAACTAAAGTGCTAGACATTTGGTCTGAACTTAAGTTAGTATATAAAAATGCAGAGGCACATTTTTTTTCTACATTTGGGGTTAAAAGTAGTTTTCTCTACGTATAGGGGTGAGTGGGCAAATTAGCTTGCAGTGAGTTCATCGTAATTATTCCATCTTGGTAACTGTAGTTTGAACCATTGTCTGATAAGTGTCACATGGTGCTAAATAGAGCATGAAATTTTATGAAGTCTGGGTCAATTATCTCCTTGTTACAGACTTAGATGTTCTCATGAATGCCAACTGTATGTAAATTTTTTTTTTCATGGAACTACGTAACATTAACTGTCCCAACGGAATCAGCAGGCTGACCAACTACGTGAAGTTTATGAGAATCTTGAGGCTTTGCACACCAGAAGTCTTTTTAGGTCCTTTCTCTGCTTTGCTCAAGGTCTCATCCGTATTGATTTGAAAATCATAGTATGATTTAAATTTGATTATTACGGGTTACTAGATAAGTTTTAAGAGTGAGACAAAAAAATAAAAATAAATAAGTTTTAAGAGGAAATTGGTAAGAATGAGCAGATTGGGCATGGTAGCTTGTTGGAAATTTTATTTGGGAGAAGAAAGAATGAAGGCCGGGTGAGCCGGATGTCAACTCAAAAATCTTGCAAATGCTTGCAAGGATACATGTTTAAACCTTTTCATTTTCGATCATTCAGGATAGATGGTTAGCATAAGCAGTCCCACTTCAATCGTCTCGACCTCAGACGATATAAGATGAATTGGAACAGTACAAAGAACTGTCTCTAGTAAGATGGCTAATAAACGTGACTAGATCCGGCAGCAATGAACTCCCAAGTATCCGACCCCAGATTATCGCACCAGTTTGAATCCGAAACGTGGATTGATTATCTTATGAAGGATGTCGACTTACCAATTGATTTCAAGCAAATTTCTCAAAAGAATTCCACCGTGAAGAAGCCTTACCGTAAGAACTCTCATAGTTCTCAAACCAAAAGCAAGTACTAAGTCCCTTGACCTAGCATTAGGACAAAGCAAACAACTCTGTCACAAAGCAAAGAACGCTCGCATATTGATGCTGAACATAGTACAAGGTCATTAACAGCATATGTGGAGTTTCAAAACTTCGGTAGCTATACATCATCAGAACTAGTGACGTGTTTAGCTCCTTGTCCTTGTAAATGGGCAGGAGCTCTCATTTCTCAGCATCATCATACTTGTGCGGTGGCACTTTCTCTGAGGAAACAAAGAATTGGACCTTTGCAATGCTGATACATGTTTGGTGGGATAGGCAACTGTTAAGTCCCCAACTAGACTGATGTTCCCAAGCCTCTTTTGCTTGGTCATGTTGTCAATTTTATGCCATTTGAGTATCATCTTCAGTCCCCCACTAATTATCATTCAACCTGCGAGTAAGCATGGGTTCAAGGACATTTGAGTATCGCTTCATTCACTGGAGAACTGCATTCAGGATGAAGTCTGACAGCCCTCAGCATCCATACGTTCAAGGACACGCCACGCCTCTTCTTCAGTGGATGGGACAACTTTCCGAATCCTCAATCCATCATTCAAGGCCTCAGGACGTACGGTGAATGTAAAGTAGAATTTGTTTGACACCTGCGAGGACGGCAGATGAAATATATCAAGTTAATTAGGACTATCTAAAACATAGTGATCTGAAGCCGAGTCTGACAAAATATATGGTAGCTTCACAAAGGTTCAGCTCATTAGTTAGATAGAATTTCCATTAGAGACAGATTTCAGTGTCCTCCAACCAGGTCACCAGTTCATTCTTGGTGATTCTTTGCCTGAATTTTCTTATGCATGATCAGTTATGTTAAGGAATGGTAAACAACTTGGTCCCAAAAGAAGGCGAGAATAAATAGATAAATCTCCAAACCACAGCATCCTTTGGCTTCTGATTAGAACAGGGGACTGGTATCAAAACTTGCTAAAGGAAAATGTAACACGTATGGGCCACACCTACCTCACTTGACCTGAGCTCAGGTTGCATCACATGGGCCACAACTTCAACATTTATAAGGGGTTTAGCTGGCTTGTCAAGCTCCGTGTACAGAACACAGCATTTGAGGCGGAGAAAATTACCAACATCCACCTACATCCCCAAAATAATATCCTTCTTATAAATATCTTCCACTAAAAAGATCCATAATTTCATGCATATACATCAGATTGCACGAATGAAGGGTCAAGTATGACCATCCATGCTTGCTAAAGTTCCACACTCAGCAGCTAAGTGATGCAACAGCAGCACCTAGACATACAAATACATTGTGCGCTGGATGAGTACTTACAGGTCTCAGGAAATCAACATGGTCAACTTCAACAAACCGGGGTGCCACACCAGCAAAGGCATATGTGGTTGAAAAGGCCAATTCAAAAGCCCTTCGCATTAAAAATCCTCCAAATATCCTCCCATGTATATTCCTTTGCTGTGGCTGGCAGATCAACGAGTTCTCAAAACAAGTATCTCTTATCAGAATGCTATCTCTGTCTGCCAAAGCTGGCAAATCGCAGAAGACTCGACCTTCGGCAAGCAAATTCTGGAGCCTGGACAAGTCCTCTACCTTAGTATCAATGTTACGTTCTTCTCTCTTCTTTTTCCTCATTTTGTTCCTCTTTTCTGCCTCTTGCCAAAGTAATTTTTCTCTCTCTGTCTCTGGGGAGATACGGTTAATTGGAGCTGATTTCCCAGTTCTAGAATCACGAGCCACAAATGTGAAATTGGCGGTAAGTGCAACTGAATCTGAGCAATTCTGGGTTTCTGCAGGGAATTACCACTTTAAGTAAATAGCAGAATGGATCAGGGACAAGACTATATCATGGAAAGGGTAACATTATGAAGATGTGACATCTCAGTATTGTGCTAGAACAACATGTCAGAAACCTTGACAAACGACCAATACTTCTTTGGCAAGTGAATGTTCATTGCAAGCTTCTCCATTTTTAGGACGGGTAGAACACCCCCCCCCCCTTCCCTTTTTCTTTTTGGTTGGTAATAAGGGAATGTTGGATGGCTAGCAAATTAGCAAGCTTCTCCATGGTTTGTATGAGTAAAGGAAACATACAAGAGTAAATATAGTCTGCAAATAATAAACATATTTAAGCCACAGGCATAAAAGTGACACCATCTATGGAATCAAGAGTCATGCGACTCCTGCAACTGCTTAGTGGCAGTAAATGGAAAATGTATATATTTGTGGTAAAACAAAGCAATCCCATCAACTTGGGGGGAGAAAGTAGCATATAATCATCAACTGGAAGCACTATTTCATATAATACCTTCTGTGGACTGAGTTACTTCCAGTTGGATCTCCATTGACGAGCGCCCAACCCATGTAACAGCTCCTGCTATTTGCAAGTCGGTGTCAATATGGATTGACCTCTTGAGAACCATTCTGTCTACGGAAGCAGTGACTAATAATAGAGGCCTTGTGGTGCCATTGTCGCTGGAGCAATGCTGGTCCAAAAGGAAAAAAGGCTAAATACAATGGCGACGTTCTGTTACGCACAAGTCTAATGATGAATTCCCACACTATATGAACTACAACTAATCACCAGAGATTTTCGGCATTAAGCCCCTGATAGTGGAACTCGATATGGACAAAGGTCGATGAGAAATTATATACGCACATATGCAAATGATAGAGACGAGGTACTGCTTACAGCAGAGCAGTGGCATGTTGCTCAATTTTTTTCATCTGAGAAATGAAATTCTCTCTAATACCAGATGACCATTCCCGATTACTCAATCAATGACTTGACATTCACACTACGAATAGCAGAATTTTAGAACTGATTACCCACCAACTAAGCACCAGCATCGTCTGCTCTATATCAGGAATTTATCAAAGCACCGCGTGACTGTACCACTCTAGTAGTGTCAAGACATCATATTCAATTCATCTTCCGCGGAGAAAGCCCATAGGGACTGGCAGAGCATGCATGGCGTTGATACAAGCAATCGGCAGCGATAAAACCGCTCGAATTCCCCTATAACCACGTTTCAACCATTGGACCATCATTCAAACCGAGAAACTTAAGCTGGAGAAACATCGCAGAGGCACAATGGCACCACATTCAGAATGAGGAAAAAAGAGTATGACCATCCAATATTTGATTTACCTTATAGCATATAGTTCCAGCGAGAGCATCGAGATCTTCCACCAACTTCCCCATCCTGATCTCATTCCAAGGATTCCTATACTGCTCTCTGAGCACATAATCACTCGAAAACTTGTAGAAAATGCTCGTCCTGCTCCTCGACGGACTCCTCGGAACCAGTTCGCTCTCCTGCGAAGCAGCACTCTCGCTCGCCCCGGCAGCGCTGACATCCTCGAATATCTTGGATCTCGCTTCCCACAAGGCGTTGGTGACGGGCGAGAAGTACATGCCGGGCCACAAGCTGATCGGCTTCCGAATCGACGATCCGGCATCGATGGGCGGAGAGCTCTCGGGAGCTGCGGCGGCGGGGCCTCCGTCGTCCGACGCGGTGGAGAATCGGGCTATGCGAGCCCATGGCTCGAAAGGAGGAAGCTTGGAGAGAAGACGGTTTGAGAGCGTTCTGCGGAGAGGCGTCATCGTCCTCATGGAGCGAAGTTTGTCAGGGGGGGTGAAGATGACGATGGTTTGGAGGGCCGTTGGACTTCAATATGATGAAACGTGAAAGAAAAAGTAGCAACCAAAAAGTGGACTTTTATAACATTCTAACAGTTTCAAATCAAACATAAAAAAAAATCAATTAATTAATTATATAGAATTAAAGTTTTGGAAAATCTAAAGCAGAAATATATGCTAAAAAGCAAGATATCATATTTATTAATGTCAATTGACTTGGAATTGACATTTTAAATTGTAGATTTGATAGGAAAAAAGAAAAGTGACCTCAACATTCAACTCAGCAGCTAAGCTGGTAATTAATTATGACCGGGGTTAACTAGGCAAACTTTTTCTTTAAACAAGATAATAGTCGTTATAAGGAGCATGTGAGGTAACTTCATCTCAATCATCGGATCATATATATTATCATATGGAGCCCACGTTTATTATTGGTTGAGATGGGAGTAGGCCCACATCAATCTGTGTATATAGTTAATTATTATTTTTTTTTTTGCATTCTAAAATTACAATTACAATAGTTGGACTGATACATGGTGAATTTGTAAGTGTTATACTTTCAAGTGACTGGAGCAGGATATGGATGCTCTGTTGGGAATTCTTACTCTCACGTAGTTGATCCCTAATGCCAATGATGTGCTAGGGGATAGGGGGTTGCCCTGCCTGCACGACCGAGGTGGCGGCGGGGTTTGCCTAGTGCTCAGTTAAGTGCTTAGTGAAGTTCTGTATGACCCACTAGTTATGGGTTGTCTCAAGCTTTAGACAATCCTAGATCGAAAAGAAATCAGTAGGCTGAGTCACTTTGATACTTTTTTAGTTCGGCTACTCTTGCTAGCAAGGGGATGGTGTGAATACGCGTGGTTCTTACAAAATCCAGGGATTGTCTCACAAAGATCAGACTCTCTCTGTTCAAGTAGAAACTGCAGCTGATGGGTTTTGAAAGCAGAAATTGCTGCTAGAGAAATTTGTTGATAAGTAAAATCTATGTGCATTGCGAATCGGTAAAGACTCTGCTTCCGCCCTTGCTGGCTCCCTCTGTAATATGGGCTCGGGGCAATATGACCACGCGACGTGAAAATGCGCATCGGGTTTTCACTTGCGCCAAGTTGGTACTATATATGGATTTTCTGTCTTTTATTAGTGATGAGCCTGGACTTGGGGCTGATGAGAGCTTAACATAGTTCCGAGGATCCTATCAATTTTCGTCATCTGGGTTTTTTCGGCACTACTTGCTGTTCATATGCTTCTCATCTGAAAGAATACATTGGTAATCCTTTTAATAATTAATGGTGTCTTTTTGACCTTTTTTTTTTCTGGCCTTGGATCGGCAAACGAGATTCTGAGGGACGGTGCTCAATGCTCATCCCGCCAAGAAGGGCAAAGATGGCACCGCCGTCGAAGGCCAGGGGAGCCCAGAATCAAGAGTCGGAGTCAGGGCATGAAGATTGATGAGTTAACGCAAGATTTATTTGTTCACGCTGAACTTGAGTTTCCTTCGAAAAAGCCGCGTTGGGGGGCGGAATTTAATTTTAGAGAATCGCTAGGATTCAAGTAAAAAGATTTTTTTTTTCCTGTAGATACGATGTTCAGATGTTCGATGATACTTGTGGTGTCTTTATTTTAGTTTTTCAATATTTTGTACTTTTTTTTTATTTGTAGAAAATACCTTGTAATTGAATAGCAGCCGTTGTTACAATTATCTCAAATGAATTAAAAATTGAATATCATAATTCAATCAACGGAAAAAATACAACTATTAATTCAAAATTTACTTAAGAAAAGTTCGTGAACAAACTCCGCGAATTCCGTGTTCCCCTCCACCATCTCTCAAATATCAAAATGCCAATAACACTTGTGCTTTTCTCGTCCATTCTTCAAAAAGTGTAATCAAGTTTGAAACTTGTTACGAAAGTGTATACTTTTAAAAAGTATAATTAACGGAAGGACTTAATTTTTATTAATTTGATAAGTTTTAATATTTTATTGCATTTTTGTGATAAATTTTAAGATTTTCAATGTATTTATTATTATTTTTTAAAATTCAAAACAATTAAAACTTTTGGAACTTGCAACATTGGCCCCGTAAACTTATTTTCCATGTCTCGGGTTAATGGGTGATAAATTAATAATTCACAAAATGATCATATAAAAATAATTACCCATATTACTCATAAAACTGAATTGAAAAGTTATTATTAATAAGCAATCTTGGTACATATTGTTCATATTTCTAAACAATAACTTTTGATAAGATATTTTTTAAAAACTAATTTATTTTTTTGTGAAACAAATTATCACTACAAATGCATTTTCTTCTGTCACAAATTACAAAACCGCTTTTTCATTTGATGTCTTGGGGATTATAGATGAAGATATTTTACCGAACATAATTTAGTGGGTATTATCTGTAGTTTCTCCTTCCAAATCTAGCCCTCAAAAGACCATTATTTACAATTTTGACACTCAGCGCTAATGCTTTAGCCCGGGCTAGGGCTGTTTCTTCTTCATCTTCTTCTTCTACCGCTTCTTCGCAGACTCTCTGAAGGGCTCTCTGCCTTCCACCGAACTTCGAACTCGCAACTCTAGCGAGGTGAGTTCAGCTTCAGCTCCTGTTCTTCGGAATCTCCTGCTCCTTTTGCCCTTTTCTCGTCTAATTTCTCGATGGTGCTCCTTCGCGCATCATTTTGTACTGAGCATGCTGTGAGTCGTCACTCCGTCTAGGGTTTGTTTTGTTTTGGTTCTTCTAGTGGATTGGTACTGGTTTCCCCTCTGTAAGTTCGCTTGAGTCACTGCATTTTTGAGTGCATCGTTCATTCTAAGTTTCTTCAAAATGTTGTGAAGCAAGGATTGAGATGAGCACGAGTGGGTCGTCTGCATTTTGATTGTGGGGGATTATCAGTGGAGGTGAACAAGGGATTTGCAATAGATTTGTTCGTTCGCGAACCTTTTTGTTTGTGTAAATTCAGTTGGCAATTTTGTTTCTTTTCCATCGATTTAATTGCGATTGTCGATCTCCCTGTTTCAGGGTAGAGGAAGCACTGGTGGAGGATTAGGAAGATGAGCGGAGGAGGAGAGAAAGGCTCGGCCACCACCAAAACCCCTGCGGATTTCCTGAAATCTATCCGCGGGAGACCGGTCGTGGTCAAACTGAATTCTGGGGTTGATTATCGAGGTACTTCTCTCAACATGGTCTCTGTGTGTTAGGACAATTCTTTCTCAATGTAGCTCGATAATGCTGAGTTTGAGATTATTTCTGTCCCTGCACTTGCTGCTTGTTCTAAATCCTATGTGGCTTCAACTACTTGTCTCAAACTTTAATTAGTTGGGGATGATCTATGGGTTGAGTTCTCGGCTCACCTCAAACTTCGAGCAGCATTTTAAGTCTACCTGAATTATAAACCAAATGAACCTTACCTATCAAACTGAAGTAAGTGAATTTGTCATAAACCGTCAAAGGCATTTGTGACCCTACATCATGCTGCAAAGAATGAGCAGTTCCGTTGGTCTTGCCATTTACATTGTGGTCTAGATCTAAGTCACTCAGCATTTTCTTTTCTGTCATCAGGGTGGAAAATACATCTAGTCTTTTAAATATAATAATGATATCTTTTTCTAACAACGTTCATGGTATTCACTGTTAAGAAGAGATCAGTAGTAAAATTAGGGCTCTAATGTTAAGGTCAGCTTCTCATCTATCAATAATGACTAGATGGGTAAAGCTAATGTAAGAAAAATGTTTAGTTCCTAAAATCAGCTATTGTTATGGATATTTGGCAGATCAAATGATGATCATCACACACGATATTCATATTTTTCTTTGGGAAAATCGTAAAAACAAGAATCTTGCACATACATGCTGCTATTCCATTACAAGATACCAAAACCGTTTTTTGGTGGTATGAGAATATCAACATCAACATCACCTTTATCCCAAACCAGTTGGGGTCGGCGGTCGATGAACCCAAAGCGAAAAGCTTAAAATATACTAAAATAAAAGTAAAAATATGGTTATCCAAAAATAATAAATAAATAAATAAACAAACAAACAAACGTATAAATTAATAGAAAGCACTAAACAGGGCACTCTGGAACATAGGAAATCCCCCCTTCTACAATGCGGATAGCTTTCCTCCACTCCGTCCTAAGGCAAACCATACGCCAATCTATTTCCCACTCTATTAAATCTTGTTTTACTACCTTCCCCCAAGTAAGTTTCGGCCGACCTCGTCCTTTCTTCATATCGTTTTCTCGATAACACACTTCTGTTCTTATCGGAGCATCTAAGGGTCTACGAAGAATATGTCCAAACCATCTCAATCTATGTTCTCTCATCTTCTCTGCCACCGGTGCTATTCCAACTTTTCGTGGTATGAGAATATACAAAAAAGAAAAAAGGCTTTCAAACTTCATGATTTTTCTTTGGGTGTTGAGAGAGGGAAGGAGAACAAGCGCATAGAAAGAGAAGGTGAGAAGCAGGGGGTTCGATGATAAATTAGTTAACTTATGTGGAATTAAGATTTGGTTGCTTGAAAGCCATTTGACCCTTCCCGGTGGCCTTATCATGATAATGAGAGGATTGTAGGTAATACACTTTACGTGGGCTTTCAATTGAACTTTCTCAATTTACGATTAGCTGTAAGTTTTAATAGAGAAAAAGCTGGTGTCCAGCCATTTTGTGTCAACTTTTAGTAATTTTCTAAAAGTTCTTGTGGCGTGAGATCTGAAGGAGAGGTGAGTTGGATGATAATAAACTAATTGATCTGCAATGTTCCCGACAAGTATGTTCTTCCTCCCATGCCATATGAAGGCTATGCTGATGATTATTTTTTTATTTTTATTTTTTGTGGTTAAAATGCTGATGAGTAGTTTACAAGTGCAATCTTGTGTTGTCTGAAGTGTTGTGGTATTCTCAGATATTCTGATGTTTGGAGTTTTATGCAGGTATTCTGGCCTGCCTGGATGGATATATGAACATAGCAATGGAACAGACAGAAGAATATGTGAATGGACAGCTGAAAAACAAGTATGGAGATGCTTTTATTCGAGGAAATAATGGTAATGATGTATTCAGAATTTCTGCTTGTTAAATTTTTACTTTGCGGATGTGGACCATGCCTAATTGGTATGAGTTATTGCAGTTCTGTACATCAGCACTTCAAAGCGGACTCTGGCAGATGGGGCTTAGCGTTGCTTGTGCTATGAAATGTGGCATGGTGTTAGACCGAAGAAATTTTTTTTTTTTTTGGAGTTATGTGGTCATAACTTTTGATGGGTACAATTCTTGGTTGCAGGTTAATGTGGCTCTAGAATTGGGGCGAAGTGAACATATTCCAAATTTTAGAGCTGATTTGTGATTCTAACTCCGATAATCCTGCATCTCATGAAATTGGTTTATGAATTGCTTGGCGAGCACTAGTAATGCCCTTGCTCTTCCTATAATTTAGCATGTCGTCATATTTGTTTGGCTCTCTGTTTGTGTATTGCCGATTGGCTCTCTTAATGCTATCCTGTTTATGAAGGAGGCGAATTGCATTCAAGCATCAACCTATGTCTGCATTATTGATTCTATTGCAAAAGGTCATCGGTATTATTGATACCGTGTTTGTTAGAATATACGGATCATTTTAGATAAGCGGTCAAAAATGTAAGTTAGATATCTTCTTTTCACCAAAGTTCAACTCAGTAGGAGATAATTGTTTGGGAATGAAAAATAAGCTTAAAGCTTGTTGTTGTATCTATAACATGCTAAAAAAACGAGTGAAGCCAAGTGCGACGTGTCAAGGACTAATAAAAATAGTCTCTCATCGTAATGTGAATTAAGCCTTAATTTCCTTATAAAAAAATATTTATAGAAGAGTATATTAAACGTAGCTTATCAACTCCAAAAGATGAGACGACTCTGAATCCGTCCCATCCATTAAATTAAATTTCTTTTGCCTGCAACAGATTGGGGGCAGGCTTGATTGAATTGTGTGATAAAGTGACTGAGGATTTAATTCCAAACGTCCAAAATTAGATGAAGTTGTATAGAAAGTACAACAAGATGGACGAGGAATTTAGGGGCCTAAGTTTACCAACACCAAGGCCCTACACGAGTGAATAAATTGAGGGGACGTGGACCATTTGGAAGGGCAAAGAGGAAGACTGACTTCATGAGGATTATGTGGAATTGGACATGGTGATTTTGAAAGCTTGAAAAGCATTGTGAATAAAGCAAGCATAGAAGAAAATGGAAATAAATTGGATATTAGATTTACATGATTTACGCTCCCCAATAGGGCAGTATATAATTTACTATAACACAAGCAATACTACGAGATTATAATCATACTCGAGCACTCAAATATAAATATTCATGTCAACACTAACCATGTCATTGGATAGCTGGCGTCAACGTTACATTTCTTGACCAAACTCTGCTTGCTAATCTGAACTGCTTTTTTTTTTGTCCCCCACATCAAAGAGCTCAACTTTGAAACATAATTTTAACAAAAGAAAAGACAAGATTAATTTGGAGGCAAAAAAGAAAAAAAAGGAAAAAAGAAGAAGAAAAAGAAGCGAAACGAGCATCCTTTTCACGTTACTTGTTCTCATGAATAAAATTGGGATGAGTTCGCCTCTTTGTTCTTGACTTGATATGAGTAGTTTGTGGTCGCAAATGATGTCACGCTTCTCAATTCATTAGAAACTAAAAGCTCGGTCAATCATGAGAAGACACGTGTCTCCACGTCCGTCAAGTGAGGCCCACCTACTTTTCTGCACAAAAATTCTTTTTGCTTTTTTCATTTATAAAAATTTTCTCGCAAGAGGCCGAACCATGGTGACTCGGATTCGGTATCGATGCCCCATGGAGCCTTGTAAAAAAGACCGAAATGAAGCATCAACAGCCAAACGAAGGCAAGAAGCTCTCCGCCGTGGCTCAGCACCTGCATATGTGTCTCCCCTTTATATGAACTGCTGCATATGACAGCATCTCGACCCACACTCCGCTCATCACCTCCCACTTCCTTTCCCCGAGGCTCACCATCTCGCGGGCCAAGCGGATCCCCATGCCGGGCGGCGATTTCTCAAACGTCGGTTCGACCTCAATCATTCTCTTGCATAGCTGCTCCGCATTATGGCGACCATCCCTCGTGGTTTCCGAATATATCTCTTGGATCGCCCCAGATGATGTGAATTGTGCGATGTTTGCCACAGCGGACATCACTTTAGGCTGATTTAAGTAAAAGATACAGCATATCTTGCTGAATTCCCTTTTGTCAACCAGAGTTTGGTCCTCAACAGTTCCTTCTATGTTGTAGCAGATTTCGGTAGCGATATGCCACACGATAACGCTGGTGTCATAACTATTAACTAGTCTGGGTGAGATACTCTAGAAACTTGCCGCCACCTTCGATCTCCCTTGCCAAACTCTCGAGAAACAAATTACCTCTATGCCTCACAAATCCCTCTCACCTTTTCCAGATCATCCGCATCCGCGGACTTACGTTTCACCTCCTCAAAGATAAAAGATCCATAGCTTATTGATGAAGGGATTCTTGGACACGTACTCTGTATTCGCAATCGCCCATTGCCTGTCCTTGCAACAGATTTCGACAATTATCTTCCCATCTTGATGGAAACACAATAGATGACCTTTCCGATCATACGGAAAGGGAAAGTGAGGATACTAGGCAAACGGAATCCCTGATCACCCTTATACATCTTTGTCGGACTCTTCTTGAAGTATTCGGAGAAAAGGTTGCAAGCAGAGATGATTTCGGACCACCTTCGGAATATAAATAGCGTATTCGGGACATTGAAAGTAAGGTCAGGGTTACCATTTGCTTTACATTTGGCGAATCGGGGCTTCTTCATGTCAATCATGGTGGATAACAACCTGCTGAGAAATGAGCGTTGATTGGCAATGGACCAATCCGAGAAAAGGAGCATAAACAAAGCTATTGCATCGAGAGCAATTCCTCCGGAAAGAAGGATATAGGTAATTTGGACATCGAGTCCGGAGAGCCCATGCTTCTTCGAGAGAATAAATAGGACGAAAGCCACCGTTACAAGAGTGAAGGCATCTCATAAAAGAAATGGAATTCGGTTGATATCACTCTCAACGCATCCATCGCAGTATTGAAAATATTAAAATAAATTTTGGAAAAAAGTCAAAAAAAGAAGAAGTCTCAATTTTTGATTATTAATGGACAACTTAGGTGTGCTTAAGCCTCAATTTTTGACTATTGATTGTCAAAAATGGACAACTTAGGTGTGCTTGAATTTGATAAAATTAAGTGTAGTCAAATAAAGACATTTAAGTTTGACAAAAATTAGGTATAGAATTGGCTATAAATATGTGTGGTTTTTCTTGTAAGTTTCATATCAAGGAGGAGAAGAAATAGAGAGAGAGAGAGAGAGAGAGAGAGAGAGAGAGAGAGAGAGAGAGAGAGAGAGTTCTTGTAAGAACAAGCTTAGAGCAAAACTTGATTTTATTTGTGTAAAACCTTGGCAAAGGTATTTTGTAGTATTGCTCTCTCATTTGCATTTTTGTTATTCTCTCCAAATTAAATCCTCCAAGCTTCCGCAAAATTCCTCCTTCCTTTTTTTATTTGGTTCCTACATTTGGTATCAGAGCCAAGTTATGGCGTCCACAAGTTCCGTTCAATTTCAACTTCCAAAGTTGAACGGAAAGAATTTCAACAACTGGTCCGTCCAGATGAAGGTTTTGTTCAAATCGCAAGATTTGTGGAACCTGGTGGAGAATGGCTACATCGAAGTAGCTAATAACGAAGAATTCAATGCCATGAGAAAGGAGGAGAAGGATTCGTTGGTGGAATCCCGGAAAAAAGATCAGAAAGCATTATATGCGATCTTTCAAGCCGTGGAGGAGACGATATTTGAAAAAATATCGAATGCCGAGACCGCCAAAGCAGCGTGGGATATTTTGCAAAAATCCTACAAGGGCGACGATCGTGTTCGAAGAGTTCGGCTTCAAACACTTCGAGGTGATTTTGAGTCTTTACGCATGAATGATTCTGAATCTATCTCTTTGTATTTTGATCGTGTACAAAACATCGTTAACCAATTGAGGGTTAATGGTGAAACACTCCAAGATGTACGAGTCGTAGAAAAAATCTTGAGGTCTTTGACTGAAAGATTTGACTACGTTGTTGCGGCAATCGAAGAAGGCCAAGATATATCAACTATGACGTTGGAGCGGTTGATGGGTTCATTATGCTCGCATGAGCAAAGAATGAATCAGAAGTCCGTCAGTTCATATCCCGAGCAAGCTTTGCAAAGTCGTATCGCTCCATCAAATCGAGGAAGCTATCAAGGAGGTCGAGGTCGCGGAGGAGGCCAAGGAAGAGGTGGAAATTCCAATTTCACCGGGAAATTTAAAACACGTGACAAATCAAAAGTCAAGTGTTTTAAGTGCAACAAGTTCGGACATTACAAATCCGAATGCCATGCAAAGGCGACGTACGAGCAGGCGGAGCACGCACATACCACCGATGCTGAAGAATACATGGTGCTAGCATGTAAGAAGGATGACTCAAGCACTGTAGATACCAACATATGGTATCTAGATACTGGTTGCAGCAATCATATGACTGGCCGGAAGGAATTATTCTCGTAATTGGATGAGACGAGTCGTGGTGAAGTCAACTTCGGGAATAAATAAGAAATTCCCGTGATGGGCAAAGGTAACATTAATATCAAGTCAAAAGATGGTACTAATGTTGCTATTGCAGATGTTTACTTTGTGCCAGGACTTTTTTGGAATTTGCTAAGTGTTGGGCAACTTTCCGAAAAAGGCCACAAAGTTCACATTGAAAATGGAATTTGCACCATCAGAGGTGTCAACAACAAGTTGATCACAACGGTGCAAATGACGAAGAACCGGATGTTTCCCATGACTCTTCAGACGAAGAATCTCTTGAGTTTTCAAGCGATGATGAAAGACAACAACTGGCTGTGGCATCTTCGATACGGTCATCTAAATTTTCGTGGACTAAAACTACTGGTTCAGAAAAAGATGGTGACCGGCATGCCTTTAATCGAATGTCCAGATCGTCCATGCAAAGGATGTCTCGTTGGAAAACAACATCGAGAATCATTTCCAGTAGGGAAAGCCAGAAGAGCAAAGCAACCTTTGGAGCTGGTACATACAGATATATGTGGCCCTGTTGAGGTTGAATCAGTCGGACAAAAAAGGTACATGCTGATTTTTGTTGATGATTTTACCAGAAAAACTTGGGTATATTTCTTGAGAGAAAAATCTGAAGCATTTGCCAAGTTCAAAGAATTTAAAGTCTATGTTGAAAAACATAGTGGCTTTAATCTGAAGATGTTGAGATCGGATAGAGGGGGAGAATTTACCTCAAATGAATTTGACAAATTTTGTAAAATTCATGGAGTAAAACGTCAGTTGACTGCCAGCTATACACCTCAGCAAAATGGTATAGCAGAAAGAAAGAACATGACAATTTTTGAAATGGCAAGAAGTATGTTAAAAGCCAAAAATTTGCCTAAGAATTTTTGGGCAGAAGCGGTTGCTTGTGCTGTATTTGTACTAAACAGGTGTCCAACAAGGAGTGTTCTTGGAAGAACCCCAAAAGAGGCTTGGAGCGGCAACAAGCCAGATGTTTCGCTTCTACGAGTATTTGGGTGCATGGCATATCCCCATATACCAGATGAACGAAGAAAGAAGTTGGATGACAAAAGCGAGAAGTGCATCTTCATTGGCTATAGTGACACAACTAAAGGTTATAAGCTGTATAACCCAGTCACTGAAAAGGTAATTATCAGCAGGGATGTCCAGTTTTTTGAAGATGAAGCTTGGGACTGGAACCAAAAGGGTGACCAGAAAAGCATCACCATCGAAGATGAACCATTGGAGAAAGAAATAGAAGAGCCTCCATCATCTTCAACTAGTGGTACATCTTCACCAACAGCAGCTTCAGAACCACCACTACGTCGTTCACAACGACTGAGGGAGACGCCAGCAAAATTCAGGGATTACGTGGTCACAGGAGGCGATGGCAGTGATAATAACGGAATCACTGATGAAACATTGGTAAACTTTTGTTTGTTTGCTGAATGTGATCCTGTAACCTATGATGAAGCAGCTGCAGATGAAAGGTGGATTCATGCAATGGATGAAGAGATTCACTCCATTGAGAAGAATGACACATGGGTGCTAACTTCTTTACCACCTGGTAAGAAACCCATTGGTGTCAAGTGGGTGTACAAGACGAAGTACAAACCCAACGGTCAGGTGGACCGTTACAAGGCCAGACTGGTTGTAAAGGGCTACAAGCAAAAGCCAGGTATTGATTATTTTGAAGTATTTGCACCAGTGACTCGGATGGATACCATCCGGATGATCTTAGCACTTACAGCTCAAAATCATTGGAAGATCCATCAAATGGATGTGAAATCAGCATTCCTCAATGGTGTTCTTGAAGAGGAAGTCTACGTGGAGCAACCACAGGGTTATGAGAAAGGGCATGAAAATCAAGTTTACAAACTGAAGAAGGCTTTGTATGGGCTAAAACAGGCACCTCGTGCTTGGTACACACGTATCGACACATACCTGTTAGAGCGTGATTTTCAAAAGTGCCCGTATGAGCATACACTGTATATCAAGTCAAATACTAACGGTGACATAATAATTGTGTGCCTTTATGTTGATGACTTGATATTTACAGGCAGCTGTGAAAAAATGTTTTCAGAATTCAGGGAGGCTATGACTAGCCAGTTCGAGATGACTGATTTAGGATTGATGTCCTATTTTCTTGCGCTTGAAGTGAAGCAGACAGATAATGGCATATTTATTTCACAGCAGAAATATGCTAATGATATTCTGAAGCGATTAAAAATGGAATCGCTCAAACCAATTCGAACTCCCGTAATTGAACGTTTGGAGCTGAAGAAAGAAGGAACCGGTGAATTGGTAAATCCTACTTATTTCAAAAGCATTGTTGGCAGTTTAAGATATTTGGCTTCTACAAGACCAGATATTACCTATGGAGTGGGAATTATTAGCAGGTTCATGGAGAAACCATACCAATCACATTTACAGGCGGCAAAAAGAATTTTGCGGTATGTCAGTGGAACTCGTGATCATGGAATTTTATATTCTTATACTGACAACTTTGATCTGTTGGGGTATACAGATAGTGATTGGGCAGGTGATACTGAGACTCGAAAGAGTACTTCAGGGTATGCTTTCTTTCTTGGATCAGGAGTAATTTCTTGGTCTTCGAAAAAACAGCAGGTTGTTGCACTCTCGACAGCTGAAGCAGAATACATGGCATTAGCTTCAGGGGCCTGTCAGGCAATATGGCTTCGATGGATGCTGCGTGAATTGATGCATGAACAAGCAAGTCCTACTAAATTGATGTGTGACAATAAGTCGGCTATTGCATTAGCCAAGAATCCTGTATTTCATGGCAGGAGCAAGCACATCGACATCAAGTATCACTATATTCGTGAGCAAGTCAAAGATGGTGAAATTGAACTTAATTTCTGCAGATCAGAAGACCAGATTGCAGATATCCTGACAAAACCATTGAAGGCTGATTTGTTCGAAAGATTGAAGACGATACTTGGCGTTATGAACTTCCAAAATCAATTTTAAGGGAGGCTATTGAAAATATTAAAATAAATTTTGGAAGAAAGTCAAAAAAAGAAGAAGCCTCAATTTTTGACTATTAATGGACAACTTAGGTGTGCTTAAGCCTCAATTTTTGACTATTGATTGTCAAAAATGGACAACTTAGGTGTGCTTGAATTTGATAAAATTAAGTGTAGTCAAATAAAGACATTTAAGTTTGACAAAAATTAGGTATAGAATTGGCTATAAATATGTGTGGTTTTTCTTGTAAGTTTCATATCAAGGAGGAGAAGAAATAGAGAGAGAGAGAGAGAGAGAGAGAGAGAGAGAGAGAGAGAGAGAGAGAGAGAGAGAGAGAGAGAGAGAGAGAGAGAGAGTTCTTGTAAGAACAAGCTTAGAGCAAAACTTGATTTTATTTGTGTAAAACCTTGGCAAAGGTATTTTGTAGTATTGCTCTCTCATTTGCATTTTTGTTATTCTCTCCAAATTAAATCCTCCAAGCTTCCGCAAAATTCCTCCTTCTTTTTTTTATTTGGTTCCTACACGCAGAAACTCTGCTGAAATATGCACGGCTATCTGCGCGTTGACCACGTGTGTTGATGAGATCTACGATGAAGACCTTAAATCTTCCAAACAATAAGTAAGCATGCTTCACCACATTGCTCTCGGCAAGATTTGCATCTTCTTCCTTAGGATATACATAACTCAGATCATCACTGACACCACGCCGAGGAGTAAGCATCGATTGCCTCAACTTGGGGAGGCTCGAGAGGTAAAGAGCCCGCGTTCTCTCCACAAATTTTATGTTCCCGGCAAGAAATACCATCATCGTTGGGATCAACAATGACTTGTTGCCAAGGAATATTTGCACAAAAAGAGAGATAGCGACACCAATTTGAAAAATGTAACTAAGCAGGTGTCGTTTCCAAAGCGAACTGTCCTCTAAAGAGAAGGCAGTGAGGGTGTCCGGACCATCAAGATATAAAAAGAGAAATGAAGCCCAAAATGCCTTAATTGATTTGTCCACTTTGGCTACATGAGCAGACAAATTGCACAGGCCGCGAGAGATGACCCCGATAGCGAATATAGCTACCCGCCAGATAGGCCAATCACAGGATACGATACAGGTGATGGTTGGCTGTTTTCTTTCTAAAGGAGGCAAATAGAGTGAGAAGAACCTGAAGTGAGAAACTTAGGATGACGGAACCTCGCAGGTTCCATTTGTGCCACAAGTCCAAAATGGAGCTCAATGTCATGATTTTGCTGAGTTTGAATCTTTGTCGCTCCTCTCTGAGATAACTTCGGTTACAACAGAACTCGCTCTCAACTATCCATCAAGTGAGTTTTACATGCATCAAGGAAACGGTGCTTTGCAGACATTACAAGGAAGCCTTGAAGAGGAAATCTACGAGGAAGACAAATTGGCTAGGAGGTAGGGGTGGTTGATGTTGGGAACGAGGATCAGTGCTTGGGACTTTGGGAGGATGAAGCAGCACTCTTGCAGATTTCAGGCATGGCTCTGCCTCTGCTACTGTGAGTGGTGTGAGTGTGTAGTTAGATTCCCGGAGGGACTCCATGTGTATGCATATATATGCACACAAAATATATTGCATATTTATTTTTTGTTGACTGAAGCTTGACTTTTAAATCGTATGCAGATGTATTTTCTTTTTTTCAAAGAGTAGCATGTTATTTAAGGTTCTTCCTTAAATAATTTCGTCCTAATGTTTAAAAAAGTCATCATGGGAATATTTACCTTAAATAGGTGAACTCTGAGTACACGTGTGCCCTTTTCGTACCATGATCCAAATTAAGATGTGGGCTAGAGCATAAATATCATGAGGCCAAAACTTCGGAAAGACCTGAAGCGAGAGGCTTAGTATGATGGAGCCTCGAATATTTCATCTATTCCAGGTATAAAAAAAAAAAAGGATTATTTCATCCCAATGCGTCGGAACATGTTGGACACGCAAAAAAAAAAAAAAAAGATGTAATGCTCTCGGGAGAGTGGCCGTGTCACATTAGCGAGAATGGGTATTGCGAAAAAAGAAGCTTGCGTAACACGTCGGTTTCCCTCCCCGTCTTTGGTCTAAAGGGGTGATGCTGGCTGGGAATGTTTCCGTGCACGGAATCACGTGTTGCTGCATCGTCGTCCCCGTCACTGAAGCTCGTTTCATCGATGAAACAGGCTTATGTAGGCTATGTTCCCCCCTGCTGTTGGCCCTCGCCTCTAGTTAGCGGGATAGTCGGCACCTCAGTGGTGGGCTGGCGTGCGCCCACCTGTGTGTTATTTTTTCTTCTTTCTTTTTCAGTTTTTTTATTTATTTACAATTTCTAAAAAATTGAAAAAAGGAAATAAATAAATAAAAATTAATAAAAATATAAAATGACCAAAATATATCCCTACTAACTAGTGAGTTAGACCCTCCCTTTGTTTTTTTTTTTTGACACTGATAAGGTCGTTCTAAGCCCTTAGTTAAAACAATATCCACTTTATACTCTTATTTAAAATAAGGGAGACACTTCAAACCTTTATTTGAAACAAGTCAACTTTAAGCTTTTATTTGAGAAAATAAAGGCACTTTGTACCCTTTTTGAAAATTTTCCTTTTTTTTTTCTGTCTAAAAAAAATTAAAATTTACGTTCAATCCCAAATTTGCCCCAAATTTTTTTTATTGTATCAGAAAAAAAATCCCCAACTTTAGTACTAGTCCCAAATTTGCCCCAAATTTTTTTTTGGTCACAGAAATATCTCAAATTTTAAGTTCAGTCTCAAATCTACTCGAACTTTTTTTTTTGTCTAAGAGAAAAATTGCAAACCCTCAATCTATTCTCAAGTCCACCTTGTGAACTAGTCCCAACTTGACATGACATTTCCATATCGATAAAAAATCCACATGAGCAAAATAATGGGGAGATAGGTATGGATTGACGTGGCATTTTCACATGAATAACAAATACACGACAATAAAAGTTATAAAAATCGTCCAAGATGAAATCGTTCTAGGATATGAAAATTAGAAGACTAAATGAGATTTTTGGACAAAGGGCTAACGTGGGCAGATTTGATATTAGAGTAAAAATAGGATATTTTTCTCGTAGACAAAAAAAAAATTTTGGGCAGTTTTGGGACTGGACTTAAAGTTTGGAGTTTTCTCTGGAAAAAAAAAGTTTGGGGCAGTTTTGGGACTAGATCTCAAGTTTCAATTTTTTTTTTGGTAAAAAAAAAGTTCGAGGCAGATTTTGCACTGAACCTAAAGTTGAGAGTTTTTTTTAGACAAAAAAGAGTTTAAAATAGATTTGAGGCTAAACCTAAAGTTGATAATTTTTTAAGGAATTAAGCCATTTCGGACACGAAAGTAAGTTTACATCCTCGCCCAGTCAAAAGTTTGACCACTCATCTCGGGGAAGGAGAATTTGCAAAGAACTTCTTCTTGTGACTTCACCCTAAGTGTTTTTTTAAATTTTTTTTTTCAAGTTTAAATAATCTTATAAATTTAAGTCCGAACAAACATGCCCGCCTTTAAAACTGAGTGGATAAATGTTCGGACAAAGTTAGCATGGTATAGTTCACCCATTTGCGACAGGCCAACATGTTGTGTCAGGGCAGTAAAATTTCACGTTTGCAGATATTGTGCAGGACCAATAGCCCTTGATTTTGATTTACACTGGTAAATTACTTCGAGATTATCTAATCAATTCCGTTTTGTATAAGACCAAGTTTTAGGTTTAAGAAGTATATATACTCCTACCATTAAGTCCTCGAGCAGAATTCCCTTTGCTTTTCTTTCCTAATCTTCAATTTCACGTGTGCAAGAAATCGATTCTCTTTCCTTCTCGCCCTCTGGCCGAGAGTCACATTCTCAACTTGATCAGATTTGTGGCTTGATTTTTTTTTTAAAGCAGTCTTTCTTAATCTTCAATTTCACGTGCAAAAAAGTTGATTCTCTATCCTTCTCACCCGCTGATCGGAATCACATTCTCAATTTGATTTGGGCCACAAAATATGAATAATAATTAATTATGCCAAAATAATATCTTTGCGTAGTATGGTCTCAGTTTTCACGCTAACAACCTCCTATAGCACGGCGAAATTGCTGGAGACCAACTAATGTAGATTTGGCCCCATCATACCACACATGTTAAGACGCAAACACTATTTTAAGCCAATGCTCTTCAATACAATTTACCAAACACTACTTGTATTTTGCGAAACCCCTTTGACCCAAAGGCTTTTGAATTTCGCCAAAACATTTCCTCAAAACTGAACCAAACACACCCTTAATGTCTATTTATAGTTAAAATTAGGTTTCTTATGCCTTATCCAAGCATGTTCATATTAAAGAAATAGTGGGCTTGATTCAATCCTCGTGGGTTTAATTAAGCTCAGAGTCTCACAGTGTCAGTTCAAGCTTAATTTATACGGGCTTAATCCAACTGATTAAGTTCAGAACCCTTACCTCTAAGTCCATCTGCCGCTGAGTCTATTAACAATGCTCCTATATCTATATGCAAGTTTGTAAATTTTCTGTTTAGAGGTTAGGAAAGATTTCTAATTTTCTATGCAATAAATGAGTACATGAGTAGTCAAATTTAGGTGTCAGCAGTGATACGATCTTAGATTTCACACTCACAATCCCCTCATAAGACGGCAAAATTGCTAGGCAACCCTTATCATATATTTTCAAGCCAAGTCTTAGGCCAAAATCCGGCCTACGCGTGAAGACGAGAGTTGAAATAACTAAATGATAAGCCACGTCTCCATCTAACAACCTACGCTTTCACAACAATTTAAGAATAGTCGCGAGTGGTCCTACAAAATTTTACGAGGATAGGAATCCAATCTTGACATGCTTTTTCACTCTAAACCATCGTCAAGTAAAATAAGAGATCAGTGGTAAAATTGAGATCAGCAGGGGAACTGTATCTGATCCTTTAAATATAGCAACCATCTCTTTTTTCGAGGAATGTTCATGGTGTCCATTGTTGAGAGCAGATCAGTGGAAAAATTGAGGCTAAGCTCGTATTCTAATCATTCCACAAAGACCGAATGTGGAAGGCAGCGTAAGGAAAACGTTTTCTTTCAACGAATCAGCTAATATTAAAGATAATTTGACAGATTATATCATGACCTCACAATATTTTCATTTTGAGTGTCGAAGAGAGAGGAAGGGAGAACAAGCGCCCAGGTCATTGATGACAAATTAGTGAACTTATATGGAATTAAGATTTGGTGGCTCGACAGCCTTTGGATCCATTTGGATGGCCTTATTGTGGAACTAAGAGGATTATAGGCAATGCCCTTAGTGAGGGCTTCGTGCCATCATTTTCTCAAATGAAATGTCTCAATTTACAATACGTAGTAAGCCTTAATAGAGAAAAGGTTGGTGTCGGCCCGGCATGTGCCTATGATCAAGCTTTTTCTCGTCAACTTCCAGTAATTTTGTAAACCTTAGTGCTTGTAGCGTGAGACCTGGCGCAGAGGTAAGTTGGATGATACTAGATTAATTGATCTGCAATGTTCCTGACAAGCTTGTTTTCCTTCCCATGCTCTATGCAGGCTATGCTGATGATTAGTTTAGAACCACAATCTTGTGCTGTCTGAAGTTGTGCGGTACTCTATGTAGGTATTCTAGCCTGCCTGGATGGATATATGGACATAGCAATGGAACAGACGGGAGAGTACGTCAATGGGCAGCTGAAAAACAAGTATGGAGATGCTTTTATTCGAGGAAATAATGGTAATATTGTGTTTAAAACTTCTGATAGTTAAGTCATATCTTTCGTTACTTGGATCATGCTTAACTGGTATGATTTATTGCAGTTCTGTACATCAGCACTTCCAAGCGGACACCGGCATACGGGGCTTACCGTTGATTGTGCTGTGTAATAGAGCCTGGTGGAGTTATGTGGTCATTACTTTAGATGGGTACATAACTCTTCCTAATTTACCATTTCATCATATGCATCTGGCTCTCTGTTTGTGTATTGCCATTTGGTTTGATGCTGGCCTTTTTGTGAAGAAGGCGACAACGGATTTTAAGCATCATCAACCTTGGGTGCCATCTATCTATCTGTGCAAAAGCTCATTGATTAAATGATATAATGCCTGTTAGAATGTGGGCTGAGTTCTCGGCAACTCGTATGAGTGAAGCGGCGACTTGCTTACCTCAAACTTCAAGCAGAATTTCAATTCAACCTGAATTATTAATCAAATGAACCTTACCTATTAAACTGAAGTAAATGAAGAAATATAACATCAGTCTTTTTTGTAACGATATTCATTGTTGAAATATAATCAATAGTAAAATTGAGGCTCTGATGTTAAGCTCGTCTTCTCATCTATCAACCATGACTAGTGGGAAGGGTAACGTTGGAAGAATGTTCTGTTCTTGAAATCAGTAAGTCATTATAGATATTTGGCAGATTAAATGATGTTTGCACGAGATATTCATTTTGTTATTTGGAAAAATGTGAAAAATAAGAATCTAGCACATACGTGCTTCCATTTGATTACAGGATACGAGAAACCATTCTTCGACTGCATGAGAATATACGAAAAAACTGGCTTTCAAACTTCATGGTTTTTCTTTTGGGTATAGAGAGGGAAGGAGAACAAGAGCAGAGAAAGAGAAGGGGAGACGCAGGGTGTTTGGTCATTGTTGACATCTGATTTTTAATCATCCTTTCTGTTTTAAAATTAATAAAATTTTTTTTTAATAAAAACTCATAAAATTGAAAAATCAACTTTGGGGACCTTGGCTAAGCCTAAAGAACCAATTTTGATCAAAAAATGATTTTCCATATTTTTCGTATTTTTCGGTATTTTTTATTTATTTATTTTCGAAAATTAATAGAAAATTCATAAAAATTCATAAAATTGAAAAATCAACTTTGGAAGCCTTGGCCAAGCCTAGGCAACCATTTTTGAACAAAAAATAAAATTTCATATTATATATATTTTTAATTTTTTTAAAAAAAATACAAAAATACTTGAAAATTTTGGAAAAATAACATTTGAGGCCAAAAAAATACACAAAGATAGTTAATATTTTTATTTTAAATCTATTTTCATATTGGCCATCGCAAATTCATAAAAATCCAATTCGAGTCACGTGTTCCTTCACGAGTATAATCTTGAATCGGGCCTAAAAAAATTTAATTTGAGTCGACTTATTTTTAATTTTCACTTTTTATGAGTTGTGACATTGTCTTCTAATATTTTAAATTTTCATCTTGGCCCAATTATACCCAGAATGACTTAATTTTGCAAAAGGGCTTTAATTAAATTCTGCATTATTTTCAGCGGCAAGAAATGAGCTTAAATTTGACATGTGATAAATTTTGGAGTGTCAAAAATTGTGAGGAGATTTGGACTTAAAAAAATATATTTTTTGAGGGACTAAATTGTAAATACTTAAAATTCAAGGACTAGAGTGCAAATACTTAACTCTTGAAGGATTATTTTACAAATAACAAAAAGAAGAGTTAGTGGATAAATTAGAATAAAGAAGGGAAGATGGAGAAGAGGAGATAAAGAAGAGAAGTTGGAGAAGAATGGATGGAGAAAATAAGATAAGAATAGAGAATGGAAGATGGAGATGAAGAAGAGTTAGTAGAGAAATTAGAATGGAAGATAAGAATAGAGAAGGGAAGATGGAGATGAAGAAGAGTTAGTGGAGAAATTAGAATGGGAGATAAATATGGAGAAGGGAAGATGAAGATGAAGAAGAGTTAGTGGAGAGATTAGAATGTGAGATAGAGATGGAGAATGGAAGATGAAAATGAAGAAGAGTTAGTGGAGAAATTAGAATGGGAGATAGAGTTAGTGGAAAAATTAGAATGGGAGATAGATTAGTAGATTATAAAAGGAGGAAGAAGTGAGCTTGAGGGGGGAATTTTTTAGAGAGAAAATTGGAAGTGTTTGGGAGAATTTTTTGGAGAGAAAATTTTGGATGTTTGAGAGAGTTTTGGGAGATTGAAGAAAAATTTGAGAGAAAGAAAATACCAAAAGAGAGAGAATTTTGAAGATGATGGAAGTTTAAAGCTAGGGGTTATCATCACAAATTCCTTCATCGATAAATATAAATCAAGAGTTCTTCCTCGTCAACGAGCAAGCAAATTCGAGCTAAGTGTTTTTATTTATTCATTTGTTTATGGTTTTACTTGCAAATTAGCACAAATTGTATACACTTTCTCCATCTCTTTTTTTTTTCCATATTTTATGTCAGGAGAAGGATATCTCTACGTCAACAGCAAAAATCTCGTAGAGATGCAAAAATCGGCCCAGACAAGCTCCTAAGCTGTCCACCGATTCCTCAACTGATCTGTGACTAAAAGTCCCTCTTAATTCAAAAGAAACTCTCTATATTGGGAACATAGAGAGCGAAAATCAATTATAGAAATCCCTCCCAAAAAAATGGGAGATAAGTACTCTTTCCACTCTTCTGGTTTTAGGTGCAGATTAGCACATATTTTGTATACTGACATTTCACTCTATTTTATGTCAGGAAGCCGCAGCTTTATATCAATGGTCAACCCTATGGAAGCACAAAATCGGCTTGGAGGAGTCCTCAAGCGCGCACAAATTTCAAATTGTTGAATCAATTCGTTGTATTTTATTTTAAAGAATTCATACCCCAGAATGGAGAGGACAAAGTCCATCCGCAATTTAAATACCTGCACCATAAATCCCAAAGGGAAGAGCTAAGCCAATGCTTAGCCTCCCATTGGAGGTTTTTACTTACAGTAGTTAAATACCTGCAACTTAAATACCTGTACCTTAAATCCCAAAGGGAAGAGCCAAGCCAATGCTTAGCCTCCCATTGGAGGTTTTTACTTACAGTAGTTAAATACCTGCAACTTAAATACCTATACCTTAAATCCCAAAGGGAAGAGCCAAGCCAATGCTTAGCCTCCCATTGGAGGTTTTTACTTACAGTAGTTAAATACCTGCAACTTAAATACATGTACCTTAAATCCCAAAGGGAAGAGCCAAGCCAATGCTTAGCCTCCCATTGGAGGTTTTTACTTACAGTAGTTAAATACCTGCAACTTAAATACCTGTACCTTAAATCCCAAAGGGAAGAGCCAAGCCAATGCTTAGCCTCCCATTGGAGGTTTTTACTTACAGTAGTTTAAATACTTGCAACTTAAATACCTGTACCTTAAATCCCAAAGGGAAGAGCCAAGCCAATGCTAGGCCTCCCATTGGAGGTGTTTATTCACTGTCATGTACTTCCTATAATTTAATTTTTGAATCATCAGACCCAAAAGATAAGTAGGTCGTAATACTGCACAGAAGTCGTTAACACACTCCCTCTTTCGGCTTCAGGGAATCTTTAACACTTAAAAAAATATAACAAATAAAAATATATACCATCCATGCATCCTATTTAAAAAGTGAAAACACAAAAGAGAATACCCTACTAAAGCCTTAGGAATAAACCAAGTCTGAGTTGCCGAATTAGGATATCCATGAAATTAAGGTACCGAAAGGGCATTAGTTTTAATTAACTAGTGTAACCAAGTCCCCGAGCTCATAATCTCTGGTTCGCAGGAATAAATTAGTTCTCCCGCTAATTTATTTAGGTTTCTAATCGACCTACCAAGAACGATTAGTGGCGACTCCAAATTTTAAAATCATTTAAACAAAAACCAAAGTTGCGATTCGGTAGGGCTTGGGAGGGTCCGCGTTAGGTTAGTCAAATCTAATTAACCTAATAATCCGTTAACCCCTTTTAAAATTTAAAATTTTTTTAGAGGGTCGCGACAGACTGACGACTCCACTGGGGACAGAGATTTTTAAATTTTCGAAAAAAGATACCAATTGGAATACTTAAATTTTTTCAAAATTTTAAAAGTCTTAGTGGACTTAGGCCAATGAAAATTTCATGCATATCTCGCTTCTGGCGATATTGTTTGGGACTCATTCTATAGGTGTTATATGTTTTTGCAGGATGGGAGTTATAAGGGGCGGAGTGTTTGGCTAACCCCTTTGTTTTGCAGGCTCGGTATTGGGTTATTTGTTTAATTTCGCACATTTTTAGAAGCGCTGTTTTGATATCAATTGTTGTGCACGTCTTGCATACTCTGAGGATCACGACACATGCACACACAAGCGTCTAAACCCAAGTCGCGAAATTCTTCCTAGAAAACCATAGATAGGGATCGAATATGCAAAGCTCTTGCGTCGATTGCGCTCGGGTTGACCATATTTTATTCCGCTCATTATCTGAATTGACAATTCTTCCCATTGTGATGTGATTGCGCGGAGGGTAAGTTTGTCAATTCAGATAGTGGGAGCCTTTTTAGGTCCATACCTTGTCTCTCCTTCTTTTATTTTCTAGAGTCCACTCCTCACTTGAGTCATGCGCATGACTATGTGATTTGCATTTCTCCAAGGTAAAAGTAAGTTCTCTAATTTTATCTTGTATTTATTTTCGGTCGGTCCATGCTAGGTGTTAGTCAGTTTTTGAGCTTGATATTACGACCATTCTTTTTAAAAGAAAATAAAAATTAAATTTGTCCCTCATTTCTTTTAATTTTTTTTTGAAAAAATGATGTAAAAAAATCCCTTCATGGGAATTTTATTAACCAATAATGGATTTTTGTCATATTTTTATTGCTTCAATAAAAATGAAATTTTCCTGAAAAAAATTTTCCTCTGAAAATTTCAATAAAAAGAAAAATTCCTTAAAAAAAAACTCTAGTAGACATCAAGTGATTTTATCACATTTTTCAAATTATAAAAACTTGCAAGAAAATTCTTCTCGAGAAATTCGCTCATGTTTTTCTAAGAAATTTTTCTCTAAATAAAATTAGACTAATTGACCAATAAGAGATTTTTGTCATGTTTTTTTTCTCTCCAATAAAAATGAAATTTTCCCGACAAATTTTCCTCTGAAAATTTATTTCGATAAAAAGAAAAATTCCTTTAAAAAAACATCAAGTGATTTTATCACATTCTTTCAAATTATAAAAACTTGCAACAAAAATTCTTTTCGAGAAATTCGCTCATGTTTTTCTAAGAAAAGTTTCTCTAAATAAAATTAGACTAATGTCTCGGGGGAATTTCGTTAACCAATAAAGGATTTCTGTCATGTCTTTCCTGCTTCAATAAAAATAAAATTTTCCTGACAAATTTACCTCTGAAAATTTATTTTGATAAAAAGGAAATTCCTTCAAAAAATTTTAGTAAACGTCAAGAGACTTTGTCACATTCCTTTAAAAAAAATAAAAAAAAGAATAATAAATCTGAAAAAAAATTATGTATCAGAAATTAACCCATTTCTTCCTAAGGAAATTTTTTTTTCTTTCTTCTGATTTCTCTATAAAATAGAAAAAATCAAATTGGACTAATATAGGAGTCATGGACCGACATTTCTTGTGTCGCATACTAATTATATCCTTTTCTTTTGCAGGGAGATCCTAGATACCCCAGACGGGTGTAAAAATTAAGTTCAATAATATATCAAGAATCATCTTCAGAAATACCAAAAGACGAAAAACACCGAGGCTTCAACCGTTAATTCTGGGGGGCAAACGAACATTATCCATCTTTGACAGACAAAGTTGTGTCAATCCGTAAACTTGTATGGGCAGTGTATTCTGATATGACGGTGGATTTATACTGATTAAACATGGGGGCATATTTAATGTATTGCAGAGGATTCCGCGTCTTTTGAAAAACAATATGGATTATATAATCAGAACCTATGAAACAAATACCTTTACCTGATCAAATCAACCAGAGACCGGTCTTAAAATTTCCTCTTATCCGAAACATGCGGAGGGCTTTAGAGGACCGAGGTTCTATTAATGAACGTGGCCCACAGGAATTTCTCCCGACGCTACAGGCGACCGACACGAGCAAGTGGACGCCGAAAGAAACAAAATATGGATAAAAGTGGGCACACAACAGGTGGCCGGATTTACTACCAGCGCACTGATCGAGTTGTCATAGCGTTATTGTTCGTGATCTCAAGATGGATAGTGGGGGCCACCGCCGAACCCATCATCAATGTTCTCGATATCATCGTCTGGAGCAATTAAACAAGAACATCAAGAAGAACATTAAGCCTCGACATCTTCGGTACCTCAAATCGTTCTGTTATGCTATGCGGAAGAAACGATAGCAGGAAAATTAAAAAAAAAAAAAACAAAACACGTGAAGCTTTTCTTTCATTCCATTCATCAAAGAGTATTACAACAACTCACTGGGGAGGAAAGGTAAAGCTAAACTGGGCCCTGATGACCATTACGAAAGAGCTCAACTGACTCTCCAAACAGTTGATGCTCTGGATGCACCGGGCGCTCTCGGGATCAAGCTCCGCGAGCCTAAAGAAGAGGCGATCGCACTTCTCTTTAACCTGGGACATAGTGGCCTCGTAATGCTCAACGACAAACTCTAGGTCCGGAACCGCTGCCCTCTCGAAAGCAATGTCTGCCGTAATGTCATCAAGTCTCTCCTGCAGCCAACCATATTTGCACCTCATCACAATATTGCCTGGCTCCTGTTCGGCGTAAGTTCGGACTAAGGCCAGACGGTCCACCAACTTCCCCCTCTCACGAACCAGCCACGAAAGCTGATCGTTGGCAAACTTGAGGGCCTTTTTGTGATTATCAGCCACAAACGTAACTGTTGCCAGACGCTCGTGCCGGTCTCGGTAACGGGCTTTCACGACGGCGGTCACAAGGACCGTCTCATAAGCACGGTTATAGGCAGCCAGAAAATTGATGAAGAGGGTCGAGAAGTTCCGGTACTCCTTCCCTAGTTGGGTACCCTCAACAGAAGCAGCGTCCACGGTCCTAAATAAACCGAGGATTTCAGCCTCAACGGTAGAGTTTTTGGCTATATGAGCGTAACCTCTACCAAGAAGATTGTAGAGTCTCTCCCACCCAGCTAGGACTTCGGCGGATAAGGTATGGTTAGGAGAATTGGCCATTTTTGAAAGCAGAATACGAAAGAAAGGGGGAGAGAGGTGAGGCAGATGAGCGGAATGCGAAGATGGTAATCTGCTTTGAAGTGAATATTGATTTCATAGTGACGGTATCAACCAGTCAAGATTTCTCTTATCTACCATTCTCTATTGGCACCACCCTCGTTGGCTCGAATTCCCATCAGATGGCGACTGCGAGCTAAGCGAGTCCGAAATCTCCACAGAAAGTTTGACGAGACACCGCCACTTTGAAAAAGAAGACGGAAAGATGAGCTGAGTGGAAGACACGGCAAACGTTAGCGAAAAGGAGACACGACTTGTCTTCATTGGAGGACCCGCCAGTAAATCGACGGTGGAGATCTTGACAGGGGCCCTCTATCACGAAAAGAAAAAAGAAGACAAACTGAGCGAGAAACAAGGATTTCCCCTTTGATCAAAAGCTGAATATCAGATTTTCTCCCTCGGAAAATCTAATAGCGCTGCCCGTGAAGAGGGAAGTCGTTGCTATTGCCAGAGAGAGAACTTGTCCCCATTTGATAGTCAGAGTTCATTCGCAAGAACTCGCAAGAGAAAGATAGAGAGGAAGGAGTTCTCGTGGGAGAGGAATTCAAAACCTTCACCATCAAAGCATCGGCTTTCAAAGCCTGTTACGAGAAGCCATCAACGATCTCGTGATCCCTCAAGTCCGAGAAGACATCCCGAGGCGGTCTCGAATCGGCAGTCCTAGATCCAGAAATATGTCGAGTATTAGGGGAACGGGCGCATGTTCAACCCTGGTCAAAGCTGATGAAGTTCCTTACCCTGAGGGTCTACTGGTCATTGTCGCGACCCTCTAAAAATATTTTTATTAATTCTAGGGGTTAACGGATTATTAGGTTAATTAGATTTGACTAACCTAATGCGGACCTTCCCAAGCCCTACCGAATCGCAACTTTGGTTTTTGTTTAAATGATTTTGAAATTTGGAGTCGCCACTAATCGTTCTTGGTAGGTCGATTAGAAACCTAAATAAATTAGCGGGAGAACTAATTTATTCCTGCGAACCAGAGATTATGAGCTCGGGGACTTGGTTACACTAGTTAATTAAAACTAATGCCCTTTCGGTACCTTAATTTCATGGATATCCTAATCCGGCAACTTAGGCTTGGTTTATTCCTAAAGCTCTAGTAGGGTATTCTCTTTTGTGTTTTCACTTTTTAAATAGGATGCATGGATGGTATATATTTTTATTTGTTATATTTTTTTAAGTGTTAAAGATTCCCTGAAGCCGAAAGAGAGAGTGTGTTAACGACTTCTGTGCAGTATTACGACCTACTCATCTTTTGGGTCTGATGATTCAAAAATTAAATTATAGGAAGTACATGACAGTGAATAAACACCTCCAATGGGAGGCCTAGCATTGGCTTGGCTCTTCCCTTTGGGATTTAAGGTACAAGTATTTAAGTTGCAAGTATTTAAACTACTGTAAGTAAAAACCTCCAATGGGAGGCTAAGCATTGGCTTGGCTCTTCCCCTTGGGATTTAAGGTACAGGTATTTAAGTTGCAGGTATTTAACTACTATAAGTAAAAACCTCCAATGGGAGGCTAAGCATTGGCTTGGCTCTTCCCTTTGGGATTTAAGGTACAGGTATTTAAGTTGCAGGTATTTAACTATTGTAAGTAAAAACCTCCAATGGGAGGCTAAGCATTGGCTTGGCTCTTCCCTTTGGGATTTAAGGTGCAGGTATTTAACTACTGTAAGTAAAAACCTCCAATGGGAGGCTAAGCATTGGCTTGGCTCTTCCCTTTGGGTTTTAAGGTGCATGTATTTAAGTTGCAGGTATTTAACTACTATAAGTAAAAACCTCCAATGGGAGGCTAAGCATTGGCTTGGCTCTTCCCTTTGGGATTTATGGTGCAGGTATTTAGATTGCGGATGGACTTTGTCCTCTCCATTTTGGGGTATGAATTTTTTAAAATGAAATACAACGAATTGATTCAACAATTTGAAATTTGTGCGCGCTTGAGGACTCCTCCAAGCCGATTTTGTGCTTCCATAGGATTGACCATTGATATAGAGCTGCGGCTTCCTGACATAAAATAGAGTGAAGTGTTAGTATACAAAATATGTGCTAATCTGCACCTAAAACCAGAAGAGTAGAAAGAGTACTTATCTCCCATTTTTTTGGGAGGGATTTCTATAATTGATTTTCGCTCTCTATGTTCCAAATATAGAGAGTTTCTTTTGAATTAAGAGGGACTTTTAGTCACAGATCAGTTGAGAAATCGGTGGACAGCTTAGGAGCTTGTCTGGGCCGATTTTTGCATCTCGACGAGATTTTTGCTGTTGACGTAGAGATATCCTTCTCCTAACATAAAATATGGAAGAAAAAGGAGATGGAGAAAGTGTATACAATTTGTGCTAATTTGCGAGTAAAACCATAAATAAATGAATAAATAAAAACACTTAGCTTGAATTTGTTTGCTCGTTGACGAGGATGAACTCTTGATTTATATTGATCGATGAAGGAATTTGTGATGATAACCCCTAGCTTTAAACTCCCATCATCTTCAAAATTCTCTCTCTTTTGGTATTTTCTTTCTCTCAAAATTTTCTTCAATCTCCCAAAACTCTCTCAAACATCCAAAATTTTCTCTCCAAAAAATTCTCCCAAACACTTCAAATTTTCTCCCTCCCAAGAATCCTTTCTCAAGCTCACTTCTTCCTCCTTTTATAACCTACTCATCTATCTCCCATTCTAATTTTTCCACTAACTCTATCTCCCATTCTAATTTCTCCACTAACTCTTCTTCATTTTCATCTTCCATTCTCCATCTCTATCTCACATTCTAATCTCTCCACTAACTCTTCTTCATCTTCATCTTCCCTTCTCCATATTTATCTCCCATTCTAATTTCTCCACTAACTCTTCTTAATCTCCATCTTCCCTTCTCTATTCTTATCTTCCATTCTAATCTCTCTACTAACTCTTCTTCATCTCCATCTTCCCTTCTCTATTCTTATCTTATTTTCTCCATCCATTCTTCTCCAACTTCTCTTTTTCATCTCCTCTTCTTCATCTTCCCTTCTCTATTCTAATTTATCCACTAACTCTTCTTTTTATTATTTGTAAAATAATCCTTCAAGAGTTAGGTATTTGCACTCTAGTCCTTGAATTTTAAGTATTTACAATTCAGTCCCTGAAAAAAATATATTTCTTTAAGTCCAAATCTCCTCACAATTTTTGACACACCAAAATTTACCACATGTCAAATTTAAGCTCATTTCTTGTCGCTGAAAATAATGCATAATTTAATTAAAGCCCTTTTGCAAAATTAAGTCATTCTGGGTATAATTGGGCCAAGATGAAAATTTAAAATATTAGAAGACAATGTCACAACTCATAAAAAGTAAAAGTTAAAAATAAGTTGACTCAAATTAAATTTTTTTAGGCCCGATTCGAGATTATACTCGTGAAGGAACACGTGACTCGAATTGGATTTTTCTGAATTTGCGATGGCCAATATGAAAATAGATTTAAAATAAAAATATTAACTATCTTTGTGTATTTTTTGGCCTCAAATGTTATTTTTCCAAAATTTTCAAATATTTTTGTATTTAAAAAAAAAATTAAAATATATATAATATGAAAAATTATTTTTTGGTCAAAATTCGTTCCCTAGGCTTGGCTAAGGTTCCCAAAGTTGATTTTTCAATTTTATGAATTTTTATGGATTTTCTATTAATTTTCGAAAATAAATAAATAAAAAATACGTAAAAATACTGAAAATATGAAAAATCGTTTTTTTGGTCAAAATTGGTTCCCTAGGCTTGGCTAAGGTCCCCAAAGTTGAATTTTCAATTTTATGAATTTTTATGGATTTTTTATTACTTTAGCAATAGAAAAAATGATTAAAAATCAGGTGTTAACAGCTGTCCCTCTTTGAAAGGAAGCTCGGTAGAGGTTCATTTCAAAGACGAGATGACACCTGGATTCTTATCGACTCAATACAAGTAAATAAAAAGAGTCGTGACATGATTGTTCCACTGAAAATGAAATGAGAACCTAAGGATTCGTTATATAAAAAAACTTTAGGTGGTTGAACTTGAACCCGTATGGTGGATCAACCCATGGTAGATTCCTAATAAAAGGATTCTACTGATTAAAAATTGAATTAAAATTTGACCCGTGTGGTGGGTCATACCATTTGACCCGTATGGTGGGTCGTACCATGGTAGATTCCTAATAAAAGGATTCTACTGATTAAATTTTGATTGAGATTTGACCCGTATGGTAGGTCACCACATGGAGATACCTGTAAGAAGGACTTGGTGCCTGTAGAAAGGACTTGGTGCCAGTAAAAAGGACTTGGTGCTTTGCCTGTAAGAAGAACTTTGTGCCTGTAAGAAGGACTTGCTTTGCCTGTAAGAAGGACTTGATTTGCCTGTAAGAAGGACTTTGTTTGCCTGTAAGAAGGACTTTGTTTTGCCTGTAAGAAGGACTTACTTTGCCTGTAAGAAGGACTTTGTGCCTGTAAGAAGGACTTGATTTGCCTGTAAGAAGGACTTTGTTTGCCTGTAAGAAGGACTTTATGCCTGTAAGAAGGACTTGATTTGCCTGTAAGAAGGACTTTGTGCCTGTAAGAAGGACTTTGTGCCTGTAAGAAGGACTTGATTTGCCTGTAAGAAGGACTTTGTGCCTGTAAGAAGGATTTTGTGCCTGTAAGAAGGACTTGATTTGCCTGTAAGAAGGACTTTGTGCCTGTAAGAAGGACTTGGTTTGCCTGTAAGAAGGACTTAGTTTGCCTATAAGAAGGACTTGGTGCCTATAAGAAGGACTTGGTTTGCCTGTAAGAAGGACTTTATGCCTGTAAGAAGGACTTGATTTGCCTGTAAGAAGGACTTGTTTTGCCTGTAAGAAGGACTTGATTTGCCTGTAAGAAGGACTTTGTGCCTGTAAGAAGGACTTGTTTTGCCTGTAAGAAGGACTTGGTTTGCCTGTAAGAAGGACTTGGTGCCTGTAAGAAGAACTTGGTTTGCCTATAAGAAGGACTTTATGCCTGTAAGAAGGACTTGTTTTGCCTGTAAGAAGGACTTGTTTTGCCTGTAAGAAGGACTTGATTTGCCTGTAAGAAGGACTTGGTTTGCCTGTAAGAATGACTTGATTTGCCTGTAAGAAGGACTTGATTTGCCTGTAGGAAGGACTTTGTGCCTGTAAGAAGGACTTTGTGCCTGTAAGAAGGACTTGGTTTGCCTGTAAGAAGGACTTGATTTGCCTGTAGGAAGGACTTTGTGCCTATAAGAAGGACTTGATTTGCCTGTAAGAAGGACTTGGTTTGCCTGTAAGAAGGACTTATTTTGCCTGTAAGAAGGACTTGGTGTACCTCAAAGGGTGCCATTCTGGAATCTGGAAAGATCAAGAATCATGCAGAAGCTCAAACCCAAATTATATTATCCTGTCGCTTTAGGAATAAACCAAAGAGGCAGAGATCAAAAGGTCTCGAACATTTCTGTCCTTGAGACAAATCATGCTTTATTGAAGAAGGTGGATACCTGTATGTACCGCAATGGATTCGAGTACCCCAACAACCGTCAGAATTCATTCTCTTGAAAGGTTCAGGTTGAAGATATACTTACCTGAGAATTTGGAAGAAATGCTTGGTGGCTTCTCGACAACCAGGCTTGTTCATTCAATAATCGCTGAATGAATTTCAAGACTTTGGAAGGTAGTTTGAACATTGGGAATGTGTTGCCTGTCAGGCAGTATCAGAGGTAACATGTGCAAGCATTTTCATCAATGAGTTGATCGGTTCATGTAAAACTATTCAACCAAGTCGGCAATGATTAGAAGTAGTCTGTGTGATAACTCATGATGCAATCAATCCAAATATGGATCATGCAAAACTATTCTGTCAAGCTTGCATTACCAATTCTGTTTAAGGAGGTTCTCATAGTATGAACGCCTCGAATGTAATCTGAATGGGGGACTTCAATCCGAAAGGGCATTCTCTCACTCTGGGGAAAGGCTGTTTATCTGTAAATTAAAATGTTAGACTTGCGTGGAAATGGTTTGCCTTTCCTCATCCTGTCATGCCCCATTCTGCACATTTGATGTCTCCTGTGCAGTTTATGCTCTAAGTTGGAGTTGGTAAGTTAAACACACGGAATAGTCATACATAATTCATGAACTGTGTAAGCACAATGCAGATGTGACAATTTTTTAGCATTACATGTGTTTATATAATGTGCAAATATGGGCGGATTTGAATTGCCCCTGGTATGTGGGCGGACCGAACAAATTGGGAAGCCTACTCCTTATGTCGAGGGGTGGTTCGTCTCAAACTTTGTCTCTACGTGATGAAGCATATGGGTGAGGGAGCATTTCGGTTTGTTTAATGACAGCGACCGCCACGGTTTAGCGGTTGAATGCCCCTGTAAAAAGCAAAGAAATTATTCTTGAAATCAAACGAGATAAGGAAGACATACTTGCTTTTTCGCTTCAGAGCTTGTGATCAATTTGCCTCATTTTTCACCAGAATAGATCTTGTCAGATGATCATAATTTTCTTTTGGATTTGTCTCCTTCAACATGTTAAATGTTAGTGTAAATATTTCCTGTAAAAAGAAAAAGAGACATATCAGCCAGTATTAAAAGGGATAAATTGAAAACGATACTGATTTACCCTTCATCTTGAATGTCTTGCACGAGTCTTTTACCAGTTTTGTTGGATTGAATTTTCCTCGACTTTTGTTGGGCGCCTCACCATTATGGGAAGACTATGGTAAAATACTGACTTTGATATTACTCGTCGAATATTCCTGTTTGTAAAAAAAAGAAATGCACAAAAAGTTGTTTCATTTATTTATAATACATACAACATTCCCCACCCTTGGGGATCGAACTCGGAATATTTCGGACCTACTGTCATCCCCCATACCATTCGGTCCATTGGACCGTAGGTGTCCATGGGGCTTTCTTTTCCAGGGTTAATCCTTGGGGATAACGCAGCCCTGTTGTATCACCTTGGGCCATGTTACGGTATTTCTCGAGGTAATTTGCAATCCCTGTTAAGAATGGAATAAGACAATTCAAGACTTGAGATGATTATGTGCACATTAGAACGATACAGAATTACCCATTTCTGAGATTGTTCGCATCTTTCGCTTGTACTTTCCTTTGTCCGAAACTGTCTATCCCGTGGTAATGCCCATGAGTTGATTTGCCCCCAAATTTTATCCAACATGTATTCGGATATGATTGCGTTCTCGGGTCGATTTGCAATTTCCTGAGAATAGAAGGGGCTTAATTTTAAAACTTGGAGCAACTGAGGGTAAATTGAAACGATACGGAGTTACCCTTCAGGTTTATGCAGATTTTCACTCGCCATCAATTCATCGCGCGGTTGGTGAGGTGGCGGATTCGAGCATTTAATATGGGGAAGTCGGATTATTACTCCTTGCTTTTACACATTCACAAAAGCAGAAAAACACATCACGCAAGGAAATAAAACACATTCACCCATTCAGGATTAGTTCTGCTTCCTCTACAGGCTCTCCCATGATCAGCTGGCTTCATCCCAAATTAGGTATGCATCGGCCATATTGAAGGTCTCGTGCTCACTGGCTGAACAAGTGCATCACAGTCTCGATGCTTTACCGATATCAAACTGGTTGATTATGGCGAAAAGATCATCGTCAATGTCCGCTTGGTGGTGATCTGCCCCTTCTTCCTCGGGAGGTATTGATACTGATCCAGTATCATTGGTCCTTTTGTACCCTGCTCCAACAGAACTCGATCCTGTTATAAATTGGTCTAACTTACCTCTTAAACGTGCATTTTCGATCCTCAGATCATACATTTCATCGAGGGTGAGGAGGAGGCTATTGCAGTTGGGGCAGGTGGCGGAGTCAAAAGTCTCTTTATACATCTTGTTTTCCGCTCGGAGGTTTTCATTTTCAACTCTTAGAAACTCGGCTTCGTTGTGCTCATGACGAGTCTTCATTCGGGTTCGTCTATTTTGAAACCAGAACTTGATTTGCGAAGGTTCAAGGCATAGCTCTTGACTCAGTTCCATTTTTTGTTTGCCGTCTGGCATAGGGCACGTTCTGAAGAAAGCTTCAAGCTTTCGTACTTGCTCCTCAGTATGGCGACGGTAACGCTTCTTTTGACCTTTACCGTTGTTGTCATTGTCCTTACCGGGCTCTTGGACGTCGTCGGTGGAAGGGCCGGGCTCCATAGGCTCGATCCCAAATATGGCTTCGAACTCTTCCTCTCCCATATTCAGCAAGTAACGATAACTTTCAAGTGTGTTGGGTTGAGACATCTTCGATTTGGTTAACGATTTCTCAAAGTTTGATATCTCTTCTTATATTTTCACTCTCTGGATTTTTCTGGGAGACTGCGTATGCTTTAAGAGTCTCTCTTTCGAGCACGAATGAGAATTATCAAGAAGATGCCTCCTTTAAAATTAGACGTGGGTTTAGCAACTGTATTGCCTCTCTCGAGTGTTCTGGCTTTCTCGATTTTCTTTTCATCGTATCTCTCGCCCAGCTCGTCTCCTTCCATCTTTCCGTGGAAGGGGGCCCCTTGTTGCTGTCTCCACCGTCAATTTGCTGGCGAGTTCTTCAATAAAGACGAGTCGTATCTTTTCTGCCGAAAATGTCTTTGTCTCCCACTCAGCTTATTTTTTATCCTTTCTTTTTCAAAGTAGTGGCGTCTCGTCCAACTTTTCCGTAGAGACGTCGGATTTGCTTGACTCGAGATTGGAGACGAGTAGCGGAGGTGATACTGATAGGGAATGGTAGACAGGAAAATTTGGCCAGTAGAGACTTCCCCTGCAAAAATGAAAGAGAATGCGGCAGTATATGTTCTTCATATTCTAGAAAAATTGGAACGATACTGTTTTACCCTTGTGTATACTTCCATTGAATTTGAATTGAGGAAGTTCCTTCATTTGGATTGGATTGAATTGTATGTCCCGAGTTGCCCTTCACTTTGAGCTTGCCACATATGTGCTTTGCTTAGTTGGGCCTTGTTTTCTTTCGGGTTGCCTTGGACCATTATCATTTTCCATGCCATTGGGTCCGTGGACCGGAGGGCTCCTTTAATTTGAAGGTTACCTTGAAGGCGAATGAGTCCTATCGCATTCCATTGGGTCATTTCATTTTGCGACACTCTTAAGGCACTTTGCGATTCCCTGGGTGAGAATGGAACAAATCCAATTTAGCATTTTGCAACGATTGAGGGTAAATTGGAACGACACACAATTACCCGTCTTCGAGCTCGCCTGGGCATTTCACTTGAAATTTCCCTACGTGAGGCCATTCAACATTTCTCATTATGGCAGTCAGCGACGTTACCACAAATTGATCCGCCCTAAATCTAGCATAAAAAGGGATTCACGCATTCGACGGGATAAAAAAAAATAAATTGCCCCCTTGTCCCTGAATTAAATCGAGACACCTAGAAAGCTGGAAAATATCATACGCAGGGGAATTAAGCATGAAATAAAATGTGCACTTATTCAAGGTCAGTTCTGCCTCTCCTGTGGCTCTTCGATAATCAGCTAGTCTCGTGTTGGTTCGGGTGTGGATGATCGATGTTTGAGAGTCCCTACTCACTGGCTCCTGATCGCGGCTTGGGACGTCTGTCAACCCTAAACTGGTTGACCAGGGCAGTAAGCTCATCATCTGGGTAATCTCTTGAACCTTCCAGCAACTGATGCTCGAATTGGGCATTGTTGTTGGCAAATGCTGGCGGTAGATTTCTCATTCTGTCCTCGCCATGAGCAATTTGACTTCTCGTGCTGGAGCCTTCATCATTACTCGAGAAAGTGTGGGGATCACCAACTGTCCTGCTGCCAAAAACTCCTTCCATTCGAGGATTAAAGAAGTGGAAGTGCTCAGGATAATTTCTTGTCTGATTCTCTGGCTGCGCAGGCGCGCTGATCATGGGATGAATTCTAGCCACGGGTTGGTGCTCAGACCAAGGAGTCTGAATACACTGCCCCTGCGGTCTATACTCTTGAAGAGCATTAGGGTGATTCTGGGGGATACTTTGATTAACGCCTGGAGGATTGATGGCACGGCTACTGGCTTGGTTGATGATGGGAAGTGCCTCGCCCCATGCTAACCCGCGGAACTTATGGTGGCGAGAAGACTCGACATTTAGGCTTGGATCAGTCCCGCCTTGGTTTTCTTGATTCTGAGCTGCATTGTGTTCTCTCACCCTTTTTCTGTACTTCTGAAGATGACGCGAAACATTTGCTTTAGTGAGTCCCTCTACGTTCATAATTTCCAGTATATGTTGCGGCCGTGCCGAATCGATTCCTACCTGTTGAACTGCATTAACAAATATACGATGCAGCTCGGGAGACCAACTCATCTTCTTTCTCCAGTTGCTTGGAACAAAATTGAAGGCTTGATGCTTGTTCTTATGGTCGTGCAATTGCTTCCTTACCACGTGCTGCCATATGTTTTGAAGCATCTGAACCCTAACTGGTTTCGTTACGACGTCTTGGGCCCCATTTAAGACAGCCTTCATTATGGCTTGCTGATCATCGCTTGCCGATATTACGAGGACTGGCATGTTTAATTTAGAATTGATGACTTCCAAGAGAGTGAAAACATCCATGTCAATCCCTACCATAGCGGTGAGGACGATATCAAACTGGTCACCACTCCTCCTTAATATCTCTAAGGCCTCTGTCGCCTTTGCTTGAGCTACAACCTTATACCGGCATTTTCTCAATACGGTAACAAGGATTGACAGAGAGACTGGATTACCGTCAATGGCCATGACCAGTAGACCCTCAGGGTAAGGAACTTCATTAGCTTCGACCAGGGATGAACATGCGCCCGTTTCCCTAATGCTCGACATATTTCTGGATCTAGGACTGCCGACTCGAGATCGCCTCAGGATGTCTTCTTGGACTTGAGGGATCACGGGATCGTCGATGGTTTCTCGTAACAGGCTTTGAAAGCCGATACTTTGATGGTGAAGGTTTTGAATTCCTCTCCCACGAGAACTCCTTCCTCTCTATCTTTCTCCTGCGAGTTCTTGCGAATGAACTCTCACTATCAAATGAGGACAAGTTCTCTCTCTAGCAATAGCAACGACTTCCCTGTTCACGGGCAGTGCTATTAGATTTTTCGAGGGAGAAAATCTGATATTCAGCTTTTGATCAAAGGGGAAATCCTTGTTTCTCGCTCAGTTCGTCTTCCTTTTTTCTTTTCGTGGTAGAGGGCCCTTGTCAAGATCTCCACCGTCGATTTACTGGCGGGTCCTCCAATAAAGACGAGTCGTATCTCCTTTTCTGCCGAAAATTTCTTTGTCTCCCACTCAGCTCGTTTTTTATTCTTTCTTTTTCAAAGTGGTGGCAGCCCGTCCAACTTTTCTGCAGAGACGTCGGGTCTGCTCAGCTTGAGGTTGCCGCTTGACTGGAATTCGAGCCAGCGGGGGTGTTGCCGATAGAGAATGGTAGATAGAAAAAACTCGACCAATAAGGACTGCCCCTGTGAAATCATTATTTAAATTGAAGCAGATTATCACCTTCGCATTCCGATCATCTGCCTCGCCTCTCTCCTCCTTTCTTTCGTGATCTGCTTTCAAAAATGGCCAATTCTCCTAACCATACCTTCTCCGCCGAAATCCTGGCTGGGTGGGAGAGACTCTACAATCTTCTTGGTAGAGGTTATGCTCATATAGCCCAAAACTCTACCGTTGAGGCTGAAATCCTCGGTTTATTCAGGACCCTAGACGCTGCTTCTGTTGAGGGTACCCAACTGGGGAGGGAGTATCGGAACTTCCTAACCCTCTTCATTAATTTTCTGCCTATAACCGTCACATTTATGGCTGATAATCACAAGAAAGCCTTCAAGTTTGCCAATGATCAGCTTTCGTGGCTAGTTCGTGAGAGGGGAAAGTTGGTGGACCGTCTGGCCTTGGTCCGAACTTACGCCGAACAGGAGCCGAGCAATATTATGATGAGGTGCAAATGCGGTTGGCTGCAGGAGAGACTTGATGACATTACGGCAGATATTGCTTTCGAGAGGGCGGCGATTTCGGACTTGGAGTTTGCTGTCGAGCATTACGAGGCCAGTATGGCCCAGGCTAAGGAGAAGCGCGATCGCCTCTTCTTTAGGCTCGCGGAGCTTGATCCTGAGAACGCCCGGTGCATCCGGAGCATCAACTGTTTGGAGAGTCAGTTGAGCTCCTTCGTAATGGTTATCAGGGCTCAGTTTGGCTTTACTTTTCCTTCCTAGTGAGCTGTTGTAATGCTCTTTGATGAATGGAATGAAAGAAAAGCTTCACGTGTTTTTTTTTGTTTAATTTTCCTGCTATCGTTTCTTCCGCATAGCATAACAGAACGATTTGAGGTACCGAAGATGTCAAGACTTAATGTTTTTCTTGATGTTCTTGTTTAATTGCTCCAGACGATGATATCGAGAACATTGATGAAGGGTTCGGCGGTGGCCCCCACTATCCATCTTGAGATCACAAACAATAACGCTATGACAACTCGATCAGTGCGCTGGTAATAAATCCGGCCACCTGTTGTGTGCCCACTTTTATCCATATTTTATTTCTTTCGGCGTCCACTTGCTTGTGTCGGTCGCCTGTAGCGTCGGGAGAAATTCCTGTGGGCCACGTTCATTAATAGAACCTCGGTCCTCTAAAACCCTCCGCATGTTTCGGATAAGAGGAAATTTTAAGATCGGTCTCCGGTTGATTTAATCAGGTAAAGGTATTTGTTTCATGGGTTCTGATTATATAATCCATATTGTCTTTCAAAAGACGCGGGATCCTCTGCAATACATTAAATATGCCCCCGTGTTTAATCAGTATAAATCCACCGTCATATCAGAATACACTGCCCATACAAGTTTACGGATTGACATAACTCTGTCTGTCAAAGATGGACAGTGTTCGTTTGCCCCCCGGAATTAACGGTTGAAGCCTCGGTGTTTTTCGTCTTTTGGTATTTCTGAAGATGATTCTTGATATATTTTGAACTTAATTTTTACACCCGTCTAGGGTATCTAGGATCTCCCTGCAAAAGAAAATGATATAATTAGTATGCGACACAAGGAATGTCGGTCCATGACTCCTATATTAGTCCAATTTGATTTTTTCTATTTTATAGAGAAATCAGAAAAAAAAAATTCCCTTAGGAAGAAATGGGTTAATACAGAATTTTTTTGCAGATTTATTACTCTTTTTTTATTATTTTTTTAAGGAATGTGACAAAATCTCTTGACGTTTACTAAAATTTTTGAAGGAATTTCCTTTTTATCAGAATAAATTTTCAAAGGTAAATTTGTCAGGAAAATTTTATTTTTATTGAAGCAGGAAAGACATGACAGAAATCCTTTATTGGTTAACAAAATTCCCCCGAGACATTAGTCTAATTTTATTTAGAGAAAATTTTCTTAGAAAAACATGAGCAAATTTCTCGAAAAGAATTTTTGTTGCAAGTTTTTATAATTTGAAAGAATGTGATAAAATCACTTGATGTTTACCAAAGTTTTTTTTTTGAAGGAATTTTTCTTTTATCGAAATAAAATTTTAGAGGAAAATTTGTCAGGAAAATTTCATTTTTATTGAAGCAAGAAAAACATGACAAAAATTTCTTATTGGTCAATACAATTCCCCCGAGACATTAGTCTAATTTTATTTAGAGAAAAATTTTCTTAGAAAAACATGAGCGAATTTCTCGAGAAGAATTTTCTTGCAAGTTTTTATAATTTGAAAAATGTGATAAAATCACTTGATGTCTACTAGAATTTTTTTTTTGAAGGAATTTTTCTTTTTATTGAAATTTCAGAGGAAAATTTTTTCAGGAAAATTTCATTTTTATTGAAGCAATAAAAACATGACAAAAATCCCTTATTGGTTAATAAAATTCCCATGAAGGGATTTTTCACATCATTTTTTCAAAAACTTTTTTGAAAGAAATGAGGGACAAATTTAATTTTTATTTTCTTTTAAAAGAATGGTCGTAATATCAAGCTCAAAAACTGACTAACACCTAGCATGAACCGACCGAAAATAAATACAAGATAAAATTAGAGAACTTACTTTTACCTTGGAGAAATGCAAATCACATAGTCATGCGCATGACTCAAGTGAGGAGTGAACTCTAGAAAATAAAAGAAGGAGAGACAGGGTATGGACCTAAAAGGCCCCCACTATCTGAATTGACAACCTTACCCTCTGCGCAATCAAATCACAATGGGAAGAATTGTCAATTCAGATAATGAGCGGGATAAAATATGGTCAACCCGAGCGCAATCGACGCAAGAGCTTTGCATATTCGATCCCTATCTATGGTTTTCTAGGAAGAATTTCGCGACTTGGGTTTAGACGCTTGTGTGTGCAGGTGTCGTGATCCTCAGAGTATGCAAGACATGCACAACAATTGATATCAAAACAGCGCTTCTAAAAATGTGCGAAATTAAACAAATAAACCCAACACCGAGCCTGCAAAACAAAGGGGTTAGCCAAACACTCCGCCCCTTATAACTCCCATCCTGCAAAAACATATAACACCTATAGAATGAGTCCCAAACAAGATCGCCAGAAGCGAGATATCCATGAAATTTTCATTGGCCTAAGTCCACTAAGACTTTTAAAATTTCGAAAAAATTCAAGTATTCCAATTGGTATCTTTTTTTCGAAAATTTAAAAATCCCTTCCCCAGTGGAGTCGCCAAGCTGTCGCGACCCTCTAAAAATATTTTTATTAATTCTAGGGGTTAACGGATTATTAGGTTAATTAGATTTGACTAACCTAATGCGGACCCTCCCAAGCCCTACCGAATCGCAACTTTGGTTTTTGTTTAAATGATTTTGAAATTTGGAGTCGCCACTAATCGTTCTTGGTAGGTCGATTAGAAACCTAAATAAATTAGCGGGAGAACTAATTTATTCCTGCGAACCAGAGATTATGAGCTCGGGGACTTGGTTACACTAGTTAATTAAAACTAATGCCCTTTCGGTACCTTAATTTCATGGATATCCTAATCCGGCAACTTAGGCTTGGTTTATTCCTAAAGCTCTAGTAGGGTATTCTCTTTTGTGTTTTCACTTTTTAAATAGGATGCATGGATGGTATATATTTTTATTTGTTATATTTTTTTAAGTGTTAAAGATTCCCTGAAGCCGAAAGAGGGAGTGTGTTAACGACTTCTGTGCAGTATTACGACCTACTCATCTTTTGGGTCTGATGATTCAAAAATTAAATTATAGGAAGTACATGATAGTGAATAAACACCTCCAATGGGAGACCTAGCATTGGCTTGGCTCTTCCCTTTGGGATTTAAGGTACAAGTATTTAAGTTGCAAGTATTTAAACTACTGTAAGTAAAAACCTCCAATGGGAGGCTAAGCATTGGCTTGGCTCTTCCCCTTGGGATTTAAGGTACAGGTATTTAAGTTGCAGGTATTTAACTACTGTAAGTAAAAACCTCCAATGGGAGGCTAAGCATTGGCTTGGCTCTTCCATTTAGGATTTAAGGTACAGGTATTTAAGTTGCAGGTATTTAACTACTGTAAGTAAAAACCTCAAATGGGAGGCTAAGCATTGGCTTGGCTCTTCCCTTTGGGATTTAAGGTGCAGGTATTTAACTACTATAAGTAAAAACCTCCAATGGGAGGCTAAGCATTGGCTTGGCTCTTCCCTTTGGGATTTAAGGTGCATGTATTTAAGTTGCAGGTATTTAACTACTATAAGTAAAAACCTCCAATGGGAGGCTAAGCATTGGCTTGGCTCTTCCCTTTGGGATTTATGGTGCAGGTATTTAGATTGCGGATGGACTTTGTCCTCTCCATTTTGGGGTATGAATTTTTTAAAATGAAATACAACGAATTGATTCAACAATTTGAAATTTGTGCGCGCTTGAGGACTCCTCCAAGCCGATTTTGTGCTTCCATAGGATTGACCATTGATATAGAGCTGCGGCTTCCTGACATAAAATAGAGTGAAGTGTTAGTATATAAAATATGTGCTAATCTGCACCTAAAACCAGAAGAGTAGAAAGAGTACTTATCTCCCATTTTTTTGGGAGGGATTTCTATAATTGATTTTCGCTCTCTATGTTCCAAATATAGAGAGTTTCTTTTGAATTAAGAGGGACTTTTAGTCACAGATCAGTTGAGAAATCGGTGGACAGCTTAGGAGCTTGTCTGGGCCGATTTTTGCATCTCGACGAGATTTTTGCTGTTGACGTAGAGATATCCTTCTCCTGACATAAAATATGGAAGAAAAAGGAGATGGAGAAAGTGTATACAATTTGTGCTAATTTGCGAGTAAAACCATAAATAAATGAATAAATAAAAACACTTAGCTTGAATTTGTTTGCTCGTTGACGAGGATGAACTCTTGATTTATATTGATCGATGAAGGAATTTGTGATGATAACCCCTAGCTTTAAACTCCCATCATCTTCAAAATTCTCTCTCTTTTGGTATTTTCTTTCTCTCAAAATTTTCTTCAATCTCCCAAAACTCTCTCAAACATCCAAAATTTTCTCTCCAAAAAATTCTCCCAAACACTTCAAATTTTCTCCCTCCCAAGAATCCTTTCTCAAGCTCACTTCTTTCTCCTTTTATAACCTACTCATCTATCTCCCATTCTAATTTTTCCACTAACTCTATCTCCCATTCTAATTTCTCCACTAACTCTTCTTCATTTTCATCTTCCACTCTCCATCTCTATCTCACATTCTAATCTCTCCACTAACTCTTCTTCATCTTCATCTTCCCTTCTCCATATTTATCTCCCATTCTAATTTCTCCACTAACTCTTCTTAATCTCCATCTTCCCTTCTCTATTCTTATCTTCCATTCTAATCTATCTACTAACTCTTCTTCATCTCCATCTTCCCTTCTCTATTCTTATCTTATTTTCTCCATCCATTCTTCTCCAACTTCTCTTCTTCATCTCCTCTTCTTCATCTTCCCTTCTCTATTCTAATTTATCCACTAACTCTTCTTTTTATTATTTGTAAAATAATCCTTCAAGAGTTAGGTATTTGCACTATAGTCCTTGAATTTTAAGTATTTACAATTCAGTCCCTGAAAAAAATATATTTCTTTAAGTCCAAATCTCCTCACAATTTTTGACACACCAAAATTTACCACATGTCAAATTTAAGCTCATTTCTTGTCGCTGAAAATAATGCATAATTTAATTAAAGCCCTTTTGTAAAATTAAGTCATTCTGGGTATAATTGGGCCAAGATGAAAATTTAAAATATTAGAAGACAATGTCACAACTCATAAAAAGTGAAAGTTAAAAATAAGTTGACTCAAATTAAATTTTTTTAGGCCCGATTCGAGATTATACTCGTGAAGGAACACGTGACTCGAATTGGATTTTTCTGAATTTGCGATGGCCAATATGAAAATAGATTTAAAATAAAAATATTAACTATCTTTGTGTATTTTTTGGCCTCAAATGTTATTTTTCCAAAATTTTCAAATATTTTTGTATTTAAAAAAAAATTAAAATATATATAATATGAAAAATTATTTTTTGGTCGAAATTCGTTCCCTAGGCTTGGCTAAGGTTCCCAAAGTTGATTTTTCAATTTTATGAATTTTTATGGATTTTCTATTAATTTTCAAAAATAAATAAATAAAAAATACGTAAAAATACTGAAAATATGAAAAATCGTTTTTTGGTCAAAATTGGTTCCCTAGGCTTGGCTAAGGTCCCCAAAGTTAAATTTTCAATTTTATGAATTTTTATGGATTTTTTTATTACTTTAGCAATAGAAAAAATGATTAAAAATCAGGTGTCAACAGTCATGGCCATTGACGGTAATCCAGTCTCTCTGTCAATCCTTGTTACCGTATTAAGAAAATGCCGGTGTAAGGTTGTAGCTCAAGCAAAGGCGACAGAGGCCTTAGAGATATTAAGGAGGAGTAGTGACCCGTTTGATATCGTCCTCACCGCTATGGTAGGGATTGACATGGATGTTTTCACTCTCTTGGAGGTCATCAATTCTAAATTAAACATGCCAGTCCTTGTAATATCGGCAAGCCTTCAATTTTGTTCCAAGCAACTGGAGAAAGAAGATGAGTTGGTCTCCCGAGCTGCATCGTATGTTTGTTAATGCAGTTCAGCAGCTAGGAATCGATTCGGCACGGCCGCAACATATACTGGAAATTATGAAGGTAGAGGGACTCACTAAAGCAAATGTTTCGAGTCATCTTCAGAAGTACAGAAAAAGGGTGAGAGAACACAATGCAGCTCAGAATCAAGAAAACCAAGGCAAGACTGATCCAAGCCTGAACGTCGAGTCTCCTCGCCACCATAAGTTCCCCAGATTAGCATGGGGCGAGCCACTTCCCATCATCAACCAAGCTAGTAGCCGTGCCATCAATCCCCCAGGCATTAATCAAAGTATCCCCCAGAATCACCCTAATGCTCTTCAAGAGTATAGACCGCAGGAGCAGTGTATTCAGATTCCTTAGTTTGAGCACCAACCTGTGGCTAGAATTCATCCCATGATCAGCGCGCTTGCGCAGCCAGAGAATCAGACAAGAAGTTATCCTGAGCACTTCCACTTCTCTAATCCTCGAATGGAAGGAGTTTTTAGCAGCAGGACAGTTGGTGATCCCCACACTTTCTCGAGTAATGATGAAGGCTCCAGCACGAGAAGTCAAATTGCTCATGGCGAGGACAGAATGAGAAATCTACCGCCAGCATTTGCCAACAACAATGCCCAATTCGAGCATCAGTTGCTGGAAGGTTCAAGAGATTACCCAGATGATGAGCTTACTGCCCTGGTCAACCAGTTTAGGGTTGACAGACGTCCCAAGCCGCGATCAGGAGCCAGTGAGTAGGGACTCTCAAACATCGGTCATCCACACCCGAACCAACACGAGACTAGCTAATTATCGAAGAGCCACAGGAGAGGCAGAATTGACCTTGAATAAGTGCACCTTTCATTTCATGCTTAATTCCCCTGCGTATGATATTTTCCAGCTTTCTAGGTGTCTAGATTTAATTCAGGGACAAGGGGGCAATTTTTTTTTATCCCGTCGAATGCGTGAATCCCTTTTTATGCTAGATTTAGAGCGGATCAATTTGTGGCAACGTCGCTGACTGCCATAATGAGAAATGTTGAATGGCCTCACGTAGGGAAATTTCAAGTGAAAAGCCCAGGCGAGCTCGAAGACGGGTAATTGTGTGTCGTTCCAATTTACCCTCAATCGTTGCAAAATGCTAAATTGGATTTGTTCCATTCTCACCCAGGGAATCGCAAAGCGCCTCAAGAGTGTCGCAAAATGAAATGACCCAATGGAACGCGATAGGACTCATTTGCCTCGAAGGTAACCTTCAAATTAAAGGAGCCCTCCGGTCCACGGACCCGATGGCATAGAAAATGATGATGGTCCAAGGCAACCCGAAAGAAAATAAGGCCCAACTAAGCAAAGCACTTACGTGGCAAGCTCAAAGTGAAGGGCAACTTGGGACATACAATTCAATCCAGTCCAAATGAAGGAACTTCCTCAATTCAAATTCAATGGAAGTACACACAAGGGTAAAACAGTATCGCTCCAATTTTTCTAGAATATGAAGAACATATACTGCCGCATTCTCTTTCATTTTTGCAGGGGAAGTCTCTACTGGCCAGATTTTCCTGTCTACCATTCCCTATCAGTATCACCTCCGCTACTCGTCTCCAATCTCGAGCCAAGCAAATCTGACGTCTCTACGGAAAAGTTGGACGGGACGCCACTACTTTGAAAAAGAAAGGATAAAAAATAAGCTGAGTGGGAGACAAAGACATTTTCGGCAGAAAAGAGATACGACTCGTCTTTATTGAAGAACTCGCCAGCAAATTGACGGTGGAGACAGCAACAAGGGGCCCCCTTCCATGGAAAGATGGAAGGAGACGAGCTGGGCAAGAGATACGATGAAAAGAAAATCGAGAAAGCCAGAACACTCGAGAGAGGTAATACAGTTGCTAAACCCACGTCTAATTTTAAAGGAGGCATCTTCTTGATAATTCTCATTCGTGCTCGAAAGAGAGACTCTTAAAGCATACGCAGTCTCCCAGAAAAATCCAGAGAGTGAAAATACAAGAAGAGATATCAAACTTTGAGAAATCGTTAACCAAATCGAAGATGTCTCAACCCAACACACTTGAAAGTTATCGTTACTTGCTGAATATGGGAGAGGAAGAGTTCGAAGCCATATTTGGGATCGAGCCTATGGAGCCCGGCCCTTCCACCGACGACGTCTAAGAGCTCGGTAAGGACAATGACAACAACGGTAAAGGTCAAAAGAAGCGTTACCGTCGCCATACTGAGGAGCAAGTACGAAAGCTTGAAGCTTTCTTCAGAACGTGCCCTATCCCAGACGGCAAACAAAAAATGGAACTGAGTCAAGAGCTAGGACTTGAACCTTCGCAAATCAAGTTCTGGTTTCAAAATAGACGAACCCGAATGAAGACTCGTCATGAGCACAACGAAGCCGAGTTTCTAAGAGTTGAAAATGAAAACCTCCGAGCGGAAAACAAGATGTATAAAGAGACTTTTGACTCCGCCACCTGCCCCAACTGCAATAGCCTCCTCCTCACCCTCGATGAAATGTATGATCTGAGGATCGAAAATGCAAGTTTAAGAGGTGAGTTAGACCAATTTATAACAGGATCGAGTTCTGTTGGAGCAGGGTACAAAAGGACCAATGATACTGGATCAGTATCAATACCTCCCGAGGAAGAAGGGACAGATCACCACCAAGCGGACATTGACGATGATCTTTTCGCCATAATCAACCAGTTTGATATCGGTAAAGCATCGGGACTGTGATGCACTTGTTTAGCCAGTGACCACCAGACCTTCGATATGGCCGATGCATACCTAATTTGGGATGAAGCCAGTTGATCATGGGAGAGCCTGTAGAGGAAGCAGAACTGATCCTGAATGAGTGAATGTGTTTTATTTCCTTGCGTGATATGTTTTTCTGCTTTTGTGAATGTGTAAAAGCAAGGAGTAATAATCCGACTTCCCCCTATTAAATGCTCGAATCCGCCACCTCACCAACCTCGTGACGAATTGATGGCGAGTAAAAATCTGGATAAACCTGAAGGGTAACTCCGTATCGTTTCAATTTACCCTCAGTTGCTCCAAGTTTTAAAATTAAGCCCCTTCTATTCTCAGGAAATTGCAAATCGACCCGAGAACGCAATCATATCCGAATACAAGTTGAACAAAATTTGGGGGCAAATCGACTCATGGGCATTACCACGGGATGGACAGCTTCGGACAGAGGAAAGTACAAGCGAAAGACGCGAACAATCTCAGAAATGGGTAATTCTGTATCGTTCTAATGTGCACATAATCATCTCAAGTCTTGAATTGTCTTATTCCATTCTTAACAGGGATTGCAAATTACCTCGAGAAATACCGTAACATGGCCCAAGGTGATACAACAAGGCTGCTTTATCCCCAAAGATTAACCTTTGAAAGGATAGCCCCATGGACACCTATGGTCCAATGGACCGAATGGTATGGGGGATGACAGTAGGTCCGAAATATCCCGAGTTCGATCCCCGAGGGTGGGGAATGTTGTATGTATTATAAATAAATGAAACAACTTTTTGTGCATTTCTTTTTGCAAGCAGGAATACTCGACGAGTAATACCGAAGTCAATATTTTGCTACATTCTCGGCTTAATGGTGAAGCATGCAACAAAAGTCGAAGAAAACTCAATCCAGCAAAATTGGTAAAAGACTTGTCCAAGGCATTCAAGATGAAGGGTAAATCAGTATCATTTCCAATTTATCCCTTTTAATACTGGTTGACATGTCTCCTTTTCTTTTCACAGGAAATATTTATACTAACATTTAACATGTTGAAGGAGACAAATCCAAAAGAAAAGTATGATCACCTGACAAGATCTATTCTGGTGAAAAATGGGGCAAATTGATCGCAAGCTCTGAAACGAAAAAGCAAATATGTCTTCCTTATCTCGTTTGGTTTCAAGAATAATTTCTCTGCTTCTTGCAGGGGCATTAAACAAACCAAAATGCTCCCTCTCCCATATGCTTCATCGCGCAGGGGTAAAGTTTGAGACAAACCACCCCTCGACATAAGGAGTAGGCTTCCCAATTTGTTCGGTCCGCCCACATACCAGGGGCAATTTAAATTCGCCCATATTTGCACATTATATAAACACACGTGATGCTAAAAAATTGTCACATCTGCATTGTGCTTACACAGTTCATGAATTATGTATGACTATTCCGTGTGTTTAACTTACCAACTCCAACTTAGAGCATAAACTGCACAGGAGATATCAAATGTGCAGAATGGGGCATGACAGGATGAGGAAAGGCAAACCATTTCCACACAGGTCTAACATTTTGATCTACAGATAAACAGCCTTTCTCCAGAGTGAGAAAAAGCCATTTCGGAATGAAGTCCCCCATTCAGATTACATTCGAGGTGTTCATACTATAAGAACCTCCTTAAACAGAAGTGGTAATGCAATACATGATCTATATGTTGATCGATTGCATCATGAGTTATTACATAGACTGCCTTTAATCATGGCAAACTTAGCTGAACAATTTTGTATGAACCAATGAACGCATTGATGAAAATGCTTGCACATGTTAGCTCTGACATTGCCCGACAGGCAACACATTCCCGGTGTTTGAGTTACCTTCCAAAGTCTTGAAATTCATTCGGCGATTATTGAATGAACAAGCCTGGTTGTCCAGAAGCCACCAAGCATTTCTTCCAAATTCTCAGGTAAGTATATCTTCAACCAGAACCTTTCAAGAGAATGAATTCTGACGGTTGTTGGGATACTCGAATCCATTGCGGTATATACAGGTATCCACATTCTTCAATAAAGCATGATTTGTCTCAAGGACAGAAATGTTCGAGACCTTTTGATCTCTGCCTCTTTGGTTTATTCCTAAAACGACAGGAGAATATAATTTGGGTTTGAGCTTCTGCAGGATTCCTGGTCTCCCCAGATTTCAGAATGGCACCCTTTGAGGTACATAAAGTCCTTCTTACAGGTAAATCAAGTCCTTCTTACAGGCAAACCAAGTCCTTCTTACAGGCAAATCAAGTCCTTCTTACAGGCAAACCAAGTCCTTTTTACAGGCACCAAGTCCTTCTTACAGGCACAAAGTCCTTCTTACAGGCAAAGTAAGTCCTTTTTACAGGCAAATCAAGTCCTTCTTACAGGCACAAAGTCCTTCTTACAGGCAAATCAAGTCCTTCTTACAGGCAAACTAAGTCCTTCTTACAGGCAAACAAAGTCCTTCTTACAGGCACAAAGTCCTTCTTACAGGCAAACCAAGTCCTTCTTACAGGCAAATCAAGTCCTGCTTACAGGCAAATAAAGTCCTTCTTACAGGCAAAGCAAGTCCTTCTTACAGGCAAATCAAGTCCTTCTTACAGGCACAAAGTCCTTCTTACAGGCAAACAAAGTCCTTCTTACAGGCAAAGCAAGTCCTTCTTACAGGCACAAAGTCCTTCTTACAGGCAAAGTAAGTCCTTCTCACAGGCAAATTAAGTCCTTTTTACAAGCAAATCAAGTCCTTCTTACAGGCAAATTAAGTCATTTTACATGGCATAAAGTCCTTTTTATAGGCACCAAGTCCTTTTTACATGCACCAAAGTCCTTTTTAGAGGCACCAAGTCCTTTCTACAAGCGCAAAGTCCTTCTTACAGGCAGTTTCATGGGATAACCTACCATACAGGTCAAATTTCAATCAAATTTTAATCAGTAGAATCCTTTCATTAGGAATCTACCATGGGGTGACCTACCATACGGGTCAAAATTTAAATCAGTAGAATCCTTTTATTAGGAATCTACCATGGTACGACCCACCATACGGGTCAAATTTTAATTCAATTTTTAATCAGTAGAATCCTTTTATTATGAAAATACCATGGGTTAACCTACCATACGGGTTCAAGTTCAACTACTCTAAGGTTTTCTTATAACGAATCTTTAGGTTCTCATTTCATTTTTAGTGAAACATTCATGTCACGACTCTTTTTATTTTATTGTGTTGAGTTTATTAGAACTTAGGTGTCATCTCGTCTTTGAAATGAACCTCTACCGAGCTTCCTTTCAAAGAGGGGCAGCTGTTGACACCTGATTTTTAATCATCCTTTCTGTTTTAAAATTAATAAATTTTTTTTTATAAAAACTCATAAAATTGAAAAATCAACTTTGGGGACCTTGGCTAAGCCTAAAGAACCAATTTTGATCAAAAAATGATTTTCCATATTTTTCGTATTTTTCGGTATTTTTTATTTATTTATTTTTGAAAATTAATAGAAAATTCATAAAAATTCATAAAATTGAAAAATCAACTTTGGAAGCCTTGGCCAAGCCTAGGCAACCATTTTTGAACAAAAAATAAAATTTCATATTATATATATTTTTAATTTTTTTTAAAAAAAATACAAAAATACTTGAAAATTTTGGAAAAATAACATTTGAGGCCAAAAAAATACACAAAGATAGTTAATATTTTTATTTTAAATCTATTTTCATATTGGCCATCGCAAATTCATAAAAATCCAATTCGAGTCACGTGTTCCTTCACGAGTATAATCTTGAATCGGGCCTAAAAAAATTTAATTTGAGTCAACTTATTTTTAATTTTCACTTTTTATGAGTTGTGACATTGTCTTCTAATATTTTAAATTTTCATCTTGGCCCAATTATACCCAGAATGACTTAATTTTGCAAAAGGGCTTTAATTAAATTCTGCATTATTTTCAGCGGCAAGAAATGAGCTTAAATTTGACATGTGGTAAATTTTGGAGTGTCAAAAATTGTGAGGAGATTTGGACTTAAAGAAATATATTTTTTGAGGGACTAAATTGTAAATACTTAAAATTCAAGGACTAGAGTGCAAATACTTAACTCTTGAAGGATTATTTTACAAATAACAAAAAGAAGAGTTAGTGGATAAATTAGAATAAAGAAGGGAAGATGGAGAAGAGGAGATAAAGAAGAGAAGTTGAAGAAGAATGGATGGAGAAAATAAGATAAGAATAGAGAATGGAAGATGGAGATGAAGAAGAGTTAGTAGAGAAATTAGAATGGAAGATAAGAATAGAGAAGGGAAGATGGAGATGAAGAAGAGTTAGTGGAGAAATTAGAATGGGAGATAAATATGGAGAAGGGAAGATGAAGAAGAAGAAGAGTTAGTGGAGAGATTAGAATGTGAGATAGAGATGGAGAATGGAAGATGAAAATGAAGAAGAGTTAGTGGAGAAATTAGAATGGGAGATAGAGTTAGTGGAAAAATTAGAATGGGAGATAGATTAGTAGATTATAAAAGGCAGAAGAAGTGAGCTTGAGGGGGGAATTTTTTAGAGAGAAAATTGGAAGTGTTTGGGAGAATTTTTTGGAGAGAAAATTTTGGATGTTTGAGAGAGTTTTGGGAGATTGAAGAAAAATTTGAGAGAAAGAAAATACCAAAAGAGAGAGAATTTTGAAGATAATGGAAGTTTAAAGCTAGGGGTTATCATCACAAATTCCTTCATCGATCAATATAAATCAAGAGTTCTTCCTCGTCAACGAGCAAGCAAATTCGAGCTAAGTGTTTTTATTTATTCATTTGTTTATGGTTTTACTTGCAAATTAGCACAAATTGTATACACTTTCTCCATCTCTTTTTTTTTTTCCATATTTTATGTCAGGAGAAGGATATCTCTACGTCAACAGCAAAAATCTCGTAGAGATGCAAAAATCGGCCCAGACAAGCTCATAAGCTGTCCACCGATTCCTCAACTGATCTGTGACTAAAAGTCCCTCTTAATTCAAAAGAAACTCTCTATATTGGGAACATAGAGAGCGAAAATCAATTATAGAAATCCCTCCCAAAAAAATGGGAGATAAGTACTCTTTCCACTCTTCTGGTTTTAGGTGCAGATTAGCACATATTTTGTATACTGACATTTCACTCTATTTTATGTCAGGAAACCGCAGCTTTATATCAATGGTCAACCCTATGGAAGCACAAAATCGGCTTGGAGGAGTCCTCAAGCGCGCACAAATTTCAAATTGTTGAATCAATTCGTTGTATTTTATTTTAAAGAATTCATACCCCAGAATGGAGAGGACAAAGTCCATCCGCAATTTAAATACCTGCACCATAAATCCCAAAGGGAAGAGCCAAGCCAATGCTTAGCCTCCCATTGGAGGTTTTTACTTACAGTAGTTAAATACCTGCAACTTAAATACCTGTACCTTAAATCCCAAAGGGAAGAGCCAAGCCAATGCTTAGCCTCCCATTGGAGGTTTTTACTTACAGTAGTTAAATACCTGCAACTTAAATACATGTACCTTAAATCCCAAAGGGAAGAGCCAAGCCAATGCTTAGCCTCCCATTGGAGGTTTTTACTTACAGTAGTTAAATACCTGCAACTTAAATACATGTACCTTAAATCCCAAAGGGAAGAGCCAAGCCAATGCTTAGCCTCCCATTGGAGGTTTTTACTTACAGTAGTTAAATACCTGCAACTTAAATACCTGTACCTTAAATCCCAAAGGGAAGAGCCAAGCCAATGCTTAGCCTCCCATTGGAGGTTTTTACTTACAGTAGTTTAAATACTTGCAACTTAAATACCTGTACCTTAAATCCCAAAGGGAAGAGCCAAGCCAATGCTAGGCCTCCCATTGGAGGTGTTTATTCACTGTCATGTACTTCCTATAATTTAATTTTTGAATCATCAGACCCAAAAGATAAGTAGGTCGTAATACTGCACAGAAGTCGTTAACACACTCCCTCTTTCGGCTTCAGGGAATCTTTAACACTTAAAAAAATATAACAAATAAAAATATATACCATCCATGCATCCTATTTAAAAAGTGAAAACACAAAAGAGAATACCCTACTAAAGCCTTAGGAATAAACCAAGTCTGAGTTGCCGAATTAGGATATCCATGAAATTAAGGTACCGAAAGGGCATTAGTTTTAATTAACTAGTGTAACCAAGTCCCCGAGCTCATAATCTCTGGTTCGCAGGAATAAATTAGTTCTCCCGCTAATTTATTTAGGTTTCTAATCGACCTACCAAGAACGATTAGTGGCGACTCCAAATTTTAAAATCATTTAAACAAAAACCAAAGTTGCGATTCGGTAGGGCTTGGGAGGGTCCGCGTTAGGTTAGTCAAATCTAATTAACCTAATAATCCGTTAACCCCTTTTAAAATTTAAAATTTTTTTAGAGGGTCGCGACAGTCATAAATTAGTGAACTTCTAGTAATTTTGTAAACCTTAGTTTTGTGGCGTGAGAACTGTAGGATGAGGTAGTAAACTAATTGATCTGAAGTGTTCCTAACGAGCATGTTCTCCTTCCCATGCTTATATGCAGGCTATGACAAAGATTATTAGCTCAGAACCATGGTCTCGTACGTTGATGATCTTATTCAAGGAAATAACGGTCATGGTGTACTCAGAATTTCTGATTTTGAAGTCATTTATTTGGTAACTGGTATGACTTGTTGCAGTTCTGTACATCAGTACTTCCAAGCGGACTCTGGCAGAAGGGGCTTAGCTTCGATTCTGCTTTGCAATGCAGCATTGTGGAGTTAATGTAGTCGATAACTTTTGATGGGCGCATCCCAAACTTTGAAGCCGATTTGTGATTCTTACCGATAATTCTGTATCTCATGAAATGATTTTGTGAATTGCCCGACGAAAACAGCTAATGCCCTGGCTCTTCCTGATTGAGCATGTCATGATATGTATGCCGCTCTCTGTTTGTGTATTGCCAGATTGGCTTCTCAATGCTGTCCTGTTTATGAAGAAGGCGAATTGCATTAAAGCATCAGCCTCGGATGCCATCTAACTATGTATAACCGATTCTATTGCAAAAGCTTGAGAGGACTCCAGATGTCACGACTGACGTCCGAACAGAATACATGAAGAAGTCATATTTCGTACTTGCAAGTTGCAAACAACAAGAGTCGGATTAGAACAATCGAGTGGAATTACGCCACCTGAGAATATATGTGTCCTCTCGCATGAAAATTGTATCTTTCGTTTGTAAGAGATACCTATTCTATTTCACATGTGTTCCCTACAAACAGTCATTTGATGTTTGGTAAAAAGCATAGGCGAAGCTAATTGATCGTCTTCTTTACGAGAATAACAGTGGCCTTTAGTTGGTCCAAATTGACAACAGGATGCTTCTAACCTTTGTCTTTCGTCACGAATTTTGAGAAATCATGATATTCCTGATTTTACCTTCTTCTTTTTTGGGGTCAAACTAATGTTTCATTCATATCCGATAAAAAAAAAACAAAGTGAAACATTACAATCCAACTGCTACAACTTCAACTCAAAATAAACTCCAGCCAATAAGATAAATTATCAAAATAAAGATAAGGCTTACACACTCAAATAACAAATTTATGACTTCTTCAAACCAAAATCGGCGGCCAATCACCGAATGCATCTTCAGTAATGAGCACATACCGAGATCTTCATCTGTTGTTGCTATGACTTTGCCTTTCGACCGTTCGCGCCTAGGTTCGGCATCTTCAACACTATCGCCTATGACTTTGCCTTTCGACCGTTCGCGCCTAGGTTCGGTATCTTCAACACTATTGCCATGGAGAATAAATATGTTGAACTAGCATAGATCTGATAGTGATAGTGGAACCTTCATGAAGATTTCTTTTTATTACTTAATGTATTTTAATATTACTGCAAGTTGACACAAGCGTCACGGTCACAACGCTCAGAAGCAAAACCACTCAGAAAAATCCACGCAAATGGCCCATTCAGGCTTGTAGAGACAGCCGAGATGAGCCATCAACAGCCAAACAAAGGCAAGAAGCTCTCCACCTTTGCTCAGCACCTGCACGTACGCCTCGCCCTTGATATGAATTGCCGCATAACACAGCATCTCCACCCACACTCCGCTCATCACCTTCCACTTCCTTTCCCCTAAGCTTGCCATCTCTCGGGCCAATTTGATCCCCTCAGAAAGCGCGGATCCCTCAGAGCTGCTAGGATCCTCACACAATGGATCCTTATACAATTTCTTGCATAGCCCCTCCTCATTATTGTGGCGGTCCATATTGAAGACCGTCTTCGCCGATCTGATTTGGGCAATGCCCGCCACAGCAGACATCACATTAGACTGATTAAGTACAAGATAGAACATGTAGTCAGAGAGGATCTTGCTGAATTCCCTTTCGTCGTTTCTTTCTGTGGATTCCTCTTTGTTGTACCACATTTCGGTAGCAATATGCCACATTATAATTGTGGCGTCAAAATCCCGCCGGGTAACATACGCTAAAAGATTGCTGCAATCTGTCCTCCACGGTTCACTCTTGAGGAACAAATCACCTTTGGCCTCGAATACCCTCCTAGCCTCTGTTTCCCCATCCGCGTTCTCGGATTTGCGCCTCACTTCCATAAAGATAAAGATCCATAGCTCCTTAATAAAGGGATTCTTGGACACGTACTCTGTATTTGCTATCCTAGGTTCTCTAAAATATATGCGAACGATCCAAGAACAACAAGCAAGGAAAAACATTTGGATCTCCTTGACCCTACGCAACCAAAAAGTGTCGATACTAGAAAAGTCAATGATGCTCCAACAGCGATCACGCTTACCCATCTTTCTTGGCCTCTTACGATCGACCTCAGAAAAAAGATTGCAAGCAGAGATTGATTCTGACCACCTTCGAAATGCTAGTGGTGTTTGTAAGACTGTGTAAGTAACATTGGCGTTAGGCTGCAGTTCCAATGTGGCAAACAAGGGCTTTCTCAGGTCACTCGCGGCAAATACTAACTTGCTGAAGAATGAAGCTCGCTTGATTCCCGCAACAGTCCAATCGGAGAAAATGAGCATCAATAGGGCTATCACATCGAGAGCAATCCCTCCAAAAAGAAGGGAATAAGTAATTTTCACATCGACTTCGGAGAGTTGATGCTTCTTTAAGCGATTGAACAGGACGAAGGCCATCACAATGTTAGTGAAGGCCACGAAACGAAAAATGTAGCTCAACTTGGAATGTATTACCATCGTTTTTGTGTGGAGCACCTCGTACATGAAATGAAGTTCGACTGATATTACCCTCAACGCATCTACCGCGGAAACTTTGTGGAAATAGTTGCGGCTCCTTTGGCGTTCATCACATGTGAACATGATATCTACGAGAAGGACCGTAAATATTTTAAAGAAGTGGTAAGCATGCTTCACCACAATGCTCTCGAGAAGCTGTGCTTCTTCTTGATTAAAGGACTCTAGCTGTGACAGTATCAAGTCAAACTCGTCAGCTCTACCACGTCGACTGATGTGCTGTGAGAATGCCCATTCTTTGAGATTTGGGAGGCTCGACAAATTAAGTGCCAGCGTCCTCTCCATATTTTTTATGATACCGGCAAGAAACACCAGCATTGTTGGGATCACCAGTGCTTTGTCTCTAGGAAAGATCTGCACAAAGACATAAATAGCGGAACTGACTTGGAATATCAGACCGAGTAGATGCCGTCGCCAAAGCGAACTATCCTCAATAGAGAAGGCAGTGATGGTGTCGGGGCCACCAAGATGTAGTAAGAGAAATGAAGCCCAAAATGCCTGAAGTGCTTCATCTAGTTCAACTAGGCGAGCGCACGAATTGCTTTGGTTGTGAGAGATGAGCCCGATCGTGAATGCAGCTATCCAGTCGGCCATCAAGTAAGCCAACCACAAGAGGAAAATGATGAGGCGGTTTGTTGTTTTCTTTCTAAGGGATGCAAACAGAACCAAAAAGACCTGAATCAATAGGCTCAGCAAGACAAAGCCTCGGATGTTCCATTTGTTCCACAGAAGCGAAACCGACCTAAACGCCATGTTTTTACTCTCTTCTCACCGGTTGAATTTCGGTCACAAGAAGACTACCCTCTCAACATTCCATCGAGAGGATTTATATGCATCAAGAAAACGGTGCTTTGGAGGCTTTGGATGCTTGGGAGCATTATATTCTCTATTGCCTGCAACTTTGGGACAAAGGAGGATGAAGCGGTCACGTGGTGCTGACAACTTTATTAATATTTTCTTTTTTCTTTTTCTTTTTTCCTTCGCGTAGCGCTTGTCATTTTATGAGACAGAAGAAATCTTTAAATCTGGCCTTGTACTGTAGTTCTACCACGGTCATGCAAGCAAGATATTTGCATATCATTCTTGGTTGATGGAAGCTTGAATTTTAGGAGATGGACATTCAAAGTCGCACAAGAGTCCTTCATCTTTGAAAAAAAACAAGAATTTAGGAAGGAGTATATTATTTGGGGCAATTTAATGTTCTCATTTGAAGTCGCCCTGAATCAAATACAATTACTGTTTAATACTTAGCGTCCCAAATCCTTCCTTAAAAAGTTCATCTAAACATCGGAAAAATGATTAGTATCATGAAAAATCCCAAATTAACATGCATGTGACAAATGTGTTCCAAATTATTTTTTTTTTTACCATCAAAAATCTCAAATTGGTATACGTGATAAAGTTACCATTCATTAATTTCCATTAAATTTTACTTTCAAATTGCTAAGTCAGATGACACATGGCAGTTGACGAGTGTATCAGTTTGAAGTTTTCATCGTCGGTTGGGAGAGTTTCATGGTATTGGCCTAATTTAACAGAAATCAATGGAGAGTAAATCTATTAAAGATGTACCAATTTATAATTTTTTATGGTCAAAAAATTAATTTTTGGTAAATTTATCATGTGCATAGCAGTTTGAAGTTTTTCGGAGTATTAACTCTTAAAAAAAAAATCATCACTATAAAGCCTACTTTAAATAGGTAAATTTTGAGTCCATATTTACCCTAATAACATCATGGTTCCCTGTTAAGAAACAAGCCAAATCACAAAAATATCTTGGAAGCCAAAGCTTCAGAAAGACCTGAAGCGCATCCCAGTTGCTCAATTTGTTTCACAAATCTGAAATGGAGCTACAAAGAAAATAAACCCAATTATTGTCACGTACTTCACGGGATAAACGGCAATGTCCTTCCATTCCACTCGATTGTGGTCTTTGATTCAACCAACGACAAAATTCCATCAAAGCCAAATTGGAGTTACTATAAGTGGTGCCACGTTAGCCGTGCTTGAATCCACTCACTGTGCGACACGTGTTTTTGTGTGGAGAAGCGATTGGGGGAAAAAAAAAAAAGAGGCGACCCTACAATCCGTAAGCTTGACTCATTTTCTTCTTTTAACCCTTTTTCTTCAAGGTCCCCTTTGCCCGAAATCAGGTGGTTCGTGATTCACGTTTCTGTTTTCGAAGGTATTGGCAGACTGGGGTTCTATACTTGATGCACAGCTCTCCCCTCTTCAATAAGAACTGACTGATTGGATGTCTATTGGTGAGTTCCTTCACATTTGTCTATTATTCTACCAACAGTGGCTAAAAAAGAAGATGACGAAAAGAAGAAGAAGAATGAACAAACAAGAAAGAAAAAGGAAAAAAGCAAATGTTAACTTTGATGGGAGTTCGTATCAGAATAATCGCGATAAAAAAGAAGAAGAACGATGCACAAGATTACCCAGGTTCACCCCAAGATTAGGGCTACGTTTTGCAAAGAGATTTCACTATGATTTTCGGTTTATAGCTGCTCAACACGTTACAGTGATCAGAAAACGAGAAAAATATATATCCCCAAAAACGGGCCCAAAACCTAAACCTATAATTAATCTCTTAATCTCGCACTAAACGGGCTAGCTTAAATAAAAGCCCAAACCCGTTGAGGTTTCAGGGGCGCTGCCCCCGAGCCCCCGCCCGCTCACCGGCGAGCGGGGCAGCCGTGTCGGGGGCGTTGCCCCCGAACCCCCGCATTCCGCACGCAGGAATTACATGTCGTTGGATAATACTTCAGTTTCCCTAAGCTCACGTGGGCGTACCCGGTGTGAGAAACAAGGGATCCCGAAGTATTTGCCAACTCCAACAAACTTGAGCCGACGCGGAGAAAGAATATGACAAAAATGACACATGGATGACACGTCAAATGAAAATGACAACATTTGGACAGAAAATTAAGCGTAGGCAAATTTGAGACTAAACCTAAAATTTGAGATTTTTTTTATTATAAAATTATGCCGAAACAAACTTATAGAATACTAAAAGTAATTACTTATTTGATTGTACATGAAAGGATTTACTATTTCCTTTGCAAAATTCGAGATCAAGTAGGTGTTTCAAGCTTCCAAAAATGATGGAAACTTGTATAGGACATTCTAGTATGTTTTCGTAGATCTCGGATGTTTAACATTATATATTCTTGAATTGCGAGAGCCATAAGACAATAAACATGCGAAATAATACCGAGTGCTGAATCCTCCACACCCCCCCCTCCCAAAAAAACCTTCATTTGAGATCATTTTAGATGAAGAAAAGAAATACGGTAGAGATAGTTACCTTTTTCGGTGGTTTATACAAAGACATCTCATCATATTTTGGATTTAATTCAGTTGCCCAAGTGTTGACACCTAATTTTTAATCATCTTTTCTCTTTTGAAATTAACAAAAAATCCATAAAAATTCATAAAATTAAAAAAATCAACTTTGGGGACCTTGACCAAACCTAGGAAACCAATTTTGACCAAAAAATGGTTTTCCATATTTTCAATATTTTTCGGTATTTTTATTTTTAAAAATTAATAGAAAATCCATAAAAATTTATAAAATTAAAAAATCAACTTTGGGGACCTTGGCAAAGCCTAGGGAATCAATTTTAAGCAAAAGATAATTTTTCATATTTTTCGCATTATTATTATTATTATTATTATTATTATTATTATTATATTTTTGGAAAATAGAAAAAATGCTTGAAAATTAATAAAAAAATAGCATTTGAGGCCATAAAAGTGTGTATAATTAGTTAGTATTTTTATTTTAATTTTCTCTTCACTTTGTCCAAATAAAAACTTGTAAAAAGTAATGTGGAATCGGGAATTACTTTGTTAATCCCAATTTTCAAATTAATTGAAAAAAAGAGAAAAAAAGAAAAAAATCAAATTATAGAAAATTCATTTTAGTTTTATAATTATCAATTTTTGCATTTTTGGAGTCGTGACTTTGTCTTCTAATAGTCCAAATTTTTCAATGGCTTGATGGTGCACTTTCCGTTATTGCGCTCGGTTTTTCGAATTCAGTTTATCATTTGACGGGTCTCTTTCCTATACATTGCATATTTATTTTTCTGCATTTGCATTTTTGCTAGTTGATGAAAGTTTTCGAGAATCGTGTGGGGGCAAATTCTGATGTCCTCTGGGTCTACGACATTCACCAAGATTGTTAACAAATGGAATATTGCCCTCATAGGACCCATGACGTACTTCCTTAAAGCTACTGTCCATACACAAGAGCTTTTGGATTTGTTGGTCAAATGTGAGAACAAAATCCAAACACGTATCAAAATCCGACGGAATTCTAAAATGCCTAGCAGGTTTCCTCCTGTCGTTTTCTACACTCCGAAGGAAATTGGAGATCTTGGTATGCTGTCAATGGGCCATGTATTGATTCCGCAAAACGATCTAGCAAGCAAATTGATGTTGGCGTAACCCATTTTAGAAGTGAAATGAGTCATGAGGAGGAGCAATTGATACCTAATCTCTATCGCCACATACAGCCTGGAAAGTGAGTTCATTGATTCATAGCGAGTACGGGCTGAATATGCCTTGAAAAGACACGCACTGAGGAGCACTACAAGGCGATGATGATGGTTTTCAAAGAAAGAGGAGACACGGCCAGCACAAAAGGAAATGAGGGATGAAGAACACAGACACTGTAGAGCCATCAGTTGCGGTCAAAAGAAGAAGAAAAGAGGGATGGAGAACACGGATGGACAGGTGAAGTTTTAAAAGAATTATGGCCTCATTCATGTTCAACTGAATGGTAATTGTCAAATGTGGAGATCAAATGCAACGTCTGAAGATGGCGGTTCACTATCTGCCCATGTTTTTGTTGACATTCTCGAGCAAAAATGGCATGCCAATCTAAAGATATAGCTCACGATTTTGCTCCACTTTTTGAAAGGATTTTAGAAATCCCGATTGCATGGGCGAAAGGTGGAACCACTGGTTCACACTTGCATGTCCAGAGGAGAAACGTTTCCAAATATTCATGGTCAACTTGATGGAACAGGATTGGCTTTTCAGCTCTATGATGCTCCATCATGGTTCCCCGATGTTTCGGCAAGTTTATCTTTCTGCGGTCGACGGATATTCTCACACAATACAAGTAGATGGTTTGGCAGTGTTCCCCTGCGAACTTCGCGAGAGTTTGGCATCGATCCTGATGAAAGAGAATTTCACATAACGTGCCAGGTTCCTCGTGTCGAAGTGAATGCCTAGATGAAAACTTTCGAGACGAGACCTCTATTATTTTCGCTTGCTGGTTCAATAACTGCAGTACCCAACTGTCATGGCCCACTGGATGCTCCCGTGTTTGTGGGTAATCGGATCGTTTCAAGGAAGATGGCTCATTTTGTTTTGGAGTATCCAGCATCTAGTGCATATGAAGCAATGTTGAGGAATAAGGAAGCTGATATCGTGGCTGCATTTGATCGAATTCCATGTTCATATGCATCAGCCAATTTTACTTTCAACACTGATAATTTCGGGGAGTTGGATAAATCGGCTATTGATGTAAATTTTTCTGGAAGCTTATCTTTTGATAAAACCTTGCAAACGGTATATGCCGGCTTATCTTCGTTCAATGCCACTAAGGGTGGGAGATTGGGGCAAAGAAGCCTTCTAGATCACTTTTGAGAGCGAAATTTAACACCAAGTAGATGGCACCGAAAGGAAGAGTTTCTTTGTCGAGGGAGATGATCTCCAGCGGAAGATCCAATCACCAAAAGAATGGTGGGGCATAGCACCAACGAAGGACCCCAGGTTAACGATGAATTTTAGAGACCATTACACGGGGAGGAGAATTTTTTTAGTGCATGGCCAAAAGCCAAAAGAAAAAGAGGGAAGGCAAAGGATGGCGGGTGGAAAAGTAGTGGAGAAGATGATGAAAAACAGATGATGAGTGGAGGGAGTAGGCGATGAAGTAACAGCACTGGACGTGGCCGAGTGTGGTCATCTCCAAAGCAAGGAAAGTGAGTATTCACTCAAGAGTGAAAGTAGCAGTATGTTGGAATCACAGGAAATGGTTATGCCCAGGGAGGATGAGTACCATGAGACGGCATCTCACGTGTTAGATGATATTCTAGATGGTAAGAATGTAAATAAAAGTTTTAGCTCTTTGGACTCCCTTGATCGTCCATCTGTGAGTCCTCGCTCAATGGATGATGTCGGTGGCATGGTTGAGGAGTTAACAGCAAAGAACTATGACAACTTGAATTTGGCTGTGGTGGACACCTTTGAATGGGCAAGTGACAGTTTAGCAACAGGGGGAGGAATCCACAAAGAATTTCAGCCGTTCCCTCATGATTAGAGAAAGTGGATTTGGGGGAGTATATCGGGGTTTAATGAGGAACCTTGTGCTACCAGCTGCTGCAGAAGCCAAGTTTTTATGGACCGACCAATTCGGTTTCGTAAAAATGGTACTTGATCAACTTACTAGCTACAGGAAAATCTGCAGCCAACATTGACGATGCAGGAGCGTGTCCGTTCCAAGATTTCTCTTTTCGAGTTGTTGTTTAGCAAAGGCAAAGGATTTTACTTTCCCCCATGTCACATGCTGAGTGTATGTGGGTTTAGAAACTCGATCAATTGTCCCCTAAACTTGCTCAGATGCTACGACGAGTAAGCGACGACCCCAAGATAGGTGTCTCCATAATCCGATCTTATTAAAGCAGCTGAGTAGCAACACATGACCATCGGATGCCAGGCGTTTGAGTGGCACTTTCGGCGGGGAAAAGGAAAGAAAGGGAACACGACATGTTTGGGAGAGGGATTAAAGACAAGACCAAGGACTTTCTCTCTGGATTCTAGGGGAGATATTAAATGGAGGACCCCAAAGATCATCATATCACGAAGTCATCGCTCACTAACGCTTCCAGCTGGTCCCGAGTGAGAATAAAAAAAAAAAGAAGAAAAAGGGCAGCTGGAGGGTGGAGGCAATGATGAGGACAGCATCATTCTCCCCTCAACGGGGGGACTTCCATCGAATCGAAAGGGGGAGGAGAGACCAGTAAGATGAGCGGGGATGGTTGCAATGGAACCCAAGAACCATCTTCTCGAAAACAAGGTGCTCAATTAATCGGACCTATTCGGCGAAGAAGAGCAGGGACGGCCACGACTCTTCTGGAACAGAGTCGAGCACCGAGTCCAGAGATTGCAGCTTGAGCTAAGAACCCCAAAAATTTAATCTTTCCTTGCCTGTACTCACTTTCACTTATTTATTTGATTTATTGGGGTTGTCTTGAGTTTTGCAATTAAGGGCGATTTGCCTTAGTAAGTGACCGAAAGACGTCTTTAGAAGGGTCACGTCAAACATTCAGATTTTGTACTAGTATTAATATGATATACTTCAGGCTTGGGTTTGAAATTATCTAAATTATTTTATATTATAGATGGAAGATGTACATTCACACATTTGAGAGAGCATTCGTGATAAGTTGGTCACGCTTGGTGTTTTTGAATAAAATTGGACCTCACTTAAGGTCATTAATTAAAAAATATATATATAAATAAATCTCGAAAATTAGGAAACGGGTCATTTCGGTCGACCAATCCTATTTTTGATGAATTTCCACCCCGATCTTTTCAAAATGACGATTTCACCCTTTATGGGTAAATTATCTCGAAAAATTCTGAAAAATTCCGAAAAAATCTCTTAGAAATTGTGGGAAATAAGGAATGACCACATTCAATTGGTCACTTTACCTTTCTGATCAATTTGATCCAAATTTTTCCTAATCATCCCAAATGAATTTCATAAAATGGTACCAAAAGGGTGCTAGAGTAATCTAGCGTAATCAAGTCCCCGAACTCATTCTCTGGTTCGCAGAAATAAATTAGTTCTCCGACTAATTTATTTAGGTTTCTAATCGACTTACCAAAAATGATTAGTGGCGACTCCAAATTTTTAAAATCATTTAAATAGAAACCAAAGTCGCGATTCGGTAGGGCTTGGGAGGGTCCACGTTAGGTTAGTTAATCTAATTAACCTAATAATCCATTAACCCGATCGAAAAAATAATTCTTAGGGTCGCGACACCAAGCAAGCAAACAAGAGTGTTGCAACGGATCATATGGCTAAGTAGATTGTAAATGTACATCAGGAAGTCAAACAAAAATTGGAAGAGGCTAATCAGAAGTACAAGGCTGCATGAGATAAACATAGATGAAAGTTGATGTTTGTAGTAGGCGATCAAATCATGGTGCTCTTTGGTTCTTACAGCAAGTTGCAGCCAAAGAAGTACGAACCTTACGCCGTCAATAGGAAGATTAATGATAATTCTTATGTTATAGACCTTCCACGTAGCATGGGCATTTATAACACTTTCAATATTCCTGATTTGTCACCGTTTCATAAATTCATGGAGCCTTTGTACCCAGATTATAATTCTAACTTGAGTACTAGTTTTTGGATTGATTGGATAGGTGGAAATCCCAATAGAAGTCGAAGGAAGAATGATACACCTAGGACAGTTGGACTCGAAAGTTGATGACTTTGGAGCGCAAATTCAGTCGGTTAAAGTGAAACGGCCTCCTGATCGGTACTCACCGCCTTTAGCTGTGAGTAATGATGAATTTTGATGATTCAAGGTCATTTAGTTGGAATTTTTTTCATTTTTCATTTTTTATTTTCAGGTTTTTTTTTACTACTAATGGAGATTTTGTAATTTTGGGATTGCTATTTCACGTCCCAGTAGGGTTAGGATTAACACATCATATAAAATGTGTTCATTCGTCAACATCGAATATTATGACTTCGAGATTATAAAAGATTGCTAGATTTTTGTATCACATTGGTAATTGCACATATGCATTGCTAGATGCCATTCAAAAAATTAATTAAGAAAATAATTGCTATCCAAAAGCTTGGCAGATTTTATTAGTGTGATGATAATCTTTGAATTGTGTGTATTTAGATACCTGGTGAGTCCTCAATCAATACTGACTATTATTAACACGTCATGGTAAATTACGCCTTCAAGATTATCTGGTTGTTTTTCCCATGATTTAAGTGGAGTGTTGTTGACACCTGATTTTTAATCATTTTTTCTATTGCCAAAGTAATAAAAAATCCATAAAAATTCATAAAATTGAAAAATCAACTTTGGGGACCTTAGCCAAGCCTAGGGAACCAATTTTGACCAAAAAACGATTTTTCATATTTTCAGTATTTTTACGTATTTTTTATTTATTTATTTTTGAAAATTAATAGAAAATCCATAAAAATTCATAAAATTGAAAAATCAACTTTGGGAACCTTAGCCAAGCCTAGGGAACCAATTTTGACCAAAAAATAATTTTTCATATTTTCGATATTTTTCGGCATTTTTATTTTCGAAAATTCATAAAACAAAAAATTAAGAAAAATGAGAAAATTGAAAAATCAAGTTTGGAGCCTTGGCCAAGCTTAGGCAACTATTTTCGAACAAAAAAATAATTTTTGTATTCATATATATTGTTTATATATTTTAGAAATTATGAGAATATTTAATAAATAATAGCATTTGAGGCCACAAAAATATATAAAAATAGTCAATATTTTTATTTTAAATCCCTTTTCATGTTGGCCATCACAAATTTAAAAAATCCAATTCGGGGTCATGTATTCCTTCACGAGCATAATCTCGAACCGGGCCTAAAAAATTCAATTTGAGTCAATTTATTTTCATTTTTTCACTTTTAGGAGTTGTGACATTGTTCTCTAATATTTCAAATTTTTTATATTGGCCTAAATTATACCCAGAATGACTCAATTGTGCAAAAGGGCTTTAATTAAATTCTGCATAATTTTCAGTGGCAAGAAATGAGCTTAAATTTGACATGTGGTGAATTTTGACTAAGTATAGGGAAGGTATGTCAAAAATTGTGAGGAGATTTGGACTTAAAGAAATATTTTTTCAGGGACTAAATTGTAAATACTTAAAATTCAGGGACTAGAGTGCAAATACCTAACTCTTGAGGGATTATTTTGCAAGTAACAGAAAGAAGAGTTAGTGGATAAATTAGAATGGAGAAGGGAAGATGGAGAAGAGGAGATGGAGAAGAATGGTTGGAGAAAATAAGATAAAAATAGAAGGGAAGATGGAGATGAAGAAGAGTTAGTGGAGAATTTAGAATGGGAGATAAATATGGAGAAGGGAAGATGAAGATGAAGAAGAGTTAGTGGAGAGATTAGAATGTGAGATAGAGATGGAAAATGGAAGATGAAAATGAAGAAGAGTTAGTGGAGAAATTAGAATGGGAGATAGAGTTAGTGGAAAAATTAGAATGTGAGATAGATGAGTAGATTATAAAAGGAGGAAGAAGTGAGCTTGAGAGAGGAATTTTTTGGAGAGAGTTTTGGGAGATTGAAGAAAAATTTGAAAGAAAGAAAGTACCAAAAAAGAGAGAATTTTGAAGATTATGGGAGTTTAAAGCTAGGGTTATCATCACAAATTCCTTCATCGATCAATATAAATCAAGAGTTCATCCTCGTCAACGAGCAAGCAAATTCGAGCTAAGTGTTTTTATTTATTCATTTATTTATGGTTTTACTTGCAAATTAGCACAAATTGTATACACTTTCTCCATCTCCCATTTTTTCCCATATTTTATGTCTGGAGAAGGATATTTCTATGTCAACAGCAAAAATCTCGTAGAGATGCAAAAATCGGCCCAGATAAGCTCTTAAGCTGTCCACCGATTTCTCAACTGATCTGTGACTAAAAGTCCCTCTTAATTCAAAAGAAACTCTCTATATTGGGAACATAGAGAGCGAAAATCAATTATAGAAATCCCTCCCAAAAAAACGGGAGATAAGTACTCTTTCCACTCTTCTGGTTTTAGGTGCAGATTAGCACATATTTTGTATACTGACACTTCACTCTATTTTATGTCAGGAAGCTGCAGCTCTATATCAATAGTCAACCCTATGGAAGCACAAAATCGGCTTGGAGGAGTCCTCAAGCGCGCACAAATTTCAAATTGTTGAATCAATTCATTGTATTTCATTTTAAAGAATTCATACCCCAGAATGGAGAGGACAAAGTCCATCCGCAATTTAAATATCTGCACCATAAATCCCAAAGGGAAGAGCCAAGCCAATGCTTAGCCTCCCATTGGAGGTTTTTACTTACAGTAGTTAAATACCTGCAACTTAAATACATGTACCTTAAATCCCAAAGGGAAGAGCCAAGGCAATGCTTAGCCTCCTATTGGAGGTTTTTACTTACAGTAGTTAAATACCTGTACCTTAAATCCTAAAGGGAAGAGCCAAGCCAATGCTTAGCCTCCCATTGGAGGTTTTTACTTACAGTAGTTAAATACCTGCAACTTAAATACATGTATCTTAAATCCCAAAGGGAAGAGCCAAGCCAATGCTTAGCCTCCCATTGGAGGTTTTTACTCACAGTAGTTAAATACCTGCAACTTAAATACCTGTACCTTAAATCCCAAAGGGAAGAGCCAAGCCAATGCTTAGCATCCCATTGGAGGTTTTTACTTACAGTAGTTTAAATACTTGCAACTTAAATACATGTACCTTAAATCCCAAAGGGAAGAGCCAAGCCAATGCTAGGCCTCCCATTGGAGGTGTTTATTCACTGTCATGTACTTCCTATAATTTAATTTTTGAATCATCAGACCCAAAAGATGAGTAGGTCGTAATACTGCACAGAAGTCGTTAACACACTCCCTCTTTCGGCTTCAGGGAATTTTTAACACTTAAAAAAATATAACAAATAAAAATATATACCATCCATGCATTTTAAATGAAAACACAAAAGAGAATACCGTACTAGAGCCTTAGGGATAAACCAAGCCTGAGTTGCCGAATTACGATATCCATGAAATTAAGGTACCGAAAGGGCATTAGTTTTAATTAACTAGTGTAACCAAGTCCCCGAGCTCATAATCTCTGGTTCGCGGGAATAAATTAGTTCTCCCGCTAATTTATTTAGGTTTCTAATTGTCGCGACCCTCTAAAAAAATTTTAAATTTTAAAAGGGGTTAACGGATTATTAGGTTAATTAGATTTGACTAACCTAACGCGAACCCTCCCAAGCCCTACCGAATCGCAACTTTGGTTTTTGTTTAAATGATTTTAAAATTTGGAGTCGCCACTAATCGTTCTTGGTAGGTCGATTAGAAACCTAAATAAATTAGCGGGAGAACTAATTTATTCCTGCGAACCAGAGATTAGGAGCTCGGGGACTTGGTTACACTAGTTAATTAAAACTAATGCCCTTTCGGTACCTTAATTTCATGGATATCCTAATTCGGCAACTCAGACTTGGTTTATTCCTAAGGCTCTAGTAGGGTATTCTCTTTTGTGTTTTTACTTTTTAAATAGGATGCATGGATGGTATATATTTTTATTTGTTATATTTTTTTAAGTGTTAAAGATTCCCTGAAGCCGAAAGAGGGAGTGTGTTAACGACTTCTGTGCAGTATTACGACCTACTTATCTTTTGGGTCTGATGATTCAAAAATTAAATTATAGGAAGTACATGACAGTGAATAAACACCTCCAATGGGAGGCCAAGCATTGGCTTGGCTCTTCCCTTTGGGATTTAAGGTACAGGTATTTAAGTTGCAAGTATTTAAACTACTGTAAGTAAAAACCTCCAATGGGAGGCTAAGCATTGGCTTGGCTCTTCCCTTTGAGATTTAAGGTACATGTATTTAAGTTGCAGGTATTTAACTACTGTAAGTAAAAACCTCCAATGGGAGGCTAAGCATTGGCTTGGCTCTTCCCTTTGGGATTTAAGGTACATGTATTTAAGTTGCAGGTATTTAACTACTGTAAGTAAAAACCTCCAATGGGAGGCTAAGCATTGGCTTGGCTCTTCCCTTTGGGATTTAAGGTATAGGTATTTAAGTTGCAGGTATTTAACTACTGTAAGTAAAAACCTCCAATGGGAGGCTAAGCATTGGCTTGGCTCTTCCCTTTGGGATTTAAGGTACAGGTATTTAAGTTGCAGGTATTTAACTACTGTAAGTAAAAACCTCCAATGGGAGGCTAAGCATTGGCTTGGCTCTTCCCTTTGGGATTTAAGGTACAGGTATTTAAGTTGCAGGTATTTAACTACTGTAAGTAAAAACCTCCAATGGGAGGCTAAGCATTGGCTTGGCTCTTCCCTTTGGGATTTATGGTGCAGGTATTTAAATTGCGGATGGACTTTGTCCTCTCCATTCTGGGGTATGAATTCTTTAAAATAAAATACAACGAATTGATTCAACAATTTGAAATTTGTGCGCGCTTGAGGACTCCTCCAAGCCGATTTTGTGCTTCCATAGGGTTGACCATTGATATAAAGCTGCGGCTTCCTGACATAAAATAGAGTGAAATGTCAGTATACAAAATATGTGCTAATCTGCACCTAAAACCAGAAAAGTGGAAAGAGTACTTATCTCCCATTTTTTTTTGGAGGGATTTCTATAATTGATTTTCGCTCTCTATGTTCCCAATATAGAGAGTTTCTTTTGAATTAAGAGGGACTTTTAGTCACAGATCAGTTGAGAAATCGGTGGACAGCTTAGGAGCTTGTCTGGGCCGATTTTTGCATCTCTACGAGATTTTTTGCTGTTGACGTAGAGATATCCTTCTCTTGACATAAAATATGGAAAAAAAGGAGATGGAGAAAGTGTATACAATTTGTGCTAATTTGCAAGTAAAACCATAAACAAATGAATAAATAAAAACACTTAGCTCGAATTTGCTTGCTCGTTGACGAGGAAGAACTCTTGATTTATATTGATCGATGAAGGAATTTGTAATGATAATCCCTAGCTTTAAACTTCCATCATCTTCAAAATTCTCTCTCTTTTGGCATTTTCTTTCTCTCAAATTTTTCTTCAATCTCCCAAAACTCTCTCAAACATCCAAAATTTTCTCCCCAAAAAAATCCCTCGCAAACACTTCAAATTTTCTTTCCAAAAAAATCTCTCGCAAACACTTCAAATTTTCTCTCCAAAAAAATCTCTCGCAAACACTTCAAATTTTCTCTCCAAAAAAATCTCTCTCAAACACTTCAAATTTTCTCTCCAAAAAATTCTCTCAAACACTTCAAATTTTCTCTCCAAAAAATCCAATCAAACACTTCAAATTTTCTCTCCAAAAATCTCCCCCCTCAAGCTCACTTCTTCCTCCTTTTATAATTTACTCATCTATCTCCCATTCTAATTTTTCCACTAACTCTATCTCCCATTCTAATTTCTCCACTAACTCTTCTTCATTTTCATCTTCCATTCTCCATCTCTATCTCACATTCTAATCTCTCCACTAACTCTTCTTCATCTTCATCTTCCCTTCTCCATATTTATCTCCCATTCTAATTTCTCCACTAACTCTTCTTCATCTCCATCTTCCTTTCTCTATTCTTATCTTCCATTCTAATTTCTCTACTAACTCTTCTCCATCTTCCATTCTCTATTCTTATCTTATTTTCTCCATCCATTCTTCTCCAACTTCTCTTCTTCATCTCCTCTTCTCCATCTTCCCTTCTCTATTCTAATTTATCCACTAACTCTTCTTTTTGTTATTTGTAAAATAATCCTTCAAGAGTTAAGTATTTGCACTCTAGTCCTTGAATTTTAAGTATTTACAATTTAGTCCCTGAAAAAATATATTTCTTTAAGTCCAAATCTCCTCACAATTTTTGACACACCAAAATTTACCACATGTCAAATTTAAGCTCATTTCTTGCCGTTAAAAATAATGCAGAATTTAATTAAAGCCCTTTTGCAAAATTAAGTCATTCTGGGTATAATTGGGCAAAGATGAAAATTTAAAATATTAGAAGACAATGTCACAACTCATAAAAAGTGAAAATTAAAAATAAGTTGACTCAAATTAAATTGTTTTAGGCCCGATTCAAGATTATACTCGTGAAGGAACACGTGACTCGAATTGGATTTTTCTGAATTTGTGATGGCCAATATGAAAATAGATTTAAAATAAAAATATTAACTATCTTTGTGTATTTTTTTGGCCTCAAATGTTATTTTTCCAAAATTTTCAAGTATTTTTGTATTTTTTTAAAAAAAATTAAAAAAATATATATAATATGAAATTTTATTTTTTGTTCAAAAATGGTTGCCTAGGCTTGGCCGAGGCTTCCAAAGTTGATTTTTCAATTTTCTCATTTTTTCTTCATTTTTTGTTTTATGAATTTTCGAAAATAAAAATACCGAAAAATACGGAAAATATGAAAAATCATTTTTTGGTCAAAATTGGTTCCCTAGGCTTGGCTAAGGTCCCCAAAGTTGATTTTTCAATTTTATGAATTTTTATGGATTTTTTATTACTTTAGCAATAGAAAAAATGATTAAAAATCAGGTGTCAACAGCTGCCCTTCTTTGAAAGGAAGCTCGTAGAGGTTCATTTCAAAGACGAGATGACACCTGAATTCTAATCGACTCAATACAAGGAAATAAAAAGAGTCGTGACATGAATGTTCCACTGAAAATGAAATGAGAACCTAATGATTCGTTATATAAAAAAACTTTAGGGTGGTTGAACTTGAACCCGTATGGTGGATCAACCCATGGTAGATTCCTAATAAAAGGATTCTACTGATTAAAAATTGAATTAAAATTTGACCTGTATGGTGGGTCATACCATTTGACCCGTATGGTGGGTCGTACCATGGTAGATTCCTAATAAAAGGATTCTACTGATTAAATTTTGATTGAGATTTGACCCGTATGGTAGGTCACCCCATGGAGATACTTGTAAGAAGGACTTGGTGCCTGTAGAAAGGACTTGGTGTCTGTAAAAAAGACTTGTGCCTGTAAGAAGGACTTGATTTGCCTGTAAAAAGGACTTAATTTGCCTGTAAGAAGGACTTGATTTGCCTGTAAGAAGGACTTACTTTGCCTGTAAGAAGGAGTTTGTGCCTGTAAGAAGGACTTGCGTTGCCTGTAAGAAGGACTTTGTTTGCCTGTAAGAAGGACTTTGTTTGCCTGTAAGAAGGACTTTATGCCTGTAAGAAGGACTTGATTTGCCTGTAAGAAGGACTTTGTGCCTGTAAGAAGGACTTGATTTGCCTGTAAGAAGGACTTGGTGCCTGTAAGAAGGACTTGGTTTGCCTGTAAGAAGGACTTAGTTTGCCTGTAAGAAGGACTTGATTTGCCTATAAGAAGAACTTTGTGCCTGTAAGAAGGACTTAGTTTGCCTGTAAGAAGGACTTGCGTTGCCTGTAAGAAGGACTTTGTTTGCCTGTAAGAAGGACTTGATTTGCCTGTAAGAAGGACTTGGTGTCTGTAAGAAGGACTTGGTTTGCCTGTAAGAAGGACTTAGTTTGCCTGTAAGAAGGACTTGATTTGCCTCTAAGAAGGACTTTGTGCCTGTAAGAAGGACTTGGTTTGCCTGTAAGAAGGACTTAGTTTGCCTGTAAGAAGGACTTGATTTGCATGTAAGAAGGACTTTGTGCCTGTAAGAAGGACTTTGTACCTATAAGAAGGACTTGATTTGCCTGTAAGAAGGACTTTGTACCTATAAGAAGGACTTGATTTGCCTGTAAGAAGGACTTTGTACCTATAAGAAGGACTTGATTTGCCTGTAAGAAGGACTTGATTTGCCTGTAAGAAGGACTTTATGCCTGTAAGAAGGACTTTATGCCTGTAAGAAGGACTTGGTTTGCTTGTAAGGACTTTATGTACCTCAAAGGGTGCCATTCTGAAATCTGGGGAGACCAGGAATCCTGCAGAAGCTCAAACCCAAATTATATTCTCCTGTCGTTTTAGGAATAAACCAAAGAGGCAGAGATCAAAAGGTCTCGAACATTTCTGTCCTTGAGACAAATCATGCTTTATTGAAGAATGTGGATACCTGTATATACCGCAATGGATTCGAGTATCCCAACAACCGTCAGAATTCATTCTCTTGAAAGGTTCTGGTTGAAGATATACTTACCTGAGAATTTGGAAGAAATGCTTGGTGGCTTCTCGACAACCAGGCTTGTTCATTCAATAATCGCCGAATGAATTTCAAGACTTTGGAAGGTAACTCAAACACCGGGAATGTGTTGCCTGTCGGGCAATGTCAGAGCTAACATGTGCAAGCATTTTCATCAATGCGTTCATTGGTTCATACAAAATTGTTCAGCTAAGTTTGCCATGATTAAAGGCAGTCTATGTAATAACTCATGATGCAATCGATCAACATATAGATCATGTATTGCATTACCACTTCTGTTTAAGGAGGTTCTTATAGTATGAACACCTCGAATGTAATCTGAATGGGGGACTTCATTCCGAAAGGGCTTTTTCTCACTCTGGAGAAAGGCTGTTTATCTGTAGATCAAAATGTTAGACCTGTGTGGAAATGGTTTGCCTTTCCTCATCCTGTCATGCCCCATTCTGCACATTTGATATCTCCTGTGCAGTTTATGCTCTAAGTTGGAGTTTGTAAGTTAAACACACGGAATAGTCATACATAATTCATGAACTGTGTAAACACAATGCAGATGTGACAATTTTTTAGCATCACGTGTGTTTATATAATGTGCAAATATGGGCGAATTTAAATTGCCCTTGGTATGTGGGCGGACCGAACAAATTGGGAAGCCTACTCCTTATGTCGAGGGGTGGTTTGTCTCAAACTTTACCCCTGCGCGATGAAGCATATGGGCGAGGGAGCATTTTGGTTTGTTTAATGCCCCTGCAAGAAGCAGAGAAATTATTCTTGAAATCAAACGAGATAAGGAAGACATATTTGCTTTTTCGTTTCAGAGCTTGCGATCAATTTGCCCCATTTTTCACCAGAATAGATCTTGTCAGGTGATCATAATTTTCTTTTGGATTTGTCTCCTTCAACATGTTAAATGTTAGTATAAATATTTCCTGTGAAAAGAAAATGAGACATGTCAACCAGTATTAAAAGGGATGAATTGGAAACGATACTGATTTACCCTTCATCTTGAATGCCTTGGACAAGTCTTTTACCAATTTTGTTGGATTGAGTTTTCTTCGACTTTTGTTGGATGCTTCACCATTAAGCCGAGAATGTGGCAAAATATTGACTTCGGTATTACTCGTCGAGTATTCCTACTTGCAAAAAGAAATGCACAAAAAGTTGTTTCATTTATTTATAATACATACAACATTCCCCACCCTCGGGGATCGAACTCGGGATATTTCAGACCTACTGTCATCCCCCATACCATTCGGTCCATTGGACCATAGGTGTCCATGGGACTATCCTTTCAAAGGTTAATCTTTGGGGATAAAGCAGCCTTGTTGTATCACCTTGGGCCATGTTACGGTATTTCTCGAGGTTATTTGCAATCCCTGTTAAGAATGGAATAAGACAATTCAAGACTTGAGATGATTATGTGCACATTAGAACGATACAGAATTATCCATTTCTGAGATTGTTCGCGTCTTTCGCTTGTACTTTCCTTTGTCCGAAGCTGTCCATCTCGTGGTAATGCCCATGAGTCGATTTGCCCCCAAATTTTGTTCAACTTATATTCGGATATGATTGCGTTCTCGGGTCGATTTGCAATTTCCTGAGAATAGAAGGGGCTTAATTTTAAAACTTGGAGCAACTGAGGGTAAATTGAAACGATACGGAGTTACCCTTCAAGTTTATCCAGATTTTTACTCGCCATCAATTCGTCGCGAGGTTGGTGAGGTGGCGGATTCGAGCATTTAATAGGGGGAAGTCGGATTATTACTCCTTGCTTTTACACATTCACAAAAGCAGAAAAACATATCACGCAAGGAAATAAAACACATTCACTCATTCAGGATCAGTTCTGCTTCCTCTACAGGCTCTCCCATGATCAACTGGCTTCATCCCAAATTAGGTATGCATCGGCCATATCGAAGGTCTGGTGGTCACTGGCTGAACAAGTGCATCACAGTCCCGATGCTTTACCGATATCAAACTGGTTGATTATGGCGAAAAGATCATCGTCAATGTTCGCTTGGTGGTGATCTGTCCCTTCTTCCTCAGGAGGTATTGATACTGATCCAGTATCATTGGTCCTTTTGTACCCTGCTCCAACAGAACTCGATCCTGTTATAAATTGGTCTAACTCACCTCTTAAACGTGCATTTTAGATCCTCAGATCATACATTTCATCGAGGGTGAGGAGGAGGCTATTGCAGTTGGGGCAGGCGGCGGAGTCAAAAGTCTCTTTATACATCTTGTTTTCCGCTCGGAGGTTTTCATTTTCAACTCTTAGAAACTCGGCTTCGTTGTGCTCATGACGAGTCTTCATTCGGGTTCGTCTATTTTGAAACCAGAATTTGATTTGCGAAGGTTCAAGTCCTAGCTCTTGACTCAGTTCCATTTTTTGTTTGCCGTCTGGCATAGGGCACGTTCTGAAGAAAGCTTCAAGCTTTCGTACTTGCTCCTCAGTATGGCGACGGTAACGCTTCTTTTGACCTTTACCGTTGTTGTCATTGTCCTTACCGGGCTCTTGGACGTCGTCGGTGGAAGGGCCGGGCTCCATAGGCTTGATCCCAAATATGGCTTCGAACTCTTCCTCTCCCATATTCAGCAAGTAACGATAACTTTCAAGTGTGTTGGGTTGAGACATCTTCGATTTGGTTAACGATTTCTCAAAGTTTGATATCTCTTCTTGTATTTTCAATCTCTGGATTTTTCTAGGAGACTGCGTATGCTTTAAGAGTCTCTCTTTCGAGCACGAATGAGAATTATCAAGAAGATGCCTACTTTAAAATTAGACGTGGGTTTAGCAACTGTATTGCCTCTCTCGAGTGTTCTGGCTTTCTCGATTTTCTTTTCATCGTATCTCTTGCCCAGCTCGTCTCCTTCCATCTTTCCGTGGAAGGGGGCCCCTTGTTGCTGTCTCCACCGTCAATTTGCTGGCGAGTTCTTCAATAAAGACGAGTCGTATCTCTTTTCTGCCGAAAATGTCTTTGTCTCCCACTCAGCTTATTTTTTATCCTTTCTTTTTCAAAGTAGTGGCGTCCCGTACAACTTTTCCGTAGAGACGTCGGATTTGCTTGGCTCGAGATTGGAAATAAGTAGCGGAGGTGATACTGATAGGGAATGTTAGACAGGAAAATCTGGCCAGTAGAGACTTCCCCTGCAAAAATGAAAGAGAATACGGCAGTATATGTTCTTCATATTCTAGAAAAATTGGAACGATACTGTTTTACCCTTGTGTGTACTTCCATTGAATTTGAATTGAGGAAGTTCCTTCATTTGGACTGGATTGAATTGTATGTCCCGAGTTGCCCTCACTTTGAGCTTGCCACGTAAGTGCTTTGCTTAGTTGGGCCTTGTTTTCTTTCGGGTTGCCTTGGACCATCATCATTTTCTATGCCATTGGGTCCGTGGACCGGAGGGCTCCTTTAATTTGAAAGTTACCTTCAAGGCAAATGAGTCGTATCGCATTCTATTGGGTCATTTCATTTTGCGACACTCTTGAGGCAATTTGCAATCCCCTGGGCTTTTCACTTGAAATTTCCCTGCGTGAGGCCATTCAACATTTCTCATTATGGAAGTCAGCGACATTGCCACAAATTGATCCGCCCTGAGTCTAGCATAAAAAGGGATTCATGCATTCGACGGGATAAAAAACAAATTACCCCCTTGCCCCTGAATTAAATCTAGACACCTAGAAAGCTGGAAATATCATACGCAGGGGAATTAAGCATGAAATGAAAGGTGCACTTATTCAAGGTCAGTTCTGCCTCTCCTGTGGCTCTTCGATAATCAGCTAGTCTCGTGTTGGTTCGGGTGTGGATGACCGATGTTTGAGAGTCCTTACTCACTAGCTCCTGATCGCGGCTTGGGACGTCTGTAAACCCTAAACTGGTTGACCAAGGCAGTAAGCTCATCATCTGGGTAATCTCTTGAACCTTCCAGCAACTGATACTCGAATTGGGCATTGTTGTTGGCAAATGCTGGCGGTAGATTTCTCATTCTGTCATCGCCATGAGCAATTTGACTTCTCGTGCTGGAGCCTTCATCATTACTCTAGAAAGTGTGGGGATCACCAACTGTCCCGTTGCTAAAAACTCCTTCCATTTGAGGATTAGAGAAGTGGAAGTGCTCAGGATAACTTCTTGTCTGATTCTCTAGCTGCGCAGGCGCGCTGATCATGGGATGAATTATAGCCACGGGTTGGTGCTCAAACCAAGGAGTCTGAATACACTGCCCCTGCGGTCTATACTCTTGAAGAGCATTAGGGTGATTCTGGGGGATACTTTGATTAACGCCTAGAGGATTGATGGCACGGCTACTGGCTTGGTTGATGATGGGAAGTGGCTCGCCCCATGCTAACCTGCGGAACTTATGGTGGCGAGGAGACTCGACGTTCAGGCTTGGATCAGTCCCGCCTTGGTTTTCTTGATTCTGAGCTGCATTGTGTTCTCTCACCCTTTTTCTGTACTTCTGAAGATGACTCGAAACATTTGCTTTAGTGAGTCCCTCTACCTTCATAATTTCCAGTATATGTTGCGGCCGTGCCGAATCGATTCCTAGCTGCTGAACTGTATTAACAAACATACGATGCAGCTCGAGAGACCAACTCATCTTCTTTCTCCAGTTGCTTGGAACAAAATTGAAGGCTTGATGCTTGTTCTCATGGTCGTGCAATTGCTTCCTTACCACGTGCTGCCATATGTTTTGAAGCATCTGAACCCTAACTGGTTTCGTTACGACGTCTTGGGCCCCATTTAAGACAGCCTTCATTATGGCTTGCTGATCATCGCTTGCCGATATTACGAGGACTGGCATGTTTAATTTAGAATTGATGACTTCCAAGAGAGTGAAAACATCCATGTCAATCCCTACCATGGCGGTGAGGACGATATCAAACGGGTCACTACTCCTCCTTAATATCTCTAAGGCCTCTGTCGCCTTTGCTTGAGCTACAACCTTATACCGGCATTTTCTTAATACAGTAACAAGGATTGACAGAGAGACTGGATTACCGTCAATGGCCATGACCAGTAGACCCTCAGGGTAAGGAACTTCATCAGCTTCGACCAGGGTTGAACATGCGCCCGTTCCCCTAATGCTCGACATATTTCTGGATCTAGGACTGCCAATTCGAGACCGCCTTAGGATGTCTTCTCGGACTTGAGGGATCACGGGATCGTTGATGGCTTCTCGTAACAGGCTTTGAAAGCCAATGCTTTGATGGTGAAGGTTTTGAATTCCTCTCCCACGAGAACTCCTTCATCTCTATCTTTCTCCTGCGAGTTCGTGCAGATGAACCCTCACTATCAAATGAGGACAAATTCTCTCTCTGACAATAGCAACGACTTCCCCCTTCACGGGCAATGCTATTAGATTTACCGAGGGGAAAATCTGACATTCAGCTTTTGATCAAAGGGGAAATCCTCGTTTATCGCTCAGTTTGTCTTCTTCTTTCTTTTCGCGGTAGATGGCCCATGTCAAGATTTCCACAGTCGATTTACTGGCGGGTCCTCCAATGAAGACGAGTAATATCTCTCTTTCTGCCGAAAATTTCTTTGTCCCCCACTCAGCTCGTCTTTTCGTTCTTTCTTTTTTCAAAGCGGTGGAGTCCCGTCCAGCTTTTCCATAGAGACGTCGGGTTTGTTCGGCTCGAGGTTGCCACTTGGCTGGAATTTGAGCCACCGGGGGTGTTGCCGACAGAGAATGGTAGATAGGAAAACCTATAAGGACTGCCCCTGTGAAATCAGTATTTAAATTGAAGCAGCTTACCATCTTCGCATTCTGCTCATCTGCCTCACCTCTCTCCCCCTTTCTTTCGTATTCTGCTTTCAAAAATGGCCAATTCTCCTAACCACACCTTATCCACCGAAGTCCTGGCTGGGTGGGAGAGACTCTACAATCTTCTTGGTAGAGGTTACGCTCATGTAGCAAAAAATTCTACCGTTGAGGCTGAAATCCTCGATTTATTCAGGACCGTGGACGCTGCTTCTGTTGAGGGTACACAACTGGGAAAGGAGTATCGGAACTTCTCGACCCTCTTCATCAATTTTCTAGCTGCCTATAACCGCGCTTATGAGACGGTCCTTATGACCGCCGTCGTAAAAGCCCGTTACCGAGACCGGCACGAGCGTCTGGCAACAGTTACGTTTGTGGCTGATAATCACAAAAAGACCCTCAAGTTTGCTAACGATCAGCTTTCGTGGCTGGTTCGTGAGAGGGGAAAGTTGGTGGACCGTCTGGCCTTGGTCCGAACTTACGCCGAACAGGAGCCAGGCAATATTGTGATGAGGTGCAAATGCGGTTGGCTGCAGGAGAGACTTGATGACATTACGGCAGACATTGCTTTCGAGAGGGCAGCGATTCCGGACCTGGAGTTTGCCGTTGAGTATTACGAGGCCACTATGGCCCAGGTTAAAGAGAAGTGCGATCGGCTCTTCTTTAAGCTCGCGGAGCTTGATCCCGAGAGCGCCCGGTGCATCCAGAGCATCAACTGTTTGGAGAGTCAGTTGAGCTCTTTCGTAATGGTTATCAGGGCCCTGTTTGGATTTACCTTTCCTCCCCAGTGAGTTGTTGTAATACTCTTTGATGAATGGAATGAAAGAAAAGCTTCACGTGTTTTGTTTTTTTTTTAATTTGCTTGCTATCGTTTCTTCCACATAGCATAACAGAACGATTTGAGGTACTAAAGATGTCGAGGCTTAATGTTCTTCTTGATGTTCTTGTTTAATTGCTCCAGACGATGATATCGAGAACATTGATGATGGGTTCGGCGGTGGCCCCCACTATCCATCTTGAGATCACGAACAATAACGCTATGACAACTCGATCAGTGCGCTGGTAGTAAATCCGCCACCTGTTGTGTGCCCATTTTTATCCATATTTTGTTTCTTTCGGCGTCTACTTGCTCGTGTCGGTCGCCTGTAGCGTCGGGAGAAATTCCTGTGGGCTACGTTCATTAATAGAACCTCGGTCCTCTAAAGCCCTCCGCGTGTTTCGGATAAGAGGAAATTTTAAGACCGGTCTCTGGTTGATTTAATCAGGTAAAGGTATTTGTTTCATGGGTTCTGATTATATAATCCATATTGTCTTTCAAAAGACGCGAGATCCTCTGCAACACATTAAATATACCCCTGTGTTTAATCAGTATAAATCCACCGTCATATCAGAATACACTGCCCATACAAGTTTACGGATTGACACAACTTTGTCTGTCAAAGATGGACAGTGTTCGTTTGCCCCCCAGAATTAACGGTTGAAGCCTCGGTGTTTTTCGTCTTTTGGTATTTCTAAAGATGATTCTTGATATATTATTGAACTTAATTTTTACACCCGTCTGGGGTATCTAGGATCTTCCTGCAAAAGAAAAGGATATAATTAGTATGCGACACAAGGAATGTCGGTCCATGACTCCTATATTAGTCCAATTTGATTTTTTCTATTTTATAGAGAAATCAGAAAAAGAAAAAAAATTTCCTTAGGAAGAAATGGGTTAATTTCTGATACAGAATTTTTTGCAGATTTATTACTCTTTTTTTTATTTTTTTTTAAGGAATGTGACAAAATCTCTTGACGTTTACTAAAATTTTTGAAGGAATTTCCTTTTTATCAAAATAAATTTTCAGAGGTAAATTTGTCAGGAAAATTTTATTTTTATTGAAGCAGGAAAGACATGACAGAAATCCTTTATTGGTTAACAAAATTCCCCCGAGACATTAGTCTAATTTTATTTAGAGAAAATTTTCTTAGAAAAACATGAGCGAATTTCTCGAAAAGAATTTTTGTTGCAAGTTTTTATAATTTGAAAGAATGTGATAAAATCACTTGATGTTTTTTTTTAAGGAATTTTTCTTTTTATCGAAATAAATTTTCAGAGGAAAATTTGTCAGGAAAATTTCATTTTTATGGAAGCAAGAAAAACATGACAAAAATCTCTTATTGGTCAATTAGTCTAATTTTATTTAGAGAAAATTTTCTTAGAAAAACATGGGCGAATTTCTCGAGAAGAATTTTCTTGCACGTTTTTATAATTTGAAAAATGTGATAAAATCACTTGATGTCTACTAGAGTTTTTTTTTTTGAAGGAATTTTTCTTTTTATTGAAATAAATTTTCAGAGGAAAATTTTTTCAGGAAAATTTCATTTTTATTGAAGCAATAAAAACATGACAAAAATCCCTTATTGGTTAATAAAATTCCCATGAAGGGATTTTTTCACATCATTTTTTCAAAAAAAATTTTTTTTTAAAAGAAATGAGGGACAAATTTAATTTTTTATTTTCTTTTAAAAAGAATGGTCGTAATATCAAGCTCAAAAACTGACTAACACCTAGCATGGACCGATCGAAAATATATACAAGATAAAATTAGAGAACTTACTTTTACCTTGGAGAAATGCAAATCACATAGTCATGCGCATGACTCAAGTGAGGAGTGGACTCTAGAAAATAAAAGAAGGAGAGACAAGGTATGGACCTAAAAAGGCCCCCACTATCTGAATTGACAAATTTACCCTCCGCGCAATCAAATCACAATGGGAAGAATTGTCAATTCAGATAATGAGTGGGATAAAATATGGTCAACCCGAGCGCAATCGACGCAAGAGCTTTGCATATTCGATCCGTATCTATGGTTTTCTAGGAAGAATTTCGCGACTTGGGTTTAGACGCTTGTGTGTGCAGGTGTCGTGATCCTCAAAGTATGCAAGACATGCACAACAATTGATATCAAAACAGCGCTTCTAAAAATGTGCGAAAGTAAACAAATAAACCCAACACCAAGCCTGCAAAACAAATGGGTTAGCCAAACACTCTGCCCCTTATAAGTCCTATCCTGCAAAAACATATAACACCTATAGAATGAGTCCCAAACAAGATCGCCAGAAGCGAGATATCCATGAAATTTTCATTGGCCTAAGTCCACTAAGACTTTTAAAATTTCGAAAAAATTCAAGTATTCCAATTGGTATCTTTTTTCGAAAATTTAAAAATCCCGTCCCCAGTGGAGTCGCCAGTCTGTCGCGACCCTCTAAAAAAATTTTATCTTCAAAAGGGGTTAACGGATTATTAGGTTAATTAGATTTGACTAACCTAACGCGGACCCTCCCAAGCCCTACCGAATCGCAACTTTGGTTTTTGTTTAAATGATTTTAAAATTTGGAGTCGCCACTAATTGTTCTTGGTAGGTCGATTAGAAACCTAAATAAATTAGCGGGAGAACTAATTTATTCCTGCGAACCAGAGATTAGGAGCTCGGGGACTTGGTTACACTAGTTAATTAAAACTAATGCCCTTTCGGTACCTTAATTTCATGGATATCCTAATTCGACAACTCAGACTTGGTTTATTCCTAAGGCTCTAGTAGGGTATTCTCTTTTGTGTTTTTACTTTTTAAATAGGATGCATGGATGGTATATATTTTTATTTGTTATATTTTTTTAAGTGTTAAAGATTCCCTGAAGCCGAAAGAGGGAGTGTGTTAACGACTTCTGTGCAGTATTACGACCTACTTATCTTTTGGGTCTGATGATTCAAAAATTAAATTATAGGAAGTACATGACAGTGAATAAACACCTCCAATGGGAGGCTAAGCATTGGCTTGGCTCTTCCCTTTGGGATTTAAGGTACATGTATTTAAGTTGCAAGTATTTAAACTACTGTAAGTAAAAACCTCCAATGGGAGGCTAAGCATTGGCTTGGCTCTTCCCTTTGGGATTTAAGGTACATGTATTTAAGTTGCAGGTATTTAACTACTGTAAGTAAAAACCTCCAATGGGAGGCTAAGCATTGGCTTGGCTCTTGCCTTTGGGATTTAAGGTACATGTATTTAAGTTGCAGGTATTTAACTACTGTAAGTAAAAACCTCCAATGGGAGGCTAAGCATTGGCTTGGCTCTTCCCTTTGGGATTTAAGGTATAGGTATTTAAGTTGCAAGTATTTAACTACTGTAAGTAAAAACCTCCAATGGGAGGCTAAGCATTGGCTTGGCTCTTCCCTTTGGGATTTAAGGTACAGGTATTTAAGTTGCAGGTATTTAACTACTGTAAGTAAAAACCTCCAATGGGAGGCTAAGCATTGGCTTGGCTCTTCCCTTTGGGATTTAAGGTACAGGTATTTAAGTTGCAGGTATTTAACTACTGTAAGTAAAAACCTCCAATGGGAGGCTAAGCATTGGCTTGGCTCTTCCCTTTGGGATTTAAGGTACAGGTATTTAAGTTGCAGGTATTTAACTACTGTAAGTAAAAACCTCCAATGGGAGGCTAAGCATTGGCTTGGCTCTTCCCTTTGGGATTTAAGGTACAGGTATTTAAGTTGCAGGTATTTAACTACTGTAAGTAAAAACCTCCAATGGGAGGCTAAGCATTGGCTTGGCTCTTCCCTTTAGGATTTATGGTGCAGGTATTTAAATTGCGGATGGACTTTGTCCTCTCCATTCTGGGGTATGAATTCTTTAAAATAAAATACAACGAATTGATTCAACAATTTGAAATTTGTGCGCGCTTGAGGACTCCTCCAAGCCGATTTTGTGCTTCCATAGGGTTGACCATTGATATAAAGCTGCGGCTTCCTGACATAAAATAGAGTGAAATGTCAGTATACAAAATATGTGCTAATCTGCACCTAAAACCAGAAAAGTGGAAAGAGTACTTATCTCCCATTTTTTTGGGAGGGATTTCTATAATTGATTTTCGCTCTCTATGTTCCCAATATAGAGAGTTTCTTTTGAATTAAGAGGGACTTTTAGTCACAGATCAGTTGAGAAATCGGTGGACAGCTTAGGAGCTTGTCTGGGCCGATTTTTGCATCTCTACGAGATTTTTTGCTGTTGACGTAGAGATATCCTTCTCCTGACATAAAATATGGAAAAAAAGGAGATGGAGAAAGTGTATACAATTTGTGCTAATTTGCAAGTAAAACCATAAACAAATGAATAAATAAAAACACTTAGCTCGAATTTGCTTGCTCGTTGACGAGGAAGAACTCTTGATTTATATTGATCGATGAAGGAATTTGTGATGATAATCCCTAGCTTTAAACTTCCATCATCTTCAAAATTCTCTCTCTTTTGGTATTTTCTTTCTCTCAAATTTTTCTTCAATCTCCCAAAACTCTCTCAAACATCCAAAATTTTCTCCCCAAAAAAATCCCTCGCAAACACTTCAAATTTTTTCTCCAAAAAAATCTCTCGCAAACACTTCAAATTTTCTCTCCAAAAAAATCTCTCGCAAACACTTCAAATTTTCTCTCCAAAAAAATCTCTCTCAAACACTTCAAATTTTCTCTCCAAAAAAATCTCCCCCTCAAGCTCACTTCTTCCTCTTTTTATAATCTACTCATCTATCTCCCATTCTAATTTTTCCACTAACTCTATCTCCCATTCTAATTTCTCCACTAACTCTTCTTCATTTTCATCTTCCATTCTCCATCTCTATCTCACATTCTAATCTCTCCACTAACTCTTCTTCATCTTCATCTTTCCTTCTCCATATTTATCTCCCATTCTAATTTCTCCACTAACTCTTCTTCATCTCCATCTTCCCTTCTCTATTCTTATCTTCCATTCTAATTTCTCTACTAACTCTTCTCCATCTTCCATTCTCTATTCTTATCTTATTTTCTCCATCCATTCTTCTCCAACTTCTCTTCTTCATCTCCTCTTCTCCATCTTCCCTTCTCTATTCTAATTTATCCACTAACTCTTCTTTTTGTTATTTGTAAAATAATCCTTCAAGAGTTAAGTATTTGCACTCTAGTCCTTGAATTTTAAGTATTTACAATTTAGTCCCTGAAAAAATATATTTCTTTAAGTCCAAATCTCCTCACAATTTTTGACACACCAAAATTTACCACATGTCAAATTTAAGCTCATTTCTTGCCGTTAAAAATAATGCAGAATTTAATTAAAGCCCTTTTGCAAAATTAAGTCATTCTGGGTATAATTGGGCAAAGATGAAAATTTAAAATATTAGAAGACAATGTCACAACTCATAAAAAGTGAAAATTAAAAATAAGTTGACTCAAATTAAATTGTTTTAGGCCCGATTCAAGATTATACTCGTGAAGGAACACGTGACTCGAATTGGATTTTTCTGAATTTGTGATGGCCAATATGAAAATAGATTTAAAATAAAAATATTAACTATCTTTGTGTATTTTTTTGGCCTCAAATGTTATTTTTCCAAAATTTTCAAGTATTTTTGTATTTTTTTAAAAAAAATTAAAAAAATATATATAATATGAAATTTTATTTTTTGTTCAAAAATGGTTGCCTAGGCTTGGCCGAGGCTTCCAAAGTTGATTTTTCAATTTTCTCATTTTTTTCTTCATTTTTTGTTTTATGAATTTTCGAAAATAAAAATACCGAAAAATACGGAAAATATGAAAAATCGTTTTTTGGTCAAAATTGGTTCCCTAGGCTTGGCTAAGGTCCCCAAAGTTGATTTTTTAATTTTATGAATTTTTATGGATTTTTTATTACTTTAGTAATAGAAAAAATGATTAAAGATCAGGTGTCAACACTAATCGACCTACCAAGAACGATTAGTGGCGACTCCAAATTTCAAAATCATTTAAACAAAAACCAAAGTTGCGATTCGGTAGGGCTTGGGAGGGTCTGCGTTAGGTTAGTCAAATCTAATTAACCTAATAATCCGTTAACCCCTTTAAAATAAAAATTATTTTTTTTAGAGGGTCGCGACTTAAAGCCCAATAGAGAGGAATATTTCTTATTTAAATCTGGGACAAGGCTTTTGATTACGTGGGTACAATATAAATTCAATCCTTTAGGCTTCTTTCTCAATAGACAGAGACCATATAGTATCAACTATCAAGTCATCCGCAAGCCCTATTTTATTACAGTGTTCTAGATTCGAAGTCTTAACCTCATTGGATAAGTGCCAGCGTCCTCTCTGCATTTTTTATGACCCCGACAAGAAGCATCAACATTGTTGGGATCACCAATGTTTTGTCTCTAGAAAAGATCTGCGCAAAGACATAAATGGCAGAATCGACTTGGAATATGAGACTGAACAAATGCCGTTGGATGTTCTTGCTGGCGATAATTTTGTCCCCCCATAACCCCTCTATATTCCCCTTTCTCGTGTCTTAGACAACCACCAAATACGAGATAGGATAAAACATATTATATTTCAAGTTTTATCATATTTCGAGTTTTATCCGGACGACTAAATGCATCCTAAGAGAATAAACATGCGAAAAAATTGGTTATGTTATTCTGGTTCAAGTGAATGACAACATGCATAAAACTTGTAAGATTTTCTCCATCCGACATTAATCTTTTTTTTTTTAAAGACATCTGCGTTCTATCAACAAATTTCATTTATGCATTATGTTGACCATTAGGTGATCTAATGGAGTTGCAACAAAATATGCATTTATACATGTTGAGATGGTTCCTCGATTAGATGTCAGAAGACAGGATGAACTAAAAAATCCAAGAAAGTAAAAGAGATCTTGAACTAATCATTTCGCGAATGATAATGACAATGATAGCGTGCTTGCACAAGATAATAGAAAACGTGAATCACCCGTTCCACTGGAGAGAAAATGATAATATTATTTCACTCAATTTTTATGCTTCACAAGATAATGATAATGGCCTTTTAGTGAAAGGCTTTCACTCAATTCTGATTTGGGTTCAACCAATGACACAAGTTTGCTTCAGCCAAAAAAACTTAATTTTCCCTTTCGCGTGGATTGTGTAAGCCAAAAAGGCATGTCTGAATCCCATCAAAGTATGTGGCGACAGGTTCTCCACAAACTAGGAATCTCTTTATTTGTTTTTTTTATAATTATTCTGTTTAAGTTAGAATCGTATGAACCCCATAAGTTTTGTCCATATGAAGGGGATTCTCTTTCCTCACCCTTTTGCCTTTCGTCCATGTTGGGCAAAATATTTTCTTTCCTTGTTCTCACCTTTTCCCCTCTTTATATATAGATTCATTAATCAGAAAAATGGTAGATTTGTTGTGCATGGAATCTAGTAAATGATTATTGCTTATTTACAGTATCTCATATATTAAATGACAAAAAAATTTATGTTACCAGCAAATAATGTTTACTATTTCGAGTCATGAATTTGTATCAAGAAGTGGTCATCGAACGAAGGATGATACGGTCCTTAGACCGCCTCGTTTTCTTCTGTTGTCCTTTTTACTTCGCGGTCCCCTCACAATGTAATGAAATTGCACAAAATCACGTGGCTCTAAAGAGATTTTGGCAGAAAGTTGAGTCACGTTGGCGTCTTGACGTACATCTTTTGACTCTTCTCCGACCGAAAAAACACAAAACTCTCTCTTCATTCAAAATTGACTGATTGCCATGCCCGTTGGTGAGTTCCTTCACATTTGTCAATTATTTTTTTTTGATAATAATAATATTTTAAATAATATCGATATTGACATATGACATGACACGATATGTCGATAAGTTATTTTTTAAAAATAGACATTTTTGATACGGTAAGAAGTATTGTATATTAAAAATATTTTTTTATACACATAATGAATTATTATTTCTGAGTTTTTATAAAAATGAAACTTTTTTAAAAAGAGCTCTTATAATAAAATTAAGTTTTTTTTACCATGGACACTTCCGTAAATTGACCCCAGCCATTTTAGGGAAAAAAAATTAAATGACAAAATAAAAAGAAAATTAAATCACTCATGCTCTCGAAGTGACTAGACCTTTGAACGCCCCATCGCTCTCTCTCATCCCTCTTTACTTTCTGAAAAAATCTCGCACACTTGCCCAAGCTCTCTCTTCTCTCCTTTCGTCTTCCCCAATCTGTTTGTGTACTGCCAGACAGGCTTCTTAATGCTGTCCTGTTTGTGAAGAAGGCGAGGAAACACATTTAAGCATCAGCCTCGGATGCCATGTACCTATGCACAACGGATTTTCAAGAGGACTACAGGTATCATGTCCGATGTCAGAACAGAATAAATGAAGAAAGAAGTCATATTTCGTGCTTGCAAGTTGCAAGCCACAAGAGTCGGATTAGAACAAATCGAGTGGAATTACGCCCTCTGAGAATTTATGTGTCCTCTCGCATGAAAATTGCATCTTTCGTTTGTAAGAGATACCTATTCTATTTCCCATCTGTTTCCCACAAAACAATCATCCGTTATCTGGTAAAAAAATATAGGAGTAGCTAATTGATCGTCTTCTTTACGAGAATAACTGTGGCCTTTAGTTGGTCCAAAATGCTCAACGACAGTAAGATGCTTCTAACGTTTATGTCTTTAAACATGAATTTTGTGAAATCATGATATTCTTGAATTTACCTTTTTCTTATTTTTGGTCAAACTAATATTTCATTCACATCCGATAAAAAACGAAGTAAAATATCACAGTCCAACTACTATAACTTCAACACAAAACAAACTCCAAATGATAAGATGAATCATTAAAACAAAGATAGGACTCACGCACTCAAATAAAAAATCTATGATTTTTTCAAACCAAAATCAGCGACCGATCATTGAATCCATCTTCAGTAATGAGCACACATCGAGATCTTCATCTGTTGCCATGACTTTACCTTTTGGCTGTACATGCTTATGTTCAGTGCCCCCAACACCATCACCATTCACCATATGGAATAAAAGTATGAAATGAGCATAGATTTGATAGTAAGAGTGAAACCTTCACAAAACCCCTCCTATCTCCTTTGAAATTAACTGATAAGATTTCTTTTTATTGATTTATTTAATATCACTACAAGTAGATACAAGCAAGTGCCACGGTCCGGAGGTTCGGCCTGAGGCACAAAGCTAACTATACCAGTCTGCTCAAGAAGAAATCCACTGAAAAAAATCCCCGCAAATCCCCCTCCATTTTTAAGATAGCTAATATCATTTGTTTTAAAAATCCTTCATCCAAAGAGAAACAACATTTACACACACGCCAAACATATTATACACAATAACTTATTATCTAATCAGTATTAGGTAAAGTAAAGCAACGTATTCAAGAGTGAACTACAAAATGCATACGAAACATTTATTTATTGGCAAACAATCTTGAAATATAGAAAGCTTAAAAGGAAAACTTATCAGGCCCAAAGACGTCATCCAACGTACTTTTCGAATTCATATTGAGCCTATTTCATGCAAAATGAGCCTGCTTTTTGACAGACAAGGATGGCTACGTAGTTCTTTAAGAAAAAATCGACATCACCCGCCTCAATTTTTTTTTGTTCAACTTCTATCCGGGTTAGGTATCACTAGGGATCCGAACCGAACCGTCCCGTTGATGTCCTAGTTGTGCCATGTGTCAGTCTTTGATTACTACGTTTGGCTCCATGCAATCGCACAAGGCACGTAGGGGATTCCATTCTTGATGTGTTTTTTCAATCTAAACCATCATCGAGTAGATAAGATAGAGAGAGAGATAGTTTCTTGTCGCTTGCAGCCCCTAACAAAAGATGAAAACTTCCTCAACTAAAATTAGATGTTTTTGAGCTAAATCATTTTAATGATGGGTTTTTTTGTCTGATCTGACTAACATTCAATTCATCCAACTAAATTCTTCATCATGCACTTAAATCTAATTTTTAGCACTAGAAACAGTGGAATGAGAATTCAGAGAAGAGAGATGGTCTCATTTTATTTTGATCTTTATCAAGGAAATGTTGTTGATTATGTATCTATTTTTCCGGGAGACGGAAAAGTGAGAAATGGTCGGCCTCCGTGTGCATTAGCACTGCTGAAAAAATTTCTGCTCATTTCGTGACTGATTTTTTGTGCATGTAAGTCACTCTCTTGATCCTATTGTTTGAGAAGTCGAGCTTGGGCTACATCACATTGCCAGGGTCAAATGTTCTTCAAGAAAAGGAAGATCAAGAGGCTTTTTGTTGAGCCCTTTTGTTGCAAATGCTGATGGATAAAGCCCATAGCCCAGAAGACTCATTCTAGGACTTTGGATATACACTCATAAACAAGCAAACATAAAAATTCGCCCAGAACAAACTTCCGAGTTCCGTGTCATCAAGACAACCCCTTTAGATCTTAATCTTACAGGAGTAATCTGAGTGCAGGGCCACCTTTTCCCAGAGCCCGAATAAAAAAGGAGGAGAATAGAATAGGTCCATACGTGAAGGCAAAAGAAAAAATCATATCAAGCAAGAGTAATGACCACAGTGATTTATGCAAGTACTTTATTTTATTTAGGAAAAATTTCAAATAAGAACCCGAAGTGCTCTCATTTTTTGAAACAAGGGCTCCAAGTGAACCCTGTTTCAAATAAGGGTTTGAAATATCATGGTATGTTTCAAATAATGACTTAAAATGGCTATAAAATTTCAAAAAAGGACATGGCCTAAAGGACATTTTTTTTTGTCATTTTTCAATTAATTCATTATTAGGATTCATTTTTCAATAGAATCTTCCGTATTCATAGGTTCCATCGTTCCCATCGCTTCGCAATTAATGGTTAGGTTTGAATTCTACAATGGAGCCCCTCATGAAATTTGTTCTTGACTCAATTTTCTCCCATGAACTATTTGTGTCAATGGATTCGTTCGATCCAAAACTTGAGATAATGGGTGTAATCCGAAAAAAGATTCATAAGTGGTTGTTAATGGAGTTGAAGTTACCAAATTCTGAGGAGTCGGTATCAATTTATGCCTAATTGCTCCACATATAGTTCCTTTAACCACATTTTCTAAACGTAATTTAATTAATTTAGTTTTTACTTTTTCTATTTAAAAAAAAAGCCACACACAAGCAAGAGAGGCAATGCCGCCAGCCCACCACTAGTTGGTTTTTTCTTTTTGGGGAGGGGAGGGGGGGCAATGAAAGCCCTCGCCAAAATTGAGAAAGGGTCGGACCCTCTCTTGCTAAAGGCAGGGGCCGGCGACCCCCGAGTAGATCCGGGAGAGGGCTTGACCCTCTCCCTATTTTGGCAAGAGTCAATGACCCTGGTCCAAGCCCCACCCTCTCCTTGTTTTGGCAAGGGTCTGCTAGCCCTCACTTTTGATTGGTGAGATTGCTAGCCTTTATTGCCCCCATTGGCCCCCTATTAGAATTGGGCTAACGGTGGGCTAGCGCGGCCGTCCCACCTGTGTGTGGTTTTTTTTTTTAAGAAAAGAAAAGTCTAATGAAAAAATCAAAAAAATGAAAATGCTCTTGAAATCAAGCCACTTTTTGAGATTTTATGACTACTTCAGGCTCTTATTTGAAACAACGTTCATTTCATATATTTATTTGAGAAAATGAGGGTACTTCAGACTCTTATTTAAAATAAGATTTACTTGGGACACTTATTTGAGAAATTAAGAGCATTTCGAGCCCTTCTTTAAAATTTTTCCTTTTGTTTAAGAATGACAAGAGGGTCGTTTGTGTTCTGATACTTTGTTTTCCCGCAGCATAAACCCCCACGGATTTCCCCAAGTCGATTGCAAGAGAGCGGTTGTGTTAAACTGAATTCAGGACCCAACGAACCTTGCCTATCAAGCTGAAGTAAATGAAGAAGAACTTTGCTTTCGTCATAAACTGTCAAAGTCATTTGTGACCCTACACCATGCTGCGAAGAATGGCCAGTCAAGTTGGTTTTGCCATGTACATTGCGGTCTCGATAGATGTCTCTGATGGGAATGGTAACGTAGGAAGTATATTTTGTTCTTGAAATCAATTATCAGTATAGATATTAATGTTGTTATTCGGAAAAATTGTAAAAGAAGGATCTTGCACATACATTCTGCTATTCAATCACAAGATACAAAAAATCGGGTTTTTTTCCAATTTGGGTCTTCAATATTTTTTTTTTTACTAAAATAAGGCCAAACAAAAAATAATTACCGGATTGGGGCCCGCGCGGCACTTTGAATGCCGCACGGGCCCCAAGTGGCAATCAAAATGCCGCGCCGGCCCGCGCGGCCCAATGGCCCGCGAGGCCTTTTTTTTGTTTTTTTTTAAATAATTTATTAGGCATTTTTAATTATATTTAAAATATTTATATTTATATAAATTATTAAATATAAATTTTTATTTTGAGGTTTATTTTTATAACATAATTATCAATAAATAATTAAAAATTTTCTTAAGATATATGTAATTAATTTATTTAGTTCGTAAAAAATGAATAAATAAATATTCATAAAATTTAATTTTAGTTATATAACTTTGTAAATATAAATAATTAACTTATTAAGATAAATTTATATATAATTTTTTATTAATTATTTACATACTAAATAATTAATTACATACATATTAATAAAATTTTTAATTATACAATATTAATTATTTAATATAAAAATAATAAAAATCCGAAATTAAGAAAAAATAAAATTTTCAATTAAAATAAATTATTTAGTATATAACTAAATAATTATTTTTATGTAAATTTTTATTAATTATTTACATACTAAATAATTTAATTACATACATATTGATAAAATTTGTATATTGATAATTATGTTATAAAAATAAGCTTTGAAAGGAAAAAATAATATTATAAATATAGACATAAAAAATTAAATATTTATATCAATATAAAATTATAAAAAATACTTAAATTAAAAATAATATAAATACCATTTAATATAATTTATTTAGTATATAAATAAATAAATAATTTTTTAAGATAAATTTTTTATATAAATTTGTAAATAAATTAATTTTAATTAATTATTGATAATTATGTTATAAAAATAAGCTTGAAAAGGAAAAAATAATATTAGAAATATAGATATAAAAATTAAATATTTATATGATTATAAAATTATAAAACTAAGTAAAAAATGCCAAATAAAAAAAATTCCAATTAAACTAATTTATTTAGTATGCAAACAATAATTAATTTATGAAGATAAATTTTTTAATATAAATTTTTATTAATTATTTACATACTAAATAAATTTATTCCACAAGGCCGGTGCGACAGCTTTTTTTTTTTCATTTCATATTTATTTACATATTTTTATAAATTTATAATTATATAACTTTGTAAATATAATTTTTTTTCCTTTTGAAACTTAATTTTCTAGCATAATTATCAGTAATTAATTAAAAAAAATTATTAATATGTAAGTAATTAATTTATTTAGTATGAAAATAATTAATAAAAATTTATACAAAAAATTTATCTTAATAAATTAATTAATTATTTACATAATAAATAAATTATATTAATTGAAAATTTTATGAAAATAAATAAATTATTTATATTCACAAATTTATATAAATATAAATAAATTTTATCAATATTTATTTATTCATTATTTGCATACTAAATAAATTAACTACCTTTTTTTAATTTCATTTTTTTACATATTTTTATAATTTTACATTTATATAAATTTGTAATATAATTTTTTTATTTTTAAGCTTATTTTTATATTATAATTATCAATAATTAATTACAAATTTTATTAATATGTATGTAATTAAATTATTTAGTATGTAAATAATTAATAAAAATTTACATAAAAATAATTATTTAGTTATATACTAAATAATTTATTTTAATTGAAAAGTTTTTTTTTTCTTAATTTCGAATTTTTATTATTTTTATATGAAATAATTAAATATTGTATAATTATCAATTTTATTAATATGTATGTAATTAATTAATTTAGTATGTAAATAATTAATAAAAAAATTATATATAAATTTATCTTAATAAGTTAATTATTTATATTTACAAAGTTATATAAATAAAAATAAATTTTATGAATATTTATTTATTCATTTTTTACGAACTAAATAAATTAATTACATATATCTTAAGAAATTTTTTAATTATTTATTGATAATTATGTTATAACAATAAAACTCAAATTAAAATTTTATATTTAATAATTTATATAAATATAAATATTTTAAATATAATTGAAAATGCTTAACAAATCATTGAAAAAAAAGCAAAAAAAAAAGGCCTCGTGGGCCATTGGGCCGCACGGGCCCCAATCCGGTAATTACTTTTTTTTTGTCCTATTTTGGTAAAAAAAAATTTAGAACCTAAATTAGAAAGAAACCCCAAAAAATCTTTCCTTAATGGCATGAGAATATGACCCAAAAAACAAAAAGAAAAAAAATGGCTTTCAAACTTCATGGTTTTTTCTTTTCGAAGTCGAGAGGGAGGGACGGAGGGAGAACAAGTGCAGAGAAAGAGACCAGAAGAAGCGGGGTCTTTGCTGATAACTTAGCGAATATATATGGAATTAAGATGTGGTTGTTTAAAAGCAACTTGATCTATTCCGGTGGCCTCATTATGGAAATGAGCGGGTCATTGCCGTTTATGTCGCCTTTCTGCCGTCATTTCCGCAATTGAACTTTCTCGATTTACAACTTGCAGTAATTCCGAATAGAGGAAAAAAACGGTGTCCATCCAGCATGTGCCTATGGCCAAGCTTTTTCTTGTCGACTTCCAGTAATTTTGTGAGCCTTAGTGCTTGTGGGCTTGAGACCTGGAGGAGAGGTGAGTTGGACGATATTAAATTAATTGATCTGCAATGTTCATGTATACCTCCCCATGCTGTCTGCAGGCTGTGCCGAACATTAGTTTAAAGCAACAGTCTTGTGCCGTCTAAAGTCGTGTGATATTCTCAGATGTTCTGATGGGTTGGAGATTAATGCAGGTATTCTATGTGAGCCGCGAAAAGGCATTTCAGGATCACCGTAACTAGAAACTAGAACCCTGCAATGGAGAAAGAAAGAAGAGCGAGGATCCAAAACTCAAGCACTTCTCCTTCATCGCTATACGTATCACGTATCCCAAGCAGAGCCCCACTCGACGTTTCTCAGATCGGATTTCATTGCCTCTCCATAATGTAGTTTTGGTTACAACAAAACCATCCTCTCAACCATCCGTCAGGAGAGTTTGCATGCCTCAAGAAAACAGAGCTTTCCTGACATTATAAGGATGCCTTCAAGTGGACATTTACAAGGGCAACAAACTTTGTAATAATGAGAAATAAAAGGTATATCTGGAAGCAAGTCCTCTCTCAATGTCATGACGCATACATTAGTACTTAAAATATTACGACAAATTGAGCGATCAGTTCTTCCTTGTTTGATCCGGACCTCCCCCACGTAAATACTTTTATGCCCAGAGTCATTTTGTATTCCTTCAAAAAAAAAAAAAAAAAGACGAAGAAGAAGAAGATGAAAATAGAAAAAAAGAAAAAGAAAAAGGAAGACGTTTCCCTTCCTTACACTGGCTAGAGCAGGAACGCTACCATTTTTAATTTATTGCAGTAATCCAGATCCAAAGCAAAGTCTCATCCTCGTTAGGTATAGACAATCCGATTCCTACTTAATTCCAGATCAGTAAACATATCCTAATGCACGAGTGTTGGGGTTATCCCACATCAGTTGTGAAAGGGGCTGGTGGTCGGTTTATAAGTGTGAGAGAAAATCTTGTCCTTTGAGCTAGCTTTTTGGATAAAAGAAGATCAAGACTCCTCAACAATAAGTTTGTGACACCTTGAGATTGATATCACACAGCTCATGAAGCAAGGAGACAAAGCAATGCGCAAGGTGGGAATTCCATTCTTGATGTGTTTTTTCACTCTAAACCAATGGTTTCTCCATATGAATCTAGCTTATGAAGCCGAGTTGTACACCTTGTGATGCGTCTTAATGAGAGATTTAAAAATGACTCATGTGTTCAAGTAGTTAATCAGAGTTTGTTGCAGCATTTCTTCTATGAATCAGTGTCATTTGTTGTTCAATCTTGTAAAGTGGTGATTATACTAATCTTCGACCGAGTCCAATTTTTCTGCGAAAGTACCAAACACGTCTCACCGTTGCCCCATTGACCAATCACAAGTCTATTTACACGAATATCATTCTCATGCCTTTAGGCAAAACCCAACATTGAAAAGACTAAGTTGCCCTTCTTTGCAAACTCATTTTAGCATTTTGCTTGGGGGTTAGGGGTGTGCAACTAGATAGGTTCTACCCAGGAACTGGATCGAACCGCCCCAACAACAGGTATGGTAACTTCTAAAGTTACCATATGTCATGGAAAGTGAAAACCCTAGTTTTCCTAAAGTTCTCAATATGTCATGGTAACTTCAGCCTTGGAGAGGAAGATTTCTGATCTGAATCTGGGACAGTGCTTTTGATTAGGTGGGTACAGCACAAATACAATCCCTCTGCCTCTCTTTCTCAAAGGACTAAGACCATATTATCGAGTCAACTACCAGTCTTATTTTACTGCAGTAATCTAAATCTGGAGTCTTAACTTCATTAGGTATAGTCAATCCAATTGGTTCTTAATTGCATACCAGTAAGCATAGCATAATGCACACGAGATTGACGTCATACAGCTGACGAAACAAGAAGACAAGCACTGCCATTCCTTCTCTTTCTCAATGGAAAAAGACCATATTAATCAGGTCAGTGCACATGGCTCTCACGTCCTCGGACTGATTCATCTTCTGCGTCCTAAACAAATCAGGGATTCTCGAGGTTGTCTGGTCGGTGGCCCATCTCCATGACCTTGGGGATTTTATAGTCTCGATTCACATGTCCAGTGACAATCTCAGTTGTTTCAGATTGAATTCAATGTGAGAAGCCAATGTCAACAAGTCTAAAAGGATCTTTCCTCACACTTGCCATATATGACAATCCGAGTTGTCTGAGATTGAATTTGATGTGAGAAAGAATGCTCTTAGTCAATGTCAACAAGTCTAAAAGCATATTACATATTGTAATATACATATATAGAGAGAGAGAGACGCACACACATATTGTAATATGGTCTTAGGTTTCACACCAGCAGCCTCCTTCAAACCACACAAGGTAAGGAAAATTGTCAAAAATGTTATAAAGTTTTTTCACTTTTACCAATTCAGTCCTAAATTTTTGACATTTGCATATTCATCCCTAAACCTTTTCCTATTTTTACAATTCAATCATATTGGCTAGAAACTGCTAATATGAGTAATTTCAAATAATATTTAATATTGTTTCGAACATTTTTATTTACTTTTTTCTGCTTTTCTTTTTCCTTTTTTCCTTTCTTTTTTCCCTCTGGTGTCAGGCAAGGGTGGCTTTTGCCCAACATAGGAGGGAAAAAAAGAAATAAAAAATGAAAAAAGACAAGTAGAAAAAGGAAAAAAAAAATAAAAGTATTTGAAATGATATTAAATATTATTGAAAATTATCCAAGCTAGTGCCAGCGGTGCCATGTAGGATGGCCGGTGTCCTCATAAGTGATTTTCGACCAATATGACTTAATTGTCAAAAGGTAAAAAAGTTTAGAACTAAATTGGTATGCTTAAAAGATTTCGGACTGCATTGGCAAAAATGCAAAAAAATTTAGGACTTTTTTGATAAATTTCCCAAATCAATGTTATCTAAAAATAAATCTAGTTTATGAACCGAGTTGTAAATCATGTGATGGTTCTTAATAAAAAATTTAAACACGATTAACGTGTTCAAGTCATCGATCAGAGTTTGTTGCATCATTTCTTCGATGAATTCGTGTCATCTGTTGTTCAATTTTGTAAAGTGGTGCTGACACTAATATTCTACCGGGTCCAATTTTTCTGCGAAAGTACCAAAAACATGTCTTACTTTTGCCCCAATGACTACTCCCAACATCTATTCACACAAATATCATTCACGTGCCTTTGAGCAAAACCCAACATCGAAACGACTAGGTGGCCCCTCCTTGCAAACTCATCTTAGCATTTTGCTCGAGGGTTAGGGGTGTACTACGGGATCGGTTCTGCCTAAGAACCGGATTGGATCGCCTAAAAAAACAAATCTGGGAACCAACTACTGGTGGGAATCGATTTGGTTCCTAGTTCCAAGCAAAGACCCGCCTTGGTAATAGATCGACCAGACCCAAGTTTAGGATTTTTGAGGTGAATGTGTCACACATATATAAGTTGGGGGTAAATGCCTCATAAGTACAAGTTTGGGTATTTTTGTATCACAATTTTTTTATTTGAATAAATGTGTCATGGTGAGTATAGTTAACCTTTTTGGTGGTTTTTTTCATTTAATAATTAACGGCCTTTTGCTTAACTAAAAAGACAAATTGAACGATCACTTGTCCCTTGTTTGACTTGGATCTAGGGTGCACATGATGACCATTTTATTTCTCTATTTTTATTCCGAACCTATTTCTGGAACATGTTTGGAACAAAAATTCGTTTGGTAATGCGATTATATTTTTTGGAACAAATTTTTATTCTAGAAATAGATTTGAAAAAGAAATGAGAAGCTAAAAATTGTAACTCCTCTGTTTTAGAAACAGAAATGAGAAATAACTACCAAAGCCCTTCTTTTTTTTTCTCAAGTCTTCGTCATGCTCTCTCTATCACCCTTCCTTTATTGGTCGCCGCCCACTGCCACTAACCGCTAGCTACCTTGCCCACCGTTGGGTTGTCGCCGACCCCGACACTATTACAACCATCGCCATTGCCACCATTATTGGCCGCATCGCCCACCCCAAGGACTAATTTGGGTTGCCGCCCACCCACGCCCGTTGCCGCCCACTGATGACATTCGTTGCCCGCCGATGACCTTTGCTGCCCCCATCGCTAACAACTGCCCTCTATTGCCCACCGTTGCTACCACTACCAGTCGCCACCGACCTTGCCCTACTGACCATTGCTTGTCGCTAGTTGTCGCCGCCTCTTGCCACATTGATGGTCGCACCCCCTACGCTCGCCGTCGTCGCCTCCTCTACCAACTACTGCTGCCCCATGCAATGTTGCTGGTCGCCGCCCCCCTCCACTTGCTATCGCCCCCTATTGCACCACCGATCGCCACCCCCGTCCACTTGTTGTAGCCCCCTTGCACCACAGGCCGCTGTCCCCCTCCATTTGTCGTCCACCTATTATTGCCACCCTCTATTGGCCCTGCCCTGTCGACCACCGGTTGCCGCCGGAGTAAAAAATAAATAATATCTTTTGTAATAGTAAGTAATATTTTCTAACAATAAAAATTATTTTTAAAAATAAGTTTTGATAATCGAAAATGAAGTAGAAAATTTTTGTAGAAGATTTTGTGTTAATAATATTCCAAAAGTAAAATTTTCAACCGTTATCGAATGAACTTTCGTTCTGGGAACAAAAATTTTATGTCATTATCAAAAGCAATTTTTGGCTCAAAAATCATTTAGAAACTAGAAATAAAAAATATACATTTCTGATTAGAAATTGATTTCAGAAATAAATTGATTATCATGTGTGCCCCGAGTGGCTTGGGAAGCACTCCGATTTCACCTGCCCCATGTGCATTATTTATGTTAAGGGCATGACGGCCATATGTATTCCCCATAGTCATTCTTTATTCCTTTAAAAGAAAAAATAAGAAAAAATGCTACACAAGGCATAAAATGTTCATCTTGAATAACAATTATTCGATACTAAACATCTCAATATTTTTTTTTAAAATGTTCATCTTAAAATTTGAGAAATTCGTCATGAGAATATCTACCTTAATTCGGTAAATTCTGAATCCGCCTATACTATACCATTAGCATGGTTCCACTCAAGACATAAGCCAAAGCATAAATATGTTGGAGACAAAGCTTCAGAAAGACATGAAGCGAGAGGTTTAGGATGACAAAGCTTGAAATATTCCATTTGTCACATATCTGAAATGGAGTTAAATGTCATGTTTTTGTTTAGTTTGAATTTGATCGCTACCCGCTGGGATAATTTCGGTTACGACAAGATGTATAGGAGGAACAATGGAGAATCTATATACCCTGATAATAAAAACCAAATAAAAGATGACGGAAATGAAGAAGTCAACGGAGAGTCTTCCCCACCTCTCAACACGTCGTCTAAATAATAATCACCATAAATGGCCTCGAGCCTCATTCGCCATCTCCATCCACAGAACTTCCAAACACTCACTTGAGGCCGGGAGATAATTCGCTACGTCGCCATGACCCTTGCCGAGCTCGTGTTCGTCCCGTACCCTGGCATGGGCCATCTCGTATCGATGGTCGAGATGGCCAAGCTCCTCGTCCACCGTGACCCGCGCCTCTCCGTCACTGTCCTCATCATGAAGCTTCCATTTGACTCTAAAGTCAGCTCGTACACGGACTCTCTCGCCACCACCGTGGCCTCGGATCGCATCCGCTTCATCCACCTCCCGTGTGAGAAGACTGACGCCGGGATCTGCTGGGGCAATTTCCGCGCACTCTTTATTGAAAGCAACAAGGCCCATGTCAAGCGGGCTGTCGCCGAGCTTGCCGACTCGACCAGGCAGCTTGCGGGGTTCGTTCTTGATATGTTATGCATCGCCATGATTGACCTGGCGGACGAGTTTGGAGTTCCGTCCTACGTCTACTATGCATCGAGCGCCGCCTTCCTTGGCGTTATGCTGCACCTCCAGTCGCTCCAAGACAAGCACCGCATGGACATAACTGAATTCAAGGACGGCACCGATGAGTTGGAGTTCCCGGGTTTCACGAACCTGTTGCCCGCCAAGGTCTTACCCCCTGTGGTTTTGAAGGAGGAGGCGGCCCGACCGGTCCTAGAGGATATCAGGAAAATGAAAGCTACCAAGGGCATTATCGTAAATACGTTCGATGAGCTAGAACCGCGTGCAGTGAGGTTCTTGATGGGCCTCGGGGCGCCGGAGGTGTACCCAGTGGGGCCCATACTAAATCTGAAGGGGAAGGCTGAAAAGCAGGCTCACGGTGGAGGTGATGACATCATTGAGTGGCTCGACGAGCAACCGCATTCATCGGTGGTTTTCTTGTGCTTCGGCAGTTGGGGGAGCTTCGGCAAAGACCAGGTGAAGGAGATAGCCTGCGTGCTGGAGCAGAGCGGGCACCACTTCTTGTGGTCGCTACGACGGCCGACTCTAACAGGCAAGGTTCAGTTATTGTGTGACTACATAGACCCCATAGAGGTCTTGCCCGAGGGGTTCCTAGACCGAACAATCGATGTTGGGAGAGTGATCGGGTGGGCCCCACAGGCTGAGATCCTAGCTCACCCGGCAATTGGGGGTTTTGTGTCGCACTGCGGATGGAACTCCATTTTGGAGAGCATATGGTTCGGCGTGGCAATCGCGGCATGGCCTTTGTACTCAGAGCAACAGTTCAACGCATTTGAGCTGGTGATGGAGTTGGGCCTTGCGTCGGAGATCAAGATGGACTATAGGATGGATTCATGGATGAAGAGCGATATCGTTGTGACGGCGGATGAAATAAAGGGCGGAATAAGGAAGTTAATGGAGGAGACCGGCAGCGAGAGGCGGAAGAGGGTGAAGGAGGTGAGTGAGAAGAGTAGGAAGACATTGGTTGAGGGTGGCTCTTCTTACTTGTTTTTGGGTCGTTTGATTGAGGACATAATAAAAAATATGCCTTGATTTGGGTGACTAGAATGGTTGGAATCTTTAGCATTTTCCGATTATGCACATTGAATAAATCCACTTTGGATTTGATAGTTAGTGAGAGATTTTGATAGTTAAAACCCTCAAACTAAGGGTGAAATAGACCGTTTGCATACAATTTTATGTACACTAGCGGTGCATGTTTTAATGATTCGTTTGAAATTCAGACCGCTATAATATATCTCGAGTTTTAGCCCAAGAATGAAACTTGAACCGAGTTAATGTCTAGTGAACCCAGTTGACTCAGCTACAGTCCAAAAGCTGGAGATTCTGGATGTTTGATATCGAGCAAAGCAAAGCGCGTGGATTTCCTTCTACGAAGTTTCCCATTTCCACCTTTGGAGTCCAATGTGATGATGGACTTTGACCGCGAGTACAAAATTTCAAAAAAGGGAAACTATGGGATAAGCTCTTTGGGTTAGAGAAGAAAAGAAATAAACAAGAAATATATGTCCTTGTTTGATTTGGTGAAGGTTAAGAGGATAGATATATAAACTTCCTTGGTTCACGCTGTCCACACCCCGTTGTTGATAAAAAGTTGTAGAGAGTGTCCTCGTCAAATTATGTCCAAGAAGAGTCCTTGAAGTGCCGTTCGAGCGCTCGACGGCGAATATTTCTCGTGGACTTTCTTGGTGAATTACATTCATCATTAATTAGCGGCCAAGTCAAAATCTCACGGTAAGATTTATTAATTTTGTCGTGAGATTGAGAAATTATCTCGTGAGTAATTGAGGGCTAAATATTGTTTTGTGCAATATTGAATGTAATAGGGGTTGAAAAATATTGAAAATGTTTGAGTGACTCAAGTGTGATTTGTAATCTTCGTTTGATCGCTTGTTCCATAGTGAAATTTATTACTACTCTCCCATGGAAATAGGTCTCTACGATTGAACCATATATATTTGGTGTTCGATTTATTTTTTTTTTGTTCTGTCCATTTATTGTTCGATCCCTTGTTCCGCGTAATACAAATCTATTTTTCTTTTCGTCTCACTTCTCTCTTTTATGTATATGTGTGTGCAACCCTCACGAGGATCGAACTCTAGACCCGATACTCTCTAGCCCCACCTCCACAATTCATTTACCGCGAAGTTCAAGACTGAATCGACGAACTTAAACTGTTTAGAATTAAATTGATAAAAGTGCGAAAGATTTAGGACTTTTTGACAATTTTCCCCACCAAAAGGTTTCCTCAAGAGTGCTCCTATAATGTATTCAATCACGGTTGAGCTATTTAACAATATGTAGATGGTTGGAAGCACGCATGGGATATCGCCAAGAGGGAGTTCAAATTCGACCCCGTCAACATATTTAGTAAGACCTACCAACTAAGGTTCTCTTCTCCAAAAAAGCTCTTGTGAGGTGAGGATAGCCCGGAGGTTATATGCAGAGTAAGTTAGGCTCTCCCAAGAGATGTGGGACTCCCTTCCACAGGAAGCTTAACATGCACCCAGATTCACTAAACTTGGCTTTGATACCGACTAAGGTTCCGTCCCCAAAAGAGCTCTTGCGAGGTGAGGATAGCCTTGGAGGTTATATATAGAGTAGGTTGGCTTCTACCAAGAGATGTGGGACTCTCTTTTGCAGGTGCCTAACATGAGTTTAAGCCAATTGTGATGTGTCAGTTACTCCATACCACATCAATTCTTTGATGTGAGACTTTATAATTCAACTCATATGTGATTACCACTCATAAAACTTTAGTAAGCAACCAAAAGTTTGATAATCATTCGAAGTGTGATGAGAATCTTTGAAGTTCTATATTTAGATCTCTTCTTAGTGCTGACTTTTCTCTATATGTCATGGTAAATTATACTTTTCAAATTATTAGGTTGTGTTTTTCCTCAGAAAAATTGATTTAGCGGAGTGTGATTCATTAAAAAAAGATAATGCACTGACGGAGGAAAATCTCTTGCATGGACCCAGGGCAACGTGGTTGATCACGTGGGTCCAACTCAAATCCTGTACATCTGATTGCATTGGGTCTAGACAATTACTTTGTCAACCAACAATTTCCGCTCGGAGTAATCTTTCTTTGCTTTGGTGCCCTATTCTTACTTGAAATTGCCTGGCAAAAACCAAAGAAAAATAATGAAAAGAAAATTGCTTCCTTAACAATACTGTCAGGAGTAGTATAATCTTAATTCACATATTATTATCGCATATTTTGCATAAAACACTCATTGATTAGGAGATTGTCATTACTATCTAACTATCAGGCTAGCAGCTCCTTAAAGAAAAGCAGTCGACTTCAAAACATTAATAATTCTAATTTGGGCTTTTATGTTAACATAAACGTGTTGGTGTCGCTATGAATGTTCGGCCTGTTAAGGAAATTCACTACGTATTTGCATGATAAGGCTTGTTGGTCAATCAAAGACAAGAATATTTCGCTATTGACGTTTCCTTCACGTTGGCTAAAGGTCGTCAGACATTATAGAAACAACAAAAGACCAAGACTTCTCTTGAGCGTGTAAATGACTACAGGTTTCTCTCTTCTTGCATTTTTTTTTTTCCTTATGGTGGTGCTTCCTCACACTTGCTATGGACAATCATTCCCTATTCATGAACTTTATTCTCTTGTTATATGGTCCCAGGTTCGCATTTCTTACTAACGACTGATTAGTAACTACAGCTTACTGATGCAGACATTGGTCGTTGTGCTTTGTATGGGCTTACTCCAACTGATTAAGTTCAGAACCCTTACCTTTGAGTCCATCCGCCGCCGAGTCTATTAATAATGCAAATGCTCCTAATATCTTTATGCAAGTTAGTAGATTAGAGGCCAGGAGAAATTTCTAATTTTCTATGCAGTAAATGACTAAATGAGCAGTCAATATTTAGGTGTTAACAATTATATGATCTTAGATTTCATACTAACAATCCCCTCATAAGACGGCAAAATTGCTAGGCAACCCTTATCATATATTTTCAAGCTCAGTCTTAGGTCAAAATCCAACCTATGCATGAAGACGAGAGTCAAAATAACTAAATAATAAATAATATCTCCATCTAACAACCTAAACTTTCACAACAATTTAAGAACAGTTGTGAGCAGTCCTACAAAATTTTACAAGGACAGGATTCCAATCTTGACGTGCTTTTTCAATCTAAACCATCATCAAGTAAATAAGAGATCAGTGGTAAAATTGAGATGAGTAGGGGAACTGTATCTAATCCTTTAAATATAGCAACCATCTCTTTTTTCGAAGAATGTCCATGGTGTCCATCGTTGAGAACGAATCGGTAGAAAAATTGACGCTAAACTCGTATTCTAATCATTCCACAATGACCGGATGTGGAAGGCAGTGTAAGGAAAACGTTTTCTTTCAACGAATCTGTTAATATTAAAGATAAATTGACAGATTATAATAGGACCTCACGATATTTTTATTTTTTGTGTCGAGAGAGAGGAAGGGAGAACAAGCGCCCGGGTCTTTGATGATAAATTAGTGAACTCTTATGGAATTAAGGTTTGGTGGCTTGACAGCCTTTGGATCCGTTTGGATGGCCTTATTGTGGAAAGGCTGGTGTCGGCCCGGGATGTGCCCATGATCAAGCTTTTTCTCGTCAACTTCTAAACCTTAGGGCTTGTGGCGTGAGACCTGGAGCAGAGGTAAGTTGGATGATCCTAGATTAATTGCTCTGCAATGTTCCTGACAAGCTTGTTTTCCTTCCCATGCAATATGCAGGCTGTGCTGATGGTTAGTTTAGAACCACAATCTTGTGCTGTCTGAAATTGTGTGGTATTCTTTGTGTGTTCTGATGGGTTGGAGTTTTATGCAGGTATTCTAGCCTGTCTGGATGGATGGATATATGGACATAGCAATGGAACAGAAGGGAGAGTACGTCAATGGGCAACCGAAAAACAAGTATGGAGATGCTTTTATTCGAGAAAATAATGGTAATATCGTGATTAAAACTTTTGATATTTAAGTCATATCTTTTATTACTTGGATCATGCTTAACTGGTATGATTTATTGCAGTTCTGTACATCCGCACTTCAAAGCGGACTCCGGCATATGGGGCTAACCGTTGGTTGTGCTAGGTAATGGAGCCTGGTGGAGTTATGTGGTCATTACTTTTGATGGCTACATAACTCTCTCTAATTTACCATTTCATCATATGCATCTGGCTCTCTGTTTGTGTATTGCCGTTTGGTTTGATGCTGACCTTTTTGTGAAGAAGGCGACAATGAATTTTAAGCATCATCAACCTTGGATGCCATTTATCTATGTCTGTGCACAAGCTCATTGATTAATTGATATAATGCCCGTTAGAATGTGGGCTGAGTTCTCGGCAACTCGTATGAGGGAAGCGACGACTTGCTTACCTCAAACTTCAAGCAGAATTTTAAGTGAACCCGAATTATTAACCGAATGAACCTTACCTATTAAACTGAAGTAAATGAAGAAATATAACATCAGTCTTTTTTTAACGATATTCATTGTTGAAATATAATCAATAGTAAAACTGAGGCTCTGATGTTAAACTCGTCTTCTCATCTGTCAACCATGACTAGTGGGAAGGGTAACGTTGGAAGAATGTTCTGTTCTTGAAATCATTAAGTCATTATAGATATTTGGCAGATTAAATGATGTTCGGACGAGATATTCATTTTGTTATTCGGAAAACTGTAAAAATAAGAATCTTGCACATACATGCTGCTATTTGATTACAAGATACCAAAAACCATTCTTTGATTGCATGAGAATATATACGAAAAAACTGGCTTTCAAACTTATGGTTTCTCTTTTGGGTATGGAGAGAGAGGGAAAGAGAACGAGAGCAGAGAAAGAGAAGGGGGGAAGCAGGGTGTTTGATCATAACTTAGGGAACTTCTACTAATTTTGTAAACCTCAGTTTTTGTGGCGTGAGAACTGGAGGATTATAAGAAACTAATTCATCTGCAGTGTTCCTAACGAGCATGTTCTCCTTCCCATGCTTATAGGCAGGCTATGATGAAGATTATTAGTTCAGAGCCACTGTCTTGTCCTGTCGATGATTTTGAAGTCATATCTTTGGTAACTGGTAGGTGTTATTGTAGTTCTGTACATCAGTACTTCCAAGCGGACTCTGGCAGATGGGGCTTAGCTTCGAATCCGCTATGTAATGCAGCATGATGGAGTTAATCTAGTCGATAACTTTTGATGGGCACATTCCAAACTTTGGAGCCGATTTGTGATTCTTACCGGTAATTCCACGTCTCATGAAATGATTTTGTGAATTGCTCAACAGGAACCGCTAATGCCCTGGCTCTTCCTGATTCAGCATGTCATCATATGTGTCGGGCTCTCTGTTTGTGTATTGCCAGATTGGCTTCTCAACGCTGTCCTGTTTATGAAGAAGGCGATGAAATGCATTTAAGCATCAACCTCGGATGCCATCTAACTATACGTCTGTACAACCGATTCTATTGCAAAAGCTCGAGAGGACTACAGATATCATGTCCGATGTCAGAACAGAATATATGAAGAAGTCATATTTCGTGCTCGCAAGTTGCAACCAATAAGAGTCAGATTCGAACGAATCGAGCGGAATTACGCCACCTGAAAATTTATGTGTCTGCTCGCATGAAAATTGCTTCTTTCATTTGTAAAGAGATACCTATTCTATTTCACGTCTGTTTCCCACAAAACAATCATCCGTTATTTGGTAATATATATATATATATATATATAGGAGTAGCTAATTGATCATCTTCTCTACGAGAATAACAGTGGCCTTTAGTTGGTCCAAATTGCTCAACGACAATAGCATGCTTCTAACGTTTGTGTCTTTAAACACGAATTCTGCTAAATCATGATATTCCCGAATTTACCTTTTCCCTTTTTTTTATTGAACTAACATTGCATTCATATCCAATGAAAAAAACAAAGTGAAACACCACAGTCCAACTGCTATAACTTGAACATAAAACAAACTCTAGATAACAAGATAAATCATCAAAATAAAGATAGGGCTCACACACTCGAATAATAAATCGATGACTTTTTCAAACTAAAATCGGCAGCCGATGGAGAATAAAAGTGCTGAACGAGCACGAATCTATAGCGAGAGTGAAACATTCACGAAGATTTGTTTTTATTAACTAATTTATTTAATATCACTACAAGTAGACACAAGCGTCACGGTCCAGCGGTCCAGCCTGGGAGACAAAGGTAACTATCCTACATGCAAATGCCCCATTCAGGTTTGTAGAGACAGCCAAGATGAGCCATCAACAGCCAAACAAAGGCAAGAAGCTCCCCACCTTTGCTCAGCACCCGCACATGCGCCTCTCCCTTGACATGACCGGCCGCATAACACAACATCTCCACCCACACTCTGCTCATCACCTTCCACTTCCCTTCCTCGAGCCTTGCCATCTCTCGGGCCAATTTGATCCCCTTAGCAAGCTCGGATTCTCTCCCCAAGAGCTTGGGCGAGAATCCTCATACAAACGCTTGCTTAGCCCCTCCTCCTCATTTTGATTCGCAGGTCCATAGCGGTCGCACATTTCCAAGACTGTCCACGCTGATGTGATTTGGCCAAGCCCCCCCACAGCAGACATCACATCAGACTGATTAAGTAGAAGATAGAGCATGTAGTCGGAGAGGATCTTGCTGAATTCCCTTTCGCCGTTTCTTGCTTTAAATGGTTTCTCCATGTTGTACCACATTTCAGTAGCAATATGCCACATTATAACTGTGGCGTCGAAATTATGCTGGGTAACAAACTCTAAAAGATTGCTGCAATCTATTCCCCCCGGTTGACTCTCGAGGAACAAATCGCCTTTAGCCTCAAATATCTTCCTCACCGCCTCCGTTTCACTATTCGCGTTCTCGGATTTGCTTCTCACTTCCATAAAGATAAAGATCCATAGCTCCTTAATAAAGGGATTCGTGGACACGTACTTTGTATTCGCAATCCTAGGCGCTCTTAAACCAACGCAAAGGAACCGAATTAAAGTAAAAAGACTAGTTATCATCCCGACCATTCTCGACGATAAATCCTCGGTATCAGAAATGGTGGGGAAGCCCCAACGGCACAGGCGACTACACATGTTTCTCGATCTCTCCTTCATGAACTCGGAAAAAAGGTTGCAAGCAGAGATGGATTTTGACCACCTTCGAAATGTTAATGGTGTATCTAAAGTCGCGTAAGTAACACTGTTTTTAGTATCTACTTCATATGTGGCAAATCGAGGCTTCCTCAAGTCATCCTTGGCTAATACCAACTTGTTGAGGAACGAAACTTGCTCGGTTCCCGCAGCAGTCCAATCAGAGAAAATGAGCATCAATAGAGCTATCACATCGAGAGCCATCCCTCCAAAAACAAGGGAATAAGTAATTTTCACATCGAGTTTAGGGAGTTGATGCTTCTTCAAGCGATTGAACAGGACGAAGGCCATTGCAATGCTAGTGAAGGCTATGAAGCGGACAAAGTAGCTCCTTTTGGAATGTATTACCATCGTTTTTGTGTGGAGCACCTCGTACATGAACTAGAGTTCGGCTGATATTACCCTCAATGCATCCACTGTAGAAATTTTGTGGAAATATTCGCGGCTCTCTCGGCGTTGCTCACATGTGAAAATGAGCTCTCCGAGAATGATAATAAATAATTTAAAGAAGTAATGAACATGCTTCACCACAATGCTCTCGGGAAGCTTTGCTTCTTCTGTTAGGAGTATGCCCTAAAGCTTATCATGTAACTATTACGTATAGGGCATTCTGTTGTACTATCAATGTTATATTTAATGGCAAGACGTATGTTTATTTATCTTGTTTCATATATCAGATAAATAAAGTTCATTAGATCAGTTGTAACTGATACTTATTCTTGAGATGTCGAGAATCTGTGTGACAAGTTTTCAGTTCGTCTCTAATCTATAAAATGGTTCCTGGTCAATGGATCATTGAATGGGCCTCAATGATTCAGTTGAGACCAGTGTGTTCGCAACCTCGCCATTGAGCATTGGATACTTGATGGGGGTGAAGAGTCACAAGTCATCGGACGTTAGACGTCTAAGTTGGAACACAGGTGTTCGTATCGAACAGGTTCGATCGAATTCACTGAACGTGACGCACATGAGCAATTGGCAAACATGGAGGCCTCGTGCTTGGTCAATGCCTCAATCGCTCTGGCTTTGGTGTGTAAATAATCCTCGGACCTGAGCCGCGATGCTGACTTGTATTATGAATGGTTATGGTTCACGAATACATATATTGGCGGATCGTTGATCTGCCTTTGTGTTTGATGGTCATAGTCATGAATATACGAAGTTACAGGTGTGGGCAACAGTTGGGATCTGTCTTCTTATTAGATAAGGTTGATGTCCTATGCGATCTATTCATGGCTGCATTAGAAAATCCCTGGCCAGGGTTGAAGTCGAGAATTGTCCCGCAAGAATGCACGTCAGATGGATTTGGGCATATGAACGAATTAGTGGGTTTGACGAGTATATCCATGACCCTCATTCGATCGGGACATGGTCAGACAGAAGGATTTACTTACACTGTAACCGAAGCTCACAGGTTCATTTGTCCTTGTACATTCACACTGTCTGGGAAGCCATGACATATTGCTAGATGTCACTCATGGCTTGTGGGACCCAAGAACTGTTGTGGGATAGTCAGTTCTCTGCGAAAGTACTCATTTGATGGTACATCTCACTGCCAGCTCAGTGGTGAACCTAGGAATGTCACACACTTTAACCGATGCATGACGACCTTTTTATGGAAGACGGAATTGCAAGTTTGCAATTCGACTAATCGGATAGTCAAAAAGAAATTAGCGCGAATGAAATTCGTTCTCTAATTTCTAATATCACTAAAGGACGAAAAAGGTGATGCAGTGATGACATAAATGTGATGTCATGTTGATGTCATCTGGATAAGATGACATCATCGCCTACATCATCAAGTTACAACTTGAAAGAGAAGTTTTTAGAAACTTGAAAGAGAGGTTGTTACAACTTAAAAGAGAAGTTTTTAGAAACTTGAAAGAGAGGTTGTTACAACTTAAAAGAGAAGTTTTTAGAAACTTGAAAGAGAAGTTGTTACAACTTAAAAGAGAAGTTGTTCCATCTTGAGAGAGAAGTTTTAGAAACTTAAAAGGGAAGTTGTTCCAACTTGAAAGACAAGTTTTTCTTCTCTATAAATAAGAGACCTTCTTATGAAGAAGAAAAAGAAGAAAAACCACTAAGAGTTAGAGTGAGAGTGAGAGCAAGAAATTCTCTGTAGAGTTTGCTATTGTGAGTTCGTCCTAAACGGAACACAAAGGTTGTGTTCCCTTGGTGATTAAGGAAGCTCAGATCGGTGAACCCAAGGTGCCGCTAGCACTGCTAGGGAGGAGCCGCGTCTGAAGCTCCGTCTTCAAGTCACTGCGGCATTGGGGTGTGTCTGAACTAGAGGCCCGATACTTCTCGGGTTCAAGGGACGAGCAAACCGACTTGACTCCAAGCTCCGATCGTCAGGTACATCGCTCAACCCGTAGTTAGTTTCGATTTTCGATTAAAGCATACGAGGCACCCTAGGTCGATCCGGCGCTCGAGATTGTATTTTTCGTTTCCGCTGCATGTTTGATAATTTTATTATCCGTCGGGCGCCGGGGGTGGATTGCGAATTCCCGACAAGTGGTATCAGAGCCATGCTTAGGTCGTGCTCATATGTTTGGTTGATTCGGTTTTGAAAAACCCTCAAGTTTAATCGTCGGGTCATTGGAAATCGTTTCCAAAACGCCGTCGATTAAACCCCGCATATCCCAAAAAAAAAAGAAGGGAAATGACTGGTGGTTGCAAGGTTGATGGTTGGACAAATTGAAGTTATTCGATTGTGCTAAACCGAAATCGAGTCAATTTGAATCAAAAGTTTTTGGCTTTGTTTTTCGGATTTGAATATCGGATTTGCAAATTGTTGCATGATTGTTCTGTTAGAATATATGGCAATATATTATGATATATTTGATATTTATTCTGGCGGACGGGAATATTACCTATTTAGTGGATTTGTCTGCTGCTGGTTGTTGTTAGGACTGGTAGAAATAGATAATTTAATGGTGAGACATGTTTAAAACCTGAGAATTTCCTTGTTTTAAATATTGAGTTGAAACGGGTGTTAGACTTGTGGCCTTCCACTATCATGGAATCGATGTTCTGTCATAGTGAGTTGATTGACTGGTTATGGATACATAAGAGTCAATTGTCATTCATGACAGAGGACCGGTCCATTAAGGCATATGATGTCGTGGGGTTGAAACCAGGCGATTTCAATAACTGTTAGGTGAGGAGTCGTCTGTGCTTTCAATACCTGGAGGAGATAGTGGGTTTGACTTGACTATGATCATGGGGTCAATAACTGTCAGGTGAGACTTTCGTGGTCTAGAGGCCGAATAATGATTGGGATGCGCATGTGATACCTGGATACGTTGATCCACTCATCTAATTCATGTTGAACGCCAATAACTATTAGGTGAGGTGGACCATGAATTAGTGGGACTCCAATCCCCGCTAGTAGTCTGCTCCAACACAGATTACCGTTTCTCATTAAGGAGTATGAGATTCGATAAACTTAGTGGGAGTCTGTTTCATTTAAAGGCCAAAATGAAATGGTTAGTTTTGATAGACAACGCCTAACAATTAGATTTTCTGCACAGATAATTGTTATTACTACTCTGTGAAAATGGTGAACTCGAACCCGATTGCTTCAATTCTTGATAAGAACTGCTTGACGGGTCCAAACTTCATTGATTGGCTGAGGAATTTGAGGATTGTCCTCAATATGGAAAAGCTTGGATATGTGCTTGATCAGAATATGCCATCTCACCTCCTTGAGGGTTCGATCCCTGAGGAGCGTGTCACTTACGAGAAGTGGAAAGAGGATGATCTAAAAGTTAGGTCATACATGCTGGCATCCATGAATAATGAGTTTCAAAAGAAGTATGAGAACATGGACAGTGCTAGGTCGATTATTCTGCATCTGAAAGAGTTCTTTGATGAGAATAGTCGTACCTCCAGATATGAGATATCTAAGACGCTGTATCGGATGAAGATGCCTGAGGGATCTTCTGTGAATGACCATGTCCTCAAAATGATCTGGCACATAGAAGAGCTGGCAAGACTGGATCTCATAATGGATAACGAACTTGCTGTGGATTTGATCCTCCAGTCTCTGCCAGATTCCTTCTCGAGTTTTGTTCAGAATTATCACATGCATAATATGCAGAAAACACTTGCTGAATTGCATAGCATGCTAGTGATGTATAAGAAGGAATCGCATAGTAAAAGGCCACATGTTCTGGCCGTGGCTGAAACTTCTTCCTCGAGGAGTAAGATTTCTGCGAAGAAAAGGAAGTTTAAGAAGCCAGCTGTGCGTCAAAAGCCAAAAACTAAGAAAGGGACCTGTCACTACTGCGGGGTTGATGGGCATTGGAAGAGGAACTGTAAGAAGTACCTCGCCAGCTTAAAGGTTAAGCGAAAGGATCAACCTCGTGCAGGTATGGTTTCCGTGCTTATTGAGACCAATCTAATGGTTAGTGGTCAGTCCAGCTTATGGGTTCTGGATTCAAGTGCAACATCACATATTTGTATGTCGTTGCAGAATCTGGAAATAAGCCGGATGCTGGGGGCGAAATGAGACAGGTCTGACTTTTGCAAATGGAGCAACTGTTGCTACCAAAGCCGTAGGGACTTGTCGTTTGATTTTGCCTTTTGAACATGTAATGGTGTTATCAAATTGTTTGTATTTTGAAAGTGCTGTAAGGAACATAGTATCTGTACCTTGTCTGGTAAGAGAGAATTATGAATTTTCTTTTACTGGCAATGTATGTTCCATCTTTCATAATAGAAGATTTATTGGTTCTGCTTCGCTGAACAATAATCTTTATACCATTGATATGTATGGTAATGCAATTACAAATCTCAATAAGCGTCAGTGTATAAATGCCGTTGGTAAACGCCCTAGGGATAATCCTAATCCAAAATACGTCTGGCATCTCCGATTAGGTCATATCGAAGAAGGCAGGATTGACAAATTGAGTAGTGATGGATTTATCAATTCGTCTGGTTTTCAACCGTACTCGACTTGTGAAGCTTGCCTTCAAGGAAAAATGACCAAATCGCCCTTCATGGGTCAAGGTGAGAGAACTGCTGATGTATTAGGATTGATACATACAGATGTATGTGGACCACTCAATGAAGATGCTAAGGGCGGATACTCTTACTTCATTACCTTTACCGATGATTATTCTCGTTATGGGTATTTGTATTTGATAAAGTACAAATCTGAATCATTTGAAAAGTTCAAGGAGTTCAGAAATGAAGTTGAGAAACAAACGGGGAAAAGTATTAAGGTCCTTCGATCTGATCGAGGTGGTGAATACCTTAGTGCTGAGTTCCTGGGTTATCTCAAAGAGAATGGTATTTTATCTCAATGGACACCTCCTGCTACCCTAGAGCATAACGGTGTATCCAAAAGGAGAAATCGTACATTATTGGATATGGTGCGATCCATGATGAGCTACACCAATTTGCCCATATCCTTTTGGGGATACGCTCTTGAGACTGCCGCATACATACTGAATAGAGTGCCATCCAAATCTGTTCCCACTACGCCCTATGAGATATGGCATGGTAGGAAACCGAGTCTTAATCATGTTAGGATTTGGGGTTGTCCAGCTTTTGTGAAAAATCTTAAATCGGACAAGTTAGAGGCAAGGTCTGAACATGGTCGCTTCATAGGATATTCAAAAGAGAGTCTTGGATATTATTTTTATTTCCATTCTGACCAAAGAGTTTGGGTCAGCAGGCACGCCACATTTCTAGAGAATCAATTCATTCAAGAAGGTGGTGCGGGTCGCAAGATAGTCTTGCAAGAAGGAAATAATGAAGCACCAATACCCCAAGTTCAGACACCCAGCTCTAATTCAGTGGGAGCTTCTGATACACCACCTCTAAGGAGGAGTTTGAGATCGTCTCATCCTCCTGAACGTTACAGACATTTGGTTGATGAAATGCAACCATTATTTGTGGTAAATGATGGTGAACAGCCAAATGATCCTAACATTTATGAGGAAGCGATGTTAGATATTGATTCTGACAAATGGCTTGAAGCCATGAAATTTGAAATGGACTCAATGTATTCCAACAATGTATGGACATTGGTTGACCCACCTGATGGTATCGTACCAATAGGTTGCAAGTGGATCTTTAAAAGAAAGCTCACTGCTGATGGTCAAGTTGGAACATATAAGGCAAGACTGGTGGCGAAGGGTTATCGCCAGAGAGAAGCTATCGATTATGATGAGACCTTCTCACCAGTAGCCATGCTAAAGTCCATTCGAATTTTGTTGGCTATAGCTACATACTTGGATTACGAAATATTCCAAATGGATGTTAAAACGGCTTTCCTAAATGGATTTCTTGAAGAAGATATTTATATGGAACAGTCGTCCGGTTTTGAGTCCGAAGGTAAAGATCATAAAGTGTGCAAGCTTAAGAAGTCCATTTATGGACTTAAACAAGCCTCTAGAAGTTGGAACATCCGTTTTGATGAAGTGATCAAATCGTTTGGCTTCATAAAGAATCCGGATGAACCGTGGGTATATAAGCAGCTCAGTGGGAGCACCATTACATTTCTGGTGCTGTATGTAGATGATATACTTCTAATTGGTAATGATATACCAATGTTATCATCCACTAAATTGTTCTTGTCACAGAAATTCTCCATGAAGGACTTAGGAGAGGCAACCTACGTGTTAGGTATCAGGATCTATCGAGATAGATCCAGACTTTTGATAGGCCTCTCACAGTCCACGTACATAGATAAAGTGTTGAAAAGGTTCAACATGGAGTATTCCAAGAGAGGATCGTTACCTTTCAGACATGGAATACGTCTTTCCAAAGGACAGTGTCCCAAGACTCCTGAAGAAAGACAACAGATGGCGAAGACGCCTTATGCTTTTGCCATTGGTAGCATAATGTATGCTATGCTATGTACGAGACCTGATATTGCACATGCTGTGAGTATCACTAGCAGATATCAATCTGATCCAGGTGAGGAACACTGGATAGCGGTCAAGAATATCCTTAAGTATTTAAGAAGAACTAAGGATCTGCTCTTAATTTATGGAGAATCGGATTTCAAAGTTGAAGCATATACGGATTCTGATTTCCAATCGGATCCTGATGATTTTAAATCCACTTCTGGATTCGTGTTCACATTTAATGGTGGTGCAGTTTGTTGGAAAAGTTTCAAACAATCTATAACTGTTGATTCCACTACTGAGGCAGAGTATGTGGCAGCTTCTGAAGCTGCAAAGGAAGCCGCATGGATGAAAAAGTTCATCTCAGAGCTTGGAGTGGTTCCCTCAATTAAGCAGCCGATCGCATTGTTTTGCGACAACAGTGGAGCGATCGCTCAAGCGAAGGAACCAAGGTCTCACCAGAAGTCCAAGCATATTGAAAGGCGCTTCCATCTCATCCTTGAGATTGTTGGAAGAGGCGACATCGCCGTGCAGAAAATAGCGTCAGCGGATAACGTGGCGGATCCCTTTACTAAGGCATTGCCTAAGGCTGTATTTGATAAACACATTGATAGAATGGGTTTGAAATATCAGCATGGTTGGCTTTAGTGCAAGTGGGAGATTGTTAGGAGTATGCCCTAAAGCTTATCATGTAACTATTACGTATAGGGCATTCTGTTGTACTATCAATGTTATATTTAATGGCAAGAAGTATGTTTATTTATCTTGTCTCATATATCAGATAAATAAAGTCCATTAGATCAGTTGTAACTGATACTTATTCTCGAGACGTCGAGAATCTGTGTGACAAGTTTTCAGTTCGTCTCTAATCTATAAAATGGTTCCTGGTCAATGGATCATTGAATGGGCCTCAATGATCCAGTTGAGACCAGTGTGTTCGCAACCTCGCCATTGAGCATTGGATACTTGATGGGGGTGACGAGTCACAAGTCATCGGACGTTAGACGTCTAAGTTGGAACACAGGTGTTCGTATCGAACAGGTTCGATCGAATTCACTGAACGTGACGCACATGAGCAATTGGCAAACATGGAGGCCTCGTGCTTGGTCAATGCCTCAATCGTTCTGGCTTTGGTGTGTAAATAATCCTCGGACCTGAGCCGCGATGCTGACTTGTATTATGAATGGTTATGGTTCACGAATACATATATTGGCAGATCGTTGATCTGCCTCTGTGTTTGATGGTCATAGTCATGAATATACGAAGTTACAGGCGTGGGCAACAGTTGGGATCTGTCTCCTCATTAGATAAGGTTGATGTCCTATGCGATCTATTCATGGCTGCATTAGAAAATCCCTGGCCAGGGTTGAAGTCGAGAATTGTCTCGCAAGAATGCACGTCAGATGGATTTGGGCATATGATCGAATTAGTGGGTTTGACGAGTATATCCATGACCCTCATTCGATCGGAACATGGTCAGACAGAAGGATTTACTTACACTGTAACCGAAGCTCACAGGTTCATTTGTCCTTGTACATTCACACTGTCTAGGAAGCCATGACATATTGCTAGATGTCACTCATGGCTTGTGGGACCCAAGAACTGTTGTGGGATAGTCAGTTCTCTGCGGAAGTACTCATTTGATGGTACATCTCACTGCCAGCTCAGTGGTGAACCTAGGAATGTCACACACTTTAACTGATGCATGACGACCTTTTTATGGAAGACGGAATTGCAAGTTTGCAATTCGACTAATCGGATAGTCAAAAAGAAATTAGCGCGAGTGAAATTCGTTCTCTAATTTCTAATATCACTAAAGGACGAAAAAGGTGATGCAGTGATGACATAAATGTGATGTCATGTTGATGTCATCTGGATAAGATGAAAGAGAAGTTTTTAGAAACTTGAAAGAGAAGTTGTTACAACTTAAAAGAGAAGTTTTTAGAAACTTAAAAGAGAAGTTGTTCCATCTTGAGAGAGAAGTTTTAGAAACTTAAAAGGGAAGTTGTTCCAATTTGGAAGACAAGTTTTTCTTCTCTATAAATAAGAGACCTTCTTATGAAGAAGAAAAAGAAGAAAAACCACTAAGAGTAAGAGTGAGAGTAAGAGCAAGAAATTCTCTCTAGAGTTTGCTATTGTGAGTTCGTCCTAAACGGAACACAAAGGTTGTGTTCCCTTGGTGATTAAGGAAGCTCAGATCGGTGAACCCAAGGTGCCGCTAGCACGGCTAGGGGGGAGCCGCGTCTGAAGCTCCGTCTTCAAGTCACTGCGGCATTGGGGTGTGTCTGAACTAGAGGCCCGATACTTCTCGGGTTCAAGGGACGAGCAAACCGACTCGACTCCAAGCTCCGATCGTCAGGTACATCGCTCAACCCGTAGTTAGTTTCGGTTTTCGATTAAAGCATACGAGGCACCCTAGGTCGATCCGGCGCTCGAGATTGTATTTTTCGTTTCCGCTGCATGTTTGATAATTTTATTATCCGTCGGGCGCCGGGGGTGGATTGCGAATTCCCGACATCTTCTTGATTAGAAGACTCTGGCTGTGAGTGTATCGAGTCTTTGGCTGGGAGTGTACCATCACGAATCGCGTGCTGGGCTTGCTGTGAGAACGCCCATTCCTTGAGATTTGGGAGGCTGGACAAATTAAGTGCCAGCGTCCTCTCCGCATTTTTTATGGTCCCGGCAAGAAAGACCAGCATTGTTGGGATCACCAGTGCCTTGTCTCTGGGAAAGATCTGCACAAAGACATAAATAGCAGAACCAACTTGGAATATCAAACTGAGCAGATGTTGTTGCCAAAGCGAATTATCCTCAATAGAGAAGGCAGTGATGGTGTCGGGACCGCCAAGATGTAACAAGAAAAATGAAGCCCAAAATGCTTGGAGTGTTCCCCGTACTTCAGCTTCACAAGCACACGAATTGCTTTGGTTGTGAGAGATGAGCCCGATTGCGAATGCAGCTACCCAGTCGGCCATCAAGTAAGCCAACCACAAGAGAAAAATGATAAGGCGATTTGTTGTTTTCTTTCTAAGGGATGCAAACATAACCAAAAAGACTTGAAGAAATAGGCTGAAGAAGACTGCCCTCTCAACATTCCATCGAGAGGATTTATACGCTTCAAGAAAACGGTGCTTTGGAGGCTTTGTATGCTTGGAAGCGTTATATTCTCCATTACCTGCAACTTTGGGACAAAGGAGGACCGAGCGGTCACACAGTGCTGACAATTTTATTAATATTTTCTTTTTTCTTTTTCTTTTTTTCCTTCGCGTAGCGCTTTTCATTTTATGAGACAGAAAAAAATCTTTAAATCTGGCCTCGTACTGTAGTTCTACCGCTGTCATGTAAGCAAGATATTTGCATATCATTCTTGGCTGATGGAAGCTTGAATTTTAGAAGGTGGACATTTAAAGTCGCGCAAAAGCGCTTCGTCTTTGGAAAAAAAAAATTAGGAAGGAGTATATTATTTGGGACAATTTAATCTTCTTATTTGAAGTCGCCCTGAATCAAATACAATTACTGTTTAATACTTCACCTCTCGAATGCTTCCTTGAAAAAGTTCATCTAAACATTGGAAAAATAGTTAACATCATGAAAAATCCCAAACTGGCATACATGTGACAAATGTGTTCCAAACTAATTTTTTTGACCACCAAAAATTTTAAATTGATATACATGATAAATTTACCATCCATTAATTTTTATTAAATTTTACTTTCAAATTGCTAAGTCGGATGACACATGGCAGTTGACGAATGTATCAGTTTGGAGTTTTTATTATATGTTCATCGCAGGTGTAACAATTGAGATTTTTTCATGGTATTGGCCCAATTTAACGAAAATTGATGGAGGGTAAATTTATTAAAGATGTACCAATTTATGATTTTTTTTATGGTCAAAAAATTAATTTTTAGTAAATTTATCATATATGTACTAATTTGAAGTTTTTCGGAGTGTCAACCCTTTAAAAAAAAACTCATCACTATAAAGCCTACTTTAAATAGGTAAATTTCGAGTCCATATATACCCTAATAACATCATGGTTCCAATTAAGAAACAAGCCAAGTCACAAAAATATCTTGGAAGCCAAAGATTCAGAAAGACCTGAAGCGCATCCCAGATGCTCAATTTGTTTCACAAATCTAAAATGGAGCTACAATGAAAATAAACCCAATTATTATCATGTACTTCACAGGATAAGCGGCAATGTCCTTCCATTCCACTCGATGGTGGTCTTTGATTCAACCAACGACAAAATTCCACCAAAGCCAAATTGCAGTTATTATAAATGGTGCCACGTTAGCCAAGCTCAAATCCACTCGTTGCGCGACACGTGTTTTTTGGTCGAGAAACGATGGAAAAAAAAAAGGGGCCATTCTACAATCCTTAAGCCTCTCTCATTTTCTTCTTTTAACCCTTTTTCTTCAAGGTCCCCTTTTGCCCCAAATCTCGTAGTTCGCGATTCACGTTTTCTGTTTTCAAAGATATTGGCAGACTGGGGTTCTATACTTGATGCACAGCTCTCGCCTCTTCATTAAGAACTGGTCGATTGGATGTCTGTTGGTGAGTTCCTTCACTTTGTCTATTATTCTACCAATAGTGGCTGAAAAACAAGATGACCAAAAAAAAAATGAAAAAACAAGGAAAAAAAAAGCAAATTTTAACTCGAGCCGACGTGGAGAAAGAATATGACGAAAATGACACGTGGATGGCACGTCCGATAAAAATGACAACATTTGGACTGAAAATTATGCATAGGCAAATTTGAGACCGAACCTAAAATTTGAGATTTTTTATAAAATTATGCCGAAACAAACTTATAGAATACTTAAAGTAATAACCTATTTGATATTACACGAAAGGATTTACTATTTCCTTTGCAAAATTTGAAATCGAGTAGGTGTTTCAAGCTTCCAAAAATGATGGAAACTCGTATAGGACATTCTAGTATGTTTTCGTAGATCTCGGATGTTTAACAATAAATATTCTTGAATTGCGAGAGCCATGAGAGAATAAACATGCGAAATAATACTGAGTGCTGTAATTTATTTGTTTCCCCCACTCAAACCTTCATTTGAGATCATTTTAGATAAAGAAAAGAAATGCGGCAGAGATTCAGTTGTTCTTCTTGTCGTTTTCTAAGTTTTTATGAAAATAATTCTGAAATCGCTATTAGTAGCTTAGGGAATTATGTTTACTGTAAATAAACCGGTAAAAAAAAATGTCCATCCAAAGTGAGTATGCATGTAGGGAACTTACTTTTTTTTTTTATCAAAATAGGAAATTTAATTGTTTTAGGAGTTTTATGGTACTCTTCCTGCTACCAAGGGTCTCAACCTAGGCTAACGGCAGGCGGGGGCTTATAGGCCATCCCCAAGTATGGGCAAGGGCCGTCTCTTCCGCAGCCGATGAGGCCACAATGGCCTTTTCATGTGGCCAAAGACCGGAAAAGAGAAAAAAATAAAAAATAAAAAAAAACAAAAAAAGGAAAAAAAAATAGCTCGCATATTTGAAAATATATTGCAAAAATGATCCACATTAACATCGATTGGGTCATGTAGAACAATCGACCTTCATGCCAGTAATTTTAAGCTAAAATTGGTTGGAATGACTATATTGACAACCCGTTAAAAGGTTTATGATAAAATTGGTCAAATTGAAAAGTGTTTTTTGAAAAAAAAATTGGAAATTTTAGAACTAAATTAATATCAGTACGATAGGTTTATGACTTTTTTTTTTAAGTTGTTGAAAAGTTTATACTCTTCGCAAAAAAAAAGGACAAAGTGACGCTGCAATCCTCGCCAAAAAAAAAGTTCATATTCTTTTTTTCTCTTTTTGTCTTTTTTTTAACTTTGATTCATTGATATTTGGATTTTTTTTTTTGCCTCTTTTCTTTAACTTAGACCCATTCATGTTCTTTCTTTTCCCCTTTTTAGGCAATGCTCTTAACTTGCACAAGATTCTTAGCTTGCACGAGATTACTTGATTCGAGAGTCACGTTTTTTCCTTTTTAAGAAATTTTTGGCAGGATTTTGTGAGTCACGTTGTTGTCCTATAGTTGATGCACAAATTCTGGCTCTTTATTCCAAAATAAACTTATTGAATAATTTAAATTAATAGCTTATGCGATTGTGCCTTAAAATCATTTACCCATTCCTTGTGAAAATTTTGGAAGCAAGCTAGGGGCTTTAAGCTTCGGAAAAGGCTGGAAAATGGTACTGGACATTCTAGTATGCTTTCGTAGATTTCTGATGTTTAATATTAAGAATTGAACTTAGCTCAAATGACTAATCGAACAATCGTTTTGCAACCTTGGGTGGTTTAATGGGATTCCAACAAAAAGTATCTTAACATATTGAGATGGTTACTTACTTGTTTTGTCAAAAGGCTACTCTATTAAAAAATCCAAGAAGGTTGAAGAATCGCAAACCAACCATTCCGCAAATAAATTGGAGCTCAATATAGATCTAGCTCTAGTTTGGTTTAACTACTAGTAGGTAAATTTAAGTATCTATAAGGACTCATGTATCTACGAAAGTGAAAGACGCGATTAAGTTATTAATTGTTAAACCCGATCATCATAATGTAAATGGCAAGATAATTACAATATCTTTTCATTCAATTTTGAGCTTGATTCAACTAATGACGAAATCCCACTAAAAAGTTTAATTTAGCCAAAGAAATGGAAAAAAAGAAAACTTGCCCCATCATGTGGATGATTGACATAAGCCAGAGCCAAATTGGAGTTAATACACAGTGGGACGCTCCAAGAAGGGATCCCCCACCAAAAGCAAGTGGCGACAGGTTCTCCACAAATTAGGAATCTCTCTTTTTCTTTCTTTCTATTTATAGATAATTGATTTCTTCGACCTGAAGTTGTTCCCTTACTTTATTTCCTTTTTTACTAGACAAGATTAACCGTCAAAAGATTAAAATTTATTGAAACATAAAATTTGTCTGTTAAGATTGCATGAGCTCGGTAAGCTTTGTCCATATAAAGAACAAAATATTATTCTCTTCTCTTTCATCACCCTTTTGCCTTTTGTCCATGCTGGACAAAATATTCATTCTCTTCTTTTTTTTTCTCACCTTTTTCCTTCTTTACATGTAGATTTATTATTCTCTTCTCTTTCATCACCCATTTGCTTATTGCTTATTTACAAGTATCTCATTTATTAAATGGCAAAAAAGAAAAGTATCTAATGCTTGGACAATGCTTATTGCTTTGTGTCAGGTTAATATTTTATTGTCAAATCGTTCATATTCTCTACTTTTATTTTCACATCCATCTATAATTACTTGAGTTTCAAACTATTGAACTTCAACATGTATTTTAGTGGAATGTTAGGTGATACCACATCTAAAAAACACTTGATATTATTGATGAACACGATGCAAGCTAACAAGTCATATATGAGCATGCTTGTGAAGGATAAGTAGGTGTCACGTCCCTCCCAAGGAGAACCCGAAGGAGTTTGACAGAATGCCAAGTGCATGCGACTAACCCTTCTGCGAGGTGGCACTTGCGCTGAGCACGGGATCCCAATAGCAACTTGCCTTTCTCAAGATAATTATGACATTTTGTTTTCTCTTAGGAGCCGCCATTAACTTATTATGGGTCAATTAGAGGCCAAGCAAAACATGGGAGTTTGTTTCACTACTGCAAATCATAGATTCGAATAGAGGGACATGATTACCCTAGAAATTGTCTAACGCCCAAAATTAGCGCCTTCTCTCTTTTAATGTGGGAAAACATTTCATGCACTATTTTTCTTCCTTTTTTTAATATATTGTTAAAACATGTAAACCTAAGTTATCATGTGATAATCAAGAAAATTATGACAATATAATCACAGAAGCCGAGCCATATTTGGCAAAAAAAAAAATATAACAATGCCTTGCTATTAAGATCCGAATAGGACTCCCATAAGATAATGTATAAAATTAAATATGCAATTAACCTAGTTTTAAGGAATGTAAATTTTCTAAGCTAGGTGATAAGGTTGCCGCATTTAACAAAATGAAATTCAAGTAAGCATAAATCAAACTTTGCCCTAAAAATGCCATTTCTAGCCAAATATGCCTCTCTGATTTTTCCATTCTCTTTATTTATTTATCTAATTTTATTTTTAATTTTTATCCACGATAAACATGATTTAAAGTCTAGCGAATAATAAAAGCATGTTAAGAAACAATAAACTAGATACAAGGCTAGGAATTGAACTACATATGATGCAAACGAGTGATTATGACTTATAAAGGGGACGCCCCAGGACCACTTGACAAGGCCGAATAGAGCTCTAAGCTCATTGTCCAATCCAGCCCGTACATCAAGTTTAGGAAACATTCCGACGAACCTACAGGCCTTTGGGGCCGACAGAGACCAACATCGTAACCGAGCTAATGGACCAATATACCGAGGTAATGAGCTTGCGATGCCCTAGGAAGCATAGATACTCTTCGGGAGCCTATGTGTCGTGTCAGACGCGTGTCGGACATCGACAGCCGTCCAACACGTGAATGACACGTGGTCAACATGTGTCAAATATCCGATACATGATCAATGTTGGATTCACGTAACATGAATAGACAAATTATAATAATGTTGAGAAAGATAAATCGAGATATTACGTTTTATCATGATTTACCCTTAAACTAGGGCTATCCAGCGGAGGATTCAACTGCAATTAGTATCCCCCATCTCTCTGCTAGAACTCTCAATTTACGAGAAAAAGAGATTATCTATGACAGTAATTATTTATGGACTCAATCCCAAACTACCCATAAAATACGAGCTCAAACTATAATGGTCATATATGGAATTATGGGGGTGCTGTCCTCTGGACCTTGCCCATTCACCGGACAGCAAGGCCCCTGTGCTCGTGAAGGGGCATACAAAAAATAATGGTTTGGGACCCCCAGAATTTGTATGGAAGATGAGCCTACACGAATGCCAATCGACTAAGCCATCCACAGACCTCTTACCACAGTTTGAATGCTTACCTTAGCCCTTGAAAATGAAGTTGGAGTCGCTTTCTTTCTTTATGCCTTATGGCAAAAGGAGTCTCAAATGGAAAATAAGGAGGTCGATATAGGCTCCTTTCCTTCCACTGCACAGCTGTATTAGCAAGTACTATGGGTGGGTTTGGTTCAGCATTTCCAAGGGGCTTTCAGCCCCCAAAGCCCCTTGGGAAAATGCTGAACCATTTGGTTCAACTTTAGGCCAGCATTTGGCCAAATGCTGGCCTTGGGAAAGCTAAAAGCCCAATGCTGGTAGAGACCAGCATTGGGCTTTCAGCTTTTGACCAAATGTTGAAGGACTTTTTTTCCTTTCAAAACTACCCTCACCAATTTCCTATTTTTCCAATTTTACCCCTTTTGTTACTGTTCATCTTCTTCATTGTCTGGTGTTTAGACCAAATCTCGTTGGAAAGGGCCGGCGAAAGGACGGCAAGGGGCAGGCGAGGGGCTGGTCGCAAGGGCAAGGGCCGGCGACCTCAGGCGACGAGGTAGCGCAACCCAGGCGACGGCGGCTGGGTCGCCGACCTAGGAGACGCCGAGGGCGAGGATGGCAGAGGCAATCGCAAACCCCTTTCGGAAGCACCTTCACCTTCCCGCTGTACAAATACCCCAAGACAGCCACCAGCGCTTCGGTCCCGACCTTGAAATCCGAGGCCAGTTCCTTCAATTCGAGCCTCACTCCACCCTCGCTCCCCGAGAACGCGGCCCTGAAGAACGAGCTTCGCGCGGCGAGGACGCAGCGGTGGACGGAGACCTCGTGGCCGTCCGTGGCGACGATTGTGGCGTCGGAGGAGGAGCAGGAGCCAGCCCGTGGAAGCTCAAAGATCGACTCGAGGCAATCGAAAAGCTTTCTCAGGGCCTGCGTCTCCGGCGGCGCCGCGTGGAAGGAGGAGGAGGGAGTTCCCGTACGAGCCGGCGTGGAGCATATGCCGCTGCTGTAGCTGACGTCGTCGGAATCGGAGAACCCAGCCCGTCCAGCGTCCATGCTACCCACGAGCACGCGTAGGAGAACCCTAGTGGAGTCGAGAGTCCCTTGTACGAGGAGAGAGAAAGAGAGGTATAGAGAGAGAGTCAACAGAGTGGAGATCTAGCAGAAAGTTTTTTTTAATAAAAGGGTAAAACTGTAAGAGATTACATCAAAGCTCCTGTGCAATTTTTTTTACCAAACACCATTTAATCCAAAGCACATTTGCAAAGTTTTTTTTACCAAATGCAATTAACATTTTCTCAAATCCCTTTGAGCCAAAGAAATTTACATTTCCCCAAAGCTACTTGAAAATGCTGAACCAAACCCACCCTATGAGCCCTTTGTCCCATGAACCTAAGCAAGTCGTGTGGCTTCCTTCCAGCTGTTGCTCCAGATTTCATCGGTTACTAATCCAGTTTACTCACAGTAGGCCTCCTTCGTCACTCCACTAGTGGCTCAGCTTGGTCCTAGAAGCAACTACTTTCGCATCTCTAGGCTTCACTATCGCTCAAAAGGTCTAATCATGACCTCCTCTTTTATTTTATCTTCCGATAATAACATTAGTTTTTTTTAGTTATTCTATTATCTGTTATCGTATATAAGGAAGAGTTCTGTCTTTCTTTAATTGAGTAAGATACTTGATCAAGAAGACCTTTCAACAAGAAACAAGAAAAACACTGTTGGATTGGTAACTGGTGGCTTGTTGCACTATTTGTGATTTCTCTATGGCTTCTTAAAACCTGTCAATGGGGAGTTTGAGCCACACTAGAACACTATGGGAGGAAAAAATTAGGTGTCTATGCACTACAATGCCTCTAGTTTCCAAGTGCAAAAGAAAAGCAACAAGAAAAAAGGATGCAGGATTATGCAATCACTATTTTTTAGGGGTGCGAATTCAATCCTGCAATTTTTATTGAATTCATGAATAGCATGGGTCGTACGTATTAACAAACTACAATATCACTAGTTTCTAAATGCAGAAGAAATGCAGCAAGAAAAATGAGTACAAAATCATGTAAAATCATTGTTCATGATTAAGGGTCGAATCGTGCCGTTATTGGCAAATCAGACGAATTGGCTAAATAGGTACACGTTTGGTGAAGATCCGATCGGAATCATATTCAGATCCTAGCGTTTCTCACTTGGAAAAATCTTAGGATTGTGCTCTATCTATTTGATGCAGATGTTGGCCGCCCAAACGGCCGTCCGTCCTCAGGGACGGTTTCCTATGATCGCCGTAGTCGTGTTTTAGCAACAAAACAACCAAAGGATCGGTCAACGTACCTGATTTTGCGTCCATCGTCGTTCGGATCGGGATTCACGTCGATCGGCCCTGGAACTCCGGCGACGGCATAAAACCTTCCCCCTTATCACCCTCTGTCGCCTGGCGTCGATGGAGCAGCCTCACGCTCGTCCCTCTTTCTCTCTCGTTCGCTCAACTCTCTCCCTCTCTCTTGGAGTCTCGTGGAGAAGAAGAAGGAGAAGAAGCATGAAGAAGAAGAGAAGAGAATCAGCGTGAAGAAGGAGAAAAAGGAGGGCTAAGGGGGGGGGTCTATGCCAATTAAATAATTTCCGGTGGGGCCCACCCATCACGGGCCGGGCCGGACTCGGCCCACACTAGCCAGGCCCATATTTGGTCCATTAAGAAACTTTATATCCGTTTTTATTAAACCAATCCCGACAACGGTAAATTAATACCGTAAACCGGTGAATTACAATCTCAATTAAGGCGAGTCCATATTCGGAAAACTCTAACATTCTCCCACTTGGGCGAGCATTAATTGAAATTGTACTTTAGTGCGCGCATTCATATTGGTTTAAGGATCATTCTTAACGGCCAATCCGATCCCATAAAGTCTTAAACACCGGATCATGCCAGTAACTGCATCAGCAGACACAGAGCCATCCATGGTCTCAAGTGTTCTTAACTTTACTGATATGGATTTAATATGGTAGTGTGGCAATTGGATAACACCTCAAAAGAGATATACTTTATGTATTATCCACTTTGTTGGACACCATTCTCTTTCTTTATGTGACACGAAACTTGATGTGTCATAAGAGAATAACTGTATGGTTCCAATGAACCTGAACATCAGTATATGTTTCAGCATATGTCTCAGCTTTATAGTTAACTTTTCTCTATGTGTAACAAGACATATAAACACGGCTAATTACCAAAATGCCCATAGCCAATACTCGAGACTTACACATATCTCAAGATTTACAAGAATATGTATTTAACATTAATAGTGCTGCAGGCACTTCAATACATATCTTTATATTACAAGATGTAAAAAAAATACAAATGTAAACTTTATTAGAGCAAATTGAAATATGCCTCCCACTAAAACACAGCATCCAATGATGCCACTAGGCCCATACTAATGACATGTCGTTCAAAAACACATGGGCGAACACCTTTAGTTAGTGGGTCTGCAACCATACCATCTGTAGAAACATGCTCTACTGCAACGTCGCCTTTCTGCACGGATTCCTTTATGGTCAGAAATTTGACCTCCATGTGATTAGACCCCTTAAGACTTCTGTTGTTGTTAATAAACAACACAGCAGAATTATTGTCACAATACAATTGTATGGGTCTATCAACAAAACCAAATACGGTCAACTCCCTTATGAGGTTCCGGAGCCAAATCGCCTGAGTAGCAGCTGAAAAGCATGCTATGAACTCCGCCTGCATGGTCGAGGAGGATATGGATTTTTGTTTCTCATTTTTCCATGATACTGCACCGCCTGCTAACATAAATATGTAGCCTGTAGTCGACTTCTTGTCGTCCTGACATCTTGCAAAATCTAAATCTGAGTATCCAACCAGCTGCAGGTTCTGAACACGTCTGTATGTCATGATGTAGTCCCTTGTCCTCTTCAAGTACCTTAAGACTTTCTTGGCAGCAACCCAATGATCATGCCCCGGATTTGACTGGTATCTGCCTAGAAGTCCTGTCGCAAAAGCGATGTCTGGCCTAGTGCATACTTGAGCATACATGATACTCCAAAGTGCACTAGCATAGGGTACATTCTGCATTTGGAATTTCTCTATCTCAGTCTGAGGACACTACGAAAGAGTCAACTTATCACCTTTACAGACAGGAACAATACCTGGCTTACAATCCTGCATGTTGAATCTCTTCAGAATGCGATCTATATATGCCCTCTGAGATAAACCCAAAATATGGCGTGAACGATCCCTATGGATCTCAATGCCAAGGACAAAGGACGCCTCACCAAGATCCTTCATGTCAAAATTCTCTGACAGCATATGCTTGGTCTCATGCAATAGATCAATATTACTGCTCGCCAGTAGAATGTCATCCACATAGAGAACAAGAAAAATGTATTCTCTCCCACTGACCTTGCAGTATATACACGGATCCACTTTATTCTCAATGAAGCCAAATGAAGTGACAACGCTATGAAACTTGAAATACCACTGCCTTGATGCTTGCTTGAGGCCATAGATTGATTTCTTCAGTCTGCATACAAGATCACTGGAGTCATCAACCTCAAAACCTTCAGGTTGAATCATATAGACTTCTTCCTCGAGATCTCCATTCAGAAAGGTAATCTTGACATTCATCTAGTGTAACTCCATATCAAAATGAGTTACCAATGCCATAATCACTCTGAAAGATTCCTTAGAAGAGATCGGAGAGAACGTTAATTCATAATCTACTCCCTCTCTCTGAGTGAAACCTTTGGCTACCAGTCTGGCTTTGAATTTCTCTACCTTTCCTTTGGAATCCCTCTTCGTCTTGTAGACCCATTTACAGCCGATCGCTCTATGACCTGCAGGCAGCTTGACGAGCTCCCAAACTCCATTATGCTTCATGGACTGCAACTCATCCTGCATCGCACCCAACCACAGGTCTGATTGCTCACAGCTAACAGCATCCTTATAAGTAACTGGATCAACTACACAGCCAATGTCATAATCCTGTTCACCCAGATAGACTACATATTCCGGTGGGATCGCGGATCGTCTTTGCCTAACAGACCTCCTTAGTGAAACTTCCTCAGCTTGATCCTGTATCTGTGGGGCTTGAATAGCTTCATCAGGAACAACATCAACCATAGGATCCTGAAGCTCAACAGGTACAGTCTCCTGTATGAGAGGCTCCATTAAAGTCTGTGTTGGAAGAGAACACGATACAATGTCTCCCGTTGTACCGTTACCTTCAATAGTCTTAGAACAGGTACCCTTTTCGGCCACGTCGAATTCCAGAAACTTAGCTGTCTGCGAATCTACAATCCTTGAACCTCCATTAGGATTGTAAAATCTGTATCCCTTGGAACGCTCTGGATAGGATACAAAATAGCACCTTGTGGTCTTGAGATCCAACTTACTCAAGGTTGGATTATACAGCTTCACTTCTGCAGGATAACCCCAGACCTTCAAATGATTCAAGCTGGGTTTACGTCCAACCCATAACTCAAAAGGAGTCAGTGGAGTAGCCTTAGTGGAAACTCGATTCAATAAATATAGCGCTGTCTTCAAGGCTTCACCCCATAGGAACTCAGGCAAGTTGGTCCTACTTATCATACTCCTCATCATATCCATTAAGGTGCGATTTCGCCTTTCGGCCACACCATTTTGTTCAGGGCTCCCAGGCATCGTGAACTGAGCCACTATCCCAGAATCCTCTAAGTATTTGGCAAATGGCCCTTTAAGCTGTCGAGCATCGCCATGTCAGCCATAATACTCACCACCACGGTCAGATCTCACAACCTTAATGACTTTCCCCAACTGTTTCTCGACTTCAGTCCGAAATATCTTGAACTTGTCAAAAGACTCGGACTTTTCCTTTATCAAGTACAGATAACCATATCGAGAATAGTCATCAATAAATGTGATGAAATAATAATTTCTACACAATGTGGGAGTATATGGTCCACTTATATCATTGTGTATGACTTCCAACAGGTCAGAGGCTCGGACTGCAGACTTTTTCTTTATTTTGGTCATCTTGCCTCTACAACAGTCCACACATGTTTCCAGGTCATCCTTAAGAGTAGGTAGAATATCGGCATTCACAAGCCTTTCTACTCTGTCCCTAGAAATGTGACCAAGACGTTTATGCCACAAAGTGTAAGATTGTTCTTTAGGTAGAGGCCTTTTGGAAACAACTTTTTCAGCTGTATAAGCTACGTATATGTCGTTGGGAGTTAAACACAATCTGTACAATCCATTGGACATATTGCAGCACCCAACTTTATTTGAATTATAGAACATAGAAACCACACTGTTCTTTATTTCAAAAGAGTAACCACACATGTCCAAACATGATACGGAAACTAAGTTCCGTCTGAAGGAAGGTACAAAGAAAGTGTTCCTTAACATCAAATTAAAACCAGATTCTAGAATCAAAATGACATCTCCCACGAACTCGACGTCAGCTTTATTATTATCTCCCACTATGAGCTTTGACTCATCCGGATTTGGCTTCCTCCGGTTTATGAACCCCTGTATGGTAAATGCAACATGATTAGTCGCACCACTATCTAGCCACCAAGAACTGGATGGGGCTTCAGATAGGTTGGATTCACAAACCAGTGCCAAAGAATCATTACCTGCATGCTCATTCTTTGCCAACCAATTCTTATATTTAGTGCAGTCTTTCTTCATGTGACCCTTCTTCTTGCAGAACAAACAGCGGTCACTATTTTTCTTAAAGGATGCCTTCTTTTTACCCAATTTTCCAGATGGACCAGTGGTGGGACGAGTACCTTTATGAGTATGAAGCATAGGTCCCTTGCCTTTCTTATTACTGGAACTGGAGGCAACCAGGGCAAAATTTCCTCCATCTTTCTTCAATTTTTCCTCCTCTGATACCGCTCTAGCGATCAAATCAGTAATAGACCAATTTTCATCCTGTGAGTTGAAGTTGGTCTTGAGGATCCTAAACTCAGGGGGAAGGGTGTTTAGGGCTTGGTGTACCAACACATTTTCAGCGATTACAGAACCTAAGGCATTTATCTTAGTATGCAAATCCAGCATTCTTAGGATGTAATCTCTAACACCTCCCACACCCGTATATTTCATATTAAACAGCTGCTGGATAAGAGTTCCAACCTGAGCATTGGATGATACTCGGTACCTGGCTTGCAGGGCTTCCATCATCTGTTTTGCGGTGCAGTCAGTTGGGAGGCCACTTAGCAAATGTTCCTCTATAGATCTCCTCATTGACAGTAGGCAGATCCTGTTGCTCCTTTCCCAAGCCGCAAGATGTGCCTTTTCAGGCTCAGTGCTGGTATCCTCGAGGGCAGCAGGCTTATTTTCATAAAGAGCAATATGAACATCGGCTATTTCCATGACAAACAGAAAATCTTGCCTCCATTTCTTGAAGTTTGAACCATTGAGAACCTCTATAACGGAGTTGCCATTCATAGAAAAAGCGACTGAAAAATAAGCAATATTTACTATTAGCATCATGTGAGTCCAATGTAACTTAAAATCATTAAAAGTACACACTTCAGAGAGTCACACACATCATCACACAATCACCTTTGGGCAGAATATATGACATGCAATTGCAAGCTCTCTACATGACAACGATCATGAGAATGTTTCGAATTTTTCGCGAAACACCACCTCTAGGTGTATGAATCACTAGAATCAGTCACATATCCCAATCAAATGTTGTTCATGTATCCCTCCATGGCCTGACACACAACCATCTCCTCTGGGTGTATGATCATGCATCAAAACAAGGAGACACCCCACCACAATGCAAGACTGATATTTTTCTAATTCAATCGAGCGTGCCACTCTGGCGGTCACAACCCAATCAAATCTTCGAAACTCTCTCACACCAGGGATATAAACTTCATGCCTCACACTTACTGTATGGTGTGATTTTAAACTTGATGACATGGGCAATTGTCATTAAAATCATAACCAGTGCCAATAGTATTGCTTTCTGTATGTGTAGGTCCCACACGTGTCAGTGCTCAATTAATGCTCTACACTACCCTCATGTGGTATTCCATATTTTCTCCCAAAAATCGTATAGAAAAAAATTTCACAAAATGAAAATGACGAAAATACCCCTGAATTTTACACTGAACCAAGGATTTTCGCATTTTCCAAGACCTTAAATGGCTCAAAAAATGAAACTGAATATACCACAGTGTAGGCAATTTCCATACGAGCACAACGGCGAAAAAATCGCCTAGATTGGCCACCGCACGCGCCCCCACGCGCAGCACGTGCGACGCACGTGTGGCGGCCTGGCCATTGACCGTTGACTAACGGTCAACGTTAACTGCCGTTAACGGTCAACGGTCAACAGTCAGCCGTTGACCGTTGACCGGTCAACAGTTGACCGTTGACCGGGTCGGGTCGGTCAACGGGTCGGGTCGTTGACCGGGTCGACCCGGTCAAACCGGGTCGGGTCAGCCCGGTCAAACCGGGTCGGGTTGACCCGGTGGACCAGGCTCACGCGCATTTAATGCGCCGCCCGACACATTAATTGTGTCGGGTGACGTCAGCGTGACGTCACGCTGACGTCAGGCGCTTGAAGCCCACGCGCGCACGCATGGCAGGCGCGCCGGCGCATGGGGCGCGTGAGACGTACGCGCCGCGCGCGCCGTCCATCCAGGCCGTGCGTGAGCGCGCGTGCGGCCTCCGATGGCCGCCGTCGACCTATCAAAATGCTCGTCTCGACGAGACGAATCCAAATATGCATCCAAAATGCAATTTCAACATGCGAAAAGACACGAAAACAGGCAAGAACAGAACGTGCCAAAACCGAGCTACGGCGGCTCTGATACCAAATGTTGGCCGCCCAAACGGCCGTCCGTCCTCAGGGACGGTTTCTCATGATCGCCGTAGTCGTGTTTTAGCAACAAAACAACCAAAGGATCGGTCAACGTACCTGATTTTGCGTCCATCGTCGTTCGGATCGGGATTCACGTCGATCGGCCCTGGAACTCCGGCGACGGCACAAAACCTTCCCCCTTATCACCCTCAGTCGCCTGGCGTCGATGGAGCAGCCTCAGGCTCGTCTCTCTTTCTCTCTCGTTCGCTCAACTCTCTCCCTCTCTCTTGGAGTCTCGTGGAGAAGAAGAAGGAGAAGAAGCATGAAGAAGAAGAGAAGAGAATCAGCGTGAAGAAGGAGAAAAAGGAGGGCTAAGGGGGGGGTCCATGCCAATTAAATAATTTCCGGCGGGGCCCACCCATCACGGGCCGGGCCGGACTCGGCCCACACTAGCCAGGCCCATATTCGGCCAATTAAGAAACTTTAGATCCATTTTTATTAAACCAATCCCGACAACGGTAAATTAATACCGTAAACCGGTGAATTACAATCTCAATTAAGGCGAGCCCATATTCGGAAAACTCTAACAGCAGATGCATACGGCAGTTGACATGCGTTCATAATAGTATATTGAGCCGAAAAAATACGGAAGTCCGTGTTATTTGAGAAACCCATATATTTGCTAAAGAATGGACTGGTATGGTTTAATCAGATCAATCATAAGCTATTGAGCGGTCAACGTTGGATTTGTGTATTGTCCTGGATAACTAAAAAGTTCTCAATTCATATTGATACAACTAGGACGTATGGAATGACTTTTACTTTTTCCCTTTTTTGCTTAATTTTAAATCTTACAATTCACGCACTTCTAATTTTTTTAAATCCAAAATTTTCGAGACTTTCATAATACTCAAATGTTAACTTCAAGACTCGCATTTTTACTTTGTCATAATTTTCCGAAACTTTAATAATCCTTTAAGTTTTGACGAGAAAGTAATGAAGTGCTTTTGAGTTACTGTTTAAATGCAAACAAAAGGGCACACCTTTAAAAAACTGAGTTGGTAAATGTTCAAGCAAATATTTGACTTCGAGAGCGTAAAAGGTCGGTAATTGATAGTTGCCCATACGTACTAGTAATTACATTAACCATCCAAAAGTTTGTTAACTTCCATTGGTATGATGACTTTCAAATGTGTATATTTAGATTGCCGGTAAATTCTTAATCAATCCCGACTATTATAATACTTGATGGTAAATTATGACTTTCAGATTCTTAGATAGTGTTTTTCACCTTTAAAGTTGATTTAACAGTGTGATTCTCACAAAAATCTAATGGAGATTATGCGCAAATGGAAGAAAATTTCTTGTCTGGACCAGGGGCGACCCTTTTGATTACGTGGGTTCAAACCAATTCAAATCCCTCTGATCGCATTGGGTCTACGGAGCCGGGTCTAGGCAAGAATTCCTCATATGGGGAAAGTCTGGTTTCAGGGATCATTACGGCTGGTAGAATAATAGCCGCACTCAAGATACAAACGCAAAAAGATAAACCCTTTTGGTTGACGGAGCAAACCAATCTGATCCCAAAAAAAAAAAAGGAAATATAGAAAGTTAACTGTAAGTAAGGTATATACAATATCCAGGTAACTCATGTACAGATCACCATAGAGGATTATAGCATTCAAGAAAAACTACAAGCTCTCAGAAATTTTTTTTTCTTTTTGAATTGGGATGAATTAAACTTGGGGACCAGCATGATTTTTTAAGATGCAAAGACATCATGATAAACCTGAGCACCGAGCTGAGAATGGTCCCAAACTCCCAATGCATTCTTGGCTGCAATTACTTTGCTGACCAACAGTCTCCACTTGGAGTCATCTTTCTTGCTTTGATGCCGAATCTTCACTCTAAATTGCCTGGCAAAAGCAAAAGAGACATACAACATCAGAGCAATCGATTTCGTAGTATATATCAGTTTGACAGAGTAATACTGCTCTACAACTCTGCACACCATAAGATGGCTCGGCCCTGATTCGCATGTCACACAATCACTTAGTTTTACATCATTCAAGAATCATTTGGGAAGGAAAACACTATTGATCAATCAATTTCTTTTGATCAGTGTTGTACTTTTTTCAGGGCCAGATGCTTCCACTGTGAACATTACATTTCAGCAATGCAACTTCTCACTTGACGATCTGAAGTGAGTTTTGCTCAATATCCAATGCTTTTACGGACCTATTCTATTATGTGAATGAAAAACAACACATACATCATGGGCAGTCACATTTAGACATGTCCTGCATCCATCGAGGACTTCTCCAGGTTAAAGTAATGGTGATAAAACACAGGAGTTCTTTGACTGACCTACAGAGAGGAACCTTGCAATCATCAGGCTCGGCACACATCCGAGAGTGCAATTCAAGAAGCTGCCACATGCGCTTGCGGTGAGCACATCCTCCAGGAACGCGGACCTTGCAACTGGAAAAATGGCGTACTAAAGTCTCAAGTCCGTTACAAGCAGGGAATCCACAGGCAGGCTGTGATACTTTGAGGAGCTTGTCTCTTGGTCCAATCGTCCAGCAACCATCTCTGCATATGTGAAGCAGCACTTCCATCGCCTCGTGAAGTTGCAAGTATACCTGTCTCTCTTCCGTCTTCCTCAACCTCTCTTGTTTCCTCTGCAACAACAGTAGTCATAAGACCACAATGTAAAAAATCATCGACAGTTAAATTTATCATGAAAGTAACATATCCACCAGTATGAGAATGATGCATAATTATTCTCGTAAGGGAGGAGTAATGACCGATCTTCCAGGAATCAATTTTGTGGTCATGTAGATATAAAGGTGAAATCACAACATTGTTCAATAGCTACCAAAGGAACTTGATACGAAGAATAACATAACTAAAAAGATAAGAATGTAGTCATTCAGTGATTCTCTGCTATGAAGGACATGGAAGAGGCTGAGAGCAAAATGTTGATGCTATTGTCAAAAGAGGAAGATCAGATAGAGGTGAATCATCTCTTAATTCTACGGCATCCAAAGGAGGAAAAAAAAAGCATAAAATTGAGAATAATCTCGAGAAAATTTTTCGAGGTGGTTTTATGGAGAGGCTAAATTAAGGGGGAAACGGGTAACCAAGAAGACATCAGTAGTGAAACCCTCACATGGATCCAGAACGGATGAGACCTACCCCATCTATGTTGGAAGCCTTACTACTAACAGTAGCAGCAGCAGCACCAGTAGCTAAAGATCTGTAATGAACCGTGGTCTATTGCACTACAATTAACATAGTAACCAAAAGGTCAGCAAAGTTATAACTAGTTCCACTACTTCCATATCCTATGTAATCCGCAGAATAAAAACATTTACTAAGAGCTGTAGGCGTCACTGTGAATAAGATAGTATTCCAAGTTCATAATCCTCACTTCGAATTCCAAGTAATGGTAGTAATGATGTTCGCATGAGTTGAACATTATGATCCGTAAGCACATAGCATTCAATAACCTACTATCATACTATGAGTAGATTGGACATGCAAAATGATTCCCATGTTGCTTGGGTTTTCTTTAAACCTATCATGAAAGCCTTTTTTTGTTGAATGACTTACATGGATCATTTCCCTCCATGCAATGATGCCACATACCACAGTTTGGCCCCAATACCAACTCCTACATTTGAGAAATGGCAAAAGTTACTCCGGGGAAGGAGCAAAATTGACTTACAGAATCTACTTCAACAACTGCCCCTAGGAGCTCTTGTTCAAGAGCAGGATTAGCACGCTTCATTACTTTCCAACCTTCAGTCAAGGATATACTTTTGAAGTCCTTCAGAACCATGCAGATACAAAAGAGGGAAAGCCTTGGGGCATCACAGTACCTAGCTAACTGGAGCACATCTATGACATTTTCTTTGATCAGCCAGTGATACTCCAGATAGTGAGTGCAAACCCTTTTCAATGATGGAACTGAATAGGAGTGCGATAGAATCAGCAAATGGAGAACATACTTCTTCATCGTTTCTTCTTCATAGCTGCATCCAGAAATATATAATATAAAAGCAAATAATCCAGACAACTGGATAAGGGGCAAAACTAGAATAGAGAGGATAGTCATCATACCAGGACAAGTAAAGAAAGCGAATGAAAGCTTGGACAGCTTCATTAGGAACCCCAGCAATCATGATGTACCTCATACCATCCCCAACTGTTGATTGATGCATTATATTACGAAGCACTGGTGATGCGGAGGACTGCATGGAAGAAAATTAATTTGTAAGCCTAACCGTTGACCCATAGTATTTATATCTCTCAACTGATGGTCATGATGCAATTTGCTCAACGAGCCACACTAAATTGCCTTCACAATCAAAGAAATAGATAGAATGATGGACATATTATGGAAGGTAGTGTCCAAAACAAATACACTAAAATTATATGCCAATCCAGATCATCTCTATGTTATCACGGCTTATACAACACCTACGGGAGCTGAAATGAAAACATCAGGGAAGGGAAAAGGAAGTGTGATTAACCCACCAGTATACTGGAATGTGCCATAATGAATGAATTTTCTTCCATAAAAATGTAAACATCTGTGCCATATGCATCCTTGAAAAGGCTATCCCATGTATGTTTTGTTTCTTTCAGGACTGAGATACAAGCTGGAAGTCTTGCACGGTTGGATCTTGTAAAGGTATTACCAGGGGGAGAAGGCGGTTTGGCGATACTACAATTATTGAAGGAGGATAGAGTAGGGGATTCCAGCGCAGGTGAAATATCAGCTGGATCTGCTTCCTCCAGCTGCGTATTGAAATAGCCACAGAATGTTTCACCCATGGAGGATGACCATGGAGAATCAACATCTGGTGAGGCCAACAGCTTTAGAACTTGGAAAAAATACTAGTTGACACCTTCGTGAGAGAATCTGCAGGGTGAAAAAAGTAGCAACATTATAGATACTTCCTTACAGAGATATGAGAAAGAATCCAACCTCCTTACCAGAAATTGCATTGGCTGGTTGGAAGAATTCCTTTTTTGAGGGATTGACATCCAAAAATAAATCTTAAAAGAGAATATTCATTCTTTAGGTTTTATCTCGTGGTTTACTTGTGGGGAGTCGCAGATTAACCAGCTGTTAGGTTCCAAAGGTTTCCCTAAATAAAACTCCAGATTGCCTAGCTGCAAGGTCTCTGCTTTTATTCACCTCCAGATGCCTTTGCTAGAATATCAGACTCAGAGTATGCATAAGATGCGCGATTTTCATCACCAACAGTAGTAAGAAGCTACTGAATCGAATAACAGCTAATCTTAGAGAGTGTAATTCCGTACACTTCAGTAAGAAACTAGTGAATCAAACACATGCAAGAGTTTGGATCCACTAGTTCAATCGATCAAGACATAAAAAAGAACATAAGCACAGCCAGGACACTGGTGACATTTTGAGTGATATCATGAACCCGATCAATGTCACAAGACAAAACTTATTTGCCATGACATAACCATTTGGCATTCACTAAAAGCCCCCTCATCAACGGCAAAATTGCCAGGTGACCAACAAATGCCGGACATCCATTGTTGTGCCCCGTCAATTATTGCTTACAACATTTGGCGCCATCGGAGCACGCAAGGCAAGGAGGGAATTCGATTCTTGATGCGCTTTATCACTCTCAACCATCATCGAATAGATAAGAATGACAGAAATAGATAAGAATGACAGAGAGACAGAGTTTCTAGTCACATTCAACCCCCAACAAAAAAATGAAAACTTTCTCAACAACAATTGTTTTCTGAGCTAAATCACTTTAAGGACAAGGTTCCTTCTGTCTGACTGACTGGCATTCAATTTAACCAACTAAATTCCTTTTCATGCTTTCAATCCAATTTCTAGCTCCAGCAACAGTGGCGGTTATTGTATCTAGAGCAGCATTCACTGTACAAGACAAGGTGTTGCCTACCTTAGAGAAAAGGTAGACGCAAATCTTCACAAAAAAAAACCTGAGATTTGCTCTCTTCAACACTAGTCCACCTGAATCCGATGCTGTACATAAACAGGAGCTAAATAACCTGAAACGAAATGCCAAAAAAACAAAACAACCAAAACGAAAAAGTTCATACCATTAAAATAATGAATAATCCAGATTATACTTTTCTACCGCACAGGAGCCAACAGAACCCTCTAGAAATCACAAGAAGCTAAACACAACCCAAAAAACGTCATGTGAAATCGACATCATCGCCTCTATTCTCTGGTAACAAACAGAACCAGACATCATTCGCCTCGAGAGAACTCCAAGAAAGAAATGCGGTCTCAATGTCAAGCTACAGAATAAATGCGTCGATGGTCCGAAGAGACAACAAACATTTCCAGGCGACGAAATCACAGCAGGACAGAGCAAAAAAACCCACCTGAATTGCTATTCCGATACGATATGCAGAGTAGATATTACAAAAAATAAAATAAAATCAGGAACGGACTCAAAAAGATGAACAGGCTTCGGACTTCCGATGGAAACGTTCTAGAGAATATGGCCATCGGCACGAGCGCCACGGGCGCTCCGGTCGCCCCGCAAGGAGCGGATTCAGAACCGAGAAGACAACAACCGGTTCGATCACACGCCGCACGTCATCAAAAGAGCCGAAAACCGGTTCGGTCGGACTGTACGGACGAGAAGCGCAACACAAGCGGCGAAGCAAAAGCTGAAACAGAGTACCCTGGGTTGGTGATGACGAGACGAGGAGTGAGGGGGTGGCCACTGGGAGGAGAGGAAGAGAGGTGCTTCCATCAATGCGGAGGGAAGGAAGGAAGGGAAGGTGATATCTTCCCGGAGAGAGAAAGAAAGATCGCTTTTTTATATTTGTTTTTATTGTTGTTCCAGAGAGAGAGAGAGAGAGAGAGAAAAGAGAGAGAAAAATTAATTTTTATTATGGTCTTATTTATTATTATTATTATTATTATTATTAAGAAATTGTTTGTTGCTGTTGATTTATTTAATTATTTTTTGTGGCGGACGGAAAAGTGAGCATGTTTTTTTTCCTCGTTTTCTTATTTACTAATTTATTCTTTTTTAAATAATACCCACTCTTTAAGTAAATGAATTCCGATTCCATGAGTTACAGCGGTTATCCATAAATCGCATGAGGCGAGAGATAAAATCTCCTAATCACGTGTCATTTTGGCATTGCGATCTTTTAAATGTGTTTTGTTTAGTTGAAGATAGTGGTTGGGAATTTTGTAACGAGTATGAAACTGGATAGCATTGTAGAGAAGATAAAAGGGGAAAAGAAAACTATGAATGTGACAATAATGAGCCGACCAAGATTAAAATAAGGCATGTCCAAGTACACATATGGTATACCTAATAATGCTAAATTGCTCGATACTATTATTAGATTTATTTAGCTTTTTTGGGGATTATTTATTCGCTATGTGGATCTATATTATATATGGAAAGAAATTTCTGTCAAGCAGTAATTAACCATTTAAAAAAGAAGAAGAAAGAAGCCATACCTCTAAATGTGAGAGTACTCAAACCAACATCTTGAATTAGGGGAGAAAATAATCGAAGGTAATTTACTAATCGAGGAGTAGGATTTGCCAAATGTAATCAAAATTAAGTAAAGCCTTTGTCGTTTGATTGTAATCTTTTCCGTTTCTTATTCGGTTGCAGAGATTTTTGCGAAATCTAGAAGTGAAGATAAAAGCGGTTATGACTTGAGACTAATCGAATTTGAGTAGAACCAAGTCATCGGCTCAAAATCAGGACCTAACTCACGTTCGAAGCCCATTTCAAAATCAGGTCTTCTGGCCTGCCTTGATGGATATAGACATGGCCATGGGTCGGTTCCAGCCCGGGACCGGATCGGAACCGGCCTGTAAAAACCGCCGAACCGGCTGTTACGGTCGGTTCGGCGGTTCCGGTTCCGAACCGGGTCGGAACCGGCGGCCCAACAGCTAGTAGCCGTTGGGGGGCAACGACTATTTAATATCAAAAATTTTCTTATGAATACCCCCCTCCCCCCTTCATTTTATTCACAACTTCTCTCATTTTTCTTCCCTCAATTTCTCAAATTCTCAATCTCAAATTCTCTCAAGTCGTGATACTCGATCCACTTTCATTTCTCTAGAAATTCTTCATTTCTTTTTTGTTGGAAATTCTCGAAAAATGGCAAGTGGAAGCCGTGGCGGGAGGGGTAAGAGCCCGATGGCGCCGATGGGATCGTCCAATTATCCTCAATCTCATAATCCTCAAGATTATGCATATTATGGCTTCGATGACGACGAAATTGAAATCGACAATATTCCAAATGTCGAAGAGCCCGTTCCAATACAAGGTAGCATGAATCCTCCCACCGAAGAAGCGTCAATAACGATGGAATGAGATGAGTCATCCGTTTCCTCGATATGGGAGCACTTCACGAAGACGCACGTTGAAGAAAACAAATATCAACTTACTTGCAAACATTGTGGAAAAAATTACAAATTCGTAAGTGGTCAAGGCTATGGAACATTTCAACGGCATTTGAAGCTAAAACATCCAACGCTAGCTGGGATCGACACTTGTCAACAACAAATTCCCGGGTACGCCAAAACTAACGCTCCTCTTTTATTCCGTTATAGCGAAAATGTTTATAAAGAAGAATTAGCCAGATTTACGACCGTAGAACATTTATCATTTAATTTTAGTGAGAAATTTGGTTTTGATAATTTTATACAAAATGCATGCACTCCACAAGCAAAACTCGTTTATAGAAATACCCTTAAACGCCAAATTTTTAATTTGTATAAAAAAGGAAAAGAAGAATTAAAAATATTTTTTATGAATTATAATGGACGTGTGCATATAGGTAGCGATGTTTGGACCGATCCTTGGCAAATTCATTCTTATATGGGTATTACGTGTCATTGGATAGATGACAATTGGAATATTAAAAAAAAATTATTGCATTTCGAGTTTTTGAGGATAGACATACGGCAATTAATATTTATAGATTAATTAGACAAGTTTTAGAAGAATATTGTTTGGTTGAAAAAGTTTTTTCTATTGGTTTTGATAATGCCGCGGCAAATACCGCTTCTATTGAAGACTTGAAAAAACTTTGTAAACCCACTTTTGGTGGAGAATTTTTTCATGTTAGATGTGCTTGCCATGTTTTAAACTTAAGTGTACAAGAAGGTTTACAAACTCTTAACGTTTTTCTCGACCCAATAAAAATCGCAATCCAATATTTATGAAGACATCCCCAAATTATGAAAGATTGGTGTAGATTTTGTAAACAAAATGGAAAAAGGCCAAGAAGATTTTCAAGAGATGTTCCAACTCGTTGGAATTCCACGTACGAATTGCTTAATCAATCTTTTGAATATAAAGTTTTATTATGTGCATTTATTTCGACTAATGTTTCTCAACTTGAGTTATTACCACAACATTGGAATATTTGCCAAAAAATTTTAGATTGTTTAAAAGTTTTCAATGATGCAACTTATACTTTATCCGGTGTTTATTATCCTACGACTCATTTATTTATAATAGAGTGTGTTAATATTGTTGATGTTTTTGAAGAATATGAAGACGATGAACAATTAGGTGCAACTATTAAGGCAATGAAATCAAAATGGCTAACTTATTATAAACATATTCCTTTTATTTATTTGGTTGCTTCTGTTTTCGATCCACGTACGAAATTAGAAGGCGTAAAAGATTTTTTGACTATGTATTATGGATGTCTTCATATAGAAATAGAATTAGATATTAATTTATTAAAAGGGATGGTTAGCAACTCAATAGTAGCATTATATAATGATTATTATAATATATATAACGTCACTGATATTGGATCTTCTTCTCAATTTAGTCGCGTAGAAAACGAGAGCGGAGGTAAAATGAGTAGAGGGTATAAAATGCTAATGAGTAGGCAAAAAAGACAAAAGGGGCAAATGGATATTTCCGAATTTGATCACTATTTAAGCACTAACTTTGCGACTAACTCATTTGCAAGTGGCACAGATTTTCAAATTTTAGAGTGATGGAAAGAGCATTCGAGTCAATATCGAATTCTCTCCATCATCGCTAGACAGGTTTTAGCAACTCCTTATTCAACAGTTGCGGTTGAACAAGCTTTTAGCGCTGGAGGCAACATTTTGGACGATCACCGTTCAATATTATCTCCGCAGTCTGTGGAGGCTCAAGCTTGTGTCGATGATTGGACGAAGGCTCAATATCGACAACAAGAGATGGATCGCAACGTAGAAGCCGAATTTTTCGATGATGGAGCGAGCACCGTGACAGGAACCACCGCCGGAAGCGACAATTGACGATGAGGTAAGTATGGGGTTATCAAAGGTAAAAGAACTACATGGGCTTTGATTCTTCTATCCCCAAGAAGATATGTAGGCACTTAATGATAATTCATTAAGTCAAGCCCTTTCTCTCTCCCTTTTTTTTTTCCTCTAAGTTTGATTACAATTTTGTAAAATTTTACTTGAATTTTTATTACTTAAAAATTTGATTTGATTTTGAAAATCAAAATTCCCAAAGTTTACAAAACAAAACAAAAAAACCGGGCCGGTTCCGAACCGGAACCGTCCGGTTCGGAACCGTGGCCATGTCTAGATGGATATATGCACATAACAATGGGATTGACTGAAAAACAAGTATGGTGATGCTTTTATTCGAGGAATAATGGTAATTCTGTACGCAGCATTTCTCGTATCTTTTTGAACTTGGACCGTTCCTAACTTGTATTGCTTTTCGCAGTTTTGTACATCAGCACTTCAAAGCGGACTCTGGCAGATCGGTCTTAGCTATGTACTGTAGCATGATGGAGCTACGTAGTGGTAAACTCTACTGGGACACATTCCCAGTGACTCCGCCATCGTGGGAAAGTGAACATATGTCGCGACCCCCTAAAAAAAATTTATCTTCAAAAGGGGTTAACGGATTATTAGGTTAATTAGATTTGACTAACCTAACGCGAACCCTCCCAAGCCCTACCGAATCGCAACTTTGGTTTTTTGTTTAAATGATTTTGAAATTTGGAGTCGCCACTAATCGTTCTTGGTAGGCCGATTAGAAACCTAAATAAATTAGCGGGAGAACTAATTTATTCCTACGAACCAGAGATTATGAGCTCGGGGACTTGGTTACACTAGTTAATTAAAACTAATGCCCTTTCGGTACCTTAATTTCATGGATATCCTAATTCGGCAACTCATGCTTGGTTTATTCCTAAGGCTCTAGTAGGGTATTCTCTTTTGTGTTTTCACCTTTTAAATAGGATGCATGGATGGTATATATTTTTATTTGTTATATTTTTTAAGTGTTAAAGATTCCCTGAAGCCGAAAGAGGGAGTGTGCTAACGACTTCTGTGCAGTATTACGACCTACTCATCTTTTGGGCCTAATGATTCAAAAATTAAATTATAGGAAGTACATTACAGTGAATAAACACCTCCAATGGGAGGCCTAGCATTGGCTTGGCTCTTCCCTTTGGGATTTAAGGTACAGGTATTTAAGTTGCAAGTATTTAAACTACTGTAAGTAAAAACCTCCAATGGGAGGCTAAGCATTGGCTTGGCTCTTCCCTTTGGGATTTAAGGTACATGTATTTAAGTTGCAGGTATTTAACTACAGTAAGTAAAAACCTCCAATGGGAGGCTAAGCATTGGCTTGGCTCTTCCCTTTGGGATTTAAGGTACAGGTATTTAAGTTGCAGGTATTTAACTACTGTAAGTAAAAACCTCCAATGGGAGGCTAAGCATTGGCTTGGCTCTTCCCTTTGGGATTTAAGGTACAGATATTTAAATTGCAGGTATTTAACTACTGTAAGTAAAAACCTCCAATGGGAGGCTAAGCATTGGCTTGGCTATTCCCTTTGGGATTTAAGGTACATGTATTTAAGTTGCAGGTATTTAACTACTGTAAGTAAAAACCTCCAATGGGAGGCTAAGCATTGGCTTGGCTCTTCCCTTTGGGATTTAAGGTATAGGTATTTAAGTTGCAGGTATTTAACTACTGTAAGTAAAAACCTCCAATGGGAGGCTAAGCATCGGCTTGGCTCTTCCCTTTGGGATTTAAGGTACAGGTATTTAAGTTGCAGGTATTTAACTACTGTAAGTAAAAACCTCCAATGGGAGGCTAAGCATTGGCTTGGCTCTTCCCTTTGGGATTTATGGTGCAGATATTTAAATTGCGGATGGACTTTGTCCTCTCCATTCTGGGGTATGAATTCTTTAAAATGAAATACAACGAATTGATTCAACAATTTGAAATTTGTGCGCGCTTGAGGACTCCTCCAAGCCGATTTTGTGCTTCCATAGGGTTGACCATTGATATAGAGCTGCGGCTTCCTGACATAAAATAGAGTGAAGTGTCAGTATACAAAATATGTGCTAATCTGCACCTAAAACCAAAAGAGTGGAAAGAGTACTTATCTCCCGTTTTTTGGGAGGGATTTCTATAATTGATTTTCGCTCTCTATGTTCCCAATATAGAGAGTTTCTTTTGAATTAAGAGGGACTTTTAGTCACAGATCAGTTGAGAAATCGGTGGACAGCTTAGGAGCTTGTCTGGGCCGATTTTTGCATCTCTACGAGATTTTTGCTGTTGACATAGAGATATCCTTCTCCTGACATAAAATATGGGAAAAAATGGGAGATGGAGAAAGTGTATACAATTTGTGCTAATTTGCGAGTAAAACCATAAATAAATGACTAAATAAAAACACTTAGCTCGAATTTGCTTGCTCGTTGACGAGAATGAACTCTTGATTTATATTGATCGATGAAGGAATTTGTGATGATAACCCCTAGCTTTAAACTCCCATCATCTTCAAAATTCTCTCTCTTTTGGTATTTTCTTTCTCTCAAATTTTTCTTCAATCTCCCAAAACTCTCTCAAACATCCAAAATTTTCTCTCCAAAAAATCCAATCCTCCCTTAAGCTCACTTCTTCCTCCTTTTATAATCTACTCATCTATCTCCCATTCTAATTTTTCCACTAACTCTATCTCCCATTCTAATTTCTCCACTAACTCTTCTTCATTTTCATCTTCCATTCTCCATCTCTATCTCACATTCTAATCTCTCCACTAACTCTTCTTCATCTTCATCTTCCCTTCTCCATATTTATCTCCCATTCTAATTTCTTCACTAACTCTTCTTCATCTCCATCTTCCCTTCTTTATTCTTATCTTCCATTCTAATTTCTCCACTAACTCTTCTTCATCTCCATCTTCCCTTCTCTACTCTTATCTTATTTTCTCCATCCATTCTTCTCCAACTTCTCTTCTTCATCTCCTCTTCTCCATCTTCCCTTCTCTATTCTAATTTATCCACTAACTCTTCTTTTTTGTTATTTGTAAAATAATCCTTCAAGAGTTAGGTATTTGCACTATAGTCCTTGAATTTTAAGTATTTACAATTCAGTCTCTGAAAAAATATATTTCTTTGAGTCTAAATCTCCTCACAATTTTTGACACACTAAAATTTACCACATGTCAAATTTAAGCTCATTTCTTGCCGCTGAAAATAATGCAGAATTTAATTAAAGCCTTTTTACAAAATTGAGTCATTCTGGGTATAATTGGGCCAAGATGAAAATTTAAAATATTAGAAGACAATGTCACAACTCATAAAAAGTAAAAATTAAAAATAAGTTGACTCAAATTAAATTTTTTTAGGCCCGATTCGAGATTATACTCATGAAGGAACACGTGACTCGAATTGGATTTTTCTGAATTTGCGATGGCCAATATGAAAATAGATTTAAAATAAAAATATTAACTATCTTTGTGTATTTTTTTTGGCCTCAAATGTTATTTTTCCAAAATTTTCAAGTATTTTTGTATTATTTTTTTTTAAAAAATAAAAAATATATAAAAATATGAAAAATTATTTTTTGGTCAAAATTGGTTCCCTAGGCTTGGTTAAGGTTCCCAAAGTTGATTTTTCAATTTTATGAATTTTTATGGATTTTCTATTTTCAAAAATAAATAAATAAAAAAATACTTAAAAATACTGAAAATATGAAAAATCATTTTTTGGTCAAAATTGGTTCCCTAGGCTTGGCTAAGGTCCCCAAAGTTGATTTTTCAATTTTATGAATTTTTATGGAATTTTTATTACTTTAGCAATAGAGAAAATGATTAAAAATCAGGTGTCAACAGCTGCCCCTCTTTGAAAAGAAGCTCGGTAGAGGTTCATTTGAAAGACGAGATGACACCTGAATTCTAATCGACTCAATACAAGGAAATAAAAAGAGTCGTGACATGAATGTTCCACTGAAAATGAAATGAGAACCTAAGAATTCGTTATATAAAAAAAACTTTTGGGTGGTTGAACTTGAACCCGTATGGTGGATCAACCCATGGTAGATTCCTAATAAAAGGATTCTACTGATTAAAAATTGAATTAAAATTTGACCCGTATGGTGGGTCATACCATTTGACCCGTATGGTGGGTCGTACCATGGTAGATTCCTAATAAAAGGATTCTACTGATTAAATTTTGATTGAAATTTGACCTGTATGGTAGGTCAACCCATGGTAGATTCCTAATGAAAGGATTCTCCTAATTAAATTTTGATTGAGATTTGACCCGTATGGTAGGTCACCCCATGGAGATACCTGTAAGAAGGACTTGGTGCTTGTAGAAAGGACTTGGTGCCTGTAAAAAGGACTTGTGCCTATAAAAAGGACTTTGTGCCTGTAAAAAGGACTTGTGCCTGTAAAAAGGACTTAATGCCTGTAAAAAGGACTTAATTTGCCCGTAAGAAGGACTTGATTTGCCTGTAAAAAGGACTTAATTTGCCTGTAAGAAGGACTTGATTTGCCTGTAAGAAGGACTTGATTTGCCTATAAGAAGGACTTTGTTTGCCTGTAAAAAGGACTTTATGTCTGTAAGAAGGACTTTGTGCCTGTAAGAAGGACTTTGTGCCTGTAAGAAGGACTTGATTTGCCTGTAAGAAGGACTTGTTTTGCCTGTAGGAAGGACTTTGTTTGCCTGTAAGTAGGACTTGATTTGCCTGTAAGAAAGACTTTATGCCTGTAAGAAGGACTTGGTTTGCCTGTAAGAAGGACTTGATTTGCCTGTAAGAAGGACTTGATTTTCCTGTAAGAAGGACTTTGTGCCTGTAAGAAGGACTTGATTTGCCTGTAAGAAGGACTTGTTTTGCCTGTAGGAAGGACTTTGTTTGCCTGTAAGTAGGACTTGATTTGCCTGTAAGAAGGACTTTATGCCTGTAAGAAGGACTTGGCTTGCCTGTAAGAAGGACTTTGTGCCTGTAAAAAGGACTTGGTTTGCCTGTAAGAAGGACTTAGTTTGCCTGTAAGAAGGACTTGATTTGCTTGTAAGAAGGACATTGTGCCTGTAAGAAGGACTTGGTTTGCCTGTAAGAAGGACTTTGTGCCTGTAAGAAGGACTTGGTTTGCCTGTAAGAAGGACTTAGTTTGCTTGTAAGAAGGGCTTGGTGTATCTCAAAGGGTGCCATTCTGAAATCTGGGTAGACCAGGAATCCTGCAGAAACTCAAACCCAAATTATATTCTCCTGTCGCTTTAGGAATAAACCAAAGAGGCAGAGATCAAAAGGTCTAGAACATTTCTGTCCTTGAGACAAATCATGCTTTATTGAAGAAGGTGAATACCTGTATATATCGCAATAGATTCGAGTACCCCAACAACCGTCAGAATTCATTCTCTTGAAAGGTTCAGGTTGAAGATATACTTACCTGAGAATTTGGAAGAAATGCTTGGTGGCTTCTCAACAACCAGGCTTGTTCATTCAATAATCGCCGAATGAATTTCAAGACTTTGGAAGGTAACTCAAATACCGGGAATGTGTTGCCTGTCAGGCAATGTCAGAGGTAACATGTGCAAGCATTTTCATCAATGCGTTCATTGGTTCATACAAAATTGTTCAACTAAGTTTGTCATGATTAAAGGCAGTCTGTGTAATAACTCATGATGCAATCGATCAACATATGGATCATGTATTGCATTACCACTTCTGTTTAAGGAGGTTCTTATAGTATGAACACCTCGAATGTAATCTGAATGGGGGATTTCATTCCGAAAGGGCTTTCTCTCACTCTAGAGAAAGACTATTTATTTGTAGATTAAAATGTTAGACCTGTGTGGAAATGGTTTGCCTTTCCTCATCCTGTTATGCCCCATTTTGCACATTTGATGTCTCCTATGCAGTTTATGCTCTAAGTTGGAGTTGGTAAATTAAACATGCGGAATGGTCATACATAATTCATAAAATGTGTAAACACAATGCCGATGTGACAATTTTTAGCATCACGTGTGTTTATATAATGTGCAAATATGGGCGGATTTAAATTGCCCCCGGTATGTGGGCGGACTGAACAAATTGGAAAGCCTACTCCTTATGTCGAGGGGCGGTTCGTCTCAAACTTTGCCCCTGCACGATGAAGCATATAGGTGAGGGTAACACTTCTTTTGACCCTTACCGTTGTTGTCCTTGTCCTCACCGGGCTCTTGGACGTCGTCGGTGGAAGGGCCAGGCTCCATGGGCTCAATCCCAAACATGGCTTCGAACTCTTCCTCTCCCATATTCAGCAGGTGACGATAACTCTCAAGTGTGTTGGGTTGAGACATCTTCGATTTTGTTAACGATTTCTCAAAGTTTGCTACCTCTTCTTGTATTTTCACTTTCTGGATTTTTTCTGGGAGACTGCGTATGCTTTAAGAGTCTCTCTAAGGATTATCAAGAGGATGCCTCCTTTAAAATTAGACGTGGGTTTAGCAACTGTATTGCCTCTCCCGAGTGTTCTGTTTTTCTCAAATTTTTTTTTCATCGTATCTCTCGTCCAGCTCGTCTCCTTCTATCTTTTCGTGGTAGGGGGGCCCTGTCGTTATATCCACCGTCGATTTTGCTGGCGAGTCCCTCAATAAAGACGAGCCGTCTCTTCTTTTCTGCCGAAAATTTCTTTGTCTGCCACTCGGCTTATTTTTTATCCTTTCTTTTTCAAAGTAGTGGCGTCCCGTCTAGCTTTGCCGTAGAGACGTCGGATTTGCTTGGCTCGAGATTGGAGACGAGTAGCGGAGGTGATACTGATAGGGAATGTTAGACAGGAAAATCTGGCCAGTAGAGACTTCCCCTGCAAAAATGAAAGAGAATGCGGCAGTATATGTTCTTCATATTCTAGAAAAATTGGAACGATACTGTTTTACCATTGTGTGTACTTCCATTGAATTTGAATTGAGGAAGTTCCTTCATTTGGACAGGATTGAATTGTATGTCCCAAGTTGGCCTTCACTTTGAGCTTGCCACGTAAGTGCTTTGCTTAGTTGGGCCTTATTTTCTTTCGGGTTGCTTTGGACCATCATCATTTTCTATGCTATCGGGTCCGTGGACCGGAGGGCTCCTTTAATTTGAAGGTTACCTTCGAGGCAAATGAGTCCTATCGAGTTCCATTGGGTCATTTCATTTTGCGACACTCTTGAGGCACTTTGCAATTCCCTGGGTGAGAATGGAACAAATCCAATTTAGCATTTTGCAACGATTGAGGGTAAATTGGAACGACACACAATTACCCGTCTTCGAGCTCGCCTGGGCATTTCACTTGAAATTTCCCTACGTGAGGCCATTCAACATTTCTCATTATGGCAGTCAGCGACGTTGCCACAAATTGATCCGCCCTAAATCTAGCATAAAAAGGGATTCACGCATTCGACGGGATAAAAAAAATAAATAAATAAATAAATTGCCTCCTTGTCCCTGAATTAAATCGAGACACCTAGAAAGCTGGAAAATATCATACGCGGGGGAATTAAGCATGAAATGAAAGGTGCACTTATTCAAGGTCAGTTCTGCCTCTCCTGTGGCTCTTCGATAATCAGCTAGTCTCGTGTTGGTTCGGGTGTGGATGATCGATGTTTGAGAGTCCCTACTCACTGGCTCCTGATCGCGGCTTGGGACGTCTGTCAACCCTAAATTGGTTGACCAGGGCAGTAAGCTCATCATCTGGGTAATCTCTTGAACCTTCCAGCAACTGATGCTCGAATTGGGCATTGTTGTTGGCAAATGCTGGCGGTAGATTTCTCATTCTGTCCTCGCCATGAGCAATTTGACTTCTCGTGCTGGAGCCTTCATCATTACTCGAGAAAGTGTGGGGATCACTAACTATCCTGCTGCCAAAAACTCCTTCCATTCGAGGATTAAAGAAGTGGAAGTGCTCAGGATAATTTCTTGTTTGATTCTCTGGCTGCGCAGGCGCGCTGATCATGGGATGAATTCTAGCCATGGATTGGTGCTCAGACCAAGGAGTCTGAATACACTGCCCCTGCGGTCTATACTCTTGAAGAGCATTAGGGTGATTCTGTGGGATACTTTGATTAACGCCTGGAGGATTGATGGCACGGCTACTGGCTTGGTTGATGATGGGAAGTGGCTCGCCCCATGTTAACCTGCGGAACTTATGGTGGCGAGGAGACTCGACATTCAGGCTTGGATCAGTCCAGCCTTGGTTTTCTTGATTCTGAGCTGCATTGTGTTCTCTCACCCTTTTTCTGTACTTCTGAAGATGACTCGAAACATTTGCTTTAGTGAGTCCCTCTACGTTCATAATTTCCAGTATATGTTGCGGCCGTGCCGAATCGATTCCTACCTGCTGAACTGCATTAACAAACATACGATGCAGCTCGGGAGACCAACTCATCTTCTTTCTCCAGTTGCTTGGAACAAAATTGAAGGCTTGATGCTTGTTCTCATGGTCGTGCAATTGCTTCCTTACCACGTGCTGCCATATGTTTTGAAGCATCTGAACCCTAACTGGTTTCGTTACGACGTCTTGGGCCCCATTTAAGACAGCCTTCATTATGGCTTGCTGATCATCGCTTGCCGATATTACGAGGACTGGCATGTTTAATTTAGAATTGATGACTTCCAAGAGAGTGAAAACATCCATGTCAATCCCTACCATGGCGGTGAGGACGATATCAAACTGGTCACCACTCCTCCTTAATATCTCTAAGGCCTCTGTCGCCTTTGCTTGAGCTACAACCTTATACCAGCATTTTCTCAATACGGTAACAAGGATTGACAGAGAGACTGGATTACCGTCAATGGCCATGACCAGTAGACCCTCAGGGTAAGGAACTTCATTAGCTTCGACCAGGGTTGAACATGCGCCCGTTTCCCTAATGCTCGACATATTTCTGGATCTAGGACTGCCGACTCGAGACCGCCTCAGGATGTCTTCTTGGACTTGAGGGATCACGGGATCGTCGATGGTTTCTCGTAACAGGCTTTGAAAGCCAATGCTTTGATGGTGAAGGTTTTGAATTCCTCTCCCACGAGAACTCCTTCCTCTCTATCTTTCTCCTGCGAGTTCTGGCGAATGAACTCTCACTATCAAATGAGGACAAGTTCTGTCTCTGGCAATAGCAACGACTTCCCTCTTCACGGGAAGTGCTATTAGATTTTCCGAGGGAGAAAATCTGATATTCAGCTTTTGATCAAAGGGGAAATCCTTGTTTCTCGCTCAGTTCGTCTTCCTTTTTTCTTTTCATGGTAGAGGGCCCTTGTCAAGATCTCTACCGTCGATTTACTGGCGGGTCCTCCAATAAAGACGAGTCGTATCTCCTTTTCTACCGAAAATTTCTTTGTCTCCCACTCAGCTCGTTTTTTATTCTTTCTTTTTCAAAGTGGTGGCAGCCCGTCCAACTTTTCTGTAGAGATTTCGGACTCGCTTAGCTCACAGTCGCCATCTGATGGGAATTCGAGCCAACGAGGGTGGTGCCAATAGAGAATGGTAGATAAGAGAAATCTTGACTGGTTGATACCGTCACTATGAAATCAATATTTACTTCAAAGCAGATTACCATCTTCGCATTCCGCTCATCTGCCTCACCTCTCTCCCCCTTTCTTTCGTATTCTGCTTTCAAAAATGGCCAATTCTCCTAACCATACCTTATCCGCTGAAGTCCTAGCTGGGTGGGAGAGACTCTACAATCTTCTTGGTAGAGGTTACGCTCATATAGCCAAAAACTCTACCGTTGAGGCTGAAATCCTCGTTTTATTTAGGACCGTGGACGCTGCTTCTGTTGAGGGTACCCAACTAGGGAAGGAGTACCGGAACTTCTCGACCCTCTTCATCAATTTTCTGGCTGCCTATAACCGTGCTTATGAGACGGTCCTTGTGACCGCCGTCGTGAAAGCCCGTTACCGAGACCGGCACGAGCGTCTGGCAACAGTTACGTTTGTGGCTGATAATCACAAAAAGGCCCTCAAGTTTGCCAACGATCAGCTTTCGTGGCTGGTTCGTGAGAGGGGAAAGTTGGTGGACCGTCTGGCCTTGGTCCGAACTTACACCGAACAGGAGCCAGGCAATATTGTGATGAGGTGCAAATGTGGTTGGCTGCAGGAGAGACTTGATGACATTACGGCAAATATTGCTTTCGAGAGGGCAGCGGTTCCGGACCTGGAGTTTGCTGTTGAGCATTACGAGGCCACTATGGCCCAGGTTAAAGAGAAGTGCGATCGCCTCTTCTTTAGGCTCGCGGAGCTTGATCCCGAGAGCGCCCGTTGCATCCAGAGCATCAACTGTTTGGAGAGTCAGTTGAGCTCTTTCGTAATGGTCATCAGGGCCCAGTTTGGCTTTACCTTTCCTCCCCAGTGAGTTGTTGTAATACTCTTTGATGAATGGAATGAAAGAAAAGCTTCACATGTTTTGTTTTGTTTTTGTTTTTTTAATTTTCCTGCTATCGTTTCTTCCGCATAGCATAACAGAACGATTTGAGGTACCGAAGATGTCGAGGCTTAATGTTCTTCTTGATGTTCTTGTTTAATTGCTCCAGACGATGATATCGAGAACATTGATGATGGGTTCGGCGGTGGCCCCCACTATCCATCTTGAGATCACGAACAATAACGCTATGACAACTCGATCAGTGCGCTGGTAGTAAATCCGGCCACCTGTTGTGTGCCCACTTTTATCCATATTTTGTTTCTTTCGGCGTCCACTTGCTTGTGTCGGTCGCCTGTAGCGTCGGGAGAAATTCCTGTGGGCCACGTTTATTAATAGAACCTCGGTCCTCTAAAGCCCTCCGCATGTTTCGGATAAGAGGAAATTTTAAGACCGGTCTCTGGTTGATTTGATCAGGTAAAGGTATTTGTTTCATGGGTTCTGATTATATAATCCATATTGTTTTTCAAAAGACGCGGGATCCTCTGCAATACATTAAATATGCCCCCATGTTTAATCAGTATAAATCCACCGTCATATCAGAATACACTGCCCATACAAGTTTACGGATTGACACAACTTTGTCTGTCAAAGATGGACAATGTTCGTTTGCCCCCCAGAATTAACGGTTGAAGCCTCGGTGTTTTTCGTCTTTTGGTATTTCTGAAGATGATTCTTGATATATTATTGAACTTAATTTTTACACCCGTCTGGGGTATCTAGAATCTCCCTGCAAAAGAAAAAGATATAATTAGTATGCGACACAAGAAATGTCGGTCCATGACTCCTATATTAATCCAATTTGATTTTTTCTATTTTATAGAGAAATCAGAAGAAAGAAAAAAAAATTTCCTTAGGAAGAAATGGGTTAATTTCTGATACAGAATTTTTTTCAGATTTATTATTCTTTTTTTTATTTTTTTTAAAGGAATGTGACAAAGTCTCTTGACGTTTACTAAAATTTTTGAAGGAATTTCCTTTTTATCAAAATAAATTTTCAGAGGTAAATTTGTCAGGAAAATTTTATTTTTATTGAAGCAGGAAAGACATGACAGAAATCCTTTATTGGTTAACGAAATTTCCCCGAGACATTAGTCTAATTTTATTTAGAGAAACTTTTCTTAGAAAAACATGAGCGAATTTCTCGAAAAGAATTTTTGTTGCAAGTTTTTATAATTTGAAAGAATGTGATAAAATCACTTGATGTTTTTTTTAAAGGAATTTTTCTTTTTATCGAAATAAATTTTCAGAGGAAAATTTGTCGGGAAAATTTCATTTTTATTGGAGAGAAAAAAAACATGACAAAAATCTCTTATTGGTCAATTAGTCTAATTTTATTTAGAGAAAATTTTCTTAGAAAAACATGAGCGAATTTCTCGAGAAGAATTTTCTTGCAAGTTTTTATAATTTGAAAAATGTGATAAAATCACTTGATGTCTACTAGAGTTTTTTTTAAGGAATTTTTCTTTTTATTGAAATTTTCAGAGGAAAATTTTTTCAAGAAAATTTCATTTTTATTGAAGCAATAAAAATATGACAAAAATCCCTTATTGGTTAATAAAATTCCCATGAAGGGATTTTTTTCCATCATTTTTTCAAAAAAAAATTTTTTAAAAGAAATGAGGGACAAATTTAATTTTTATTTTCTTTTAAAAAGAATGGTCGTAATATCAAGCTCAAAAACTGACTAACACCTGGCATGGACCGACCGAAAATAAATACAAGATAAAATTAGAGAACTTACTTTTACCTTGGAGAAATGCAAATCACATAGTCATGCGCATGACTCAAGTGAGGAGTGGACTCTAGAAAATAAAAGAAGGAGAGACAAGGTATGGACCTAAAAAGGCTCCCACTATCTGAATTGACAAACTTACCCTCCGCGCAATCAAATCACAATGGGAAGAATTGTCAATTCAGATAATGAGCGGAATAAAATATGGTCAACCCGAGCGCAATCGACGCAAGAGCTTTGCATATTCGATCCCTATCTATGGTTTTCTAGGAAGAATTTCGCGACTTGGGTTTAGACGCTTGTGTGTGCAGGTGTCGTGATCCTCAGAGTATGCAAGACATGCACAACAATTGATATCAAAACAGCGCTTCTAAAAATGTGCGAAATTAAACAAATAAACCCAACACCGAGCCTGCAAAACAAAGGGGTTAGCCAAACACTCCGCCCCTTATAACTCCCATCCTGCAAAAACATATAACACCTATAGAATGAGTCCCAAACAATATCGCCAGAAGCGAGATATGCATGAAATTTTCATTGGCCTAAGTCCACTAAGACTTTTAAAATTTCGAAAAAATTTAAGTATTCCAATTGGTATCTTTTTTCGAAAATTTAAAAATCTCTGTCCCCAGTGGAGTCGCCAGTCTGTCGCGACCCCCTAAAAAAAATTTATCTTTAAAAGGGGTTAACGGATTATTAGGTTAATTAGATTTGACTAACCTAACGCGAACCCTCCCAAGCCCTACCGAATCGCAACTTTGGTTTTTTGTTTAAATGATTTTGAAATTTGGAGTCGCCACTAATCGTTCTTGGTAGGCCGATTAGAAACCTAAATAAATTAGCGGGAGAACTAATTTATTCCTACGAACCAGAGATTATGAGCTCGGGGACTTGGTTACACTAGTTAATTAAAACTAATGCCCTTTCGGTACCTTAATTTCATGGATATCCTAATTCGGCAACTCATGCTTGGTTTATTCCTAAGGCTCTAGTAGGGTATTCTCTTTTGTGTTTTCACCTTTTAAATAGGATGCATGGATGGTATATATTTTTATTTGTTATATTTTTTAAGTGTTAAAGATTCCCTGAAGCCGAAAGAGGGAGTGTGCTAACGACTTTTGTGCAGTATTACGACCTACTCATCTTTTGGGCCTGATGATTCAAAAATTAAATTATAGGAAGTACATGACAGTGAATAAACACCTCCAATGGGAGGCCTAGCATTGGCTTGGCTCTTCCCTTTGGGATTTAAGGTACAGGTATTTAAGTTGCAAGTATTTAAACTACTGTAAGTAAAAACCTCCAATGGGAGGCTAAGCATTGGCTTGGCTCTTCCCTTTGGGATTTAAGGTACAGGTATTTAAGTTGCATGTATTTAACTACTGTAAGTAAAAACCTCCAATGGGAGGCTAAGCATTGGCTTGGCTCTTCCCTTTGGGATTTAAGGTACAGGTATTTAAGTTGCAGGTATTTAACTACTGTAAGTAAAAACCTCCAATGGGAGGCTAAGCATTGGCTTGGCTCTTCCCTTTGGGATTTAAGGTACAGATATTTAAATTGCAGGTATTTAACTACTGTAAGTAAAAACCTCCAATGGGAGGCTAAGCATTGGCTTGGCTATTCCCTTTGGGATTTAAGGTACATGTATTTAAGTTGCAGGTGTTTAACTACTGTAAGTAAAAACCTCCAATGGGAGGCTAAGCATTGGCTTGGCTCTTCCCTTTGGGATTTAAGGTATAGGTATTTAAGTTGCAGGTATTTAACTACTGTAAGTAAAAACCTCCAATGGGAGGCTAAGCATCGGCTTGGCTCTTCCCTTTGGGATTTAAGGTACAGGTATTTAAGTTGCAGGTATTTAACTACTGTAAGTAAAAACCTCCAATGGGAGGCTAAGCATTGGCTTGGCTCTTCCCTTTGGGATTTATGGTGCAGATATTTAAATTGCGGATGGACTTTGTCCTCTCCATTCTGCGGTATGAATTCTTTAAAATGAAATACAACGAATTGATTCAACAATTTGAAATTTGTGCGCGCTTGAGGACTCCTCCAAGCCGATTTTGTGCTTCCATAGGGTTGACCATTGATATAGAGCTGCGGCTTCCTGACATAAAATAGAGTGAAGTGTCAGTATACAAAATATGTGCTAATCTGCACCTAAAACCAAAAGAGTGGAAAGAGTACTTATCTCCCGTTTTTTGGGAGGGATTTCTATAATTGATTTTCGCTCTCTATGTTCCCAATATAGAGAGTTTCTTTTGAATTAAGAGGGACTTTTAGTTACAGATCAGTTGAGAAATCGGTGGACAGCTTAGGAGCTTGTCTGGGTCGATTTTTGCATCTCTACGAGATTTTTGCTGTTGACATAGAGATATCCTTCTCCTGACATAAAATATGGGAAAAAATGGGAGATGGAGAAAGTGTATACAATTTGTGCTAATTTGCGAGTAAAACCATAAATAAATGACTAAATAAAAACACTTAGCTTGAATTTGCTTGCTCATTGACGAGAATGAACTCTTGATTTATATTGATCGATGAAGGAATTTGTGATGATAACCCCTAGCTTTAAACTCCCATCATCTTCAAAATTCTCTCTCTTTTGGTATTTTCTTTCTCTCAAATTTTTCTTCAATCTCCCAAAACTCTCTCAAACATCCAAAATTTTCTCTCCAAAAAATCCAATCCTCCCTCAAGCTCACTTCTTCCTCCTTTTATAATCTACTCATCTATCTCCTATTCTAATTTTTCCACTAACTCTATCTCCCATTCTAATTTCTCCACTAACTCTTCTTCATTTTCATCTTCCATTCTCCATCTCTATCTCACATTCTAATCTCTCCACTAACTCTTCTTCATCTTCATCTTCCCTTCTCCATATTTATCTCCCATTCTAATTTCTCCACTAACTCTTCTTCATCTCCATCTTCCCTTCTCTATTCTTATCTTTCATTCTAATTTCTCCACTAACTCTTCTTCATCTCCATCTTCCCTTCTCTATTCTTATCTTATTTTCTCCATCCATTCTTCTCCAACTTCTCTTCTTCATCTCCTCTTCTCCATCTTCCCTTCTCTATTCTAATTTATCCACTAACTCTTCTTTTTTGTTATTTGTAAAATAATCCTTCAAGAGTTAGGTATTTGCACTCTAGTCCTTGAATTTTAAGTATTTACAATTCAGTCCCTGAAAAAATATATTTCTTTGAGTCTAAATCTCCTCACAATTTTTGACACACTAAAATTTACCACATGTCAAATTTAAGTTCATTTCTTGCCGCTGAAAATAATGCAGAATTTAATTAAAGCCTTTTTACAAAATTGAGTCATTCTGGGTATAATTGGGCCAAGATGAAAATTTAAAATATTAGAAGACAATGTCACAACTCATAAAAAGTAAAAATTAAAAATAAGTTGACTCAAATTAAATTTTTTTAGGCCCGATTCGAGATTATACTCATGAAGGAACACGTGACTCGAATTGGATTTTTCTGAATTTGCGATGGCCAATATGAAAATAGATTTAAAATAAAAATATTAACTATCTTTTTGTATTTTTTTTGGCCTCAAATGTTATTTTTCCAAAATTTTCAAGTATTTTTGTATTATTTTTTTAAAAAAAATAAAAAATATATAAAAATATGAAAAATTATTTTTTGGTCAAAATTGGTTCCCTAGGCTTGGCTAAGGTCCCCAAAGTTGATTTTTCAATTTTATGAATTTTTATGGATTTTCTATTTTCAAAAATAAATAAATAAAAAAATACTTAAAAATACTGAAAATATGAAAAATCGTTTTTTGGTCAAAATTGGTTCCCTAGGCTTGGCTAAGGTCCCCAAAGTTGATTTTTCAATTTTATGAATTTTTATGGAATTTTTATTACTTTAGCAATAGAGAAAATGATTAAAAATCAGGTGTCAACAACATATTTCAAAATTTTTACGACTGATTTGTGATTCTTACATATAAACCTGCATCTCGTGGTATGGATCTATGAATTGCTTGACGAGGACTAAGTGATGCCCTAGCTCTTCCAAGTCCAGCATGTCGCCCTATTGCCAATTTGACTATTGTACTAATCGAGTGCAACTACACCGCCCGAGACTTCACGGGTCCTTCCATGAAAATTGCACTTCTGGTTTGTAAGAAATAGATATTTCATTTCAAATCTGTTTCCCACAAAGCAAATATTTCAGGTGTCGGGTCAAAAATCATAGGAAGACTAGCTATTTGGTCGGCTTCGTTATGAGAATAACAAATGGCATTCGAGTTGGTCGAAATTGCACGAAGATGAGAGGATGATCATACACATTTGTGTCTTTGAGTACGAATACAAGATCGTGACATTCCTGTATTTACATCCAGTCTGTGAGAAAATCACTATCACTTGTGTAAAGTTACAATCTACGATCTTACCTCAAGAAGCACAACTTATTATAATTTCTTATTCAACGTAATTATGAGTACAAAGCGATTATTGACCATCAATGATAGTAGACGCATTCGGGCTTACTATGAGGAATGAAAATCCATTGATCCTCTGCATTAGTAATAAAGATAAACAAATTAGTAAAAATGCCGCGAGGATGATAAATAAGAAAATTGATGTGGATGAAATACCTAAGTAGATTCTTGGCCCGGCCTCGATTCGCTGCGAACCAACTCTTCCCAGAATTCGTAATACAGGCCCCATTCCGGTTTGTAGAAGCAACCGAAATGAGCTGTCAATAGCCAAACAAAGGCAAGAAGCTCTCCCCCTTTGCTCAGCACCTGCACATGCGCCTCTCCCTTTATACTAACCGCTACATAGCACAGCACAGTTACCCAAAATGAGCTCATGGCCTCCCACTTGTCTTCCCCATTTTGTTCCATTTCATGGGCCGTGTTGATCCCTAGGGCGAGCACGGCCAAGGACTTGGTCCGATCCAATTGTTGCATTTCTTGACGGGGGCCTTCATCGTACAATTTTTTGCATGTCGCTTCCAGATCCTTGGTCGCAACACTACGGATGAAGCGCCGGAGCTCGTTCAGCGTCTCCGTTATTCTCTTTTGGGCATCGCTCACCATCACCGCATCAGACACCACGTTAGGCTGATTAAGTAAAAGATACATCATATAATCAGAAAGGATCTTGCAAAATTCCCTTTCGTCACTTCTTTCGGTGCGTTTCTCTTTGTTGTACCAGATTTCAGTACAAATATGTAAATTTATGATTAGGACGTGGATTAATGCCTTGGTGAAATGTGCTTGAGTACCATCGCCTTGAGGAGTATCACCTGCCCCAAATAGCCAACTAACCCGGCCCGGATCATCCGCTTCCTCAGATTCACGTTTCACTATGTTAAAGATGTAGATCCATAGCTTCTTAACAAAGAGATTCTCGGACACGTACTTTGCATTCCCAATCATTGATCTTTTACCACAGCATCTGGCGATTGTCTCCCCAGCTTGATTGGCGCAAGAGATGATTTTGTCCACCATTAGGAAAGCAAAAGTGCAGATGTCCTTAAAAACGACTATGCCCCAGAATTGATTGCACTTACATATCTTTCTCGGACTCTCCTTCAATGCCTCGGAAAAAAGGTTGCAAGCAGGAATGGATTCTGACCACCTTCGAAGTATTAATCGTGTATCGAACACCTCGTACGTAACGTTGGTGCTAGATTCTACTTTGCATGTGGCATATCGAGGCTTGCTCAGGTAATCCATGGCCGATACCAACTTGTAGAGGAATGAATCAAGTATAGATGATCCTGTGGTGTTGTGCTTGATTTGGGCAACAGTCCAATCGGAGAAAATGAGCATGAACAGAGCTATCCCATCAAGAACAATCCCTCCGAAAAGAAGGATATGAGTAATTTTTACATCGAGTTCGGGGAACCCATACTTCAAGCGATTGAACAAGCCCAAAGCCACCACAACGCTAGTGAAGGCTACGATGCGCAAAATGTAGCTCCACTTGTGATGCATTGTCAACGCTTTTGTGTGGAGCTCCTCGTAAATGAAATTGAGTTCCACTGATATCACCCTTAAGGCATCCACTGCAGAAACTTTGGCGAAATATTCACGGCTCATTTTGCGTTGTTCTCTTGTGAAGATGAGATCTACGATGAAGACCTTAAAGATTTGAAAGAATGAGTATCCATGCTTCACCACGATGCTCTCATCAAGCTTTGCTTCGTCTTCATCTAAACATCCATGTCCAACAAGTAGAACATCGAGTTCTTCAGGCAATTGAGGGTTTGCAACCGTTTGTAGTTCGTTGTCTAAGAGCATCGATTCCGTGAGCCTTGGGAGGCTCGAGAGATAAAGTGCTAGTGTCCTCTCTGCCATTTTAATAAGCCCCGCAAGAAACACCAGGATCGTTGGGATCACAAGTGACCTGTCGCTAGGAAATATCCGCATGAAAACGTAGATGGCAGCACTGACTTGGAATATGAAACTGAGCAGGTGCCTCCGCCAAAGTGAACTGTCCTCGAGAGAGAAGGCAGTCATGGTGTCAGGACCGCCAAGATGTAGTAAGAGAAATGAGGCCCAAAATGCTTGAAGTGCTCCGTCTACTTCTGGTACATGAGCATTTGAATTGCCTTGGTTGTGAGAGATGAGCCCGACCGCAAATGCAGCTACCGAGTCAGCCATCAAATAGGCCAACCACAAGAGGAAAAGAATGCGGCGGTCCGCTATTTTCTTTCTAAGGGGGGCAAATAAGATGAGAGAGACCTGAAATGAGAGGCTCAATACAACGAAACCTCGGATGTTCCATTTGTTCCACAAGTCCGCGATGAAGCTAAATGCCATGTCTTTCGCGTAGTTTGAATTTTCTCTTTTCTCTAACATATTCTCGGTTACAACAAAATTATCCTGTCAACATCCATCATGAGAGTTTACATGCATCAAGAAAATAGGGCGTTGCAGACTTTATAAGGAAGCCTTTGAAATAGAAACTTACAAGCAAGCCAAATGGTTGGAAGGTGGGTTGAAGGATGAAGAAGCCCTGGCCTTGCTCTGCCTCTGCTACAGTTATTACTGTAGTTAGATTCCTGGAAGGATCGCGCGAATTTATATATCTGGCCTTGTGCTGTTATTCCTTTCTCCCCCGTTCGATTGGATAATATCACCATTCCACCATCGTGATGATTGCAAGATATTTGCATATCACTTTTTTTTTTTCTGAAGCTTGACTTTTAAAAGATGTCCGCAGATGGACATTTTAAAATCGTGTCGAAAAGATATACTACGGCGACAACTTAATCTTGTTCACGTGCTGAACATCTCAAATCCTTCCTTAAAAGTATGTCCACGTATACCCTCCTAATGCCACAATTCTAGTCAACAAGCGAGCCAAACCATCAATGTTCTAAAGCCAAAGCTTCAAAAAGACTTGAAGCGAGAGTCTTTTTGAAGCTTTGGCTTAGTATGATGAAGTCTCGAATGTTCCATTCAGCCCACATATCCAAAGTTAAGCACTATGTTCTTGCTTAGTCTGAAGATTGACACTCCTCTCCAATATATTATCGATTATTGGAAGAATAGTGGGGAGTGCATATATACATGTTGATATAGTTCCTTATTTGATTGTCAGCAAACGTCATCTATACAAAAAGACAAGAAGATAAAAAAATCGTGAATCTTTCATTCCTCAAATGAATACAAGCAAGGCATCTCATGCATTAAATGGCAGAAGAAAAGTATCTCATGCATAGATGATGACAAATACTTTGTGCCGGGTTGATGTTTTATCTTTGAATTGGTTTATCTGTAACTATCCGAGTTTCGAACTACAAAATTTCAGTATCCATGATGAGTTTAGTGAAATGTTTGGCGCTTTTATAGGATACTTAAATCAACCTAGTCGAAGAACACCACACCACAGTTCTGCAAAATATCCAATGAGAATTCAAATTAAGAATTAACAAAATTATATAACATCCAACAGATAGATATTTCGTTAAGATATGACAGTCGTTTCTATACAATGATAGGGTGGTCTGCCCACATTCATAACAGGTTATTAAGCTGAAAAATCCATGTTATGTGACAATATCATATATATTTGCTGAAGAAGGGAGAAACACCAAAAAAGTCCTAAAAATCTATTGCAATTGTGCCAATTCAGTCCTAATTTTTTTTTGTTAATTCAATCTTAAACCTTTTGCAATTGTATTAATTCAGTCCATTTGATCGTGAAAAAATTTTAATAAATTTTTAATAAATTTTTTATTTTTTAATAATTTTTCTGTCTTTTCTTTTCTTTTGGGTTTGGGCCTGCAGGAGGCTATCGATGCAACCAGGAAAAAAAGAAAGAAAAAATATTTAAAAATTAAAAATTATTAAAATATTATTAGAAATTTACCACATCAGCGACGTCCGGTCAAATGGTTGAATTGACATCATTGCAAAATTTTTAGGATTGAATTGACACAATTGCAATAGGTTTATGAGTTTTTGGATAATTTTCCCGCTAAATATTGAACTGATATTGTTTAACCACACTACTAATGTTACAATGTACCAATGCCTTGGTTTATAGAACCATAGAAAATACACCAAATCGACTTGAATCAAGGAGCACAAGCATCATTGACGAAAATTAAAGCCTACGGATGAAATTGAACATCTACTAAGAGCCCAAAGACTAAATTTTGGTATTGTCTCTTTTTTTTTCTTTATTGCTAGAAACGTATTACTAGTTGATGAAATCGATTGGTAAACGAGATATATCTTTATTGCATCTTTAAGCATGACCTACTTGTCAAAGTTTGTTGCATCATTTCTTCTATAAATCAGTGTTATCATCTGCTGTTCACTTTTGCAAAGTGGTGCTACTTATATTGATTTTAGACTGGGTCTGGTACCAAAACCATGTGTTATTGTTGACTCTGCGCCTTCTATTTATGCAAATACCATTCACATACCTCTAAGCAAAATCTTTTATCATAAAAATCACATTGTCCCTTCTAGGAAACTCATTTTAACATCTTGCTTAGGATTTGGGTGGTGGTTTAGCTTTTGTTTTGTTTCGAGTTTTTTGGGTGAATGCGTATGAATGTGTTTTGAAGAAAATAACATTTAATTTAGGGACGCCAAGATAACTGATGTAAATGTGTAAAAGTGGCCTCCAAAAATGAAACTCTAGTATTTTCAAAAGTAGGGCATACAAGTGGTCTTTAGGTGAGACTCAAGCCATATTTTTGGAATCTTACCCCTTTTTTTTTATTTTTCAATTTTGACCCACGTATGTTCCTATCTTTTGTCTTTTTTTTGCAAAATGTTCTTAACTTGCACATGATTTGTGAGTCGCCTTTTTTTTGTTCTTTTGAATTTAAATCTTGCTAGAGTTTGTGAATCACTTTGGGTCAATCTCAACCGTTGAATTACGTGGATCCTATGTCGGGTCCACTTAATTACAATCATATGTCATTCTCATGTCATGTTAACGAGAGTCTAATTCCCTAAAAAACTTCAACTTTACTTCCAATTTCAAGTCTATCTCAAATTTATTTGTCTCAAAAAAATCACCAAATTTTATTTTAGTTGAAATCTGCCAACACGTCCAAAAATTATCACTAATTTCTTTAAAATTGTCAACATCGAGGCCACTTAGTGTTTCATTATCAAGACGTGCGTCTTCATCAACACTCTCATAATCAGATAAAAAACAATAGCCTCTTAATATTGATAATATTAAATAAACAAGTGGAGTGAAAGTTGGTAATTCTTTTTGAAACAAAAAAAAATTAAGGTAGAGTTGAGATTAGATATAAAGTTTGGGTTTTTTTAAAAATGGAATTAGACCTGGTAACCAATGGTGTCAAAAATTGGCCATCCAACAAAGCGATGCTACGATCCTTGGCCTGACTTTTTCTTTAACTTGGACCCACTTCATATCTTTTTTCCTTTTTCCTTTTTTTCTTTAACTTGCATCCATTTGTATTCTTTCTTTTTTTGTTGAGAGCCATTTCTGTTCTTCCTTTTCCCCCTTCACACGCAATGCTCCTAACTTGCACGAGATTACGTGATTCGGAACTCACGTTTTTTCCTTTTTAAAAAAATTTGGCAGGATTTTGTGAGTCACGTTGTTGTCCTATAGTTGTTGCACAAGTCTTGGCTCTTTATTCCAAAATAAAATTATTGAATAATTGAATTAATAGCTTATGCAATTGTACCTTAAATCATTCACCGTTTACCTTGCAAAATTTGGAATCAAGTAGGCACTTTAAGCTTCAGAAAGGCTGGAAAATTGTACAGGACATTCTAGTATCTTTCGTAGAATTCTGACGTTTAACATTAAGCAATCTTGAATTGTGAGAGAACCATAAGAAAATAAAAATGCAAAACATTAAGCAATGTCATTTTCTTCCTCAAACCTTCATTTGAGATCATGTTAAATAAAAGAAGAAATTGTGGACTAAATGGTCAAATAAAAGGAGAGATTTCTTGTCATCATGTTATGTATATCCAGAGTCAGTAGTACATGTAGAAGGGTACGTGTGCCCTTTTTATTATTATTTGCCGTTCAAGTGAATAACTATCTACTTGAAAGGTTTTCTCCATTCGACATTAATTTGTGAGGTTAACGTCATTAGCGATCAAACCAATTGTTTTGCAAACCTTGGGTGATTTAACGAGATTACAGCAAGAAGTGTAAATTATTGAGATGGCGCATTACTTGTTTGTTAGCCTAATTCCCTAAAAAACTCCAAACTTTAAATCTAGTCCCAAATCTATCCATAATATTTTATCTTAGAAAAAACCTTAAATTTTAGATCCAGTCTCAAATCTATCCCGAACCTTTTTTTTTGTCTAAAAAAAAACCCCAAACTTTAGGTACAGTCTCAAATTGGCCTCAAATTTTATTTTGTCTTAAAAAGAATGAAAAAATTTCAATGTGTTTACAAATCTACCCAGTGATCCAATCTCAACTTGACGAGACATCTACATCGATACAAAAAAAAAAACTCACATCAGCAAAGTAATGGGTGATAAGTACGGACCGGCGTAACATTTCCATGTGGATATTTAATCCAACACAATGAAGAAATTCTCCAAAATAAAACCATTCTAAGGTATGAAAATTATGGACTAACACTGATTTTTGGACATAGGGTTAATAGAGTAAATTTGAGATTACAGTAAAAATTAGTAATTTCTTCTTAGACAAAAAAAATGTTTATGGTAAATTTGGGACTGAAACTAAAGTTTATGATTTTTTTTTAGATAAAAAGAAGTTTGGGGTAGATATGGGACTGAACCTAAAATTAAAATTTTTTCTGAGACAAAAGAAAGTTCAGGATATATTTGGGATTTGACTTAAAGTTGGGGAATTTTTTTTTTATGAAATTTGACCCAAGTTTGTCGAAACTCAAAAGATTGTATCTATTAAAAAGTCCAAGAAGGTAGAAGAATTGTAAACCAGCCAACACATTTGAGCTCAAGTTAGATGTAACTCGAACTGGTTTAACCACTTGTGGGTAAATTTCAATGTTTACAATGCGTCATGTGTGCACAAAATTGGAAGAGGCTATTAGGTTATTGACTGTTAAAGCCGGCCATTATTATGAACTTGGCAAGATAATGAAAATGTCTCTCCACTCAATTGTGATCTTGACTCAATCAATGACAAAATTCCACCAAAATGTTTAATTTAGCCAAAGAAATAGATTTAAAAAAAAAAACCTTGTCCTTTCATGTGGATGAATGATATAAGCCAATGCCAAATTGGAGTTAATATAAAGTGGGACGTTGCAAGAACGCATATCCCACCAAAAGCAACGACAGGTTTCCCACGAACCAAGATTCGCTCTTTGTCTTTCTTTTTATTTATCAAATATTGATTTCTTCGATCCGAAGTTGTTCCCTTACTTTATTTCCTTTTTAACTAGACAAGATTGAATGTCAAAAAATTAAAGTTTGCAGAAGCATAAAATTTGTCTATTAAGATTGCATGAGCTTGATCAGCTTTGTCCATATAAGAATAAAATGTTCTTCTCTTCTCTCTCATCATCCTTTTGCCTTTTGTCCATGTCCGACAAAATATTATTTTTCTTCTGTTTTCTCACCATTTTCCTTCTTTATATGTAGGTTTATTATTTAAAAGAATAGAAAATTTTGGTCAAGATTATTGTTTATTGCTTATTTACAAGTATCTCATGCATTAAATGATAGAAAAAAAGTATCTTATGCTTGGACAATACTTATTGATTTGTGTCAGGTTCATATTTTAGTGGAATGTTAGGTGATATCACATCTAACCAGACACTTGATATTATTGATGAGCAAGATACAAGCTAACAAGTAATATATGAGTGGCTTGTGAAGGATAAGTAGGTGCTGCGGCCCTCCCATGGTAAACCCAAAGGAGTTTGACAAATTGCCAACTGCGCGCGACTAACCCTTCTGCGAGGTGGCACTTGTTTTTCTCAAGATAATTATGACATTTTGTTTTTCTTTATGAGTCACCATGAACTTATTATGGGCCAATTAAAGACCAAGCGAAACACAAGAGTTTGTTTTACTATTTTAAATAAGAGATTAGAATACAGGAACATGATTACACTACGAATTGTCTAATGCCCAAAATTAGTACCTTCTCTCTTTTAATAGGGAAAACATTTCATGCGATATTTTTCTTCATTTTTATATTTTTTTAAAACACGTAAACCTAAGTTGTCTTGCCAGGAGAATTCATGTGACAAAACTTTAACAAAGAGATAATCAAGAAAATTTCGACAATATAATCACGGAAAGTATGGTAAGTAGAACCCGCACCATGTCGGGCAAAAATATAACAATGCCTTGCTATTAAGACCCGAATAGGACTCCCGTAAAGCTAATGAATAAAATTAATTATGCAATAGACCTAGTTTTAAGGAATGTAAATTTTCTGAGCTAGGTGATAAATTGATAATGTTGCCACGTTAAACAAAATGAAATTCAACTAAGCATAAATCAAATTTAGCCCTAGAAATGCAATTTCTAACCAAATGCCTCTCCGATTTTTATCCTTTTTTATTTATTCATTTTTCATTTTCATTTTCATTTTCATCCATGGTTTAAAGTCTAGCAATAATAAAACCAGGTTAAGAAACAATAAACTAGATACGGGGCTAGGAATTGAACTATGATATGATGCAAATATGGGATTATGGCCTGTAAATAATGTAAACATGTAAAGAGGATGATGACCTGGGACCGCTTGAGATCTTCAGCGAGGCTAACTAGAAGCTCGAATATGTCAAAGCATGTCGGGCAGACTTAGGGTCGTTCTTCCGCCTTTTTACCACTCCTGCGAACCAGCTTTAAAATACACTAATTCTCTCTACTCAATTTCATCCGACATACACACGACTTGACCCTGCTTAGATGCATGCTCATGTTTTCTCGAATTGAACTCAATTAATTCATTTGAATTTCCCTTACCTACACATACACCATTCGGCCTCTTCATATACATACATTTCACACACTTGATTTTCATCTTAAATAGCACCCAAATTCCAGGTTTAAGGTCCCGAGCACATCTTGACCATTTAACTCCCACAATCACCGCAAATTTCAACTAAAATACCCCAACTAAAATATCCAGCTACTTCATGCACAGATCCCTATAGAGGATTATAGCATTCAAGAAAAACTATAAGCTCCCAGCAATTTTTTTTTTATTATTTTTGAATTGGGATGAATTAAAATTTGTGGAACAACATGGTTTTTTAAGATGCGAAGGCATGATAATAAACCCGAGCACCGAGCTGAGAATGGTCCCAATGCATACTTGGCTGCAATTACTTTGTTGACCAACATTGTCCACTTGGAGTCATCTTTCTTGCTTTGATGCCGAATCTTCGCTCTGAATTGCCTGGCAAAAGCAAAAGAGACATATAACGTTAGAGCAATCGATTTCATATTATATATGATTTCGACAGAGTAATACTGCTCTTCAACTCTGCGCACCATAAGATGGCTCGGCCCTGATGCGGATGTCACACAATCACTTAATTTTACATCATTGAAGAATCATTTGGGAAGAAAAACACTAATGATCAACCAATTTCTTTTGATCAGTGTTGTACTTTTTTTAGGGCCAGATGCTTCGACTGCGAACATTACATGTCAGCAAAGCCACTTCTCACTTGACGATCTGAAGCGAGTTTTGCTCAATATCCAATGCTTTTACGGACCTATTTTATTATGTGATTGAAAAACAACACATACATCATGGGCAGTCACATTTAGACACGTCCTGCATCCACCTAGGACTTCTCCAGGTTAAAGTTATGGTGATAAAACATAGGAGTTCTACGACTTACCTACAGAGAGGAACCTTGCAATCATCAGGCTCGGCACACATCCGAGAGTGCAGTTCAAGAAGCTGCCACATGCGCTTGCAGTGAACACATCCTCCAGGAACGCGGACCTTGCAACTGGAAAAATGGCGTACTAAGGTCTCAAGTCGCTTACAAGCAGGGAATCCACAGGCAGGCTGCGATACTTTGAGGAGTTTGTCGCGTGGTCCAATTGTCCGGCAACCATCTCTGCATATGTGAAGGAGGGCTTCCATGGCCTCGTAAAGTTGCAAGTATACCCTGTCTCTCTTCCATCTTCCTTAGACGCTCTTGTTTCCTCTGCAACAACGGTAGTCGTAAGACCGCAATGCAAAAAATTCTCAACAGCTAAGTTTACCATGAAAGTAACATATCCACCAGTAGGAGAATGATGCTTCGTTATTTTCGTAAGGGAGGAGTAATGACCGATCTTCAAGAAATCAATCTAATTGTCATGTTGATAAAGTTGAAATGTCAACCTTGTTCAAGCAACCAGAGGAACTTAATGCAAAGAATAACATAACCGAACAGATAAGAACGTCGAGATTCAGTGATTCTTTGCTTTGGACCTGGAAGAGGCTAAGAGCAAAATGTTGATGCTATAGTACAAAGAAGAAGATCACATAGAGCTCGAGCATCTTAATTCTAGAGCATCTAAAGAAGGAAACACAAGCATAAAATTGAGAGCAATCTGGAGAAAATTTTTCAAGGTGGATTTATGAGAGAGGTTAAATTAAGGGGGAAAAGGATAACCAAGAAAACATCAGTAGTGAAACCCTCACGTGGATCTAGAACCGATGAGACCTACCCCATCTATGTTGGAAGTCTTACTACTAACAGCAGCAGCAGCCAAAGATCTGTTATGAGCTATGGTCCATTGCGATACAGCAAACATAGTAACCAAACATCCGCAAAGTTATAACTAGTTCCAAGTGGACTCTTGCAGATGGGGCTTAACTTCGATTCTGCCTTGCAATGCAGCATGGTGGAGTTAACGTAGTCGATAACTTTTGATGGGCACATTCCAAACTTTGGAGCCGATTTGTGATTCCTACCGATAATTCTACATCTTATGAAATGATTTTGTGAATTGCTCGACGAGAACTGCTAATGCCCTGGCTCTTCCTGATTTAGCATGTCATCATATGTATCCGCCTCTCTGTTTGCGTATTGCCAGATTGGTTTCTCAGTGCTGTCCTGTTTAGCGAATTGCATTCAAGCATCAGCCTCGGATGCCATCTAACTATATATCTGTACTACCGATTCTATTGCAAAAGCTCGAGAGGACTACAGACATCATGTCTGATGACATAACAGGATATATGAAGAAGTGATATTTCGTGCTTGCAAGTTACAACCAACAAGAGTTAGATTAGAACAAATCGAATGGAATTACGCCGCCTGAAAAATTTGTGTCCTCTCGCATGAAAATTGCATCTTTCGTTTGTAAGAGATACCTATTCTATTTCGCATCTGTTTTCTACAAAACAATCATTTGTTGTTTGGTAAAAAAATATAGGAGTAGCTAATTGTTCGTCTTCTTTACGAGAATAACAGTAGCCTTTAGTTGGTCCAAATTGCTCAATGACAACAGGATGCTTCTAACGTTTGTGCCTTTAAACACGAATTTTGTGCCCAAATTGCGAACTAACATTTCATTCACATCTGATAAAAACAAAGTGAAACATCGCAGTCCAATTGCTACAGCTTCAACACAAAACAAATTCCAGATAATGAGATAAATCTTCAAAAGAAAGATAGGGCTCACACACTCAAATAAAAAATTTATGACTTCTTCAAATTAAAATTAGCAACCGATCACCGAATCAGATTTTAGTATTGAGCACACATCGATATTTTCATTTGTTATTATGACTTTGCATTTTCGCTGTATGAGCCGAGGGTCGTTTTCCCCAACACCATCGCCATGGAGAATAAAAGTGTCAAACGAGTATAGATCTAATAGTGAGAATGAAACCTTCACGAAGGCCCTCGGATCTCCTTTGAAGCTGACTTATAAGATTTCTTTTCATTGATTTATTTAATATCACTACCATCAGACACTAGCAAGTGTCATGGTCTAGAGGTCCGGCTTGGGACACAAAGCTAACTATACCAGTCTGCTCAAGAAGAAACCCGCTGAAAAAAATCCCCGCAAATCCCCCTTCATTTTTAAGATAGCTAACACTGTATTATGTAAAGGAAAGCAACGTATTCAAGAGAGAACTACAAAATGCATACGAAACATTTATTTATTGGCAAACAATCTTGAAATGAAGAAAGCTTAAAAGGAAAACTTATCAGGCCCAAACACATCCTCCAATGTACTTTTGGAATTCGTATTGGGCCTACATCATGCAAAATGGGCTTGCTTCTTGACAGACAAGGATGGCTACGTAGTTCTTAAAAAAAAATCGACATTAACCCTCTCGGTTTTTTTTATTCAACTTCTATCCAGGTTGGGTATAGCCAGGATCCGAACCGAACCATCCCGTTGACATCCTGGTTGTGCCATGTGTCAATTTTTGATTACTACATTTGGCTCCACGTAATCACACAAGGCACGGAGAGGATTCCATCATTGATGTGCTTTTTCAATCTAAACCATCATCGAGTATATAAGACACAGAAAGACAGTTTCTTGTCACATGCAATTCCTAACAAAAGATGAAAACTTTCTCAACTAAAATTAGATGTTTTTGAGCTAAATCATTTTAATGATAGGTTCTTCTATTGGATCTGACTAGCATTCAATTCATCCAACTAAATTCTTCGCCATGCACTTAAATCTAATTTCTAGCGCCACAACAGTGGAATGAGAATTCAGAGAAGAGAGATGGTCTCATTTTATTTTCATCTTTATCAAGGAAATGTTGTTGATTATGTATCTATTTTTCCGGCAGACGGAAAAGTGAGATATGGTCGGTCTTCGTGTGCATCAGCACTACTTAAAAAATTTCTGCTCGTGTCGTGACTGAGTTTTTGTGCGTATAAGTCACTCTCCAGATCCTATTGTTTGAGTAGTCAAGCTTGGGCTACATCACATTGTCAGTGTCAAATGTCCTTCAAGAAAAGGAAGATCTAGAGGATTTTTGTTGAGCCCTTTTGTTACAAATGCTGAAGGATAAAGCCCATAGCCCAGAAGGCTCATTCTAGGACTTGGATATACACTCGTAAACAAGCAAACATAGAAATTCGCCCAGAACAAACTTCCGCGTCATTAAGACAAACCCCTTTAGATCTTAATCTTGTAGGAGTAATCTGAGCGCAGGGCCACCTTTTCCTAGAGCCCGACTAAAGAGGGAGGAGAATAGAATAGGTCCATGCATGGAGGAAAAAAAAAAAGAAAAAATTCACATCAAGCAAGAGTAATGACCACAGTGATTTATGCAACTACTTTGTTTTGTTTAAGAATAACAAGAGGGTCATCTGTGTTTTGATACTTAGTTTTCCCACAACGTAAACACCCGCGGATTTCCCCAAATCGATTGCAGGAGAGCGGTTGCGTCAAACTGAATTCAGGACCCAATGAACCTTACCTATCAAGCTGAAGTAGATGAAGAAGAATTTTTCTTTCCCCATAAACTGTCAAAGTCATCTGTGACCCTACACCATGCTGCAAAAAATGGGCGGTTAAGTTGGTTTTGCCATGAACGTTGCGGTCTCGATGGAAGTCTCTGATGGGAATGGTAACGTAGGAAGAATGTTTTGTTCTTGAAATCAATAATCATTATAAATATTCATGTTGTTATTCAGGAAAATTTAAAAGAAGGAACCCACCTACCAGGTGGTTGAGTGGTAAGGATTAGACTCCCGGGACCCGCTGAGTAGTACTCGCGGTCCTGGGATCGAAACTTACTCTCCCCCTGGCGCCTTACCCGGAGTACCGTGATGGTGGGCTCTGCGATGTCTCCCCGGGGATTAGTCGGTTGCCGTCGGTTTGAGATCGGTTTAAGTTAACCTCACTAACCTCGCTGGCACGGCTGGACACCCCGGTTATCAAAAAAAAAAATTAAAAGAAGGATCTTGCACATACATTCTGCTATTCAATTACAAGATACCGAAAATCTTCCCTTAATGGCATGAGAATATAACCCAAAAACCAAAAAAAAAAATGGCTTTCAAACTTCATGGTTTTTTCTTTTCCAAGTCGAGAGAGAGGGAGGGAGGGAGAACAAGTGCAGAGAAAGAGACCAGAAGGAGTAGGGTCTTTGCTGATAACTTAGCAAACATATATGGAATTAAGATGTAGTTTTTTTGAAAGCAATTTGATCTATTCCGGTGGTCTTATTATGGAAATGAGCGGATCATCGCCGTTTATGTGGCCTTTCTGCCGTCATTGCCGCAATTGAACTTTCTCGGTTTACAACTTGCAGTAATTCCGAATAGAGGAAAAGCTGGTGTCCATCCAAATTGTGCCTATGGCCAAGCTTTTTCTTGTCAACTTCCAGTATTTTTGAGAGCCTCTGTGCTTGAGGGGTGAGAGCTAGAGGAGAGGTGAGTTGGACGATACTAAATTAACTGATCTGCAATGTTCATGTATACCTCCCCATGCTGTATGTAGGCTGTGCCGATGATTAGTTTAAAGCAACAGTCTTGTGCCGACTGAAGTTGTGTGACATTCTCAGATGTTCTGATGGGTTAGAATTTAACGCAGGTATTCTATGTGAGCCGCGAAAATGGCATTTTAGGATCACCGTGACTAGAAACTAGAACACTGTAATGGAAAGAAAAAGAATAGCGAGAACCCAAAATTCAAATGCTTCTCGTCTATCGTCATATGTATCACGGAGTAAATGATCCTCACGGCACAATTCTTTGGTTGCTCCTCATGTGAGATGGTTTGTGTTTTTTTCTGTAGGATCAGAGGAGAGACTCGAATTCTATTTATAAAGTTTTCGGCTGAACTTTTCTTCCATTCGGAATTATAGGAAGACTAGCTATTTGGTCGGCTGTGTCGGCTTTTTCTTCCCTTCTTGTTCACGTTTCCTTTCCGTACCAAAGTCTGATGGTGAGTCCCAAGAATGGCATCTGCCTCCCCTGCTCCTCGTGAACTTCTTTTGCTCCCTAGGTTTTTTTGCCGTGAGCGTGAAAGAAGGGGAAAATCTTTTGTTCCTGCGTCCTGCGTTCGGCCGCTGCTCGCTTTTTGATTCTGCTGAGACTCGGTTGACTAGGTTGACCGGGTCTGGTCGGGTTTGACCCACCCGATCCTACTCAAAAACGCCCCATTTCGATGCCAATTTGGCCTGTTTTTGAGAATTTGACTTGACCAAAACGTAATTACAGGCATCTCGACCAAATGTCAAAACCCGCTTAAAGTGAGAAAAAGACTAAATGAACTCAATTTGATTCTTTGTTCAATCTAGGGCATAAAAGACGTGAGTTTGGGGTTTCTACCACCCAGATCGAATTTTCGAGATTTAAAGTAACCAAAATGCAATTGGAATTAAAAAAAAATTTTGATAATTTTTTCAAATTTTTCCAAACTCAATTGGTATTTTTTTTCTTATTTTCGGCTACTTTTAAATGAAAAGAAATTCTAAAAATACCGAAAAAATACGAAAAATATTTTTTGCTCAAAATTAGTTCTTTGTGCTTGGCCAAGGGTCTCAAAGTCGATTTTTGAATTAATTGAATTTTTATTAATTTTTTATTAATTTTCTAAGAAAAATTGATTAAAAATCAGGTGTCAACAAGCTCAACTCAGACCACACAAGCCAAACCATATTAGACTATCTAAAAATCTTTATATCTTACCTTACGAGATCAATCCTGTAAAATAGTAATTACAATCTCAATTATAGTAGTCCAAAACTCTCACATTCTAGCCTCTTTGGATGGATAAATTATCATAGCAATGGAATAGACTGAAGAGTATGTCAATGGCAGCTGAAAAATCTGTATAACGATGCTTTTATTCGTGGAAATAACAATAATGATGTACTCAAACTTTCTGATTTTTAGTCAAATTTTGCTGTCATGGATCGGTACCAACTGGTATGACTACTTGCAGTTCTGTGCACCAGCCCTTCAAACTGTTCATGCGGGCTCTAGAATTCGGGGAATGTGAACGTATTCAATAGTTTAGAGCTGATTTGTTGATGTGGATGAAATGTTATACGGTTACAGAGGAGTCTTTATAATACCTGCCCCATCCTGGTTTGTAGAAACGACCGAAATGAGCCATCAACAGCCAAATGAAGGCGAGAAACTCTCCGCCTTTGCTCAGCATCTGCACATCGCCCCACACTCCGCTCATCACCTTCCACTTCTTTTCCTTGACGCTTTCCATCTCTCGGGTCAAATAGATCCCCCTGCTAAGTTTCGATCTCGAATCTTCTCGATCTCTACCCCAAAAACCGTAGTCATCTTGAAGAAACATCTTGCATTTATCCTCCACATCCTTACGTAGGAATTGAAGCCCGAGATGGTACACCGTGTCTGCCGATATGATCTGGGCAATGCCCGACGTAGCAGACACCACATTAGAATGATTAAGTAAAAGATACAGCATGTAGTAGGAAAGGATTTTGCCGAGTTCCCTTTCTTTATTTCCGGCTGTGAATGGTTTCTCTTTAATGTACTGCATTTCAGTAGCAAGATGCCACTGTATGATACTGGCGTCATAATTTCCCTCGGATACGTACTTTAATAGATTCCTGCAATTGACCCCTTCTGGTCTTCTCTCGAGAACCATATCACCTCTAGCCTTAAATTTCTTCCTTGCATACTCAGGATTAGCTGCACTCTAGGATTTACGTTTTATCTCCTTAAAGATAAAGATCCGTAGCTCCTTTGGAAAGGGATTCTTGGACACGTACTTTGCATTCTCCATTTTCCTACCCCGGCCTTTGGTGTTTGGCTTACCAACTTGATTGAAATAAGAGATGATCTCCTCAGCCATATGGAATGGAAAATTGCAGATATTAGAAAAGGCGATGATGCCGCGTTGCTCATCATGCTTATACATCTGTCTTGGACTCTCATACAATGACTCAGAGAAAAGATAGAAAGCAGAGATGGATTCTGACCAGCTTTGAAATATTAACAATGTATTTAAGATTGTGTAAGTGACATTGGCATTATCAAATACTGCTTCACATGTGGCGAATTGAGGCTTCCATAATTTACATGTGGCGGATGGAGCTGATTTTACCATGGTGTATCTCAACTTCTGGAGAATTGAATCTAGCGTGGATGATCCTTTTGGGTAGTCCATGATTTCAGCAAGAGTCTGTTGACACCTAAATTTTTGATTTTTTTCATTTATTTCATTAAATAAAAAAGAGAAAAAAAATATTTTAGAGACTAACTTTAGTCTCTAACCAAAAAAATATTTAAATCATCTTAGTGCAGTGTCATGCGCATTAATTCAAAGTTTTTGCATGTATTGTATCGCATTTTTTCTTCTCATTTTTCATTGGTCTAATAGTGGCGAAGTCAGGTAAAATGCACGCAGTGTTCCTACCGTTCCAACACTTTTGATCCATTCTTTGATTTAAGTCTTGAAATTGCCACTAAGATTGAACCTGATTTGTGTACTGATTCTTGTCGGTAAATTAATTCAATCGGGTTCTACTGCTTCGAGATCACGGAGTTCGAATCGGCGGCCACTAATTGAGTCGGCTCGATCAGAGAGCTTCAAGGACCAGACGAAAGGATTCAAGGACATCATCGTGGAGTTCGTTAAAAAATGAGGATTACAAGTGTATTTATTCGGGAATGTAATATCATGTACCATACTTGCCTTTCTCATTTTAGGCAACTTAGTTGTCGGTTTGGTATTAGAATATTTCGGGGAATTAATTAGCTTATTCTTGGCTAACTATTAGTTGCTTTCCTTTTTCTTGTAAAAGGCTTAATGCCTATATGTATGTTCTTATGTTCTAATGAAAGATGTATGCTTTATAGCACCAATCTAATATGGTATCAGAGCAGTAACGTACTAGGAACGTTTGATCTCGTACATGTTTGATTCGACAAACGAGGATGTCGAACTCGAATGATTCGAAGGATGGTGTCGTGAAGGACGCCGAAAAATTGAAGATGATCGTCGGAGGATGTGGCGAGAACAAGGAGGAAGAAGTCCCAGCCTTGTACCGGATTTCTTCATCAGATAGCCCAGGTAATGTGTTGATTGCCTGTCAGCTCAATGGCGACAACTACTTGACCTGGTCTCGTGCGATGCGGAATGCCTTGAAGGCGAAAAAGAAGCTTGAGTTCGTTGACGGAACCATAGAGAAGCCAGAAGAGGATGATCCCAATTATGAACATTGGGAGGCATGGAATTCCATGTTAATCGCATGGATTTTTAACACGATGGGGAAGGACCTGCAAGCCACGGTTGCATATGCTGATGACGTGAGGAAGCTGTGGAACGACCTCAAGGAGAGATACTCACAGGGGAATCTCGCTCGGATTTATCAGCTCAAATCCGATATTTGTCTCCTAAAGCAAGAAGGACAAAGTGTGGCTGAATATTGGGGAAAGATGAAAGGTCTATGGGATGAGTTAGAGTCATATTACGATAATTCAGGTTGTACTTGCGGTGCAAACGGGGCTGCACTGATGAAGTGGGAGACGGAGAAATCTTTTCAGTTCCTCATGGGACTCCATCCAGAGTTCAACACGGTACGATCCACAATCTTGAGTGCCGAACCTATGCCCGGATTGAACAAAATTTACTCCTTGATTACACACGAAGAGAAGCAGAAATTTGTGTCACGCAAGAAAGAATCCTCGACTGAACCGGTGGCTTTTCTTGCGAAAGGAATCGAAGGATTACAAGCTGGAGCCACAATGCCTACGCGGATGCCAGGGAAGCGGCAATTCACGGCAGAGGGACGACCGATCTGCGATCACTGTGGGAAACCGGGCCATTTCAAACGTGACTGTTGGAGCATTAATGGGTATCCGGATGATTGGGACAAAGGGAGGAGATCGGGACCAAAACCAATGGGAAAGAATTATGGGTCGAACGGACCACGTCCCAAATATCAAGGTAGGCCGACCCATCAGACTCAGGCAAATGCAGTGCATATGGGAACAGCTAGTAGTGGATCTTCCGAAAATGATGGTAGGCCGATCCAACAGATTCCGGGCCTTACGGAGGCCCAAGTTCATAAGCTTTTTCGGATGCTGGGACGCGAAGAAATGGATGCGGATCGACTTACCGGTAATAATAATAATAACTTTGTGGCTGTTGAAACTGAATGGATATTGGATACAGGAGCCTCGAGACACATAACCGGACGACGTGAATACTTCGTGGAATCTTCACCAATTGTGGGGAAGATGCCTGTTTTTATCCCGAATGGAAGCACGGTGAACGCTACTTTAATCGGGAAAGTTGCTGTTGTAGATGCATTTATGTTATCTAATGTTCTCTTGGTGCCCACTTTTGATTGCAATTTAATTTCAATTGCACAATTGTCAGCGGACATAAATTGCACTATAACCTTCTGTTCGGATTTATGTTTGATCCAGGACCGCACTTCGAGGAGGATGCTTGGAGTGGGTGAACACAAAGGGGGGATCTATTACTTGCGGTATGTGGCGACCAATTCTGCTGTATGTCGGGTGGTTCGAGATATCTCGGAAGACCTTTGGCATAAGAGGCTTGGACATCCATCTCGCCGCGTTAAATTTCCTGGTATTAACTTGCACTTGTTGGAGAAGAATAAAGGAGAGTGTGATGTATGTATTCGAGCAAAACAGACACGCTCAGAGTTTCATTTGAGTTCTAATAAAGCTGATTTTCCATTCCATCTTGTGCATTGTGATCTTTGGGGGCCCTATAAGGTCAAGTCGATTTCTGGAGCAAATTATTTTTTGACCATCGTGGATGATTATAGTAGGGCGGTTTGGGTATATCTATTGCACGAGAAGTCAGAAGCTCAACGATTTCTTGTTAATTTTTGCAACCTCATAAGAAATCAGTTTGACCGAATGATTAAAGTTGTGCGAAGCGACAATGGAACGGAGTTCTTGCCAGGAGAATTACAAGAATATTTTGCAGAGAATGGGATTATACACCAGACATCGTGTACCGACACGCCACAACAGAATGGGCGTGTTGAAAGAAAGCACAGGCATATATTAAATGTTGCTAGGGCCCTCATGTTTCAAGCGTCTCTTCTTGTTCGATTTTGGGGAGAATGTGTCTCGACTGCAGTTCATCTGATCAATGTCACGCCCACGCCGCTACTAGACGGAAAAAGCCCATACGAGTTACTTTTTGGGAAGGAACCAAACTATATGAATCTGCGTGTATTCGGCTCGTTATGTTATGCACACAATCGTCCTCGTGTGAAAGATAAATTTAAAGAGAGATCCAGGAAGTGCGTTTTTGTTGGCTATCCGCATGGCAAGAAGGGATGGAGGGTTTACGATCTCCAGACTCGGGAGATTTTCGTATCAAGAGATGTACAATTTTGCGAACAAACATTTCCTTTTGGTGATGAATCAGTTGAAAGGACAAACTCCATGGGGGACAGTCCATTGTTTCTTGACCACGGGGGATGGATTAATGAAATTTGCAGCAAGGGGGAGCACAAACGCAACAAATCCGAGTCAAACGTGGAAGGGACGGAAGCCCAATGGAGGAAAGTTGGCCTGATGGAACAAGAGGAGATACCCAGGAGCTTGACACAAACAATTTCAGAAGAAAGGGACGAGATATCATCTGATGACAAAATAAGTTCAGGAAATACTGAACCAATACACCAATTAGGCATTGATGAAGCTGCTCAGTTACGGCGATCAAAGAGGGTTCGACAACCACCCCGACATTTAAGAGATTTTGTTGCTCACACCGCAAAATCTCCGATCCCCCCTTCGTACCAGACCACTTTCGCAGCCTCCTCAGGTACGTCCCATCCTATAGAACAATTTATTGATTATGATCATATTGTTGATCAACATCGAGCATTCTTAGCTGCTATTGATTCAGACAATGAACCTCGCTCTTATCATGAGGCTGTACGCAATCCACGGTGGAATAAGGCGATGGCAGAGGAGATACGAGCCTTAGAGGATAATAAAACATGGACAATTGAGAAGCTCCCTCCAGGAAAACGTCCGATTGGTTGTAAGTGGGTTTATAAGGTGAAGCGTCGAGCTGATGGCACTATAGAAAGATACAAGGCACGGCTTGTAGCAAAGGGTTTTACCCAAGTTGAAGGAGTTGACTACCACGAGACATTTGCACCAGTGGCGAAATTAGTGACGGTACAGTGCCTGTTATCTGTCGCGGTGGACAAGAAGTGGGAGATCCATCAGATGGATGTAAACAATGCATTTTTACACGGAGATTTGGACGAAGAAGTATATATGCATCTACCTCCTGGGTTTTTGACACCGAAGACAAATGCGGTATGTAAACTCCATAAGTCCTTGTATGGATTACGACAGGCCTCGAGGAACTGGTTTTCAAAGTTTGCAGAGGCATTGCAATATTATGGCTTTCATCAATCAGGTACAGATCATTCCCTTTTTACTTATACGCGTGAGAACACATTTCTTGGAGTTCTTGTTTATGTGGATGACTTGATCATAGTTGGAAATGATCCTCGATGTTGTTCCTCATTTAAAAGCTACTTGAATCGATGCTTTCGTATTAATGACTTGGGCCTCCAAAAATACTTTCTGGGAATAGAGGTTACACGGATGGATTCGGGACTCTTTCTTAGTCAGCATAAGTATACTTTAGATATTCTGACTGAATCAGGGATGATGGGCACAAGACCGTCGCACTTTCCTATGGAGCAGAATCACAAGTTGGCAGTCAGTTCTAGTGCATTGCTTCCAGATCCGGAACGGTATCGTCGTTTAGTTGGCCGACTGATATATTTGACGATAACCAGACCAGAGCTAAGCTACCCACTGCATATTTTAGCACAATTTTTGAAGGAACCTCGACAAGATCATTGGGATGCAGCTTTGCGAGTTTTGCGTTACTTGAAGCAATCCTCAGGATAAGGGATATTTCTACGACCGGACTACTTATCTCTTGAAGCCTATTGCGATTCGGATTGGGCAAGTTGTCCTTTGACACGTAGGTCAATCACAGGTTATTTCATTACTCTAGGAGGCTGTCCAATCTCTTGGAAGACGAAGAAGCAGACAACAGTGTCTAGATCCACAGCTGAAGCGGAATATCGTGCCATGGCAGCCATGGTTAGTGAGTTGATCTGGTTGCGAAGCTTACTTTCTTATCTGGGAGTTCGGTTGACCGGACCCACCAGGTTATTTTGCGACAACCAGGCAGCATTACATATAGCGGCCAATCCAGTGTTCCATGAACGGACGAAACATATCGAGATTGATTGCCATTTTGTCCGAGAACACATCAAGTCTGGATTGGTTACCACTTCTCACGTGTCTACGCGACTTCAACTCGCAGATGTTTTTACGAAGGCACTGGATCGTGACCGTTTCTTGTTCCTTCTTCGCAAGTTGGGCATTCGGGATCCTCACACGCCAACTTGAGGGGGAGTATTCGGGAATGTAATATCATGTACCATACTTGCCTTTCTCATTTTAGGCAACTTAGTTGTCGGTTTGGTATTAGAATATTTCGGGGAATTAATTAGCTTATTCTTGGCTAATTATTAGTTGCTTTCCTTTTTTTGTAAAAGGCTTAATGCCTATATGTATGTTCTTATGTTCTAATGAAAGATGTATGCTTTATAGCACCAATCTAATAGTATTCGTATGCTCGGTGCCTTTTACTTAAGTCTCGTAGGAAAAACAGATATGAGTGTCTATTGATACTTGGAGCCTTTGTACGATGACTATCGCAAAGTGAGGCAAAAGTTAACTAGTGGAAACTTTTCCTTGACACACGTGGATGAGGTCATGGTTGAACTCTTGATGAAGGACTATTCATGTGATGTTGCATCGCCACGCATCAAGAAAAGATGGACTCTCAAATCAGCTGGTGAGCTAGATTTCAGAAAAAAAGTAAAAAAACGTGCTCTGGAGGATGATTTTGAGGGTCAACAGACAAACGGAAGTGGATCCTTTCGGTGGTACTCTAAGTGGAAGACAATAATGATTCCATCCGGTGGAGATGGCAATGACCAAAGTGAGTGGGGGCAGATGGATCCTCTTTCGGTGAGGAAGCATCCAATGCTCAAGAAAATTGATATATAGAGGAAGATTCAGAAACGAAAGGGAGGGTGGTGAGAAGAAAGGAAAAAAAAAAACAAAGCAAAAATAGTTGATAGTCTTTTTCACGAGGGATTTCCTTCCGTTTGGGGGATCACTTTTGGTTTTCGCCCAACACTGTCCCCTGTTGTGAGCACTGGTTTCCACGACGAAACCTGCTGGTGTTCACGTTCAAGTCAAGGTTTTTTTGCTGTATACACTGCTGTAATTTCACTCCATCACCAAACAGACACCGTGGTCTTGACTTGGGATCCGCTCCTGATGTTTGTCTTGCTCATCTAATCACTTAAAGCTGTTTGATGCCTTTGTTTTGCTGCCGCTCGAGGTCCAAATCAAGCCCGTTTGGACGTTTTTTCCAAATATTCATCAGTGCAGGAAAGTGGTTTGCTGTTCGAGACTAATTCCTGCACTGTTTTGGCACGTTTGAGCTGTTTCTTTGAGTTTGTTTTCCAGGCGAATTAGTACCGAACTCAATCAGCTTTGGTGGTGTTCATTGACACGTACATAAGTCTCCTAGCTCACTGTCGGAATTGTGAATTTCACCCGTGAACCCTCTCAACGAACACTCGAGTTCCAGCACCACTTGGCCCAAAGTGCAAGGCTTGATCGTCAAGTTTCGTCACAAATCAAAAATCAAGGAAGGCCATCTTGTCAACTTTGGCAGAGGCACTTGGCAACCATCGAGAAGTTCAAAGTATCTGGCAATTCCCTAGCTAGCAGGCCCACGTATTTTTCCTAATAGCATTTGATGGTCAAACAATTCAGCAAGTTCCCGAAGTCAAGTTGACAAAATCAGCCCACTCTTGAGCCTAACATCCCCGTTTCGTGAGCCGTCCATGAGGGATCTGTCACCGAGCTTCACGGGTAGCTGCTAATTTTGCCACGACGAAGCCTCGGTCCGTGAATCATCACGAGTTGCCGAGGATCTCCATTGCCAAGCTAAGCCTCAACTCGACTCGCTTACGTACTCGATACGCAATATATCTGAAATTATTTTCAGATTAGGTGAGGATTTAATTCACACAGTTTTTTTTATTGAATTATTGTGAATATTTGGCGATGTTTTGTTGGTTAGGTGATTTTTTTTTTCTCCTGATATTTGCAATAATTGGTCTCGGCAATTGCATGTTAAAAATCGGGCTTCGAGTGTCGAGGATCAGGAAAACTTTAGAAAACGCATTGGCATGTTTGTTTTATATATACGTATATAATTCGGATTTTGATTTGAATTCCTGAATATATCACGACATATCACTTTTCCCAAATTTGAAAGATTCTGAATCTAAGCAAAACATCTTTTAGTTTGTTTGGTGAGGATTTGGTTAAGTCTAAAGAATATTTTTACCGTATCCAACATACTCAAGACATATATATATTTTTGGAAAATTTTTCTAATTCATAACCGTATACATGGAAATAGCGGTAATTATCTTTAAATTTTTTTTGCAACTTGAACTTTAAATTACATCTATAAAAACCCAAAAATCTAAATTAAGAAAATTCCCCTTTTTTAAATAGGCAATTTTTTTTAAAAAATCTGGACGATTCTTTCCATCGCCATTCGAGAACGATCCTCCAATTTTAGAAAAATGGGAAAATTGACCAACTCAATCTATCGCCATTTAGATCCGGTCCGTCATTTAAAAAAAAAAAAGCTGATTTGGATTTTTGGGGTACATTTTTTTCGCAAGGTAGAGAGGGTTTGATTTGCTTGCTTGATGGGTCTCCCGTCTGATTTTGAATTTTCTGATAGACTTAAAATTCCTAAAAATTAAAGAATCTCATTAAATCTTTAGGAAGATAAAGTTAAGAGAATCAAATCAAGAGGATCAAATCGAGATATCTTTAATCTAGCCAAAAATTGTGTATAAGAGAGAAAAATCTCAAGGAAATCTGGCAACCCTCATGCACAATTTAAATATTGTCCACATATCTTTTCATACCTTTTTTTTGAATTTTTTTTTTTTGAATTTCATTAATCTTGCGTTCCATTTTTTAAAATAAATATATAAGTAAATCATTTCCATGATATGCGTATCTTTATCTCGTGCCACTAATACTTTCAAATATCATTTACTCCGTCACCGATTTTTTTGAAAAAACAAAAAAAAATCATGAATATCATATTTATGGTATCATCATTTTCACACGTCTCTATCTCCTATGACCACGTCATTTTTTTACCACAACATTTGGCATGACATTAATATCACGTTTAGAATATTCATACATGCTGTATATACAGTCTTTGCACGTTTATTTTACATAAAGTGCATGACTTCCCGCATTTTGTCCCAAGCATTGCGATAATTTGGTGTCACATTTGCACGTTAAATTTTACTCATATAAATTCGGCATATACGTTAGTTTCCTCGCGTGCCATGCATCGCATTCCTTCCAAAAAAGTAAAAAAAAAAACAATAAAAAGAAGCCTTCATCTAATTTTTTCAAAATATAAAAATATATATAAATTCATAAAAAATAAGAAAAGGAAATCAATCAATGTCGAGTTGCCGAGGATAGTTTTCTCATGGAATCAAGGTACCGAAAGGGCGTTTAGTTTCAGTTAATTAGCGTAATTAAGTCTCCGAACACTCGATCTTTGGGTCGTAGGAATAAAATAGTTTATTTCGCTATTTTATTGAGGTATCTAACCAATTTACCAAAAAATGGTTTGTGGGGACTCCGGAATACTAAATTATTTGAACAAATTAAAGTTGCGAATTGGTAGGGTTTGGGAGAGCCTGTATTAGGCTAATCACTTAATTAGCCTGATAATCCATTAACCTAAGGTCTTAATAGATTTTTTTAGGTCGCGATAGCTTGGCGACTCCGCTGGGGACGATGTGCTTTAAATTCTTTAAAAAAAAAACTTAACTGGTTTCTTAAATCTGTCGAAAAGAAAAAATTGAAAGCCTTAGTGGACTTAGGCCTAATAAAATTCCATGGATGCCTTGCTTTGGGCGATATTGATTGAAACTTACCTCGAGGTGTTAAATGTTTTTGTAGGCTTTGGAGTGATAAGGGGCTGAGTGCTTGCTAACCTTTTTCAGGCATATTGGTGTTGGAATGTATGTATTCTGGGTTTATATTGAAGTGTTGGATGACTTAAACTTTTGTGCATGTCTTTATTGTTCTTGCATTTACACTTAGCACACACAACCCGCCATTGGACCCGAATGGCTAGGCTTAGGATGGTACTTGGATGGGGACACTTCGGCCATCACCATTTGGCCCGAGTCACCCTTTTCAAGTCCCAGACTCTTCAAATAGGTGTCAAGAATTGCCATCCCCATCGTTAGCCATTATGATGCGAGTCGTTACTTGGCTAAGCCGGATGTTTATGGGGACCCCCGACTCAATCACCAACTAAAGTGATTCGGCCTGGATATCCTTGGGGCTTCACCTTTGTCAAGCCATTCTAAATAGAAATTGAACCTCATGAAGCATTTCATGTGCATGTCTATGTAATTGGCATATTTAGTACGTTAGAAGGCGGTATTTTTCTAGAACTTTTGCTCTATCTTTACTTATTTTCTCCAATCGAACCATTACCTTTGTTAGGGGAGTTTGTTTGGTGTCTCGAGCTATATACGATGGGCAAAGTCCAAGTCATTATTCCAGCGAAGGTTCAGTTGAAGGAGTGGTGGAATGAATTGTGTGAAGATGGCAGAGATATAGTCAGATTTCGCATTGGCCGAATGCTCCCTCTAATCGACATTCAACTCCGATTTGGCCTCATCCACGCGCTGGTGCACTTTTGGAGCCCAAAGACCGCTACTCTCATATTTGGTAGGCATGAGCTAACTTCAATCTTAGAAGAGTATAGTGTTCTTGTCAGAAAGTTAGTCGACTCGGGATTAGTTAGCCCACTAATTGGAGAAGATCCAGTCTTGATTTTATCTAAATATTTGAATCTCAGTCGAGATGAAGTAGTTAAGGTTTTGCAGGAAAATCGAGGGAGCTGTCCTATTGCTTTCTTAGGTTTATGTTTTGTAAAAACTCCCTTTGGATGTGATAGGGCCAAAATTTTTTATCCTTTTATTTTTCGGTTCAGTCGTTTTTTCGTATAAACGAAATATGATCGACCCCATGACTGCATCTTTAGCCCGGCAAGTAAAAAATGGAAAGAACTTTGTTAATGCCATCGTGACCGAAACTTTCATCTCTTTAACAAAGTTTAAAATGAACTATGATAGAACTTTTCGTGCTTCGCCCGAGCTCCTCCAAGTATGGTTTCTTTCCCATTTTGCAAAATTCAGAAATTTTCTTGGGATTTCAAAAATCACTGAGCTTGAATATCCACTTTTGAAGTTTAAAAATGAATAAGGACGGGTTCCCGAATATCACTATTCCCAATGGCTAGTTTTGTTAGCAAATCCGATTCCTATGACTTTTCTATGGAAAGCTTCTTGGTTTAAGGTCGAGAAAGTCAGGCTTATGGGTCGAGGTGGAGCACCTGTCCCTCTATTGGGAATTTCTGGTATTACTGAGTATTATCCGATGAGGGTAACACGATAGTATGGAGTAGTACAACTGATTCCTCCAAACCCGAAGAACGAGGAGGTCCGTATAGACTTTGTTGCCGGGAGCCGAAGATTTGAAGAGCATATTACCCTTACTCACACTTTGTGGGAGAGATGCTGGTCGATGAAACTACTTTTGCCAAAAGAGATTCTCATAGGGAAAGAGAAGACTTATCATGCTTCAGCAAGCTACATTCAAGGGCATGTTATTCCAAAAGATTGGATTCTAGTGATTACTCAAGCTCCCATGCAAGACACCAAGTAGATGGAAATCAATCACCTTAAGCGAAAAGGTTGCTAGGGCTAAAGAGGCGGCCAAGAAGAGTGAAGAGAAATACAAGAAGCTCAAGGCCTGTGCTACCTCCCAGAAATATATAGCTCGGGCTAGTTAGAGTCTTGGTGTATTTCATTTAAGACATGTATTCTTGATATTATTATTTTTGGACGACCTTTTTATGGTATTTAAGTCCCTTGGGGATCTTTGAGTCTCTTCTGGCTCCCAACCGAAAGAATGAAATGTTTTTCACATCTTGAGCTTTGTGTGTAAAATTTTTGAATTATTCCAGTTTGTTTCTCCTTTATTACCAACTGATCCTTGGAAATTAAACAGTTTAGAACCTCAGAAGTTTATAAGACATCATTCTCGTATCATCCATTGCCACATAAGCTTTTCACAAAGTGTGAGTAAGGGTAATATGCTCTTCAAATTTTCGGCTCCCAGCAACAAAGTCGATACGGACCTCCTCGTTCTTCGGGTTTGGAGGAATCAGTTGTACTACTCCATACTGTCGTGTTACCCTCATCGAATAATACTCAGTAATACCAGAAATTCCCAATAGAGGGACAGGTGCTCCACCTCGACCTATAAGCCTGGCTTTCTCGACTTTAAACCAAGAAGCTTTCCATAAAAAAGTCACAGGACTCGGATTTGCTAACAAAACTAGCCATTGGGAATAGTGATATACGGGAACCCGTCCTTATTCATTTTTAAACTTCAAAAGTGGATATTCAAGCTCAGTGATTTTTGAAATCCCAAGAAAATTTCAGAATTTAGCAAAATGGGAAAGAAACCATACTTGGAGGAGCTCGGGCAAAGCACGAAAAGTCCTATCATTGTTCATTTTAAACTTTATTAAAGAGATGAAAGTTTCGGTCACGATGGCATTAACAAAGTTCTTTCCATTGTTTACCTGCCAGGCTAAAGATGCAGTCATGGGGTCGATCATATTTCGTTTATGCGGAAAAACGACTGAGCCGAAAAATAAAAGGATAAAAATTTTGGCTCTATCATATCCAAATGAGGCTTTTGCAAAACACAAGTCTAAAAATGCAATAGGACAGCTCCCTCGATTTGCTTTCAAAACCTTAGCTATTTCACTTCGATTGAGATTCAAATACTCATATAAAATCAAGGTTGGATCCTCCCCAATTGGCAGGCTAATTAATCCCGAGTCAAGTGACTTTCCTACAAGAACATTATACTCTTCTAAGATTGGAGTCAGCTCATGCTTACCAAACATAAGAGTGGTGGTCTTTGGACTTCAGAAGTGCACCAGCACGTGGATGAGGCCAAATCGGAGTTGAATGTCGATTAGAGGGAGTATTCGGCCAATGCGAAATCTGACTATATTGTCGCGACCTAAACTTCATTTTTAGGTTAATGGATTACCAGATTAATTAATTAAATTAACTAACCTAGTTCGAGCTCTTCCAAGCTCTACCAAATCGCAACTTTGATTTTTTTTCACATGATTTTAGAATTTGGAGTCGCCACTAATCATTTTTGGTAGGTTGATTAGAAACCTAAGTAACCTAGTGGGAGAACTAAATTACTCCTGCAAACCAGAGATTATGAGTTCGGGGACTTGGTTACACTAGTTAATTAAAACTAATGCCCTTTCGGTACCTTAATTCCATGGATATCCTATTTTGGCAACTCTCACTTGATTTATTCCTAAGACCCTGGTAAGGTGTTCTTTTTATGTTTTCACTTTAAAATGAAATACATAAAGGGTATGAAAGCAAACGTTGACATACAAATACGACACACAAATACGGACATACGAATATGATATACGAATACGTAGATATGCGAATACGAATACGTGCGTGACGTGCGAATGACATACGTACATGACATGCGAACGACATACGTACGTGACATGTGTATGAATACGATATGCATACGAGATAGACGAATACATATACGTGCGTTACATGCGAAGGACATACGTACGTGGACATGCGAATGATATGCGTACGTGACATGCGTATGAATACAACATGCATGCGGGGATAGACGAATACGAATACGTATGTGACATGCGTATGAAGACGCACGAATACGATATGTAACATGCATACATACACCATACAAATACGTGACATATATATGTGACATGCATAGTGATATGTGTATGTAAATACGTACATTTCGATTTTGCCCATAAATGGCAAAGTCGTCATTTTGAAAAGATGGGATAAAACCCTCATTTTTGAAAAAGATGGGATAAAACCCTCATTTTGAAATTTTTGATTTTTCTGAATGAATATGCATGGGTTAATAACATATCATAACAGACAAATGTGGATTTGCAAACGTCGCGTACGTGACGTGCATACGAGAACAAACAAATACGATATGTCTATACGAACATACGGATAACATAACAAACATACATGAGACATACTACATGAGATGCACATGAATGTCATTTTTTGTATTTTCAGATTTTCCATTTTTTTTTTGTTTTTTGGATTTTCTACATTTTTTTTTTGTATTTTGGATGTATTATAAAAGAATGCAAAATCACCCAAAGCAAATGAAGATGTGAAGAGAGAGCAGGTAAAGTAAAACTACCCTAAGGACAGTGAAAATAAAACCCGCAACTCGTCGGGTGAATAATTACAGACCAATTAAATAAAACCCGAGACATGATCGGGAATACAACAAAAATGGACCAGAATGGACATCGGTCAAACACCCGTCGCCAAGCCTCGTGGGTCGAGAGTACAACAAAACGGACCGGAATGGACATCGGTCATCCTCCAGTCTTCAAAGCATCGGGCCGAAAGCCAAATGAAAATAATGAACTTATCCAATCGGACATGCACAATCACCAATGAGTTAAGACAATTCAAAAACTCAAAGAGAGTTTAACACGTGCTGATTAAACTTCATTGAGACCATTTTTTACATTTTCCAAAGCATTAACACAAAAAATATGAATTAAATCATACTGTCCATGAACATTCTTAGGGAGAAAACCGTAACCATAAAATACAAAAGAAATAATGAAATGTATGTAAAAATTCTGAGATTTTTTATGTGGATGGGAAAATGTGTCTTTGACAACTTTCATGTTTTACATTCATATTGAAGAGACACTCATTTTCGTGTAGAAAATGGTCTTTCATGAGAGCTCAGCAGCAAACAAACAAATTTCACAGAACAGACATATTTCAGGATTAAGCTTAAATGGACACTCAAATCTCAAAATTAATGCACCAAACTTTCCAGTCTACTAAACAAGACCCCAATGAACAACTTTCATTTTTTGTGAAGTTTCAAAAGAAGACTCTAAACATAAGATAACTACAAGTCAATATGACCACGCACAGAAAAACACTCAGACTCAAGGACGCCAACAGAATTGCATGATTTCATTAAATGCATTAAAAATACGAAACGTGCATGAATATTTTTGTATTTTTTATATGTTATGCATTAAGATCTTATGAACAAATGTCATGAAGAGGTCTTTATGAAACAAAGTCTAGAATAACCCATGGAAAATCATTTAGCGTGAAAGGTCAGATCAGAAAAATTCCATCTCAGGTTCTAATCACTATATTTCCAGATTTCTGCTTTCAATTTCGGGACCCTTTTGACATAGCAAACGACGTCAATTTTCGTGCCATAATATATCAAATCGAAGATCTCAAAGTCATCTATGAATGTTCAGAACATTTATTTTCGAGATTTCGTCATCTAAACACGAAAAATTGAGTTACCAGATAATTGCACATGCTGATGCGCCTAGAGCTCGTTGGAAATGAATCCGTCGTGTCGCCAAGGCTTGTTCCACGGCGGCAAATTTTTCTCTCTCAAAATTTGTTTCTCTTGAAATCTCTCCAAAAGAATTTTTTTTTCTCCAGTTTTTCTTCAATCTCCCAAAACTCTCTCAAACATCCAAAATTTTCTCTCTAAAAAAATTCCCCTCTCAAGCTCATTTCTTCCTCCTTTTATAAATCACTCATTTATCTTCCATTCTAATTTTTCCATTAACTCTATCTCCCATTCTAATTTCTCCACTAACTCTTCTTCATTTTCATCTTCCCTTCTCCATCTCTATCTCACATTCTAATTTCTCCACTAACTCTTCTTCATATTCATCTTTCCTTCTCCATATCTATCTCCCATTCTACTGACTCTTCTTCATCTCCATCTTCCCTTCTCTATTCTCATCTTATTTTCTTTATCTTCTCTTCTCCATCTCCTCTTCTCCATCTTCCTATCTTCATCTCCTCTTCTCCATCTTCCCTTCTCTATTCTAATTTCTCCACTAACTCTTCTTTTTGTTATTTACAAAATAATCCCTCAAGTATTAGGTATTTGCACTCTAGTCCATGAGATTTTAAGTATTTGTAATTCAGTCCCTGGAGAAATATTTCTTTAAGTCCAAATCTCCTCACAATTTTCGACACACCTATCGCATGTTGAATTTAAGCTCATTTCTTGCTATTGAAAATAATGCAAAATTTAATTAAAGCCCTGTTTGTAAAATTGAGTCATTCTGGGTATAATTGGGCCAAGATGAAAATTTGGAATATTAAAGAACAATGTCACAACTCCTAAAAGTGAAAAATGAAAATAAATTGACTCAAATTGAATTTTTTTAGGCCCGATTCGAGATTATGCTCGTTAAGGAATACACGACCTCGAATTAGATTTTTTTAAATTTGCGATGGCCAACATGAAAAGGGATTTAAAGGAAAAATATTGACTATTTTTATGTATTTTATGGCCTCAAATGCTATTATTTATTAAATATTTTCCTAATTTCTAAAAATTATATTTAAAAAAATACAAAAAATATGAAAAATTATTTTTTTACTCAAAAATGGTTGCCTAAGCTTGGCCAAGGCTTCCAAAGTTGATTTTACAATTTTCTCATTTTTATAGATTTTCTATCAATTTTAGAAAATAAAAATACCGAAAAATACTGAAAATATGAAAAATCATTTTTTGGTCAAAATTGGTTCCCTAGGCTTGGCAAAGGTCTCCAAAGTTAATTTTTTCAAATTTATGAATTTTTATGGATTTTCTATTAATTTTAAAAAAGAAGAAAAGAAAAGGTGATTGAAAATCAGGTGTCAACATATATCTCTGCCATCTTCACACAATTCATTCCACCACTCCTTCAGCTGATCCTTTGCTGGAGTAACGACCTGGACATCCCCTATTGTATATAGCTCGAGACACTTGACAAACTCTCTTTACAAAAGTCATGGATCGACTCGAAAAAATAAGTAAAGATAGAGCAAAAGTTCTAGAAAAATACCGCCTTCTAACGCACTAAATATGCCAATTACATAGACATGCACATGAAATGCTTCGTGAGGTTCGATTTCTATCTAGCATGGCTTGATAAAGGTGGAGCCCTAAGGATGTCCAGACCGAATCACTTTAGTTGGTGATTGAGTCGGGGGTCCCCGTAGACATTCGGCTTAGCCAAGTAACGACCCACATCATAATGGCTAACGATGGGGATGGCAATTCTTGGCACCAATTTGAAGAGTCTGGGACTTGTAAAGGGTGACTCGGGCCAAATGGTGATGGCCGAAGTGTCCCCATCCAAGTACCATCCTAAGCCTAGCCATTCGGGTCCAATGGTGGGTTGTGTGTGCTAAGTGTAAATGTAAGAACAATAAAGACATGTACAAAAGTTTAAGGCATCCAACACTTCAATATAAACCCAGAATACATACATTCCAACACCAATCTGCATGAAAAAGGTTAGCAAGCACTCAACCCCTTATCACTCTAAAGCCTACAAAAACATTTAACATCTCGAGGTAAGTTTCAATCAATATCGTCCAAAGCGAGACATCCATGAAATTTTATTAGGCCTAAGTCCACTAAAGCTTTCAATTTTTTCTTTTCGACAGATTTATTAGGCCGATGAAACTACTTTTGCCAAAAAGAGATTCTCATAGGGAAGGAGAAGACTTATCATGCTTCAGCAAGCTACATTCAAGGGCATGTTATTCCAAAAGATTAGGTTCTAGTGATACCTCAAGTTGCCGTGCAAGACACCAAGCAGATGGAAATCAATCACCTCAAGCGAAAGATTGCTAGGGCTAAAGAGGCAGCCAAGAAGAGTGAAGACAAATACAAGAAGCTCAAGGCCCGTGCTACCTCCTAGAAATATATAGCTCGGGCTAGTTAGAGTCTTGGTGTATTTCATTTAAGACATGTATTGTTGATATTATTATTTTTGGACGACCTTTTTATGGTATTTAAGTCTCTCGGGTATCTTTGAGTCGCTTCTGGCTCCCAGCCGAAAGAATGAAATTTTGTTCACATCTTGAGCTTTTTGTGTAAAAATTTTGAATTATTCCAGTTTGTTTCTCTTTTATTACCAATTGATCCTTGGAAATTAAATAGTTTGGAACTTCAAAAGTTTATAAGACATCATTCTCGTATCATCCATTGCCACATAAGCTTTTTACAAAGTGATTAAAACATGGAAGTTGGGACTTTGGATAAATCACTTGCAAATTTTCAGATCACGATTTGCATTTTAATCACCCTTTTGCCCCCCAAAGTAAAATCAGTCAAGGCAGTTTTTGAACGAATAAATTTTGGGATGTGTAATTCTAGCTTCAAACATAAAATTTGTTCGTTCCTCTTTTGGCTGCGTGATGGTAAATTTTGGTGATATTTTGACCACTCCAAGATTTTTGAATTCAAACGAGTCTCGGCTATAAGTCAAATTAGGTCACGTGAGTCAGTCTAGAGAGTTATCATGGATCGACTCGTCGTTTTCGTCCATCGTACTAATTTGTGTTGATTATCTTTTTAGGTAACTCATCACAGGCACTCCTCACCTGCATAATACTCCTTTCAAAACGAGGAAGATGGCCGAAAAATCTAAGATCAACACGATGGTCCAAGAAGCTGTCAAGGAGCAGATGAATTGAATAAACGAGCGAATTAAAGGGGTGTCTCAAGCAATGGAAAGACTAATGGCTCATTTTACAGCTAAGCTACAGCCATCTAGCTCAGTCTCTCAATCAACGGCACCTCCTCTACCTTTTCCGATGGGCAATACTGATAAAATTTCAAACAACGTCCTCGATCGTGAGCCACCACTGGATGATGTCATTTTTGTAAGTACTAATCCTGGCGCATCACTTGTAAACGTGACACTCCGAGCCAACCCTGTGGCCGGAGGAATGAGTGGGGAGGCCGCAAAGGTTATAGCCCAGATGGATTAGAAGTTACGAGAACTTGAGGGTACATATAGTATCACTCCCATTGACTTGTCGATTTATTCCAAGGTCCAGGTACCTAAAAAATTCAAGATGCCCGATTTTAAGAAATATGATGGCACATCCAATCTAGTTCAACATGTTCAAATGAATCAGGCCAGTGTTGACACTTAATTTTCAATCATTTTTTTTCTTTTAAAATTAATAAAAAAATTCAAAAAATTGAAAATTCAACTTTGGGGACCTTGGCTAAGCCCAAAAAACCAATTTTGACCGAAAAATGATTTTTCATATTTTCAGTATTTTTCTGTATTTTTATTTTCAAAAATTAATATAAAATCCATAACAATTCATAAAATTAGAAAATGAACTTCGGGGACCTTGGCTAAGCCCATGAAACCAATTTTGATCAAAAAATGATTTTTCATATTTTCAGTATTTTTCGGTATTTTTATTTTCGAAAATTAATATAAAATCCATAAAAATTCATAAAATTAGAAAATGAACTTTGGGGACCTTGTCCAAGCCTAGGGAACCAATTTTGAACAAAAAATAAATTTTTGTATTTTTTTATTTTTTATATATTTTAGAAATTAGGAGAATATTTAATAAATAACAGCATTTGAGGCCACCAAAATATATAAAAATAGTCAATATTTTTATTTTAAATCCCTTTTCATGTTGGCCATTACAAATTTAAAAAATCCAATTCGGGGTCGTGTATTCCTTCACGAGCATAATCTCGAACCGAGCCTAAAAAATTCAATTTGAGTCAATTTATTTTCATTTTTTTTACTTTTAGGAGTTGTGACATTGTTCTCTAATATTTTAAATTTTCATCTTGGCCCAATTATACCCAGAATGACTCAATTTTGCAAAAGGGCTTTAATTAAATTCTGCATTATTTTCAGCGGCAAGAAATGAGCTTAAATTTGACATGCGGTGAATTTTGACTAAATATAGGGAAGGTGTGTCAAAAATTGTGAGGAAATTTGAACTTAAGGAAATATTTTTTCATGGACGAAATTGTAAATACTTAAAATTCAGGGAGTAGAGTACAAATACCTAACTCTTGAGGGATTATTTTGCAAATAACAAAAAGAAGAAATGGATAAATTAGAATAGAGAAGGGAAGATGGAGAAGAGGAGATGGAGAAGAGAAGATGGAGAAGAATGGATGGAGAAAATAAGATAAAAATAGAGAAGGGAAGATGAAGATGAATAAGAGTTAATGGAGAAATTAGAATGGAAGATAAATATGGAGAAGGGAAGATGAAGATGAAGATGAAGAAGAGTTAGTGGAGAGATTAGAATGTGAGATAATTATGGAGAAGGGAATATGAAAATGAAGAAGAATTAGTGGAGAAATTAGAATGGGAGATAGATGAGTAGGCTATAAAAGAAAGAAAAAGTGAGCTTGAGAGGGGGATTTTTTTTTAGAGAAAATTTTGGTATTTGAGAGGATTTTGGGAGATTAAATAAAAATTTGAGAAGAACAAAATACCAAAAAGAGAGAGAATTTTGAAAATGATAGGAGTTTAAAGCTAGGGGTTATCATCACAAATTCCTTCATCGATCAACATAAATCAAGAGTTCATCCTCGTCAACGAGCAAGCAAATCCGAGCTAAGTGTTTTTATTTATTCATTTATTTGTGGTTTTAGTCGCAAATTAGCACAAATTGTATACACTTTCACCACCTCCATTTTCCCCATATTTTATGCCAGGAGAAAGATATCTCTACGACAATGGCAAAAATCTCGAGAAGGCAGCCGCAGCTATATAGCAACGGTCAATCCTATGGAAACACAAAATTGGCTTGGAGGAGTCCCCAAGTGCGCATAAATTTTAAATTGTTGAATCAATTTGTTGTAATTTATTTTTAAGAACTCAAACCCGAGAATGGAGAGGCAAAGCGCATCCACTAGAGGTCGTTTATTACCTGCAATTTAAATACCTACACCATCAAATCCCAAAGGGAAGAGCCAAGCCAATGCTAGGCCGCCCATTGGAGGTTTTACTTACTGTTATTTAAATACCTGCAATTTAAATACCTGCACCATCAAATCCCAAAGGGAAGAGCCAAGCCAATGCTAAGCCGCCCATTGAAGGTTTTACTTACTGTTATTTAAATACCTGCACCATCAAATCCCAAAGGAAAGAGCCAAGCCAATGCTAAGCCGCCCATTGAAGGTTTTACTTACTGTTATTTAAATACCTGCAATTTAAATACCTGCACCATCAAATCCCAAAGGGAAGAGCCAAGCCAATGCTAGGCCGCCCATTTGAGGTTTTACTTACTGTTATTTAAATACCTGCAATTTAAATACATGCACCATTAAATCCCAAAGAGAAGAGCCAAGCTAATGCTAGGCCGCCCATTTGAGATTTTACTTACTGTTATTTAAATACATGTATCATTAAATTCCAAAAGGAATAGCCGAGTCAATGCTAGACCGCCCATTGAAGGTTTTACTTACCGTTATTTAAATTTCTGTAATTTAATTCCTGTACCATTAAACCCCAAAAGAGAGGGCCAAGTTAAGGCTACGCCATCCATTGGAGGTGTTTATTTACTATCATTTACTTCCTATAATTTAATTTTTAAATCATCAGACCCCAAAAATGAGTATGTCGCAGCACTGCACAGAAATCGTTAATTCACTCCCTCTTTCGGCTTCAGGGAAATATTTAATATTCTGAAAATGCCAAAAAATGTCACTCACGTACATTTCATTTAAAAAAGTGAAAATACAAAAGAAGACATCCCACTAGAGCCTTAGGAGTAAATCAAGTCTGAGTTGCTGAATTAGAATATCCATGAAATTAAGGTACCGAAAGGGCATTAGTTTTAATTAAGTAGTGTAACCAAGTCCCCGAACTCACAATCTCTAGTTCGCTAAAATAAATTAGTCCTCCCGCTAGTTTATTTAGGTTCCTAATCGACCTACCAAAAACGATTAGTGACTACTCCAAAAATTAAAAACATCTCAACAAAAACCAAAGTCGCGATTCGGTAGGGCTTGGGAGGGCCTACGTTAGGTTAGTTAAATCTAATTAACCTAATAATCCGTTAACCCTTTAGAAATACTTTTTTTAGAGGGTCGCGACAGCCAGGATGAACGAATACGTAGCTAATGGTCCCTTGATGGTTCAGACTTTCCAAGCCAGTGTGAGAGAGGCAACCATGAGATGGTACACATACTACGAGGTGTATCGCATAGAAGATTGGGAAAAGGTAGCCAACATATTCGTTAAGCATTTCAGTTTTAACTTGGATGTCGTCACTTCTAGAGAAGATTTGGAGCAGTCAGAAATAAAGAAAGGCGAGACGATCAGACAGTATGCCACTAGGTGGAGGAACACCGCAGCTCAGCTAAAACCAGTACCACCCGAGCGTGAACTCATGAGGTTATTTGTCTCTACCCTCCCCCAGGCCATACGATCACGCATCCTTGGAACTGCAGCTACATCATTCAGTCATCTCATTGCGATGGGTGAAGAGATTGAGGCTGGCTTAAAGAAGGGATGGTATGGAGATACCAGTACAAGTACTAAGTGGTTTATGACTAAGAAAGATAAAGAGCCAGCCCCCCAAGTCAACATGACCTATGTCCAAAAGCCTCCGGTCCAAGCTCCTAAGGGACAAATCCTTAATCAACAGTCAACTAGCTCCAGATCGCAAGGCCAGAGAGGGAACAGACGTAATAATGGGCAGTTTACCCCACTTCCTGGGACTCTTTCTCAAGTCTTGGCCGTTTTGCGCAAGAAGGAGCTATTGACAACTGAGCCATTGCGACCGAATTATGCATCCTTTGCAAGGTACGACCCGTCGAAGAAGTGTGACTATCATCACGGTGAACTCGGACATGACACGAATGACTATTATGTACTTAAGAACCACATTTAGGATTTGCTTGAGTCTGGAGGAATTTCCTTTCAGAACAGTAGTCAACCGAACAATTAAAATAGCCCATTGCCTGATCATTCGGGCAAAGTCAATGCTGTTTTTGACTCAGAAGTTAGGCGGACAAATGGTTTCAAGGTTCGGGTTGTTAACATTTTTTATGCTTTAGTATGGGCAAAATATTATCAGATTGGAGAGGTAGTAACGTCGGGTCAGCTAAAGAAAAAGGTTTTGAGTCTAATTAATGATGGCATGTTAGTGTGTGCAAATCAGGTTGGGATGGTGGCCACTATATCTCAGATCATCATTGACTGGGATCAAGAATTTACAGCCTTGAGTACATCTCAGATCGAGTCAGAATCGAAAATTGACCCAGTGGAAGTTGATGTGACTAACCTGGTTAAAACCGACCCCGAGTTGGCCGATATGCCACCTTTGGAGGATGCCTATGATAATGAGTTGGGATTGTCATCCCTGACAGTTTTATGATTACTCCGTCTCAGCCCTTTCTATATGAAAGTAACAAAGTGGTGCCATGGTCTTATGAACTAGAGATGAATTTAGTGACGAGGTTAGGACGTACGTATAACAGTGATCAATCGGTCAAGCAGACTACGGACAAGGAAGCCAAGGAGTTCCTAGTAGTGATTAAGGCAAGTGAGTACAACATGGTTGATCAGCTGAGGAAGTTGCCAGCTTAGGTATCCTTGTTGGAACTTCTCCAGTCATCCAAAAAGCATCACAATTCCTTTATGAAAGTTCTAGGAGAGATTCATATCTCGAAGAATATTGATGGAGATAAACTAAAAAAATTTGTCAGAGTAGTCCTTCTGAAGGATCAAATCGTATTATCTGAAGACGAGATTCCAATCGAAAGGAAAGGCCATAATAAAGTTCCGCATATTTCGATCAAGCACAAGCAAACCCACGTGGCTCGAGTGCTTGTTGACAACGGATCGTCTTTAAATTTATGTCCTCTAGCCACACTAAGTTGCTTGGGTATCGATCCGACCAGAATGCAAGCAGCCACGACCTCAGTCAGAGACTTTAGATGGGGTGAAGAAGAATGCTATGGGGCAAATCAATTTAGAAATACAAATCGAACCCTCTATGTTCGATGTTTTATTCCAAGTAGTGGATATCCCTTCAGCTTTCAATCTTTTACTAGGCCGCCCATTGATCCACAATACCGAGGCCATTCCATCCAATCTCCATCAAAAGATCAAATTTGTGGTTGAGCAAAAGCTGGTTACAATCCATGGAGAGGAGGATTTCCATATTTTCAATGAGACGGTTATTCCTTACATGGAACCTGAACATACCGAAGATGACTCTTACCATTCTTTCGAGTTGGTGCACACTATTCATGCCTCACTAAAGAGTCCTTTGCCGATTCCTGAGTTATCTAAAACGTTCATCATGATTGCTAAAGTAATGGTGAGTAACGGATTTGAGCCTAGTACTGGATTAGACAAGCAAGGTCAAGGGATCCGTACCTCGATTAAAGATAATGAGCAATCCCACACTGCCGGCTTGGGATTTCACGGAGTTGCGTGCCATAGTCTTAACAAATATAATCATGCCCGAGGGGGTGGTCGGACTAGTCGCCGGGGCCGAGGCCTGGAAGGCTGTGGAAAGCCTAAATGCAGTTCAATACCACCGTCCCTTTATGAAACCTTCCATTCAGCCGGGGTAGAAGGTAGCTGCGATGATCTAAGCAAATTTGAAGATGATCTAGGGATAATCTTCCTTGACTCGCCAAAAAAACAGGAGCCTGGAGTGATGATTCTTGATACTAATGGTGATGACATGCCGTGCCTTGCTGACTTGTTCAAGGATTTAACCATTGCTGCTACATTTGAAGACCTAATATAGGTCGATGAAGCTGATGATGCTGGAAGTTTAGTCAATGCAGATCGTGATATAGCACCCCAGCCTCTGAAGCCATCTGTCACTGCCATATTTGACGATCCACTGGGAGGGTTAAAATCGGAGTAATATCTTTACATTTTGTACTCCCTTATGTGGGAATTTGTTTCACTTTCTTGAGGACTTTCCTTTTGTTCCGGGTTGTATTGTAAGCATTTCCTTAAACGTGTAATTCTAAAAAGTTTTTCATAATGTTTTGGAATCTTGTTGAGGCACCCAAACTAACCCGATGACGATAGCCAATGATTCAAAAATTCTGTCATCTCTGATGAGCACTGAGGGTTAGGCTTCTACAAGATTTCCCGTCCTAAAGTTTCTTAAAAAAAAAAAAGAGAGGGAACACATGAATCGCAGTAAACCTTGTTTGTCCTTTTGATTTCGCTACTTTGTGTTCAGGGGCAAACATGAGGAGGGAAAAACGATGGATAGTCATATGCCATGCCAACGATTCAGATGGTGCTGATATGAGTGATGAGGGGATACGTCAAGACCTCGATCACCATGAGAAGCCTAAACTTTCAACCTTTGAAGAAAGTTTGTCGATCAACATCGGTGACATGGAGAATCCTAAAGAGGTGAAAATTGGAGCTAACCTCCCTAGGGATGTGTCCAAGCGCTTAAAGGAACTCTTGAAGAGTTATCAAGAATCTTCGTCTGGTCCTATACAGACATGCCAGGTCTTAATCGATCGATTATTGAGCATTGCTTACCAATCGATCCTTTAATTAAGCCCAAGAAATAAAAGCGATGCAACGCTAAGCCAAAGTTAGCAAAGAGAATCGAAGAGGAAGTCATGAAGCTCATCGATATCGGATTTATAGAAGTTACTCAGTATCCTACTTGGGTAGCTAATATAGTTCCCATATTGAAGAAAGATGGTCGTGTTCGGGTTTGTGTGGATTACCGTGACTTAAACAAAGCTAGTCCAAAGGATGATTTTTGCTCCTACACATTGATGTACTCATGGATAATATAGCAGGCTTCGAGCTATTCTCATTTATGGATGGTTTCTCAAGTTATAATCAAATATTAATGAATGAAGAAGACAAAGAAAAGACAGCCTTTACTACCCCCTATGGGATATTCCATTATAAGGTCACGCCCTTCGGCCTCAAAAATGCTGGAGCAACGTACTAATGGGCAATAGTTACTTTGTTCCATGATATGATGCACAAGGAGATTGAGGTCTATGTCGATGATATGATTGTAATGACCCGATATGGAGAAGATCATATCGAAACCCCGATGAAGCTATTTGAAAGGTTTCGAAAATTCAAATTGCGCCTTAACCCGACCAAGTTCGTGTTCGGTACTAATTTGGGTAAGTTGCTTGGGTTTATTGTCAGCAGCAAGGGCATCGAAATTGATCCGTCCAAAGTTAAAGCTATATATGAGCTCAAACCGCCAAAGACTGTCAAGGAGGTTCGGAGTCTCATGGACAAATTCAACTACATTGCCCGATTCATCTCCCAACTAAGCAAAACTGCTAAGCCATTTTTTAAATTACTCAAAAAGAATGTACTAATTAAATGGGACTGTTCCGCCAACGCCAGGGCAGCCTTTAATTATATATCTCACAATCCATAGTGAGACTTTGGGTGCGATACTTGCTCAAAAAAGTCAGGAGGATGGAAAGGAAAGCGATATCTACTATTTGAGTAAAAAATTCACAGCTTCTGAGTTGAACTACTCTAAAGCAAAAAAGACGTGCGCAGCACTAGTTTGGGTACTACACTAGCTATGGCAGTATACCTTGCATTATCAGGTACTTTTGGTGATAGAATGCGATCTTATCAAATATTTGCTGAATCAGCCCGCCTTGGTTGGGAAGCTTGCTAAATGGCAAGTGCTTACTTCTAAGTTTGATATTCAATACCTCTCACAAAAGTCAGTTAAAGGACGAGTTATAGCTGACATCCTGGCCGAAAACCCGAGAAAAAATGAAGACGCCTATTACCCTGAGGATTGAATCATGGCAATAGATAATTATGCCTGGACTATGCACTTTGACGGGGCTGTAAATTTATCGGGATCCGGCACCGGAGTAGTTTTAATATCCCTAGGCGGGCAACATTATACAGTAGCTGCGAAGTTGATTTTCCCTTGTACCAACAATATAGCAGAGTATGAAGCATGTATTCTCAGGTTACAAGCTGCAATCGAGATGGGAGTAGCCCGGCTTAAAGTATTTGGGGATTCAGCTTTAATTATTCTTCAGACCATTGGCAAATGGAGGACGCGGGACACTAAACTACTCCGTTATCATGAATATCTAGAAGAGTTAGTAGATGAGTTTGATGATATCTCATTCGAGTATCTATCCAGAACTCACAATCAGTTTGCAGATGCATTAGCCACATCATCATCAATGTTGCAAGTCACTGGCGGACTTGAGGTGGAACCATTCAAAATCGAAGTGTTGAGAAAGCCAGCTTACTGCATGGCCGTGATCAATGAGTTAGATGACAAGCCATGGTATCATGACATCAAGGCCTACATCCAAAAGTGGGAATTTCTTGAAAAAAGCACCACGTCAAACAAAAAGTATATAAAGAAAGTGGCCTCGAAGTTCTTTTTGAGTGGAGAAAGCCTGTATAAGCGATCTTATGATTCAGTCCTACTGAGATGTATCGATTCTAATGAAGCAGTGTGTTTAATGATAGAGATACACGAAGGTGTTTGCGGTCCATATATGAATGGCCATATGTTGGCCAAGAAAATCATGAGATTAGGTTGTTTTTGGCTCACCCTGGAAAGCGACTGTTACTTTCAATAGTCTCTAAATATAGTAGTACCCGCCGTACTGTCACTTTCAATAGTCTTTAAATAGGCACCTTTTTCGGCTACGTCGTATTTTAGAAACTTCGCTGTTTGTGATTTTACAATCCTTGGGCCTCCATTAGGATTGTAAAATCGATATCCCTTGGAGTGGTCTGGATAGGATACGAAGTAATACCTTATGGTCTTGGGATCCAACTTATTCAAGATTGGATATATAGCTTTACTTCTACAGGACAACCCCAGACCTTCAAATGATTCAGGCTGGGTTTACGCCCAGTCCATAACTCAAAAATAGTTAGTGGAGCAGCCTTAGTGGAAACTCGATCCAATACGTAAAGGGCTGCCTTCAAAACTTCACCTCATAAGAATTTAGGCATGTTGGTCCTACTCATCATACTCCTTATTATGTCCATTAAGGTGCGATTTCACCTTTCTGCCACACCATTCTGTTCAGGACTCCCAAGTATAGTAAACTGAGCTACTATCCCAGAATCCTCTAAGTATTTAGCAAATGGCCTTTTAAGCTGTCCAGCAATCGATAGGTCTGCCATAATACTCACCACCTCGGTCAAATCTGACAACCTTGATGACTTTTCCCAGCTGTTTCTCGATTTCAGTTCAAAATATCTTGAATTTATCAAAAGACTCAGATTTTTCTTTAATCAAGAACAGATAACCATATCGAGAATAGTCATCAATAAATGTGAAGAAATAATAATTTCTACACAATGTGAGAATATAAGGTTTACTTATTTCAGTGTGTATGACCTCTAATAGGTCAGAGGTTCGGATTGCAGACTTCTTTTTTATTTTGGTCATCTTGCCTCTACAGCAATCTACACAAGTTTCCAGATCATCTTTAAGAGCATGTAGGATATTGGCCTTTATAAGTCCTTCTACTTTTTCCCTGAAAATGTGACTAAGACGCTTATGCCACAATGTATAAAACTGTTCTTTAGGTAGAGACCTTTTGGAGATAACTTTCTCAGCTGTACAAGCTACGTATATATTGTTGGGAGTTAAACACAGTCTGTATAATCCGTTGGACATGTTGCAGTACCCAACCTTATTTGAATTATAAAATATAAAAACCACACTGTTCTTTATTTCAAAAGAGTAATCACACATATCCAAAACATGATATAGAAAAATTAATTTCCATCTAAAAGAAGGTACATAGAAAGTGTTTCTCAACATTAAATGAAATCAAGATTTTAGAATCAAAATAACATCTCCCACGAACTCAACATCAGCCTTGTTGTTATGTCCCACTATGAGTTTCGATTCATCCTGATTTGGTGTCCTCTAATTTATGAACCCTTGTATGGTGAACGCAACATGGTTAGTTGCACCACTATCTAGCCACCATGAACTAGATGGGGCTTCAGATAGATTGAATTCACAAATCAGTGCCAAAGAATCATTACCTGTATGCTCATATTTAGAAAGCCAATTTTTATATTAATTGCAGTCCTTCTTCATGTGATCCCTCTTCTTACAGAAGAAACAACGATCACTTTTCTTCTTAAAGGATGCTTTCTTGCGACTCAAGTTGTCAGATAGACCAGTTATGGGGCGAGTTTATGAGTACAAGATCTAGGCCCCTTACCTTTCTTACTACTAGAGCTAGAGGCAATTAGGCCATAGTGCCCTCCATCCTTTTTCAATTTTTCTTCTTCTGCCACCACTTTAGATATCAAATCATTTATAGACTAAGTTTCATCTTCAGTGTTAAAACTGGTCTTGATCATTCCAAATTTAGGGGAAAGGGTGTTCAAAACTCGATGAACCATAATAGCATCAAGGATAACTATGCCTAAGACTTTCAATTTTGTCTGCAAATCCAGCATTCTCATGATATAATCCCTAACACCTCTTACACCCATATACCACATATTAAAAAGTACCTGGACAAGTGTCTCAATTTCAGCATTCGAAGATACTCGATACCTCGCTTCTAGGGCTTCCAACATTTCTTTAGTGGTGCGGTTAGTTGGCAGGCTGCTTTTTAAAGGTTCCTGTATGGATCACTTCATTGACAACAAGCAGATTATGTTACTCTTTTTCCAGGTGGCAAAACGGGCCATCTCGAGCACCGTGCTGATCTTTACTAGGTTAGCAGGCTTGTCCTCATAAAGAGCGACATGAACATCGGCCAGTTCCATTGCAAACAGAAAATCCTCCTTCCATTTCTTAAATTCGAACCATTCATGACCTTTATCATAATGGAGTTGTCATTTACAGAAAAGGTGACTGGAAAAATAAGTAATGCTTATATTAGCATCATGTGAGTACTATGTAATTTTAAAACCTTAAAAGTACACATTTCATAGAGTCACACGCATTATCACATAATCACCTTTGGGTAGAATATATGACATGCAGTTATTAACTCCCTAAATAACAATGACCATGAGAATATATTCTAATTTTTCGTGAATCACCACCTTTGGATGTGTGAATCACTAGAATTAGTCACTTCCCAGTCATATATTATTCATGCATCCCTCTGTGAACAAATACACAATCACCTCCTTTGGGAGTATAATTATGCATTAGAACAGGAGATATCCTACTACAACGTGAGACTGATATTTCTCAAATTCAACTAAGTATGCTACTTTGACGATAACAGCTTAATTAAACTTTCGAAACTCTCTCACACCAGGGATATAAATTTTGTACCTCACATTCACCGTATGACGTGATCTTAAATTTGATGACATGGACAATTGTTATTAAAATCATAGCTAGTGCTAATAACATTGCTTCATATGTGTCGGTTCAATATGAGTTAGTGCTCAGTTACCCTCTACACATTCATTACGCGGTATTCAACAAGTGAGCCAATCCTCATTATTCCCAAAAATCATATGAAAATAATCAAATAAGATTAAAATGCCAAAATTACCCCTGATTATTGTACCTGCACAGGGGTTTTTTGCATTTTTCAAGACTTTAAAAGGCTTAAAAAATTAAAATGAATATACTACATTGTAGAGAATTTTCATAAGAGCACAACGGTGGAAAAATCAGCCAAAATGGACCATCCACGTGCCCTCACGCGCCACACGTACCATGCACGTGTGACACCAACGGTTGATGGTTTAACTGTTACCGTTAACGATCAACGGTCAACCGTTAACGATCAACGGTCGACGGTTGATCGATCAACGGTTGACTCGATCAGGTTGAGTTGACCCGGTCAACGGGTCCCGTTGACTAGGTCAAAGGCCGCGGGATGACGTCATCCGCCACGTGGCAACCGCTTATAAGGCGGCGCCCACCCAATGGTGGCGCCATGTAGCGCCTTCTCATTCGTGGGAAGGCGGTTGGCACGTGGGGAAGGTGGTTTTACTGATGTCACCTATGGCGAATGAGAAAGCGTCATGTGGCGCCTTCTCATTTGTCGGAAGGCGGTTTTGCTGGCGTCACCTATGGCAATTGGAGTGTCGCGACCCTCTAAAAAAAAATTTTAAATTTTAAAAGGGGTTAACGGATTATTAGGTTAATTAGATTTGACTAACCTAATGCGGACCCTCCCAAGCCCTACCGAATTGCAACTTTGGTTTTTGTTTAAATGATTTTGAAATTTGGAGTCGCCACTAATCGTTCTTGGTAGGTCGATTAGAAACCTAAATAAATTAGCGGGAGAACTAATTTATTCCTGCGAACCAGAGATTATGAGCTCGGGGACTTGGTTACACTAGTTAATTAAAACTAATGCCCTTTCGGTACCTTAATTTCATGGATATCCTAATCCGGCAACTCAGGCTTGGTTTATTCCTAAAGCTCTAGTAGGGTATTCTCTTTTGTGTTTTCACTTTTTAAATAGGATGCATGGATGGTATGTATTTTTATTTGTTATATTTTTTTAAGTGTTAAAGATTCCCTGAAGCCGAAAGAGGGAGTGTGTTAACGACTTCTGTGCAGTATTACGACCTACTCATCTTTTGGGTCTGATGATTCAAAAATTAAATTATAGGAAGTTCATGACAGTGAATAAACACCTCCAATGGGAGGCCTAGCATTGGCTTGGTTCTTCCCTTTGGGATTTAAGGTACAGGTATTTAAGTTGCAAGTATTTAAACTAATGTAAGTAAAAACCTCCAATGGGAGGCTAAGCATTGACTTGGCTCTTCCCTTTGGGATTTAAGGTACAGGTATTTAAGTTGCAGGTATTTAACTACTGTAAGTAAAAACCTCCAATGGGAGGCTAAGCATTGGCTTGGCTCTTCCCTTTGGGATTTAAGGTACAGGTATTTAAGTTGCAGGTATTTAACTACTGTAAGTAAAAACCTCCAATGGGAGGCTAAGCATTGGCTTGGCTCTTCCCTTTCGGATTTAAGGTGCAGGTATTTAACTACTGTAAGTAAAAACCTCCAATGGGAGGCTAAGCATTGGCTTGGCTCTTCCCTTTGGGATTTAAGGTGCAGGTATTTAAGTTGCAGGTATTTAACTACTATAAGTAAAAACCTCCAATGGGAGGCTAAGCATTGGCTTGGCTCTTCCCTTTGGGATTTATGGTGCAGGTATTTAAATTGCGGATGGACTTTGTCCTCTCCATTTTGGAGTATGAATTTTTTAAAATGAAATACAACGAATTGATTCAACAATTTGAAATTTGTGCGCGCTTGAGGACTCCTCCAAGCCGATTTTGTGCTTCCATAGGATTGACCATTGATATAGAGCTGCGGCTTCCTGACATAAAATAGAGTGAAGTGTTAGTATACAAAATATGTGCTAATCTGCACCTAAAACCAAAAGAGTAGAAAGAGTACTTATCTCCCATTTTTTTGGGAGGGATTTCTATAATTGATTTTCGCTCTCTATGTTCCCAATATACAGAGTTTCTTTTGAATTAAGAGGGACTTTTAGTCACAGATCAGTTGAGAAATCGGTGGACAGCTTAGGAGCTTGTCTGGGCCGATTTTTGCATCTCGACGAGATTTTTGTTGTTGACGTAGAGATATCCTTCTCCTGACATAAAATATGGAAGAAAAAGGAGAGGGAGAAAGTGTATACAATTTGTGCTAATTTGCGAGTAAAACCATAAATAAATGAATAAATAAAAACACTTAGCTTGAATTTGTTTGCTCGTTGACGAGGATGAACTCTTGATTTATATTGATCGATGAAGGAATTTGTGATGATAACCCCTAGCTTTAAACTCCCATCATCTTCAAAATTCTCTCTCTTTTGGTATTTTCTTTCTCTCAAAATTTTCTTCAATCTCCCAAAACTCTCTCAAACATCCAAAATTTTCTCTCAAAAAATTCTCCCAAACACTTCAAATTTTCTCTCTCAAGAATCCTTTCTCAAGCTCACTTCTTCCTCCTTTTATAACCTACTCATCTATCTCCCATTCTAATTTTTCCACTAACTCTATCTCCCATTCTAATTTCTCCACTAACTCTTCTTCATTTTCATCTTCCATTCTCCATCTCTATCTCACATTCTAATCTCTCCACTAACTCTTCTTCATCTTCATCTTCCCTTCTCCATATTTATCTCCCATTCTAATTTCTCCACTAACTCTTCTTAATCTCCATCTTCCCTTCTCTATTCTTATCTTCCATTCTAATTTCTCTACTAACTCTTCTTCATCTCCATCTTCCCTTCTCTATTCTTATCTTATTTTCTCCATCCATTCTTCTCCAACTTCTCTTCTTCATCTCCTCTTCTTCATCTTCCCTTCTCTATTCTAATTTATCCACTAACTCTTCTTTTTATTATTCGTAAAATAATCCTTCAAGAGTTAGGTATTTGCACTCTAGTCCTTGAATTTTAAGTATTTACAATTCAGTCCCTGAAAAAAATATATTTCTTTAAGTCTAAATCTCCTCACAGTTTTTGACACACCAAAATTTACCACATGTCAAATTTAAGCTCATTTCTTGTCGCTGAAAATAATGTATAATTTAATTAAAGCCCTTTTGCAAAATTAAGTCATTCTGGGTATAATTGGGCCAAGATGAAAATTTAAAATATTAGAAGACAATGTCACAACTCATAAAAAGTGAAAGTTAAAATAAGTTGACTCAAATTAAATTTTTTTAGGCCCGATTCGAGATTATACTCGTGAAGGAACACGTGACTCGAATTGGATTTTTCTGAATTTGCGATGGCCAATATGAAAATAGATTTAAAATAAAAATATTAACTATCTTTGTGTATTTTTTGGCCTCAAATGTTATTTTTCCAAAATTTTCAAATATTTTTGTATTTTTTTTTAAAAAAATTAAAATATATAATATGAAAAATTATTTTTTGGTCAAAATTCGTTCCCTAGGCTTGGCTAAGGTTCCCAAAGTTGATTTTTCAATTTATGAATTTTTATGGATTTTCTATTAATTTTCGAAAATAAATAAATAAAAAATACGTAAAAATACTGAAAATATGAAAAATCGTTTTTTGGTCAAAATTGGTTCCCTAGGCTTGGCTAAGGTCCCCAAAGTTGATTTTTCAATTTTATGAATTTTTATGGATTTTTTATTACTTTAGCAATAGAAAAAATGATTAAAAATCAGGTGTCAACATGGAGAAGGCGGTTGGCGCGTGGGCACGTGAGGCCCACGCATTGCTGCAACTCCCTTTTCCAGCCACACGTGGCGGCGCGTGCAGTGTAATGCCCTGAATTTTCGATCCTTTCTCAGATATCTAAATGGAATGGATATATTTCATTGCTCGTACTCTAGTCGGATCTCAGTCGAGATTGATCACCTCGGGATGGCTAACCAAAAGGGAAGGGCGATTTAGGATTTAAAGTACGTGGACCTGACGGTCGATACGCGTATCTCCTATCCACCGCCCGTTGGTCTGAGCATTTGCTAAAGTCAAGAGTCAATAAATGTGGCCACAAAACGGATTTCTGATTTAGGACAGTCAAAGGTCTCAGGGCTTTGCAATAAATGAATTGGACATTGTACTGGACTTCAGAGTGTTGGAATTAACTTGGAGCCTGCGAAGGAGGCGATAAGTGAAAATGACCATTTTGCCCTCGGTTTGCTCTCAGTTCTTTAGAAATTAATCAGTGAGTTTTTGGAGAGATTAGACACTAGATTTGAGATCGTCTAGTCGTCTGCTTCGTTTTGACTGCAAATTTGCAAATTTCAAAAATTCTCTCTACTGGTCAAGTCGCCGAGTCCCGCTTCTTCGCAATTAAAATTAAATTATTTACATCCACCTAAGCCGCCATATTTCTCCACCTAATTGGTTGCCAAATTGACTTCTTGGCACCATGACCCACTTTGGACACATGTTATCTCCTCATTGGATGAAATGTTGACTTTTCTTCAAGCTTGTTGGGCAAGCCTCTCCTTGGCTTGCAAGACAAGCTTTGACCAGCCATTGGAGCCCTCTCTCTCCTCTCTTGAAGCCAATCCAGCGTGGAGAAACTTCTGCTCCCTCTCTCCTTCCACTTCTCACGCTCAACTCCCTCATCTCTCCCTCTCGGCCTCTCTCGAGTTCCAGCGCACGCCCGGAAGAAAACGACTCGTTCGGGGTTGTCCGAACTTCGAATCGCGCACCGTTTTCGACTGTGTACTCGTAAGATCCTAAGCTTCGATAATCTTCAAGAGGATCACCCAAAAGCCTCCTACAGAAATCACAGTACCGAATCAACCAACAGTAAGTTTCTTCATCTTTGTCTCCTTGAAATTTTAAATCAAAAATCATCCCAAGATCCGCTCTGGAACTCTCGGAATTTCAGTTGGAGTGAGAGGTGCGCGAAGCTGTTTACTTCCCTGTTTTGAGCTTCTATTGCAGCTCTGTTCGTGGACTTTCCAGCTTGTTTTCGTGAGTAAACTTACCTGATATGTTGTAGAGTAAGTGAGGGTGATTAGTTGGGTTATTAGTTTGCCAAATGACAGAAATTCTAGGTAGTTATTTGGGCTAAAAATCTAACCTGTTTAGTACAGGTTTGCTAAATTCTGTTGTTGTGTTGCTGCGTGTATTCGGTGTCAATTTTAATTCTAATTGTGTTGTCATTTTGTGGGTATTTGATGGCTAGTTAGAGATGAGATGCTGTCTAAATTTTCGGTGACAAATGGGGCATCAAAACCGGTTCTGTTTCAAGTGTAGTGTATTAGAATTTTTGGTTTATAAACTTGCTGTTCTGTTGTGACTAATTGGGAACAAAAATATGAGTATGTTGAAGTGCACAAGGTGACCAAATAGACTATGGTGCATGTGGGAGACCTAGATGGTTTATTGTAGATTAAAATTTAGAAATATGGGATTAATCGGCATTAATACCTTCAATTGTGTGCATGCGTGCGTATCATGATTAATTTGCGATTTATTCGACGTGAATTAGAGGTGAAATTACTCCGTATCAAAGCTGGTTCCCACGAGTATTAGTAAGTTATGAGAACGACACTGAGTTTGTTGGTTCGCTTAGTGATACATTGTCAATTGCTTGTAACTGATTGTCGACGTCGGGGATTGCCTGACTAATGACTGTTGTGTTAGAAAATATGCATTTGAAAGTACTAAATGAGTATGCTGAGTTGTCTAGCACGATACATGAGATTGGCAAGTCGTTCAAGTTGAGATCAAGTTGTGCTCGGCCGACGGAATCGACGCGAGAATTGGAGCGACAAGGGTGAGAATGGCTCGACCGATGAGATCAGTACGAGAACGGGCGGTGTCGTAGTTCCGGCTTGCAGCATCTTCGCTTGCCGAGGGCGCCTGAGCATGCACGGCACGGGGCAGCTGGAGAGATAAGGTGCCAGTCATTGAACGCTTTATGCGTGGGCTCGAGGCATGGCCTGTGGCGCTTTATGCGCGGGCGTGAGAACCATTGGGATAAGAATGAACTATTATGACTCTGAGATAACATACCATGCGTGTCGTGGGTTTTGATTCGTCATTGGGCTGTGTGAGTTGATTGTCTATATTGAATGAGTCCGATGTAGTATGAGCTATCTATTCGTGTGTGCTTGTTTGATCTCATTTACATACGCACGTCCCTCTATTTTATCGGTACGTTTACTCGCTGAGTCATATAAACTCACTTGAGGCTGATCGCCATTACAAATCCGCGACCGTAATGGAGAATTTAGGCATACTTTTTGGGGAGCCAAAGGAGATCGAGAAGTGGGAATCTTTTTATCCCGGACCTGGTAATGTATTGTATAGGCGTGTATAGAGTCTAGTGTGGGTTGAGGAGGGTACCCACTTTTTGGAGCTTCTCAGGTTTAAGGCATGGTATGAGAGGCGAGGTCTAGATTTCCAGGGACCTATCATCGGCATGGATGTGGACGTGCAGAGCGAGGATGAGTTTGGACTAGTTGAGCTGGTCAATTTCCGGGGAGAGGTGATCAATCCAGATCCCATGGAGAAGGTGCCCGATGAGCATTGGCCGATGGAAATTGACGGCCATGAGGAGGACCCTTGTGATATGCAGCAGCTGGCTGCTGAGCCCGAGTTTGTGGAACCTGAGGAGTCTGACCGTGAGGAGCTGCCGTCTTCGGAGGATAGCGGAGCTGAGTCAGACTAGGGTTGGGGGTTGGTTGTTAGTTTTTGGGGGTATGGCACTTGAGCACCATTTTTTAGTATGCCACTGTCAGGGCTGTTTCTCTTTGGTAGCCAGTTCCATAGGTTTTGGCCATATGTTTATATCTATGTAAATGTGTGTGAATATTGTCTATAATAGTCATGTATATAAACAGGTTGTGAGTCTAAACTTTGAATTGGCTACTGTCGATTTATCTATCTACCACATGTATATTTGTCGGGAGTTGAGTAAACGCTTTCGCTTGCGTTTCATTATGCTGTCGTTTGGCCGCGATGTTTTCCTGGGCGATTGCAATTGGTTTGGCCATCCGACGAGGCTTGCGTATCGGAGGCTCTATCGCGTGGTCGCTCGAGAGGGGCGAGGCGTGACATGCAGCCTTAGTTGGAGGCTAACGATACCTAGTTTTGTTCGTCTCGTCGAGGAGATCCTAAATATGCTTTCAAAATGAAATTTGAACATAACCAAATTCACAAAATCAGGCAAAATCAGAACGTGCAAAACTCGAGCTATGACAGCTCTGATACTAATTGTCAGCCGTCCAATCGGCTGTTCGTCATCGCCTATGACTCCATAGGATCACCATAGTCGGACTCTAACAGCTAAACGACCGAGGAATCGAGTTTGCGTACTTGATTTCGTATCCATCGTCGTACTGGCGCGAGAACTCGACGATACGGGCTCAAGACACTTCCCCTCTATGCCTCCGAATCACCTAGTGTCTATGAGACCGCCAACCCTTACCCCTCTCTCTCTCTCTCTCTCTCTCTCTCTCTCTCTCTCTCTCTCTCTCTCTCTCTCTCTCTCTCTCTCTCTCTCTCTCTCTCTCTCTCTCTCTCTCAAGTCTTTATGAAGGAGGTGAAGATTTCAAAATGGCAAAAGTGAGGCTAGAGGGGGGGTCTTTGCCTATTTATAGAATTCCGGCTAGGCTCTCCCATCACGGGCCGGGCCGGACTCGGCCCACACTAGCCAGGCCAATATTCTGACCATTAAGAAATCTTTAAACCTTTCTTTATTAAATCAATTCTGTAAACGGTAAATTAATCTTGTAAAACGGTTATTACAATTTCAATTAAGGCGAGCCCATCTTAGAAAAATTCTAACAACCAGATCAGACCCCTGATCGTGTCACGCCCTAGATCCCCAAATGAGATCGCAGCATCCAGTTCATGCATTCGAATCTCTGCTCAGCGCTCGCCTGATCATCGGTATTCGATAGCCCAGGAAAATCACTCTTCGTCGTGATCAGACGACGCATCCATCCAAACCTCAAACTTGCGACCTACGGAAGCGTGCCTCCAATCCATACATGCATACATACAATAATGGGGTAGAATGTGCGAGAGGAAATACAACACAACACATATATATATGGTTGAATGTTAGGTACAAACCCCAAAAGAAAATATACAACTGGCGGTCTAACACCTACACTCGACCTATCCCAAAAGGCAAAACCAACACCAGCGGGATTCAGTCCTCAGGCTCCTCCTCGGGGTCCTCCTCTGGATCCTCCTCGGGTCCTCCTCCTGATCAGTATCCATGGCCTCACCCTCGTCATGGCCATCGATCTCCGTGCGCCTTGGGGACGGCAACTCCTGCAGCGGCTCAGGATCAACTACCTCTCCTCCATACTCGGCAGGTTGCAAAAAGATAGGATCATCCTCCATGGGTATCGGGGCGTCTCTCTGTGGCCCCTCAAAACCATACAAGCCCTCTCTAAACCATGCCTCAAACCTATAGGGAACAAAGTAGGGACCACCCTGATCTACCCATACAGTGGACAGGCGTCTACGCCACATCACGGCATGCATATCAAAATGGAGGGTAACCTCGGACTCCATCTGCACTGGCAGACCAAAAAGTGTAGGGGGCGCGGCCATCACTGGCGTCCTGGATCTGTAAACATGGCAACCACCGCCAGTGAGTCGAGGACTCAATAAGCTCACCCCTAATCCTAGCGTAGAATAGAGTATACTAGTGGTTTCGGTCCTATTCAGGAGATTAGGGTTCCTGGTCACCTCATTCGGGCCCTCTCACTCCCTACGGGTACCAACCACAGAGTATGAATCCTCAAGTTACGTGCAGTAAGACAACATGAGCATCATATAATATAGACGGGCAATCGACAGTCAATACCAGTATACAATATGCAATAACAGATGCTCAATCCAGCCTGCCTCAACTGACCCCACTAGGTCCTGCCCACGTCTCTTATGCATCAGGCTCGTGCCTCAACCTGCGTGTAGTACGCCTCAAGTTGGCATGCTTGTTTCCCCACTTCCCCGCGTAAACACGCATCAAGGCCAACCTCCCAACTTATCGCTCCAATTCCCCGTGTAACACGCATCAGGGCCATCCAACCCTTGTCACTCCTCACGATGACCCATGCCATGCTCACAACTTATTGTACTCAGCCAAATTCAAACAGCGTATCATTCACAGAGCAGGCATTCAAAGAATTCACATGCAAAGAGGCATAACGATTCAAGGAATATTATGAACCATCCACATCCATCGGGATAGGTTACATATAAACCCGGTACCCTACGCACAGTTTCTCAACCAACATGATTCGATTGGGTACCTTACGTATTTTCGTACAATCGCTCACTTTCTTTCAGACATTTCCCTAAGTAAACCCAGTCGTCATTAATATCATCTTTAGAACCTATTTATTTAGGAATCCAGTCCTATTAGCTCAAGGACCCGGTCTAAGCCCTGTCTCTATTATTAGTCCCCGGCCCATCAGCGGCCCATAATTAGTATCTTAGAATACTTTTGGGATTTATTAAGTTTTATTAAATTGGAATAAGCCCAGACTAAGGCCAATAAAGTTCTTTCTTAAGTTCGAGCCCATTAATTTGATTTAAGTCCAATATGGCCTAAGGCCCACTTTCTAGTTTTAAGCACACAATTTAATTATTAAGGTTGAAGTATAATTAGGCCCAATATTTTATGTAATTTCGTGCAAGGCCCAAGCCCATATGTTTAATTAAGCCTATAAAGCCCATTTTCACATAATTCGGCCCAATTTCAATCCCTAAGCCCATGTACATTATTGGGCCCTAAATTTTTATGTTCAAGACCATAATGAAGGCTCCATTGAACCAAATTTTCGAGCACTATGAGGCCCATTAGATTATCTTAAGTCCACATGTTGCAAAATGGCCCAATTAGCCTAAAGACTAACCCCCAAGCCCAATAACATCACATGGCCCACCTTCCACACGCCTAACCCGATCATTCGCAGCCCATATTAACCATTTTAAAGCCCATTTTTAATACCTCAAGTCCACATGCTAGGCCCAACCACCAAATGCCCAATTTAACCTAATGCATATTATCCATAATCACTCAATAATGGCCACAATCTCCCACATCAGCCCTTAAATCAAACAATCCACACATGTATACAACCAGCCTAGGCCATGATTAGGGGTAGAGCTTACCAAAAAGGAATGTGGAAGAATGATGAAGTCCCGGGGCCCGAATAGGCTCACGGCAAGAGGGAGGATGGACGGTGGCTTGAGCTGCTATTCCGGGGATTCCACGAGCCTCCAAGGGTACTAATGGGATGGTTTTAGGCGTTAGGGGAGCTGGGAAATCAAGTGGAACAAGTCCACGTGGCCGGAGCTCCATCGAACTCAAAATGACGAATAAAACACCAAGAGAAACGGGGGCTGGTTTGGGGTGTTTCAAGGGTCTTTAGGCCACGAAATGTAGAGAGGAGGGACTAGAACACTTACCAAGGTGAGGTGGTGGCTGGTGGTGGCCGCCGGTGACCGAACAACGGCGACGACGTGGACGGTGGAATGGTCGGCTAGAGGAACCCGAGAGGAAAAGAGAGAGAGGTGAGGTCAGGTCGGTCCAAGGGGAAGCTTCTTGGCCTCGAAAATGGAAGAGCAAGGGACCTAGAGGGCTTACCGTGGCGTCGTGAAGGCTGGATCGTGGCTGGTCGGCGGCGTGAAGGGGCGGTGGCCGGCGAACGAAGGGGAAACCGAGGGAGAGAGTGAGAGGTAGAGAGCACGAAAGAGAGGAGGAGGAGAGGGGGAGTTCGGCCGAATGGGGTGTAGAGGGAAGAGAGAGAGTGATTATAATGGTTATAATGAAAATAAAATAAAGGGTTAATGGGGTTAGGTAGCATGAATAGTTACTTGATGTGTACTCTTGTACCTTGAATTGACTTGATTGATTGCATGGGAAATTGTGCTTGATTAACTGATTGATTTGATGGATTGACTGATGTGACACATGATTGATGTGACATCTGATTTGACTTGCCTTGATTTACGTGCCAAATGCACCGATTGGGTCCCGAGCGCAAACGAATTTCGGACTGGATTTGGTTTCGTTCTATCGTATTCTCTCTCAAATGATCCTATTTAATCTCATTCTAAGGATTGAGCATTTACCGGGGGCATTTTGGTAATTTTCCATTCATGTCTAGCTTCCCGACGTGCACCGGTTGTCTGCCCTTCGGGCGACGTTTCAGTGACTGATCCATTCCTCCATCGTGGCTATCTTACTAATTCAATTGTCCAGTGTCGGATTTCATTTTGTGGTCAATTTCATTGAATACCAACTCTGTTTCAGTCTCAGACCAACGGGCAGCTGTTTGGGAATTTTTCCCAGGTAGCCTTTTCCCTTCGGTTGGTCGTCCCAAGTAGCTAATCCTGAGTGAGCGTTGATTGGAGTGTACTAATGCATTTCCATTCATTTAGAAATTTCGATAAATTGGTCGAATTTTCGGACTGTCACAGATCGAGAACAGATTTTAGATGTTTTGCCAAATGCCACAACCTCGGCGGATCCTCCAACAGTTGCCCGCATGGTTCCTCTAAGTCTGGGGTCGCGATCCCGATGTGGCACCCTAGTTCAAATGACGTATCCGCGAATGTGATTAGATTTTTTATATAGCTTGTCACAGCAAACATCACTTTGGACCGATTAAACAAAAGATACAACACGTAGTCGGAGAGGATCTTGCTGAACTCCCATTCGCCATCTCTGGCTTTAGATTGCTCTCCGTTGTACCAGATTTCAGTAGCAATGTGCGATATTATGATACTAGAACCGTAATTAGCCTTGGTGATGTACTCTAAAAGATTAATCCCCTCCGGGCTACTACGGAGAAACCGGTCACCTCTTGCCTTGAATATCTTTCTCACCTCCATCGGATCATCCGTGGATTTACGTCTCACCTCCTTAAAGATAAAAATCCATAACAACTTAATGAAGGGATTCTTGGACACATACTTTGGTCTCTTAGCTATTATTCCTGAAGCAAAGGGTGGAGGCCCCGAGCCACGGCCTCCAGCTTGATGGAAACAAGATGTGATCTTCTCAGCTGCAGGAAATGAAAACAACAAGCCTTGATGCGCTTAAACATCTTTCTCGGTCTCTCCTTCAAGAACTCGGAGAAAAGGTTGCAAGCAGATATGGATTCTGACCATCTTCAAAATATTAACAGTGAATCTAAAGCTGCATAAGTAACATTGTTGTTAGCATCTACTTCACATGTGGCAAATTGGGGCTTCCTCAAGTCATCCGTGGCTGATATCAACTTGCTGAGAAATGAATTTAGCTTAGATGGTCCTATGTTATACCCCCTTGACTCTAGCAACAGTCCAGTCGGAAAAACCAAACATGAACAGAGCTATCACATCACTAGCAATCCCTTTGAAAAGAAGGATATATGTAATTTTCACATGGAGTTTGGGCAGCTGATTCTTCTTCAAGAAATAGAACATGATGGATGCCACACTACTTCGGTGAATGCTATGAAATAGAGAATGTAGAAATGCTTGAAACATGGTACCACGCATGTTTCACCGTAATGTTCTCAGGAGGCTTCGCTTCTTCTTCATCAGAATATCCATTTTCCATAACATTGATTTCTTCAACCAAGTTCAGACGTTCAAGTAGGTAAACATCGTACCATGCTGCAGCTGCTGCTATGAGACCCTCGACACTTGATAATAAAAGTGCCAATATCCTCTCCGCAATTTTTGTGACCCCAGCAAGAAAGACCAGCATCATTGGGATCACTAGGGACTTGTCGCTGAGAAATATCTACACAAATACATAGATAGTGACACAAATTTTGAAGATGAGCTTAAGCAAGTATCGTCGCTAAAGTGAAGTGTCCTCCCGAGAATAGGCAGTCATGTTTTCTTGACTACCAAGATGTAACAAAAGAAATGAGGCCCAAAACACTTGAAGTGCTCCATCTACTTTAGCTGCAGAAGCGGATGAGTTGCCTTGGTTGTTAGAGATGACTCCGGCCCAGTCTATAGCTACCGAGTCAGCGATCAAATAGACCAACCATAGGGGGAGAAATATATGGCTGTTGGTTGTTTTTCCTTTTTTTTCTAAGGGATGCAAATAGATTGAGAAAGACAAGAAGCGAGAGGCTTAGGATGATAAAGCCTCGAGTGTTCCATTCGTTCCATCAATCTAAAATGAAGCTAAATATCATGCTTTTGCATAGTTTGAATTTTATATTGCAACAGAATGTGTGTGTGTACGTATTAACATGGTTCCTTGTTTGTTTGCTAGAAGAATGTATGTATTCCAAAACTTGAAACCATAAATTTCATTGTGCACTAACCATTCCTCAAGAATGAACGCAATCAACGTACTCATTCATTAAATGGCAGAAGAAACACATCTCATGCCTAGCTGTTTTATCCATGATATGCACTTTTCCAGTTTCTTGAAAGCAATCTGATCTATTCTGATGGCTTTATTGTGAAAATGAGAGGATTAGAGGTAATACCTTTTATGTGGGCTTCAGGCCATCGTTTTCACAATTGAACTTTCTCAATTTGCAACTTGTATCAAATCCTAATGGAGAAAAAGTTGGTCTCTGCACGGGTAAGTGTCAATGACCAAGCTTCTTCCTGTCAACTTCTAGTAATTTCGCGAAACTTAAAGCATGTGGCCTAAGACCTGGAGGAGAGGTGAGATGGATGATACTAAGTTAATTGATCTGTTGTGTTCCGAACAATCATATTTACCTTCCCATGATGCAGGCTATGCCAATGATTAGCTTGAACCACAATTTTTAGTTGTCTGAAGTTGTGTGATGTTGTCATATGCTCAGATGGATTGGAGCATTGTGTAGGTATTCTAGCCTGCCTGGATGGATGTATGAACATAGCAATGGAGCATGCGGAATAATACCTCAATGGGCAGCTAAAAAACAAGTATGGCAAAGATTTTATTCGAGGAAATAACAGGGCAATGCACTCAAAATTTCTGATGTTTTAGTCATATTTTTGCTGGCTTGAGCCATGCCTAACTAGAAAGACTTGTTGCCAGTTCTGTACATCATCACTTCAAATCGGACTCTGGCAGATGGCGCTTAGCGTTGGTTGATTGTGCGACGTAATGTAGCATGCTGATGTTAATGTAGTCATAATTTTGGATGGGTACATTCTTGGTTGCAGTACATGCTACTCTCGAATTGTGGAAAAGTGAATGTGTTCCAAATTTTTAGAGCTGATTTGTGATCCTTACTGATGATCCTGCATCTCATAAAATTGGTTTGTGAATTGCTAGACAGGGACTCGTAATGCCCATATTTTTTCATTGGTGTGTATATGGCTCTCTGTTTGTGTATGTTGCCAATTTGCTTAAATGCTGTCCTGTTTCTAAAGAAGGCGAACCGCATCTAAGGATCAACCATGGAGGTCATGTCTCTATGTCTGCATAAGTTGAATCTGTGAGATTTTGTGGGACCACTGCCAACTATTCCAAAAGCTTAAGTTGTCGGATGAAAGCGTGGTTTAATATTTAATTACTTTAACACTCTCCCTCACACTTAGTATGGTCTTTTTGACTAGTACTAAGTATGAAAATATTTTATTGGAGAGGCAAATAGGGGCATGGAAAGATTTGAACTCAGGACCTCCTGCTTTGATACCATGTGAGATTTTGTGGGACCACTGCCAATTATTCCAAAAGCTTAAGCTATCGGATGAAGGCGTGGTTTATATTTAATTACTTTAACAGAATCTGCTGCAGAAGTTCACGGGGATCATTGATGTCATGTTTGTAGCAATATACAAAGTCATTATTTTCATGCTTGCAACTTCCGAAGAATCAAGATTAGGTTATTTAACCAGTTGAGTATGATCACGCCGAAAACGTGCATATTGTCGCATGAGATTGCACCTTTGGTTTGTGAGAAATAGCTATTCCAGTTTCAAATCTATTTCCTATCAAGCCATGATTTGTTGCTTGGTAAAAAAGGTATTAATCGGCTCCCTTTCGGGAATAGCAAAGGTGTTTTAGTGGCTCACCAATGTGATGGAAACGAGAGATGTTCTTCTTAAGCCCACGTAATGGAAAACTCCATGAATTAAAAGGATCAATGATGCCCTCTTTTACATTGTTCTCGGTCTCTTCTTCAGGTTCTCAGAGAAAAGATTGCGAGTAGATATAGATTCTGACCACCTTCTAGACATTACTGGTGTATGTAAGACCTCGTAAGTAACAATGCCGTTAGGCCCTGTTTCACGGATGGGGGATTGATGGTTCCTCAGTTGATCCATGGCTCGCACCAACTTGTGGAGAAATGACTATAGTCTAGATGATCATATGTTGTAGCAGTTGATTTCGGCAACAGTCCAATAGGAGAAATTAAGCATGCACAGTTCCCTAAACCTCTGTAGGTTCGAGAGATGAAGTGCCAATAACTTTCCTACATTTTTCATGAACACGGCAAGAAATCTCAGTATTGTTGAGATTACTAGTTACTTGTTGCTGGGAAATATCTTCACAAAGACATGCACGACAATGCCTACTTGGACGATGAAACTCATCATATGCCCTTTCCAAAGGTTACCGTCTTCCTAAGAGAATGAGGTGAGGTTGTCTGGACCACCAACGTGTAACAAGAGAAACAAGATCCAAAATACTTGAAAGTGCTCTCTCTAATTCAGCTCCAAGGGCACTCGAATTGCTTTGTTGTTGAGAGATGAGCCCAATCATGAATGTAGCTAGGGAGGGAGCCATCAAACAAGACAACTGCAAGAGGAAAACAATGTAGCGGTCCGTTGTTTTCCTTCTAAAGGGTGAATACCCAACGAGGCAAATCTGAAGCGAAAAGACTAAATACCATGATGCTTCGGACATTCTATACGGTCCACGTATTCCAAGCACAGCCCCACTCGACGTTTCTCAGATCGGATTTCATTGCCTCTCCATAATGTAGTTTTGGTTACAACAAAACCATCCTCTCAACCATCCATCAGGAGAGTTTGCATGCATCAAGAAAACAGAGCTTTCCTGACATTATAAGGATGCCTTCAAGTGGACATTTACAAGGGCAACAAACTTTGTAATAATGAGAAATAAAAGGTATATCTGGAAGCAAGTCCTCTCTCAATGTCATGACGCATACATTAGTACTTAAAATATTACGACAAATTGAGCGATCAGTTCTTCCTTGTTTGATCCGGACCTCCCCCACGTAAATACTTTTATGCCCAGGGTCATTTTGTATTCCTTCAAAAAAAAAAACGACGAAGAAGAAGAAGAAGAAGATGAAAATAGAAAAAAAGAAAAAGAAAAAGGAAGACGTTTCCCTTCCTTACACTGGCTAGAGCAGGAACGCTACCATTTTTAATTTATTGCAGTAATCCAGATCCAAAGCAAAGTCTCATCCTCGTTAGGTATAGACAATCCGATTCCTACTTAATTGCAGATCAGTAAACATATCCTAATGCACAAGAGTGTTGGGGTTATCCCACATCAGTTGTGAAAGGGGCTGGTGGTCAGTTTATAAGTGTGAGAGAAAATCTCGTCTTTTGAGCTAGCTTTTTGGATAAAAGAAAATTAAAACTCCTCAACAATGAGTTTGTGACACCTAGAGATTTATATCACACAGCTCATGAAGCAAGGAGACAAAGCAATGCGCAAGGCGGGAATTCCATTCTTGATGTGTTTTTTCACTCTAAACCAATGGTATCTCCATATGAATCTAGCTTATGAAGCCGAGTTGTACATCATGTGATGCGTCTTAATGAGAGATTTAAAAATGACTCACGTGTTCAAGTAGTTAATCAGAGTTCGTTGCAGCATTTCTTCTATGAATCAGTGTCATTTGTTGTTCAATTTTGTAAAGTGGTGCTTATACTAATCTTCGACCGAGTCCAATTTTTCTGCGAAAGTACCAAACACGTCTCACCGTTGCCTCATTGACCAATCACAAGTCTATTTACACGAATATCATTCTCATGCCTTTAGGCAAAACCCAACATTGAAAAAACTAAGTTGCCCTTCTTTGCAAACTCATTTTAGCATTTTGCTTGGGGGTTAGGGGTGTGCAACCAGATAGGTTCTACCCAGGAACTGGATCGAACCGCCCCAAAAACAGGTATGGTAACTTCTAAAGTTACCATACGTCATGGAAAGTGAAAACCCTAGTTTTTCTAAAGTTCTCAATATGTCATGGTAACTTCAGCCCTGGAGAGGAAGATTTCTGATCTGAATCTGGGACAATGCCTTTGATTATGTGGGAACAGCACAAATCCAATCCCTCTGTGTCTCTTTCTCAAAGGACTAAGACCATATTATCGAGTCAACTACCAGTCTTATTTTACTGCAGTAATCTAAATCTGGAGTCTTAACTTCATTAGGTATAGTCAATCCAATTGGTTCTTAATTGCATACCAGTAAGTGTAGCATAATGCACACGAGATTGACGTCATACAGCTGACCAAACAAGAAGACAAGCACTGCCATTCCTTCTCTTTCTCAATGGGAGAAAGACCATATTAATCAGGTCATTGCACATGGCTTTCACGTCCTCGGATTGATTCATCTTCTGTCGTCCTAAACAAATCAGAGATTCTCGAGTTTCTTTGGGTGTTGGCCCATCTCAATGACCTTGGGGTTTTTATATTCTCCATTCACATGTCCAGTGACAATCTCAGTCGTTTCAGATTGAATTCAATGTGAGAAGCCAATGTCAACAAGTCTAAAAGGATCTTTCCTCACACTTGCCATATATGACAATCTGAGTTGTTTGAGATTGAATTTGATGCGAGAAAGAACGCTCTTAGTCAATGTCAACAAGTCTAAAAGGATCTTTCCTCAGATTTGCCATATATGACAATCTGAGTTGTTTGAGATTGAATTTGATGCGAGAAAGAACGCTCTTAGTCAATGTCAACATGTCTACAAGCATATTACATATTGTAATATATATATACATACACATTGTAATATGGTCTTAGTTTTCACACTAGCAACCCCCTTCAAACGACACAAGGGAACAAGGGAATTCCATTCTTGATTTTTCACTCTAAACCAGTAAGGAAAATTGTCAAAAAAGCAATAAATTTTTTGTACTTTTGTCAACTCAATCCTAAACTTTTGAAATTTTCGGATTCATCCCTAAACCTTTTTGTATTTTTTTCATTCAGTCATATTGGCCGAAAATCGCTAATGTGAGTAATTTTAAATAACATTTAATATTATTTTGAATATTTTTATTTACTTTTTTCTGCTTTTCTTTTTCCTTTTTTCCTTTCTTTTTTCCCTATGATGTCAGGTGACTGTAACCTTTGCTAGACATAGGAGGGAAAAAAAAAAGAAACAAAAACGGAAAAAGAAAAGCAGATAAAGGAAAAAAAGATAAAAATAAATAAAAGCATTTGAAACAATATTAAACATTATTGGAAATTATTCATATCAGCGCCGGCAGTGCCATGCAAGATGGCCGGCGTCCATGTAAGCAATTTTCGACCAATATGACTTAATCGATAAAAGGTGAAAAAGTTTAAAACTGAATCAGCAAACTTAAAAGATTTAAGATTGAATTGACAAAAGTGTAAAAGGTTTAGGATTTTTTTTTACAAATTTCCCAAATCAATTTATCTAAAGATAAATCTAGTTTATGAAACTGAGTTATAAATCATGTGATGCGTCTTAATGAAACATTTAAACATGATTCACATGTTCAAGTCGTTGATCAGAATTTGTTGCATCATTTCTTCGAAAAATCAGTGTCATTTGTTTTTCAATTTTGTAAAGTGGTGCTTATACTAATCTTCGGCCGGGTCCAATTTTTCTGCAAAAGTACCAAAACGTGTCCTACCATTGCCCCAATGACTACTCCCAACATGTATTCACACAAATATCATTCACATGCCTTTGAGCAAAACCCAACATTGAAAGGACTAAGTTGCCCCTCTTGCAAACTCATCTTAGCATTTTGCTAGGGGGTTAGGGGTGTACAATGGGATCGGTTATACCCAAGAACTGGATCGAATTCCACCCCCCCAAAAAAAACAAATGGGAACCAATTCCCGAAATCGATTTGGTTTCCAGTTCCAAAATTTTGAAACCGATGGGAATCGATTTGGCTTCTGGTTCCAAGTGAAGACCCACCTTGAAACCAAACCGACCAGCCCAAGTTTAGGATTTTTGAGGTGAATGTGTGTCACATATATAAGTTTGGGATAAATGTCTCATAAGTACAAGTTTGTTTTTTTTTTGTCACAATTTTTTTTATTTGGTTAAATGTGTCATGGTGGGTATAGTTAAACTTCTTGGTGGTTTTTTTTTCATTAAATAATGAATGGCCTTTTGCTTATCTAAAAAGACAAATGGAACCATCACTTCTTCCTCATTTGACCTGGATATAGGGCGCGCATGATAACCATTCTATTTCTTTATTTCTATTTCAAACCTATTTTTGGAACAGGTTTGGAACAAAAATTTATTTGGTAATGCAATTCTATTTTTTTGGAAAAAATTTTTATTCCAGAAATAAATTTGAAAAAGAAATGAGAAGGTAAAAATTGTAATTTCTCTGTTCCAGAAACAGAAATGAGAAATGACCTACGAAAATCCTTAGTTATTTCTCAAGTCCTCATCTTACTCTTTCTGTCGCCCTTCCTTTGTTCGTTGCCATCCACTGCCACTAATCGCCGGCCGCCCTTACCCTCTGTTGGCCACCGTTGACGCCCACCACTGCCACAACCACTACCGTCGCTACCACTGTCGACTGCGCCGCCTACTGCTGTGACCACTACTAGCCACCGCTAACCTGCCACTGCCTACTACTGACCTTTACTGCCCATTGACGACCTCCACCCCCCATCGCCAATACTGTCCTCTGTTGCCCACCACTACGACCATCGTTGCTTGCTACCGATCATACCCCACCGCCTACCATCGGTTGCCACTAGCCCCTTTGCCTGCCGTCGCCACTGTCGCCGGCCGCTGATATGACCATCGCCAACTAACCCAGCTACCCCCTACACTTATTGCCGTCGACCCCCATTGCCTCCCTCCACCTACTACCGTCACCCCATGCAACACTACCGACCGCTGTCCCCTCTTCTTGCCACCGCCCATGTACATCACCGGCTACCACCCCACTACACCTGTCACTTCCAACCCATGCCGCACCGCTAGTCGTCGCCCCCTACCACACTGCCGATTGCCGTTGCCAACCTTTACCGACCACCCCCCCATCTACCACCATGCCCCTTCGCCTACCATCGCCTCCCCCGTCACACCACCAATCGTCACCAGACCACCCCCCACTACTGGCAACTGCCGCCCCCTCCACTTGTAGCCGCCACCTACCGCCAACTGTTGCCGGTCGCTGCCCCCTCTGCCTACTACCACCGCCCATTGCCTGTAGCTGCCAACCACCGACCCCAACTGCCCACCACCAATTGCCTCCCCTTACCACCAACCACTAGCTGTCACCGCCCGTTACCAACCTTTATCGCCCATCGCCACACTTCGTCAGTCGCCACTAACCACCGTCGACCTCTGCCACACATCATCATTGGCTGACACAACCATCGCTGTCGTCAGAGTAAAAAATAAACAATAATTTTAATTTTTAAATAGTAAATAATATTTTATAATAATAACAATTATTTTTTAAATAAATTTTTAAAAATTAAAAATTAAGTAAAAAATTTTTGTAGAAGATTTTGTGTTAATAATATTCCAAAGGTATAAATTTTCAACCGTTATTAAACGAACTTCTATTTTAGGAACAAGAATTTTATGACATCATCAAACACGTTTTTTTGCTTAAAAAGTTATCTAGATATCAGAAATCAATTTCTAGTCAGAAATTGATTTTAGAAATAGAATGATTATCATACGTATCCCTAGTGACTTGAGAAACGCTTCAGGTTCACCTGCCCCTTGTCCATTATTTATCTTAAGGGCATTACGGCCATATGTATTCCCCATAGTGTTTCTTTATTCCTTCGATAGAAAAACAAAAAAGAAAAAGAAAGAAAGATGCAACGCAGCGCATGAAATGTTCATCTTGAATAACAATTACTCGATACTAAACATCTCAAGATTTTCGTTAAAAATGTTCATCTTGAAATTTCAGAAATTCGTCGTGAGAATATCTACCTTAATTCAGTAAATTCTGAGTCCGCCTATACTATAGTAATAGCGTGGTTCCAATTAAGACCCAAGCCAAAGCATAAATTTTGTTGGAGACAATGCTTCAGAAAGACATGAAGCAAGAGGTAGGATATTGTCACAGATCCGAAATGGAGTCAAAAAAATGTCATGTTTTTGTTTAGTTTGAATTTGATCGCTGCCCTGCAGCATAATTTCGGTTACCACAAGACGTATAGGAGGGACGATGGAGAATCTACATAACCTGAAAATAAATCCCAAATGAAAGATGACGAAAATGAAGAAGTCAACGGAGAGTCTTCCCCACATCTCAGCACGTCGTCTAAATAATAGTCACCATAAAAGGCCTCGAGCCTCATTCGCCTTCTCCATCCACAGAACTTCCAAACACTCACTTGAGCCCAGGAGGTAATTCGCTACGTCGCCATGACCCTTGCCGAGCTCGTGTTCGACCCGTATCCTGGCATGGGCCATCTCGTATCGATGGTCGAGATGGCCAAGCTCCTTGTCCACCGTGACCCTCGCCTCTCCGTCACTGTCCTCATCATGAAGCTTCCGTTTGACTCTAACGTCAGCTCGTACACGAACTCGCTCGCCACCACCGTGGCCTCAGATCGCATCCGCTTCATCCACCTCCCGCGTGAGAACACTGACGCCGGGATCTGCTGGGACAATTTCCGCGCCCTCTTTATTGAAAGCAACAAGGCCCATGTCAAGCGGGCTGTGACCGAGCTCGCCGACTCGACTAGGCAGCTTGCGGGGTTCGTTCTTGACATGTTATGCATCGCCATGATTGACCTGGCGGACGAGTTTCGCGTTCCGTCCTATGTCTTCTACGCGTCGAGCGCTGCCTTCCTCGGCATTATGCTGCACCTCCAGTCCCTCCAAGACAAGCACCACGTGGACATAACTGAATTCAAGGACGGCACCGATGAGTTGGAGTTCCCGGGTTTCGCGCACCCGTTGCCAGCCAAGGTCTTACCCCCTGTGGTTCTGAAGAAGGAGGCGTCCCGACTGGTCCTAGAGCACATCAGGAAAATGAGAGCGACAAAGGGCATTATCATAAATACGTTCGATGAGCTTGAACCGCATGCAGTGAGGTCCTTGACGAGCCTCGGGGCGCCGGAGGTGTACCCGGTGGGGCCCATATTAAATCTGAAGGGGAAGGCTGAAAAGAAGGCTGACGGTGGAGGTGATGACATCATCGAGTGGCTCGATGAGCAACCACATTCATCGGTGGTTTTCCTGTGCTTCGGGAGTTGGGGGAGCTTCGGCAAGGACCAGGTGAAGGAGATAGCCTACGCGCTGGAGCAGAGCGGGTACCACTTCTTGTGGTCTCTACGACGGCCGGCTCTAACAGGCAAGGTTCAGTTATTGTGTGACTACATGGACCCCACCGAGGTCTTGCCCGACGGGTTCCTAGACCGAACTGCCGGCGTCGGGCGTGTAATCGGATGGGCCCCACAGGCTGCGATCCTGGCCCACCAAGCAATAGGAGGATTTGTATCGCACTGCGGATGGAACTCCATCTTGGAGAGCATATGGTTTGGCGTGGCATTGGCGGCATGGCCCCTGTACTCAGAACAACAGTTCAACGCATTTGAGTTGGTGATGGAGCTAGGTCTTGCGTCGGAGATCAAGATGGACTACAGGATGGATTCATGGATGGAGAACGACATTGTCTTGACGGCGGATGAAATAAAGGGAGGAATAAGGAAGTTAATGGAGGAGACCGGCAGCGAGAGGCGGAAGAGGGTGAAGGAGGTGAGTGAGAAGAGTAGGAAGACATTGGTTGAGGGTGGCTCTTCTTACTTGTTTTTGGGTCGTTTGATTGAGGACATAATAAAAAATATGCCTTGATTTGGGTGACTAGAATGGTTGGAATCTTTAGCATTTTCCGATTATGCACATTGAATAAATCCACTTTGGATTTGATAGTTAGTGAGAGATTTTGATAGTTAAAACCCTCAAACTAAGGGTGAAATAGACCGTTTGCATACAATTTTATGTACACTAGCGGTGCATGTTTTAATGATTCGTTTGAAATATAGGTTGCTATAAAATAAACAAGAAATATATTTCCTTGTTTGATTCGGTGAAGGTTAAGAGGATCGATATATAAACTCCTCTGGTTCATGCTCTGCACACACCGTTGTTGATAAAAAGCGGCAGAGAGGGTCCTCGTCAAATTATGTCCAAGAAGAGTTCTTGAATTGCCGTTCGAGCGCTTGACGGTGTATATTTCTCATGGACTTTCTTGGTGAATTACATTCATCATTAATTGGTGGTCAAGTCAAAATCTTGTGGTAAGATGTATTAATTTCGTCATGAGATTGAGAAATTATTTTATGTATATGTGCGTGCGACCATCACAGGGATCGAACCCAAGACTCGATAGTCCCTAGCCCCACCTCCACAATTCTTTTACCAGGAGCTTTAGGACTAATCAACAAACTTAAAATGTTTAGAACCAAATTGGTGAAAGTGCGAAAGATTTAAGACTTTTTGACAATTTTGCCTCTCAAAAAGTTTCATCAAGAGTGCTCCTATAATGTATTCAATCACGGTTGAGCTATTTAATAATGTGTCATCACTTGTATTGTGAGTATACATCATTAGCTACAATCAAAGAGACAAATTGTGGTATCCAAATAAACATAAGGAAAAAAAATGAAAGATCATCTTCTTAAAAATAAAGAAAAGATGATCTTCTGATAAATTGTTCATCTACATTGTATATTACGACTTTGAGACTACGAAAGATTGGCAGGTATTCATTTTGCATTGGTAATTGCTCATGTGAGTTAGTAGATTGTTGGGAGCACGCATGGGATATCGCCAAGAGGAAGTCCAAGTTCAAACCCGTCAACATATCTTGTGGGACCTGTTCTCTTCACCAAAAAAGCTCTTGCGAGATGAGGGTGGCCTCAGATGTTATATGCAGAGTAGGGTAGCAAAGGTTATATGCAGAGTATGTTAGCTTCTCCTAAGAGATGTGGGACTCCCTTCCGCAGGTGCTTAACATGAGTTTAAGCCAATTATGATATATTAACTGTTTCATACTACATCAATTCTTCTATGTGAGACTTTTTAATACAACTCATACATGCAACTCAACAATACTACTTTAGTAAGCAACCTTAAGTTTGGTAATCATCGAAGTCTGATGAGAATCTTTGAAGTTCTATATTTAGATCTCTTATTAGTGCTGACTTTTCTCTATATGTCATGGTAAATTATGCCTTCAAATTATTAAGTTGTGTTTTTCCTCAGAAAAATTTATTTAGTGGAGTTTGATTCATTAAAAAAAGATAATGCAACGACGGAGGAAAATCTCTTGCACGGACCGGGGGCAACGTGGTTGATCACGTGCATCCAACTCAAATCCAATGCATCTGATCGCATTGGGTCTAGACAATTACTTTGTCGACGAATACTTTCCACTTGAAGTCATCTTTCTTTGCTTTGGTGTCGCATTCTTACTTGAAATTGCCTGGCAAAAGCCAAAGAAACATAAAAAATAAAAAATAAGAAAAAGGGAAATGCTTTCATAATAGTACTGTTAGGGACAATATAATCTCAATCGTAGATTCACATACTATTATCGCGTGTTTTGCATAGAACATTCATTAATTAGGATATTATCATTACTGTCAGACTGTCAAGGTAGTAACTTCCTAATGAAAGGCTACTGACTTCAAAACATAAATAATTTCAATTTGGGCTTTTATGCTAACATAAATGTGATGGTGTTGCTACGAATGTTCGGCCTGTTGAGGAAATTCACTACGTATTTGCATGATAAGGCTTGTTGGTCAATCAAAGACAGGAATATTTTGCTATTGACGTTTCCTTCACGTTGGCTGAAGATCATCAGACATCATAGAAACAACAAAAGACCAAGACTTCTCTTAAGCGTGTAGATGACTATAGGTTTCTCTCTTCTTGCATTTTTTTTTTCCTTATGGCGGTGCTTCCTCACACTTGCTATGGACAATCATTGCATATTCATGAACTTTATTCTTTTGTTATATGGTCCCAAGTTCACATTTCTTACTAATGACTGATTAGTAACTATAGCTTACTAACGTAGACATTGGTCGTTTTGCTTAGGGGTCTAAAAAAGAATTGAAACCCCAAATGGATGGAATAAAGACTTTCAGGTCTTTTTGGGTTAGCTAGTAAGTAACACGACAGGCTTCTAATGGTTTCTGCCTAGTCCAGGTTAGATTGTCAAGGTTAAGTGCGTTGAAAATCCTAAAACTTGACACGAAAGTGCAATTGAGTCCTAAATTTTCAAAAAGAGCAATCAAGTCTTAAAATTTATCAGGAAAGTGCATTAGAGTCCTAACCTTTTAAGAAGTGCAATCAAGTCCTAAAACTTGACATATTAGTCCAATCAAGCCCTTGCATTGGATGTATGTTTTGAAAATTTTAGGACATGATTGCACTTTCATGATAAATTTTAGGATTTGATTGCACTTTTTAAAATTTTTGGAGCTTTATTGCACCTTCGTAATAAGTTTTAAGATTTTATTGAACTTTTTATAAATTTTAAGACCCATTTACACTTCCGTGAGAAGTTTCAAGACTTTCAATGTACTTAAGCCAATTTTTTTTTTTTGCTTTACACTCATTATTTTATAGCTTGCACTAATTTATTACCTTTCACTCGTTTATGCGTCTCGTTTATGCGTCTCTGTTATTTTTTTTTTTTTTTAAAGTACCCAACTTCACTTTCTTCCAAAAGCTGCACAGAGTGGACTCAAATGACTACAAACCACTTCAGTGTCTAGATAATCCCCGCATTTTTGTTTCCTCTCATAATAATTTCATTTAAGGTATTCTCGTTTGCTACTTCTATGCGAGTCTTCAGGGAAAATTGCCCAAAAAATCTCTAACTTATTGTACTTTTGCTAATTTAGTTCTAAACCTTTTAAGTTTGCTAATTGACTCCTAAACCCTTTCACTTTTTGTTAATTGAGTCCATTTGGTCAATTTTAGCAAGAAATTCTTACGTCTAATGCGAACAATTTTTATAATATTTCAATGTTATTTAATTTTTCTGATTTCTGATTTTATTTTTCCTTGGTTTTTTCCTCTTGATTTTATTTTTCTCAGCGGCCGGTGAGGGCCAACCCTCACCAGTCCCTGAGAAAAAGGGACACAAGAAAAGAAAAAACAAACAAAGGAAAAAAAATTAAAAAAATAATATTAAAATATTAAAATATTATGAAGAATTGTCCAAATCAAAGCCAATTGTGCCACATAGAGCCGGCGTCTACCTCAGTGATTTCAAACCAAAATTAACCCAATATATTCAATTGATAAAAAGTAATAAGATTTAGGATTCAATTGACAAACTTAAAAGGTTTATGACTGAATTGAAAGAAAAAAAAGGTTTTGGACTTTTTGGACAATTTTTCCCAAGTCCTCTTATATCTTTTTTGGATTGGTGATCTCTTACTGCCGGTGGTTAGAAGTACATTTTAGGTTGCAACACGTACAGTTGATTTTTTGGCCTCACAACACATAACTAAACTGCATAAAGATTATACAACGCCTTATCAGTGAAAAACCCAACTATCATTTATTCATTGATTGAACGCAGAGCATCTCACATTATAGTAGTTTTGCTTGTGAGGCTAGACCCGCAAAAGAGCCTCTTGGTCGAGTCAAGATTAAGTTGCCCCTGCTTGGAAACTCATTTTAGCATTTTGCTCCGTGGTTAGGGATGTGCAACCGAATCGTTCTACCCAGGAACTAGACTGGACCGGATCACTCAAAAAAACAGGTCTTGAAACCAGTTCCTGGTAACTTAGGCTGCGTATGGTAACGATTCTGATTCCAAAAACTGATTCTGATTAAAATGACTTTTTCTGATTCTGTTCCTGGATGAGTTTTGGAGAACCAGAAACGCGTTTGATAACTGCACAAAATTTATATTTCGAAAAACTGTTTCTCTTTCTAATTTTTTAATTTAAGTCAAATAACTATGTAGTTATTTTGTAAAATTTCATCCTAAATGAAGGCTAATTTTCAATGCACACTAAAATAATTTAAAATACATTTATTTTTTTAGCATGTCATAAATGAAACACAAATTTTAATACATGATGTCTGAAGTTCAATTGAAGTCCCAATTTATGAAAATGAGGTCAAACTAGCCTAATCTAAGCTTTTTCTATTTTTAGGAAATTTCTAAATTTTTTTGTGATTTTTTAAAAAATTTTCAATTTTTTTTAAAAAATTTTATTTTTATTTTTATTAGGTTGAGAGAAAGTGATGAGAAAAATGAAAGGGAAAAGTGAAAGATGTGAGATTTCATTCTGTTTTGTGATTGTCAAAAGTGATTCTTTTTTCAGAACCAACTTTTTTTTTGTTCTGGATTTTACTCTAAAACTGATTCTGATTCTCTAAAACTGATTCTGGGAACAGAATCAGAATCAGAATTATTTGAGTTATCAAACATGATTCTCATTCTTTACTGTTCCAGGGAACAGAATCAGAGAATGAGAATGGTTACCATACGCAGCCTTATGCCTTTCAAATGTTGAGGTTGTGTTTTCCACCATTAAAGTGGATTAAATGGGATGCGATTCATTAAATTCTAATGGACAGGAAGATTTCTTATCTAAATCTGGGACAACGCTTTTGATTATATGTGTCCAACACAAATCCAATCCCTTTAGGTCTCTTTCTCATTGTGCATGATCCGTCCAATTCGTATTTAATTGCGTATCAGTAAGCTTATCATAATGCACGCGAGTTTATGATGTTGTACAGCTGAAAACATAAGAAGATAAGCACAGCCATCCCGTCTCTTTCTCAAAGGTCAAAGACCATATTATCGAGTGAATGCACCCATGTTTTCACATCACATGCTCGGACGGCTTCATCTTCTGTCTTCTTAAACAAATGAGAGATTCTCGAGGTTGTCTGGGTGGAGATAGGCTGGCGGCGGCGGCGGCGGCGATCTCCATTTCCATGGGGTTTTGTGACTATGATGCATGTGTAGTTGTGTACAATAGAAAATATGACAATTTGAGTCTTTTAAGAGGAATTGAGTACGAGAAAGAATATCCATAGTCATTGTCAACAAGCATAATAAAGATTCGAAATCAATTTCAATTTAGTCATAGGCAATTCACGTTAAATAATTGTGAGCCATGTGTTCAAAAAGCATATTTCCTCCCACTTGCCATAGATGAATATAATTTTTTTTTTTTTTGCGTAATATGGTCTCGGTTTTCACACTAACCTCCTACAACACGGCGAAATTGCTGGACAACCAACTAATGTAGATTTGATTCCATCATACCACACAAGACGCTTACACTATTTTAATTAAGCCAAAGTTATATCCCAATGTTCTTCAATACAATTTACCGAATACTACTTACATTTTGCAAAACGCCTTTCACCCAAAAGGCCTTTGCATTTCTTCAAAGACATTTCTCAAAGCCGAACCAAACGCACCATTAATGTTTATTTATAGTGAAAATTAGGTTTCTTATTCCTTATCCAAGCAGGGTCATATTAAAGAAATAGTGGGCTTGATTCAATCCTCATGGGTTTAATTAAGTTGAAAGCCTCACAGTGTCAGTTCAAGCTTAATTTATATGGGCTTAATCCAACTGACTAAGTTCAAAACACTTACCTTTAAGTCCATCCGCCACCGAGTCTATTAACAATGCAAATGCTCCTAATATCTAGATGCAAGCTGGTAAATTTTCTGTTTAGAGGCCAGGAGAGATTTCTAATTTTCTATGCAATAAATGATTAAATAAGTAGTCAAAATTTAGGTGTCAACAGCTATATGATCTTAGATTTCACACTAACAATCCCTTCATAAGACGGCAAAATTGCTAGGCAACCCTTATCATATATTTTCAAGCTAAGTATTAGGTCAAAATCTAGTCTACGCATTAAGATGAGAGTCGAAATAATTAAATAATAAGTAATCTCTCCGTCTAACAATCTAAGCTTTCACAACAATTTTAGAACTGTTGTGAGTTGTCCTACAAAATTTTACAAGGATAAGATTCCAATCTTGACGTGCTTTTGCAGGCTAAACCATCATCAAGTAAATAAGAGATCAGTCGTAAAATTGAGATCAGTAGGGGAACAGTATCTAATCCTTTAAATATAGCAACCATCTCTTTTTTCGAAGAACGTTCATGGTGTCCATTGTTGAGAACAGATCAGTAGAAAAATTGAGGCTAAACTTGTATTCTAATCATTCCACAATGACCGGATGTGGAAAGCAGTGTAAGGAAAACGTTTTCTTTTAACGAATCTGTTAATATTAAAAATAAATTGACAGATTATATCATGACCTCACAATATTTTCATTTTGGGTGTCGAAGAGAGAGGAAGGGAGAACAAGCGCCCGGGTCTTTGATGATAAATTAGTGAACTTATATGGAATTAAGATTTGGTGGCTTGACAGCCTTTGGATCCGTTTGGATGGCCTTATTGTGGAAAGGCTGGTGTCGGCCTGGTATGTGCCTATGATCAAGCTTTTTCTCGTCAACTTCGTAAACCTTAGTGCTTGTGGCGTGAGACCTGGAGCAGAGGTAAGTTGGATGATACTAGATTAATTGATCTGCAATGCTCCTGACAAGCTTGTTTTCCTTCCAATGCTATATGCAGGCTATGCTGATGATTAGTTTAGAACCACAATCTTGTGCTGTCTGAAATTTTGTGGTATTCTTTGTATGGTCTGATGGGTTGGAGTTTTATGCAGGTATTCTAGCCTGCCTGGATGGATGGATATATGGACATAGCAATGGAACAGAAGGGAGCGTACGTCAATGGGCAGCTGAAAAAACGAGTATGGAGGTGCTTTTAGTGGAGGAAATAACGGTAATATCGTGTTTAAAACTTCCGATTTTTAAGTCATATCTTTTCTTACTTGGACCATGCTTAACTGGTATGAATTATTGCAGTTCTGTACATCAGCAATTCAAAGTGGACTCCGGCATATGGGGCTTAGCGTTGAATGTGCTATGCAATGGAGCCTGGTGGAGTTATGTAGTCATTACTTTTGATGGGTACACAACTCTTCCTAATTTAGCATTTCATCATATGCATCTGGCTCTCTGTTTGTGTATTGCCATTTGGGTTGTTGCTGGCCTTTTTGTGAAGAAGGCGAATTGAATTTTAAGCATCGTCAACCTTGGGTGCCATCTGTCTATGTCTGTGCAAAAGCTCATTGATTAATTGATATAATGCCTGTTAGAATGTGGGCTGAGTTCTCGGCAACTCGTATGAGTGAAGCGGCTACTTGCTGACCTCAAACTTCAAGCAGAATTTTAAGTCAACTTGAATTGTAAACCAAATGAACCTTACCTATTAAACTGAAGTAAATGAAGAAGAGCATTGCTTTTTGTGATAAGCTGTCAAAGGCATCTGTTAAGTGGGTCTCGTCTAACCATGTACATTGTAGTCTCGATGGAAGTCTCTAAGCCTACTCTTTTCCTTCATAAGGAGGGAAACTCTATCTGTTCTGTAGAAATATAACACCGGTCTTTTTTGTAACGATATTCATTGTTGAAATATAATCAATAGTAAAATTCAGGTTCTGATGTTAAACTCGTCTTCTCATCCATCAACCATGACTAGATGGGAAGGGTAACGTTGGAAGAATGTTCTGTTCTTGAAATCAATAAGTCATTATAGATATTTGGCAGATTAAATGATGTTTGCACGAGATATTCATTTTGTTATTCGGAAAACTGTAAAAATAAGAATCCTGCACATACATGCTGCTATTTGATTGCAAGATACCAAAAACCATTCTTCGATTGCATGAGAATATATGAAGAACTGGCTTTCAAACTTCATGGTTTCTCTTTTGGGTATGGAGAGAGAGGGAAAGAGAACAAGAGCAGAGAAAGAGAAGGGGAGAAGCAGGGTGTTTGATCATAACTTAGGGAACTTCTACTAATTTTGTAAACCTCAGTTTTTGTGGCGTGAGAACTGGAGGATTATAAGAAACTAATTCATCTGCAATGTTCCTAACGAGCATGTTCTCCTTCCCATGCTTATAGGCAGGCTATGATGAAGATTATTAGTTCAGAGCCACTGTCTTGTCCTGTCGATGATTTTGAAGTCATATCTTTGGCAACTGGTATGTGTTATTGTAGTTCTGTACATCAGTACTTCCAAGCGGACTCTGGCAGATGGGGCTTAGCTTCGATTCCGCTATGTAATGCAGCATGGTGGAGTTAATCTAGTCGATAACTTTTGATGGGCACATTCCAAACTTTGGAGCCGATTTGTGATTCTTACAGATAATTCCACATCTCATGAAATGATTTTGTGAATTGCTCGACAAGAACCGCTAATTCCCTGGCTCTTCCTGATTCAGCATGTCATCATATGTATCTGGCTCTCTGTTTTTGTATTGCCAGATTGGCTTCTCAAGGCTGTCCTGCTTGTGAAGAAGGCGATGAAATGCATTTGAGCATCAACCTCGGATGCCATCTAACTATACGTCTCTACAACCGATTCTATTGCAAAAGCTCGAGAGGACTACAGATATCATGTCTGATGTCAGAACAGAATATATGAAGAAGTCATATCTCGTGCTCGCAAGTTGCAACCAATAAGAGTCAGAAAAGAACGAATCGAGTGGAATTACGCCACCTGAAAATTTATGTGTCTGCTCACATGAAAATTGCATCTTTCGTTTGTAAAGAGATACCTATTCTATTTCACATCTGTTACTCCTATATATATATATATATATAGGAGTAGCTAATTGATCATCTTCTCTACGAGAATAACAGTTGGTCCAAATTGCTCAATGACAATAGCATGCTTCTAACGTTTGTGTCTTTAAACACGAATTCTGCGAAATCACGATGTTCCCGAATTTACCTTTTTCCTTTTTTTTTTATTGAACTAACATTTCATTCATATCCAATAAAAAAACAAAGTGAAACACCACAGTCCCACTGCTATAACTTGAACATAAAACAAACTCCAGATAACAAGATAAATTATCAAAATAAAGATAGGGCTCACACACTCAAATAATAAATCGATGACTTTTTCAAACTAAAATCGGCAGCCGATGGAGAATAAAAGTGCTGAATGAGCACGAATCTATAGCGAGAGTGAAACCTTCACGAAGATTTCTTTTTATTAATTAATTTATTTAATATCACTACAAGTAGACACAAGCGTCACGGTCCAGCGGTCCAGCCTGGGAGACAAAGGTAACTATCCTACATGCAAATGCCCCATTCAGGTTTGTAGAGACAGCCGAGACGAGCCATCAATAGCCAAACAATGGCAAGAAGCTCTCCACCTTTGCTCAGCACCCGCACATGCGCCTTTCCCTTGATATGACCCGCCGCACAACACAGCAGCTCCACCCACACTCTGGTCATCACCTTCCACTTCCCATCCTCGAGCCTTTCCATCTCTCGGGCCAATTTGATCCCCTTAGCAAGCTCGGATTCTCCCCAAGAGCTTGGGCGAGAATCCTCATACAAACGCTTGCTTAGCCCCTCCTCCTCATTCTGATTCGCAGGTCCATAGCGGTCGCACATATCCAAGACTGTCTCCGCTGATGTGATTTGGCCAAGCCCGCCCACAGCAGACATCACATCAGACTGATTAAGTAGAAGATAGAGCATGTAGTCGGAGAGGATCTTGCTGAATTCCCTTTCGTCGTTTCTGGCTTTAAATGGTTTCTCCAAGTTGTACCACATTTCAGTAGCAATATGCCACCTTATAACTGTGGCGTCGAAATTAGGCTGGGTAACGAACTCTAAAAGATTGCTGCAATCTATTCCCCCCGGTCGACTCTCGAGGAACAAGTCACCTTTAGCCTCAAATATCTTCCTCACCGCCTCCGTTTCACTATTCGGATTCTGGGATTTGCTTCTCACTTCCATAAATATAAAGATCCATAGCTCCTTAATAAAAGGATTTGTGGACACGTACTTTGTATTCGCAATCCTAGGCACTCTTACACCGACGCAATGGAACTGAATATACAAAAAAAGAAGAAATATCATCCCGACCGTACCCGACCAGAAAGCCTCGATATTAGAACTGACAGAGAGGCCCCAACGGCACAGGCGACTACACGTGCTTCTCGATCTCTCCTTCGTGAACTCGGAAAAAAGATTGCAAGCAGAGATGGATTCTGACCACCTTCGAAATGTTAACGGTGTATCTAAAGCCGCGTAAGTAACACTGTTTTTAGTTTCTACTTCATATGTGGCAAATCGGGGCTTCCTTAAGTCATCCGTGGCTGATACCAACTTGTTGAAAAATGAAACTCGCTCAATTCCCGCAACAGTCCAATCGGAGAAGATGAGCATCAATAGAGCTATCACATCGAGAGCAATCGCTCCAAAAAGAATGGAATAAGTAATTTTCACATCGAGTTCGGGGAGTTGATGCTTCTTCAAGCGATTGAACAGGACGAAGGCCATGGCAATGCTAGTGAAGGCTATGAAACGGACAATGTAGCTCCTTTTGGAATAAATTACCATCGCTTTTGTGTGGAGCAACTCGTACATGAACTGGAGTTCGATTGATATTACCCTCAATGCATCCACCGCAGAAACTTCGTGGAAATATTCGTAGCTCTCTTGGCGGTGCTTACATGTGAAAATGAGCTCTCCGAGAAGGATAATAAATATTTTAAAGAAGTAATGAGCATGCTTCACCACAATGCTCTCGGGAAGCTTTGCTTCTTCTTGATTAGAAGACGCTGGCTGTGAGTGTATCAAGTCTCTGGCTGGGTGTGCACCAGGATGAGCCAGGAGCTGGATTTGCTGTGAGAACGCCCATTCCCTGAGATTTGGGAGGCTCGACAAATTAAGTGCCAGCATCCTCTCAGCATTTTTTATGACCCCAGCAAAAAACACCAGCATTGTTGGGATCGCTAATGCCTTGTCTCTGGGAAAAATCTGCACAAAGACATAAATAGCGGAACCGACTTGGAATATCAGACCAAGCAGATGTCGTCGCCAAAGTGAACTATCCTCAATAGAGAAGGCAGTGATGGTGTCAGGACCGCCAAGATGTAGCAAGAGAAATGAAGCCCAAAATGCCTGAAACGTTCCGTCTACCTCAGTTGCACAAGCGCATGAATTGCTTTGATTGTGAGAGATGAGCCCGATTGCGAATGCAGCTACCCAATCGGCCATCAAGTAAGCCAACCACAAGAGGGAAATGATGAGGCGGTTTGTTGTTTTCTTTCTAAGGGATGCAAACAGAACCAAAAAGACCTGAAGCGAGAGGCTCAACATGACGAAGCCTCGGATGTTCCATTTGTTCCACAGAAGCGAAACAGAGCTAAACGTCATGTTTTTACTCTCTTCTCACCGATTAAATTTTGGTCACAAGAAGACTACCCTCTCAACATTCCATCGAGAGGATTTTTATGCATCAAGAAAACAGTGCTTTGGAGGCTTTGTATTGTATGCTTGGAAGCGTTATATTCTCTATTGCCTGCGACTTTGGGACAGAGGAGGACGGAGCGGTCACACAGTGCTGGCAACTTTATTAATATTTTCTTTTTTCTTTTTCTTTTTTCCTTCCGCGTCGCGCTTGTCATTTTATGGGACAGAAAAAATATTTAAATCTGGCCTTGTGCTGTAGTTCTACCACTGTCATGTAAGCAAAATATTTGCATATCATTCTTGGTTGATGGAAGCTTGAATTTTAGAAGATGGACATTTAAAGTGGCACAAAAGGCCTTCGTCTTTGAAAAAAAAAAACAAGAAATTAGGAAGGAGCATATTATTTGGGACAATTTAATCTTCTTATTTGAAGCCGCCCTGAATCGAATGCATGCAATTACTGTTTAATACTTAACGTCTCGAATCATTCCTTAAAAAAGTTCATCTAAACATCGAAAAAATGATTAATATCATGAAAAATCCCAAACCAGCATGCATGTGACAAATGTGTTGAAAACTAATTTTTTTGGCCACCAAAAATCTCAAATTGGTACACGTGACAAATTTACCATCCATTAATTTTCATTAAATTTTACTTTCGAATTGCTAAGTCGGATAACACATGGCAATTGACGAGTGTATCAGCTTGGAGTTTTTATTATCTATTTGTCGCGGATGTAATAGTTAGGAGATTTTCATGGTATTGGCCTAATTTAACGAAAATCGATGGAGGGTAAATCTATTAAAGGTGTACCAATTTATATTTTTTTATGGTCAAAAAATTAATTTTGGATAAATTTATCATATGCATACCAGTTTGAAGTTTTTCAGAGTATTAACCCCTTTAAAAAAACTCATCACTAGAAAGCCTACTTTAAAGGGGTAAATTTCGAGTCCATATATACCCTAATAACATCATGGTTCCAATTAAGAATCACAAAAATATCTTGGAAGCCAAAGCTTCAGAAAGTCCTGAAGCGCATCCCAGATGCTCAATTTGTTTCACAAATCAAGAATTGGAGCTACAAAGAAAATAAACCCAATTATTATCACGTACTTCACAGGATAGACGGCAATGTCCTTCCATTCCACTCGATGGTGGTCTTTGATTCAACCAACGACAAAATTCCACCAAAGCCAAATTGGAGTTATTATAAATGGTGCCACGTTAGCCATGTTCAAATCCACTCGTTGCGCGACACGTGTTTTTTGGGTCGAGAAACGATGGGAAAAAAAAAAGCGACTCTACAATCCTTAAGCCTCTCTCATTTTCTTCTTTTAACCCTTTTTCTTCAAGGTCCCCTTTTGCCCGAAATCACATAGTTCGCGATTCACGTTTTCTGCTTTCAAAGATACTGGCAGATTGGGGTCCTATACTTGATGCACAGCTCTCGCCTCTTCATTAAGAACTGACCGATTGGATGTCTGTCGGTGAGTTCCTTCACTTTGTCTATTATTCTACCAATAGTGGCTGAAAAAGAAGATGACCAAAAAAAAAATGAAATAAAAAACAAGGAAAAAGAAAAAGCAAATGTTAACCCAACCCGATGTGGAGAAAGAATATGACGAAAATGACACGTGGATGGCACGTCCGATAAAAATGACAACATTTGGACTGAAAATTATGCATAGGCAAATTTGAGACCGAACCTAAAATTTGAGATTTTTTATAAAATTATGCCGAAACAAACTTATAGAATACTTAAAGTAATAACCTATTTGATATTACACGAAAGGATTTACTATTTCCTTTGCAAAATTTGAAATCGAGTAGGTGTTTCAAGCTTCCAAAAATGATGGAAACTCGTATAGGACATTCTAGTATGTTTTCGTAGATCTCGGATGTTTAACAATAAATATTCTTGAATTGCGAGAGCCATGAGAGAATAAACATGCGAAATAATACTGAGTGCTGTAATTTATTTGTTCCCCCCACTCAAACCTTCATTTGAGATCATTTTAGATAAAGAAAAGAAATACGGCAGAGATTCAGTTGTTCTTCTTGTCGTTTTCTAAGTTTTTATGAAAATAATTCTGAAATCGCTATTAGTAGGTTAGGGAATTATGTTAACTGTAAATAAACCGGTAAAAAAAAATGTCCATCCAAAGTGAGTATTACATGTAGGGAACTTACCTTTTTTTTTTTGGGCATTTTTCAAAAACGGGTAAAAAAAAAAACAAATTTACCAATTAGGGTCCAAAATTTTTTTATTTACGGTTTAGGGTCCCGTTCGACAGTAAGACTGCCGAACGGCCCTTTTTTTTTAACTTTTTCGGCAGTTCGGCACTTCAAGTGCCGAATTGCCATTGATTTAATTTTTTTATTATTTTTCATGGGCTGTTCAGCACTTGGAGTGCCGAACAGCACCATGCACTCCTTTGTGCGGCTTTTGCCGCACAAAGTTTTTTTTTTGTCTTTTTAAAAAAAATCTAAGCACTTTTTTATTTTTTTTATATTTATAATAACGTTTATTTTTAACCTTTATATTTATGCAACTTTATAAATATAAATTTTTTTCTTTTTAAAGTATCTTTTTATAATGTAATTATTAATAATTAATTCAAAATTTATGAAGATATATAAATTTTTCATGCATTGCCCCCACAAGAATAGCCCACCTGAAACCGTTCGGGCTTTTTACCAAAATGGGTCCAAAAAAATTTACGAAAATGAGTCACTTTTTTTGTTATTTACCAAAAGGGGACCCGTGTGGCAGTCTTGGTGCCATACAGAGACCTTATTTATTTTTATTTTTTAATTTCATATTATTTACGTATTCTTAATTATTTTATATTTATAACATTTATATTTATATAACTTTGGAAATATAATTAAAATTTATCAATTAAAATTTTCAATTAATTATTGATAATTATGTTATAATCACGTAATATAATTATAAATATAAAATTTTTAAATTTTTTTTTCACAATTTTTTTATACACCTAGGGTCGGTGAACTCTAGGTCGGCGAACTCAAAATGGACTGAAATTTGGTCAGCTGCATGGAAACAGGCCGCTTATTTCCAAAGTTAAATAATACGAAAGTAAAAAAAATAAAAACAAATAAGGTCTCCATGTGGCACCAAGATTGCCGCACAGGCCCCCTTTTGGTAAATAACAAAAAAACATGACTCATTTTCGTAATTTTTTTGACCCATTTTGGTAAACAGCCCGAGCGGTTTCAGGTGGATTATTCTCGTGCGGGCAATGCATGAAAAATTTATATGTCTTCATAAATTTTGAATTAATTATTAATAATTACGTTATAAAAAGATATTTAAAAAGAAAAAAATTATATTTATAATTATATAACGTGATTATAACATAATTATCAATAATTAATTGAAAATTTTAATTGATAAATTTTAATTATATTTCCAAAGTTATATAAATATAAATGTTATAAATATAAAATAATTAAGAATACGTAAATAATATGAAATTAAAAAATAAAAATAAATAAGGTCTCCGTATGGCACCGAGACTGCCACATGGGTCCCCTTTTGGTAAATAACAAAAAAAGTGACTCATTTTCGTAAATTTTTTTGGACCCATTTTGGTAAAAAGCCTGAACGGTTTCAGGCTATTCTCGTGCGAGCAATACATGAAAAATTTATATATCTTCATAAATTTTGAATTAATTATTAATAATTACATTATAAAAAGATACTTTAAAAATAAAAAATTTATATTTATAAATTTGCATAAATATAAAGGTTAAAAATAAACGTTATTATAAATATCAAAAGAAAAATATTAACAAAAGTGCTTAGATTTTTTTTTGGACCCATTTTGGTAAAAAGCCCAAATGGTTTCAAGCTATTCTCGTGGGGGCAATGCATGAAAAATTTATATATCTTCATAAATTTTGAATTAATTATTAATAATTACATTATAAAAAGATACTTTAAAAAGAAAACAATTTATATTTATAAAGTTGCATAAATATAAAGGTTAAAAATAAACGTTATTATAAATATCAAAAGAAAAAAATTAAAAAAAGTGCTTAGATTTTTTTTAAAAAGACAAAAAAAAAAACTTTGTGCGGCAAAAGCCGCACAAAGGAGTGGATGGTGCTGTTCGGCACTCCAAGTGCCGAACAGCCCATGAAAAATAATAAAAAAATTAAATCAATGGCAGTTCGGCACTTCAAGTGTCGAACTGCCGAAAAAGTTTTAAAAAAAATAAAAAAGGGCCGTTCGGCAGTTTTACTGCCGAACGGGACCCTAAACCGTAAATAAAAAAAATTCGGACCCTAATTGATAAATTTGTTTTTTTTTTTGGACCTGTTTTTGAAAAATGCCCTTTTTTATCAAAATAGGAAATTTAATTGTTTTAGGAGTTTTATGGTACTCCTCCTGCTACCAAGGGTCTCAACCTAGGCTAACGACAGAGGGGGCGCTTATAGGCCATCCCCAAGTATGGGCAAGGGCCATCTCTTCCGCAGCTGATGAGGCGATAATGGCCTTGTCATGTGACCAGAGATTGGAAAAGAGAAAAAAAAACAAAAAAAAGGGAAAAAATAGCTCGTACATTTGAAAACATTTTGGAAAAATGATCCACATTAGCATCGACTGGGTCATGTAGAACAATCAACATTAATGCCGGTAATTTTAAGTTAAAATTGGCTGGAATGACTATATTGACAACCCGTTAAAAGGTTTATGATAAAATTGGTTAAATTAAAAAGTTTTTTTGAAAAAAAAATGAAAATTTTAGAACTAAATTAATATCAATACGATAGGTTTATAGTTTTTTTTGTTTTAGTTGTTGAAAAGTTTATACTCTTCGCCAAAAAAAAAAACGAAGTGACGTGGCAATCCTCGGCCTGACTCTTTTTCTTTAACATGGACCACTTCATATTCTTTTTTTTTTTCTTTTTGTCTTTTTTTTTAACTTTGATTCATTGATATTTTGATTTTTTTTTTTTTGCTTCTTTTCTTTAACTTAGATCCATTCATGTTCTTTCTTTTCCCCTTTTTAGGCAATGCTCTTAACTTGCACAAGATTCTTAGCTTGCACGAGATTACGTGATTCGAGAGTCACATTTTTTCCTTTTTAAGAAATTTTTGGCAGGATTTTGTGGGTCACGTTGTTGTCCTATAGTTGATGCACAAATTCTGGCTCTTTATTCCAAAATAAAATTATTGAATAATTAAATTAATAGCTTATGCGATTGTGCCTTAAAATCATTTACCCATTCCTTGTGAAAATTTTGGAAGCAAGTTAGGTGTTTTAAGCTTCGGCAAAGGCTGGAAAATGGTACTGGACATTCTAGTATGCTTTCGTAGATTTCTGATGTTTAACGTTAAGAATTCTTGAATTGTGAGTGAATTTAGCTCGAATGACTAATTGAACAATCGTTTTGCAAACCTTGGGGGGTTTAACAGGAATCCAACAAGAAGTATCTTAACGTATTGAGATGGTTACTTACTTGTTTTATCAAAAGACTGCTCTATTAAAAAATCCAAGAAGGTTGAAGAATCGCAAACCAACCATTCCGCAAATAAATTGGAGCTCAATATAGATCTAACTCAAGTTTGGTTTAACTACTAGTAGGTAAATTTAAGTATTCACAATGACTTATGTATCTACGAAAGTGAAAGACGTGATTAAGCTACTAATTGTTAAACCCGATCATTATTATGTACATGGCAAGATAATTACAATGGCCTTTCACTCAATTACGAGGTTGATTCAACTAATGACAAAATCCCACTAAAAATTTTAATTTAGCCAAAGAAATGGAAAAAAGAAAACTTGCCCCATCATGTGGATGATTGATATAAGCCAAGGCCAAATTGGAGTTAATATAAAGAGGGACGCTCCAAGAAGGGATCTCCCACCAAAAGCAAGTGGCGACAGGTTCTCCACAAATTAGGAATCTCTCCTTTTCTTTCTTTCTATTTATTGATAATTGATTTCTTCGACCTGAAGTTGTTCCCTTACTTTATTTCCTGTTTTGCTGGACAAGGATTAACTGTCAAAAAATTAAAATTTATTGAAACATAAAATTTGTCTGTTAAGATTGCATGAGCTCGATAAGCTTTTTCCATATAAAGAACAAAATATTATTCTCTTCTCTTTCATCACCCTTTTGCCTTTTGTCCATGTTGGACAAAATATTCATTCTCTTCTTTTTTCTCACCTTTTTCCTTCTTTACATGTAGATTTATTATTCTCTTCTCTTTCATCACCCATTTGCTTATTGCTTATTTACAGATATCTCATGCATTAAATGGCAAAAAAGAAAAGTATCTTATGCTTGGACAATGCTTATTGCTTTGTATCAGGTTAATATTTTATCGTCAAATCGTTCATATTCTCTACTTTTACTTTCACATCCATCTATAATTACTTGAGTTTCAAACTATTGAACTTAAACATGTATTTTTTGCCTGTGCGTCAACTGCATCTTTAGCTCGATTCTGGGCGTCCAAGTTCAACCTGTTGTGGCGGAATAAATCGTGGCTTGACACCATTTCCTGGGTGGGCCGTAAGTTCCAAGGATCCTCTTTTCGGGACAAGATCGACCGATTCTCATTCGCTGCTCTTTGCTACATTATATGGATGGAACGGAACAATGCTCTCTTTCGTCATCGACCTTGTTTCTTGCCTGCTATGCGCACCCAACTAGAGAAGTTGGTGAAAGACCGAGGTTTGTCCCTGAAGCCGGTTCCACACTCACCATGCAACATCAAAATCCAGACGAATTGGGGGATGTCTCCTGATGTATTCACCTAGGTTGGGGTCCGGTGTCCGCCTTCTTGGCCGTGTTTTGGCCGTGTTTTCTTTTGCTTGGGGTCTGTTTTTCGCCCCTCTTGGCCGTGTATTGGCCGTTTGCGCTGTGCCTTTGGGCTCTCTCTCTTGCCGTTACACCTTTGTACCTATTGGGACACTCTCGTGTCTTAGTTGGTGCGAGATTTTTGTGTTTCGGCTCCTTGTAATCGCGCTTTTGAGTAGCTAATATATTTCTTACTTTCACCAAAAAAAAAAATGTATTTTAGTGTTTTAGTGGAATGTTAGGTGATACCACATCTAACAAAACACTTGATATTATTGATGAACACGATGTAACATTAACAAGTCATATATGAGCATGCTTGTGAAGGATAAGTAGGTGTCACGTCCCTCCCAAAGTGAACCCGAAGGAGTTTCACAGAATGCCAAGTGCATGCGACGAACCCTTCTGCGAGGTGGCACTTGTGCTTAGCACAGGATCCCAATAGCAACTTGCCTTTCTCAAGATAATTATGATATTGTGTTTTCTGTTAGAAGCCGACATTAACTTATTATGGGCCAATCAGAGGCCAAGCAAAACACAAGAGTTTGTTTTACTATTGCAAATCGGAGATTCGAACAGAGGGACATGATTACACTAGAAATTGTCTAATGCCCAAAATTAGTACCTTCTCTCTTTTAATGGGAGGAAACGTTTCATGCGATATTTTTTCTTCATTTTTTATATATTGTTAAAACACGTAAACCTAAGTTATCATGTGATAATCAAGCAAATTATGACAATATAATCACAGAACCCGAGCCATATTTGGCAAAAAATATATATAACAATGCCTTGCTATTAAGACCCGAATAGGACTCCCGTAAGGTAATGTATAAAATTAAATATGCAATCAACCTAGTTTTAAGGAATGTAAATTTTCTAAGCTAGGTGATAAGGTTGCCGCATTAAAAAAAATGAAATTCAACTAAGCATAAATCAAACTTAGCCCTAAAAATGCCATATCTAACCAAATGCCTCTCTGATTTTTCCATCCTTTTTATTTATTTATCTAATTTTATTTTTCATTTTTATCCATGATAAACATGATTTAAAGTCTAGCAAATAATAAAAGCATGTTAAGAAACAATAAACTAGGCTAGGAATTGAACTCCATATGATGCAAACGAGTGATTATGACTTGTAAAGGGTACGCCCCAGGACCACTCAACAAGGCCGAATAGAGCTCTAAGCTCATTGTCCAATCCAGCCCATCAGGCAGTCCAAACATCAAGTTTAGGGAACATTCCGACGAACCTAGGGGCCTTTGGGGCCGACAGAGACCAACACCATAGCCCAGCTAATGGACCAATAGACCAAGGTAATGAGCTTGCAATTCCCTAGGAAGCATATATACTCTTCGGGAGCCTATGTGTCGTGTTGGATGCGTGTCAGACATCAACATCCATCCAACATATGAACGACATGTGGTCAACATGTCAGATATCCGATATGTGATCAATGTTGGATTCATATAACATGAATAGGCACATTATAATAATGTTTGAGAAAGATAAATTCAGACATTAAGTTCTATCATGATTCACCCTTAAATTAGGGCTATCTAGTGGATAATTCAACTGTATTTAGTATCCCCCACCTCTCTGTTAGAACTCTCAATTTACAAGAAAAAGAGATTATATATGATAATAACTATTTATAGGCCCAATCCCAAACTACTCATAGAATACGGGCTCAAACTATGGTGGTCATATGGAGTTCCAGGGCGCTGTCCTCTAGACCTTACCGGTTCATCGAACAGCAAGGCCACTATGCTCACAAAGGGGCATACAAAAAATAATGGTCTGGGATCCCTAGAATTTGTATGCAAGATGAGCCCACATGAGTGCCAATCAATCGAGCCATCCACACACCTCTTACCATAGTTGACTGCTTACCTTAGCCCTTGAAAATGAAGTTGGAGTTGCTTCCTTTCTTTATACCTTATGGCGAAAGGAGTCCAATTCGAGAGTCTAATCTCTTTGTACTGCTTTTCTTAAAAAGGAAAATAAGGAGGTCGATATATGCTCCTTTCATTCCACTGCATAGCTGCACTAGCAAGTATTATGAGCCCTTAGTCCCACGCACCTAAGCAGCTCGAATGGCTTCCTTCTAGTTGTTGCTCTGGATTTCGCCAGTTACTAATCCAGTATACTCATAGTAGGCTTCCTTTGTCACTCCACTAGTGGCTCGGCTTGGTCCTAGAAGCAACTACTTTCGCCTCTCTAGGCTTCACTATCACTCAGAAATTCTGATCATGACCTCCTCTTTTATTTTATCTTCCGATAATAACATTATTTTTTTTATTTATTCTATTATCTGTTATCGTATATAAGGAAGAGTTCTGTCTTTCTTCAACAGAGTAAGATACTTGATCGAGAAGAACTTTCAACAAGAAACAAGATAAGCACTGCTAGACTGGTAACTAGTGGCTTCTTGCACTATTTGTGATTTCTCTTTGGTTTCTCGAAACCTATCAATGGTAAATATGAACCACACCTGAATACTATGGGAGGAAAAACTTAGGTTTGGGGAAACTCTGGTTTCAGGGATCATGACGGCTGGTAGAATTCTGCTAATACTAGTTGCACCCAAGATACAATCGCAAAAAGATCAACCCTTTTGGTTGACGGAGTAAACCAATCTGATCCCCAAAAAAAAAAAAAGGGAAAGTTGAAAGTCAACTGTAAGTAATGTATATACAATATCCAGCTAACTCATGTACAGATCACTATAGAGGATTATAGCATTCAAGAAAAACTATAAGCTCTCACCAATCTTTTTTATTCTTTTTGAATTGGGATGAATTAAACTTGTGGACCAGCATGATTTTTTAAGATGCAAAGACATCATAATAAACCTGGGCACCGAGCTGAGAATGGTCCCAATGCATTCTTGGCTGCAATTACTTTGTTGACCAACATTCTCCACTTGGAGTCATCTTTCTTGCTTTGATGCCGAATCTTCACTCTAAATTGCCTGGCAAAAGCAAAAGAGACATACAACGTTAGAGCAATCAATTTCGTAGTATATATGAGTTCGACAGAGTAATACTGCTCTTCAGCTCTGCGCACCGTAAGATGGCTTGGCCCTGATGCGAATGTCACACAATCACTTAATCTTACATCATTGACGAATCATTTGGGAAGAAAAACACTATTGATCAACCAATTTCTTTTTATCAGTGTTGTACTTTTTTCAGGACCAGATGCTTCAACTGCGAACATTACATTTAAGCAATGCAACTTCTCACTTGACGGTCTGAAGCGAGTTTTGCTCAATATCCAATGCTTTTATGGACCTATTCTATTGCGTGAATGAAAAACAACACATACATCATGGGCAGTCACATTTAGACACGCCCTGCATCCATCTAGGACTTCTCCAGGTTAAAGTCATGGTGATAAAACATAGGAGTTCTAAGACTTACCGACAGAGAGGAACCTTGCAATCATCAGGCTCGGCACACATCCGAGAGTGCAATTCAAGAAGCTGCCACATGCGTTTGCAGTGAACACATCCTCCAGGAACGCGGACCTTGCAACTGGAAAAATGGCGTACTAAAGTCTCAAGTCCGTTACAAGCAGGGAATCCACAGGCAGGCTGTGATACTTTGAGGAGCTTGTCTCGTGGTCCAATCGTCCGGCAACCATCTCTGCATATGTGAAGGAGCGCTTCCATGGCCTCATAAAGTTGCAAGTATACCTGTCTCTCTTCCATCTTCCTCAACCTCTCTTGTTTCCTCTGCAACAACGGTAGTCGTAAGACCAAAATGTAAGGAATCCTCGACAGTTAAGTTTATCATGAAAGTAACATATCCACCAGTATGAGAATGATGCATAATTATTCTCGTAAGGGAGGAGTAACGACCGATCTTCCAGGAATCAATTTTGTTGTCATGTAGATATAAAGGTGAAATCACAACATTGTTCAATAGCAACCAAAGGAACTTGATAGGAAGAATAACGCAACTAAAAAGATAAGAATGTAGTCATTCGGTGATTCTCTGCTATGAAGGACTTGGAAGAGGCTGAGAGCAAAATGTTGATGCTATTGTAAAAAGAGGAAGATTGGATAGAGGTGAATCATCTCTTAATTCTACGGCATCCAAAGGAGTAAAAAAAAGCATAAAATTGAGAACAATCTCGAGAAAATTTTTCAAGGTGGTTTTATGGGAGAGGCTAAATTAAGGGGGAAAAAATAACCAAGAAGACACCAGTAGTGAAACCCTCACATGGATCTAGAACCGATGAGACCTACCCCATCTATGTTGGAAGCCTCACTACTAACAGTAGCAGCAGCAGCAACAGCAGCTAAAGATCTGTAATGAACCATGGTCCATTGCACTACAATTAACATAGTAACCAAAAGATCAGCAAAGTTATAACTAGTTCCACTACTTCCATATCCTATGTAATCTGTAGAATAAAAACATTTACTAAGAGTTGTAGGCGTCACTGTGAATAAGATTGTACTATTCCAAGTTCATAATCCTCACTTGGAACTCCAAGTAATGGTAGTAATGATGTCTGCATGAGTTGAACATTATGATCCGTAAGCACATAGCATTCAATAACCTACTATCATACTATGAGTAGATTGGACATGCAAAATGATTCCCATGTTGCTTGGGTTTTCTCTAAACCTATCATGAAAGCCTTCTTTTGTTGAATGACTTTATATGGATCACCTCCCTCCGTGCAATGATGTCACATACCACAGCTTGGCCCAATACCAACTCCTACATTTGAGAAATGGAAAAAGCTACCCAGTAAAGGAGCAAAATTGACTTACAGAATCTACTTCAACAACTGCCTCTAGGAGCTCTTGTTCAAGAGCAGGATTAGCACGCTTCATTACTTTCCAACCTTCAGTCAAGGATATACTTTTGAAGTCCTTCAAAACCATGCGGATACAAAAGAGGGAGAGCCTTGGTGCATCGCAGTACCTAGCTAACTGGAGCACATCTACAACATTTTCTTTGGTCAGCCAGTGATACTCCAGATAGTGAGTGCAAACCCTTTTCAACGATGGAACTGAATAGGAGTGCGATAGAATCAGCAAATGGAGAACATACTTCTTCATCATTTCTTCTTCATAGCTGCATCCAGATATATATAATATAAAAGCAAATAATCCAGAAAACTGAATAAGGGGGAAAACTAGAATAGAGAGGATACTCATCATACCAGGACGAGTAAAGAAAGCGAATGAAAGCTTGGACAGCTTCATTAGGAACCCCAGCAATCCTGATGTACCTCATACCATCCCTAACTGTTGATTGATGCATTATATTACGAAGCACTGGTGATGCAGCGGACTGCATGGAAGAAAATTAATTTGTAAGCCTAAATCTTGACCCACAGTATTTATCTCTCTCAACTGATGGTCACGATGCAATTTGCTCAACGAGCCACCCTAAATCGCCTTCCCAATCAAAGAAACAGATAGAATGATGGACATATTATGGAAGGCAGTGTCCAAAACAGATACACTAAAATTATATGCCAATCCAGATCATCTCTATGTTATCACGACTTATACAACACCTACGGGAGCTGAAATGAAAACATCAGAAAAGGGAAAAGTAAGTGTAATTAACTCACCAGAATACTGGAATGTGCCATAATGAATGAATTTTCTTCCATAAAAATGTAAACATCTGCGCCATATGCATCCTTGAAAAGGCTATCCCATGTATGTTTTGTTTCTTTTGGGACTGAGCTACAATCTGGAAGTCTTGCATGGTTGGATCTTGTAAAGGTATTACTAGGGGGAGAAGGCGGTTTGGGGATACTACAATTATTGGAGGAGGATGGAGTGGGGGATTCCAGCACAGGTGAAATATCGGCTGGATCTGCTTCCTCCAGTTGCATATTGAAATAGCCGCAGAATGTTTCACCCATGGTGGATGACCATGGAGAATCAACATCTGGTGAGGCCATCAGCTTTAGAACTTGAAAAAAATACTAGTTGACACTTTCGCGAGAGAATCTGCTGGGTAAAAGAAGTAGCAAGATTATAGATACTTCCTTACAGAGATATGAGAAAGAATCCAACCTCCTTACCAGAAATTGCATTGACATCCAAAAATAAATCTTAAAAGAGAATCTTCATTCTTTAGGTTTTATCTCGTGGTTTACTTGTGGGGAGCCACAGATTAACCGGCCGTTAGGTTCCAAAGGTTTCCCTAAATAAAACTTCAGATAGCCTAGCTGCAATGTCTCTGCTTTTATTCACCTCTAGATGCCTTTGTTAGAAAATCAGACTCAGAGTATGCAAAAGATGTGCGATTTTCATCACCAACAGTAGTAAGAAGCTACTGAATCGAATAACAGCTAATCTTAGAGAGTGTAATTCCTCATACTTCAGTAACAAACTAGTGAATCAAACACATGCAAGAGTTTGGATCTGCTAGTTCAATCGATCAAGACATAAAAAAGAACATAAACACAGACAGGACACTGTTGACATTTTGAGTGATATCATGACCCCGATCAATGTCGCAAGACAAAACTTATTTGCCATGACATAATAACCATTTGGCATTCACTAAAAAACCCCTCATCAACGGCAAAAATTGCCAGGTGGCCAACAAATGTAGGACATCCGTTGTTGTACCCCATCAATTTTTGCTTACAACATTTGGCACCATAAGAGCACACTAGGCTAGGAGGGAATTCGATTCTTGATGTGCTTTATCACTCTCAACCATCATCGAGTAGATAAGAATGACAGAGAAACAGAGTTTCTAGTCACATTCAACCCCCCAAAAAAAAAAAAAAAAAACCTTCTCAACTACAATTGTTTTCTGAGCTAAATCACTTTAAGGACAAGGTTCCTTCTGTCTGACTGACTGGCATTCAATTTAACCAACTAAACCTATGTTACACGGACACGCCATTTTTCAAAATTTTGGCGTGTCGGACACTCGGACACTTCCGGACACGTTGACCTCGGGTCAACGCGAGTCCCTCGCGTGTCCAGTGGTAAAATGAGTGAGAAACTCAAATTTTTTGACGTAATTATCACCTTAGCTGTATTAGATGCATCAACATGGCAGATATTTTGATGAAAGTATTGCAAACTCTTACCTTCGTTGGGATTCTTTCAATTTTTTAATACAATTTAGCTTATGAGAGGGAGCCACCATTAAAAATATACATATAATATATAACGTGTCCCAGCGTGTCGGAATTCTCTATTTTTTTGAGAATTCACGTGTCGGCGTGTCGTGTCGCGTCGCGTCGCGTGTCGTGTCTCGTATCGGTGTAACATAGAACTAAACGCCTTTTCATGCAACTTCAATCCAATTTCTAGCTCCAGCAACAGTGGCGGTTATTGTATTTAGAGCAGCAATCACTGTACAAGACAAGGTGTTACCTACCTTAGAGAAAAGGTAGATGCAAATCTTCACAAAAAAAACCTGAGATTTGCTCTCTTCAACACGACTCCACCTGAATCCGATGCTGTACATAAACAGGAGCTAAATAACCTGAAACGAAATGCCCAAAAAACAAAACAACCAAAAAAAAAAAGTTCATCCCATTAAAATAATGAATAATCCAGATTATACTTTTCTACCGCACAGGAACCAACGGAACCCTCTAGAAATCACAAGAAGCTCAACACAACCCAAAAAACGTCATGTGACATCGACATCATCGCCTCTATTCTCTGGTAACAAAAAGAACCAGACGTCATTCGCCTCGAGAGAACTCCAAGAACGAAATGCGGTCTCAATGTCAAGCTATAGGACAAATGCGTCGATGGTCCGAAGAGACAACAAACATTTCCAGGCGACGAAATCACAGCAGGACAGAGCAAAAAAGACCCGCCTGAATTGCTATTCCGATACGACATGCAGAGCAGAAATTACAAAAAATAAAATAAAATCAGGAACGGACTCAAAAAGATGAACAAGCTTCGGACTTCCGATGGAAAAGCTCTAGAGAACATCGCTATCGGAACGAGGGCCAGCGGCGCTCCGGTCGCCCCGCGAGAAGCGGATTCAGAACCGAGAAGACAACCAACCGGTTCGACCATGCCGGTCGTCATCAAAAGAGCCGAAAACCGGTTCGCTCGGCCTGTACGGACGAGAAGCGCAACACAAGCGGCGAAGCAAAAGCTGCTACAGAGCAGAATCCGAAACAGAGTACCTGGGTTGGTGATGACGAGACGAGGAGTGAGGGAGTGGCCACTGGGAGGAGAGGAAGAGAGGTGCTTCCATCAATACGGAGGTAAGGTAGGAAGGGAAGGTGATATCTTTCCGGAGAGAGAAAGAAAGATCGCTTTTTTATATTTGTTTTTGTTGTCGTTCAAGAGAGAGAGAGAGGAGAGATAAAAATTAATTTTTATCATGGTCTCATTTATTATTATTATTATTATTATTATTATTATTATTATTATTATTATTATTATTATTTATTAAGAAATTGTTTGTTGTTGTTGATTTATTTAATTAATTTTTGCGGCGGACGGAAAAGTGAGTATGTTTTTCTCTCCTCGTTTTCTTATTTACTAATTTATTCTTTTTTTAATAATATCCACTCTTTAAGTAAATGAATTTCGATTCACCGAGTCACAATGGCCATCCATGAATCGCATGAGGCGAGAGAAATCTCATAATCATGTGTCATTTTTAACACTGTGATCTTTTAAATGTCTTTTTATCTAGTTAAAGATAGTGGTAAAAAATTTCTTAGCGAGTATGAAACTCGGTAGTATATCCAAAACAACCACGTGCGCATGTATGGCATTGTGGAGAAGATAAAAAGGGGCAAAGGAAACTATAAAGGTGACGATAATGAACCGACCAAGATTAAAATAAGGTATGTCCAAGCCCACATATGGTATACCTAATAATGCTAAATTGCTCGATACCATTAGTAGATTTATTTATCTTTTTTGGGATTATTCATTCCTTATGTGAATCTATGCTATACATGGAAAGAAATTTATGTCAAGCAGTAATTAACCATTTAAAAGAAAAACCCAAACCTATAAATGTGAGAGCACTCAAACCTACCTCTTGAACTACTGGAGAAAAAAAATTGAAGGTAATTTACTAATCGAGGGGTAAGATTTGCCAAGCGTAATCAAAATTAGGTAAAACCATTGTCGTTTGATTATAATTTTTTCCATTTCTCATTTGGTTGCAAAGATTTATGCAAAATCTAGAAATGAAGGTAATAGCTGTTGTGACTCGATACTAACCGAATTTGAATAGAACCAAATCATCGATTCAAAATCATGACCAAACCCAAGTTCAAAGCCCACTCCAAAAGAAACTCGAGTCGCAAAAAAAAAAAATTAAGCAAGAATAGGAAGCTCCCATTTAGGAAAGGTTCTTTTTATTTAGCGAAAAATAAATAATTTAAAAAATATATTTTTTAAAAGCAATGATTTGTATCGCTTGAAATAATTAATCAATGAAAATTATCGACAACAATTTATGTGTAGATATTTTCGTGGATGATAAAAATATTTTTTCTTCGTTCATTTTTTTTTATAAACGATACAAATGATTATTTTAAGAAAACACATATTTTTTTTTAATTACCTATATTCCTGCGAGACAAACGGATTTTAAAATTCTAGGTGATTGCAACTATCTGTTTAAAAAGACAACTAGTGGTAACTGCACCTCTTTCTTTATTCTACACATTATATAATTTAATTTACCCGGGATTAAGAAAATGATTAAAAAATGATGGGATTATGAAACAATCATATGTATCATGCGCTTCTCGTCACGAACTTCGAGAAAAGAACTTTCGCGAACCGGATTGTGTAGTCGGCAGTTTCTTATGTTATCCCCTACGCCTTCTAAACGGGCGTAAGGATAAAGTTATTGTAACTATAAAAAGAAAAATATAAACATAGATAAAAGGTGTTGGTTATAGAATATTTTCTTTTCTTTTTTTTATAGAAAAAGTTGTTGTTGTGAGCTTAAATTAGTGGCTCTCCACGGAGGCTAGGCGCTCAACTTCATTCCAACGCGAATTAAAGGTGGCATTATTTCACGAACAATTCAAAATTTTATAAAGTATTTCATGAAAAAGTGAAAATTAATTCATGTATTGTTCATTCAAATAAATGAATAAAAAATATTTTTGTTATCAATTTATTGGAATTTTTTTACAAGATAATTGATTATTTTCTGAAAAAAAATGCTTTTTTAAAATCTTAAATTTTTCATAAAAATGAGCACCCGAAATGTATTTTTTCGCCCGACCAAAAGACGAAAATGTAGTTTGTCGCGACGAAGGCATCGAGTTCACCGTGACTACAATAACGATAGGAGCAACATGGGAAACACGTCCAAAGGTGAGATCCATTGAGCAATCAGAGCCTGACACGTGTAGCGTGGGTAGGCAAAAGAAAGTGGGGCGGCGGGATGGCGGCGGAGGACAACTTGTCATTCCTCCAAAGCCAATATATGAATAATAATTTCTAATAGGGAAAAATGACACCGGTAATCTCTAAATTTTGACTCGATGTATAATGGGTTTTCTAAACCTTAGTCCATGTGCAATCCATATAAATTATGTCTTGTATCTCTATTATTGTTTAAACTTTTGATATATATTTAATGTAGTTGCTAAACTTTTGATATAAATTCAATGTGATCAATGGACTATGTGGAAATATTCGGTATTGAATATTTTCATGTTGTTTATGGACCACATTAAACATATACTGAAATTCCAGAGCTTACACTAAACAAATTAAAGATTCACGCCGAATAAAAAAGAAAATTTTTCCACTTTGCTACGAGAAAAAATCTTGTCACCTCCTTTTTCGATGGAAAGGCGACTACTTCCTCCTATCTGATCTCTCATTGTTGAAGTTGTACCGCCCAAGTTGCTTTGATCTAACTAAGGATACGAAAGCGTTGGTGGTACAGCTTTTCACATAAATCATAATATGCGAAATATATGACTTCTCAAAAAAATAGAGAGCTTCTCGAGGTCAAACATTGCACATTTACCCTTTTTGAAAAGGTATAGTGAATGGGACCCGCCTATGTCTATGCTTTTAGTTGTGATTTTACTGATATGAGTGGACCACGAAAAACAAATTGAAGAGAAGCTTAGATCCATCCCCCAGCCTATCCTAGATTCCCCTCCATGACAAGTTTACCGACACAATGACATTATTCCGACATGTTATATTATCACATGCCGTTGTCCATGTGTACAGTCTTTTACGCCCTGGTGACATGATTAATATTAGTATAAAGCTAATGTTGGAGCTTAAACATGTTTTTAAATCAAATAGACATGACTTACCAAAATGCATTTTCAAATTCTTAACCGCTCAACTGTTTATTTAATTTGAAGAGCATTATTTCTCCACGATTATCGCTGATCGTGAGCACGATATAGTTTGAAATCCGACATGATTTGGTAATCCTCGAAAAACAAAGTGTGATTGATTGATTTTCGTGTCCGTGGATTTGTTTAAAGCTCTATTTGTTTCGCGAAAAAAAATTATTTGAAAAATACTTTTTTTGAAAATGATCGTTTGTATCGCTTAAAATAATGAACCAATAAAAAATGTATCTATTATTGATAATAATTTATGTCAAAAAATTTTGAACGGTGAAAATATTTTTCGTTCATTCATTTTTGTAAACGATATAAGGGATCGTTTTTAAAAATATATGTATTTTTTAATTTATTTATTATTCACGAAACAAATATTGCCTAAGTCTTCCCTTTTTTTTTTATGGGTTTCCCAATGAGCTTGTCTTTTTTCAGGGAAAGAAAAAACAAAGGAGAAAGACGAAAATGTCCATGGATTCTGAATTCCATGCACTTCCGCACCAACTTTTGCCTGGCCAAAGTCAGGTTAAGCTGGCATTGTCTTCTTGTGTTAAAAAGCAGGCGACATCTATCTTCTCCTTATTCTCTCTTGTGATTTTCTTTCTTTCTTTCTTTTTTCATGTTATTATCATTGCTCGTTTGATGCAAAACTTGAGATAGTGGGTATAATCTCCCGCCACCCATCAATGCATGGCTCATCCTTAAAGGTACGATTGCTCCAATATAGCCTAATTTACATATTCTCATCTCTATCTTTAGATTCCAAAAATGGTTATTCTCCTACAACAAAGTGGCTGAAACTAAACTTAAAGGAGATGATTTATATCTTTTTCAATTCAATTCATATCTTCTGCCTGTACACAGCTTCGGTTGTTGGTTAGGCCGGTTTGATAGAATTGTTTCACAAACTTCACCTTAAAAAATCATAGATTTTTTTTTCTTTTCTCCTTCTTCATTTGGGATGGTGATGAGCTTTTAACAATCTAAAATAGCGGTCATGCAAGACATGGGTCATGCAAAGTGAGTAGGACTTGCCAATCGTAGAGTTTTTTTTTTTGTAAAGGTAAGTATACCAATAGTAGAGTTTTTGAAATCCGTAAAAAAAAAAAAGCCATCATATATAGTTCCTAGGAGAATGACAAGAATTGAATCCCCTCCATCATCATGCGGGACTCGAGTGGCATCTTATCATCCTTCGATTGTGAGTACTTTTGTGCATCCTATTTTATTGCGACGGTATATGAAAAAGGTGCATTGACTCGAGAATGACTGAATCTAAGTTGAATCAAATCATCGGTACAAATTTAGGACCTAACCCAAAACTTAAAAGAAACCCGAGTCCCAAGAAATTTTTTTGACTTTTTGATGGTTTTTTTTGGGTGGTCAACTAACCAAAATCAACATAAGGTTTATGTCACTAATGAATGCAGAAGAATAGGTAGATCCTATTTAGCTAAGATTATCCTATGTGATTGCAGTTGTCCTTTATGAAGAAAACTAGGAGCTCCACCTCTTTTTTTTTCTTCATTCCATGCATTCTAACATTTCATTTATCCTCAACTAAAAAGAAAATATAAAGCTGATGGATAAACGAGCAAATGTGTAGCTCAAATCTATAGCCTAATCAAGGCATTGGACAGCATAGGATAAGTTTTTCTAATTGTTTTTAAAAAATTTTCATTCCTTTTTGGGAAAATGGAAGTGGTTTGCATAATTTGAAGAAATTGACGCAAACAATAATGGAGATGTTTAATTCATAATGAGGACTAAGTCTACATTCTCACCCAGTCAAAAGTTTTATCTTTAAAGATAAAGTTCCATAACTTCTTAATAAAGGGATTCTTGGACATGTACATGATATTCACATTCAGTGAACAACATTCGGTGATTGTCTCCCCAACTTTAAGGAAACAAGAGATGATCTTCACAGCCATACGGAATGGGAAACTACAGATATTAGCAAAACCGATGATGCCGAAGCACCAATTGTGCTTGTACATCTATCTCGGACTGTCGACGCTTTTGTATAGAGCACCTCGTAAGTGAAATGGAGTTCGACCGATATCATGCTTAACACAGAAACTTTGCAAAAGTAATTGCGGCACATTTTGCGTTTTCTACATGTGATCTCCGATGAAGACCAAAGCTATATGATCCTGAAGACATAAATGATGACACCAACTTGGAAGATAAGACCGAGCAGCTGCCATTCCCAAAGCCAAAGTCCTATAAAGAGAAGGTAGCGATTGTGTCCAGACCACCAAGATATAACGAGCAAAAGGAGGCTCAAAATGCGTAAAGTACTCCACATAGTTCGGATGCACGTGCGCATAAATTGTCTTGATGATGAGAAATGAACCCAATTGCGAATGCAACTACCCAGTCAACAATCAAATAGGCCAACCACAGGAGGAAAATGATCCACCCGTCGGCTATTTTCTTTCCAAGGGGTGCAAATGGAAAGAGAAAGAATTGAAGCGAGAGGCTTAGTAAGACGAAGTCTCAGATGTTCCAGCTCTTCCACGGATTTGAAATGGAGCTAAATGCCATGTTTTTGCTTAGTTTGAATTTTATCGCTCCTCTCTAATGTAATTATGGGGTATGACAAAATGAATCGAAGGAAGAGAGGAATGTGTGTGTGTGTATATATACATGTTGAAATGATTTCTTGCGTGATTGTCAAAAGATAGTATCTATTAAAATCCAAGGAGGGAACGGAGAACCAACCATTCCGTGAATGAACACAAGGAACATGGTATCTTTCCGGAGATATGGTCTCATTTTATTTTTGTGTTTACTAAAAGAAGTTGTTGTCGTTGATTATTTATTTATTTTTGTGGAGGACGGAGAAGTGAGAAATGGTCGATTTGGGTGTGCATCAAATATTGTCACATCTGTGTTCTGCTTCCAATATCCCCACGGCCATTCTTTTTCGTCTCGCGATATGTTTTCTCGTTTTCTTTATTTTCCTTTTCGAGGATGTCCAATTTGGGTGAATGATTTCCAATTTATCAAATTATAATACCTCTTACTAAGTCACATAAAACCAAGGGCCAAAACTTTATGAATCACGGGAATAAATATGAAATTATTGACATTTGATGATATGGCATATCAAGACGGCTTCTTACTCTTAGATTCCCCGTTAGTGTATATTCATTTTCCGATCTTAATGCTCTAGCCAAACTAATTTATCGTCGTTATAACCACGGGTCATCTGGACGAGGGATGTCATTATGCTTTTATCTGGTTAAAGATATTGATCGTGAATTATGAAGTAATTATGAACTCATCAAATACCCAAAACCCCTACATTTACCTTAAAGGAAAAAAGAAATAGATCTTGATCGGCATACAAAAAAAGATATATGAAGAAATCGAAACCATAGTGAAGCGATGTAGGATATTTTCAATATGATAAATGATAAAAACGACATGATGCATATCCAAAATTGTACACCCAATAATGTTAAATTGATGAGGCATGTGTTGGAACAAAAGGCTGCACATGTGATTGCCCAAATAAAAGCAAGATTGGGAGTCAAGTAGGGTTGGAGTTATGCATGAAAATGTGGACATTTTTCTTTTTGGGATTTCTCAATGAGTCTGTCTTTTGGGGGGAAGTAAAGGCGAAAATGGTTTTGGCTTCTGAATTTCATGAAATTCAACACCAACTTTTGTTTGAATCAGAAATCAGTCTGAGCTTGCATTTTGTCTAGTTGTGTAAGAGCAGGCGACTTCCATCCACTTCTTATTCTCTCCTGTGCTTTTTATTTTTTCTATGGGATGTTACTGTTAGATTCTTCTATCGGAATATCGAAAAATTGATATTGTATGAAGTAGTTAATATATCTTAGTTGACTCGTAACTTATTAATTTAAACTTTTGAGTAAACGTGGTTCCAACTAAATATATTAATGGACTCAGACTTAGGCTCTCTCTTAGCAATCTCCGCAAACGAAGATATCGGAGCTTAGGTATGTGTTAGAGGAAGATTGTTGGAGGATCAATTGCGGAAAGGGTTGGTGGTCATTTTATAAGTACGAATGAAAGTCTCATGTGTTTATAAAGGAAAATTATCCAAAAAACCCTAAACTCATTTCACTTTTGCCAGTTCAATTCTAAATATTTTAATTGTACCATTTGAGTTCTAAACTTTTTTCACATTTTACCAATTGATTCCACTGGTCAATTTGGCGGGAAGTCACTGACGTGAATATCGATCGTTCTATATAGCATGCACGACTGGCACTAATATAGAGAATCTTTAATGATTTTTTTCAATTTTTTTTCAATTTTTTCTTCTTTACTTTTTCTTTACTGTGGCCAGCGAGGATCATGGCCCTATACGAGATTCGCGAATTGCTATTGATCAATGCATCTTACTTGCATTTTAGAGTGGTCATTCAAGATATGAATCATGCGGACTGAGCAGGATTGGCCAAGCATGAGAGTTTTAAAAATTTGTAATGAGTTGTCATTTATTTTATAGGAGCACGACACCAATTGAATTCCCCATTTCATCACTCGAGGATCGGCTCGCATCTTATCATCAGATGATTGTTTCGTACAAGGACAAATATCAATCCGTGCGGGGAGTCCACCGCACTCTTCGTGCCCATATCCACGCATTTAAAGTTTATATCCTCGCCCCGGTCAAGTGTCGCCATTCTTGGACAGAAAAAGGAGTTTGATCATTCATGTCGGGGAAGGAGAATTCGGAAAAGAAATATTTCCCTCGTCGCTTCGATTGGCCCTACCAAGTGCCAAGTGTGAATCACATACTTTTATGCGATCGCGAAGTTTACCCCCTCATCGGTCGCAATCGCTTTGGAATATCGAGCGCGATTTCGCCTTCACATATCGTTGGAAGGTTCGGTGTCGATTGGGAACTACCTAAATCTCCTACCAGATGGACCGAACGACACGAGAACGAAGAGAGGAGGTTGCGAATGAAGGAGACGACCTGCTGTTGTGTGCACCAAACGATGAATTGGGTGCGACCGAAACAGAACAAAAGAGTGGGAAGAGTAGGGAGACCTCATGCGGTGCATTGAGCTCCATCCCCACCCATAACGATAACTACAGCGACAGGACCAACATGGAGAAATACGTCCAAATAGGGGCCCGTCTCCCATACAATCAGAGCCTGACACGTATGTTCCGAAAAATCCAACCCGTGAATTAATTTCTTCTATTTTCCAAAGAAAAAGTATAGCGAATGGGACTCACTTTTGTCTATATTTTTTTTTTTTGTGATTTTCACTGACATGACTGGACCACAAGAATGAAATTGAACAGAAGCTTAGATCCATACCCCACCCATGCCCTTTGATTCTCCCAGCATGACAAGTTTTCATTGATTCGACAGTGTTTTAACATTTATTTCCACGTGCTAGATTAGCGTCACTTGTTGTTGTCTATAACTATAGTCTAACCTACCCTATTGACATTATTGTTTGTTAATGCAAAAAAGTAATGTTTCAAGCTCAAACTCAGTTTTAAATCTGGTCGGCATGACCAACTAAAATATACTAATCGTCTCTCAGATATAATATGATTCACTGATTTATTTAATCTCGTGAAATCCCACTTCATTATTGCCGTTCACAAACACGCGCACGATATAAAATCAGTTCGTGCATATTCTGATAGAAAATTTTGATAAAAAAAAAAAATAACGGATGCGACCGTCGCCGACCACTAAGTGAGCAAGGGTTTCATCCAACTCTATCCCTTGATGAAGAGGGATGGTGGACACCCCAAGCAGATACCATCTTCAAGTGTGTAAAAATCACTGTTGATTGAATACACATCGTCTAAAGCGACCTCAGCATCATCCCATGCCGGGAAGTGATCCACCCGGACTCTCTATTTTTCTTGCGGGGAAGAATAAGCTCAACCGATCAAAATCTAGGCTAATCAATTTCCCTTCGGCCTGATCTCGCATACACATGAATCAAAGCCCATGACTGAAACAGGAGCTTAGATTGAGCTTCAATTTGAAGATGAACAAAAAAAGAAAAGAAAAAAAGTTTAAATTTGTACAAAAGTTCCAAATATTGTAAGAAGAGCTATTTTCAGCTAAAATTGACCGTATGAACTGCTTTGAAAAACTGTCAAAGATTTAAAACTAAATTAATAAAAGTAAAAAGTTTAATATTGAATTAGATGATGTACAATAAATTTAGGACATTTTTTCCTCAAATGGATTATTGGAGTCATCTTATATTTACCAAATTCAACTTTTCCCAAAAGTTATCTACCAGTTCAAGAGTTGCTCCCACAATAAATTCGATCAAAGTCACGCCATTCATCTATGTGTCATCTTCTCGACATGACTTGTTTAGCGAGCATATATCACCGGCTACCCTCAAAGAGATGGATTACAAGATCCCGGGGTTGTTGTTTTAAAAGATCATCTCTCAAATCAGAACTGAGAAAGAAGTCTTTTTACCAAATTTTTTGTTTAGTAATTATTGATGCACAAGAGCTCCGATTATTTTTTTTGGTTTACATACAATTTTAAGATCAGCATCACCATTGACATACGACCAAATATACAGCCTCCTCCCACTGACTCAAGCTAAATTTACCTCTACATATACGAAGTAAAGCTCACATAATGGGCATTATAACAAAAATGGCCCAAGGAAGGTTTACATCAACAGGTAAAAAGAATATTTCACTATAGAATAAGATTTAAGCTTGCGTAGAAACTAATCCGAATATCAACAGACCTGACGTTTATCAGTCAACCAAGCTGCTCTAAAAGACCAAGGATCACAGAGCGGCCAACAGTGAGTTTCGGACATCACCTTGTACAGTCTTCAGCAGCATTAGCATCATCTGTCCGACTGCCTAATCTGACGATGTCTTCCACGAGAATCTTCCCATCTAGGATAAGATCGTTATGCACATGCTGTTATTCTCACGATATCAAATAAATATTTAACAGACTTCTTGAATGTCATTTGAAAGTGAAAAGGCCAAAGTTTAACATTTCAAGAAGTCCCATATATAGGAGGGTGTTTGGTCAACCTCTTTTTCTTTAACACCATTGCCCTATCATTGCCCAATGGACAACTGCGATCTAAGCCATAGCAAAAGGCAATCTGACTAGAGTTGCATACTCGAAGCATACAATATACACAGGTTTCCTTAAGTGAACTCTAGGGAAACATTTCACAGATCAATTATCAAGAAGTTACTAAAACAATTTCAACTGTCTCAAGAGTTGTGCCTTGTTCTTTATTGGAAAAAAGGAAGAAGAAGAGGAATCTAGATCGAGTAGCTTACCTCTATCCTTGGATAGATTGCTGATTAGTTCTTGAATACCCTCCTTGTCCAGAGTATTTTTCAAATACAAAGCAGCAGCAGCGACTTCCTCAGGTGTCACCTTCCCATCATGGTCCCTGCACACGAGTGGCGCCATGAATGTCAGTGTATTACTGTATAAAACATCTAATTTATCAACTTAAAACTCTTCAAAACATACCAATAATGATGTGTATTGTACAGTAAATGTGTTTTTCACATTTTTCCAATATAAAGGAACTCTACTGTTTTCAAAATTTTAACAAGATAGTGAGACGTACTTTAAAAGCTCAAAAAGAGACCTTAATTATTGAACTTTTTTTTTTCATCAACATCACCTTTATCCTAAACCAATTGAGGTCGGTGGTTGATAAATCCAAAGAGAAAAGCATAAAATATACTAAAATAAAAATAAAGATAGGGATTATAAGAAATAATAATAATAATAATAATAATAATAATAATAATAATAATAATAATAAGGAAAAAGGCTAAATAGGACAATTTGGAACATGAGAAATCACCCCTACAATGCAAATAGCTTTCCTTCACTCCGTCCTAAGACAAACCGTACGCCAATCTATTTCTCACTTTAATAAATCTTGTTTTACTACCTTCTCCTAAGTAAGTTCCAGCCGACCTCTTCCTCTCTTCATGTCATGTTCGCGGTAACAAGTTTCTATTCTTACCGCAGCATGTAATGGTCTACGAAAAATATGTCTAAAATATCTCAATTTATGTTCTCTCATCTTCTCTGTCATTGATACTATTCCAACTCTTCGTCAAATATCGTCATCTCTTATCTTATCCATTCTTGTATGACCACACATCCACCTTAACATCCTCATTTCTGCTACCCCTATTTTATGCTCATGTTACTTCTGTACTGGCCAACATTCAGCTCCATATAGCATTGCAGGTCTTATTGCTGTTCTGTAAAATTTTCCTTTTGGCCTAAGAAGGATTTTGGATCACACAAAAACTCTGATACATTGCGCCATTTCATCCAATCTGCTATGATTCTATGGCTGACATCTTCATTAATCTCTCCCCTCTTTTACAAAATTGATCCTAAATATCTGAAAACATCTTTTTTAGATACCTTTTATCCAAGCATGTTCACGGATCCTTGATCTCCTCCTCTTGTTATGGCGAACTCACATTTCATATATTCCGTCTTAATCCAACTTAACATAAATCTTTTAGACTTTAACGTGTTTCTCCATATTGAACTTTTTTTTTGGGTCAAAATTTTTAAACTATTAAATGCGATATCGATGTTGTTCTTTTTTATATGATTGTAAACCAGATTCCATTCAAGTGGCCCAACTAGGATTCCCACCCCACTTATTGGTTAAAGACTAGGTAATTGTTGTTGGTACCAAGGGGATGCGGACTCTCAACAAAACCCATGCATAAGGCACATTGTCCACGATCACTCTCTACAACCTCAAGCAATCTTCTGTCCTTCCCCTCTGTGATAAAACTTAAAAAGTAGGGATCACATGAAGTCATTTCCCTTAAGTTGCTGCAAGCCCGTGCTCCTCCATAGATGTGATCTCTTTGTACTACTGTCCTGTGATCTTCTCATACCTAATAAAATGCGCATATTCCCTTTGCAGATTTCAATAGAACTTTTCAAAACTTGATCTCTTCAGGGTTTTTTTAGCGCCTGTTTGTTCCTTTGACCTCAGAAAGTAGTATATGCTATCATTATCATACAACAATAATGGAATAGCTCAATCTTTAATCTGATTTCCAATTTTGTCAGATTAAAGTTTGAACCACTGTCCTACCACTTGTTTTGGGACTTGATCAGGTCAAATGAGCCCCCATCTTTCTATGATGAAGTCGTCCAACAATGTTTTTCAAACTAGATTTGCCTTCTAAGGCACAGAATTCCTATATCACATAAGATATGGAGCAATTAAAGTGATGCAAGCATGTTCAGAATGTTACAAACCTATCAAGTAGTCGCCAACGGTCACCAATTGCAGCATCAACAATGTCAATTTCCTTCTCTAGATTCTGAAGCATAGCATCAACCTGAAGAATGACAATGGTTACAAGAAAATCACGTACCACGCGAAAGGTGTATGACAATTCCACTCAAGTAGCCATTTTTGGAGATATTAATTTTTACCTTGTCTATTAGTGCAGATGAAACTGCATCCTGTTCAGCAACGTCATCCATCTGATCACTTTCCTCTCGTACCGCCTTATACACCCTCATAGCATCTATCTCACCATTTGTCCCCTCTTTGTCCACAATGCTATTATAGAGTCCTATCTGAACATATGAAGAAATGCATGCAACGTGGTAATGATAAGCCCAACAGGATACGCTACTTGACTAGAAATATAGCATGCAAATCCTCAAAAACTACCTGAGTAATGCATCAAAATAAAAACACTATCACCAAGAAAATTTCTTATTGCTACACCACGAGTGCTCAGATAACGGCTGAACACATGCTATAAACCACAGAAAGCAACATGGTAGTCTAATATTCTTGGGTGGAGAAATCTCCAAGTTAAAAGGGGCAGTGCAAAACAGGAGAAATTATGGAACTGACAGATAAGCATCTTAAGAAAACCTAAGAGGGTTGAGCATGTGTACAGAAACATAAAACTATACTTTTCTCAGTGACAAAGTACGGGAAACTTTGATGCAAAATTTGGGGACAAAAGATCCATCCCGCAGAACAGACATACAACACATCATCCTATGAAGACTGCTAATGCAGCAAACAGAGTATAAAAGATGCAGTTTTCCCTAAGGCACAATCAAGCATACCTCTTTATTGACGAGCTGCAAGAAATCCTCACGCTCCCTACTCACAGACTGCAAAAGTAACAGAAGACAGAAAACCAGTTCTTGTCATAAACTGAGAGGAGGACTATCTATGACAATTGGTCTAGAACACAAATCATAGCATTTCAGGCTCGGATCCTTACAGATGCCGAAGCTAAAACAGCCAAAGCACGACTTAGTTCACAGAGATGCTCATGCTTTTCAAATGTTCTTGCTATAGCTTGTTTCTGTGCTTCCTCTGCTGTTGGCAGAGCCATCTCCTTCAAAGCCACATCTTCACTACTAACTCCAGACTCCTTACTCCTAGCTTGCTCTTCTTCTTCTCTCTCTTCCTCCTCCTGCAGAATAGAAGTCAAAAAACTAAGTTCATGACAAGTGCAGTACAATAGAACTCTGCAGCAGATAAACTAAAGGTGCCTTTGCTTCTGCAAAAATTTCATAACAAAGGAAAATGGTTTCTGGAAAACAGTCATTTTTCAAGAAAATGATTTCCTCTTTTCAAGTTAGGGAATTCATTTTCCTAACTTAAGCATGTATCCTAAATGGAATTCTATTAATTGATCATTTTCAAAAAACCAAGCGCACGAAAGTCCAGAAAAATGATTCACGGAAAATTCTTTCACTCAAACAAACACACCCTAAATGAAATGCACAAGGCAAGGCTAAAACTCAGGGCCTTAATCGCAGAAGTAAACTAACAGGACCTCTTCTATTCCACTGCTATATTTTTTTATTAATTACCTAACAATGACAAATACACGACGACCGCGCATAATGAATGTACTAAAACATGGTGGTCTAGTATTAAATTTTTCCTAAGCAGAATGATGGAAAAGAATAATGACAATAGTACTTATTATCAGCAAGAGGAACTACAACGAAAAGTTCTTCAAGTTGCTGTATCACAAAGCATAGAAAAGAAAAGGAAAAGAGGAAAACCTTTATCAGTTCTTCTTGCATTGCTAGGTACTCCAATTTCCTCCTCCTTTCCGACACAGAATCTTCAGAAGGTAATGAGGTAACACCAACAGTATCCACAACTTCATCTGGAAGAGAAGAAAGTGTGGCTCCAACGGCTTCCTCGGGTTTGAGCCGTCCAGCTACAAGGAAGGCCCTGCATATGGGATCCCACAAGTATAGCTGAACATAGGTGAAGATGAATTAAAGGATCAACGAAGCAATCCGGTCGAGTTGTGATGATGGCTCAAGCACCACTCAAACAATGAAGGGAAAATTTTAAATACAGCCAGAGCAAGCTTTTACCTGGAAAGGATCAAAAGAGAGGATGGTACAGAGTAGTTCAGAGACAAGTCCAACCAATCACGAAGCTGCAGAAATGACCACTCTTAAACCATGGAAAATGCCAAAATGATACTTGACTGAACTTAATCAACGTTATTAGAAACATTATATTTTTTTCCAGAAGCCACATGTAAGGCGACATCTATGACCCACTCTGATCATGAAGTCAGGATTCTAAACCTGTTCCAGGAAGAAGGAAATTCTAGGAGATGAGGAATAGACACTTCCATAAAGGCAAAAACAAGTTACCAATTTTTGTCCACATGTAATCCCAAAGTTAAAAGAATGAGGCAAGACAACAGAAAGCACTAACAAAAACTCCATGTTGCATAGAGATGATAAATATACGAAAATAGCAAGTAACCAATTGAGCGCAATTGCCCTAACTTCTGACATATCAGACAATTCGATTGCAGATTACCAAACTCAATGGAGGAAACAACATTCTGAATTTCTGTAAAACATGAACTTATGGATCTAGAGAGAGAGAGATAAAACCTACTTTTCATAAAGAATATATGTCGACGACCACACAAGATAAAACCCTTGCATGCTTAGGTAAGAGGGGAAGGCCATCTTCCTCGAGAACAATAGATTAAGAGGAGATTAAAAATAAACCTGTTGGCGCATTTCTTCAACCGAACGTAATCCGAGCATGCCTCTTTCCCTGCAATCTTCACGAAGCTCCTCCTCCGAGAGTGACTCCACCCCCCCCTCTGCTTGAATCAGTTTATCATCCTCTTTAATCCTGAAGTCATACCACAGAAGAAATGTAAGGTTTAGCCAAAGAAATAATACTATTTATCTCCACTTCCAATTTGCGAAGGAGGAGTTCTTATCATCAGACAAAATAATGGAACGCAAGCGCTTTGATTTAGGAAACTCGCAGGCACATCATTCTAGTAAGTAGAAAAAAGTACAATTGATCTGTATTGTCTCAAGGACATTTAAGTTTATGCATGAAGAAATACACAGCTCCAGATTCCAACTGCTTTGGCAAACAAAAATCAATAAATGAAGATCAGTAGTGATGTTCAGGAAAAAGTCTGAAATGAGAAGGATCCTGTCCAAAGTTGATAAAGCAAGACATGCATCAACCATTACACATAGGTCTTTGCTTAATTAAATGTGTCCTCATGGGTCCTAAATTCATATACTCGATCTATGTCACATAGACTCTTCACTAGTAAAACATTCCGATCAAATCAGTAGCATTTAAACTGAAGGAGAAGTGTTCAAAGCAGAATGTTTGCTAGTGAGCTTGAAATTTCTGGGCAAAAAGTAAACACAAGCGATAGTTAAATAGTTCAGCTGGCTGATGAAGGGAAGGATTGCCTTGCTTCTTAACTAGGATGCATATTATTAAACCCGACGGACTAACCTAGCCATTTCTTGTCAAGTTCAAAGAGAAGATAATTATCCATCATGGGGCTTCAAATGAATTAATTACTTGTTCAACGAGAAAATTATTAGAAAAGTCTAGCTAAACATACAGTTGAGCTTAAGTTAAAGAAAGTTGACAGAAAACTGTAATTTGCCGCCTTTCATCGATATCCACAACACAGATTAGCTGTACTATTCAGTTGCCTACTGCATTTGATTATCACTCAAACAAAGGAAGAGTGATCTCTGCTATCCAATTCTCTGTCATTTCCACAACTGAGCCTCAATTAAATTCAATTAGAAAAGTAAATATCTGGCTCCATACAAACGTGAAGCAGATTACTATTAGTACAAAGCTGAAGGAGGAACTAACAGAGACATATCCCCATCAATTAACTCTGTTCTCACAATAGCTAGTTTAGTCCCTAAATTGATGAAGACGTCAAGACTAAAGGAACCCATCAGTGATAGGTTAGAAAAAGAAATGAGTATGACAATTAGAGTACTTCAAGAATTTTCTTGAAGAAAAGAGTGTAGACATTTTGACCAAAAACCGCACGACACATATAAAAACATCAGTCAGCTACCTCATTGAGCAATAAAAGCAACAATGAGATAAATTGACCAGAAGGTGTAGCAAAGCCTCAAGGTCACATCTCCTTTCCTTCTATGATGCTCCTCTTTTTTGTTGATGATAAACTCCATATCATTAATAAGGTAATGATGGGCTGTCACCCTTGTACAAAACGGATTAGCAAGGGAAGCCACTCATATGTAAAATTATGCATGAAGACTATTTCTATAATTTCCAACAAAACTAAAATATGAGAATGAACTTTTCCTCTACAGCAAAATGAAGAATGTATAACTGTTTATCCTAACAAGACTCCCAAGAAGATACTCCAAAAGTCTAAAGTACCACCACATTATCAAAGGGAAGAAATATATTTGATGGACAGTATTCCTGACCTCCGAAGCCGCTGACGAAGCATGTAGCGCAAATATGCATCCGTTCCAAATGGGCTGATTCCCATATATTTGCACATGTTTACTAGTCTGGGTCTGAAAGAAGCGAGATAAACCGACAGGGAAAAAAATGGCATCAGAGCTTGTCCAAGCAAAGAGTTCAGAAATGGAGGAGGATGAGATCAAACCTAAGAAAGGCCTACCTACTGATATTATCTAGAGTAAGCTCGTCATTGAATAACTTGGCAAAACCCAAAATTTCTTCATTATTCACTTGGGCACCTGTTCTGACCTGCATATCAATATATAATGGTCAGACACTAAAATCAGAGGCCAATACCATAAACAAAGGCTTGAGAAATGCTCAACCCTACCCGATTGAGAAACTCATCAAGATCTTCCGCAGTTTGTTTTAATTCACCGCTTCTTGTGTTTTGAACTTCTTTAGCCATTTCTTTGACCGTGTCTTGCAGAAATTTGGCATATTCAATTCTTGCATTTAACCTCCGTTTTAGTGCTTCCTGCACATGAATGAGTTTCAATGAAACAACGAAATCTATTTCAAAACAACATTATCCAAACTAATATGAATGATTGCACTGTAATTGTGTCAAAATCATCATGTCAATACGGCAATCTATTAAATATCAATAAAGTGTAAGAAACATGGGAAAAATATGAAGCCGACATCCTCTATCTATGCAAAGACTATTTGACAGCATATTCCTGCAATATAGCATTTACACACTATCAACCACATCAATCTAGCATTTACACACTATCAACCACATCAATCATCTTAACACGAACTTAGATGAGCAGGGTCACAAAAAGCACAGCGTAAAGAAGCATATGATGTTTTCAAATAGGGAAAACTCCTTTCTAGCAAAGAAAATCGGTGGACATAGTAGCAACAGAAGACGCAAGAGGAACATGCCCATCCTAAGCAATAAAACTAGAACACCTACATAGATATCTAGGGATCTTCAGATGCATAGATGAAGACAGGCGGTCAACTCATTTATACAGCCCAACAATATCAAACTATGCATTGGAAGGTTCCACATATGCAGGAATACCCGTATGGCTTCCCAAACAGATATTAAGTGAATTTTTGAAATTGGGAAAAGAAGGCAGCCTGTAAGAGGTTCTATTTCACCAACAAGAGTTCACAGTATATGAAAGCTCACTTCTCAAGTAACCTTAGTACCAAAGTTCGAACAGCGCAATACAGATGAATAGAACATGAAAAGGGTCAAACCAATATGTAGGATGGACTTCTTTATATATACCTGCTCTTTCATCTTGTCTTGAAATGTTGAGGGCAACATATTGGGGAACAACTTGAGAAATACCGGCAGCAGAAATTCCATGAATGGAACAATTATGAACACCGCAAAAGGAACTAGCCTAAAAATATCGGCTGTTGTACGGGTTAGCTGCTGCCTCTCCCTTCTTGATAAACTCTTACCATCTGCAAGTTTTAAAAGCAATCTAGAACTAATCCTCACATCTGCCCATAATAATTTCGTCCCCAACCAGTAATGTTGCAATGTTGACACAAATTCTGCTTTCCAATGCAAAAGTTTCTTGGCCCAATCCTCTCTGCCACATAAATTGCAAATGCAGCAAGGCAGATCTGAATGAAAAATTCTGTCTACAGACCAAACTATTTCAAAAACTAGGAAATAGATCCTAACCTGCTCATGGAAGCCACGGCTCTCAAAGCAGGACCAATCCCCAGGAACCCAGCCCATGCCCTTCGCACGATGGACTGGGCTGCTCTTTGTGTATCTTGCAACTTTTTAGCTTTTGCTTTTGCTTTGGCAGAACTTAGATCAGCAACGGCTTCATCACAATCTTCAGGAGATGCTTCCTTCCTCCTTTTAGCAACTAAATCTTCATTGCCTTCATCGTCGCTACCAAGCTCCTGCTGCTTCGCAGCAGACGTAGAAGCATGGCGAGTGGAGTGCAACATCCACCTCAGACCCAAAGGATACATGAGTTCTTGTTGTACAATTCCTCGAGCATTACCACATATTCCCCTAGAATGTCCAAATCCTTGATCGCTAAGCAGTTTCTCTCTTGCAATCAAAGAGGCCGAACTATTACTTCTTCCGTCTACATCTGCAGATGGAAGTTCAGCGATGGAGCTGTAACCATGTAGATCTCTGTAGAGAGGAGAATGCTCACGCCCAATACATTGGAGGTATTGAACTGAGCGAACTGAGGAATGCAAGTAATTCGAGATGACGCTCTTCCTCCTGACAAGTGCTCTAGATGCCATTCTCGCACGAAGGTCTCCTCAAGAAGAGAAGCACGTCCAAGTGCTCATCAAGCCCCCAAAATATCTCAGGTAGGTCACTCTTTATAGAACAAGGCTGAGAATATTACTTTTCATAAAACGATGCTGAAAACAACCCTGGAGGGAACAGTAGGGGGGGGGGGGGGATTGTCAATTCAGGACACTATGATTATGGATAATTAGTACCATGGAAGGAACGATAAGAAGAAGGGCTTCGCCAACAATTTAGTACACTATAATTTTGCCCACATCTAGACACCTAAACAGTATATCTCTCACACAGCAAAAAACCACAGACAAGACGAAAGTCACAGCCCAAAAAGGGAATTCTCAGAGCCAACTCATGTAAATTTGATGTCCAATGCATTCATGATTAACGTTATTGAAATCCTTTTCAAAACCTATAAAAACACAAACAAATTGAAAAAAAAAATGAAAGAACACAACTTTGTGAAAGTCAGAAAGAGAAACGAAATGATCCGCGGCCGCCGCCACAAGCAAATGAACGCGACTTCCTTGATATGGCACATAAATTAACACCTCGAACCAACACGCGCTATTGAGACGATTCGCCACAACCAAAATCAACCACACGGAATGAAGAACAATCATCGCGAACTCAAATACAGAATCAAAAAACGCACCACCATTTCCATCGATTACAAGAGCTAAGCAGCCGAAATAGAGACGGAAATGATTGAGAAAGCCATGAAACGCACTCACTGATTCAACTGGCGACACGGTTATAGTCCGAACGAGCGAGCGAGAGAGCTGAGCTAGGGTCTCCGTCGAAACTTGCGGGGAGGAGAAACGGGAGAGAGGTTTAAAGGAGGGATTAGGAGAGGTATAATTCGGGTGCGACGGAGGCCCACGAAAACGGGGCACGGCCAGCCGTTCGATCCGATCGCAGAAGATACGATTAGTCAAAGGGTTGAAAAAAAGGCCTCCGGTCCAAGGGGGATCGTTGACCGGTTTGGACGTCGGACGGTGCGTCACACGGGAGTGATTCTTTCAGTACCCGTTCGCACGGGATCGCCTCTCGCTTCGGAGATACAAAGACCTTTACGTGATTGCGCCACGTGCCGCCTCCCCCTCAAAAGAGAAAAAAAAAAATGTGCCAGAAAACATATAAAACGGCATGCAGTTGCCCACCAGAAGCAGGGGAAGGGGAAATTGTCCCTTCGTCACGTGGCCCGCGCGATCCTGGATGATGCGCGGGCCCTCGCGGGTTTTGACGCTGAACGTGTGCGACTGCTACTCTTTTGATTCTACAACAGCACTGGGGTAGTGGCGTATGCCAATCGCCTGACAACGGGAATACTCGCATTTTTTTTTTAATTTACTTATCGACGACTTCTTTTTGAGTTGGTATTTTCCATCCACAATTCAACGAAAGTCTCACATTGAACCACACTTGAAAAGTTGCAGTCCTTGATTAAACAAGAATTGCATGCAATTATGGAAAGGACAAAAGTTAATGTATTTGTGGTGTCATTACCTCTCGAGTTAATCAAGGGTCGGGATCATACGCAGTCGTGTTCTACCCCCAAAATCGCATATAGCCAATCTGGTGTACCAGGTGTAGGATGTCTCGATGACTTTCGCCTTGTGTGCTATACAAGTATGGAAACTGCTGAACTATCATTAATGATCTTTCACATATTATACAGCACATTACAATGGAACTGCTTAAGCACCATAGAAGAGCAAAAACTAAGAGCTTATTATATTTTCATTTCAGAGGTCTCTTACATAGACATTATCATATATTCAACACGGTAGCTCCAACAGCTGAACGCGAAAATGACTCGAGCATTGTTTGCTTCCTTTATCCAGTAGTATAAGTGCTTCCTCTCATTTCCTACATATGGTCCAAAAAATATGATTCAACTTTGATTGAAGTATTTCGTGCGATAGAGCCCGATCTCTCCAGAACATATGATCACAGTCATGTCGAGTTCCAATGCAACAATGGCCTCGTGCCAGCTTGCCTTGTAGTAAATCTATGTATCCTCACAAAATTCTAGGGTAAATTTCAGCGACTGATTCTGCTAAACAAACGAGTTGAGCATGGTCTCGGCTTGTTTACTTCTGGTTTCAAACTACTATGCTTGGCTGTTGCCCGGTTGCGACGGTCGCAACTTCCTAGTTGCAATAGAATAAGTGTCTGTCGTCTGTTGTTATAGTCACTACATGTACATTTATCATGCGCCACACGTTCCTACCTACTTCATTTCCAGGCACATCATTACCGCTGTTGCCCTTTACCCATCATGCAATTTAGACCAATTAAAATCTCACTAATCAAAGATAAAATGGAGGAGAAGCATACCAAGGGAGCTTGAACGTATCCTTCCACCAGCCCTGCTTGGAACAATTAACAACTATCTTGTCCAAACGTACAATGATTTCAGAAAAAGTTGGCCTCATGACAGACTCCGGAGCCCAGCATTCCTCTATCAACCTACACATTTCCAACATTTTCCCCATGCAACAGATGCTTGAGAGTTAGCTACCATCGAGAAATCATCTATGCTCTAGAGAAGAAAAGGTCATTCAACCCTTACACCAAATCAAGAGTCAGTGAGGTCAAAAGGAAAAAGAAAGGCAGTAGATCTAACTCAGTGATAACACATCAGCCCCCACTTGTGATGTACTTACTCTTTCAAATCAGGAGGGTAGCTTTTAGCTTTGATCTTGAAAGGCGGGCGTTTTCCCTCTAAACATATCATTTTGGATGCCTCTTCTGGAGAACTGGGATAGAAAGGCTGAATACCTTCAATCATCTATGCCAATTTGAAAGCACATGGTTAACGTTTCACTGGTGGTGACCAATAGTAATCATCATATAAATCCAAGGCAAATGTCAAGCATCATATGTGTGCATAATTAACCCACTAAATCAAATAGATATCGTGCTTTGGTAACAGAGGCAAAAATAAATGTCAAATCAACAGCATCATTTTGGAAGGAATTTTAACTGCATTTTTGGACATGTTAAACTGCATCAAAGACATGGAACCCATCGATATGTTCGATTTTATCATGAATAAAAGTCCAGTATATAACATTTACCTCATAAAGAATGAGACCGAAGGAAAAGGCATCCACACTTCTATCAAATGTTTCATCCTTATAAACCTCAGGTGCCACATATAAACCTGCATAGGACGGATACCATGAGTAAAGCTTGATGAAAATTGAGCTGGAATCATGAATCTGATTGCTTGGAATTGGATGATGCCAATACTATTAAAAGGAGAAACCATAAACTTATAAGTAGAATAATAATAATAATAATAATAATAATAATAATAATAATAATATGATAACAAGAGGACAAACTTTCTGCCATCCCCAAAAGAATTTTGGGGGAAGATGTTGAAAACTGAGAATTTCCTGGAGTCTAGGATCCTATAAGTGGAAGTTCTGTTGCTTGACTAGTGACGAGGCTTTTTTCCTATCAGTACTCACGTGGATGTTAAATGATTTAGTGCTTAGGGACTCCTACCAAAGATCATAGACTAAATTTTGACGTATACATGCTAAAGGTCATTCACAACCAAAGTCGAATTGCCACAAGGATGCTAGTTATTCAAGGAGAAAATTCAGAAGCAGCTACATCAATTAAACAATAAATTTTTTCTTCTGTATCAACCAGTCAATTCTTTCAATTTATTCAATTAAACTTCAAACAATTATACAGTGACATAAAAAGGGAGGCCTGAATTTTTACTTTGCCATTGCTATTTAAGGTTTATATGTCTCATCACAGTGATCAAAGGAATAGGAATCTTATAAGATCAACTTCTAGAGCCATTGACAACTTACGTGACAGTTCAGCTTGAGTCCCAGGCTGTGCAAGTTTTGCTTTATCAGGGGATACTCTTGCCAAGCTTATCAAACCAAATCCAGAAATCTTTAACTGACCCCCACTATCCAGCAAGATATTTCTGGCACCTTATCAATATTTCAGATATTAAAGCAAAGCAGATCCAAAAAAACAAAATCTATATCCAGTTTGCAGCAGTATATTAAATCAACTCCAGCATTTAGTTGTCTTACTTAGGCTTTAAGTCACAATGGATGATGGGATCTGGTTTGCATTCGTGGAGATAATTCATACCCCTGAGATTATGGGATCAACAAAGAAAAGTTTATTATATTGCTATCAAATAAACTGTAGTACAATTGGAAAGAGAAAATTATAATACTGCAAGAATCCTAAAATGCAGATGCTGTTAGTTTTAGTGCAAGTACCTTGCAATATCAAGAGCAAACCTTAGAGCTTTAGATGGAGAGAGACGCCCTTTCTTCTGAAGATAGGTTCCGAGATCACCCTGAAACACCAATAACAATATGCATTATAGCCATTAGGCAAGAAAGAGAACTGTCTAAACCAAAATAGCTTTTTTGTACTCTTTGAAAAAAATTAAAGGATGGAATTTTCGAAACCATAATTATGACAGTTAAAAGTACTACTAGGATACAGAAGTTTCAAAAAAATAGATTTTACTGTCATTATAAACAGGGTTTAATTCAAAGGCGCTGACTTTTAGAGTATCAAAACATACGAAGAACATTGAGGATTGAACGGAATCTTTTCCTGAGACAACCTTTTCCTCCATAGGAGGACATCCATCATTTGAGCAACGCAATAGCAAATGCGCACATGAAAATGAGCACGCACGCACGCACACAGAGAGAGAGAGAGAGAGAGACTCACCTTTGGATGGTACTCCAAAATAATCATCATGGGCATGTTTTGGGTGACAGCTCCAACAAACTGAACCACATTCGGATGTCTCACTTTTTCTAGTAACTCTAACTCATGCTTGAAAGCATTTCTGCTCATAAAAAAAAAAAAAAATAGAGTAGAGTTCATTAAAGGCATTTCCAATCACTACGGAATTTTATGACATATGTTTAATAATGCATGGTGGCTCTAGGCACAGAGAATGATGCTGTAAATTGTGAATACAGAATTCGGTTGACGTGAAAAAAAATCAAATGAAAAATTCCAGCGAAGTAGAATGAAGATGTTCTCCATTCTAACATGAAGGATTTCCATGGCTGGGACTAACAATAGTGGCCTTGCTTTCTAAGACATCAAAAAGCAGACAGAAGTTAAGAGCAGAGATTAGTTTGTTACTAAATTTGATGGGATATGACACATTTACTTCCTAATAGATGAACGATCTCAACAATACTAAAGCTTTCTGATTTTAAAGCTAGGTAAAGACAATATCTGCTCCTATCCAGGTTGTGCCCATTAACATGCAAGTCGATGATGCACCAAACAGATGCCCGAAGACTTCCATGAACTGGGGGAGAAAATGAACCATCTGAATTACCCTTTTAGGCAAAATAATCAGATGGCCATTAGTGGATATTAGCTTCGAAGGATAATAACGTGATAAAGCAGTGGAGAAAGGCACACATAAAGCGACAATGAGGTACTTGCTAGTACATAAGAGGACATCAAAATAGCAAACTACATTACAAACAAAGTAAATAAAGGCATGTCATTTAAGTTTTATGTTATAACAAAGTGCAGACAAAATGTAGGAATTTACATGGTCTCCGCGTCTGAGTAACTGTCCCTATCCAATATCTTAACAGCCACCTTTGTACCATTCCATTTAGCTACTTGATAAGTTCCCTGTTTAAAGGGATAAACAAAAAACAAGTACATGAATAACCAAAATTTCTACCAACATAAATCCACTAAAGAGATGTCAAGCAAGACAAGCCTGGTAAAGGCAATACTCAAGTATGCAAAAAGCCCATACGATTTCAATAGTTTATAGAAGTGAGCACTCAGAATACAGAACACCATGTCAAATTTATTTTCAACTTGTCCTAACCCAAGATCACTCCACATATCCCCCAAAAATTTTAGTCGCATGCATCCATATTATTTTCGGAGCAAGATTAGTACATACAGGTAAATGGACCTGAGCCTGTCAAAATAATAGTAGAGGGAAGCAAAGTCATACAACCGCATCGAAAAGCTTCCCCAACCGAGTAGAGTACATAAATAACTTTATGGATTGCTCTGGTATCTGAACTAAAACAGGAATGCAGAACACTGCTTATAAAAATGGTGGAACAATAGTGACAGGGAAAAGATCCTTTGGGAATGTAGTTCGAATAAGACAGGACTATTTAGTTATACAAAAAAGTTGATATAAATAAAATAAAATGTCTAATACTTAAGCTACAACTAAGTTGCACCTTATGTTGGAATATATTTTTCAGGACAAGAAAATATTAATATGTAGAACAAATAAAACGAGAGCAACAAGGTCATCGGTATGAGAACAATTGATGATGTTGACTTTAGCGTTCCAAATTGTTGATGTACCAAAAACAGACATTGTATATTCCTGTTGAAAGTGTTCATTCTAGTATCTCTGTTTTGAACATCTTTTGGCCAGGAGAAGGTGGTTCAATTGAGTTAAGGACTTATTCATTTAAGTTTGTGTGATTTGACCGCTGGGTTCTTAGCCTAGTGGCCCAGTTCCCTCTTGGATGCCAGAAGGTGAGGCATTCAAACATACACCTCCTCTTCCCACCCCATGGGATGATTCGTGCACAATGATGCTGCTTTGAGATAAACCACTGGCTTTTTCCATTGTGCAAGCAAGATCCCATCTTGGGAGGCGAGTTTAAATCCTTCAATATTCAGCTTGGACTTATCCAGGTCCAGTGGCATGTGCCCTGCGGCACCCCTGTGGGGACTTTACCACAGCAATTGGCACAACCAAGTACAGCACGGGTTCTCCCATGGTCATCAAAAGAAAAAATTGAGTTTCTTTGATTCAGCAATATGTATCTTCGGCAAAAGATAATTAAATTGTGTGTATCTTCAACAAATATAACAGATATTTGCAATAAATCAAATGGTCATAGGTCTTTAAGGAATGAAACTGTTTAAGGATCACCCATCAACTATGGTGAGGAAGAGAAACATGCCTTTGAAACACCGTCGCCCCTCCGAACCTGAAGTTCTAAAGGATTCAGCTCATATTCTGGAACTTCCCGAGGGTTGGCAACGGTCATGGGTGTCCTTCTTGTCTTCTGGAAATACAGGATAAAGCTTTATGTTAGCATTTTATGTGGCAGAGACCTCCAGCGATCAAATAGGGTAATATATCAATCATACAGGGACTTTGGCTCCACGAGCTTTCAGAATGTTGTATACTTCCAGATTTCCGTAGTATTTTGCATCAGCAGCTGCCTGTTGAGATGGAAAAATATTTCAATTAGGACTGAGATGGAGACAGATTACCTTAAACATAAAAGTTCAACCACATTTAAGATCACTATAATGATATGCAGTTTCTTATTCAGAATTAAGCAAGAAACAGCGTATCTCCCAGTTGATGCTTCTTGTTGCCATATGTCACTTTACTGATAAATCTGTAAGATAGAGATTTTCAAAACCATCAATTTCCTCAGCTATATTCTCCTATGGAGTACAAAAGTGCATAGATAATGCGTTTACCTCCCCCTTTATGCAACGATGGGGTAATTGTAATTTCGGTCAACCTTACATCCTAGCGACATCTTTCCATTCACACTATTTACAATGAAAATGAAACATTGGACTAATGCTCTGGCCACTAGTTCCCATTTTCAAAAGATCAAAAAACTTACAGCGTGCAGTGGACACTGACAGACAAAGTGAAAATGAAGAATGATGGGATTCGTTCTCGCTTGAGTAACATGAACAGCCAAAATTGAGAACGAAGCGAAAAAGACGCTAACAGAGAACAAAAATTATTAGCCAAATGAACCAAACGAAGACCCAAACACACTTGGGGAAACAATGGAGAATGGTTATTTACCGTACTTCCCCACCGGTCACGGGCGTCTATGTTAGCCTTCCTACTAAGCAGAAGCTTGACAACTTCGACATGCCCTTCGCAGGCCGCGATGTGCAGCCCGGTCCTCCCGTCCAAATCAATGCTATTCACATCGATCCCTTCGTTCAGCAAGTCCGTCACCCCCCTCACATCCCCTCTACACGCCATGAACAAGAGCTGCATCGTGGAGTCCAAGTTCTCGGGCACCGTGAGCGCGTCGTCGTGGTCAGGGCTCCTCCTTATCGGATCGAGCGACGACTGCCTCCCGAAGCTGAACCTCATGTTGTTCCGCCTCGGGTCCAGCGACGATTGCCGCGTGAATTGCCTGCTGAAGCTCCTCTTCATCGAGCCAGTCGAGAACTGGCGCGATATGCCTCGCTTCAGCTGCGCAGCTAAATCCATTCCTTCTTATTTCCTCCTCCTGTTCCTCCTTCCTTTCAATCAACTCTAATCCTTACAATTCCAACACCAGAATTCGCCTCAAATCGAATCAAACCTCGTCGCACGCACAATGACCAGGAACCATCAGCGGCAGCCTAGCCAAACAGCTCGATCTCCTCCCTCGCCCGTGCTCGTCGCTGGAACGCAAGGTGGCTCGTGAATCGAACAATGCGGGCATGCGTCCGATGCGGAATCAACAGCACCGGACCAGCAACGACGAACAAAATCGGAAACGAGGAAGGCAGACGGAGACAAGAGAGAACTCGACGAAATCGAGAGCTAGAAGAAGGCTCTCGACATCGAGCGATGGAGGGGAACGCGAACGCGAGCAGAGAAGGACGTCTCAAGTCATTGTTCGATCCACATTCGAGAACAGAGAGGAAAGAGCTGAAGAAGACGAAGATGGCGGGATCCCAGCGAGAAGCGTGGAGAGAAGAGAGAGAGAGAACGGTCTCCACACAGATGTGCGGGAGAGACGGAGCGAGACAGAGAAGATGAATGAGACAGTGAGGATGGTCGTTAATTTATAAAAAGGGAAAGGGAAAAAAAAACGCGGCAATATTTGGCTTTTTAAAAAAATATTTTTTTTTTATTTTTATCCTTTTCTATTTAAATATTAAATTTTTAACGCGTGTTGCAATGGTGATAAAACAATCTAACCACAATAATTTTGATATATTGGTGCCGTAAGCAATACTTCACAAACTATAAATCGATACATCCGTAATAAATTTATCTTCCGTTAATTTTCATTAAATTAAATTTATATCACAAAAAAAATCCTGAGTAGATGTACCCGTCAACTGTAACGTATAATCAAACTCAATAATTTGACGATAAAATTCAACGAAGGCCAACGAAAGATGAATTTATCCAATATGTGTTGATTTGAGATTTGATATTCTTCGCAGTATCAATTCAATTGAAATTACGGATACTCACAAGGTAATTTTAATTATACGAAATATCCTCAGAAAATCTCTCACCTTCTTAAGAGCACCGTTTCATCTCCCCCAATGGGCCTATCATAAAACAAATGAATTGTATGATTCTCGACGTTCGATCGACACCGTTCGACACCCGTACTCGATCGAGTGAAAGCGACACGAGCCGGCCGGAGCTTTAATTTAAATCGCCTCTTGGCTTGTCCCGGACAAATATAACGTAACCTGTTTCGACGGCACGATGTGATGAGGAGTCGTAATTCGAATTTTACGGCGTAAACATGAATCCCCGATTCCCGCTTATGATCACCTAATAATCGGATACGCCGAGCTGGGGCCCCGAAAGAAATGTACGGGTCGGGTTGCGCGTCAATTTCATGGCTTGCAATTTGGGTCGAAGGCAATAATAATTGGGGATTTGACTCCGACAAGTGGCGCGTCGCTCGAGGATTTTCGGGGACACTGTTAGAAGGATCCGGCTTTATCTTTGGACCTAGTCAAACAAATCTCTTTTTTTTTTTTCCCATCAGTATGCATTTAAATAATTATTTAATATACAAATTTCTATTCGTATAATATTACGATCGAAAAGAAATTATGAACTTTCTTCTCGTATGATAACTTCCAAGCCAAGTGGATAAGTTATCAACCATGATAAAATCCTTACATTTTTTGAGAAAACGACTTTTTTTTTTTGCCAAAAGAATGTTTTATTCATTCGTCATAATCACGCACGAGAGAGACACGGACAGCTTTTGAGCAAAGTAAATCCCCAAAAAGAGTTGCAAAATGAAGCAAAACCCGTAAAGCAAACATTTGAAAATATAGTATGTCACGTACTCCTAGAAGTCATTGATCACGGGAAAAAAAGTTACTGGTCACTACGGGATCGAAATTTTACTCATGAAAAATATATGATGACGCAGAAAGATATATTTCATGAACAGAGTAAATGCTAATCTACCAAGAGATTGCCCGAAAATTATAAAAAGGATATCTAATCTAGCAAGAAAAAGGCGCAATTTCAAATGAAAACATTACAATAAATACCGTAACATAAAAACTCACTACTCCCCGAACCTGAACATCTCCTCTCTTATTTTAACTGTGAAATCTTATGCATTGAAGGGCTCTTAATGGATAATATTCAAAGATTCTTGGCGGGTTCATGATGCTCAGAAGCAAACAAAAAAGGGATTAATATCATAAAAAAATTTCAAATCAAACTGTGATAAATTTACCTCGAGCTAATTTTTTTTATCATAAAAAATCTCAAACCGATACACATGTGACAACTTTATCATAAAATAATTTTCTAAACACCAAATATCCCAAATTAGTATATTCATGACAAATTTATCATCCGTTAAATTTCGTTAATACCATAAAAAAAAACTTCAATTCGATAAATATGTGATAAAGAGAAAATAAAAACTCTAAGTCGGTATCCCCTAAACTTTCCCGTGATGTGAACACTCGTTGAAATTGGAATCCTCTCGAACCAAATGACAAGGGTAAGAAAAAAATAGCTCACCATGCCTTAGAATATGAACGAAAGATGTGGCCATCGTTGGCTCACAATTCATAGGGCTAATGATGGCAGTATACTCTATAGCTATAACGTGGGTGATGACGCGTTGACCTTGACTTTACTTGGCGACAAACCAAGCTTGCTGTCGTGACGATGAAGCTTTGTCCCGATTTACTTGGATGTGAATTTTGACGATGATACATGTCTCTCGTCCTAGGATCTGATAATAGAGAAAAGATGACCGAGAATAGGTATATCCTTACCTTACTTCGTAGTAGGACGAGACGGGTCGAAAAATTATCGGACTTAAATTGATCTATTTAATCGTTTTTGATTAATTTATATGTATTGCAAATTCAAATGCTCATACTTGACCCAACTGGACCCGAGACCCGTACTTAATTTTTTTTCTCATTGAATTATTGTCTTTAAAGAATGAGTGGCTTTTTTATCCCAAAAAAATGGGTGACTTCATGATTCGGCTTTGTAATTAATTTGGGTTGAAAGTAGGCTAATCGATCCACTAACACCCATCTTTTTTTTTTCTTATTTAACTTTTCAAAACTCTAACCCACATTTTGAAATTAAGTTAAAAATCACATATGACTCATTTAAATAAATATTGGCTAACATTACGGTTTATAAACAATTTTGACAGCTTTACTTTTTAGCTTGCATATCATTAACGGGCTTTGTACTTTTATATTTTATTGATATATTTTTTAGTAAGTTATATATGTAGTAGCTAGGTTTTGGATCTAGTTATCGGTAGCACTATAACTATCAAGTTTGTAATTTTTCGAAATTCAATTACCTATTAAATTGGATATTATTATTATTCAATGATAACAAAAAGGATATCCTATTATTAGAAACTGTGCCCATGTTTTCCCGGCAGATAATAAAGAAGAGGAACCCACCTGTGCTGGACCCATTAACTCATGGAATGGGCAATTGGAGTAAGGTGGGGCGTTCTTTTGTATTTTTTTTGTTCTTTTCGAAACGTTAAATTTGAGTAAGGTCGAAGTTCCTACTTGATATTCCACCATTAATGAAAAGGGAAATTGGACAATTAGGGGTGCATGGCAACACTTCTCTACTAGAATCAACTTTTGATAGAGAAGTTGAAAAATCAACTTCTACTTCTGGCAAGAAGTTGATTTCTGATAGAGAAATGCATTTGAAATGCGCATGATAACGCTTCTCTTTGCCGGCGATCGGCGGCAACCGATGGCGACCGACGACAGCGGTGGCCGCGCGACCTACCGGCGGCAACTGGCAGCGGCCGGCGATGGCGACGGACGGCGACCGACCGGCAGCGGCCAGCGACCGACCGGCGGTCGACGACCAACCGGCGGCCAGCGGCGACTGCGAAGACTAGAAGTGATTTTTGAAACTAAGAAGTAATTTTTTTTTACTTCTCAAATTGGCTAGAAAATCCAATCAGAAGTGAAAAAATTTACCAAACGGATTTCTACTTCAAAAGTGATTTTACCAAACGGATTTCCCTGCCATAAGTTGTTTTCTCTACCAGAATTAACTTCTGAAGTGTTATCATGTGCCCCTTACTGTCGGACAAAAGCCACATGTTCATGTCCACGTCATAGAAAAGTCCTTGGTGTTCAATTTAGGGATAGATGCAATTAAAAACCTAAATCTATTACGAAAGTGTGATTGAGTTTTAAATCTTTAAAAACATATAATTAAGTCCTAAAACTTATTAAAAAGTGCAATCGAATCTTAAAAATCTAAAAAAAAATGCAAATAACGGAATAAACTTAATTTTATCAATCTGACAAGTTTTGGGACTTGATTGCACTTTTTGAATATTTTAGGACTCGATTGTATTTACATGATAAGTTTCAAGACTTAATTGCATATTCTGAAAGTTTCAGGACTCGATTATACCGTCGCGATAAATTTCAGGACTTAATTGCACTTTTCGAAAGCTTTATGACTTAATCGCATTTTCGTGATAAGTTTTAGGACTTTTAATACACTTATCCCTTCAATTTATTTCTTCGTAAATATTTAATCGATCTTATCAAACCGATCATTGAAATATCCATTCGAAATTCAGAAGTTAAAATCGATTTTCGATAATAATTTTGAAGTCTTTCAACATTGCAGCCGACATCAAATCCATGAATTGTGCTTTAAATGCGACTGAAAATAAAAGATCGTATACTTCGCATCAGTGCTATCTATGTCGCTTTCGAATATTTTGTTTGTCTCCGATCGGCGATCCAATTGACCGAGTCTTGGCGGCTGAGGAGTCGCATTCAAAGCGTCCAGACAAGACTTAACTGGAATTTAGTTGAATCCATCAGGATTGCGCCACGCAATGAATGCGCGTCGGTCAGTTTTATTTGAAAAAATTTCAAATAAAAATTTAAAATACTGTTAATTTTTCGAATTAAGATTTAAAATAAATCTTATTTCAAAGAACGGCTTAAAATGCCCGCATTATTTTAAAGAAATGCTTGATAAAGGCATTTTGGTCATTTATTTTTTAAATTAAATTTTTTTTCCTTTTCTTTTTCTTTTTGTTTTTGTCCCTTTTCACTAGTTGCCGATATTAGGCGATGGGTGCCCATAACTAAGAAAAAAATGGGGAAAAAGAAACTGAAATAGAATTAAAAAAATTTAAAAAATAAATGACGAAAATACCCTTAATCAAGTCCTTATTTGAAACAATAAGAGAACTTTAGGGCTTTATTTATAATAAAAAAAAGAGTATCTCATGCTCTTATTTCGAAATTTTTCCCAAGATTTATTGACTCCAAATGCAAGCATTTTTCCAATATCTGAATAACCACGAACCATATTATATATGTAAAGCCACGTTTTGAAATTTGGAGTCCCATTACGTAATATCTAATAAACCCTTCTCGTGTAATATTCACTTAAAGCGTAATGATGGGGGTAAATTTGTAATCTGACACGCGAGATGAAAGGGAATAGTTTTCTCTTTTCTCTGCCACTGGGTGCACCGCCATCACTCTAGAGCTGGCAAATTTCAATGGGGTTGGGCGACGTCGATTTCAATGAGCTGGCAAATTTAAGGACGGGGGAAAAAGGTTCACAATGTCTCAAGCCCATCTAGATGTCGGTCTGACATAAACCCAGTTTCAACCTGGAATAGTTATTAGCCGGAGATAAATTGAAAAAAAAGCAGGAAAAGAAACAGATAAGAGAATTGCCCAAGGAGATAGGGAGACCGGCGAAGAGAGCCGCTACTAACCGGTGCCGCCGCCGGCAATGTCGCCTCCAGTGGCCTGTCTAGCAAGGGGTATTGCCGGCAACAACAACGGCGTTCCTGGCGATAGTCTCGCGAGCAAAAGCAGTAGTCTCTATTTTTCTCTCAGTGTCTGTGTCTTGTCCTAAGCATGAAGCTGATTCTACATTTACATATCGATGTGATTCCTTTTTTTGGCCATCTTCTCCCTAGCATGATGGATAGGTCACTCGGCACGATGCAACAAAGCAAGGGGCGGAGCTGATGTTCATCTCGAAACCAACGTCATAGAGATCGGTTTTGCCATTCAGTCTTTTACAATATGCTAAATATTTGCATCTGTAATCCTTACCATCTTAAATTTGCCAAATGCTCAATTCGTATAGCTGAAAAAAATGCGAGTTACTTGGGCTGGTTTGGGTTGAGTTGGGTATGGGCTATATTCGATTTGTTCAGCAAAAATAGTGGGCCAATATGAGTTAAAATAGATAAATTCGGGGGAAAATTGTCAAAAAAGTCATAAACCTATTGCATTTTTGCCGATTTAGTTCTAAACCTTTCAATTTTTACCGATTCAGTCCTAAACCTTTTCATATTTTGCCGATTCAGTCCTAAACCTTTCGATTTTGCCAATTCAGTCCTAAACATTTTCATATTTTGCCGATTTAGTCCTAAACCTTTCGATTTTGCCAATTTAGTCCTAAATCTTTTCATATTTTTTCGATTCAGTCCTAAACTTTTTATTTTTTAAAAAATATCTTGAAAATAAATCCGAAAATTAAAAAAATTATAAAAATATATAAAAAAATTAAAAATTTAAAAAAAATTAAAAATTAAAAAAAATTAAATTTTTTTTAAAAAATTAAAAAAAAATTAAAAAATGAGTGAGCCATCACCGCCGCTGCCCCACCATCGCCGACTCGCCCGTTTTTCTTCAGCTTTATTTCTAAAATATTTTTAAAAAAATTTAAAAGCTTAGGACTGAGTCGAAAAAATATGAAAAGATTTAGGACTAACTCACCGTCGCCGCTCATCTGATTTTTTTTCTTTAGCTTTTTTTCAAAATATTTTTAAAAAATTAAAAATTTTATGACTGAATTGGCAAAACATGAAAAGATTTAGGAATAACTCACCATTACTAGCTGGTGAGGGGCCTAAAATTTTTAATTTTTTAAAATATTTTGGAAAAAAAGCTGAAAAAAAGACAAAAAAACCGACGATTTAGTCCTAAATTTTTTAAATTTTTTTAAAATATTTTTAAAATAAAGCTGAAAAAAAATGGGCGAGCCGGCGATGGTGGGGCAGCAACGGTGAGGACTCACTCGTTTTTTTAATTTTTTTTTAATTTTTTTTAATTTTTTTTAAATTTTTTAAATTTTTTAATTTTTTTTAATTTTCTTATAATTTTTTTAATTTTCGGATTTATTTCCAATATATTTTTTAAAAAATAAAAAGTTTAGGACTAAATCGAAAAAATATGAAAAGAATTAGGACTAAATCGGCAAAATCGAAAGGTTTAGGACTAAATCGGCAAAATATGAAAAGGTTTAGGACTGAATTGGCAAAATCGAAAAGTTTAGGACTCAATCGGCAAAATATGAAAATGTTTAGGACTGAATCGGCAAAATTGAAAGGTTTAGGACTAAATCGGCAAAAGTGCAATAGGTTTAGGACTTTTTTGACAATTTTCCCATAAATTCGGTAGAATCCCATTTACGATCCACCCACTTAGGTTGGGTTTGGTTGGGAGAAAACTCCAGGATAAATGAAAATGCTTTCTAGGAAATAATTTTCCAAAAAAAATGGTCAATTTTCCTATGTCCAGAAGCAAAAAAAAAAAAAAATCTCAGTGAAACTGCATCACAGTGCACTACAGAAGCAGATCGGCTCGATCAGCGGGCAGATCTACCAAAATCGCATGATCAACGTTATAGTTGAAGAAGACTGCAATAGACAACTAAACATGAAACCATTAATGAGCGCATCTATGTTATGCAGCTGAAAAGTAGCACATCCATTTCGAAAAAGCAACGGTTGTGAAAGACCTGAAAACATAACCATGATTCTACTTCTTACGCTTAAGAGGTCCAGTCTTGTACCCGGACTTGCAAGGCTTGCCCCATGGTGTAACCGAACACCTCCCAAGCCTCCCGCTACTTTTGCTACGCCCTTCACCTCCTCCATGAGGATGATCAACCGGATTCATAGCCACACCCCGAACATGCGGCCTTCGGCCCAGCCATCTGCTCTGTCCAGCTTTCCTGAGCTTCCGACTCCCATGGTCGGGGTTTGACACCTGACCAATCGTCGCTCGGCATCGAGTATTAATCAACTTTTCAGCGCCTGAAGGCAGTCTCACCTTGACATGACTTGAAGTGGGCTCTTTCAAGATCTTGGCACAGGTTCCTGCGGCGCGGACTAGCTTCCCCCCTTGTCCGGGGTTCACTTCAATGTTGTGGATCGTGGTTCCAATACGCATGGCAGCAAGTGGCATACAACTTCCTATTTGTGAATTGACATCAAGATGAAGCATTGGATTCATCATCTTCTCGCGGAAGGAATGAATATTTGCATCAGCTGCATAAGTCAAGCCATAGCAAGAATAATGAGGACTGAATAATTGAGTTTAGAAAAGCCTAAGAGCCAAAACATTCAGAAGTAGAACCTCTTTTTCATGACTCTCCCATCAACAACATAAAACTCTTTGCAGTTACATTACCGATCCTCAATAACTATTTACTTCATTGAACATAAAGAGCACATGTTAAAACATTAGACAAGAATAACAGAACAAAAACAAAAAGCACCATGTAGCACATGAAATATACACAGGATGCTCGAATGGAGAGAAAAAGAAACCAGAAGAGATTAAAGACCGAGAGAACCAAGATATGGGGATTGACACCTACACCTCCCAACTCGCCTACATCCATGCGCTAGCCCAGACCCAAACTAATGCTTTCACTCCCTCGCTAGAAGGCCTCGTCTCCAAGAGTTTGGCATGGCACAATAGAGCTAAACAAATTACTTAAACACTTTCCGTACCAGACACACCCGTACCATTGTTGGAAGGATTTATAGTCCCTCGGAATTTAAAAGTGACTAATCAGGCAGAATATCAACCATTCAGACCAGACTATAAGAGTGTTTATTGCTCTAGAATAGAAAAATAACTATAAGGACTTGACAAATGCTCCACTCCATTATTGATGGTCCTCCAAAGCTGAGACCTCGCAAACAAGTCATCACATATGAGACACACAACTTAGATGAACATAAAAAGCTAGTCAGTTAGCAAGATTCTGGCCCTCACACTGAAAAGGACATGCTGACCAGATTTGACAGAAGTGTTATCTGCATATTCAATCGGACAGTTTCACACATAAATCTCCTCACTGGCTTTAATAGAGGTTTCTTTCTGCAATTAGAAATTTCCAAAATGGAAAATTGTGGAATCATTTACCCACGAATTTGGGACGTAAGGTCCGACAAATGAAACTCCAAGAACATACTTCTTCACCAATGTCATGAACTATACAACACTGAACGTGATCAACTTCTACTTTACTTTCCTTCAGAAGATGGAGCCACAAGCATCAAGCCACCATGCTTCTCAACAGCCTAAATCTGAAGCCTCTTAAATAAATACCAACACTCACTCCAACCAAGGTCTACCATATGCTATAGTCAATCTCTCACTAATAGGTCATCAATGTTAACCATTAGCACAAAGTAGCATTAATAAAAACTGAAAGCCCTTTCATGCTTTCCAAATACCCTTGGTCTTAACTACTCCAATACTCAATCTCCTGCCACCCTTTCTTCATGCCGCCTCTTGATTTTGTAAAAAAACTCCACAGTTCTGACTGAAGTCACAAGAACTTGTCACCCTTAACCCAGTATCCAACAAAGAGCAACTAACTAACCATAATGGGAGCTGGGGCAGCGAATTCATTTGTTTCCTTTTCCACTAATCCCCGCAGACTCGAAAAGGTGAACTCTTTAGCCTGTTTAAAAGTATCCGAATGTCTAACAGTAACATATCTAACTAGTGTGTATGTTTAGGCGTGGCAAAAGCAGCGTTAGCTCTATTTGCCCAGCTTTTAGGCTAAGCAACCACTCACAAGCTTCTCGTAATTGAAAGCTGCATCCAAAATTAAACCTTCAGACACATTATTGATGAAATTCTCCGACTTCCGAGTAAAGAATACTTGAAACACTCGAAATCCCGCTAACCAAACTACATTCACGCTTCTCCCACTGCGCATTGTCATCAGCCAAACGGCTCGAATCAAACTCAAGGGACAAAAACAGGACGCGCAAACGCATCCTAATCGGTGGTTGCCACCAAGACACATACAAATGACATATCAAATCCAATCAGCACCCTTTTGTATCGAAGCCCTAAGGTTCCCTCCATTTCTTCTCAACGACGGCGACTTGTGCCACCCCAATCTAACCAAAAAGAAGCACGAGAGACGACACTACCTGACGAGAAATTGCGAGGGTTCGGGCTGTTGATGCGACCATTGACGAGTTTGTTGAGGAAGGTCGTGGACGCTCTTGCCACCCTCCATGCCATCATCTTCTTCTGATCGACTTCTTCAGTTCTCGGTCTCGATTTTGTGTAGGGTTTTTGGTTCTTGGCCTACCTACACCATTGATCTCCCTCTGCAGAAGTGTCCAGTTCTGTACCGTACTTCATCTGGCGGGTCGGGTCCAGTCCGGACGGATGGTGAGATCCTATTCGGGCTCTACCATTTTATTCATGTACTGATTTTTTTAATCCTTTTGTTTGTGCTTTTCATTGCCAAAGAAAAGCTAGCTTGATGTTTTGTTCTTTCTAAGCAATTTCTATCAATGCATTTCACTAATGCAATAGTTTAAAAAAGGTAGACAGCTTTTTGCTTCAACAATAGTTTAATTGATGTCGGTAAGTGACTTTATTTTAAGGTCTGTAGTTGAGATTTGGCGTTAGACTTGATAACACTAAATTTAATGCGACAGCGACTCTTAAAATATCTCGAAAAAGCATAAACTCTTAAGCTCCGTTTGTTTCGCGAAAAATGAATAATTTAAAGAATATTTTCCTAAATATTATCACTTGAAATAATTAGTTTATGAAAATTATTTTCATTATCAATAATAATTTTTAACTAAAGTTTCGGGATTTGAAAGTGGGGCAACATTCTCTCCATCAACTAGACGGTGGCTCTATGAGAGGGTGCTTTAGGGGCCTCAAGGCCTGGTTTTGAGCCTCTTTGAACGGACCCCAGGTTGAAATAGCCCGCCTGTGGGGAAACCTAATCTCATGTCGTAGCTCTATTGTGTCTAGCGAACTTCCCATGAGGTAATTCTTTGATTTTTCATGGTAAAAGAGCCTACTTGATGATAAAAGGAGGAGGAGGAGTGTAAAGATAGCTGACTTCTTTTCTTAGTTCCCGGGCTTATGTTTATATGAAGGATGTGAATTTGAATTATTTGAATATTGTTAATTTGATCTTGAATTTTAATGAACTTCTTTTCATATTTTAAGCAGGGATGGAAGGATTCGAACGTCCGAATAGCGGGAATTTTGATTATCAATATTTGCCATAAAGGGGCCAAGCTAGCTTGGTCTTTGATCACATTTCATGTGGGGAATAGTTTAGAACCATCTAATGGGCTATCTCTAAATTAAATTCCTACCTCACGCGACAAGTGGAAAATGTTGCCAATCTAAGGATGACAAATGCGTATTTTATTCAATTAGTGTCAAGACGTAATTGCACTTTATTCAATTAGTGTTTGAGACTCGATTTGATCAATTGAAATGTTTACAGCTCGCTTGCCCTTTTTTTTTGTTTGGCAATGACTTAAAACCTAATGGAACCAACCGAAAAATTTAGTAGTAATTAGTAAATGAAAAATATTTTCATTATCGATAATAATTTATGTCTAAATTATTTTCGTGGACAATGAAAAAGTTTTCATTTATTTGTTTTTGTAAGAGATACAAGCGATTATTTTTAAAAAAAAATTTCGCGAAACAAACGGAACCTAAGTACATGTTGTTGTTTTTTTTAGTTTCGATGGATGAATTGGCACTCTCTTAACCAAGAGCATGCCGATGGTAGGAACAAATATAATTGGAGTTCAAGCTTGGTTTACGAAGGAGATTCTGGTTATTTCATTGCCAAATACTCATCTTGTGCTAGCGTACTCGGCTCCATGTCATTACAATTAGAATCATCAAATGGGTGGGTTAAATAAAAAATAGTCTGACTCATATTAAATCATTTGACTTGTTTCGATCCATTTTCATATAATACAATTCCAGCAACACGTACCTAATCGAATCCATACATAATTCGATTCATATTACTAAAATATTTCAATATTAAAATCTAGTTTAGAAAAAAAATCATTTCTTATAATTTTTTAAGAAATTATATTTTACGAAAAATACTGTGGACAATATTCATAATTCTTAAAAAAAATTGTGATATATATATGTTTTTTTCCTATGTTCGGCGAGGGTTGTCGGTCGATTGGCAGTAGGGACCTACTGTGTTGATGTAAATTCAGTTGTAAACCTTTTGCATTGGTGCCAATGCAGTCCTAAACCTTTTGTATTTGTGCCAATTTAGTCTTAAACCTTTTATATTTGTGCTAATTGAGTCAATTTGCCCAATTTTGACCGAAAATCGTTGACGTGGTATTTTTAATATTATTTTAATATTTTAAAATTCTTTTGTTTTTTTGTTCTTTTTCTTTTCTTGCAATTTTTTTTTTGGGATTGGGCACAGGCGAAGTTCGCCAGCCGACCCTCGCAAGCCCTAGGAGAAGGTGCTGTGGCCCTCGCCGAGTATGGGCAAGGGACGTCATGGCCTTGCCCAACCCTCACTTAGGGCCTGCCCTTGTGGTGAGGGTTGCGGCCTCGTCCAGCTGCCGACGACCCTTGTGGCCCCCAATCCAATAAAAAAATTTTCAAGAAATGAAAAAGAAGAAAAATCAAAAAAATTATTAAAATGCTAAATTAGCGTGAGTCATGTCACGTAGGACAATTGACGACCACGTCAGTGACTTTCAACCAAGATTAGCCGTATCGACTCAACTGGCACAAATGCAAAAAGGTTTATGATGAAATTGACATAAATACAAAAGGTTCATGATTAAATTGACACTAATAAAATGTTTAGGAATGAACTGGCATCGATAAAAGTTTTAGGATTGAGGTTTAGGACTTTTTTTACACTTTTCCCATAAAAAAACATATGGTGGTGTGTCTCATCTTATTCCAAGTTTAATCCCTGTTGATTCCCCCCTGTATCTTCTGGTCCAAGCCTGGACATCCCGATCACCCTATATACTCTGTGGATGTTGTTATTGTTAATTTCTATAGTAATTTGGACTCGGTAATTCATGTTTGTCTAACCAATGTGGCAGTGAAATATATATCAACTTATATCGTCAATGAGGTTTATGCTTAAATTTCCTGTAATTTCATTTGTGCAAATGAAAATTTAAATTTACTTGATCCAGAATTCTAAAGGAGAATAAAAATCAAAATTTCTACATCACAAACAGAACTATATGTGTCCCAGCACCTCTCGACAATGCTAGATAATCACGAGTACAGATATTTCGCTCATACGATCTTAAACTTGTGAGAATGTCGTAAAGTACCATCCTCGAGATATAACATTTCGATACGCTGTCATACTCAGATCACATATTAAAGTCCTCAGACCTTTTTGTGATATCCAATTAACAGAAGAGCGGCATTGACTTATGTGAAAGAACTTACTCTCATATCGAGAAACGTCTTGCTTTGAACTGATGCCATATGTATCTTTAATATTATCTCACTAGTAAAAACAAAGATGATCATGAAATCGATACATATATCCTCGCCGATCAATCACCAGAACATGCGATTGCAGATCGCGCAGCGAAGACGACAAGAGGCAACCAAAGCATGTGATGCCTTCCGATGGGGAAGTCGGATTTGACCATATGATTGTGAGTAGGATTTGGGGCATGCATATGTTGGCAAACTATGTTGATCGCAAGCAAGGGATGCAGATAAGTGGGTTTAAGGTACTAAAGAGCACCCACAATGCTTTGAAAATTGCGTGGATCAAGGTAGGGCTTGTCCCCATATTTGAGTGGTGGTTGCTTGCTAGCTATTGTAGTAGCAATCAGCTTACATCGTGAGATTGATGCTCGACTCAAAAGATCCAAGGCATATATATATATATATATATATATATTCTTATGAGAGAAAGAGTCCACTAGTAGGGCGATTGACTTCAATACCAAGAACTTAATCATAAGCCATGTCATGTAGGACATGTCATGTCAGCGTCAGCCATGTCATGTAGGACAATCGACGTCCACGTCAGCGATTTTTAGCTAAGACTAGCCGTATTGACTCAGTTGGCACAAATACAAAAGATTTATGATGAAATTAACATAAATACAAAAGGTTCATGACTAAATGGGCACCAATAAAATGTTTAGGCATGAATTGATACCAATAAAAATTTTACGACTTAAGTGGTACTAATACAATAGGTTTAAGATTTTACTAACATTTTTCCCAAAAAAAAAAATGTGGGGGTGTATCTTATCTTATTCCAAGTTTAATCTCTATTGGTTCTCCCTGTATCTTCTGGCCCTAATCTGGACATACCGATCACCCTATGTACTCGGTGGATGTTGTTATTGTTAATTTCTGTAGTCATTCGGACTAGGGTAATTCTGATGGGTTTTTGTTCGCGATAGAGTACGAGAACAATCACGACAAAGAAGAAGAAGAACGATGCACAAGAGATTACCCAGGTTCACCCCAAGATTAGGGCTACGTCCTGCAAAGAGATTTTACTACGTTTTCGATTTACAGCCGCTCAACTCGTTACAATGATCAGAAACGAGAAATATATATATATCCTCAAAATGGGCCCAAAACCTAAACTTATAATAAATCTCTTAATATCGTACTATACGGGCCATCTTAAATAAAAGTCCAAACCCGTTGAGGTTTCGGGGGTGCTGCCCCCGAGCCCTCGCCCGCTCACCGGCGAGCGGGGCAACCGTCCGCTGACCGGGCAGCGAAATCCCCGTCGTGAGGCACTGCCCCCGAACCCCCGCCCGCTGACCGGGTAGCGGGGCACCCGTCTCGAGGGCGCTGCCCCCGAAGCCCCGCATTCCGCACGCAGGATTACATGTCACTGGATAACACTTCAGTTTCCCTAAGCTCACGTGGGCGAACCCGGTGTGAGAAACAATGGATCCTGAAGTATTCGCCAACTCCAACAAATTCATCTATGTCTAACCAATATAGCAGTGGAATATACAGCAACTCATATCGTCAATGAGGTTCATGCTTAAATTCCCTGTAATTTCATTTATGCAAATAAAAATTTAAATTTAGTTAATCCAGAATTCTAAACGAGAAAAAAAAATCAAAATTTCTAAATCACAAACAGACCTATATGCGTCGTAGCACCTCTCGACAATGCTAGATAATCATGAGTACAATAAGCCGTCATGCCTGGCATACCTGCAAAGTTTAAATTTGTAGAAATTAGCCAAGTCACAGGATTTGCTGAAGCATGAGAGTAGGAGTGCTATGCTATGGCAAAATGGTCTGATTACTTTCAAAAGATGAAGCCCGTGAGAAATGTATTGGCTACTCAAGGGAAGCTACTATTTCTCTAAAAATAACCGATTTACACACATCTTTCAATGCAAGAAGACAGCTTTGCAGGGCTCTGTCTATCAGATAATTCAACGTGGCCATATGGCTCATCAACAATGAAGACAGAAAAATCTTACCTATCTGATTCTCCTTATTCATTAACACCGAAAGAGAGATTACATTTGATGATTAAAGAGCACACCCAAAAGGCCAGTATAGTACGACAGAGGAACATCGGTGTGTTCAATCTTAAAGCAAGTCTCCGGTGCAGTAATTAGACCATACTCCTCCCATCCAGCGATACCCCAAAGCAAGTTGCCTTTCTTGAAGTTTGGATGCCCAGATTCCAATACTCTAGCTACTCCATATCCAGTAATAGGCTGCATCAATGTGTTAAATACTCAAGAACATAAGTGCAAATATATAGTTTGGCAAACAGAAATAGACATTGCACTTATAAGGAGGAATGATTGGACGTAAAGACGGTTTCACAATCGAATATGCTACAATAACCAGAGACCGTTTCACTTTAACCCTTTTTCTGAATTTAAAAGCACACAACTCAAGTCATATTGAAGGTAAGTCAAAATGCAGCTTTCTTAACACTTGAAATAACTTCCAACAAACCTAGAAGAAGAATGGCAATGAGGGTTCTAGTGGAATAGAACAAAGGATGTCCAGCCAAGAACACCTTCTAATTTTAAAATCTCAGCTGGAATAATTGATATCCATCGGAATCCTAAGCAATATGCCAAAGGATCCAACCAAAACTCTGCTTATTCCAGAGTCATGTTTACTTGATATTCCAATGAATACAGCTGACTGTCCTATTTCATGTGCAAGATATCGTCACTATTCATACGCTAACACATGAGTGGGAGTGTTAAGCAACTCGCATCGCTTAACCCTGCGATTATGGGGACTGTGCAAACGTAAGACATGTAAAATTCTATGCCACATAGCATAAGCGAGGTTCTTTCGACCTACTAAGCTCTTCACTACATTTGCCGAATCTTATAGCGGCATGGCAACCCATTTCTACATTTCCAAAATCCACCAGCTGAGACACCACGACTTTCTCCTAAATCAATACAATCAAATCCCCAGAGCAAACGGGTCAAGCCACAAAGGATAAAAACATCATACTCGAGAAAACCCACATCATCCGCCATACGGAGCTTATTTTATTCGATACCTTCCAATTTCAACTGCGAGGAAGACCAATTGACGCCTAGAGGATGGCCCTTTTTTTTTTCTTTGTATATTCTTCTTTGAACAAAACAGAATTTGACAACGAAAAGGTTATTTGGGCTTGCTCACCGAACCAGGTTTGAAGGAATCGACATAACCCGGGAAATCGAGCTTGTTCATGCGGGTCCTCATGTAAGGATCGCAGGACAAGTAGAGATTTTTCACGAGAAGCCCGTTCGACCCCTCCGGCAGACGGAACTTCATGGTCGATTCCCGCACCTCCATGTCCGACTCCTTGGGGAAACCACTCACGTAGCCCTTGAATATCACTTGCTTGTTCCTCACCACCTCCACATTCTCACTCGCCATCGCTCCTCGCTACACTTTCGACGAAAATCGAAACACCCAGATGAGAGAAGATGAGCAGGTATGGAGCGTGAACGAGGCATCGTTTTCTAGCGACTCAGCTGCGCGGGGGACTCGCGAAGAAGCCTTGCGCGGCAGGAAAACGCCACTTTTCCGTTTGGCAATGTGTGTCAGTAGGTGGGCATATGGTTGTCGAGGGGGACGAGATGACTCCGGAGAAGATGACGAGCGAGGAAGACGACAACGTCTGGGCGCGTTTTTCTTGTTTTTCTGATCAAGCACGTGAAGGTTCTGGAGATTAACTCACGGAGACGCGACGAAAAGAAGGTGCTTAATTTTGGAACTCAGATGTTAAAGCGTGTCAGGTGGGAAAACTGGTAGGATGGATAAGTACCCGCAGACAAATGAACCCATACAGACAAGGAAAGACTTAAACAACTACATCGTCAATATATAAAATCTGTACGATGTTGACAATAAAGTAATAAAAGATGAGTTTCATCACTGTCTGGTACACGTCAAAAGACAAAATCGTGACGCTTAATATAAGATAGGTCAAAGCGAAGAATACTCAATTGAGTTAAATTCATGATATCACAGTTTATGTCGATTGTTGGCTTAAAATTAATTCTGCTTTGATTTGAAATTCTATTTATAATTAAATTGGGAGAAAACTCGGGCCATATTAGGAAAGTCCAATTTGGACTCTTGGCAACAGGATCGTGGGTGATGCAAAAAAGCGAAATTAGTTCCATAAAAGACTTCTTTTCCTTATTGAATATGAAGTCCACGTTGATGCCAAAGAAGTGATCATAATTCTTAACAATATTAGTGTTCTGTTGTTGGGTTTGGTCTGATTTGCCTAGTAAATGTACTTTAATATGTGAAATTGTGAGAAACATGAATAGTGTCGAGAGTAGTCATCTGATATTATGAGAATCGAAGAAAAGACTGACATATTGAGACGAGTGCAGCTGTCATTTGAGTGAAACTTGAAGAGCTGTAAATGTCGAGATCGCTCTCAAAAAAACTTTTCTTGATACATCGTTCCTTCACTTTCAATTTGGGATCGCCTGCGTGAGTTAAATGAAGCCTTTAATGATCTAAAAGGTGTGGATGAAGAGGCATTTGATCAATAGCAGGCTATAAGGTTACTTTGAGGAATTGAAGTCTACACTATTGAGTGTGGTGTCGTGTTAATGGCTACAACATCGAGTGCAAGGTCTTTGGCATCGGCTCAATACATATGAGGATGCATGACGGGAACATCAGAGCTTCGCGAGATGTTTGCCATGTTCCGGAGCCGAGGAAGAATCTGATTTTCTATGGCTATGCCGGATTCTCTAGGTTTTCAGTAAGCTTCAAAGTCTGGGCCTTTGACGGTGATCAAAGGTGCGATCATGTTCATGAAGCAGAAGCGAACAAGCGGTGTCTATTGCCTTTAAGGTTAGATAGTCACAAGCTCAGCTACTACGGTTTCATCCTCGTTGGTGGAGTCAAATTAGACAAGGTTGTGCCACACGAGACTGGGCACATATCTAAGAGAGAGCAAAGTGTTTTCGAAGCGGTTTTGCGTGGTTTTGAGTTAGTCTTTTCTGCGGAAAAAAATGGAACGTAGAATCATATGCACGCATCACCAAGGGTTTAAAAGGGTCAAAACTATCTCTTTTATCTGTCTTCATCAGGAACGGCCGAAAGGTCAGAAGTTGCTAGAAATGCATGGTGATGACATATCTCTAATGGCAGCCTCGAATCGGCTCCCACCTTGGAGATTACAGGAGCTTAAAATCATAAACAAGAACAAGATATGAACAAGAGAAATCCTTTTGACATAATCACGACAATCCATTATTTTCGTGTTTTATTTCTATAATTTAACTTTTACTCAAACTGTTTTATTTGACCTAAATAAATCTACCGTAGTCCGCTATGTCCTCGCACAGCGGAACGTCGACACTAAGACAAACAGAAGACAACCCCTTCAGAAAACATGAGAGGAAAGCAGATGAAAAAGTACAGAGAACTCCCTCATTCGCGTGAAACCATTACCACTTGTTTCCCGACGTTGCGACCAGAGAATAGCCCAATGAGAGCTGCCGGAGCGTTCTCAAGCCCTTCAGCAATGTCTTCCACGTACACAATCTTTCCCTCTTTTATCTGAGGCAATACCATCTCTAGGAACTTCGGGTAGAGATGATAGTAGTCAAACACCAAGAAACCTTGCATTCGAATCCGCTTAAAGACAACATTCATCAAGTTGTGTACCCCTTCGGGCTGCTCGAGATTGTACTGCGAGATCATTCCACATGCCGCGATTCGGCCGTGAATTTTCATGTTGAGCAGCACCGCATCAAGCATCTTTCCACCGACATTTTCAAAGTAGATATCAATGCCCTCGGGAAAGCATCTGAACATTTACAACAGAAAAAGTCAACTGGAGTCGGCTTCAGGAAAGGGTCCATGTTTTATATCCTGTGCGGCAGTCACTTATTCGCTCAATCATCATTCCTTGTACTCATAGCTCACCTTTTCAGTGCTGCATCCAGATCTGGTTCCTCCTTGTAGTTGAAAGCATCGTTGAATCCAAACTTGTTCTTCAGCAAATCAACCTTTTTTGCAAAAATAACTTTAAATAAAATGAAATTCGAAAGACTATAGTTAGTCAAGTGATGACGATGGTACATTCAACAATGCCATCACTCTCTTGAGCATTCTCAAGTTTGAGAAATACAGCACTCATCATACCTCAAGTGCTTCTTTTAGATCTAATTCTACAAGGGTAGACGACAGTTTAAGTCTTTAAGGTTTATGAGAGCATGAACATGCACTTCATTACCTTACAAAAAAAAAAAAACATGCACTTCAATAAACGTTTACTATTTGTGGAAACGCTAGACAACCGGGATATGATTACCTTCTCTTTGCTACCGGCGCTGCCAACAACATAACAACCAAACAACTTTGCAAACTGCCCAACAAGCTGACCTACGGCCCCTGCTGCCGCCGATATGAAAACAGTTTCTCCTTTCTTAGGAGAGCATACCTCGAAAAACCCAGCATAAGCCGTCGTGCCTGGCATACCTGCAAAGTTCAAATAGGTAGAAATTAGACAAGTCACAGGATTTGCTGAAGCATGAGAGTAGGAGTGCTATGCTATGGCAAAATCTCAGATGGAATGATTATTGCCCAACGTGAAGCCCATGAGAAATGTATTGGCTACTCACGGAAAGCTACTATTTCTCTAGAAATAACCGATTTACACACGTCTTTCAACGTGAGGAGACACCTTTGCAGGGCTCTATCAGGCAATTCAACGAGGCCGTATGGCTCATCAACAATGAAGAGCGCTACAATTAATATCTTACCTATCTGATTCCCCTTATTCATTAACACCGAAAGAGAGATTACATTTGATGATTAAAGAGCATACCCAGAAGGCCAGTATAGTAAGACAGAGGAACATCGGTGTGTCCAATCTTAAAGCAAGTCTCCGGTGCAGTAATTAGACTATACTCCTCCCATCCCGTGAATCCCCAGAGCAAGTCACCTTTCTTGAAGTTTGGATGCCCAGATTCCAAAACTCTAGCTACTCCATATCCAGTAATAGGCTGCATCAATGTGTTAAATACTCAAGAATATAACTGCAAATAATTTAGCAAACAGAAATAGATCTTGTACTTCCAAGAAGAAATGATTGGACATAAGGATAATTGCACAATCAAATATGCTATAATAACCAGAGACCCTTTCACTTTAACATTTTTTTTTCTTGATTTAAAAGTTTGCCTCCCGTGTCGTATTGAAGTAAGGTAAGTCAAAACGCAACTTTCTTGACACTTGAAATAACTTCCAACAAACCTAGAAGAAGAGCGGCAATGGGGGTTCTAGTGGAATAGAACAAAGGATATCAGGCCAAGAGCACCTTCCAATTTTAACATCTCAGCAGGAATAATTGAAATCCATCGGAATCCTAAGTAATATGCCAAAGGATCCAACCAAAACTCTGCTTATTCCAGAGTCATATTTACTTGGTATTCCAATGAATACATCTCACCGTCCTATTTCATGTGCATACTATCGTCACCATTCATACGCTAACACATGAGTGGGAGTGTTAAGCGACTCGCATCGCTTAACCCCGCGATTATGTTAACTGTGCAAACGTAAGACATGTAAAATTCTATGCCACATAGCATAAGCGAGGTACTTTCGACACGCTAAGCTCTTCAATACATTTGCCGAATCTCATAGCGGCATGGCAACCCATTTCTACACTTCCAAAATCACCACTGAGGAAAACTAGTATAATATCCGCCATCCGTCAGCTGAGACACCACGACTTTCTCCACCAATTGGCTCACACTTCAGATAAAAAAGATTTAGCCATGATAGGTCAGAAATGAACAGAGATAGAGCATGGAGTCGCTACAATCCTTTGATTACAACGATTGGACATAATCACCATAAAGCAAGAGAGAACTAATACTCGACACGACCATTAATTTAGCCAAACCTCAGATCCTAGTCCAGAAGAGTAGTAAAACATGTAAATACCACTCAGGAAAACTAATATAATATCCGCCATCCATCACTGGAGACACCATAACTCTCCCTAAAACTACACAATCAATCCCCAAAGCAAACGCGGTCAAGCTGGGAAGGGACAAAATTATCATACTTGAGAAAACCCACATCATCCGACATTCGGAGCTTATTTTATTCGATACCTTCCAATTTCAACTACGAGGAAGACCAATTGACGCCGAGTGGATGATCCTTTTTACTCTTTTGTATATTCTTCTTGGAACAAAACAGAATTTGACAACGAAAAGAATATTTGGGCTAGCTCACCGAACCAGATTTGAAGGAATCGACATAACCCGGGAAATCGAGCTTCTTCATGCGGGTCCTCATGTAAGGATCGCAGGACAAGTAGAGATTTTTCACAAGAAGCCCGTTCGACCCCTCCGGAAGACGCAACTTCATGGTCGATTCCCGCACCTCCATGTCCGACTCCTTGGGGAAACCACTCACGTAGCCCTTGAATATCACTCGCTTGTTCCTCACCACCTCCACATTCTCACTCGCCATCGCTCTTCGCTACTCTTTCGACGAAAATCGAAACACCCAGATGAGTAGCTGTGGAGCGCGAACGAGGTACCTTTTTCTAGCGACTCGGCTGCGCGTGGGGACGCGTGAAGAAGCCTTGCGAGGCAGAAAAACGTGATCTTTTCGTTTCGCAATGGGTGACATCATCTGGGGGCGGCTTCTTTTTCTTTTTTTTTTTCTTCTTTCGGTCAAACACGTGATGGTTGTGGACATACTCCGCGACAGGCGAGATGTTTCTGGGGAGCCGAGATGGCTCTGGAGATACTCCGCGAGAAATTCCACTCAGGAATACTAACGAATTTTTCATTATGGTATCTGAGCGGGAGCCTCACTAGCAGGTATATAATTCGGAGACGAGCGAAAATTGGTGGGCTTATAATGACCCAATCCGACAAGAGCAGTGAATGGTTGTCGGAGTCTTAAAAAGAAATGACTTTTGACAGGCTTTCAGAATGACGAATGAGGCATGAATGAATAGAATTGTGCACCGAATAGGTAAGAGCGATTATGAGATTATACATGTGAAAATTGAGATTAATTCACGGAAGTGTCTTTTGACTTAAAAAAATATTTAATTTTTGAGTTCCGAAGTTAAGCATGCTCGGATGAGAATAATGTTAGGATGAGTAAGTGCCTACCTATACACCAAAGACAAAATCGTGAGGTTTAGTATAAGACAGGTCAAAGCGGACAATACTCAATTGAGTTAAATCTAGGGTATCGCAGTTTATGTTGATTGTGGCTTGAAATTAATTCTGCTTTGATTTGAAATTCAATTTACAATTAAATTGTGAGAAAACTCGGGCCATGTTAGGAAAGTCCAATTTGGACTCTTGGCAACAAGATCGTGGATGATGCAAAAAATGAAACTAATTCCACGGAAGACTTCTTTTCCTTATTGAAGATGAAGTCCACGTTGATGCTGAATAAGTGCTCATAATTTTTAATAATATAAGTGTTATGTTGTTGAGTTTGGTTGAGTTTGGTTGAGTTTGCCTACTAAATGCGCTTCAATATGTGAAATTGCGAGAAGCATGGAGAGTGTTGAGAGCAGTCATCTAAGGTTAGGAAAATTGAAGGAAAGGCTGACCCATTGAGACTGTTGAAGGAACAAACAAAGGAAAAATAAACACAGAACACGAGAATTTACGTGGTTCAATCAAGGTGATCTACAATCAAGGACGAGTGTTGACATCTGATTTTTAATCATCTTTTCTCTTTTAAAATTAATAAAAAAATCCATAAAAATTCATAAAATTGAAAAGTCAACTTTGGGGACCTTAGCTAAGCCTAGGAAACCAATTTTAACCAAAAAACGATTTTTCATATTTTCAGTATTTTTACGTATTTTTTTATTTATTTATTTTCGAAAATTAATAGAAAATCCATAAAAATTCATAAAATTAAAAAATCAACTTTGGGGACCTTAGCCAAGCCTAGGGAACTAATTTTGACAAAAAATTGATTTTTCATATTTTCAGTATTTTACGTATTTTTTATTTATTTATTTTCGAAAAATAAATAGAAAATCCATAAAAATCATAAAATTGAAAAATAAACTTTGGGGACCTTAGCCAAGCCTAGGGAACCAATTTTGACAAAAAAATGATTTTTCATATTTTCAATATTTTTACGTATTTTTTTTATATTTATTTTCAAAAATTAATAGAAAATCTATAAAAATTCGTAAAATTAAAAAATCAACTTTGGGGACCTTATCCAAGTTTAAGGAACCAATTTTGACCAAAAAATAATTTTTCATATTTTCAGTATTTTTACGTATTTTTTATTTATTTATTTTCAAAAAATTAATAGAAAATTCATAAAATTGAAAAATCAACTTTGGTGACCTTAGCCAAGCCTAGGAAACCAATTTTGATAAAATTGGTGATTTTTCATATTTTTTGTATTTTTTAATATTTTTCAGAAATTAGGAGGATATTTGAAAATGAAATTGCATTTGAGGCCAATAAAATATGAATAAATAGTCAGTATTTTTATTTTAATTTTCTCTTCATTTTTTACAAATAAATATTGAAAATTCAATCTAGAATTGAGAATTTCTTTGTTAACTTCATTTTCAGATCATTTGAAAAAAAAATTACAAAAATTTCATTTTAGCTATGTAATTTTTAATTGTTGCCCTTCTAGAGTCGTGACATTATCTTTTAGTAATTCAAATTTTTCAATGGCATGATATTATATTTTTTATGATTGCGTTCGATTTCCCGAATTGAGCTCATCGTTCGAAGCATTTTCACGTGAAAATTTGTTAAATATAGATGATACTCCTTAAGTTTGCGCATGGCATCAAAGACAATAAAGAAAGCCCTGAGTGGGCTGAAAGTAGATAAAAGATGATAAAATGATGAAGAAACATGGTGCGGTGCGGGGAAAAAAAAGCCATCATAACAGGAAAAAGAGAGAGACAAAGGCACCGAAAGTGAGAGAAAAAAAATAATACTTTAACCAGTGGAAGTCCGTAGGAGAGGAAGGGTGGTTAGTTCCCGAGGAATCCAATAAAATGATGAAGAAGAACGGCAATTAAAGGGGGCATTAATGAATAAAAAAAAGAAAGGAAAGAAAGGTTAAAAATTGGAGAAGTTTAAGATAATGGCTAGTGGACTTTAGCGAAAAGATTAAAGAAAGGGGGTAGATTATTTTAATGGAGGGGAGAGGAAAAACCCACGAAGAAGGGGAGGAAGGGAGGCTTGGAAAGAATAAAAATGGGGGAAGGGAATAAAGAATTAGAAAAAGAAAGAAGAAAAGGGGACGCGGTAGTAGAGAGCTAAAGGAAGTTGAAGGGAAGTTCAAAATGGACGGCAAAGGAGAAACAAGAAAAAAATAAAATAAAGGAGGAGAGACTTTGGGGAGAGGGAGGAAACTGGTAAAAAAACTTTCGGGGGGAGGGAGCTGCTAAGGGAGAGTAAGCTGAAAGATCTTTTAGGTGGAACAGAGCATGTTTTGACATATGAGGATAAAGATGGTGACTAGATGCTCGTTGGAGATGTTCCTTGGGAGATTATTTTTTTGGACACGTGCAAGAGACTTCGGATCATGAAGAGTTGTGATGCCATCGGACCAAGCAGTCGCAGATCTATATCAACGGTCAATCCTACGGAAGCACAAAATTGGCTTGGAGGAGTCCCTAAGCGCGAACAAATTTCAAATTGTTGAATCAATTTATTGTAATTTATTTTTAAGAACTTAAATCCTAGAATGGAGAGGCAAAGCACATCCATCGGAGGTCATTTAAATACCTGCAATTTAAATACCTGCATCTTAAATCTCAAAAGGAAGAGCCAAGCCAATGGTAGGCCTCCCATTGGAGGTTTTTACTCACAGTAATTTAAATACCTACACCATAAATCCCAAAGGGAAGAGGCAAGCCAATGCTAGGCCTCCCATTGGAGGTTTTTACTTACAGTAATTTAAATACCTGCAATTTAAATACTTGCATCATAAATCCCAAAGGGAAGAGCCAAGCCAATGCTAGGCCTCCCATTGGAGGCTATTACTTACAGTAATTTAAATACCTGCAATTTAAATACTTGCACCATAAATCCCAAAGGGAAGAGCCAAGCCAATGCTAGGCCTCTCATTGGAGGCTTTTACTTACAGTAATTTAAATACTTGCAATTCAAATACCTGCACCTTAAATCCCAAAGGGAAGAGCCAAGCCAATTCTAGGCCTCCCATTGGAGGTTTTTACTTACAGTAATTTAAATACCTGCACCATAAATCCCAAAAGGGAAGAGCTAAGCCAATGCTAAGTCTCCCATTGGAAGTTTTTACTTACAGTAATTTAAATACCTACAATTTAAATACATGCACCATAAATCCCAAAGGGAAGAGGCAAGCCAATGCTAGGCCTCCCATTGGAGGCTTTTACTTATAGTAATTTAAATACCTACATCTTAAATCCCAAAGAGAAGAGCCAAGCCAATGCTAGGCCACCCATTGGAGGTTTTTACTTAATGTCATTTGAATACCTGTAATTTAACTCCTGTATCATTAAACCCCAAAAGAGAGGGCCAAGCCAAGCCTGGGCCATCTATTGGAGGTGTTTATTCACTGTCATTTACTTCCTGTAATTTAATTTTTGAATCACCAGACCCAAAAAATGAGTAGGTCCTAACACTGCACAGAAGTCGTTAACACACTCCCTTTTTCGGCTTCAGGGAATTTTTAACACTTAAAAAATATAATAAATAAAAAATATATATCATCAATGCATCCTATTTAAAAAGTGAAAACACCAAAAGAGAATACCCTACTAGAGCTTTATGAATAAACCAAACTTGAGTTACCAAATTAGGATATCCATGAAATCAAGGTAGCGAAAGGGCATTAGTTTTAATTAACTAGTGTAACCAAGTCCCCGAACTCACAATCTCTAGTTCGTAGAAATAAATTAGTTCTTCAGCTAACTTATTTAGATTTCTAATCGACCTATTAAAAACGATTAGTGCCTACTTCAAAAAATTAAAATCATCTCAACAAAAACCAAAGTCGCGATTCGGTAGGGCTTGGGAGGGCCTGCGTTAGGTTAGTTAACCTTATTAACCTAATAATCTGTTAATCCTTTAAGGAAATAATTTTTAGAGGGTCGCGACAACGAGACAAAACAAGATTCTACTATTGATAAAAAAAGTATAGATTTTGGAGGTCAATTACATTAACGTTAACCTCTAAAAGAACAAACTTTTCCGCAATATAATTAGTGTCTCCCAAAATTTTTTCTCAAGGGCGTAGCCCCCCAAACCCCCTTGGAGATCTATTCGCACTCTCAAAAAAGATTTGTTCGCTTTGCTCCCGGTTGGGCTTATCGGCCAAACCCTTTGCGTTGTGAACAAATCTCATTTTTTTTCTTTTTCACTTTTGAGCCGCACAAATAATATATCGTGTCGGGTGATAAACCGGATCGAATACATAAAATTCAAGATATATTTAACAGAGATAAGTGCATCTATAGTTTGGATGAGTGAAGTGCTGTATATGTCGAAATTACTCTCGAAGAAACTTTTCCTCATACAATGTTCCTTTGCTTTCAATATGGGATTGCCTACGGGAGTTTAATGAAGTCTTTAATGACCTGAAAGGTGTGGACGAAGAGGCATCTGATCAATGGTAGGCTATAATGTTACTTCGATGGGCTGAAGTCTGCACTATTGAGGACGGTGCAATGTTTATGGCAACAACATCGAGCGTAGGGTCTTCGGCATCGGCTCAATATAGATGAGGATGCATGACGAGATCATCAGAGCTTTGTGAGAAGTTCGACATGTCCTAGGGTTGAGAAAGAATCTGATTTTCTATGGCTATGCTGGATTCTCTAGGTTTTCAGTAAGCTTCAAAGCCTGGGCCCTGGACAGTTATCAAAGGTGGGATCATGGTGTTGCGACCTAAAAATTTGGTGAAATTTTAGGTTAACGGATTACCGGGTTAATTTCAGACTCTTCCTCATCATACCGAATTGCAACTTTGGTTCAGTGTTTAACATGGGAAGATTTTCAATAGGAGTCGCCACTAATTGTTCTTGGTAGGTCAATTAGAAATCTAAATAAATTAGCAGGAGAACTAAATCACTTCTACGAACCGGAGATTCAAAATCCGGGAACTTGATTACGCTAGATTACTCTAACGCCATTTCCTACCATTTTATTTCGTGAAAAATTCATTTGAGAATGTAACATTATCGATTTTAACCTAAGTCACTAACAAAGATTATTATGCATGTGCACAAATAATTAATTGAACATCCAGAAATCAAGTAAGTTCAGAGAGCATGCGCCACACAAAATCTATATATTTTTGTTAGTTTTCGTTCTTTCTTTTGTGAATGTATGAAAAGTTGTACTATATGCAATGCATAAAATTAATCTAAAATGCAATGGCATAAATTAAATGCAAATCCAAAAAATTCAAATGACATGACATAAAATGACGTGGCAAAAAAAAAAAATGACATGACACAAAATGACATAGCAAAGATGACATGGCATAGATGATGTGGCAAACATGACGTGGCAAATATGAGGTGACAAATGTGACATGATGATGTGACATATGCGAATACAACATATGGATGTGGACATAACATGCAAATACGACATGCGAACATAGATAAAAGGATACGACATACGTATGTGTTTAGTAATTGATATATGTTGACACCTGATTTTTATTTCCCTTTTTCTCTATTAAAATTAATAAAAAAATCCATAAAAATTCATAAAATTGAAAAATCAACTTTGGGGACCTTGGCCAAGCCTAGGGAACCAATTTTGACCCAAAAAATAATTTTTCATATTTTCAGTATTTCTCAATATTTTTAATTTCGAAAATTCATAAAAAATCAAGAAAAATGAGAAAATTGCAAAATCAACTTTGGAGGCTTTGGCCAAGCTTAGGCAACCATTTTTGAACAAAAAATAAATTTTCATATTTTTTTTGCATTTTATATATATTTTTAGAAATTAGGAAAATATTTGAAAATAAAATAGCTTTTGAGACCACAAAAATATGAATAAATAGTCAGTATTTTTCTTTTAATCTTCTTTCAATTGTGGCCAACGAAAATCTGTAAAAATTGATTTGAAATTAGGAATTACTTTGTTAATCTCGTTTTTAGAATAATTGAAGAAATTTTAAAAAAAAATTAAAAAATTAAATTAATTTTTTTTTATTTTAGGGCTATAATTTTCAATTTTGACATTTTCCTAGAGTGGTGACGTTGTCCTCTGATAGTCTAAATTTTTATCTCGGCCCAAGATTTTGTTTGAATCCGGTCAAAATATTCGGTAGTACCTCGAGAAGTTGAGGATTTTGGAGATGGAGGTGCATTCTCTGAGATTCATGTGGCAATACCCTCTTGATGTGGGGGAATGGATACCTTCGCGGACATGAGCATTTGTCTGATGAAAAGATGAAATGGGCTTCGGGAAAACACTTCAGGCCATTGCTATTGCAAGCGGTTTCTTAGATGAAGCATCTGATGAGGTGTTGGACTTAATCTTTCATCGGTGAAAAATTGTGGTGCTCCTTAAGTTGCCTCCATCTCCATCATGGTTGTTTCAGGCAGAAGATAGAGCTCACAGGCAGATGATTTGCATTGGCAATACCTAAGGAAGTGCGTATACAATGTCTCCTCTAGTACAAGCGGAGAGCGCGATACTAGAGATTGCGGTTGACAACGTTTCATATTTTCGATCTCGTGATGAAACTGATAGAAGTTATATTCAGATGTGGGAGGAAATTGCATGTAGTGAACTGTCACTAAGGGAAGATCCAGACGTGCATAAATCATTATTCATCTCCTTTCGGAAGAAGGAAGGGGGAAGGAATAAAATTGGTCAGCCCCCACCAGGAGTAATCTCCCACTCCACTCAAGGCACCGAAAGCACCTGCACACCGTCGGCGTCAAGGACAAGTTTGCTTCGACCACCGATCCCTTTCGTCTGTTTTTGATTAGTTTGGTCAGGTTTATAGTGGCGTCAATTCCAAAGAATATTATAATGGTGAACTGAGGCATTATGCGGAGGATTTTGGCTTGGCTTGTAACGTCCATAAGAAGTGGAAGACATAATAATGAAAAGGAGAAAAAAAGAATTCAGGGTTCTCGGGTGCAATGATGAAGCAGGACGCGGCCAAAGGGATCACGTGAACGGCACTTGAAAAAGGAGAAAGAAATAGAAAAGGCACGGATGTTCCCTCGGGGAGGGGACGATGAGGAGGAGACCAGAAGGACGATGATGAGGTCTGGGGGGGACGCTCTTGAGAGGAGCGGACGCAGCTCCATCTGGCTGGGTTCATGCATTCTTAGAGATTTTTGCCGAGATCCAGCAGACTCCATATCCCTCTATCAAGGTGAATGTCACGCCAGATTGTGTGGCGATTCTTCGCCAACCCGACGTAAGCCACGCTTTTCATTGTGCTGAAGTGTACGATCAAACAAACATTTCAGCAACTTCGGGTCAACTAAGTCCAAACACGTCCTACTCTAGTTCTATGCATATTTCCATGCCTTTGCATTAGTTCCGTATTGGGACATCCGGTTGAGTCTCCCTCGAAAGTAAACCACCTTCGGTCACCTCGAGTTCCCGAGCTCGTGTTATGTGAAACGGAGCGTTGAAGACGGCCAGGTGTATGATTGAAAAATGAATCCAGAGGAAGCTGGGAAGCGTTGGGACGACATGCAAATTGACGGCAATGAACCAGGAATGCCTACATAGGGGCATGCAAATGTCATGCTCGATGGACTTAATGCCAATTACCTCCAAGCTTACTATGTAGGTCGTCACGAGTTGTAGATGAAAGTGCTGTCAACGGCAAACCTAAATGTCAGGAGCTGCATAAAGAGAAAGATGCTGATATTGATATGATGAATAGATTACCCGAGGCAACAGTAGAATGCATTCTACCTCTTCTTCCTATGGTGGATGTTGTCAAAACAAGTATATAGTGGCGGAATCTGGAGGAACTCCAGCTGAATCTCTGTACTGTTTTTGGCGGTACGAAATGGTAGAGGAGATAGACTCACTGTGAGGGCGCGGCCACTCGAGGGCGGGTGGCGATACTCCATGAGCTTTGGTGCAGTCAGCTTGCGACTCTCTCTCTCTCGTGTTGCCGCCGATACCACCTTTAGTTCACGAGCTTCGACAGTGACGTTCATGCTACCACCAGGGCCTCCATGAGCTTTTCTCAGAGCCAAGGACAACTGCGAGAGGGAATGAAATTCAAAAGGGAGGGCCCCCTCTGGCATTTTGGGGGTTTGAGACTCGTTGAGGTTCTTCCCTCTCCGATCTGGTGCCTCTCTTCGCATCCGAGCTCGCGGAAGGTAGCTCGATAACATGGGTGGTCATAGTGGTTTAAATATCCTTCCCCAGAAATGTTGGAGTGGAGACAATTATGAGAATAGAGAGAAGGTCTGGTAAGATGAAGAGACTGCCGCAAAAGAGGAGCAGCTTAAGCAAGAGTAAGTGAGGAAGTGTGATGCTGAGTTTCATCTTGAGCAGCTTCGTACCGTCCGTGGCTTGGCTCCTGCCAGTTGACCTGCGGAGGCTCTTGCTAGTCAGGCCGTGGAATCAGCTGAGACAGAAGAGAAACCTGGTAGAGAATAGCGTTGAGCAACTAACTTCCTGGAGACATTGTATACATCAAGGCAGTTGGAGAAAAGTGCTAAGATGGTGACGGCTCCAAGTTTTGTTGGTTGCTTGAGAAGCTCTGTGGATTCCTAAAACAGGCGGGGAAGGATTAGAAGTTCTCGACAATGGCAATGGCATAGACAGAGCCTATGGTCAACACGTGCTTGAATTATGTTAATAACCAACGTTGTTGGAATTGCGTTAATTCGGCCGCACGGGACATAATGAGGCTCGGTCCTAATGAGACCGAGGCAATCGCTTGGAAGGAAGCCTGCTAGTTGCGGTAATCGAGTTGGGATTTCATCAGCCAGTTGGATGTTACGGTCGAGTTTAAAGGTGCGAGTTTGTCAATGTTATACGCGTGGGTGCAAGGTGGAAGAGACCTATCTGGAAGTGACTGCAGCATGTGTCTTCAACAAGCTATCACAGATGTGTTGGGGGAATTGTTCCTCCTCGGAATGGCTGCTCTTTCTTCTTCTTCTTCTTCTTCTTCTTCTTCTTCTGATCTTGATTACATAGCCTCAAAAAATCTCGCTACTGCATGCCGCCGTTGCATTAGTCCTGTTCTTCTTCCTTTACCTCTACTGAAATGCATCCAGAACGGAGGGTCAAAGAACAGACTTGGAGAATTCAAACGAAACGTATGAGGATCAAGCGGAGGTGGTGGGTATTAAGGATCAGGTCTCAAACAAACTCGCGTTAGAGGGATTCGCCATCGGGCCTTAGTTCGCCGCTGGCGAAACGGCTTGTCTATCCGGAACTCGATCCTCTTGAAGATGTTCTACGTCCCTGGGAGGCATCCTCGGCCCTCACGTGTGGGATTCGACGTGCGCCGGGCAGGAACCGAGGCTGAACAGGGAGAGTGGTCTTGCTGACGTGGCAAGACGGGTGGGTGACCATGGGACACGGCCGAGATCCCGAGCAATGGCAAGTGCAAGAGCATCCTCCACCGCGGCGTGGTCATGAAGAAGAAGGTCCCTTCGAACCTGTAGATGTCATGAACGTCTTTAAGTACAAGAGCAAGATAAAAAAAAAAGGAGAAGAGCAGACCATATGTGCATCATACGAAGGTGGACTTGTCATCCCTCGAAACGACCCATCATCTCTCGCCACCACCTCCATTTACGGTTTGACACGGCAAGTACGTGAAACGCGTAAAGCGCAAGTTCTTGCCTGATATTCCAGAGGAGAATCTGGGGTCTCTCGAAGGGTGCTGGTCATTCTCACGGTCCAAAAGTTAGGAAACGAAGTGCTCTGGCGATGATGACTCTCAGAAAGGTGAGTTTGATGTTCGGACGGTCTAGAGCTGTGACAAGGAGGTAAGGAAAATTGTGAGTAATACTTGTGGTAGCGACGGGGGTAACGATGGCCTTCCAACTTCTCCTCATTCGAGCTTGGCGTAGTGCGTAGAAAAACCACGAAACGCACACTCCATGTTTGCCCCCTTTGGTGGGTTTATGTTGCCAGAAGTTGATCAACTTTGGAGGATAGAATTTGCCTCATCGTGGAAGCTCTATCCATTCTCAGTGCGGATACAAGTCAATGAAGGAAGCCGCATTATCATGAGGAATGCTTAAGCGAAGATCATCGACCCGAAGATCGACGCCTCACTTCCGCGAAACTAGCCCGACGAAGTCCGCATCAGGGATAACCAGATCATGAAAGGTTATTTAAATGATCCCGAGGCAATCGCGGGAACCATAGATAAGGAAAGATGGCTGCTCACTGGTGATGTCGGTCACATCGAGACACGGACGAGCTTGTCGTCGTCGACCGGTTGAAGGAGGTTACCCAGTATAAGGGATCCTGATCCATTCCTACTTAGCTCGAGGCAACGCTGATCGCGCATCCGATTATTTCGGATACCGCTATTATACCGATGAAGGACAAGGCTGCCGACGGAGTCCTTGTCGCATTCGTGGTGGAGTCAAATGGCTCCATAACCACCAGGATGAGATCAAGCAATACGTCTCAAAGCAAGGTTATTTTTTTTCGCTACGCTGGGCACAGGGAAGGTTTGTTGACTTCCATTGGAACACGTTTGATCCCTGGGCAATTGTTAAATGTTTCTAATGATGGTGAGGCATTAGCGGAGATGGGTCCAAGAAACTGAGGCTGGTTCGGGGTTAATGGGAGGCCTGCAGCACTCTCTCTCTCTTGCGCTCTCGCGTTTTGTTCAGACGGCGATGGCTCGTTCTTTCGCACAAAAAGATGATGGTCTCTGGTGAAGCTGTCAATGCACGAAGAATTGGCCTTGAGGAATATTGCAGACCTACTCATCTTTGAAGAGGACGACGAACGGGTAAGTCTTCTCCCTCGTCGTAACCAAGTTTCGTTTCCTCGCGAGTTAAGCCGGTTTTGTTTTAGGCCGTTAGGTTCTGTGAGGACAACCCTAGCCGACTGGATGTGGGTTTATATTTGTGAATGTGGAGTTGTTATTGCTATTTGGGGAAGTGAGACCAGAATCGAGCTTAGTAGAGAGGTTGGGATGTGGGCTTGACCGTGACGCTTTGATAAGAATGGGCCTTTTCTAACTTTAGACTTACTTGGATTTTAGGTTTCTTTCCAAGCTCATAGCTTTAGAAGGGTTGGGCTTAGAAACCCAACCACATTATAATTTTCGGAATAAAAAACTAAGTAAATAATAATAATAATAATAATAATAATAAATTTAAGAATCCATAAAAATAATAAAGATACAAAAAAAAATTCCAATAAAAACCAGGAAATTCAAAAAACTCAGAAAAATCTCAAGAATCAGGAAACGAGCCATTTCGACTGGCTAATCCCATTTTTGGATGTTTTGCCTTTTTGATACTTTCAAAATAACAATTTTGCCCATTATCTGCAAATTGTCTAGAAAAATTCCGAAAAAATTCTCAGAAATTGTGAAAAATAAGGAATGACCACATTCAACTGGTTTGACCCGTTTTCACCCCCTAATTCTTGAAAAATGACCATTTTACCCTTCTGATCAATTTAATCCAAACTTTTCCCAATTATCCCAAATGAGTTTTCATGAAATGGTACCGAAAGGGCGTTGGAGCAATCCAACGTAATCAAGTCCCCGAACTTATAATCTCTGGTTCGTAGAAATAAATTAGTTCTCTCGCTAATTTATTTAGGTTTCTAATCGACCTACCAAGAACGATTAGTGGCGACTCCAAATTCTAAAATCATTTAAATTAAAAATTCAAAGTTGCGATTCGGTAGGGCTTGGGAGGGTCCGCGTTAGGTTAGTTAATCTAATTAACCCGATAATCCGTTCACCCGAAGATTTAAACTAATTATTTTCGGGTCGCGACAATATATCACAAAAACAGTTAAAGAAATCTATGATTTCACAAACAAGCTCGATAATATAATGTAATGCAAAGATGCAATATAAAAAGCAAAAAATAAAAATAAGCATTAGAATTCCTTGAAGCCGGAAAGAAGGAGTGAGTTAACAACTTCTGTGCAGTGTTATGACTTCCAGTAGGTGGCTCGGCCTACCGATTCTGGGGTTTGATAATGGGAAACTCAAAATACAAAAGATGGGATACATGAGATCTTTACACCACCAAATAAGAGGCAAAGTCTATCGCAATTTGGGGTACGGATCAATGAAAAGATGCAATATAAAAATTAATAAATAAATATAAGAATTAAAATTCCCTAAAGCCGAAAAGAGAGAATGAGTTAACAACTTTTGTGCAGTGTTATGACCTTCAGCAAGTTGCTCAGTCTACTGATTCTGGGGTTTTGATAATATGAAAATTAAAATACAAAAGATGGAATACAAGAGATGTTTACGCCACCAATAGGAGGCAGAGCCTACCGCAATCTGGGGTTCGGATCTTTTAAGCGAAAAATGAAGAAAATTGAAATACGAATATGATATGTGGATATGAAGACATACGAGTATGACATGTGAATACGAAGACATACGAATACGACATGGCGTAATCGAAATTTAAATCAATCTATTTAGGCAACGAAATTCTCGAAGATTTTAATGGTTAAAATCGTTACCTGATTTGATGGATGAACTTTTCCAAACTCGAATCGATATTGAATCTATTTGGGATCATGGACGGCGAGCTAGCACCATTTAGCAGTATATCTTCAACTAATCTCAAATACACATACTCTTCATGTCTCTCAAATATCATCTTGGGCAAACCGGCAAAATTCTTCACCTCAAACTTCACATAATCTGTCTTACTGTTGAAGATCATACCATTTGTTTAAGGCAAAAACTCCAGTGTAGAACAACTTACACGGAAAGGACGAGTACCATGGGCGAAAGACACATGTATCAACCATAGGCATAAAAGTGTCGCATTCAACTGGTGTCTCAATTTCAGTTATGTGGATAGCATCACATGCAGGAGCATTGAGAGCTTCCCTAAATATCTGGCCACCACCAGTGACAAAAACTTTCTCAATTGATAAACAATAAGGAGATGAAGCCAATAAATCCAAGGCAGAACACATGCTTCCACATATGATGACATTCTCTGCAGTTGCAATATTAAAGCTCCTAGAACGAGTGAAAACAACAGTGAAGCGGCCAGGTAGAGGCCTATGCTTAGTAGGAACACTTTCCCATGTTTTTCTACCCATGATGACTACATTCTTTTTCCCAAGATCAATTGTTGCAACAGTAACACTCTTAAAATATTTGAGATCAGAGGGTAGCCTCCAGGGAAGTTTTCCATCCTTGCCTATACCCATATCTCGAGTTGCAGCCACAACAACTTGGTAAGTCCTCTGTGGCCTAGATGGTGTCCCATTAGAGTTGCCATTAGGAAGGGTCACTGAGAATTCATTGGCCATTACAGAACTCAAAGCCTGAAAACTACTAAAAGAAAGCAAATCGAAACTAAGGCTGCAACCACCTTCTGTGGAAGTGCAGGAGAATCGATCTGCATGCGAATGGCAAAATTTTGAGCCGCAACAAAACTAAAACATGCAAAGTGGTCGCGACCTTAATCGGGTATCACTCTCTCGTATCCCCTCACCCTCGAGTCTGTTGGGAAATCAACGAGAATCTAAATAATATATCGAATTAGCGTAGCGGAATAAAGCAATCTCTCGTCTTGTACAAACTTAATAAGAAACGATATAATAGAGCAATATATCTGGTAAAATAACAAGCATCCATGAATACAAATAATTTACGTGCAAAATCTCCCCGATGTGAGGAGATAAAAAATCACGGGACCGAAGTCCACCCAAAAACTTCACTATCAACGAATTGGGCAGTCAATGTTCTTCTTTAGTTAATACTAGAGGTACATAGCAGCAAATACATCAAGAACACCATTCTTGACAATACACGTGAATTTACAAGAGATCAAGGATAAATCTCACAAAAACGCAGGTTCGTTCTACTCACAAAAAACCTGATGAAAGAAGATCCAGATGAAAAATCAAACCAATCAGATTTGAGAATAATGCATCGCGAGTAATCGGACCACGGATCGACCTCTGATGTCAGCTTGATGGAAATCGGACAGCACCTCTTTTCAAATTTTCTTCACTCTTTCTCTCTTGCTATTACGTCTAAGAAAAGGAATGTCTTTTATTTTGCGGCTACGTCATAAAGATAGTGAGAAACCCTATTTCCCCATATATACTATTATATGGGCTCAAGCCTAGAGGCTTGCAATTCATTGGGCTTCCTCCACATGAGAGTGAACCCAGCTAACAAATCTCCCTCTCACGATGATGTGGAGGGATTCACCATCCCCGCCATCAATCGGCAATATTCAAGCTTCTCCCTTGGTAGAGTCATTGTCATCATATCAGAACCATTATGGTCCGTATGAATTTTTTCAAGTTCTAGTAACTTCTCATCTGGAACATCCCTTATCCAATGATATCTAACGTCAGTATGTTTTGATCTAGAATGAAAAGTTGAATTCTTCCCAAGATGAATCGCACTTTGGTTATCACAAAATAACACATACCTTTTTTTACTTGAAACCAAGTTCTTCCAAGAACTTTTTTAGCCATAACAACTCTTTACTAGCTTTGGTCGCTGCGATAAATTCTGCTTCGGTTGTAGAAAGTACAACACACTTTTGCAATCTTGACTTCCATGAGACAGCCCCACCGGCAAAAGAAACCAGATAACCAGAAGTAAATTTCAGTGTATTAATATCTCCGGCTAAATCAGAATCAGTGTACCCAACTAACTCTAGTTTCCCGATCCCGAAACTAAGTTTCAAACTTGAAGTTCCTCGAAGATATCTCATGACCCACTTTACCGCATTCCAATGCTCTTTTCCTGGATTTGACAAATAGCGACTAACAACGCTAATTGCATGCACCAAGTTTGGCCGTGTACATATCATCGCATACGTTAAGCTTCCCACAGCTGAGGCATATGGAACATTTTCCATGTCTTTCTTCTCTTTATTAGTTGTAGGACTTTGCTTCGTACTTAACTTAAAGTGGGCAGCAAGAGGAGTGCTAACCACTTTAGCCTTGTTCATGTGAAATTTCTAAAGAACTTTCTCAATATACTTCTCTTGCGACAAGAATAACTCCTTAGAATTTCTGTCCCGAGCAATTCTAACACCAAGAATCTATTTCGCCGGGCCCATGTCTTTCATGGCAAAAGCCTTGCTCAACTGTTTCTTCAACAGCTTAATTCATGATGCATTTTTGCCAATAATCAACATATCATCAACGTAAAGCAAGAGAATAATAAAGCCACCATCAGAAAATTTTTGAAGAAACACATCATCCGAGGAAGTCTTCTTATAGCCTTGTTCAATCATAATTGACATAAACTTTTTGTACCACTGTCTCGGTACTTGCTTTAGACCATAGAGACTCTTCTTCAGCTTGCATACATAGTCCTTTTTTCCTTTCATTTTGAAACCTTCTGGTTGTTCTATGTATATCTTTTCCTTCAAGTTACCATGTAGGAAGGCTGTTTTGACGTCAATTTGTTCAATTTCCAAGTCTAGGCTAGCTGTCAAGCCTAAAACCACACGAATAGAAGACATTTTTACCATCGGAGAAAATATATCATCAAAATCGATACCTTTTCTCTGACTGAATCCCTTAACAACCAATCTAGCTTTGTAACGTGGTTGTAAAGTATATTCATCTTGCTTCAACATGTATACCCACTTGTTCTTCAAAGCTCTCTTGCCTTTAGGCAACTTCACCAGCTCATAAGTATGATTATCATAAAGTGACTGCATTTCATCCTTCATGGCATCAACCCATTTGCTTTTGTACTCATCTTCTATTGCTTCTGCATAGCACTCTAGTTCACCTGTATCAATCAATAATATATACTCATTTGCAGAATATCTGGTGGAAGGTCGTCGATCTCTGACAGATCTCCAGGCTGGAATATCCGGTGGAACACATAATGGAGCTTCTAGTTCAGGAACAACATCATTTGTCTCAATATGTTCCGGGACATCATTTATTTTCGATTGCTCCTCATCAACCTATGTAGAAACATGTGTGTGAGGAACTAGATCCAAGTCAATCAAATCATTACCAACCTGTGGTGCTGAAATCATCTCTGATTTCTCAATATCCTTTATTGTCTGATCTTCCATAAACACAACATCTCTGCTCCTTATAACTTTCTTTTCAACTGGATCGTAGAGCTTGTAGCCAAACATATCTTGTCCATAGCCAATGAATATGTATTGTCGTGTTTTTACATCAAGCTTAGACCGTTCATCTTTGGGAATATGCACAAAAGCTTTACACCCAAAGACACGCAAATAATCATAAGAAACATCCTTTCCTGTCCAAACTCTATCAGGAACATCAAACTCTAAAGGAACACATGGGGTAAGATTTAATACATGCGCAACTGTACTTAAAGCCTCACCCCAAAATGATCTCAGTAGCTTTGATTGTGAAAGCAAACATCTTACCCGTTCAACCAGTGTCCTATTCATTCTCTCAGCTAAGTCGTTTAACTGAGGTGTCTTGGGAGGCGTTTTTTGATGTCGAATACCCTGTTGTTTGCAATATTCATCAAAGGGTCCAATATGCTCTCCCCCATTATCAGTTCTGATGCATTTTAACTTCTTTCCAGTTTGTCTCTCAACTGAAGCCTGAAATTGCTTAAAAACATATAATACTTGATCTTTAGATTTCAAGGAATAAACCCAAAGTTTCCTTAAATAATCATCTATGAAAGTAACAAAATAAAGAGAGCCATCAAACGATTTTGTCTTCATAGGACCACAAATATTAGAATGCACTAAATCAAGTATACCTGACTTTCTCGAAGGAGGGGAGCTTTTGAATACAATTCTATTCTGTTTTCCCGCTAAACAATGAACACACTTCTTCATTGCTGAATTTTTCATTCCTAAAAGGAGCTTCTTCTTGAACAATACGGACAAACCATTCTCACTGATGTGACTGAGTCTCTTGTGCCATAGCTCAACCGTCTCTTCGTTGTCTACTGCATTAATTTTGTCTGTAGATAATTTTGCTTGCATAATGTACAACGAAGAATATTTGTTGCCTCTAGCCACAACCATAGAACCTTTAGTAAGCTTCCATCGACCGTCATTAAAGGTGTTGCAATACCACTCATCATCCAACTTACCTGTGGAAATCAAATTCAAACGAATATCAGGTATATGCTTAACATTATTCATTACTAACCTCGCGCCATTGCTAGTCTCTAGGCACACATCACCAATGCCTATAACTTCAGAGAGCCCATTATTTCCCATATTCACAGATCCAAAATCACCTGCCCTATAAGATGTAAAGAAATCTCTATGAGATGTAGTATGAATAGATACACTATTATCAATTACCCAACTGGTCTCATGACATACAAGATTCACTGCATCACCATAAAAAACAATGAGAAAATCTTTAGAAAGTGCAACAACACGATTGTCATCGCTGTTATTATCACTTTTCGTCTCTTTACTTTTCTCTTTCTGTTTCTCTCTTTTCAACTGACGGCAATACCTTTGGATATGTTCCTTCTGATGGAAATAGTGGCACTCAATATTTGCAAATTTATTAGATTTTCCTCTGCTCTTACCTTGACTCTTATCTTTGTTCCATGAACCTCTAGTTTCACTTCTTCTCCTTTTCTCAACAACCAAGGCATTAGAATGTGAAGAGGATCCCTGTGTCTTTCTTCGCATCTCTTCATTCAAAACACTACTCTTGGCCAAATCCAAGGTAATCTTACCATCCGGGGCTGAATTAGACAAAGACGTTCGAAACGTTTCCCATGAGTCCAATAAAGTACCGAGCAACCATAACGCCTGTATCTCATCATCAAACTTGATTTCCATCGTAGCCCACTGATTTATACTCCCTTGAAAAGAATTTAAATGGTCAGTTAAAGGAGTACGATCATGATATCGCAAAGCCATTATCTGTTTTATCAGAAATAACTTGTTATTCCCATTCTTTCGAGCATAAAACTGTTCGAGCTTAGTCCACAAACTGCTTGCATTTGTTTCGTCAGTGATATGGTTCAAAACATTATTATCCACCCACTGCCTAATGTAACCACAAACTTGACGATGAAATATAGTCCATTCAACATCAGTTTTATTCTCAGGTTTATTATCAGCAAACACATGCAAATAATAATCCTTTACATATAAAAGGCCTTCCATTTTTCCTTTCCAGACATGATAATTTGAACCATTCAATGTAACCATTCTGCTCGTATTTGTTTACATCGTTTAACACAAGGCACAAAAAAAAAAATCCAACAAGAACCAATGCTCTGATACCACTTTATTGGGAAATCAACAAGAATCCGAATAATATATCGAATTATCGTAGCGGAATAAAGCAATCTCCCGTCTTGTGAAAACCTAATAGGAAACGATATAATAGAGCAATATATCTGACAAAATAACAAGCATCCACGAACACAAAGAATTTACTTGAAAAATCTCCCCGATGTGAGGAGATAAAAAACCACGGGACCGAAGTCCACCCAAAAACTTCACTATTAACGAATTGGGCAGTCAATGTTCTTCTCTAGTTAATACTAGAGGTACATAGCAGCAGATATATCAAGAACACCATTCTTGGCAATACACGTGAATTCACAAGAGATCAAGGATAAATCTCACCAAAACGCAGGTTCGTTCTACCCATGAAAAACTTGATGAAAGAAGATCCAGATGAAAAATCAAACCGATCGGATTCGAGAATAATGCGTCGCGAGTAATCGGACCGCGAATCGATCTCTGATGTCAGCTTGATGGAAACCGGACAGTACCTCTTTCCAGATTTTCTTCACTCTTTCTCTCTTGCTATTTCGTCTGAGAAAATGAATGTCTTTTATTTTATAGCTATGTCATAAAGATAGTGAGAAATCCTATTTCTTCATATATACTATTTTATGGGCTCAAGCCTAGAGGCTTGCAATTCATTGGGCTTCCTCCACAAGGGAGTGATCCCAGCCAATAGAGCCAATCCAAGAAAGCCGAAGCAGCACACTCAATCGAATCAATTCGCAAAAAAAAAAAAAATCAATACAAAGAGGTTCACTAAATGGGTCCGGACCATCGAAAGTGGGGTTCTCCCCGCGGATTCGATGAAGAAGAAGAGGCCAATTGAAACCCCACTCTGCACAGGAAAGAAGGAAGAGGAAGAGAACCCCACGTTTCGTGTTGAGGACCCTTTTCTTGTTTCAAAAGATGTTAAAGAATGCTCGTCGATTTGTACCAATGTGCCATGAATGTGGGTGGGAGAAGCAGCAACAACAACAACGCTTTAATGGGGAGGGAGAGAGAGAGACAGAGAGAGAAGGGCCCCTTTTCCCTTGGAAGAGTCGTCTTGCCTCCTCATAAGCTTCGAGAACACCTCCAGGGCCGCGGCCTTGTCTCGCGAGTCAATGTCAAGCGACTCGCAAGGGTTTAAGCTCAGCAAAAACACAAGAACACAAGCAAGAGCAGCGTCCTGTATAATTTTGTGGGCCGCGACGAATTTTTTCTCCATTGCGAAGCACGAGTTTAAAGAAAGAAATTTGAGAAGAGAATCGTGGAGGAGATGAACTCAGGTCCCCAGGAAGAGCTTTTTCTCGCGAAAAGATCCAGACTTCCCTGGATTCAAGCTCCCTCCTCTAAGTCAGAAATTTCTCCTCCCTTTTGCAGACAATGGCTGTGTATGATTATCTCTGCTCACCATTTTTTTTCTTTTTTTCAATGATGGTCACTCATTTTTCTTTTCTGTTCCATTGTGGAGCTCTGCCGAATTCTCCATCGAGGCCTCCACCGTGTCTCCATTCTTTTTTTTTTTTTGCTTTTGGTGGAGCTTCATCATTGCATGCTTTTTCTTTTGCTTTTACCTTGCCCATCACTCATTTCCTATCATGATGCTCCCTTGCTTTACAGATCTGCATCCTCTTTATTATCCATCACCTTTTTGCAACAAAGCATTACGAGCACATTCGGCTGCCATCCGAAAGCCAGATATTATTGTCATAGGATGGATCTTGGCTGCAACTAGTTTTTCTGCCTCCCTCAAAAGTTTCCCAGCCAGAACAACAACTGAAGTTGTCCCATCACCCACTTCATCATCTTGCACTTTGGAGACATCAACTACTACTTTAGCAGCTGGATTATCTATGTGAAGAGATTTTAGGATCGTCGCACCATCATTAGTGACAGTAACTTGATACCCTCTACCAGTTGATTGCAGAATTCTATCCATTCCTTTTGACCCCAACGTGGTTTTCACCAGGTCCGCTATAGCTATGGCTCCACCGAAGGAGGCCATTCTGGCGCGTTCCCCTTTCTCCTCGCTCACTTCATCTTTGAGAATTTTCTTGACTGGCATTCGAAACCAGCCCGAAGCTGAAGCGGTGAACCTGATTCCAGAGACGTGAGCGAAGAATGCGACCGAGATTGTCGAATGTTGCCGGTTTTTTTTTTTGAATGACAATGTAGTGTCCTGCGGAAAGCTTTTTGCAGAAGAGTCGGGGTATGGAACCTCCCCTCATTGCCACCCCACCTCGACATAAAAATGCAATGCAGAAAAAAATAAATATGCAATGCATGGACAAATATTTTTTGTGAGAATTAATTCTCAATTTTGTGCAATATATAAATGAAAATAAAAAATTAAAATTTAAGTGTCAACACATGGTGATGAAGCAGAAGCGAACAAGCGGTCTCTATTGCCTTAAGGGTTAGATAGTCACAAGCTCAGCTACTACAGTTTCATCCACGTTGCTAGAGTCAAATTAGACAAGGTTGTGCCATATGAGTCTCGGTTTACTCTCTAAAGCACAAATATGAGGCCTTTATATGTTTTAAGCAATTTAAGCTCCTAATAGACAAGGTTGTGCCACATGAGTCTCGGTTTACTCCAAGGTTGTCCTCACTTCTAGGTGGGCCTCTTTCAGGGAACCTCGTACCGTCTCTCTGTATATCACCTGTTCGTTGCTCATCACTTCAACTGACGTAGTGTTGTTCTCCTTCTCCATTCTCTCTCTCTAGAGCTGCGTTATCTTCCTTTCTCTCTCGTCCCATCTGTTCTTGTATATGATTAGCGAGGAACATAGCCTCTAGAGTTTACCAAAAACGCATGGTGCTAATTTCGCAATTCTAACATGTTTTTCCACCGGACTTGTTTTTTTTTATATTTGAAGATGAAGTCTATGTTGATGCCAAAGAAGAAGTATTCATAGCTTTTCGCATATAAGTATTTTGTTGTCGAGTTTGGACTCGTGTGCCTAGGAAGTGTGCTTAATGTATGCGAAACCTAGACCGACACTCTTTAAGGGCCTTTATGCCGTGTTCGACACTCTTCTACAGTCCGACACTCTTCGATATGAAATCGACATGTGGTCAATACTCCATACACCCCAGTGACGTCTGAGTCTAGATTCACGAGAGGGCTGCGATGCCTTCATTGGCCTAGAGTTAGAAGGAAAAAAATGAAAGAAAATAATAGTAAAACAATTAACAATAAGAAATTCAAAAAAATTAAAAAAAAAACCCATATCAATGCCGGATTTGCCATATAGAACGGCCAACGCTGACTAGTCACTAGACAATCGTATTAGTGATTTTCAGTCAAAATTGGCAAATTGTCAAAAATTTTAGGATAAAACTGAAAACATGTTCATTGACACCATAAAGAGGCATCGTATAAAATTGAACCTTGTTAGCAACTTAGCATAACACTATTTGTGACTATGAGAATAATAACATATTATAAGCAATAAATTCCATAAGCAGTAGACCTCGCAATAATTTTTATTTACTGGTTATTTATTCTTTTTTGGTCCAGAACATGCTATTAATCTCATGTGAATTAACTAGTGACAATCACATAATCATTTTACCATAAAATTCTATGCCCTATGTAGAGAACATATGTACACGGAAAAGTACAGTAGGCGACTCATTCGCTAGAAACTACAATCGTCAGTTCCCCAACATCGCTACCGAAAAACAACCCAACCAGATGATCCCTTCTTACACGAGACACATTCAGAATTAAGCATTCGTTGCATTGTCCCCAGAATAGTAAACAACCTCTATGTCCTCGCACGACCGAACCATGACACAAAGACAAACAGAAAATAGCCCCTTTTGAAAACACGAGGAAAACCATGCCGATTACAAAAGAGAAATGCTTGCATAACCATGTGAAAGTGTAACGGTTGTACCTTGATAAGTCTACAAAATAGAGTTATTTTACCTATTTTAGGCAACAAATGATGTGATTTGTTTGAGAAAATATTTGGATTTCCTTCTATTTGTTCAAATTTTCCTTGTTTCTTGATATGGAGAAGATAAAGAAAAAAAAAAGTAGAAAAAGAAGGAAATCGAGATGCCACCCACAAACTTGTTAAAAGATAGAATCCAAATAAAAAATTATGTGATTTATTCTCTGATTTAATGCGAAAAAATAGAGATTGCCTTGTTTTTAAGTGCTCTTAATGTTATCTTTAAGGATTTATTTATTTTCAGGAGTTTTGGTTGTTATCCTATAAATAGGATAACATTGAGAGCTTGGCAGACGGCTAGGTTTTTACCTTCACATTGTTCTTTCATTATTCTTGGAGATTTTCAAGTATTTTGAAGAGAAGACAAAAGTAGTGACAAAATCTTGTTCTTTTTATTTAAGATGTTTGGTTTAATTTATATTTTCATTTCTTCTATTATTGTTCTAATTTTCTTTTGTTAGGGCTATGATGTAGCCTGATCATGATAATACTAATTTCATGATGCTTATATTTTGCAAGTGATTTCATTCATGTGAGTTTTATATTATTGTGATTAATGCTTTTAAGTGACTGACCATCATTTGAATGATCTGATGTGCATATTTGAGACTAAGAATTGCTAATATGCAATTGCTCCATATAATAAATAACCACGAATTAAATGTGGATAGAGATATACCATATTATTTGTGTGGCTCAAAAAGAGTCGTTATAAATTGGGAACATTAAAAGATTTTAATGCACTTATGTTTATATAAATTCAAATAGAGATATGACGGATTGATAAATTAAGTAGGTTTACTACACCTAGAGATAGGATAGGAAATAGATGAGGACATTCCACTATCACATGTTTGCTATCGCTCTTGAATGCGTAATGATATGAAATTCATATCCAGTGGCTATGGTGAAATGGGATGCTCTAACGTATTTATTTGATTGATTTGCCGCATCTGGTTCCAAACTTTTGCTTCTAAGCTTGTCAATTTTATCATGTCAAATAAATTATAGAATTAGTCTATCAATAGTTAATTAGTTTATTAATCATCAATTTCTAAAGGATGATATCTTTACTCGTCATTATATTACTTGTTCGACACGTTCATTGACATGTACACTTGCGTGAAGAAGTTTTCGAGCATATGTAAGCCACAAGTGTGATGGATGAAAAAGAAAACATAAAAATCAAAGCTGGGCCCAATATGATTTTGTGGGCGGTATTTCATCCTTAGACTATTATACAGTCATGCTAATAATGCTTATTACAAACTACAGAAGGTTGACTTACTCTCATGTCGGAATGGCAACCCATAGACAAACAGAGCACAACCCCATATGACAAAGTACAGAAAGCTGACTCATTCGCGAGAAACCATGACAACTTTTTTCCCGACATTGCGACCGGAGAACAGCCCAACGAGAGCTGCCGGACCATTCTCAAGCCCTTCAAGGACGTCTTCCACATACACAATCTTTCCCTCTCTGATTGGAGGCAATACAGTCTCCAGGAACTTCGGGTAGAGATGATATTTATCAAATGCCAAGAATCCTCCCATTTGAACCCGCTTCAGGATGATGTGCGCCAAGTTGTGTACTCCTTCGGGCGGCTCGAGGTTGTATTGTGAGATCATTCTATAGGAGAATCAATTCAATCTTCAAATTGTTCTCCGTAATTTTTGCTTTCAATTAGTTGTCAATTAGTCTGTAATCTGTGCTTTCCTTATTGTTGTTAATAGTTGTCCATCTGTTGAGTTTTTCTCTTTATTTGTAACTGTTGCCATTCTTGTATTTGTATTATATATATCTCTGAAGTACAGTAATGAAAATCAATCCTGGAAAATATTTTTGTCATTCTCTTCTTCTTTCATGGTATCAGAGCCCATTTGCTCTTAAGAGCCTCTCTCATCTTGTTTTACTGCTCCCCTTTTGCCTTAGCCATGGCTGCCACAAACTCTGCTCGTGAAACAAATCTCCCTACAATTTCTGTAGCCAATACAACTGCACTTATTGCAATCTCTGCTGGTACGCAACTTCCCATGAAGCTAACTTCCACTAATTATGCTTCCTGGCGGGCTCAATTCATGTCCTTGCTAGTCGGATATGATCTAAAAGGATTCATCGATGGAACAAATCCTTGCCCATCAGAAGAGATCACCCGTGACAATCAAACAGTCCCAAATGCTGCCTACCTTCATTAGATTAGGCAAGACCAACTCTTGCTTAATGGAATTTTTGCTTCCACTTCCGAAGCCATCATTCCTCTTATTGCCTCTTGTGCAACATCTCAAAGTGCGTGGAACAAACTTGCAACACTTTATGCAAGCAAATCCCGATCCCGCGTTATGCATCTCAAGGATCAACTATCCACGGTTAAACGCAATTCTCGTTCCATTTCCGATTTTTTACAGCAACTAAAATCTATTGCAGATGAGTTAGCAATGATTGATTCACCTCTCCATGATGATGACCTTGTCATCCACGCTCTCCGGGGATTAGGACCGGAATATCGTGAAATCGCAGCGGCGATTCGTGCTCGTGAAACCACAATCACGTTCGAAGAACTTTATGACAAGTTAGTTGCCCATGAAATGTTCCTTCAACATGAAGAAACGGCAGCCGAAGTCCTGCCGGCAACAGCTAATTTTAGCACTCGAAACACTCGAGGTCCAAGAGCTCCAAATCGATGGAACAATTCCGGCCGTTTCAAACAGCCTGCTAGAGACTCCAGAAATTTCCCTGACACCAGCAATTCAGACCGACGGAGAGCTCACAGAAGCAATGACTCACAGTCTCCACAGCCCAATATCTCTCGGCCCATTTGTCAATACTGTGATCGCGTGGGACACTCCGCCAAAAATTGTTTTCGAATTAGAGATGCAATCCGTGCTCCGGTTGTAAATGTTGCATCTGGTCTAAGTTCAACCCGAGAAGAAGGTTGGTTGATTGATTCCGGAGCTTCACATCATGTTACAAATGATCTCGCTAATTTATCTCTGCACAACGATTACGAAGGTCCGGATGAGATAGTCCTTGGCGATGGCTCAGGTTTGAGTATCACCCATATTGGTTCTACTACATTAAATTACCCACACACTTCCTTCCGGTTGTCTAATGTTTTACGCACTCCTCACATAACCAAAAGATTAATCTCGGTTTCACAATTTTGTCGTACTAACCGAGTTTCGATTGAATTCTTTGCCTCTCATTTTTTGGTCAAGGAACTTCGCACGGGGGCGACGCTACTTCGAGGAGAACTTAGAGATGGTGTTTATCGGTTGCCGGCATCCTCTTGGCAGCCACATGTCTCACACACGGCCTTGGTTGGTGAGCAGATACGAGCAACTACGTGGCACAATCGTTTAGGTCATCCATCCATTGATATTTTACGTCATACTATTAAGCGTTTTTCACTTCCGTCGTTACGTGAGTCCAGTTTAGGAAATAAATTATCGTGTGACTCTTGTCGTTGCAATAAAAGTCATAAACTACCATTTCATTCTTCACCTTTAGAAGGTAGACATCCACTTGACTTATTGTACACAGACGTTTGGGGTCCGGCATCTACTTTATCTATTGATGGTTTTCGTTATTATGTTATTTTTGTTGACCAATTCACTCGTTATGTTTGGCTTTATCCCATCCGCAACAAATCTGATGTTGCCTCCATTTTTGAACAATTCAAAACGCTGGTCGAAAAACAATTTCAAGAAAAAATACGAACTCTCTATTACAAGGCGCGTCTTGTCGCTAAAGGATTTCACCAAAGACCGGGACTTGACTTTAAAGAAACCTTTAGCCCGGTTGTCAAACCTTCAACGATCCGCATTGTCCTTACTCTGGCACTCACTCAAAATTGGCCAATACGCCAAATGGATGTCAACAACGCGTTTTTACAAGGAATGCTACACGAAGAAGTGTTCATGGAACAACCTCCTGGTTTCCAAGACCCCGCAAAACCTGATCATGTGTGCAAACTCAGGAAAGCTATCTATGGGCTCAAACAAGCTCCTCGCGCCTGGTACAATGAGTTAAGTGCATTTCTCATAGCCAATTCATTTACTAATTCCAAGGTTGATAGCTCTCTTTTTATCTATTCGCACAATGGCATAAAGGCATATTTCTTGGTGTATGTTGATGATCTTGTTATTACGGGCAACAATACTCGATTTCTCAACAATTTCATTGCAAGATTGTCCAAGCGTTTTTCAGTCAAAGATTTGGGGACCTTAAGTTACTTTCTTGGAATCGAAGTACTTCCCACCAAGACGGGTCTCTTGCTCTCACAACATAAATACATCCGGGATCTACTTGAAAAGCATAACATGGCCGATGCAAAGGATGTTGGGTCTCCAATGGCAACCGGCACTTCACTTTCTCTTCATGATAATTCGGGGTACACATCTGCGACAGAATTTCGAAGCCTAGTTGGTGGCCTTCAATATCTCTTAATCACACGACCCGACATTTCATTCATTGTTAATAAATTATCTCAGTTCATGCACAAGCCAACAATGAATCATTGGTCTGCTGCCAAACGTCTTCTTCGATATCTTAAAGGTACTATATTCCATGGGCTTCACTTGCGACAAGATACAAAGCCTATTTTACATGCATATTCAGATGCAGATTGGGCGGGTGATTCAGATGACAAGACTTCCACATCCGGCTTCATTATTTATCTTGGCTCCAATCCTATTTCTTGGAGCTCTCGCAAACAGCGGTCCGTTGCTCGGTCATCAACAGAAGCCGAATACAGAGCTGTTGCCACCACTTCCTCAGAACTACTTTGGGTTCAAAACTTGCTTACCGAACTCGACATACGCTCACCTAACCCACCCACGATTTACTGTGACAATATTGGGGCCACTTATGTCTGTGCCAATCCGGTCTTCCACTCGCGCATGAAGCACATTGCAATTGACTATCATTTCGTTCGTGAGCTCGTCAAAGACGAACAATTGAGAGTCTCTCATATTTCCACACAGGACCAATTAGCGGACATCCTTACCAAGCCACTATCAAAGCAGCGGGTGCAAACGCTTCGAGCCAAGATCGGTGTTTCTGATGGAAACTCCATCTTGAGGGGGCGTATAGGAGAATCAATTCAATCTTCAAATTGTTCTCCGTAATTTTTGCTTTCAATTAGTTGTCAATTAGTTTGTAATCTGTGCTTTCCTTATTGTTGTTAATAGTTGTCCATCTGTTGAGTTTTTCTCTTTATTTGTAACTGTTGCCATTCTTGTATTTGTATTATATATATCTCTGAAGTACAGTAATGAAAATCAATCCTGGAAAATATTTTTGTCATTCTCTTCTTCTTTCACATTCCACATGCCGCTATTCGGCCATGAAGTTTCATGTTGAGCAGCACCGCATCAAGCATCTTTCCGCCCACATTTTCAAAGTAGATATCGATCCCCTCGGGGAAGTACCTGAACGTTTAAGGCATAAAAAAGTCGACTCGAGTCAGCTTCAGAACCAGGTACAAGTTTTATATCTTGCACTGCAGTCACTTATTTGCACATTCATCATTATGACAATCTTGGCTCACATATTCAGTGCCGCATCCAAATCCAGTTCCTCCTTGTAGTTGAAAGCTTCATTGAATCCGAACTTGTTTTTCAGCAGATGAACTTTTCTCGCAAAGATAACATGAAGAGAGAAATAAGATGCTTGTTCTTGAATTTCAAACGGCTGTCTAGTCACTCAGTACGAAACAAAAGTGAAAATTGCAGATGCCAAACATGTTTGGTGAACCATTAAAAGGAAATACTAGATTTAGAATTTTGGAGCATTTAAAACCTTGTTCTACTATGGATAAGAGATTTAATAAAAAAGAATGCTAATTAACTAACTAACAAAGGAAAAGAAAACCTACTCAATCAATCCCATTGATTTAGGATGATCAAGGAGATATTCTAAGGGCTAATTTAAAGCTGTACATAAAAACAGAAAAACAGAAAATATCTTGGGAAAGATAGGATCCCGTATTACACCCCTTCAAGTTGGAGCATGTAGATCACAAATGCCCAACTTGGAAAGGAGGAAGTGGAAGCGGTCTCGACCCGGGGCCTTTGTCAGAATGTCTGCAAGTTGTAATCGTGTAGACATGTAGGCGGTAGAAATGGCTCGAGAGTGGACGTGCTCCCAAAAGAAATGACAATCAAGATCAATATGTTTAGTTCGCTCATGGAAGACTGGATTAGCTGTAATATGAAGTGCAGCTTGATTGTCGCAAATCAAATACATAGGTGAAGGATGTGGAATTCCTAAGGAAGCAAGAAGACTTCGTAACCAGAGGAGTTCACTAGTGGCAACACCCACAGCCCGATATTCGACTTTAGCTGAAGAATGAGAAACGGTCGTCTGTTTCTTGGTTCGCCAAGAAATAGGACTGCTGCCTAAGGTAACGAAATAGCTTGTGACGGAGCGGCGAGTAACCGGGCAGCTCGCCCAATCAAAATCGCAATAAGCAGTCAGAGTTAAGTCAGCGGGTTTCAGAAAGATCCCCTGACCAAGAGAATACTTCAAGTATCGAAGGACTCGTAGGGCTGCATCCCAATGAGCCTCCCGAGGTGTCTGCATAAACTGAGAAAGAAAGTGGACTGAGTAACATAGCTCTGAACAAGTGATCGTCAAATAAATTAGTCGACTTACCTGCCGACGGTATCAACTCGGATCGAAATAAGGAGGTCCCAAGTCATGCAAAAGGCGATGCTGTTGTTCCATGGGAAATAAAGTCGGTTGTGCCCCTAATTGTCCACAGTCTGCCAAGATATCAAGAGTGTACTTTCGTTGGCTGAGAAACAAGCCAAAATTAGCCTGCGAGACTTCGATGCCCAGAAACTAGCGAAGGGGGCCCAAGTCCTTAATCTTGAAACATCGGTCAATATAGGCCTTGAATAACTCGCAATGTTGGTGTCGCGACCCTCTAAAAATATTTTTATTAATTCTAGGGGTTAACGGATTATTAGGTTAATTAGATTTGACTAACCTAATGCGGACCCTCCCAAGCCCTACCGAATCGCAACTTTGGTTTTTGTTTAAATGATTTTGAAATTTGGAGTCGCCACTAATCGTTCTTGGTAGATCGATTAGAAACCTAAATAAATTAGCGGGAGAACTAATTTATTCCTGCGAACCAGAGATTATGAGCTCGGGGACTTGGTTACACTAGTTAATTAAAACTAATGCCCTTTCGGTACCTTAATTTCATGGATATCCTAATCCGGCAACTCAGGCTTGGTTTATTCCTAAAGCTCTAGTAGGGTATTCTCTTTTGTGTTTTCACTTTTTAAATAGGATGCATGGATGGTATATATTTTTATTTGTTATATGTTTTTAAGTGTTAAAGATTCCCTGAAGCCGAAAGAGGGAGTGTGTTAACGACTTCTGTGCAGTATTACGACCTACTCATCTTTTGGGTCTGATGATTCAAAAATTAAATTATAGGAAGTACATGACAGTGAATAAACACCTCCAATGGGAGGCCTAGCATTGGCTTGGCTCTTCCCTTTGGGATTTAAGGTACAGGTATTTAAGTTGCAAGTATTTAAACTACTGTAAGTAAAAACCTCCAATGGGAGGCTAAGCATTGGCTTGGCTCTTCCCTTTGGGATTTAAGGTACAGGTATTTAACTACTGTAAGTAAAAACCTCCAATGGGAGGCTAAGCATTGGCTTGGCTCTTCCCTTTGGGATTTAAGGTGCAGGTATTTAAGTTGCAGGTATTTAACTACTATAAGTAAAAACCTCCAATGGGAGGCTAAGCATTGGCTTGGCTCTTCCCTTTGGGATTTATGGTGCAGGTATTTAAATTGCGGATGGACTTTGTCCTCTCCATTTTGGGGTATGAATTTTTTAAAATGAAATACAACGAATTGATTCAACAATTTGAAATTTGTGCGCGCTTGAGGACTCCTCCAAGCCGATTTTGTGCTTCCATAGGATTGACCATTGATATAGAGCTGCGGCTTCCTGACATAAAATAGAGTGAAGTGTTAGTATACAAAATATGTGCTAATCTGCACCTAAAACCAGAAGAGTAGAAAGAGTACTTATCTCCCATTTTTTTGGGAGGGATTTCTATAATTGATTTTCGCTCTCTATGTTCCCAATATAGAGAGTTTCTTTTGAATTAAGAGGGACTTTTAGTCACAGATCAGTTGAGAAATCGGTGGACAGCTTAGGAGCTTGTCTGGGCCGATTTTTGCATCTCGACGAGATTTTTGCTGTTGACGTAAAGATATCCTTCTCTTGACATAAAATATGGAAGAAAAAGGAGATGGAGAAAGTGTATACAATTTGTGCTAATTTGCGAGTAAAACCATAAATAAATGAATAAATAAAAACACTTAGCTTGAATTTGTTTGCTCGTTGACGAGGATGAACTCTTGATTTATATTGATCGATGAAGGAATTTGTGATGATAACCCCTAGCTTTAAACTCCCATCATCTTCAAAATTCTCTCTCTTTTGGTATTTTCTTTCTCTCAAAATTTTCTTCAATCTCCCAAAACTCTCTCAAACATCCAAAATTTTCTCTCCAAAAAATTCTCCCAAACACTTCAAATTTTCTCTCTCAAGAATCTCTCTCAAACACTTCAAATTTTCTCTCCAAAAAAATCTCTCTCAAACACTTCAAATTTTCTCTCCAAAAAAATCTCCCCCAAACACTTCAAATTTTCTCTCTCAAGAATCTCCCCCTCAAGCTCACTTCTTCCTCCTTTTATAATCTACTCATCTATCTCCAATTCTAATTTTTCCACTAACTCTATCTCCCATTCTAATTTCTCCACTAACTCTTCTTCATTTTCATCTTCCATTCTCCATCTCTATCTCACATTCTAATCTCTCCACTAACTCTTCTTCATCTTCATCTTCCCTTCTCCATATTTATCTCCCATTCTAATTTCTCCACTAACTCTTCTTCATCTCCATCTTCCCTTCTCTATTCTTATCTTCCATTCTAATTTCTCTACTAACTCTTCTCCATCTTCCATTCTCTATTCTTATCTTATTTTCTCCATCCATTCTTCTCCAACTTCTCTTCTTCATCTCCTCTTCTCCATCTTCCCTTCTCTATTCTAATTTATCCACTAACTCTTCTTTTTGTTATTTGTAAAATAATCCTTCAAGAGTTAAGTATTTGCACTCTAGTCCTTGAATTTTAAGTATTTACAATTTAGTCCCTGAAAAAATATATTTCTTTAAGTCCAAATCTCCTCACAATTTTTGACACACCAAAATTTACCACATGTCAAATTTAAGCTCATTTCTTGCCGTTGAAAATAATGCAGAATTTAATTAAAGCCCTTTTACAAAATTAAGTCATTCTGGGTATAATTGGGCAAAGATGAAAATTTAAAATATTAGAAGACAATGTCACAACTCATAAAAAGTGAAAATTAAAAATAAGTTGACTCAAATTAAATTTTTTTAGGCCCGATTCAAGATTATACTCGTGAAGGAACACGTGACTCGAATTGGATTTTTCTGAATTTGTGATGGCCAATATGAAAATAGATTTAAAATAAAAATATTAACTATCTTTGTGTATTTTTTTTGGCCTCAAATGTTATTTTTCCAAAATTTTCAAGTATTTTTGTATTTTTTTAAAAAAAATTAAAAAATATATATATAATATGAAATTTTATTTTTTGTTCAAAAATGGTTGCCTAGGCTTGGCCGAGGCTTCCAAAGTTGATTTTTCAATTTTCTCATTTTTTCTTCATTTTTTGTTTTATGAATTTTCGAAAATAAAAATACCGAAAAATACGGAAAATATGAAAAATCATTTTTTGGTCAAAATTGGTTCCCTAGGCTTGGCTAAGGTCCCCAAAGTTGATTTTATAATTTTATGAATTTTTATGGATTTTTTATTACTTTAGCAATAGAAAAAATGATTAAAAATCAGGTGTCAACAGTTGGGTACTATTCCTGGTTAATATTAGATCATCAACGTAAACAAGCACAACTAAGAATACATCATTGCAATGATAAGTGAATACAGAGTGATTAGCTCCAGATTGAATAAAGCCATATTGCGCAAAGGAGAAGTAAACTTTGCCAACCAATTTTGGGAAGCTTAACGGAGGCCGTATAACGACTTTTGAAGTCTGCAGATGTTCCAAGTAGAGGAGGAAAATCCCGGTGGTAGACGCATGTAAATTTCCTCAAATAAATCTCCATGTAAAAAGGCATTATTGACATCTAATTGGTAGATCTCCCAATTACGATTTTCCAAGTGCCATTGGATTCTAGGGGCCTTAATTCGGCTACCATCGTAGCTCTCCAGTGAGGACTCTGTCCAGCTTCCTTATATGATTTCGGTTCAACATCCAAATCGATAGCGGTGAGAAAAAACCTGTAATTGGGAGAGTTATTTGCAAAAGTGACATAATCTGCAAGAGGGTAGCGCGTACCCGGGGAAGACGACCTTGGTGGAGAGATAGGGGGGTCAGTGACGTGGGCGAGGTGGCTAATAAAATCTGCAAAATGCGCTGAGGGTTGCCTTTCACGGGCAGATCGCCTTGGCTGGACCGGAATTGTGCTTCCTTGCTCTGGACTAGAACCAGACGTGGTGCTGGGCTTGGCAACCCGTTCCTCACTTCGGCCTAGTGGATCTGCAGTGCCTCCAACCCCCTTCGTATTATGCCCTACTCCTCCAACCCGTTCCTCCCTTGTATCAGGCCCGTCGCTTGCTTCCACCTCAGGCTCACTACTGCGCCTTTCCTCTGGCCCCCCAGCAGTGTCTTGGAGCTATCCATAGTCCAATCTAATGGGGCCTCCTAACTCGTCGGGCTCTTTGATAAGTGGCTGAGCGTGGATTGCAAGAGGAAACTGAGACTCATCAAACCGAACATCACGTGGTATGAAAATTTCATGAGTCGATAAATCATACAATCGCCATCCCTTTTTGCCATGCGAGTATCCAATGAAGATGCAATGCCGAGATCTCTCACTGAATTTATCACGGTCTCTTGATTTATGATGCGCATAGCATAAAGACTCGTAGGTGTCCAATCTTGGGTGGTTCGCCAAAGAGTACCTCATATGGTGACTTTCCGGATAGGGGTGGAGTTGGAGTGTAATTGATTAAGTAAGCGGCAGTTTGGATACACTCACCCCAGAACTTGACGGGAAGTTCGACTTGGAACCGCAAGGCATGGGCCACATTAAGGATATGTTGGTGCTTCTGTTTTACCTGTCCGTTTTGTTGCAGTGTATTCGTGCATAAGGTTTGATGGATTATGCCCCGGTTAGAATAAAATTCCTGCAGTTCCTTGGAGAGAAACTCAAGTCCATTGTCACTTCGCACAATTCTAACTTTCTTCGTAAATTGTGTTTCAACCATTTTGCAGAAATGTACCAAGAAGTGTCGGGCATCTGATTTCTCTCATAATAAATAAACCCACACCCCTCGACTACAATCATCCACAATTGTTAGGAGATATCATGCTCCGGACAAGGAAGAAACCTTATAGGGACCCCATAGATCACAATGAATTAATCCAAAAAGAACATCTACTTTACTTTCACTGATAGAAAATTTCAACCTTGTTTGTTTAGCACGACAACAAATGTCACAAAGACCCTTTAATTTGTCTTCTAAGCTCAAAGAATTACCCTTCAAATGGAATTGACATGATGGATGTCCAAGTCGCCTGTGTTAAATGTTGCATTGACCACCAATCACTGTCTGATAAGTAAGCACCGAATCAACTACACGACGCAGATAATAGACTCCCCGTTGTAGCTGACCCGCTCTAATCATCTTCCAAGTAGGTAGGTCCTGAACAAGGAATATACATAAGAGAAATATTACGATACAATTCACGTCAGTCATTAGTCGAGCCACGGAGATTGAGTTGCAGATAAAATCGAGTACGTACAAAACATCCTTAAGAGTAATATTTCTTCCTAAATTCATTCGACCCATTCCCGTTGCTTGGACCGTCACACCGTTCGGAATATGAACCCGAGAATCCTTCAACGGAGCTAAATCAATCAGATAATTGGCACAACTTGTCATAAGCTGTTAGGCCCGCCATGCCTGCAAAGTTCGGGTTGGTACAAATTAGACGAGCATCGAAATTTTGCCAAAGCTAAAGAGTAGGAGCAATGTGGCCACGGAAAACTCTCGCTGGACAACCATACTCATCCACAGGAGAAGCTAGCCTGTGGCAATGTATTGAAGTCACTTACTACATGAAGAATTCCCAACGTACACACTAATTGCCTAATTCGATCAACTAACACTACTGCGGAACTTGCAAAAGAAAGAACTACTGTTGAAAGTGCGCAACAAGAAGAGAACTATCAGGAGAAAATAGAGTTCATTAACATCGGAAGAGCGAAAGATGCCAGATGATCAAAGAGCGTACCCAAAAGACCGGCGTAGTACGAGAGAGGAACATTGGTGTGCTCGATCTTAAAGCAAGTCTCCGGCTCAGGAAGTAGACTGTACTCCTCCCATTCGGTCATGCCCCAAACCAAATCGCCTTTCTCGAAGTTCGGATGTCCAGATTCCAAAACTCTTGCCACTCCCAATCCAATAATAGGCTGCATGGATGTGCTGACACGCGCAAACAAACTCAGCGAACAAAAAATTTCATCACACACACTACGATTAAGGATCCAACTTAAACTCTGCTTATTGCACAGTCACTATCATTCTTGTTTCATTTCAATCAAGTCTATATCTCTTTGTCATATACCCCTTTTAAGTTAATTTCATCAGTCATCGTGCTAACACACGAGTGGAAGCGATAAGAGCAAGCTGCATCCCTCATTAAATGTGATTTTATCAGACTGCGCAAAGCACACCAATTTCTTTACCTACAAGCATAAACTCAGCTCTTTCGACGCACTAAATCCACCAACGCATTTGCAGTAACTATTCACGACGTGTTGAGAACCATAGGTACGCTTTCAAAGGCAGCCTCGGAAACCATTGTAAAATTCCCCAACTTTCCCTTGGAAAGAAAGATTGATCAATCCTAGAGCAAGTTCATTAACAAAATGTTCATTTTTTCATTTGTTTGTCTTTCCAAAAGAAGAGTTGAGCTGCGCTCACCGAACCAGGTTGGAAGGAGGCGATATATCTCGGAGCCGACTCGCTGGGCTTGGCCAAGGCGCACGGACACATGTTGACCCTAACCCATCCAATACTTTCTCAATTTTTAGTGCATGGATGACTAGCGACGTTCGCCTCAACTAGGCGAAGAAGAACTGCTCACTATGTGTGGCGTGTGAAAGATTTTCTAAGCGGATGATAAACAAGATTGAAGAAGGAATGGCAATTAGTAAGGCCTAAATGGTTTCAGTTTAGACAGAGTTAAAGAAATTTGTAGTACATGGTAAAATCTATTTAAGGAATAGATTTTGATATTCAGGCCTACTCAGAATGGCTCATTTGGGCAACTATGAAATTTGGCTAGTTGACCCGGCCCAACATTTACTTCCGGAACATTTTTTTGTCAGGTCTAGTTTGGTTCTAACCCCACCAGGGACATTTATGGCATGTAATGTAACTAAATTGTAACGATGAGTAAGTTAGATTTAAACAGGTTTGGTAAAAGTTAGCTCATTAGATTCAGTTGACATGACTCACTAAATTAAATCAGTCATACATAGCTATGGGGATTTCACATTGCATGAGGATGAATATGAACGACACCCACCTAAAATCGGTTGACACGATCAAGTCTCTAATTCAATTGGCATAAGCCCAAATGAATTAAATGAAAATATTTTCATCAATGATACAAGTGTTTATTGAAAATATTCTTCAATGATTCATTTTTGAAAGAAGTATACCACAAGTGCTATAAGTTGTGTATAACGCTTATTTTAGTACTAAAAGTTTCAAAATGATCACTTAAGTGTTATCTCTAATTTGCTTTACTGAAAATCCTACGTGATATTTTTTCTATTAATATTTGAGTCGATGTGGTTCGCCACAAAATCCACATGAAGTTCTAATCTTAAAAATAAATTAAAAATAAAAATAAGCTAAAAATTTTATAAAAAAAAAGTGGGCCTCCCCATCATTGCCAGCTATGGCAAGCGAGAGTGGGGATGGCTGGGGGGGGGGGGGGGTCGTTGAGCCCCGGCCAGTGGCCAGCGACCCCCGCCGACCCTGGTGAGGGTAAGGCCTCGCCTATCCAACGGTGAGGCTTGGCCTTGCAGACTCGTTCCTTACCCACGTGTTCATGGACTCGGCAGTCGTGGGTTGGAATGGATCGTTGCATCTCCTGGTGAGGGACGACCGAAGACGAGACGATGCGAACACAGAGCTGCTTGGCTTGGCGAGCAAGCGCCGTTCGAGGTCTATGCGGCTTCCTTTTTTGCCCTTGTCTATACAACTTCCTAGATCTTTTTCTTCCATAGGGATGTCTCCCTATATGTGGCATGTGAATGATTTTCTAAGTGGATGATTAACGAGATTGAAGAATTAATGGCAATCAGTAGAGGTAAGGACTCTAAGTAGGTTCAGATAAAGTTTATGAAATTTATACTAATTGGTAAAATCTATTTATAGAACAAACTTTGATATTCGAGTCTATTCCGATCCGCCCCTTTGAGCCGTTATGAAATTTGGCTAGTCTATTCAGCCAAATATTTACTTTTTGGAACATTATGGTACGTAATGTCATTGAATCGAAATGATGATTAATCCTTTCCTCTTTAATTAACAGCTACTACAAGATCATAGAAACTAACTAAATCAAATTTGAATAGGTTTGGTAAAAGTTAGCTCATTATAACAAATTCTGTCAAGTGGGTCGACACAATCCAGAAATTAGCATTAATAATGCAAAATCACATACATGCATCACAAAGGGTCAAAAAGGGTCAAAACCATCTCTTTTATCTGTCTTCATCAGGAACGGCCGAAAGGTCAGAAGTTGCCAGAAATGCATGGTGATGACGTATCTTTAATGGCGGCCTCGAACCCACCGCAAGGATTACAGGAACTTAATCCTAAACAAGAACAAGATAGGAACAAGAACAATCCTTTCGACATAATCATGATAATCCGTTATTTTCGAGTTTTATTTCTATAATTTACTTTTTACTCAAATTGTTTTATTTGACCAAATTAAGGGTGGGTTTGGTTCAGCATTCCCAAGGGGCTTTCAGTCCTCAAAGCCCCTTGAGAAAATGCTGGACCGTTTGGTTCAGCTTTAGGCCAGCATTTGGCCAAATGCTGACTTTGGGAATGCTGAAAGCCCGATGCTAGTCCAACTAGCATTGGGCTTTCAGCATTTGGCCGAATGCTAAAATAAATTTTTTTTCTCAAAACTAACCCCCACAATGGTAAAAATTACCAAAATCCATTTGCAAAGTTATTTTTAGCAAATAATATGTAATCCAAAGCCCGTTTTAAAATCAGTTTTTTCCAAACGCAATTAGCATTTTTCCAAAGCCCTTTAGGTTAAGGACATTTACATTTCACCAAAGCCCATTTGAAATGCTGAACCAAATCCTTTAGGTCCTTGCACAGCGGAACGGCAACGCTAAGACAAACAGAAAACAACCCCCCTTCAAAACACAAGGGGAAAGCTGATGAAAAAGTACAGAAAGCTGACTCATTCGCACGAAACCATTACCACTTGTTTCCCGACGTTGCGACCGGAGAACAGCCCAATGAGAGCTGCCGGAGCGTTCTCAAGCCCTTCAGCAATGTCTTCCACGTATACAATCTTTCCCTCTTTTATCTGAGGCAATACCGTCTCCAGGAACTTTGGGTACAGATGATAGTAGTCGGACACCCAGAAACCTTGCATTCGAATCCGCTTAAAGACAACGTTCATCAAGTTGTGTACCCCTTCAGGCTGCTCGAGATTGTACTGTGAGATCATTCCACATGTCGCTATTTGGCCGTCAATTTTCATGTTGAGCAGCACCGCATCAAGCATCTTTCCACCGACGTTTTCGAAGTAGATATCGATGCCCTCGGGTAAGCACCTAAACATTTACAACAGAAAAAGTCAACTCGAGTCGGCTTCAGGAACGGGTCCAATTTTTATATCCTGTGCAGCAGTCACTTATTTGCTTAATCATCATTGCAATACTCATAGCTCACCTTTTCAGTGCTGCATCCAGATCCGGTTCCTCCTTGTAGTTGAAAGCATCGTTGAATCCAAACTTGTTCTTCAGCAAATCAACCTTTTTTGCAAAAATAACTTTAAATAAAATGAAATTCGAAAGACTATAATAGACTGTAGTTAGCGAAACGACGATGATGGTAAATTCAACAGTGCCATCACTCTCTTGAGCATTATCAAGTTTGAGAAACACAGCAATCATCATACCTCAATTGCTTCTTTTAGATCTAATTCTACATGAGTAGACGACTGTTTAAGCCTTTAAGGTTTATGAGAACATGCACTTCGTTAAACATTTACTATTTGAGGAAATGCTAGACAACAGTGATTACCTTCTCTTTGCTACCAGCGCTGCCAACAACATAACAACCAAACAACTTTGCAAACTGGCCAACAAGCTGACCAACGGCTCCCGATGCTGCCGATATGAAAACAGTCTCTCCTTTCTTATGAGAGCATACCTCGAAAAACCCGGCATAAGCCGTCATGCCTGGCATACCTGCAAAGTTTAAATTTGTAGAAATTAGACGAGTCACAGGATTTGCTGAGGCATGAGAGTAGAAGTGCTATGCTATGGAAAAAATCTCAAATGGTATGATTACTGCCCAAAGGTGAAGCCCGTGCGAAATGTATTGGCTACTCTAGGAAAGCTACCATTTTTCTCTCGAAATAACTGATTTACACACGTCTTTCAACACGAGAAGACACCTTTGCAGGGCTCTCTCAGTCAATTCAAGGAGGCCATATGGCTCATCAACAACGAAGAGCCCTACAATTAATATCTTACCTATCTGATTCCCCTTATTCATTAATACCGAAAGAGAGATTACATTTCATGATTAAAGAGCATACCCAGAAGGCCCGTGTAGTAAGACAGAGGAACATCGGTGTGTTCGATCTTAAAGTAAGTCTTCGGTGCAGTAATTAGACTATACTCCTCCCATCCAGTGAGTCCCCAAAGCAAGTTCCCTTTCTTGAAGTTTGGATGCGCAGATTCCAAAACTCTAGCTACTCCATATCCAGTAATAGGTTGCATCATTGTGTTAAATATTGAAGAATATAAGTGCAAATAATTTAGTAAACAGAAATAGACAATGTACTTCCAAGGAGAAATGATTGGACATAAAGACAATTGCACAATCAAAATTGCGACAGCAACCAGAGACCCTTTCACTTTTATAGGAGAATCAATTCAATCTTCAAATTGTTCTCCGTAATTTTTGCTTTCAATTAGTTGTCAATTAGTTTGTAATCTGTGCTTTCCTTATTGTTGTTAATAGTTGTCCATCTGTTGAGTTTTTCTCTTTATTTGTAACTGTTGCCATTCTTGTATTTGTATTATATATATCTCTGAAGTACAGTAATGAAAATCAATCCTGGAAAATATTTTTGTCATTCTCTTCTTCTTTCATGGTATCAGAGCCCATTTGCTCTTAAGAGCCTCTCTCATCTTGTTTTACTGCTCCCCTTTTGCCTTAGCCATGGCTGCCACAAACTCTGCTCGTGAAACAAATCTCCCTACAATTTCTGTAGCCAATACAACTGCACTTATTGCAATCTCTGCTGGTACGCAACTTCCCATGAAGCTAACTTCCACTAATTATGCTTCCTGGCGGGCTCAATTCATGTCCTTGCTAGTCGGATATGATCTAAAAGGATTCATCGATGGAACAAATCCTTGCCCATCAGAAGAGATCACCCGTGACAATCAAACAGTCCCAAATGCTGCCTACCTTCATTGGATTAGGCAAGACCAACTCTTGCTTAATGGAATTTTTGCTTCCACTTCCGAAGCCATCATTCCTCTTATTGCCTCTTGTGCAACATCTCAAAGTGCGTGGAACAAACTTGCAACACTTTATGCAAGCAAATCCCGATCCCGCGTTATGCATCTCAAGGATCAACTATCCACGGTTAAACGCAATTCTCGTTCCATTTCCGATTTTTTACAGCAACTAAAATCTATTGCAGATGAGTTAGCAATGATTGATTCACCTCTCCATGATGATGACCTTGTCATCCACGCTCTCCGGGGATTAGGACCGGAATATCGTGAAATCGCAGCGGCGATTCGTGCTCGTGAAACCACAATCACGTTCGAAGAACTTTATGACAAGTTAGTTGCCCATGAAATGTTCCTTCAACATGAAGAAACGGCAGCCGAAGTCCTGCCGGCAACAGCTAATTTTAGCACTCGAAACACTCGAGGTCCAAGAGCTCCAAATCGATGGAACAATTCCGGCCGTTTCAAACAGCCTGCTAGAGACTCCAGAAATTTCCCTGACACCAGCAATTCAGACCGACGGAGAGCTCACAGAAGCAATGACTCACAGTCTCCACAGCCCAATATCTCTCGGCCCATTTGTCAATACTGTGATCGCGTGGGACACTCCGCCAAAAATTGTTTCCGAATTAGAGATGCAATCCGTGCTCCGGTTGTAAATGTTGCATCTGGTCCAAGTTCAACCCGAGAAGAAGGTTGGTTGATTGATTCCGGAGCTTCACATCATGTTACAAATGATCTCGCTAATTTATCTCTGCACAGCGATTACGAAGGTCCGGATGAGATAGTCCTTGGCGATGGCTCAGGTTTGAGTATCACCCATATTGGTTCTACTACATTAAATTACCCACACACTTCCTTCCGGTTGTCTAATGTTTTACGCACTCCTCACATAACCAAAAGATTAATCTCGGTTTCACAATTTTGTCGTACTAACCGAGTTTCGATTGAATTCTTTGCCTCTCATTTTTTGGTCAAGGAACTTCGCACGGGGGTGACGCTACTTTGAGGAGAACTTAGAGATGGTGTTTATCGGTTGCCAGCATCCTCTTGGCAGCCACATGTCTCACACACGGCCTTGGTTGGTGAGCAGATACGAGCAACTACGTGGCACAATCGTTTAGGTCATCCATCCATTGATATTTTACGTCATACTATTAAGCGTTTTTCACTTCCGTCGTTACGTGAGTCCAGTTTAGGAAATAAATTATCGTGTGACTCTTGTCGTTGCAATAAAAGTCATAAACTACCATTTCATTCTTCACCTTTAGAAGGTAGACATCCACTTGACTTATTGTACACAGACGTTTGGGGTCCGGCATCTACTTTATCTATTGATGGTTTTCGTTATTATGTTATTTTTGTTGACCAATTCACTCGTTATATTTGGCTTTATCCCATCCGCAACAAATCTGATGTTGCCTCCATTTTTGAACAATTCAAAACGCTGGTCGAAAAACAATTTCAAGAAAAAATACGAACTCTCTATTCCGATGGGGGTGGGGAATTCATTCAACTCAAATCTTTTCTAGCAAAACACGGAATTTCACACCTAACCACACCTCCATACACTCCACAACATAATGGCATCGCTGAAAGGCGTCATAGGCACATCGTTGAAACTGGATTAACCCTACTACACAAAGCCGACCTACCTCCTGCCTTTTGGACCTATGCCTTCCAAACTGCCACATATCTCATAAATCGTCTACCCACAAACATTCTTAATCTTCAGTCTCCATATCACCGTCTCTTCGGAAAACCTCCGAACTACCTCAAACTTCGAATTTTCGGATGTCTCTGTTACCCGTGGCTTCGGCCATACACAAGAAACAAGCTTTTACCGCGTTCACGCCCATGTATTTTTCTTGGTTATTCTTTAACTCAAAGTGCCTACAAATGTTTTGATCCAACTACTCAAAAAATATTTCTTTCACGACATGTCGTGTTTGATGAAACTGTATTCCCTTACTCCTCTTTGAATCTATTCCAGTCATCTTCCTCTTCTTTAGCAAAACCTCCTCATCCTCGGCCATTCACTATGCCAGACACTGCTTCTGCTTCGACCATGCCACCAGCCGTGACAAGCGCTCCTCCTAGTAGCTCAGCCGACGTGCAAGTTCTGCCAGCCAATCTACCTGCGAACTCAGTAAGTGATCTCTTCGCCAATATCTCACATACACCTCCACTTGATTCACATACCACCAGCATCACACTTCCCACCTCACCAAGTAACAACCACCACTCATCAAACAACATTTTCACCGAAAACAATGTCTCATCAACCAACCCCTCCCTCTCTCCCCTCACGTCAAACCCAATAAATCCAACTCACTCCACTCGCACTCATACCATGATTACCCGTTCTCAAAATAACATTTTCAAGCCTAAATAAATACACACACTTACCACTAAACATCCCCTACCTCAAACCTATGAACCACGTGGTCTTACTCAAGCTTTGAACGATCCCCAATGGCGCTCTGCTATGTCTGAGGAAATCAATGCCTTAATTCGAAATGGAACTTGGGAACTTACCCCAAAGAATTCTTCCATGAATATTGTTGGTTGCAGATGGGTCTATAGGATCAAGCGTCGATCCGACGGCAGCATCGAGAGATACAAGGCGCGTCTTGTCGCTAAAGGATTTCACCAAAGACCGGGACTTGACTTTAAAGAAACCTTTAGCCCGGTTGTCAAACCTCCAACGATCCGCATTGTCCTTACTCTGGCACTCACTCGAAATTGGCCAATACGCCAAATGGATGTCAACAACGCGTTTTTACAAGGAACGCTACACGAAGAAGTGTTCATGGAACAACCTCCTGGTTTCCAAGACCCCGCAAAACCTGATCATGTGTGCAAACTCAGGAAAGCTATCTATGGGCTCAAACAAGCTCCTCGCGCCTGGTACAATGAGTTAAGTGCATTTCTCATAGCCAATTCATTTACTAATTCCAAGGTTGATAGCTCTCTTTTTATCTATTCGCACAATGGCATAAAGGCATATTTCTTGGTGTATGTTGATGATCTTGTTATTACGGGCAACAATACTCGATTTCTCAACAATTTCATTGCAAGATTGTCCAAGCGTTTTTCTGTCAAAGATTTGGGGACCTTAAGTTACTTTCTTGGAATCGAAGTACTTCCCACCAAGACGGGTCTCTTGCTCTCACAACATAAATACATCCGGGATCTACTTGAAAAGCATAACATGGCCGATGCAAAGGATGTTGGGTCTCCAATGGCAACCGGCACTTCACTTTCTCTTCATGATAATTCGGGGTACACATCTGCGACAGAATTTCGAAGCCTAGTTGGTGGCCTTCAATATCTCTTAATCACACGACCCGACATTTCATTCATTGTTAATAAATTATCTCAGTTCATGCACAAGCCAACAATGAATCATTGGTCTGCTGCCAAACGTCTTCTTCGATATCTTAAAGGTACCATATTCCATGGGCTTCACTTGCGACGAGATACAAAGCCTATTTTACATGCATATTCAGATGCAGATTGGGCGGGTGATTCAGATGACAAGACTTCCACATCCGGCTTCATTATTTATCTTGGCTCCAATCCTATTTCTTGGAGCTCTCACAAACAGCGGTCCGTTGCTCGGTCATCAACAGAAGCCGAATACAGAGCTGTTGCCACCACTTCCTCAGAACTACTTTGGGTTCAAAACTTGCTTACCGAACTCGACATACGCTCACCTAACCCACCCACGATTTACTGTGACAATATTGGGGCCACTTATGTCTGTGCCAATCCGGTCTTCCACTCGCGCATGAAGCACATTGCAATTGACTATCATTTCGTTCGTGAGCTCGTCAAAGACGAACAATTGAGAGTCTCTCATATTTCCACACAGGACCAATTAGCGGACATCCTTACCAAGCCACTATCAAAGCAGCGGGTGCAAACGCTTCGAGCCAAGATCGGTGTTTCTGATGGAAACTCCATCTTGAGGGGGCGTATAGGAGAATCAATTCAATCTTCAAATTGTTCTCCGTAATTTTTGCTTTCAATTAGTTGTCAATTAGTTTGTAATCTGTGCTTTCCTTATTGTTGTTAATAGTTGTCCATCTGTTGAGTTTTTCTCTTTATTTGTAACTGTTGCCATTCTTGTATTTGTATTATATATATCTCTGAAGTACAGTAATGAAAATCAATCCTGGAAAATATTTTTGTCATTCTCTTCTTCTTTCAACTTTAACATCTTTTTCTGAATTTAAAAGTTCGCCACTCATGTCGTATTGAAGTAAGGTAAGCCAAAATCCAGCATTCTTAACACTCGAAATAACTTCCAAGAAACCTAGAAGAAGAGCGGCAATGAGGGTTCTAAGGGAATAGAACAAAGGATGTTGAGCCAAGAGCACCTCCTAATTTTAACATCCCAGTAGGAATAATTGAAATCCATCGGAATCCTAAGCAATATGCTAAAGGATCCAACCAAAACTCTGCTTTATTCCAGAGTCATGTTTGCTTGATATTCCAATGAATACATCTCACCGTCCTATTTCATGTGCAAGCTATCGTCACCATTCATACGCTAACACATGAGTGGGAGTGGTAAGCAACTCGCATCGCTTAACCCCGCGATTATGTGAACTGTGCAAACGTAAGACATGTAAAATTCTATGCCACATAGCATAAGCCTGGTTCTTTCGACACACTAAGCTCTTCATTACATTTGCCGAATCTTATAGCAACATGGCAGCCCATTTCTACACTTCCAAAATCACCACTCAGGAAAACTAATATAATATCCACCATCCATCACCGAGACACCACGACTTTCTCCCAAATCAATACAATCAATCCCCAGAGCAAACGGGGCCAAACGACAAAGGACAAAAATATCATACTCGAGAAAGAAAACCCACATCATCCAACATTCGGAGCTTATTTTATTCGATAGCTTCCAAACTCAACTACGAGGAAGACCAGTTGACGCCGAGTGGATGACCCATTTTTCCCTTTCTATATTCTTCTTTGAACAAGACAGAATTTGACAACGAAAAGATTATTTGGGCTTGCTCACCGAACCAGGTTTGAAGGAATCGATATCACTTGAGAATCGAGCTTTCTTCATGCAGTTTCTCATGTAAGGATCGCAGGACAAGTAGAGATTTTTCACGAGAAGGCCGTTCGAGCCCACCGGGAGACGCAACTTCATGGTCGATTCCCGCACCTCCATGTCCGTCTCCTTGGGCAAACCACTCACGTAGCCCTTGAATACCACTTGCTTGTTCCTCACCACCTCCACACTCTCACTCGCCATCGCTCTTCGCTACTCTTTCGACGAAAATCGAAACACCCAGAAGAGAGAAGATGAGCAGCTGTGGACCGTGAACCAGGTACCGTTTTCTAGAGACTCAGCTGCGCGCGGGACATGTGAAGAGGACTTGCGCCGCCGAAAAACGCGACCTTTCCGTTTCGCAACGTGTGTCAGCAGGTGGGTATAGCTGTTGAGGGGGACGAGACGACGATGGAGAAGATGACGAGGCAGAGCCGAGCTGGCTCTGGGGATACCCCGCGACCTTTCCGTTTTCTTGATTTTTTTTGGTCATACACGTGACGGTTCTGGAGACGTGCGAAAATTGGCAGGCCTATAATGACCCCAATCCGACGAGTGCGGCGAGGGGTTGCCAGAGTCCAGTAAAAGGAATGACTTTCGATAGGCTTCTAAAATGACGGATACGACGTGAATGAATTGAATTGTAAGAGCGACTATGATATCATATGTATGTATGTATATATATATATATATATGTAAAATCTAGAATTAACTTCGAAAATGCTCTCAGAAGTTAAGCGTGTTCAGATAAGAGTATTGTTAGGATAGGTAAGTGCCCACCTATATACCAAAGAAAATATCATGACGCATAAGACAGATCAAAATAGACAATACTCAATTGAGTTAAATCTAGAGTATTACGATTTTTGTTGATTGTGGCTCGAAATTAATTCCGTTTTGATTTAAAATTCGATTCATAATTAAATTGCAAGAAAACTAGGGCCATATTAGGAAAGTCCAATTTGAACTCTTGGCAACAGGATCGTGGATGATGCAAAACGCGAAATTAATTTCATAGAAGACTTCTTTTCCTCACTGAAGATGAAGTCCATGCTAATGCTGAAGAAATGCTCATAATTTTTTTAACAATATGAGTGTTCTGATGTTGAGTTTAGTCTAGTTTGCCTAGTAAATGCGCATCAGTATGTGAAATTGTGAGAAACATGGAGAGCGTTGAGAAGAGTCATCCAAGATTATGTCGAAATGGCTGTAGTTTGGATGAAACTTGAAGTGCTGTATTTTTTTTTTTTTTTTTGATAACCGAGGTGTCCGCGCGGCCGGCGAGCTTGTGCTCAAACCAGCGGTGAAGCACGACTAGTCCTCGGGAGAACCCGCAGACCCCACAACCACGGGCCCTCAATTAAGTCACCTGGCGCCGAGAAGTTTTGAACCCAGAACCTCTCGTGAAAGGAACTGAGCGCAAACCAACTGGGCCACCAGATGGTGGGTTGAAGTGCTGTATTTGTCCAAATCATTCTCGAAGAAACTTTTCCTTTTATAATGTTCCTTCACTTTCAATCTAGGATCGCTTATGTGAGTTTAATAAAGTCGTTAATTATTTTGAAAGTGTGGATGATGAGGCATCTTATCAATGGCAGGCTATAATGTTACTTTGATGGATTGAAGTCTGCACTATTAAGGGCGGTGCGGTGCTTATGGCAACAACATCGAGTGCAGGATCTTTAGCATCGGCTCAATACAGATTAGGATGCTTGATGGGATCATCAGAGCTTTGCGAACAAGGTGCGATCATGATCATGAAGCGGAAGCAAACAAGCAGTGTCTATTGCCTTTAGGGTTAGATAATCACAAGCTCAGCTACTACAGTTTCTTCCACATTGCTGGAGTCAAATTAGACTAGGTTGTGCCACATGAGTCTCGGATTACTCTCTAAAGCACAAAGATGAGGCTTTTATATGTTTTAAGCTCTTGATAGAAAACTAAACAGGCAAGAAAAATCAGGAGACTTAGAACAGACAACGGGTTAGAGTTCTGTTCTCATGAGTTTGATAAATTATGTAGAGAAAACAGAAGTGACAAGCAAGACACTATGCCTACCTCAGTAAAATGGAGTTGCAGCATAAGTAAGACTTTGCTTGGGAGAACCCGATATTTTATCTTGAATGCCGGATTGTCACAAGAGTTCTAGCCTGAGGTCGTCAACTTGGCGTATAACCATATTTACAGTTCTCTAGCATTTGTCATTGTGTTCCGAATTAGAGTGAAGCGTGAATGAACTGGTCAACCTGCTAATTACTCGAGTCTGCGAGTGTTTGGATGCCCTGTTTGTGTCCATGTTAGGGATGCAAACGCACTACATATTCCCAGCCTATGCACTAAAGGGGGTTTTTTTTTTTCCAATTTAGGTTTTTTAAAAAAATTATTTACCAAATTAGGAAAAAAAAAGTTATTTACAAGAATGCGGTCCATGCGGCACTTTAAATGCCGCAAGGGCCTCAGTGCGACTGCAGCAAGGCCCATGTGCGGGCCTGGCTGCCTCACTACTGCACGGGCTAGGCCCGTGAGGCGGCTTAGAGGTCCGTAGGCCCGCACGGGCCTGATCTTATCATTTTTTTAAAATTTTTTGTGGTTTTAATTATATTTATAATATTTGTACTTGTATAAATTTTTAAATAAAATTTTATTACTTTGAGGCTTATTTTTATAACATAATTATCAATAATAAATTTAAAAATTTATTAAGATATATGTAATTAGTTTATTTACTATGTAAAAAATTAATAAAAAAATTGATGGGGTCAGTGCAGCAGCAATTTTTTAATTTCATTTTTTGTAGTTTTTACATATTTATTTAAGTTTGTAAATATAATTTTTTTTATTTTGAAGCTTTTTTTTTTGATAACTGGGGTGTCTAGCTGTGCCAGCGAGGTTAGTGAGGTTAACTCAAACCGATTTCAAACCGACGGCGACCGATTAATCCCCGGGGAGGTACCGCAGAGCCCACCACCACGGTGCTCCGGGTAAGACACCAAGTGAAGAGTAAGTTTCAATCTCAGGATCGAGAGTACGACTCAGCGGGCCCCAGGAATCTATTCCTTACCACTCGACCACCTGATGGGTGGGTGAAGCTTATTTTTATAATCGATTATTGATAAGACATAAAAAAATACAAAATTAAAAAATAAGCTGTCGCTGGCCTCATGAATATTTTTATTAATTATTTACATAGTAAATAAATTAATTACATATATCTTAATAAAATTTTTAATTAATTATTAATAATTATGTTATAAAAATAAACTTCAAAAGGAAAAAATATATTTACAAATTTATATAAATATAAAATTATTAAAATAGGTAAAAAAAATATGAAATGAAAAAAAAGCTGCCACATCGGTTCCGTTAATATATTTTATTAATTATTAACATAATAAATAAATTAATTATATATATTAATAAAATTTTCAATTAATTATTGATAATTATATTCTAAAAATAAGCTTCAAAATAAAAAAAATTATTATATAAATATAAATGTTATTAATATAAAATAAATATATAAAATTTACAAAAAATGAAATTTAAAAAACTGCATTGACCCCATCAATATTTTTTTTTATTAATTTTGTACATAGTAAATAAATTAATTACATATATCTTAATGAATTTTTAAATTTATTATTGATAATTATGTTATAAAAAAAAGCCTCAAAGTAATAAAATTTTATTTAAAAATTTATATAAGTACAAATATTATTAATATGATTAAAACCACAAAAACTTAAAAAAGATGATAAGATTAGGCCCGTATGGGCCTCTAGGCCTGCATGGGCCTGTGTGCTGCACGGGCATTGCTGCAGTTGCACTAAGGCTCGTGCGACATTATTCTTGTAAATAATTTTTTTTACCCTAATTTCTTAAATAATTCTTTTTTAAAACTTAAATTGGAAAAAAGCCCCACCAAAGTTGAAAGTTCACAGGCTGTGGTGTTACACACTTCGGGTCCTACATCATCCAGACTCATCATCGAAAGAGATGGCACCTTCGATATATCAACGAGGCAATAGAGTAACAAGGAGATCTATGCAGTAAAAAACGGATCATGGTGCTGAGAGATAGGTGGAGTTTCAAGCCGAGGCTTAGCAGATAGCACGCGCATGTAGTAAAAAATATTGACGAGAGGTCCGGGCAGTTCCAGTGAGGGCATAAGGCACCCTGGTTGTGAGATGGAGCTCATAGGAACGCCGTATTTCACAACGACTGGTACAGAATGCAGAGGATTAGAGAACCACGAAGCTATGGTTATGCAGACTGAAGCAATTTCTAATAGCGTTGCTTGTGCCTTGTCCACTGTAGAGGAGAACAGAAGCCCCGTTCTCATCTAGAGATATGGTATCGGGTGTAGAGGCTTAACAGTAGTGGACCGGTGCCATGGAGGGGACACAATTTATTTAAGAAGAAGAACTACAGTTCCTGATTCTGAGGTGACCAAGTATAAGGCGTGCTCGGTAGCGAAGCGGTTCACACAGCGTGATAGACTCACCTATGACGAGACATAAGTTGATCAGGGTGCTATTATTGGATTGAATGCGGCGGATAACTTGGAGTCGGAACAACTGAATGTTCAAATAACATTTTAACACGAAGAGTCTGGTTAAGAAAACTTTTCAACACAAATAGTTAGAGGATCAAATAAACATGCAAAAACCGAAAACTTTTGATCACTGCAGGCCACGAAGAGTGGTTGTGCTTATTTAGACGATCACTATATGGCCTGAAGAATCACGCACCAGTTTTATTGAAGGTGATGACTCCGTACAAAGAACTACAACAATAGAATCGTTATAAGAGACATATCTACTTCAAAAACACGAGAAAAAAAGAGATTATGCCAAAAAAAAAGTACAGAAAGTGACTCATTCACGAGAAACCATGACTACCTGCTTCCCGACATTCCGACCGGAGAACACCCCGACGAGAGCTGCTGGACCGTTCTCGAGCCCTTCAGCGATATCTTCCATGTACGCAATCTTCCTCTCTCTGATATGAGGCAATACCATCTCCAAGAACTTCGGGTAGAGATGACAGTGATCGTACACCGTGAAACCTTCCATCCGAACCCGCTTCAGGAGAAGGTTCATCAAGTTGTGCACGCCTTCGGGCTGCTCAAGGTTGTACTGTGAGATCATTCCACACACCGTGATTCGGCCATGAAGTTTCATGCTGGGAAGCACCGCATCAAGCATCTTTCCGCCGACATTTTCGAAGTATATATCGATCCCCTCGGGGAAGCATCTAAACATTTAAGACCAAAAAAAAAAAAGGTCAACTCGAGTCAGCTTCAGAATACATATCTTGAATCCTGTACATCAGTCGCTTATTTGCTCATTCATCGTTATTATATCCTTAGCTCACCTTTTCAGCGCTGCATCCAGATCCTGCTCCTCCTTGTAGTTGAAAGCATCATCGAATCCGAACTTGTTCTTCAGCAAATCAACCTTTTTCACAAACAAAACATCAAGTTGAAGTTTCTGAGAACATGAACTGAAATTCCAAATCATTGTCTAGTCAATCGGTATGAAACCAAGGAGAATGTTGCAGATGCCAAACATGTTTGGTGAACCGTTGAAAGAAAACACTAGACAAATGTAAGACGATTACCTTCTCTTTGCTACCGGCGCTGCCAACAACATAACATCCCAACAACTTTGCAAACTGGCCAACAAGCTGACCGACAGCTCCCGCCGCTGCCGATATGAAAACAGTCTCTCCTTTCTTAGGAGAGGATACCTCGAAAAACCCGGCATAAGCCGTCAAGCCTGGCATGCCTGCAAAGTTCAGGTCGGTATAAATTAGACAAGTCGCGAGATTTAACACTGAAAGAGATATCAAACTAGATGATTAAGGAGCATGCCCAAAAGGCCAGTGTAGTAAGACAGAGGAACATCGGTGTGTTCGATCTTAAAGAAACCCTCCGGCGCAGTAATTAGGCTATACTCCTCCCATCTGGTCATGCCCCAAACCAAGTCGCCTTTCTTGAAGTTGGGATGCCCAGATTCCAGGACTCTTGCTACTCCATATCCGGGAATAGGCTGCATCGATGTGTCATATACTTCAGAATATAAGTGCAAGTACATGTAGCAATTCATAACTTTACTGTTGACATCATGAACTGAGTAAATGCGGCGATGGAGATGACTGCACTTACAGAACCGAGTTGAGCGAAGAACTTGATGAGGTGTAAGATGTAGGGATCGCAAGCCAGGTACAAGTTCTTGACCGCGATGGTCCCCGAACCCTCGCCCGCCTTCAATCTCTCCGAGCTCGTCCTCACTTCGAGGTGGGTCTCTTTCAGGGAACCTCGTACAGGCTCTCTGTGTATCACCTGTTTGTTGCTCATCACTTCAACTGAAGCATTGTTGTTCTCCTTCTCCATTCTCTCTCTAGAGCTGCGTTTTCTCCCTCTCTCTCTCGTCCCTTCTATTCTTGGATATGATCAGCGAGGAACACAGCGAGGTAGTGCCCGTGTACTTGTAAGGGAGATGGCTGATGAGATATGCATACTTTGCTTACGTGTGCCGTTGTGTCATCTGTATGTATGCTTGCGTGTGCCGTTGTGTCATCTGTATGCATGCTTCCGTGTGCCGATGTGTCATCGATGAAATACTATTCCAACTTCTACAAAAACAAATCTAATCATTAGAAAATTCTCTGATTTGCAGTGAAGCTTTAATGAATTTTTTTATGTGGTAGTAAAGAATTTTGGAGAGAAAATAAAGTAAAATAAAATCCCGCAACTTTTAACTTTTTAAGAAGTAAGCTCTGCAGATCATCAGCCTCTCCTTTTTCCACACATACTAGACCTCCCTAGCTTGATTCAAGCGTGATAACGTGCATATGCAAAGGGGTAGTGAAAAAAGTTGTCGTCGATTTTGACACATACTTGAACCACTTGCCGTCTATCCTGTCGAGTGGATAGACACAATCTCGACTCTAATTTGATGCACATTTTCCTAAATGAATTAGAGAAAAAGTGTTCCTATCATTGATGAAAATATTTATACATGACTTACGATTCATAATGAGAATATTTTTCAATGATTTGCTTTCTTAAGACTTGAAAACGGTATTAATGAGGCAAATATTTTATAAATTGCTCTTTTATGTGAAACAAATGGATGCAACATCGCAGACATGCATCATAAAGGGTTAAAACTATTAAAAATACCTTTCTCACTTGTTTACTTATCTGGAATGGCTGTGACATTGAGGATGTGCAACAGCCTCTCGAGCTTGCCAAAAATGCATGGTGCTAATTCCACGATTCTAATATGTTTTTCCACCAGACTTGTTTTTCTTATTGAAGATGAAGTCCATGTTGATGCCAAAGAAGAAGTATTCATAGCTTTTCGCATATAAGTATTTTGTTGTCGAGTTTGGACTAGTGTGGCTAGGGAGTGTGCTTCATGTATGTGAAACCTAGACCGACACTCTCTAAAGTCCTTCATGCTGTGTCCGATACTCTTTAACACTCCGACACTTTCCAATACTCTTCAACATGTGATTGACATGTGGTCAACGCTTCATACATGCCGGCAGCATATCAGTCCTGATCAGGAAAAGGTTGCGATGCCTTCATTAGCCTAGGGTTAGAAAGAAAAAAAGAAAAGAAAAAAAATAATAAAACAATTAACAATAAGAAATTCAGAAAAAATTTTAAAATTACCCACATCAATGCCGACTTTGCCATATAGAACGGCTATTGCTGACTAGTCACTAGACAACCATATTAGCAATTTTCGGTCAAAATTGATTAGAATGACTAAATTGGCAAATCATTAAAAGGTTTAAAATTAAATTGACAAATAATTAAAAGTTTTAGGATAAAACTAAAAATATGTTCATTGACATCATAGAGAAGCATAGTATAAAATTGGGCCTTGTTAGCAACTTAGCATAACACTATTTGTGCCTAGGAAGTGTGCTTAATGTATGTCAAACCTAGACCAACACTCTTTAAGGGATTTCGTGTCGTGTTTGACTCTATTCAATACTCCAACACTCTCTGATACTTTTCGACATGCGATTGACATGTGGTCAACACTTCATACATGCCAGTGACATGTGAGTTTAGATGTAGGAAAGGGTTGTGTTGTGACGCCTCATTGGCCCAAGGTTAGAAAGAAAAAAAGAAAAAATAATAATAAAAAAATTAACAATAAGAAATTCAGAAAATTTTAAAAACTACCTACATCAATGCTAGTTTTGCCATATAGAACGGCTAACGTGGACTAGTCACTAGACAAGCGTATTAGCGATTTTCGGTCAAAATTAGTTAGAATGACTAAATTGATAAATTGCTAAAAGGTTTAACACTAAATTGACAAATCATCCAAAGTTTTAGGATAAAACTGGAAACATGTTCTTTGACATCTTAGAGAGGCATAGTATAAAATTGGGCCTTGTTAGCAACTTAGCATAATATTATTTGTGACTATGAGAATAACATCATATTGTAGGTAATAAATTCCTAAAGCAGTAGACCCCACAATAATTTTTATTTACCAGTTCTTTATTCTTTTTTGGTCCAGAACATGTTGTTAATCTCATATAAATTAACTAATTACAATCACATAATCATTTTACCATAAAATTCTATGCCCTATGTAGAGAACATATATGCACGGAAAAGTACATTAGGTGACTCATTCGCCAGAAACTACAATCGTCAGTTCCCCAACATTGCTGCAAAAAAAAAAAAAAAAACCCAACCAGATGATCCCTTCTTACACGAGACACATTCAGAATTAAGCATTCGTTGCATTGTCCCCAGAATAGTAAATAACCTCTATGTCCTCGCACGACCGAACGTGACACAAAGACAAACAGAAAACAACCCCTTTTGAAAACACGAGGAAAACCATGCCGATTACAAAAGAGAAATGCTTGCATAACCATGTGACAGGGTAACGGTTTGTACCTTGATAAGTCTACAAAAATAGAGTTATTTTACCTATTTTAGGCAACAAATAATGTGATTTGTTTGAGAAAATATTTGAATTTTCTTCTGTTTATTCAAATTTTCCGTGTTTCTTGACATGGAGAAGATAAGGAAAAAAAGAGAGGAAGAAGGAAATCTAGATGCCAACCACAAAATCATTAGAAGATAGAATCCAAATAAAAAAATTCTGTGATTTATTCTTTGATTTAATGCAAAAAATTAGAGATTGCCTTGTTCTTAAGAGCTCTTAATGTTATCCTTACGGATTTATTTATTTTTAGGAGTTTTGGTTGTTATCCTATAAGTAGGATAACATTGAGAGCTTGGGAGACGGCCGGGTTTTTAGTTTCACATTGTTCTTTCATTGTTCTTGGAGATTTTCAAGTATATTGAAGAGAAGACAAAAGTAGTAACAAAATTTTGTTCTTTCATTCGAGATGTTTGGTTTAATTCATATTTTCATTTCTTCTTTAATTATGTTCTAATTTTCTTTCATTACGGCTATGATGTAGCCTGATCATGATGATATAAATGTCATGATGTTTATATTCTGCAAGTGATTTCATTTATGTGCATATTTGAGATTGAGAATTGCTAATATGCAATTGCTCCTTATAATATATAACCATGAATTAAATGTGGATAGAGATATACCATGTTATTTGTGTGGCTAAAAAAGAGTCATTATGAACCGGGAATATTCATAGATTTTAATGCACTTATGTTTATATAAATTCAAATAGAGATATGATGGATTGATAAATTAAGTAGGTTTACTATACCTAGAGATAGGATAAGAAATAGATGAGGATATTCCACTATCACATGTTTGCTATCGTTCTTGTATGCGTAATGATATGAAATTCATATTTAGTTGTTATGGTGAAATCGAATGCTCTAACGTATTTATTTGATTGATTTGCCACATCTAGTTTCAAACTTTTGCTTCTAAGCTTGTCAATTTTATCACGTCAGATAAATTTTAGAATTAGCCTTATCTTTAGTATTTAATTAGTTTATTAATCATCAATCTCTGAAGGATGATATCTTTGCTCATCATTATATTACTTGTTTGACAGATTCATTGACACGTACATTTGCAATGAGAACTTTTCGAACATATCTAGGCCACGAGTGTGATGGATTAAAAGGAACGCATAAAAATCAAAGCTGGGCCCAATATGATTTTGTGGGCGGCATTTCATCGTTATACTGTTACATGGTCATGCTAATAATGCTTATTACAAAATACAGAGGGTTGACTTATTCTCATGCCGGAATGGCAACACATAGACAAATAGAACACAACCCCGGATGACAAAGTACAGAAAGCCGACTCATTCGCGAGAAACCACGACCACTTGTTTCCCAACGTTGCGACCGGAGAACAGCCCAACGAGAGCTGCCGGACCATTCTCGAGCCCTTCAAGGACGTCTTCCACATACACAATCTTTCCCTCTCTGATCGGAGGCAATACCGTCTCCAGGAACTTCGGGTAGAGATGATAGTTATCAAACGCCAAGAATCCTCCCATTTGAACCCGCTTCAGGATGATGTGTGCCAAGTTGTGTACGCCTTCGGGCTGCTCGAGGTTGTACTGTGAGATCATTCCACATGCCGCGATTCGGCCATGAAGTTTCATGTTGAGCAGCACCGCATCGAGCATCCTTCCGCCCACGTTTTCAAAGTAGATATCGATCCCCTCGGGGAAGTGTCTGAACGTGTAAGACATAAAAAAGGCGACTCGAGTCAGCTTCAGAAACAGGTACAAGTTTTATATCTTGCGCAGCAGTCGCTTATTTGCTCAATCATCATTATGACAATTTTGGCTCACCTTTTTAGTGCTGCATCCAAATCCAGTTCCTCCTTGTAGTTGAAAGCTTCATCGAATCCGAACTTGTTCTTCAGCAGATGAACCTTTCTCGCAAAAATAAGAGGAAGAGAGGAATAAGATACTTGTTCTTGAATTTCAAACGGCTGTCTAGTCACTCAGTATGAAAAACAAAAAAGTGAAAATTGCAGATGCCAAACATGTTTGGTGAACCATTAAAAGGAAACACTAGACAAATCTGAGATGATTACCTTCTCTTTGCTACCGGCGGTACCAACAACATAACAACCAAACAACTTTGCAAGCTGGCCAACAAGCTGACCAACGGCTCCCGATGCCGCCGATATGAAAACGGTCTCTCCTTTCCTAGGAGAGCATACCTCGAAAAACCCCACATAAGCTGTCAGGCCTGCCATGCCTGCAAAGTTCGGGTTGGTATAAATTAGACGAGCATCGAAATTTTTCCGAAGCTAAAGAGTAGGAGCGATGTGGCCACGGCAAACTCTTGCTAGACAACCATACTCATCCGCAGAAGAAGCTAGCCCGTGGCAATGTATTGAAGTCACTAACTACACGAAGAATTCCCAACGTACACACTCATTGCCTAATCCGATCAACTAACACTGCCGTGGAACTTGCAAAAGAAAGAACAACTGTTGAAAGTGCGCAACAAGAAGAGGACTATCAGGAGAAAACAGAGTTCATTAACATCGGAAGAGCGAAAGACGCCAGATGATGAAAGAACGTACCCAAAAGACCGGTGTAGTACGAGAGAGGAACATCGGTGTGCTCAATCTTAAAGCAAGTCTCCGGTTCGGGAAGTAGACTGTACTCCTCCCATCCGGTCATGCCCCAAACCAAATCGCCTTTCTTGAAGTTCGGATGTCCAGATTCCAAAACTCTTGCCACTCCCAATCCAATAATAGGCTGCATGGATATGTTGACACGCGCAAACAAACTCAGCGGACAAAAAATTTCATCACCTACACTACGATTAAGGATCCAACATAAACTCTGCTTATTACACAGTCACTATCATTCTTGTTTCATTTCAATCAAGTCTATATCTCTTTGTCATATACCCCATTTAAGTTACTTTCATCAGTCATCATGCTAACACACATGAATGGAAGCGATAAAAGCAAGCTGCGTTCCTCATTCAATGTGATTTTACCAGACAGCGCAAAGTACACCAATTGCTCTACCTACAAGAATAAACTCAGCTCTTTCGACGCGCTAAAACCTCCAACGCATTTGCAGTAGCTATTTGCGACATGTTGAGAACCATAGATACGCTTTCAAAGGCGTTCTCGGAAACGCCGTAAATTTCCACAACTTTCCCTTGGAAAGAAAGATTGATCAATCCTATAGCAAGTTCATCAACAAAAAGTTCATCTTGTCATTTGTTTCTGTTTCCAAAAGAAGAGTTGAGCTGTGCTCACCGAACCAGGTTGGAAGGAGGCGATATATCTCGGAGCCGACTCGCTGGGCTTCCGCATGCAACCCCTCATGTAAGGATCGCAGGAGAGGTAGAGATTCTTCACCAACACTCCCTTGGAGCCTTTGGCGACAGCTCCAGTCAGTTCAATGGTCGACTCAGTCACCTTCATGTCTGACTCTGTAGGGAAGACGCCATTCGCGATGAAGTCCCGGAATATCACTTGCTTGTTCCTCACTCCCTCCCCATTCTTACTCTCCATCCTCCCTTTTCCTCTCGACCCAAGAATCTGAAGTGAGGAGGCTATGTAGAGATTGACCGATGCTTCTCAACTGAGTGGGTGGAAACATTTTATAGAGCACACCCAGCAGAATGAGCTCAACTTTCATGCAACTTGTACGGTTTAATTCTCAAAAAACATATTTAGATCAAGTCTTAAATCTGCCCCAATTTTTTTTTTCAGAAAAAATCCTTATAACCTTATGTTCAATCTACTCCGAACTTTTTCTTTTTTCTTGGGAAAAATCGTAAACTTTTTAGAATCAATCTCAAATCTGTCTTGATTTTCTTTTTTTGTCTTAGAGAAAACCCTAAACTTTAGATTCAACCCCAAAGTACTCAGTCCCAAATTACCCTAGACTTTTTTTTGTCTAAGAAAAAATCATCATTTTTGTACTCTAATCTCAAATCTACCCCATTAGCCCTCTGTTAAAAAACGCTGTTAGTCATCCCTAATTTTCATATCCTAAAATGGTCTCATTTTGGAGAATTTCTTTATTGAGGTGGACTTGTTATCCACGTGAAAATGTCACATTGGTTCATACCTATCACCTCATTACTTTGTTAATGTGGGTTTCTCTTATCGATGTGGAAATGTCACGTCAAGTCGGAACTAGACCATGGGGTAGGTGTGAAAATACATTGAAAATTTGCGGTTGTCTTAGACAAAATAGAATTCGAGGCAGATTTAGGGCTGTAATTAAAGTTTGGGATTTTTTTTAGACAAAAAAAAAATATTTGAGGCACATTTGAGAATGGACCTAAATTTGAGCTTTTTTAGACAAAAAAAAAAGTTGGGGATGAGTATGAAACTGAATTTAAAATTAGGAGTATTTTAGGAGGGCAACAACGGCTACTTTGGACCATACGGAAGAAAATCTCGGGCGGCCAAGAAACTCCAAAACTTTTGAAGCTTATAAAAGTTGGAGGGGGAAATGCATGTCGGGCTGGCGAGATGGCTGTCGTCGGAGAGAGTGACAGGGGGGTAACGACAGGGGGGCAAAACCGATGGGGTCGGTGGGTGTTGGCCACGTGGTTTTCAAGAAAAAATATTAGGTGGGTCGAGACCAACACGTGTCTTCTCGCCCCCTCTCTCTCCTCTGTCTCTTTGTCTCTCACTCTCTCTCTAGCTGCGCGAGACGACATGTATTCTCCCATAATTGATCAAGGTGCATGGACATGTGTTGGTCCCAGTCCACCTAATACTTTCTCGGTTTTTAGTTCATGGATGACCAACCACGTTCGCCTCAACTAGGCGAAGAACTGCTCACTATGTGTGGCGTGTGAAAGATTTTCTAAGTGGATGACAAACGAGATTGAAGAAGGAATGGCAATTAGTAAGGCCTAAATGGGTTCAGTTCAGACAGAGTTAAAGAAATTTGTAGTACTTGGTAAAATCTATTTAAGGAATAGATTTTGATATTCAGGCCTACTCAGAATGGCTCGTTTGGGCTAATATGAAATTCGGCTGATTGACCCAGCCCAACGTTTACTTCCGGAACATTTTTTTTTGTCGAGTCTAGTTTGGTGCAAGCCCCACGAGGGACATTTATGGTACGTAATGTAACTGAATTGTAACGATGATTAAGTCAGATATAAATAGGTTTGGTAGAAGTTAGCTCATTAGATCAGTCATACATAGCTGTAGGGATTTCACATTGCACGAGGATGAATATGAACGACACCCACCTAGAGTGGGTCGACACAATCTAGACTCTAATTCAATTGGCATAAGCCCAAATGAATTAAATGAAAATATTTTCGTCAATTACGCAAATGTTTATTGAAAATATTCTTCAATGATTCATTTTCGGAAAAAGTACATTACAAGTGTTATAAGTTTGTGTATGAGATTCACTTTAGTACTCAAAGTTTCAAAATGATTACTTAAGTGCCAACTCAGATTTGGTTGGGCGGAAATCCTACGTGGTATTTTTTCTATTAATATCTGAGCTGGCATGGCTTGCCGCAAAATCTATACGGACTTCTAATCTTAAAAATAAAAATAAGCTAAAAATTTTATTAAAAAAAGTGGGCCTCCCCACCATTACCAACTATGGCGAGCAAGAGTGGGGATGGCCGGTCGGGGTCGCCGAGCCCCGGCCAGTGGTTGGCGACCCCCACCGACCTTGGCGAGGGCAAGGCCTCGCCCATCCAACAGTGAGGCTCGACCTTGCAGACTCGTTCCTTGCCCACGTGTCCGTGGACTTGGCAGTCGTGGGTTGGAGCTGATCGTTGCATCTCAAGGACTTCACGATACCCATCGAGGAGGATTCTGCTTCACTCGAATTCACTCCTGGTGCCAAATTCGTGGACCTTCATATAGGGTGAAGCGTAAAGCAGGAGAAGGTCCTTATCCCCGCGAAGCTTCCACAAGAGGCCTTGATGATGCGGGAGTTCACGAGCCTTGTTCAGGGCATTCCCGATTCCGGGTGTCCCCCAGAGAGCTAGTCCTCTGGGACGCGGTAAAGAAGTCCATAGATAGAGGGTGTATACTTGTTCAATTGTAACCATGTCAATGAGGATTTGCTCTGATTCGTAAGCGTCTCAGTCAGTGTATGTGTAGATAGCAGCTAATCAGTTCTTTATGCAGTAAAATTGGAAGATATTCCTATGGGGATTCCGTCGAACACCTCGCGAGCTTTGCAGAGGCGGTTCGATCTCGCCCATAAGGTGATGAGTTTCAAAGCGAGGAGGTTGTCGGGGACGACGGAAGACGAGACGATGCGAACATGGAGCTGCTTGGCTTGGCGAGCGAGCTCTGTTCGAGGTCTATGCACCTTCCTATTTTGCCCTTATCCATACAGCTTCCTAGATCTTTTTCTTCCACAGGGATGTCTCACTCTATGTGGCATGTGAATGATTTTCTCAGTGGATGATTAACGAGATTGAAAACTTGATGGCAATTTGAAGAGGTAAGGACTACAGGTAGGTTCAGACAAAGTTTATGAAATTTATTCTAATTGGTAAAATCTATTTATAGAACAAACTTTGATATCCGAGCTTACTCCGATCTATCCGTTAGAGCTATTATGAAATTTGGCTGGTCTATCCAACCAAATATTTACTTTCGGAACATTTTAGATCGAGCCTAATTTGGTTCAATCCGATGAGTGGCATTTATGGTATGTAATGTCATTGAATCAAAATGATGATTAATACTTTCTTCTTTAATTAATAGCTACTACAAGATCATATAAACTAAGAGTGTATATGGTAACTCTTCTAGAAGTGGGCTTCAAGAGCATAAATCCGTTTATTAATGTAATTTCTGAACTAGAAATTCATTTGGTAAAAATTTGTATTTATGAAAAAAAAATTCTATTTTTGAAATGAATTTTCACCTTTGAAATTATTTTTTCCCCAATTTGAGAAGTTAAAAAAAATTGTTTCTCAGCTCAAGAAGTACTTCGATCCCCTCCTCTTTTCATTGTGCCCACACTCTCTTTTCGATTGTGCCTGCCTCCATCGACATATGTTGCCGCCTACCACTGCCCATTGCCACCCACGACCATTGCTAACCATCGACCGTTGCTTGCCGTTGCCCACCTTAGACCTCCGCCGGTCACCCCCCATTGCCGCCCACAACCACAGCCACCCATTGACCGCCACCCCACCACCAACCATCGCCCACTATTGATCTCCATCGGCAACCGCCCATTTTCGCCTGCAACCACTACCAACCGTTGGCTGCTACCACCCATCGCCGCCCAACTGCCAATCGTCGACCACCATTCTAGTCACCGCCGTCGAGTCGCCCTCTTTGGCCGCCGAAGTAAAAATTGAATAATAATTTTTTAATCTTTACAAAGTAAATAATTTCTTCAATAATAAAAATTAATATTTAAAGAAATTTAAAAATTATAAAAATAAAGTAGAAATTTTTCAACCGTCAACAATAAATTTTCATAGAAGATTTTGTGTTAATAATATTTCAGAAATAGAAATTTTCAATTATTACCAAACGAATTTCTCTGATTAGAAATCAACTTTTGAAGCAAAAGTAGAAAAACCAATTTCTATTTTTAAGTAGAAACAGAAAAATTAACTTCTGACCAGAAGTTAGGTCAGAAGTTAATTTCTAAAGTAGAAGTGTTGCCATGCATACCCTAACTAAATCAAATTTCAATAGGTCTGGTAAAAGTTAGCTCATTATAACAAGTTCTGTCAAGTAGGTTGACACAATCCAGAACTCTAATTCAATTTGCATAAACCAAGATGAACCAAATGAAAATGTTTTTGCCAATAATGCAACTAATTAGGCATAAATTATCCTTAATAATGTAAAATCACGTACATGCATCACAAAGGGTTAAATATTTTCTTTGACCATATATTTTCCACCCTCCAAACACCGGAAAATAGAAAAAAAAAAATATTTTACGTGAAACAAACGAAACCTTATTTTTATAATTTACTTTTTACTCGAATTGTTCTATTTGTTCATGCACATTCTACATTAGTCGTAACACTCTGGTATGTCGAACCAGTCTTATGTAAAGGCGATGACACGGTACAAGAAGACACATTTCGAACATTGCTACCGGAAAACAACCCAACTAGGTGGTCCCTTTGTTTACACGGCACATATTTACAATCAAGCGTCCTCTGTATCTCCCACAAAGAAAGAAACAACCTCTATATCCTCGCACAACGGAGCGGCAACACAAACATAAGCAGAAAACAACCCTATGTGAAAACACGAGAAAAAAAGCAGATGCAAAAGCACATAAAGCCGACTCATTCGCGAGAAACCGCTACCACTTGTTTCCCGACATTGCGGCCGGAGAACAGCCCAATGAGAGCTGCCGGAGCGTTCTCAAGCCCTTCAGCAATGTCTTCCACGTACACAATCTTTCCCTCTTTTATCTGAGGCAATACCGTCTCCAGGAACTTTGGGTAGAGATGATAGTAGTCGAACACCGTGAAGCCTTGCATTCGAATCCGCTTAATGATAACATTGGTCAAGTTGTGCACGCCTTCAGGCTGCTCGAGATTGTACTGTGAGATCATTCCACATGCGGCGATTCGGCCGTGAATTTTCATGTTGAGCAGCACCGCATCCAACATCTTTCCACCGACATTTTCGAAATAGATATCGATACCCTCGGGTAAGCACCTACACATTTACAACAGAAAAAGTCACCTGGAGTCGGCTTCAGAAACGGGTCCAAATTTTATATCCTGTGCGGCAGTCACTCATTTGCTTAATCATCGTTGCAATGCTCATAGCTCACCTTTTCAGTGCTGCATCCAGATCCGGTTCCTCCTTGTAGTTGAAAGCATCGTTGAATCCAAACTTGTTCTTCAGCAAATCAACCTTTTTTTGCAAAAATAACTCTAAATAAAATGAAATTCGAAAGACTACAATAAGACTGTAGTTAGCGAAACGATGACGATGGTACATTCAACAGTGCCATTACTCCCTTGAGCATTCTCAAGTTCGAGAAATACAGCACTCATCATACCTCAAGTGCTTCTTTTAGATCTAATTCTACATGAGTAGACGACTATTTAACCCTTTGTGGTTTATGAGAACATGAACATAAACATGGACTTCATTAAACATTTACTATTGGTGGAAAAGCTAGACAACCGTGATGTGAGTACCTTCTTTTGGCTACCGGCACTGCCAACAACATAACAACCACACGACTTTGCAAACTGGACAACAAGCTGACCTACGGCTCCCGCTGCTGCTGATATGAAAACGGTCTCTCCTTTCTTAGGAGAGCATACCTCAAAAAACCCGGCATAAGCTGTCATGCCTGGCATACCTGCAAATTTCAAATTTGTAGAAATTAGACAAGTCACAGGATTTGCTGAAGCATGAGAGTAGGAGTGCTATGCTATGGCAAAATCTCGAATGGTCTGATTATTGCCCAAAGGTGAAGCCCGTGAGAAATGTATTGGCTACACAAGGAAAGCTACTATTTCTCTCAAAAGAATCGATTTACACACGTCTTTCAACTTGAGAAGACACCTTTGCAGGGCACTATCAGACAATTCAACGAGGCCATATGGCTCATCAACAATGAAGAGCCCTACAAGTAATATCTTACCTATCTGATTCCCCTTATTCATTAGCACCGACAGAGAGATCACATTTGATGATTAAAGAGCATACCCAGAAGGCCAGTATAGTAAGACAGAGGAACATCGGTGTGTTCAATCTTAAAGCAAGTCTCCGGTGCAGTAATTAGACTGTACTCCTCCCATCCAGTGAATCCCCAAAGCAAGTCGCCTTTGTTGAAGTTTGGATGCCCAGATTCCAAAACTCTAGCTACTCCATATCCAGTAATAGGCTGCATCAAGGTGTTAAATACTCAGGAACGTAAGTGCAAATAATTTAGCGGACAGAAATAGACATTATACTTCCAAGAAGAAATGATTGGACATAAAGACAATTGCCCAATCAAATATGCTACAATAATCAGAGACCTTTTCACTTTAACATCTTGTTCTGAATTTAAAAGTTCGCCACTCGTATGTTATTGAAGTAAGGAAAGTCAAAATGCAGCTTTCTTAACACTAAAAATAACTTCCAACAAACCTAGAATAAGAGCGGCAATGAGAGTTCTAGTGGAATGGAACAAAGGATGTCAAGCCAAGAGCACCTCCTAATTTTAACATCTCAGCAGGAATAATTGAAATCCATCGGAATCCTAAGCAATATGCTAAAGGATCCAACCAAAACTCTGCTTTATTCCAGAGTCATGTTTACTTGATATTCCAATGAATACATCTCACCGTCCTATTTCATGTGCAAGCTATCGTCACCATTCATACGCTAACACATGAGCGGTAATGGTAAGCAACTCGCATTGCTTAACCCCGTGATTAAGTTAACTGTGCAAACGTAAGACATGTAAAATTCTATGCCACGTAGCATAAGCGAGGTTCTTTCGACACACTACGCTCTTCAATACATTTGCCGAATCCTATAGCGACATGGCAACCCATCTCTAAACTTCCAAAATCACCACTGAGGAAAACTAATATAATATCCACCATCCATCAGCTGAGACTCCACGACTTTCTCCTAAATCAATACAATCAACCCCCAGAGCAAACGGGTCAAACTACAAAGGATAAAAATATCATACTCGAGAAAACCCACATCATCCGACATTCGGAGCTTATTTTATTCGATATCTTCCAATTTCAACTACGAGAAAGATCAATTGACGCCGAGTGGATGACCCTTTTTTCTCTTTGTATATTCTTCTTTGAACAAAACAGAATTTGACAACGAAAAGGTTATTTGGGCTTGCTCACCGAACCAGGTTTGAAGGAATCGACATAACTCGGGGAATCGAGCTTCCTCATGCGGTTCCTCATGTAAGGATCGCAGGACAAGTAGAGATTTTTCACGAGAAAGCCGTTCGAGCCCTCCGGAAGACGCAATTTCATGGTCGATTCCCGCACCTCCATGTCCGTCTCCTTAGGGAAACCACTCACGTAGTTTTTGAGTACCACTTGCTTGTTCCTCACCACCTCCACATTCTCACTGGCCATCGCTCCTCGCTACTCTTTCGACGAAAATCGAAACACCCAGAAGAGAGAAGATGAGCAGCTGTGGAGCGTGAACGAGGTACCGTCTTCTAGCGACTCAGCTGCGCGTGGGACGCGTGAAGAAGACTTGCGCGGCAGAAAGACGCTGCGTTTTCGCTTCGCAATGCGTGTCAGCAGGTGGGTATGGTTGTTGAGGGGGTCGAGATGACGATGGAGAAAATGACGAGCCAGAGCCGAGATGGTTCTGGAGATATCCCGCGAGGAAGACGACAACATCTGGGCGCCTTTTTCCTCTTTTTTTTTTTTTGGTCATACATCAGAAATTCCACTCAGGAAAGCGGATTTGGATCCCTAACATGATGTTGGGGTGACATTATTCAATTCGGGCCTTTCAATTTAAAATAGACGCCCCAGATTAATTCACATCATCTTTATAAGAGGGGGGAAAAATTTTGGCGGGAAGTTTAAAATTTTGAATTAATCAATCTTGGTCGTCTATTTTCAAATCGGATGGCCTAGATCTACTATGTCACCCCTAACATAGATCCACTATGTTAGGGGATCCGTATCTAGGAAAGCTACGGATTCGAAGGATTCGGATCCCCTGCCATAGTGAATCTATGGCAGGGGTGATATAGTTTTAATCTTGATTGTACATTCTCGTCGGACGGCCGAGATTTTGTTATGTCATTCGGATGAATTTAACCTAAAATTTGCGCGCTACACCTGTGTACTGTAGCATTTTTTGAATTTTTTTTTTTCAGATATCTGGTATCTCTCTCCCCTCAAAATTCTCTCTCCTCTCTGATGTTTTTTTCTCTCTCTCCCCTTCGCCCCGACGCCCCTCTCAGCGTCCGACCAAATTTCCCCGACGACCAAGCTCCGACCTCCCCCGACGCCGCTGACCAAGCTCCGACCTCCCAGATTTCTCCCCGACGAACGCCTCCACCGAGCGGGCTCTGCTCTGCCTTGCTCTGCTCTGCTCTGCCCTTTCCCCCTTCTGACGCCGTCGCGGGCTCCCAGATTTCTCCTCGACGAACGCCTCCACTGAGCAAGCTCCGACCTCCCCCCGACCACGTCGACGCCCACAACAATTTCAGTCACAACCTCCCCCGACGCCGTCGACCAGAGTCCAGAGCTAAGAACCCTAGGTTTCTTCTTTCTTGAATCCCTCTTGACCTCCCTTCCTCTTCACCTTTTATGTTTTATCCATTCCCTCCCTCTCTCACTCTCTCCGCAAGGTTTGTTGATATGGCGGAATCAAAAGTCAATGGTTATAAGGAATCAAAGAAAAAGGAGAGAAAGCAATTGGAGAACAGCGTGGTGAGTTTGACGGAGGAAAACCACGATATCAGTAGCCTGTTGAGGATTGCTCTCGTCGAGAAGGAGGCTGTGGAGAAGACCTTGAATAAGTTGAGAGGGGGTAATGAACAGAAGAGGGTGCCAGTGTTGCAATTTGCTGAAAGGGGGTTACAGAGAGTTGGGTTCGAGTTTATGATGGGAAGTGGGAATGCCGAGCAACCAATGGAGAGCTCAGGCGCATAAGTCAGATGGTAGCGACTGGGAGGAGGAAGTTGTTAGTGTGGTATGTTTAGTTCTTGTCTAGTTCAATCCATTTCTGCACATGTACTAGTTAAATGTTCTTTGAACTGCATTTAGAGTCCCGTTCTTTGTTGTGGCAATTAATGCTACACTATTGTCAACTGTCTGGTATTATTTCAGGTAAAATCTTGTCAATCCTAATTCAGTGGTGCACAAGTACAAATCATTTAGTATTACTCTCAATACAAATTCAATTATTGAGAGGGCAACCATGAGGTCGGCAAAGATGATAATACACAATGCTACATTGAAACTTCCCGATTCTGTTACGTGATTGTTTCTAGGGAAAAGCCATTTTGATAGTGCATATGAGGCCCCGTCTCCAGAAACACATAAACGATAACATTCTTTGCTGAAGAGAAACTTGAGAAACATTCTTCTAGGAGGTGCAGCGCCAATCTTTTCTGTTGTCACAAGTCCCGACATACTGTAACCTTCTGCCATAACAAAGTTATAAGCTAGAAAGATAGAAAAGGATGATCTCCATTTAAGTTCACATGGTAGAGGCATTGCTTCAACTGTGCAAGGTGCACTTATATGTGTCTTTGTCTGCCTATTTATCTCTGTTTTTTGCATGTGTATTGAAAATATTAAAATAAATTTTGGAAGAAAGTCAAAAAAAGAAGAAGCCTCAATTTTTGACTATTAATGGACAACTTAGGTGTGCTTAAGCCTCAATTTTTGACTATTGATTGTCAAAAATGGACAACTTAGGTGTGCTTGAATTTGATAAAATTAAGTGTAGTCAAATAAAGACATTTAAGTTTGACAAAAATTAGGTATAGAATTGGCTATAAATATGTGTGGTTTTTCTTGTAAGTTTCATATCAAGGAGGAGAAGAAATAGAGAGAGAGAGAGAGAGAGAGAGAGTTTTCTTGTAAGAACAAGCTTAGAGCAAAGCTTGATTTTCTTTGTGTAAAACCTTGGCAAAGGTATTTTGTAGTATTGCTCTCTCATTTGTGTTTTTGTTATTCTCTCCAAATTAAATCCTCCAAGCTTCCGCAAAATTCCTCCTTCCTTTTTATTTGGTTCCTACATTTGGTATCAGAGCCAAGTTATGACGTCCACAAGTTCCGTTCAATTTCAACTTCCAAAGTTGAACGGAAAGAATTTCAACAACTGGTCCGTCCAGATGAAGGTTTTGTTCAAATCGCAAGATTTGTGGAACCTGGTGGAGAATGGCTACATCGAAGTAGCTAATAACGAAGAATTCAATGCCATGAGAAAGGAGGAGAAGGATTCGTTGGTGGAATCCCGGAAAAAAGATCAGAAAGCATTATATGCGATCTTTCAAGCCGTGGAGGAGACGATATTTGAAAAAATATCGAATGCCGAGACCGCCAAAGCAGCGTGGGATATTTTGCAAAAATCCTACAAGGGCGACGATCGTGTTCGAAGAGTTCGGCTTCAAACACTTCGAGGTGATTTTGAGTCTTTACGCATGAATGATTCTGAATCTATCTCTTTGTATTTTGATCGTGTACAAAACATCGTTAACCAATTGAGGGTTAATGGTGAAACACTCCAAGATGTACGAGTCGTAGAAAAAATCTTGAGGTCTTTGACTGAAAGATTTGACTACGTTGTTGCGGCAATCGAAGAAAGCCAAGATATATCAACTATGACGTTGGAGCGGTTGATGGGTTCATTATGCTCGCATGAGCAAAGAATGAATCAGAAGTCCGTCAGTTCATATCCCGAGCAAGCTTTGCAAAGTCGTATCGCTCCATCAAATCGAGGAAGCTATCAAGGAGGTCGAGGTCGCGGAGGAGGCCAAGGAAGAGGTGGAAATTCCAATTTCACCGGGAAATTTAAAACACGTGACAAATCAAAAGTCAAGTGTTTTAAGTGCAACAAGTTCGGACATTACAAATCCGAATGCCATGCAAAGGCGACGTACGAGCAGGCAGAGCACGCACATACCACTGATGCTGAAGAATACATGGTGCTAGCATGTAAGAAGGATGACTCAAGCACTGTAGATACCAACATATGGTATCTAGATACTGGTTGCAGCAATCATATGACTGGCCGGAAGGAATTATTCTCGCAATTGGATGAGACGAGTCGTGGTGAAGTCAACTTCGGGAATAAATCAAAAATTCCCGTGATGGGCAAAGGTAACATTAATATCAAGTCAAAAGATGGTACTAATGTTGCTATTGCAGATGTTTACTTTGTGCCAGGACTTTTTTGGAATTTGCTAAGTGTTGGGCAACTTTCCGAAAAAGGCCACAAAGTTCACATTGAAAATGGAATTTGCACCATCAGAGGTGTCAACAACAAGTTGATCACAACGGTGCAAATGACGAAAAACCGGATGTTTCCCATGACTCTTCAGACGAAGAATCTCTTGAGTTTTCAAGCGATGATGAAAGACAACAACTGGCTGTGGCATCTTCGATACGGTCATCTAAATTTTCGTGGACTAAAACTACTGGTTCAGAAAAGGATGGTGACCGGCATGCCTTTAATCGAATGTCCAGATCGTCCATGCGAAGGATGTCTCGTTGGAAAACAACATCGAGAATCATTTCCAGTAGGGAAAGCCAGAAGAGCAAAGCAACTTTTGGAGCTGGTACATACAGATATATGTGGCCCTATTGAGGTTGAATCAGTTGGACAAAAAAGGTACATGCTGATTTTTGTTGATGATTTTACCAGAAAAACTTGGGTATATTTCTTGAGAGAAAAATCTGAAGCATTTGCCAAGTTCAAAGAATTTAAAGTCTATGTTGAAAAACATAGTGGCTTTAATCTGAAGACGTTGAGATCGGATAGAGGAGGAAAATTTACCTCAAATGAATTTGACAAATTTTGTAAAATTCATGGAGTAAAACGTCAGTTGACTGCCAGCTATACACCTCAGCAAAATGGTATAGCAGAAAGAAAGAACAGGACAATTTTTGAAATGGCAAGAAGTATGTTAAAAGCCAAAAATTTGCCTAAGAATTTTTGGGCAGAAGCGGTTGCTTGTACTGTATTTGTACTAAACAGGTGTCCAACAAGGAGGGTTCTTGGAAGAACCCCAGAAGAGGCTTGGAGCGGCAACAAGCCAGATGTTTCGTTTCTACGAGTATTTGGGTGCATGGCATATCCCCATATACCAGATGAACGAAGAAAGAAGTTGGATGACAAAAGCGAGAAGTGCATCTTCATTGGCTATAGTGACACAACTAAAGGTTATAAGCTGTATAACCCAGTCACTGAAAAGGTAATTATCAGCAGGGATGTCCAGTTTTTTGAAGATGAAGCTTGGGACTGGAACCAAAAGGGTGACCAGAAAAGCATCACCATCGAAGATGAACCATTGGAGAGAGAAATAGAAGAGCCTCCATCATCTTCAACTAGTGGTACATCTTCACCAACAGCAGCTTCAGAACCACCACTATGTCGTTCACAACGACTGAGGGAGACGCCAGCAAAATTCAGGGATTACGTGGTCACAGGAGGCGATGGCAGTGATAATAACGGAATCACTGATGAAACATTGGTAAACTTTTGTTTGTTTGCTGAATGTGATCCTGTAACCTATGATGAAGCAGCTGCAGATGAAAGGTGGATTCATGTAATGGATGAAGAAATTCACTCCATTGAGAAGAATGACACATGGGTGCTAACTTCTTTACCACCTGGTAAGAAACCCATTGGTGTCAAGTGGGTGTACAAGACGAAGTACAAACCCAACGGTCAGGTGGATCGTTACAAGGCCAGACTAGTTGTAAAGGGCTACAAGCAAAAGCCATGTATTGATTATTTTGAAGTATTTGCACCAGTGGCTCGGATGGATACCATCCGGATGATCTTAGCACTTGCAGCTCAAAATCATTGGAAGATCCATCAAATGGATGTGAAATCAGCATTCCTCAATGGTGTTCTTGAAGAGGAAGTCTACGTGGAGCAACCACAGGGTTATGAGAAAGGGCATGAAAATCAAGTTTACAAACTGAAGAAGGCTTTGTATGGGCTAAAACAGGCACCTCGTGCTTGGTACACGCGTATCGACACATACCTGTTAGAGCGTGATTTTCAAAAGTGCCCGTATGAGCATACACTGTATATCAAGTCAAATACTAACGGTGACATAATAATTGTGTGCCTTTATGTTGATGACTTGATATTTACAGGCAGCTGTGAAAAAATGTTTTCAGAATTCAGGGAGGCTATGACTAGCCAGTTCGAGATGACTGATTTAGGATTGATGTCCTATTTTCTTGGGCTTGAAGTGAAGCAGACAGATAATGGCATATTTATTTCACAGCAGAAATATGCTAATGATATTCTGAAGCGATTAAAAATGGAATCGCTCAAACCAATTCGAACTCCCGTAATTGAACGTTTAGAGCTGAAGAAAGAAGGAACCGGTGAATTGGTAAATCCCACTTATTTCAAAAGCATTGTTGGCAGTTTAAGATATTTGTCTTCTACAAGACCAGATATTACCTATGGAGTGGGAATTATTAGCAGGTTCATGGAGAAACCATACCAATCACATTTACAGGCGGCAAAAAGAATTTTGCGGTATGTCAGTGGAACTCGTGATCATGGAATTTTATATTCTTATACTGACAACTTTGATCTGTTAGGGTATACAGATAGTGATTGGGCAGGTGATACTGAGACTCGAAAGAGTACTTCAGGGTATGCTTTCTTTCTTGGATCAGGAGTAATTTCTTGGTCTTCGAAAAAACAGCAGGTTGTTGCACTCTCGACAGCTGAAGCAGAATACATGGCATTAGCTTCAGGGGCCTGTCAGGCAATATGGCTTCGATGGATGCTGCGTGAATTGATGCATGAACAAGCAAGTCCTACTAAATTGATGTGTGACAATAAGTCGGCTATTGCATTAGCCAAGAATCCTATATTTCATGGCAGGAGCAAGCACATCGACATCAAGTATCACTATATTCGTGAGCAAGTCAAAGATGGTGAAATTGAACTTAATTTCTGCAGATCAGAAGACCAGATTGCAGATATCCTGACAAAACCATTGAAGGCTGATTTGTTCGAAAGATTGAAGACGATGCTTGGCGTTATGAACTTCCAAAATCAATTTTAAGGGAGGCTATTGAAAATATTAAAATAAATTTTGGAAGAAAGTCAAAAAAAAGAAGAAGCCTCAATTTTTGACTATTAATGGACAACTTAGGTGTGCTTAAGCCTCAATTTTTGACTATTGATTGTCAAAAATGGACAACTTAGGTGTGCTTGAATTTGATAAAATTAAGTGTAGTCAAATAAAGACATTTAAGTTTGACAAAAATTAGGTATAGAATTGGCTATAAATATGTGTGGTTTTTCTTGTAAGTTTCATATCAAGGAGGAGAAGAAATAGAGAGAGAGAGAGAGAGAGTTTTCTTGTAAGAACAAGCTTAGAGCAAAGCTTCATTTTCTTTGTGTAAAACCTTGGCAAAGGTATTTTGTAGTATTGCTCTCTCATTTGTGTTTTTGTTATTCTCTCCAAATTAAATCCTCCAAGCTTCCGCAAAATTCCTCCTTCCTTTTTATTTGGTTCCTACATGTGTGGCTGCTTTTGGCCGACATTATGATCCTTCTAAACATCGGCATATAACATGCATTATTCATTATTGTCCTTTCATTTTTTTTCCTGGTTTATGTCATTAATTACTTTTCTAATTTCAATTTGGTGAATTACTGTTGACACCTGATTTTTAATCATTTTTTCTATTGCTAAAGTAATAAAAAATCCATAAAAATTCATAAAATTGAAAAATCAACTTTGGGGACCTTAGCCAAGCCTAGGGAACCAATTTTGACCAAAAAACGATTTTTCATATTTTCAGTATTTTTACGTATTTTTTATTTATTTATTTTCGAAAATTAATAGAAAATCCATAAAAATTCATAAAATTGAAAAATCAACTTTGGGAACCTTAGCCAAGCCTAGGGAACGAATTTTGACCAAAAAATAATTTTTCATATTATATATATTTTAATTTTTTTTAAAAAAAATACAAAAATATTTGAAAATTTTGGAAAAATAACATTTGAGGCCAAAAAATACACAAAGATAGTTAATATTTTTATTTTAAATCTATTTTCATATTGGCCATCGCAAATTCAGAAAAATCCAATTCGAGTCACGTGTTCCTTCACGAGTATAATCTCGAATCGGGCCTAAAAAAATTTAATTTGAGTCAACTTATTTTAACTTTCACTTTTTATGAGTTGTGACATTGTCTTCTAATATTTTAAATTTTCATCTTGGCCCAATTATACCCAGAATGACTTAATTTTGCAAAAGGGCTTTAATTAAATTATACATTATTTTCAGCGACAAGAAATGAGCTTAAATTTGACATGTGGTAAATTTTGGTGTGTCAAAAATTGTGAGGAGATTTGGACTTAAAGAAATATATTTTTTTCAGGGACTGAATTGTAAATACTTAAAATTCAAGGACTAGAGTGCAAATACCTAACTCTTGAAGGATTATTTTACAAATAATAAAAAGAAGAGTTAGTGGATAAATTAGAATAGAGAAGGGAAGATGAAGAAGAGGAGATGAAGAAGAGAAGTTGGAGAAGAATGGATGGAGAAAATAAGATAAGAATAGAGAAGGGAAGATGGAGATGAAGAAGAGTTAGTAGAGAAATTAGAATGGAAGATAAGAATAGAGAAGGGAAGATGGAGATTAAGAAGAGTTAGTGGAGAAATTAGAATGGGAGATAAATATGGAGAAGGGAAGATGAAGATGAAGAAGAGTTAGTGGAGAGATTAGAATGTGAGATAGAGATGGAGAATGGAAGATGAAAATGAAGAAGAGTTAGTGGAGAAATTAGAATGGGAGATAGAGTTAGTGGAAAAATTAGAATGGGAGATAGATGAGTAGGTTATAAAAGGAGGAAGAAGTGAGCTTGAGAAAGGATTTTTTGGAGAGAAAATTTGAAGTGTTTGGGGGAATTTTTTGGGAGAGAAAATTTTGGATGTTTGAGAGGGTTTTGAGAGATTGAAGAAAAATTTGAGAGAGAAAAAAAAATACCAAAAGAGAGAGAATTTTGAAGATGATGGGAGTTTAAAGTTAGGGGTTATCATCACAAATTTTTTCATCGATCAACATAAATCAAGAGTTCATCCTCGTCAACGAGCAAACAAATTCGAGCTAAGTGTTTTTTTATTTATTCATTTATTTGTGGTTTTAGTCGCAAATTAGCACAAATTGTATACACTTTCTCCTACCTCCACTTCACTCTATTTTATGTCAGGAAGCCGCAGCTCTATATCAATGGTCAATCCTATGGAAGCACAAAATCGGCTTGGAGGAGTCCTCAAGCGCGCACAAATTTCAAATTGTTGAATCAATTCGTTGTATTTCATTTTAAAAAATTCATACCCCAAAATGGAGAGGACAAAGTCCATCCGCAATTTAAATACCCGCACCATAAATCCCAAAGGGAAGAGCCAAGCCAATGCTTAGCCTCCCATTGGAGGTTTTTACTTATAGTAGTTAAATACCTGCAACTTAAATACCTGCACCTTAAATCCCAAAGGGAAGAGCCAAGCCAATGCTTAGCCTCCCATTGGAGGTTTTTACTTACAGTAGTTAAATACTTGCACCTTAAATCCCAAAGGGAAGAGCCAAGCCAATGCTTAGCCTCCCATTGGAGGTTTTTACTTACAGTAGTTAAATACCTGCAACTTAAATACCTGTACCTTAAATCCCAAAGGGAAGAGCCAAGCCAATGCTTAGCCTCCCATTGGAGGTTTTTACTTACAGTAGTTAAATACCTGCAACTTAAATACCTGTACCTTAAATCCCAAAGGGAAGAGCCAAGCCAATGCTTAGCCTCCCATTGGAGGTTTTTACTTACAGTAGTTTAAATACTTGCAACTTAAATACCTGTACCTTAAATCCCAAAGGGAAGAGCCAAGCCAATGCTAGGCCTCCCATTGGAGGTGTTTATTCACTGTCATGTACTTCCTATAATTTAATTTTTGAATCATCAGACCCAAAAGATGAGTAGGTCGTAATACTGCACAGAAGTCGTTAACACACTCCCTCTTTCGGCTTCAGGGAATCTTTAACACTTAAAAAAATATAACAAATAAAAATATATACCATCCATGCATCCTATTTAAAAAGTGAAAACACAAAAGAGAATACCCTACTAGAGCTTTAGGAATAAACCAAGCCTGAGTTGCCGGATTAGGATATCCATGAAATTAAGGTACCGAAAGGGCATTAGTTTTAATTAACTAGTGTAACCAAGTCCCCGAGCTCATAATCTCTGGTTCGCAGGAATAAATTAGTTCTCCCGCTAATTTATTTAGGTTTCTAATCGACCTACCAAGAACGATTAGTGGCGACTCCAAATTTCAAAATCATTTAAACAAAAACCAAAGTTGCGATTCGGTAGGGCTTGGGAGGGTCCGCATTAGGTTAGTCAAATCTAATTAACCTAATAATCCGTTAACCCCTAGAATTAATAAAAATATTTTTTAGAGGGTCGCGACAGCTTGGCGACTCCACTGGGGACGTGATTTTTAAATTTTCGAAAAAAGATACCAATTGGAATACTTGAATTTTTTCGAAATTTTAAAAGTCTTAGTGGACTTAAGCCAATGAAAATTTCATGGATATCTCGCTTCTGGCGATTTTGCTTGGGACTCATTCTATAGGTGTTATATGTTTTTGCAGGATGGGAGTTATAAGGGGCGGAGTGTTTGGCTAACCCATTTGTTTTGCAGGCTTGGTGTTGGGATTATGTTTAATTTCACACATTTTTAGAAGCGCTGTTTTGATATCAATTGTCGTGCATGTCTTGCATATTCTGAGGATCACAACACCTGCACACACAAGCGTCTAAACCCAAGTCGCGAAATTTTTCCTAGGTAACCATAGATAGGGATCGAATATGCAAAGCTCCTGCGTCGATTGCGCTTGGGTTGACCATATTTTATCCCGCTCATTATCTGAATTGACAATTCTTCCCATTGTGATTTGATTGCGCGGAGGGTAAGGTTGTCAATTCAGATAGTGTGGGCCTTTTAGGTCCATACCCTGTCTCTCCTTCTTTTATTTTCTAGAGTTCACTCCTCACTTGAGTCATGCGCATGACTATGTGATTTGCATTTCTCCAAGGTAAAAGTAAGTTCTCTAATTTTATCTTGTATTTATTTTCGGTCGGTTCATGCTAGGTGTTAGTCAGTTTTTGAGCTTGATATTACGACCATTCTTTTAAAAGAAAATAAAAATTAAATTTGTCCCTCATTTCTTTTAAAAAAATTTTGAAAAAATGATGTGAAAAATCCCTTCATGGGAATTTTATTAACCAATAAGGGATTTTTGTCATGTTTTTATTGCTTCAATAAAAATGAAATTTTCCTGACAAATTTACCTCTGAAAATTTATTTTGATAAAAAGGAAATTCCTTCAAAAATTTTAGTAAACGTCAAGAGACTTTGTCACATTCCTTTAAAAAAATAAAAAAAAGAATAATAAATCTGAAAAAAATTCTATATCAGAAATTAACCTATTTCTTCCTAAGGAAATTTTTTTTCTTTCTTCTGATTTCTCTATAAAATAGAAAAAATCAAATTGGACTAATATAGGAGTCATGGACCGACATTTCTTGTGTCGCATACTAATTATATCCTTTTCTTTTGCAGGGAGATCCTAGATACCCCAGACGGGTGTAAAAATTAAGTTCAATAATATATCAAGAATCATCTTCAGAAATACCAAAAGACGAAAAACACCGAGGCTTCAACCGTTAATTCTGGGGGGCAAACGAACATTGTCCATCTTTGACAGACAATGTTGTGTCAATCCGTAAACTTGTATGGGCAGTGTATTCTGATATGACGGTGGATTTATACTGATTAAACATGGGGGCATATTTAATGTATTGCAGAGGATCCCGCGTCTTTTGAAAAATAATATGGATTATATAATCAGAACCCATGAAACAAATACCTTTACCTGATCAAATCAACCAGAGACCGGTCTTAAAATTTCCTCTTATCCGAAACATGCGGAGGGCTTTAGAGGACCGAGGTTCTATTAATGAACGTGGCCCACAGGAATTTCTCCCGACGCTACAGGCGACCGACACGAGCAAGTGGACGCCGAAAGAAACAAAATATGGATAAAAGTGGGCACACAACAGGTGGCCGGATTTACTACCAGCGCACTGATCGAGTTGTCATAGCGTTATTGTTCGTGATCTCAAGATGGATAGTGGGGGCCACCGCCGAACCCATCATCAATGTTCTCGATATCATCGTCTGGAGCAATTAAACAAGAACATCAAGAAGAACATTAAGCCTCGACATCTTCGGTACCTCAAATCGTTCTGCTATGCGGAAGAAACGATAGCAGGAAAATTAAAAAAAAAACAAAACAAAACACGTGAAGCTTTTCTTTCATTCCATTCATCAAAGAGTATTACAACAACTCACTGGGGAGGAAAGGTAAAGCCAAACTGGGCCCTGATGACCATTACGAAAGAGCTCAACTGACTCTCCAAACAGTTGATGCTCTGGATGCACCGGGCGCTCTCGGGATCAAGCTCCGCGAGCCTAAAGAAGAGGCGATCGCACTTCTCTTTAACCTGGGCCATAGTGGCCTCGTAATGCTCAACGGCAAACTCCAGGTCCGGAACCGCTGCCCTCTCGAAAGCAATGTCTGCCGTAATGTCATCAAGTCTCTCCTGCAGCCAACCACATTTACACCTCATCACAATATTGCCTGGCTCCTGTTCGGCGTAAGTTCGGACCAAGGCCAGACGGTCCACCAACTTTCCCCTCTCACGAACCAGCCACGAAAGCTGATCGTTGGCAAACTTGATGGCCTTTTTGTGATTATCAGCCACAAACGTAACTGTTGCCAGACGCTCGTGCCGGTCTCGGTAACGGGCTTTCACGACGGCGGTCACAAGGACCGTCTCATAAGCACGGTTATAGGCAGCCAGAAAATTGATGAAGAGGGTCGAGAAGTTCCGGTACTCCTTCCCTAGTTGGGTACCCTCAACAGAAGCAGCGTCCACGGTCCTAAATAAACCGAGGATTTCAGCCTCAACGGTAGAGTTTTTGGCTATATGAGTGTAACCTCTACCAAGAAGATTGTAGAGTCTCTCCCACCCAGCTAGGACTTCGGCGGATAAGGTATGGTTAGGAGAATTGGCCATTTTTGAAAGCAGAATACGAAAGAAAGGGGGAGAGAGGTGAGGCAGATGAGCGGAATGCGAAGATGGTAATCTGTTTTGAAGTAAATATTGATTTCATAGTGACGGTATCAACCAGTCAAGATTTCTCTTATCTACCATTCTCTATTGGCACCACCCTCGTTGGCTCGAATTCCCATCAGATGGCGACTGCGAGCTAAGCGAGTCCGAAATCTCCGCAGAAAGTTTGACGAGACACCGCCACTTTGAAAAAGAAGACGGAAAGATGAGCTGAGTGGAAGACACGGCAAACGTTAGCGAAAAGGAGATACGACTTGTCTTCATTGGAGGACCCGCCAGTAAATCGACGGTGGAGATCTTGACAGGGGCCCTCTATCACGAAAAGAAAAAAGAAGACAAACTGAGCGAGAAACAAGGATTTCCCCTTTGATCAAAAGCTGAATATCAGATTTTCTCCTTCGGAAAATCTAATAGCGCTGCCCGTGAAGAGGGAAGTCGTTGCTATTGCCAGAGAGAGAACTTGTCCCCATTTGATAGTCAGAGTTCATTCGCAAGAACTCGCAGGAGAAAGATAGAGAGGAAGGAGTTCTCGTGGGAGAGGAATTCAAAACCTTAACCATCAAAGCATCGGCTTTCAAAGCCTGTTACGAGAAGGCATCAACAATCTCGTGATCCCTCAAGTCCGAGAAGACATCCCGAGGCGGTCTCGAATCGGCAGTCCTAGATCCAAAAATATGTCGAGTATTAGGGGAACGGGCGCATGTTCAACCCTGGTCAAAGCTGATGAAGTTCCTTACCCTGAGGGTCTACTGGTCATGGCCATTGACGGTAATCCAGTCTCTCTGTCAATCCTTGTTACCGTATTGAGAAAATGCCGGTATAAGGTTGTAGCTCAAGCAAAGGCGACAGAGGCCTTAGAGATATTAAGGAGGAGTGGTGACCAGTTTGATATCGTCCTCACCGCCATGGTAGGGATTGACATGGATGTTTTCACTCTCTTGGAAGTCATCAATTCTAAATTAAACATGCCAGTCCTCGTAATATCGGCAAGCGATGATCAGCAAGCCATAATGAAGGTTGTCTTAAATGGGGCCCAAGACGTCGTAACGAAACCAGTTAGGGTTCAGATGCTTCAAAACATATAGCAGCACGTGGTAAGAAAGCAATTGCACGACCATGAGAACAAGCATCAAGCCTTCAATTTTGTTCCAAGCAACTGGAGAAAGAAGATGAGTTGGTCTCCCGAGCTGCATCGTATGTTTGTTAATGCAGTTCAACAGGTAGGAATCGATTCGGCACGACCGCAACATATACTGGAAATTATGAACGTAGAGGGACTCACTAAAGCAAATGTTTCGAGTCATCTTCAGAAGTACAGAAAAAGGGTGAGAGAACACAATGCAGCTCAGAATCAAGAAAACCAAGGCGGGACTGACCCAAGCCTGAATGTCGAGTCTCCTCGCCACCATAAGTTTCGCGGGTTAGCATGGGGCGAGCCACTTCCCATCATCAACCAAGCCAGTAGCCGTGCCATCAATCCTCCAGGCGTTAATCAAAGTATCCCCCAGAATCACCCTAATGCTCTTCAAGAGTACAGACCGCAGGGGCAGTGTATTCAGACTCCTTGGTCTGAGCACCAACCCGTGGCTAGAATTCATCCCATGATCAGCGCGCCTGCGCAGTCAGAGAATCAGACAAGAAATTATCCTGAGCACTTCCACTTCTTTAATCCTCGAATGGAAGGAGTTTTTGGCAGCAGGACAGTTGGTGATCCCCACACTTTCTCGAGTAATGATGAAGGCTCCAGCACGAGAAGTCAAATTGCTCATGGCGAGGACAGAATGAGAAATCTACCGCCAGCATTTGCCAACAACAATGCCCAATTCGAGCATCAGTTGCTGGAAGGTTCAAGAGATTACCCAGATGATGAGCTTACTGCCCTGGTCAACCAGTTTAGGGTTGACAGACGTCCCAAGCCGCGATCAGGAGCCAGTGAGTAGGGACTCTCAAACATCGATCATCCACACCCGAACCAACACGAGACTAGCTGATTATCGAAGAGCCACAGGAGAGGCAGAACTGACCTTGAATAAGTGCACATTTTATTTCATGCTTAATTCCCCTGCGTATGATATTTTCCAGCTTTCTAGGTGTCTCGATTTAATTCAGGGACAAGGGGGCAATTTATTTATTTTTTTTTATCCCGTCGAATGCGTGAATCCCTTTTTATGCTAGATTTAGGGCGGATCAATTTGTGGTAACGTCGCTGACTGCCATAATGAGAAATGTTGAATGGCCTCACGTAGGGAAATTTCAAGTGAAATGCCCAGGCGAGCTCGAAGACGGGTAATTGTGTGTCGTTCCAATTTACCCTCAATCGTTGCAAAATGCTAAATTGGATTTGTTCCATTCTCACCCAGGGAATCGCAAAGTGCCTCAAGAGTGTCGCAAAATGAAATGACCCAATGGAACGCGATAGGACTCATTTGCCTCGAAGGTAACCTTCAAATTAAAGGAGCCCTCCGGTCCACGGACCCGATGGCATAGAAAATGATGATGGTCCAAGGCAACCCGAAAGAAAATAAGGCCCAACTAAGCAAAGCACTTACGTGGCAAGCTCAAAGTGAAGGGCAACTCGGGACATACAATTCAATCCAGTCCAAATGAAGGAACTTCCTCAATTCAAATTCAATAGAAGTACACACAAGGGTAAAACAATATCGTTCCAATTTTTCTAGAATATGAAGAACATATACTGCCGCATTCTCTTTCATTTTTGCAGGGGAAGTCTCTACTGGCCAGATTTTCCTGTCTAACATTCCCTATCAGTATCACCTCCGCTACTCGTCTCCATTCTCCAGCCAAGCAAATCCGACGTCTCTATGGCAAAGCTAAACGGGACGCCACTACTTTGAAAAAGAAAAGATAAAAAATAAGCTGAGTGGGAGACAAAGACATTTTCGGCAGAAAAGAGATGCGACTCGTCTTTATTGAAGAACTCGCCAGCAAATTGACGGTGGAGACAACAACAAGGGGCCCTATCACGAAAAGATAGAAGGAGACGAGCCGAGCAAGAGACACGATAAGAAAAGAGGATTGAGAAAGGCCGAACCCTTGGAAGAAGCAATACAGATGCTAAACCCACGTTTAATTTTAAAAGAGACGCCATGCTCGGAAGAGGGTCTTAAGGCATAGGCAATCGCTCAGAAAAATTCAAAGAGAGTGAAAACACCGGAAGCGAGTAGCAAATCTTGAGAAATCATCAACCAAATCAAAGATGTCTCAACCCAATACTCCCGAGAGCTATCATTGCCTGCTGAATATGGGAGAGGAAGAGTTCGAAGCCATGTTTGGGATCGAGCCTATGGAGCCTGGCTCTTCCGCCGACGACGTCCAAAATCTCAGTAAAGATAAGGACAATAACGGTAAGGGTCAAAAGAAGCGTTACCGTCGCCATACTAAGGAGCAGGTACAAAGGCTTGAGGATTTCTTCAGAACATGCCCTATGCCAGACGGCAAACAGAAAATGGAATTGAGTCAAGAGTTAAGACTTGAACATTTACAAATCAAGTTCTGGTTTCAAAATAGGCGAACCCGAATGAAGGCTCGTCATGAGCACAACGAAGCCTAGTTTCTAAGAGTTGAAAATGAAAACCTCCGAGCGGAAAACAAGATGTATAAAGAGACTTTTGACTCCGCCACCTGCCCCAACTGCAATAGCCTCCTCCTCACCCTCGATGAAATGCATGATCTGAGGATCGAAAATGCACGTTTAAGAGGTGAGTTAGACCAGTTTATAATAGGATCGAGTTCTGTTGGAGGAGGGTACAAAAGGACCAATGATACTGGATCAGCATCAATACCTCCCGAGGAAGAAGGGACAGATCACCACCAAGCGGACATTGACGATGATCTTTTCGCCATAATCAACCAGTTTGATATCGGTAAAGCATCGGGACTGTGATGCACTTGTTCAGCCAGTGACCACGAGACCTTCAATATGGCCGATGCATACCTAATTTGGGATGAAGCCAGCTGATCATGGGAGAGCCTGCAGAGGAAGCGGAACTAATCCTGAATGAGTGAATGTGTTTTATTTCCTTGCGTGATGTGTTTTTCTGCTTTTGTGAATGTGTAAAAGCAAGGAGTAATAATCCGACTTCCCCCTATTAAATGCTCGAATCCGCCACCTCACCAACCTCGCGACGAATTGATGGCGAGTGAAAATCTGCATAAACCTGAAGGGTAACTCCGTATCGTTTCAATTTACCCTCAGTTGCTCCAAGTTTTAAAATTAAGCCCCTTCTATTCTCAGGAAATTGCAAATCGACCCGAGAACGCAATCATATCCGAATACAGGTTGGATAAAATTTGGGGGCAAATCAACTTATGGGCATTACCACGGGATAGACAGCTTCGGACAAAGGAAAGTACAAGCGAAAGACGCGAACAATCTCAGAAATGGGTAATTCTGTATCGTTCTAATGTGCATATAATCATCTCAAGTCTTGAATTGTCTTATTCCATTCTTAACAGGGATTGCAAATTACTTCGAGAAATACCGTAACATGGCCCAAGGTGATACAACAGGGCTGCGTTATCCCCAAGGATTAACCCTTGAAAAGAAAGCCCCATGGACACCTACGGTCCAATGGACCGAATGGTATGGGGGATGACAGTAGGTCCGAAATATTCCGAGTTCGATCCCCAAGGGTGGGGAATGTTGTATGTATTATAAATAAATGAAACAACTTTTTGTGCATTTCTTTTTTTTTACAAACAGGAATACTCGACGAGTAATATCAAAGTCAGTATTTTACCATAGTCTTCCCATAATGGTGAGGCGCCCAACAAAAGTCGAGGAAAATTCAATCCAACAAAATTGGTAAAAGACTCGTGCAAGACATTCAAGATGAAGGGTAAATCAGTATCGTTTTCAATTTATCCCTTTTAATACTGGCTGATATGTCTCTTTTTCTTTTTACAGAAAATATTTACACTAACATTTAACATGTTGAAGGAGACAAATCCAAAAGAAAATTATGATCATCTGACAAGATCTATTCTGGTGAAAAATGGGGCAAATTGATCACAAGCTCTGAAGCGAAAAAGCAAATATGTCTTCCTTATCTCGTTTGATTTCAAGAATAATTTCTTTGCTTTTTACAGGGGCATTCAACCGCTAAACCGTGGCGGTCGCTGTCATTAAACAAACCGAAATACTCCCTCACCCATATGCTTCATCACGTAGAGACAAAGTTTGAGACGAACCACCCCTCGACATAAGGAGTAGGCTTCCCAATTTGTTCGGTCCGCCCACATACCAGGGGCAATTCAAATCCGCCCATATTTGCACATTATATAAACACACGTAATGCTAAAAAATTGTCACATCTGCATTGTGCTTACACAGTTCATGAATTATGTATGACTATTCCGTGTGTTTAACTTACCAACTCCAACTTAGAGCATAAACTGCACAGGAGACATCAAATGTGCAGAATGGGGCATGACAGGATGAGGAAAGGCAAACCATTTCCACGCAAGTCTAACATTTTAATTTACAGATAAACAGCCTTTCCCCAGAGTGAGAGAAGGCCCTTTCGGATTGAAGTCCCCCATTCAGATTACATTCGAGGCGTTCATACTATGAGAACCTCCTTAAATAGAATTGGTAATGCAAGCTTGACAGAATAGTTTTGCATGATCCATATTTGGATTGATTGCATCATGAGTTATCACACAGACTACTTCTAATCATTACCGACTTGGTTGAATAGTTTTACATGAACCGATCAACTCATTGATGAAAATGCTTGCACATGTTACCTCTGATACTGCCTGACAGGCAACACATTCCCAATGTTCAAACTACCTTCCAAAGTCTTGAAATTCATTCAGCGATTATTGAATGAACAAGCCTGGTTCTCGAGAAGCCACCAAGCATTTCTTCCAAATTCTCAGGTAAGTATATCTTCAACCTGAACCTTTCAAGAGAATGAATTCTGACGGTTGTTGGGGTACTCGAATCCATTGCGGTACATACAGGTATCCACCTTCTTCAATAAAGCATGATTTGTCTCAAGGACAGAAATGTTCGAGACCTTTTGATCTCTGCCTCTTTGGTTTATTCCTAAAGCGACAGGATAATATAATTTGGGTTTGAGCTTCTGCAGGATTCCTGATCTTTCCAGATTCCAGAATGGCACCCTTTGAGGTACACCAAGTCCTTCTTACAGGCAAAATAAGTCCTTCTTACAGGCAAACCAAGTCCTTCTTACAGGCAAATCAAGTCCTTCTTATAGGCACAAAGTCCTTCTTACAGGCAAATCAAGTCCTTCTTACAGGCAAAACAAGTCCTTCTTACAGGCACAAAGTCCTTCTTACAGGCACAAAGTCCTTCTTACAGGCAAATCAAGTCCTTCTTACAGGCAAAACAAGTCCTTCTTACAGGCACAAAGTCCTTCTTACAGGCAAATCAAGTCCTTCTTACAGGCAAAACAAGTCCTTCTTACAGGCAAATCAAGTCCTTCTTACAGGCATAAAGTCCTTCTTATAGGCAAACCAAGTTCTTCTTACAGGCACCAAGTCCTTCTTACAGGCAAACCAAGTCCTTCTTACAGGCAAACCAAGTCCTTCTTACAGGCACAAAGTCCTTCTTACAGGCAAATCAAGTCCTTCTTACAGGCAAAACAAGTCCTTCTTACAGGCAAAACAAGTCCTTCTTACAGGCAAATCAAGTCCTTCTTACAGGCATAAAGTCCTTCTTATAGGCAAACCAAGTTCTTCTTACAGGCACCAAGTCCTTCTTACAGGCATAAAGTCCTTCTTACAGGCAAACCAAGTCCTTCTTACAGGCAAATCAAGTCCTTCTTATAGGCATCAAGTCCTTCTTATAGGCAAACTAAGTCCTTCTTACAGGCAAACCAAGTCCTTCTTACAGACACAAAGTCCTTCTTACAGGCAAATCAAGTCCTTCTTACAGGCACAAAGTCCTTCTTATAGGCACAAAGTCCTTCTTACAGGCAAATAAGTCAAGTCCTTCTTACAGGCACAAAGTCCTTCTTACAGGCATAAAGTCCTTCTTACAGGCAAATCAAGTTCTTCTTACAGGCATAAAGTCCTTCTTACAGGCAAACAAAGTCCTTCTTACAGGAAAATCAAGTCCTTCTTACAGGCACAAAGTCCTTCTTACAGGCAAAGTAAGTCCTTCTAACAGGCAAAACAAAGTCATTCTTACAGGCAAACAAAGTCCTTCTTACAAGCAAATCAAGTCCTTCTTACAGGCAAAGCAAGTCCTTATTACAGGCACAAAGTTCTTCTTACAGACAAAGCACTAAGTCCTTTTTACTGGCACCAAGTCCTTTCTACAGGCACCAAGTCCTTCTTACAGGTATCTCCATGTGGTGACCTACCATACGGGTCAAATCTCAATCAAAATTTAATCAGTAGAATCCTTTTATTAGGAATCTACCATGGTACGACCCACCATACGGGTCAAATGGTATGACCCACCATACGGGTCAAATTTTAATTCAATTTTTAATCAGTAGAATCCTTTTATTAGGAATCTACCATGGGTTGATCCACCATACGGGTTCAAGTTCAACCACCCTAAAGTTTTTTTATATAACGAATCCTTAGGTTCTCATTTCATTTTCAGTGGAACAATCATGTCACGACTCTTTTTATTTACTTGTATTGAGTCGATAAGAATCCAGGTGTCATCTCGTCTTTGAAATGAACCTCTACCGAGCTTCCTTTCAAAGAGGGGCAGCTGTTGACACCTGATTTTTAATCATTTTTTCTATTGCTAAAGTAATAAAAAATCCATAAAAATTCATAAAATTGAAAAATCAACTTTGGAGACCTTAGCCAAGCCTAGGGAACCAATTTTGACCAAAAAACGATTTTTCATATTTTCAGTATTTTTACGTATTTTTTATTTATTTATTTTCGAAAATTAATAGAAAATCCATAAAAATTCATAAAATTGAAAAATCAACTTTGGGAACCTTAGCCAAGCCTAGGGAACGAATTTTGACCAAAAAATAATTTTTCATATTATATATATTTTAATTTTTTTTAAAAAAAATACAAAAATATTTGAAAATTTTGGAAAAATAACATTTGAGGCCAAAAAATACACAAAGATAGTTAATATTTTTATTTTAAATCTATTTTCATATTGGCCATCGCAAATTCAGAAAAATCCAATTCGAGTCACGTGTTCCTTCACGAGTATAATCTCGAATCGGGCCTAAAAAAATTTAATTTGAGTCAACTTATTTTAACTTTCACTTTTTATGAGTTGTGACATTGTCTTCTAATATTTTAAATTTTCATCTTGGCCCAATTATACCCAGAATGACTTAATTTTGCAAAAGGGCTTTAATTAAATTATACATTATTTTCAGCGACAAGAAATGAGCTTAAATTTGACATGTGGTAAATTTTGGTGTGTCAAAAATTGTGAGGAGATTTGGACTTAAAGAAATATATTTTTTTCAGGGACTGAATTGTAAATACTTAAAATTCAAGGACTAGAGTGCAAATACCTAACTCTTGAAGGATTATTTTACAAATAATAAAAAGAAGAGTTAGTGGATAAATTAGAATAGAGAAGGGAAGATGAAGAAGAGGAGATGAAGAAGAGAAGTTGGAGAAGAATGGATGGAGAAAATAAGATAAGAATAGAGAAGGGAAGATGGAGATGAAGAAGAGTTAGTAGAGACATTAGAATGGAAGATAAGAATAGAGAAGGGAAGATGGAGATTAAGAAGAGTTAGTGGAGAAATTAGAATGGGAGATAAATATGGAGAAGGGAAGATGAAGATGAAGAAGAGTTAGTGGAGAGATTAGAATGTGAGATAGAGATGGAGAATGGAAGATGAAAATGAAGAAGAGTTAGTGGAGAAATTAGAATGGGAGATAGAGTTAGTGGAAAAATTAGAATGGGAGATAGATGAGTAGGTTATAAAAGGAGGAAGAAGTGAGCTTGAGAAAGGATTTTTTGGAGAGAAAATTTGAAGTGTTTGGGGGAATTTTTTGGGAGAGAAAATTTTGGATGTTTGAGAGGGTTTTGAGAGATTGAAGAAAAATTTGAGAGAGAAAAAAAAATACCAAAAGAGAGAGAATTTTGAAGATGATGGGAGTTTAAAGTTAGGGGTTATCATCACAAATTTTTTCATCGATCAACATAAATCAAGAGTTCATCCTCGTCAACGAGCAAACAAATTCGAGCTAAGTGTTTTTTTATTTATTCATTTATTTGTGGTTTTAGTCGCAAATTAGCACAAATTGTATACACTTTCTCCTACCTCCACTTCACTCTATTTTATGTCAGGAAGCCGCAGCTCTATATCAATGGTCAATCCTATGGAAGCACAAAATCGGCTTGGAGGAGTCCTCAAGCGCGCACAAATTTCAAATTGTTGAATCAATTCGTTGTATTTCATTTTAAAAAATTCATACCCCAAAATGGAGAGGACAAAGTCCATCCGCAATTTAAATACCCGCACCATAAATCCCAAAGGGAAGAGCCAAGCCAATGCTTAGCCTCCCATTGGAGGTTTTTACTTATAGTAGTTAAATACCTGCAACTTAAATACCTGCACCTTAAATCCCAAAGGGAAGAGCCAAGCCAATGCTTAGCCTCCCATTGGAGGTTTTTACTTACAGTAGTTAAATACCTGCACCTTAAATCCCAAAGGGAAGAGCCAAGCCAATGCTTAGCCTCCCATTGGAGGTTTTTACTTACAGTAGTTAAATACCTGCAACTTAAATACCTGTACCTTAAATCCCAAAGGGAAGAGCCAAGCCAATGCTTAGCCTCCCATTGGAGGTTTTTACTTACAGTAGTTAAATACCTGCAACTTAAATACCTGTACCTTAAATCCCAAAGGGAAGAGCCAAGCCAATGCTTAGCCTCCCATTGGAGGTTTTTACTTACAGTAGTTTAAATACTTGCAACTTAAATACCTGTACCTTAAATCCCAAAGGGAAGAGCCAAGCCAATGCTAGGCCTCCCATTGGAGGTGTTTATTCACTGTCATGTACTTCCTATAATTTAATTTTTGAATCATCAGACCCAAAAGATGAGTAGGTCATAATACTGCACAGAAGTCGTTAACACACTCCCTCTTTCGGCTTCAGGGAATCTTTAACACTTAAAAAAATATAACAAATAAAAATATATACCATCCATGCATCCTATTTAAAAAGTGAAAACACAAAAGAGAATACCCTACTAGAGCTTTAGGAATAAACCAAGCCTGAGTTGCCGGATTAGGATATCCATGAAATTAAGGTACCGAAAGGGCATTAGTTTTAATTAACTAGTGTAACCAAGTCCCCGAGCTCATAATCTCTGGTTCGCAGGAATAAATTAGTTCTCCCGCTAATTTATTTAGGTTTCTAATCGACCTACCAAGAACGATTAGTGGCGACTCCAAATTTCAAAATCATTTAAACAAAAACCAAAGTTGCGATTCGGTAGGGCTTGGGAGGGTCCGCATTAGGTTAGTCAAATCTAATTAACCTAATAATCCGTTAACCCCTAGAATTAATAAAAATATTTTTAGAGGGTCGCGACAATTACTGGCATCTGTTTTAATGTTTATGAAAAACTAGACTGGCGAGAGAATATTGTGAATAATTGGTCTGTAAAGAATCCAATAGAGAGTCTTTAAGGGAATACCCTTGTCTAATTTGTTTCTTTTGACCAGGCTTCAACTGTCGAGAGAATAATGAAGAATTTGAGGCAAGAAATCACTCAGTTGAGGAAATCTTTAGAGGAATCAAGGTACAAGAGGTGAATCAAGAAATCACTCAGTGGTAACAGCTCTCTCTCAGAAGTGAATTTTTCTTGATTGAACGGGTAGTTTCTGCTTATGTTTCCTCAGAAGCTGTTCTACTTTTCTTCTTTCCTTTTATTTTCCATAGGCTTTTATTAAAAACTTTTGCATTGACGGCGTTCGTCGGGGAGAAATCTGGGAGCCCGCGACGGCGTTGGAAGGGGGAAAGGGCAGAGCAGAGCCTGCTCGGTGGAGGCGTTCGTCGCGGAGAAATTTGGGAGGTCGGAGCTTGGTCGGCGGCGTTGGGAGAGGTCGAAGCTTGGTCGTCGGGGAAATTTGGTCGGACGCCGAGAGAGGGGCGTCGGGGCGAAGGGGAGAGAGAGAGAGAGAAAAACGTCAGAGATGAGAGAGAATTTTAAGGGGAGAGAGAGAGAGAAATACCAGAGATGTGAAAAAAAAAATTCAAAAAACGCTACAATACACGGGTGTGGCGCGCAAATTTTAGGTTAAATTCATCCGGATGACATGGCAAAATCTCGGCCGTCCGATGAGAATGGACGGCCGAGATTAAAACTATGTCACCCCTGCCATAGCTTCACTATGGCAGGGGATTCGAATCCGGAAAGCTACTACACGTGATGATGGTTCTGGAGATACTATAATGACCCCGATCCGACGAGTACAGTGAGTGGTTGCCGGAGCCTGAACAAAGAAATGACCCTTGATAGGCTTCTCGAACGGTGTATGAGGCATGAATGAATCGAATTTTGCATTGACTCTGTAAATGTAAAATCTGGAATTAACTCAAAATGCTTAATTTTGAAACTCAGAAGTTAAGCGAGCTCAGATAAGAGCATTGCTAGAATAGGTAAGCACCCACCTATATGCCAAAGATAAAATCGTAATGCTCAACATAAGACAGTTCAAAACGAACAATATTCAATTGAGTTAAATCTAGGGTATTGCAGTTTATGTCAATTGTGGCTCGAAATTAATTTCGCTTTGATTTGAAATTCGATTCATAATTAAATAGCAAGAAAACTTGGGCCATATTAGGCAACAGGATCGTGGATGATGCAAAACGCAAAATTAATTTCACAGAAGACTTCTTTTCCTTATTGAAGGTGAAGTCCACGTTGATGCTGATGAAGTGCTCATAATTTTTAATGATATGAGTGTTCTGATATTGAGTTTGGTTTGGTTTGCCTGATAAATGCGCTTCAGCATGTGAAATTATGAGAAACATGGAGAGCGTTGAGAGTAGTCATCCAAGATTATGAAAGCTGAAGATAAGGCCGACATATTGAGACAAGTGCAGCTGTAATTTGGATGAAACTTGAAGCGCTGTATATATTGAAATAGCTCTGGAAGAAACTTTTCCTTTTACAACTTCCTTCACTTTCAATCTGGGATCGCTCGTGTGAATTTAATAAAGTCATTAATGATTTGAAAGTGTGGATGATGAGACATCTTATCAATGGCAGGCTGTAATGTTACTTTGATGGATTGAAGTCTGCACAATTGAGGGCGGTGCGGTGCTTATGGCAACAACATCGAGCGCAAGGTCTTTAGCATTGGCTTAATACAGATGAGGATGCATGACGGGATCATCAGAGCTTTGCGAACAAGGTGCGATCATGGTCATGAAGCGGAAGCGAACAAGCGGTCTCTATTGCCTTTAGGGTTAGATAGTCACAAGCTCAGCTACTAGAGTTTCACCCACGTTGCTAGAGTCACCCTCTAAAGCACAAAGATGAGGCCTTTATATGTTTTAAGCAATTTAAGCTAATGATAGAAAATTAAACAGGCAAGAAAAATCAAGAGGCTTAGAACAGACAATGGGTTAGAGTTCTGTTCTCATGAGGCTATAGAGTAGCAAGGAGACCTATGCAGTAAAAATGGATAGTGGTACCGAGAGATAGGTGCAGTTTTAGTGTAGGAATTAAAAGGGGATGCGGAAGTTTGAAGAATTTAACGTGCAAAGAACTCGATTTGTAAATATGAGAGTAATATTTCAAATATGGCTTTGCCAAGGCTTTACACAATAGAGATAAAAGCTTAACAATAAGCTTTTTCTACTAGCTACTCTCTCTAACTCCACACTCTTTTTTTTGCTAAGACTATTATGACTTTCTCTCTTTATCTCTCTCTATATACATATAAAAGTAAACGCACAAAAAAACAAAAGAGGAGACTTCACCGCCAGATGAAATCGGCAAACACATCCAACTAGTGCAAGTTGCCTTTCCTTAATTATTAAGAATCAAAGATTGAGGCATCCATATCTTTGACCGGTCTTTGGATTGGAGAGCAAGCCGTAGCTCTCTGCCCTCATGTGCAACTTTTCTTCCAAAATAAATTTTATTATTTCCAACATTAGGTGGAGGCTAAGCAGATAAGACGCGCATTTAGTAACAAATGTTGACGAGGTCCGGGCAATTCCTTTGAGGGCACAAGTCACCCTGGCTGTCAGATGGAGCTCATAGGAACGCCGTATTTCACAACGACTGGTCCAGAATGCAGAGGATTAGAGAACCACGAAGGTATGGTTATGCAGATTGAAGCAATTTCTGTTAGTGCTGCTTGTGCCTTGTCTACTGTAGAGGAGAACAGATGCCCCCCGCTCTCATCTAGAGAGATGGTATCAGGTGTAGAGGCTTAACAGTAGTGGACTGGTGCCATGGAGTGGACACAATTTCTTTAAGAAGAAGAACTGCAGTTCCTGATTCTGAGGTGACCAAGTATAAGGCATGCTCGGTAGCGAAGTGGTTCACACAGCGCAATGGTATCGGCTACAATGAGATATTCTCACCTGTGGTGAGACATAAGTTGATCGGGGTGCTATTATTGGATTGGATGCGGCGAATAACTTGGAGTCGGAACAACTGAATGTTCAGATAACATCTTAACACGAAAAGTCTAGTTAAGAAAACTTTTTAACGCGAAGAGTTAGAGTATCAAATAAACATGTAAAAACTGAAACTTTTGATCACTTCAGGCCACGAAGACTGGGTGTGCTTATTTAGACGATCACTTTATGGCCTTAAGAATCACGCACCAGTTTTATTGAAGGCGATGACTGTACAAGGAACTTCAACAATAGAATTGTTATAAGAGACATATCTATATCTACTTCGAAAACACGAGAAAAAAAGAGATTATGCCGACCAAAAAGTACAGAAAGCTGACTCATTCGCGAGAAACCACCACCACCTGCTTCCCGACATTGCGACCGGAGAACACCCCGACGAGAGCTGCCGGACCGTTCTCGAGCCCTTCAGTGATGTCTTCCGTGTACACAATCTTCCTCTCTCTGATCTGAGGCAATACCATCTCCAGGAACTTCGGGTAGAGATGATAGTGATCGGACACCACGAAACCTTCCATCCGAACCCGCTTCAGGAGAACGTTCATCAAGTTGTGCACGCCTTCGGGCTGCTCAAGGCTGTACTGTGAGATCATTCCACATACCGTGATTCGGCCATGAAGTTTCATGTTGGGAAGCACCGCATCAAGCATCTTTCCGCCGACATTTTCGAAGTAGATATCGATCCCCTCGGGGAAGCAGCTAAACATTTAAGACCAAAAAATAAAAAGTCAACTCGAGTCAGCTTCAGAATACATATCGTGTATCCTGCACACCAGTCGCTTTATTTGCTCAATCATCGTTATTATATCCTTAGCTCACCTTTTCAGCGCTGCATCCAGATCCTGCTCCTCCTTGTAGTTGAAAGCATCATCGAATCCGAACTTGTTCTTCAGCAAATCAACCTTTTTCACAAACAAAACATCAAGTTGAAGTTTCTGAGAACATGGACTGAAATTTCAAACCATTGTCTAGTCAATCGGTACGAAACCAAGGTGAATATCGCAACCATCGAAAGAAAACACTAGACAAATGTAAGACGATTACCTTCTCTTTGCTACCGGCGCTGCCAACAACATAACATCCCAACAACTTTGCAAACTGGCCAACAAGCTGGCCGACACCTCCCGCCGCCGCTGATATGAAAACAGTCTCTCCTTTCTTAGGAGAAGATACCTTGAAAAACCCGGCATAAGCCGACATGCCTGGCATACCTGCAAAGTTCAGGTCGGTATAAATTAGACAAGTCCCAAGATTTAACACTGAAAGAGATATCAAACTAGATGATTAAGGAGCATACCCAAAAGGCCGGTGTAGTAAGACAGAGGAACATCGGTGTGTTCGATCTTAAAGCAACCATCCGGTGCAGTAATTAGGCTATACTCCTCCCATCCGGTGATGCCCCAAACCAAGTCGCCTTCCTTGAAGCTGGGATGTCCAGATTCCAGGACTCTAGCTACTCCATATCCAGGAATTGGCTGCATCAATGTGTCATATACTTCAGAATATAAGTGCTAGTGCATGTAGCAATTCATAACTTCACTGTTGGCATCATGAACTGAGTTAATGCGGCGATGGAGATGACTGCACTTACAGAACCGAGTTGAGCGAAGAACTTGATGAGGTCGAGGTTGTGGGGATCGCAAGCCAGGTACAAGTTCTTGACCGCGATGGTCCCCGAACCCTCTACGGCCTTCAATCTCTCCGAGCTCGTCCTCACTTCCAGGTGGGTCTCTTTCAGGGAACCTCGTACTGGCTCTCTATATATCACCTGTTTGTTGCTCATCACTTCAACTGACGCATTGATCTTCTCCTTCTCCATTCTCTCTCTCTTCTTGGATATGATTAGCGAGGAACGTAGCCAAGCAGTGCCCGTGTATTTGTAGGGGAGATGGTTGATGAGATATGCATAGTTTGCTTACGTGTGCCGTTGTGTCATCGATGAAATACTTTTTCAACTTCTTTGGGGAGAAAAAGGTTATCGTTAGAAAATTCTACAAAAAAAAAAAAAATCTAACCATTTGAAAATTCTCTGATTTGCAGTGAATCTTTAATGAGTTAATGTGGTATTAAAGAATGTTGGAGAGAAAATAATAATAAAAAATCTGCCACTTTTGACTCTTTGAGAAGTAAGGTTTTCCTTATATATGCACACACTGAGATTGGTTGAGTTTGAACGGGCCCAAATAGACATGCTCGAGTGAAATCCAAAAAGGGGATAACTTAATTAGACTTGTCCCATCGGACCAAAAAGAACAATTAGACTGGTCCTTCGACGGAAAAAAAAAAAACCTGCCCATTTTTTGGTTTGCACTAATATGATTGGGATAATTATCCAAAAAGTCATAGACTTATTATTCGATTTAGTTTTAAACCATTTAATTATGCCCATTTTGTCTTATACGTATTGTCGACTTGCCAATTTGTTCCTAAGTTTTTTTTTTTGAAGATTTATCAAATGAGCTTGAAACCTTTTGAAAATTTGTCAATGCCATTTGGCGACTTGTCAATTAGTCATTTCATCCAATTTTGATTAGAAATTGCTGACATGAACATCGATTGGTTGTTGACCATCTTACATGATGTGATCGATACTGACATGGATAATTTTTACATTTTTCTCCTTTGTCTTTCCCTTTGGTAGTACTAGCCATAGGCAAAGGGAAAAAAAGAATTTAAAAAAATTGCAAAAAAAAAATCCATGCAAGCACCGACTAAAGCACATTAGATGGTCGGTGGTCAGCCGAAGTTCACATAAATGATTTCATGCTAAAATGAATCGAAATGAATAAATTGACAAGCCATCAAAATATTTAAGAATAAATTGGTAATTTTTCAAAGGTTTTAGAACTAAATTAGCAAGTTATCAAAATGTTCAGAATTGAAAGCTTTATGATAAAATTGGCCGTCGTACAATAAGGTTATGACTTTTTAAAAAGTAAGCTCTGCACATCACCAAGTTTTCCTTATAAATATATATACACATTGAGATTGGTTGAGTTTGAACGGGCCTAAGTATACCTACCCTAGTGAAATCCAAAAAGGGAACAATTTAATTAGACTCGTTCCATCCGACCAAAAAAAAATTAAACTTGTCCTTTGACCAAAAAAATAAATAAATAGACTTGTCCATTTTCCGGTTCACACTAATATGGTCGAGATAATTGTCTAAAAAGTCATAGACTTATTAGTCGATGGTCTAATTTTTGGTCAATGCTCGGCCGACGTTCACATTAGTGATTTCACAGTAAAATGAATTGGAATGAATAGATTGACAAGTTGTCAAAATATTTAAGATTAAATTGGCAATTTTTCAAAAGGTTTAGAAAAAAAATTGACAAGTTATCAAATTGTTTTGAACTGTGGCCGTCGTACAATAGGATTAGGACTATTTGGACCATTTTCTCCAATATGGTCCATGATTACTACTACAACAATGGCACACTAAGCAATCTTTGCTTTAGGTCCGACTATGAAATCTGATGACACTCATTCGACACTTCGAGATGTGGTGCCATGAATGTTCTTCCGCGTTTGGACCGCTCTACTTACGATAATGGAAGTTTGCTTCACATCCTTTCCTCTTGCTTCATTTCACTAGCGGGCCTCTATATAATTTCCATCATTCTTAAACTCACAAATTTATTTATTTTCAAAGAATTGAGCATATAACAATCTTTGGGTGATTGTTAGATTAATAGCCTATTTTAGACTACAAAAAATAAAAAAATAATATATTATTGCGGGGTTAACAATCCGACAACCATGTAAAGCAAAATAAACTAGAGTCTTCTAGTTGTAATTTCGAATTCAATTCCATTTCTCTCTCGTACTATCCTCCAAAAGAGGCATCATATATCCGAGTGACATGTAAACAAAGGATGATTTAATCCGACAAGCGGGCGACAAATTGAGCAATTTTCTAAGTATCAATTTGAAGAGAAGATGAAACAGCTCGAGAGTTTGCCAAAAAAAAAAAAAAAAAAAGAAAAGAAAAGATACGGGAAAGTATCCCAGAAGAGTGAAGAACTGTGGAGAGAGATAGCAAGTAGATAGAGAGTGAAGAAGACTAACGGAGAGTATTAAAATATGTCTCGAATTTGATGTCTTCGAATAAACACGATAATGAATAATGCAGATGGAGGGACGGGCGCAGCCCCAGTGGAGGAAAGAGGACGGGGTCCTACTTTGCATTGAATGCATTCCCTTCTTTTTCTCTCGTCTTCTTTGCACAAGGCCACGTGAACGTGAAAACGAAGAAAGACGGAAGGAGGAAAGTCAAAGGAAATCATCTTCTTTGATGGCGTAGACCAAGAACGTCCAGAAGATGAGGTGCAACGAAGACCATTGAATGGTCATGGGGGAATTCCTCTCTGCCTTTGGCTTTCCTTTTCTCTATAAAACAAGAAGTGCGAAGAAGTAGGAGAACTCTAAGACTGCATTGAGGGGATAATTGTGCGGAGAGTTCTTCTCGTGAGGGTTTGCTTGTTGTAATGATACGCCCGTTTAGTGATTTAATTAATTAAATTCGTGACTAAAATTTGCACAATTTTTTGAGTGAGATTTCACTAGGAATTGTGAGGGTCTAAATACTGAGTGAGTTATTGGGTATACTTGATAGGCTAAGAAACATCAAGAGAGTATTTGAGTACTCGATTAATTGTAATCTCCATCATATTACTTGTTTCTATAGTGAAATTATGTGCTGCTCATCCTGTAAACGTAAGTTCCAACATTTGCACCGAACCTCGCAGATTCAATATCCAATTTTCTTTCATTCCTTCTGACTATTTTACCAATTCGCTTGCCCCCTTTTATTTGCAACAGGGAGAGAAGAGACAGAGAATAGATTGAAGGTTTGTGTGAGCATGCTCGTAGAAAACGAGTTTAAAAAAGCGAATTCTCCTTTTTAGGATAGAGAAGTTATTTTCCTCAATTTTGAGTACTTCTATTTTTTTTTAATCTTTTCTAATTGATTATCCGTTTTTCAGCCAACAAAATATATTGAAGTTTGATAGACCATTTCAAGAAAACCCTTTCCAGTGAAACAAAGACACCTCCAAATCACTTTGACCCGTGTGTCAGTCATCACAGTTTGATCTCTCGAACCAGTTTTATTTACAGGCGATGGCACGGTACTAAAAAGACACATTTACATTGGCATCTTAGAGAGGCACAGCATGAAATTTTACACCAAACACAGAGAACATTTTCACCGAAAGCATAAGAGAGCATGCCCGCCGAAAAGTACAGCAAGCGGCTCCTTCGCAAGAAACTGCGACCACCCGTTTCGCGACATTGCTATCGGAAAACCACCCAACCAGATGCTGTGGTTCCTTTGTTACCCGAGACCTATTTACAGTCAATACGGCAGTGCAAAGACAAACGGAAAACAGCTCCTTTTGAGAGCTCGAGAAGACAAGGGACTATGCCGATGAAAAAAGTACAGAAAGCTGACTTATTCGCGAGAAACGACAACCACCTGTTTCCCGACATTGCGGCCAGAGAACAGGCCGACGAGAGCTGCTGGACCTTTCTCGAGCCCCTCAGCGATGTCTTCCACGTACTCAATCTTCCCCTCTTTGATCAGAGGCAATACTGCCGCCAGGAACTTCGGGTAGAGATGATAGTAATCGGACACCAAGAAACCTTCCATACGAACCCGCTTTGAGATCAAGTTCATCAAGTTGTGGACACCTTCGGGCTGCTCGAGATTGTACTGTGAGATCATTCCACATACTGCAATTCGGCCATGAGCTTTCATGTTGAGCAGCACCGTATCAAGCATCTTTCCGCCGACATTTTCGAAGTAGATATCGATCCCCTCGGGGAAGCATCTAGACATTTACAACAGAAAAGGTCAGCTCGAGTCGGCTTCAAGATCGGGTAAATATTTTTTAGAGCAGTCAGTTATTTGCTCAATGATCCTTAATATATGCATGGCTCACCTTTTCAGTACTGCATCCAGACCCAGTTCCTCCTTGTAGTTGAAAGCATTATCGAAACCAAACTTGTTCTTCAGCAAATCAACCTTTCTAGCAACAAATAACAGCATGAGAGAACTTTCAATAAGATAAAACTCGGAAGAGACTAACAGGACTGTTTTTACGTGATGTTTAGTCAATTGATGAGGGTAGACATTCAAAACTGCATCACTCTCTTGAGCATTCTGAAATTTTAGAAATACCAGCACTCATCATACCTCAAGTGCTTCTTTTGGATCTTATTCTATATGCTAGACGCCTGTTTACGCCATTAAAGTTATAAGAAGGAGAACATTAGGCCATTAAAGTTATAAGAAGGTGAACATTCACTTGCACTCTATTTCAAACACTAGTTTAGTCACTCTAGTATGAATCAAAAGCGAAAATTGCAGATGCCAAATATGTTTGGTGAACCATTGACATGTGCGCAATTATGCGCTTTGTTCAACACGAGAGAGATGGCGGGGGCAGCACACTCGTGCTTAAACAATTACTATTGAAGAAAACACTAGACAAATGTGAGATAATTACCTTCTCTTTGCTACCGGCGCTGCCAACAACATAACAACCAAACAACTTTGCAAACTGGCCAACAAGCTGACCTACGGCCCCTGCCGCCGCCGATATGAAAACAGTTTCTCCTTTCTTAGGAGAGCATACCTTGAAAAACCCAGCATAAGCTGTCATGCCTGGCATACCTGCAAATTTTAAATATGTAGAAATTAGCTGAGACACAAGATTTGCTGAAGCATAAGAGTAGTGTTATGCTTTGGTAAAGTCTCAAATGATCCAATAATAGCCCGAAGGTGAAGCTTGTGAGAAATGTGTGGGCTTTTTACGAAACAGGAGTCAAGAAAAACAAAATTTACTGATTTGAATCTCGTGAGCAGGAAAATATGGGTTTGGGGTCCGTCCAGCACTCTGACAGCCGAACGGACCCTGGTTCGGCAGTGGGGCTGCCGAACTTCCCATTCAGCAGCCTAGCTGTCGAACCAATGGTCGTTCGGCAGCAGGGGCACCGAACGGGTTGAGAATGATCAATTGAAACACTTCTTGCAACGCGTAAAGACAGCTTTTCAGGAGTCTATCATTGGGACAATTCAACAAGGGCATATGGCTCACAACAAGGAAGATCCCTACAAGTAAAACACAAAGGAAGCACACTCTTTTCTTGCATAGCTGGAGGCTACCCATGCTTGAGAATGATACAGAACAAAGTAGAACAATGATTCTTAACAATCTGACGCCACTTATTCATTAGCATTGAAAGGCATATTACATTAGATGATTAAACAGCATACCCAAAAGGCCGGTATAATAAGACAGAGGAACATCAGTGTGTTCAATCTTAAAGCAAGTCTCTGGTGCAGGAATTAGACTATACTCCTCCCATCCAGTCATGCCCCAAAGCAAGTCGCCTTTCTTGAAGTTTGAATGATTAGATTCCAAAACTCTAGCAACTCCATATCCAGTAATAGGCTGCATCAATGTATCAAATACTTCAGAATATAAGCAGAAACACATTTAGCAAACACAAATAGACTTTGAACTTCCAAGAAGGAAAATACTGAATATAAAAAGAATATCATAGTCCAATATGCCACAATAACCAAAGAATCTTTCATTTTAAAAATCTTTCGTTTTAAAACTTTGCAACTCCAGTTATATTGATGTAGAGTAAGTCAAAATGTTGAAACTCAAGGTGACTTCTAACAAACCTAGAACAAGAACGGGCATACTTTTAGCATCTCAGCAGGGAAAAAAAGTGAGAATTCGTGGTAATACATTGGAATCCTCTGCAATATGCTGAAGGATCCAATTCCAGAGTTATGTTTATAGTCTAATGAATACGTCCCATCGTCCTATTTCACATGCAAGCTGTGGTCACCATTCATCATGCTGGCACATACACAGGAAGGTTAAGCAACTCGCATCGATTAACACCGGCATTTATGTGGACTGTGCATAAGTGAAGTTCTTTCGACACGCTAAGCCCTTCAATCCATTTTCCGAAATTTTTGGGCGACATCGCAAAACCTTTCTACGATTTGAAAGGCACCACCAATTGGGCCACACTTACAGAGATCAAAACGAGTTAGCCATTACAGGAAACCGGAAGAAAATGAACAGAAATAGAACACAGAGTCGCTACTATCATATTGAATAATAGCACGATTTGACATAATAACCAGCAGAGCCACCACAACTATCTCCTAAAGCAAAATAATCAATCCCCAGAGCAAAGTGGTCAAGATTAAAAAAGGACAAAAAAAAAGTCAACACAAAATCATACTCGAGAAGACCCACATCATCCGACATTCGGAGCACTTCATGGAACACCTCCCCCAGTTTCAACAACGAGGAAGACCAGCTGACGCCGAATGGATGACCCATTTTCCTTTTTCGATTGTCTATTTCGAAGAAGAAAAGAATTTGACACGAAAAGATTTAGGCTTGCTCACCGAACCAGGTGTGAAGGAATCGCGATAACTGGGGACATCGAACTTCCTCATACGCATCCTCATGTAAGGATCACAGGACAAGTAGAGATTTTTCACGAGAAGGCCGTCGGGGCACTCTGGGACTCGCAATTTCATGGTCCATTCACGCACCTCCATGTCCGTCTCCTCCGGGGAACCGCTCACGTAGCCCCTGAATATCACTTGCTTGTTCCTCACTTCCTCGCCATTCTCAGTCGCCATCGCCTCTTCCCCACTCTCTCGACGAAACGCGAATCACCCAGAAGAGAGAAGACGAGCTAGGTGTGGGGTTGTGAATGCGTGTCGTTCTATCGACTTAGCCGAGAGCGCGGGAAGAGGCCTTTAACGGAAGAAAAGAGGTGACCCTTTTGTTATGCACTGGGTGACAAGAAGTGGCGAAGAATTGACGGGCGACGTTGGCGATGGCGAGGACGATAGCGATGCGTGGAAGAAGACAACGACGTTTTGTAGTATCCCAGAGTGATCCGTTGTCAACAATTTCTTGGAGCTCTGCGTTTGTCGCCGGGTCGAATATGACCGAGGCTGAAGACGACCCAGAACCAGAATGATCCGAAAGTACGCTTTCGCTTAACGATTGACGTCCAGAGTGGATGGGAATGATTTGTTTTACAGGCGATCATTCAGAAGACAGAAGGACAAAGGTCAACGGGGACGATTTTGATGCAGAAAGTGAAAAATTGAAACACATATTAATCACGACTTAATCTCAAATGCTATGTAATATTTAATTATTTACAGGTCTTTACATTAATTTTATAATTATCAATGTTAGAGAAAATTAGGATTTTTCTCGATTAATTTTCTGCGTTAGAGTTATTTTGATAAACCTATTAATTCTCCGTATCTATCAAGATTGTGTGTACATCTTGATTGATATGTTACCTTAGATAGTAATCTTACAAAGCCTATTATGTACTCTTTCCAATATTTATCGAATTCTATGAAAATGCTCGAATTGTCTTTTTTGCATCATTCTCAACTATTAGATTTTTCTCAAAAATATAATTAAAAAAAAAAGACTACATTCAACCCGAGGACAAGGTTTGCTGAGTAACTTCGAGTCGATATCATACTCATACTCAAGTAACCTGCGCTCTCGATGTCCTTGCCATATTGTAACTCTCTCGTGACGTATTGCAACACACAGTGATCATCGATTTTTCAAAGATCGAACCTTAGTAACTACGAACTTGCAGAGCCGAGTCGAGTGAAGTACTTACAGGAGAGTCCAGAAACCTAGTATTGGTTGGCATCATGAATCGAGTAAATCTAGCTAGAGACATGACTGAACTTACAGAGCGGAGTTGAGTGAAGAAGTAGTTTTTTTTTTTCGTTGAAAGAGTGAAGAAGTGGTTGATGAGGCTGAGATTGTGGGGATTGCAAGACAGGCACAAGTTGCCCCGAAAAAGTGTAAAAAAAATCTTAAACTTATTGCATTGGTGCCAGTTTAATTCTAAACATTTTTATTAGTACTAGTTTAGTTAGACTTTGTCATTTGTGCCAATTGAGTTCTAAAACTTTGATATTCTTGCCAATTGAGTCAATCTAATCAGTTTTGACCTGAAATCGCTAATGTGGAACTTGGTGGTCCTACATGATATGTCCGTTGCTGACTTTGCTATTTTTTATATTATTATTATTATTATTATTATTGATTTCTTTTTCTTTTTTCCCTTCTTTTTATTTGCATTTCTTTCTTTTTGGATTGAGGGTTGACAAGGGCCACCAGCCCTCACCGGCCCCAAGCAAGGGCTTTTGTGGCCCTCATGGGGGTTAGGTAAGGCTGCAATTCCCCTTACCCAGCTGCAAGCGACAGCATCGCAGCCCTCGCCCTAACCCAATGAAGCCATGATGCCCTTGTCCAAGGCCGATAGGGGTTAGTTGGCGACCCTTACTAGCCCAAAAAAAAATTACAAGAAAAAATAAAAAAACAAATAACCCAAAAAATTATTGAAAATAATTAAAAACGTCAGAAATATTAAAATAACATTAAAAAAAATCTACGTCAGCATTAGCAGTGCCATATAGGACAACTAATGTCTATGTTAACTATTTTCAACTAAAATTGACTAGATTGACTCAATTGATATAAATATAAGAGGTTTAGAACTCAATTGGCACTAACATAAAAAAAAACTTATAACTGAATTAGACTAATGTAAAAGGTTTAAAATTGAATTGGCACCGCTTGAACTGAATTGGAATCAATGCAAAAGATTTAGGGTTGAATTGATATGAATAAATGATTTAGGACTGAATTGGCATAAATGTAATAAATTTAAGACTTTTTCGACACTTTTTTTCCAAGTTCTTCACCAAGACGGTCCCCAAATCGGTGTTGGCCTTCAATATCTGGGAACTCATCCTCACTTCCAATTACTTACTTTTTGTACATCACATGCTTGTTGCTCATCACTTCCACATAAATCTGTTAAAATGGCTCATAAGTACATTTCTTAATTCACATATGATGAATAGAGTTGTTATATGAGCTAGTTGAATTTAACGGCCCTCGGTCGTGTTACAGTCCGTGTTCGGTATCATAGAAAACTCTCTCATCTGTAGCAACACCTCGATGATGAACTACGAATGGACGAGCCTAGATGGGTCGCGTATAAGTTCCTTCCTCGGACTCATCCGTGATTAGAAAAGACTAAATTGTCTCTTTGAAGTCGGTCGCGACTGAACGGGTCTAACCGTCTAACTAGGCCTAGCCGAGCAATCTTTGTTTCTGGTCCACGTGATCTGTCGGACATTTCAGGCTCTTTGCCTCTCTTCCCTAGATAGATTCTCTCTCAAAGTTGTCTTTCTTTCCTTCTTTATTTCTCGTTTGCTGATTTAAGTGTCAGAATGATTTACGGTGTTGAGAATGATTTACGAAATTACAGAGTCATTTTGAAACTCTGATTGGCCACCAACGGCGTGGAGGCTATATTTCTCATGTGGTGTTGCATAGGAAGACATGGTGGTCGAGTTTATCGTTTGAAGAATCTCATGTTAGCTATTGTTGGTAGAGAATGGTATGGAACATGTGATTATAGCGATTTGATATCCGATACGGCAGTTCTTCTTGCTTGTGTTTCGGCGTCAGCACGCGACCCCTCGGTGGAAGTTCCGCAGATGCTCGAAAGGGAACGTCTCTGAATTCAGATTCCTCCTTCAAGGATACAGAATGTAACCCAGAGCATGCTCAACAGGCTCAAGCTTGCCAAATGTTGCATCAAATCGACCTGGTTGTACAAGTTCCGAGCTCGAATGGGTTTCGGCGATCACTGAAGTTCTTCCCCAAATGAGCTACAGAAAAGGTTATCGTCGGTGCGTGTTCACCGGAGAGGAAGAACTGCTGTTTGGCACATCTCAAGCCAGTTTTATTCATAGGTAATGTGGCATGGTACAAGGAGACAGCATTCACAATCGACATCCTAGAGAAGCCTTGCATCCAATACCATATACCCGACAGAACAGAAAATACGTACTCCGAAAGCACAAGAGAGCACGCAAGCGACTCATTCTCGAGACACCACAATCACCTGCTTCCCGACATTGCGACCAGAAAACAACCCGACCAGAGCTGCGGGGCCGTTCTCGAGCCCCTCCATGATGTCCTCCACGTACGTGATCTTCCCTTGCTTGATGGGAGGCAAGACCGTCTCGAGGAACTTCGGGTAGAGATGGTAGTAGCTGGACACCAGGAAGCCTTCCATCCGGACCTGTTTCAGGACGAGATTCATCAGGTTGTGTATGCCCTCGGGCTGGTCGAGGTTGTACTGCGAGGTCATCCCGCATGCAGCGATCCTGCCGTGGCTCTTCATGTTGAGCAGTACTGCGTCCAGCATCTTTCCCCCGACATTTTCGAAGTAAATATCGATCCCCTCAGGGAAATACCTAAAGATTAAACACCGAAAATTTACCATTAATTAGTTTATCAAATGCGCGTTTCTGCATCAAATGCATGTTTATGTATCATTCATATGCAAATAACGACCTTTTCAGTGCTGCATCAAGGTCCGCTTCTTCCTTGTAGTTGAAAGCTTCATCGAACCCTAATTTGTTCTTGAACAAATAGACCTGTTTCGGATAATGCAATGCAGAGAAAGATTTGAACAGAATCGAATCAAGAGATTGGCTAACAAGATTGCACGGTAGGACTCAGGTTAAGGTATGCAGATGATTTACCTTCTCTTGGCTACTGGCACTGCCTACCACGTAACAACCGAGCAATTTCGCAAACTGCCCGACAAGCTGACCTACTCCTCCTGCAGCTGTTGATATGTAAACAGACTCTCCTTTCTTAGGAGAGCACAGCTCGATGAAGCCTACATAAGCTGACAAACCCGGCATGCCTGCAAAATTGATGAAGTTTGGAAATTACATGACAAGCAAAAAGACGGTGAAGAAGAAAGAGTTGGAGGACCAATATTTTGAGGAACAAACTCAGATGGTTCTTTTTCGCGTAAGTCATTAGCTAGCATCGGGAGCGAAACCGCATGAGCTGAGCAATGGCATACCGAGCAGGCCATTGTAGTAGGAGAGAGGAACGTCGGTGTGCTCGATCTTGAAGAAGGTCTCCGATGGAGCAATTAGACTGTACTCCTCCCATCCAGTGATCCCCCAAACCAGGTCGCCTTTCTCGAACTTCGGATTCGCGGAGTCCACGACTCTGGCCACTCCAAATCCAGTGATCGGCTGCATTCGACGCGCCAATACAACTTCAGAATCAATTTAAGCGCAAACACGCGATCACGACCATCGCTAACCACGGCAGGGACATCACTCATCTGTAACTTACCGAACCAGGGGGAATGGCGTTCATGAGGTGTCGGGTTTTGGGTTCGCAAGAGAGGTATAGGTTCTTCACCCACATGGCTCCGGACGAGGCGTCTTCCACCTTCAACTTCGCCGACCCGTCTCTCACCTCCATATCCGCCACCTTCGGGGAACCTCGCACACGCTCCCTCAGTATCACCTGCTTGTTCCTCACAATCTCTTCACACGAAGCTGCACTGTTCTTCTCCATTTTTGTCTCTCTACCTCAAATCTTGTCTTTGGCCTACTTCTGAAACTTTTGGGTTGGATCTAGTCTACCTTTCGCGGCGTGTATTTATAGGGATGAAGTCTGCGCATGTTTACGTCTGCGCTTGAGTTACAATGGGTGAATGAGTTCATCGTTCACGAGGACAACATTGGAATACAAATTGAAGATGGAACGGTGATCCTTGTTACGCAGTTCAATTCAAAAGCTTAAAACTTTTAAATTAAATTTTTTAACATGGTATTCAAATTAGTGTTATTTGCAATTATGAACCCATCCTATTAGTTAAAATTTCACGTGCCACTCATAATATGACTTGCACATGAGAAGGAATGTTGAAGTTATGGTCTTACATTACTTAATAACTGATTCTATATGCTTTTTATATTTTATTTTTCAGACTCCATTTGTCTTTTTAATTAAATATGCCCATGCTTAGTATTAGGTAAAAATATCAGATTAAACGTGAATAAAATTATCAAAATAATTAGATATTAAATCATAATTTCGTCTAAAAAAACCTCACCCCCCTTAAATCTTTCCAAGCATTGACATACGACACGCTGCCACGAATGTTCGATCAATCATACAGTCACAGATCAATTACGGTATTGTAGTGTGCGATTTTGTTTTCATGAGGAAGCTGCCTGCCATTGATTACTTTTCCAAACAATGACTGAGTTGACCAGGTTTTTTTTCAACGTTATCATTTGTAGGGATGAAGGATGTAGGATGGTTACGTCTGCGCTTGAGTAAGAACGAGGCGGATGAATTCATCGTTCACGTGGACAACATCGGCGTACAAATCCAAGATGGAATAATAGCCCCTGAAATTCATCTCTTGCCAATCATTGACTGTCAGGAATCAATTATTGTGTTGAAGTGCACGACTTTGTTTTCATGTGGAAGCTGCCATTCATTACTGTTCCAAACAATGACTGCGTTGACCACGTTTTTTTTTTTCAACGTAATCACGTGCGTAACCCAAGAAAATAGGTTTTTGATAGCTAGAAGACTAGTTTTAACCCCCCAAAAATTTAATTTTCGAGGGTAGAATTCTATTGTTCCGTTCCCAAAAAAACGAGGATATCCTTTCGTGCCAGTCAATTTGAATTAATGTTCGAAAAAAACCGTAGGTACAAAACATTACAAACGACTTTTTTTTTCTAGATAAATTATTGGTAACTTGTTGATACTTTTTTTTATTTAAATTACTAGCCCTTTCTTATATTCACAAATTTGCAATTTTGTGCCAGCTTACCAACTTTCATTCACAGCTTTTTCGAATTTACTAACTCTCATAAGAAATCACTGCTTTAAATTAGAGCGTCTTATCAACTTTTGTCAAATTAAGCTACCGACTATTTTTAAATCACAAACTCTCATTTTTTTAGTTAATCAATTTTCCATACAACTTTTATTTTCCTTAGATAACCACTATTTACATTTAATAAATTGTTTTTGAAACTATCAACCGGAATTAGCGTGACTCACTAAATTTTTTCTCTCATTAAATTATTACATAGTATGATTTCTTAGATTGAAAATCTGGAAAAAAAAAATAATTGGAAGACAGATCGTACCTTCTTTCATATGTTCCCTCTACCAGCAAGAAGTCGAAATGTCGGAGCACCTGTTCCTTCTTTGTGCAGAAAACATGTTGGAACCATGCATATCCTGGGATCCCTGATCCAATTCATAGGTCTCCAAACGAATTCAAAACTGGATTTTGCAAAAAGCTGAAGAAAAGAGATAAGGTAAGATCTTTCCGTCCGCCGGGCTCAATCCCACTACTCTGCGGTATCTTTGGAAGGCTAAAAGTACCTTCATCTTCAAAGACTCCACACCAGATGCTGCCTCAGTTGCAGATATTTTGACGTGCCATTGTGCCACTTCTGAATTTCTGACTCAAACTCGAACAAGTGATCCTCCTTCTGCATGGCATCCTTCGATGATGGGCTCGATCAAAGTGCATTTCGACGCTGCGTTTCCTGGAGATATTCAGCAAGACGTTGTTGTGATCATCTGCAGAGACTGGAGAAGGGTTCTACTTCTAATCAATGGGAAAAATTATCAACATCTCTTCCCCATTACGAGCGAAAACTTATTTCTTGATGACAGAAAGCAGGCCAACCTCCTGCTTCGAGTCGGATAACTCAAACCCCAGTCAAGTGCGTTCTCCAAAACAGCACAGTATCCTTAGAGATTAGGAATCTTGTAATGGATTATAAAGACATCTTGAAAGAATCTCCGAGTTTAACCCTAGCCCATGTCCAAGGGAGGTGTAGCAGTGTAGCAGATCGGGTGGCTAAGCAGTCTTTATCAGCCGGCTGTTCCTCTTAACGAGCTGATGTGATCTTACGTGTCGATACTCTTCCTTTGCATGATGAAATCACGAGAGCTCGGCCTCTCTTTTGACAAAACAAGCAAGAATAATTTAACTTTGCATCTATGTTTCTTTTGTCATTAATGACTATTATGTAACTTTAAATTGATTTCACAAGGGATAGCTCTTTTTTTACTGCCAGCTCGCTACGCCTAACGCGAACCCTCCTCTTTTACCCTGGTTTGGGACAAGCTATGTAAGCATGCACAGGCAGAGTTCATCGATCGCCGACCCTATCTGGTTTGAGATAAAGGTGATACTGATGTTGATATAACTTTAAATTGATGTCTAGGTTTTACGCTAGTTGTATTTTTTTTTCTTTTTTCAAAATGCTAATAATTTATTATGTGTAAATTTAGTCGTGTTCGAATTTAACCGAACTAATAGGAAACGGGTCTTATCAACTTACATTGCCACCTAATTTACATTACAAGTTCAATTTAATTTAGTTCATTTCTATGAAATGCGAGTTATACTGACTAAGTTACAAAGAAATCGTGTTAGTAACTAGCGAGCATAAAAATTGACCTTGATAATTTTCCCTTTAACTGGGTAGGTTTAGTGACTTAGATAGCTAGCATTTCTTTTATCCTAAAGAATAGCAGTAGTCATCCTTCGATGTTGATTTGATCTTATTGCACAAATTGAAGTACTTATTCACCATCTATCAAATACACATAGAAATTAAAGTATCCTATTAGCTTTCAAGATAGTCAATAACTCAAGATGATATAAGAATGTACTCATAAGATTGATTAAACGATATTAACATCGGTATTAGCAGAACTTCTCGTAATTTCTTTGGTTTCTTCATAACAACCTACTTCTAACTATTTTTGGCTGGCAGCATAATAAGGATTACATTATTCTTGTTTTCTTTTTCATCAAATATAAATCTATGATCTGCTAAGCATTTCATATAACTTTTTCAGCATATTACAATCATAAACAGTGCTCTGGTGCAATGCGCGGAGAACCGACTAGTGTTCACCCAAATATCATGGTGTTGTCTCACAACTCCTCAGGTTGAGCGGTTCTCTGTTGCCTTGAGTACGTCACAAAATGAAAAATTTCAGTGAATGTTCTAGGATCCTCTAAAATTGAACAATATTATCCATATGATTGATAGTCATTATCGTGTGTTATCATTCATAACACATCCGGGGTCGTTTTCAACCGTATCTGTTTCATCAATCAGTTCAACACGACAAACAATTAGTACAAAGCTATCATTGCAAGGCCAGGCTTCAGACCAGCCTTTCCATGTTTAAGCTGGGAAACAGCCTCAGGCTCAAGCCATAATCACCTAATACTAAATATATCTAGTTCTACACAACACATATATTACAACACTAGATCAATTATATCGTGCTTTTTTCACTCTATAAGCAACTGGAGGGTTGGACTAGGCCGAAGGCCAACCCACCGGCATTAACACAGGAAGCTTGCGCCGGCCGTTGGTCGTTCTTGTAAGTGAGCTTCACATCTTGTAATCTTATTCCAGCGCACGGGTTCTTTGGACTGCAATCGAATTTGACGGCAACTTCCATTTCCGATGTCCCATGAATGTTTTGGTACGTCACGTCGCTAATTTTCACACGCGAAAACTGTTTTGATGAAATCAAAGTTAGAAGCGGTAAGGATAGACGAAACGTACATCCCTATAAATGAACTGTGATCGATGTACCCCAGTTTAATAGAGATAAGAAGAGCAAAATTTTTGGGCGGACTCATTGCAATGAACCCTGGTTTAATCCGTTTAATGGAGCATTAATTTGAGCTAGTCTTCTTCGGGGTTTTGCATGACACGAACTGTGATCGATGTAATAAAATTGGTAAAAAAGAAATCAATTTGTAGTTTCATTTTCTTACTGAGAATACCTTGCTTGATTTCACTTATGATGGTTTTGATGGTACTTGCGTGTGTTTTGGACTAACCTACAATCTACTAAAAAAGTCATTGCGACGATTATATCACAGTAGAATGATTCGATCTCGACTTAACTATGATCGATTCAATCATGTTGTTTCCCCTATGATCATTGCTAGGTCGCATGCATTATTGTTCGTAACTATGGCTACGTAAATCGGCAGATCATTATGAATCTGACCCGATAGGGACTTGTCCAAATCTATCGTGATCCATGTCAACTTTCGATTCAATAAAGAAAAGACTCTTTAGCCTTTATCATACGCAAGCAATTAATTAATTAGTTCATTGATGTCCTCAACACATACCTGACCAGGACAGTTAATCTTGTTGGGGCAGTAATTTTGGTCGATGACTATCGAGTTTTTTAACATCGGACATGATCGCATGTTGGAAGAGGATGTTCTTGGCAAATCCAGTGCTGGGTCTGCCCCAAGACTTGATTCTAAACCCGTTTTGTGTCCCTCCAAACACAACGTTCTTGACCGTCGCGTTCTCAACCCCCGACTCCTCATGGTCCTTCCCTAGGCTCCCAATGCTGTGTACAAATCATGAACCGATATCTTATATAAGTTCCAAAAAAGATTAATTAAATCCGTTTTTTTTCCCTTTCTTACCTGATTCCGTGGCCAGGGCCGCATGCAACATTCTCTGTTGCGTTTTGGAGGATTCAGAAGGACGTTAGAAGCAGAATTGTTGCTTCTGAAGGATTCAGAAGCACGTCAGAAGCAGTTCTGTTTCTGCTTCTGAATTGTTTTGAAGGACATTCAGATGCACAAAACAGAGCAGAATGTAATCCAAGAGAAAGATTGTATTGAAGAGAAACTTTCGACTCTCTTATTATTCCGAAAGATTGTAACACTTAAATACATACTCCAAAACAAATCTTTATCCTAAGATTCTAATCAAAACAGAATATTTGAATAATAAAACAGGAAACTATCTAGTAGATTCAAATCTTAACAAAATCTAATCAAATCTCAAAATAGAATCGCTAAAACAAAATATTCTGCAGCCTTGATACACAACATTCTCAATCCAGAGGTTTGTGGTGCCGGCACCAATCGAGACGCAATCATCGCCCCGTTCCAATTCGTGAATTCATGATCGTGACGCCAGACGACAATTGAACATGAACACCGTCCATGTTCAGGCTGTTGCCAGCGGCGAAAATCTTCATTCCTTGCAACCGCTCGTTTTGGCATCCATTGATGACAATATGAAACAGCTGACTATTGAGCGATATTAGTTTATTCACCGCAATGTTCCTTGAGTTGCTGAAGACAATTGTCTACAGAATTATTGGTGTGCATGCACCCAAAAAAAAAAGAAGTAAGAATTAATTCAAAACTTATCGCTTCTCTGCTAAGAAACTACAAAGTCAAAATGTAAGTGTTGCAAAGAGAGCACTTCTTGATTGATAATCAAGGAAAACCCTAATTGTGATAGTGATTGGTCAAGTTCATAAAATATTAAATTTTATAAAAAAAAAATATGGATGTGTCCTTTTGTATTAGTGTTCTTGTGCAAGTTGGGCCGTGTTAGAAAAGTATAGTTACTTAGACAAAATAACTCTAGCCACACGAGCATCATGGAGATCGACATCTACTAGGAGAGACTCGTGTCATTAGTATTGTGTGCTTCAAATGAAATTACACATTATATGTATTTGTATGTACCGTGGCTCCGGTGGGGTAATTCTTGCCGGAGGCTTTGCAAGCCCACAAGGCGGTGCCTCGCCCATCAAGGACCCTGCCGGAGACAGACATGCCATCCACACGCTGGAACAAGAGCCACGTCCCGACATTCCCGAGCACGTTATAATCCGTGGGAGCTGTGATCACCCCTTTGGTGTTCCACCAGATAGCGTTGTTCTTGCACGGCCCGCTGAAGGTGACCCCTCCCACCAGGAACCGCCCCGGCGGCACGCTGATTTTGGCCAGAGTCTTGGAGCTGCAAGCCGCGCGCCACAGGGCCACAAAGGCCCTTGTTGAGTCCGTGATGCCATCGGGCTTGGCCCTGAGAGCAACGACATCGTGCGTGGCCGCGGCCGCTGTGGTCCCAGCTTGTGACCTGGTGATGGCGATGTGGAACGCCATGACGAGGAGGGAGGCCACACCTAGAGAGGGAGTTGAGGGCAGTTGGAAGAGAGGTGAGTGGTGGGTGTAGTGGGGAGTAGAGAGGCGGTTAATTGGGTGGATTTATAGAGAATTGAATCTGGATTTAAGTGCATGAATTGCACGAAATTGACGACTCAAGAAAGATCGGATCGGAGCACTTTTGCTATTGGCCCAAAAGCAAAGGAATTGGAGGACTTAGCTTGCGTTTATGGTCCACAAGCACGTGCCTGCGCCTTCACTAAACTTCAGCCCACTTTAATCCTCTTTTAGGTTTCGATTAGCCACTTCGATTTTTCACTAACCCATCACAATAAATATCTTGATTAGATAGATGATAGAACACGGAATACGCCAGGCGACCGAGAACGAAGATCTGAGGTCATCCTAGCTCGTTTTGTTCCTCGTGCGAGACGTACAGACGATCAGCACGGTTTATCGAACAAGATCTTATCAGATGAATAATTCAATGGTTTTCTTTTCTTTTCTTTTCTTTTCTTTTCTTTTCTTTTTTGTTTTCTATTTCTGAGCCTACTAAAGTTATAGTTGAACTCGGCACACGACATTTTATGGACAACTTGGTATGTTTGTAGATGGAGTATGCATCATTTTGTTAGGTCAAGATTAATGGTATGGATATAGAGTACTTCCTCTTCTAATCAAATTATAGCAAAAAAAAAAAGAAACCTTTCATTTTTATGTATATGACACGGAAAAATTAGCCATGTGACAAATGGACACAGAATGTTTTATTTGTATTATGATTATTATTTTTTTTGTTTTTGCATATGGATAATTTTTAGAATGAATGGCAAAGTGAACTTAGCTTTTCTTGTCTTAGTTATGACGGTTCGTCCTCGCACTCGCGTTGATGAAACGTGCGATTTATGGAAGACGGTCGTAACAAAAGTTGGCACGTGAATCGACTCTTCGGGCGGCGCCGCACGTGTGTGCTCAATCATGAATTTGACCCTTCGATTTCAATTTTCGAGCCTTTACCCAACTCGGTTTGGTTATGGAGCAAATCCACCCATAAAATGATTGATGTACATTCAATGTAGGGGTTGAACTTTAGATCCAATGGACAAATTAAATGACGACACTCAAAGGTGCCTCCAATCATTACGTTGAACCCACGAGAACCACGTTTTCTTTTTTGGGGTCACCACTTTCCATCAGTAACGCTGGAGCCTAATGCAAGAATTTTCCAGAGAACTCTCTGAGCTCGATTTCTAGTAATCAGTCCTAAATTTATTATACGAATATCGATTTGATTATAAATTTTTTCAAATTATATCAATAAAATCCTAAATCTTCACACAAATTTAACATGATATGCCAAAATGGCTGGCCAAAAATATGAAGATAGCAAAAGAGTACATAAACGATGTTGATTTAGCCATGTTATTGTTATAAGCCGATTTGAAGATGAAACCCTAACTTAACCGTACAGATTTCGATTTCGCTCATGAGGAACGGTGTCTGATCGTCGATTTTGTCATTCGATTGCAAGGGGGGAAGAGAGGAAAACCACAACAAATGGTACAAGTTCGTCCATAACGGAAGGAAAAGACTCCGATCGGAAACAAACCAATCAGTTCAGCAGAAAATGAGAGCAAAGCGAAAGTGTGATCATCCTGAAGGAGGGAGAAGGAATAGGAGAGCCGGAAATTCTCAACCCGGTGTTCTTGCCCCGCCTCCGCGCAATCGGAGCCGCCATGAATGTCCTATGCATAAGTAAGGTCCGCGGTGACTGCAAAGATGAGGAAACGAAGAAGATGACCTCCGCTGTCTATAGTATTTCCACCTTATCGGCATCGGCCGCAAGGAGGTCTCGGGTAGATATAATGGTCCACTTTGGACCGCTCTTCAATCAATTTTCAAAACAAGTCACGCAGGACAAAGTGGCGGAATGGTTATTTAGCATATGATTTTACGTAGATATGTCACGCAAGTGATCGAAAAAATTTGTGTCGCTTTAGTGAGGCACCGTATAAAAGTGACACTCGTGATTGTTTTATGCTTTTTTTTGTTGGTTGAAATGATACTCTTATCCTTCATATGCCCATTTTTTGCAACACATGGATGAAAACTGGTAGCTCTCCGAACAATCTTTTTTTGCATATCAATGTCATGTGACGAATAATTATTCCTTTGAGGTTAAAAATTAGGAGTTGATTAGAATCGGTTTTCAATTTTTGGAACATCAAGCCCGGAACCTTTCGTGGCTCTCAAGTCCGGTTCTAGGGTTTGCTAAGGAATTGGTTTTTTTTTTTTGGTAGCTTCATTTATTTTTAAATTTGGAAAAGGGAACCGGACTTGTTTTCATTTGAACTGAAAATGAGACATGTTAACATGGACGGCGAGTCCGATTTTCGGGCAAAATCGGACCGGTTGCACTGGCCTATACATAACCACCAGACCCTCCTTTGCAAATTTCTTCGTCTCATCAATATTTGGAAAAGCCATCAGAAGGTCCTCGACGGACGTCGTAGGTACGAAGTACGTACGTGCCCATTGCTTTCGTAGCAAACGATCTCAAATCTCAAGAACAAAAAAAAAAAGAAGAGTACAGTTTCTAGGTTTGCTCATCACTCACGCAATCATTTCAAAACCTTCCAAAACGGGCCATTCTGTATTTCTTCCGAATCACTGTGATTTTTTTTTTTTTTGGGTGGGGACGTCTGCTTAGCGTAACCTAAGCCGGAAGGAGTACTTAGGGATCAAGATGAAAGGTGCCCGAGCACGGCTCCCTCTCAAAGCGGCGGAGATAGGGGTGAGCAACTTGGCCCACCCGAACCGGGACCGCCCGGACCGAACCGGGACCTGTGATCCGTTTTCCGGTTCTATAGAGGTCCGGTCCGGTTCCCGGTTCCTAAAATTAGGACCGGCAACCGGGTAGTCCAGTTCCCGGTTCCGGGTTTCTAGGACCGGACTGGACCGGTCTTTAAAAAAAAAAATTCTAATTCGGTCCGTGAATCTCTTTCGGCTCCTTGGGCCTTTTATTTTTTCTATTGAGAAGTCATTTTATATAAACATTAAAGTTCTATAACTTTATTAATTTCAACAATTAGAGAATAATTTTGGTTATACTTTTTTTTGTCAGGTCCGGTCCGGTTCGGTCCGGTCCATTTATCGGTCCGGTCCGGTCCGGTTTCCGGTTCCGACAAATTGGGAACCAGGACCATCGGTCCGGTTCCCAGTTCTTGAGGGGAACCGGACCAGACCGGACCGGAACCGATCCCCCCCTAGGCGGAGACGTCGTAGTCGGACATGCATATTTGCTTTTGATGGCCCAACTCCAAAGCAAAAGCTGACCTTATCAGTTGCGCTTCCCCATTGAATACTACAAGTAGAAGATAAGCAGACGTTGCTAGGGTTGCAAAGAAAAAAAAAACCTTCGAAAATAAGTTCGCCCGGCGTGACGTCAGGCCGTGAAATCTTAAGATTATAACGGGTGCCGAAATTTTTTAGAGATGATGTAATCCCCGTTATTTCGGGTCATAACTTAGTCCAAAAAGAGTACAATACTGAGCTTGAATATAACAGAAAAGAACATATTAGTTTGAGGGAAAATTGAGCGCTTTGAATCAATTTATATGCTGTCGGAATATTTATATTAAACCATGTTTTTATCTGACAATTTCAATTTTTTTGAGCGGTTGAAAGTGACGTCGCAATTACATGACATTAGAGCATGAGGTTTTTGAATTCAAATATTTCTAGACAACTTATTTGTCTCCCTTATTTATATTTTTCACGTTTAGACTTAGGTCAAAGTCTAGTCTATGCATGAGGGGGAGTAATAGAATGATTAAAATATTAAACAACGCATTCATTTGATCTTTTAGAGCGGTTGGCAGTGAACGCCACAAAATTTTACATACGTAAATGCGCTTATCATTATACGGTTGTTATGAATTTTGAGGCTATGTCATTTTGTCTTATGGCTTGGTATATTTCGAAAACCTTTATCATGTATGAACTCGTAGGTATTGTTTCAAGTGACATACAATATTAACCAGTTTTACAACCTAACGATAAAAATAGATTGATCGCTGAATGATGTGTCAAATGAATTATTAGCATCTCAAGATTTATTTACATGATCAAGTTTCATATTCCAACTTAGAGTCGACCAACAGATGATCCTTACGTTTATTTCAAGGATACTGTAATCTAATCGGAAAACATTTTCTAAAGGAGTCATCTTTCAGGAAAATTATATCTTTTCCTGTATTCGGCCGAAATCCAAAAATGAAATAGAAAACGATCGTTGCCACCTTGAAATAGAAAACCACTTTGTGTTTTTTGTTTGGGAAAAAAAAAATTATCTTTCCCACAGGACATTGTTGCATTGCTTGGTATCTATGCTTCGTATGATAGTTTTCTGTTGGATTGATGCGCCTCCAATTCACGCAAATGATAGCAAGATCACCGTAATTTTAAACCAGATTTCTTTTAGAAATTTTTTGAAGGAGCTAGTACGCTTGTTATAACAAGCATCACAAATCCAATTTGATCTTCCAGCTCCAACCATATTCGAGGAGAACCAACAGTAGAGAGTAGATAAATAAGAAGAAACCCATGTATCTTGTCCTCACCCAAAACTGGATAAGTGCAGAAGAAGAAGACGCACTAATGAGGCTGGAGCTTGAAGAATGGCAAGCGACAACACTCTTTTGTGTGATTAGGGAGAATGTTAAGGTTTCTGCAGAGCGATTTTGATATTCCTGGATCAAATTATTTTCCGCCAAACAAATGAAGTATGAGTCAAAAATATCAATCCAGGTTGCCGACTCAGTTCATTTTACTTGTGGAATGTTGGTTTTCGCTCCACGGTTTTGTCGCAAACTTTACATCACCGCCGTCGTTGTCTCCCCGCTGCGAGGTTTGCCAACTCAAATCAACTGCGGTTCGTCGATGGTCCTGTAATTTTCCCCATGAAAGACATTAAACAAATGGCAGGAGTCGCTTTCTTAGGACGGCCCTAAGCATAATATGGTTATGAAAATCTACACCTAGGCACCATGTTCATGTAATCGTCTTCTTGTTTGTTAGGTGGCAACTGTATGCAGTGATTAAGGTCCCTTGTCCTTATTGAGTCTTTAGCAGAAGCAGTGAAGAACCTGTCGCGTCGAAGCGGCTGTTAGGAATATTTGTTACCTTATAATGCATCCGGGCATAGCGCCGATCCCAACCGGTATAGTAACCAGTGCAGTCATCGTCCTCAAATTTCGATGAATGCAATTCCAACCATAACCATGTCTACCCGGTAGCGTGCGACCTCTCGTTCTCTTTCTTTTCGCACTCGCTTCATAGTCTTCTCCTTTGTCTGCTATCATGTTATACCCTTTGTCAGTCCCCTCCCCTTCACTTTGATATAAGTAGCTTCAACAAGAACTCCACGACATACTGTACGAAAGAGTCGCGGTACCAGTGGAAGGAACCGCTGATCTCACCCCCAAAAGGAACCAATCCACAGGGGTTTCAGGTAGGCCGCATTCGCTATTCCAAACCCGTCTATATATGGGATTCTATTAGCCGGAGACAAGCGGACTTCTCGACCCGTTTTTCTTTCTCCATCGAACCTTTCAATCCCAACCGCACCCAGCTCGGCATTGCCTTCTTTCTTGCTCCTGCTGGCTTCACAATCCCAACCAACTCGGGTGGTGGGTACCTCGGATTGTTCAACGCAAGCACACTCAATGACGGGCCTGGGAACCATATCGTAATGGTCGAGTTCGATGCTTGTGGAAACATGCAAGTAAATCATGATTCTCCAGGGCAGCATATTGGAATCAACGAAAACTCGCTCTCTTCACCTGTTTATTCCAGTTGGGATCCCGGATCACTCAACGGAAGTACAACTAATGTTGTGGTAACCTACAATTCCACCAGCAAGAACCTTAATGTGTCCTGGTCGTTCGATGGCGAGCCAGTTTCTTTGGACGACAAAAACTCCTCGCTCTCTCAGACCATCGATCTTTCTGAGGTCCTTCCTGAATTGTCGCAATTGGGATTTCAGCTTGTCATGGCCTCTATGGGGAGAGATGTAGGAACCAAATAAAAAGGAAGGAGGAATTTTGCGGAAGCTTGGAGGATTTAATTTGGAGAGAATAACAAAAACACAAATGAGAGAGCAATACTACAAAATACCTTTGCCAAGGTTTTACATAAAGAAAATCAAGTTTTGCTCTAAGTTTGTTCTTACAAGAAAACTCTCTCTCTCTCTCTCTCTCTCTCTCTCTCTCTCTCTCTCTATTTCTTCTCCTCCTTGATATGAAACTTACAAGAAAATCACACATATTTATAGTCAATTCTATACCTAATTTTTGCCAAACTTAAATGTCTTTATTTGACTACACTTAATTTTATCAAATTCAAGCACACCTAAGTTGTCCATTTTTGACAATCAATAGTCAAAAATTGAGGCTTAAGCACACCTAAGTTGTCCATTAATAGTCAAAAATTGAGGCTTCTTCTTTTTTTGACTTTCTTCCAAAATTTATTTTAATATTTTCAATAGCCTCCCTTAAAATTGATTTTGAAAGTTCATAACACCAAGCATCGTCTTCAATCTTTCGAACAGATCAGCCTTCAATGGTTTTGTCAGGATATCTGCAATCTGGTCTTCTGATCTGCAGAAATTAAGTTCAATTTCACCATCTTTGACTTGCTCACGAATATAGTGATACTTGATGTCGATGTGCTTGCTCCTGCCATGAAATACAGGATTCTTGGCTAATGCAATAGCCGACTTATTGTCACACATCAATTTAGTAGGACCTGCTTGTTCATGCATCAATTCACGCAGCATCCATCGAAGCCATATTGCTTGACAAGCCCCTGAAGCTAATGCCATGTATTCTGCTTCAGCTGTCGAGAGTACAACAACCTGCTGTTTTTTCGAAGACCAAAAAATTACTCCTGATCCAAGAAAGAAAGCATACCCTGAAGTACTCTTTCGAGTCTCAGTATCACCTGCCCAATCACTATCTGTATACCCCAACAGATCAAAGTTGTTAGTATAAGAATATAAAATTCCATGATCACGAGTTCCACTGACATACCGCAAAATTCTTTTTGCCGCCTGTAAATGTGATTGGTATGGTTTCTCCATGAACCTGCTAATAATTCCCACTCCATAGGTAATATCTGGTCTTGTAAAAGCCAAATATCTTAAACTGCCAACAATGCTTTTGAAATAAGTGGGATTTACCAATTCACCGGTTCCTTTTTTCTTCAGCTCCAAACGTTCAATTACGGGAGTTCGAATTGGTTTGAGCGATTCCATTTTTAATCGCTTCATAATATCATTAGCATATTTCTGCTGTGAAATAAATATGCCATTAACTGTCTGCTTCACTTCAAGCCCAAGAAAATAGGACATCAATCCTAAATCAGTCATCTCGAACTGGCTAGTCATAGCCTCCCTGAATTCTGAAAACATTTTTTCACAGCTGTCTGTAGATATCAAGTCATCAACATAAAGGCACACAATTATTATGTCACCGTTAGTATTTGACTTGATATACAGTGTATGCTCATACGGGCACTTTTGAAAATCACGCTCTAACAGGTTTGTGTCGATACGTGTGTACCAAGCACGAGGTGCCTATTTTAGCCCATATAAAGCCTTCTTCAGTTTGTAAACTTGATTTTTATCCCCTTTCTCATAACCCTGTGGTTGCTCCACGTAGACTTCCTCTTCAAGAACACCATTGAGGAATGCTGATTTCACATCCATTTGATGGATCTTCCAATGATTTTGAGCTGCAAGTGCTAAGATCATCCGGATGGTATCCATCCGAGCCACTGGTGCAAATACTTCAAAATAATCAATACCTGGCTTTTGCTTGTAGCCCTTTACAACCAGTCTGGCCTTGTAACGGTCCACCTGACCATTGGGTTGGTACTTCATCTTGTACACCCACTTGACACCAATAGGTTTCTTACCAGGTGGTAAAGAAGTTAACACCCATGTGTCATTCTTCTCAATGGAGTGAATTTCTTCATCCATTGCATGAATCCACCTTTCATCTGCAGCTGCTTCATCATAGGTTACAGGATCACATTCAGCAAACAAACAAAAGTTTACCAATGTTTCATCAGTGATTCCGTTATTATCACTGCCATCGTCTCCTGTGACCACGTAATCCCTGAATTTTGCTGGCGTCTCCCTCAGTCGTTGTGAACGACGTAGTGATGGTTCTGAAGCTGCTGTTGGTGAAGATGTATCACTAGTTGAAGATGATGGAGGCTCTTCTATTTCTCTCTCCAATGGTTCATTTTCGATGGTGATGCTTTTCTGGTCACCCTTTTGGTTCTAGTCCCAAGCTTCATCTTCAAAAAACTGGACATCCCTGCTGATAATTACCTTTTCAGTGACTGGGTTATACAGCTTATAACCTTTAGTTGTGTCACTATAGCCAATGAAGATGCACTTCTCGCTTTTGTCATCCAACTTCTTTCTTCGTTCATCTGGTATATGCAGATATGCCACGCACCCAAATACTCGTAGAAACGAAACATCTGGCTTGTTGCCGCTCCAAGCCTTTTCTGGGGTTCTTCCAAGAACACTCCTTGTTGGACACCTGTTTAGTACAAATACAGCACAAGCAACCGCTTCTGCACAAAAATTCTTAGGCAAATTTTTGGCTTTTAACAGACTTATTGCCATTTCAAAAATTGTCCTATTCTTTCTTTCTGCTATACCATTTTGCTGAGGTGTATAGCTGGCAGTCAACTGACGTTTTACTCCATGAATTTTACAAAATTTGTCAAATTCATTTGAGGTAAATTCTCCCCCTCTATCCGATCTCAACGTTTTTAGATTAAAGCCACTATGTTTTTCAACATAGACTTTAAATTCTTTGAACTTGGCAAATGCTTTAGATTTTTCTCTCAAGAAATATACCCAAGTTTTTCTGGTAAAATCATCAACAAAAATCAGCATGTACCTTTTTTGTCCGACTGATTCAACCTCAACAGGGCCACATATATCTGTATGTACCAGCTCCAAAGGTTGCTTTGCTCTTCTGGCTTTCCCTACTGGAAATGATTCTCGATGTTGTTTTCCAACGAGACATCCTTCGCATGGACGATCTGGACATTCGATTAAAGGCATGCCGGTCACCATCTTTTTCTGAACCAGTAGTTTTAGTCCACGAAAATTTAGATGACCGTATCGAAGATGCCACAGCCAGTTGTTGTCTTTCATCATCGCTTGAAAACTCAAGAGATTCTTCGTCTGAAGAGTCATGGGAAACATCCGGTTCTTCGTCATTTGCACCGTTGTGATCAACTTGTTGTTGACACCTCTGATGGTGCAAATTCCATTTTCAATGTGAACTTTGTGGCCTTTTTCGGAAAGTTGCCCAACACTTAGCAAATTCCAAAAAAGTCCTGGCACAAAGTAAACATCTGCAATAGCAACATTAGTACCATCTTTTGACTTGATATTAATGTTACCTTTGCCCATCATAGGAATTTTTGATTTATTCCTGAAGTTGACTTCACCACGACTCGTCTCATCCAATTGCGAGAATAATTCATTCCGGCCAATCATATGATTGCTGCGACCAGTGTCTAGATACCATATATTGGTGTCTGCAGTACTTGAGTCATCCTTCGTACATGCTAGCACCATGTATTCTTCAGCATCGGTGGTATGTGCGTGCTCCGCCTGCTCGTACGTCGCCTTTGCATGACATTCGGATTTGTAATGTTCGAACTTGTTGCACTTAAAACACTTGACTTTTGATTTGTCACGTGTTTTAAATTTCCCGGTGAAATTGGAATTTCCACCTCTTCCTTGGCCTTCTCCGCGACCTCGACCTCCTTGATAGCTTCCTCGATTTGATGGAACAATACGACTTTGCAAGGCTTGCTCGGGATATGAACCAACGGACTTCTGATTCATTCTTTGCTCATGCGAGCATAATGAACCCATCAACCGCTCCAACGTCATGGTCGATATATCTTGGCCTTCTTCGATTGCCGCAACAACGTAGTCAAATCTTTCAGTCAAAGACCTCAAAATTTTTTCTACGACTCGTACATCTTGGAGTGTTTCACCATTAACCCTCAATTGGTTAACAATGTTTTGTACACGATCAAAATACAAAGAGATAGATTCAGAATCATTCATGCATAAAGACTCAAAATCACCTCGAAGTGTTTGAAGCCGAACTCTTCGAACACGATCGTCGCCCTTGTAGGATTTTTGCAAAATATCCCACGCTGCTTTGGCGGTCTCGGCATTCGATATTTTTTCAAATATCGTCTCCTCCACGGCTTGAAAGATCGCATATAATGCTTTCTGATCTTTTTTCCGGGACTCCACCAACGAATCCTTCTCCTCCTTTCTCATGGCATTGAATTCTTCGTTATTAGCTACTTCGATGTAGCCATTCTCCACCAGGTTCCACAAATCTTGTGATTTGAACAAAACCTTCATCTGGACGGACCAGTTGATGAAATTCTTTCTGTTCAACTTTGGAAGTTGAAATTGAACGGAACTTGTGGACGCCATAACTTGGCTCTGATACCAAATGTAGGAACCAAATAAAAAGGAAGGAGGAATTTTGCGGAAGCTTGGAGGATTTAATTTGGAGAGAATAACAAAAACACAAATGAGAGAGCAATACTACAAAATACCTTTGCCAAGGTTTTACACAAAGAAAATCAAGCTTTGCTCTAAGCTTGTTCTTACAAGAAAACTCTCTCTCTCTCTCTCTCTCTCTCTCTCTCTCTCTCTCTCTCTCTCTCTCTCTCTATTTCTTCTCCTCCTTGATATGAAACTTACAAGAAAACCACACATATTTATAGTCAATTCTATACCTAATTTTTGCCAAACTTAAATGTCTTTATTTGACTACACTTAATTTTATCAAATTCAAGCACACCTAAGTTGTCCATTTTTGACAATCAATAGTCAAAAATTGAGGCTTAAGCACACCTAAGTTGTCCATTAATAGTCAAAAATTGAGGCTTCTTCTTTTTTTGACTTTCTTCCAAAATTTATTTTAATATTTTCAATAAGAGACACAGAATCCACTCATGGGAGTTTACTTCAAACTTGGATGTTGTACGCCCTCCATCGACCTATACATCTGCAAAGGGGGTAAACTCCAGGGTCTATAGGTTGTTAACGTTAATCGTGACTGCTTTAGCAAGTCTCTTGCTAATTAGTTCAGCGGGGTCTTGCTTATTTATGATCAAGATGAGGGAAAAATACAAGCTTTGTGCTTGGAGCGACATTGACAAAGAGATAAAGAGCATTGCCACTCAAATTCTCTTATCAAGAGCTGGTTGTAGCTACGAGTGGCTTCTCACAGGACCGAAGACCCGGCCAAGGAGGGTCTTGCCATGTTTACAAAGGACTTTTGAACTGTGTAGGTCGCCTAGTTGCTATCAAGAGAATCTGCACCAAATCCAATCGTTCCGAGAAGGTCTTCATCAATGAAGTGAAGATAATAAGCTGCACGAAACCCCGAAATCTGGTGCAATTCATACGATGGTGTCAAGAGAAAGGTGAATATTTGCTCGTTTATGAATAGTTGCCTAATGGTAGCCTTGATGATCATCTCTTCGGAGCACGAAAATTTCTACCTTGGGATGTAAGGTGCAGGGTAGCACTAGGCCTGGCATCGGCCTTTAATTATCTACATGAAGAGCTAGAGCAATGCATTCTTCACAGAGATATAAAAGCGGCCAACATATTGCTGGACACGAATTTCAACACTAAGCTCGGTGACTTTGGAATAGCTAAGTTCGTCGACCCCCAGTTTCAGGACTGAAACGACGGACTCGGTAGGAACGTATGGTTATCTGGCACCAGAATATCTCAACGGACGGAAGGCTACTAGGGGTCGTGGTTCTGGAAATTGCTTGCGGTAGGAGGACCCATCCGGTTGGAGAATTTGATGTCCCAGTTTACAAGTGGGTGTGGCAGCTTTACGTTGCTGGATATATGCCTGCAGCAGCAGACTCGAAGCTGGGTTCTAGCTTCGATAGGAAGGAAATGGAGCGCTTGATGATGGTGGGACTGTGGTGTGTGCATCCAGATCCAAAGAGAAGGCCAAAAGCGAGGCAAGTTATCAGGTTTCTTCAGCTAGAAGTCCCAGTGCTGACGCTTCCGCCCGCAGCATACAAGGCTCCCACCTTATATCAGCCATCAGCACTAAGAATAGGATCATGTTGGTGTTCTTCCGGTCCAGAATCAGTTCAGTTAAGCAAGATGGACCATGGCCCCTAAAGCTACTCCTTTTACCCGTAAATATGAGTCGGAGCATGGACCATTTTTGCTCATTCATTTTGTTCCTCATGTATTCCCGTCGTCAGTTATATCCTATGTATCCATCGTTAGCTCATCTACTCGCAGCTCACGCTTTTGGAGGCAAAAATGGCTTTTCTAACACCTGTCATACATATTTTCTCCTGCATGATTGATTAGTGGCTTCAAATGGATTATACAGACAGAGTGGCAAACTTGAAGAACAGAACGCCTGCATAGGCATGAACGGCCATTCTCGATTTCCTCTGGCATTTCAGGTGCTGCCTGTTACACTGATACCGTAACACATTCCCTTAAAAGTAAATTCACTTTGTGCAAGTTAAGTCGGAAAAAGAAAAACATTGTGCAATAGTGAAAATTAAATGCTTATCTATCACCTTGGTAAAATGCATGGTGCATGGACTTAACTGGTCTATAAAACTAAGGAAATTGATTAGGAATTTGCTAGCATAAATTTATTTGGGTAACTATGAGAACAACTGTAGATTGTGAACCATAAAATCTCAAAAGAGTACATCCCACAATAATTTTCAATTAATTTTTTTTTTTTGTGTGGCCCAACACAGACTATTAGCATAAAAGTCACCCAAATAATGTAATATAGTCAATTCCCAATTGAATACATTGTATTAAGCCACAATGCCAGAATAAATGGGCACATTGAAGCCTAATCGAGAAAAGTACATATTAAGAAACAATCTTAGAGAACAATTCTAGAATATATGCATAATAATCCAAAAAATATTATAACATATATTCCAACACTTTTTGCCTTGTATGTAAAAAAAAATGTATGTTTCCAATAAACTCCCTTGCTTTTATTTTGATCGATTAAATTTGAAGCAGCGGACGAGAAGCTGGGTTCGAGCTTCGATAGGAAGGAAATGGAATGGTGGGATTGTGATGTGTGCATCAAGATCCCAAGAGAAGGCCAAAAGCAAGGACAAGTTATCAAGTTTCTTCAGCCAGAAGTCCCTGCGCCGGAGCTTCCATTCGCCGCATACGAGGCTCCCACTTTATATCAGCCAGCAGCACTAAGAGTAGGATCAACATCATCATCATCATCATCTATTCAAGAATCAGTTGCTGCTCAGCAAGGTGGACTCCTAAAGCTTGCGTAGACATGAACGGGCATTCTCGATTTTATGTTGTTTCAGCTAGAGAAATGATTATGTGATTATCCTTAATGTACCATAAGACCAACAGCCCGTTTTGGATTACAAAAATAACAAATAACAAATAATCATAAGTTATTGTGGGGTCCAATCATTTAAAACTTTGTGACCCACAAGGCCACAACATATTGTTATCCTCATACGTCATCCAAAAACTATTAACTAACACAACCCGCTTGGATATTGGCTATTGTATTAATCTTATAACGTGATCTTTCAAAGATAATTCACTTTGCTTGCCCTGCCTAGTGTTCATGACTGTCCTATAACAAACGTCGGAAAATGATTTCCCTAATTATTTGTAAAGTATCGCCAAATTCATTTTCCTTAAAAATAAGTTCTTTTGGAAATTCTTTTTAATAAATTTAATTTTTCCTGAAATAAGTGAAGTTTCAATTCCATATACTACTAAAAACACACCTACAACAACAATAACAGCAACAACAAAATTAGAGAGAATTACCAAAGAGATCCTAAACTTATTGTAATCGTGTCAATTCAATCATAAACCTTTTGTATTTGTGTCAATTTAGTTCATTTGGTTAGTTGTCGCAAACATGGCATTGCAAGTGCTTACGTGGACTTTTTTTGTCCGAATATGATTTTTAATGTCAATTTTATTTAAATTAAATTCAAAAAATATGTTAAAATTTGAGATTGAGAGAGAGAGAGAGAAGCAAGCTCCATCGTCGAGAAGGGCCGGTGAGGGTTGGGGGATGGTGGCGGCAAGGGCTTCTTCTCGCTCTCTTTTTTTTAAAAAAAAATTGTGAATTTAATTTAAGTAAAATTTGATGTTAAAATCAGATTTCAAAAAAAAAAACCCACTTTAGTACCGACGACTCCACGTCAGCACCGGCCGGCCAAATAGACTGAATTGACACAAATGTAAAAAGTTTATGATCGAATTGGCAAAAAAATAATTTAGGATTGTATTAGCACAATTGCAATAGGTTTAAAACTTTTTTTTTTTTGTAATTTTCTCACACAAAAGCACACCAATAAAAAAACACTAAAAGCAATTGTAATATTTTCGTCCAGCCATAACTCCCGGTGGGTCATAAATTAGGACAGTACCCGCATATAAATTTATAATAAGTATTAGCAATGGTCTCCACGGTCCACGTTTTCTGTTCAAATGCTTAATTTACCAAAGCCGGTCTACAAAAAGTAATGTACTGGATAATATGTCATAATGTACTGGATAATGTGTCATACTTTTTTTGGTTACTGTCCAAAGGTCACCTACAGCCCGACACATTATATAATTTATTGATTTCATAGATGGTCGTTAGAAAGCCTTTCATTTTATTATCATCAAAAATCTCTCTGGATAGCCCATCTGGTCAATGTTTAATGGGCCCAATTCCTCTAAAAAGCACTAAACTTTCAATCTATACCCAAGTTGTCTGGGCATGGGCTGCTTCTGTTTTGAGCTCAAACATATCATCTTATGACAAGTTGTGGAATGTCCTCCAGCCCGATTTGTTCTTTGATCCAGCGGAAGGTCGAAGCGTCATTTGATACCGATAACCTGCCTTCCTGCCTAATGCACACTGATCAAGAGAACTTCCCATAATTCATTGTCGTGCAGATGTCATCAGGAAGTGACAATGAAACATCATTCTCGATTTCTAACCCCAAAACCCACCAAGATTAGAGCCATACAACAACCCCAAACAAAAAGTAGCACTTAACATAGCCGGGTATCAAACTTAAGACTTATACCCATGCTAAAAAGCTCCTGGCACAGCAGCTTAGCACCGTAAGGTACATTCACCTTCACAATGTCATCAGCTGACCCGCAAATCCGGCAATAAGGACCTCTAATCTTTCGGCCACCTGGTACCGATCGCTGAATGACGTTGGCCATAGTCTGGCATTTTTGGCAGACATGCATTTGGGAGGAATCACTGAGGGTATAGAGGCGCTCGTGAAGGTTGGCAGATGCGCCGTGGGCAATTAGGCAATCTCTCTCCATCTCACCGAATTTAATGCCACCAAAACGCTTTCGATCAGCAACTGGCTGCCGCGTGAGCGGGTGGACAGGTCCTGTGTTTCTGAACTTCACCTTGTCCTCAGCCATGTGGATCAGCCGCTGGTAAAATGTCGGGCCCATAAATATTAATGATCGGACCATTTCACCGGTCCGACCATTGTACACTCTTTCGCTCCCCCACCTCGAAAATCCAGCCCTGCAGCATGTAGGCAGCATTTAACAATTTAAAAAGTTGCAATTGGAGATTAGGGAGGAGACATGATCCACACATGCGGCAACAAATGGTAAACACATGCATATATGTTGCAGGTTTCAGTGACCACCTATGCAACTGGTTGGTAATGTCCTCCACTGAGGGTGTAGAGAAAGGGGTAGCATATTTCACTGGCCCTCCGAGAGCAATCCCCTTCCCTAAAGCAGCCTCCAGCAGCTGGCCAGGTGTTTGCCTTGAGGGAAAAGCGTGCGGATTTATAACGACATCTGGGACTATGCCCTGTACGGTGAAGGGGAAATTCTCTTGTGACTCAAGAAAGCCAAGGACACCCTTTTGCCCATGCATGCTAGCAAACTTGTCTCCAAGGCACGGGGATCGAACCTGCATGGCAGAATGTTAAAACCAAACAGACTATTATAAGCAAACTGAATATGGGAGCAACATGAAATCTATACTCTCGACAGCAGATTTCACCATTAACTAACAGCAAGTGCAAGCTCAGGTGGACAATCACAACCTTAACCACAGTAAAGGATGCATGAGGTATTCGAATCAAATTTAATATTTGACTAAACGAGAGAAGTGCTTGATTACCTGTCTAAGAGAAACCACGGCAAAGTTCTTTCCATCATCATTTGCAGAGAGCACAACTTTCTGTACCATTCCCCTTTCTGTGTGCTTGAGCTTAATACTGTGATCCACCCCAGATTCTGCACACCTACCAATGACAATGTCACCGCTCTGCAAGTTTGCACCAACAAACGGGAGGCCATCATCGTCGAGGCTATCGACTCGCCCAATTTTGCTTTGCATCTTCCCAAAATTTACAAAGTCCTCTGATCTTCGCTTCTTTTCTACAGACTCTTTGTTCTCAACATCAGCCTTGTAACTCCGGATGTGCTCTGATCGGAACATCCCTCGTTCCATAGAAGCCCGGTTCATAACTAAGGAGTCCTCCTGGTTATAGCCGAGATGAACATTCACTGCCACAATAGCATTCTGGCCATTATAGAACTCCGGCTTTGGTAGCATGCCCTTGTCAACAAGAGAGTTCCCTTGTTTTCCAAGACAATCAGATATCATCGTTCGGAAAAGTGGTCTCTGGGGATAGTACAGCTGATGTGAAAGAGTGTCTACCCTAATGTTTGGATTAGTTGTGGAGAAACCAATTCCCTGCTGAGAATGCTTCTCAGACTCATACAGGACTCTTCTTGCATGATCATGATTGGCAAAAGGAATGATGCCACAGCTTAACCCTAACAAATATGACATGTCAAGTTCGCAATGTGAAAATTTTACAGGGCGGTTTTGATCATTTTCCTTGAAGAGGTTCTTGACACTCCATGCTGTACAGAAGTCTTCTTCCTCTTCGGCCCCAATAAGTTCAACAATCCCCTTGTCCAACAAAGTCGGGAAATCATACTGGTCCCCTTTCAGTGCTTTGATTCGCTTTAAATTGTTGACCACTAAAAGAGGACGGAGAATTCTTCCAGAATCTGAAAATATCCGCACTTCTCCCTGATGTACATCTCTCTTGATCTCCACCTAAAATTCAAAAATTGCAGAATAATTAGAGAAGAAACGAGAAAATTATGATTTGCTGATAAACCACAGTCTGAACTCTACTTATGAAGTTGTCAGATAAAAGAGAGCGAACTAATCACTTCTTCAGCCCTAATCCCATAAAGATATCAATGCAAAAACACTGCCATTTTATTTTCTATGCCATATTTCAATCAATTCAGTACTACCAACAACAAATGCCCTAGAAATTACAATCTGTGTAGCAGTTGTAATTTTTCTCGATTTTTCTCGGGACAGGCTCTCATTCTCTAATAAAAGATTTTGCCTAGTTAAATTAAACACCTGTGAAAGTGTTCGGGTGTCCTCTTCCAACTTAATTTGGGAGCTCACGGGGTGTGCATTAAGCTGATAAACTGGGAGAGTAAGGAATACTGAATATTACTGGTTAAAGGGTTAAGATGCAATTCGACTGAGCCCTAAATCAGAGATTATAAATCTCACATAAACTGACCACCCAACTTTCAGCATAGAGTAGCTCGACCATTAGATCAATCAACCCCCTGAAATCATTGCCGAACATGATTTATACTGACACATCATATACGTTGTCTATGTTAATTCATAAGCTTCACCCGAGACATTTATAGGTCAAGCAAGTTGCAATACTTCACAAGCATCTAGTTGCAGATCATGATTTTATCCGGCCCTCTCAACTCAAGCAAAATGAACTGACACAAAAAGGAGTATATTTGTGTAGGGTTAATTTCAAGGAACCTGGGAAGGCAGCTCCTTCTGGCGCCGCTTCTTTCTTAGGCTGTTGACAAATGAAAGAGAATCCTCACAGATGCCGACCCAATCTCCATCCAGGAAAACCTTGATTTTGCCACGAAGTGAAGTAGAAGAGTCATCTGCAACCTTTTCCATTCCACAGTCACGCAGTATTCCATCCAGAGGTTCCAATGTATTGGTACTCACAAGTCCCGTCACAGCTAAATTTTTCACAAGCCCACAATTTTCACCATCAGGCGTAGACAGGAAACACACTTTGCCCCAGTGGGAAGGGTGCCTACATGGTTAAGAAAGATATGAGTGCATCTCCAATTTCTAAAGATTAACTATTAATACAAAAAGTAGAGTCAATGCCAAATAAATGGCGATCGTAGGATGAAAATAAATACACAGCGCAAGTGAATGTCGGTTGTAGGATGAAAATAACTACACAGCGCAAGTGATGATCTAGCCAGACAAAAGATTTTAACCTCAAGGCACCTGTTGGATTTTAACTTAAAAATGAACCACCAACCCTGTTGAAATCACATGGTAAGTAGTCTGCTGAATGGGGTAATATCAAGCATTAAACATACGAGGAGAGATTCCTATACTTGTGGTACTTACGGGTATCGGGCATCTCCAACTTTCCCAGTGTAATTGACATGCTGTCGCATTTTTCTCATATCAGAAACTGCTTGCAATGGATTTGTTCGCCTTAAAGTTGCCACGACACCAGATATCCTTTCTGCTTTGAAAGGATGTGACCAAGCTCCAGTTGAAAATGCCCTAGAGAGACCGTTGGTGATGATGGACGCATCTAGGTAGTGTTCAATGTCTTGAATACTACGGTCTGGATAAAGATCTCTCTGGATAGCCCTCATCATGCGCCTTCGGGCATTCAAAATTTGCACTCTCAGCTCTCTCTCAAGAAGCTCCCCAGCCAAGTCCAACCTCTTATTTCTAAAGTCATCCTTGTTATCACATTTTCTGCGACCAGTATATGCTTGTAACAGGCATTTCACCATATAAGCAAGATATCTAGCCTTCTGCTTACGGCCAGTCAGACTCGGAAACAAATAGTTGTCAAAACACTCTTCAATTGATTCTGCAGGTGGAAATTTGCAATTTTTTATGCTTTTCTCTACTTCGCTAAGTGCTTTCCCCCCTTTGCGGAAACCATTATATTTCTCATCAGCTTCATGAATGGAAGCAAATAGAATGTTCACAACCCTGGAATCATCATGACCGAAATCAATTAGCTCCACAACTTCTTTGTCTGATGACACACCGAGGGCAAAAAATAATATCCAAAGAGGAATCTCCGTCGACAAAAAGTATGCTGTGAGAACCTTTTCTTCCCCTCTGATGTATTCAACGTCACAATTTCCTGCGAGCTTTATATATAGCCTTTTCCTCTTCCACGCTGACCTGTATGCAATCGTCCAACCCTGATTATCTGAAATCCAGAGTTTCTTCAGACTGATCTGTTCTTGTGAGATAAATGTCTGCAAAAAAGCAAGATACAGCGAGCACAAATCATTATAAGCAATTTCATTGCATGGTCAGAATCTCAAAATTGACAAACGAATGAACGACGGTGGAAGGTTATGCAATGACATATTTTAGCTTCATCTCATTAAGCTTTAACATGAGATGCCTGAGTTTGGATTTGCTTTTTAAAGGACTGTCAAGACAAAATATCAAGCACTCTCGATTAAAAGAACAAACCAGAACATCAAAAGTCAAGGACTCTTGCTGTGCACAGTGGCATCTAAATTGAATTCAAGTCCACATACATCACCTTTCGTAATAACTGTGGGAAACCTAGCTCTTAGAAATCCATTAGTTATTCCAATTTCTCCACTCCTCAAAAAATGTATTGTTCTTTTATCCTCCACAAAAAGCCACCCCAAGACCAGGAATATGGGCAGATGAGAAGAGAAGTATCTCTCAATACAAAATAGTTCTGATATGGCATACTTACACACTGAAAAAGGCAAGGACTAGACAGCAGTTCAATTAATCTATTAATGGTCAGTTCTTTATCAGCAAAACAAAAAACAATTTATAGCAACCCAGTGTCACGAAAAGCAAGACAGTTTGGATAAGGGCGAACCTATTTCCACCACTATATGACTATATCCACCTGATTTTAACTAAAGAGACGAATTGTCCTTAATCATTCAATTACCATTTAAAGTGCTCACCCAAATTTACTTGCTTTCCTTCTTTCTATGTTCTTTTCTAATTCTATGTCAGATCTAGTTTTTATAATTAAGAATATCACATGTTTTCTTTTCTTTTTTAAATTATTACGTGGGTAGTACCATGTATATTAAAGACACAATGTTTTTTTTTTTTATAGATTTTATTTCGGTAGAGATTACCCCTTTCTAAGAGAGAAATTTCAAGGAAACCTAATTCTTTTCTATCTTGCCAAGCAAATTTACGAATTAACTGTCAAGTAGAATCTAGGAAATTTTTACCATATGCATAACATATAATGGGATGATCGGATGGAGTATAAAAATAACTTCTTCAAAGATTTTCAAAAACAAAATCACATTCATATTCCAGAACATGAAACTTTAGAAGATGAAAGTTGATTAAACCAAAAGTTTGCATAAAATAAAAATAAAAAAAATTATCTTAGCACGCTAGTGAAACTTCATTCATTTTGGATTGACAAAAACTAATATCATTTGTGGAATGATTACGAAAAAGAATATTAAGGTGCCTATTATTTCATCTCGATGTTTTCAATACATTTCTAGGTATTCTTATAATTTCTTAAATGCTATGTGTAAAATTGTCTCACTGAGAGTAAGGATGAAGAAACATTTTTAGTATAGTAAATAAAGAGATCGATAATTTTTTAGACTAATGACAATTAAAAATAAAAATTCCCTGCGATATTGGCTTTTTAGATAGGAGAGACCAAGAGCGGATAAGTTGTTATGAGAGCAAAGATGAAGAACAAACTAGTTTTTATCTTCTAAAAAATAATAAGCCCAAATTTGAAGCTAAACCATAAAAGGTTAATACCTAATTTAAAACAAATTGTGTAAATATGGAAACCATTAAAGGTGATTTTATCTGTCTAGTGAAAAATGAGTGGATTTAGTTATATAGGAATGGAAATAGCCCACCCTTTGGATAATTGAAAGCACACTGTGTACTAGCCTAAGCAAACAAAAGTTCGCACGAAGTCAAACCAAGAATAGCATGTGGGGAGATAATGAAAAACAAGCTTCGGACTCACCTTTTCTGCACCCTTGACTAGAAAATAGCCTCCAAGATCAAAGTCACAATCGCCTTTCTCAGCTTCACTCATCCAGCATAAATTGGATTTCACCATGATGGGAATCCTCCCAACCACGACATCTTTACTCTCATCACTTGTCACCTCCTTCTCCACAATTTGTTCTTTCCCAGTTTTGAATTTGTCACTGCGCACTGGTTTCTGGGTGTACACCTAATGAAAATGACAATAAAAAATTGAATTGATGCTAAAGAACCATATATTTGGCGTTGGTCAAACAATTGCCAAAACAGACATCGATGGAGCCACAGGATGCACTGAAATGATAAATTTCTCAGGCATCTTTTAGGGCAGATCGTCCATTCTCTAAGGATAAAGCAAATGCAAAAGGTTTCTGGTGATATCTGTCCAAGGATTAGGAGGTCCACCACCACCACCAACATTTTTTTTTTTTTTTGGGTAAAGACCACCACCAACATTTAACATCACTTTTATCCAAGGAAAAACATATGTGAGATCACAACTATGAAACAAGTTACCCACTGCCGATGCAAAACTTATCTCAAGGTGCAGCAAGGAACTCAGACTGTGCCCTACAATACTGGAGGATGGCATGCTGACTAGTAGACATTACTGAGCATTGCAGAGAATCATGCAGAAGCAAAACAACAAACACCTGCATTCTTAGAATTTCAGCACCTGCAATAAACTGCATATTCACCTGAAAATGTATGTTAACTTTCATCCGTGATGAATATGTCATGTTTTGGAGCCTAGCATGCCTCGGCAGTAAATTCAAATATTCCTTCCCGCATTCAGCTAGCTTTTCACCAGAAAATTGCGGTCGATCAAGAGTGACCTTTCCGAACCTCACGAGTGCATAGCGCCAGTCACTTTCACCCTTTTTTGATGGATCGTAACCAGGCTCGACTATAATATCTCCAAAGGAATCAAAAACCTTCTGGATTCCATTTTCAATAAAATCATTGAAGGAGTTGATCTGGTGACTGATGAGACCATACTCATGGAAGAATGCAGTGGATGCCTTTCTACAAAAGTCCATCAGAAATGGCTCTCCAAGATCATGCAAGTTTGGAGAGTCAACAAGCTCTTCGTCATCGCTAGAAATGTCCATCTCATCACCATTAACTGACGCCACGTCACTTCTTCTACCCATTTGTCCCTTGTAAGAAGAAGATTCACCCATAGAGAACAAAATCTGCATACAACATGAAACAACCTAGTGAGTGAATAATCATGTGAACAAAGGTACAAAACACAACATAAGTACGAGTGCAGGCATAACTGGATGAATCTAAAATGAAGGAGTTGATAATATTCAAATGTAGCCATAAAAGGACAAAACCCCACAATTTACGACATGTCAAGATTCAGAGACATGATGCTTCCATGTAAACACATTCTTCCAAAATGTCAAACCATACTGAGATCCATTTACTTCCCCAGTCTTTACTCACAGAAATTGTTATAGGATACGAGCAAAATGGCTCAGTTCTGCTCAAGTGATTTTCTAGCACAATGAAACTAAAAGGGTGATTACATTTTTCCAAGGAAAAACTATACAAGCCAAAGAGAGACACACGTGACGCTTGGCTTAAAATGTTATCACTTGGCTTGGAGGATCACGAGCGACTTATTGCCACCCTCTACTGGGTACTCACAAGGCCAGAGAGGGCGTTAGTTTTTCGTCTTCCTTTTTGGTCATCGAGGCAAATGAAAGAACGAGTAGAAGCCATCTAACAAGCGAGTCGACTCTCGAACAGAGAAAAGGGGGGGAAAACAAACCCCATCGAAAAAAATCATAAAGTATGCAACTTTTAGAGGAGAAAATGCAAGAAGCAGCGGCAATGCATCGAAAATTAAAGAGCAAGTATAACCCTGTTTTGTTCTTTTCTTTTGTTTTGTGTTTTTTTTTCTTGATGATCACCTCGTATCCCGTGAACTTGTCCGATTCCCATAAATCAAAATGATCATCAGCAATCTATCCTGTTCGCTTCTCGTCTAGCCGAGTGAATGCAAAATAGAAGAGAAATGTGCACGAATGACAAGAGATCAGGAGGCATGCAAGAGCTCATACAACAGTGCTATACCCATTTCCGAATTTGACCAGGAAGAAAGAAAAAAAAAATCGTCGAACGCCAAAGAATCGAGGAGAGAGAAGGTAACCTTGGGCGTATGAGAGTCGGGCAGATGAAGAGAGAAACCCTAACTCCGCTGCTAAACTTAAAGAGGGAGAGGGAGAGGGAGCACAGCAGACAGTGAGCGACCGAGTGAGCATCCGAGACCGAGACTCTCTGTACTGGGACTCACCGACTCACAAGAAGGCCGCGTTCCCTTCAATTTGCGCTTTCTTCTCTTTCTCTGTCTCTCTGTCTCTTCTCGGAGAAGGGGAAAAAATAATTATTTATCCACGTTCATCCATAAAAGGGCTATTTATTGAAAAGAAAAATGGTTGTTTAACCATGACATGACGAAGTCGTTCAATTGATTAGACTGTGATTTAATATAAACTCAATTAAAAAGAGCCAAAACCCTCGACAGAACCTTCAGCAATAATTCAATAACCCAGCACCCAACTTGGATGAGCACATTATTTTAACTTGTCGGGCACTGCACGCCTTGGTCCTCAATTGGGATAAACCTTTTTCTTCCCCATCTCTACAAAATACCCTTTAATTGCTTTACATCTAAGGAGCCTCGAGATCCATGCAGACCTTAGGTGAAGCCTTTTAATGTCATGCTTAAGACCAATCCACATTCATCCATAAGAAGGGTTGTTTATAGAAAAGAAAAACTATTTTGAAGAAATAATTTTTTTCACTTTTCAGTATTTAGGCGGTCGAAAGTTAATCGATGAACCGAAAATATTTTTCTAATGGACTGAAAACGAATAAAGCTTAAATGAAGGGAAAGGACTTTCCATACTAGCTAGAAAACAATTAATTTCTCTTAACCACCGTATAAATGAAAACTATGGTGCGTTTATTTTGAAATAAAAAAAATTAGGGTAAATGACAAAGTTTTTTTTGACGAAAATGTTTCTCCTTTTATTAAGTTTGGGCGGTTTCTTTTGTTTTTTTTTTTTTTTGGTCAGAAGGGAATTTCTGTTGATTGAGTACTTTCGGTAAATCAAACACATGGAAGTCTAGAAACTAATTCGTAGAAAATTCTTTCACTTAAAACTGGTTGCTACATGAAAAAAAAAAGACTCCTTTTTTTTTCATTTTGGGGGGTCAACTCTTTGTGAGTAAGCCCATTTTCCCTCTCCATGTCTTTGGAGTATTGAGGACACTTGGCCCAACTTAAATTAAAGAAGCGTTAGGGTTAGCCCGTACCTGATATCTCAAAATCTTCTATTCAACTAGTGACTTTACCACCTTTCGGAAAGAGACCAACTTAAATTAAAGAAGAGGTGGGAATTTCACTATTTGATCCGGTTCGACCGGTATTAATGGATTGACATTTCTATATCTTCCGAGATTGGTTGTGGATCGGGTCGACTTCCTTACGTCAATAGGATTATAAATTATTTTGAAATTTTACTTTTAGGAGAAATGAGGTTAAAATCTAGAAACTCGGGGAAAAAAAAAACTAGTAACCCGTCAAATTAATGGTAAAATATATAAAGAAGAAGGAGGAGGAAATGTTTTTGGCATGGGCTTAGGTGTATCGCCGTTCTTGAACTTTTGCATTCGCGTCCGGTGACGTTGCGGTGATGGGGCTCATGTCCAGCTGGCAGCTTAAGCCAAACATTTTAGCAAAGTAAATTCTAACAAAAAAAAATATTTCCGACCAAAAAATAAAAATTTCCAACCCTTGTCCGAATCCTTTTTTGTGGTCAAAACAGATCAAGAATGGGCTCTTTCTTGTTTTCGCTGGGAAATGGCCCATCCTTCATAAGCATTTGGGCCGCGGATTAGCCATAACGAAACCGAACGCCGGTCCAACTGAAATTGATTCGGTCTACACCAATTGTCTTTTGTTAGTTTGACCGGATCAGATGGAAGGACCGGTCCGAGCTAGTTTGAACTGGGGATTCAGAAACATTAGTTGTTTGATTAAAATCGTTTTTTTTTTAATATCAAGTAAAGGGGTGAGTGGGGACGATGGATGTATCCCTCCAACAGTTACTATAAAAGTTCCTTGATCAATACATGATGTTTGAATTAAGCCGTAACTACTAAATCTAGCTGTATGTGTGTAAACCATCACCGCAGCACCACGAGCTGTTTGTTTTAGTCGAAATTGTGCATTGCGACTGTCAAATACAATCTATTGGGGATAGTAGTCGAGGAAAAGGCTACTATTTTTATGGATTAGGTGCATGACAAAGGGTATTGATCTGACACCAAAACAATTCATTTTTGGCCATCCAGCCGGATTTTGACTCGTGTCTTGCCCTACTTTTTTAGGTTGACAAGATATTTCATTGCCTTGGTTAAACACCCCCATTTTAGTTAACAGGGCCTGTCTTTTGGGGAAGGAAAACCCCGTGCAGATTGCTAAAATAAGTTGGGTAATTCAATCCTGTGATGTAAATACCCACTTAAGCATTGGGTAAGTTTGTACCGAGCCGTCATGGTAATATAGAGGATAGAAGCGTTCCGTTTGTTTTAAACTTACAAAGATTATTATGACCTTCTTTTGTATTTCCACATTAGATAAATAGGCCACCAATATGTTTGATTCTCCTATTCTATTGATAGGAGATCAGTCTGGTTTAAGCTTTGATAATGTAATACTCGAGCTTTGCCCCTTTTCTTATCCCAGAAGAAGAAAGGCAGTCTTTTTATATAGTGGCCCGTACGGTTGCCAAGATTCGCGCTCCTTATTCTTCTCCGGAATCTTTTGCCGTGTCTCACATGGCCTTCCTCTACACGGGCATGAACGCCTAGCTGCTCAAAAACGAGCTCATGCATGCGTGATTCATCATCAAAGGAACACCAGAACATGCGCATTAAAACTCCTTGGCGATGTCATGGGCATAGAGACTCCGATGCTACGCAACCACGCACACAGTTGTCTACCTTGTCTCCGGGACCAGAGATACCACCTCACGTGTCCTCCTCCCCCGTTCTCCGATATTCAGAGCAAACCTCCGCTCACTTTGACTCCGGTATATGGTATTAGGACAAGCATGGGGGATTCCGTTCCTCGCTTCATGGGCGAGGGTCCAAGGGAGCGAGCCTTCCTAGTGGGAGGTTGCAAGGCGGCAGCGAACTTGGGACGTCAGAGGGCTTTTATAGCTTGAGCCCGTGTTTTATTAGTAGTTTGGATTTATATGTAAAATCTGTTTTTTCTGCGATCGAGACTTATAAAAAAGAGATGAAATATGCTAATTATAATGAAATCATCTGCTAGATATAATTTAAGAGAAAACCAAGATAAATATTGTGTCTCGATTTCTCGCTTTTTACTCTTTTTACTTTGTTGTATTTTCTATGCCTAATCCTAGCATCCGGGACTAGAGATATCACGTCTCCTCCCTCTTTCTCTGATGACTTAAACTTTCAGAACAAACTGCCGCGCACTTGACTCCGGTATGGTTGAAGGACAAGCATGCCCAGGTCATTTTCTCGATCCTTCTCTCTGTTTACGGCGTTCCCTTCTTTCTACGTCTTCGGTTTCTGCAGACCCTTGTACTGAACATGTTTGTATCACGTTCTTGCCGTTTAACCATCGATGCTTGGTTCACAAACTTTGTCTTGGCCATGTTACTTGATACAGCTCACTCCCCATGGACTTCCTCAAAGCATAAAATAGGAGGAAAGACAGCCCAGAACCCCCGTACGTCGCATGCTATTACGTCCAGTACGTAATAACGTGAGCGTGGCATCTAATTCACTTGCGTTCTACTCATTAATAATGCGACATTATCATATTAACTAGTGAATACACATCTTATGATATGCCACACCGTGGGGTATAAATAGCCTCCTCCTCTTCTTCCAACTCCTCGTCGACACTTCCCATCCGAACTCCAAGAAAATGGCAAAGTCGTTCCTCACCATCAATAGCTCCATGAGTAGTTCATGGCTTCTCTTAGCGTCGTTCTTTTTCATTGTCGCCACATCTCTGAAACGATCGGAAGCGGCCTTGTATAACGTGCTGAGCTATGGGGCGAAGCCGGACGGGAGGTATGACTCGACCCTAGCCTTCCAAAGAGCATGGTCGTCGGCCTGTGGCTCGGCCACGCCGGCCACGGTCTATGTCCCGCGGGGAAGCTTCGTGCTGAGGCCGGTGGTGTTCAGCGGACCGTGCAAAAGTAGGATCGTGTTTCAGGTCGCGGGGACCCTGATAGCTCCATCAAATTACTGGAGTTTGGGGAATTCGGGGTATTGGATATTGTTCATCAAGGTGACGAGGGTTAGGGTTCAAGGAGGGACCCTCAATGCACAGGGTTCTGGTTACTGGGCTTGCAAGAGCTCTGGCAAGAGTTGCCCTGTGGGAGCTAGGGTGAGTTCTCCTAACTTTTGTGTGGATTACATTAATGACATCACGTCTGTAATTTTTCACTAAGCATCTTCTCTGCATCTAGATATATATTTTACTTGTGGGACTACATCCACTTTGGAAAAACTGAGCAAGTTCACTGAAAATTGCAGTGACGGTTCTTTTTTTGGCCCATATTGCAGTAATGTGTTAGCTTTTTTTTGGGCAGTCGATATCGTTCCAATGGTCGAGCAATGTCGTGATCAGTGGCATAACGTCCCTGAACAGCCAGATGTTTCACATCGCGATCGCCAACTGCGCGAATGTGTTGGTCCAGAACGTGAAGATAAGAGCGCCGGCACAGAGCCCCAACACCGACGGCATCCACATCAGTTCTTCCACCGGAGTAACCATCACCACCTCCTCCATCATGACTGGTGACGACTGCATCTCCATCGGTCCAGGCTCCAAGAACATCTGGATCCAGCGTGTCGTCTGTGGCCCAGGGCACGGCATCAGGTACACGGAAATAAAATCATTTGCAAATGAAGAGATCGATATAATTTTGATTACTGTCATGTTTTCAGTACGGAGTGGTTTTATTACTGTCATCCTCGATTCGATCTCTCTGCAAAATAGTTTACCTACATAAGGACTCGGGATATCTCTAATTTACTTTAGTCTATACGACGTGGTTCGATATTCCCGCGTTGGTGACATCGGGTAACTGCATACTATCCAAATCCGAAATCAGTAGCCCAAATGATCTACTTAATTTCTCTTAATTTTAACGTTGTTGGACACGAACAAATATCGCTAAACTAGGAAACAAAATGCAGTGTTGGAAGTCTGGGACAGGATGCGAATGAAGATGGAGTTCAGAATGTGACAGTGACAGGTGCAGTTTTCAAAGGAACTCAGAATGGAGTGAGGATCAAATCATGGGGAAAGCCAAGCAATGGATTTGCTAGAACCATTTCTTTCAGGAACATCGTCATGAAAAATGTGTTCAATCCCATCATCATAGACCAAAATTACTGTCCAGACAACACAAATTGCCCTAATCAGGTTCTTGCTTAACCCACCAGCAAATCTCAATAGAAGGTCATTTGAACAAGTTCTCATCGCCCTGGCATGACTTTTTGTCAGTCATTTACTTTCACTTGCATTATTCTCTTTGCAGAATTCAGGAGTGAAGATTAGCCGAGTTATGTACAAGAACATCAGGGGAACATCAGCCACGCCAGTCGCAATGAATTTCACTTGCAGCCCGACGAATCCGTGCTGGGGCATTGCATTACAGAACATAGAGCTCACCTATCTTAATACACAAGCAACTTCTTACTGTAAGAATGCTGGAGGCAGCAGCAGTGGAATTGTTGTACCGAGAAGCTGTTTCTGAATTTGATAGAACTTATTTCGGTCAAGAGTTGCATTTAGTTGATTTTATACAAGCACATTTCATGTTTTTTGTGATTACACCTACTATTCAATAATAATAAAAAACAACTACTGCAAAACAAAAAAACCGTGACTTCCGCTGGACTTTGAGCATTTTGTCACTCCTGACTTGATCTTTCAGTTAGGTGAACTAGTTATACTAGAACAAACGACAAATTCCGCAGCAGGTAACCAGAACTTTTTCTGGCTAAAACTGAAAATGCACAATTTACTGAAGCTCAATAAATCATTCCTTTCATATACCTGAGGAAAGATTTTGCAATCTCTCCAGGAATTATACACAAGAAGTATCACCATGCGTCCAAAATTATCTCCCCAATTACTTTCCACATTTCCACATCTATGGTAAAAGTAAAAAGAGCTAGCCTTGACTAAAATGTCATTAGTTAAAGAATCAGAAGAGGACCAATCTAGTTGAAAAAATATCTGAAAGCATGGTGAAAGAATTTGAACCTGCTCCTAGAAGCAAGAAGCTGTGTATTTACATCTGGATATTGCCTGCTTCGCATGAATCTGAGGAAACCTTCGGCATTAGAACAGAATGTGCAGTTGGTAAGGGCGCATAAGGTCCCGAACAAGTATCTTATTTCCCCCTCGACCATTCAAGGGTTGTGTGGATTCCGGAAGTCATCAACAACATCAGCAGAGTTGCTGAGCTGCCGATGTTCCGGCGGGTGACCTGAACCACCTTGATTTTTCTTGGAACCATTTGACTTTGAGTCCACACGAAGAGTTTTGGATGAATAGCAGTGACGCACCCGGATCTGGTGGCTCCGTATTTCGGTGGAGCAACTTCCTTGAATTATCAACTTTAATATCACTTCCTTATCCTGGGTATCTTCAGACCACCAGTTCTGTGGTATTCCCTCAACCAAGTCCTCCAGTGTATGCAATTCTTCATGGTGGAACGAAACCTCCACAAATTGTTCAGGTTTTATTATGCCACCAGCCGGCGACACCTATATTGCAATATGACATGATTACCTCAACTTCAGATGCCAGATATATATCTAGGAAAGATAATCGTGAGATTGATGCACTAAGACATTATTGTGAATATACCGGGCTTAAATAATGGCTCAAAAAAACTTTAGTTGATACAGACACAAGGTACTTTAAGCTGACTACACAATTTGAAGGGACCACATACATTAAGGCAATTATATAAGCCAATTCTCCAGGAAATGACAGGGGAGACCATGGAAGTGTTGGAATCAACTATCAGATGAATGTCACTAGACAGCAATAATCTAGTGATACTGGAACACATCCTACCGCTAAGTTGTCCTGGGACCAATTGTGGATACATGGAAGGTTAGGCTGCTACCAAACGTAGTTAAGTTAATTAGACGGCTAATCATTGGCTTAATCGGGAACTACGATATGATTCATTAGAAAGGCTTCTTGATAGTGATATCTAATTATCGATTTTTTCATCCGGCCTATGCAGAGAAACAATACCTCAAGCCATCGTGGGCAGCCAAAGGAACCTCTTGGACGTTGATCTGATGGTTGAGCATCCTCCTTCATAGTGGACTGACCTTCACAGTTAAATCTAAACACGACCTTGTCATCAACACATTTGTTGGTGATCCTTAAAACAGTAGTGTCCTGGTTCTTCAGAAGTATGCTGTCAGTGCTCACAACAGTTTCTGGAACCCGGCGCATTTCTGCTAGCATGGTCCTGATGTTTTCATTTGATTTCACTATATTCCCAAACTCTTGTCTCCTAACTGATCGATCAACATGAGCAATTTCAGCACTGTACTTGCAGCGTACAGGTTTGTGATCACTGTCGGTCACATCCATACAAGCATCATACCTTTAAAAAAAGAACAGCATTAATTTTGCACTGAATTCCCCAATTGCAAGTGGGCACAGATGAAGTGGCGCGTACTGTAGTATAGATGTGACAATGGGGCACTCCAAGCTGCATTCTGACTCCGAAGAGGACCGGTTGTCACGATAGAGGATTCTGTCGCACCAAGCAGGAATGCGCTTCTTCTCCCCAGAATCATATCCTGATATAGAAAAGCAACTGCCTTCAATACCAATAACAAAACAAGAACCAATTAAAAGCAGGCGCAAGAACTCCATTTTTGGGAACCTTCAGTAAGCTATCTGGTTCCATGGACTTTGCAATACTCGCAAGGAGCTAAGATCCTAGTTCGTTAATCCTTTACCTCCTAAACCTGCTTGGTGACGTTCAAACTTGTAAGTTGGAGGAAATTTGATGATTGCCTCACGCATTCCTTGGAATACTTTCCCTGCCTTCATTTCTGCTCTCAGTTGATCCTTTTCTCTCAGCCAATCAAAGCTTCTCTGGGAAACAAAGTCCCTTGCTTCATCATAAGTTATACCAAATAGTCTGTAGTTGAAATCACCAAGAAACACCACCATATCTGCCTCTGACAGATCAGGCCTTCCCTCATCAGAGTTGTGACTTGTGCTCTGCGAAACACCAATCCTTGTTACTTCAATTTAATTAATCTAAATTTGTTCATTTGAGTTGTGGGAGGGGTACAAAGGCAAGAAATGCCATTCAAGAGTAAATGAAGAACTACTCACACTCATACTGCGAGGCATCTGTGCTGAGGAGGAGACACCAGCTGCGACAGAGAGCACAAATGGCAAGCCAGAGGAATAGAGTAGCCAAAATAAATACGTGCACAAGGCAAGATAGCAAGACAAAATCAGGTATGGGACCATACCAGCTGCAGCGGTGAGTACATTATACGATCGGCTGAATGCCATAGTTCGGTAGATGTGGTCAAAATCAGCATTCCGCCGATTTACAGCTTCCAAATGTGCTGCCAAGTGACAGTTCACAAAGCATATAATCCGGTCATAGACACGGATTCTCAAACCTACACCGCCCTGCTCAATAAGACATGGTCACCTCAGTGAATGTCAGGTAGGAGAATATCGAGGGTACACAAATTCCGACTTTAAAATTATCCAAGTCTGCTTCAGCAAACATGACGAACTCTTAACTTCAAATAAAGTAGAAGGTTTATAGAGGAATGGGACAAACCTTATTACCAATTGCACGACCAAATCCACATGCAACTGCTGCCACATCAACGTCTCCAACGTGTGTTCTGAGGTCCTTTCTAACCCTGTACAAAATACAGCAAAAGAAGAGCTCAGAGACCCTAGGATGCAATGGGAATATATGTTGGGTTAGGGATTTTGAATGTTGGCCCTTTGGAAGTTAAAAAGTATGACCAATTTAAGCTGCGTACGCAAGATATTGAGATCATAAAACCAGAGATGCAGCATAAGGGCCAACACACTAAAGGACGTCGACGAAGGTGAAGTCAAATATATGGTACCATGGATTGGAAAATAGAGTTTGGTTACTCCAAATTGGAAAAATGCCCTAGTCAGTGACCTGTTAACATTGCATTTGCAGTTATCGTGCAAGGACCTACCAGATAGCTATGAGCAAACCAGCCAACTGCCTAGACCCCATACGCTCGAAAGTATTTCCTTCATCCAAAGACTTCCCAATAGTATCCAGCCACCAATGTCCAATTGAACTCCCTTCGAGCCCTACCTAAAATGGGCAGACTATGTGAAAACTCATTTTGAGAAAAAAATCAAACAATAAGTACGCATCAAAGAAATGCTTGAACATGCATGCGCCCAAGTGCCAAGCAGCAAAAGGATGAGGAAGGACTAGATGGAGCAAAGAGAAAAAAATATCTTCAAAATTAACTAGAGGTTCATATGATTGAGAGGGGCCATTGGAGAAATTGACTTAGGAGTTTCATCAAATACTAGAGGATCATATGAACCAAAAAACTTCAACAACTGTTTCTCTAGGAGAGAATGAGGACGTGTCTATTATCCACATTCTCTATCGAGAAACGAAGGAACCCTGAGGCATAGCACAATTGACTCATTGTCAATCATCAATAGAAGTCGAAGAAATCATACAGTTTCTTTTGCGGCTGACATCGCAAGAAACCCGGCACCCATCTCCACTTCTTGGCACCCAACAACAACAATTCCAACATCCGAGGCAGCAGAACCTAACCACAATGAAAGTGCTTCCTGAGAAGCTCTCCCCTGGCCAACATTCCACGTGCCAACTAATATTTTGACATTGTGTTGCCTTGTGTATATTTCTTCTTTTGCGGACAATTCTGACCGTAGAATGTTGTCAATAGGTCCTGGAGATGTTATATTCCACCCACGTATGCCACCATGAGTAGCTAAGCTATATATATAATTTCTGCCAACTGCCAATTTAATCACTGGGCTGCTGTGAGCAATCCACCCGGCAATTACATTTCCCTCAAGGTCCAAGACCTGGATTAATCCACTGATATAGCCAATATAAATTCGCGTTCCAAGAGTACAGAAGCATAGAACTGCACAAGCATGGTGATTAAAATCTTGCAAACGGTTTCCACGTCCATCCCATTGCACCAGTAAACCATTTGAACATCCAGTCCAAATCATTCCATCGGCAGTCTGAACAATTGCTTCTGTTTTCTTGGTATTTTCTTCTGTAAATGCCCCAGCACCCTTTGTAGCCACTCGACGAACTGCATCAGCAGCTCCCATTATGGCATTACGAGACCGCTGCAAAAAACTAGTGCTCTGAGATTTCTCCTTTTTCGATGTAGAGACAAATTTAACTTTCATTTCATCTTCCACTGCTTGATCTGGTGCTGAAGCAACATCAACCCTGTTCTCGCTCTGACCCTCTATGTTAAAACATTTCAAAAGTTCTTTGGTGCGAGCATTCCTGCAAACAATTACCATTTTGAAACTGAATATCTTCAAAAGCAAGAAGATTCTCCTTGAAATGATTTTTACACCGAATCATTTCTACATTAGCTTTCAAATCCATATTCTGGAATGCTCAAGCTACATATATCCCTGTTTGAGTGTCCTCACAATTCTTAAAATCCTACATCTGCACTTCTGACTGCATACACCCAAAAGCCTAAAGAATTCATATTGGGAATCTGAAGCTGGTCAGCATTAAATTCAACTTAGTGATCAATAGCTATCAAATACAATATCTGCATACATAAGATCATAAAGCAAAATGTTTTTTCAATGCAAGATCCAAATAAAACCTTAAGCTATCTAACCATCAAATCATATTTTCCGCCAATTAATCTTGCCATTAAACAACACACAATTGGAAAGACAGTAACCTCATCCACAGAAAAGTACTTCTAGAAAGCCCAATTAAGTTGAATAAGAAGAATGATCTCTTGAATGAACCAACGGATTTTAATTGGACAGCATGCTTATCTAGAATTGGTGACTAAGTTTGACAATTGAATGATAACTTTTCTCTTTTTGAGCCTTTTCATGTAAATTTTTCTTGTCAACAAGTTACATAAGAGATTTTCATAAGATGGACACAAGGCCAGTCCCAAAAAAGAGATGTCTTAAGACACATACCATTTTGAAAATGATAGGGGTCCCACAGCCCAAACTTTTCCTCTAACATTATCTGTTAATAAACACTTCACGTCTGAAGAAGAAATGCTACAAGCACCATTGACGGTGACTTGGCTCTTTAGGTCTATGAATGATCTCTCCACCAGTAGAGCAGCCATGTGTTTTTCCTCTGGTGATAGAGAGAGAGATTTTTCAATGGTTTCCCATGGCCATATTTTGATAAAGCCACCTTCAAATCCAGTCCAAAGATCACCTGTATGAATTAACATTAATAGGTCAGCATGCAAGTTTCAAATTCAAACATACTAACAGTACAAATGCAGATGCAGGCAGAAATCATTAAAACAGTGAACTGTCCATTCCTGGTCATGTAAACTGTCCTTCGAGAGCAAGAGAATTCCAAAAGAACAACAGGACAGTAAAAGCAGCAGAGCTTCACAATTGATGCAGTGACTGATTCGACCATATTTATTTTAAACATCACAAAGGACATGGACCGGACACATGCTGCAGTCACTTGGGACTGGAATCAAAGATGATTACAGTTCACAAAGCAAGCCTTCAACTTGGCAGTCGAACATGACCCTCACATTGGCCTATTTCCATCTCCATGTCACCTGCAAGTTCCATCAATCATGCCTGCTCTAGTTCACTAAAAATAGTTCCCTGGAATTAACATACTTGTTCATAAAATGAAGTACAGAAACTTTTTGAATGTCCAAATTAAAAACTTAAGCTGATGGGTGGAAGGAGACTACATGGCTATAAGGCAATATTGAAACCCATAGACAAGCAATGTTGGATACCTTAAGGCTTTCTTCCTGGTGCAAACTAGACTAAGGAGACGTGGAAATGACAAACGGGGGCCTCACAAGTACTAATCCTACGGAACCTGATACTGATATCATGTTAGCAAGGACCTAAAGGCTTTAAACTGGTAGAGCGTACGACATCAATATAAGACCGTGGGACCCCATAGAAAAGTGATATGGGATATTCGCATAAAAACAACCAACTTGAATTGCCAGAGATGCGCCACATGCACAGTATGAATAATAACCTAGAAAATGAATCTTCAACATCGTCAGAGGCTGCATAACTACATTGTAAACTCTTATGAGCAACCACTTTGGCCTGGAAATTAATCAAGCACATTCAAATCTGAACTGGAAAATCACAAAGCCAAAAGAAAATTAAGGGTGACCATTACGCTCCCTCTGTCTTGATTGGAAGGTGGGTTGGGCGGATATCCGAGTGAGCTCCTAATGTCCTATATTAGCTAGTGAAATGTGAATATCAAGCGCCGACTCAGAACCAAAGAGCACATTATTAATTGGCAAGTCTTCTCTAGGCCAAAGTAAAAGCATGCAAAACTAAGACACAAAGCAGCGCCACAAAGAACAAGTAGGCTGGTTGAATCATTCGATCACGTCTCTTACCAAAAGGAGTCATGGCCATGGAAAGCACAGGACCGCGATGCGCCTGCCACGACAAGCCTTCCTTGAAAGGAGCATCCTGCTCCATGGGCTGGTCCATCTTCCAGGATCTGATCTTCCCATCCTTATGACCAGTCCACACCAGCCTATTCCCAGAATCAACTATCAAACACATGGTGGGTGATGTTGTCACCGACTCATGGAAAGGTGCAGCATCCTCATCGCCTCTCCGGGTCCTACCCCCGAGCCCTGACCCGACCTCAAACACCTTCTCGAGATCCCAAACCCTCAATCCGCTCTCCTGGCCAGCCCAAAGCTGAGTATCCGTACAAGCAATGTTCCTGAGGAACTTACCCACCTGAGTCTCCTTCAGGGGATGTGGCCTCAGCTCCAGACACGGAGGCCGGCTCGGATGCACGGCTGAGCGCGGCGGCACACGAAAGATCCCTGCTCCGCCGCCACCCGCTATGAACTCCGGCATGGGATGGAGATCCTCCCTGGTGGAGGTGTCGCCGCTGGTGACCACCTTGTGAGAAACATAATCAGAGTCGTCGCCATTGGCGGAGGCGGTGGAGGTGTAAGGGAAGAAGTCATCGGCGTCCTCATCGGAGGAGGAGGGATTTGTACAGAACTGGTCGATGTTGGAGGGGATGCGGTCGTCGTCGAGGCTGTGCTTGCGGATCTGGTGGCCCTTCTTGTGGGAGGAGGAGGGGCCGCGGAGCTGCTGGCTGTAGGAGTGGATCTTGCGTGGCGGAGGGACGGAGGTCAGGGAAGCGATGGCGTCCCTGTCTTCGTCTTCCATTCGCTCGCCGTCCATTTCATGTGACTTCTTCGCAAAGTGATTCGGTTGCTTGCGCTAATAGAAGAGAGAGAGAGAGAGAGAGAGAGAGAGAGAGAGAGAGAGAGAGAGTTGGAGATCAGAGAAAGTTTCAGAGAGAGAGAGAGAGAGAGAGAGAGAAGTGAAGGATGGGAACGGGAGTGAAGAGCGAGAAGAGAGGCGAGGTTGACGGAAGCGAAGGGACAAGAATGAAGACGAAGCAGAGGAAGCGAGAGAGGCAATTTCAGTTCGTTGGTAGTTGTCGTGGCCACACACGTGTGACGTCGTTCGTGTGGCATTTCCCGCGAAAATTTGTCAAAATGACAATGCCAGTTCAATCTCCCTATATTTCCCCCCAAGATAGAGCTCGCGCACATCGTGCTGCAATATTTTCGCAAGGTGGCTCACCAAAATGAGAAAATTAAAGGGAAAAATCCACAAAGTCAATTCCATTGTCAAACATGGAAAATTGGAAACAAAAAAAATCACCTATCTGAGGTTCAAATCCTAGGCAACTCGAGCCTCCAATTCTAAAAATTATTGATCCGCGATGTCATGAGGTCATTGCCTTGTGGGATCACCCGGAGTCTCTAAAAGGGGTCCGAACATACAACGATTATGACAGTAGAAAGTCAATCGTCCATCTCCTCGCAATTTCGAAAGGCCTATCTTTCTATCTCTCTCAACATTCTTGGGTGCGCATTTGGCAGCTTATGGACTCGACATTTGATTGAATAATACAGAACGATGGCTTCAACAGAAGAACCTTGCTCAATGCTGTCGTTGCGAGTCAGTAAAACTTAAACCTACGTAGACTATTGCACTAATGGAATTTTTTCATGACCGGAAAGAAATCGAATTGACATCAAAAGTTAGAGGATACAATCAGGTCTTGCTCCTTCTTTTAAACAACTTTGGAAAGTAGTTTTCTTACTCACCATCAAGTTCACAGCCAGCTCATATTTTGAGCTGAATCAGTCGGCATGCTCGGTGATCAAGTCCAATAGAAGTTCCAAAAATTTTGAAGACTGACAGAGAAATGAGGGGAAAGAGGGAAAGCAAATTTGCCTCCCGACTTCTACTTCTTGCTTGTAGTTTCTGATTGATGCACGACAAGATTGGAAGATTGAGAATGTTGTAAGCTATCACAACGAGGAGTTGTTCCGTATCTTCTTCCACCATCCAATCTTTTCCTTTCCCTGGAAAACAGAAAAGTCCTGTTAGAGCTCTTTGATGTATGAGCGCACACCTGACTCGCGTAACAAGACGACAACCTTTTCCCTCTTCTATATGGAACAGGAAGAGGATTGTTGCATACACTGCCTACAAATCTTTGCATTTAAAAGCTTTGGTAAAGCTTCGTCTGTTAATTAAAGTCTAGATGATAAGCGATATCACCACCAACAACGCTACTACTCTGCTTGTCCCACCTTAGATGGCTTAATGAGATTGACCTTGCCCGGAATAAAGAGTTCTCAGATAGCGAATGTAAACTTGTGGTCCTGTTTGTCCCTATTCATCTTTGGTATGCCTTTTCAATATGAAATTTTAATTCTACTAAGTATCAATCAAGTGAATCGACTTAGAATGTCTCACAACACTACAAAGGCAGGAACAAAACAAATACCAACGGTGCATCTAATACAATCACCAACCATAACCTCATATCAAGAATAATAGCAACCGTCTAGACATACCTTGCGGGTCCCAACAGCCAGTTCATTATCCATTATGGAGATAGCCTCGAAGCCCAGGGGACACAATATCTCCTCATAACTGTACAAATACAAATGAGCCTATTTAGTAGACTACAAAGCTAATGGCAAATGTGGCGTTTACTATAGATTATATTACACAGCATTCGGCTCATGAAGCACTTATAAACTACACTTGCATCTAGACCAAATTAAACAAACTAGTGCTTTTAGTGCTTACTCTGATATTGATACTTTATAAGGAGGTCCACCAATGTGATCACTGATCTGCACAACCAACCGACAGCCATAAGATATATTGATCTAGTCTAACATATACTTCAACAATCAATTATAACCATCGGATTTTCAAGAACTATCATGAAGCATCCTACAATCAGTAAAGAACAAGAGATTAATCTCAGAAACCTGGAGCTTTAGAAAAAGCTGAAAACTTCTTTCTATGAAAGAGGGAAAAAGAAAAGAGAGGAAAAAGGAAGGGAAAAAAAAATAGAAAATTGAAACGTGCTATTATTTTTTCACATTCTTCAGCCATCATAGGAATGTGGACCTTAATACCATTCATAAATTTCCCAAGTCCATTCAGACACCGATTTACGCAGTCAAAGTGGTTCTGTTCAATTGCGAAAAAGAAGCATCAATAGAAAGGAATAAGAAAAGCATATTAGAGAGTAAAAATTAGCACCGGAAACATCAGGGTGATGAGCTCGCCTTCTGGTGTCAATAATCCACTCATTCGCTCTGCCCATGCTACTCTCATTTTTGGCTCAATTGCACAAAAGAACCTGCTCATTGCGGGAAAAAACAAAATCTGATCACCATTGGTTTTCTCACAGAATTGGAAGAAGATGAAAATAACACAAATGGCTTGATTTGACTTACGTATAATCAAAAATAAGATCAAAGAGCTCGGTTGGCTGCCAAGTGAAGAAATCCTCCTTCAGGAAGATGAAATGATTTGCATTTGGTGATGAAGAGAATAGCTGCCTCATGCATAAGATGTTGAATGAGACTCTTGAAAAGAGAATCAGCTAAGCAAACATGTCACTATGGAACACAAACTTAAGTTCTAGACCACGTCAGCTTTTTCAATCGTGTGAAACACACTAACTGAAGAGGAAAACAATACAAATCATATTCTAGCACAAGAGCTTCACTATGGAATTTAATGGCATCCTTCACTAATCCCAAGAATAAAATAGATGCTGGCATGCTATATGATTGCCTAATTAATGAACCAACTGAGCACAAAAGAGCTAATCCACCATATTAAATGTATAATAGAGTAAACTAAATGGTACTCCAGTACCAAATCTTATGTGAAAACATGGAAGAGATAATCTCAGGAGCAAAAATAAAAGAAGTGAAATACCAAGCATATTCTTGTACCAGAGCTTCTTTGGAATTTAAAGGCATCCTTCACTAATCTCAGCAATGAAAATAGATGTTGGCATGATATCTAATTAATACACTGACCAAGCACAAACGAGCTAATTCACTATTATAAATGGATAATACAACAAACTAAATGGCGCTCCGATACCAAATCTATGTAAAAACAAAGAAGAGATAATGCTCCACTCAAATGATTCTCTGTTGATGTCTATCCACTGGTAAACTAACATTACCAGCAAGTAGCGAAGCGACATTCTCTTGGTTCTTAGCATGTCACAGCATTCTAACAGTGATAATTATGTGACAAAATTATGCAGCTGATATGGCCCTTGAACTGGCACTACTAAAGAAGGAAATGCATCATTTCTAGTCCCTTGCATTTTCCGCTGATAGTAGCCCCAGAAATTTATAGTCCACAAGTGCAACTTGAAGCACAAAAAAAAAAAAAAGTAAAGTGTCAGATCATCATCTCCATGGGTTACTGAAATAAGTTGCAGCATACATGAAGGCAGAGGAATTGACAATATATACTTACAATCAAACTAACTGCGCTTGAATAACTTCTTCCAATTCAAATTATTTCGGATTGGCAGTTTGTCAGTTGTTGTGGAGCTTATATGTACAATATACGAAAGAAGAGATAATCACCACCCAAAAGAAAGCAAGGATGCACTGCCCAGTCACCAGCATGATGCATAAATTCTAGCCCAAGAAGTGTTCTTACCTGTATTGATCTCTTTATGGCGATTTCTGATATGTCTATTCCCACAACATAGCGCTCAGGACAGGCAATAGACACCACATCATGGCCCTGCCATATCGAAGAAACTTCGTAATAGCCAAAGCATCAATATCCGTCTTGGATCTCGTAGGTTGCTCAAATAATTGAAGAGATGGTACCACTTACAGTGCCACATCCAGGAATAAGAGCCCTGCCTTTTGGAAGAGCACCCATCCGGTGAAGCTGCTGGATTATTGGAGTCGGTTGTCCTAGATCCCATGGGGTCAATCCTTGCTCCCAGCACTTATCCCAACCATCTAATAAGCCAGGGACTCGAGTTATTATATTACCATATCAATTATACTTTGTAAGTTTGACAGCCCTTGACAGCCCAACAATCAAAAATAAATAAGGCACTGAGAATTCTTCCCCTTTGAAATCATCTCCTCAGAAAATGTTAACAAAGAAGATTGTCTTTTAGGCTCTTTGAAAGAAGGCCTTTGGACCAGTGAAACTATATCAACCAATGTCTCCAAGTAGCTCATGGGCCATCTCTTGAAAACTATCTTGCCTAGTTGACCCAGGGCATATGAGACTTGATCATCTCAAAATAAGAAGCTTGAAAATCCCACTAGAAAGAACATTCTACCATTGAAAGAGAAATCTAAAGGAACGTACTTACTACCAAACGGGTAAGAAACATAGATTTTCATTTCATAGTTCCTCTCCAAACACGGGATCAAATATACTTAATATATTTAACACAAATACTTGTTGCATGGATGCTAGAACACTTGGTGGTGCATTATATTCAATAATATTTATCGGTGATTGTTCTAGAAAAGTATAGCAGTCCCTTTGGAATCTAAAAATCAGGTATTGAAGCTTTCAAACATTTTCATGTTAAAATGGAAAGAGAAACCAAAAAGAAGCTTAAACGTGTTCGAGCTGACAATTGCAGTGAATAGAGGAGTCCGTTCGAATATTATTGCAAAGCTCGTGGCATCAAGCTTGAATTACTGGGAAAAAAACAAAAGGAAATGAACCCATCAGTGATATGAACTAAATTCACGTTGTCAACCTCTCGATTTGCTTTTTCTAGAGCTTCATTGGAAGTTCTGCTGCGAATTTTATAGGCGTCCATACAAAAAGACGTCTTTTGAACTCATGCATTAACATGAAAAAAAAAAAGGCCACCCCAGTTGTGGCAATTGATGGTTTGGCACTAAAACCTTCCTCCAAAGCACGTTTGCAAAATCAACCTAACTCTACGACGATTCTCCACCTTTCTCTGCTTCTACATCAAGCCCTCCAAGTGGTGCTCGCATGAGAAATGTGGTTCCACCCGCGAATAACAGAGCAATCAGCTGAAATTCCAGCTGTCACGAAATCGAGAAAGCTCCGAGGGGTACCAGTCGACTGCCCATGGACGAGTTGCTTGATGCGATCGACGTGGGTAGCAAGCTTGGACTTCGAGGCAACAACGTCGTCCTCTGCCATTGGGGTGCTGGCTTCCACTTTGCCCTCGCGCTTGCGACTGATACAGCAGTACGGAGACGACGAAAACGGAATCGCCAGACGCAGAGCTCGGATCGATGATGTTACAACGGAAGCGGAAGAAGAAGAAGGAACGAAAGGAAGAGTTCGCATTTAGCGCGAGGCAAGGCAAAGTCGTCAACCCACTGTACAGAAGGCGAGGATACGGGCATGTTTGGTAAGCTTAAATAAAAAAAAATCAGAAATATATTTAATAATGTAAATAATTTTAATTATAATTCTGTTTTCGAAAATAATTTTAAACTAAAAATAAAAAATAAAAAAATTGTTTAAAAAAAGGACACTTTTGAAAATCACAAAAAGAATTCTCCATTCTTTAAAAAAAATGAAGTCTATATGAACTTCTGAACTTTAAAAAAAGTTAAAATTATATTTGAAAATTTGCTAACTAATAATTTTTTAAATATATATTTTAAATTAAATTTAAACATAAGCTTTAAAATTAAAAAAAATTAAAAATATGAATTTTTTTAAAATTTTTAAAATTTTAAAATTTTAAAAAAATTAAAAAAGATGAAATATTTTAAAAAAAGAATTCTTGCCACTTGATTTTTTAGAGAATAAAAATTTTGTGCAATTATCAAACACGTTTCTATTCGAGAATAAAAATTTTATGCGATTAACAAATGTGTTCTAATTTTCAAAAAATAATCCAGGGAACAGAATTAAAAAATATGATTTTAATCGGAATCACTTTAGAAGAATAAATACATTACCAAACATATCCTAAGTCTATCGACAACTATAATTTGATTCAGAACCGACAAATGGCCTAGCTCAGGTCAAGCTTCAAGCTCGAAATTCTTTAACCCAAGCATGTTCATAGTTTTAAACAATATTAATTGATTTTAGAATTTTTACTAGGCCTCTTGTAGGTGTAAGAGATTGTTGTGTTTTTTTTTTTTTTACGAAATGTAAGAGATTGTTTACATGTTCAATTAGTCGACACATGGAAGGATTTGGTTACGAATCTAATTCCAAACACGCACGTTACCTGATCTAACCATCAGTGTATAATGATAGTTTTACACCTATGGTGGATTTACGAATAATCCATCTTTCTTAAGTAAATGACCAGGCCAGGATGGATATAGTTGACTTATGGCATATGAAACATGGTCATCTTAGCAAGAAGGGGCTTGAAAATCTTGCTAGAAATAACTTGTACAATTGAAACAGAGAAATATGAGAGAACGAACCCATTACCTCATATGAAAGCAACATGAATTTTCATGTCATAGTTCCTCTACGCATGAAATCAAACATACTTCATTTAGTTCACACTAATGTTTGTCACACTGATGCCAAAACACTTGGTGGTCAACGTGACATTTATTGGCAATTGTTTTAAAAAAGTATGGGTTCGTTGCTTTGAAATCAAAAGATCATATGTTGGAAGCTTTCAACATATGTTGGAATCGAAAAGGAAATTGGAAAAAAGCCGAAATGGGTTCGAGTTAACAACATCGGTGAATATAGAAGTCCAAGCTTGAGAAGATTGTTACGTAAACACCATAACTTAATGGATTAGCAAAGAGAATAAATCAGGTAATTAACGGTCGGATTTGGTGTATGCTCTCTCATGCGAGGTTGCCTAAGCCATTCTGAGGCAAAGCAATGAGAACAGCTATGGACTTGATAAACCTTTTTCCATCAATTCCTCTTAAGAGAATGTTTCCAAAGAGATTGGAGTGCTAGAGATGATTTGTGCAATCATTTGACTGTGTTCAGTTGCGGGGGATTTACGCATGTTCTAAGAAATGAAAGGTTCCAAACTTGACAACATATCTAAGCAGTGTAATTTCTTAATTTATGGACATATACAAGTTGTGGAATCCAAGTGCAAAGAAGTCATTAGAAGTTGAGATATGGTTTTCTTTGAGTAACAAACCATCAAAAGGCATGGACAAGCCGAGGAGGCCAGAGAGGATGCTGAACAAGCAAGACAGAGAATATGGTCAAAATAGCCCCACATTTAACTTAATGATCGTCTGGGTATAATGGGTAAAAAAGTGATCCCATAAGGGGTAATATGGTCAAAACATTGTGACGAGGAGTGTGTTAGCCCAAAGAGGAAGCGGAAAAAGCGTGGCCCTAAATAAAAATGAGAATTCATTTTTGGAGGTTTTTAATCGGCAATCTTATGGGCACAGTCCAAACCGAAATAACATGCACACTTGCTGATTATGATCATCATTCTAGAAAAGCAAGACCCATCTCTTCTCTTCCCTCTCCTAATCTCATATTCTATACATGTTCAATCTATCAAAACTGTTTGTTAAACGTAATAAAGTTTTAATTATGCAAAGATGACTATCCAAACACTTGTTTTCGCAAAAAAATAAATGATGTAGAAAGCATATATATATATATATATATATATATATATATATATATTGTTTACAATGATAATTTTTTGTCGCTGCTGATATCTATTTCTAGTTATTTTTGTTACCTTCGTCATTTTTTAAGTAATGTAAGTAATTATTTTGCAGAACAAAATCGATCATTTTTTGCGAAAGGAACGGAACTCGCACATAATATTCATTTCTAGACACAGTAAATTCAAAGGGTAATGGGGTCGAGTGCGAGAACAAAGCCTAGACTTTCACACAACCGGAGAACAAAGCTGATCAACTCACCTTCACGAAAGCTGTGGATCAGCTGCTGGAAGGCCAACAGGTTCGGAAATATTGGCTTGGCCGCGGTCTCCTCCGTTTCTCCTTGCATCTGTTGGGTCGCCATCTTTCGGAGCACGCCGTCACGAGCGAAGAAGAGAAAGCATGTGAATGATAATGCTGAAGAACCAAAGTACATATAAGCAAAACTTGAGCAAGAGGGGACCGGTTGAGGTCTGTGCACCTCAGAGACGAGGAATCTTGCTAACTGTTCCGTCGTCGGTTTTCGGACACAAAAAAAAAAAAAACTCGGGAATGACAGCAACGTGCGATATGTTAATGCTCAAGAGCCATAGTACATATAAACAAACTTGAGCAAGAGGAGACCGCTTGAGTTGTATTGGACCTCAGAGACGAGGAATCTTGCTAACTGTTCCGTCGTCGGTTTTCGGACACAAAAAAAAAAAAAACTCGGGAATGACGCGATGTGTGATGTACAGAGCGCCTCCCGGAGCTCCACCACAAACGTAGCTCTCGGACCAATAATCTTCACTGGAATCATCTTCTTTGTTAGCCTGCGTTGTTGTTTATGTGCTGTAGCTATCTGATGGAGAAATGATCGTGTCTTACGCCTGCTGCCAAGAAAAATGGTCCCGGAAGTCCGACCCGTCTTTCTGCAGCTCTAATCGCCGGAAAATTGGCTGTGGAGTTTGCGTATTCGTAACAAGAAGTGTTTCTTTGGGATCTCGAGCCCCTTGGAATGATTCGTTCAAGATCAAGTCTAGGTCTAGTAGAAATGTTCAGGTGGGATCAAGTCTAGGTCTAGTACAAATTTATCTTTTCTGCAGATTTTGCTCGTTGTCGTCGCGAAACCAGAGCATGTTATTGCACGGCGGGGGGACCAGAAAGGCTGCCGAGGTGCATGATTTGAGCGCACCGGAATCAATATCGGTTGTTCCAGCAGCTGACGTCTTGGTTCTTAGGTTCTAAGGAGTGTTAGACCTTAATCGCTCGCGGTCTGGAGTTTGGGAAGTCGATGCTTCTTCAAGCAGTCGAACGGGCCAAAAGCAATTGCTGCGAAATAAAAATGATGTAGCTCCACTCGAGACATATAGCAAGAAAATTAACAAAAAAGTCATAAGTCGGTGGCTGATCGTGTCGTAGTGCGATTAAAAAAAAAACCCTAATTACTAACTATATATAATGATAAAAAGGGGCCAAACCGCAGAGAAAAATAAGGATGAATTTGAGTTTTTTTTACTAAATAATTTAGTTTAATGCTAAAATTTAGTTCACGTAATTATAAGAAAACTATTACTTTCAAGTCTCAAATTCACTGACGCCTTTTTATTTGATTAGCATCTTTGTTTGCACTATCAAACCTAACAAGATACAAGCTTCCTCTAGTAGTTAAGATAATCCACAACCTATCCTACTTGTAACCTATCCTGTCGATCATTATCGTCTTTCGCTTTCCAAGCTTAGTACGAATAGTTCTATCAAATATAAATTATCATCAGCCTTGATCGTAAATTGCAATTAAAACTATTGCTTGGGTACGAAATTAGAATCACAGAAACTAAAATCATAAACTTGATTTAACAATTAAAGTCTTGAATGAAATAGATGAACATGTAGTCTTTCCCAAACAATCAAGTGCAATCAAATAAGAAGTATCATTTCGTCTATACTTAAAGATGATAAAATAAATTTAGCTACTCATGGAGATGAATGACAGTGAAGAAATCGGAGAAGAAGCCATGGCTGAAGTGAATTTTCTGCATGTTGCTCCCTAGTTTTCTCCCGTTCTTCGCTTCCAAAAAAATCTGCCATAGTCTCCTCTTCTGTCCTTTGGGATCTCCTCATGATTGTGTTTTATTTTTGGCACATGCTATCAATCAAGAGCTTATGGAAATCCAAACCGGCTAAAGATAAAACTTTGCAAAATTTATTAAGGATATTGGATTTTAGGAAATATCAAGTTTGACCAAATCTTTGCAGCTAGAGTATATTCCAAATTTGGTCTCTCATTAAACTCCTCTAATAATCAAAATAGTAGCCAAATGAACTAATGTAATTATTAGTATTTATTTAAAATCCATAAATTAGATACATTTGTAGGCATAAATATGGACCGATCACCCTCCCCCAACTTAAGCTTTTGCTCGTCCTTGAGTAAAAAAGAAAAATCACACCTCATTCAAACACTCAATCCAAACAAGGAAAACATTTTGTACCCTTCTATAGCTGCGTACATTAGTAAAGTCCATCCGCAAACCAAACGGTAAGACACAAAACAACTATTAATCAAACTGTATCGCACTATGCTCGGATCAAACAAATTCCTCTCGCCCACCAATAATTTGTCATTGACATTTGGCATCCCCCATTGAGAGTTACACAAGCCACGGGATTATATAAAAATCATCCCTTTTTTTTTTTGGTACATAATTGCATAGACTCTCTAGTCTATGTAGCACTTTGACCCCTTAAGCTTTCTAGATGGTCCATGTAACGAGCTTTAGGTCAGCCACTCTCAAATCACAAAAGGGCTTTAAGGAACTAGACCAAACACCCCTTGGACTTACTTACTCGAATAAAAAAGGCTTCAAGTCAAAACATGACCAAAGAGTTCATGGCGTCATTAGGAATTTATTCAGCTAAGCTTACAATTCGTCTGACGCGAAACTTTGTGCTTGTAACACAAATCCTCGGTTACTAGGAAGAAGCCGCTATCACTTAAGCCATACAACCGTTTGACGCGAAACTTCATGCTTATAACACAAAGACTGGTTACCAGGCAAGGGCATCTATCAAACAACGCTTGCAAAGATTCCCATACATACTAGTGTTTACCAAGAATGAAGATGCTCACGATGCCAATAAGAACCTATGAGTAGATAATGTACTAAAGCTTGTACAAAACTTAACACAACATAATCCTGTTAATAACTAACTTGTATCAAACCTCAAAGTAAATTAATGGACTAAACTAATGCATCCAGCATATACATAAGAATAAAAAGATATCAACCTCGCATGAAAATGAAAAGAGAGTACTTGATGGTGTAATTTGAAATGATTTGAATCTTTTTTTTTTTTTTGGGAATTCAAGGAAAGACTAAATTATCTGACTATCCACCCTCCAAAGTTGATTTTGTCCCCAATGGCATGAAGAATTAAAGCACAAGAAGGAATAATACAACCTGGGGAAAAAGTAAGCTTGAATCTACATGTGAAAATCTAGGGAGAAGCTAAAATACAAGTTAAGTTAAAATAATGTGAAAATAAATACTCAAATTGTGGGTTGCCTCCCAGAAGCACTAAATTTAATGTCTTTAGCCAGACAAAGCAACACGAATCACTGCATTGGTGCAAGATCCTCCAATGTGGTGGGCTCAATAAGTTGACCATCAGCAAGGCCATCAATATAAGGTTTTGAGCATTGTCCATTCACCTCAAGAATTTGTCCCGTGCTAATATTTTGAATTTCTATAGCACTAGAGGTAGAAACTTGAAGAACTTTGTAAGGTCCATCCCAACAAGAGCGAAACTTGCCTGGAAATAGATGAAGCTTGGAGTTGAAGAGCCAAACCTTTTGATTAGGTTCAAAGGTCTTGCAGACATTGTGTTGTCATGGACTCCTTGTAAAGTTTAGCACTATCATAGGTGTCATTGCGCAGCTCCTCTAATTCCGCAAGTTGAAGGTGGCGATGTGAACTAGCTTGGGTCATGTCAAAATTAAATTGCTTGATTGCCCAAAATGCTTGATGCTCTAACTCGATTGGTAAATGACAAGCTTTAGCAAACACCAACTTGTATGGGGACATCCCAATAGGAGTTTTGTAGGTAGTCCGGTAGGCCCATATTGCATCATTGAGGCGTAAGGACCAATCCTTGCGATTTGGCGGAATCGCCTTCTAGAATTCGCTTAATATCTTGGTTAGAGACTTTCACTTGACCACTAGTCTGAGGATGGTAGGATGTAGCAACCCTATCATTAACCCTATATTCCTTTAAATGAAGCGCACATGTATAAAGAGAGAGCCACCATCGCTGATAAGGGCTCGTGGAAATCCAAATCTGCTAAAAATATGACTTTGCACAAATTTGATTACCACCATGTGATCATTAGTCTTTGTGGCAATTGCCTCAACCCATTTGGAAATATAATCAACAGCTACAAGAATATATTCAAAACCAAAAAAAATAGAAAAATGTCCCATAAAATCAATACCCCACACATCAAATATCTCAACAATAAGAATAGGATTACGAGGGAGCATATCACGATGAGACAAATTACCCAACTTTTGACATCTAACACATTGTTGGCAAAATAAATGGGCATTACGAAAAAGAGTAGGCCAATAAAAGTCACTTTGTAGTACCTTCAACGCCATTTTCTTGCTCCCAAAGCGTCCTCCACAAGCATGAGAATGAGAAAAGATGAGGATATTTGCAAATTCACTTTCAGGAACACATCAACACAAGATCTGATCTGAACAATATCTGAACAAGTCGGGATCCTCCCAAAAATAAAATCAGAGTTGAGAAAAGAACCAGTCTTTTATTATTATTATTATTATTATTATTATTATTATTATTATTATTATTAGACCATCCAATTGGAAGCTAACCTATAGCCAAATAATTCATAATATGAGCAAACCATGGAGATGAATGGTTAGGAATAATAAATAACTACTCATTTGGAAAAACATTACAAATAGGCACGGTAGTGGGGTTATTGACAGGAATACGAGATAAATGGTTTGCCACCACATTCGCCGAGCCCTTCTTACCTAGAGTCGTCAAGTCAAATTCCTAAATCAATAGAATCCAACGAATCAATCTAGGTTTAGTGTCTTTTTTTTTTTTTTTGCTAACAAGTGTCTCAGAGACAATCGTCCATTTCCTTCCAATTTCTATCGGCCTATCTTTGTCTCTCAACGTTGCATGATTTGAGACATTAGACTAATTAGGATGTGCATTTGGCAGTTCATGGACTCTACATTTGAATGGATAATATGGAACGACGGCTTGATTGATAAAACATTGCTCGATGCTGTTGTGGCGACTCAGTAAAAACTTAAACCCACCTGAACAATTGCATTGATGGAATTTTTTAATGGTCGGAAAGAGCTCGAATTGACATAAAGCGACAAGGTAGAACTGTAAAAGTCTCGAAGTTAGAGGATACACTCACGTCTTGCTCCTTCTTTTAAACAACTTTGGAAAGTGCTTTTCTTACTCAACAACAAGCTGGCACCCGCGCACCCAGCTCATAGTTCGAGCTGTATCAGTCGGCATGCTCAGTGATCAAGTCCAGAGTATCTGTACATATAGACCTACCAAAAATTCTAGAGACTGAAGGAGAAACGAGGGGAAAGAGGGAAAGCAAATTTGCCTCCCGACTTCTTCTTCTTGCTTGTAGTTTCTGAGTGATGTACGACGAGATTGGAAGACTGAGAATGTCGTGAGCTATCACATCAAGGAGTTGTTTCTTATATTCTTCCACCGTCCAATCTTTTCCTTTCCCTGGAAAACCGAAAAGTCACGTTAGGGCTCTTTGATATATGAGAGCACACCTGACTCGCGTAACAAGACGACTACCTTTTCCCTCGTCTGTACGGAACAGGAAGAGAGTTGTTGCATGCACTGCCAACAAATCTTTGCATTTAACAGTTTTGGTTTTGGTTAATTAAGGTTGTATAATAATCATTCTGATTCTCTGATTTTATTTTTTTCGAAACAACAAAAAAAAAAGATGAGAATCCTATTTGATAACGTAAATAATTCTGATTCTGATTTTATTTTCAGAAACAATTTTGGAGCAAAAACAAGAACAAAATAAGTTAGTTCTGAAAAAAAATAATCACTTTTGAAAATCACAAAATAGAATGAAGTACATTTCTCACTTTTTCCCCGATCTAAAACAAAACGAGATCTCATTTTCAAAGAAAAATATATAAGATAATAAATAAAATAAAAAAATTGGAAAAATTCTAAGAAATCAAAATTTTTTAAAAAAATCCCTAAAAATAAAAAAAAGCTTAGATTATGCTAATTTAACCTCATTTTCATAAATTTAGGCCTAGATTCCTTTGATTTCATAGGCTTTGTTCTTTTTTAGGAAACTCATAAGCACATTTGAAATTAAACCCAAATCACATTCTTTAAGCCTTTAGGGCTTCGTTATGATTTTATGATGCGATTTATCAATGTCATGATTTCTTCATTGTGCACTTGATTTCATTGGTTGTGATTAGGAGTGAGCAAAATAATCAAGATCCACCTAAACCAGACTGGACCTTACCCAATTGGTTGATTTTGGATGGTAACTGGGGGGGGGATACCGATTCAGTTCTTGATTCCAAATTTATAGAACCAACGAGTGCCGATCCGGTTCATGATTTCAGGTGGAAACCATCCAACCAGACCGAATCAATTGATATAATATAAATGTATTTTTTTAAATTGAAGCTAAAACCTTTAAATTTTCAATTACATTACCTGACCCAGGCCCAGCTAACCTCACCCAGACCCTCTTTAGACTATGATCTTCATTCTCTGCAAAATCGAGAGCGAAGTCCCTTCTTGATATGGTCTGAGCAACATTTGGCTTCTATGTGTAATTCTTTTCTTTGTTAGTCATTTATTGAAGTGAATGATTCTGGTTTTGAGACTGCAATTTTAATGCGAGGATCTCTGTTCTATGATATTGCCTTAGTTTCATTGACCTTCAATTACTATGATGAAAGCTCAGGTCGATGCGACGATGCATGCAATTATTGGCAAACACTTCTATTTCTTTCTTGGCATACTAGTGATGGAACTTGTTACCCTCTTTCATATGATATTCATTGGTACATTTTTTTAATTGATATTAGTGCTCGATATGACCGATTTTATGAATTCAACCGGGAACCAGTGGTTTGGTTTGGGCTTGGTTCTCTATTGGATTCATAGAACAAGCGGATGGTTCATGATTCGCTTTTTGCGAAACCAATCCATTGCGGGCGATTTTTGATTTTAGAGTGTGAACCATCCACCTAGAGACTGATCACCCTTAGTCATGATTTCTCTAGATTTATGCACTTTAGATTTAGTATAGTTTTAGAAAATTTCGAAAAAATAACCACTGCGAATACTTAGTAAGCTCTCCTTTACCAAAAAAAAAAAAACATTGAGCAAGCTCTCGTTCTTAAGTTTTAAATGAATTAAGATTGAGATTTGATTTCCTAAAACAAAAAACGCACACCAATGTAGGTAGTGCAGTGCATTTTGGATGAAACCCCACATTAAATGGTGAAAATAACTCATAATAATTCTTGATATTTATTTTTACATTTCAATATGCAATATGTTTTATAAGAGAATCACTATAAATTAATCTTAGATTAATTCAAAATATAGGATGAAATTTCATAAAGTAACTACGTAATTATTTGACTTAAATGATAAAAAAAATAGGAAAAGAAGTTGTTTTCGGGAACAGAAATTATGTGCAGTTACAAAACGCGTTTCTATTCCAAGAAAAGAAAATTTTATGTAGTTATAAAATGCGTTCTGATTCTCTAAAACTCATTTTGAAAACAGACTTAAAAAAGGTCATTTTAATTAGAATTACTTTTTCGGATCAAAATGGTTGTTGTACAGGCCCTTGGAGTGTGGATAGTAAACCAGTGAGAAAGGATATCACCACCATCAATGCCACTACACTACTTGTCCCGGTTCAAACAGCTTAATGAGACCGACCTAGCCCGGCATAAAGAGATCTCAAATATCGGGTGTAGAGTTTCGATCCTCCTTGTCCCTATTCATCTTTGGTATGCCTCTTCAATATGAACTTTTCCAATTCTATAGTGAATCGATTTAGAATGTCTCACAACATTACAAACGCAGGAACAAAACAAGCATCAATGGTGCATCTAATAGAATCAACAACCATAAATTCATATTAAGAACAATAGCAACGATGTAGACATACTTTGCGGGTCCCAATAGCCAGTTCATTATCCACAATTGAGATAGCCTTGAAGCCTAGGGGACACAATACCTCCTCATAACTACAAAAATACAAATATAGCCTATCTTGTATACCATAAGGATAATGGCAAATATGGCATTTACTACAGCTTATATTACACAGCATTCTGCTCATGATGCACTTACTAACTACACTGGCATCTAGACCAAATTAAATAATGGGTGCTTACTCTGATATTGATACTTTATAAGGAAGTCCACCAATGTGATCACTGATCTGCACAACAACCAAGAACCATAAGATATATTGATCTAGTCTGACATACACTTCAACAATCAATTATAACAATAGGATTCTCAAAGAACTATCATGGAGCATCCTACAACCAGTAAAGAACAAGAGATTAATCTCAGAAACCTGGAGCTTTACTCTCTCTGAAAGAGGGGAAAAGAAAAAGAGAGAAAAAAGGAGAGGGGGAAAAAAAAAACAAAGTCAAATGTGCTGTTATTTTTTCACATTCTTCATCCATCATAGGAATGTGGACCTTAATAGCATCCGCAAATTTCCCAAGTCCATTCAGAGACTATTTTCACTGTCAAAGTAATTCTGTTCAATTGCGAAGAAGAAGTGTCAATAGAAAGGAGTAAGAAAAGCATATTAGAGAGTAAAAATTAGAACCGGAAACATGAGGGTGATGAGCTCGCCTTCTGGTCTCGATAATCCACTCATTTGCTCTGCCCAGGCTACTCTCATTTTTGGCTCAATTGCACAAGAGAACCTGCTCGTTGCGGAAAAGAAAAATCCGAACACCATTGATTTTCTCACAGAAATGGAAGAAGATGAAATGAACACAAATAGCGTAATTTGACTTACGTATAATCAAAATAAGATCAGAGCACTCTGTCGGATGCCAAGTGAAGAAATCATCCTCCTCCAGGAAGATGAAATGATTTGCATTTGGTGATGAAGAGAATAGCTGCGTCTTGCATGAGAAGTTGGATGAAACTTTGGAAAAGAGAATCACCTAAGCAAACGTCTCACTGTGGAACACGAACTTGAGTTCCAGACCACATCAGCTTTTTCAATCGTGCGAAACACACTAACTGAAGAGAAAAACAATACAAAGCATAATCTAGCAGAGAGCTTCACTTTGGAAGTTAAAGGCATCCTTCACTAGATATTGGCATGCTATATGATTGCCTAATTAACGAACTGACTGAGCACATGGCATTCTACCAGTTATAATTTTGTGACCAAATTATGCAGCTGATATGCCCCTTGAACTGGAAGTACTAAAGAAGGAAATGCAGGATTTCTAGTCCCTAGCATTTTCTGCTGACAGTAGCCACAGAAATTTATGGTCCCTCAAGGGCAACTTGGAGCAAAAAGAAAAGCAAAGTGTCAGATCATCGCCTTCATGGGACACTGAAATAAGTTGCTACATACAGGAAAGCAGAGTAAAATATAATATATCGTCATAGTCAAACAAAATTTGCTTGAATAACTTCTACCAATTCAGATTATTTCGAATTGGCATGTTGTGAGTTGTTGTGGAGCCTGTATGTGCTACATACGAAAGAAGAGATTCTCCACACCCAAAAGAAAGCAAGGATGCAATGCCCAGTCACCAGCATGATGCATAAACTCAAGCCAAAGAAGTGTCCTTACCTGTGTTGCTCTCTTTATGGCGATTTCTGATATGTCTATTCCCACAACATAGCGCTCGGGACAGGCAATGGATTCCACATCATAGCCCTGCCATATCCAAGGAACCTCGTAATGGCCAAAGCAGCAATATCCGCTTTGGATATCATAGGTTGCTCAGATAATTGAAGAGATGGTAGCACTTAACAGTGCCCCATCCAGGAACAAGAGCCCTGCCTTTCTCGAAAACTATCTTGCCTAATCAAATTGTATTAAAGACCATTGTTGGATCTAAAATCGCTTGTTGATACTTCCATCTGTCAAGACTTGATGCTTTTCGTTACTACAAACGCATCAACCAAGGTTCCACCTCACTACTAAAGATGTTTCATCCCTATAAATTCTCTTCCCTTGAATTTTCTAGGGAAAGAACAAAAGGAAATGAACCCATCAGTAATATGGACTAAATTCACGTATTAAATTAACCTCTGATTTGACCAGACATAATATCAAATTCATCCTCAGTTTGCTTTTTCTACAGTTTTCACTGGAAGTTCAGTCACGAGTTTTATAGCCGTCCATACAAAAAGATGTCTTTTGAACTTACGCAATAAGAAAAATCGCTACTCCAGTTGTCCCAATTGATGGTTTGGTACTAAAATCTTCCTCCAAAGCACGTTTGCAAAGTCAACCTAACTCTACAAGGATTCTCCACCTTTCTCTGCTTCTACATCAACCCCACCAAGTATGAGAAATGTGGTTCCACGCGAGAATAACAGAGCAAATCAGCTGAAATTCCAGCTATTAGAACAAATCAAACTAGCGTCGGATTTCCTCAAATTGAGCTAGAGAGATGGCAAAATGTCGATCAATCGCCAACACGCATTCCACGCAAGTGTCAGCACAATCTCGGAGCGAACCCCGGATGGACATCGGCGTACAAAGCAACACAATGGCGACTTCTCGCCAACCGTTTGTCGATTTTCGGACACAAGAACGCTCGGGAACGATGGCGACGTGTGATATTCAGAGCGCCTCTCGGAGCTTCACCACAAACGCAGCTCTCGGACCCCTGAAAATCTCCACTGGAATCATCTTCTTTGTTAGCCTACGTTGTTGTTTATGTGCTGTAGCTGCCTGATGCAGAAAGGGTCGTGTCTTGCAACTGTTGCCAAGAGAAATGGTCCCAGAAGTCCGACCCATCTTTTCTGCAGCTCTAGTGGCCGGGAAATTGGCTGTCGAGTTCGCGTATTCGTAACAAGAAGAAGTGTTTCTTTGAGGATTTCGAGCCCCCTTGGAATGATTCATTCGAGATCAGAGTATTGAGTCTAGTAGAAATGTTCAGGTGGGATAAGGAGTCTTATCTGCGGGCTGTCCTCCTGCTGACAAATTTCTCTTTTCTGCAGATTTTGCTCCTTGCCGTCGCGAAACTGGAGCGTGTCATTGCACTGCAGGCGGACGAGAAAGGCTGCTGAGGTGCATGATTTGAGCTTTGCCGGAATCGATTGTTAGGAGTATGCCCTAAAGCTTATCATGTAACTATTACGTATAAGGCATTCTGTTGTACTATCAATGTTATATTTAATGGCAAGACGTATGTTTATTTATCTTGTCTCATATATCAGATAAATAAAGTCCATTAAATCAGTTGTAACTGATACTTATTCTCGAGGCGTCGAGAATATGTGTGACAAGTTTTCAGTTCGTCTCTAATCTATAAAATGGTTCTTGGTCAATGGATCATTGAATGGGGCTCAATGATCCAGTTGAGACCAGTGTGTTCGCAACCTCGCCATTGAGCATTGGATACTTGATGGGGGTGACGAGTCACAAGTCATCGGACGTTAGACGTCTAAGTTGGAACACAGGTGTTCGTATCGAACAGGTTCGATCGAATTCACAGAATGTGACGCACATGAGCAATTGGCAAACATGGAGGCCTCATGCTTGGTCAATGCCTCAATCGCTCTGGCTTTGGTGTGTAAATAATCCTCGGACCTGAGCCGCAATGCTGACTTGTATTATGAATGGTTATGGTTCACGAATACATATATTGGCGGATCGTTGATCTGCCTCTGTGCTTGATGGTCATAGTCATGAATATACGAAGTTACAGGCGTGGGCAACAGTTGGGATCTGTCTCCTTATTAGATAAGGTTGATGTCCTATGCGATCTATTCATGGCTGCATTAGAAAATCCCTGGCCATGGTTGAAGTCGAGAATTGTCTCGCAAGAATGCACGTCAGATGGATTTGGGCATATGATCGAATTAGTGGGTTTGACGAGTATATCCATGACCCTCATTCGATCGGGACATGGTCAGACAGAAGGATTTACTTACACTGTAACCGAAGCTCACGGGTTCATTTGTCCTTGTACATTCACACTGTCTGGGAAGCCATGACATATTGCTAGATGTCACTCATGGCTTGTGGGACCCAAGAACTGTTGTGGGATAGTCAGTTCTCTGCGGAAGTACTCATTTGATGGTACATCTCACTGCCAGCTCAGTGGTGAACCTAGGAATGTCACACACTTTAACCGATGCATGACGACCTTTTTATGGAAGACGGAATTGCAAGTTTGCAATTCGACTAATCGGATAGTCAAAAAGAAATTAGCGCGAATGAAATTCGTTCTCTAATTTCTAATAACACTAAAGGACGAAAAAGGTGATGCAGTGATGACATAAATGTGATGTCATGTTGATGTCATCTGGATAAGATGACATCATCGCCTACATCATCAAGTGGCAACTTGAAAGAGAAGTTTTTAGAAACTTGAGAGAGAAGTTGTTACAACTTAAAAAAGAGAAGTTTTTAGAAACTTGAAAGAGAAGTTGTTACAACTTAAAAGAGAAGTTTTTAGAAACTTGAAAGAGAAGTTGTTCCATCTTGAGAGAGAAGTTTTAGAAACTTAAAAGGGAAGTTGTTCCAACTTGAAAGACAAGTTTTTCTTCTCTATAAATAAGAGACCTTCTTATGAAGAAGAAAAAGAAGAAAAACCACTAAGAGCAAGAGTAAGAGTGAGAGCAAGAAATTCTCTCTAGAGTTTGCTATTGTGAGTTCGTCCTAAATGGAATACAAAGGTTGTGTTCCGTTGGTGATTAAGGAAGCTCAGATCGGTGAACCCAAGGTGCCGCTAGCACGGCTAGGGAGGAGCCGCGTCTGAAGCTTCGTCTTCAAGTCACTGCGGCATTGGGGTGTGTCTGAACTAGAGGCTCGATACTTCTCGGGTTCAAGGGACGAGCAAACCGACTCGACTCCAAGCTCCGATCGCCAGGTACATCGCTCAACCCGTAGTTAGTTTCGGTTTTCAATTAAAGCATACGAGGCACCCTAGGTCGATCCGGCGCTCGAGATTGTATTTTTGTTTTCGCTGCATGTTTGATAATTTTATTATCCGTCGGGCGCCGGGGGTGGATTGCGAATTCCCGACATCGATATCGGCTGTTCGAGCAGCTGAAGTCTTGGTTCTAAGCATGTAAACGAGGGTCGGAACTTAAATGCTCGCTGTCTGCGTCTGAAGTCACAGGCAATTCAGTTGATCACTGAAGCACAACAAGAAATCGAAAAACGGCACGTGCATCCGAAGCCAGGGAGAGCGGCGATCGATCAAGTCTTACGCTCTCCGTTTCGCTTTTCTCTGCGCAATGTGTACGCAGGATGAGATCCGAGCTCGTGAAAAGCTTGTCTCGATGCGCATGGACTTCGGGGAAGTCGGTGCTTCTTCAAGCATTGGAACAGGACAAAAGCAATTGCTACGAAATGAATGATGTAGCACCACTCAGGACATATAGCAAGAGAAATATCAATAAAATGATAAACATCTTGCAATAATCCTGTCTTAATTTTTTTTTAAAATCAATTGAGTTCCTAAACGTTTTAATTATATATCAATTCAGTCTATTTGACTAATTATAGCGGTCGCTTTTGTGCAAAGAACCTTATAAATGAAATTGATCTTGGCTGGCAAAGTGCCGATGAGCTTCATTTTAGATGTCGATCTCCTGGCATATCTCCGCCATCCTTTTTTTTTTTTTTACAATGATGTATAGTTGTTATTAATAATAATGCCTTCGTTTTTGTTCAAAACAGATCGGTTCGTATGAAATATGATGGAATTTATAGAATAATTTAAAATAAAGTATGTATTTTGAATTCTGCATAAATCAAAAAAATGAAACTCGACGAGCAAAACATATTTATAATACAGTATTTATCCTAATTTACAAAATATTACATATTAAGGAACATTTTTTTTTCCAAACGGGAATGAAGATTTATTGAGATTGTTGGAATATTAAAAAGAGTGGAATAAAGCATTTACTCTTTTTTTTTCCTTACGCTTTTTACGTATTTTCTAATATAGCATGCATTAATCTTATATATATATATATATATATACATCGTAATTTATATAAAAAAATAGAAAATGATACAAATAGTCCTTAAAATTTGATCCAGTGTGTAATGTAATTCTTGAACTTTTAATTGAATTAATATGATCCATGAACGTTCACTAAATATGTAATGCGATCCTTAAATTTTAATTTGATCAATATAATTTCTAAAGTTTCAGAATATATTCAATTTAGTTCATTAATTTGAATCAATGAAAGGATTATATTAAACATTTTCATATAATTTAAGAATTAAATGGAACATATTCCAAAAGTTTAGAAACTACATTGATTAAATTAAAAGTGCAGGAAATACGTTACATATTTAGTTAAAATTGATCAAATTAAAAATTCATAAATTATATTATATTGAGTTAAAATTGGGAAGTTTTTTTGTGTCGTTATCCTAAAAGAATCTATCGTCCAGTATATAACAGAATCTGGTTCCGGTTCCTCCTCCTTTCCCTTCCCAGTTCCACTCGCGTTTCCTTCTTCAACCTCCGTTGCTCTCAACGGAAGACTGTGGGCGTAGAGAGAGAATGGCGAGGGCAGTGAGAGGAGTGATACTCGACGAGTCGGTCCTGTTAGCTACGCTCGGAGATGGCTGCTGCACTGTGCAACTGGACGCCGAGCTTCTTCTCCGCCGGCTCCGCCACTCTCAGATCCCCACGGTCCCTTCTCTCTCTGTCTCTCTACCCCTCTTCTTATACCGCCATTTGCATGTGCATTTTTTCGTGGATTCACACCTCGCACGCCATGAAATTTTTTCGGTTTCGGCCCGATCATCGTCCCCATTCCCCCAATTTGTACCCGGTGGGATTGGGAGAATTACGGAGTGCTTTGGAAATTGACCGCTCTGGGCCCGATTGTCTCTCTCGTCTCCGGTTATCGAACTGAGTGTGTTGTTCCCTTGCCTTTTATCCCTCAACTTGTCTACAGTTTCAAGAGGAAGACTGTGGGGGCGACCTCTTCGTCTTCCCTTATCTTTGAATTTGATCGTAAATTTAACCCAGTGGGCAGCTCTTTTTAGCTGGTCTGAGGGTGATTGTGTTGAGCTCTTCGTTTATCTTTGCAGGGAATCTTCAACGAGAACGATGCGTCAGCTGAGAAGGTACTTTTGATTGTGCCTCTTTGTTTCTTTCAGATACGAATTGCTTCGGAAAATTGAAATGGGGAAGCTAATATGTGTCACTTTGGCCTTGGTATTTTCGCTTGCATAGAAATAAAATGCCTTTGCATGCTAATTTCCAATTGCGCCGGGTGGGTTCTCGGTTTCAAGTGGATTTTCATGCAGCTGGCAGAGTAATCCGATTTTGTTCACTGTATTGCATCTGGGAAGTTGTATGTTGGATGGGCATGGAAATTCACTGCCGCGATCAATTTAGTGGTGAAACACTTAACTTCTGCTGCCTTTGCTTTACTGCTTGTGCGGCCTCCATCTTGAATATAGAGCTATTTTTGGATTGTCTGTGCCTGTCTCTGCATTCCCTTGTATAAGTATGGCAGTTGATGCTCTGCCTCTTGCCATTTTTTATGCCTTAATAACTATATTTTGATTACACAGCTATTAACAGTCTCGTCTGATTGATGTAGCGTAGGTAGGTCTTTTGAAAAAGCTGGCAACAACATACTCCTTCGATTACTTTAGCTTCAATCCTTACTCCATAGATGACGCCACACGTGATATTGGCAAAGCTTGGGGGGAAACTGAAGGGCATATACTGTACGTAGTCTCTGAGAATAAGAAGGAAGTCTGTGTTAGATTGAGAAGCTGCAGTTGGTTCACTATTGTTATCAGTAAGTGGCGTGATATTTGGTTTCTTGCTTTCCTTTCTGTATGTCGTGGGAGACAGGTGGAATTAGGCAATTGTTAAGGCATAAAACTTTGTTTTACAGCACAAAAAGCATGTCATGTATGATGTAAGAAGTGAATGGCATACTTCAGTATTATGTAGATCTCTCCGATCAAAATCACTCATGCCATCTAGATCTTGATCTCATTTTCCTTCTTGGCAACCTTCTAACATTCAAAATGCACGTTACCTAACTCAGTAATTCTTCAATGTTACTTGGTGGTGGCCATAAAACTAAGGCATACAGAAGGAATGCTAGTGCATGCTGGAAGCATTATTTTCATATGTAACGTTGTGTACCATTTGCTTCTTTCTAAGTGATGGTTCTGCAACTACTTGCTGATTTCTTTCTAGTTGGATGCACATTGTTGCATACATAACTTAACTGATTAAGTAGGCTTGCAAATCGCACCAGTCTTAATTATCGTGAATCTCCACTTGACTTGATAGATTGTTTAGCTACTCACGCTTGACGTGAACTCGATAGGGTGGAGGTGAGCTTGAGCAGTTCTCTGATTGAGCTTTAGCAGGTAGACTAGTTTAATTGCAGGTCTATCAAAACATGGCTGCTGGTTGATCTTTGCCGTCATACGTGATATTCTTCAATTTTATAAGACTATCCATTCCTTCTTTTCGTATAAGCTTTTCAATAAAGGAAAATGTGCCACTTTATTTGGTCATAGTGTTAGCTAGCCATTTGTTATTGTTCTTTTCGTCGTTTGTCAAAACTGCTAATTGTTTTCCTTGCAGAACTCAATAGTGGCAGTAAGTGTGAGGATTGTGACTTGCCTATTAACACGCTTGGAGAGCTCCCTTTGACTATATGCAATTTAATCAAAAAGGTAGTTTATTGCATTGATATACACATCTTGGATAGCTGTTCCTATCATCATGTCAAGTGAAGTCCTAATTACGTCTTTCTATTTCTTGATCTGAATGCACATTGAAGGAAAGTGGGAATGGTGTCCTGAGAGTTGGTTACATTATGAAGCCATCACGTGAAGAAGACTTTGCTAAGGTGAGCACCCAATAATGGAGGTAAGTTAGAATCATTGCTGAATCGAGTTGCAGGTGTTACACAGATAACATACACCAGTACGAAGAAATCATGACATTATGTTTATCAAAGGAGTAAATCATGGAGTAGGATCCTTTTTCTAAGGTGTAATACTTCATCTCCATATGTTACTTGGCCCTGAAGAGCCATGGCTCTGGAGCATCTTCAGTTACTTTCAGAAACTTGTGAAATGGAAAAAAAAAATTGATTCTTGTTTTCATCTGAAATGACTGAAAATGCTTCTGGTTCTGTCATATGTCTTTTGATTGAATGCTGCTCCTCATCCTTACACTAAAGTCTCCAGACTCTTCTGGGAAAAAACTTTTACGAAGATTGTTTTGGTAACTGTTGCAGAGAGGGGCATTCCCAATGTATCCTACTCAAGATGGGCTGAGTTTTGTGCCTCTCATCTTCAAACTCCCTCTATCTTCTCAATTACAAGGTGTCGACTTGGTTCTTCATAAAGCTACTGATGAAATAGTATCCTTCAACTTGAACAGCTCTTTAGAACTAACTGAAAGAGTTACTTTCAGTGAAGGCATGCAAGAACTGAAAAGGTAATTTCTACTACGAACAGCGATTTGCCTATAAATGTTACATCTCATTGTATAAACAGCTTCAAGACATATTTATCAGTTGTTTGAAAAATTTTATGTTTTATTTTTTCATTTGATTGTGATGCCAAATTTCCAATTAACAATGGTCTACATTTATATAACATACTCAGCTTATCAAGTGCAAGTCGCCATTACTCAACTCATACTGCTAGTGAGCTTCATCATGAGGTGCTTTGCTGGCACATGGTTTACCAAATGCAGGAAAATCTCATGCAGGAAATGCTATTCTTGGACATCTTTGCTTTTCTGTTCCAATTGTTATCAAACTAGGCAACTAGAGACAAAGGACCAGCAAAACTCTGCGGTGTTAAGAGAAATGAGAGGTTATGTATTGTTTCAATTCATCTTTCTTTTCACCCCTCTTGGCAGGTACTTGGAGCATAATCCACGGTGTTGTGTTATTGATCCATTTGATAAAGTTTATCCTGTATTGGATCGACTGGAAATTCAAAATATCCTATGTGGACTGCAGGATCTCAGCATGGAGGACAGTTATAGAATCAGGGGTCCCCATTATCTCAAGGTTCTTTGTTGATGGTGTCTGTTTTCAGCGAGCATACATTGTTAACATTGCCTGGAGATCTCTTTATTGGACAACACTAGCTTAAACTGCATCCATGAGTATTGTAGAGATACATTCCAGTTTAGGCACTCTAAGTTAAAATGGCTATTTCTGATATTTTGTAGAATTCATAGAGATCAGCTCTGGATTGATCTGAACTTTATATATGGGCAGGTGGATACTTTTTGTGAGCTTGAATTGATACCAAGACTTTCAGAAGCAAAGCTATCTCCTCCCTGCATAGTAAAACCACAAGTTGCCTGTGGAGTAGCTGATGCTCATAGTATGGTACTAATATTCATTTCCTTTTGGTCCTTGGTTATGCAACTTCAACTTCGACATGTATCAAATGAAGTTGTAGTCCTGGAGTAGCTATTCCAGTACTGTTGTTCCTACTCTATTCTATATGCACTACTTAGTTGCTTGATATTTCATGGAACGGTTATAAATTTTCTATATTAAACAAAATAGGGTGACTTTATATTCTTGAAATCCATGTTTGTCTCAAGAGATTCTTCTCTTTTCCTTTTTTTTCTTTTCCTCTCTTTACCTTCCATGAAATTTATGGAAGAAATATTATGACTTTCATTCCTATTTTGTTACTGCCTTGTTTAGTTGTGCCTTCTTTTGATGGGAAGTTGCAATGTATATATGCTCCACAAGCGCGCTCTGCTTTGGCTGCTTATGGGCAGTGTAGTCCGTCAAACTAAGTTTTTGTTTTTTTTTTTTTCCTTTTTGATGAACTCATTCTACCAATTTGAAGGAGAGGCGACTACTTGAATGCAAAATAGGTTAGTCCACTACCCACCTTCGACACGAACCACCAAAGGAAAAGAGGGGGATCCCTGGAGAAAGAAAGGAAAACCAAAGAAAAGTAATTGTGAGAGGGAAGATGGGAGAAAATATTATTGACCATGAGAAATTATGTATCCTTGAAGGTTCTCCTATTCTTGTCTGCAGCAAGGTATTGGAGATCTCTATATCTTACCATATAAACAAAATAATGACAAAGCCTTATCCACCGAGTAGTGTTAGCGATAGAAATCACAGTGTCATTGCAGTCGATCTTCATTAAAAGCAATATAAGTTATAATTATTCCATGTATTTCCTTAATGTCTTCAGCACATCCTTGTATGTATTACGGTGGCCCTCCTTACTAGCTTCTCCAAATCTGCCGATGATGAACACTGTCAGCATAACTAGCTGACCACTTAGTGTAAGAAGTTGCTGACAACTTCAACTTCTCTTTGCTACCACAGTAGACTAGTTATATTTACCTTAAAATCAGGCATCTTTGTCTCAGCATGTATTATGTACGAGCTTATCATCGCTTTATAGCAGTGAATTTCTAGCATGTGACTGATGAGTCCTCCTGAACTATTTACCAGGCAATTGTGTTCAAAGTGGAGGATTTCAAGGATTTGAAAGTTCCAGTTCCAGCAATTATTCAGGTACATTTTACATGATTGATGTAGCCTTGCTTGGTTTAGTTATGCATATTCTAGTAATAGCACCTACAAATGGGATGACCTTGACATCCAATGATGAACTTTCTGTTATTGCTAAAATTATAATTTGATCTTTGTTACTGTTCTTGGTTTTTATGATGCCTCATACTGCAGGAGTACGTTGACCATTCTTCTACCTTGTATAAATTTTATGTCTTGGGAGATAAAGTTTTCCATGCTGTTAAAAAATCTATCCCGAATGGTCAAGCGCTGATGAAAGTAGCCGAAAAAAACGGACTACAACCTCTAGTCTTTGACAGGTCATCCTTGTGTCTTTCTCCTGTTTAAATGACCTTTGACTCATATATAGAGAGAGCATGTACAATTGTTCTTGTATATACCGGTGTCGTTAGGAATAATTGACATTATCTTCTGACAGAAGATTTTCTTTACAGTTTAAAATCTCTACCAACTGCCACAGACTCTCAGTCTAGTGGTGATGACTCTATCGCCACTTCTGCTGAGTCTCTCAATCTTCATCTGGTCACTGGTGCTGCAAAGTGGCTTTCCGAAAGGCTTGACCTGACCATTTTTGGCTTTGATGTTGTCGTAAGTTACTTTTTGGATAATCTTATGAAATCTTGAATGTTATCAATTTCCAGAGTTCCTAGATTTATGGAGATGCGAGTATGCATTACTATACTTCCACAGGAGAGAAACGAGCTATTAAGCTATTACTATTTTATGTAACTTTAGAGTGATAATAAGATTTGTGGATCCTCACTAAGACCAACATTCTGTCCTAAATAAAAGTTGGCATTTGTTCCCTTCCAGCATCTAATGAAGATCTCGTGTCTTAGGACAACCAAAATTGCATTTTTATGTTGAACTTAAAGAAGCCCAATAGTGGAATCACAGATTGTACAACAACGTGCTTAGTCAGCCCTAGTTGAGGCCATGTACTTTTTTTACTTTTCACAGATACATTAGTGATTTGAATAAAAATGTTATGCCTATTCATGTGGTTAGGAGTTTGTTCTTTAGATAACAAGGGCCACTCTGTTGAGGATGAATTATTGATTAAAAAGATAATATCAACAAAGAATACAGTATCAGGCAAACTATCAACTTTTATTCTGATGGACCGAATTTTATTGTGAAGGTAAATAAAGAGTGTTGAGGAACCGGCATAATACCTTGCCGGTTGGCCCTTTCACGTAAACTTAGTCACCATTGTGATAAACTGAACGTTAGATTTTTCTGACTTTTCGTATTCCTTGTCTGTTGCTGCGCTGTGGAATTTCAGGTTCAGGATGAAAGTTGGGATCATGTAATCGTAGATGTGAACTATCTCCCATCGTTCAAGGAGGTGCCTGATGACGTCGCTATACCTGCATTTTGGCATGCCATTAGGAGGAGGTATGAACTGAGGAGGACAAACTGATAAGAAGGCGGTTCGCCATGTTGATTTCCACCTGCAAAAATTTTGTGATCTCAACTGACTTTATGGAAAGGCCCAAAGTGGGATAATTTTGGAGATGAGGCACTTCTTATGGGATGTCTGCGACAGAATATGGAGCAGGCTCTGTCCATGGAGAGAATGTGTCTGCCCGTTCGCCCCAATTGGCTTCTCGGAAACTTATTTAAATGTGCAGTGATAGAAGTGTGACTTAATAAAAAGAGGGCTCAGCGATCAACAACTTTTCATGGTTCTAGCTGCAATTTTACAGTTTGAGCGTGCCTAAGTTGGATAGGATAGAGATTCGGCCGAAGATATGCTCGGTTGCTTAGTGCTTTCAGATTGTTCAGCTGGTGGTGTATGACTGCCGATCTTAGATTGTCCATTTTGAGAGGATTCTTCAATCTGGATCATATCCTCAGTTTCGGCCTACTGAGCAACTTGATAACAACTAAGCCCAACACATTTGAGTCATTTTCCCAATAAGTTGCAACAAATCCCTCTCGGAGAAAACTTTTGTAGGCTTAAGATGAGATGAGGTCTTTTATTAGACGTGATAGATGATGGAATCAAAGCTTCCTCTTCGTGCAATGGTTTTCCTCGTCCGTTGCTTCGTTTGTCAGTGAACGTATGAGTCTTTTAAGTTATTCCTCAAGTGATTTCTGAGATGGTTTCTAGTCACACAACGGCATTTGACGATAAGATGTTGGGCGAGCATCGTGCAGGACTGTTGGTTCGGCGATTTGCCATTGATGCCATGCGATGTAGCCACTTGATGTTACTCCCCTTTGAGTTTCTTTATCTTAGCTCCATCGCCCGAGGTTGTGCATCGAGGAAGTTGCTTCTGCTTTCGAATAGTTAAAAATGGTTATGAGCTGATTTTCCCTGGATCGATCTTAATCGCGGTGGTGAGATGCGGCGTCAATCTGCTGCTGGCCGTTGGATCTCCTCCTTTTGAGCATGGTTCATGGTAAACAGCCCAGCAAGAAGCATGCTTTGGAAGAAATTTCGCAAGTGGGAAAAAAGAGAAGCATGTCCCATTTGTAGATCAAAGAGAGTCTCTTTTTTTTTTCCTTGCCCCCCCTCTTTTTGCAAGGAAAAAAGATGAAAAGCAAAATAGCAAAAGGAAAAAAAAAAGGAACAAGATGTTCCAGATTTCAAATGTTTTTTTTTTTTCCCTCCACCACTAGAGCGGCACTTTCATTATGATTTATATGCTTTGAAATTATATATATATATATATATATTTCAAACTGTTAATGTACCCTAATAGGATTTTCTCAGCGTGTCTCGTGTGTACTTATTAAGTAACTGATTAAGGTAATTTTGCAGTTTTACGAGTAGTAACTGTTTTTGGTAAGTGAACTATTTCACATTAAGCGTACTCATTAGATGCTCTAAGGACACTTGTGAATAGCTGGGATCCTCCTGTCCTTAGGGTGACAATGCATGCTTTATTTGTTTTGCGAGAAATGAATGACTCGAAAATTAATTTCTAGAAAGTGAATATGAAATAATTAGTTAATGAAAAATATTTTCACTATTGACAATGACTTTTATCTAAACATATTTGTTAACGTTGAAAATGTTTTTTATTCATTCGTTTTTGTAAGTAATATAAGGGCTTGGTAGATAACGATTCTGATCTAAAAAAATGAATTTGATTCTTTAATTCTATCCTCGCTATGATTTTTAAATAATCAGAACTCGTTTGGTAATTGCACAAAAACTTCGTTCTTAAACAAAAACGCGATTGGTAATTGCACAAAATTTCTGTTCCCAAGAACAAATGGTGGTGAGAATTCTTTTTAAAAAAAATTCTTCATCTCTTTCTAAACCTTTTTGAAATGTCCTTTAACTTTTTTGATTTTTTTTTTAATTTCCCCCATTTTTATTTTTTAAAATATTTATTTTTTTGATTATATATTTTTAATTTCCCCCCATTTAAAATTTTTTTAAATTTTTTTGAAAATTTAAATTTTTATTTAAAAAAATTAGCTGTTAGTAAATTTTCAATTTTACTTTTTTTAAAAGTTCAGAAGTTCACATGAAAGCCTACGTGGACTTAATTTTTTTTTTAAAAGAATTGAGGCTTTGCTCTTTTTTGTGATTTAACGAAGTGTTTTTTTTAGAATCAAATTTTTTATTCTTATTTTTGGTTCAAAACTATTTCTGTGAGTATAATTAGATTCACTTGTGTCATTAAACATATTTTTTATTCTTTTTTGTGCTGAGGAACGGAATCAGTGGAGTAAAAATCTTACCATACAGGCTCAAGTGATTATCGTTAGAAAAAAATATATTTTAAGTCACTCATTTTTTTTTTTTTGCAAAAAAAAAAAGAGAGGGAGCCTATCATGTCGTTGACGTCATTTCAAATACTCGGAAAAATAGGAGCTACTGTTTATTCGGTGTTGTCTTTTAACTAAATGATAGGAACGGATGTCACGGTGGCCTATTAGCTCAGTTGGTTAGAGCGTCGTGCTAATAACGCGAAGGTCGCAGGTTCGAGACCTGCATGGGCCATTTCTTGTTTTCCTATTTTGCTCTGAAATCCCTTTTGGAGCGTCAAAAATAAAATACTGTTTGGGACAAAAAAAAAGAGGGGAAAAAAATTCCTCTTCTGTATTTGTATAAAGAAGAAATACCAAAATTTCTCCTTTTCCCCAGAATTTGAAAATTAATGGAAAGTACGTAAAAGAATCTCAAACAATTACAAAAAATTTATTGGGAGATCGATTTGTATTTTGCTTTGAATATTTCAAAAGGTGGCCTTTCTTTTTCAAATAAAAGCTCAAAATGCATATGCCCTGAAAATTAGGAAAATAAATAATTTTTTTTCTCGATAGAAGTAATAGATACATTTAAAATAGTAAAAAATTCAAAAAACAAATTCTAGTGCTCTCATTTTTTCAAATAAGATCATGAAGTAAATTTTATTTTAAATAAATATTTGAAATATCATCATTATCTTAAAAAAGGGTATAAAGTAGCTATAATTATTTTAATCTTGTCGAACGACGTAATTTTCCGACCGATCAATGGCACTTTTGTTAAAATGTAAATTTAATCTAATTTTTTTTATTAAATTAATTTTAAAAAGCTTAAAAAAACAAAATCACAGGTGGTCGCCACTTCACGGCTAGTGGGACAACAGAGATGGCTGTCGAAGGGTTGATGACCTCCCCACCTGTTTGCCCTAGGCTAAGTCGAGAGAGGGTTGCAACCCTTTTCCAAATCTAGGTGGCCCTTGCCTACTTACGGTCCTTATTTAAAATAACGTGCACTTCATGTCCTTTTTTGATATAATGAGGGTATTTCGTGTCTTTATTTGATTTTTCAGGCCTTTATTTGAGAAAATAAGGATATTTGAGGCTCCTTTTTTTTTAAAATATTAAAAATAATCTTAGAAATATTATTTTTTAGGAGGATAAAACCTCGATCTACAAAATTTGAAGTCCCCGCTCGCACTGCCATCCAAAAATCGAATCCATTTTCCGCTCAATTAAGGAAAAAACCAGTACACGCACTCTCGCACTCTCTCTCTCTAACACGACGATTTCAATGGCTGAACCACCATCCTCGTCACCGTCTCCTCCGAACCCTAACCAACTACTCCTACAGTGCTCACCTTCCCAACCGACACCGCCACCGCCTGCGCCGCTCAGCTCCGAGCAGCCGCAGACGCAGCCTCGGTTCCTCTTCTCGTTCCCGAAGAGGCCGGCCCTCCGGGTCACCTCCGAGTACGACAGCGACAGCACCGTCTTCCTCCACAAGGTCTCCTGCAAGCTCCTCGACGGCCTCGCCAAGCTCAAGCTCTCCTTCAGGAACGACAAGAAGGGCGAGATCGCCGAGCCTCAGCTGGCTTTCGTCTCCAAGCACCTTTCCATACACTACGACGTCGAGGAACAGAACGCGCTCGTCAAGTCGGCGGTCGACATCGGGCCGAGGTTGCATCTCAAAGCGGAGCACGATGTCAAGGTCCTTCAATCCTTCTTTGGCCTCGATTTGACTCGAATTTGGTCGATTTTGATATTGCCTTATTGGGAAATTTGGAGTGATTGTAAATGCTGCGTCCGGACTTTGAGCTCGATTACTGTTCATCAGATTGAGGATATATAGTAATGTGTTGCTTGTGTCAGCTTGTATTTCAGTAAAAGCATGTGGTTTTGAATTGTTGTCTCATCTGCTGAGCTTGCGAATTTGTGGCCATTGGTTAAATTTTGCTGAGAGTTTTTCTTAATCAGGCACAACAAGGAGAGATGTCACTGGTTGCGGACCTTGCGGATCCTGGCTATGCGCTTCAACTGTCATCTCTTGTACCCACTGTGGGACTGGTTAGTATATCCCTTTGCAAATTGTTGTCACATGGCTCATCGCTGAATATGAAATAGTTAACCATTATCCATGTACTTGCGAGGCTAGTACCTCGGCTAGTATGTCTGACATGACTCGAACACAAGGCAAAACAGAATGGTACATGTGCTAAACAATGAGCCAAAAAGCCTCAATTCAGTTTGCAAGGATGCCTATGAGATCTAGGTTTTTCACCGTTCTACCAACCATCTGCAATTTTCTTGATGGATTTTCTTTCCACTTCTGTTGCAGTTCAGAAATGTGTATGTTCTAAGCCACTAAATCTTTTCAATTTATAAAATAACATCCAACTTGTGAGAAGATTAGAAGTTTCATGCTGTTGAGGCATTATTATAGAAGATTTTACTCCATGACATTTTCAAACCCATACCCCAGAGAGGAGATTGTCCATCACCCTTATGCCGAATTATTTATGATATATATTTTAGCACTGTCTAATCATTCTTGTATTGACTCGCTATCCTTATTTATAGCCTAGGGCAACTCTAAAGTTCCCTCTTGGTGAAGTTTCACTGGAAGAAAGAGAAGAGGAGGAAGCGAAGAGAACATTGTCAATAAATGGGATTCTTAAAAGTCAAATCTGGAATGGAGTGTGCACTGCCCAATATGCAGATGAAGAACTGAAACTAAGATATTCTTTTAAGGTGGTTCCTCTTGCCTTTGGTGTTTTTTGAACTCGTGGGGCTTCTTTTTTTCTTTTATTTCCTAGTCTACGGATTTACTGCTCAATATGGTCTCATTTCATTCTTTGTGTGCCTATTCCATGTCCTAATGTGGAGAGGCGTTGTGTTAACTGCAGGATGAGGAGATGTCATTTATCCCAACCATTGTACTGCCTTCAAATGCTCTCTCGGTTGCGCTCAAGCGTAGATTTAGTCCTTCTAGCAAGTTGAGGTTAGAATACTTCATTATGCTTTTTCGATCCCAGCTATTAGTCACTTAGTCCGATTATAAGTTCTAGCACTTCAAAGATGAATTTTGCAGTAGATGTTCCTTATGTCCCATCAGCTATATTTTTTACTTTTTGCTGAAGAAGCAATTGGTGTTGTGACCATGACCGAAAAATGACTAGATAGATATTCCCTTTTTTTTTTTAATGTTTTGAGAGCTCCTGACTTGACTTCTATGTTTGGCTCATTTTCAAATTCTTCAAATACGAAAAATAAATGTCACAGACTCACAGTCAATTTGATTAGCCGTGATTAGTTTTTGGACAGGTTATGTGTGATGATACGTATTACATTCTTCCTTTGTCTTTGATACGTAAACTGGCATACACTTCTTGATGATGAATATTCATTTAGAGTGTGAAGTTCCATAAACAGAGGCAGTGAGGTGGTATTAACCATCGATTTACATTTACTTGCTGGTCTTTTGCTGAAGATCATAACAGGTTCTCCATTACTTAAGCTGTGTTCACTCATTTTGTTTTCTGACCCAAGCATTTTTTACTCTGTCAGTGAACTTCGTATGCTTAGCTGCGCTCGTTTTTATTGCTTGCAGTACTTCATATCAGCTTAATTTGTCTAATGGAGGACATGTTATGATTAATACTATTTGTTCAATGATTAGCTACTTGTACAACTTCGATACCAATTACTGGAGTGCAGTGTACAAGCAAACTTATGGCAAGGATTTCAAGTTTAAGGCTGGGTATGATTCAGAGGTCCGCCTAGGTTGGGCATCTCTTTGGGTAAGTGCTATATTTGAGTAAAAGCACCATGACAATGATATTCAAAGCCTCAAAATGGGAAGAAGTCTCTGTTGTAGTCCTAAGAGTTGCTATCCTTAATGGTACATTTGCACATTTCTCTCTATTTGCTATAGTTATATTAGATTAGTCGAATGTGAATAGCCTTGGCATTTGCACTAAACTAAGTCCTTAAATATTTCCTGCATGAAAGAAAAACTATTTCCTAGTGCCTGGCAAGTTAAGGTTAGGGATTTTTTATTTGCCTTAACACTGTCCCTCCCCTGCTCTGAAGGGCTCATGGCCTAAAAATCACTTTTATAAGTTCTTAGAGTTAGCGATGAATTTTGACTTCAAAAAGCTTCTTGATCTAGGTTGGAGATGAAGAAGGCAAAGCAAAGACAGCTCCGATGAAGATGAAAGTTCAGTTCATGCTCCAAGTGCCACAAGACGACATTAACTCATCGTGCTTGATGTTCCGTGTTAAAAAGAGGTGGGATATATGATCAACTGTGTTGGACGAGAGGGTGTCGTAGCGTGAGAATGCGTCACTACCATGCATGCTCCGTAAGGTAGTGCCCTTTATGCATCACCCGCTGTCATGTCAATATTTCCTACATGAAAGAGGTTTACTGTTATCCAATCTCTTGTATCTTATACCAAATTGGCCATCCGTTGACAAAAATCCGGTATTTGCAGCAATTTAATCATTTAAAAGCGTTGCCCACAGGCGATGATTGATAAATCTCTGGCAGCTCGAGTTTCGAAGTGATTCTATTGGAAGTATGTTAATGTTTTGAAGAGTTTAAAAAAATTAATGGTGAAAAAGGGCTAGATTGGAGTTCGGTGACCTTCTCTTGGTAACTCTATTTGGACTTGCAAGACTATTTCTCCATCTGGCCTGCTACGCTACACGAAAGCTCAGCAAGAGGAACAACGTTCCTGAATTTTTGTACGTTGTGCGGCGTAGTTGACACTGAGTTTTTGGTCACAGCGGCGTTCTTGCATATTTTTAAGTAATCGGAATCTAATTTCTATAGAAAAATACTTAAATGATGGGTTGCATTTCATGTTCCAACGTATAAGCAATGTCGTCGTCACTTCAATCATGAAGCTGAGCTTTGGCGCATTTCAGTTTAGTCTGAGACGGCATATTAGTCAATTTTTCCAATCCTATGGGAATTTTGGTCATTTTCCCAAGCCCCTGGCGAGGGTAGCTCTTGACGCTGGCGAAAGTTCGCTGGCTGATGACTGGAGAGAAAAAAGGAAAAAAAAATTAACGAAAAAAATCAAATGAAAATATTAAAATATTAAAATATTATTTGAAATTATTCATGTTAATGCTAGTGGTATCCGTAAGATAATTGACATTCACGTTGGTAATTTTTGGTCAATAAAATTGAATTGAGAAAATTTGAGAAGATTTATGACTCAATTGATAAATTTAAAAGGTTTAGGATTAAATTGACAAAAGCATAATAAATTTAGGATTTTTTTTTAAAAGAATTTTCCAAGTAAATGATGTCGAGTATGTGAAAGAGCTTGAAGCAAGTACAGATACAAAAGGAACAGCCACAAAAAAAAAAAAAAGTATACCGTCGGTCCAGCAGCATCCAAAAAAACTCACATGCGGATGAAATGAATTTGGAATCAAACACCTGATGACGAGACTAATGCATCTCAGATGTAGAGTTATGTGGGTCCCTGACCTCGCACGGGACCCAGATGAATACAACGGCTAAGTTTACAATAGGGGCTTACGTGGCACCCGGTTCTACGCAAGTGTCACTCCGATGTAACTCGCCAGCTCTGGCCAAAGAAAATTCAAAATAAGATAAAAAAAAAAAGTGTGCGACTCTTCAGTCATGTGCGTTGTGCAAGTAAAAAAAATAAAAGTTTAAAAAAGAAAATTTCGCGGGGGACCGTGAACAAAATGGGGGAGAAAAGGAACACAAATGGTTCCAAGTCAACGAAGAAAAGGAAAAAAAGAAAAGAAAAAGGAAAAGGAAAAAAAAGAAAGGATGAGGAGCATCAATGGATCTAAGTATGCCACGTTAGTTTCATCTCGTGATTGATTTATTTGATGGCTGATTTGGTAGCTGCATTCACAATAAGGCTAATCTCTCACAACCAAGGTAATTTTTGCGCACATACAGGTAAAGTAGACGGAGCATTTCAGGCATTTTGGGCTTCATCTCTCTTGTTACATTTTGGCGGTCAGGATACTATCACTGTCTTCTCTTTAAAGGACAATTCGCTTTGAGGACGCCACCTTCTCAATCATATCTTTCAAATCGGGGCCGCCATCTATGTCTTTTTGTGTAGATATTTTCGAGCGACAAGTCACTAATGATCCCAATAATACTGGTGTTTTTTTCGAGGTCATAAAAAGTGTGGAGAGGACATTGGCACTTAATCTCTCGAGCCTCCAACGTGTTCTCAACGAACAAGTCAACTCATCTTGAACATAGCAGGTTCGTTGAAGAGCTTCGCGCACCAAGGAATGGATATTCCGACGAAGAAGAAGCAAAGCTTCCCGAGAGTATTGTGACGAAGCATGCTTACCACTTCTTTCGAACCTTTAAGGTTTTCCTTGGAGATCCCGTCTTTACATCAACATCACCATCAACATCACCTTTATCCCAAGCCAGTTGGGGTCGGCAGATCCCGTCTTTACACGCGGAAAAAATCAAAATGGGCAGTGAACATTTTCACAAATTTTTCGCGGTGCATGAGCTTAGGGCGATATCAATCGAACTTCAGTTCATGTACGAAGTGCTCCACGCAAAAAAGCTTCGGCAACGCATACGAAATGGGGCTACATTTTCCGCTTCACAGCCTTCACTGCCTTCGTGAAGATCGTATGTTGTTTCCGTCAATCCACGGGCTGCGGCACAGGGTTTCGTGTATATGAGGCAGCATCAGTGATTGAGAGAATGCAAAGAACGCGACCGAAAATCCCTTCGTTAAGGAGCTATGGATCTTTTATCTTTAAGAAGGTGAGACGTAAATTCACGAACGTGGATGACCCAGAAGAGGTGAGGAAGATATCTGAGGGTTAAGGTGATCTTTTTCTCGAGAGCATGCTTGGTGAAGGTACTTCCTACAATTTTTCAGAGCATGTCGTCGAGATTAATTACGACGCCAGCATTTTAGTGTGGCCTATATTGCTACCCAAATTTGCTAAGCCCGCAACGAAAATGACGAAAGGGAATTCAGCAAGATCCTCTCCGACTACATGTTCTATCTTTTACTTAATCGGCCTAGCGCGATGTTCCGCCGTGGCGCGGCGGGCATTGCACAAGTTAGATCCGCCGGGGGGGGGGGGGGAATTTTTCGTTTTGAGTCTATACAACCTAGTTGCCAAGGATGTGGAGGGGATATGCAAGCGATTGTGTGCGATTCCTTCCGAAAGGTTCAGCTTGAGATCGCTGCTCAGCGAGGGGATCAAATTGGCTAAAGAGATGGAAAGGCTCGGGGAACGGAACTGGAAGATGATGAGCGGAGTGTGGGTTGAGATGCTGTCATATGCAGCAATTCATATCAAGAGGAATGCGCAAAGTGTTGAGCAAAGGTGGAAAGCTTCTTGCCTTTGTTTGGCTGCGGTTTGGCTCATTCATTTCGGCTGTCTCTACAAACCCTGAATTGGGCATGTCTCCATGAATCCCCTTTGGATTGGCTCAATTCAATTGGTAGTTTTACTAGCGAGTTTACGAGTTGGCACGACACCATCGATTCAGTCGATTGATGCTGTTATGTTTATGTGTAATATTATGTCGATTTTTGCTGTATTTTGTGATGGAAGCTATATTGGGATAGCTACATAACAATGAATACAAGATCCAGTGTTGATGTTTGTTTGTAAAATAAAGCAAATGTTGCCTTTTCCTTATCCCACATTGAAAAGAAAAGAATGGAAAGTATAGAACACTTTATTGGTGAAAGACTATTATAATGCTTCAAATGTAGAAATGGTTTAAGGAATTAAATCTTGAGGTGTGAACTCACTTTCTTTAAGGCTCTTGATGTGATAGCTTTAGCGTGCAAGTAAGGATTACATGTGAACATGAATTGCAAATTAAGCGTTTATGATTTCATTTTCTTTTCTTTCTCTTTTTCTTTTTTGTTGTTTGTAATAATATTTTAACTTTTTTTATTTTTTTGCCCATTTTTTCTTTTCTAACACTGGTCGTGGCATGTAAGACGCTCGACGTACAAGTTAGTAATTTCCCGCAAAAATTGATCGAATGGACTCAATTGGCAAAATGTGAAAAGATTTAAGACTAATAAACTAAAAAATTTAATAAAAAATTGGTAAAAATGCAATAGTTTCAGAACTTTTTGAATAATTTTCGCCCTAAAGACACCCTTACACTTTAAAAAGAATTCGCCAATATGCTCCGTTTATTTTGCGGAAACTCAATAATATGAGCAAAGATTTTCCTAATTTCGATCGTGTATATCTCGAAAAAAAAAAAGAGTTAACTAAAAATATATTCAATATTCTTGACACCTAACTTTGGCAGTCCCATATTTCATTTTCTTCTTAAAGTAGGATATGTCAAATTCGTTAAACATGTGTCTTTTCTTGTTTTATTGCAAAATGAAAAAATAAAAATAAAATATTATAAAAGCAGTAGATAAAAAGTAGAATCGGGCTGAGCGACTTGCCTCCTCTTGGGCAAGCCCATGTAGTCAAGCTGGGCTGTTTTCTTTGCTTGAGCAGGCCCATCTTTTTACACTTGGCCTTTTCTTTTTCTGTCAGCCCATGCGGGCCAGCCCAACCCCAGGCCCACACTCCCTCCTTTACTTTCCTCCAGGCCCACCCTTCTCTTCTTCGTCTTTTTATCCCTCACGTCCACCCAATACTTTCTCACGAGCGCAAGGGGACGGGAACAAAGGCAGACATAAAGGAACAAGAAAGAGGTCACCAAGGAGGAGAACTTGGTGAGGACGTTGAAGACGGTAAAGCACTGGAGGCAGGAGCAAAAAGAGAAAGAAGGGGGGGTTGTGGTAAGGGGGAAGATGTCGGGGGGAGCAGGACTTCCGTGAGAAATCAGGGAGGAGGAGCAGCGGACCAAGATGCCGGCGTAGGTCGCCGTCGTCATAACCCGAGGATATGGCCTTGTGGGCTGCGACGACGGCGGTGTGGCGTCCCGGATGCGGTGCCGCCGCTGCAGATACAGCAGGAGAACTCAGAACTGGGGAGGTCTAGGCTGTTGGAAGGGACGAGGCGACCCCCGGTGTTGATCTATGGTGGTCGTGACCGTCGGGGAATTGTTGGCCATCGAGCCGGCTGCGGGACTCACCGCTGAACCAGGGACGTCGAGTCTCGGTCACATTCGTTGTCCGTCAAGAGAAGTCGCGATAGAGAGGTTCCATGGTGATGACGCCCGAATCTGCTCGTCAGCGTCGATGCAGTGGCGTCCGGCGGTGGCAATCGAGGGTGGGGCCCTGTCTTGACGGCGTGCAGAACAGCAGCCGGATTAGTCGGACCAGAAGCAAGTGCTAAACCACGGCGGCAGAGGTGGCAGTCGAGCGAGGCCGGCGTCCGCTCGGCAACCACGCGTGCGGTGTCTGAGCAACGGCTCGAAGGCCCTGAGTCACACCGAGGCTGAGCCACTGGTGGCCGGAGGCGCGGCGGTGGTCGTTGGTCGTCGATGAGGGAGGAAGGCGGGCACGCGCACGACTTCTCCGTGAAGAGTAACTCGCGTGAAGAAGATAATCGAACCGTGGGAGTCAAGCCATCCCACGCTCGATTCTTTTTGCTGTCTGGGCTGAGCGGATGGGCTGGCTAGGGCAAGAAGGGGAGTTTGTTGGGCCTGACTCAATTGATATTTGATTGGGCCTGCTTGGTTTTCTTGTGGGTTTCAGGTTTGGGCCCAATTAGGCTAAGTTCAGGTTTGGGTTTTGGGCCTAATTTATGTCTGCTTTTGGAAGGCTACTGACCGGGCTCATTTCCTAAGCCCAGTCCGTGCGACCCCGGCCTTCACAGCCTGGGTCCTGACCTGTCCGGTCCCCCATTATTTTAATAAAAAATAATTTAAAAATTCATAAAATTCAAGAAAATACCAAAAAATAAGAAGTAAGAAATAGGTAGGAATTACTTTAGGAATTGCTTTCATTTGCCTATATAGTCTAATTAGGCTTTCATGTGTCTGATTAGTATGTGTTTTTCATGTTTTATTTGCATGACTTAATTTCAACTTAACATGTAAATGTTTGAATAATTTATTTTGTAATGCATGCCTCATCAGGTAAGTTAGCACGATAATTAAAGTTCACTTCAAAATGTTTGTTTTATCGTTTAATTCATTGACCTTCGCTAACTATCTTCTTTGAGTGAGTGCATATTTCAAATACTTCATGCATCATGTTGATATTCTAATGTGGCAGTCGATGAAGATGCTCATGGAGATGGTAACCCATTGAGGCTTGATTATTAAAGGCTGACAATTAATTTGGTCCATTTTTATATACTTAGTCTGCATATCAGAGTTGTTTTCCTTTAAATATCACCATTATAGATTTGGTTTGCATTTGTCATTTCAATCTAATATTTGGCATATTTTATTGATTGAGTGCTTGTTACATCGTTGTCTTTGGATAAATTGCATGTTAATCGTTTTCCTGGATGATATGTTAAGGATAAATAGGCAATTGCATGAAATGACAAAAAAAAAACATTATGCATGATCATCTAGTACTGGTTAGATACCTGGTAGGCTTAGAATGATATGCGGAGTGTGTGATTATGTGTATTCCGACGAACCTTTCTAAAAATGGCCAAACTAGGTAGTCGAAATCCAAGATATAGGTATGCTAACCCGACCTTAACAACGCCTTCCATGGCTTAAACGATCAAGGGCCTGCCTTTTAGTATCCTTGGATTCGAACCACAGAGTATGAGCATTTTTAGAAGTTTCATAGTGGCGAGTGAAGAGCATACTAAGGTTTGGAACAAAGCATGGATCAAGAACATTGGTGGTTATCAAAGTGAAAGCATTCTAAAGGCTAAGAGGCTCTCGGCAAGAAGAGAAAGGAGGTTTAGAAACTCATAAGAAAGCACACTTAGATTTCAAACTTTCTTACATCCTGCGTTATAACGTAGGTCTTAGCTTCTTATATAGAGCTTCGAGAGGTAGGGGCTCAATAATTGATCTCCCTTACACGATGACAACAGAGGTACATAAAGAGGCTGCCAACACTACAGGGGCTGCCGACTCTACAAAGGAGGCTACCGACACTACAGGGGCTGCCGACACTACAGGGGCTGCCGACTCTGCAAAGGAGGCTACCGACACTACAGGGGCTGCCGACACTTTATTAGCACACAACAGACTAATTTACATATATCACAGGGCAGCTGTCTCAGAGAGGCTCTTTTAGCGAGGGTCGTGGGGTTCTCTACCAAATCATTCTTCTGTGTTTTCAAAATCATCATCTGAGGACAGCACGGGAGTCTTGTCTTTTCTGCTGGTTTGGGCATCATCATCCTGTAGCCACCACCTGTCAAGATAAGGTGGCATGAGAGTGTTGTCTATGCTCCACAAATTGTGCTGTGGTGCTGACTGATGGGATGGTCTTGGGGGGTCGTCTTGTGACAGGGAAAGAGTCGAATAATGTGACGACTATGTCGGGTCAGAGTATAATTCATATGGGCCCTGGGATTGGGGTCTGCCATATGGATCTTGAGTGTCCATATTCGTGTCATCTGAAAGAGGGGCTGGTGCAAGGGGTTGAGTGGAATGGGTTGAGCGGGTTGTTTCCCATGGGAGAGGCCGATTTGTGTTGTGAGGCCAAAGGAGTGGAGAAATGAACTTATTTTCTTGACACATGACTCTTTGAAGCTCCCTATACCGAAATGGAAGAGTTTGAATGGGTGCTGGCTAGGTGTTTTGAATTTCTGCTTTGGTTTCAAATGGTTTGAATGTGCACATACCCATAGAGTGGGGGAATTTTGAGATGTCTCCGCCGGGGAGAGATAAAGATCCATGGTCTCTTGAAACGGATGATGGTGTTCCTTTCTAGATTAGGAAATGAGACTCTGTTTGCAACAGTGAACTCATAATCCCATTGCTGAGGTGTCTTGAACCATAAGAGAACATCTACAAAATTCTTGACGTTCTGGTCTGCAAATTGGTTTCTGAGCGCTCCTTTGAACATCTTGTAAGCTCGTTCAGTTGAGATTTCAATGGCAATGGTATAAAGGTGCATGAGAATCCATGAATACCATTTTGCTTCTGTTGGGAACGGCTCATCAGGAAACCATCGGAATGGCATAGAAAACAGGTGCAGATGGTACAGATTCTGAGTCAGGGGAATATTGCCACATTTCTGTCTGATTCTTTCTTTGTATTGGACCAAGAGATTGTTTAATGTAGCTTTGCCATAAGCTCCGAACCGAATGAGGTCTAGAACTTCAAGAGAGTAGATACCCCAAGAGCCATAATTATCTAATTAACGTAAGCAAGTCCTTGAATCTAAAAACTCTAGTTGCATAGGAATCGAGATGACACTCACATGTCTTGATTGATTTCTAGCCGACTCCAATAGGCTAGTGGCAACTCCCAGTAATATTTTAGGTTGCTAATTATGAAAACGAAATCCACCATTATGCAAGGTAGAACTTAAGAGAGTTCATGCCTAAATCAATAGGCAATACCTCTAAATCTACCGAAGAGGTCAAGGCAGATCATGACAAATATAAACATCCTTTAGGCATTAATTATTGATAATGATGAAATATTTTTCATTGACTCATTACTTTGATATAAGAAGAGGGAAAGTTAAAAAAAAAAAAAAGCAATTTTCAAATTACTGCTTTTCCACAGCCATCCCTAATCTCCGAATCAATCTCTCCGCATGTTAACCGCTGAAATTTGATATGCTAATGTATTTTTCTCTCAAATGAATTATTTAAGATGTAAATTCATCTTAAATAGGATCTTAATCCTCACCTCTATTGCGTAGGATTTGCTTCTTCTTTTTTTGGTTTAAAGTACCGTCTGTCATGACACATATACATACATCAGTAAAGAGGCCAAGGGGCATAGCGGAGAAAAAAGTGTCCAATCCTCCAAATTACAATCTTTCCTCCTCCTTTTCACACAACATAAGGGGAAGGTCCGACTCCAAGCAACATGTCAAATTATGACAGTTAATTCAAACTCAGAAACGTGACGTCCTTCTTGCAAGAAGCACAGAGTCACTTCAAACATGACACAAGAAAACCAAATCAGATGTTTGAGTTGCGGCGACAAGCACGGACTTAAGGGATTTCTGAATCTGCCATTGGCAACCAACATTTTGATTCCGCCAGTCTGAGCTAATCATCTGGCACTATGACTTTCAAACAAAGCCTTCATTGGTTTACAGTGAGTTTTACCTCATTCATTCGATCAATTACCTCGCCCCATCTCAAGTCAGGACTCCATGAGTCGCTCCAGGACTAATTTCACAACAGAGGGAGCATCGACAGTCACCGCCACCTTCACTGTTGGTTTGTTGGACCATTCTGTGTGTTCACCAAACCTATTTAGCAAAGTTAGTATAGCTGAGTGGTTGGAACGAACATACTCAAGAGAAGGAACTTCTACAAGCATAACCAATAAGGACGATCCAACCTCATACAGTATAGTTTAGAAACACTACCTCACCTCGATACTTCTTTTCTTTATTATTCAGCAACAATACAACATCAACATCAACATCACCTTTATCCCAAACCAGTTGGGGTCGGCGGTCGATGAACCCGAAGCGAAAAGCTTAAAATATACTAAAATAAAAGCAAAAATATGGATACTCCAAAATAAATAAATAAATAAATAAATAAATGAATATATAAATAAATAGAAAGGACTAAACAGGGCACTCTGGAACATAGGAAATCCCCCCCTCTACAACGCGAATAGCTTTCCTCCACTCCGCCCTAAGGCAGACCATACGCCAATCTATTTCCCACTCTATTAAATATTGTTTTACTACCTTCCTCCAAGTAAGTTTCGGCCGACCTCGTCCTTTCTTCATATCGTTTTCTCGGTAACACACTTCTGTTCTTATTGGAGCATCTAAGGTTCTACGAAGAATATGTCCATTCAGCAACAATACAAGAGAAAAAAAAAATATTCTGTCCCTTTGAAGGGTACTTGCGACCCAAATTTGGTTAGTTAATAATAAGGGCAACAAGACGAAGCATAAGGCTATGACTGGAACCAGAACACTACCAAATTCGACAAATGGTGATGCTATTTCCATTTGTTGCATCTTCTCAAAATCGAAACTTTTAGAATATAACTCTCTGAGTTTCCAGACTTTAAGCAGATCTTCAAAGCCAGAAATGTGCCCTTCACAATATATTAGATCCTGGACATTTTATCAGGTTCAACTAATATCAAGCAACCTTGCTTTCATGACACAATGCCCACCATCAGCAGTTGGCACTCATACAAAAATTTATGTTCAATTAGTAGAACATATGATCTGAAAGGGCCTTCATAATTGAGTTGCGAGATTCTACCTACCTTTTCTTTCCGTTATATAGTATAGTGAGCCCCCTTGTGATACCAGTTGTTTGCACTCTAACCACACCTTCAGTGCAAGTTACAAGTGAAGGGTTAATAGCAGCAAGTATTGCCGTTGGATCGTGGAGGTAAACTCCTGCACAAAGATGACATATAAGTGTTACAAATGACTGATGAGAACATAATAAAAACCATGTCCTCATGAAGATGTTTCAGTAAGCATACCTTTGGTGAAGTATGCTTCACGATGATAGGAAAAGTACACTTCCAAGATTCTGGAAAGGTACTGAGCAAATCTTCCATTTGATTGAACCAACTTATCTCTATCTGCATCTGTAATGTCTCAAAACAGTTCAGATAAAAAACCTGGCAATCCAAATATTATTATTATTTAAATAAATAAATGTGTAAGTGACAATATAAGGATTGTTACACAATCTAAAAAGTTTATGGTTGTTGACTGGCCTGACTTTTGGTGTCACTACTGTTTAGGCAGAAAATACTTCAAACAGTGAGAAGCTGAATATTTGTAATTTGTCACACTCAATCAAGGAAAATGTTGCTTCATAATCCATAGCGCATTCTTTGGCCAAAAAAAAGAAAAATTCAAAGACTAAGCGACAAAATTAGACTTGCAAAACTATGCTGGAAATAGTTCTGATCCTCCAAAGTAAAATTTACACTTCAGTTAAATCATCAGAAGAAAAACTAACAGCATAGGTTTCTCCAAAAGTAGGCAGATGGGTAGCTTTACTTATAACTAGAATGACTAAAGAATCACTAGAAAATCACTAGCATTATCTATGCATGCTCTATGCTTAATCTCTCTTTAAGTCCATCAAAACATGAGCACTATTAGCAAATTCTAGCGATGGCTGACTTTACCTGTCAAAATAACTTGATGGGTTACATTTATTCCTACAGCCAGAATACCAGCTCCACTGGTAAATACAATGTCTGCAGCATCTGGGTCGCCAAAAATCTGGTCAGCCAGTCAAAGATGTACAAGAATGAGAAGGAGAGTTAAAGCTCGGGGACCCGAGCCATTCAAATAACTTCAGGTTTGAAAGGTAAGTCTCTCCACCCCCAAACAAGAAAACAGACATTTAGAAGTTATTTTAGATAAAACCAGGTATGTCCAACCCAACATTCACCACCAATATGATTGGACAATTAGCGAAGGAAATTAGGCCATGCAAACATCTCGGCCATGGTTAATTAGAGAAAAAGAGCCTCTAAGCAAACTTCTGGCAGCTCCTCAGGTTGAGAAAAAGAAGTAATTTGCAACTTACATTGGCTTCAGCTGCTGGATTCACATTGCCATTCACAGAAAAAGCTCCACCAAGAAGAACGATCTGTCCAATCTTTCTGGAAAAGGTTGGATCTTGGCGAAGAGCCTGGATTTATATCCATTTGACAACATGTGAATAAGCCATCACAAAACAAGTAAGGTACATTTTTTACTACAAACAAACATGACAAAAGATAAAGAAGCAGACCAGTGCAATATTTGTGAGTGGGCCCAATGCAACTACAGTAACTTCCCCAGGATAAAGGTTTGCTTGCTCAATGAGAAAAGTGGCTGCTGACTGTTCTATTGGTTTTCCTTTTGGCGGTGGGAAGTTTTGATTGCCAAGTCCATCAGCGCCATGGACAAAATCCGCAATTCGAAGCTTTGTACCTTTCTTTAAGAGAAACAATGATGAAATCAAACAACCAATGATGTTTCTTTAGAATAAACAACTGGATTTTAAGTCGTTTAGAAGAGTGCATGAGATCTGCATACTTACGACTCAAGAACATCACAAAAGAGTTCCCTGTAATTATTATGAAGAACCAAGAGGTGGCCTTGCAGGGTTTTCTTGCTTTATAAAATAAACTTGCTATAGTGACAATAAGAGAATTCCTTGCTTTAGTGAGCAATGACAGATGAGAGCTTCTCCCACTAAGAAATAAAACGAGAGCACCCGCAATCCTCTTCTATCATTGGAAACCCACTACATATGTTGAGCGCGCGCACGTCCCAGAACAAAGACACACATGGTAACCGAAAATGCATGCAGAATCAAGGGTTCCTCACATGTGCTAATGTCGACACTACTCCTACCACTACCTGGTTATATCTACTACATATGGGGATCCTATTAATTACTCGACCATGTTCATCCCTTCACATCAACCGCAAATGCATCTCAACCGCTTGTCATTTTGTCAAGGCGACAAGACACAATTTCAAGAGTCTAAATTGAGTCTAGGTGATAGATAGTATGCCCTGACTCCTATCTCGGCAATTTACGAAAGCGTGCAATCAGGAAAGTGCATACGGTAATTGTCACTTGGGACCCTTCAGCCACAGGGATGTCGGTACGTCCTGCAACCTCCAGCTGCACAAAAAAAAAAAAAAAAAAGAAGTAAGGCCAGAACGTTTGACCAGCAGAAAATTCATATTACATCGAGATCAATTCTTCAACCAACACCAGAAAAGCTCGACGTGACTACATGAATTCGCGAAACACTCCCGCCATAAACTGTCAGACACTACCTAGTAAACATACCAAATGCAAGGCATTTCTGGTTGCCAGAGTCGTGTAGACGTTCCCATATATGGTGGTTAAGCCAATCACCTCCACCTCCGGCGACCGCAGCGCGATGAAAATCGCCATGGCATCGTCTGAATGCGTCGAACCGAGTCATGAAGTCGCGAATCGAGACACACCCACGACGCAAAATCAGGTGATTCGACCGAAAAAATTCCAAGCTTTTGGAGGACCAAATGTTACGTACCGATGCCGGGGTCGGTGTCGATGATGATCTTCTTCTTCTTAGTGGCCATCTCTTTCGCCGAGACCCCCCGAGGCTCGTAACAGCGTGTGCCTTGCCGAGATTGAGAGAGCAATTCTTATCAGAAAGGAATCTCAGTTTGACGATCTCCCATGGCAAAATGACTCGGCCGAATCGAATCGATGTCTGCGGGGAGGGAGGGTCCCACGATGAGCGGACTTCTTTACCCGATTCACGTGCGAAACGGGCAACCATTTTTTAATCTCCTCAAGCAGTTGCGAGCGCGATGGATCTACGGAATCGAAATCGCCTGAACGAATCGGACCGACGGAATTGATTTAGTTCAGGTGGTTCGGCTCCCGATTCTAGGAAGAACTGAACCAATGCACTGCCCATCTAAATGGACAAAATTTCAATTTTATTTATTTATTTATTTTGATTTTTCTGAAAAAAAAAATGAAGATAATAAACAAGGTTATCTTGCAACAAGATGCAAGGTCGCTGGGGTGACCTCGGGGATGGAGAAGTAAACTCCTTTTGGATTAGATTGCGGCTCGGACGGAGGAAAAGCTCGACATGCATAACCTCGGCCGTTCTCTTTCACTTCTGAAATGGATAAATGGGGGTAATGCCCAGATGTCCTAGCGAGAGACCTGATACCATTAGGTCGAAGCAATTGTTAGGACAGGATAAGGAGCAGGATCCACGTCTGTCTCAAGTGGTGAAAATGTTTTTAGGGCTTGCTCCCATTTTCACCCTTCCCTTTATTCTTACAAATCTGGAAGGGGACAAAACATGAGCATTTCAGGGTTTGTCTCCAGGCATTCTGGTGTTGTCTTGAATTTCCGGAAGAAATGAGATTCATAGGCGGCTCGCGCTTTTTCCACTCGTTTTATGGCTTTGATGCTCTTTTTTTTTTTTAAATGTTTTTCGATCATTGTATCTCTCGTTTTTTTGTACAATTTTATACGATTCTTTTTTTTTTGTGCGGTCAACTTTTTCTTTTGTTTCTTTGTTTTTCTCTCGCGGGTCTCGCTTTTCTCCTCCTCCTCCTCGTTCCTTTCCACGCATTCGAATCGTCTCTCTGTTTTCTCTCTAGCAAGTCATTCTCTCTCTACACCTCATGCTCCTTATTCTTCTAGCAACCCTGTCGCATGGTAGAATCACGCAGCGCACGCTATTGGTGTGCTTCAATGTCCGAGAAAATCAAGCGGGAGCAATTTCCTAAAAATGAAAACCAAGTATTACGGCTTTCGAGGAGCTTGTCGAGAAGTCATGGCTAGCTTACGTATCTTCTTTGAAGGCATATGTTTCAAAACCGCATCAATAGCCTCAAAAGTGAGCATCATAAAGTAGCTTCCTCAAATTGGCTATCAAAAGATGCAGTCGCGACGGTGCTGTAGGAGTGAAACGCATGTCAATAACATTTGTCATTTATGTTTATGAAAAATTACTTGCAACAAGAACCCATACTAGAGGAAGATTTTTGTGCAAACTCTTTCGGCACAGCTTGGGTCACTTGCGATGTAGCTCCAAACCTTAGCTCAAGCTTTTGGGTGTCAAATAGCTTCGCCACTTTACCATGTTCCCCCAAAATAGGATAAAGAGAAGAAGCAAACGTAGACATTAACATGTATTTGACTAATTTGCTCCCAAGTCATGAGATGTTATAACCTTTTTACATCCTGGGTCGACACTATGACTTCCTTCCTTGTTGTCCTGGCAATGAACTTAAATCTTTTTCTTTTGTAATTAGGAGAAAAGAGAGAGGGGGATGAAGGTGAAAATTTTTTGAAGTGGCTGTCACAAACCTTTTTGAGCCCAATGCCGATGTCGGCAAAAATGTGGAGGAGAATGGGATTGGCATCATAAATAACAAACAGGGAACGTTTGAGTTTTTGAAAGGAGTAGGATGCGTTAGAAGGGAATGCCGTGCAAGAGAGAGAACAGAGAGAGGCATAGGAAGGAAGAAGGAGGAGGAGAAGGAAATGAGGAAAGTGGAACCTGCAAAGGAAAATAGAAGAAATGAAATAAAAGAGTTGCAAAAAAAAAAAGAATCATATAAAATTGAACTAGAAGTGGTGGGCCACACAAATAATATGATGATCAAAACACACATAAAAGGAATGTGAAAGCAATAAGGGAAGTGAAAAAAAGTACAAGCCTTTATAATTTTCAGAAATGAATTTCTCCTCGAATGGGCTAAGTCGTCTGGCTCCAATCTCATGCTTGAATTACAGCTTTGCCTTCCAAACAATTGGTATGCTTTAGTTTTTATTTTCATTTTACTGGTCGTGTCCCCATTTCTGAAAATTGAGAACATGAACCACTCCAAACTATGCTCACCCCCTACTCTTAAACAAACATAATTTAGGATCACAGTTTTTGTGAAATCATTAAGAATTTTCAAAAGTGAAGGATGAACATGGATGAGCATAGATATGGAGGAGAAATACTAGAGAAGAGAGAGGTCAGGAAGTTAATAAAATAATTAAAAATTTCAAATAGGAGTTTGAAGTGTCTTTATTTTTTCAAGTGGATTTTATTTTAAATAATGACTTAAAGTATCCTTGTTATATCAAAGAAGAGCCTAATTAAGGGTATTTTCATCATTTATATTTTCTATATTTTTCCTTTTTTTTAATCACTTTCCCCCCTCTCTCTCTCTCTCTCTCTCTCTCTTCCTTTTCATCGATGGTCGATTTCAGGTAATGGCTAGCCACCAGGGTAAAGGAAAAAAAAAAGAAGAAGAAAGAAAAGAAAAGCAAGGAAAAGAAATTTAAAGAATATAAATGTTGAAAATACCTTAATCAGGCCCTTCTTAAAAACAATGAATGTACTCCAAGTACTAATTTGAAATAAAATCCACTTGACGTTCTTATATGAGAAAATGATGACCCTTTAGACTTTATTTGAAATTTTCCCTAAGATAATGTAGGTAATTTTATATGTAACATAAAATGGTAAAATAACTCAACTATGCTTAGGATTGGAATGTGAGTAACATTGAAGAAATGATTTAGGAAAGTCCGTAGATTATATTCTTGAATAGCAATCATACTAGGGAAATATAGAGATGAAAAAATGCTAGAATCAATGTATATCTATCACCCATCTTACGCTAAAATCCAAAGTTGAAGGGAGTGACTCTCTTAGAGTTTCCTCCTTTGGGATCTGTTATCGATTATTTGTTGAACCCTAATAATTGTGTGATACTGAGATACCCTTTAAACTTTCTCAATGTTGCAGATTGATTCTGATTTTTGAACTAGATATAGCTTCTTATTTGTTCCTCAATTAAAAATGAATAGATTGAAATAAATTATTTTCTATTATTAATCAGAAATAAGCCCTCTATTAAAGTATTTTGTTCTCTTTTATTACATTCTTTTATAATCTCAGTATTAATAAAGGTTAAAGCAACTTAACTCAAAGTTAAAAATCTTTTAGATGGAAGTTTAGAACAAATGAAAGCAATATGAATCTTCAGCGAGATGCAACAATAGGTAATGACAATTATGACATTACTAGATTGTGGTTAATTGAGTGTCAAAAGGAATATTCGCATACAGGTTCATAAGATATTACCATTTTCTACCCGACACAGATTTTCATATACATAAAGAAATTCCTAAAATGTCCATGCAATCAAATATTATCATAATATGGCTCGGAAATTATAGTTCATATCCAATAGGGAAATGAAAATCAAAAGTTTAATACGGCGAAATGATTTTTTGGCATCAAGAGCATGACGTATATGGTAATGCATCGCGTAATTGGTAGTAAGAATCCATCTCGATTTGTAACTCTCAATTTCAATGCTTTTTTTCAGGAAGCATATCATCCAATTTCCAATGAGATTATCATAGTTAATTAAGGAACAAATTGACAATATGCAAAAAGTTGTTTAACTTTCAAGTCTAGGACTATAAATACATGTCGCAGTTCCTACCATGGAACATGATAAACACATGAAAAAAAAAAATTATACAGACTAAACCTCTCTCCTCTAAGCAGGTGATCTTAACAGAAATTCCAATAAGTATTGCAGTTAACACAAGCGACATATGTCGTCATTTGTTCGTCCGCAATCCTCATCTGCATCTGGTAGTTAAGGGCAGTTTCTCCCGCTGCTGCGGCCATGGTTGAACTGATCAGTCATGGCTTCCGGTGTGGCTCCTAGCTCATGTTGGGATTTTGGTTCCAAAAAAGGCCCTTAAAAAGTTGAATGAGAATGTGGTTGAGGGAGTCCCACATGGGATAAAAGAGAGATGGAAAGAGGGTTTAAATAGTGGAGCCTTCATAATGGGTTTGGGCCCCAAGGGGCACCCCACTTTTGTGGAGGAGGGAGGTCTTACACAAAGCAAGACCGGTCCGCGCGCGCGCGCCGCCGCCGTCCGGCCGGCTCGGATCGGGCCGGGGTCCGAGTTAAACCCATCGTTTTTATTTTTTCCGAATAGACATGTTCGTCCGAAATTTTTATTTATTATTATTTTTTCTTTCGAATCATGTCTATTCATAATTTCTCATCAACCTATACGAAGACACTGATTCGGCAATAACTGAACACCAAACGAAGGTGTTGATTCGGCAATAACCGAACGCCGAATGAAGGTGTTGATTCGGTAATAACCGAAATCCAAATAACCATGAATTCGTGACTCTTCGATTGGACCTATATATAATACATTCTGATTTTTCGAAGAAGATACGAGCATTCATTTTTGCTTTTCGAAAATTCATCCATCACTCACTCTCATCTGTGCGATAATTCCCGAAGTTGAGTTCGAAGGATTTTTCGTCGACGAAGTACCACTTCGACGAAAGTGTGATCCGTTCTATCCTGGGAGGCGATTGTCCACGCAACCTTGGGTACCCGTGGAGGGGACAAATTCGTCTTAAGGACACGACGTGAAATCGTCGGGCTCGGATCGATCATCCAATCAACCATTCGTCTGCACTTGTTTCAGGTTTTTTTTCTAATTCCTTCGACTTGATTTATGCGAACACATAGGAACACCTACGACTACATTCTTAAGACGAACTTTGCCCTATACTGTGTTCGCCTTCAAGTCTGTTTGACGAGTGCCATCGTATAGTCATTTCCTGTGATCGTATTAGTGCAACGAATTGGATTACTGTATTCATTTATGTCGTCCTCGTCGTATGCCCCTTCTCAATAATCTTTGTCTATATATACAGAATTGCTTCATTCGTGTATTATCATATGTTACTAGTTTAATAGTTTCTGTTTAGACTTTCTCGAAAATTGTATTACTAGTCTTACCATATATTCACTCGCCAATCATTTCTGTTTTCATAATAGAAATAGCCTCGACATCAATGACGCCTGTTGCGTCTGTTCCGACTCATGGAGAAAAGCCAGAAAAGTTCAATGGGTCTGATTTCAAGAGATGGCAACAAAAGATGCTGTTCTATCTCACGACCTTGAATTTGGCAAGGTTCCTCACCGAGGATGCTCCTAAGTTAGATGAAGGAGAGATAGACAAGGAAAAGTTTGCTGCAATAGATGCGTGGAAGCATTCTGACTTCCTATGTCGCAACTACATTCTCAATGGTCTGGATAATTCCCTCTATAATGTTTATAGTCCGTTGAAGACGGCTAAGGAATTATGGGATAGTCTGGACAAGAAATACAAGACTGAAGATGCTGGATTGAAGAAATTCATTGTCGGCAAATTTCTGGACTTTAAGATGGTCGACTTCAAGACCGTCTTAAGTCAAGTCCAAGAACTTCAAGTGATTATGCATGACATTCATGCGGAGGGCATGATTCTGAGTGAATCATTTCAAGTGGCTGCCTTCATTGAAAAGTTGCCACCTTCTTGGAAAGATTTCAAGAATTATCTGAAACACAAGAGAAAGGAGTTATCACTTGAAGATCTGATTGTAAGATTGAGGATCGAGGAAGACAATAGACTTTCTGAAAAGAAAGTTGGTAGCAAACTGGAGGTCTCAAGGGCCAACTTTGTCGAAGGAGGATCGAAACCCAACAAAAAGAGGAAGACGTTTGGAGAGGGATCCACCCAAAGCCAGAAAAAGTTCATTGGCAAATGCTACAATTGTGGAAAAGCTGGACATCGAGCCAAGGATTGTAGAGCCAAGAAGAGAAAGCATACTCAAGCTAATGTGGTGGAACAAATTTCCGATGGCATTGAAGATATCGATTTGACTGCTATGATATCCGAGTGCAACTTGGTGGGAAACCCCAAGGAATGGTGGATTGATACTGGAGCAACTCGCCATATATACGCCAATAGATGGATGTTCACATCCTATACGCCTATGGCACGTGATGAGAAACTCTATATGGGTAATTCATCGACCTCTAAGGTTGAAGGTATTGGCAAGATTGCTCTGAAGATGACGTCTGGAAAAACCGTGACACTAGTCGATGTGCTGCATGTGCCAGACATACGCAAGAACTTAGTGTCTGGATCTCTCCTTAGCAAGAATGGTTTTAAGTTGGTGTTTGTATCTGACAAGTTTGTACTCTCCAAGAATGAGATGTATGTAGGAAAAGGTTATTTGAGTGAGGGTTTGTTTAAGCTGAATGTAATGACTGTTGTACCTAATGATTCTATGAATAAAGTTGTTTCTGCTTATGTGCTTGAGTCTCCTAATTTATGGCATGCTAGATTAGGACATGTTAACTACAAGTCAATAAAGAAATTGATGAGCATGGGACTATTGCCAAAATCTGATTGTCCAAGTGAAAAATGCCAAGTGTGTGTTGAATCAAAATTTTCCAAACCTCCGTTTCATTCTATAGACAATAAAATCACTGAACCTTTAGATTTAATACACACTGACATATGTGATTTGAAAATAATAACCACAAGAGGTGGTAAGAAATATTTTATCACTTTTATAGATGACTGTTCAAGGTATTGTTATGTCTATTTGCTGAATAGTAAAGATGAAGCTGTAAATGCTTTTAGAACTTATAAGTCTGAAGTTGAAACTCAGTTAAATAGGAAAATTAAAACGATAAGAAGTGATAGAGGTGGTGAATATGAATTTCCTTTTGAGGAAATTTGTTCTGAATTTGGCATTATTCACCAAATTACACCTCTTTATACGCCACAGTCCAATGGCGTGGCAGAAAGGAAAAATCGATCGTTAAAGGAAACGATGAATGCGTTGCTAAATAGTTCTGGATTACCACAGAACTTGTGGGGGGAAGCTGTTTTGACAGCTAATTTTGTTCTAAATAGAGTACCCCACAAAAAGACACAACAAACTCCATATGAGAAGTGGAAAGGCAGAATGCCTAATTTGAAATACCTCAAAGTGTGGGGGTGTTTAGCTAAGGTTGCCGTTCCTAAACCTAAGAAGGTCAAAATAGGACCAAAAACTATTGATTGTGTCTTTATTGGATATGCTCTTAATAGTAATGCATATCGATTTCTGGTCCATAAGTCTGAAATCCCAGATATACATGTTAATACGATCATTGAATCAAGGGACGCCTCGTTCTTTGAGAACATTTTTCCGTATAACAGAGTATATGAGCCAATCAATAATGATAAAAGGCCTAGGGAGACTACACCTAGAAACGATCCTATGGAGGATGAACCTAGACGTAGTAAAGGACAAAGAACTTCTAATTCTTTTGGACCTGATTTTCTAACATATTTGTTAGAGAATGAGCCTCAGACCTTTAAAGAGGCTGTGACATCCCCAGAAGCTCCGTTCTGGAAAGAAGCTATCAATAGTGAGGTTGAATCCATCCTGTCAATCCATACTTGGGAATTGGTTGACCTTCCTCCTGGCAATAAACCACTACAATGTAAGTGGATATTCAAGAAGAAAATGAAAACGGATGGTACTATTGATAAATATAAGGCTAGGCTTGTGGTAAAAGGATACAAGCAACGAGAAGGTCTGGATTATTTCGACACTTATTCACCTGTCACAAGAATTACATCCATAAGGATGCTAATTTCTATAGCAGCGGTGTATAAGCTTGAAATCCATCAAATGGATGTAAAAACGGCCTTCTTAAATGGGGATCTGGAGGAAGAAATATATCTGGAACAACCTGAAGGGTTCATTGTTCCAGGACAAGAGAAAAAGGTATGTCGACTTATCAAGTCACTCTATGGATTGAAACAAGCACCGAAACAATGGCATGCTAAATTCGACCAAGTCATGTTGTCGAATGGCTTTAAGATAAATGAGTGTGATAAATGTGTTTATCTTAAGAACACTCATAATGGCTTTGCCATTCTGTGCTTGTATGTAGATGACATGCTTATAATGGGTAGTGATAGTGAGGTTGTTAAAGCGACCAAACGCATGCTCACAAGTAAGTTTGATATGAAAGATATAAGGGTTGCAGATGTTATTTTAGGAATTAAAATCCAAAAGACATCTGGAGGATTAGCTTTATCGCAGTCTCATTACATTTAGAAGATTCTTGAAAAATGCAATAATCTAGATATTATACCAGCAAAGACCCCGATAGATGTTAATCTACATCTTTCAAAGAATACTGGTGAAAGTAAAGCTCAAAATGATTATGCTAGTATACTAGGCAGTTTAATGTATGTCATGAATTGTACTAGGCCGGACATAGCTTGTGATGTGAGCAAGCTGAGTCGATTTACAATTAGTCCAAATGACAATCATTGAAAAGCAATGAAACGTGTATTGGGCTATTTGAAGCACACTCAAAATTATGCTTTACATTACACAAAATATCCAGCAGTACTTGAAGGATATTGTGATGCAAATTGGATAACTGGCACAAAAGACACAAAATCCACAAGTGGGTATGTGTTTACACTTGGTGGGGGGGCAGTGTCTTGGAAATCATCCAAACAAACTTGCATTGCAAGGTCTACTATGGAAGCAGAATTTATTGCTTTGGACAAGGCTGGTGAAGAAGCAGAGTGGCTTCGAAATTTCTTAGAAGACATTCCTAATTGGCCTAAACCAGTGCCAGCTGTATGTATCCATTGTGATAGTCAAGCGGCAATTGGAAGGGCAAGGAATGTTATGTACAATGGAAATTCCCGACATATACGTCGAAGACACGATACCGTGAGACAGCTACTCTCTAGTGGAATTATCACGATTGACTATGTGAAGTCAAAAGATAATATTGCGGATCCATTAACAAAAGGCCTAACTAGAGAGTTGGTTGAGAAAACATCAAGGGGAATGGGTCTAAGGCCTATAAAATAAGTCGTCATAGTGGAAACCCTACCTAGTTGACTGGAGATCCCAAGATCTAGGTTCAAAGGGACAACTAAGTTATGAAAGCTAAGTAGAGTACTATCGACTCTTACTCATTCCCATTTAAAGATAGTACATACAAGTGAAGGTTAAGCATAAGCTTTTAATGATTCTGATTTAGGTATGTAAAATACCATACATTCAGAAATCACCTATGTGAGTGTGAAGTGAGGGCCGCTTCTAAGGTAAATTTGAAAGGCCGAATTCCCGAAAGCACTCATGAAACCAGGCGGTGTTCATGGCCAAAACGAACACAACAGTGAGAACCAATTTTGTTTGAGAGAGAGTTGTGTGATTCTTATTGTCTTGACTTACACCGAAAGTCGACAGTTCAAAGACATCAAGTCTACTGATTGACCGAGTAAGTCCGATAGGTCTCACTAGGGAAAGTTCAAAGTTTCAGACTACTTATCCCAATGCAACGTTCTCTCATGGAATAATCGCACATTGCATTTCATACATGCACTAAGAGTCATGATATCTGAAATTCTCATTCATGTGGGGGATTGTTGGGATTTTGGTTCCAAAAAGGCCCTTAAAAAGTTGAATGAGAATGTGGTTGAGGGAGTCCCACATGGGATAAAAGAGAGATGGAAAGAGGGTTTAAATAGTGGAGCCTTCATAATGGGTTTGGGCCCCAAGGGGCACCCCACTTTTGTGGAGGAGGGAGGTCTTACACAAAGCAAGACTGGTCCACGCGCGCGCGCGCCGCCGCCGCCGTCCGTCCGGCCGGGCCCGAGTCCGAGTTAAACCCATCGTTTTTATTTTTCCCGAATAGACATGTTCGTCCGAAATTTTTATTTATTATTATTTTTTCTTTCGAATCATGTCTATTCATAATTTCTCTTCAACCTATACGAAGACACTGATTCGGCAATAACCGAACACTAAACAGAGGTATTGATTCGGCAATAACCGAACGCCGAATGAAGGTGTTGATTCGGTAATAACCGAAATCCAAATAACCATGAATTCGTGACTCTTCGATTGGACCTATATATAATACATTCTGATTTTTCGAAGAAGATACGAGCATTCATTTTTGCTTTTCGAAAATTCATCAATCACTCACTCTCATCTGTGCGATAATTCCCGAAGTTGAGTTCGAAGGATTTTCGTCGACGAAGTACCACATCGACGAAAGTGTGATCCGTTCTATCCTGGGAGGCGATTGTCCACGCAACCTTGGGTACCCGTGGAGGGGACAAATTCGTCTTAAGGAAACGACGTGAAATCGTCGGGCTCGGATCGATCATCCAATCAACCATTCGTCTGCACTTGTTTCAGGTTTTTTTTTTCTAATTCCTTCTACTTGATTTATGCGAACACATAGGAACACCTACAACTACAGCTCACACCTGGACAAAGCTTTCTCCTTTATCCGTTGATTTTGAAGTTGCCTCTCATCACTGGCCATTTCTTCCGAGGTCATGTTTAGGAGCCTCTCCGGCTTGATATGACCAAGAAGAAGTTTTCTTCGGAAATCCGGGTTGTTGGGATCTTTCATGTTGAACAATATGGACCTGTACTTCATCTTGTGGGTGCCCTTCATACTACCCCAGTTCTGGAACAAGGTTGACTCAACTGAGACAGCGATGCTATATGGGTCACACGCGTTCACTTCGTCGATGATGGTGTTGCTGGCTTCCCCAGAAACTTTGGACAAAGCCTCGAAGAGACGTTCCTGTGCTCTGTTCCTCATCGGGTCGTCGCATTTGTTCACAAAAGCAGACAGCGGCTGAGAAGGATTAGGAGGCAACTTCTCACGAACAGGAGTTCCAATTGGCTCGGTTTTCCTAACCTTCACTTCAGCCCGGAAAGAGGAGGAATGTGTAACATTATTTTTCCGGTCTTCTGCACGCTCAGTATGATCCCCGCTACCATTCTTCTTGCGTTCCTTGGACTCTTCCATAACAATTTGTTTCCACGACTGAATCAAGTCGGATGCAAAAGCCTGTATCTTTTTACTGGGATGTTTTTTCAGGCGTTTAAGACCTTTCCCAACCTAAATCAAGGCCGGTGTTATCAGCTCGGTTATTCATAATGAGAGATGGAATAATGAAAAGATCGAAATATGAATAACGAATTTGTGGATGAAAAAAAATTACCCTCTTAATGGAAAGAATTATCACTTCGGATTTGTTTCTTTACATGAACTAGGAACATAGGCTTCCGGTTGCCTTTTTGACAAGACGAAATGTGTGGTCTCAATCGCAGTGCTGGAAATTCTATCAAGCGGTGTCCTTATCCTAGCGCTACGCTTGCCTATATTACATTACATCTACTCGAATTAAATATTCAAGCAGCAAGCACATCAGAAATAGAGATGAAGAAAAGGGACATACCTATTCATTGTTCATTACATTCTACATAAACTAAGGTCTAAAGCAAGCACGTGAAAATCAGAAATAGAGATGAAGAAATGGGATGTACCTGAGTGGAGACGAGGACTTGAGTCGTGACCGGGAAGGACTTGAGGCGCTGCAAGGCATCGATGCACCGCCCTTCTTCGTCGGCTCCTCCACCTTTCCCATTCACAGCCGCCGCATCCGCAGCTTTGCTCGCCAATCGGAATACCTCCACCAACTCCGTCTCCATCTCTCAGCTTCAACTTCACCAACGTTAACGCATAGCACATATCAATTCCTCCACATCCAAAACTACGTCGAAGGCAGACAAAAGAAAATAACAACACTTCTACTGTATATAACGCTCTCTTTAGTTCAACAAAACTAAAGAGATAACAACATTTCAACATTCTCTTCAAAACAATTAGTCTCTTGCTGTGTGAAAGTTCTTATGCGGACTTCACACAAAGTTAATGGTTCGTGATGGTACCACTAGTTTTATCATATTACTAGTAGATATAAAACAAGAAAATATAGTTAAATGCTACATTTGTCGCTTTCAATGCCTACTCATTTTGCTACTTGATTTATCACTTGACAATGAGTATTAATTTACGCATAATGGGACTGAAATTTACGAGATCTAAAAATTTTGAAATCGACCTAATTAACAAAACGAGAATAGGGTGCAAAGATGATTTCTTGAAGTTAACCTCATATCATATTTGGTCACCAATGACAAGTTTGATAAAACTCATAGGCAACAAAAGCATCAAGGTTTGGATGAAATCTGTCCATGAGTTGATTAAATAGTCATTTTGCCTACTCATTTTGCTACATGATTCATCATGACCAATATGTCGTTCAAGATCTATACTATGGATTCAAAATGGCGAATCTTAATCACATAGTCAAATGAAACCGTTAAAATAAACTTTAAAAACGTCGAAGCAAAAACAGCCCATCACTATTCGTTAACGCTCATAGACAAATAAAATTTCACATAGAAAAGAAAGAAATGAGAATATATGTACTTTATCTACGGACGATATAAGAAGCACTAACCGGAAGTAAACCTTGTTCAAAATCAACCTACCAAAAATGGTCATTCATAAATAAATAAATAAATTGATAAATACATGTAAACACTCACTTCTAAAGATAAAGGGTAATCAAATAATCGGAGAGTTGTTAGATAGGTGATTGTCTGGACCATCCAACGAAAAAATTAAATTTGGAACATCCAAATAATATGGTTCAAAGTAAAGTATTCCATGCCCTTCACGATACAACGATCTATCAAATCTTGTCCTTAGGCATCACGATTTACACTTGAAATTGATAATTCAAATACAACATTTCAGTCAAAATTTGTAAATTACAAAAGAAAATGAAAATGAACAAAACTGACGCATGGAAAAAGAGAGCATCATCTTTGCAGACATCAATACCCTAATGAAGTATGCATAGAAGAATCAGAAAAAAAAAAATCACTTGAAGAAATATGCTTGATCTATCAAACACATCTAAGATTCGAGCAGTCGATGTACCATTTGACATAGGAAAATGAAGACAAATTTAGGTTAAGGAACACTACCTATGTAATCTAACACTAGAACGAAAAAAAAAAGGGATATGACTGGGGGAAATGGAAAAAGAGAGCACATCAACATGTTGATGCAACAAACATAGGTTAAGACAAAGGGATGAGATGATACCGAAATGAGACAAACTTGAAGAAGACAAGTCTGCGGTGCAGAACTTGTCTCTGCTTATATTTTCCCTCCTCATGCCTAATCGAGAAAATTCAAACTTGCCATAGTGGAGAAATTACTCATATTTGACATCCCTTTTTAGCAGCTGAGAAACCCAATTCTACTTGCACTTTTGCGTTTGGATTGCATTCATTGACTCGGATCATTTTGTTGAATTCAAATTCTCTTCATTGGTCTTCTGTTTTCCCTCTCCCTCAATATCTAAAACGTTTCGATCTCAGTAGATGTTAATTTTTCCATAGATCTTCCAATGTCTGCTCCTTGTAAACAGAAACTATTTTGTTATCCCACGTTGATACCGTAAGCTCCGGAATCTAGAACGAGATTTTTAAAGTTAAAGTATGTACTTGTTCTCATATTGGTAAGTGATGTATCTGAGTTTGTTAGTTCAATTGATTAATCTTCTTAGTTACCAATTGACCGCACACTATTTACCATTATATATCCGTACTTTATTCCCTTTTTATTTATTCCTTTTTTCCTGGTTGGCAGACGTTTAGCGGTTATTGTATACTTTTATTTTGAATTAATTCGTTTTGTTAATTATATGAAGCCGACATAGTGTCACCAACGCATGTCATTTGTAGTGATCAGTCCAAATTTCAACTCAGACACAAAAAAAAATGATAAGACATAATTTCGTGGGAGAAAATCCGACAAAGCAAACTTGTTGATGGAAAGAAAAGTATAGGGATTTAAGATACCATACACATTGATCTTTTCGTGGGAAATGCAAAAACTATGTTGGCCTTACTCTCTTTTGCTCATTCTAGATAGGTCTACTCTGGGATGCATCCTATATACTTATCAAAATTACGCATAAATTTACCTTATTATTAAGTTTTTCACTAATTAAGTGCTAGCCCAATCTGGTCAATTTTTCTACATCAAGGCCAATTGGGTAATTTTAAATTTGCTACCCTATATACTTACCAAATTATCTATAAGCCTATCTGATTATTAATTATTTGACTAATTGAGTGCTAACCCAATCTGGTCATTAACTATTCTTGGATTCTATTCTTGAATTTTTCTTTTGCTGTCATTTATTTGATATGACTGCATTAGAATCCTTTCCTTAGTGCCTAATTAAGTGCTATTCCAATCTGGACATTTGCGGAAACATATATGATTTTTATGTAATAAGAAGATCATCATTGTGTCCATATGCGTATATTAATCTTGCTGTGGATATGAAAGCATAAATTTTAATCAAATGGTGAATCAATCGACCTAAAATAATTACCATTTAGTGTTTGTATTAGAACTATTTATGAAATTAAATCAATATACAAGGAGTGTACGTACTCTTCGCAAATAGAAACACAGAAACAGTACTAAAGAAAGACAGAGAACCCCATATTTTTAACCATAGTACATAGGAATAACTCATCAAAGTTAACAAAACTGACAAAAAAAAAAAAGAATTGACGAATAGAGCAGGTAATCCTACAAATTCAGTATCTGCTAAAAATTGCAATGAGCCAGTCATATCATTTGTTGAAGTATTGTCCACATCATTTAATAAAGGGTCCAATATGTTGTGACTAGCAGTATTACTTAGATGGGGTGAATAAATGATTTTAAAGCACTTGATAAATCAATACGGAATTTAAACTTGAGTCTGAATAGAAACAGTTAATAGATTCAGTTTGTGCACAAAATATTATCAAAAAGCAAGCGATCTCAACAGAACTTCCAATAGTTGTTACAACTAAGACAAGTAACATATGTCGGCATTGGTTTGCCTGTGCTCCTTGTCTGCATATCGTAGTAAGTGCATTTTCTCTCGTCGCATCGGCCACACTTGAATTGATTAGTCGTGGCTTCTGGTGCGGCTCTTAGCTCAAACTTGGACAAAGCTTTTTCTCCTTTATCTGTTGATTTAGAAGTTGCCTCTCATCACTAGGCATTTCTTCCCTGGTCATGTTCAGGAGCCTTCCCCGCTTGACATGGCCGAGAAGAACTTTTCTCTTGCAATCAGGGTTGTTGGGATCCTTAACATTGAACATTATGAACATGTACATCGCCTTGTGGGTGCCATTCATACGACCCCAAACCTGGAACATGGTTGACTTAATTGAAACAGGAATGCTACATGAGGCGCCAGCGTACTTTTTGTCAATGATGTCGTTGCTGGCTTCTCCAGAAACAGTGGACAAAGCCTCAAAGAGAAGTTCTCGTACTCTGTCCCTCATCGGGTTGTTGCATTTAGTCCCAGAAGCAGACAGCGGGCGAGCGCAATTAGGAGACGACAAATTCGTGTGACAATTTGCCTTCTCTTCAGTAATACCAATATCCGACCTCGACATCTTCTCAGAATCAGGAGTACGGTCTGGCTCGGTTTTTCTTATCTTTGCTTTAGACCGGAAAGAGGAGGATCTTTTTTTTACCTTATTCTCCTAGCCTTTGCACACTCATTATGGTCACCACTACCATTCTTCTTGCATCCCTTTGATTCTTCCATTATAACATGTTTCCATAGCTGAATCAAGTGGGATGCAAAAGCTTCCATCTTCTTCCAAGGATGTTTCGTAAGGCATCTGAGACCTTTCCCAACCGAAGAGTTTCCTACCATGTAAGAGTAGAAAAGAGTGGGTGAGGCAAGTAAGCACGAAGGCAAAGGCGCATGCATTTTACAGCAGACATATTAACTGCACATTAGTAAATGATGAAGGACTGCTGCCATTTGGATACTGATATGCAGGTGATAAAACTTCAGTAACTGGATCATGAAAAGCCTTGATAATCTATATTTGCCGAATAGAGTCAGTGAATTAAGGCTGTGCAATAGGACCGGATAGGACCACACCAAAAACCGGTCCGGTTCTAGTTTCCTATTGGAACTGTTCCGGTTTTGAATTCCAAGTGACGACCAACTCGGGAACCGGACTAACTGGACCGAATTTGAAATCAATTTCATAAAGTTTTAAAATCTTAGATTTTCTCTTACATCTTTTTTCATCGAAAATTTCAATACCCTCGTTCTCTAGTGATGAAAATTTTTGTTACGGGCCCTAACAGTTTTCAGAGGACCTAATTATAGCATGCGAAAGGGATACGAACAGGGAGACAAGAACTCGGCTTACCCAGCGAGGAAGCGAAGATTGACGGCAAGCACAAGAAACTTGCGTAATTTCTCCTTTGTACTTGCTTCCTCTATGAATGGGGTCGGCTATAGTAGTTCGGACCCTAATCGGGTTCCACTGGAGAACTCGATTGGGCTACATGGCTATAGATCGTTAACTCCCGCTAATCGATCGACTTACATCTCCGGCATTGCTGTGGGCCGCTGTTTGAAGGAGAATGTATGAGGTATCTCTTCTGGAAAATGTAATATTATTAGAGATTTATGTGTATGTCATGTTGTGCCATACAAGCGGCTATGTCATAGTTATAGTACTAGAAACCTCAAGAAAATCTTTGCATGTTCTCGACTTGATTCCTTAATTAATTATGATAATCTCATCGGCATCTTTAGTCTATATATGGAAGCATTATTCAAGATTAGAGCTTTAAATCGAGACGGATTCTTAGTACCAATTATTTGATGCATTCCCATATCCCTCGTGCCCTTCAAGCGCCGTATCAAACATTTGATTATCCTTTCTATTCTATACTGGTTACAAAAGATATTATACCACATACTTTCTCCTGCCCATCCTAGATAGGTCTACTTTGGAAACAACCTGTTCACACTCCAATGCACCTCATGACATATCTTTGTGCAGTCATTTTTTTCCAAATCAAGGCTAATTGGGTAAGTTTAAACTTTGCTGTATTATATTCGTTGACCAAATTGTTAATAAATTTGTATGGTTATATATTAATTATTTGACTAATTAATAGCTGGCCCATTCTAGTCATTAACTATTTTTAGGGCACTTGAATTCCGTTCTTGAATTTTCTTTTTGTTGTCAATTATCTGATTCTATTTGCATTAGGATTTATCCACTAATGCCTCTTCCCTCCCACTGGGTTCTAATTGCATTCGTTTGGCAATATATTTTTCATAACAATAAAGTCATTAACAAAGAAAATTCATCCTAGGGTGGGTAGGTTCAAGATATGAAACCAAAAGGGTAGGTTCGTGGTGTTTAGAAATGAGAACAAACCCAGTTAACCCTATAACTTGTAAAAGAAACCAGAATCAACAGAACAACTCCGATGAATAGAGTCCAACCAGGACCTTTTATCATGACTTCTGCTCATTGCATACCTTGATCTACTACTGTCCGAATAGCATTTCCTATTGTGGTTTCCTGTATTTCAAATACTCCGTACAGTACCTAATAAGTTATTGGATGTTCTTTTAATGGTTTCAGTACCTGCGGGAAACACTATTAACAGTACTTTTTTTGGAGAATGTTAATCCGTAAGGAAACAACTCTCTTAATGGGAAATCAGAAAAATTATAGAGGAAGATAGAAACTTTTTATCTGAAAAAAAGTTGTTCGAAAACAATAGAGGAAGCCTAATTAAAGCCACCACACTAAACAACAACGTCTAACAAATAACAACTAATTAAAAACACCTAAAAAGAAGCAACAACAACCCATAATTAACCAGAGGGTGCGCATCACTTTAAATCTCAACATAACTAGCCTGGAACTGAACCATCCTAGGAACCGAACAGGCTAGTTCCATAATCAACCAAAGAACTAACTAATCTTTTTCTTTTCTTTTCTCCTTTGCTTCATAATATTATATGTACAATGTGTCATCAGTAAATATATTTCTTTTTGTTTGAGGATGGTATGTCATACGTATCTAATTTCAACTAATATTTTTTGTTATCTTTAATTTCAATTTCAACCGACTATACATGGGTTACCATTATATTTCCTTCATTTATCATCTACTTAGCTGTATCTTTTTCTCGTTACCAAAAATTAAATGGTTATCGTGTTTCTTAATTTGAATTTGATCGTTATTGTTAAGTAACTGAAGCCGATCCTTGTTTTTATCTGGGGGCATAAGATATCATTTGCGATTAATCCAAATTTCAACTTAGACAAGAAAAAAAAAATATTGCAGGTCAACTATGATAAGATATGGCTTATTGATTAAAGATGTAACTTTCCTCCATTTAGCCAAAGCCGTTGAAGAAAAGAAAATTACATGGATTTAAAGATGGCCTTTTCGTCTAAAGTGCCCTAAAATATTTTACCTTGTACTCTCTTTTTACCATTCTAGATAGGTCTACTTTGGAAACAACTCGCATTCATTCTTCTCCATGAAGGCTAATTGGGTAATTTCCAAGCGGCGGCTAAAGTTTGAATTACCACTCCACGATCTGCATCGTCGGTCATCACCGTCTGGAGAGAGAGAGAGAGAGAGAGAGAGAGAGAGAGAGAGAGAGAGAGAGAGAGAGAGAGAGAGAGAGAGAGAGAGAGAGAGAGAGAGAGAGAGATTTCCGATGGAGGAAATGGAAGATGCGACGTCGATGTTGCTGTACCTTCCATTGGAACCGAGGTCGTCGAAGCTCTCGTGGCCGTCGACGACGGTGGAGGCTCTGGAGGCCATGTCCAGAGGCCCCCGAGCACAGCCGGATGGAGTCCGGCGAAGTGCTCGCCATGGCCATCTCTCACATGCGAGACGCCTTCGGGCCCTTCGTCGCTCCTTTCGCTACCAAGGGCTACCCCATCTTCTTCGACGAGGTACTTCGGATTACTCATCAGTTTTGTTTGCTTTTTATCTTGCTGATTGCGGTTCTATTCGTTCGCATAGTGCGTGTGTGCGGTTGAGGTCTTCGTGTGCATTTGAGTTTCGACATTTCTTCCGCAGCTGATGTCTCGCGAGGATGCAGAGAAGTGTTTCAAGGAGGCAATCCCGTTTCTGGCTAATCTGTTGCTGCGGTTGCCTAAGCTGTTGGAAGATCACTGGAAACATGCTTTCGGCTATTCTCATTCGACGAAACATCGGGTCAAAACCGGTCTTGCATATTGGACTGCCAACAAGTAGGAATGGTTATCCTGAGTCGGGTACGATTTGGAATTTATCTCTCCGTTAGTCACTTTGATTTATCGTGACTATATAAATATTCAATGCACGTTAATTAAGCTCAACTGTTTCGAAGGCGAGAATTAAGCTCAACTCTTTTGAAGGCGAGTGTTTGATATTACGATGATTATGTTAGAACTATAAACTTTAAACGCAAAACGAAAATCATGCGTATCAGGAACGAAGATACGGAAACGTGATAATAAATGAACATACTTCCAGCCATTGATGAAGACGATGATTTCGTATATGTGCGTTGAGCGTCTGACAAAAATAGGATCTCTCTAGCCAATTACCCCCTCCGAAGCGATAGTGTGTTCTCTGTGGTTTTTCTCTCTTGAACATGAGTTTCTTGTACATTCTAGATGAGAAACTGACGTCCCCTTTAAAAATTGACGTAGTAACCACCCTTTTTTAAAACTGACGTAGGGGGCTTGACTTAGATAACCCATTTAAACTGACGTTTGCCCCTTATAGATAACTGTCTCCCATTAAAACGGTTATCGGGCGAAATGGTTATTACGTAAAATGTGCGTAATATAACATTGATGTAATTTAAATGTTGGTATTTTATTAATGTGGGATCATAATTAATTATTTGTAACATTCTCCCACTTGATCCCAACATTCATCAACGAAATTATGAACTAAATGCACATTAACTCCACGCTGAAGATAAAACACATGAATCATGGCGACAAGTCCTCTTAAAACGAGTATTATCTTCCATGTATCACAATGCATTTTATCTCATCAAAATCAACCCATATATGATAACATAACTTAATGAATAAACCCTATGTTTATTCTGGGTCTACTTAATGAATAAACCCTTAAGTTTATTCTAGGTCAAAATGACCAATTTTTTCATAATAACTGAATGTGCACCTTAATTGAGAAAAACACCATAATCGAATGAGAGTTTCACAACTTTGTCAATACAAAGTAAATTTACATAATGGGACCAATTCCCATTCGATCTACATGATCCTTGTAACTCCTTGGTGGCATGCTTTTAGTTAAAGGATCAGCTAACATCAATTCAGTGTTAACGTGTTCAATGACCACTTTCTTTTCCTTAACACGTTCCCTAATGGCTAAATACTTAATGTCGATATGCTTACTTCGACTACCACTCTTGTGGTTTTTAGCCATGAAAACAGCAGCTGAATTGTCACAAAACATCCTCAATGGCCTAACAATAGAATCCATAATTTTAAGCCCTGAGATGAAACTCCTCAACCACACACCATGCGAAGTGGCCTCAAAACAGGAAACGAACTCAGCCTCCATAATGGAAGTAGCAACCAAAGTCTGCTCCGCACTCCTCCAAGATACGGCTCCACCAGGAAGCATAAAAATGTATCCAGATGTTGATTTTCGAGAATCAACGCAACTAGCGAAGTCCGAATCCGAATATCCAATTACTTCCAAGTTGTCAGTTGTCGCGACCCTCTAAAAATATTTTTATTAATTCTAGGGGTTAACGGATTATTAGGTTAATTAGATTTGACTAACCTAATGCGGACCCTCCCAAGCCCTACCGAATCGCAACTTTGGTTTTTGTTTAAATGATTTTGAAATTTGGAGTCGCCACTAATCGTTCTTGGTAGGTCGATTAGAAACCTAAATAAATTAGCGGGAGAACTAATTTATTCCTGCGAACCAGAGATTATGAGCTCGGGGACTTGGTTACACTAGTTAATTAAAACTAATGCCCTTTCGGTACCTTAATTTCATGGATATCCTAATCCGGCAACTCAGGCTTGGTTTATTCCTAAAGCTCTAGTAGGGTATTCTCTTTTGTGTTTTCACTTTTTAAATAGGATGTATAGATGGTATATATTTTTATTTGTTATATTTTTTTAAGTGTTAAAGATTCCCTGAAGCCGAAAGAGGGAGTGTGTTAACGACTTCTGTGCAGTATTACGACCTACTCATCTTTTGGGTCTGATGATTCAAAAATTAAATTATAGGAAGTACATGACAGTGAATAAACACCTCCAATGGGAGGCCTAGCATTGGCTTGGCTCTTCCCTTTGGGATTTAAGGTACATGTATTTAAGTTGCAAGTATTTAAACTACTGTAAGTAAAAACCTCCAATGGGAGGCTAAGCATTGGCTTGGCTCTTCCCTTTGGGATTTAAGGTACAGGTATTTAAGTTGCAGGTATTTAACTACTGTAAGTAAAAACCTCCAATGGGAGGCTAAGCATTGGCTTGGCTCTTCCTTTTGGGATTTAAGGTACAGGTATTTAAGTTGCAGGTATTTAACTACTGTAAGTAAAAACCTCCAATGGGAGGCTAAGCATTGGCTTGGCTCTTCCCTTTGGGATTTAAGGTGCAGGTATTTAACAACTGTAAGTAAAAACCTCCAATGGGAGGCTAAGCATTGGCTTGGCTCTTCCCTTTGGGATTTAAGGTGCAGGTATTTAAGTTGCAGGTATTTAACTACTATAAGTAAAAACCTCCAATGGGAGGCTAAGCATTGGCTTGGCTCTTCCCTTTGGGATTTATGGTGCAGGTATTTAAATTGCGGATGGACTTTGTCCTCTCCATTTTGGGGTATGAATTTTTTAAAATGAAATACAACGAATTGATTCAACAATTTGAAATTTGTGCGCGCTTGAGGACTCCTCCAAGCCGATTTTGTGCTTCCATAGGATTGACCATTGATATAGAGCTGCGGCTTCTTATCTCCCGTTTGTTTGGGAGGGATTTCTATAATTGATTTTCGCTCTCTATGTTCCCAATATAGAGAGTTTCTTTTGAATTAAGAGGGATTTTTAGTCACAGATCAGTTGAGAAATCGGTGGACAGCTTAGGAGCTTGTCTGGGCCGATTCTTGCATCTCTACGAGATTTTTGCTGTTGACATAGAGATATCTTTCTCCTGACATAAAATATGGGAAAAAATGGGAGATGGAGAAAGTGTATACAATTTGTGCTAATTTGCGAGTAAAACCATAAATAAATGAATAAATAAAAACACTTAGCTCGAATTTGCTTGCTCGTTGACGAGGATGAACTCTTGATTTATATTGATCGATGAAGGAATTTGTGATGATAACCCCTAGCTTTAAACTCCCATCATCTTCAAAATTCTCTCTCTTTTTTGGTATTTTCTTTCTCTCAAATTTTTCTTCAATCTCCCAAAACTCTCTCAAACATCCAAAATTTTCTCTTCAAAAAATTCTCCCAAACACTTCAAATTTTCTCTCTCAAGAATCCTTTCTCAAGCTCACTTCTTCCTCCTTTTATAACCTACTCATCTATCTCCCATTCTAATTTTTCCACTAACTCTATCTCCCATTCTAATTTCTCCACTAACTCTTCTTCATTTTCATCTTCCATTCTCCATCTCTATCTCACATTCTAATCTCTCCACTAACTCTTCTTCATCTTCATCTTCCCTTCTCCATATTTATCTCCCATTCTAATTTCTCCACTAACTCTTCTTAATCTCCATCTTCCCTTCTCTATTCTTATCTTCCATTCTAATTTCTCTACTAACTCTTCTTCATCTCCATCTTCCCTTCTCTATTCTTATCTTATTTTCTCCATCCATTCTTCTCCAACTTCTCTTCTTCATCTCCTCTTCTTCATCTTCCCTTCTCTATTCTAATTTATCCACTAACTCTTCTTTTTATTATTTGTAAAATAATCCTTCAAGAGTTAGGTATTTGCACTCTAGTCCTTGAATTTTAAGTATTTACAATTCAGTCCCTGAAAAAAATATATTTCTTTAAGTCCAAATCTCCTCACAATTTTTGACACACCAAAATTTACCACATGTCAAATTTAAGCTCATTTCTTGTCGCTGAAAATAATGCATAATTTAATTAAAGCCCTTTTGCAAAATTAAGTCATTCTGGGTATAATTGGGCCAAGATGAAAATTTAAAATATTAGAAGACAATGTCACAACTCATAAAAAGTGAAAGTTAAAAATAAGTTGACTCAAATTAAATTTTTTTAGGCCCGATTTGAGATTATACTCGTGAAGGAACACGTGACTCGAATTGGATTTTTTTGAATTTGCGATGGCCAATATGAAAATAGATTTAAAATAAAAATATTAACTATCTTTGTGTATTTTTTGGCCTCAAATGTTATTTTTCCAAAATTTTCAAATATTTTTGTATTTTTTTTAAAAAAAATTAAAATATATATAATATGAAAAATTATTTTTGGTCAAAATTCGTTCCCTAGGCTTGGCTAAGGTTCCCAAAGTTGATTTTTCAATTTTATGAATTTTTATGGATTTTCTATTAATTTTCGAAAATAAATAAATACAAAATACGTAAAAATACTGAAAATATGAAAAATCCTTTTTTGGTCAAAATTGGTTCCCTAGGCTTGGCTAAGGTCCCCAAAGTTGATTTTTCAATTTTATGAATTTTTATGGATTTTTTATTACTTTAGCAATAGAAAAAATGATTAAAAATCAGGTGTCAACAGCTGCCCCTCTTTGAAAGGAAGCTCGGTAGAGGTTCATTTCAAAGACGAGATGACACCTGGATTCTTATCGACTCAATACAAGGAAATAAAAAGAGTCGTGACATGATTGTTCCACTGAAAATGAAATGAGAACCTAAGGATTCGTTATATAAAAAAACTTTAGGGTGGTTGAACTTGAACCCGTATGGTGGATCAACCCATGGTAGATTCCTAATAAAAGGATTCTACTGATTAAAAATTGAATTAAAATTTGACCCGTATGGTGGGTCATACCATTTGACCCGTATGGTGGGTCGTACCATGGTAGATTCCTAATAAAAGGATTCTACTGATTAAATTTTGATTGAGATTTGACCCGTATGGTAGGTCACCACATGGAGATACCTGTAAGAAGGACTTGGTGCCTGTAGAAAGGACTTGGTGCCAGTAAAAAGGACTTGGTGCTTTGCCTGTAAGAAGAACTTTGTGCCTGTAAGAAGGACTTGATTTGCCTGTAAGAAGGACTTTGTTTGCCTGTAAGAAGGACTTTGTTTTGCCTGTAAGAAGGACTTACTTTGCCTGTAAGAAGGACTTTGTGCCTGTAAGAAGGACTTGATTTGCGTGTAAGAAGGACTTTGTTTGCCTGCAAGAAGGACTTTATGCCTGTAAGAAGGACTTGATTTGCCTGTAAGAAGGACTTTATGCCTGTAAGAAGGACTTTAGTGCCTGTAGAAAGGACTTGATGCCTGTAAAAAGGACTTTGTGCCTGTAAAAAGGACTTTGTGCCTGTAAGAAGGACTTGATTTGCCTGTAAGAAGGACTTGGTTTGCCTGTAAGAAGGATTTAGTTTGCCTATAAGAAGGACTTGGTGCCTATAAGAAGGACTTGGTTTGCCTGTAAGAAGGACTTGGTTTGCCTGTAAGAAGGACTTTATGCCTGTAAGAAGGACTTGATTTGCCTGTAAGAAGGACTTGGTTTGCCTGTAAGAAGGACTTGGTTTGCTTGTAAGAATGACTTGATTTGCCTGTAAGAAGGACTTTATGCCTGTAAGAAGGACTTGTTTTGCCTGTAAGAAGGACTTGATTTGCCTGTAAGAAGGAATTTATGCCTGTAGAAGGAATTTATGCCTGTAAGAAGGACTTGATTTGCCTGTAAGAAGGACTTTGTGCCTATAAGAAGGACTTGATTTGCCTGTAAGAAGGACTTGGTTTGCCTGTAAGAAGGACTTATTTTGCCTATAAGAAGGACTTGGTGTACCTCAAAGGGTGCCATTCTGGAATCTGGAAAGATCAGGAATCCTGCAGAAGCTCAAACCCAAATTATATTATCCTGTCGCTTTAGGAATAAACCAAAGAGGCAGAGATCAAAAGGTCTCGAACATTTCTGTCCTTGAGACAAATCATGCTTTATTGAAGAAGGTGGATACCTGTATGTACCGCAATGGATTCGAGTACCCCAACAACCGTCAAAATTCATTCTCTTGAAAGGTTCAGGTTGAAGATATACTTACCTGAGAATTTGGAAGAAATGCTTGGTGGCTTCTCGACAACCAGGCTTGTTCATTCAATAATCGCTGAATGAATTTCAAGACTTTGGAAGGTAGTTTGAACATTGGGAATGTGTTGCCTGTCAGGCAGTATCAGAGGTAACATATGCAAGCATTTTCATCAATGAGTTGATCGGTTAATGTAAAACCATTCAACCAAGTCGGCAATGATTAGAAGTAGTCTGTGTGATAACTCATGATGCAATCAATCCAAATATGGATCATGCAAAACTATTCTGTCAAGCTTGCATTACCAATTCTGTTTAAGGAGGTTCTCATAGTATGAACGCCTCGAATGTAATCTGAATGGGGGACTTCAATCCGAAAGGGCCTTCTCTCACTCTAGGGAAAGGCTGTTTATCTGTAAATTAAAATGTTAGACTTGCGTGGAAATGGTTTGCCTTTCCTCATCCTGTCATGCCCCATTCTGCACATTTGATGTCTCCTGTGCAGTTTATGCTCTAAGTTGGAGTTGGTAAGTTAAACACACGGAATAGTCATACATAATTCATGAACTGTGTAAGCACAATGCAGATGTGACAATTTTTTAGCATTACGTGTGTTTATATAATGTGCAAATATGGGCGGATTTAAATTGCCCCTGGTATGTGGGCGGACCGAACAAATTGGGAAGCCTACTCCTTATGTCGAGGGGTGGTTCGTCTCAAACTTTGTCTCTACGTGATGAAGCATATGGGTGAGGGAGCATTTCGGTTTGTTTAATGACAGCGACCGCCACGGTTTAGCGGTTGAATGCCCCTGTAAAAAGCAGAGAAATTATTCTCGAAATCAAACGAGATAAGGAAGACATATTTGCTTTTTTCGCTTCAGAGCTTGTGATCAATTTGCCCCATTTTTCACCAGAATAGATCTTATCAGATGATCATAATTTTCTTTTGGATTTGTCTCCTTCAACATGTTAAATGTTAGTGTAAATATTTCCTGTAAAAAGAAAAAGAGACATATCAGCCAGTATTAAAAGGGATAAATTGAAAGCGATACTGATTTACCCTTCATCTTGAATGTCTTGCACGAGTCTTTTACCAGTTTTGTTGGATTGAATTTTCCTCGACTTTTGTTGGGCGCCTCACCATTATGGAAAGACTATGGTAAAATACTGACTTTGATATTACTCGTCGAGTATTCCTGTTTGTAAAAAAAGAAATGCACAAAAAGTTGTTTTATTTATTTATAATACATACAACATTCCCCACCCTTGGGGATCGAACTCGGAATATTTCGGATCTACTGTCATCCCCCATACCATTCGGTCCATTGGACCGTAGGTGTCCATGGGGCTTTCTTTTCAAGGGTTAATCCTTGGGGATAACGCAGCCCTGTTGTATCACCTTGGGCCATGTTACGGTATTTCTCGAGGTAATTTGCAATCCCTGTTAAGAATGGAATAAGACAATTCAAGACTTGAGATGATTATGTGCACATTAGAAGGATACAGAATTACCCATTTCTGAGATTGTTCGCGTCTTTCGCTTGTACTTTCCTTTGTCCGAAGCTGTCTATCCCGTGGTAATGCCCATGAGTTGATTTGCCCCCAAATTTTATCCAACCTGTATTCGGATATGATTGCGTTCTCGGGTCGATTTGCAATTTCCTGAGAATAGAAGGGGCTTAATTTTAAAACTTGGAGCAACTGAGGGTAAATTGAAACGATACGGAGTTACCCTTCAGGTTTATGCAGATTTTCACTCGCCATCAATTCGTCGCGAGGTTGGTGAGGTGGCGGATTCGAGCATTTAATAGGGGGAAGTCGGATTATTACTCCTTGCTTTTACACATTCACAAAAGCAGAAAAACACATCACGCAAGGAAATAAAACACATTCACTCATTCAGGATTAGTTCCGCTTTCTCTGCAGGCTCTCCCATGATCAGCTGGCTTCATCCCAAATTAGGTATGCATCGGCCATATTGAAGGTCTCGTGGTCACTGGCTGAACAAGTGCATCACAGTCCCGATGCTTTACCGATATCAAACTGGTTGATTATGGCGAAAAGATCATCGTCAATGTCCGCTTGGTGGTGATCTGTCCCTTCTTCCTCGGGAGGTATTGATGCTGATCCAGTATCATTGGTCCTTTTGTACCCTCCTCCAACAGAACTCGATCCTGTTATAAACTGGTCTAACTCACCTCTTAAACGTGCATTTTCGATCCTCAGATCATACATTTCATCGAGGGTGAGGAGGAGGCTATTGTAGTTGGGGCAGGTGGCGGAGTCAAAAGTCTCTTTATACGTCTTGTTTTCCGCTCGGAGGTTTTCATTTTCAACTCTTAGAAACTCGGCTTCGTTGTGCTCATGACGAGCCTTCATTCGGGTTCGCCTATTTTGAAACCAGAACTTGATTTGCAAAGGTTCAAGTCCTAACTCTTAATTCAGTTCCATTTTCTGTTTGCCGTCTGGCATAGGGCATGTTCTGAAGAAATCCTCAAGCCTTTGTACCTGCTCCTTAGTATGGCGACGGTAACGCTTCTTTTGACCCTTACCGTTATTGTCCTTATCTTTACTGAGATTTTGGACGTCGTCGGCGGAAGAGCCAGGCTCCATAGGCTCGATCCCAAACATGGCTTCGAACTCTTCCTCTCCCATATTCAGCAGGCAATGATAGCTCTCGGGAGTATTGGGTTGAGACATCTTTGATTTGGTTGATGATTTCTCAAGATTTGCTACTCGCTTCCGGTGTTTTCACTCTCTTTGAATTTTTCTGAGCGATTGCCTATGCCTTAAGACCCTCTTCCGAGCATGGCGTCTCTTTTAAAATTAAACGTGGGTTTAGCAACTGTATTGCTTCTTCCAAGGGTCCGGCCTTTCTCAATCCTCTTTTCTTATCGTGTCTTTTGCTCGGCTCGTCTCCTTTCATCTTTTCGTGATAGGGCCCCTTGTTGTTGTCTCCACCGTCAATTTGCTGGTGAGTTCTTCAATAAAGACGAGTCGTATCTCTTTTCTGCCGAAAATGTCTTTGTCTCCCACTCAGCTTATTTTTTATCTTTTCTTTTTCAAAGTAGTGGCGTCCCGTTTAGCTTTGCCGTAGAGACGTCGGATTTGCTTGGCTGGAGATTGGAGACGAGTAGCGGAGGTGATACTGATAGGGAATGTTAGACAGGAAAATCTGGCCAGTAGAGACTTCCCCTGCAAAAATGAAAGAGAATGCGGCAGTATATGTTCTTCATATTCTAGAAAAATTGGAACGATACTGTTTTACCCTTGTGTGTACTTCTATTGAATTTGAATTGAGGAAGTTCCTTCATTTGGACTGGATTGAATTGTATGTCCTGAGTTGCCCTTCACTTTGAGCTTGCCACGTAAGTGCTTTGCTTAGTTGGGCCTTATTTTCTTTCGGGTTGCCTTGCACCATCATCATTTTCTATGCCATCGGGTCCGTGGACCGGAGGGCTCCTTTAATTTGAAGGTTACCTTCGAGGCAAATGAGTCCTATCGCGTTCCATTGGGTCATTTCATTTTGCGACACTCTTGAGGCACTTTGCGATTCCCTGGGTGAGAATGGAACAAATCCAATTTAGCATTTTGCAACGATTGAGGGTAAATTGGAACGACACACAATTACCCGTCTTCGAGCTCGCCTGGGCATTTCACTTGAAATTTCCCTACGTGAGGCCATTCAACATTTCTCATTATGGCAGTCAGCGATGTTACCACAAATTGATCCGCCCTAAATCTAGCATAAAAAGGGATTCACGCATTCGACGGGATAAAAAAAAATAAATAAATTGCCCCCTTGTCCTTGAATTAAATCGAGACACCTAGAAAGCTGGAAAATATCATACGCAGGGGAATTAAGCATGAAAAAAAATGTGCACTTATTCAAGGTCAGTTCTGCCTCTCCTGTGGCTCTTCGATAATCAGCTAGTCTCATGTTGGTTCGGGTGTGGATGATCGATGTTTGAGAGTCCCTACTCACTGGCTCCTGATCGCGGCTTTGGACGTCTGTCAACCCTAAACTGGTTGACCAGGGCAGTAAGCTCATCATCTGGGTAATCTCTTGAACCTTCCAGCAACTGATGCTCGAATTGGGCATTGTTGTTGGCAAATGCTGGCGGTAGATTTCTCATTCTGTCCTCGCCATGAGCAATTTGACTTCTCGTGCTGGAGCCTTCATCATTACTCGAGAAAGTGTGGGGATCACCAACTGTCCTGCTGCCAAAAACTCCTTCCATTCGAGGATTAAAGAAGTGGAAGTGCTCAGGATAATTTCTTGTCTGATTCTCTGGCTGCGCAGGCGCGCTGATCATGGGATGAATTCTAGCCACGGGTTGGTGCTCAGACCAAGGAGTCTGAATACACTGCCCCTGCGGTCTATACTCTTGAAGAGCATTAGGGTGATTCTGGGGGATACTTTGATTAACGCCTGGAGGATTGATGGCACGGCTACTGGCTTGGTTGATGATGGGAAGTGGCTCGCCCCATGCTAACCCGCGGAACTTATGGTGGCGAGGAGACTCGACATTCAGGCTTGGATCAGTCCCGCCTTGGTTTTCTTGATTCTGAGCTGCATTGTGTTCTCTCACCCTTTTTCTGTACTTCTGAAGATGACTCGAAACATTTGCTTTAGTGAGTCCCTCTACGTTCATAATTTCCAGTATATGTTGCGGCCGTGCCGAATCGATTCCTACCTGTTGAACTGCATTAACAAACATACGATGCAGCTCGGGAGACCAACTCATCTTCTTTCTCCAGTTGCTTGGAACAAAATTGAAGGCTTGATACTTGTTCTCATGGTCGTGCAATTGCTTCCTTACCACGTGCTGCCATATGTTTTGAAGCATCTGAACCCTAACTGGTTTCGTTACGACGTCTTGGGCCCCATTTAAGACAGCCTTCATTATGGCTTGCTGATCATCGCTTGCCGATATTACGAGGACTGGCATGTTTAATTTAGAATTGATGACTTCCAAGAGAGTGAAAACATCCATGTCAATCCCTACCATGGCGGTGAGGACGATATCAAACTGGTCACCACTCCTCCTTAATATCTCTAAGGCCTCTGTCGCCTTTGCTTGAGCTACAACCTTATACCGGCATTTTCTCAATACGGTAACAAGGATTGACAGAGAGACTGGATTACCGTCAATGGCCATGACCAGTAGACCCTCAGGGTAAGGAACTTCATTAGCTTCGACCAGGGTTGAACATGCGCCCGTTTCCCTAATGCTCGACATATTTCTGGATCTAGGACTGCCGACTCGAGACCGCCTCAGGATGTCTTCTTGGACTTGAGGGATCACGGGATCGTCGATGGTTTCTCGTAACAGGCTTTAAAAGCCGATGTTTTGATGGTGAAGGTTTTGAATTCCTCTCCCACGAGAACTCCTTCCTCTCTATCTTTCTCCTGCGAGTTCTTGCGAATGAACTCTCACTATCAAATGAGGACAAGTTCTCTCTCTGGCAATAGCAACGACTTCCCTCTTCACGGGCAGTGCTATTAGATTTTTCGAGGGAGAAAATCTGATATTCAGCTTTTGATCAAAGGGAAAATCCTTGTTTCTCGCTTAGTTCGTCTTCCTTTTTTCTTTTCGTGGTAGAGGGCCCTTGTCAAGATCTCCACCGTCGATTTACTGGCGGGTCCTCCAATAAAGACGAGTCGTATCTCCTTTTCTGCCGAAAATTTCTTTGTCTCCCACTCAGCTCGTTTTTTATTCTTTCTTTTTCAAAGTGGTGGCAGCCCGTCCAACTTTTCTGCAGAGACGTCGGGTCTGCTCAGCTTGAGGTTGCCGCTTGACTGGAATTCGAGCCAGCGGGGGTGTTGCCGACAGAGCATAGTAGATAGAAAAAACTCGACCAATAAGGACTGCCCCTGTGAAATCATTATTTAAATTGAAGCAGATTATCACCTTCGCATTCTGATCATCTGCCTCGCCTCTCTCCTCTTTTCTTTCGTGATCTGCTTTCAAAAATGGCCAATTCTCCTAACCATACCTTCTCCGCCGAAATCCTGGCTGGGTGGGAGAGACTCTACAATCTTCTTGGTAGAGGTTACGCTCATATAGCCCAAAACTCTACCGTTGAGGCTGAAATCCTCGGTTTATTTAGGACCCTAGACGCTACTTCTGTTGAGGGTACCCAACTAGGGAAGGAGTACCGGAACTTCTCGACCCTCTTCATCAATTTTCTGGCTGCCTATAACCGTGCTTATGAGACGGTCCTTGTGACCGCTGTCGTGAAAGCCCGTTACCGAGACCGGCACGAGCGTCTGGCAACAGTTACGTTTGTGGCTGATAATCACAAAAAGGCCCTCAAGTTTGCCAACGATCAGCTTTCGTGGCTGGTTCGTGAGAGGGGAAAGTTGGTGGACCGTTTGGCCTTGGTCCGAACTTACGCCGAACAGGAGCCAGGCAATATTGTGATGAGGTGTAAATGTGGTTGGCTGCAGGAGAGACTTGATGACATTACGGCAGACATTGCTTTCGAGAGGGCAGCGGTTCCGAACCTGGAGTTTGCCGTTGAGCATTACGAGGCCACTATAGCCCAGGTTAAAGAGAAGTGCGATCGCCTCTTCTTTAGGCTCGCGGAGCTTGATCCCGAGAGCGCCCGGTGCATCCAGAGCATCAACTGTTTGGAGAGTCAGTTGAGCTCTTTCGTAATGGTCATCAGGGCCCAGTTTGGCTTTACCTTTCCTCCCTAGTGAGTTGTTGTAATACTCTTTGATGAATGGAATGAAAGAAAAGCTACACGTGTTTTGTTTTGTTTTTTTTTTTTAATTTTCCTGCTATCGTTTCTTCCGCATAGCATAACAGAACGATTTGAGGTACCGAAGATGTCGAGGCTTAATGTTCTTCTTGATGTTCTTGTTTAATTGCTCCAGACGATGATATCGAGAACATTGATGATGGGTTCGGCGGTGGCCCCCACTATCCATCTTGAGATCACGAACAATAACGCTATGACAACTCGATCAGTGCGCTGGTAGTAAATTCGGCCACCTGTTGTGTGCCCACTTTTATCCATATTTTGTTTCTTTCGGCGTCCACTTGCTCGTGTCGGTCGCCTGTAGCGTCGGGAGAAATTCCTGTGGGCCACGTTCATTAATAGAACCTCGGTCCTCTAAAGCCCTCCGCATGTTTCGGATAAGAGGAAATTTTAAGACCGGTCTCTGGTTGATTTGATCAGGTAAAGGTATTTGTTTCATGGGTTCTGATTATATAATCCATATTGTTTTTCAAAAGACGCGGGATCCTCTGCAATACATTAAATATGCCCCCATGTTTAATCAGTATAAATCCACCGTCATATCAGAATACTCTGCCCATACAAGTTTACGGATTGACACAACTTTGTCTGTCAAAGATGGACAATGTTTGTTTGCCCCCCAGAATTAACGGTTGAAGCCTCGGTGTTTTTCGTCTTTTGGTATTTCTGAAGATGATTCTTGATATATTATTGAACTTAATTTTTACACCCGTCTGGGGTATCTAGGATCTCCCTGCAAAAGAAAAGGATATAATTAGTATGCGACACAAGAAATGTCGATCCATGACTCCTATATTAGTCCAATTTGATTTTTTCTATTTTATAGAGAAATCAGAAGAAAGAAAAAAAATTTCCTTAGGAAGAAATGGGTTAATTTCTGATACAGAATTTTTTCAGATTTATTATTCTTTTTTTTATTTTTTTAAAGGAATGTGACAAAGTCTCTTGACGTTTACTAAAATTTTTGAAGGAATTTCCTTTTTATCAAAATAAATTTTCAGAGGTAAATTTGTCAGGAAAATTTTATTTTTATTGAAGCAGGAAAGACATGACAGAAATCCTTTATTGGTTAACGAAATTCCCCCGAGACATTAGTCTAATTTTATTTAGAGAAACTTTTCTTAGAAAAACATGAGCGAATTTCTCGAAAAGAATTTTTGTTGCAAGTTTTTATAATTTGAAAGAATGTGATAAAATCACTTGATGTTTTTTTTAAAGGAATTTTTCTTTTTATCGAAATAAATTTTCAGAGGAAAATTTGTCGGGAAAATTTCATTTTTATTGGAGAGAAAAAAACATGACAAAAATCTCTTATTGGTCAATTAGTCTAATTTTATTTAGAAAAAATTTTCTTAGAAAAACATGAGCGAATTTCTCGAGAAGAATTTTCTTGCAAGTTTTTATAATTTGAAAAATGTGATAAAATCACTTGATGTCTACTAGAGTTTTTTTTTAAGGAATTTTTCTTTTTATTGAAATTTTCAGAGGAAAATTTTTTCAAGAAAATTTCATTTTTATTGAAGCAATAAAAATATGACAAAAATCCCTTATTGGTTAATAAAATTCCCATGAAGGGATTTTTTTACATCATTTTTTCAAAAAAAAAAAATTTAAAAGAAATGAGGGACAAATTTAATTTTTATTTTCTTTTAAAAAGAATGGTCGTAATATCAAGCTCAAAAACTGACTAACACCTGGCATGGACCGACCGAAAATAAATACAAGATAAAATTAGAGAACTTACTTTTACCTTGGAGAAATGCAAATCACATAGTCATGCGCATGACTCAAGTGAGGAGTGGACTCTAGAAAATAAAAGAAGGAGAGACAAGGTATGGACCTAAAAAGGCTCCCACTATCTGAATTGACAAACTTACCCTCCGCGCAATCAAATCACAATGGGAAGAATTGTCAATTCAGATAATGAGCGGAATAAAATATCGTCAACCCAAGCGCAATCGACGCAAGAGCTTTGCATATTCGATCCCTATCTATGGTTTTCTAGGAAGAATTTCGCGACTTGGGTTTAGACGCTTGTGTGTGCAGGTGTCGTGATCCTCAGAGTATGCAAGACATGCACAACAATTGATATCAAAACAGCGCTTCTAAAAATGTGCGAAATTAAACAAATAAACCCAACACCGAGCCTGCAAAACAAAGGGGTTAGCCAAACACTCCGCCCCTTATAACTCCCATCCTGCAAAAACATATAACACCTATAGAATGAGTCCCAAACAATATCGCCAGAAGCGAGATATGCATGAAATTTTCATTGGCCTAAGTCCACTAAGACTCTTAAAATTTCGAAAAAATTTAAGTATTCCAATTGGTATCTTTTTTCGAAAATTTAAAAATCTCTGTCCCCAGCGGAGTCGCCAGTCTGTCGCGACCCTCTAAAAATATTTTTATTAATTCTAGGGGTTAACGGATTATTAAGTTAATTAGATTTGACTAACCTAATGCGGACCCTCCCAAGCCCTACCGAATCGCAACTTTGGTTTTTGTTTAAATGATTTTGAAATTTGGAGTCGCCACTAATCGTTCTTGGTAGGTCGATTAGAAACCTAAATAAATTAGCGGGAGAACTAATTTATTCCTGCGAACCAGAGATTATGAGCTCGGGGACTTTGGTTACACTAGTTAATTAAAACTAATGCCCTTTCGGTACCTTAATTTCATGGATATCCTAATCCGGCAACTCAGGCTTGGTTTATTCCTAAAGCTCTAGTATGGTATTCTCTTTTGTGTTTTCACTTTTTAAATAGGATGCATAGATGGTATATATTTTTATTTGTTATATTTTTTTAAGTGTTAAAGATTCCCTGAAGCCGAAAGAGGGAGTGTGTTAACGACTTCTGTGCAGTATTACGACCTACTCATCTTTTGGGTCTGATGATTCAAAAATTAAATTATAGGAAGTACATGACAGTGAATAAACACCTCCAATGGGAGGCCTAGCATTGGCTTGGCTCTTCCCTTTGGGATTTAAGGTACAGGTATTTAAGTTGCAAGTATTTAAACTACTGTAAGTAAAAACCTCCAATGGGAGGCTAAGCATTGGCTTGGCTCTTCCCTTTGGGATTTAAGGTACAGGTATTTAAGTTGCAGGTATTTAACTACTGTAAGTAAAAACCTCCAATGGGAGGCTAAGCATTGGCTTGGCTCTTCCCTTTGGGATTTAAGGTACAGGTATTTAAGTTGCAGGTATTTAACTACTGTAAGTAAAAACCTCCAATGGGAGGCTAAGCATTGGCTTGGCTCTTCCCTTTGGGATTTAAGGTGCAGGTATTTAACAACTGTAAGTAAAAACCTCCAATGGGAGGCTAAGCATTGGCTTGGCTCTTCCCTTTGGGATTTAAGGTGCAGGTATTTAAGTTGCAGGTATTTAACTACTATAAGTAAAAACCTCCAATGGGAGGCTAAGCATTGGCTTGGCTCTTCCCTTTGGGATTTATGGTGCAGGTATTTAAATTGCGGATGGACTTTGTCCTCTCCATTTTGGGGTATGAATTTTTTAAAATGAAATACAACGAATTGATTCAACAATTTGAAATTTGTGCGCGCTTGAGGACTCCTCCAAGCCGATTTTGTGCTTCCATAGGATTGACCATTGATATAGAGCTGCGGCTTCTTATCTCCCGTTTGTTTGGGAGGGATTTCTATAATTGATTTTCGCTCTCTATGTTCCCAATATAGAGAGTTTCTTTTGAATTAAGAGGGATTTTTAGTCACAGATCAGTTGAGAAATCGGTGGACAGCTTAGGAGCTTGTCTGGGCCGATTCTTGCATCTCTACGAGATTTTTGCTGTTGACATAGAGATATCTTTCTCCTGACATAAAATATGGGAAAAAATGGGAGATGGAGAAAGTGTATACAATTTGTGCTAATTTGCGAGTAAAACCATAAATAAATGAATAAATAAAAACACTTAGCTCGAATTTGCTTGCTCGTTGACGAGGATGAACTCTTGATTTATATTGATCGATGAAGGAATTTGTGATGATAACCCCTAGCTTTAAACTCCCATCATCTTCAAAATTCTCTCTCTTTTTTGGTATTTTCTTTCTCTCAAATTTTTCTTCAATCTCCCAAAACTCTCTCAAATATCCAAAATTTTCTCTTCAAAAAATTCTCCCAAACACTTCAAATTTTCTCTCTCAAGAATCCTTTCTCAAGCTCACTTCTTCCTCCTTTTATAACCTACTCATCTATCTCCCATTCTAATTTTTCCACTAACTCTATCTCCCATTCTAATTTCTCCACTAACTCTTCTTCATTTTCATCTTCCATTCTCCATCTCTATCTCACATTCTAATCTCTCCACTAACTCTTCTTCATCTTCATCTTCCCTTCTCCATATTTATCTTCCATTCTAATTTCTCCACTAACTCTTCTTAATCTCCATCTTCCCTTCTCTATTCTTATCTTCCATTCTAATTTCTCTACTAACTCTTCTTCATCTCCATCTTCCCTTCTCTATTCTTATCTTATTTTCTCCATCCATTCTTCTCCAACTTCTCTTCTTCATCTCCTCTTCTTCATCTTCCCTTCTCTATTCTAATTTATCCACTAACTCTTCTTTTTATTATTTGTAAAATAATCCTTCAAGAGTTAGGTATTTGCACTCTAGTCCTTGAATTTTAAGTATTTACAATTCGGTCCCTGAAAAAAATATATTTCTTTAAGTCCAAATCTCCTCACAATTTTTGACACACCAAAATTTACCACATGTCAAATTTAAGCTCATTTCTTGTCGCTGAAAATAATGCATAATTTAATTAAAGCCCTTTTGCAAAATTAAGTCATTCTGGGTATAATTGGGCCAAGATGAAAATTTAAAATATTAGAAGACAATGTCACAACTCATAAAAAGTGAAAGTTAAAAATAAGTTGACTCAAATTAAATTTTTTTAGGCCCGATTCGAGATTATACTCGTGAAGGAACACGTGACTCGAATTGGATTTTTTTGAATTTGCGATGGCCAATATGAAAATAGATTTAAAATAAAAATATTAACTATCTTTGTGTATTTTTTTGGCCTCAAATGTTATTTTTCCAAAATTTTCAAATATTTTTGTATTTTTTTAAAAAAAATTAAAATATATATAATATGAAAAATTATTTTTTGGTCAAAATTCGTTCCCTAGGCTTGGCTAAGGTTCCCAAAGTTGATTTTTCAATTTTATGAATTTTTATGGATTTTCTATTAATTTTCGAAAATAAATAAATACAAAATACGTAAAAATACTGAAAATATGAAAAATCGTTTTTTTGGTCAAAATTGGTTCCCTAGGCTTGGCTAAGGTCCCCAAAGTTGATTTTTCAATTTTATGAATTTTTATGGATTTTTTATTACTTTAGCAATAGAAAAAATGATTAAAAATCAGGTGTCAACATCAGTTCGCCTATACATAAGCATGTAATCCTTTGTACATTTTAGGTATCTCATCACCTTCTTTGCAGCTTTCCATTGGTCCATACCTGGATCAGTCTAATATCTTCCCAACATTTTCACAACAAAAGCTATGTGAGGTCGAGTACAAACCTGAACATACATTAAGCTTCCGACAGCAGAAGCATACATGATGTTTTTCATTTGTTCCATCTCTAAATCGTTTTTCAGGCACTGGTTCAAATTAAACCTGTGACCCTTCACAATAGGTGCTATACTCGGTGAACAATCTTTCATCCGAAATCTCTCTAATGGATATCTTTGTCCTGATCAAACATGATATGCTGCTCAAATAACATGCAGGAAGAGATACTCTTCATGATCAATCCTGAATTGATTGTTGGCATGCTTTTCTTACCAGCCTTGGCAGACAATGAAGCTGTTAGTTTTATTACTTTAGATGTATTAGCAAGTTGGGGTCAATTATGTAATTGTACTAGGCTTAAGCTTAAGCCTATAAGTACTCTTTGTGTTTTCAGAATTAAGTAGCTTTTTCCTCTCTTTTATCATTAACATGATATCAAAGCACTAAGTTTTATCTAGGTCAGTCTTCCGCCGCTAGCAACCTCCATCTCTTGCACCGCCAGCCACAACCTCAGTTTGCTGCCGCCAGGCTGCCAGCCATCTCCATCTCAGTCGCCCAGCCCAGGCGACCTTCAGAATGAGTCGTCCAAACCAAGCGATCCCTAGGACTGAGTCGCCCAGGTCTGGCGACCCCTCCCGCAAACCACTTCGACCTTCATCACAAGCATCGGCCTTTATCTTGAGGTGTGAACTTGTGACGCGAACTGTTCTTCATCTTCAGTCTTCCTTCTTCATCAACTGCTACTCCTTCCATAGAAAGGAAAATGTGTTAGAATAATCAGCCCCCATGTGCCTTCTCTCTCTTTTTTTTTCTTTTAGTGCTCACCCATCATTTTGTTCCCCATGCAGCTCCCTCCAGTTTTGTCCTTTCCTCTTTCTTAAGTGGTTATCTCACCGAAAGTGTTCCTCCATTAAAAAAAAATTGTCGTGGCCTTTCCAGCGATGACTCCTGCTTTTAAGCGTTTTCCTTTGTCTTATTATGGACTGCTGCCAGAACAGTAACAGTACTCGCCGGAACAGTAGCTCGCTGGAAATTATCTGTGAGTGAGATTTGTCAATTATGCTGCTGTGATTAGGTTATAGATACCTGGTGTAGCTGCTGTGAATGGGTTTTTCGTTGATAGGTGGTATCTTGCTGATTTCATTGATCTATGGTAGTGAATTTGGTGCTGTTGGTGGTATCAGAAGGAGTATTGGGTTTGGCGGTGTTACTATTTGGCTGAATTTGATGCTATGAAGTGTTAGTTTTCTTTCCTTTTTGGTGTTCTAAATTTGAAGTGACGTGTGGATACTCGAAGAAGTGATATAGTTAATATATAGTGGTTTGTAGAGATGTCTACTGATTTGTCAAGTTCTCTGTCTAATGTTTCGGGGTTAAGCCCCCTTAGTGCTTCTTCGAGTTCAGTATCTGTTGGTCCATATCATACTATGACAGGTTTACACAATACCTTGGTCAAGTTGGACGGTACCAATTATCCTTCTTGGTCAATGGCCCTTTCCACGTTTATTTATTCTAATCGCCAATCTAGATGGCTTGAAGAAAAACCACTTGAAGACTCAGTCAGTCTAGAAGAATAGAAGTATGGTGATGCTACTTTGCGTACACTTTTATGGGGAAGTATGACTGAATATGTTCGCCATTTTTTTATGGATTGTGTAACAGCCCGTGAGGTATAGACAAAGTGTTCTTTACTGTATTCTGGGCAAAATAATATGAGTCTAGTCTGTGATATGTGAGAGGCTTTATTTGAAGCCAAAATTAGTGATGCTGGGCTGACAGAATATTATGCTCGATTTACGTCTTTGTATCAGCGTCTCAAGTCTTATCTTCCACCGGCTACCACAATTACTCAGATGCAGCAACGAGAGGCGAACATGATGACCGTGCTCTTTCTCCGTGGTCTTGGTCCAGATCACAATGCTCTTCGACAACAAATTACCTCTCATTGCACTCTTCCATCTGTTGACACCTGATTTTTAATCATTTTTTCTATTGCTAAAGTAATAAAAAAATTCATAAAAATTCATGAAATTGAAAAAACAACTTTGGGGACCTTAGCCAAGCCTAGGGAACCAATTTTGAGCAAAAAACGATTTTTCATATTTTTAGTATTTTTACGTATTTTTTATTTATTTATTTTCGAAAATTAATAGAAAATCCATAAAAATTCATAAAATTGAAAAATCAACTTTGGGAACCTTAGCCAAGCCTAGGGAACCAATTTTGACCAAAAAATAATTTTTCATATTTTCGATATTTTTCGGTATTTTTATTTTCGAAAATTCATAAAAACAAAAAATTAAGAAAAATGAGAAAATTAAAAAATCAAGTTTGGAGCCTTGGCCAAGCTTAGGCAAATATTTTCGAACAAAAAAATAATTTTTGGTATTTATATATATTGTTTATATATTTTAGAAATTATGAGAATATTTAATAAATAATAGCATTTGAGGCTACAAAAATATATATAAATAGTCAATATTTTTATTTTAAATCCATTTTCATGTTGGTTATCACAAATTTAAAAAAATCCAATTCGGGGTGGTGTATTCCTTCATGAGCCTAATCTCGAACCGGGTCTAAAAAATTCAATTTGAGTTAATTTATTTTCATTTTTTCACTTTTAGGAGTTGTGACATTGTTCTCTAATATTTCAAATTTTTATATTGGCCCAAATTATACTCAGAATGACTCAATTGTGCAAAAGGGCTTTAATTAAATTCTGCATTATTTTCAGTGGCAAGAAATGAGCTTAAATTTGACATGTGGTGAATTTTGACTAAGTATAGGGAAGGTATGTCATAAATTGTAAGGAGATTTGGACTTAAAGAAATATTTTTTCAGGGACTAAATTGTAAATACTTAAAATTCAAGGACTAGAGTGCAAATACCTAACTCTTGAAGGATTATTTTACAAATAATAAAAAGAAGAGTTAGTGGATAAATTAGAATAGAGAAGGGAAGATGAAGAAGAGGAGATGAAGAAGAGAAGTTGGAGAAAAATGGATGGAGAAAATAAGATAAGAATAGAGAAGGGAAGATGGAGATGAAGAAGAGTTAGTAGAGAAATTAGAATGGAAGATAAGAATAGAGAAGGGAAGATGGAGATTAAGAAGAGTTAGTGGAGAAATTAGAATGGGAGATAAATATGGAGAAGGGAAGATGAAGATGAAGAAGAGTTAGTGGAGAGATTAGAATGTGAGATAGAGATGGAGAATGGAAGATGAAAATGAAGAAGAGTTAGTGGAGAAATTAGAATGGGAGATAGAGTTAGTGGAAAAATTAGAATGGGAGATAGATGAGTAGGTTATAAAAGGAGGAAGAAGTGAGCTTGAGAAAGGATTCTTGAGAGAGCAAAATTTGAAGTGTTTGGGAGAATTTTTTAGAGAGAAAATTTTGGATGTTTGAGAGAGTTTTTGGAGATTGAAGAAAATTTTGAGAGAAAGAAAATACCAAAAGAGAGAGAATTTTGAAGATGATGGGAATTTAAAGCTAGGGGTTATCATCACAAATTCCTTCATCGATCAATATAAATCAAGAGTTCATCCTCGTCAACGAGCAAACAAATTCAAGCTAAGTGTTTTTATTTATTCATTTATTTATGGTTTTACTCGCAAATTAGCACAAATTGTATACACTTTCTCCATCTCCTTTTTCTTCCATATTTTATGTCAGGAGAAGGATATCTCTACGTCAACAGCAAAAATCTCGTTGAGATACAAAAATCGGCCCAGACAAGCTCCTAAGCTGTCCACCGATTTCTCAACTGATCTGTGACTAAAAGTCCCTCTTAATTCAAAAGAAACTCTCTATATTGGGAACATAGAGAGCGAAAATCAATTATAGAAATCCCTCCCAAAAAAATGGGAGATAAGTACTCTTTCTACTCTTCTGGTTTTAGATGCAGATTAGCACATATTTTGTATACTAACACTTCACTCTATTTTATGTCAGGAAGCCGCAGCTCTATATCAATGGTCAATCCTATGGAAGCACAAAATCGGCTTGGAGGAGTCCTCAAGCGCGCACAAATTTCAAATTGTTGAATCAATTCGTTGTATTTCATTTTAAAAAATTCATACCCCAAAATGGAGAGGACAAAGTCCATCCGCAATTTAAATACCTGCACCATAAATCCCAAAGGGAAGAGCCAAGCCAATGCTTAGCCTCCCATTGGAGGTTTTTACTTATAGTAGTTAAATACCTGCAACTTAAATCCCAAAGGGAAGAGCCAAGCCAATGCTTAGCCTCCCATTGGAGGTTTTTACTTACAGTAGTTAAATACCTGCACCTTAAATCCCAAAGGGAAGAGCCAAGCCAATGCTTAGCCTCCCATTGGAGGTTTTTACTTACAGTAGTTAAATACCTGCAACTTAAATACCTGTACCTTAAATCCCAAAGGGAAGAGCCAAGCCAATGCTTAGCCTCCCATTGGAGGTTTTTACTTACAGTAGTTAAATATCTGCAACTTAAATACATGTACCTTAAATCCCAAAGGGAAGAGCCAAGCCAATGCTTAGCCTCCCATTGGAGGTTTTTACTTACAGTAGTTTAAATACTTGCAACTTAAATACCTGTACCTTAAATCTCAAAGGGAAGAGCCAAGCCAATGCTAGGCCTCCCATTGGAGGTGTTTATTCACTGTCATGTACTTCCTATAATTTAATTTTTGAATCATCAGACCCAAAAGATGAGTAGGTCGTAATACTGCACAGAAGTCGTTAACACACTCCCTCTTTCGGCTTCAGGGAATCTTTAACACTTAAAAAAATATAACAAATAAAAATATATACCATCCATGCATCCTATTTAAAAAGTGAAAACACAAAAGAGAATACCCTACTAGAGCTTTAGGAATAAACCAAGCCTGAGTTGCCGGATTAGGATATCCATGAAATTAAGGTACCGAAAGGGCATTAGTTTTAATTAACTAGTGTAACCAAGTCCCCGAGCTCATAATCTCTGGTTCGCAGGAATAAATTAGTTCTCCCGCTAATTTATTTAGGTTTCTAATCGACCTACCAAGAACGATTAGTGGCGACTCCAAATTTCAAAATCATTTAAACAAAAACCAAAGTTGCGATTCGGTAGGGCTTGGGAGGGTCCGCATTAGGTTAGTCAAATCTAATTAACCTAATAATCCGTTAACCCCTTTTAAAATTTTAAATTTTTTTTTAGAGGGTCGCGACACCATCCATTGAAGAAATGTATTCTCGAGTTGCTTGTTATACTTCCAATCCTAAGACCACAACAATGCCAGATAGTAGTGCTATGGTAGCTCGTGGAAGTCAAGGGAGTCATGGTCGTGTTAGTGGTCGTGGACATTTGAGTTCTGATAGTTCTTATAGAGGTCGTGGTCGTAGTCTTTAAGGCCGAGGTGGTATTCGGATTGGTGGTAATAATGTTTCTAAAGGAGCTCGTGATAGAGGTCGAGCGAACCGTTTTTGTACTCATTGCTAACTTCGTGGACATACTATTGATTACTGTTATGATCTCCATCCTGAGTTACGAGGTCTACATGTTTCTATTGATGCTGAATCTTAGACTCCTCCACATGGATCCTCTATTGGACAGAGTATGGTAAATATGACTCGTGCAGAATATGATGAGTTGGTTAGAGCACGACATAGCACGAGTGATGCTATCTCTAGTCCTACTGCTACTTTTGCAAGGCACAATGATCTTACTTGTCTATTGTCTAGTACACCTGCTCCTCGCTCTTGGGTTATTGACTTAGGGGCCACTCATCATATGACTGGTGATTCTTATCTTCTCACATCCACTTCGTCTGTTCCTTCTACATCAGTTACCTTAGCGGATGGTTCTCAATCTAAAGTAACTGATACAGGTTTTGTATCATTGAGTTCTTCTATCTCCTTACCTCTTATTTACCATATTCCACGTTTTCCATACAATCTTTTGTCTGTGAGTTCTATTACCCGTGATCTTGATTGTAATATTACTTTTTCTTTGTCTTCTTGTATACTTCAAGATCGGAAGACTGGACACCAAATAGGTGGTGGGCGTGAGGCTGGTGGATTATACATCCTGGACCCTGAGATTATTACTGCTGCGACAACAGTTCAGAATAAAGTTGTGGATGATCCTTATCGATAACATTGTCGCCTTGGTCACCCATCAGCAGACGTACTCTGACGTTTTCCTTTTGTGTCTAGTTCAAGTCTTCAATTCAATTGTGAAACGTGTGAGTTAGGTAAATACCATCGTATGCCCTTTTCCCTTCGTGTTTCGAGTCGTACTTCCCAACCATTTGAGCTAGTCCACTCTGATGTGTGGGGTCCTAGTCGTGAGTCTTCATTTGGTCTTCGATATTTTGTTACCTTTATTGATGACTGTACTCGTACAACTTGGTTATATTTAATAAAAGATCGTATTGAAGTTTTCCATTCTTTTCGCCAATTTTATAATGAAGTTCGTACTCAGTATGATTATTTTATTAAATGTCTGCGTGCAGACAATGCTCATGAATATTTTTCTTCTTCTACCTTCATTCCCTTTCTTGAATCTCATGGCATTTTACATCAAAGTTCTTGTGCTTATACTCCGCAACAAAATGGGGTTACTGAATGTAAGAACCGTCATTTGTTGAATGTTGCCCGTTGTCTACTTCTTCACACTCGTATGTCTAAGTCCTTCTGGAGCTATGCTCTTCTTACAACATGTTATCTTATTAATCGTCTTCCATCCTCTGTGTTGAAAGGAGATATTCCTTATGCTCTTCTTCATCCTGATCGTCCTTTGTGGTCTATTCGCCCTCGTATTTTTTGATGTGTCTGTTTTGTCCATTCCTTGTCTCCTGGGTTGGATAAATTATCACATCGTGCTGAAAAGTGTGTATTCGTAGGTTATTCCTGTACTCAAAAAGGTTATGTTTGTTATAGTCCTACTCGTCGTCGGGAGTATATTTTTGCTGATGTGACTTTTTTTGAGGATCAAGCATTTTTTTCATGATGTTCGTTGTCAGGAATCATTAACTATGGATCTTCTGCCATCCTTTGTACCTACGTTTCAGCCGGAACCACCGTCTGTTACTTCTAATGATGCTCCATCAGATCTAGGATCACCAGCACCGACTCCTCTTCAAGTTTATATGCGTGGTCCTCGACCTATCTGGAGTCATACCTCTCCACCAGCGAGCATTCCACCACCATCTTCGGTCCAGGCTTCCGATCCTATTCCACCGTCTCCTGTCAGCTCTCCTATTGCTCACCGTACTCGGTCTCGGTATCCTTTTTCTCACTTTGTTTCTTATGATAACTTAAGTCCTCAGATGTCTGTCTTTGTGTCATCCCTTGCATTTGTGTCTGTGCCGAGTAGTGTGCAGGAGGCTTTGGCCCATCCAAGCTGGGCTCATGCTATGGAGGAGGAGATAGCTACATTACATCATAATAAAACTTGGGAACTGGTTCCGTTGCTGGCTAATAAACAATTAGTGGGTTGTCGCTGGATCTTTATTGTCAAACACCATCCATATGGTTCAGTTGAGCGCTTGAAAGCGCGTCTTGTGGCAAAGGGCTATATTCAAACTTATGGTATTGATTATGATGAGACATTTTCTCCAGTAGCCAAAATTCCTTCTGTCCGCATCATTATTTCCTTGGCTGCTCGGTCTCAATGGACTCTTCATCAGCTTGATGTCAAGAATGCATTCCTTCATGGTGATCTTCACGAGGAAGTATATATGGAACAACCACCTGGGTTTGTTACTCAAGGGAAGAAGGTATGTCGATTGTGAAAAGCTCTTTATGGACTTAAACAATCTCCTCGTGCTTGGTTTGGCCGCTTCAGTGATGCGGTTATCATTTTTGGCATGCATCGGTGTAGTGTAGATCACTCGGTATTTAGTATGTCATCTTCAAAGGGATGTGTTATTCTAGTTGTCTATATTGATGATATCATTGTCACGGGTAGTGATATCGAAGGTATACAACAACTCAAGCAATTTCTACATAAGGAGTTTAACACTAAAGACTTAGGCTGTCTTCGATATTTTCTTGGCATTGAAGTTGCCTATTCTAATGGCAGTATTGCTCTTTCTCAACGAAAGTATACTCTTGACATCCTTAAGGAGGTTGGATTACATGATGGTAAGCCTGGTGACGCACCTATGGACCCTGGAGTGAGACTTGATAATGAAAATGGAGAACCTCTTCATGACCTAGAGAAGTATCGCCGGTTAGTAGATAAGTTGAATTATCTTACCATTACTCGTCCAGATATTTCATTTGCTGTTAGTGTGGTAAGTCAATTTATGAGCTATCATCGTACAACTCATTGGTAAGTCGCGTTACAAATTGTTCGATATTTGAAGGGAGCTCCCAGTCAAAGACTTGTATTCCATAACCATAGTCATTTCCGTATAGCTGGTTATTCTAATCTTGAGTCTTTGGAGGTGATAGGATATTTTGATGCAGACTGGGCTGGTTGTCCTATGGATCGTCAGTCTACTTCGGGATACTATGTTTTCCTTGGTGGTAATCTTGTGTCGTGGAAAAGTAAGAAGCAGTCTGTTATTTCTCGATCTAGTGCAGAGGCCGAGTATCGTGCTATGGCTGGGTTCGTATGTTGTTAGCTGAGATCGGACTGTCTATGACTGAATCATCTATCCTTTGTTGTGATAATCAATCTGCTATTCATATTGCTAGCAATCCAATGTTCCACGAGCGAACAAAGCATATAGAGGTGGATTGTCATTTTGTTTGGGAAAAAGTGAATTGTGGGAACATGCAGTTGGTGCACACACGTTCTGAAGAGCAACTAGTGGACATCTTCACAAAGCCTCTTCAACGTGGACAAGTTTCATATATTTGTCATAAGTTAGATATATTTGATATGTATGCTCCAATTTGAGGGGGAGTGCTGGTTTTATTACTTTAGATATATTAGCAAGTTGGGGTCAATTATGTAATTGTACTAGGCTTAAGCTTAAGCCTATAAGTACACTTTGTGTTTTCAGAATTAAGTAGCTTTTTCCTCTCTTTTATCATTAACAGAAGCAATAGAAATTGTTGGTACTGAAAGGTTTTCGTATTATACTGGGTGAGTATGAACATAATTTTTGGTAAACTCCAAGTGATATGCATTAATTGTGATGCTTTTTTTAATCATCAATGCCACTGTGAGAATTATTTTATCTATGGACTGAACTATGGCTTGTCCTCGAATTGAGGATGTCCACATGAACTGCTGTTTTTTCCCGTTTCAATTTCTGGATATTATGGCGTAGAAAAATGTTGCAGGTCCTTAAAGACGAGCTGCTTTCATATATGTAGCACTATTGCTTCCATCTTAAACATAAGAATATGGAATTTGTTCAATTACGTCAGATTCAGATTTGGATGTGGACTGCTTAGCAATATTTTCTTCTTTGTCTCCTTTCTTTTCGCTCGATTGACAGTGTTCAATGGAGAACCATAAACAATTGTTATAGGCTTTGGAGAGAGAAGGTTTCTAATGGAGAAGGATTATGCATAATTCTGTGACTGATTTGAGTTTGAGCCAAAAGAGTGATCGTCTTAGACATGCTTATTCTTTATTAGAAGTTATTATGATTATTCTCAGCTGGTCGGTAGACACCTTTTAAGCTTGTCTGAATTGACTTCACTTCATGATGGCTTCTGAATTGTGCTTGAACTTGAAGGGGTGCAGGTATGCTTCTTTATTCAAATTTTCTGGTGACTATGTTGACAAAAAAGATACTGATTGCATGGGAAGGCGTAGAACGAGAATTGTTGCAATTGATGCATTATGCAGACCAGGGATTAAGCAGTATAAACTACAACTCCTTTTGAGGTATGTGGAATTTTTCCCCATGATTCCCAGTTGCTCTTACATGTGTAAGTTGGACAAGAAAGAAGGACCAAGCCATTTCAAATGGAAATCCTCTTATTTTAGTTACTAATTCATTAAATAACCTCTTTGCTGGGATTTACAAGTAATGCATAGATTCAAGAAATGAAAGTTGGAGTGAAGGTTCTATTCTACCCTTTTTCGGGCTGGCTTAATCTTGGAGACAGTATCACTTGCTGGAACCACTCCAGGGCATCTTCAGGATGGATTTTCTTAAAATAAGACATTTAAAAATGCAAAGTCAAGTTAATATGAAGAGCGACTTTTGATTAAAGCAATTGGAAGTACCCTTAGAATTGTCTATGAAATCGTGTCCAGGATGTTAAGTCTATCATTTGGTTCCGTCGTAGAGTAAACTCTAGGCTCACAGGCTATAAGCTATGTAGCACGAACATGCATCAAGAGCTACCGTGTCAGTGTCCGACACATGTCGCGTGTTCGCCACGCATCTGACACGCTCGAACGCGTCCAGACACGCGGTCAACGCATGTTGAAAGTTCGACGCGCGGTCAACGTGCCGGACATGCTGCCGACTCGCGAGTCCGAAGGGAGATCTGGGGGTCGAGGAGAAGAGGATATGGAGCAGCGAAGGATGTCAGTGTGGGAGGTGGGTGAAATGAGATGCGTGAGGTCGGAGGAGGTGAGGTAGGCGTCGAGGACGGCGAGGATGGTGATGGCGGAGATCTGGGCCAGATCCGGGGCAATTGTGACGGAGAGGAGGGCGGTGAAGGTGTTGCGCTCCAAGATGGTGGAGGGTTAAAGGAGGCCGTCGAGGTTGTGAAGATGAAGACAGCGAGGAAGATGAAGAGAGGAAAGCACTTAGTAAATATTATTATATTAAGAGTGGAGGAAAAGTTACGTGGGATGGTCTGGGGTAGGTGAAGGGCAAAAGGGCATTGGAGTCCAGCAAGAGTCTTTGATGGAGATTCGATAGAAAGTGTCTAACATTTGAGGGACTCAAAGCTTGCTCCTATCTTTCTTTGATTTTTTTTTTCTCTCCCCGAATTTCTTTGATTATTGTCAATTCAAAATGATATTAACAAATAACAAATTAATATTTTTAATGTAAATTTATTTTAGGCCTTTTTATTATTTATTTATGAATTTAAATCACATTAATTTAATTGAAATAATCATAAAATTTATCATATATATATAAATATATATGTAATATATAACGCGTCCCAACGTGTCGGAATCCTCTATTTTTTTAAAAACAACGTGTCAGCGTGTCGTGTCGTGTTGCGTGTCCGTGTCCGTGCTACTTAGGCTACAAGGTAAGTCTAGTCAAGTGAGAGTTGAAAACATATCAATGGGAACATGACGTCTTTACTAGATTGTTCAGTTATGCAGTTGGAGACATCTCTTGCTTAGACCTTTTCCTTTCACATGTCAAATTAAATTTCATGCTAAGAAACAAAGAATAAGATTATCCAAGTTTGATAGGAGGTTAAAAGGAGATTGTAGCTATGAAGGATAACTTGTAACGTGATCAATTATAGGTAAAGAGCGACTAAGGAGAGTATTAACCAATAACCAAATTGGACGAGGTTTTGAGAACCATTGCTTCAGCTAAGCGAAAGACAAAGTCTCATTTCAAGCCATTTTTTGTCCAAACAAGGATCAATTGTCTTGGAATTTTTTGGAGTTATCTATTCTATTGCTTCGTTGGTTGGTCGGAAAGGAAGCATAAGTTGTGAGAAAGATATGGATATTCACCCAATGATGGATGGGATAATATATTTGTAGCTACTGATCATGGAAAGAAATGGTTTGGCTAATGCTGCTAATGTTTCTTGTGTAGGACTCGAGCAACATGTAAAATCAATCAGCAAGGACTTATTTCTTTCTAGGTCATGGATGGAAAGCTCGCCTCTTTCTACACTATAATAGTAATTTATTTTGGCTACATCATCTACAGTATCATGCTAGAAACCTTCTCATCTAAGACTCAACAATGTTCTCAATAGGACTGAAAATATATATATATCGCTCTCATTACACGTTTTTCGTTAATTTTAATAATAACAAAGGTTGAAGCAAATTACAACAGAGTTCAACATCATTTAGGTGGAAGTCTAAAAAACAAGGCATGCAGGCACGAAATCTCGGTGAGACACAATAAGAGGCAACGACAATTATGGCAGTTCCAGATTGTGGTTAATCATTATCAAAAAAAGCTCCCATTAAAGGTGCATAAGACATTACCATCTCTTCTACTTGACATGGAATTTCGTTTTATACAAGGAAATTCTTAAAAAGGGTTATGTAATTACATATTGTCATAATATGGCTTGAAAATTAAAGTTTGTATCCAGTATAGAGAGGAGAATCAAAAGTTCACAATGCATCACATAATTGGCAGTAAGAATCCGTCTCCATTTAAAGCCCTCGATCTCAAATGCTCCTTTCAAGGAAATATATTAACTGAATCGCCAATGAGATTATCATAGTCAATTGAGGGACGAAATTGAGAATACGCAAATTTTTGTTGAGCTCCCAAGCCTAGTACTATAAATACGACTTGGCTGCTCTCACGACGGAGCATGACCAACACATAAAGATCTATACCCCATACATTCTCATTTGTACACCGGCCCACAACAACGGAGACGATATCTGGGGAGGAGCTCTAGCTTGCCTCTCATTTCGAATCCCCCATCCTAGCATTCCAGCTACTGGGGAAGTAAATTGATCGGCGGGCGTTGTCGACCCATAGCCATGTAGCCTATTCATGATCTCCGGTGAAACCCGATTAATGGTTCGAACTACTAGAGCCGGCTTCTTATGTAGAAGATGCCCACGTAGGGTTCGAACTACGTTGATGGCATTTAGTGTGCTTCATTTGGACGCTTATCCTTCCACAGAGCACGCCATCTTTGTTAGGAACACATTAGTGTTATACATATGATCTTGTCCTTTTTCTTAAGAGCTTTTATGACTTTTATGAATAACGTTTGCCCACATAAATGATGATACAATTTTTTATTTTATTTTTTCATACTCTAACAATAGAAGTTCATTCACAGGTCTCTACAATGGAAGATCAAGAGAACAACATCAGTTCTACCTTCAGGACGCTAAATCTGAACAACGCAATAGAATTTCGTCTATGGGGCTTCTTCTACAAACGAAGCCGGATCTATTTGTTTGAACTTTGAACCCTAATTGGGTTCCACTGGAGGACTTGATTCGGCTACATGGCTACGGATTGGTAACTCCCGCCAATCGATTTATTCTTGCGGCAACGGAATGCCGGGATAGGCGATCAGAAGGGAGTGGCAAGCTAGAGCTCATCCCAATATTATCGTCTTCATCACTGATGGGCCGCTGTTTAAAGTTTCGTGTTTTGTCATATGAATGGCGAGGTCGTGTTTATAGTATTAGACTTGAGAACCCAACAAATGTTTACATATTCTCACTTTGCTTCCTTAATTACCGATGACAATCTTATTGAAATCTTGTCGATATATTTCCTCGACAAAAGGAGCATTTGAGATCAAGCTCTTTAAATTGAAACGGATTTTTACTACCAATTACGTGATGGATTAACATATCCCTCCCGCTCTTAATTCCAAAAGAATATTGCATCATATTGAAGTTTGAATTCTCATTTCTACACTGGATATGAACTTTAAGCCAGATTATGATAATATGTAATTACATGGACCTTACTTTTTCCAACTCCAAATGTTACCTGATTATATGAAATCCGTTCCTTCATGAGAAAAAAATCGTTCATGTTTCCAAGATAATCTCATCCTTGTGATACTACCAAATGGAGGATATGAATTATTTTGACCCACATATCCAATATTGCAGTAAATTAATGTCCCGTGATTGAATTTAGATCGTAAAAGGTAAGCAGATAATATAGTAACTTAGGGTCCTTTTTACACAAAAAGCTCAAGATTTGAAAAACATATTCGGAAAAATGATTGGTTGTATAGCTAAAGAAATGAATAAATGAAAAATAATGTTCATCACCCATAAAAATATTCAGGCACAAAATGCTGTCAATGATTAAAACATTTTCTGTTGGTAAATTTTTCTAAGCAATACAATCAATCATTTATCAGAAAATGTTTTTCAAATCTTGAGCTTCTCTGAAACAAATGCACCCAAATTTTACCAACAATCAAAACTGGATGTATAGAGATCGAGAAAGCCAAAGGTGTGCTCAATGGAATTTTTCAAACCTAAGAATATCGATCATTTCGTACTTTATTTAAATCTATTTAGGAAACTTAAATTAATATAGAAGAGGGAGTGTGCATATTCTATCTAAATTATGAAGAGATATATATATATCAAATAAAGTTTGTTTCTATCGAGGGAGGCTCTATTTGTTTCGTGAGAAATAAGTGATTTGAAAAATATATTTCTAAAAATGATCGTCTATGTCGCTTGAAATAATTAGTGAATGAAAGTTACTTTCATCAGCAACAACAATTTGTGTCTAAACATTTGTGAAGATAATGAATATTTTTGCCATTCATTTATTTTTGTAAATGGTATAAGTGATCATTTTTGAAAATTTTTTTATCAAATTACTAATTTTTTGCGAGACAAACGGAGCCTTAGAATATAAATGCTTTAATAAAAGAACAACTTGGGCACATTTCAAAATTTTAACTATTACTTCACTTATGCTTTATATGTATGCTCAATTTTTTCCAAAAAAATTAGAAAACAACAATATATCTGACGAACTCCTCAAAACTCTTATTCTCATGCTATTAAAGTTTTCATGCAGACTTCACACGCACCAGATGGTTTGTGATGATACCACTAGCTTTTATTATATCATTTTAGTAGTAGACATAAAACAAGAATTTTTTTTATTCAAATGCTATAAATTTTGTATTGAAGACATAAGCTATCACTCTCCCCTTGATACAAGAGGGAGTAAACATGTTCCTTTCAAACAGAAACAAAGAAATAGTACTAGAGAAAGAAGGGAAAAACAGTCAGTCCTGGCAGCTCCTAAGCAGGTGATCTCAACAGAACTTCGAATAAGTGTTGCAGTTAACATAAATGAGATAGGTAATCATTGGTTTGGCCGCGCTCCTCGTCGGCATTTGGTAGTGAGTGCATTTTCTCTCGCTGCATCGGCCACTCTTGGATCGATCGGTTGAAGCATTTGGTGCAGCCGAAGTTGACTCTCATCTCTTGCAATTTCTTCCGTAGTCATGTTTAGCAGGAGCGTCTTCGGCTTGACATGAACATGGCCGAGAAAAACTTTTCTCCTGAAATCCGGGTTGTTGGGATCCTTAACATTGAACATTATGGGCCTGTACTTCACCTTGTGGGACCCGTTCATATGACCCCAGTTCTGGAACACGGTTGACTCCACTGAAACAGCGATCCTAGATGGGTTACATTCGCTTACTTCATCAATGATGTCGTTGCATCTAGTCACCGAAGCAGAAGCAGGCAATCGCTGAGCAGGATTAGGAGACACCTTGTTCCGTTACAATTTTGGCTTCTCTTCAGTAACACCAGCATCCGATCTTGACTTCTTCTCAGAACCAGGAGTCCCATGTGGCTTGATTTCCCTAGGCTTTGCTTCAGACTGGAAAGAGGAGGATTTTTTAGCCTTATTATCCCTGGCTTTTGCACACTCACTATGTTCCACACTACAATTCCTCTTGCATCCCTTTGATTCTTCCATAACAATTTGTTCCCATAGCTGAATCAAGTCGGATGAAAAAGCTTGCATCTTCTTCCTTGGATGTTTTGCAAGGCATCTAAGACGTTTCCCAACCTAATAATTTCCAACCATATAAGAATAAAAATGAGTGAGCGAGGCAAGTAAGCACAAAGGCACTGCAAATTAGGATAGGATGAAGAGTTTCTGCCATTTGAATACAGAAATGCTAGTGATAAAACTTCAGTAACTGGATCATGGAGCGCCTCGCTAATCTATATTTGACAAATAACTCTTCCAATTTGGGCTTTGCAACAAAATCGGTTATACCTGGGAACCGGATAGGACCACCTTGAAAACCAATCCGGTTGTGATTTTCGATTGGAACCCATTCATTCACGATTTCAAACTTTTAGAACCTATCTAGTTCCCAATCCAAAGTGAAGAACCACATGGAAATCGATTTCATAAAGTTCGGAGGCCTTAGTTTTTCTGTTATGTCATTTTTCATGGAAATTTTCCATACCCTCATCCTCTAGTGATAATTTTTTTGAAATGGGACCCAGTTATCATATGTATAGAAGCATCTAGATGGATATGAACGGAGAGAAAAGAACTTGGATTAGCCAAGGAACAGCGAAGCATGACGGCAAGCACAATAAACTTACGTAATTTCTCCTATGTGCTTCTCCTACGTACGAGATTGGCTCTGGTAGTTCGAACCCTAATCGGGGTTCCATCGAGAAATCTATTGGCCTACATGGCTAGAGATCATTAACTACCGCCGACCAATTGGCATCTGCGGCAAATGGAATTCTCGGATGGGCAATCAGAAGGGAGAGGCAAGCTAGAGCTCGTCTGCTGGTATTGTCTCCGTCGTTATGGGCCACTGCTCAAAGGAGAATAGAAAATGTGATATTATTAGATATTTATGCGTTTGTCATGTTTTGTCATACGACCTGTCAGGTCGTATTTATAGTACTAGAATTGTAATCTTAAGAAGTTTTTGCATATTCTCGATTTGGTTCCATAATTAATTATGATAATCACATTGGCAATTTTAGTCGATATGTTTCCATAAAAGCAGCATTTGAGGTTAGAGCTTTAAATGGAGACAGATTCTTAGTACCAATTTAGGATGCGATCCCATATCCCTCATGCTCTTCATGTATCGTGTCAAACTTTTGATTCTCCTTTCTATACTGGATACAAAATATATTTTACCATATATTCTCTTCTGCCCATCCTAGATAGGTCTACTTTGGAAATAACTTGCTCACACTCCAATACACCTCATGACATATCTTCGTGCATTCAATTTTCTAAATCAATGCTAATTGGGTAAGTTTAAGCTTCCAATATTCTATACATCTACCAAAATTATTAATAAACTTATATGTTATATATTAATTAGTTGGCTAATTAGTAGAGATGATGGGTTCTTGAGTGGGTTGGTTCAAGATTTAGAATCGCCAACCTCCCTTTTAGGGCCGGTTTTCAATTTGGAAATGAGAACGGACCTGATTGACCCTGAAACCGGCCTGGAACCAAACTCATCGATTCTAGGGTCAAATTTTGGTTTCATTTTATTATATGTACAATATGCATGTGTCAAATATGAATATAATACTTTTTGCTTAAGGATAATGTGTCAAACGTATTTCATTTCAAATAATATTTTCTAATTAAAAAGATTAAAAAAAATCTACATTAAGGTTTAGGATGAATCGATGCAAAATCGTTTCAATTCTAATTAAGTTCTACTCTAGAAATGGCTTTGTAGGTTCTAGTTTCCATAATTTCAAATAGAACTAGCCAGTTCACAGTATAGAACCAAGAAATGAACCGGTCAAGGCCGGTTTCCAATTTTGGAACCATGAACCGAACCTATCCCCTTGTGAATTGGCCTTGAACTGCCTGGGTAACATCGGTTCCTGAGTTGAACTGGCCCAGTTGATCACTCCTCGTAAATAGATGGGAAAATTCCCCAAAAGCCCAAATTTTTTCAATGTTGCGATTTGATTCTGATTTTTGAACTACATATAGCTTCTTGTTTATTCCTCAATTAAAAATGAATAGATTGAAATAAATTATTTCCTATTATTAATCAGAAAATAAGGCCCCTATGAAAATATTTTGTTCTCTTTTATTACATTCTTTTATAATCTCAGTATTAATAGCGGTCAAAGCAAATTACCTCAAAGTTAAACATCTTTTAGATGGAAGTTTAGAACACATGAAAGCAATATGAATCTCCAGCAAGATGCAATAAGAGGTAATGACAATTATGACATTACTAGATTGTGGTTAATTGAGTGTCAAAAGGAATTTTCGCATAAAGGTACATAAGATCTGACGATTTTCTACCCGACAATATAGCCAAAGAAATTCCTAAAAAGTCCATGCAATCACATTATCATAATATGGCTCGAAAATTATAGTTCATATCCAATAGGGAAATGAAAATCAAAAGTTTAATACGGCGAAATGGTCTTTGCCATCAAGAGCATGACGCATATGGGAATGCATCATGTAATTGGTAGTAAGAATCCATCTCGATTTGTAACTCCCAATTTCAATGCTCTTTTCCAGGAAGTATATTAGCAAATTTCCAATGAGATTATCATAGTTAATTAAGGAACCAAATTGACAATATGCAAAAAGTTGTTGAGTTTTCAAGTCTAGCACTATAAATACATGTCGCAGTTCTTACCATGGAACATTATAAACACGTGGAAAAAAAAAATTATACAGACTAAACCTCTCTCCTCTAAGCAATGTCGTAGCAGCTCCTAAGCAGGTGATCTTAACAGAACTTCCGATAAGCATTGCAGTTAACACAAGCAACATATGTCGTCGTTGGTTCGTCCGCGATCCTTGACTGCATCTGGTAGTTAAGTGCATTTTCTCTCGCCACATTGGCCATGGTTGAATTGATCAGTCATGGCATCCGGTGCAGATACTAGCTCACACCTGGACAAAGCTTTCTCCTTTATCTGTTGATTTCGAATTTGCCTATCATCACTGGCCATTTCTTCCGTGGTCATGTTTAGGAGCCTCTCCGGCTCGACATGACCGAGAAGAAGTTTTCTCCGGAAATCCGGGTTATTGGGGTCCTTAACGTTGAACATTATGGACCTATACTTCATCTTGTGGGTGCCGTTCATACGGCCCCAATTTTTTAACATTATTGACTCAATTGAAACAGCAATGCTAGATGGGTCTCGTGCATTCACTTCATCAATGATGTCGCTGCTCGCTTCACCAGAAACTCTGGACAAAGCCTCGAAGAGAAGTTCACGTATTCTGTCGCGCATCGGGTCATCGGTTTTAGTCGCTATAGCAGACAACGGCTGAGTAGGATTAGGAGACAACTTCTCAGAACCAGAAGTTCCATCTGGATCGGTTTTTCTAACCTTTGCTTCAGCCCGGAAAGAGGAGGAATGTTTAACCTTATTGTCCCGGGCTTTTGCACGCTCACTTTTATCCCCACCACCATTCTTCCTGCATCCCTTTGATTCTTCCATCACAATTTGTTTCCATAGCTGGATCAAGTCAGATGCAAAAGCTTGTATTTTCTTCCTAGGATGTTTCGTAAGGCGTCTGAGGCCTTTCCCAACCTGAGAATTTCCAATCATGTAAAAATAATGAGTGAGCAAGGCAGGTAAGCACAACGGCAAAGGCACATGCAATTATAGCAGACATAATGACTGCACATTTGAACAATGATATGCAGGTGATGAAACTTCAGTAACTGGATCATACAAAGCTTTGGTAATTTATGTTTGCTGAACAGAGTTCGTGAAAAGCTTATTACCGTACTGTTGAGGCCTAATTTTTGTTTAATTCATGCCAAATAACTCTTCCAATATGACTTGTGCTACGAAAAATAGCTGCTTGCAAGCTAGGAACTCTCTGGTGACCTAAAATCTTGACCAGTGATATCGGTTATGCATAATAACAGATGAAATAATGAAAAGATCAAGATATGAATCTTGAATTTGTGGACCGAAGAACTGCCCAGTCGCTTCGGATTTGTTTCCTTGCATGAACTAGAAATACGAGTTGCGCTTTTTCACAAGGATGAAATGTGTGGTCTCAACGGTGCTGCTAGAAATTCTATCTAACGGTGTCATTATCCTGACGCTACCCTTTCCAATATTACGTCGGATCTACGAGCATTGAAAACACAAGCAGAACAGCATACAAGATTGAATTTTCTCATCTGATTCTCAAACAAGAAAAGCAAAATCGACAATAAATTCACTCTCTTACAGGTCCTGCTCAGCTGCTATCAAAACCGTGGTGCTCAGCTGTTACCAAAACCGTCGTCATAACAAAGGAACGATGAACGCAAGCACACGAAAATCAGAAATAGAGATGACGAAAAGGGATATACCTGAGTGGAGACGAGGACTTTAGTCGTGACCGGGAAGGACTTGAGGCGCCGCAAGGCGTCGATGCACCGCCCTTCTTCGTCGGCCCCTCCACCTTTCCCATTCACAGCCGCAGCGTCCGCAGCTTTGCTTGCTAATCGGAACACCTCCACCAACTCCGCCTCCATCTCTCAGCTTCAACTTCGCCAACGTTAACACATAGCACATATCAATTCTTCCACATCCAAAACTACGTCAAACGCAGACAAAAGAAAATAACGACACTTCTACTGTATATAACGCTCTCTTTTGTTCAACAAAACTAAAGAGATAACGACATTTGAACATACTCTTCAAAACAATTAGTCTCTTGCTGCGTGAAAGTTCTTATGCAGACTTCACACAGAGTTAATGGCTTGTGATGGTACCACTAGTTTTCTCATATCACTAGTAGATTTAAAACAAGAAAATATAGTTAAATGCTACAATTTTTGCTTTCAATGCGTAAACATTTTGCTAATTGATTAATCACTTGAGAATGAGTATTAATTTACGCATAATGGGACTGAAATTGACGAGATCTAAAAATTTTGAAATCGACCTAATTAACATAACGACAATAGCATGCAAAAATGATTTTCTGAAGGTAACCTCATATCATATTTGGTTACGAAGGACAATTTTTATAAAACTCATAGGCAGCATTAAGATTTGGATGAAATCTGTCCATGAGATTGATTAAATAGTCATGGATTTAGATTATGTGGTCAGAAGATGAATTAACTGCATTTTTCTTACTATTGATCATCTTGACCAAAATATCGTTCAAGATCTATACTATGGATTCAAAATGGCGAACCTTAATCATATAGTGAAATGAAACCGTTAAAATCATCCAAGCAAAAACAGCCCATCACTATTCGTTAATGCTCATAAATAAATAAAATTCCACAAAGAAAAGAAAGAAATGAGAATATACGTACTTTATCTATTGACGATATGAGAAGCACTAGCCGGAAGTAAACCTTGTTTGAAATCAACCTACAAAAAATGGTTATTCATAAAATGAAATCTAAAATATTGATAAATACATGTAAATGCTCACTTCTAAAGCTAAAAGATAATCAAATAATTGGAGAATTGTTAGATATGTGATGTCTGGACCATCCGACACAAAAATTGAATTTGGAGCATCCAAATAATATGGTTCGAAGTAAGGTATTCCATGCCCTCTGCGTTACAACGATCTATTATATTGTGTCCTTAGGTATCGGGATGCAATTGTTTACACTTGAAATTGATACTTCAAATGCAACGTTTTTGTCAAAATTTGTAAATTACAAAAAAAAAAAAAAGAACAAAACTGATGCATGGAAAAAGAGAGAGCATCATCTTTGCAGACATCAATACCCTAATGAACTAAGCATAGAAGAATCAGGAAAAAAAAATTCACTTGAAGAAATATGCTTGATCTATCAAACACGTCTCAGATTCGAGCAGTCGATGTACCATTTGACATAGGAAAATAAAGACAAATTTAGGTTAAGGAAGACTACCTATGTAATCTAACACTAGAACGAAAAAAAGGGGATATGACTGGAGGAAAAGGAACAAGAGAGCACATCAAAATGTTGATGCAACAAGCACAGGTTAAGACAAAGGGATGAGATGATACCGAAATGAAGACAAACTTGAAGAAGACAAGTCTGTGGTGCAGAACTTGTCTCTGCTTATATTTTCCCTCCTCATGCCTAATCGAGTAAATTCAAACTTGCCATAGTGGAGAAATTACTCATATTTGACATCCCTTTTTAGCTGCTGAGAAACCCTAATTCTAGTTGTACTTTTGCGTTTGGATTGCATTCATTGACTAGGATCATTTTGTTGAATTCAAATTCTCTTCATTGGTCTTCTGTTTTCCCTCTCCCTCAATATCTAAAACATTTCGATCTAAGTAGATGTTAATTTTTCCATAGATCTTCCAATGCTGCTCCTTGTAAACAGAAACTATTTTGTTATCCCACTTTGATACCGTAAGCTCTGGAATCTAGAACGAGATTTTTGAAGTTAAGTATGTATTTGTTCTCATATTGGTAAGTGATGTATTTGAGTTTGTTAGTTCAATTGATTAATCTTCTTCGTTACCAATTGACCGCACACTATTTACCGTTATACATCCGTACTTTATTCTCTTTTTATTTATTTCTTTTCTTTTTCTCGTTGGCAGATGGTTAGCGGTTATTGTATACTTTTATTTTGAATGAGTTCGTTTTGTTAATTATATAAAGCCGACATTGTGTCACCAACGACATAAGATATCATGTTGTTTATAGCGATATCAGTCCAACTTTCAATTCAGACACAAAAAAAAAACTTGATAAGACATAATTTCGTGGGAGGAAATCCGACAAAGCAAACTTGTTGAAGGAAAGAAAAGTATGGGGATTTAAGATACCATACAGATTGATCTTTTCGTGGGAAAGGCAAAAACTATTTTAGCCTTACTCTCTTTTGCTCATTCTAGATAGGTCTACTTTGGGATGCATCCTATATACTTACCAAAATTACCCATAAATTTACCTTATTATTAATTTTTTCACTAATTAAGTGTTAGCCCAATCTGATCAATTTTTCTACATCAAGGCCAATTGGGTAATTTTAAATTTGCTACCCTATAGACTTACCAAATTATCTATAAGCCTATCTGATTATTAATTATTTGACTAATTAAGTGCTAACCCAATCTGGTCATTAACTTTTCTTGGATTCTATTTTTGAATTTTCCTTTTGCTGTCATTTATTTGATATGATTGCATTAGAATCCTTTCCTTAGTGCCTAATTAAGTGCTACTCCAATCTGGTCATTTGCGGAAACATATATGATTTTTATGTAATAAGAATATCATCATTTTGTCCATATACGATATTAAGCGTGTTGTGGATATGAAAGCATAAATTCTAATCGAATGGTGAATCAATCGACCTAAAGTAATTACCATTTAGTGTTTGTATTAGAACTATTTATGAAATTAAATCAATATACAAGGAGTGTACGTACTCCTCCCAAACTGAAACACAGAAATAGTACTAAAGAAAGACAGAGAAGCCCATATTTTTAATCATAGTACATATGAATAACTCACCAAAGTTAACAAAACGGACCCAAAAAAAATTTGACGAAAAGAGCAGGTAATCCTACAAATTCTGTATCTGCTCAAAATTGCAATGAACCAGTCATATCATTTATCGAAGTATTGTCCACATTGTTTATTAAAACGTCCACTATGTTATGACTAGCAGTATCACTTAGGAGGGGCGAATAAATAATTTTAAATATCTTGATAAATCAATATAGAATTTAAACTTGAGTCTAAACAAAAACGGTGATCATATTCAATTTGTGCACAAAATATTACGAATAATGCATAAGGGATAGAGAAAATTGCACACAAAATTTATAGTAATTTGGCTTAGATCAAGCTTACCTCCACTTTCCACACTCACAATTTACTAGTTGGATTTCACTAGTCAATCAATCAAAGGTTACAATGTGAAGGTATCGAGTTGGTAGATCACATCATCTCACACTCAATCACTCTAACAAAGTCTCAAGGATTACAGTTTGTACACTCAAGCTGACCCTCATCACTTAATTATGGGTCCTATTCAAGTGGTCTTCCTTAACTCACCAATTTGATTTTTTGAGATAGACTTTCTAATACCATCATCGCGTCCTAATAGCTCCTAAGCTAGCGATCTCAACAGAACTTCCAATAGTTGTTACAATTAAGACAAGTAACATATGTCGACATTGGTTTGCCTATGCTCCTCGTCTACATATCGTAGTAAGTGCATTTTCTCTCGTCGCATCGGCTATGCTTGAATTGATTAGTCGTGGCTTCCGATGCGGCTCTTAGCTCACACTTGGACAAAGCTTCTTCTCCTTTATCTGTTGATTTAGAAGTTGCCTCTCATCACTTGGCATTTCTTCCCTGGTCATGTTCAGGAGCCTTCCTAGCTTGACATGGCCGAGAAGAACTTTTCTCTTGCAATTCGGGTTGTTCGGATCCTTAACATTGAACATTATGGACCTGTCCTTTTCCTTGTGGGCGTCGTTCATACAACCCAAACCTGGAACATAGTTGACTCAATTGAAACAGCAATGCTACATGAGGCGCTTGCATACTTTGTGTCAATGATGTCGTTGCTGGCTTCTCCAGAAACAGTAGACAAAGCCTTGAAGAGAAGTTCTCGTACTATGTCCCTCGTCGGGTCGTTGCATTTAGTCACAGAAGCAGACAGCGGGCAAACAAGATTAGGAGATGACATGTTCGCGTAACAATTTGCCTTCTCTTCAGTAATCCCATCATCCGACCTTGACATCTTCTCAAAATCAGGAGTACCGCCTCGCTCGGGTTTTCTTATCTTTGCACGCTCATTATGGTCACCACTGCCATTCTTCTTATATCCCTTTGATTCTTCCATCATAATATGTTTCCATGGCTGAATCAAGTGGGATGCAAAAGCTTGCATCTTCTTCCTAGTCTGTTTCGTAAGGCATCTAAGAACTTTCCCAACCGAAGAATTTCCTACCATGTAAGAATAGAAAAGAACGAGTAAGGCAAGAAAGCACTAAGGCAAAGGCACATGTATTTCAGAGCAGACATATTAACTGCACATTAGGATATGATGAAGGGCTGCTGCCTTTTGAATACTGATATGCAGGTGATAAAACTACAGTAACTGGATCATAGAAAGCCTTGATAACCTATATTTGCCGAATAGAGTCGGTGAACGATTATTTTCATACTGTTAAGGCCTAATTTCTTTTAAATATAAGCCAAATAGATCATCCAATTAAGGCTGTGCAATAGGACCGGACAGGACCACACCAAAAACCGTTCCGGTTCTAGTTTCCTGTTGGAACCGTTGCGGTTTTGATTTCCAAGTGACGGACCACTCAGGAACGGGACTAGCCGGACCGAATTTGAAACCAATTTCATGAAGTTTTAAAATCTTAGATTTTCTCTTACATCTTTTTTCAGAGGACCTAATAGTTTTCAGAGGACCTAATTATAGCATGCGAAAGGGATATGAACGGGGAGACAGGAACTTGGCTTACCCAACGAGGAAGCGAAGATTGACGGCAAGCACAAGAAACTTACGTAATTTTTCCTTTGTGCTTCCTTCCTCTATGAATGGGGTCGGCTCTAGCTGTTCGGACCCTAATCGGGTTCCACCGAAGAACTCGATTGGGCTACGTGGCTACAGATCTTTAACTCCTGCTGATCGATCAACTTACATCTCCGGCATTGCTGTGGGCCGCTGTTCGAAGGAGAATGTATGAGGTATCTCTCTTCTGGAAAATGTAATATTATTAGAGATTTATGTGTATGTCATGTTGTGCCATACGATCGGCTATTTCGTAGTTATAGTACTAGAAACATCGAGACTCAACTTGGTTCCTTAATTAATTATGATAATCTCTTCGGCAATTTTAGTCGATATATTTCCATGAAGGCATTATTCGAGATTAGAGCTTTAAATCGAGACGGATTCTTAGTACCAATTATTTGATGCATTCCCATATCCCTCGTGCTCTTCAGGGGCGTATCAAACATTTTATGGGAAAATTATCAAAAAAGTCCTAAACCTATTGCACTTTTGCCGATTTAGTCCTAAACCTTTCAATTTTGCCAATTCAGTCCTAAACCTTTTCATATTTTGCCGATTCAGTCCTAAACCTTTCGATTTTGCTAATTCAGTCCTAAACCTTTTCATATTTTGCCGATTTAGTCCTAAACCTTTCGATTTTGCCGATTTAGTCCTAAATCTTTTCATATTTTTTCGATTCAGTCCTAAAATTTTTATTTTTTAAAAAATATCTTGGAAATAAATCCGAAAATTAAAAAAATTATAAGAAAATTATAAAAATATATAAAAAAAATTTAAAAAAAATTAAAAAAATTACAAAAATTTAAAAAAATTTAGAAAAATTTAAAAAAATTTAAAAAAAATTTAAAAAAAATTTAAAAAAATTTAAAAAAAATTAAAAAAATTAAAAAATGAGTGAGCCATCGTCGCCGCTGCCCCACCATCGCCGGCTCGCCCGTTTTTTTTCAGCTTTATTTCCAAAATATTTTTAAAAAAATTTAAAAGTTTAGGACTGAGTCGAAAAAATATGAAAAGATTTAAGACTAACTCACCGTCGCCGCTCATCTGTTTTTTTTATTTAGCTTTTTCTCAAAATATTTTTAAAAAATTAAAAATTTTATGACTGAATTGGCAAAACATGAAAAGATTTAGGACTAACTCACCATTGCTAGCCGGTGAGGGGCCTAAACTTTTTAATTTTTTAAAATATTTTGGAAAAAAAGCTGAAAAAAGAGAAAAAAAACCGACGATTTAGTCCTAAATTTTTTAAATTTTTTTAAAATATTTTGAAAATAAAGCTGAAAAAAATGGGTGAGCCGGCGATGATGGGGCAGCAGCGGCGAGGGCTCATTCGTTTTTTAAATTTTTTAAATTTTTTGAATTTTTAAATTTTTTTTATTTTTAAATTTTTTAAAATTTTTAAAATTTTTTATTTTTTATTTAATTTTTTAATTTTTTAATTTTTTAATTTTTTAATTTTTTAATTTTTAATTTTTTTTAATTTTTTTTAATTTTTTAAATATATTTTTATAATTTTCTTATAATTTTTTTAATTTTCGGATTTATTTCCAAGATATTTTTTAAAAAATAAAAAGTTTAGGACTGAATCGAAAAAATATGAAAAGAATTAGGACTAAATCGGCAAAATTGAAAGGTTTAGGACTAAATCGACAAAATATGAAAAGGTTTAGGACTGAATTGGCAAAATCGAAAGGTTTAAGACTGAATCGGCAAAATATGAAAAGGTTTAGGACTGAATCGGCAAAATTGAAAGGTTTAAGACTAAATCGGCAAAAGTGCAATAGGTTTAGGACTTTTTTGACAATTTTCCCAACATTTTATTATTCTTTCTATGCTGGATACAAAAGCTATTATACCATATACTCTCTTCTGCCCATTTGAGATAGGTCTACTTTGGAAACAACTTGCTCACACTCCAATACACCTCATCATGACATATCTTTGGGCATTCATTTTTTCTAAATCAAGGCTAATTGGGTAAGTTTAAACTTGCTGTATCATATACGTTGACCAAATTCTTAATAAATTTGTACGGTGATGTATTAATTATTTGACCAATTAACACCTGGCCCATTCTAGTCATTAACTATTTTTAGGGCACTTGAATTCCGTTCTTGAATTTTCTTTTTGTTGTCAATTATTTGATTCTATTTGCATTAGGATTTGCCTACTAAGGCCCCTTCCCTTCCATTGGGTTCTAATTGCATTCTTTTGGCAATATATTTTTCACAACAATAAAGTCATTAAAAAAGAAAATTGATCATAGGGTGGGTAGGTTCAAGATATAAAACCGAAAGGATACGTTTTCGGTGTTTAAAAATGGGAACAAACTCGATTAACCCTAGAACTAGCCAGGAATTGAACCATCTGGTTCCAGGGTCAACTTAGGAACCGAACAGGCTACTTCCGTGGTCAACCTTGGAGCCGACTAATCCTTTTCTTTCCTTTTTACCTTTGCTTCATATTATTATATGTACAATGTGTCATTAGTAAATATATTTCTTTCTGTTAGAGGATGGTATGTCAAGTATATTCAATTTCAACTAATATTTTTTGTTATCTTTAATTTCAATTTCAACAGACCATACATCAGTTACTATTATATTTCCTTTGTTTATGATCTAATTAGCTGTATTTTTTTTCTCGTTAGCAAAAATTAAACGGTCATCATGTTTCTTAATTTGAATTTGCTCGTTATTGTCAAGTAGATGAGGCCAATCCTTGTTTTTACTCGGGGACATAAGATATCATTAGTGATTAATCCAAATTTCGACTTAGACAAGGAAAAAAATATATCGTAAGTCAACTATGATAAGATATGGCTTACTGATTAAAGATGTAACTCTCCTCCATTTAGGCAAAGCTGTTGAAGAAAAGAAAATTACATGGATTTAAAAATACCACACATGTTTGACCTTTCCGTGTAAAATGCCCAAAAAGATTTTACCTTGTGCTCTCTTTTTACCGTTCTAGATAGGTCTACTTTGGAAACAACTCGCATTCATTCTTCCTCGTGAAGGCTAATTGGGTAATTTCTGAGCGGTGACTAAAGTTGAAATTGCCCCTCCGCGATCTTCATCGTCGGTCATCACCGTCGGGGAAGAGAGAGAGAGAGAGAGATTTCCGATAGAGGAAATGGAAGATGCGACGTCGATGTTGCCGTACCTTCCGTTGGAACTGAAGTCGTCGAAGCTCTCGTGGCCGCCGACGACGGTGGAGGCTCTGGAGGCCATGTCCAGAGGCCCCGAGCACAGCAGGGTGGAGTCCGGCGAAGTGCTCGCCATGGCCGTCTCTCACATGCGAGACGCCTCCGAGCCCTTCGTCGCTCCTTTCGCTACCGAGGGCTACGCCATCTTCTTCGACGAGGTACTTCGGATTAATCATCAGTTTCGTCTGCTTTTCATCTTGCTGATTGCGGTTCTATTCGTTCGCATGGTGCGTGTGTGCGGTTGAGGTCTTCGTGTGCATTTGAGTTTCGACATTTCTTCCGCAGCTGATGTCTCGCGAGGATGCAGAGAAGTGGTTCAAGGAGGTAATCCCGTTTCTGGCTAATCTTTTGCTGCGGTTGCCTAAGCTGTTGGAAGATCACTGGAAACATGCTTACGGCTATTCTCGTTCGAGGAAACATCGGGTGAAAACAGGTCTTCGCATATTGGACTGCCAACAAGCGGGGATGGTTATCCTGAGCCGGGTACGATTTGGAATTTATCTCTCCGTTAGTCACTTTGATCTATCGTGACTATATAAATATTCAATGCACGTTAATTAAGCTTAGCTGTTTCGAAGGCGAGAATTAAGCTCAACTGTTTTGAAGGCGAGAATTAAGCTCAACTGCTTTGAAGGCGAGTGTTTGATATTATGATGATTAGAGATGCTCCTGGGAGTGTGATTGGTTTGAGATGAAAGCTCGTTCTGTTGTAATTGTCCGTGTTGAAAGTGGTGTACATCCGTTGAACAGAATGAATTTTTTAGCGTGACTTCTTTTTCTAGATGTAGAATTGGTTTTACTGTGCTTTACATATAATTAGGGTGAAAGAGTTCAGAATAAACCAAGGAAACTTCTGGTTGAATCAGAGTACTTTTGGGGGAATGAAGTAGTAGGATTCATGCCTAATTGTCCATGTGTGGTCATATTTTTCAGGAATTGATTGCTGCTCTCCTGGCTTGCTCTTTCTTTTCCCTGTTCCCAGTCATTGAGAGAGGTTCTAAACATCTTCCCATGATCAACTTCGATAACTTGTTTGCGTATGTAACCTTCTAGTTATGTGTGTTCACATTGAATAATCTTACTTCAACATATTTTTATGATTGCATTGCGAAGTGTATGTGGTTTAGCTGTAATGACTGGACTTAGATTTGAGTAAGCTATGAATCTCTTTGTTTCTGTCTGTTAACTAGTTATAAATAATTAGTCGTGCGGGGAAATCTTGGTGCATATTTCCTCGTACTGCATGGATAAAGAAAATTGTGCAGTAAATAAGATCGTTAGTTGAGCAATGACTCCTCAACCATGTAAATTTTCTTTCTTTACAATACTTTAAAAATACTCACGGTAGGTGAAATGGCACTAGTAGTCCTTGTACTCAGTTAGTGGACTGACCAGGTCAATAATTTCTAACGGCATTAAGCCATGTCCGCAAATTTCCAATGCTGTTTACAGTTTACACCATGTTAGCAAATTCAGTTAGTGGACTGACCAGGGATGACTTGTGACACATTTTGACGGTTTTGATCACACAAAAAAAGCAGATGGACGGTTTTATTTTTGAACTAAAGTATAGCCTCTTAACTTTTTTTTTTAATCTATATATTGTTCTTGTTGTTTAATTTTGGAAAGTACATTGGCATAATTTTCAGGAATCTGTATGAGAGTTATGATGAAAAGCAAGAAAGCAAGATGAAATGCATCACACACTATTTTCATCGTATAAGTGCAACTATTCCTGCGGGGGTTGTCTCATTTGAGAGGAAAGTTCTTCCACTGGAAAGTAATCCTCTTGTGCCTTATGGGAAGGCGGACTTCTGGAGTAAGTCTGCCTTTCCTCTCTGCCACATCGAGGTAACCGTTGGAACGAATAAGTGAAATAGTTAGTTGAAATTTTACTTGAACCTTTTTTGTGTTGTAGTGTGTAGTTTTGCCTTCTAATACTTCTCAGCGGCCTCTGTATAAATTTTAGGTACATGATACTGGCCTCATGGAAGACGATTCTGGTGAAGCTCTTCTAGTTGATTTTGCAAACAAATATATTGGTGGTGGTGCTCTTAATAGGGGCTGTGTTCAGGTAACTTCCTCTATGTGTGGACCTAATTACATGAATGAAAGAGGTTAGTTTGCGTTAGGCAGTGCATTAATAGATCCTTGGGATGTCCATGGCTGTACTTAACGATAGATCACAGATGTTTATTAGGTGGTTTGTCTGATGCATCTTGATTATTATCTCGCTCTCTATAAAGATAAGTTCATGGAAGGGCAACAAATTCATATTTTGTGTTTTTTGGCAATGACATACTTGAGGTTTCCAGATTCTTCCATCTCCTTATTTGTTGACCTTTGGGCTTTGTTTACTTTAGACTAAAAAGGCAAAAAATTATTTTCTGGAAAAAAAATAAATTTTCTTTTCCCTGGATGGGTGGAAGATGGATGTGATGATGGAGTTGATAATGAGTCTTAAACATATCATGTGAAGAAAGTACCTATGTTTTCGTTGTGTTATTTGATTGCCTTCAATGGATATCTTTGTCCTGGTCAAACATGACATGCTGCTCAAATAACATGCAGGAAGAGATACTCTTCATGATCAATCCTGAATTGATTGTTGGCATGCTTTTCTTGCCAGCCTTGGCAGACAATGAAGCAATAGAAATTGTTGGTACTGAAAGGTTTTCAGATTATACTGGGTGAGTATGAACAAAATTTTGTTAAACTCCAAGTGATATGCATTAATTGTGATGCTTTTTTTAATCATCAATGCCACTGTGAGAATTATTTTATCTATGGACTGAACTATGGCTCGTACTCGAATTGAGTATGTCCACATGAACTGCTGTTTTTTCCCATTTCAATTTCTGGATATTATGACATAGAAAAATGTTGCAGGTCCTTAAAGACGAGCTGCTTTCATTTCTGTAGCACTATTGCTTCCATCTTAAACATAAGAATATGGAATTTGTTCAATTACGTCAGATTCAGATTTGGATGTGGACTGCTTAGCTATGTTTACTTCTTTGTCTCCTTTCTTTTCGCTCGATTGACAGTGTTCAATGGAGAACCGTAAACAATTGTTATAGGCTTTGGAGAGAGCAGGTTTCTAATGGAGAAGGTTTATGCATAATTCTGTGACTGATTTGAGTTTGAGCTAAAAGAGTGATCATCTTAGACATGCTTATTCTTTATTAGAAGTTATTGTGATTATTCTCAGCTGGTCGGTAGACATCTTTTAAGCTTGTCTGAATTGACTTCACTTCATGATGGCTTCTGAATTGTGCTTGAACTTGAAGGGGTGCAGGTATGCTTCTTCATTCAAATTTTCTGGTGACTATGTTGACAAAAAAGACACTGATTGCATGGGAAGGCGTAGAACGAGAATTGTTGCAATTGATGCATCATGCAGACCAGGGATTAAGCAGTATAAACTACAACTCCTTTTGAGGTATGTGGAGTTTTTCCCCATGATTCCCAGTTGCTCTTACATGTGTAAGTTGGACAAGAAAGAAGGACCAAGCAATCTCAAATGGAAATCCTCTTGTTTTAGTTACTAATTCATTAAATAACCTCTTTGCTGGGATTTACAAGTAATGCATAGATTCAAGAAATGAAGGTTGGAGTGAAGGTTCTATTCTACCCTTTTTCAGGCTGGCTTTATCTTGGAGACAGTATCACTTGCTGGAACCACTCCAGGGCATCTTCAGGATGGATTTTCTTAAAATAAGACATTTAAAAATGCAAAGTCAAGTTAATATGAAGAGCGACTTTTGGTTAAAGCAATTGGAAGTACCCTTTGAATTGTCTATGAAATCGTGTCCAGGATTTTAAGTCTATCATTTGGTTCCGTCGTAGAGTAGACTCTAGGCTCACAGGCTACAAGGTAAGTCTGGTCAAGTGAGAGTTAAAAACATATCAATGGGAACATGACTTCTTTACTAGATTGTTCAGTTATGTAGTTGGAGACATCTCTTGCTTAGACCTTTTCCTTTCACTTGTCAAATTAAATTTCATGCCAAGAAACAAAGAAGTAGATTATCCAAGTTTAATAGGAGGTTAAAATGAGATTGTAGCTACGAAGGATAGCTTGTAACGTGATCAACTATAGGTAAAGAGGGACTAAGGAGAGTATTAACCAATAACGAAATTGGACAAGGTTCTGAGAACCATTGCTTCAGCTAAGCGAAAGGCAAAATCTCATTTCAAGCCATTTTTTGTCCAAACAAGAATCAATTGTCTTGGAATTTTTTGGGGTTATCTTTTCTATTGTTTCGTTGGTTGTTCGGAAAGGAAGTATAAGTTGTGAGAAAGATATGAATATGTGGATTCACCCAATGATGGATGGGATAATATCTTTCTAGCTACTGATCATGGAAAGAAATGGTTTGGCTAATGCTGCCAATGTTTATTATGTAGGACTCGAGCAACATGTAAAATCAATCGAGGACTGATTTCTTTCTAGGTCATGGATGGAAAGTTCGCCTCTTTCTACACTATAATAGTCATTTATTTTGACTACAACATCTATAGTATCATGCTAGTTATAACGAGATTTGATGGCTGTTAGGGCCAATCCTAGTCGAAAGTTTTCGTATTCAACCAATCTTAGTGAACTTACCGTTTTATCCATGTTTATGTCAAAACCTGTACGTATATTTATGTTTTTAAAAGCAGTGAGACTTGGTCGTTGCAATCGCAGGGAGATAAATAAGGCATTTTGTGGCTTCTCTGATGACTCCAAGTATCAGTTTCATGAGAGGGTCTTCCCGGAAAATTGTTTAGCTGGATTGGTTGATGGCCAAGTCCAAGACCCAAATCATGTATCTGGGGATGATGCTTTGGTCAGGAATTTTCGCAATTTGCAGTATCGTTTTTCTTCTTTGTTAAGCAATGTAAATCCAGTTCTAGTTATCTGAGGATGATGTGTGTTTTTGGATAGCTGCAGACAGATCCTGTAACATTTGCAAGAACTGAAGGAGGGGCAGGGGACGAAGAGGTCCCAAATCCCGAGGCTTTAACTCTGATACCCAATGATGAAGACAATATTGGAATTGTGACAGGGAACTGGGGTTGTGGAGCCTTTGGAGGTGATCCTGAGCTGAAGAGCATGATTCAGTGGCTTGCTGCTTCTCAGGTGATGTTATCCTTTTCCTTTAGCGATGTCTTACGATCGACATTTATTTTCTTTCATGTGGCAATGCTAAATAATGAGTGAGCAGGTTTATCTGATGTCCCCGGATTTAGGAATATGCACAACATTATGAAGTAGATTATTACATAACATCTTAACTACAATAAACAAGTATAGTTGAATGATCAATTTGAAGTTTTCCAATGACTAGAAGTTTCGAGAATGCAGGTACAGGCAAGAAGTTTGTTTGTGACTAGAAATGTTTGATCACAAGTTCATAACCAATCAGGAACAATTTTCAAGAAAAAAAGGATGTGGTTTGAGATAAAAACTTGAAACATGGTATCGGTTTAAGCAGTGTCAAAATAGTTAGTGGCAAAAATACTTCATTATAGGCAGCTCACACTTATCTATTGGTCTTTTTGATATATATGGAAAAGAAAAGAAGAGACAAGCTTACAGTCAATGGCCTAAACAGGAGAAAGCTTTAAATTATTTTTTTTTTTGTGAACCAGATTTTTAGAGGGCTTGGACAATCATGGCTGATCAGGCCAAAATTCTAAGGTCTGTCGTTTGGCCAAACCAGCCCCTCTATTTTCAGGACCTATTTAATTAATGGAAGTACCTTAAAAAACTAGAAAAATTACATGAGAATATTCGATGCAGATGGATTAAGCAGGCCCAGAAGGGAAATCCATCATCCAAGCCTGCCTATGTTTACAAACTTTAAAATGAGCTCAACCTACTTCAATGAATTATTTGAACCAAGCCAGACCAAACATTGGTGAGGATCAGCAAATCCATTCAGCTGCTATGGTCTGCAGAGAGAGGACCTGAGTTTGTGAATTGGCATTGGTTTATGGACTTTTGTAGTGTAAATAAACTGAAGGTTTTGACACTATATTATTACGATTGTCAATGTGTAGATGAAGGAGTCGAGTTAGATGATGATGTGTGAAGGTGCTTTCTGGTAGCCTTCTTTCGTACTATGGTGGTCATACTAGGTCAATTACCAGCTTTAGTATAGACAGTATAAGTCATAATTAAGTTTAAAATGAGGGACTAGAAAGTTGTGTAAAACATGAAGAAGATGGAATATGGACACTTGTCAAACTATTGTCCATGATAATTGATCACTTGAGGATTTTCATTGATAAATCGGTCAGAATTTATTTGCCCATCGTCGAACCCTGCTTTTCTGGTTAATTGAATCATTTCAGTATGCGAGGCTTTTTAATGAGTTGAAAGTGATTGACAGATGAACCTAGTACAGTATTTAATGGGATGACGTGGATTTGTCTGAAGAAACTAGAGTTGGCAGTTCAGGAGATATTTTTCTGTGGAAATCGGTCAACTGTTCATGAAGGATTAGGTCAGAGGACTGTAAACTAGATAACTAAGAGGCAAATTGTATAGTAAGAGTAGGATGATTTGGCTGAATGTCCTTCTTCGTATTGGGTTCTCTTGTTTAGCTGAAGAAATCTGCCTTGGAAAAGTTAACCTCGGAAAATGATAATCGGCCATTTTAGTCTACCATAAATACCTCTTTTGGATTTTGCCTCATGAATCGTCTTTTATTATCTTTTGCGGGAAAATGAAAAGCTATACATTGGACAGCCTAACTAAAGTTTTGAGGATAGGACGTGGGCAGTGCTAGGTAATATATGTTTGCAGCTGAGCCTCTTGTGCCGGCATTGATCATGTAGAAGTAGGTTCTTTTTTTTTTTTTTTTTGGGTAAGGAATGTAGAAGTAGGTTCTTCAGTTATCCTAAAACAAAGATTTTGCAACATGAGGATTTCATCACTTTGTCCTATGTTTTTCATATGTTTGGCGATAGTCTACTCTTACTTTGCTAAATTTTCAATGGAATCCACTAGTTGGTGGAATGTGTAGGGTATCGATGTCTCTTTTGAGAATATGACGTTTCAACATTTTTGTTGCATTAGATTCATGTCTGTCTATATAATTTTCAGGCATTGAGACCCTTCATTTCATATTATACATTCAGTGTGGGGGCGTTGCGGAACCTATGTCAGGTACTGTTTGTTATTTCGCATGTTTCAGAGCAGTGGCAGTAGTTTTAATAAAGATTTTTCCAATTTCTGTTGCATTCTTTGGAGGCCAAGAGTCTATGGACTTTAAAGTGCCTAAAGATTCCTAGTATTGACGCCAATTATTTTCTACAAGCAAAGTTCAGTTTCCTGCCTTTTGTTTTCGAAGCCTTTCTTAAGTATAGTCTTGTTTGCTTTTTGGCTGCATTTTTTAGCAGGTGTAATATGTCAAACGGGATGTTGTTATTCATATTTTACTTAGTCTTCTGCCTTCAATTATGGTTGTGAATTGTTTCTCTTCAACTGCTTGATTTTGCCTGTCTTGTTTATGATGTCAAGCAGGTGAGTCAATGGATATTGTTGCACGGATGGACAGTGGGAGACCTTTGGAATATGTTGGTGGAGTACTCGTTGCAGAGATTCAAGCAAGAAACGAAACTCGGTTTCTTCGCTTGGTTGCTTCCATCTGTGACAGCTGATGATGCCATGACATTCAATGCGCTTGATGCCACCTAATTTTCTTTTTATCCATGGGATCCTAGAACTTTTCATTTTGCATCGTTTAGCTTGTGTGCATTTGCAGAGATTAAGCGAGTAGAAATTGTTTATACTTCAAGTCATCCTCAAGTAGAAGGGTCATTACAGATGGTGTAGGAACATGAGCTGTTGGCTAATCGGCTAATCTCCTCTACATTATTGTCAATCATTTTGGTATGGCTTTCTTATAGTGCTTTGTGCTTCTAAGTTCTAAAGCCCGTTGGAAAAAAGTTATGTTTAAAAAAAAAAAAATGCACCACTGGAGACATGCTAGCATTGGAAAAATTAAAAGCTGAAGGCTTTTCTACATTTTCGGAATGCTATTGTGGGACTTAATGAGCTTTTTCTTTCCATTTTCCCCTTATGGATGATTTTGTGTTCTACTCTTGCTCTCAACAAACACCATTCATCTTGTTCAACCTTGTCGATGTTGCAGTTGCCGGTCGCTGAGAGCAAGGTCGCCTAGGTTGAGATTGCGTGTGGGTTGAGGGTTGACTGTCGAAGTCGAGCGGGTCAATGGTTGACCGATCATCTTCTTCGACCCATCATCATCATCTATCTTTTTTCAGAGGTTGTCTGGCCCATGTTCTGTGGTCACTTGACTCCGGCAGCCCGCGCCTGGGGTCATGTGACTTGGGTTTTCACTGAGGGTCACTCAGCCGATGGTCTTCGCTTGGTTTATCTCCTCCAAGGTGGAGGAATGAAGTTCGAGCGTCCATGCTCACCATTAGAGCCCTCGCTTGAGCTCGCAACGGCCCTCAGAGGCGTTGCCTGAGCCCTCCAAGATGATGAACAGTACCTCCCTTTGTTTTTCAGGTTTATACTTCAAAACTGTATTGTAAAAGACTTCAGAAAACTCGCTTTGACCTCTTTATCCATGCAAATCCCGGACAAAACGCAACATCGACGCACCATGCATGGTCGGGGGTTTGCAAGCACAAAACGGAGACGCAAGCCAATCTTAAGTTGCCGGTGCGCCTTCCTGAGGTACACCGTGTCCGGGAGAGATTGAGAGCATGGTGATTGCGTTAATCAGGCCCCTCGGAACTAAGAAGGCTCTTTGCATATGTTGTGTACCCCTACGTGCATCCGTCGGGATAGATTCACTCGCATCTCCCGATGGATTGAGGGTATTTCAAATATAAAGGGCAAATTTTTAATAATGACTCGAAAAGCTCTCATTTTCTCATATAAATGCATGAAATTGCCAAATCTCCTCAAATAAAAGCCCAAAGTGGCCATAGTCATTTTCAAATAAGGGCTCGATCTTGTCGGCCGTTTAAGGGCATTTTTAGTCGCAATTTTAGTCCAATTTTTAGTTAAATCTTTTTTTTTTAAAGGGCCGGTGAAAAGGTTGCCCTCCTTCCTGCGACCCCACAACCCTCTGCTTGGACCTAGGTGAGGGTCGCGACTCCCTCTGATTGGGAAGAAGGTGGCGCCCTCTCTCATTCTGGTAAGGGCCTGCCATTGCCTCTGGTTGGTGAGGTTGTCGGTCCTCACCAAGACAATAGTAATCCCAATGCCCATCGTCAATATCTAATTGGTGATGGTGCGACTCACGCATGTTTTTCTTTTTTTTAATTCCCAAAAGAAGGAAATGGGGGACAATGGAAAAAAAAATGACGAAAATCCCTTGTCAACCGGTGAGGAGCATTTTTTTAGATTAATATGGTCACTTCATACCCTTATTTAAAATAAGATCCACTTACACTTAATGACCTTATTTGGAATTTTTTTTCAAAATATATGTGCGTGTTTATGTTGTGAAATTAGCATTCTAGTTATATTGGACTTATTTGCCTATTACTAGTTTTTGCGAATCAAAATCAATTTCACTTAAAATTTTCAACACTTCACCCATTTTTGATATATTTAAAAACAAGAATTTTATGATATGCTTGTATCTTGTAAAAGATAAAACTTTTTTTTTACAGTTTTATAAGGTTTAGAAATGAGGTTTTCAATTTTGTTTGGACTCTTTCTTTGTTGCAAATTTCGCAAGTTTTCACATTGCAATGTCCAAAATCTCTTATTTATTTTTTTCTGTTAAAATATCTTTAAAATGATAATATTAATATTGACATATGAAATGCAAATTATGTTGATTTTCTGAAATTTTGCAATATAATATTTTTTCTTATTTTTCCATTTAAAAAATACTAAAAAATAAGTCACCCAACCCGAAATCTCCTTCTGGATGAGCGAAAGCCCTCCTCCGTCTTCCCTACTCACCCGAAAGAACGGATTTTTGCACGTGTTGGACGATCCCCTGTTCTTCTCTCTCAGCAGGCGTGGTGATGCACCACCAAATTCCATACAGCTCCAAGCCAACCAGACAGGTGATGGTCAGCCTTCACTTCCCACTTGTCTGCAACTTCTTCTACGTCTCTCCACTTTTTTTTTTTTTCCTTGCTCTTTCCTCGTCTCGAACACATATATGAATCCCCACTAGTGTGCTTGTTCCGTGAGTACGCCGCACACTGGTGATTGGCTATGTCCCATCTTCAGCTTTGGTGAAGAGGCACGGGGAGAGACAAGTGGAGGGAGAAAGAGAGGGAATTACAGAAGGTGAAAGCAGAGTTGTGGGAGAGAGCCCCATTCCCAAGCTGTAGGTAAGGAATTTCAGGAGCTGGTTCCTAAATTTTCAGTGACTTCTTATGATGGCTATCGTTTTTCTTTCTTTGGTCCAAGTGATGGCTATAGTTTGTGATCTATTTTTTTATGAGGGTCGTCTGCTGTTATGGTCACTGGGTATGCCTCCGTTCTTCACGTTACCGCCGTTGGTGTCTCAGCTTGGAGTTGGGGTGTGCCAATGATAATATGATGGGGTTGAGCCAATGAACGCTTTTTCTTTTCCTTTTCTTTTTTTTTTTTTTGTGTTGGTATCTTATCAAAACTTCTTGTTGAAAGACGATGATATCACGTTACTGAAGTTATGCTTGATTGGAATTGGCTTTTTGTAGAAATGGCACTACAACAAGCAAGTATTCTTCAAGTTCCGTCTTGCACTCGGAAAGGCAGCGGAACAGTTGCTACTTTGCTTTCTAGCTTCAAGACTCCATTGAAGAATGCAGAGAGATGGTTTAATCTCTCCTCAGATATTCTGCATGCACCTCGGCGGGTGCGATTATTTGGCGTCCACTTAGGTTTCTTTGAATGCTTACAATTTCGCATTGGTTCTCATTCATATCTTCCATGAAAATTAGGGTATGGATATGAAAAGCATCGTCATAGGAGCGTCTAAAATGTCTCATAATCCCAAATTTGTTGGTGGAAAGCAAGAGCGAGATGATAATAGCAGTGATTCTGAGTATGAGGAGCAAGATGATGAGGCGAAGGACAATGACCCTCATCTCATGGATCCTGGAGAGAGGCAAGAGTGGAGAAGGAAAATTAGAGAAGTGATCAATAAATATCCTGATGTTGAGGAGGAGATAGACCTTGACGAGAGGAGGAAGAAGATGCAGAAGCTCCTGGCTGATTATCCCCTCATTGTGGAGGAGGATGATCCTGATTGGCCTGATGATGCTGATGGTTGGGGTTTCAATTTGGGCCAATTCTTCAACAAAATCACCATTAAAAACGTTAGGAAAGAAGATGATGAAAATGATGACAGTGAGAATGAAATTGTGTGGCGAGATGATAATTATATCCGCCCCATCAAAGATATCACTACTGCCGAATGGGAGGAAGCTGTTTTCAAGGATATTAGTCCTTTGATTGTTCTTGTACATAACCGCTACAAGAGGTTAGTATTTGGTTCTCATTGTTCTTCTTTCCGCAATTCAGTTGCTTGCAAGTCAATACATGTGAGGCCTTCCAAGCTGTTTAAAAGGTGTCATATCTTCTCTTTTGTATGGGCAATCAGTGCCACTTCCTTTCTTTATTGTTTGAGAGAGTAGATGACACTCACTTTTTAACATTTTCCCTTTTGGAAGCATAGTTTAAGGTGATAGTAGCATTCACAGTTGCATTCTTTCCTGCCCCTTTTTTACATCTTTTGCAACAAAGTCACTTGAGTAGGTTTGCTTCCGGTTAAATGATTTTTGGACATTTTTGGAAGCTAGAAATTCATTTAGCTAAGTATGTTTTGCATTTAGCTAAGTATGTTGGCTTGCAAAACAGGAAAATGGCAGTATCCTGAACTCCCTTTTACCAGTGCTGTAATTGGTTCAATTTCTGTTGTGTCTAGTGATCATTTGAAGTATTGGAAGACAAAATCTAGATGTACATCTTTTGATAATTGCCTAGATCAGTCTAGAAAAGAAAAGTGGCAAATTATTTGCTTTTAATATGTTTGTTTGGCTACTTTATGTCATTGAAATAGCTGTAGCTCTTGGAGGTAGATAATATGTAGATCTTGGTTGTTTACCCTGGATAAATGGTTTGCGTATGTACCATTGCTGAAAGAAACCTTTCTATTGGATATTTGTTACTATTTTTAGGCCAAAAGAGAATGAAAAGATCAGGGATGAGTTGGAGAAAGCTGTGCACATAATTTGGAACTGCAGACTACCTTCACCAAGAGTAAGGCACATTATGCCTAATTCCCATCATCTATCACCTTTTTGGTAGCTTCTGACTTGTTATTAGTGTCCTGTTAAAAAGTGTGTTGCAGTTGATGCTATTAAGGAGCCTGAGTTGATATCTGCTCTGCAAGTTTCCATCTTTCCGGAGATTATCTTCACTAAAGCTGGGAAGATTTTATACCGTGAAAAAGGTAACTTACTGCCCATAAACTTTTTTGAAAGGGTTCTTGCAAGATAAATCTGGTTATGACCCTTGTTTAACTTGTCAACTCAGCTATTCGAACTGCGGATGAGTTTGCAAAGATAATGGCGTTCTTCTACTATGGAGCAGCCAAGCCACCTTGTTTGAACAACTGTGAAGATAGCCAGGAAACGATTCCATCTGTTTGAGTATAGTGTATAGTGTATCTGTAGTCCAGCTTAGTAGTTCCCCCAGCTGTTGTTGCAGTGCACTTCATTGCAGAAAGCTGACAATTTTGATGTAGCAAGCTCGACTGTTACTTATCGTTTACTTGTGAACAGTTTCGATGGAGAGCAAGTATTACAAAATTCCCTGTTCTGGGTATCTAAGTAAAACTAATCTTGGAATACAAATTTAGTTGGTGAACACGGATGAGTTGGAATGCATTTTATGTGTTTTACCTCTTCACCTTTGGAATTCTAGTTCTTGCTTTGCAGCAAGCCCAATTTCATAAAGGGAATCTTTGATCATATGAGACTCAAAATATCTAATGGCACACATTCTTCCCAACTATATACCGGCACTCGTTCCGTTTATCTAAAACGAGGTAATGCAACCGCAAACTGTTGAAAATATCAGGAATAGTTCTGTCCCTGATGTGACTGCACTGTTTATTTTCTGAATTATTTTTATCTGCTTATCTTGTTTATTGTAGCTAGTTTTGGTGGTTCTTTAGGTAGTTTTGGTAGCAGGTGACTTGTTTTCCTTCATTAGGAACTGTTTGAGCCTTCAACATGATTTCTGGATTTTCATGCATATCTGTACTTGATCTAGGCTGAATTGGTGGATGAAACTTTAGAGAAGGGTAGTGAATTTTCTTCATTGCACTTGTAGAATTAGAACCTTCCTTTTTGAAGATAGTAGCTATAACAGGTAGGGTTTGCATGCCCTCTGCTCCCCATAATGATTGTTTTGATTGCCTTGGGAAGCACAAATCTTTTGGCTGAACATAAAGCTCAGACACGTGTTGCAAGCTTCCTTGGTGAACTTCCTTTTCCTCACGTTAGTAAGGAGAATCCTGATCGGCCATAGGATCCATGCAAGAAGTTTGGTGATGCTGGATATCTGATGGTTTATTTAGATGTTTCTGTAGTTAAGGATAGCTATGTAGAAAAATGTCTGGTTGTGGTTAAGACTTAAGACTGCATATTTAGAAATGTGCCTTGGCTGGATGAAGTAGATGAAGAGATAGTAAGGACAATCAAAATAATACAGCCGATAGTGAGGGTGAAAAGGAGGGACTTGAACCCTCCACCTCAGCCCAAGATGAGGAATTGAGCAGGGCTCCATTCATATATTTTTTATTGGGATAAATGCGTTGGAAGTCCTAAAACTTTCAAAAAGTGCAATTAAGTCCTAAAACTTATCAAATTGGTAAAATCAAGTCCTTCCGTTGATTGGATTTTTTGAAAATTTTAGAAGAAGATTGCATTTTCATGACAAGTTTTAAGACTTAACTGCACATTTTGAAAGTTTTAGGAGTCGATTGCATTTCGTGACAAGTTTTAGGACTTGATTGCACTTTTTGAAAGTTCTATGACTCAATTGCACTTTCGTGACAAATTTTCAGACTTTCTGTGTACTTGTCCCCTTTTTATTTGGGAATGAGTGAATAATTGCAGAAGGATCTGGGAAAATGTGAGGATGAGAGGAAATCATCAAGAGGAAGGATAAGTGTCATGAATTTGATTCTTATTCTCATGTATCTAAGTAAAGAGGAAGATCAAGGAGGAAAAAGAATGGGAAGAGAAAAGGTGGCCTTTAAACTGACTAGGACAAGGGCTTCAGGAAGAAAATGAAGGAGAAGAGGAGGAAGAGTGAGGAATTGTCTGATGGAGACAAGCACTGCCGATCACCACAAGAAAGAGTAAGAAAGAGGAGAAAGGTATATTGGTGACTTTGACATGGATAACTTGGATTCATTTTGAAGGTACAAGGAAGGAATAGAACAGAAGGGCTGTCATACCATATGGTTATGATGACAGGCTCATTTGATTTGACTACAAATTTGTGAAGGTGTGAAGCGATCAAGAAGAGCAATGAAACCATTGAGGAGACTGTTCCATCTTGATCAGTCCCAAAATGTGCATCGGAATTTATATGCTATGAATATCATGAGCTCTTGTCATTCGTGCTGCTTGGGTGGTCTACATTGTTTCATTGAGAGAGCTTAGGGGAGGTCGTAAGACTGCTGTTTTTTAGATTGACTGTCAATAGAAGTTTCTGTGGAGGGAATCAAGGAGAGGCGTGCATTTCAATTAATGACAAGTTGTCATCATTATATAAATGGAATTGAAGAACATGAGCATCTTTTCATAGCACTGGTCTTATGCCTGAAGAAATTCCTCCCTTCTGACAGCCTCTAATGGATGTCGGAGTTGTTTTTTAAGAGTGATAGGAGGCATCAAGAGTTGTATTGATGCGCAATTACATAACATCATATTATTGTCCATAATCGCATGAAAATATTGGCTGACATGATGTGGCCTTTATGACTATTGTTGAGCTTAAACTGCACTGTTGTTTTGGACTGATTCCTAGACATTTATTTATTGTGAAGGCCACAGCAGCAGAAGGTCTTGTGGTAATGGAACCGGAAGGCAAAGAGCTGGGCAGGATTGGAACCATCGAACCTGCAGTTTGATACTCCAACCGTTCGTTTTTCACTGTTCCCCGCGAAAACAGTGAGGCATTTTCCAGTACTGCCAGAAACCCAAAATCGAAGTTCCCGATGGTTGAACTTCTTTGGTGGGTTGATAGATTTCCAGTCTGCATCGGCAATGTTTTCTAGGGAATTCAATGACCGCAGGCTCACTTTCCCATGCTTGTCCACAGTGAGGTAACTCTGTCCCCCAGAGCACTTGTCCATGTAGTTACTGAATCTGTGGGTCATTGGAGTAGGAAGTTTGTTAGAAATCGAAACAACACAAACCACTGCCTTGTTTACGAATCGAGAAATCGCGTGTAAATAAGTGCAATACACACTAACACCTCTAATCTTGAATCTACTAGAAATTCGCCTGCAGATGTCCCTTTTCTTCTGGCTGTGCTTGTTTTATTACCTGTGATAACCAGAAGCTGAACCGGAAGTAGATTGCCAACCAAAATAGGCATTGTATTTGGCAGACTTGCCACCCACGATATTCGGGACAGAATAAACTCCTCTGTCGTTGGCAGCAACATAATCAGATTGCAAAGCACCGGCAATGAGAGTGTCGTCCCAAGCGGTCATGTGGGGGTAGGCTTCACTTGGTGGGCACGTCAATGTGTCACATTTGGAGCATTGGCTGCACAGAAGCTCGCTCTTCAGCGGTACATGTCCACCGCTGCCTGCGGCCAAGCCAGAGATCACCAGAGCAAGCAGGTATGAATAGAACAGAAGGAAGTTTCTGTCCATGATGGTTGGATTGTTTTCTTTGGCCGGTCATTCTTTTCGAATAGAGTTTCCTTGATTATATACACTTTTTTTCTTCTTGAACTCATCGATTTCGGTCTTTTTCCCTACTCGTGTTTGATCGATTGGGACAAAACGTAGTTGGCCTTTGTTCCATGTGAATAGTTTATAATTGTTGGGCTTAGATAATTACGAACCTTTCGGCTGTATTTTGTTTCTGCTTACAGAATGTGAGGGACGGTTCATCCCCCGTGTTAAATAATTCTATCACACGAAGAATTCCCGTGATATTTTATTTGTTATATCTTAAACTTGTTCTTGAATCTCACTTCTATGATCAGAGAACCCTATTGCCTATTGGCTCCTAATGCTTATGTATGAAATGAGGTGCAACTTTACGATCCTTGGATAATTGATTTGGCGGGCTGGAAGCTAATTTTGGAGTGCGGCTACTTTTGTGACACTTCTCGTCTCCTTTTGCATCTTTGTTCGGACAATGTTGTTCTTGAAATGATAATGTGAAGAGCAATTTAAATGGAGAATATTTCTCGAACATCGGATTAGTTGATGTTTGTTCTGTTCTATTACATCGGAAATTTCTTGCTTGGATCCGGGTCTGGCACGTGTTGTCCCCCGTTACGTCGCTCAACACTAAAACGATCAAGCACGGCCATATTTCGTAGGAATCACAAAGACTCATCAGGTAAACATTACCTTTTCTGATTCTTTTTTTTTTGGAGGAATTGGTTTTGAATGAATTGTCCAGTTAAATAAAATGTTCAAGTCTGCCATGATTCACAATAATAAATTACATGCCAATTATTATGCTTAGTATATTTTTTTTTCTCTTTTTTGTCCAACCAACAATTAATTTACTTTCTTTTCTGCATTGTTACTAGCTGGGGAAAACAAGGGCCGACCTATGGATACTGATGGGGACAACTCCTACCAGCTGGGAAACCCTGAATCTATCCAAGTTTAGGCATTTTGAAGTTTAAGCCATCCAATTCAACTGGCAATTCGACCAAAAAAAAAAATCAGCTGGCAAAATCGGAAGGCTAGGGAATGATAATCAGAATGCCTAACCTACTGTGAGCCAAGTCGAGCTCGTCTGGAACCAATCTAATCTCGAGTAGTCGCAATCGAAGGTCGAGGAAGGTCGAGGAACGTACGGGTTGTTCAAGCGGTTTTTTCGCCTGAGGTCATATGACCGCGCTTAATCTGCTCCAAAAGTTACTAGCGGTAGATTACTAACCCCTTGGGAGAAAAATTTCTACCACATGGAGGAAATTACCATCGCGGGATGCAATCAACTTCAATCGATTCAACATTATCAGGAGCGCCTTCTCTGCATCATCAACTAAGAATGAAGTTTAGGAAGAAGTAACTTGCATTGCTTATGAGGTTTCGTTTCACCTTATTTGCTTACAAATTCTGCAGCTTCTGCTTGAAGCCGTCCTAAAGAGAAACGCCATGGGGTTCCTCTCCTTTATCAACCTTTTTTCCTTCACTAAGAGCCTAAAAAATTAGAAAAAAAAAAAGCAGAGAAAAAGGGAAAGACTTCTTCTGTCTCTGGAGCACCCAAATTTACAGACTTGAACAGAGACTTCACGTGCCTGAATCCTAACATCTTCACCACATAACCAAACCAAACCGAAAGATGAAGAGCAAAGAGACTTAGAAATTCATAATGAAAGCTACCTAGGCACCGGTAAAGCAAGAGAGCACGCTGTGGCTTCTTCTGAACCTCACCACCTGTGCCGAATGGGGAACAACGCCCCTCAACGCATTCATGTCGTCGTCATCTCTGCTGGGCCTGAGCCTGAACGAATAATCTCCGGTCGAGCGGTAACGGCGATGACGGCTTTGGTCAAGAGTCGCCTTGTCGCTGGCAGGCCCCAAATACGAATGGGGCTGAACCTGAGCCTGTGCCTGAGCCTGACCATTCATGTAGAAGTCTGCAACATTGTACGTCTGAGCAGCGCTGGCCGACAAGCACTCGTATCGGCTCCGAACCCGGTTCCTCTTTATTGCTCTGTACACCATTGGAATCAGGCCCTCCATTTGCTAAATTCAACCCTCTAACTCCCTTCTTCCTGGGTATCTTTGGTTGTCGTCGTCGTCGTTGTTGTTGAGGAAGGAAGCAAACAGAAAAGAACAGATGGGGTTAGGAAGGTTTTAGTCAATGTTTGGGTTTGGTGGAAATGGGAGAAGAGATGTTCCACAAGGCTTCTTGAACTTTTCTCCCCTGTAAATCTATAAATAGACTCTGAGAATTGCGAGGGTAATAACAAGTCTAACACGGCAAATTTCTTTCGATTTTCTTGACTTGAAGCCACCAAAGAGAGCCCCACCACCAAAAATCATAGGCTTCGTTTTCGTCTTTCTTGATCTTAACTAGTAATATTAGACTTCAAGGCTTCAACTCTCAATCACACCCTTGTCAATATCGTCGTCCTCAAGGCTAAAAATCAGCAGAGATTTTAAATCATTTACTAAAGTATTTACAGCTCAGGATAAGCCTTTCGCTGTCGTGAGGGAAAAGGGCGACAACAATTTAAAGACGAAGAGCATGTTAAAATCGAGGGAAAGTTCCCAATAACGGCCTAGAGTGCTTTCATTTTCTCAAATAAGAGTTTGAAATGAACGTTATTTTAAATAAGAGCATGAAGTGTCATTATTATTTGAAAAAAGTGATTGATCTGGGGCATTTTCTCCATTTATATTTTTTGAATTCTTTTTCTGTCTTTTTTTCCTTCAATAAGGGCCTAATCAAGGGCCATTGGCGAAAAAAGGAAAAAAATGAAAAAATGATGAACATATTCTTAATCAAGTCATTATTTAAAACAATGAAAGCACTTTAGACCTTATTTAAAATAACGTTTACTTTATATTCTTATTTGAGAAAATGAGGACACTTTAATTCCTCAAGGCTTCAACTTCACAGCCACAGGTACCTTTCATCTTCCTAAAGGCCATATCTTTGCTTCTTTTATGTTATCTAATTTCTCTCATGGGGTCCTCTTTTTACACTCGTTTACGTAAAGGGAAAAAGGTAATCTTAAAAAAAGCCAAAAACGAAGTGTGCAAGAGTTGATCATAGCGATGTGATGATGTCCACCAAGCAACAGCGACTCACGTTTGCTGCGATATAGGACGTGGATCGATCGGCGCGAAGAAGGGTTGTGTGTTCGAGATTCCTTGGACATTACATGAATTGATGAGCATGAGATCAAGTGATCATCGACTGTCTTCTGTTTCTGGGTTCTCAAAATATGATAAATTTCTGTCCTGGAATCATCTGATCTAAATGCAATACGTGCACAAAGGGCCAAGTTGACATCAAAAGGTATTAAAAAGAGGCTCGCAGGTCCAGAATTCTACTGGAATAGCATTGCTGAAGAGGGTTCTGGACGAGGTTCTCAGTCCTCAACTGGGTGCTTCAGTAGAAATTCCACCAGTTATCAATGATGCATGATTGTTCTCGATAAATATTCCCCGGTTGACGCCTTCCAAGCAGTTTTGTAAATCGTGTGTACAGTCCATTCTGTCTATATTAATCAAAGTTGTTCGGATTCCGAAATTTTAATCTTCCGAAATCCATGCTTGTGGTCAGTACCTGCCGTCATCCTCCATGGTCGCTTCTGAGTCCAGCCGAAATGTATGGATGATTCTTCTGATCATCATGGTAGAAATCGGAACATTGTTCCGCATTGGTAACAATATTTTTTACTGGTGACTTGTTTAGTCAGTAACACATATTGAAAAGTTACCGACGCTTTAAAAAAATTATCAGCACGGAATTCACACGCAAAAAACTAGAAATCCCGCAAAGGAAATAGATTTTATTCCCGAGTACAATTCTATTTTCAAGCTATGGCCGACTCAACATCGTTGGGACGAATTTGTCAATTAGCTAGTCAGCCGAATTTGGTGCTTAACTTAACAGAAAAGAGCCCGTGGTTTGCATGCTGGGCAGTGTTTGGAGGCTTGTCCATCTGATAAGTGTTGGCATCGCCATCACCATGGATGGGCACAGACGATTGCAATGACCTGTGGTACCAAACTGCCGACTAAGCTTTGAATCAAATGTTTTAATAGAGGCAAATTGAGGGAGGCAATTTTTGTTTTCCTAGGTTTTTATACGCTACTCATTGGATAAGGCCAATGAAACGAATCTACTCGTTTGACAAAGTCAATGTTTTCATCCAATGGGATTATTATATTGGGCCAGTCCCTCTTTCAGCTGCCATTTGTGCTCCTTTGTTTCTAGAGGGTCCAACGATTTGACAATTCAAGGTTTAGAAGATGAAGTAGCCTCCGGGATTGCGTTCTTGCCCCCCTCCAATTTGTTTTTCCTCTCTCTCCCTCTCCCTTTCTAGAATTGGTTTGGTAATTACGCCAGACGACCTTCTTCTTTTTACTTGCAATTTACGACTCGAAAACGAAATCGGGGATAAGCACAAACAAGAGAACCAGAGTGAAACTGGGATTGACAAGACAATACGCAAAGGAAAAGCGTTGAGCGTCCATATCAGTTCATCAATCGCACGACGAATCACCCCGGCACAATGGGTTCTGTAAATTGTCACATTCCCGTGTAGCATTTCTTCAGAGATCCCACAAGTGACATGAACGTTTCTGTGGCCTTTGAAGTGGTCCACAACTAGCACAGTGCTTCAACGACGAGAGTCCTTATCGAATATCTGCTTTGCTTCTTGATTACTTCATTCTTCTTATTTAATTAGATGGTTAAGAGGACCATCTCCTGTTTACGTAATCCTATTGGCTGTATTATACCTAATAAGTTTCATTATTATTTTAGTGTTGTGACTCGTGGAACTTTTCAATATGCTTTGGTAATCTTTCTCTGGCCAAGTTGATTGGATGAAGAGTACATGCCTTTTGGTAACTTTTGCCAAATGACGATCCGATGCTAAGTGCCTTTCCTCTTTTCTCACGAACGTGACCGACTCGTTTAAGTCGCCTTCCTTAACGTTGCAACCTCGAAAGTGATCATTTGAAGTTTCTTCCTCCGCGGTCTTTTTCTGTCCTGTCCTAGATACTCTGGAAAATCAACACGGTGAGTTGAAAATTCAATGGTACCAGTCGTGATAGCGTCATGTTAACTTTAGACATGGTACGTAGATTCTGGCTAGAAAACAGCGCGGTAATCTATCATGACACAATTTCGATGCACGAATACAAGCTGACCACTGAACAGATTGCAAGGAGCAACACAAAACAGCTAATCAGCATTTCTTTTTAATAAGGAACTAATCAGAGACATTCTTGTGTCAATGCATATAAACGTGTTTAATGCTCAAAACCATGAGATTTCAGACGTGAAAAATGAGTAAACTGCGTACCATGCCCATGTATTAAACGTGCTCACAGTAAAAAGAGATGCTAAGCTCCATATCTGTTGCAACCCGACCACATCTTAAAACAGTTCTGCCATGAGATAGGATACCGTATTGAATCTTCTCTCTTTGTAGGAACGCCTTATTTCTCCATAAAAGAAGTCTCGTTTCATGGTTACTGAGAAGGACCTTCAAGAATAGACGTAACTAATCTTTCATATTGCAGAAGCTCCATAAGTTAACTCCACAGTATCATTGATGAAGTCGATTAAACCACTACCGGTTCAATATAAAGCTAGCAAATTAGGTCATCATATCTGAGGGAAGGTTTGAGAAATTACCATCAGGTGGTTCACTCATATTTCAAAAACAAGTACAGTTCAGTGAATCAGAAGACAATCTGGAGTGAAGAGTTGTACCAAGCAGCCTATCTTCTTAATTACCTTTCCACCGTGAGGCAAATATAACGAGCATCCCTTATAAAAGACTGCATCAACAACGCAAGTTAAATTTCTCCAGATACAAAAAGTTCAAGTACTGACAATGCATGTGAGCTTATCTCTTGGGCAGCATGACGTATATGAAACTAATTACAACACTAACCTATTCGAGTTTTCAAACTCAGCATCTTAATATCGTTCTATCTATCAGGTACTGCATAATTTCACTGCCACCCACTTAAATAGTTGAATCCGGGTGCTAACAAGGAAACACATCTACCAGCACAAGCGTTCTGCAAACATAACAAGTTAAAAAAAGGAGACAAGTTCAGATACCAAATTCCATATGGCTAAAATCCAGTCAGCTTCACCAAGAGAGTTTCTGGAAGAAATATCATGTTGCTAACATCAGGCAGCATCTCATTATTCATGATGGTGGTAAGGAGTTGAGTCACATAGCAACAATTTTGGATTACCTACAGAATCAGTTAAAATATTTTGTAGTTATGTTGCAGTCATTGTACATTGTCTGTGCTAACGTGTGCAAAAGATGGAGGGTGGCAGGAGAATGAGAACATGAGCTCAGAAAATGGTTGCTGTTAACCAGTGCCCCCAGGGCAGGTTTTAAGTACTTCATAGGAAATGTTTCGATTTCTGAACCACTAATTATACGTAACACAAATAATTCCCTGCATAGGAAAAGTGCAAACTTTCTTTACTTTGCTGCTTAACAAGTGCCATCTGAGGCACTCCATATCAAAACCCCAGAAAATATATACTCTGAAGCAGTTTGATGAACGTTTTGGCCTGAACAAGCCTCACTTCAGCATGTCAGTTCATGCTCTCGTTCTCTTCATCTATTAATCACATCTTTATCTTGCCGTTGGTTATACATATGGGTTTTCACAGAGCTCCAGATAATCTGTTTCTACCATTTAGATTAATCTCTTTCTTGGATAGGTTTAGGCGCTCCAAATAAATTTTCATAAGTAAGGACATAGAAATTCCCTGGATCATGCAATGGAACCAGGGAAAAGAAGGAAAATAGGGTTTAGTATCATAGGGTTCAGGATTGTGTTCAAGCAAAGCACTGTTAAGTTCTTTAGTTATTGTTTCCTTAATTGTTCCCAGTCCTCGCTACCTTTGGATGGGAGGACAAGGTGGGATCACACAGAAGTATTTTCCACATATTTTTGTCAGACTGCCACTGAATCTTCAATATAAGCAACCATTCAATTAAGTGTCAGTTGTACCCTTCACCCTCATTTGCCAGAGTTCCAAAAAGAGGTCCAAAACTATGAGTAAGCACGATCAACAGTACCTCAATTTGGCTTTTCCTTATTCATTACCATTTCACTGGTATAACTCAATGCTTTATCCTTCATCTAAAAACCAAAAAGCACCAGTTTCTATAATTAGTAATGAATTCATAGAACAAAGAAAGAAGTGAAATAATCCTAGGACACCAGGTGAGTTACATGGCCAAACGCACAATTAGAAACCATGCAGATGTTGTAGATTGCAAAAGAAAAATAAACTCTCAATTGCATTGGATTTACAGTGCCCTCGAACATTTGCAAGCAACAACCTCAGTACCGAGAAATAATTATTGGCTACCAGATCTACTGCTAGGGACTTTAGCCCAATACCATAATTGCACGAGGCTACCAAGAACAAGATAAATATCTAATCATTTTGCCTAAAAGAATTCTAACACACTAATCTGCCAAATGCATGTTTTTTGCCGTCTTGAATGCTGACAAATTTTGAACTACATTTCAGCAGTTACAGAGATGAACTTGGTAAGCAGCTGTCATTTATAGAAAGCAATTGGCACATTGGAATGAAGAAAAAAAGGAATTCGCCAGTGCTCTTCAAGTAGTAATCTTTAGATTGCATGGAAGGAAAGCTCCTCGTGTTAGATTTCAAGTCCTTAACCTTGGTCAAGACTAGATGAATGAACCCGATGCTTCTACTCGAATAAGCTGTTCTTGTAGCATAGATTCCAGTCGGAATCACTTGAAGTTGAAGCAAGAAGGCCACCTCCATCAAAGCTTATGGACTCAGCTAATTCAGATTGTTTTTCAGGGGAATGCATGTCTTCGACTTTCTGATCAATTTCTTTCTTCTCCTCCCCAAAATGATTTGAGCCCAAGGTATTGTTATCGTTAACATTTTCAGCAGCAGAATTCCGAATATTTATACTATGTGCGGGACTTCTATGCAACTCTTGATCAATATCGCTGCCAACGGCATCCTCATCATCAGACATGCATTTGCAAAAATCATACTCATCCATCTCAAAGATCCTATTAACTAGTCCATCTCTCCAAGATATCCTCAAATTGGATTGTGATAAATTGTCTATGCTGGAATTGGAACCCAAATATACTTTGCTATCAAGAACATCTTGAACTTGTGCCAAATCAATGGAGTTGGATGGCATCGCCCGACAGTCTAACCGGAAATTTAGGTTTGTTGGATCCCTTGTGGACCTAGAGTAGTCTGGAGATAAAGTAGAATTACTAAAAGATTGAGTCAGTAGATCTAACTCAGAATCTGTTGGATCCTTCCTCCCATGTGAAGCATTAACCCACAACAGGCGGAAATATCCGTCTGAACTTGAGTCTGAGTTTGGGGTTCGAATAACATTTCCACTGCCCAGTGAGTCTACAGTCAATGAGTTATCCTGTCGATCAACATCGTAACTCAATTTCCTTTCTTCCTTTGAAGAAAAATCCTTCCAAATAGGGGCCGTCTCTGTTGGAGAGCAAACATCACCATTACCCTGCAAAGGTCGGACGAATCCATCAAATTCAAGGAATCCTCTTGAAGAAGTTGCCTCAAGATTCCTTCCCCTGCTATTGCTATCCGTACCTCTCATCGTACCTGTCATATTACTCTTATTACCAGCATCTGAAGAAAATACAGGACCAGACGAAGGTGAAGTAAGAGAACAGAGAACAGACCCTTCCTCTTCGAACCTCTCAAATGGGCATGACTCATTTTCTGAATAATCTTTCTTTTCCTCGTCCTCCTCATTACATGGAGACAACAACCAATGCATAGAAGCTTCGCAAGGTAAAGGCACTGGCGAGATGCAAGGTTTGTCGGCAACTCCACTAAAACCTTCATCGTCATCATTGCCGTAGCTACGACTAATGCTAGACTCCGACTCGTTCTCTCTGACGCTAAGAACCCCCCTAGGCCTGCATTTTCTTCTGTCAGCTACTCCCGAAACAACATAGCCAGCACCGAAGCAAGGACCTGTGTTGCCTGTTGCTCCTGTTGACGTGATTGTTCCAGAATAGTTCATCAAACCTGACCCGCATTGTATCTCCGGAGACACGGAAGCCTGGATAGGAGGAGTCTCGATTTTGCTGCTACTCTGGTTCTCCTCCACATTTTTGTCACTTGCACATCCTGTCTCTACTCCGCCAGATCTCTTGCTAATTGGAGTAGTAGTAGCATGACCATTTCCAGCTGAATCAAGCTGAATATGTTCCTGCTTCACTGCTTTGGAGCCGGATGGAAACTCACCAGCGACATTGCCATCAGCTTCAGAAGAACTAGTGCATTTCTTGCCAGTCCTAGAAGCGGATATTTTAGCAGAATGCCACTGGTAAAGACAAGGAGGGCTGCTCTTGAGCTTCTGCTGTTTGACCGCTCTAGATACCTCCAAATGGGCCATCTTCGCAGCGCGATTGCGCTGGAGATCGAATTTCGACGGCTTTGCAGGGGCCGATTTGGGCGTCCTAGTCGAGGCGCAAGCTCTATTGGGACCGTTCTTAGTAGAAGAGGAGTGAGAGAGAAAGAACCTGAGACAACCTCTCGGAGCTTCGATGGAGGTGGTGGAAGAAGAAGAAGAGCAAGAGGAGGAGGAGGCGTTGCTGCTTCGGCTGTGGCAGGCGACGCCGTTGAGGTACCGCAGAGGGCTCCGACCGGTCTGGTTCTTCGTCCTCCCCGGAACCTCCGTGGCAGCCGGCGGGGCGCATTTTCGCTGGCTGTTGGATGACGACGAGTACGACGGCCGTTTCATGGTCGGAGACTGTAGAGAGAGAGAGAGCGAGATCTCAGTGAGTTCTGAGGGTGTGATTTCATTTGAAAATGTGGGGTCGGGGGGAGGACACTTCAGGGGACATTTTTACCCCCGGAATCCTTCTGGAATTACGAAAATGCCGCACGAGGACGAAGAAAAGTGGCAAACGGTTTAACGGGCGAAAGACCCAAAAAAAAAAAAGTCAACATTTGTATCGGGTGGGTCCCATCCGATCCAATCATGAATAAGTTGATGATTAATTGCTATAGAAGTTTTATAACATGCGGCGATATACATGTATATATACACATAAGGAATGTTACATTAATTGTTATAGATAAAGTATTAACTAACTAATTATATAATAGCATCATATGGTTAGCTTAATTGTTGATTATTGGACTAAACTATGATAATTGGATGGAGAAAGGGGGCAAGCAATTGTCGAGATCAAAATCACATGAAATCAAATTTATGACGCTCCTTAATAAAATGAACTCCAAGTGAGTTCAACACGATTATTGCCACCCTTAGTATAAAAAACCATGGGACATGCAAGTATTATCGGTTAAGCTCAAACAAGTGTCCAGGAAGTTTATTTAATGAAGTAATTCAATTCAGTGAGATCTTTCATTAGTAACCAGTCCTACCATCTATTCACGAGGGGTGATCAACCGGGCCAATTCATCTCAGGAACCAGTCCTACCCAGGGAGTTCAAGACCAGTTCACAGGGGGATCGATTCAGTTCTCGGTACAAAAATTGGGAACCAGCCTTCATTTCTTGGTTCGATGCCATGAATTGACTAGTTCTATTTGAACCTCCGGATCCTAGAACCTACAAAGTTGTTTCAAGAGTAGAACTTGGAGCTGAACCGATTTTGAATTGATCCATACTAAACCTTAATGTAAATCTTTTTATCTTTTTTTAATTAGAAAATATTATTTGAAATTAAATTCGTTTGAGATATTATCCTTAAGCAGAAAGTATTCTATTCATATTTGACACATGCATGTAGTACATATAGTAAAATGAAACCAAAATTTGACCCTAGAACTGACGAGTCTGGTTCCAAGCGGATTTTAGGGTCAATCGGGTTTGTTCTCATTTCCAAATTGAAAACCGTTCTAAAAGGTAGGTTCCTAATTCTAGATCTCGAGCCATCTGTACTAAGTATATAACTAATTAATATATAACCATATAAGTTTATTAATAATTTGTTACAAGTATAGAATACTGGAAACTTAAACTTACCCAATTATCACTGATTTAGAAAATCGAATGCGCGAAGATATGTCATGAAGTGTATTGGAGTGGGAGCAAGTTGTTTCCAAAGTAGACCTATCTAGGATGGGCAGAAGAGAGTATACGGTATAATATATTTTGTATCCAGTATAGAAAGGGTAATCAAAAGTTTGATACGATGCATGAGGAGCATGAGGGATTTGGGATCGCATCATAAATTGGTACTAAAAATCCATCTCGTTTTAAGGCTCTAACCTCAAATGTTGCTTTCATGGAAATATATCGACTAAAATTGCCAATGAGATTATCATAATTAATTAAGGAACCAATTTGAGAATATGGAAAGATTTCTTAAGATTACAAGTCTAGTGCTATAAATACAACCTGGCTGTTTGTATGACAAAACATGACGAACGCATAAATTTCTAATAATAACACATTTTTTTATTCTCCTTTGAACGGTGGACCATAACGACGGGGACAACACCGGGCGGACGAGCTCTAGATTGCCTCTCCCTTCTGATTGTCCATCGGGAATTCCATTTGCCGCCAATGCAAATTGAGGCGGGAGTTAACGATCTGTAGCCATGTAGCCAATGGAGTTCTTGATGGAACCCTGATTAGGGTTCGAACTACTAGAGCCGACCTTGTACGTAGGAGAAGCGCATAGGAGAAATTACGAAAGTTTATTGTGCTTGCCGTCAATCTTCGCTCTTCATTACCTAAGCCAAGTTCTTTTCTCCCGGTTAATATCCATTTGCATGCTCCTATACATATGATAACAGGGTCCTTTGAAAACTTTTAGGTCCCGTTTCAAAGAAAAACTATCACCAGAGAATGAGGGTATGGAAAATTTCGATGAAAAAAGATGTAAGAGAAAACCTAAGACTTCCAAATTTTATGAAATTGGTTTTCAGGCAATTCTTCACTTTGGAACTGAGACCCAGACATGTTCTAAAAATTTGGAATCGAAAAAGAATGGGTTCCAACGGGAAATTGGAACCGGACTGGTTTTAAAGGTGGTCCTATCCAGTTCCCAGGAAGAACTGATCTTATTGCACAACCTGAATTGGAAGAGTTATTTGGCAAATACAGATTACCAAGGCTTTCAATGATCCAGTTATTGAATTCTTATCACCAGCATTTCAGTATCCAAATGGCAGCAACCCTTCATCCTGTCCTAATGTGCAGTACCTTTGTGCTTACTTGCCTCACCCATTTTTATTCTTATATGTTGGAAATTATTAGGTTGGGAAAGGTCTTAGACGCCTTACAAAACATCCTAGGAAGAAGATGCAAGCTTTTTCATCCAACTTGATTCAACTATGGAAACAAATTGTTATGGAAGAATTAAAGGGATGCAAGAGGAATGGTAGAGTGGACCATAATGAGTGTGCAAAGCCAGGGAGAATAAGGCTAAAAAATCCTCCTCTTTCTGGTCTGAAGCAAAGAGAAGGAAAATCAAGCCAAATAGGACTCCTGGTTTGGAGAAGATGTCAAGGTCGGATGCTGGTGTTACTGCAGAGATGCCAAATTGTCACGTGAACAAGTTGTCTCCTAATCCTGCTCAGCGACTGCCTGCTTCTGCTTCTATGATTAAATGCAATGACATCATTGACGAAGAAAATGAATGTGATCCATCTAGGATCGCTGTTTCAGTGGAGTCAACCATGTTCAAGAACTAGGGTCGTATAAATGGCACCCACAAGGTGAAGTAATGTTCAGTGTTAAGGATCCCAACGACCTGGATTTCAGAAGAAAAGTTCTCCGCCATGTTCATGTCAAGCCGGAGAGGCTCCTGCTAAACATGACCACGGAAGAAATTGCAAGTGATGAGAGGCAACTTCAGCTGCACCGAATGCCACTACTGACCAATTCAAGCATGGCTGATGTGACGAGAGAACATGCACTTACTACCAGATGCCGACGAGCAGCGTGGCCGAACCAATGATTACCTATCTCATTTATGTTAACCACAATACTTCTTGGAAGTTCTGTTGAGATCACCCACCTAGGAGCTGCTAGGACATGATGATGGATGACTGTTTTTCTCTTCTTTCTTTAGTACTATTTCTTTGTTTCTGTTTGGAAGGAATGTGTTTACTCCCTCTTGTATCAAGGGGAGAGTGACAAGCTTACGTCTCAAATACAAAATTTATAGCATTTGAAAAAAAAAATTCTTGTTTTATGTCTACTACTAAAATGATATAATAAAAAGCTGGTGGTGCCATCACAAACCATCTGGTATGTGGGAAGTCTGCATAAAAACTTTCATTAAGGAAGAGAATAAAATTTTTGAGGAGTTTGTCAGATATGTTGTTGTTTTCTAATTTTGCTAGAAAAAATTGAGCATCTATATAAAGCAGGAGTGAAGTAATCGTTAAAATTTTGGAATGTGCCTAAGTTATTGTTTTACTAAAGCATTTATATTCCAAGGCTGAATTTGTCTCACAAAAAATGAGTGATTTGAAAAATATTTTTCAAAAAAAATGATCACTTATTCCGTTTACAAAAATTAATGAACAAAAAAAATATTCATCTTTTTCACAAATGTTTAGACATAAATTGTTATTGGTGATGAAAGTAATTTTCATTCACTAATTATTTCAAGCGATACACATGATTATTTTTAGAAATATATATTTCAAATCACTTATTTTTCGCGAAACAAACGGAGCCTCCCTCGACAGAAACAAACTTCGTTTGCTATGTATATCCTCATAATTTGGATAGAATATGCACACTCCCTCTTCTATATTAATTTAAGTTTCCTAAATAGATTTGAATCAAGTGCGAAATGGTCAATATTCTTAGGTTTGAAAATTTCCGTTGAACACATCTTTGGCTTTCTCGATCTCTATACATTCAGTTTTGATTGTTGGTAAATTTTGGGTGCATTTGTTTCATGGACATTTTCCGATAAATGATTGATTGTATTGCTTAGAAAAATTAGCCAACAGAAAATATTTTAATCATTGACAATATTTTATGCCTAAATATTTTTATGGGTGATCAAAATTATTTTTCATTTATTCATTTTTATTTCTTTAGCTATACAACCAATCATTTTTCAGAATATGTTTTTCAAATCTTGAGCTTTCCGTGAAAAAAGGACCCTAAGATACTGTATTATCTTCTTGACTTCTACGATCTAAATTCAATTACGAGACAGTAATTTACTGCAATATTGGATGTGGGTCAAAATAATTAATATCCTCTATTAGGTCGTATCACAAGGATAATATTATCTTGGAAACATGTACGATTTTTTTTTCGTGAAACATCGGATTTCATATAATCAGGTAACATTTGAAGTTGGAAAAGGTAAGGTCTATGTAATTACATACTGTCATAATAGGGCTTAAAGTTCATATCCAGCATAGAAATGAGAATCCAAACTTCAATACGATGCAATATTCTTTTGGAGTTAAGAGGGCGAGGGATATGTTAATCCATCACGTAATTGGTAGTAAAAATTCGTTTCAATTTAAAGATCTTGATTTCAAATATCCTTTTGTCGAGGAAACATATCGACAAGATTTCAATAAGATTGTCATAGGTAATTAAGGAAGCAACGTGAGAATATGTAAACATTTGTTGGGTTGTCAAGTCTAATACTATGAACACGACCTCGCCATTCATATGATGAAACGCGACACTTTAAACAGCGGCTCATCAGTGACGAAGACGATAATATTGGGATGAGCTCTAGCTTGCCACTCCCTTCTGATCGCTTATCCTGGCATTCCATTGCCGCAAGAATAAATCGATCGGCGGGAGTTACCGGTCCGTAGCCGGGTAGCCAAATCAAGTCCTCTGGTGGAACCCAATTAGTGTTCAAAGTTCAAACAACTAGAGCCGGCTTCGTTTGTAGAAGAAGCCCCATAGATGAAATTCTACTGCGTGGTTGAGATTTAGCGTCCTGAAGGTAGAACTGATGTTGTTCTCTTGATCTTCCATTGTAGAGACCTGTGAATGAACTTCTATTGTAAGAGTATGAAAAAAATCAAAAAATTATATCATCATTTATGTGGGCAAACGTTATTCATAAAAGTCATAAAAGCTCTTAAGAAAGAGGACAAGATCATATGTATAATACTAATGTGTTCCTAACAAAGATGGCGTGCTCTATGGAAGGATAAGTGTCCAAATGAAGCATGCTAAATGCCACCAACGTAGTTCGAACCGTACGGGGGCATCTTCTACATAAGAAGCTGGCTCTAGTAGTTCGAACCATTAATCGGGTTTCACCGGAGATCATGAATAGGCTACATGGCTATGGGTCGGCAACGCCCACCGATCAATTTACTTCCCCGGTAGCTGGAATGCCAGGATGGGGGATCCGAAATGAGAGGCAAGCTAGAGCTCCTCCCTAGACATCATCTCCGTCGTTGTGGGCCGGTGCACAAATGAGAATGTATGGGGTATAGATCTTTATGTGTTGGTCATGTTCTGTCGTGAGAGCGGCCAAGTCGTATTTATAGTACTAGGCTTGGGAGCTCAACAAAAATTTGCATATTCTCAATTTCGTCCCTCAATTGACTATGATATATATTTCCTTGAAAGGAGCATTTGAAATTGAGAGCTTTAAATGGAGACGGATTCTTACTACCAATTATGTGATGCATTCCCATGTCCCTCCCGCTCTTGATGCATCGTGAACTTTTGATTCTCCTCTCTATACTGGATACAAACTTTAATTTTCAAGCCTTACTATGACAATATGTAATTACATAACCCTTTTTAAGAATTTCCTTGTATAAAACGAAAATCCATGGCAAGTAGAAGAGATGGTAATGTCTTATGCACCTTTAATGGGAACTTTCTTTTGACATTGATTAACCACAATCTGGTACTGCCATAATTGTCGTTGCCTCTTATTGTGTCTCACCGAGATTCGTGCCTGCATGCCTTGTTTTTTAGACTTCCACCAAAATGATGTTGAACTTTGTTGTAATTTGCTTCAACCTTTGTTATTATTAATATTAAAGAAAAACGTGTAATGAGAGCGAATATACATATATATATATATTTTCAGTCCTATTGAGAACATTGTTGAGTCTTAGATGAGAAGGTTTCTAGCATCATGTTGTTGACTTTACTTCAAATCTAGGCCAATTTGGATACATCTACCAAAGCAAAAATTTGCAGAATGCCTATCTTGATCAAGATTGGCTCGGAAAGTTAGACTGCGACCTTTGCTTTTGCGGCTGTAGCACTGCAAAATGGCTTAAGGTTGAAGGCTGCGTTTGGGGACCACTTTCCCAAGGGGGCCAAAAAAGAGGCGTTTGGCAAATATTTTTAAAACATTTTTGGCTCAAAATTAACTTTCAAAAGGCTGAAAGCCCAAGACAGCAAACGCACCTGAAGAATATTATCCTATTCACAAAGTCGCAGTCGCCGCTCAAGCAATGTGAATGAGATCTCAAATTTCAAGGGAGTTTTTTTTTTATTATCAAAAAACTTCAACGGAATTCACGTGTGATAAATTTCGAATTTTTGATGGGATAAATCGACCTTTCTTTTGCTTAGACGACATAATTTGTAAGGGATGACGATCTTGTAATCCCCTCTCATCTTATTCCAATATTGTCTTCATCGTTGGGTATCAGAGTTAAAGCCTCTGGATTTGGGACCTCTTCGTCCCCTGCCCCTCCTTCAGTTCTTGCAAATGTTACAGGATCTTTCAGCAGCTATCCAAAAACAGACATCATCCTCAGATAACTAGAACTGGATTTACATTGCTTAACAAAGAAGAAAAACGATACTGCAAATTGCGAAAATCCCTGACCGAAGCATCATCCCCAGATACATGATTTGGGTCTTGGACGTGACCATCGACCAATCCAGCTAAACAATTTTCCGGGAAGACCCTCTCATGCAACTGATACTTGGAGTCATCAGAGAAGCCACAAAATGCCTTATTTATCTCCTTGCGATTGCAACGACCAAGTCTCACTGTTTTTAAAAACATAAATATACGTACAGGTTTTGACATAAATATGGATAAAACGGTAAGTTCACTAAGATTGGTTGAATACGAAAACTTTCAACTAGGATTGGCCAAAACAGCCATCAAATCTCGTTATAACTAGCATGATACTATAGATGTTGTAGTCAAAATAAATTACTATTATAGTGTAGAAAGAGGCAAGCTTTCCATCCATGACCTAGAAAGAAATAAGTCCTTGATTGATTTTACATGTTGCTCGAGTCCTACATAAGAAACATTAGCAGCATTAGCCAAACCATTTCTTTCCATGATCAGTAGCTACAAATATATTATCCCATCCATCATTGGGCGAATATCCATATCTTTCTCACAACTTACGCTTCCTTTCCGACCGACCAACGAAACAATAGAATAGATAACTCCAAAAAATTCCAAGACAATTGATCCTTGTTTGGACAAAAAATGGCTTGAAATTATGAGATTTTGTCTTTCGCTTAGCTGAAGCAATGGTTCTCAGAACCTCGTCCAATTTGGTTACTGGTTAATACTCTCCTTAGTCGCTCTTTACCTATAGTTGATCACGTTACAAGTTATCCTTCATAGCTACAATCTCATTTTAACCTCCTATCAAACTTCGATAATCTAATTCTTTGTTTCTTAGCATGAAATTTAATTTGACAAGTGAAAGGAAAAGGTCTAAGCAAGAGAAGTCTCCAACTACATAACTGAACAATCTAGTAAAGACGTCATGTTGCCATTGATATGTTTTCAACTCTCACTTGACCAGACTTACCTTGTAGCCTGTGAGCCTAGAGTCTACTCTACGACGGAACCAAATGATAGACTTAACATCCAGGACACGATTTCATAGACAATTCAAAGGGTACTTCCAATTGCTTTAATCAAAAGTCGCTCTTCATATTAACTTGACTTTGCATTTTTAAATGTCTTATTTTAAGAAAATCCATCCTGAAGATTCCCTGGAGTGGTTCTAGCAGGTGATACTGTCTCCAAGATTAAGCCAGCCCGAAAAAGGGTAGAATAGAACCTTCACTCCAACCTTCATTTCTTGAATCTATGCATTACTTGTAAATCCCAGCACAGAGGTTATTTAATGAATTAGTAACTAAAATAAGAGGACTTCCATTTGAGATGGCTTGGTCCTTCTTTCTTGGCCAACCTACACATGTAAGAGCAACTGGGAATCATGGGGAAAAACTCCACATACCTCAAAAGGAGTTGTAGTTTATACTGCTTAATCCCTGGTCTGCATAATGCATCAATTGCAACAATTCTCGTTCTACACCTTCCCATGCAATCAGTGTCTTTTTTGTCAACATAGTCACCAGAAAATTTGAATGAAGAAGCATACCTGCACCCCTTCAAGTTCAAGCACAATTCAGAAGCCATCATGAAGTGAAGTCAATTCAGACAAGCTTAAAAGACGTCTACCCACCAGCTGAGAATAATCACAATAACTTCTAATAAAGAATAAGCATGTCTAAGATGATCACTCTTTTAACTCAAACTCAAATCAGTCACAGAATTATGCGTAAACCTTCTACATAAGAAGCCTTCTCTCTCCAAAGCCTATAACAATTGTTTATTGTCGCGACCTAAAAATTGAGGCTAGGTTAACAGATTATTAGATTGATTGACTAACCTAACTCAAACCCTCCCAATTCCTACCGAATCGCAACTTAGGTTCTTTTCATGCAAAAATTTATTCAATCCAGAGTCGCCACTAATCGTTATTGGTAGGTCGATTAGAAACCTAAATAAATTAATGGGAGAATTAATTTATTTCTGCAAACCAGAGAAAATGAGTCCGGAAACTTGATTACATTAATTTGAAAAAATTAATGCCCTTTCGGTACCAAATTTCATGAAAAATCCACTTGATTGATGATATGAATGAAAAAAGTTTTTTTTTGGATTTTTTTTTAAATATGCAATGCAACTAAGCTATATGACGAAAACAATATGCATGAGTTAATGACATGGTAAGGTATGCTCTAAACTATGTGATATGCAAATGATTTTTTTATTTTCGGATTAAATGGAAACTATTATGAAAACATGTTTTAAAAAATCAACTATCTTCCAATCTAATCCAAGAAAATGATTTCTCAAAGACTTGACTTATATTAGACGATGTTCATGGGATAAAAATGAGCTTTTGGCATGATTAACTATTAAAAATGGGAGTTAATTTTTTTGGGATTTTTTATTTATTTAACGAAACAAACAAAAGATTGAACAAAAAATAAACAAAAATGCCCATAATATACCTTTTAATTTCGATTTTTCCGACAAATTCACTCATTCCCAAAGATCTGGGTTAAAGAAGAATTTTATCCGCTACGTCCTCGGAGATTCGAGCCAGTATGCGAATAATTCGTATAGAATAACATCGTCCTTTGTTACCAAAGGGCAGAACACGAAACTCTATACTAAATTGCCATCCCATTCCACAAGATCGTGGCTAAGGCATGCAATTTATTTTCCGAAGGGTCTAGGCACAAAGGGAGCATATATTATGGGCATGTTTGTTTAAAATTGTGCAAACTTTATAACAAAAATAAACAGGATATATAATAAACAACATGCAAACATGCTAAGCACGGAAGCAAAAATCAAGCAATCAAGGCCACATGGATTTAAAAAAAATCAAAGGGGATTGCCGAATCTTGTGAGATAATCTTGCTTTATTTGTTAAGATCTATATCCCTTAGATTGGAAAATTATCTTGAGAGATATTCAGAAAAATATTAGATAATTTCCACCCAATTCAAGATGTCTTATCTACAAGATTTATGACATGCTTAAGATTCCCGAGAAAAATTTCAAATTCGGATATAGGATAATCTAATTACTCTGAAAGATATGAGTGATCTCTTCAAGATAAGGTTCGGGTTTTAAAGTATATGAGAACAATCCAAAACCCCACACAGTATATCCAAGAAATATGACATTATCCACGAAACATGATCTAAATTTCAAAAAAAAATTCAGATTAGGCATTCACAGATTAAGTCTTCAAATTGAGCAGTTATCCACATGATTTACGATTCAAGTTTGAATTAACCAATTTATAACATAAGATCTCTGGAAAAACAAATATGCTTCATCCATAGGGAAACAAATTAAAGCAAAGATTTTCAGAATATCTTGAGATTAGAAAATAACCTAGTTCAAAACTCGAGCACCAAGCGAATTCCCTAAATCGGTTGGCCAAGGAATCGAGCACGTCCAAGAAATCCGTATGGCGCCGATGAATCCCCGCTGAGGCAAGTCAAATTCAACTCTAACTCGGTAAAAAAATAAGCACGAACGGCAGCTCAAATATGTCAAAACAGCACGATAATCGGCCTAAACAGCGAATTAAATTTCTGCCACGATTGGTAGCCAAAAGTGTCCAAAACGGGGCTGTTTCGGACCTGAAACAGTAGTGAAAATACCCTTGGACAGTAAATAGATCACTACCCAAACAGCACCTCAAGATTGCTCGAACAAAACCTCAAAACCATGCCCAAACAGTGAAGAATGCAGACTGGACAGCAGCACAGGTTGGCGTTGGTGACAACAATTCAGCTCAGAATCAGCTTTTTCTCTAAGACAAAACTCTATGTTTCTCTTCTCTCTAGCCTCACGTGATTTCTGAGAATTTTCAGAGGAAGAGTTCTCCTCTCGACCTTGAGCTATGGCTCACTTAAATAGAACTTAGACTACTAGTCCTAGCAGGAATGGGATTTATTTTGAGCCGTAGGATTAGTAATCCTAACTAGATTAGGATTTACTTTGAGCCGTTAAATCATTAGAGTCCACATCCATCGAAACTCTATCAAGATAGGATACCCAATTTACAAAAACTCTTGAATTATTATTTTTTTTTAAATTTGGAGAGTCCATCCAAACAACATGATAAGCACGAAATAACTTTCAAGAGCATAAGGTTATCCACGACATATTAGACATCAACCGATTCACAATTATCCGACTACCCTCTTTGGGATATGCAAATCACTCCAAATTGACAAGAAGATATTCTGCGGATAATTAAGAAAATCGAGCGTAAAAATTGCTTCCGAAACTTGAACTTCAATTTGGCTTATGGATGGGAACTCACGGGTTTGCAGTTGCTCGCTATAGTCATGGGTGCAACAATTGGCTTTGTTGCAGTCAAGGACCAATGAAACCTTGGCAACTCCAAAGTAAAGCGGACAGATGGAAAGATTAACTTGCTTTACTCAAAGGAATCTGCAAGAACAAAACTAAACTGATGTGAAATTTGTTGACTTTGCTAGCCATAAAAACAAAGAAACTTGCATCGTATGGTGAACCCCAAGGAACATTTCTCGACAAGACTAATCTAATCATCGAAGGGCACTTTTGTCACCGAGAAACCCTATTGATGTGTGTTCCTAGGCCTAATCTGGTGGTGTCGCAAATTGCAACTTCATTGGTAGCTTCACGGGAATTCAATGGCCAACGAAGAGAGGTCTTGAATTTTTGAGTTCTAACGATGTGCTCTATCTTTTATCTATTATGTCTTCTTTCCCTTTCTGGTGCTTCCTGCAGGTTCAAATAAATGCCAATGCATGAATTATTAAATATGCTATGCATGAAATTTTTTCTTTTAGCCTAGAACTAATTCTCAATTTTATAAAATAGATGACTCAAGAAAAATTCAAAATTTAGGTGTCAACATTTATGGTTCTCCATTGAACACTGTCAATCGAGCGAAAAGAAAGGAGACAAAGAAATAAATATTGCTAAGCAGTCCACATCCAAATCTGAATCTGAGGTAATTGAACAAATTCCATATTCTTATGCTTAAGATGGAGCAATAGTGCTACAGATATGAAAGCAGCTCATCTTTAAGGATGTTAAATATGTCTTGAATTTATTTGACATATTATTTGAGTGGGCCGTAGGCCCAAACCCAGAGGAACTAGGTTTTCCTTTTTTGTTTGAGACACTATATATATAGCGTCGTTAGGGTTTTCTTGTTGGTGTTGGCGTTGAGAGTTTTGTGAGGGGTTTGGAGTTGTCGACAAGATCGACTTTGTAATTGGTGCACTCTCTCCTTTTGATATAGTGGAATTTTGTTTGCCTCGCCCGTGGACGTAGATCAATCTGATCGAACCACGTAAATCTCGTTGTTCCACTTTTGTTCTTCGTTTGATTTCCGCAACAAATTGGTATCAGAGCCTGGTTAAGAGACGAAGAAGAAAGAGGGCGGCGTTTTGTGAGAGTTTTGCGTCGGCCGACCACACGTCCGCTACGCTCGGCCAACTCCCTCGGCCAAGGCCCGTGATCTCGGCCAAGGCCCGTGATCTCGGCCAACTTCCGTCGGCCACGACCTATGCTCTCGGCCACTTCCGTCGGCCACGACCCGTGTCCTCGGCCACTTCCGTCGGCCACGACCTGTGTCCTCGGCCACGACCCGTGTCCTCGGCCACTTCCGTCGGCCTCGACCCGTGTCCTCGACCACTTCCGTCGGCCTCGACCCGTGTCCTCGACCACTTCCGTCGGCCTCGGCCCGTTATCTCGGCCACTTTTCTCGGCCAAGGCCTGTGCACTCGGCCACTTTTCTCGGCTAAGGCCTGTGCGCTCGGCCACTTTTCTCGGCCACCTCCAAGCGACCAGACCAGAACAGTCCCAACAACCCCCGACGACCCGATACCAAATCAAAGGGCTCTTTTAGATGGCATCTCTGAAGTTTCAGATTTCATCCTTTGATGGACAGAATAATTTTGGATTATGGAGAATAAAGATGAAAGCTTTATTGAGGCGAGAGGGTACGGTTAGGGCGCTGGACGGAAAGTATCCAGATGACATGACCTCGGCAGAAATAGAAGAGATGGACGAGAAGGCGCATAGCGCGATTCAGTTGTCTCTGGATGACAAGGTTCTGCGAGAAGTCGCCGATGAGGAAACAGCTGCGGGTCTCTGGAGCAAACTGGAAAGTCTCTACATGAAGAAATCTTTGACGTCGAGACTTTATTTGAAGCAGCGTCTTTATACCCTAAAGATGCGCGAAGGTACGCCTGTTCAGGAACACTTGGATGAGTTTAATAAAATTGTTCTGGATATGAAAAATTTAGATATTAAACTTGATGATGAAGATCAAGCTTTGATTGTGTTATGTTCACTGCCTGCTTCATATGAGAATTTTGTGAACTCGATGCTTTATGGACGTGAATCCATAACTTTGGAGGATGTTAAAGCATCTTTGAATTCTGTTGAATTGAGAACGAAACTGAATGGGAATACTAGTGAAAATAAAGCAGATGGTTTATTTGTGAGAGGTAGGAACAAGAACAGGGATAAAGCTCCTCGAGTGAAATCTGTTGGTCGCTCAAAATATAGGCCACCTGGCGATAAGACGAACGTGGAGTGCTATTATTGTCACAAAAGAGGACATTACAAGTCAGATTGTCATATGCTCAAGAGAAAAGGTAAGTGTCGCGACCCTCTAAAAAAAAATTTATCTTCAAAAAGGGTTAACGGATTATTAGGTTAATTAGATTTGACTAACCTAACGCGGACCCTCCCAAGCCCTACCGAATCGCAACTTTGGTTTTTGTTTAAATGATTTTAAGATTTGGAGTTGCCACTAATCGTTCTTGGTAGGTCGATTAGAAACCTAAATAAATTAGCGGAAGAACTAATTCATTCCTGCGAACCAGAGATTATGAGCTCGGGGACTTGGTTACACTAGTTAATTAAAACTAATGCCCTTTCGGTACCTTAATTTCATGGATATCCTAATTCGGCAACTCGGGCTTGGTTTATCCCTAAGGCTCTAGTAGGGTATTCTCTTTTGTGTTTTCACTTTTTAAATAGGATGCATGGATGGTATATATTTTTATTTGTTATATTTTTTTAAGTGTTAAAGATTCCCTGAAGCCGAAAGAGGGAGTGTGTTAACGACTTCTGTGCAGTATTACGACCTACTCATTTTTTGGGTCTGATGATTCAAAAACTAAATTATAGGAAGTATATGACAGTGAATAAACACCTCCAATGGGAGGCCTAGCATTGGCTTGGCTCTTCCCTTTGGGATTTAAGGTACAGGTATTTAAGTTGCAGGTATTTAAACTACTGTAAGTAAAAACCTCCAATGGGAGGCTAAGCATTGGCTTGGCTCTTCCCTTTGGGATTTAAGGCACATGTATTTAAGTTGCAGGTATTTAACTACTGTAAGTAAAAACCTCCAATAGGAGGCTAAGCATTGGCTTGGCTCTTCCCTTTGGGATTTAAGGTGCAGGTATTTAAATACTGTAAGTAAAAACCTCCAATGGGAGGCTAAGCATTAGCTTGGCTCTTCCCTTTGGGATTTAAGGTACAGGTATTTAAGTTGCAGGTATTTAACTACTGTAAGTAAAAACCTCCAATGGGAGGCTAAGCATTGGCTTGGCTCTTCCCTTTGGGATTTAAGGTACAGGTATTTAAGTTGCAGGTATTTAAATACTGTAAGTAAAAACCTCCAATGGGAGGCTAAGCATTGGCTTGGCTCTTCCCTTTGGGATTTAAAGTACATGTATTTAAGTGGCAGGTATTTAACTACTGTAAGTAAAAACCTCCAATGGGAGGCTAAGCATTGGCTTGGCTCTTCCCTTTGGGATTTATAGTGCAGGTATTTAAATTGCGGATGGACTTTGTCCTCTCCATTCTGGGGTATGAATTCTTTAAAATGAAATACAACGAATTGATTCAGCAATTTGAAATTTGTGCGCGCATGAGGATTCCTCCAAGCCGATTTTTGTGCTTCCGTAGGGTTGACCGTTGATATAGAGCTGCGGCTTCCTGACATAAAATAGAGTGAAGTGTCAGTATACAAAATATGTGCTAATCTGCACCTAAAACCAGAAGAGTGGAAAGAGTACTTATCTCCCATTTTCTGGGAGGGATTTCTATAATTGATTTTTGCTCTCTATGTTCCCAATATAGAGAGTCTCTTTTGAATTAAGAGGGATTTTTAATCACAAATCAGTTGAGAAATCGGTGGACAGCTTAGGAGCTTGTCTGGGCCGATTTTGCACTTCCATGGGATTTGCTGTTGATATAGAGTTGCCCTTTTGCCTAACACAAACAAAACAAAAAAAATGGGGAAATAGGAGATAGAAGCGAATATGATTTAGTTCTCATCAAAAATTGGGATAATAAAAGGGCACTTATCTTCAATTTGTAACTCAGATTTCCGGAGCTGGCTTTCAATCTTGAATAACCGCGAATGTTAACTCGAGATTGTAACAACTTCATTATCACCGTGTCTTGCACATGTATTCTATTTCCGGATAAAGCTACGAAAACTCGGTTCCGAATAAAACATCTATCCCGTAGTTTATAGCCTCTCCATATATTGGTGAAATCCATATATATTCCATTTTTTTTCATTTAGATTTTATCTTGTATACTTCTATTGTGTATTTTTTTAGATTATCCTTCACGTCTTATGATCTCACTATATACACAGATTTTCTGGCCTTTCGATTGCTAATAAAGAAATCCCATGTACTTAAACAATAATACATTCCATGGTCAGTAAAAGGAACCTCAATTCAACCACCACGTCTTCTTTGTTTCATAATACCTTGCGAGACCATATTTTTCATTTAACTTAGACCATCACCATGGCTGAGAGCATTTTGTTTATAAATAGAACAACGTGTTTTCATGATTGTCAAATTCCAAGAACATCTCTTTGAGGTAAAGCTTACGAAATTTTCACAGGTGAATCCTCTTGTGGAGTCCGTCATTTTATTTCCAAAAATATCGGCACGCAATAAGACTCCATATTTTTTAATTCCAGTAAACATAAATTGCAAACCACAAAATTGAGGTTCTACAATTCCATCAAAATCCGTAGCCTTCGTCTATATTACCTCTAATCGCATTCTTTACCCACCATGGAGAAACCACATATTTCTCTCTTTCTCGTCCCGAAAGAGAGTTCCTCTCATTGTATAGCACCTGTGGAATAACCATACTACGCACACCATGAAAGAAAGTAAAATCAAGTAGACGACATAGTGGGCATACCTTATCTATTGTACCATACTCAACCACTTCACTGGGACTAAAATATTTAGGTCGTTGGATGTCAGCTTGGATTTACTCTGGTGTTTTCCCGATATCCTTCGCAAAGAGTTGACCTTCCCAAATCGTTATAGGAAAGTAGTTCCCGCTTCTGTGTCATGAAGATGCATCTCGACTCAAAAACTATATTCTTCCGTTTGCTCAATTCATTTTGTTTATTCCTGTATATGTACATAGTTGCCTGTTTCTACAAAATAGTGGTACTTCCTTGTGGATAGTAACTAAAACAGCCACCTCTATCTGCGTTAGAATTGGAAGTCTTTGAGAATATCAGTCCAACACAATGATCTAGCAAGAACAACACCAACCACACACTCGTAGAAACCCTGTGAAGAACCGACGCTCTACTAGTACCACATTTCAGTTAACATGATGAGGCAAAGAGGCACACCAAAAAGGGCCAGGATGACGAAAAAACTAATAACGAGATTCTCTTGATCTGTAAAGTTTTCAATTTATTAAACAAAAGCTCAAAATTTTTGTCTGGAGCCTTGGAGATCATTTCCTAGTTAGTAGCTTCGGGATTAACATGCAGCATGAAGTAGGTGGTCTATGATGCTCTATAAGTTGAAGAACTCAGACAGATGCAGTATTACTTCTACTCATCTACATAATAAAGCAAAAGTTCATCACTTTCTGGTTATAAATAGACCACCATTGTTTAAGATGAATAAACTAATATGCTTTAGCTATGGGCTAATGAAGAGGGACTTGCGACCAAGAATTGATTAAAAAAATACCCTTGAGCAGCAAGCCAGTTCAACCGATTCAAGCATTGCTCTAATTTCTTCGCAGTGGTAGTGTTGCCTTTGCAGGACATCAGCTGAGGTAGAGGGGGACAACTCCAGTCCAAAGGACCTCTTGCTTTGATTAACATAAAACTGATGGACACGAAAGCAACTCTGCCTTGACATTCTTCACTTCTTTCCTGGCAAGATCGATACCTGTTACCTGACCTCGAAATCTTGCAACTGCTTCATCATGATTGTCGAAGATGGCCAAGCAGAACGGTTCCCCCGTGCACCCGCTGCTAAAAGTAAGGCAGCTTCTCCCCTTTGTAGTGCCAGTGGAGTTTATGTACGGGTCGATAGGTTTTTTTTTCGACGTCTTCATATTGAAGATAATGAAATTTCGATGGAAGAGCGATGGAATCCAGCTGCTCCGAGTCGAATCCCATGAAAAAATGCCGTCCCTCTCCCCGAGAGGACTCCCGTTCTCCTGCCATTGCCTTTACCCCCTTTTTCAGCAGCCATGGCATTTCCACTTTAGAGAAACCGATCGGTGTGTCCGTGATTCTTGGTCAAAGTTTGACCCAACGACCTCCAGTTGGTTGAAGCTGAATTGCTCCAATCGACTCCAACCCCACGTGGGATCGTTTGGATCCAAAAACACGTGGTTCGTCAACTTTGACCGATGCCTCCCAGCCTATTGACGAGTGACTAAATAAGCCGGAGCCCTTTCTCCTCTCCTGGCTGTCTCAGATTTCTTTTTTTAAGCTTCCAAATTCCTCTCTCCATTGAGGGTATCTGTACCCGAAAGTCCTCATCTTCTCCATTGTGGCCGACCCCTTTTTACGTTAATCACGTTCTCCTCACCTTGTAGTCAAAAGTCCCATCTCAACTATAGATTTCCAGCCACGCGTAGTATGCGAATGGACTGCATTGATGCGACGAGAAACCTCAAAAATTCATGAGCATCTTCCTGACTTCCTTCGCCGATATGGCAATTTAGACTTCACATGTGCAATAGTATTCTGCTAGGGGATGGTGGTGCATTGCTTCCTCTCAACATTGTCACACGTCAACAATTTTTCCAATACGGACTCTTGAATGGTCTTTGGGAAGAAAGCGGATAGGAAGAGGCTTTGTGCATGTCAAACGTTGCAACACGGTATTCACACAACAATTGCTGCCGCAATTGATAAGTCCCCTTGATAATAGGTTTGGGAAACTTCATACTGAACCAGTTTTTTTTTTTTTATAAAATCTTCATAAGGAAATAGCATTTTAGATTGTCTTCCAAAGCATCTTGCCTGGTAAGTTTTGGTGACTTCCTCATGTTTATAGCCAACATGGCCATTCATACATGAGTTTACTCTTCCCAGATCTGTTTTTTTGAGATGGTAAGGAGATGGCGACCACTTAGTCATTGGTGCGTCAGTAGAACATGTTCTTCATTTCTAAACTGAGTCCTTGTGTATCCTAAGAAGAAAATTTCAACAATTTTTTCTAAAGAGCCCTCTTCCATCGTCTCTCTCTTAATCAACTCAGTTATTATTGTTTGAGTCTCTGTTTGACATACATCATACCGGTCCAATATTTTTAGTAATTCCTTGCAGATTGTCAATACTGCATATCTCATCATCCACTCCCACAAACTTACTAGCTTGACTCTTTATTGCAACCTAGCCCAATGACCCTTTCGGTCCCAAGATGATTAGACATGAGGCTAAACCAAAATGCTCAATAATGTTTGGAGTTCTACATGCCATTTCTTTGTTAAGACAATATCTTGCCAAGCTATCTAGGTTCATGATACATTTGATCCAGGGAGATGAATTCACAAAAAGAATATCTTATAAATAAGTTATCATCAAATCGTCAACTGAGCCTGAGGCAACCCCATTTAGAAAGTTAAAAAATCAAATCCCAACAACATGAGAAAGAATGTAGTATGAATAGCTTTAACGTTCATTGGAATTAGGAGATCACACACAAAATGATGTGCAATAAAAATGTAAAAACCAAATATGCGTTGTAGTATAAATTGCCATATTAACACGAAATAGTAAATCAGTCTCTTGTAATCTGAATGAAGTACACTCACCTGAATTACGAGATACATTCTTTTATGGCCTTTTGTACGGTGTTGCTCACTCTGCCAAATATTTTCATAGGATAACTCGAGCTTATACTCCGTATTGTAGAGAGACAAAAGGAAGCAGAATTTTCTCATTTTTTCTTCATTTTCTATTAACTTTAAAAAAAATTAAAAATTAAAATAAATAAAATAAAGAAAAATTTCGAAAAACACTGAAAATATGAAAAATCATTTTTTGGTCAAAAATGGTTCCCTAGGCTTGGCTAAGGTCCCCAAAGTTGATTTTTCAATTTTATGAATTTTTATGGATTTTTTATTACTTTAGCAATAGAAAAAATGATTAAAAATCAGGTGTCAACAGCTGCCCCTCTTTGAAAGGAAGCTCGGTAGAGGTTCATTTCAAAGACGAGATGACACCTGAATTCTAATCGACTCAATACAAGGAAATAAAAAGAGTCGTGACATGAATGTTCCACTAAAAATGAAATGAGAACCTAAGGATTCGTTATATAAAAAAAACTTTAGGATGGTTGAACTTAAACCCGTATGGTGGATCAACCCATGGTAGATTCCTAATAAAAGGATTCTACTGATTAAAAATTGAATTAAAATTTGACCCGTATGGTGGGTCATACCATTTGACCCGTATGGTGGGTCGTACCTTGGTAGATTCCTAATAAAAGGATTCTACTGATTAAATTTTGAATGAGATTTGACCCGTATGGTAGGTCACCCCATGGAGATACCTGTAATAAGGACTTGGTGCCTGTAGAAAGGACTTGGTGCCTGTAAAAAGGACTTGGTGACTGTAAAAAGGACTTGTGCCTGTAAGAAGGACTTGATTTGCCTGTAAAAAGGACTTAATTTGCCTGTAAGAAGGACTTGATTTGCCTCTAAGAAGGACTTACTTTGCCTGTAAGAAGGATTTTGTGCCCGTAAGAAGGACTTGCTTTGCCTGTAAGAAGGACTTAGTTTATCTGTAAGAAGGGCTTGGTGTACCTCAAAGGGTGCCATTCCGAAATCTGGGGAGACCAGGAATCCTGCGGAAGCTCAAACCCAAATTATATTCTCCTGTCGCTTTAGGAATAAACCAAAGAGGCAGAGATCAAAAGGTCTCGAACATTTCTGTCCTTGAGACAAATCATGCTTTATTGAAGAAGGTCATTTACAGGGTAGCACTGTTATGGGTCCTTCGATTGGCACATCTAATTCTGTTTCTGATAATGATAAAACAAAACTGTGGCATATGCGTTTGGGCCACATGAGTGAGCGTGGCATGACAGTTTTGAGTAAACGTGGTTTACTTTGTGGAGAGCAGACGACTTCACTAGATTTCTGTGAGCATTGTGTTCTTGGCAAGCAGTGCAGAGTTAGCTTCAGTACTGGCACACATTCAACAAAGGGCACACTTGACTACATCCATTCTGATTTATGGGGACCAGCACAGGTTCCATCTAAGGGTGGTGCTCTTTACTTTGTGACGTTTATTGACGATTATTCCAGGAAGGTTTGGGTTTATTTTCTGAAGAAGAAAAGTGATGTATTTGAAACCTTCAAGAAGTGGAAAACCCTTGTTGAGAATCAGACTGGAAAGAAGATCAAACGTCTTAGGACTGATAATGGTCTTGAGTTCTGTAGTGGTGATTTTAATGAATTCTGCGCAGATGCTGGTATCGTTCGACACCGTACAGTTAGACACACTCCTCAGCAGAATAGGGTGGCAGAACGTATGAACAGAACCCTTTTGGAGAGAGCAAGATGCATGCTCTCTAATACTGGCATGGAAAAAGATTTTTGGGCTGAAGCTATTAACACAGCCAGTTATCTGGTTAATCGCTCTCCTTCAACAGTAATAGACTGCAAGACTCCTTTTGAGAAGTGGTCAGGTAAGCCTTGCGATTACTCTAATTTAAAGGTTTTTGGATGCCCTGCTTATTATCATGTTAAGGATGGTAAGTTAGAACCTAGAGCAAGAAAATGCATCTTTGTTGGATATGCTGATGGTGTAAAAGGGTATCGTTTGTGGTGTCAGGAATCCAACTCACATAAGTTCATTATTAGTAGGGATGTTACTTTTAATGAAATGCTTATGCTTGATCAAAGAAAGGTTGTTGATGATCATGCAGGAAAGCTTGAGAGCAATATGAATAAGGTGGAGGTTTAGGTAGAGCTTCCAGAGAAAACCTCTCGAGATGATTTAAGCGAACAGGCTGTTATTGTTAATTCAAGTTCAGATGAGGAAGCAGTAGATGAGGTGGAGCAGCCATATTCTATTGCTACTGGCAGAGAAAGGAGGCAGACTCGACCTCCTCAAAAATATGGATACTCTGATCTGGTGACTTATGCTCTCACGACAGCAGAAGTTCCTGAGAGAAATATGATGGTAAAGAAGATTGATACTGCTGACAATCCTGCTGATATGTTGACCAAGTCAATCCCCACCAACAAGTTTAAGCATTGCTTGAACTTGATTGGCATGCTTAGTTGAGTTTTGCCCCTTTCTGGGGCTTGGTGGCGAGGTGAAGGAAATTCTACCTTTGTTTGAAGAGGACATATTCTTTCCTTTTGTTACATCCCTTGTTTCCTACACCGAGTTAGCTCACGTAGGCTTAGGGATGCCAGAAGAACATGTTCGGCTTCTTGACTGATTAAATTCAAGCCAAGGTGGAGATTTGTTAAATATGTCTTGAATTTATTTGACATATTATTTGAGTGGGCCGTAGGCCCAAACCCAGAGGAACTAGGTTTTCCTTTTTTGTTTGAGACACTATATATATAGCGTCGTTAGGGTTTTCTTGTTGGTGTTGGCGTTGAGAGTTTTGTGAGGGGTTTGGAGTTGTCGACAAGATCGACTTTGTAATTGGTGCACTCTCTCCTTTTGATATAGTGGAATTTTGTTTGTCTCGCCCGTGGACGTAGATCAATCTGATCGAACCACGTAAATCTCGTTGTTCCACTTTTGTTCTTCGTTTGATTTCTGCAACAAAGGACCTGCAACATTTTTCTATGTCATAATATCCAGAAATTGAAACGGGAAAAAACAGCAGTTCATGTGAACATCCTCACTTCGAGTACGAGCCATAGTTCAGTCCATAGATAAAATAATTCTCACAGTGGCATTGATGATTAAAAAAAACATCACAATTGTTGCATATCACTTGGAGTTTACCAAAAATTATGTTCATTCTCACCCAGTATAATCCGAAAACTTTTCAGTACCAACAATTTCTATTGCTTCATTGTCTGCCAAGGCTGGCAAGGAAAGCATGCCAACAATCAATCCAGGATTGATCATGAAGAGTATCTCTTCCTGCATGTTATTTTTGCAGCATATCATGTTTGATCAGGACAAAGATATCCATTGAAGGCAATCAAATAACACAACGAAAACATAGGTACTTTCTTCACATGATATGTTTAAGACTCATTATGAACTCCATCATCACATCCATCTTCCACCCATCCGGGGAAACGAAAATTTATTTTTTTCCAGAAAATAATTTTTTTCCTTTTTAGTCTAAAGTAAACAAGGCCTAAAGGTCAACAAATAAGGAGATGGAAGAATCTGGAAACTGTTGTATGGGATCTAATACATTCGCATGTACAAGATATATGTTCGCGCATGAACAATAAGAGTTGGTAGACAAACCTGACTCGCAAAATGAACGCGTAAATGAAATGAAGATGAGTGATCCGAGCCCAACGAATTCACGTTGTGTCCTTAACACAAATTTGTCTCCTCAATCGGTACCCAAGGGTCTTGGACAATTGCCTCCCAGGGTAGAACGGATCGGCTTTCTCTTTGAAGTGGTACTTCTTCAAGAGAAAGTGTCAAACGCAACTTGTGGACTAATCACACGAAGATGAGAGTGAATGAGCGGAATGAGTGTTTTCAAAAACAGAATGGAAATCTATATTTGTGTTCTGTTTGAAAACGAATATATTAAAAGTAGTCCAAACGAAGAGTCACGAAGTCATGATTGTTCGGAGTTTAGTTATTGCCGAATCAACACCTTTGTTCGGTAATTAATGAACACGAACCGATGGCTTGAAGATAGATTACTAATAGACAACATCCGAAAAATAAATTAAAAAAAATCAACGGATATGTCAATTAAAAAATTTTAAAAAAAAATCAACGGATATGTCAATTAAAAAATAAAATCGATGGGCTTAACCCGAACCCGACCCGAGCCGGCCGGCCGGCCGCGGCGCGTGCGGGGACCGGTCCGATTTTGTGCAAGACCTCTTTCCTCCACAAAAGTGGAGTGCCCCTTGGGGCCCAAACCCATTCACAAGACTCCGCTATTTAAACTCAATACTCCTTTATCTTCTATCCCATGTGGGACTATTTCTCCCACAACTCTCATTCATATTTTATGGGTTTTTTGTTGTTTAAAACCCAACAGAAACCTCAAGTATGTCATTGCCAAAAAACACAAAATATGATTCTGTTGCCCTTCCCTAAACTTATCTTTATAGAGAGAGACAATAATCAAGCTGCATCAGACAAACCACCTAATAAACATCTGTGATCTATCGTTAAGTACAGCCATGGACATCCCAAGGATCTATTAATGCACTGCCTAACACAAACTAACCTCTTTCATTCATGTAATTAGGTCCACACATAGAGGAAGTTATACCTGAACACAGCCCCTATTAAGAGCACCACCACCAATATATTTGTTTGCAAAATCAACTAGAAGAGCTTCACCAGAATCGTCTTCCATGAGGCCAGTATCATGTACCTAAAATTTACACAGAGGCCACTGAGAAGTATTAGAAGGCAAAACTACACACTACAACACAAAAAAGGTTCAAGTAAAATTTCAACTAACTATTTCACTTATTCGTTCCAACGGTTACCTCGATGTGGCAGAGAGGAAAGGCAGACTTACTCCAGAAGTCCGCCTTCCCATGAGGCACAAGAGGATTACTTTCCAGTGGAAGAACTTTCCTCTCAAATGAGACAACCCCCGCAGGAATAGTTGCACTTATACGATGAAAATAGTGTGTGATACATTTCATCTTGCTTTCTTGCTTTTCATCATAACTCTCATATAGATTCCTGAAAATTATGCCAATGTACTTTCCAAAATTAAACAACAAGAACAATATATAGATTAAAAAAAAAGTTAAGAGGCTATACTTTAGTTCAAAAATAAAACCGTCCATCTGCTTTTTTTGTGTGATCAAAACCGTCAAAATGTGTCACAAGTCATCCCTGGTCAGTCCACTAACTGAGTACAAGGACTACTAGTGCCATTTCACCTACCGTGAGTATTTTTAAAGTATTGTAAAGAAAGAAAATTTACATGGTTGAGGAGTCATTGCTCAACTAACGATCTTATTTACTGCACAATTTTCTTTATCCATGCAGTACGAGGAAATATGCACCAAGATTTCCCCGCACGACTAATTATTTATAACTAGTTAACAGACAGAAACAAAGAGATTCATAGCTTACTCAAATCTAAGTCCAGTCATTACAGCTAAACCACATACACTTCGCAATGCAATCATAAAAATATGTTGAAGTACAGACCAAACAAGATTATTCAATGTGAACACACATAACTAGAAGGTTACATACGCAAACAAGTCATCGAAGTTGATTCAACCAGCAGAGCAAGCCAGAAGAGCAGCTATCAATTCCTGAAAAGTATGACCATACATGGGCAATTAGGCATGAATACTACAACTGCATTCCCCCAAAAGTACTTTGATTCAACCAGAAGTTTCCTTGGTTTATTCTGAACTCTTTTCACCCTAATTATATGAAAAGCACAGTAAAACCAATTCTACATCTAGAAAAAGAAGTCACGCTAAAAAATTCATTCAGTTCAACGAATGTACACCACTTTCAAACACGGACAATTACAACTGAGCGAGCTTTCATCTCAAACCAATCACACTCCTAGGAGCTTCTCTAATCATCATAATATCAAACACTCGCCTTCAAAACAGTTGAGCTTAATTCTCGCCTTCAAAACAGTTGAGCTTAATTAACGTGCATTGAATATTTATATAGTCACGATAGATCAAAGTGACTAACGGAGAGATAAATTCCAAATCGTACCCGGCTCAGGATAACCATCCCAGCTGGTTGGCAGTCCACTATGCGAAGACCGATTTTGACCCGACATTTCCTAGCCGTAAGCATGTTTCCAGTGATCTTCCAACAGCCTAGGCAACCGCAGCAACAGATTAGCCAGAAACGGGATTACCTCCTTGAACCACTTCTTTGCATCCTCGCGAGACATCAGCTGCGGAAGAAATGTCGAAACTCAAATGCACAAGAAGACCTCAACCGCACGCGTGCACCATGCGAACGAATAGAACCGCAATCGGCAAGATGAAAAGCAGATGAATGTTACGACCCAAAAAAATCGGTTTCCCAATTTTTAAAGTGAAATGATATATCCAACAAGATTTAGAATGGATTCAAATCAATTAATTTAGGCAACGCAATTTTTCAACATTCCAAAGGGATGGCATCGTTACCTAATGTGGCGGATTTGATTGCCAAATTTGAACCTTGTATTACTCTACAGATCGGGACGTCGGATCTCAGCTCCAACAACAAGGAATGGTTGCGATCAAGTGCAAATGAAAGAAGCGGCGTGAGGGACTCGACCGGCAAATCTCTGGTGGAAGAAACGGTATAAGGGACTCAATCAGAAAATCCCTCGACCAAACTCTCTTCTCTCGTTTTCAAGCTCCCTTCTCTCATTGATTTTTTTTTCTCTAAATTTTTTTCCTCTCAAAATTTTTTTTCTTTCAAGTTTCTTTCCCTTCTCCTTGAATTCTCTCCAAATTTTTTTCCCCTCTTAAAATCTCTTCTCCTCCTCTTTTATAGACAACTCTTCCATTTCCCTTTCTTCATTTTCATCTTCCATTCTTATTTTCATCTTCCATTCTCATCCTCCATTCTATCTCCATCCTCCATTCTTTATTTTCATCTTCTATTTTCATCCTCCATTCTATCTTCATCTTCTATTCTTTATCCCCATCTTCCATTCTCTATTTTTACCATCCATTCTCTATCACCATCCTCCTTTCTCCATCTTCCTTTCTTCACCAACTCTTCTTTTAATTATTTGCAAACTAATCCCTCAAGTTTTAAGTATTTGCATTATAGTCCTTGAGGTCTTAAGTATTTACAATTTAGTCCCCATAAAAAGTTTAATTTCATTTTGAACCAATTTAGGGACTAAATTTTTGTTCGTATTGATCCTTTTCGCAAAATTGGGCTAATCCAGAGGGCTTTTCAGGAAAAATAAAATGTGGAGAACCTGAGTTTGATGTCTTTAACTCAAAAATGTAAAAATTCAAATTTTCGACGCTAAAACATTTTTTTGAAAAAATTCGGGATTATGGTTTGCTAAGAAACACATAGTCCCGAACTTAATTTTTTTTATTTTTCAAGAGGCCAATATGAAAAGGGAATTAAAATAAAATTATTGGCTATTTTTTTTATATTTTTCGGTCTCAAAAGCTATTTTTTATGATTTTTCTTTTTATTTTCCTATTTTCGAAAAAATATTAAAAATATGCGAAAATTTCCAAAAAACATTTTTTGTTGGAAATGGACCCCTGGGCTGGGCCAGGGCCTCCAAAGTCCATTTTGTAATTTTTTTTCATTTTTTATAAGTTTTCTAGAATTTTCTAAAAATAAAATGGCTAAAAATCAAGTGTCAACACTCAGGCCATGTAATTCAATTAAGCTTAGAATCTTGAATTAAACCCATTCACCACCGATCCGATATAAATATACAATGCATGAAAAAAAAATTTGTGAGAACTAAAGCCAATTCTCAATTTTTATATAATAAAAAAACTTAAAATTTAGCTGTCAACAGCTGCCCCTCTTTGAGTGCGGCTCGCAGAGGTTTCGCTCAAAGACAATTGAAACCTAAATTTTGACAATGCAAATGATGAATGCTGATATTTTTGTGGGAGTTTTAATCCCATTTTCTATGCAAGAGAAATAATGCATGATATACAAGACTGAAAATAACACGTGTCAAGGTTTCCTTTCTCCACGAAATGGATTGAGGAAATCTGCACGTGGGTCGCATACACAAATACCTCATAATGCTGATGATTCCCTCAAGCTCCAAGCTTCTTGTGGTTGCTAGGATCTTAAAGTACTGGGTGCCTATCCGTTACCAGAGGTTTCCCCCTGATGCGAGAAAGCGCAAAATCTGTAAGGGGATGTGTCCACCGCATTTCTTCGAGTGGAATCACATCAAGGAGATAGGTACTGCCAACCCCACAAGGCAGTGACCTTATCAAGATGTAAAGATAGGTACCGCCAACCCCACAGGGCGGTGACCATATCGGAAGGATATGTCGCCGAAGCGAAGTCATATCAAGGAGGGATATGCTGCCAATCTCACAGGGCAGAATCATATCAAGAGATGAATGAAGTACCGCCAACCCCACAGGGCGATGACCAAATCAACTCATATAGATGAGGTACCGCCAACCCCACAGGGCGGTGACCACATTGAAATTGTGCTGCACGAATTGCATCAGTACAAACACAGGATGTTGGAATTGTAATTTTGAGAAGAGATCTAGGAAACTTACCTGAGTTTTCCGGGTAGTTGAGAGGTAGATTTCTTTCACGATAATTTAAGCTGGTCTTTGATGATCTGAAAGGGACCGAGATCACAAGAGCTGGTCTAGATCTTCTGAACGAATGATCAAGGAGTAGACAGGCTGACTGCATACCTACTTATTCACTTGAAGCAAAGCTATGCGCATAGGCAAAATCAATGCTAATGCGACATGTACTTCATAAAAATCACGCTTCACTGAAGAAGGTGAATGCTTGAATGATTGTATATGTCGCAATAGATTTGAGTACTTTAACAATCATCAGAATTCGCTCTTTTGAAAGGCTCAGGTTGAAAACATACTTACCTGAGAGCTTGGAAAATTATCAGTGGGCACTTGCCAGCATGGCTTGTTCATTCAATATCCCTAGGGTGAATTTTCAAGACCTCTTGAGGTATCTTGAATATCAGGAAAGCATGTGCTCAAACAATGTTTAGATGTAACATGTACAGGCATGCATTCTGGAATTCATTTAGTGAATTTATGCAAAACTATTCTGTCAAGTTCCCATCACCAATTCTGTTCAAGGAGGTCATTGCATAGTGAATGCCTCGAATGTACTCTAAATGGGGGATTTCAGTCTGAAAGGGCTTTCTCCTACTCTCGAGAAAAGCTGTTTCTCTTGACTTGCAGGATTCAAGAGAAATCATTCAATCTTACCATCATCGCATTCAACAAAGGTCTGAGTAATCTCGCAATTGGTATGACCAAAGCCGATCTGGAGGTCTTGATTGGGACCATAATATAGGCTAGGTCAATGGTTTACCAAATGGGACTCCTATGGAGTCAAGGCTTTTCTTTTTTTTAAAGAGATCTTCATCATCTGCTCCGGGTCTACAAGTCAAGAACCCTGCAAAAATGAGAGAAATAATCTTGCTCGAACTTCTTCGAGCGATGCTTAAAATCATTCAACTCTACGTTAATCCATGTGCCCTAATCAGAAGAGGCTTTGAAGGGTTGTAACGTAGGTTAGGATTTGGGACTGAGAAATGAAAAGGCTCGTTTTGGCTCAGAAAATATATGAGAATGGCTTGATGCTAGTGATCATTGATGTCTTGTCATCGATCTTGGCCTTCAGAAATTGATTTCAAAATGTGCCATCACTGCTTGAGGATGGAGCTTCCGCTGATGATTGTAATTTCCCATTTGACTCTCTTGGAGACTTTTTCTTTACAAGTCCGTCGTTGGGATTTACAAGAAGGATAACATTTCAAAATATTTTACAAATGATCTAGGATTGAATAGGCATAGGCCTTGCTTTTGATAGGCATTTTGTTTTTACTGCCCGGGATTTTCTGCGGGACTAACTTTTGCTTTTTCTTACTCCCGACTCCAATTTTCTTTTTTTTTAGAGAGATATCTCTCTTTCTCTCTTTTTTTTTCGGAAGAGGTTTTTTTTTGTTTTTCTTTTTTTGGGAGTAGGCCCTTTTCTTTCAGGCGGAATTTGCTCTCCTTTTAAAATCCCATGACTTTGAATGAGAGATTAAAATAGCATGAATATTCACAGACAAAAGCTGTGTCAAACAATCACATGATGTAAAATGTAAGATTTTGGGAATTCTCCGTTGATCCGATCTCTTCAGTTCTGTTCCTTGGTGATGACATCATCTTCAAATCGGAACGAGCAATGATCACTAACGCGGTTTGAGAAATGAATATATACAGACTCAATTGGGCTGTACAATGGATGTAGTGTATAGGATGAATGCTCTTCATCATCCTAAGGCACTTGAATTAAATTTCGAGTTCAATGTAAAGAAACACCCGAAGATTGATGCTGGTATGAGCAAGAGAATTTCTAACCATTTACCTCATGCCGCTGCTGGAATTACCTCGTCTTGCCCCAATGTGGGGTGGTTCTTGACAGGGGTAAGAAAATGAAATCGCCGCTCAAGGATGTTTGCAATGGACACCTGTAGTGTTTAGATAGAGAATTGGATGCCTCTATCACTTCGGCTATCATACCTTTTGCGAGAAAACCCATTACCTCGAGGAATGCAGATCCCGACTACTGCTCATCTCACTGGAGATTAGACCATAGGATGTGTATGGGAATGGCTTACTTTTCATCATCCCGTCATGCCCCATTCTGTATACTCAATGTATCATATGTAATTTACACTCCCTATTCAAAGTTGGTAAGTTCAATTGGACCAAAGAGACTTTCCCAATTGAAACCATCCCAAATGGAGATTAGTAATCCAAGTAGGAATTGAATAGACATGCATCGGAGAATCATGAAAACTTCATATTATCAATAATGTCAAAACAATTCAAGCATAATACTTCTTTACAGCATCAGAGTTAACAGGATTGGTAAAAACTCGACCATCCATCTCTGCCAGAATTAGAGCACCACCTGAGAGTACCTTCTTCACAACATACGGGCCGCCATAGTTTGGCGCAAACTTCCCTTCTGGGAATGGAATTATGGGCAACAACTTTCGCAAAACAAGATCTCCTTCCTGGAATTGTCGAGGCCTGACTTTCTTGTTAAATGATTTAGCGACCCTTTGCTGGTAGCACTGGCCGTGACAAATGGCTTTGAGCCGGTTCTCATCAATCAGGTTCAATTGATCCATCCGCTGTTGGATCTAGTCGACTTCTTCCAGCCCATCTTGGGACAATATGCGCAAGGAAGGAATCTCTACTTCAACTAGTAACACCGCTTCCATTCCGTATACAAGAGAGTACGGGGTTGCCCCAGTAGATGTTCGAATTGAAGTTCGATATGTCATGAGTGCAAATGGCAGCCTCTCATGCCAATCAAGATGATTCTCGGCCGTTTTAGCTAAGATCTTTTTGATGTTCTTATTGGCTGCCTCCACCGCTCCATTCATCTGAGGGCGATATGGAGAAGAATTCAGATGCTTGATTTTGAATTCTCTGAACAACTCATCCATTTGCTTGTTATTCAAATTTGAGACATTATCTGTGATTATGGTTTCAGGCGAACCGTATCGAGCAATAATGTCCCGACGGATGAATTTCACAACATTTCGTGCTGTGACTGCCAAATACAATGCGGCTTCGATCCATTTTGAAAAATAATCAATAGCGACCAGAATAAAACGATGCCTATTAGATGCTTTAGGATTGATAGGGCCGATCACGTCGATGCCCCACATAGAGAATGGCCATGGCTCAGATAACTGATGCAACTCACTTGGAGGAACATTAATTTTGTCACCATGGATCTGGCACTTGTGACAACTCCGGACATGTTGAATGCAATCGCTCTCAAGGGTGAGCCAGTAATATCCCAACCTCATGATCTTCTTGGCCAGCATGTGGCCGTTCATGTGCGGACCACAAATTCCTTCATGCACCTCCATCATCAGACGGACTGCCTCTGTAGAATCAATGCATCTCAAAAGGATCGAATCAAAGGACCGCTTGTACAGGCACTCGCCACTCAAAAAGAATTTTGAGGCCATTTTCTTTATATATCTCCGATCGGCTACGATACTCTTCTCTGGAAACTCCTGCTTTTGGATATAAGTCTTGATGTCACGGTACCAAGGCTTACCATCCGGTTCCTCGGTCGTAACCATACAATAAACCGGTCTTCTCAATACGTCAATCATCAAAGGCTCGACTTCTAGCCCATCAGTGGCTTGCAACATTGATGATAGGGTTGCTAGTGCATCAGCAAACTGATTTTGCGTTCTAGATAGATATTCAAATGAGATGTCATCAAACTCAACCACTAATTCATCCAGATATTCATGGTAAGGCAGCAATTTGGCATCTCGTGTCTTCCATTTCCCGACGGTTTGCAGAATAATCAACGCTGAATCCCCAAACACCTTAAGCCGGGTTACTCCCATCTCAATTGCGGCTTGCAATCCAAGAATGCATGCTTCGTACTCTGCGATGTTGTTAGTACAAGGAAAAACCAATTTCGCTGCCATTGGATAATATTGTCCTCCTGGGGATATCAACACCGCACCGGTACCTGACCCGGACAAATTTATGGCTCCATCAAAAAAATGGTCCAAGAATAGTCACCTACCGACATGATTCGATCCTCGGGATGGTCGACATCTTCATGTTGTCCCGGATTTTCGGCCAGGACATCAGCTATTACCCGCCCTTTGACTGACTATTACCGTGGGACGAGAATTGCTTGAAGAAGCCCAACCCTCAGTTCTTACCATGAATGACAATATTGTTCGATCGTTGGTTATCGTCATCGGGTTGGTTTGGAATACTTCGACAAGATAAAAAATTTTTTGATAAAAACATTTGTAATTTCATTGATATAAGATCAATTAATTACATCTTATTGAAAGGGAAATCTTGCAGTGCAACATAAAAGGAAATCTTAGAAAATGACATGGAAACGGAATTCTAGAAAAAAAAAATGGAAGTTCCCACGCAGGGGAAAACATAAACACGAAGATGTTACTCTGAATCTAAACCCTCCAGTGGATCGTCGAATATGGCATTGACGGACAGTCTCGGTGGTTTAGGCACCATGTAAGGCTCTTCATCGGGGCTCTCATTAACCTGCATTGGATCTTCAGATATTGCAGCAATAGTTAAGTCTCCAAACCAGTCGGCTAGGCTAGGTATGTTATCCTCATCAGCATCTTTGTTATCGAAAACCATTGGCGCAGGTTTCTGTCCTTTTGAGTCGGGGAAGACTATGCCAAGATCATCCTTGAATTTACTCAATTCATCATAGCCGCCCACCACTCCGGCTGAAATGAAAGTCTGATAAAGAGGCAGGGGTAAAGGTCTATATTCTGATTTTCCACAGCCTATCAGGCTTTGGCATCTATGGTTAATTCGACGATACCAGCGACCTCGTCCACGGTGCCTATCTCCCCGGTATCCTAAGCCAGCTGTATGGATTTGTCCACTAGCCTCGATCGGAGTGAGCATTCCTTGACCACTTTTGCCTAAACCAGTACCAGGCTCGTACCCATTGCCCACCATTACCTTGGCAATCATGAGAGAAGCTTTTGACAGTTCAGGAACCGGTAAAGAGCTATCTGGTGAGGCGTGGATAGTGTGTATCAACTCGAAAGCATGATACGAGTCCTCTTCAGTATAGGCTGGTTCAATGCAAGTGATGGCGGTTGCATTGAAAATGCGATGATCTTCCTCACCATGGACAACCACCAGTTTTTGCTCGACTACAAACTTAACTTTCTGGTGAAGACTCGATGGTACGGCACCTGCATTATGGATCCATGGACGGCCAAGCAGCAAATTGAAGGCTGAAGGGATGTCCAATACTTGGAACAGAATATTGAACATGGAAGGTTCGATTTGAATTTCAAGGTTGATCTGTCCTAGAACATTCTTCTTCATACCATCGAATGCTCTAACCGAAGTGTTGGCGGTCTGCATTCTGGCCAAGTCAATACCCAGGCGGTTGAGAGTAGCCAGGGGACACAAGTTTAGAGCCGAACCATTGTTGATCAGTACCCGGGCTACATGGGTTTGCTTGTGCTTCACCGTTATGTGCAAGGCCATATTGTGATCTCGCCCTTCAGTCGGGATCTCATCGTCGGCAAATACTACTTGATTTTTTAGTAGGATTGTCCCAACAAAGTTCTCTAATTTGTCTTGATCAATATCTTCAGGCATGTGCACTTGCCCCAATACCTTCATTAATGAGTCGCGATGCTTCTCAGATGACTGTAGGAGCTCCAGCAAGGAAACCTGGGCTGGCAACTTTCTCAATTGATCAACTATACTATACTCGATGGCTTTGATGATTGCTAAGAATTCCTTAGCCTTTTTCTCATTAACATGCTTAGCTGACTGATCATGATCATAAACTCGTCCCGATCTGGTCACCAATGCTAAATCATAATACCATGATACTGCTTTATCATATGCGTACAGGAATGGCTGTGGTGCAGCGACTATAACAATCCTGAGTTCATCATCACAAGCGTCTTCCAAGGGCGACATGTCAACTAATTCTGGATCATCTTTAATCAATTATGTAATATCGTTCTTATTCAGATTGGCTTTTTGCTCGGACACACCTTGTGTCATAGTTACAGCTGCAAACTCTTGATCACAGTCTATTATTATCTGTGACGTGGTTGCCACCAACCCATCTTGGCTAGTACATATGATCATCCTTTGGTCGATCAGGGTGAAGACTTTTTTCTTCAGTTGGTCAAAAGATACCACCTCTTCAGTACGATAATAGCCTGCCCTGACTAGAGCATCAAAGGTGTAAACTATCCGTACCTTGAAACCGCCAACTGGATCAGCTTCCGAACTAAAAACAGCATTGGCCTTACCCGAGTGATCAGGCAAAGGATTATTTTGGACATTGGGCTGTTGATTATCCTGGAATGTGAATGCTTTGGAATCGAGCAAGTCCTGGATCCGGTTCTTGAGAGTGAAGCATTCATCAGTGTCGTACCCGGGCTCACCGCGGTGGTAATCACACTTCTTTGACGGGTCGTACCTTGCAAAGGATGCATAGTTTGGGCGCATCGGTTCTGATGTCAACAGCTCTTTCTTACGTAGAACAACCAAGACCTAGGAAGGAGTCTCGGGAAGTGGGGAAAATTGCCGATTATTGCGCCTGAATCCTCTTTGCCCTTGAGTGCCAAAGTTGGCTTGCTGTTGAACTCTTGGCGCTTGAATCGGAGGCCTTTTGGTATACGTAAAATTCACTTGTGGGGCTGGTTCTTTGTCCTTTTTCATTCCAAACCGCTTTGCACTAGTACCAGCATCTTCGTACCATCCCTTCTTGATTCCGATCTCTATTTCCTCTCCCATTGCAATAAGGTGGCTGAACGACATTGCCCTAGTCACCAAAATACGTGATCACATCGCCTGAGGGAGGGTAGAGACAAACAATCTCATGAGTTCCCGCTCAGGCGGGACTGGCTTTAGCTGGGACGCAATATTCCTCCATCTAGAGGCGTATTGCTTGACTGTCTCACCCTTCTTCATTTCTGACTGTTCCAAGTCCTCTCTAGTGGTTAGGATGTCCAGGTTAAAACTAAGATGTTTGACAAATGTAGTGGCCACCTCTTCCCAATCGTCCATACGATAGATCTCGTAGTCAATATACCACCTCATGGCTGCGTCTTTCAGACTGGCCTGAAAAGTCTGAATCATCATAGGACCATTCGCTACATGCCTACTCATTCTTGCCTGGTACATCTGGACATGCTGAACTGGATTAGATGTGCCTTCATATTTTTCAAAATCGGTGTCTTGAACTTCTCCAGCATATTGACTTTTGAAAAGACAGATATGTCAATCTGTGGTATGTTATGCGCCCCTTCTATCTCTCGTATCTGCTGCTTCATTTAAGTAATGGCTTTCATGGCTTCCTCACTTACTCCCCCGGCCACAGGATTAGCTCGGGGTGCAAGGACAACGGGCGACGTGTCAGAGCTGGCACCAGTGATAATGACACCTTCGAATGGATTCACATGTGTGGAAGTGCGGTCAGTGCCTTTGCCAGCGTTGTCTGGTGAAGGAATTGTCTTGGGTGGAAAGACGGAGCTGGACGGTTGAAGCTGGCCTAGGAGATCAACCGTCAACTTCTCCATCGCATGGGACAGCATTCCCTCGAAATGGTTATTCATCATGTTCATGTGCTCCTTCAAGGCTCCCTGCAGTGCTTCATGAACGATAGAATTGATCTCAGCTTTATCGGCCATTTTTCTCGTCACTGACCGGGTAATATGTGGGTGCTGGAGATCCGTGATGAATTACCTACAAAATTAATGATTGGGGTAAGTATAATGTGTGAGAAAAGTGGGTTGGTCCATGACACTCTCTAAGCTCTAAAATGAGGCAAAGATAAAACGAAAGGATTGATTCAAGCAGCTTCCAGTTTCGTCGACCTTTACGCGAAAAATCATATTAATTCGTACAGAGGTCAAAATGGTATGAAAATTTGGGAGCCGATATCCAAGATGATGATTAACAACTTTCATGTTTTAGTCACAAGCAAATTCTTTGTGGATTAATACAGTTTAATATTTCTTTGCAAAAGTTCTGCCCAGAAAACTGATTTGTCCGGTTTTTACTTTGAGGATAAATGGGTTATCAAAAATATGAATTGATGCACAAACATTTCCAGTTCACTAATTAAAAGCCCAATCTACAACTTTCATGTTTTAATTTTTCTCCAAAGAGCATGTTTTCTAGTGATAAATGGAGAAACAAAAGTGAAGTCGAGAAAATTCCAGAATCCAGACAGTTTTTCTTTCACATTAAATTCAGTAATAAATGGAAAATACATTGAATTGATTCAATTTGTTTTTTGAGTGATGAATTAGGGCTTTATGAATGTTTTCTGTGAAGACTATATGGATCAATTAAAACTATAAAGTTCAATAAAAAATTATGTAATACCAGAAAGTCATATCTGAATAGTAACCTTTATTACAAGAAAAGCTCATAAAGTCATAAAAATGCAATTAAACATGGAACAACAATCCTAAACATGGCAAATCAAGCTGTTTTTGTTTTCTTCGTAGCGACGCAATCTATAGACAAATGGGCCTCCAACTCTTTCCGAAGTCGTGCATTTTCCTTAGCCAAAGTCTTCATTTGTCTTTTTGCCTTTTGCGTCTTCTTTGCATAGGTCTCGATCTCGGCTTGACAGGTGGGCTTCACAATCACCAATGGGAACTTCAGAAGCATGTGAGTTGGTATCAAATGATACTTAATATATTGGGCCTTCTCATGATAACATTTTTCCTTTCCCTCGAGCTCCTCCTTGGGTAGTGATAGTGAGCGAGTCTTGGACTTGAGCCAAGTTTGGTCAAGATGCTTGATCTCGGTTCTATAATTCTCGCCTGCAACGAATTCAACTTGAAAAGTGTTTGGCCCCAAAGGTGGTGGAATATCCTGTAAAACTCCATATTGTCGTACCACACGGAGAGGATGATACTGCGTCATACCGGTAATACCCAAAAGAAGTATAGGCTCTCGCTCACCATGGTACAAACGAGCCTTAGAGACTTGAAACCATATAGCTTGCCATAGAAAAACCTTGGGACTCAGATCTTTAAATAAATCAATCCACTCGGAATAAGACAATCTAGCAATATTTTTTTGCAATTCTTGAAATTTTGCAATTGGATTTTCCTCTTGACTTACCCGTGGAATGGTCATTTTTTAGCCGAACTTAGCATAATGAGAGAAAAACCACATTTGCAAAAGTCCAACCGGAGCGTGAAATGTTTTTTCCTTGTTTTGCTTAAAACGAGTCAAAGATATAAAAGTCTCGGCCAGGATAGCATTAGTAAAGTTCATTCCACTGCAAACTTGCCTAGCTATCCAAGCCATGGATGGACTAATAAAATCCTTTTAGAGCGGAAAGATCACAAGTCCGAAAAAAGCTAGAATAAAGATCTTGCTTTATAAGTATGAATTACTCTCATAAAAAAAGTTCAACGAGGAATGAGAAAGGGCACATATGACAATTTCCTTTTAAAATTTTCCTCATTTTATTTTCGCTAATTTTCAAAAACTCAGCAAAAATGAAAATTGGATCCATTTCCACACAAGGGCGAATTAAATCAATGCTCAAAGGTTTTCCAATGGCAAGGCTATACTCTTCCAAAGTCGGAGTGAGCTCGTGCTTACCTAAAATGAAAGTAGCAGTATATGGGCACCAGAAATGTAAAAGCGTCTGCATGACCCCAGTCTGTAATTCGATATCCAAAAGTGGCAATACGTGACCCATACGACTAAAGGCATAGGTCTGTGCATCAATGCTCAAGTGCCTCCACATCTGCTTCAACTCGGCCTTTGGAATGTACACGAAACGGATATCAATGTGTCCCATTGTCTATAAATCACGCGCCACAATCCTAAGTGTCATGGACCAACCCAAACAATAACATAAGACAAGATGAAGTTCAGAAGCGTACTTTACCGTGAGATAGGAAAATAAACAATCACAGGGACATGCACATGACTCGTGGGTTAACCTTATTCTAACTATCCTAAAGGCTCACAAATTGAAGCGAAAGACTTACGGCAAGGCGACAATCTCGCGCACATAATCAAGATTAGTCGCTATCCCGCGACTTAACCAAGATTATCCGGGCATTTCCACTTCGGCTACTCGAGTCAAAAATTAAAACCACCGCTTTGGTAATCTTACCAAGCCTGAGGCATAACTTTTAAAACTCATTTTTGAAAAAAAGTTCGGGATTGAATCTGGACTAACTTTCGACGTGATCTCACGGCGAACGCTAGAACCAAATCACAATACCATCCTAAAACTAGTGGCCCAAGTCCAACCATGGGATGTGTGTGATATAGTGCTAAAGCGATTAATCATGCACAACAATTAAATGCAAACACCGCTTCAATAATTCAAAAATTAAATGACAAGTTTCACACACCAAACCTACAAAACAAAGGGTTAGCCAAACACTCCACCCCTTATAACTCCCATTCTGCAAAACCATTTAACATCTAAAAATTAGAATCCAACCAATTCTCAGACCAAATGGATTTTCACGAAATTTTTTTGGCCTAAGTTCACTAAGGCTTTTAAAATTTTGAAAGAAAATTCAAGTACTCCAATTAGTGCTTTATTTTTTCGAAAATTCCAAAAAACCAGTCTCCAGTGGAGTCGCCAAGCTATCACGACCCGAAAAAATCGGTTTCCCAATTTTTAAAGTTAATGGATTACCAGGTTAATTAAATTGAATTAACTAGCCTAGCTCGAACCCTCCCAAGTTTTACCGAATCGTGACTTAGGTTCAATTTCATCAAAAGAAAGATTTATCTTGGAGTCGCCACTAATCATTTTGGGTAGGTTGATTAGACACCTAAATAAAGCATCGAGAGAAATACTTTATTCCTACGAACCAGAGATTAATGAGTTCGGGGACTTTGTTACACTAATATTTCTACTAGCGCCCTTTCGGTACCAATTTCATGAAAATGTTCAACTTGGCAATTTTGATGAATTTTCACTTGAGATTCAAAGGTGCAATTTTTTTTTATTTTCTTTTTATGAAAAGGATAAAAAAAATTAAACTATATGCATGTCATGAATGAATTTGTTTTAGAAGAAGATGCGGTATGATAAAGAAATTTATTTACAGGATAATTTACACGTGCAATGATTTACATGATGCTAATTTTGAAAGATATGATTTTGAAGTATGGAAGTGAAATGATATATCTAACAAGATTTAGAATAGATCCAAATCAATTAATTTAGGCAACGCAATTTTTCAACATTCCAAAGGGATGGAATCGTTACCTAATGTGGCGGATTTGATTGCCAAATTTGAACCTTGTATTACTCTACGGATCGAGACGTCGGATCTCAGCTCCAACAACAAGGAATGGTTGCGATCAAGTGCAAATGAAAGAAGCGGTGTGAGGGACTCGACCGGCAAATCTCTGGTGGAAGAAACGGCATAAGGGACTCAATCGGAAAATCTCTCGATCAAACTTTCTTCTCTCGTTTTCAAGCTCCCTTCTCTCATTGATTTTTTTTTCTCTAAATTTTTTTCCTCTCAAAATTTTTTTTCTGTCAAGTCTCTTTCCCTTCTCCTTAAAATCTCTCCAAATTTTTTTCCCCCCTCAAAATCTCTTCTCCTCCTCTTTTATAGACAATTCTTCCATCACCCTTTTATTCATCTTCATCTTCCATTCTTATTTTCATCTTCCATTCTCATCCTCCATTCTATCTCCATCCTCCATTCTTTATTTTCATCTTCTATTTTCATCCTCCATTCTATCTTCATCTTCCATTCTCTATCCCCATCTTCCATTCTCTATTTTTACCATCCATTCTCTATCACCATCCTCCTTTCTCCATCTTCCTTTCTTCACCAACTCTTCTTTTAGTTATTTGCAAACTAATCACTCAAGTTTTAAGTATTTGCATTATAGTCCTTGAGGTCTTAAGTATTTACAATTTAGTCCCCATAAAAAGTTTAATTTCATTTTGAACCAATTTAGGGACTAAATTTTTGTGCGTATTGATCCTTTTCGCAAAATTGGGCTAATCCAGAGGGCTTTTCAGGCAAAATAAAATGTGGAGGACTTGAGTTTGATGTATTTGACTCAAAAATGTAAAAATTCAAATTTTGGACGCTAAAACATTTTTTTTGAAAAAATTCGAGATTATGGTTTGCTAAGAAACACATAGTCCCGAACTTTTTTTTTTATTTTTCAAGAGGCCAATATGAAAAGGGAATTAAAATAAAATTATTGGATATTTTTTTTTATATTTTTCGGTCTCAAAAGCTATTTTTTATGATTTTTCTTTTTATTTTCCTATTTTCGAAAAAATATTAAAAATATGCGAAAATTTCCAAAAAAACATTTTTTGTTGGAAATGGACCCCTAGGCTGGGCCAGGGCCTCCAAAGTCCATTTTGTAATTTTTTTTAAAATTTTTTATAAGTTTTCTAGAATTTTCTAAAAATAAAATGGCTAAAAATCAAGTGTCAACACTCAAGCCATGTAATTCAATTAATCTTAGAATCTTGAATTAAACCCATTCATCACCGATCCGATATAAATATACAATGCATGAAAAATTATTTTTTGTGAGAACTAAAGCCAATTCTCAATTTTTATATAATAAAAAAACTTAAAATTTAGGTGTCAACAACGAAACTGATGATTAATCCGAAGTACCTCGTCGAAGAAGATGGCGTAGCCCTCGGTAGCAAAAGGTGCGACGAAGGGCTCGGAGGCGTCTCGCATGTGAGAGACGGCCATGGCGAGCACTTCGCCGGACTCCACCCTGCTGTGCTCGGGGCCTCTGGACATGACCTCCAAAGCCTCCAATGTCATTAACTGCCACGAGAGCTTCGACGACCTCAGTTCCAACGGGAGGTACAGCAACATCGACGTCGCATCTTCCATTTCCTCCGTCGAAAATCTCTCTCTCTCTCTCTCTCTCTCTCTCTCTCTCTCTCTCTCTCTCTCTCTCTCTCTCTCTCTCTCTCTCTCTCGACGGTGATGACCGACGATGAAGATCGAGCAGTGACAATTTCAATTTTAGCCGTCGCTTGGAAATTACCCAATCAGCCTTCATGAAGAAGAATAAATGCGAGTTGTTTCCAAAGTAGACCTATCTAAAATGGTAAAAAGAGAGTACGAGGTAAAATCTTTTTGGGCATTTTACACGGAAAGGTCAACATGTATGGTATCTTTAAATCCATGTGATTTTCTTTTCTTTAACAGCTTTGGCTAAATGGAGGAGAGTTACATCTTTAATCAGTAAGCCATATCTTATCATGGTTGACTTACAATATATTTTTTTCCTTGTCAAAGTCAAAATTTGGATTAATCACTAATGATATCTTATGTCCCCGGATAAAAACAAGGATTGGCCTCATTTGCTTAACAATAACGAGCAAATTCAATTTAAGAAACACGATATAGCCGTTTAATTTTTCCTAACGAGAAAAAGATACAGCTAAGTAGATGATAAATGAAGGAAATATAATGGTAACCGATGTATGGTCAGTTGAAATTGAAATTGAAATTGAAGATAACAAAAAATATTAGTTGAAATTGAATACGTTTGACATACCATTCTCAAATAGAAAGAAATGTATTTACTGATGACACATTGTGCATATAATAATATGAAGCAAAGGATGAAAGGAAAGAAAAAGATTAATCGGTTCCTAGGTTGACCATGGAAATAGCCTCTTCGGTTCTTAGGTTGACCCTGGAACTAGATGGTTCGATTCCTGGCCAGTTCTAGGGTTTATTGATTTTGTTCCCATTTCTAAACACCGAGAACCTACCCTTTCGGTTTCATATCTTGAACCTACCCACTGGGAGGGAAGAGGCCTTACTGGGCAAATCCTAATGCAAATAGAAACAAATAATTGACAACAAAAAGAAAATTTAAGAACGGAATTCAAGTGCCCTAAAAATAGTTAATGACTAGAATGGGCCAGCTGTTAATTAGTCAAATAATTAATATATAACCATACAAATTTATTAACAATTTGGTTAACGAATATAATACAGAAAAGTTTAAACTTACCCAATTAGCCTTGGTTTAGAAAAATTAATGCACAAAGATATGTCGTAACGTGTATTGATGGGCACGTGCGTGTGAACAAGTTGTTTCCAAAGTAAACCTATCTAGGATGGGCAGAAGAGTGTATATGGTATAAAATCTTTTGTATCCCGTATAGAATAGAAAGGATAATCAAATGTTTGATACGGCGCCTGAAGGACACAAGGGATATGGGAATGCATCAAAAAATTGATACTAAGAATCCGTCTCGATTTAAAGCTCTAATCTCGAATAATGCTTTCATGGAAATATATAGACTAAAGATGCCAATGAGATTATCATAATTAATTAAGAAAGCAAGTCGAGAGTATGCAAAGATTTTCCTAAGGTTTCTAGTACTATAAATACGACATAGCTGCTCGTATGACACAACGCGACATATACATAAATCCTTAATAATATTACATTTTCCAGAAGAGATACCTCATGCATCCCCCTTCGAACAGTGGGTCACAGCAATGCCGGTGATGTAAATCAATTGGCGGGAGTTAGCGATCTGTAGCCATGTAGCCTAATCGAGTTCTCCGGTGGAACCCGATTAGGTTCCGAACTACTAGAGCCAACCTCATACGTAGAAGAAGGAAGCACAAATTCTTGTGCTTGCTTGCCGTCAATCTTCGCTTCCTCGTTGGATAAGCCAAGTTCGTGTCTCCCCGTTCATATCCCTTTCGCATGCTATAATTAGGTCCTTTGAAAACTATTGGGTCCCGTTCCAAAATTTTCATCACTAGAGAATGAGGTGATTGAAATTTTTTATGAAAGGAGACGGAAGCGAAAAACTAAGATTTTAAAACTTTATCAAACTAGTTTCAAATTCGGTCCAATTAGTCCGGTTCCCGAGTGGTTTGTCACTTCGAACTAAAAACCAAACCAGTTCCAACGGGAAACTAGAACCGAACTGGTTTTTAGTGCGGTCCTATCGGTTCCCGGGTAGAACTGGTCCTATTGGTCAGCCTTAATTGGATGAGTTATTTGGCATATATTTAACAGAAATTGGGCCTCAACAGTATGAAAGTAATCGTTCACCAACTCTATTCGGCAAATATAGATTATCAAGGCTTTCTATGATCCAGCTACAGAAGTTTTATCACCTGCGTATCAGTATTAAAATGGCAGCAGTCCTTCATCATATCCTAATGTGCAGTTAATATGTCTGCTCTAAAATACATGTGCCTTTGCCTTTGTGCTTACTTGCCTCGCTCACTCTTTTCTATTCTTAAATGGTAGGAAATTCTTCGGTTGGGAAAGGTCTTAGACGCCTTACGAAACATACTAGGAAGAAGATGCAAGCTTTTGCATCCCACTTGATTCAGCCATGGAAACATATTATGATGGAAGAATCAAAGGAATGCATGAAGAATGGAAGTGATGACCATAATGAGTGTGCAAAAGCCAGGGAGAATAAGGTAAAAAAATCCTCCTCTTTCTGGTCTGAAGCAAAGATAAGAAAAACTGGATCAGGCAGCACTCCTGATTTTGAGAAGATGTCAAGGTCGGATGTTGAGATTACTGAGGAGAAGGCAAATTGTTACGCGAACATGTCGTCTCCTAATCTTGCTCGCCCGCTGTCTGCTTTTGTGACTAAATGCAACGACCCGATGAGGGACAGAGTACGAGAACTTCTCTTCAAGGCTTTGTCTACTGTTTCTGGAGAAGCCAGCAACGACATCATCGACAAAAAGTATGCAAGCAACTCATGCAGCATTGCTTTTTCAATTAAGTCAACCAAGTTCCAGATTTGGGGTCGCATGAATGGGACCCACAAGGCGAAGTACAAGTCCATAATGTTCAATGTTAAGGATCCAACAACCCGGAAGAGAAAAGTTCTTGGCCATGTCAAGTTGGGGCGGCTCTTGAACATGACCAGGGAAGAAATGCCAAGTGATGAGAGGCAACTTCTAAATCAACAGATAAAGGAGAAAAAGCTTTGTCCAAGTGTGAGCTAAAAGCCGCCCCGGAAGCCACGACTAATCAATTCAAGCGTGGCCGATGTGACGAGAGAAAATGCACTTACTACGATGTGTAGACGAGGAGCACAGGCAAACCAACGCCAGCACAGGCAAACCAACGCCGACATATGTTACTTGTCTTAATTGTAACAACTATTGGAAGTTCTGTTGAGATCGCTTGCTTAGGAGCTGTTAGGACGTGATGATGTTATTAGAAAGTCCATCTCAAAAAATCAAACTGATAAGTTAAGGAAGACCACTTGAATAAGACCCATAATTAAGCGATGAGGGGCAGCTCGAGTATACAAACTGTAATCCTTGACACTTTGTCAGAGTGATTGAGTGTGAGATGATGTGATCTATCAACTCGAACTCCCTCACATTGTAACCTTTGATTGATTGACAAGTGAAATCCAACTAGTAAATTGTGAGCGTGGAAAGTGGACATAAGCTTGATCTAAGCCGAATTACTATAAATTTTGGGTGCAATTTTCTCTATCCCTTAACTCTCATACATTATTCATAATATTTTATACACAAACTGAATATGATCACTGTTTTTGTTTAGACTCAAGTTTAAATTCTATATTGATTTATCGAGATATTTAAAATGCCCCTCCTAAGTGATACTGCTAGTCATAACATAGTAGACTCTTTATTAAACGATGTGGACAATACTTCCATAAATGATATGACTGGTTCATTGCAATTTTGAGCAGATACTGAATTTGTAGGATTACCTGCTCTTTTCGTCAATTTTGTTAACTTTGATGAGTTATTCATATGTACTATGGTTAAAAATATGGGGTTCTCTGTCCTTCTTTAGTACTATTTCTGCGTTTCAGTTTGGGAGTACGTACACTCCTTGTATATTGATTTAATTTCATAAATATTTCTAATACAAACACTAAATGGTAATTACTTTAGGTCGGTTGATTCACCATTCGATTAAAATTTATGCTTTCATATCCACAACGCGATTAATATACGCATATGGACATAATGATGATCTTCTTATTACATAAAAATCATATATGTTTCCGCAAATGACCAGATTGGAGTAGCACTTAATTAGTCACTAAGGAAAGGATTCTAATGCAATCATATCGAATAAATGACAGCAAAAGGAAAATTCAAAAATAGAATCCAAGAAAAGTTAATGACCAGATTGGGTTAGCACTTAATTAGTCAAATAATTAAGAATCAGATAGGCTTATAGATAATTTGGTAAGTACATAGGGTAGCAAATTTAAATTATCCTATTGGCCTTGATGTAGAAAAATTGACCAGATTGGGCTAGCACTTAATTAGTGAAAAAAAATTAATAATAAGGTAAATTTATGGTAATTTTGGTAAGTATATAAGATGCATCTCAAAGTAGACCTATCTAGAATGAGCAAAAGAGAGTAAGGCTAAAATAGTTTTTGCATTTCCCACGAAAAGATCAATGTGTATGGTATCTTAAATCCCTATACTTTTCTTTCCTTCAACAAGTTTGCTTTGTCGGATTTTCTCCCACGAAATTATGTCTTATGAAGTTTTTTTTTGTGTGTGTCTGAATTGAAATTTGGATTGATCACTATAAACAACATGATATCTTATGTCGTTGGTGATGCAATGTCAGCTTCATATAATTAACAAAACGAATTCATTCAAAATAAAAGTATAACCGCTAACCGTCTGCCAATGAGAAAAAAAAGGAATAAATAAAAAAGGAATAAAGTACGGATATATAACGGTAAATAGTGTGCGGTCAATTGGTAATGAAGAAGATTAATCAATTGAACTAACAAAATCAGATACATCACTTACCAATATGAGAACAAATACATATTTAACTTCAAAAATCTCGCTCTAGATTCCGGAGCATACGGTATCAAGGTGGGATAAGAAAATAGTTTCTGTTTACAAGGAGCAAACTTTGGAAGATCTATGGAAAAATTAACATCTACCGAGATCGAGACGTTTTAGATATTGTGGGAGAGGGCAAACAGAAGACCAATGAAGAGAATTCGAATTCAACAAAATGGTCCTAGTCAATGAATGAATCCAAACGCAAAAGTACAACTAAAATTAGGGTTTCTCAGCAGCTAAAAAGGGATGTCAAATATGAGTAATTTCTCCAATATGGCAAGTTTGAATTTACTCGATTAGGCGTGAGGAGGGAAAATATAAGTAGAGACAAGTTCTGCAAAGCAGACTTGTCTTCTTCAAGTTTGTCTTCACTTGGGTATCATCTCATCCCTTTGTCTTAACTTATGTTTGCTGCATCAACATTTTGATGTGCTCTCTTGTTCCTTTCCTCCAGTCATATCCTTTTTTTTCCCCTTCTAGTGTTAGATTACATAGGTAGTGTTCCTTAACCTAAGTTTGTCTTCATTTTCCTATGTCAAATGGTACATCGACTGCTCGAATCTCAGATGTGTTTGATAGATCAAGCATATTTCTTCAAGTGATTTATTTATTTATTTTTTTGGCTGATTCTTCTATGCATAGTTCATTACGGTATTGATGTCTGCAAAGATGATGCTCTCTCTTTTTCCATGCATCAGTTTGGTTCATTTTTTTTTCTTTTGTAATTTACAAATTTTGACTGAAATGTTGTATTTGAATTATCAATTTCAAGTGTAAACGATTGCATCGTGATGCCTAAGGACATGATCTGATAGATCATTGTATCGTGGAGGGCATGGAATACTTTACTTCAAACCATATTATTTGGATGTTCCAAATTTAATTTTTTCGTTGGATGGTCCAAACAATCACATATCTAACAACTCTCTGATCATTTGATTACCCTTTATCTTTAGAAGTGAGTGTTTACATGTATTTATCAATTTATTTATTTATTTATGAATGACCATTTTTTGTAGGTTGATTTTGAGCAAGGTTTACTTCTAGCTAGTGCTTCTCATATCGTCCATAGATAAAGTACGTATATTCTCATTTCTTTCTTTTCTATGTGAAATTTTATTTGTTTATGAGCATTAACAAATAGTGATGGGCTGTTTTTGCTTCGATGTTTTTAAAGTTTATTTTAATGGTTTCATTTGACTATGTGATTAAGGTTCGCCATTTTGAATCCATAGTATAGATCTTGAATGACATTTTGGTCATGTAGATCAGTAGAAAGAAAAATGCGGTTAATTCATCTTCTGACCACATAATCTAAATCCATTAGTATTTAATCAACTCATGGACGGATTTCATCCAAACCTTGATGCTTTTGTTGCCTATGAGTTTTATCAAACTTGTCCTTGGTGACCAAATATGATATGAGGTTAACTTCAAGAAATCATCTTTGCATCCTATTCTCGTTATGTTAATTAGGTCCATTTCAAATTTTTTAGATCTCGTAAATTTCAGTCCCATTATGGGTAAATTAATACTCATTCTCAAGTGATAAATCAAGTAGCAAAATGTGTAGGCATTGAAAACGAAAACTGTCGCGTTTAACTATATTTTCTTGTTTTATATCTACTAGTAATATGATAAAACTAGTGGTACCATCACAAACCATTAACTCTGTGTGAAGTCTGCATAAGAACTTTCACACAGCGAGAGACTAATTGTATTGAAGAGTATGTTGAAATGTTGTTATCTCTTTAGTTTTGTTGAACAAAAGAGAGCGTTATATACAGTAGAAGTGTCGTTATTTTCTTTTGTCTGCGTTTGACGTAGTTTTGGATGTGGAGGAATTGATATGTGCTATGTGTTAACGTTGGTGAAGTTGAAGCTCAGAGATGGAGGCGGAGTTGGTCGAGATGTTCCGATTGGCGAGCAAAGCTGCAGACGCAGCGGCTGTGAATGGGAAAGGTGGAGGGGCTGACGAAGAAGTGCGGTGCATTGACGCCTTGCAGCGCCTCAAGTCCTTCCCGGTCACGACTCAAGTCCTCGTCTCCACCCAGGTATATCCCTTTTCCTCATCTCTATTTCTGATTTGCATGTGCTTGCGTTCATCGTTCCCTTGTTATGACCACGGTTTTGATAACAGCTGAGCAGGACCTGTGAGAGAGTGAATTTATTTTCGATTTTTCTTTTCTTGTTCGAGAATCAGATGAGAAAATTCAATGCTGTATGCTGTTCTGCTTGTGTTTTTAATGCTCGCAGAGACAACGTAATATTGGAAAGGGTAGCGCTAGGATAACGACACCGTTAGATAGAATTTCTAGCAGCACCATTGAGGCCACATATTTCATCCTTGTGAAAAAGGGCAACTTGTATTTATAGTTCATGCAAGGAAAAAAATCCGAAGATCCACAAATTCAAGATTCATATTTTGATCTTTTCATTATTTCATCTGTTATTATGCAAACTGATATCACTGGTCAAGATTTTTGGTCGCCAGAGAGTTCCTAGCTTGCAAGCAGCTATTTTTCGTAGAACAAGTTATATTGGAAGAGTTATTTGGCATGAATTAAACAAAAATTAGGCCTTAACAGTAAGGAAAGAAGCTTTTCACCAACTCTGTTCAGCAAACGTAAATTACCAAAGCTTTGTATGATCCAGTTACTGAAGTTTCATCCCCCGCATATCATTGTTCAAATGTACAGTCATTATGTCTGCTATAATTGCATGTGCCTTTGCCTTTGTGCTTACCCGCCTCACTCTCTCCCTATTATTCTTACATGATTGGAAATTCTCAGGTTGGGAAAGGTCTTAGACGCCTTACGAAACATCCTAGGAAGAAAATACAAGCTTTTGCATCCGACTTGATCCAACTATGGAAACAAATTGTGATGGAAGAATCAAAGGGATGCAAGAAGAAGGGTAGTGGGGATCATAGTGGGCGTGCAAAAGCCCGGGACAATAAGGCTAACCATTCCTCCTATTTCCATGCTGAAGCAAAGGTTAGAAAAACCTGTCCAGATGGAACTCCTGGTTCTGAGAAGTTGTCTCCTAATCCTGCTCAGCCGGTGTCTGCTACGGTAACTAAATGCGATGACCCATTGCGCGACAGAATACGCGAACTTCTCTTCGAGGCTCTGTCCAGAGTTTCTGGTGAAGCGAGCAAGGACATCATTGACGAAGTGAATGCACGTGACCCATGTAGTATAGCTGTTTCAGTTGAGTCAAAGATGTTCCAGAATTGGGGTCGTATGAACGGCACCCACGGGATGAAGTACAGGTCCTTAATGTTCAACGTGAAAGATCCCAAAAACCCGGACTTCCGGAGAAAACTTCTTCTCGGTCACGTTGAGCCGGAGAGGCTCCTAAACATGACCACGGAAGAAATGGCCAGTGATGAGAGACAACTTCAAAATCAACAGATAAAGGAGAAAGCTTTGTCCAGGTGTGAGCTAGGAGCCGCACCTGAAGCCATGAATGATCAATTCAACCGTGGCCGATGCGGCGAGAGAAAATGCACGTAACTACCAGATGCAGACAAGGATCGCGGACGAACCAACTACAACATATGTCGCTTGTGTTAACTGCAATACTTATTGGAAGTTCTGTTAAGATCACCTGCTTAGGAGCTGCCAGGACGTTGCTTAGAGGAGAGAGGTTTAGTCTGTATAATTTTTTTTCATGTGTTTATCATGTTCCATGGTAGGAACTCCGACATGTATTTATAGTGCTGGACTTCAGAACTCAACAACTTTTTGCATATTGTCAATTTGGTTCCTTAATTAACTATGATAATCTCATTGGAAATTTGCTGATATACTTCCTGAAAAAGAGCATTGAAACCGAGAGTTTCAAATTGAGATGGATTCTTACTACCAATTACGTGATGCATTCCCATATATGTCATGCTCTTGATGCCTATGAATTTTCATTTCCCTATTGGATATGAACAATAATTTTTGAGCCATATTATGATAATATGTGATTGCGTGGACTTTTTATGTGACGTCCTCAAAGTCATGCACCAGGAGACTAGAGAAGTTAACGTTTTAGACCCATCTTCCTTGCACAAATCCAGCTGAAATCCACTCCACGTGCCCCTTCTTTTTCTCTCTTTCTTTCCCTTATCTGCCTAGCCGAATTCTTCAAGTAGATGAGATGAGTTCTCATCATTGCAGCCGAAATTTTTACCCTTCATGCACGAACGTCTGTCCATGTTTCCCTCCCTCATTAATTACTCTTCTTTTCCCCTGCCAATCAGACAAAAATTTCATGCTTAGTGAGCCCACTGACTTCTCTGTTCACGTAAGGAAGCTGGCTGGTTTTTCCTTCTTTCTTCTTCTTCTTTTCTAGTTATTTTCAGCCGAGACTCACGCCATTCGCTGCTCTCTCTCTCACCCCTCAGCTGCTGTGTTTCTTTCTTCAATTCCTGCTGCAGTTTCACTTCTTCTGGCTGCTGGAATTTCTGCTGCAATTTGCTGCTGCTGTGTTTTTCTTCTTCCACTTCTGCTGCAGCATGGGAGCTCTCTGTTGGGTTGCTGTTCTAACTCGTCTGCACCTCTTTTCCTCGTGTCCTTTGCTGGACCGTGTTGCTTCTTCTTCACTCACCGCCGCTGCTCAGTCTCCCTTTCAACAACTGCTGTCTTCACTCTCGGCTGCTTTCTGTCTTCTCGGTTTTCTCGCGTCCAGCACGCGCGCCCGAAGGAAATCGGCTCGTTCGAGGTCGTCTGGTGTCTGAATCGAGCCCCGTTTTCGCCTGTGTACTCGTAAGACGTTAAGCTTCGATATTCTGAAAACGAATCAGCGAAAAACCTCCTAGAGAATTCCCAGTTTTGAATCAAAGTTGACTCTGTTTTGTTGGTTTTCTTCTTTTGCTTGTTGTAGCTGCAATCCTCGTTGTCTCTGCTGTGTTTTGCTTGTTGCTGTGTTTCTGTTCGTCGCTGGAAAATCGCCGTCGATTCCGTCGCCACCGCCGTGAACAGTATCGCCGGAATAGTGTCGCCGAAATAGTACCGCCGGAATAGTGCCGCCGGAATAGTGTCGCCGGAACAGTAACTAGCCGTTGCCGTTCGTGGCCCGAGTTCACCACCGTCTAGCCAAGCTCGAACTCGATTTTTGGGTGAGCACATTTCTAAACTTGACTTAGAATGTCGAGTATGCTAGGGACTAGTAGGGAAAATTTTTTGATGAAAAATATTAAATTTCCTGGACGTCGAATGTTGATTATTTATTGTTGACCTTAGAGGTCAATTGATAATTTTTATGGACTCTAGAAATTACCACGTGTGCCAGATTGTTTGCCTTGAACCTAAGTGACTTAGAATGGAAACTGGGTCTTGAAATACGAGTTTTTGCAACACGAATTGCTTGGTTATTTTATTCGATTTATTTTGAGGTGAATGGTGTGCCAATGTGAATAATTTTGGGAAATGCATGTGGCAGAACTGGCTTGCATGAGTGTTATGGAGTGGGTCAATTGAGAATTTTGTGATGCTCATCATTGATTTGCATATTGGCATGAGACATGTGCGTTTGGCGGAGTGCGTAGAACCGTGCGGGACGGCCCGGCAGTGTCTAGGGGGCCACCGGGAACGCGGGGTGATAAGGAGGTGCCGATCGCAGAGCTAATTGAGCCACGGTCATTGCACTTGCGCCTGAACGTGCTCGGCACGGGGTAGCTGGAGAGACAAGGGTGCCAACTTCGGTGTGAATAGACACGGGTTGGGGCACAGGCCTGAGACGTCTACGACGTGGCCGGGGACCGGCAGTGCCGATAAGAGCCACCGGTTGGGTTGAGTCCGGCAGTGCCCAGAGAGCCACCGGCAACCCGAAAACAGGAAGTCCGGCAGTGCCCAGAGAGCCACCGGCAAGCATTGAGCATCTGCATTGGCATCTGTATGATTTGAGATCACAATATGCATGTGATGATTTACATTCTAGCAAGAGGCGCATGTTGTTTACTAAATTGAGTTTAGATGTGTGTTCACTGAGTTTCGACTCACCTATTTTTGGCTGATCGCCATTTCAGACCCTTGACCGTAGGTATGACTTATCGTATTCCCCCTGTCCGCCACGGGATCCCTCAGGAGATTGAGACACAGGTATTTTCATACCCTATTATGGACGGAGTTTTGTATGAGCGGCATAGCTGTACCGTATGGGTCGACGAAGGCTACGACGTTTTGCTCCCTCATAGATACGAGGGATGGTACCGTCGGGTGGGTCAGGAGTTGTGGCAGGGTCCTCTGCAGGGTTTGGATATACCAGTCTTTTTGATGGGGCCGACAGGCCTGATGAATGCGGCTACTTTTGAAGGTGAGGTTGTAGACCCTGAGCCAATGGATGTCCAAGATGTAGATGGGGACGTAGTAATGGAGATCGAGGGAGCAGACGACGTGTTCGTCGAGCAGGCAGATGGCGAGCCTGGATCTCCGGGATCGGAGGAAACTGATCCAGAGGAGTTTCCGTTGTCTGAGGAGGATGAGTAGTTCCTCGAGGATGCCAAGATGAGGCGTAGTGACCTTTTTGGTTTGGCTTGTTTCCTTTTTGACCATGATCGGCTTGTGTTTCGAGGTTCATATGTTAGCCTCCTCTCCTGGTTGTATAAAGCCTATTATTGTTATATGTAAATTAGATCTTCTCTATCTCTCTATTCCACATGTGTGTTTGTCAGGGGTTTGTATGATTTCCGCTGTTGCATTTGTTAACCGTCGTTTGGCCGCGACGAGTCCTGGGCCGTCGCCAGTGTTGGCCAAGCGATGAGCGAATTAGCAGGTGAAGGGATGTTGCGCGTCCGACAGGTCCGGGGCGTGACATCCCCGACGGGAGTGGTATCAGAGCAAGGTCAGCTCGATAAGAGAATGTTCGAGGTTTGGAGTGATAAGGATGAGAATTTATGGGGTAGTTAGATAGAGAAAGTCCCCTAAGTTGGACTAGGATTGGGCACGTATGTCCGTTCTTGATTGGCGCATGTGATTGTTAGTAATTATATATTCTCTAGCCTGCTATTGCTTGCTGCTAGACCCTGATTGGTGGTTTAGGTCTTAATTCCTTGATGGAATAATAGCAGGTGTAAGTGAGCCAGACTAAGGACAATGAGCAACAGAAATAGACCACGGAAATATGCAAGTGTGTCTAGCTCAGGTGTTCCAACTGCAAGAGCTCAAGCTGCAGGTGCTTCAGCTGCAAGAGCTCAAGTTCTAGGTACTCCAGCTGCAGGAGCTCAAGCTGCAGAAAATCCAAGTATTAGGGATATCATGAGAGTATTGGCAGAAGTTGGTACCTTGATGGGCAGGCAGGCTGAAGAAAGAGCTGTCACTGTGGCCCAAGCTGCTGAGGCCGCGTTAGCTGTCGTGCATGGAGCCAATGTGAATAATGCTCCTGGCATTGGAGGTCGATAGACACCTCATCTAGTGGAGCAATTTCTGAAGTTGCATCCACCGAAATTTGATGGAACAGGAGGACCTGAAGCAGCCTCCCTTTGGACAGAGCAACTAGAGAAAGCGTTTGAAGTGCTAGGCTGTACTGGGGAAGAAAGGGTTTCATTAGCCGTCTACTAGCTCCAAGGCACCGCAGATGATTGGTGGAAGGCCACCCGAGGAAGAGTCTTTCCTGAAGGTATCATACCGGACTGGACAGCTTTTTGTGAAGCGTTTAACGGGAAATATTTTTCGGAAGCCGCGCAGGAAAGAAAGATGGAAGAATTCCTTCGACTTCGTCAGGGGCAGATGACAGTAGATCAATATGAGGCGGAATTTGCAAGGTTATCCAAGTTTGCTCCCAGGATGATAGAGAATGCCTGGGACAAGGCAAGGAGGTTCCGTGAAGGATTGAGGCCGGAACTCCGTAGTCGACTAATTACCGCAGGATTGAGGGACTATGGGGCGATGTATGAAAGGGCTCAAGAGTTCGAAAGAGATATAAATGAACGAATCGCTGCATCTGGATCGCGATTTATGCCGAGACGAGATGACAGGAGTTTTGGAAAAAGGCCAATAATGGATAATAGAAGGTTTGTCCCTCCACCTCGAAGGACTCTGGGAAAATCGACACCCCCTGGTAGTGCAAGGTGTCGCGATTGTGGACAGAGGCATGCAATTAGTTTGTGCCCAAGAAAGACAGGAGCATGCTACGAGTGTGGTCAGATAGGGCATATTGCGAGGTATTGCCCAAGGAAGAACCGGGGACCATAGTTTCAACAGCAAAGACCGCCAGCTGGACCACAGGCGATTGCTGCTCCCCAAGAAAATCTGAATCGACCGCCAGCGCAAGGAAGAGTGTACGCGATGGCGCGAGGAGAAGCGGAGAACGCGCCTGGCGTGATCACAGGTATCATTTCTTTATGTGATCATGCCGCATATGCTTTATTTGATCCGAAAGCATCACATTCGTTTATATCTGAATAATTTCTTGCACTGGATGGTATTAATGTGAGACCATTAGGAACACAATTACATGTGGTCACCCCACTGAAGGATAAAATGGTCATCTCGTTAGGATGTCAAGGGTGTAAAATATCCTTGGGTGATAGAGAGGAACTGATTGATCTGGCTGTCTTGCCCATGTTTGACTTTGACGTAATAATTGTGATGGATTGGTTAGTTAAACATGGGGCAGTAATTGATTGTAGTAGTAGGGTGATTCAGTTTAATCCGACTGGTCACTCTAGATTCGAATTTTGAGGAAACCGGGGAGGAACCTCAATTCCTTGGATATCGTCACTAGAAGCGACTAAGTTGATGGACCAAGGGTGCCAAAGGTACCTAGCCTCTGTAACTGATTCATCAGTTGAGGGAGTAAGGCTTGAAGACTTGTCAGTAGTACGTGATTTTCCTGATGTTTTCCCACAAGAGTTGCCAGGATTGCCACCTGAAAGGGAAGTAGAGTTTGCAATTGAATTGGCTCCTGGGACAGAGCCAATATCTAAGGCACCTTACAGGATGGCATTGTCGGAGTTGAAGGAATTGAAGGTTCAATTGCAGGAACTGCTGGATAAAGGATTTATTCGCCCAAGTGCTTCGCCATGGGGTGCTCCAGTATTATTCGTGAGGAAGAAAGACGGGTCATTGCGTCTGTGCATTGACTATAGGCAGTTGAATCAGGTGACGATCAAGAATAAATATCCGTTGCCAAGGATAGATGACTTATTCGATCAACTGCAAGGAGCGTCTGTATTCTCTAAGATAGACCTGAGGACAGGCTATCACCAGTTGAGGATCAGAAAGGAGGACGTACCGAAAACGGCGTTTAGGACGAGGTATGGGCATTATGAGTTTACGGTCATGCCATTTGGATTAACTAATGCTCCTGCCGCCTTTATGGATATGATGAATAGGATATTTAAAGAGTTCCTAGACCGGTTCGTGATAGTATTCATCGACGACATACTGGTGTACTCGAGAAGTTCTGAGAACCATGAACAGCACTTGAGTATTATTCTACGGACCTTGAGAGAGCACTCACTCTATGCCAAGTTCAGTAAGTGTGAATTTTGGCTTAATCGAGTAGCGTTCCTTGGACATATAATTTCTGGAGAAGGAATTGCAGTGGATCCATCAAAGATTGAAGCAGTTGAAAAATGGCCTAGGCCGACAACCGTGACTGAAGTGAGAAGTTTCTTAGGACTTGCGGGTTACTATAGACGCTTCGTGGAAAAGTTTTCCGTGATAACTGGACCCTTAACGCATCTATTGAAAAAGGAGACGAAGTTCGAATGGACGGATAAGTGTGAAAAAAGCTTTCGAGAGCTTAAACATAGGCTGACGACTGCACCAGTATTGACGATACCGTCAGGATCTGGAGGATTCGAGATCTACAGTGATGCGTCGTTAAGAGGTCTAGGATGTGTCTTGATGCAACATGGACGGGTTGTAGCATACGCATCTCGACAGCTGAGGCCACATGAGATGAATTACCCGACACATGATTTGGAATTGGCGGCGATAGTATTTGCACTGAAAATCTGGAGACATTATCTAGTTGGAGAAAAGTTTCAGATTTATACGGATCACCAGAGTCTGAAGTATTTGTTCTCTCAAAAGGAGTTGAATATGAGACAACGTCGCTGGATGGAACTTTGAAGGATTACGATTGCGACATTTTATATCATCCTGGAAAGGCGAACAGAGTAGCTGATGCACTCAGTCGAAAATCAAGTATAGCGCATATGATGGTTAAAGAGTGGAAATTATTAGAAGGGATAAGAGACTCAGAATTCAATATAGAGGTAGGACACCTCTCGAGTCTGATGGCCACCTTGAGAGTCGAACCGAAAATTCACTCGAGGATTAAGGAATTGCAGTCTACGGACCCTGATATTCAGAAAATCTTGACGATGGATGAGGCAAAGAGGAAACCGGAGTTTCAGGTGACAGAAGATGAAATCCTAAAGTTCAGAGGACGCTTGTGCGTGCTGAATAATGAGGAGTTAAAGGAAGAGATTTTGACAGAGGCGCATCGTAGCAGTTATAGCATTCATCCAGGTAGTACGAAAATGTATCAGAACCTGCGTCAGCACTACTAGTGGAACGGAATGAAGGTCGATGTGGCCAAACACGTGGCGAAGTGTCTGACATGTCAGCAGGTGAAAGCACAACATTGCAAACCTGGAGGATTGCTACAGCCATTGGAGATTCCAGAATGGAAATGGGAACATGTTACGATGGACTTCGTGACTTGTTTACCAAGGAGTCAAAGAGGCAACGATTCGATCTGGGTTGTGGTCGATAGGCTGACCAAATCTTCTTACTTTATAGCAGTGCAAAAGGACCTTGCTCTGGAAAAGCTGGCTGAATTATATGTGCGTCAAATCGTTCGCCTGCATGGAGTACCAGTTACAGTCACGTCGGACCATGACCCTCGCTTTACTGCGACATTTTGGAAAAGTTTGCAGGCTGCCTTAGGAACTGAGTTAAGGTACAATACAGCATATCACCCGCAGACCGATGGGCAAACAGAAAGGACGATCCAGACATTGGAGGATATGTTGAGAGCCTGCGTAATAGACTTCAAAGGTGGATGGGAAGAACAATTGCATCTGGTGGAATTCGCATACAATAACAGTTATCAGCAGAGCATTAGAATGGCTCCATTTGAGGCTTTATATGGGAGAGCTTGTAGAACTCCAATCTGCTGGAACGAGATTGGCGAAAGGAGCATAACTGGCCCAGAGTTGGTTCAACAATCCATTGAGGCAGTGAAGGTGATAAGGGACAGGTTGAAAACAGCTCAGAGTCGCCAGAAAAGCTATGCAGATAGGCGACGTAGGCCATTGGAATTTCAAGTAGGCGATCATGTGTTTTTGAAGGTGTCGCCAATGAAAGGTCTATCTCGATTTGGGAAAAAGGGAAAGTTAAGCCCGAGATTTGTAGGGCCATTCGAGATCTTGGAAAGAATTAGAACGTTGGCGTACCGTCTTGCGTTGCCGCCAAATTTGTCTCAAGTGCATAATGTGTTTCATGTTTCGATGCTGAGGAAGTACGAACCGGACTCGAGCCATATACTCGATCATGAAGTCATTGAAGTTGATGACCGAGTCTCGTACGTAGAGAGGCCCGTACGTATAGTGGACCGAAGAGAACACGTCCTACGGAACAAGACAATACCCGTTGTCAAAGTAATTTGGGAGCATCATGGAACAGAAGGTGCAACGTGGGAAAATGAAGATGAAATGAGGAGCAAGCACCCTCACTTGTTTGTGTAATTAGTAGTGTTAGTAGAGTGAAAATTTCGAGGACGAAATTCCTATAAGGAGGGGAGAGTTGTGACGTCCTCAAAGTCATGCACCAGGAGACTAGAGAAGTTAACGTTTTAGACCCATCTTCCTTGCGCAAATCTAGCTGAAATCCACTCCACGTGCCCCTTCTTTTTCTCTCTTTCTTTCCCTTATCTGCCCAGCCGAATTCTTCAAGTAGATGAGATGAGTTCTCATCATTGCAGCCGAAATTTTTACCCTTCATGCACGAACGTCTGTCCATGTTTCCCTCCCTCATTAATTACTCTTCTTTTCCCCTGCCAATCAGACAAAAATTTCATGCTTAGTGAGCCCACTGACTTCTCTGTTCACGTAAGGAAGTTGGCTGGTTTTTTTTTCCTTCTTTCTTCTTCTTCTTTTCTAGTTATCTTCAGCCGAGACTCACGCCATTCGCTGCTCTCTCTCTCACCCATCAGCTGCTGTGTTTCTTTCTTCAATTCCTGCTGCAGTTTCACTTCTTCTGGCTGCTGGAATTTCTGCTGCAATTTGCTGCTGCTGTGTTTTTCTTCTTCCACTTCTGCTGCAGCGTGGGAGCTCTCTGTTGGGTTGCTGTTCTAACTCGTCTGCACCTCTTTTCCCCGTGTCCTTTGCTGGACCGTGTTGCTTCTTCTTCACTCACCGCCGCTGCTCAGTCTCCCTTTCAACAACTGCTGTCTTCACTCTCGGCTGCTCTCTGTCTTCTCGGTTTTCTCGCGTCCAGCACGCGCGCCCAAAGGAAATCAGCTCGTTCGGGGTCGTCTGGTGTCCGAATCGAGCCCCGTTTTCGCCTGTGTACTCGTAAGACGTTAAGCTTCGATATTCTGAAAACGAATCAGCGAAAAACCTCCTAGAGAATTCCCAGTTTTGAATCAAAGTTGACTCTGTTTTGTTGGTTTTCTTCTTTTGCTTGTTGTAGCTGCAATCATCGTTGTCTCTGCTGTGTTTTGCTTGTTGCTGTGTTTCTGTTCGTCGCTGGAAAATCGCCGTCGATTCCGTCGCCGCCGCCGTGAACAGTATCGCCGGAATAGTGTCGCCGAAATAGTACCGCCGGAATAGTGCCGCCGGAATAGTGTCGCCGGAATAGTAACTAGCCGTTGCCGTTCGTGGCCCGAGCTCACCACCGTCTAGCCAAGCTCGAACTCGATTTTTGGGTGAGCACATTTCTAAACTTGACTTAGAATGTCGAGTATGCTAGGGACTAGTAGGGAAAATTTTTTGATGAAAAATATTAAATTTCCTGGACGTCGAATGTTGATTATTTATTGTTGACCTTAGAGGTCAATTGATAATTTTTATGGACTCTAGAAATTACCACGTGTGCCAGATTGTTTGCCTTGAACCTAAGTGACTTAGAATGGAAACTGGGTCTTGAAATACGAGTTTTTGCAACACGAATTGCTTGGTTATTTTATTCGATTTATTTTGAGGTGAATGGTGTGCCAATGTGAATAATTTTGGGAAATGCATGTGGCAAAACTGGCTTGCATGAGTGTTTATGGGGTGAGCCAATTGAGAATTTTGTGATGCTCATCATTGATTTGCATATTGGCATGAGACATGTGCGTTTGGCGGAGTGCGTAGAACCGTGCGGGACGGCCCGGCAGTGTCTAGGGGGCCACCGGGAACGCGGGGTGATAAGGAGGTGCCGATCGCAGAGCTAATTGAGCCACGGTCATTGCACTTGCGCCTGAACGTGCTCGGCACGGGGTAGCTGGAGAGACAAGGGTGCCAACTTCGGTGTGAATAGACACGGGTTGGGGCACAGGCCTGAGACGTCTACGACGTGGCTGGGGACCGGCAGTGCCGATAAGAGCCACCGGTTGGGTTGAGTCCGGCAGTGCCCAGAGAGCCACCGGCAACCCGAAAACAGGAAGTCCGGCAGTGCCCAGAGAGCCACCGGCAAGCATTGAGCATCTGCATTGGCATCTGTATGATTTGAGGTCACAATATGCATGTGATGATTTACATTCTAGCAAGAGGCGCATGTTGTTTACTAAATTGAGTTTAGATGTGTGTTCAATGAGTTTCGACTCATCTATTTTTGGCCGATCGCCGTTTCAGACCCTCGACCGTAGGTATGACTTATCGTATTCCCCCAGTCCGCCACGGGATCCCTCAGGAGATTGAGACACAAGTATTTTCATACCCTATTATGGACGGAGTTTCGTATGAGCGGCATAGCTGTATCGTATGGGTCGACGAAGGCTACGACGTTTTGCTCCCTCATAGATACGAGGGATGGTACCGTCGGGTGGGTCAGGAGTTGTGGCAGGGTCCTCTGCAGGGTTTGGATATACCAGTCTTTTTTATGTGGCCGACAGGCCTGATGAATGCGGCCACTTTTGAAGGTGAGGTTGTAGACCCTGCGCCAATGGATGTCCAAGATGTAGATGGGGACGTAGTAATGGAGATCAAGGGAGCAGACGACGTGTTCGTCGAGCAGGCAGATGGGGAGCCTGGATCTCCGGGATCGGAGGAGACTGATCTAGAGGAGTTTCCGTTGTCTGAGGAGGATGAGTAGTTCCTCGAGGATGCCAAGATGAGGCGTAGTGACCTTTTTGGTTTGGCTTGTTTCCTTTTTGACCATGATCGGCTTGTGTTTCGAGGTTCAGATGTTAGCCTCCTCTCCTGGTTGTATAAAGCCTATTATTGTTATATGTAAATTAGATCTTCTCTATCTCTCTATTCCACATGTGTGTTTGTCAGGGGTTTGTATGCTTTCCGCTGTCGCATTTGTTAACCGTCGTTTGGCCGCGACGAGTCCTGGGCCGTCGCCAGTGTTGGCCAAGCGATGAGCGAATTAGCAGGTGAAGGGATGTTGCGCGTCCGACGGGTCCGGGGCGTGACATTTTAGGAATTTCTTTGTCCATATGAAAATCTGTGTCGGGTAGAAAACGGTAATATCTTATGAACCTTTGCGTGAAAATTCCTTCTGATACTCAATTAACCACAATCTAGTAATGTCATAATTGTCATTACCTATTGTTGCATCTCGCTGAAGATTCATATTGCTTTCATTTGTTCTAAACTTCCATCTAAAAGATATTTAACTTTGAGTTAATTTGCTTTAACCTTTATTAATACTGAGATTATAAAAGAACGTAATAAAAGAGAACAAAATATTTACTAGAGGGCTTATTTCTGATTAATAATAGAAAATAATTTATTTCAATCTATTCATTTTTAATTGAGGAACAAATAAGAAGCTATATCTAGTTCAAAAATCAGAATCAATCCACAACATCGAGAAAGTTTAGGCTTATGTGGGAATTTTCCCATCTATTTACAAGGGGTGATCAACCGGGGTAGTTCAACTCAGGAACCGGCCTTATCCAGGCAATTCAAGGCCAGTTCACATGGGGATCGGTTCAGTTCATGGTTGGGAACAGGCCTTCACCGGTTCATTTCTTGGTTCTATACTGTGAATTGGCTAGTTCTATTTGAAAATATGGAACCTAGAACCTACAAAGCCGTTGCTAGAGTAGAACCTAGAATTGAAACGATTTTGAATTGATTCATCCTAAACCTTAATGTAAATTTTTTTTTATCTTTTTTTAATTAGAAATATTATTTGAAATTTGACACATTATCCTTAAGCAGAAAAATATTATATTCATATTTGACACGTGTATATTGTACATATAATAAAATGAAACCTCAATTTGACCCAAGAATTGACGAGTCTGGTTCCAAGCCGATTTTAAGGTCAATCGGGTCTGTTCTTGTTTCCAAATTGAAAACCAGTCCTAAAAGGTAGGTTCCTGATTCTAGATCTTGAACCAACATACTCTAAAACAAATCATCTCTACTAATTAGCCAACTAATTAATATATAACATATAAGTTTATTAATAATTTTGGTAGATGTATAGAATACTGGAGGCTTAAACTTACCCAATTAGCATTGATTTAGAAAATTGAATGCACGACGATATGACATGAGGTGTATTGGAGTGTGAGCAAGTTGCTTCCTAAGTAGACCTATCTAGGATGGGCAGAAGAGAGTATATGGTATAATATATTATGTATCCAGTATAGAAAGGAGAATCAAAAGTTCGATACGACGCATGAAGAGCACGAAGGATATGTGATCGCATCATAATTGGTACTAAGAATCCGTCTCGATTTAAAGCTCTAACCTCAAATGCTGCTTTCATGGAAATATATCGACTAAAATTGCCAATGAGATTATCATAATTAATTAAGGAACCAAATTGAGAATATGCAAAGATTTCTTAAGATTACAAGTCTAGTACTATAAATACGGCCTCGCCTCTCGTATGACAAAAAATGACAAACGCATAAATATCTAAGAATATCACATTTTTTTATTCTTCTTTGGACGGCGGCCCATGACGACGGAGACAATACCGGCGGACGAGCTCCAGCTTGCCTCTCCCTTCTGATTGCCCATCTGGGAATTCCATTTGCCGCAGATGCAAATTAGTCAGCGGCAGTTAACGATCTGTAGCCATGTAGGCCAATAGAGTTCGTGATGGAACCCCGATTAGTGTTCGAACTACTAGAGCCAACCTTGTACCTAGGAGAAGTGCATAGGAGAAATTACGTAAGTTTATTGTGCTTGCCGTCAATCTTCGCTCTTCGTTGGCTAAGCCAAGTTCTTTTCTCCCCGTTCATATCCATGTGATGCTCCTGTACATATGATAACTGGTTCCCAGGTAGAACCAGTCTTGTTGCATAGCCCGAATTGGAAGAGTTATTTGGCAAATATCGATTACCAAGGCTTTCTATGATCCAGTTACTGAAGTTTTGTCACCAGCATTTTCAGTATCCAAATGGCAGCTGTCCTTCATCTTGTCCAAATGTGCAGTGCCTTTGTGCTTACTTGTCTCACTCACTCATTTTTATTCTTACATGGTTGGAAATTATTAGGTTGGGAAAGGTCTTAGATGCCTTACAAAACATCCTAGGAAGAAGATGCAAGCTTTTTCATCCGACTTGACTCAGCTATGGAAACAAATTGTTATGGAAGAATCAAAGGGATGCAAGAGGAATGGTAGAGTGGACCATAATGAGTGTGCAAAAGCCAGGGAGAATAAGGTTAAAAAATCCTCCTCTTTCCGGTCTGAAGCAAAGACAAGGAAAACCAAGCCAAATAGGACTCCTCGTTCTGAGAAGATGTGAAGGTCGGATGCTGATGTTACTGAAGAGACGCCAAATTGTCACGTGAACAAGTTGTCTCCTAATCCTGTTCAGTGGGCTGCCTGCTTCTGCTTCTGTGGCTAAATGCAACGACATCATTGATGAAGTAAACGAATGTGACCCATCTAGGATCGCTATTTCAGTGGAGTCAACCATGTACCAGATTTGGGGTTGTATGAATGGCGCCCACAAGCTGAAGTACAGGTCCATAATGTTCAACGTTAAGGATCCCAACAACCCGGATTTTAGGAGAAAGGTTCTTCTCGGCCATGTTCATGTCAAGCTAGAAAGGCTCCTGCTAAACATGACCACGGAAGAAATTTCAACTGATGAGAGGCAACTTCAGCTACACCTAACGCCACAACCGATCAATTCAAGCGTGGCCAATGCAACAAGAGACAATGCACTTACTACCAAATGCCGACGAGGAGGGCGGCCGAACCAATCATTACCTATCTCATTTATGTTAACTACAATACTTATTGGAAGTTCTGTTGAGATCACCTGCTTAGGAGCTGCCAGGACAAGATGATGGATGACACTTTTTCTCTTCTTTCTTTAGTACTATTTCTTTGTTTCTGTTTGGAAGGAATATGTTTACTCCCCCTCGTATCAAGGGGAGAGTGATAAGCTTATGTCTCAAATGCAAAATTTATAGCATCTGAATTTTTTTTTTATGTCTACTACTAAAATGATATAATAAAAAGTTAGTGGTATCATCACAAACCATCTGGTGTGTGTGAAGTCTGCATTAGAACTTTCATAAAGCAAGAAAATAAGAGTTTTGAGGAGTTTGTCCGATATGTTGTTGTTTTCTAATTTTGCTGGAAAAAATTGAGCATCTATATAAAGCAGAAGTGAAGTAATAGTTAAAATTTTGAAATGTGCCTAAGTTATTGTTTTACTAAAGCATTTATACTCCAAAGCTCAGTTTGTCTCGCAAAAAATGAGTGGTTTGAGAAATAGTTTTCAAAAAATGATCGTTTATACCATTTACAAAAATGAATGAACAAAAAAAAATTCATCTATGCTAATTTTTGACACAAATTGTTGTCGGTAATGAAAGTAATTTTCATTGACTAATTATTTTAAGCAATACATACGATCATTCTTAGGAAAATATTTTTCAAATCACCAATTTTTCGCGAAACAAACGGAGCCTCCCTTGATAGAAACAATCTTCGTTCTATATATATCCTCATAATTTGGATAGAATATGCACACTCCCTCTTCTATATTAATTTAATTTTCCTAAATAGATTTAAATCAAGTGAGAAATGGTCATTACATGGTTGATCATGCACGGTTTATCTTTTTATTATATTTAAAAGCTCAAAAAAATAATCATGATCAATATTCTTAGGTTTGAAAATTTCCGTTGAACACAGCTTTGGCTTTCTCGATCTCTATACATCCAGTTTTGATTGTTGGTAAATTTTGGGTGTGTTTGTTTCATGGAAGCTCAAGATTTGGAAAATATTTTCCAATAAATGATTGGTTGCATCGCTTAGAAAAATCGGCCAATAGAAAATGTTTTAATCATTGACGACATTTTATGCCTAAATATTTTTGTGGGTCATGAATTTTTTTTTCATTTATTCATTTCTTTAGCAATACAACCAATCATTTTTTTGGAATATGTTTTTTCAAATCTTGAGCTTTCCGTGAAAAAAAGAGACCCTAAGTTACTGTATTATCTGCTTACCGTTTACGATCTAAATTCAATTACGGGACAGTAATTTACCGCAATATTGGATATATGGGTCAAAATAATTCATATCCTCCATTTTGTAGTATCACAAGGATGTGATTATCTCGGAAACATGAACGATTTTTTCTCGAGAAGGAACGGATTTCATATTATCAGTTAACATTTGAAGTTGGAAAAAGTAAGGTCTATGTAATTGCATACTATCATAATGTGGCTCAAGGTTCATATCTAGTATAGAAATGAGAATCCAAACTTTTTAATACGATGCAATATTCTTTTGGAATTAAGAGGCAAGGGATATGGTAATGCATCACGTAATTGGTAGTAAAAATCCGTTTCAATTTAAAGATCTTGATCTCAAATACTCCTTTTGTCGGGGAAATATATCGGCAAGATTTCCATAAGATTGTCATAGGTAAATTAAGGGAGCAAAGTGAGAATATGTAAACATTTGTGGGGTTCTCAACGCTAATACTATAGACATGACATCGCCATTCATATGACAAAACACAGACACTTTAAACATCGGCCCATCAGTGACGAAGACGATAATATTGGGATGAGCTCTAGCTTGCCACTCCCTTCTGATCGCCTATCCCGGCATTCCGTTGCTGCAAGCATAAATCGATCGGTGGGAGTTACCAATCCGTAGCCGTGTAGCCGAATCAAGTCCTCCGGTGGAACCCAATTAGGGTTCAAAGTTCAAACAACTAGAACCGGCTTCGTTTGTAGAAGACGCCCCATATATGAAATTCTACTGCGTAGTTGAGATTTAGTGTTCTGAAGGTAGAATTGATGTTGTTCTCTTGATCTTCCATTGAAGAGACCTGTGAATGAACTTTTATTGTTAGGGTACGAAAAAATCAAAAAATTATATCATCATATATGTGGGCAAACGTTATTCATAAAAGTCATAAAAGCTCTTAAGAAAAAGGACAAGGTCATATGTGTAACACTAATGTGTTCCTAACAAAGATGGCGTGCTCTGTGAAAGGATAATCGTCCAAATGAAACACAGTAAATGTCACCAACGTGGTTCAAACCCTATAGGGGCATCTTCCACATAAGAAGTCAGCTCTAGTAGTTCAAACCGTTAATCGGGTTTCACCGGAGAACGTGAATAGGCTGCATGGCTACTGGTCAGCAACACCCGCTGATCAATTTACTTCCGCGGCAACTGGAATGCTAGGAAGGGGGATCCGAAATGAGAGGCAAGCTATAGCTCCTCCCCAGATATTGTCTCCGTTGTTGTGGGCCGGTGTACAAATGAGAATGTACGAGGTATAGATCTTTATGTGTTGGTCGTGTTCTGTCGTGAGAGCGGCCAAGTCATATTTATAGTACTAGACTTGGGAGCTCAACAAAAATTTGTGCATTCTCAATTTGATCCCTTAATTTACTGTGATAATCTCATTGGCAATTCAATCGATATATTTCCTTGAAAGGAGCATTTCAAATCGAAAGCTTTAAATGGAGACGGATTCTTACTACCAATTATGTGATGCATTCCCATATCCCTCCTGCTCTTGATGCATGGTATCGAACTTTTGATTCTCCTTTCTATACTGAATACAAGGTTTAATTTTCAAGCCATACTATGACAATATGTAATTACATAAACCTTTTTAAGAATTTGCTTGTATGAAACGAAAATCCATGTTACCTTACCAAAAAAAAAAAAAAACGAAAATCCATGTCAAGTAGAAGAGGTGGTAATGTCTTGTGCACCTTTAACGGGAACTTTCTTTTGACAACGATTAACCACAATCTGGTACTGCCATAATTGTCATTGCCTCTTATTGTGATTCACTGAGATTCGTACCTGCATGCATTGTTTTTTAGACTTCGACCTAAATGATGTTGAGCTTTGTTTTAATTTGCTTCAACCTTTATTAATATTAAAATTAACCAAAAACATGTAATAAGAGCGGGGAAAAAAAAACATGTTCAGTCCTATTGAAAACATTGAGTCCTAGATGAGAAGGTTTTTAGCATCATGTTGTTGACTTTACTTCAAATCTAGGCTAATTTGGATATATCTACCAAAGTAAAAAGTTGCAGGATGCCTATCTCAATCAAGATTGGCTTGGAATGTTGGATTGCGACCATTGCTATTGCAACCGCAGCATTGCAAAATGGATCAGGGTTGAAGAATATTGTCCAATTCGCAAAGCTGCAATAGCAGCTCTAGCAATGTGAATGAGAACTCAAACTTCAAGGGATTTTTTTTTTTTTTGGGTCGAAAAACTTCAAGGGAGTTCACATGCGATAAATTTCGAATTTGTGCCTGGATAAATCGACCTTTCTTTTGCTTAGACGATATAATTTGCAATGGATGACGATCTTGTAATCCCCTCTCATCTTATTCATTGAGAATCGAACGCTTTTCGAGTTTACAGTCTTTGACATCCACACATGATCATCTCTACTAGCACAAGTAGTAATGCATTTTCCATGGAGAACTTCCATTTTGAACCATTGGGGGCCTGTCAAGTGTCAAGTTTGAATATCTAACTTCATTAAAGCTTCCTCCATATCTCATCGATCGTCTCTGGACATCAGTTTTCAAGTAAGAACGAGAAAAGCAGGACACTTCGACATTGCGCAAGCTTGTATAGTACAGTTGCCAACAATGCCGAGTACAAGAGAGTTGCGAGAAAATTACAAAAACCGTTCTACATTGCATCCTCTGATTTTAATGATCCATCTCCAGAAAAAGTGTTGCAATTTTCTCTGCTCTATTACTATGTGAAGCAACGATGAGTATAAAAAGATCTAAAAACCACAGCCCCGAATTGGAGATACAACATATGCCAAACAAAAACTAATAATTATTATAATGATAAGAACAAGAAGAGTTGAGACTACAACACAGAACTAAGACAATACAGCAAGCCTTAAAGATAAAGCCACACAAGAAACTCAGCATGCAACTAGTATCAGCGCATGCTACCCTCACGCAACACATCAATCATATTGTATATACGCTGGTCTGCCTTCTGCTGGATCTGCAAAAAGACAACACATTCAAAAACCTCAATCAGCGAGTACATTGCCAATGGGATCGAGAAGGACAATAATTATCTGCAACTCCAAACAGTTAACTTTGATTAGAAACAAAGAATGCATTTCGTCATTCAGAATTAAGATATGTACATTGCATTCAGACATTATGTGAATCTGATTATATAAGTATAAAAAGGAGGGGCTAGCTGATGGCACGTCAAAGCTTGCATTTTCTAATGCCTTGTCTCATTTTTGGCAAGTAAAGGAAATGAACTCTTGAATGTCATTATGGGCAAGTTTTGATTAGTGTGAACTTAATCAATTCCAAACTAAAGTGGGTTCTGTTGGAAGAATTATCACCTTCTTGGCTAAAAACAAGACAGCATCAACTGTGCCCTCGGCATATATTGATCTACCGCAAACATTGTGTTGAAACTCGAAAGAGACTCTGTAAAGAGGAGATGAATATTTTGTAAGGCTCATTTCTAGAAAATCATATGAAATAAGAAGGTGGAGATATTAAAAATAAAACATAATTACGTTTCATCAGGTGATGACAGATGATACAAATGGAAAGCATGACCAGACAAATACTCTTCTGGAACTCCCACCATCTCCATTTGTTGTTCAGGATCACGGATCATCTGGATCTGATGGTATTCCAAAGCAAAAGCACAGATAAGTGTGAGATGTTTTTTAATTGTGGAAACACTAGTAATAATCTTAATAATAGAATCAGCAATTACAAAGATTATTGTCACGGTTTATCGCCTACCGTGCCATTCACTCATGCATAATTTTGTAAATATTCAAGATGTGAGTATAAAACGAAGGTTTTCCCACATAGGCAAGTAGGCCAATGGTATAAGAATTGAACACAAAGACCTCTTAGCTCTTGAAGAAAATACAAAAAAACAAAGCTTCATCAAGATTAAGGGACAAACTAAAACAAAATCATGTGTTTGGCCAAGAACTAATCTACAGCCTTACTCACAATTCAATCCTTATCAACAAAGATAAATGATATGGACTCGCATCAAATATGTATATGTTCCTTAAGTGCCTTTTAAAGGATAAATAAAAGAAGAACTAACAAGAATTTCCCGATAAATTGAGTCAAAGTCATGAACATAAAACCACAACCAACCTGATCCATGTCAAAAGATGCTCCCAACTTCCTGAAGCAAGAAATTACTGCCTTAGCTGTTCCAGATGTGTCCAATTTGCTTGATTGATGGGACTCCATCACCTATACTTTAAACAAATTCATCCGTGCCTCCATCAGCACATCCAAATGTGAACTGAAAACAGTAATAACTTACTATACTATGTCTACAATACAAGTTCAGCATCATTAGGTCAAGAGTAAATCAGTAGAGTGTTGCAATATCAAGAATTAACCCAAATTCATTGCAATTGAGTAAATGTTAATCAATTAATGCAAACCACTAGACCAAACCACAGCAACAACGAATACCAATTCTCAAGCTATTTCGAGCACTTAAGAAAGTAGCATAACGTCAGATGTTCCGCTACAACCCAGTATACCAGAATAGACATCATCGATGCACCAGTTCAAACGGGCAAAGACAAAGTGAGGTGAAGTAGGGCAGGATGAAACCACACTATGGCATCTTAAGGATGGAAGATGGCCATAGGGACTTGAATTGCCGCAGGTTCCAGCTCTCATGCTTCCCAAGATATGGAAATAAAAAGCCTATTCCTCACTGGGTAAAATATCCTTTTTCCCTCATATTTGTTCCCTCAAACTTCAGTGAAGATATTGGTTCAGTGTATGAGCACCCGAACTCCAATCTCATTCCCCATTCTGGTTAATGGGTTGCTTCACAACAGCTGGCAGAGTACTCAAACATCATTCAACTTGATAACCAAGCAAATGAAATGTGACGAGTTAAATGAGAATGGGTAAAATACAACTAATCTAACTGAGGATAGGAACTAAATAAAGATAAGCTTACAAGATAGAATCAGACCTATATCAGTAAGATTAACAGTACCTAATCTGCCGCGAGTCCAACATCAGCTTAGCACAACACAAATGAGTCAGCTATAGCCTCACTTGGCCACCATCCTCTTTCTGCTTTGTGATCTACGTTTTGTGTTGTTTGTATCATTGTGTCTATATTTTATCTTTGTATAATGCAGAAAACAAAGAGATCAACAGTACCTAACTGACATATTATAGGACAAACTCATAGAACTTCCATTCTTACATCCTTCTGTATCTTTTTTCATGGACAGTTGATCTTACAACCAATAGCTCTCTCAAAAGTGTGCAATCAAACATTGGTGAGGACTTCTAATTTTAACATCAGCTACGTGTGCACTTAAACATCCATAAAATCATTGAACAAGACCCAGTCAAAGGGATGAACTATAGAAGACAGAGAGCACAGTGAGGAAGAGAATGGGAGAAAGCAGATGCAGAAGAGTAAGGACTGAACACCTTTAGAGAATACCCAGAGAAGGCTCCTGGAAATTCCTGTGCCATAATTTCCATCGCTGCAAGAAATGCCACAACCTACCAAAAACTAGAGAATGATTAGGACAAAATATGAGAGTACAGAGATGGCTAAAACTGAAAAAGGATCCTGGGTTCTGTCACCTGTTTCCCCATTTGTGGGGAAATTAGTGCATATACATTTGAATCTTTGACTGTTTTGTAAAGCCGGTCCCTGTCCCCGCCAGTAGTTCCAATGACAAATGGAACTCCAACATTGCAATACAGCTCGGCATTACCTTCATAATAGAAAGATATGTTCAGCAACAAGAATTTAATTGAACTTATCAAGCAAACAGTGACATATTGGCTCGTTCAGTATCCTGTTAAGGTTTGCAGATTTCACAAAATTACTGGAGTTCCAACTAATCAGATAAACCTCCTCTCCCCCCCCCCCCCCAAAAAAAAAAATCTTAACTGAAATATGAAAAAATCAGACCTCTCTTTTGGCAAATCAATTTCTATCAATAGCATATCTTAAGACATGTCACTTACTGTTCACTGCATCAGGCACAGTGTAGTCGACCACGATCATATTTGGGTGTTCACGAAAGACCGAGGCCAGAACACTTTCTCTATCGGAAGGTCCGTGCACCTTTATCTCTTTTCCACACACCTCTACGGTTTTTCCAGCCTCTTCGGCACAGCCAAATGACATGGGGATAAGATCAAGTCCTGCAGATTCCGCTGCTTTTATAACAGCCTTCCCCATTTTGCCCAAACAACTGTTCACCTGCAGCAACAGCAAACATGAAATGCAACCATCGACAAAGGGATAAAAATGGTCGGCAAAAGATTGAAAATTGTACTGAGAAGTTTCAGTAACTCAAGAGGAAAGCACCCCCAAAACCCACATAAATTTCCATGCTAAAAGTAAGCAATTGCAACTTCTCGATGTCCGAATGTAGTATCCACCAAGCAGAATTAGGCAAAAGAAAGCACTTTGCCCATTTCAAACAAGACAACTCCATCACATTTGTCTCACACCACCCCTGACAAAAAAAGGAAAGCCATTTCATCAAACACCATGCGAGCGAAGTGTGGTTACCATGATGGGTATGTCTAGTTTCTTAGAAGATTGGACTTGAAGGTGGGTCTGAGGGATGGGCGACGCCGACATGGTCACTGTGGCAGATCGATTGCGAAGAAGACGACGACGACCGCGTCTTGAATGTTCTCTTGGCAAGAGAGAAGCGAGCGGAGTCGTTTCTGTTCCACACAAACTGTTCCTGGTTGGGAACGCGACTCTCGTGGACGCCATCAGGGGGCGGCAAAAGATGGAAGAAATGGAGAGCAACTGCGAACTTCGAATCCTCTACCTGGGAGGAGAGGAGACGGCAAAGAAGGAGACGCCACTTTGCGCTTTAGCTGAGGTTCAGGGTTTTGATAATTTTGTAGTTTTGTGCATACTTTCTCAGTTAACCTCTATCTATTTGCGATTTAAAAAATATTTTCAAAATAAACATTTATATCGCTTACAAAAATAACTAAATAAGAAATAATTACACATGAATTGTTATTCTTTATCCTTTATTCATTAATTATTTTAAACGATGCAATCGATCATTTTTATAAAAAAAAAATTAAATCATTCACTTTTCGCAAGAAAAATGGAGTCCTAAAAGAATGTTTAAAGATTCAAAATAGTTTAGAAAATAAGTTTGAAAGTTATCGCGCCAAGAGATTGAAAATCAAATTTGGAAAATGAGAAATATGTAAGATTAGTTGGCAAATAAATTGATCATCTAACAAATAAATTTTTCTGTAATGTGTTGTCATATTTTATATCTTATTCAAAGACATGGCTTCTTATGATAATTTCTAGTGCAATTGAATTTTCTCATTGAGTAGAGATTATTATCGTTAAAGGAAATTACACAAAAATCCTCCTGGATCAAAATTCCTACAATTTAGCACTATACTCCTCCTCATCAATTCATAAATTGGTAACATGGAGTTTATTAGGGACTTCTAATAAACTTAAGACTAAACCCAAGTAGACGAAAAATTCAAGATGTTGACCAAAGGAAATTACCTCAAACTCAGTATTATAGTCATAGTACATAAAAATAAAGAAAAATTCCAAAAATGGCCCAAAGTCCTTTCAAATTCTTAAATAAGAGCTCCAAGTGAACTTTGTTTTAAATAAGAGTTTGAAGTGCCATATTTTCTCAAATAAGGGTCCGAAATAAATGTTATTTCAAATAATGACTTAAAGTAGCCATAAAATAATGGAATGAGTTGGAGAAATTCTTCACTGCAAAAGGAAAAATTGAATATGGTGAAGCATAATTCGTTGTGAATCTTGAGTGCTGAAATCAGACATAAATTACTGTTAACAATGAAAACATTTTTCATTAACTAATCAATTCAAGCGATCCAAGTGATTATTTTTGAAAATTTACTATTCAAAATCAATTATTTTCTGCAAAATAAAAGGAACCTAAAACTCTTGTACTTGGGGGAAAAGTACAGGTATCCTTTAATTCAACATTTCACTACTTGATAGATTGACCGTTGAAAGCGGTTGAAAGGCCAGTTGACCGGTTGAATTGCCACCCTGACCCCTGACTGGTTCTCTGTTCATTGATCGTATGGCCTTGGGTCGTAAGAAAGAGCTCCTTCTCCTCGCAGAAGTTTTGGGCAATAAAGATCACTCAGGCTCCTCTAGTCTCTACGATGCACTTAATGTACCTTACGATTTTACGAAATCCTGTCTTGTTGTAAAGTATACTAGAATCCTACTTACAGCAAGCGGGTGTATCCAAAAACTTTCAAGATCACTTAACTCATTTAACGAGAAAAGGACGACAGTCATGGCAATCTGTCCACAGACAAGCACCGCTGGAAATTTAGTCTAAACCAAACCTAAGGGTCAAATCAAAAAACACCAGAGCTGGAAAGAAATCAAAATGTAATCCCACAATGGCAAATGTGCGGAGAATGCCAAGAGGCCAAAGCCTTTATATGGTCAAATGAGCTCATTATTCGAACAATAGCACAAAGGCAGTTGAAGAGGCAAAAAAATGAGGATGAGATAACAAAGACTGTGTGCTCTTAAAAGATCTGTATTTCTGGTCGGCATCAAGGTCGCAAGGGGTGATCTGAATACGAAGTTGGTAGCCAAAATCTGGAATGGACGTGAGTTTGACCTATGGGATACGTTTGGTCTTAATCAAAAGTGGGTCCTTGATGATTTGATGGCAAGGACAGCAGAACAAGGATACAATTACTGCAATGCATCTAAAGGCGATGCTATGGCCATGCGGCGTGTAATGGAGGTCTCTCGCATGCAGATTGCACTTCATGTCTGACCTCTGCCGCCCATAAAATAACCAACAAATACTTAGATAGGATTAGGGCGCAGTTCCAACTTCAAGATTGTAGAATAAGGTTTGAACAATACAAATTCACTAAATATATAAGCTTGCCACCTTCGATATGTATCGTAGTACCCACAATGTAAGTGCTTGCTTGAGCAGAAATTGTCAAATAAAACAGGCTATATAATCTGAGATTTGAATCAACTGAACTCAGGGGTATCATCAATATTCCATATTAATCATTCTACATCTTCATCGTTCAAATTGTTCCACTAACCTGGTTAAGAAATTCATCACCCATATACAGACTTCTCATCCACCAAAAGCTACACCCGAAGGACAGCTCAATCTTTCATGAGTTGCAAACAAACCGAACTTCCTTTTTCCACTTAACCCCCCAAGAAACATAATCTAAGAGGCAATGCTCACCTCAAATTAATATTCATCGTCATTCAGATGTTGAAAGAGCTGAATGCAATACGTCTTCAAGGTATTTCTCAGCTGCAGCATACTGCCTTTTCTTGTCCTCAATTGCTAGAGCAGCTAAAGCCTTGTCCTGCAAGAAGATAACACATAAGGATGAGCATAATTCAGGAATAAGATAGACCTCAATCAGTTGAAGTGGTAAACATTTGCATTGTTGAGCTCGAGTCAATATTGGGCAAAAGGAAAGGGAAAATTACCGGAGGCAAGTCTTGGTAGCTTCTCAGAGTATCCAGAATGGGTTTTGTTTTCTTCTCCAGTTCCTTTCGGTGTTCAGCCATCTCCACCAGCACACTGTGGCTGATCTCCGGGGTGTATCCTACCCGATTTAGTGCCGTCTGTATAGAATTCTCCAAATGATCAAAGAGGGAAAATCTTATAACACGAATTTCTAGAGATTCATATAGAGTCCAGATAGAAGCCTGTTCAACTCAAGATGCATACACTTGATAATGTCAAAATTTAGCTCCAAAGAAACTTTATAATCACCTAGGAGTGCTACCTGAATACAATGAGAAGGACAATGCAAATGAAAACTTCTCTGGCTTTGTTATTAGATTGAAAACTTAATTTCACTGTGGATCTGATAATGCCAATAAGCAAAGGAATGGTACCTTGTAGTTGGCATACTGCTGTGTGTATTGTCGCTCCTTTGATGCCATCACAGCCAAATTAGTTTTCCAATTTTCCACCTGTGCCTCACAGGGAGCTACGTCATCTTCAAGCTGTGCAAGTGTTCTGTCCAGACATTTTGCCAGGATATCGTTAAGAATGCACGAGCGTGCAATTTCAATCCAAACATGCCGAAGGAACATGATAAGGAAAAACGAGAGAGACCCTTCAGCCAAAATTTACTCAGCGTCACAAAGTGCATACATCGTTGCATCTCCCTTTACTCATGAAGTCACAAACTTCCCACAGCATACATATCACAATTCCTACAGAGAACAGGTCACTTCTACACTGGCTTTTACCTTTTCAAATAGGTTAATCTTGCTATTGCCTTCCTGGTGTAATCAAGGAGAACCTTGGAATCCTTCTCCACTTTAGCCCTCTTCTCCTCGACACTAGACTTTCTCAAAGAAATGTCCCCCATTGCTACGAGAAAGCTGCAACTTCCACGTATGAATCATACAAACCAGAAGGACAACATTCAAGGACAATGAAACTAATACAAGGGGCCCTCTCACCTACTCAGTTCAGTATCCCTAATGTTCAACAAATTGGCAACATTGGCCAGGGCTTGAGCGGAGGCCACCATGTTTGAAGCCAAACTCTCTTGTGCCAAGCCTGCACTTTCCAGTATCTCTCTAATCCTGGCAGCTGCATCCACAGGACTTCAAAAATGATCAAAACACTCAAAAATTTCTAACGCTAAAAACCCATATGAATTATTCTCCCTATTAAAAAAGAACAATATAAATCCAAGAACAACTAGAGAAAACCACCAATGAACTGACCTTGCGAGCGGTACTCGGCGGATTTCTGGCGGAAATCGGAGGCGACGATGTTGGCGGCCTGCGTCTTGGCCTGGGAGACGGCGGCGAGATTGTACAAATGCGCTACGCTCCGAGAATTGTACTCGAAATCGGGGACTTCCTTGCCGGCGGCCTCGAACTGGGAGGCCAGCCACGCCTTCACCTCCGAGATCCTGGCGGCGTCAGATCCGCCCTTCGGCTCGCTCGCCACCGGAGCGTCCCCCACTCCAGATTTCACGTCACTCATCTCTCGCTCTCTCTCAGCCCTCGCTCTCGATTTCCAACGGACTACTCAAACCCTGAAAAAAGGGCAGGAGGAAAGCATTGCGATTGAAGCATGAATGAGTTTGTAGCGTTTGTTGCAGGCGGGCCAAATTGAAAAAGTTGACAAGATCATAAAAATCGAAAGTAGTTGGGGGATAGAATGTAAATTACGAAAGTAGAGGGGTACCACAGTGTAATTTAAGGTAAAGTTTCGAGGTGGTTTTAATTTTTTAAAATCACGTCTTATTTCTTTCTTGCTTTTAACTGTAATGGAAATTATCCGACCAAAAAACAATCTATAGTGAAAAATTAGAAAAAATTTCAAAAAAGGCCCAAAGTGCTCTTATTTTCTCAAATAAGGACTTGAAGTGAATTTCCCTTTAAATAAAGACTCTAAGTATCATCTTATCTCAAAAAGGACATGAAGTGTTTAAGATTATTTTAAATAAAGACTTGAACTCGCTCGCGATTGACCATGGGAGGGAGGACTCACCTCATGCCTGTGTTTCTTTTTTTTTAGCTTCTTCTTAATCTCTTAAAAAAATAAAAAAATAATAATAAATAAAATAATAAATGACCAAAATGCCTATAACTAAAGTGACTCAAGTCTCTTTTTGAAATTAATATAATCATTTCATGCTCTTATTTGTAGTAACGTGCACTTCAGATTAGGCACTTCAGGCCATTATTTAAAATAAGATCTATTTCGAATTTTTACTTAAGAAAATAAGAGCACTTAGGGTCATTTATTGAAATTTTCCCTGAAAAATTATAAGGAGAGTCCTTACTGTTGACGTCACATATCAAGCACGATCCCAACGTGAAAAGGCACATTTGCTCTCGTTCACGCCCAAAATCTAACACCAAACCACGTTTCTGTCCAGCGTTTCTTCAAGCACCTTCGCTACAACCGCTGCAATGGCCTCCTGACACCATATTTCGGACCCGCGAACACCAAGCAAGCGCGAATTAATTCCCAAAACATTGGGTACAAATGGCAGCTGTTAATGAGAAACGAACGCATCATCATCCCCTAGAGAGAGAGAGAGAGAGATCGTACAGGCTCCTCGGAGATGATGCAGACAGAGTTCATCAGGATAGACGCCGCGCTTGCAAAGAGCGAGGCGTGAGAGGCAATTGGGGTTTGCATTGCGATTGTGGTTCACAGACAGTGACTGTGAGGAACCGAGAAGGAAAGAGCGACGGAAAGAGGCGTCGAGAGCATGAGAGACTGAGAGCGAGGGAAAGAGGAGGCGAAATAAAAAGAGAGGCGTGATGAACTGAACAGGCAAAGGAGAGTGAGAATAACCAAAACCTAATGCAGCCTTTTAAGAAATGACGCACGAACAAATAAATATGTCCGGTCCGGTCCGGTCTTATTGGTCCGATCCCACCTCTAGAAATAGAAATCGGACCGAAAATTATCGGTTTCAATTTCGAGGAATCGAGAATCGGGTTAGCGGCTTTGGAAACCGCCCAAAAATCGACCAGTTCGATCGGGTCCGAGCGATTTCAGATCCGAGAGATTCTTACTGCACGCCCCTAGCGGAAGCTTTGTTTCAGGGCCAATCATTGAGTTTGGTCATTTTTGAACTTGAATACATATTATTACCCTCATAATAACTAAATCGGTGCAGCGGGTGATATCGACCGTGTGTCGTATGTTTTCTCGCCTTTCTTTCTCCTCACACCCAACAAACAGAAAAGTATATGTGGAATCCTACCCAAGGAATGAAGATGAGGATTGGAATCCAAGTGAGACATTTCCATCTCTCCAAAGGGCAAAACATGCCATTCAATGGCTCAACTTCCTCTTCATGCTTAACTAAATATAATAGAGATAAACAATACAAAAGTGAATATCAAAACAGACCAATAAATTGACATGAAGTACCAAAGTGCGGCTTCCCAATCTCGTGCTGTTGAGAGCCTGAGACACTCAGCAGTGTCATGGCCGTGCAAAAGCCAAGAACCTTCCTCAGATAGGTGGTCCTGAACCAGAAGAAACCTCAATATTCTGTCCTTCTTCCCTCTGTCGTACTACATATTCAAGCGAAAATGGCGCCTTAAACAAGAAATTTAGGCCAATAGGATGGTTGTTTACGTTCTTCGCCAGTATCACATTAGCCATAATGGTGATCATCATGCAGCATCCCAAGTCCAGTTCTGTGTCTCTGCAGTGGAAGACGAAACTCGGCGCGAGCCCGCAGACGGTCACAGAAGATTCGTTGTGCCAATTCGCAGTGTCAAATAACAGTCCATCTCTCGGTTTCCTCCAACGAATCAGGTCGCACTTCATCGCGGAGACTTTGATGGAAGGCCTGCTTTGGCTCTGGTTTTTTTCTGGGATTTCCTGTTTCTATATTCAGCAAAAAGGACTGTAGGAATTTGTGCTCTGATGGCATCTTTGATTTTTCTGCAAAGCAGAGAAAGCATATGAAAAATCTACCATCTTCATTCGGTAAAGGAGGAAGATTGAAAAAGGAACAAAACGTGGAATGACTTTATTGCAGACCATACTCTAAATCAATATGTACATGTGTGGTTAGAGCGTTGCGGCGATAATATTCGGGGATGGTTTCGGAATCAAGACTGTATCCGTTGCCGGAGAGGAGATCAGAAGGGGCCATTCCGATAGCAGCCAATTACAGGCTCATCGACAATGTGGCGCAAAAATCGACGCGCGACACCGAGTCGGCGTTGCAAATGAGAGAGGTACTGACCTAAGTGAATGGTTAATGTTTATTGTGACTTTAGTCTTCGGAATCATTCGTGTACTTTTGAATTGTATGTCACAAAGTGAATATGCCAGATGCATTCAATTCATGACCTCGAGGTTTTGCGGCACAAAGCTGCAGTCATAGCACGTATACATACATAAACAAAAAAAAGTTGTGAGTGTTCAAACTTCAAATCCCAGGCTAGTTGTACTAAAGATTTAAAGGTTAATAGTACGAAAAATTTCAAAGGTACACGTAAAAAGTTTAGCCCCAACTAATTTAATTCCAAACTAGTAAATACGTAATAAATTTGCCCTCCATTAGTTTCTGTTAAATTTTATCGTCGAATTGCTGAGTTAGATGACAATTGACAGATGAACCAGCTTGGAGATTTTTCTCATCTCTTTGTCGTAGGAACACCAGTTTGAGGGTTTTTCATAATATTAACTCAATTTAATAGAAACTAATGGAGAGAACGAGAAAATTTGTCATTGGTAAGAAATAGTTTTTGGTTAATTTATCACAATCGTATCAATTTGGGGATTTTTTTCCACTTGTCTCATATAAATTATTCGTGACACGCAAAAGCTAAGTCCAGTGAATACTACAATTTTTCTTTTCTTTTTCATATTCATTAAGATTATAACTATAAAAGAATTAGGTAGTTTGTAAATTCCCAAATTGGTCCCGAAATGGAAAGCACTCCTCAGGGGAGAAATGACTATTAGTCGCCCCAGATTCTTGTGCTTGAGTCCAGTGGAAGCAATTCCAATTAAGTAGATTGCCTTGTGGATTCGAATTCACTGAATGGGTTGGGTCAAGATTTTGCAAAACAACCAAAAACGCATGAAGAAATCAATCAAATCATTGATGACATTGATAACTAATCTAAACAAGAATGACTCAACAAGGTCTACTCAACAAGGTCTACTCGTTACGGTCCTAAATTTCAAAAGATCCCATAAGCTCAGATTATTTTGATCTAATAATCCACCGAGTTTGATCACATTGACCCAATATGCCCCAAGTTCATCGCCCGTGAAAATAAGGGCCGATCGACGAACACATGCTGATCACAGGCGTGTTTCATACCTTTCCTAAGGGTGTTTTATCTTGATTTGAAGTTGTGCTCTTTGAACTGAGATGTTTCTTTCTTGTATTTCTATTGCGATCGAGGAAGCAAATGAAATGTTATTTTGATTTAAAAAAAAAAAGGCTTTACCCCATATTCCGACTGGCCATGAGCTCGGGAGGGTTAAGTGGTGAAAGCGAAAGGAGTTCATGGGCTATTTTGGACTAAGATCGAGTCGTGGTGGAACTTCGAGAAACAAGCGCCACCTTAATGGGTCTATTGGATCAAAAATCAGCCGGAAAACATTAAGAAGCAGCACCACTTTCCAAAATGGCCGAAACACAGCATTTAGATTCGACTGTGGACCCTGTAAGTTTATGCAAAGCAAACTTTGATTCTTTGAAAGAAAGGGTGAAGTCATAGGCGCCGAGCGTTTTCAAAGAGGCAGAGAAGGGATGGACCGAGGCAAGGCTCATTCGAAGCTCGCGCCTTTTGATTCTCCGATCGAAGCCATCGCCGTGGGCGGTCGTTTCTTCGCCTCCGATCTCGCACAGGCCATCCGTTCTTTTATTAGCACGAGGGATTACATATTAAACACAAATCGCAGATATAAGATTGCAAGTAGTACTAAGTCTCGAGTTCATCACTCTACAACAATCCCACAACCAAATACAACAGAAGTTTTACATCATTTTATTCGTAAACGTGCAAGAAATATAAAATTGGTCGAATCGATTGTGTCGTAACGAATCATTAAGTTTGCTGGCGAAGGGTTGTAATCACTGGATATCTCCTACGTATGCGCCCAACTGTGGTGTGTAGAAACAACCGAAATGAACCATCAACAGCCAAACAAAGGCAAGAAGCTCTCCACCTTTGCTCAACACCTGAACATGTGCCTCCCCCTTAATATGAACTGCTGCATAACACAGCATCTCAACCCACACTCCGCTCATCACCTTCCACTTCCTTTCCCCAAGGCTTTCCACCTCCATGGCTGCATCCTTCCCCCGTTGGGGCAGCTTGTGACGGTCACCGACATCACCAGCCTTCAATAATGCCTTGCATAACCCCTCCACATCCGTGGTCGCATGATCGATGTGATGCTTTAGGTCGAGCAACGTTGTCACCGAACTGACTTGGGCCATGCCCGCCACAGCAGACACAACACTTGGCTGATTAAGTACAAGATACAACATGTAGTCGGAGAGGATCTTGCTGAATTCCCTTTCGTCGTTTCTGGCTTTAAATGGCTTCTCCATGTTGTACACCACTTCCGTAGCAATATGCAACGCCATAATACTGTCGTCGAAAGTCAAATCGGTGAAGTACGTTGATAAACTGCCACGACCGACTTCCCCAACGCTACTCCCGATGGACAAAGCACCTCTAGCCTCAAATATCTCCTTTGCCTTTGCCCCACGTTCTGCATCCTTGGATTTACGTCTCACCTCCTCAAAGATAAAGACCCATAGCTTATTAATAAATGGATTCTTGGACACGTACTTTGTCTTCGCAGTCATTGATGTCCCCATCTTCAAACCACAGCGTTTGGCGATTTTCTCACCAGCTTGATGGAAACAAGACATGATCTTCTCAGCCATACAGAATGAAAATCTACAGACAATAGAGAAGGCAATGATGCCTCGACAGCGATCATGCTTATGCATCTTTCTCGGACTCTCCTTAAAGCACATAGAGAAAAGGTTGCAAGCAAAGATGGATTCTGACCACCTTCGAAATATTAATGGGGTATCTAAGACCGCGTAAGTAGCATCGGTGTTAGGCTCTCCTTCACAATTGGCGAATCGGGGCTTCCTCAAGCCATACACGGTGGATATCAGCTTGTGGAGAAATGAATCTCGATTAATACGAACAACAGTCCAATCGGAGAAAATAAGCACGAACAAAGCTACGGCATCAAGAGCAATCCCCCCGAAAAGAAGGGTACATGTAATTTCCACATCGAGTTTGGGGAGCTGATGCTTCTTCAAGCGATTGAACAGGACGAAAGCAATCACAATGTTGGTGAACGCCATGAAACGGAAAATGTAGCTCCACTTCGAGCGTATTACCAACGCTTTTGTATGGAGCACCTCATAAAGGAAATTGAGTTCAAGAGATATCACCCTTAACGCATCCACTGCAGAAACTTTGAAGAAATATTCGCGGCTCATTCTCCGTTGTTCCTCTGTGAACAAGAGATCTCCGATGATGACCTTAAAGATTTGGAAGAAGGAGTGAGCATGCTTCACCGCAATAGTCTCGGGAAGCAAAGCTTCTTCTTCATCGGAATATCCATACCCTAGAGCATCGAGATCATCAACCAACTTCTTATCTGCTTCACCCCAATAAATATCCCCAACATTCAAATGGATCATTTCAAGCATCGATTGCCTGAACCTCTGGAGGCTTGAGAGATTAAGTGCCAATACCCTCTCTACATTTTTTATAACCGCGGCAAGAAACACCAGTATCGTTGGGATCACCAACGACTTGTCGCTGGGAAATATCTGCGCAAAGACATATAGGGCAGCAGCAACTTGGAAGATGAGATTGAGCAGGTGACGTCGCCAAAGCGAACTATCCTCCAAAGAGAAGGCAGTGATGGTATCCGGACCGCCAAGATGTAACAAGAGAAATGAGGTCCAAAATGCCTGAAGTGCTGTATCTACATCAGCTACATGAGCACACGGATTGCCTTGGTTGTGAGAAATGAGCCCAATCCCAAATGCAGCTACCCAATCAGCCATCAAATAGGCCAACCACAAGAGGAAAATGATGAGGTTGTTAGCTATTTTCTTTCTAAGGGGCGCAGATAGAATCAAAAACACCTGAAGCGAGAGGCTCAGGATGATGAAACCTCGGATGTTCCATTCATTCCACAAGTTTGAAATGGAACTAAAAGCCATATATTTGCTGAGTGTGAATTTTATCGCTACTCCCTAATATAACTTCAAGGGCAGCAAAATGCATAAGAGGAATGGCGAGGGATGTTTATATACATGTTATGATGGTTCCTTACTTGTTTGTCAAAAGACAAAATTTATTCAAAAAACCAAGAAGGCAAAAGTATCATGAATCATGATCGTGGTTCAGTATTGGCCTGAGCTCTGGATCTAGCCGCACAAAGGTCTATGACCTGTAAAAATATAACGCTCAGAACTAAATCGGCATCTATATAATAGGTCTAGGATTGAATTGGACCGAATCGAATGCGATTCCCATTCCCATCTGCCAAAACAGTGGAAGCCCTTCTGTTTTTTGCACATGAGATGTGCCTACTACACCAAGCAGTTTATCAAGGAAGATTTGGATGATATATTCCCTCAACACTTTCGGGCTAAGGCCTGGATTCCATCGTTGCTTCATGGATGTAGCATATCGCACGCCGCACGCCACCAAAATTGAATAAATATACGAAGCAAATTCGAAAGCTCTGCAGCTTTGCTAGGTGTCTATGGTGTAAAATGACACTATCATGCTTTAGAATATTGTAAATATAGTGGAGATTACCAGAAGAGGGTCCCCCGATTTTCAATTCCAATCCCTCTCATTTTGCATTGTGCTCTTCTTCACTTTTTTTTTTTTTTTGGCCCCTCTTTTGCGAGTGAATTTCGCAATTTCCTTAGTCGTTTAGCAGCTTGGACGCAGACGTACCAACCGGCCTCAATCGGAAGGCCCAACCGATGCCATTAAAGTAGAACCGAACATGGGTTGATTCAATTTAAGTTAATATCACGAAAAACTTTAAATGGATACATTAAGATAAATTTATCCCAAACTATTCTTTTGATTAAAAAAAAACTCAAACTGATGCACTTGTGACAAATTTACCCCAAACTATTTTTTTGACTCCCAAAAACCTCAAATTGATATATTTATGATAAATTTATTCCAAACGAATTGTTTTGACAATAAAAAAACTCGTACTAGTACACCTGTGATAATTTTATCCTTCGTTAATTTTCATTAAATTGGATTAATACCACAAAAATCCTAAATTGATAAACAGGTGACAAATATAGGGTAAAAATGTCAAACATGTACATCCAATAATTGCTACGAGTCATCCAACTCAACAGTTTCATGATTAAATTTAATAAAAATTAATGAATGTAAATTTGTCATAGATATACCAGTTTATGGTAAATTTATCCAATGAGTACTAGTCTAAAGTTTTTGATGGTCAAAAAATAGTTTGGGATAAATTTATCGTAGTTGTACTAATTTGGAATTTTTGTGGCATGAACCCTTTCAATTTCGAGACAAATCTCATATTATCTTATCTTTTCGTAGACGATTGTTCAGTGTATTCGATAACAGCTAGATGAGTTAAGATATGAATGATCAGCAAGAGAAAGAATGGTTTCCCACGAAAGTTTATTTCATAAAACGATTGTTATAAAGATGTTAATTTTAGCACATCAAGCATTCTTGCCAAATATCTAGGCGGGAAACGTTAATATCATGTCCACGAAACAAGGGAATCGCATTATATATATATATATATATATATATATAACTTTACAGCCTATCTGGGCCATCCTAAATTGGAGAACATCTGGCTGCATGCACACCATGTCTCTAGATCTGGTTCACACAATTGTTTTTATGGCTCTAATTTGGTGGATCCTATGAAAGCTTCCTCTTTGTAAATGAATAGTGGCAAATCACATGGCCCTTTTCTTGTACAGCCGCTCCTTCACTCATTCAAGAAAATACTACTTTAAATTCATTCTCTAGGAGTGAGATAACCATTCATCGTTGAAATTGCATATTTGGTTTTGGGAATTGAAAATGGGACCGGTCAATCCTAAAGATTTACCAATCGCAAAGAAGAAGGAATTGTTCAAAATTCTAAAGGAAATTAGCTTTTCTTCCGGTCGATTAATAAAATTTCGAATTGATAAAAATGATTTCCAATTTGAGTTTAGACTTTTCTGCGTAGGATAAGATCTCCTTTCCATGTTAATTTTTCGTTCCATGCCATATTGTAGGAAGAGGCTGGAGAGACTGACCAAAACTCTGGATTTCTAGTGAAAACCTACATAACATTAGCCCAATGGGAAAATTATCAAAAAAATTCCTAAAACTATTGTAATTATGGTAATTTAATCCTAAATTTCTTTTTTCTTATCAATTTGATCTAGACCTTTTGAAATTACACCAATTCAATCCATCCGACGAAATTTGGCCAGTGGGCACTAACATAAACTCTGACTAGCCAAGAACAAATATTTTAATATTATTTATGAATTTTTTATTTTTTATTTTCCTTTTTCCTTCCCTTTCCTTCTTCCTCTTCCCAAAGATGCTAGTCGCTGATCTTCAGAGGGACATCGGTCGCCGAAGTACGATAACTGACCAAAGGGATGGCCAGCCTCGCTAGGGGCCAGTGAGGCTAAGCCTCGTAGTGGCGAAGCGAGGCTCTCCTCACAGTAGCGAGGCCGGCCGTGGACAACAGCGTCATTAGCCATGGATGAGCCAATCTCGCAAGCAACACCGAGGCTAATCCATGGGTATTGTTCAGCTAGATCTGGAGCAGCGCACATGTTGACATATGCCAATTTAGGTGCTCGCAAATCTATATCCGAAGCCTTAGCCGTGAACGATGGCTGGTTACTCTCCACAGATCTAGAAATCCCTTAAATTCGTCCATTGACGCCGACAATGGAGCCTCAGTCTTGCCTTGCCACAGCGAGGGGAGCCTCGGCCATCACTCTGGCTGGTCGTTGAGCCTCGGCGACCAGGGTCCTTCTAAAGATCAATGATTGGCATCCTTGTGAAGAAGGAGGAAGAAAGGGAAGGGAAAAAGAAAAGGGAAATAGAAAATAAAAAAATTTAGAAATAATATTAAAATATTCGATAGTTGGTCGGTCGGTCGGTCGAATTTTGTCGGATGGACTGAATCGGCATAATTATAAAAGGTTTATGACTAAATTAATTAAAAAAAGATTTAAGACTGAATTGACGTAATTATAATAAATTTATGACTTTTTTTTTATAATTTTCAAGATGATTCAGTCTTTGGAAGCATCCATGAAGTTTTCACAGTGCAAAAAGCGGTCGTACCATGTATGCATTATCGAAAAAAGGGTAAGTATTATAATATTTGTTTTGCAAAGCTAGTTTTGTAAGAGGAACCGGTTCTTTTTTCCTTGTTCTCTTTCTTTTTAGTTGCATTATAACATTGGTCGTGCAAAAGCTAGTTTTGTACGAGGAACCAGTTCTTTCGTCCTTTTTCAGTTTCTTTTTTCCAAATGTTCAAATTTTATATTCTTTCAATAAGCACATCGAATATTGTAAATTATTCTTTTGGTATTTGTTAAGACTATCCTGCAACCGTGGTTCTTCACTCACTCGTTCCCACCCCTAACTTTCCTGAATATGTGGGGGAATCAAACTCCCCACCCCCTTCCAAGTAGGAAGGGTGGCCACTAGAGCAACTCTAGCGTTTATACAAATAAATATGTTGTTTGCACCAAAGTTGTTCACAAAATTTACGGCATTTTCTTTTTATGAGGAATAAATACGAGTGGCACCGGAGTCTCGTAGAGGCAATTCCAATTAAGTCGATTGCCTCGTGGATTCGAATTGACTCAATAGGGTGGGTCAAGATTTCCAAAAACAGAAGCAAAAGACATTCGGATATCAAATCATCCAAGACATCAATGAAACATCCAAGTAAAGAACATGAGGCGATAGGGCTTACTCGTTATGATCCAAGCGGTGCTGCACGTCCTCTTTAGGGATTTGGAATTCCCCTGGAGTGGCGTTGGTTTTTCAAAATCACCTTTGAATTTGGCTTTATCTTAAAATACCCTCTGAACTTAGATCATTTCGACCCGATCATCTCATTGAACTTGATCACTTTGACCCAATAACTCCTACATTCGCTGCAGGTGAAAATAATGGCCAGCCGATCAACATGTGCTCGTCTCGCACCTTTTCCTAGGGGTATTTTGGTCCAAGAACCATCGTGACCTAAAAAATTGAAATTAAAAGACCCTCAATTGACTTTCACCCCGTATTTCCCACGCGCGGAAAGCGCCTAGCGGGGTTCAGTTCAATGCACGAAGCGGCATTCTCATTACAGCTCTCCTCATGCATTGTTTTCTTTATAATGATAAAGGTGCAAATAGTATAAGAAATATCTGAAACAAGAGGCTCAGTATGTGAAGCCCATGTTCTATTTGTTCCATGGATCTAAAATGGAGCTGAATGCCGTATATTTTTGCTTGGTTTGAATTTTATTGTTGCTCCCTAGCTAAAATGATTTAGGCGACAACAAACTGCAGAGGAGGAGTAGCAGGGAATGTTTATATATATGTTAAGACGGTACCTTACTTCTTTGTTAGAAGGCCAAACGGATTAACACAAGCAAGGTATCACATACATTTAATGGTAGAAGAAAAGTATATAATGTACGATGATGCTTATTGCTTTGTGTTTGGTTGATGTTTTTCATCTAATCAGTCATATCTTAATTCTACTAGGACATCCATTTGTCATTATCTAATTTTCGAACCATGAAAATTCTGTATCGAGGATTAGCTTAATGAAATGTTTGGTGATATCACATCTAGCATGACATTTGATATGATTGATGAATAAGATACTATCTAACATGTTATGTGAGTGTTTGCTGGGTTTTGTCCTACGACTGGATGTATTCAAAAACCCAAGAAGGTAAAATAATCGTGAACCAATCATTCAGCAAAGGAACAGAAGCAAAGCATCTCATGCATTCAGTGGCAGAAGAACTTCATCTCATGCATGGATGATGCTTATTGCTTTGTGTCGGGTTGATACATCATCAACCAATTGGTCCTCCCTCAATTCATGAACTTTAGTATCCATGATTACTTTAGTGAAATATTTAGTGATACCACATCTGGCATGACGCTTGAGATTATTGATGAATAAGATACTATTCTAACATGTTATATGAGAAGACCGTAGATATGTGATTCGCGATGGAATAGCGGTTTTCTTTCATTGTGCGGTTTTTCCTTATGGCAGTATTTTGTTATATCCATGGATGATGAAGGATGTTTTGCAAGTTTCTCAATTGTCATTTTTTTTTTGGTAATTAAGGTAAGAATGCTATAGACCTTCCAAAGCAAAATACAGACGTTTCTCATGGTCATTGATATCACAGAAAGTGCAAAACTAACCTCTCCTACATAGGCACATTAGCTCTCCGTCTCTCTCTCTCTCTCTCTCTCTCTCTCTCTCTAGGAGAAAACCTTGTGGCTTTCCACTTGACTAGGAATGAAATTCTCATCCAATGATCACGTCTACTATCGAATATCAAACAAATGGTGTGGCATTGTTCATGTGGCAAAATCGACACATGACTCCGAGTTGGGCTTACAAAACGATTGGAGAACAAACAAAGGAGGGAGAGAAAGGGAAGAGGCTTCAGTATTTGGAAGCATTCATGCGCTTTTGAACTGCATATTGCAAAGTGAATATCATGATTTCATTCAGTTCGTGAACAAAATTTTTTGCAACGCGAATAGCGGTCATAGCACGTACACATTATTTAAAAAAAAAAGTTGTAAGTTCAAACTTACAACTCTAGACTAGTTGCATTTTAAAAATTAATGAGTAGAAGATAGCTTTGTACGAGGAAGCTACTTCTCTTCTTTTTCTTTTCTTTTTTTTTTTTTGGCCTTTTCAATTTTTCTTTTTTATATTCTTCCATAAGCAAATTAGATGAGGAGGAGGTGGTCCACATGAAATGTATTGGCCTCCACTTGTCTCGTATAAATCATTCATGACACGCAAAAGCTAAGTTCATTGAATACTGCAAATTTTCATTTTCATATTCATTAAGAGTATCATTATAAACTTTACCAAAAAAAAAAAGAGTATCATTATAAAGAAATAGGTAGTTCGTAAATTCCAAATTGGTCCCGAAATGTAAAGCATTCTTTAGGAGAAATGACTACCACTTGCACCAGTTTCGTGTTCTTGAGTCTGATAGAAGCAAATCAAATTAAGGCTCCATTTGTTTCGTAAAAAATATGTAATTTGAAAAATATTTTTCAAAAAATAATTTCTTATATCACCTGTAAACTTTAAAAAAAAATATATCGCCTATGCAAATATTTAGACATAAATTGTTGTTGGTAATGACAATATTTTTTCATTGACTAATTATCCCTAACGATATGCGCGATTTTTGTTAGGAAATTATTTTCCAAATCACTCGTTTTCGGTGAAATAAATGGAGTCCAAGCACATTGCCTTGTGAATTTGAATTCAATGAATGGATTGGGTCAAGATTGCAAAACCCAAAAAAAAAAAAATTTTGGACTGCAGGGAACTCGAGGAGTCGCATTGGAGAAGCGAGGGCGATATAACCGTCGCAGTCCTGGACGCTGCTCCGGACCAAGATCCGGGGTTTGGCTCGTTGAAGACGAATGATGAGAACAGAGTGGTAGAGCTCAAAGTCAAGACAACTGGAAATCCCGAATGTCAAAACAAATTTGAATTGTCATTGGTTCTCAACAATGGGAATATATCTCATCGACAGGGAGGTCATGATAAAGCTTCTAAAAGAGAGTTTCCCTCACGCCTGGTTTCGCAAATTGTTTTGTTTTGAGAATCTATCTCGATTTCGTCATGTCCCTTTTCGCTGCATTTAGGAGGGGTTTATGTTTCTTGAGATATTGTCAGGTTCAGGCATATCCATTCGATAGGGTATTGGGAGGACATGAGAAGCATCGGAGCGTTTTACCAAGCGAATATGGAGAGCACAAAGAAATGCAACTGGGGATACAAGTAAAGAGTCAAATTGCCGATACAACTTCTTGAGACAATGCTTCCGCTGTTGCCTAAAGTTTTTGTCAGCTGAACAAGTCGTGGCTTTTACCTTACAGTTTCTTCGAAAGGGACTCCCTTATGTACACTTTGCCTCGGTGCCCGCCTCCGAGCATCGGGACAGATTCAGTAATCGCAGGCAGCGTTATCACAGACGGATGCATACTCAGTGTAAGACATGGATTTCCTTTCTTTCTCGGAATGAGTTAAAATTTTCTCCTGATCCTTGCCCTGGCATAGATAGAGAAAATCCTAGGCCTTTCAGGGAAAAAAAAATTAATGCATCATAAGCCAGTAATGCTGCAGCTGATTACCATATCTTCTTCGACTGTATCAGGAATTTAAAGTTAGCCCCTTAATGCAGCTCACTCATTTTGGAATTTTACTTCTGTTGTATGTACATGAGTAGGGATGCACAATTACAGGAAGCTGTAGTTGGTATGAGGACAAGGATCGAAGACGGGACCGTAATGGAGGACTCGGTTATCATGGGGTCTGACATTTATCAAGTAAGAGGCATCTGCTCGTAGGGTTGTCGAATTTCTAACAGCATATAGTGAAAATGCAAAGTATTAACCATCCATGCCTCTGTGAGTATTGCTTTAAACCGTTCGGTTTGGTTGCATCTTCTGCGTCGAAATTACCAGCATTCCTAAGCGACATCTACTTAGTTCACTGAAGACTAATGCAAATGCTTGCTTGTTTACCTTTATTTCGATCTTGAACTGTTGTTACACCTGTAATTGTCATATAGATGGTGATGATTATGTAACTTCCTCAACGTGACAGACTGATCTTGAACGTTCGAGCTTGTATATGTAGATTGTGAATCTAGAAAATGTCGGAGAAGGCAACAGAGAAGACCATGGATATGTGATTCGCAATGGCAAAGTGGTTGTTCTTTGCTGCGCAATTATTCCTGATGGCAGTATTTTGTGATATCCATCTGCAGCAATGTATCTTCACCAAATTCTCACAGCTATAGCGACCCGTACTGGATTAGTAGCTGGGGATGTAGGGATGGACGCGGGGCGCATTGGAGCGGGGATCATGTTCTCCGTCCCCATCCCGTGGGCTAAAATCTCATTGTGACCTGCGCTCAATCACGACTGATCTTGAAACTTTTTGTGTTCTATGTATAGTCTAATGTTCTGATTCTGTCAATTTGTGCAATGAGGTCCTTGTGCTGTTGATTGAAATTACAATTAAAAGAGCGGATCTAGCCTATTACCGAGGCTAAGAACCACTGCAAACCGCCGTGATTATAGACATTGGATGTTCCATTTGAATTGACCGGGCCTAGGTTGCACGACGTGTACATGGCACGAATTCAGAATGGAATTTCTTGCCCGCCAATTTCGTTGATCGTGTTCGTGCTGACCCACCAAAATCTAGGCGGGACACATTGTGCTGCTCATCCAATGATCATGTCTACTATCGGCCATCAAATAAGTGACAGGGGGATCGACAATGCGGCCCAAAATCGACACGCGAAACCGAGTCGGCATTGCAAAGGAGAGAGATACTGACCCAAGTGAATGGTAAATGTTTATTGAGGCTTCAGTCTTCGGAAGCATTTGTGCACTTTTGAATTGTATGTTACAAAGTGAATAAGGCAGATGCATTCAATTCATGAACTCGAGATTTTGCGGCGCAAAAAAACAGCGGTCATAGCCCGTACACATACATAAACAAAAAAAAAAGTTGTGAGTGTTCGAACTTCATACCTGGACTAGTTGTATTAAAAATTTAAAGCTTAACACCATGAAAAATCACAAACCGGTGCATATTATAGGTTTATCCCAAACAAATTTTTTAACGATCGAAAATTCAAACTGGTAAATATTTGATAAATTTTTTCTTCGTTAGTTTCCGTTAAATTTTACCCTCGAATTGTTGATTTGGATGACAGTTAACGGATGAATTGGTTTGGAGTTTTTCTCCTCTATTTGTCACAGATATATTAATTTGAGATTTTTCATGATATTATCTCAATTTAACAGAAATTAACGAATGGTCAATTTATAACAGGTAAAAAAAATTATTGATTTAATTTATTACAAATATACCAGTTTGGGGTTTTTCGTGCTCAAGAAATTAGTTTGAGATAAATTTTCATAAGTTTGGGATATTTTGTGGTATTAACCTAAAATTTACCGAGTAAGAGATTAGCTTTGTTGGAGGAATTTTGCTACTTCTCCTTTTTTTTTTTCTTTTTCAATTTGGTCTTATTAGAATTTTCCTCCAAAAGCAAATTAGATGAGGAGAAGGTGGTCCACATGAAATGGATTGGCCCCCCTTGTCTCATATATTTATTTATTTGTAGGTCCACTTGTCTCAAATAAATTATTCATGACATGCAAAAGCTAAGTTCCGTGAACACTACAAATTTTCTTTTCTTTTTCATATTCATTAAGATTATACTTATAAAAGAATTAGGTAGTTTATTAAATTCCAAATTGGTCCCGAAATGGAAAGCATTCTTCAGGGGAGAAATGACTATTAGGCGCACCAGATTCTGGTTCTTGAGTCTAGCGGAAGCAAATTCCAATTAAGTAGATTGCCTTATGGATTCGAATTAACCCAATGGCTTGATTCAAGATTTTGCAAAACAACCAAAAAAGCATGAAGAAATCAATCAAATCATTGATGACATTGATAACTAATCTAAACAAGAATGACGCAACAAGGCCTACTCGTAATGGTCCTAAATTCCAAAAGATACCATAAACTCGGATTATTTTGATCTAATAATCCTCAGAGTTTGATCACATTGACCCAATATGCCCGAAGTTCATCGCCGGTGAAAATAATGGCGGGCTGACAAACATGTGCTGATCATGTACACGTTTCATACCTTTCCTAGGGGGTATTTCGTCTTGATTTGAAGTTATGCTTTTTAAAATGAGATGTTTTTCTCTTGCATTTCGATTGCGATCGAGGAAGTGAATGAACTATTATTTTCACAAAAAAAAAAAATTCACTTTACCCGGCGTTCCGATGGCAATGAGCTCAGGAGGGTTAAGTGGTGAAACCGGTAGGAGTTCATGGGCTATTTTGGACTAATGATCAAGTCTTGGTGGAACATCGAGAAACAAACGCCACTCAATAGGCCTATTGGATAAAAAATCAGCCGGAAAACATTAAGAAAGAAACAGCACCGCTTTCCAAAGTGGCCGAAACACAGCATTTAGATTCGACTGTGTACCCTGCAAGTTTATGCAAGCAGTACCAAGTCTCGAGTTCATCGCTCTACAGCAATCCCACAACCAAAAACCACAAAAGCTTTACATCATTTTATGCGTAAACGTGCAAGAAATATAAAATTGGTCGAATCGATGGTGTCGTACCGAATCATAAGTTTGCTGGCGAAGGGTTGCAATCACTGGATGTCTTGTATACCTATTCCCTGCTGTGGTGTGCAGAAACAACCGAAATGAACCATCAACAGCCAAACAAAGGCAAGAAGCTCTCCGCCTTTGCTCAATACCTGCACATGTGCCTCCCCCTTAATATGAACTGCTGCATACGACAGCATCTCAACCCACACTCTGCTCATCGCGTTCCACTTCACTTCCCCAAGGCTGGCTTTCCATCTTCATGGCCACAATCTTCCCCCGGTAGAGCGTGGAAAACCTATCGAAATCATCAGTCTCCAATAATGCCTTGCATAACCCCTCCACATCCATGGTCGCATGGCCGATGCATTTCTTTAGCTCGACCAACGTTGCCCTCGAAGTGATTTGCGCGATGCCCGCCACAGCAGACACCACACTAGGCTGATTAAGTACAAGATACAACATGTAGTCGGAGAGGATCTTGCTGAATTCCCTTTCATCGTTTCTGGCTTTAAATGGTTTCTCCATGTTGTACGGCACTTCAATAGCGATGTGCAACGTTATAATACTATTGTCCAAAGTCAGATAGGTGAAGTACGGAAATGAACCGTTACCGACTTCCCCAACGCTGCTACTCTCGATAGACAAAGTACCTCTGGCCTCAAGTATCTCGCTTGCCCTTGTCTCATTTTCTGCATCCGTGGATTTACGTCTCACCTCCTCAAAGATGAAGACCCATAGCTTTTTAATAAAGGGATTCTTGGACACGTACTTCGTACTCGTAATCATTGATGTCCCCATCTTCAAACCACAGCGTTTGGCGATTGTCTCACCACCCTGATGGAAACATGGCATGATCTTCTCAGCCATAGAGAACGAAAATCTACGGACAATAGAGAATACAATGATGCCTCGAAGGCGATCGTGCTTATGCATCTTTCTCGGACTCTTTTTCAAGTACATAAAGAAAATGTTGCAAGCAGAGATGGATTCTGACCACCTTCGAAATATTAATGGTGTATCTAAGACCTCGTAAGTAGCATCGGTGTTAAGCTTTGCTTCACAATTGGCAAATTGGGGCTTCCTCAAGCTATATGCAGCGGATATCAGCTCGTGGAGAAATGAATCTTGATCGATACGAACAACAATCCGATCGGAGAAAATAAGCATGAACAAAGATATGGCATCAAGAGCAATCCCCCCGAAAAGAAGGGTATAAGTAATTTTCACATTGAGTTTGGGCAGCCGGTGCTTCTTCGAGCGATTGAATAGGACGAAAGCAATCACAATGTTGGTGAAGGCTATGAAACGGAAAATATAGCTCCACTTGGAGCGTACTACCAACGCTTTTGTGTGGCCAACGAACGTGTGCCCGTCTTCCCAGGGGTATTTTTGTCCAGTCATCGTAACCTAAGAAGTTGAAATTAAAAAACCCTCGATTGACTTTACCTCGTGTTGCTCATGCGCAGAAAGCACCTAGCTAGGTTCAGTTTAGTGCACGACACGGCATTCTCATTACAGCTCGCCTCCTACATCGTTTTCTTCTTAATCAGTGCAAATAGAATGAGAAAGACATCAAGCGAGAGGCTAAGTATGTGAAGCCTCGGATGTTCCATTCGTTTCACAGATCTGAAATGGAACTAAATGCCGTATTTTTTGTTTAGTTTGAATTTGACCTCCGTTTCTAATATGATTTAGGGGACAACAAAATGCTTATAGGGATTAGTGGGGAACGTTTACATATTAAGATAGCTCCATACTTGTTTGTTAGAAGGCAGTATATATTAAAAAGCCTAATAAGACAAAAGAATCATGAATCAATCATTCCGCAAATGAACATAAGTAAGGTATCTCATTCATTCAATGGTGAAAAAAATGTATCTGATAGCCGATGACACTTATTGATTGTGTTGGGTTGATGATTAAAAATCCAGTCAGTCCTATCTTAGTTCTACTTGCACATCAATATGTAAGTATCTAAACTTCATATTATGAATATTCAGTTTCATGATTAGTTTAGGGAAATGTTTGGTGATATCACATCTAGCATGACACTTGATATTATTGATGAATACGATACTATCTAATTTGTTATATGAGTGCCCATCGTGTTTGTTAGAAGACTCAATGCATTCAAAAACACAAAAAAGTAAAAGAATCGTGAACCGACCATTTTGCAAAAGAACATAAGCGACATATTTCTTGCATTCAATGGTGAAAGAAAAGTATCTTAGGCATCTAATGATAGAAGAAAAGTATCTCATTCATGAATGATGCCTACTGTTTTATGTCAGGTTGATGTTTTATCAATCAGTCGATCCTATCTCAAAGGTACTTGTACATCCATATGTTGCTACGTGTTCAGACTATGAAACTTCAATATTCATCGTTGGTCTAGTGAAATGTTTGGTGATACCACATGTAGCATGACACTTGAGATTATTGACGAATAAGATATTTTCTAACATGTTGCATGAGTGTGCATGTTGATGTTTTATCAACAATAGGTCCCGTCTCAATGGTACTTGTACATTCATGTGTAAGTATTTGAGCTTCGGACTACAAAACTCTTTTTTGTCGGAATTAGCATAACACTTGACATTATTGATGAATAAGATACTAACTAACACGTTGTATGAGTGTGCATGTCACAAAGTAAATAGTGTGGATGCATTCAATTCATAAGCTAAAGTTTTTGCAACACTCATAGTATGGGAAATTTTCCAAAAAGTTCTAAATTTACTGCATTTTTGTCAATTCGATCATAAACTTTGTATTTGTGCTAACTGGGTTTTAAATATTTTCATGTGTTTGCCAATGTAGTTTATCTGACAAATTTTGGCGAAAGATCTCCAATGTGAACGCCAACTGCCCCATGTAGGTATGGTCGACATTGACGTGAACACATTTTTTTTAGTTTTTTTTTTAATTTTTTTATTTATTTATATTTTTTCACTTTTTCCATTTTCCTCTCTTGTCCTTCGGCTTTTTTTTTTACTGACCACTCGATGAGGGCAGCAAAGCCCCGACTGGCTACATCATAGAAAAAAATAAAGCAGAAAGGAAAAACTAATAAAAATCCAAAAATATTAAGAAATATTAAAAAAAATAAAAAGTTCTACACGTTAACGTCAATAGTACCATATATGATAGGCGACATATACGTTAGCGATTTCCAACTATTTTGGCCGAATGGACTCATTTGGCAAAATAGGAAAAAGATTAAGACTCAATTGACAAAAATACAATAAATTTAGGATTTTTTTTGACAATTTCTCTCAACACTTATATATTATCAAAGCATTGTGAGTTTAGATTTCAAACCCTACATAGGTTGCATTAAAAATTTATTGTTTTACGGATAGTTTTCTAAGAGAATTTTGCCAAATCTTGTTTTTTTTTCCATTTTTTTCCTTGTTATATTCCTCCAAGCGCAAGAGGAGGAGGTTGGTCCGTATAAAAAGTGAAAATTCTAAAGAAGAACCTCAAGTGCTTCATTTTCTCAAATGATGGCATAAAGTCGTTATTGTTTCAAATAAAAGTCTAAAGTGCCCTCGTTATCTTAAATATGGGCCTGAATTGGCCATGGCTATTCAAACAAGGGCCTAACCTCATTGAATAGCTAAATATTCTAGCCAATCAAGAGTATTTTCGTCAAAATACAACTTTGACCTTATTTTTAGTTAAATTAAATTAAAAATTAAAAATATTAGAATTTAAAAAATAGGAAAATACAGGACCCCACCCGTTGGTGGGGCATCGAAATGGCCGGTGAGGTCAGGGCACTCCCCCCGACCTAGGCAAGGGTCGGCGACCCTAACAACCAGTGCCCCTGCCACACCGATGTTGGGGCAGCGGCCACAGCGCTCCCGCCTATGTTTTTTTTTTTTAACTTTTAGTATTTTTAGTTTTTGAAAAAATAATAATAATACTAAATGACCAAAATGCCCCTATTAATTGGTGAGTCATGCCTTTTTTTGAGATTGGTAATGTCACTCCAGGGCCTTATTTAATAAAATGAAGGCACTATGAGCCCTTTTTTTTATAAAAAAAAAATTTCCCACATTAAAATGGGGCATTACACTCATCTTCACTTCTTTGTCTCGTATGTGTTGACACCTAAATTTTGACTTTTTAAAATTCATTCACTTAAGTACATAAAGAAAATGAGAATTTGTTCTCACCAAAAATTAATTTTTTCATGCATTGCATATTTAATTTTTTGTCGATCATGTATTTTATTATGGCTAACGACGGAAGATTTTAGCTTAAATTGACAAACGATTGGATTGAGCGTGAGGGAGGTGTGCCGAAAGGCTTATGAAGTTTTGAACTTAAAAGAAATTTTTCCACATGGACTGAATTGCAAATACATAAAACTTCAGGGACTGAATTGCAAATACATAAAACTTCAGGGACTGAATTGCAAATACATAAAACTTCAGGGGCTAAATTGCAAATACATAAAATTTTAGGGATAGTGGAGAAATTAGAAAGGAAGATGGAGAAGGGGAGACATAGAAGGGAAGATGGAGAAATTAGAAAGGAAGATGGAGAAGGGGAGATATAGAAGGGAAGATGGAGAAATTAGAAGGAAAGATGGAGAATGGAAGATGGTAGAATTAGAAGGGAAGATGAAGAATTAGAATGAGAGATGGAAAGATTAGAATGGAAGATGGTGAATTAGAAGGGAAGATGGAGATAAAGAATGGATGAGGGTAGAATTAGAAGAGAGGAGGAAGTTAGTAAAAAAATGAGAGCATGAGAGAAAATTAGAGAAAAAAAAACTAGGTGAGATTGAGGGAGAGGGGAGGAAGAACGCATTCTGTTCATACCCTTCTCATATACTTTTTACCGTTGGATCGTCTTAAATTTTTGATATGTTGTAGCTGACATCGAGACGATTCCAACGATATCAAGATCGCCCAGATCGGTTAAGATCTCGCCGTTGGATGTCATCGGGAAGTTCAACCCCCCGCCGGTTATCTCGATCTCCGGTCGTATTCTGTTCATACCCTTCTCACATAATTTTACCGTTGGATCATCCTGAATTTTTGATATGTTGTAGATGACATCGAGACGATTCCAATGATATCAAGATCACTCAAATCGAATGAGATACCACCGTTGGATGTTACTCGGAAGTTCTTGCAAATTTTGGGGGGAATGCTTTGGGAAGTAAGTTCACAGACTTTTATTTTCGGATCAGCACGCCCAGTGGTATTGTAACTAGATTTTCCATATCTAGATGATGAAATCTCGAAAACAAATATACTGAACATTCGTAGATGACTTCGAGATCTTCGATTTGATATATTATGGCGCGAAAATGGACGTCGTTTGCTATGTCAAAAAGGTCCCGAAATTGAGAGCAGAAATCTGGAAATATGGTGATCAGAACCTGAGATGGAATTTTTCTGATCTGACCTTTCACGCTAAATGATTTTCCATGGGTTATTCTAGACTTCGTTTCATAAAGACCTCTCATGACATTTGTTCATAAGATCTTAATGCATAACATATAAAAAATACAAAAATATTCATGCACGTTTCGTATTTTTAATGCATTTAATGAAATCATGCAATTCTGTTGGCGTCCTTGAGTCTGAGTGTTTTTTCTGTGCATGGTCATTTTGATTCGTAGTTATCTCGTGTTTAGAGACTTTTTTTGAAACTTCACAAAAAATGAAAGTTGTTCATTGGGGTCTTGTTTAGTAGATTGGAAAGTTTGGTGCATTAATTTTGAGATTTGAGCATCCATTTGAGCTTAATCCTAAAGTATGTCTGTTCTGTGAAATTTATTTATTTGCTGCTGAGCTCTCATGAAAGACCATTTTCTACACGAAAATGAGTGTCTCTTCAATAAGATTGTAAAATATGAAAGTTGTCAATGACACATTTTCCCATCTACATAAAAAATCTCAGAATTTTTTCATACATTTCATTATTTCTTTTGTATTTTATGGTTACTGCTTTCTCCCTAATAATGTTCATGCACAGTATGGTTTAATTCATATTTTTTGTGTTAATATATTGGAAAATGTAAAAAATGGTCTCAATGAAGTTTAATTAGTACGTTAAACTTTCTTTGAGCGTTTGAATTGTCTTAACTCATTGGTGATTGTGCATGTCCGATTGCATAGTTCATTATTTTCATTTGGCTTTCGGCCCGATGCTTTGAAGACTGGAGTATGACCGATGTCCATTCCGGTCCATTTTGTTGTACTCCCGACCTACGAGTCTTGGCGATGGGTGTTTAACCGATGTCCATTCCGGTCCATTTTTGTTGTATTCCCGATCATGTCTCGGGTTTTATTCAATTGATCTGTAATTATTCACCCGACGAGTTGTGGGTTTTATTTTCACTGTCCTTAGGGTAGTTTTACTTTACCTGCTCTCTCTTCATATCTTTGTTTGCTTTGGGTGATTTTGCATTCTTTTATAATACATTCAAAATCTATATATAAAAAAAAGAATCATAAAAAATACCCAAAAAAAAAGTCATTCATTTTGCATAGTATGTAATATAAACATCATACATATATTGTCATGTCATATCTGCTACATCATGCATATAGCATAGTCCTTGCCACGTCATTACATTTCACATGTCATATAGTTAGATTGTATTTGCATCACATTTAACAAAAGACAATCCGCGAGTCCATCCTCGTCGTTCGAGTCGCGATCCGCAATCTTGATCCACGAGGAAATCCGAGATCCGAGTTCGATAATCAAATCCGCCAAGTTAGGTAACGATTCTAATCATTTAGAATATTCGAAATTGTGTTGCCTAAATGGATTGATTTGAATTTAGATTATACCTTGTTAGACATATTGCATTTCTTTGGAATAAATTGCATATCCAATTTTTGAGATTTTTATTGCACGTTGTAATATTTTCTTTAAAAAATAAAAAAAAAAGGGATTTGCTTTTGTTGCACATTTTCACATCATGTAGATAATTGCACGCATAATTTATCTTGTAAATATTTAGATTAAACCGCATGCATTGCATATAATTTAGTTCCCTACCTTGTCATAAAAAAAATAAAAAAAAAATTGCACCTTTGAATCTCAAGTGAAAATTCATCAAAATTGCCAAGTTGAACATTTTCATGAAATTGGTACCGAAAGGGCGCTAGTAGAAATATTAGTGTAACCAAGTCCCCGAACTCATTAATCTCTGGTTCGTAGGAATAAAGTATTTCTCCCGATGCTTTATTTAGGTGCCTAATCAACCTACCCAAAATGATTAGTGGCGACTCCAAAATAAATCATTCTTTTTATGAAATTGAACCTAAGTCACGATTTGGTAGAACTTGGGAGAGTTCAAGCTAGGCTAGTTAATTCAATTTAATTAATCTGGTAATCCATTAACTTTAAAAATTGGGAAATCAGTTTTTTTTAGGTCGCGACAGTATGATTTTCTATTCATTCATGGCTCCAGTTTGTGGTAATGCGCCATTGTCAACAGGCTATAGCTATTTAAATTTGAAAATACTCAACTTTTTAAGGTTTCATTCGTTTGGCAGAAAATAACTTTCAAAAAAATAATTTTTAAAATTTTTCGACATTCGTTTTACAAAAAATAAATGAGTCAAGGAAAACATTTTTCATGCATGAAAAAGACACATTCAGAAATGGGAAAAATGATTTCTTATATTTGAAAAGAGAAAAATATTTTCCCGTATCTTTCCTCCCTCCACTCTTTCACATTATTTTACCGGCCCAAGGAAATATTTCTCGCATGCAGAAAGCGCCTAATTGTGTTACAATTCAATCCACGACACAACACTCTCATTTCTGCTCTCCTCTTGCATTGGCTATGCTCATGTATCTCCAATATTCCGTCCTATGCTTGAGAAACCCTAGTCCTTTACAATCTGGGGAGAGACTTTAATAAACGGCGTCGCTTCGAGATGATTTTGGGAGTTTCCCCTCGTATTTTTTCGACATTGCCCTTGCTCTTGTCCCACCAAAAGATGGGATGCTTGTCATTTTTCAAATATATGATCGTTTCGTCGGTCCACCTCTGCCTCTTTCTGTTTCTCTTTGGCCACCGCACCTCTTGTGGTTTGACCCCCCATCCTAACGTCCTCTGTTGGATTTGCCTTGGCAAAATAATTTTTAGTTGGAAATCTAAGAATAAAGAAACGCTTCAAGCTGTTCCAATTGCCAAAAAGTTCATGAGGACGGCGGAAACCTAGAGATGTTAAAGTTCGCATTTCAAATTTGGCGGCTTATTTTGACCGATTTTGTCAATTTGTAGGAAAAACTTTACCACGGTGAAGATTCTAAAAAAAAAAACGTGTTTATCTTATTCTTACTTTTCAGATTTGACTTGCTTGAGTACGAACACGTACGTGACACGGATCAACTATTCCATGTCCCAAATGGACGAGTTCTCCTATACTCATATTACCTTGAAATGGTGCTTATTGGTGTTAATTAGTGAATGAACAATGCAAATAGGAAGAAGCAACTGAGTTCGTAAGAGCGAAGTCAGGACGGTTTGTGCTAAGAATTCTAAGATTAGATAGAATACATCTCTTAGGAACTTTAAAGGCGGGATTCGGGAGCTGATGTCGCTCTCTTAATGAGGACATGACATGCTGCAACCAGTTATGGTGCCTAAAGTAAACTATTATCGCTTGATATAAAGGATACTCGAGCTAAACTGGGTGTGGTATGATCCTATACGTTAAAGACATTCCTCTAAATATTCTATGAGATAACATGAAAAATAAGGTTGGCCTGGCATGAACGACTTATTAGGCACCGCATGGGCAATTCCGCAGTCAAGAAAAGTACCAGCACCTGACATATGCCTCCCAAGTACCATTCGAGGTCCCGCAAATAGGGCTGCGCTGATATGTGTAGATTCAAGATGATGAAGAATAGGGTCATTCCAACCTAATTTTTAAGCTAGATAGGTAAACATGCTTACATGTTAATAACCAGTTAGATATTTTTTTCCTTTAATTTGATTATAAGTTCTAGGAGAGTAGTAGCGGTAAACTACTTCATAGGTGTGTTTGTTTCACGGAAAATCAAAGATTTGGAAAACATTTTTGAAAAATACAAACGCTTGTATCTTTCAGAAAAATTAGTCAATGGAAAATATTTTTATTATCGATAACAATGTATACCTAATTATTTTCGATGTAATGAAAATCTTTTGCATTCATTCATTTTTATAAGTGATGCATGCGTCTATTTTTTGAAAAATATTTTATCAAATCTTTGATTTTTCGCGAAACAAACGCACCGAATTCAAACCTTTATATGACCCAAAAAAGAGGGGTAAAAAAGGAAAATCAACTGTTTCCCATTTTCTCAATGCATGCTAATTATAACTCAGTGCAAGTGATTTCTGATCTCTTCGATGAGCAATTTTTCATTGGAGTCGTTTACAAGCTGATCAAGTTCCAACATATCGTCCTCCTATGTCCGCGGACGGAGAAGGTATGGAATCACCACTCCCTGCAATTGGACATCTCCTCACATGGTCCATCTAAATTTGATGAAAGGTTGGCAAACGTCGGAGCATACTTGCGTCGGGCAAACGTCGAGGATCACCGGAGACGGGAACGTTAAAAATCAATAATTGACGGTGCTTACTCGGAAGGATCGAGCAAAGGGACCAAACGCAGCCCTTTCGTCGAGACAACCATGGGCGCCTGACCGGCGGTTTTGCGCCATCCATTAAAGCTTAACCGGCGGCGATGGCGGAGGCAACAGCCTTGGTCGAAACCCTAAAACACTTTCTTTTTTTTCTTTTTTTTTTTGATCAAAAACCCTAAAACACTTTCTTACCCGTGCAAGAGAAGACTTGGAGATAGAAACAGATCACTTGGATTTGATACGTGAGTTTACAGATCAAGCTCAAGTCAGCTGGAATCTCAACGGGCTTATCAAAGAAGCCCATCTCCTTTGTGGGCCTTAATCGAAGCTAAACATGGCTCATATCAGTAGAGTAACAAATGGGGTGGCTGATTAGGAGGTTGCCAAAGCCCAAAGGAGAAGTATTCTCGAAACTTCCTTTGTTTAATTTCTTTTTGTTCATTGAAATTAAAGAGTGGAATTATGACAAAAAAAAAAAAAAGCTGGCGTCTCAAGATTGCATTTTGAATTTATTGCTTCTCGATAGTCGACCCATCAACGATCAAATAAAACGGTCCAAATCGAGCCACGTCCCCCCATCGTACGCAACTTAACAGAAAAAAAATGAAAGTTCGCACGCGTATCCAACCGAATGTAGCCTAAAATGCCTATCCGCCTTCTCTCAATGAACCGAGATGTGATGCTGAGAACCCGAGAACTGATCGCACCTCGAGCGCTATCGGTCTTTCGGCAACCTTCGATCTAGTTCGCCGGAGAACCGATGACTTTTAATGTGAGGCCGCGACGGCAAAATAACACCCAAGAGGCATGCGCCGGTTAGGCGTGACGGCTGCCGAGAGATGAGAGATGTCACGATTACGAATCGATTGTACTTTTCGTGAGTTTTAGATTCTTACTTTTGTGACAAGTTTTAAGACTTTCGATATGCATATCCCTATATATATATATATATAAGTTAACACTACGAAAAATTCTAAACTAGTATACCTGTGATAAATTTACCAAAATTAATTTTTTTATCACAAAAAATAGCAAAACGGTACATGTGTGACAAGTTTACCTCAAACTATTTTTTCAACCGCCAAAAATCCAAAACTTAGTACATTTATGATAAATTTATCACAAATTAATTATTTTGACTACCAAAAATCCCAAACTAGTATATGTGTGATAAATTTACCCTTCGTTAGTTTTCTTTAAATTGGATTAATATCACGAAAAACTTCGAATTAATACAATAGAGGGCAAAAACTCTAAACGTGTATATCTCACAATTGTCACTTGTCATCCAATTCAGTAATTTGATGATAAAATTTAACGAAAACAAACGGAAGGTAAATTTTTCACCTGTGTATCCGTTTCGGGGTGGATTTGTTAAAGGTGTAGCAGTTTGAGATTTTTGGTGATGAAAAAAATAATTTTAGATAAATTTATTATAGATGTATTAGTTTAGAATTTTTTTTATGGTGTTAATGCTAAAACAAATATTTACTTTAAAAATAATTAAGGATTGAGGAGATATTGATCCTAAACAAAATTTGAAAAATCGGTACGAGATTCTAGAGAGAGGAAAAGAGGTGGGGACAAGAGAGAGAGAGAGAGAGAGAGAGAGAGAGAGAGAGTCCAGGGGAGAAGAACCTTGGGTTGGGGTGCAGAGCAAGATGTGAATGTATTCCAAAACAAGCAACTTTCGTATCAACAGGCAATCCCCCCACTTGACCTTTGCCATATTCACTGAACCAAACCCATCTTCTTCTTCTTCCTCCGCCTTCCTCCTCTCTTTCCAACTTCTCTATAATTCACCAAATCTTCATTCATTCATTCATCCTTTCTTTCATTCCCATCCCTCCCTCAGAAAAGCAGAAAATCTTTCACCGGCCTATCTTTTAGCCTTCCTTTCTCTCTCTCTCTCTGTCTCTCTCTCTCTGTTTCTTGGCTAATTTCCAACGAGAGCACTCGTTTCGCTGCACTTGCTTCTTCTCCATTTCTGGGTCTTTTGGATCCTGTGGAGTTCAATACAGAACGAGGCGAAAGTTGAAGCATTTCGAAAGAGCGAGAGAGCTCTGGTGGGCTGAGGATGCGAAAGAGTGCCCACCGCCAAATCCGTCTGCCTTCTTCTCCTTGTTCTTGTCCGGGTTTGAGATCTCCACGTAACAATCGCTGCCATCTCGTTTAGTATAACAGGTATCCGTCTTAAGCTTGGCCCCCCATCTGTTTGGTTTTTTGTGTTGGGTTAATTTTAGAACTCATTTTTTTTCATAGCCTTGTATAAAGATTAGATCTTTGGAAGGAAAAAGAAACTTTTTAGAGAGAGAGAGAGAGAGAGAGAGAGAGAGAGATGCTTGGATCGTGTGAGCTCTCTTTGCTTTTGTGTTGGCGATCTTGTGTTTTAGGATGTAATGTTATATGTGAATAGTGTGGGTAGGAGGAGACATTGTTGAATCGACTAGGATGAAATGCGATTGAAAGGGAGGTGCTTTCTGTACTGATCTTGTTGCTTCACCGCCGTAATTGCAGCTCGATCACCGGGGACGACGTTTCGTGGCTTTCGTTCTGAACTTTAGTGGGCAATTTGATATACAAACCATGGATTTCGGAAAATTCACGAGATGCACCTGAGTTTCTGAAGGCATCTTGTTTGAGCTTTTAGTATCTCAGAGTTGTAATTGATCAAAGATCAAGGATCAAGCACCGCGTCATCTGTTCTTCTTTGGTTCACCACACACCCCCCCCCCCTCTCAGAACTTTTTTTTATTTCTCTCTTCCCCTTCTCCCGCAGCGCAGGGAATTTTGAGCTACTGGGGCATTCATAATTGTAGATGAATTCTGGACTTGATCAAGCAGATCCGAGACAGAGACCGGGAATCATAAATCTGGGCTTCATTATGGATAGGAGAGTGAGAAGAACGGCGGACACGGACAAGAACATAGAATATAGCAGGAAAATGGGGTTGGAACCGGGGCGCCTGGCTGAGGGAAGGAAGATGGAGTACAGGAGGCAGAGAAGTGCCAAGAGACTGTTCCCGGCTTCGGGATACTTCAGCTTAGAGTCGTTCTGCTTGTTGATATGCCTGACGGTGTCGTTGCTGATACTACCATTGATACTCCCGCCATTGCCGCCTCCACCGTTCATGCTGCTGTTGCTTCCCATCGGCATTCTGGTCGTGCTCATGATACTGGCCTTCATGCCTTCCAATGTGAGGGACTTGACGTATACATACATGTAAAGAGTACGTGTTTCACTTCGCGAGTCGATCCTACCATTCTTGTAACCCAATCTTCCGGTGTTCGAAGAGGAGAAGAAGAAAAGAGGATTTTCAAACGGTTCGTTCCTTTGTACTTCAATACCTCAATCGAGATGCTTTTTAACATAGAATTCTCATGCATTGCGTCCATGTAACATCGGTTAAATTGCGCATGCCGCGACCTATACATGCAATTGTTATCCTTTGCATATCTGGTCACACTTGCTCTATCAGGAACTAGAAATGAAATCGTCTAACTTGGCCAGAACTGTTGTTTAGGCAAAGGAGCAGTCACTCCAAAAAAATTGAAGATTTTGCTAAAACTTAAATCGTCTCTGCGCGCGCGTGCGGGCGTGTTTTTTTTTTAATAACTGAAAACTTTGCCATATATGAAAATATTTTTTAGAGTTGGAAGATAAGAGCCAACGTTTCTGTTTGTTCTCAAAAAGTGATTCTGTTTGAAATTAAATTTTTTTGTTTTGTTCTCTAGACGAGTTTCAGAGAATTCAAATGCGTTTGGTAACTGTATAAAATTTCTATTTTCAGAACAAAAATGCGTTTGGTAATTGCATAAAATTTCTATTCTGAAAAATTATGTCTCTTCTCAATTTTCGTTTAAATCAAATAATTATATAATCAAATTTGATGACTTTCACCCATAGCTATAATCCTTTTGCATCATGATTTTTTTTTTTGCCAAAATGAGATGCTTTAGATTGGTCCCTTGGAAAGATAATAAGCTAAAATTGTTATTTTCCCATACTTCTCTTGAGGTTATGCATATGCCAATGATGAAAGAGGTGACTTTGATTATCTTTTATTGCTTAGAATGTATAAAATTCATCTCTGCCTCATAGGTGGCTCAATTTTACCCTTGGATACCGTGCGGATAGTCATTGATGCAACATGGTACTTTGGCAACAAATCAGGTAGGGTTTAGGAAAAATTAGAAGGCAAAATCACCAAAAATAGGATTCATTAGTTGAATGGGGACTTATTTCTTATTTTTTTTTGGGATTTTTTAGGATTTTTTTAAATGATTTGCCTATGAGAAGTAAAATTTGTCATTTGGGAGAAATCGGAAGGAAAATTCATCAAAAATAAAGTTGACTAATTAAAATGACTCATCTCTTAATTTTTTAACTTTTTTCTAAATTTTTTCCAAAATTTTTATGAACTTTCCATTTTTTTAAATTTTTTAAATCATTTTTTGAATTTTGATTTTTTATTAATTTTGAAAAACTTGATTAAATAAAAAATTATCTTGAACAGGTTGGGTTGACGTAGCTTATGGGCACCCAACAAAAGTGAGAGTAGATTATCGTTATCCTTTTTATTCTTAAAAGTGTTTTTTTTTGTGAACTAATTTTTTTTTTGTTCTTATTTTTTGTCCAAAAGTATTTTCGAGAGCAGAATCAAAATCAAAATTATTTTCGTTACCAAATATGTTTTTTTTTTTCAAAAAACAAAATTAGAGAAATAAAAATGTTACCAAACATGCTCTAAATTTCTTGACAATAATTTCCTTCCAATAAAAGGAACCTAATTATGACTTTTGTCTACTGGGAATTGTGGAATCGACTTGACGCCACCGAGCATATTATGGTGGAATTTATCAAGTGAATAGGATTTGCATCATTCATTTGATAATCTTATCGTCCGGTTGTGATAAACAATGATGTGATGGATTACTAGTTTTGTGCCACTGGCGCTGAGAGAAGTGCCAGATGCCCGTAAGGTTGGTACATCCATCACAAACAATGGCACTCATCAATGTCCTTGAAAGCTAATCAAACCCGAAAAAGGAAGAACCAAAAGCTCCCTCAACTTGTACACGGCCAATCGGAGTCCTAACGTTGACAAGGTTACAGACGCACGTCCTTTTTTATATATAAAAGCAGCCCCATCTACGGTTCCAATAGTTCCATATCGACTTTTTTTCAAATCTTTAATCGAGCCCTTGAGCTTATATTAGCCAATTGAGAACCTAAACGTGGCCTTTTGATTCGTATCGGTCCTTGAAATTAGATTAGGAATGACGATCCGACGCCAACGGTATTAACGTGAAACGAAAGAGTTTCAGGGAAAAAAAAAAAAAGAACCCACAGAAAAAGAACTCCAGGGGTAAAGCGAGGGCAGAGAGAAGCATAGAGAGAGGGCATGCGACGGTGACCAGACCCTAGTTGGGACTCTTGCCATGCTCTGGAACCGGCGGTCACAAGTGCCATGATCTCGGCAAGGGACGCCACTCCCCTCGCCAAGGCATGCCCCTCAAGCCCGTACCTCCCCAACAAAAGCACCGGAGCACGGTGAGTCTCCAGACCCTGCGCTAAAGCGAACAAAAGCATAGCATCCGTCACGGAAAGCCCGGTCCCCCTTTCCCTCCCCAGAAGAGTTCCTCGAGTCAGGTGTTTCGACCGTAAAAATTGTCTTTTCTTACACATTTCAAATCACAAGCGTCCATACGAACAAAAGCTTCTCAGTTTCCGTTCCAAATGGAAGCAATGATGTTTGGCTTACCAAATACAAGTCCTCATTCAAGCTGGACGTGTTTGAGCCGACCAAACACTAGACGGGAAAGATTGCGAGGAAGCATTACGTAGACCAACATAGCATTACCGCATGCAAGTTGCTTTCCACAGCTATTGAAGCATCTTTGTGACACGTAAGACCGGTACCTACCCTTCTTTTCCCCCAAGAAAAGCAACATGACCCAAAAAAGAAGGGACCTTGGGAAGTAAGAAGCCGACCACAAGTATTAGAATACAACTACGGAGCTCGCCGACAAAAATATGCACATCCAAGGTTGCTCTGTCGTCTTACATATTTAGATCAATACCAATACTCTTCAAAAGGTGGCATGAGGATTAGGTGGCGGATAAGCCGAGAGACGCTAGAGCTTTAGCCAGCAAGGCGACGTAAGTCGATGAAAATCTCATCTACCTTCGAAGATCTTTCTCACCTTCAACCCGCTTTCATGCAATTATTATCAGTGATTCATAGGAAATATAGAGGGATAGAGAGAAGTAAAAGCACGGGAAAAAAGGGTGCCGCAAGGAGAACTCTTGGCTAGGCAACATTCGGAGCGCTGAGCAAAAATCAAGGAAGGTTATGCTCCAAAATAGACAAGAGCTCTCTGCAAGGGCACACAGGCTCTAAGGCTGCGTTCTCGAGCCTTCTCACGGCCTCAACAAGCTGGCCCCTCAGCCTTTGGGACAGCAAGCAGCCACCTGCCTCAGTGCACTCCCTGTACAATGGAAGATAGGCGATTGCCGCCCTCAGAGGTCCAGGAATATCAGTCAAGCATAATGGAGACTCACCCCGCTTCAGTATCCTCATGAGATTCATGTAATGCACTTGGCCTTGCCTCAGACCATCAAAAAAAGCTTCCTCCGACCAGTGCTCTTGAAGAAAAGCCCGGAGTACAGGATCAATCGACTCATCTTCTGACCTAGCAATGCTGTCAGCAACAGCATATGTTGCAACAGGATCACCAAGAAAATCCGATCGAAGAAGAAAAGCTACACCATCCAGAGAACCACCACTGCGTTCACCAGCGGCTTTAAGAATTTCAACACTGAGAGCAGTGAGGTTGTGTTGAGGAACATGAGGGAGGAGATACGCAGCGACTTTCACTTGGCTGCTAGCTGTTGCAGCAGTTAGGGCAAGGCAAAGCTCCATATCTCGACAGCCCCTCCTCACAAACCACTGCACAACCTCCAAACAACCCCTCTCTGCTGCCCTCAACAAAGGACCCAAGAAAGCCATTGCATTCCCCTCTTCAACTAGACACTCCATTGTCCCAATCTTGCAATAGTGAGAAGCAAAACCCAAAGCCAAGTCGACATCAACATCCAAGCTGTTCCTCTGAGCAATCTGATAGAACAAACCAAAAAATCTGTAATTTTTTTTTAAAAGAAAAAAAAAATACTCATGCGCTATAGTAACGGACAAAGCTACTCTTCAATATGAATGCTCTAAAAATCCCCATGGCTAGTAGTCAAGAAAGCAGACATGTAAACATACATATAAACAAAGGTCAAGCTCTGAAGCTCTTCCGACAAAGCATTAATAAGAGATCTTATATTTTCATTTATTGGGAACAGCTAGCAACCAACCATCTACTTCCACAATGTACCTCATTGAAGAACAGTCAAATAATAAAAGAAATCCAAAGGCACTTCATATTTTCAGTCATTTGATTTCCTGTTCACTTCAATTTTCTGCAGAAGATATGCCACTATCTTATACATCAATCATTTTACATTGATCTACCATTGGTAGATATCTTTCAAATTTCTATGTTTAATTGAAGGACACCCTTAAGTTATTCAGACTATGCTTCGAATCTTGCACTAAGGCATGAAGCTAGCTATTTTATTGTCCTTTTCTATACTTCGGAAGCAACTAATTTTTTTTTTTTTTGGTAAGGTCGGAAGCAACTAATTCATCTACACTAGAATCTAAAATTCAAGAACATGGCAAAAGGAAAGAAAAGGAAATGGCTGTTTGCACAAGCTGACAAATCCATACAATAAATGTAACAAATGCTCATTTGAAGAAAAGATATCAGTAACTGGTTAGCCTTATCTCATATGGGTTTGTCAGCTTCAATCCTCTTTTCAGCCGTTGAAGCAAAAGCAACATGTTATGACTATCTGAGTCCACAAAAGTTCAAATGATGAGAATGTCTCGGATGGCGTCCCTTGAGTTAAATAAAGGTTCCCGCCTTTAACATCACTCATCTTACTCCTCAAATATAAAGGAAGAGCTTTCATCTGTCTTTGAGCAGGCTCTGCCGGCTTGGGCCTATTTTGTATTATTTCTGTTGGAGGTCTCGGTGTTACTTTGAAACGATGGTCTGGGAATCTCCAGATGCTTGGGTCAGCATTTTAAAACCATGAAAATTATCTCAGCCCAAAAAGTCAAATTGAAAGAGACATTCTCATTTAGTCAAAAAAATTATTATGGTGGCAAGATGGTGTACCCTGAATAGTCAAATCACCATCAACCTTCTAACTGGGTTTTTATGCAAGAAAACGAACGAATTCTAGTTTTTTTAGACATCAGAAGCGGATTCCCACATTCCATAGTGCACCAAAATAATTACATATCAAGCCGTACTTGGTGAAGATGATCAGGACAAGAACCAGAGCACGTTAATATTAACCACACAAATCATGCCCCTGCAATGTCATTGATAGGCTTGAGAAGTATGTATCTCGGTTTTCTTAGAAATCATCCACCAAGCAACAACTGAAGATCATACTGAACTAATATACTCCATACAGCACATTCTCCAAAGAAATTCATCCATAAGAAAGACACATAAGAATTACAATTGAGTAAAACATTTGCTTCTCGTACATTTGGAAAGACGGGCTTCGACAAGAAACACACGTCAAAAGGAAATTAGAAACAGAACACAACATGCAAGATCTTCTATGAGAATATTTACACAAAGAGCACATGCAAAATAAAGTAAAGAAATTTCAGATGATAAATAGGTTAAAAAGATCACCTGTAACAGAATGCGTACAAGTTCTGTACTTCCAAACCGTGAAGCTTCAAGAAAACACTGGTTAACATTGTCAGCGCCCCCCTCTACAAGCATGCCCAGCAACCCTTGGATGGCAGTTGCAGCTATACCAGATGCCCAACCAGGATCAAAGGTACTAGAGAAAAGAGTAAGAGGGAAGCAAGCAGCATCAAAAGCCTCCGTGAAGTCCTTCCCTGTAAGATGATTACCAGCAAGATCCAGGAATGTCTTAAATGCAGATAACTGGAGTTGAATTTCAACAGCTGAGCTGTGGTTGATCCTATCTCTATTTCCTTGGCACCGAGAATGCAAACCTATACACTTCAATGCCCATTCAGAAAATTTTTGGACCTTAGCACCAGCCTCTGCCTTCAGAACTTCATCACCATTACACTCTTGGAGACGCTCATGCAACCTGATAGAAAGCAACAGTGAGATTCTTACACGGAGGGAAATGTATAAGCTCCATGCACTGATTTTCCACATAATTATTGTTAAGCAGCTGCATACTCATTGCATGCTTTCGTTGCTTTTTCCACTCATTGCAAGAAATTCTTCTCAACAAATAGCATGTGTGTTGAGGATTAGAAGGAAGAACTCCAGCTAAATTGTATCTACCACATTATCTCAGCTTTTTTGACCTGCAGCTGGTCAAATTGACACTAATTCACAAGGCACCAGTCCCCCACCAGGCAATATCTATAAACACTCAAAACCGGTGTACAAATCAAAACATGTAAGAATGAGGAAATAATCTATACAAGCTGCTACCAAAAATGTCTTTGTGAGACATCTTAGCATAATGGCAACAGATCATAGAATAAGATTTGCACCCAAGCAGCACCAAATGAATAAACATCTACTCGCCACAAATTCCGGCAAAGAACATATATAAAGCATGATTAAAAGAATAGATGAAGCCCGCAATGGCTTTGAGAGGGAGGAGTGGTACACAAAAAGAGCCTATATTACAACTTTCCATAAGCAAGGCAGAAAAATTACTTTGCATAAGCGAAACAGAGATATTAACAACAGACATAGAGTTGCATAGCCATCGGTGATCTAAGATCTACAGATCTATGTCAGCTAAGTGGCAGCACGAATAGTTCGTGGAACTTTGCCAATCAGAGATATACTATTAGTAAAAAGCTACAGTTCTTGCCTTTGGGCCATCATAGTTACTGTATCTGCCAAACTCAATGTCCGACTTTGGCAAGCTGAGACACAGGAAGCCAGGAATGAAGTCCTAAGAGCCGCTCTCGTGAAGTCATATGCACCATTAGCAATGATTTTCTTTATTAATCCGGTGACGCCATGTAACTCTTGATGTGTGCTCAAGAACCATATCGAGTCTAAAGCGATGCATAAAGCATCATTGAGTGTCTGGGGATCAGCCAACAGTATCAGACTCTCTGCAAGTTCCCAGTCATGCGAGCTCACTGCTCCCTGAAACAGCCTGCATAACTCAATCCTGTCTTGTCTACTCAATTTCCTGTCTGGCCCATAGTTCTCTTTCTTTGAGAGTCCTGAATCGATTGCACCTACTCTGGACTTGAGCTTTTTGGAGCTGCAAGGGCAACCCGACAATGTCCTTGCATCTTTGCATACATAGGAACCTTCGTTCGAGTAGAGAGTGTTAGGCCCCTCGCCATCTTCCAGACAAACATCACCACTTCCATCAACAAAATCTCCCTTTCCACTCTCTTCGACTTTCAGCCCACCAGATTTTGCAAAACACTCACCATTAGTCTGATTCCCTGGCTCCAAGCCATTGCTCCAGGCCACAAAGCATTTCTCTTCCTCCATCCTCTGAACTACGGAGAAAAAAGAGAAGCAACAGATCCTGATCAAGCAAAAGCGAATATCTCCCGAGTCGAGAAATTACACATGCCGAACTAACTCCGACCTCGATTCATCAAACAATCAAAAACACCTTAATCTTCTCACCCACTCGCTTCTAACAAAACTGAAGTTACCAGACTTCCTCATAAGACAACGATCGCAGCAAAAAACAACCCAGATTACCCAGACTACTTAATCAAGGAAATCAACAGTTTTGAAGCCCGAATCGGTCCTATAGAGCCTGAGACGAGACGAGACGAGACGGTGGCGGAATAATACGGTAATCCAAGCAACCACCGATTCACTCCGACACCGAAGAGAACCAAAAATCCATGAAAACCTCGATCATCACCGGCATCGAACCTCGGCCTCAGAAAGCTCCCCTCAATCAGCTCCACAAGCTCTCCGCGCCTTCCGCCATAAGGAAAAAAACCATCAGAGATCCACGACCTTTCCCCACCGCCGATCGAGAGGAGGCGAAATCTGCAGCAATCAACACGCATGCACGCTCAGAAAACGCACAAATTCTCAATCGCGAAGGCGGAGATACTCGGAGAAATCAGATGCGGAGAGAGAAGGAGAGAGAGGGAGAGTGAGATGTGGAGAGCCTGGGAATGGGAAATCCGAATCGATTGGAGATGCTAAGGAGGCTAGGAGAAATGGGTGAAGAATCGAACCTGACGATTTCAGTGAGGCATGGGAATTGAGGAAGGCAGGGAGAACAAAAACCCTCCTTTTTTTTTCTTTTTTCTTTTTTTTGGGGGGTTGTGGTGTGTGTGTTGTTTCTTGTGGTGCTCTGCGAATTTCGCGAACCGCCGGCAAATGGAGAGCACAAGAGCAGAAGCTCCTGATATCCTCCTCTTTTTTTTATTATTTATTTGTTTCGCGACACTTATGACGTCACTCGCTAGAGTGAATTCACATGGTTTTTTTTTTTGAAAAATTAGGCGAACGGTCTTTGAACTTTAGCCTAATACACAATGCGATAGCATTGCGATCTTTTCAATTTATTTAATGAGGTCTCCAAGCTTTTAGGACAAGTTCAACTTAGTGTTCAGACTATAAAAAAAAACTTTAAGGTTATTTTTGAGTAAAAAGATTATATTGAACATCTTTTTGTAATTTAAGAGTTAAGTTAAATAAATTTAAAAAGTTTAGAGATTATATTGATCAAATTAAAAGTTCAAAAATCATATTACATATTGAATGATCATTTATGTTACTATCCGGATATTTTTATGCTTGATAAGAAAATGTTATTGCATATTAATATTAATATTTGTGAAAATGAAAGGGAAAAAGATCAAAATCATATTGAAATTGATGAATAACGATAGATCATCTCGGGGACCACTTCGTCGTCCCGATGACTATGAGGCCGGTGTCGCGGCGAACGTGATTCGTCGAGATGAGTCGGGGTCTTTTGGGACGGTCGATCGAGTCCCGTCCCGTCGCGTCGTGAGCCGGCCATGCCGGAGATTAATTTGATGGGGGTCGGTCGGGAATAATTTTTCTGAGAACGAGGGGGGAGGGGGGGGGCAAAATTGGTAATTCGGTGCGAGGGGGATGAAAGCGAGAGTCCCCGCAAGAGAACAAAAGGCGAGCGCGACACCACCACCTTCACCACCACGTAAAGAGGGGGGCGTGACGCAAGCAAAGGATGGGGGTGGGTCCCATCCCCGCTCTGCTCGCTGTCAATCATTACGCACGCACCTGTCCTGTCCCCACTCTCTCTCTTTCTTCCCCCTCCCCACCCCGAACCTTTGCTTATTTTCATTTGCGCATCGCAAATTCTCCGATATTTGCACAATTGCCCTCTTTAAACGTTTTCAACATTTTTTGTAAATGGCAAACGAAGAGCCTCATTTTTCTTTGGCGCTGCTTAATTCCGTGTTTGGCATCAGTTGGGACGTGCATGACAACCATTCTATTCTATAAATAATTTCTGAAATAGAAATAGATTTTTTTATTTCTGCTAAAAACGAAAATTTTTTGTTTCTGATTTTGAGCTAAAATCTATTTCTGAAACAGATTTTTGTTTCATAATTAGAAAAACAGATTTGCGTTGCCAAACGAGTTTCTGTTCCAAATCTATTTCTAGAATAGATTTGGAACAGAAACAAAGAAATAGAAACGTTGTCATGCGCGCCCTTGATAATCGACTAATCGCTCGTCCAGTTCGAACCATCTTGGCTCTTAACATGCGTAGGTAGATTTTGTTAATAAGTGCATTCGAAGCACTATACTTGCATTTTGATGCCCAGAAAAAAAAAAATGCAAATATAGTGAATCAAACGCAAACGTGAAGTAGAAAATATGAGAAATTTAGGTTTTTTATGCGTCATAAGGATCGCGATTCTGACTATTTTGAGCATGCCTGATAAGAGAATGTAATGGTTAAATACCCAATTGAACGTATTAAGGAAAGAGTCGATGTAAATGGAAAATGCAAAATTTTCTCATTTGGTTGGTGAACTGAGGATTGAAAAAAGTTTTTTTTTCCTAAAATTATCAAAATTGTACCAATGCCATCAAAAAAAAAAGGAAAGAGAAAAAAATTAAAATATTATTAAAAATTATCCATGTCAATTGACAAAGTGTTCCGAGAATACTTCGAGAATAGAAACACTTTTTTTTGAAGCGTTGTCACACGCAACTTCAGTATCCTAGTTATGGTTTTCATTCGGGGCATGCTCGATGAAACTAAACAACGGTGTCTTATTCCATTGGTTTTGTGATTAAAGAAGCCTTCCTTTGTCTCAAAATAGTTTAGATGAGGACAGTACCACACTCCCATTCTTGCTTTTTATGGGTGCGTTTTAAGGAAGTTTCTAAGAAGCGCAAGTCAAATTTCTCGAAACATCTTTCCCTCACTTTTTGGGTATACTATTTGCAAAAGCACCTTTAAAGTGAAAAGCCAATGATCGAATCGAGCGATGGAAGCCAGCCACCCACCGAGGATAGACCTAAAAGGAGTTATTGGGATTCGACATAAAAACATAACGAAATAAAACGTAAAAAAAAAATTAAAATATGAGATTTTATCTTAATTATTCATAACAAATTAAATTATATGTTAGCTTGAGGTATCTCGCTTGCTCTTGATCATTCTTGGACCGAAAAATATCTCGGTTGTCAATAAACGACCCCACTTTATCGAAAATAGCTGGGATTAATCGCTCGGCAGCGGATCGAGTTCAATGAGACCTTCTCATATCTAAAAAGTGGGGATTTTTTTTTTTTCACTAGGTGACGAAGAAAAGAAATAAAATCCGAAGGAGGAGGAAGCAGCCGCAATCAAACAACGAAAACCAGCGTCTTTTAAAGGTTATCCGCGACTTTAATTGCAGACGACACGCAATCATCAAATTCGCCCGCCACATTCCCGGTCTTCTTCGAGCTTCAAAAAATCTGCCGCCCTGGTCTTCCGTCTCCACCTCAGAAGTCTGACCTTTGATCTGCTCGCTCGCCGATCGGCGGCCATGGATGAGGAGTACGACGTCATCGTTCTCGGGACTGGCCTCAAGGAGTGCATCCTCAGCGGCCTCCTCTCCGTCGACGGCCTCAAGGTCTCTTCTTCTTCTTGTTCTCCTTCTGTCATTTCCTCGGTCAATCGGTCGGTTCGACTTGATCTCATGGCCTCCGATGTCTGAATCCTGGCAGTAGTTGCGCGAATTTTTTATTTTTTCGGCGAACTTTTAGCTTGTGTGTTTAGAGTCGTGGAAGTTTTTATTGGTTTTGCGTCCACGCGCTGACTTCAGTTTTGAGCTGGTGTTCATTCGGATTGGAGAGTCGGTTGATTATGTTCGAATTAGGAGGGGTGGAAATCGATGCTGAGGAGATCGTGATTGGTGGTTGAGAGCATCGTTTTCATGTGAATAAGTGCCTTGGACTTTTGGTTTGTTGCTGGTGAGATGAGCGAACTCTTAAATAGAGCACCTAGCTCTGCTAACCGGTTTACATTGCAATACTAATTCAAGCGGAGATAACCTGTGACACCAGTCTGCAGTTAATATGTATATTTAAGCTGCTGATGGGCTCTAGTGAAATTGTGAATTTGCATCCTGTCATATCTTGATTGGTAGACATTGGACATGGATTCCTCCAGTTTTCACTCTCTTTGATGTCAAATGCAAGTGGGAACTTCACGATAATTGAATTGAGTTAGTCTTGAGTTAGTTTTGAGTATATTGCTTATGTGTGAAAGTTGTCTTAAGTGAACTGCTTAATCTCAAGCTTCGAGGACAGTGAAGGTGGATTAGTACATTTTCTTGACCTATGGACTTGTCACCATGCCTTACATGGAAAAAGAAGCACGTCTCTTCCATCTTGTTGGATGGATAGGAGGATTGACGAAAAGCCCCGCGAAACTTAGACTGCTGCAGCAGATAGTATGTCGAAATCAAGAAGATTGCCCCTTCAACAATTGGTTGCTTCCGTGGGTTTCATGCTAAAAATCATAGGTTGCTCTACCCGAAAGTTGCTCTACCAGGACATAGACCAGTCCCTAGAGACTTGACAAGCATGTTGTGGCTGTACCTATTGGATTCCTTGGTCTCTAAGTTGAGTCTGATACATGATCATGCTATTGCGGTAACATATTGACACCTGTGATAAGACCACCTTATGCCGTAGCTCTGGCCTGAGCTGATAGGACAGTGGAGTACTTTGGTGGGTTGCCCAGTTTTAGTGGATTAACACCCTTTTACCATTCTGGTATTGGCAAGTGGACTGCAGCCCTTGCTTCACTCTGCTTCTACAGCTGGCCAAAAAATTTTTCGCGGAAAATCACGTTAATGTAAGTGCTGAATGTCATTCAAGGCTAGACTAGAGCTAGATTTTTTGGTTTCTCATAACATTATTAAGACTAAATGTTACTTGAACACTGGAGGAACTAACTGAAGCAAGAATTTGTTGGACGCCATATCCATTCCACTAGTTTATTTATGTACTCCAATTTTCTTTTTCAACTTTCGTGTTATTTAGCCCTTTCACGTAACTTGTTGAGTAAATTGTCCACTCTTCTGTCTTGTGGATTTCTCCTCTGCTGCTGACAGAAGAACCTTTTGAACCAGGTTTTGCATATGGATAGGAATGACTATTATGGAGGAGAGTCAGCATCGCTTAATCTCATTCAGGTCTGCTTTCTTCATGTGTTCCCCATAATTTGCTGCATTGTTGCATTATCTTTAATGGGTAATTTGAATAGTTCCTATTGATGACTTGCAGCTCTGGAGGAAATTTAGGAATAGTGATAAACCTCCTGCACATTTGGGTTCTAGCAGGGATTATAATGTTGACATGGTCCCAAAGGTGTAATGCTAAACTTTGTTAATTGGCCTACAATTTAAGTGCTGGCAGATTGTTTATCCTTATTTATTCTTTGCTGACTAGTGCTTCTGTGCAGTTTATGATGGCAAATGGTACTCTGGTGCGAGTCCTCATTCATACAGATGTTACCAAGTATCTGTACTTCAAAGCTGTGGATGGCAGCTATGTCTTCAGCAAGGGAAAGGTATGGTGATGGACCCTACATTGGAACATACATTGCAGAATCATTGCAGGTTTGCCTGGTTTTCCGTTCTTCTTCAACAATATGTTAGTGCCAATGACAGGTTCACAAAGTGCCTGCTACTGATATGGAAGCACTTAAAACTCCACTGATGGGCATGTTTGAGAAGCGTCGAGCTCGAAAGTTCTTTATATATGTTCAAGATTATGATGAAAATGATCCAAAGACACATGAGGGGATGGATCTAACTCGTGTAACAACGAGAGAATTGATAGCGTATGTATTTGATTGTTTTCCTTGGGTTGACATGTCAATTCAACGTCTCTATACTATATTAATTGCACTGCAATTGCAAATGATAATGCCTAGAAGTGCCCATTCTCACAACTGATCGAATGACAACTAAATTTGCTAGATGTTTATTTTCTATACCAGTTTATGTGCTGCTTGTAGTAGGAAGTGGTCCTCTGCACTCCTATTTTGGATATTGGATTGTAAATTATATTGCTTATTGTTAACAGAATGGCTGAATCTTTATTTGATGAAAAGAAACGATATATATACAACTCATAGACCCACAAAGACTATTTTACCCTTCTACCCTTTAACACTTCCCCTCAAGCTAGAGCATGAATATTAAGCATGCCTAGCTTGTTACAGATATACTCAACTCTACTTCTCCCTAGAGATTTGGTAAAAATATCAGCCAGTTATTCACCAGTCCTAATATAACTAGTAGATATAACTCTAGCCTGAAGCTTCTCACGTACAAGATGGCAATCAACTTCAATATGCTTGTTATGCTCATGGAATATTGGATTAGAGGCGATATGGACAGCCGCTTAATTATCGCACCACAACTCCATTGGTGCTGGATCTTTGAATCCGAGTTTAAGTAATAGCTGACGCATCCAAATTAACTTACAAGTAGCTTGAGCCATGGGTCTGTATTCTGATTTTTCACTTGATCTAGCCACAACATTTTTCTTCCTACTCTTCCAAGATACTAGGTTTCCTCTCACAAAGGTGCAATAACCTAATGTAGATCTCTTACCTATAGGAGATCCTGCCCAGTCAACATCTGAAAAGGCTTCCACCCTTATGTGACCATAATTCCTATAAATGATACCGCCACTTGGAGCTTTCTTCAAGTATCTTAGAAGTCTGATTAGAGCATCCTAATGAGAGGTATGGAGGGAAGACATAAATTGACTTACAACACTCATTGGAAAAGAAATATCTAGTCGAGTGATAGTTAGATAATTTAATTTTCCAACAAGCATTCGATACCTTTTTGAATCATTTAACAGTTTACCATCCTTTACTATTAGTTTCAAGCCTATTTCTATTGGTATATCTAGTGGTTTAGCTCCCAGCATACTTGTTTCTATAAGCAAATCCAAAACATATTTCTGTTGAGAGATATGAATATCTTTTTTTTGCTCGTGCCACTTTGATACCCAAGAAATATCTAAGTGATCCCAAATCTTTTGTATGAAACTGTTGTTGCAAATACAGTTTCAACTCTTTAATCCCTACAAAATCGTCTCCAGTTATGACAATATCATTCACATAAACTGCAAGAAATATCCTACCAGCCTCAGCAACCCGATAAAACATAAAATGATCTCTAGTACATCTACACAATCCAAACTGGAATAGTACCTCAGTAGACTTCCCGAACCAAGCTTTGGGAGACTGTTTCAAATCATATAAAGATTTTTTTAAGTGACAAACATGGCTAGACTTCCCCTAAGCAACAAACCTAGGTGGTTGCTTTATATACACCTCTCCTTGCAAATCTCCATGAAGAAAGACCTTCTTAATATCAAGCTGAAGCAGAGGCCAATTATCAGAAGCAACCACAGAAAGTAAAAGACGAACAAAGGTCATCTTAGCCACTGGAGAAAAGGTATCACCATAATCTACTCCATAAACCTGTGCATACCCTTTAGCAACCAATCTAGCCTTGAGACAAGCAAGAGAACCATCAGGGTTAACCTTGATAGTAAATACCCATTTACATCCAATGGCCATCTTCCCTGCAGATAAAGGAACAAGTTCTCAAGTCTGGTTTTGGTCCAATGCTAATAGTTTCTCTTCCATAGCCATCTTTTAACCTGAACTATATAATACTTGAACAATAGTTTTAGGGATAGGATGTGTATTGATGGTCATTAGAGTAGCTTGACAAGAGGTAGATAAATCAAAATATGAGACAAATTATGCAATAGGGTGTTTCAAACTCCTTTGCGATGTGCAATAGGAACATCAAGATTAAAATGTGATTGACTTACCTTTGGTTCAGAAGACCAAGGAGACAAGATAGGCTGAGGTACAATTGCTGGGGGCTCTACATGCTGATGAGGACGTCTACTATAAACATACTAGATCAACATCAACATCACCTTTATCCCAAATCAGTTGGGGTCGGCTGTAAACATACTAGATAAGTGGAGGAATAGTTGGAGATTCCGAAGTGGCTATTGATTCCATAATGACATATGTCAAGGAATCATCATCAACTGTAGGAGGCTCCATTGGAGTATTACAATAAATAGTAAACTTAAAAAAGGAGACATCTGTAATACTAAAATACCAAGAAGAACAGGAGCAACGATAACCCTTTTTGTGCGAGAATACCCTACAAAAATGCATTTGAGAGATCGAGGATCAAGTTTAGAAAGTCTTGGACGATGATCTTGGATATAATAGACAACCAAATATAAAGGTGGCAAATGAAATAAGGGGTCAGAAGGAAACATAAGAAACTGAGGAATTGCACCCTTAAGAACGGAGGACAGCATGCGATTGATAGGGTAGCATGCAGTCATAAAAATGTTAGCCCAAAAGAATTTATCGATCTTCATTTCAAACATTAAAGAACGAGTAATTTCTAATAAGTGACGGTTCTTTCTTTCGAGGACACCATTTTGTTGTGGTGTATCAGAACAAGAGTATTGATGAAGAATGCCCCGTTGGGACATAAATTCAGAGAAAATCTTTGAAAAGTACTCTTTGGCACTATCACTTTGAAGAATATAGACAGAAGTTGAAAATTGAGTATGTACTTCGTTAACAAATGCACAAAAGATAAAGAATAATTCAGAACGACTTTTCATTAGATATAGCCAAGTGACTCTTGAATAATCATCTACAAAAGTAATGAAGTATTTAAAACCTAGCTTTGAAGTAGTAGAACATGTACCCCAATCATCTGAATGAACTAAAGCAAATGGCCGAGAAGCTTGTTTATTGACTCTTGGACTATAAATAATATGGTGCAATTTCCCAAACTGACACAACTCACACTCAATATGAGATAAAGAATGAAAACAAGAATCTAACTTCTTCAAACTTCCCAAAGAGGGATATCCTAAGTGACAATGAATTTGATGTGCAGAAACCGTTGAACAAGCAACACCGATAGTATCATCAAACACAGATAGTCCCCTCGACATATGTCATCCACCAATTGTCTACTTTATCTTCAAATCCTGAAAAACACATGAATCGGGATAGAGGGTTACAGAATAGTTATATTCCTTGGTAAGATGACTGACAAGCATAAGGTTAAATGGAAAATTTGGGAGGTATATGACAGAAGATAAAGATAGGAAAGATGTCAGAGGAACTGTGCCTATCCCTCTTATTGTGGAGAGAGAACTATTAGCTAATGTAACACTGGATGTAGACTCACGAAAGGCAGAAAAGATACCTGAAGATCCAGTTTTGTGATCGGTAGAACCTGAATCAATGATCCAAGGGAGAGAGCTAGAGGAATGGCACGCTGTTGCATTACTTGTCTGAGCAAAAGCAGTTGTGGAGGAGGAAACTGGCTGAGAAATTTGGAACTAATTGTACCTAGCAAGTTCCTCTTCCTACAATCTAATCAGTGTGCCTCATTCAGATGACTAACACCCAACTCTACCGCACTGGCTACATTAGCTGCAATTTACTGAGGGGGCCTTCCATGAAGCTTATAGCAGAAACGTTGAATGTGTCCAAGAACACCACAGTAGTGACATATAGACGCAACACCGGTATTACTTCTTGTGTCACTAGAAGTACTATTATATGACTGTGGTTGGCCTCTGCCAAAACCATGGCCACCACTATTGATACCACGTCCACTACCACGACTACGGTTGCCGCCATGACCTCAACCACTACCATGGTTCCCTTGGATAGCCAACGTTGAGCTCTCACTTGTGGAAAACCTATCATTAGACGATTTATGTGACACCCCTAAGACACAAGAGAAAGTCTCCGTTAGTGAAGCTACAATGCTTCCTCCAAGAAATTGTGAATGAACTGAATCAAACTTTGATCCTAGTGCTCCCAAAAAACCCATAACAGCTAAGTGTTCTTTCTGCTCCTGCATCTGCTTAACATCAGAGGTAATTGGTAACAGATAGTTAAGCTCCTCATACATTTGTTTAAAACCAACAAAGAATTTGAGTAAAAGGCCGGCTCTTTCTGTCTTCTCTAAAGAAATCTTGGGAAACTTCATAGATCCTGGATAGGTTATTTTGTCCAGAATAAAGGACATTCAAATAATCCCATAAATCCTTACCTGTAGTAACATGTGTAACTAATGTAGCCACATGAGATTCCATAGAACTCCACATTTGCCCAAGAATTCTAGCATCTATGGTATTCGATTTTGTATCAGCATCAGATTTTTCACCTGTAAGATGGTGATTTTGCTCTCTACCAGTCAATTCCACCACCACAATTCTCCTCCATTGTTGGAAATTGGAGACACCTACTAACTTTTCTTCTATTAAACGACTAAAGGATGCAGACATGTCCTTAGTCACTACTCCTTTGCCCTCCACCATAACCCAAGTAACCCAAGTTTTTAAAATAATCTAAGGACCGGTAAATCAGGGATCAAAGAACTCCCACCAAATAAAACTCCACAAATTCTCACTACACCACTAACTAGCTTCAGCCTCGCATAAATCAGAATAGCCAACACCAACAACCAATAGCGAGGACTCCAGAATCAACAACCAAGACCCACAAACAGTGCTCACAGAAAACATCAACAAAATAGCACTAACAAAATCCAGCATCACAACCACTAGGCATAAATCACCACATTCTCAACAACAAATCAGCACCACAAATGTTAATCTGCCTTCCTCAGACACACAATCAACACTACCACGAAAAAAGGAGAGCGATAGCTGACAGATCAGCTTCAAACGGAGACCATTAGGGTCAATCGTGCTCAGACAGCAACTGTTAGAGTCGCACCTCAACCAGTACCAATTGGAGACGTCAAAACCTGAACCGCCGAGCTTGGGTGACGTCGGGTGATGCCTGACAGGAGGCTGCCGGGCCTGGTTGAGGTTGGCGACGCCTTGCAGGTCGTCGTCGAGCCCGGGCTTCCTCCAACGACGCCTAACAGGGGGTTGCCAAGGCTGTACAACCCTAGATTTGGGGTTTGCCTACTTTCAAGAACGCTGGAAATAGGGATTTGGGTCTGGATCTGGTGAGTTTTGGTAGTTGCCGGTGATTTTAGGGTTCAGATTTGGTGAGTTTTGGTAATCGTCGATAACTCTAGGTTTAGATCTTAATCGGCTCTGATACCATGTTAACAGAACGGCTTAATCCTTATTTGATGAAAAGAAACGATATATGTACAACTTATAGACCCACAAAGACTATTTACCCTTCTACCCTTTAAGACTTATCAAAAAGAAGAAGAGTCTAAAATAAAGTTAAGAGTATTCTTACGGTGCTCTTACTCAAATATTTCTTTCATTTTCACTTTTCTGTGTGATTTTGTTCCAGCTACATTATGGGTAGAATGATATTAGCTCGTTGAGCTGTGAAACCCTAGCTCATTTTGCTTCTGTTGTTTTTTCAACAGAAAATATGGTCTGGATGACAACACCATTGATTTTATTGGCCATGCCATGGCTCTCCATAGAGATGATCAATACCTAAATGAGCCTGCCCTGGATACTGTCAAGAGAATGAAGGTGAATGATCCAGTTTCCCAGAACGAACATTTTCTTATGCTTGTAAATAGAAATGTTTTCCATTTTGTTTGGAGAGTTCCGAATTGACATTCCTCCTTTCTGTCGGCCACTCGATAGCTCTATGCAGAGTCATTTTTTCGTTTTCAAGGAGGATCTCCCTATATTTATCCCTTGTACGGGTTAGGAGAGCTCCCTCAGGTACATCTATCGTCACAGATGCATGTTCCAGCTGCTGCTGCAGTTTCCATACCCTGGATCAAATCCATTGATGATGCCTGACCGTTTGCTTTGGATTCTGTTTAACTTCTTTCCTTTGTAATCCAGGCATTCGCACGGCTTAGTGCTGTCTATGGTGGGACTTACATGTTGAACAAACAGGAATGCAAGGTAAACAGGTCATTTGGTTCTCATTTAAATTTGGACCAGTAAATATATGCTTTTTCTCTGCCAATATCATGAAATGGTGTTTATTTGTTAAATTTCAAGTTAAATCTGCTACTTAGAGGGAAAAAATGTCATTTTATTTTGCTGTTATTGCAGGTGGAGTTCAATGATGAAGGCCAAGTCATTGGTGTCACATCAGAGGGCGAAACTGCCAGATGCAAAAAAGTGGTTTGTGACCCTTCATACTTGCTTAGCAAGGTAATGAATATGATACTGCATCGTGATCTTCGCAGTGTGTTAGCGAACTTATGTCGGAGTTCAGTTTGTTTAATGTAAGTGGTACTAGCTCATGTGGTATAACAAGTATATTGATTCCGTAAGATCATTTAGTAATCTTTCTTGAGACTATTGCAGATTAAAAATTTTGTTGAGTTGATTGAATAGGAGCATATCAACTCTATCTGTCAGATTCTTTGCGTGTAGATCTTGTGTGTGCATGCTGCACACCCCCTTATTAGGTTTATCTTGCCACTAAGATGTAACTACTTTCTCTGGCCTAAAGGCCCTAAGCCTTGCAAAATCTTTTACACCTAACACCCAACACTCTCAATCGTTTTCTTTTTCTTTCTGAAAAAAATTAAGGACAAGTACAAGCCCCAATAACCATGAAGGCGCATGACACGCAGATGCACCTTTTGTGTTTTGCAACAACATTGGACGTTGTACTAAGTGGGAATGTGTAATCTTGTGCAGGTTAGGAAAATTGGGAAGGTTGCCAGGGCAATCTGTATCATGAGCCATCCGATCCCAAATACCAATGATTCTCACTCGGTGCAGATTATTATCCCACAGAAACAGTTGGGTCGCAAGTCAGATATGTAAGTCCTCAAGTACTTTAATTGGAGATTACTAGCTATATTTTCTTATTCTATTTGATGAGAAAGTCTGTTTGAGAAATGAAGGGGAAAAGGAAAATCTGAATGTTTATTGTCCAAAGAGAGAGAAATAGCTTCTCATCTGCATATGCTGTATTTGAGGTGGGAAAGGAGATGAATGTAAGTGTACCAAGTTAAGTATCTGTCCCATGAGATCGATAATATTTTAATAAACTTTACACAAACTATCATTTGAAGGCTCTGTTTGTTTTGCAGAAAACAACATCTAGTAAAATACTTTCTGGATTTTTCGGTATTTGGTTTACAGAAAATAAGTTAGTCAAGTAAAACATTTTCCACCCATAGAAAAAACTCTTTAAAAAGTGGGGAAAATGTTTTCCTCTTTTTGAGAAGAGGAAAACATTTTCCTCACCTTTCCTCCTTTTCTCTTTCACATTTCCTTTCTTTTTAATTATCACTTTTCATTTTTTCTTTATTTCTTTAAAATTCAAAAATATGATTTTTTTATAGTTATTTTTTCTTTTTCTCTTTTTCTTTTCCCTTCTTCAGCCAATCGCTAGCCATGGCCACAAGCAAGTGAGGCCAAGCCTCGCCGGCCTCGAGCTCTCGCTAGAACTGGCGAGGCTCAGCTGGTGGAATCTGGTGAGCTCGAGCCTTGCCGGTCGGTATGAAGACTCAGTTGCTGGTTGTCGTGGTTGATCACCAGCCAAAGAAGAAAGAAAAAAGAAAAGAACAAAAGAAGAAAAACAAAGAGAAAAAAGATTTAAGAAAAGTTTTTTTAAAATATTAAAAAAATATTAAAAGATGTATACGGTGAAAATTGATTTTCTTACCAAACAATAAAAAGTATTTTCCAATTCGTTTTTAGGTTTCAATTAAGCACCAGAAAATATAGTCCTTTTCTTGGAAAACGACTTTTTGGAAAACATTTTCCATAAATGCCACATTTTTCACGAAACAGACGAAGCTTAAGTCAGGATTAGAATTTGCTTAAGCCACTTTTTACTTCTAAATACCATTTGGTACTTGCATTTTAGATCTTGAATTTCACAGATGGTTCCATGCGCTTACTTAATAGGTTGGCCTTGGATTACCAATAGTTAATAAAATCCATTTTCATGGCCTTCTGATAATCTAAGCATTGTTCCTTGGTTTTGACTCTTTGTTCAACTATGCCCATGTTTGAGCAGGTATCTTTTCTGTTGTTCATACTCTCACAATGTCGCACCAAAGGGCAAGTTCATTGCATTTGTTTCGGCAGAGGCTGAAACTGATCAACCTGAGATAGAACTGAAGCCAGGGGTTGACCTGCTGGGTCCCATTGATGAGATATTTTATGACACTTATGATAGATATGAACCAGTCAATGAGCCTTCTCTTGATAACTGCTTCATTTCAACTGTGAGTTTTGTTCGTCTCTCTCTCTATATCTCTCTCTCTCTGTGTTTGTGTGATGAATATGGGGAGTTCAGGAGCTTTTAATTGTATTGATATTATGTTAATCTTCTCTTGCTATACCTGCAGAGTTATGATGCCACAACCCACTTCGAGTCTACTGTTATGGATGTGCTTAACATGTATACGTTGATCACTGGAAAGGTGAGAATTACCTATTGGAAATGTCCTGCTACTAACTACAATCTTGATGATGATTTCTTTGTTGGCGTGCCAAGCATGAGATGATCTTTGACAAGTTTTCATGTGGCTTGGAATTTTTTTAAGGATTCTTTCAAAGCTATTACTATTCGAACTGGTTGGGCCTACGCTTCTCATTAATTATGCCTGATGATGATGCATTTTTGTCTGTTCCTGTGAACTGAACCTTTCAGTTACGATCTAATGTTTTTCTTGACAAGGTAATCGTGCATTTGGAGTAGTTACATGATAAGCCCTGCCGTGCCCTCCCGTTTTTCTTGTGTCCGATTAGTCAATAGAGGTGATTGCTGTCGTTAGAAGGGTGTAGGCGATTTGCTATGCTGTACGAGTTCTCAACTTTTGGACCTACTTTCCAGCCCCGTGAAACCTGCCAAAATTTGCACCTACTGCACATTTGTCTTTTCCCTCTGCTAATTAAGCGTATAGTCAACATCAATTAACGACCAAAGATGTATTGAAAAAGTAAAATAATAGTAAAGCTGATGCATGATTGAGATATATAACATTTTGAATAGGACAGGAAATACTAAATAAATAGTTTATCTAGTCAAAGTAATTGTTAAATTCTTTGGCAGAAGCTAACATGACAAAAGAATGAGAAACGGCTGATATTACTTTGAAACGATTGAAGATTATAAAGAAATTATTTTTCGACTCTTTAACATATTCCATAGCAGCAATCTAAGCTTCCTTTCTAGGACATTGAAGAGGAGAGAGAGAGAGAGAGATGCTGACAAAATTCCATTCTTCTGGGCAGGTTCTCGACCTCAGTGTGGATTTAAGTGCCGCCAGTGCTGCAGAGGAATGAGAAAAGAGAGGTTTGGCGCATGCATTGCTAGTGCCTGGTGTGGAGCTCTCAGACATCTGTTTTTATTGTCGATGAATCTCTAGAATGTGTTTCTGGTCTATGCGCTATCAACTGTGACAGTCGTGTAAGAATTTACATGCAAAATGTGCAATGCTTATTGAAAATGCTAGTCGCTGGTGTCTGCTTGATAGTCTCCTCCAGAGACGAAACGGTCCATCAACACATTACTGTAATATTATGCGATCAATGTGACTGGATTGGTCACACCCTTTTTCCAACTCAAACAGCATGTACTTTCCGTGGACATGGATGACCCAGCTGAAGCCATCATTATTCCGTGCACCCAGCTTAATGAGAGCCGAGTGCACGGGTGATGATTGGTTTCACGTGGGACTCGTATGATCTGATAGCTCACGTGAACCTAGTGCATGCGCAGAGAGAGGCGACCATTGAAGCTCAGACGAAGCAAAGGCAATAGGTAACAATTGTCTTCATGCTCGCTTTCTTCGACTTCGGGAGAGAGCTTCTGATTTTCTAGCATTTGCTGACTTTTCTTTTTTCTTCTTCAATGTGAAGCGAGGGTTAAGGTACACGGGGTGCGATAGAAATTGAGGGCGGATATGCTGAGCCAGCTGAAGGACCTCAGGGCTGAGCTCGCTCTCCTTCACGTCACGCAACGTCACCGGAGGTCTGTCGAACAAGCTTTCGAACATGTAAGTCTAGGTCGACATCAGGTCTCTATGTGCGATAGCGTGTTCTATGGCTTTGTTCGAGAATGTGATTGCATTAGTGAAATGATAAGTAGTTTGAGCTAATTTGGAGGTCTCTCTGGTTCGGCAATTAAGAGGCGGTTTTAAGTTCCGAAGAGAAATAGATGAGGCATTAATGGACCGTTGATTATCGTATTTCCACCTCCTATACTAATTTTCTTGTTTCCATCTTTGATCTTATATGCGTTTTTCATTTATTTATATGGATCCATATTTCCAACAATATGAAGTTTGTATTTTGGAATATGAATTGCCTTTTTTTGAGATTGAAATCATGAGTAGTCTCGGGTTTTTTTCCACCGAGTCATCTTGCATTTTCCAGCTCTCGTTCTTGATTAGTTGGGCTCTTGTGAAGCCCGTAATTGGGGAAAAGCCCATTGGAAATACTGAAATGACGTCCATTTTTGGGCCGTAAATCATCTTTCGCATACTAAATGAATTAAGCCATAGTTTTTATTTTAGGGTAATATCACCAAAATCCGGTACATCATTGTCATATTTACTCGCAGTTATCTCTCGAACTGGTATGCCCTATGACAAATCCATCATTTGTTAGCTTCCGTCGAATATCCTGTTTTTTTTTTTTTGGTCGAAAGTCTAATATCCTGTTGAATTGCTAATTTGCTACGTGTAAGCACATGTGACAAGCAACTCAGATGTGATGTAAATCCGATATGGAGATTTCATATAAACAAGCGATATATTTTGATAAATCCAAAGAAAATGAGTTGAGATTGGAAAATCTACTAATTTTGTCATATGAGTTCCTCACCTTTATCCCAAAATCCATAATTTTTCCATAATTTTTCCCTAATGTAAATTGCTTCCTTTCAATATCTTTGCTATGTTTGTGGGAGGAAGAGTGAAGCAAGGACGACACGATTCGATTAAGTCCGTTGCCAACACCACAATTTCATGTCAAACGATTGATATATAAACACTCGTCAATTGACGTAAGCTTCGCAATGAGAAACAATATGATTTTTCGATTAGAGATATTGCTAGAGAGGCTTGATGGGAGAACTCGGGCCATAAGTTTTTATGACTTGTTTAGAGTTTTGTGGTAATCCTGGGTTTTTACCGTGTTTTAAGAAAAACCAAGATTAATTTGAAAAGCAAAAGTAATTCCTCAAATGGGTTATTCCAAAAATTTTCAGAAAAAAGGAAAACAAACTTCAAATAGCAGCATAAGTTGAATTGCGTGTTGCTCAGACCAAATTCTTTGCTTACTCTTAATCCACTGTGGATTGGATGAATCATGGACACTAATGAGCATTCTCGCTTTATCGACGTGGGTCGTGTTACTCGATCTGTGGCGCATCGAGTTTATTAAGACCTTTTCAGTGGCATCGGATATTTGAAAAAAGGGAAGAAGAGAAAAATAAAGTCATTACCCACTCATCGGTGGCCCAGTTGGTTTGCATTTTGGTTCTTTCGTGAGAGGTTCTGAGTTCGAATTTCGCTGGGTGCCGATGATTTAAGCGGAAGGTCGTGGCAGTGGGATGGTATGCTAGCTATCTCAGAGGATTAGTCGAGGTGCGCAATCTGTACGAACGCTGGTCCGGACACCTTCGATATAAAAAGAAAACATTATTAAAGAAATAAAATGAAAATCAAAGGGAGCAGGAAGCAGCAGCAATCAATAAGCTTATTTTATGCATTCCTTCGAAATCAAACAACCCCCCAAAAAAAAAAAAACCACAAAAAAACTACTGTATTTTTTTCTATAATTATTCCCCGATTTAATTGCAGACAGCACGCAATCATCGTATTCCTACTCCACCTTCTCCGGTCTCCTTCCAAAAAGCCTCAGATCCTCTCTCTTGCCGCTCTCCTCCTCCCCCCTCGCCGCCCCGTCTGGCCTCAGACCCTTCGATCCGCTTCACCGATCGGCGACCATGGATGAGGAGTATGATGTCATCGTGCTCGGGACTGGCCTCAAGGAGTGCATCCTCAGCGGCCTCCTCTCCGTCGACGGCCTCAAGGTCTCTTCTCCTCCTTCTGTCATTTCCTCGCTCGGTCGGTTCGATTCGATCTCACGTCCTCCTCCGGTGTGTGAGTCCTGGCAAGAGCCGCGCGGCTTTGATATTCTTTTTTGTGGGAAGTTTTGCTCTGTGTCCATTAGATTTTGTGGAGGATTTCTGGGTTTACGCTGCGGTGAGGATCTGCGTGCTGACTTCGGGTTTTGAGTTGGTGTTCATTTGGATTGGAGAGTCGGTTGATTATGTCCGAATTAGGAGTGGTGGAAATGGATGCACTGAGAAGATCGTGATTGGGACTTGGGAGCATCTTTTTTAATTTGAATAAGGTTGTTGGACTTTTGGTTGCTGGTGTATTGTCTTATGCCCAATTTATATTGGGACAGATCAGTGAGACTGTTGAAATAGAGAACCTAGCTTTGCTCGTGAGAATGGAAATACTAATCCAGGTAGAGATAATCTGAGAAACCACTCTGCAGTTAGATTGAGCTTTACTGTGGCAGCTTTCAGCTGCCAATAAGCTCGATTGAAATTGTGGAATTTTCATCCTGTCATATGGTGATTGGTAGACATTGGACGATGATACCTCTAGTTTTGATGATCTTTGATCAACTATATGATAATTGAATTGAGCCAGTCTCGAGGATATTGACTACATTTAAAGTCGTTTTGGTGCATTATTTGAATTATTTGAATGGTGTAAGTAAAGTACTTAACCTCAAGCTTTGAAGATAGTGAAGGTGGAGTAGCACATTGTCCTATCCGATTGACTTGTCTCCATGCCTTTTATTTAGACAGAAGCACTTCTCTTTTCATCTTGTTGGATGGAGAGGAGGATTGATGGAGAGCTCCTTGAACCTTAGACCACTTCAGCAGATAGTATGTCAAATTAAGGAGATTGCCCCTTCAACATTTGGCTGCTTCCGTGACTTTCAAGCCAGTTGGGTAGCTCCCCCTAAAAGGTTCTCTTCCAGGACACGAAACCAGTCCCTAGAGACTCAATAAGCATGTTGTGGCTATACCTATCACTCTCTATGGTGTTTAAGTTGGGTCCAATACATGATCCTGTGAATCCAGTAAGATATTGACTCCTGCAATAAGAATACCTCTCTATGCCATAGCTCTGGCCTGAGCTAATAGGATAGTGGAAAAATTTGGTGGTTGCCCTCAATGGGTGTACACCCTTCTACCATTCTGGTATTGGAAAGTGGACTACATCTGGCAGCCCTCACTTCCCTCTGCTTTTACAGCTGTCCGAAAAACTTTCCATGGAAAATTATGTTCATGGAACTGTTGCAGGGTCATTCATGGCTAGACTAGAGCTAGCTGCGTTTGCTTCCAAATAAAATTATAAGACTAAATGAAACTTATATACAATAGGAACTTACTGAAGCAAGTATTTATTGAATAGTATATCCATTCTGCTAGTTTGTTTATGAACTGATGGTCTTTTTTTTTTTTTAAAGAACTTTCGTGCTACTTTAACCCTTTCATATAGCTTGTCATGTAAATTATTCACTTTTTTTTTTTAATCTCTTCTTTGTAATTATCTGTGGGCATGTGGATTTGCTCTTTTAGGATATGTTGCAAAATATGCAATGAAATAACAATTGACAGTTTCTCTCCTTATTCTCTTTTTCGCATAGCCAAAACAATGGTAATTACCATAGTTTGTGAATTCCTGTTCTGTTGCTGACAAAAGAAACTTTTGAACCAGGTTTTGCACATGGATAGGAATGACTATTATGGAGCAGAGTCAACATCACTTAATCTCATTCAGGTCTACTTTCTTTGAGCGTTCACTGCAATTTTCTGCAATGTTGCCTTATCTGCAATGGGTGGTTTGAATAGTTTCTTTTGATGACTTTGTGAATTGCAGCTCTGGAAGAAATTTAGAAATAGTGATAAACCTCCTGCACATTTGGGTTCTAGCAGGGATTATAATGTTGACATGGTCCCAAAGGTATAATTCTCATACTCTGTCAATCGGCCTACAATTCAAGCTCTGGAAGATTTTTTATATTCTAGTTATTTATTCGTTGCTGACTAGTGCTTCTGTGTAGTTTATGATGGCAAATGGTACTCTGGTGCGAGTCCTCATTCATACGGATGTTACTAAGTATCTGTACTTCAAAGCCGTGGATGGCAGCTATGTCTTCAATAAGGGAAAGGTATAGAGACAGACCCTATAGCGGAACATACATTTGCAGAATCATTGCATGTCTGCTTCGTTTTCCACTCTCATTTAACAATATAGTAATGCCAATGACAGGTTCACAAAGTGCCTGCTACTGACATGGAAGCACTTAAATCTCCACTCATGGGCATGTTTGAGAAGCGTCGAGCTCGAAAGTTCTTCATTTACGTTCAAGATTATGATGAAAATGATCCAAAGACACATGAGGGGATGGATTTGACACGTGTAACAACGAGAGAACTAATAGCGTATGTATTTAAATATTTTCCTGGGTTGCCATGTCATTTTAATCTCTGCTGCACTGCAATTGCAAACTCTTTCACCTAGGAGTTCCCATTCTGGCGACTGAAAATGATAACTAAATTTTCTAGATGTTTACTGTCTTATACCACTTCATGTGCTGCTTGTAGCCGGAAGTGGTCCTCTGCATTTCTATTTTGGATATTGGGTTGTTAATGGTACTACTTATAAGGAAGAAGAAAAGTCTAGAACAAAGTTGGAGAGTCCTTACGGTGCTCTTACTCAAATATTTATTTCGTTATTTCTTTCTCTGAATGAATTTGTTCCAGCTATGATAATGAGTAGAACAATGTTAGCTGGTTGAACTAGGGAATCCTTGGTCATTTTGCCTCTGTTGATGTTGGAACAGAAAATATGGTCTGGATGACAACACCATGGATTTCATTGGCCATGCCTTGGCGCTCCATAGAGATGACCGGTTCCTAAATGAGCCTGCCCTGGATACTGTCAAGAGAATGAAGGTGAATGATCCTGTCCCAGAACAAACATTTTTTTTTTCGCTTTAAAGAGAAAAGTTTCTTATTTTTGTTTGGAGGATCTCTGAATTAACATGCCTCTTCTTTCCATTGGCCATTTGATAGCTCTATGCAGAGTCACTTGCTCGTTTTCAAGGAGGATCTCCCTATATTTACCCTTTATATGGGTTAGGAGAGCTCCCTCAGGTACATCTAGCATCACAGATGCATGTCCAATCAGCCGCTCTAGATACAGTGGCTTAAATCCATTACTGATGCCTGCCATTTACTTTAGGTTCTGTTTAACTTTTTTTCTTTGTAATCCAGGCTTTTGCACGGCTTAGTGCTGTGTATGGAGGGACTTACATGTTGAACAAACCGGAATGCAAGGTAATCATCTCATTTGGCTCTCATTTATGTTTGGACTAGTAATTATGTACTTACTTTCTGCCAATATCATGAAGTGGAATTAACTTTCTATTTTTTTTAAATTTCCAGTAAAATATGCTACTAATAGAAAAAAAAAATGTTGTTATATGTTGCTGTTATTGCAGGTGGAGTTCAATGATGAGGGCCAAGTTGTTGGTGTCACATCAGAGGGTGAAACTGCTAAATGCAAAAAAGTTGTTTGTGACCCTTCCTACTTGCCTAGCAAGGTAATGAATATGATACTGCGTCATGATCATTGCAGTATGTTTGCAAACTGATGTTGGTGTCCAGTTTGTTTGATATTGGTTCTATCTGTCAGATTCTTTGCATTTAGTTTTTGTGTGCCTGCAGCACCCCTTGGTACTGATAGAAAAGAGAATTGTTGCTGCATCAGTGACTATGGTTGTTGAGTATAAGATATATTTTTCCTCTAACATATCACTACTTTGTCTGCCCTAAAGGCCCTAAACCTCGCAAAATGTTTTACGCCCCATTCTCTTGGTCCTTTTCTTTTTCTTTTTTAATAAAGTAAGAACCAGTAACAATCCCAAATGACAACGAAGGTGCCTTAAATGCAGATGCACCTTTTTGCTTTTTAATTTTGCAATGGCATTGGACATCACACCCAGTGGGAATATGTAAACTTCTGCAGGTTAGGAAAATTGGGAAGGTTGCCAGGGCAATCTGTATCATGAGCCATCCGATCCCAAACACCAATGATTCTCACTCGGTGCAGGTTATTATCCCACAGAAACAGTTGGGCCGCAGATCAGATATGTAAGTCCTTGTGTACACTAATCAGAGATTATTACGTTTGATGTCAAAGTCTGTTCGAGAAATGAAGGGGGGAAAAGCAAATCTAAATGTTTATTGTCCAAAGAGAAATAGATTCTCATTTGTCTATTTAAACTCCATTAATTGTATTTGAGGTGGGAAAGGAGATGAATGTAACATGTTAAGTATCTGTCCTATGCGATCAATGATATTATATTAAGTTTATCTAGTCAATCATTTTAACTCACGATTAGAATCTCTTTGGGCCACATTACACTTCTAAATAGCATTTGAGACCTGCATTTTTTATCTTGAATTTCACAGATGGTTCCATGTGCTTGCTTTATATGTTGGCCTTGCATTACCGATGGTTTGAATTCATTTTGTGTCCTGTTAATATCTTTGGATACATTTCGGCTAATTATTCAGCTATGCCTATGTTTGAGCAGGTATCTTTTCTGTTGTTCATACTCTCACAATGTTGCGCCAAAGGGCAAATTCATTGCATTTGTTTCGGCGGAGGCTGAAACTGATCAACCTGAGATTGAACTGAAGCCAGGGGTTGATCTGCTGGGACCCGTTGATGAGATCTTTTATGACACTTACGATAGATATGAACCAGTCAATGAACCTTCTCTTGACAACTGCTTCATATCAACTGTTAGTCTCTCTCTCTCTCTCTCTCTCTCTCTCTCTCTCTCTCTCTCTCTCTCTATGTGATATAAAGTGGAGTTCAGGAGCTTTCAATTATACTGATATCATGTTAATATCTTTCTATACCTGCAGAGTTATGATGCCACGACCCACTTCGAGTCAACTGTTGTTGATGTGCTTAACATGTATACCATGATCACTGGAAAGGTAAGAATTACTTCTTGGAAATGTCTTCTGCTATTAACTACAATCTTGATGATGAATTTTTTGTTGGCATGCCTAGCATGAGATAATCTTTGAGAAGGTTTTTTGTGTGTTTGGAAGTGTTTGAGGAGATTTGGAAGTTATTAATATTAAAATTGCTGGTGTTCTACCCTTCTAGTTAATCTGTCTGTTTCCTAAGTCAACTCAGCCTCTAAGTCATCATTTGAATGTTTGACTAGTTAAATGACATGGGCCAGGCCATGCCCTCTTGTTCTTCTCATGTCCAATTAGTGCAATGGAGGTGATTGGTTTGGTTGGTTAGAAGGGTGTTGGCTGTTTACTATGCAGTATCAGTTCTCAACTTTTAGACCTACTTCCTAGCCCTGTGAAACCTGCCCAAAAGTTCCAACTACCGCACAATTTCTCCTTCCCTCTGCTAATCAAGCCTATAGTCCTCTTCAATTAACGACCAAAGATGGTCCTGAAAATGTAAAGAAAAAAATAAAGCCGATGCATTATTGAGACATGTCCATTTTAAATAGGACAAATAATACCAAATAAATATAAAGTGCATCAGTTAGTCAAAGTAGTTGTTAAAATTCATTGGCAGAAGTTGGGAGGGCAACGTATGAAAAACGGCTGATATTGCTTTGAAAATGATTGAAGATCATGAAGAAACTAATTTTCAACTCTCCATAGCAGCAATTCAAGCATTTCCCTTATAAGACATTGAAGAGGGTGTGTGTGGGAGAGAGGGATATATATATATATATATATATATGCTGACCAAATTACATTCTTCTGGGCAGGTTGTCGACCTCAGCGTGGATTTGAGCGCTGCCAGTGCTGCGGAGGAATGAGTAAAGAGTGAGGTTCGGCGCATGCATTGCTAGTGCCTGGTTTGGATCTCTTAGACATCAGTGTTCGCTGTCAACGAACCTCTGGAACGTGAATTTCTGGTTACTCTATGCACTACCAACTGTGATCATGTCGTGCTTGATTTTTTTTTTTCCAACCTGAAGAATTAACATGCAAATGTGCAATGCTTATTTATAATGCTAGTCCTTAGTGTCGGCTTGATATTCTCCTCTGGAGATGAAACGGTCCATGTAGACACTACTGGTCAATGTGACTGGATTGATCACACCATCCCCTACTGATTCAACCCGGGATTTCTGTAGACATGAAGGACGCAGCTGAAGAAGCCATGTAGGTCTCGTTCTCATTATTCCATGCACCAAGCTAATGGAAGCCGAGTGCACAGGTGCTGTTTGATCTGATGAGACTCACGTGGGATTCATAAGGTCTCTGATAGCTTGCATGAACCCTAGTGCACGCGCTAATGCCGACTCGGGTTAAAAGAGCCTGTACCTATGAAGATGAAGGAACAATGCACGAGAGACGTGTCTCTGCATGATTGTGGCATGTAAAAACTGATCTGAGAAGATGATTTATGAAGCGCGCAAGCACATTTAAGCACCCATCGAGTTTTAGCTTAAGACAACGTAAATTGCTGTTCTCTGCAGTTTTCTTTGATGTCCATTCCCGTACCAATCCTCGCACATTTCTTTTGCTTCCATGCCTTCTGGCCCGAGTCCTTCTGATCGGCCCTGTCTTCGCTCAGCTCTCTCATGCGCATCCTCCGAGACTGAACCCATAGAGCCTTCCTTACCAGCTGGTTCTTTCAAATTCCTCTTCGGTTTCGCTCCACGACCACGACATATAAGAATGCTCTCGTTCATGTTCTCCAATGGTGTGCTCACCCATCTTTCTGAACCAAGAAAAACGAAAGAAGACATCTTCGTTGGTCCCACGGGTACGTAACGGTCTGTAACCTGAACATACGTGACGTTTCAGGACTACATGGAGCCGCAGCGTGCTGTTATCGCAACAAAACTGGATGCTCTATCCAGAACACATGAACAGGCAAGTGCTAGGCTTCAAAGATTGGTCCTATATGTGAATAAGTATCGGATGGATACAAATCTTGCTCAGCTTGTGACAAGTCTCGCGACAACATCCTGGAACTGGAGCACGATGGAGAGCTCCGTAGAAAAGCTCTTCTCGTGCCAGTATATACTCACCAATACAAAGAAGAAATAGGACGGTCCGAAAGAGGATTGGAAGAGTGCGATGTGAATCGAGTGGAGGGTGAGCTGAGCCCGATGGAACCGAAAGTCTTCATCTGAAGGTTCAATCGTCAAAGTACACCTGCGTGCGGCTGCTCCATGCCTCGGCGCGGCCTCTTTTACCTGCTCTGCCGTTGCGAGGTTCCAACTACGATTATCATTTCAAAGAACCGGATAAACTCCGTTATAAAGCCGTGATAATCATCCTAGAACAGTCTCTTGGCGGTTGGATTTCATTCGCTACCAGAGCAATCTCCTTCCTGCATCAGTTTAAGTCGCACCGAAAGAAATTGGCTATGAAGTAACTCGCGGATTCGATGTCCCGTTTGAAATCACAAGTCCCCTTCTTCCCTTACAGATTTATCTAACGGTGGAGTAATCATCATCCGAGAAGCTAATATCAGCTTGCAGTCTGCTCCGCGCTCCCCTGATTCGAGCGTACCAAGATACAACAGAGATGGCATAAACACCCGATGCCTGAAACTTTGCAAAATTAAGAATGCTTCGAGGATCTTTTATGGCTACTTATGATTAACGGCACGAATGATAACCAAAACGACGCATTCGACCCTGCAGGAAGTACCCGAGAACAGGTCGATAGCCGGAATCGTTATCCGACTCCGAATCGACGAAATGATATCATAGAGAAAATTTCATTAGTGTTGTGGCGTGTGCTTCGTTTCTTCCCCTCCCTCGGTTTTTGTTTCCCCAAGCGCCTCCGCTGCTAAATTCGGAAAAGCTGTCGCAAAAAGGAAAATAGTAAACATGCAGAGCGAGTTCTTTCTACTGATAGAATGCAAACTCTAAGCTGAACAGTGTAAACCAAAGCCAGGTAAAACTGCTGACCAAATTCTTAACCTGTAATGCAAGTCGCGGTAAAATTCTGTGGTGATTCGACGGAGATAGTCACGCGAATCAGCGCAAGTAAACAGTAGCTTGCAAACATATTCTAAACTGGATTTCATCGAAATAAACTGCGACCAAGATCAACCGGTTTGCTACCACGTCTTTTATTGTCCACGAGCCACATTACCCAGCAACCCCGTATCCCTACATTGACAGAGCACAGAATCACACCTCCGGCAGCCGAGCCCCGGCTGTGAGGTCAAGCCCTCGCCATCCATCGGTGGGGATGGCCAACCACTGGTTGAGGCTCGGCGACCCTCGCCGGCCATTACTAGAGATGGTGGGGGCGGTGGCGGTGGGAGCTATACAAGCTCTCACGAAGCAGTTCCTTTTTTTTTTTTTTTTAATAAAGCTCTTAGGCTTATTTTTTAAATTTAATGTAACCTTTTTTTAAAAAATTAGCTTAATTTATAAAAGAATGAATTTCTAAAAAAAATTGCCACGTGGACTCATTTTTTTAAAAAATCCACATAACATTAAAAAATTAATAAAAATACCACGTGGACTGATTGATTGGATTTGGTATTGAAATGATTGTTTTTGTTTTCTTTCAATTTGACACTTAAGTGAGCTAGCGAAAAATACTGACACTAAAATGAATGCCGTATCCAAATATTGACACTTGAGGCGTCCTTGTGCTATTAATCTTTTGGAATCGAATTCTCAAAATTTCACCCTCTACGCCACCATTTGTAATCTCACTTTGCCTTCGATTCCGATTCATCTTATATTCCGCAAACGTCAACTTACTCCTCCTTTTGTTGCTTTAGTCAGTGGTCTTACACCCAGCACTAAAGTGTATCTGCAAATTTTTTTTTTTGGGGGTCAAAATAAGTTGTATGTGCATTACGTGCAATGTTCCTAATGAGATTTTCCAACTTTCTATCATCTTCGACCTTCTATTTAATAGCTTAATCTTTTGGAATCGAATGCTCAGAACGGATACAAAAGCAAAATTTTTTGCGCATGCTGATCAATTTCAAGAGGTGTTAGTATAAACATCAAAGCAAAAAGACTTTAAAGTCTGCTAGGGAAAAGAAAAAACAACAGAAACAGAACAGGGCTTTATGCAGACTAAGAGTGATGAAGTCACTATGGATTCTTCAACTTCACTAAAGAAGTCTCCAAAGACATAACTTTGTGCGGGATGTGTATTCAGGTTTTGGAACAGAATCACGCGTGAATGCATCAGGCGCTTCTAAATAATTCCGAGATTCTTTCCGATGCACGCATCTTCAATGTCTCTAAACAATTTTTTTTGCTAGAATTCCAGATGAAACACCGTCGGGTTCCATCGTTTCTTTGTTGGGTTCAGGTAGCAGAATAGGGAATTAGCTCTTGGTTTATTTTCACTCAGTGAGATAGAACGATCTTCCTCCCCTGTCTACAAGAAGAGTAGTTTACTGATAAGGTAAGCAGGGCATCTAAAGAACAGAGGATACGAGCGGCCACCTATCTTTTTCGAAACTCGGCAGCATCCCACCGCCTCCATTGCCGTATCCTGGAGCGCGTGAAGTCGAAGGTACGACATTGCAGTAATTACCCAAGACGAATTTTGAGAAATCGGGTGGCTGAATCCTGCCAAATTAAGCAACGGTAACGCCGTGCCTTTGTTTCGGCACAGAGAATTACGGAAACAGAGAGAATCAATTTGGACTGCAGTGAGCACAAAGAGGGAAATGCGTAGATGATGTAGTGCTGTAAGTGATAACAATGGCACCTCACGCTGAAAAAGAAAACCCAAAAAGCCACAGCAATTCAAGATACCGGCAAGGCCGAAAGTCCTAAGCTTTATGTATAGAACGCAGTCAAGTCATAAAACCATTTCAATCGCTTCTCTGTGTCTGTGTAAAAATAGATTTTTTTTTCCCGACCGTGATAATCCATAGCAAGATAGGCTCCTGCCAGAAGACAGCGTCATCCTTGGCCGGTTCCACTGGGAGAAGAGTCCGACTTCCTGCTAGGAAAGTGATGAAGGTGGACATAGAGAGAAGATGGAATAGGAAGAAGTGGCAAGTTGGAGTCATCTGCTTGATCGATAAGGCGAGATGTTTGTACTTGGTAGAAACAGAGCCAATATCTTTTTCTGTACGAACGTCGTTTGGAGGGCTCGAGTCCGAAACGGTTGAGATGTATTTGGATGGATTTCCCCGTTCCATCCAATAGTGCCTTAGAGCTATCTCTCTCTCGTTCTTATGTTAAGTCTCTTGCAATCCTAGGATCCACTTGCCTACTGTCCTAAATCGCAAATTCTTCCTACAGGTAGCATTTTGATTTTGCAAAGGTCAACCGCAATTTACGCCAGAACGTCAAGCAAAAACACATGCAGAGATTGCTGAGAAGAGGAAGAAAATACAGTGTTAAAGAAAGAGCTACGATGCTGCAGAAAGACATCATTCAATGAGGCAGATGATAATTATCACGAGAAATTATTGTATGCATAGATGAATTCTGGGTATAGTGAGTAGAGAGTATGGTAATCTCAACCAAATTCTGGTTCTGATCTACTAAAGCTTTTGCCACGATGCCGGCCAGGCCCTAGTGGGTTTATCCTCATTCATGACTTCATCAAGTGTCAGTCGATCGATTCCAGGACTATGGCGCCCTCCGAAACCATAATATACGCTGAAAGTGATTCAAAGTCCGATGAATTGACATATGAAGATGAAGACGAAGATGAAAGAATTATTGCGTGAAGAGTCTCGCTCTCTCATGAATCATGATCTCATCCTTGGCTAAGTACAATGGAAGGAAAGAAAAAGGAACAAAGCTTATATGACTAAACCCATCGTTGCTCTTCTGGGTTTTCATGTATATGAAGGCTTGGTTCGATCTTGTCCTTCAATGTCTGCTTCCATGTCTGGCTCGATTTCACCAGCCTTTGTCTGCTCATTTGCCGCTAGTCCCTCTGTTGTACTGGCTAGGTTTGATTCATTATTAGTAGCCACCTTCCTTGAACGTCTCTCGATCCAGTTCCAAATCCAAGTCACAACCTTCATTTCTCTCTCTTTTTTCAAGTGATCCTGCTTCTGATTCATCTTTATAGTTTCATGAAGAAAAAAAAGAAGAAGGAAATATTGTACCTTTCAGTCCCATAGTCGAACCCAATTAAAGAGAAAAAATAGGTGACTCGCACATATGTCGGCAATAGTTGCAGCAACTCAACTTATTTACCTGTGATTTCATAATGGCATAGAGCGGCAGTGTCCTATAGCTGCACATGAACAGGACAGACACACTAAACAACACAATTAAGCCAGTTAGCGATTATAGGGATCGATTGTTGATCATATATGACGTACAGGTGAAGAGAAAAGTATCATTCTTACCCTATGACAAGTCTCGGGATGACATAGCCAATCTCTCCCATGATGCATGAGTTAAAATCATATTGGAACTGCAAGAAAAGAAGCGAAGATTAGTCCTACTTTCGCACGTCTTTTATGAACAAGTTTTCTCATAAACAATGCAAACAGAAGCTTGAGAAGTCGATGCTCACCAAAATAAAGAAGAAAAAAGCAAGTTCGAAAGAGTTTTGGAATAGTATGATGTGAATCAAGTCAAGGACGAGGTGAGGCTTATGGAACCAGAAGTCTTCATCTGAAAATTTAACAGCAGTAACCGTCGATATCAAGGCCGTTGCACTTGAATTATACTCTTCGGTGATCTTTTTCGTCTTCTGTGTTACTACGTGCTCAAGCTTCGCGCCGACAACAAGCAGAAGCTGAGAAATAGCAACAAAGAAACGTATTGTTTCCACCAAGTAAGTCTCGACATGATCTTGAACAGAGTACTCGATGAGCAAAATGCATCTTTGAGTGCAAGCAAGAGGGTTACATGGTTTAATTCCAATGTATGCCTTGAACATAATCTGTTATTAGGACAAGCCCGTGCAAGCAAGAGGGTTACATGGTTTGATTGAAAAGCCAATGAAACCGCGTTTACAGCATGTTCAGCCAAATTTTGAGTGTCCCAAGATATGGTAGAGATTATATAGTGGACGGATCACTTCACTTCTGTGAAACGCAACAACTCAAAAAGGACGACTTCTCTTCACTACACTTACAGTCAATGGAAGGAAAGATATCCAAAAGTAGGCATTCCATCCTGCAAAAGAAATATTGTCCAAACCAGATTCATATGATGTCTGTCTTTGAAAATAATAGCATGTTACTCACTTCGAAGGCACAAAAAGGAAAGAAATGCTAATCCTAAGTAAATACTAAGGCTGATTTACAAAATTGTTCTATTTAAATGTCCATTTGCAGTCTACAACTTCATTTACGAAAGTTCAATTTTGTAGATCAGTCTTAATACAGATAACATCGCTCGAAAAGAAAGAGGTACTTGAACCTCATACAACACTACTGATTTGGAAGTCTCAAACTTTTATAGCAGCGACACAATGTAGAATGCTACACTTTTCTTGCCCAAATCACTCACCAGCAACGTTCAGGAGCAAGAAAAGCACCACGAATAACCACAAATACCAACTGCATTGATAAGAACAGAGAAATCAGTATGCACGAAGAACCTGCTGAATGTTTTTTTCGAGATAATATTTGTCATGAAACAATGCCAATTGCAGACGATACTAATGGTTCTTCATGAAGGTAACTGTTGTTTGTCTAAATGGACACACAAAGCAGTATCTTTCACCTGATTCCAACAACTTTGTCAAAATCCTTTTGCACACTGCCGATGATGTACTCCTGAAAATCATCTTTAGGATTTTCCAACTTTCGGTCCTGTAAAGATGGTGTGAAAAGCAAGCCAACTAAATGTAAGATGAAATATACAGCCACAACCAGCAATGTTACGTTTCCGAAGAATTTCCTACCTCGATGCAGTTTAGACGGATCGCAATGTACTCCAACTTAGTCACTGAAGGAAAAAAGTGCTTGAAAAATATATGCTGCAGAAGAGGGAGAATGGTCAAGAGACAATCTCTCATGGTTTCTACAAATCCTCATTCCAGAGAAAGGAGCTTTTAATATTGGTTTGAACAGTCTTCTAGGGTCTTGGGTAAGATAGGGCAATTTTGAGTGTGATATTCGTGCTAATATATATATGCACATACACAGACATATGTATATATGAGAATAAAATCTAGTGACCCCCATCTGAAGTTATGACTTAATACACAAACAGGAGACCAAACACCAAAAATCATAACGTCAATCGTCCTTTTGGCCGTTCGTTATGTCATTCGTTAGAAGTTATATTGATTTGTGAAATTGATTGGTGGCTGATTAAAAGGAATGCTACAAGACAAACAGCTAGTAGTTAGCAGATTTCTTTTAGCATGAGGGACACTCGTGGCGGTGCAAAAATAATGAGTGTTAAAAAAGAGTAGACTAGAAAGTTGACTAAGTATTTTGACAACTGGTGATGAAGCTCGTTTGCAGGCGTTGACTCCATTTGTTAAAACCGTATAGAGGTTATAACTGGGGAAATCCAACAGCTGTGTTGGTTTACCATATGTTTCTACTGTAGGAGCATTACTTGTAGATTAAGTCTATTTCAACCGTTGATCGATCCCACGGTAAGATACACCATGCAATAACTTGTCGCTTAAGAGACACAAGACTTACCAACCAGCCGATTACTGCTAGTCTTCTGCCTCCCGCGAAAAAACGGCCATCTTTTTCGACAAGCCTGGCCACCTCGTCGCGACGAGCTGCAGCTCTCCAACATCCACGAAATTGGCATATAACGATGGAACAGAACTTTCTTATAGGTACATAAGTGAGTCATATTTTGATGCATTCGATAATATTTAACCATTTTACTAGTATTCAGTTCGAGAATCAGCTTGTGTTCACTCGAGATCACTCGGGGGAAAGCAAAGGACTCGATAAGAAGAATCACCAACCGTTTTTGTCGATGTACTGTCCGTTTATAACAATGGATTTGTCCCACTGCCTCCAATGGCGCAGCTATAATCAACAGCATGGTAGGAAAATTATATAGAGTTAATCCAAGGTAGGCATGTACTTTGGTTTAAGGCATTAGGAAAATGGGAATATCTTGTGAGGCACCTATGGTCAATATACCTTTGCTTCTCCACATAGAATAATGACCACACAGACGATCACGTGAAAGGTAGCTAGCACAAAAATGAAGATGTGTAGGTGGTGGAGTGCTGTGAGAGATAACAATGGCACCTTCCCCTGAAACAATACGCAACGAAGATTATTAATACTATACGATAGATTCATCATTTGCTGAAACACTCGCTGGCTGTCTGTTTGGCAAACTAAAAATGTTCGAGAGAGGATGAACTCACCTTTTGGCTGCAGTAATCAGTTGTGTCGGCAAGGAGTCTGCGTCCTCGATGTCCATCGGAAGTGCTGGCATGAGCCGAGAAGTGGGCAGTGGTGGTGGAAGAGGAGAAATCAGGCTGGTGGCAGGGAAGCCAGACGTTGGCAATCCTCTCCGATATGCATATCTTTCCGATTCTCGTCTGGAACACCGATAGCAGCAAGGATATGAACCCCAACAGCATCAACTCTGCCAAATTCCCAATTGTCGATCTCTTATTAATTTGTCCTAGGACATTTTCCGGGACAGAACCAATGCACATTGACTCCATGCGTATGATGTTACACAAAAAGATAAGAAACCGGTCTCATTCCCTGACAGTTTTAAGTGCACTCACCTTCTTTGATCTTCTGTAAGGCATCAAAGAGATGCTTTCGCCTGCCCTTGCAGGCTTTCGGGTCTTTCGTGGACGGCCTGCTCAAAAGCTGCGGCGAACAAGAATCGGTCAGATACTTAATATGGATCATGAGATGAACATCTCAGGAGGGCAAGAAATCATAGTAGGAGGAAACTAAAGAGGCGGACCTGCCCGGCGCATTGAAGAAACCTGTGAACGAGGAAAGAGATCAGCACTATTGCACTACAAACCACGGCAACCACCCACGTCGACGTGAACTCTAACGTCGTCCCCTCCGCTCCTGCGTCCACCATTCTCTCTCTTCTTGTTCTTCTTCTTCTTCTTCTCAGTGCTTGTATCTTGCCTTCATGTCTACATAGCACAGACACACCTGCAGAGTATATATAGACTGATGAACAGAGTCTCCACACTCACACATGTTCCCATTTGTTTTTTGTATTCAACGAAGCATGTGTATGAACGCCTCACAGCTGTTTAGATCAAAACGAGTAGAGCGTTTTTTTTTTTTTTTGACTTGCTATTTTGACTTTGGGAGGGACAGGGAGGAAATAAAACTTCGAAAAAAAAAATATGTTTGCTAGCCATCGGTTTTTTTCCGCCTAAAAAAACATGACTTGCTATTGACTTTTGGAATCTCTGTGCTCACGTCATTTTTCAGAATCTATATTGCAGGAGCTGACGTCATCTTTTTAATCTGAAATTTAAATAAACTTAATTTCACAAAAAAAAAAACTCAAACTTTAAATCCAATTCCAATTTTGCGGTCGAATAATCACTAACTTTCACTTTAGTCCAAAACTGAAAAAATTTCTAGAAAAGTCCTAATTATATTGCAATTGTGCTAATTTAATTTCGAACTTCTTTTTTTTTTTTTTTGGCCAACTGAATCTAAACTTTTTGCATTTGCGCCAATTCTGTCCGTTTGGCTAGTTGGCATTGACATGAATACTTTTTAGTAATATTTTGGTATTTCTCTCCCCCCTCCTTCCCCGATTGTGGCCGGCAAGGATTGCCGGAGCTCTCGGGGCATGGCAGCCTGCAGGCAAGGCTGCCAATATGGGGGACACTCTTTTATACGTCAAGATCAGCAAGACACTCTCCTTCAACCATGGCGAGGCTCCCGATCGTCCATCTCATTCTCCTTCAACTGCATCTCAGTTTCGTCAAGAACAGCAAGACACTCTTTTATACGTTCCTCCGGTTGGTTCTCCTTCTTTTGGCGGGAGGAGAAGTATGATCAAATGAAAAAGTTGGCTTCCGTGACTTGTCTCTGATTATCTTCTTCAGGTTCGTTTTCATTGAGAAGTTTTAATCAGACAACAACAATAGAGAATGAGAGGTACGTGCGAGGCTACCTTAGGACGAAACTGATTCAAATTACTCACGAGTAACTCTAGCCCGGTTTCGTGATTCCTCTTGATTAACCAGCAGCTCAATTTTAAACTGGAGCTCGAGCTGATCAATACCCAACATGAGTAAGTTCAAACTCAACTAGACAATCATTTGATACGAGAGTTCCTTGTTGACATGTAATTTTGCAGGAATATGAAACGATTTGAAAGGAGAAACAAACGCTGGATTGTTGGCGTGGGCTTGGTTTTGAATTTTGTGCTTCAATGTCTCCTGTTGAATTCACGTCGCCGGCTCTCGTTTTCTCATGTCCAACGGATCCCTCTCTCGAACCCGTTCGGGTCGGTTCAATATTTGCGGACTCCTCCCGTGAGTTTCTCTCCTTTCTTCGGTCCTTCCTATTATCAATCAACTCCGAAATCCAGGTCACGCGCCGCATTTCTTCCTCTTGGTCCACTCCATTCACCTCCAACTATGCCTCCAGTGCATGGAGATAATCAAGAAGCTGTCTTATATTTTCGTTCGACAGGTACTCCTTCAAATGCGGCTTGTCCGACTGCTCCTCCTCCCTTGAATATCTCTCAATGCAGTTCCAAATCCGATTCACAACCTTCATTTCTCTCTCTTATTTCGAGTGATCCTGCTTCTGACTCATCTTTATAGTTTCATGAAGACACAACCAAAAGAAATATTGCACCTTTCAGTCCCACATTTGAACCCAATTAAAGAGAACAAATAGGTGACTCGCATATATGTCGGGCAATAGTTGCAGCAACTCCACTTATTTAACTGTGATTTTGTAATGGCATAGAGCGACAGTGTCCTATAGCTGCACATGAACAGGACAGACACTCTAAACAACACAATTAAACCAGTTAGCAATTATAGGGATTGGTTTCGATCATATGTGTTGCGCCTCAGGCCCGACAGACACTCAACTTCCTGTCTCCTGTCAAATTCGCTCATTGCCTGGCCAACACTAGTGACGGCCTAGGACTTGTCGCGGCCAAATGATGGCTATTCAATGTGATAGCGGAAGCGCATAAACCCCTGACAAACACACATGTGGAATAGAGAGATATAAAAAATTTAATTTAAATACCATATAACAGTAGATGTTTTTATACAACATGGATAGAGATTATTAGCTGAACCTAAAAAAAAAAAAACAAACCTAAGTTAACCAAGGTGAAAAAGTCACCAAGCCTCGTCCATGCATCCCCGGGGAACTACTCCTCCTCTTCAGACAAAGGGAACTCCTCTAGAGCGTCTCCTCAGATATCGGAGATCCAGGCTCACTATCTGCCTGCTCGACGAACACATCATCTGCTCCCTCGATCTCCATAACTACATCCCCATCAACATCAGGACATCCATCAGCTCAGGGTCTACGACCTCGCCTCCAAAAGTGGTCCCATTCATCAGGCCTGTTGGCCCCATTAAAAAAATTGGTATATCCAAACCCTGTAGAGGGCCTTGCCACAACTCCTGACCCCTCCGATTGTACCATCCTTCGTATCTATGAGGGACCAAAACGTCATATCCCTCATCGACCCATACGGTACAACTATGCCGCTCATACAAAATTCCATCCACAGTAGGGTACGAAAATACTCGTGTCTTAATCTTCTGAGAGATCTCGTGGCGGATTCGGGGAATATGAATATTCATACCTATGGTCGATGGTCTAAAATGACGATCAGTCAAAAATATGTGAGTCGAAACTCAGTGAATACACGCCTAAACTCAATATAGAATGAAACATATGTCCCAAATTAGAACGTAAACAATCACACGCATATTGTGACTTCAGATCACATAGATGCAAATGTAGATGCTCAATGATTCACTTGGGATCCTCAGTGGCTCATAACACTTTTGGATTGAACCCTACCGGTGGCTTAATAGTACTTCCGGTCCCAGCCACGTTATAAATGTCTTAGGCCTGTGCCTCAACCTGTGTCTAATCACACCGAAGATCAACTTCTGGCTTTGTATTTTATGCGAAGCAGTAAGTATTTCATGGGGCAGCAAAAAGCAAGGCTCGGTGTCTCTATCAACAACTGAAGCCGAGTACAAAGCATCGGCTCATTCCGTTCAAGAGTGCATTTGGCTTCGAAGACTCTTTGAGGATTTACATATGCCCATTGACCAGCTTGTTCCTATTCACGGTGATAATCTGAGTGCTATTAAGCTTATGTCGAACCCGATCTTTCACGTGAGGAAGAAGCATATTGAACTGGAACACCATTTCATTCGTGAAAAAGTGTTGGACGGGATTATTGATATGATCACAGTAAGAAGTGAAGACAATATTGCCAATATCCTTACGAAATCGCTTTCGAAGGGTTCGTTCGAAGATCTATGATCAAAGTTGGGACTTATTCAGAGAACATCACTTCAGGGGAAGTGTTGAGATTTAAAGTAATGTTCTAGAAGACGGATTTAATTCTAGGATGTTGTTGGTCTTATGTTGTTGAGTTGTTTTATGTGTTGTTCTCTAGGTGTTTTTAATGCATTGTTGCTTTCTAGGCTTCCTTCTATTGGTTAGTTGTTAGGTGGGTTTGTTTAAGCCTTCTTGTAATATTTGTTTTGGTCTTCTTCCGAATTTTATTCAGTTAACAAGTTCTTCAAGTTTCTTTTATTAAGAGAGTTTTCTTCCTTCACGGTTTGAACTTCGATCTTGCCAAGGTGTCGTCGTAGACTCTGGTTTCTTTACACTAACATCAAAAGTCAACCTGTAAATCCTCCATTTGGTTGTTCGTCGTGTAATTCGTTGGAAGCTACATTAACTGGTAAAATCGACTAGTGGCTAATTAAAAGAAACGCTACTAGACAAATTGCTGGCAGTTAGCAGAATTATTGTAGCACAAGGGACCCTCATGTTGGTGCAACAATAATGAATGACCAATAAAAAGAAGACTAGAAAGTTGACTACGCAGTTTAACAATCGGTGATGACGCTGGAAAGTTGACATAATATTTTAATATTTTTTTTCTTGTCCTTTCTCTTCCTTCCTCCTCCGTCTTCTTCCTTTGGCCATGGCTGAGCGAGGCTCGGCCTTTCCGGCCCTTGGTGAGGCTGACCTTGCATAGAGATGACAAGGCTCGCCACAAGCTTCACTCGCTTGCTGGCCATCACTCCTTTGGATTGGCTAGAGGAAGGAGAAAAGGGAAGAAAAAATGAAAAAAAAAAAATTCAAAGAAAATTTTAAAATATTATGTTACTAGACAAATTTTAAAATATTATGTCGCTAGACGGCCGACACTAGCCAAAGCTCATGTTAGCACTAGCAGGCCAAAATTGATCGGGTAGATTGAATTGACAATATTGTAAAAGATTTGGAATTGAAATAGCAAAAAAAAAAAATCAGGACTAAATTGTCACAATTACAATAGATTTATGTTCTCCGAAAAGAATACAAACCCTTTTCGTTGATGTACTGTCCGTTCTTAACAATGGATTTGTCCCACTGCCTCCAATGGCGCGGCTGTAATCAACAGCAAGGTAAGAAGATATACAGAGTCAATCCAAGGTAGGCATGTACTTTGGTTTAAGACATTGAAAAATGGACAAGTTTACGAATCGCCTATGGTCTTTCACCTTTTGCTTCTCCACACAGAATAGTGACCCCACAGGCGATCACGTGAAAAGTAGCTAGCACGAAAATGAAGATGTGTAGATGGAGAAGTGCTGTGAGAGATACCAATGGCACCTTCCCACTGAAACAATACACAACCAAGATTATTAACAATGGTTCGCATAAGTAAAGTGGTCTGCTACACTTTACTTAGGCATCTAATGACCTACTGTTTCGCTGGAATTTAATCTGTAACGAAACACTTTTCACCGAAAGTGACTTTTCGGTTTTAATTGAAGGAAACCAAGTTCTGTGGTGATTCCAGATCGGAAATATTCAGGCAATATGGAAAAAAAACGACGGTACTATGCCGGAGTTTGACTCGACGACGTAGCACCAATGATAAAGATTCATGTCGGAGTTTGACTCGATAACGAGAATCTGAAAATTATAACTACATCTAAAGGAATCGTAAGTGCTAAAAAAGATGAAGATACATGAAAGATGAATTTAAAATGCCGAGAAAGATAAAGATACATGAACGGTAAATTTAAAGTGCTGAAAATAAAGATTCATGAAAAATGAATTTGTGTTTTGCCGAGAGAAGGGGGGCTTCTTCACTTGATGAATATTAGTATTTATAAGCCCTCAATCATAACTGCTTAAAGCGGTTTCCTATAAATGTGTCCATCATAACTGCTTAAAGCAGTTTCTTATGAACGTGCCCTGATTCATAACTGCTCCATTATACTTCACCGAATGCTCCTCTTGAACCTGCCCTATTCTTCATTTGCTACACTGAAATTCTTCATTCGGGATTGCGCCCATGCATTTCTTCACTCGGGATTGCTCCCCAATGTGTTGTTCGGTTTTGCTCTCCATTTAACATTGCTCTACATCACTCTTCATTTAAAGACGTGGACCCCTCCATCATAATTGCTCCACTCCATTTCATTCATTCGTTTGCTCCATGCACATACGAAGAGATGGTGCTTCATGCTTGGTGGAAATGTGTTATTTAGAGATGTGGACCCCACCATCATTATGACTCCTCCTTTGCTTCCCGAATGCATTGCTCCTTTCCGAATTGCTCCGTTAATGCATGTGGAGTCTTTTGTCTTCATTCTTCCCGAATGCATCTTCCCGAATTGCTCCATTAATGCATGTGGAGTCTTTTGTCTTCATTCTTCCCGAATGCATTGCTCCATGCGTGGACTCCTGCATGCCGAATGGAAATTCTTTCATACGTGTACCGAATGGAGATATGAAACCGAATGGAGATATGAACTCTTCCGTGCTATTGAATGGTCTACGTCTCCACGTCTTCGTTTGTTCCACGTTTTCGAAAATTATGATCTATTCCTCACGTTGCCAAATATTATTCTCAAAATGGTTGCTCCTTCAAAGCCGGTGCTTCAATTCTTCGCTCCCGTTCGTGCCAATAATTCGGTCATTTTTTGGTGTAAACACCTACAAACAATTGATTATTGATGACTCTGAATAAACTGATTTGCATGTTAAGTTCATTAAATTAAAACCCGAAGATTGTGGTTGGTACGAGTTTGGAAGAGTCCGTTCGAAGCCTTTCGACTTAATAATCCACTAGCTTTTCTTTTGACGGTTCACATCTGGAAAGTTCACCACATCCTTTTCCCTTTTCACAACCGTTCTAGTTTAATTGCAGGTGTGAAGAAAATCATGTAGGATCCAATGAATCTTCCGCAATCGAGTCGTTTGATCTTATTTACATTTGTTAAGTGATAATCCCAAAACAATTTCGTCGTAGCTAGGATTGTTTCTTTGTCATTGTGCCGATGGTTTAATGAGCATGGACGAAGGTGTCCATAGCTTTGGGAAGAAGTATCAATTCAATCACAAACCTTTCAATTTGAATAATTTAGTCCCAAACATTTTAATTGGACCAATTACTCATAAACCTTCCAATTAGACTAATTTTGATTGGAAACTACTGACGTAGATGCCTAAAGTGCCATGTAGTTGATATGGAATTTTTTTTTATAATATCATTTATAAGAAATTATTATTAAATTATTTTTTCCTTTTTTTCCCCTTTGAACTTTCGCTTTGGTCAATGACCCTCATCAATTGCTAGTGAGTGACCCAAGGGTTGATGAGGGTTGTCGACAACCCTTGTCGGCCAAAGAAAAAGTTAGAAGGAAAAAAAAAACTTTACAAAAAAATATTATTAAAAAATATCCATGTCATCGCCGGTCATCTTACGTGGCACTTTCGAGGTCCACGTTATCAGTTTTTAGCCAAAATTGATCAGATGAGTTGAATGATACCAATGTAGAAAGATTTAGGACTAGGACACTGGATCATCATTTAGTCTCTTAAACAGTCCTGGTGTCAATTTGTCTATACACATAGTTAACAATGACAATGCGGAAGAAGAAATAGGGAATTTTTGTGTTATTCAATATATCATAATGAACATTATAGGTTTTACAATATCACTATCTCAAACAAAATATCAATCAAAATGCGCACATCAAAGGAGATATGTGCAATTTTGAGAGACACAGAATCTCAATATAAATATTCTAATTATCTCTAGTATATGCAAATATCATAGAGAATTATCCTAACTCTATTTAACACACAAGTGCAATTGAAAAGAAAGATGGGTGGGTAAGGAGAAACGAACAATCGTGGATAAAATCAATTTAAGATCTCATTTATTTGGATTGGTTGGCGATTTCTGTGCTTCAATGTCTTCGATCGGATTCGGGTTGCGGTCTTCCGTTATCTGGTGGCTGACGGATCCCTCTCTCGGACCCGTTTGGGTCTGTTCAATATCTGTGGCCGCCTCCGTTGAGCTTCGCTCCTTTCCTTGATTCTTTCTTTCGTCAATCAAGTCCGAAATCCAGGTCATAATCGACATTTCTTCCTTTTCGTCCTTTACAATGTCCTTCAGCGATATCTTAATTTCACCAAGATCATCCAGACACTTTTCTATATGTCTGTCCAACAGGTTCGCCTTGTTTTTGTCCGACAGGTTCTCCTTGTTTCTGCCCGACAGGTGCTCCTTCAAATGCGTCCTAATCTTATGTTCGTCCGGTGGCTTCTTCAAATTCATCTGAATTTCGTCGAGAGAAAAAAAAAAAAAGAAATAAGAAGGAAAAAAAGCTAACAAATCTTTGAGTTTATGATAGGTCGAACGTTCACCTCACCTGAGATTTCATGATTGCGAGTAGTGGTAATGTTCTGCACATGCACATGACCTGGAGGAGCAATCTGCGAGCACGACGAATGCCACAGACGCCAAATTGATTGTTAGGATTCAAACATTTAATCATGTGCAGCACACAGATTATAGAACATAGATATGTAATCGACAAGAGCAATAGGTCACGTCTTACCCGATTGCTATTCGGGGGACGACGAACCCAACCTTTCCCATAATGCAGGAGTGAAAACCATATTGAAACTGCACAGAGATACAAGAAAGCATTAGTTGGAATTTTCGCCATATGCCCAGAAACTTTGCTTAAACATTGTTAGTGATGATGATCGCATGAGTTGTTTATGCTCACCAATATGAAGAAGAAGAAAGCAAGCTGCAAAGAGTTCTCGAATAGCACGAAGTGAATCAGGTTGCCGAAGAGACCAAGCCTAAATGTAAAATCCGACTCCTTCGCACCGTCTTGGCTAGACTCCTCTTCATTTGTTGTAAGTTTTTTGGCAAGCGCTTTTACTCGTCGTCTTAGCATACCCTCCAATTTGAAGTGGATAATGAGCCAAAGCTGAGGAGAATTAGCGAAGAATGCCTAATTAGATACAAAAATAAACTCATCATCATCTTCTTCCTCTTCTTTTTCCATCAAGATTCACTTGGAATACGCAAGACATTATGTGACCGAAAAGGAGGGTTTCTGCCACTGCTTACAATCAACGGGATGAAAGATATCCAAAAGTACGCATGCCATCCTGCAAGAGTTGTACCAAGAAATGGGTTGGAATAATAATTCCTTTCTTCTCAAAGGCAAAGAAAGGAAGGAAGATACAATCGGGATTAATAGCGATTGGAATCGGAAAGCTGAAATTTATTAGCGGAAAAACGTCTCTTCTTTTTCTGCTAGCCCTTGACGAAACCAGTTTGACATGCGTATCAAACCTATTCATACTATTTACAATGGCCATTAGGCTAATTCTAGGCATAGTAAGAATCGATCATTCAGAGAATTATCAAAAAAGTCATAAATCTATGGCAATTATGCCAATTCAGTTTGATTTTTTTTTTGTCAATTGAGTTCTAAACATTTTCATGTTCTGCCAATTGAGTCCATCCAGCCAATTTTATCCAAAAATATTAGCATGGACACCGATTGTCTTACGTGGCACAGCCTAGATCCAATTTTCAATAATATTTTAATTATTTCTTGATTTTTTTATATTTTTCTTTTCTTTTCTTGCACTTAGGGCCGAAGGGCACGTGGTCCCTCACCTAGATCCAATGAGGGCCGCAACGGTCTCACTCAATTTGGGTGAGTGAGGCCATCGTGGGCCTTGCCTAGACCCGGCGAGGGCCTACCTGCCCTCCTCAGCTCTTAAGTTAGGGAGGAAAAAAAGAAAAAAGAAAAAAAAAGAAAAAAAGAAGAAAAAAGAAAAAATTATTTAAATATCATGTAAAAAAACGTCCACATCAGTGTCTGGCATCCACATTAGTAATTTTTGGACAAAATTGCCCGGATGGACTGAATTTATATAAATATAAAAGGTTTAGGACTAAATTGACAAAAAAAAGAGAGAGTATAAAACTGAAATTTGCAAAATTACAATGTGTTTAAAACTTATTTTGGTAATTTTCCCTCAATTAATCTAGTGAAGGAATGTTTATGTTCCTAAGTCACAATATTCTCAAGAAGACGGCGGGATTTGGATACTGTGTCCTTTACTAGCGTCGGACCCGAGTTGCTTTACCAAACATCATTTGCTCTATGAGTTACTCTTGTGAAGTAACGCAAAACCAACGGATCTTGCGATTTATGTCGAACGTGGGAGGAAGAAAGAAATCAACAAGAAACATCATAAATTTACGTGGTTTGGTGCTTGTGTTCGTACTTATTCAATGAAGAGAGAGTCAACCATAAAAAAAAAAAAATCCGCTTCGAATCCGAAGAATATAAAACTAACAATTGCTCAACTGCTTAAGCGTTTCGTGCCCTAGATTACATCCAGGGCTAAAACCACAAGTGTGATATCATAGTCACTCTCAAACAACTCACTCCAAAAACTCATAGACAGATAACCCTAAAACTCATCTTCGTTGCTCTAGTGCAAAACAAACGAGTAGAATTCCATTTTTATATCTTTCAACGTGACTTGCCGACTCAAACCAGAAAACCTAACGAAACTACGAATCCACCTCCAATGTGAAAAGTATTAAAATACTTTCTTGCTTGTTTGGACATCATACCGCAAATCCTTTTTAGATTTGGAGATTCTATTGGATTGCGGTTCTGGCATGGGCTCAAACTCAAGATATAATTTAAGAGTCACAAATTTTGTAATTGCTGCTAATGTTACTATGTGGAATAATTATGCATATATGTGATCAAGTCACTCACCAGCTACATTCACGAGCAAATAAATCACTACGAATAACCACAGGTACCATCTGCGACATTGATAAAAATGGAAATCAGCATGCCTGAAGAAGAGCTTAACATTCTCTAATATTTAAAATATTATTTATACTTTGCTAGTATAACAATTTTTGGATAACTAAGAGAACAACAGCACGTTGCGGGCTATAAATTCTTGAAAGAGTGGATCCCAAAATAATAGTTAATTATTCATTATCTATTTTCTCCGTGGCTCATAACATGCCGTCAATTTCACAATAGATAAAAAAAACCGTCACATAAATATATCCCGTCCGATAACATTCTCATGTCAAAACCCGCAACTCATTATTTCTGAAATAGTTCTTTCTTGCAAGGAAAGGAAATAGGGAAAAAATTTCTTCTCTTTTATTTCATTCCTTTTCTATCCCATTCGTTGCTCAACAAGCCTAATTAAATAGCTTTGCATCAAGGGGCATCGGTTCACCTGATTCGAACCATTTCCTCAAATTCCTCTTGCAGAGTCCTGATTATGTACTTCTGGAATTCTTTGTCTGGATTTGCCTGTGGTCACAACAGAAAAGATAACTAATTTAACCATTTCAAGGCAAAACACAACAGGAGGACCCAAACTGAATTTCAGCATAAGAATGTCCTGCGCGTGCTACAATGAGATGAAGAGCGTTGTCTTTGGATTGTCCTTCGCGTTCCACAACGAGATGAAGAGCCTTGTCCTCAGACTGGGAGTTCGAAGTAACCCTAAGTCCTGGGCATGCCTCGCGGAAGCTCACCCTGAGAACGATGTACTGTGACAGGGACACGAGAGTGATCCCTTTCAGCATACCAAGTTTCTGCAGAAGAGGAACATGTAAGACAATGCCTGGCCTCTGGTCCAAAAACTCTTCCTTCCAGGTAATCCATGAATATCACGTTCCGTAACGATTATAGTGTATATGTTGCTCATTTGTTAAGTTTCTAAATACCTATGTTTAGACATATACCATCTTCATGAACAAAGATGTAAAAGTTTCTAACAGCGCAAACCGTGTGTATCCACATAGCTAACGTTGAAGTTTAGTTATGATCATAGACGGCGGAACATTTTGAATAGGATTAATACCACGGAAAACCCCAAACTGGAATACACATGAAAATTTACCCAAAAATATATTTTTGACCACAAAAAATCTTAAACTGATACATTTGTGATAAATTTATCCCAAACTAGTACACTTGTGATAAATTTACTATCCGTTAATTTTTGTTAAATTTGTTAAATAGCACGTGACAGTTCATGGTTATAATAATTTAGACTTTTTACTCTTTGTTGTCATAGGTGTATATCAATTTGAGATTTTTTGTGGTATTAACCCAATTTAACGAAGGGTAGATTTATCACAGGTGTAATAGTTTAGGATTTTCCATGGTAAAAAAAATTAATGGTAAATTTATCACAGATGTACCAGTTTGGAGCTTGTCGTGGTAACAAAAAATAGTTTGGGATAAATTTGTCACAAGTATACCAGTTTGGGATTTTTTGTGATGAAAAAATGGTTTGGGGTAAATTTATCACAGGTATACCGGTTTGGGATTTTTTGCGGTATTAATCCTTTTGAAAATTGCATGACACTTGAGGTCATGACGATGTACTCAATTTTGCAAGAGCCTACAAACTCTTCCTCGTTTTGCAGTAACGGGGAGATTCAAGAGACTCAACAACTTACCACAGATAGGAAGAAGCCAGGCTGGTTTTCAATAGAAAGCCTCATCTTCCTGAGTACTGCAGATCCACAGAGAATAGAAATACGTCAATCAAGTTAGAATTTCTCGGGGGACTGTACAAGAATTTTGAGTGAGAGATCCCTCATCCTTTCCTAGGAAGCATCGAGACTCTCCGAACACCTTTGTGTCGTGCCCGACACTCTACGACATGCAAATGACACGTGGTCAGCACTCTAGACACGCTAGTGATACGTGAGTCCAGCATTTCGACATGTACAAGGTCAATTTTAAGTATTTTCAATAAATTAGAGGTCAAAATGTAAATCTATCAAAAATATGAATACTTAAGTTATAATTCATCTATCCAGCCACCCCAAAATCAAAATACCCAGCCATCAAAAAAAAAACCTAATCGTGAATCCTTAAGGAGAAGAAGAAGAAGAAGAAATTCACCGATGATATTTTTATATACACATAATAATTTATCATATATATATACACATTTAATATCTAAAGTGTCGGAATTTCTTATTTTTTGAAAAATGAAGTGTTGTGTTGAGTCATGTCATATGTCGTGTATTGCATGTTGGTGTCGTTCCTATTTAGATCATTTCCTTCCTTTAACGACTTTGCTTGAGGTTGATGAGGATGAATTCGAGTGCATTACCGAGGTGTTGCCGATCAGAGCTGTCTTTGAGCATTTCGTCATATATCTCCAAACACTTCCATTGAATTATCTAACGCATAGAGGACGAAAACAACATTATCAAACAATGTTATGGGCAATAACGTTTTCTTTTCACGTTCTCTTGAAACTTAAATACAACAATTAGATTTTACACTATCGGAGTCAAAGTCGTAAGCAGGAAGTAACAGAAAGATAGAGTTGAAGTGAGAGGGATGTCATGGCTCACCATATATAGTATTTTGAGTAGACAGAGGACCACATGAAAGACGGCCAGCACAAATAAGAAAATGTCCAGGTGATGGACTGCTTCAACAGACAACAATGGCACCTTTCCCTGAAGCAGAAAAAGAAGAAGAAAAGAACAACAGCTCACAGTTTACCATACAATTTTGTATATCAGTCTTTCATACCTGCCTCTATATTTTTAAAGATGTCTAAAATTGTAAAAGGAGAAGAAGAAGCAGCAGCTTTGGTAAAGTTACTTTTTGACTGCAGTAATCAGCAGTGTCAGAAGCCATGGCAAGGAGGCGGCGTCCTTGCGTTCCGGTGGAAGTGAAGGAACTAGTAGTGAGATTCGCGACGGTGGAGGAAGAGTAGGGCTTATTGCAAGGAAGCCAGGTGTTGGCGAGCCGCTCCGATATGCAAATCTTCCCTATTCTAGTTTGGAACGCCGCTAAGAGAAGCGATATAAGACCCAGTAGCATCAACTCTGCCATTGTCGTCGTAACCAGAGAGAGAGAGAGAGAGAGAGAGAATTCATGTGCAAGCACATTAGTATTGTGAAATAGTCACAGAAAAAAAAAAAAAGGGGGTTCGCTCACCATCTCTGATCTTCCGTGAGGCGACGATGAGCGGCCACGTTTCGTGGTTCTCCTTCAAAAGCTGCATCCAACAAGGAAACTTGAGTTAGAGAATTGCTGGCGTCGCGATCGACATGCCCGAGTTAGACTTTAGGACAGGGTCCCTACTCTCGGACCTTTGGAAGCAAAAGTAATCACCTTGCCGGCGCCACGAATGGATCTATCAACAGCGATAGAAATGAACAATATGCTGAAGCACACTAGAGCCACAACCCAAGTCGGCGTGAACTCTAACGATGTCTCGTCTCCTCCCGCATCGGCCATTCTCTCTCTCTCTCTCTCTCTCTCTCTCTCTCTCTCTCTCTCTCTCTCTCGAGCGTGCGTCTTTAGTGCCTCTCAATTCTCATATGGCATATTTTCGCACGCACGTATATAACTATATATAAAACGATGCACCCATGACGCTGTTTACATGATATTCACACACAAGTGAACGTATGAGGAAGGTGACTTGCTCTTTCAATGCCTCAACTAAACTGTTGATATGTATATGTAAGTTAGAGAATTAGTATGATGCGAAGCAGTTAATACATCCAGTTGGATCCGCATTCACTCAAAAATTTAAGTCAATGAGATAGGATCAATGAAGATATTTTAACTAGTCCCCACCACACAATTTTTTTGATTTAAGATTTTCTAACAAAATTCACACGTGGATTTTCTTTAAAAAAAAAAAGATGTGTCGACTGTTGTAAGTTATTTCAACACCCGCTTGATACAATCCCCCCAGTGACTTTTCAGAAGCCGTCTCTCTCGATTTCGTGGGATTGTACCTTTGAAACCGACATAGGTGTCAATTAGCACCCTTAGAAATCTATCAAACGGACAGCTAATCAATTGCCCGATAATGTTTCGGGACGTGTCAAGTTTGTCATTAAATTGTGGTCTACTTCTCAAACTGCCCGATTGATGGTACGTGGACTCAATGGATGATGAATAACGGGGCCTAATTAAATGAAGCTGCTCAAGTTGAGCAACATCGTGTTTCCCACTTTGGATGTGGCAGTTGGTATCACTGTTAAAACTTCGTTTATTCTGTAAAAAATTAATAATATGATTTGGCAAATAATTTTTAATATTTTATTGATGCTAGCATATAAGTCTTCATTTAAAGGTATGGTTAAAACTACATAAGCGATACTTCACTTAATTTGAAAAACATGATTCAACCCTTTCAGAAATAGATATATGATACTCTTGCTTTGAGTCTAAACATTCAATTAAGGTCAATATAAACTTCTTTTCTCAGATGCATTTCCAGAACTTCACATGCATAGTTCAGATGCAGTATCTTGAGCTCCATCTTCTAGTCCCTTCAAGTATATTGGCAATCGCGGCTCTACCTCGCTGTTCACCTATTCAACGTCCTTTCAAGGTTTACTGAACTTCCCGTTCTAAGCTTGTTCACCATCTGCATAACGGCTTGTGCTTCTTTCACCTAATTCTACTCAACCAATAAACACATTAGTAGCCTTTGATTATTTTTTCATCTTCAAAATATCATAAGAGATTTTCCCTATCACTAAGTCTTTAACAAGGTGATACGAGCGAAAAAAGACGGTCACTTGGCCAACATTACGTAGGAATCTCTTGACGGCAAGAGAAATCAGGACTATACTGAAGCAAACTAGAGCCACCACCTACGCCGACGTGAACTCTAATGTCTTACTCTCTACTCCGTCTTCCACCACTCTCTCTCTCTCTCTCTCTCTCTCTCTCTCTCTCTCTCTCTCTCTCTCCCCGCGTGTTTTTCATGTCCCACCTTCATGTCCATACATACCCATATATATAGGATGAATGAAATGTGTAAACGCCTACATATTTTTGGTACTTAGAGATTATTTGGTAAAGCTTCTGCATGGTTATGGTAATCATGAATTAAAAAAATATTGGGAATATGCAGTAAAAGCCCAATAAATCACCAAGAGAAAACCCAAGTCCAAACCCATTAACATATCCAGTTGGACTCACTATCATTCAAAAGCTTAAAAGCTGATGAGTTATGAGCCACTACTTCTCCCTTAATTCGAGGTGTTTTTATGTATCAATTTATCTCAATTTGAATCTCCAATTCTCATCTGCATCCCACCACTCGAAATCCATGCCGGTCACTAGATATTTTCTTCCTTGAGGTATTCACCAAATATCGAATATAAAACATCGGAACAGATCGGAGCGTCCGCAATCAACAATCGGCTCTAATACTATTTGTTGGTAACATGCTGTGGGAGCCCCATACCTTCACCTTGAGAGATTGCCAAGAGAGAGCCCAAGTTTGGACTCTCAGTATATCCATTTAGACCTAATTGCTCTCAATTGAATGAGATAGAGGTCAATTGAGATATATTAGCTGCTCTATTCCACATCAATTTTTCGATTCGAAACTTTCTAACACAACTCACACGTGGAACTTAAGAAAAAGGATATGTCGACTTTTGTAAGTTATTTGGCAAATACGTAATAATTTCAACACCCTCGTGACGCCATTACAATCCCCACAACCCCCAACCGCCCTCCTGCAAAGACGCCGTCTATATGGATTTCCAGGTATCCTGCCTTTGAAACGGACAGCTAATCAATTGCACGATAATGGTGTTTGGAACGTGTCGAGTTTGTCACGGGGGGCGTGGTGTTCGGCCTCACTGAATTGGGGACTTCTCCTTAAATAGCAGAATTGATATTTAGCTGCGATGGAGGAAGAGGGAGTTTTTTTTTTTTTTGGGGGGGGGGGGGGGGTGGGGGTTGGTTGTCGAAGAGGAAGAAGGAATTGACTTGACTAAAAATTGACGCTGCACAAGTTGAGCAACATCGTGTTTCACAAATTGGACGTGGTAGTTGGGATCATCATTAATATTGCCTGCAATTTCGAAATAATAATACACCTTTTTTGCTCCATATGTTATTTTACATTTTTTGTTTCTATAGATTGATGCCTACAAACTGATGCCGCAAGTAAAACGAAAGTATTTTATAATTAATCCTTACCTTCTACATAATTTCCATAAACACAAGATACAATACTTTCAGGATAGTAATATACCTTTTGGCTCAATATGTTGTTGTACTTTTTGTTAACAGGATGCCACAAGTATAACGAGAACGTTGTCGTTATCATGAGAACTTTTTTATAGATGGAGAAGTATATGTCGTTTTTATGGATAAAAGAAACTCTAATATTTTAACCAAATGGCTATTTTATCAAATATATATTGATGTAGAGATAATTTCCAAAAATGTCCTAAAAATTATTATTATTATTATTGCTAATTTAATCCTAAATATTTTATTTTTGTGCCAATTTAGCCATAAACCTTCTGTATTTGTGTTAATTCAATCTTTCTGATCAATTTTGGCTAAAAATCCCTGCCATGATGCGACTAGTGCTAACATGGCAATTGTTAATAATACTTTAAGATTTTTCAATTGTTTATTTATTTTTTCTTTTCTTTTTATTTTCTTTTTTTCTTCCCTTCTCCTACAGCTGATTGCTTGACCTTAGCGACCGACTAGATGCTAGGGTAGGTGAGGTTGGCCTCACCAGGGACGACGAGGTTGGGCTTCGTCGTCGCCTGGGCAAGGCTCGGCTTCGGTGATCAACTAGAAGAAGAGAAGAAGAAAAATAAAAATAAAAAAATGAAATAAAAAATATAAATATTATTAAACTTATAATGTCAATAATTTTCGGCTAAAAATGTGTAGAAGGACTGCATTAAAAAAAGAAGAAAAAAATTTAAGACTGAATTAGCACAACTGCAATAGGTTTAAGACATTGTTGACAGGTGTCCCTATGAATGTATTTATTTCGATGACAAGTTGATGATGATTATGTTTGAGGATGCGTCCTTCGGTTGGAAGTATGGTCATGTCATTACCAAGTACTTGTAGAGGTAAGGGTGTGGCATTTGTTAATATTAGCTTCAAGATAAATTGGTAAAGTTGTGTCTTTTCATGGAGAGTTGCGTCTTTTAGTGAAATCGTATGCCCATTCAGGAGTTGAATAGTTTCAAAGAACACGACAATCTGAAAAATGTGTGTGTTTCGATCTATTGTTTTGAACAAATATTTACGAGAAATATTCGAATGAGTCTTTATTGATTTATTTTATTTTATTTTATTTTTATAATTGTGACATTACGAAAAGACCACATCACTTCAAATTTTTCTGCCGTCTAAGAAATTATCATTACATGACCTTTCCTTTGTACGATTTAAGGCACTCTTTTACGTGTAAATTAAATAAAATTAAAGCCCCCATTTCTCTATCTTCTTCCACATATGTATTTTTAATTTTCCCCGCTTTTTCCGGACAAATAATTTATGTATTATTCGACTAGATAACTCTCCCTCTCAGACCCAAAAAAAAAAAAATCTCCCTCTCTCGCACATGCTGACAATGCAATTTAACTTCTTTTCACGATTTCTTTGTAATTTAATCCTTACCTATTTTCTTGATGGAAATGCCTTGATTCGATGTTGCTAGGTAACCAAATACTTATTCTGAAATTCAATTCCAAACCCAGAGAGAGAGAGAGAGAGAGAGAGAGAGAGAGAGAGAGAGAGAGAGAGAGAGAGAGAGAGAGAGAGAGAGAGAGAGAGAGAGAGAGAGAGAGAGAGAGAGAGGGGTCATTAGGTCTCCCAATCAAGAGGGGGCGGAATTAAAAGTTGACAAGTGAGATTAGGAAGTGGCATGATAGTTCTGCTCCCCACAATAATTAAATGAATTCCAAACCGAGTTTCCTATCAGAATTTTTCCACACGAGAGAGAGAGAGAGAGGGGGGGGGGGGGCAAAGGTCATTAGGCCTCCCAATCAAGAGGGAGCGGAATTAAAAGTTGGCAGGTGAGATTAAGAAATGGCATGATAGTTTTGCTCCCCTCAATAATTAAATGAATTCTGCTATTCCAATTGGCGAGTTGGTCACTCTGGAACACTGCAAAGCTTAGAGAGAAATTTTTTTTTTTATAAGTGGCTCAAATGAAAGTTGATTACCTAAAACAAAACAAAAATACCGGTATATGTTATTCGGCAAAACATGCGAGGGTCACAACACGCATGGTGTGGTACCCTCAATAACTTTAAGAAGTGTGGCCTCACTCGATTTCAAATGTTGTACCTTCAAGCATAAATATCATTGCCCGAGTCTGCAATTATGTTGCGGCATGTCGCAATTGCAGATATAATAGCGTATGATAGCCGGATTGCTAATCGATCGTACCTGTGGATTATGGTTTGGGACGTGTCAAGTTCGTCATGGCGGTAGGTAGGGTTCGGCCTCATTGAATCCGTTACAGCAACGTTAGCTGGGGACGACTCTTAAAAAGCCGATTTAACTGTTCAATCTTCAAGCCCAACTGAATTATATATTAATTGGTCAATTGACAAAAGTTAATGTTCTTTTTTTTTTTTTGGATTTATAGCGGGAAGAAATGGCCACGCGACCAATTATAAGAATTGATATTTAGCGGCGATTGTACGAGGTAGAGGGAGTTGACTCGACTAAATGGATGACGACAAATGTGGCCTAATTAATTGAGCAATATCGTGTTCCATACATTGGACGTTGTCGTAGGTATCATGACCCAATATTTCACATCAATCTACGCCTTCTCGCTCTATATAGTATTGTCTTTTTGGTGATAATAAAGAGATAATTATAATGAAAATTTTATAATTTATCATGAAAATGCAATTGTGTCGTAAAATTTTTAACAAGTGCAATTGTTCTCGAACTTATTAAGTTGGTGAAATCAACTTCTTCCATTAACTCCATCTAGCTTGACAACTGAAAAATGATAGCAAGTTTTGAGACTTGTTATTATACTTTTGTTGCCATAGATTGATATCACAAATAAGACGAGAGCATTATCATTATTAGGAGGGCTTTTTGATAATGGAGATTTTTGGATATAAGTTGTATATGGCTATGACGAACTTGCGAGTTTAGTGATCAAATCGAGATGTATACATCCTTTTTATGGATTAATCAAATGACTCTTTCATCAAATGCATATGGATGTATATATTTTTATAACAGTTTAATGATGGTTATGTTTGAGACAGCATCCTGCGGTGGAAGACGACCATGTCATTACACTTGTACTTGTAGAGTTGGAGGTATGACATTCATTGATACTAGCTTGAAGATAAATTAGTAAAGTTGTGTCCTTTCATGGAAAGTAGAATATCTTTATTCAAATCTTATGCCTGTTCAAGAGAGAGCTTTTAAAGAACACGACAATTTGTTCGAACAATGTGTGTTTCCATATATATTTTTGAACAAATAGTTACAAGAAATTCATTCATATTTGAATAAGCCTTTATCCATTTATTTGTTCTTGTTTATAATGCTGACATTCCGAAACGACCACATCACTTAAGAAATTTTCTACCGTTCGAGAAATTACCATTATATCCACTTTCCTTTTTACAATTTAAGGCACTCTTTTACATTTAAATTTAATTTAATTAAAGCCACCATTTCTCTCTACCTCCTTCCATATATTAATTTTCAATTTTCATCGCTTTTCCGAACAAATAATCTATTCATTATTCAACTCTCTCTCTCTCTCTCTCTCATGCTAACAATGCAATTTTACTTCTTTTTCATTCTTCCTTTATAATTTAATTGGCAAAAGGACACCACAGTTGTCAAAGTTTGTGCAGAATGCTTACTTTGGCGCCAAATTTTTTTTATAACTTAAGTGTCAGTTTTTTTGAAAAACGATTATTTGAATGCCAATTTGTTTAGCTTTCCTGAAAATATTTGTGACATTATTTTATTAATATGAAATTATTTTATTAATAACCTAGTCCTTTGGCGAGCTCGGAGGATCTCAGTCAGCACTAAAAAGGCTCGGAGGGCTCACCACTGCAACACCAGCCCCCCACCCTCTCTCTCTCCCCCTCCCTCTCTCCCTCTCTTAGTTTCTAGCTTATTTTTAAATTTTCTAAATAAAATATTATGTTATTTTTAAGTCTAAAAGTTCACATGGACTGAATTTCAATGAAATTGCCATGTGGACTGAGTTTTTTTTTAAAAAAAATTGTTCAAGTGTATTGATTTTTTAAAATGCCACGTGGACTTCTTTTTCAATTATAAATGCCATGTCATTAAATATTTTAATTATAAATATCACGTATATTTTTTGGGTAGAATCTCTCACCATTTTCGCTTATGTAAGCTGGTGAAAAAATTTGACAATAAAGTGAGCGACACAAATTTTGACACTTTTAATGTCTTTCTGCCTAATTTAATCCTTACCTATTTCCTTGATGGAAATGCCTTTATTTGATGATGTTGATTAATCATCTACTTTTTCAAAATTTAACTTTTTTTTTTCTCACCTACGATTGCACGTGCACACAAGGAATATGATTTTACTTTCTTATGGACTCTTAAGTCAGCAATGACGATTGGTGGTCTATCAAAAGCTACTGAATATAGCCATACAACATAGATTGACGCGAACAATAAATGCTCGTATTGGTCATATTTAATTCTTGATGTATTGGACAAAAGCAACCACAAAATATATACATACAAACATGTCTTATATGATTGTAGTGTGACAGAATAACCCAAACTGAATTTTGTATCAGAAGAATTTTTCACATGATAGAAAGAGGTCATTGACTCATTAGGTCTCCCAATCAAGAGGAAGCGGAATTAAAATTTGGCAGGTGAGATTAATAAATGGCATGATAGTTCCAATCCCCTCAATTATTCAATGAATTCTCCAATTCACATTGAGTATTTGGTCACTATGCAACACTGCAAAGCCCAGAGGGACAGAGAGACAATAGGGAGCATCCAACGGCAGAGCAACGACGATCCACCACACAAATGGAGAAGCCACACACACACACACACAGACCACAAGCAAGTCAATGGCAGTGCCAACAATGGAGGTGGAAGAAGGAGCTGGCACAAGGGAAGAGACCATCAACTACAGAGGATGCCTCCATTATGGGTGACCACAAAGAAAGAGCTCTCTTGTGCAGACCCCTAATAGACGTTTTCCCTTGCAAATTGTAATTTGACATCTGTGCTTGTTGAACTTTCGAGAAGTTGGGAGCAATTGGGACTTGACCAAGTGGCTCAAATAAAAGTTGATAATCTAGAACTAATTGACAACTGTTGGTAAATTTAGTAATCGAATGGGAAGAATGGAGTGAGATTTTGAGGCGCGAATCACTTTTTTTAAAGAATTATTTATCCCACAATATTATTAATAGTTACCAGCAAAAATTCTCCAGCATACAATAAAGAGTCGGAATGAGAATATTAGATAACAATTTCAATATTCTTTCAAGAACTCTTAAAGAGAAATAATGGAAAACACAGCTATAAATCTTTTGTGGAAATTCCAATGCACAAGCTCATCACTATGGTCGAGATGAGCTTAATTAAGAATAACATGGTATAAAGAACTTGGAAATTGCTCTTCCTGTTAACATGAGTTGTCATCTAGGACCTAAATAGGAGAGTTCTTTATTTATAGTCTTTGTGTATATGTATCCCCTGATTTGCAGGAGATTTGTTTGCAAAAGGTTCTAGGATGTCTCACATCTGTACATATATTTGTATGTTTACCAAATGAAAGAATATAGAAAGATTTAATTCTTGAATAGTTGACACTTCCAATGTCGAAAACAATATGTCATATTGAGTTGAGACAACCGTCATTGGGCGAAGAGAGATCATTTTTGTTTTTTTATTTTCTTTCTTGTTTTGCTTGGAATGGTAAACGGTAATGTACTTCGATAGATAATGATCGTCAAGACATGGTCGTGTCTCTCATTGACTTCAGTTAATCGCTCAAAACTAAGAAGTAGGAAAATTTTGAATCACGATTCATACAAGGTAATTCATGCAAAATAAAGTTTGAACTTGAGCCTCTAACACGAGAAGGTATCTTGAACTATACTGAAAATGCAACCCCTAGACTTGTGATCTTCAAATTTTGGGAGGTAAAGGCGTTAAGAAAAATCCTTATTTGATTTTGAAGTTGAAAAAATAATCGATATTCTCTAATAATTAAGTTAATGCAGTGAAATACTTATTTTACAAGTTGTCCTTGATACATTTAGAAGTTAAGGAATGATATACAAGAATTAGTCATGTAAGTTAAATTCACATGCCAATTCAAGAGCTCAGGCGCTGTCACATGAGCTCAGGCTCTGAGGAAGTATTTCAAATTTAGCACCTAGATTATTGTGAGATAAAATCAAGATGATAATATTGAAATATTATATTATCATAATGACTAGCATATCGTGTTGGATTCATTCTTGAAGATTATCAATCATGAAGATTATTGTGTTTCTATTAAGGATGTGAATTGAGGAAGAACACGATTTATTACCTAAAGAAGAATTATATCTTCCGATTTATTACCTAAAGAAGAATTCTATCTTTCAAAAACTAAATCTTGATTGATTGGGCAATTGGAACAACTGGGGATTCTAATGTTATGTTTCAACAGCATTGAAATCCTTTATATACAATCCTCTCCAACAGATTGATTGGAGAGTGATACTCTAAAGTCCTTGCAACGGCTAGTTTGAAGGAGGAGTATAAAAGGAGAATTCAAGACTGAAAAAAAAATGAGAGTCGAGAATCAAAATTCCAAAGCTCAAGAAAGCTTCCCTATTATCAATTCATTCTTGATCTAACCACTACAATACTTAGAGATTCTTATTCAAAGTGAGTGAGTGTTAGGCAAGGAAGTCTATTAACTCAAGAATAATCATCAAGTTGTAACATTTGAGCTATTCACAAGTGGAATTTAGTTAATTAGCTATCAATGTGAAAAAGTGGACATAGGCTTGAATAAAGCATAACCACTATAAACTATCTATAAATTCTCTATCCCTCAAACTCCTTATTATCTCAAATCTTGTTCTTGATCAGACTCTAAACTTGTTTTTTTTTTGTATTCGACACTATTTTCAAAATAAGTTTCAAATCACTTATTCACCCCCTTCTAGTTGATAATGCTAGCTACAACAGAATGAATAAGTTAAAATTAGATTTGAAAATTTACTAACTACTATTTTTAATATATTTTTTAAATTAAATTTAATAATAAGCTTTAAAATTTAACAAAAAATTTAAAAAAATTCAAAAAAGGGGGAACTAAAAATACAAAAATTTAAAAAATTAGAAATTAAAAAGGGAAAATAAAAAAGGATATTTTAAAATTTTTAAAATAAAAAAAAATATGAAATATTTTTTAAAAAAACCTTACCCAAAAAAAATATTTTTTAAAAAAATTATTGTCACTTGGTTGTTTCTGGGAATAAAATTTTTGTGCAGTTACCGAATGCTTTTTTGTTCGGGAAACAAAAATTTTGTGCAGTCATCAAACGCGTTCTAATTTTCTAAAATTCATCTAAGGAACATAATTGGAAAATATGATTTTATTCAGAATCATTTTTTTGAATCAGAATTATCTTTAGCACCTCATATTTCCCACCCGGCAAGAGTAATTCAATACCCTCCAAATACCTCAAGAGTTTCCCCTTCGATGGGATATGTCTAATGAGATGTTTGATGGATTTGATAAGGGTTTGGAAAAAGCAAAATAAGGAATTCTATTTTCTTTTAGGCAGTGATCATCTTTTCTGCGAAAGTATGATACCATGTTTCTGAACAATTTTAGCAAACTAGATCAAGAGTTAAACATCCAAAATTTGTGGCGTGAGGTTTATATCCAAGATGAGTTATTTATTTGTAAACTCTTGGGGTTTGGGTTTAATTTAGATGTAGGAAACACCTGAGCATGTGAGTGATTTGTAAAATTGATTCTCTCGCATTGACATTTAATTGTAAGGTCCTGGTTAGAACTTTTGCGTATATTAATTTCAACAAATATCGTTGCATGAGTCGCAACAGAGTTACGACGCGTCCCAATCGCAAATATAATAGACGGATTGCTAATCAATCGTACATCTGGATTATGGTTTGGACGTGCCATGTTCATCATGGGGGTGCGTAGGGTTTGGCCTCATGTAAGTATTCAATCTCGAAGGCCAATTGAATAATATATTAATTGGTAAATTGACAAAAGGCAATGTTTTTTTTTTAATTTATTTTATGGATATATAATGGGAAGGAATGTCTACACAATCAATTATAAGAATGGATATTTAGCGGTGATCGTAAGAGGAAGAGGGAGTTGACTATACTAAATGGATGACGACAAGCGTGGCCTAATTAATTAAGCAATATAAATATATATATATATATATCTCGTATTTCATACATTGGACGTTGTCATCGGTATAATTTTTTCAATATTTCACGTCAATCTATGCGTTCTCGCTTTATATATTATTGTCTTTTTGGTGATAATAAAGGGATAAGTATATTGAAAATTTTGAAACTTATCACGAAAGTCCAATTAAGTCCTAATTAAAAATTGCAATTGCCCTAAAACTTATGAAGCCGGTGAAAACAAGTATTTTCATTAACTTCATCCAACTTGACAAATGAAAAATACTAACAAGTTTTGAGACTAATTATATTTTTTATAAGCTTTAAGACTCAACTGCACCTGCGTAACAAGTTTTATGATTTCTAATGTACTTATCCCTATAATAAACTAACGTGCTCCAAGATTAATTTGTAAACCAGTGTCTTTTCACGGGGAATTGTGTCTATTAGTGAAGTAGCGTGCCCATTCAAGAGCTGTGCTTTTCAAAGAACCCGACAATCCATTCAAAAAATGTGTCTTTCGATAAGTTTTTGAACAAATAGTCTATGAGAAATTCTTTCAAGTTCGAATGAGCAATTATTCATTTATTTGTACTTGTTTACAATACTAACGTCACGAAACGACCTCATCACAAAAAATTTTCCTACAGTTAAAGAAATTACTACCGCGTGACCTCTCATTCGTACGATTTAAGGTATTCTTTTCATATTCAAATTATAGTAAATTAAAGCCACCATTTCGCGCTGATCTCTTTCTATATATTGGTTTTCAATTTTCATCGCTTTTCTGAATGAATGATTTATCCATTACTCAACTAGAAAACTCTCTTTCGAACAAACAAAAAGCTAGATATCTCTCTCTTGCTCACAATGCAATTTTACTTCTTTTCATGCTTTTATTTTATCGAAGAATCCTTGCCTATTTGCTTTGATGTAACTGCCTTTATTCGATGATGCTGAGTAACCATCTACTTATTCAAAATTTAACTTTTCTCTCACCTACAATTGCATGTGCGTACAAGGAATACAATTTTTCTTTCATACGGACTCTTAAGTCAGCTATGACGACTGGTGGTCCACCAAAAGCTACTGGATACCCCTACACTTTTCATAGTGACGACACGAACAATAAACGCTCACATCGGATCATAATTCATTGTTGTTGTAGTGGACAAAAGCAATCACAATATGAAAGATATATGCAGACAGACATGTCTCGTATGATTGTACAATAACAGAATCACCCACATTAAGTTTTCTATGAGGAGAATTTTCCACATGAGAGAGAGATCATTACGTCTTCCAATCAAAAGGGAGCGGAATTAAAAGTTGGCAGTTGAGATTAGGAAGTGGCATGTTAGTTCTGCTGCCCTCAATCATTCAATGAATTCTCCAATTCACATTGAGTTTTTGGTCACTACGCAACACTGAAAATCCCAGAGGGACACAGAGACAATAGGGACATCCAACGAGAGAGCACTGACCATCAACCACACAAATGGAGGAGAGAGAGAGAGAGAAAGCCAGAGCCCGCGCTTGTCAATGCCCGTGCCAAAGAAATGGAGGTGAAGGAAAGAGTTGTCATCAGCGGCCTGCGAAGGATCGCAGGCCCTTGCCCAATGGCCGATGATTCACCAACCCTAACAAAAAAGAAAAGCAAAAAAAATGTAAAAAAATGGAAAAAGATTAGAATATTATAAACAATTATTCATGTTAGTGCCAGCCGATCAAATGGACTGAATTAACAATCGTAAAAGATTTAAAACTCAATTGACAAAAAAATAGTTTATGACTGAATTGGCATGATTACAATAGTTTTATAATTGTTTTGGTAACTTTCGCGCCCCTAATAGATGTTTTTCCTCGCAAATTGTAATATAATATTTGTGCTTGTTGTGCTTTTCAGAAGGTATATAGGAGCAATTGGGACTTGACCAACTTGTTGGTAAGTGGCTCAAATGAAAGTGGATAACCTAAACCTAGTTGACTACTTCATAGGAGAAAATTTGGCAATCACTCAAGTTAAGTTTGGTGATTTCGTGTAAGAGTTGATAATTTCAACACTTTGATAAGCTTCGCTGATAAAACATAGTAATTCATGGGAACCATTGGTAATTTATAAGCAATTAGATAAATGTTGGCAGTTTAATAAAAGAGTTGTTAACTTACTAATATCGAGAGATAAGCAAATTTGAGCTCGCCCGCGATGGAGGAGTTGAGTTGTCATTATATTGGATCTACGGAACAGCGAGAACATCAGTCGAAGTCTTATTAATGCTTCAGAAATTACTAATTTTAACTGACCATTAAGCAAAATTGTTCATATGGAGGAGAGATTTGTTGATAAATTGAATTTATGAAGGTGAAAATTGTTGATATGACGTGCCTAAATGTCAAAGAAAGTGGAAAAAAAAATTCATGAATAACTGAATTTATGATCTCATTTGTTTTGAACGTTGGTGCAGGCTCGGTTATCTCTGTTGTTCTTCAATGTCTCCCATTGAATTCGTGTCATAGGATTCTGTTGTCAAAATGGCTAGAACTAGGTTGGCACAATTAAAATGTTCGAAATTGAAGAGGCCGCCATACAATAAGTTTAGGATTTTTCGGACAATTTTCCTCAAGTCATGTGTGTGCATCAAGTATACATAGAGGAGAAAATTGTTGATATCACGTACATAAATATTTAAGAGAGCAAAACCCTTATATTAATACGACAGGAGACACTTTGGTCTCTAGCAAAACTATGCATGTTGTGGTTGATCCTCTAGAAACCGAAAGGCATGTAAACTGGCGAACACGTTTGTGTCGGTTTATTTTTATGCAAGACTATGCATGCTGTGGTTGATCCTCTAGAAACCGAAAGTCATGTACCCCGTCACACTAATCCGTTCGGTCCCTCTCTCGAACCCGTTTGTATCGGTTCATTTTTTGCGGCCACCTTTGTCGATCTTGTCTCCTTTCCTCGGTTCCTAACTTCATCGATCCACTTTGAAATTTTCGCAATCCGCTTTGAAATCCAGGTCACGATCCACATTTCTTCCCCTTCGTCCTTGTCATTCTCCTTCAACCGCATCTTTATTTCCTCAAGATCAGCAAGACACTCTTCTCTACACTCTTCCGATCGGTTCTCCTTCAGGTGCTTCTCAATCCTCACAAGAGCAAGACACCTTTCGTTCTCTTCATCCGATTGCTTCTCGTTCGAAGGGATCTTAATTTCCTCGAGGTAAATAAAAAGAACTTGTCATCTTCAGTTCCATGATTTACACACAAACAGAAAAACTACCAAATCTTGAGTGCATAACTGGGCGTGAGTTCAACTCACCTGTGATTTCACAATGGCATATAAGGGTAACGTTCTGTAGATGCACATGAACTGCACGAATACTCTTGAGAGCGCGACAAATGTGACATAAGTGAAATCGATTGTTAGGCCTCAATTATCAAATTTTATACAACTCACAGATTATAGAACAATGTTATGATTGACATGAGCAAAAAGGTCTTACCCTATTGCAATTCTTGGGACGATGAAACCAACCTTTCCCATAATGCAGGAGTGAAAATCATATTGGAACTGCACATAGAAAGAGAAAGCATTACACAGTTGGAACTTCCCCAATATAACTAGAAACTTTGGTTAATCGAAATGACGATAATTTGAGTAGGGGTTGTCTGCTCACCAATATAAAGAAGAAGAAGGAAAGCTCCAAAGAGTTCTCAAACAGCACGATGTGAATCAAGTGCAGGACGAACTGGGGCTTACGGAACCAGAAATAGTTGCGTGAAAATTCGATAACCGAGTCCCTTTTGCCTGTCGCTAGAGAGCCCGCGACCTCTTCTGCGAGCCGTGTTATCATATGCTCCAGTATGGTGCCGGCGATAAGCAGGAGCTGCATGGAAGCGAGAAAACCTAGTTAGATGTGGAGCCTCCCCAACTCCCTTGAGAGATACAAGCATCTCATATTTGGGGAAACCAACAATGTGACATGTCTTGCTGTTTAGGTGAAGTCATCACTACTTACAGTCAACGGAATGAAAGATATCCAGAAGAGCGCATGCCATCCTGCCAAAGGAACAATAAGAAAAATTCCAAAATTATAGTTCAAACAGGCAGATACCAAAAAAAGAAAATGATATGAGAGCTTCACGAAGGATTCTTTTTTTTTTCCCAGATCAACTTCTCCTACAGGAAAATTAATACAAGGGAAAATTGTCCAACAAGTCATAGACTTATTGCAGTTTTTCCAATTCTATCCTAAACCTTTATAATTTTATCAAAAATCGTTGACCTAGGAGAGCTGACGTCCAAGGGGACACAATTGGAAAAACATGAAAAGGTCAAGGATTGAATTGGCGAAACTACAATAGGTTTAGGACTTTTTGGACAATTTTCCTGAAAATACAAAGTTGACAGACATTTACAGCTATCATGAACAGTGCAGTGCTGCGGAATATGTGATTGAAGTCACTCACCTGCCACATTCACGAGCAGAAAGATCACTGCGAATATCCACAAGTACCAACTGCAATGGCCATAAATAGGAACCCACAAGCTAAGAGCTCAGCACCTTCTGATTCACTATTTGTCCTTTTAAGAAGTCATAACAACGTAATGTCTGACCGACCTTACCAACTTAAATAAAAGTTGTTATCAAAAAGGTGTATTAATTAGTAATTACCTGATTCCAACAATTTTCTCAAAATCCTTTTTCACGGCACCAATTATGTAGTTGTGAAAATCTTCTCCCTGCCTAGTCAAATGACGCGTCTGTGGGGAAAACGGAAATTATTGTACAAACTATTTCATTGAAACAGTGAATGACTAGACAACGATGGTAAGTAAGTACGCATTTTCAGAAGAACGGCGTACCATGTAATTTAAATGAAGCGCGTCGTACTCGTACACCGTCACAGAAGGATAAAATTGCTTGAAAAATGAACCCTGCACAATACGAAAATGTAATGAATAATAAAGAGAAATCTATAGCTCTACATGAACTTCTTCGTTGAGGAGCGTTATTCCGTTATGTAACAAGAGAATCCTGGGGACTATTACCATCCAGCCAAGCACTTTCGATCTGTTGCCTATTCTAGCAAGACAACCTTGTTGCTTCCTTGGAAATTCTGCAGCTCCAAACGACAAATACATGACCACCTCGGTCAGATTCGCGGTGAAACGAAGACAGCTTCATACCGGAAATTCAAAAAGCAAGCAAGCATAGTGCGGCGGTCTTTGATTACCTTTTTGAAGTACGTAATAATGTTCTTTCCCGACGTTATGATCCGCCACTTTTTTCCATTGGTGTATCTGCATGGACACGGCAACGCGGAAGGGGAGCGTCAGGGTATCGGCCCGAGATAAACTTGTGGAGAGATGAAGAATACAGCATACACGCCATACCTTTTCGTATCCAAGCAGGATCTTGAACACGCAGAGAATCACGTGGAAGGTGGCTAGCACAAATAAGAAGATGTCCAGGTGATGGAGGGCTTCAGCAGTCAGCAATGACACCTTCCCCTGGAAAAAAATAAAAGTTGCACCAGAAATATTCATTGTCAGACATCGTATCTTTTTCTCGTATGATCTTCGATCTGTCCTTTCTAAGCCTGTAAATGTGTAGGAACCAAATAAAAAAGGAAGGAGGAATTTTGCGGAAGCTTGGAGGATTTAATTTGGAGAGAATAACAAAAATGCAAATGAGAGAGCAATACTACAAAATACCTTTGCCAAGGTTTTACACAAATAAAATCAAGCTTTGCTCAAAGCTTGTTCTTACAAGAACTCTCTCTCTCTCTCTCTCTCTCTCTCTCTCTCTCTATTTCTTCTCCTCCTTGATATGAAACTTACAAGAAAAACCACACATATTTATAGCCAATTCTATACCTAATTTTTGTCAAACTTAAATGTCTTTATTTGACTACACTTAATTTTATCAAATTCAAGCACATCTAAGTTGTCCATTTTTGACAATCAATAGTCAAAAATTGAGTCTTAAGCACACCTAAGTTGTCCATTAATAGTAAAAAATTGAGGCTTCTTCTTTTTTTGACTTTCTTCCAAAATGTATTTTAATATTTTCAATAGCCTCCCTTAAAATTGATTTTGGAAGTTCATAACGCCAAGCATCGTCTTCAATCTTTCGAACAAATCAGCCTTCAATGGTTTTGTCAGGATATCTGCAATCTGGTCTTCTGATCTGCAGAAATTAAGTTCAATTTCACCATCTTTGACTTGCTCACGAATATAGTGATACTTGATGTCGATGTGCTTGCTCCTGTCATGAAATACAGGATTCTTGGCTAATGCAATAGCCGACTTATTGTCACACATCAATTTAGTAGGACCTGCTTGTTCATGCATCAATTCACGCAGCATCCATCGAAGCCATATTGCCTGACAGGCCCCTGAAGCTAATGCCATGTATTCTGCTTCAGCTGTCGAGAGTGCAACAACCTGCTGTTTTTTCGAAGACCAAGAAATTACTCCTGATCCAAGAAAGAAAGCATACCCTGAAGTACTCTTTCGAGTCTCAGTATCACCTGCCCAATCACTATCTGTATACCCCAACAGATCAAAGTTGTCAGTATAAGAATATAAAATTCCATGATCACGAGTTCCACTGACATACCGCAAAATTCTTTTTGCCGCCTGTAAATGTGATTGGTATGGTTTCTCCATGAACCTGCTAATAATTCCCACTCCATAGGTAATATCTGGTCTTGTAGAAGCCAAATATCTTAAACTGCCAACAATGCTTTTGAAATAAGTGGGATTTACCAATTCACCGGTTCCTTCTTTCTTCAGCTCTAAACGTTCAATTACGGGAGTTCGAATTGGTTTGAGCGATTCCATTTTTAATCGCTTCAGAATATCATTAGCATATTTCTGCTGTGAAATAAATATGCCATTATCTGTCTGCTTCACTTCAAGCCCAAGAAAATAGGACATCAATCCTAAATCAGTCATCTCGAACTGGCTAGTCATAGCCTCCCTGAATTCTGAAAACATTTTTTCACAGCTGTCTGTAAATATCAAGTCATCAACATAAAGGCACACAATTATTATGTCACCGTTAGTATTTGACTTGATATACAGTGTATGCTCATACGGGCACTTTTGAAAATCACGCTCTAACAGGTATGTGTCGATACGTGTGTACCAAGCACGAGGTGCCTGTTTTAGCCCATACAAAGCCTTCTTCAGTTTGTAAACTTGATTTTCATGCCCTTTCTCATAACCCTGTAGTTGCTCCACGTAGACTTCCTCTTCAAAAACACCATTGAGGAATGCTGATTTCACATCCATTTGATGGATCTTCCAATGATTTTGAGCTGCAAGTGCTAAGATCATCCGGATGGTATCCATCCGAGCCACTGGTGCAAATACTTCAAAATAATCAATACCTGGCTTTTGCTTGTAGCCCTTTACAACCAGTCTGGCCTTGTAACGGTCCACCTGACCATTGGGTTGGTACTTCGTCTTGTACACCCACTTGACACCAATGGATTTCTTACCAGGTGGTAAAGAAGTTAGCACCCATGTGTCATTCTTTTCAATGGAGTGAATTTCTTCATCCATTGCATGAATCCACCTTTCATCTGCAGTTGCTTCATCATAGGTTACAGGATCACATTCAGCAAACAAACAAAAGTTTACTAATGTTTCATCAGTGATTCCGTTATTATCACTGCCATCGCCTCCTGTGACCACGTAATCCCTGAATTTTGCTGGCGTCTCCCTCAGTCGTTGTGAACGACGTAGTGGTGGTTCTGAAGCTGCTGTTGGTGAAGATGTACCACTAGTTGAAGATGATGGAGGCTCTTCTATTTCTTTCTCCAATGGTTCATCTTCGATGGTGATGCTTTTCTGGTCACCCTTTTGGTTCTAGTCCCAAGCTTCATCTTCAAAAAACTGGACATCCCTGCTAATAATTACCTTTTCAGTGACTGGGTTATTCAGCTTATAACCTTTAGTTGTATCACTATAGCCAATGAAGATGCACTTCTCGCTTTTGTCATCCAACTTCTTTCTTCGTTCATCTGGTATATGGGGATATGCCATGCACCCAAATACTCGTAGAAACGAAACATCTGGCTTGTTACCGCTCCAAGCCTCTTCTGGGGCTCTTCCAAGAACACTCCTTGTTGGACACCTGTTTAGTACAAATACAGCACAAGCAACCGCTTCTGCCCAAAAATTCTTAGGCAAATTTTTGGCTTTTAACATACTTCTTGCCATTTCAAAAATTGTCCTGTTCTTTCTTTCTGCTATACCATTTTGCTGAGGTGTATAGCTGGCAGTCAACTGACGTTTTACTCCATGAATTTTACAAAATTTGTCAAATTCATTTGAGGTAAATTCTCCTCCTCTATCCGATCTCAACGTTTTCAGATTAAAGCCACTATGTTTTTCAACATAGACTTTAAATTCTTTGAACTTGGCAAATGCTTCAGATTTTTCTCTCAAGAAATATACCCAAGTTTTTCTGGTAAAATCATCAACAAAAATCAGCATGTACCTTTTTTGTCCGACTGATTCAACCTCAATAGGGCCACATATATCTGTATGTACCAGCTCCAAAAGTTGCTTTGCTCTTCTGGCTTTCCCTACTGGAAATGATTCTCGATGTTGTTTTCCAACGAGACATCCTTCGCATGGACGATCTGGACATTCGATTAAAGGCATGCCGGTCACCATCCTTTTCTGAACCAGTAGTTTTAGTCCACGAAAATTTAGATGACCGTATCGAAGATGCCACAGCCAGTTGTTGTCTTTCATCATCGCTTGAAAACTCAAGAGATTCTTCGTCTGAAGAGTCATGGGAAACATCCGGTTCTTCGTCATTTGCACCGTTGTGATCAACTTGTTGTTGACACCTCTGATGGTGCAAATTCCATTTTCAATGTGAACTTTGTGGCCTTTTTCGGAAAGTTGCCCAACACTTAGCAAATTCCAAAAAAGTCCTGGCACAAAGTAAACATCTGCAATAGCAACATTAGTACCATCTTTTGACTTGATATTAATGTTACCTTTGCCCATTACGGGAATTTTTGATTTATTCCCGAAGTTGACTTCACCACGACTCGTCTCATCCAATTGCGAGAATAATTCCTTCCGGCCAGTCATATGATTGCTGCAACCAGTATCTAGATACCATATGTTGGTATCTACAGTGCTTGAGTCATCCTTCTTACATGCTAGCACCATGTATTCTTCAGCATCAGTGGTATGTGCGTGCTCCGCCTGCTCGTACGTCGCCTTTGCATGGCATTCGGATTTGTAATGTCCGAACTTGTTGCACTTAAAACACTTGACTTTTGATTTGTCACGTGTTTTAAATTTCCCGGTGAAATTGGAATTTCCACCTCTTCCTTGGCCTCCTCCGCGACCTCGACCTCCTTGATAGCTTCCTCGATTTGATGGAGCGATACGACTTTGCAAAGCTTGCTCGGGATATGAACTGACGGACTTCTGATTCATTCTTTGCTCATGCGAGCATAATGAACCAATCAACCGCTCCAACGTCATAGTTGATATATCTTGGCCTTCTTCGATTGCCGCAACAACGTAGTCAAATCTTTCAGTCAAAGACCTCAAGATTTTTTCTACGACTCGTACATCTTGGAGTGTTTCACCATTAACCCTCAATTGGTTAACGATGTTTTGTACACGATCAAAATACAAAGAGATAGATTCAGAATCATTCATGCGTAAAGACTCAAAATCACCTCGAAGTGTTTGAAGCCGAACTCTTCGAACACGATCGTCGCCCTTGTAGGATTTTTGCAAAATATCCCACGCTGCTTTGGCGGTCTCGGCATTCGATATTTTTTCAAATATCGTCTCCTCCACGGCTTGAAAGATCGCATATAATGCTTTCTGATCTTTTTTCCGGGATTCCACCAACGAATCCTTCTCCTCCTTTCTCATGGCATTGAATTCTTCGTTATTAGCTACTTCGATGTAGCCATTCTCCACCAAGTTCCACAAATCTTGCGATTTGAACAAAACCTTCATCTGGACAGACCAGTTGTTGAAATTCTTTCCGTTCAACTTTGGAAGTTGAAATTGAACGGAACTTGTGGACGCCATAACTTGGCTCTGATACCAAATGTAGGAACCAAATAAAAAAGGAAGGAGGAATTTTGCGGAAGCTTGGAGGATTTAATTTGGAGAGAATAACAAAAATGCAAATGAGAGAGCAATACTACAAAATACTTTTGCCAAGGTTTTACACAAATAAAATCAAGCTTTGCTCAAAGCTTGTTCTTACAAGAACTCTCTCTCTCTCTCTCTCTCTCTCTCTCTCTCTCTCTCTCTCTCTCTCTCTATTTCTTCTCCTCCTTGATATGAAACTTACAAGAAAAACCACACATATTTATAGCCAATTCTATACCTAATTTTTGTCAAACTTAAATGTCTTTATTTGACTACACTTAATTTTATCAAATTCAAGCACACCTAAGTTGTCCATTTTTGACAATCAATAGTCAAAAATTGAGTCTTAAGCACACCTAAGTTGTCCATTAATAGTCAAAAATTGAGGCTTCTTCTTTTTTTGACTTTCTTCCAAAATTTATTTTAATATTTTCAATAAAATGTGCAGCGACTTGGTTATATTGGTTAATCTAATGATATGTCAGACTATGGATGCTTGAAATACAAGATCAGTTTAATTATAATAGTAAACTGGCGCTCATATCCCTAACTTTACTCAATATCATCACCTCTCAAGAAGGACCCGTCAAATGGGTGGATTTGGTTTGGTCGGGCCAAGTCGTGAATGATCCCACCCAAATTGACTCGTATAACCCGTTTATGACCTATTTATTGTAATGCACATTTCTCAACCCATATCGGACCTAACACATACTCAACCCATGCCATATTATTAAAATACTTCCATATTTAGTCTAATCTAGGATAACCATCCTCTTATAATATCTTTAAAAAAACTTAAATTTTATATTTTTCTTTCTTTTTTTTTCTCCTAAGTTCGGTGACAGTCGCTGGCCATGGGCAAGGGCCTGTCCCTCGCCCAAATCTAGCAAGGGCCACGAAGCCCTCACTGGCAATGGGTGTGAGTCGGCCGGTGACCCTCTTTGGATTTCCCAAGAAAAAAAAAATAAAAAGAAAGAAAGAAAAAATAAAATAAAAAATTACCTATGCATTATGACTTACTTAAGTTAGTTATATAACCGATTTAAGACACATTAAGTGTTCAACAATCCATTTATAACTCGTTTAAACTTTGTTTTAAATTTAATGCAACTTATTTATGACTCAGGCGGCTAATTTTCTTTTTATATTAAAATATGGATTCCGGACCTATCTTGCCAATGCCACCTCCAAGGACAATATACAAAAATTAGAGCTAACGAAGACAAAGGGCTTCGCGCGGTGGGCTGGAGGAATAAAATCACCTTTTCACTGCAGAAATCTGTTGAAGCCGAAGCCTCGGCGAGGAGGCGGCGTCCTCGTGCTCCGGTGGACGGGAAGAAATCAGCGAAATGGGCCGTGGTGGAAGAAGAGCCGCGCCTTTTGCAAGGAAGCCACTCGTTGGCGAGCCTCTCCGGAATGCAAATCTTCCCTATCCTCGTCTGGAATACCGCCAGCAGTAGAGATATGAACCCCAGCAGCATCAACTCTGCGACGCCAAACGACGACGTTAATGTAAAGTTCAAATCCGCATCTTTCGAAGGAGGGAGAGGAAAAAAGATTCTTCACCTTCTTTGATCTTCCGCAAGGCACCAACGAGCGGCTTCCGCTTATCGGACTTCTCTAAAAGCTGCATCAATTCGACAGACAACTCGAAGTTAAGCTACGCACACGTTCTTTGATGCCAAGAGGTGAATAGGAGCTAAAAAAAGGCGGGCACCTGGCCGGCGCAAAGCAGGAACTTATCGACAGCAAGAGAAATCAGGACGATACTGAAGCAAACTAGAGCCACCACCCACGACGGCGTGAACTCTAATGTCTTCCCCTCTCCTCCGCTATCCGCCATCCCTCTCTCTCTCTCTCTCTCTCTCTCTCTCTCTCTCTCTGTGTGTGCTCTTGATGTACCCGCACTTATGTCCTCGCACGGTGGTATATATTGGACGACACGGACGCATAAATATGCACGCATCTGCTACTCTTATTTGTTAAATAGAATAGTAGTGCACAGACTCGTCTGTATGATGGAGATGGACTTAATTAAGAAGAAGACGGCAATAAAGAACTTGAAAGTTGCTCTTCCTATGTCCCAAATAACACCTCCGTTAACTCCAGGTAATCCCTACAAGGGGGTAACACAAACATTACTGGTACGGAGTCTAGGCAGCTCATGCAAAATTGCTTTAACATAGGCCTCTGGCACAAGAAGGTATCTAGCACTATACTCAAGATTCAACCCCTACTCTGGTGCTCTTTAAATTTTTGGGATGTTTAACCTTTTTCTTTTTTTGGTAATGTGAATATATGAGTTAGAGCTCCAATTCATAGTAATCTGTACACCCCGGTTCTTGTTCCTCTATCATTGTGATCGTTACATTTAGTATTGTAGGTGTAATTTGGAGTTTTTGATCTTATTTGACAAGCACGTAACTGTTGAAGACTTTTTGGAACGTAGTCCAAAGGGCAGGCACAGAATAAAAATTCGTGCAACACACGGTGAGCAAGTCATAATGTTTGATCTAGAGAGGACTCATGGGGCCATGGGTTGAACGGTCCTAGGTTCTATATAAGTTTCACTTGAAATCTTGAACCTACTCTTTGCAAAAGGTTCCTCATTTTTTGGAACCTAAAATGTACCATGCATACTCAGGAACCCGAAAACCTTCCTTGCTATTGTTCCAGAGTTTACTTAGGTTCCACCTAAATTTTTAATTAAACGAATGCAGTGAATCATTACTTTTAATGACCACCATTGTTGCTACAATATACTGACTAAAACTCATATTTAGACATGCGAAAGAAATATGAAACATTAACGAAGTAAAAGTCTCAATCGTCTATATTGTCAAAAATTGAAGCTAATATTAGTAATTCCATATTACTCCACGGAAAAATGTAGGATTGCACAAAGAAATATACCAAGAAAAACTTAAAAACTTGTTCTAGGTTCCATCTACCTGGAATTTGAATCCTACTCGTTAAAATAGGTTTCCCAATTTTTTAACTTGGAACTTGTCCTGCATACCATTGAACTTGGAGTAGAACTAGTTCCTTATTAGCCGGTTCCAGATTTCAAGTTTTACCCTAAAACCATGCCCACCCCTAAAGGGGCCTACGATACCAAATGGGAAAGTTGGCTCGGAAAGCAATGCTTCGGCTAAATCAAGACATCCATTCGACATGATCCAAGTGGTTTTCCAATTTTGTAGTGTTTAATTGCATATTATCATGCCTTCTATTGTAATAAATAGGATTTTCTTTGGAATTTCCTTATCAATTGTGCAAACTTGCATGTAATTTGTTTTCACCGGCTCAGTCTTCCTAGCTAATCAACGAGGGTTGTGGTAATTTCTTAGCTAACAATTAACCATAATCTCTTCTGGATTCTAGATCGCTTATAAACTTTTTTTATAGCTAAACAAAAAAAAAAAAAGAATAACCATTCAATCACAAGGCGCCGGATTAATGTAGCATTATAGCCTCCATTATTTCCGTGCTCTCACCTGAACGGAGGATTTAAAAAAAGATCCCGATGAAAAGACTTAAGACGTGTCCAAACATGGGCTCATTAATTTGCTAATCCATCATTTTAAAGCTATCTTATTCTTCATTTTCATTAGGAAAAAAAAACAAACTAACAATTAGCAAGTGTGAAGACAGCTTCACGCTTAGATCACTCGTTCAAACTTGGACTTTGCTAAAATAACAGTGTTTGGGTGGCTACAAAAGTAACATTATGTTGTAAGCTACAATTTCTTAAAAGAGTGAACCCCATAATAATTTTAATTAATTATTATTTATTTTTATGACTCAAAATGGTTTGTTAGTGTAATAATCGCTCAAAAATTGTTATATAATCAATTCCCTTCAAACTTTTTGCTCATATGTACTAAATGATAATGGTAGGGTATTGATTAATTTGGAGTTTAATAAAAATAATTTTATTTTGAACAATTAGCAAAAATGAAAATAAGAAAATGGCTTCCGCTATAATGAATCCGCTTCAAATAACGTTAGTTGGGAAATATTTTTATGGATTGTCAACTATATTGGTCAATGGGAAAAAATTAGAGTTGGTCAATGTCAATTAGTCAATTTTTATTGTTAATCCAACTGCCTAGTGACTTTCGATATTCCAACAAGGGTATTGAAACAGGAGGTAGACTTGAGAAAATAGCTTCTTGATTTATTTAGTTGTCTATTGAATGTGGTACACATATCTAGAAATGAGCAAAATATTGGGGTGTGGTTGATACTTTCCATCGATAGGAAAGTAAGCGGGGATCTGGGAGAGCTACCCCCAACAGGGTCTCAAGAAGGCAAAGCCCCCTAGACATCGAAAGGCTTTTATGATTTAAGCCCGTAAATTTTTATCAATAGTTTGAGTTTAGGTTCATGAATAACTACTGATATATGCTCTTTTTTTCTTGTAATTGAGTGATGCAATGAGAGGTGTAAGGTGTTAATTATAGTGGAATCCTCCGCTATGTGTTGTCCTACTTTAAAGGTAAATCGAGATAAAATCTCTTGTCTTGATTCCTCTTTCTCGCTTTACATTTTACTCCGACTTGATTATGTGCCAAATCCTAACACAAGACGGATCGATTGAACCAAGAACCACCCAAACTGAATCAGCCAATTCGGTTCCCGGGGACATTGGTCTAGTTCTTAGTTCCATAAAATTGAAACTGGTGATTTTTCCTGGACCGAACCAATTATTTATTTTTTATTTCTTAATTGTAAACCTAATAATCCATTGATTATTATTTTCTATTTCTTATATGCAATCGTAATTTAGTTATTTTATTAAAACCAAAGCTTGTGTTGTTCACCCCCAACTAATAAACTATCAGGTTCAATTGGACGGCCTGGAAATCAGATCCGATCCGATCCGATTCTCAGTTCTTGGGCGAGATTTGATCGGACCAGAAACAAATTACCCTACACATATCAGCTATTGCCTTGATTGTTCCTAATACATGGAGGAAAAAAGGGTGGAAACTATTGTTTTAAGGGGAAAAAAAAATCAACAGGCATCATACTACTTTTCTCCTTGTCTTGCGCGATTAACTTGACTTGACACTTCGACCAAAAAAAAAAACACTCTTGACTTGACACAGCATTTTGACAGTTTCCTCGGGCCCAATTTAACTACGTTATTCTACTCTTAAATTCATTGAAAGAGAACGAGAATGAGGTAATGATTGCATTAGGGATGAGCAAATCCAATCGATCCAACCAAAACTGCTTGGATTGGATCGAGATGGATGATCTGATTTTCGATTCTAAAGGGATCCGATTTGTTTCTCGATTTTAGGGACATAGAACTGGACTAGACTTTTCAGACCGAATCGAATCAGTCGATTTAAAAAAAAAAAATCTAAGGGTTTGCTTCACTTCACAGCCTGGGGGAAGAAGGAAAGACGCAGAAGAACCCTTTTCCTGGGTTCTTGCTCAAACTCAACTCCATCCCCACTCACCTCCACCCTTCCATCTCCATGAGCAAAAGAGACAAGGAAAAGGTAAATAAGATTTCTGGCGCAAGAGCACAAAGAAATATAAGAGAACTCTATTAGAGAGATCGTGGCTGAAAAAAAGAAAAGAAACAAAAAAAAAAAGGATTATGGGCAGAAGAGATCAAAGAGCGTGACACCAGAGAGAGAGAGTGTGTGTTCTGTAGGGGTGGGTTCTCAAATGTTAAAAGTAGCATTTTCATGTTTTTATAATTTCTTCTATATTGTAAAAAAAAAAAAAAGATCAATGAGCAAAACAATACGGTGCATAAACTTTTTTATGCATATTATCGGTCCTGTCTGAAAACCGGATCGGACCGACGGGTTCTAGCAAATTGAGAACTAGGATCACTAGTCCAATTTTCGATTTTTGAGGGAAATCGGATCGGATCGAAAATCAATGATCCCTAGTTTGCATCACGTTCAATAGTCAGATGGGCGTCAACAAAACCTTACCAATAATGTGAAGAGAGAAATAAAAATAAATAAACAACAAAAGCAGGACGCAATGCCTTCAAAAAAAAAAAAAGCCGATTGAAGTCAACGAGGAACGAACTAAGCTTTTTGTTCGTCAGTGTTGTGGGGATTCCAAAAAAAAGTAAAAGAAAAAGAAATTTTTGGGCAAGGCTACCGATGACGGTGATTATTAAAATAGGATTCGTGATCCAACGCAATAAGCTAAGACAGGAATTCCATCCAAGGAGACGATACCTAGACTGAACTCAATCCGCAGCCTCGAGCTGATAGCCATTAGGCCAGTCAAATATGTAAATCAGGTCAAGCAAAAAATTGTCCGACCCAAATAGCAAAAGACGAAGTGAAACAAAAAAATATAAATATTTAAAAAGATATCAACGTTAGCACCGACGGTCTCATGTAGGTCGGTCGATGTTCAAGTCATTTTTTTCTAACCTAAATTGCTCGGATGAATTAAATTAGTATTAATGTAAAAAAGACTTAAGATTCAATTGGTGCCGTTGAAAAATTTATGAGCAATACAATCGGTTTATAACTCTCTCTTTTTATTCGTACTTTTCCTCTGTTTTCTCTTACCCTTGAATTAATAAATAAATAAAACTCCATCGTAACTCATTGCCATTTAGTAATCATTAGTCTTTATTTGTGGTTGAATTTAAAGGTTGCTGGTTTCATCTCCTCGAGTTTGGCCTTCTTGTCTGTTCTCTCAGGCGGTTGAATTAATATGCAGCTGACTCTTACTGGTAGCTGTAGATTTGTTATTGTTTTTCTTTGTAAAACACTTACCAACATGAAAAAAAGAAAAATCATTAATTTGTTGTAAGAGAATAGTATTGCACGTAAAATTGATCGTTCTGTTTGATAAAAAATAGAAATTGTTGTCATTGCTTACATCTACCCAACCATGCACAGATTTTAGTATTACTGTTCAGTGTTCACAGCTGCAGCAGACGCCCATCGGCTGGTTACAGGATAACACAAGCAGGCACCAATGAAGAGGAAAGACCTGTCGTGCATCAAGAATCGAGCTCTCATAATGCGTACGTATTTCACAAAGAAAAGGAAACAAGATTCATCAATAAATCAATTTATGATCTCTATCGGTTTTGAACATTGGTGCAGGCCTTGTTCCTCAGTTTTGTGCTTCAACGTCTCCTGCTGAATTCATGTCATCAGATTCTGTCGTCTTAACTCCGATAGATCCCTCACTCGAACCCGTTTGGCTCGATTCTACTTTTGCAGCCACCTTTTTCGATCTCGTCTCTTTTTTTTCGCCAATCATGTGATCGATCAACTTCTAACTTATAGTCCTGATCCACATCCCCGCCACTTCGTCACTTTGGATCTCCTTCAGACGCATCTTTATTTCATTGAGACAAATGAAAATGAACTTTGCATATTCAGTGCCATGATCTAAACTCAGAGAAAAGAAATGACTAGAGTGTATAATAGGTTGTATAGTGCAACTCACTTGCGATTTCATACTGTCGTATGGCGGTATTGTTCTGTAGGTGCCCATGAAATGGACCAACGCGCTGAGAGCTTGACAGAATGCGACATTGTTAGAAAGTTGATCCAATTTCTAGAATATTCTAGGATAAACTTTTGTAGAATAGTCTATAAAGATATGAGTATTTAAGATACTTCTAGAGAATTTCTAGAACATTCCTAAAAGGGTAATGTGTAGAAAAATCTCGAAAAATATGCTCTAGATTTTATAGAAAAGTCTAGAAATATGCCTATCTAGGATGTTCTAGAATTTTCCACTATGGAGGTGGAAGAGGCCTATAAATAGGCCATGAAGTACTAGAAAAAAGAAGAAGAAAAACAACAAAGAGCTCTCCTTCTCCCTTTGTAACATTCATAAAACTAATAGAATTTTTTCATTTCCATTGTGCTCCCTTGTCACCAAATTCACTCACTTATAAAACTAAACACCCTTCCGCAAAATCTAACAGACATAAGTCAAATTCATCGTTGGGCCTCTAGTATTAATCGTATAAAAAGACAGATTATAGAACAGTAGGTCTTACCCTATTGCTATTCTGGGGACAACAAAACCAACCTTTCCCATAACGCAGGAGTGAAAATCATATTGGAACTGCGTAGAGATGCGATAGGGCATTAGTTAGAATTTTCGCAGATATGCTAGAAACTTTACTTAACAGTACTCCGATAGATCAGATTTGAATTGCTTATGCTCACCAATATAAAGAAGAAGAAAGCAATCTCCATAGAGTTCTCGAACAGCACAATGTGAATCAAAATGTGGAAGAGACGAGGGCTGCGGAGCCAGATCGTCTTTTGAATGATTTAAGACAATTATCGGGCCTCTTGTCGACTTTCCAGTCGCCGGGAGCTTGAAGAGACTCGTTAACTTACCGCCCAGCCGTGCACGGCTGTTTTCTTGCCTGTCTCAGCGAAAAAACGTTGAACTCCGTTGCTACTATAATTGTCCAGCTTCTTCTTGAATATTTCTGCAATTTCACACGGAATAGTAATATCTCGATTTGAGTAGAAAATTTTATGGATATGGTACAAGAATTTCGAGCGAGTGAAATCACGAATGCTTCCCTCCATTTCATGACGTCATTTACAGTCTTGCAGTTTAGAATAATGTGTGCTCCCCGCATTATGTTCCTCCTACTTGTTCCATTGATGGATCTGACAGCATGGAAGGACAACATCAACGTTACAAAGTTGATCCAAGAGATACCTCTTTAACTATTTTGTAGATTCTCCTAATTTGTATGAGTTTTAGTTTTCACTTTTGAATTTTTATAAAATTGGAAAACTTAAAGGGTTAATACCATGAAAAACCTCAAACTGATACACCTGTGACAAATTTACCCCAAATTATTGTTTTGACCACAAAAAATTCCACATTAGTATACTTGTGACAAATTTACCTCAAACTAATATACTTGTGACAAATTTACTCTTTGTTAGTTTTCGTTAAATTTAATGTCAAATTAATGAGTTGGATGGCACGTGGCAGTTCATCGGTGTACCAATTTGGGGTTTTTACTCTTTGTTTGTCATAAATGTATCAATTTGAGATTTTTCGTGGTCTTAACCCAATTTAAAGAAGGGTAAATTTATCACAGGCATAATAATTTTGGGGTTTTTCATGGTTAAAAAATTAGTTTATAGTAAATTTATCACAGATGTACCGGTTTAGGGTTTTTTGGTAGTCAAACAAATAGTTTAAGGCAAATTTATCTCGTATGTACCTGTTTGAGGTTTTTTGTGGTAAAAAAATAATTTTAAGTAAATTTATCATAGGTGTACTAGTTTAGGGTTTTTCGTGGTATTAACCCAAACTCAAATAATATACACATGGAATCACATGTAGCCAAATCTTCGATGTCATAGTTATTACTCACCAAGTTGTTTTAATGGCCATATCTCTAACATGATTCCATCGAATAGGAAAATTCCTATTTTTCATCTTAATAAAGGCAATAATATTTTTATAGTTATCATAAATAACATAGGCATCTCCTCTAAAGTATAGAGAATACCCACTTTGTATCATTTGGCCCACGTTAAGCAGATTTTGCACAAGACTAGGAACTAAATATACATCAGGAATATATTTTGGGCCTTTATTTGTTTCAATAGCAATGGTTCCTTTTCCTTTTGCATCGACTATTGCGCCATTGCCCAATTTTATTTGATTTTTCAGCGACGTATCAATATCGGTGAATATTGATTCATCTTTCGTCATATGATTGCTACACCTATTATCAATATACCATGGATCATGTTTCTTGTCATTTGTCACTTGGCCTGCATAGAATAAATGGTTTGTCTTTTCTTCTACTTCTTTTTTTTCCCTTTTCTTCGGCATACTAGCTTGATGATCATGATTTATTTCTAAACCGGTAATCTTTCTTTAAATAATTAGTTTTCTTGCAAACACCACACGATGGGTACTTCTCCTTTTGAGAAAATTTTCCTCCTCTTTTATTTTTCCATAAGCTCCTTCCACCAATTTTAGATTGATGAGAATGTATGTTTATTTTGGATTGGAAGGCACTTTCAACTAAATTTTTATCTTGTGCCATTAGTATTTTTTCATGTACTTCTAGAAAGCCAATTGATTCACTTATTGCAAGTGACACTAGTATTTTTTTTTCTATGACCCTTTGATTGGTGATTCCATCTCCATGGCTTTCATTTGATTAACTAGTTCCTTTAATTTTCCACAGTATTCTTGAATGGTCTTATTTACTTTCATTTTAGAATTCTCAAATTCTCTTCTTAGAGTTTCAAGCTGAATTGTGAGTACTTTTTCTGATCCTTGAAATTCTTCTTAGAGTATTTCCCAAGCCTGCTTCATAGTCTTCGCTCCAATTATTTTTGAAAAAACTATTTTCGAGAGCACTTGTTGAATAACACATAATACCCTTGCATCCTTTTGTAGTTGATCCTTCGGAACAAATGCACCTTCTTGTGAAGCCTCATAACCTTTCTCCACGATATCCCATAAATCTTGGGCCATCAAATACGTAGTTATTTTGATGCTCCAATAGTTGTAGTTATTCCCATCGAAAATGAGAATGGGAAATGAGGATGAGGAAACATTGGCCATGGATGTGGTGTTTTTAGGAGAGGGTGGTTAGGACAGGCACCCAAAACAAACCGGACAAGGTTCTGATACCACTATTAGTGTTTACGAAGGCATATGTTTATTTTCGATGAATGCGTGTACTGTTTTTGGCTATTTTAGGCAAGAAAAAAACTATAGTTTTTATTAACTGGGAAATAGTTACAAGGCTATGGATTGGGTGCTTGATTAGTTTTTGGCAAAATGACATAAATAGTCTCTAAACTTTTATCTAATATGCAATGTAGTTTCTGAATTTTTAATTGGACCAATATGGTCCCTAAACTTTCAACCAATATGCAATGTAATTCCTAAACTTCTAATTTCCCTGAACTTTCGAAATATGTTGAATTTAGTCCTTGAACTTAAATCAATAGAAAGACTATATTGAAGATCTTTATATAGTTCGGGAACTAAGTTGTAGGGGTGAGCGGTTCCATACAGGTTTTACCTGGAACCTGAAACCTACCCATTTATACAGGTTCGTTATTTTGTGAAACCTGGAATCTACCATGCATATCTTGAAACCTAGAATCTACCCTCTCACAGGTTCCAGGGTCGGTTCCAGGTTCCACATGTATTCTTAGTTGAACGATTACAATGAATAATCACATTTAATAACCGTCACCAATTGCTAAAATTCACTGATCACAAACTCATATTTAGAGACAAAAAATATGAAACATTAACAAAGTAAAAGTCTTAATGATAAAGTAATTCTATATTAAACACTCAGCATTGGATATTATAGAATACCGCAGGATGACGCAAAGACATATACAAAAATATATATATAAACTTGCTCCAGGGTCTAGGGTCTAGGTTTCAGGTTCCATCTACCTGGAACCTGGACCATACCCGTCAAAACAAGTTCCTTAAATTTTGGAACCTAGAACCTACCCTCTATACCTTGGAACCTGGAACCGACCGGTTCCATCGGTCCGGTTCTTCAGGTTCCAGGTTCTACCCTGGAACCATGCCCACCTCTACTAAGTTGAACAGGTTCCAAAAAAGTTCAAAGACCACATTGATAAAATTAAAAGTAAAGGGACTATATTGTATATTAGGCTAAAGTTCAAGGACCATACTAGTCAAATTAAAAGTTCGTGGACTATATTACACAATAAGTCAAAGCTTATGGACTATTTGTATCATCATCCCTTAATTTTCTATATATTCTTACATGAGCACTGTCGAGTCTACTTATAGGCAAATCTGTCGCGACCCTCTAAAAAAATTTTAAATTTTAAAAGGGGTTAACGGATTATTAGGTTAATTAGATTTGACTAACCTAACGCGGACCCTCCCAAGCCCTACCGAATCGCAACTTTGGTTTTTGTTTAAATGATTTTGAAATTTGGAGTCGCCACTAATCGTTCTTGGTAGGTCGATTAGAAACCTAAATAAATTAGCGGGAGAACTAATTTATTCCTGCGAACCAGAGATTAGGAGCTCGGGGACTTGGTTACACTAGTTAATTAAAACTAATGCCCTTTCGGTACCTTAATTTCATGGATATCCTAATTCGGCAACTCAGACTTGGTTTATTCCTAAGGCTCTAGTAGGGTATTTTCTTTTGTGTTTTCACTTTTTAAATAGGATGCATGGATGGTATATATTTTTATTTGTTATATTTTTTTAAGTGTTAAAGTTCCCTGAAGCCGAAAGAGGGAGTGTGTTAACGACTTCTGTGCAGTATTACGACCTGCTTATCTTTTGGGTCTGATGATTCGAAAATTAAATTATAGGAAGTACATGACAGTGAATAAACACCTCCAATGGGAGGCCTAGCATTGGCTTGGCTCTTCCCTTTGGGATTTAAGGTACAGGTATTTAAGTTGCAAGTATTTAAACTACTGTAAGTAAAAACCTCCAATGGGAGGCTAAGCATTGGCTTGGCTCTTCCCTTTGGGATTTAAGGTACAGGTATTTAAGTTGCAGGTATTTAACTACTGTAAGTAAAAACCTCCAATGGGAGGCTAAGCATTGGCTTGGTTCTTCCCTTTGGGATTTAAGGTACATGTATTTAAGTTGCAGGTATTTAACTACTGTAAGTAAAAACCTCCACTGGGAGGCTAAGCATTGGCTTGGCTCTTCCCTTTGGGATTTAAGGTATAGGTATTTAAGTTGCAGGTATTTAACTACTGTAAGTAAAAACCTCCAATGGGAGGCTAAGCATTGGCTTGGCTCTTCCCTTTGGGATTTAAGGTACATGTATTTAAGTTGCAGGTATTTAACTACTGTAAGTAAAAACCTCCAATGGGAGGCTAAGCATTGGCTTGGCTCTTCCCTTTGGGATTTATGGTGCAGGTATTTAAATTGCGGATGGACTTTGTCCTCTCCATTCTGGGGTATGAATTCTTTAAAATAAAATACAACAAATTGATTCAACAATTTGAAATTTGTGCGCGCTTGAGGACTCCTCCAAGCCGATTTTATGCTTCCATAAGGTTGACCATTGATATAAAGCTGCGGCTTCCTGACATAAAATAGAGTGAAATGTCAGTATACAAAATATGTGCTAATCTGCACCTAAAACCAGAAGAGTGGAAAGAGTACTTATCTCCCATTTTTTTGGGAGGGATTTCTATAATTGATTTTCGCTCTCTATGTTCCCAATATATAGAGTTTCTTTTGAATTAAGAGGGACTTTTAGTCACAGATCAGTTGAGAAATCGGTGGACAGCTTAGGAGCTTGTCTGGGCCAATTTTTGCATCTCTACGAGATTTTTGCTGTTGACGTAGAGATATCCTTCTCCTGACATAAAATATGAAAAAAAAAGAGATGGAGAAAGTGTATACAATTTGTGCTAATTTGCAAGTAAAACCATAAACAAATGAATAAATAAAAACACTTAGCTCGAATTTGCTTGCTCGTTGACGAGGATGAACTCTTGATTTATATTAATCGATGAAGGAATTTGTGATGATAACCCCTAGCTTTAAACTCCCATCATCTTCAAAATTCTCTCTCTTTTGGTATTTTCTTTCTCTCGAATTTTTCTTCAATCTCCCAAAACTCTCTCAAACATCCAAAATTTTCTCTCCAAAAAAATTCCTCTCAAACACTTCAAATTTTCTCTCCAAAAATCTCTCCCCTCAAGCTCACTTCTTCCTCCTTTTATAATCTACTCATCTATCTCCCATTCTAATTTTTCCACTAATTCTATCTCTCATTCTAATTTCTCCACTAACTCTTCTTCATCTCTATCTTCCCTTCTCTATTCTTATCTTCCATTCTAATTTCTCTACTAACTCTTCTCCATCTTCCATTCTCTATTCTTATCTTATTTTCTCTATCCATTCTTCTCCAACTTCTCTTCTTCATCTTCCCTTCTCTATTCTAATTTATCCACTAACTCTTCTTTTTGTTATTTGTAAAATAATCCTTCAAGATTTAAGTATTTGCACTCTAGTCCTTGAATTTTAAGTATTTACAATTTAGTCCCTGAAAAAATATATTTCTTTAAGTCCAAATCTCCTCACAATTTTTGACACACCAAAATTTACCACATGTCAAATTTAAGCTCATTTCTTGCCGTTGAAAATAATGCAGAATTTAATTAAAGCCATTTTGCAAAATTAAGTCATTCTGGGTATAATTGGGCCAAGATGAAAATTTAAAATATTAGAAGACAATGTCACAACTCATAAAAAGTGAAAATTAAAAATAAGTTGACTCAAATTAAATTTTTTTAGGCCCGATTCAAGATTATACTCATGAAGGAACACGTGACTCGAATTGGATTTTTCTGAATTTGCGATGGCCAATATGAAAATAGATTTAAAATAAAAATATTAACTATCTTTGTGTATTTTTTTGGCCTCAAATGTTATTTTCCCAAAATTTTCAGGTATTTTTGTATTTTTTTTAAAAAAATTAAAAAATATATATATATATATAATATGAAATTTTATTTTTTGTTCAAAAATGGTTGCCTAGGCTTGGCCAAGGCTTCCAAAGTTGATTTTTCAATTTTCTCATTTTTTCTTTATTTTTTGTTTTATGAATTTTCGAAAATAAAAATACCGAAAAATACTGAAAATATGAAAAATCGTTTTTTGGTCAAAATTGGTTCCCTAGGCTTGGCTAAGGTCCCCAAAGTTGATTTTTCAATTTTATGAATTTTTATGGATTTTTTATTACTTTAGCAATAGAAAAAAAATGATTAAAAATCAGGTGTCAACAGCTGCCCCTCTTTGAAAGGAAGCTCGATAGAGGTTCATTTCAAAGACGAAATGACACCTGAATTCTAATCGACTCAATACAAGGAAATAAAAAGAGTCGTGACATGAATGTTCCACTGAAAATGAAATGAGAACCTAAGGATTCGTTATATAAAAAAACTTTAGGGTGGTTGAACTTGAACTCGTATGGTGGATCAACCCATGGTAGATTCCTAATAAAATGATTCTACTGATTACAAATTGAATTAAAATTTGACCCGTATGGTGGGTCATACCATTTGACCCGTATAGTGGGTCGTACCATGGTAGATTCCTAATAAAAGGATTCTACTGATTAAATTTTGATTGAGATTTGACCCGTATGGTAGGTCACCCCATGGAGATACCTGTAAGAAGGACTTGGTGCCTGTAGAAAGGACTTGGTGTCTGTAAAAAGGACTTGTGCCTGTAAGAAGGACTTGATTTGCATGTAAAAAGGACTTAATTTGCCTGTAAGAAGGACTTACTTTGCCTGTAAGAAGGACTTTGTGCCTGTAAGAAGGACTTGCGTTGCTTATAAGAAGGACTTTGTTTGCCTGTAAGAAGGACTTGATTTGCCTGTAAGAATGACTTTATGCCTGTAAGAAGGACTTTGTGCCTGTAAGAAGGACTTGATTTGCCTGTAAGAAGGACTTGGTGCCTGTAAGAAGGACTTGGTTTGCCTGTAAGAAGGACTTAGCTTGCCTGTAAGAAGGACTTGATTTGCCTATAAGAAGGACTTTGTGCCTGTAAGAAGGACTTGGTTTGCCTGTAAGAAGGACTTAGTTTGCCTGTAAGAAGGACTTGATTTGCCTGTAAGAAGGACTTTATGCCTGTAAGAAGAACTTGATTTGCCTGTAAGAAGGACTTTGTGCCTATAAGAAGGACTTTGTGCCTGTAAGAAGGACTTGATTTGCCTGTAAGAAGGACTTTGTTTGCCTGTAAGAAGGACTTGATTTGCCTGTAAGAAGGACTTTGTGCCTGTAAGAAGGACTTGGTTTGCCTGTAAGAAGGACTTGGTTTGCCTGTAAGAAGGACTTTATGCCTGTAAGAAGGACTTGGTTTGCCTGTAAGAAGGACTTAGTTTGCCTGTAAGAAGGACTTTATGCCTGTAAGAAGGACTTGGTTTGCCTGTAAGAAGGACTTGGTTTGCATGTAAGAAAGACTTAGTTTGCCTGTAAGAAGGGCTTGGTGTACCTCAAAGGGTGCCATTCTGAAATCTGGGGAGACCAGGAATCCTACAGAAGCTCAAACCCAAATTATATTCTCCTGTCGCTTTAGGAATAAACCAAAGAGGCAGAGATCAAAAAGTCTCGAACATTTCTGTCCTTGAGACAAATCATGCTTTATTGAAGAAGGTGGATACCTATATATACCGCAATGGATTCGAGTACCCCAACAACCGTCAGAATTCATTCTCTTGAAAAGTTCAGGTTGAAGATATACTTACCTGAGAATTTGGAAGAAATGCTTGGTGGCTTCTCGACAACCAGGCTTGTTCATTCAATAATCGCCGAATGGATTTCAAGACTTTGGAAGGTAACTCAAACACCGGGAATGTGTTGCCTGTCAGGCAATGTCAGAGCTAACATGTGCAAGCATTTTCATCAATGCGTTCATTGGTTCATACAAAATTGTTCAGCTAAGTTGGCAATGATTAGAAGTAGTCTGTGTGATAACTCATGATGCAATCAATCAAAATGTGGATCATGCAAAACTATTCTGTCAAGTTTGCATTACCAATTCTATTTAAGGAGGTTCTCATAATATGAACGCCTCGAATGTAATCTGAATGGGGGACTTTAGTCCGAAGGGGCTTTCTCTCACTCTAGAGAAAGGCTGTTTATCTGTAGATTAAAATGTTAGACCCGTGTGTAGAAATGGTTTAACTTTCCTCATCCTGTTATGCCCCATTTTGCACATTTGATGTCTCCTATGCAGTTTATACTCTAAGTTGGAGTTGGTAAATTAAACATGCGGAATAATCATACATAATTCGTGAAATGTGTAAACACAATGCCGATGTGACAATTTTTAGCATCATGTGTATTTATATAATGTGCAAACATGGGCGGATTTGAATTGCCCCTGGTATGTGGGTGGATTGAACAAATTGGGAAGCCCACTCCTCATGTCGAGGAGCGGTTTGTCTCAAGTTTTGCCCCTGCACGATGAGGCATATGGGTGAGGGAGCATTTTGGTTTGTTTAGTGACAGCGACCGCCATGGTTTAGCAGTTAAATGCCCCCCATTTTTCACCAGAATAGATCTTGTCAAATGATCATCATTTTCTTTTGGATTTGTCTCCTCCAACATGTTACATGTTAGTATAAATATTTCCTGTAACAAGAAAAGGAGACATGTCAACCGGTATTAAAAGGGATAAATTGGAAACGATACTGATTTACCCTTCATCTTGAATGCCTTGGACAAGTCTTTTACCAATTTTGCTGGGTTGAGTTTTCTTCGACTTCTGTTGGATGCTTCACCATTAAGCCGAGAATGTGGCAAAATATTGACTTCGGTATTACTTGTCGAGTATTCCTTCTTGCAAAAAGAAATACACAAAAAGTTGTTTCATTTATTTATAATACATACAACATTCCCCACTTTGGAGATCGAACTCGGGATATTTCGGACCTACTGTCATCCCCCATACCATTCGGTCCATTGGACCATAGGTGTCCATGGGGTTTTCTTTTCAAAGGTTAATCCTTGGGGATAACGCGGCCCTGTTGTATCACCTTGGGCCTTGTTACGATATTTCTCGAGGTAATTTGCAATCCATGTTAAGAATGGAATAAAAAAATTCAGGACTCGAGATGATTATGTGCAAATTAGAACGATACAGAATTACCCATGTCTGAGATTGTTCGGATCTTTCGCTTGTATTTTTCTTTAACCGAAGCTGCCAATCCCGTGGTAATGTCCATGAGTTGATTTGCCCCCAATTTAGCCCGACCAGGAAATTTGGTTTTTGGATACAACTGTATTCTCGAGTCGCTTTTGCAAATTCCTGAAAATAGAAGGGATCAAATTTAAAACCGGAGCAATTTAAGGGTAAATTGGAACGATACGGATTTACCCTTCAAATTTACGCAGATTTCGTCTCGATATTAATTTTTTCGAGTTTGGTGCGGTTAACGGCTCCGAGCATTTAATAGGGGGGAAAGGGAAATGATTACTTCTAGCTTGTGCATTAATTTTGGACATCGACAAAAGGCGAGAACGTGCGATGAAACTAAGTAGACGTATTCGTCTAGGTTTAATCTTCTTCATGATGCTCTCGCGGGTTGCGGTAGACGATGATATCAAGAACATTAGAGAGACATTTAGTGTGGCTTTCCACCAGCCACCTAGACACCCGCGTTCAATCATGTAAATTAATAAAGCTACCACCACTTAATTAGTGTGCCAATAAATTCGGCCATTTGTTGCGTGCCCCACTTCAACCGTGTTTTGTTTCTTTCGGTGCCCATTTGCTCTTGTCGAGCGCCTGTAGCATTGGGAGAAATACTTGTGGGTCACATTCATTAATAGAACCTCGGTCCTCTAAAACCCTCCGCGTGTTTCGGATCCGAGGAAATCTTAAGACCGGTCTCTGGTTGATTTAATCAGGTTAAGGTACTTATTTCATGGTTTCTGATTATATAATCCATATTGTCTTTCAAAAGACGCGGGATCCTCTGCAATACATTAAATATGCCCCCGTGTTTAATCAGTATAAGTCCACCGTCATATCAGAATACACTGCCCATACAAGTTTACGGATTGACACAACTCTGTCTGTCAAAGATGGACAGTGTTCGTTTGCCCCCCTGAATTAACGGTTGAAGCCTTGGTGTTTTTCGTCTTTTGGTATTTCTGAAGATGATTCTTGATATATTATTGAACTTAATTTTTACACCCGTCTGGGGTATCTAGGATCTCCCTGCAAAAGAAAAGGATATAATTAGTATGCGACACAAGGAATGTCAGTCCATGACTCCTATATTAGTCCAATTTTATTTTTTCTATTTTATAGAGAAATCAGAAAAAAAAAATTTCCTTAGGAAGAAATGGGTTAATTTCTGATACAGAATTTTTTTTTGCAGATTTATTACTCTTTTTTTTATTTTTTTAAAGGAATGTGACAAAATCTCTTGATGTTTACTAAAATTTTTGAAGGAATTTCCTTTTTATCAAAATAAATTTTCCGAGGTAAATTTAACAGGAAAATTTTATTTTTATTGAAGCAGGAAAGACATAATAGAAATCCTTTATTGGTTAACAAAATTCCCCCGAGACATTAGTCTAATTTTATTTAGAGAAAATTTTCTTAGAAAAACATGAGCGAATTTCTCGAAAAGAATTTTTGTTGCAAGTTTTTATAATTTGAAAGAATGTGATAAAATCACTTGATGTTTACCAAAGTTTTTTTTTGCAGGAATTTTTCTTTTTATCGAAATAAATTTTCAGAGGAAAATTTGTCAGGAAAATTTCATTTTTATTGAAGCAAGAAAAACATGACAAAAATCTCTTATTGGTCAATACAATTCCCCCGAGACATTAGTCTAATTTTATTTAGAGAAAATTTTCTTAGAAAAACATGAGCGAATTTCTCGAGAAGAATTTTCTTGCAAGTTTTTATAATTTGAAAAATGTGATAAAATCACTTGATGTCTACTAGAGTTTTTTTTGAAGGAATTTTTCTTTTTATTGAAATAAATTTTCAGAGGAAAATTTTTTCAGGAAAATTTCATTTTTATTAAAGTAATAAAAACATGACAAAAATCCCTTATTGGTTAATAAAATTCTCATGAAGGGATTTTTTCACATCATTTTTTCAAAAAAAAATTTCTAAAAAGAAATGAGGGACAAATTTAATTTTTATTTTCTTTTAAAAGAATGGTCGTAATATCAAGCTCAAAAACTGACTAACACCTAGCATGGACCGACCGAAAATAAATACAAGATAAAATTAGAGAACTTACTTTTACCTTGGAGAAATGCAAATCACATAGTCATGCGCATGACTCAAGTGAGGAGTGGACTCTAGAAAATAAAAGAAGGAGAGACAGGGTATGGACCTAAAAGGCCCCCACTATCTGAATTGACAACCTTACCCTCCGCGCAATCAAATCACAATGGGAAGAATTATCAATTCAGATAATGAGCGGGATAAAATATGGTCAACCCAAGCGCAATCGACGCAAGAGCTTTGCATATTCGATCCCTATCTATGGTTACCTAGGAAAAATTTCGCGACTTGGGTTTAGACGCTTGTGTGTGCAGGTGTTGTGATCCTCAGAATATGCAAGACATGCACAACAATTGATATCAAAACAGCGCTTCTAAAAATGTGCGAAATTAAACATAATCCCAACACCGAGCCTGCAAAACAAATGGGTTAGCCAAACACTCCGCCCCTTATAACTCCCATCCTGCAAAAACATATAACACCTATAGAATGAGTCCCAAGCAAGATCGCCAAAAGCGAGATATCCATGAAAGTTTCATTGGCCTAAGTCCACTAAGACTTTTAAAATTTCGAAAAAATTTAAGTATTCCAATTGGTATCTTTTTTCGAAAATTTAAAAATCTCTATTCCCCAGTGGAGTCGCCAGTTTGTCGCGACCCTCTAAAAAAATTTTAAACTTTAAAAGGGGTTAACGGATTATTAGGTTAATTAGATTTGACTAACCTAACGCGGACCCTCCCAAGCCCTACTGAATCGCAACTTTGGTTTTTGTTTAAATGATTTTGAAATTTGGAGTCGCCACTAATCGTTCTTGGTAGGTCGATTAGAAACCTAAATAAATTAGCGGGAGAACTAATTTATTTCTGCGAACCAGAGATTAGGAGCTCGGGGACTTGGTTACACTAGTTAATTAAAACTAATGCCCTTTCGGTACCTTAATTTCATGGATATCCTAATTCGGCAACTCAGACTTGGTTTATTCCTAAGGCTCTAGTAGGGTATTCTCTTTTGTGTTTTCACTTTTTAAATAGGATGCATGGATGGTATATATTTTTATTTGTTATATTTTTTTAAGTGTTAAAGTTCCCTGAAGCCGAAAGAGGGAGTGTGTTAACGACTTCTGTGCAGTATTACGACCTGCTTATCTTTTGGGTCCGATGATTCAAAAATTAAATTATAGGAAGTACATGACAGTGAATAAACACCTCCAATGGGAGGCCTAGCATTGGCTTGGCTCTTCCCTTTGGGATTTAAGGTACAGGTATTTAAGTTGCAAGTATTTAAACTACTGTAAGTAAAAACCTCCAATGGGAGGCTAAGCATTGGCTTGGCTCTTCCCTTTGGGATTTAAGGTACAGGTATTTAAGTTGCAGGTATTTAACTACTGTAAGTAAAAACCTCCAATGGGAGGCTAAGCATTGGCTTGGTTCTTCCCTTTGGGATTTAAGGTACATGTATTTAAGTTGCAGGTATTTAACTACTGTAAGTAAAAACCTCCACTGGGAGGCTAAGCATTGGCTTGGCTCTTCCCTTTGGGATTTAAGGTATAGGTATTTAAGTTGCAGGTATTTAACTACTGTAAGTAAAAACCTCCAATGGGAGGCTAAGCATTGGCTTGGCTCTTCCCTTTGGGATTTAAGGTACATGTATTTAAGTTGCAGGTATTTAACTACTGTAAGTAAAAACCTCCAATGGGAGGCTAAGCATTGGCTTGGCTCTTCCCTTTGGGATTTATGGTGCAGGTATTTAAATTGCGGATGGACTTTGTCCTCTCCATTCTGGGGTATGAATTCTTTAAAATAAAATACAACAAATTGATTCAACAATTTGAAATTTGTGCGCGCTTGAGGACTCCTCCAAGCCGATTTTATGCTTCCATAAGGTTGACCATTGATATAAAGCTGCGGCTTCCTGACATAAAATAGAGTGAAATGTCAGTATACAAAATATGTGCTAATCTGCACCTAAAACCAGAAGAGTGGAAAGAGTACTTATCTCCCATTTTTTTGGGAGGGATTTCTATAATTGATTTTCGCTCTCTATGTTCCCAATATATAGAGTTTCTTTTGAATTAAGAGGGACTTTTAGTCACAGATCAGTTGAGAAATCGGTGGACAGCTTAGGAGCTTGTCTGGGCCAATTTTTGCATCTCTACGAGATTTTTGCTGTTGACGTAGAGATATCCTTCTCCTGACATAAAATATGAAAAAAAAAGAGATGGAGAAAGTGTATACAATTTGTGCTAATTTGCAAGTAAAACCATAAACAAATGAATAAATAAAAACACTTAGCTCGAATTTGCTTGCTCGTTGACGAGGAAGAACTCTTGATTTATATTGATCGATGAAGGAATTTCTGATGATAACCCCTAGCTTTAAACTTCCATCATCTTCAAAGCTCTCTTTTGGAAAAAAGGATTCTCTCTCTTTTTTTTATTTTTTTTTCTTTCTCTCTAATTTCTTTCAATCTCTCAAAATTCTCTCAAGCATCCAAGATTTTCTCTCTCCAAAAAATCCTCTCAAACACTTCAAATTTTCTCTCCCAAAAATCTCCCCCCTCAAGCTCACTTCTTCCTCCTTTTATAATCTACTCATCTATCTCCCATTCTAATTTTTCCACTAACTCTATCTCCCATTCTAATTTCTCCACTAACTCTTCTTCATCTCCATCTTCCCTTCTCTATTCTTATCTTCCATTCTAATTTCTCTACTAACTCTTCTCCATCTTCCATTCTCTATTCTTATCTTATTTTCTCCATCCATTCTTCTCCAACTTCTCTTCTTCATCTCCTCTTCTCCATCTTCCCTTCTCTATTCTAATTTATCCACTAACTCTTCTTTTTGTTATTTGTAAAATAATCCTTCAAGAGTTAAGTATTTGCACTCTAGTCCTTGAATTTTAAGTATTTACAATTTAGTCCCTGAAAAAATATATTTCTTTAAGTCCAAATCTCCTCACAATTTTTGACACACCAAAATTTACCACATGTCAAATTTAAGCTCATTTCTTGCCGTTGAAAATAATGCAGAATTTAATTAAAGCCCTTTTGCAAAATTAAGTCATTCTGGGTATAATTGGGCCAAGATGAAAATTTAAAATATTAGAAGACAATGTCACAACTCATAAAAAGTGAAAATTAAAAATAATTTGACTCAAATTAAATTTTTTTAGGCCCGATTGGAGATTATACTCGTGAAGGAACACGTGACTCGAATTGGATTTTTCTGAATTTGCGATGGCCAATATGAAAATAGATTTAAAATAAAAATATTAACTATATTTGTGTATTTGTTTGGCCTCAAATGTTATTTTTCCAAAATTTTCAAGTATTTTTGTATTTTTTTTAAAAAAAATTAAAAAATATATATAAAATATGAAAATTTATTTTTTGTTCAAAAATGGTTGCCTAGGCTTGGCCAAGGCTTCCAAAGTTGATTTTTCAATTTTCTCATTTTTTCTTTATTTTTTGTTTTATGAATTTTCGAAAATAAAAATACCGAAAAATATCGAAAATATGAAAAATCATTTTTTGGTCAAAATTGGTTCCCTAGGCTTGGCTAAGGTCCCCAAAGTTGATTTTTCAATTTTATGAATTTTTATGGATTTTTTATTACTTTAGCAATAGAAAAAAAAATTAAAAATCAGGTGTCAACAAAATCACCGCTTCTTTTAATTGACATATATGAAAGGAGTTGATGTAAAAGATGCAGCAGGAAAAGAGAATTGCTATATTGTATTATTCATCTGTAAACAGAGTACATCAAGGTTTATGAAGAGCTGACAATGTATGAAATAAAGGAAGGAAAAAATATAGAATTTGTACATTCCTAAAATGAAGAAATAATCCAATCAATCAGAGCCAAATCTCCAATCAAAGAGATTATAATCTTCTGTTAGTATCTCCAACACTCCCCCTCAAGCTCGTGGCCTATATATGTCTAAGACACCGAGCTTGCTTAGGAGATATGCATGCTGTCTTTGACACAAAGGTTTGGTAAAGTCATCTGCAGGTTGTTCAGCAGTTCCAATGCCTCTGGTGACTATCACTCCTTCTTGAATTTTATCCCGAGTGAAATGACAATCAACGTCAATGTGCTTCGTTCTTTCATGGAAAATTGGATTTGCTGCTAATTTGAGTGCCGCATCATTATCACAAAACAATTCAGTTGGTCCTTCCATATGTACCCCAAGATCAGAAAGTAAACCTCGCAACCAGATTACTTCACAGACAGTTTTTGCCATGGCGCGATATTCTGCTTCTGCGGATGATAGGGACACAGTTGTTTGTTTCTTGGTTTTCCAAGAAATCAAAGAATTTCCCAATTTTATGCAAAAACCAGTGATAGACCTTCTAGTCATTGGGCAAGTTGCATAATCAGTGTCGCAGAAAGCCATCATCTTCATGTTGCAGTCGCGAGATAGAAAAATCCCAAGCCCTGGGCATCCTTTCAGATACTTTACCACTTTCAACGCTGCATTCATATGGGATTGCTTTGGTTAGTGCATGAATTGGCTTAATATCTGGACTGCATAGCATATGTCAGGTCTTGTCATGGTAAGGTAAATCAACTTTCCCACGAGTCTCTGATATCCCGATGGATCCTCCAGTAGTGGGTCTTCTATAGGCGCAGAAGTGCCTAAATCATATTCATGAGTTGTCATTTTGACATTTTGATCTATGGGGATAATAGCAGGTTTACATCCTGACAGTCCTGCTTCGGATATGATCTCCAATGCGAACTTCCGTTGACTGAGGTTGATTCCTTTATCAGAACGTGCAATTTCAATGCCGAGGAAATACTTTGGGGCCCCTAAATCCTTGATGTGAAAAGTGGAATGCAGGTATTTCTTGAATTTCTCAATGCGAGATTCATCGTTTCCCATGATGAGTATGTCATCAACATAAATCAACAAGTAAATGGATGCTGCACCTGAATTCCATGTGAAAAGAGCATAATCATGTTTTGAGTGCTGAAATCCTGCTGCTGTCAAAGCATCTGTAAATTTGGCATACCATTGTCTGGATGCCTGCTTGAGACCATATAGAGATTTGCGCAGACGACATACCCGTGACTCCCCCTGTCTGCGTAATCCCGGTGGAAGATTCATGTAGATTTCTTCATCGAGGTCGCCATGGAGGAAGGCATTATTGACATCCATCTGATGAAGGGACCAATGGCGTGTAGCCGCAATCGAGAAAAAAGAACGAACAGTGACTTCCTTCGCTACAGGTGAGAAAGTTTCATGATAATCAAACCCTTCCTTCTGAGTGAAGCCCTGTGCCACTAAGCGTGCCTTATATCGTTCGACAGATCCATCTGCCTTAAATTTGATTTTGTAAACCCATTTGCATCCAATGGGTCTTCGATTTTCAGGAAGGGGCACAAGATCCCAAGTGTGATTTTCAATAAGCGCTTTCAATTCAGCTTCCATCGCCTTTTGCCATCGAGGATCTTGTGCGGCCGCTTGGAATGAGGATGGCTCCTGTTCCTCAGATATTCGACTAATACTTCGCACATGTACAGGAGAGAGACGACTAAAAGAGACATAAGAAGATATAGGATAATGGCTACCTGAAGCTTTGGACGCCGAGCAGATATAATCTTTGGTCCATGTAGGTGGTCGAATAGTACGCCCAGAACGTCGTGGTTGCTCAGTGGGAACTGGAGGAACTGGTGTGGAATCCAGTAAATGCATTTCAGGGGACGATGGATATTCCCTAATAGAAGATGAAGGGGCATCTCCAGAAGGTGATTCTGCTGGCGTCATCTCCGGTCTCTCGGCAGGAGTTAATACAATTGGTGCTGGTGGAGTGACAAAAAATGAAGGACTGGAAGTCGAGACATCTTCATCTAAGAAATGCTGGCGTTCCGGAAGAATCGATGATGAAGAATCCTTTTCTTGAAAAGGAAATACATCTTCATGGAAAATAACGTCCCTGCTAATGAAAAAACGTCCAGTAGAAATTTCCATGATTCGATAGCCTTTCTGGAGAGTAGGATATCCCATGAAAATACACGGAGTGGCACGAGGATCCAACTTAGTTCGAGGTCCCGTAGTTGTTACGTAACATAAGCATCCAAAAATCCGCAGATGATCAATGGAGGGTGATTTTCCATAAAGTAACTCAAAAGGAGTAATATCACCAATAACTCTACTGGGCATGCGGTTAATCAAATAGGTAGCAGTGACTACACAATCGCCCCAGAATTGTTCAGGAATGGAGGCTTGATATTTAAGTGCACGAGCAACTTCGAGGAGATGTCTATGTTTTCGCTCTACAACTCCATTTTGTTGTGGAGTATAAGTGCAAGACGTCTCATGAAGAATGCCATGAGAAGAGAGTAGAGACTGACAATCATTAGAAAGGAATTCTCGTCCATTATCGGTGCGAATTTTCTGAACACAAGTATTGAACTGGGTTTTGATCATGGAGAGAAAATTTGATAATTTGGAAACAGTTTGGCCCTTAGAGTGCATGAGGAAGGTCCAAGTGGCACGTGAAAAATCATCGACAATCGTAAGGAAAAAACGTGATCCATCACGATGAGCCGTATGGTAAGGTCCCCAGATATCCATGTGTAGGAGGGAAAAAGGACGAGTGGCCCGAGATGTACTTACGGGAAAAGATTGTCTGGATTGTTTAGCGAGAGGGCATATCGGACATTTTGGATGGGGAAATTTTGCACTATGTCCCAATCGCTGATGATAAAGAAAATTTTTATTAATAGAAACAGCATTACAAGAAATGCTTTCATGCAAGGAATTTAAATCTCCAAGAGAATCTACCCAGAAAAATAGTCCATCTTCAACTCTACCCAAGCCCATCAGTTTGCCAGTCGTACGGTCCTGAAATGAACAATTGTCGGATCTGAATGTGACTGTGCAGGAATTTTCTTGACAAACTCTCGAGACAGAAAGGAGATTGAATTCAAACTCAGGAATGTAGAGGACATTTCGAAGGACAAAATTTTGACCAAGCTGAACTGTGCCAGTTTTAGTGACTAGAGTAGTGTCTCCGTTTGGAAGCCGTACAGATATAGGAGACTGAGATCGCTCATTAATGTGGGAAAATAAATTCTGACTGCAAATTATATGATCACTGGCACCTGAATCGATTATCCATGCATTACCCAAAATAGAATTTTCTTGGGATAAAAGAGTACCTGAGAAACTTGCATTCTCATCAACGGTCTTCATCCGGCTCAGCATTTTTAGAATAGTTTGATATTGGTCTTGAGTAATTGTATTGTGAGCCCCACCTTCTTTTTGTGCAGAAACTTGAAGAACAGATTTGTCCTTCCTTTCACGGTCAGTTGGGCGTCCGTGTAATTTCCAGCACGTCTCTACAGTATGATGTGGTCGTTTGCAATAATCACAAAATTTGTTTTTAAATTTACCTGATAATGGGCCTGTCCGGGAGTTATTTGACCCACGCGATGAGCCCGCTGAAACTGGGCCATAAGCTTCAGAATTTTGACTCGCTGGCCCAGGCCCATAAGGCCCCAAAAACTTGTTGAAATTCGCTGGGCCGTCAGATCGCCCTTTTTGATCTCGGCCGTCCAAGCCAAAGGGATTAGGGTTCCCTTTGGCTGCAGCCGCAGAAAAGGAAAGGTCGCGGTCTCTCTCGAATCTTCCTGCGAGTCCATGGTCCTGTGATCCAGAGAGAGCTTGGCCGCCGGTTCTCAGAGCTTGGTGGGGTGAGAAGGCCGAGAGGGCCACTCCTTCGCCTTGCTTCGTCGCCGTGATCGTCGCCAATCGTTGACTCTCCTCTTGGACAGCGAGTTGAAAGATTCGACCGAGGCTCGGCGGTGGTTCCATCGCAAGAATCTGCGTTCGAAAAGGTAAGAAATCTTCATTTAGCACGAGTAAAAATCTCGTTGCTTTTTCTCGATCACGGATTGCTTGGTATTGTCGAAGGGTCTCCTCTGGTCCGTTTAGGGTTTCTTCGACCGCTTCAATATCATTCCACAGGGCCGATAACCTGTTGAAGGTGCTTGTCACAGTTTGATTTCCTTGTTTGAATTCCGATAGAGCCTGTGTCAAAGAAAAAAGTTTTGCTCGATCGAGCTTCCCGTACATTTCTCGTATATTTGACCACATGGTCTTCGCGTCTTCGGTCGGTGGTAATCTGGCGGCCACTTCGGCTGTAAGGCAATTTCCGATCCACTGCCGTACTAACTGATTACACCGCCGCCAGTGACGGCGATGACGCTCGTCTGTTGGGATTGGAATCGTGCCGTCCAGAAAACCATCTTTATCTTTTGTGACCAAAGCTCGTCGGAAGTCTTTCGCCCAAACCGAATAATGCTCAGATCCGGCCAACTGGAGGCTGATGAGCCGTAATTCCGGTCCGTCGGCCGGCGATGTGTACAATGGATCTCCGATCTCCGGTCGGTTGCCGCCGATCCCGAGTGTGTACGGGTACACGGCTTGGTATCCGGGTGGAGGATTCGGGTAGGGATCCGACCCAAAACCCGTTCCCATACCCGATTCGGGTGTTTGCCCCGCATAGTGAAAAGTGGGCCCGGGGGTTGGGCTTGCCCCATATGCGGCTGGTGGGCCTCCCCCGGGCTGATTACGTCCCTGTGCCCCATCGGATGACGGCAATGATGACCCAAACACAGTGGGCTGAGTAGGCCCATAGTACCACGGAATTGGCCCGAAATGGGCTGGCATGTACTGGGTAGGCTGGCCCGAAATGGGTTGCCCCTGGTTGGCCTGATGCTGTGGACACTGAATGGGCTGAGCCTGACTGAGATTGCCCTCAATGGGCTGATCCTCAACAGAAGCATTTTCAGGATTTCCTGAAGGCGAATTCTCCACATCCGAACGGCTGTGGCTTTCTTCGGTGAGTTGTTCTTTGTTCTTCATGGTATCAAACAAGAGAGATTTTGATTCTCACACGTGGTTCTAAACTGTTGTTGCAGATATGGACCGCAACAACAAGAGAAGAAAAACAAGGTGCAGGCAATCAAGAAAAAATGGAGCGGAAGCTAGGCTAGGAATCAGGCTCTGATACCATGTAAGGAGTTGATGTAAAAGATGCAGCAGGGAAAGAGAATTGCTATATTGTATTATTCATCTGTAAACAGAGTACATCAAGGTTTATGAAGAGCTGACAATGTATGAAATAAAGGAAGGAAAAAATACGGAATTTGTACATTCCTAAAATGAAGAAATAATCCAATCAATCAGTGCCAAATCTCTAATCAAAGAGATTATAATCTTCTGTTAGTATCTCCAACAATATATCAACACCTATTTATCTTTAACACTACTACAAACTAGCTATACTTTGCATGTTACAGCTGTTCTTCTTTTTTTTTTTTTTTTGAATACGTGCCCTACGTGTCTTTATTTCTAACCATGCACACTTTGACTTAATATCCAAGATTTTTCTACATGCTCTAGAGAATTCTGTGCCCTTCTTCTACCGTAGGAAGATTGGGTGATTTGGGATCATTGAGAGTTTTTCTGGTAAATGGATCACTCCTGGACACTCTTATATAATCAATTCTCATTCTGAACGGTTTACCCATTTTTCAATTCATTCGAAAAAATAAATTAAAAGCCTAATAGATGAGGCACCAGAAAGTAATGCTCAATTATTGCTTGACAATTTTTCTTGTCGCTATTATTACCAAAAAAAAAAGTATAACAGCATTTTCTGCGGGTCTATTACTCTCATCGTTTATTTATTTTTTCAACTCTTAGTTAAACAAAGAGGTTACATAAAATAAAATAAAATAAAAAGTTTCTGTCTGAAGGAGTTGGTACTCGTCTGCTACCTTAAGTCGGAGAGAGGATATGCAAACACGGCTATCGATGCAAGCAATATTGTTCCCTCCATTTTTCTCGTGCCTTGACCTAAACACAGGATTAAAAAAAGACCTTAGACAAAAATACAAATACGAAAAGGACTTAAAAATATACAAGCAGGAACAGCTCTATCAAAGAAAAAGACACAATTATATTGCACACGGGACTAATATTTTCGGTCTATATTTACCACGTCGATTAGTTAGCAAGTTCATATGCATCTAAGATGAATAATATGAGAATCACGACTCGATAAGATGTCATTCCTCGAAGAGTATTTAGAAATTATTGGGTGCTTCTTCTGCGCGGTGTTCCGGCTTTCTGTAACTTGTTTGGCAAACATAAATGGCAACAACTTTCAAGAAGCCGCCTCACTCGATTTCAAGATGTTGTACTTTCAAAGCAACAGTACGCAATGCAATTGCGAACTCACCAGAAGGACCGCCGATCAATCGCGAGTCTGGATTGTGGTTTGGGATGGGTCGAGGTTGTCATGATGGAGTGCGTAAGGTTTCGGCCTCATTGGATATGTCATAGTAATCGTTAGTTGAGGAGTACTAAAATAGTAGATCAAACAATGAATCGAATGGTCAACTGCCAATAGTCAACGCTTTCCTTGGGGAATCTCCGGGAACTTGTCATAATACGAGGAATTGATATTTAGCTGTAATAATACGAGGAGGAGGGAGTTGACTTAACTGAATGGATGATGAAAAACGTGGCCTAATTAATTGAAGCCGCTCGCGTTGACTTGACTAACTGGTGACGTGATTAATGTCCCGCTTTTCACTCAAAATGCCCAATGTAATGTTTTGTTACGGTGATCTGACATTCATAGTTTATTTGTAAATTAAACAAATAAAGAGGTACCTTATCCCACATAAAAAAAAATTAAGTGCGTGACATATATAAGTGGAAGGTTTCTAACCTTAAAATTGAAGATAACGAGCTAAGTGGACTAGACCCTATAGTACCTATGTGGGTATGCGATTGTTGGCTGCATTTAGCACGTTTATGTGCTTCTGCCCCAGAATTGACACTAATCAACAGTTATGTTTCTTGTTCAATAATTTTCAGTTTTCATAGTTTGATTTCATTCTTCCCAATTGTTTTTGTAACACCTAATGGGATTCTAAAGGTCACTTAGGAATATGCTAATGATTATGAAGCTAATTAACCACTGTACATCTAGGGTCGCGATCGCGAAGCTGAATTGAGTTGACTTTTCCATCCTGAAATCTTCTGACACTTCCCCAAGGGGATCGACATCTATTTCGACAATGTTGGGGGCGAGATGCTGGATGTAGTGCTACTCAATATTAAGCTTCGTGATCGAATATCTCGCATTACAACCTTGAAGCACCCCGACAGGGGTACTCAACTTTTTTTTTTTGGTGAATTAAGAAGTATAATGACTAATCAAAGCACAAATTACAAGGAAGCAAACCCGATCACACAAACCTCACACTCGTTACAACATTAGGAAATGTCAGGACAGGTGCAAGGGTGATGCTAGTGAAAAAACCAGAACAACAACTAGAGAGCCGAAACAGTGGCCAAAGGGCAAAAACAATAGCTCAACAAATACCCAACATATACACAGAAAGGGGCAAAACAATGACCAGAGAGCAGAAGCCCCAAAACTCAAGACCGAATAGTAGGCAAGACTCAAGCAAAAAACTGACAGAGAGATGCCCCAGCAGCCTTACATCCTTCGACTGTAGGGGATGTCTTCCACATGTTTAAACGTCAAGGTCTTGTCTCTGACAACCTTTTCAAGGTGCTTCTTAAGAGCAAGCACGAAAAGTGACTTGTTTCTAAAATGAATATGATTACGTTCGGTCCAAATCATGTGAGATAAGGTGCCAAAAGAAAACCATGCAATACACTAAAGAATATTTCAATGTGCTTGATTATCATTACCTCTATCCAAAGTACCTAGAGATGGTTTTCCCTCGGACTACGTTGACAAAAGTTAGTAATTTATTTGTAGGCAAAGTATAAAAATTGGTAATTTAAAGAAAAGAGTTGGTATCTTGCCAACAAGTTTATGGACAAGTAATATATTTATAGAGAGAGAGAAGAGGGGGGGGGGGAATCTACGAGCAATTTACCAATACCTATTTTCGATCAAGAGGATTTGAACTTTATGAAAGTTTTCACAAATTTAACTAGCAGTGGATATTTTTGCCCCTTTTTTTCCCAAATGGAACGAGAGAATCATGCCACCTATTTATTTCCAAGTTCTCTACTATCTAAGTTTCGTCCAATGTGGCAACCCATGTTTTGTTTGCCAAAGCCATTTCTTTTAATGGTTAGAAAGAAAAAGATGGAAAACAAAAAACATAACTTGTCCAAAGAGAGCTCTAAAAAAGGAAAATTACTCAATTAGTTTTAAACTTCTTATACGGATGTCAATTTAGTCCTAAATATATGTGTGAAGTTTCAATGTAGTCTTTTTGATCAATTTTTATCTGAAATCGCTTACGTCGTTGTTCAATTATCACCGCTTGTCCTACTCTACCACATTAGTGATATCCGACAAAACTAAGCCAAAGTACTACATTGAAATTTCTCCCAAATGGTCATGACTAAATTAGTAAATTTGAAAAATTTAAGACCGAATTGACATCCGTACAATAGGTTTATGACGAATTGAACAACTTCTCCTTTAGAGGCAGTATATTGCATTGATAAATTTACATGTTGTCGATGCAAATTTCGGATTTTGAAGATTTAAGAAGTCCTGGAGATATTACCAAGTACCAAGCTCTTTGGCATATCTCCACGCCACAAGATATGGCTACGCTTGTATGATTTGTGCACACGCAATACCAGACCACCGCTTCAGCTTTCTCTTACTTCATTTCCCCTTGGACTGTGCCGGTTTGTGACACTCCTGTTTACCAGTGAATATGATTTTTCGGCCGAATGGCGAGAATGGTTTCAAGTTGCACTGCACCATGCAATACTTCACACAATTCACAGGAAGACTTTGAAAGTTAGTCATGCTCGTCATCGTAGTCGGCGTGCAGTGCGTATCTTTTGATGCTGAGGGCATCTTTCGCGCACATTCCTTCTTAAATACCATTCCAGCGTGCTTCTCACGATCCGGATTACCTTGAAAGGCACGGGTTGCTGATGATATTCCGGGGTAATATTGGTTGTGTCCTACTTGTAGTATAATGAGTAACGTAGACATTCAAATTGCAAGTTTTGTGATGTTTGAGGTTGTCCACCCAAGTGCTGCAACTGACGGTTTGGTTATTAGAGAGCCTTATGTTTTGCTTGCATTAGGGCCATTAGACTCTGATGTTTGTTCTATTCACCACCTCATCCACAGGATGTGTCTATCTAGCTACTTTCAAAGTTTCGGGTTCCGTGGTCGACCGATGGTAGAATCCAACAGAAAAATAAACTGAACTCATATAGATGATGAAGTATTGCACAGAACAGTCTTGCACTTCCTAAATGATTGTTCGTGAATGTCAAGTATAAAAACTTCATGGCTTCATCAGTCTCTGCGACTCGGATGTTGTGAGCATTGGAGATGGAGATTGCTTGATCTCTTGCGCTTCCATATCTCCCATCCCGGTACCGCCGCCACCATTTTTGGTCAGCTCAACTCCCATGGATCCCTCTTTGGAACCCCTTTGAGTACTAGACCCATCGGCCGTTGCTTTTCTTAAATTCTTGTTCCTTTTCGCGTGCTGTGCCCAGCCGACAAGCCCCTCATGTATGTGATCGTCGAATATCGCCCTCTTAAACGAAGTCCCCATCTTAATCACGTCGACACAAACAAACGAAAGAAACACATCAGTCTCATCGCTTACCTAAATCACATGTAACATAATAGACATAACAAGTAACCCTCACCTGTGTTACAATTGCGTACAGAGGTAGTGTGCTGTAACTGCAAAGGAACTGGACAAAGACTCTGCAGAACAAGAGCAAAACTTTGATGTCAGGAGTCGAAGATTAGCCTTTGTACTATGCCTGGATCGAAGAGATTATTGTCAGCCTCACCCAATGACAAGTCTCGGGATGATATAACCGACCTCGCCCATTATGCAGGAGCTGAATTTATATTGGAGCTGCAGAACGTCGGAGCATTAGTCGAAGTCCTCTTTGTGCTTTAGGAATTACTGATTTTAACTGACAATTAGGCCCACTTGTCCTTACCAATATGAAGAAGAAGAAAGCCAGTTCAAAGGAGTTTTGGAACAGGATGATGTGGATCAAGACGAGGACAAGCCGAGGCCGGTGGAACCAAAAATGGTCGTCGGAAGGCTGGACAACCAAGTCCCCTGCAATCGCCGCATGCCTCTGGGCAACCTCCTGCGCCAACTGAGTTATCACATGCTCCAGTTTGGCTCCGACCGCGAGCAAAAGCTGCACAGAAGCAATAAGCCATTTAGACAACAGAACCTTCTGCATAGTAACTCGGCAGATTTCCATCTACTTACGATCAACGGGATGAAAGCTATCCAGAAGTACGCGTGCCAGCCTGCGCAAATTATTCCAAGACAGTTCATCAATTGGAAATAATATCTCTAGTACAGCTTCTACACAACTGTATGCTCTAACCAAGACAGACAGTGCCTCGACAACTTACCGGCGACATTGAGCAGCAAGAAGACCACGACGAATAACCAAAGGTACCAACTGTGACAATGAGACGATCATTTTGTAGATTATAGCCTGAAGAAGAGCAAACTTCCTACAACGCGCAAGTTCTTTCGTGAAGTAAAAGGGAAATAGCTAAAAGCAAGTTCCTTTCACCTTATTCCGACAACTTTCTTGAAATCAGCCTCCAGGGCGCGTATCATGTACTTGTGGAAATTGAATTTCGGATTGCCTCTACAGTGAGCCTGAGCAGATGAAGGAAACACACGTCAGGATCGGTCGCCATGCATAGACATCGTACGGACTAAAAATCATGTTGTCGACAAATGTCTACCATGATAAAACCCAAACGAAGAGTGGTATAGTCCGACTTGGTCACGGAACCATAGAACTGCTTGAAAAACGAATGCTGCACAAACAAGAAAATCGGTCAAGGAAAAGCCAAGGCCTATTAAAATCGCCTGAATATGAACCCGGACAAAATAAAATACAGGCAAATGACAAAGTTACACCGAAATTCGAAGACTTACCACCCAGCCGAGTACAGACAAGTTCTTGCCAATGCCGAGAAAACGGCCTCTTATGAAGGTGTGATCCTGGACATTCGTGAACTTCGTTCGAAAGGCTGTACATCAGTTTTTTGGATGTTTGAGACTAGAAAGTTGGAGTGAGATCGTACAGAAGAAATATGCGCCGGCAAAATTTTCCACTTAATGATCGAACGGCATTACCTTCTTCGGGGTCGTACTCCTCCTTCTGGATGGCATCCTCCCACCGCTTCCATAGGCGTATCTAAAAGCCGAACAAGACGAGATCGAGCACTCAGGCAACTGGTTTTGAGACACATTCGAGAGAAAAGAGACCGAAAAGGACAGATCACGACATCAAGTTACCTGGGCTCCTCCGCATAGGATCGTTAGAGCGCAGAAAACCACGTGCACGACGGCGAGCACGAAGATGAAAATGTGCAGGTGATGAAGCGCCGTGAGAGACAGCAACGGCACCTTCCCCTGCAACGATAATTACAGCGTCATTCTGCCGCGATAATCTCTAGCTTTTGTGCCATGACCCAGGGCCTCAAGGTACGCTATGTCATCTCCTACCGGGCAGTTGTAAATCTCACACGAATGGAGTTCACAGCATCACATGTAAGAGCGGTAGGACGTGCTCTTGGAGGTAACTAATGACTTTTATTGACAGTAAGGATCGTCAAGCATTGAGAAGTGCTAATCAGAATTAAAATCCGAGCTAAAGTTGATTTCTTATCTGCCAAAAAGGTACGGATCAGAAGCCTGTCAGGGGAATTGGGCCACGAAACGTTGAAAACAGTGACTGAATACTTAGAAAAGCCAAATCATATGTCGCTGGATTAGCCATGCCTTTGGACTTCAACTTCAAAGAAAAAACACAACTAAGTACAGATGGGATCTCCAAAATGAAAGATGGCATATCCCTTAGAAAATCTACAATACGTGCCCCGCATTAGCTCTACTTTACTAGTGATGAAGCCAGCCACTATCCTGTTTTCGTGCCCAATCAAGGCAAGTCGTGCGTATACCTAACACCTACATATTATAAGATAAGGCCCATCTACCATCTCTCTCTTTCTCTCTAGAGAGAGATGGATATTTGTGATGTAGAAACCAAAGTTACCTTGCCACTGCAGTAGTCAGTGGAAGATGAAGCTTCGGCAAGAAGGCGGCGTCCTCCGGGAGGGAAGAGATTAGTCAGGAAGTGAGCTGTGGTGCTGCTGTCCCCGGTGGAGGCTTCCTTCTTGCAGGGCAGCCACTTGTTCGCGAGCTTTTCCGAAATGCAGATCCTGCCTATCCTAACTTGGAACACGGCGAGCAGGAGCGATATGAAACCCAACAGCATCAGCTCTGCCGTGATGATCATGCACCCATAAAATGCAAAGTTTTAGAAACATAATTACGGCTTTTAATTCTATGAAATGAGCCATAACTCATAGGAAGTGAAACAGAAATTGTTGTTCAGTTAAAGATAACCTTCTTTGATTTTCTGTAAGGCGTCGAAGAGCGGCTTCTGGTTCCTCTTCTTGAGATACTGAATTTCATGAGCCCCGAAAGGAGTCCGAGGAGAGACATGCCGAGTCGTCATATGAAACATGGCAAAGTTGATGCACAGATGTATCAATTGAAGACGAAAAAGAAGGAGAAGAAAGGGCACCTTGCCGGCATAATGGAGAAACCGCTCGACAGCCAGAGAGATGACGACTATCACAGTGCAAACAACGGCTACCACCCATGTCGGCGTGAACTCTAACGTAGTTCCCTCGGCGTCTCCGGCCATCCTCCCTCTCTCTCTCTCTTTCGGTTGAGAAATCCGATATGAATGTGATGTGTACGTGTCCCTGTATATATACAGAAATGACATGGGAGGCTGAAGAAGTATACGTTTGACTAAGAAAATGGTAAGGTTGCTCTCAGATTGATCAGTAAACTTCTCATTGACTCCGGTCACAAGTGGTGAAGGTGGCATTCCATGGTGGAAATGGTAAAAGCGTCTGAATGTTTGTTAGAAAGTAGACCATCTAAAGAAAACCATATAGAGACTATATAATACTCTTGTTTGGTCGGATCATATTACAAGACAAAAATCAATCTTGGTACTCAGGACAAGTTTGTATCAAAACATGTGATTAACTTGGTCTAACAAAACGTGGCGGCGGATGAGTATGGTCACCCTCTTAAGGCTTCTCCAGTTTGGAAGTTTCTATGCGTTTGAAACCAAATCTGTGCACTGTTCTGCCATCTTTCTGATGACATTTTCACAAGAGGCTGCGACCTTAGGTTCGTCCATGGATGGATTTGAAACGTGATTAATATATTTCTGTGGTGATTGAAAACGAAGAAAAAAAGGGACGTGAACCGTGGTGTGAAAAACGTTAGACAAACTCGTATTATGTGTGTGTGAAAATAAGGTGGAAGTTGACGGATCCTACAATTTAAGTCTAACGCGAGAAGAAGAAATTACCAGAGAAATCAATGAGAAATTGTTGAGGCACTAGTGTGATTCGTTCCGAGGGTCGATGCTAACTTCATAGGGAGAGCCAACCGCCAAGAAATTCGTCATGAATCTAGAGAGAACGGAGTGCACAATTGATCGATCGCTCAAGTGTTTCTCATCCCTAACTACATCCGACCGCAAGTGTTATTTCACAATTTGTTGAACTCATTGAGAGTATCACAGAGAAAAAAGTCCTAACACCCTCTTGCTTGCCCTAACGTGTCCACCAAGTAAAATTCCATCTCATATATAGGCATGCTAATTGTAATTAAAATAGGACAGCTAGTCAAATTAGGAAACCTACTCAAACAAAGAAATACATTGGATCTAGTTTCCTTAACGGGCTCAAATTCGAAATATATTCTTACTATTGTGGAATGGCGGATGATTTAATGAACATGACCATCATATCGCAAACAAGAGAATTTATCTCCTCCTCTTTTTTTTTGGGGGGGGGCCCCAATTGTGTGTCTATTATTATGTTATTTCCTGCTTAGTGATGGTTTGATTTAGTAGGATTAAGTTTAGGCAATATGTAATGCAGGTAAAAGAAAGAGCTGACGTGATCAAGGATTTTATAAAAGTTCCAAAAGATAGGGCTGACATGGTTTAATCAAGGCTCTTATTTGAAATTTTTGTTCGTTACTTTTTAAAATTGCAAAGCATTTTTCTTTTTCTTTTACTTTCAAACTTTTAGAGGAAGATTTTCACAAACGGCACGGTTATCATTGGATGATCAATATTGAAAACATAATATATACACACATATATTAAGAACAAAATAGGATGATCGATATGTAAAAAAAATATCAATTACCAAATCAATTTTAAACAAAAAAAATTAGTAAATCAACTCTATATGTATGCCAATAGCCGTGCGACCCTACTGATAAAAAGATTGGGAGGTGGGGATGCTAGTGTCACGGGCCGATCGAATTCACCGATCGATCGCTCGTGCGGCCTTAGGAAAACCTTCCCAAGTCAGCCTTTCCCTCGCTCACCTCACTCGCCTCACAACTCTAGAGAGATAAACTAGAGAGAGAAGCTCTGGATTTCTATTTCTCGTGAGAATGAGATGATACAAATGAGGGGAGGAGAACCCCTTATATACAAGTTCTCGTGCAATGATATCCGTAGATCTCCCCTTGATCTAACGGTGGAGATCGCATCTCCCTAACTACCACCTACCCGTATTTAATACAACAATGCACAATTACAAGTTTACCCGCCCCTAGGATCCTTCTAGAATTCCCCAGGAGATTCCTTCGCAAGACTCGGTCCTTTCTTCGTTCAGAAAACCTCCTCAGATTTGGCTCTTCGTCCGGACCGTGTCACTAGTACCACAGATGCGGAGTTCGACTCCCGAGCTTTGCAAAAAAACAGAGCAAAAATCAGATAGAAAGGAGAGTTGAAGATGCGACGGACCAAAAATAAAAAATAAAAACTCTATATACACAATTCGATCTCGAAGCTATAAAAAAATAAGAATCTTGCGCTAAAATCGACCTTGCCGCACCAATTTTTCCCCCCCTTAAATACCGCGATAAAATATTTTTGGGTAATTATTTTCAAACGCCCATTTCGTAATTCGTTTCATTGTTCTTCCGAATTGGCTTTCCAATTTGCTAATTTAGCAAAAGAAGGGAGGAGCAATTGGACACCAGAAGGCTTTTGACAAAGTCCCTCTGTATCCCTTCCTGTGTGGATACGTGCGCATCTGGAAAGCCCCACCTCAGTTGAGCCTTCGTAAGCCATCGACTCACACCTGATCTTCTTGTCGTTTTCGAAGCTCGATTGGCTAATTCAAACAGAAATCTTTTCTGGTTGTGTGTCCACATGGTCGTGTCTTTGATCACACAAAGCACGGTCGCGTTGACATATTCCTCCCGTGTCCTTTTCAAGAAAATCTTTTTTTTTCCTTCCTGTCGAAAGTAATATGTCGAGATCGTGATTTCGCACTCGCTCACCCACTTCATCATCGCCGTCTATGCTCGTCGTCGTCCCCGCTCTCGCTTTCCTTTCTCTCCTCCCCCATGTAACCTCTATAAGAAGAGGAAGGTGACGTGTATAAGATACCGGGGAAAATTACTTAAAAAATCCTGAATATCTTTTTTTTTTCTCAATTCGGCCGTAAACATTTTATACTTATATCAATTTAGTCCTTCCGATCAATTTTGGCCGAATACAGTTGATGTGGCGTGGCTAACGTTGACGTAACCAATTTTTAATAATATATTTTTATATTTTTTCAAAAAAATTTATTTATTTCTATTGGCTTTTTTTCTTTTCTTTTCTTTTCTTCTTCTTCTTCTTCCTCTAGCTAACCGTGGAGCCTGAGGACCGACTAGAGGTGAGGGCAATGAGCTTCACCAGTCCTCTCCTCTAGCCAATCCCTGGGCTTGGCAGTCGGCTAGAGGAAGAAGAAAAAAGATACTTGGGAAAAAAATAAAATAAAAATAAATAAACATTAATATATACATATATGTATGTATGTATATTAAGAACCGGCCACCTCAGCGTTGGCTACTTGACATTAGTGGTTTTCAGTTAAAATTGAATAGAATGATTGAATTGACACATGTGTAACAGGTTAGGACTGAATTAGAACAAAAAAAATTTAGAACTGAATTGGCACAATTTCAACAGATCTAAGACTTTTTTTGGCAACTCTTTCATTGGATGCAACATCATGCGACATGTTCATGACCCACCCTCAATATTTGTCGTTGTTTTTCACGAGTTCGAATCGCCTCGAAAAATCTTTACAAAATGGTAGAGATCATCACCTTGTTATGGGGGTTTGCGTAGTTAGGCTGCGCTTCATTGCCCGGACATGGATTGGGATAGGATAGGGTAACGAAGGATTAGAAATCCTTCGGATTGTTATTCGGATCGTGAAGAATCCCATCATATGTTTGGTGAATGTCCGGATATAACCTGGATGTGGGGACATGCTACCCACCGCGCGACCGATGGCACCCCAGATCCACCTTCCTCGAATGAAAACTCTTGAAGGTGAAGACATCTTCCTGCTCCGCCTCGTCTTCTGGAATCAATGGACTTGATGAGGAGCTCGCCAACTTGGAAAATCATCTTGTCGATCAACATACCCTTTTGGAAATGTGCTCCCAGTACGTCCTCTCTCGCCCTTATTTTTCAGGCCAGAGCTGGGCTGTTAATGGCTCCATGCAGACATGGTTTGCTTATTGCTAGTTGCTTGGGGGAAGATCTTCTTCTCGACAAATCCTTTCTGGGTCGATGTTGCCAAGTGAAGTGAACTCATGCGAGCTTCCTTCTGCTGTTACCCTGTGGAGATGATCTTTCCTCCGATGGTCGATTTCATTTTTGTCAGTGCCGATTCGCATCCTGACCGTCCTTTTGAAGAAAACGAAAGCTTCTGTGGCTCAATTACGGCATATTTTTTTTCCTCAGTTTTCTTATCGCTAGTAACTTTTGTGGAAATCCCTTTAGCAGTATCTTCGTATTCCGATGTGCCCATCTTCAAATGAAAAGATAATTTCTTTCCTTGGATTTCTATTTGTAAGCCAAGAGAAGACCGCTTTCTCTAATTTCTTCGGCCGTGGCTTACCTGAGGTTCTTCTTTTGTTCAGAGCTCCAGAGCTCTGACCAGAAGAAGAACCTTCTATTTGAACAATCTGGGCCTTCGAAATCATTCTATTCCAACAGATCTTTTAGTAATCCATGAGGATGGCTTGCTAAGTTATTTGTAAAAATTTCGACCAAAATAAAAAAAAATTATCTCCAATCCAGGTTTATCTCACTCTGTCCTTCGGATTTCTTATCCGGCCGGATATATCCGATCCGGAGGACATTGCCAAACACCGAATATTATAATTTTTGATCCTATTCAAACTCAAATTTAGACCATCAAACGCAACCTTAAGGTAGAAGTTCATTGCAAAATATGAAACTTGATAAATAAAAAAGGAAAAAAGAAATATTTTTGTAACACATGAGGAGGTTTGGGCCTAAAAATTGTTGGGGTATGGTTCATACTTCTAATTTACATTAGCAAAGTACGTTGGTCCCACTCTATGCTTGCCCTCTAGGCCTAAAAATTAATATCTTTATATATATATATGCTCTTTTTTTCTTGTAATTGAGGGATATAACGAGAGATGCAATGTGCTAAATATAGTGAAATCTTTTACTGAACGTAGCCCCAGTTTAAGGATGAAGTTTCGCATTTCGATTTCTTTTTTTTTTTTGCTGCTTTTACGTTTTACTTCATGTTATTATGCGCCGATCCTCACAATAGGACCATTTGACTGCTGCTTAATTAGGGATTTACGCTGATTGAAATAGAAACGTTTTAATTTCATGTTCTGTTTGTGCTAAGAATGTTCTGTAATGGTCCCAAATTGTCAGGAATAGGATGAACAAGTGCGTCTCCTGAAATATATGCTAAGATTTTGAGAAGGTCCACAGTTTTTTCACCTCTTATTTGGCCTAAACGCTCCATGTCATAGTGTTTTGATTATATAGTCCCTCCTCATGGGGTCCACCTTTTAGCATTATTTTCCTGTTTTATTAGGTCAAATGTAGTATCCTCTTTTTTGTTCTCCCCTTGTCTTTCCTCCCTTCGGGGTCTCGTTCTCTTCCATTTTTTCTCCTCAAAAAACATTCAAATGCGATGCTAAATTGAATGCTTCCCGTCTGTCCCCGACAAAAGCACAAAACGAAGAGCAAATTATGACGGAAAAAGTCAAATAAACTTCTGCTGGCGTTAATGTTTGCTCTTCGCCATTCACAACTTGACCATCAGCTTACGTTCACCCTCGGGAGGATCGACGCGATGTCGGTGAGGAGGATGACGACACGGCTGGCCCTGAGGCCGCTGTAATTCCTGGGAGGCCGGCGGATCCGGCGCTGAGCTCAATGATGCTCTTGCCGGTGAACGAGCGGAAGTGAGCTTCGGCGGAGAGCCACTTGTAGAGAGGACGAGGGAGGGGGGTCACAGAGCGAGGCCGATGAGGGGATGACGGTCGACCGAATCGGGGATGCCGTATTGTGTTGAGGACGTGCACTAGCGACTTCGATCTCCCTCGTGGTCACCGAACCATGTGCTTGCGAGCTACTTCACTAGCAAATGATAAATGTCATGTGGTGATCCTTTTCCTTTTAGGTCTATGAATACCATCGACTGCTTGAGTTCGCCTTGTTTACAACTCAATGCTCTTCCGGGAGCTTTAGCTCAGTCTCTCTTCCATCAATCCTCCTTCTAGAGTGTACACTTGCCCCCGAAGAGAAAAATGGAAAACGAGGGAATAGCAAAGGGAAGAAAAGAAGAAGAAGAAGAAAAGCGAGATGCGCGAGGAGAGAAAATGAAAATAAATAAATAAATAAGGACAACATTAGATTTGACCAAATAAAAAGAGCTAAGTAATACTAAAAAGTGAGCCACATAAGGGACAATATGATCAAACACACTATGATAGGGAGTGTTTAAGCTAAATGAGGAGCGGAAAAATGGCAATCCTTTCGAGAATCGAGATGCAAAACTGGGTTTTAAAAATTCAATTATACGAACTTTCAAATATGGGAAAATTGAGGATAATTATCCTAATAACCCCATTCTTCAAAAATATCATCACATTTAACCAGCATGTTTAAATTGAAAAATAGGATCTACTTTTGCAAAATCAAACAAAATTCCTATCCTCTTTATTAAGAAATAAAATTAATGATAGATATTAGTTATTTGTCTCGCTTTTAATTGTTCACAAATACCATTTTCTTCTCAATTTGCTCGAGTTCCAATATCGTACTTCACTGGTATCGAGAACATATGTATATTTTACCCGTAACTTCTAGTGGTTACATATAAGTTCTCGACACACGCGCACAATTAGATTGTGCGTGTGTGCAGATACGATCAAGCACGATATTCCACTTTGGATATTCCAAGGGAATTTTTTCACAAAATAATAGAGATATAGGAATATGTTTTAATCTTATTTATGTCGAGAGTAATAGCACTTAAATAAATTCCAATATAGGATTTATGATATTACTTTGATAGTGGTTTCTGCACGCGCGCACCGTGCGCGTGAGATATAATTTTAATGCGCGGTTGGATTTGAAAAGTACAGGGTAGTGAGATGAGATGGGGAATTAACTAAAAAGGTTGGCATTCTACCGTTTCCTCTTTTTCGTTTCGATTTTCTCCCCCTCTTCCTTCCTTTCCCGCTCGCCCCTCTCCACCCGCGAAGCTTCCTTCCGCTGCTGCTAACTGCTGCTCCGCCATCTCCGCCACAGGCGAGCTCCGGCCACGAAACGACGACGCCGCCGCAGCCCCATCGACAAGGAGCTGGCGTCCCGCCTCCGTCCGCCTTCATTTCCGGCGCGCTTCGTCAAATCTGCGCGGTTTGGACCGGCGGAATCGAGGGCTTTTCTTCGGGCCCCATCCGAAGTGACGGTTAACGGCGACGAAGCCTCCTCGCTTGACGGGAAGCAGTCCCGGTGGGGAACCGGCGTGGTCCGTCCTTCTATTTTCCCCATTTCTTCTGGTCCGATTGGGTAGCCGCTGTCGGTGAATTGTGGGGTTGGTTTGTCGTCCACTCTGGCGGAAGTCGCGGAGAAGGGCTTCGGGGATTTAGGTGAGTAATATCAAATTGTTGTAGTTGAGTTTGGTGTTTCTTCCTACTTGTTTGCAAGTCAACGTCGATTCTTGAGATCCACCGTGACGTCTCTACTCTCGCCTTTTGCTAGTGGGTTTGTGTGAATTGTTCTCGTTTAGGGCTTTTTAGTCGGGGACCTGTTGGAGCGCTTGAATGTCAAGGGGGGTTTTTTTTTTTTTGGGCATGATGTTGCACAGTTTGAATGTTTAATGGTGATTGGTTTTGTCATCTGGGCTCTTTATGTTTGTATGACTTCTTTAACTCTTCCATTTTTTGGATTAAAATGTGCCAGTAAAACGCTGCATTGCACGAACTTTCCTGTGACGTATCTTTTGGACTTAGCATTTGCTTTGGCTTCTATTTGTGCAGAGCATTGTCGTTGGGAAGTCTGGTGCTGAGGCTTTTTGAGTCAATGCCCGTCTCTAAGAAGGTTTTTCAGAAGCTTTCGCGTTTTTTTTTTCTACCCGTACTTATTGGTGCATCTACGTTCTAGGCGTGCATAGATTTTTTCTAGTGAAGGAGAGATCTTGAATGTCTAAAATTTATTGATGGTTTGACACGAAATGGAGTGCAATCACATAAGAGGGTTCATGTGGCTAACCCCACTTAGCAGGATAAGGATTGGCTGTTGTCAATGCTATATGAAAGATGATTCATCTATTTTATCCTTAGTGGATGCCAAACTGTCGAGATCTTGATGCTTGAAATTTTTGTGCTGAATTTATACTAAAGGACAGTGACCACAGACTATCTTTTGATAATGTTTTGCTCCCCAAAATGAAAGATCTGTCGATCTGTGGTCTGTTTCTCTTTAAGCTTGGATTTGATGTTTTTATTGAAACGTATTTGATAGTACTATTTTCTCTTGCATTAGTATTTGGAATGTAGCCAGATTGGGCAAGTGTTTGAGAAGTTGATCAAGCAGATGGGAACTCCAGTGGAGTTTGGACTCCCAGAATGGTTCACTAAGGGGAAGCCCGCACCATACAGTTTTATAAGGCGCAGTATCCACTAGTGAAATGCGGTTCTTGCTATGTTTTCTCTGCAAATTTCATGTCTAAATGATGCTATGTACTGTTCATGGTATTAATTCGAATAACTAAATTGCATTCAAAACGTATGAGGTGGGTATCAATTATCTACAAAATGTACAGTTTAACATTAGAGTGACTGAAAACATCACCTGCTACCCACCTTTTCGTGATATCTCTGAGAGCAGACTATCTCTTTACGAAATAAGTAGAGCATCACGTGAGTCTAGCTCTATTATTAATGATCCCGTGGTGAGCCAAAATATTCTAGAGTCTAAATAAAACTGCAAGTTAAACTCCATGACTTATTTCTCCCAGGAAGAATACAAAATGGTTGGTTGGGTTTCGGAGTTCGTTTCTAAAGGTGTCATGTTAATTTGTATCAGCTCCTAACTTCGTAGCAGATGTTTCGATGTAGATTTTTCAAAAAGATTACTGCATCTTTATTAAGACGAATTAAGGAATTTAATTTTGTGAATGCTGCATGGGAGGATAGGAACAACAACTAGCTCTCTTTTGTCATCATGGAATTTTTCTCTACTTCCTGCCCTATTCATATTCTATGATAGGAAAAACATTTTAGCTTACTTCGCTTGTTGTTCAATTCACGTCCTTCCCTCCCTCTGTTTATCATGGCTGAAACTCATTATTCCCTCGTTCCCTGCTTTCTATCTTACTTATTAGATGCAGTTGCTCCCCATGAACATTATTTTGTTGGATTATTGTGCGTGAACTTTCGTTTGGAGTCTCCTGGACATTTTGCTTTGTAGACTTGACTGATGAAAGACATATATCTCACAAAGAGGATGAAGAGACGTCTTGATGATGATGGCATATTTTGTGCTTGCAGTCCATCACCTGGGTCTTCTGTTGTGTGCAATAAAGATTGCCATTGTGGGTAAGAATTCATTCTTTTCCCTGACTTGGGTGCTGTTAAATCCTTTACTATAGTTGTGATGCTTCTAGCTAGCAAAATCCATGTAAGCATGTGCTATGTCAAGTCTCATTTTCAGTTGCCAGTGCATGTCTGGCAAATTAATTGTTTGGATTATCAAGGTTGATTTATTAAGCAGCTTATCTTGTGGCAATGACGTGTTGTAGTTATGTGGGACTCTTACATAGACAACAAAAATGATGGTTTAGTCAATACAAGTTTTATTTTTGGGTGCCTTAGCATGTCCTTTGGTGTCTATAATTATGAAATGACTCGAAATAATGCAGAGAATTGGCTTGACTAGTTTTTGCTCTGGTTACTGCAAGAGTTAAATGAGAATCTGTGATTTTGAATTGGTTATGCCTATGCAGAGTATTGTTTCTTACAACTGGCTGAAGGTGTGCCTGGACTTGAAATTGAGCCTCATTCTCTATTTTCAGTATTGCCCGTGATAATGTGGAGATATGCAATAGCCTTCCTATCTATATCTAAGAATCATGATCCTTAACCAACCTCATATGGATTGCAACTGCCAAGTTTGCTAACGATTATGTGTATTCAATAATTTATGGTCAGCTACCTTTAAGAACAAAAGGTGTCTATGTACAGGATGCTGCTAACGATTTTGAATTGTCTATGACAGTATCTGGCCATTGATCATCTGCGAACCAGAAGTTATTAACTCAATGTGAGTTTATGAATTAAAGGTGAATGCTTTTCTATATACAGGATGCTGCTCTCTAGCTGCTCCTCCGGATGCAAATGTGGAAGCTCATGCATTAATAAACCATTTCAAAATCGGCCGATGAAGAAAATGAAACTCGTGCAGGTATGCGTTGTATGCCAGGTGATTATAAGAGCATGGAGGATGATCTTATAATTGCCAACAGGAACTTTACCAATGCTATTAAGTTATTGAACTCATTCAGAAGGCAACCAGACGATAGTCAACTCTGCTATTTTCCACGACTCAATTCTTGCAGTTTATTGTCATAGCTCAAGGATAAAAGTGGGCGCATGTTTGGGATTATGAATTTTTCCATGGACTATATTGTGCATTTTATTTAGACAGAGCTCAGCAGACAGGGATAACTGCTGGTTTGGCTTAATGTCGAATATGATATATTACCATCATTGCTGCCCATTAAGGGTGATTTCCTTGTTTTACTGCAGGATATTCAATTTGTTGTTATATCTGCTCTTCTGCATGACGGAAAAAGTGTTTTTTATTTATTTTTTCGATCTTGATTGTTTTAACAGTTCTGTTATTCTAAAGTCTTGTCAAATTTTCCTAAAGTATTTTGTTGTTCCATCATGTCTGTCAACCTAGTGGAACTGCTTGATCATGTGTTCTGTTTTCTAACCTGCATTTATTATGCTTTCTGTATTGGCCATGTGATGTGCTAAATTTAAGTTATGCGTGGTCTAGACTGAAAAATGCGGTTCGGGAATAGTAGCAGATGAAGATATCAAGCAAGGGGAGTTTGTCATTGAATATGTTGGAGAAGGTAAGGCCTTGGAGTTGCTGCTGAAGATTTTATGTTCTTGGAAACTAAAAATTGTGAAGACTATCCAGACTTTTTGTTCCATTTGGTAATTATTTTATGCCAAAATTGTTTCTCTATAACTTGCCTGCTTCCAAGAATACAGAAATGATTTTTTTAATTATTCCAGCTTTTGATTTTTGAGGAAAGAAAAGTAAAAATGGGCAAACTCTAGATACTAATTGTTAGTCTGAATTATCAATATAAGAAGATTGTTTTCACTCTACACTATCTTAGTGTACTATTGTATGTAAAAGCTGCTGTGGGAGATTTTTATGTTTTTATCTTCAGAAGCAAATTATTAAGAACTCCTCCTCCGGAGCTTTTTCACATAAGTAGTAAGTTCTGGTTACCGCCTGTTTATTTTACCAACTTACAATGTCTTCTTGGGTATGCCTTTTGAACTGACCTCTTTAAATAAACCAATTGCTTAAAAGATTAATCAGCATGTTGATCTTCTTTGATGCAGTTATTGATGACAAAACTTGTGAAGAAAGGCTTTGGAATATGAAACATCGGGGTGAAACAAATTTCTACCTGTGTGAAATAAATCGAGATATGGTAATTGATGCAACATACAAGGGAAACAAGTCAAGATATATCAACCATAGTTGTTCTCCCAATACTGAGATGCAGAAATGGTTTTCCACTCATTCTTTTTCCTTTCTTGTATTCCAGTTTGTTTATAAGAAATACAGTCCATGTTAAACTTCTTCTTTACAGGATAATTGATGGTGAAACAAGGATTGGCATTTTTGCAACTCGAGACATCAAAAAGGGCGAGCATCTTACGTATGATTATCAGTATGAACACTTGCCCTCTGCTTTGGTGTTTTGTGAGAATGCTCTTAAATTTCTTAGATTCTTGTAGCATTCTAACGCGTCTAGCAGGTTTGTTCAGTTTGGTGCTGATCAAGATTGTCACTGTGGCGCTGTAGAGTGTAGGAGAAAGCTTGGTGTCAAACCTAGCAAGCCTAAGATGTGTTCAGAAGCAGCATTGAAGTTAGTAGCATGCCAGGTTGCAGTGTCCTCTCCCAAATTAGGAGTCATGTCCAGAAATGATGTATGTACAGGCCACTCGTTGGTAATACATTATTGCAGCACTTTGCGCATTCTGCTGGTTTTACGAGGGTTTAAGTTTGAGATTTTGTGGTATTGTATGTGGGGAATTCAAAGTTCAGGGGAAAAGGAGCATATTTTAGTTGCCCCTTTGGAACATGGATATATGGAGCATGATGAGGAAAAGGGACGTCATCTTAGTTGAATGAGAAGTGGATTGTCTTTGACCAAATGATGACAACAGTCATGGAAATTGTGAAAATAGACGAGAGATGTCAAAGCTGAGCCTCAAGAATAAGACTACAAAAGGGAAACATGAAAGAATTTAGCAAGAAAGGGGGAACGCAGACAAGCTGATGATACAAATGGTGTTATTATGTTACGATTTGTTGAGTGATGAGAAGCTCACTGTTGGCGAGAGATGAGATCAGGAGAAGGTTAAAGGAGAAGAGGGAGATGGGTATTAGAACTCTACCTGGTGCTTTGTAATAATTGCCTCGATCTGTTATTTGTGGGGTTTAATTAGGTGGATTTTGTCTGGATCTTGGTCTTTTCCCATGAACATGGCCTGGGCTGAAATAAAATTTAAAGCGAGATTTGATCTATCCAGCTATAAGCAAAGACACAACCGCTGTTTCTGGAGAGTGGTTCTCTCTGCAAAGTGTATTCTACCATGAGTTCACTTAGATAGTTTGAACTTCTAGTGAATAATTGAATCTGTCTTGGATGATAAAGCATATAGATATGCGAGAACTGTCATAGGAATATTTTTGGTGTGTAACTTAAGACCAGATGGTAAAATAAGATGTCTTTGGATATGTTACCGATGGGGTTTAGAATCTGTACTGAGATGTCAAGCTTGAGAAAGACATTTCTGAAGTTCTCCTGCCTCTGTGTTCTGCTCTAAAATTCTTGCATAGAATGCAGATACAGTACGGAAGAGGCTGGACAATGTAGAACTTTTTTTTCCCCCTCCTGCTGTGTAGTTGTCGCTTTGGCCTTTGGCAGTCTTTAAATAGGTTCTATTAGAAGAGTTTGGCTTTTTTGTATGCGTCTGATTTATTTTTGTCCATCCATATTATCCCAGTATCTGTCTATTGATGTTGTTTTTTTGATAAAATAGCTTTGGCATCCTTATTTTTTTTCTCTTCGCTGGAGTTGTATCTCTTGAACTTCCCTCCAAATACTTGTTTTCAACTTTGTTGTTGATTGTATTGTGTACATTAGATTTTGCACTAGATCTGACAACAAATTGACTGTCTTAATGATATTGCAAGGTTTATCAGAATGGAGGTCTGTGTGCAGGTATGCTCACTTTTCTCTCTCTCTCTCTCTCTATATATATATATTTTTACCAGCTTTTAAATCGCCATCATTCATTTTCACAAGTTGATTTTCATTCTATTAGGAAATTCACAGTACATTCGCTGTCAACGATCTCCTCACAACTGTGTAGGTGAACTCGTTAGAATTACTCGTCCAATGAATGAGAGGTTGGTTAGTATTTCCTTGATCCATTTTTGCCTGAGCTGTTCTTTTTTAATTGATTTATTCTCTTTTTCTTTCCCTTCTCTGCAATGACAAAGAGGTGAAGTTTCAAAGTGAAATATATGACAGCCTGGTGATGTTTATTCATTTTCTACTGTATTTCCTCATGTAAATTTTGTCTGATTTGATCTCCAGGACTTTTGGGATTATCAGACGCTTTGATAACTTCTCCAGGAAACATTCCGTAAGATCAAGTCCCTTTTAACATAATAAAATTTAGTGCATGATCTTATATGAAACCATGTGGTTGCTGCAGATAATGTTTGAAGATGGTGCTGTTGAATTTCTTGATATGTCAAAAGAAGATTGGGAATTTGTGACTTTGTAACCATATGTATCAGTAAGAATTCCACTCAGCCCTATAACTATTATGCTATCATCTTTATTTCTGGGTATACAATTTTTTATGGAATGTAATCGGTATTTCCTGCCCTTAATTTTTCCAAGTACACGCTTCCCATGTTAAGTAATCTCTAGAATGAGGAAGTGATAATGGATGGGAAGCAGATTCTTCATGATTGATAAAGATCTTTGTGGCACTGAAATTAAACAAGATGTTTGAGATGACTAAATAAAGAAGCCTCTGGCATTTTAACCACAAAAAGGACGCTGATGCAGCTGCACAGATCTTTCATCTGAAAATGTTTATAATTCTGCAATGAGACTCTGCTTTATTGCTAATGCTAATTTTTGGATGCAGAATGTCTTAGTTGCTGAGATGTTTAATTGATTATGTACTTTGTTTTTTGGGCTCGTCGCTCACCCCTAAGTGTGCGGTAGCATTGTTGATACTACAATAGTGCGTGGTTAGGTGATTTGTGTCCACGAAAAAAACCACTAGAACTTATATGTTATTAAGGAAGCCGAATATTGGTCCATGGGGTTAATATTCTTGGTCAGTGTGAACTTCTTTGTAAGGAGAAGCTAGAAAGAAATTTGTTGACTTTGGTAGAAGAAGCGAAACAACCTCCATTCCAATTGAATCCATGACGCATGGGTCTGTTACCTCTTATCTTTGTGTGTAGATTACTGTTTGTCCATAGAGTTCATTGACTATCCATGAATTATGCTATATTCGACATATAACGTGCACCCTACTTCACACCTAAAGCAATCTATTCTTCCCTTCTAAAGAGGTAGTTTACCTTGCTTCGAAATGGTACCATGTCACGTGTCTCTGCCAGTATTGTATGGAGGAAGTTCCTTTCTCTAGTTCTTGCAATGCTCCTCCATCGAGTGTCAGTTAATTGTACGAGTAATACCGTACAACTGTTGTTTTTTGTGTTTCCTTGTAATGCTTAAAGCTGTAGTATCGCAAGAGAAAGTAACTTGCCTTCAAAGCACGCGCTTGTTGCTGATGGGCTAACATTTCTGAGCTGAATTTCAGGTCGTGGACCAGTCAAGGCCGACGATGCCAAAATCAACTCCTCGCGCTACCTGTACAAAGAGTGTGGATCAATTCGTTCTGGCAGGATGCACGAGAACATCGTGTCGACCTCAACACAAGCCCGTGCGTCCAAGATAAAAGCCACATCCTTTCTCCCTCGCGTGCGGATCATTCATGAGAATGTTGTTGTATCAGTTTGTGTAAAGATTCAAATTACTTTGGCTCTCATTGTTAAATTTCGGTTCCAGCAACTTGGTTTCCGATCCGATTGGCGATCTGGGGAGCGCCGGTATGTGACATCAGCTTAGAGGACAATAATGGATTAGAAAGTTTTCTTGCTGTGATGCTTCTGCATTTTTTTTTTCCGGTCTCTACAGGCTGATTTTTTTTTTTCCAATTCTGTTGACCCTGAAGCCTCATTACCTGTTTTGACGACCACCCGCACCGTTCACATGCACTGATTCTCTTGTCTTCCACCACTCTCTCTCTCTCTCTCTCTCTCTCTCTCTCAAAAGGGAAGAAGGGTTTGGTGTGCTGGGCCACCCTCCAACAACCCCGGAGCATTCGTAAATCTTCTCGGGTGGGTGCGGATGACGAAGTCAGAACCGCGTGAGCTCACACCAGATGAACCGTTGGATGATGTCACCCGTCTGCTCGAGCCGTGGATGCGAGCCGCGCTCGCATGAATCCGACGTACCGGTTGCTTTCTCTAATGTGTAATGTGTGCACGTGGATCTTTTTTTTAATTGGTCAAAGCACATTGATCTTGCTTGTCCCATTCGGTTTCGTCACCAAGGCTACCTACCATTTACGGAATGCCAAGCACATTTCTTTCTCTTTCAACTTTGCCCTCGTCGAAAATTTCTGAAATATCGGAGATGCCCTAACCATTTTCCATCTTGAGCAATGTTGCCGGCAACACTGGTTCAAACTACTGGCATCAAGCGACTATCATTAGTGCCAGATCTGACTCATGGGCGAGCTGAGCTCTTTCACGCGTCTGGGTTTGAGTTCCTTTTTATGGAAAATTTAAAAAAAAAAAAAAGAGCCCGAAGTTTTCTCATTTTTTTCAAGTAAGGGTTTTAAGTGAATTTTATTTTAAATAAAAATATGAGGTGTTTCTATTTTTTCAAATAAAGATCTGAAGTGAATATTATTTCAAAAAAGATTGCCTGCCCAAGCCTTTGCCGTCCCCATTGGCCCAAGTCTTTGCCCTTGTTGACCCCCCACTAGCACCACCGTTCTCACTTGTGTGGCTGTTTTTAAGAAAAAAAACATAGAAAAAGGAAATAAAAATTATAGAAAAAATAAAATAAATATTCAAAAATAAAAATGATGAAAATGCCCTTCAAATCAAGCCTTTTTTTGAAATTTTATAGCTATTTCAAACGCTTATTTAAAACAAGGTTCATTTGGAGCTTTTATTTAGAAAAATTAGAGGATTTGGGGGCCTTTTTAGGAATTTTTCCTCTCTCTCTCTCTTATACATAGCTTCGTAATGCAACTTTTTTTTATTCCATACTTTTTCATCGCGTTCTTTCCCTTCGCTTTCTATCCAAGCTGTCTGAATTCGTGAACTCCACCGCCATGTGCGGTTGAAGTATCGAACAATGCCGTTTCCTTTGCTTTATATTCCGTGGACATTGCTCCCTCCCATCATTCCCATTCGTCTCCTCCCCCTCTCCCTCTCCCTCTCTCCGTGTCGGTGTTGCGTGATCGCCTCTGAGGGTATAGCGCTCTTCTCGTCCGTTACTCGCATCGGAGGAGGGGGAAGATGAAGGTCGTGGACAAGATCAGAGAGGCCGTCGCGGCGTGCGACGGCGACGCCAACGGCCGGAGCAACGGGAGGGAGGCCGTGTTCTCGTTCGAGTTCTTCACGCCGAGGAAGGCATCCGAGGTGGACGGCCTGCTTGGCCTCATCGGCCGCATGGTCGCCCACGGGCCGGCGTTCTGCGACCTCACGTGGCGGTCCGGCAGCTTGGCCACCGACGACCTTACCCTGGACGTGACGGGGAAGATGCAGAACGCGGTCGCCGTGGAGACGATGATGCACCTCGCCTGCACCAACATGCCCGTCCAGAGGATCGATCGCGCGCTGGCGAGGATCAAGTCCGACGGCGTCCAGAACGTGCTCGCCCTCCGCGGGGACCCGCCGCACGGCCAGGCCAAGTTCGTCCCGGTCCCGCACGGCTTCGCCAGCGCCCTCGAGTTGGTAATTACGGACTCACGATGCATGTTCACGTGTCGAGTTGGGGTTACTGTATCCGTATTGACTCTTGCCATGGCAAAGCCGATAGCAACATCCACAGAACGTGCTCAAAGTTTGATCCGTCGTGAATTCGTCTCAATGATTGACAGCTTCATTTGCAAATGCATGGCCCTAAATATTCACCCCGAGGCATTTAGAGACTACATATGCAAATCATTCACAAGTTAGGTGGACAACATTTATAAGCGAAATGAACCATTTGTCATGATGAACGAGGCATGTCTTCTTGAATTCCAGGACCAACATATATCATTTGTAGCAATAAATGCTTTTGTGTACCCTGTTTCGTACGTGGTTCTGTCTTTGCTCCCTGCAAAATTGGTTAGAGATTGGCTGCGGTAACCGCCCCTGTATTACGTCGCTCTTTATTCGTGCTTATTGCTTTCGTTCTCGATCTGCTTGGTTATAAATGCAGGTGGAACACATCAGAGCCAAACATGGGGATTACTTTGGCATTACTGTTGCTGGCTATCCAGGTTCTTTAGTCTGCTCTACTCGACGATACCTTAAAAGCTTGCATATTTCCATTTGTTTCATTAGTCGTGACGATTATATATCACAATGCAATGTTGTTTAATGTGATCAGAGGGCCATCCTGATGTCATAGGAAGCGAAGGCGTGGCCTCTGATGAGGCTTACCAGAATGAGCTCGCCTACTTGAAGCGAAAGGTTCGGTTTCTCCGGTGAATGTTGCTGTTGTGCCGATTCGTGCATACGGTTTTTTCATGTTTTCCCCTGGTTCTTCTTGTAGGTGGATGCTGGAGCAGACCTCATAATCACTCAACTGTTTTTTGACACCGATATTTTCCTCAAGTTTGTGAACGATTGCCGCCAAGTCGGAATAACTTGCCCCATTGTCCCTGGCATCATGCCGATCGCCACCTATAAGGGCTTTGCGCGCATGACCAGTATGTGCAAAACAAAGGTTAGAGTCACCTTCTTCCCTTTGGTATCGTGTGACATATTTCCTCGTCCAGCGCTTTCGGATATTGCTCATGTTCACATGGTTTCAAGCAATTGCTACCCTTCATAGGAATCGTAGCATTTCAACTGCATGGACAGGGGCATATCTTAGCAGCCTCTTCCCCCTATAAGTATGCTTTAATCGGATTCTTTCTTGGGCTTATGCCGAGGAGGAGTAGTGATGTTCGCGAGTGTTATAGAAAGAGATGATAACCAAGTTATATGATGCACGAAAACAGGACACTCGAGACTACTATATTCGATAGGAGGGCTCATGATGCGGCGCAGAATCAGTTAATCTGCTTGTTTGGTTATCACTAAATGTTTCAGTAAACATGCTTGTTGCAGATACCAGCTGAAGTCGCCGCTGCTCTGGAACCGATAAAGCACAGTGACGAGGCTGTTAGGAACTTTGGAATTCACCTTGGAACAGAAATGTGCAGGAAAATTTTGGCCGGTGGAATCAAGGCTCTGCACATTTATACCTTCAACAAGGAAGCGTCGGCCTTGGCGATACTAATGGTTGTTCCGAAAACCCTTCGAATTCAGTACGTTTTTGTCGCTTTTGTACTGACCTGCGCTGTGCACCTCAATCAGAATCTTGGGTTGATTGAAGACCCCAGAGTTTCAAGGTCTCTTCCTCAGAGACATCATCCTTCAAAAGTCCTTCCTGTTGAGGAGGATCAACGCCCGAATTCTGGTACTGCGGAGGCCGAGAAAAAGTTCTAACCGTCGTTCCATTGGAGAACGAAACACGGCGCAATACTTGGACGCGATGAATCGCTATAGGACAATATTTAGGCTAAAAGACTTTGGAGGCCTAAAGGTACTTGGGAAAGTGGTTCCCAAACGCACCCAAAGTCCTTCGAGGGCGCCTTGCCTGACCTTTCAAGGCCACGGAATCGGACCAATGCCCGTCTCAAATGGGTTGATTTAGGAGCAACTAGAACTGGGGCGCAAGTCTCATTTCGATTTGGGTCGTTGTATCATTTCTTCACTTTAAAAAAAAAAGGGAAAATTTCAGAGTCAGATTGGAACTTAAGACATTCATTTTACAAAAGAAAGGTAATGTAACATTCACGTGTTGATTAATTAATGTGGAAGACGTTTCCAAGATTCTCTGGTTGGCAGAAGATGTTTGCGATCGTGTCTGTGACCATTGACCAGTCGCATTCTGATTTCTCCAAGCCTCTCATTAGTGGAGACTCTCTCTGTCTCTCGCAGTTGTTCTTGTCTTTTATGGAGAGAAAAACATCATTCAGCCAATTACAAAACAAAAAAAAAAAAAACCAAAGGGTTTAGCTTATTATTTCCATTTCGGGGTTTGGTGTAGTGGGGCCCTCTCCAACAACCCCCCCATCCAAGCATTCTCGTTTCAAGGTTTTGGTGGTGGATACAGAGGGCCGTGGATTTGCTGCATATGTTTGTCCTACCTACGTCTAGACTGAACCTTGACTTTAGCAAATTAGGGCAACGATTTTAATTGTCTAATTATATTTTTCGAAACAAAAAAAAAAGATGAGAATTATATTTGGCAATCTTGAATGATTCTGATTATATTGTCGAAAATAATTTTGTAGCAAAAATATGAAAAAAAAAAGTTAGTTCTCGAAAAACGGAATCACTTTTGAAAATCGCAAAATTGAATGAAGTCTCACATATCTCATTTTTCCTTTTCAGGTCTCTCATCACTTTTTTTCTCGGCCTAAAACCAAAACGATGCCTCATTTTCTAGAAAACTATATAAATTAATGAAAAATAAAAAAAATAAAAATTTGACAAAATTAAAAAAAATCTTTAAAAATAGAAGAGACTTAGATTAGGTTAGTTTGATCTCGTTTTCATAAATTTGGGCTTAGATTCCCTAGATTATATAGATTTTATTCTCTTTTAGGAAAATTATAAATACCTTTGAAATTTAATCCGAACCACATTTCTCTAATCCCTTAAGAGTTCACTAGGATTTCATGATGCGATTTTTCCATGCTATGATTTTTTTTTATTATGTACTTGATTTCATTAGTTGTGATTTGTCTAGGTTTAGATACTTTAAACTTAGTCTAGCTTTAGAAAATTTGAAAAAAGACAAATAACTTACCTCATAAATTTAAAAATGAATTGAAAATTTACATGAAACACGTTTAAAAAATACTCAACTTTGATATTGAAAATGTGACTGTGCAAATACTAATGTAACCAAGTCCTCAAACCCTAGATTTCGCTGGTCGTATAGAATTGAATGGTTTCTCCCGACACTCCATAAGGTTTTCGGTCTACCTATAACTTTATTTACATGTACACATGCACATGTCATCAGTCACACTAATATCGAACTCGATGTTCTCTATTTGTGATTTGATATAGTCCTGAGAGGGCCAAACTAATCCGAAATTACACACTAACCCAACATGCTTTCTTCTTTTTAAGCTGAAAATAACTCGTTATGACATGACAATTAGATGAAATATCACAAAAAAAATGTTAGATGTAATATGTTATATAGAAGAATCAATATGATTTAATCTCCAATTAATTCGAAATTTCACAAAATAACTACTTAATTATATAACTTGAATGAAAAAAAATTGGGAAGAGAAATTATTCCTTGGATCAAAATATTTGAGTCAATGCCCATCTCTAAGAAGGTTTTTCAGAAGCTTTTGCATTTTTTTTCTACCCGCCCTTTTTGGCGCATCTAATCTAGAGATAATTAATGGAAGCTGTGAAATCTCATGGCAAGAAGTGGGACCATCCTAGAACCCAAATCTCAAAAGGGTGTTCTAGCCTGGCCTTCGGTTGTTGAAAATGGGAATGAATCTTCCATTGGGTGCATCTCAAAAAGATTAAAAATTCAATCTTTTACCAGTTGCAATGGGAATGAATCCGACCAGTGTAATGTAATGAAACTTGGGTGGAGTTGTCTGATGAAAAAAGGTCAGGTTGAGGAGGTGACTGAGGGTGATGGTGGTTGTGTGATGGTTGTGTTTGGGTGGGGTGCTATGGGCCCACTCACCAACTCTCTCTCATTATATTTAGCGACTGAATCTCAGATCTCATTTCGTCCTCCCTCCCTCTTTCTCTATCGGCCATTGATGCGTGAGGCAGAGTAGTGCCCGAACATCAGCCTCTGATATCTCTCTCGCTCTGTCGGTGCTCCGTCCGACCAGATCTCGCTCGTTGGATACGGCGTAGCAGAAGAAGCAGGCGCAATGAAGGTGATCGACAAGATCAGAGAGTCGGCCGGCGTGTGCAACGGCGATGCCAGCCAGAGGAAGGCGGTGTTCTCGTTCGAGTTCTTCCCGCCGAAGACGGAGGACGGCGTCGACAACCTCTTCGAGCGGATGGACCGGATGGTGGTCCACAACCCGTCCTTCTGCGACATCACCTGGGGGGCCGGCGGCTCGACCGCCGAGCTGACCCTCGACATCGCGAACCGGATGCAGAACATGATCTGCGTTGAGACCATGATGCACCTCACCTGCACCAACATGCCCGTCGAGAAGATGGACCACGCCCTCGCCACCATCAAATCCAATGGAATACAGAACGTCCTCGCCCTCCGCGGCGACCCCCCGCACGGCCAGGACAAGTTCGTCCAGGTCCAGGGCGGGTTTGCCTGCGCCCTCGACTTGGTTCGTTTACTTCATTCTTTTCTTGGGCATTTTGGGAGTTTGTAATTGATGCACTGACAGTTGCTTGGTTTCGCAATGTAGTATCTAGGATTTGAGTACGTTAGATTGTCCCTTGTCGTCGTGATATTGTTCTGGATCTGCTTACTTGTTAGGAGTAAAATGCAGGTGAAACACATCAGAGCCAAATATGGAGATTACTTCGGCATTACTGTTGCTGGCTATCCAGGTTGTTTAATTTGCTCTGCTCTCTTCACTCGTTTCCCGAAAATCTTGTGTTTTTGATTGGTTTGTAAGCATTGTATGAGAATGTAATGTCTTGCTGTTTTGTGCAATCAGAGGGCCATCCGGATGTCATAGGAAAAGATGGCGTGGTTACATTGCAGGATTACCAGAACGAGCTCGCCTATTTGAAGAGAAAGGTACGGCGGCGTCACGCCAGTTCAGATCAATCTAGTGGTCGTTTATGTTTATGACTTCTGTGGGTATGTGTTCATGTGACCAGTAATTTTTTGCAGGTGGATGCTGGAGCTGATCTCATCATTACCCAACTATTTTATGACACTGATATTTTCCTCAAGTTCGTGAATGACTGTCGCCAAGTTGGAATTCACTGTCCTATTGTTCCAGGCATCATGCCGATTAACAACTATAAGGGCTTCATTCGCATGACTGGTTTCTGCAAAACAAAGGTGTGTTACTTTCTCCTGCATGTGCTCCATTTTCTCTACTGGTGCTTTCAGATATTGCCGATGCTAATATGGTTAGGGGAAAACTAGTGCTCTGCATGGGTTGTGCAATGATTCACTTGGATAAAAATCTTGACACATTCTCCCTGTTCATGTCCTATTCAGTCAAATAATATGAGATTTGCTTGACTTTTCCTAGTATGCAACTAGAATTCGGTTGGGTTAAATATAAATAAAAGTGCGAAATTGTAAATTCGACAGATTTGTCTGCCACTAAATTAAGTGGGAAGATTAGCGTGGCAGCATAATTTATGGAAATATTATGGTTTGGACCATGTCATACACGGTAATACTATTGTGGTGCGGATCCCCTTTCTAGGTTGGTTGAAAGGGAGAGAGGCAACCCTTATCTCATGGCTCAGGCTTAGCTAAAAGGAAATAATGTTGAAAATAATCAAAAGAAGATGATAATCACAATGCAATGCAGAATTATGTATTTGCTGATTTTTCCCGTTCTATTATCATTGAATGTTTGAATGGAGTATGTTGCAGATACCAGCTGAAATAACTGCTGCCTTGGAGCCAATCAAGGACAATGAAGAAGCTGTTAGAAACTATGGAATTCACCTCGGAGCTGAAATGTGCAAGAAAATTTTGGCTAATGGAATCAAGACACTTCATCTTTACACGCTCAACATGGAGAAGTCGGCATTGGCTATATTAATGGTTCTTCTAACATCCTCGAGCCTTTAACTATATTTGCATTGTTGGAGTAGCTTTAATCTCTTCAGGCTTTTACTAACATATACTAAGTATGTCATCAGAATCTTGGTTTGATTGAGGAGGCTAAAGTTTCAAGATCTCTTCCGTGGAGACGTCCTACAAATGTCTTCCGTGCTAAGGAAGATGTCCGGCCCATATTCTGGTACAATACATAAGGATGAGACGTTTAGTGTTAGTTTATCGTAAATTCAGGATTATTATTCATCGGACATGATGATTGGGCTTATCATGGCAGGGCAAATCGTCCAAAGAGTTATATTTCAAGGACCATGGGGTGGGACCAATACCCTCGTGGACGATGGGGTGATTCCCGGAGTGCAGCATATGGGACGTTGACTGACTACCAGGTATAGCATGCCATAGATTATGCATGTGGTTGGTTTTTGACAATTGTTGAAGTAGTAGAAAGTTATTGTCATACTATTATGTGACTACTTGAGCTTTAATGTGGAATTTTCTCTTCATGTTTTTCTGATACTGGCTTGTTTGATGACACTGGAAATTAGGTACTTGAACATGTGATTTGTTTGTTAATATGTTAAATGTTTTCCTATATACGCAAAAGAGTTGTGTCATGCGCAGGTTTTTCTCCTGTTTGGATGTTGCTCTTTAGCTATGTTTGTTCCCATCTTTATTGGCGTCGTGTCGTGTTTTTTATCATGTAAATCATGGCTAACATTTCATCTATAGTCACAGAGAGGGAGGAGGGAGGATTTACTACTGATGTATTAATGACTTGTTTGTTAGTTCTTCAATCTGTCTCCTATCTTAAGGTTTTTCCTGGTCCTATCTCTGAACTTCATTGACCTGGATTGTATGTTGTGATAAACTTCCCATCGAATAGAGAAGATTGTGATGTTGCTGCGTCTTCAGTCAATTTAATGGAGTTCTGCAGTCTTCAGTTTCCTATGGAGTTGCTAATTTAGAGAGGACTCGCTCTTCCTTGTGATTTCCTTAATTTACAATGTTTGTTCTGCTTTGGAGATATATGTACGGTTATTTTGTTCAAGATGGCTTGCAAGACTTATTCTCATTATGATCTATAAGTGGCGCTAAACATTCTGTAAAATGTCCTTTTCGGGTACCAGTTCATGCGTCCACGTGCCCGTGACAAGAAACTTCATGAAGAATGGGTTGTTCCCTTGAATAGCATCGAAGATGTTCATGAGGTGATGTTGCTGTCTCCTTAGTTGTTCCTTTTGTTTCTGAATTATGAGAACATATCAGATCTGAATATTGTATTTTATTTTATTGTGCACCAGAAATTTAAGAAATTCTGCCTTGGGAAGTTGAGAAGTAGTCCTTGGTCCGAGTTGGATGGCCTTCAGCCAGAGACAAGAATCATTAATGAACAACTGGGAAGAATTAATTTGAAAGGTTTCCTAACAATTAACAGCCAACCAGCGGTTAATGGGGAAAGATCTGATTCTCCTTCTGTTGGTAAGAAGACATGCCATGGTGTTTCTTTGAGTTCCCTGCTTATCATTGTTTCCTGATAAGTTGGGCTGGTAGAAACCATGATTTTACTTGTTCACGTAGTAGCTTACGAACTGTGGAGAAGAAGATTAGTTGCACACAGCAATTCTTTGAATTGGTTTGGTATTTAGGTACGAATTTTTATAAGTAGTTTCACGCATTAAGCTGTGAATTTGTCGTAGACAATCATTGTGCTTGAGGCCGTTATTTGTTGAGTTGTCTTCTGTTGTATATATCGTCTCATTAGGGCATTTGCGAAGCTCAATCTGAAATTATGGGTAATTACTTTTGTAGTAACTATCTTAGTGTGGAGATTATGAGACATAGAATCCGTAATGGAAAAGGCTAATAGGGTTAGGATCTGTACTGGTAGGTACACGACAGCAGGCTTCTTCAGTCTTCTGGATTTAGAGTAGAAATGCAGGGGAATATAGCACATGGTTTAAGCACTTTGTTATTGAATATAGAAAAACAAATGCATATGTAGTATGTTGGTGGATGGTCGTAAAATGCCTTATCGAAGTTCTATGCAAACAAAGGCTAGGTGATGATGGTAATACGTAATATGCAGTTCTCTTAGAAATTTTATTGTGAGGATGCTTTAAAGGTACATACCGAGAGATAAAGAGAAAAGTACCTATTATTTGATAAAATTTCGGGAGAAATATTCAATTCACGAATTTGAGTTGTGTTGGTAGAGTCTGGGTCTGTGAGAGGGCTTACATGCGAAGGGGTAAGAAAGGGTTAGTAAGAGAGAAGTTAAAAAAATGGAGAGATTTCCAGGAAACGGTAGATCTTATTTAGGACATGAACTCAATGAGGTTGAAGAATACATTACATAGTTGGGGGTTTTTTGGGGGAAGAGGGGGGGGGGGGTAAGTTTGTTGGGGTGGAGAACTAGTAGAAAAGGTTCCCTTTTTTTTTTTTGTTAGTTTTGAGAATCGGCTCTCTTTAGTTTCGCAAACTTAACAAGCTTAAAACACCTTAAACCTTGGAGTTTTCCCAGAGAAACTTAAGTTGTGATGCTTCCATAAAAGTTTGTGCTGTTTCTGCATCTGTTATAAGTAGTCTCCTGTCAGTTGTAATTGTTGTGGTCAGATAAAAGAAGATGATCATGTCTTAAGACCTTTTTCTTCGTGAAGAAAACTAGATGCACTAGGGATGCGGATCACTATGTTCTCGTGTCTTTCTCTTGCTGTTCTAACGCCTTGCGACTGATGTTTTGGCGCGGTTTTAATTCAGGATGGGGTGGTCCTGGGGGTTACGTGTACCAAAAGGCCTATTTGGAGTTTTTCTGCTCTCCAGAAAAATTGAACACCCTCGTGGAGAAATGCAAGGGATTCCCAAACCTGACCTACATGGGCGTTAACAAAGAAGGTGACAAATGGATATCCAACGTTGGGGACTCCAATGTGAACGCGGTGACTTGGGGAGTCTTCCCAGCGAAGGAGATTATTCAACCGACGGTGGTTGATCCGGCCAGCTTTTTGGTCTGGAAAGATGAGGCATTCGAAATCTGGTCGAGGGGGTGGGCTTGTCGGTACCCCGAGGGTGACCCATCGCAAAAATTGCTTCAAGAGGTTCGCGCACTCTCATCATACATGACTTTCGTATATGGCACTTTTTCTTTTTTGTTGGTCTCCCTCCTTTTTGGAGCTTTTGTGACAACAACAGATGTCTTCTATCTTTGCAGATACAGAGCAGTTACTTCTTGGTAAGCTTGGTAGATAACGATTACATGAAGAGCGATTTGTTCGCTGTGTTTGATGATATATGAAGCGTGCCACTTACTGCTATCGAGTTGCAGTGGGGATGCCTGTATTTTGATTTCCTCAAGGAGATTGTTGTGGGAATAACCTGTTGGGGTTCTGGCATTGCAATTTACCACAAGTTGTAATCTAGATAGTCCAGCAGATGGTTTTTCTTTTCGATCATTAGAATGTTATATTGATTTGCAAATTTTCTCGGCCTTGTATAAGTATATGTAGTTCAGGTTTGTTTGTTGTATACAGTATTCTCAGCATGAACGATGCAGAGTATTTATGATGATGACGATGATATGTCGTGAAATGATTTCACAGCGACATTCCATAGGATTTGATGCAGTTCTAGTCCCGTGCATTGCGAGACATTATATCGCTTGAAGCAAGTTATTACAGTTTGTATGGAGATGTAACAAAACAGACCGTGAAGCTTGTGAGCCCGTGGTAACAGTTTCCAGATGTAACACAGAAGCACCCGAATGTGAGCGTCTTCCGTCGCAGCTTTAGGAACTTTTCTGCTATAAAAATTGCGCAAAAAAGCCTGCATAGACACGATATCAGCACAAGAAAAGATACCACAAAAAGTGCCCTATCCTCCAAACCAAAGTTGATTAGGCAAAATCCGACTGCTCGTAGCATCTTGCTTCCTCATGGTCACCAGCATTAAGTTCGCATCTCCATTCAAAAATCATTTTCTCCTTCCAAAAATGGCAAGCCTCTGCCGGTAACATGCGTTCATGAAAGAACTGAAGGGAAATATCAACTACCCTCTAGCACTTTGCAGTATGATGATATTAGCTGATAGGATGCTACTGCTCATGATTCAAAAGAACAGGACCAGAATGAGAAGCACATTGCCATACACAGTCAAGATATATTGGCATTCTTCAGAGATTTGCATACTACTACACCTAGAGATGTCTGCATGAAGCTATCTCCAAGCATGGCATTACAGGAAGCATTGGTCTTCAGATGGGGCTGGACTGACTCCCAAATCTTTTTCTTTTGAACCTGCAAAATTTTTGTGCAAAGCCATCAAGAAAAAAGACACAAGATATTGTCGTGCCTCCAATAAATATTTTCCTTCAGTTTCTTGCTCATTATAAGTCATAGTCGACCAAGTATACATATTTTCGCTTCTTGTTTTACTTCTGACAGGCCAAAAGGCCTGTGACTCTTGGAATATTGTGTCATCATGAGTGTAGAAATGTCATACTTCACAGATAAAAGAAGCATGCAAGGGGAAAATCCTACTACATCTTAAACGTAGCCTTTTCTAATCGAAAGTCTTTTTTCTTTTTGAGCTTTAAAAGCTTTTCAAGCTTCTCTGATTGCTCGTACTTTAGATAATGTAATTACTGCTGGACTGGAGGTTTCGGGACACAAGGCAAGATCAACTGATGTCAAGATAAAACAATGGCAAAAATGTGCAATTACATGACAACAATAAGGCATAACCTACTAAACCTTCAACATAGGCTTCTCTAATTGAAAAACATGGGAATTTTTCTCTCTTGGAATGAAAGTGACAAAATATTGGTTTTAACTGATGCAAAGGGGTAAAAAAAAAAATGTTGTATGACAAGCTATTTTATTCTGGGATTGATGTAAAAAGGGGAAGATACTAGCAAAGCGATATACAGAGGATCAACGAACACTCAGGAAGCATCACAAACGAAAGCAACCAAAGTGCTCAGTGAGAGAAGGAAGCATGACCAAATAAACAAGATAAAAACAAAGGGGTCTGCACTGTAATAAAAATCAGCTAATGACTATTAGTACTTGTTAACAGGCAACAAAGCTAAATATCAAAATCTCCAAGGGAAGTCCTCTGAGTCCAAAAGGAATTTAAAAGAACCCACTTGACCAACTCCCGCAGGTTTGAAAATGAGATTTAATATAGTCGAGCTGTCTAATGCAAGATTCCCGAAAATATTGGGGCGAATGATACCACATGCTTTCTCTTCCCAGTTTTGCTATGAGAATTTATTTGTAAGACCCTAACAGTATGTGTAGGAACCTTAGCAAATGAGCTAGTAGCAGGGCTAGTCCTCCTACTTTGTTTTCTGTTAAAGTAAAGATCAGTCACTCATAATCCAAAAGGGAGAAAGAAATCGCAGGTCGCATTATAGGTAGCACATGATGGGCAAAAGGTTTGAGGATGCTTCACGGAGTAAAATATGGTTCCTGGAGGGCCAATGTTACAGATTGCTCAAGATGAACACTTTAAATGAATCAAATATCTCAACAACCAAATTGTTGTGCACAAAAGAATAGTGCAGTTCAATTAAATAATGCTTATGGGACTAAAATCAACACCAAACATAACCAGAAAGGTAAGTCTCTGATGATACATCAATTGGCAGGTCAATGGCATCAATCCTAAGCTCATTCAAGTTCCTCTAGTCAGGCTGTAATCAACATGATAATGATCAAAGGTGGATTCAAGCAGAGGCTGAAACTTTGTGGCGAACAGTTGACCACGCGGTCAAAGGCCCACACAACACAAGATGGTACACAGAGAATCATATTATAACAGAGGGGAAACAAAAAAGAGACTGTGCATCACGCATATACTCCCAGAGATGGTACATAGAAAAGTACCTGATTAGGTGTTGCCGGAGGAGGTTGATTTTCTTCTTCATCTCCTGAGCCAAACCATATTCTCTCACCAGGCATCGAGCCCTCAGGAGGCAAAAGAAGCTCGACATTTTCATGAGATGCATCAGAAGCAGCCAGAAGCATTCCGTTTGATTTGACTCCACGCATATTCCTTGGCTTTAGATTTGCTAGTACAACTACATTTCTGCCCTGCAAATTTTAAACAAACATCATTAACATCACTCATCATCCAACAACGAAAAAGAGAAATGATAGCATTCCAAGTCATGGTCCCTTTCATTGTCCCAAATCTGGTCAGTAATTGAACCACCAATTTGCAGGGTATCAATCATTAAACCTGTCTAAAGCTTAAAAGTATTGAAGAGAAGAGGACCAGTAATGCCACGTGCAAAACCTGGATCTGCTTAGACATGCTCTAAGCACAAAAGGCAAAGATGCACTTTCTAGAACCAGCAACCAATTTTTCCATTTGACGAAAAGAACCTTTAGGGCTACAACTAATACGCATTGGGTATAACAGTCTCCTGTCTTACACTCACCAGGTAAATACCAGAGACCCAAAGGATTATGCCCTTAGGGTGGCCCCAGGAGAATCTGCAAGCAACCCAAGCCTCGAGTGAGGAGGACGAATACGTTTACCACTTGAGCAACCCCTTGAGGTTTCCTTATATCACTCGTTAACTAAATTTTGTGCTAAAGGTCATATAAATATCAAACTAGTTTTCTAGTTTTATGTCTGTTACAAGGGAAATGTACACTAATCAATCCAAAATCCTGAAATTCCTTTTAGTAGGAAATCAATTCCATTGTACTAAACTTCAAAGCAGGAGACCTACTTCCAACTACAAGCTCATCAGCAGTGGGAATTGAAATTATGTATTGTACGAGGAAAGTGAGTTCAAAATCATGAAGCTTACTCCGTCAGATCATTGGCAATACAATTCCCTAATAAAGGAAGAAAGCATCACAATAAACCACCCATTTCATGTTTCCTAGGCAAGACCAAAGTTCCATCTAGAAGACCGCCATAAAATAGAGGATTCTACAGTGGCCAAGATAAATTAGACGAACAAGAAACTTGCGAGTAATAAGTGAACAGCCTACGATGGTAGACTATATAAATTTGACTCAAGAAAAATGACAACATCAGTCCCAACAAACATAAAGAATGACGCAGGATCACTATCTGACCGAGCCTTTATCTATATTGCAATTTCTAGTGGCGTGTAAATCAAAAGGATGTCTAACTTGTGCTTTATCAACTTAAGGTGTCATAGGACAAACACCTAACTCACCTCCAGCTTTGGCCTCATCTATATTTCTTGATGTAACCCCCGGTGTAAGTCATAGATTACCTTTGCAAAACTCCCTTAAATTGCAACACCACTACCAATCAAGTATTTATTCAGCTGACTCGATCCTATTAGGGTGAATAACCCATGAAAGAAATGCTTTTGTCTCCAGCTTCCATTTAAAGAGCCCTAAATTTCATCCTTCAGAGATTCTTTGATGTAATGAAATCAGCCGACTCCTCCTTTAAGGCATTAGTACAAAAATAGATACACTCCTTCTCTAAGGCTATGCTTCCAAGCCTCTCATTCATGACCATACTAAGCAGCTCGTTATTATCAAAGTAGCTCAAACAAACAGAGCAGTGCTCATTTCATCGCCGCACATGGTACTTCAGCATTACACTCATTGAATTAGCTTTTCAAACTTCTCAAGAAGATTAGGTAGGGTGTACTTGCAGATATGAACTACAAAGGTCAGTCATTCTGTTCTTCAAAAACTTGCTCAAACAGGAACTCTAAATTCTTCGACTTTGAAGCTCAGAACACCAAAAACTGCAAAAAGTAACCTAAACTGAACCTCAGTAATCAGTAGGTGAAGTGATGAGAACTATATATGGAGAAATCCCAAGCACAACAAAGGAGAAACTGTCAATCGAAGACCACGAAAAATGCACCTGCCATGTCAAGCCATGTTAATTTTTGCCTTCCACACAGTACATCGATCAGGCAATCATCCGAAACCTCCTAGGCAATCCCATGAAACTGAAAGTGAAAACATACACGCGGACCATCTACTTCATCCTACCTTCAAGAACAGTGTCAAGCCGCTGCAATATACAGAGACGAGAGTACCTGAAGCTCCTGGAGAGGGACGTACTTGACTAGGCCGCTGCAGATGATTCTCGGTTCAGGCTCGCCGACGTCCACCTCTTCCACGTACAGCGAGTCGGCCTCCTCGTGCCTCCACGCTTTGAGCACTTGCCCCACTCTTATGTCCAGTACGCTCGCCGCCTCCCCAATCTTTCTCATCCTCTCCTTCTCCGACTCCGGCTCCGCTTCCTTCACCTCCGTCGCCGGATCCGAAGAGCTCGCGGCGGCGCCGGCGGCGACCTCCACGTCATTCGCGCTCGCACTCGAAGCCCTGAAAATCCGCAGCCCGCCCCCTCCTCCGCCCCTCGACGCGAAGAGCGCGCCGCTCTTGACGCTCGCCGCTGGGAAAAGGACCAGCGGCCGCCGGAGCTGGCGGCGGCAGGTGGAGAGGAGGAGGAGGCTGCCGCATTTGGCGACGATGTTGACGGCGGCCATCGGCGCCATTCCGATCGGTGCTCGAGACGCGGCTTCTCTTTGTGCCGGAGCTGATGAGAGAGTGAGCAGTGGCGAGAGACCGCGAAACCAAAATTAGGAGTCCGTTATCTCGTTATCCAAACATCGTCATTTCATTTTCCTCCCTTATGTTTTTTAACACATATTGATAATCGATTTTTTTAAATAATAATCAATAATAAATTATTATTAATAATAAAAATATTGTTCATTAATTAATTTTTTTATACAATATAATTACTTATTTTTTTAAAAATATTTTTTAAATATTAAATTTTTCGAGAAGCAAAGGCATTGTTAGTTCGATAGCTTCAGGTGATATGACTTGTATTCGAATTTATATAATGTCGTATTCGAGAGTGAATTAACCGGATGTATTTCTCATTTATTGTTGGAAAAAATGATGAAAATCAGCAAACAAGGGAAAAAGGTTTCTAATTTTTTATACATAACTCTGAAGCCCCATTAACTTCGCCAATTGAAATACTAAAATGTGCGACATATAAACAATGGGCAACGACAAGAAGGATATCCGTAAAATCAACTCAGGCAATTAAAGGTTATTTCTGCGGCGCGGCGACCCTCTCACGGCTTCCACGGCGGTGGCGGCGGTGGGGCGACGGGATAGAGTGGCGGGACAGCCGAGAAAATGGAGTTCTTGTCGATGCCGCGGCCACCGCTGTCCGTCAGCGATATGAGCGCCGCCACGAGGCCCGCGTTCCCGGCCACGGTGGGCTCGGTGTAGCTGTAGTTCCCACGCACGTCCTTGAACTTGTCGAACCGGTCCGGCCCTGCGACCATGGCCCCCGTGATCGTGTTGGGGTTGCTGTTGCGGGTGTCGCGCCACTTCCATCCCTCGGTGCACGAGTACTTCGTCTTGTCGTGCGGGATCGATGCGCCGCGGTGGTGCACGTGTTTCGGGTACTTGGTGCCGAACCCGACCACATAGCTCATGTTCATTGGGTTCGCTCCCAGGATGTAGTTCATCTAAGTTCAATTGCCCCAGCCAGAAACAGAGACTTTAGCGAGCAGGAGTATGAGCAAAACAAAATTCGGACTCAGTTTCAATAAGCATATAGCATTTAGCAGTCACCTGAGAGGTGGCGAATTTTCGAAGAGTGTTGGTGGATATGAAGTTCGGACCGCAGTTCCATCCCGGGATGCCAGTAGCGTTCAAGTAATCGACGTAGAGAGACGCCAAGAACGCGGCGTTGGCAACGTATTGCAGCGGCTGCCACTTTCCGTGGTTCAGCTGTATCATCCCTCCTGCAAATTCAAGGCAATGACGCTACTGAATTGGACTCTGTTCTTGTTGAAAACCAAGTGCATCAGATCAGATTTCATGTGATTTGCAGAGACGAGGAGCGGATGAGAACTTTACCTTTCGTCCAGTTGAACACGCGAAATTCGCGAAGATACGAGCACATGGTAAGGCCGGTCACGTTGTGGTACATGCTCAACATGTCTTCGTACGGATATCCACGGTTCAGGAGGATCCGCAGCCTCGTCAGGAGGAGCATCGCCGCCGGCAATTTGTTGTCCCAGCTCAGGACGCTCAGGTCCGGGATCATGTAAAACGCTTTGGAGTTCTTGGAGAGGCCCGGGTTCGTGGCCAGGGAGATGTAGGTCTTGTTCCCGGTCGCGTAGAACAGCCACGCCGCCCCCCACATGTACTCGTCGAAGTAGCCCGTCGAGTTATAAAAGGTCTCGATGTAAGGGTTACCACGGCAGTAAGGGGTGCGCCTCCCGAAATCCCGGGCAAACGCGAAGAGCGTCTGGGCGCCTTTGACCAGCTTCTTGGAGTAGGAGGGGTTGTCCCGGAACACGATCGAAGCGGACGCTAGGGCTGCGGCCATTTCCCCGGCGAGGTCTGGCCCTGAGTTAGCGACTTGCACTGGCCGCGCATAGTCCATGTCCTCTGGCCTAGTCCAACAGAAGTGATCGTCCGGAGTGGATGAACCGATCCGAGATCCGCCCACCTAGAAGAACGGCAACATCAAATGGAGTTCCATATGAATGAGCATTCCTGAAGCTAAATTCTGAACCTAGACTCACAAATTCCTCAGAAAGTTGCGCACTTTAAGCCTCTGAATCTAATCAACTCTGATCGTGAGCCTAACAAAGTTAGGAGAGGATTCCATGTAAATTCTCATCAATAACCCGTTGACCACATTTTACTTGTACTTACTCTGTAGGTCAGTCCTTCCGATGTGCCGTCTGTCGGCTCGAGTATCAGAGACCGACAGGAGCGACCCAGATAATCCGAGTTTTTCGGGTAAGATACGAATGATCGAACCGAGTTCCTATCGGAACACGCTTTCGATGTACTTTTTCCATCACACTGAGTTCATACAACTTAGAAAGCTCCAGCTATGAGCCGGACATTAGCATGCAGATCGCCGATCAGGAGCTAGAACCAGATAAACAATGGCAATGTCGTTTTCCGGCGACATGTGACAAAGCATTACCTGACTGTAGATCTTGTCGATCTTGGTCGCCGAGGAGTTGAAGGTGAGGAGGAGGTAGTCGGTGCCCCACTTGATGAGGTCCCTGGCGTGGTTGTACTCTCCGACCGCCTTGTACTTGTGGTTGTACTCGATCACGCTCCAGCTCAACATCGTCATGGCGAACGCCATGGGGAAATGGAACTTGGCGTTGTCGCCCCCATCGTAGTACCCTCCGACCAGCCCGCCCTTCGCTTCCGTCGTGTCGTTCCCGTCCTGCAGCCCCGAGTTGCCTCTCCAAGAGATGCCGTTGTTCTTGGGCAATCTCCCGGCTGCACCGGGAGAAAAAAAAAATCAGGACTTTGCGACATTGTCAACGGTCAAATCCTGGTCATATGTAGCAAAAGCAAACCGACTTCATAACCGATCGGATTGGACGAGACGACCGGAGATCGAGATGGAGAAAGAGGCATATACACTTTTGGGCATTGAAGAAGAGGAGGGCCTTGTGGAGCGCCACGGTGTAATTGTCGGGCGGCGGCGGGCGGCGCGGCTTGTGCCTCGGCACGGTCTTGGCGTTGGTGACGGGGAGGGCGGTCAAGAAGAAGGCGGCGATGAAGGCCCAGCCGGTCCATTTGAGCGCCTTGCGGCTGCAGACGACGCAGCCCAAGTCGACGTACTTGTCCTTCTTGGGGCGCTTGTCGTGCGAGCCGAGGAGCCAGCCCTGCTGGGTCTCGTCGAGCTCGTGGTGGTGCTGCTGCTGCGGGGGCAGCGGGAGACCTGACATCAGTAAATTTCCACGTTATGCACTCAACCCGACTTTTGGGGCTGACCTGATATTCGAACGAACTTCAGCTCGATTTTTCGTAACGGGAGACACAAACCACAAAGTCCTCGACATTACTTTTAAGTGTGATGAGATTTCAACGCGGAGTTTGTGTCATTTAGTATTTCCGACCCTTCGTATTTAATTATTTTCTATGAAATTCGATACTTAAAATTTTGACTGGATTGATTCATACGCGAATCACCATGTAAAATTAGGTATATTCGAACTTTTGACTCGACTAAATTCACCCACACAAATCATCGTATAACCTCCTTGGCATTACTTCGAGTGTGATACAATTCCAACACGAAATTCATGTCATTTAATGCTTCGGATCCATTGCATTTGAGCATTTTTTTTTATGAAATTCAATACTCAAATTTCAACTCTATTAATTCATATGCAAATTACCCTATAGAATTTGGCATATTTGAACATCCGACTCGATGAATTCGCCACGCGAAACACGCGAATCATTGTATAGAGTCCTCCTCAACATTACTTCAAGTGTGATGCGATCCCAACATGAAATTTGTGTCATTTAATGCTTCGATCAATAGTATTTAATCATTTTCTATGAAATTTGATACTCAAAGTTTCGACTCGATTAATTCATATTGAATCACCCTATAGAATTAGATGTATTTGAACATCCAACTCAACTAATTCGGCATGCGAGGCACACAAATCACCTTATATAATCAGGAGGATAACTTCCTCGATACTACTTCACGTGTGATGCGATTCCAAATAAAATTCGTGTCATTTAATGTTTCCCATCCGTCATATTTAAATCTTTTTCTATGCAATTCGATACCTAAAATTTCGATTTGATTAATTCATTTATGAATCACCCTATAGAATTAGGGGTATTTGAACTTCTGAATTGACTTATTCACCATGCGAGCCACATAAATCGCCTGTAGAGTCAAGGGTATAGCCTCTTTGACATCACTTCAAGTTGTGATGCGATTCCAACACAAAATTCATGCCATTTAATGCTTCCGATCTATGACATTTAATCATCTTCTATGAAATTTGATGCTCAAAATTTCAACTCAAAATAATACATACGCAAATCACCCTACAAAATTAGGTGCATTTGAAATTCGCCATATGAGGCACACAAATCACTTTCTAGAGTTAGGGTATAGCCTCCTCCACATTACTTCGAGTGTGATGGGATTCCACCACAAAATTCATGTCATTTAATGTTCCGATCCATCACGTTTAATCATTTTCTATGAAATTCAATACTCAAAATTTTGACTCAATTAATTTATTCACGAATTACCTAAAAGAATTAAATGTATTTAGACTTCTGGCTCGACTAATTCGTCAGCGAGCTACACAAATCACGTTATAGAATCAAGGTATAGCCTTCTCGACATTACTTGAAGTGTGATGTGATTCCAACGCAAAATTCTTGTCATTTGATGCTTTCCATCTATCACATTTAGTCATCTTCTATGAAATTCGATACTCAAAATTTCGCCTCGATTAATTCATATGCGAATCACCTATAGAATTAGGGTATTTGAACTTCCGAATCGACTAATTCGCCATGCAAGCCACAAAAAAGGCCTCATAGATTTGGGGTTTAGCTTCGTCAATGTTACTTTGAGTGTGACTCAATTCCAATACAAAATCCGTGTTATTTAATTCTTTCGATTCATCACATTTATTATTTTTTTATGAAATTAGATACTTAAAATTTTGACTCAGATTAATTCATACACAAATCACCCTATTGAAATTAGGTGTATTTGAACTTTCAACTCGATTAATTCACCACGCGAGCCATATAAATCACCTTATAGAGTCTGCGGGGGGAGGAGGGATAGCCCGTAGACATTGCTTCGAGTGTGATGCGATTTAATCATAAAATTCGTGTCATTTGATGTTTCCAATCTGTCGCATTTAATCATTTTCTATGAAATTCGATACTCGATATTTCTACTCAATAAATTCGTACTCCTAGCTCCGTTCCCGGCTCCGCTGGTCATCCTCCGCGGCGGAGGAACCGTCGTCCGCCCAAGTGGTTCCTGGCATGCAACTAGACAGAAACACGACACAGTTCTAAGCCCCTCCGATCAAGGAAGCGACGTTACATGGTCAAGCGAGGAAGAAGTGGTGGGAACGAGTGAGATTTGGGAACTCCCATCTCTGATTTCTTGTTTTTCTTTATTTTTATTTTTATTTTTTATTTTTTTTGGTCCGTTCAAATGTTTTGTGCAATGAACAGACAGAGCGCGTTGATTTGGAATCCCCGGTTCTGTTTTTTTTTCTTTTTCCTTCATTGTTTTTAGTTTTTTTTTTAAAAAAAATAAGGTAGTCCACTTATTTAGCGCACAATAGAGAGAGAGGGGGGCATGACGGTATTATGAGTGCTCTCAATTTCTTTGTGCTTCGATCTTATGAGAAGATCACCAACTATATTCATACTTTCTCAAAATTAATGAATTCGCAAAGTGCCTCTGCGTAGATACATGGCCCAAGTTTGAATGAACTTCGATAACAAATTCTCTTGTATATTCTTCTAATTTTGCTCTTTTATTATTATGTTCCGTCAGCATGGATTGTTTATTTTGGTTATTTTTCTAGAATTGTTACGTGATCCCTAACGCTTTCGTCCCGACTAATTCACCACATGAGGCATACAAATCACTCTGGAGAGTTAGGTAGAGCTTCCTCGACATTATTTCAAGCGTGATGCGATTTCAACACAAAATTTGTATTGTTTTTAACGCTTCCAATCCATCACATTTAATTATTTTTATTAAATTCGACGCTTAAAATTTCGACCCGATTAAGGTATGAGCAAGTCACCCAATAGAATTAGGGGCATAGAGCCTCATGGACTTTATTTCGAATATGATGCAAATTCCAACATGGGAAGATGCATCACATTTAATGCTTCGGATCTTTTGTTTTTACAAAGCAAATAGAACCAACTTACCTTTCTTTTGGGAAAAAAAAAATCCATTTAAAAACCTCTTAATCATTCTTTTTAATTACACCGGCAATGATGGCAGTAACACTGGCAACGGGAAAGGCGGATCAAGGGACGGTCGTTGGTCAAACTATTAATTTATTCACATCTAGAGTATAGACTTTGACAAGAATGGTATTAAAGTTTAAGTTAGTCAAATTTCGAGTTTGATTACAACGCGCATCTCCACGATCAAAAGCACATGAGAAGAAGGGACAGCTAATCGCACATTGGACCGTGCACCACCATCATGCCAGTTAAAGAACAATAGAAATTGAGAATCGTGCCTATTTATGCCCTTAATTTAGTTATTTTTTCCAATTATTTTGATTAATTTGTATCGACCAACTTGCCCGTTGGATAGCGACCGGCCAACTTCAGGATCGATCTCCCGTTTAATTTTTCGAATTACATGATTGTTTATCGACACCTCCATTGACATACATAATAAATTGAGTCGCGATCAAGACCGCGCTACTTCTCTTTTGCCGACGACCCACCAAGTGTTTGATAGAGGTTCTTGTCTCGCCGATGTAATGTTTTTTTCTTTTTTTTTCTGTTAAGCGTATTTTTCGTGTCGCTTAGGAACACGATTGTGATGTGCCTTATAAAAACACAATCTACCACCACTTGAAGGACTGCCTTACGTGTTCGGGAGAGGATTTGGTGTACTACCACATTGCTTAAGTATGTTAAATATGTGATTTTTTTTTTGTTTGGTTGGAATTAACTATGTGATTAGGATGTGTTTTTTTCGATATAACCTCCCTCCGTCTAATGGTCTGATTTTGTTAGTCAGATATTCTAACATTGTTTAAACATAAAAAGCTTGTGCCATATATAGCGTGTCGCTAGTGTGGTATCGCTGATCAGTTAAAGCATTAGGTGCGAGTGATTATAACTCCCTGTGGACGAGAGAATAAATGCACATGTGCCATGAATGAGATTGTATCCCAATTTGGGATACCACATCATAATCGTCGCATGGTATAAATGCCAATTTCAGGTTTGAAGTGGCTACTTTTTACGAGCTTAGAAAATGTTCGACCTAAGTTTTAAATATTTCCTCACAGCCCCCAATTGTTGCTGGAGATCCAGAACCCTCTTCCTCAAAAGTCAAAACTAGCACATGCACTACTTTTGCAAATGCTTTTCAAAACTCTTGATCTCACTTCCGTACAATATTAACCTTTTACCATTAGGCCACTGATGTCAATGGTACAATTTAAATTTGTAAACCATATGAAAAATTGACACCACTCACAATGAATAAGCCCACTGAATTTGAACCTACTAAGGTAACCTATGACAGAGTTGAATGGGACTTCCTAGAAGCTTGTTTGCTTAAGATGGGTTTCACCGATTGGTGGGTTCACAGGGTGATGAAGTGCGTGACCTCTGTCTCATATAGTGTGAAGTTTAATGGTGAATCGCTACCTTATTTTCATTCAACTTACCAGAGGCATCCAACAAGGTGATCCTTTGTCCCCTTATTTGTTTATCCTGATGGCCAATACTCTTACGTCATTGATGAGAAATGTTGTTCAAGAAGGGACCTTAGTAGGAATAAAGCTAAACAGATTCTGCCCGACTTTGTCTCATCTCCTTTTTGCCGATGATTCGATTTTCTTTCTAGATGGGAAAGTGAAAGAATGCCAGAACCTCGCAATGATTTTGAATGAGTACTGTCTAGCCTCGGGGCAAGAAATTAATCGTAACAAGTCAGGAATATCCTTCTGCTCAAACTGCCCTCAATTACTAAAAAGAAACATGGCAGCTGAACTTAGAGTTCCAGAAATTGAGAAAATCGAGAAGTATTTAGGGATTCCGTCAGACTGGGGGGCTTCAAAAAAGGAGATATTTTCCTGGATTTTGGCTAGAGTGAATAGAAAACTAGAGGGGTGGAAGGAAAAGCTAATCTCAAAGGTGGGCAAAGAAGTTTTGATTAAAGCGGTGGTACAAGCAATCCCCCAATTTGCCATGTCCATTTTTAAAATCCCAAAATCAATCTCCCAGTCCATTGAAAAGAGAACGGCAGCATTTTGGTGGAGAAATGGGGAATCACACAAGGGATTACATTGGAAGAGATGGGAGGTGCTCAAAACAAGGAAAGATGAAGGGGGGCTCGGCTTCAGGGATTTACTGACTTTCAACAAAGCTATGTTGGGAAAACAGGCGTGGAGGTTATCCCAAGACAGGACTTCCCTATGCAGCAAAGGGGATATACTTTCCTTCATCCTCATTCCGGAATGCAGGGAGGGGCTCTCGTCCATTGTGGGGGTGACAAAGCTTGGTGATGGGAAGGAACAATATTGCTGAATTAGTGAGGTGGACTGTGGGTACAGGAAAAAGTATTATTATCAGGGAGGACAGATGGCTAAAGAAAGGGATAATAGGGGGACCAGCAAACCAAAATGACCCTAAGACTGTCGATGAACTAATAGATCAAAGAGAGGTGCGCTGGGATGTTCAAAAACTTAGGAACCTCTTTGATGAACAAACTGTCAAGGAGGTCCTAACTATACCTCTCAGTGTTTCGGTCAACCAGGATAAGTTGAGATGGACAAAATCGAAGTCAGGAGTCTATACAGTTAAGAGTGCCTATAATTCAATCCGAGCTAGGGACAAACAACAACAGAACACACAGGCAGAATCATCTTTCCAACCATCTAGAAAGCTCTGGCTTAAGATATGGAGTATGAACATGCCACCCAAGATCAGAACCTTTATCTGGAGCGTATGTCAAAACGCTATTCCCACTACAGAAAACCTCTACAAGAGAAAAATCTTACCATCTCCAGCATGCCCTCTCTGTCAAAGAGAAACAGAATCAACAGAGCACCTTTTCCTGCTTTGCGAGTGGACTGACGCTGTTTGGAAAGATTCTTCAGTCAATATCCAGATTTCACGCGAAAAATTACACGATGCGAAGCATGGTTGCAAGATCTAGTTCTACAAGATGAGAACTCACCTCTCCTTGAAGAGATTGCGTCGCTGCTGTGGCTCATATGGAAAGAACGAAACGAGTTCGTCTTCAGAAAAAAAACCCCAGATCCGAAGTCAATCCTGGCTGCTGCAAGTGTGTTACCAGAGAGTTTTAGCAAATGGAACCCACAAAGATCACAGCTTTACTCTGAAAAGCCTCAATCTACCAAGATCTGGGTCTCACCGAAGCCAAAAACCTTAAAAATCAACATCGGCGGAGCTTACCACGAAGACGAAACAGAAGGCGTGATTTCTGGTGTCCTCCGAGATGAGACAGGGGCGCTGCTGGACGGTTTTTCCATCAAAGCCCCATCTTCATCGGCGATCCAAACAGAGGCGACTGCGTTGGTCGAAGCCCTGAAGAGATACGCGGTGAGGAGTGAGAAGACGATCGAACTAGAGTCTGACAGCTCTGATCTAGTGGAGGAAGTACAAGGGAAGCTTCCAGTCACGTGGACCATCGAACCGCTGATCTCCGAAGCCCAAGACTTGTTGGCCCACCACAAAAATTTCTCCCTGGCACACTGTTTTAGATCTGCTAATAAAGTGGCCGATTGGGTCGCAAAAGCCCATATGGCTAATGAGCTCCCTCCTTCATGGGTAGTTAGGCCCCCTCCTCCCTTATGGGACCTTTTATGTCTGGATGCCCCTTCCATGGGCGCTTGGTGCTCAAACTCTTTTACTTAATGACAAGTTGACAGCTTTCCGATCAAAAAAAAAAAAAACTAGCCACAAGTTCAGGAAGAAAGTATTAATCATCGTCGCGATTCAATTCCATTACATACCATAAATGTTCATCATAGGATTGAACCAAATCAAACTCGACCTAAACAAGGGTTTGAAAGTAAATTTTCAGCCAGCTCGACTAGCCAAATTTCATAGGAGCCCAAACTGGTCAACCCATTAGGCTTGGGCATCAGATTTTGCGCATTGAATAGATTTTATCGATGGGTATAAATTTCATAGACTTTGTCTAAATTCAAGTAGGACTACCTCTACTTGTTGCCATTCTTTTTTTCAAACTCGTTTATCAAACTCTTAGAAACATTTTTCAGTGAATCCAAACTTGTTTCATGATCCTTGAACCTCAACCTGCCTAAGCCTGCTAGATTGGCAGGTCTAGAAGGAATCCTTCCGTCAACCTAGTAGATGTACCACAGGAAATCTTGATTGTCAAATTTAGTAAGACTGCCCACTTATTTCAATGCTTTATTCTCTAAAATATCTCAATTTTAAGTTCAATCCCAACTCTATCTTGAGCTTATTTTATAAAAGAAAAAAAAATCACAAACTTTCACTCTAGTCCCAAATCTGCATAGCTTCAAAAAATTGATATTGGTTTCTTTAAAATTATTAAAATGAGAAGACCGCCGTTGTTTCATACAAAGGCAAGGATGCTGGTGAAGATGTGATTTCTAATAATGAACCTCTAACTAACTTTGATGTCGATATTGCAAATTTTTTGGATTACAGTTGTTGGGAGCGTGCAACAAAAGTTCAATACATTTACTCGAGAGATATCCAAGAGAGAGCCGAAGTTTGAACCTATCAATATATCCAATTAGACCTACCTCCACTAAAAAACTTAAGTCAATGAGTTATAAGCATCTCATCTCTCCTTCTTCAGACTTAATCATGAAAGTTTCCACCTAGTAGCAGGAAGATCACCAAAAGAGAACCCAAGTCCGGACCTGTCGACATATTTAATTGAATCCACCTTCACTTAAAAGATTAAACCAATGAGTTATGAGCCAGCTATGATACATTAATTACTCCACATCATATTTATTTTTCGATATGCGATTTCGCTAACACAACTCGCACATGCATCTTAACAATAGTTGATTTGATTTTTTTTAGACAAGAAAAGTTTGGAACAGAATTGGGATTGGACCTAAAGTTGAGTTTTTTTTCCTAGGGAATTAAATCCTATTTTCAATCATCTAAATTCAATTTAAGCTGCATTTGGTTGTTCGGATTTCTAGTTAGGATGAGATAAGATAAGAAATCCTAGAATTTTGCCATATCCTATCTATTGTTTGGTGAACTACAAATTTAAATTTGGATAAGCAAAGGCAAGGCACAGTTAAGATCAATTATATTTCGCAGAAACATCATGATTCTTTAGAAATTATTCAGTAATAAGTTCTAATGAGTGAGTTATTGCTGAGCAAAGGTTTGTATCATCTAAATTCGAGTACAACATTAATGAAGCAGACTCCATAGAATCGGAGGTCTTGATTTGAAGTCAAATCCTATGAGAATGACATGTTGGCCTTCCTTGTTGTCTTGTTGAGTAAGTAAACAAGTATTGGACAATCTAATTATTCGATACCTTTTCACAAATTGAAGATGCACTCATACAAGTTGTTCAAGAGAGTCATTCTAAAAGTCAATGATTAACCTCTAATTCTTCATAACATGTCGAGACCCTTTTCAAATGTTAGAAAAGTTTAAGAAATTAAAGAATGAGGGATATGATTTGATATCACGTCAAACTATTTATTGAAAAAAAAGATCGTGGAGATACTTGGCTTTGCTACTATTTATTGAAAAAAAAGATCATGGAGATACTTGGCTTTGCGGCCGCAAATCCTAGCTTGGCGCCGTTAGAGAGGTGGCCACACTTGATAACTACTGTCACAGGGGAGGCGGCCCCTCGCCAAAGGCGCGACTTGGCATGGCAAAAAGGCAACCTAATGCGGAGGAGAGGCTGCAGTTATAAAAAAAAACTTGGTTCTTCTCATGTCTGCTCTCCTGAAAAAGTCTATTCTGATCTATCCTACTCCCTCTCTCAAGATATTTTTATCCTGGTTATATTCCTTTTATAATCCCCCTTTATCCTATTGTGGACAACTACCAAACACATATCCTATGCTAACTTATATCTTGACGACCAAACACAGCCTTAGGTGATAATTTCCCCGTTTCCATCTCCCTAGCTACTAAACTTAGGTTAATTACTTGAAAAATGTAAGGAAAGTCTAGACAAGAACGAAACCATCTCGTTTTCTCTCTCCTTAAACTATTGGGCCACACCTAATTAGAGAGAGGCCTAATGTAGGTGCATAGAGGTCACCGATGACCTAACACCATGTAATGGACTTCACCATCTCCATAAAGTTCCATGTCCCAACTTTTGATCAACCAATGGTGATTAACGATGCACATGGTGATAGTTCTGCTTCAAAAGCCAACTTCTGGCTAGAAGTTGATCCTTCTAGTTTTGCTTCAGAAGTAGAAGTTGATTTTTCTACTTCTACTATAGAAGTTGATTTTTTATCAAAGAAAATCATTTGATAACTGGACAAAATTTTTTCTTTTCGAACAAAATTCGTTTGGTAAGGATTGGAAATTTCTACTTCTGAAATATTATTAACAAAAAATATTTGAATTATTGATCTTAACATAAAATGCATGTTATTCAAGAAAATTTGAATACAAATATTGACAGATTTATGTATAATTCGTCATTTAATTATTTATGTAAATGCGGACCAAATTATGAAAAATTGTAGTAACGAATACGATGATTAAGCTCATATATCAACGTTAAAAGTACGGGTAGTTCCGGTGCATCCTTTCCCATAGGAGATCAATTCTGTTGCGCTAAGCTTCAAAGTAGGAGATCTACTTCTGACAACAGGCTCATCAACAGTGGGGATTGAAATTATGTATTGTTCTAGAAAAGTGAGTTCAAAATCATGGAGCCTACTTGGTCAGATCATTGACATAACAATCCCTCACAAGGAAGAAGGCATCACAATAGACCACCTACTGCAGATACCCAACTGATACTCACAGCTTCCTCAGACCAGGCAATACATTTGACCATTTCATATTTCCTGTGGCAAGACCACAGTTCCATCTAGAAGACCTCCATAAGATAAGAGGATTCATACAGTGGCCAGGATATAGATAAATTACACGAACTAGAAACTTGCAAGCAATAAGTGAATAAGCTTAGAGGTTAGACTATATAAATTTGACTCAACAGGAATGACACCATCAGTCTCGGGAGATGTAAAGAAGGACAGAGGACACTATCTGACTGAGCCTTTGTCTATATTGCAATTTCTAACGGCGTACAAGAGATCCACATCAACAATAGGATGTCTAATTTGTCCCTTCTAATCTTAAGGTGTCATAGGACAAGCTCCCAACTTACCTCCAGCTCCGGCCTCATCTAAAATTCTGGATGTAACCCCCCATGGAAGTCACAGATTACCTCTGCAGGACTTCCTTAAATTGCAACACCACTAACAATCATGTATTTACTCAGCTGCTTGATCTTGTAAAGGTGAATAACATATAAAAGAAGTGCTTTTGTCTCCAGCTTCCAACTAAAGAGCCCCAAATTTCCTCCTTCAGAGATTCTTTAATATAATAAAATCAGCCAACTCCTTTAAGGAATCGTCGCAATGATAGATAAACTCCTTCTCTCAGGCTATGCTTCCAAGCCTCTCATTCATGACCACACCAAGCAACTCATATCATCAAAGTAGCTCAAACTAACAGAGCAGTCAAGCTCATTTCATTACCACGCACGGTACTTCAGCATTACACTCATTGAATTAACTTTTCAGACTTCTCAGTAAGGTTAGGCAGGGTGTACTTGCAGACACGAACTAAAGAGGTCAGTCATTCTGTTCTTCAAAAACTTGCCCATACTGTTAACTCTAAATTCTTCGACTTCGAGGCCTGAGTGGCATACGACCCCAACCTATTAAAAGCTCCGAACACCAAAAACTACGAAAAGTAACCTAAACTGAACCTCAGTCTTCAGTCTGTGAAGTGATGAGAACTATTGTGAAGGTATCACAACCACAACAAAGGAGAAATTGTCAATCCAAGACCACGAAAAATGCATCTGTCATGTCAGACCAGATTAATATTTGCCTTCCACACAGCACATCGATAAAGCAATCATCGCGGACCGTCTACTTCATCCTCTACCTTCAAGAAAGGGGCCAAGCCGCTGCGATTTATAGAGACAAGCGTACCTGAAGCTCTTGGAGAGGAACGTACTTGACCAGGCCACTGCAGATGATTCTCGGTTCAGGCTCGCCGACGTCCACCTCTTCCACGTACAGCGAGTCGGCCTCCTTGTGCCTCCATGCTTTGAGCAATTGCCCCACTCTTGTGCCCAGCACGCTCGCCGCCTCCCCTATCTTTCTCATACTCTTCTCCTCCGACTCCGCTTCCTTCACCTCCGTCGCGGGATCCGAAGAGCTCGCGGCGGCGCCGGCGGCGACCTCCACGTCATTCGCGCTCGCACCCGAAGCCCTGAAAATCCGCAGCCCGCCCCCTCCTTCGCCCCTCGATGCGAAGAGCGCGCCGCTCCTGACTTCGCCGCTGGGAAGAGTACCAGCGGCCGCCGGAGCTGGCGGCGGCAGGTGGAGAGGAGGAGGCGGCCGCCGCAATTGGCGACGCTGTTGACGGCGGCCATCGGCGCCATTCCGATCGGTGCTCGAGACGGGGCTTCTCTTGGTGCCGGAGCTGATGAGAGGGTGAGGAGTGACTAGAGATCGCGAAGCCAAAATTAAGAGTCCGTTATCTCGTTATCCAAACATCGTCATTTCATTTTCCTCCCCTATGTTTTTTTTACACATATTTATAATCTACTTTTTTAAATAATCAGTAATAAGTTATTACTAATAATAAAAATATTTTTCGTTAATTAATTTTTTATACGATATAATTAATTACTTTTTCAAAAATATTTTCAAATATTAAATTTTTCGAAAAACAGACGCATGGTTAGTTCGGGAGGCATGACTCGTATTCGAATTTATATTATGTCGTATTCAAGAGTGCGAAAGCGGGATGTATTTCTCATTTATTACTGGAAAAAATGATATATAACTCTGAAGCTCCATTAACTTCGCCAATTGAAATACTAAAATGTGCGACATATAAACAAAGGGCAATTGCAAGAAGGATATCCGACAAATCAACTCAAGCAATTAGAGGTTATTTCCGCGGCGACCCTCTCACGGCTTCCACGGCGGCGGTGGTGGCGGGGCGACGGGATAGAGTGGTGGGACAGCCGAGAAAATGGAGTTCTTGTCGATGCCGCGGCCGCCGCTGTCTGTCAGTGATACAAGCGCCGCCACGAGACCTGCGTTCCCGGCCATGGTGGGCTCGGTGTAGCTGTAGTTCCCGCGCACGTCCTTGAACTTGTCGAACCGGTCTGGCCCCGCGACCATGGCCCCCGTGATCGTGTTGGGGTTGCTGTTGCGGGTGTCGCGCCACTTCCATCCCCTGGTGCACGAGTATTTCGTCTTGTCGTGCGGGATCGATGCGCCGCGGTGGTGCACGTGTTTCGGGTACTTGGTGCCAAACCCGACCACATAGCTCATGTTCATTGGGTTTGCTCCCAGGATGTAGTTCATCTGAGTTCAATTGCCCCAGCCAGAAACAGAGACTTTAGCCAGCAGAAGTATGAGCAAAACAAAATTCGGACTCGGTTTCGATAAGCATATGGCATTGAGCAGTCACCTGAGAGGTGGCGAATTTCCGAAGAGTGCCGGTGGATATGAAGTTCGGACCGCAGTTCCATCCCGGGATGCCGGTAGCGTTCAAGTAATCAACGTAGAGAGATGCCAAGAACGCGGCGTTGGCAACGTATTGCAGCGGCTGCGGCCTTCCATGGTTCAGCTCTATCATCCCTCCTGCAAATTCAAGGCCATAAGACGACTGAATTGGACTGTGTTCTTGTTGAAAACTAAGTGCATTAGATCAGATTTCATGTGATTTGCATACACCAGAAGCTGATGAGAAGTTACCTTTCGTCCAGTTGAACACGCGAAATTCGCGAAGATACGAGCACATGGTAAGGCCGGTCACGTTGTGGTACATGCTCAACATGTCTTCGTACGGATATCCCGGGTTCAGGAAGATCCGCAGCCTCGTCAGGAGGAGCATCGCCGCCGGCAATTTGTTGTCCCAGCTCAGGACGCTCAGGTCCGGAATCATGTACAACGCTTTGGAGTTCTTGGAGAGGCCCGGGTTCGTGGCCAGGGAGATGTAGGTCTTGTTCCCGGTCGCGTAGAACAGCCACGCCGCCCCCCACATATACTCGTCGAAGTAGCCCGTCGAGTTATAAAAGGGCTCGATGTAAGGGTTACCACGGCAGTAAGGGGTGCGCCTCCCGAAATCCCGGGCAAACGCAAAGAGCGTCTGGGCGCCTTTGACCAGCTTCTTGGAGTAGGAGGGGTTGTCCCGGAACACGATCGAAGCGGAGGCTAGGGCTGCGGCCATTTCCCCGGCAAGGTCCGGCCCTGAGTTAGCGACTTGCACTGGCCGCGCATAGTCCATGTCCTCTGGCCTAGTCCAACAGAAGTGATCGTCCGGCGTGGACGAACCGTTCTGAGATCCGCCCACCTAGAAGAGCAACAACATCAAATGGAGTTCCATATGAATGAGCATTCCTGAAGCTAAATTCTGAACCTGGACTCACAAATTCCTCAGAAAGTTGCGCACTTTAAGCCTCTGAATCTAATCAACTCTGATCGTGAGTCTAACAAAGCTAGGAGAGAATTCCATATAAATTCTCATCAACAACCGTTGACCACATTTTACTTGTACTTACTCTGTAGATCAGACGATCCGATGTGCCGTCTGTCGGCTCGAGTATCAGAGACCGACAGGAGCGACCAAGATAATCCGAGTTTTTCGGGTAAGATACGAATGATCGAACCGAGTTCGTATCGGAATAGGCTTTCGATGTACTTTTTCCATGACACTGAGTTCACACAACTAAGAAAGCTACAGCTATAAGCCGGAGATTAGCATGCAGATCGCCCATCAGGAACTAAAACCAGATAAACAATGGCAATGTCATTTTTCCGGCGACATGTGAAAAGGCATTACCTGACTGTAGATCTTGTCGATCTTGGTCGCCGAGGAGTTGAAGGTGAGGAGGAGGTAGTCGGTGCCCCACTTGATGAGGTCCCTGGCGTGGTTGTACTCTCCGACCGCCTCGTACTTGTGGTTGTACTCGATCACGCTCCAGCTCAACATCGTCATCGCGAACGCCATCGGGAAATGGAACTTGGCGTTGTCGCCGGCGTCGTAGTATCCTCCGACCAGCCCGCCCTTCACGTCCCTCGTGTCGTTCCCGTCCTGCAGCCCCGAGTTGCCTCTCCAAGAGATGCCGTTGTTCTTGGGCAATTTCCCCGCTGCACCGGAACAAAAAAACAAAAAATCAAGACTTGCGACATTATCAACGGTCGAATCCTGGTCATGTAGCAAAAACAAACCGACTTCATAACTGATCGGATTCGACGAGACGACCGGAGATGGAGATTGAGAAAGAGGCACATACACTTTTGGGCATTGAAGAAGAGGAGGGCCTTGTGGAGCGCCACGGTGTAATTGTCGGGCGGCGGCGGGCGAGGCTTGTGCCTCGGCACGGTCTTGACGATGATGACGGGGAGGGCGATCAAGAAGAAGGCGGCGACGAAGGCCCATCCGGTCCACTTGAGCGCCTTGCGGCTGCAGACGACGCAGCCCAAGTCGACGTACTTGTCCTTCTTGGGGCGCTTGTCGTGCGAGCCGAGGAGCCAGCTCTGCTGGGTCTCGTCGAGCTCGTGGTGGTGCGGCTGCTGCGGGGGCAGCGCCGCCCGGTCCCACTCCCGGCTCCGCTGGTCGTCCTCCGCGGCGGAGGAGTCGCCGCTGACCTCGAACGACCCGCCCCAGTGGTTCCTGGCGTGCATCTCGACAGCGTATCAGATCAGAAACATGCCCGACGTTACAGGGTCAAGCTAGGACGAAGAGCTCCTTCCTTTCTTCTTCTTCTCTAACCGGTTCATGTGAAGATTCAATCCTCGGCACGAACATGATCATATGAAAGCGAGGTCGGTGAGCGAGGGAGATTTGGCAACTCCCATGTCTGATCTTCTTCGTTTTTCTTTCGTCTGTTCATATGTTTTTCGGGCAATGAACAGACACAGACAGACAGACAGCGTTGACTTGGAATCCCTGATTCTGATTTTCTTTTCTCTTTTTCCATTATTTATTTTTGGCATTTTTTTTTTTCAAATAAGGAAGTCCATCTATTATATACAGGGAATGTTGAACTGGCCCCTGTCTTTCTAGAATGTCAATGCTCGCCCCTTACATAATAAAATTCCTCACGCAACCCGATTTTCCCGATCCACGTGCTATCCGAGCTTCGAGCTCGACTAAATCCCCACGCGAGGAACACAAATCATCTTATCGGATTGGGGCATAACCTTCTCGACATTAATTCAAACGTGATGCAATTTGAACATGAAATTCATGTCATTTAATGCTTTCGATCTTTTAACCCAAAAAAAAAAAGCTTCCAACCCATCACATTTAATCATTTTCTATGAAATTTAATACTCAAAATTTTGACTCAATTAATTTATACGTGAATAGGTACATTCAAACTTCCAACTCAATTAATTTGTCACGCGCGAGAAACACAAATCACCTTATAGAGTCAAGGGTTAGCCTTCTTGACAATAATTTGAGAGCGATACGATTGCAACATGAAGTTCGTGTCGTTTAATGCTTCCGATTATTCATGAATAAAAAATTTTCTATGAAATTTGACACTCAAAATTTCTACTGGATTAATTCATACGGAGAATTAAGGTATTTGAACTTCCGACTCTACTAATTCACCATACAAGGGACACAAATCGCCTTACAGAGTTAGCATATAGCCTCCTTGACATTAATTCGTGTGATGCGATTTAACACGAAATCCATCACATTTTATCATTTTTTACTCTACGAATTCATGCGCGAATCGCCCTATAGAATTAGGGGTATTCAAATTTCTGACTTGACTAATTCGCTATGCGAGCCACACAAATCACTGTATAAAGTCAGAGGTATAACCTCCTCGACATTACTTCAAGTATGACATGATTCCAACACGAAATTCGTATTATTAAATGCTTTCAATCCCTCACATTTAATCATTCTCTGTGAAATTGGATACTCAAAATTTCGACTTGATAAATTCATAGACGAATCACCCTGTAGAATTAAGGGCACTTGAACTTCCGAATCAACTAATTCACCACGCGACGCACACAAATCACCTTATAGAGTCAAGGGTATAGCCTTTTCCACATTATTCCAAGTGTGATGTGATTCTAACATGAAATTCATGTCATATAATACTTCGATCTATCACATTTAATCAATCACTATGAAATGCGATATTCAAAATTTCATGTCGATTAATTCATATGCATATCACCCTATACAATTGGGGTATTTGAACTTCCCATTGGCGGGTGAAGCCAAATATTTTATTAAGCAATTTTTTTTTTGTCTTTTCTCTTTAATTTGCTTTTAGGTTGAAAGATACACTAGCAGAATATTTAGCATAGAAATGCAGCAGAATATTTAGTGCAGATATTTAGCGCATAGATGTAGCAGACTATTTAGCACGGATATTTAGTGCAGAGATGAAATAATATTTAGCACACAGAGGCTGCAGAATATCTACTACGAAGATGTAGTAATATCTATAGTAGAGATGCAGCAGATTTAACACAAGAGAGAGAGAGAGGGGCCACGACGGTATTCTACGTGTTTCAATTTCTTTGTACTCCGATCTTGCGAGAAGATCAACTATATTTCTACTTTCTCAAAACTAATGGATTTGCAAGGTACTTTTGCGTAGATACATAACCCAAGTTTGGGTGAACTGCGATACTAAATTCTCTCAAATATTCTTTTGATTTTGTTCTTTTGTTATTATGTTTTGTTGACATGAATTGTTTGTTTGATTATTTTTTAGAAGTACTATGTAATCCCTAACACTTCTGTCCCGACTAATTCATCACATTAGGCGTACAAATCACCTTGTAGAGTTGGATAGAGCTTCCTTGACATTACTTCAAGTGTGATGCGATTTCAATATGAAATTCATGTTATTTTAACGTTTCCGGTCCATCACATTTAATTATTTTTCATTAAATTCGATACTTAAAATTCCGACTCGATTACCTTACGAGCAAATCACCCTGTAGAATCAAGGCATAGCCTCATGGACTTTATTTCGAATAATGATGCGAATTCCAACCTGGGATGATGCATCAATTTTAATGCTTCGGATCTTTTGTTTCTACAAAGCAAATCGAACCAACCTACCTTTTTGTGGGGAAAAAAATCCATTTAAAAATCTCTTAATCAATCTTTTTAATTACACCGGCGACGATGGCAGTAACGCTGGCAACGGGAAGATGGACTTTGACAAAAATGTTATTAAAGTTTAAGTTAGTCAAATTTCGGGATTGATTACGACACGCATCTCCACGACCGAAAGGACATGAAAAGAAGGGACAGCTAATCGCGCATTGGACCGTGCACCGTCATGCCAGTTAAAGAACAGTAGAAATTGAGAGACGTGCTTATTTATGCCCTTAATTTACTTTTTTTTAATAATTTTGATTAATTTGTATCGACCAACTTAGCCGTTGGATCGATCTCCCCTTTAATTTTTTGAATTACATGATTGTTTATCGACACCTCCATTGACTTACATAATAAATTGAGTTGCGATTAAGACCGCGCTACTTCTCTTTTGCCAACGACCCACCACGTTTTGATAGAGGTTCTTGTCTCGCCGATGTAATGTTTTTTTCTTTTTTTTCTGTTAAGCGTATTTTTCGTGTCGCTTAGGAACACGATTGTGATGTGCCTTATAAAAACACAATCTACCACCACTTGAAGGGCTGTCTTACGTGTTCGGGAGAGGATTTGGTGTAGTACCGCATTGCTTAAGTATGTTAAACATGCGATTTTTTTGTTTGGTCGGAGTTAATTATGTGATTAAGATGTGTCTTTTTCGCTATAATCTCCCTCCGTCTAATGGTTTGATTTTGTTAGTCGGATATTGTAACATCGTTTAAACATAAAAAGGTCGTACCATGTAGCGTCTCGCTAGCGTGGTGTCACTGATCAGTTAAGGCATTAGGTGCGAGTGACTATGACTTTTTGTGGACGAGAGAATAAATGCACACGTGCCATGAACGAGATTGTATCCCAATTTGGGATAACACATCATAATCGTCGCATGGTATGAATGCCAATTTGAGGTTTGAAGTAGCTACTTTTTACGAGCCTAGAAAATGTTCGGCCTAAGTTGTAAATATTTCCTCACAGCCCCTAAATTGTTGCTGGAGATCCAGAGCCCTCTTCCTCAAAAGTCAAAACTAGCACATGCACTACTTTTGCAAATGTTTTTCAAAACTCTTGATCTCACTTCCGTACAATATTAACCTTTTACCATTAGGCCACTGTTGTCAATGGTGCAATTAGAATTTGTAAACCATATGAAAAATTGACACCACTCACAATGAATAAGCCCCCTGAATTTGAACCTACTAAGCTAATATCTCAGTTCTGATGTCTAATTTGCTGTAAATATGCCAAATGAATAGTATTGTTCAATAACTACTTTCCTACTTTTAGTCACTTTTTCCCTTTGTAAAATCGAGTCATTTAAAAATATTTTCATAATCGAGAATAATATGCATCTTGACATTTTGATTTGATGATGGAAACATTTTCCTCTAATTCATTTGCGTAGATGTTGATTGAATTCCGTGTTAAGATTGTGCCAACCCACTTGACGGGATTGACGTTAGGCGGGTGTAGTTCAGATTCGTCGTTATGCAATGTGAAATCACCTATGCATGTATGACCAATTTAATTGAGTGGACCACATCAGCTAAACTAGTAGGTTAACCTTTGCGAACCTATTTGAATTTGTTGTAGATAACTTTTACGATCTTTTACTAGCCACTAGTTCAAGAAGAAAGTATTAATCATCATGATTCAATTCCATTACATACCATAAATGTTCATCGTAGGATTGAACAAAATCAGACTCGGCCTAAAAGGGTTCGAAAGTAAACTGTTGGCCAGCTCGACTAGCCAAATTTCATAGGAGCCCAAACTGATCGACCCATTAGGCTTGGGCATCAGATTTTGCGCATCGAATAGATTTTATCAATGGGTACAAATTTCACAAACTTTGTCTAAATCCACGTAGGGCTGCCTCTACTTGCTGCCATTCTTTTTTCAAACTCGTTTATCATACTCTTAAAAACATTTTTCAGTGAATCCGGACTTGTTCCATGATCCTTGAACCTCAACCTGCCAAAACCTGCTAGATTGGCAGGTCTAGGAGGAATCCTTCCATCAACCAACTAGAGGTACTTCAGGGAATCTTGATCGGCAAATTTAGTAAGATTGCTCACTTATTTCAATGCTTTATTCTCTAAAATATCCCAATTTTAGGTTCAATTCCAATTCTATCTTGAGCTTATTTTATAAAAGAAAAAAATCGCAAACTTTCACTCTAGTCCGAAATCTGCATAGCTTCAAAAAATTGACGTTGGTTTCTTTAAAATTATTAAAATGAGTAGACTACCGTTGTTTCATACGCAGGTGGGGATACTGGTGAAAATGTGAGTTCTAATAAAGAACTCTAACTAACATTGATGTCGATATTGCAAATTTTTTGGATTACAGTTGTTGGGAGCGTGCAACTAAAGTTCAATATCTTCACTCGGGAGATCTCCAAGAGAGCCAAAGTCCGAATCTACCAATATATCCAATTGGACCTACCTTCACTCAAAAACTTAAGCCAATGAGTTATGAGCATATCATGTATCCTTCTTCAGATGTAATCATGAAAGTTCCCATCAGATAAAGAGGAGATCATCAAGAGAGAACCCAAATTCGAACCTATCGATATATTCAATTAGATCCATCTTTACTCAAAAGTTTAAGCCAATGAGTTATGAGCCAACTAGGATATATTAACTATTCTACATTATATTTATTTTTCGATATGAGATTTCTCTAACACAACTCACGCGTACATCCTAACAATAGTGGAAGTTCGTGATTTTTTTAGACAAGAAAAGTTTGGAACAGAAGTGAGATTGGGCCTAAAGTTGAGTTTTTTCCCTAGGGAATTAAATCCTATTTTCAATCACCTAAATTCAATTTAAGCTGCTTTTTGTTGTGCGGATTTCTAGTTAGAATGAGATAAGATAAGTAATGCAAATTCAAATTTGGATAAGCAGAGGCAATGTGCAGCTAAGACCAATTCTATTTTGCAAAAACATCATGATGCTTTAGAAATTATTCAATGATAGGTTCTGATGATTGAGTTATTGTTAATCAAAGGTTTGTGCCATCTAAATTTGGGCACAACGTTGACAAAGTAGACTCCATAAAATCGGAGGTCTTGATTTGGAGTCAAATCCCATGAGAATGACAGGTTGGCCTTCCTTGTTGTCTTATTGAGTGATTAAACAAGTGCTGGACAATATAATTATTCAACATCTTTCTGCAACTTGAAGATGCAGTCATGCAAATTGTCCAAGAAAGCCATCTTGAAAGTCAATGATCAACTTCCAATTCTTCATAACAAGTCGAGACCTCTTTCAAATGTTAAAAAGGTTTAAGAAATTAAAGGATGAGGGACACGATTTGATATCATGCAAACTATCTATTGAAAAATAAGGTCGTGGAAATACCTAGCTTTGTAGCTGATGATCCTAGCTTGACGCCATTAGAGATGTAGCCACACTTGACAGTTGTTGTCACAGGGGAGGTGGCCCCCCACTAGTGGGGCAACTTGACATGGTGAAAAGGCAACCTAATGCGGAGGAGAGGCGGTAATTTTGGAAAAAACTTGGTTCTCGTCATGTTTGCTCCCTTGAAAAATTATATTCTAGTTTACCCCACTCTCTCCCTTAGGATATTTTTATCCTAGCTATATTTCCTCTATAATCTCCCTTTGTCCTATTATGGACAACTACCAAACACATATCTTATCTTAACTTATATCTTGATGACCAAACACAGCCTTAGGTAATAATTTTCCCGTTTCGTCTTTCTATCTACTAAAAACTTAGGTTAATTACTTGAAAAATGTAAGAAAAGTCTAGACGAGCACGAAACCATCTCATTTTCTCTCTCCTTGAACTATTGGACTGGAGCAAATTAGAAAGAGGTCCGATGTAGGTGCATAGAGGTCACCAATGACCTAACACCATGTAATGGACTTGACCATCTCTATGAAGCTCCATGTCACAGCTTTTGAACAACCGACGGTGATTAAGGGTGCATATGGCAACACTTCTGCTTTAGAAGTCAACTTCTGGCTAGAAGTTGATTTTTCTACTTTTACTTTAGAAATTGATTATTGATTAAAGAAAATCATTTCATAACAAGACAAAATTTCTACTTCTTGAATAGAAATTCGTTTGGTAATAGTTGAAAATTTCTACTTTTAGAACATTATTAACACAAAATATTCTACGAAAAATTGTTGATTTCAACATAAAATGCATGTTATTCAAGAAAAATAAAATACAAACACTAACAAATTTATGTATAATTCATCATTTAATTATTTGTGTAAATGCGGACTAAATTATGAAAAAGTGTATAAATGAATACGGTGATTAAGCTCATATATCAACATTAAGAGTATGGGTAGTTCCGACGCTTTCTCTCCTGTGGCTTTGGCGTGGTTTATTGCAATGGGCATAATATATGAATCTTTTTCGTGCATAAATTATCTCTAGATGCACAAATACATGGTAGTTATATGTGCCTTGAGATCACCTAAATATTAATGAGAACTTAGGACATAAAACTTTAATAATAGTGATCATGTTTTCGGATGCCTTCATCTCTAGGTAGAAAGACAAGGCAAAAACTAAGGTGTTGTCATCTTTAGCTTTTAAACGTAGCTTTGGTTTACTTGATTTTTTTTTTAAATGGAAGGCATGAGATCATAAGCTCCATCGAATTAGATAATGGTGTTTTGGAGCAACCGTACTCATTATTAGACTAAACCAGACAAGCCAAAAAATCCAAAAGTTCATGCATCTAAGAACATCTAACCTATCAATTGCAATCAATAAAAAAAGATGCACAAATCTAGGAACCAGACCATGCGGATAAAATACATCAAATCAAAACATGACATCCCTAATGAAGCCTGAAAAGCTTAGAGAAGAGAGGTGTTTGGAGGTTTAAAAGGAGTTGAGGATATTTGAAGATAATTTGCCCAAAGAGAAAAAAAATTATCATTTTGAAAAACTTCACAATTAAAATCATTAGAAATAAGGTTGGCTAGTTGAATGTCCCTATTCCCAATTTTTGAGATTTTCTAAAAATTTTCTAGATTTTTGGAACAATTTGCCCATAGGACAGAAAAATCATTGTTTTGAGAAATATCACTAGTGAAAATCACAAAAGGCAAGTTTGGCTAGTCAAATTTGACTATCTCCCATTTTCTACGATTTTTTAAAGTTTTTTAAAATTTTCCAAGATGATTTGCTCATAAGGGGAAAAATTATCATTTTTAAAGAAAGAGAGGTTAAAATAAAAAAAAATTAGGATTGACCAGTTGAATGGATCCATTTCCTAATTTTTTGAGATTTTTCTGAATTTTTGAAAAAAAAATTCAGCATTTCTTCCAATTTTTTAATCAATTTTTGGATTTTGTTTAATCATTTTCTGATTTGTTTTATTTTTTGAATTTTTATTATTAAAAGAATTATCTGGACCAAGTTGGGTTGAGATACACAAGCGAAGAGAGATGCGGAAAATATGAAAAGGGAGGGCTAAAAAGAAAAAAAATGATTTATGATGATGAGAAATAACCTTTTTTTGCTTATCAAAAGTTCCTCAAAAATAGCTTCTGAAGTAAAAAATTATTTCAAAATTAGAAATATACAATTGCAAATAAAATGGATTTTTATTTTAAAAATACTTTTGAAGGAGAAATTTTATTTCAAAAGTATTACCATGCGCGCCTTGAGACCGCAGGTCGAATCTGTCACAAATGCTAACCACATTCACGAAAACGACCTTCGTAGACAAACCCACCTCATTGTCCTTTTCCGAAAGCAATGTTTGGGTGTGCCATCGTCCAAACGTGGTTTGACAATATGAACACTGTCACTTCGTAGACTTCGTGGATCGGCATGTATGACCATAGTTGTTGTCTTTTAATGTTTCGAAGTTTCTTAGTAGGCGAAGGCGATCATACGGACCATGAGCGCATGCACTTCCGTATTGATATCTTATAAGAAAAGTTATCAAAAAAATCATAAATTCATTACACTTTTATCAATTCAATCATCTAACCTTTTAATTTTGTCGAATCCTAAATCTTTTCATATTTTTTTAATTGAGTCCATTCAACTTATTTTGACTGAAATCGCTGATGTGACGCCAGCCGTCCTATGTCGTACATCTGGCGCTGACATAATAAATTTAATTTTTTCTTTTTTTTTGTTCTCCTTCATTACTTTTTTTCTTTTCGTTTTCATTTTTCACTCTGTCGAGCCTCATCGATGGCCAGTGGAAGTCTCCCTCACCGTCCCTGTTGAGGGCGGCCCCCACTAGCTTTAACCCAAGGCCGGCGAGGGTGGCCCTCACTGGTTGCTGGCCATCAACAAGGCTCGACGATGCCTGGTGGATGGAAAAAAAAAGAGAGTAGAGAAGTAAAATAGAAGAAGAGAAAAAAAATGAAAAAAAGAAAAGAAAAATTAAAATACGGTGTCAGGCCATCGTCCACGTTGTTCCCATTCCATCCGAAGCATTAGTGGTCGCGCTGGGTCGTTTTGCTTAATGCCATGAGTTGACAGCTTCTTCCTTTTACCTAGTATTGCTGTCGTGCACGAGCCGTTGTTGCGGGACTCGTCCGTTCTATTTTGTGCACGTAGTGCCTCGTACTTGTCTTGTTATTTCCACCCGACTCCATATAGAGACGCTCCAAAACCCCCCGCCATCTTCTCACTTTTAGCTTCTTGGAGCTTTGATACATTCCGTGCCGAGAAAAGAAAGGAAAAGGAAAGGGAGGATGGAGAGTAAGAATGGGGAGGGAGTGAGGAACAAGCAGGTGATATTCAGGGACTTCGTCGCGAAGGGAGCCTTCCCTACAGAGTCGGACATGGAGGTGACCGAGTCGACCATCGAACTGGCGAGAGCCGTCGCCCAAGGCTCCAAGGGAGTGTTGGTGAAGAATCTCTACCTCTCCTGCGATCCTTACATGAGGGGTCGCATGCGGGAGCTCACTGACCCATCTCAGAGCTATATCGCCTCCTTCCAACCTGGTCCGGTGAGCTGAGCTCGACTCTTCTTTTTGTCTTGCAATAGAAACGAGAATGACGACAAGGTGGAATTTTTGGTTGATGAACTTGCTCTGGGATTGATTATTTCCTTGCCCCAAGTGAAAATTGTGGCATTTTGCATTAGTTTCTGAGGCATTGGACTCTGCATTCCCCTGTTCTGCTCTTGGATTGTTGATATCGGGTTGGCTAAATAGTATTTCTAGACTGGTTATGTGTTGCTTTTCCGTCAACACTGGTAATATCAAAGGGCTGTTTCTTTTTGTTTTCTGGTCTAGCATTCGACGTGCCTTCGAAAGCATAACTATGGTTCTACAGGTGTCCCAATAGTTCCTGAAAATGTGTTGGGAGGATTTAGTTGAAAGACTAAGCCTATGCTTGTAGGTAGAGAAACTTTCCGTGTTTCGCATTTGGGCGATAAGATCACGTTCGATGAGCGGTGCGGCTTTCCATTCACTTGTGTTAGGGTGATGACTGATTAAAGTAGCTTGCATGATGGGTACAGAACAAAGCTATATAGGCTTGATTGAAATGAAACGAGATTGAACATGACTCTGTCGTGAGCAGAGTTCATGTAGGATCCATAAACATTGTGCATGTGATTCCGATACTTCGCTTCGAAGCTAGTGTTCGCTAAATGTGTGGGTTGTGTCAACCTATCTATGCAGCCTGTTACCGGACTTGGAGTCGCTCGAGTTCTGGAATCTGGGCATCCGAACTTCAAGAAAGGCGATTTGGTTTGGGGCCTCACCGGATGGGAGGAGTACAGCCTACTTCCGGCGCTAGAGACTTGCTTTAAGATCGAACACACCGATGTTCCTCTCTCTTACTACACTGGTCTTTTGGGTATGCTCTTTGATTGTCCAACGTATTTGCTCTTTTAACGCTGATGAACTCTGTTTTTCGCATAAAGTCTTCTTGTTGTTGTGCGCTTTCGACTTCTTCTTCTTCTTTTTTTAAGTTCGGCAGTAGTGTTAGTTGATTGAATTATGCGACGAGTGTGCAAGTTGGGAATTTCTCAGTCTAGTTAGGGACTTTCCATGAGAAGTCGATACATGTCCCATGGGCTAGATTCTCTTCCAGATGAGTATGGTTGTCTAGTGATGGTTAGCCGTAACCATATCGCTCCTAATCTTTAGCTTTAGTGCAATCTTGATACTCAAGTCTAGTTTCTACAAACCTGCAGGCATGCCGGGCCTGACGGCTTACGGTGGGTTTGTCGAGCTATGCTCTCCTAAGAAAGGAGAGACTGTTTGCATATCGGCTGCATCAGGAGCAGTTGGTCAGCTCGTTGGCCAGTTTGCGAAGCTGTTCGGTTGCTATGTTGTTGGCAGCGCTGGCAGCAAAGAAAAGGTAATCTTTTCACATTTATCAGACATCCCAGTTTTCCTCGAACAACCGACATGGTGCTAATTTGGTTTACCAAACAAGTCGAGCATCTGCAATACACACATCTTTTCGGTACTAGACAAGCGTTCATGTTCACGTGAACCTTAGGATTTCAACAGCAACCCTGTAATAAAACATACCTGGAAAAGTATTCGGAGTATTACGAGCGCGCCGGCTTTCTCAAATTTGAGCATACTCTTCAAGAGCGCGATTGCTAAGTTGGATTTACTCTTCATTTCTGTTTTACTTCTGCAAAATAGGTTGACTTGCTGAAGAACAAGCTTGGATTCGACGAAGCTTTCAACTACAAGGAAGAATCAGATCTGGATGCAGCACTGAAAAGGTTAAGCTTGGGAACATGCCAATGATGGTCGAGCAAATCAACCACTTGTTACACGTATGCATGCGATCGTGAAGCCGACTTGAGTTGACATTTTCCATCTTGAAATCCTTAGGTACTTCCCTGAGGGGATCGACATCTACTTCGAAAATGTCGGTGGGAAGACATTGGAGGCGGTGCTACTCAATATGAAGCTTCACGGTCGGATCGCAGCATGTGGAATGATCTCGCAGTACAACCTCGAGCAGCACGAAGGCGTGTGCAACCTGATTCAAATTATAGCAAAGCGGGTTCGAATGGAAGGTTTCAATGTGCTTGATTACTATCATCTCTATCCAAAGTACCTAGAAATGGTTTTGCCTCGCATCAAAGAGGGAAGGATTGTGTATGTGGAAGACACCGTCGAAGGGCTTGAGAACGGTCCGGCAGCTCTGATCGGGCTGTTTTCCGGCCGCAACGTCGGGAAACAGGTGGTCCTGGTTTCTCACGAATAAGTCACTTGTTATAGCTTTTGCATTGGCACATTCTCTTTGGCTTGTGTTTCCAAAAGGATCTGTTTTCTTTCCCAATGGCAGAATCTCTTTTGATAGAACTCTCGAGTTATCCTATTTTCGATCAACTATTTTTTTTATTGTTTCCAATGAGGTCTAGCAATTAATTGTAATTTAAGCTCTAATCGTTTCGCGAAAATGAATAATTTGAAAAAAAAAATTCCTAAAAGTGATCGCTTGCATCACTTACAAAAATTAATAAAGAAAGAATATTAACATTGTCATGAAAAATGTTTAGACATAAATTATAGTCGTCAATGAAAATTTTTTCCATTGATTAAATATTCCAAGCAACACAAGTGATTATTTTTAGGAAAATACTTTTCAAATTATCAAGTTCCACAAAACGAATGAAGTCAGAAGTTGTCTTTGATTGATCACTTTGGTCTTTGTCATTGGATCAGTGATTTCCCTTTTAAATACATTTGAAATTCTATTGAAGTCTATTTCATTATCTTTATAGTATGTTCATTTCCAACCCCCAGTTTCAAGGAATCTAATCTCCAGGCTAAAATCGTCTTTGATGGTATTGATATCAGCTAGCAAGATCATCTAAACCGGGTGAAAAATAAGTGATTTTAAAGAAACTTAACAAGAAAATGCGGATTTAAAAAGTCAAGGTGAATATGATTAGGATCGAGTAAAATCAAAGTGTGAATAGGATTAGTGATGTGATAATATTCGACATTGCAAAAAACATTTATCGAGAAATGAATAAATATGAGCAGAGAGATAGAAGATTTGTAGAGCTTATAATGGTTCAGCTCGAGTAAACATACATCCATACTTGCACGTTAATAGTTTATTGGCTAGATTCCTTTAGTTTTTTTTTTGTTGGAGTATTACTCTAGTTAATTAATGAGAAATTACAGTAGTTACTACTGCTAATACTCAAGCACTTATCTTCGAAAAAGGTGTTGCTTATGCACAAGCTGATATTGCTCCCTATCTCACACCTAAGCACACAGTGTAACACTGTTAACACTTCTCAAAGAATTACAATTGTAAGCTCACTAAAGATAAATATGAAAATGCGAAGCTTTATCAAACTTTGAAATTTTTGAACTATCAAAGTGTCTCTTTTTTCAGCACCTTGATCTTCTTGTATACTCCTTGATATATAGAACTTCCCATTAGACTTTCTTTAAAAGGTCAATCACCAAGCTAGTTGTTGGACAACTAATAAAAAATTTAGAGCATCCGTTGATGTCGAATAATTAGAGATACCAAGGGATTTAATCGCTCATACAAACAAATCTCAATTTTCATAAATAAAACATTTTAAACACGGAAAGATCCTTGCTGATTGTAAATCAAACAAGACATCTCACGTCATTGAAGATATTACGTTGGTAACCTTATAATTGATATCGAATCAAGATCTTCCGAGGAGAGTAAAATCAGATCACAAATTGTAGAGCTATGAGATTAATTATCTCTAAAACGATGATCTTCAAGATTCCGTCAAAGACTTTGTCATAAGTTCAATAAGAGTTCTCTTAATATTTAGCCTTGTTAATATCATCTTCCCATCCATCTAAACTTGTTTAAGTAGGTCTTTTCAGTCATACAAATTATTTTCAACGTGAATATTACCTAAAACAAACATTTCTTATATCACTTAAACTCGATATAAAAATATAAATAATTTTTGTTAATTTCAAAATATATCAGGAATTTTTTTTAACAGCTATTACATCGACTAAATCCTTTTTAAGGTGAAAAGGATCACGATAAACATTACATCATATCAATTTAATTATTTCATATGAATTATTTGATCTGTAAAAGGAAATTTCAATTATAATTATGCTTTTTTTAAATCAAATTTTATGATTTTTTTTTGGGGATCAAAATTTTATAATTGGCGTTAAAATTTGTCATTCGGGCGAAAAAGCTGACTTCTTATTTTATCATTCATGCGGTTTATTTAACCGTCCTCCATTTTCTCAATAAACCACATTTACCCCTCGAAAGCATGGAGTGAATTGCCAAACTCTCCTGCCAAAGCCCTTCGCTCCTCCGCCACCGACCAGCGGCGCCGCCTCAGAAGCCCATCGACGCCACCATAGGCCGGCGACTCCGCGGCAACCGCAGTCGCACTTCAAGCCGCGCAGCAGTGACGCCACAGTCGCCGCGGCCCCACTGCACCGGCCCCAGCCACCGCAGCATTGGCTGAGCGCTCGCTGCCACTGCTACAGTCCCCAAGTCTGTCACCTCCCCCTCTCTCTGTCTCTCTGTCTCTCTCTGTCTCTCTGTCTCTCTCTCTCTGTCTCTCTCTCTCTCTCTCTCTCTCTGTCTCTCTCTCTCTCTCTCTCTCTCTCTCTCTCTCTCTCTCTCTCTCGTTTAACTGGTTTTTCATACAGCTACTTCGCGTTTAACTCCTACCAAACTTAAATTCACTTTTTTCAATTTTTGCTTATCCATGAAATTGAACTGCGATTGGAAAGTCAATATAATTCTTACCTTACCAAAAAAAAAACTGCGACTATGAACCGTTTGGCATGAAATGGCCCTGTGCCGCGGCCATTCGTAGTTGGTGTTCAGTAGGGCAGAATGAGCAACGAAATTCCAAGCCTTGACCATTTTAGCATCAGTAATGCAGCTGATGCTTCGACTGATTTTGGTGACAATGGATGACCTTGGATGGTTTCATAGAGTAATGCTTGGTATGCTAAGCTCGGTCCACTAAATTGGTATGTTAAGCGATGCTACTGGTGACAGGATGCAAGTGGCTTTCAACCCAAGTTTGCCTCATCAAATTGCACCAGTTAGGTAAACTGGACTTAGTATGCAAGCACCCTTGAGTTCGAATACAAGCATTATTTTGTCAACAGGACTTATTGTGTTTTTCGTCATGTAATTCATTACTTATCCACTCCTTAGTTTGGGGGTTCTCTGTCCTCATTGGCAAGGCGTGTTTGTTTTTGGCATGATGACTCGTAGGGGAGTTAAATGATGAGAATTCTTTTGGGTGTTTTGTGATGATTGGACTGTGGTTACTGCTGGTGCTCCTTTGTACTTGACTCAGAAGTTGTTCTTCCACAGGACTTGGAGATGGAGTATCCCCTAAATTTGTAAGGTTGAGGCAAGAGACTCCACTGATGCGGAGATCATTGGCAATATCCTCCCTGGTGAGCCCTTTTCATTTCTTTCTTCCCTCAATTTCGTAATTGCTTCTGTGTAGATGGCCTTGTATCACTTGAGGTTTCTCTGGGTCCGGGTAATTGAGATTGAGTTAATTTTTGGGCACTGATGCTCTTACTAATTTCTCCAATAAAACTTAGTTAATCTTTGCAGTGGTTTTCATCTCCATTGCCCTTCCTGATAATAACGACATAGTTCTGTTGAGTTATCTGTTCCTTGAAACCCATATTGTATTGTCTTTACCATTGCAATGACATGTAGATAACTTTTCCCTGTCATAACATTTTTTGAATCATTGTCGATTTCCAGAGGTTGCTTTTGATGGAAATTTTATTCGTAATTGGCTTATGAGGGGGGAAATAATGCCTGATGTGGATCAGGATTGTCTTTGGACTTGTTAATTATACATTTGAGATTATAACATATGCTGATGTGGCTGCTTTGCACAGGTTGGATGTTTAACTCAACATGGAGTTGTTCCTGTAGAGAAACTTGGTTCCAGTTACGCTACAATGGTCCAGCCTCATATATATGGACATTGCCCTGGTGGAGCAAAAGAGTCGTCATTAAAGGTGCTTACTAGATCATTTTTCGTGTGCTCTGATTGGTAAAAATAGCCCACAACTCCTTAGGTTAACTTGCGCTTGGAAAAGAAGTAGCAGAAGTCCATAACATAAGAAAAACACAAGGTCTGCCCTATTTCCTTTTAAGGGATGGCGGAGTTTGTCCCTCCAGTCAATGTGTCCTTGTAGGTCCATTAATAATACCATGGTTTTGGAGAATGAATTGTCGCTAGTCTAAGGAATTAGGGATTAATCTTTTTCAATGGAGGTTCTTTTCTTGTGTATATGACTCCACTATTCATTGCATATATTCCTTTAACCTTAGATTTGCAGGTGCCTTTTCAACTCATTCTTTGCATTCTCTTTCATGTTCTTTGCATTTACTTGGTTGTTGCACCTTTACTATCATCTGCAGAAAAGGTACACCAGGTACTGCATCTTGAATGTGCCTTCTAAGCTTTTCATTTAACAAGGGAAAATGATAGGATTGTAAAGGTGAAGTTTGATGTAGGCCTATTGCTATCGAGAGTTTCTCTAGAATCCCTTCGTGCTTTTTAATGAAATGATTCAATTTCACGCGATCCATGGCTTGCTTGATGCAACTCGTGTGCCTTTCATCCAAAATCCTTGAACAAGTTTTTCTCTGTGGTCCTTCTCCATACCTATGAATAACATCTGCTGTGAATGTATATCTCCTCAATCTCCTCATTAAATAGATGGCCTTGGTGAAGTTTGATATAGGCCTATTGCTATCGATAGTTCCTCTAAAATCCCTTTGTGCTTTTTAATGCAACAGTTCAATTACATGTGCTCCATGGCTTGCTTTATGCGATTCGTATGTCTTCCATCCAAAATCCTCGTATGCCTTTCAAATAACCTTCTGTGGTCCCTTCTCCATATCTATGAATAACATCTGCTGTAACTGTATATCTCCTCAATCTCCTCGTTAAAAATGGATGGCCTTTTCAGTCAACTTTCCTTACTCCACTCATATGGAATTCTCTTTTGTGGTTTAAGGTATTTGAAGGCTGCATTTAGAAAAGAGTCGCTGCTCTCCTATGATGGTCATTTGAAGTCAGAAGCATATGTTGACACACAGTGGCTTAGGTCTGTTGATGTTAGAAGGTTCACATAGGCATTGGCTGTAACCTAGTTGATTGGTGAAGTAAAAAATAGTTGGTTACTTCTAGATCAAATGCAGATGCTGATATGCAGTTGTGAAAGGAGATGTTATCAGACTTCATTTGCCTGAGGAAATTAGTTCAAGATGTAGGACTAAAAGTTGAGCACTGACCTTGTTCTATTGTGATAAAAAAAAAAAGTGGCTGCTATCAACATTGATCAGAGTCTGGTTCAATGTGTGAGAGCAGAACATTGAAATTAACAAGAATTCCTCAAGTGAAACTAGACAACAGGCTCATTTGTAAATCTTTCGTGTAGTCCATAAAGTGACTGGTAGATATTCTTAACTTGGGCTCGAGTATATTCATTTTTTTCCCCTTGTTGCAAGATGGGCAAGGAAAATATCTGGCCTCCATCTTGAGGGAGCGTACTGAGAGTTTTTTTTTTATTTTTTTATTGTGGTTGCTGACATGTAATATTTGGTAGTATCATATTCATAAGCATAACATATGCATTGAGTTTAACATATTGTACAAATCACCTTTCTACACTCTTCCTTCTTCTTTCAATCTGCAAATCACGTCAGAAAAGTATTCATTTTGAAGCTCCTGTGGCATATGCAGATTTTAGCGGTCAATTGCAATTTTTAGAGTTGTTGGTGTATGGACGGATTTTTATGTGCAGGATGTTGCCTCATGACTGGCCTTCCAGTTGTATTCTTCAACTCAACCAACTTGAAACTTCATTGCAATCATGTCTGTCTTAAGTTTCATTTTTCATAGTTGCTATCGTTCGACCTGAACTTAGTGATTTTATTGCAGGAAGAGGGTCATGCTCATGCTGCCTTACATGGTGGGCAGGAAATAGAAAGATCACAGAAGCCCAGGATCGGAGAAAATGTTTCAAGAAAGGATAGGTTCAATTTTCTAGTGAGCTCAGTAAGTATTAATGGATGGAACTAATTCTCAAATATGAAACTTTGTAAAACACTGCTCTGTGAATGAAGCTAATATGAGAGCTATTCCTTTAATTTGCCACATATTAGGATAGAAAATCACTTAAGCAGGAAGTTGACTGATAAGTAGAATCTGATTGTATTCCAGGAAATTATAGAGTGCGTTTAAGTATAATTGTGTGAAAGCTTGTCATGCACTGAAGGTTAACTGACAAGAAAATCATGTGACGAGCATCTCATGTTACTTTAATAATTGAGCTTTTTGATGCAGCCCAAATAAATAAGGAAGCCGAGAGCAATCATGATTAGAGATAGTTGCAATATAATCAAGTTTCCGTGTATAAATGCATTGTATTATCAACAACTCAAATAAGAGACCTAATAAGTTTACGATTCTTCTTTTAGTTGAGTTAGTAGTCTTATCTATTAGGTTAGAATCCTACCAGGATTTTAATGAGTTTATAATTTCTACCCTACGCTTTTTTGAGTATGGTGATGCAGTTTTATATTTAAGATGATGCTTAAGGTGTGGTGTTTATGAGCTTTTATGTGTGATGTTTAAAAGAATTTACTGTAGTTTATTTAGATATCGTGCTCAAGACCTCCTGAGCATCATAATTTAGGGTTCTTAAGCATCATTTCAAGTAATGAATTTGATTGCACAACTCCATAGCAAATAATTGCTAAGATTTCAAACTTTATCATTAATCTAAGAATATCATATTTAAAATCTTAATGAATTGGATCTGATCCAACTGATAAGACTATTAATTCAATTAGTAAATAGTGCTACTAATCTATTAAAACTCTTACTATTGAGGCAAAGGTCCATCATCATCAAAACTTGAATTTCAACCTTTCAATCACTATCAATGCTCTATACCCTCCCCAATTTCATCCTTCTCCATTCATGTTATTTTCTTTGATTCTGTTTACAATGACTGGCTGCCAAAGTGCTCAGCTGAAACTAGTAGCTCTTTTTTCCATAACTTCCTGCTCAATTTACTTTCTCATACACTTAGTCTAGCTTCCCCCGGTAGTATCAATCACCCTCAAAAGTCCCTGCTTTAATTTAAAATTCGCTTGACTCCATCTTACCGACACCAATGCCCAATCAGAACCCCCAAATGATTTTTGATGTCCGAAGTCCATTGGGAATAGTTTCAGTTTGCAAATGCACTCTTGGTTTTGCATGGCAGCTTAATCTTCTTCCACCTGTTGACTTTATTAAAGAGTTTTTACGGACATCTCTTCAGGTATATATTTTTGCATTTGCTTATTGCTTTCTCCTTAAAAACAACAGCTTCTTGATATGAAGGACAGCAAACAATCAGTTTATGGGGCTCTTGATGCCTGGGTTGCATGGGAACAAAATTTTCCTGTTGCTTCACTTAGGAGGGCATTGGTTGTTCTTGAGAAACAACACCAGTGGCATAGGATAATCCAGGTAATCTCACTAAAATTGCCCTGAGAAACATTTGATGCTGTGAGTTACTAAAATTGTTAAATATGGTACGATGAATGTGTTGTTGACCTTTGTTTCAGATGAAGTGTGAGCTTTTGCAGTTCCTACTTAGTTCCCCTTTGAGCTTGTAGCACTCAAAAAGTAGTGCACTAAGAGCAGTCTGTCTGTCTGACTTTAGACCGGGTTTTGCCTTGCATTCATAGGTAATTAAATGGATGCTGAGCAAAGGACAGGGAAACACAATGGGAACGTATGGAGTGTTAATCCGGGCTCTAGACATGGACCATAGAGCAGAAGAAGCGCACAGATTTTGGGTGAAGAAAATTGGTAGTGATCTACATTCTGTACCATGGAATTTATGCACCAGCATGATAGCAATCTACTATCGAAACAATATGCTGGAGCATCTTATAAAGGTAGTAGTTCTGTGGAAGTTAAAATTCACATGCTTCAAGTAAAAGGTCGCTATGGTTATGAAGTGACTCTCTGACTGACGAGCTAAACTTTAACTTACCTATGGGAGTCTTTGACAAGAAGATTTTCAGAAATTCTTGAATTCGTGATATGTTTGGGGCGACATCCTGATAACTGCCCACTAAATCTATGGGGCCTCGGTAAAGTTCTGAGAGGGAGTTGTATGCCTAAGCATGGAAAAATAACTCTTGCATTAAGTTTCCTGTGAACCACATAAAAGAAAGCTTCTGTAGCTCAATCACATATTAAGAAGGTTCATATGGGGTTGATTTTTGGATTGTGTCCTCCCCTCCGTCTCTCAGAAATACCATCTTATGCTACACCAAACTGGCACTCCCATTTCAGAACAACAACTAAACAATATAGAGTTTGAAAATTCAGTGATTTTTGAATAGTTGTCCCATTGGCTTTCTATTTTGTTTATCTTATGTTTAGATGATTATGATTAATCAGTCCATCTCTAGCTTGTCAGGAGCAGGCTTTTCTTTTTGTTTTCCCACAATTCCCTCAACCTTAAATATTTTACCTTGTTGAATATGAAGCTTTTCAAAGGCCTTGAAGCTTTTGATCGGAAGCCACCAGAGAAGTCAGTTGTTCAGAAAGTGGCAGATGCATACGAGGTTTCAGGCCTAGTTGAGGAGAAAACAAGACTTTTAGAGAAATATGATTATCTTTTCACAGAATCTTACAAAGGCTCCATGAAACATACCAGATCCACTTCAAAGAAGGGGAAGAAATCAGGTCAGTTATCTAAGAATATAGTATTTACCATCCCCATACTCAAATAAAGAAGTCAATATGCAAATCTCATGGTTAAATCTCTTTGCGCAATGGAAACAAATGATGCTGATTGGAGCAAATATGTGATGGCTGTATATTTATCTTCTAGAGTCTAAAAGAAAGAATTCGGTATTGGTTCATGTATGTGAAATCAAAGTTGCGGATGGGATTCAATTCCCTGCCAATGGAGTTATGATGTCTAATATCTGGGATGATATCAAAATTCTAAGCATACCGTTGCGCAAATTCCCAGAAAAGTTCATCTGATACATGTTCTTTGAGCATTCAACAATGATGGTTTTGTTGAGTTGTTGCCCCTTTGAAGCTTCTTTGGGAATATAACATTTCACATATGTTTCATTTTTTTAAAAGCTGTACCTGCCGTACTTTTCTTGCATTGCAATTTAATCCATGTGTGATGTATCGTCTCTTATTACTGTCCTTCAGGGCAGAGGAAAAAGATCGACCTGCCATTAGAGCTTTCAACGAAGACAGAAACAAACAACCAGGCACAAAGACGAGACGGTGGTGATGCAGCTTCTGTTTAGCATTTCTTGGTGTCCTTCCTCATGTGACATTCAATGGCCAAGCCTTTTGTATGGTTGTGGTGTTTGGATGCCTTCTAACAACAAGAAAAGGTAGGCGTGGCGATGGCTAGACCATTAAAGCAGCATCAAATGGATTTGGTCTTTTACACACGAAAGGAGTTTAATAGAAAATGGCATTGAAATGATTTTATCGTCTATACCAGAAATTTGCTTGAGCCGATTTTAGAAATGAAGTTGGGGAATGTCAAATTTGCCTTTGGAGCAAGTATATCGGCAGAAAAAACGTGTTACGTGGGTACTGTGATCCACTTATAACATATTTCATATCAAACTTATGCTTTTGCGGTTATGCGAGTGAGCGTAGTCTGCAATATTCCATTTGCCGTGGTTGTTGGATGCAAAACAGAAGCTTACTGGCTCATTAGCAATTTATTGGGCACTAAAGCATGCCATGTTCCGATTGCTCGCAGTTTTTGTATTTCCACTTTGAATGTCGAGTCCGGATCGTATTAGCGCCGTTGTGTCAAAAATCACCACACGAGATTCGCACGGCAATTCTTCCTCTCAGCTGCCCGTGACATGAAAACTTCCCGCAAATCATGCAAGCTCACCGTACGATCTGGGTTCCAAATGCACATGTCATCTTTGATCACAAAGGTTGACTTTGAGGCTTGGAAGATTAGCCTAAGCAAAGGAAAGGAACTCCACCACGTCTTGGCTAAGTAGGATACACTCGACAACAAGAATCGAATTTAAGAACCTGACATGCACTAGAGGTGCGCAAACTTCATTACAAAATGCAGTAATGTATCTACTCGATTTCTCATGTACTTTTAATTGAAGGTATCCCATGAACACAAAGTTTATAATCGTTTTGGAGCTACTACCACCGTTACAAGAATCGGAGAACTAAATATGCTCTGTGTTTTTAGTATAGTGCTCAAGTAGCACGTCAGTTTGAAAATGCTGCTCCCTCGCGTGCCTCGTGACAAGTCTTGACGATGAAAATGCAATTCCTTCGATTTGGCCAAAGTTAGAGGAAACATGGATTCATTTTAACTATCAGTGTTCTAGTGCACTTCGAATAGAAATTGGCGAATCTAGCACAGAGCCTCTGGATATCAAATCATGGTTCAAGAATAAAATAATGACTGTTATATCATCGTGAAAATGCCGCCGAACCTTCTTGTCGATTTTGCGAAGATCTGAATAACGCATTTCTCGCTTTCGTGCGGCTTCTTGGAGAGCAGCCTTAATTAACCTTTTGGCACTTCCCTGGAAAAAAAAAAAACAGAAAATTGCCCATAAATGCTAAGGAGGATAAGTCAGTTCAGAGTGCAGACAGAGCTAATTTATTTTCCAACACTTCACAGATAAAACTAAAGATAGACTGCATCAGAATGCTTAGTAATGTAAAATCCAAGCAAACTAATGAAAAAGAAGCAATCTCAATGTTCAAGCAAAAACTGTCATAACAAATGTTGAGTCTCTGCAGAAGAAAAAAAAATGGCCATGAAAGTTCTACAGATAAAATCTTACCGCCCGAGGATGGCTGTTGACAATCTCTACGGCTTTCTCATTAGTCAAATGTTCCCATAGGCCATCAGATGCAAAAATAAGAAAAGAATCGTTTGGATGAATAGGGTGAAAGATGATAGCTGGATTGGCCGTTAAAATAGGCATATTCAAAGGCTGAGGAAGTCTGAATTTCGGATTAAGCGGCTCCATGTTGAACCTTGCATGCTTCAGGTATACATCACCAATAGACCTAGAAACCTGCATCCAGTGCATTTAGGTGCATAATCAGATGTCATATCAGTTATTTTTATTCAAAAGATGATGTCAACAGCAAAAGGCAGCTGATGACATCAATATCAAGTTGTACATAAACTCCATGGCTGAAATGATCTTATTGCTGGAATATATAACCATTAAAGGATACATTTATCCAACAGTTTAAGCTTTGAAAGCAGATGGCTGTCATCACACAAGATTTTCACTTATCATTATAGAAGGTGAAATCAAGTTTCCCCTCTGTGACTAACTAGCAAGTTTCTCTACTATATTTTCCTATAAAAAACTAACTAGCACCATCAGCTTTTTTAAGCTATAACATTCACAGACCACATAACATAACTACATTTTGTCAGCTATTGGAATATAGTGCTCAATAATCTGAACCAACTTCAATCCTCAACACAAACCCATAAACTATTCCAAACATACTCATCATAGTAATTTTTTGTTATTATGCATAAACATGTGAAAACTCACTTTAATCATCGATTTGGGGTAACTACGAATTGCGTAATTTGAATGGAATGAAATACAATCTAGTTTGACATTGGTAATGAGAAAAGGAGTATATACTCTGCCCCACAATTTCCAGTAGACAAGAAATTTTCTACCCATAATTAGAAGCATGTGGTCTTGTCAGGTCTTCATCAGATAAAAAGTAAAAAATCAACAAGATGATAACAGCAACAAGATTCATCCTCTAACCACCATGGAAGCTGAAAACTTGAAAAAAAACAAAATGTACAGCAGTCCTCGTTCAAAAGATTCCTTCACATGTCTACAGACAACATGTTTAAGTGAGTGAGAAGGTGGAGTCGAACGCTCTCGTGCTACTTAAGGACTGAGGGAATTAACAGGAAATCAGTCCAAAAATTCCTCCATTTGGAAGCTTAATTAAGAAGAGAAAGAGAGAGAATGGAGGGCATTGTTCCGCCATAAAAGATATGATTCATTTACAAAAATTAGAAGATCTTTCAAATCAGGCTTACATTCAGATTGACATACCATAATCGACTGAAGATCAACTTCAGAATAGAAAATTGGAGCAAGATAGAAGCTAAAACAAAACAAAGAGAAAATTTCCAATCAGCCAGCAGCACCACATAAATTGTTGAGCTCGAGACAAATACCTGAATGAGGCCTTTCACTCTCCAAACTCCATGTCTGAGGATGACAATTTGGGGGTCATTTGGGTGTAGCTCTTTAAGTTCCTGCCTGACAGACTCAATATTTGCATTATGCTCTGCTGATAGCTGTACTGCAGCAATGCCATCAGTATTGCCAACCTTCTTGCCTAATACTACCCGTGAGTCTCCAAGGTTTGCTACAAAAAGGGTTCTCTGATATATTACTCCAACAAGACAGCAGGAACCAGAAGAAGCTATACTCGGCCGAGTACTCCATAACTCTGACGCAAAGGCAGTAAATCCCTCCTCCGTTTCTTGATATGCCCTTTGAATAGTGTCACATGTCACAACTCCCTGCGTTTCAGCCGATAATGCTGCACCAACAAAAAGCCTCCCCATTAACCACGACTCCCACTAGTCTTTCTCTCAATTCAAGTTTTAACTAGGGTATCATATAGGGATAGCTAAATTTAATAGGATGAAGACCATGCGCACTCACACAGGAGAGATGATTCAGATCCGGATACATTTGACCGGGTGTGATATAAGCTTCTGAAAGTTCAAAAGCAGAAGTTGAGCAAAGCTCTCTCAAATTCTCTACCAACTTGGACCCAGCTACAGCCTACTCGAATGAGTCTGCTAATCCAAAATTCACCATGAATTGGACATAATTATGAGCCAAAACTAAGTAAGTACATAAATAAAAATCCGCACGCAATACTTTATATATATATATATATATATATGCGTATGAGGACCTTAAAATAAGAAACACATGGAGTAGATAAGAAAGAAATTTGACTGTGTGTTCCAACCTCCATAAGCCAATCAGTTAGAACATAAATAAAAAATTCAGCAAACCCGCAAATTTCCAAAGAATGAGAAAACCACTACTTAAAAATTCTCAATCAGCTGGTCGCTCTGATCAATCAAAGGTTTTTAACCTCAGAGTTCATCGAGAAACGAACCTTGAAAGTGCCGAAATAGATGATCGCACACGTATCGAGCGGCATCGGGCCCGCCATGACCATCGTAAATGCCAACGAACGTCCCGAACTGGCCAGACTCGATCTGGCTCTGATCCTCCAGCACCTGGTTAGCCTGCACGACGGCCATGGAGAAATCGCCGGTGGCGCATCTCCCCAGGTCCCGGAACCAGAGCAACCCCTCCTTCCCTTCTCTCCCCAACGAGCCCAACCTGCCGCCGCCGCCGCCGCCGTCGGCGGCACTATCGCTCCCCAAGGGGTTCCAACACGAAGTAAGCAGGCTCATCAAGGCCTCGAGCATCCCACATCGCTCGTGGACACAAACCCTAGCCACAATGCATCCGCCGCCGTCCCATCCGGAGGTCTCGATCTCGTCGTTGTCCTCCGAGATCGGGGATTTTTCCAGGGCTTGGAGGTTTAGCGATGGAAGTGTCGGGTGGGAGAGGAGCAGGGAATAGAGAGAGAGAGAGAGAGAGAGAGAGAAAGAGATTGGCGAGTGCGAATGTATTGTGCGCACGTGCGTCGCTTTCAGTGTTTCGTTTGTAAAGTACATATTATTTTATTGTTCAATTAAATCATATATTTATACGAAAAATATATATATGTAATTTACGAATGTTTATATTCAATTAAGATAAACAAAAACACCATAATGGCAGGTCCAATGTCGCATCGTGGAAGATTCGTTTTCATTCTATATTTGCAATCCGTATTAATTTATAGACATAACTATTCGAGTTTGGTTTGCCGGCAAACCACTTTTATTAAATTCGAGAACCTATAAATTCTTATTCTATCAAGGTCAGGTAACCACATTCACATTGGTAACGATTTATCTTTAAAATCACTATCATCGCACTTTTAATAATGGAAGTTGATGTACCTAAAATTTGTTAGCATTTTTTGTTTGTTAAATTGGACGGAAATCACAAAAAGACTTAAATTGCACCAACTAGACAAGTTTTAAAATTCGATTGCGTTTTTTTTTTATAAAAATTTCAGACTACTGCATTTGCGTGACAAGTTGTAGGTTTAAGACTCAATTACACCATCGTAATAAATTTTAAAGCTTCCAATACACTTAATTCGTTAAATAAACGTGAAATCTCACAAATTTCGAACATGATTGGGCAGATCTAGAAACCCTTTGTCTTCGAGTGCAAATAGTTTGCTTAATGTTAAAAAGAGAAGCAAGTGCAGTGAACTTCGAAGAAGCGGCTCCCTCGGCCATCTGGCCGGCCGCCTCCGACGAGAAGGCTCTTTCCATTGACAACATCATTTGGACTCCCACCTAAATGCAACCTCAATAGATGGCTCATGGCTCATTGAAAGAACGAGCAAGAGATGATTTCAAGCTGTGCAGAGCACAAATAGTTGCATTCCCTGAACAGGCGCACTGGGGAATTCAGAGGGTCGACGAAGAAGGTAATTTTTTTTTTTTTTTTGCTTTTTCGTATCAATTGTAAGGATCAAGAGGGGCGATCTGAGCTTGGTGCCATGCCCTCTACACTAAACGAAATTTTGGTTGCTTATAAAGCTGCCGGATGGACCACTGGCGAGGTGGAGCCTTGCTCGGCAGGACGGAATTATACATTGTGCTGGAGCCCGGCGAGACGGAATTATACAGAGCATGGAATCATCCGACAGCCTTTGAGATTGCAACAGATCTTATTCTACTTTATTGCAAAGTACAAACTAAATGAGATGTTACACGCATGCACGCTCCGTCCTCTACAGCCTGGCTGCAGGTTTCTTTGAGCTCCGTCCCGCTATGAAATCTTGCATCTTCCTGAATTGCTCCTTGGTCATCCCATTGTAGTATTCATGGGCCCTTTCCTGTAAGAGCAGTGGACACATGTGACCATTGAAAGGGAGTTTTAAGGCAAGCAGCGCGTAAAAGGGTATTTAGTTCGCCGGCATCGAGTTGAGAGACAAACGAGACCTGTTGATGACTGACCGACCGCTAGGGACGGCTAAACAGGCACCAACATCGGCGACTACCTTTATTCCTATCGTTCCGCAATGCATTCAAACCGCAGAATCTCAATTCTGCAGTGGGAGTTCTAATCTCGGCGCAGCACATATGAAGAATTTAAGGAGGGTCCAACTTCAACAGAAGTACAGAGTGCAGTAGCACCCACCAAAACAGAGTGCACAAGGAAGAGCCCGAGGACAGAAAACCAAATTCAAGAAGGTGTGCAACAGTAACGAAGCTATAGCATTGCTCACATTTGCCAGTTACGTAACGAGCTTACCGCTACTCGCAACTTAGTCTTCACATATCTGCTCTTCGTTCTAGTTTTACTTAGCTAGTTTTGCAATTTCCACAGACCAATAGAACTGAAGAGCAGCTCTTTCTTAAATAGTATGTCTCCAACAAAACAGCCTAATGGACTCGAGACGCACAAAAGATGCATTATTGAATTCATGGATCCAAAGATGCTGGAAACCAAGAGATGTGATTACCTTCTCCAATGCAAGCGCATGGCCTAGGTCCAGCTTGAAGCCATCGTTTATGACCGACTTGTACCTCAAAACCAAGTCATGGTTGTTCTTGATGATGGCCTCGGCAATTTCTCGCGCCTTCTTCAGTAGCTGGCCTTCTTCAACCACATGGTTTACAAACCCCAATCTCTCAGCCTGCTCGGCGGTAAGAGGCGTGGCGGCAAGAGAAACTTCACGGGCTTTGTTGGGTCCTATGATGCGCGCAAGCTTCTGAGAGAGACCCCACGATGGAAAGATCCCGAACCTGCAATGGCGCGCATTTGATAGTTCAAACAACGAAGGAGCTTCTGAGAATTACTCAGAAAGTTAGCCACAAAAATTAGAAGTCCAAGGTCTTGGAGGCACTTCTATGTCCCTTGAGGAACCAATTTTTCATCATAACTTGTCGTACCCAAGTTCATATTGTCGGAATTCTAATGACATAGATCACGAAGCGGATCCCAATTGCCTGAAGCAAACTCGTTCTCTATCATTCCCTTCCAGTCTCAGCTCAAATGATCAGAACGCTAGAAATCTAATGCCGTGCGTACCCAGAGCAGAGAAGGAAACGAATCACTACCTGGCATGAGTATCGATAAACTTGGCTCCCTTAGCGGCCACCAAGATGTCGCAAGCGAGCGCGATCTCGAACCCGGCCGTCACCGCGAACCCGCTGATGGCGCCGATGATCGGCTTCGGGCACCGCTCCATCTGAGCGACGGGATCCGTCTCCACGTCCTTGACGTCGCCCTTGAACACGTCCTCGGCCGCCGTGAGGTCCACGCCGGAGCAGAACGCGCGGCCCGAACCGGACAGCACGATGGCCCGCACCGACTCGTCGGCGCCCAGGCTCCGGAATGCCCGGGCGAGGTCGACCATCATCGGCCGGGTCAGCGAGTTCAGGGACTTGGGCCGGTTTATCGTGACGGAGGCGACGCCGTCCGGGTCGCGCTCGACGAGTATCAAGGGCTGGGGATTGCCCATCGCCGCTTTGACCAGGGGGCGTTCGACGAAATGCTTCTTCGGGGTTGCGAGACTGGAATCGAAGTTGGGAAGATGGGGATGAATGATTTGTCGATCCGTCTCCGTGCACCGATGTGCGTGCCCTGACATGTCACCCACGGATAAGGGATTGGTGACCAGACCCTATGAAGCACGGACACGTGCCAAGAGGTGCCGTGTCAGTGTCGGACACGTGTCACTTGTCCGACACTCGTCCGACACGCTCGGACACGTCCGGACACGCGGTCAACGCGTGTCCGACTTCCGACACGAGGTCAACGAGCCGGACTCGTCGGCGACACGCGAGTCCGGAAGGGGAGGAGGAGAAGACGATCCGGAAGAGAACGACCCAAGTCAGCGAGGGAGGTGGGGAATCGCCTTCTCTGTCACTCTCCCCGACGCACACGCACACACCCACAATCACGTTTTTGCGAACGAGACGATCTCGTCGTGTTTAAGGTTTCAGTCGCTTCAATCAGTGGTTGTTGTGGGGGAAAAGCCATGGCCGATAGCAATCTGTCGACGAACTTGAGCATCGCGGAGGTGAAGAAGAGCGTCCTCCGCGACGCAGGAGCACATCCACGAATGGGCCTCCTCGCTCTTGCTGCTGTCGCTCCGGTGGAAGGATCAAGACGACCACTACGAGGCCACGCGGAGCACGCTCGAGGGCGTGGGGAGGAGGTCTGCTCGGTGGAGGAGTCTATCAAGGCGAGTTTTAGGGGGTTCGGAGCGAGGCTTTAGGAGATTGAGAGGAGGGAGAACGAGTTCGCGTTGAGGCAGAAGGCGGAGATCAAGCGCAAGTGCAGGGAGGAAAGCTGAGGGGTTGGAGTCTAGAGATTGATGATGACATATTATATTTTAAAGTTTAACAAGACTGAGAGTAGAGAAGAGAGAGAGCGCATGGGGGGAACTGGGAAGGGCAGGGGATTAGGTGGGAACATTGTAAATATTTTTTATTTAGAGTTTTATGAAAGTAAAATAATTTTTCAAAAATAATTTTTCAAATTTTCTACTTGAATAGTTAAAAATATTTATATCCATTCTATGCAATCTAATGTCGTCACTATCGTTTTATTCGATAATTATTAAAATATCCAAAAATAATTTTTTGTTGACATATATAAATATATATTTAATACAAAACGTGTCTCAACGTGTCGAAATTCCTTATTTTTTAGAAATGACGTGTCGGCGTATCGTGTCGTGTCGTGTCTCGTGTCGCGTGTCCGTGTCGGTGCTACTTAGACCAGACCTATCCCTAACAATAAATAATAAACAATATTAACATTTTATAATAAGGGAAAATACCACTAAAAACCCTGAACTTTACCCTTTGTGACAAATTTACCCTGAACTTTTTTTTGTGACACCAAAAACCCTGAACTTTACCCTTTGTGACAAATTTACCTTGAACTTTTTTTTTGTGACACCAAAAACCCTTAACTTTGCCTATTGTGACAGATTTACCCTAAACGTTTAAATTTGTGATAAATTTACCATGAACTTTACCATTTGTAACGAATTTACCCTGAACTTTTAAATTTTTATTTAAATAATTTTAAAAATAAGCTGAAAATTTTTAAAAAGGGATAAATTTTTTTTGAAAAGGCCTTGAAGCTGGAGATATATAAATTTTAATTTTTAGTCCCTTGTTCATTTTTATTTTATTTTTAAAATTATTTTAAATAAATAAAAAATTGAGAAAATACCACCAAAAACCATAAACTAAATAACAGTTTAGATTTTTTGTTGTCATAAAAAAATTTTTATGGTAAATTTGTCACAAAGGGTAAAGTTTAGGGTTTTTGGTGGTATTTTCCCAATTTTTATTATTTAAAATAATTTTAAAAATAAGATAAAAATGAAAAAAGAGCTAAAAATTAAAAAATATATATATCTCCGGCTTCAAGGCCGGCGACCCCTGTCAGCCCTATTCCGGCAGAGGTCACCGGCCTTGAAGCTGAAAAAGCAAATTTTTTTTAAAAAAATTTTAGCCATTTTTTAAAATTTTCAGCTTATTTTTAAAATTATTTAAATAAAAATTTAAAAGTTCAGGGTAAATTCGTCACAAATGGTAAAGTTCAGGATAAATTTATCACAAATTTAAAAGTTCAGGGTAAATCTGTCACAATAGGTAAAGTTAAGGGTTTTTGGTGTCACAAAAAAAGTTTAGGGTAAATTTGTCACAAAGGGTAAAGTTCAGGGTTTTTGGTGTCACAAAAAAAAGTTCAGGGTAAATTTGTCACAAAGGGTAAAGTTCAGGGTTCTTGGTGTCACAAAAAAAAGTTCTGGGTAAATTTGTCACAGAGGGTAAAGTTCAGGGTTTTTGGTGGTATTTTCCCTTATAATAAAGATTTGGTAAGTAAAGTCGACGGAACCTGTAATTTGTTTAAGAAAAATTGGGTACTTTTGTAGTTTATCGCGGACGGTGTCTTGTCCAAATGAAATCTTAGCTTATCAATATATTCAATTGAATCCATCTTCACTCATAAGCTTAACCTAAAGAATCATGGGTTTTCTCTGACATAATTCACGCATACATCTCAATAAAAATAATTCAATAATATATACCTTGTGAATGAATAATTATTCGTTTCTTCATGAAAATACTAATGAATTTTCGGCGAAGGAACGATTGCCGCTCCTAGATCCAATCACAAAGCTTCGCAATCAAACATAAGATCAAGCCCAACTGCTTGGATTGGAGCCGGAAAAGAACAATGATAATCTTTGACTTGAAAAGTTAATAATGCTGAAATCTTTGCTATACCTGTAACAATTCAGCGACCGAATCAAGACCGTCATTTAACAGGTGACAAATGAAAGGTCAATGGTCAGCATATCTTAGATAGACAAAAATGAAGAGTGATCTGAGCACAATCGAATCGAAGTAAATGATAAAACGAGAAAGAAAAATCGACACGAGATTTATCCCAGACTCACTCGTAAAGTAGAGTTAGGTCCAGCAAGTACCAATCCAAATGGGCACTTTTATGACAGCAATGTCTTGGTTACATGAAGCAACGAAACACATCCTTGATGAAAAACACGCTGTTCTGAATTTCCATGAAGAACATCGTTTTCCCCAAGCAATAAGTAACACATATCATGTAAAATGATTAACTGTCGAGTACTTGTGGATGATTTATTGTTTCCTCTATGTAAACACTGTCTATGCTGTTTCCCCAACCCAATTAGGTGAAATCCTGAGTCAATCTCTAGCTGCGTCCAGGCATCGATCTCTTTCTTTCTGCAACTAGTTTTGATCAGGATTCGACAAGTTGCCGAACGTTCATCGGCGCAATATCTTGAACCCCGCCGTCCATAAGACGCTTGGCGACTATGATGTTCGCAGCATCCGAAGGATGGTATGGATCCCAGAAGACGTACTTCGACCTGTCCGGACAAACTCTAGAAGGCGGACCGCAAGGTATCAGGCCACCAAACTGACCCGCAGCATAGCAGCACGACGAATTTGGGTTTTCGAAGCCTGCGAGGAAGGTTTTCGATCGAAATCGAGAATGGAGGGTCGTCCGTTAGCCGATCCGATGCGGACAAAAGGAAGAAGAAGTATTTAGAGAATTGCAACGCCGTGCCGTACCGTATGAAACATGATTGTCGATAATGTCTTGGACGATGCGATAGACGTCGGCATAAACGAATTTCGATCCTTCCAAACCGGAGAGGAGGTCTGCAACAAGGCTTCTCAGTTGGGCATTAAACAGCTGAGCCATCTGATTCGGGAAGTCGATGCAACTGTCTGTGGTAGCTCCATTGGTGTCCCTCTCGAATGGTATGCAGCCTATCGGCCCTACATTCGCTACTACGATCCTCCTCGCCCCCAGTTCATAAAGTCTCTGCAAACAACATTAACCATCTTTACGAAGAACTCGTTACAAATACAACTTCAGGGATTATGAACGCGCGAAATTTACCGCAAGTTGCTGTCTATATCTGGAAATCATTGTGTTCACGAAAACCTCTGGAGGTATCAATCTCTGCTCGGGCACAGAGGTCACCGGCATCAAGTAGTTATTGATGAAATCGTTCGATCCGATGGTGACCGAGAAGAGGGCGGTCTTGAACAGCTCCATGGCTGCAGAAATGCCGATGCCCGAGATTATGTCTTGCCTCGTATTCTCAAAATTATCTAACTGCGCATCCAAGTTTATTCGACCGCCCTGTCACCCCGTTAAAGATTGTGTATTACTTTAACTAATCAACTGGAAATTGATCTTTGCTTTTTTTTTGTACGGTTGCTCTGCTGCAGAACAAAGATTATTCATAATTGGGTCCCAGATTTGGTAGCCACAATCATGATTCGAGAAGTAAATAAATGCTTACGAAAACATATCCGGTGCTGTTAAGGATTCCGCCTCCACCGGAAGCATAGTTGACCCCCTCCAAGACGACAGGCCAAACCGTTGCCGGAGCCAGGTACGGAGGAGTATAATCCTCGAAACCCAACTCTTCGCCTGCGAGACGAATACAATGAGTAGTTCAGCATAAGATCATCAAAGAATCCGGCGTTGTGTTTCCAGTTTGGCAAGATGAAAAAAAAAAAATTGCCTATGATGTCAACAATTGTTCTTCCATTGGTGAACCGCCCTGTCGGCCCGCCGAAGTCGATCCCATTGGGGATGTAGTTGGCCTTCGAGAGCGACGAGATGTAGTTGTTGTTTCCAGCTTCAACCAAGGAATCTCCAAAGATGAAATTTGCAGGAACGTTCTTGGCGAAGCTACTTCGGTGCAGGACCAAGAGAATCAAAGTTCTAAAAGTAAACACGAGGAATGGCTGTATTGTGGAGAACCTCCTCATTGTGACAAAGGGAAGTACAAATGCAGAGTACACTAATTAAATATCACTGTGAACTGGTAAGTTTCTATGCCTTCTGTTCTCCAGTGAATTCGAAAACAAAGAATTTGGCGGAGCAAATGGCCATTCATTTCCTCATGGAGATGCCGATGAATTCGGCGAAGAAACAGTCGTCGCTCCTAGGTGCAGCTACAACACTTCGGGACCAAAGATGAGAACAACCAACCCAGATTGGAAGCAGGAAAAGAACAACCACAATCTTTGATTTGACAAGCCGCTAAAGCTAAAAAACTTGCTGTATCTGTGAAAATGAGGCCTGAGGAAAAGAGGAGTCTGTAATGCAGTGAATCTGAATGAAGGCTGGTGATTTAGCATGAGACAAATGAAAGGTCAGTGATTAGCATATAGATGAACGATTGAGTGATCTGTACTCTATCGAGTGTAGGCAATGTGGAAACATAAATAACTCTGTTCTCTGGGGCTCTGCCTATGAGCCTCTGCCGAACGGAGGGCGTGCCACATTGAATGTCCACGCGAAATCAGCACCAACCGGTGACTCAAAAACTCACATTGCACGTCCAATGCTGCACAGTATTCCTCTAACCACTTGGGTATGGCTTAGAAACTGCGCTCGATCGATCACCCGGCATGAGAAGGGACCGGTCGGTCGAGGGAGTTTCGGATGACCCTGCATTCGCATTAATAAATGAACACGAGGAAGAAAGACTGTTGAGTCCATGTTCCTTCACGAATCTGAGAGACACTTTACTTCCCTCAACTGCCAACGAACCTAACTCGCCTTTGCCTAGCCCGGAACCGATCTTGGAAGCTAACGCCAGGCGCTTAAAATAGAAAGTCCCGCCCATTAATGCATTCATGCAGTTGAGCTTAAAATAGTAAATCCTGACCGGGGAACACCGAAGAAAGCAAAAGGATAAGAGGAACGAGACAGCTTCATAGTTAAAAATGTCCTGCTGTTCTTCGACCAACAGTAGAAGCTTGAATTAAGCGGCAACATTGAATGTAGTGACTGCGTCTGTATAATTCATGATTCATTGGGCATCACTAGGTGGGTTGGTTGGTTTTGAGAGTTATTGCGTGCAAGTGGTAGCCGACCGCTATTACATTATGCTGATTGCTCTCCAATTCATGCTGACATCGTTTTTATTTCCACCTTGAAATTTTCAAGAAATACAAAACTATGACTGAATTATACCATGTTTCAGAAAATTCCTTTCTTGTGCCAAAGAAAAGTCCAAACAGTAAAATCGATTTTCAATGGAATGAAAAAGACGCGTACGATCCAAGATATAGGATTGATTATGTCTATCACGAGGACGGTGATTGTGTCGCGATTTACAATATATCCATCCATATTTGGTTGCTCAACAAGTGTTTTGGGTAACTATTTTTAGGAAAAGAAAACAAATAAAGGTAAACTAAAGGGGGCATATGGTACGTCCTGTCATTCACTGAGATGGACTTTATTCTCATCGCAAAATTAGAGAACGACTTAACCGACGGGCGTACCGTCGGATACATGGATTGAGCATGCTAGGGTTTGTGTTATGACCACTCGTTAAGCATACCAACCAAACAAGAATTCACAGCATTTAATTGTATTTCGCGACAGAGCTTAGCATACCAGAGTCTTACGATCATTGTCCCCGTCCTGGGGGCATATCGCAAACAAAAGAAGAAGGGATTGCGTGCACATGTACATAGAACTTTATAATAACAAAAAAAAAAATTTAAAACGCAAGACGCACAAAGTTCAAACTTACTTAGGAGCTGAATGTTATTATAGCTTCCTCAAACCACTCATGCAATGCAAATTAGCTAGTCGGTAGTGTCCATTGAGATGCTTCCCCTTATCCATGAACGCGTTTGTTACGGCCTCATTGTGACTTTCCTAATTATAGACCATCAAGTTGTCGGATGCAATTAAACTCTAGATGACTGGGTCTTTTTCGAAATTACCAAATTAATTCCAACCCGGTTCGTCGTAAACAAGCCACCGAGTGGGTCGGTTCGGGGGCGCCGAGAACAAGTCTGCAGTACCTTCCAGGATCAAAATCTAGAAGGTACTAGAAAGCAAAGAAGAAATGGTGTTTACCTTTTCCTCATGCAAATGGATAAAAACTCATACTAAACTATCCACTTGAAACATAAACAAAAGGGATGGCCAGCCCCACAGCAAGTGAACCAGAGAAAGAAGCCAAGTAAGTTCAAACCTTGATAATGTCCAGCCAGTCCCATCATGAACGAAGCTGAGCAAACCATCCAAGCATGGACTGATTTACCCATGTAGGCACCGATACCCAGCCAACTGCCTGACGCCTCAATGGCATAATGAGTCAGTACCCACATCGCGAATTGCATTCACTACCTGTGCAAGCCCTGTCACATGCATCATCTTTGTATAAGGTAACAAAAAAATTTCAGACAGTAGGCATGACGACAACTAGTTTACTTCACAAGCGTGGCCTTCGTATTAATTCCTCACCAATCCAAGAGGAACCATCTATGGATCAGATTGTATCGCCCAAGACCTCCTCTTTCCTAAAAGCCAGACTGTTGGCTTTATTACATGGTACATTATGCGCTAAAACTTAGAGGGTAACCCGGAGAAGTATAAATGTTACAATCATTGTTGACTCTGCAACGCCCGCATGAACCATATGTATCTATGACATATCCTTACCCTGGGAGCACGTTGCAACTCAACTGTACATATGACGCACTTCAATCACAAAACTATTTGGGAGACAGCTTTTCCTAATGGCAGCCTTGATTACATAGCACTCAGGTAGCATTTCTTGGTCTCAAAGGTGCAGCATACTGTTGCATAAGGTAGGAGGTCTAAAGAGATCTGAGGTTAAATCTCTGGCTAAAAGATCTTCTTCCAGCTATTGAGAAGTTAAGATTAAAGTCAGGGACTTTAAGATGTAATTTCTCCCGAAATCGGTTATGGAAGTCGACTGATCAAGTACCCATTTGCAGAATTCAATGACATGTTTGGTCCATCCAAGTGTTAGTCAGGAACTTATACTTAGCATATGCCCTTGGAGAGATGGAGGGAGGAGGACTGGTTGAAGTTGAGAAACATTTGAACTGTGAATTTGAGGTCCAGAAAGCTAGTCAATATCCTTTGATCTCTGAGGCATGGGGAGTTCAAGAGTAATAATGAAATAACTTCTTTCCGACTCTCTAATATATTGCACTTCACCATTCATGTGCTTTAAAATCTTCCTGCACATGCTCAGCCCCAAACCTTCCTCAGTCACCCACTGACTGCTGTGGAACATGTCTTGAACCAGCTCGGGAGGTAGACCTTCACCAGGACACACAATCCTTCAAAAAGGGAAGAAAATGAGATAATTAGATTTGATCATATATGCCACAAGATCCAATCACCAGGATAAGGTGCAAGAAGTCCACACAGCTTTTGTCTGCATGCACTATTGTACGCTCCTAATTTTCAAATAGACACATGCAGCTATTTGTTTACCGAGGCTAATTTGCTCGTGAGGTCTATGAGTATAGGGACCGATCAATGCATTCTCAAAGCAGCCAAAGAGGCATGCATAGCGATTTTGCAGGATTCCCACAATTACCCCTGTTGAGAAAACTATCAAGAAAATCTTCATTCACTATCATTATAGGGCAGTTATACTGAAAGGTTTGAAGAGCTTGAGTAAGATTCTGTAAGTGCCCCTATAACAAAATAGGCCATCATTTCCCCAGATTATATCCAAGACAGAACTTAGACAAGAGTTCTTTAATATCTGGTGTATGCCAAGGAAATTTAATACCAGGTAGAGAAGTGTAAAGCCATCCGATGGAGCATATATCAACATCAACATCAGCATCACCTTTATCCCAAACCAGTTGGGGTCGGCAGTAATAGAGCATATATATCAAAGAATTTTTTTTTTCCCCTTGATTTTGATAATGCCATAATTTAATTTAACTGAGCAAAAGAAGATATATGAACAGCACATTTAGTTATCTATCAAGTAAATAAAAGATTTGCAAATTCATTTCCCATGACTTCACCGCCTAGCTTGCCTCCTTTGTTCAACAGAATTTTGTAGAAGCCTAAAAAATAGAATACACAGCATAATACAATAGTCTTCAAAACCAAAAATGTCACAAATAGCCTCAAGCAAGGTCGTAGTGGTAAAAAAAAAAAAAACTTGCTCAAAACATGACGCTGTTTCAATATCCACATCGGTTGATGATTCTCCAAAGACATTGGACAGTCATTCGATGTACACGAATATTGATTGAGAGAAACAGAACCTTAAAATTTGTCAGTATCCCGCACTGACAACCCTTGATATCAGCAATCCATCATTCTATGTGTTAAAATAATTAAATATTAAACCACACCTTCATCCAACAGCTTAAGCTTTTGGAATAGTTGATAGTGGTCCCGCTAAATCTTCCTAAGTTCAAATCCTTCCAGGCCCCTATTTGCCTTCCCAATGATATATTTCCACGCTTAATACTAGGCAAAAAGACCAGACGAAGCGTGAGGGGGAGTGTTAGAATAATTAAATATTAAACCACGCCTTCATCCAACAACTTAAGTTTTTGGAATAGTTGGCAGTGGTCCCACTAAATCTTACGCTAAGATGACAGCAATCCATCATTCTAGTAGTTAATTCACGAATCAAATCTGATAACCATTAAGTTTCTGGAGCTAATTAACCCTCAAGAGCACTGAAGAGTTAACAAGGACGAAATTTTGGAAAAAAAGCCGTATCAGGAAACCATCTCAGAATAGGACAATGCATTATCCACAGAACATACTCAAAACAGATGGAAACCTATGAAAAGAATACCTAAATTCATTGTGCACCAGATTTAGTCCTCCAGAAGTTTGCTTCAGACTTGGATGAACGTGAATCTCCACCCAACCCTCTGGAGATGGTGCATGTCTCACCATATTTAACAAGAAATCAGCCAATACTTGTTGAATTCTCAGCTGATCACCATAGACAGCCAGAGTTTTGATTTCATCTGGAATATCACGAATCAATTGCAAACCTCGTTCTCTAAGCAATATCATTACTTGGCTAACAACAGCATTCATAACACTTCCAAGAAAGAATTCGGCCTTCTCAAGCTCCAATGACCTAATTAGAAGAAAAGAATCAGTTAGACCATGTTTTCACCAATAGCATAATTGTGCTAAGCAAATAAATGAGAAACTAAAATTCCCTTGCCACAGCAGTTAGATGCAGCAAACAATGATACTCTTAAGTTAATTTTCTTCATGTCAACGAAGAAAGATAAGATTGTTAGACAACTAGTTGTTCAGAATGCTTCAAAGCAGCCAAACCAATGAGACCAAAATATTTTTAGAACACATCTATTGAGACATGTAACTGGCTAAATAACAATAAGTGTGAGCGTAAAGATTCATTTTACATGGTTTGCATCCAAGTCACAGTAGAGTATTGTAAATTGAGAATTAAGTGAATAGGTGCCCTTAAATAAGTCAGCTGCGCATACTTGAGGCAGTAGCATGAGGCTCAGCTTAGAGTTAGGTAAAAAAAAGGAAGAAGAAAGCAGTCAAAACTTTTCAAAGAGATTACTTTTTTCATCGCATTCAAAATGTTATGGAGAAGAATAGCAGCACCATCAATAAAGCTTTGATATTTTATATAACCTCAGAGACTTCCCAGTTTGGAGTCCAAAATCAGTCCTGTTCAAACAATATTCACAAAAAAAACTTACATTCCGAACCTTCCAAGTATAAGACGAAAGGTACATGTCCAGAGAAAAAAAGCAGCAGCAATTCAAAGCCAATAGCTTCATGCATTAGCTTTTCCTTCCAAAACCTCAATGATATATTCAAAATGATCAAACAAACTCACCCATCTTCAATTCTTCGCAAATCAGCATCATTTATTATCTTCATCATCTGCTTCTCACAAGCAGCGCTAGTCTCAAGAAACTGCTTTTGATCCTCAGTCAAGCCCGTGGCCTCCAAGAGTGAGTGAGTAAAGCGTATGCCACTTAAAGGATTTCTTATTTCTTGACACATATAAGACAACTCTTTCATTCTTGAAAAACATTTATCGTCCTGCTGCCTCTGAACTGTCAGAGCTTGCTGCAGCTCAGGACTTGCAAGTTGCAAAAAGCAGAAGGCTCCAATAATCTTCCCATCCATGCTGACCCTCTTATTAGCAGTCAAGAGTGCTTGCACAAATTTACCATGTCGGTCAAAGAAACTGAAAGGAAACTTGTTTGTATCCTGACCTCCAACTGCATTATGCAAAACGATCATGAATTTCGTCGATGCATCTAGACCTTTGAGCCGACAGCAACCGCCAAAGACCTCCCCAACAAGCATCTTTCCCATAATCTCAGCTCGTGTCCAACCAGTGAGCTTTTCCATGGCAGTGTTCCATTCGTAGCAGCAAGTATTATCATCGCAAGCAAATATTGGAGGGATCAAAGGGTTGGGACTATGAACAATAGCCTTGTAATCACCTTGTATGTGTATAAATTTGTCCATTACTATTTTCTGACCAGTAATATCTTGACCAACAAAGCAAACTCCAACTACATTGTTCATATAATCCCTGCTAGAGCAAGCATTAACCACTACAAAAATAGCCTTCTTGTGGTGTTCTGGCCCAAACGTTCTCAACTTTATCTCTACATTTTTATCCTCAACACCTGCAGAAGTAATGCCCCCAAAATTCGATGAAATACTCGAAATTACAGCCTGATTTGCAAAAGAAAATTACCCATTTTCTTGCCAGTAAAAGTTAGCTTAAAAAAGGGGAAGTAAGTGAAGTCTACCAAATGGTTGTTGTTGGGCCTGTACACCAACAGTATTCTGTGGTGATGAGCTGGTGAGGGCCTAACCTATGTATCTCTTTAGAATCCTAAGAGTGACAGGAGATTTTATTTCAGGTCAAACTACAGTCTTTAACAGCATGTTGCTTATGGGAGCATTGCAGTCACACAGTTCCTAGTAATAACAATATTTTAGAGCGTAGATTTTGTGATACCTTTTCTCTTGGAGATGAGAAGGAATGGGTTCTAACTGGTTTTAAGCATACTTTAGGCAGTGTTGCACCTGTGTCCGGAAGAATCATAAATTACTAGCATTGGAATGGTTGCTAACTATCTAAATTCGGCCTTTTTTTTTTTAATGACACCAGGTTAAAGACCTCATGTTCATATTCTGTATGGTGACAGAATGATATGCATCATCTAGGGGGATTTTCAGTATAATTTGCTATTGATGACAACGACCAATGCAAGATGACTTATCCAAGCAATATATGACATTAAATAGCAATTGGGGCTGAAAAGAACCTGCACAGTTGTAAGGCAATGTTTGACTCATCTTGGTTTTTATTTGAACTGCAATCAATGGTGGGAGGTGGAATCTGTTTGTCATGCTATGGGCTAGAAGAACCTGCTAGCGAGATTTTTGGTGAGATCTCTAGCAAATTTTGGTGGCTTTGACTTTGAAGATATTTTTATACTTCCCTCTACATAGTTTCAAGAGCAGATTGTATGAATGAATATAAAGACGAAACGTACAGGTCCATGCTTATTAATTTCAAGGAGAACGTGATGGCCAAAAAATTTTCCAGGAGTAAGTTTCACCAAAAGTTTGAAGCGAACAACCTGGTGTGATTGTCAAGTTGATTATTACGCAAGACATGATGTCTTGATTCAAATTGAAGCGCTTATTAGGTGCTTATAAAAAAAAAAAAGGATCAGCTACGACTGGTCAATTTACAGGAACATCTCCTGCAAACTCTAGAACTGGCGAGGTAAAGATATCGAAATGTAAAAAGGCTTACCTTCTAGGGCATGATGCAAAAGTTTGTCAACAGTCTCTTCTGATTCCTTAAAAACGAGGTCACGCAACAAGGACTTCCCCATCGCTTCTTCAACCGAGAGCCCCGTTAATTCGGCCATCTTTCCATTCCATCCATTTATGCGGCCATCAACATCTACAGCAAATATAGGAGCAGTTGCTGTTTCTATCAAACGAACCATCTCCCTTGCAACTGAGCTTAATTCGTCCACACCTTGCAACTCAAGATCCGCTTGTTGAGCATCGACAACCGCCTTGGAGTTGCTAGGCTCAGCATCTCTAAATGAGTCACGCAAAATGAGCTGTAAAGAGTGAATTGCATCCATCTCTGCATTCTCCCATGGCAAACTCCGGCTCTTAACCACTTCCAAAAATGCCTTAAAAGAAGAACGCGGGTGCATCCTCTGCCCATCATCTTTATCCTCGGGATGATGTTTAGCACCACCCCATTTTATCTCTTTTGCTGTATGGGACCGAAACCAGAACAGAAAATCCCTCTTAGTGATATAAGCAACAGCCATCCCACATACTGCATCCCCAAGAGAGGCCGCCCCAGGGTATCCAGCATCAGCCAAACTGTCTGTGCTCAAACCAGTTGAGTCTCCATGAAATGCTAATAACCACTCCACAATGTCCTTTATCTGGGCTTCTGTTGGCGTCACGCCAATTTGGTAGTACTTCCCTTGATAAAAAAGTGCTGCGCCATTGCATTTCACCAGGTCCATGATACTAGGGCTCTGAGTGACAATTCCAGTAGGGGAATCCCGAAGAAGCATGTCGCACAACAAAGTTTGGGTCCTTAAGACATGCTTTTCAGACAATTGAGATGCCAACTGCAATTCCATGTTTAATTGAAGTCCAAAGGCCTGCATTAAGAACTCGCACGCATATCGAAGTGGGAAGGGGATGCACCTGGCGGACGTGTGATGACATACCACCAGACCCCATAGCCTCATGGAGTTACGACCACCAACAGCTTCTTCATCATTGCCATTTATAATGACAGCCATAGCCAATGAGGCGATGGAGCCCATGTTAGCCATGTACTGCGCATGACAATCATGAGGGGCACGAAGTGTCGACCCAACCAAGCACAGAGGCTGCATAAGACTCTCGTCCTGTATGACAAGAACTGGCATAGCATGGCAGTCCGCAATCATCCTAACTCGGTTCTGCTTAAACAAGAACCTTGATGCCTGCGGAATATCAGTGGCAGGATAGTGCAAGCCAATATATGGCTCCAAGTCCGGCCTCTTGCTCTCAGCCACAACCTCCCCATGCTCATCTTCGTGAAACTTGTAGACCATGACCCTGTCGTACCCAGCAAGTTCCCTCACGCTTTCGACCACAGTGTCACACAAGAGCTTAATATCCCCGCCAGGAAGTGATTGCAGGTGAGAAATCGCTCTCACCGCCAACTTCTGTGACTGCACAGCCCCGGCAATGGACAAGGCAGGATCCTCTGTCCTCGCGGGTTCCAAATCGATCACAATGCCCACATCAATCCTGTGCAAAATGGCGTAAAACGCCTTCCCCGAATTCTTCGAGTGAATCCAGAGGGGATTCAGCAGCATAATCTCCCTCGCCCCGAACGCCTTCTCAAGCAGGACTCCGCTCGAGGGCGTGAAGAGTGTGCGCACGTCCGTCCCAACCACGAGGACCTCCGGCTTCTCGAGGCTCGGCACGGACTGCGGCATGAGCCCCAGCATCTCCCTCGCGTTCTCACTGTAGGCAAGGATCCTAAAAGTAGCCTCGTCCACCGCAATCGTGCAGCCGAAGGGCTGTATGTGCCCGCCCCTCTGGATTTTGGACAGGTAGGCGGTGATTTGCTGCTCAGGGACGGACTGCGTGGTGGCCCTAACGGATTGCGAGTAGTCGAACGACTTACCGGACTCCCCCGATTGCTCGAACTCCGCGTGGAGGCGCGCGTCCTGCGTGTACTGCGCAATGGCCTTGCTCACGGAGTCCGTCTGGTGCGCCGCCCGCGCCGCCGCGTTGGAGGACCGCACTTGTTGGCGCGAATCCGCAGCTTTGCTCGTCGACGCCATTTCCACCCCCGCGACTTCCCCTCCTCCTCCTCCTCCGCCTCCGGCTTCTTCCTCCTCTACTGAACGGACAGTGCCCGGCGGCACCGAATCACCGAAGAATCTCGCACTCCGCAGCAGACAAATCCCCAGAAACGGCGGCGACTATTCTGCTTGCGCTCCAGTCTCTCCAGCTTTCCTGGCGCTCTCCCTCCCTCCCTCTCTCTCTCTCTGCTTTCTCTCTCCAGAGAGAGTGTGCTCTGCAGAAGGAAATGAAGCGATATTCGCGGCTTGTGGTTTTATTCTCTCTCTCTCCCTTCTTTTTCTTTATTTATTTTCGATTTATTTTTCCCCCCTTTTTTTCGGTTATGTCGTTCCCTTTTCTTTTCTTTTTTCCTGTTGTTGTTTGTTCACGTGCGACTTCGCTTTCTCTTGTCCGAGCTGGAAGTGAAGCTCGTGTCTGGCCACGTGGGCAAATGCAAAGCAAGATAGAGAAACTAGAGAGAGAGACTGAGAGAGGAATTGTTTGAGATGAGATGACGGCAAAATTGAGATTGGCCTCTCTCCTTTTTCACACCTTTTTTCTCCTTTCCCCTTCCCCCACCCCTCATTTATCCCTTTGCATAGTTTGATTTGAAACCACCCCCCCCCCCCCAAAAAAAAAAAAAACCTGAGACCAGCCAATCAGATATTAATGAATACGTAATCCATCGTTCGAAGACCTACCAAAACACAAAAGCTAAGGCCTTTAAAAAAAATGAATTTCTATTCAAAGATTTTTATTTCGGATAGTGAGTTCCTCCCTTTCATTTTTCTTTGTTGCTAATGCCGTTAGAAACATCGCCGTCGCCACCCTCCTGCGGCAAGTTTATCCTCGCAATGATTCTATTTCGAAAAGTCTCTGAATCGGTATACATGACCCGATCATCCATAATTGATTTTTCGCCTCACGAGAAGAAATCCCCAAAATGGGTATTCTCGACCGAGATCTATCTACTCCCTCCTCCAATCCTATGAAGATGCATGCTTGTCTTTGCGTGACGGAAAATGAGTGTGCGACCGACCGGCATGCGATGTAGCTAGACGTAACGATTGCTCCAGCGCTTTCGAGAGGACACTAAGAAGTTAGGAAATAATAATATATATATCATTTCTAAATTGGCTCCTCACATTCTCCAATAGGTGGGTGTGTCTTCTTCTTGTTTTTTTTTTTTTGCCTTTATTTACATGTACATGTCCCCCACTTTAATATCTCAAGTTTGAAGATTGTGGTACGAGGTGGGGCCAAAAAAAAGGACGCACTCTCTTGGCGTTATTACAAGAGTTAAAGTGCTGCCATGTGGGCTTGTTTCGCGGGAATCGTGCGTGAAATTGAGTGGAGAGTTACAATTAGCGATTGGAGGGTCCATCGACCAAAAGGGGGATTGGAGTTTGGAGTCAACGTTCATTTGTTTCTCTTTAGGACCGCCACTTTGGATCTCGAGAGATTTCGTTTTTTTCCGGCGAGTCGCCGGCGCCGCGTCGGCCGCGTGAGTTAACCGTGCTAACTTGCACGATCCGTGCTGCGAATTCCGGGGGGTCGCGCGGTTTCATCCACGTCCATTCGCGAGAGGCTAGAAGTTTTCGAAATGGGATTGTCGCGAAACCCTCGAAGATCCGATTGCTGCCGTCTTTTTCCTCCGTTCGGCGAACGATCGGCGACCTCGTTTGCTCCCTCTTTACGGATGCAGCTAAACGCGCACGTCCGCGACCGATCTGGGGCCGGAACAAGCAGCATTAATAAGATCGCCCCCGTAAAAAGTGTTACGAGATAAATCAGGAAAGACGGGAGGGGGCGAGAACCACCGTTGCCGGCCAGCTGAACTCCCAAGCTTTTGAACGTCGTGCTTTTGAGCTAAGCTTGGCCCGTACTGCGGGGACTCGTGGTTCAGCTTCAAATGCCCAGCGTTGGGGCTAGATTTAGAAGAAGGGTCGTCCAACTTGCGCTCGAATTGAACAAGGTATAGGAAAAGTTACCCGATCAATGACGTTACTTCGACCATAAACTCTTCAAATTTGTCGATTTAGCCATACACTTTTGCGCGGAATTCCAATCGTGGTCATTCAATCAATTATTGCCGAAAATCACCGACATAACAGCCTAGTCATTGTCAACCGTCCTAAGTAACACATCGCCTCATCATCAATTACAAATGAAAATTAATCGAAATGCTTATATTAATTTCACACAATGATTTAGGATTAAATTGACAAAACGAGAAAGTTTCATGACTAGACTGGCATATGCACGATCGATTTAGGACCGATCGGATAAATTCCCCGAGCCTATCGCATTTGAACACAGTCCGATGTTGGGCGGGCGCATTCGCTTCTTTTTCGTGCGGTGGACATGGACGATCGGCAGCTGGTGGGCTAGCACGATCGAAGCAGGATCTTGATCCGCATGATGAATATCCAAAAGACAATGATGTTCATGTTTGAACCTACGTTGGGGCTGTTGAATCTTCAACTTTGCATCGAACGTTCTTTCCAATTTTCATGAAACGAACCTCGGCTAAGATAATTCACGGTCGGAGCAATTATTTGAGATGAGATGAGAGCAAAATCTGATTGGTCTCCATTTTTTTCCCACCCTTTTCTTTGCGGTTCCATCCTCATGTTATCCTTTGCCCGATTGATTTGACAAAAAAGTTCGAGATCACTTTCCAACAGTGATTCATTTTCTTCTATTCTTATAAATATCAAGGTCTCGAATATCCGATGGGTCAACAGCTCGACCCGACACAACAACCTCTCGCTTCGCGTACACTAAATGATTGTAAGAACATTCAAATTCACGCTTTTCAAGACTGCCTCAAGAGAATCCGAAAGGAAAATGGTCATTTCTAAATTAAACTCCTCCTCCGAAGGTAGATTTTGGGCTTATTCCTATCAAAACGTCGAGGGACTAATTTCCAGCTCTAATTAGGAATCCATTGTGTTACTTACGTGAGCGTTCGATCATCGAGCGATCTAATCGAATGTAGTGACCTCTTGTTCATCGTACAATGGATAATCATGAAAGCATTGTAGTGCACGCTTTCGAGAGGGGTCTAAGAAAACACGAAACGATGGATTGTATTCTAAACCAGCTCAGATGGATTTGGGGCTACGGTGATTGGGACTCCAAGGGACTAATTTCCAATTTTAAGTATGGGTCTTGCGGTCTCATCCATGTCGACATGCCCCCTTCATGTTTCAATGTTGACGATCAAAGTACGAGGTGGGGCTACAGCATGCACTCTAAAGAGCATTCCCACGAGAGTTTAAGGTTAGCCACGTGGGCTTGTTTCGGAGTTTTCTGCGGAAATTAAAGTGGAGGGTTAGTATCGGCTGACAGCGATCCTGAATGTAGTGACTTGGCGTGTGAGGTCACGCTCCATCCACCCACCAAGGATTTGACTTACGCGATGGAGATTACTGAGGGCATCGTGTCGACATTTGAGTGCGATGTCATGGCGATTTCTATCTTTCGCACGTCACAGGCGCAACTTCCTCGTATAAATTAAAAGTGTAAATTGCCCGACAAATTCGGGGGCATGCAAAGAACTTGTGTTTCCTAACCTTAGCGATTGCAGCTGGGGCATTCGGATTAAACAAAAAAGCGACTAAAATAATCGATTGGCTTGGATTGGATTTAGAATGTATTTGTTTTGGAAAATCTATGATTCGGAGATGGTTGCATCTCTCAAAAAATACTAGTTGACGAAAAACGTTCTCACCATCGACAACAATTCAAGCCTAAAATGTTACACGGATGATAAAATATTCTTTATCTATTCATTTTTTATAAGTGAAGCGATCATTTCTTAACACACACATATATTTAGAATCTTTTTTTCAAATCGTTTTCTTTTTCCGGACTCTCAAATTGATTCGAATTTCCAATTTTGATGCTTATTATTCACCCATAGTTTTGACTTTTCACATGTTTTTCAGGTTGCTTGTTGCTTTATCGTTTACAAAACATGCTTTCCTTATTTACGAACGAAATATATTTGATATAAATTTATGTCAATTTGCTGTTTTGGCTCCTTTACAATTTCGATCTTTTGTTGGAACTTTTATGTTGGGTCGTACGAAACAGAGCCCAACTCAATATTCTCCAACTTCAATTTTGGTGAAAGGCAAGTCGAGTCCCAATCATCGCAGGACCTGAAATATGTCAAGAAGGCCATAGCTACGCTTCAACCTCGTAACATTATATAATTTCCAAACTAAAGAATTCACCAGAAGTCCCCACATGAGCAGAAACCATCCTGAAAATGATGAAATCGCTTCCTATCTCGCACGATAATCAGGCGCTCGTAGACCTTCGAAATCAGTTTCATGGCGGCGTGACAATCCTTGCATATCCGAAGGTTCTTGGCAATCCGAAGTGGAGTCTTCGGGAGGGTGCTGATGAGCCCAAAAGCTACGGCGATCTTCTCACTGTGATAGTGTAACGCACTCTCCTTTTCTTCTTCACTGACATTGAGCAAGACTTGAGTGGTGTTGGGGCTATAGCGCAATGATCTCAACTTGCTAGTAATTTCCTCCAACATCGAATGAATATCTTTCGCTCTCGGATGAGTCTTGTCTTCCACTAGGAATTCGTGAATCACTCCATCAAGCTCGATCCAACTGCACCCAGGGTCCTTCCTAATGTCCATGTCCTTCATCTTCAATCTAATGTCCGAAACTCCCTCCCAGTTTCCTTGAGAAGCAAACATGTTAGAGAGAGCCACGTATGATCCACTGTCATTAGGAGATAACGTCATCAGCCGTTGCGCTATTCGTTCACCCATCTCAATGTTTCCATGCCTCTTACAAGCACCTAGCAGGGCCTTTAGCATCACATCATCCGGTTCCACGGGCATGTTCTGTAGAAGCTCCTCAGCCTCATCCAATAGCGTGGCACGTCCCAACATGTCAACCATGCAACCGTAGTGCTCAATCCTAGGCTCCAATCCGACTACATTAATCATATGGTTGAAGAATGATCTACCCTCCTCTACTAAACCTGCGTGGCTACAAGCTGTTAATACAGCAATGTAGGCAACATCACTTGGTGTTACTCCGGATCGCTCCATTCTTGAAAAATAATCAAGAGCATCCTTTGCTCTACCATGCAATGCAAGCCCTCCGATTATGGCATTCCAAGTTTTTGCGCTCTCTTTTGGTAGGACCTCGAAAACTTGAAGTGCCTTCTCAATAATCCCGCACTTTGAATACATATCGAGCAAAGCAGAACCAAGAACATCATCAATCCCAATCCAATTCTTCTCCGCATACAAATGGACCCATTTCCCCATCTCAAGCGCCCCCAAGCGTGAAATTGCCGGAAGAACACTAACTAATGTCACATAATTTGCACAAACATCGCCCTTCTGCATCTCACGGAACATATCAAGAGCCTCCTTAAAAAGCCCGTGTTGGGCATACCCAGATATCATCACATTCCACGACACAACACTTCTCTGAGGCATTTTATCAAACAGCTCCCGAGCAGCTCTAAGATCCCCCATTCTAACATATCCATCAACCATAACATTCCACAAAACCACATCCCCATCTTGCCTCCTGAGATTCATCTTCTTTCCCACGCCACCACTCCGAACAAGTCTCTCCTCAAACAAAGCGTAAGCATCCTCCATGACACCACAGAGCACATACATTCTAACAAGGTTACTAAGAACAAACTCGTCACCATCCAAACCCCACTTAGCAACCATCCCATGAACCTGCCTTCCTTCCTTCACTCTCCCCAACCTCGCACAAGTCTTCAACGCCGAAGGGAACGTGAATCTGTTGGGCTCCACGTCGCCATCCCAGACCATCTCGCAGAACAAGACCAAAGCTTCCAATTGCATCGCGTCATCGTCGCTCTCGGCGAGCGCTCTGATGATGGAGTTCCAAGAAAAGCAATTGGGTCTGCGCATCTGGCTGAAAACCGCGCGCGCGTACCGGAGATCGCGGCGGCCCGAGAGCGCGCAGAAGCGGAGGATCTCGGCGGCGGCAAGAGGGTCCTGCACCTCGCCGGTCTTGATCATGTGGGCGTGGACTTGCTTGAGGTCGGCCATGGACTTGCATCTCGTGATCTGAGGGAAGAGGAAGGAGGGGTGAGCCGGCGGTGTTCTGGCGGTGGGTGCGTACACTGTAGAGTTCATGGCAACGACAGATGAGGGATGCGACGAGCTCGCAGTTGTATTAGTGTTCTTTTCCCGCGCTTTTCATCACACCATGGGCCTGAGGGCTCGGCCCATTAGGCCCAATAAGCCCGGCCTGAAGCCTAATGTCAACGGATTTCCATTCGACCGGATGAACGGCCACGATTGAATCAAACTCCCCCACGCTCAAAAACCCTAGAAGTATAAACTCAGAGCTCCCTCGCCTGCGTGTTCGGCCATAGCCTGAGCACTCGAAGCTACGCGTGCCGTCGCATATTGCTCATCCGTTCGTGCCCGCAAGCTCTTGTTGGAGCGAAAATGAAGGTTATCGCTGCGTACTTGCTGGCTGTTTTGGGAGGCAACACCTGCCCCTCCGCCAGTGATTTGAAGGACATTCTAGGATCAGGTCCTCTCTCTCTTTGTCTCTCGATTTAGTCGATGTTTCGCTCATTTGACTGACGCTAGATGTAGTCAAGGTTAAATAGTCTTTAAGTTTTCTTGCATCGATTAGTTTAGGAACCAAAGTTAAGCCAACGTATGTTAAAGTTCGAATCTTTGTGTGTGTGTATTTGTATGTGGAAGTCACTGAAGAGGAGGGTTGCGATTACTTGATGCGCATCTGGGGACGGATTGTAGCACTGGGGGTTCGAGATTTGCTGTCGTAAATGTCGTGTTCACCGTGTTTCGACTGTGATTGGTGTGATTTTTAATGCTCTTCAAGGGGCTCCAGTAATCAGTTTGTTTATTTTAGCCATGGTGATGATCTGCTGTGCGGTGGTCGCGTTCGGATGGGTTTAGTTGTCATGGTGGATGTGCGTTACAGTAATCCCGGGGAGGAGTTAGATTAATCTAAAGCAATTTTGCCTGGGCAAAAGACGTTCAATGCTTTATTGGCGATGTTGCTCGGTATTTTGTTGGACCTGCTCATAGAATCTGTTGCCGGTCTTCGTTCTGTAGAGTTAGCAGAGTGGTGTATGGGGAACAAAAGGAGAAATTTCAGACTGTAATTTAGTTTTCGGGTCTGTGGGAATCTTCAGTGTAGAATGTGTTTCTAAGATCTTTCCAGAGGGGGGAGCACAATGGTACTGAAGGATTGCCTTGTGAATTTTGACAGTTGGAGCTGAGGCTGATGACGAAAGGATAGAGTTGCTCTTGTCCGAAGTCAAGGGAAAGGACATAACTGAGCTGATTGCTGCCGGAAGGGAAAAGCTGGCCACTGTGCCCGCCGGAGGCGGTGGTGCTATGGCGGTCGCTGCGGCTCCGGCAGGTGGTGCTGCTGCTGCCCCAGCTGCTGAGGCAAAGAAGGAGGAGAAAGTTGAGGAGAAGGAAGAGTCTGACGATGTAAGCACTATTGTTCATCTCTCCGTTTCTTTCAGAGTTCGTCTTGTGTGGATGATCTCGTCTTTCACTTGCTATTTGATTTAACCTGACTTGGACAATTCGCTTTGCTGCAGGATATGGGCTTCAGTCTCTTTGATTAAGAATGCAGGTGCCAATTTTCGCTTACAAACGTGTGTCATGGATATAGGCGCAAACACGTGGTCTCTGTAGTCCATAGTTAGAAGTTCTTGTTTTTCTCTTCTGTTTGCTGCTGGACTTCTTGAAACTTTTGCTTGCCCTAATGAGATGTTGTTGGGACATGGGATTAATTTTTCCCCTCAATTTCGTCCATTTGGGGTTGCTTCTTGATTATAATTTACCGCTATCCTTATTTGACGGCGCGGCGCCATGCAACCCAGGTTTTGGAACCAGTGTCCACACCAGGATCTCTCATCTCAGTCAAATATGAGCTTTTCTTTTAGTCTCTGCCTTGTAGTGTCGTGGCTGCTATCTCTGTCTGGAAACCGAATGATTCGTTTACTGAAAAGAAGAATAAGGTACGCTACTCCCGAGCAGGACTATTGAGCTATTGATCTTTTAATGATCTGTGCATTTTCAACGCAAGTTGTATATGCACTTCAGTATTTTTGACGAGCGGATTGGGATCTGGACTCCAATGCTGAAACTCACGATTGGTGACGGAGTGCTGATACGAGGACGGGCCTCAGGTCCGGGGTCCCGGTTCAGGTGCAAGGATCTTCAGGGTTCTCTGCCTCGAAGCTTTGGGCAACCGGGTCTAGACCCTGAGGGTTCCCGGCCCTGATGCCGAGTTTCTCATTTTCAAGGCCTTAGATCTCGGGGCCGTGTGTCGGGTCCCATGACTAATTTATTACACGAATTCCGTATGTGCAATCTAAATCTGTCCAAGCTCGTAGTAACATCGAGGGACGGATCCATAAATGTCAATAGAAGTTACGTATGGTCGGGCAAGTTCTGTCGATGCATGTGATGTGCTTTTCTATTACCTAGAAATTGTAATTGATTGGTTAGTTCTTGTTGGCCTCGCTTAATTGTGCAAAGGTGTGACGTGGCATATGTAGGAGGGATTGAAAAACCTGAAGAAACGCTCGCGAGGGGCTGCAACAGGATTAACATGTCCTTAAACACGAAATTAATGTGTAATTAATTTTCTCTCTCTTCTGCACCTCTCTTGCTACAATGCCCAACCCCACCCTTGGATCGAGTCATCATCTTCATCTCACGCGGAAATTCGAAGAATCCCAGATTTTCTCCTCCTTTCTTCGTGAGGATTGATGACCTCCTCATCCTCTGTTCTTGGCCAATTTCCTCCGATTTCGGTCGGTGATGTCTCGTAGATATGAAGGACGATCTCCATTCTCATCTCTGGTTCCATCTTGTTTCCATCTGCGTCGCATTGAGCATCATTCGTGTTCTGGGTAAGAGTTCTGGCACCGGTTCCCAGTCGTATGTGATCGCGTGTGGATCTAAGAGTCGAGGAACCGATTCGAACGGCCGTGTCTGGTCGCGGGATTCCAAGTTCCTCGTCCCGTCGGCTGACTCCGTGCCCGCCACGGCCCCAGTCCAGGACCCTTCTCTGCCTTCCACGGTCCCCTACATGTCTGCCCGGGTCTTCACCTCTCAAGCCTCCTACAAATTCTCGGTTCCGTCGAAGACTCGGGTATGGCTCCGGCTCCATTTTTACCCTTCCACTTATAGCAACCTCGATCCGTCCGATGCCTACTTCGGGGTCGCCGCGAATGAGTTTACGCTGATGAACAATTTCAGCGCTTCCATCACAGCCCAAGCGCTCACGCAGGCATTTATCATCAGAGAGTTCTCGCTCCCGCCGATCGAATCCGGTGATCTCAATATCACTTTCACGCCTACCGCCGCACATGACGGGGCCTATGCATTCATCAATGGCATTGAGATGATTCAGATGCCCGACCTATTCGAGCAGGCGACCATGGTCGGGTTCGGCAATCAGGCCGTCGCCGTGGGCGGATCTTCTTTGCAGACATTGTATCGGCTAAATGTAGGTGGACAATACATTCCACCGACCAACGATTCCGGCCTCACGAGGACATGGTACGACGACACTCCCTACTTATTCGGTGCCGCGGCCGGGGTCACTTCCGAGGCGGACAAGAATGTGAAAGTCCGATATTCTCCGGATGTTCCGGAATATGTGGCGCCCTTAGACGTGTATAGCACGGCGAGGACGATGGGTCCGGATCCGAAGGTTAATCAGAACTACAACCTCACCTGGGTTTTCCAGATTGACGCGAATTTTACCTACATCGTCAGGTTTCATTTCTGCGATTTCCTCCTCAGTAAAGTAAACCAGCGGGTGTTTGATATCTTCGTGAACAACCAAACGGCGCAGGCGTCGGCCGATGTTATCGCGTGGTCCGGTTCCAAGGGAGCACCGGTCCACAAGGATTTCGCCACTTATGTTGGCGACAGCTCCGGCGACGAGCAACTGTGGGTGGCTTTGCATCCGAGCCTTTCGATGAAACCCGAGTACTATGATGCGATCCTCAATGGCCTAGAAATCTTCAAGATTAATGATAGCAACGGGAATTTGGCCGGTCCTAACCCCGTTCCGTCGCAAATGCTTCTCCATGCCGAGGCTGAGGCGGCCAAGAAATTCGCGCCTTCGGGTCATTCGAGCACTGGCCAAGTGATTGGCGGGATCGCCGGAGGGGTTTTAGGATTCGCTGTAGTTGTTTCGGTATGCCTTTTCGTGCGGCACCGGAGGAACGCGGCTGACGGAACGGACTCTGGAGTCGGTAAATGGTTACCGCTCTATGGAAGCTCGCATGCTTCAACGACGAGCAAATCGACAATTTCTGGCAAGAGCAACGGCAGCAGCCACCTCTCGTCGCTCGCGGGAGGCCTGTGCCGACATTTTTCGCTGTTCGAGATCAAGCATGCTACCAAAAGTTTCGACGAATCGCGGGTCATCGGGGTGGGAGGATTCGGCAAGGTCTACAAGGGCATGATCGACGGAGGGTCGACCCAAGTCGCCATCAAGCGATCGAACCCTTCTTCGGAACAAGGAGTTCACGAGTTCGAGACCGAGATCGAGATGCTCTCGAAGCTGCGGCACAAGCATTTGGTCTCTTTGATCGGGTTCTGCGAAGAAGACGGAGAGATGATCCTGGTATACGATTATATGGCCAACGGAACTCTCAGGGAGCACATATACAAAGGCAACAAGCCGCCATTATCATGGAAGCAGAGGCTGGAGATCTGCATCGGCGCCGCCCGTGGGCTGCACTACTTGCACACCGGAGCGAAGTACACGATCATCCACCGCGACGTGAAGACGACCAACATCTTGCTGGACGAGAAGTGGGTGGCGAAAGTCTCCGACTTCGGGCTATCCAAGACCGGGCCGAACCTCAACCAAACGCACGTCAGCACCGTCGTGAAGGGCAGTTTCGGGTACTTGGACCCCGAGTACTTCAGGCGACAGCAGCTCACCGAGAAATCCGACGTCTACTCCTTCGGGGTAGTCCTCTTCGAGGTCCTGTGCGGCCGGCCAGCCCTCAATCCGAGCCTGCCCAAAGAACAAGTCAGCCTCGCGGACTGGGCTCGGCACTGCCACAGGAAGGGGACCCTGGAGGAGATCCTCGACCCGCACATCAAGGGGCAGGTCAGCCCGGAGTGCTACAAGAAGTTTGCCGAGACGGCCGAGAAGTGCGTGGTCGACCGCGGGCTCGACCGGCCATCCATGGGGGACGTGCTGTGGAACCTTGAGCTCGCGCTGCAATTGCAGGAGAATCCCGGCGCTGCCACGTTCGAGGCCGAACATGAGGACGATGACGTGCGGAGATCCATGGCGGGAGAGATCCATGATTCAAATCCGAATGCAGTGTTTTCGCAGCTAGTGAATCCTAGTGGAAGATGAACTCCTTTTTTTTTCCTTTTTTTTTTTTGGAGTTATTCAAGTTATTTCTGTAGGATTATTTCTCAGATTCTTCATGCAGGTTTAGGCAAATTGATAGTATTTTTTCGCTTGGACATATCGTTTTGTCTGAATTTTATTTCCCATTTTTCTTTATTACAATGTGCATAATTGTGGACGCTCTTTACTTCCATTTTATCGAATTTTCCGTATCTTCAAGAAATATTATTGATTTATTAGCAGTAAATTAGCTAAGAGTATTATGAATTTTATGAAAAATTGAGAATATCGGCTAACAAAGTAGATGCTTTTATTTAATTTATGAATTTTATGGAAAACTTTCGAACGAGGGCCTAGAGTATTTTCATTTTTTCAAATGACGACATGATTTTCTTCGACAAACAAAAAAATTTTCAAATGAGGGTTTAAAATAACCATAGAGTTTCAAAAGAGGGCGTGGTCTCAAGGGCATTTTTTTTTTGATAATCGAGATTCCGCGCGGCCGGCGAGTTTACACTCAAATCAGCGGTGAAATATGACTAGTTCTCGGGGGTGAATAACGCAGCAACCCACTGCCATCGCTCCCCACTTAAATTACCTGCGTACAAGTAAGTTTCGACCCCGCGACCCGCAAGTAAAGCTTAGCGAGGGCTTGGTTTCGACCCCGCGACCCGCAAGTAAAGCTTAGCGAGGGCCCCACAAGCCTAATCTTTACTAACGCAGCCATCGGTGGGTGGGTGCCTCAAGGGCATCTTTGTCATCTCTTCTTTTTGGTTTTTTGATATTTTACGGAGAGAAGAAAAATCAAATAGAACAAAATGACAAAAATGCCCTTTAGGTTAGACCTTTTTATTTTATTTTATTTTATAGAATGATTATGTGAAGCTCTTATTTGAAATGGTTATCTCACTTTATGCCCTTATTTGAAATAAAATTTACTTAACACTTTATTTGAGGAAATGAGAGTACTTTCGATTTTATTTGAAATTTTCCTTTATTTTTTCCTTATAAATGGTAAATATCAAACTTTTCGTAAATCTACCCAGTGGTCGACTCCTTTACGACTTTTATGGGTGGGTAATCCACGTAGCAATTCACAATTTTATGCAACATCTCTCTAAAGATTTGCATCATAGACCTTAGCATTTTTCTCCGTTTGTTGGACACTCACTCTCTTTAGAATCGTTTAACACCTAGACTTTCAGGAAAGACAAGAGAGAAGGTTTCTTTATCACAATCACTCTGGCGAAAGGGGAGATCTTGGTTTATCCATTCTATATCTAAGCGAAAATCGAGTCACCTACCATCAAACCGACATTGATTGACCTGCTAACTAAAAAGTCGAGAGATGGTGACCAATCAACTAAATAAGAGATCTACAAAAAATAAAGAAAAATTCTAAATAAAATCGAAATTATTTTCATTTTTTCAAATAAAGCCTTGAGTGGATAAATGGTAAATATTGACTACGCTATCTTATTTATAATTGAATGAATTTTGTAATTGAAGTAGGAAATGGTACGTGATAGGTAGGGTTTAAGGATTACAGGGTTTTAGAGCTGTTCACGAGCTCTAGCGCTCGCTACCTTCTCCTCGAACTCGTGTGTTTTTGCGTTGATCGCAGGGCGCGCGAGCTCGTGCTCTGTAGCATGCTTTTTCAGCGTCTACACGGCAATGGAGGACGTTGATGACGACTTCGGGGTCCTGTACGTCGGCGATGTCGAGCTCAGAGCGAGCGAGTCCATCGGCGGCCTGCTTGACCGCTCTGATTCGCGGATTCGACCTGTAGGCGAAGAGAAATCGAGTGGAAATGGCGTCGGAACTCGAAATGCTCGTGGGGGTATTGGGTCGGAGTTGGAAAGTGGTCACGAGTTGAGACAGTTTGAGGTGAGTGATAGTAGAGAGGATGGCGACAGGCGCCAGGAGGAGGAGGAAGATGATGGCGGGAGTGACAGCGAGGATGATCTGAATATAGTTGTGAACGATGGGGATTGCCGGGCATTCGCCGGTTTGAGCATGCAGAGGGCAACGAACGGAGGCGGGTTCAGTGATGATGCGGACGGTGATGTCAATGTTGTCCCCGCCCAGAATGGTTTAGGGATGAAGAAAAGGTGGAATGATCGATTAATGAATGGAGGGCGGGATTGCAACGGTCCACCCAGTGAAAGAGAAATTAGATTTAAACAATTGAAGGTAGTCATTGGTTATGATTCTTGAAGTGGTCTTTCACACATTTTGTAGGTTATTAACTGGTAGTCTGTTGTTTTTGGGTGGTATCTGTAAATTCCGCCTCACCGAGTTTTGTTCGGTTCTTCAGCTATGAAATTGTTAATATTTTGTTAATTTTATTTTGGGATCTGTCTTTGTAAATAGTGCTTTCCACTTATTACAAGGTTCCAGTGAATGGAGTTGAAGATGCTTTTTACTAAACTAAAGTACGAACCGTCACAATGGTTTAGGATGTCACAGTGTAGTCATAAGGATTCATGAAAAGCAGCCACAAGGACGAAAGAGAGAAGTAGTGAGAGAGAGTCTCTTGCCATCTTCCATTTTTTTCTCTCTTCGATTTTGTTTTTTCTCTGTTCATGATAACCTGTTCAAGATCCTGGTCATATCTGCTTGTTTTACTAATCATGTTTCTAGCCAATGCACGAAAATAAGTGCCGCATGGATATTAGCCTTCCAAATGAACATCTCTGTCATTCTACCCCTGCTCTTTTTTAACTACCATGGGTTAGATGAATTTTTCTTCTGCTCTTTTTGGCACTAATGAATTTTATTATTTGGGCTCATCGTGTAATTTTTTTTAGCTCTTGGATGGGTAAAATATAATGTTTACTGTAGTACTCATTTGGTAGAATATTTCTTGATCTGGTAAATTTAATGGCTTGCATGTTCAACAAAATCTACTTTCTTGTTGGGTTGCCATGTTGCAGTTTAGAGGACCTTGTGGGTCTGGATATGCACGTGCAAACTATTTCAGAGGTAATCCATCTGGGGGAATAAGGGCATTATCCATGTCAGCAACAGGAGATTTCAAGGAAAATGAGGACCAGGATTATAAGGACGTGAGTTGCATGGTCCTTGCTCCCGCTCCACCTAAATTTGCAGTACCTAAAAAAGGACATAGTTTTTCTCTTCCCTGGTATAGGTCAGTAGATGTGTTACAGTTTATACCCATTCTCTGTGCTTTTTCTTCCCTTAAATGTGTTATGATTGAGCAATGTTGATTACAAGTGGATGCATATCGTTAGTTGGCTTCATTCTGCATGTGTTTTGTCCCTGGAGGAGACAGCAGAACAGCATTATGTTAACTAAGGATGCTTCTCCTAAATGTCTGATTTCCTTTGCTGCGGATCATACTTGAGGATTTAGAGGAATAGCCAGAGTTTGGCCAAGTATGCCTCTATTATGCAGCCGCTTTCATATTTCCAGGAACATTCTTGATGTAAATATTGACGCGCTCAAGGAGAAGCCATGGAGGTGTCCCGGAGTGGATACAACTGATTATTTCAACTTCGGTCTTGATGAGGAAAGCTGGAAACAATACCGTAGCTCTCTGGTAATTATATGGCCTGCTGTTCAGTGAAATGTGCTGATGTCACACCTTCTTAAAGCAGTGTTTTTCACTCTCCTCTTTAGGTATGTTCTTACAGATAGAGTAGTTAAACCGAAACTTACTGCAGGAACAAGTAAGGCAGCAGAGCTCTTTGCAGTCTAGGGTCCCCACTTACGATTGGTTCCTATGATGATCAGTAGCCTCTAAATGAGTTTTTTTTTTTTCCTTTGGCTGCCCAGGAGGAGGGCAGCAGTTTCTCTTTGTAAAAAATTTTATCGTAATATTTGAGGTGTATTGAGATGATTTCGACAATTTTAGGATGTAAATTGGGAAAAATGAAATAGGAGGGTGGAAAATGAAACAGACATGAAAACGCTACAAAGTGTAATTAAACCTTAAGTATGTATCCTTAACAATTGTTATGGCTGTAGGTTTATGAACAGGAGGAGTTAGTTCAGGAAGGTATGGCTGATCGAGTTGGTCAAGTTGGATCAGGAAGTATACATGCACCCTCAACTACAGTATCTGTTGATAGGGAAAGCCTGTTGACAATGGTGTGCATAGTTTATTTGACCTGGTCTCCATTTAATTACCATCCACTAGATTTCATCGATGTTTTAGTGTAAATGAACATGTTGTGTTGTGTCTGCATTTCTCCAGCAAAAAGGCAAAAAAATTGAGGTTGTGGAAAGCCTTGGTGAACGACAGCCATCTGTGGTCCTAAGGCGCCCACGATCGTTTGATGCTGATGTAGTAATAGAGGTGTGTCTGGAGTTCATTTAGTCTTGGTGGCAACTTTGACAATTCCTCATTAATTTATTTCTGGGGCAGATTGCTTTGCCAGATTCCCCCGAGGATTATTCTATGTCAAGTAAAAATGGGAATTTCATGCAAAATATGTTCTCTAAAGCATTGGAAAGTGGGGAGCCACCCGCGGATGATAGTAGAAATACTTTCCAGTCTCATAGAGCTGAAAAGGATGATGCATTGATGTCTAATACTGTGGATGAAGACCTACCTGTTGATCATCTGGAAGAAAATTGTAGAAGGTTCGACGAGTCTGTCAAAGGGACAAGGTATGAGAAACTACGTCCAACTTTTCAAGAAGCTGCTGTTAGAGAGGATAATGGAACACATTTTTGAATCCCTTAGGCCTGTGAGCTTGATGTCACTGATGACTTTGGACCTTTCTGCCTAGTTTATCACTGGTCAAAGAATAATTGAACACGCTTGTAGATGTTGTCTTGTGCAATTGTCGGTGAATGTGATCTTTCAAAATCATGCAAGAAATGGGCCTACTTCCCTAAAAAAACTCCTAATTTTGGGTCCAATCATAATTCTGGTCCGACCTTTTCTGTGTAAAAAAATCCTTAACTTTCATTTTAGTCCCAAATCTGCCCATGCATGTAGACATCTGGGCCAGTTAGAGGTTCATTATCAAAACCCAAGTGTTCATCAACACCCTCACCTTCGTATAGAACAACAACAACCTCCTTATGTTGATAATCTTTAAAAAAACCAAATTTTGGACGTGTGGGCAGATTTGAGGCTAGAATGAAAGTTTGAGATTCTTTTTCTTTACCTTTTTTTTTCTGAGAAAAAAAAAGTTCAGGGTAGAATTGAGATGGGACTTAAAGTTGGGGTTTTTGAAGAGAAGTAGCCCATAAGAAATGTAATGCTGGGTAGAGCAATTAGGAACTTACTCTGCTGGTGGACGAGAGGAGCATGATACGATCTATCACATTCTGAGTTTAAAAAAGAAAAAAAAAATCAAAGAACATTAATTTTGGATCAGCAATTGTTAACAAAATAACAAGCACTGTGTATATGCTTTTATGTGTACTAATGCACTGTAGGGTTTGGCTTCCTCAGATTTTTTCATTAGCTGAGCTAGTTAGTAATTTTTACATAAATCTAGACATTGTCCAAGTTATGGAACCCTGGAAAAATTCTTTGATCTCGCTAGGTGCTTTGAGCTGACAAATGCATCTAGTTTCATTGATGCATCGACTTCTGGAGACGGGAAGATCTCTGATGGCGATGGCCGTGACAGTCAAAAGGCATATATCCAAGACGCAGAAGGAAAAGCTGTAGCTGAAGAAACAGTGAATAAAGCTACTCAAGGGGTCTGTGGCACCTCATTTATAGCAGATTCATGCATGATTCAAGATGAACCATCTCTAGGGGACCGTATTCAGCTTAGTTTGTCTTCACTATGCTTTGAAAGTGAATCTGAAGCATCTGAAGATAGTGTTTCTGTCGATCTGGGAATAAAAGATGATGTTTATCGTAGAAGCCTGCCCTTTGGCTCATGCAATGACTTTCAGGACTCAAGTACCTGTGACAAAGCTTCTGTCAAAACCAAGCCAACTAATGGTACATATGCTCGGAGATGCAGAATTCACTTTCAAGTGGCAGATGTTGGTGAACCAGATTCTTTCATTGATAGTGATGATGTTGCATCCAACTTGTCTGACTCCATGGGCATCAATGATTGGGACGACTTGATGGTTGATCATAGCAGATGGAATAGGAGACCACTGGGTGTGATAGATCATTCTTACGAAGAACATGTTCCATGTTCTACAGAAAAGGTATATGGTGGTGAAAGGTTTGATGACAATACCATCCATACTTTTTACAAGTTGTCGAGTAGAGGTCAGCAGAACAAGGTAGATCAACATTTCAGAAGGAGTCAAGGTGACGGGGAAGACTTTTTCAGAGGCAGGTTTAGGGAAAATGGTAAAGATCTCGAAAGGGATGGGAACCACAAGGTGAAATGTAAATGCATGGAGAAGAGGAATTCTTTCTTGCATAGAGAGTTGAGCCAATTAGTTTCGAGGTATTCCACTGACACTCCTAAGGGAAACGACACTCGATCAAGGCTGAAGAGTGAAGATCTTCAAAGCAATCAGAGAACCAATGATACTGGTAATTTTCTTGGTGGGCATACGGAAGAGTTCATGCTTGAAAACCGGAGAACCTCTTTCTCTTCCACTGAATGGGAAGGGGGTTGTCTGGAGAATAACTCTGGAAGACGATTACTTTACTGGAGAGAAGTGAAGAACTTTGAGAGAACAGGTGGACGGAGAGGCAATCCCCCATATGGTAATGATTGGCACATGGAAGTGGAAGATGAATGTCAGGAATACAGAGATCATGAGAGCCTTTCCTCCCAGCTGTATGGAGAATCTTATGCATCTGAGAAAGGAAGGTGGAATGATACCATGTCACCAAGAGATGAATTGGATCAGTCCAGATTATTTGGACTGTACAAGAGGTTCCGGGGGCAATCCCATTGTAATGAAGGAGGAGAGAGTCATTGGCCTCATGTTTATAATAAGAACGATGGCGCTGATGATGGTATTACTTTTTCTGGAGATCATGTATGTGGGGGGAGAAGAAAATATGGATCCCAGAAATCACTGCCTCGGAGTAATGACGACAAATTCCTTCTGAAGCATCAAGACGACAAATTACATGCTGAAGAGGCGTCATTCTTCTGTGGAAGATCAATAAATAGAGGGGTCAATCCTAAATATAAAGATACAGATTGTGGGATGATCGATAATGGTATCAAAGAAGAGAGGGATCAGTACACAAGGTCAAGCAGAGGAAACGGTGCTCTCTTTCTGAATAAAGGATTTCCTGTTAGCCATAAGACTAAGCATGATCAGACCATGTTAATTTTTGGGAATCCAGTTAACTGTTTTGTCAGGAAAGCAAAGGTAAAGTCAGGGAAACTGAGTTTAGAAGCATGTATCGTTATCCTTGTATATAATCTAAACTTCGAAAGGAAAAAAGAAAAAAGCAACGGGCAGTTAGTGTTGAGCAAAGAACCATCCAGGTGGCTTCTCCTTTGTTTTGAATTTTTACTGCATGCCTCCTGCTTCTCTCTTTTGATTGCCCTACATAGTAACCTCGAAATGTTTAAAATGGTTGAGGCGGCTTTGTAGCTCTTCATAACACTTCTCTATTATATGTATTCATGGTTTGACAATTTATATAAAAAATTTATAAGCCTTTTCGAGTGCAAGCCTTGTCTTTCTCACTTCAGTCCCTCTTTAAAGGGTGTTTTCCCGGTTAATTTCCTTGTTGGCCATTGAAAAGCCAAGTTTTGATGCAGGCATTTCTTTGTATAAATATAACTTGGTTGCATCTTCTAGGGAATTTTTTTTGGCTATCATTAGGGAGGGAAGCCAATAGGAAGTTACAGCCTTATGCCACACTCAAAGCAGTCACAAAGAGGGAGGGGTGCGGGGCCACACCTCACCCAGGGGCACCGACCCTAACAGAGCGGATATTCCCTGCGAGAAAGGGTGGCAGGGATATTGGGAGGGTACGGGGCAGGGTAGGTAATAGGTCTCCTCCTTCCCTGCTTGCCTATGTGTGTGTGTGTGTAAGAATTATATTGTATGTTTAATTAGTGAAGATGGTAATTACAAATAGTACATTCAATTATAAATTAACAATAGTGATATTGTTGTTCACTTTGGTAGATGTAATAATTCAGATATTTGCCATTAATAAACTATAATTTCAAAGTACTTCTCTTGTTTATATTGGGGGTTGTTGTGATAAATCTCTGAGACTTCTATGTAATTTGTAGTTTTTGTTATCTTGATGCTTAAAATAATGGCGAAACAGGGATAAATTGAGAAGATTTACGGAGAACATATATGTCAGAATTTTCACTACGGTGGGGCGGGGCACTGCTGCCCCACACAAGCTGCCTTGCCCGTCTCCCCCCCCACCCACCAATGCCCATCCGTAGTCACACAACAGGTCTTGAACCCTACCCCTTGGATGGTTTGAGAGGAAAAGCTGGTCTGCTAAAAGAGCTGGATGAGCTCAATCAGAGCAACGTAGTAGGGCTGCAAAGAGATTTCCTTTCAAATTCGGGAACACCTCTTATTATTCATTGTTCTGTGACGATAAGTCTGCTATTCCTGCTTGTGTGTCTGAAATGCTGAATTAGATAGGTTGAGTTAATCAATGAGGAATGTGATTGTCCCTCAGTTAGCTCCTAGCTTCTTTCACTATTGTTATCCAGTGTTGCCATCAGAGGTATTGGCTTTTTACTTTAGTATGCTTGGATATGGGTGAACTGGAGAAGATTGTTCTTGGTTTTATGAAATGGTATAGTTGCTATCAAACTACTGTTCTACGAGTATTGTTACCGCCTACAAGCAATTTCTAACGTGTGTTTGATTGGCTGGGTGTCCACAATGACAGCAGTGTATTTGTATCTTGCGGTGTTGAACGTTACACAGTCCAATATATACGCGTATATACAATTGACAGGTACCCTTAGGGCAGCAGTTAACTGATTTGGAGTTTTGAACTTAGAAAGATAGCTTTTTCATGAATTTGTGATTTTATTGTGCCTTGCTTAGGCTTATTCTAAATGTCAGGAAACTAATATATTATGTGTAATGGGCTCAACTAGTTCCCCTAGGCTATCTTTGATTAGGAAGATTTCTTACATTTAATATCTTGTTCGGTGAATGACAAGATATAATAATGGATATAGGCATCTCCCATCTAATTGGCTGGGCGGCTGTGGGATAATTTTGACCTTTTCTGATGGTAAGAGAGAGAGAGAGAGTGCCATCGACGTGGTGAACAATAATGGGGACATGTCCGTCACATTCACCATCAATAGTGGTGGTGCCTCTCCCTCTCGCTCCCTGCTGGCACTCACAGTCTCTTTAAGTGGATTCTTTATATTTTCCAATGGGGGAATCCTGTCTAGTCTAATGCCATCTCCAAGGCTGGACTCATAAAAAGGGTTAAACTCAGGCTTATACAGTTTTTTATCTGGTCCATAGCACATCACCAAACACTAAATGGGATAATCTACATCCTATCCCATCGCATATCCTAGCCACCTGATGCAGCCTTTTGCAGTTGTTGCGTAGTGGCTCCTATCCAGTTTGGGTGAGGACTGTAGACTGATGTGCATGAATCCCTATATGGGACATAATCTATTTGCGAATCAGCTGACATTGGTTCTTAGGAATGCGTGGATTTGCTCTGTAGTACATGAGCAGGTTCTGTTTCATATGCATGACCTGCAATATTTTGAGGTAAGTGAAATGTACTTGTGTACCTCAGGAAAATTTTTGGAAGACCGTATACAGAGGATATACTGTATGCATTTTTGGCATCCCTGTAGGTTTATCTTGCAAAAAGAAGTTGTGTACTGATCATATATTGTAGAAATTAGCTAGTTATCTTGCCTGGCCATTCTATCATTTTTATTCAGTACTTTGTGCAGAATCATTCTGATGCAAGCTTTTGAAAGAGTCCCCCACACAATATTTATGTCAATTTTATGTCTTATCAAGAAATTCACTTGTTATTTTAACATGGCTTGATATATTTACTGAGGTTTTTTTAACATATTGCGTTTCTTCATGGCAATATGTGGTGCAGTCCTCCAGAAGATACAACACAAGGAGAAATCTAAGGCACAATGTTAGTAGCGAAAACATGGATCTCAGAGAGGCTGCGGTGGATCCAACTATGAGGTACAGAAATGCATCTCAGAGGAGAGAGGCAGCTGAATCCGACTTGCCAAGTTCTGTGAGCCATCAGGCTGATAAGAAACAGGTTGACAAGTTGCCAGTTCGTGCAGAAATTGAAGATTTGGACATTGAGGAGCGTCAGATTGGTATAGAAGAGCCAAGTAGTGATATCGCTTGGGAGAAAAATCATGCTCCTGGTAACATAGCTGCGATTTGCAATGTGACCAATAAAAAACAAGCACCTAAAAAGAATCCCGAGATGGATAAGGTAGTTGGTAGAATTGACGAAACACGGATTCGTCAAACATTAGCAAAGATGGAAAAAAGAAGAGAGCGGTTCAAGGAACCCCTTACTTACAAAAAGGAAGTCGAGGCAAAAACCAATCACCAAGTTGATTTGATGCTGGAAGTGAATGCAACAAAGCATGAAAGACCAGCTCGCAAGAGACGCTGGGGTGGAAGCTGAACTCCTTATGTTACAGGCGTCATTTCAGACATTGTTGCTGAGCACAAAGCATGTACATCTTTTATACATATTACACAAGACCAGTCCTGGAGATTCAGGTAAAGTTGAATTCTTCGTCTCAATCTTCATTTACCAATTTATCTTTGAGGATAAATGCCTGAAAATTTTCATTTTCGTCTGCTGGTACTAAGGGTTCTGTCGATGTGAATTTCAGGGTGAGAGAATGATGCGTTTGTCTCTCAGATTTTTCAGATTGTGGACACAGTCTAGACGTTAAACTCCTGTGAGTAACTACTCTGAGGTTGCGGAAACTGTTTGCAGTCAATCTCAGACTATGAACTTCCGTTTGATAATGGACCATCGCTCTATTTTGATTTCTCGAATAAGCTATGAGGAAAACTTTGCTGCGTTGTAGACACTGCATGACGTAGGTAGACAGGAAGGAAAGGCTTGGAATATCTGAATGCCACCAAAGACTGCAGGTACATTGAGAAATTCATATCATCGATCTTGAGACAACCCAGTAAAGATGATGGTTGTTGGCAATAGTGAAATTTCCTGGTGTTGGGGAACTTTTACAGTTTTCTCGGATTACAGTTGCAATTCTTTAGTTTGAATGTTTTGAGATCTAATATTACAATGAGACATCCATTGATTAAGTGGCAGTGAGGATTGATCATCAAATCAGTTTGGCAGGGAGATGAGATGGTCAATTTGTTAATATGAAAATGGCTCTACGTTATATGTGACCTAAGAATGAAGCAAACTTCAGTTCAAGTTACCGGGATTCAACATGGTTGGTGAACTGTGCAATCATCACAATGGAAGTCGCAAAGTCTTTTGGACTTCGTTGCAAATTTCGTAATCATTAATAACATAGAAGGAAAAAAAAAAAGGACATCAAAAACGTTTAAAGTCTTTGTTATGAAGAGACAACATTATCTCTTTACCTATATAAGTAATTATTTAGGGAAATAATATACCTTCTTAACGGTTTGTTTGTTTCGCGAAAATATGAATGATTTGGATAAGATTTTTTTCTTTTTTAAAGTAATCGCTTGTACGCTTGAAATAGTTAATAATAAAAAAATGCTTTATTAATGACAATAATTTATGTCAAAACATATTTTTGTAGATGAATTGTTCTTAATTTTTATATGTGATACAAGTAATTATTTTGAAGAAAATGATTTTTAAATTATTTATTTTTTGTGAAGTAAACAAAATTTTAATGAGTTTTTTGGACACTTACTAAAGTTACCTTGAAACGGAAATTTGATTAAAAAAAGAAAAAGAAAAAAGAACATGATATATGTTTTTGAGAGTTTATGAAAAGGCGATTAATTAAGATGTGTATGTTTTCCAAATGTTTCATGCATTGATAAAGTTAAAAAAAAAATAGCATTTTCATTCAATATTCAGGATTTTGTCATTTATTATAATTTTTTTTTCTAGAATTTGAAAAAGAAAACGGAAAAAAAATTCTTTTATGTAAATTTAGCCTTGTGGTAGTTTATTAGTAATTTTCTTCTTTTATGTTTTATTGGTGATTTTATTGTTCCTTTTTTTTATTTAGTTAGTAGAAATAAAACAATTGGAATAAGTTATAAGTAGGGCTAAGCATAACCGGTCCTTACTAGGAAGGTTCAAAGTCGGTTTTTTATTTTAATTTGGAACTGGCTATTCCTAGTTTGAATCCTGATTTGGAGCCGAGAATCACTAGAAACTCACTTTGCAAATCCAATTTTAATGTAGAGCTGGAGTGGTTATAACGAATCTAAAACAGATAAAAAAAAAAGGCCTATTTTTTTCTCTTTTAATCTTGCTGCCACCTCCTTCTCTCCCGTCTTTCTCTCTTTTGTGGATTAATGAGAAATGAAATTTCACAATTCATGTTTTACGCAAACGTGTTTGGAGCTTTTTAATTTCAATTTATTTTACGTGTTCATTTTATGAATTATTGTTTTTGGCAAATGGATTATTTTATTATTGTTTTCACTTTTGTTTTGCTTGCTTAAGAGATGAATTGGACACTTCTATTGCTTTATATTTCTCTTAATGCTCTATTGAAATTTTAGTTCTCGCGATTTGATTGCTCTATTATTTTGCTATAACCGCTATTTTATGTCGATTGTGAACAAGGGTATGTTTTATTTCTCTCCGTTTGGTAAACTAACAAAAAAAAAGTTTGTCCTCTCAAAAGCTAACAAAAATGAAACCAAAAAAAAAATAGAGATGGGATTGGTCGCTTTTTCTTTATTTTCAAAATCTTCGAACCTTCCGGTTATTTCGGTAAGAATTGGATATCGTCGAAGGGTTCACAATTGCAACAAAATAAAACTTAAGAGGACTAATATGTAATGATAAAAAGTTGGTGGACAAATACGCATTCAAACCAAAATTCCGAGGAGTTTTGTGAAATTCCCCAACATCCATCACGGCCGTCCGTTCCGCTCGATCTCCCGCGCGAGATCTCCACACTTCCTTCCGCAGCCAGCCAACCGACGACGGAAGAGCATCATCTGATAGTGGGGTCCACCATTTTTCCGTTGAACAAATCTAAAAAAAATAAATAATAAAGAAATAAAGGAAAATGGGAAAAGGAAGAAGAAGAGCATCGCCGAAACAGAGTCGTCTTCGAAGAACCGCTCACTCCCCCACCTAATCTCTGATTTCTCCTCGCCAATCGAATCGACGTGAATCATCTTCATCCCCAGCCTAAGCGAAGCGACAGCCGGCGGCGGCTCGACTTCCTTCGACTGCAGGTAACGCCTTCGGCAGTAGCTTGTGCTGGATTCAGCGTTTTTTTTTCCCCGTCTCCTGATTGTGTGGAAGTCGATTGTTGGTGGAGGAATCGTCGGTTTCCTTTGGCTGGTTTTGAGGTGGAAAAGTCCTCGGTTCCGAGTTTTTCCACCGATCCTATTCGAAGTGCCGGCGGTTGGTTTGCGCGACAACGCGTGTACGATTCTTTGGTAGTTGAGCGGTCGCAGATCGATGTCCGTCGAGCTGCTCTTGTTAGCCGCTTCCGTTTGTTAGCGCAGCTTTTAGTTGGTTTTGGATCTGGAGCAGGGAAGTTTGAAGAGGTTGGGACTGCGATTGCTTGTTGAGCTGTTTCTTTTGTTTTCTCGACTTTAAGTGAGCTCTTGGATTTATTTTGTCAAGTCATGTATGGAGGATTAGGACGTAAATCCTCATTTTATGCAAAATCATTGTTGTTGCCTTTGCATAAACTCTATGGATATGAAGTGTTGCAATGATATATATATGTTGAGTGAAGGTGCTTTTTGGATTCTCATGCTGAACTTGCAAAACATTAGTTGTAGGGTTTGTTGAAATCTGGACAACTATGAACTGGAATTTGGCACCACCCCATACTGTTTGTGGACTGTTCCTGTGGTGAACTTGTTTATGCTTTTCCCTGCAATATAGCTGGCAGAATTCGGTGTCTCGCAGTCTCTGTCAGCTGGCGCCGGGGTGAAGAGTTCGGTGGGAATTTGCATCAAATGGCGAGGATAAAACCCCAAACTCTACTTCTTCAGAGTAAAAAGAAGAAGGGCCCTTCTCGCATCAGTGTTCCTATGATGATTCTGTACTGCTTATTCATTGGGTTGGTCGTTTTATCCTTGTTTGCTACATATAGGCACTGGTCAAGAAGGTAGGATTCTATTTGATGACACAGTTTCCTAAAATGATATTGTGTATAGGTTACTTATTGCCCATTACTGAGGTTAAACTGATTATCGTTTTGCAGGTCTGTGGAACAGACAGGCGCTGGCTTATCAAATTTTGAGGTAATATTAGCTTCTTTCAACTTTCTAATGAGTAACGACCTTGAAGTTAATGTTTGCAGTTTTCTTCTTTTGTATTGATATAATGAATTGATTTATTATAGTTTTGTATTTTAGGACATAGATGCTGCTGTAGATTCGAAGAAGTACGATCTTCCTGGTTACGCTGTAAGTTTCTTTTGTAATTCTTGCATGAACATGGTCATAGAACTTATGGCGTATAGACAGGAAGAACTATCACACGAGATATGCTTTCCACATCTTGTGATGATGACTGCTTCTCAAGCCGGATGATTTCTCCTTGGGGCGAGTTGAGATGGGGATGACCGTTTCCATTTCCGCCATGCACCTCAAGAAGCTGGCTCACAAACTGCCCCATGCTTGGTAGGGCACGTGTGGAGCTGTTGTTAAAGCCCCCTCTCCACTCCACAGGAACAAATCATGCACAAGTCCTGCCCCACTTCCCCTGCAACTGTGCTAATTGAACAGCGTTAAACTGTACAAAACCCATGAATCTTGAACCTTTTATGTTAAGCTGAAGAGAAACATTGCTCTATTATGAGGTGATGAGCAACTCTGTGGTTATATGTCATTTGGGGAACATGAGTGGAGGCAAACAATTATTTATTAGTCAAGTTTATTAATAAATGAAACAAATCATATGTTGTTCAAGCAATGCAATAAGCTACTCCTTGTATGAACAGATCTCAAAAAGGAAGAAAGAATAAAGATATGTAGGATTGTATTCATACCAAGCCTCAGAGAGGGAGGGAGGGAGAGTCACAATTTTAAGCTAATAAGATGAGATCTTTAACAACATATGAAGACACGAGTTCTCTAACCTCTCTCGGCGCTTCCCTGAGCATGGGGCTATCTTGTTTTTGTGGAATTTGCCACATACCCTCCATGATGTCAACCTGTCCTGGTGTAAACGGGGAATATAGTTGCGGCCTCTTAGTGGAGCACTACTGTACTTCAGTGTAGTTGATGGTTTTAAGGATTTGACATTGAGAATAGTGGTGTTCGGGATCACGTGTGTCTCTCTTTCTGCATATTCCTGATTCTGTATGTGGTCCTTCCTGCAAAATGCTAGAATTATTACCCTTTTCTTTGTAATTAATTTTTCCCTATTTGCTGTGCAGATTTTGAATACATCGAAGGGTGATATCATTGTGGAGCTTTTCAAGGATGGTGCCCCTGAGATTGTGGATAAATTCCTTGATTTGTGGTGAGTGTGTATTTGAATATTTAGTCATTCTCAGTGGTCAAGATCACAGACTAAGTCTTTGCAGCTTAACTTAGACTTGGGAAGAACCCCATAAGTGCATTTCTGCTCATCAGCTGATTTGATGGCTGACCGTGATTGATATTTTGTTCATGTGCTTTAACATCTCTCTATTTCCTCCTACTTCTTGAGTTTGTTCAGATGGTGACATGTGTTGATTCAGCTGGTAATGTTGCTTGTGGAAATAGTCATTTAACTGTGGATTCAGTAGTATTGGCTAAAATATTAGCTTTTGCTGCTGAATGCATATGGTTCTTATACTATAGGTTTTGCGCTCTGTGATTGGATGACTATTTGGTCCTTGTGCACGGTAGTCTGTTGATGACAAAGACTCTTGTATGAGAAGCTTAATTCTCCAAGTGCTTTGGCACTTCACTTTGAAACATCAGTGAAAGTCCCAAAGCTGAATACGAAATTCTTTGATGAAAATTCCTCGTAGATCCTTTGGTGAATGTTCTTCACTTTACATTTATTAGAATTACTGCCTGAGTAGAGTGACTAAGGCAATATTATGGGATAAGTGCACTGGAAGTCCTAGTGCAATGGAGTCGTAAAACTTACAAAAAATGTAATTAAGTCGTACAACTAATATTGGTACAGTTAAATCTTTTCGTTGACTCTGTCCATTTAAACTGACAAAAAATGCCGACATGGCTTTTTTCATTATTCTCTCTCTTCTACGTGGTGTACTTACTAAAACATGAAATATAAGACTAAAATGATGTTGTCTTGGCCTAAATCCTAATTTTTAACCAAAATCATAATTAAATTAGATAAGAAAATAACAAAGGTATTTTAGAAAAACACAAAGAGGAAAGAAGGGCAAGGGCAACGGCAAAGGCAAGGGCCAGGGCAAAGGGGTGTTGGCTCTATCCGCCGCAGCCACCCCTCTGCCATATAGGGCCGCGGGGGTTGTCGGGGCCTCAATGAGGGCCACCTCGCCCAAATCTAGGTGGACGGCCGCGACCCTGGGTGAAGGTTGCCAGGCCCTCACCTGCAATTAGCGAGGGCTTGTCCAGACCGGTCTAGCCCCCTCAGGCCATTTCTGGCGATGGTGGGGTGGTGGCGAGAGCCAGCAGCCCTTGCCCTTTTTTCTCCCTTTTTTGTGTTCTTTTTTTAAGTACCTTTGTTTTTTTAATCTAATTTAATTTAGATTTGGTTGAAAAATTAGCATTTGGGCCAAAATGATGTCATTTTAGTAAGGTAATACCACATATAAGAGAGAGAATACTGAAGAAGCCACGTTAGCAATCTATGTTAGCTTGAATGGCTGGAGTTAACGAAAGAAGTTGATTGTACTAACTTGACAAGTTTTAGGACTTGATTATACTTTTTGTAAGTTTTAGGACTCAATGGTAGTTTCGTGACAAGTTTTTATAACTTTTGGTGCACTTATCACCAATATTATTTGACTAGGAATTTCTTTTAACCTATGTGCCTGAGACTTGGATTTTTGCAGTCAGAAAGGGCACTTCAGAGGCTTGCCTTTCCATCACGTGATTAAACATTATGTTATTCAAGGAGGGGATTCCCAAGGGCTTGGAGCTGCAGAAGATTGGATTTCCAGAGGAAAGCTTCGTGGCAAGCTTGTGAGGTATCTTGATTTGACCTGAATCATCACTGTAAGGTCTATTTCACTTTTGTTTTGCATTTTACCTGATCACTTACTTTTTTCTCTTCTTAACGTGCAGTCCTAAGCATGAGGCTTTTATGGTTGGTACTTCAAAAAGTAAGCAAGACAGCAAGAAATTTGCGTTTTTCATCACAACTGCTCCCATACCGGATTTGAATGACAAGCTTATTGTCTTTGGACGGGTAATCAAGGGACAAGATGTGGTACAGGTAATTTCACATCTTTGTTGAAGACTTACTTGTTTTTTATTCCTATCGAGATACAACTGCGCAATTGGCCCATTATTTTTATTTTATTCCTGTCAGGAAATTGAAGAGGTGGATACAGATGAACGATATCGGCCCAAGTCTCATATAGTGATAATCGATGTAATTCTCAAACGTGAAATATGAAGCTCTAGCCAAACTGGTGCCATCTGTAGTTAACATGTGCTCCTCTAGAGATTTTGCTAACCAGGATACAAGTTTTCAGAGGCAGACCACATTCCTCAAGACTCTCGTTTTATCTTCTCCGACAGGTTACTTGCATTTTTTCCAGGATCTTTTGGATTTGCAGTGCTTTTCTTTTTTCTTTTTGTTACTTTTCGGGGTGGGGATGATTTGTAGTAGGGATTAGTTTCTCTTTTCAGTAAAAAGTACATGGGGCTTTGATTCGTGGAGGGTGTGGGAATGCAGAGTTAGGTTCAGTATTACACGAACAAATATGCTGCTGCATCGTTTTGCTTGTATTATTATTATATTCTATGAAGTTGTTAGTTCTTTGTAGATTTCATTGTGAAACCACGGAATTCTTATGAAGCGGACCGAATTCTTAAGCTCTTCGATGGAGGGAATTTGAAAGTGGATGGAACTTGACTCTGGAAAGAATTATCAGGAACATGGATTAGTTCAGCTAGTTATAACTTAATGTGTTTCGGTTTGGCTCAGAGACTCTATTGTCCAAGTTCTGCCCAAACTTATATACGCGAGCTATTCTTTGCTACAAACTGCTTTCTAATTAGCGGGTCGCAAACTATATTTCCTTACCACAAGAAGACTGTCGCGACCTAAAAATTCGGATTTTCCAATTCTTAGGTTAATGGATTACCAAGTTAATTATGATTAATTAATCTAGTTCGAGCTCTCTCAAACTCTACTATATCGCAACTTAAATTCAATATTTAAATGTAGAAGATTTTCTATAGGAGTCGGAGTCGCCACTAATAAAATAGCGGGAGAGCTACTTTATTCCTACGAACCAGAGATTATGAGCCTTGGGCTTGATTACGCTAGATTACTCTAACGCCCTTTCGGTACCTTTTATTTCATGAAAAAAAAAATTATCAAGCAAGTTTGATTAAATCTTAACCTAAGTCACTAACAAAGGTTATCAGACGGGAGCACAATCAATCAAACTAACAATCAGCATTCAAGATAATTAGCAAAGAGCATGCACCAGACAATCTTCTCTTTTTTTGTTTTCACTTTTTCTTTAATGAAAAATAAAACACATGCAATCCATGAAATTATCCTAAAATGCCATGACATGAATTGAATGCAAGACTACCTTAAGCATGCATATGAGGTTAAATTAAACCACATGCCTACCCTAATGACATGCAATTTAATCAATTTAATTAACTAACATGATTAATCTATATGACATGCAATTAAATTAAACTAAGGTACAATGTTATGCTATGGTGTAATTTTTTTTTTATGATTTTCGGATTTAAGGAAGACCGAAAATAAAACACCTCAAGAAAATGGTTATTTTGAACTAGATTATGCATGAAATCTATCCTATTCCTATCATATCTAGAGAAGACTATTTTAAACATGCAAACTTACCTAAACATGCGAATTTTATTTTAAAATGCAATGTTTATCTAAATGGAAAATTATCTAGAAAATCCTACTCACTGAATATGCTGCAAATCTATTTTGAAAGGAAAACTATCTGCATGTAAAATATTTTAGAATTTTGAAGCATGCAGATAAAGATATGCAAGATAATGATCCAATCCAAATCAATTCACATATGGAAAACGAATAAATTAACTTGAGGATTTTGCAATTTCTTTCGAATTAAGTTTCGATGTAAAGCCTGATAGATCGACTCTAAAAATTCAAAATACCCGCTATGAAAATAATTCTATCTAAAGCTTGATAGATAAATTTATTCCCATGTGTGCGGTTGCGGATTAGGAAATTATCCTAATCAATCACGTTTTTTTGAGATATTTTGGATATTTTCGAGTATCTTTAGGAAAATTTCAAATTATCATGAGATTACACAAAATTCCCTAAAATATTCACAAATATTCCAAAGAATCATGATCTTTTCAAGATATGATTTGAATATTTCAGCAAAAATAAATCCACAAGATAAATATCCAAAATCAAAATAGCTGAATATCCTCAATGTATGCACAACTTTCAAAGATATGTTCTTAAGTTTGAAAATTTATTAGGCAACCATAATCCATAGAAATTCAGCAAATATTTACGTATATTCAGAATATTATGGATTAGAAAATTACCTAGTTTGAAGCTCGTATCTAAACTTGAGAACCAGGCAGGCTTGAACTGGACGGCTAGGGGAACTTGTGCAGGCCGACGAGGGTCGGTTTGAGCAAAGAAGGGGCTCCAATGGGTCACTCTTCACAACGATAATTTGAATACAAATTTGCCTGATAAATCAGCCCAAAACAATGGAGATGTTGCGCAAGAACAAGTAGTAATTGGCTCAACAATGAATAAAAACCTGCACCAAACCAATGGATTAAATCGCCCAAAAAGGGTACTATTTCGGCTTGGATCAGCAATAAAACAAAACCCAAACAGCAGCTGATTCACTCCCTAAATAGCTTTGAACTCGATCCTTGGACAGTGAGAACTTGAGGTGCCAAATAGCGAGGATAACTTGCACAAACGGTGGCTGTCCCAGGCACCAAACAGCAAGTATTTCGGTCCTCAAGTAGCAGCGAATTAGGCACTAGGAACAACAAATTGCAGCAGTAATCGTGATGCTGAGTGGGAGCACTAGTGGGCTACTTGAGGGGCAAGGCTGAACGATCTCGACCTTTCACCTTTTCTTCTCTAAGATTTTCCGTAAAATATTTGCCGACCCCCTTGAACCCTAAGCTTAGGCTAGTATTTATAGAGTTAGATCAATCCTAGCCCTAATAGGATTCATTAGGGACCATAGGATTAAGCTTAGCTAAGGTAGGATTAAATTAGAGCCATTAGATTAGAAATTCTGAATTTATGAGTTTTAATTGCGAATATTAAAGAGTGTCGATGGATTAGACCTCTTTGATTTAAGCTCAATCTACTAGTCCAAATCGATCCAAATGTAATGCATGAATAAAATAAATATGCAAATCATGAGGAAATATTTTTTGTGAGAATAAATTCTCATTTTTTTTTGCAATATATAAATAGAAAAAGAAAAATCAAAATTTATGTGTCAACAAAGACCGTCCAGAATCTGCAAGCACCTAAAAGTCAACTCTCTTCCCACCAAGCAGCCACCACCGATCATCACCGTTGTAGCTGCCATTGGTCCACTCCAGCATGCTGCCAAAAGCCAACACTATGACCAAAATAACAGCAATCCTCAATCTGTCTCGTGTATCCTCTCTCTTTCACCTATGATCTTACCAGAGGAGTATAGAAGGAAAAATTCTGATTCTTGAAAGGGTTTTAGCAGTTTCACATAGCTGTTGGGAGCACGCGGCAGAAGTCCGATACTTTTACTCGGGGAGATCGCCAAGAGGAAGCCCAAGTCTGAGCCCATCAATATATCCAGTTGGACCCACCTTCACTCAAAAGCTTAAGCCAATGAGTTATGGGCCAACTTGGATATATTAACTGCTCTAACACAACTCACACGTGTATTCTAACAATCTCCCCCTCACATGTGAGCTCCAGTGTTAGGTCTGCTTCCCCTTAATTCAAGTATCCTTCCGCACCAACATATCTCAACTTGAATCTCCATCAACGCCCATCGGGTGGGGCGGGCCCGGAAACCGCATTGGTCACCAGATTCCTTCCTTGAGATATTCACCAAACACCGATACATATTGGGAGTGGGCTACCAATCAACCATCGGCTCTGATACCATTTGATGGGTTTTTGTTCGCGACAGAGTATCAGAAACAATCACGATAAAGAAGAAGAAGAAGAACGATGCACAAGAGATTACTCAGGTTCACCCCAAGATTAGGGCTACGTCCTGCAAAGAGATTTCGCTACGTTTTCGGTTTACAGTCGCTCATCACATTCGTCAAAATGTTGTCCACAAGACAAAGCCGGATCAAGCCCTTTGCTTTCCGATCAATCCGATCCCAATCGTCAATTTGGATCTGCCTGTTTGGATGTTGAATCCGTTTCCTTGTCCAATTCCTTGCCTATCATGATACCAGGCATCGCTGCAACAGGCCTTTCCCTTTCGATTGCCGACCAAACATCTCGATCACAGAGGATATCTTCCATCTTCATCTTCCACAGATCGAACCGCTTCTTGTCGCGACCTAAAATTCATTTTTTAGGTTAATGGATTATCAAATTAATTGATTAAATTAACTAACCTAGTTCGAGCTCTCCCAAGCTCTACCAAATCGCGACTTTGGTTTTTTGTTCAAATGGTTTTAAAATTTGGAGTCGCCATTAATCATTTTTGGTAGGTTGATTAGAAACCTAAGTAAATTAGCGGGAGAACTAAATTACTTCTATGAACCAGATATTATGAGTTCGGGGACTTGGTTACACTAGTTAATTAAAACTAATGCCCTTTCGGTACCTTAATTTCATGGATATCCTAATTTGGTAACTCAAGCTTGGTTTATTCCTAAGGCTCTAGTGGAATGTTTTCTTTTTTTATTTTCACTTTTTTAAATGGAATATACGCGAGTGACATTTTTTTTGGCATTTTCAAAATATTAAGTATTTCCCTGAAGCCGAAAGAGGGAGTGAGTTAACGACTTCTGTGCAGTGCTGCAAGTTACTCATTTTGGGGTTTAGTGATTCAAAAATTAAATTACAGAAAGTAAATAATAATAAATAAAGACCACCAATGGATAGCTCAGCCTTGGCTTAGCCCTCTCCTTTGGGGTTTAAGGCGCAGGAATTTAAATTACAGAAATTTAAAATGACCTCCAATGAGCGGGCTCTGTCCTTCACATTCTGGGGTTTAAATTCTTTAAAATAAAATGAATTGATTTGACAATTCGGGCCGAAATCCATCGACGGATCAATTGAAAATTTAATGGGCACTCAAGAGCTCGTCAGCGCCAATTTTACACATCCATGGGATTTACTGTTGACTTGGAGTTGTCCTTTGCCTGACATAAAAATATGGAGAAATGGAGTAATGGAGCAAATATGATTTAATTCACATTAAAAATTAGAACAATGAAAGAGGCACTTAGCTTCAATGGCATTATGAGAAGTGCTTGATGGATATAATTGGTTCCTACCTTCAAATCTGGGATGAATTCTTGATTTATGTTGATCGATGAAGAAATTGATGATGATAACCCTCTAGCTTTAAACTCCCTTCATCTTCAAAATTCTCTCTCTCTTTTTGGTATTTTCTTTCTTTCAAATTTTTCTTCAATCTCCCAAAACTCTCTCAAACATCCAAAATTTTCTCTCCAAAAAATTCCCCTCTTAAGCTCACTTCTTCCTCCTTTTATAAACCACTCATCTATTTCCCATTCTAATTTTTCCACTAACTCTATCTCCCATTCTAATTTCTCCACTAACTCTTCTTTATTTTCATCTTCCCTTCTCCATCTCTACCTCACATTCTAATTTCTCCACTAACTCTTCTTCATATTCATCTTCCCTTCTCCATATCTATCTCCCATTCTACTAACTCTTCTTCATCTCCATCTTCCCTTCTCTATTCTCATCTTATTTTCTTTATCTTCTCTTCTCCATCTCCTCTTCTCCATCTTCCCTTCTCTATTCTAATTTCTCCACTAACTCTTCTTTTTGTTATTTACAAAATAATCCCTCAAGTGTTAGGTATTTGTACTCTAGTCCATGAGATTTTAAGTATTTGCAATTCAGTCCCTGGAGAAATATTTCTTTAAGTCCAAATCTCCTCACAATTTTCGACACACCTATCGCATGTTGAATTTAAGCTCATTTCTTGCTATTGAAAATAATGCAAAATTTAATTAAAGCCTTGTTTGTAAAATTGAGTCATTCTGGGTATAATTGGGCCAAGATGAAAATTTGGAATATTAAAGAACAATGTCATAACTCCTAAAAGTGAAAAATGAAAATAAATTGACTCAAATTGAATTTTTTTATGCCCGATTCGAGATTATGCTCGTTAAGGAATACACGACCTCGAATTGGATTTTTTAAATTTGCGATGGCCAACATGAAAAGAGATTTAAAGGAAAAATATTGACTGTTTTTATGTATTTTTTGGCCTTAAATACTATTATTTATTAAATATTTTCCTAATTTCTAAAAAATATATTTAAAAAAATACAAAAAATATAAAAAATTATTTTTACTAAAAAATGGTTGCCTAAGCTTGGCCAAGGCTTCCAAAGTTGATTTTGCAATTTTCTCATTTTTCTTGATTTTTTTTTATGAATTTTCCAAAATAAAAATATCAAAAATACTGAAAATATGAAAAATTATTTTTTGGTCAAAATTGGTTCTCTAGGCTTGACCAAGGTCCCCAAAGTTGATTTTTTAATTTTATGAATTTTTATGGATTTTTTTTATTAATTTTAAAAGAGAAAAGATGATTAAAAATCAGGTGTCAACAGCTGCCCCTCTTTGAAAGGAAGCTCGGTAGAGGTTCATTTCAAAGACGAGATGACACCTGAATCCTAATCGACTCAACACACAAGGAAATAAAGTGAGTCGTGACATCTGATCTCCAATACCCTTCAATGTAAGTTTCGATCCAGACCTGATTTGAGGAGACTCCGATGGAGGGATAGAGAGATAGAGAGGAGAGTTTACCTGGCACTTACCTGCCCGTGAGGTTGTCGATTGACATGAATGCTCTGTCGAAAGTGGAATGAGAACCTAAGGATTCGTTATAAGAAAACCTTATGGTGATTGAACTTGGACCCGTATGGTAGGTCAACCCATGGTAGATTCCTAACGAAAGGATTCTACTGATTAAAATTGGATTAAGATTTGACCCGTATGGTGGGTCACCCCATGGTAGACTCCTAATGAAAGGATTCTACTGATTAAAATTTGACCTGTATGGTGGGTCACCCCATGGCAATGCCTGTAAGAAGGACTTTGTGCCTATAGAAAGGACTTGGTGCCTGTAAGAAGGACTTTGGATTGCCTGTAAGAAGGACTTTTGTGTTGCCTGTAGGAAGGACTTTGGGGTTGCCTATAGGAAGGACTTTGGGTTGCCTGTAAGAAGGACTTTTGTGTTGCCTGTAAGGACTTTGGGTTGCCTGTAAGAAGGACTTTTGTGTTGCCTGTAAGAAGGACTTTGATTGCTTGTAAGAAGGACTTTCGTGTGTCTGTAAGAAGGTCTTTGGGTTGCCTGTAGAAAGGACTTTCGTTCCTGTAAAAAGGACTTTTGTTTGCCTGTAGAAAGGACTTTGGTTTGCCTGTAAAAAGGACTTTGGTTTGCCTGTAGAAAGGACTTTGGGTGCCTGTAAGAAGGACTTTGGTGCCGATAAGAAGGACTTTAATTGCCTGTAGAAAGGACTTGGTGCCTGTAAGAAGGACTTTGATTGCCTGTAAGAAGGACTTTCGTGTTGCCTGTAGGAAGGACTTTGGGTTGCTTGTAAGAAGGACTTTGGTGCCTATAAAAAGGACTTTTGATGCCTGTAGGAAGGACTTTAGTGCCTGTAAGAAGGACTTTTGGTTGTCTGTAAGAAGGACTTTGGTGTTGCCTGTAAGAAGGACTTTGGGTTGCCTGTAAGAAGGACTTTGGTGCCTGTAAGAAGGACTTTTGTGTTGCCTGTAAGAAGGACTTTGGGTGCCTATAGAAAGGACTTTAATTGCATGTAAGAAGGACTTTGGTGCCTGTAAGAAGGACTTTGGGTGCCTGTAGGAAGGACTTTTGTGCCTGTAAGAAGGACTTTGGTGCCTGTAAGAAGGACTTTGGTGTTGCCTGTAAGAAGGACTTTGGGTGCCTGTAGGAAGGACTTTCGTTTTGCCTGTAAGAAGGACTTTGGGTGCCTGTAGGAAGGACTTTAGGTGCCTATAAAAAGGACTTTTGAAAATGGACCATTCCGTGTTGGGGTCTCCAATGGAAGGGCTCTAGAGACAGTATACCCTAAATGTCACCTTTTGGGTAGACTGAAGAGGTATTGATTGAGAAAATGATTTTCGGGTGCCAATCTGGGATTTGGGGAGACCAGGAATCCTGCAGATGCTCAAACCTAATTTCACTTACCATGAAGGGTGCCATTCTGGGATCTGGGGAAACCAGGAATCCTGCAGAAGCTCAAACCCAATTTTTGTTAAACCGATGAGGCAAAGATCAAGAACACGAGAGTTGGTCAATCATGATTTGATAAAGTTTGAGAACACGAGATTATGTCAATCGTGAGCTGATGAAAACTTCATGAGAGCATGTTGATCATGAGTCGCAAGGGTTCAGAAGACTTACCTAGATCTTCTGAGTTAATGATCGAGGCATAGACAGACTGATTGTATCATGTCTGCTTGCTCACTAAATGACCTTATGTGCTGCAATGGATTTGAGCACCCAGACAATCATCAGAATTGAAAGGTTCAGGCTGAAGATATACTCACCTGAAAGTGCTTGGCGAGCATTAGCCAACAGGGCTTGTTTGTTCAATAGCCTCTGGATGAATTTCGAGACCTCAGAGGGTAACTCGACTATCAGGAATGCATTACCTGTCAGACAGTGTCAGAGGTAACATGTGCAAGCATTTTTATCAATGAGTTCATCGGTTCATGCAAAACCATTCAGTTGAGTTTGCAATGATTAAAACCGTATGTGTATGCTCATAATGTGGATCATGCATGACTATTCTGTCGAGTTTGCATTTCCAATTCTGTCCAGGGAGGTTATCATGTCATGAATACCTCGGATGTAACCTGAATGGGGATTTCAGTCCGAAAGGGCTTTCTCTCACTCTCGAGAAAGGCTTGTTTATCCTGATTGCAGGATTTGAAAAGAAATCACTCAACCTTACCATCATCGCATTCAGCGAGGGTCTGAGTAATCTAGCAATTGATACGATCAAGCCGATCTGGAGGTCTTGATTAGGACCGTAATGTGGGCTGGGTCAAAAGCTTAACAAATGGGACTCATTTCGAGTCAAGGCCATTGACAAAAAGGTCTTCATTATCTGCTATGGGTTTACAAGTCAAGAACCCTACAAAATGAGAGAGAAATAATCTTGCCCGAACTTCTTCGAGCGATGCTTAAAGTCATTCAACTCTTACATTAATTCAAGTGCTCTAATCAAAAGAGACTTTCAAGGGTCGTAACGTAGGTCGGGATTTGGGTCTGAGAAACGAAGGGCTCGTTTTGGCTCAGAAAAATATATGAGAAGGGCTTGGTGTTGGTGATCATTGCAGTCTTGTCACCGATCTTTGACCTTCCTGAATTTGTCTTCAATGAATACCACTATTAACTGAGGGGTGGTAGTTCTTTTACACTTTGCAAACTGACTTCTTTGGGGATCCTTTTCGGGAATTCTCAAAATGTATGTACTAAGTCAGAAGTTCGTTACAGATATATGGGCATTGGCCTTGCTTTTGATAGGCACTTTGCTCTTTCTGCCCGAGATTCTTTGGAGTAGCCCTTGCTTTTCTTACTCCCGACTCCTTTTTGTTTGGAAGCAGGCCCATTTTCTTTAGGCTACACTTGTTTTTCTTTTTCTTTTGTTTAACAATCTTGTGATTTTGAATTTTAGCAATAAGATGATTTTCAACAAATGATACTAGACATTACATGAAAGTCTAGCATATGGAATGGGCTAATTCAAGAATTCTCTATTGGCCCAATTCTTTCAATTCTGCTCCTTGGGGGGAAGGTGTCGTCGTTACCTTGAAATGAATAAGGATCGCCAACATGGGCTTGAGAAATGAATTTGCAGGCTCAATTGGGTTATGCAAAGGATGAGTGTGTACGATAGAGAAAATAAATGCTCTTCGTCATCCTAAAGCACTTGAATTAAAATTCGAGTATCATGCAAAGAAACACTCGAAGATTGATGTTAGTCCAAGTAAGAGAATTTCTAACCATTTATCTCCTGATATTGTTGGAATTACCTCTATTTTGCCCCAGTGTGGGGTGGTTCTTGACAGGGTTATGAAATGAAATCACCGTTCAAATGGGTTGTCAATAGTTGCCTGAAGTGTTTGGAATGGAGAATGAATGCCTCCTTCACTTAGACTATCGTACCTTTTGCGAGAAAACCCATTGTCTTGGAGAATACGGAATCTGCCTACCGCTCAACTCACTGTGGATTAAATACAGGACGTATGTGGAAATGGCTTGCCTTTCATCGTCCTGTCATGTCTCATTATGTACATTCGATGCATCGTGTACAGTTTATACCCCTGGTCAAAATCGACAAATTGAACATGCAGAACAGTCATGCATAAATCATGGAATGTGTAAACATCATGCAAATATGGCAATACAATGTACAAGTATAGAAATTGCCCTTGGCTATGTGGGCAGATCAAACACGTTGGGGGCCTATTCCCCGAGTCGAGGAGTAGCTTGTTTCTGGCTTTGCCTCTTTTCGATCCAGGGTTCGCCATTGATTTTCCCTATTTCATCAGACAGATCGCATCAGGCGATCATAACTTGCCCCCTTGGGGCCGTTTTCTTTGGCGTATCAGATGTTAATTTAACACTTCTTGTAAAAAGGAAGGAGACATGTTAGCCAGTATCAGAAATGATGAACTGGACACGAAATTGAGTTACCCTTGAGTGCTTCGCGCAACTCCTTTACCAGTTTTACCACTCGAGATTTTCTCCGTGGGTATGTCAAGTTAGACATTTCCTGTCAAACAATGGAGGAGAAGACGTGTTAGTCAGTGTTAGAAATGATGAATTGGATACGATACTGGTTTACCCTTCATCTTGAATGTTTTGCGTGACCCCTTTATCGAGTTCACTGGATTGAGTTTCCCTTGGCTTTGGCTGGACACTTCAACATTAGGCTAAGCTCATGACAAAATACTGACCTTGGTATTGCTCGTCGAGTATTCCTGTTTCTTTCTGCAAAAAGAAATGCGCAAAAAGTTATTTTATTTATTTACAATACTTACAACATTCCCCACCCTTGGGGATCGAACTTGGGATGTTTCGGACCACTGTCATTCCCCATGCCATCCGGCCCATTGGACCGTAGGCGTCCATGGAGGCTTTCTTTTAAGAGTTAACCGTTGAGATGGCGTGGTCTTGCTACTTTGCATTGGGCAATTCCAAATCACGGTTCTTTTCAAGGCAATCTACAGTTCCTGTTAAGACAGAATAAATCAATTCAAAACTCAAGATGTTTATGGGTAAATTGGAACGATACAGAATTACCCTTCTTTGAGATCGTTTGGGTCTTTCATTCACATATTCCTCGTTTGAAGCCATCTATTCTGTGGCGATGTCCATGAATTTATTTGCCCCAAGTTTTGTTTAATCGGGGAATTTCGTTTTTGGGTATGACTTGTATTTTCGGGTCAATTTGCAAATTCCTGTAAACAGAAGGGATCTAATTTAGAATCGGGACAATTTGAGGGTAAATTGTAACAATACTGCTTTACCCTTCTAGTTCACGCGACTTTTTACTCGTAATAAATTCACTACGAGTTTGGTGTGGTAGCAGACTCGAGCATTTAATAGGAGAACAGGAAATTGCTACTTCTTGCTTTTGCGTTCATTCTGAACACCAATAAAAGTAGAAAACATCCAATGCAAGGAAATGAAGCGTCTGCATTCGTTCAAGATCGATTTTGCTCCCTCAGCAGGCTCTTCCATGATCAGCTGGCTTCATTCTAGACCAGGTATGCATCGGCTATGTTGAAGGACTCGTGATCTCAGCTTCGAAATATAGACTCCCTGTGTATATTACAGTCCCGGTGCTTCATCAACATTAAACTGGTTGATCATGGCGGTGAGTTCATCGTCAATGCCGCTTGTCTGGTGGTGATACATCTCTCTTTCCCCGGGAGGTATTGATGCTGATCCAGTAACATTGGTCTTTTTGTACCCTGCTCCAACAGAACTCGATCCTGTTATAAACTGGTCTAATGCATTTTCGATCCTCAGATCATGCATTTCATCGAAGGTGAGGAGGAGGCCATTGCAGTTGGGGCAGGTGGCAAAGTCAATAGCTTATTTATACATCTTGATTTCCGCTCGGAGGTTTTCATTTTCAACTCTTAGAAACTCGGCTTCGTTGTGCTCATGACGAGTCTTCATTCGGGTTCGCCTATTTTGAAACCAGAACTTGATTTGCGAAGGTTCAAGTCCTAGCTCTTGACTCAGTTCTATTTTCTGTTTGCCGTCTGGCATAAGGCATGTTCTGAAGAAATCCTCAAGCCTTTGTACTTGCTCCTTAGTATGGCGACGGTAACGCTTCTTTTGACCCTTACCGTTATTGTCCTTATCTTTACTGAGATCTTGGACGTCGTTGGCGGAAGGGCCAGGCTCCATGGGCTCGATCCCAAACATGGCTTCGAACTCTTCATTTCCCATATTCAGCAAGTAATGATAGCTCTCGAGAGTATTAGGTTGAGACATCTTCGATTTGGCGAATGGTTCCTCAAGATTTGCTATATCTTTCTGTATTTTCACTCTCTCTAAACCGTGTATGCTTTAAAACTCTCTTCAAAGTATGGATGAAGATTATCAGGAGGATGTCTCTTTTAAAATTTGGCGTGGGCTTAGCATTTGTATTGCCTCTCTCGAGAGTTCTGTCTTTCTCAATCTTTCCTAAGTGTCTCTTGCTTAGCTCGTCTTTTCTCATCTTTTCATAGTGGTAGGGCTCCCGTTATCGTTTCCACCGTCGATTTGCGAGCGAGTTCTCCGATAAGGACGAGTCGTATCTCCCTTTCTGCCGAAAATTTCCTTGTCTCCCACTCAGCTCGTTTTTTTTTATTCTTTCTTTTCCAAAGTGGTGGCATTTCATCCAGCTTTTCCGCAAAGATGTCGAATTTTGCTTGGCTCGAGGTCGCTGCCTAACTGAAATTCGAGCTAACGAGGGTGGTGCCAATAGAGAATGGTAGATAAGAGAAATCTTGACTGGTTGATACCATCACTATGAAATCAATATTTACTTCAAAGCAGATTACCATCTTCGCATTCCGCTCATCTGCCTCACCTCTCTCCCTCTTGTATTCTGCTTTCAAAAATGGCAAATTCTCCTAACCATGCCTTCTCCGCCGAAGTCCTGGCTGGGTGGGAGAGACTCTGCAATCTTCTTGGTAGAGGTTACGCTCATATAGCCCAAAACTCTACCGTTGAGGCTGAAATCCTCGGTTTATTCAGGACCGTGGACGCTGCTTCTGTTGAGGGTACCCAACTGGGGAAGGAGTATCGGAACTTCTTGACCCTCTTCATCAATTTTCTGGCTGCCTATAACCGCGCTTATGAGACGGTCCTTGTGACTGCCGTCGTGAAAGCTTGTTACCAAGACCGGCACGAGCATCTGGAAACAATCACATTTGTGGCTGATAATCACAAGAAGGCCCTCAAGTTTACTAACGATCAGCTTTCGTGGCTGGTTCGTAAGAGGGGAAAGTTGGTGGATGTTGACACCTGATTTTTAATCATTTTTTCTATTGCTAAAGTAATAAAAAAATCCATAAAAATTTATAAAATTGAAAAATCAACTTTAGGGACCTTAGCCAAGCCTAGGGAACCAATTTTGACCAAAAAATAATTTTTCATATTTTCAGTATTTTTACGTATTATTTATTTATTTATTTTCGAAAATTAATAGAAAATCCATAAAAATTCATAAAATTGAAAAATCAACTTTGGGAACCTTAGCCAAGCCTAGGGAACCAATTTTGACCAAAAAATAATTTTTCATATTTTCGATATTTTTCGGTATTTTTATTTTCGAAAATTCATAAAACAAAAAATAAAGAAAAAATGAGAAAATTGCAAAATCAACTTTGGAAGCCTTGGCCAAGCCTAGGCAACCATTTTTGAACAAAAAATAAATTTTCATATTATATATATTTTAATTGTTTTTTAAAAAAAATACAAAAATACTTGAAAATTTTGGAAAAATAACATTTGAGGCCAAAAAAATACACAAAGATAGTTAATATTTTTATTTTAAATTCAGAAAAATCTAATTCGAGTCACGTGTTCCTTCACGAGTATAATCTCGTATCGGGCCTAAAAAAATTTAATTTGAGTCAACTTATTTTTAATTTTCACATTTTATGAGTTGTGACATTGTCTTCTAATATTTTAAATTTTCATCTTGGCCCAATTATACCAAGAATGACTTAATTTTGTGAAAGGGCTTTAATTAAATTCTGCATTATTTTCAGCGGCAAGAAATGAGCTTAAATTTGACATGTAGTAAATTTTGGTGTGTCAAAAATTGTGAGGAGATTTGGACTTAAAGAAATATATTTTTTTTCAGGGATTGAATTGTAAATAGTTAAAATTCAAGGACTAGAGTGCAAATACCTAACTCTTGAAGGATTATTTTACAAATAACAAAAAGAAGAGTTAGTGGATAAATTAGAATAGAGAAGGGAAGATGGAGAAGAGGAGATGAAGAAGAGAAGTTGGAGAAGAATGGATGGAGAAAATAAGATAAGAATAGAGAAGGGAAGATGGAGATGAAGAAGAGTTAGTAGAGAAATTAGAATGGAAGATAAGAATAGAGAAGGGAAGATGGGGATGAAGAAGAGTTAGTGGAGAAATTAGAATGTGAGATAAATATGGAGAAGGGAAGATGAAGATGAAGAAGAGTCAGTGGAGAGATTAGAATGTGAGATAGAGATGGAGAATGGAAGATAAAAATGAAGAAGAGTTAGTAGAGAAATTAGAATGGGAGATAGAGTTAGTGGAAAAATTAGAATGGGAGATAGATGAGTAGATTATAAAAGGAGGAAGAAGTGAGCTTGAGAGGGGGATTCTTGGGAGAGAAAATTTGAAGTGTTTGGGAGAATTTTTTTGGAGAGAAAATTTTGGATGTTTGAGAGAGTTTTTGGAGATTGAAGAAAAATTTGAGAGAAAGAAAATACCAAAAGAGAGAGAATTTTGAAGATGATGAGAGTTTAAAGCTAGGGTTATCATCACAAATTCCTTCATCGATCAATATAAATCAAGAGTTCATCCTCGTCAACGAGCAAGTAAATTCGAACTAAGTGTTTTTATTTATTCATTTATTTATGGTTTTACTCACAAATTAGCACAAATTGTATACACTTTCTCCATCTCCCATTTTTTGTCCATATTTTATGTCAGGAGAAGGATATCTCTAAGTCAACAGCAAAAATCTCGTAGAGATACAAAATTCGGCCCAGACAAGCTCCTAAGCTGTCCACCGATTTCTCAACTGATCTGTGACTAAAAGTCCCTCTTAATTCAAAGAAACTCTCTATATTGGGAACATAGAGAGCGAAAATCAATTATAGAAATCCCTCCCAAAAAACGGGAGATAAGTACTCTTTCCACTCTTCTGGTTTTAGGTGCAGATTAGCACATATTTTGTATACTGACACTTCACTCTATTTTATGTCAGAAAGCCGCAGCTCTATATCAATGGTCAACCCTATGGAAGCACAAAATCGGCTTGGATGAGTCCTCAAGCGCGCACAAATTTCAAATTGTTGAATCAATTCGTTGTATTTCATTTTAAAGAATTCATACCCCAAAATGGAGAGGACAAAGTCCATCCGCAATTTAAATACCTACACCATAAATCCCAATGGGAAGAGCTAAGCCAATGCTTAGCCTCCTATTGGAGGTTTTTACTTACAGTAGTTAAATACCTGCAACTTAAATACTTGTACCTTAAATCCTAAAGGGAAGAGCCAAACCAATGCTTAGCCTCCCATTGGAGGTTTTTACTTACAGTAGTTAAATACCTGCAACTTAAATACATGTACCTTAAATCCCAAAGGGAAGAGCCAAGTCAATGCTTAGCCTCCCATTGGAGGTTTTTATTTACAGTAGTTAAATACCTGCAACTTAAATACCTGCACCTTAAATCCCAAAGGGAAGAGCCAAGCCAATGCTTAGCCTCCCATTGGAGGTTTTTACTTACAGTAGTTAAATACCTGCAACTTAAATACTGTTACCTTAAATCCCAAAGGAAAGAGCCAAGCCAATGTTTAGCCTCCCATTGGAGGCTTTTACTTACAGTAGTTTAAATACCTGCAACTTAAATACCTGTACCTTAAATCCCAAAGGGAAGAGCCAAGCCAATGCTAGGCTTCCTATTGGAGGTGTTTATTCACTGTCATGTACTTCCTATAATTTAATTTTTGAATCATCAGACCCAAAAGATGAGTAGGTCGTAATACTGCACAAAAGTCGTTAACACACTCCCTCTTTCGGCTTCAGGGAATCTTTAACACTTAAAAAAATATAACAAATAAAAATATATACCATCCATGCATCCTATTTAAAAAGTGAAAACACAAAAGAGAATACCCTACTAGAGCCTTAGGAATAAACCAAGCCTGAGTTGCCGAATTAGGATATCCATGAAATTAAGGTACCGAAAGGGCATTAGTTTTAATTAACTAGTGTAACCAAGTCTCCGAGCTCATAATCTCTGGTTCGCAGGAATAAATTAGTTCTCCCGCTAATTTATTTAGGTTTCTAATCGACCTACCAAGAACGATTAGTGGCGACTCCAAATTTCAAAATCATTTAAACAAAAACCAAAGTTGCGATTCGGTAGGGCTTGGGAGGGTCCGCGTTAGATTAGTCAAATCTAATTAACCTAATAATCCGTTAACCCCTTTAAAATTTAAATTTTTTTTAGAGGGTCGCGACAGTGGACCGTCTGGCCTTGGTCCGAACTTACGCCGAACAGGAGCCAGGCAATATCGTAATGAGATGCAAATGCGGTTGGCTGCAGGAGAGACTTGATGACATTACAGCAGATATTGCTTTCGAGAGGGCGGCGATTCCGGACCTGGAGTTTGCCGTCGAGCATTATGAGGCCAGTATGGCTCAGGCTAAGGAGAAGTGCGATCGCCTCTTCTTTAGGCTCACGGAGCTTAATCCCGAGAGCGCCCGGTGCACCCAGAGTATCAACTATTTGGAGAGTCAGTTGAGCTCTTTCATAATGGTTATCAGGGCCCAGTTTGGCTTTACCTTTCCTCCTCAGTGAGCTATTGTAAAACCTATTGATGTATGGAATAAAATGAATGTTTCGCATGTCTATACTTTTGTTTTCCTGTCATCTCTTCTCCCGAATATCACCATAGATCGATTCAAGGTATAGGAAATACCGAGGATTAACATCCTTTCTGATGTTCTTGTTTACCGTTGTAGACGATGATATCAAAAATCGGCGGCGGCCCCCACCAGCCATATTGAGACTCGCAATCAGTAAGATGAATCAAGACAGCTCGATTACTCGATCAGTGCGCCAATAAATAACCCAGGCTACCTGTTATTTGCCCCACTTCAATCGTGCTTAGCCTCTTTCGGCGTCCACTTATCGGTGTCGATCGACTATAATATTGGGAGGAACGCCTGCGTGTCATGCATATTAATAAAACACCGATATTCTAACATCCTCCACGTGGTTTGAATCCGAGGGAGTTAAAAAGCAAGCCTTTAGTGGATTTAATCAAGAAGGCGTTGCAAGGTCGGATTAATGTACATACTTCATGGATTCTGATAATCTGTGTCTTTTCAACAAGAATACAAGAATCCTTCCAATACAATAAAAATGCCCCAGTGTCTAACTCGAACACATTCACTGCCACATCAAAATACACGGCCTGTACGTGCTCGATAATGGACATGTTTCCGTCTCAAGAGAATTGGTCTCTTCATATGTATCGCGACCTAAAAAATAATTTAATTTTCAGGTAAACGGATTATTAGGTTAATTAGACTAACCTAACGCGGACCCTCCCATGCCCTACCGAATCGCGACTTTGGTTTTTTATTCAAATGGTTTTAAATTTTGGAGTCGTCACTAATCATTTTTGGTAGGTTGATTAGAAACCTAAGTAAATTAGCGGGAGAACTAAATTACTTCTACGAACCAGAGATTATGAGTTCGGGGACTTGGTTACACTAGTTAATTAAAACTAATATCCTTTCGGTACCTTAATTTCATGAAGACTCATTTGGGATGACTTAGAAAGATTTGGATTAGACTGACCAGAAGGGTAAAATGGTCATTTTTCAAGGATCATGGAATGAAAATGTGGTCAGATCAGTTGAGTATGGTCATTCCCTACTTTCCACAATTTCTGAAAATTTTTCGAAATTTTTCGAGACAATTTGCCCATAAAGGGCAAAATCGTCATTTTGAAAATATCAAGAAGGAAAATCATCCAAAAATAGGATTAGCCATTTGAAATGACCTGTTTCCTGATTCTTGAGGTTTTTCTGATTTTTCCCAATTTTTCGAGACGATTTACCCTTAAAGGGCAAAATCGTTATTTTAAAAAAATTGGGAAGAAAATTCATCGAAAATAGGATTGACCAGTCAAAATGGCTCGTTTCCTAATTTCCAAGACTTTTCAGAATTTTTCTGGATTTTTGGAGATGATTTGCCCATAAGGGGAAAAATCATCATTTTGGAAAAGTTGGGAAGAAAGTTCATCGAAAATAGGATTGAACAGTCGAAATGGCTCGTTTCCTAATTTTTTGAGATTTTTGGGAATTTTTTTTTGGAATTTTTTTTGGGAATTTTAAATGCAGTGACATAAATAAGCGCAATCTATCCTAAGAATGCATATGAATTTAATCAAGCTACATGACCAACTCTATATGACGTACAATTAAAAATGAACCAATCATTTGCACTGCAATAAAAATCAACTAATCATTATTAGTACTTATTAACAGGCAACCATGCTAAATATCAACTCCCGTAATTAAAAATGAGATTTAATATAATTGAACCGTCCTGATGCAAGATTTCCGAACATATTAGGATCAATGATATCACATGCTTTTGCTTCCCGATTTTGCTTTGAGAAATCATTTGCAAGTAGCAGGGCTAATCCTCCTAATTTGTTTTCTATTCAAGTACAGATCGTTCACACATATTCCAAATGGGAGAAAGAAATCGCAGGTCACAATATAACTGTTAAATATGTCTTGAATTTAATCAGTCAAGAAGCCGAACATGTTCTTCTGGCATCCCTAAGCCTACGTGAGCTAACTCGGTATAGGAAACAAGGGATGTAACAAAAGGAAAGAATATGTCCTCTTCAAACAAAGGTAGAATTTCCTTCACCTCGCCACCAAGCCCCAGAAAGGGGCAAAAACTCAACCAAGCATGCCAATCAAGTTCAAGCAATGCTTAAACTTGTTGGCGGGGATTGGCTTGGTCAACATATCAGCAAGATTGTCAGCAGTATCAATCTTCTTTACCATCATATTTCTCTCAGGAACTTTTGCTGTCGTGAGAGCATAAGCCACCAGATCAGAGTATCCATATTTTTGAGGAGGTCGAGTCTGCCTCCTTTCTCTGCCAGTAGCAATAGAATATGGCTGCTCCACCTCATCTACTGCTTCCTCATCTGAACTTGAATTAACAATAACACCTTGTTCGCTTAAATCATCTCGAGAGGTTTTCTCTGGAAGCTCCACCTGAACCTCCACCTTATTCATATTGCTCTCAAGCTTTCCTGCATGATCATCAACAACCTTTCTTTGATCAAGCATAAGCATTTCATTAAAAGTAACATCCCTACTAATAATGAACTTATGTGAGTTGGATTCCTGACACCACAAACGATACCCTTTTACACCATCAGCATATCCAACAAAGATGCATTTTCTTGCTTTAGGTTCTAACTTACCATCCTTAACATGATAATAAGCAGGGCATCCAAAAACCTTTAAATTAGAGTAATCGCAAGGCTTACCTGACCACTTCTCAAAAGGAGTCTTGCAGTCTATTGCTGTTGAAGGAGAGCGATTAACCAAATAACAGGCTGTGTTAACAGCTTCAGCCCAAAAATCTTTTTCCATGCCAGCATTAGAGAGCATGCATCTTGCTCTCTCCAAAAGGGTTCTGTTCATACGTTCTGCCACCCCATTCTGCTGAGGAGTGTGTCTAACTGTATGGTGTCGAACGATACCAGCATTTGCACAGAATTCATTAAAATCGCCATTGCAGAACTCAAGACCATTATCAGTCCTAAGACATTTGATCTTCTTTCCAGTCTGATTCTCAACAAGGGTTTTCCACTTCTTGAAGGTTTCAAATACATCACTTTTCTTCTTCAGAAAATAAACCCAAACCTTCCTGGAATAATCGTCAATAAACGTCACAAAGTAAAGAGCACCACCCTTAGATGGAACCTGTGCTGGTCCCCATAAATCAGAATGGATGTAGTCAAGTGTGCCCTTTGTTGAATGTGTGCCAGTACTGAAGCTAACTCTGGACTGCTTGCCAAGAACACAATGCTCACAGAAATCTAGTGAAGTCGTCTGCTCTCCACAAAGTAAACCACGTTTACTCAAAACTGTCATGCCACGCTCACTCATGTGGCCCAAACGCATATGCCACAGTTTTGTTTTATCATTATCAGAAACAGAATTAGATGTGCCAATCGAAGGACCCATAACAGTGCTACCCTGTAGATGATATAAGTGGTTCACCTTGCTTCCTTTCATCACAACCAGATTGCCTTTGGAGACTTTGAGAACTCCACCTCCACCTGAGTACATACACCCAATGGAATCCAAACTGCTCAACGAAATAAGATTTCTCTTCAAGTCCGGTATATGTCTAACTTCAGTCAAGGTTCTCACTACCTTGTCGTGAAATTTGATCCGAATAGTGCCAATGCCCATAACTCTGCATTCAGCATTATTACCCATCAAGACTGATCCACCATTTATTTGCTCATACGTGGTGAACCATTCCCTATTTGGGCACATATGATATGATGCTCCAGAGTCCAATATCCAAACATCATCGGACAAACTAACAGCAGAGCATGCAGAAAGAACACTATCTGACACATTAGACTCATCTTCGCTAGCAACATTCACCACATCTGGTCTTTTACCATGCTGCTTATCCTTTCTCTTGAGCACAGAACAATCTGACTTGTAATGTCCTCTTTTGTGACAATAATAGCACTCCATGTTCGTCTTATCGCCAGGTAACCTAGATTTTGAGCGACTAACAGATTTCCCTCGAGGAGTTTTATCCCTGTTCTTGTTCCTGCCTCTCACAAATAAACCATCTGCTTTATTTTCACTAGTATTCCCATTCAGTTTCGTTCTCAATTCAGCAGAATTCAAAGATGCTTTAACATCCTCCAAAGTTATGGATTCACGTCCATAAAGCATCGAGTTCACAAAATTCTCATATGAAGCAGGCAGTGAACATAACACAATCAAAGCTTGATCTTCATCATCAAGTTTAATATCTAAATTTTTCATATCCAGAGCAATTTTATTAAACTCATCCAAGTGTTCCTGAACAGGCGTACCTTCGCGCATCTTTAGGGTATAAAGACGCTGCTTCAAATAAAGTCTCAATGTCAAAGATTTCTTCATGTAGAGACTTTCCAGTTTGCTCCAGAGACCCGCAGCTGTTTCCTCATCGGCGACTTCTCGTAGAACGTTGTCATCCAGAGATAACTGAATCGCGCTATGCGCTTTCTCGTCCATCTCTTCAATTTCTGCCGAGGTCATGTCGTCTGGATATTTTCCGTCCAGCGCCCTAACCGTACCCTCTCGCCTCAATAAAGCTTTCATCTTTATTCTCCATAATCCAAAATTATTCTGTCCATCAAAAGATGAAATCTGAAACTTCAGAGATGCCATCTAAAAGAGCCCTTTGATTTGGTATCGGGTCGTCGGGGGTTGTCGGGACTGTTCTGGTCTGGTCGCCTGGAGGTGGCCGAGAAAAGTGGCCGAGCGCACAGGCCTTAGCCGAGAAAAGTGGCCGAGTGCACGGGCCTTGGCCGAGAAAAGTGGCCGATATAACGGGCCGAGGCCGACGGAAGTGGCCGAGGACACGGGTCGAGGCCGACGGAAGTCGCCGAGAGCACGGGTCGTGGCCGACGGAAGTGGCCGATATCACGGGTCGTGGCCGACGGAAGTGGCCGAGAGCACAGGTCGTGGCCGACGGAAGTTTGCCGAGATCACGGGCCTTGGCCGAGCGTAGCGAACGTGTGGTCGGCCGACGCAAAACTCTCACAAAACGCCGCCCTCTTTCTTCTTCGTCTCTTAACCAGGCTTTGATACCAATTTGTTGGGAGCACGCAGTTCACCAAACACCGATACATATTGGGAGTGGACCACCAATCAACCATCGGCTCTGATACCATTTGTTGGGAGCACGCAGCAGAAGTCCGATACTTTTACTCGGGGAGATCGCTAAGAGGGAGCCCAAGTCCGAGCCCATCAATATATCCAGTTGGACCCACCTTCACTCAAAAGCTTAAGCCAATGAGTTATGGGCCAACTTGGATATATTAACTGCTCCAGACCATATCAATTTTCCGATGTGGGACTTCTCTAACACAACTCACACGTGTATCCTAACAATAACTATAAGTAACAAGCGATGGGCAAAAGGTTTGAACATGCTTCGCAGTAAAATATGATTCCTGGAGAGTCGACGTTATAGATTGCTCAAGACGACTACTTTAAATGAACCAACTATCATAACAACCAAATTGCTGTGCACAGCATGCAAGTCAATTAAATGATGCTCACGGCACTTGAATCAACAACAAATATATATATTCCCAAAAATGGTACATAGAATGCACCTGATTAGGTGTCGCAGGAGGGGGCCGATTTTCTTCTTCATTTTCTGAGCCAAACCATATTCTCTCGTCCAGTCGCGAGTCCTCAGAGGGTCAAAGAAGCTCGACATTTTCGTGAGATGTCTTTGGGAGTAGTTGTCGTTCGTTAAAATAATCTCGTTCGTGTCCGTCGAGTTCGGATTTCTCGCAGCAGTTTAAGCTTAGGAAACCTTTTTGGGCACGACTGGATTGAACAGTTGCAAAGAAGTAAAAGACAACAAAATTAACTAACCTCAGAACCCCCAATGGTCATCCTCTCCATCCTCCGTAGAATCCTTCGTTCTCTTCAACCTCCTCCTCCAAGTTATTTGTTGTGTACCTAAAAAGCAGAGTGTCCTCTCCTTCTCATCTTCTTTGAGGAGCCTTATTATCAAAGAATCCATGGCGTCTAGATATACACTCTTGAGTTGACTCCACAATCGGACCTTCCACTATGAGTGCGGGCTTCTGCATTAGTATCCATATCAACCTGAACTTGGCACTTTCGGACCAGTTTGGCTGGTACCAAACCGTAAGAAAGATTGCACAAAACCGCAAGGACAGCAAGATTGGTGGTGCAATAAGGGATGTCTTGAATCACCAAACCGTCGTGACGATACCCTACAAATCGGAGAAAGTATAGACCACCAGCTGAAATGAAGCCAGCACCATATATTTATGTGGCTATAAAAATCAAAAGAGCATGAATGTTGAACTTAGCTTGATGGTTGTTCATCATTCTCTCGTTATCGATGCGCCGCCACGATCATCCACGGCAAGAAACGGACACCAAAAACGCGCAAAGTACTTGTCTTCGAAAGGAATCAGAGCATTGGCACCCTCAGTCAAAGCCTATTTTTCCTTATTCCCAGCCGTGATATTTGAGATGATCCCATAAGCTTCTTTCTTGATCTTCTGAGCATGCCTCCGCGGTAGAGCTCGCCACTCTTGAACTCGACGATGACAATGTGGTCCAGGACTTCGTGGGGGAGCTTCAATAAGATTCCCAAATTCCATGCAAATATAACCAGTCCCACCACCACAACTGTTCGCCGAAATAGGTCGGATATCTCAAGTAGTGCTACAGGCCCTCGTCGAAATTGAGCATCACCGACTTCCCTAGTTCTTGCAGCTTCTCATTCCGAGTGTACTACATAAACCGGGAAACACACTCCAAGGAGCAAAACCACCGGTTCCTGCCATGCTGTGCATGCATCTCTATGAATCTCCAGTCCTTCTCCTCGTCTGGACTTCTCAAAAGCCCGTCTAAGGTTACCGTCGTTGCTACACATTTTCTCCATGTGGACCTGTCCCTCCACCAGCGACTCACACGCGTAGGTCGACGTTTTCACGTGAGAACCTGTCCATGCAAGCCCCCTGGACACTCGTCATCAGAAAGGACAAGTTCTCTCCCCCCCCCCCCCCCCCATCCATTCTCTTGCCTCCAACCGTCTTTTTTAAAACTACGTGCATACATCTTCTCGTAATTCAAGTCGTCAAACTTGCGCATGCGCTCGCGGTCGCTTCGGTAGATCTTCGGGAGCCCTCCCATCTTCTCTTCGCACTGGAACTTGTCGCCGATCTTCCACAGCTTCCAGTCCTCCGTTCGTGAGGAGCTGCATGTCCCAACCACCGCTCTCTGCTCATCTCCCATCGAAGAAGGGCAGATAGCTCCCCCTATCAACATCCATCCCAATCCTTTTTCTTTTGTTTAATCATGTTGTTGACCACTTCTTCGTGTTCTCCCCCAAAATGATGATCCACTCAGCAGCAATAATATTATTATTATTTTTAGTCCCAGTCTTCCGCTGCCCTTCTTCTTCACTTTCGGTTGATGAACCTGTCACCTCTTTGTTCTCATCTTCTGAATGGGTTTAACCTATCGAGGGGACCACCAACTTCCATCATGAAGCTCCACTATGTCTTCACATTAGGATGAGAAACTGCTAGAGCTCTTTTGTGAAGAACGACTCAAGTGTGACAACAGAACCCATTGGACGCAGCCTTCTTTGAGCTCGATCGATTGAATGAGTTGAATAGGATATCCACTTTTCCCAGGACAGCTACTACAGGAGTTACAACTAACCCTCAGAACGTCACTTCCCGTGCCAATCTGTACATAGTAATCTTTTGCAGGGTTACCCAGTTGCACTTTTGTATAATAAAGCCCAATGATGAAAAGATCGAAAGTGCCATCGGCTGGGAAAAACAACGACCCCGCGACAGACCCTGACATGTACATGGGGCAAACTACGTTTAGCGCCGCGGCAACGAAACTTGTTCTTGTATCCCAAATCTCTTTCTCGAAGAAGTAGGCCATGGCCGTCGTGTGTATGATGGCGCGGCCCCAAATCGTCGAATGTCACCATCCTTGACCTCCCAACGCGTTCGGTCACATTTTGACTTGTTGTGTTCAAATGAACCCTCCCTAGATGACTTCCTTCTTGTTCACTCGTGTGTACCTCTAAAGTACCCGTCTTCTCTTCTCCAAGAAAGAAAACCTCAAGTAGCAGTAGCCCCCCAGGTTATCAAGTGGACCTCGGATATTTCTCAAGGTATCGCAAAAGGACCGTGTTTGCTAGCTGATCCCCACGTCCATCAGAAATTCCTGAATTTAGCACATTTCTCATGGTGGTCTACGTTTCAGATGTCTCGTCCTTATCGTTTCTTTTTTCGGTCGAGAGCATGATGAGTCCTTTTTCCTCCACTAGATCCTATCCTCCACTCATTCCTTTTGTCCTCTCTTCTCTCCTCATGATTCCACCGCATGTGCCTTCTTTTCTTTCCTTTGAGAGATGAGCCATTGCCCCCTCGACAGAATTGAGACTTCTCTTATTATTATATTTTTTTTCGACACAATCTAGTGCTGCTTCCTCTTTTACTTTTCAGCCCATCTTTTGTTCGCACGGTTCGCATGAGAGTGGGTTAGGATTGTCCAATTCTGAGATCAACCGAGGCATCCAACTAATCTTCTCGGACTGACATTTTGTTAATGGAATTAAGGGCGATCACGCACACACACGTCCTTCCGTTTCTTTTGTATCTCCTGGCTCTTCCTTTAACCAAGCCCCCATTCTCTCGTCCAACTCTGCCACGGGTATACGATCTCCGCTTGGGATGAACAAGTAAAAACAAATCAAGAATTCCAGCTGTTAACTTAGGGACTAAATTGCCAAGTTCAACCAAGGTCCTTTTGCAAAATTGAGTTATTTCAGGTACAGTTGGGCCAAGATAGAAATTTAGACTATTAGAGAACAATGTCACGACTTCAGCAATGCAAAAGAAAATCGTAAATTACAGAGTTGGATTTTTTTTTTTTACAAATTTTTCAATTATACTAAAAATGAGATTAATAAAATGATTCTCGATTTCAACTTAATTTTTGCAGATTTTATTTGACCAAATTGAAGAACAAATAAAAAGAAAAATACTGGCTATTTTTTCCATACTTTTGTGGCTTCAATTGTTATTTATTTATTAAATATATCCCTAATTCTGAAAATACAAAAAATATGAACAATCATTTTTTGGTCAAAATTGGTTCCTTAGGCTTGGCCAAGGTCTCCAAAGTTGATTTTTCAATTTTATAAATTTTTATGGATTTTCTATTAATTTTAAAAAAGAAAGAATGATAAAAAATTCATGTGTCAACAATATGCCCCTAGGGTTAACGATTTCTTCGCTTGCCCCCTGATTATTATCACCAACGAGCCCGATTTTTCTCCACCCCGGGGTACCTATAATTCCCTGCAAAAGTTAAAAAAATAATTAGTATGTGATCCAATAGGGGTCGGCCCATGATTCCTACATTAGTCCAATTTTATTTTTTAATTTTAGAGAAACTTTTCTTAGAAAAAATATGGGTGAATTTCTCAAAAAGAATTTTCTTGCGAATTTTTATAACTTGAAAAATGTGATAAAATCCTTTGATATTTAACAAATTTCCCCGGAGGGAATTTTCTCCTTTATCAGAATGAATTTTTAGGGGTAAAATTTGTCAAGGTCTGACTTGAAATATGAAAGATATGACAAAAATTCTTTATTAGTCAATAAAATTCCCTGAAGGGATTTTTCACATTCATGTTTTGTTTTTTTCAAAAATGGGACACTAATTATATTTTTATCTTCTTTTGAAAAACGACCATGACATTAAATTTAAAATTTGACTGACACCTAACATGAACCGACCCAAAAATAAATACAAGATAAGGTTAGAAAACTTACTTCACCTTGAAAAATGCCATGTAAGTCACATAAACATGCACATGAATCGTGAGTTTAAATCTTAGCCTATCTACTCTAAAGGCTGACAAATTGAAGTGAAAGACTTACGGCAATGTGACAATCTCGCACACATAATCAAGATTAGCCGTGATCTCACGACGTAATCAGGATTAGCCGGATCTCCCCACTTCAGCTGCTCGAGCTAAAAATAAAAACCACTGCTTTGGTAATCTTACCAAGCCTGAGGCATAACTTTTAAACTCATTTTTGAAAAGAGGTTCGGGATTGAATCTGGGCTAACTTTCGACGTGATCTCACGCCGAACGCTAAAACCAAATCACAATATCATCCTAAAACTAGTGGCTCAGATCCGGCCACAGGACGTGTGTGATGTAGTGCTAAGACAATTAATCATGCACAACAATTAATATACAAACACCGCTTCAAAAATGTGCGAAAATTAAATTCATATTCCCTCACACCAAACCTACAAAACACAGGGTTAACCAAACACTCCACCACTTATAACTCCCATCCTGCAAAACCATTTAACACCTAAAGATTAAAATCCAACTAATGCCAAATCAAATGAATTTTCATGAAATTTTCCTGGCCTAAGTCCTCTAAGTTCTTAAATTTTTTCAAAAATTAAGAACAAGTCCCCAGCGGAGTCACCAAGCTATCGCGACCTAAAATTCATTTTTTAGGTTAATGGATTACTAGATTAATTGATTAAATTAACTAACCTAGTTCGAGCTCTCCCAAGCTCTACCAAATCGCGACTTTGGTTTTTTGTTCAAATGGTTTTAAATTTTGGAGTCGCCACTAATCATTTTTGGTAGGTTGATTAGAAACCTAAATAAATTAGCGGGAGAACTAAATTACTTCTGCGAACTAAAGATTATGAGTTCGGGGACTTGGTTACATTAGTTAATTAAAACTAATGCCCTTTCAGTACCTTAATTTCATGGATATCCTAATTTGGCAACTCAAGCTTGGTTTATTCCTAAGGCTTGTTGACACCTGATTTTTAATCATTTTTTCTATTGCTAAAGTAATAAAAAAATTCATAAAAATTCATAAAATTGAAAAATCAACTTTGGGGACCTTAGCCAAGCCTAGGGAACCAATTTTGACCAAAAAACGATTTTTCATATTTTTGGTATTTTTACGTATTTTTTATTTATTTATTTTCGAAAATTAATAGAAAATCCATAAAAATTCATAAAATTGAAAAATCAACTTTGGGAACCTTAACCAAGCCTAGGGAACCAATTTTGACCAAAAAATAATTTTTCATATTTTCGATATTTTTCGGTATTTTTATTTTCGAAAATTCATAAAAACAAAAAATTAAGAAAAATGAGAAAATTAAAAAATCAAGTTTGGAGCCTTGGCCAAGCTTAGGCAAATATTTTCGAACAAAAAAATAATTTTTTGTATTTATATATATTGTTTATATATTTTAGAAATTATGAGAATATTTAATAATTAATAGCATTTGAGGCTACAAAAATATATAAAAATAGTCAATATTTTTATTTTAAATCCCTTTTCATGTTGGTTATCACAAATTTAAAAAATCCAATTCGGGGTCGTGTATTCCTTCATGAGCCTAATCTCGAACCGGGTCTAAAAAATTCAATTTGAGTCAATTTATTTTCATTTTTTCACTTTTAGGAGTTGTGACATTGTTCTCTAATATTTCAAATTTTTATATTGGCCCAAATTATACTCAGAATGACTCAATTGTGCAAAAGGGCTTTAATTAAATTCTGCATTATTTTCAGTGGCAAGAAATGAGCTTAAATTTGACATGTGGTGAATTTTGACTAAGTATAGGGAAGGTATGTCATAAATTGTAAGGAGATTTGGACTTAAAGAAATATTTTTTCAGGGACTAAATTGTAAATACTTAAAATTCAAGGACTAGAGTGCAAATACCTAACTCTTGAAGGATTATTTTACAAATAATAAAAAGAAGAGTTAGTGGATAAATTAGAATAGAGAAGGGAAGATGAAGAAGAGGAGATGAAGAAGAGAAGTTGGAGAAGAATGGATGGAGAAAATAAGATAAGAATAGAGAAGGGAAGATGGAGATGAAGAAGAGTTAGTAGAGAAATTAGAATGGAAGATAAGAATAGAGAAGGGAAGATGGAGATTAAGAAGAGTTAGTGGAGAAATTAGAATGGGAGATAAATATGGAGAAGGGAAGATGAAGATGAAGAAGAGTTAGTGGAGAGATTAGAATGTGAGATAGAGATGGAGAATGGAAGATGAAAATGAAGAAGAGTTAGTGGAGAAATTAGAATGGGAGATAGAGTTAGTGGAAAAATTAGAATGGGAGATAGATGAGTAGGTTATAAAAGGAGGAAGAAGTGAGCTTGAGAGGGATTTTTTTTTTAGAGAGAAAATTTGAAGTGTTTGGGAGGATTTTTTTTGGAGAGAAAATTTTGGATGTTTGAGAGAGTTTTGGGAAATTGAAGAAAAATTTGAGAGAAAGAAAATACCAAAAGAGAGAGAATTTTGAAGATGATGGGAGTTCAAAGCTAGGGATTATCATCACAAATTCCTTCATCGATCAATATAAATCAAGAGTTCATCCTCGTCAACGAGCAAGCAAATTCGAGCTAAGTGTTTTTATTTATTCATTTGTTTATGGTTTTACTTGCAAATTAGCACAAATTGTATACACTTTCTCCATCTCCTCTTTTTTTTCCATATTTTATGTCAGGAGAAGGATATCTCTACGTCAACAGCAAAAATCTCGTAGATATGCAAAAATCGGCCCAAACAAGCTCCTAAGCTGTCCACCGATTTCTCAACTGATCTGTGACTAAAAATCCCTCTTAATTCAAAAGAAACTCTCTATATTGGGAACATAGAGAGCGAAAATCAATTATAGAAATCCCTCCCAAAAAAACGGGAGATAAGTACTCTTTCCACTCTTCTGGTTTTAGGTGCAGATTAGCACATATTTTGTATACTGACATTTCACTCTATTTTATGTCAGGAAGCCGCAGCTTTATATCAATGGTCAACCCTATGGAAGCACAAAATCGGCTTGGAGGAGTTCTCAAGCGCGCACAAATTTCAAATTGTTGAATCAATTCGTTGTATTTTATTTTAAAGAATTCATACCCCAGAATGGAGAGGACAAAGTCCATCCGCAATTTAAATACCTGCACCATAAATCCCAAAGGGAAGAGCCAAGCCAATGCTTAGCCTCCCATTGGAGGTTTTTACTTACAGTAGTTAAATACCTGCAACTTAAATACCTGTACCTTAAATCCCAAAGGGAAGAGCCAAGCCAATGCTTAGCCTCCCATTGGAGGTTTTTACTTACAGTAGTTAAATACCTGCAACTTAAATACCTATACCTTAAATCCCAAAGGGAAGAGCCAAGCCAATGCTTAGCCTCCCATTGGATGTTTTTACTTACAGTAGTTAAATACTTGCAACTTAAATACATGTACCTTAGATCCCAAAGGGAAGAGCCAAGCCAATGCTTAGCCTCCCATTGGAGGTTTTTACTTACAGTAGTTAAATACCTGCAACTTAAATACATGTACCTTAAATCCCAAAGGGAAGAGCCAAGCCAATGCTTAGCCTCCCATTGGAGGTTTTTACTTACAGTAGTTTAAATACTTGCAACTTAAATACCTGTACCTTAAATCCCAAAGGGAAGAGCCAAGCCAATGCTAGGCCTCCCATTGGAGGTGTTTATTCACTGTCATGTACTTCCTATAATTTAATTTTTGAATCATCAGACCCAAAAGATAAGTAGGTTGTAATACTGCACAGAAGTCGTTAACACACTCCTTCTTTCGGCTTCAGGGAATCTTTAACACTTAAAAAAATATAACAAATAAAAATATATACCATCCATGCATCCTATTTAAAAAGTGAAAACACAAAAGAGAATACCCTACTATAGCCTTAGGAATAAACCAAGCCTGAGTTGCCGAATTAGGATATCCATGAAATTAAGGTACCGAAAGGGCATTAGTTTTAATTAACTAGTGTAACCAAGTCCCCGAGCTCCTAATCTCTGGTTCGCAGGAATAAATTAGTTCTCCCACTAATTTATTTAGGTTTCTAATCGACCTACCAAGAACGATTAGTGGCGACTCCAAATTTTAAAATCATTTAAACAAAAACCAAAGTTGCAATTCGGTAGGGCTTGGGAGGGTCCGCGTTAGGTTAGTCAAATCTAATTAACCTAATAATCCGTTAACCCCTTTAAAATTTAAAATTTTTTTAGAGGGTCGCGACAGACTGGCGACTCCGCTGGGGAATAGAGATTTTTAAATTTTCGAAAAAAGATACCAATTGGAATACTTAAATTTTTTCGAAATTTTAAAAGTCTTAGTGGACTTAGGCCAATGAAAATTTCATGGATATCTCGCTTCTGGCGATCTTGCTTGGGACTCATTCTATAGGTGTTATATGTTTTTGCAGGATGGGAGTTATAAGGGGCGGAGTGTTTGGCTAACCCATTTGTTTTGCAGGCTCGGTGTTGGGATTATGTTTAATTTCACACATTTTTAGAAGCGCTGTTTTGATATCAATTGTTGTGCATGTCTTGCATATTCTGAGGATCACAACACCTGCACACACAAGCGTCTAAACCCAAGTCGCGAAATTTTTCCTAGGTAACCATAGATAGGGATCGAATATGCAAAGCTCTTGCGTCGATTGCGCTTGGGTTGACCATATTTTATCCCGCTCATTATCTGAATTGACAATTCTTCCCATTGTGATTTGATTGCGCGGAGGGTAAGGTTGTCAATTCAGATAGTGGGGGCCTTTTAGGTCCATACCCTGTCTCTCCTTCTTTTATTTTCTAGAGTCCACTCCTCACTTGAGTCATGCGCATGACTATGTGATTTGCATTTCTCCAAGGTAAAAGTAAGTTCTCTAATTTTATCTTGTATTTATTTTCGGTCGGTCCATGCTAGGTGTTAGTCAGTTTTTGAGCTTGATATTACGACCATTCTTTTAAAAGAAAATAAAAATTAAATTTGTCCCTCATTTCTTTTTAGAATTTTTTTTTTGAAAAAATGATGTGAAAAAATCCCTTCATGAGAATTTTATTAACCAATAAGGGATTTTTGTCATGTTTTTATTACTTTAATAAAAATGAAATTTTCCTGAAAAAATTTTCCTCTGAAAATTTATTTCAATAAAAAGAAAAATTCCTTCAAAAAAAACTCTAGTAGACATCAAGTGATTTTATCACATTTTTCAAATTATAAAAACTTGCAAGAAAATTCTTCTCGAGAAATTCGCTCATGTTTTTCTAAGAAAATTTTCTCTAAATAAAATTAGACTAATGTCTCGGGGGAATTGTATTGACCAATAAGAGATTTTTGTCATGTTTTTCTTGCTTCAATAAAAATGAAATTTTCCTGACAAATTTTCCTCTGAAAATTTATTTCGATAAAAAGAAAAATTCCTGCAAAAAAAACTTTGGTAAACATCAAGTGATTTTATCACATTCTTTCAAATTATAAAAACTTGCAACAAAAATTCTTTTCGAGAAATTCGCTCATGTTTTTCTAAGAAAATTTTCTCTAAATAAAATTAGACTAATGTCTCGGGGGAATTTTGTTAACCAATAAAGGATTTCTATTATGTCTTTCCTGCTTCAATAAAAATAAAATTTTCCTGATAAATTTACCTCGGAAAATTTATTTTGATAAAAAGGAAATTCCTTCAAAAATTTTAGTAAACATCAAGAGATTTTGTCACATTCCTTTAAAAAAATAAAAAAAAGAGTAATAAATCTGCAAAAAAAAATTCTGTATCAGAAATTAACCCATTTCTTCCTAAGGAAATTTTTTTTTTCTGATTTCTCTATAAAATAGAAAAAATAAAATTGGACTAATATAGGAGTCATGGACCGACATTCCTTGTGTCGCATACTAATTATATCCTTTTCTTTTGCAGGGAGATCCTAGATACCCCAGATGGGTGTAAAAATTAAGTTCAATAATATATCAAGAATCATCTTCAGAAATACCAAAAGACGAAAAACACCAAGGCTTCAACCGTTAATTCAGGGGGGCAAACGAACACTGTCCATCTTTGACAGACAGAGTTGTGTCAATCCGTAAACTTGTATGGGCAGTGTATTATGATATGACGGTGGACTTATACTGATTAAACACGGGGGCATATTTAATGTATTGCAGAGGATCCCGCGTCTTTTGAAAGACAATATGGATTATATAATCAGAAACCATGAAATAAGTACCTTAACCTGATTAAATCAACCAGAGACCGGTCTTAAAATTTCCTCGGATCCGAAACACGCGGAGGGTTTTAGAGGACCGAGGTTCTATTAATGAATGTGACCCACAAGTATTTCTCCCAATGCTACAGGCGCCCGACAAGAGCAAGTGGGCACCGAAAGAAACAAAACACGGTTGAAGTGGGGCACGCAACAAATGGCCGAATTTATTGGCACACTAATTAAGTGGTGGTAGCTTTATTAATTTACATGATTGAACGCGGGTCTCTAGGCGGCTGGTGGAAAGCCACACTAAATGTCTCTCTAATGTTCTTGATATCATCGTCTACCGCAACCCGCGAGAGTATCATGAAGAAGATTAAACCTAGACGAATACGTCTACTTAGTTTCATCGCACGTTCTCGCCTTTTGTCGATGTCCAAAATTAATGCACAAGCTAGAAGTAATCATTTCCCTTTCCCCCCTATTAAATGCTCGGAGCCGTTAACCTCACCAAACTCGAAAAAATTAATATCGAGACAAAATCTGCGTAAATTTGAAGGGTAAATCCGTATCGTTCCAATTTACCCTTAAATTGCTCTGGTTTTAAATTTGATCCCTTCTATTTTCAGGAATTTGCAAAAGCGACTCGAGAATACAGTTGTATCCAAAAACCAAATTTCCTGGTCGGGCTAAATTGGGGGCAAATCAACTCATGGACATTACCACGGGATGGGCAGCTTCGGTTAAAGAAAAATACAAGCGAAAGATCCGAACAATCTCAGACATGGGTAATTCTGTATCGTTCTAATTTGCACATAATCATCTCGAGTCCTGAATTTTTTTTATTCCATTCTTAACAGGGATTGCAAATTACCTCGAGAAATATCGTAACAAGGCCCAAGGTGATACAACAGGGCCGCGTTATCCCAAAGGATTAACCTTTGAAAAGAAAACCCCATGGACACCTATGGTCCAATGGACCGAATGGAATACTCGACGAGTAATACCGAAGTCAATATTTTGCCACATTCTCGGCTTAATGGTGAAGCATCCAACAAAAGTCGAAGAAAACTCAACCCAGCAAAATTGGTAAAAGACTTGTCCAAGGCATTCAAGATGAAGGGTAAATCAGTATCGTTTCCAATTTATCCCTTTTAATACCGGTTGACATGTCTCCTTTTCTTGTTACAGGAAATATTTATACTAACATGTAACATGTTGGAGGAGACAAATCCAAAAGAAAATGATGATCATTTGACAAGATCTATTCTGGTGAAAAATGGGGGGCATTTAACTGCTAAACCATGGCGGTCGTTGTCACTAAACAAACCAAAATGCTCCCTCACCCATATGCCTCATCGTGTAGGGGCAAAACTTGAGACAAACCGCTCCTCGACATAAGGAGTGGGCTTCCCAATTTGTTCAATCCACCCACATACCAGGGGCAATTCAAATCCGCCCATGTTTGCACATTATATAAATACACATGATGCTAAAAATTGTCACATCGGCATTGTGTTTACACATTTCACGAATTATGTATGATTATTCCGCATGTTTAATTTACCAACTCCAACTTAGAGCATAAACTGCATAGGAGACATCAAATGTGCAAAATGAGGCATAACAGGATGAGGAAAGTTAAACCATTTCTACACACGGGTCTAACATTTTAATCTACAGATAAACAGCCTTTCTCTAGAGTGAGAGAAAGCCCTTTCGGACTAAAGTCCCCCATTCAGATTACATTCGAGGCGTTCATATTATGAGAACCTCCTTAAATAGAATTGGTAATGCAAACTTGACAGAATAGTTTTGCATGATCCACATTTTGATTGATTGCATCATGAGTTATCACACAGACTACTTCTAATCATTGCCAACTTAGCTGAACAATTTTGTATGAACCAATGAACGCATTGATGAAAATGCTTGCACATGTTAGCTCTAACATTGCCTGACAGGCAACACATTCCCGGTGTTTGAGTTACCTTCCAAAGTCTTGAAATCCATTCGGCGATTATTGAATGAACAAGCCTGGTTGTCGAGAAGCCACCAAGCATTTCTTCCAAATTCTCAGGTAAGTATATCTTCAACCTGAACTTTTCAAGAGAATGAATTCTGACGGTTGTTGGGGTACTCGAATCCATTGCGGTATATATAGGTATCCACCTTCTTCAATAAAGCATGATTTGTCTCAAGGACAGAAATGTTCGAGACCTTTTGATCTCTGCCTCTTTGGTTTATTCCTAAAGCGACAGGAGAATATAATTTGGGTTTGAGCTTCGTAGGATTCCTGGTCTCCCCAGATTTCAGAATGGCACCCTTTGAGGTACACCAAGCCCTTCTTACAGGCAAACTAAGTCTTTCTTACAGGCAAACCAAGTCCTTCTTACAGGCATAAAGTCCTTCTTACAGGCAAACTAAGTCCTTCTTACAGGCAAACCAAGTCCTTCTTACAGGCATAAAGTCCTTCTTACAGGCATAAAGTCCTTCTTACAGGCAAATCAAGTCCTTCTTACAGGCAAACAAAGTCCTTCTTACAGGCAAAACAAGTCCTTCTTACAGGCAAATCAAGTCCTTCTTATAGGTACAAAGTCCTTCTTATAGGCACAAAGTCCTTCTTACAGGCAAATCAAGTCCTTCTTACAGGCATAAAGTCCTTCTTACAGGCAAATCAAGTCCTTCTTACAGGCAAATCAAGTCCTTCTTACAGGCAAACTAAGTCCTTCTTATAGGCAAACCAAGTCTTTCTTACAGGCACCAAGTCCTTCTTACAGGCAAATCAAGTCCTTCTTACAGGCACAAAGTCCTTCTTACAGGCACAAAGTCCTTCTTACAGGCAAATCAAGTCCTTCTTACAGGCATAAAGTCCTTTTTACAGGCAAATAAAGTCCTTCTTACAGGCAAAGCAAGTCCTTCTTACAGGCAAATCAAGTCCTTCTTACAGGCAAACCAAGTCCTTCTTACAGGCAAACTAAGTCCTTCTTACAGGCAAACCAAGTCCTTCTTACAGGCAAACCAAGTCCTTCTTACAGGCATAAAGTCCTTCTTACAGGCAAATCAAGTCCTTCTTACAGGCAAACAAAGTCCTTCTTACAGGCAAAACAAGTCCTTCTTACAGGCAAATCAAGTCCCCTTCTTACAGGTACAAAGTCCTTCTTATAGGCACAAAGTCCTTCTTACAGGCAAATCAAGTCCTTCTTACAGGCACAAAGTCCTTCTTACAGGCAAATCAAGTCCTTCTTACAGGCAAATCAAGTCCTTCTTACAGGCAAACTAAGTCCTTCTTACAGGCAAACCAAGTCCTTCTTACAGGCACAAAGTCCTTCTTACAGGCAAAGCAAGTCCTTCTTACAGGCAAACTAAGTCCTTCTTACAGGCACAAAGTCCTTCTTACAGGCAAATCAAGTCCTTCTTACAGGTAAATTAAGTCCTTCTTACAGGCACAAAGTCCTTCTTACAGACAAATCAAGTCATTCTTACAGGCATAAAGTCCTTCTTACAGGCAAATCAAGTCCTTCTTACAGGCAAACTAAGTCCTTGTTACAGGCAAACCAAGTCCTTCTTATAGGCACAAAGTCCTTCTTAGAGGCAAATCAAGTCCTTCTTATAGGCACAAAGTCCTTCTTACAGGCACAAAGTACTTCTTACAGGCAAATCAAGTCCTTCTTACAGGCATAAAGTCCTTCTTACAGGCAAACAAAGTCCTTCTTATAGGCAAATTAAGTCCTTCTTACAGGCACAAAGTCCTTCTTACAGGTAAAGTAAGTCCTTCTTACAGGCAAATCAAGTTCTTCTTACAGGCAAATCAAGTCCTTTTTACAGGCAAATCAAGTCCTTCTTACAGGCAAATTAAGTCCTTTTTACAGGCATTAAGTCCTTTTTACAGGCACAAGTCCTTTTTACAGGCACAAAGTCCTTTCTACAGGCACCAAGTCCCTCTTACAGGTATCTCCATGGGGTGACCTACCATGCGGGTCAAATCTCAATCAAAATTTAATCAGTAGAATCCTTTTATTAGGAATCTACCATGGTACGACCCACCATACGGGTCAAATGGTATGACCCACCATACGGGTCAAATTTTAATTCAATTTTTAATCAGTAGAATCTTTTTATTAGGAATCTACCATGGGTTGATCCACCATACGGGTTCAAGTTCAACCACCCTAAAGTTTTTTTTATATAACGAATCCTTAGGTTCTCATTTCATTTTCAGTGGAACATTCATGTCACGACTCTTCTTATTTCCTTGTATTGAGTCATTTAGAATTCGGGTGTCATCTCGTCTTTGAAATGAACCTCTACCGAGTTTCCTTTCAAAGAGGGGCAGCTGTTGACACCTGATTTTTAATCATTTTTTCTATTGCTAAAGTAATAAAAAAATTCATAAAAATTCATAAAATTGAAAAATCAACTTTGGGGACCTTAGCCAAGCCTAGGGAACCAATTTTGACCAAAAAACGATTTTTCATATTTTTGTTATTTTTACGTATTTTTTATTTATTTATTTTCGAAAATTAATAGAAAATCCATAAAAATTCATAAAATTGAAAAATCAACTTTGGGAACCTTAACCAAGCCTAGGGAACCAATTTTGACCAAAAAATAATTTTTCATATTTTCGATATTTTTCGGTATTTTTATTTTCGAAAATTCATAAAAACAAAAAATTAAGAAAAATGAGAAAATTAAAAAATCAAGTTTGGAGCCTTGGCCAAGCTTAGGCAAATATTTTCGAACAAAAAAATAATTTTTTGTATTTATATATATTGTTTATATATTTTAGAAATTATGAGAATATTTAATAATTAATAGCATTTGAGGCTACAAAAATATATAAAAATAGTCAATATTTTTATTTTAAATCCCTTTTCATGTTGGTTATCACAAATTTAAAAAATCCAATTCGGGGTCGTGTATTCCTTCATGAGCCTAATCTCGAACCGGGTCTAAAAAATTCAATTTGAGTCAATTTATTTTCATTTTTTCACTTTTAGGAGTTGTGACATTGTTCTCTAATATTTCAAATTTTTATATTGGCCCAAATTATACTCAGAATGACTCAATTGTGCAAAAGGGCTTTAATTAAATTCTGCATTATTTTCAGTGGCAAGAAATGAGCTTAAATTTGACATGTGGTGAATTTTGACTAAGTATAGGGAAGGTATGTCATAAATTGTAAGGAGATTTGGACTTAAAGAAATATTTTTTCAGGGACTAAATTGTAAATACTTAAAATTCAAGGACTAGAGTGCAAATACCTAACTCTTGAAGGATTATTTTACAAATAATAAAAAGAAGAGTTAGTGGATAAATTAGAATAGAGAAGGGAAGATGAAGAAGAGGAGATGAAGAAGAGAAGTTGGAGAAGAATGGATGGAGAAAATAAGATAAGAATAGAGAAGGGAAGATGGAGATGAAGAAGAGTTAGTAGAGAAATTAGAATGGAAGATAAGAATAGAGAAGGGAAGATGGAGATTAAGAAGAGTTAGTGGAGAAATTAGAATGGGAGATAAATATGGAAAAGGGAAGATGAAGATGAAGAAGAGTTAGTGGAGAGATTAGAATGTGAGATAGAGATGGAGAATGGAAGATGAAAATGAAGAAGAGTTAGTGGAGAAATTAGAATGGGAGATAGAGTTAGTGGAAAAATTAGAATGGGAGATAGATGAGTAGGTTATAAAAAGAGGAAGAAGTGAGCTTGAGAGGGATTTTTTTTTAGAGAGAAAATTTGAAGTGTTTGGGAGGATTTTTTTTGGAGAGAAAATTTTGGATGTTTGAGAGAGTTTTGGGAAATTGAAGAAAAATTTGAGAGAAAGAAAATACCAAAAGAGAGAGAATTTTGAAGATGATGGGAGTTCAAAGCTAGGGATTATCATCACAAATTCCTTCATCGATCAATATAAATCAAGAGTTCATCCTCGTCAACGAGCAAGCAAATTCGAGCTAAGTGTTTTTATTTATTCATTTGTTTATGGTTTTACTTGCAAATTAGCACAAATTGTATACACTTTCTCCATCTCCTCTTTTTTTTCCATATTTTATGTCAGGAGAAGGATATCTCTACGTCAACAGCAAAAATCTCGTAGATATGCAAAAATCGGCCCAAACAAGCTCCTAAGCTGTCCACCGATTTCTCAACTGATCTGTGACTAAAAGTCCCTCTTAATTCAAAAGAAACTCTCTATATTGGGAACATAGAGAGCGAAAATCAATTATAGAAATCCCTCCCAAAAAAACGGGAGATAAGTACTCTTTCCACTCTTCTAGTTTTAGGTGCAGATTAGCACATATTTTGTATACTGACATTTCACTCTATTTTATGTCAGGAAGCCGCAGCTTTATATCAATGGTCAACCCTATGGAAGCACAAAATCGGCTTGGAGGAGTTCTCAAGCGCGCACAAATTTCAAATTGTTGAATCAATTCGTTGTATTTTATTTTAAAGAATTCATACTCCAGAATGGAGAGGACAAAGTCCATCCGCAATTTAAATACCTGCACCATAAATCCCAAAGGGAAGAGCCAAGCTAATGCTTAGCCTCCCATTGGAGGTTTTTACTTACAGTAGTTAAATACCTGCAACTTAAATACCTGTACCTTAAATCCCAAAGGGAAGAGCCAAGCCAATGCTTAGCCTCCCATTGGAGGTTTTTACTTACAGTAGTTAAATACCTGCAACTTAAATACCTATACCTTAAATCCCAAAGGGAAGAGCCAAGCCAATGCTTAGCCTCCCATTGGATGTTTTTACTTACAGTAGTTAAATACTTGCAACTTAAATACATGTACCTTAGATCCCAAAGGGAAGAGCCAAGCCAATGCTTAGCCTCCCATTGGAGGTTTTTACTTACAGTAGTTAAATACCTGCAACTTAAATACATGTACCTTAAATCCCAAAGGGAAGAGCCAAGCCAATGCTTAGCCTCCCATTGGAGGTTTTTACTTACAGTAGTTTAAATACTTGCAACTTAAATACCTGTACCTTAAATCCCAAAGGGAAGAGCCAAGCCAATGCTAGGCCTCCCATTGGAGGTGTTTATTCACTGTCATGTACTTCCTATAATTTAATTTTTGAATCATCAGACCCAAAAGATAAGTAGGTTGTAATACTGCACAGAAGTCGTTAACACACTCCTTCTTTCGGCTTCAGGGAATCTTTAACACTTAAAAAAATATAACAAATAAAAATATATACCATCCATGCATCCTATTTAAAAAGTGAAAACACAAAAGAGAATACCCTACTATAGCCTTAGGAATAAACCAAGCCTGAGTTGCCGAATTAGGATATCCATGAAATTAAGGTACCGAAAGGGCATTAGTTTTAATTAACTAGTGTAACCAAGTCCCCGAGCTCCTAATCTCTGGTTCGCAGGAATAAATTAGTTCTCCCACTAATTTATTTAGGTTTCTAATCGACCTACCAAGAACGATTAGTGGCGACTCCAAATTTTAAAATCATTTAAACAAAAACCAAAGTTGCAATTCGGTAGGGCTTGGGAGGGTCCGCGTTAGGTTAGTCAAATCTAATTAACCTAATAATCCGTTAACCCCTTTAAAATTTAAATTTTTTTTAGAGGGTCGCGACAAGGCTCTAGTGGAGTGTTCTCTTTTTGTATTTTCACTTTTTTAAATGGAATATATATGAGTGACTTTTTTTGGCATTTTCAAAATATTAAGTATTTCCCTAAAGCCAAAAGAGGGAGTGAGTTAACGACTTCTATGCAGTGCTGCTAGCTACTCATTTTGGGGTTTAGTGATTCAAAAATTAAATTACATGAAGTAAATAACAAAAAATAAATACCACCAATGGATAGTTCAGCCTTGGCTTAGTCCTCTCCTTTAGGGTTTAAGGTATAGGAATTTAAATTGCAGAAATTTAAAATGACCTCCAATGAGCGGGCTCTGCCCTTCACATTCTGGGGTTTAAATTTTTTAAAATAAAACGAATTGATTTGACAATTCGGGCCGAAATCCATCGACGGATCAATTGAAAATTTAATGGGCACTCAAGAGCTCGTCAGCGCCAATTTTACACCTCCATGGGATTTACCGTTGACTTGGAGTTGTCCTTTGCCTGACATAAAAATATGGAGAAATGGAGTAATGGAGCAAATATGATTTAATTCACATTAAAAATTAGAACAATGAAAGAGGCACTTAGCTTCAATGGCATTATGAGAAGTGCTTGATGGATATAATTGGTTCCTGCCTGAAATCAAATATGGGGAAATGGGAGAAGAGTAGAAAATTTGAGCTAGTTTATACAAAAAAAAATAAAGAGAGTAGAGGGACACTTAGCTTCAAATCTGGGATGAATTCTTGATTTATGTTGATCGATGAAGAAATTGATGATGATAACCCTCTAGCTTTAAACTCCCTTGATCTTCAAAAGTCTCTCTTTTTGGTATTTTCTTTCTCTCAAATTTTTCTTCAATCTCCCAAAACCCTCTCAAACATCCAAAATTTTCTCTCCAAAAAATTCTCCTCTCAAGCTCACTTCTTCCTCCTTTTATAAACCACTCATCTATCTCCCATTCTAATTTTTCCACTAACTCTTCTTCATTTTCATCTGTTGACACCTGATTTTTAATTATCTGTTCTCTTTCAAAATTGATAAAAAAAAAATCCATAAAAATTCATAAAAATTAAAAATCAACTTTGGGCACCTGGGCCAAGCCTAAGGAACCAATTTTGACCAAAAAATGATTTTTCATATTTTCAGTATTTTTCGGTATTTTTTAGAAATTAAGAAAGTATCATAAAAAATAAAAACAAATAACGTTTGAGGCCATAAAAATGTGAATGAATAGTGGATGTTTTTATCTTAATCTTCTCTTCATTTTGGTCAAAGAAAATTTAAAATATTGATATAGAATCAGGAATTAATTTGTTAATCTCATTTTTAGGTTAATAAAAAAAATTAATTAATTAGAAAATCAATTTAGCTTTATAATTTTCTATTTTTGCGTCTCTGGAGTCGAGACATTATCTCCAAATAGTCCAAGTTTTTCAAAAGAGCCTAATGGTGCACTTCATACAGACTTTGCGGCAAAAGAGTGAAAAAAAAAGGGAAAGAAAAAAAAAGAAAAAAAAAAGGAAAAATTATGAAGAAGTGCACATCGCATCAGCCATGCCACATCATATGATCGCATCCACTTTAATGATTTTGGTCTAAATTGATAAGATGAACTAAAGTAGCACCGGTATAAAAATATTTAGGATTAGATTATTATCTAGATAAAAAATTTACGGTCGGATTAATATCAATACAAGAACTTTAGTATTTTTTTTTATTATTTTCCGGTAAAAATTGAGTGCATGGTGATGGAGTATTTTTCATCGGCCACGGGTCCCAATCGACGGGCGTGGCGAGTAATAAAATGGGGCTCGACAGTGATTGTGGATGGTGGAACGTACTGATTGCTGTACGGTGATCGAAGTAGTATAGCACAGATCAATCGCGCAGCGCAAGTTTCTCTCAGAGTCATTACCATCTGCCCGATTGGACCATCGTTGGCCCATCACACTAGCGGGTCGACGAGAAAGTGGAGCGAGCAAGTTGTCCAGTTTAATCTACTGCCGGAGTATCCAATCATGGTTAAACGTATGCTATCGTCAGATATTACGGGCGAATTTTGGATAGATCTCCCAAAACAATTTTGTCAATCACGCAAGACATAACTATCATTTTTGTAAAAAAAATGATATGAATGAAGATAGCACAAGAGGAAACATCATCCTGAGAGGAATATACTTTAAAATGGGATATGGCAGAGTCTCGAAGGGGGACAATTTCTTAGTGGAGTAGATCTTTCGGTGAGGGGGGATTAAAAAATTGGGAGCGGACGTTCAGATGAAGACGTTGGTGAAGTTTACTTGCGGGAGAGAGTTACAAGGAATGGAAGATGGAGGAGATATTCTCGGTGGAAGGAGGATCATGAGGTGCAGTCTTGGAAGCCAGAGGTGGAAAAAGAAGGACAGCTGGGGTGTGTGGAAGGACAGCTCGGGGGGGATCTCTCTCCTTTTCTTCATCACCTTGTTCTTCGTGAAGGGGGGTCTGGGAGGTTGGAGATCACTTTTCCTGGGGGCCAATTCATCTAAAATAGAGGCAGCGGCTTAATTTGGGGAGATCATCGATCGCCAGTCTTAAGTCTGCAAATGTCTTCTCTAATGCATTTTTTTTTCTTCGCTCTAGAGTTTCATTTCATTTACATAAGCTGCAGCAATTTGTTCATGAAAGGGGAGAGGGGAACATCGAGGGCATTTTTTTTCCTATCTCGCATCTTCAGTTGGAAAGTTTCACAGAGAGGGACTCGATCGGAGATGCCTGGGCGCCCAAGACAAACGGAGAGAAATACACGAATCACGCGAATGGATGCAGCCCTCAACACCATGCGCCCGTACGGCTTTCCGGAGAAGATGATCCGCGAGACTGTTCGAGAGCTACCCACAGTTTATACCGGGGATTGGCACTGCATTGAGGCTGATGCGTAATCGACACTCATCGAAGTTATTATTGAGAAGCTGAATCAACATGAGACTAGGGAGGCTACTCTAACTTTTGGTTTTAAAAAAAACTTGATATCCTCATTTTCCTTTCTGGGTACTTTTGTTTGAGCTCGTGTGGAAATATACTGGTTTGCGTATAATCGCTCTATTGTTGAACGAACCGGAGATTAAATGGTGAAAATGATGTGAAGTTAGTTTTCAAATTGTGTCTCTGGTCTGTGCTCATGGGCTAAAAGTTTTTTCCAATTTGCCAAGACTACATAAATGTTTTGATGTTGTCGTAGTCTAGTGCAAAGAAATGTGTCCTTCATCTCGTGTTGATTTGAACTGTTACAATAGCAAAACTAATTAGGAAGTTCGTGGAGCGCATTGGGCCATATTACCCACAAACTTCAATATGCTGAAGGGGGAATTTTTGCTGAACAAATTTTTGATAGTAAATAGTAGTCCGGGAATTGTTTTGGCGAATAATAGGATTGTGCATGACTGCTGTTTCAAAATGTTTCAGAAGGTGAATTTTACAACTAAAAGGAGCAATTAGTATTGATTCAAGGGTCTGATGGTGCCTTATTTGTTGTCTTGATCCACTGTCTAGATAATTTTCTTGAGATTGTAGGAGCTAATATGCCGGTGGGTGATTGATGAGTATTTAATTCTTGTGCTGGCAATGGATGATATAGTCTGGGGACAATAATTTCTATGCTCGTATAACATCTTCTTTGTACTTATTGATAAAAGAAAGGTACAAATTAATAAAGATCTGGGATGAGCAAACTCATTAAAAATTGATGACCCTGCAGAAGTGAGGTCATACTCTGCAGGCTTCTTTGCAACGTTAACTTGGTGTATAAGATTTATACGGTATTTGGCACCGAAAGGGGAATAAAAGGAATTTGCAATAATAGATGTTTATTGATTGGAATTGTGATGTGGTAAGATAGAAATCTGAATTTTTTGCAAATTATATCAGTTAGGGCGAATTTATGCGTTTTCTTCCTTGATTATTCTGTAATCATTGCTGCACATACGCACACAAACACGCACATATAATTAGACTCGTGTGAGCCTGTGCAAAAGGATTAGCATTCCTTTGAGATATAGTAACCCTTAATATTGTTGGGAGTGTCATTTTTAATCGAATTTTTCTGCAGCTATAAAAGAACGAGATTTTCTTGTTGATTCCTTTTGCCTTCAGTCTTGGCATTTCATTAAATCATTCTATTTCTCTTCTCTTTAGAGTCTCTAATTAAGCGTCCATTGCTTGTACTAAAAGAGTTGCTTAGCAATAGAAATATAGATGTCTATGCAAGGGATATACGATGTTTTCTTTTTAATTAAACATATTTCTAAAACTCGTCTCCACTTCTGTTTCACCATATTTTATGTCAGGTTCTGACGACTCCATACCAAGGGTAATTTCATGGAGGTGCAGACAAAATCGGCCCAGACAAGCTCCTAAGTGGCCACCAATTTCTCAGCTGATCTGTGATTAAAAGTCACTTTTAATTCAAAAAAAGACTCTCTATATTGGGAACATAGAGAGCGAAAATCAATTATAGAAATCCCCTCCCAAAAAAATGGGAGATAAGTGCTCTTTTCACTCTTTTGGTTTTAGGTGCAAATTAGCATAGGCTTTGTATACTTACACTTCACTCTATTTTATGTCAGGAAGCCGCAGCTCTATATCAATGGTCAATCCTATGGAAGCACAAAATCGGCTTGGAGGAGTCCTCAAGCGCGCACAAATTTCAAATTGTTGAATCAATTCGTTGTATTTCATTTTAAAAAATTCATACCCCAAAATGGAGAGGACAAAGTCCATCCGCAATTTAAATACCTGCACCATAAATCCCAAAGGGAAGAGCCAAGCCAATGCTTAGCCTCCCATTGGAGATTTTTACTTATAGTAGTTAAATACCTGCAACTTAAATACCTGCACCTTAAATCCCAAAGGGAAGAGCCAAGCCAATGCTTAGCCTCCCATGGGAGGTTTTTACTTACAGTTGTTAAATACCTGCACCTTAAATCCCAAAGGGAAGAGCCAAGCCAATGCTTAGCCTCCCATTGGAGGTTTTTACTTACAGTAGTTAAATACCTGCAACTTAAATACCTGTACCTTAAATCCCAAAGGGAAGAGCCAAGCCAATGCTTAGCCTCCCATTGGAGGTTTTTACTTACAGTAGTTAAATACCTGCAACTTAAATACCTGTACCTTAAATCCCAAAGGGAAGAGCCAAGCCAATGCTTAGCCTCCCATTGGAGGTTTTTACTTACAGTAGTTAAATACCTGCAACTTAAATACCTGTACCTTAAATCCCAAAGGGAAGAGCCAAGCCAATGCTTAGCCTCCCATTGGAGGTTTTTACTTACAGTAGTTAAATACATGCAACTTAAATACCTGTACCTTAAATCCCAAAGGAAAGAGCCAAGCCAATGCTTAGCCTCCCATTGGAGGTTTTTACTTACAGTAGTTAAATACCTGCAACTTAAATACCTGTACCTTAAATCCCAAAGGGAAGAGCCAAGCCAATGCTTAGCCTCCCATTGGAGGTTTTTACTTACAGTAGTTTAAATACTTGCAACTTAAATACCTGTACCTTAAATCCCAAAGGGAAGAGCCAAGCCAATGCTAGGCCTCCCATTGGAGGTGTTTATTCACTGTCATGTACTTCCTATAATTTAATTTTTGAATCATCAGACCCAAAAGATGAGTAGGTCGTAATACTGCACAGAAGTCGTTAACACACTCCCTCTTTCGGCTTCAGGGAATCTTTAACACTTAAAAAATATAACAAATAAAAATATATACCATCCACGCATCCTATTTAAAAAGTGAAAACACAAAAGAGAATACCCTACTAGAGTCTTAGGAATAAATCAAGCCCGAGTTGCCAAATTAGGATATCCATGAAATTAAGGTACCGAAAGGGCATTAGTTTTAATTAACTAGTGTAACCAAGTCCCCGAGCCCCTAATCTCTGGTTCGCAGGAATAAATTAGTTCTCCCGCTAAGTGGCGACTCCAAATTTTAAAATCATTTAAACAAAAACCAAAGTTGCGATTCGGTAGGGCTTGGGAGGGTCCGTGTTAGGTTAGTCAAATCTAATTAACCTAATAATCCGTTAACCCCCTTTAAAATTTTAAATTTTTTTTTAGAGGGTCGCGACAGCTTGGCGACTCCGCTGGGGACGGGATTTTTAAATTTTCGAAAAAAGATACCAATTGGAATACTTGAATTTTTTCAAAATTTTAAAAGTCTTAGTGGACTTAGGCCAATGAAAATTTCATGGATATCTCGCTTCTGGCGATCTTATTTGGGACTCATTCTATAGGTGTTATATGTTTTTGCAGGATGGGAGTTATAAGGGGCGGAGTGTTTGGCTAACTCCTTTGTTTTGCAGGCTCGGTGTTTGGTTTATTTGTTTAATTTCGCATATTTTTAGAAGCGCTGTTTTGATATCAATTGTTGTGCATGTCTTGCATACTCTGAGGATCACGACACCTGCACACACAAGCGTCTAAACCCAAGTCGCGAAATTCTTCCTAGAAAACCATAGATAGGGATCGAATATGTAAAGCTCTTGCGTCGATTACGCTCGGGTTGACCATATTTTATCCCGCTCATTATCTGAATTGACAATTCTTCCCATTGTGATTTGATTGCGCGGAGGGTAAGGTTGTCAATTCAGATAGTGGGGGCCTTTTAGGTCCATACCTTGTCTCTCCTTCTTTTATTTTCTAAAGTCCACTCCTCACTTGAGTCATGCGCATGACTATGTGATTTGCATTTCTCCAAGGTAAAAGTAAGTTCTCTAATTTTATCTTGTATTTATTTTCGGTCGGTCCATGCTAGGTGTTAGTTAGTTGTTGAGCTTGATATTACGACCATTCTTTTTAAGAGAAAATAAAAATTAAATTTGTCCCTCATTTCTTTAAAAAAAAATTTTTTTTTGAAAAAATGATGTAAAAAAATCCCTTTATGGGAATTTTATTAACCAATAAGGGATTTTTGTCATATTTTTATTGCTTCAATAAAAATGAAATTTTCCTGAAAAAATTTTCCTCTGAAAATTTCAATAAAAAGAAAAATTCCTTAAAAAAAAAACTTTGGTAAACATCAAGTGATTTTATCACATTCTTTCAAATTATAAAAACTTGCAACAAAAATTCTTTTCGAGAAATTCGCTCATGTTTTTCTAAGAAAATTTTCTTAGACTAATGTCTCGGGGGAATTTTGTTAACTAATAAAGGATTTCTGTCATGTCTTTCCTGCTTCAATAAAAATAAAATTTTCCTGACAAATTTACCTCTGAAAATTTATTCTGATAAAAAGGAAATTCCTTCAAAAAGTTTAGTAAACGTCAAGAGATTTTGTCACATTCCTTAAAAAAAATAATAAAAAAAAGAGTAATAAATCTGCAAAAAAATTCTGTATTAACCCATTTCTTCCTAAGGGAATTTTTTTTTTCTTTTCTGATTTCTCATAAAAATAAAAAAAATCAAATTGGACTAATATAGGAGTCATGGACCGACATTCCTTGTGTCGCATACTAATTATATCATTTTCTTTTGCAGGGAAATCCTAGATACCCTAGACGGGTGTAAAAATTAAGTTCAAAATATATCAAGAATCATCTCCAGAAATACCAAAAGACGAAAAACACCGAGGCTTCAACCGTTAATTCCGGGGGGCAAACGAACACTGTCCATCTTTGACAGACAGAGTTATGTCAATCCGTAAACTTGTATGGGCAGTGTATTCTGATATGACGGTGGATTTATACTGATTAAACATGGGGGCATATTTAATGTATTGCAGAGGATCCCGCGTCTTTTGAAAAACAATATGGATTATATAATCAGAACCCATGAAACAAATACCTTTACCTGATCAAATCAACCAGAGACCGGTCTTAAAATTTCCTCTTATCCGAAACATGCGGAGGGCTTTAGAGGACCGAGGTTCTATTAATGAACGTGGCCCACAGAAATTTCTCCCGACGCTACAGGCGACCGACACGAGCAAGTGGACGCCGAAAGAAACAAAATATGGATAAAAGTGGGCACACAACAGGTGGCCGGATTTACTACCAGCGCACTGATCGAGTTGTCATAGCGTTATTGTTCGTGATCTCAAGATGGATAGTGGGGGCCACCGCCGAACCCATCATCAATGTTCTCGATATCATCGTCTGGAGCAATTAAACAAGGACATCAAGAAGAACATTAAGCCTCGACATCTTCGGTACCTCAAATCGCTCTGTTATGCTATGCGGAAGAAACGATAGCAGGAAAATTAAAAAAAAAAACAAAACAAAACACGTGAAGCTTTTCTTTCATTCCATTCATCAAAGAGTATTACAACAACTCACTGGGGAGGAAAGGTAAAGCCAAACTGGGCCCTGATGACCATTACGAAAGAGCTCAACTGACTCTCCAAACAGTTGATGCTCTGGATGCACCGGGCGCTCTCGGGATCAAGCTCCGCGAGCCTAAAGAAGAGGCGATCGCACTTCTCTTTAACCTGGGCCATAGTAGCCTCGTAATGCTCAACGGCAAACTCCAGGTCCGGAACCGCTGCCCTCTCGAAAGCAATGTCTGCCGTAATGTCATCAAGTCTCTCCTGCAGCCAACCACATTTACACCTCATCACAATATTGCCTGGCTCCTGTTCGGCGTAAGTTCGGACCAAGGCCAGACGGTCCACCAACTTTCCCCTCTCACGAACCAGCCACGAAAGCTGATCGTTGGCAAACTTGAGGGCCTTTTTGTGATTATCAGCCACAAACGTAACTGTTGCCAGACGCTCGTGCCGGTCTCGGTAACGGGCTTTCACGACGGTGGTCACAAGGACCGTCTCATAAGCACGGTTATAGGCAGCCAGAAAATTGATGAAGAGGGTCGAGAAGTTCCGGTACTCCTTCCCTAGTTGGGTACCCTCAACAGAAGCAGCGTCCACGGTCCTAAATAAACCGAGGATTTCAGCCTCAACGGTAGAGTTTTTGGCTATATGAGCGTAACCTCTACCAAGAAGATTGTAGAGTCTCTCCCACCCAGCTAGGACTTCGGCGGATAAGGTATGGTTAGGAGAATTGGCCATTTTTGAAAGCAAAATACGAAAGAAAGGGGGAGAGAGGTGAGGCAGATGAGCGGAATGCGAAGATGGTAATCTGCTTTGAAGTAAATATTGATTTCATAGTGACGGTATCAACCAGTCAAGATTTCTCTTATCTACCATTCTCTGTCGGCAACACCCCCGCTGGCTCGAATTCCAGTCAAGCGGCAACCTCAAGCTGAGCAGACCCGACGTCTCTGCAGAAAAGTTGGACGGGCCGCCACCACTTTGAAAAAGAAAGAATAAAAAACGAGCTGAGTGGGAGACAAAGAAATTTTCGGCTGAAAAGGAGATACAATTCGTCTTTATTGGAGGACCCGCCAGTAAATCGACGGTGGAGATCTTGACAAGGGCCATCTACCGCGAAAAGAAAAAAGGAAGACAAACTGAGCGAGAAACAAGGATTTCCCCTTTGATCAAAAGCTGAATATCAGATTTTCTCCCTCGGAAAATCTAATAGCGCTGCCCGTGAAGAGGGAAGTCGTTGCTATTGCCAGAGAGAGAACTTGTCCCCATTTGATAGTGAGAGTTCATTCGCAAGAACTCGCAGGAGAAAGATAAAGAGGAAGGAGTTCTCGTGGGAGAGGAATTCAAAACCTTTACCATCAAAGCATCGGCTTTCAAAACCTGTTACGAGAAGCCATCGACGATCCCGTGATCCCTCAAGTCCAAGAAGACATCCTAAGGCGGTCTCGAGTTGGCAGTCCTTGTTCCAGAAATATGTCGAGTATTAGGGAAACGGGCGCATGTTCAACCCTGGTCAAAGCTGATGAAGTTCCTTACCCTGAGGGTCTACTGGTCATGGCCATTGACGGTAATCCAGTCTCTCTGTCAATCCTTGTTACCGTATTAAGAAAATGCCGGTATAAGGTTGTAGCTCAAGCAAAGGCGACAGAGGCTTTAGAGATATTAAGGAGGAGTAGTGACCCGTTTGATATTGTCCTCACCGCCATGGTAGGGATTGACATGGATGTTTTCACTCTCTTGGAAGTCATCAATTCTAAATTAAACATGCCAGTCCTCGTAATATCGGCAAGCGATGATCAGCAAGCCCTAATGAAAGCTGTCTTAAATGGGGCCCAAGACGTCGTAACGAAACCAGTTAGAGTTCAGATGCTTCAAAACATATGGCAGCACGTGGTAAGGAAGCAATTGCACGACCATGAGAACAAGCATCAAGCCTTCAATTTTGTTCCAAGCAACTGGAGAAAGAAGATGAGTTGGTCTCCCGAGCTGCATCGTATGTTTGTTAATGCAGTTCAGCAGCTAGGAATAGATTCGGCACGGCCACAACATATACTGGAAATTATGAAGGTAGAGGGACTCACTAAAGCAAATGTTTCGAGTCATCTTCAGAAGTACAGAAAAAGGGTGAGAGAACACAATGCAGCTCAGAATCAAGAAAACCAAGGCGGGACTGATCCAAGCCTGAACGTCGAGTCTCCTCGCCACCATAAGTTCCCCAGGTTAGCATGGGGCGAGCCACTTCCCATCATCAACCAAGCTAGTAGCCATGCCATCAATCCCCCAAGCGTTAATCAAAGTATCCCCCAGAATCACCCTAATGCTCTTCAAGAGTATAGACCGCAGGAGCAGTGTATTCAGATTCCTTGGTTTGAGCACCAACCTGTGGCTAGAACTCATCCCATGATCAGCGCGCCTGCGCAGCCAGAGAATCAGACAAGAAGTTATCCTGAGCACTTCCACTTCTCTAATCCTCGAATGGAAGGAGTTTTTGGCAGCAGGACAGTTGGTGATCCCCACACTTTCTCGAGTAATGATGAAGGCTCCAGCATGATAAGTCAAATTGCTCGTGGCGAGGACAGAATGAGAAATCTACCGCCAGCATTTGCCAACAACAATGCCCAATTCGAGCATCAGTTGCTGGAAGGTTCAAGAGATTACCCAGATGATGAGCTTACTGCCCTAGTCAACCAGTTTAGGGTTGACAGACGTCCCAAGCCGCGATCAGGAGCCAGTGAGTAGGGACTCTCAAACATCGGTTATCCACACCCGAACCAACACGAGACTAGCTGATTATCGAAGAGCCACAGGAGAGGCAGAACTGACCTTGAATAAGTGCACCTTTCATTTCATGCTTAATTCCCCTGCGTATGATATTTTCCAGCTTTCTAGGTGTCTCGATTTAATTCAAGGACAAGGGGGCAATTTATTTATCCCGTCGAATGCGTGAATCCCTTTTTATGCTAGATTTTAGGGCGGATCAATTTGTGGCAACGTCGCTGACTGCCATAATGAGAAATGTTGAATGGCCTCACGTAGGGAAATTTCAAGTGAAAAGCCCAGGCGAGCTCGAAGACGGGTAACTGTGTGTCGTTCCAATTTACCCTCAATCGTTGCAAAATGCTAAATTGGATTTGTTCCATTCTCACCCAGGGGATTGGAAAGTGCCTCAAGAGTGTCGCAAAATGAAATGACCCAATGGAATGCGATAGGACTCATTCGCCTTCAAGGTAACCTTCAAATTAAAGGAGCCCTCTGGTCAACGGACCCGATGGCATGGAAAATGATAATGGTCCAAGGCAACCCGAAAGAAAACAAGGCCCAACTAAGCAAAGCACATATGTGGCAAGCTCAAAGTGAAGGGCAACTCGGGACATACAATTCAATCCAATCCAAATGAAAGAACTTCCTCAATTCAAATTCAATGGAAGTATACACAAGGGTAAAACAGTATCGTTCCAATTTTTCTAGAATATGAAGAACATATACTGCCGCATTCTCTTTCATTTTTGCAGGGGAAGTCTCTACTGGCCAAATTTTCCTGTCTACCATTCCCTATCAGTATCACCTCCGCTACTCGTCTCCAATCTCGAGCCAAGAAAATCCGACGTCTCTACGGAAAAGTTGGACGAGACGCCACTACTTTGAAAAAGAAAGGATAAAAAATAAGCTGAGTGGGAGACAAAGACATTTTCGGCAGAAAAGAGATACGACTCGTCTTTATTGAAGAACTCGCCAGCAAATTGACGGTGGAGACAGTAACAAGGGGCCCCCTTCCACGGAAAGATGGAAGGAGGCGAGCTGGGCGAGAGATACGATGAAAAGAAAATCGAGAAAGCCAGAACACTCGAGAGAGGCAATACAGTTGCTAAACCCACGTCTAATTTTAAAGGAGGCATCTTCTTGATAATTCTCATTCGTGCTCGAAAGAGAGACTCTTAAAGCATACGCAGTCTCCCAGAAAAATCCAGAGAGTAAAAATACAAGAAGAGATATCAAACTTTGAGAAATCGTTAACCAAATCGAAGATGTCTCAACCCAACACACTTGAAAGTTATCGTTACTTGCTGAATATGGGAGAGGAAGAATTCGAAGCCATATTTGGGATCGAGCCTATGGAGCCCGGCCCTTCCACCGACGACGTCCAAGAGCCCGGTAAGGACAATGACAACAACGGTAAAGGTCAAAAGAAGCGTTACCGTCGCCATACTGAGGAGCAAGTACGAAAGCTTGAAGCTTTCTTCAGAACGTGCCCTATGCCAGACGGCAAACAAAAAATGGAACTGAGTCAAGAGCTAGGCCTTGAACCTTCGCAAATCAAGTTCTGGTTTCAAAATAGACGAACCCGAATGAAGACTCGTCATGAGCACAACGAAGCCGAGTTTCTAAGAGTTGAAAATGAAAACCTCCGAGCGGAAAACAAGATGTATAAAGAGACTTTTGACTCCGCCACCTGCCCCAACTGCAATAGCCTCCTCCTCTCCCTCGATGAAATGAATGATCTGAGGATCGAAAATGCACGTTTAAGAGGTGAGTTAGACCAATTTATAACAGGATCGAGTTCTGTTGGAGCAGGGTACAAAAGGACCAATGATACTGGATCAGTATCAATACCTCCCGAGGAAGAAGGGACAGATCACCACCAAGCGGACATTGACGATGATCTTTTCGCCATAATCAACCAGTTTGATATCGGTAAAGCATCGGGACTGTGATGCACTTGTTCAGCCAGTGACCACCAGACCTTCGATATGGCCGATGCATACCTAATTTGGGATGAAGCCAGCTGATCATGGGAGAGCCTGTAGAGGAAGCAGAACTGATCCTGAATGAGTGAATGTGTTTTATTTCCTTGCGTGATATGTTTTTCTGCTTTTGTGAATGTGTAAAAGCAAGGAGTAATAATCCGACTTCCCCCTATTAAATGCTCGAATCCGCCACCTCACCAACCTCGCGACGAATTGATGGCGAGTAAAAATCTGCATAAACCTGAAGGGTAACTCCGTATCGTTTCAATTTACCCTCAGTTGCTCCAAGTTTTAAAATTAAGCCCCTTCTATTCTCAGGAAATTGCAAATCGACCCGAGAACGCAATCATATCCGAATACACGTTGAACAAAATTTGGGGGCAAATCGACTCATGGGCATTACCACGGGATGGACAGCTTCGGACAAAGGAAAGTACAAGCGAAAGATGCGAACAATCTCAGAAATGGGTAATTCTGTATCGTTCTAATGTGCACATAATCATCTCAAGTCTTGAATTGTCTTATTCCATTCTTAACAGGGATTGCAAATTATCTTGAGAAATACCGTAACATGACCCAAGGTGATACAACAAGGCTGCTTTATCCCCAAAGATTAACTTTTGAAAGGATAGCCCCATGGACACCTATGGTCCAATGGACCGAATGGTATGAGGGATGACAGTAGGTCCGAAATATCCCGAGTTCGATCCCCGAGGGTGGGGAATGTTGTATGTATTATAAATAAATGAAACAACTTTTTGTGCATTTCTTTTTGCAAGCAGGAATACTCGATGAGTAATACCGAAGTCAATATTTTGCCACATTCTCGGCTTAATGGTGAAGCATCCAACAAAAGTCGAAGAAAACTCAATCCAACAAAACTGGTAAAAGACTCGTGCAAGACATTCAAGATGAAGGGTAAATCAGTATCGTTTTCAATTTATCCCTTTTAATACTGGCTGATATGTCTCTTTTTCTTTTTACAGGAAATATTTATACTAACATTTAACATGTTGAAGGAGACAAATCCAAAAGAAAATTATGATCATCTGACAAGATCTATTCTGGTGAAAAATGGGGCAAATTGATCACAAGCTCTGAAGCGAAAAAGCAAATATGTCTTCCTTATCTCGTTTGATTTCAAGAATAATTTCTCTGCTTTTTACAGGGGCATTCAACCGCTAAACCGTGGCGGTCGCTGTCATTAAACAAACCGAAATGCTCCCTCACCCATATGCTTCATCACGTAGAGACAAAGTTTGAGACGAACCACCCCTCGACATAAGGAGTAGGCTTCCCAATTTGTTCGGTCCGCCCACATACCAGGGGCAATTCAAATCCGCCCATATTTGCACATTATATAAACACACGTAATGCTAAAAAATTGTCACATCTGCATTGTGCTTACACAGTTCATGAATTATGTATGACTATTCCGTGTGTTTAACTTACCAACTCCAACTTAGAGCATAAACTGCACAAGAGATATCAAATGTGCAAAATGGGGCATGACAGGATGAGGAAAGGCAAACCAAGTCCTTCTTACAGGCATAAAGTCCTTCTTATAGGCAAATCAAGTCCTGCTTACAGGCAAACAAAGTCCTTCTTACAGGCAAAGCAAGTCCTTCTTACAGGCAGATCAAGTCCTGCTTACAGGCAAACAAAGTCCTTCCTATAGGCAAAGCAAGTCCTTCTTACAGGCACAAAATCCTTCTTACAGGCAAATCAAGTCCTTCTTACAGGCATAAAGTCCTTCTTACAGGCAAATCAAGTCCTTCTTACAGGCAAAGCAAGTCCTTCTTACAGGCACAAAGTCCTTCTTACAGGCAAAGTAAGTCTTTCTTACAGGCAAATCAAGTCCTTTTTAAAGGCAAATTAAGTCCTTTTTACAAGCAAATCAAGTCCTTCTTACAGGCATAAAGTTCTTCTTACAGGCAAATCAAGTCCTTCTTACAGGCAAACAAAGTCCTTCTTACAGGCAAATCAAGTCCTTCTTACAGGCACAAAGTCCTTCTTATAGGCAAATCAAGTCCTTCTTACAGGCAAATTAAGTCCTTTTTACAGGCAAATCAAGTCCTTCTTACAGGCAAATTAAGTCCTTTTTACAGGCATTAAGTCCTTTTTACAGGCACAAAGTCCTTTTTACAGGCACAAAGTCCTTTTTACAGGCACAAAGTCCTTTCTACAGGCACCAAGTCCTACTTACAGGTATCTCCATGGGGTGACCTACCATACGGGTCAAATCTCAATCAAAATTTAATTAGTAGAATACTTTCATTAGGAATCTACCATGGGTTGATCCACCATACGGGTCAAATTTTAATTCAATTTTTAATCAGTAGAATCCTTTTATTAGGAATATATCATGGGTTGCCCTACCATACGGGCTCAAGTTCAACCACTCTAAGGTTTTCTTATAACGAATCTTTAGGTTCTCATTTCATTTTTAGTGGAACATTCATGTCACGACTCTTTTTATTTTCTTGGGTTGAGTTGATTAAGATTCAGGTGCCATCTCGTCTTTGAAATGAACCTCTCCCGAGCTTCCTTTCAAAGAGGGGCAGCTGTTGACACCTGATTTTTAATTATCTGTTCTCTTTCAAAATTGATAAAAAAAAAATCCATAAAAATTCATAAAAATTAAAAATCAACTTTGGGCACCTGGGCCAAGCCTAAGGAACCAATTTTGACCAAAAAATGATTTTTCATATTTTCAGTATTTTTCGGTATTTTTTAGAAATTAAGAAAGTATCATAAAAAATAAAAACAAATAACGTTTGAGGCCATAAAAATGTGAATGAATAGTGGATGTTTTTATCTTAATCTTCTCTTCATTTTGGTCAAAGAAAATTTAAAATATTGATATAGAATCAGGAATTAATTTGTTAATCTCATTTTTAGGTTAATAAAAAAAATTAATTAATTAGAAAATCAATTTAGCTTTATAATTTTCTATTTTTGCGTCTCTGGAGTCGAGACATTATCTCCAAATAGTCCAAGTTTTTCAAAAGAGCCTAATGGTGCACTTCATACAGACTTTGCGGCAAAAGAGTGAAAAAAAAAGGGAAAGAAAAAAAAAGAAAAAAAAAGGAAAAATTATGAAGAAGTGCACATCGCATCAGCCATGCCACATCATATGATCGCATCCACTTTAATGATTTTGGTCTAAATTGATAAGATGAACTAAAGTAGCACCGGTATAAAAATATTTAGGATTAGATTATTATCTAGATAAAAAATTTACGGTCGGATTAATATCAATACAAGAACTTTAGTATTTTTTTTTATTATTTTCCGGTAAAAATTGAGTGCATGGTGATGGAGTATTTTTCATCGGCCACGGGTCCCAATCGACGGGCGTGGCGAGTAATAAAATGGGGCTCGACAGTGATTGTGGATGGTGGAACGTACTGATTGCTGTACGGTGATCGAAGTAGTATAGCACAGATCAATCGCGCAGCGCAAGTTTCTCTCAGAGTCATTACCATCTGCCCGATTGGACCATCGTTGGCCCATCACACTAGCGGGTCGACGAGAAAGTGGAGCGAGCAAGTTGTCCAGTTTAATCTACTGCCGGAGTATCCAGTCATGGTTAAACGTATGCTATCGTCAGATATTACGGGCGAATTTTGGATAGATCTCCCAAAACAATTTTGTCAATCACGCAAGACATAAATATCATTTTTGTAAAAAAAATGATATGAATGAAGATAGCACAAGAGGAAACATCATCCTGAGAGGAATATACTTTAAAATGGGATATGGCAGAGTCTCGAAGGGGGACAATTTCTTAGTGGAGTAGATCTTTCGGTGAGGGGGGATTAAAAAATTGGGAGCGGACGTTCAGATGAAGACGTTGGTGAAGTTTACTTGCGGGAGAGAGTTACAAGGAATGGAAGATGGAGGAGATATTCTCGGTGGAAGGAGGATCATGAGGTGCAGTCTTGGAAGCCAGAGGTGGAAAAAGAAGGACAGCTGGGGTGTGTGGAAGGACAGCTCGGGGGGGATCTCTCTCCTTTTCTTCATCACCTTGTTCTTCGTGAAGGGGGGTCTGGGAGGTTGGAGATCACTTTTCCTGGGGGCCAATTCATCTAAAATAGAGGCAGCGGCTTAATTTGGGGAGATCATCGATCGCCAGTCTTAAGTCTGCAAATGTCTTCTCTAATGCATTTTTTTTCTTCGCTCTAGAGTTTCATTTCATTTACATAAGCTGCAGCAATTTGTTCATGAAAGGGGAGAGGGGAACATCGAGGGCATTTTTTTTCCTATCTCGCATCTTCAGTTGGAAAGTTTCACAGAGAGGGACTCGATCGGAGATGCCTGGGCGCCCAAGACAAACGGAGAGAAATACACGAATCACGCGAATGGATGCAGCCCTCAACACCATGCGCCCGTACGGCTTTCCGGAGAAGATGATCCGCGAGACTGTTCGAGAGCTACCCACAGTTTATACCGGGGATTGGCACTGCATTGAGGCTGATGCGTAATCAACACTCATCGAAGTTATTATTGAGAAGCTGAATCAACATGAGACTAGGGAGGCTACTCTAACTTTTGGTTTTAAAAAAAACTTGATATCCTCATTTTCCTTTCTGGGTACTTTTGTTTGAGCTCGTGTGGAAATATACTGGTTTGCGTATAATCGCTCTATTGTTGAACGAACCGGAGATTAAATGGTGAAAATGATGTGAAGTTAGTTTTCAAATTGTGTCTCTGGTCTGTGCTCATGGGCTAAAAGTTTTTTCCAATTTGCCAAGACTACATAAATGTTTTGATGTTGTCGTAGTCTAGTGCAAAGAAATGTGTCCTTCATCTCGTGTTGATTTGAACTGTTACAATAGCAAAACTAATTAGGAAGTTCGTGGAGCGCATTGGGCCATATTACCCACAAACTTCAATATGCTGAAGGGGGAATTTTTGCTGAACAAATTTTTGATAGTAAATAGTAGTCCGGGAATTGTTTTGGCGAATAATAGGATTGTGCATGACTGCTGTTTCAAAATGTTTCAGAAGGTGAATTTTACAACTAAAAGGAGCAATTAGTATTGATTCAAGGGTCTGATGGTGCCTTATTTGTTGTCTTGATCCACTGTCTAGATAATTTTCTTGAGATTGTAGGAGCTAATATGCCGGTGGGTGATTGATGAGTATTTAATTCTTGTGCTGGCAATGGATGATATAGTCTGGGGACAATAATTTCTATGCTCGTATAACATCTTCTTTGTACTTATTGATAAAAGAAAGGTACAAATTAATAAAGATCTGGGATGAGCAAACTCATTAAAAATTGATGACCCTGCAGAAGTGAGGTCATACTCTGCAGGCTTCTTTGCAACGTTAACTTGGTGTATAAGATTTATACGGTATTTGGCACCGAAAGGGGAATAAAAGGAATTTGCAATAATAGATGTTTATTGATTGGAATTGTGATGTGGTAAGATAGAAATCTGAATTTTTTGCAAATTATATCAGTTAGGGCGAATTTATGCGTTTTCTTCCTTGATTATTCTGTAATCATTGCTGCACATACGCACACAAACACGCACATATAATTAGACTCGTGTGAGCCTGTGCAAAAGGATTAGCATTCCTTTGAGATATAGTAACCCTTAATATTGTTGGGAGTGTCATTTTTAATCGAATTTTTCTGCAGCTATAAAAGAACGAGATTTTCTTGTTGATTCCTTTTGCCTTCAGTCTTGGCATTTCATTAAATCATTCTATTTCTCTTCTCTTTAGAGTCTCTAATTAAGCGTCCATTGCTTGTACTAAAAGAGTTGCTTAGCAATAGAAATATAGATGTCTATGCAAGGGATATACGATGTTTTCTTTTTAATTAAACATATTTCTAAAACTCGTCTCCACTTCTGTTTCACCATATTTTATGTCAGGTTCTGACGACTCCATACCAAGGGTAATTTCATGGAGGTGCAGACAAAATCGGCCCAGACAAGCTCCTAAGTGGCCACCAATTTCTCAGCTGATCTGTGATTAAAAGTCACTTTTAATTCAAAAAAGACTCTCTATATTGGGAACATAGAGAGCGAAAATCAATTATAGAAATCCCCTCCCAAAAAAATGGGAGATAAGTGCTCTTTTCACTCTTTTGGTTTTAGGTGCAAATTAGCATAGGCTTTGTATACTTACACTTCACTCTATTTTATGTCAGGAAGCCGCAGCTCTATATCAATGGTCAATCCTATGGAAGCACAAAATCGGCTTGGAGGAGTCCTCAAGCGCGCACAAATTTCAAATTGTTGAATCAATTCGTTGTATTTCATTTTAAAAAATTCATACCCCAAAATGGAGAGGACAAAGTCCATCCGCAATTTAAATACCTGCACCATAAATCCCAAAGGGAAGAGCCAAGCCAATGCTTAGCCTCCCATTGGAGATTTTTACTTATAGTAGTTAAATACCTGCAACTTAAATACCTGCACCTTAAATCCCAAAGGGAAGAGCCAAGCCAATGCTTAGCCTCCCATGGGAGGTTTTTACTTACAGTTGTTAAATACCTGCACCTTAAATCCCAAAGGGAAGAGCCAAGCCAATGCTTAGCCTCCCATTGGAGGTTTTTACTTACAGTAGTTAAATACCTGCAACTTAAATACCTGTACCTTAAATCCCAAAGGGAAGAGCCAAGCCAATGCTTAGCCTCCCATTGGAGGTTTTTACTTACAGTAGTTAAATACCTGCAACTTAAATACCTGTACCTTAAATCCCAAAGGGAAGAGCCAAGCCAATGCTTAGCCTCCCATTGGAGGTTTTTACTTACAGTAGTTAAATACCTGCAACTTAAATACCTGTACCTTAAATCCCAAAGGGAAGAGCCAAGCCAATGCTTAGCCTCCCATTGGAGGTTTTTACTTACAGTAGTTAAATACATGCAACTTAAATACCTGTACCTTAAATCCCAAAGGAAAGAGCCAAGCCAATGCTTAGCCTCCCATTGGAGGTTTTTACTTACAGTAGTTAAATACCTGCAACTTAAATACCTGTACCTTAAATCCCAAAGGGAAGAGCCAAGCCAATGCTTAGCCTCCCATTGGAGGTTTTTACTTACAGTAGTTTAAATACTTGCAACTTAAATACCTGTACCTTAAATCCCAAAGGGAAGAGCCAAGCCAATGCTAGGCCTCCCATTGGAGGTGTTTATTCACTGTCATGTACTTCCTATAATTTAATTTTTGAATCATCAGACCCAAAAGATGAGTAGGTCGTAATACTGCACAGAAGTCGTTAACACACTCCCTCTTTCGGCTTCAGGGAATCTTTAACACTTAAAAAATATAACAAATAAAAATATATACCATCCACGCATCCTATTTAAAAAGTGAAAACACAAAAGAGAATACCCTACTAGAGTCTTAGGAATAAATCAAGCCCGAGTTGCCAAATTAGGATATCCATGAAATTAAGGTACCGAAAGGGCATTAGTTTTAATTAACTAGTGTAACCAAGTCCCCGAGCCCCTAATCTCTGGTTCGCAGGAATAAATTAGTTCTCCCGCTAAGTGGCGACTCCAAATTTTAAAATCATTTAAACAAAAACCAAAGTTGCGATTCGATAGGGCTTGGGAGGGTCCGCGTTAGGTTAGTCAAATCTAATTAACCTAATAATCCGTTAACCCCCTTTAAAATTTAAAATTTTTTTTTAGAGGGTCGCGACATCATCTTCCCTTCTCCATCTCTACCTCACATTCTAATTTCTCCACTAACTCTTCTTCATATTCATCTTCCCTTCTCCATATCTATCTCCCATTCTACTAACTCTTCTTCATCTCCATCTTCCCTTCTCTATTCTCATCTTATTTTCTTTATCTTCTCTTCTCCATCTCCTCTTCTCCATCTTCCCATCTTCATCTCCTCTTCTCCATCTTCCCTTCTCTATTCTAATTTCTCCACTAACTCTTCCTTTTGTTATTTACAAAATAATCCCTCAAGTGTTAGGTATTTGTACTCTAGTCCATGAGATTTTAAGTATTTGCAATTCAGTCCCTGGAGAAATATTTCTTTAAGTCCAAATCTCCTCACAATTTTCGACACACCTATCGCATGTTGAATTTAAGCTCATTTCTTGCTATTGAAAATAATGCAAAATTTAATTAAAGCCCTGTTTGTAAAATTGAGTCATTCTAGGTATAATTGGGCCAAGATGAAAATTTGGAATATTAAAGAACAATGTCACAACTCCTAAAAGTGAAAAATGAAAATAAATTGACTCAAATTGAATTTTTTTAGGCCCGATTCGAGATTATGCTCGTTAAGGAATACACGACCTCGAATTGGATTTTTTAAATTTGCGATGGCCAACATGAAAAGGGATTTAAAGGAAAAATATTGACTATTTTTATGTATTTTTGTGGCCTCAAATGCTATTATTTATTAAATATTTTCCTAATTTCTAAAAAATATATTAAAAAAAATACAAAAAAATATGAAAAAATTTTTTTACTCAAAAATGGTTCCCTAAGCTTGGCCAAGGCTTCCAAAGTTGATTTTGCAATTTTCTCAATTTGCTTGATTTTTTTATGAATTTTAGAAAATAAAAATATCAAAAATACTGAAAATATGAAAATTTATTTTTTGGTCAAAATTGGTTCTCTAGGCTTGACCAATCCCCAAAGTTGATTTTTAATTTTATGAATTTTTATGGATTTTTTTTAATTAATTTTAAAAGAGAAAAGATGATTAAAAATCAGGTGTCAACACTTCCCATCAAACTTTTCTATCTCAATCCGCCTTTCGATTGCCGACCAAAGATCTCGATCACAGAAGAGATCTTCCATCTTCATCTTCCACAGATCGGACCGATTCCCATCGAACTTTTCTATGTCAATCCGTGACCCTCCTAACATCTCGAACAAACCATAATCCCTCGAAAACAAGGCTCTGATACCAATTTGTTGGGAGCACGCAGCAAAAGTCCGATACTTTTACTCAGGGAGATCGCCAAAAGGAAGCTCAAGTCCAAGCCCATCAATATATCCAGTTGCACCCACCTTCACTCAAAAGCTTAAGCCAATGAGTAATGGGCCAACTTGGATATATTAACTGCTCCAGACCACATCAATTTTCCGATGTGGGACTTCTCTAACACAACTCACACGTGTATCCTAACAATAGCAAGCAGGTTTTATCATTCGAAGGGGCAGAGCGTGTTCGATCCAGCTTATCTTTCTATAAAAGCATCTTACTTACCTAAAGGAAGCAAATAGCTGTGACTTCCTTCTGTCTGGTCACTGTAAAATGTTCTTTGCCTTGACAGCAAGCTGTGCTACAGCAATGGCATCAGTTGCAGCCTTGAGACATGTTAGCTGGCACATGTTCATTAAGACGTGTGTGCTCCAACGGAACCTATTTCGATCTCTGATTTGATGGTCCTTTCCTGATGAACATGTTTTTCCTGTAATTGGAACTACATTTGAATCCATGCTTATGGGCCTTTTCTATGTGAGAACTGGAAACACCCGCTTAACCTTTAGAGTCAAAGGTAATAGTAGATGTAGCATGCCAGTGAAGATGCAAAGTACAATGGGTCCAAACGACACTCTTTTATAAAAGAATAATCTGATTTTAAAGGTCTAATAATGATCTTACCAGAGGAATATGGAAGAAAAAATTCTGATTCTTGAAAGGGTTTTAGTTGCAAAAGCTAGCAGTTTCGCATAAACTGATTTTATCATTCCAAGGGGCAAAGCGTATTCGATTCGAGACGGCTTTTCTCCTTATAAAAGCATCTTACTTACTGAAAGGAAGCAAATAATTGTGACTTCCTTCAATCTGGTCACTGTAAAATGTTCTTTGCTTTGACAGCAAGCTGGGGTACAGCAATGGCATCAATTTAGCTGGCACATGTTCATTTCTCACAACTGCATTTACTCGAGTGAGATTCCATTCCTATCTCTACATGCTTTGCTTTAACAGATCAACACATTAGTTCTTGAATTCTTCTTTAAGTAATCAGATACTTTTAAATTGAATAAAGCTACATTCTGGCTGCTTCCTTCTTGTTTATCTAAATCAATCTACTCAAGTTACCTTTGATTCCTACCCTTCTTTGAACATTTTTTGTGTTTGTCTCGCGTATATTAATCTCCTCGTTTTACCTCTATCCTGAAGCTTTTTGTGGACAGCAGTTCCTTGCGTTCGTTCATGTGGGGCATAACATTACATGTCCATCGGATCAGATCAGACTTTTGTTTGGTGGATTATTTGAGCAAAACGCCTCTAACTGTTTCTTTAGTTGATTTGAGGTAATTGTATCGTGGCTTTGAGTTTCAGCTTGTCTTCTAGTTTCAAGCCTCAACATGTGAAGCATTTTCTGTTCGCTCTCATCCTATTTTATGATGTCCACGATACTAATGAACTACTTGACATCATCTCTGGAAATTAGTCTTATTGGTTTGGTTTCTATTTGTTTCATAGTGACGAATGCCGGTCCATTTTTTTTCCCCCTTGTGTTACTGTAACTTCAATGCAGTAGTTGAGCCTGCGGTAGATTTTTGGATTATGCAGTGGTTTTGAGAACGGATACGATTTGAAGGAACTATTTGAAGCAGTTCTTCTGCATACCATAATCCAGTGTACTTAACCTAGTTTTAATTAACTTTTATACCTCTGATTAAGGCGTAAGTTCTTAAACTGACTCATGAACCTGGATGCAGTGCAACCATCTGCTTTCATTTCTCCCACTTAATGGTAGCATGTATCGATTTGTCCGACATGCCTCATTCGATCCTGACAGAGCATATTGGGTGCTGCAGACTTCAGTTGCTGAGAAGAACACAGAGCTCAAATCAAAAACATGTGGAAATAGCTCCTCCGGCGAATGATTGAAATAGCTTAATCAAATGGAGGCACCGTCAGTGGCCCAAGACCATGTTTTGGTCCAAATTCGTCACGAGGTAGATGATCTCGTGCCTTCCATTCAGGAAAAGATGGAGAAAGCTTCATCCTCAATCAATATCCGCAGAGTGCCTGAGCAACTTCATCGGGAAAATAGGAGGCACTACTTCCCGGAATTGGTCTCTGTCGGACCTTATCACCGAGGCGACCGGAGATTCGCGGATATGGAGAATCACAAGTGGCGCTACGTATTTGCACTCCTAAACCGAAACGGCGACATAGGATTGACCTTGGACAAGTGTGTGAAATCCCTCCGCGAGTTGGAGAACCGAGCACGTTTGTCCTATGAAGGAGATCTCAACCTCTCCAGCAACGACTTCATTGAAATGATGCTTGTTGATGGGTGTTTCATCATTGAACTCTTCATTAAGTGCTCGAGCAGGAGACTCCGGCGTAGGAATGATCCCCTCTTTTGCACTCCCGGAAAGCTCTACAACTTGAGGTGCGATCTGGTGCTGCTGGAGAATCAGATTCCTCTGTTCGTTCTTCAGCGATTGTTTCAGGTCGTGCCGATTCCGAAACAGTGCACACATTCTCTGTTCGATCTTGCCTTCAGGTTCTTCAAGAGTATGATCCCCGGAGAACATGAATATCTCCGAGAAAAGGTAAACGAAGAAGCTCATCATTTGCTCGACCTAATCCACAACTGTTTGATACCAGAGAATTACACAAAGAAAGACGCACCGGCGGAAAAAGTTCTGACTAAGTGTGCGGTCGAACTTCAAGTTGCCGGAATCAAGTTCAGAAGATCGGTGGCCAGAAGCGTGTTAGACGTTGAATTTAGTAAAGGTGTCCTCCATGTCCCGGCTCTGAGAATCAGCCAGAGAACGGAGACCCTTTTGAGGAACCTCATCGCCCTCGAGCAACTCCAGTGCGTCGACACTCAGTGCGTGACTTCTTATGCTGATCTCATTCACGGACTAGTGTCCTCGGAGAAGGACGAGAAGCTGTTCCGCGAACGCCATATAGTATCAAACTACTTGGACAGCGACACCAAAGTCGTCGAACTGTTTGGCAATCTGTGCAAGAATGTGAACGTAGTGGATTTCCACTACGAAGAACTCTGCGCACAGATGAACAAGTACATTGACAGGAAAAAGTGCCGGACGTTGAGGTCCAGCCAGATCACCGAGCAACAAGCAACAAAACTGCATGCGCTCGCCGTGGTGGCGATCATCATCCTAATCATGATATTCATCGGAACGCTGTTCTCTGCATTGTCGTTCTTCCTCCACCATGACTAGCACCCCCCGTGGATGCGAATGAATCGCTTCATCCTTGCCTTTTGTTAGCTACTCTTTTTCTTTTATCGGGTCAAGTTTCAGTTGCTTCGCGCGCAAGTAAAGCGCCGGAGCGAGCTCTGCGCAGCCGTGTCTTGAAAATTTCAGGATCAGAACGTCGATCGAAATAAGCGGCGGACAACGTGGCCGAGAGTTCATTGTCTAACTTGTTCTGCGGAAATTTCCGCCGAAGCAGTCATCCTCTGGCTAAAAAAGAAAGAGGCAACTGGCGTTGTTTCATTGACATGCTTACAACTTACGAGAACGCTCTCATTTTAATGTCACCGTGATGGAGATGCCTTTGGCTAGAGAACAGACATTTAAAGGAAAATGATAAATAAATAAAAAAAAAGGGATAGTTGTAGATTCAAAAACAAATTTGGCCTTTTAGTACTTACTAAGAAAATATTTATTTTTATAAACTTTCGAGATTAATGGAAATGCCCTGAATTTCGAATCGGGAAATCTAGAAAATCCACCGATGCCTTATCCAGTATGCCATACATTGTTCATATGGTACGTTTTCCTACGGTAGTACTTGTAAACGTAAAGTTAGGTCTGCTCTAAATAAATCAGGAATTGAATTGGATAAGTTTTCGATTTCTTGACGTCTCGGATGGGTTTTCGGTTTCTTGATGTGGAATCTACTCATACTCAAATTGATCACCGGTCAACACTGGAAAAAAAAAAATACTTCCTCAAAATTGAGGAGAATCACTAAAAAAAGTCCTCAATTCAATGCAATTATACTAATTCAATCTTAAACCTTTTTATTTTACTAATTCTGTCATAAACCTTCTGCATTTCTACTAATTGAATCCATTTGATCTCCGGCATTGACGTGATACTGTCGGTATTGACATGAATATTTTTAAATAATATTTTGATTTTTTTAATGATTCTTTTCTTTTCTTTTTGCCTTTTCTAGACTTAACCTGACGAGAGCATCGTGGCCCTCGTCAGCAATAAGCAAGGCTAGCGAGGGCTGCGGCGCCTTCGCCTAGCTAAATCTAGGCGACAAGCCGTGTGCCCTTGCCCAATACCAACAAGGGCGTCCCGGCCTAAGTATGAGGGGAAAAAACTATATAAAAAGGAAAATAATTATTAAAAAAATTAACTAACTTATATCCATAGAACATTTGGCATATATCAATGTCGGCCAGTCAAATAGACTGAATTAGCTCAAATGCAAAAGGTTAAAATTAAATTGGTAATAAATAAATTTAAGATTGAATCGGTAAAATTGTTATAAGTTTAGGATATTTTTTTTTTTGTAATTCTTCCCCATCAAAATTGAATAAAGAATATAGAAGAAATTAGAGATGGTGGGCTGATCCAATTTGCTTAATCGTACGATCACAAAGTACTGATCAGTCTGTCTTTTAATTTTTATTTCTTGTTAAAAATATTAATGATCAGTTTGGGCAAACCTAGCTATCCACCTAAGCAATCATTACTGCTGAAAATTAACAAATTGGCACCAACCTTAAGTCAACAGACCGGGGGCCCACAATTTTAATTATTTCCTTTTATTACAATTTAGTCCCATGTGATCCTGAATGGATTTCCGCTCGTAGATAAAGATGGTGGTGGGGTCTGGGATCAATTTGGCCATTAGAAATTTAGAATTGGACTTGATGCGCGACTTGAGTGCTATCAAGAATCTCATAGTGGACTAAATAATAATATCACCAAATGTCAGGCACCTCCTTGAAATTTATAGGAAGTGGGGGGGGGGGGGGGGCGTTGTGGAGGAACAAAATGAAGGAAAGCATATGGCAGTTGTATATGTGACTTTTGGGATGAATGCACATCCCACATTTGGACAAAGGTGAATATGAAGATGCAGAGGCACGACTAGTAACTCTCGAGGTTTATAAATGGAAGGATTAAAAAAAAATTATCACGATTGTATCAATATAATCATAAATCCTTTCAGTTCTAAATCTTTTACAATTGTATAAAGTCCTTCCATTTGACAGGTTAGTGCTGACGTGATACTACCAGCACTGATGTGAATTTTTTTTTTTTATGATTTATTTCTTTTTCTTTTCTTTATTTTTCCCTCTCAATATTTAGGGCTAGGCCTAGTCTAGGTGACGGCCTCTCGCTTGCCTAGATCGGGAGAGGCTATTGTAGGCTTCGCCTGTGGCCGGCAAACCTCGCCAAACCAAAGGGTATGGGAAAAAAATAAAGAAAATAAAAGAAACAAGAAAAAACAAAAATCATAAAAAAAATTCATAGATTATTAAAATATAACTAGAAAAAGTCCATATTAGCACCGACTAATCAAATAGACTGAATTGACATAATTACAATAGATTTTAGACATATTTTGGTAACTTCCCCATTTATAAATAGCATTCACAGTTAAGTTTAGATCATATTTTTAATTAATCTGTAACTACAAATAACTTATGTTTGTACCAAAACTACATCATTTTAAAACCGAGTGAGAAACTTCTTTAGGAAAAAAAAAACAGAGGATTTGCCGAAAGAAATTCCTAGCCAACGATTCGGGAAAAAAAGAAAATTAAAAAGGGGATAGGAAAGACTAGAAGGGCGAAGTAAAAGGACGAAATATGAACTTCCGTCCTAGAAAAGGACTGGGAAATAAATTCCAATGGTGGAGGGGCATCGGAGCAAATGAAAAAGAAAAACTATAGCCCAAGTGGGCCAACACCACGTGGGCCCCACTTCACACGCAATGATCATGTACACAGGTCACCTTCCGACAAAGCATCCGGAGCACACTAGGCGGGCGTGGCCGTGTCGTAATGCCCGTTATTCAATCCCCGAGGGGGGAGTTGTCCCCTACATCTCCGACGCACATACACCCTCCTCTCTCCTACGGTCAGATCCTTTGACCGTGAAAGATTCCCCCTACCTTGCCATCATCACCGTCAAGAATCCAGGCGTTGATGATGGGCCGCATCACGTCAAACGGTGCGTCCCTCAGAAAGCGCCTTCCTTTGGACGAATCTCTTTTATTCACGATCAGGTCCTCCTTCCGCCTCTCGAATTGGCCTTTCTTGACCGACCTCAGATTACCGGAAAGAGAAATATCTAAGAACTGAGGTGTTGTTGAGTTTGTTTGAGAGAGAGAGATGGAAGGGGACCGGAGAATTGGGGTGGCGGTGGATTTCTCGGCATGCAGCAAGAAGGCGCTGAAGTGGGCGGTGGACAACGTCGTCCGCGACGGCGATCACCTGATCCTCATCACCGTCCGCCCCGAGGGTAACTACGAGGAAGGCGAGATGCAGCTCTGGGAGGCTACCGGCTCTCGTAATACAATCATCTCTCTCTCTCTCTCTCTCTCTCTCTCTCTCTCTCTCTCTCGTGGGATTTTCATTTTTAGTGGAGTTTTTTTATTTGTTGGCTCTCTTTCTTCGTAGCAATAGATCCTGGCTCTTTGTTCTAAAGTTCCGTTTCCCAGATAAGTTAAGGATTCTTCATGTGTTCTTGGTTATGGCATCTGGATTTCATGGGAAACAAATTCAGTTAACCTGGAATGGACCCTTTAAAAATGGAATCCTTATCTTGAGAATGACCTGTTTGTTTCTTGAATCTATCATCTTTTGAATTGGTTTTAGTTCATTGATCTATCTCTGTGCGTGTGGGTGTCATTTGGGGTTCATTCGTTTTGTGTTTTTCTGGGCAGCTCTTGTCCCTCTGATGGAGTTCTCTGATCCTACTATCATGAGGAAATATGGGGTGAAGCCCGATCCGGAGACGATTGACATCGTCAGCACTATCGCGCAGAAGGGGGTAACTTTCTGAATCTGGATTTATAACTCACACCTTGCATTTTTGCATAAACTGTATATCTGTCTCAATGGAAAGAGACGATGATCGGTTCAATGTCTATTTGTGCAGGTTGTGGTGGTTATGAAGATCTACTGGGGAGATGCTCGCGAGAAGATCTGCGAAGCGATCGACAAAATCCCCCTGAGCTGCATCATAATTGGAAACAGAGGCCTCGGCAAGCTGAAGAGGTAACAATCTATTCCACCCAACTCTGGCCCCTTGGTTGCTTTCGCCTTACGGCTCAAATTGATTTGGCTTGAACTCGACAAAATGCGGTGAAGATCCATCGTCTACTGATTACAAGTCTTGACAAGACGAAGCATGACGCGGGCGAGGGATAGAAACTAGTGTTTCTTGTGGAATCTAATGCAGGTTTCGTTAATCGTTCTTTACCGGCTTGCTCTGTTTGCTAACACAATTTGATCATATTCAAAATTATACATTTACTATCTAACCTCAGTTCTGGTCGAGCAAGATGAAAATTTTCCTGAGAAAGTGCTTTTTATTCTTGATTATCCCCTGAGGAGGATTGTTTCAATGGGAAGATGTAGCTAAGTGGCCTCAAGATGATTGTGCAATTGAGATGCTTCCCTTCCTCTCTTTGGATGTTTTGCTCGATTGACCGATGCAGTTTGTCTGTTGTATTGGTGCAGGGCCATACTGGGGAGCGTGAGCAACTATGTCGTGAACAACGGGTCTTGCCCTGTGACCGTCGTGAAGAGTGGAGAACACGAGTCCTAATCAATTCGCGTGCTCTTCTCATGCTTTGGTAAAGAAATAAGTTCACCTGCATTCTCTAGCTGATCAGGTCCCGAGTCCTCGGGTATATGGGAACCATGGGAAGTAAAGTTTTTGTTGTTGTGATGCTGCTGCGGCGAAGTTGTGTATGAATTTCATATTTGGGTGTACATGCCTGTCCTTCAGTTTCTGCAAAGTAGAGACCCAAAAAATTTGATCTTGGACACTTTTGGGGTGTTGGATGGTGGCATTTTAATTTGTCCCAGGTGTAGCTCTTGGTGATCATCTTGGAATTGCTTTTCATGGCTTCTCATCTTATGCTTTTTAAGCTCTTCTGCCTTAAGCAGGGGTTTGGTTTGAAGAGTACCTCAAAGCCTTTCTCAGCTTTATATATATATTTGATGAGGGGGGACTTTTCTAAATGGCATAGAGGAAGTAACTTTGAGGAGAGAAAATTGTAAAAGTCCTGTTAAAGAAAAGTGAAAGGACTTCATTCATTCATTTAGGCTGTGTCTGTTTCGATGACTGATTGGGAAAATAACTTTCTAAAATTAACCATTTATGTGGATTAATGAAGGAACAAGAAATATTTGCACCCTTTATTGGATTGAAATGTATAGGCATAACCTGCAGTTAGATCAGGTGAGTGCACAAACCTCTATCGTGTTCGCACCTGTTAGCCCGTCATGGAGGCTAAAGAGTTCAGCTGGTGTTGGCGAAGTTGCTTGTCGGATGGCCTACATTTGGTTTCGAAAGATGCATGCCATGTGCACAGAAGTGCAGGTTGGGTAAAAAATGATTCAATCTATATCAACCCGTTTTGATTCTTACAAATTTAACAAATTTAACTATCCATATTTGATCAAATTCATATTCAATGCTATCCGTATTATTCAAATATTTTTTTATTTAACAAAATCATGGAATATTTATTTTTTATGATTTGTTAAAAAAAATAATATTGCTAAAATATTTTTATGTAATACAAATTTAGTGAAATTATTTTTTGTAATTATTTTTTTGGAAAATTATCCTTTTTTATTTTTTTATTTTTGTATTTTTTTTTTTGTATTTTTTTTTTCGAAGTCTCGGGTGGAGGGCTGACAGGCCCTTGCTGACCGCAAGTTAGGGCTGCCGACCATCGCCCAGATCCGCCATCGCAGCCCCCTACACACTCGCCCCACTCACCGCCGCTGCCCGCTTGTCAGCACTCGCTCCAAGCCCTGTCGAGATGCTATGGCCCCTTGATGATGCTCCACTTCGGACGTGCTCGTCGTCTCGTCCGCGGACTCTGCTCGGGACATCGTGAAGACCCACGACCTCGTTTTCTCCGACCCACCCCGGTGTAGCCGAAGCCTGTTAGCCCATGTTCATGCATGTCAATCCTCTGACGGAGTTACATTTTCTCGCTTATATGATTGGAGAAGGTCTCGGTGGACTACAGAGAGAAGAAGAGATCTCTCTGTTGATGGACAAGATCGAGCGGCGTCGCTCGGTGGACCTGAAGGGCATATGGTCGCGTCGCTGACGAACGGCATCATATGCCGAGTGGCTCTGGGGAGGAAGTTCAGCGAGGGCAAGCAGAGGGAGAATTTCAAGGGACTGTTGGCGGAGATGATGCGGTTGCTGAGCATTTTTCAACGATGGGGACTTCATTCCGAGCCTTGGGTGGATCAACAAGCTGACTGGTCTAGGCGCAAAAGTGGAGCTGGTAGGTAGCGGGGGAGTTCGACCAGTTCCTCAACGAAGACGGCGAGGGTTGCGCCTCGCCAATGGCTGGCTGGGGGCAAGCTTCGCTAGAGGTTGACGAAGCCGACCTATTGACTGGAAGCTGGCTTGCGCAATAAGTTACCCGCAAACTCGGGGGCACGACGGACCCCGTTTGACTATGCCTAGATGGAAGGAACTAGTACACGATCGAGGAAAACTAGATAGCAAAAGATGGACATTCAGGGAAGCAAAAACAGGCATGTACCAATCTCAAAATGGACAATTTTTTTGTATGACTTTGGTCACATGTACCTCTGTTAATTTTAGTAGGTATATTCTTGGACCAATGTACACAAGCTGAGCACATGAAACACCATTGTTAGTCCCCGACAAATCAGGCTGAAATGTCTCAAGAACCTGAGACAGATACGTTCCTCCTCGTCCTGTATTAATGCTCAGCTGCTTCTTTAGGGGGATCAAAAGGGGAATTCTATCCCTTTTACTTGCAACCTTTTCGTTTTCATCTTAAATCTCTACAGTCTCTTATCCTCCCATCTCTTTTTCCCTTTCGCCCTCCTTCCTAAGTAGCAACTAATGGAGAACAGGAACGCTAGAATCCTTGTCACATTGTCCTTCTTCTCTTTCGTTTTGCTCACCCCCGCCGAGGCAATCTGCGTCCCCCGCAACGCCACTTCCGCCGGACCATTGCCGTCGCCCGACTCTCCTCCGAACTCGGACGCCTCCCCGCCCCACAGACCGTCTTCATCGCCAGAATCGGTTCCTCCTCCACCTACCATGGCCGCTCCCCCACAAAGCTCACAGGCCGAGCAGTCCACGTCGCCCGACTCTCCTCCGGACTCCAATGCCTCCCCATCGGAGTCGGCTCCTCCTCCACCCTCCACGGCGGCTTTTTCACAAAGCTTACAGGCCGTAGACGCCGATCCTTCGCCAACCGATGTAGGAGCCACTGCCATGCTTAGGGGCAGCCTAATGCAGGCCGGAGCTGCCAACCTCGCGGTAAAAAAGGTGTGCGACACGACCGATTACCCCGCACTCTGCATCTCCACCCTCGCCCCGTTCCTGGTAGGGCGGGCGCTGCTGGCGGAGCCCATCGCCCTGCTCCATGCGTCCATCAAGGCGGCAACCGCGGAGATCAAGCTCGCGATGGCGGTGCTAGGGCGGCTCATTGAGACATCGCACGCGGACGCTCGGACCGTGATGAGCCTCAAGGACTGCCACGACAACTACAGCGACGCACTGGACAACTTCCAGGCAGCGACGGACGCGATCCAAAACCGGGACATAGGGACCATAAACAGCATGCTGAGCGCGGCGGTGACGGACTACGGGACGTGCGACGACGAGTTCACTGGTGGGAGCTCGCCGATGGCTGGCCACGATAGCAAGCTTAGGCACATGGCTGATAATTGCCTGGCCATTGCTTCCTTGATCAAATGAGTCAGTTGTCTATTGTGTGCCTTTTGAGATGTCCTGTAATATAAGATCCAAAATGCCACTCATGTCAAAGAAACATTTTTTATATTCTTATCAATAAGATAATGACTTAGGAATGAGAAGCAAATACGTACCGTACAGGAATTGTACGGGTCCATACGATTACAATGTATATGACGAGTATTGTAGGCTTGTGAAAGTGGTTTTTATGTAATGGACAAGCATGCTAATGGGTTCTTTCGTGCACGAGAATTGTACGAGGTTTGCAGTTTTGTACAGGAAAATTTTATTTATGGTGTAATTGGGTGATCGATTAAAGTAATTTTGTTCCTAGTTCTTTGAGTGATTAAAGATTAGGAGTCCGACCCAAACGCCGCAGTTACGGATTCTTTTCACGAGTATGAACCGTGTGGCCGATAATTATCGATGTGCAAACAAGTGAGGGCCGGGGAGTAAGACTGGGCATTTGAGGATATCCTGGGCCACAAGCGAGGGTCCACGAACTTCGCCGGTCAATGGCGAGCCTCGCCTGTGGCCGATGCTGGCCCTTGCTGGCCATCACCTATGTCCTGGTGAGCGGCAGAGGGAAGAGAGGAAAATACGAAAAAGTTAAAGAAAGAAAAGAATATGAAAAAAAATAAAAATATCATAACATTTAATAAGAAAATTGCGAACAGAATGTTCCGTCCACGTAATTGCCGCCTGTGCCATGTGAGATAGCTGGAAATGACAGGATTCGTAAGCTATTTTCGACTAAAATTGGTCGGAAAGGCTAACTTAGAAAGTCATCAAAAAAAATTTAGGAAAAATATCAAATAAAGGTATACAGTGCCCTCATTTTCTCAAATAAAGACATGAAGGAGACTTTGTTTCAAATAAAAATCTAAAGTACTCTCATTATTTTCAAAAAAGGCTTGACCAAGGGAATTCTCATCATTTATTTTTGTTTCCTTTTTTTCCCCTTCCTATTAGCTCGTGCCCGGTCTTGGCCAATGTGCAGCCACCAATGAGGGCTGGACAACGCCACCCTCAACGGTCATAGGCAAGGGTTGCCTTGTGCGATCTAGCCAGGCCTCGCCTAGTGGCCCTCACCGGCCACAACAAGGGAAAAAAGAAAAGGAAAATTTGTGGTACAATGTTCATCATATAGCAGTTTGTTTCCCCTTGAAATTGAATAATCAAGTTACCCAGTCTCAAGGGGAAATTCAAAGGTAGAGATGGCTCCATTGCTGAAGTAAAACTAACAATGATGGAGGAAAAAATATTAGGTGAGCCGAGACCAAGATGTATTCGTGCGTCTTGGCCAATCGCGAGAGGACACATGTCCTCTCCCCCCTCCTCTCTCCTCATAATCTCTATCTAGCTGCGCGAGAGGACACGTATCCTCTCACGATTGGCCAAGGTACACGGACACATGTTGGCCCAACACACCCAATACTTTCTTGTGATGGAGCTGTCACGTACTCAGTCGTATGGGTTGCTAAACTTCTTTTGCTTCCCTTGCTCCAAAATCTAAGTGAAGCATAGCTATCCAAATATCAAGAGTTAATACCCTGAAAAAATTCAAGCCGGTGTTGCGTACTTCTTCACCCCAAACTAACTTTTGTATCACAAAAAATTACAAACGTTCTAAAATTACATACTAATTATGGCAAATTGATATTGCTATATTGTTCCAGAAACATTCTATAAGATTAAATGAGATGATTAATTTTTTTTCCTAATTAACATTAGGGTGTATTTGTTTTGTGAAAAATGAATAATTTAGAGAATATTTTCCTAAAAAATAATTGCTTACACCAGCTTGAAGTAATTAATCAATAAAAAAATATTTTTATTGTCAATAATAATTTATGTATAAATATTTTCACAAATGATGAAATTAATTTTTGTACATGCATTTTTGTAAAACATGTAAGTGTTTATTTTTTAAAAAATATTTTTCAAATTATTATTATTTTTTAAACAAACGTGTTAAGGGAAGTGGGAGGCAATGGAACCTTACGGTGATGTGGCTCAATCATAGAATTTCACTCTACTCTATTTTTTTTCCTTCTAATTGCTTAGGGATATGTGTATTGGAAAACAATATAATAGGCGAAAAGGAGTGACTAATGAAATGTCGGGGAAAGAACAGCACAACTGAAAATGCCAAACGCATGGTGGTCCAGTTAAAAAGTGCAACCCCTTGGGGAACAAGGCTTAGCCCTTCGACAAGAAGTTTCAAAAGGTTTTGTTATTTCTATTTTAATATGAGGACACCAATGGAGGTCAAATTTCAATCATTAAACTGTGATGGAACACGAGCATCCACATTAAATTCCAGAAACTTCTATATATATATATATATATATATCATGTTAGGATCCAACCCACAAATTACACATGAAATAAAGCGTAAAAGCGAAAGAAAAAAAATGAAACACAGGGTTTATCCCGATTCATTATTAAATTAGGGCTATATCCAACAAAGAATTCCATTATAATTAGTATTTCATACCTTTCTGTTTACATCTCTCAATTACATAAAAAAAAAAAAAGAAATAATATATCGCAGCAACTATTTATTGGCTCAAACACAAACTAGCATTGAAACAATATATGATGAAACTATAAAAGCCCTCTAGTACCTTGGAAAGTATGAACCGCACCTCAACATATCATACCTTAAATCATATATATGATCATGCATAAATGTTAGGATGTATGAACTTCATTAGTGTCCCCTTTGGATTAATCCTCACTCTAAAATATTGACAAACTTTGTGATATGTAGCATCGAATACTGATAATTGCCAGTTTGATTATCTTTAGTTATTAGATACAAATCACAAAAACACACATCAAAATTTCCCCCTCCCACATTTAAACATACCCTCAACACGAAAAGGCAAAATGGAAATAGCTTCTTCTAGCCGAGTTGATGGACTGGATTGAACGAATTGAAAGTTTAGGACTAAATTAAATATTTAGAAATAATTTTAAGGTCCGGATCAAACGAATTATTGTCCTAGGATGCTATTACATATTGGGTTATTGTTTATTGACTATTAGTGTCGTTTCTCAAATACCAAAGACGCAGTACAAGTAGAGTTTTGTGATATTGGGATAACGATCCACTTTGAGAATACTTATGCATAAGAACTGTCACGAGACCAAAGATGCTTATCTAATAAAAAGTGCTACAGTAGTGGTGAAGACTAATGCATAATATAAATCCCCAGTTTTGATTTTATAGGTTGAAAAAAAGATTCATTCATGCTCCGCTGATGTTGATCTATTGCTCCAGAAACATCATATTACATTACATGAGATGATCAAGGTTTTCTTTTTCTTTTTTTCAATCTAATGTAAGGAAACATGTCTAATTAATTTTAAAGAAAGTGAGAGGCAATGGAGCTTTATGATGATGTGGAAGTTTTACCCTAATTTGTTTGTATCTATTTATTAGAAATTCTAGACAAATAGGAAGCCAAAAGGAGTGAGTGATGAGACGTGGGGAAGGAATAACTGAAAGTGCCATCCCCGTGTAGGTCCAGGAAAAAAAGTGAACCCTTTGGGAACAAGGGTTGAACTTCAACGAGAAGGCCCAAAAGCTATTGTTATTCCTCTTTCATATGTCAACACCAATGGTCTAATCTCAATCATTAAAGTAATTAAATTAAGGTAGTTGGTCTTGCTGTAGCTTAGACCAAAAGCCTGAAATTCCAGAAACTTCTATATATCGTACCTTAAATCAAGTATGTCTTCATACATGCATGTTAGGATGTCTGAACTTATTGGATTCATCCCCAACTCTACAAGGTTTACAAACTTTGTGATTATGCTGTAGTGAAGAATGACACTGATTTTGATTATCTCTAATTATTAGCAACAAATCACTAAATCTCACATTAAAAATTTTGTCCTCCCTCATTTAAACGTACTATTTACACACAAAAAAAAAGGAAAACAGGAATGGTTTCTTTCTTGCTAGAAAAGAAAAATCAAAGTAAAGTTAAGATTTCCCTTACCAAAAAAAAAAGTAAAGTTAAGATTTTACATATGAAGAAAAAATTTCATCGTCAACAACAATTTTATTGAAAAAATTTACTATTTACGAGTCATTTTAAAGAATTTGCCAATGAAAAGAAAAATTCATTATTGACAACAAGTTATACTTAAATGCTTTCATGAACGATAAAAAAAAATTTGTTCATTCATTTTTCTAAGCAATATAAATGATTATTTTTCGATTTTTTTTAATCGAATGTAAGGAAACATGTCTAATTAATCTTAAGGAAAGTGGGAGGCAATGGAGCTTTATGATGATGTGGCTTAACCATGACAAGTTTTACCCTATTTGTTTTTTAAAATCTATTTATTAGAAATTCATAGACAATAGGAAGCCAAAAGGAATGACCGATGAGACGTTGGGAAAGAATAACTGAAAGTGCCATCCCCACTAGGTCCAAGGAAAAAAAGCGAACCCTTTTGGAATAAGGGTTGAACTTCAACAAGAAGACCCAAAAGCTATTACTATTCTTATTTTTATATTAGGACGTAATGGTCTAATCTCAATCATTACAGTAATTAAATTAAGGTTGTTGGTCTTGCTGAAGATTAGACCAATAGCCTAAAATTCTTTGTTTGATGCACACGAAATTCCAGAAACTTCTATATATCATACCTTAAATCAATTACACGTTCATGCATGTTAAGAGATTTCTCAACTTATTGGATTCATCTCTGTTGACACCTGATTTTTAATCATTTTTTCTATTGCTAAAGTAATAAAAAATCCATAAAAATTCATAAAATTGAAAAATCAACTTTGGGGACCTTAGCCAAGCCTAGGGAACCAATTTTGACCAAAAAATGATTTTTCATATTTTCCGTATTTTTCGGTATTTTTATTTTCGAAAATTCATAAAACAAAAAATGAAGAAAAAATGAGAAAATTGAAAAATCAACTTTGGAAGCCTCGGCCAAGCCTAGGCAACCATTTTTGAACAAAAAATAAAATTTCATATTATATATATTTTTTTAATTTTTTTTTAAAAAAATACAAAAATACTTGAAAATTTTGGAAAAATAACATTTGAGGCCAAAAAAATACACAAAGATAGTTAATATTTTTATTTTAAATCTATTTTCATATTGGCCATCACAAATTCAGAAAAATCCAATTCGAGTCACGTGTTCCTTCACGAGTATAATCTTGAATCGGGCCTAAAAAAATTTAATTTGAGTCAACTTATTTTTAATTTTCACTTTTTATGAGTTGTGACATTGTCTTCTAATATTTTAAATTTTCATCTTTGCCCAATTATACCCAGAATGACTTAATTTTGCAAAAGGGCTTTAATTAAATTCTGCATTATTTTCAACGGCAAGAAATGAGCTTAAATTTGACATGTGGTAAATTTTGGTGTGTCAAAAATTGTGAGGAGATTTGGACTTAAAGAAATATATTTTTTCAGGGACTAAATTGTAAATACTTAAAATTCAAGGACTAGAGTGCAAATACTTAACTCTTGAAGGATTATTTTACAAATAACAAAAAGAAGAGTTAGTGGATAAATTAGAATAGAGAAGGGAAGATGGAGAAGAGGAGATGAAGAAGAGAAGTTGGAGAAGAATGGATGGAGAAAATAAGATAAGAATAGAGAATGGAAGATGGAGAAGAGTTAGTAGAGAAATTAGAATGGAAGATAAGAATAGAGAAGGGAAGATGGAGATGAAGAAGAGTTAGTGGAGAAATTAGAATGGGAGATAAATATGGAGAAGGGAAGATGAAGATGAAGAAGAGTTAGTGGAGAGATTAGAATGTGAGATAGAGATGGAGAATGGAAGATGAAAATGAAGAAGAGTTAGTGGAGAAATTAGAATGGGAGATAGAGTTAGTGGAAAAATTAGAATGGGAGATAGATGAGTAGATTATAAAAGGAGGAAGAAGTGAGCTTGAGGGAGAGATTTTTTTGGAGAGAAAATTTGAAGTGTTTGAGAGGGATTATTGAGAGAGAAAATTTGAAGTGTTTGGGAAGATTTTTTTGGAGAGAAAATTTGAAGTGTTTGAGAGAGAATTCTTGAGAGAGAAAATTTGAAGTGTTTGGGAGAATTTTTTGGAGAGAAAATTTTGGATGTTTGAGAGAGTTTTGGGAGATTGAAGAAAATTTTGAGAGAAAGAAAATACCAAAAGAGAGAGAATTTTGAAGATGATGGGAGTTTAAAGCTAGGGGTTATCATCACAAATTCCTTCATCGATCAATATAAATCAAGAGTTCATCCTCGTCAACGAGCAAACAAATTCAAGCTAAGTGTTTTTATTTATTCATTTATTTATGGTTTTACTCGCAAATTAGCACAAATTGTATACACTTTCTCCATCTCCTTTTTCTTCCATATTTTATGTCAGGAGAAGGATATCTCTACGTCAACAGCAAAAATCTCGTCGAGATGCAAAAATCGGCCCAGACAAGCTCCTAAGCTGTCCACCGATTTCTCAACTGATCTGTGACTAAAAGTCCCTCTTAATTCAAAAGAAACTCTCTATATTGGGAACATAGAGAGCGAAAATCAATTATAGAAATCCCTCCCAAAAAAATGGGAGATAAGTACTCTTTCTACTCTTCTGGTTTTAGGTGCAGATTAGCACATATTTTGTATACTAACACTTCACTCTATTTTATGTCAGGAAGCCGCAGCTCTATATCAATGGTCAATCCTATGGAAGCACAAAATCGGCTTGGAGGAGTCCTCAAGCGCGCACAAATTTCAAATTGTTGAATCAATTCGTTGTATTTCATTTTAAAAAATTCATACCCCAAAATGGAGAGGACAAAGTCCATCCGCAACTTAAATACCTGCACCATAAATCCCAAAGGGAAGAGCCAAGCCAATGCTTAGCCTCCCATTGGAGGTTTTTACTTATAGTAGTTAAATACCTGCAACTTAAATACCTGCACCTTAAATCCCAAAGGGAAGAGCCAAGCCAATGCTTAGCCTCCCATTGGAGGTTTTTACTTACAGTAGTTAAATACCTGCACCTTAAATCCCAAAGGGAAGAGCCAAGCCAATGCTTAGCCTCCCATTGGAGGTTTTTACTTACAGTAGTTAAATACCTGCAACTTAAATACCTGTACCTTAAATCCCAAAGGGAAGAGCCAAGCCAATGCTTAGCCTCCCATTGGAGGTTTTTACTTACAGTAGTTAAATACCTGCAACTTAAATACCTGTACCTTAAATCCCAAAGGGAAGAGCCAAGCCAATGCTTAGCCTCCCATTGGAGGTTTTTACTTACAGTAGTTTAAATACTTGCAACTTAAATACCCGTACCTTAAATCCCAAAGGGAAGAGCCAAGCCAATGCTAGGCCTCCCATTGGAGGTGTTTATTCACTGTCATGTACTTCCTATAATTTAATTTTTGAATCATCAGACCCAAAAGATGAGTAGGTCGTAATACTGCACAGAAGTCGTTAACACACTCCCTCTTTCGGCTTCAGGGAATCTTTAACACTTAAAAAAATATAACAAATAAAAATATATACCATCCATGCATCCTATTTAAAAAGTGAAAACACAAAAGAGAATACCCTACTAGAGCTTTAGGAATAAACCAAGCCTGAGTTGCCGGATTAGGATATCCATGAAATTAAGGTACCGAAAGGGCATTAGTTTTAATTAACTAGTGTAACCAAGTCCCCGAGCTCATAATCTCTGGTTCGCAGGAATAAATTAGTTCTCCCGCTAATTTATTTATGTTTCTAATCGACCTACCAAGAACGATTAGTGGCGACTCCAAATTTCAAAATCATTTAAACAAAAACCAAAGTTGCGATTCGGTAGGGCTTGGGAGGGTCCGCATTAGGTTAGTCAAATCTAATTAACCTAATAATCCGTTAACCCCTTTTAAAATTTAAATTTTTTTTTAGAGGGTCGCGACAGACTGGCGACTCCGCTGGGGACGGGATTTTTAAATTTTCGAAAAAAGATAACAATTGGAATACTTAAATTTTTTCGAAATTTTAAAAGTCTTAGTGGACTTAGGCCAATGAAAATTTCATGGATATCTCGCTTCTGGCGATATTGTTTGGGACTCATTCTATAGGTGTTATATGTTTTTGCAGGATGGGAGTTATAAGGGGCGGAGTGTTTGGCTAACCCCTTTGTTTTGCAGGCTCGGTGTTGGGTTTATTTGTTTAATTTCGCACATTTTTAGAAGCGCTGTTTTGATATCAATTGTTGTGCATGTCTTGCATACTCTGAGGATCATGACACCTGCACACACAAGCGTCTAATCCCAAGTCGCGAAATTCTTCCTAGAAAACCATAGATATGGATCGAATATGCAAAGCTCTTGCGTCGATTGCGCTCGGGTTGACCATATTTTATTCCGCTCATTATCTGAATTGACAATTCTTCCCATTGTGATTTGATTGCGCGGAGGGTAAGTTTGTCAATTCAGATAGTGGGAGCCTTTTTAGGTCCATACCTTGTCTCTCCTTCTTTTATTTTCTAGAGTCCACTCCTCACTTGAGTCATGCGCATGACTATGTGATTTGCATTTCTCCAAGGTAAAAGTAAGTTCTCTAATTTTATCTTGTATTTATTTTCGGTCGGTCCATGCTAGGTGTTAGTCAGTTATTGAGCTTGATATTACAACCATTCTTTTTAAGAGAAAATAAAAATTAAATTTGTCCCTCATTTCTTTTAAATTTTTTTTTTTGAAAAAATGATGTAAAAAAATCCCTTCATGGGAATTTTATTAACCAATAAGGGATTTTTGTCATATTTTTATTGCTTCAATAAAAATGAAATTTTCCTGAAAAAATTTTCCTCTGAAAATTTCAATAAAAAGAAAAATTCCTTAAAAAAAACTCTAGTAGACATCAAGTGATTTTATCACATTTTTCAAATTATAAAAACTTGCAAGAAAATTCTTCTCGAGAAATTCACTCATGTTTTTCTAAGAAAAGTTTCTCTAAATAAAATTAGACTAATGTCTCGGGGGAATTTTGTTAACCAATAAAGGATTTCTGTCATGTCTTTCCTGCTCTAATAAAAATAAAATTTTCCTAATAAATATACCTCTGAAAATTTATTTTGATAGAAAATTCCTTCAGAAAATTTGATCAAGAGATTTTATCACACTTTCCAAGTTATGAAAATCTCAAGAAAATTAGTTTTTGAAAAATCCACATGTGACCTCCTAAGAAAATTTCATTTGATTTCTCAACAAAATGGAAGAATAAAATTAAACTAATGTAGGAATCATGGGCCGACCTTTCTTGCGTCATGTACTAATTATATCCTTTACTTTTGTAGGAAATCCCAGGTATCCCAGGCGGGGGTAAAGTTTGGTTCAATAATGCACACCACAAATTATTTTTAGAAGTACGAAAAGATAGGAAATTGCTGATTTCTTAATCCTGGGGGCAAGTGAGGATGTCGATCCTTTCGAACTCAGACATGTGTCAGTTAATGAACACGTACGGGCCGTATATTCTGATATGACAGTGGATTTACACCGATTAAACACTGGGGCATATTTAAGGTATTGCAGAGGATCCCACGTCTTTTGAAAGACAATAAGGATTATATAATCAGGACCCATGAAACAAGTACCTTAACCAAATTAAATCAACTAGAGACCGGTCTTAAAATTTCCTCGGATCCGAAACACGCGGAGGGTTTTTAGAGGACCGAGGTTCTATTAATGAACGTGGCCCACAGGAATTTCTCCCGACGCTACAGGCGACCGACACGAGCAAGTGGACGCCGAAAGAAACAAAATATGGATAAAAGTGGGCATACAACAGGTGGCTGGATTTATTACCAGCGCACTGATCGAGTTGTCATAGCGTTATTGTTCGTGATCTCAAGATGGATAGTGGGGGCCACCGCCGAACCCTTCATCAATGTTCTCGATATCATCGTCTGGAGCAATTAAACAAGAACATCAAGAAGAACATTAAGCCTCGACATCTTCTGTACCTCAAATCGTTCTGTTATGCTATGCGGAAGAAACGATAGCAGGAAAATTTAAAACAAAAAAACAAACAAAACACGTGAAGCTTTTCTTTCATTCCATTCATCAAAGAGTATTACAACAACTTACTGGGGAGGAAAGGTAAAGCCAAACTGGGCCCTGATAACCATTACGAAAGAGCTCAACTGACTCTCCAAACAGTTGATGCTCTGGATGCACCGGGCGCTCTCGGGATCAAGTTCCGCGAGCCTAAAGAAGAGGCGATCGCACTTCTCTTTAACCTGGGCCATAGTGGCCTCGTAATGCTCAACGGCAAACTCCAGGTCCGGAATCGCTGCCCTCTCGAAAGCAATGTCTGCGGTAATGTCATCAAGTCTCTCCTGCAGCCAACCGCATTTGCACCTCATCACAATATTGCCTGGCTCCTGTTCGGCGTAAGTTCGGACCAAGGCCAGACGGTCCACCAACTTTCCCCTCTCACGAACCAGCCACGAAAGCTGATCGTTGGCAAACTTGAGGGCCTTTTTGTGATTATCAGCCACAAACGTAACTGTTGCCAGACGCTCGTGCCGGTCTCGGTAACGGGCTTTCACGACGGCGGTCACAAGGACCGTCTCATAAGCGCGGTTATAGGCAGCTAGAAAATTGATGAAGAGGGTCGAGAAGTTCCGATACTCCTTTCCCAGTTGGGTACCCTCAACAGAAGCAGCGTCTAAGGTCCTGAATAAACCGAGGATTTCAGCTTCAACGGTAGAGTTTTGGGCTATATGAGCGTAACCTCTACCAAGAAGATTGTAGAGTCTCTCCCACCCAGCCAGGACTTCGGCGGAGAAAGTATGGTTAGGAGAATTTGCCATTTTTGAAAGCAGATCACGAAAGAAAGGAGGAGAGAGGCGAGGCAGATGATCGGAATGCGAAGGCGATAATCTACTTCAGTTTAAATACTAATTTCAAAGGGGCGGTCCTTATTGGTCGAGTTTTTTTCTATCTACCATTCTCTGTCGGCAACACCCCCACTGGCTCAAATTCTAGTCAAGCAGCAACCTCAAGCTGAGCAGACCCGACGTCTCTGCAGAAAAGTTGGACGGGCTGCCACCACTTTGAAAAAGAAAGAATAAAAAACGAGCTGAGTGGGAGACAAAGAAATTTTCGGCAGAAAAGGAGATACGACTCGTCTTTATTGGAGGACCCGCCAGTAAATCGACGGTGGAGATCTTGACAAGGGCCCTCTACCACGAAAAGAAAAAAGGAAGACGAACTGAGCGAGAAACAAGGATTTCCCCTTTGATCAAAAGCTGAATATCAGATTTTCTCCCTCGAAAAATCTAATAGCACTGCCCGTGAAGAAGGAAGTCGTTGCTATTGCCAGAGAGAGAACTTGTCCTCATTTGATAGTGAGAGTTCATTCGCAAGAACTCGCAGGAGAAAGATAGAGAGGAAGGAGTTCTCGTGGATGGAAATTCAAAACCTTCACCATTAAAGCATCGACTTTCAAAGCCTGTTACGAGAAACCATCGACGATCCCGTGATCCCTCAAGTCCAAGAAGACATCCTGAGGCGGTCTCGAGTCGGCAGTCCTAGATCCAGAAATATGTCGAGCATTAGGGAAACGGGCGCATGTTCAACCCTGGTCGAAGCTAATGAAGTTCCTTACCCTGAGGGTCTACTGGTCATGGCCATTGACGGTAATCCAGTCTCTCTGTCAATCCTTGTTACCGTATTGAGAAAATGCCGGTATAAGGTTGTAGCTCAAGCAAAGGCGACAGAGGCCTTAGAGATATTAAGGAGGAGTGGTGACCAGTTTGATATCGTCCTCACCGCCATGGTAGGGATTGACATGGATGTTTTCACTCTCTTGGAAGTCATCAATTCTAAATTAAACATGCCAGTCCTCGTAATATCGGCAAGCGATGATCAGCAAGCCATAATGAAGGCTGTCTTAAATGGGGCCCAAGACGTCGTAACGAAACCAGTTAGGGTTCAGATGCTTCAAAACATATGGCAGCACGTGGTAAGGAAGCAATTGCACGACCATGAGAACAAGCATCAAGCCTTCAATTTTGTTCCAAGCAACTGGAGAAAGAAGATGAGTTGGTCTCCCGAGCTGCATCGTATGTTTGTTAATGCAGTTCAACAGGTAGGAATCGATTCGGCACGGCCGCAACATATACTGGAAATTATGAACGTAGAGGGACTCACTAAAGCAAATGTTTCGAGTCATCTTCAGAAGTACAGAAAAAGGGTGAGAGAACACAATGCAGCTCAGAATCAAGAAAACCAAGGCGGGACTGATCCAAGCCTGAACGTCGAGTCTCCTCGCCACCATAAGTTCCCCAGGTTAGCATGGGGCGAGCCACTTCCCATCATCAACCAAGCTAGTAACCATGCCATCAATCCCCCAGGCGTTAATCAAAGTATCCCCCAGAATCACCCTAATACTCTTCAAGAGTATAGACCGCAGGAGCAGTGTATTCAGATTCCTTGGTTTGAGCACCAACCTGTGGCTAGAACTCATCCCATGATCAGCGCGCCTGCGCAGCCAGAGAATCAGACAAGAAGTTATCCTGAGCACTTCCACTTCTCTAATCCTCGAATGGAAGGAGTTTTTGGCAGCAGGACAGTTGGTGATCCCCACACTTTCTCGAGTAATGATGAAGGCTCCAGCACGAGAAGTCAAATTGCTCATGGCGAGGACAGAATGAGAAATCTACCGCCAGCATTTGCCAACAACAATGCCCAATTCGAGCATCAGTTGCTGGAAGGTTCAAGAGATTACCCAGATGATGAGCTTACTGCCCTGGTCAACCAGTTTAGGGTTGACAGACGTCCCAAGCCGCGATCAGAAGCCAGTGAGTAGGGACTCTCAAACATCGGTTATCCACACCCGAACCAACACGAGACTAGCTGATTATCGAAGAGCCACAGGAGAGGCAGAACTGACCTTGAATAAGTGCACCTTTCATTTCATGCTTAATTCCCCTGCGTATGATATTTTCCAGCTTTCTAGGTGTCTCGATTTAATTCAAGGACAAGGGGGCAATTTATTTATCCGGTCGAATGCGTGAATCCCTTTTTATGCTAGATTTAGGGCGGATTAATTTGTGGCAACGTCGCTGACTGCCATAATGAGAAATGTTGAATGGCCTCACGTAGGGAAATTTCAAGTGAAATGTCCAGGCGAGCTCGAAGACAGGTAATTGTGTGTCGTTCCAATTTACTCTTAATCGTTGCAAAATGCTAAATTGGATTTGTTCCATTCTCACCCAGGGAATCGCAAAGTGCCTCAAGAGTGTCGCAAAATGAAATGACCCAATGGAACGCGATAGGACTCATTTGCCTCGAAGGTAACCTTCAAATTAAAGGAGCCCTCCGGTCCACGGACCCGATGGCATAGAAAATGATAATGGTCCAAGGCAACCCGAAAGAAAATAAGGCCCAACTAAGCAAAGCACATATGTGGCAAGCTCAAAGTGAAGGGCAACTCGGGACATACAATTCAATCCAATCCAAATGAAGGAACTTCCTCAATTCAAATTCAATGGAAGTATACACAAGGGTAAAACAGTATCGTTCCAATTTTTCTAGAATATGAAGAACATATACTGCCGCATTCTCTTTCATTTTTGCAGGGGAAGTCTCTATTGGCCAGATTTTCCTGTCTACCATTCCCTATCAGTATCACCTCCGCTACTCGTCTCCAATCTCGAACCAAGCAAATCCGACGTCTCTACGGAAAAGTTGGACGGGACGCCACTACTTTGAAAAAGAAAGGATAAAAAATAAGCTGAGTGGGAGACAAAGACATTTACGGCAGAAAAGAGATACGACTCGTCTTTATTGAAGAACTCGCCAGCAAATTGACGGTGGAGACAGCAACAAGGGGCCCCCTTCCACGGAAAGATGGAAGGAGACGAGCTGGGCGAGAGATACGATGAAAAGAAAATCGAGAAAGCCAGAACACTCGAGAGAGGCAATACAGTTGCTAAACCCACGTCTAATTTTAAAGGAGACATCTTCTTGATAATTCTCATTCGTGCTCGAAAGAGAGACTCTTAAAGCATACGCAGTCTCCCAGAAAAATCCAGAGAGTGAAAATACAAGAAGAGATATCAAACTTTGAGAAATCGTTAACCAAATTGAAGATGTCTCAACCCAACACACTTGAAAGTTATCGTTACTTGCTGAATATGGGAGAGGAAGAGTTCGAAGCCATATTTGGGATCGAGCCTATGGAGCCCGGCCCTTCCACCGATGACGTCCAAGAGCCTGGTGAGGACAAGGACAACAACGGTAAGGGTCAAAAGAAGCGTTACCGTCGCCATACTGAGGAGCAAGTACGAAAGCTTGAAGATTTCTTCAGAATGTGTCCTATGCCAGACGGAAAACAGAAAATGGAACTGAGTCAGGAGCTAGGACTTGAACCTTCACAAATCAAGTTCTGGTTTCAAAATAGGCGAACCCGAATGAAGACTCGTCATGAGCACAACGAAGCCGAGTTTCTAAGAGTTGAAAATGAAAACCTCCGAGCGGAGAACAAGATATATAAAGAGGCTTTTGACTCCGCCACCTGCCCCAACTGCAATACTCTCCTCACCCTCGATGAAATGCATTATCTGAGGATCGAGAATGCACGTTTAAGAGGTGAGTTAGATCAGTTCATAGCAGGATCAAGTTCTGTTGGAGCAAGGTACGAAAAAATTGAGACGATGGGGCCAGCATGGATGCCTTCTGAGGAGGAAGAGAGGTATCACTACCAGGCAAGTGGCATTGACGACGAACTCGCCGCCATGATCAGGCAATTTGATGCTAATGAAGCACTAGGGTTTTAATGTGCATACGGATCCTGTATTTTAAAACTAGTGATCACGGGACCTGCAACACGGCCGACACGTACCTGATCCAGAACAACGCTAGCTGATCGCTCAAGAGCCTACAAAGGGAAGAAGATCAAACTTAGACGAATACGTCTACTTAGTTTCATCGAACGTTCTTGCCTTTTATCGATGTCCAAAATTAATGCACAAGCTAGAAGTAATCATTTCCCTTTCCCCCTATTAAATGCTCGAAGCTGTTAACCGCACCAAACTCGAAAAAATTAATATCGAGAAGAAATCCGCGTAAATCTGAAGGGTAAATCCGTATCGTTCCAAATTACCCTCGAACTACCCAGGTTTTAAATTTAATCCTTTCTATTTTCAGGAGTTTGCAAATCGACCCAAGAATGCAATCATACCCAAATACAAGTTGAACAAAATTTGGGGCAAATCAACTCATGGATATTACCACAGAGTGGACAGCTTCAGATAAAGCAAAATGCGAACGAGGGACCCGAACAATATCAGACATGGGTAATTCTGTATCGTTCTAATTTGCTCACAATCATCGCAAGTCCTAAATTGTTTTATTCCATTCTTAACAGGGATTGCAAATTACCTCGAGAAATATTGTAACATTGCCCAAAGTGATACAACAGGGCTACGTTACCCCTAATGATTAATCTTTGAAAAGGAAGCCCCCATGGACACCTACGTTATAATGGACCGAATGGTATGAGGGATGACAGTAGGTCCGAAATATCTCAAGTTCGATCCCCAAGGGTGGGGCATGTTGTATGTATTATAAATAAATGAAACAACTTTTTGTGCATTTCTTTTTTACAAATAGGGATACTCGACGAATAATATCAAAGTTAGTATTTTACCATAGTCTTCCCATAATGGTGAGGCGCCCAACAAAAGTCGAGGAAAATTCAATCCAACAAAAATGGTAAAAGACTCGTGCAAGACATTCAAGATGAAGGGTAAATCAGTATCGTTTTCAATTTTTCCCTTTTAATACTGGCTGATATGTCTCTTTTTCTTTTTACAGGAAATATTTACACTAACATTTAACATGTTGAAGGAGACAAATCCAAAAGAAAATTATGATCATCTGACAAGATCTATTCTGGTGAAAAACGGGGCAAATTGATCGCAAGCTCTGAAGCGAAAAAGCAAATATGTCTTTCTTATCTCGTTTGATTTCGAGAATAATTTCTCTACTTTTTGCAGGAGCATTTAACCGCCAAACCATGGCGGTCGCTGTCACTAAACAAACCAAAATGCTCCCTCACCCATATGCCTCATCGTGCAGGGGCAAAACTTGAGACAAACCGCTCCTCGACATAAGGAGTGGCCTTCCCAATTTGTTCAATCCACCCACATACCAGGGGCAATTCAAATCCGCCCATGTTTGCACATTATATAAACACACATGATGCTAAAAATTATCACATCGGCATTGTGTTTACACATTTCACGAATTATGTATGACTATTCCGCATGTTTAATTTACCAACTCCAACTTAGAGCATAAACTGCATAGGAAACATCAAATGTGCAAAATGGGGCATAACAGGATGAGGAAAGGTAGACCATTTCCACACAGATCTAACATTTTAATCTACAGATAAACAGTCTTTCTCCAGAGTGAGAGAAAGCCCTTTCGGAATGAAGTCCCCTGTTCAGATTACATTCGAGACCTTCATACTATGAAAACCTCCTTAAACAGAATTGGTAATGCAAACTTGACAGAATAGTTTTGCATGATCCATACTTTGATTGATTGCATCATGAGTTATCACACAGACTACTTCTAATCATTGCCAACTTGGATGAATAGTTTTGCATGAACCGATCAACTCATTGATGAAAATGCTTGCACATATTACCTTTGACACTGCCTGATAAGCAACACATTCCCAATGTTCGAATTACCTTCCAAAGTCTTGAAATTCATTTGGCGATTATTGAATGAACAAACCTGGTTGTCGAGAAGCCACCAGGCATTTCTTCTAAATTCTCAGGTAAGTATATCTTCAACCTGGACCTTTCAAGAGAATGAATTCTGACGGTTGTTGAGGAACTTGAATCCATTGCGATACATACAGGTATCCACCTTCTTCAATAAAGCATGATTTGTCTCAAAGACAGAAATGTTCGAGACCTTTTCATCTCTGCTTCTTTGGTTTATTCCTAAAGCTACAGGAGAATATAATTTGGGTTTGAGCTTCTGCAGGATTCCTGGTCTCCCCAAATTTCAGAATGGCACCCTTTGAGGTACACCAAGTCCTTCTTACAGGCAAATCAAGTCCTTCTTACAGACACCAAGTCTTTCTTACAGGCAAATCAAGTCCTTCTTACAGGCACAAAGTCCTTCTTACAGGCACAAAGTCCTTCTTACAGGCATAAAGTCCTTCTTACAGGCATAAAGTCCTTCTTACAGGCAAATCAAGTCCTTCTTACAGGCATAAAGTCCTTCTTACAGGCAAACAAAGTCCTTCTTACAGGCAAACTAAGTCCTTCTTACAGGCAAACCAAGTCCTTCTTACAGGCACAAAGTCCTTCTTATAGGCAAATCAAGTCCTTCTTACAGGCAAACTAAGTCCTTCTTACAGGGAAACCAAGTCCTTCTTACAGGGAAACCAAGTCCTTCTTACAGGCACCAAGTCCTTCTTACAGGCAAATCAAGTCCTTCTTACAGGCACAAAGTCCTTCTTACAGGCAAATCAAGTCCTTCTTACAGGCAAACAAAGTCCTTCTTACAGGCAAACAAAGTCCTTCTTACAGGCAACGCAAGTCCTTCTTACAGGCACAAAGTCCTTCTTACAGGCAAAGTAAGTCCTTCTTACAGGCAAATAAAGTCCTTCTTACAGGCAAATTAAGTCCTTTTTACAGGCAAATCAAGTCCTTCTTATAGGCACAAGTCTTTTTTACAGACACCAAGTCCTTTCTACAGGCACCAAGTCCTTCTTACAGGTATCTCCATGGGGTGACCCACCATACGGGTCAAATCTCAATCAAAATTTAATCAGTAGAATCCTTTTATTAGGAATCTACCATGGTACGACCCACCATACGGGTCAAATGGTATGACCCACCATACAGGTCAAATTTTAATTCAATTTTTAATCAGTAGAATCCTTTTATTAGGAATCTACCATGGGTTGATCCACCATACGGGTTCAAGTTCAACCACCCTAAAGTTTTTTTATATAACGAATCCTTAGGTTCTCATTTCATTTTCAGTGGAACATTCACGTCACGACTCTTTTTATTTCCTTGTATTGAGTCGATTAGAATTCAGGTGTCATCTCGTCTTTGAAATGAACCTCTACGAGCTTCCTTTCAAAGAGGGGCAGCTGTTGACACCTGATTTTTAATCATTTTTTCTATTGCTAAAGTAATAAAAAATCCATAAAAATTCATAAAATTGAAAAATCAACTTTGGGGACCTTAGCCAAGCCTAGGGAACCAATTTTGACCAAAAAATGATTTTTCATATTTTCCGTATTTTTCGGTATTTTTATTTTCGAAAATTCATAAAACAAAAAATGAAGAAAAAATGAGAAAATTGAAAAATCAACTTTGGAAGCCTCGGCCAAGCCTAGGCAACCATTTTTGAACAAAAAATAAAATTTCATATTATATATATTTTTTTAATTTTTTTTTAAAAAAATACAAAAATACTTGAAAATTTTGGAAAAATAACATTTGAGGCCAAAAAAATACACAAAGATAGTTAATATTTTTATTTTAAATCTATTTTCATATTGGCCATCACAAATTCAGAAAAATCCAATTCGAGTCACGTGTTCCTTCACGAGTATAATCTTGAATCGGGCCTAAAAAAATTTAATTTGAGTCAACTTATTTTTAATTTTCACTTTTTATGAGTTGTGACATTGTCTTCTAATATTTTAAATTTTCATCTTTGCCCAATTATACCCAGAATGACTTAATTTTGCAAAAGGGCTTTAATTAAATTCTGCATTATTTTCAACGGCAAGAAATGAGCTTAAATTTGACATGTGGTAAATTTTGGTGTGTCAAAAATTGTGAGGAGATTTGGACTTAAAGAAATATATTTTTTCAGGGACTAAATTGTAAATACTTAAAATTCAAGGACTAGAGTGCAAATACTTAACTCTTGAAGGATTATTTTACAAATAACAAAAAGAAGAGTTAGTGGATAAATTAGAATAGAGAAGGGAAGATGGAGAAGAGGAGATGAAGAAGAGAAGTTGGAGAAGAATGGATGGAGAAAATAAGATAAGAATAGAGAATGGAAGATGGAGAAGAGTTAGTAGAGAAATTAGAATGGAAGATAAGAATAGAGAAGGGAAGATGGAGATGAAGAAGAGTTAGTGGAGAAATTAGAATGGGAGATAAATATGGAGAAGGGAAGATGAAGATGAAGAAGAGTTAGTGGAGAGATTAGAATGTGAGATAGAGATGGAGAATGGAAGATGAAAATGAAGAAGAGTTAGTGGAGAAATTAGAATGGGAGATAGAGTTAGTGGAAAAATTAGAATGGGAGATAGATGAGTAGATTATAAAAGGAGGAAGAAGTGAGCTTGAGGGAGAGATTTTTTTGGAGAGAAAATTTGAAGTGTTTGAGAGGGATTATTGAGAGAGAAAATTTGAAGTGTTTGGGAAGATTTTTTTGGAGAGAAAATTTGAAGTGTTTGAGAGAGAATTCTTGAGAGAGAAAATTTGAAGTGTTTGGGAGAATTTTTTGGAGAGAAAATTTTGGATGTTTGAGAGAGTTTTGGGAGATTGAAGAAAATTTTGAGAGAAAGAAAATACCAAAAGAGAGAGAATTTTGAAGATGATGGGAGTTTAAAGCTAGGGGTTATCATCACAAATTCCTTCATCGATCAATATAAATCAAGAGTTCATCCTCGTCAACGAGCAAACAAATTCAAGCTAAGTGTTTTTATTTATTCATTTATTTATGGTTTTACTCGCAAATTAGCACAAATTGTATACACTTTCTCCATCTCCTTTTTCTTCCATATTTTATGTCAGGAGAAGGATATCTCTACGTCAACAGCAAAAATCTCGTCGAGATGCAAAAATCGGCCCAGACAAGCTCCTAAGCTGTCCACCGATTTCTCAACTGATCTGTGACTAAAAGTCCCTCTTAATTCAAAAGAAACTCTCTATATTGGGAACATAGAGAGCGAAAATCAATTATAGAAATCCCTCCCAAAAAAATGGGAGATAAGTACTCTTTCTACTCTTCTGGTTTTAGGTGCAGATTAGCACATATTTTGTATACTAACACTTCACTCTATTTTATGTCAGGAAGCCGCAGCTCTATATCAATGGTCAATCCTATGGAAGCACAAAATCGGCTTGGAGGAGTCCTCAAGCGCGCACAAATTTCAAATTGTTGAATCAATTCGTTGTATTTCATTTTAAAAAATTCATACCCCAAAATGGAGAGGACAAAGTCCATCCGCAACTTAAATACCTGCACCATAAATCCCAAAGGGAAGAGCCAAGCCAATGCTTAGCCTCCCATTGGAGGTTTTTACTTACAGTAGTTAAATACCTGCAACTTAAATACATGCACCTTAAATCCCAAAGGGAAGAGCCAAGCCAATGCTTAGCCTCCCATTGGAGGTTTTTACTTACAGTAGTTAAATACCTGCACCTTAAATCCCAAAGGGAAGAGCCAAGCCAATGCTTAGCCTCCCATTGGAGGTTTTTACTTACAGTAGTTAAATACCTGCAACTTAAATACCTGTACCTTAAATCCCAAAGGGAAGAGCCAAGCCAATGCTTAGCCTCCCATTGGAGGTTTTTACTTACAGTAGTTAAATACCTGCAACTTAAATACCTGTACCTTAAATCCCAAAGGGAAGAGCCAAGCCAATGCTTAGCCTCCCATTGGAGGTTTTTACTTACAGTAGTTTAAATACTTGCAACTTAAATACCCGTACCTTAAATCCTAAAGGGAAGAGCCAAGCCAATGCTAGGCCTCCCATTGGAGGTGTTTATTCACTGTCATGTACTTCCTATAATTTAATTTTTGAATCATCAGACCCAAAAGATGAGTAGGTCGTAATACTGCACAGAAGTCGTTAACACACTCCCTCTTTCGGCTTCAGGGAATCTTTAACATTTTAAAAAAAATATAACAAATAAAAATATATACCATCCATGCATCCTATTTAAAAAGTGAAAACACAAAAGAGAATACCCTACTAGAGCTTTAGGAATAAACCAAGCCTGAGTTGCCGGATTAGGATATCCATGAAATTAAGGTACCGAAAGGGCATTAGTTTTAATTAACTAGTGTAACCAAGTCCCCGAGCTCATAATCTCTGGTTCGCAGGAATAAATTAGTTCTCCCGCTAATTTATTTATGTTTCTAATCGACCTACCAAGAACGATTAGTGGCGACTCCAAATTTCAAAATCATTTAAACAAAAACCAAAGTTGCGATTCGGTAGGGCTTGGGAGGGTCCGCATTAGGTTAGTCAAATCTAATTAACCTAATAATCCGTTAACCCCTTTTAAAATTTAAATTTTTTTTTAGAGGGTCGCGACAATCTCCAACTCCAAAAAGTTCACAAACTTTGTGATTATGCAACAGTGAAAATCGTCACTGATTTTGATTATCTCTAATTATTAGAGATAAATCATTAAATCTCACACTAAAATTTTCGCGAATGGTAAAAGAATTTTCATTTATCCATTTTTCTTAGTGATATAAGTGATTAGTTTTTAATTTTTTTAAATTATTTATTTTTTACAAAATAAACGGAACCTTATTAGACTTTGGCATGTTGTCCCTATGTTCTCCGGCATGCATGGGGTTCAGCAGCAACTTCATAGAGTAAGCTAAAATATATATTCACACATGGGATGAGGGGGTCCAGTCAACGCAGAACAGTGTGGTTTTGCACTTCTCAAGCTAGCAAGACCACTCAGTTTAAGAAAAGAAAGAACGTTAGTCACCGAGTCAATGCGCGGGTCCACACCATCGTTCAATTGTAAAAGACGCAACTTTCAGAGCAGAAAGAATCGCGACGGGCGCGAGACTTTATAGTTTTAGCTGTCGCCTAATGTTTTTTTCTCCCCGGGTGCAGAACTCGTTTGGAGAAATGAGGGAATCACTTCCCCAAGTGCTGCAACTGGCCAGCCTCCTTCATTTACGTCGCAAGATGGCCTATTGGGGAATGGTTAGCATGAAAATTACTTTGGTAGTACATTTCATCACATAGCAACACTTTTCTAAACGTCAAATCCGTCGGAAGTTTGAACCGATGCTGATTGATTTTAATGGTGCTTATGTGTTGATTCGTAGGAGCGCTGCATAAAGCTCATATATATATCTTAATCCTGAAGCTAAGTGAGCTCCTAGAACTGAGCATGGATAACGGGCACTTTTGACTAATTCAGTCCTGCTAAAAGTTTTACTAGAACTCCTAATAGATAAATACTATTGTAAGTGGAAGTTTGATAGGAAGTAATGCATGAGGGAGCTGAAGACCCTGCTTTTAGCTATGGACCTTGAGGGAATGACTTTTGTCTGGTTAGTGTAATGGTAGGGTCGGAAGAAGAAGTAAACTTTCCGAAGAATTTTGTAAACTTGGAGAGCAAGTCTGAGGTTTTTTTAGTGAGCACAGTTTTTTTCTGCTTTCTTTACCATCTTAGCGGTAATCCCTTGTCTTTACTAAAAGTTTCCCCCTTTTTTTTTTGCTTGTATGCAAATGCTTTTCTGATGGACTTTTCATTTGTTTGTATTTTTGCTAAGCCATGGACATTTTATGTGTTAATTTGAGTCAAAACAAGTGGGAAAAAACTAAGATTTTTCTTTTCCCTCCTGCCATTTACCACCTCAGTCCTTGTCGATTGTGAGGGGACATACGCAATCACGAAGAATCTCACAAGGAGATTGCTTTGAATTATTGAACACATTGCTTGGAAAATTGAAAAATGGAAGTGTCTTAAATAGATTATTCAGAGTTCACCTGTATGTGTATGAGGTCTTCCTATAGTCCTCCAACCATGACTGATTTACCTCAATAATTAAAGTTACTACCGCTAGTTATTGCACAGAATACACGATACTGAGAAGTTTATTATCATGGATTACTGTCTTGTGTCATTTTGCACGGCACTCTATAGACATATCCATTGGTATGACCGAGAGGAAAAAGCAGCTATCCGTTGATATGCAGAGTCACAGGACTGAGATTAAGATGTGGGATCCACCAAACAGAAAAAACTTGCTAGCCAAGCCAAGCCAAGACCCAGTGGAAAGCAGGGATTTTAGCTCTTGGCCTATAAATAAGCATTGGACAGAAATCCGGATGAAGCACTCTGAAGCAAGTTAGTATTGCTGTCTTCAAATTTCCTTCGCTTCCCCTGTAGTTAGTATTTGTGGTCGTTTTTGTTTTTGAGATGGAGAGTGTAGACATTTCATTAGTCGATCCCCCGGTGGGATTTCGATTCAGACCAACAGATGAAGAACTTGTCAATCATTACTTGAAGTTGAAGGCTGTTGGAAACAAAGCAGTTGAACAGATAATTCCCGAGGTAGATGTCCATCAATTGCCACCCTGGGATTTACCCAGGAAGATTAATGGTAAGATACCTTCAAAGCTGTTCCTTTCATCCTTAAAAATGTGATAAGTTCATGGTTGGTCCATGCTATTCCCTTTTGGGATTCTGTGTCTGTTGGTTTGCATCTGTAGTCTGAAGATTTTTTGCTGGTTGAAATGGCAGAATTATCGAGGATACAGTCAGATGGTGATGAATGGTTCTTCTTCAGCCATCTGCAAAATCGGTACCCTCAAAGTAAACGGTCCAGAAGGACAAATGTTTATGGCTCTTGGAAGCCAACCGGCCAAATTCACGAAATCAGGACCCATGACAAAAACAACATATTAGGTTTGAAGAAATTTTTGGTCTTCAGAAAACATCAAAGTCCCAAAAATGCCCACACCAAATGGGTACTACATGAGTTTCACCTAAATGCTGACCTTATGGACGACGTCCTCAACGACCAGGTACTCAATCTTCTTGCTTTTCCTTTCACTTGCAGTGAACTTCGGCGCAAACCACATCGAACCATTTAAGGATACATATGTATGATTCAGGTTGCTAAATGAATGTTCTCCATTCCAAGAGCTTTCACTTAAGAGGTTCTCCGATTTCATTTTCCTTTTCGACTTAATTTTCTGGAGTTGAGACCGGGCAGCTTACTCTTAGTTGCCCTGACTTCCGCTTTTCCACTGAAATGATATAAGCTCTTATTAAACTTCTGTTGAATGGTTTTCAACTAAGACCATTTTACCAAGTAAAATCTCCAACTCTTTTTTTCGCTCTGCTATAGCTATTAGTAGCCCCCATTCACTCTTAAGCTGTGCAAGGAGTCTCTTTTCAGAAGGAGTCTTATGAGTGGAATGTGAAGTGTTACTAAATTTGTTATTTTGAATGCTGTTTGAAACTTTGAGGTCGGTTTTGCTTTTCTTTTCGGATTATGTCCCGAAGTGCTTTCAGAGATCAATGATTAGACTTGAATAAATTGTTACCTCGTCTTTTGTCTATATTAGAGTGACGTCGTTCTTTACCGCTTGAAGAAAAAACCTGATAAGAAGGGTAAGGAAAAGTCAAAGACTCAGAAGAACAACACAGGTATCTCTATTATGCCTCAAGAAGGCGGCAGAAGCAGCCATAACACGCGTGATGAAGTCAACATCACAAGTATCTATATTATGCCTCATGAAGGCAACAGAAGTTGCTGTAACACCCCCGACGAAGTCCATAACACAAGTTGCTCCGGTGCATTAGTGACTGCCAAAAGCAAAGTATCTGAAGAGATTCCGAAGGTCAGAAGAAGCAGCAAAATGTTGCATGCTAAAGATCATTATAGCATGTTTAGCAATCGATGGAAGGACTTGACTTCACCAATTTGATAAATCTTATAATTTTATTTCATTTTTTTGGAAGTTTTAGGAGAAAAGTGTACTTTCTGACAAGTTTTAAGACTTAATTGTACTTTTTGAAACTTTTGTGATTTAATTGCAATTTCACGATAAGTTTTTGGACTTCCAGTACACTTATTTCATTTGGCTGAACTTATTTAGGGTAGGGTTAGTCTCGAGATCTATGTAGCATATCGAAGCCACGGAGACTCGTGAGTTTTCCATGGGGAAAATACTAATAACTGCGTTATGACATAAACAACGTATGTGGGGCTACTTTCATTTCATTGTTCAAGATTGACTCCTTGACCAAATTGCAAAGCTCAAAAGATGGGTTTTTTTACGTGGTCAACATTGTTTTGAACACAGATGTCAGTGGAAGAGTACATGGAATCGCTCCCTCCGTTGCAACCGACGGATGACATTTTATCGGACTACAACGAGGCTCCGACCTATCAGCCCCAGGCCGGAGCGGAGGAAGGATCACCGCCCTTATTTGACTTCTCGTGTGACAACTATGGCGATGAGCTCGACTATGGCTACATACCATCTCCATACAGCAATCTCGCAAACTTCTCCGGTTTCAGCTGGGGCGATGCCTGAGAACTTCTCTACTGCAACCTGCGACTATGGTTGATCATAATCTGCAAGGAGTGTGTGTGTTTTCACTAGTTATGTACTTACTATTGTTGAGTGTGGCTTCTGGAATGAACCGAAACATATGCAGTTTCAATGTATTTTGTGTTGTCCCAGGCACCAGTGGCCATTGCTACCCAAAAAAATTATATGGTGAGTCCTGCACAAATGAAATAAAACATAAAAGTGAGAAAAGGAAATGAGACACAAGGTTTACTCCGATTTACCCTTAAATTATGGTTTCATCCAGCAAAAAATTCCATTATAATTAGCACCCCACATCTCTATATTTGATATATCGAAGTGGCTTTTCATGGCTCCAAATACAAACTAGCATTGAAACAATATAGATTCAAACTATAAAAGCCCTCTAGTAGCTCAGAAAGTATAAACCACATCTCAACATATTATATCTTAAATCATGTATATGATCTTGCATGAATGTTAGGATGTCTGAACTTCGTTGCTGTCCCAAGTGGATTAATCTTCACTCTAAAAGGTTGAAAACTTTGCGATAGGGAGCCCCGAATATCGATAATTACTGGTTTTGATTGTCTTTAGTTATTAGATACAAATTGCAAAAACACACACCAAAATTCCCCCTCCCACGCTTAAACAAAAACACGACACGAAAAGCGAATATGGGAATAGCTTCCTTTTACCGAGTTGATGGATTGGATTGATCAAATTGAAATTTGAGGACTAAATTAAATATTTAGATATAATATTTTAAGGACCAGATCGAACGAACTATTGTCCAAGGATGATATTGCATATTGGGTCAATATTTATTGACTATTAGTGTCATTTCTCAAATACCAAAGACGGAATGCATGTAAGAGTTTTGTGATATTAGGAGGATAATCCATTTTGAGAGTTCTTATGCATAAGAACTGTCATGAGACCAAAGATGCTTATCTCATAAAAAGTGCTACACTAGTGGTGCAGACTTAATGCATAATATAAATCCCCAGTTTTGATTTTATTGGTTCAAAAAAAGATTCCTTCATGCTCCGCTGATGTTGATCTATTGCTCCAGAAACGTTATATTACATTACATGAGATGATAAAAAAAAAAATTTCCAATCTAACGTAAGGAAATATGTCCAATTAATTTTAAGGAAAGTGAGAGGCAATGGAGCTTTATAATGATGTGGCCCAACCATGACAAGTTTTACCCTATTTTTTTAATCTATATATTAGAAATTCATAGATAAATAGGAAGCCAAAAAGAGTGAGTGATGAAACATGTGGGGATAGAATAACTGAAAGTGCCATGCCCGTGTAGGTCCCCAAAAAAAAAAAATTTTAACCCTTCGGGAACAAGGGTTGAACTTCAACAAGAAGGCCCAAAAGCTATTGTCATATCTCTTTTTTATGTCAACACCAATGATCTCATCTCAATCATTAAAGTAATTAAATTAAGGCTAAAATTCCAGAAACTTCTATATATCATGCCTTTTTTCTGAACCTTGTTAGCGATCAGCTTTCATTTCTATATAAGCAATCAGCTTTCATTATTTTTTTTTTCAAATCATTTATTCTTCATGAAATAAACGGAACTTTGTTAAACTTTGGCATGTCATCTGGATGTTCTCCAACATGAATGAATAGACAGATCCCAAGCATTCTCAAGTGATGTCCGGCCACCAAGGATGATATTGCACATTTAAACATACCCACGACATGAAAAGGGAAAATCGAAATAGCTTCTTTTCACTGAATTGAGGGACTAGATTGAACAAATTAAAAGTTAGGGACTAAATTAAATATTTAGAAATAATTTTAAGGACCGGATCGAACAAATTATTGTCCAAGGATGATAATGATCCATTTTGAGAGCTCTTATCTATAAGAATTGTCATGAGACCAAAAATGCTTATCTAATAAAAAGTGCTACACTAGTGGTGAAGACTTAACGCATAATATAAATCCCTAGTTTTGATTTTATAGGTTGAAAAACAGATTCATTCATGCCCCGCTGATGTTCATCTTTTGCTCCAGAAACATTATATTACATTACATGAGATGATCAATTTTTTTTCAATCTAATGTAAGGAAACATGTCTAACTAATTTTAACGAAAGCGAGAGGCAATAGAGCTTTATAATGATGTGGCTTACGTTTGTTTCACGTAAAATGAACGATTTGAAAAATATTTTTCAAAAATTAATCCATTATGTCACTTAAAAAAATGAATAAATGAAACTTTTTTCATCATCTATGAAAACAGTTAGGTATAGATTGTTACCGATGATGAAAATATTTTTTGTTGACTGATTTTTCTAAACGATTCGAGTAATCACTTTTCGAAAAATATTTTCTAAATAGCTTATTTTTCGTGAAACAAACAAAGTCTTATGCATGACATAAAGTTTTACCCCAATTTTTTTTTATCTATATATTAGAAATTCTTAGATAAATAGGAAGCCAAAAGGAGTGAGTGACGAGACGTGGGGCAAGAATAACTGAAATTACCATCCCCGGGTAGGTCCAGGGAAAAAAGGGAACCCTTTGGGAACAAGGGTTGAACTTCAACAAGAAGGCCCAAAAGCTATTGCTGCACCTCTTTCATGTGTCAACCCCAATGGTCTAATCTCAATCATTAAAATAATGAAATTACGGCAGTTTGTCTTGCTGAAGCTTAGACCAATAGGCTGAAATTCCAGAAACTTCGATATATCATACCTTAAATCAATACATGTTCATCCATGCATATTAGAATGTTTGAACCTAATTGATTCATCCACAACTCCAAAAGGTTCACAAACTTTGTGATTATGCAGCAGGGAAGATTGACACTAATTTTGATTATCTATAATTATTAGCGACAAATCAATAAATCTCACACTAAAATTTTTGCCCTCCCCCATTTAAACTTAATATTTACATGAAAAGGGAAAATGGGAATGGTTTCTTTCTTGCTAGAAAAGAAAAATCAGAGTAAAGTTAAGATTTTGGGGACGAAGGAAAAATTTCATCGTCAACAACAATTTTATTGAAAAAATTTACTATGTACGTGTTGTTTGAAAGAATTAGCCAATGAAAAAAAAAATCATTATCGACAACATGTTATATTTAAATACTTTTGTGAACGAAAAAAAAAAAGCCGTCCATTTATTGTTTTTAAACGATATAAATAATTATTTTTTGATTTTTTTCAACTATTTAATTTTTCACAAAATAAACGAAACCTAATTAGACTTTGGCATGTCATCCGAATGTTCTCCGGCATGCACGGGGTTCAGCTGCAACTTCATAGAGCAAGCTAAAATATATTCAGACATAGGATAAGAGGTCCAGTCAACGCAGAACAGTGTGGTTTTGCACTTCTCAAGCAACGGAGACTCTCGACCAAAAAAAAAAAACCCCAAGCGAGAAAACTCGGTTAAAACAAAGTCAGTCACTAAGGGTCTGTTTGGTAACGTTTCTGTTCCAAAAAAGTGATTTTGATTAAAAACACTTTTTTTGATTCTGTTTTTTTAGAAAATCAGAATGCGTTTGGTAACTACATAAAATTTTTGATTTTTTGTCCAAAAGTGATCCTTAAAAAGTGTCATGGGAAAAGGCTGAGAAGTCCATCTTTGAAAAGTGATCCTAAAAAAGTGTTCTTTTTTTGAGAAACAACTTTTTTTGTTTCTGATTTTTGCTCCAAAAGTGTTTCGGGGAGCAGAATCAGAAACAGAATTATTTGCGTTACCAAACATGTTTCTGATCATGTTTTTTATTCTGTTCTTTATCAAATTTACTTGAAATCGAGTCATAACTTTGTGATTATGCAGTAGTGAACATCGATACTGATTTTGATTATCTCTAATTATTAGAGATAAATCACTAAATCTTACACCAAAATTTTCATCCTCCCTCATTTAAACATTCTATTTACACGAAAAGAGAAAATGGGAATGGTTTCTTTCGGCCAAAAAAGAAAAATCATAGTAAAGTCAAAGATTTTGGGGATAATGAAAATTTTTCATTGTCGATGATAATTTATATCTAAATATTTTCCTGAACGGTGAAAAAAAATTTCGCTCATCCATTTTTCTAGGCGATAAGAGCGATCAAGTTTCAATTTTTTTTTTTCAAATCATTTATTCTTCACGAAATAAATGAAACCTTGTTAGACTTTGGCTTGTTGTTTGGATTTTCTCTGGCATGCTTGAAAAGACATATGCCAAGCACTCTAAGGCAATGTCTGGCCATCGGGGAGGGCTAGGCGAGGCCGTCCTCAATGGTCACAAGCGAGGGTTGCCTTGCCAATCTAGCCGGGCCTCACCCAATGGCTCTCGTCGGCCGCAACAAAGAAGAAAAAGAAATGGTAAGAAAAGGAAAGAAAAATTTGTACGGCAATGTTCATTATATAGCGGAATTTGTTTCCCCTTGAAACCGAATAATCATGTTACCCAGTTACAAGGGGAAATTCAGTGGTAGAGATGGCTCCGTCGCTCAAGTAACAGTGATAGAGTTGCCACGTACTCAATCTTCTTACAAAAATTGTTACATGAGTAAACACTTCATATGGTTCCTGAACATTTTTGCTTCCCTTACTCCAAAATCTTAGTGCAACATCAACTATGGCTATCCAAATACCAAGAGTTGATACCCTGAAAAAATTGAAGCTGGTACCACGTACTTTATTTACTCCAAATTAACTTTCGTATCACAAAAATTACAGACTTTTTAAAATTACATCCAAATTACTAATTACGGCAAATCGATATTGCCATGTTGCGCCAGAAACATTCTACAAGATAAAATGAGATGAATAAGTTTTTTCTAATTAACCTTAGAGTGTTTTTTTTTTGGGAAAAATGAATAATTGGGAGAATATTTTCCTAAAAATAATCTTTTATATCGCTTGAAGTAATTAATCAATTAAAAAAATGTTACTATCGACGATCATTTATGTTTAAATATTTTCATAGATTATGGAAATAAATTTTGGTGTTGTAGCGCAGCCATAAAATTTCACTCTACCCAATTTTTTTTCTAATTACCTAGGATATATGTATTGGAAATTCATAAACAATATAATAGACGACAAGGAGTGACTAATGAAAGGTAGGGGAAAGAACAGTGCAACTGAAAATGCCAAACGCATGGTGGCCCAGTTAAAAAACGCAACCCCTTGGGGTACAAGGCTTAGCACTTCAGCAAGAAGTTCCAAAAGGTTTTTTTATTTTTATTTTAATATGAGGACACATCAAAGTTTGATGGAACACAAGCATCCACATAAATCTCCACAAACTTCCATATATCATGGTAGGATTCATCCCACAAGCTACAAATGAAATGAAGCGTCAAGGTGAGAAAAGGAAATGAGACACAAGATCTATTTCAGTTTATCCTTAAATTGAGGCTACATTTATCAAATAATTCTATTATAATTAACACATTGCACCTCTTTGTTATATCTCTTAATTACAATAGAAAGAGATAATATATAGCAGTAGCTAATCGTATGCCAAAGCCCAAACTACTAATGAAAAATATAGGCTCAAACTATAAAAGCTCTTTGGTGGCTCCGGGAGTATAAAATAAGTTAAATCATGAATATGATCATGCATGAGTGTTAGGAAGTCTAAACTTCATTGCTCTCCCGATTGGATTAATCCTCACTCTAAAAGGTTGACAAACATTTTGATATGTAGCACTGAATATTGATAATTGCTATTTTTTATTATCTTTAGTTATTATATACAAATTGCGAAAACACACACCAAAATTCCCTTCTCCCACATTTAGACATACCCTCGACACAAAAAGGGAAAATGAGAATAGCTTCTTTTCACTAAGTCGATGCACTGAAGTGATGGAATTGAAAGTTTAGTATTAAATTAAATATTTAAGAATGATTTTAACAACCGGATTGAATGAATTATTGTCCAAAAATGACATCGAATATTGAGTTAAAGTTTATTGACATTTAGTGTGATTTCCCAAATGCAAAAGATGGAGTAAAGATAGAGTTTTGTGATATTAGGACGATAATCTTGAGAGTTCTTGTGCATAAGAACCGTCATGAGACCAATGATGTTTATCTAACAAGAAGTGCTACACTAGTGGTGAAGACTTGATGCATAATATAAATCCCTAGGTTTGATTTTATAGGTTCAAACAAAGATTCATTCATGCTCCGATGATGTTGATATATTGCTCTGAAAACCTTATATTAGATTACATAAGATGATCAAGTTTTTTTTTATATCTAATGTAAGGAAACATGTCCAATTAATTTTAAGGAAAGTGGGAGGCAATGGAGCTTTATGATGACGTGGCTTAACCATGACAAGTTTTACCCTAATTTTTTTAATCTATTTACTAGAAATTCATGGACAATAGTAAGCCAAAAGGAGTGATGGGACGTGGGGAAAGAATAACGGAAAGTGCCATCCCCATGTAGGTCCAGGAAAAAAAGTGAATCCTTTTGGAACAAGGGTTGAACTTCAACAAGAAGGCCCAAAAGCTATTACTATTTTTATTTTATATTAGGACACAAATGGTCTAATCTCAATCATTCAAGTAATTAAATTAAGGTAGTTGGTCTTGCTGAAGCTTAGACCAATAGGCTAAAATTCTTTGTTTGATGCACATTAAATTTCAGAAACTTCTATATGTCGTACCTTAAATCAATTACACGTTCATGCATGCATGTTTGGATGTCTGAACTTATTGGATTCATCCCTAACTCCAAAAGGTTCACAAAATTTATGATTACGTAGCACTGAACTTCAACATTGATTTTGATTATCTCTAATTGTTAGAGATAAATCACTAAATTTGACACTAAAATTTTCGCCCTCCCTTATTTAAACATACTATTTACACGAAAAGAGAAAACGGGAATGGTTTTTCCTTCCAAAAAGGAAAAATCAAAGTAAAATTAAAGATTTTGGGGAGAGTTAAAAAATTTCACTATCGGCAATAATTTATATCTAAATATTTTCGCGATCAATGAAAAGGTTTTTCGTTCATCCATTTTTCTAAATTGTAAGCTTTAATTTTTTTTTTCCAAATTATTTCTTGTTCCCGAAATAAGCGAAACCTTGTTAGGCATGCTTTCTGGATGTTCTCCAACATGCATGGGGTTCAGCAGCAACTTCATAGAGTAAGCTGAAATATATTCACACATAGGATGAGGGGGTCCAGTCAACACAGAACAGTGTGGTTTTACACTTCTCAAGCAAGAGAGACAACTTCCGACCCAAAAAGAAGAGAGAGAGAGAGAGAGAGAGAGTCAGTCACCGAGTCAATGCACGGGTGCACACTATAAATTCCTCAAACTTGGCCAATGTTAATCCGAACTCACTTTCAAACCCACCCTCAAAATCCTAGTCCTTTTGTCTCGTTCTCTCTCTCTCTCTCTCTCTCTCTCTCTCTCTCTCTCTCTCTGCTTGCACAAGTTAGTGATCTGAATGGAAAACACAATCTCTGAAGTAATGAGATCACTCCCTCCGGGATTCAGATTCCATGCCACTGATGAGGAGCTTCTGATCCATTACTTGAAGCCCAAGATATGCGGACAACCTGACGAGCGCTGCTGCGCTATAATACCAGAGATCGATGTATGCGAATTCGAACCTTGGGAATTGCCCGCCGAGTTCGGTCACATGTTCAACAGCAAGGAGCTGTTTTTCTTCTGTCGCGTGAAGCGCAAGTACTTGAACAGCAAGCGCTCCGACCGGACAACCGGAGCTGGTTACTGGAAAGTGACGGGCAAGGAACGCGCCATCATCAGCGAGGACACCAACACGCCGATAGGAATCAAAAAGACGCTGGTGTTCTACGAAGGCCGCGTGCCTAAAGGAAAAAGGACCAATTGGGTCTCACATGAGTACCACTTAAGTCCCAAGTGTTTGGGCCGTAATCACAAGGAAGACGAGGTAAGTCTCGGTTCTCATTAATTTGGATGACTGAATTCGTTATATGCAACATTGGAGATACGCCTTGTATTTTCGGTTTGTTTGTTTATAACTAGGTTGTTCATGATGTATATGCAGATGCTGCCTTACGTTGCATGTCGGATAAAGAACAAAAAGGAGAAGAAGCTGATGCTGCCTTACACTAGCCATGTCTCAGAAAACCCTGTGAATCAAGCAGGGGACTATTCCAGCTTCTGTAACACTCCCAACGACGAAGTTGCTGATAACCAAGAAGCAGTTGCTGCTCAACCCGAGGTGAGAGACGCGGCATTTTATTTTGTAGAGCTTATTTAGGATAGGGTTAGTCCCAAGACGTATAGAGCATATCGAAGTCACGGAGACTCATCAGTTTTCTGCGGCAGAAATACTGATAACCGCACGCATCATCACCTAGACAACATCTGAGTGACTATTTTCGGATCATACTTCAAAGATTGTTTCCGTGACGAAAATTGCAGAACGCTTGAGATGGGTTGTTTGACACGATCAACATTGTTTTGAATCCAGATGTCAGTGGAAGAGTTTATGGAATCGCTCCATCCATTGCAGCCACTGGATGACGTTTTATCAGACTACAACAACGCTCCAGCCTATCAGCACCAGGCAGAAGCGGACGAAGTATCGCAATCGTTATTCGATTTATCGTACGACAACTATGGCGATGAGCTCAACTATGGCTACATGCAATCTCCATGCAGCAATTTCACAAACTATTCCAGTTTCGGCTGGGGCAATGTCTGAGGACTTCTCTACTACAGTGTGCGACAATGGTTGATTATAATTTGCAAGGAGTGTATTTTCACTAGTGATGCATTTAGTATTGTTGAGTGTGGATTCTGTAGTGAACCGAAACATATGCAGTTTCCATGTATATAATAGTCTCAGGCACCAGTGGCCATTGCTGCCCCACAAAAAATCACATTTTGGTCAGTTTTCTAAGGAACTTTTTTTTTAAACTCGCGGTTATTATTTCGCTTCTCTACTACAGAAATGAAACAATCTGTATTGGGAAAAAGGAAAATTAGTAGTTTTTTATCTTGTGATGGATGATTAAGATCACAAAAAATTATAAATTGGTAACAAATTTACTCAAAAGTAATTTTTGACCACCAAAAATCTAAATCTGATATATCTATAACAAATTTACTATCTGTTAATTTCTGTTAAATTTTACCGTCGAATTGTTGAATTAGATAACATCAGTGTGTAATAAAAAAAAGCACCAAATTGGAAATAAAAATTACCTTAATATCATAGTTTTAAAGGAAGTCGATACTAATAATTTACATTGATCAGGTAATTACACAAAAAGAAACTCTAACTTCCAAAGTTCGAAAATTATTTCTTATTTTTATTTAATAATAGTTATTCAATCTAATCTACATCTTAAAGTTTTCTATAATCGAATGAGTAGCTGTATGAGATCAAAATTAACACAATGCTGACATGATCATCGAGTTATTAAATTTGATAGAGCTTGCTCAAGTTCATTTAAAATCGAGCCGTAAAAATTTTCATAAGAATATTAATTCGATGATCAATACTAAAATAAAAATGATAATATCCACATAGAAAACAAATCATTACTGTCTCCTATATTCGCCTATGATTACGAGTGGATTGTTTTATGAAAAGGAAATATGTTTGGGTTAATATCACAAAAAACCTAAAATCGATACAATTGTGATAATTTTACCCCAAATTATTTTTTGACCACCAATAATCTCAAATTGATACACTTGTGACAAATTTATTCAAAATTATTTTTTTGAACACAATAAATCCTAAACTAGTACGCCTGTGATAAATTTACCTCAAATAATTTTTTTTACCATAATAAACCTTAAATTGGTATACATATGATAAATTTACTCTAAACTACTTTTTTTTTACTATCAAAAATTTCAAATTGATACACATGCGATGAGTTTATCTCGAACTAAATTTTTTACTATCAAAGATCTCAAACTGGTACACATGTAATAAATTTACTATTCGTTAGTTTTTGTTTAATCGATTTAATACCACAAAAAATCTTAAATCGATACATCTGTGGCAAATAAATTGTAAAAATTCTAAACCGATATACTTGTCAATTGTCACGTATCATCTAATTTAATAATTTGATGACAAAATTTAGTGAAAAATTAACGTATGGTAAGTTTATCACAAGTATATCAGTGAGATTTTTTGTAATAAAAAAATAATTTTTTGTAAATTTATTACATATGTACCGGTTTTTAATTTTTTTTTTTGTCAAAAAAAATAATTTTGGATAAATTTATCACAGATATACCAATTTAAAATTTTTCGTGGTATTAAACTAGTCTATTTTGAACGATGGACCTCGAAAAAAACGTAAAATCAATTTCAAGATTTATAGAAGGTTACCTTTTTATTGAAATAAAGATCAAAAGAGAATTGCGAAGGTCATACGATAGACTCACCATGTTATGCCTGCTAATTCAAAAACAAAAAGCAATTCGAAATATCGTAAAATTGTCTGAAAAAATGTTCTAAGATTTCAAGAACTTAGCCCCGTCAGATGCAAAAATTTCACCTTTTTCCTTGCATCTTCCTACCAAAGAGTTAAAAGGACGACGCTGCGCGTTCAAGATTCACCACGAACCAACACGAACCCTGAATCACTCGTCAATCTTACTCGGGATATAGTTTCGCTGACGCGATTTCTCATGCAAGATCTGGCGCCGATTGGATTGGATCCGAATCGAGATACCCGAGTAATGATTGACGAGCCCTTCATGGGTCGTGTTCTTCAAGATTCAAATTTTTTATTGTTGCCTTCCCTCGGTCTCGGATCGCAGGTAGAAATCGGCTTCCATCTCTCTCGTTCTGGACTTGGGCACTTACCCATTTGCATGGCGTGAGCTTTCGGTCTGTTCTTTTCTAGTAGGATTTTTGTTGCGTGTTCTTGCGGCGGCACCGCCGAGGCTGAATTGGGTCTGACTTACACATTGCTATGTATTCCGAAAATCTAAACAAGATTGCAAATTTTACCTGGAAGCAGATGAAACTTGAGGTGGGAAGGCAGTTGACACAGTTCTTGTTGCTTTATATCCTTCCTGGAATATTGACATGCTCTGAATTCCTTACTATCAGAGAGATTCATGCTTGCACCTATTGGGAATCTGCAGGTGCATTGCTATGTGTATGTTGCATAAAGTAAACATTGAAAGGAGGGGAAGAAAAGATTGGATGGGTGGTGTATTAATTTACCATGAAGGCGATTCAGGCAATTTCTCTACAATTTGATGCAGTTGAAAATCATTCAATTGGAAAAGATGCAGTTGAAAGAATCGCGACAGGCACGGGACTTTATAGTTTTAGCTCTCGTTTAATGTTTTTTCCCCCCGAGTGCAGAATTCATTTGGAGATATGAGGGAATCACTTCCCCAAGTGCTGCAACTGGCCAGCCTCCTTCATTTACATCGAAAGATTGCTTGTTGGGGAATGGTTAGCATGACAATTACTTTGGTAATATATTTCGTCACATAGCAATACTTTTCTAAACATCCAAACCGTTGGAAGTTTGAACCGATGCTCATTGGTTTTAATGGTGCTTGTGTGTTGATTTGTAGGAGCGCTGCATCAAGGTCATATATCTTAATCCTGAAGCTAAGTGAGCTCCTATAATGTAGTAAAATATTCAAAAGAATAAGAACTGAGTATGGCTAACAAGCACTTTTGATTACTTCAGTCCTGCTAAAAATTTTACTAGAACTCCTAATAGATAAATACTGTCGTAAGTGGAAGTTCGACAGGAAGTAATGCATGAGGGAGCTGAAGACCTTGCTTTTAGCTATGGATCTTGAGGGAATGACTTTTGACTTGTTTGTGTTATGGTAGGGTCGGAAGAAGAAGTAAACTTCCCAAAGAATTTTTGAAACTTGGAGAGCAAGTCTGAAATTTTTCGGTGAGCACAGTTTTTTTCTACTTTCTTTACCATGTTTGTGGCAATCCCTTATGTCTTTACTATGACTTTTTTTTTTATATGCAAATGCTTTTCTGATGGACTTTTATTTTTATTTATTTATTTTGTGCTGAGCCATGGGCATTTTCTTTCTTAGTATGAGTCAAAACAAGTGGAAAAAAATTGAGATTTTTATTTTCCCTCCTTCCGCCCTTTACCACCACTTGGAGAACAAGTCTGAAATTTTTCAGTGAGCAGAGTCTTTTTCTCCTTTCTTTACCATGTTAGTGGCAATCCCTTATGTCTTTACAATAACTTCTTTTTTGGTATGCAAATGCTTTCCTGATGGACTTTTCATTTTGTTTGGTTTTTGGCTAAGCCATGGACATTTTATTTGTTAATGAGTCAAAACAAGTGGGAAAAAACTAAGATTTTTCATTTCCTTCCTGCCCTTTACCACCTCAGTCCTTGTTGAATTTGAGGGGACATACGCATTCATGAAGAATCTTACAACAAGATTGCTTTGAATTATTGAACACATTGCTTGGAAAATTGAAAAATAGAAGTGTCTTAAGTAGATTATTCAGAATTTACCTGTAATTGTATGTCCTATAGTCCTCCAACCATGACTTTTTTTTTTGCTTGGGAAGTTACTACCTCAATAATTAAAGTTACTAACACTAGTTATTGCACAAAATGGGGAAATTGCCACGATATTGAGAAGTTTATTATCATAGACTACTGTTTTGTATCATAGATTACCGTTTTGTATCATTTTGCACGGGACCATAGACATACCTATTCGTATGACTGAGAGGAAAAAGCAGCTATCCATTGATATGCACAGTCACAGGACTGAGGTTAAGATGTGGGATCCACCAAACAGTCAAACAACTTGCTAGCCAAGCTAAGACCCAGTGGAAAGCAGGGATTTTAGCTCATAGCCTATAAATAAGCACTGGATAGAACTCCGGTATGAAGCAATCTGAAGCAAGTTAGTATTGCTGTCTTCAAATTTCCTTCTCTTTGCTTGTAATTAGTATTTTTGTTCGTTTTTGTTTTTGGGATGGAAAGTGTAGAAATTTCATTAGTCGATCCGCCGGTGGGATTTCGATTCAAACCAACAGATGAGGAACTTGTCAATCATTACTTGAGGTTGAAGGCTCTTGGCAACAAAGCAGTTGAACGGATAATTCCGGAGGTTGATGTCCATCAATTGCCACCTTGGGATTTACCCAGCAAGATTAATGGTAAGATACCTTCAAAGCTGTCCTGTTCCTCCTTAAAAATGTGATAAGTTCATGGTTGGTCCATGCTATTCCCTTTTGTGGTTCTTTGTCTGTTGGTTTGCATCTGGAATTTGAAGATTTTTTGCTGCTTGAAATTTGCAGAATTATCAAGGACAAAATCAGATGGTAATGAATGGTTCTTCTTCAGCCATCTGCAAAATAAGTACCCTCAAAGTAAACGGTCCAAAAGGACAAATGGTTATGGCTCTTGGAAGCCAACCGGCCAAACTCACGAAATCAAGACACAAGACAAAAATAACATATTAGGTTTGAAGAAAATTTTGGTTTTCAAGAAACATCAAAGTCCCAAAAATACCCGCACCAAATGGGTACTACATGAGTATCACTTAAATGCTGATCTTATGGACAACGTCCTCAATGACCAGGTACTCGATCTTCTTGCTTTTCCTTCCACTTGCAATGAACTTCAGCGCAGACCACATTGAACCATTTAAGGATACATATGTATGATACAGGTTCCTAAATGAATTTTTTCCATTCCAGGAGCATTTCGTTTTCTTCTCTGACTTAATTTTCTGTAGTAGAGACTGAGCAGCTTACTCCTAGTTGCTCTGACTTTCCCTTTTTTCCACTGAAATGATATAAGCTCTTATTAAACTTATGTTGAATGGTTTTCAACTAAGACCATTTTACCATGTAAAATCTCCAACTCTTTCCCTCCGCTATAGGTATTAGTAGCCCCATTCACTCTAAGCTGAGCAAGGAGTCTTTTCAGAAGGAGTCTTATGAGTTGAATGTGGAGTGTTACCAGAGTTGTTATTTTGAATGATTTTTTATTCTTTGAGGTTGGTTTTGTTTTTCTTTCGGATTAGATCACGAAGTGCTTTTCAGAGATCAGTGATTAGACTTGAATGAATTGCTACCTTGTCTTTTGTCTTTTTATATTAGAGTGATGTCGTTCTTTACCGCTTGAAGAAAAAACCTGATAAGAAAGGTAAGGAAAATTCAAAGACTCAGAAGAACAACACAGGTATCTCTATTATGCCTCAAGAAGGCGGCAGAAGTAGTCCTAACACGCTTGATGAAGTCAACAGCACAAGCATCTCTATTATGCCTCACGAAGGCAACGGGAATTGCTGTAACACCCCCGATGAAGTCCATAACACAAGTTGCTGCAACGCATTAGTGACTGCCAAAAGTATAGTATCTGAAGAGATTCTGAAGGTCAGAAGAAGACTCAAAATGGTGCCTGTTAAAGATCATCATAGCATGTTTAGCAAACTAAAGTTATTTTCTTCATGTTTTTGTTTTGACAATAAGGAATCTTTAAAAGAAAATGTACAGCAACCACCGACACCGATTCTCTCACTGGAATGCAACTCATCTCGATGTGATGCCTCTGCGACTCCACAGCTACCCACAGCGACGGGGGAGCAATTTAGTCATGATTTGGTATGCCGGGATTGGGAGTTTCATTTAGCTGATACTGAAGAATTCCAAGAGATATGGGAGATGTTGAACTCGTAAGCTGGTTCTAGCATAAACACTCTTCTGAAGAAAGCATTATATAAGCTTTTTGTGGCTAGGTAATCAGCCAGTGGAAGCGCACTCTTTTAAGTGCTGATAAAGATTAAAGAGTATGCCCATGTATGTGTTGCTGGAAAATATTTTCCTGTCCATGTACATTATTTGCTAAATGAGCTTTTATTCCAAGCTGTTTAATATGAGCTATCTGTTATGGCAGAAGGTGGAATTTGTAATGTGAAATTCGCCAGAAATCTGGAAACAGTTAATTGAATCTGTCCCAGCTAGTTTTTTCGCATTCGCATGCTGTTCGGATGAATGAGGTATATTGATTTGTCATTCAATTGATGCCCATTGGATCGACCGTTGTTTTGATGGGATTGGACTTGTCCCTTTTAATTGTTTTCGCACTCCGGCGCAGTTTGTGCGTGATTCGAAAATAGTAAAGACAGGGAACGAAAAGTGAGTGCACGGCCACCTGATTATGAAACGTTATCAGTTGCACGAACAGTCTTGGATCTGAAGCCTGAAAGATGACTGTGTTCCGAGCATAACAGATGCAAATGACCAGAATTAGCAGGTGCAATTAATCTCCTGTAAACAAATAATTGCACAAATGGAAATTCAATTCCGGCGAATCGAACGCTTGCGTGTTGGCCAAGTTGTCAGTCTCACCTATCTGCTCAATTTTTTTGGCTTGAAAAGTTCTCTTCTGAAGCGAGGAAAGGACTGCATAAAGACATTGATCAGCCAGGCAGAGTCAACTCAATTTTGCTATATAGCACCAAAAAACCCCATCTATAAAGCTCAAACTAGTGTTTCTAGGGCCAATCTGCTTCAGATTCAGCTACTGGAGTTACCACAAATTTAGTTTGAGAGTGAAGTTGCCAAGACTTAAGATTGTCCTACATCATTCCCGTCCCTATGTTGTATGAACAAAGGCATGACTTTCTGCTACGAGGAGCATTTCAATCGTTAGTTGAGACGACAAATTCTCCGATTTAAAGATGATCACTGCATTATCCCAGAGACCACCTTTGTGCACAATCTTGATCTTTGGTATTTGCCCCTCCTATTCAGACAGTTACACTGTAGTTTACGTGTGATAGGATGTTGGTGTTCTTAGCATGGTGACACTGTTTTGTGGCACAAACTATGTCTGAAGGTCGAGGTTTGCATTTGTTTTCTGGCTTTGAAATGGCTCGAGTACTATCGACGCAGTTGCATCGGGAAAAGGAAATGATCACAGAAGAGTTCAGCGATATGCCCATAGGATTTGGTCTCGGCAAGCTCATTGCCGGTGATCACATCGCCAAAAATTTATCAGATTTTACCTCAGTTATGTGAGGAGCCGTTCATGGCTTCCGCGAGAGCTAGACAGGTTTTGTCAATGAATTCCGCCGAAGCACTCGTGAAATGTACTCGATGAAGAAATATTCCAAAAAGCATCGATGGCGCATATCACGAAATCAATTAACGCGATCAAAATTGTAATATTTCTATATTTGATCGCTTAATAAGTATACCGAGACACATTTTAGATAAAACGCTATAGGAAAAAGTACATATCGATGGAAGCTTTTCAACCAAACTGAAATGGAGCATTGCGGGCATCCTAGAGTTTTGCTATTTTTGCGTGCAGTCTTGAGCCGATGCCTATGCTTATTCTTGATCTTTCAAAATCACCTTCTGCGGAAAGCAAGTTAATACCGTTCTAGGTTGGCAATCCATATGCTAAAGGAGTCATCTGACGAGCACAAATCTGTTCAAACTGACATTCTACTTTGAGAAGAAATTAACTGGACCGAACCAAACGACAAAAACAATGTGCTTTCCACGTAGTCACACGAACTGCAGCAGCAAAATCGGCACTACCGACAGCTCAAATAGCCGTGAGAATCAGCCAAGTAATATCTTTGGCATCCCCTCCCCTGTTAGAAACTTCAATCTGAAAACCCTTGATCTAGAAATTGGCCTAAACAAAAGGCTTTAACCGAGAGAAGCCAAACTTGCACAATTGCCTGTGTCATATCTAATCGAACAAGATTGACGGGAAAAATAGAGCAATCAAAACGAACTTGCCCAATTGAATGAATTACTTACAAGCCAAGAAACAACAAGATCACCCTGCAAAATCTAGGCGTTTTATACATCAATTTATTAAATACACCCCCTTGAGTGCAAGAAGTTGGATATATAATATATTACAAATAGTTCGATCTTCGGGGATCGACGAGCTTTTCCTTTGAACAAAGGTTTAGGCAATTGATGCAATTCTAGCATCAACACTCCTGTGTCTAGGATTCATCCATGAAAACGGCACCATGTCCAATAGACTTCATGATTTTCTTGAACAAGAGAACCATAATTGCTATGCTAAGTCCGACTGCAGCCCACGTGAACAAGCGATCGTCAGCCGGTTTTTGAACCCTCGTTTGAAGCTGTTCACTTCTTGCGGGGCTATGCCTAGACGGCTCTGCTCTCTCCAAGACAGGATTTGGGTTAGCAGGGGGTTCTCGTGGTTCTTCAATGACCCTATCACCTGCATCGCATGGAGGCTCTTCAGCTGAAGAATTTCCCTGGTCGCTCTGTGCTTCAGCAGAATGGCCATCAGAAGGCTGAACTTGAGGAACGGGCGGTGCTTTGCTCAGCATATACTCATGAATCTGTCCAGAGAGTTAATTCGATAAGCATTTGGCTTCAAATAATCAGAAAACGTGTGTGCAAGCAGAAATTATACCTCTTCAATCAGATTTTGACGCTCAGTGTTACCGATTCGGGGTGCTGATTCCCGAGATTTAATAGCCAAGGCACGTCTTTCCTCCTTCTTATAGTCTAGGGAGCCCAATGCACCGTTAGGGTTGGTTGGCATGAACGCAATGAGTGCTACTAAAGCAGTCCGTACTGCCAAAACAAAGAAGAAATTAGTACTAATTGGATTCCGAACCTTCTAGTGATGAGCAAACTAAGAATCTAAAAACTCCCGGTGTAGACCTTACATCAGGTAGAATTGTCTGACATACTCCACAATTAATTAATCGTAATACTCCACAATTAATTAATCGTAGTACCGCTCATATTATGTTAACAACAGGAATCCAGAAAAATAATTTTCAAGGATTGGTGATGTCAATTGGGGACGTTACGCACATTCATTAAGAAAAAGCCAAAGAGACATATCCCGAGCACCTTACTTATCCCAGAAAAACATAATTACAAGATGACAAAAAATCTACTCCATGCAAATATGGAGTCTCCTTGCAAATACTTTTATAGTTTAGCAAACAACCTATGTCAGAAAAAGAATCATTTCCAAGCAACACCTCTGGGTTTGACAATCACAATTTTAGACTGGCCTCATAACCCGTGACAATAAACCTTACCGCTCCACGACGGCTGCCAGTGCTCCGGGTGATGATTGGATATGCTCAGGCATATCTTTGTTTGTGTCTCAAAGCGACCATTGGGCTGTAGCATAACAAAACCTCATTTAAGCGTGTCGCACAGTAATTCCAAATAAAGGAATGGAACATGAAGTTGCTGGAGGGGGCTAAAATAAAATGAGACAAGATATGGAAATAAGACATTACCGTCAACAACATGAACGAAGGCGGCTTGAATGGATACTCTGCAGGTAGCTGGATGCGGCCATGGTAAATACCACCTTCGAATTCACTATCACGTGGTCCCCTGATAGCAAATTGCCACTCGAAGATGTTCTCCTGCAAGCAGAAGACACCCATAAGATTAGGCAACCAGACTCTGAACAATTTGCTCAGGAGAAAAACACAAGGAAAGCCAACCTCGCACTGAGTATCAGTAAAAATCAACAATTACGAAGCACGCGGTAAGGAGTAAGGAAACTTAATACTACTTCAAAATCGACATGGAGTCGCAATACCTAAACAGCAATTCAGCGGGAATTCCTCAACTCTCATATGACAAATCAATCAGGCGGGAGCGAATTCAATAACTCATGGAGGCTGGTCATCGAATTACAACAACTTCGGGAAAAATATTCAAAAACGGGAATCTTCCGAAGCACAAATGAATCAAACAAAACTCCTCCTTCTCGTTCACTGCATCGATGCATCTCGCTCGCCCCATAAACCCAAAAGCAATCAAATCGGCGCAAGAGCAATACGTTTTCAGTTCGATCTCCCTCCCTAACCCTAATTAAACCTTCACCTCGACGATCCACGAATGGCAGCGCGATAAACACACGCACGAGAAAGAGACGGAATCTGCACGAACCTCGAGAGGCAGGCTCATGAAGTCGTCGGAAGGGTTGGACTGCATCTCCTTGATCTCCTGGAGGATCCGCTTCACCGCAGGGTTCTTCAGGTTGTACTTGTCCTCCGCCATGTGGCTCGCCGCCCGACGATCCCGATCTCGATCGGATCTTCCCCCGAGCGACTCCGACCTCGAATCCGGAGGGTTTTGTCTCGAGGTCGCGCGTGAGTTGGTGATTTGAATCGTGAGGTGGTGATGATGTCCGCGTTTCGCGTTAGTTGGGTTTTGAGCTGGGAGCTGCTGGAGAGAGAGAGAGACGACCCCGTCCTCTTGACTTGACACGTCAGAAGGTGGCACAACGGATGACGTGGCGCGAGGTGACTGGACAAGTGGGCGTTGCTCTCTCCTTTCAGTGGTCATGGTGACTGGGAAGCTGGAAATCGTGGGTAGCCGGCAAAACAGGAAAAAGGAAAATGAAAAATTGACATAAATGATGGTTGAATTTTGGTCAAAATATGCAACGATATTTCAAAACTTTTAACATATTCAATGTGATTTTTAAATTATAACTCAACATGTATTGTCGTCCCTAAATTTTAACTTTGGATATTTTCATGCAGTTTCGTTCCTTGACATTACGTACTAAATTAGAGTTTATGGGCCATACTGAACAAATCAAGAGGTTAAGAATGACGTTTTATGTTGATCTGCAGTTTAGGGACCATTCGCTTAACTATGCCAAATATAAATTGTAAATATGCACGAACATTTTTTTCCTAGGTTTTCAAGATTTTAGGGGACGAATGGCGGAAAAACTATCGAAAAATTTCTAAATCTATTGTAATTGTGTCAATTCAATCCTAAACTTTTTTTTTCTATTCAGTCATAAATATTTTGCAATTATACCAATTCAGTTTATCTAGCCAATTTTTGTCAACCGGCTCTAATGCGGACACCTTCCGCTAAAGAATATTTTAATATCTTTTTGAATTTTATTTTTATTTTTATTTGTTATTTTCTTTTTCTTTTATCTTTTTTTATCTTTTTTTTTTGTTCCCTCTTCTTCCTCTAGATAACCTGAATTAATAGGGGTGAGCGGTTCCAGGTTCCGGGTAGGTTCCACCTGGAACCTGGAACCTACCCGCTAGTACAGGTTCCTAATTTTTTGGAACCTAGAACCTACCCTTCAAACCGCGGAACCTAAAACCTACCCTGTTACAGGTTCTAGGGTCCGGTTCCAGGGTACCCGAGAACCTATCGATCAATGGAGAGGCTTGTTATTAAAAAAAAAAGGCTTTTAATAAAGTTGGGATACACGAGAAACAGGATGCAGTCCTAAGAAATTTTGCAGGGTAGCTACATTTTTCACACGCTCTCTTTCAAGCAATCATTCTCAAGTAGGGGTGAGCAGTTTCAGGCTCCACTTTGAATCTAAAACCCACATATCAGAACAGGTTCTTCATTTTTCGCTCTAAATTATATAGTTATCATTGGACGCCATAGAACATTGTATGATCGTGTGAATATATATAAATAAAAAATTTATGTTGGGATCCAGGTTCCAAGTGGTGGAACCTGGAACCTACCCGCTAGAACAGGTTCCTCAATTTTTGGAACCTAGAACCTACCCTACATACCTTGGAACTTGGAACCAGACAGGTTCCTACAGGTTCCGGTTCCAGGTTCTCGGTTCTACCCTGGAACCATGCTCAGCCCTATTGTCGCGACCCTCCCGAGATTTTCCGGGATCCCGAGGGAGCTAATGGATTGCTAGGCCCATTGGGTATCTAGGCTCAGCTCGGGCCCTCCCAGGCCCATACCAAATCGCGTCAGGAAAATTTAAATCGAGATCGACCTTAGTGTGGTTGGGTGACATGTGAGTAGTGTGCATGCCATAGGAGTCGCCACCAATCATTTATTGGAGGGTATGATTGGAAACCCTATCGAACGATTGGGAGAGATCGCTCAATCCTACGAAAACCAGAGATCTAGATTCGGGGACTTTGTTACGTCAATGTTGCTATCGACGCCCTTTCGGTACCTAAGTTGAGTGATTTCCTAATCTAAGGAATTCATGCAGGCGAGGTTGGATAAGGTAGGCTCTAAGGATCTAAGGGATTCATACAAATGGGAGTATCTATCATGTCAATCACAACCATAAAATAAATATGCAACCAATGAATCAAGTCAAAGAGAAATCATGTCGAAATCGGCCAATACAAATAAAAGGAAGTCTTAAAATTCTAGGAAAAACTCAACAATTTGGTTTCAGGATGATTCGGGGTGATTTGGAATGGTTTTGGTCAGATTGACCAGAAGGGCAGAATGGTCATTTTAAAAGGCTCGGGACGCCAAAGCCGTGAAAATGGGTTAAACCAGTTGAATGTGGTTTTTCCCTAATTTTCATGATTTTTAGGAATTTCTCTGATTTTTCTAAAATTTTCTATAATTTTTTTAGAATTTTTTAAGAATTTCTAAGAATTTTCTAAGGATTTTCTATTTTTTAGAATATTTTCTACATTTTCTGAAATTATTTTTATTTTCTAATATTTGTCCTATTTTTTTATTTATTTCTTTTTTAGGATTTTCTAAGACTCTCTAGGGATTTTTCCTATTTTTTAGAATATTTTCTATATTTTATAGAAATTTTTTTATTTTTTTAATATTTTTCCTAAAACTTTCTTAAAGAATTTTCTAAAGTTTCTATGATTTTTGATTGATTATATTTTCTTATAATTACCGAATTTTTACAAGATTTTCAGAAATTTTTTATTCTATTTTTGTATTATTTTTCCACTTTTTAATTTCCTGTTTTTCCTAATTTTTATGTTAATTGTTATCATTTTTACCTGTTATTTACTTATTTATTTTTTAATTTAATCCTATACACTAAAACGGCACAGTTTCTATTTTTCTACATTTTTTATATATTTTTTCGTTAGTTTTCTAATTTTTATTGTTTTATTGTTTATTATTATTTTTATTTATTTTTAATCTTATTTTAACTCTTCGGATCGGGTCGGGTTGACCCGGACCGACCGACCCGAGTCCTATTTAAAACCCTAAAGCAAAACGACGTCGCACCATTAGTTTTCTATTTTCTGCTTTTATTATTTTTGAATTTCTTATTATTTGGTTTTTATTTAATTTTTGGATTTTTTTTTTTTAAATAAGTTATACGGACCGGGTCCTATTGTCCTGGCCCAAAGCCCACTTTCCTATACCTGACACAAAACGACGTAGTTTTAGGTTTTTTTTATTATTTTATTTCTATCCTATTTTCTTATTTATTTTCCGCCTATTTAAATCCAACAGTCTAGGGCTTGCCACGTGTCCTTATCTCGATCATCCGTTCTATATACAAAAACCTACGATTGAGATTAGACTATAGACTAAATCCTGGCCATTGGATTTGATTCATCCCCTAACCCTAATTCGCTGTCGGAGAAGTCGACCGGAGCTCCTCCGTTCAACGTCAAACACACCGGAGACTCGCCGGTATTCACGAAACCGAGCCTAAATCACACCTAAAACTTCATTTTGTTTTGAATTCACTCCCATTCGTTCCATCATGCACATATTTCTCAACCTTCAGGCTAAAAATGGCCCGAAACTAGCTAACCCGACTTCGGCCGGGGACTACTCCGGTGACAGAAACAACCTATAGAGAATTGGTCCCAACATATTACGAAAATCAAATAGATAGCATCCGTAGAGTGCAGGGAGACTTACCTGGAAGCTTTTTTTTCTGTTTCATGCTAGAATCGAGCATATGAGCTCATTGCAGGTTTTGAGTTTGAAGTGATCGGCCGAGAGGTTTTATGCAATGAAAATGCGGGAAAAAGGCAAGGATGGAGTTAGCATGACCCTAGAAACGCATTGACGCGAAAATTACGAAGAAATACCAATTGAATCAAGATCCGCCATTGAAGGAGCTTAAACTAAGCAAAAATGGCATCTACCTCGTTTCACGATGAAACTGCGCGTGGGACGGCTCCTCTTGCTCCTCCGTCTTCCAGAAAGCTTGTGGTAGCAACAATGGGTCTTGATTTTTGCTGCTTTGTCCTCAATTTCCCTTCAATTCTTTCGGTCCCAGAGGTAAAAAAAAACAGAGTCCCTTTTGAACGGGGGTCTTCCCCCTTTTATCCTCGCCAATTTCCCCTAAAATCTCTCTCCCTGGAACAACCCATTAACCGAATGAATATTGCCCTTTGATTCACGTCCAGAATCTTGCTAAATCTCTTCTTGTTTCAACTGAATTTCCCCTTTTCAAATCACGGGCGCGCCAGGCTTCTGGGGAAGGAGATGAAGTTGAATGGGTCGGGTCGGGTCGGATCCGATCCGACCTGACTGACCCGAATCACTTGTTTTATTCAAATTGACCCTAATTTTCTCATTTGTTTCTAAAATTGACACCAAAATTGGTCTCAGGGGCATTGGATCTATTTGAAAATGACATTTTCCCCTGAAATTATTCAATATTTGCGCAAAAACCCCAATTTTCGAGTTTGGCCCGAGGACCCATTTTGCAAAATCCAAAGTCTTAGGGTCATTTCTTGCAAAAATTGTTGCCACCATTGGATTCAGAAGGTCAAAATCTAGGGGGTGACGTCGCCCAATTTTCAATTCAGTCCCTAGAAAATTTTTAATTTCAGTTTTAGTGATTTTAGGGATTAAATTAAAAAAATTAGAAATTGCATTTTGGTCCTTTTAGCGAAATTGGACGATTTTTAGGGCTTTTGGACTCAATTTTAATTTTGAAAAATAGAGGAGGATGGTACGACTCTGAAAATTTAAAAAATGGAAAATTAAAAAGTTAAAATGTAATTTCTATAATTATTTGAACATTCTAAAAAATAAAATTAACAAAGAAACCCCAGATTCCAGACTCGATTTTTCAAAATTTATTCATCAAAAATGGATAGAAAATAAAATAAAAAATATTGACTATTTTTTTGTAATTTTATGACTTTAAATGCTATTTTTTATTAATTTTTTTTATTATTTTCCTAATTTCTGAAAATATTAAAAAAATCCGAAAAATAAGGAAAATTATTTTTTGCTCAAAATTGGTTCCCTAGGCTATGATGAGGTTCCCAAAGTTGATTTTGTAATTTTTTTTACTTTTTATGGATTTTTTATGAATTTTTGAAAATAAAAATCAGAAAAACACAAAAAATAAGGAAAATTATTTTTTACTCAAAATTGGTTCCCTAGGCTATGATGAGGTTCCCAAAGTTGATTTTGCAATTTTTTCACTTTTTATGGATTTTTTTATGAATTTTTGAAAATAAAAATCAGAAAAACACAAAAAAATAAAGAAAATTATTTTTCGCTCAAAATTGGTTCCCTAGGCTACGCTGAGGTTCCCAAAGTTGATTTTTCAATTTTCTGACTTTTTATGGATTTTCTAAAATTTTGAAAATAAAGTTAGCTAAAAATCGAGTGTCAACACCTATGAATTAATACAACTGTAGAAGTTTTAGGATTGAATCGCAAAAAAAAAAGTTTAGAATTGAATTTGAATAATTACAATAAGTTTATGACTCTTTTGTAATTCTTACGTAGATAGGCTTCAGTGGAATTGGGCCTTCTTAATCAACTTTTGGGCTACTTCTTTTGTTGTCCAAAAAGGAGTTAAATTAGCTAGAAAGCCCAGCTTGGGCTTGTTCTGCCCCTTACACGCATTAGTAACCACAGGTTTTTTTTTGGGGGGATAAAAAAAACCACTAGCGTTCATTAGTTGGTTTTGTGGTAGACATCGAAATGAGGAGATGGGCTAGACCTCATCTGAACCGTTGAATCCAATGGGGTCCATGTTGACGCCCGTAAGATTCAACGGATATAACAATCTAGATATAAATTAGTACATATAATACACTTCCTATATATTTGCAAATCTGCATTACGTTGGAATTTATTGTCACGTGACTTGGACCCTATACGTGTGAAAATTCGTAATTTGCTTGCATTGCTCAACGTATAGTGCAGATATTTATACAGCACATTGCTGAACAGAAAGAGAGAAAGAGATGATCTACCAAATATCTAGTTATAAAAGATATACTAAATATTATGCTGACTAAAATAAAAAAGTGAATCCTAATTGATAATAAGAGGTACCCTAAATATTAGGAAACCAGAATGCGAATTTTTAATAAATCTTCCGTGATATTCCCCCCTCTCAAGTGGGTGCATGGAGGTCACCATTGCCTAGCTTGCTAACGAGAAATACAAATGATCTTCACTCAATGATGCCTTGGGAAAAATGTTTGCCTGTTGAAGTTCAGTGGGTACGTGCTCGATTCTAATGCTATCTAACTATATATGTTCGCGAACAGAGTGGCATTCCATCTCGATGTGTTTTGACTCTTCATTGATCGAGGATACTTCGAATTCTCCGTGATTGTCTCACCTTTGTTCTTGAGGAGAATACACTTGTTACACCTCGGCGCTCAAGCCACGCCAGCTCATCCTCCTACATGGACTAAGGGTTATATTTGTCCCCGCCCTTAAGCTCCTCAGGTACTCAATACCTTCTCTCCTCTTGTGTCAATTTTAATCGGCAATCACCATAACAAATGCGTTGCATTAGTCGCTTTTTCGAGGATCAAGAACCTTCTTCTTACCATGAGGCAGCCAAGGATTCACGTTGGCAACAAGCTATGAAGGCAGAATTACTGCTTTGATGGGAAATTATGCCTAGGATATTGTGCCCCTACGCCGCCGTCATATAAGCCGGTCGGATGTAAATGGGTTTACAAAATCAAATACAAAATGGATGGTTCCTTTGAGCGTTACAAAACTCGACTAATTGGCCAAGGGTTTCACACAACTCATGAAACCATTTCTTTTCCAATAGTAAAGGTGTTCGTTCTTTTCTCTCTATCGTTGCTCCCCACAATTGGCCGTTACATTACAGGAAGTCCGCAATGCCTTTCTCCATAGTGACTTAAATGAAGAAATTTACATGGATCTTCTTGAGTATTTACTAGATAGAGGGAGTCTCGTGTATGTCGTCTCCATAAATCTTTTTATGGACTTAAACAAGCTTCTCGATAATAATAACTAAATTGACCACCACACTCACACTCGCAGTTGCAGCATTCAACCAATCCAAACATGATTAGACCTTATTCACATGGACAAAAGGTTCATCCATTGTCAGTCTACCCATTAGTTTATGTTGGTGACATTATTGGGAAAAACTCCTCTAAAATATTTTGATATCGATAAAACTGTCCTTATTCTTATTGAATATGACAAACGCAATGTTGCGTTTTTATTACGGGAGATACATGAGGGAAAAGAAGTCTATTGAACCTCGGTTAAATAATCTTTTTCATCTCAATTTTTAAATCATTTCGATCATATTTCATAGGACTTGCATCGTTTAAAGACGGCAATCGACTCATTTGTACTCAACTGATCTGTGTAGCCGGTCATGTCATTTCAGTGATCTCAGATCAACGATGATCAAACGGCTGGGAATCAACCGAGCTGATGTGTACGGATCAGGCAAGTATAGCCGCAGATCGGATATTATGCTACTGGGACTTATTAGGCAATGGGAGGGCAAGATTTCGTAAATTAATTGTAAAAAAAATGACCCAAATGTTGCGAAATCACAAAAGCTAACCCTTTAAAAGAATAATAAAAATGAAAACCTTATCATTTAGCACAATATTAAGCACGCATAAAAGAAGGAAAGCTAGCAAATTTAGCATTTCATATTTATTGTACACGATTATTTTACTTTTACGCATTATTATGATTTAACGATAATGATATCTCCTTGGGAATTCTAATCCGACAATTATTAAGCAGAATAATATTTCTTTAACACATAGAAGGATTAGTTATAATTTTTTAAGTTTTTGAAAACTGATAGCCTGACAATTTAATGGTATTATCAGTTATTTTTAATCACGTCATATCTCAATCAATGAGTATTTTATGTAAAAAAAAATACAATAATGGTGTGCAAATCAACGATCGAGATTGCATCGTGGGAGGCATTTTCCTTAGTTTTTTTTCTTTTGTTTAATTACACGTAATTTTGAATAAATAATCCTCTCCATGTTCTTTTAAAGAAAGCCGCTTCAATGTAAACCGAACGAACAAGTCATCCGGTTCCTAAGGAAATGCTTTTGTGGTCAAGAGTTGACCGTCATTCTTCGTAAAACTGACCGAACCGTCAGTTAATCATTTTCCTATTGCTGAAAAATAAACCGGCGCAGATTGCCACGTCTGCGTCGGCAAATCCGAAGTGCCCGAGCCCCAAGCGGTCCCGAACGCCTCCAAGTCCAAGAATCCATTTTTCTGCTTTTCGAGACGGCAAGTAAGCCGAAGATGCTGAGAGACTGGCTGAGACCGAGGGAGAGAGAGAGAGTCATGGAGGCGGGACAGGAGCGACCGGGGGAGGAGGAAGGGACGACGGCGACGTGGCTGAGGAAGCACCGCCTGATGTACGCGGCGGCCACCAGGCACCCTTTCATCCTCAGCATCCGAGACGGGTCCGTCGACCACAACTCCTTCAAACGATGGCTGGTACGATTGCGTTCGTGCATCTTCATTCACGCTTCGTCCGCTGGTTTATCTCGGATACCCACTTTTATCCTCCCCATCCGTTCATTCATGCGTTGGTGATGTCCTGACTTCGAGCTTTTGGGTCGGACTTTCTTGACAATTTGCTGATGAATGTTTGCGGAGGCGAAAGATACGAGCTTTTGGCGTATTTGGGACAGGAAAGGTATGTGCAGAGAGGTGTAGTAGTTCGCACAAGTTAGTGGGAATTTCGTAGATTTGGCAAAAATCGCACTTTTACATGGATACTTGATGATTCGGATTAGATTTGCAGATGGGTGCTTTTTGTTAGACTTCAGGTTAGGATCGTATGTGCTCTGTTAAATAGCAGAGGAATTGCGAAATGTCTCCGATCTCTTGTGTTTTGGAGACTGATATATGTTTCTAAAGGTTGGAAACTTGTTTCGACATGAGTCGCAGCAGAGCTAGGCGGCCTGACCGATTGTCAATCCAGTGTTTGATTGTCGACAATCGCGATAAACATGTGGCTCCATTGCTGAGCCTGTTTAAGCTTTTCGCTTCTGGGACAAACGGTTGCATGACCAAAGTTTAGAAGAAGTGCTTGATTTTCGCGAAAGAACATGGAAAGATCTTACATTTTATCCTAATCTATTGGTACTTAGCTGTAAAAGAAGCACTTTTGGGTTGCTTTAAACAGGACGCTAATGGAACTCTCTGTGAGAATTTGCAATGTAAGACTTTAGAGAATCTGGAGGGAATTCGATTGCACCAGGATGTAAACTTGCTCTAATCCGAGACTTTACATCACGCATTGCTCATTAGAGTCGATTTTCTTATGAAGTTTTGCTCTTTCACGGAGCAAAATGAATCGCCAACTTGTTATGTGATTGTGTTTATGAAGTTGCAGAACTCAAGCACAATTACTGTGTTTTGCTTCCTTGACATTTACTTTTTTACTTGGAAAAGCTTTTAAATTGTTGAGTTGGGTTGGAAAAAATTTGCAGGGACAGGATTACTTTTTTGTTAGAGCGTTTGTCCCTTTCATATCAAGCGTGTTAGTGAAGGCTTGCCGGGAGTCCGATGAAAACTCCGACATGGAAGTCTTAATAAGCGGCTTGGCTGCTCTAAACGACGAGATCGCATGGTTCAAGAAAGAAGCCTCCAATTGGGGCGTTGTGCTATCTTCCATTGCCCCTCAAAGGGTGAACCAAGACTACTGCCGGTGAGTCGTCATGCAAAACACTCTCGCGCTTCGAAATTAAGAGCTCTCGAGGTCAATAACATGATCTTTTACGACTGCGATGTTCTGCAACAGGTTTTTGGAGAGTTTGATGGGACCAGACGTGGAGTACACGGTGGCGATAACCGCGCTTTGGGCTATCGAGCTCGTCTACCAACAGAGCTTCGCCTATTGCCTCGAGGAGGGCTCGAGTACTCCATCGGAACTTGCCAAGACATGCCAAAGATGGGGGAACGAAGGTTTTGGCCAGTACTGCCGGTCGCTCCAGAAAATCACGGACCGCCGGCTGCCAAGGGCGACCAACGAGGAACGCACGAAAACCGAAGCCGTGCTGCTCGACGTGCTCGGGCACGAAGTGGAGTTTTGGAACATGAGCCACGGATGAACTAACCAGAGCTTTCAGAGGGCATGGCGGTGGGGCGGATGGCACCACAGTGTCGATCGAACTTGTGCGTGTTTTGTAGGACTATGCGTTCAACAGTCAGTGTCGTGAAGTTTTGCGTCGGCGTCTTGTGCGTTCAGTGTGTTTTCTTTAGCACTTTTTTTCTATCTGCAGAGCTAAAGCTCCAACTAGTACCCCAACTTGCTTAACAGAAGCCGATGATGAAGTGGGATGAGCTCTGTCATAACAAGTTCCAAATTAGATTAATACGATGAAAAATTATAAATCGATGCAAAATTTACTTCAAATTAATTTTTTATCATAAAAATTCTAGATCGATATGTCTGGCACAAATATTTCCTTAATTTTCATTAAATAGGGTTAATAAGATCTTAAATTTGTACGCATATGATAAATGGGGTAAAAACTTTAAATTCGTACACGCATTAATTGTCGTTTTGTATTATGAAAAAAAAATTGTTAGGTCTTATTTGAGCCAGCAATTTGGCCATGAAATTTAATGAGAAATTAAAATAATTAAAGTAAATTTTCTATAGGTGTATCGGTTTTTTATACTTTAATTAAATTAATTAAACTAAATTAGCTTGAGTTAAATTTGTCGCAAGTGGATTAATTTTGGGTTTGTCGTTGTATTAATCTTCATAATTATCTAATTAAATTTCTATAAACTAGTAACGTAGTGTGGCTGTAGTTTAGTGGTAAGAATTCCACGTTGTGGCCGTGGAGACCTGGGCTCGAATCCCAGCAGCCACAAATCTGTTTTTGGATTTTTTGGGTCAATTTAGCCTAAAAACTTCTAGCCAAAACGAGGAACAATATCACAGGTCTTGAAGCCACAGGCACAAACCACCAGAGATTTCTCTTTATTTCAGATTTTTCTGGGAGATGCAAAAGATGCAACGTCTGCGTAACTTCACATGTCACTCTTAGATGGAGTTGTGACATTGACATTGTGATAAACATCCCAAATCCTTCCCTGTCCAAAGTTGAGAGGGTACTTCGGCTGCTTGTTTGGGAAGAAGATCCCAAAGTGCTTCTCTAGCTCCGGCTGCTTCTGGTTCTCGTCGAACAAGGCGAATATGTAGGTCTCGATCGCCCTGTTCGGTCGCTTCGGCGTGCCGCCTTTCACGTGCTTGATCAGATTCCCGTTGTACGTCCTCGCATTGTCGACCGTCGCCCCGGCTCCGCCCGCGGACGGCCACCCGCTCTCGGAGACCACCACCTGCAGGGCTGCCCCGCCAGCCCTCTCGAGCGCGGAGTACAGCCCGTCCAGCATCGCGTCGAACAGGTTCCGGTACTCGTGGGTCCCGTCCCGGAAGACAACCGACGGGGAGGTGAATAGGGCGTAGGGCAAGCTGATGTCTTTGGGGTTGCCAGCGTAGCTGAAGTAGGTGTAGATGTTGGCCAGCAGTGGGGACTTGGCGCTCACCAGGAAACTGATGATTGGGTCCAAGTAGGACCTCACGTCCCCTCTGAATGCACCTTGGGACGGAGGGTAGGAGTTTCCTATCAGGGTCGTGTCGACGGCGGTGGAGACTTTGATTTGGTTTTGCAGGCCGGACGATCTGAGCGCGCCCTGTATGTTCTTCATCGCGGGGAGGACGAATTTGGCGTACTGCGCGGTGCCCCCGTTGACGGGGCTCACCTCGTTGCCGACGGCGATGTAGCGGAACTTGACGCCGGGCGAGTAACTCTTCACGTTCTTCTGTACCCACGAATTCGCGTTCGCAGGGTTAGCAGCCAGGGCCTGGAGGCCCGCGTTGGGGACGCCTAGGATGAGCTCGATGTTCGAGCCTCTCAGGGCTTGCAGAGCTGCCGGATTAGGGTCGTAGAGTCTCATTTGCTTGATGCCGTGAGCCTTGTAGAGGTCGACAACCTGTGACGCCGGCGGTAGGTTGTTCCCGAGCATCCCATAACAAACTCCTACGGATTGCACTCCTGTTTGCAAAATTCAAAAGATTAGCTGCGAAAGAGAAGATTGGAAAGTTTGCGAAGCGCCATCCGGTGTTGCCATCCTCAATTCATGCCTCACTGGAAATGCCCTTGGCAAGTGATGCAAAAAGTTGGGATTTAGTAGGGGAATCGGTCCAGGGGGGTCATTGTATCGGTGTTCAGCATCTAAAGCACTTTCGCATCACGAAACCGAATTGCTCCGATGCTTACTGGAAAACGCAGGGGGTACCCTGGAGTTCAGCTCAGCAAATCGAAACCCGCTCGTCGAGCATTAGAGCCAGATGCGTCGGTAGAATCAGGTGAAATTGAGAATTCGCATGTGGAAAGCATGTGCTAAAATGGGTGCAAGCATTCAGTAAGATCACCAAAAACACACGAAAATTCGCTACTTCAAGACGATGAGAAGCTTTTGCAAGAGGACGTATGGACGACGGAGGCTGCGCATGCAAACCGACATCGAATATGACAGCAACGTTGCCGTACCTGCCATGCAAAGGTTGGCTATCAGAAGTCCCAGAAGACAAACGGTAGGAGCCGATGAGCAACCGCCCGCCGTGGACATAGTTCTAGCCATCTGAAGAGATGGAAAGAAGGCAAGGAAGAAACCTAGGATGATGGATTATGGTCTGAACTGAGCCTCTTGAAACTCTTTTATTTATAAGGAGCCAAACTCACTGTAGACGTCTTAATTGTCCGAGGTGTTTGTTCTCAGCAAGGAGTTGAATTTCCACAGTCTTGACCGATTCAAGCCATGCTTATCTTTCTTTCCTCATTCTTTTTTTTTTTTTCACACTTTCCGAACCGTGGATTCACGTACGTCGCTCTCGGGTTATCTAGATTCGGACAAGTGGGATCGAATTCGATCGTGCAGAAGCTAGTGTCGTGAGCGAGTGAAATGTTGTTAAAGCAAATCGCCCTTTTTTGTCTGCCGGATAGGGGCTTCAATGAACTGTGCCTCTTTCCAGGACAGTGGAGACATGCCAAACTCCTAGGGGGGCTCCCTCGTCCACGTTGTGGTCTAAAGCTTCATCAAACCACCTTTTTCACCTTCATCAACGGAACATCTCTGAATTAACTCGCTCGACGTATTATCCATTTCGATCCATCTCATATCGAGCCTTGATTTTATCGTACAGACAAGTATTTTTCTAAGAGGTCATCAATTTTAGTGGTACTCTAAACTAAACATGATTAACTTTGAAGTTGCAAAGCAAAGCTTGTGGTTGAATTTTTGTGGGTCAATTTCCCTTTCGCACCCGTATATATTTCGGAATCGTTCTCCTCATATTTGGTGCGCAATACCGTCTTAAAAGCCGGTCGGAAACAGCTTCTTGTTCAAATTTTCTGGATCACTCTTTGTTCGGACCTTTGGATCTGTCGTCGGACCAGGTCGTTACACAAATACCAAGTTTTACTTCTGATGCAAGCACGGGGAGTCAATCCTCAATTCAAGGGCGGCGATCCCCGACGCCTCCTCGCCTCTTTACGAAAGAAGATGATCTGATAAATTCGAAAATGACACGGCTCGACGCCTTTTTCTTTAGCATATCCATGATGAAAAGTCAAAAACATGCGTCGGCGTTTGATTATGAATTCGCTTGGCTCCACTGTCATTACTGCCAGCCGTGGAGGCGGCTTCTGTGGAAGATGGGACGGTGGCGACAGTGATGTTCATAATCTCTTTTTTGTTAGTCCAACATTTGATGTTGATGTCTAGACATATCAACAATTTAAAAAAGGCATCCGAAGCACGATAATCGAATCTCCTCCCCCTTTATTTTTCTATTGCTAAGCACGAAAATGAGTTTAGAAGTTGAGAAAGTAGAAGGTAAAGGAGATTTCTTTTTATAAAAAAAATTATTTATTAGAACTCTCACAAAAAAGAAAAATTATTCAAACCTTTATGCCCGTAAGAACCCTTTAGCTTTCATCCAATATCCCCGTAAAATGAATGAAAACAAACGATTCGGATGATGGCGTATGACGTGAATCCAACATGAAAAATTTAACAAATCTCATAAACAATTTTGTCTTTGGAAAGCCAAAACTGATGTGTGCGTGAGCGAGCGAGTCCATCGGCAGGGAATGCTCTCGCTATATGCTGAAATCTATTAGCTTTGCCTTTTGAAAATCCACTAATTAAAGTCCCTAATTTAATTTGCCCAATGAATTTGGTGATGAGCGAAGTCACGCACGGATCATCCAAGCGTTCTTTTTACATGCGGAATTGTATTCTATATATGATGCTGCTGAGGACATTGGACGAAATAGTTTGGCATTTTTTGTGACACGGAAATTAGTTATGAGCAGATATGGAGCGTATTTAGTCTTGGATAAATGCGACATAGATATATGTGGTTCAAGTGCCTTAGTTTGATATTTCTTTTTTAAGTATCAGTCCTTACTAATGAGAAAATTAGAGGGTTATTCCAAAAATCAATGTTTAAAGAGAGATCATCCAAATATATCTATTAAAAAGTCTAACTCAAAAGCTTTTGATAGGTAAACAGAGATCTCCTCTTATCCCATGCAAGCCTAATTACGAGCAAGTGATTTAACTAATGTGGGGGTGGACGCACATTCACAAGAGAGAGGCGAGAAAGAAAGTCGCCACTTTCTGGTTTGTCCGTTCCTCAAAGCAAGACCCTATGATGACTCACTTGAGGCTGAACTTGATCTGAGATCTCTCCCGTATTTCAAAACGAAGCAATGAAGCCAACTCTAACCTCCGATTGATAGATGAAGAGCCCCGCCAAACCAATGAAAGTTGAGAACGATTTGGCATCTTGAAAGGCAGCTAAGAGCGCATCTGGTCTTCACGCAAAGAACGAGGGGTTTAGGGCTCATCTCATATGTCCGATTCAGGCATCCATCTATCTTATTTTATTGACGCAATTAAAAGATCAGGATTTGTCCCAACCTGTCTTTTATTCCATGATCGATAGCAGCTCGACTTACGGCACTTTTTCCATCAACCAAGCCAACCATCCGGTCTTTGAAAGTCGAATCTTTCCCTCATTATAAACCCTTCAATTATTTAGAACTGGGACAAGATCTTATATCTCTCGGTAGCCCCATGTCTTAGATATCCCACCCAGTTAAATAAAGAAGACCGTATAAGAGAGAGGATCGGGCAATGAGTGGAGTTCTCTCCCCAGCTAGACCAGAGTCAGAGGAGCGTCAAGCCACTGTACCGATAGGTGCAGGAGCGTAGGCACTCGAACACATGAGAGGAGCGAACCCAAAAGCAAAGTCTAATAACGAGGCTTTGATATCATATTATAAAATCTAACCTAAAAACTTAAGCGGATAAGTAATTAGGTAGAAAGATCATATGAATATAAAGAATATATAAATTATATATAAAACTAGGGTTAATACCACGAAAAACTTCAAACTGGTACGCTTGTGACAAATTTACCCCAAATTATTTTTTTGACTACAAAGAACCCCAAACTGATACACATGTGACAAATTTACCCTAAACTATTTTTTTTAACCTCAAAAAACCCCAAACTGGTACATTTGTGATAATTTTACCCCAAACTGATATATTTGTGACAAATTTACCCTTCATTAATTTTCATTAAATTTAACGTTAAATTACTTAGTTGGATGATACGTGGCACTTCACGGGTATACCGATTTAGGATTTTTACCCTCCGTTTACCACAGGTTTATCAATTTAGGATTTTTCATAGTACTGATCCAATTTAATAAAGGGTAAATTTGTCACAAGTATAATAGTTTGGGGTTTTTCGTGGTAAAAAAAATTAGTTTGGGGGTAAAATTGTCACAAATGTATCAGTTTGAGGTTTTTATGGTAAAAAAAATAGTTTTGGGTAAATTTGTCACGGGTGTACCAGTTTGGGATTTTTCATGGTAAAAAAAATAGTTTGGGGTAAATTTGTCACATGTGTACCAGTTTGGAGTTTTTCGTGATAAAAAAAATAATTTGGGGTAAATTTGTCACAGACGTACCAGTTTGGGGTTTTTCGTGGTATTAACCCTATAAACTATTGTTAAACGGTAAGGGACAACAGCTTCAGCAATGCCGAACTCAGCAAATATTGGAATGCAGTGATTATATCATTGGCTCCTTAACAGATTCGAGTCCCCATGAATTGCTTCATAAATAAGGCTTTATTTGTTTTGCAAAAAATGAATAAATCAAAAGATGTTTTTCTTTTATAGCATATAAGACAATTGTTATCCGAGTAAAAGATTTTTCATTGGCTAATCATCTCAAGTAAACGAAACGAAACGGGTTCTCTATGTCCTAGGACGAAGAATTGAGGAACAAGATGTCCAAAACCCCGCCATGACATAACATGCATCAGTAACTCACAACTCCTGCTGCTGTTGCTTCCTTCAACTGCTATTCTGATCCGAGTCTGATTCGGACTCGAAAGAACAGGAGGGACTGCACCGGTTTGGGGTCCGTGGCCGCACCTCTCCGCCTGAATCAGATGAGGAGCTATCACTCGAGCTCGAACCCGAGCTACTCTTCCTGGAAACCGATTCCATGGTCATATCAGAGGAGGATCTTTCGCTGGAGCCGCTTGATTCCAAGGTCGAGTGTGGACCGGGCGACTCCGAGGATGTCGGGCTGGGCAGAATGAGACTCAGTGGCCACGTCTCTTCCCCTGAGTCCGACGAGGAGCCGTCGCTCCAGCGACTCTCCTCCGAAGCTGATTTGGAATCGGATGGCTCACAGGACGCGCAATCCCGCCTGCACCTCTTGCTCGAGCTACTCTCCGTGGAAGAAGGCTCGCTTGATCCCGATCCAGATTCCGACACGCCGATGCTAGGAGGGTCGGTTCCGGAATCGGATGGCTGCTTCCTTTTGCTCCCCCCGTCACCCCCCGAGGTCTTCTCTTCAGGCGCCTCGCTCATCCCTTCCTCGTCCTCCGTCTTCTCTCTTCCTCGTGGTCGATGCCGGGATTGCCAAGTTTATTAAAGATTGGTCTGATTTGAGAGATGAATTCAATCTATTTCTAGATTTATCTCGCAAGATAAGATTAACATCTTTCAAGTTTGAATAATGATAGAGATTTAAGGGATCATGTTGACAAGTGTTCGTTATTCAATTTATTTTTAAGGAGATAATGATTCTTGTACTTTGTGCAATATGATCCCTAAATTTTTAATTTGACTAATATAATCCATAAATTAACCCAATATATAATGTGATTTATGAATTTTGTGTCATGTCGTCCATCAACTTTAGTCCAATGTACAATGTAGTCTTTGAAATTTCAATTGTTCAATATGATCCATAAACTTTGGAAAGACGTTCAATTTAATCCTAAACTATAAGAAAATATTCAAATTCGTTCCTAAACTTGAATTAATAGAAGGACTACATTGAACATCTTCTTATAAGTTTAAGGACTAAGTTAAATATATTCCGAAAGTTCAATATTTTATTGGTCAAGTTAAAAGTTCATGTACCACATTGTATATTGAATCAAAGTTCAAAGATCATTTGCGTCATTATCCCATTTCTAAATTATGATCTCATCCCAGATTTTTCATTGAATTTTATACTCATTTGAAGTTAAAACCATCTTTTCAGTAAAAATTCATCTCAATGGAAAACATATTCCTAATAAATTCCATGAAAATGGTGGATTATAAGGGTATTGTAATTCAAAAGTAAAATGATATGTGTCACTTTAAATCGTGATTTCTTGAATCTCTCGTGCTTTCCAGAATTTTAATCTAAACCTTTCTTAACTCTAGTAAGTTAAAACTTTCTTATTCCACAAAAATCTAAATTCATCTCTCGGATTAGATCCATGTCTATCAAAAAGTAAAATCTCAATTTATTTTATTTTTTTAATTAGTTTACATTATTTGTTTCAATCTAAATCCAGATCCTCCACTTCTTACCATAGTTAACTTTATTTTCTAAAGTGGGTTTCCAAATATTTGTCGTTTTCACAAATGCAACATCTTTCTTTTAGGTTCTGCGTTTGCACAAAGTGAAACTGCTACGAGGGGATGAAATTCCAGTTTTTAGACATGATGGTGAAAAGCACATTTCAATGAGAGTCGAAGATAATCTTGGTGATCCCATGAGTCTCTCTTATCTTAAATTGGATATTGAAATCTCCACATTATTCTAAACCCTACTCTAAATTCAAATCATCCACATCCTAAACCACCTACTTCGTTTCCTGAGCTCATTGGGTTGCGTTTAGGGCGCGCATGACAACACTTCTGCTTCAGAACTTATTTCTGAAGCAGAAGTTGATTTTTCTAATTCTCATTCAGAATCAGAAGTTGATTTTTTCACTTCTATTTCAGAAATGATTTCTGAAATAAAAAAATGCGTTTGATAAAACAAAACAAAATTTTTACTTTTCACGGCCGGAGACCGGCGATGGCCGATGGGTGTCAGGCGATGATCGGCGGTGACCAGCAGCAACACGCGTCGCGTGATAATAGTTATCCAAAATGACTTCTCTTTGAGAAGCTACTTTTTGTAGCTTCTGGAGAATGACTTCTGATGGAGAAATTGACTTCGGAAGTAGAAATTTTAAATTGTGAACCAAACGGATTTCTGCTTTTGAAGAAATTTTATCAAACGGATTTCTGGTGATTTCTCTGCCAGAAGTTGATTTCTCTACCAGAAATCACTTCTTGCAGGTTATCATGCACGCCCGACGACCGGCTATTCATGCATGAAGATGTAGTATGTATGCTCTGACTTTGTCGCCAGCGCTACAGGTAGGAGTACAATATGGTAAGGACAGTCACCCAGGCAAACCAAGCCTCCTCCAACAAGACTTGTGCTATGCGCCCCCTATCCTTATAGAGCGAAAGAGTTAATCCCCTTGAATTTTTGCGATTCAAGTCTCCAGTCCACCCTTCATGGACTAACCAAGATTCCCAAAATAGATCGGGGAATCGAACTTACGATCTCGGACTAACATAATGAGTTTTCTCGGAACACTCGATCAACCACTGATGACTTCGTGTTCTTTGTCCAAATTTTGGGTCCATTTTGCCAGGCAACAGACTAGTAGTAGAAGACTACTGTTCATCAAAGGAAAAATTACCCTCTGAACGGCAGATTACTATGTATTTGCCATCCTCTCTTTGTCTAGTAGATACTCTTGCTTTTGATGAACTACATGCAATCCGAAAGGTTGGTAGGAGAAGTCAACAGGATGAAGCAATCCAAGATAAGTCAACAGAATGAAGAGAGAAAATTGGAAGGGACAAGATGTTTGATGAGAAGATCCGAAAAAGGATGGTAGGAGAAGATACTGATTGGCGTTTAATGGAAAGATTGCACAATCAATCATACAAACTCCTGCTGGTCAAGTAATCTAGAAAAGTTCATAACACTAGATAGAAGACGATCTGATGGTATATACTTAAGTCATCTTGCACATGTCACAAGTATTACTAAGCGAGACTATGCTGCACCAGCAACCACAATGTCAACAATATCACCAGAAACTAAAACAATCATCATAGCCAGGTGAAGGTTGTAGAATTGCTAAAATCCAGAAAAAAGATTGTACTTCCGAGTTAAAGAGCAAATACCTGCTTGACATTTTACAACACGAAGATAATACCAGGAAAACATTTATTGGGAATTCACTACATGCAATCCCAGAATGACACTTCCTTCAACTACTGGATCTTTAAGCAACAGATAAGGAAACACCTATGCATCTTAGAGCATCCCAGTCCGCAGGATCTACTGAACCTCCTTTCAGAGCCTCCCCAGAGGAGATAGGAGATTGACCAGGGTCAAGAGACCGATGGAGCTTGTGCTTACTCGAAAATAATCACATTGCATTCCACAGTCATGTGATGGACAACTCTCTTAATCCATACTGCACCTTCAGCGCCTTTTCCTGTGCCTTCTGCTCTTCCTTCGGCTGCTATTGTCATCAGAATCTGATTCTGAAGCAGAGTAAGAATCAGATGACTCAGACGATGAAGTATACCGCCTGCGCCTCCTGCTCTTCTGTTTCTTCTTCTTCTTCCTCCGCCTCCTCCTCTCTTCCTCCGAATCAGACGATGAACTGTCAGCCGAACTACTCTCCCTGGAAGAGGAATCCGATCCAGATGCCGACTCGCTCTCACTCTCGAAAACAGAAGCCTCACTGTCACTAGCAGAATCAGAATCAGATTTGTATTTCCTTTTACTTTTCTTAGAGCGCTTCTCAGTCTTCTCCTCCTTGATATCTGGATTTTCAGGTTCATAAGATAACCGTGCTTCCGTAGTCAATTTAGGATTCTTAAGTATCTGGGTCCTCGACGGTCGTGAAATGTAGACACGCTCATTGGTACATTGGTAAGTCCAATGTCCCGACTGATAGCACTTCTGGCACTGCGCTGAACCACCACCAATAGAGACCGAAGCCTTCAAGTCTTTCCGTTCGCCCAGTTTAACGGCCTTCTCAGTACTCATCAAATACATTTGTCTCTTCGCTTCCCTCTTCTCCTGCCATCTACTGGGCCCTTCCTCTTTTTGCCCATAAGCATTGACATTACGAGCCGCAGCCGCCGCAGCTCGCTCAGCCTGCGCACGGCTAAGACCTTTTGCAGCGCTCATAGCAGCAGCCTTGATTCGTTCTGCCGCATCTTGAGCCTTCTCTTCTTCCTTACTCGACATCCTATAAAGTATAGTTGTTCAGTTCAGACACATCTCAATCAGCCGAGCCCGACGCAATTTACTTCTCTAACCTGCAGTGAAGAAAACGATAACCCCAAATTCTTAAGCACAAAAAAAGCTCACAGACAATTACCCACAAGTTCTATGTAAATTAAACTGGATCTTGCTTCGAAATCTATCCCCGCAACAAGAACAACCAAAGGCCCGACGGCTTGCAATCATGAAATCAGAAAAACACCACGAAGCACTTAACAAGTGCCAAGAACCATGGATCGCAAAGATAATCAGACAACCTACTCGACCCCTAGTTACGCCACCGAAAGAAGAGAGTACGACAGTAAGGAGATCGTTCGTGATCGCCGTTCTACCGATTTCATCTGCTGCACAAGAAGTACAAGCTTGATTCCGCGCAATCTAATTAAACGGGAAAAAAAAACCATCGATTCGAAACGACTCGAGACGAGAAAACAGCTCGCGAGTTTCAATAGACAAAGACGGGACATTGGAGGTGGAAACGAAGAGCAAAGTTGGCATCCCTGACCTGGAGCACAGGCATCGCTGAGTACGTTTCCAATGCCGACGGCAGCTCCGGCACAAGAGACGAGCCCTCCTTGTAGCAAAACTAACGCGTACCAGAGGGATGAAGCTGGGAGCAGATCTGAAACCCTAGAGGAGAAGGATGAAAGAAGAGGATGAGTTTTTCTTCTCAGACGTCGTAGAAATACATCCAAAAAAAAAAAAAAGGAGAGAATGGACTGGGCTCGTACCGCAGGATTGGGCTGGGCCGAGTTAGTCATTATAAGATAATCTCTGAATATCTTTTCCTTGTCTATTGTTTAAAATTAATGAATTGAATTGAAAGTCGCGTCAACAAATTCCGTTAACTTAGAATTAACGAAAAGCGGAAGTCAAATTTTGTAAGAGGACCAAAAACAGAACCAAACCAAACAATATCTTAGGTTTGCCGATTAAACCAATGCTAGTAGTATTCATGTGTCTAGCAAATCTTTGACTAATAAGGTAGGGAAGTTCTGAATTTACCCTAAATCAATGTTGACCCCTAATTTTGGCCTCACCTGCTAATTAAGGGAACACGTGGTAACATTTCTGCTTCAAAAATTAACTTTTTGTCGGAACTTGATTTTTCTACTTTTGCTCCGAAAGTTAATTTCTGATTAGAGAAATTCATTTTTATAATGGATGAAAATTTTCACTTTTGAAACATTATTAACACAAAATATTTTCTGAAAAATTATTGCCGACAGCTGAAAATTTTTGTTTCATTTTTAAACTTTTTAAATTTCTTTAAATAATAATTTTTATTATCAAAAAATATTATTTACTTTTTAGAAATTAAAAAATATATCTTTATTTTTTACTCTAGCAGCCCAAGACAACGACTCGGCGGCTGGCGAGCGATGGTCAATAGTTAGGGCCAAGAGGCGACGGTGGTGGACGATTAGCAATAGTTGGCGACAGTGATGGTCAACAGTTGTCTACGGTCGACGAAGGTAGGTGATGGGCAGTGGTCGCCGATTGGCGACAGGTGGCAGTGATCACTAGCAACAATGGGTGGCAACAAGCAGAGGTCGGTGGTGGCCAACGGTTGGCGACAAGGAGCTATTGGCAAGTAGTGGTGGTGGGCGAATGCAAGCGATGGTCGACAATCGACGGTGGCAGCCAATGGTTGGCGATGGCCAATGGAGGCCGGCAATGGGCAGCATCCGATGGGGGACGATCTGTGGCAAGCGGTGGTGGGCAATAGTCAGCAATGGGCGGTGGGCGGTGACGAAGGTTGGCAAAGGCGAGCATGGTTGAAAAGAGGGTGAGGGCATAATGAAAAAAGAGAGAAGAGAGAAAATTCACTTCAAAAGCAAAAATTTCTTTCAAAAGTAAAAAGTTTTACCAAATGAAGTTCTGCTTCAAAAGTACTTATGGAGCAAAAATCCACTTCCATAAGTGTCACCATGCACACCTTAAAGATCCATTTATTTTGCAAAAATCAATGACACAAAATATTTTCCTAAAAATTATTTATATCGCTCGAGATAATTACTAAATAAAAAATATTTTCATTGTGAAAATAATTTATGTCTAAATATTTTATGAATTTAAATTATATGTTTGGATAATGTTAAGTCTAATCAACATTGATTTGTTTTATGTAGCATCACCACTCTCCAAAAGGTATGTGTCATGTTAGATATGCAATCAATTATGTGTTATATTTTCGACACGTGATCAACTCTTTCAACACGTGTGTCAAACAACCCAAAATGCAAAATCTGACACAAGTGGGTCAATTTTTTTAATCTTTTTAGGGGTAAAAATGTAAATTTGTAAAACTTGATATTCCGAAAAAAAAAAATCCACCAACAAAAGATGAATTATTAGAATGGAATGCAATTAAATTTTTTAATTCGAAACAATAAATGAATACTAACAAATGAAGGACTAATGAATGATACTAACAAATGAAGGATTAATGCTTTTAGTGTAAGTTCATTCTAAACTCTCTTTTTTATGTTTTTATTTGTGAATTTGAATCAAATTAACTTAATTGAAATAATCATAAAAAATAATAATTATATATACACACATTATACAATCTGTCTCTTCAAATTTTTTTATTTATAAAAAATAATGTGTCGACATAGCGTGTGATACTGAGCGTCCGTGCTACTTAGGGCATATTTGATTCTACATCATTATGAAAAGGGGCGGAAGTGGAACCAATATCAACATCCTTGGCATTTACTTCCACCCTAAACCTCCTCTCGGAGTTCATCATCCGATGTGAGGGACAAAGTTGGGGTGTCGAGTTCAGAAATTGGAATACGCGAATCTTTTTGTTTGGCTGTTTCGGCTCCTTGTCTATGACAAAGAAAGCAACGGAATATGTATCAACACAGACTCAATGCCCAAAACGAGAAAGGGAAGAAATGAAACGTGATGCTTTCAATATCAACAAGAACTGAACCATCATCAACTAGCTCTAGCCATCTCTTGGCATCCTAAACTTCCTCGCTGTGAAGACGCAAACGTTGCCAAGTATAAACACTTCGCAATCGACGCGCTTGAAGGAGTATCCAGTCCGGACAGAAGTTCACAAGATCCTGTGGTCCATGCTTATTTAAGAAGTAGACAGAAGGGGAAACTAAGTTTTCTTCTCCAAACAAAAAGGCCCACCTCTGGACATGTCAAAATATCCCCGAAAGGAGGTTTGCAGCAGTAGAAATCGCAGCTCCAGTGATGGCGCACTGCACGATCTGCTCGTGTGAAGTGTCGTCCTGTGTCAGCGCGAGTGCCACGCCTGTGATAGCTCCCGCAACTGCGCTGTTCTTCTGCAACATACCATTTAATAAATTGCCATAAACAGAGACAATCACAGTCCTATCATGATGCGCCCTTAAGAACTGGAGACATGAAAAAACAACTTTTTCACTGGGGAACTTTAGAAGTTTCAATAGCATAGCCATGACATGATATGCCATCCCACGCTCAACAATAGATGTGAGACTCAATTGTGATGCCATGAGGCACAGATGCAAAACGACACAGAAAGAAAATATAATAGCTCAATTGTGCTTACAAGATGTCATCTACTGCGCATTAATTGTTGAAAAATCGACGAAAAATCGAAAAATCATTACCCAATCATGCACTCCGCGGGCCTCCTTCAACCCATATGTTAAACCCGAGTACACACCTGCAGCCAGTCCTGGGCAGCAGACAAAACAACCATCTCAGCACTCAATCAGGATTTCAAGCCAAGCCCATGTTAAGGAATCTTAATGAACAATTTCAAGCTGAAAATCTGATGTTCCTAACCATCCCTAGATCCTCAACTTGAAATTGCAACATGCTTACCCCACTGCAGGGATTCTTTGCCAGTGCTCTTCACCTGGATGAATCAAACAAGAAACACGAATCAAGAGGACAATAACTTGAGATGATGCAGCGAATCACATTAGTTTATGCTTGCAAGACTCACCATGGCCTCCAGGGAATTCCTGTTGGTTGCTCCTATGCAGCACACAAGAAACGACGATTAGAAAGGCAAACTTGCCAGTAATCTAGGATTGATACATTAAATATGATCATCTGGAAAGAAAGTCATCATTCGCGTACCGACTAGTCTTCAATCTCCATTGCACAGATTATAGATAAGCAAATAAACAGGAATTTAGAACACCTATACCTCTCAGCTCAGGGAACCGCCGCTTCTTTGCACCTGGAATTTCTGGTACGCCATTGCCCGAATCCAGTCCTGCACCTGTTAATTTAACACCAGCCCTCTTCGTCATCATAACAGGAACAGATACTATCACAACATGTATATGTAACTATTCATCCTCTTCTCAATTCATTACACAGTTCAACGCTTCCCAAGGGACCGACTGTACCTTCAACCGCTGTGAAGTAGGCTTCCCGCGACACGGCCTGAATTGCTCCAATCTTCAAATTTACGAAAAGGCAATGCAGATGCTCAGTAGATCAAATCAACTAATTTGAGAAACAAAGACATTGCTAAAACCAAACATTACTAAAATGTGAGAAAAAAAAATTGCAGAACATTGTTCCAGTAATCTGCTTCCGAGGACAGATATGCCTTCAATCCCAATCCCCTTCCTTCTTCGGTAGATAAACAACCTCCAATTACACTTTCAGTCCTCTCATCAAGTCCAAGTCACTTGATCATACAGAAGATGTCGTCCGCCAATCATGAGAAGGAATGCTTCATTAAACACGAACACATCGTCCGCGAAAGCAAACACACAATCTAAGCACGTGGTTATGCGAACATTTCGCGCGTTACCGCCGCGGCGATGCTCAAGCAGACATGGATACAATCGCAACCTACGCGCACTGGCCGCGACTTAAAGCGAATCGAAAACATCTAGCGGTTCCCTACGCGTCCGAGTCACTTCATTTGGCAAAAAAAAAAAAAAAAGGAGACGATCGAGGGATCGGATGGGCGAAACCCTCACCCCGGCGGCTTTGATGAAGCTCTCGGCGATGCGGTTGAGCAGAGGGTGGCCGAGGTCGAAAAAGCCGCCCTTGTCGAAGTTGAGCTCGTTGAGCAGCGAGTGCGTCCGAGCCTCCAAGTTCTGGCTCATCTTCCTCGATCTTCTCCTCCTTCTTCTTCGTCGATCAGAGAGAATCCACTTCGGTTCGCTGTAACGGAGCGATGTTGGGAGAAAGAGAGAGAGAGAGAGTGAGTTTGAAGCGGGAAGGGGTGGGTGAGGGGCAGAGAAACAGATAGACACGTGTCCCTTCACACACGCGTCCGCCGTTTGGTTAACGAGAACGCGAACGTCGTGGCGAATGCCAGAAACTACTCGCGACCGGGTTTAGAGATCAAGCTCGAGCTCGAACTAAATTAGAATAACGTATCAAAGTTGGAGTTTGTCTATGCACAACTTCAGGGGTGGGCCAAAAATGTCCGATCGGATCGGTAATCGCCCAAATTGAATCCAACCGATCGATTTTAGGCGACAATTTCAGAGACGGTTCTCGATTCTCAAATTCTAAAAGTAATCTCTTGTAAACTATTCTCGTAAACTCGATCACCTTTACTTAATTCAATCTATTCGCCAACGTAATCATGCTTTCATTTTCTTAAAAAGAAAATATAATGGATATAGAGAAAAAGACCTAAATTCTACAAAATTAATGGCACACCCCTAGATACAAATATTAAGGGAAATGTTATGACTTATTGATCTCGAGTTGGAATTCATTTTCCATGTTTGATTATAACACAAATCAAGTCGAGGTCAAGTATCTAGGGCATAGCCCATTGGGTCCCGAGCCCGACTGATATTGGGCCCTCTCAACCCATTTCCCTGGTGGGCCTCCTAGGACCAAATTTTTTAGGACCAAACCTTTGAAGTCGAATCCAGTTTGGGCCCAATTATCAAACAATTTTTTTGGACTCAAAGGGACCTAAAAATTTAACGGTCACTCATCCAGTCACCGTTGCAAAAAAACAAGAACTCTATAATTGGCTCCCTCTTCTTATTTTCACCATTCTTCGATCTTCAATCACGTATCACTTTCTAGCACTCTAGCCCTCTAAAACCGTTTATCATTTTATTTACTCTGTACACCTTACCACAATTTAATTGCATTTTAAATATCCTAACAAAGAATAATAGCAGCAACAACAATCCTTCTTGATTATCTCGACTCAATCCTAACTTTAGGGTCGCGCATAGCAATACTTCTATTCTAGAAATGAACTTCTAGTCTGAAATTGATTTTCTATTTCTACTTTCGAGCAAAAGTTAATTTTCCCACTTTTGGAAAGAACTTAATCTTTTTTTTTTTACCTTCTTCAAACGACTCCAAAACTACTTCTGACGTAAAATATATATATATATATATATATATATACTCTAGAAGTAAAACAATAAAGTTACTTAAACAAATAAATTTTTTCTTAAGAAATTGCGTTACCAAATGAATTTTCCCTCCAAAAATATTTCAGAAGTAAAATTTTTACTCATTCAATGAGTCCGCATCAGCTCCATCTCGACAACAAGCCCATGTCGACTGAGGACGAGACACAAAATGATTGGGAAAAATCGCATGGGGCAAATGCCACAAGCTAGTCCACTTCAAGAAATAAGTACATTGTAAACTCTTCATGAGGTCTGCACGTAGCACCCAAAAAAAAAAACCTCTCCATCCGTTTTCGTTTCCATTGACACAAGCTGAGAAGATGAATTGAATACACATTGATGCCCACCTCAATACATGCACTGTAACTCTCCACACAAGCGTATGACATTAGATAGGATAGGAAAAGAGCTATCAAAATTTTCTTGTGAGGACAAATTCCAAATTACAATTTACAATCAGTTCATGAATGAGAATGCAAGACTACAATGAGAAAACTCTTGAGCTCTTGCCATAGGAGGGAAACAACAGAAAGGCGCGTTAAAAGCTTCAACCTCTCAGCCCAATTCCTCTAAGCCAACCCTTGATTATCATACCCCACCACTGAAACTTTGGGAAAAGGGGGGAAAAATAAAAGAAATGATACAAAAACAGAGCTTATATCGATGCCCCAACCACACTGCATGTTCGCGACACGGCAAAATACAGAGGGAAATCGCGAAAATAAAAAATAAACGTTCCAAGGGAGCGAAACAATTGCCCTGAGTATTTTATAGAAGCGACAAGTACATAGCCAACGCAACATGTAGGTAAGACAGGCAATTTGCCACATAATCACGAAGCCCGTCCCCTTTCCCCTCTTGCCCCGCGTCGCCAAAACAGCATCTGTTCCAACATCAACTGGAGAGATCAAAACCGTATTCTGTATATACCCTCTCTTTTGCTATTCTTGGCCAATGCTGCTTAACAACTCAGGGGTTCATTTGCCTTGTTGCAGCTGCATAGTCGAATGAATGACAAGATTCTCTCATTTCAAGACTAAATGGGAGCTAGGATCCATTCACAGCCATCTCCGGTGATGATTTTGGCTGTACCAATGAGGTGTCGTCACTCCCCAACTGTCTGTTATCCGAGGAGCTTTGTACACACTCGGAACAGCTCCGAGGACTGGCAGCTTCCTTCTCCTCGTGGGTCTCATCATCCGAACTGCCACTATCTGAAGTGCCTCTTGTAGGAGCAAAATCCTTGTGATTTTCGCCCTGGGCATTCTTGTCACCATCCACAGCCTGTGGAGAACTATGCATGATGCTTGCAGTCTTCTTACTTGGTAGCACTGCTTGACTTAGTGTTGAACACAAAGCTGCAAACACACTGTCTTTTGATTTGGGGATTTTGTTCAGACGTGGCCTCTTAGATATATCGGGCTCCTTATCCTTAGGACCCAGTTTTCTTTTCAACCTGAGGGAATCCATGGCCGCTTCCTCATCATCTGGATTATCTTTCTGTCTCTTAGGTGGCGGTCTATAGTCTTCGTCATCTTCATCATCATCGTAATCCACCAGCCCACCACTTCTTGAACTATTAAAAAAGGTCAATGTATGCGTCAGACCATAAATGTAGTGTATGGTATTCTAGAAAATTCTGAAGTTCAGGCATCCAAGCACCTTAATGATTGATGGCTTGATGAAACTCCATTGGATAGAATAGGCTGTGCTTGCACCTTCTGAGACCGAGATGCAGATGCTGATGCTGTATCTTCTTCATCACTGAGTATAAGTAGACAGTCATGAACGAGAAAACTAAACAAACAAAAGAACAAAATATCATAGGGATAGTGCAGGTAGACCTGTCTTCATTAAAATAGTCCTCCTCCTCTTTCTCCGGAGCACGTTCGTCTATTCTTTTCCGGGGATCCGACATGTTAATAGGGCCTCTTGTTCCACCATTCTCCAAGCACTGCAAGAAAACCAGTTAGAGATTTAGACTTGATTAGTTACCTACGAAAGCAGAGAATAAGGATAGGCACAATACGTCATACCTGCTCGTACTTGACTTTGAAGGACTGGATACATGGCAGGTGCTCAAACTTAACCAATTCATCCCAAAACGAATCAACTATGTATTTAAGCAACGGTTTCAGATTTTCCTGCATGAAAAGGGTCATCAACTTGATCACTCCATGCAAGTGATGCCATCCACTTATTCCCAGCACTCGTTTGTGCGGAGAAGAAACTGAATGAGTGAAAACATGGTACAGACATACAAACCTTGCGGATGTACTCAAGAAGTTCTAAGACTGCAGAATTTAGCAGGTTGTAACGATCACCATTTCTCACAAAAGCATCCGCAATTGGTTTGAGAAGATTGTTTCTAACTATGTGGCTTATGATATGCTCATCCTGCAGATCAGAAATATATCACCAAGTTGACACACTAGAACACATAAGAAATTTCATGACTCATTAGGGGTTCATCGATTATCTATCTTTCAGATTCAACTTTAAAACTTCCATCCGCTATCCAAGTGCTTTCATTGATACAATGCAAGGCCTGCGTCATGCTCAAACTTATAGATCTAAGAAGAAATCATGGCACTACTCATCTATCGCTGCATCCTACCACATAAATTAACATCAACATGGGCAACAACAAAGAACCACCTACATGACGGGAGAGGATAGTACGAAAAAAGCGGACAGCAGCAACTACAAGGTACTTTTCTCTTCTTTGCATCAGCAACAAAACCTTATCTGCCACATTATTAAGAAGGAAGTTACTTCTGCAACCAGAGAAGAGAGGACAAAATTAGCACTCAAGTCTATTCATTGGAGTGTTAAAATTATATGTGACTAACATACTAGATTGCTAAATTATCAAAATAGCAAGGGTGTAAAAATAAGTACTTTATCCTATATGGATGGTGCAGAACGCAAAAGCACAGCAATTCACATATGTTTGACAGTATTTCAGGCTTCGTTCTCTGCTGACTTTTGACTCTTCCAGAACCCATTTCTTTTCTCAATGATTGAGATGTGACAGAGGGGCAAGATGCTACAATGACGTCAATTAACTGTCCCAGATGCTTCTCATAGAAAATCTCGATCACACCGTCCCTCTGCAGAAGGAATAAACAAGATCAGTCCAGGTTCAGAGAAACAAAAATTTTTCAAAGAGCTGTCACCGTGCAAAAATTGAACAGCCTATAATTGAACACGCAATACGCGCACGCGTGCGCGCATGAAGTAGAATGACAGAAGAATAGAGTAGTGCATCATACATATTTATCACCTTTGAGTAGTCCAATCAAGTGATACAGAAAAAAACAAGACCTAATGGTTCAATTCACGGGACAAGCCTTGATGGCAAAATCTTGACTAGCTAGAAGAAGATCGGATATACAAAACTCCATCCAAATGACACTGTTGATGCCTCAAATAGTTTAAGATGATTGTTCTGGCACAGAATAATCTTCCAGCTTCATTTTCAGATCGATCGGCTTACAGGATGAAGTTTGAACATGGTTTATCTACCCTGTCCAGCTAAATATCTGAATGGGAAAATAGCATTTCTAGAATCACACAATAAGTCTGAGAATGTGAATCCTCCCCTAAACAGCTTAAGAGCTGTTGGCATTCAATTCTATTCTTGTATTTGTGGTTCTTCAGTTCAGTTTATAGATTCAAAATTTTGACAGGAGCAGCTTTGACATTGTTGCCTTATGCTATTAATTCTGGAGGGAGTTTGGGGTTTAAGTTGGTCAATTCAGCCAACAATGTGCTTTTAGTTCGTCGATTGGATTACATTAGATTAGGCATGTTGTGCATTTTCATTCAAATGGGCCACTGAAAAAAGATTTTCTACTCTCTGAAATTTTTTAACAGCAATTCACCAGCTAAATTTAATTGAACCTTCTCTAGTTTTCCACTGCTGAAGCTCATAATCAATTGATCATATGGCAAAATATGCAAAGTACAGTGATTCACAAAAAATCCATTCAAAAGTTGGCATATATTCCTCACTGATGATATCAAGATCAACCTAATGAAACACAACAGCTGATGAGATAAAACCTCATAGAAGATGTAGTTATTAAATTGAGAGGACAACTAGCAAGGGACCTAGAAAGAACAACCAGAAGGCAAAACAGAAACCCAGAATTCCTAAAAAATCCAACCACCATGATAAACTATGAAAATAAAAATCAGATGAGAGAAGTGTATGGGTTAGGCAGAACCTGTCCTGATAGAGTGTATGAGTCCAGCAAACTTCGAAGAATTTCAAGAAACTGGCAATGCATGTCATCACCAAAATCTGTAACCATTCCTTTAACCTACAAGTCACAAGCTATATTTTAGCAGGATCACCATAATTGTTTACTCTTAATACAGAACCGACTGCGAAAATCAAACTCAACATCTATATATTTGAGCCAAGAGTAAGGTTTGTCTCACTTTTCGCTTCTCAAATTTACCCTTGCATTATCCACTATCTTTTAAAGGAAGTATCTCCTTTTTATGACTTTAATTTATAGTGCTCATCAAAAACTTTTTCAATGGCCAAAATCGTACAAGCGTCAAAAACAGAAAGCTACCAATCACTTTTTGATTGAAAAACTACCCGTTCCCTAAAAAAAGAAAGGCCACTCAAATTCATTTGCAAAATGCTTGCAGCGCTCATGGCTAGTTGGTTCTAGTATTAGCGATCGTAGAAAAAGCATTGCACTAGAACAGTACCAAACGTACTCTATTTTGCAACTATTACAGATCGATCTTCAACCTACTTTGATATTTCAGGTTGAATAACTTCAGAAACATTTCCAAGAATATCATCTCATGCAGTGCATTAACATATCCTCATGAAAGCCATACCAGAAGTCCCAAAAGCAAAGCTCCTTCTGGGCGTACAACATACGAACGCAAAAGATTTGGGTCTTGATTCATAAAAAGAATAATAATATCTGTCCTGCACCCACCGAAATGGCACATAATTAGGATGACACCTTCAATAGTGCATTTATCTTCTGTTTGCCATCTCTTTCTTTTGTCGTGCATGCATATTTATCTATGTGAGTGACTGATGGAGTTACATCTAAGAGTATTTACCCAGTTAGTATAAGCCTATTGTCCTCACTCTGCAAAGCATCAGCGATGATGTCAAAAATGCCCTCATTCACAAGATCCCTACAAAATACAAATCTTGTCAAGATATAAGTGGTGCAACAACGAGGATAAATCAAGGATCTCTACTGGATAAATCTGGCTGTTTAAAAATAATGCATGAACCACCGTATTCTCACAAATCAAGAATGGAAACTAAATAAAAAGTATCTTCAGAAAAAAACATTCCTGAATAAACTGGTACCTGAAAAGCCGGAGCTGCTGGACCATTTGTAAGCTCTTGCTTAAACTACAAAAGTCGTGCAAGAAATACACCTACATCAAGAGAGTAATAACAACATGAACATAGGGGAACCAGATCTAGAAGAGAATGGATAAGACTTAGAGGAGTTATTTTGTTTGGTCGTCACATTCAAGCAACTCCCATTATTGTAGGAATCTAACATAGGCAAGAAAAATTTCTGTATTGCAAAAACAAATATAGAGGGGCGAAATGTTTGAGAGCTAGAGACAAAAAAAAGTCATCTGATATAAATCTTTCTCACAAACAAACTGATCCATGACAACAAAAAACCCACCCCAAACGGCACTTAATCTAAATCAGATGCTCTATTTAATTGGTTGTGTAAAAGCCAGATCATTAAAATCAACATTTCAAGCCCTAATTATAAAATAACCTCAAAGTTGCCTGATGAAAATGTACATATGTTTCCATCAGTCAACAAGTACCATACAACCAGATACAAATAATCTCTCACTTCCAATGCAACATGGTGCACGTTCCAAGTCATACTAGTAAAGCTCATGTGCTGCTGTGGAGCGAAGACAAAAATAATCTAATTTCTTGTCGGCCCACCATACCCAAATTTTTAAAGATAAGAGAAAGAGGTCAACGATCATAAACATATCAAATTCGAGGTGAGCTCCCTTCAAAGACCAAACTACTTCGAGCAAAGTTTCATATACGACTTTTCCACATGATTAATTGTAATGGTAATATTTAAATTCAACTAAAAAGTGGATAGAGTCAAACCATTCGGAAGAAGCATGTTTCGTGATAACATGACATTACTTATTATACACTTTCAAATGAAAATCAAAGAAATTCATCTGTCTTGCAGCAACCAACTTCAGAATAGGATACTGATCATTTAAGAGAGCTAATGGCATTGGTAATCATCGTACTATAGAAAAGCATGAGTTCATGATCAGGCAATAAAGTTATTCTCCATGTAATCATAAAAAAATATGTCCCACTAGGAAAGACATATCTTACTAATTAATGCAAGCAAAAACTTCGCCACTCTTTTAAGTAATAGCAGCCGAAAAATGATCAGTCAGAATCTTTTCCATACATAAACAAATGACCCAGCGAAAAAAAAAAATTAAAAAGGAGACAAACAATAGGAAAAGGGCAAATTAGAGCAACAGCAGAAATGCACACTAATATCCCCAGGGAGATCCCAAAGCCTTCCTGTTGTTTTCTTTCAACAACTAGTGATTTCTTAAGTCTAGCCTAAAATACACATTCATATTCCTTTAATCATTCCACACACTGGAGCATCCAACTCCAACCTCATGATAAACTTGCACTCTACTGTACAGTTTATCTGATCTTGTCAAAGGCATTCAATAAATTACAATCAGAATTAAAGCCATGCAATTCAACAACGAATTGCTATAACTCAAGACATTTAAAAGTTGTGCAAGTGCAATCAATAAGAACCGAATCTCTCAAACAAATACCATGAAAAGTTCAGGTTTACATTAAAAATCTGACCCAAAAAAATGCGTCATTCAAATCCCAGATGTTGATGCCAAAAATGAAAATTGAAGACCAATAAATAATGTTAGCGATATAATTACCAAATTTTTCTTCGACTCTGAAGGGGTTATCGAAGATTTTAACCTTGCAAACAGTTCCTGAATAAAGGTATTGTCATCCTTTAACAAAGAAACAACCTACAAGAGAGAAGATAAATTCAATACAGAAATATCCCGACAAACTTAAAAGACGTCTTTCTTATACTTACAATGGCATTATTTGCATGGATGATGGAATTGAGATTTGCAACAATTGTGTCATCCAACATTCTAGCCAAAACAACATCCTAAGGAAGACGATTCAATGTCAGAAAAGGATCCACAAAAGGAATCCAGTTAAAAAGAAGTTGACATCGAAACACACCTTCAAGTAACCAACTCTATATGTTTGGTGTATCTTCGATAGGACAAGTCGATCTCTAATTGGAATTGCCTAAACAAGGAAAATAGCCTATTAAGCAGAATTTTCCATATGGATCAGCAAACTTACACATATCACGCCACTACCAGATAAAATGTCTCACCTCCTTGAATACAACATGTTCTTTCAAAAAATTGCGATGCTGTTGGACATGAGGAACCTCAGGATCATCTGCAAACAAATACAGAACATTATAGTCGTCCCATGATATTAACTAGAAAAAGGAAAAGGAAAAGAAGAAGAAATGGTCTACGATAAAATGAACAGCGCATTCCACATATACATTTAACAGGACAATTTTTTAAAACAGTAAGAAGTTGATTCAATAACAACTAAAGAAGCAGCAGGATCAAACAGTGTTTTAATTTTGGCTAGTTAAGGTCATAACAGTCCAGTACCTTCTCTGGTATGATCAAAATATTCTCCTTTCTTTTCTCCACTTCCTAATGATCAATATTTAAAATAATTTTGAGATTTCGAGAATCATAGTGTGAATGGCACTTCAAAGTGCCTCACATAGGTCCAGGGATGCTAATGGAGTAATTGTATAAATAACTCCAACAACATTATATGTCCATATAAGTGTCAACCCACTGTGACAGACAGTTTAATAATTCTATGAAAGTGTTTGACAGATTTTCTCATGAAAAGGAACTTACACTCAAGGGAGCCAATAATGTCCATAATCAGCTCATCTCCAAAAATTTTCTCAAAGATCTGAGGGCTGTTGAGTAAAACTGCACAAACAGAGCGAAAGTGCAAAATCAGTCAGGCTGAGGGAAAAATTATGAAGAAGACTGAGAAAATGATGTCTAGCTAAAAGTTCTTACTTATTCCTTTCACTATTCTACAAATCATCTGAAGATCACTGAGGTTTTCCAAGTCTTCACACAGTCTAAATAAGTGCATTATCTTCCGGAGAAACTCTTGCTGCATTGAGATAGTAACTTCCATTAAACATCAATGGTTTCCAAATCAGAGTTTGCACACACATCAAAAAAATGGATGGAGAATGATAAGGCTTGTACTAATAGCACTGTCCAAAGCCCACTACAACTCATGAGACTACTGCAGTATTCATATGTATATCTACAACAGCAAGGAAATTGATAAATTAAAAAAAAAACTTAACCTATTGAAAGAACAAAACTTATAGCATAAATTGCACAAACTTTATTATTAAATAGTTAATTGCTGTAGAATAAATATCGGATAAACTCAAAATAAAAAGCCTACCATGACCACACCTACATTGATGTCCATTGGACTGGCAAAGTTAACAGAAGCTTACATCATTCAGAATGAGATCTATCAGCTGCATCTTATCAGTAACCCGGCCTTCATACACAGTCTGCAAGTCAGAAATCAACAGAGATAAGTCGGGTAGTCAATAAGATAATTAGTAAATGGAAATTACATAAACAAGAGAACAGTCCTGGAACAGCATAAAACCCAAAAAAAAAAAAAACCCCTCCAACTTTCGCTCTTGTCCCAATTCTAACTTTTGTTCAATAAAAACTCCAACTTTGGGTGCAGTCTCCATTTTACTCTAAAACACTTTTTGTCCCATAAAAAACCCCAAACTTTAGGTCCAGTCCCAATTCTAACCTAATTTTTTTGGTCTCATAGAAAACCCTCGACTTTAGATCCAATACCAAATCTACCCTAAACTCTCTCTTTTTTCTCTCACAAAGAAATCTCATCTTTAGGTCCAGTTTCAATTTTACTCTAATTTTTTCTGGCCATAATAGATCACCAACTTCTACTTGACTCCCAAATCTACATCCATTAACCCTCCATCAAAATCGCCCTAAGTGATTTTGCGCTCAATCTTTAATCTCTCGTGCTTGGGAATGTTCCATCTCTTGCAGTCGGGTAGCTCGCGCTCAAGACGCTCAAATACCTCGTGTTTGGGAGTTTTCAATTTCTCTATTGTCAACAGAAATTTTGGGCGGATGGTTAATGGAGGCAGATTTGTGACCCCCCTAAAAGTTAGTGGTTTTTTTAATGAAAATGTAAAGATTTTAGGATAAAATTGAGACGGGATGGTAATATTGGGAAAAGGCCTAAACTTGTGAGTTTTTCATAAGACAAAAAAAAAGTTTATGGTAGAATTGGGACATGAACTAAAGTTGAGAGTTTTTTATGAGACCAATAAAAAAAGTTGGAGGTTTTTTATGAGACAAAAGGCAGAATTGGAACAAAAGCTAAAGTTGGAGGTTTCTTAGGATATTGAGCCATCCTGAAAAGTGGAATTGGGACAAGAGCTAAAGTTGAAGGTTATTTAGTATCGGGCCGTCCTGAAACTAATAGCATTTTACTAATTGGAAACAGAAAAGATATAACTTTTCTAGCCCTAATATAAATGAATAGACAGCTCACAAGTAATACTGAAGAGTGAAACTTCCACAAAAGCATTCACATGCTACTAGCTCTAAACTCTTCACTAAGTACAGAAAAACATCTGAGATATTAATTGCAACTTAATCAATACCATCAATGATCACAACCAAGAAGAATTGCTCGTTTGCGCCTTTAAGGGAGCTTTGCCTGCATTCGTGCGTGCGAGCGTGTGTACATGTTGCGTGTGTGTGTGAGAGAGACAGAGAGAGAGACAGAGAGAGAGAGAGAGTTTATAACCTTTATAACCTTCTTTCCTTATAATGTCAAACAAGTGTTGAGTAGTTAAAATAAAGCATCATTATCTTGCACTTAGATTCAACCTCTAGGGTTGTTTTACACAATGACAGAAATGGAGAGGAATCTGCAACACATTCTGAATTCAAAAACTGTAATCACAAAGGGACCAGCTGATACTCATAAAGCCCACTCCTTATGTTTCCACCTTAAACGCCAGTAGCTCTAGGAAGATGGAACAGTGCAGCCAAAAGTATATGAGAGAGAGGGAGGGAGGGAGGGAGGGAGAGAGGGAGCAGTACCTTGTGTATTAGAGGAAGAGTGGATAGCTCAACAGGAGGCAACTCCCTCAACTCGCTATTCACACTATGGAACGTATTGCCTGTGGAAGAAAAACCAGAAGAATTTAGAGAACAGAAAATTGCAGCTATTAACATGGTTCGAAGATAACAAGACCAAGAAAAAATGCAAAAGCAGTAAACCTAACCGGGTTAGGAACTACACTCTAAGATCTCAATATATGTTATTTGAATTTTGAAATGTTCAGGACAAAAATCAGAAGAATTAGAGCCCATCTGTCTGGAGAGAAGAAAACAATTCACGGACTATCCTACTGCCAATGCATAATGAAGCAAATAAAATCTGAAATCTCTAAATTACAAATGTTTTTTTCCATTTTCATATTATATCTTTGTGTAGGTGCCAAATTCTATTGTAACTGAAATCTTCTACTTGAATCCATGGTACCTTTTCAGAACAAAGTCACGCTCAACTTATACCACATGAATTCAGCTATTTTACTTAGATACCAAGACCAAATTTAAAAAATTAAATATCTTTTGCACTGAGGTATGTGACCCAAGATTTGTTATATGTTTTCACAAGCAGATCCCTGCTGTTGGGTAAGTAGCTATGTAACTGACAATTGGGATGGATATCAGCGGCTACATTAATTGACTCTCACAACTCTACAATCACAAACTTCTAGCCAAACAGATCAAGCAAATACCAGTCATGCATCGGATTACTCTCTTCAAAGCCTACTCCAGATATTTACATTACTTTCTCGCATTTCGACTGCAAACCAGGTCATCAGCAAGTAAATCCTACATATGCACCAAAAAGCTTCCTTCAAACCCTACTAGAGGCAGATGATTGCTCAGGAGGCTGTTACACTAGTATGTATAAAAGATCTTTCAGTTATGTTCAGGAGAAAAAAGTATAGATTCAAGTTATGGGTTAATCTATTTGGGACAAGAAAAGGAAAAAATCTCAGGATAAACCTGTATCAGTTTTCACAGGTTTCTGTTACAGCACCGATTCTTAGAACAGTGAACCATATAGAGAATGACCAGAAGCCAAAAAGATATGACTGTTAAAAAACATTAACAAATATCATGTTGCCTATAAAAGAGGATGCAGATATGCATGATGTTGTTTCAGGTCACATTTATCTTAAGATGAACTCTTCACTACCATAGGTACAACTCATCCTGACGTTTGAGTTGCACATTTGCAATATCAAAAAATAAAATTCAATCTATGTTTGAGTGTTTAATTCAATGGTACTTTAAACTACAGTTTGCAAAACCACTTTCACGTATTCTTAAAGATCTGATTTGAAGGTCTACCCTTACGGCTATGTGCAGCTTTCCAATTCCTCGATTTGATGGGAATGCAAGGGATGCATCCATATATCTTACAACACTTTGCAAGAACAAAGTGATTGCAATTATCTAAAATAAAAATACAAATAAAAAAAACCTAAAAGATGTCCAGCTCCTATTTCCATCACATTTCAAAGCATTCGCTTTATTTTTTTCCACTGAGAGCACAACTTGTCTGCAATTGGCAAACCAGTGAAGATACCAAGAACCAACAGCAAGCAAAGCGTGATTCTACGTTAAGATTCCTTCTCTCCATATTGATATTTAAAATACCCTTAATGGAGCAGTCGAAGAGTAAAAACCTGTGCACCACAATCACAAGATATTCAACCCTAAAAAACAGCCAAACCAATTGGGAAAAGCATGATCATAATACTGAACACTAAAACGAACCTATTACACCAGACCATAACAAAATCAATTCTCTATGGATGAAAAATTTCCTCGTTTAACAAGACAAATATTAAATTTGTCCAGAAAACCTAAAAAGTCTTCCAAAGACAGTTTCCTGATCCTAAACTCCAATTCCACTTCTCCTGGAGATCATCATTTCCATCCTCTTTTTTAAAACCAGAAGAGTAGCCTAAAATTCCAGGCTTGTCAGAGAAAATCCCTCTCTTCATCAAATATGCAGGGAACCAAAGTGTCAAAGCTTCATCTATACCAGGTTTCTACCAGGAAAAAATATATGCATCCAAGATGAACTCCGACCAGAGCATATTGTTAACAATTGCCTTTCAAGGCTGTGAAAATTCGAGAACTGTTGCAACGATATCCCTAGTGAGGGTAATTGCCAAAAAACAAAAACCTTTCCAAGACATGCCAACTCCAGCTCCTCTGCAATAACTTGTGAAAATAGAGTTAACAATTGCCATTCTACTCGACTCAAGGAGCTTCTCAAAAAAACATCACCACTTTGCATCAAACCGCTCACATATCTCTAGCCCATTTATATCTTGTGAAACTCATGAATAAGAACTTTCCAGCAGAACTACATCTTCCCCTGGACAAACTTGAAAATTACTAACACAACTCTCATTCCAGAGTTAGGTCGAAAGCCATTCTCTCTATGATCTTTTGTGCATTCTCTTCTCTATCGATGAACGCAATCTAAAATTTGCTAAAACCTCACAGCTGATCCATAACTTATAACCTTTTCCAGAAAAAAAAAAAAAGGGAGGGCGGGTTGGTTAAGGACAGGCACATGAGAGGAAGGGCATAATGCAAGAGATAGGAATGCTCTTCAATTAGAAGGAGAATATGAGAAAAGGAAACACTTGACTTCCAACAGAAAGAGACAGTTTCTAATGAAGGTCATGCCTTTAAGTGACAAAAATAAAAGGAACGTGAGATGGGAGACTGTTTGATAGATGGACGGAAGGCATGGTTAAGTACTATCATAATCAGGTTAATAGGGTAAAGGTTAAGGTTTTGCCAGAGAAGTAATACAAAGGCATTGACAGACAATAGGGATCTGCAAATAAAAGCTGAGGAAGACAGAGAAGTTCATTGTTAGAGGTCATCACAACCTAAAGGAGTTTATGCATTTCCAAATGAAAAGAACCTTCCATGTGTTTTCCCCAAATATTTGTATACATGCTTAAGCCTTAGAGAGCATGTCAACATCCCTTCATTGTAATTAAATATTTTCCATTGTAACATGCACCAACAACAACAAAAACCTACAGGTAACGAGATGAAGAAGAAAGAAAAATCAAAAGCTCTCTAAAAAGATACTGCAATTTGCACAAATAGATTTAATTAAAGTCACCGATAAGTAGGCATACAAAGATCTTGAAATTTCAGAAAGCTACCAAAGTAACGTATACCTTGGGTTCATCCAAAAGCATCAAACACTCCATTTTCCAGAAAAAAAAAAAAAAAACTAGCTTGAAAATATCCACTGTTTAAGATGAAAACAACTAACTGAACAGTATGTGGAACAAGGCTGAATGGGTGGGTACTTACTGTTAAGACTGCTAAAATGCATATTCCTTTGTACATTACAGATGTGATCCCTGTAAAAGGTCGACAGCATATGAGTATGAAATGTAAATAGATATATTGAGAGAATGGAACTGAACAAAGGGCGTCTATCAACTTAATAGAGCCACCAACTGTTACCATATATAGGAGCAACCAGATGTCTCCTGAAAGCTAAGGGCCAATTCAGTAGCGTAATCGGGGTCTCTCCAAGAGATGATGGAATCTGAAAGTATCATTATAGGGAAGAATAAACTCAAACTGCAGTTGATTCATATCATTGTACTTGAAAATAAAGTTCCCATGTATCATGAGAAACAAAACGAAGTCGGACCTTCTTGCTTCCTATAAATATCCTCCGAACTGATACGATGCATAAGCAATTTTTCATTGTCTTCATCATACACAAATATACCCAGCTCGTCTGACCCCTGCATCAGTATTTAAATTCAAATAAACTAAGCTTTAGGTGAACAGAAGAAATCGGTTTTTCAGGAATCTAGGAGTGGCAGAATCTCAAAGATAGTGGAGAACAAACCTCTACATAGTCAACATTGACATGCCCAGTACCATGGTCATCCCATTTCCCTTCATCATTCAGGTGGTATACTTTAACACGCTGAAATTGAAGCACCAATGGTCATGCAAACTTAACCTTCAACTCATCCAGCATTCAACTTGCTACATAAACGGCATCCTCAGCAAGTATCTTCCAAAACGGGATTCTATTCCTAAAGTCGCACAAGAAAGTGCTCAGAACCCCCCCCATCATAGGTGGGAGCTATCTAGCCTGTCCTTTCATTCATACTATCCATTTGAATTGAGAGGATAAGAAGCCATACACTCGTAAGACCCTGGAGTTCATATGTCAGTGCACCAAAAATAGAAGCCCTAGCCGCCACTAGAAGTGAAGCTAGAAAGACGCATTAACCACGAAACGAAGCCCGTTCAAGAAACCTAATGGAATCGAATTGGCAGACCCCACTTACTCCACTAGCTTGCATCACCCCCTCCACGACAAACGACTACTTCATCAATCGAGAACCAAATCACCGCGCGACCTTAACAAGCTAAACCGTATTCGGCCACACTGAATTCTCAAACGATTCGCCAATCGAAGGGAAAGGAAAGTTCTATACAACAGTGGAATGAAAACAAAAGGGGGAAAAGGGGAAAAAAAAACAACTCGCCTGCATCGAATTCGAGTTCGAGGAGGATTTCTCTTGCCCGCCCATCGCAGCTCCTCGAAGAAGAACAAAACCATGCAATACCCAAACCAACCCAAGGCGACCGGGATTCGGTGGCGAGCCAATTCAGCTGGAGGGCACGGCGAATTAGGGTTTGCTGAGGACCAGGGAGAGAGAGAAAGCCCCCGAATTAGCGAGATTGAGCTCCCTGGAGAATCAGACCGCGAAAAGGAAAAACAAAAAAACCACTCAGACCGCCATTGACGCAGCAGCTAAAAAGCCTTCGATTCTCTCTACCTCTCTCTCTCTCTCTCTCTCTCCCCCCTCAAGTTTCTCTGTCTCTCTTTCCTGTTTCGTGCAAAGTGTCCTCCCCCGACCCTCAGTCGAAGAGCTCCAATTAGAGGAGTAAGAAAAAGGAAAAAACAACTCTCTCTCTCTCGAAGAAAAAAAGAAAAATGAGAGGAAGTTCGTAGACGACCTTGATTTTGGTTTTAATTGCGGAAACGCCACTGATTCTAAAGCACGCAGGGTCTGCGGTGCTGCGCGCTGGCGGGTGCAGCTCGGCCGAGTCACCGATACCTCCGGGTTGAGCCCCGACGGAGAGCCCGACTCCCGAGACCGAAGTACCGACGCGTGTGCTTCGCTTCCCGCGTTCAATCGAAGTACGGTCAGACCAATTTAAGAAGAGAAATTGCATATGTGGAAGTGAAATTTTACTCGAGAAATGTTTCTCAAGTAAAAATCTATTTAGTAATATAATTTCTAAAATAAAAATTCATTTGATAAAAAATTTTATTTAAAAAAAAATTCTACTTTTAAAGTGAATTTTTGCTTTTGAATTTTTTTTAACTTTTAAAGTTAAAAAAATTTATTTCTCAATTCGAGAAGTACTTATTAGGCAAAAAAAAAAAATAACTTAAGAAGTACTTCTGACCTCGCCCTCTTTTCTTTACTTCCTCACCCTTTTTTCGACCACGCTGGCCACTACTGACCTCCGCCACTCGTGACCATCGCCACCCACTACTCCCTACAGCCAACCGTCAACTACCATCGCCACCAACCACCGCCGACCACCAACCATCGCCTACCTCCACCAATCACCGTCCATCACCACTAGCAACCACCGTTGTCACTGACTACTGCCAATCGCTAGCCACCGTAAGCCATCGCCACCAATCGTCGACCACCGACCCGTCTACCGTCGCAGTCTACTACTAATCTCTACTAACTACAGCCATCCATTTTTTACCGTCAAAGTAGAAAAATAAATATTTTTTTAATATTAAATACTATTTAAAATAGTAAATAAATACTATTTAAAATAGTAAATTTTATTTTTAAAGAATTTTAAAAATTTTAAAAATCAAGTAAAAATTTTTTGATTTTCGACGTTAATTTTTATAAAATATTTTGTGTTAATAATATTTCAAAGGTAAAAATTTTTGACCATTACTAAATGAACTTCTCTTATCAGGATCAACTTTTGGAACAAAAATAAAAAAATCAACTTCTGCTTCTGAGTAGAAATAGAAAAATTAACTTCTAGCCAAAAGTTGATTTCTAAAAAGTGTTGCCATGCGCACTCTAAGGGTAAGAGTTAGAAGTGAAAGAGAAATTACAAAAGTAAAGTAATGAGTTATAATGGGCTACAATTCTTAGGGAATCATATCCCTCGGAGACATTTAGATTTTGATTATTCGTGTGATTAGACTAATTAAAATGACAAAGTTTAAGTCATGACTATTAGATTAGCACCTACCATTTATCGATAAGTCGTGGTCATTATTCAGGTTGAGGTTTCTTCAAAATGTCACTTGAAATACGTAAGATGTTGACCTAAGTAGTGGTGATCTTAAGTGATATTTTTAGGTTGAGAATTTTAGTTATCTTAAATTAGATAATCTCCTGCCTTTATGATTTGGGAAGTTATATATATTCAATATGAAATAATTATTTTTTCGGGTGGTGATGTTCTTTTTCGAGAATAGTGGTCTAAAAAGGTAAAGTCATGGTTTTTGTAAATCTTTGATCTTAGAGACAGATATGATAAATTTGAAAGACAAAAGAGATTGGAATTTGGAAAAAAAAATGGGCATCTATTGAAAGTAAACTTTTGTTATTTTAATAAAGTGATAATGTAAATTTTGGTTTGAGAGTATTAACATTTTTATTATTTCCATGCTAAAAAGATATATCTCGGCGCAATGATATCAATTAATTCTACTCGAGATATTAGTAGGAACGTGTGAAAAGTACTTCGAGGACTTCCTCTAATAAATAAGAATTGATTTTCAAGTGAATGATGTGATATTCTTAGGCTACATACATAATTGATATCTATGGGACTTCTTGATCAACGAGTGCAACCAATCTTGATTGACCAAATGAAAGTTTTCAAACGAGGAAATCATAAAAGATGTACAAGCTAAGAGACATGCAAATTTCAATATCCACGTGGATGATTCCTCGAAGTTTCGTCGTTATTTATGTCTTCTTGATGATCTAGAGTTATAATTGGAGATTGGAAGAATCAAATTATACAAGATTTTCAATTCAAATGGCGGCTTATATTTATATATTATGTCAGATTGTTAGCTAGTAAAGATGGAGCACCGACGATGAATAAAAAGTTGCGGCCTTTTGAAATTCCTAGATGAAAGTCAGATTATATCAATTATGGATTTTATTATTAGTGTCCCAAGAATGTCAAGTGGTAAAAATGCTATGTAAATAATTGTCAATAGATTGATTAAAGCTACTTTTTTTATATTCAAAGATTAAAGCCACGTTGGGAGCTTAAGAAGGAGGCAATAGCAAATTACCTCAGTTGTTAGTGATTGAGGTACGTCTAAATTTGGGAACAACTTTTTTTTTTTTTTAAGGAGAGTACGTAGTAATAAATAGGCCCAAACATCGAGTCCATGTCTCTTCATGCCATGCCCAAGCCCGACATCCCGACAAAAGCCAAATTGCAATTCTCGGTATGTAACCAAGCTCGTTATCCGTCTAATCTGAGTAACTTTCAAAGTTTGGTCGTAAATTTGAAGTTATGTCGATTTTGGACTTTGAGATTCGATTAAGATGGAAATGATAATTTATAAGCCCCTTTACTAGTAAGAGCGCAGAAAGCAAAAAAAAAAAAAAAAACTTGTGCGAAGGACGTTTTGGAGTTATGGGATTTGATGAAAACAACTCCAAAATATGGTTTGATTAGAATAAATTTCTAAAGTCACGCGTTCGACTAATGGGTAGTGGACAATATTCGTAATGGAGGAAGATGAACGTTTGTTATAAACTAGTTTCTTCGTTAGTGCATAGATGTCATTTTACTCATGAATAAGCATGATTAGTTGCACCATTCATTAGACTAATATATCGCTTAGGTTTTTACATCTTTTTTTGATTAATTCCTGGGACCACTGGTGCTTGGCTTGAGTAACCATCGTTGGTAGGTTTTCGGCTTTCCTAAATGAGTGGTTATATCTCTTTTTCAAGTTAGGAAACTCATATTTCGAAAATAATAAGGATTATATATAGTATGATTTATGAACTGACGTTTTGTTGCATAAATACCAGGATAGGGAATCTTTTGACCTTTGAGTTATTTGAGAAATGTTTGAGAAACATACTATGAAACGTGTCGTGAAGGTTTGCATACATGTATCGCCTTGTGAATGGGTATACGTCGAGAATTCTAAATTGTGATGTTGATTTTGAAAAATGCCTTATGAAGTGTATCATTTTTATGAAAGAAATTGAGAAATATTATACGTTTCGTTTCGGCGAAATCAATTTGTGATATTGATTTTAGATTTGATTTTTGGCGTTGGAGTATGTGAATTTGATGCTCAATATGATGTGAACCTGTTGAGGGGGTTTGTGATTATGCATACTAGTTTTAGATATTATTATGGTCTAATCGCCGGCAACATAGGTAGAGATCTAATTAATGGGAAACCTCAATCGCCTTGTCGCAAGCTATTGTGCTGTGACGATGACTTGATATTTAACAATTGATTGATAGATGAAATGAGCCATTAACGTGGTTTTCGATAGAGCTTGATTAATGGATTTGAGCATTGTGTGTGGATCATAGTCCTTTGGATAGGACGGTCATGTCGTGTTGAGTTTGGGGTCTGATAACATACAGAAGTTTTCTGATGGAAAAGAAGAGCCTTGCTTTGATGATCACCTCCTAAAGCATTTTCACCCCTTATATTAATCAAGCAAATCTACTTTTTTAAATTCAAATGAGTATTAACTTAAATTTAGAATTATTTGAACAAATACCATTACAAGTATAAACCATCATTAATTAATTAGAAGGTCAAAAGAGAGATTTCAAGCAACACGAATGTAAATTGTGACTCGATTGTGAAGCCGACAGTAATATTGAAATTAAGATTTTCTAACATGATTATAATTGTATCATCACATTAATAAAGGTAACTTTATTCACTTTTTATATCTCGACTATCCAAGCTCTATACACAAGTCTAATTTCATTTTTCTCATGAAAGCACTTGGGAAAATGATAAGATGATACCATCGCACTTAGGGGTGAGCAAATTGGACCGATCGAACCAAGACTGGTGGTTCAATTCCCAGTTCTAGAGAAGTCCGATTCGGTTCCTGGTTCCTAAAATTGGAACCAGTGACCGAATGGTCCGTTTAAATTTTTTTCCCTTAATTTTGTCTATGAATATCTTTCGGCTCCTTGGGTCTTTTGTTTAGGTTCATTTGCTATAGGGAAGTCAATTTATGCAAACGTTGAAGTTCTATAACGTTATTGATTTCAATAATTCAAGAGTAATTTGGAATACATTTTTTTTTTCAATCCGGTTTGGTTCAGTTCGATTCGGTCCGATCCGGTCCATTTATCGATCTAGTCTGGTTCGGTTCCTGGAATGGTTGGTTCGGTTCTTGGTTTCGACAAATTGGGAATTGGGACCACCGATTTGGTTCTCAATCCTTGAGGGGAATCAAATCGAACTGGGAATCGATCACCTCCATTCGCACCTAAGCTCGTTGATCTTTTACTGCTAGTTTATGATGTATTATCCATTAAATTAAAAAAGAACGGTCGTTTTTTATGCTAGCATGAGATTTGAAGCCAGTAGTTGATGATAATAATGCAGAAGAGAGAAATATGAAATTTTTAGTATATTTCAATGCGTCGTAATGAAGAATACTTCAGCACATTCATAGATTTTATAAGACTACTATCGAAGGTAATACATATATCAATGAAGATGTACACAACCAAGGGGAAATATACTCGTGATCTTGAAAGATACATAAAACCGACAAAAATATCATAGGGTTGATATTACAAAAAATCCCAAATTGATATATTTATGATAAATTTACCCAAATTATTTTTTTACCATAATAAACCCAAAACTAGTATATATGCGGTAGCTTTAACCCAAACTATTTTTTTAACCATAAAAAAAATCCTAAACTAGTATCTCGTGATAAATTTACCAAAAATTAATACGCTTGTGATAATTTTATCAAAAATACACTTATGATATATTTACCTCAAACTAATATATTTGTAATAAATTTACCCTACTTGAGTTTTCATTAAATTTAGCTATCAAATCATTTTGTTGGATGACACGTAACATTCAACGGGTACAATGGTTTGAGGTTTTCACCGTCTGTTTGTGATAGACGCATTGATTTAAGATTTTTCATCATATTAACTCAATTTATCGAAAATCAACAAAGGATGAATTTGTTATATGTACACAGATTTAGGATTTTTGGGTTAAATTTGTCACGGATATACAAATTTGACGTTTTTCGTAGTAAAAAAATAGTTTGGGTTAAGTTTATTGTGCTAAAAATAATTTGGAGTAAATTTATCACAATTGTACCGATTTGGGATTTATTGTGGTCAAAAAAATAATTTGAGATAAATTTGGTATAATTATATCAATTTGAGTTTGGATGAAAAAACCTTCGTCTGTGAGATTTTAGGATTTGACTTGTCGAAGAATGACAAGTCTGGTGGTGGCGATGGAATCTCGAAAAGAGAAATGTAAAGTTGAGAATCGAAGGCCAATAATATCGGATATCAAATCTAGTACATAACATGAGAAGCATCCCCTGCAGATAGATTAATATCGCAAAAAAATTCCAAACTAGCACCGTTGTGATGAATTCATCTCAGATTAATTTTTTGACCACTAGAATTCTAAATGGATGCGTCACAAACATATCAATTTGAGATTTTTCGTGTTATCAACTTCAAAAAAAAAAATTGTTGAAAAAAATAAAAAAATAAAGGAGTTTATTTCAGGGGGAATTGCTAATTGGGCGCCACGTGTACCGGTACAAATCAGCAAGCAAGCAAGCGACGAAGTGGTGGTTTATCCGCCGCGCTTTGTTATCTCCGCCCCACCTCGTTCAATAACTCCTCCCCTCAACGGACCTCTCGAAGCTCTCCCCCTCTTACAACACACTCTCTCTCCCTGTGCAGCTACCTCAGATCTACCCCTCCCTCTCTCGCCGTGCCAAAATGCAGTCGTCTCTCTCCCTCTCCTTCGCCCCCAACTCCTTCCTCGCGGCCCCGTCTCTCAGATCGCGCCCCGGCGGCGAACCGTCGCTCTCGGCCCCGATAAACCTTAGGTTCTGCGGCCTGAGGCGCGAGGCCCTGGGGTTCACCCCGCTCAAGCAGTCGGCCTCGCGCCGCTTCCGCGCCCCCGGCGGCGGGACGTGCGGCGGCAGGCAGGTCTCGGCCTCCCTGTCCGACAATGGGAGCGCGCCGAAGTCGTTCGACTACGATCTGGTCATCATCGGGGCTGGCGTCGGCGGACACGGTGCCGCGCTTCACGCAGTCGAGAAGGTATCGTTGGTGATCCCGGTTGTTTTCGCGGTTTCGCTTCTGTTTTAGTGAGTAAAGGCTTTTTCTAGCTGGGACGAGGAGTTGGCGTCGTCAATTAGTCCACTAGATGCTTTTTTGCTTCTTGTCCGTGTAATTGCGGATTTCTTTTCACTGCTCTACCCCTGGCCTTAAATTTGTGCCTATGGTCGAATCATTTATGTTACCCTGCTGATTGTGACCTTTCATTCTGCCATCGCATTGTCGAAATCTCGATTATTAGTGTTGTTATAAACTTCAATTCCCGTTTGCTAATTGTGTTGCATAAAGCTACATATTTAGGGTCTGAAAACTGCCATCATTGAAGGAGATGTTGTGGGGGGAACCTGTGTAAACCGAGGTTGTGTGCCTTCTAAAGCTCTCTTGGCCGTGAGTGGTAGGATGCGTGAACTTCAGAGCGATCATCACTTGAAGGCTTTGGGATTGCAGGTACTTGTTCACCCATTGGACGAGTCTCTATCAGAACCATAACTTAATTCACACGGCTCCTGAAAAAGTAAATGATATGCTTATGGAAGAAATTACTTAATTTTCTGATTTGATCCTTATAGGTTGCAGGCACTAGTTATGATAGACAGGGAGTTGCTGATCATGCAAACAATCTGGCTTCAAAGATTCGTAGCAATTTGACTAATTCAATGAAGGCAATAGGTGTGGACATATTGACTGGCGTAGGCACAATTCTGGTGAGTCATCTCTGGCACTCTAGCTCTCTGCTGAGGAGAGGGTAAACATATTGGATTTCCACCTCAAATTTTTTTTTTTTGCACCTAATATTAACTAATGACATCTTGCTATGATCAACGTACTCATTCAGGGTCCTCAAAAGGTAAAATATGGAAAAGTTGGCGTCACTGGCGATGTAATAACAGCAAAAGATATCATCATTGCGACTGGATCCGTACCCTTCGTTCCCAAGGGGATTGAAGTTGATGGTAATGCTCTTTGAATACATAGTCGACTTCTTGTTTGAAGCCTGACGAAAAAGAATGTTTTCTTGGAAGCATAGTGTGGGATGGATGGCCTCCTTAAGATTATGGTTTGTCGTCCAAGGAAGACCTCCTTACATGCTGTATCGTCTATATATAGAAGAAGTCAGTTTATAGTTCTTGATAGTCGATGACAACACATGTTATCCTCTGATTCACGCAATGGGAAAAGGCATAATTTAGGGATCACATGGATTAAGGCCACATAGTTTACCAGTGGAGAATGGTTTAGTGTATATGTCTCCCAGTTGTTCCGCACACATGAGGTATTGTCGCGCATTACCCAACAACCTTATGGTTTATTTGAAAAAACTAATTCTGTAGAAGTATGTACTTATTTTCATTCTTTCACATTAAAATCAACAATGAAGGGATGTTTGGAACAGTGGAAGATATTAGTGATAGCATTTTTACAAATTTTTTGTCCAATTGTTTTCTTACCATTTGGCTTTGTCCAGTCTTGCTGATGTCCAATAAATGGTTCCTTTTATTTATGGCAAGCACAAAATCATATGATAGGCACACTAGTCTTTGCACATTCATTTTCTCAAGTCTAGGATTAAAATCTGTTGCACTACTAGATGTTGATTGCTGAATAAGAACCTGGGCTTAAGTTTGAGTAAGTTTCTCTTGGTCTTATTATTTTTTTAACTTTAATCAGCAAGTGTCTCTTTATGTTTGGTGTAATGTACTTCTATATGTCGAACAATTTGCAGGGAAGACTGTAATCACCAGCGACCATGCACTCAAGCTGGAGTCTGTTCCTGACTGGATTGCTATTGTCGGCAGTGGTTATATTGGTCTTGAATTCAGTGATGTGTATACTGCACTTGGGAGTGAGGTAGTCCCTGCTCTTGCTCTTCATATTGTCTTCGACTTGGAAGATACTGTTTTTGATCTATTCGAGATGAATAGCTTGTCTAGCATCTCTTTTGTCAGTTGTTTGTGTATATAAGCTGCGTTTACCTACATGAGATAATGTGACCATCCTCCATGTTTTAGTTTAGTACTTGTTGATCAATTAGTACTCTCTATTCTGACTACTTCAATTCCCATGACTCTTTATAACTGTGAAAATATCCTACATAACTTGTCTACAAGTTTATGTGCTCTTTATATACATAAGGTCTCCTTCCATTTAATAGCTTAAGTTTTTCCATTAGAATTTCTAACATGGTATCAGAAACAGGTTCCACCGCAGACATATTTTGCATGTGAGGCTCCTGTTCGTCAATTCCACGTGCCTTTTTTAGTCCAGTTGGCACGTGAGAGGGTATAGAGTGTCCCTCCACCTTAGGTTAGACTTTCTAAAAGAACTAATTGTCTTAGTTTTGACATTCATAAGGATTACCTTCATACATTTTAATGTTGATGCTTCATCAACCAACAGAGATAATGACTACAATTTCCAGTTTTTGAATTCAACAAAGTATGTTTTGTCATATAGGTCCAACTTGCAGGTGCAGAAAATTTTACTTGTGTTTTGGAAAAATACAAGGGGCTTGATATGGCTCTGTTGTACCGCAGGCCTGGACCCACTTAGGAACTAAGGAGTGAAAAAAAGATGGTTGTACTCTTTCACAAATTTCCAGCTTATCATTGAGAATTGACTGGGTGAAATCCTGTGGCCTTTAATGGCATAACCTGAATTGCCCTCTTATTTCTGACCAGTACCAATTATTTGAAATCTCTGAGTGTTTTCTACTCTATGATATACATGGGCATTTTGAAAATACCTTAAGCAGCTAAGTTGATGGCTGAAATTCTATGCAGGTTACTTTTATTGAAGCTCTAGATCAGCTTATGCCTGGATTTGATCCGGAAATAGGTAAATTGGCCCAAAGAGTTCTTATAAACCCGAGGAAAATTGACTATCATACTGGAGTTTTTGCCACTAAGGTGATTTTATTGTCCATTAACACCTTTGTAGATTCTGGAGTTGGATCTGGAAATTTATATTCCATGACATTCTATGCAGATAACTCCAGCAAAGGATGGTAAACCAGTCATGATCGAGCTTATCGACGCTAAGACAAAGGAACCGAAAGATACATTGGAGGTAAACTAACTAAAATGGCTTCAAAATGCATAACAGAACTGATCTCTGTTGCTCCTTAAAATAGAGGTAAATGAAGTAAAAAAAAATGCTCATGGATGGAATGGCATCCAGGATATGCCACTCTGCAAGACTGTGATAGTGATCAGGAATACAGCTATATACTATTACCCTTACGTTTACATCAAAAAATCAATGCGATCCCTAGACGCTAAAACAGAATATTCGAGTTCATCAACCTAGTCTGCTTCTATAAACATTTCATAATAAAAATGAATGAACTTTTGTGTTCTCTCTTCATTGTTTCGTAATAACTACGATACCATGATCTCACAGCCAATATTCAGAGTTGATTAGATCATTTATACAAGTTATATCCAAGTAGCAAATTCACCCTCTATATGATCTTCATGAAATAGAAAAAGTTACCCTGTAGTTGTCATATTCATTTATCTGATCAGTCACCTCAATTATATGCTTCTGGAGTTGTTATATAAGCCTTCAAGGTAACTTAATCGACCAGTAGATGGTAGGAGCTCAAGTCACCATTTATAGGTTCTTGGAAGTCAACATAATTTTCATATCCATACGTTCACACGCACACATATATACAGCGTATATATCGGTAACTATGCAACTTGGATAATTAATGTCCAGGACCGAATTTCTATTACACCATCCAGATAGCTCAGAGGATCGTTAACTTGATTTTGCAAATTTATTGTTTTGTCCTCCTCCTCCTCCTTCCTGCATTGTACTTATTCCTACAATGGCAATCATTAAAAATACTTTTGGTACTTGCTGTAGGTAGATGCAGCACTTATTGCAACTGGAAGAGCTCCATTCACAAAAGGTCTTGGCTTAGAAAATGTATGTACATAATTACAATTAATTTAGTTCGTATAGCTTGGCTACTCTTGGCTCTTTGTGCTCATAAAGTTCTATGTATCACGCTTCACAGATCAAAGTGGAGACACAGCGTGGATTTGTTCCTGTCGATGAACGTATGCGAGTGATTGATGCAAATGGCAATCTGGTACATTGTTATATTTACTAAATTGATAGATATGACTTTTGTGCCAGTTCTGATGGGCACCAACTTCCTCAGGTTCCCCACTTGTATTGCATTGGTGATGCAAATGGTAAAATGATGCTCGCTCATGCTGCTAGCGCACAAGGAATTTCAGGTCAGTTACTAAAACATATTTTGCCAGTCCCTTCCCATAACTAAGCAAAACCTCGTAAGTAAACCTCTTCCGATTTCATTTACGCCTATATTGCTTTGCCATGTATGTAAATCAGTGGTTGAACAAGTCACCGGAAAGGATCACGTGCTTAATCATCTAAGCATTCCAGCTGCTTGTTTTACCCACCCTGAAATCAGTATGGTTGGACTGACAGAGGTAAGTATTATTTTCATGCAGTTACAGTTATATAATGGTGCTCTTTCCATAACATTTGTGTTATGATTGATTAAGAGAGCAGCAAAAGAAGTTTCTAATTGTTCAATTTCTGAATGAATATTGGGTACTCTTGACTTGTGAAGTTTATTTTCCCTTCTAATGCTGCTGGGAAGTCACCCAGCACTCAAGGGTTGAGCTTTTTCAATTTATCTATCCTCTCAAACAATTTTTCACATCGCAAAATGAGGATATTACTGGAAGATGTGCCTCTCTCTTTTGGTCCTGCAAATGTGCTTTTTCCATTTGAAACTTGAAAAGCGTTAAGAAACTGTTTGTACTTGTCCTAAATTCTTATTCAAATTTTGAACATCGATGTGCAGATTTAAGATGGATTAGTTCTGAGGGTCATCTCTGTAGACAAAAAAAGTCTTCTCTAATGGCCTGATACCGATGTATGGAATAGATTTTCAAAAGGACGATAAGATAGAAATGGTCACACTTTAAACTTCAATGCTATTAAGTAGTCAATGGTATCCAGGAAGATCCTTTTGTGCTTGATGCTGAGAAGATTGAAACGGTGTGCATTGGTGATATCGACTGTGAGTATCCAATGAAGCGTGTAAAACATAAAACAAAATGATTTCGAGTTTCAACATTTTTTAAAGTTCTTTTAGAATTCCTGAAATTTATGTTATGGGATTGCTCATGGAATTTTTGAAGTTGTAATCAACGAAATTACAAAATTATTAGTAATCTTGAAGACAAACCTGTGTGTCGCTTTTTATTTCTTCAGTAATCTAAATAATATTTTCTAATCTCTTTGTTTTCTATTATGATGTGGGGGCTTTCAGCAGAGGTTCTGTTTTTAGTGACCTCTCAGCGTCATAAAAATAGCACAACATGTCAAGTTAATAGAAAATTTGTGTTGTTTGAGTAAGATAAAAGATGAAGTTTTATTATTTTTTCTTTCTTTGTTTTCAAGGAAAAAATGGCACAAATAGTCCATGAACTTTGGCCCAATGTGTAATATGATCCCTGAACTTTTAATTTGTTGAATGTAGTCCATGAACTTTTGGTACATGTTCAATGTTGTCCTTGATCCTAAATTCAGGGACTACATTTCAAATGTACCAAAAGTCCAGGGACTACATTCAATAAATTAAAAGTTCAGGGACCACATGAAAGATTAGGCTGAAGTTCAAGGACTATATTGCACATTGGGTCAAAGTTCAGGATCATTTATGGCATTATCCCTTTTCCTATAGGATACAAAATATGAATAAATCTATGATGAATGCATGAAACCTTTTAAAAAGTAAAATATAGACATGTAGAGCCATAGTTTTTCTCATTAGTGTTTTTGTATTTGAAAATCTTGGAGGGAAAGAAAAAAGTTAGCAAAATATGCTTTGTTCCTAAGACGACAAATAGACCCTAAGGCCACATTTCATTGAACTGTCTAGTGTTTCTTCTCATTATAATGAAGATATTTATCTTCCCTTTTTAGTGAATTGTGATGAAGTCCCCTAACCAGATTGTTCTGTCTGCAGCCTCAAGCCAGAGAAAAGGCTCAAAAGGAGGGATTTGAAGTTAGTGTTGCCAAGACAAGTTTTAAGGCTAATACTAAAGCCTTGGCGGAAAACGAGGGGGAAGGGCTTGCAAAGGTCAACTCTGAACTTAGAGCTGTCGTTCTTAGCCTATGAGCTGTTATTTCAGTCTTAAAAATTTTGCAAATTGTCCTTCTCATGCTGCTTCTCCCCATCTTTATTCATCCTAACAAATTTCGTTGGCTCTGAACATAGATGCATACACAGACTTGCTCCATTACTACTCTCAGTTTTTAGTGTCAGAGCATTGAATTTGAACCATCATGTTTTGTTTCCAGAAGTGTTAATAATATTATTTCTGCCCCCAAATAGCAATTGCTTACCTCTCTCATGATTTACCCACAGATGATATATAGACCAGACAATGGAGAAATTCTTGGGGTTCACATATTTGGTCTTCACGCGGCTGATCTCATTCATGAAGCATCAAACGCAATAGCATTAGGCACAAGTATCAACGTAAGTTTCTTACACGAAAGCTGCTGCAGTTTGGTGTCTGAACTACTGCACTTAATCCTGGTCCTTTTTCTATTGTTCTCAGTCCGTCCTCTCTTGTCCAGACACGGGACAAGTCTTGATTCTCAAAAACTTGCCAATGCTATTCTGACACTCACTTTTCATTGATATCATGCAGGACATAAAGTTTGCAGTTCATGCACATCCTACCTTGTCTGAAGTTCTGGACGAGCTCTTTAAATCTGCAAAGGTGACATTCCTTCCCTATAAGTGATATTGGTCATGATGTCTGGAGATGACTATAAACTCGGTTCTACGTGTTAACAGGTGACTCATCCAGTTGCAAGATCTGTAAGTGAACCAGTTGCAGTCTAAGATTCACAAACACACCCAAAAATATAAATTTTTTGAAAGATGTGCTTGAATTAGGGAGATTCAACAAATTGTTTGACTCCAGACGGGATTGCAAACCAACATGCCAAACCAGGGAAGATCTCTAGAGGTTTCGGGAATGTCACAAGGCGGTCCAGGCTTGAAAGTAGTAACATGTTCCTCGATTTTGTTATCTATTGCATTTCTGAGATGCTTATAGTTATCAAAGCATCACTGAGACACTTCTTTGCTCAGTTTCATTAGAAATACGGACAATAATGATTGCAATGAGAGGCCTCAGCATTTAGCGTGATGGAAGAGAAATTGGATCGCCTATATCATTGCTAGGTCGGCAGTGTTTTCGGTGTTCAATTTTGATGGCCATGTGGTACAATTGAGTGGGGGTGAGGATGGTTTCATTGTGGAATCGGGAACCTGAAATTGGAACCTGTTGGAATCGGTTCGATTACAGGTTTCAAAATATGCAGGGTAGGTTTTGGGGTTCAAAAAATGAGAAATTTGTTTCAACAGGTAGGTTTAGGTTCCACCACCTAAAATCTAGACCCTGGAATTTGAAATAAATTTTTGTGTTTTTCTTGGTATACGTCTACGTGCAATCCTGTAGTGTTCTATAGTGTCCGATGACGAGTGTATAATCTAGAACCACTAGATCAAGTTTTCATTTCTGGCTACATTTATCACTGACACTTTTATTTCATTAATGTTTCATATTCTTCTTGTGTATAAATATGAGTCTCACTTCATTAATGTCTCATATTCTTCTTGTATATAAATATGAGTTATGATTAGTGGATTGTAGCATTAAGTGTTGGTCATTAAATGTGATAATTCGCTACAACTGTTCAATAAGAATACACATGAAACTTAGGTAGAACTGGAAATCGACTCTTGAACCCGTGATCGGGTAGGTTCTAGAGTATACGTGATAGGTTTTTAGGTTCTAAAAAGTGAAAAATCTGTTCTAATGGGTAGTTCTAGAATCTAAATGTACGGAACTTGAAATCGCGCATCCTTAGCGGTTTTTGCATTCATTCTTATTTTGCTTAACTAAAATTGAAAAAGAAAAGAAAGGAAATTGGCAGGTTTTCAAGTATGTTAGAACTGACTCTAAAACATATGACACAATATGTTTCAGGTTTTGATGGTTGGGTATTAGGTTCCAAAAAATGATGAACTTGATTCGATGGGTGGATTTCAAGTTCTAAAAGAAATCTATAAAGGATTTGGAATCGCTTACTCCTACAATTGAGCCGCGCCCCATAAGGCAGACACCCTTCGAATGTGATATGAATGCGTTTGCCTTGTCCGTTGTTGCCGATGCGAACACATTTCCCCGATATGATGTGGATTTATCACTGGGGGAGCTCCACTGCAGATGAGTCGAAGTTTGTGAGGGGTCGACACCGACCTCCTTGGGGATGGCCGTTGTCACGACTGCCTCCACCTTACGGAGTTCATGTACGATTCGAAGACTTCGCCAACTTCTCGCACCCCATTCAACCCCCCACCTACCCCCCTAACAACTATGGATTTGGCAGACTAGGTAGACAGATTTGAAAGTCTGACTTGCACATGATCATGTCTCAAGTCAAGAATGTTACAATGGAGAAATCAAACTGGACGATGACATTTAATTTGACCCCAAAAAATTTGGTCCCCCAGTGAATAAATAACAAAAAAAAAACCCTGAGGTCCCCAGAACCAAACTAATGGTCAAGGAACTCACGCGTCATGCACCACTAAAATCCACTTCAAGGCTAATAATCATCTGCAAAAATATGAACATATAGACTCGAACACTATAAATTGGCACGTAAAACTGACTTAGAATGTGTTTGTTCCGAAAAGATTTTTACGATAAGGAAAAATATTTTTTAGGGAAGCATTTTTCAAGAAAATGTTTTCTTCTCTTTTTAAAATTCGTTTTCCTAACTTTAAGCATGCATGTATCCTTTAATATAAAACAGTTTTCCATTGCTTAATCATTTTCAGCAAACTAGATGCGCGCAAATTTAAGAAAATTAATTCGCAAAATTTTTTTCTTCTACTCAAACAAACACACCCTTGGGCTCATGTTCATTAATTTTTAGATTCAACATCTTCTGCTATTGTTATTTAGGCAATCATTCCAACGTGACCCGACACAACAATGTGAAGGTGAACGCCATGGTGATCATAACAACACGCCGTAGTATCATAAACTAATTTATGCACAAAGGTAGATGAACTTGTTTACTTTGATATTGATATAGAGAGCACTTTTGAAATGCATTATTACTTCGAAGGTGAAAATGAAAGACGGGGTTATTCAAGCAATCAAAGCTAGAAATTGCTGAATTACAAGAGCATGTCATAAAATGAAATTTTACACGAGATTTTCGCACTCGACTATTACAACCCACCTTAAGGCGGTAAAATAATTTTACGGTGTAACGGGAGTTTTTGTACTTAATTACGACGGCTCGTTATTTAACTACTAATCATAGAAATGCCCGGTCAAAAGAAAGATTGGAAAAAAAAAAAAAAAGAGCGGCAACAGCTCAACAAGTCAACAACAACCCATCATCTCCTTCCATCACCTGCTGTAAGCTCAAGCTAAGGCTGGCCTGGCCTGGCCTGGCCACTTCTTGCGACACAAACCAAAAAAACAATAAATAAATAAATAAATACAACCACATTCAATTCCCCCATGACCTGTTTGATCTTCCTCCCGCATCTAGCATTGTAGCTAGGTCGAAGATTTTTCGATCATCACCCCCCACTCTGCTCTTTCTTGAAACCAGAGGCCTCTTTGATCCCACCCCCGCCCCCATCGAACGAATCAAGAGAAGCCATGTTTCTTCTCGACTGGTTTTATGGGGTTCTCGCCTCTCTCGGCCTCTGGCAGAAGGAGGCCAAGATCCTCTTCCTGGGGCTCGACAATGCCGGCAAGACCACGTTGCTTCACATGTTGAAGGACGAGGTCGTTCGCGTTTCCTTTGTCTTGTCGTTGTTGCTTGAGATTTGATTTGAATCTGTATTGGGTTTGTGAATGATTGATTTGCGGAATGTGGTTTTCCTTTTTTTTTCTCATTGATGAATTGCAGAGATTGGTGCAACACCAGCCGACCCAACACCCGACATCTGAGGAACTCAGTATTGGGAAGATCAAGTTCAAGGCTTTTGATTTGGGGGGTCATCAGATCGCTCGCAGAGTTTGGAAAGACTACTATGCAAAGGTGTGATCTTTTATTTTTCTTTTTTGATCAAATCTTTATCACGAGAGAACCAGATTTGTTGGTTTGGGAAGATCAGACTGTTCCTTAGTGCGTCAGTTTAGGTTGCTGATCCGGACCATAAGTGTCTGCTAATGACACAGTGTTTTGGCGAATTTGCCTTTTTTCTCTTTGCGAGATATGCAACATTTTTATGAATCTTTGTGTGAATTTTTAGCTGGTGTTTGTGGATAGTCTTGTATTGTGAAATCACCATGTGTTGCTGCTTTGGATTCGGCTAGATGCACAAGTTTTGGGATATTCCCTTCTTATGGGGTCACAAGAGCGTTTCTCTGTGGACCCTGATGGTTTTGCGCTCATGATATTCCACTTAGATTTTCAGCCTTTTATCTTTTCTTGGTTTTGTCAAGGCAAACCGGAAAGAGGAAAGGGATCCTTTATATCAGTCCATTAGCTCGTGTCATGTCTGAATCTATTTCTCTTGGTTGAACCTTAAAGTATCACCACGCAATGAGAACAATGAAGGCTCCACCAATGGCTACTCTTGGACTTGCTAGGGTTCTTCCATTGTTAGCGTTGTCCAGTAGACTACATTCCGTCATTCTGTTCAATATCTAGAAAAGCAATCTTTATTTTCTTTCTGCTCCTTTGAATGTGAATAAGATATTGGATTTGGCACTTTTGTCCATATATAGTGAACCGACAATTGCTGAGTGGCAGTTGTGCCGTTGGTGAAAGCTTGTGACAGCTGGCTTCTCAAAGCCGGACATGTTGCATTTGAATCAAGTAGGTTATGACCAAGAAATATTTCAATTGGCATTAGATATTCAATGTACAAATACAAGCAGTCCTTAACTACTTACATATATATTGTATTGAGTCATGTGTGTATACTACTATTGGGCCTTACAATAAATTATACAATAAATAAATCGAAATAATAAAGGAGGAGGATTCAAAATGCGAGATCTAAAAATATATCTTTCTGTGGCACCGGTACTAAGGGCTTTAGCAGGTCTTGTGATAGAGATCAATCGTTTATTTCCAGATGCGTTGACATTCCCTTTTTTTTCATTCTAGTTATTGACATGTGACGGGGTGAAGAAGATTAGAGATAGAATCAAAAGATTTGTGACTAATCCCTTCCCCTCTTTTCTTTCCTTTCTTTACTTAAATGTAACTATGAAAGGGATTTATCTGTCAACTATATTAGTTATAGATCATAAGGGTGGAGATGATAGTTTACATTATTTGCTGAAGATGAGAGTAGAAGGATATGCACTACAAAGTGGAAGTGTTTAACCTAAGGCTCTCTATTTAGTAAAGATGGATCATCGGTGACAGTTCTAACTCGAAAAGGTAAATATAGAGGCAAAGAGCTTTCATTCATAATGATGGCATTTGCACTTGCATTTATGTTGCCAAGCTTCCTCCTGACCCATGATTTCATTTAAGCCAGAGAAAATGTGTGACTCAATGATTTTCAAAGTTCTTAAAATTTAATGCAGACAACTCTTTCGTAAAAATTTTCGAATGAGTTTAATATCAAATGATTAATCTTCCGGACTTTCTTCTCTAGGTTGATGCCGTGGTATACCTGGTGGATGCCTACGACAAGGAGAGGTTTGCGGAATCAAAGAGGGAGCTCGATGCCCTCCTTTCAGATGAAGCACTTGCTACTGTGCCTTTCCTCGTGCTCGGGAACAAGATAGATATCCCATATGCGGCTTCCGAGGACGAGCTACGGTATCATCTAGGCCTCAGCAACTTCACGACTGGCAAGGGGAAGGTGAATCTTGCAGATCAGACTGTTAGACCCCTTGAAGTGTTCATGTGCAGCATCGTCCGCAAGATGGGCTACGGCGAAGGATTCAAGTGGATGTCGCAGTACATCAAGTAGAGAGCAGATTTGATGGGGTTAGTATAAATGTGTTGTATTCATGCAGTAGTTCTTTTTTCTCTAGGCAATATTGCCGGTTCAATTTTTAATGAGAAAGAAACCGAACCATCTGATTGCTTTGTAATTTATATTTGAAACATAAGCACAATAGAGAGTTCATGATCCATGACATTTCATGATTTATGTTAGTCACAGGCACCATTTCCAGATAGACATATTTTCATTGTGTAAGGGCAATAGATTATCGTTCACTTTTATTCCAGATGTATTGAAACTCAGTCATTGCTCCACAAATGTACTCTGCCTGGATTATAAGTTCCTAATAATACAGCTGGTATTTCTGGTCTTGTGAGGGCCAAAAGCTCGACCCTAATTTTGGTCATTGAGCATAAATTATGTAAATTCTTCTCCGTTGATTTCATTTTAGGGTTGATTTTTCTCGACTGAGCATTCTAGCGCTTCTTAAGTATCTTCTTTTGCTGTCGCATTGATGTTCTGAAAATAAATTTAGCAGTTTGCAAACATAGTTCAGATGTTTCAGGCAAAAAGAGATATTGGCCTCTTATACGTTAGTCGACACCGATTGATCACCCACATGACCGGTAAATTTACATTGGTATATCCATTTTGCACTTCTGATTTGTCTGTAAGTATAAAAAAGAATCTGCGTGGTAAGTCTTGAGACAAAGAGACCGCTTTTGGAAGGAAAGTCGAGTGACTTAAGCCTCTGTTCGCTTTGCGATGTTTTGTGATGAAGTGACAAGATTTCGTGGCGTTTGATGTGCGTGTAAGGGAATGTAGTTTCTGGGGATTTTTGAGCTTAATACTCGATCGGGGCTAGAATATATGGCTCTCCAATCGGGACGTCCGGTGGCTTATGGGGATAGAAGAGAATTGCAGGGAGAGAGTTTGCCCGGTAAGCGATTTAACCTGGTCGTACGTTGCACTTGCTGTGCTTGTTGGCCATCAGTAATGGTCGTGATGGAGGTGGAATCGAGCGATACACGAGTTCTTGACAATGAGTAGCCATGGAGCTGGAATCGGTACTTTCTTTGGTGACTTATTTTCCCGCCAAAACCTAGTATGGTGTCGAGACCTCCCGAAGTCCTAAACGAAATGCTCGGCCTTCTGTGGAAGCGACTCCCGACCGGCTTCTGTTCCTCTGATGGCGATTTCAACAGGGTCCCGAGTTCAATTGGATAGCCCGACAGAGAAGAGTTACGGTTGAGGTCGTCATGTATGAGCTTTAGGAACTAATGATTGGACAAAAGTGTTGTGCTTGGTCCGGACTTGACGACAGAGTTTCGCTCTGCCTCTCGATCGCAATCCTTCCGTGTCCGCAAAGGGTTGCGAGGTTGGACAAGGTAAGAGGAGCGAAAGCTTTGCCACTGGATGATACACACATTCATGTCATCACCTAATCAATTTTTAGTAGACACAATGCGTCAATTGCATGACAATTCATCTTCCTCTGTTCTTACGTGCAATATGGGAAGCCTTCTTCCTTTCCTTTCCTTTCTTTGTTCTTTTGGCCATCTAAACCACTTCATTTGGCAAAGGAACTTTTTCACGAAAACTTCATTAAATGGAAATAAAAAATAAAAATTTTGGGAGAAATTACGCAAAACCTAACGAGCTTTATAGCTACAGCAAACCTTTGCCCTCGAACTTTTAACCATTGCATAGCACCCTTAATTTTTTTTTTAATAGACAATAACCACTTTTTCGATCGTCAACGTGGTGTAGTGCTCATGATTTTAAAGAGATAAAGACACATTTTTGTTTCGCTTTCTTGAACGAAAATCTAAACTGGTACATGATAACAAAATTTATTCCAAATTAATTTCTAATTTGAGATTTTTCGCAGTATTATCTCTTAAATAAATAGGAGAAAGTCTCGATAACAAAGAGGTCAAATGAAATAAATTGATTAATCATTATGTACTTTAAAAAGGGTTAATTGATATAAAAATTATCGATAACATTTTTTTTTTCAAAAATAAAAGGAAATGGACGCATCAACTAGAGAAAATGATGAACCGAATATCATGGTATTTTAATCTTAATTATTGCCAATCATTTTTTTGCCTTGATTTACCATTTAAAATACTAAAATTCCATTTTTTGTTCTTAGTGAACTTTTACCTTTTGTTAGTGAGGCCTCTTTTTTTTTTTTTTAAATTCTACTAATTATGTTTCTTTTCTCTAAAAAATCTGATTTTTTTTTATGAATGCATCCCTAAATTTCTAACGATCTTTATTTTTACGTTATTATCGATAGTCACTTCTTCCGATATATTAGTTAATTTATTGTACTCCTTTTTTGTTATTTTTTTTCCCGAAAATCAAAAGCTAAGGAGAGATTTATTTTGATAAAAAGGATACGAAAATGCACACAATTCCCTGCGTTGTATTTGAAAATAAAAAAATATAGCCGAGAGTTAACAGCTATAATAAAATGAAAAATTCAATAGAATAATGCATATTAGTCGAAAATGTTGAGACAAGCGTGTATTATTTTTGAATATTTACGTAATCTTTCCCATTTTCGAATCACTAATCTATATGTTTGTTAATAATGCCGCTACCTCCTCAAGTTGAGAGAAAATATTTTTCTTCTCTTCATCTTAGGGAATGCCCTCGAATTTCATGTCCCAAAGTTTAGACGAAATAGTTCAGGGAATTGTTTTTTTTTTAATCTATGTTTAGGGACTTTTTTGGGTCCAATATAATCGGTATATTAGATTGAAAATTTCTTTTCTTGTTTTTGTTTTTGTTTTTGTTTTAGCAAGTATAAATTGCCCGGAAGTAAAAGAGATAGTGAAAAAGCTTCTTATAGTGACCTTGCCTCCGTCGTGCCAATCAAGGAGCCACACCTCATCATCTTGATCCGTCCGATTCGCCAATCACGAAAAGTTAAATGCATCCTGACCGTACAATCTGTCTCACACTCACAGCCCTCCTATTCCTCCACGTAAGCAGACGACTATTGCGTTGTCGGACGTTGTTTCCCGCGTCAGTCAACCACGCTTCTCCCCCGTGACGCGACTCGCCCCATCATCACCTTCCACGTAGACAAGGTCGACATCCATCGTGGATGTCCAGTCACCCACGCCCTCTCGACGCGCCACGTGTGCAATCAACTGGGGATGTGCCCCTCTTCCCCGGGTAGCCGGTAAACTCTCCGTTGGTACGAAAAGCATCGAGCAGAGAGGATAAATTCAAGAATGGCTCCAGCCGAAGTTGCTTCAAACTTCAAACTGTCGCCTTTCTTTAATCCTTTCGAATTGTCGGTTGAAACTTCGGGAAACTTTCACTTGGGTTTTGTCAAAAGAAAGAAAGAAGAGGAGCCATGTTCCTGGTGGATTGGTTCTATGGAGTCCTGGCGTCTCTGGGTTTGTGGCAGAAGGAAGCGAAGATCTTGTTCTTGGGGCTCGATAATTCAGGGAAGACCACTCTGCTTCACATGTTGAAGGACGAGGTACCTTCGATTGAGTTCAGAGAGAATCTCTCCGATGGAAACACGCAGTTTCTGAAGTTGCTTTTCTCTTATCATGATCGAGAATCTCTCTTTTCAACCTGTTCTTATTCTTCGTTACCGATTCCTTTTGTTTCTCGAGGCCTGTCTTTATTTCGTTTGGTGAGTCGATTTGCACGACTCTTGCGCTTGTGTGGTACCCTAGACGATCCCGGACATGGGTTTATAGTTTCTTTCTGAGTCTACATCGTGTGGATATGGCGTGTTCGTAGTACGATACATGCTTGGTGAAAGTTCGCTGAGAAACTCTGGTCTGGTTCTGTGATTGGCAGAGATTAGTTCAGCACCAACCCACCCAGTTCCCGACGTCAGAGGAACTGAGTATAGGGAGGATAAAGTTCAAAGCTTTCGACTTGGGTGGTCACCAGATCGCTCGTAGAGTCTGGCGGGACTACTACACGAAGGTGAAGTTTTTTGCTCCTTCTCTCCCCCACGAAAGCTCCTGATCTGGGATATGCCTCAAATTCCATGCCATTTGGTCGATTCATTCATGAATTATGTAACAGTTTTCGAATTTTATGCAAAATGATGCATACGGGGGTGGATCATTCTTACCGAGGAGTCTGATGCTTTTGATAAACCATGTTAAGCTTATCATTATGAACGCTTCGTTCTTGTCTGTGAAGGTGTGTCTCTGGTATAGGTATAAGGTTAAGCATGTTGGACGTGGGATATGAATCATGAGAATCTCATGAGTTTTGAGACATTTAGGGCCTAGATGGTAACCATTCTGATTTTAAAAAAATAATTCTGATTAAAATGACTTTTTCTGATTCTGTTCCCTAGATGATTTTTAGAGAACCAGAACGTATTTTGTAACTGCACAGAATTTCTGTTCCTAGAATAGAAACGCGCTTGCTAACTGCACATAATTTTTATTCCCGAGAACAATTTCTCTTCCTAATTTTTGTCATTTCAGTCAAATAATTACGTAGTTGCTTTGTGAAATTTCATCTTGCATTTCGAATTAATCTTAAAGATTAATTCATATTGATTCTCTTATGTAACATATTGCATATTGAAATGTAAAAATAAATATCAAGAATCATCACAAGTCATTTTTCGTCATTTATTGTGGGGTTTCATCCTAATTTTTTAAGTGAGCGAACAACCGACATGAGCGACACTCTCATTTTTGCTAGGAAAATGTACTTACTGCCTTGCATTGGTGTGCGGTTTTGGTTCTAGAAAATCAAATTTCAATCTTAATTCATCCAAAACTTAAGAACAAGAGATTGGTAAGTTTCACGTCGGTTATTTTTGGCTTTTTCCAAAAATCTCTAAAACTAGACTAAGTCTAGAGTATATAAACCTAAGCAAATCATAACCAATAACATCAAGTGCACAATTAAGGATTATGGCATTGATAAATTGTATCATAAAATTCGAACAAAGCCCTAAGGGCTTATAGATTGTGGTTTGGGTTTAATTTCAAATGTGTTTATAAGTTTCTTAAAAAAGAGCAAAATTTATGAAATCTAGATCCAAATTTATGAAAAAAGGTCAAACTAGCATAATCTAAATTTCTTCTATTTTTAGGGATTTTCTAATTTTTTTTATAGAATTTTTTTATTTTTACTTTTATTATCTTTTTTTTTTAAATGAGACCTTGTTTTGTTCTAAGTCGAGGGAAAAATGACGAGAGAACTGAAAGAGTAAAGTAAGAGATGTGGTACTTCATTATATTTGGTGATTCTTAAAAGTGATTATTTTTTCAGAATCAACTCTTTTTTTGTTCTTTTTTTTTTGCTCCAAAACTGTTCCCGAGAACATAAATTAGAATCATAGTCGTTAGGTTACCAAACAAGATTTTGATCTTTTTATTTTTCAAAAAATAGAATCACAAAATCAGAACGGTTATCATACGTAGTCTTAGAGTATGTTAAAGCGCGGTTCTTACCTTTCGGTTCACCGGTTTTGTTGAACTAGTCCTGTTTTCATTAGAGAACCCGAAAATTGAACCTTTAGTCTACTTTCAGATCGGGTTTGGCTTGTTGGATTGAGGTGATGGAATGCTTATGGATCGCCACAACTTGGCCGTCAACCATTTGTACTGGTTTCTCCTTGCTGCAAAAGTTCTCCGCTTCCGAGGATACTAATGCGTACTGGTGGTTCCACGATAGGGGAACCCCAGTTTAGCATCCAGGGGATGTGGCCTTTATCGACTGGCCGGCGCTCGTTCTCGCTTGGCATTTTGAACTTCAAACCATCATATCATATGAATGTGGTCGTATGTTATTGCTGCACAAGTATGGGAGCACGGGAAGCAATTATACTTTCTGGAAGATGACGAATTCCTTGGAACTTATCTGTAGGTCGATGCGGTGGTGTACCTGGTCGACGCCTACGACAGGGATAGATTTGCCGAGTCAAAGAAGGAGCTGGACGCCCTCCTCGCGGACGAGTTGCTGGCGAAGGTCCCGTTCCTCGTCCTGGGAAACAAGATCGACATCCCTTACGCCGCGTCGGAGGACGAACTGCGGCACCAGATGGGCCTCGCCGCCTTCACCACCGGGAAGGGCAACGTCGACCTCGCCGGCACCAACATCCGCCCTCTCGAGGTGTTCATGTGCAGCATCGTGCGCAAGATGGGCTACGGCGAGGGCTTCAGGTGGCTCTCTCAGTACATCAAATGAGAATTTCTCTTCCTGGGGTGTGTTTTTTTTTGCTGTAATTAGCTGACCGGGTGCCGGGTTTATGCCATATGCGTAAATAGACGTACGGATTTGTGTCTTGTGGATTTTGCTCAAACAGCTAGAAACTCTATACACGTACGGATTTGTGTCTTATGGATTTTGCTCAAACAGCTAGAAACTCTTAGCTATTTCACAGACTTGGCTATTTAACTTGGCGTGCACAGAAGCTCTAGACTCATTCCCTGAGCAGGCTTAAAGAGACCGAGACACTTTGGTTAAGCAAAGCCAGAACGAGATAGGAATCAGGAGTTCGGTCCAGTTCGATCCTCAATGAGATCTTTGGGCTCCAAACAAAAAGTTTGGGCCCATTCCAATCGCGGTCAAAAAAGATTTGTTACATTTATTTTTATAACGTAAGAAAGTATATATATATATTTTTTCCAAAATTAATTTATTTTTCGCGAAACAAATGGAACACATATGGACGTTGTGAACCTAAACGGCAACTAGTGCATTGTGCGGAAAGACTATAAAAACAAGACAATTTCAATAGTATTTGAAAATACAATATTTTAATATTGAGTTAATATTATGAAAAATTTCAAAATGGTATACCTGAGATAAATTTACCCGAAATTATTTTTTTGATCACAAAAAATTTTCAAACTAGCACACTTGCGATAAATTTACCCTCCGCTAACTTCCCTCAAATTTCATTGTTTAACTTGCTGACGTGGATGACCCATGTGACTTGATACGGTAACGTGAACTAAGTCTATGTGGAAATTTCATGAGGTTAATACCACAAAAAAAAATCTCAAATTGATATACTTGTAACAAATTTACGATAAACTGATATATCAGTGATAAATTTGTTCCAAACTGGTACATCAATGATAAATTTGTCCCAAACTAATACACCTATGATGAAATTACTTAAAACTAGATTTTTTACCACCAAAAATTCTAAACCGGTACATTTACCCCAAACTAAAATTTTCAGTTACAAAAGATGCCAAACTGGTCATTCATGTTTGTCTGTGCCAAACAACTTTTCAGCTATGTATCCTAGACCAATAAGAGCCTTAACAATTGCATCGATATTAACTTACAACCATGAAGATATTCTACATGGGAGCCTGTGTGCTTAATGATGTCTACAAACTCTATAACTCCACCCAGGTCAAGTGCAATTGTAAGTTCGTCAGACACATGCGAGAGATTAACCAAAAAATCAATTAGTGTGTAAAAACCTCTCACAGATGAATAGCAAAGATGGGATGATCAAGTTTGACAAAAGGTAAACAAGTTGCTTGGTATTTTTTGAGTTCTACATCCAAGCAAAAAAAGTTGACTCTCATAAGATACGTAGACACTCAAAATAAACCGAAATTAGTTACAAACAAAAGTGAATCTAGTTTTGGCTTTTTATCGAGCATGTGGTGTACGAGTCAATTATACCATTCGCATGCCAGCCCCACGTTATATTTTCGATACACGCACGATTCAAAGTCGGAAAGACCACATAATGCTAATGAGGACATGAACTGACATGAATGACCAACATAGCATGAGCAGTGCCTAAGCATACAAGGGGATTTTAAGACAAGTAGTAAATCATGTTGGGCTGAGACATAAAAACATAAGACCGAGTTTGGCCCAGGCCAACAATGAGTGAAGCAACCAAATATGCGATTAGAAAGTTGTGGCTGAGAGATCCAACAAAAATGAAAGAGGGGAAGTTTGGGTTCTTGGTGGCCGAAAAAATCAATTTGGTTACATTCGTCCCAGGTGTACCAATTTTGGATTTCTGGTGACCAAAAAGTTTAGTTTAAGTTAAATTCGTCACATGTGTATCAGTTTGAGATTTTTTGTGGTACTAACCCTTTAATATCCTATAAAACTTTATCAATTATGGCTAAGATTTTTCATATGTATCGAAAATAACTATGCAAGGAAGACTTGAAATAAAGTTGATGCAGATTTTAGAATGCGATTGGTAAATTGTCTATAGTTAAAATGGAAATTAAAACAATCTCAACAAGAAAATCGTGCTTTGTATAGTATATTGACTATAATTATTTTCCTAAACCACATATTAAATAGCGTTTGGAAAATTAATTTCTGTTGTAACTCATTATGCAGATATAACTAAGAGAAGATTGAAGTTATGTAATCGATTCTCCTTTAGTTGAAAATATAGTATTGGAAACCTTCATTAATTGCCTAGGAATCTCTACTTATCTAGAGTCTTAGATGTCAAGGTCTTAGACAAACTGGGTAACAAGAAAGGAAAAGAAAGGATTTAAGGGCATGCATAGCAATACTTTTGCTTCAAAAATCAACTTTAGGTAGAAGTTGATTTTTCAACTTCTACTCTAGAAGTTAATTTCTGATCAGAGAAATTCATTTGATAATGGTTGAAAATTTCTGCTTTCGAAACATTATTAACACAAACTCTTCTATGAAAAATTATTATTGTCGGATGAAATTTTTTTTACTTCATTTTTAAAGTTTTAGAATTTCCTTAAAAATAAATTTTATTATTTAAAATATTATTTACTTTTTAAAAATAAAAAATTATTATTTATTTTTTATTCCAGTGGCCGGATATGGCGACTCAGTGGTGGAGGCCAGTGAAGGTTGATAGCAAATTGCGACGACGGGTGGCGCGGTGGTTAACGATTGGTGACAGTGATCGGAGGCCAACGGTTACAGCTAACGGCGGCGACAACAGTCGGCTATTGGTGATGGTTGACGGAGCTCAATGGTGGCCGATAGTTGATGGTGGCGGTGGTCGGCGGTGTTGGTTGTGGGTAGCGATGGGTGGAGGTCAACAGTGGTCACGACAGGTGGCTGGTGGTTGGTAATGGGGGTTGGTAGGTGGTGGTAGTTGCGGGTGACGACAGAGGTTAGCAGAGCTGGGTGTAGTGAAAAAGAGGGCGAGGACGTAATGAAAAAAGGGTGAGAAGAAAAATACTTTTTAAGTTTTTTTTTGGGTCCAAAAAGTACTCCTTAAATTGAGAAACGATTTTTTAAATTTCTCAAATTAGGGAAAAAAAATAACTTCAGAAGTAAAAATTCACTTTAAAAGTAAAAATTTCTTTCAGAAGTAAAACTTTTTACCAAGCGAATTTTTGCTTCAGAAGTTATCTAGAAACACTTCTGGAGCAGAAATCCACTTTTAGAAGTATTATTATGCACACCCTAAGCTATCGTTAGAGGAAAAGAGCGAAGATTTGAAAGGATTGGGTTATAATGTTTGCTTGGATGTTATCAAGGGAAAAGTTTATATAAAAAAAAGGGGGATACACTATAACAACGCATATCTTTTTATGTGTTTTGAAATTAAAATAGACGGGGAAGAAGAAGAGGTTTGTTTATTAAACACACATATCCTCGTATTCCTTGAAAATTATCCAAAAAATCATAAACATATTATCTGGAGTCAAATTCAACCTTAAATCATCAATTTAGTATCAACCTTCTTGGGATTTTCTCATGAAGTCATTTTGATCAATTTTGGTTAGAAGCTGACATGGCGGTAAAGTCAACGCTGATCACAAGTTAGGGCTGTGGTGCCTGTGGGAAGCAAAAAGAAGAACTTCAAAATATTTGGAAAAAGAAGAACCGCAAAAATCATCTACTTCAGCGTCAGTCTTGCCATGTCGGATCGACAACACACTTTAGCGGTTTCCGATTAAAATTGGTCAGATAGATTATATTGAAAAATCATCTAACATGTTATTACTAAATTGACAAAGCTGGCCACGTTAAAATATTCGGACTAAATTAGCTGCATGATTCCCCTTCTCCTCGTTTCCTGGTTTCCTTCCGAACGAAGTGGCGTCTTTAGAATTTCTCTTTTCTCTTCTAATCTCCCCCCTACCGCAACGTGGCATCTCATTTTGGAATCCGTTCGGGCCATGCATTTCACACATCTAATCTCACTGCCATTGCAAAATAATGATTGTACCCGTCATTAAAATCTCAAATTCCAACATCTTCTAAGTGTTTAAAAAAAGAAAAAAATTTATCCTTGGCCATTTCATTGGCATGGCTACCAAGCAATGCGCCACGTGGCATTACGTAAAGAAAATCTCTTGAAGCTTTCAATAGTGCACGTGAAGGGTAAAAAAAAAAAGAAAAAGGAAAAGGAAAAAAAGTGACCATGCGACTTGCAACCTCGAAGTCATGGATAGAAACCCTAAGTTGCATGGAAGTAGTGAATCTACTAATGCCCATGGCCTTGCGGCCATGCATCTTTCCCTCTACTCTCGAGGATTGGCATAGACGTGACCACCCCAACCCCAGCCCCACCCACCCACCGCCCACCCACCCACCCACCCACGCCCCAATCATGTAATCTAGCTCTAAATAGCATGAATTCTATTATGATAATAGTTATTTCACTGGATAAATGATACAAATGGTCCTTAAACTTTGGCGCAACGTGCAACGTGATCCTTGAACTTTAAATTTGTTCAATTCGGTCCATGAACTGTTGGCACATGTTCAAATTAGTTTATGGATTGTACGAATATGTTTAATGTTGTCCCTATATTAATTCAAGTTTAAGAGCAATATCGAGCATTTTTATACCGTTCAGAGATTGAATTGACTATGTACTTAAAATCTAGGGACACATTAAATAAATTAAAAGTTCAGGGTTGACATTGTATATTGTGTTAAAGTTCGGAGATCACACAACATATTGACTCAAAATTTAAAGATTATTAATTTGTGTCATTATCCCATATTTCGCTTTATTGCTTTTTTCACTTGGAATCGATCTACGCTAGTGGGGTATCGAGGGGTGCACGGCCCTATTCGATCGCTCTTCTCGTGAATATTCTTCCTCGTCGGACATTAATGTCGATTCGAGACGAGAGGGTCCAACCCCTAAAGTAGGAAAGTAGTGTTTGGTGAGTGTCAAAGTTGGTGAATCTTTAGCCCCGTGGAAAAATAGTGGCGACCCAAAAATTAGGGGAAAAAAAAAGATTTAATTATCTGCGACCAAGATTTGCCCGTAAAGATTGCTTTCATTTGTATTTAGTTACAGCATTTGGGTCCATCCAAGGACAGCACGAGTTAGGTTATTTCGTTATTGTCTTGCAAAAAAAGAAAAACATAGCCAGCTTCCCTGGCAGAAAAATAAAATAAAATAAAGGCGGAAACGAATGAGAGACAATGTGAGACAAAATGAACACTTTCCTCTTCTTCTTTTTTATTTGAAATGTCAAAACAGTTTTTGATGGAAAATTAACCCATCGGTCCTGAGCCTATTATACATATGTCAATTCAGTCCTACACTTTTCAGTGTTGCCAATTCAGCCCTAAAATTTTACACGAAACTCTAATCTAGTCCTTCCAGCCAATTCTTGCTTGAAATCACTGACGTGGTGTTCCAGTCGTTGTCAGCCGTCCTACATTGTACATCGCCCTGTCAATGATTTCCGGCGAGAATTAATCGAAACGATTATATTAGAACTCTGCACAAATGTCCGCGATTGAATTGAAAAAAATTGAAAAGATTAGGATTGAAAAGGCATCCCTATAATAAGTAATTTTCCTCAAGTCTTTCACCCTGAACACATTGTTTACTTGACCATGCATAAAACTAGGTTAATTTAAAAAGGAAAAAAAAACCGGACAAAACAATTTTTCGTTTTGGATACCTGTTAATGTGGATCAATTGGAGAAAACTTTGCGCCAAAAGATTTCCCAAATTAAGAACCTACATTTTCTTCTTTGCCATCATGCATGCGAGCTAATTAAATCCAAACCTTTGGCCGTGCAGATGGCCGTAAATAAGAGCATTTCCTCAGATGTTTTCTTTACCACTCCAACCAACTGTGTCAACCTCAGATGTTTTCTTTGTCACCGCGTCAACGAGAGCATGCGAGCTCTGTTTGAAATCCTTGTGAGCAAACGAGATCACAAGTTCAATTACAGCCGCCCTCAGCAGCGATTCATCTCGCATCACAAGAGGTAACAGCTATATCTGCGCCTTTAGAGACATCCATTCTTCCCTTAAGAACGAGGATTCACGTGCGTCTTCTAATGGACAATAGCGCTGTTAGAGTCAAAGGAAAGAATATAAGTTATTTCGAATACTGTCAAATGCTACTGCTCCTCCGAGTTCTAACTATTTGGGTGTGACCAAACGCTACAATTTTGTTCCAGTGAATCTAAAAAATAACTTAAATGATATCGTAGTTTGCAAAATGAAGGCAAAAGGTAGGTTGGCTTCATGATATTTAGGTTGGGCTTAACCTAAGCACTTCATGCAGCTACGTGTGATTAGGCCGTGCAAGGCCTCCTCGTAGCGTATGTAAGTTGGCTTTATCATATAGACGTGGTTGGTGATCTCGCAATATTTACCTAATCCCATAAAATATAGAATCAAACATTTAAAGAAGATAATTACGATTATCTGTTTGGAGAACAATCGGTCAGTTTCTGGAAATTGAACGTAAAATGCAATGGACAAACAGAGAATAACACATAAAAATTTGTTGGTTTTTCCTCAACTTATATAAACCGTAAGGTCCGAAAAATAACGTTAAGACATCACATATCACTTGAATGCATAGCTTATATGTTATTCATATATACATGTTGTCCCCAGTTTAGTTTCCGTGTACGGCCGGGTGTTCATCAAATCTCCCATTTTGTTATACACACACACACAAAAAAATCTTGTAGATTGATCATTTTATATACAAAATCTTTCTCTACCTACAAGCTTAAGCTTGTAGATCGATCATTCTAACAAACGGAATGCCTCTCCTTTAATGTACTCGTGAAACATTAATTAGTTATTGATTGTGGGTGCATTAAGCTTTTCTAATTGGATGAAAGAATCTTAACTTTAGACCTAACGACGCAAAATTAAAACTAAGGAGTGAACAACTTTTGTGAATCAAGTTCTCTTCAATCATAAAGCATTTGATAGGTTGAAATTTGAAGAAATCGCTCTACTAAACTTTTAACATTTGAATCGAACTCAGCCATCGGTTCCTGAGCCGAAAGTATGATAATGCCCTTATGATTGGGATAATGCCCGAAGTGAGCCTGTGCAATCGCAATTGCTTTTTCACATTGGTTCGATAAAGGCATGTGTTGGGAAAATACACATCGAATTATTTGAAGAAAGTAAACTGCGATTAGATTATATCACGTGGAAGATAATCAAATGGCATATTAAAGAATGAGATTTGCACGTTAAAAGATCTCAATGAGATCTTCGATTAAGTTGGACCTGTGGGTGTGTGATTATGCCAGGGTAAGAGAAGGATGGCGTGGCGGGGTGTTCTTGACATATGTAGAGAATTAAATTGTGCTCAAGCTGTGATGATATGAAGGTGAGAGGAAAATTCAAATTTGTCCCTTTTGTGTTATTTAATGAGACTATGTTGAGGAGGGTAACACGGTGTGGACGTAGGGGTTTTTCATGCACGGGCCTCTTTTCCTATTTAAGCGAGTGCATGGCGTCGTGCTCCAAAAGCAGAGCGAGGGTGACTTTGATACGGACAGACATCCTGGGAGAAGAGGGAGGGAGAGGGAGAGGCGATGGTGAGAGACATAGATGATCTGCCGAAGAACGAGGCGAACTTCTCGGCTCTCACGCCACTATGGTTCCTGGAGCGGGCCGCGACAGTTTCCCCGGACCGGCTGTCGCTGGTCCACGGCTCGGTCACCTTCACGTGGCTCCAAACTTACCAGCGGTGTCGCCGGCTGGCCTCCGCCCTCTCCAGGCGCTCCATCGGCGTCGGTAGCACGGTGCGCTATCTCATTTCTCTGAATTACTCGTCTGTCTTCATTTCCCATGTTTCTGGTGCTGATGGGGACGACGGTGAGAGACGGTTCTAATCCCAGGAGCTCCTGTTTCCTTCGGCTTTAATTCGATGAAGAATCGAAGACGTGTATTAGCGTATTTTATGTGATTTTGCGTCTACGATTCTCATGAATCCCGATTTCTTTACTGGTTTTCAATACTATTCGATCGTCTCGTCCATTAATGTTTCAGGCGTCCGCCGCGATTCCTTCTCCTTTCTTCTATGCTTGCTGCTCATTTCTTTGCCTGTGTGGCTGGCAACTGTGCAGGTTGCCGTGATTGCGCCAAATGTGCCGGCCATGTACGAAGCTCATTTTGGAGTTCCCATGGCTGGAGCTGTACTAAATTGCGTTAATATCCGTCTAAACGCACCGACGACCGCATTTCTTCTCGACCATTCGTCTTCTTCCGTGGTAATGGTGGACCAAGAATTCTTCCCTTTAGCTGAGGAAGCTCTGCAGATATTAGCGGAGAAGACCGAGAACGAGTACGAGCCTCCGCTTTTGGTAGTCATAGCCGATGGAAGCTGTGACCCTGGAAAGCTCGAACACGCTCTAGGAAAAGGGGCGATCGAGTATGAGAAGTTCTTGGAAACCGGCGATCCGGAGTTCACCTGGGAACCTCCGGAAGATGAGTGGCAGAGCATTAGCCTCAGTTATACTTCCGGCACAACCGCCAGCCCGAAGGGAGTCGTGTTGAGCCATCGAGGCGCGTACCTAATGTGCATACATGGCCCTCTTATTTGGGGGATGAACGAAGGAGCCGTTTACTTGTGGACTTTGCCGATGTTCCACTGTGATGGTTGGTGTTTCACCTGGTCACTGGCAGCTTTCCGTGGAACCAGCATATGCCTCAGACAGGTAAGATTCAACTTCAAGGTTCAGAGGTCGCTGCTTTTCCACAATTTTGGTACGCAATTTCTCTCCTGAAATTAATAACATCATTCAAACCATAAACTGAGTGAAATGTTTCATCGGTTTGTCCAAAAAAAGAAACCCCAATAGAGTAGCGAATATCTCGAACGTCCTATGGATTGATTGCTGTCGATTCTAGCTTATAGAAGCCGGAGCCATCATCCGGGTACTTCGTTGATTGGATGCAGAAGGTTAAATCATGTAGATCGCTAGGATCAAATGAGATGATTCTGTCTTCGGACGCGTATTTTGAGCCGTGGATCTTGTGATTTTCCATGGTGGCTGCACATTTTCATGAACTATTGATCAAGTCGAGTTTATGGAGACAGATCTCGTTTTCTCGCTTGCTTGACAGAGACAAACCTTTTCTTCCTCAGGTCACGGCGAAGGCAGTTTACTCGGCTATCGCCGAGCATGGAGTGACTCACTTCTGCGCCGCGCCGGTGGTTTTGAACACCATTGTCAATGCCCCGCCCGAAGAAACGGTTCTCCCTCTCCCTCACAAGGTCCACGTAATGACCGCCGGTGCCGCCCCGCCCCCTTCTGTTCTTTCAGCAATGTCCCAGAAAGGCTTCCGGGTTACGCACGTATACGGCCTCTCTGAAGTGTCCGGTCCTGCCACGATCTGCGCGTGGAAGCCCGAGTGGGATTCGCTGCCGCTGGAACGTCAGGCCCGCCTCCAGGCGCGGCAGGGCGTTCGTGGCACGGTGCTCGATGGTCTCGACGTCGTGACCACTCAAGACATGAAACCCGTCCCCGCCGACGGCAAAACCATTGGAGAGATCGTGATGCGGGGCAACACGCTCATGAAAGGCTACTTAAAGAATCCGAGAGCCAACGAGGAGACTTTCGCCGGGGGTTGGTTCCACACCGGAGATCTCGGCGTGAAACATCCGGATGGATACATCGAAATCAAGGACAGGTTAAAGGACATCATCATCTCCGGAGGCGAAAACATAAGCAGTATAGAGATCGAGAAAACGTTGTACACTCACCCGGCAATTTTGGAGGCGTCCGTTGTGGCGAGGCCCGACAGCCGGTGGGGAGAGTCGCCTTGTGCTTGGGTGACGCTCAAGCCGGGAGTGGACACGTCCGATGAGCGGCGGCTAGCGGACGACATAATGAAGTTTTGCCGGGAGAAGATGCCGGGTTACTGGATCCCGAAGTCCGTCGTGTTCGGGCCATTGCCGAAGACGGCCACCGGGAAGATACAGAAGCATTTGCTGAGGGCCAAGGCAAAGGAAATGGAACCTGTCAACTATGTCAAGTCGTGATGTGGCGCCATGGTTGAGCTGGGTCTGATCTCTCTCCCCTTGGTTTGTTTTCGGCTGGGAATCGTTAAGAAGCGTAGCCGTGACGGGCGATGGAGGTGGTGGTCTACTCTAACTGGCTTTAAACGGAGCCTAGACCTCAAACGCTCCGATGTCCATTTCGTACGCTTGACTAATAAGATCTCAATAAAATTTAAAAATTTTAATTGCGATTGATCGAGACTACAAGTTTAAAACGAAATAAACTTGATGAATTAGGCTTTAAGCCTCCATTTGCTTCACGAACAGCGAGCAACTTAAAAATTATTTGTTTAAAATTAATCATTTGCATCGTTTAAGATAATTAGTTAATGAAAAATATTTACATATCGATGATAAATTGTGTTTAAACCTTTGTACAGACGATGGAAATATTTTTCCATTCGCTCATTTATATAAGCGATCGCTTTTTGAAAAATATTTCCAAATCATATGTTCTTAGCTAAACCAATGAAGTCTAAGCTTATAACAAGAAATTGCTTGACAGAATTCACCCACATGGCCTCCAAAGCAATAGAGGCTAGTATCTCACGATAATTTGTAATTAAAAAAATATGAGAAACGATTATGTGATTATTCTTAATTTATTACGAGATTAACGATCTACTATTGGCCATAAAAAATAAATAATTAAAAATTAAAAATTATTGTGGGATCTATTCAGTCGAGGATTTGTGGTACACAATATGCCGTTACTCTCATATTCACCAAAAAAAATTATTATATTAGCAAAACCATAAAATTAAAATGCTCAAATTTCATAATACATTTTCTTGCCTTCTAAGGAAAATAGACCATTCACGAGTACTTATGGTGGTTCGATTTTTTTCACTCGCTCATCCACTTTCTCTTAACTCTAGCAGCTCAAATATGAGGTCGGAATCCACTATGTAATTTTCGAGATGTTATAGCATCTTCTTCTAATTACTCTGCTTCCACAAATATAATCTGCCCACCGTTGTGAATTGGGGTAGTTGTCAAAAAAGTCCTAAATCTGTCAAAAACATTCTAATTTAGTCCTAAATTTATTTGTTTATTTTTATCAATTGAGTTCTAAATGTTTCATAATTATGTCAATCTAGTCCACTTTGCCTATTCGTACTAACGCGGATAATTTTTAATAATATAATTTTCTCTTTTTTTCTCTTTTTTTTCCCTTCCTAATCCCTCTTCGGTTTGCAAGTTGTGGCTGGCGAGGTTCGCTGATCATTGGCGAGGTCATCGCGGCTGTGCCTCGTAAGGGTTTGGTAGGGTTCGTGAGGCGTGCCACAGGCGATAGGCAGCCATTGCCTTGTCGAACGCAGGAAGATTATGAAGAAAAAAGAAAAAAATAAGAAAAAAAATAAGAAAGATTAAAATGATATTAAAAATTATTCATGTCAACGTCAGCAGTAAAGTAAACTGAATTTGCACAATTGCAAAAGGTTTAGAACTTAATTAGCAAAAAAAAAGAGTTTAGAACTAAAATAGCACAATGACAATAGATTTAATATTTTTTTTTGGATAATTTTCCCATTGTAAATAGGTTGCATGTCAAGTGTTTGGCAAAATGTATGTGAGGTTTCGCACGGGGAGAGAGAGTGTGTGTTTGGATTTTTTGGATTAAGATTGAGCATGGTAAAAATTTTGGAAGTGGATTTCTGCTTTAGAAGCCCTTTTGGAATGGAAATTTATTTGGTACTGTAACTTTTGAAGCAAAAATCCGTTTTGTAAAAAAAATTATTTTTAAAAGAAATTTCTACATTTTCATTTGTAAAGTTATTTTTCCCTCAATTTGAGAAGTTAAAAAAATTTCTTCTCAACTCAAGAACTTCTTTTTTCACTATCTTTTCATTATATCCTCACTGTTGGGAAAATATGGTATAATGGGATGAACAAAGGAATCAGCCTCTGAGGCGTGATAGCACTCTCTTTAAGGAATTATTTGCCCCACAACGTTGCTAATGGTTACTGGCAAAGATCCTCTAGGATACAACAGAGTCTCAAGCGAGATTATTAGATAGCAATTCTAATAATTCTCCAAGAACTCTCTAGGAAACAATTGGAAATGAAGGCTGTATCTATTTTAGGAAGAAAACGAAACTCTGAAAATTTTTGAAAAAAGGTGAGGTTAAACGAACAGAATAGTTAACCATATATTGAGAATAGAACATACCCTTTCGCGTCCAAAAAGTGGTTAATTCTCATATATCTCTTCGTGTCCAATAACAGTTAATTCGGATATACCTCTTCGTGTCTGAATAACTGCACATTCGGACATACCTATTCATGTTCATTGCTAATTCAGACGGACGCAACCTTTCATTTTCTGAAAAACCGTCTCGTCTGAAAATTGCAACTCTTCATTATTTGAAATTATAATTCCAAAATAAATAAATAAATAACAATAATAATAAATTACTTCAACTCTTATGTGAACAGTCGCACTGTTTCAGTAGAGTTTAATAGTTGATTATTATTATGATTTTGAAAAATAAAATAAAAATAATTGACGAATAGTGCCGATTCTGAACCGCCAAAATCGCGCAATTACTCACGCACCCGCACGCGGGTATGGTGGGGACTAGCCCACTTGCCCATTTCTCTTTTTTCAGAATACTATTATAATATTTTAATTTATAAACTGATTTGCACTCTCCCATCTTTTCCATGTGGGACAAAAGAAAAGGCACTTTTGTTTGTTTTTCCAAACAAACTTCAACACTCACCCTCTTTTCGATTAAGCTCGGCTCCACCGACCTTCGCTGCTGCCCATTAGACCCCACAACCACCGCTATCCTCCGTCCTCAGTCGCCAATTGCTAACCACTGCCAACCACTGACCAACACAGATCTCCACCAGTTGCTGCCCATCGTTGCTCGCGACCACCTCTAACCGTCAACTATTGCCTGCCGTTGCCTATTGCAACCGCAACCATTGCCTATCGCTTGTGACTGTCGCCACCCACCATCGACCTTCGTCGGCCATCGCCAATCGTTGACTACTACTGCCGCCCATTGCCGGCCGCAACTGCCACCCCTTGTAGCCAACGCTAACCACTACTGCCCCCTTGCTGCCAACTGTCAACCACCACGCCACTTGCCATTGCAATCTACCTATGACCTTTGTCGGCTGCCGTCGAGGAGCGATCGTCTTCGGCTGTCGGAGCAAAAATAACAAAAATTTAAAAAATGAAGTAGAATTTTGTTGTTGTTGTTGATAATAATTTTTTATAGAAGATTTTTTGTTAATAATGTTTTAACAGTTGAAATTTTCAACTGTTACTAAGCAAATTTCTCTAATCAGAAATCGACTTCCGAAGTAAAAGTAAAAAAATCAACTTATGATCAAAAGTTAATTTCTGAAGCAGAAATGTTGCCATGGGCTCCCTAAATAGCCCATAGGACGAGATCCTCTGCTCGCAATCTCATATTATATTATACGGCTAGGAGAGATGTTTATTCAAAATTGTCTCGTCAACAATTTCTGGCCAAATTTGACTGGAAGGACTGGATTGGTACGTTTATGACCGAATTAGTACACATGTAGAAGATTTAAGATTCAATTATACAATTACAATAGGTTTATGATTTTTTTTTATAAATTTTCACGAAACATTTGTAATTATAAGTATATTCAATTTCAAATACGTTGGGGCTATAAGACGGGGGCGAACCGACCGAAGCGGCAAAAAGTCCAGGAGGTCGAGTGCTCACGATATGAGCTTCGGAGAGCAACATGATATGTCAGATCAATCCCAAGGGCAAAGAAGTGTGATCTTGCTTAGCAAACGCATCAGAACTTTTAACAAGTAATTAATTGCCAGCTCAACCAAAAAAAAATTTAATTGAAAAGTCCACCTAATTATTTTACTTGGAATGTTTCGCCGGAGGCGCCAAAGTGATCATTTTGACTCTAATTTAACACTTAAGTGATCTGAATAAAACTTTTTACAACAAAATAATCTCCGTGCACAGCTATTTGCATTGATAATGTCCTTTTTCCCAATTATATGTGGTCCATTTTGAAGCACGTGGTCCGAAGGAAACATTCAAGGCCAGTGGTACCGTCCTTCTAGTGTATGGCTCTTGATTGGAATCGCTGCCCGTTCTAATCTCCTCCAGTCTGCCATTTGGGATTTCAAGCACTGAACTTAGAATTCAGATCAAATCGATAAGATTGTGGATCTTGTGCTCCACTCTACATTTAGTACCTCCAAGCACATTGACGTCCTCATGTTATGTAGATTGTTTAGCTCCTCCTCGGTCCGTCCAGACTCGTCGACAATCACGCGTCATCTAGTTTGTTCCCCGCTTGCAAATTCCACCCATCGATCGACGCGTTCATGTCCTCCTCCAATCCCTTCGCCTTCTATTGGTCCATCTAGAACTATTTGATGATCACACATTGTCTAATTTACTCAACGTATCGCGACGTCCAATGAAATGTTCAAACATTTGCAAGGTCTCTCCGGTTAACGACATATTTTATGTCTCCTAGACCCTCAAATACAAATGTCGATCGCTGTTTCTCGTATATTTTGTCATCCTCAAAATACGATAGGGACTTTTCCTTGATAGTAGGCGCCGGGGTATATCGGATTTCGGTTACTAATGAAGTATACATAGTAATGTGTTTGCTTTTTCTCTATTGAGATGAGATAAGGTTGCTTGGGTTCTATGAAAAGTGGACACTGAATCTGAAAATTGGCTTGATGCATAGTATGGATACAGGTAGACCCTTAGATAGGATACTAACAGCTCATATGTTTACTTTTATTTTTCATAAAATTTACAAAAGTAAGATCTGATAATTGAAATACTCACTCACCAAAAAAGGATGCTGTAAGTCTCCTCTCCAAGGGCCACGACAGCAGCCATTACAAGAGAATAGAGTCAACCTATAGTTATAGTTATGACTCAAATGGTCCGTGATTTTTGGCCCACTGGGCAGTGCATCCCTGAATATTTAATTTATTCAATGCGGTCTTCGAGCTTAACCCAATACACAATGCGGTTGCTGAACTTTTAATTTATTTAATGTAATCTATATAGTTTTGATACATTTCAATTTTGCCTGTGGACAATATAAAAATGTTCAATATTGAATATATACAAAAAAAAAAAATTCATGGATCAAATTGAACAGATTGAAAGTTCAGGTATTACATTGCACATTGAGTTAAAGTCGAAGTACCACATTGGATAAATTAAAAGTTCAAAAACTACACCGCACATTAGCCAAAATTCAGAAACTATTTGAGTTATTATACATTTTGTGTAAATAGATAGATGGCGAAGTATGCTAAAGATGGCAATGGCATACCCAAAAAATCAAAATAATTATTTCGGTTTCCCTTGCGGGGGGATGGGCATAGTTCATGGTTATTATCGCACGAGTCATTGCAGCCACTAGCTGGCAAGCCTGATAAGCCCATCAATGTCAACGGTAGATTTGAAAATATTCAATTTTATTACGTCACGATTTCTCTAACTTTAAATTGACATTACAAACTAGATCACATTAAAATCCACACCCTGCAATAAAAACATTCAATCTATTTTAAATGAGTTTTTCCTTGACAAAGGTGCAGATCCAAAGGTTGGGATCTGTCCGGTTCGACCCACCACCTATTTCGATCCACGTCACCCTGAAAACTGGGCTCACAGCACATGGAGAATAGAACAAGTAATTACAACTTCATGTAAGTCAATTTGATTTTGGATTCCCAATTGTAACTTTCCCTTAGGATGAGAAAAGAAATTTGTAATCCTACTCCAGTTGAATTAGAATATCAATTATTTAACTTCTAGTTTTGTTTGTCTTCAAGGAGTGGACCCATAGGTTTGTAACAAATAATTAAACACAAGCATCATTGACAAAAGACACTTGTCATTGTTGGAAAGTTAGAATATTGTACGTTAGGAAATCATTCTTTTCCTTATTCTATATATTTCTTTTTTTTTAAGCAGCTAGACCTTTTGTATTCTCAATAGGATTGCACTTTTCCTTGCGAACATCTATTTCTTGAAAAGTTAAAATATTATATATGGAGAAATGAAATCGTTCTTTTTCTTATTATGAATATTTCTTTCTTGAGGTAGCTAAACCTTATGTATTCTCAATAGGATTGCACTTTTCCTTGCGAACGTCTATTTCTTGAAAAAGTTAGAATAATGTATATTGACAAATGAAATCGTTCTTTTTCTTATTCTAAATATTTCTTTCTTAAAGTAGTTAAACCTTATGTATTCTATATAGGATTGCACTTCCATGCGAACGTCACTTTCTTGAAAAAGTTAGAATATTGTATATTGTGAAATGAAATCGTTCTTTTCCTTATTCCGTATATTTCTTTCTTTAAATAGCTAGACCTTATGTATTCTAAATAGGATTGCACTTTCATGCGAACGCCTCTTTCTTGAAAAGTTCGAATATTGTATATTGGGAAATGAAATCGTTCTTTTCCTTATTCCATATATTTCTTTCTTTAAATAGCTAGACCTTCTGTATTCTAAATAGGATTGCACTTCCATGCGACATGATGAGAAAGCGTTTGCCATTTGGACTCTACTCCAATTGGATGCCACCGTCCATGTTTTTTTACACACAATGAATCAGCAATTTGCATGTCAATTCAAAAGATTGATGTCTACATACATGACGGGACTTATTGTATAGCATCTACAAATTTTTTAAGGGTTTTTCTTAGGAAAAATTCCTAAATTACCCCCGCACACCCGAATCCTAATCAAATTTAGCCACGTAATCCATCTCAATTTTTCCTTAATTCCCCCCAATTCAATTCAGGAGCACGGCGTGCAAAATTTTGCCGCCCCCCAGATGGGCAAGGAAGCTCCCACCAAGGCAGGCGGACGAGTCAGATTAAACTTCAGCCACTCGACGTGCACGGATAAGGCACGCCCCCAAAATAGTTTGCCCGCAGCCAAGCGATCATGGACGGATGGATGGCCTCGAGTTCTCGAGAAGGTCCGAGGGTCAATTTTTGGTTGTTTTTAAAGTACTTTTAAATTTTTAAGGGGAATTTTTCAGAAGGGGGGCCCAAAGTCCTCTCGATTTTTTTTTTCAAATAAGGGCTTAAGGCCGGCCGGCCAAATTTTCCGGCCTGCCAAGGGTATTTTTGTCAAAATATAATTTTTACTTAATTTCATAAGTTAAATTAAATTAAAAATTAAAAAAGTAAAAGCAAAAAAAAAAAATGAAGAAGGAGTTATAGCAGCCCGGGTGTTTTTTTTTTATAGTTTTATTTTTTTGGAAAATAAAAAATAAAAGTAAAGAAAATGAAAAATGGCGAAAATGCCCCTAATCAATGACGAGTTATGTCCTTTTTTTTTTATATTGATATGATCACTTCAAGCTCTTATTTGCAATAATATTCACTTCAGGTCTTTATTTGAGATAATGAAAGCACTTCAGTCTCTTATTTAAAATAAGGTCAACCGTAGATTATTATTTAAGAAAATGAAAGGACTTGAAGTCACTTTTTCTCAATTTTCTCAATTTTAATATCGTCATGAGTTTTTTTATTATTATCATGATTATTGTTGTTATAATAATGATAATAGTTACCGGACACAGAATATTTAACGTAAGAAAATACAAACTCCACGTTATCAGGACTATACGAGCTCCACATGGCCGTGATCATGTGGAGTTCGTATTTTCTTAGGTTAAATACTCTTGAATTTGTGAGTCTCGACCATGCGGAGTTCGTATTTTCTTATGTTAAATATTCGTATTTCATTATGTTAAGTATCGGAGAAACTATGAGTCTCGGGGGCATGTGGAGTTCGTATTTTCTTACGTTAAATATTCGTGAATCCATGAGTCCCGACCACGTGGAATTGGTATTTTCTCACGTTAAATATTCATGTCCGATGCCGGTTGCGGCCCTTCATTCTCTCCATTTCGGCGGCTTTATCCCCCTATAAATAAGGCAGGAAAATGCATCGCCTTCGTCGTGTTCCAGCACGGGCTCTGTGCCACAGAGAGAGAGGGAGAGACAGAGAGAGAGGGAGGGAGGGAGGAAGGGGGGCGCGATGGCGAGAGACATAGACGATCTGCCGAAGAACGAAGCCAACTACACGGCTCTGACGCCGCTGTGGTTCCTCGAGCGGGCCGCGGCGGTCCACCCGAACCGGGGATCGTTGGTCCATGGGTCGGTCACCTTCACCTGGCTCCAGACTTATCAGCGGTGCCGACGATTGGCCTCCGCGCTCTCCAGGCGCTCCATCGGCGCCGGTAACACGGTAAGGCATCTCCTTCTCTGCCCTACTCGTACCTCTGTTCTCATTTCCCATGTCTCTGGCAGCGATGGCGACGACGACGATGGGTTAGTTCGACTTCTGGGTACGTAGAATGTTTGTGAGCTCCTAGAGATTGACATATGAGATTGGAAATCGAGATACGCGTCCTTTCCCTTTTGGGTAAAGGTAAAAGGACGCTTTTTTGATTTGTTTATTTCGAGGAATCGACTGATAAATTCTGTATTAGCGTTGCCCATGTGACCCGAGGTCTTTGATTCCCCTGATTTGAGAACTGGTGTGAAGTTCTCTTGGTTTGATGCGAGTTGCTGGTGGAGATTCGGATGCTCATTTCTTTAGTGATGGTTGGTTGACTTTGGTATGGCGATAGAATCCATAGGGACTGTTTTTCTTCTTTGAAAAGACTCGGAAGGTTTAGATATATGCAAAGTCATTCTGTGAGCTGAGATGGAAGCTGAGTACTGGGAAACGGAAGCAGATAATTTTGTATTTTTGAGTGGAGATTGTTCAGATATTACTTTGGAACTGGGTCATGGTAGGTGCATGGAGTTGAAGTAATGGTTTTCATGACATCAATTTTGCCGAATGTTAACTTATCATTACCTTGTGATGAAGACATTGGTTGGATGCGATCAAGTTTTGTTTTTCACCGGTTGATGGTTTGAAAATTTGTTCAAAAATTCGCTTTGCTTGTTATACTTTCCATCATAATTCTGGTCGTGCGTCATGATTCTTTGTGTCTTCTTCTATGCTTGCTGCTCTTTTTTTTTTAGCTGCCTGGATGTTGTTCTGCAGGTCGCGGTGATTGCGCCGAATGTCCCGGCCATATTTGAAGCTCATTTCGGAGTTCCAATGTCTGGAGCTGTAGTAAATTGTGTCAATATACGTCTAAATGCACCGACGGTTGCTTTTCTTCTCGGCCATTCATCTTCTGTAGTCGTAATGGTGGACCAAGAGTTCTTCCCTTTGGCTGAGGAAGCTCTGAATATATTAGCGAAGAAGAGCGGGAAAAACTATAAGCCTCCGCTTCTGGTTGTTATAGCTGACGAAAGCTGTGACCCAAGAACACTTAAGCATGCTGTGGGAAAAGGGGCAATAGAATATGAGAAGTTTTTGGAGACCGGAGATCCGGAGTTCGCTTGGCAACCACCGGAAGACGAGTGGCAGAGTATTACTCTCGGTTACACTTCTGGTACGACTGCCAGTCCCAAGGGGGTTGTGTTAAGCCATCGAGGAGCATATCTCATGTCTCTAAGTAACCCTCTTGTATGGGGGATGAATGAAGGAGCCATTTACTTGTGGACTTTGCCTATGTTTCATTGCAATGGTTGGTGTTTCACCTGGTCACTGGCAGCTCTTTGTGGAACCGGCATATGCCTTAGACAGGTAATATTCAAGATTCAGAGAATGCTGTTTTTCCACAAATTTGGAAGACAGTCTTCTGCCTAATGATATCGTTTAAAGCATAACAGAAGGAATTGTTTCATTTACGCTCACTACAAGGACTATTTGTTCTAAGTACTCCTAGCTTTGTAAAACTGGAACGCACTAATATTTTCCACAAAACCAATGGGGGTAATTGTCCTCTCTCATCAACCTGTCTGTTTGTCTGTGGTTCTTTATCCACAAGCTTGTTCCCTGTCATGATTTTGAAATCTTAGTTATGGATGGGATAGTTGCTTTCTGAAACTCGAAAATCCCAGCTCAAAAAGTGTCAAATCTTCAACATTATATGGGTCATTGCCGCTTTGATTTAGTTACTGAATGGACTAATGTCTGAGTAAACGCACTTCATTTGATATCAGTACTATTAGCTTGCTTAACATATTAACCTTTTGTCATGTATTTTCTTGTCCTCAGGTAACAGCTAAGGCAGTGTATTCGGCTATCGCCAAATATCGCGTGACTCACTTCTGCGCTGCGCCTGTGGTTTTGAACACCATTGTCAATGCCACGCCTGAAGAAACCATACTCCCTCTCCCTCACACCGTTCATGTCATGACAGCTGGTGCCGCCCCACCACCTTCTGTTCTCCTTGGAATGTCCCAGAAAGGCTTCCGTGTTGCGCACACATATGGGCTGTCTGAAACTTACGGTCCTTCCACAATCTGCGCATGGAAGCCCGAATGGGATTCACTGCCTCCAGAAGAGCAAGCCCGCCTCAATGCACGCCAAGGCGTCCGTTACATAGCTCTGGAACATTTTGATGTTGTGAGCACTCAAGACATGAAGCCCGTTCCTGCTGACGGTAAAACCATAGGAGAGTTAGTGATGCGGGGCAACGTCGTTATGAAAGGCTACTTAAAGAACCCGAAAGCCAACAAGGAGACTTTTGCAGGGGGATGGTTCCATTCTGGAGATCTTGGTGTTAAACATCCGGATGGGTATATTGAAATCAAGGACAGGTCGAAGGACATCATCATCTCCGGAGGCGAAAACATAAGTAGCGTAGAGATCGAGAACATTCTATACACGCATCCAGCGATTTTAGAGGTATCCGTGGTCGCAAGGCCCGATGACCGATGGGGGGAGTCTCCTTGCGCTTTCGTGACCCTGAAGCCTGGAGTGGATAAATCCGATGAGCGGCGACTGGCACAGGATATAATGAACTTCAGCCGGGAGAAAATGCCAGCTTATTGGGTTCCGAAGTCTGTTGTCTTCGGGCCGTTGCCGAAAACGGCCACAGGGAAGATACAGAAACATTTGCTGAGGGCCAAGGCGAAAGAAATAGGACCTGTCAAGCATAGTAAATTATGAGGGCACCCCGGTGGGGCTGGTTTAGTATCTTGTCTTTGTTAGTATAGTACTGTGAAGCCTGTTCTTTACATCAAGTCTTTCGCGAAAAACCCTTTTGTGTAAACATCTTCCTACTTTTTCTTGAAAAACCTATTCATCTGCGTGATGATCTGTCGGATATGGATGCTTGTCGGAGTTATTAATTTCGGGTCTCAAGCCAGCTTTGTGAGAGGGCGGAATTGGGCCTTTCGAGATGGCTTACGTTGCTGGGCTGAACTGAGTTCCCCACTCTTGAAGCCATCGGTCCCGACAGCAGCTTCCTGATTCACCTTTCGCACGACCGACCGGAGTCCTCGCTTCTCAAGGAAGCGGCACTAGCGCACGAGTCGTCGTCTCCTTCGCTGGACATGGATTTTAGGGAGGGTTGACGGGTCAGGTCGCGTTTAGTTTCCACGATACCGGACGCGAAGCCCTAGAGGAATGTGCTTGGCCCGACCCGAAACACCACAGAGAAACCCGTTGGGTTTTGCTTTGCCACCTCTCTGGTCACGTCTGCGGACAAAGACTTAGCCAGAAAACGATAAACAGACGTCGACGAACGAACATCATCTAGAAGAGAGAGGTGGTCAGCAAAGGCCAAGCGGGTCGGTCGGTATTTGGATCCGTCGGGTTGACTAAAGCGTAGGCTTCATCAACTTTCAAGCTTGATTTAACGCCATCGAGACATCTAGACATCTAGATGCAGGAAGTAGAAGAAGTTGAGTGTTCTTGAAGGAACTTGCGATCTCCGCCGATCAAAGGAATCGGTGGCTTGTCATAGTTAAAGAACGTTGACCAGCGGCTCTTTAAGGTGAAGTATTATAAAAAAAAAAATCTTAAATTCGTTGCAATTCTGTCAATTAAATATTTTTTTGACCAATTGAGTCTTAAACATTTTTTAATTATGTCATGAGTAATTTTTAATAATAATTTAATATTTGGCATTTTTTATTTTATTTTTTTTCTTTAATTTTTTTCTCTTTCGTTCCGAGGAGGGCTTTGCAACTCTAGCCCAATGGCCAGCTGACTTTGGTGACCCTTGTTGGAGCTCGCTAGCCATGATAGCAGTAGGTAGGGAAAACGAAAAATGAAAAAAAATAAATAAAGAAAATAGTAAAACTTAAAATTTAAAATAAAAATTACAAAATATTAAATTATTATTAAAAATTATCTAAGTTAGCGCACTAAATTGGCTCAATTACAAAAATTTTAGGACTCAACTAGCAAAAAACAAAAAAATTGGACCGAATTGATACAATTACAATAAGTTTAGGACTTTTTTGATATTTTTCCCTGTTTAAGGTCGCTTATTTTTTCCGACCAAAAAATGCTAAACTTGGTTCAACAAGTGAAGACCGGGAAATTATTTGAAGTCAAACATTTATGACTTTTTTTTTCTAATTATATATACACAAAATTATATATATTCCGGACGATTCGATCTAGTCCCATCCACTGTAGAACTGGGGATCGGACTGTCCTATCCCCGGTTCCAATGACCCTTCAAGGATTAGACCAACCCGATCGATCTAGTCCGGTCGAGTTTGCACGTCTCTAGTCTCGTACCGCTTGGATGCCACGTTAGCCAGGCCCAGTTCCACTCATCTCGGGACACGTGGCACGTGAGGCTACCCTCCGCGGTCGCTAGAAAGGAACTCACTTTTGAGATTTTCCGACCGGCGAAGCCCGCGCATCACTTGTCGCGGGATGAATGCATGTGGGCACGACTGCCGCGGCGCCACCCGAGGGGTTAGGCGATATTTTCTCTGCTTTTGTCACAGGCGCAAACGTTAGGATGGGCATCATCATTGCAATTCACGAAACAGTGGCTCTCCACTCGCCCCCAATTTTGGGTGCTGCCCCCCATCGTTTTCTAGACAGAGAGAGGTGGTGTCGGTAGGGGGAGATGATGAGCACATGATCTCCCCTCGTACGACGTGGCCTTGCCAGGGACCAACTCGATAGCGATGTCTTAACAGCCTAAACCCACCAATTATTATGTAAAATTAAAAAACTCTAATCTTCCCCCAACAAAATTGAAAGAAGAGAGGTAGGAAAGTTACGAAGGTACATGCTCCACGCAAATTGAATTCCACGTGGTTCTTTTTCCTTTGAAGGGTTCCTACACCTCACCTTCGCCCAACTACCATACGACCAAACCCCCCACCCTCCCTTCTCAGTGAAGGGAAGAGAGGGTGGGGTTTTCTGATTAATTAATTTTTTTTTTGTGTGTGGATTAAGTGATTTAAGTAGTGATTAATTTGATAAGGGTAGTTAGATTTTCGCTCGCAAGTTTACCACTCTTTCCATCTAATTTTTATATGAAAGTTGCTGGCCTAGCAGTCCGACGGTATTGTAAGTTATTACTTACCACGCGATTTCTCAATTAATGAATTGTTTACGCAAAACACACGACGATAGCGTGCGCATTGACATTACTGTCAGAAAAGCATTTTTCTTTTTTTCTATGTCATCTTCCACATGTATATGCCCATATTCGTTTCTCTCCTCCTCACTCCATCCTCCTCTCTTTTGTTCCTTTCTCTATCCGTCTCTTCTCTCTCTTTTTATCTGTTTCTGTTGGAAACTTCTGTGTTGCTTTCTCTTGCATCTCTTCTCCGTTTTCTCTTCCTCAAGGTACTGCTCTCTCTCTCTCTCTCTCTCTCTCTGGGCAATAAGGTTTTTGTACTTTTATTTCTGTTCTTTCTGCAATCCCTTGTTGCCATGTCTTTCCCGATCGAGACTGAACCTGACCATTAATGTCTGCAGCAGCAGCAGCAGCAGCGAAGATATGGCAGATTGCAGCAGAGGAGAGAGCGACGGTTCTGCCCAAGAACATGAGGTACGCACCCCCCCCCCCCCTCCATTTCCCTCCTCTCCTTATCCATAGAATTAGGTAAGTTTGGCAAGCTTCGGACCTTGCTCATCACCATAACAATGTCCATTCCCTGAAGAGAGAGAGAGAGAGAGAGAGAGAGAGAGAGAGAGAGAGAGATTGGCATGATAAGCCACGAGTTGGAGCGACCGGTTCGAAAATGATGAGGAGAGAATGTCGGTTCGTGGGTGGTGCATCGATGATCTGTGCCTTTCTCTTCACGTTATCTTGCATTAGTCCATCATCAATCACTCGGAATTATAAACGGTCGGTCGTTAGTATCGCCAAATTTCGCTGAAAAAAGCAAAAAAAACGACATGTCTAGTCGTTAAATTCCCCGTCGTCCTTAGCGACCCATGAAAGAATTATCTTTCAGGGTTATTGCGTAGCACACAGATTTCCCAATTCAAGTGTCTTAAAAAGGACTGGAAGATAAATTTAGTCCTTTCATTTTGATGGGAAATATTTATCTAACCAAAAAAAAAGAATAATAATAATAAATTGCCCCGAAGATATTTAGGAAGGCCAATCAAATTCGGTTTGGGCCTTCCTCGGATTCTTCTTTGAGGCATTGTTACACCCAATCATTACCATGAATTTACGGGAATGCCTTTATGATGTCGATCGCACGGTTAAGTCAAGGTGGTTCCCACATCCAACGGCTATGACACAGACACGTCACTGAAAGTTGGTTCCACGCACGTCTGTATACATTCCCCCTGATAATGTCGGCAAGTGCCAAATTATACCCTTTCCACAATCTCACGTAAATAAAAGGAAAAAAAAAAAGAGAAGGAAAACGATAGAAATGGTCTTTAAATTTTCACTCGATATGCAATGTGGTTCATAAATTTTTAGTTATACTATACGGTTCCTGAATTTTAGTCAAATATGCGATGTGGGTTCTTGAACTTTTAATTTGTTTAATATGATTACCGAACTTTTGAAATATGTTTAACTTGGTCTGTGAAAATTGTATGGATAGAGCGATTCGTGTTTTTCATTGGGTGGGGAGATCGGAAATTCGAAAGGAATTTTTGAATTCAATTCTCATGGAAATGGAATTTTATGGTCTAAATAGAATCATGATCGAAAAGTTTCATCTGTGATAGGATGCCTCCTCGGGGAAGAAGTATGGGGGGCTCACGCCCAAGAAGAAGCCTTTGATTACTAAGGCAAGGCGGTATTATTAACCCAAGATTCTTGATCAAACTCACTTAATTTCTGACTAACTATGACAAAATTATGTGGGTGCAGGACCATGCAAGAGCCTTCTTTGATTCAGCTGACTGGGCATTGGGCAAGGTAAAATGTACCATATGTATGTATGTATGTAGAATAAATGTGATTGTACCAATCAAACCCTAATTCCATTGTGCAGCAAGGAGCTATCATGAATCAAGAATCCACAGTCCCTATGGAGACATTGCGTCCGAAATTACAGGTCCCTTTTCGAACCGAAATGCGATTCGCAGACTAAATCTCGCTCCTCGTATTATTGTTATTGCTGCCGTTGTTAAAAAGAGATTTCGGAATCGACATGAATGGAGAAAATATTGTACAGAGAACACCGCACCAGCGGCTTCCCCCTCGAAGACCCGCTTGTACGTCCGGCCGTGATGGTCCGGTGAGTCGCCGAAAACCCGACTCCTATGACGAGATGTTCGCCACTTTGGTAGTAACTTTTTTTTTTTGTGTGTGCGCGCTATTTTGGCAGGCCGATTAAAATTTCCGGATTCTCAAGGAGAGAAGAAATGGAATCACAAATTTCTTTTTTCTCTTGTGGATTGTATGTACATTGAAATCAGATGGACATGTTTAGGTGGCCATTGAAAAGAAGTGGAAGCTTGGCTGAGTTATCAGCACCATAACTATTGTGCCACATTCGATTTGGTACTAAAACTTTCCGGGCAATCATTTAACTGCATAACTTTCAAAAGTCGATCACTCACATGGCTTTGGTGACCGAAAATTGGAAATTGAAGAATTTCTTAGAATGCGTCTGTTTTGAGAGAAACGTCGTGATAAAAGAAAATGTTTTCTGGAAAATCATTTTTCGGGAAAATGTTTTTCCCATTCTCAAGTTAGGAAATTCATTTTCCTTACTTTAAGTATGTTTGTTTTCTATGATCGTAGATGATTTCCTATCGACTCGTTATATTCAGAGAACCAAACGTGTGAAAGTCCAAAAAAAAAAAAAAGATTCGCAAAAGTTTTTTTTCGCCGAAACAAACACACCATAAATATTAAAATCTACGTCAAACATAGATGAGGTATAGCATTAGGCTTGGTCATGGGCTTTGTTTGGATCCACTACATTTTGGGCCTTATTAATGAAGCAATGGAAATAAATACAAACAAGCTCCTCATGGTTGCGGCCCAGCCCCAACCCCAGCCAGCGGTGGCTCTCGGCCCAGTCTGGGCTGAGATGGTGGGGGGGGGGGGGAGCGGCGGCGAGAGCCAGCAGGGGGTCCTTGCTGGTTTTTCTTTTTTACATTTAATTTAGTTTAATTTAATTTAACTAATATTTATGTTAAAAATCAAATTTTGATCGAAATGACGTCATTATGGACTTATCTTTCTTGTTTCAGTCACGTTAGCGCCAAGTACGAGAGAGTGTAACAAAGAAATGCTGTGTCAACATTTTCCGTTAGCGAAATTGAACGAAGTTATCGGAATGATTCGATTACACTAATTCTTCGAGTTTTAAGATTTGATTGCATTTTTCGAAAGTTTAGGACTAAATTACATTTTTGATGACGAGTTTTAAGATTTCTCAAGTACATATCTATATATATTAAAAAAAAACAACAAAAAGTGCTCCGGTGAGCAGTTAATGTGCAGTAATTAAAAGCATTGTTGTCATGCGAAACATACATGCGCTATCTCATTCTCTCCACCTTTCTATTGTTGTGATTAGAGATGGCCACGGGCCGGTTCCAGGCCGGTTCGGAACCGCCGATTCCGCGCGGTTCGGAACCGGCGGTTCCGCGCGGTTCGGAACCGGCGGTTTCGAACCGGCCCGGCCCAAACCGCTATAATATAGCCGTTTGGTTGACCAACGGCTATATAGCCGTTTATTTTTTTTTTAATAATTATTAAATAATTTTTTTTAATTTAAAAAATAACCATAACCATTATAAATATCCATCTTCACCTTTCATTTTTCCTCACAACTTTCCTCAAATTCTCTCATTTCTCTCATTTCTCAAATTCTCTCAAATTCCCTCAACTTCGCTCAAATTCTCTCAAATTCGCTCAATTTCTTCCGCTCAATTCTCTCAAAAAATGGCTAGTGGAAGAGGAAAGAGCCCGATGATTCCCGAAGAATCCAATTATTCTCATGATCCTCGTGAGTATGCACATTGGGGATACGATGACGAAGATGATATCAACGTTATTCCTAATGTCGAGCACATCCCGACGCAAGAAATTTTACAACCAACTATCAATACCGAAGAAGCATCAACAGCAAAAGAAATGAGTTGAGGGAGTGCATCCATCATATGGCAACACTTCACCAAGCAACATTTAGAAGGTAACGACTACAATCTCATATGTAACAATTGCAAAAAAGTATACAGGTTTACAACTGGAAGCGTCTATGGAACATATCGTCGACATTTGGCGTCAAAACATCCAACGGAATTCGGGATCGACACGAGGCAACAACAAATTCCCAAGTTTGTCGATTCTAACACTTCTAATTTATTTCGTTACGATAGAAATAATTATGAGGAAGAACTTGCTAAATTTACTGCCGTTGAACATTTAGCGTTTAATTTTGGTGAAAATTTTGGTTTTAATACTTTTGTACAAAATGCATGTACTCCACAAGCAAAACCCGTTTCGAGAAATACGGTTAAACGCCAAATGTTTAAACTTTATAAAAAAAAGAAAAGATGATTTGAGAAATTTTTTTGCATTTTTCAATGGACGTGTGCATATAGGTAGCGATATTTGGAGTGATCCTTGGCAAACTCATTATTATATGGGTATTACATGTCATTGGATAGACGATGAATGGAACATTAAAAAAAGAATTATTGCATTTTGAGTTTTTGATGAATCGCATACGGCACATAATATTTATAGAATAATTAAGCAAGTTTTAGAAGAATATTTATTGGTTAATAAAATTTTTTCAATTGGTTTTGATAATGCCGCGTCAAATACTGTTTCTGTTCGCGAGTTAGAAACAATTTGTGAACCCGCTTTTGGTGGAAATTTTTTTCACATTAGATGTGCTTGCCATGTTTTAAATTTATGCGTACAAGATGGTTTACGAACTCTTGAAGATGCTCTTCGTCCAATAAAAACAGCAATTACATATTTATGGAAACATTCTCAAGTTATGAGAGAATGGGGTAAATTTTGTAAACAAAATGGAAAAAAACCAAAAAAATTTCCAAGAGATGTTCCACATCGTTGGAATTCTACGTACGAGTTGCTTAATCAATCTTTTTCATATAAAGAATTATTATGTACACTTTTTGCGAATTATGTTCCTCAAAGTAATTTATACCCATAAGAGTGGGATATTTGCAAAAGAATTTTAGATTTGTTAAAAGTTTTTAATAATGCAACTTATACTTTATCCGGTGTTTATTATCCTACTACACATTTATTTTTAACAGAGTGTCTAAATATTGTTTATTTTTCAAGAAAATGAAGGCGATAATAATTAGGTCCAACTATTATAGCAATGCGAACGAAATGGATGCAATATTATACCAAAATTCCTATTATCTATTTGGTTGCTTGTGTTTTGGATCCACGTACGAAAATGGAGGGCTTACTTGATGATTTGAATTCATACTATGGGTGTTTACATTTGATTGAAACCGTAAATATTAGAGATATAGAAAAAGAAGTTAAAGATATAATAGTAGAATTGTATAATGATTTTTGTAATAGATATAATATAGTTGGTGATAGTGGAACTTCTTCCCAAGTTAGTGGCATGCAAGGTAAGCACCTAGGTAGAGGGTCTAGAAATCTAATAAATAGACAAAAAAGACAAAAGGGAATAATGGGAAATATTTCTGAAATAGAAATTTATTTAACTACTGAATTTGAGTTTCCTCAATCAGACGGCATTGATTTTCAAATTCTAAAGTGGTGGAATAATCATTCAACTCAATTTCCAGTATTAGCTCACATTGCAAAAGAGATTTTAGCAACCCCTTGCTCAACCGTTGCGGTTGAACAAACATTTAGTATTAGAGGTAATATTTTGGATGATCGACGTTCGAGATTATCTCCGGATTCAGTTGAAGTTCAAATTTGTGTCGATGATTGGACAAAGGCGGCATATCGACAACAAGAAATGGATCGCAACATCGAATCCGAATTCTTCAATGACGAAGATATCACCGGCACGGGTACCACCGCCACGGGTAACGACGATTGATGATGAGGTAAGTATGGGGTTATCAAAGGTAAAAGAACTACATGGGCTTTGATTCTTCTATCCTCAAGAAGATATGTAGGCGCTTAATGATAATTCATTAAGTTCAAGCCCTTTCTTCCCTCTCTTTTTTTTTTCCCCGATCCATAAATTTGATTACAATTTGTATTTGAAAATTTATTATTTCATAATTTTATCTTTTTTATTTCATAATTCATTATTTAAAAAAATTTTATTTCTTAAAGTTTTATTTGAAAATCGGTTTGAACCGGACGGAACCGGCGGTTCCGAACTGGAACCGAACCGCCGGTTCCGTCCGGTTCAAACCGGAACCGGAACCGGCCCGAACCGCCGGTTCATGAACCGGAACCGCCTTCAAGGGCCTTCAAGGTTCCGGTTCCGGTTCATGATAGTCCGGAACCGGAACCGGCCCGGTTTCGAATCGTGGCCACCTCTAATTGTGATGTATGTAATTCATTTCTCTCCTGAGAATCATACTGAAATATATGAACATATTAATTGTCTAAATACATTCCCAAAAAAAAAAGGAGGGGAGAAGCCTTGGGAGTTGGGACAACCTCCACATGCTCTTGGGATTGTTTTGGTGATTAAAAAAAAAAAAACTCGCGCTGGTTCCATCTCATTATCGACTCCTGACACTCCTTATCATATTGAATTTATTGCATTATCCCTTTTGGACGTCACTTTTGGTTTTATATTATTTCTTACCTCTCTAAAATAAAAATTACCTCCGCACGAAACTAATACATGTGCGGATTGGGTTGCGAAAGCACATCGCTTAGATTTTCTCGCCTCTAATTGGTAGCGTCTTTGGGATTTATTTTGCTTTGATGTCATCGTTGGACGTTCTGCCAGCCCTCCCATCTAATGAAAGCTTTTAAGTTGACCCAAAAAAAAGAAAAAATTTTTACCCAATCCCTTCCAAACAATTTTATTTCTCCTTGGCCGTTTCTTCTACACCCATTACATTTCAACATTCCCTTCTTGTTTGTCTTTTTCTGAACTTATTCTCCATTATTATAATTTAAGCTCGCACTAATCATATATCATAGTAAGAAAATGTTAGTTTTATCTATAAATTGTTTACTTCATTTCCCTAGGTTATCATCATGACTCTGGATTTTTTGACTTCAACTTTTGGTAGAAATTTACAAGAGTTTACTCCAAGGTTGAATATTGTGGTTGATGTATACATTACACACAATATACTCAAAGATTATCTTCTTAATTTTGCTTAAATTGTTTTTCGAATAATAGTTTCCTAGTACAAAAAATAAAGACAAAAAAAAAATATACAACTCATTAAGAAAATAATTAGTTTTTTTTTCCAGAAACACAATAATTAATTAGCTATCTACCAAATAAACTATTTTTTTGGAAAAGAGGCACACCAATTTTGTTCCAAATGGAGAAAGAAAAGCAAAAAAAAAAAAAAGCCAAGCATTAGTCTTAAATCAAGAGTGAACCCCAAATGTAACCTCAATAAATGTTGTTTGAGAGGAGCTTGGGTAGTTTCATCTCTAGCAAAATTGAAACGGAAGAAAAGGAAGGGAAAAAAAAAATCCTAAATCAAGAATGGGACATATTAGGGATAATATAGTCTATTCAATGTCAAAAGAGGTGTCAGAAGCCAGTAAGAAAGTGGAAATAGCACGAGGCTAAAAAAAATAAAAAATTCAAATGTCACTTTTGAGCTCCTTCTGGGGACCAGAACTTAGTTTTGATCTCTAGAAAGGCACAAAAATAGACCCCAAGACTACGATGCAAATGCTCGTTTCATGGACTTTCTTCATGCATGATAAGAAGTAAGAAGCTGATAAGGACCTGGATTCTACAATACTATTAGAAGTTGGCCATTTGATGTTCATTAGTACGATGAAATGGGGAGTATTCATTAGTTGGTTCGTACCCAATCCATTTTGAGAACTCTCACCGGAGTGCCTTCTATTTCTTATAGTCCATGAACTAGATCAGAATCATTCTCAAAGAGTTCATAAGAAATGAGCTCATTTTTTTCCCATTGGGTCTGCTTGATCTCGGGTTTTAAGAACTTTGATAATCACCGTACTTTCACCAATTGAAGATAAGGGCTTACATGGGGGGGTGTTTAAGGTACGATATCTCGATGCTTAATGACTAGGTCATGTACGGTTTAGGCTCGTAGCAGGAGTTGATCCGCCTACAATCGCAAAAAAAAAAAAATGAATAAATTGGATTGAAGAAGAAGAATGGAGAGACATGGACAAACCATTTTCGCATTTACAACTTGAGGGAAGCACTCATGCAGATCTCCCCCTTGGCAGATGAGGAAGATTTGTGAGGCTCTTTTGAATTCTTAGTTTCCCTTTTGTCTTTTGTGCATTCTCTCTATACAAGTGGCCCTAAATTCCCTGCACAAACATGAATGCGAGAGAGACATAGGCTTGAGAATATGCTCCTTGGACAATACACTCATATATGCCCCATGAAATCACTTTAATATCCACAGCCACAACACCCTCACAAATCCTCAAAATCTGAGAGATTTGCAGGAGGGATTCAACTGGGAGGGGACAAAAAGAATGTGGGAGAGAGACTCAAAACGTGGGATCTTGAAGAAGCCCATCACTTTCTTTGCATTCATCATCATCATCATCATCATCGACATCATCGTAGTAATGACCACCCACCAAGATTTGGGCGTTTATAAATTTCACCACTGTATCGTTTTGAATTTTCTATGGATGGACCAAGTCCTCATCAAGTCACATCCGTATGGTCGTGTTTAGGGTTTTTTATTCTGTCTCCTACCGTGGCCGTTTCCAACAAGTTTTTGTGCTTTTATCACAATCGTAAGACTTAACATTTTTTTTTCCCAAATGGGTATCAAATGCACATCCAACGATACAAGTTAATTCTTTTCAGTAATCATGGATGGATAGTACAGTCGACTTTTGCATCAACTCAAGCTTCTTCGACTTACTAATCTCGAGACATTGGCTTATCTCTCGTTTCGGCAAGTCGATCAAATTATTGTGTTTATCTTTTGGTGTGACCTCAAAGAGGATCCATGCCCTTGGTCAGGGACAGATTCTCCTTACATGTAAAACTACATCGTGGTGCATCATTGTCGTATTTGGCCCTACTGGTTATGCCTAACCTATCTCCAAGGTCTCAAAGCCAATAGAGATGATGTGGCTTATGTACATTTAAAACATAAATAAGCGAGCCATCATCTTTTGTATTTCTTATTGTTTCTGAGCCTATGCCATTCAAAGATTGTGTTGGAGATGAGTACAATGGACCCGACCCGTCTTTACTGATTTTAGTCATGCAAACCCAACTACTACAAGGATCACGTGTTATGTTGGATTGGAACTTTTCTACGTCACATTACATCGCATTAGGATCCCTCATGCATTGCCCTATTTAAACATATTATGATGAGAAAGCCGTTTTTTTCCCTTAAGTAATCTTTATAGCTTCCTCCAACATTCAAGGATATATGTTAGTGACGAATATTGAAGCACGTATGCACTAGGCAATCTAAAAATTTTTTAACCGATATTCAAGAAAAGAGTGTTGTAAAAGTCTCGGTGGTATATATAAGGCTAAAGAAGCTATTGGAACCGTAAATTGTTGGCTTCATTAATGTATGCATTTTAGCTTTAGCACCTCTCTCTCTCTCTCTCTCTCTCTGAATTGCACACATTTAGCCAACTTTAAAGAGCACCAAAACATTACACTCACCCATAGAGAGAGAGAAAAATGGGAAGAGCTCCATGTTGTGAGAAAGTGGGGTTGAAGAAGGGGAGATGGACAGCTGAAGAAGATGAAATCTTGACCAACTACATTCAAGCCCATGGCGAAGGCACTTGGAGATCTCTCCCCAAGAATGCAGGTACTGTCTTATCTGTTGAGATGGTTAAAGGGTCTTTGCTGTTTCCGAGTTCTCGACTGAATTCTCGTACACCGTTTACACACGGTCAATTCATCTGAGAGCTCAAGCTTACAAACGCTGCCGTATTTTGATTCATTCGTCGTATGGCGTTTGTGCAAAAACCTTGTAAATCAGGTTTGTCGAGGTGTGGCAAGAGTTGCAGACTGAGATGGATTAACTACTTGAGGTCTGACTTGAAAAGGGGGAACATCACAGCTGAAGAAGAAAAACTCATTGTCCAGTTGCATGGCACTTTCGGTAATAGGTGAGCATTCTCTAACTACCATCTCTCTTCATTCATTCTTGATTCCAGGGGGTTTCATGGAGTTCATGGGATCAAATCCGAGGAAATTATATGGTGAATTCAACTGATCACCATAGTTCTGCTACTTCCTCGGCTTTTTATGTTCAAGAAGATGTTTTGTTGTTGAACTGTTGAAGCTGTATCTTCTGAAAAGGGGGCGAACATCTATTCATTTTCGTTAAAAACAAGGTATCGCAACATTTCGTACTTGGATGGGATTCCTAATAATGAAGTTAGCTGAGCGGCAAAAGTTAAGTATGTGCTTTCATCTTTCTTTTCCAAGCCATCTCCACGTTTCTATTGCCGTACATATTCTGGGCCGGTTCGATAAAATTTCTCCTCAAAAAAACTGAAAACCTGACAGATTTATGCGGGAATCACTCAGAACCGGTTGATCCAATTTGAATCGAGACGGATGCACACCTCTATCATTTTCCATAAAAAGAGATCTCCAAATCATGTTTTTTTTGGCTTCAGCCGCTCACTTCCTTTTGGGGCTATAGTATGCAACTTTCACTTTAAACATCTTCTTCCACTTTTTCTGCATTTATTTTTCTCATTTTTTAGGGTTGCCCCCAGCGGAGTAGTTCGACTTTTATCTTATCTCGCCCCCACATGAAAAATTACGGATGCTCAAATTGGGACCACAACATTAGGTTCAGAGTGTGGATTGTTTTTGGGCCTAAAAATCAGGTAAACCCTTCAAGAACAATCTTGGCATGAACTTGCTTTAGGTAAAAAGCCGCCCTTCATGCTCATAACCATATCATGATAGCCAATTTTGGTGACCCCTAGAGGTGAAAATTATCCTATGATCTACATGATTTAAGTTATAATTTATAATTAAATTGCATTTCTAGTTAGATGGAACTTGAGCTAATTCTTGAGAGCTTCTGTCACCTTTTGATATGGCATGGATTCGTGTGTGTTCCTTGGCCTTGGTCACTAGATTAAAATACAAACCAACCCCCCCCCCAAAAAAAAAAAAAACCAAACCCACCACACAACCCCCCCAAAAAAAAGAAGGGAAATTGTCCAAAAAGTCCTAAACTTATTGCATTTTTTCAATTTAATCCTAAACTTTTCAATTATATCAATTGAGTCCCAACTCTTTTCACATTCTTTTTAATTGAGTCCATTATGAAAATTTTAGTTGAAAATCACTAACGTGAATGGAGGTCGTCCTACGTGGTACGGCCAACATTGATGTGTTTAAGTTTTTTTGAGCTTTATATTATTTTTTGTTTGTTCTTTTTAATTCTTTTTTCCCTCCGTCAGTCCCCGGTCTCGCCTGAGGGCGAAAGAGGGAAAAAAAATAGAAAAGACGAGAAAGAGAAGAAAATAAAAAAATAATAATGAAATTGAAAAAAAGATATTATTAAAATTATCCACGTCCATCATCTTACATGGCCGGCTTTGATCGAAAAAACTCAATTGACAAGACGTGAAAAGTTTTGAAACTCATCAATTGACATAATTAAAAAAGTTTAATACTGATTTGACAGAAGTTCAACAGGATTAGGACTTTTTGAACAATTTTCCCACCGAAAAAAGTTATATCGTCTACTTAGGTTGAGTAATTGCAATATCGTGAGGCTTCACTCCCCTTCTCTAATAGCGGCTAAACCGGCTTAATTCGACGCACAGCTCGATAATGAATGCAAGGTTGTTTCTTCTCTCACATGAAAGACAATTTTCATTTACCTTCACCAATGGAGATTCTCCGTTCAGATCTTCTCATTCTTATACCTTTAAATTTGAATGCTAATGAATCTTGGAGACTAAGCTTTTTGTTTCACCATCTTGGCATGCTCGTTATCATCTTCTACTTCAATGCCGGTCGATGATGTAGGTGGTCTCTAATAGCGGGGCACTTGCCGGGGCGGACCGATAACGAGATCAAGAACTATTGGAACTCCCATTTGAGCCGGAAAATTTACAGCATTGCGCGGCCGTCGACGTCATCGAGGGTCAAGCCCTCGTTACCTGCCCCCATGAATGCCGTCAAGATAGCTGGCACAGGCAAGAGGAGAGGAAGGACAAGCATGAGAAAGAGCAGCTTCACATCAATGTCACTGGGGAGGCCCAACCACGGTACCCTCCTTAAAAATGAGAGAGGCGAGGGAGCACAAGCACCCATTAAAGAGCAAGTTGGAGTGAGCCAAATCATGAGCTCAGAGTCCTCATGGGTCCCAAACAAGAAAGCAGCAGTCCATGAGAGCAACAAGGATGTAGTTCATGGCTCTCGTATCGACACGGTCACCGGTCTCAATAATGAAGTAGCGGCGGAGACGGAGGGGCTATTGTTGGGACCATGTGAGTGGTTGGACGGTGAAGTAATGAGACTTGATTGTATGCTGCAGATTGAGGAGGTTGGTGACCTGAAGTTGGAGGGCGACAATGGGGTGGCGGGTCGCTATAAGGAGAATGAGAACGAGGTTGCGGTGATGGAGAAGTTGATACCGGTGATGGAGGAGACAGAGAGCAGCATCTGGAGCTCGAAATCGAATGCTGAGAGCAGTACCGGGGACCGGTATGTTTCCTCTTTGTCGATAAACAACAATAAGTACAATAATGACTCGAGGCTCGATGGATGGTTCGATTGGGATTGGGCAGGCGGAGTCGGTTGCAGCGATCGTCAGTGGGACTATGAAGAAAAAATGTTGTCCTGGTTATGGGACAGCGGCGACGGTGAAGCAGAAAAAGCCAGCGATAATACCGTAGCAATGAAACGCGAGACAATTATGTGACCTCGTCAAGAATGTTAATGAGGTTCATCGCCTCAACCATTTATCTACCTATTCCAGATTGGGATGATGCATGTAGGAAATGAAGTTGCATTCTCCTGATGCAGAAGAAACGATTTTTAAGTGCTTGAAATTGTATGATTCTAGTATTCCCCCTGCCAACACTACTAATGAGTTAAAGGCATATTCAATGGAGTTTAATTGCGAAACGAAGTGACGAGTAAGTTCGCAGTACTGTTTGCAATAATGATGTGGGTTCTGAAACCTAATGGGAACGACTAAATCCAACCGTGCATCTATTTCCTCTTTGAGATCTTATGCGTGCGTCATTCTTCTTTTAGTTTCAACGCCGTTTACAATGCACATTTCTGCTTAGAGCTTGTGTTGCAGCAGTGAATTGCCTGGTCACTCCAAGAGATCCTACTTGAACCATTGCATAAACACCACATCAAGAATATGGACCTAGGTAAGATCGGGTGTCCTCTTTACATAGCTGAAGCAAGACGCTCAAACGGGCAACAATTTCCAAAAAATCATCCGTCACAAAAACAGTTCTAACTACAGAACATCACGGTGAAGTTGTACAAGGGATGGCTTGTGTATGATAAAGGTGGAGCATCAAACCAGAATGTGGAGGTTCTTTCCTAGTGGCCGCTTCTGTCTCTTCGAGGGTAAACTATAGCAGTGCCATGAACAGGGTTCCTCAGAAGTTATCAAAAAAACAAGCTCATTGCCAGCGAATAGGGGGAGAATGAACTCTAAGATAACAAGCCCCGCGCCTCATTGTAGAACATCAGCAATTGCTTCGTCTATCAAGGAACTGAGTATATCACCCTCAATCTCTAGCCCAATCACGAAAACCTCAGCTTCAAAGTCCCGCCATTTCCCGTTCGGACCGCTCATATCCTTGTCCACAAGATCATCCACCATAGAGTCCCCTGAGCCTCTCCAACTTAGAATCTCTTTACACACATCTTCAGCTAGCCGTTCATTCCTCACCATTGCCAAGCCTTTAGACCATTTTCTGCAACCACCACCTACATAACGCCTACATCTTGAATCCATACATTCGCTGACGCAATCAAACAGTACCTTTCTCGTTAGCCTAGAATCATGGGGATCATCACTGTCCATAAAGCCCTTCCGAGTTTCCAACTGTTCAAAGAGATGTGGGTTTATGATCTCACGTGCTCGACCCAAAGCAAAGTCTCTAAACATCAACTCTACATTACACAGAATCTCCTTCATATATTCTAGTTCCCAATCATTTGAAGCTAAAAGATCTGTAGAGATTTCAGCAGTCGCATGCTTCCTCACAATTGTTCTTCCCGTAGACAGGGAAGAAGCCGAATCCGATAAGTCTATATCAGCTTCTATTAAATGTGATTTTCTGGAAAAGCTCAGCCCTAGAATTTCTGCGGCTTGAGAAGATGGCTGCTTGGTCCCTGATATTAAATACCATTTGATTCATGTTATTTATAATTTGTAAATGGAGAAAGACAATGTAAGTTAAGTTGATCATTGGGATGAGATTTTACTACCTTCCATATTAGTACTATCCATGCTATCAGAAGAGAAGCAACTTTCAGCAGAGAAAGATGGTTCAAGAACAGAGACGGGACTAGGATGCCTGTAGTCAAGTAGTTGTTTGGCTTTTGTGGCAAGGTCCTCTTTCTCAACAACTCCCTGAAAAAATTATTACAGTATATGTTGATTAGTACCAGGGGTAACAAATGCTACCGAGAATCGCCATACAGATGGATTTTGGCACATCATCTAATCCGAAATGTCCAAAAAGATATTTGGTGCAGATCCAGATTGCCAACACAACCAAAAAGCACACATATGTCACCCTGGCCTGGGGCCTTTTTCATAAAGGGATATCTACTTTTTTCTTCTTTGTGAGAGCTAAGAAGTCTCTACTTTGAAAAACAAATAGAAGCCCCTTCTCCTCTGTCAATTAAAACAAGGTTGTATTTGCCGTTGATATATACCTTGTTACTGATCCAAAAGAAGTCCACGGACAGTTCAGTGAGTACCCTCTATCAAGACATATCAGAATATAGTCCTATAAATGAAGCAAATTACTGCAATTGAATTTGCTGCAGGTTATCTTCTTAAAATTAAAGAGCGAAGATGCCAATCATCCAGGTACTGACAAAAGATGTATAAATCACACATATGAACCCTTTAAAGTATGATTTACTTAGGAGTTGCATTTTCAGAGAATTCTGAATATGCTTCCCACTATAGGAAATAGTGAAGAAAAAAAGCATGTACCTGGAAATCGTGGTTAAATCTGCATGGGAGTTGATTAGCTGCAAAAAGATCATTCCGGTGCTCACTGCCTAATCTACTGCTAAAGAGCACAGCTTGGTCAATCTTGTCACTTGACCTCAGTATTGAGCAAACTGAATTGTGCGTGGGTGCTGAATCTTGAAATGTCGATGCCGAACTAGAAGGTGAATCTACAACGTTAGAATCTTGTGAAGATGACCCAACCTCAAAAGACAGTTCCTGTAACTTCTGCTCCAGAAGTTTGCTCAGAGCATCACTGCCTACCATGTTATAACCCTGAGGAGATGATTTCATGCCGTCTGACTGGGAGAAGATCCTCCCACCCAGAAAATCTGAGTTTTTCTGTTTAGTCTGGCCTGAGGACTCGGAGCCACCCATAGATCGTGCCAATGGCGCCGTGAAAGTAAAAGAAATGACATCCATGCCGTTTTTTCTACTTTCCTCAACCCAATTAGAGGGCAAATGTGAAGTTGGATGTGATCGGACTGCCTTCCTGTTTTTGTCCATGGTCAAATCATGTACTGCACGAGTTTTTTCAAAATGAACTTCCCCATCTATTGACCTTTTTTTCCTTGGGAAGTACTTTGTCCTAGACTGCGAATTGTCCTTTTCGCTGCTGATTACATCCAACTTCCTTGATCCGGCTTTGGAGCTTCCAACCAACTTACAAGCTGTCTTTTGCCGTCCAGAAGAATCCCCTGATGATGCTCTTTTACCTTGCAAATTCTGCATGGAGGACTTTGTGGGAAGCCTTTCTTTATCTGATAAGCAATTCTGTTTCTGATTATTCTGCCTTAGAATTCCAGAAGCACCATGCAGAGGAGATTTCTTCTGGGAATTCTTCTGTGTACGTGGTTGGCTTCTGAAGGGCTGGCTTAACTTATTATCGCTGAGTTCCTGCTGGCGGATTAGACTTCTGTCAACTGAAGATAACTGTTCTCTGCGTTGAACATTGACTTTTGCTTGGATCGCAAGTGAAACGGACTTTCCTTTACTCTTTATACTGGAAGAAGCTTCTTCTTTGTCAGGAGGACCTCGGCAAGAGGATGTGTCCACTCCATTCCAGCTTTTGTTGAGAGAATGTCCTTTGAGAAACCTGGCAGCATTTGACTCAATTGGCCTGTGAGGAATTTCAACATGTGTAAATGTTCTCTGAGAAACATCGACTTTCTCTTTCAGATCTCGCTCTATAAGCGGTACTGAGGACCGGTCTATTAGAGATATTTTTTTCGCAATCTCTTCATTCTCTTTGGCATGTCTATTCTTCATATAACCTGAGGAGGAATCAAGTAGTGGCAATCTACTCTTCATGGTTGATTGAGCGCTGGCTTCAGAGGAACCAAAAATGGGCGTCATCTTGCCCCTCATTGATTGAGGCCCTGGCTCAAGAATTTTGGCGGCGGCTTCCATTATGTGAGCAGCATCCCTGCTTGGAACAAATCCAGGGCTTTTGATAGGAGACAAAAGCCTGTGCTGGGTAATTGGTATAGATTTAGCTGATTTTGGCGGCAAAACTTCTGTCTGGAACTTCTCGATCGGCCTATTCACAATCCTCTGAGTCTGAGGCGCCTTCAACTCCACGTTACTCTGGACAGGACCCTCTATTTTGTTCGCTACATTTTCAGAATACATCATTTGGTAGTTAGGAGGATAGTCAAGATTTCTCCCGTAACGTTGGGAATCACGGAGTGATAGAGTGTCAAAAAATGGGGAGGAGTATGGTTCTGAAGAATTAGTTGGCATCGAGTCTAATCCCATAAGCCTGGCTACTACATTAGGAGCCTTGCTTCCATATCCTTCGTCATCAGTAACTGATGAAGCACAACTATAGTCGCCATACCCTTTGGCACTAGACCCCATCCCAGTTTCATCCTCATCTACCTGCAAACACAAATGACGTTAAATTATGAGGTTATATCACATCACAAATTAAGGAATTAGACGGAATATGATGATGTCAAAGCTGTGTATCTTACCAGCAAGACACGTGTCATAGGCAAATTTCCTTCACCTCTTTTTCCCTGCTTGGTGTTGTGCTCTGTGTAAAGAGACAGTACAAAGGGAATTTGTGATCGGTAACGAGATATGAGAACACAACTAGGAACTATGAATAGACAAATGCAAAAATATCCTAATTCCCAATATCTGCACAAAGGAGCAAATCTGTACCTGGCAGCTCGGATCTGCTTGAAAATAATTTCTTACGAGATTTTGCTTTCCAGTCAAAGAGCTGAAAGAAACCTCCCACATATCCTCCACCTTTAGAACCATCTTTATCGATGCCCATTTTCGTGGATCAAGACTGCAAAAGCATCTTGAAGTGAAATTTCTATGGACTAGCAAGTTCCATCCATGGTATGATCGAAACAAATGCTACACTTTTCTTCAATCAAATGCAGTTTCAATATAGTTAGTCAGCATGATACGGTGATGTGCAATAAATATGAGGACCTCTAAAGATTATGTCAATCATGCGGCAATGCAACACCAACTTATGGAATGAACAAGGCATCATCCGAGATGGTACTCTCGAGTTCAATATGCTATGCTGCTTTATTAAACAGCCAAAAGGCCCTTCCAGTAAATTGATCGGCTGAAGGGGAACAACACTCAAACATCGAGTAAAAGCCTTGGTAATCAGCATAGATCACAAAATATAGCAGCTAGAGTGTTGATGTAAATATAATAGACTAATGAACTAACCAAAACTCTGACACCGACATTCCAAGATTTAACTTTCACGTATTCCTATGAATATTCACCTGATAAGTGTGTGTATGCGCGCGCGTATTGTGTGCCTGTAAGCCACTAAACTTCTAGCGGCAGAACTCAAATTCAAAACTTGCACGAGACAAACCAAACGTCGATGCACAAGATCTGAACTCCCAGTAGTCTAATCATTACTGGATGAAAGCTGCAATTCGAATTTTCTTTTGTTTTTTCCCACTTTCACAGCGAAATACTGAAACAAGAAGCAGAATAAGCTCAAAGGGAAGAAAAGGCAATGCAGCATCCCCTCTCCAAGCAAATCAAGCCAAGAATTAGCAATCATACGCAAAGCAAAACAGAAATCGACACCGAAAGAGATGATCACCGAATCGGCGACCAAGAAGATGGACCCACCCAGAATAACAGTGAGCTCAAAAGGAAGCAATGGAATAAAATACCCTTCTCCAAGCAAATCGAGTCAAGAATCACAAGCTGAGAAATTGATCAAAACCCGAAAAAGCACCAGACGATCACCAAAACAAGAAAAGAAGGACCACCCAGAAATCCGTTAACTTTCATTGTGATGACGATAGTCCCCAGAAGCTTATAAAAAAAAAAAGCAGCAAAGGAGGCAAAACTCACGGATTTTTCCACTGCGATGTGCGAGATCAACTGATTTCTGGACAGGGGGAGTTCATCTCCTGGCGAGCGAGATTGCGTGGAAGCAAATGAGGAAGTGGTGAAGATGTCGCGAGGGGGGGAGAGAGAGAGATCTCTCGGTCGGACCCAAGGAAGAGAGTCAGAGAAGTGAATGCTCTGCTCTGTTGTTGTGAGGAGAGATGTCTTCTTGCTCAGTTCAAAAGCATTTAATGGAAGAGAGGGAGAGAGAAAATCATTATTGCAAATTATTTTTAGAAAAGGGAGAGGGGGGGATTTGTAACGTCTCTTTTTTTTTTCGGTGGAAGGGGGAGGGATGGAGAATTCAAATTCCGAACGGGGCGACGAGTGGCATTTCCCGACGACCGGGGGGGTGTTTGATAAAGTCACCCGTGACGGTACGCTCAAGTTTGCACAGTCGCTATGGGCCATTGACACGTGGGCTCCTGGATAAAGGAAGGAGACTACTTTTTAGGGGTTTCCAAGACATTTGACCGAAAGTCTCGATGAAAATTGTCCCCGGATGCCCAGCTTGAAGCCATCCCTGCGTTTGGTTCTGACTGTTGAGAAAAAGATTTTGGAGAAATGCAAATTACTTAAGCTGATCCGGATTTGGATCTAAAAAGGATAACAAATTATCCTATCCGATGTTTGGCAACGTCCATAAATCTGGATATACTCGAATAAAACGCCGGATAACAAATCCGGAGAAGAGGGATATATCTGGATTGGATAAAAAATAACAAACCTTGTTTTCTAATGATGCAATGACGAAGCTACCATCTGCATATTGCTTCCCTATTCACTACCCAAGGACCATCACCACCACGAGATCGACGTCACCTCCGACCACCGCGCAATTGCTGTCGCCTCCGACAACCACCTATGGCCATGGCCTCCGACTACTGCCCATTGTTATCTAGTCAGCCAATCACGTTCCTTTACTAAGGGTAAAAAGCACCACCTGTCACCACCACCAATGAGAGCATCTTGGCCACCGTTCAAGGATCAACGCCATGACAGCCCACCGCCATCGGCTCCCCCCTCAGCCACTGTTGCTGCCTCCACCATAGCCCATCACCATTGATTCTCGCTAAGCAGGTCGCGATAGGTTTCTGTTGATGGTAGTGTTCTGGGCACTTGAATCGACCAATAGGTTTCTTGATGCTATGTTTAAGCAATGACCAAGAAGAAATCTGAGAGCTTTTTGTCTGTAATGTTTGTGTTGTTTTTCTTCTATTTGTATTTTCTTATTTCTTTCAAATTGTTCATTAAAGTGCAAAAGCTTCTTCTTTATGGTGAAGTTTAATGGCTCGTTACCATTTTCAATTGGATTTACAACCGTGATGCATAGCGTTATGATATCAAAAAAACATGTAACGGGAAAAAATTAAAGCTAAAAAATGAATATCCTCGATCATATGAACGCAATAAGGTAAAAGTAAAAGGAATTCCCATTACAATTTTGCGGAAAGAAGGCAGACTTGGAGTTCCATCTCAAAATTTATTCTCAAATAAAAAGGATAAGGAATTGAATGATAATCAATCCTTATTGTTGTCTGCATTCATCTCTGTCAATCGTATTGTTTTGTCCGTCTCCTTCAACAAGCACATCCATCATGGTTAGGAGTGCGGCCACGTCAATGATGGTCACTGTTCTAGATTTAGGGGATGCTACTAGGCTATGTTGCGGCGTGGCATGGTGGTCGTGGCTATTATCATCGTCGTATGTAGAAGCTTACTGGCATGGTCGTACACCCGATATCTATGTTATATCCGGACATCTTCCAAACATATGATTGGATTTTACAAAATCCGAAGGACAATCCGGAGGTTTTCTAATCCAACATTATCCTAACATATCCCAATCCATGTCTGAATAACCAAACGTAGCTTTTAGGATTGAAGGGTTAAATAAATAACAAGAAGAACCGAACTGATCACCTAAGACTCCCCCGGTTGTGCAACCTCGGGGAGTCACATCTAATGAGGACAACAAGCGTCAGGTCTAGAACCCGGCCACCCCAGACTAGGGCTCGATTTACTCCGTCAGTTAGGGCTTGAACTTGAGCAAGAGCGTCGTGTGATCTTTGGCCGGCGTCGTGCATGTCTCGAGGACCGTCAGTGAGCGTCAATTCTCCAGATCTTGCATTGACCCTCTATATCTGGCCTGATCTCGGCGACACTCAACCCATGGAAAAACCTTCATTTAGAGAGAGAGAGAGAGGGAGAGAGAGAGAGAGACAATGAGCAGGGGGGGGGGGGGGGGGGGAAGATCCATTTGAGTGCGAAAAAAGATTACGAAAAATTGGTGAAGGCCAAATTGGAATAATAAAAAATTTTCAAGAGACATAGGCTCCATTATTCCGAATATGTTAAATGCCAAATGATAGCGGGTTGGTTATAGAAGAACATGATTTTCCACTCTCTGTCTTTGGATGAGTTTTTAAATACGAGTTAAAAAAAAATGGATTGATACTTCTTAATGGAAAACTAGCATTCATCTTACAAGAGGATCAAGGTACGGTCGTGTTTCTATGGATGAAAAACCAAACTTATCACTCTCAGCTATATTCAAACCACCTGGAAACTATAACAGCTTCAAGCAACTTTTGAGAGATTACCCGTGACTAGAGGGGTCAAATGGGTGGGTCGGGTCGGGTTTGGGTCGGGTCGAATATGGTCCGACCCATATTGACCCATCTTAACCCATATTTAATGACCCATACCCGACCCGACCTACAACTGACATACACCCAACCCGACCCATTTTGACCCATATTAACTCATTTATTCTATTTTAAGTAAATTAAATAATAATAAAAATTAAAAATTAAAAAATTAAAAAAACTATAAATTGACATGCTTATAAATAAATAAAAAAAGGCTGACTAAATATTTATAAATCGATCCAACCTATGTAAGGGAAAACGCCAAAATAAGACGATAGCGATAAAAAAAAAATAATCGATTCACCACTAGGCCGATCGACTTAATGGCCAATAATCCGCTCGCTGTAATTTCTCTTTCATAAAACCCAAAGGATCTTCTCGAATGATGAATGGCACCACATCTCCTCTGTCTTATTTAGTACAAGAATGATAAGAAACATTCAGGTGCTTCAAGGATGACATGTACGCACAAACATTTGATCTTCAACGAAATCCATCACCGCCATGCCCTTTACAGGATGTCACTAACCAAAGTTGAAATTATTAGAGAACTAAACAACACGACAAATTTCAGTATTACCTTGTCATTTTAAAACTACCACAAGGTTAAAACATTATGCATGCTCACACCAGAATTAACAAGAAATCCTTACCCCATTTACATCTAACTATAGTATTTAACAAGACAAACCTTAACATAACTGTTACAAGACTAGAATATACTCCCAAAGGTGAATGTAAAGAAGTTTGACAAAACAATACAAATCCCAAAGGTGCAGAGAAAAATTAACCAGCATTCTTTTCCTCCTTCTCATATTTCCAGCAGCATCAACTTCACAAGCCAGACTATCACCATCAAGAACCACAACATCAACTGAGGGGGCAGAAGCCGGAGGATCAACTGCAGGAACTAGGTTTCTTCTCATCTCTTTTCCAGCAACATCATCTGCAGGAGCCCTCATCTCTTTTCCAGCAGCATCATCTGCAGGAGCCAGAGCATCACCATTAAGAACCACAGCATCGCCTGGGGTGGTAGGAGCCGGAGGATCAAATGCAGGAGCCAGAACTAATATCTAAAATTAATCTTATGCTATATCAATAAAAAAGCACATTCTCTGAAATCGCTATCATGAATGTTCTTCTTCAGATGATGGGTTTCTCAAATTTGAACCTGAGCCAAAAAATAATTCACAAGACCTCATTTCTTAAGCCAATTCTAAATCTACTAAAATGATATTTGTTGATCAGCAAGAGTCTAAAATAATATGCAACAACATGTGCATTAAATCATGTGAGTAAACCAAGAGGAGAATGAGATAATAAAAAAAGTACCTAATGCAAATAGTCTTCAAAGTTAACAATGAGAGACTCATCATCGAAATCTTCCTCAGGTGGAACTCCAAATAACCAATTTCTGGTGCATAGCTCGGCCTCCACATTTTCAAGTGAAAGAGAACTACGATATTTATTTAGAATGCGTCCTCCAATGCTAAAGGCCGACTCTGAGGCAACGGAAGTGATAGGAATGCTCAATATATCACGTGCCATAAAAGACAACTCAGGATACCGCTGTGAATGAGCTTTCCAATAATCAAGGACATTGAGATTTGGATGTTGTTTTCTATCAAGCCTATTCTCCTCCAAATACAAATCCAATTGTGACTTACTAGATTGTGATCCAAAGTGTTCACTCTCGAATGCATCGTACTCATCAAGATGGTCCTCTATGTTCTCAAGAATGTCCTCAACTGAAATGTTGCCTCGACTACTTGAAGATGTAAAGCGATCAACTCTAGACGTAGAGGCTACATATTCATCAAAAAGCATATAGAGTTTTTCTCGAATGCTCTGTACAAATTCTACATGATCATCCATGCCCAACTTTGAATAGCAAAACTCTAACAAGTGTAGCTTATAGCGAGGATCCAATATAGCTGCAAAAGATAAGACAACACTATAACACTTCCAATATTTTTCAAACTTCTTTAGCATTGCCTTGGCCATAGTTTTTATAGCTACATCTTCACTACTACTCGCCTTTAGCAAACGAAACTGGATTTGCCATACTCCATAGAAATATAAATTCGCCGTGGGATATCTAACTCCAGAGAAAAGAGTAGAAATATCATAAAAGGGTTGTAACAAGAATGCAATTTTCTGCGCTCTAACCCAATCATGAGATGATGGGCATGTGTGAAAGTTACTATCAATTAACTTCAAATGGGAAAATGCTTGTTTAAAGACCAAAGCACCTTCAAGCATTAGGTACGTATAGTTTCATCTAGTAGCCACATCTTGACGTACCTTTTTACCCGTCTTCAAGCATGATTGTGATATACATTTAGCAAATTTTACTTTCCTCCCTTGTGTAGCTCTCACATATTTCACAGATTCTCTAATATTTTGCAATGATCCATCAATCCCCTTTAGACCTTCTTGCACAATGAGATTCAAAATATGTGCACCACAACGCACATGAAAAAACTGGCCATCACATAACAAAGACGATCCAATAGGTGTATTTTTCCAAATATCAACCATACTATCATTGTATGATGCGTTATCCAATGTAATACTGAAAATCCTCCTCTCAATACCCTACTCTTTCAACAAAGTCTGCAATTTTTCTAGTAGAATGTTGCCGCTATATGGAGGTGGCACATAGGAGAAGCACAAAACCTTTGCATGTAATTCCCAGTTCTCATCAATGTAATGGGCAGTGATAGTCATATAATGATCAGTTGTAATAGAAGTCCACAGATCAGAAGTCAAACATATTCTACTCGAAAGTGACGCTAAACTTGACCTCAAACTTCTCTTCTCTTTCTCATAAACTTTTATGACATCACTTCTTGCTGTATTTCTTGATATGTGCTTCATCTGGGGGTTGAGGTAACTAAACAACTCTCTAGTAGCCTCATGCTCTACAAAAGAGTAGGTATAATTATGCTTAATTATTGCTTTTGCTAACTTCCCTCTAAACACAACTTGATCAAATCGTTCTGTGGAACCACCAACATCAGCCTCTCAATTGTGACAATTATTTAAATGACGCAACATATTTTTTGTCCCATGGCTAGCCATGTAAGTTTGTTCGCACCACTTACACTTGGCATTTTCCTTGCCATCCTCATCTGTGAATCTTTCAAATTCAGACCATACAGTAGAAGTGAATCTTTTCGATCGCTTAGAGCAAATAGAGTTATTTTCCTCATCCTCGTGAACTATGGATGCAACTCTATGTCTCTTGGATTGTTCCGTAGTTAAACACTCTTCTGGATCCTCGTTAGATCTTGATATGTCAACTAATTAGTTAGAGAAAACGTGAATTAGAGTAGGTTGTAAAAGCTAAAAGTAAAATTAACATCCAAAAATTCTATGCCCTTCTAATTTCTAGAAAAAGAAAAGCTAAAAATTAAACTGGTTTAGAATTGTACTACTCACAAGGCCTCACGAATGGATCCAATGGGTCCGACATCTCCAAAGCAATAGTTTTTCAGGTGGTGGGAAGTTTGGCTGTATCACCAAAGAAGAAGATGTCACTAATAAGAGCGGATGCATCTATTACACTAGTTGTGAAGCAGCCAAGGACACTTCTCCATGAGAGTAGAGATACAGATAAGCTGTCATGCTTGTGGGAACAATTATTGTCATCCACGTAGCACACTGCAAGATCAAATCAAGCAAGTGTGAGAATATGTTTTAAAAAGGGAAGTAGACAAATTTGGCTAAAATTCAAAATGTTTCAAGACCTCCATTATTGAGTGATCCCGTTCAGCAAAAGCAGCAGCAACACGGCCTTGAAAAAACTTTAGCTGCTTCTCAGCTTCCAGGTTCTGCAGAAAGCTATAGTTAAACGCGAATTTTCACAAAAGAAGGCAGAATTAAAGAATCAAGAAACGAAGCAGACCTTTGTGACTTCTGCACTATGTAAGTCTGCCAGTTGGCTCTGAATATGGACAAAGATAAAGTGAGTTCATAAATCTCATAAATTAGATCATAAACTGACTTAAAGTAAGTCACCATTTCACCTTGATTCTGTATGCCTCTGAAAGCTCCTCTTGAAGATTTATATTTTCTCTTGAACATAAAGCTAGGTTCTTTTTCAAAGTCTCGATCTCCTGCTCCAAGCTAGCTGTCCTAGTAGCGCAGTAGTTACATAAAATCTCTTAAATTTCCATCTAAAGTAGAGATTACTGTACACCCAAACAAAGAGGAGAGAAAGGACAACGAATAGCCTGGAAGGCCAAATGCAGAAGATGAAGAAGAAATGAGGAAATACATACCATCGATCTCAAAGGTAGGAGTTAATAAAATTACCTTTGAAAATGCATTTTAGTAGCCACAACAAGATAGTCAGGCCCTGTTTGCTGCATACATAGTTGCTCGATGTCTTTACGTAACTCATCACGCTCTGCATAAAGGGATTCCATCAACCATAACCCCAAATGAGAAAGCTTTCGTGTCCATCAATTCTCTCACTTCCTTATACTAAGTATGGGTGAAAAGAAGTGAGGCAAGCCAGATAGAGATGCGAAAAGAATAGATGTAAGGAAAACATAGAGAGTAAAGGCAGCGTTTAGATTTTCGATCCGTTCAAAACACCTTAAAGGAACCAAAAACTGAGACTAGGGTGAACACCGGCCTCTCCAACATCCCAACACTCCCATGACATTTCTTTCTAACGAGGAAAGATCAAAATCTTAGAGAGAAAACCTACGAAATTAAGCAAACGCGAATTCTCCCACTTGAATACGCACCCATGAAATGAAAAGCACAGGCCAAATGGAGAAGTTAACACCGAAAATGCTCGACAAACGTACCGCGCTCGAGCTGCTAGATGCGAAGCAACAGCGGCTCGGTGCCACCAGAATTTTCAGCCATTTTAAATGCTGGAAACTAGAAACAACCTCCATTTCACTTCTACATGCGTCTTTCGTCACATGAAATATCATACTTCGTATGTATCTTCATTTCTTCTTCTTCAATTCATCATAAGAAATACTTCATATTGAATACGAAGATGGAAGGGATTCACGTGTAGGGCTCTGTGTGGGAGCGTGCACCATGTGCGATCCTCGGTTGATCCAACTTTTCTTACATAAAAACGGAATTCCTTTTTATTTTTTTGGAAAAACAACTGATCATTGATTAGCTCGTCTCACGGATCTTGTCTCTCTCTTCCCCCCCCCCCCCCCACCCCTCCTCTTTCACTAGTTCAGCCATGACTTGTCTCGCTATATACAATGTAGTTTCTTAGCCACAGGAACAACTTGCACAATTTTGCTAAAAACTAGTAGAATGTTACCTAGTATCAATACTCGATGGAGTATATAAAGAGACTTTCACTGTCACTGAAAGCTTGAGCGAATTTAATGCTTCTGCCTTTAATTTCAAATCTTTGAGCACAACATCTCCTATAGACCCAAAATGCTTTAAGTGCTTCTAAGAGAGCTTCCAAAAGTCTAAAATATCGTATCTGTCACAAGACGATGACAGCTTAACCATCATTATTCTCTAGAACAAACTGCAATGCCATCAAGAAAAGTTACCCTGCTCCACGTTTGTCCTTATCAATAAGCTGCCATTAATTTCCTTAGGCAAAAGAAGGGTAAGAATGAATTTCCTATTTGTTTATGCAGAACCAATTTGTTCTATTCTGTTTCGTCCCAAATTTTCCTTTTCTTGCAATGGTGATTTGATGAGCTGTTTTGGTTTAGCTGATGACCCAATTCCTACTCTCTCTCTCTCTCTCTCTCTCTCTCTCTCTCTCTCTCTCTCTCTCTCTCTAACCCATTAAAATCATGCAGTTTTTCTCCACCCTCTGCCTGCTCTGCTCTTAAGTATACTTATGGTAGACTCATATAGGCAATCACGAAACAATGTGAGGACAATATTATCAATTCCACATTCTTTCCACAGACCTTGAGATGCCGAACCAACAAACTTTTTGATTGATATCAAGGCAATTACTTCAGTTGAGACTCATTCTAGCAATGAACTTATCAAGAAAGCTAAGCACACCAGACAAGTTAAATTGAAAAACAAGAGAGATTGAAGAGGAGGAAAAGGAGGCAAATTACAATAGCCACACTACCCCCAATTAGATTTTGTCACAATTATTAGTTGGACAAGAACTTGTAGTGAGCCCCAGGCAATTCACAAGTTACTATGCTGAAGAATTGGCTACTGGCCTACTATGATGAAGGCCAGACCTGCATAACAATAACCAGTTATGCAATGAACTGAATAGAAACTTAAAGGCTTAACTGATAGGCTCTAGTTCGAGGACAGCTACTGAAGAATTAGCTGGAACCATGGATACTGATGAGCTTGTCAACCATTAAGAATTGCAAACCACCCAAAGTCATAACAATCATAACCTAAATAGCATCTATTCACCTAGTTCTGTTTTTGCACTAAACAGTCAAAAGCGAAGGTGATCCTTCATAATGTTCATCTTGCAACTACCAAAGACATGATGATCAAATAGCCCAGAAATAAAAATCTAAAGTAAAACACAATATACACACACAATATGGAAAATCACATATCCCCAACAATCAAACCAATTTCATAATGTACTTAGAAAAGCACAATGAACAAGCTTGCTTGGCAATTTACACAGAAGAATTATAGAGTGAATGCCAACAACATGATGAGGATCAGAAGGAGTAGATCAAATGCAATGAACAATAATCGTAATGCATAGCATGTTAAGCATGTTAAGTTATTTCCCAGAAACCACAGATGTTAAGAAAAAAAGAACTTCTTCACCACCCCATCTGGAAATAAAAATCTAAAGTAAAACACAATATATGCACACAATATGGAAAATCACAGTTCCATGCTCTAGAACTCGTCAATCGTCACCAAAACCAAAGGACCGGCTGGAGAGAGAGAGAGAGAGAGAGAGAGAGAGAGAGAGAGAGAGAGAGAGAGAGAGAGAGAGAGAGAACAGGGAAGTATAGAACAAACAAAAGAATCTTACGTGAGCTTCGAACATGGCGGAAGATCAAGCTCGTCACCGCGAGTGACGAAACCAACGAGAGATTACACTTCGATCGTGCTGCCCGGGGGGGGGGGGGGGGGGGTGGGAACAGACGCGGCGGGGACGACAATCGCCGATCACAGAGGCACAGGACGAAGTCGGCTTCGCAAGATCGGACTGCGAATGAAACCCTCCTCTTCTATTGGATAGAGAGAGAGCAAGCGTTGGGTAGGTCACAACTCACAAGTCTTACGAGTGCAAAGCTTGTTGGGTCAAAAATGGGTAAAAGTGGGTCCAAAATGGGTTTCACATGTGGCCCATATTTGACCCACTTAATTTTACGTCAATATTTTGAACCCATTTTTAGAGGCCCTCTAAAAATTAGTGACCCATATAAGACCCATTTTATACCAAAAAAATGGGTCAAATATGGGTCTATGACCCATATTGACAGCTCTAAACTTTTCCCATTGTGACAAATTTATCTTGAACTTTTAAAATTTTTTATTATTTAAAATAACTTTAAAAATAAGATAAAAATGAAAAAAAAGGGCTAAAAATTAAAATATATATATCTCCGGCTTCAAGGCCAGCGACCCCTGTCAGCCCTATTCCGACAGAGGTCGCCGGCCTTGAAGCCGGAAAAGCAAATTTTTTTAAAATTTTTTTAGCCCTTTTTAAAATTTTTCAGCTTATTTTTAAAATTATTTAAATAAAAATTTAAAGTTCAGGGTAAATCCATCACAAATGGTAAAGTTCAGGGTAAATTTATCACAAATTTAAAAGTTTAGGGTAAATCTATCACAATAGAAAAAGTTAAGGGTTTTTAGTGTCACAAAAAAAAGTTCAGCGTAAATTTGTTACAAAGGGTAAAATTCAGGGTTTTTGGTGTTACAAAAAAAAGTTCAGGGTAAATTTGTCACAAATGGTAAAGTTTAGGGTTTTTGGTGTCACAAAAAAAAGTTCAGGGTAAATTTGTCACAAATGGTAAAGTTCAGGGTTTTTGGTGGTATTTTCCCTTAATTTTTTAAAATCGCTTCCAACATTCCATACTAAACATTCTATTGAATAACTAACTTTACTAATGTACCTGAAAAACTAAATACCTATATATATGATTCGTTATTTATATTTATTTACTATTGTAATTTTATTGATAAAAGAATTTTTTTTTCTAGCGAAAAATAGCTTTTATACTATGGAGCCAAAGTCCACACCAACTTGGTCAATGGCATTCTAGTATTTGGGAAATTAGTTGCTTCATCTAATCCGCAAAAGGAGGCCATTAGAAATTGAATTGTAAGATACTCACCAAGTAAACTTAATATGCATTGCTAATTTAAAAATATTTATATTTATCTATTCTAAAATTACGAACTCAAATTGTGTAAAACTGGGATGATTAGGTTATAAAAAAACATGAGACTTTTTGTAAACCAACTTCTAACTATCTTATTATCTTTTAAATGGCGGTTTTACTGATTAGTTATCCGTAAATCATAAATAAATAACTAAACTAATCTGACAAATATATATATATGGATTTTCATGAAATCTTGAAAATTCGATATTAAAATCCTCTTTCAAATTTTCTTTTCATATTTTAAAGATAGTCGAAATGAAAAGTTCACATTTAAGGGTGAGTTTATTTCTCAAGAAAAATTTCATGATAAAAGAAAATGCTTTACGGGAAATCATTTTTCGAATTTTAAGCATGCATATTCTCTTTAACCATAAATAATTTTTGGTTACTTGATGATTTTCAATAAACTAGACGCGTGAAAGTCTAGAAAACTAACTCATGGAAAAAAATTTATCTCTCAAACAAATGCGCCCTAAGAAAGACTCAGAACGGTATTCGAGTTACAACAGAACTTTGTCTAGACGAATTTGGGACGACTGGCTCAATTGGATATCTTCCATGATTTGAGAAGTGCATTCAAAAAGTAGGGTCGGGGCTGCGGGGGCTTGCGGCCACATCTAGGGACAACCCCTTCTCGTTGAACTTGACATCGTCTTTTTCCACATCATTATTTCGCATCTTCTTCTCTCTTTTTCGACTTCTTCCCCCCTAACCCCGTTGAAGATGCCATTATCTTCCTTTAAAAGGAAGTATAGTGTTCAAGAGCATTTTGACACTGTGGAATGTGGAGGAGAGAGAGAGAGATGCGGTACACAGTAAGGGTGACTGGTTTCAGAGTATGCAGTTTTCACGTTAGAATTAGGAATTTGGAACCAGAAATTGCCGACTAATGGTCATTTCCACATAATGGAATCCGAGAACCATCCCTAATTTCGTGGATCCACCTAGAAACTAGAACGCTCACTGTGTACTACACGGGTCGTTGGAAACGCACCCAGGTCAATAATCGAGTGTGGAGGATTATCATCCTCCGTTCTGGTGTCAACACGAGCGCATGACCCGAGACAGCATGCACATGGCTCAGTGCTCTGGTAGCTCCATTCCTTTCTCGGAAAAAATGATTGTTTTCTCAAGCTATGTAATTGATGAGTAATCTAAGGATGGAAGAATGTAGCCAATGTGGCTAGAAGCTCTATTGGACAAAACTATTCGTGGTTTATATTGATCTTGATAAATACAAGAAATGTTTATGCTTCGGATAATATTCACATTGAAAGGACTCTTGATATGATTAGAGAAATGATTCTTTATGACTAGAAGTACATAGATAAACAAGTCTATGAGTATGGAGAATTCATATTGACTTGGAAGTATCAAAGTTCTATGTCTGCGGAATCTACATCATCATCGTTGTTAAAGTATCAACGTACTACATGAATATCTATGTGGCAAAGGCCGGGTATCAGCAAGGCACACTATGGATATCAGCATGGCATACACTGGATCTCAACAAAGTACTACGACTGCTGAATATGAGCAAAATATTTGTAACACCAGAGACGAAGTTCTTGCCACTAATTTCAAGACCATTATTTTGAGCTGTTTTGTCTCATCCTTTCCATAGCTGAAGCACTCCATTTTTGGGAACCAAGGTGAAACTTTCCAAATGACATGAAAACTTATCCAAAGGGACCCAAATTATATGGAAATAATCACATTCCCCGAAAAGAATTCTCGGTCATTTTGCCATAAGATGGACTCTAGAAATTCATATATGGTGATTTATGTCCATACAAAAATGGACTCTAGAAATTCGTGCATCAATTTCCATGTACGTAGGGTTGTTGCTATGGTGGAGCTCGAATTGCTTATATATATCGGTTGGCGTTCTGACTAATTTTCCACAACCCATCATACCATCAAAAACCTAAAGAGAAGTGAGAAAAGAAGGTCACCAAAATGGCTCCAAGAAGAGTTTGTTCGTTCATGTGCATTCTTTGCCTCATCGCTCTCTGCTTCACAGGTATTGGGAGCTCTATTGAGTACATTTTTGTTTCGGTTTAGACCACGCTCGAGACCGGAAAGCTCGAAGGACGCATTTATCCATTCGATCAAACGTCCATATAATTTATGTTATGTCTTACGTTGATTGCTGAAATGTCTTGAATTCTGGTGCATCTCAGAAACATCAGTTGCGAGAGATGTCAAGGTGGTATCTATAAGGTATTACGACATAGGGCTGAGTTCAAAGTTCCCGGACTGCAACGAAACTTGCATCAAAATAATGGGGACTACCAAGAGCGGGTTTTGCAAGGCAAATGAAGCTGGATCTAATCGTTGTTGTTGCTTAATTTAGATGGAAATTGCGTAACTTTGAGCCCATGTTGTTATCACGGTTTTGATTGTTATGAATAAAATCCCATCTTCCGGTACAATTTTTCTCAATGAATGATGGGCATTTGACATACCTCGCAAGCTTAAGATGGGTACCTGAATTTGCTAATATGTGATCTATAGTTGTAAAAAGTTAGCTTTTGGGATCCTACAAACCCTCCTTCCCACAATTCTCGATTATTCTTTTGATTGACCTCCAGAAAAATTAAATTTATCAAAGGCAAAGTTTTTAGTTCGACCTACCGAAGATCAATTTTGAATTTGACCTACAAAATGGTAATGTTGTGATACGGTACGTTGTTGGCTATTTCAACACCAGCATGACATCACGTTACAAATTTTATGATAGTTGATATGGTGGTGAAGTAACTCGAGATGAAATTGAAAGTCTGATTAACCAGAAAATAGCCTTACACATTGTTTAGGCTAATCTTCTCGATTTATAATAGTAGGAGATATTCTTACACGTGATCCACCCAATTTTTGCACGCCTCACGTTGGAATAGCTATTCACCATCTATAATCTAATCTCCGAGTTTTTCGCTTTCTACTTATCCATGCCTTAGCGATTCCATATTTTACAGTTTGTTTGCCCTCTACAAGCATCGAGTAAAGTGTCAGAAAAGTATTAAACCTTTTATTGGTGTCAATTTAATTCTAAACCTTTTATTAGTGTTAATTTAGTCATAAACTTTTTATCGATGGCCTCCACAAGGAAGTTGAAGAACCTCTCCTCATCACTGGCTATGAGCTTCATGTAAACCCTAGTGGTGGAGTCATTGGCCAATGCCTAGTCACTAGTGAGCAATCCTAGCCTCTTCTCTTCTTGAGATTTCCACAGTAGGCGTTGTCAAACCGGAATGGTGATATGACGTCATTCACTGTAAAACCTTCGGAGTTGAAACTCAGGCAAGTGGTGTGTAGGCTCTAGGCGAAGCTCGGATCCATGGTCGGGTCCATGTCAACAATTTTGCTGAAGTTGCATATCTTGGACATGAACTCCTTGCGATCGAAGAAGCCAATGGTGTGGCCATGTTAATAAACGATCCATTTACTAGAGAAATCCAGAAGAATGTAAAAAATATTTAGTCTTCATGTATTTGAAGTGTGTTGTGTAGAGCTTTTGTACAAAAATTTTTTTGGATAAAAGTAAAAAGTATATAGGGTAAAATGCTAATTGAGAAAAATTCCACATTAGATTATATTCATATGAGTCATATTAGTTTGTCAATGTATAACGAAGTAATTCCATGAACACTTCTTATTATCTCATAATTAACAAGAAATTGAGATCATTAGGAAAATTACGCCTACACTACATATTTTGATTTGGTTACAATTAAACACTTAATTATACGAATGAAATTGTCATATTAGATCTCATTGTTAGTACTTGACTAATAGTATACAATTAAGCACTTAGTTTTGGCTGGACATTGCTAACATGGATGTCAGACAGCCCAAATAGCACGGCAGGCGCTGACATGAATATCTTTAATGATTTTTATTTTATTTTCTTTTTTTTCCCTTTCCCCTGATAGAAAAAAAAGAGAAAGGAAAAGGAATTAAAAAAAAATAAAAATTTATTAAAATATTAATAAAAATATCTGCGTCAGCAATGTCCAATCAAAATTAACCGAAAGGACTGAAATAGCTCTAGGTCAAAAGGTTTAGGACAAAATTGATACCATTAAAAGGTTGATGACTAAATTTGCATCAATACACTAAATTTATGACTTTTCTCACACATTTTCCTAATTTGGAGAGATCGGGGCCATTTGGTTTAGATGTTTACTTCTAGATGAAGATCATGGTTACTATTAGTAGGTGTTTTCAAACTGGAATGGCGATGTAACATCGTTCACTATAAAAACCTCAGGAGTTGAGGCTCGGGCAAGCGGCATGCAGGCTCTGGCGAAGCTCGGGTTCATGGTCGAGTCTGTGTCAACAGTTTTGCTGAAGCTGTGTATCCTGGACGTGAACTCCTTGCAGCCGAAGAAGCCAATGCTGTGGCCCTGTTAAGAAATGATCCACTTACTAGAGAAATCTAGAAGAATGCAAAAAAAAAAAATATTTAGTCTGTGATTATCGAGGAAAGAAAAAAAAGGACGCATGAATCGTTTTTGATTCAATCGTCACATGTGGGAGTATAAGAATACCTAAAATAATTGAGTTGAAGTGGTAACAAGATTTCGACCCAAAACCTTACCCAAAAAAAAGATTTCGACCCAAAACAAAAAGTGGTAAATTAATTGAGTTGAATAGCACGTTGTTGCTCCACGAACTTATAATTTTCTTCGCAATTTCACACGTACAAAGTTACATCAGATCGGTATGGTAAATTGATTTGATACGGTTGGTGCGGTTGAAACTTACATGTTTTAGCTAAAGAGGATCACGACTTTGGACATATCTCTTTTTTTTTTTTTCTAGCATAATTAATAAGTTACCATGGAAACGAGCGAGGAAGCGACCATGTAAATTGATTTTATACGGTCGGTGCAGCTGAAACTTACAAGTGTTAGTATATTGATTGTTTATATGTTGTTTTGTCAAAGTAAAGGTTATTGTAAGAGGGGAGGATTGAGTGTGGTCGCATGTATCTTCTTCCCTTTTCTTGGTTTTGTCTCTCTACGTCGAGAAAATATTGGGTGTTCACAAAACGCCATGTCAATTGCTGACGTGGCGCGTGTTTTTTACTCATACACAACAATAGATTGACATGTGTCTATTGAGTGGAATAAAAAAATAAAAAAAAAACTTGATTTTTATCTTCTTCTTCCTCCATTCACAAAAAAAAAAATCAAATAAAAATTATGAAAGTATTATTAAAAAATATTCATGTCAGTACCAAGCCATGTCACTACTTGTAATTTTTCAGATTGAAACTCAATGGTTTCTCTCCTTCACGATTTGGGAACTTTTGACTTTCCATCTTTGAAAGTACGGGGGGTACTCGCAAGAAGCAAGACATTACAGATATAGCAATCAAATTTCTATAAGTACTTACATGGTATGAGCCGTTAAAGTTATGCCTCCGTTTATAGCCAATATTTACACATGTTTGTAGATTTGAGAATCAATATTTTGATTCTAGTTTTCTATAAGCCATGAACCAAAAATTGATTTGAGTGATTAATTGATGTTTCAACCTGGACATTAGGGTTGTGATGCATCCATCTTGATCGCATCGAACAAAGTAGAGAGGGATGTAGAGATAAACCTGTCCCTCTCCGAAGAAGATATTTCGAGCAAAAAGAGCAGTCGAGCTCCAAGTTCTGGGGGTCCTCTCTTGCAACGAGGTGATAATAATTGCACTCAGGGACTGCTAGCATACACGTGTGAGTTTTATTAAAAAAATCTCATATCAAAAAATCAATTAATATATCCAAGTTAACCCATAATGTGGGTCCAACTGATTATTTTGACAAGCTCGAACTTAGGCTCCATTTTGACAATCTCTCAGGTAAAAGTATTTAGACTTTTGTTGCACGCTCCTAACAAATGATATCAAAGTCGATAATTGATTGGTAGCTTATTCCCAATATATATCGATGTGTGGTGAATATCTCATCAAGGAAGGAACCTAATGACCAACGCAGAATCTGTTGACCAACGCAATTTTCGGGTCAGTGGAGCAAATCTAACACCGAAGCTCATACATGATAGGGAAGATTGTTAGGATTCACGTGTAGTTGTGTTAGAGAAGTCTCACCTCAGAGAATTAACGTGTTTTGGAGCAATTAATATATTCAAGTTGATTCATAACTCATTAGCTTAAGTTTTTGGACTTGAGCTCTCTTTTGACGATGTTATGGGGTGAAAGTGTTGGACTTATGCTGCACGCTCCCGATAGGGATCTCGTTAATAATGGCTTTCATTATTATATTTTCCCTTTTAATTACTTTTTTTCATCCAATTCTCCAAGCGGGCGGACCAATGTGGGAAGTGCTCAAGGGGAGAAAAGATGGCTTGATCTCCGAGGCATCAACAGTGGATGGGAACATCCCACTGCCGAATCAAAACCCTCTTCGAAATCATCTCTCTTTTCAACTCCAAGGGCGTCTCAACCCAAGACATGGTGGCCTTGTCCGGGGGCCACCCCATTAGCTTCTCCAACTGCGAGGAGTTCACGTCCAGGATATACATCTTCAGGAAAACTGCTGGCACGGACTCAACCATGGACCCGAGCTTCGCCGAGGGCCTGCACGCTACTCGCCCGAGCCTCAACTCTCGAGGTTTTATAGTGAACGACATTACATCACCATTCCGATTCGACAATTGCTTATTATGCCAATCTCAAGAAGAAGCTGGGATTGCTCGCTAGTGACCAAGTGTTGACCAATGACTCCACCACTGGGGATTAGAGATGCTTCATTGGACGATTGTCACAAAATAGGCTATTGCATAGCATGTGCAATCATAGCCTCTTTTCGAGATTGCCATAATAAGCATTGTCGAATCGAAACGGCGATGTGACAGCCTTCACTATGAAACCTCAGGAGTTGAGGCTCGAGCAAGTGGCATGTAGGCTTTGGGCGAAGCTCCGGTCCATGGTTGGTCCGTGTCTGCAGTTTTGCTGAAGTTGTATATCCTGGACGTGAACTCCTTGCAACTGGAGATGCCAATGGTGTGGCCCTATTAAGAAATGATCCATTTACTGGAGAAATCAAGAAAAATACAAAAAAAAAAAATATTTAGTCTTCATGTATTCGAAGTGTGTGGAGTTGTGTAGAGCTTTTGTATAAAAAAATCTTGGATAAAAGTAAAAAGTGTATAGGGTAAAAAAGGAAGCCGCGTAGCTTGTGTCTCTAGCACTTGTAAAAAAGTTTGTTGATTAAACTTGTCTATAAATGGGCAAGAGTTCTCACCCTTGTAAGAGGTAGAACAACTAGAAAATAATGGATAAGTACACTACAAGTACTATAATTCTTATACGGTGCTCACTTAAGTGTCATAATTTTGAAAAATCGACCACTTAATTCTACCGATGACCCTTGCTGGCCACAATTGGCTAGCCCAAGGGCAAAGGGTTGTTGGTGACCCTCGCCGGGCAAGGCGTAAAAAAATTTAAAATAAAACAAAAATAAAAATATAATAAAAATTAGAAAATATTTTAAAAAAATCCACGTGTTATTGAAAAAGAAATAAATTAATAATAATAATAAGTCCACATGGGACGGTTTGCCAGAAGTAGCACTCAAGTGAACAATTTTCTTCCGATATGGCACTTAAGTGAGTATCGTACAAAAATTATAACACTCGTAGTGTACTTATCTTAGAAAAAAAAAGAGTCCCTCCTTCCACATGTAACCTACAATTATTTACTAAACATTTCTCGTTTCTCATTTCTCTCATTTTGTGCCTTGTCCATTCTTCTCTCTTTACCGAGTCCTTCTCACATCGTAAATACACGCTTGCACACACAAAAAGTTAAAGCACTTTCATGACGGATTTCGCAAACTCTAATAGAGCTATCGGAGCCTCATCTCGTTGGTTGTGGACATTTGTCGTAACCACCCTTAACTAAAATTACCTGTCCAAATTTTTCAACCTCACATCCATGGCAAATGTTGTCTCAACCTCATTTCTCATTCCCATTTTTTTTTATGGAAATAATGAAGACTATTAGAGCATCAAAATGACAACATTTCCGATGGCCCAAGATTGATGAGACAGAGAAAGGTTATGAGGCTCCTCAAGAAGGTGCATCTATTCTGGAGAATCAACTACAAAAGGATGCAAGGGCATTATGCATTATTCAGCAAGCTCTCTTAGAATGAAAATTTTTCGAGAAAAATTGGAGCAAATATAGTGAAGAAGGCTTGGAAGATACTATGAGAAAAAATTCAAGGATCGGACAAAGTATGCACTATTCGGCTTCAAACTCTAAGAGGATATTTTGATAATTCCAAAATGAAAGTAAATGAGACCATTCAAGAGTACTATGAAAAATTAAAAGAACTAGTTAAAAAAATAAGAGCCTATAGAGATGAAATCACTGATGAGGGTTGTAGGAAAAAATACTAGTGCCGCTTAATAAAAGATACAGTCCTATCATTGTTGTATCAAGTAATATCACCTAAAGGGGGTGAAGAAGTGATTGTAAATAAATTTGACAACTAATTACGGAATTAAATGAAACAAGTCAAATAAATCATTAATTCAAAATCTGAATAAAGTTCAGCATGACGAGAATGTGCAATATTCTAAACACAACATAAGGAGTTTAGAGTTTGAGAAAATTGCACATAAGGTTTATAGTGGTTTGGTTTAAATAAGCCCACGTCCACTCTTCCACGCTGATAGCCGATTGACTAGATTTCATTAGATGAATCAATGAAGGTTTTACAAGTGTTTATGATCACACACTCTCACAAAGAGCCTCTCAAAGATTAGATGTTTAACTCTCAAGAACAATTATATGAATTTGAAAAACTCAAATACTTTGGAATTCATAGTCTTGATCGCACACTACAACAATCACCATGGATCTTCTTTTATACTCTTGCAACCTCAAACTAGGCGTTGCAAAGGTCCTCTAAAGGATCACTCTTCAATCATTGATTAGACATCGTCAATCTTGATTAGAAGATTTTGTATCTAGAGAGATTTGATAGCCGTTGGTATAAAATCTGAACCCTTCAAATTCAATCGCCAATACAACTAAATATTTAGTTTTCATAAGCAAAGTTCTTCAAATATGAAAGTTTTCTTGTCTCATGGAAAGTAATATCCAATCGTAGATATTCCACTAATCAATTTGTAGAATAATCCAATCAATAAAAAATCATAAACTTTCATAAATAACTCAGCAACAATAGTTATACATTAAACATAGGTCTTTGAAATCTGGAAAACGTATATCGCAGAATTTGAACATTATTCAAAAATAGTCTTCAAAAATAGAAGAATTTCTTGAATCTAAACAGCTAGAGCAGTGAATATGAGCTTGATAAAGTTCTTGTTGATATTTCACATAAGTTTTCTCCAAACATGAAAGTGAATCTTCAAAAGTGATACACCACTCTATCTAAATAATATGATTCAACTTATTTATAAACAAATATGTGACGACTTCATCTTGAGTCTAAATACCGGGTTTGGAATAACGTAAGCTTTTTATTCACGTGTTGTACCTGCAATAAATTATTTTAGAATATTAACAAGATTCTTTCTTAAATAAGATAGTTTTATCAAAATCAAAATATTCAAAATGAGGTTTCTTCAACAATTATTACAATGGTAGAAGCAACTAAAGACTTATCAACCCTATCAGTAAGTGAATTAATTTGCTCTCTAGAAACACATGAGAAAAGACCAATGGCACAAGATGAGGATTCAATCGAAAGTGTCTTTCAGTCAAAAATAAATATACGGTCTCACCAATCTAAAAATAGTGGAAAGAGCTCATGGATAAATAAAAGAGGAGGAGAAACTTCACAAAAGGAAAAATAGCCACTTTGCGGCATTTGCAAGAAAACTAATCATTTGGAGAAAGATTGTTGATTTAAAATTGAATCACAATGCCGCTTTTGTAAATGATATGGCCACATAGAAAAAGACTATTGTTTGAAAACAAATTCTTAACCCAACCATGCTGAAGAAAAGGAAAGAAAAGATAATACATTTTATGCCATGTAGCAAATGATAAGAAAAATGATATGTGGTACACCGATAGTGAGTGTAGCAATTATATGATAGGGGATGAATCTGATGGCGTTCGTGGAGTTGAATAGAGAAAGGTATTGTTAAAACATAGAGAAAATTACAGCTGCTATGAGCATACATGTTATTTCTATCGTAACTTTGCATGTCCTAGACTCATGTTATATACTGGCGCAATCTCTCTTGTAACTTGCAACTTGAAACTTGACTCCGGTTCCGAAAATGAAGAGATTGGCTAGTACAACAACGTGGTTTCCCATTTCCAATTCTAAAAGGATTTTTCGTATCCACTAGTGGTAATGTATTAATCAGTGAGCTCACGGTGTCATTCATATGACTGGTTTCAATATAATGCCTAATTCCTTATGATGGTCATTGGATCTTGGGAACAACTAATGTTCATTCAACCAAGCTATATATGGGAAAATTACCAAAATGGTCATAAACATATTGCAATTGTATCAATTAAATCATTAATATTTTTTTGACAATTTAATCATAAACTATTTGCATTTGTGTCGGTTCAATCTTCCCGACCAACTTTGGCTAATTGATGACTGACGTGGTACTGTCGGCACTGACGTGAGGTTTTTAAAATTATATTCTAATAATATTTTGATTTTTTTCTAATTTTTTTTTCCTTTATACTTTAGTTTCTTTAGCCTTTTTTTTTCCCCGGACCCTAGGGTTGGGACACCCTCACTGGCCAAGGCGAGGGACATGACGCCCTCACGAGATCTGGTTATGCGAGGGTGCCACGACCCTCGTCGTTGGCCTTGATCGTGATAACCCTCATCGGCCTTAGGGTCCAAGAGGGGGAAAAAAGAAAAAAAATAACAAAATGTTAAAATACCATTAAAAAAAAGTCCACATCAATGCCGACAGTGTCACATCAGAGATGACTGGCCAAAAGGTTAATGGCCGAATTAGTAAAAAAAAAAGTTTAAGACTGAATTGACACAATTGTAATATGTTGAATATTTTTTTTGGAAATTCTCTCATGATACACATGCTAAAGAGACATATGATATATATTGACGAACCATCTTGCACTCTTCGAATTTGCTATTTTAGTTTTTACCCGATTTCAACAAGTGAGGAGCTGCCCTGCTCAGGCGAGTGGACCAGAAGAAGAAAGGCCAGCTTAGAATTTTATCAAATGGGGAGCATCTTTCGTGAGAAGTGGCATTCGAAGATGAAAAAAATGATTAATTATATGATATCGGTATTTACAGTGAAGAGATCGTTCGGTGGTCTGGACCTCTCTCATCTCAAAAGTTAGCTCAAAAAATAAGACTTTCCTTCACGTTTATAAGTCGATTAAAAACCCGTTCCATAACCGATATGGGATTACTCGAATAATCAGCCCCTCACACATCAACAACTGAGTCGAAGCCGCAACAACTCGTATCTCTCCCACGTGATTGTTAGATCTAGATTTGTTGGTAATCTAAATTAGCTTTTGGGACGAGAGACCCAAGACCACCCAATAGAGATTATATGGTGCGGCACAGTGATTTTTCCTGGGTTTTTGGATCTACTAGTGATATTTTGTCAGTCAGTGGGCTCGTGGTGTCATTGCTATGATCAGTTTCTATTCAATGTCTATCCCTTGCAATGGGCATTCCCGTCAACTTTGCACAAGTTGGTGGGTGGATAGGCAGCAGCACCGCTGTCTATGGCGAGAAATCAACACTTTCGCCACCAATGGGGTGGTGTGGTCTCTACTCTAATGGGATGAAACCTATATATCGTCGCGCTAGGTTGGAGGGATGGAAAACAACTTATAAGTTCTATCGCATTTGATAGGAAACCCGATCTTATCAATAAAGAAGAATTCATCGCCACCGGTCTCTTTCGGTCTGCTCGGATGCAACGAAACTAATTAGATGGGAGCTGATGGATAGTCGAAAGATGATTTTTTTTATTTTTTATTTTTATGTTTTACTTTTGGACCTCAATAAACTTTAAGGATTTACTTGACTAGCATAAATTCTCGTTACATGGAACTTTCGTCGTATGATTATCAAGAAAACAAGACATAAGAATTGCTTTTGATTCAATTGTCACATGTGGGAGGATAAGAATACCCAAAACAACCGAGTTAAAGTGGTAATAAGATTTCGACCGAAAAAAGAAAAGTGATAACAAGACCACTTGAAAAATCAAGGAACCAATCATGCACCAGTTTCGAAGAGATTCTCGTCCCTCACAAGTTGCCTTTAGAGGATGAGCAATTCTCCGACGAAATTGTAAAAAAATAAGTCCTATATCTTTTTCACTTTTATTAATTCAGTTATAAACCTTTTGAGTTTGTCAATTCAGTCCTAAACCTTTTTTACATTTTTGTCAATTCAATCCTTCCAGCCAATTTTGGGCAAAAATCATTGACATGGTATAGCAAGCGCTGATGCGACCCGGTCGTGCAACGTAGGCTGTTCAACATCCACGTTAATAATATCCGATCAAAATCAATCGAAAGAATTGAATTAGCTATAGGTGAACGACCCCGGCGATTTGGTTTACACGTTTACTTTTAAGTAAAGATCGTGGTTACTTTTAGATGAAGATCTCTTGATTTGACAATTGAATACTCCCTTTCCCATTGCACATGCTATGCTATAGCCTATTTTGTTGCAACCGTCTAAGGATGCATCTGTAATTCCTAATTACCATCTGATCCCATCTCCATTTTAGGACCTTTACTCCATTTTTGGAGGAGTTTGAAATAATTAAACCAATATTAACACAAGTAGTAATCACATGGATCATTGGGTATTTTTGTCGGGAAATGGTCATTAACTAGCGCCCGCTAGCTCTCTACACTGCCAATGCCACAGCATAAAAGGGGGTCGTCACCTTAAGTTTCATTACCGCAAAGCAAAGGCAAATAACATGAACTCCCTCTTCTTTCTTTGCGCTCCTGGCCTCGGTTCTGCGTGCTGCCGCGGCAGCGCCTGATGCGGCGGGCCTCAGCTCCGATCACAACGACAAGACTCGCCCCGAATGTTGAGAAGAATTTCCGCGACGCGGGGCAGGCGTGTTCTGAGCTCCTAGAGTCTTCCGGGAGAGGCCCACATCGCGGATTATCTTCTCCACGTTCGAGGCAAGTATTGATGTGGTGATCGGCGTGTTCGGAGCTTCTAGAATCTTCCGCGACGTCGGCGATATTCGCATCTTCTTCCACTATTACTTCTTCGAGACGCAGGTAGCTATGAATCTCATAGCTTCGTCGCTTCTCTGTGTGATTCATTACTCAAAATAGAGTTTTAGCCCCTCTTGGCTCTCTCTCTCTCCCTCTCTTTCTCTCATTGATCCCTTGAATTTTATCGCGCACAGAATGCCCTAACATATGTCTTGTCCGGGATTCAGAGGAGTCGGGTAAATACTAATGTTTTTCTGGTCTCTCTCTCTCTCTCTCTCTAGTACATGTGATTTCACTCGATCTACTTTGCACAAACCATACGGATCTTGCCTAAACATACTAGAAGAGGGGAATTTTAGATACTATCGAAGCATTACATGACGGTTCTCATGTATCACTAAAAGTTTATCGACTTCTGTACCTATTCGAGCCTTATTACTCCCTCGTCGTCGTCGCCAACTTTTGTACGCCGGAAATAGCGATGGTGATTTTCATTTTCCTCTCTCTTCCTCGAATGAATTTTCCTAAAATGTCCGGGGTCATTTGCACAGGCTGCAATTTTTTCAGAATGAAACTGAAAAAGTTTCTAAAATTTTTGTGAAGTTTTGCCTTGAAAGTAGGGCGTTACGCCGTTACAGATATAGCAATCAGATTGCTATGTATACTAATGTTCACTGAACCGCAATTGCTAATTATTTCACATGGTGTGAGCTATTGAAGTTGGTAAGCCTCCGTTTAAAGCCAATAGAGGTCCCTATCTATTGTTTTCGTTCTTTACTCGCTGCCGGCGACGCGTCGGGAGGTTTATTCCTTTAGATAATTGAAATTGAAGGAGCTCAATTTTTCCGAAAATAAATAACAATATTTGCACATGTACGTAGATCTGAGAATGAACATACGGAAAATCGATTGAGCGACTGATTTTGCAATGCATGCATCTTGAAATCGAGCCTTATTATTCCCTCATCTAGGATCTAGAACTTCAGCTAAACTTCCGACACGGACACGACCATCGCCTTGTCGAACCGGAGCGGCAATGTGGCATTGTTGACTGTGAAACCTCTAGAGCTGAGTTCTCTCGGTGGGCAAGTGATGCGTATGCTCCGGCAAAGCTCGGGTCCACGGTCGGGGCCGGTGTCCGAAGTTTTGCCAATGGTGTAGATCCTGCACGTGAACTTTTTGTAGCCGGAGAAGCCAATGGTGTGGCCCCCCCGGACAAGGCCACCATGCCTTGGGTTGAGAGGCCCTTGAAGACTAGGAGCAGAAAAGAGAGATGATCTCAAAGAGGGTTTGATTCGGCAGTGGGATGTCCCCATCCACTCTTGAATGATTGGAACTTGTGGGTCTTTTATTTACAATATAAAGTCTCATCGACACTTGAAATACACTGATCAAGCGCTCTTATGCCGAAAATGAACAGAGGCAAGCAAGCCAATCGAAAGCGAGCTGAAGTGAAGAAAGTTTCGTTGTGAAGTTGCACCATGATGTAAATTTATTGAGATCAACAATTAGTCTTGGTGAAATTGAAATGAAATTTTTCATACCGGGAAATATTCGGATCGCAACTTTTGTTTCTCATTCGATTCTCAGCCAACCGTAATGACCACTCTGGATGAAATTGAAATGAAACTTGTCGTACCGGAAAACATTCTACTCTCGACCATCCGCAGCAATTTTATGATGTCAAATTGAATTGCGACTTTTATTTCTTGTTCAATTTAGCAAAAAGAGAGAACTAAACAGCTTTAACCGTTAAGCTATTTGCGACTAGAGAACTTTCGCAGAACAAAAAATGATGTTATAACTCTCCATAGCTGATAACTTTTCAGATAAATAATAAATCCAATATTTTTTTTTGTTTCGGAAATAAGTAAGAAAGCAACTTTTACATTGTGATTAGTAATTTCGCATATTGAAAATGTAAGTTTCGACCTCTTTTTGAATTGAAGATAGATTTGTATTCACGATTAACAAAAGTACTGCTCCGGAAACATGTGCCCTAGACAAGAAGTTTTCGACAGAAAAACCTTGGCATTACGAGCTCAAACCCCATTTAACTCTCACAACTCCCAGGACATGAGAGATGAAGTACACAAAGATAGCATTAAAAGAAGGTTGCAGAATTGATGATAAAGTCTCTCCGCATCCATCACATCGACCCCCGTACAGCTGATCGAACAGCAGACGTGCTCGAGAGTTTCCGAAGCTCTCGACATGCGGGACATAGGCAGAGAACCATTTGATCAATGGCAGCTATCCCCACCAATGCCGTGGCTCCCGCAGCAGCTTGCTGCAAGAAGACCATGACATTTGGGAGGGCCTTCATCAGAATCCAATTTTCTTGCACAGACCAGATTGGGAGGGCCCAACTACGCTGATCGTGACTGGGTTTTTTTTTTTTTTTTTTGGTAAAGGTCGTGACTGGGTTGATCACCATAGGAATTGCTTCTGAATCTCTGATGTTTCAGGATGATGGAATTAATTGATCGGGCTGAAGGACATTTCATTGACTTCAAAAATTTTTGCCTTGTGCAAAGAATTGCTAGAGAGCTGGAAAGCGAATTTGATCGGTAGTGTCTCTTTAGGCTGGTGATTATACCTTAAGAAAAGTGACGAGCTGACAATGGCAGGTTCAATGCTTCACTGATCAGATAAGCAGCACAATCTCAGACAAAATTTCCAGGATCTGATAATGTCAACAGAGCTACAATGCAAAGTCTCCAAGGGAGGTAGGGAGGGAGAAGACATGGCTCTAAAGATTTGCAGATAGGATGAGCTTAGAAAGCCCACAGAATTCCTTTCAAGGAATCGATTTTGCCTTGTCATATTTTTCTAAGACTCAAGATGAATTACAAATACAAATGAAATTACTGAATTATCTAATGTTTTGTCCCCTTCAAGTCTTCAGTATCATCTTAAGATTCTCAAAAATCTTGGGGTAACTTTAAAGTGAAGTATCCCCAAATGCCCCTTGAGGCTCGAGATCTGAGGACAACATATATCTTATCATCTCCAGAACCAATTACTACATTCAAGAACTGACTCGACCCCAGATTACTCAGGCTTTGATCTAAAGTGAGTTGCCAGTGTTTGGGACACCGACAAATCCCAGAAGAGAAAACCAATTCTGGCTGCGTTAGGAACAAAGAAGAACAGTTCCTCACAAACGAACCTGTACTTCCGGAGGGCAAATAACTTTATCCAAATGTACTAGCAGTCTGCTGCAAAGTTGAAGAAGAACTTTAGACTCGATGAAGCAGGGTTTCTCACTCTCTAAATTTTCAAACCTTCACCTCCTTCCCCCCCAAGAAGTTGGACCTGAGCACGTCGTTAAAAGGTTTAATGAAAAGCTGAAAAAGAAATCTTTCGTAAGACCTTTTGGTATTTCCTTCCGTTCTGGGAATAGAGGGGAATGTAAAATTTTGCCCATTACCTAAAATGCCTAGTTTCAATTGATTTCATGCACTCGTAGGGCGTTTTATCCTTATAAAACAATTGATCTAAAGTTCCAATTATTTGTTGTTCTTTCAATTACAATATAAGAAGGGTCTTATCAACACAAGCATACATACGAGGATGACTTCAAATTATAAAAATAAAAATAAAAAACACTGTTCTACAAATTGATCGATGTAATGAAAAAATTTGAACCGTTGTTTTCATTTCTTTGGAAAGTTAAGCATCGTGACCTTGATGAATCATACCAAATGCCATGGCAATGCCTGAAATAAAGTTAATTTTAAGAACTAGCGAAGGGATTTAGTCAAATCATGTATGTACATCTATTTGTGACTAGAGAATTTTCAAAGGAAAAAATTTAAGTTATAAATTCTCATGGTAGATAACTTTTCAAATGATTATAATTTCAATAATTTTTTTTCTGAAATAACTTCGGTAATTTTTTTTTGGACAAAACAAGTATTATTTTTACTTCAGTAAGTTAAGAAAGCAACATTTACATTGTGATTAGTTATTTCGCATATTGAAAATATAAGTGTCCGCCTCTTTTTAAATTGAAGATACATCTGTAATTTCACTGGTCAGACAAACAGCACAACATCAACAAATTTCCAAAATCTAATAATGTCAACTGAGCTCCACAAATCTTGCCCTACCCGCCAGCGCGAGTCGCGCCTCAAGACCAAGCTCGTTGAGCACAAGCCCATCCGATGCTCGAGGGCATGATCTGCGCCAAGATCGCCGAGATTGCCAAGTCGGTGAAGTGAATCGAAGAGCTCCAAGCGTCAAAGGAAAGGCTAAGATACAATTAAGTGGATTTAATCTAGAGGTGTCAATATGGATTCAAAACCCATATTTGACCCACTTTATTAAAAATGAGTCAAATATTGGTTACTCGAATTCTAGAAAATAGATTGTTAATGGATTAGCCTAATTATACGTGGTTTGTAAATAGGTTTGTCTTTAGACCCATTTACAACCATTCAACAAGAAAAGCCTAACTCATATGTCAGTTTATGTTTTTTTGATTTTTTTATTTTGATTTTGATTTTTTTTAATAAGTTAAAGAAAGAAAGAGAAATTAAAATTAAAATGATATTTGTTGATCAGCAAGAGTCTAAAATAATATGCAACAACATGTGCATTAAATCATGTGAGTAAACCAAGAGGAGAATGAGATAATAAAAAAAGTACCTAATGCAAATAGTCTTCAAAGTTAACAATGAGAGACTCATCATCGAAATCTTCCTCAGGTGGAACTCCAAATAACCAATTTCTGGTGCATAGCTCGGCCTCCACATTTTCAAGTGAAAGAGAACTACGATATTTATTTAGAATGCGTCCTCCAATGCTAAAGGCTAACTCTGAGGCAACGGAAGTGATAGGAATGCTCAATATATCACGTGCCATAAGAGACAACTCAGGATACCGCTGTGAGTGAGCTTTCCAATAATCAAGGACACTGAGATTTGGATGTTGTTTTCTATCAAGCCTATTCTCCTCCAAATACAAATCCAATTGTGACTTACTAGATTGTGATCCAAAGTGTTCACTCTCGAATGCATCGTACTCATCAAGATGGTCCTCTATGTTCTCAAGAATGTCCTCAACTGAAATGTTGCCTCGACTACTTGAAGATGTAAAGCGATCAACTCTAGACGTAGAGGCTACATATTCATCAAAAAGCATATAGAGTTTTTCCCGAATGCTCTATACAAATCCTACATGATCATCCATGCCCAACTTTGAATAGCAAAACTCTAACAAGTGTAGCTTATAGCGAGGATCCAATATAGCTGCAAAAGATAAGACAACACTATAACATTTCCAATATTTTTCAAACTTCTTTAGCATTGCCTTGGCCATAGTTTTTATAGCTACATCTTCACTACTACTCGCCTTTAGCAAACGAAACTGGATTTGCCATACTCCATAGAAATATAAATTCGCCATGGGATATCTAACTCCAGAGAAAAGAGTAGAAATATCATAAAAGGGTTGTAACAAGAATGCAATTTTTTGAGCTCTGACCCAATCATGAGATGATGGGCATGTGTGAAAGTTACTATCAATTAACTTCAAATGGGAAAATGCTTGTTTAAAGACCAAAGCACCTTCAAGCATTAGGTACGTATAGTTTCATCTAGTAGCCACATCTTGACGTACATTTTTACCCGTCTTCAAGCATGATTGTGATATACATTCAGCAAGTTAAGAAAGCAACATTTACATTGTGATTAGTTATTTCGCATATTGAAAATATAAGTGTCCGCTTCTTTTTAAATTGAAGATAGATCTGTAATTTCACTGATCAGACAAACAGCACAACATCAACAAATTTCCAAAATCTAATAATGTCAACTGAGCTCCACAAATCTTGCCCTACCCGCCAGCGCGAGTCGCGCCTCAAGACCAAGCTCGTTGAGCACAAGCCCATCCGATGCTCGAGGGCATGATCTGCGCCAAGATCGCCGAGATTGCCAAGTCGGTGAAGTGAATCGAAGAGCTCCAAGGGTCAAAGGAAAGGCTGAGATACAATTAAGTGGATTTAAACTAGAGGTGTCAATATGGATTCAAAACCCATATTTGACCCACTTTATTAAAAATGAGTCAAATATTGGTTACTTGAATTCTAGAAGATGGATTGTTAATGGATTAGCCTAATTATATGTGGTTTGTAAATAGGTTTGTCTTTAGACCCATTTACAACCATTTAACAAGAAAAGCCTAACTCATATGTCAGTTTATGTTTTTTTTATTTTTTATTTTGATTTTGATTTTTTTAATAAGTAAAAGAAAGAAAGAGAAATTAAAATTAAAATTAAAATATATATAAAAAAACTATTAATGTTGCCGCTATCTAACTGATGTCCCCATGCTGAAAAAAAAAGGAAAATAAAAAAAATTATTTTTAAGTGAAAATTTAAATATAAAAATTTAAAAATTTAAAAAGTGCAAGAAAAAATTATTAAATTTGTATTGTATGAAAGTGTTTTAGCAACATATTTTCCTTAAAATTTATATAAAAAATAAATATATCATGATTTGATTAAATACAAAAGCGTTTAAGAATTACGGGTCAGGTTAACTATGGATTGTTATATTTATACCATATGAAAGTAGATCAAAACGGATAAAACGAGTTAATATAATTAAGGTCACATTCGATTTAACCCGATCTATCCATTTGACGCCTCTACGTTGTCCTAGAGGCCTCTGTTTTTCCTTAGATGGGCTTTTGAATTTGAAACCTATTCAGTTGACATAAAATCCCTAAGCCCAACACTGGCGCTCCAAGCACCGCAGCCCCACCGTCTGCTGCTACCGTGACTGCTCAGCTTCCCATCGCCGTCCGTCCGTCGGTCGTGCACTCTCTCGGCAGCTACAGCCAGCGACAGACTTCTTCCCGACTCGCTGTCCCGCAGCTCATTCTCCCATCGCCGGCCCCTCGCTCGTTCCCCTGGCCACCGGCTACGTTGTAACGTCTCTCTCTCAGACACCTAAGCAGCTTGTCGCCTGGCCCTATATCGCCTTTCTGTTCACAGGGGCGGAACAATTTCTCCGGCTAAGCTTCAGGTTTCTTTTTCTTTCCCTTTAAAGTTTCGATTTTGATTTTTAATTGATAAAAAGAATGGGATTGTTGTGATGGGGTTGAAGAGTATCTGTAAATGTTGTACGTTGTAGCACGTGACTTGTTATTTGTAGTGTTTGGAATCCGTATACAAATTTTTGCCCCGGACCTTCTTAACTCTTGTAATAATATAAAGAGATGCCAATATCCTGGGAAGAACTGGGGGAACAGGGACCTGGGAATAACTCAATGCATTCCTATGCTCTTGGTTCAAGCTTACTATTGTTTGATTGAATTAAGGCTTGATTTGGGGGGGTTGCAGGATCAATAGTGGGATCAGAAGATGGTGAGGCCTTTTGGAGTGAAACGGGGAAACAAAAAGCGGAAGGAGAAGTTCGATGCGGAGTTTGAGGAACGAGAACATGAGCATGAACCACAATCGAAGCAACTGAAATCTGTTGATGTTTCGAGAGAAGAAGAGGCGGAAAATCAGGAGAAGCAATCAGAAGAAGCAGAGGATCACGCGGTTCATCAACTCGGAGGCATACCACTTGGACAGGTCCAGAATCAGGGCTCCAAGAACATTGGAGTGACTTTTGTTCTCGAGAAGGCTTCATTAGAAGTCGCTAAAGTCGGAAAGGTCTTTCCCTGCTCTAATCTTAAGATGCATTGGTTTTGAACAGAGGCTGCCAATCATGTGTCACAACCGTGACTTGTGACTCTGATGCTTACTGATCAACTTAATCTTTGCTTGCACAATATAAATTTTTCACTTTAAAAGAAGCAATTTCCATTGCAGTGGTACGTGAGATTGGTAGGTTTCCGTTACTTAGCTGTTTCCGATATGGTGTAATGTGCATGTCTGTATCCATGGTCTTTCTTGGTTGTCTTGCTTCTCCATTAGACTAAGCAACTTGGTCACATTTGCAGACCTATCAGATCTTGAATTCAGATGATCACGCCAACTTTTTGAAGAGGAATGGTAGAAATCCAGCTGATTATAGACCCGACATCATTCACCAGGTTTGTGAACTTGGCTGCTGTGGATTTTATGCTTTTCTTGAAGACTTGTAGACGAAGTTTTACTGAAGGACTGTATTTTTCGCATGCATGGGTTTCATAGTCCGTAGATTCAGTGCTTCCCCCTTACCAGTTAATTTGATAACTCATGATGGCTTAACAAGTTATGTGATCTTTACTATTGTAACCTAGCATGGAAACAGTTGATCGTGCTTCTAGAAGGAATTCTCAGGGGGTGACATGGAAGATAGGGTTTAATTCCAGCTCAAGGGCAAATGGCATCTTGATGAGCAGATACATTTAGTAAACAACCAATTTAACATTTGACTGGTTCTTTTCTTTTTTCTTTATGTAGCTTGTGTGCATTGGGATCAAATGTGTCACTAGTTGGCTTTCTGTTGTGACTGCTTATTGCACCAGTTCACTTAACTCTTGACTTTGCTTTCAGGCTCTTTTGGCAATCCTAGACAGCCCACTTAATAAGGCAGGAAAGGTTCGTGCTGTCTATGTAAGGACTGAAAGGGGTGTGCTCTTTGAAGTCAAGCCTCATGTCCGTATCCCTAGGACATACAAGCGCTTCTCAGGCATAATGTGTGCGTACTTTTTGCTTTTACCTAATAGTATGTTGACCTTTATTGTCCAATTTTTTTATAAAGGCATTTTGTTGTTTTTATATGTCTTTACAGTGCAATTACTGCAAAAATTGAGTATAACAGCTGCGGGCAAGCGTGAGAAACTTTTACGGGTTATCAAAAACCCTGTGACGCAATATCTTCCTGTCAATGCCAGAAGAATCGGTAAGAACTGGGTATCATCTCTCTCTCTCTCTCTCTCTCTCTCTCTCTCTCTCTCTCTCTCTCTCTCTCTCTCTCTCTCTCTACAAGTCAAATGTTGAGTGAATTAAACAATTCTGTTGCTTTCCTTTTGTATCTCAGGATTTTCTCACAGCTCAGAAAAGCTGGTTGAAATGCAGGATTATGTGGCTGCTATTGGTGATGATACTCCTCTAGTGTTTGTGGTGAGTTTCTATCGGGTTGTGTAGTAATATGTTATATCTTTCAGCAGAATGCCTTAATAGTATTCACGTTCAGGTTGGTGCAATGGCACATGGGAAAATCGAAACCGAGTACACAGATGATTTTATTTCAAGTAAGTAAATCAAATTGATTGTTTTTTATCGAATTTAGCTAGAAATTCTAATTCTTTCCTAGTATCGTGTTATGTTGGGTTAGCAGTAGGGTACAAGACTGCTTCCCTGTGGCGAATTTTGTCAAAGATTTGATTGTTACTGCGAATTGCCTGTGCATTGACGTTTTACTTCCCCCTTATAGGGGTCACTGCCCTTGATCAAAGTGAAAGTCAGTTAAATTACCAATTACCAGGGATATTGCAAAAGATTTTCCACCTTTAAACCTATAGTTTGCATCCTTTTAGTTCCCTCTTTCCTGGACTTCATTCTCTTTTCATATCCTAGAATTTGAAGAGAAATTGTATTGCTCTATTGACAATGCGGTGATGCTATCTTTCCTGAGCTACACGTCTTTGCTGTACATGATGTTATCTGTACGAGTCTTGCCATTTTATGCTTATTGCACACCTTACTTTGCCTTGTACTTTGCAACAGTTTCCAACTATCCATTGAGTGCTGCATGTTGTATCAACATAATTTGCGATGCCGTGCGGAAGCATTTGAAGTTTATTTAACCCCACTTAGTCAATAGCTCTCACGGGACAGGTGAATCGATCTCTCCATTTTATTCACAGTCGTATCTGTAGTCCAAGCTAAATGTTGTGATTATTTTCACGAGACTTTGCCATCCGACTTGGTATACTCTCTGCTCACTTTGTGAAATCTATTAAGCGCTGATAAGGTATTCCTATGCCAGGTATTATGGGTAATTACTCAAGACTTAGATCTAATATCGAATGGAGATTTTACAAAGATCCAAGGGGTAAAGAACAGAGTTGAAGGTGTTGCATCCGGTCACTCCAAATCTGTGTCTGCCCCTCGGATGTTAATGGCTCATCCAGTCATAGAACTCCTCTTTAAGTTTAGCCCTTGTATAATTTCAACGACCAAGAGCTCAGAAAAGAAACATAGGTTGTTATTGTACTGTGACTATCATATCAGCTTTGTTACCATCAAATGATTGATAGATGATCCAGGGGATCTTTCTTTTCTGGTTCGGGGTAAAAGCTCCAACAAGCGAGTTGGACTTAGGAAGAGGGGAGGAAGGCTGCCTTATTTTCTATTCAGAGTAAGGATTGTGATACAAATGTTTACTTGTTTCCGATGTAAAATTGAACCTTGAAACCTTAATCAAAACTTTCCAGCTATATGACCCTCCTCTACGTGAACAAACCGTTTCCATCCTGAGTCGGATCTTTCAATGTCCAACTCTGGTATGCTGTTGCTCGAAAATGTAGAGGAAAGGAGAGAATAAAAATTTGCAAAGGGAACCGCCTTTGAATAAGATGAAGAGGTGCTCATTCGATTAGCATAGCGGCAGAATCTGTTCCTTCTTGCTAGCAACCATGCACGAGTTCGGAATATTTGTTCTTGATCCATCGAAAGCCACCCCTTATCGAAGCTTTGATCTTCCCCTCTGTGCCGTACGCCTTGTACCTAATCACTCTCTTCCGTCTCTTGGATTCAGCGTCGCTAAGACCCCATGGCCTCGACAAAGACGGACCTTTATCCTTTGCGTCAGTGGTCTGGTTCCATGGCAAACTTGACGGGTTGACCCTGCCGGATCGATGCAGATCTGTACCCGCATGCCGCTGCATCTGGGCGGAACTGTCTCCACCATAGCCGTAGCTCTCAAGCTTCCGGTCGGTCTCGACTGCTCGAAACCTCGATGGGAAGTCATCCATGATCTTTCTGAGGAGAGAATATGATGAAAATGGGGGTTGATTCGGAGGGGGGTCTTCAAGGGGGAGTTAGGGAGAAGGAATATAAATGGGGAGAGACGTGTTGAACATGTCAATGTCCTCCTGCTTTGCTCCTTTTGAACCAAAGGGCAAGATTCAATACATAGTATTGTTTGACCTGAACTTGATGAGGACGTGAAGACCTTGAACAACAGCTAAAGATTAATTGCAGTGCGTTGAACTGGGCAAATGTTGACAAGAGCGGTCTAATTTCGAAAAATCTTGTGCGTTTGGCCTTTGGCTGAGACTGCTCGTTTCGCGTTTAATTCCATTTTGCACGCTGAAACATAGGGTCGTCCAAAGATTCAGACGGAAGAAAGGCAGGTGCCGTCGGAAGAAAACAGGAGAAAAGTATGCAGAACCACGAATCCCCTCCTGCATTCTAGATGCTGTCAATTACCAATTTGAGCCCCTGAATTTTATTTTTATTGTTTTAGTGGATTATCGGATCTAGAGGTTGTTGATTCGATAATCGATGACATATCAGCTGATGGACTCCGAGAGAATCCCTAGTAGGAATGGGAATTCAAAACGGAGGGCGTGGTCTCGAAAGCACTCTCGGGAAATGCCGTCGAACATAAGGCGGGTGTTCGGTTCGAGTGGTCGACCACTTTCGACGACTTTCCTCGAATACGACCGAGCAAGGAAAGGTGCTAACTGATCTGTGTCTTTTCACAAGGATTTTTCAACATCAATCCGAAATGAAATGCACTGTGATCTTGAAGGAAAGAACCAAAGGCGAGGCAAAAAGCAAGAGATTTTTCCAATGGTACTTTGTGGCTTTACCTTAAAAAAATAAGGATTACTTGCATATGTTCTTAAAGCAAGAATTTTGGAACCGAAAACAGAAGTTCTCTCTCTCTCTCTCTCTTCCCAACTTTGTGTGAATACTTAACCGTAAAGCCCCGAGCTTGGGGAATCTCTGGCCTTTAAGCAACCTTTGCCCCAAGCAATTCCCCTTCTCTTCTCTATGTCTCCATTTATACAAGTTCCGAAAGGACGGCATCGCTTGTCGTCTTGATCAGTGTCATGTGCAAATCGCACGGTTTCGCGGCTCGAGAATGCCTCAAGGAAAGGCCGTCACGCACGCCGACCTCGCGCCGACCCACGGGAGGACCTGCCTGGGCGGCAAGACGGGTGCCGCCCTTGTCGTCTTGACGATTCTGTGCGGCCTGTTCAGCTTCATTCTCTGCCTAGTCGCCGAAGCTACCCGTTCGCAGGTACTTCTTTTGGAACTGTTGGTGTTCACCTTATGTTGGATGGTAAACGGCAAATGAAGGGGCAACATTTTATGGGGTCGGGATTGGTTTGGCGAAGCCACTTGGTTATTCTGAAATTTTTTTTCCTAAGTTTAGTATCTGTTTTGAAATCGGCAATGTTAACTACATCGGTATGGCTCCGATGCTTGAGTTGGACTGTTTCCAAGGTTATGGCACATTTGACAAGATCGACTAAATTCCTGACGATTGAAACCTGATAATACAAGGAACACTGAAACAATGATGTTGGCTGCCGGGTACCGTTGTGGCAGGTGACTTGGGAATCCAATACTGACAGCAGCAAAGAGGGAGGGCCGGATCAGTACGAATGCGTGTACAGCGGGAGCGGGAAGATGCCCCTGTTGTCGGCAGCGGCCGCATTCCTGATATTGGCAGGGGCCATGGTGGTCGAGCACACCTACCTGTTGATCGCCGTCAGCAAATTGCCTCCTTCTTCGACGGATTTCGCTGCCGGGACCCTCACATGGCATGCTGCGTTCTTCTTTGTCTCCACCTGGTAAATGATCACGCTTGCCTTCTGTCATCTCTCCAGTCTCTCTCTCTCTCTCTCTCTCTCCCCCCTCTTTCAATTTGGTGCTTCTATCGGAGATCCCTCGCGTCGTGATCATAAGGCCACCCCCGCCGCGATCACAAGGCCTCTCTGACCAGACATTTGCGGAGCCGGGAATCCCGCAGATGCCATTTTGATTGCTTGTTATGCCATTCGCGATGCGAGTGGCCGCAATCTGTCGCCTTTATATTGAACGAATGCATTTCAAGCGACATCTAGCGATGCCTTTAAAACCACTTTGCTTTGCTTGTTAATATGACCTGATGTAACACAAAGCTACGATCCTGAAAGCATGCTTCTCCCTCTTTGGGCTTCTCAGGATTTCTTTTGCAGTTGGGGAGATCCTTCTGCTGATTGGGCTGAGCGTCGAGTCGGGCCACCTCAAGAATTGGGCCAGGCCGAGGCCCGGTTGCCTCGTCATCCGAGAAGGCCTCTTCTGCGCCGCCGGCGTTTTCGCCTTGGCCACGGTCTTCCTAGCCGCCGGCCTATACTTGACCGCCCTACGCGCCGAGAAGGCATTCCGAGAGCAAGAAATGGCGCGGCAGGAGATGCTCGAGGCCTCGGTGCTCTACGCGTCCCCGCCTCGGTCACCGCCGCCCCGCATCGAGGCCGTCGATCGCGAGGACCCCACGACCGGAGATGGTCATCGGGGTCCGCAACATCCCACTTTTGGGTTCCATTCAGTCTTCAGCAAGTTCTCTGACGTGGTGTGAGCCGAAGTGCATATTATCCCTCGGGGGCTTGGGAGTCAAGTTTTTTATCGGGCAAGTTTCTAGGAAAGATGCAAGTCGGGTAATTTTCCTTTTCCTGTGAGCAAAAAACGTGAGAGGCTTCCTTCGTTAAAGCCTGTGAATATTCACTTTCTTTCCGGTTATCGAATAATCAAGTATTCGATTTTTAATATACTGATTATGCATAACACGAGAACAATCGGCGTACTGAAAACTATCAAATTTCTTTACGCGAGCGCCCGTCCTTCATTCGTTTTTTTTGTCTCGGGTCAGGCTCGGGTCTCGAATTGATCGCCGGGTTCGGAGCTTTTTTTGCCGGGTCGGGTGGGTAGTGAATGGTGGACGGACAAGGAAAGGGAGTGATGCCGAGAAAGGGGTTGGGGGGCAAAAGCAAAGAAAGGGAGGGACAGCAGAGAGGTGTCGCCGTCATTGGATTGTGGGCAGAGCAGAGCCTTCCTTCTTGTTAAGCCCCCCTGTATTTGCTTGATCTTTCTCCTTTTGAGATGAACGCAAGGCAGATTTGCTTCCTCTCTCACTTTGTGGTCCCTTTAGGATTTTGGGAGCGAGGTCCCCCGTCCCATGTTCGCTCAACCCAAATCAGCACAATGAAATCTTTGTCGGGTTTGCCTTCCTATCTCGAGGTGTGTTTTTTTTTAAAGGCTACCGAAAAACATTCCGTTTGATTCCATCTCCGAATTCCCGTCATTTGGCTCGAACGTTTGGTAATTTGCCTGCTTAGAAAACTAAAGGTATTCCACGAGACCGGCGGATTATTCAATGGCCTTTGGACAGTCGAGTCAGTGCAACCGCGCCCCTACATTATCACACCGCGTTATAGATCCATGGTAGAGAGTATTTCACTATCGACGAGTGATGGATGGACAACCTTAGTGACGAATCGTGACATCATGAGACGCTTGTCTTTTTTACGGGCGCATCGAATGTTCCTCCTCCTCCTTCTTCTTCTTCTTTCTAAATTCGCAAAAATGACGGGGCTGACGACCAACACTAGCAACCCCCCTCTAATCATCAAAACGAGTTCCCGACCTCATTATAGAAAATTCGATTTAAGTCACACCGCTTACGAGAGCAAAGGATGATTGAACGGTTATAAAATCTCGAACATAAACAAGGGTAGGAGCGATTACTGATTCAGTCACGCCGGAGACTTTCACAGCTACTATCACTCTACGAACGGGTATTTATCGAGCGTTAAGAAGTATGCGATACGCACGAGTTAAACAGCGCGACACAAAGCTGTCGAAAAGGTTCGTTCATGACACGAATCGAACGCGTGATCTCGCGAAGGACCGACGACCCCCCCAAAACTTTAAAAGCAAAGACGGGAATTCATCAAAAGGTGGGAAAATCGAAAGGGAGCGGCGGATGGCGCGCCTTCCTTCCCCATTTCTCTTTTTTTCCTCCCGACGCCCGTTTTCCCATCTTCCCGCTCGGGGGGGTTTGGCGGGTGGCAATCTCGGTGAAACAATTCAAAAACGGAGGGTATCCGCGTCATTTCATCGGTGTGAAAGCTAGGGTTTTTCGATTTTAAGGATAAAGATTGGATCCGCCTGCGGCGTGTGTCGGTTCGGTTTCAATTTTTGCCTCTCTCTCTCTCTCTCGCGAGTCTCACACACACACTCTCTCTCTCTCTCTCTCTCTCTCTCTCTCTCGCGAGTCGCTCAGTGTGCGCTTGTCGGCTCCATTTTGAGCTTCCTCAAGATCATCACCGACCTCTCTCCCTTGCGCTCTCTCTCTGATCTCTCATTGTGGGTTTGAATCGCTTCGAGCTCCTCCTGTCTACTTCGGTTCAGTAGATCTCACTGTGCGATCGCTTCTTCGTCTCCGATCTCGACGCTCGGGGGTCGATCACTAGGGTTTCTGGTGCTTCGCCGGCTTCGTGGAGCTGCTAGATCTTGCTGAGAGTCGACGCAAATGCCGGATCCGGGTGAAAAGGTTAGTGGGTCGGGCTGATCGTGACTTCTTGCGAGCTCGTCTCGTCTCGTCGAGATCTTGGAGTCTCTCGCGTCGGCTAGGCCGCTGAAACAACTCGATTTGGTTTCGCTGTTGTTGCAGGGATTGACGGACTGTTCCGACGGAGCTTCGGCGGAGGGGAAGAAGACCTGCGCCGATTGCGGGACCTCCAAGACGCCTCTCTGGCGAGGCGGTCCAGCTGGCCCTAAGGTAAGGCTGATCGGTCGATCGATCGCTGGTTCCCATTTCCGACGCGGCATGTGATCGATCTGTGCTTCGGTCTTGCAGTCTCTGTGCAATGCGTGCGGGATCAGGAGCAGGAAGAAGAGGCGGGCCGTGATCGGGCTGAACAAAGTCGGGGTGGAGATCAAGAAGGCGAAGCGCAGCGGCGGCGGCGGCGGCGGCTCCTTGAAGCGGAGGGTCTTGGCCTGGGGGAGGGAAGTGCTGATGCAGAGGTTGAGCGACGAGAGGCAGAGGACGAAGCTCGGAGAGGTCGAGCAAGCCGCGGTGCTCTTGATGGCTCTGTCGTACGGCTCTGTCTACGCCTAGATTCCCATTAAATTTCAGGAATAAGGAGGCGAGAGAAAGAGAAAGCTATTCAAGTTCCGACCTTTCTTCTAGGGTTCCCTTCTTTCTTCTTCTTTTTTTTCCATGGTGTCTGTCAACTTTTGTAGGTGGGTGGTGGAGATCGGCTCTTCTTTTTGTAATCTTTGATTTTAGATCTTGATGGTGATGAACTGATGATGATGACTAACTGTTCTTGGGAGTAGTAGTAGATGGTGTGGTTGAGTGTAACTTGTAGTAGCAGAGCAAAAGGTTCTGTAATGTGCTAACAATTTTTATTCTATGATGTTCCCAAAATTCAACTTCCATTGTCGTGAGTTCTTGTTGTTGCAGAAGATTCTGATTCAGTCAAGCGAGCACACCTGTTTTTGCTTCTGCTTATCTGGTCTTTTCTCGTTAATTTGAGATGGTGGTGATGGATGGAAAAAGTGGGAGACTCTGGGGGAGAGGATCAGACAAAAAATTTTCAAGAGTATGTTCTTGACCACAAGCTTGCTTGGAAAAAGATAAGGGGAAAGGAGGAATTAGGGCCTCACTTTATGACCCATAACAAGACAAGAATAGCATGTCATCATACATTACAAAGACATTATATTTGCTATGATAGTGTTTGTCCCATTTTCAAGAGTGTGTTCAAAATGACATGATTTTAACGATGTGGGATTTTGATTGTTTTTTTGAATAAGTGACTGATATAAGCTAGAGGTGAGCAAAAAGGTAGAGCAAAAAAATCACGATCCAATCGGATCGGATTGGACCGTACCCAACCGGTTAATTTTGGATTGTAATCGGTGGGTACGGTTTGGTTTTCGGTTTCAATTTTCCGAAATTGGCAGGTATCGGTTTTCGATTTCGAGTGGGAATCATCCAATCGGCCCAACCAAACCAGTTTTTATATAATATAAATGAGCCAATTATAATGAAACCATCTCTTAAATATTTAACCATCTACTCCAAAAAAAGAGCCTAGACTCGCAAAATGAAAAAAAAAAAACCCCTACCCTAATCCAACTCTTTGCGCACTCAGTTGCTCTTGTTGTACAATTCAATTGCATATTCTTTTCTTTTTCTAGTGCAGTGGACAAATTTGTCACTTAGCTAGTGCCCTTAGGTTGTTGAGAATTTTGATTTACAAGGCAAAAAAAGAAAATAAAAGTTCTAAATCTATCGTTATATAGTTTTATTGAGTCGTATTTGTGGAATTAGTATTCGACTTAATTTTTTCATGGAATGAAAGGGTGATGTTAGGATCGTAATCAGAATCCAACCAAGAATCGAACCGGATCGGACCAATGGTTCGGTTCTCGGGTGGATCCATGGAATAAACAGTTGGTTCACGATTCGCATTTTACAGAACCGGTTCCTAACAGACGGTTCTCGGTTCTAGGATATAACCATTCATCCTGTGAATTAATCACCCCTAATATAAGCTTGTAATATGTTCCAAAGGAGTGAGATTAGTAAAGGGTAAATGCCGCCAAGATCTCACTTTATGGCGAATCCCTTTTCGGAGGTTCAGACGGCTTCACTTTTCATGGAACTCGGTGTATATACACATTTTCGCGAGATAATTGTCCAAACTTTTCTAAATCTATCATATGGCACCTAATTCGGCGCTAAAATTTTTATTTATATCAATTTAGTACAAAATCTTTTGACGATTTACTAATGTAAATTTTAAAAATTTTTTTGTATCGATTTAATTTTAAATTTTTTTAAGAGTTGCCAAATAGATTTGAAGTGGACAAAGGTTATTTGCGTCAGTGGAAAAGCAAGGAAGTTGACTTTGTGAAAGTATTTTTCAATGGGAAAATTATGAAAGAACAAAGGTTATAGTGGACAATGAGTAGAGAGGAGAACTTGGGAAAAGCCAAAATGTCATATGCTCGTATGTTATGTTTTTGAAACTTCGAACATACGCTTGAGTTGGCAATACCACACGTCCATGTTTTGGGCGGGAGATTATTTTTTTTAAAAAAAGTTATAAATCTATTATAATTGCGTCAATTCAAATTCAGTCCTGAAACTTTTTTTTTCCATTCAAATGAGTTATAATCTTTTTGCATTTACGTCAATTCAATCCATTTAGCCAACTTAACTGGCTAGCATTGAAGTAGCAATTTTTAATAATAGTTTTACACGTCATCATCGCCAAATTAAAATTAATCAGATGAACTGAATTGGCAAATAAATACAATAAATATGATATAATTACAATAAATTTAAAACCTTTTTAGTAACTTTCTTTCTCTGCTTTGGGAGACGGGCGGGCTCCGACCAAGGGACAATGAGTAGATCATCCCACATTCGTAGGGAAAGGAGGCGAATCCCGTCGAGAGAGGCTATGACTTGGACTTTGCGCTCGATGCTTAAGTCGGTGTTTACGGTTGGAGAAATGATGAGAATGAATGGAAAGAATTTGGAGTAGACTTTTGAATCTAGTTTTGTTTTTGTTCTTTCTTTGGTCAAAATGAATCTAGTTTGGCAGCCGCAATTTGCATAAGCGGAAATTGTCGCCTTGTCTAGAGGTCCATTCATTGGATTTTCTTTGGATTTTCTTGTTTTCCTTTCCTTCCCTTTCCTTTTCCTTTTATGTTTTTTTTTTCACAATCATCGCTAAAATTCATGCCCACACAAAACCACTCGAATTTGCGACCGTAAGTTGAAGGGCCAATACCACAAAAAACTTCAAACCGATACACTTGTGACAAACCTGCTTTAAATTAATTTTTCTATCACCAAAAATTCTCAAACCGGTACACTTGTAGCAAGTTTATACTTTGCTAGTTTTCGTTAAGTTTTACAATCAAATTACTGGGCTGGATGACACATAACAATTTATAGGTATATCGGTTTGAAGTTTTTTTTTATCTTCCGTTTGTCACCAGTATATCAATTTAGAGCATTTCATGGTGATAACCAAATTTAACGAAAATTAACGGAAGACAAATATATCATAGATGTACCAGTTTGGAGTTTTTGATGATCAAAAATTTAGTTTGGAATAAATCTGTCATAAGTGTACCAATTTGAAATTTTTTTTGGTAAAAAAAATTAGTTTTTGGTAAATTTGTCACACATGTACTAGTCTGAGATTTTTCGTGATATTAACCCAATAGCAAAGAATCCATTTTTAAGTTAATTTCCAGAAAAATTATACAATCGGTCATAAAATTCTTAATTTTACCAATTTAATTCTAAATTTTCGCGCGAAATTATAATGCGGTTCTTCCGATCATTTTTCGCCCTATATTCGCTCACATGGCAATCCGGTCATGGTCGGCCATCTCGAGTGACGTACTACCACTTCAGCAATTTCTAATAAAAAATGATCGGAATGGCTATACTGGAATTTTGCTTAAAGATTTAGAACTAAATTGACAAAATTAGAAAGTTTAGAACTAAATTGACATCCATAAAATTAGGATTAGGATTGACCGGACAATTCCTAAACTCGAAACTTGCGTAAAGCATGTTGAAGTAAAATCACATCATTGTTCAAAATTAGATGGGGTCGAAAATAGCAATTGCCGACCGCATAACTCCTGTTATTCAATGCCTATAATGACTTTTGGTCAAATCAATTTTTTAGTTTCAAGAATGCATTATTTTCATTTCGTTCTTGAGGGAGTAGAATGGGATCATTGAGTGCAAAAGACAGAGTACGACACGACCGCATCTGTACTTTAGTCCCTTAGTAAATGCTGCAAAAATGGTCAAACGCCATGGCCTGGCTCTTTTGGTTTCTGCTTGCCCCGCCGTTCCTAGCCCGGTTGGCGCCGGCAGGATATATTTAAAGCTCAAATATGTCCATTCTTTCATTAAATCATCTTAGGTCCATGTCGTGATGCACGTGCGAGGGATCAAGCAGTTAAAGGGAGAATATCGACTCTTGATTCAATGGCAAAAGCATTTTTAGAGAAGGAGGGTATGATTCGATCTTATGTTAATAGGTTAGGATTCGCGCGTTTTATCCGACAATGTCCTCTATCGAAGACATCGGACTTTCGTTGCATGTACACCGACTTTCCAAGACTTAGACTATATGACGCTTGAGAGCTATGTGAATTGGCCTACCATATGATGTTAATGCTATTGGGGCTATGTTTGCATGACACGAAGGAACACGTACTCGACTTTACTGTCCATATCGAATATTAGATCTATCAAAATGGGTGGATAGGATCAAGTCATAAATGGTCCGACCTAAATTTGATCCCGTTTATAACTCATTTATTGAAATGCAAATTTCTCGATCCATACTTACCCGACCCATATTGCTAAAAAAAAAAACTTTAATATTTAATCTAATTTAGAAAAAAAAAGTTGCTTTTTATAAATTTTAAAATGAAAATATGTTGCTAAAACGCTATGAATACCTTTTATAATTATATTTATTTCTTTTCTTTTCTTTTCTTTTTCTTCTTCTTTTAAGTCCGATAAGGGCCGCCGGATGACCCTCACCGGCCACTAGGTGAGGGCCACAATCAACATATAATTACGCTAACAACCCCAACTCATTAAATAGTCACCTTAATAAGCTAAATGAGATGTGAACAGATTGAAAGACAAAACTCATTTACAATCAACATATAATTATGCTTACAACCCCAACTAATTAACCATCCATTTATGTGAACAAGGACCCTCTCGCCCTCGCCCACGCCTTTGCTCTCCCTCGTCTTTGTTCCTGTCTATGGTGAGATTGTTTGTAGCTCGTGATGGTGAGGCCACGCAAGCTCGGGCTGAGCCTAAGGTTTTGCGGTCGTCGCGGCGGCGAGAGGCTGGCCTTGAGCTCTTGAGGCCGCAACCGGTCACAAGACGTTCGATAAGCTCCCAAGCCAGGAAAAATTACCCAAAAAAAAAATCCTAAATTTATTGCACTCGAGCCAATCCTATCATAAATTTTTAATTGTATTAATTTGGTCCTAAACGTTTTCACTTTTCGCCAATATAGTCAATCTGATCAATTTTAATTAAAAATCGCTGACGTGAACCTATATGGTGCAATCGGCATTGATGTGGATAAAATTTATTAATTCATTAATATTTTTCAAAATTTTTATGTTCTTTTTCTTTTTTGCGGTGCTTTTTTCGCTCTCTTTTGGCTAAGAAACTCTCTTTTTTCTTTTTTCGATCATGATTCTATTTAGACTAGGAAATTCCGTTTCCATTTGACCCATCGCTCTACGAAAATGATCCTTTTTTATTCGGTTAACTCTTCTTATTTTATTATTATTATTATTATTTTTTTTTTTTTTGGTCCTTGTGAGTCCCTCTTCCTTCTTTCTTTCTTTGTTCGCCTTTGACGTCTCAGTTTTAAGCTCTTGCAAATGTCTCTCCATTTTCTCTTTTGCAAGTCATCCTCTTCTTTCTACACATCCCTAAACTGTGACGCCTTTGTGGCTAGAGGAGAGAGAGAAATGCAACTCTTTTATTCTCCCTCTGCCGATTTTTTTTTTTTTAATTTTCTGGAAAACAAAAATAATTTTCTTTTAAGAGCAAAAGCCGAAAAGCACACTTTAAACCATATAACTCCTGCAAAGAGAATGGAAAATGCAGGGATAAATGTGCATAATGAGATTCACACCCACAAGTCAGTACAAATCTTTAAAGAGCTGGAAGAAGAAGAAGAAGCTCTAGGTGTTTTCTGCAATTACAATGCTACTTAACCTAAGTTTTGCTGCATCTGGGAAATTCAAGAGGCCAAGAACTTCATAGTTCTCCTTTGTTAAAGCACGAGAGACCTTGTTAAGGGCGGCTACTCCATTTAAGCTCTGCCCCAAAACCTAAATCCCAAGAAAAACAATCCAAGACAAGACTACTACTTAGCCTAAGACACTCGCTTGGCTGCAGCAACGACCACCTCCGCAGTAATGGCGAATTCCAATAGCCTTAACTTTGCTTCCAACGATCTTCTCCCAACCCCAAGTCATTCCAGCTTCGATACTAACGACAGCTGATCCAGTAGTAAGGCAACACACTCTCCTTATCCACGGGAGATTGCTCGTCGAAAAGTTGGCAAGAAACCAAGGACACGACCCTCGCAGCCCTGCCTTCCCTCCGGAGCTTATCCGCCACTTTCGCAGCAGCGAGAACTGAGACGTCAAACGGTGGAAAGAAAGGAAAAAAAAAAAAAGGAAAGTGAGATCCGCAAGGGAAAAAATAAAAGAAAGAAACAAAATAAAAAGAGTTAGATCAAATAATATAAAAAACAGGATCATTTTTTAGAACGATGAGTCATCCGAGCGGTAATATAATCAAAACACAAGAAAAATGAGTGTTTTAGCCAAAATAGGAGCGAAAAAAGCGCGACCTTTTTTCTTTCTTTCCTTTTCCTTCTTCCTCCGCCGTTTGCCGAGCCTCAGCGATGACCGGCGACCGGCCAAAGGAAACTACCGTCGAGGGCGACCTCGCCGGCTATTGTCGAGACCCGATGACTGGCGAAGGAAGGAGGAAAAATTAAATTAGAATATAAAAAATCAAAAAATAACAATAATAAATTTTGTTCACGCCAGCACCAATCGTGCTACATAGGACGGTCGGCATCCACGTCAGCGATGTCCAACCAAAACGGGTTATGTTGGCAAAACGTGAAAGGATATAAAACTAAATTGATATGATTTAAAGTTTAGAACTAAACTCAAATGTATGATGAGTTTATGACTTTCTTGATATTTTTGCTGGTGAGCGAAGAAAGCTCTGTATGAGAGTTCGGCCATAGCAGCCATGGCCATCGTATCCGACCTTAAGTTGACCGGGGACCGTCGCCGGACTCATAGCCGGGGTCGGCGACAGCCGCCAATTGTTGGGTGTTTTTGGGTTAGTATGAGACATCCTCCGTTTCATTCTGTCAGCTTCAATCAATGCTCAGTAGAGTGGCCAATTCTAATGATTGGGTCATACCAAATTGATTTAAAAAAAAGCAGCACAATCAATATGGTAAGATTTTGACCAAATATATATAGATAAAACTTCATGGTCAAGAAAAGACTCAAACTTTTGACTGATCTGTTATACCAAATAACATATTTATTGGGATAATTATAATTATATACTCAATTCTTTTGTGCTAGTTCGGTTCTAAACCTTACGATTCGTCCAATTTAGTTTTAAGCATTTTGACAATTTGCCAATATAATCCATCCGATCAATTTTGATTGGAAGTTACTGACATGAGAACCGGGCATCTAACATGGCACGAAGACGTGCTCGCATTGACTACGTTTACAATTCTTTAATATTATTTTTGAATATTTTAAATATTTTCTTTTTATTTCGAAAACTAACCATTTTGGCCTTGGGTGAGGGTCGCGACGCCATTGTTTATGGCCAACATCCTGTGCTGGCAACTGCCAAGGCCGCGGGCCAATGAAAGGAATAAAAAAAAATGAAAAAAAATTCAATAGAATTTATTTGAAAATTATAAAAAAATTGTACACATCAACGTGAGCTATGTCACATAGGATGGCACCCATGTCGTCGATTTTCAATTAAAATAATTAGACAGATTAACTACATTGACAAATTGTTAGAAGGTTTAAAACTAACTTGGCCAAATTGAAAAGTTTAAGACAGAATTGATACACATGCAATACGTTTAGAACTTTTTTGGTAATTTTCCTCATATTTGTTGCCTACTTAATTGCTCGAATCATATGGTTTAAGGCCTTAAACTAAATGTGAGAAGTACTTGTGGAAATTCTCGCCCATCTTATCATTCCTAGATCATACTCTCCATCACTAGGGATTACCATGGATTAATTGCTCGCGGTTTAACACATGAAATGAGAGGGCATGATTGATAGGGTAAGTTATCCAAGAACAGCCCCTCCGCCCTCTCTCATTTTATGGCCGACGATCTTTCGCACTTAGCCCGCGCACTTCGATTGGTTCAGAGATACTCCTTCCGATCGGTTTCAGGTGAGTCCTTGCGCGAAGAATTTCGATGCGACGTGGCTGAAGGCCTCCATACCGACGTCTCTTGTTTTTCCATGGCAACAGCTGATGTCTGGCCATAAAAATGCCGGTTCACTGTACCGAAAACGCCGGTTCACTGCAAGTCACAGCAAGGAATAAGTCACACCGAACCTTCAATCTCGATAAAAAGATGATATTTCACAGTTGAGAAATCTAGTCGATGAGTCTAAACGTGCGTAGCATTATTTTTTGGATAATGCAAGGATCTTATGTTGCGTTGGGAGCGAGAGTATGAATACAGTTCTTGCACAAAAAATCAAAATAAATTGTTCAAATTGCACAGCAAATCAATTACTCACAGTTCGCATAACCACGAACCGCAAAGGAACAAGCAGATGAGCATACCCAAAAAAATCCCATCTGTGTGTCTCTTTTCCTAAACTTTAGCTAAAATTTAGGTTCACATGGTAAGATAGTGATGAATTTAGGACTTCCAAGCCTTGGACATCTTCCTGCCGAGATACCTAACAGCATGGAGACCACTGGTAGTCAGGAAACCCGACACTGCCTGCCTCGCACTTGACATCATCACGGTCCGCCGGAGAACCTTCTGCATGCATTTCGCTGCCTCTTCTCTTGAGCTGATCTTTACATCACGCACTACTCGACCTGCAAAGAGTATGCACATAAAGTTCAGGTTCGGTTTTCCATCCTTCACCAGATCCAGTAACCTCCTTTATTAACTTTTTTCATGCCAATCTTCGAGCTAGATGCCATGATTGCACTAAAAAATGAGTGTAAAAACCACCATTATAATCAGAAAACCAATAACATATGGGAAATTATCATGTGAAATTTAGGGTCAACAAGACATGTCTCATATCTGCAATCACATGTCACTATCGCAAGAAGGCTGGTCACATCAATGATCCTTCAGAGATCTTCAGCCATCTTATAACTTAAATTATCAAAGTGATCTTGTAACTTATATAACACATGATATGCAATCATCTTACTTTGCTTAGTATCATCCGCAACCCGGGATGACTATCTCCATCATTGCAACAGAGTACACAAGGATAAAATAGTCATACCTAGAAATTCTGATGCATCATTTGCTTTAAGTACAAGCCAAACAACTCCAAAAAAAAAAAAACTATATCCAAAATGATACGTCAACAGAGTATACAATAGGGTGATTACTTCCAAGATGAGTTGGTGCCCGACCTAGAACCGGAAGGCTTCCCTGTGAATCCCGATTCCGAAAACTTGGAACTACCCCAGTTCTACCCGAGAAGAGGCCCATTTTAATGTTTTGGGTAAAAAGCAAAAAATCATAATAAAAGATACAAGCCTTTGACTATAAAAATTGTCCTTGGTCAAGTGGTTATCTGTCAATATTGAACAATAAAAGATACAAGCCGCATCATCTGACTATAAAAATTATCCCTGGTCAAGCGGTTATCTGTCAATATTGAAACAATGGTTCAAATCTTAGTGAGTGCAATTCTCTTTCTTAAACAAAGGCTTCAAAGAACCGCTTTAACCCACGAACACATCCGATTGGACCGGCTCCCAGGTAGAGCTGGCGGTCTTAAGGCCTGAACGGGGAACCAAATTGGTCCTAGACGGTTCTAGCTTCCCGGAAATGAGAACCAAACTAGTTCTCCAGGAACCAGCCTACCCGACACTTACTGCCACAGCCCACCCACCGATACGAGAACTGCCGCATCCCACCCACTGATACGAGAATTAGATAGTGCACCTGATTCAGCAATCCTTTTCTGCTCTCCTAGCTTCACTCCCATGCGATTTCTCATTGCTTGCGGTAGCAAGGAAACAAGTGAACAGGTCGTGTATAGATCAATATCCTGATGAAAAGAGTTCTGCCAAATCAGTTACACTGCTGAATGGTTCAGCCCTCGCATCTCAATTACCTATGACAATAAAGCGATCTCGAACGTCGCTTATTGTAAGATTAACATTTAGTATATGCACCTTAGCAAGGAAATCCTTCAAGTACATAAAAATTGATGTTCAATATATGTTCCAGACAATCAGCAGCGACAGCGGATATAAAGTCTTTTCTTAATCATAAATTAGGGCCTGTAGAACCTCTAATCTCAGAAGTACAATGCATCTGTGTATGCCATGGTCGTTAAAGTCAATAAGTTATGCAAAAACAAATGGTCCATGGCCGGGGTTATCAATGACCAAAAGCAATTTTATGAAAAAAAAAAATTACCACGATAGACATGGCTCATTCTGTCTGCGGTGCTACAATCCAATATCAGTAGTACTTCACAAAGAAATATGAAAGAAAAAAAAGTTTAAACAATGATATAACTGTAGATGAAAAAAAATCAGAAAAATACTGCATGGTTAACGAAAAAGAGATAAGCTATCCAACTTCATTTAGAAATGAAAAAGGCTGTAAAAAATGTCATGTGCGACATGAATGTGAACAGATTCCAGACCTAGAAGAAAAGGAGCATTATTGCTCCAAGGTTGAATGCATTTCACCGCATTCATCTGATGAAGACATCAGATAAAATCAAGGGATTCTTTGCAAGTGATCATGACCAAGCATCACTCCAGCCAGAAACCTCTCTGTCTCTCAAACAGCTCAAACACCAAGTACCAACTTTGGCCTATATACATACTTAGTGGGCGTGTGATTTCGCTTTTGACTTTCAACTTTTGGCTAGTACGTTTTACTTTCTAAAGTTGAATGCGACGCCTATTTAACAAACAATTAAACTCCCTAAAAACATATCAAAATAAGCATTTAGAGACACCCCAAACAGCTTCGCAGTTTTTCACTGAATTAAAAATATTGACTAATTTTGGCTGGTAATGCAAATGTGGCTTATTGCAAGGCTTTTCTGGCGATTCAAATACTAAAATGTTTTCGGCTAATGCACATGCAAACAGAAGAGAGATGTGAATGCATTACGAAGGACAGGAGCGTATAAGCTTAGACACAGTGTGACCATTTAGTCGCTAACTTGTACATCATGTGATAGTCGGACATAACTGGACGCAATCCTATTAATTAACAAACATTGTCTCCCCCTAGGATAGACAATCATTGAGATTTCAATGTGATATGAGTAAACAACTGAAACTGGTTAAGAAGACAGTAAGAGCAATCACACCTGACATATATTTGCTTTATGACCACTGCATGATGAGAATCTTATCATATTTTTTGTCTCATATTCTTCAAGAAATGGCTTGTAGATAGACTGAAACAGACCGAATTGTCCTTGTACAATCTTCTTCACCTGAAGCAAATCATATAAATAAACAACAGCTAATGCTCACAAATAAGAAAAAAAAAATCAGAAAACGGAAAATCCTAAAATACAGGCATAAACCATTTTACAAATATACCGCATAAATTTTCTTTCCAAAAACTACCTCATCAAAAGTTCTAATTTTTACAAATATAAAAAAGAACTGAGTATCCAAAAAGAGCCGTGCCATTAAATGAGACAGGAGAAAAATAATTAAGGTCAAAGGTAAAATTTCATTAATGTGCGTCTGTCGAACTGTAGTCTATGAAGAATCATAAAAGTCCATAGATTACAGGAATCTAACACAACTGTTTGCTACTTAAATGTTGGGACCTAAGCCGCCAAGGCCAAGAAAGCCCCATTGTAGGCGCAAGTCTTGAGTGAAAAGTCAATAAACTTCAGATTGCACCAATCAATGCAATGCACATTCATGTGCTCTGGTGAAATTTGCTTCACCCATATAACTGCTTCCAATGTTATTCCTCAAACTGTCCCTTTCTAAATAGAAACACTGGCAAGTGTTCCCAAATTATGATCTATAATAATGCTTTACCTTATTCCTATCCTCGGCAAAAAGCATACGTAGATCACCCATGTATGATAGACTGCATATCTTAGCATAAAGGTCTTCCTGCGAAAAAAATCAAACGTAAAGTAATGGACATTAAATTACGAAAAGCCGATAAAGAATGACAAAGAACTGAACCTCAGAAAATTCATGTGGCAAGAGGAGAAGAGCAGCCGAGACTGCGGCTCTCAGATTAGAAGAATTGACGTTTTCGATGTCCAAGTTATCAAGCAGTATGTGAACCTGCAAGATTTACCAGGTACAATTAGAAACTAAACTAAACAAACTAGGTCAATAAGTCAAGAGAAAAAGCACTTTTCAGTCAACAAGAGGCTTAGAACCGGTAGTCTAACCAAGCCAAATGCAACGACGACGACGACGACGACAACCAGCATAATCCCGCTGGATTAGATCACCTCTGTGAATTCTATTGCACCATTGAAACCCTTTCTTATGTCAAGGGGATCTAGCCGCAGAAACAGAGATCGAAAACGAAGATGAAAAGAATCTTTAGAAGGCATTAAACAAATCTCTCGTTATCTCCTCCTCCCATGTCTTTTTAGACCTTCTCTACCTCTCTTTAACAAGTTCAGATAATAAACAAATAAGAGAGGTCAAACCAGGTATTGCATGCACAAATTACAAATATTCCTCTTTTTCTTTAGGATAAGGAACTAGAGACACAGCAGAAAATTATTCATGGCACAAAATCAGAAATATACATCCTCCTTTTGCCAAATTATGATGATTATACAGTTATGCTTATCGATGTGAAAAAACAGCATGTTAAACTACATTTAAGGTGTCCTAACCGATGTTACCAAATAATAATTGATATAAAATTACAATACATACTCCAACTCCAATAAATACCTCAACAGCTTTTCTCTATAAATCCAACAAGCTGTTGTCCTATCTCTTAGGCATTTCAGTGTATAATTAGCTCAAAGGTTTCATCAGAAAAATTTGTGACACGCAGCAAACAAAGTAATCAGGGGATGGTTAAATGTGCTGTATGCTGCAACATAAAAGATGTGTTCCTTCTCGCCCAAGGAAGCATCAAGAAGATGAGGCAAGCTCGACTGATTGAATGCACTTGATGTACATGCACCCAATGCTCTCACAACATTATTAATCAATTACGGCATTCCAATCATTTAGCTAAATGCTTTACTTTGTGCCCTCCTATTCTAGCATTTATTATTCTTAAATGAAGTTCACCTAAGATTTACCAATCTCACAACTTAAGAGAATAAAAAACAGTACGGAGAAACACAGTAGGTTTAATGTTGTAATTGTCTATGCTCCAGATTGTATGTATCTACCAACAGACTTTGATAGTTGAGAATTAAGGGTGAAGTCACCTAATTCCGGCAGTAACCAGGAAACATGAGCTATTACTTCTACAAGAATAAACAAGCATCTTCCTCTAGTGTGTGTTCACCTTCGAGAATACCTCCTCACAAATATTTCCATGCTACCAAATAAAATGATAACACCTTTTGGTTTCGTATTAAATGTTTGAAATTACTCTGGCAACCTTTCTTTGAACTCAAATTAACAGAACTACTTTCTCTTCGTACCATTAGCCTTCCTTTTCACAATCTCCGCCCATTACAAAAATGAATGATGCTAGAGATACTACAAGATGGGTTTTACTAAATCATGTGACAAATATATGTTGAGTACTTGAATGGGCCCACAAACTTAAATAAACATCGAGTATTCCTACATCATTTTTACACTGTTTCTGATGGATGAGTGATGTTTCATAAAGTAACATACTCGATTCCATCTCTCCAAACATGAAGATGAAATAATTTCTTAAAAATCAACAGAATGGCAGGTACAGAAAACAAACTCAACAGAGAAAGGCTAAAACGTACAGGTTTTTGCAATCTACCGCTCAAGTAGAATCTGTCCCACGTGAGTACATCCTGTAGCAGGTCATGCATCCGAACAACTCCATACTTGAGCATCTAGTCAAAAGTACCTAAACGTGAGGCACTACACAATCATTGACATGTTAAACATGAATAAATGTTAAAGCTATGCTAAACATAAGCATCTATAGTGAAAGAATCAGGGATCTTTAGGCTCCATAGTCAGTAGTACCTTATCATTCCAAGTAACAAAAGGGTTGAAATGAACCCCCACACCAATTTCATCTGCTATTTCCGTAATCTAACAAAAAAAAACAAGAGTTATTCAGTAAAAACCTTCTATTTAGCACTAGCAAGCGTCGAGCATGAGAGAGAGGGAGATACCAGTTTTGCCCCACCAACATGGACCATCCAGGAAGCATAGTGATCTCGATTCCGTTTGAGATTCTAAGACATGCCAAGAGAACTGAAGCTATGAACAATTCAGATAGTCTTCTACGCATTAAAAGAAATGTAGAACACATTGCACCATCAACCGCACCTCAGAATGCCACTGCAAAGGATCTGATACTCCAAGAATGTAATCCACCATGGATGACTGCAAAATTTAATCCACGCGAAAATGTAAAAACTACTCGCATTTCTTTAGAACCAAATACAGGGACAGCGAAACAGATAATCGCGAAAAGAGAAACCTCGTCCCGATTGTTAGGATGCAGAGTCGATCCATAGACAGAGGAAAACTCCACCGGTGGGAGCACTTTCAGAAAGCCGGCGAGTTCGTCTCTTTTCACTTCCTCAGCACTTACCATGGCACAAGAATCCTCAGATTCAGATACTGCAGACCAAACTATATGGCATACGGAGAATGAATTTCTGGATAAACTAAGCCACAGCGTGAAGCTTTAGGGTCATTTTCAAATGGGTTAGCCTCGAAATGCCTTCGAAGCGTACGCCAAAGTGCTCTCTGGGTTTAGAGATAGGCACGGGGCGGAGGGACTTGCGTGGGGGCAACGGTGTCCCGCGGAGCCCCCGCCCGTCGCGGGTGAAAATTCCAGCAAGAGAAGCACAGAGAAACGAAGAGGCGTCTTGAAAAGCTGCGAAACGCGAGAGACTGGAGAGGCGAACCGGAACCAGACCTCAGAGGCAGAGGTCCAACTACGACGACAAAGGTTGCCTGGATGTGGCGTCGCTGTTCGAAGATGGCGGCGAGCGGCGGGGTAAAGCCTCTGCGAGACGAAGCGAGTCCGCACAAAGAGAGGCTGGCGAGCGACGGTTTCGACGGAGCAGCTACGGACTCGACGGAGCAACTCGATCGAGCTGCGATTCAAGCGGCGTTCCGTTGACGAAAGAGAGAAGAAGAAGAAGAAGAAGAAGAAGAACAAGAAGAAGCGCAGAGTAGATTTAATGGGCTTGGGCCTCTCTATACATTAAATCCTAATTCCTAAGTCTGAATAATTTATTTTTTTACTTAAATTATTTTACTTATATAGTTTAAATTAATTTTCTGCATTATTTTGCAGATAGACATCTGCAAACGTCACTTGAAAAATAAAATAGTACTGATTGGACAATGTTAATCGACGAATTGAACCGCCTATAACGACTTGAATTCAACTTGAAATATCACGAGTACTCCTACGTTCTTGCATTTCGAATTGTTTGTCATTGCCAATTAAAATCGAAACCACGATAATCAAAATGCAACTACGAAGATTCAAGTATATTCGATATCGGCATAATTCATATCTAGGTATATTATTAAACACGTGTTGAATTTCTCGAAATCACGAATTCAATCTGAGAAAGCCGGAACGAGAGTAGAAAGTGCCTTTATTGCGGTCAAACAAATCAGTTAGCTTACCAATTTCATGTGTTCCGATATTCATTGGTGGAATGCCTCTGAAAATACATTTGAAGTATTTTTTTTTCTCTTTATCCAATATTAAATACAATTTTAGGAAGTGATTAAAAAAAGTGCATGTAATAACGTAATTAATAATGATTCAAATCATGAGCATTGTTTTTCCAAAGAAAATCATGAGCATTTTTCACGCGATAAGATTTGGAGGATAGATGCAAATTGTACTCCCCCCTCCCCCAAAACAAAACAAAAAAAACAAAAAACCCTCCCACAATCAACAAAAAGTAAACCAACCCGCTTTCACTTATAGAAATTTGTCATTTTGACTTAATCTTAAATTAACAATGATTAAAATCTTCGATTAAAAAAAAATGATTCAAATCATGAGCATTGTTCACGTGATAAGATATTGCAGGAAGGATACAGATTGTACTCACCCCCATCACACACTTTCACTTATAGAGATCTGTAATTTTGACTTAATCTTAAATTAAATGCAAGTTTTCCTTTTTGCCAAACTCCAAATCACCGAGTGAAGTTGGAATAGATGAATGTTTGAGATGAGAAGGTGATGGAAATTTTATTACGAGAATAAAAATATTTTTAAAAGAGATCATTATAGTGATTAGTTAATAAAAAAATATTTTTATTTAAGGTAGAAGTTTATATCTAATAATCCCGTGGAGAATGAGAAATAATTGACACAAATAATCAATGTTTTTTTTTACGGATTATTCGTAAAATAAACAGAGTGTAAATGCAAAAAATACAGAAAATCAGAAAAAAAAAATTGAATAACACCAGCAAGCAAAGCTTTTTCCACGTGGCAAGGTGGAAGACGGGCGGCTCAAAGGATTGCGGGGTGGGGCCCACAAGCGAAGGGAATCTGACACAAGGCAAACAAACTATGTAGCACCGACACTTCTATTAGGTGTGTGTGTCGTGTCGAACACCGACACCCGTCCGACACTCGTCCGACACCCGTCCGACACTCGTTGACTGCGTGTCGGGATTTCGACACTCGGTCAACGCGTGTCCCTCGTGTGTCTAGCGTGTCGGACACTACTATTAAAAAAAAGAAAAATTTTTGGAACCTTGCCGGTTTTGAAGTGATCACAAAAATGTGTGCAATGAATGAGAAGTTCATTAGATAGAACTCGAAATCCATAGAAAAAAGGAAAAATAAGGAGATCTCATAGACTTCTTGGTTTCCATTACGATCGGGAGCTCTGAAAATTAACATCGATGGAGCGTTCATGGAGGGAGAAGCTAATAGCGTGGTGACATGGGTATACAGAGACTCCTATAGACTATTGGTTGAAAGAGCAGCGAGGTCTGTGAATGTTCGATTTTCCCTTCATGCCGAAACCCTAGCTCTGTTGGATGTTTTGAAGTGCTTAAACTCACGTGGGTTTGCAGACAGAGTGCTTGAAGAGATAGATTTGGAGTCAGACAGTATCTATTTGGTCAAAATGCTCCAAGGCATAGATATAGTCTTATGGGAAAGACAAGCGTTGATCAAGGAGTGCTCAGACTTTCTTTCAAAAGTGAAAAGCTACGGCTAACCCATTGTGCACGAACCCAAAACAAGATTACGAATTGGGTTGTTAAAGCGCAATTTCATAATACTCTTCCACCTGACTAGGTTTTTAATCCATCTCAAGCCATTTGAAATTTGTTATACTCAGAAGCACATATGATATTCTTTTTGACTTTATAATATGAATCAAATGACCTTTTCGACAAAAAAAAAAAACTCTTGAGTTTATCAAACTTCACATAAATAGAAGCTTGCCCTCTTCGGTTCAAATTAATGTATATGACACATATTTTGGATTTATTTATTATTTTTATATTTAAAAATATATTTAATACAACGTGTTATCGACGTGTCGGAATTTTCTATTTTTAAGAAATGCCGTATTGTCGTGTCGTGTCGTATTGCGCATCGGTGTCGGTGTCCATGCTACGTAGCAAACAAATCCGGAGAAAATATTAGGCACAGACTTGTAAATCTGACGTGGCAAAGGTCACATTCGTTGAAATGACACGTGTCTAATGGGCCCCACATTCCACAAAAATCTCTTTTTCACCCTCTCTCTCTCTTCCGTAAACGCCCCCCCTCAACCTTTTCTCTTCTCCATTGCTCTTCTGCAATGCAACGCGCTCTCTATCATAAAGACCTTTTTTTTTATCTGACCCATTCACGAAAGAAGAACAAATAAAAATTCATCTTTCCTTTGATTTCCGTTGCCACATACGAACGTATTCATATTTCTGTGCGATTTGATTGTTGGTTTCTATGGGTTATGGAAAGTCGTTTTTTCCTTCACCAAGATCTCGGCCTCCGTCGACCGGCCGGCGATGGAGCAGTCGGCGAGATCTTGGCGCGGGGGAAGGAAGGCGGCGGCATGCTGGAGGCGGAGCATCCCACCGCCGAGCTTGTCGGGCTTGGCATCAATGAGGGCCAGCTCGGCGGCGGCAGGGGCCAAGGTACGAAGCTGGCGGCGAAGCTTTGTGCATTTCCTTGCTGAACAGAAAACCGGGATAGACATTCTCACTCACCGTATGTCTGTTGAATTCGAGGGTTGAGAGAGAAGGGGGGGGGATCGAGGACGAGTGAAGGCAGAGGAAGAAGAAAGGGGGAGGACCGTTGCAGAAGAGAGACGGAGAACAGAGGAGGTGGAGGGGCGTTTATGGAAGTGAGAAAGTGAGGAAGAGAGAGATTTCTGAAAAATGCTGAAATATAGGGGGTCATAGACACGTGTCATTTAGTGAATGGACACGGTAAAAATGACGTGGCACCGAGAGAGTATGCAATATTTTCTCGACAAACCCCACTCAAAAATTTCACCTCCCCCCAACTTTCGTCCATTATCTTTTCTTCTTTCCTAACCTTTTGTCAAAATTTTTTTTTTTTGCACTATTCTACCGGGGGACAAAAGAGAGAGAGAGAGAGAGAGAGACTTTACACTCAGGCAGCTTCCCTTCTCTTTACATCAATATCAAAATCATCGCAACTTGGAACGTTAGGCGCCCCCCCAACCTTTAAATGCTTTAACTACTTTCTCGTGATCACGACAAATGGCGGGGAGCGCGGATTTCGAGGCGAACCCGGGTCGGGTACAATTTCAAACCCAAACTCTAATTCGAGCCGGGAGTTCCAAATGGAACTTGCTCGAATGTATAATAGGGGTGGAAATCGCCTAAACCGGATCAGGACCGTCGGTCCGGTTCGCTATTCTTAAAGGTCGCCGGTTCGGTTCGCGGTTTTTAAAATTGAAACCGATGATCGGGTGATCTGGGTCTCGATTCCAAGGGCCCAAGACTAGATTGACCGAATTTTTTTTTATTTTTTATTTTTTTAAAAGTAACTCAAAATCTATCAAAATTAAAACACTAATATTGAAGATGTGGTATGCACATGTACGTAATGTATTTACAAGAAGAAGTACATTAAATAGTCTTCTTTATGTTTTCCTTTTTGCGTTCCCGAATCATAGCATGAATGGTGCATTTTTTTTTTTGCGTATTTCCGATTCAATGAAATCACTTGAGAATCGAAATCGGACTGGTCGGTCCAATTCTCAATTCTCGAGGGGAATCAGACCAAACCGAGAATCAATCACTCCTGATGCATAGGATTTGCAAAGTTTTTGTCTCATCGCACAATGGGAAACCGGCGTATTTCGGTATGGAATAAACAATGAATCATCTTATACGCAAAGTCGCAACTTTCTCAGGCACAAATTGGTTGGAGATCCGCTCAAGTCACGATCAATGAATTGGCGAAACTACATAGGACCACTTTACTTAAACCCTAAATTAAAAATTTCTCACAACATTGACTGAGCTAAGAGGGGTTCGCATCCATTCTCCAGCATTGCCAAGTAAGAACGACCAAATAGAGCATATGCACATCATTCATGAGCTTCTAAGCTTCCATGACTATGAAGATTAAATGAGAAATTCAGATCTAAACAGTGGCCAAATGCCGATAGTCGCAGAATCATTGAGCAACTCCCCTGTTCCCAACTCTCTCTCTGTCTCTCTCTCTATATGTATATACCCTACCACTGATTCAGTTCGGCAAAGCGGAAAGAGCGCACTAATTTGCAATTCGCCTAGTGGGTGAACCCTTTCATGATTGAATTCCAAGGAAAATGACCACTCTCTCCCTCGCTTTATTGCCACGTTGCCACCGGAACCAAACAACAGATTAGGTACAATTTAATGTCCAAATTGCACTCCATCACTCTACACATCAATGCTAAGAGAAGAGAGGATACAGAGGAGAAAGTAATTGCTGGGAACGAGTCACACTATTCACTGGCTTCACTGTGTCTCTCTGCTCCCGTCCATCTTGGGATTGATGATGATCCTGAGCCCACGGAAGAAGGGCGATTCTGTAAACAACTGCGCACATCGTCTCGTCTGCAATTTGCTGGATCTGCCCCCCCCCCCTTCCATAACTCAGGCTTCTTCAAATCAGGAGCAACCAAACCAGAGCCACGCCAACTCTGCCTGGCAAGACTGAGCTCATGGCCAAGTGGGTGTCCGTAGCAGGAGAGCTGGACACAGCGGGAGGAGGGATGTGGTAGTAAAATGGGAAATACGGCACGATCGGGTTCGGCGGGGGCTGTCCCGGGTAGTTCTGGTAATTGGGCGGAGGGTAATAGTAGTACCCGCCTCCGCCATACTGCGGCGGGGGATAGTACTTGTAGGAGGGCTGCGCGGGCGGCGGGGGATAGTATTTGTAGGATGGCTGGGAGGGCGGCGGAGGAGGGTAGTAGTATGACCCGCCAGAGCTCGGTGGAGGCAGAGACGGCGGCACCGGCGGCGGCTGGTTCTTGTTACAAGGGTTGTCGCAGGCGGAGCACATTGTGCACTCAATTTGGTACTTGGAGGAGGTGGCGTTGGTCGAGGTGGAGTTGCTCGCGGCGGGTGAACGTGAAGAGGACGTGTTGGTGGCTAGTGATAGGGGAGCGAGAGCCAACAGGAGCAGGAGGGTGGCGGTGCTCTGGAAGACCGCCATGGCTGGCTGGGTGAAGTGCAGGGGAAGCGAAAGTTTGTAGAGCTTCAATGTGGGAATGTGACGACGGAATTGGAAAAGCTGAACTCAGGGAGCGTGAGAGAGTGAAGCAGAACAACAGAGCGCACGCAAGTGTGCCCCTTTTATCTTTGAAGAGCTAGGCTTTATCTTTATCTTTAGGAGGAGAGGAACAGAGAAAAATGTCTGGAAAATCAGGAAAGGAAAGGGGAAACTCCGGTGATGGATGATGATACCCACACGTTTTACTTTACCACGAGGGACAGCCACACATTTTCAACCCTAGGTGGCGCTGGTAGGGCCCCTCGTGGTTTCTCGAGGACTCACTCACAGTGCAACACCCTGGCCGGATAAGTGCGAGGGGCTTTTTGCTGGTCCGAGAGCTCGAACAAGGAACGGCTCCTGACGTGCTTTTAGAACGGTGAAGAGGGTGAGAATGAATTGAATTGCACACTGAACGCGAAAACAGCGTGTCTAGGATACGTATGTGAAAATGGAAATTAACCCACCAAGGCGTCTTTTGATGTAACAACGGGCTTTGCTTTGGACAGTGTGCTTAGGATAGAATACTACCAAGAGTTGTTGCTAGGCTCGAGAGCTCGGATAAAAAGCGGCTCTTGACAGGCTTTTAAAATGTCGTAGGAGGGTGGGAATGACTCGAATTGCACACCGAACACGAAAAAAAGAGTGTGTCCATGTTATGTATGTGAAAATTGAAATTAGCTTATGGAGGCGCCTTTTGATGTAACGGTAAGTTTTGCTACGAAAAAGCATGCTCGGGCTACAAATATCACGAGAATGGGCGATCTTTTAAGGAAAGTGCATGCATGTACGTCAAAGAATAAAAATCATGGGATTCGATATGAGACGAGCCAAAAGAGACAACACCTCTTCGAGTGAGTTAATCTAGGAATGTGACGTATTTCTCACTCAAGGGCGGCTCACAAAGGTTGTTGCCCGTGACCAAACATCCGACATTTAGCGTGATCTTCCGCAAATTCCCAACAAAGCTCAAATCTCGCTATCATTGTACTCTAGCCCCTCCAAGGCTCAATCGAATAGTCACTTCGCAATTTCTCCCTTACCACAAAGAGAGAAGTAGCTTTCATGCTCCATGCAAAGGCTGATTCGACGGACAATTCAATCGCGAACATTTGCAATTTTGTTTGGTCACAAATTAAAAACAAACCATCGCTGTCCGAGGCTGCTAACATGCTCTCTTCTTCCATTCTCCTAGCCCCCATTCCGTAACGTCGTTTGTCATTTTCAAACATCCGTTGAAGTGGACAGGGCCAGGTATCCCTTAAATTCGTCTGAATTACGTGATGTGCGGTTGTGATGATTGCCAACTGCTCTGAAAACTTAATTTCTTATGGGAAAGCACGTTTAATAGTTGATTATTCTATCACTCTCCCTCACGCTTAGTCTAATCTTTTTATCTAGTACCGAGCATGGAAATATGTAATTTGAGAAGCAAATAGAGTATTCGAACTTAGGAACTTATGCTCGAATATCGTATGAGATTTGGTATTAGCTTTTAGAACAATTAACAGTGATCTCACAAAATTTCGCCAATCAGAAGCTGGAAATTTGACCCCTTTGAACCAAATACACGTTTCAGCCAATGGAAACATTCATGAAGCGCATGCCACGAGCACACCGCTAGTATGATTAGCATGAGAAAGAAAGAAAGGAGAATGGAAATGAACCACAGGCCGCAGCAAATTTCTCACGGCCCGTTACGATCTGTGATCCAAATCCTACGCTCAACCTGGTTCGACCATCCAAGAAAACTGCGTGTACTTCCCCGCCCGCTCTTCGGCCGGCTTAAAAGCGGGGGTTGCCGTCGGAACCAGCGAGCCACGGAGGATGCATAAGGCGTGATGCGGTAGCGGTTGAGTCGGAACGGACACAGCCACCGTTCGGAGTGGCGACCGAGATTCAATTGCTTCTTCCACTTTCCCAAGTCTCTTTAGCTTCACAGCCGGAGAACGCAGCAGCAATCTTCCTCCGTTTGTCCCCGGGGGCGTTTCGCCTGAAGCTCGCCGACGAGGCGCTGCTCTTCTGTAGAGTGGACCAGGTTGAAAGCAATTCTTCCACCTCTTCAAGCAGGACTAGGCATGAAAGTCCAAGCAGGCTTGGTAAAAATTATGAGTAATTAGTCTTTGCACATCTTCTTTGTGTATTTATCTGAAAGTGATAAAATCATAGTACGCTTAGAAGACGCCAGATTAAAGTAGGATCAGATGCGATTTTGATAACAATACAGGGGATGCTATGAAACGCGCTTTAATTTCATAATTCATATTAAGGATATATAATACTCATACATCGCCCTGCGATTTATGTCATAATTTGTTGCGTTAATTGTTGCCAAAGGACATTAAAGTACATTTTCTAGACAAATTGCGTTAAAAAAAAGGAGGGGGGGGGGGGGGGTTTGAGCAAATTTAGTCAACTTTCATGTATCCATGAGAATAATGTGAATGCCTATGCTAGCGGGGGAATGAGGCGATTATGTTCCTAGAGGCTATAGGGCCGGGTGTGGGGTTGGCCACCTAGGCGCGAATTGGGGAGAGTCGATGTCGATCTCTCGGCAATGGCCACGAACGACTGGAATCGGTTACGACACAAGTGAGAGGTAAAAAATAGGGGAGTGCGTGTGTCCCGGGAGCTAGACCGGCCCAAACCGGTCGATTCTAGAGAGACAATATGGTTCCCTGCTCCAAAAGTCTGGAACCAGAAATAACCAGTCCGGTTCTAGTCCCACATGTGGAACTAGACTAACCAGACTGAACCAACCGACTGATCAAGACTTCTTAAACTTTTTTATTCAGAAGCAAACCCTAACGAGCACTTTTTTTCTTTTGAGGTTGAGAAACTCCCATTTGCAAGGAATGCAATAGAATAAATAAATAAAGATACCGGTTTTCAGGACTGACTTTGTAATTGAAATTAGGAAACCGATCCGGCCCTATCCAATTTTGAGTTTTTAAGGAGGAGAACCAACCTACTTTGAAACCGATCAACCTTGACGAAAAGTGGACACATTTGCGAGCCTAGACGAGGTGCCGCGTGATTGGTCCGAGATCGGAAAACCTCGTCCGAAATGTGGACGGGCCGGTCCAAAACACATGCTTCGCAGGGTGGACCGGCATCACGTAATCGATTTCCCAGATGGGGTCGTTGGCCTACAACGGCGGTCAACGGTGGATTTATGATGCCCCGATCGAGAGAAGACTTTTGATGTAGCGGGCCCAAAAGGGAGAACCCAAAAGACAACCGCGGAATTCATTCCAGCACGACGCTCTCCATTTCGAACCGAAATTGCGCCGTTGAAAGCTTCCATCGACCCGCTCTCCCCGACAACATCTCCCTCCGCCGTTGGCTTCGTCCCACCAAACACGGAAAGGACAAAAACACACACATTTTGGTCGTAGATTGTTTTAATCAGATTACGAGAGATTCACGCCGCGTTCTGAAAATATTCAATTTTCAAATGCAGGAACTTGCATCAAATTCAACATATTCGATAAATGTACGAGATCGAAAGAGCTTATTTCTTTTAACCGATTCGTCATAAACTCGAGATTCACACTCGAATAGTCGCTGATATTTTTTTTTTTTTTTGTGACACGTAAGTATTGAATTCGTCGAAATATTCGTACTTGGGCTACAAATTAATTGGGGGCAAGAAGAAAAGTACCTAGACATGTGAACTGTCCCGGGATATGGAATTTCCCTTTAATTTGTCTTAGAAATTAGAAAGATTATAATATAGATTATATTAATCAGGACATGATTAGCGGATGTTCGAAACAACCCACCAGACCGAGTCGTTTGAATTTGAACAACTCAAAGGGAAATGAACGCGACACGTTCATTACAAAATCTCTCTCACTAGGAAAGCTAGCTGTCCACTCTCTCTCTCTCTCTTACGCGTTTACGCCTTTCTTTCACACTCTCCTCCTTCAGCCTTCTCTCTCTACAAAGCCTCACACAATCTCTCTCTCTCTCTCTTCCGTCCGTTCTTCTTCTTCTTCTTCTTCTTCAACTGGATGTTCAAAGCTTGAAACTTTACCATGAACCCATTAGGCACAATGCCCGCCCTCCTCACAATCCTCCTCATTTTGGCCGCTGCGCCCTTCTCCTTCTCCCAAACCGACGTCGCGCCGTCGCCCGCCTCCGACGCCTGCAACGGCGTCTTCCTCTCCTACTCCTACACCGGCGGATCCCAGCTCCCCCCGGCCAACGCGACCCACCAGGCCTACCGCTTCGAGTCGACGCTCACCGTCCTCAACAATGGAGCCGACGAGCTCAAGTCCTGGATGGTCTTCGTCGGGTTCCAGCACGACGAGCTCTTGGTCTCTGCTTCGAACGCCATCTTGGCCGACGGGTCGTCGCTGCCCGCCAGCGTCGGGAACGGCACCGTCTTCGCGGGGTACCCGGCCACCGATCTGAAGACGGCGATCGAGACGGCGGGCGATGTCACGCAGATGCAGGTGCAAGTCAAGCTGGTGGGGACGCAGTTCGGGGTGAAGTCGCCGGACGTCCCGATGCCGACGAATATCTCGTTGGCGAACGATGGGTTCGTGTGTCCCAAGCCTACTTTGCAGGGTGAGTGATTGCCATTGCCGCTGATTTGTGTTCGTCGCTCTGTTTCGAACTTGATGTCATTTTTTTTTAATGTTTTCTTGTTGATGAGCATATGCTATTGGTTTCTGACGTGGTGAAGTTTGTCAATGGAACTTTTTTATGTTGGGGGCTAATGTGAAGGATCAGTGGTTTCGAGTGGGATGAATTGGCTGGTACTAAGGTTTCTTGAACACTTTAATGGGAAAATGAGATGGATCTTGTTCTTTGAGATTCGATGTGGCTTTGTGCTGTCTTTGTCCTTGATTTTGGGGAAACCATATTGGATATGACGGTACACATATGATGGTGATCGTTTACTTGGGATCTTGTGGAGAAGGACTGTTGCCACTTTGATTATGCGCTAGTTCATCTGAAGAAGAAAAATTCATCTTTGATTTTCTTTGTAGATATTACAATTTTCAACTTGTTTGATTCGACAATGCAGAAGGGAGATATCTTCGGTGTTAAAGAGGTCGTATTGTGGGGTTTCTGTGCTTTTAAGAAATAGCTCTATTGGCAGATGTGCGTCTATCTATTGTGTTGGAAACGTGTGTGGAAGTGGAATGCTGTGGCCAGAATTACCTTTAAGCTTTAACAGATCCTTTTCTAATAATCAAGACACAAGAAAACCAATATTCCCCCATTTTCAATGATTACTCGGTGAATGGAAGCGGTTTTTTCTGGTGTGATAGTGCCTAGTTATATGGGATGTTATTGCTGTCGATTGTTTGCTAGTATGCAGTTCACCTGTAATATCAAGAAAAGGTTTTTATTCTCGATGTGGTTGTTGCAGGCAAGAGTGAGATGCAAGTGTGCTGCACCGAGGACACTAACTTCAAGGCCAACATCACTGTTGGCGACCAGTTTCTTTCCCGTAAAAGTGGCGATCTAACGATCATGTATGATGTTATCAGAACATATGACTCGTCCTACTGGGCACAGGTCACCATTGCCAACCACAACCCACTTGGTCGTCTTGATAACTGGAAATTGAGCTGGGATTGGATGAGGGATGAGTTCATCTACACGATGAAAGGGGCTTATCCATATGTTGTCGATTCTAGTGACTGCATATTTGGCACCCAAGGCACGTACTACGCGGAGATGGATTTCTCGAATGTATTGAATTGTGAGAAGCGGCCGACCATAATTGATTTACCTCCAACCAAGGCCAATGACACCACTTTAGGTTTGATTCCTAATTGTTGTAGAAACGGCACTATCTTGCCACCGTCAATGGACCCGGGCAAGTCGACGTCGGTGTTCCAGATGCAGGTCTACAAAATGCCACCAGATCTCAACAGATCGGCGCTTTCACCTCCGCAGAATTGGCAGATCAACGGCACGCTGAATCCCGACTACCAGTGTGGTCCACCCATTCGAGTGAGCCCAAGCCAGTTCCCGGACCCTAGTGGCTTACCCTCCAACACTACTGCAGTTGCCAGCTGGCAGGTGGTGTGCAATATCACTCAAGCCAAGGGGTCGAGCCCTAAATGTTGCGTGTCTTTCTCTTCATACTACAATGAGTCGATTGTCCCATGCCGAACTTGTGCGTGCGGGTGCCCTAGCAGCACCAGCCAAACATGTAGCACCACAGATCCAGCCATTCTTCTTCCAGCAGAGGCACTTCTTGTTCCTTTCGAGAACCGCACGGCATTGGCACTCGCTTGGGCAGAACTGAAGCATCGTACAGTGCCCAATCCGCTTCCTTGTGGTGATAACTGCGGGGTTAGCATCAATTGGCATGTGTACACTGACTACACCCGTGGTTGGAGTGCGAGGGTCACGATCTTCAACTGGGACGAGACCTCTTTTCCTGATTGGTTCGCTGCAGTGCAAATGGATAAGGCTGCACCAGGGTTTGAAAAGATGTACTCGTTGAATGGGACCATGTTGGAGATAAATGGCGCTAATAACACCATCCTCATGCAAGGACTTACGGGATTAAATTATCTTGTAGCAGAAACTGATGGAGCTAATCCACAGAAGGACCCTAGGGTCCCTGGGAAACAGCAGTCTGTGGTCTCATTTACCAAGAAAAATATTGCTGGGATAAATGTGCCGGGAGGAGATGGCTTTCCGACTAAGGTTTTCTTTAATGGAGAGGAGTGCGCGCTTCCTTCTTTTTACCCCACAAGCAGTGGAAGCCGATCATTGTCAAACATAGTCTACTCAGCCCTTCTAGCATCTGTTCTGTTCAAGTTGATGCAGCGATAGCAGGACGTGGACCTAATTATGTAGTGGCTGCAGATTCTTTATATTCTTTTGGTGGACTGTCACTGTATACGCCTTACCGGGAGGTTCCAAATTCTCCTTCTTTTTACTTGGCTGAGAAGACCGTTTGCACACACTGCAATTGTCATCTGCAGGTTAAAAGAATGTTGTAACTCTAGATTCTGGTTGGCATGCATACTTCTCTACATTCTTTTATGCTGTTTCATGATACTGTACCTATTATGATGTCTGTGGAGTTAAATAGAATTTGTACTTTGTGCATGATTTAGTAGAGATGTTTTCTGCTTAATCGGTCGTGCTAAACACCCAAGTTTTGTTACTCTTTCACCTGATTGTAAGGTAAGTGTTACAGCTGCTAGTTAATGACGCAGAAAGGCTTTCACATTTTTTGCTGTCTGTGAATCCCTAACCTGGGGCACCAGTCAGTGAGCATGTTGCTGATATATTTCATAAGCTAACTTGTCCCGTTGCTGAACCAACTTATCGGCTCGGCTTTGGCCGAGCAGCGGATCCTCTTAACACCAATTTCATGTGGGATCTCTGGATAGAACTGTCTTGCAGCGCATGCACACAAGGGTCCTAGAGTTCTTGGGAAATAACAGTCCACAGTATGGTTTCCTAAGAGAGGTACCCTTGAAAGAATATGGGCTCATTCAAGAAGATTTTCCTAGTAAACATAGTACACTGTAGTTGTGGTTGTTATTTACAGGTTGAAGGATGATGCTTCAGTTCTATATTCTGATTGGAATCTTTGTTCATGAACTTAGTCCGGCCTGCAGATACATTGTCCAATTGATGGTTCATCATGTAACGGTCCTTGCAAGGGGTCTAAACGAGAGGCAAAAGAGATTAGATATACCTGTCCTTTACTAATACAGTGGCAACGACACCCTATATTCTACTGGGAGAATTAAGTAGGTTCCATTGCCATTGGTGCATTACATAGGCGCCCATTCGACAAGGATCAAATTCGACAAAACTTCGCCATTTTTTTCTGAAAAAAAATGCATTTATGAAGCTTGACCGGCAATAGCTCATCGAGCAAAAAGTTGGAGGCATACGTAACTTCCGGAGTCACCGACATGGATCCCTACATATTGGCAATTAGCTGGAGCTCGTCACTCACAAATGCAACTTTTCCGAGACAAAATGCTAATATGCCTTCTTAGCTCTTTTTCCATGTAGGGAATCAAGAATCAACCCTTTCCAGGTGATGAATCTTTGACTGCATCAGATAGTTGAATGATTTTGCCCTGTACGTATTGTGAATTTCCTTATGGTCTCTCTCTCTCTCTCTCTCTCTCTCTCTCTCTCTCTCTCTCTCTCTCTCTCTCTCTCTCTCTCTCTGTTTTCCCCTTTTTCCCGTCTGTGGATTTTGACTCCTCACGGGTGTGGTAGACATTTTCAACATGCCAAACGTGCTAAGTAGGTTAAAGAGAAACCATTGGCCAATTCACACTATCTATCTAAAAGTAAAAGAGGGATGAAGACAATCCTTCTCACAAATTTTCCTACCTAATGCTAGACTTCATGGGCAGTACTTTTTGATAGGTATCCCAAGTACCTCCAGCACAGAAGAATGACTTCTTGAGTGCACTGCATTCGGTGTTGTATATACTGCACATTTCACGACTATATGATTTGATATCGCCAACCCAATAGGGAATCAATCAAAATTTTCTCGCATCGGCTCCCGGAAGACCCCGTTTTCGAGCCCTAAGACAGTGAAATCAACGAAGAATCTAGCTCATGCTTGAAGTAAGCTATTTAAGAGATTATGGCAAGTCAAAGAAGGAAAAGCAGCCTTTTCTGTAGGGTTTTATCTGCAATGTTTCGCATTGGCCGCGGAGCAACCATATCATTCTTCGTGGAATCACAATATTGACGGTTGAGAATGATAAAGAGATCAAGAAACAGTCTCCAATAGCCGGCAGAAGATTCAACCCAGAACGCACAAACCCATGTACAGGGCAATGAAATACAAGAAGCACCAAGTAAAGAATGCACAAATCCTTGTCCAAAGCAATGAAAAACGCAAATACTTACATTAGCATTGAGTAACCTCAATAAACAAGGGGGGAATAAAAGACGGACCAGAACCGCATTGGGTGTGTTATTGGAGTTAGAAAAGGCTTCCTAGACCTAAAAGTACTGCAAGTATCACAAAACCTTGTCCAGCTGAACAAAGTGCCTACGAAATTCGAAGAACAACTAGACAAGACTAAATTAGTTGCTTCTTCTGACTAAAGTATTATCCTATCAAAAGCAGTAAAAAAGAACTAGCATGTACGCCTTTGCATATCATGCAGCAGTGCCTCCCATGCTCCACAAATATCTTCCACTGAAATCAGTCCATTCAATAATATCATTAGGGTCCAGCACTGCCACTTGAAATCAAGAATCCTCTTGCATTTGCAGCCCAATCACAGGAGGGGAAAATAACCAACCGGTGGAAACTACATAAGCGGGACTTTGAACTGGATGAAACCAGACCAAGGAGCATATCCTATACAGGAATATTATTCATGGAAAACCCATCAAACTCAAACTCACTATCAGATGGGCCAATGCCTTGTTGCTGCAGTAGGAAAAGAGAAATTCCGTGTCAGGGTTTTATATTTGAGCAAGTCACGTTATAGCAAGTGCATAGAGCAGATTATCCTACTGCATCATGACTTAAGCAAAGTTTAAACCAAAAAAATTCACGCACCTGCTTGAGAAGTGCATTCATGATATCCTCCTGGCTGTAGTGTTCCGGATAGAGCACAGGCTGATAGCTCATATCAGGGAAACCTTCAGTCTTAACTTGCACCGCATTGTCAACAAGGGAGTTTGGAGGTTGACCAACATTAGGAGAGGTCACCTGCCGATTTCCGTCGGCAGAAAGCAAGGACTTGCCAGCAGCAGAGATGTTTCTATTGTGCCCACTGCTGCTCTGCCCAGAAGATACACCCTGATGAACTAAGAGCAATCCGGACGTGTCAATATTCCCTTGGACGGTGTTTCCTGGTTGCGATGTATCAAACGCCACACCCACATTCTGAAACTCCCAATCATGGGGTCTAATTTGCTGCAAGTCATGGAGTATATCGTAGCTCGGCATACCCCCTCCATGCCCTTTAATAATACTGGAGTTTACATCCTCTGGGTATCCACCTTTGGATGCAGGAAAACTACTTTGGATGGGAAAACTACTAACCGGTGCTTCTGATACTTGGTTCATGGGAAAATTCAAAGCGGACGATGTCTGCAAAATCGTATTGTGCCCCGGACCTCGCCCATTTTCAGCAGTACTACTCCTACCTAAGGCCCCGCCAACAAGGCCAGTTGACAGAACAGACTGCCCCATATTGGCCTGAAGAACTGGAGGGCGACTGCCACCACTTTCACTAATGACGTGTCTTCTAGCCTGTGGTTGGCCTATCGGCATCAGCAAAGAGCTACTCTGGGCTCCATGTGTATGGACTGGCATGCTCACACTTCCAAAAGGTTGAGCAGACTGTTGAAGATTCACAAGTTGCTTAGGCCCCATTGTCGTTGGGATACCATGGAGGAAGTTCACCTGTTTACCATTGCTTCCGAGATTTTGCGGCGACTGTCCCTCTCCGAATCTTAATTTTGGATTGTCAAAACTGAAGAGGTTTCTTTGATCTAACACGGGAATGGATATGCCAGATTTTCCGGCAGTCCGACCCAACCCTGCTGCTTGGAGTGTAGCAAGGCTTTGGGGTGGCAGCTGGCCTGCAGCAGCAAGTGCTTGGAGCTCAAACCCGCTAAGTGAGGAGATCCCAAAAGCCGCATCTTGTGTTCCAATAAAGGGGCTATTTACTCCAGCCTGATGCTGCGGCACGACACTCAGTCTTCTAAGATACAGGCGGTATTTCTGCACCATATTATTATACAATTAGAAGGTACCGAAAAGAGCAACACAAAAGTGGATTATGAAGCATATGACAAATGGACGACTACTAAAATAAAAGATACCTGAAGGTGGCTAGCAACATTTTCTCTTGTCAGCCCAGGAACATTCATCAACTCTAGTATTTTCTTGGGAACAGCCTCTGCGTTCATGAACGAAGATGTTTTTTAGAATGGTAGAGATTCACCAACTCTAGTATTTTCTTGATCATACATGGTATATGTTTGTTTCGAGGAAAATGAGTGATTTGAAAAATATTTTCCTAGAAATGATCCCTTGTATTACTTACAAGAATGAACAAACAAAAAGTATTTTCACCTTTCTCAAAAATGTTTTCGACAAAAAATGTTATTGCTAACAAAAACATTGTCATTAACCGATTATTTCAAGCGATAGAAACAATCATTTCTAGGAAAATGTTTTCACAACCATTCATTTTTTGCAAAACTAATGGAGAATATTTCAAGGACAGAACATAGCAACAGGGATCATGCAAGAGCTTAAAGAAAATTATTTTGATTTCAGGCCCACTTAAACAGAAACTCTTTTATCTTGCAAAATGGGCTTATTGTGCTCCATGAAACAAATTGTGAAAGACGATGAAGAAATTGACAGAACAAACATTAAGCTTCTTTATGGGGATTTCATCAACTTGTAGTCTTCTTGAGATCAGTCGTGGTCTATTAAAATAAAAGTCATATAAGTCCATGAGCTATTCATTTTCCATTTCACAAAGTAATTTTCACGGAACATGAAAAGTTCCATTTTTCTGTAGAAACAGGTGATAAAACGGATGGTTTGGATATCCTTTCATTAGAGAAGATTCATTAGTAAAAAAAATTGCTTTCCCTAAGTCGCCAGAGCAAGACTTCCAAGAGTTGAAAGACCAAGGACATTGTAATAAAACCTAGCATAGTCTTGTACCCCAAAAATCAAATTAATCCACGTTTGAGTGTTTCAAAGCCATGCTTGAATTGTAAACACTCCCATAGCTAAATGTGAGGACAAGCACCATGATGGATCGCCTCTTTATTATAAACATTTAACATTCATTCACCTTGAGTCATTTGAAGATTAATCCGTCTTATTTTACCTAAATGATGACCCTTAACAATACTTGCAAATATGACAATGTCATGAGCATAACAGCTAGTAGAATAACTGTAGAAGGCATCAACGTAATGAGTTCATACTGTCAATTCCGAGCTGATTAACAGCCGACACAAACTGTTGGTGAAGCTCAACAGACCACACCACTCGTGGCTTCTTCAGCGCCGACGTATCATCCCTTTCTTCTACATCCTCCTCCTCTTCCTTCCTTTTCTTTCCATTTTTCCAGCTTCCTTCATTAGCCGTAGATGAGTAATCCACGTCTTCCAAGTGCTTCTGCGGCCGCTCTCCATCTTCCACACTTCCACATTGCTCCAATTCCTTCCATTCATTCTTCCTCTTCCTAACCACGTGCTGCCATATGTTCTTCAATGCCTCGATCCTTATCGGTTTTATCAAATAATCACAAGCACCATGGGTCACACCCTCCATAACAACCTGCTTCCCGTCATCGGCAGACATCACTGTTCATTTGGATAAGTCAGGCAACACAAAGTAAGTCAACCGGTTTTATTGAACACATGCTTGGAATATCCATTTTCAGGCCATAAGAATTCAAATGGAGTGCGTACTGATTACAGGGAGATCCATTTCGAGCCCGATGTGTTCAAGAAGTTTGAAGCCATCCATGTCCGGCATGTGAACATCACTCAATACAATGTCGAATCCATTTTTGTTATCTCGAAGCGTGGATAAAGCAACATCTGACCTACTACATGTTGTCACTGAAATATTCAACAACAGAAAGAATCATGAATCAACCGGTACCAAGCATGGGACTTCAATTTCTGATCGCTCAGACAAGCACTCGAACTTCTCACCATAGCAAACCGACTTCTAGAGGCGAGAAATCAACCAAGAAAGAGCTAAACCTAACTCATCATACTATTCCAAAATTGAAAAAAGGAAGAAGAAAAAGGCAAAAGGGCGAGAAATTATAGCTGCAAGGACTCAAAACTGGACATTAATCCACAAATTTTCATGAACTGGAAAAAAGCAAACCCTTACGAGGGGAAAAAAATTCAAGAAAAATCAAATCAGTTCTCTTGAAAAAAAAAGATTGCGGTCAGAATCTGCAAATGAATTGAGCATCATGAACTGGACAAGAACATCATATCATACTACCTTGATATTGGCACGTCATGAGCATTTTCTCCAAGATCCTGAGACAAGTCGGATCATCATCCACCACGAGGACCCGCAAGCCTGCCGGGAATTGATCTGGGACGACGTCTCCGCCCTTCCAAGAACAGCTCGAAGTCAACGTCGACATGGATCCTACCTCCATGTCCTCCTCAGATTGGGGGGCAGAATCAAGAACTCAAAGAGTGTTTCTGTCTGTGACCCCAGACCGGAAAATCTTCACATCCTCAAGCTGGGGCCAATCAAGAAAGCAGTACCCACTTCATCATCTGAAAAACCCAGTTGAGGAAAACTTATAGATAAGAAAGAGAACTCGAGAGATCGCTTGGTGGGTGTCGATTGTTGAGGGAGAAGTAACAGAACCCTGGTTTTTCTACTTTCAAGAACAAGCGAGAAAGGTTTACAACTGATTCCTAAGTTCAAAACACGAACAACCTCTCAAGAAAACAGAAAAAAAGGGAGAGAATTTGGGCGTTGATGGGGCAAGAAATTTCAGGGAATTTGTTGTGGGATTGAAACAGAAGACACGATTTGTTCTGCTTCCGAGTTCGATATTTTGTTCTTGTTTTTTTCTGGACGAATTTTTTAATTCAACACCACTTTTAACAGGAATTTTTCCTTTTTTTTATTCAAAAGTGGGTCGTTCCTATGAGGAGTGGATCCAGCTCATTGAAAGTATTAACTAACTCCTCGCATCTAACTCTCTGCTTCAACAGAGATGTACGACCACCTTTGAACTTTCACCATCTACTGCTCCTTGGAATGTTTTTGTCTTCACCTTTCTTTTTATCCTGTTTAGGTGTCCTATGTACTCGAACAAATACATGAACAGGTAATTTGGGTTTCTCAAACCTTGGAATATCGAAGTCATAGGTTCGCCCACTAATGGATTTAGCTCAACCTTCCATTCCGGATGGAAATCGAACTCTCGAATACGTATCAGAACCGTCCGTACCGAAGGAGACGCGAACTTTTGAAACGCCTTTCTTTCTACGCCCTTGGAAATAGAACGTGGATACGTTGATGTTCTCCTTCTTAAACTATCGAAGCCCATGACTAGCTTTCCTTTCCATCTGTCAATGTTTGGATAGCTGAGGAGCTTTGTTCGGATTCGTGAGGGAGCCTCTGCATGATGATTGATATTTCGTATTAAACTGGTTTTGTTTAATCTTCCTTCTTCTTCTTCTTTTTTTATTTTGGTCGAAGGTTTTGTTTAATCTTTCTAAACGTTAGTTTTTTTCGTGCACGTAACGCTTGTGCACGATTTTCATATGTCTTCATAATCGTACCGTTTAGCCAATCGACCAAGTTTGCTAGCGGTTTATATAATATTTGATGTGTCGAAACTCAAACTTGCCAAATGCATATATTGTCATATTGAACTATCAATCAAGTTTGAATAGCCTTATAATAATTCGATTCGAACGACTAGACACCTATTCAATTTGAATTCATATATATATATTATTGTTTTGTTCAGAAAATCAAGTTCTCCTTTTTCTTTGGAACTTAAAAATGTAAATTAAATTGAGCAGAGATGACTTTTTTAACCGATTTTTATTTAGATTTTTCTTTTTAAGGAATTTTATATGGTGCAAGATGGTGAGAGTTTTTTTGTTTTTTCATAAAATGACTCCTATCGTATTAGACTACTTTTTTTTTTGCCTAATACCCAAAAAAACCTCCAACTTTAACCTTTGTCCCAATTATATCCAAAACTTTTTTTTGTCTCATAAAAAACCCCCAACTTTGGCTTTAGTCCCAATTATACCCAAAACTTTTTTTTGTCTCATAAAAAACCCCCAACTTTGGCCTTAGTCCCAATTATATCCAAAACTTTTTTTTGTCTCATAAAAAATCCATAATTTTTACTTTTGTTTCAATTCTACCGATCTGATACTCAAAAAATCCTCAACTTTAGCATTTGTCCGAATTATATCCAAAAAAACTATCGCATAAAAAAATTTCAAATTTTTACTTTTGACCCAATTCTACCACGCGTTCGGTTTATAATTACTATTAGTTAATTTTACGTTGCTTGAATTTTTTCATCAAACTTACCAATAAATTTTTAAAATTAAAAAACAACAGGTTTCAAAGATAGCAAGATCAGTAGATTTCAAGAATAGCAAGATTTGAGATTATTTATTTAGATAATCAAATCTCCACGACTAGCCATTTTTGGGCTGTTGAGTGCTGGGTATAATCCGAAACACACCACCTTAAATGGCTCTGTATCTCCCGATAATGTGTAGAAGAAGCATACAGTATAAAAGAAGTTAATAGATTTTTTCGTGTTAACTTTGCTGAGGTCTAATTATTTAACAATGTGGTAATGCTGTATATGATTAACTAATGGTTATTATGAATGAAAGAATAACTGCAGTATAATTTGGGTAAAAATAAAATTTTTGGATTTTTTATGAGCCAAAAAGAATTTTTGGATATAATTGAGATAAATGATAAAGTTATGATGTTTTTTTTTTTGTATTAGATTGGTAGAATTGGGACAAAGCTACAGTTGTGGGTTTTCTTGGGTGTTAGGCAGGTAGAATTGGGACAAAAATAAAAGTTTAGGGTTTTTTATGAGACAAAAAAAAGTTTTGGGTATAATTGGGACAAAAATTAAAGTTTGAGGTTTTTTTAGGTACTTGGCCCAAAGTTGGGGGTTTTTTATGAGACAAAAAAAAGTTTTGGGTATAATTGGGACAAAGGCTAAAGTTGGGGGTTTTTTTGGGAATTAGGCAATTTTTTTTTATGGCATTGGATGGCGTCTTAGATATGCCTGACTGAACTGGACAAGTTGCCTTAACTACTAAAATACAATGGTGTAAATCAATGAAGATGGAGATAACTTTTGCAAAGAATTTAGGAAAAATTTCAAAAAAGGGTTTTAACTGCCCCTCATTTTTTCAAATAAGATCCTGAAATAAACCTTATTTTAAACAAAAGCCCGATGTGTACTTATTGTTAAAAAAAAGGGATTTCAAGTGCATATTATTTTAAGTAAGAGTTTGAAATGGCTATATTAGTCTAAAAAAAAGATATGAATCACTTTAACTAGGGGCTTTTTTGGTCATTTAATATTTTATTTTATTTTTTCTATTTCAAGAGATTTTGAAAAAAAAAAGACAAGTGAGAGAGATTAAATTTACATTTTGACAAAAGTGCCCTTGATCAGCTAAAAAATATGGCCAACCAACGAGATTAAGCCCTTATTTGAAATAATTATTACCACTTCAGACCCTTCTTTAAGATAATGGTAGTACTTCATGTATTTATTTGAAATAAAGTTCGCCTTAGACTTTTATTTGAGAAAATTAGAGCACTTAGGCCTTTTTTTAAAATTTTTCCAAAGTGTTCGTAAAGTTCAGAGTTTAGCTATTATCGGCTAAGATAATACCATGTGTAACTTGAAGATTGCTAAAGCAACGGAACAAGACCTTTCCACATGTTATGCTGTAAAAATAAGAAATTGACTGATAAACAAACTAAACCAAAAAAAAAAAAATCTAACTTCATCTAATAATTACATAGACGATTAAGCTGATACCTGTTATTTTATCACATAAAGTGGCCTTTTCATAGGATTCAACTAAACAATGTTTCTATTATTTCGCAAAAAATAAATAACTTTTAAAAAAATACATTTATTAAATAATCGCTTGTATTATTTAAAATAATTAACTAATAATAAATACGTTTACTACCAATAACAATTTATATTCAAACGTTTTCGAAAACGACGAAAATATTTTTTGTTCATTTATATTTATAGGCGATATAAACGATGACACGATTGATGTTGCGTGTACCGAACGAAGGATCACGTTATTGACACGCAATATATATCTTATCTTATACGATGCTTAATTATTTTAATAATTTACTGCGATTTATCTATTGTGATTTATCTATTAAATTATGTGTCAGTGTCGCTTGAAATACTTGCTCGTCCTCGCACCTTCTTCATTTTGGGGCTTTTTTTTTTCGTAATTGCGTGAGCCACGTCATCCTCCCACTTCCCTCGATTGACACGTGTGCGGCTGCCGAATGTAAGGATAAGGCCTTTTTGGGCTTGCGTTTTCACTGTTGTTTTTCTCAGGGATAATGATATGGCCCGTCCGACATGGACACTTGTCCTCTGGAAAGAAAAAAAAAATCAAACAAATGTAAAAGGAAAACTCAAATTAATTAATAATAACAAAATAAATAATTATATATATATTTTAAATTACTTATATTACTTGAAATAATTAATCAATGAATATTTTTAATTCTAAAAAACAATTCATGTTTAAACATATTCGTGAACGAATAGAATATTCTCATTGTACTCGTTTTTATAAGTAATACAATTGATTTTTTTAGCAAAATATTTTTCAAATTATTTATCTTTCGTGAAACAAGCAGAGCTTTTAATAGTAATCAGATCTTCTTCTTCTTCTTCTTCTTCTTCTTTTTTGTCATTTCTCGGGAAAATTCCTATTAAGAGAGTAATTTATGTGAAATTTCACACATTAACTACTAAATGAAATTCATAAATTAGTGGGAAAATTAACCAATTCACAGTCTTCAAATTTGGGTTAATATCACAAAAAAAAAATTTCTCGAACAGATATATCCGCGATAAATTTATCACAAACTGATTTTTGATCATAAAAAATCTTCAAATCGTTGCATCTGTGATAAATTTACCTTCTATTAGTTTTTATTAAACTTTACGGTTAAATTGCTCAGTTTCATGACACGTGACAGTTGATTAATGTACTGACTTGAGGTTTTTACCTTTTATTTGTCGCGGATGTACTGACTTATGGTATCTCATGATATTAATCCAATTTAAGGTTTTCGATTGTTGAAAAATTAGTTTGAAATAAATTTATCAATGAGTGTGTCGGTTTGAGATTTTTCGTGACTAAAAAATTAGCCCGAGGTAAATTTGTCGCACACCCATCGGTTTTGGAGTCTTTTTTCTTGTTTGTAGTATTAAAACCCCTCCAAGTTTTGACACGTCACCAAATGAATTTTAGGTTGCTTTCGACCAACTTTGAAAATTTCAAAAGTGTTTTCATCGTGGGTTTGCGAGCCAACTCATCATGTATATCATATGAGTCTCGAATAAACAAATCAAAAACAGCTTTCATCAAAAACAAATAATAGATAAAGCTGTGACCTAAGCTAAAGCGAGGAGAGACCCTGCAAGGCAACGCATATTCCTCTTGGGGGGGCTCTTTTCTCTTTTACGATGAAGCTCCAAGGCCACGCCATGGCCAAAAAGCTTCCTCCCTCTCTCTCCACAGTCCAAGGAGACAAAGTTAAGAATCGAAAGAACAAAAAGAAAAAAGAAAAAAAGAAAAGAAAACTGTGTTGCAGAAGCTGCTTTTACGTTGCTTTAGCAAAAAGAAGGGGATAATCAGATTAAACTTAATCCTAAAGTTAATCATTCGTCGTATGGGTAATTTATTGCGTAATTTATTGGGTTTTGAGCTGGGGTTTTTGGCTTTTCATGGGAGTAGAGATGCTTTTAAGGGAAAATGGAATAATTTGGGTTTTTTTTTTCATTTTCTTTTATTTTCTTGCTTGGAGGTTTGAGGGTTGATGGGTGCTTGCCACGTGTCGTCTCGTGGGAAGTTGGAGAGAAGTCCCACTCTTACCCTTTTTTTTTTTCTGGGAACTTTTTACATCCCCCCGAGGTGTCGTCGTTTGTTTCCATTCCAATGCTTGTCGTGGATGGGAGAAAGGGCCTCTTTTGGTACGAGGACATGGCAATGTGTCCGGTCCTGCTTCTTAGGGAAACCAAAAAAATTTGTCCATGTGTGGGTATGGTAGTCGTGGGTGACGCTAACCTAAGCTAAGGTAACACATTTTGAATGCCATTGAAGTAACACATTTTGAATGCCATTGAAGTTACCCTCATCCAGCCCTTTTTTTCCAATTTTTTTTTTTAATCGCGTTGTTGTTCGAAGCAACACCCTCGAGCATAAGGATTTAGATTTTTCCATCTGTGAATACGACTGCGCGTGTAAACGCCATCGAGTGTGTAATACAACTGCGCATGATCTTGGTCAATCCCAACATCTAAATGCCTTATAATTAAACACGGTAAGCTTGCGGAATGATAGTAACGGCTAGGTTATCGCCAAAAAAAAAAAACTTCTCGTATATGCGGTTTTGAGCGAGCCTCGGCTAAGAAATATCTCAACGGAGGTGAGCTTGGGCCCAAAATCAGGCGCGGGGGGTTCGGGCTCGGACAGGGCGAGGTCCTGTTACCGACCACGCTTGGTCCGATCCAAGCCTAGCTCGATGTCACAAGGGGGAACACGAGTCCAGAGTAGAAACTGAAAATTGGATCGGTGGCTACAACCAATTGATTTTCAAGCTTCGAGATGTGATTCGTAAGGCATATCACTTCAACATTCACAAGTGACCACAAAAAAAAAAAACTCGTATTCAGTCGTGTCAGAACATCGCGATACAGTAGTAGCAGCAGCTACTGGTTACATCAGGCCATGAGCACTGGAATCATCTCTTGTCGTGACGGCACGGAGAGCAAGGAAGGGCTTCGAAATTTGGTCGTAATTTTCACCTATCGTCGCTGAATTGATAAGATAATAAACTCCTTTGCAATCCCGTCCCAACAAATGCTTTTCCTCTTTCTGAGGTGGGGGAGAAGCAAGATGGTGGGGGCTTCATTTTTAAATTCCCCTAAAAAAAAAAAGAAAGAAAAAATTTTATATATCAACTTTAGCCTAAATATCCAGCTAATATTAGGTCATCAAATGAAGTGAAGACCCACGCACGTAACGCCATAATTAATCACCATCATCGTCGACAGAAGGGAGATGAAGAAGAAGATAGGACATCGAGCTATAAAAATAAAAATAAAAAAAAGAGAGAAGCGGGGGCCCACCCCACTCGAGGCACGTCCACGTCAGCAGACGGCGACGGAGCTGCGGTTGTGGGGGTTGGGGAGGACGTGACGTGCCGGGCGACCTCTGGAGCTTCCGAAAAGGGCATGAGACGAAACGGGGACGGGAGGGGGGAAAAAATAAGGAAGGCCACGTGGCGGTGGGGCCCGCGCCGGGGAGGGGATGTGGGGGGTGGCGTACGAACGGCCAATGCGGTGTGTTCTTAGTGGACCAACGCGCTTGTGGGCCGGGGCCCCACGGGGCTCGGGTGGGGCCCGATCCCCAACGTACGTGTGCCTTTCAGTTTCATGCACATCCCCATCCGCTTTTAGAGAGAGTAGGTGGTGCCGGCCGAGCAGGTTGAATCCAAAGCTTTCATTATTTTGGAGCCTTTCTTAGCGAGAGAGAGAGAGACAGGGGGGGGGGGGGGGGGGGGGGGGGCTAAATTGTCCGTAATGCTAGAAATACTGGTTTTTTTTTTACGACTTCTCCGTACACGGCAAGTCCTAAAACTTAGGACGAAAGTAACGCCGGCTCTTCGAAACGTTCAAAAAAGTGCAACTGCATCTCAAAATCCCGTCGAACTGGTGCGCTCGAATCCTTTCATTAACTCATCAGGACTCGATCGCATCGCCGGTTCGATCGGTTTTGGGAGGGCTTCATTGCATTTCCTCGAAATTCTTTTAGGAATCAATACCGTTTTTTAAGGCATTCGTGCCACGGAAATCGTTTTTGCCGTGATTCCCCCCCCCCCCCCTCCCATCTCTCCTCGTCGCTTTTTTTTTTCTTTTCTCAATGTTTTTTTTTTCGCTTTGCAAACCCCGTACCAATCTAAAGAGTCCATCTCGTCCTCGCCAAGGACGACGGACGATGAGCAAAGCCGGTTGCCGACGGGCGCGGTGTTCCCCGAGCATACCCGAAACGTTCGCCAGCGAGGTGTCCACGGCGCGACAGAGCTCAGGCAATAGAGAGGAGGAGGAAAAAAAAGAAAAGGAAAAAGAAACCCGATGCTAATTGCGTGCATACTCAAAATGGGCATCCCTCAAAATGGGCAAACGTACGTGAATTTTGATGTGGAAAATGGTCAAAGGAGATGGACAGGAGGAATTATGCCATGTAGGGTGATGCGTGATCGGAGCAGGCAAGAGGGCCATCTTGCACAGGGGGTTATGGGGTTAGGTGATGGGTCACGAGTCAAAAGAAAGGACGAGGGTAGGGGAGGAAGGTTGCTTTCCCTGATCCTCTGTTTGTTTTTAAACCCAATTTTTCTTTTTGGGTTGGGTGGGGGGGAGTTCAAGTCCGTCGCAAGCATTGCCGGGGGAGGGGGAAAAGGAGGGAGGGACAGCAAAGGCGGCACGTGGCGGCCGGAGCCTCTTTTGCCCCCCCAACCCGGCATCCTGCCTTTTCCCCCCCTCCGCCACTCTTCATTTGATTGGAATTAATCGGAATTGGAATGTTTACTGCTTCTGAATTATTGGTGTGACCATGAAAAAAAAAGGACATTATATATATATATATATATATATATGTACATGACGCGATCGAATTGATGGACAAGTTAAAAGTCAAAGAGAAATCGCGTTGGGGGGTGAGGATACGCACCGGTCCAATTCGAAAACCGGATCGGACAGATCGAATTTGAGCGGTTCCCACAATAATTGTTCGGGCGGGAACCGTAGCGGGGAGGATCGAATCGCGCTGTACTGATCCGGATGATATATTTATAATAATTTACCGGGCGGTATTTTTTCTGGGTTCCTTGTTAGTTTGTTTCGTTTTCATTTTTTGAAATTTTTGTAGCAGAAACCATAAAAAAAAAGATGTTCATAATAATAGCAACGCCAGTCCTCGAGTTGTCTTAGGAACCGGATCGAGACCGGTAGGTTTTCGATCCTAAAGTGGATAGAGTCGGTTCTCGATTCAACAAACTGGGAATCGCTCTTGTCCGGTCTGATTTTCGATTTTAGGGCTAGTCATTGGGAATCGCTTTTGTCCGGACCGATTTCTAATTCCAGGGTAGGAATTGATCCACCCCAAAAAACGATCACAACACATTATAAGTTTAGGCGGATTGATCCTGCTTACAGGATTTTAATGAATTGCATATGCAACACGGATTACTTCAATGCCATAGCACTCGATACTCGCCCTTATTTTGACGAGGAGGTACTTCTTTCCAAATAGAAACATCACACTCGACACATATAATAACTATTTTAATCTAAAATTATGTTTATCCAAAATCTCTTGATCCAATTATCTAATATTATTCAACATCATCATCAAGTATCTTAACTCGACCATTTCTTTCTCTTAAAAGTAGTCGGATTTCCATCTAGTACTCGAGTTAATTGCACTTCTAAGCATGTCTTGAGAGATGGATGACATCGCCTTTTCCCTCTCTTTTTTTATCGGGAACGGATTAGCCTATAGTATAAGAATATTTCAAGGAGTATCCCCTCGTTGAGTATGAAAATTCGTAGTCTACCATAGGACGTGATTCGATTTGGATCGATTCACGACGATTTGCTTCTCGAGTTTTACTTCTCCTCACGCTCGATGGATGGGAACTCAACTCAACCGGGCAATTATTTCATCACCAATTACTGCCGAGGTTGCTCTCTTTTAAGGAGCTTCTCTAGGTTTAAATCTCTGTCTAGGGATGTCGGTGCCTCGAGGCAGGGGAAGTCCCCTACAGAAAGGGAAGAAGACCAAAAGGACGAGAGAATTCTTCTGAACTGTTTGCGAAGAGTTCATTCAATCACATCCCTCAAGGTCTCATCAACCCCCGACCCCACAGCCAGCAATTTTACAGATCAGTCGACAAGACTTCCTTCTTCCTCTTCCTCTTTTTTCAAATTATTGGGGGGGGGGGGAGGGGGGATGACAACAGTCTACGAGATCGAGCTGTCGAGAGTAGCCAACCCATCTGTTCGTGGGTGCATGTCGGTCGGGGGCGCCATGCTAGAATTTCTCTCCTCTTCCTTTGCTCTTTTTGGGCGTTTCTTCAGGAAGAAAAATTTTGAATTTGGGTCAGAATTTGCAGAACAAACAAAGTCAAATCATGCCATCTTGTCCGGCCCAAAACCCCCCCTCAAATGGAAAATTTTTAAGGGGCAAAGCGCACTTGAAACCTTAGGACCCGTCCCGTAAAAATATGATCGAAGCTTCGAAACTTTCGAAAAAGTATAATTGAGCCTAAAAATTTATTATGATAGTACAATCGAACCGTAAAATACTTTTAAAAATTCTAAACGAGTTTTAAAATTTATCATAAAAATACAATCGAGTTATATGATTTTTGAGTTAATTCAATCGAGTCGTTCTAGTTGCAATTTTGCAACTAATTTTAGGATGTAATTGTTTTTTTTTTTGAAATTTTAGTGATCGATTGCACTTTCATAATAAGTTTTAAGACGCCCAATACATTTATCTCGATTTATTTTATAAAGAAGCGCATCTTTTTTTCCCGCCCTCTTTTCTATCTAAACTATAATATGGCAGAATTCTACCTATATAAGCGTGCGCGCATTTAATTATGAATGACCATGATTCCTATTCGAGACTAAATTGGCTGGTTTCGAGAGGGCGATAATCGTTTCTTGACGCAGGAGACCTCCCGGGGATCGAATCGCGAGGCACGTAGCCGTCGAAACACTTTGTTAGGATTCAGTGCATAATCACATATGAAATAGAGCGTAAAAATGAGAAAGAGAAATGAAGACGCAAAATTCATCCCAAGTTCACTCTTAAGCTAGACTAACATCTAGTAAAGGATTCCATCATAATTAGAATCCTCACATTCCATCGTAATTAGAATCCTCACACCTTGCTGTTACATCACTTAATAGCAAGCGAAAAAAAAAACGCATACATTGGAACAATTTGAAATGGCCTCGTGCTTTTTTGGTAAAACGTGTTGAGGCGTGGTTCATACTTCCAAACGATAGGAAAGCAAGTCCCAATACGCTTCGCCGAAATGTGGCGGCCCGAGCGTCAGCCTCCCCGTCGCGCGACGGAAGCCAATTTGAAATGGGGGGGGGGGGGGGGGGGGGGCGGGGCTTAAATGTGGGAATTGATCAAAAGTCACGAACTCCCTCCGTATCTGTTCTCTGTCGGTGTGGACCACTGGAGCATGTGCTGAGAATTTGGTAAATTTTGGAGGACCGACCGTGGACGGTGTGGGGATCGAGGTCGAAGCAGAGAAGGGGGGCCTCGTCTAACTTGTGACTGCATTTAGTGGGCACGGCCAGATTGAATTTGCTCTCTCAACATTTACTGTTTCTGAAAGGGCCTTTAAGAGAGAGAGAGAGAGAGAGAGAGAGGGGTTCTTGTGTGTCGATAGTCTTATGGGGTCGGCCCAACTTGAAGCCCAATAAAGGTTTTCGTCTTGCTAGATGATGCATCATCATCACTCTTCGTGGGTCGAATGAGCCATAAATTCTAGCCTCGTTCTCAAAATGTCAAGAGAAATCAAACTAAAAGAAAAGAAAAGAAAAGAAAAGAACTACCAAAAAAAAAAAAATCCATTTCAATATGGGCGAATCCCTGTCGATGTTAAGCATCGCAAGCCCCCGACATAATTTTTTTGGCTCGATCGAATCGTTGGATTTGAAATAACAAAAAATAAAAAAAAATGAAAATGCCATGAAGAAGTTTGAATGAAGAAAAACAGAAAGACTTGGATCACTCTTCGTGGGTCGAACGAGCCATGGATCCTAACCTTATTCTTGAAAGGTCATGCGAAATCAAACTTAAAAAAGAAAAACCAAAAAGATTCATTTCGATATGAGCGATTCCCTGGCAATGTCAAGCCTCGCATGCGCCGATGTATTTTTTGGCTCGATCGAATCATTGGATGTGATTAAAGAAAAACGAAAAATGTTATGAAGCAATTTGAATATATAAAAAAGAAAGTAGAAAGACTTATATATTAAGTCTCATGACACAAAAATGCTCTCGTTGAGAGTCGAACTCAAGACCTCCCGCTTACTAAACGGGTGCTCTAACCAACTGAGCTACGAGAGCTGCTGAGTGTTGTTTTCGAACTTCTTCAATAAAAAGCTATGAAGCAGTGAATGTACTGCATTTCTCCAAGAAAAGCTCAATCGTGTGATAAGTAGGACTCAAGCCATTAAAGATGGGGTCGGCCAGAGCAGCCTCTGTTGACCAAATCTGAGAACACCTTGCGTAAATGTAATAAAGTGTAATTACCAAACTATCCCTCCTACTGCTAAAGTTGCATTCATGCAACATGGAGAACAGTCGGTATTTTTCTTATCGATGGTAGCTCAATACAAACACGTAGCACCCAGACAAACCCAATTTGAAAAATCTTGCCTCGATTTTTCAAGTTTTCTACTGCATTGCAATCAAAGTGAGAACTACATCGGCGTATGAAGTCGATAATAACCTCTTTCTAAAGTCTTCACTGGCCTTTAAGTTGACTACTTATATGAACAAATCGAAACGACGTATCGCGAACGTATGTATCTAAGGGGGCTTGAGACTTTCTACTATGATAAGACTATGTAGGAAACGAGTGAAGTTGAACCAAGAATTTGCTGACCAAATTACCCTTGGATTGAAGTCAAGTCAATACATGAAAGGGAAATGGAACAGTGTTTTGGTACCATTCTAAGAAGGCGACATCTTTGACTAAGATTCAATTATCATATAAACATATTTATTATATGAATAAGGTCTATGTTATGATTGGAACAACCCACAGACAAGTTGATTTTTTTTTAATCCTTCGTTTTACGAAATATAAATAATTTAAAAAAATATCATTACCCAAAAAAAAAATTAAAAAAAAAATATTTTTCTAAACACAATTACTTATATCGCTTGAAATAATTACTCAATAATAAATATTTTCATTATCAATAATAATTTATATCTAAATATTTTCGTAAACGATAATTATTTTTTTATTCATTCGTGCAGATAATATAAGTAATTATTTTTTAATTTTTTTGAGCTATTCATTTTTTTGCAAAATAAATATACCTTGAAAAAAAAATATCCGGTGATCAAAACCGTCCACAGTCAGTCTCTCTGTATATATGTCAGCTTCAGTTCAGCATCTTCTCCTCACTCCAAAGACCTAGAGGCCGACTTCATCACCACTGCCAAGTCTTTCCTGATCACCCTCTTATCAGTTTCAGCAATTCGATTCGGATCCAATCATGGGTGTCGTCACTTATGATTCTGAGATCGCGAGCTCGATCCCTCCGGCCAAGATGTTCAAGGCTGCTGTCCTCGACGCCGATAACCTCATCCCCAAGGTGCTCCCGCAAGCCATCAAGAGCATCGAAGTCCTCGAGGGCGACGGAGGTCCTGGGACCATCAAGTTGATCACTTTCGGCGAAGGTTAGTCCGTCCTGTGTTACGATCACTCGGAATGAACTCGGTTTCGACCTTATGGAAAATTATCATGACCACCGACAAACACAGAAACATATCTCGTTTAATTTGCGATGTTCCTAACCGTTAATATTACACAAGTGATCATGTGACTCAGATTTCGAGTAGCGAAATCTGGCCATGTCTAAGTCTAAATGGCCTGATCGGCGCCATCAAGATCAGTGCTTGCGATGTTGAAACCGGCGAGGTCTGAGTGCGAATGTTTCTTTTGTGACTCTTATAGGCAGTCAGTACAAGACGGTAAAGCACAAGGTCGAGGCCCTGGACAAGGAGAACTTCACCTACTGCTACTCGATCATCGAGGGCGACCCGCTGGGCACCACCTTCGAGAAGATCAGCTACGATGTGAAGATCACCGCGTCGCCCGACGGCGGCTCGGTGTGCAAGAACACGAGCAAGTACTACACCATCGGCGAGGTGGACCTCACCGAGGAGAAGATCAAGGCCGGGAAAGAGAAGGCGTCCGCCATGTTCAAGGCCATCGAGGCATATCTCGTGGCAAATCCTGATGCCTATTGAGACGATCGCATCGCCATCTCGTGTTGTTCATGTTCCGTGTTAAATATGTGTGGTTGTGCTAAATCTAAAAGGAGAGAAGAGAAGAAGAGTTTGAGTCAATCTGTATTTGGAGTTAAAGAATGTCTGGTTAGCAAGTGCTGTACTTATCTTTGCTGAGAATAAGAGAATGAAAGGTGTGGCAGGAATCTGGTGTCGTGGTTTTATGGAATTTTAAGGAGTGGGAATTTGTAAATTGTGCTGCATATTTAGTGTATCAAGGGGAAAAATAAGTTAAAAGATTAAACTGATTATTTTCATAGAAAGATTGGTACGACGAGATTCGCTAATTTTTATAATTTTCATACGATAAAAGAATTCATGAATAACAAATAAAATGTCAAATGGCCAATAAAACCTTGAGCATCGGCTCAATATTTCAAATTTGGATCGACATTTAAAACTATCGGTATGCGCAATTTTTCATAACTCACAATAGATAAAATCATTAACAAAAATTACACTCTCGTAATATCGACAAAGCTATAAAAAAAAAAACATAGTCGAATGTGTCTAGGGTTTGGGCTTGGGCTCTTTAAAATAATGTTTAAGCTAATCCTATCTTATCTCCATGATCGGGACATTGGATTAGAAATCGAATGATTCAACAATTAAAATAAATGAAAAAGAAAAAGCAAAGTATAAGGAAAAGCAACTTCCTCCAACTCCCCACTTAAGATGATGAGCCGATCTTGGGACACCAATGCCGTTCTGATTTTGACCCAGTCAAACCGCCGGTCTCATCGTCGTTTCAATCAAACCCCAACCAAAATTATTCCTTCATGAAAATGATTTTGATGAAGCCTTCCGCCGTGACGTTAGGCCGTTACTTACGAGTAAATATATGACACAATGCTTACGTCTTGTTTCATACTGACGGGTTATCATCGATTAATCGAGTGCTCTCGTTTGTTATGAAAATCACGAAAATTGACGAATACATATTTCTTCGAACAAGAACATTTCGTCCAACATCAGATTGGCACGTCGGGTTAGTCCGACCAAAATCGTAGGTAGATCAAAACACCAGTACTGTAGGAACCAAATAAAAAGGAAGGAGGAATTTTGCGGAAGCTTGGAGGATTTAATTTGGAGAGAATAACAAAAATGCAAATGAGAGAGCAATACTACAAAATACCTTTGCCAAGGTTTTACACAAATAAAATCAAGTTTTGCTCTAAACTTGTTCTTACAAGAACTCTCTCTCTCTCTCTATTTCTTCTCCTCCTTGATATGAAACTTACAAGAAAACCACACATATTTATAGCCAATTCTATACCTAATTTTTGCCAAACTTAAATGTCTTTATTTGACTACACTTAATTTTATCAAATTCAAGCACACCTAAGTTGTCCATTTTTGACAATCAATAGTCAAAAATTGAGGCTTAAGCACACCTAAGTTGTCCATTAATAGTCAAAAATTGAGGCTTCTTCTTTTTTTGACTTTCTTCCAAATTTTATTTTAATATTTTCAATAGCCTCCCTTAAAATTGATTTTGGAAGTTCATAACACCAAGCATCGTCTTCAATCTTTCGAACAAATCAGCCTTCAATGGTTTTGTCAGGATATCTGCAATCTGGTCTTCTGATCTGCAGAAATTAAGTTCAATTTCACCATCTTTGACTTGCTCACGAATATAGTGATACTTAATGTCGATGTGCTTGCTCCTGCCATGAAATACAGGATTCTTGGCTAATGCAATAGCCGACTTATTGTCACACATCAATTTAGTAGGACCTGCTTGTTCATGCATCAATTCACGCAGCATCCATCGAAGCCATATTGCCTGACAAGCCCCTGAAGCTAATGCCATGTATTCTGCTTCAGCTGTCGAGAGTGCAACAACCTGCTGTTTTTTCGAAGACCAAGAAATTACTCCTGATCCAAGAAAGAAAGCATACCCTGAAGTACTCTTTCGAGTCTCAGTATCACCTGCCCAATCACTATCTGTATACCCCAACAGATCAAAGTTGTCAGTATAAGAATATAAAATTCCATGATCACGAGTTCCACTGACATACCGCAAAATTCTTTTTGCCGCCTGTAAATGTGATTGGTATGGTTTCTCCATGAACCTGCTAATAATTCCCACTCCATAGGTAATATCTGGTCTTGTAGAAGCCAAATATCTTAAACTGCCAACAATGCTTTTGAAATAAGTAGGATTTACCAATTCACCGGTTCCTTCTTTCTTCAGCTCCAAACGTTCAATTACGGGAGTTCGAATTGGTTTGAGCGATTCCATTTTTAATCGCTTCAGAATATCATTAGCATATTTCTGCTGTGAAATAAATATGCCATTATCTATCTGCTTCACTTCAAGCCCAAGAAAATAGGACATCAATCCTAAATCAGTCATCTCGAACTGGCTAGTCATAGCCTCCCTGAATTCTGAAAACATTTTTTCACAGCTGCCTGTAAATATCAAGTCATCAACATAAAGGCACACAATTATTATGTCACCGTTAGTATTTGACTTGATATACAGTGTATGCTCATACGGGCACTTTTGAAAATCACGCTCTAACAGGTATGTGTCGATACGTGTGTACCAAGCACGAGGTGCCTGTTTTAGCCCATACAAAGCCTTCTTCAGTTTGTAAACTTGATTTTCATGCCCTTTCTCATAACCCTGTGGTTGCTCCACGTAGACTTCCTCTTCAAGAACACCATTGAGGAATGCTGATTTCACATCCATTTGATGGATCTTCCAATGATTTTGAGCTGCAAGTGCTAAGATCATCCGGATGGTATCCATCCGAGCCACTGGTGCAAATACTTCAAAATAATCAATACCTGGCTTTTGCTTGTAGCCCTTTACAACCAGTCTGGCCTTATAACGGTCCACCTGACCATTGGGTTGGTATTTCGTCTTGTACACCCACTTGACACCAATGGGTTTCTTACCAGGTGGTAAAGAAGTTAGCACCCATGTGTCATTCTTCTCAATGGAGTGAATCTCTTCATCCATTGCATGAATCCATCTTTCATCTGCAGCTGCTTCATCATAGGTTACAGGATCACATTCAGCAAACAAACAAAAGTTTACCAATGTTTCATCAGTGATTCCGTTATTATCACTGCCATCGCCTCCTGTGACCACGTAATCCCTGAATTTTGCTGGCGTCTCCCTCAGTCGTTGTGAACGACGTAGTGGTGGTTCTGAAGCTGCTGTTGGTGAAGATGTACCACTAGTTGAAGATGATGGAGGCTCTTCTATTTCTCTCTCCAATGGTTCATCTTCGATGGTGATGCTTTTCTGGTCACCCTTTTGGTTCCAGTCCCAAGCTTCATCTTCAAAAAACTGGACATCCCTGCTGATAATTACCTTTTCAGTGACTGGGTTATACAGCTTATAACCTTTAGTTGTGTCACTATAGCCAATGAAGATGCACTTCTCGCTTTTGTCATCCAACTTCTTTCTTCGTTCATCTGGTATATGGGAATATGCCACGCACCCAAATACTCGTAGAAACGAAACATCTGGCTTATTGCCGCTCCAAGCCTCTTTTGGGGTTCTTCCAAGAACACTCCTTGTTGGACACCTGTTTAGTACAAATACAGCACAAGCAACCGCTTCTGCCCAAAAATTCTTAGGCAAATTTTTGGCTTTTAACATACTTCTTGCCATTTCAAAAATTGTCCTGTTCTTTCTTTCTGCTATACCATTTTGCTGAGGTGTATAGCTGGCAGTCAACTGACGTTTTACTCCATGAATTTTACAAAATTTGTCAAATTCATTTGAGGTAAATTCTCCTCCTCTATCCGATCTCAACGTCTTCAGATTAAAGCCACTATGTTTTTCAATATAGACTTTAAATTCTTTGAACTTGGCAAATGCTTCAGATTTTTCTTTCAAGAAATATACCCAAATTTTTCTGGTAAAATCATCAACAAAAATCAGCATGTACCTTTTTTGTCCGACTGATTCAACCTCAACAGGGCCACATATATCTGTATGTACCAGCTCCAAAAGTTGCTTTGCTCTTCTGGCTTTCCCTACTGAAAATGATTCTCGATGTTGTTTTCCAACGAGACATCCTTCGCATGGATGATCTAGACATTCGATTAAAGGCATGCCGGTCACCATCCTTTTCTGGACCAGTAGTTTTAGTCCACGAAAATTTAGATGACCGTATCGAAGATGCCACAGCTAGTTGTTGTCTTTCATCATCGCTTGAAAACTCAAGAGATTCTTCGTCTGAAGAGTCATGGGAAACATCCGGTTCTTCGTCATTTGCACCGTTGTGATCAACTTGTTGTTGACACCTCTGATGGTGCAAATTCCATTTTCAATGTGAACTTTGTGGCCTTTTTCGGAAAGTTGCCCAACACTTAGCAAATTCCAAAAAAGTCCTGGCACAAAGTAAACATCTGCAATAGCAACATTAGTACCATCTTTTGACTTGATATTAATGTTACCTTTGCCCATCGCGGGAATTTTTGATTTATTCCCGAAGTTGACTTCACCACGACTCGTCTCATCCAATTGCGAGAATAATTCCTTCCGGCCAGTCATATGATTGCTGCAACCAGTATCTAGATACCATATGTTGGTATCTACAGTGCTTGAGTCATCCTTCTTACATGCTAGCACCATGTATTCTTCAGCATCAGTGGTATGTGCGTGCTCCGCCTGCTCGTACGTCGCCTTTGCATGGCATTCGGATTTGTAATGTCCGAACTTGTTGCACTTAAAATACTTGACTTTTGATTTGTCACGTGTTTTAAATTTCCCGGTGAAATTGGAATTTCCACCTCTTCCTTGGCCTCCTCCGCGACCTCGACCTCCTTGATAGCTTCCTCGATTTGATGGAGCGATACGACTTTGCAAAGCTTGCTCGGGATATGAACTGACGGACTTCTGATTCATTCTTTGCTCATGCGAGCATAATGAACCCATCAACCGCTCCAACGTCATAGTTGATATATCTTGGCCTTCTTCGATTGCCGTAACAACGTAGTCAAATCTTTCAGTCAAAGACCTCAAGATTTTTTCTACGACTCGTACATCTTGGAGTGTTTCACCATTAACCCTCAATTGGTTAACGATATTTTGTACACGATCAAAATACAAAGAGATAGATTCAGAATCATTCATGCGTAAAGACTCAAAATCACCTCGAAGTGTTTGAAGCCGAACTCTTCGAACACGATCGTCGCCCTTGTAGGATTTTTGCAAAATATCCCACGCTGCTTTGGCGGTCTCGGCATTCGATATTTTTTCAAATATCGTCTCCTCCACGGCTTGAAAGATCGCATATAATGCTTTCTGATCTTTTTTCCGGGATTCCACCAATGAATCCTTCTCCTCCTTTCTCATGGCATTAAATTCTTCGTTATTAGCTACTTCGATGTAGCCATTCTCCACCAGGTTCCACAAATCTTGCGATTTGAACAAAACCTTCATCTGGACGGACCAGTTGTTGAAATTCTTTCCGTTCAACTTTGGAAGTTGAAATTGAACGGAACTTGTGGACGCCATAACTTGGCTCTGATACCAAATGTAGGAACCAAATAAAAAGGAAGGAGGAATTTTGCGGAAGCTTGGAGGATTTAATTTGGAGAGAATAACAAAAATGCAAATGAGAGAGCAATACTACAAAATACCTTTGCCAAGGTTTTACACAAATAAAATCAAGCTTTGCTCTAAGCTTGTTCTTACAAGAACTCTCTCTCTCTCTCTCTATTTCTTCTCCTCCTTGATATGAAACTTACAAGAAAACCACACATATTTATAGCCAATTCTATACCTAATTTTTGCCAAACTTAAATGTCTTTATTTGACTACACTTAATTTTATCAAATTCAAGCACACCTAAGTTGTCCATTTTTGACAATCAATAGTCAAAAATTGAGGCTTAAGCACACCTAAGTTGTCCATTAATAGTCAAAAATTGAGGCTTCTTCTTTTTTTGACTTTCTTCCAAATTTTATTTTAATATTTTCAATAAGTACAGTCAATTCAAAGCGATGGCCGCCCATTGTCGGCATGGGAATGCGCTCTCTTGCGTTTACGTTTGGAACATAATCTTTGACATTTCAACTTGAATCTGAAATGGACCGAAATCATTTTCCATGACCCAAAAAAAAGCGCAAAAGAGGCCAACTTTAACGACTCTTTACGTTCCTTCAGGCCGCAAATCCTTGACTCTTTCGATTTCCGCAACCGTGACTCTTGCCAAACCAACCCTACCCATTCTTATGATTCGAACCATAAATAGGAGGGCATTAACAGGGCTCAAGAACCATACAATCGTCCGGGTTATTGCTTTCTCATTGCCGCTAGCCATGGGTGCAACCAGCATCACACAAGAGCTCACATGCCCGATCGCTCCGGCTCGCATGTTCAAGGCCTTGATCGTCGAGTCGAATGCCCTGATCCCGAAGCTCCTGCCCCAGTTCATAAAGAGCGTGGAGCTCGTTCAAGGTGACGGAGGAGCCGGGAGCATCGAGCAAGTTAATTTCACCGAAGGTACGTTCGGTCGCACACACCCTCTTTTTTTTTTTTTTTTAATTGGATCCTCTATCTGGCAACGAGTTTGGTGAATTTACTTCTTGCTCGGTGACAAGTGCAGCTAGTCATTTCAAGTACGTGAGGCACCGGATCGACGAGCTAGACAAGGAGAACTTCGTGTGCAGGTACACGATGGTCGAGGGCGACGCGCTGGGCGACAAGCTCGAGTCCATCGATTACGAGGTCAAGTTCGAGGCCGCTGGCGATGGAGGGTCGGTTTGCAAGATGAAGAGCAAGTACAACACCAAGGAGGCGTTTCAAGTTGAAGAGGAGGAGATCAAGGCTGGGAAGGAAAAGGCCATGGCCATATTCAGAGTTGTGGAGTCTTACCTCTCAGAGAACCCCCAGGCCTATGCATAGGACATGCTCCAACGCCCTCCTCATTAAGAACGTTGTTTGTAATTCTTTGCTATGATTTAGGTTTGCACACAGGAATTTGTTTATCACACAAAAGTTCTTGCTCTCAAGAAGATCTATCATACATATCTTCTTTACTTTTTTTTTTTTTTTTGTGATTTCGACCGATGAAATCTCGGTCTAGAGCTCACCGGAGTTATGAAAACCAAGTTCTTTGAAATCGGACTTGAATTCTCGAGCTTGGACAATCAAAACGCAAGATAGGTAAAGGGATGAGCAATCGCATCTCATCTCATCTCGATTATTTGCGATCATATTGATGCTACGTATAGATCAACAACTTATAGCTGCATCATTTGCTAAGTTCACATATTAGGCTATTCGCACTACATCTAGATCGAGATGTATTGACATGGGCAAAATCGAAAATATGATGTAGAACACTATGCTAATTTAAAATAGAATATAGTGACCATTTTTGTTTCGTCCTTTGAATGTGATACGGCGGCCAATTCAATTATAACCAATTCAGTTCTAAACCTTTCACTTATACTACTTGAGTCTTAGATCTTTTGGCGATTTGTCAATTCAATCCCAAACTTTTCAATTGTGTCAATTTAGTTATAAACCTTTTTGAGAAAACCTCCTTTTGAACGCCTTTTAACTTTCGTTGCTTCGATCTCATATTTCATGTTTTCCGTGTAAAACCGTTTCCTTTTTAATGTTATCAAATGTCTCTTGGCTTTAACTGAGTTTACTTTGCATAAACTAGGTTTAGAACCTTACATAATTATATATGGCATACGGCAGATGATGTCAAAATGCCAAAACTTCTTTTAGGCTGCCGTGCAATGCAATGCAAATGAAGACATCTAAAGCATCCCCCGTTAGCAAAATGGTCATCTACAATTTCCGGCCCTCAAATTTTGAGAAAATGACACAAATAATTTCGAAACTTCGATGTAATATATTCTCTAAACTTTTGTTCATGAGTTTTTAAATTGTACAATATGATCCCTAAATTTTTGCTACATATTAAATTTTATCCCAAATTATATGAAAAATGTTTAATATTATCTCGAATTGAATCAATTAAAGGACAACATTGAGCATATTTAAATGATTCATGAACCAAATTGAACATGTATTAAAAGTTCAAATAACATAATTCAAGGATCACATTTCACATTAAGTTAAAGTTCAAAATCCACATTTAACAAATTAAAAATTCAAAAAATCACTTTTCATTATCCCCGTTTTAGAATGATGTCTAAAGAATGTGACGTACTATCGTCGACTCATCGAGGGCAAACTATTGTGTTCTATTCACATGCTGCGTTTGGTCCCTCAAATATAAAGTAGAAAAGGATACGTTGAGATTGAACAACAAGTCCCTCAGATTTTTCATATCATATTATTTGTTTGAGAAAACAAGATACAAGGACAGATACAGATAAACAGTTTGATAGATGGGGGATGTGATTGAATAAGTAAGAAAACAACTTTCAGTAAGTATAATAGGGATGCCCTAATCCATTGTAAGGCGACGGCCGCTACCCCAATGGCCAGCCTGTGGTCGTCTTCATCATCAAGGTGATCGGGTGAGAAAAGTACACGCCGTCGAGATCAGAATATGGTGGAGGGCACAAAACTGGCAGCATATGTATGAATTTCTCCAGGGGCAGCTGCAACTTGACCACGGACTGAGCCCCAAGTGAGCATCTCCACCTTGAGCAAGTTTCACACTACAAGCAGCAAGAACACCCAATTCAAGCCAATGTTTAGAAGAGCAAAGCTTACTTGTAAGGACTCAAGAGTGATGAAAAAAGTAAAAGCCATAATTAGCACATGGGAATTGTTGACCACGATCAGCAGTAAAACTTCCAGTAAACTGCGTATATAACTTAGAGCTGTTCGGGTTTAACTGGTTCTCAATCAAAACAACAGCAAAATAGTCTGTATAGAAGATGCTTTATGGAACTCACTTATAGCCTTCATTTCACCAATTCTTTACCCACTAATTACCCCCAACAACCCAAAGTTTATGAAGATGCAACACGATAAAACAAATGTAACAGCAGCAAGAATGACCACCTCTTAAAAAGAAAGAGTTTCTACTCATCATCTTTATCATCGCTAGTTTGTCCAGATTCATCATCATCCCCGTAAAATACGTGATCAATGTCTTCATCCTCATCATCACTTTCATCAGTTTGATGCTCATGAAGGGAATCTCTAGTTTGATCATGTGTGGCCTTGTCAATCTGTTGGAAGACAACATTTACAAAAATTAGAGACGATCGAACTTAAAAAAATTTCTGAAGCAAAGATATGAAGGGCATAGACCTGAGTGACGACAAGCTGCAGCCGACCAACTAGCTGTAGCAATGGTTGGATGGCCGCCCCTCTAGCCTTTGCAGTCTATAAGGGAAAAGAATTATATGTAGCATGCCATCAGGCAAACATAAACCAAGAATAGTTGATGACGTGAAGCTCTACCATGAATCTGAGAAGTACAATAATCTAGACATGAAGCAAAACAGAAACAGGTATTTTCTTTCATATCATAGTGGATGCTACCTACACCTGGAAAAAAGATTGGAAGGATTTTTCCAAGAACCAGAGATTAAAGAACTCATAATTGCACCTTTCCCTCACACAACTTTGACAAATAAACGACACTGACAACTATAAAGGAGATTTAATGAACCGAGTTCCATTTTTTTATTATACATTTTTTATCTTAGACCTGTAACTTAGAAGTGTATGAATTTGGAAAATGAATATAACGACCCAGCCCCAACTTCATTCATTGCTTACATTGGCTGTAGCATTTGACAGAAATAAAAAGAAAACAATCTATACCTGAAACCGTAGAGATTTACCTAACCCAGATATTACGGTCTAACGTTTTGGGTTCTGAGTTCAGACTTGTGGAATAACTTTCTGATCAGATAGCCAGCAATTTGAATAGCTAAGACACTCGACAACATCGATTCTAAAGTTGAAGAAACAAAACGCCTAGTCTAAGAAAAGCACTTGAAAAAGAAACAAGAGATAGGCCAGCATTGCTCAAGAAAAATATGTCCTAAGCTCTTGCTTGACTAGGGGAAAAGCTAACAGATAGATGCTTATATTACAATATTCTTGTGTAATCATTTCATGCAACTGATTAATTAAATTTTTGGCCAAGGAGACAAGACTGAATCCTTTGTCTTGGGAAAATTTCCATCAGAAATAAGAGATCCCCTCATAGTTGTCAATTTGCTTTTGATAACCAGACAAAACTAAGAACAAGATAGCATGATAAAAATTAACTTGCAGACTCGTCATTGAATGAAGAGGGCCGCGAAAGGTTAGAGGCTGAACAAGGGAGACATATCAAATAATGAAAACCTTGTACTCGAAAGCATACAAATATTATTGGCCAGCAATTGGGGAGGAAAAAGTAACAGGGGAACATCATTGCTTCTTCTGACCAAAAAAAAAAGACGTAATTGCTTCTGGCTTCTTCCGCTCAATTATTGCTACAATTACAAGGGTTCTGAGAAAATTTCTAATAGCAAAGGAAAAAGGTTTTAACGAGGGAATTTAATCACTGAGGGGTTTATCCAAAAATCACTCATCAAGGGAACCAACTAACATAAAAATAAGCTAATTTTACTTCAACGAACTTTTTTACCTTGCTCAAAGAAAAAAGCAGCTCAGTCGTTGGCTCCTGAGAAAGGACATAATCACTGTGAATGATCAATATCCTGCTAATCCATGGAAGTACTACCTTTGCATTAGCTGACCTGTTCAAGGATATAACATCAAATTACTATTAGCATGTTTTACCAACTCTAAACCTGCTTGATGATTATGAGAATAAGAAAAAGAAACAGACTGAGTATGAACCTAGCCAAACAACAGCTCCGTACATATTAGCAAAAGAAATTTAAGAAGAATACAGAAAGAACCTTGACTGCCACAAGGCCAAAAGCTTTCTCAGTAGGTTGTATGCATCACTTGCTCCCATAGATAAAATCGCATCCCTTATCTAATGAGGCAGGGAAATATTATTGAAGCATGGGGATAAAAAGTACAAACGACGGAAATTATCGGCTAACGCAACAAAAAGGAGGACATATTGTCGAAGTAGAACCTTCTTATTTGATAGATTGGCCTCTAGATTTATATCCTTGAAGAAAGCAGGATCAGGGGATGATCTATATGAAGAACCATCATTTCCACCGATAAATCCTAGAGATCTCAACTGGTCCTCCAGGCATATTGGAGATGTGCCCACATCTAAGTCATCTGCAGAAAAAGCAATAAGTGACAGATAGTACCAGCTACCAGCATAATTATCAATGCGCTTACTTTAAGCAGAATAGCTGGTCATAGACAAGGACATGCTTGAAGTCCATAGACAAGTAAGAGAATATCAGATAGTCTGACAAATAAATGAAGATAGTCTTTCTACGTATGAGGTTGGCGAAAAAAAAGAAACTTGAAGAAACAATTTTCCTACATGTGACTAAATACATGTATGTTTAGTCCTTTCTATTTATATATTTATTTATTTATTTATTTTTGGGTAGCCATATTTTTACTTTTATTTTAGTATATTTTAAGTTTTTCGCTTTGGGTTCATCGACCGCCGACCCCAACTGGTTTGGGATAAAGGTGATGTTGATGTTGATGTGACTAAATACATGTATGTCTATTTAAAAAGATAAATCAATTAGTTTTACAGGCAATATGGACAACCGATTTTTTGCTCATGCAGCTTGAAACATCAACAAAGACAGCATCATTTACCAAAATTCAACGATGAATATAACTATAAAAAAGCAGGGATATTTAGCCATGGAAAACACTAAAAGAAATCAAAGCATATGAAAAAAGCATAAAACACACGGACATTGAAAATAACTAGGGGAGTTGACAAAACACAATATGTGTGAAAACATGCGTCCAAACCATCTAGTATATAAAATGTTTAGTATAGGATGAGGGGACAAATGTCAAAAGATGAGCGGAGCATTACTGTTTTGAAAAGAGTTCAAAAGCTTTTACTCCTGAAGATACAAAAGCCAGATGGCTGGCATAAGGACCAACAAATGAGGAATTTAAGATATAAGGAAAGTAAAAATAAAGCACAACGCCTGCTGCAGTTAGCTGTTTTATAAGTGGGGGGACAACAGCCCTCATACTAAAACAATGATTACAAAGCCACTGTAATTCTTTCTTTCCTTGCCTCCCTTCTCCAATCTAACTGTTTTACTATGTCCAATTTTTCTCTCTAAACTTGAATTGCATGATTTCTTTCTTCTAGCATTATCTTTCTTAACCACATTCTTCCCCAAGCTGTCCCCTAAATAACCTTCGAAACATGAAGCTGTTTTATGACAAGTACCTCTCATAACGACGTACTGACAGAGATGTATTTGGGAAATCGCTTAGAAAGCAACTCTCTAAGAAATGAAAAATGTTTTTTTTTTCTAAATAAAACTGCCGGCTGTTCACAGAATGTAAGAAGGAGAAGAAAAATCATCTGCTTCTGGAAGAAATTTAAATATGTCCTGAAAACTTAAGTGCTAGATTTTGTGTGTCCATAATTTTAAGTGTTGAAAGTATAAATAAAAACTTGTTTGACGATAATTGAAATTGGATCCCTAAATATTGGTAATACCAAAAATGGAACTCCGATTATCATGGGTACGTTATAGCACTATAATTGGCATGATTCTAATGCCATCAATTACTTTTTCTATTCTACAGATGATAAAAACCCCTTTCTTACTTACCTCAGTAAGGGAACTTTGTACTAAATTGAATCTTTTAAGTCAAGCTCGTCAGGGTTATGAAACAAGCATAATCTTGTTAATTATCAATCTTCAAAACTTAATCAAGTTATAGAAAACAAGCCGTAAGCCTCTTGGGCAGACGAATCCTGGAAATCTCTTACAAAGCAACTTTCAATGCAAGAGCATGATTAGACTAAGCGTCCTCAGACGATGCATAATATGATCAAGCACAAGCAAATTCACATGTCCAAGTAAGCCATCTTCAGACAGAAACTTCCAACCAAATTATTTGTTTATCTGTTGGCATATTAGCACCTCCATGCATGAATTATACTGGGGAGCCAAGTCAATCAAGAGTCTCAAGATAAAATCACAGCAAGAGCGTTATACTTTAAGAAGAAGCGTACCACGCATTTGTTCGCTCTCCAAAGATTTTGCTTGACTCCTGCTGTTGACTATATCAGCAATTACCTCATCAGGGTCAATGCCAGAATATTGATGTAGTTTCTTTCTTTCTCCCAAATCAGTAAAAGTTGGAACTGGAATTAGGGCATCTTCAGCATTTGCTCTATCCAATGCTGTCACTGCTTTATGAGGAAGTAACAATTAATGATCGCCGATGGACCAACAGTAAGAAACTTAAATATACCAGCTAGAACATTAATGTGGATGATTTCAGCAGAGCATAGGAGAAAACAGGCAAATGATCAGTGAGAATACCATGTAGCAGCTAAAAATTTGCAGAAGCTATGGCACCTCTTGTATTAAATTATAGGATGGTTCAGGACATGGATAACTGAAACCAACACACATTACTTCACATATATTGGAAGGTGCCTGTGGCAAAAGTAGTTAAAATCCCTTCGTAGATCCTATGACCTAAGGATCCACAAACTCATAGATAGACCAGTTAAATAGGTGGATCGGGTTGAAAATGTTTTGACCCAAATTGACCCGCTTAACCCATTTTGACCCATTTCCATGCAATACAAATCTAGTGACCCATTCTCGACTTGACTCATATTGCTAAAATGCTTCCATATTAAACCCAACTTAGGAAAACTCATGTGCAAACTGAGGTGAGAGTGCAGTGCGAGTGAGCACGAGATTGAGTGAGAGCAAGAGAGAGTCATAAAGGTGGGTTGGATCTAAATAAATTGTGAACCTATTTAACACCCATATTTTTTTGGGCTTTACCATTCTAAACCCATTTAAGATCCATTTGCTGAATATAATTAATCAATACAACAATTCAGGCCATCAAATATTGGTTAAATATGGGTCATAGACACCCATTTTGACAATATCAAGAAAGAAAAGCGGAAAAAGAGCTAGCTATAAAGGGAGCATCTCAATCTAGAGGTCTTTGCAGCCCAAAATATCAAAAACCTACCAATGGAAAAAGACGCTATAAAAGATTATCAATTTCCAATTATGTTGAACTCAGCGGTAAAATCATCTGAACTTTTTGCTTCCATTTATCATGTTCACCATTTACAATAAATAGCAGAAGCACACATCTCTCTATCCATCCCTGCACTTTATAGATGCCAGAAACAATTGTGTTCCTTTCAAAACAAGCATGTTTTGATCCATTATGTGTATATTAGTGGAATTGCTAAGGAGCCATTGAGTTAAGAAGACAATAGTATAATCTTCTTGATCAACAGTGTGTCATGGAACTTTATCTTCAACTGCTACTAATGGAAGGCAGCCAGTAGACTATATTATCAATAAAAATACATGCTGATTTTCCACCAAAGCACCATAAATCTGTAATTGCTTCCACAAACAGAGAGATCCAAAAGACTTAATTGAGCCAAAACCCAACAAAAAAATAAAGAAAGAAAAAGCTAGATGATAAGATCCTACAAGTTATAGTTCTAAAACTACACTTAACACTGCAAGATTAAACATAAAAGAAAAGCAACAAGTAAGACTTACCTTTATTCCTTACATCTTGTCCTCTCTTAACCCTAACCAGGGATTGACCAGTGGGCAAAAGAATCCCATCTAAAGAGCTGTTTAAATTCATGTTTTCGCCAGAATGCACTAAAATTTTCTGAAAGAATGGCTTTACTAGCAGACCATGGGAAATAAAAATGTGCCCAGATGCACGACTTGGAATGCCTTGTAATTTTGCAGCAAGTATCATACGTGCACCATGATGATTCTTCAACAAAGAGTCTTCAATAGATAAAGAGACTTTTCCAGGTGTTGAATTGCGTAGTTCCTCAATGTTCTGTCCAAACCAGAAATAACAAACACCAGTCTCTGTAAGAGCCAAAACATACAGGCCTTGGACTTCTTCGTTATCAATGCATTTGCTATCAAGGTAGACTGCAGGATGCTCCATGGACAGTGTACAGCTTGCTGAGTGCGTTTTACTGCCATCAATTCGCCAGATAGCAATATATCTTTCACCAGCAGCACAGGAAAGAACATACTTCCCATCATTAGTGAAGATCATAGAGCGGACAGCTCCCTACAATTCAGAGAATTCAATGGACTATAAATTACGAGGAGAATAGTGGATGCATAAAACAGAAATACAAGACTGATTATAAATCAAAGACTCACTGGATGGCCAGAAAACTTCTGCATCTTTTTGTGATCTGAGCAACTATATATCTTTACTTGTGCAGATGCAGAAGCTAGTAAACTTCCATCTGCATAACACCAAAATGGAAGTTTCAGCAAATATTAACAGCTACGGCTCAGCACACCGCCAATTCCATACAATCAAAGAAGACTTACCTATTATTTTACACTTTCCTAAATAACATCAGTTCGATTATTCATTTCATTCTCATTACATTCACCCTGGGTTTCGATTTTGCTCCTCTAATTTCATACAATCAGAATGATTTCTGTCTAAATCCATTTAGAAAAATGCCATGTCAACTCTTAAGCTTATGCATGCATTATGCATCCAGCTATTGTTACTTCCTTCAACCTCTCGTCCATGCATGTGACTGTAGACTTGTGCACTCTCGGCTACACTGTTTCATATGCCTACAATGTTCAGAACATTTTCTTGCCACACATCCACCCACTTCTTTCGTAAAATCTTTTGAAGATAATGGACTGATGACTCCCTTGTTTTTCATGTAAAATCCCTCACAGCCAATAACTAAATCAATATACATCAACATATTCTCCTAGTCACATTAGAAATTTTTTCTCCTCATCTAGTCCAGCAGCAAAATACTAACGTTCCAAATTCACATTTCACTAGCATATATCAAGTAAGCACGCTTTGAAATAAAGGCTTGTTCCTAGTCATTTAATTGATTCTAGCCCAACATTTTTTATTGCATCGGTATGATCCACCAACTTAATTAAGTACTTCAAATGCAGCCTCACCTCACTCAGCATAGGTTAATGATGTTTCATTGACTAACACCCTGATTCATAGATAGGTTAACCAAGTTTGGGAGATATGAAGCACAGCTTTGAAATGGAAAACCTGAGCTACAAGGACTGGCCAAGTTTCAAAATTTGGTTGGCTTAATTTTGACATGAAGTAGCTCCCAAGTCTCAACCCTATTTAGCTCGATGGAAAGCTCATGCATCCAGTGGCCACATGATTGCTTGCAAGCTTAGGTATGGTCACAACACATAGCTTAGAGAGGCGAGGTTTGAAGTGCTTGCTTAAGTACATGCGACATTATTACAAAATTGAAATGTTTGATTAGAATTGATATAACAGCCAAAGTAAATGTTCCTACTTTCATTTACCCTTACACTGAAGAATCTGCATAAAGCATCAAACAGTTGTAAAGAAAGAAGTCTAGATAAGGATAACTTAAGCATACCAGATGAAACGGAGATGGCAGATATAGCCTTTGTTGAAGTTCTGAACCTTTTTAAGGAGTTTCCTGTCATGGGATCAATTTCACAAATCATCCCATCAGCACCACCAGTGTAAGCGCGCGACCCTTGCCCAGAAAATGAGATGGCAGTGACACCCCTGCACATGAGAAGTAGGAGAGGATATTGGGAAATTGCTAGAGCGTTAATGCCAACATAAAATTAATGATCATCCGCTCTACCACTTCAAAACCCAATGGAAAAAGAGTGCGGCTAAACCTCGCGAAGAAAAATGAACCATTCACCTCACTCCCAAAGTTGCAATAATGATAATCCTAAATTCCTCCTTTCTGTTCAGGATAAGACATCCTCTTCATGTTTTTTTTTACTCCGTGAGAGACTTCAGAAATGTAAAAATCTCAATATGAGAAACTTCAAATTCCTTAAAATCTATTAAGAGTTATTGATTTGCCAAAAAAGGAAGTTTTGAACTACTTGCAAGTCACAAGAAAATGCTTTTCAGGTGTAAATCCTGGAGCAAACAATACCAATCCTTTTCCGAACATTCTCATTCTATATCCCCAACAATGGGCATATATATCCAATATACACCGCATTAGTGACCAAAATGGCAATCCCAATTCAGCGTAAAACTGAGGACTCCATTGGCAAGATACTATCTAATCTAACATAAAGTTGTCAGATTTACGATTTCAGGCACTTGTTATGGACTCTACCAACAATGTCAAAAGAATGCTAATCCGTGGATAAGCAACAAACTGCAGTAAATTAAGATCAGGAAATCTTATTTTCCTAGAAAACCATGACATGAGGGTCTTTCACGGCCAACAACAAGCAAAAAATTCCAAAAATTCTTAGCAGTAACTCACCCCGGATGACAGTCACTAATTCTCCATCTCAATTCACCAGATGCTACATCAAGTGCTAGGACATCACCCCCGCCTGTTCCTAAAACTATCAACGAGCCCCCATGCTTTCTTTTCTTCTGTAATCACCATAGTCGCAGGCCAAATTAGTATACTTCAAATTATTGCGAAAGTCCACCACCCACAACAGATATCAAGAAGCAAAACTGCTCCTCAACTTCCACAAGAATCACAAACCTACCTTTGCCCCCAAATCCAACCATTTCATGCAGGTGTAATCAACCGAAAGGTGACCCCTGTCCGGCTTCATAAACACGTCCGTCGGATCATTTGCCGCAATGTCCACAAACTCTGTCTGAATCTGCCCTTTCAAAGTATCCCAAATCTAAAAAGCAAAGAAAAAGAAACAAAAAAAAAAGGTCCCATTTAGTTAAGCGAAGCAACTGTTACCTACTGAGACACATTGGCGAGTAATGAGGCAAAGCGGAATACATCGGAACTCGGAATAATTGCTAATTCGTGTCTGATTTAGCGTAAAAGCCAATATTTCTTATCAAATCCGAAGAAAATTTTGCCAAAAGAACAAAATCGGGAAGCACGTGAGGTGACCTTAATCCGGCCATCTCCGGAGCTGATGGCGAAGAATTCGGACGAAGGACTAAACGCCGTCAAGAGGTCTCTGATGTTTGACGAGCTCATGCCGTCGAAAAGAGAGGAGATTGAAACAGGCCAATTTGCTAGAGCCTACTTCGAAGCACGATCCAACAATTCACCAGAGACGAACTGAAAGAATCCAAAGAAAGAGTCGCCGACGGCGGGACGGCGGGAGTTTATGCTGAGGAAGACGAGGAGCTCTGCTTTTGGGAGGGTTTAGTGAGGGTTTTGAACTGGCTGATTTTTTATATGCCCAAAAAAAGGAACCGAATTTCTTTTTTCTTTTGTGTTTTTTGGTAATTTTTATCATTATATTTTTCGGATATTGCAGTTACTCAACTCAATTTGATATTGATGTAAAAAATTTAGAACGGATAATGCCACAAATGGTTTCTAAACTTTGACACGATATATCACATAGTTTTTAAACTTTTAATTTGACCAATATGATTCATGAATTTTGACCCAATATGTAACGTGGTCTATAAACTTATAATTTGATAAATATGAATTCGAGACTTTTGGAACATGTTCAACTTAATCTTTGAACTATAAGTAGATGTTTAATGTAGCACTTTCGTTAGTTCAAGTCTAAGGATTAAATTAAACATGCTCCAAAAGTTCAAGGTCCATATTGGTCATATTAAAATTTTAGGGACCACATTACACATTGGGTTACAATTGAAGGATCATATCGGTCAAATTGAAAGTTTGGAGATACGTTGCACATTGAGTTAAAGTTTAAGGATCATTTATGCCATTTTGCTAGTTAGAACTAGATATTTAGCCGCTCATTTGCATAAAATTTGATATTTATGAGGAAAAAAGAAGAGGAAAAAAATTGGATACAGTGAAAAAAAATCATAAACTTAAAATAAATAAAAACAAATTAGACTATTTTATTCATTGGTGATCTTTTGGATAATATAAATACCTAAGTTGATGCTCTGCGAGCACGTGTAAAATATAATCACCAATATTCTTAACAACGAGATAAAATAAATTGAAGAATTTGTGATTCCTCCGACTTGAATTGATTTTACAAATTTGCTTAGAATCAGTTCAACTTATGTAACTTGAATCGAAGAAGTTGTTTATCGTTCAATGCAAATCCGATCTCAAGTGTCCGGACCGATCGAAAGTTCGATTCGATATGTGAACGACTTACTTTAAAATGATACCTGCATTGGTCACCAATATTTATTTTGGACTTCTGCACCTGTCGCAGCTACTAATGTTAAGACCATGTTTTGCTGCAAATAGTTTCGATCAAAGACACCAAGTGCTCCCATGTTAGAGGAGCGTCGAAGAGTCGGATTTCATCTAAAATTCAAGATTTAAGCATATTATAAATGCCAAAACTTTTATATAGCGCTTTCTTTAACATCAAAACTTTCGAAACCATCACTTAAGTGTCATTTTTTTTTTGAAAAACGCTTACTTCAGTACCAACTCTGGCGAATTAGGTTAGCTCGAATCGGAATTAGCACTAAAATGAGTGTTTTTTAAAAAAAATGATATTAAAGTGAATTTTATTTTACCAAAAAAAGAGAGAAAAAAAAAACTAAGCCGAGTGCTCTTTGGGCATCTGATGTGTGATTGTGCTCATCAGATACGATACCCATTGATGATCAATGACGGTAATTGTCAATGGCCAACTCAGTTTCCGGGCGATGGGCACTATGATGTAGAAATGCAATGGTTCGATCTTGATATAGAAAGATACCAAAGCAGAGTCAATACCGAGCTCATATGTGAAGGGAGATTGTTAAGATGTACATATGAGTTGTGTTGAAACGTCTCGCATAAAAAAAAATTAGTATGATGATTGTGTGGTGTGAAATAGATAATACACGCTATAACTCATTAACTTCAGCTTTAAGTGAAGTCAAGGTAAATCGAGTTAGATACATTTGGACTTGAACTTTCTCTTGACGATCTCCTCGAATAAAGATATTGAACTTTTAACCCTTGAGCCCTCTTTTGAGAAAAACGGTTTCATTCTCATTTGAAATTTCCCCTTTTTATATGTATGTGAGATTTTTGTCATCGGAAACTATTTCCTTTAGATGCATTTTCGAGCCACAAGAAATGTTCTGTCAAAAAAAGCACTGCCCCCACACAAAACTCTGGGAAGAGGGAGCAGACAAGAAGCTTGGCCATGGAGGCAGAGAACACAACAAAGGAACAAGAAACAGACATCAATACCATTCACATGCCTTCACTGTAAACTTCAACTCGTTCTATTATTTCGTGGACGAAAATCGACTACAACGGATGTTGTTGATGTACGAATATCAAGATGGGACTTGCTCTTACACATCGCAGGACCATTTGTGCTGTAGAGCAGTGGAACTAAAAGAAGAGAAATCGATGCAGGGCCTAAGTAAATAGTGCTCGCGGTCCAGTGATGATGGTCTAGCTGACAGAATGATGCATACCTGTGTGTGACCTGGAATGACAAACTTCATCAGCAGAACACTTGGATTCAATGGCCTCAGCCTCGAGCAATGGATATCCCGTGTTTAGTCCTCGCTATCGCCCTTTTTACCGTACAGCAAATGATATTACACGTTGACGATGAATATGAGAGCTTCCCAGTAGAAAGGAGCAAAAGATTGAAGATGAATGCAGCAAGACATGCGTAATTTGAAAGAAGAGAGAACATCTTGCTTGTACTGACTTCCACATGACCTCATCAAGAATCACTTTTCATGTAGTCACATGTGATTTCATCTCGCATGAAGTCATTCCAAATAAGCGAAAAGAAACCCTTACAATGAAGTTACACCACCCCCCAAACAAAGATTATGAGAAGAAAGAAATAAACAGAACCGCTAAGCACAAAAAAAGGAAAAAAATTTCCTTACAACATGAATGAAGAAATGAGGCTGTACAAACTACTCGTGAATAAAACAGCCGTGATCAATAGCCATGCAAATCGACTGGCGGACTGAGAGGTTTCTTCTTACGAACATGTCCTGCCCTCTTGTAAAAGAATCTGGCGCCAATTTGAAACTGCAAAACAGGTAGGGTTGATCCTTTGTGGAATATGTCACAAGGCTGCAGAATTACCAATGGCATTTAAGCTAGATATGCAAGCTGAGGAAGAATTCAAGGACGAGCCTGCAAGCGCAGGACATGGTTCGGGTAGCACAGATGAAGAAGAACCCGAAACGTCGGAACAAGTCCAAGGTGTTAATGAAGCAGAGTTGACGGATAAGGAGATATTAGACAAACAGATGGAAGTAAATGGAGATTCGCTAATTCCCGTGAAATTCCCAGCAACCATGATGCTTCTTCCTACCACGTTCTGTAAGGTAATGTAGCGCAAAACAGGGAGAGCGTTTGGATCGAAATTTTCATCGGGATGTGACCCAAAGTGACCCTTTGCACCAAATGCCACGTGGACGTCATCCATGTCGACATCAGACACAGTTATGTCTTCGATGTAGCCGCCTCGGCCCCTCGTTGTTCGGAATTCTATGCCACTTGATGAGCTGTATATGCTGACACGATTCACATAGACATTGGAGATCCCACCAGACATCTCGCTACCAAAGGCAACCGCAGCCCCAGAGAATGACTGCAAGTAGGCCCGCCTAATGTGCACATGAGAGGTGGGTCTGCTGTAGGAAATTCCATACTCATCCCATCCACTCTTGAGCACAATGGAGTCATACCCCATGCTAATGCTGCAATCCTCTATGCATACATTGTCTGAGGAGTCTGAAATTTTTCCGCGAAAGAGCAAAACATATCAGTTCATTTATATTGATACCAATTATCAGGATTATACCAAACGGATTTAACTGAATAATGGGCTTTGGTAGTTGAAGAGTTGCTGTGGCCAGAATTATAAGCCCTGATTGAAGGAGAGGGAAAGAAGGGCAAAAGAAGAAGATTATATGAAATGCACGATTAGGTCTCGTGCAGGAACTGTCAGAACAGAATCAGCTGCATCAATTCTCAAGTTTTCCAATGTCAGTGGATTTTCTTCTTCTTCTCCATGAGATACAAAGAAGATGTTTCTCATTGGAGGAAAAAGCATCTTGGAATCGTCAAAGACACGTCCAACTTGCTTTTGGCACAGAATGAACTTAAGCAACTGTCATTGTTACTCTAACAAAAGATTGAGACAATCATAACTAAGTTATCGCATCACAGACATGAGATCTGACACAAATTACTGTATAATGCAGAGGTATATTAAAGAACGAAGCAGTTGTTCAGCTACATTTTCCTTATTCCAAACCATTGCATCGCTAACCTGGTACGATGCCAACGGTGCAAGGTGAATCAGGAGAAGCAGTAATTGAAACATTCTGGATGTGCACATCGCTGCATTATACCAAAGTAATGATGATAAATTTCACATGCACAACTAACAATTAGAGGTGATGGTTGACATATCGACTACAGAGCTCTCACAAACATACCTGCAATAGACTGGATGGATGTTATAGGCAGGAGCATTCAAGAACGTAATGTTAGACACCACTACATGTTTTGCCTCTATAAATTCCACGAGATGAGGACGACTGTAGTTCAACGAGTGATTGGTGAATAAATCCCACCAAAATGAGCCTTGACCATCAATGGTTCCATTATCACCTAGAGAATTTACCGATCAATGGATTGCTCACATAAGCCTTGGTACTAGCATGCACAAACTAACTATAGCAGCAGGCAAAGTTAAGAATCTGAAGTACCTGTCACAACCACATCGTGCAACCCATACCCATTTATCAAGCCCCGGTATCTACTTCCCGGAGTTTCTATTCCACGTCCATAAGATGGGAGAGGTTCCCCAATTTCCCAGTGAGATGGGTCCTGAATACGTGAGAGAGACAATACATTATGCAAGATTAATATTGCTTTTTGCTCATTATGTTCAAAGTGAGAACATCGAAGCATTAGCAAATTTGACCTGAGATGCAAGAACCGTAGCCCCTTTTTCCAAGAAGAGAGTGAGATGGCTGGTGAGGTTAAAACTTCCAGTGAGCCACCTTCCGGGAGGCACGTATAGCTGAGCACCTCCCTTGTCAGCAAAGGACTTGAGGTAGAAAATGGCATTCTGGAAGGCGACGGTGTTTAGAGTTTTCCCGTCTCCGACAGCACCGAACTCTGTTATAGACACGCTATGTGGTCTTGGATCCAAATCCAATGCCAGTTTATACTCGCACTGCCCATCCCTGTCTCCTCCTCTTGTATTCAAGGCATTGCTCAGTGCCAGAAGCAAGAGCAATGCTCCCTGGAAAGGCGCAAACGATTCATGGGAAATTAGACCGAGTATTTTCTCAGAACACTTTTTTGCGAATGGATATAACTCATTGTTCCACACATACACAAGCATCTGACTCAGCAAGCCATTCCCACTGATATGAATGAATCCAAAGGGTGGCGACTGCAAACTCTATCAGCCGTCTAAATTCATGACGAATTCCAGGAGAAATGATAACAGAAACCGGATAGAAACATAGTTGCAATACCGACAGCCATATTCAGCAAACAACAAGCAAAATCGTTGTACAGGACAGACACAAAAAATGTCTTAAGAAAGGTGAAATGCTGTAGAATCCCATGCAGGTAATGTCAACCAGCCCAACCAGAACACCGGATAAGTAAAAGATCCAAACTTGAGAACAAGTAGACAAACAAAACCACCTCAGAGAGCGAGAACAAAGTGAAAGAGCACAAGTTGATGAAACATCCAACCGGGACCACCACCAAAGAAGCATAAGAACATTAGTAAAGCAAAGAACCAACGAGCATAGGTACAACTAGAAGTCCTTCAAATTGCCAGCTCCCAAACAAGGATGAACTTTGGCAAGAACCCACAAGAAAATGAAAAGCAACCAAGCTATGCACAGTTCAAGGGAACAGAGAATCAAACAGAAACAGAGTCAAGAAGTTGTTTCGTTGCTCACAACAAAAAAGAATGGAGTTGGGGCAAATCCCAGAAAGATAAAATGAAACAAACGTACTTACTAGCATCTTCCTCAGTCAAGAAAGCCTCTGTGCAACACAAAGACCCAAAGAGACGACGACGACAGAAGCCGATGCAGAAAGACAACCCAATTAGCAGCAGTAAAGCCGAAACAAAAAGGAAAACGGAGGAGAAGAAGAATTCAAGAATCACCCCCTGGAGAGGGAAAGAAAAAACAGGGGAGCTGTTGGTGTTTGTGTGTGAATCAATGGCATTAATGTTATATAAATGGGGACAGAAATTAATTTCCACAATCAGTACGCACGAAGACAAGGACAGCTTTCCCATGCAAATCAAGCTCTTCAAGTGCAAAAGAGAATAAGGGGCTCAAATTAAAATAATCTCACAATTCTGGCAAGCCACCACACTAATTACCATTAATCATCACTAATTGCTCTCATCCTTCCGGGTCGAGCATGATTAATAACGTCTCTCGCCGACAGATCTGTTGAAAACGGCCCTCCATTGGGGGGAAGAAAGAGAGCGTGATGAGAGAGAGTGCATGTTCTGCGAGTAAGGTTGAGGCTTCTTTTTACCGTGCAGCGGAAAAAACACGAGAGAGGAGAAAAACAGAGTAGAATGTGATGAGAGAGAGAGTGTGTGTGTCCTGCCACTGCCAGCGAGGTTGAGGCTTCTTTTTACCGTGCAGCGGGAAAAACGCGAAAGAGGGAAAAAACAGAGTAGCTTGCGATGCGCGAGTGCGCGCGCGCGAGAGTTCTGCGAGTGAGGTTGGGGCTTCTTTTTGCCGTGCAGCGGGAAAAATATGGAAGAGTGAAAAAACAGAGTCCTCTGTATTTGCCTCATCTTTGTCGAAGTTGATTAGCTGTAATGACGACACTGAAAAAAAAAAAAGATTAATTTTTCTCACCGAATTTTAAATGAAGTTTACAGAGAATTCAGAAAACGTATTTAATTTGATTCGTGAATATTTCTCCGCAATACAATTTCAATGATAATTTCAACGGCTCGACGGAGACAATTTACTTGGCGATTTTACTTTATAATCGTTATTATTACTAAAGGAATGATTACCGGAAAATATTATTTAAAACATTATAAACTTATTGCATTTATACTAATTTAGTTATAAACTTTTGAATTGTGTCGATCGAGTCACAAACAATTTTTACGTTTTAACAATAAAAGTCGATCGTCCTATGTGATGTATCGTTGCTAACGTAGATAACTTTTTATGGCCATGCCATAAAAAAACAATTGGATCCATATCGGTAATTTTCGATTAAAATTAGTTAGATGGACTCAATTGATAAAATATGAAAAATATTTATGATTAAATTGATATTGATACTCGTCCAAAAAAAAATTGATATTGATACAATAAGTTTTAAAGAAAATTTTTTTGGGGGTAATTTTCCTGCGGTTACAATGTCGTCTCGTGGCAGGCCGATTCAATGAATTTTTAAGAAGTCGATCGTACTCCTTGGATTATAGTCCTCTGATGGGGATGTAATCTCACTTTCATCGTCCGAGGGTAATCGTGACACGTGCCGAGCGGAGCACAGCGGTAGCACGGAGACTTTGGTGTCGCCGGGGGTGATGCGACGGTGGGAGACGGGGGGAGGTGAACTTGAGGGGGAGGGAGTTAAAAAGAGAAAAACTTAGAGAGAGAGAGAGAGAGAGAGAGAGCATGTGGGTTGACAGAGACGAGTGGGACCCGCAAGTCAAATCATGACCAAGACTGCTAGCCTGGCCTCAATCACTTGACAGAACATAAATAGTTCGAGAGAGAGAGAAAGAGAGAGAGAGAGAGAGAGAGAGAGAGAGAGAGAGAGATCTTCACCGTCCATTCACATTTCGCATTTTTTTTTTTAATTTTTCTTTATGCTTTTTAACGGTGATTGGGGGGAATCTCTTGAGCCCCGAATCCTTGAGTTCCACGTCACCTTTTTGGGCTTTTTTAAAAATGAGAAAAATAATTTTCGTTATAAAGAAAAAGTATTTGTTTTTTTTGTCTAATTATTGTGTGAAGTAGCCATCTCCTCAAATATGTGGTCGTGTAGTGAGGCTGGGAATTTCTGTCGGTCACATGAAATGGTATTTGTCTTTTTTCCCATGGAGGGTTTAATTTTGCCGCCATAAAGTTCAAAGAAAAGATACTCTGGACACCCTTGTCATAGGGAGAAAAATGCTTCCACATCTTCTTAATCCGAAATGATTCGAGATAAGAAAGGTTTCCTTTTTTTTTTTTTAAGATTATGGGTTACAAACACGGACGCCCTCCCGATTATAGTTTTAGCTACTGTGCTGTCCAAGGTGTTTATAACTTGTAATCTATCGATCATAGAACATTTCTTCGATTGGAGATAGCATGTACATACCACCCCACTCAAAACTCAATACAACTAGTTAAGACGGACTTCGAAAATATCAATATCAAACACATCGGTTCAAAGTGAACGTGGAACTTATTAGGCGAATATGGGATTAAATGCTCCGTTTTGTTTCGCACAGAATAAACAATTTGTGAAGAGCATTTTCTTAAAAATGTCGGTATAAAATATTTTCATTATCGATAACAATATATATATATCTAAATATTTATGTGAAAATGTTTATTTTTGTAAGCAATATAATAGATCATTTTTAGAGAATAAATTTAAAAATTATTTATTTTTCATGAGATTGAGCCTTTATGGATTTAAATAAATAAAAAAAAGAGAGTAACTTTTTTTTGTCAGAGTAATTTTTTTAAAAAATTGCTTTTTATTAAAAAAATGTAAAAAGTAATTTTGTTTGGCTAGATAGAGAATCTACGAAGGTCAAAGTTTCATCGTCTTTGCCGGCCAAAAGAAAAAAGGAACGCCATCGCGGTCACAAAAGTCTGCAAATTGCGACGGCGCTAAATTGATAAAGAGGCCGTCGCCCCCTCTTTCTTCCCCCCCTTCTTTCAACAGCTGGACACCGGCTCCGCCGTCCAAATCTCGGCATACATCGTGCCAAGAGATTTCTCAACGGTCAAGATCTCGATGGAGTCGAGTTTCCGATACGATTTCGTCGGCGTCCCGATCGTCGAGTTTGCTAACCGTGTGGAGTAATTATCAAATTCGAAGATTTTGCAACCGGTGTGCGATCCTTATAATAACCCTCCGGAGAGGATATTGCGCGTCCATCCTTCCTCCCCAGCACTTTTCATTTAAAAAAAAAAAGAACGAATGTGGAAATTTGAATTTAAGAAAGCGAGCAAAGGAAATTTTTCATGCCCTTATTTGGAGAAATAATATTTAAAAGCTTTATTAGAAACTCTACTAAAATTATATAGTAAATGCCATGTTTTCCTCCACCATTATTTGGGGGGAGATTTTCCCAATCATATCTCCTCCACATTTATGACGGCCAAATTTGCATATATGGTGAGGTCAACACTCTATGATGAATGTCAATTTCATCAACCGATGAAGGGCCTCGGGCCGGGTTTGGCAGTCTGATCGTGAATTAATGATTCTACCGTTATCCCCGTGTTTGGCTAAATAGACTTATAAATGTTTCGACAAAACGAAGAATAAAACATTCGAAACAAAAGGGTTGGAAAAACACGTATTGAATATATGCGACATAAAAAAAAAAAAAAGACTAGGTGCGAAACTCCTTAACCATATTGTGAAAGACTCCTTACCTCCATTGCTGCCTTGTTCGCAGTGATGACAACCCGGGATGCAAAAATCGTAGCAAAGGTCGCGGAACTCTCGATAACGAGGGGGCAAGTCGAAGATGGAGATGGAAAAGGTTGGAGATCTTTGAAATCGCCGACAATCCGGAACCTCAATTGCCCCAGTGTCAAATTTTACCAATCACTCTATGACATATGGAATGGAAGGCTTTATTTCCGAATGCTGAGGCTTTCGCCTTGCCAGCCATCGGTTCTGACCATAGTCTGATCATATTATCTTTAAGTCCGCACTGGATTAAGAGAAAAAAAGAATTTCGTTTTGAGGCTTTTTGGGTAGGCGAGGCAGAATGTACTGAAGTAGTAAAAAAGGCTTGGTGCAATCAACATAGTTCTCAGGAAGATATTGCTAGCAAATCATCAAATGTCGCGACAGCCTTGGGGGTTTGGAGTAGGCAGAAATTCAGTAATGCTTTTCGAAAGATTGAGCTCTTAAAAAAAAGAATTATTGAATTGACTAACAAGGTTGATGGGGGAGGGCAAGTAAGGATGAGACGCAGAGACTTAAGGCGCAAATTGATTATCTGTGAAGACAAGAAGAAATGTATTGGAGTATGCGGTCGCGAATTAGTTGGCTAAAATGGGGGGATAGAAACACAAAATTTTTTCATGCCACGACGATCCAACGTAGACAAAGGAACAAGATCTCCATGCTGCAAATTGAGGAGGATAGATGGAGTCGAGATCCTACTGAGTTGAAGCAACATATTGTCAAATTTTACAAGTCACTCTATGATTCGGTGGGTCCGAGAAATTTTCAGCCTGTTATAAATCAATGTTCACACTTGGTAAATGAGGAAATGAACGCAGCACTGATGAGGCATGTTACACTGGAGGAAGTAAGAGGTGTTGTCTTTCAAATGGGAGCTACTAAGGCACCTGGACCAGATGGGCTTAATGGGCAATTTTTTCAGCATAATTGGTTGGTTATTCAACAGGACATCTTCAGGATGGTGGAGAACTTCTCTTACACAGGTACACTTGACCCTGTTCCTAACAAGACTCACAATACTCTTATTCCGAAAGTTACAAACCTTGAAAGCATATCCCAATACAGACCCATCAGCCTCTGCAACTTTAGTTACAAAATTATTGCAAATGTTATAGCCAATCGTCTTAAACCCTGCCTTCCTAAACTTATAGCCCCCGAACAGAGTGCTTTCCTCAATGGACGGCAAATCCAAGACAACATTTTCATAGTCCAGGAGGTTCTACACCACTTGTGAATCAGAAAAAGGAAGAGGAAGTTTCAAGCTGTCCTTAAACTCGATATGCAGAAGGCATATGATAGAGTAGAGTGGGATTTTTTGTGTGCGTGTATGCTGCGTATGGGATTTAGTGAGAAGTGGGTCTTGTTGGTGGAACAATGCATATCTACAGTTTCATTTAGTGTTAAAGTGAATAGGGAACCTACTGAATATTTTCAGCCAACGAGGGGAATCAGACAAGGGGATCCACTATCTCCCTATTTATTTATTATCATGGCCAATGTTCTTTCCTCACTGCTGAATAATGCCCTGATGATGGGAAATATTAGAGGGATCAGGCTGAACAGAAGATGCCCAATACTCTCGCACCTCCTATTCGCTGATGATGCGATTTTTTTCCTGGACGGGACTCTTAAGGAATGTCAGAACGTGGCCAATGTTCTAAATCAATATTGTTTTGCTTCAGGTCAGGCCGTAAACTTAAACAAGTCCGGAATATTCTTCGGCAATGACTTTCCTCAACAACTAAAGATGAATTTGGCAAATGAACTGAGGGTCCCCATCATCGAGAAAACTGGTAAATACCTAGGAATTCCTTCATATTGGGGTCAGACAAAGAAACAAATGTTCGCGTGGATCTTGGCTAGGGTGAATATGAAATTGGAGGGGGTGGAAAGAGAACCTAATGTCCAAGGCAGGGAAGGAGATTATGATTAAAACAGTTTTCCAAGCATTGCCTCAGTATGCTATGTCGATTTTTAAGATTCCAGTTTCTATTTGCAAAGCAATTGAACAGAAAATGGCTTCTTCCTGATGGAAATAGAAACCTATTAAAGAAGGTGTCCATTGGAAGAGGTGGGAAGTCCTCAAAACAAGGAAAGATTTAGGAGGGCTAGGATTTAAAGATCTCATTCACTTCAACAAAGTAATGTTGGGGAAGCAAGCCTGGAGACTGTTACAAGCACCAGATGAAGTTTGGAGTAAACTGATGAAGGGTTTATATTTTCCTGACCAGGAGTTTTGGCACGCTAATAAAGGCACCCGACCATCATGGGGGTGGCAGAGCCTACTCACAGGAAGAGATGTTCTAGAGAATAATGTCATATGGATGGTGGGTGATGGTAAGAGAATACGAATCAGAGAAGACAAGTGGATCCCCACAGGTAGAATCATGGGTCCAACGAACCAAAATGACTCTAAATATGTAGCAGATTTAATTAACCAAGATGCTGGAGGGTGGAATGTACAAAAGCTGAGTGATTTGTTCGACGAAAGGGTGGTGCAACAAATTCTAGCCATCCTGTTGAGTGACAATCCAAGAGCTGACAGACTGATATGGATGGGGAATAGTTCTGGAACCTATTCAGTAAAGAGTGGATACAACAAAAGCTACCCTCCAATTAGCCAACCAGACAAAAATCAAGCCACATCATCATATTAAACTTCGAAGGATATGTGGATAAAGATCTGGAAGTTACCTACTTACCCCGAAGTTCGCCTCTTCATGTGGAGCATGTGCAATGAAGCTTTGCCAACAAAGGTTAACCTTTATAGAAGAAGCATGATCCTGAGTCCTCTGTGCCCTCTTTGTCACCAAGTCCCGGAATCAGCAGAACACCTTTTCATCCTATGTAAGTGGACCCAAAGCATCTGGTTAGACCCTAGACTTCGAACCGAAACATCCCCAACGCAGATCTCCAGAATTGAGAAGTGGGTTCATGAAAATCTTACCTCTCGCACCGACCCCATCTCGAGAGTTTTGTTTGCCGGAGTACTATGGCTAATCTGGAAGGCGCGCAACACGATGGTCTTCTAGATGAAGCAATCACAATGAACATCCTCTATGAGAAACTCAACCCGGATTTGTGTAAAAAGGTTAAAGATGTGAGCTTTCAACCAAACCTGTGGTTTCTCAGCCGAAGAATTCTGTTTTTTTGAACGTCGATAGCTCCTGGTGCAGTGCCTCCCAAACTGGATCGATCACTGGAATTAGCAGAGATTCCCACAGACTCATGGTCGATGGCTTTGTGAAGTAGATCTACGCCTCCTCGGTCTTAATCGCCGAAACCCTAGCCATGCGAGAAGCCTTATCTTGGTTGAAGAAGACACGTGAACTATCAGGAACTGATCTGCCAGTTTGCGTACTTACAGATAACCAGTTAGTTTCTCAGTTAGTTTTGGGCTTGTTAGAGCCTCCTTGGGCCGTGCGTTCCATTATTGAAGATTGCAAGTCTCTATTGGCCCATTTAAAGAATGTTTTGATTGCCTTCGTTCGAAGAGAAGCTAATCGGGCCGCGAATTGGATAGCAAAGGCTCATAGGGCCGGGTCTCTTCCACTTCATTGGGTCTCTCATCCCCCCGGTCCCCTCTGGTCTATTTTATGTGCTGACGTTGAGTCCTTATGTAACCCTTTCGTTTTTTAGTAATGCAAGTTCTCTTCCGACCAAAAAAAAAATTGCCCCAGTGTGACGCGGAGGCAATGTCGGTGGTCGGCGTCGCCCTAAACTTTCGCCTCACCGCCTCTCTTGAATTTAGGGATCTGCGTCGCCGTGCAAAGGCAACGGGGACGGTTGCCGTTTTCGATTGCAGCCACTGTTGAGGCGACGATGGACGCAATCCTAGGGTTTTTCCTTTTTTCAATATTTTCAATCTTACTTGAATTTTCTCAAATTCGGTCGAATTTTCAAATCTCCAGTGACGTAATTTTTCTTTTTTTCCCTCTCCACTTTTCTCTAATCCTAATAATTGCCTTGTCAGCATCTCCATAAGCCTTGCCTTGCCTTGTCGGCTGAAAATGGGATTATGACTCCCGGCACACCGATGCAGAAATCTATCAACAATTTCTTGTATTAGCGCATTTAATCTCAGTTTGATCTGACAAACACCCTTTGAAAAATCGATGTGGAAGATGGAAGCGATTCCTCTGGATGTCAGGAACGAAGACAAACTGATCTGCTCCTCATCCCCTCCCCTGCTGACGTTTTCTTGCCCATGAAGACCGGAGAACCGAACTCTGCGCTCTTGTCTCTCTCTCTCTGACTAGAGCACCGAAAGTTGCCTGGCATCTTGTGCATTCCGGTCCTCAGATGAGGATACCCATCAGCCTTGTAGTCCGATGGGTCAAAGACTGGGCTCTCTTTGCGGGCGTTGCCGAGATTCTTGCTTGCGCACGTGGTGTTCGACGAAATGTTGATGGTTTCGCGCTTCAGTGCTGCGGCGGCTCTCAAGCACCTCTCTATCACTCTGGCTTCCTCTTTGAACCTCTCTCTGATGTCCATGAATCCGGTGAAAGTTCTCTGGGATTTTGATCCATCCGTGAGCTTCGAAGAAGCTGAGCCGCTTGTGTGTCGGATTCTCCGACAGTCCAAGCACAGGTTCCTCCATCTCTCCAGGTTGAAGGCGTTTCTCTTGGCGTCATCAGATAGACATGAATATGCCTGACCCCACCAAAAAAAAATTCCATATTTAGGTCATTGCGCACTTTCCCACTTAGCAAAAAATGTTTGGGACTCTTCGAACACTCGACGAATCACCGCACAATTTGCGGTAGTCTCCTATCCAAGCACGCGGGGGCTAGTTTATTGGAATGCAGACGTTCGTCCTCCTAAGGTGACTCTTGAAGTTCGTGCTTCGAACGCGAGCATTGACCGGGAAGACGGAACATCCTTCCAACATGAGCAACATGAGCAACCTCTTTGGGTCAGTTTTAGTCACTTTACTGTGTGTGCTCTGTTTCATGATAAGGGCAGCCCGGCCAGGTGGATTTGCAGTGAAGTGAGCCCTCAGCACTGGAAAAACACAGTGACTCCATTTCTGGTTGAGATGAAGTTTGGAATTCTCTCGAGAGCGATCATTAATGTGATGACACCTAACTCAATAACTATATGCAGATGTCTGTTGGTTGCATGTGAAATTTCTTAAAAAACCGTAACTTTCGTCTGTCTCAATTAAAGGTCCTGCTTTCTCTTCGTGCCATCATGGTCACGAGGAAACCAAGACGCTGAGAAATGCTTTTGAGTCCTTCTAGTTAAGTTCGAGGAACAAAGGTTCAGATTCTGCAACTTTCAAGCAAATGGATGGAGGTCATTGACTTAGGGGTCTGCATAGTCCGGGCCGAGCTAGGCCGATTTGGTCCCGGTCTGATCCCAATAAGACCGCTAATATCAGCTGCTGATAAAAATATAACCCTCAAATCTAAGCTAATAATTTGCAATTTCAACCAATCAACTTAATAAAACACACACATAATTATTGTGCAATCATCACGTGAGCGCTTATAATTCTAAAATAATAATAAAAAGATTAAATTAGGAAGAAAAACGCTTAAAATAACTGAAATAGGACTCTCATGCATTATTTTTATCGAGTTGGAAAAAATCAAGCTTAAAATGGGATTACACTTGTACTTTACTAAATTTAAGTGCGAATAAAATAATGGGTTTACATAATATAGTCTAGACTAAATATAGATTGAGTGGAGATAAAATATAATCAGAGATTGCATATCTACAAACATGATCGGAGGCTATGTTGCGAAGATGAGATGCGAACGTCGAGTGAGAGAAGAGGAGTGAGTGTCGAGCAGAAGATGGGGAAATTAGGTTAACTAATTCTTCAAAAATTTTTAATTTTTTGCATAATTGTGTGCGTATATATAATTATATATATCCTAAGCGATCCGATTTGATCCCATTCACCATGGAACTGGAGATCGGATCGCCTCTCTTCAATGTCTAGACTTTCGATCCGTTTATCAGTTCAGTTTGCTCACCTCTACATTGACTTGATTGTGTCATGATGTGCCCCTTTGATAAGACGATGACATGATTCACTATTTTTTTTTTCGTTTTCTTTTTCACAATTAGAAGCAAATGGAATAATTGTTGAGACTTTGTTCACGTGTTGTAAGTTGAAATATAATAAACGGACAAACGATAAAGAATCTATATCGTGATTACACAGTACAAAGAAATTATGTGAATTTTCTCGTTAGGAGAAGTACTTTCTGGAAACTTTACTGCCCAAAAGTTTTTTTTATGGGACCAATCTTGTCATTCAATGGGGATAGTTACATAAAAAAAGGGATAAAACCTTGGTCCGTTGTTGTTGTGTTTGGTTCGACTTTAAAAATAAGTTTTGAAAAAATACAAATTACGTATGGTAAAAAGCTCATTGTAAAGCAACTTTGAGTTAAGTAGTTTTTGATATATATATATATATATATAAAAGTAAAGCTTTGCAATTTTCTTTTTTATTAAAAAAATAAAACCCATCGATGAAGGGAGGAGCCAGATCTGTCGTTGGCGACTATTGGTGGAGGTCACATGACATTTCGTCAGCCCTCACTCAAGAAGATAATCAGTGGATATAGTGTTTTACCTTTTAAAAGGGAAAAAATTGAATTTTTTAGTGATGTTTTGAAGGCAAAATAGGCACCGACTAATTTTCATTAATTGCGGTATCCTGTATCCCAAAAATGCCGAAAGCTCAATGCTCATACTAGTATTGAGCCCTTTTCAAGGTTAGCTTTTCTCCCATAGCCCCTCTTAGGAATTGTTGTCAAATACATCATAACTTTCCCAAGGGGCTTTCAAAAATGCCGAAGCAAACGCATCATGGCATTCGAAAAAAAATTACGGACGCAAAAATTCGATCGAATTTATAGTTGATAAAATAAAAGTTATGGTGCATAAGTTAAAAAATCACCGATGCATATGTCACAAATCTTCATGAAAGAGTTCACCATCGATTACGGTAAATTAGTTGTTTAAGTAGCAATATTGTTTCACAAATCATAGAATCGAGAGAAATTATGACCATCAAATGGGAATTTCGCCCTTTAAAAAAACAAAACTTCCAAACGACATTTTACGAACAAATCAGTATTAGCGAGGACAAATACGTATGCCGAAGAAAACTTACAGCAAATCATACGTAATTTGCTAATTTGAAAAAGAATTTACCATTAATCCATACGTATTGCTAATTTTTTTTCTAATGATATATTACGAATGATAGGACCCATGTAAGTGAAAGTTAACGATTATATAGGATCTGCATCCCATTTTTGGGAGGAGCCAAGCTGTTAGGCTAATGTCAAATCATGCATGTTGCCCCCATTTGTTTTGGACTTTAGTCACTACTTTCTTGGAAGCCTCTTGAGAAGAAAGTTCAAGCAAAAGAACAAATTCAAGAGTCAACTGAACTGTCAAAAGGAGAGTCATCAGTGAACATCATGTTTTTACCTCTGAGACGAGCTTGAACGCATGCTCTGCTTTTGGATGATGATTCTTATCTGGATGAAGCTGCAATGCTGCAAAAACAAAAAAACAAAAAAAAAAAAAAAACAAAGAAGAGGAGGGAAAATGGGAGGAGATTGTCACATTGCTGCATAAGCTGTCCATATCCAGTTCATCTGAGCCGAAAAGCCAGAAACTTTCACCTAGCTTACGGTACTCTTTCCGGATGGCATCCAGCTCTGCATCTTCTTCCACCTATTGCAGCCCCCACCACGATAAGGAAAACAGAGGAGAGAGATGGAAGGAGCAGAACCCAGATAAGGGGAAGTGCTTTAGGAAGAAGAAGCCCGGGGGGGCAAAACGTACTCCGAGAAGGCGGTACCAGTCGACGCGGGGCGGTCCGCGACGCGTGGCGTGGGAGCAGGCGGCCGCGCTGCCGGAGGCAGAGCAAATGTCCGTCACCAGCCGGGATTTGGCGGCTTCGTAGGCCACGGCCTTGTGGCCCTCCGACTTCCCCATCGGCAATCCGCGAAAGATGGAGGAAGTAGAAGGAACGAACGAACGAACGAACGTATGGTTAAACGGGTGAAAAGAGAGTGACTAGAAGCGAGAGCGTAAGCTCATGACATTTCCATGGTGGGGTTTGGTTTGGTGTTAAGTTTGCTTTTGGAGGGAGGTTGAAGAAGACGAGTGAATTACAGAGGGGGGAGCAGCTGGTGGGGGGAATGAACTCACATGTTGAGAGCGGGAGAGAAGGGACGGATTAGCGTTAATCATGCCACGTGGCTTGATTAGAGGTGGTAATTTGAGAAGATTTTGTGCCCTTCCGTTTCGTTCAATTCAGGGCTTAAGCTTTTTAATAGGAGGCCAATTAAATTTTGTGGGTTTTTTTTTTGGGAAAATTCAAAACCGGCTTCTTTGCATTGTTCTTGCGTTTTGCTTATAATTAAGGGAGTTAGCATTCTTCCGAAAATTCGATTGCAAAAGGTTCTCGATTTTTGCCTCTTTTGCATTTTTAGGATTGGTAGAGCTTGATTGAGTTCGAATTATTGGAGGAATCTAGGTTCGGTGGATCCGTCTTGGCCTTGGGAATTAGTAAGACATGGCGTAAACTTGGTATTTATTTATACAATTCGGTTTATAATATGCTTAGTGCATCAAATTGATTCGCCATCAATGCGGTTTGATGAAGCATTAATGAGAAAGTCCTGCATGGGACCAAAGGGCACAGCCCTTTTAACTATTCTCAGCGGGCTAGTAAGGTAAGAAATATTGAAACTAGGGCAAGTTTCTTCACGCGAAATTTTGGAGTGTCACGCTCAATCACGATTTAGAAACACACACAAAATTCTATTTATTCATGCTCAGCTCGTGAATCCTAAACCAAGATGTGATTTGGATAATCAAGTTGCACCGAAGCCGAGTCGAGATATGTCGTGAAGTCGAGCTCGGGCTATCTCACAATAGAACGCGACGTTAAGTCGAATCGAAACTTGAAAATCAAATCAGATTAGGGCTCGACTCGTGTATGAAGTCTCCAATATTCCAGTAGATAGAAGGATCGTGACTTTTCGGTCCTTTTGTGAATATAAATACAGTTTTTAGGGGAGACCCACAATGGAAAGATGAAATTTTTTCAAATGAAACTTGTCAAGACATGTGACTAGGTGAGCCAAAATTAAGGAAAAAACAAACTTAAAAGAGATAAAGCCAAAAAAGAACATATAGGCTCATAGCAACCTCCAACTGGGTGGGTCCGATTTTGCCCTTCTTTTAATTTCCCTTTTTGACCTTGCAATCTTTGTCCCTTTTAAATATTTTTTTTGAAATTTTCGTTTTAATTATTTCTTATTTTCTTTTTTGGGCAGGGACAAGATGAGACATCGGAGACAAAAAAAAAAAAAAAAAAGATCATCGAGAATGGAGAAAAAGACCAATTTGTATCATCTGAATCTCGAGACATCATTGGACAAGGAGTCTTCGTTTTCTTTTGCTTTGATTTTTGCACTGTCCCTTTCCCTTTACTTTCTGACTTCTTTTTGCAAATTTATTAAGAGATTCAGATAAATATAAATCCATCCATGCTAAAAAAATTTCCTACACTCGAAATTTTCTCAGTATAGAGTCATTAATATGTCATTTATCCGAGGTGTTTTCGCTCCTTCCGAACCTGCATATTATTTCGAATTATCCCTAAAAACAAAAGGAAAGCGCATTTTACAAATTTTTGCCAAATGTTTAGCAAGCAAGCCCTTGCTTTTTGTTTGGCACCCCAATGTGCATGTGCCCTTTGAAATTTTAGGTAGCTAAAATTTTCAAACTGATGCTAGTAAGGCAGAGCTCAGACAGACCCAGGATCACCATATTCAAGGGGTTTTTGCCTATGATTTCTCGTCCTTGTTTGGTGGATAGGTCTTTCATCAGCTCAATAATTTTTAGGGCCAAGAGAAGATTTTGGCCTTATGCAGAAGGGGCAGATTCCAATGAGCATAGAGGTTCTCAATTGGTTGACCTAATGGATGAAGTCTGGTCGGGAGCAGTTGGAGCTCCCAACGCAATGAACGATCGTAAGGTTTGCATTTTTCAAGCCTTATGCATTCAAACTTTAGATTCTCGTTTTCGAAACCCGAGGCCAAGCCAATCTGAACTTCTGGAACTCACAAGTCCTTTGAACTGATGTGCTTGCAGTGTTAAAATTTCTGGATTCCGTGGACATCTTGCTTTCTGGATGCAATCAACTTGATCACTGATGCAAATTCATGATGTGCCGCTTGAACAAGTCAGAGTACGCTTCGTCGCCAAAATGACTCTAGGTTTTGTCGATATGACGAAAGTTTGAAAAGGGTACTGAAGAGTCGAGCCATGTTAATTTCAAATTAACTGGCTTCGCATTCGTGGGTACCTGTGGCAGGAATATATTGCGATCACGGTTGTGTTTATCGTTGCGGAATTTTCGCAATGGTGTTGGTAGAAGAGTTCTCTACTGAATTCATAGAATGGAGATTATTTTTCACCATAATAGAAGGGAGAGATTGGTTCATCCTCTTGCTTTTTCTTTCCCAAAAAAAAAAAAAACTCAGAATCGGACACACAGAAGCACTGGAATTGGCTCTCTTCAACTGAAAACTCACTGTTTATCAGTAGTCCGTGTCTCTTTTTTTCCTGTTTCTCTGTAAATGAGCGGGAGGAGCACACCTGGGAAATGCAACTTGTGAAAAGCTTTACAACCAGATTGCTGTTGATTTTCCTAGTTACGGTCGACCAATAACACAAGAAGAAATCTTTAACTTTGCAATCATACAGAATCGCTTTCTTTAGGCTTCTCGAAAATGTGGGAGGATGAATACCACAAGGTCTGAATCAAGAATATCTTGCAAAAGACGCATCGCCGATGACATTAGCCACCATAGCGGGTTCTCAGGGATTCTGGAGGCTCCTCTTCCATGATACCCGACCCTGTCGTTTCCAAATACTTTCTGATTGTCGTTTTTCGATCGGCCAGGTATGTGTGATCCAGAAAATTGTCATAGGCGGCATCACCCAGATTCTTTGCAGCCAAGACACTACAAGTTCAATTAACAGCATCAGTGAAAAAGTTGCCAGCTAAATTTTGGTTGGCATTATTTTGAAAGCAAAGCGTCGGCAAAAGTTGCTGCCGATGATATTGACATGATTAGAGGCTGGATCGACTACTAATCCATCTTTTCTTTCCTAAGCAGAGATTTTCCAAGAGAAGGAAGATTTAGAATACCAGGAAACAAGAACTAAGACAACTGTGCAAAAATGAAAAGTATATCTGAGCATCAGGTTGCCATGCTCCCTGTCTGCATCCACTAGCAATCAGATGCTGTACGCAATCTTTCGGTAGTCTCAAAGCACTTACCAGTGCCTAAGATAAATGCGGCAAGGTAAAACATCATCCCGCCATATCTTGTCAATATCATAACGTCCATAATGTTGAAAATAAATCTCCTTGCTTCCTGCACGAAAATGCACACCGGCAGTAAATAAGACAAGGATTTGGATTCTCTTGACTTTGGCAGAGGGATAGCAACTTGACTCAATTTAACCGTTGAGATCATGACACAAAATTCAGAAAGAAATCGGTGATTGAATGACAAACAAGTGAATATTACCAATTTTAACCCTTGAATCCTCTGAGTGATGTGGCATGATCGGAGAGGATTAATCGGAATCATTTAGCCCTCTGACTGAACAGAATTTGTAAGCATAAGACAATTACAGCCAGAGCAGTAAAGCAGAGGGATTTCAGTGATGTTAATGAGGGATCGGTATGTCCACCATCATGCGAGCAAAACCTTGTAGAGTTTGTTGGTATATTGTCTCCAAGCTAGCTTTTAAGCAACCGTCTCAGTTACAAGATTTCGAAAAATTTATTTGGACTGGCGCATCCATATGAAAAGGTACCTCTGCTATATAGAATGCATTGTCAAGTATCAACTAAAGCAGGTCATAGAGCGTCTAATTTTCCTTCTCAACATTTGGAAATCTCGAGGAGAATCACAAATCAGTCAGAAATGTATCTTCCCTTCAGATTCGATGTTCATATTAAATACACATCCTGCAAACACTTTGTATCGATTGAGAATATAGCACATACAAAAGTAGGACCCGGTAGAATAATTACCTCTGCATCTGATTCGGAAAAATTCCTCGTCACTATAACGTGTGCAAAGCACCTGAAAGTATTCGATGTATGAATCAGATACAGAATTGTATTAGTTAAACAACAGACTTCACCATGCGATAAAACACAGTGAATGCTAGACACCAGGTAGCAGTCATTCCTACAGTCCTGAAACGACGAAATTCACGTACCGCTAGATTCTCGAAGGGCTTGCCATCAAGTGTCTGGGGCATGACCTACAAGAAGAAACAATTCTCTTCAACAACAGGAAGCCGGGAGAAAAATGAGTCTGTTCAAAGCAACTCCATAGCAACTCACAGCTAGAAATCGGAACTCGAGCTCCCTCCTAATGAATGCTGGTATCTTGCTTCATCAAGCAACATGCTCACTCAGTTAATATCAGCGCGAAAGATTAGCTGAATTGTACAATCTTAGAACCCAATACTAATTTGATGACGCTTCTCTCGCCATACCTCAGATTTTTCAATCTCGAAGACCGTGACCACGAGAGTCTCACCCTCACATGGCTCCACACTGAGGCTGGAGATCTCCTGCAGCATCCCAATAACGGAGCCAAAGTACGGTTTAGCAATGCAGATAATATGATTGTGCTTGGACTTGCTCAAAATTCACGACAACAACAGATCAAGACCTTGGTTTCGGGCTTGGCGATGCCGCGCTCGAAGAAAATAGGAGCGACGTGGGCGAAAACGCGCCGGAATCCGTCCAATCTCGCCACCCTAAAGTCGACCAGATCAGGAAACGTGCTCCTCGCGCTTCGCTCTGACCACAAATATACACAATCGCACGTTAGCGAATCACAGAGCAATCTCACACGACTCTACCTTCGATCCGCACATCCATATCCAAGAACACAAGTCACGCGTAGGAAAACGAAACGACTCGGACGGACGCTGAACGTACCGGAAAGCAGAGAACCGAAGCCGCAGATGGAAATGCGGCCGCCGGGAGTGAGGAGCTTCTCGAAATCGGACTCGTCGTTGAGTTCGCTCAGTTCGGGTCGAAGCCAATCCGTGCTGCCGCAGGACATGGTGATGGGAGACGTCCGGCGGAGGATCCCGCAGCGATCGGCGCGGCTTGAGCTGAGGAGGGGGAGATGAGCGAGAGGGTGCGGACGAGGAGATAGTGATGGAGGTGGAGGGAGAAGACTGGGGGCGGAGGAAGACGTCGGATGGCGCGAGACGGGGCGATGACTTGGATTGAACGCGGAGAGGGAGATGTCGGCGGTGCTCATCCGGTGGTGGTGGTGGTGGTGGTGGTGGAGCTCAATCGAGTGGCGGAACGAGAAAATCGGATTGGCGTGATGACATTGCAGATGCCACGAGACTTTGGCTATTTTACCAAAATACCCACAGAGTTTGACTCGCAGGCCTAATCCTCTTGAAAAACCCCAACGATAAATCTAATCTCAAGTTTGCCCCGAATTTTTTTTTATCTTAAAAAAAAACTCCAAACTTTACGTTCAGTATTATATCTACCCCGAATTATGTTTGGTAAGAAAAAAATTCACACACTTTTAATCTATTCTTAAATCTACCCTCGTGACTCAATCTCAACTTGACATAATATTTTGTCGATCACAAATCCACATCAAATAGGTGACATGAAAAATCGACTCCAAAATGAAACCGCTAGATATGAAAATTAAAAGTGACAAATTGCGATTGTCTAATAGGGGGCTACTAGGGCTAGATTTGGGACTAAAGAAAAAATTAGTAATTTCTCTCTTACCAAAAAAAAAATTCAAGATAGTTTTTGGACTAGATCTAAAATATGGAAGTTTTTCTTTTTGACAAAGAAAAGTTCAGGACATATTTGGCTTGAGATTTTTTTTTATACAAAAAAAAAGTTCGGGGCAAAATTGCGAGTATACCCAAAGTTGGGTCGAGTCGAAAGGTTGTCCTAGCAAATTGACATATTTAACTCATCTTTAACTCATTTCTATATAATACAAATCTAGTTACTCATATCCAACTCACACCCGACTCTCTTCATATTGCTAAAACATTTCGGTATTTAACCAAATCTAGAAAAACTCATACCTGAATTGAATTGAGAAAAAAAGCGCGAAGCAAGCAAGCGCGAGAGAGAGAGCTGGATTGAGTGTAAGTTGTGAACCCATTTAACATCTGCTTAAGGAACATCGTGACACGATGTAGGGTAAGCAAGAAATTAGACAAAAATATTCGGCTAGAACAATCAAAGCACCAGCAGAGGAGGGAATGAGATGAGCTCTTTTCAAAAAGGTCCTTGCTTTTTCTTATGCAAAGCACTAATGCCGTAGAAATAATGTCCCCTAAAATGACTACTTATGTAACGTCAAAGAAAGTAGAAAATAAATGTCCTTTTTCTTAAAGCTGTTAAGGATGCTTCAACAAGTTGATTGTCTCGTTCCTTTTTCTTTCGAGATGAATAAAAAAGATTTTTGAGAGCTGTTTTCTGGATTTGAACGAAAGTATTGGGTTCTCCTAATTACGGAAAAAAAAAAAAGTATATCATGCCTGAATCTAATCGGAGTTCGAAGTGGGGGAGGGACTAAAGCAAGCAAAGGGAAGTCGGTGCACAAGATAACATAGATTGCACCAGGTATAGTTACATGCCTATCTATCATATCGGCCTAAAATTCATTCTTGGATCTGGCCAATTTTTAGAATCTAGATAAGACGTAACTTCTGACTTGACTTTGATAATTTGATCCCATCCTTTTGTCCGAGAACTAAATTTTATCTTGTTTGGTGTTTGATTGATGTCCAAGATAAGATAAGGCCACATATAAAGGGACATAGTTCGGATAAAAACGTAGAAAATTAAGTTTGGAGAAGATTTCTCATGTTCATCGTATAAAAAAGCTATTTTCCGAAAAACTATGATCTCCTTCTCCTTCTATCTCCGTAGCTCTCCTTTGCACGTTCGAGCTTCACGAAAGCGACGAGAGAGTCGAAGCACTGTACTTTTCAAAAATTCACGATAGTTAAAGACTTGTCGTACGTCAATATGATTCGTCTGACCTTACACGACATTAATTAACATATGTGCATTCATGTTGTGCTCATGCCTTCCCTTTTTGTGTTGTAGGGATATCACGTAGATCCATTGGAATCGTAGCTTGTTTTCTCAGGTTCTGCCAAAAAAGAACTTTAAGGGTTCGGTGGTGTCGGGGCGATAAGAGTTGTGCTGCTGGCTGTAGTTTTTCGATTGATTTTGCTATTATCTCACTTGCTAATTTGTTCTTGATTTCTATTTTTATTTATCTTATTTTGCTCTGCCTCTTTGCATAGTGCGGGAGTCGAGTCCAGCACCTATGATACTAATATTCCCACCCCTCTCGATCCCTTTACCAGTAAAGCCACGTCCCTATCGGCATTTTTTTTTTTTAATGTTTTCTTCATTAGTTCATGATGATAGCGTGACTTCTTTTGGCATTCTAATGTCAGAAAAAAACGAACCAATTTATACAAGCGAAGCTCGTCTAAATCATCTTGATTGCCTCATCTAAACCAGTGACTTGAACCGTGTGGAACAACATAGGATGAAATCGACGTACGTTTGCTCTATTATGTGAGCCAGAACAACACAATCGGGACTCAATGCACATACGAATGATACTTCTTTCGTGGGGCTAATTCCCTTAAAAAAAAAAGATCCCCTCAATTTCAAGTCCAATCTCAATTCTGCTCTAGACCTTAATTTTCATCTCATAAAAGAAGTCCCCGACTTTCACTCTAATCCCAAATTCGCCCGCGTGTCCGAACATAGCACATCAGAAGGATTGGCGAGCGCTGTCCCGCCACGGGGTATGCTCCCCCAACAAACCTCGGTCTGTGCCCATCTAATAACTGGCCGTGGCCCCCGTGATACTTGCTCGCCCGGTACTCGACCGTCGTGAAATTCGGCCACGGGGTTGCTTAAAGACTGCCGCGAGATGTTCCGATGACGTTCGGACCGTTCCGGTCATCCGGATGTTTCGTTGCGCGAGATGTCTGCCAAAGATCGCTATAAGATGTTCTAAAAGAAGTGCTGCCCTTTTGACAATCTATGACGGTTTAACGTAAGATAGCTATGCCCATCACCCACTCCCTCGGTTGTTTCTTTTCAGTCGTTCAATTCGGGATCGCTAACCCTAAACGCGACTCACGTGGTAAGCACGTTCGCCTTCTTACGTAGCTCGTTGTCCGAGCTTAAGTCACAGCACGAACTGAAACGTTTGCCGGTCTCGTTTGTAGGACGAGCCCTCGGTAATAAACTATTTACTAATTTCTCTGCTAACGCGATTGAAAGAAAAGCATAAGATAATCTTTTTCTTTTTCCTTTTTTCCTTTTCTTTCGTTTTTTTCTTTTTTTCTTTTTTCTTCTGTGGGGGAAGATGTTGATGTCTCTCCCTTCTCCTTGCGGTAAGGATCTTGTCCCCTCGGACTGGCTGGCAATGCAACATTTGTGTCGGTGCTCCCGCCGTCTTCTGGAGGCGTGCCGCTCGACGACGTCCTGAAACCGATGAGCTCTCCGCCGCGTGCCTAGGCTATTTCCGTCGGTGGCTTCTGCCTTACTTTGTTGTTTGCATAGTTGAGGATGCCTGGGCTATGACTTCTTGAGATCGATTCCCAAGTGAGTCACACAATAATAGATCTCAGCTCCTGAACAGTAGGAGCGATCGGTTCCGGATCCCCATGCTGGAATCAAGAGGATCGATTCTCAATTTCAAAGACCGAAAACCCGATTGATCGATCCGGTTCGGTCAATCGGTCTATTTTTCGTGATTCGTTGTTAAATTTTTCTTGTTCGACATATTTACCAGATCACTTCTTGTTATTTGTATCGTGTTTTCGCTAAATCTAGAATTTATACTAAGCACCCTAAGTACTGTAGGTTTATGTTTAGTCTTACGTTTAGAATTTTCTTTAAAAAAAATATAATTCAATCCCGTCCAGTTCCCCTTGAAATTGGGAACCGAATCGACTATAATCGAATTGCCGGTTCAGTCGGTCCATTATGCTTAGCCCTACTAATTAGGGTGACTCGTGATAGGCTTCAAGTTTCATAAAAGGATAATGATACAAATGATCCATAAATTTTGACATAATATATGATCCCCAAACTTTAGCCTACTGTTCAATATGGTTTATGAACTTCCAATTTATTTAATGTGATCCGTAAACTTTTGGTACATGTTCGGTGTAGTTCCTGAATTATACGTAAATATTCAATGTAGTCCTTCCATTAACTTAACGCAAGGGAAAATATTGAAAATTTTTATATTATCCACGTACTAAATTTAACATGTATCAAAAAGTTCGGGGATTACATTGAACGAGTTAAAAGTTCAAGGACTGCATTAAACAAATTAAAAGTTCAGAGATCATATTGTCTATTATTTTCAAATTCAAAGATCATTCGTGTTATTTTTCTTCTCATTAAAGATGTCAGGAGGGTGCAGCTCCAAACTACATCAATTTTCTGATGTGGAATTTTATCGGCTCTGATACTGTTTGTTGGGAGCGCGCAACAAAAGTTCAATACTTTTCTCTATTGAGATTGCCAAGAAGGAGTGCAAATCCGAGCCTATCAACATATTTAATTGGATTCACTTCCACTCAAAAACTTAAGCCAATGAGTTATAGGCCCGCTCGAATACATTAACTACTCAAAAACATATCAATTTTTTGATGTGTGACTTTTTTTAATACAACTCATATGGGTATCCTAACAAAAGATTTGAGCGGGGGAGACGCCGCCGTCACGTTCGAAAATGATAATTTACGAGTTTCTAATGGATGATTACCTATATAAGCTTGATTTTTTTTCCCCATTTTATTCTGAATTAGTGATCCGAGTGGAGACCCACGCCGACCCATCCGCAGCGGTAAAGCTGGACTAACCAAGGCCGGCTTAAAAAAAGTGGGTATCTTGTATGATTAGCTGGACTATGGTGGCCCTTTAAAAAAATTTGACGCATCAATTGATATAAATTATCTATTTAACCAGCCTTAATGAGTTTTAGCACTTTCCGAAATAAATTATCTCCTTCACCTCATCCATCTAGTACCCATTCATTCTTGTTTTACATATGACCCACTCTCTCCATTTATATTATTTTTTTTATAAATCTTTTTATTATTGATGCGCCTACTCATATGACATGTTTAAATTTGGAATTTAGTGCGAGGCAAGCGAAGCGAGGGCGTGGGGATGCTACCAGTTTTTTGCTGCCCTCTTGAACCCTATCGTTAAAGTACTAACGAATCGCGGTAGATCAACCCAACACTATGCAGAATCAAAATGCTCGAATTGATAGAACTCAACCCTTCGTCGATAATGAAAATATCTCCTCACTGTTAAAATATCTGAATATCAAATTAAGTATTCATGTAATATGATGATTTTTCAGAATAGTTGTTAGTTGCCTCACGATATCTTGCGTAGTATCGAGCATTTTATACGATCATGTATCTCACATCGCAATCAATCTAGCCATTTGAAATTTTCGGTTTAATTGTGTTTTCCATGAATTTCATCAATAAATAGAACCTAAAACGTAGGAGTGTGTCCAAAATCATAAAATGACAAAAAGTCTCTCGCATAATTACGCGACGCAATTCCAGGAGGGACGCCGGGGTCCCCTCTGACCCGACACGGCATCCCCCCCGGCCCGCCTACGTGGCACGAATCTACGGGCTACCGACAGGAAGTATGAGAGAAGGTCCCGACCAGCGCACGTCGCTAACATGCGCCTCCCCTTGAATCTCTTCGCTCTCTCCCTCTCGTAAGTTCGCTTTCCTTCTGCTTTTCTCCCTCCCATGATTTGCTCGTCTCAGCTCCATGATCGCACCTAGCAACTTCCTTGAGGCTATATAGATCAGCCCCCACGCTCCCTCTCTCCCTCCCTCCCTCTCTCTCTCTCTCTCTCTCTCATCAGTTGCTTCCTCGTTCTGCGCTAATGGGAGTTTGAATCCATTGTCGGAATCATCGGCGGACGAGACGGACCCAGTAAGTTCTCGAGGTTTTGCTGATTCTGATTGTCATCATCCGATATCGTTTTGTTACGGCTTCTGGCTGCTCGAATTTGGTGCGTCTGTTGCTTTCCTTTTTATCCCACTTGATTTCACATTGCTGTTCAGATACTGAGCAGCTCATTTTGCCTCTCTCCCGAGATAGGCGGCCAAATCCAGACTCTTGCTGAGCGATATTGGAGTGCGGGTTTTTCCTTTCGTGTTTGATTGGTCAAATTAGGTCGGCGTTTTTGTATCGTCGGGGAATCTGGGTCCGGCGCTTAGACGAGGATGATGGCTTGGGTGGTGGGTTAGACTGTTGCGCTTGGGTTATTGATGAGACGCCGCTTGCCGACCAGTGTTGCATCGGAGCATATGGAGAAGGGAACGGCCAAGAGCCAGCACCCCCGCCTCTGTTTCTTGGCTACACTGTCCTTGTTTTTCTGGGTTCTGCTGCTGTACTTCCATTTCGCAGTTCTAGGAAGAAATCCTTTTGATGAATCCGCCATGGTACCTGTACCGATTAGAACCGAACTCACGCCTCCTCGCAGGATCAATGACCCTTCGCCAGAAATCCACACGAGCGCTGTGCCGGTGAAGGAGAGACATTTGGAAACTCCCAAAGTGGCGGATTCCGCCAAATTGGAATCCATACCAGTTAGAACTGAATTCACGCCTTCTCATAGGACCGATGACCCTTCTCTGGAAATCCACACGAGCCCTACTCCAGTGAAGAAGAGCCATTTGGAAACTCCCAAAGTGGTGGATTCCCCAAAACGGGCAACTAAAAGGAAAAGAGAGAGTTTCCCCTTTGTGAGAGCATTGAGAACTATGGAGAACAAGAGTGATCCGTGCGGTGGGAGGTACATATATGTCCACGATTTGCCCCCTAGGTTTAATGAGGACATGCTCAAGGAGTGTAGGAAGTTAAGCCTCTGGACCAATATGTGTAAGTTCACCAGTAATGCCGGGCTTGGTCCACCACTTGAGAACGTCGATGGTGTGTTCTCGAATACGGGATGGTATGCGACGAATCAGTTTGCTGTTGATGTTATTTTCAACAATAGGATGAAGCAGTATGATTGTTTAACGCGTGATTCTTCCATTGCCTCTGCTGTATTTGTACCCTTCTATGCTGGATTTGACATCGCGAGGTATCTCTGGGGTTACAACATATCTGTGAGGGATGCAGCATCTCTTGATTTAGTTGAATGGCTAACGAAGAGGCCGGAGTGGAGCATCATGGGAGGGAAGGATCACTTTCTTGTTGCTGGGAGGATCACATGGGATTTCAGGCGGCTAAGTGACGAAAATAAAGACTGGGGCAATAAGCTTCTCTTTCTCCCTGCTGCAAGAAACATGTCTATGCTTGTTGTGGAGTCAAGTCCATGGAATGCGAATGATTTCGGCATTCCTTATCCGACTTATTTCCACCCAGCAAAAGATGCTGATGTATTTATCTGGCAGGACAGGATGAGGAAATTGGAGCGCAAATGGCTGTTCTCTTTTGCTGGCGCTCCTCGTCCAGACAACCCAAAATCAATCCGCGGACAAATCATTGATCAGTGCAGGAACTCTAAGGTCGGCAAGCTGCTAGAGTGTGATTTTGGGGAGAGCAAGTGTCATTCTCCAAGCAGTATTATGCAGATGTTCCAAAGCTCTCTTTTCTGCTTGCAACCACAGGGTGACTCATATACGAGGAGATCCGCTTTTGACTCGATGCTGGCAGGTTGTATACCAGTCTTCTTCCATCCGGGATCAGCTTACACTCAGTACACCTGGCATCTTCCAAAAAATTACACAAAGTACTCCGTCTTTATTCCCGAAGATGATATAAGAAAGCGCAATATTAGCATAGAGGAGAGGCTTCGACAAATATCTCCTGAGCAGGTGAAGATAATGAGGGAGGAGGTCATAAATCTCATTCCAAGGCTTATCTATGCAGATCCACGCTCGAAACTAGAGACTCTAAAGGACGCTTTCGATGTAGCTGTGCAGGCCGTCATTGACAAGGTTACGAGGCTGAGAAGGAACATTATCGAGGGTCGTACTGAATATGATAACTTTATTGAAGAGAATAGCTGGAAATATGACTTGTTGGAGGAGGGACAACGTGAAGTGGGAGGCCACGAATGGGATCCTTTCTTCTCGAAGCCAAAGGAGGGTGGGGGAGATTCTGGAGGTTCCTCTGCCGAAGCTGCGAAGAAGTCATGGAAGAACGAGCAGAGAGACCAGTCATAATCCGGAGGCTTCATTTTTCCTGAAGAAGCTTTACCAAGTGCTGATGCATGGTGATGCCTCTAGATGGAGTTCATTTCAAGAGAGATTCCAACTGGAGGCAAGAGCAAAACGGCTCTCTGATGACATATTTTTGAAGCCAATATACCGCTCAGTTCAGCCTTTTAGGTCCATTGCCATGCTAGGGAATCAAACACAGAAACATAATTGAGTGTCCCAATCCCGTCTACATTTTACTTGTATCATGCCTAGTGATTCTTTAATTGCGTTCAATAGATAGCGCAAATTCCATGGATGGATCTGTTTAATGTCCATGTTCGCAAAGTTTACTGGAACTTTTCATGATAAATAAAACTTTTCTCTTTCCTGGTAAAGCTTCCGATCTCAGCATAGTGGACCCAAGTTGCTCCTTCTTTGCAAGTTCTCCATAGAAGCAGCAGCTATTATAAGCCAATGTGCTGTTCTGTTCTGTAAGGTTGAAGCTTTGCAGATTCTGGCATATTTTCAAGTGCCTATCCCAGCTCTAGCGAAAGTTTTCATTGCATGAACTTTCTTGCCTCTACATGTTGCTCTTAACACTGATTGCTCCTGCCAATGTATGGTTGGAAAGACTCTCTGAACATGGAAATGCAAACTTGTCTTATGCAAACTTGTCTTATCTTGTTCAGAAAGTTCAGTGATTTGATTTCTCTGTGATACCTATTTGTGTTTGTGTACTGAATTAGTACTTAGTAGCTTGAGGAAGCAGCTTCTTGTGGTGTCTGCAATACCCAGACTCTGGAGGTTTATTCCCCATTCATGTATTTGTCTCTTTTCCCTGGTATCTTCTACCAAATGTCGCCAGGCCATTCATCATCGGAATTTAAAATATGATCGCCCGTTCGGCTTCACATTGCCGGGAATTTTATACTGAACATGCAACAAAGGGAGTCCCTTTCATGACCACACTTCACTTTCTTCTTTGGAGCACACATGATTGTATTTGGCAGAAATTTGTACGGTTTGGTGGTCCATTCATTGTGGCGTTTTCCTGGCTATTGTAGTGATGACCGAACTGTCCATGGGGACTGATCTAAAGGGCTCTTTTTCGGGCTATTCATCGCCAACATCGTCGTCTCGAGTGCCAATTGCCCTTCCACCGATTGCTTAACAGGAATCCAGACACTCACCCATGAGATTCTTACGATACTTAGACGAAGAGCTGCGCTTCCCAATTTGAGGAGCCTTCTTCGCAACTCGAATGTCCGAAGTACGGTGGAATTGGCTCGACATCTCAAATTGCAGAGACGCGAGGAGGGGCTAAATGAGTATAGGTAGAGTTGAAACTTAGGACAACTTGCTTGCTAGTAGTTCGGGTTTCAATTCAATGATTCTTGCCGGGATGCTTTTCGAGTCTAGGTTATGCACAATTTTTGATACTCGAGTCGAAGTTTTGGTGCGCGGCTCGACTCGAGAGTTTGCATAATTTGACAGATGGGAAGGCCGGCTCTTCCTTTCCCAACAAGGAACCTCCATTGACCATCTTAATCACCGTCAAAGCTGGATCTCAGCTGAAGCTAACGCGATCACTGGAAATTCTTTTTGACTTTTGCCGTTTCCCTCACTGTCTCGAGCTGGAACCCGAGTAGTTCCCAGCTCGTTTGGGACACGTTTTCCTCCCAAGACAACAAGTCAAAAACGATCCCTTCAAGCACGTCTTTGGAACCTTCTTCAGTTAAAGAAATCGCAAGTTTTAATGTGGTAAAACGGCGTTGAGTCGGTCCAGATCTTGGAAGTTCCCTTAACTATGACCTAAGATCTCGTTCTCCTGCAATAAAATAGAACGACGGTGCCCATCATAGTACAGCTCGAACCTCGCGGAGAGTTTGGATCTGTCCATGGCGTGCGATTCCGACTTAGGATTGAAGATTTCGATTAATATTTCATCGATCCACAAGTTGTTTAAAATACACTATAAGAAAACCACGTAGACTTGTTCACATCGTAACCTTAAGCTTGATGGATTGGGCCAGTTCTGGATTTTCTAGTTGAAAAGTCTCGTGTAAAATATGGGTCCGAGCAATAAAAGAACCAGGCCCAAGAATTGCCTGGCGTCGTTTATACAGACGTAACCGCCTTTGGAAAACGGAAAAAGTATTGAAGAAGTCATAAATCTATTGCATTTGTACCAACTTAGTCCTAAATTTTTGACATTTATACTGAGCGAGTCTATCTAGTCAAATTTAACTGGAAATCGTCGACATGGATATTGATCATCTTAGAGTGGCAAGAGTTGACATGAATTTTTTTTTTCCTATTTTTAAAATTTAAAATTTTAATTATTTTTTCTATCTTTCTTTCTTTGTGAAGGCCCTTGCCATAGGCCTTCTTGGCCCTGCCAGCACCCTTGTTGGCCAAAATAAAAGGAAAAAGAAAAAGTAATTAAAAATAAATAAATTTCAATTTTTAAGAGGCAAATAATAATAAAAAAATGGTCACGATAGGATCGGTTGCGCCATGTAGGATGTCGGCGTCTATTAAGTGATTATCAGCTGAAATTGATCTGATGGACTGAATTGACACTAATGTAATAGGTTTTAGACTTTTTTGATGCTTTTCCTGGTGGAAAATTGTACTAGACACCGTAACATTTTTGAAAGTTTGATGTTGTTATTCCATAAAAAAAAAAGGGTGTGATTCGCATGTACTTTACTGCATGCGTGATCATGATCTAAGGTTACATTTGGTTTAGCTTTAGAAATAAGTTTTGAGGAAATGCAAATATCGTTTCGTGAAAAATCCTTTAAAAATAAATTTTGGGTTAAGTAATGTCCCCCCCCCCCCCCAAAAAAAATTGCGGAGGGTTTTAGTTGCATTATTTCCTTTTTTTTTTATTACAAAAATCAAACCCTTAGCTAGAGCAAGTGACAAGCTCAAGCTGTCAATGAATAAGATTTGGAGCTAGCAATAGTCGGCTGAGGTCGCATGATCCCAAGCAATGAGGCCTGAGGTCACGCAACGAGGCTGCGCTCGAAGATGAATTATACTAGGATTTTACTTTTTAAAAGGGGTAAAAATAAATTTTTAGTAAGGATTTAAGGGCAAAATATGCAACTAACTTATTAATGGGGCCTTCGGCATAAAAAAATGCTGAAAGATCTATATCGATCCCAACCAGCATTGAGTTTTTAGCCTTACCAAAGCTAACTTTCACCCAAAAGCCCCTTGAAAAGGGAAAATTTTACATAAAGGTTTGAAGTCCTCTCGTTTTTTCAAATAAAGGTTTGAAGTAAACCACGTTTCAAACAAGGGCTCGAAGCATCCTTTTTATTTCAAAAGAGAGCTTGACCAAAAGTATTTTTATTAGTTTCTTTTTTATTTTATTTTTCATTTTCTCTTTTTCTTTTGTTTCGCCGAGATGCTTGCTTGTTTACCCCCTTCGACGTGTGATTCATCGTCTTCAACCTAGGGCATTGTTCATTGTCTTCAACCCAGGGCACTGCTTATTGTCTCGCGTGTTGGCCTTGCCTTCAAGGCTGGCAACGGCCTTGTGCCTACGGGCAGAGGGCTACCTCAACGGCCTTGCCCAGGCAAGCAGAGGTCGGCCCTTGCTGGCCTCCCTAGGTGAATCGAGGGCTGTCCTTGCTTCGTTGGCCAGATTTGGTGAGGGCAGCTGTCGAGCAAGGCTGAAAAGTGTTGTCCTCAGCTCACCTAGGCGAGGCTAACGAGTGCTTGCCTATTTATCCTTTCCGACGCACTGTTCATCGTCTTCAACCTAGGGTACTATTCGTCGTCTTCAACCCAAGGCATTGTTCATTGTCTCACCCGTCAACCTCGCCCTCGAGGTTGGCAAGGGCCTCACCTTGGGCAAGCCAAGGGCTCGCCTCGACGGCTTCTCCTCGATGAGCATAGGGTCGCCTTGATGGCCTCCTCGAGTGAATCAAGGGCTGCCCTCGCCTTGTCGGCTAGATTGGTGAGGGCAGCCATCGGGCGAGGCCGACGAGTGGTGCCATTAGCTCCCCTAGGTGAGGCCCTCGCTAACCTCAAGGGCGAGTCAACAACTCTTGCCTTAGTGAGGTGAGAGTTGCCCTCGCTAGATCTGGTCAACGAGGGTGGCCCTCGAGTCGGTTGCCCTCAACTCCCCAAGGCGAGGCTAGTGAGGGCCACTCGCTCGACTGGGTGGGGTCGCTACGTTCGCCGGAGTCTTATCCCGGTCGTTAAGACTGATCACTGGTGAGGAGTTAGGGCAAAAATAAAAAGGAAAAAAAGAAAAAAGAAAGGGAAAAAAGTCAAATAGATTGTTGACACCATCAAAGTGCCGCCCAAGTCGGTGTCTTGGAGATGACGTGTATGAAAAGAAGTACCATCAATAAATCCCTAAGTACGATGAGAAAACGTTATGTGGGAAGATGAACTAACACTTTTCATTCGGGATGTATGTGCCATTCGGGAGAATTGAAAGATAGAATCCCGAAGTCAAGCAAGAAAAGAGAGTGTCATACAGAGTAACAAGCCGATGCATTATCGTTCGGGATGTGTGTAACATTCGGGAAGATTGAGGGATATTCCCGAATAAAAGTAATGCTGTGCTTGAGTTCAGCATATCACAATGTGAAAACCTCATACCGAAGGACGGGGAATGCGGAGCAAAAATCATGGGCGGAAACAGGTTTCTGAAGTGGAAAGATAGTATTTTTAAAAAGAAAGGGGAAGTTACTTGTGCAGTTGTAAACCACGAAGAACATGAGTCCCGGTTTTCACGAATCAGTTTTGAGGATCGTGGTTTGAAAAAGACAACTAGTGGCGCTAAATTTCGAAGGTTTGAAATCAAAGAATAACTGTTCAAACGGTTATGAGCACGAGAAGAATAAGTATCCAGGAGAAAGGAAAGAGAGCTCTCTCCACAATCACCCAGAAAAAACGCTCTGTTTTCCTTAAAGTTTTTAGCCTTCGTTCCCGTTTGTAGCCTAGTTTTAGCTTTCTTTGCACTTGTCGTTTCCTGTACTTTCAGATTCAAGTAATCTATTTACCAGTTCCTGCAAGTAGGAGTATCGTAGCTGTAAATCGTCCCAACTTCTACACCCTTTTCATCAGTCATTGCCCCGTTCATTTGGTTTGTCCATTTTCTCATTCAGAACAGAGCCTCAGAACCCTTCTTAATAAAAAGCGAAGTACTAATTTCGGTGAAAGATATTCCCGATCACAGATTGCGCGAACATCTTTTTGGCACGCCCGGTGGGACCCGAGTGGTGAGTTTTTGAGAAAATGGTGAGAACAAGGAACCAACTGGATGGTCCGAATGATAATACCAACAATCCAGGTGATGGTAATCAGTTGGAGCATTCTGCAGCCAACGTAGTGGGTAGAACGAATGCTGACATACCACGGCAGTTGACGGATGACCAGGCTCGTGTATTAACACCAGACGCTACACTGGTAGCCACAATGAAGCGAATGTTTGAGGAACAGCAAAATGAATTGACTAATCATATGGTCCGCCATGTCACTGATGTCATCAAGCCAATGGTGGTTAATGCGATAAACGACGTCATATCGCGACCAGGTTCATCGGCTCAACGACCCCCTTTTCAGGTAAACGCTTCTATGGCTATGCCTTGTCCCCCAATGTGTGGCCCCCCTATGGTTGGTCAGGGTAGTGGAGGATTTCCTTTTCAACCTTCTCCAGTTAGGATCATACAAAGACCGGAGAATCCAACTCAAGCAAACCTTGTAAATGGAGTAAGTGGGTACACCTTCCCATAAGGAGGTTCAGCCGAAGGAAATGCAACCAACCCAAATGTCCAGAATTTACATCCGATGCCGAATATACCCAATCTTGATCCAGTGAGACCTCCAGGAGTTCCAGCATATCCATTTGGTGTGGGGAATCAACCTTATAGACCAGCACCACCGGTTAACTTTAATCTAGAGAATCAAGGAGTTGATAGACCCTTACTGGTTGATCCTAGGGGGCAAGAGGCATGGGGTGGCCAGTAGAACGGGAGACTATGGAATCCTGATCGAGTAGCAGAGATAGTGCTCCAGCAGTTGGGGGTAGATAGGGGTGTTCCGAGGCCAGTTTATAGGAAGCCACATCCAGATTGGGTGGACAATATCCCTTATTCGAGGGGATTTAAAACGCCGGACTTTGCTGTTTTTACTGGTGAAGAAGACCAGTCAACGGTGGAGCACATAGGGCGATTCTTAGCACAGTGTGGAGAAGCAGGGACAAATGAATACTTGAGGCTCAAGTTATTTCCCTTGTCATTGTCTAAGACAGCATTTACCTGGTACACCAACTTACCAGCAAACTCGATCCAGACATGGGCTGAAATGGAAAGGCAGTTTCATTCTCAATTTTATCGGTCAGTACCCGAAGTGTCAGTAGCCGATTTAGCAAGAATGCACCAGTATGGTGGTGAAACTGTAGATCAGTTCATTGCTCGGTTTAAGAAGTCAAGGAACCGATGCCTGACATCCTTCACGGAGAAGGAATTTACTGATCTTGCGTTTAATGGATTGAAGTTTAACCTTCGGGAGCGTTTTGAAGGCCAGACGTTTGATGACCTTTTTCAGTTAACGACCAGGGTCTCAAAGTATGAACATCTCCTGAAGGAGAAGGATAAAAGGCCAATGAAGGAAAATAGACAGGCTTTGGTGGAATTGGGAAATCCCGAAATGGATATCTCAATGGAGGAGGAACAGGAAAAAGAGATAGCAGTGGCAACAATGGTGTTGGATAAACCGTATATGTGCCCAGCTCTCAAACCAACGAGAATGAAGGGGCCTGCAATGGCAAAAGCAAAAGAATCAAATAGTTATTCGTTTGACATTTACAAGTTAGACGAAATATTTGATCTGTTGCTAAAAGACGGGAAGATCAAATTGGCTGAAGGACAGAACATCCCGTCTAAGGAAGAGTTGGTGGATAAGAGATACTGCAAATGGCACCATTCGGCTAGCCATAACACTGCAAACTGTATTGTCTTTAGAAAGACAATACAAGAGGCAATTCGGCAAGGCAAGATCAAATTTGCCGAAGACAAAGGAAAAGCACCAATAGAGGTTGATGCAAATCCTTTTCCTAAGATGACGGGAATGGTGAATATTCACACCCCGTTAGGTTATCAAACCAAAGGTATATGCTCTCATTGTCACTAGGACATCAATCGTCAAGACCAATATTGGTCGGAATATCGGTTTGTCCGAGGAGCTAGAGGGAGATACCGTTCAGGTTCGTTCATTCGTGGAAGTCTCAGACCCTGAAGAGAGTGTATAAATGATTTCATAAGTCATCAAGTCCACGAAATTAGAGGAGGATATTGTTCAGGCTCATTCATTCGGGGAAACTACAGATCCCGAGGAGGCTTTGGACATGGTTCTACTAGTAATTTAGTACGTGAGACTAGGGGAGGATATAGAAATAGATTCTATCCCAGAGAGGAGAACTAGACACGGAGGACGTCTGAAACAATCACCCAGAAAAAACGCTCTGTTTTCCTTAAAGTTTTTAGCCTTCGTTCCTGTTTGCAGCCTAGTTTTAGCTTTCTTTGCACTTGTCGTTTCCTGTACTTTCAGATTCAAGTAATCTATTTACCAGTTCCTACAAGTAGGAGTATCGTAGCTGTAAATCGTCCCAACTTCTACACCCTTTTCATCAGTCATTGCCCCGTTCATTTGGTTTGTCCATTTTCTCATTCAGAACAGAGCCTCAGAACCCTTCTTAATAAAAAGCGAAGTACTAATTTCGGTGAAAGATATTCCCGATTACAGATCGCGCGAACATAGATGAAATGATTAAAATGTCCTTAGTCATGCCCTATTTTGAAATAAAGATGGCACTTTAGGTACTTTTTTGAAATATAATCCATTTCAGATTCTTATTTGAAAAAATAAGAACACTTTGAGCCCTTAAACGAAATTTTTCTCTTAAAAGTTGTTTTCAAGACCCCAAAAGGCTTTCAAAATGTTGAACCAAATGCACCATAAATATTTTATTTCTGGCACTATAATTATGCCTCAAATACATGACAGCTATGCATCCTCCATTTCACACTAAGATCGAAAGGTGTTCGTGAACAATCTCACGACGATGGATCATTACCTAGCCCCCTAAGTCGCTAGGCTTTATCGACGAGAATGGTTGTTTGGTCGAGAAACGTGTCCCCGTTCCAAATGCATTGTTGCTATCTCACCTTGGGGCTTTATAACCAGGGTAAATAACACGAGTAGCCCATGATGACCCAACATGTAATGTGATTTCTAAACTTAAATTTGTTTAATATGGTACTTGAATTTTAGGTCAATGCACAATATTATCTCCGAACTTTTAATCTATTCAATATGGTTCCTAGATTTTCGGTTCATGTTCAATTTAGTCGTTAGATTTTATAATCATTTTCAATATTGTCAATGAACTGAAACATTCTTATATAGTTCAGGGACTAAATTGAACATGTACGAAAAGTTCAGGAGTCACACCGAATAAATTAAAAGCATGGACCACATTATGTCTTAGGCTAAAGTTCAACACCCATATTGAATAAATTTTAAATTTAGGAATCACGTTATAAATTATGCCAAAATTCAGAAATTAATTATTTATATCATTATCCCTTATAACTGGTGGGAGTGCGATTCTAACACATTTTGGGGTACTGAGATATGCCCCGGTAACGTTGTTATACCTAGAACGGTATGGTTCTCTCTCTGTCTCTTCCCTTAACTAATTTGATTGGCTAGTTGCATTGTGGGCATGTGTTTAAAATACTCAAGATGCAGAGAGGCACAAGCTGCGCGTGGAATGGGAGCCATGGATGGCTAGCCCAGGACCTGATCCATAAATGCCGCACAGGCAGACAAAACCTCGAGCATTGAATCTTGAGACCAGCGGTTTCAATTTATTTCGTGAAAAATAAATAATTTATAAGATAGTTAGCAGCAAATTATTATCAGGTCATTGATTAATTATTTCAAATAATGACAGCTTCGAACTCCGCCTCTTTAACCCAAAGTAGGAGACCTCAAAGCATTCATCTGACAGTTCCATTCGAATTCCAAACGGCTTTGTAATGTATTAAAACCGACCATCACTTCTCGTGAAGCCGAAGAGCTCAGTCAGTGCCCGCACCCGAACACTCAAGCTCCTGGGAGAGCTCCCTCTCTGTGCTCGGCCAAATGATCCCCGTGATGAAGAGCCCCCTTTGAATTTCACGAGTTTCCTCTTCTCTCTGCGAGTTCTTCGTTATAAGTAACCCTCGACTGTGTCCCGAAATCATGCAGCGAAGTGTCTCGACACGATATCCATGGACGCCAGTACCAACTCCCTCATCATCCTCGCCTTCTCGCTTTCGTTCTGCTTGGCGGCGCTCCATGCGGACGCCGACCCTCTCCACACCTACATTGTTCAGCTCCGTCCTAACGGGCCGACCCGGCTCGGTTTCGCTTCCGAGCTCGAGTGGCACCTCTCCTTCGTCCATCGCACCCTCTCTCGCTCTCCCGAGGAAGACGCTTCTTCTCGCCTCCTCTATTCCTACCGCTCCGCGATGGACGGTTTTGCCGCTCGCCTGTCTGACTCGGAGCGCGAGAGCTTGGAGCGAATGAGCGATGTCATTGCCATTAGGCCTGACAGGGTCCTCCAAGTGCATACTACTTATTCCTACAAGTTCCTAGGGTTGGATTCCTCAGGAGGGGCTTGGAGTGAGTCGAGGTTCGGGCGCGGGACGATCATCGGCGTCCTGGATACTGGAGTTTGGCCCGAGAGCCCGAGCTTCGACGATCGGGGAATGCCGCCTGTACCAAAGAAATGGAAGGGGACGTGCCAAGCTGGGCAGGGCTTCAACTCTTCGAATTGCAACCGGAAACTAATCGGTGCCCGGTTCTTCACCAAGGGGCACCATGTGGCTTCTCCGTCACATTCGGAGGACGACGTGGTCGAGTATGTCTCGCCGAGAGACTCCCATGGCCATGGGACGCACACCTCCTCAACGGCTGGGGGAGCCTCCGTGGCAATGGCGAGCGTGCTTGGTAATGGGGCGGGAGTGGCCCGCGGGATGGCCCCGGGCGCTCACATTGCAGTGTACAAAGTGTGCTGGTTCAGCGGCTGTTACAGCTCTGACATATTAGCTGCGATGGATGTGGCCATCAGGGACGGAGTCGATGTCCTATCCCTCTCGCTTGGTGGCCTCCCGATCCCCCTTTATGCGGATAGCATTGCTATTGGGAGCTTCCGTGCAGTCGAGCGGGGCGTATCGGTCGTATGCTCGGCTGGAAACAATGGGCCGATCCCGAACTCAGTTGCCAACGAAGCTCCATGGATTCTAACTGTAGGAGCGGGCACTCTCGACCGGAGATTCCCGGCTATCATTCGGTTGGGCAACAGGAAGTTCCTATACGGAGAATCCATGCACCCGAGGGACCGTTCGACAACGTCTGGTGAAGAGCTCGAGTTGATTTACGTCACTGGCGGCAACACGGGAAGTGAATTTTGCTTCCGAGGGTCACTCCCTAGAGAAAAGGTTCGAGGCAAGATGGTCGTCTGCGACCGCGGAATCATCGGGAGGTCGGAGCAGGGCCAAGTCGTGAAGGAGGCAGGTGGGGCTGCGATGATCCTAGCGAATACCGAGATAAACCTCGAAGAGAACTCGGTGGTCGTCCACGTGTTGCCAGCGACAGCAATCGGATATTCGGAGTCGATCCTCTTGAAGGCCTACATTAACTCCACTGCAAGGCCCAGGGGCAGGATCCAGTTCGGTAGGACTGTCATTGGGAAAAGCCGAGCGCCGGCGGTGGCTCGATTCTCGTCCCGAGGGCCGAGCCTGACAGATCCTACAATCCTGAAGCCTGATGTGATTGCTCCAGGAGTCAACATTATTGCTGCTTGGCCTCAAAACTTAGGCCCAAGCGGGCTTCCTGAAGATTCCAGGAGAGTGAACTTCACAGTCATGTCGGGGACTTCCATGGCCTGCCCTCACGTCGGCGGGATTGCTGCTCTCCTCCGATCCATCCACCCTGGGTGGACCCCAGCGGCCATCAAATCGGCAATCATGACGACCTCGGAAACGACCGACCGCTATGGGAAGCCGATCATGGACGGAAACAAACCAGCGGGGATCTTTGCCATGGGGTCAGGGCATGTGAACCCGGCCAGAGCCATCGACCCAGGATTGATCTACGACATCCACCCAGACGACTACATCATCCATTTGTGCACATTAGGCTACACAAATTCCGACATCTTCACTATCACTCACCGAAATGTCACCTGTCGTGAGCTCTTGAGAACAAACAGGGGCTTCAGCCTGAATTACCCTTCGATTTCCGTGATTTTTAAGGACGGGGCGAGGAGGAAGATGGTCAGGCGGCGCGTCACGAACGTGGGCGAGCCGAATTCCGTGTACTCGGTGGAAGTGGCGGCACCTGAGGGGCTAAGCGTGAGAGTCAGGCCAAGGAGGCTTGTGTTCAGCCACAGGAACCAGACTTTGAGCTACAGAGTGTGGTTTATAGCAAGGAAGAGAGCTGGGGCCCCAAAACTGAGCTATTCTCAGGGACATTTGACTTGGGTTCATTCTGGCCATAGTGTTCGGAGAGTGAGGAGCCCCATCTCAGTGACATGGAGGCACTAGGAACCCAGAATATTTTTATTTTTTCCGCGCGTTAGGCCTATTTACAAAGCGCGATTTCTTATTGAATAGCTGCAGCGACATTACGTCGATTAGGAGGATGAATTTGAATTGGGTCATGGTTTCTTTACCATGACGAATCTTAGTGAAATAAAACTAGAATCGGTTTCTCAGGACTGGGTATATGGTGCTCTCTTTGCTTGGATGTGATGAATCCTTGGACCGCTGGTTCTGAGGACTCGCATGAAAACCAGAAAAGGCGAAAGCTGTTGCAATCGAAGAATTCCAAATCTGACCTGAAATACCACAAGCCGCGTTCGGATCGATTTGGTATCAGCGTCGGGTCGGCTCTGGAGCTCCTACCGGTGCATAGCCCGACGACAAGCTCGGAATTCGTCGAGGAAACAGCGGACCTCTTTCACCGTTAGATGCCATTTGCCTGGCCAGTCAATACAGAATGGCGAATTGTGTCGACCAAAGTTCCAAAGAGATAACGGCACGGCAAGAACATCATCCTTGATCCGTTGCGCAATCAATTACCTAATTTTCTTTTAATCTGGTATGTCGAAATTCTTCTTCTTCTTTTTTTTTTTTCTTGGCATTCAACTTAGGATTCAACTTCAATTTGTGAGGGAATAAAAATACATCCAACTTGTCCTTTGGTAGAAAGCCACGTCAGTACGAACATATTGCGGGCTTGGCTCCGGCCCAACCGAGCCAGGCCGAGCCTTATAATTATAGGCCCTTTGTCCAGGTATGCCCAAAATTATCTTCAAGCCATTCTAGTGTGGAGGGTCGTGTCGACCGTCGGATTCATGATCAGGTCTATTATTCGGATTTGAAAAGTTGTGGACTAGTAATTGTTAAAAAAAAGGAGCAACTCCATTCGAACACACGGAGGCCCGCCGCTCAATGAAATTGAGACCTTTCTAGATGTAAGCAATCTCGACACGATGGAGGATTAAATGGCCAAAGGTGCGTACTCAACCATTGTAATGTTCGATTAAATAAAGTCTCTAGGGCTCCAACCTGGAGAAATATCCGATCGACACTAAATTTATTGTACGGGTTTTAATTTAATCATAAACTTTCTAATTTTGCCAGTTCAATCATAAACTGCCGTGCGAATTCTAATGTAGTCATCATTTCGACTAATTTGTCGATCTGGTCTGGCCTAGTCCCACCTTGAAATTGGAAACTGGGAACGGGACCGGTTCGGTCCAATCATCGGAATTGGACTAGCCGCATTTTGTGTGTGTGTGGTTTGTCGATAAATTTTTATTGTTAACGATATACTTAACATCGAGTTATCGTTACGGAGTCAAATTAAGCATCCTGAGTATCTTAAGCTTGGGTTTACATTTACGGAATTCTTAAGGGTGGTCCGCTTCCCCTCTAAAGTCAGGAACAGGTCCCATTTTTTTCGGAACCGGGAAGCGGTTTGGAGCGTCCGAAAACCGAATCCAACTTATCGGTTTGGCCCTATCTGGGCGATTCCCGATCCGATCGTTCTATTATGCTCGGCCCTAGTTAAAAGTCTCGCGCACGTGGACTTCCAACTCTCTCCCTTGGAGCCAAAGGACCGGCGGCGCAAACCCACGAAAGTCCTGGCTTTAGCCACGTGTATGGATGCACTTGCCAAAGGCCAAAAAAAGAAGAAGAAAAGAAACGTGAATCGAAGGCCGGGTCAACGCTGGCCCCTCCTCTTTTGTCTCTCTGTCCGAAGAGAGTTCAAGGAATGAGAGCTAGCCAACCAAGCATCCAACGTAAGGTAGCCATATGCTTCGTCCGCGGTCGGAGTTCGTCGCGTTGGGGGGGGGGGGGGGGGAGGGAAATTGCAATTTTTGTTCCATTTAACGCGTTGGCGAAACGTTCGATTTTCCACGGGGTGCATGGGTCCGGAGCGACCGACGAAACTTCCGACCAATTCCATCGTTAGTTACGTAAAAGCTTAAGTTATCAGACGACGATGCGTTTTGGATTTTGACTCCCTCCTTCGCACCAAGGGCTCGGTGGAGGACACGGAGCTGCGAAGAATCCATACGAGCGCGTGAAGGCCGTTTAAAGAGTGTACCATATTAATCTAAAAGCTCAAGCCGTCAAACGATAAAATCTTAGCGCCAGCGTGGAAATTTAAATTGCACTCTACTCTACGTTTGATAAAACTCAAAAAGTGAATAATCCCAATGTTCTAGGCGCGCATAACAACACTTCTAGATTAGAAACTACTCTAGAAATACTTTTATAGCAGAAATCCGTTTAATAACATGAATTTTGAAGCAAAAATTCGTTTGATTACGTAATTTTATTTTTCTATTTTCGAGGTATTTTTTTTTTTGCTTTAGAAGTAACTTTGGAGCCACTTAAAAAAAGTAAAAAAAAAAACACTTCATTTTAGAAATAGAAAAATCAACTTTTGCTCAGAAGTAAAAATAAGAAAAATTAATTTCTAACTAAAAGTTAATTTACAGGAAATTATTGTCTTGCGTGCCCTTTACTTTTGTCTTACGTTGTTTTTGTTTCTCGTTGGGCTGCCCCAACCCCCCCCCTGATATTTTTCAATTGGCATATCCGTGTGCTCTCACCTCCACCACATAAACTTCTCTTTCTCCTCATCACATGAAACAATCATGAGAAAAAAAAGGTGATGAGATCTCTCCCTCCTTATAAAAATGATAGATCTTGACTATCTTGTCTACTCCATCGGCTGATTAAACAATCTTTCCTTCCTTGCCTTTTCCTCTTTCAGAAGTTGTGTGAAATCCCCTCCCATTTGCTTTCCCAATTTCTTGGAGAAGAGGAGAATGCTGCTGAGGAGCTCTTCCACCCCAGTTCTTGGATCTCTCCTCGCCTCTCTCTCGGACGGCCGTCCCAGCCACCACGGCCACCACGAAGCCGCCTCCCCCGCCGCTGCCCTCCACAACCACCACAAAGGGCCCCTCAACTTCTCCACCATCTCGTGCAACTCCTCCCCCATCTCTCCCTCCGTGCATGACTTGCGCGGCGACGCTCCCAGCCACCACAAGGGCGGCTTCCGGCGAGTCCAGTCCGAAGGCAACTTGGAAGGCCTGGCCCAGGCCTACAACATGTCTCCCTTGAGCAACAACGAAGATCGGTCCCACACCGCGAGCCACGCTAAGAAGTCCTCGGCTCGGTCTCGAAGCATGATGTTGGAGACGATACCGTCTTTCTCGCTGGATAGGTACGGGCACGGCCGCGAGGACGAGGACGAAGAGAACAGCGATTTCGACTTCGACGAGAGAGAAGAGTATGAAGAATATGACGAGGCGCCATTGGTGGAGAGCAGCGCGATGTTCAGGGGGAGTAAAAGTATGAGTTTGATTGCGGAGGAGGAAGCGAGTAGTGCTGGCAGTGTGAATATGAGTGAGAAGTCGGGTTTCGAAGACAACAAAGAGAGGGTCAGGCAAGAAATGTATCTCGCGATAGGGATAGGCGGTGGCGGAGGCGATTGGGGCGGCGATGGCGGCAGCAGAGTTGGCCGGGGATCTAATTCGTCCGACGACGGAGCCGATGGCGGAAACAACCAGGGGGTTGAAGAGTTTTACAAGAAAATGGTGGGGGAGAGTCCTAACAACTCTTTGTTTCTCAGAAACTATGCTCAATTTCTCTATCAGGTAATTACAGTCACTTCCTGTTTTCCAAGGTTCTGCTGTATGAGGTTCTTGAATATTTCGCAATTGGTGCACATATCGTATTAGTGAAATCCCCCCGAAGAAGTCACGAATTAATCAGAAATATGATGCAGACTGTTAAGTACCCAATTCGAACTCTATCAGGCCTCGCGCGGTAATGGCTAATTTAGACGAATGCTCGACTCTAAATCGACAATCGTTCGGGAATTCCTAGCGAAGAACATCTCCAGCTACTTTGCTAGGACTCCCTGACTTGTCTAACTATTTTTGCCAATGTCATTTTCACCAGACACGGGGAGACCTGGAGGGAGCAGAGGAATACTACGCTCGCGCCATTTTGGCGGATCCTCGGGATGGCGAGATCCTGTCGCAATACGCAAAGCTAGTGTGGGAGCTCCATCGCGACCAACCGAGAGCGTCGACCTACTTCGAGCGTGCTGTTCTAGCTTCCCCTGAAGACAGGTTTGTGTCTGCGCGAATCGCCGATTAATCTGTTGCATTCTGCTTCAGCTTTTGACCACCTCTGAGAAGATACTGACTCATAAGCCATAATCCCGTCACGAATGCAGCCATGTTCAAGCGGCATATGCTAGTTTTCTATGGGAAGTAGCCGATGACGAGGAACACGGCGAAGACGAAGATGAATACGAAGCGTCGCTTGCCACTCATGCGATGTCGCCGCAGTTCCGGGGGCGGGCTAGGGCTTCTGTCGGCGCCTAACTGCAGACGTTTCTCTCAGAATAAATAGAGTCGACACTGCGAGAAGTAGGACATGCCATTCATACATCAGAAAATACTATGTTTTCCTTTTTGGTAGGCTGCATACATAAGAATTCTAGTTAGGATTACAGAAGTGTACAATATTGCATCATCACATGAGAATGAGAATGCATTTAGGTCTCCCTTTTGGTTACCGTGACAGGCTCTGTCAAAATGTAATTGGACAAATTTCGTATTATATTCTATGTATGTTATCGTATTGCCTCACGAATTGCCGACCCGTTAAGGTGCTTAAAAATATTTTGATAAATATGTCGTGACGATAAAAAAAAAGACATAAATAAGGAAAGAAAGGGTTCTTTTGAGTTTGAGGACTAAATTGAAATTTAAAAAATTAATAAGATGAGAAAAGTGTAATCATTTCGTTTACTCTTGTACATGGCATTTGTCATTTTACGTCTTAAGATTAGGGCTGTCAAAAAGGCCTGCGCCGGCCCGACCCGGCCCGGCCCGAAAATTCCCTAAATTTTTGGGCCGGGCTTCGGTATTGTTTCGAAACAGTACCACACCCACCCCACTCCCACGCCCACGGGCTCTTTTCCTCTTATCATTTTCTCTCTTTCCTTTTTATTTTCCTTTTTCTCCTTCTTCTCCTTCTAACCCTGCAAATCGGCGCATTGGATACATTTAAGGTCGACCTCCAAATCTGGGTTTCGGACCTTCAAGAGAGGGCTTGGGCTTGTTCTAGAAGAAGGCTCTAATCGTGAGCTTGGCCGATCTCGTCCATGGTGCTTCTCAACGAGTGTTGCCGATCGTCAGCGGAGAGATGGTGGCGAGGTCAAGCTCGGTTACGAAGGGATCACGAAGAGGGTCGATTTGGGTTGGAGCTTGAACGAGCAAGACTTTGCCTTTCTGAAGGATTGCACACCAGTCCTCTGTTGTGGAGGGGTTAGTAAAAGAGAGTAACAAAAATGAGTTCTTGAGTCGTGTCTGGTTCAATCTCAATGATGGCCCTTGAATACTGCTGCTGCAACCGCAGGGGTATCAGCTGAAGGACAGGAAGTGCGCGAAGCGAAGTCCAGGAAATGATGTCGTAGTGGCTGTTGATACTTGATTTTCGGTTAGTTTTTTTTTTAGAAAAGTTTTAGAAAATCCATAAAAATTTAGAAAATTAAAAAAATCAACTTTGAGGACTTTAGCCTAGCCCAGGAAATCAATTTTGAGTAAAAAATAAATTTTCATATTTTTAGTATTTTTCAGCATTTTATCTTTATAAACTCATAAAAAAGTAATAAAAAATGAGAAAATTGAAAAATCAACTTTGGAAGCCTTAGCCAAGCCTAAGGAACCAATTTTGAACAAAACATAATTTTCATTTTTTTTTTCGCATTTTTTTAAATATTTTCGGAAAATACCAAAAAAAGTAGAAAAATCGGAAAAAAATGGCATTTGAGGCCACAAAAATATGGAAAAACAACCAGTATTTTTCTTTAAAATTCTTTTTCATTTTGGCTAAAGAAAATTTGGAAAATTTAAGTCGAAATTATATGCTCTCCCTTTGAGCATAATTTCGGATTATTAAAAAAAATTGCTTTTCTAACCCAATAAATTCTCATTTTTACATATTGGAGTCGTGACATCATGCCCTATCACCAGAAATTATAGCTTGGCCAAATTGTACCCGGAATTGCTCAATTTTGCAAAAGGGGCCTTAGTTGGATTTTGCATTTTTCAATCTAGCCCCTAAGTTGACAAAAAATGAAATTAAACCTTTTTTAGGGGCACCCATGAAAATCCAAGACCTCTACCCTACAGTTTTCATCATTCTAAATCTATTGGAGGGGGTGGTTTGGACTGATTTCGCCGTTTAGGCTTTGGATTGCTCAAAATTCAATTTCGGGTCAAACTAAAAATTTGGGGTTTTTGTACAATTTCAACCAACTTTTTTGCAAAAACCACATCTTTAGATGTAATCCATGTTGGAGAATCCAATTTTGGCGTCAATTGGATGAAAAGACGTCAATTTGGCCAAATTCATGAAATCGGGTCGGGCCGACCCGACCCATGACCCGGCCACTATTCTCCTTCTTCCTCCCATGTTGCACGCGTGAAGGATGGCAGAGGGGGGAAGCTTTTTTGAAGGAAGGTGGGGAGCAAACACAAGAAAAGGAGGAGAATATAGGAGCTTTTCAGTTTTTTGGGGTGTTAAATGTGGAGGTTCCAATGGAGTGGAGTCCCTCAAGCGCCATAATTCATCAGGGAGGTGTGGGGAAAGAAAGAAAAGGAGGGGAAGAAAAGAGAGAAAGGGGCTGGGGGGTTTTTGGAAGGAGAGTTCGGGTTGGCCAACGGGGGGTTTTCGGGAGTGATTCGGGAGTACACCGAGAGGCTCCACGAGCGACCACCACCCAACCAAGATACACCTACACACCACCTACCTACCGAGCCATCACCGACGTCCATCCACCATCTGAGTCGCCGGAAAAGGTAATGCAAATACCCGTCCGCGATTGTTTTTCTCTGGTTTGAGCCTTTGCCTGCACATAAGGTGTTTGATGAAATGCCTCGGGTGGTTCAAACCCCCGACTTTGAACCTGATTTTCGTGGTGATTTCACGTGATATTCGGTCGTTTCTTTGCTCAAATGCATTCTACACGTGTAGATCTTCGTTTTGATACACTGTGCTGCTCTTGATTACGATCGAGGTGTGAGATATGCTCTTCCAAAGTTGCCTCATTAGTCTGATCAGAACCTGGAAATTCCATCTGGAAATTTTGCCTAAGTGTTGGACTCAGTCCAACTTGCTCGTTTCGTGCTCATTTTTCATTATCTTACCATGAGTATTTTTGGGAGATTCTTGATTGATTGTGTTCCCGGTACATAGTAGAATACCTATATATCCTCGGTTGCCCTTGGTTCAATCTTTGAGGATAGTTACGAGGTCGGGAATACCCCATGTTGGTTTGGTTTGTGCCCTGATTTGAGTTTAAAGCAACCCAAACCCCCGACTTTCGGGGCATTTTTCTCTCTCATCGAGCATTATTCATGAGTCATTTCTCTTCCATTTTGTTCTTGATGTGTAGCTCTTCGAATCGGTATATTATTTTCCCATTATTTCCAGCAGAGGGGTGAGATATGCCCTCTCGAAGTTGCTTGGTCGGTCTGGCTTAAACTGAAAATTTTTTCTAAGTGTTGTAACCACTTCAGACCCGTCACTTCCCGACACCATCACGATGTGCTCGGTTGACCATTTCCTGATTCGTCGATCGTTTTGGAAACTAGATCATACCTAGTTTCATGTGGTATGATCGGTTCCCCTTGGTTTAATTTGAGTAGAAAGTTATTGGCACTTGAAAACACCTCCATGAGCTGCAAAGTGAGAGGTGAAGCTAGTTTTCCCAGATTTGGTTTTGCGGCAAGTCATTTTCGTGGCTTTGTTACAGAGCGCTCCCTTAATATTTTTGGGATATTTTAACACATTTTGAAACCTTATTTGATCTAGTTTCAGGTCATGTGTTTGGTTTTTCTTAATTGTATTTGACCATGGAGCTAATCGCTCCCGAACATGTCCTCATGAGCTGGTTTTTGGGAATTTCTGGGTTTCTATTTGCGAATGGCCATCTTTCTAACATCGACACGACGCGCTCGGTCAATCATTTTTCGAGCCGTTGGTCATTTTAGAAACCTGGTTATACCTAATTTCATGTGGTATAATCGGTTTCTCCTAATTGTATTTGACCATGGAGATAATCATCCTTGAACATGCCTCGGTGAACTGTCAAGTAAGGGGTCTGGAATTTAGTTAAGTGTTGGCTTTCAAGTAGTTGTCTTGTTGATACCATTGCGATGCGCTCGGTTAACCATTTTTCGAACCGTTGGTCATTCTTGAAACCTGGTCACACCTAGTTTCATGAGGTGTGATCTCTTTTCTCTGAATGTATTTGTACACTAAGATAATTGCGTTGAAAGACTCCCTCGCGGTTGACTCCTTTTTTAACAAAAACTTTCCGAAATGGACCGGAATCACGTCTTCAAGTGAGGTTTTCATCACATCTTCAATTAAATCAGCATTGGTCATGTTCAGATTGCCTCGATATCTTTTTCAAAAAAAATAAAATAAAAAAAATAAAAAATAAAAAAAAAACGGAAAATTTTCGAAAATTCCTTTTATTGCATATTTACATTAATTAGACTCAAGTTCACCATGGAGTATGACCGATGTCCATTCCGGTCTTATTTGTTGTACACCCGATCATGTCTCGGGTTTAATATTTGGGATTGTAAATACCCGACGAGTTGCGGGTTTTTCTTTATTATTTTAGCGTAGCTTTTATTATTGTCCTTGTCGTTTTATTTTTATTCTCTTTATTTCCTTTGAATATATTGATTGCTTTTTCTTAGGATTGCATATTTAGAAAATGCCATGAAATGAACACCTACAAGAACATTTGCATGAACGCTTAGTGATTGACAAAAACATGATTAGGAGTCAGGATTGATATAAACCTCGCGTGCTCACAAGTTAGGTAATAATCAACCCCGAACGGTAACCGAAAGGACTCTAGTTTAAACTAGGGTAACCAAATCCCCGGCTCTAGAATCTCTAGTTGCGTAGGATCGAGTGACTCCTCCTAATCACTCGATGAGGTATCCGGTCTACCTCCCCAAAAAAACTGGTGGCGACTCCGATTGCATGCACACACTGCACATGCCACCCGACTACACTAAGGTCGAAATCGACAATTCCCATTGCGATTTGGTATGGGCCTGGGAGGGCCCGCGCCAAGAGCCCGTCATCGTAGCCCTTTGGCAATCCATTCGCCCGATCATCTAATAGCCTCGGATGTCGGGTCGCGACAGTGGCACCGGAGAGACACCATGGAAACTCACGAGCAGTTCGTTCATTTGGAACAAGCCCAGGCCCCCTCTATTGAAGCTCCGAGCCACATTGAGATGATGAACAGTATCTTAAATGATTCGGGTATCAAAGATTTTTTTTTATTTCTGAGGAAACTTTTTTAGAATTTGATTTAAAACAAAAAACAAAAAAAAGGCCGACCCGACCCGAATATCTTGAGCTTATATGATTCGGGTATCGGGTCGGCCCGGGCCGGGCCAACCTTGGTACTGTTTGGTTTCGGGCCGGGTCGGGCCTATGTGAGACCCGGCCCGACCCGGCCCATTGACACCCCTACTTAAGATAGCTGCAAGTACAAGAGTTTGAGAACAGAGAGAGCATTGAGTTTACTTTATAATATCATGGGATAATGATGCAAATAATTCTTGAACTTTGACTCAATATACAATGTGATTTTCAATTTTTATTTATTTATTCAATGTGTATCGTGAATATTAATTTAATATGCAATGTGATCTATATATTTTCACTTTGTTTAATGTGATTTTTGAACTTTTGAACATGTTCAACTTAGTTCCTTAATTATATGAAAATGTTTAATGTTATTATTCTATCAATTCAAGTTCAAGGCCAACAGTGAATATTTTTTTTGTAGTTCATGGACTAGATTAAATATATATACTAAAAGTCTAGGGATCACATCGAACGAATTAAGAATTCAGGGATAACATTGCATATTGAGTTACAGTTCATGAATCATATTAAACAAATTATAAGTTGAAAGATCACGTTACACACTAAATCAAAGTTCGAGGATCGATTATGTCATTTCCCTTTCTAGCATCTCCCATTCAGCTCTCCCACGGAATTTCTCTGAAATCAAATTACTCAAAAACCCCGCGAAAATGTTCTATATATCGGGGGCGCCATTGATGTCGCATGATCGACCAATGTGTGCGAACATCTGGGAGCGGGAAAACGGATCTCATACGATTCAAGGCGGCGATTGGTTTGCCGCAGAGTAGGAGAAGCTCCAAAGGGGAAAGCCAAAAAATGGGTCTTTCTGGCTCTTTCATCACCAGACCATCTTCGTCTGCTCTTAGCAAGTGAAAGAAAAGAGGGAGAGAAAGTTCACGAGACCTGGTTCTGCAAATTTTCCGGGAAAATGGGGAAGCATCCGGACGTAAGCTTGGAAGAGATGGTGAATCTGGTGAAGGGCTTCGCGGATATCCTGATTCTCGCATCTGGGTACCAATCTTCTGGCCTTTTAGCCCACTGGGACCAACAAAACGTCACCAAGGCCTTTCAATGGGGCTTCTTCTTCGAACAGGTCTGCATCTTTTTCTTCTCTTTTTGACGCCCTCGTGTTGATTTGTTAGTCTCTGATGAAGAATTGAGTGATCTTGTTTCTGGGTGATATGATACAGGAAGCGTATGGTTTGTGCTGATTTATACTTGTGGTTCTTGTCGTTCCTATAGTTTGTAAATCTGCTCTCACCCAATCTCTCTTTAAATTTTGGGTTTATTGTAGCATCAACAGAGCGATAGATGACTTAACCCTCCAACCTTTCAATGTCGCCACCGTGAGTTGTTGAAAGAGTTCCTTTGCTCGAGTTCATGATAGCCACTCTAGTATGAATATAATCAGAATTTTGGATTGGCCTGTCTTATTACTTCAATGTCTGAAATTAGGCCTTGGTTTCTTTTAATTCTAGCAACTGTGGTGTCGTCGGTGATATCGTTAAATCGTTTTCAGGTGTTCAAGTCTTTTAGCTGTTCAGAGGCCTACGGTGAGTCCCTGCAAGAACTTGATAAAGCTCTCTGTGGGATAGTAGCGGACGCTTCTTTCCCTCAGGTCGTTGGCAACAAATGGTTTTTTCAAGCTGGGAGCTTTCTGATAGTGTTGTAATGATTTTTCCTGAAGCTAGTTTCAAATTCTCAGCTTTCTCTCCATATGTTCAGGGTCTAGCAAAACTATCCTCTGCTACTCTGAGTAGGGCTAGAGATCTTGTGTTGGAGCAGTTGGTCCATAGCTTGCCATTAAGAGATTCAAATCTCAGAGCACTTCTCTGTTCAACCATTCAGATGGATCTCGATGTCCTCTCACGAGAAGATCCTGATCGCATCAGCAGATACTTGGACAAGTTGAGCCTGCAGAATACCTCTCATGACTCACTGTTTTCGCCTATTAATCATGCTGACGTAGCAAATAGTGAGACTGAAAAATGTGCCAAGCAGACTGGGACGAGTTCTTGCATCCAAGAGCTTCTGAAAAGGCAGTCTGCCATTTCGTGTGCATTGTCCGCAGAGAAAAGCTTGGCTGTTATCTCTAAAGCTGTGGGTAGCAGTCGGTTGACTTGGTGTGACCAAAGTGTAGATAGGGAGCATCTAACGCATGATGGAGCTTCAAGGTGAGTGGCATGTACGTGGTTTTCTTTTTCTAGATAAAGATGTCGGATGACATTTAAAATTTTAACGGGAAGTATGTGAAAAGCCCTCAGTTGGTTCCATGTTGTCTTTAATAACAGACAGCTTCATTACATACCCTAGCATCAGTGGTAGAAGAAATCTGATCATTAGATTAAGTTAGCTAGCCTTTTTTTTTTTTTAGGTCAAAAGGTTAGCTAAATTTATTCTGTTGGTATTTGTGATTTTGTCCGTTTGAGTTGCTGGTTTTGTCTTTTTATTATTGTTATAGGTTGACAAGCTTGAGCTTAGGATAGTCGCATCACTACATCCTCCTTTGAAGAACTTCATTTTTCTGGTGGAGCCACCACATCAGGCCAATTTATGAGCCACAGGGTACCCATTGTGCTAGGACAAGGCATTCCAACTTTATTCTTCCCTATTCAGAGAAAAGATCTGCTAAAAATTTGTTGGTCAGACTATGGCCTTGTGGATTTTCATGGCATAGTGAACTTCAGACATTTGGTGGAGTCCGTCTGTTCTTGCAATTAGATTCATTACATGGTGGTGCTTGGGTTTAAATGTTAAAGAGTCTTTGACATAGGCACATTTTGTCTAAGTGTCTGCAATTCCAATGTAATGAATGCTGGATGCTTTACCTGAAACTGCCTGTTTGCTAGTTTGCAGCACTGACTTAGCTTGGTCTCACATCAAGAAATTTGAATTGTCATCCAGGAATAAAGATCAGTTGGACGAGGTAACAATTTGGTCTCGCTGGAAAACAAGGAGCCTCGCATATTTCCTCGATAAGAGAACTATCAGACTGGTATCTGGTGCCAGCATGATGTTTGCTGCTTCTCCAATACAGTGGTTGCAAGTTTTTGAACGTCTGAAGATGTCTGAAGGAAGTAATATTGGCAGTTTGTCTGACAAAATAGTATGCTTTTTCTGCTCTTCTGGAAGTGGCATATTATTGGTACCTCAATGTTCCTGCTCTCTGGGATTTCCAAAATTGTCTAGTTAGTCCATTTTATGGATCATTCACTTCAAGACAAGAGATGATCTCCACGTGAATTTGAGTAGATGCACAGAGAAGCAATAAAAGTAACAAGATAAAATACGAGCTCGTTGATAGTGTTTAATCATTGTTGTTATAATGTCAATCTGTTTACCCATTAGATAATGTTATCCTTGTTGAATAATAAATAGTTAATTAAATTGAAGAAATGATGGATTAATCCTCTAGTGGAACATACTCTTGAAGCTATAAGTACCAAAAATTTCTTCAATGTGGACTCAGAGCCTTTTTCCTTCCCTTTTTACTGGCCTTGATTTTCTCTTTCCTCTTCTTTTGTAGGAACTTCTTTTATTAGGATGTGTTACCAGAAGATGGAGTTTAGTAATTAAACATCTTCAGTCCGTTTATCGTGATTCCTTCACTAGTTCACAGAGATTTTCAGAAGTTCGCAACTTACTTTCAGGAAGAACTCAAAACTTACTTTTGAAAGAGAGCATGGCACACTCAAAGGTATGATAATCTTGGAAGATCTTCATGTCAACTGCTTATGCGAACAAGATAATTCATGACATTTATGAATGCTGGCTTAAGTTATGATATTATGTAATTGTGTGACTGCCATTCAACTTTATCATCTTTCGTCATTGAAATTGGTTGCTTGGCTACAAAAGAGGCCCATTAGTTGGCATCATCCCTGGAGGAGCTCCTCTTCATAGATTGTTGACAGCTGCTGCTTCTTGGTGTTGTGGTTGACCACTACTTGGAAGTGGCTAAGCTCTATTGTCTTATGATATACAACTCGAGAAATCAATGCAGTTAGTATTAGAGTCTTTGTCATGGTTAATTTGATAACTAGGAAGGATACTTCCTATATGGGTCATCATTTGATTTTTTTGTTTTTCATTTTAATGTTCCGCTGCCCTCCCTCGATCCTGTACTTCATCACAACACCCTCCATAATACCTTAAAAATAAAAGCAATACAGCTATATCCTCCTCATACAAAACAATCTGGAAACTGGCCCCTTAGTCCTTAGGTGCTCATTGAATGACAAAGAGGGATATAAACGATGTGATTTTGGATATAAATGACAGTGTGATTGTCACACGATGTTCTTACTCGTGTAGTTCCAGAAACTAAACTTTGTACCACCATTAAAGTTGGGGTTGCTGAGTGTTGCTTTAATGCAAGCAGGAAGGCAGCATCCTTGATTATCTTATGAAATTATTGGCCGGCCAAATTCGTCTGCTGTGGATGATACCACCTGTTCTTTCGGCAGTTGCAATTCCTTCCTGGTAATCCGAACGTCTTTTCCTTCATACTGATTATCTCCGATTTATTGCTGTGTGCAATTTTATCAGGAAAATATACACACTTTACAGTCTGACAGATGATACTGATGATCTTCGTATTTATGGAGCTTCAGGTCACCTCTATTCAGATTCTATGTGAACCAGATTGAGATTCAGCTTAAAGAAGATCCTCCGATGTTAAGGTTTGTAATCTGTGCCTCACTTTTTTCCGCAGTCATTGAGATTCATTATTCTTGGGTTTTGTTCCCAAGCCTGGAAAAGATAACTTTATGACTTAGCGGAGATGAAAGTGTCGATCTTAACACATAGCATGACCTTTTTCTTGTAGATGTTGTAGTTGCCCTCAAGAAAGGAAGGAGCACAAGGATTGTGAGTATATGCAGCATCTCTTCTTACTTGCTTGTTCATGCAGTTAATTATTTGCTTGTATACACGATTTTTGGAGAGTGCGATATTTCTTCTGGTGCGCGATATATTCAAGAGAGCCAGTTGAACCCGTATGCTCCTCATCACACGGACTTCATGTTGCACAGCCCGAGTTTAATTTCCAAATGTCTTATTGTGCTTGCAATAAATCTCGCGAATAATATCCCTTTAGGTCCTCCAAATGTAACTGATGATTTCGTTCTCCGCAGATCAGGGCATTTGCTTGAATTTCCAATTGTTCTAAACAGTAAAGTTGTTTTGACTTTGAACCAAATTGATGCTTCATTTCTAGGTGAACTTGCAGAGAGGATATGGTGTCTTCATATTTTTCACGTCCGTGGGCCTCAATTGTGGCTTGGTGGCAATGATGAATGAAGTTTTGACCTTCAGTGCCTGTTTAAGCAGAGCTTCTTCCCTCCATGTATAGCCACCCTGACCGATCGAGTGCCTTAACAGTCTTCATACAAGGAAAGTTTCACCTGTAAATGGCTTTTTCAAATGGTCTTTGTGAAGATTTTTGGCCGATGAGGCAGTTGGCTACACACTCATTTTGACAGTCAGGTAATTTCTAAATCACGTGTAGCAGGATATATCTGATAGACTTTTATCTTAGATTCCTGAAATTGTTACGGCATAAATTCCGGTAACTGGCGTGGGGAAGGTGAACGGGGAGTATCATGCCAGCCTATCATAGCGGGTCTCTAGCAAATGTACAGCTTTTCAAGTTTTGCTTTGTGTAGACTTTAAGATTGAACTGATAAGAACTCTTGGCCGTAGTACAAACATCCGGTTCGAGATATGATTTCTACTTTCAGAAGTCCTCGAACTACTGCCCATCGGGAGATTATGGAGTGGTGGGCTAGATCAAATGGCTCTGACCTGGCTTCGAGTCGCGGTGGACCTAACCTTCTGACCTGAAATTGAGTCGTGGAGAGCTAACCATTTGAATCCTGATGGTCGGTGCAATGCAAAACCACCTCAAGGCCATCTTTTTCTGCCTGTAAAAAAGGAAATCCTCGGCCTTGTAGTGTTACCTTCTTTGGCTCATGCTCATCGTTGACTCGACGAAAGACAGCATCTGCGGAACCCTCCCGTATTTCAACTCTTTACTGATTCGGATACGTATCAAATGTTGTCGTGCCATCACGTCGTAATCGTGGTATAATATAACTGAAATGGTGGGAAATTAGTCTCATTCAAGGGACTTCAGAATGTATCTCGTGTTGCTCTCGAGTCTCTTTGGCGATGTTCCGCCACAATGATTTGTGATGCGATGATGCTTTGTTGTTGCATTATCTCTTTTATATAAAGCTGGCTAAAAAGAGCCAGTGCCATGCACGAAGGAATTGGCAGGATTACCTGTTATTTTCTGTGAAATTGATTTTCAGTCGGAAGATATTGCGATCCGAGAACCTCTTTTTGTACTGGGATGAGTGCATTAGAAATCTTGAAATTTATCATAAAAATGCAATCGAGTCCTAATCCTTTCGTTGATTGCATATTTTTTTTTGAAAGTTTAAGGATTTAATTGCACTTTCATAACAAGTTTTAGGATTCGATTGTACTTACGTGACAAGTTTTATGATTTCATTATACTTTTTGAAAGTTTTAGGATTTTATTGGCAAAAGTACACCCCAAGTGCCAAAACTTGTGTACGGCGTTCACTTTGGTGCCAAAACTTTCAAATCGTTCACTTAAGTGCTAAGTTCGGAGAAAAGTGTGCACTTCAGTGCCAAGTCCGATCAGAAGTATAGGTGGCATGCCGGAAAGTCTACGTGGAGTTTTTACATTTAAAACTTTGGATGACGTGGCTCGCCAGAGGCTGAGTCAGCAATTTGAAGATCAAAACGACGTCGTTCATTTCGCTTCGCCCATAAACTCCTAAATCCCCAATTGAACCCCAAATTGAAAACCCTAACCGGCTGGCCCCCAAAGCAAAGCAGAGGAAGAATGTGAACAATGGAATCAGTTTTGGTTCGTCGAGCCACTCGAAATTCGGCGACTATTTCTTCCGATCCCCTCGTCATATCATTATTGCAAGGGCATTCCAAAGGTTTGCGTTCGTCATCAATTTTGTTGTCTGCGATGATTTTTGCTAACTGATGTTCATCTTCTTTCCTTTTATGGTCAGAAAACAAGTGATTTGTCATTTTTTCTTTGTTTTCTTATAGTTACATAAGCTTGAAAGTCGTAAAACAACCCATACTTCAAAATGGACGGAAGGAGCTTCAGTAGCAGCGCAAATTCGTTTCGACCAGTTGAAGAAGATGGCGAGGTTTACTGTTATTGTGGGTTACCTAGTCCAAGAAGAACATCTTGGACTCGATTGAATCCAGGGAGAAGATTCCATGGATGTGGCAGGTATAGAGAGGGATCCAAGTGCAAATACTTCAAATGGGTAGATCAAAAGTTATCCGGCCGAGCCACAGAGGTGATATTGGAGCTTCTTGAAAAACGACATGAACCTCCACCTGCATTCATAGACGAGGAGTTGGACGAGGTTGATTCAAGGGAAGTTGAGATGAACACTGTAAAATCTGTGACCAATCAAATGAAGAAAGAAGTGTCAATGCTGAAAAGACAAAGAAAACATCATCGAGTGTTAATTGTGTTTTTTTTCTGTTGTGTAGCTTATTTGATGGTCAAGTGTAAGGTGTGTGATGAGAGAAAGTTTCTTAGTCTACCGTAGGTGAAGATCACTTGGACATATACTTGTATTGGATAATGTATAAGTAAGGGCTAATTTTTGTGTGGATGCAGACGTTGCTACAGTATGTTGATGGAAATTGCAGTATTTGCTTAGTTTTTGCTCAGTTCTTGGACTATATGTATTGTCAATCTCTATACACTTAGTTTTTGCTTCACTTGTTCGGTTTGGTGCAAATGTGGCTGCTGGTATGCTGCAAATGGGCTCCTGATTTGCTGCTCGGTTGGTTTGCTGGTTTGCTACATTTGCAAACCAGGAAATCTTGGTGGTTTGCTGCAAATATTGGTGTTTCACTTGTTAGAATTTACAGGTAATTGGGTCGGTGATTTGTTGCAAATCCTACTTCCCATGGTTATTATTTAAGTGTCATATAGTTGGAAATGGAAGGTTGTAATGCAAATGTTTTTGCTCAGTTCTTGGACTATTTCATGTTCAATCTTGCTTAGTTTTTGAATAAATGTTTGCTGCAAATGCGGCTGCTGGTATGCTGCAAATAGGCTACTGGTATGTTGCAAATGTTGGTGAATTGGGTTGGTGATTTGCTGCAAATCCTGTTGTTATTATTTAAGTGGCATAATTTGCAAATGTTGATCACTTAAGTGCCAGTCGGGGGTAAAAAGTGAGCGATTAAGTTCCAACTATCTCTAAAAGAGATCACTTTAGTGCGAAGTTATTATCAAAGTGATCACTTAAGTGCTAATTTCTCGTGAAAGTGATCACTTCAATGCTAACTTATTATAAAAGCGTTCACTTAAGTACATCATCAAAACTTGCAATACCAATTCGTGCACCAGCAACTTGCTGATATAACCTGACTTGCAATATCTGACCATAATGCACCAGCAACTACAATTGTGCACCAGCAACTTGCTTGGTGCATTGACAATATGCACCAGCAACTAGCTGGTGCCCCAAAAATAGTACCAAATGCACCTTACATAATGCACAAGTTACTGCCGCATTCACAAGTATACACCATGAACTAGCTTGGTGCACCAAAACATTATGCATTCACCATTTTTGACAACAGCAGAATTCACAGTATTCACATTATGCACCAAAACAGAATTCACAGTATGCATTTACAGTATTCACAGTTATGGTGTTGACAACAATGGTGGCAAGCACAGCCACCATAGCAATGTAAATAGGAAAAACATAATTGAAAATTTTCACATTGTTCCATTGACATAGTTTTACATAAATTGAATTAACAACCATGTCCTTCCTAGTAAATGTCTAACACAAAGACAATGTGGTTCCCAAAGACTAATACTAACTTATGAACTCCCCTCGTAATCAGTCAACATTGACAACCCCAGCTCCTTTTCCTTTTGATGGCTTTTTAACTTGGTTCATAAGCCTAGCACTCTTTCTAGCAGGTTGTGGTTCTTCAAATGGTCTTTCAAGGCTTGGTTGAGGTAAAACCCTTGCTGGCCTCTTTCTTGGTTGCTGTTTCTGAACTGCACTGTTGTCTTCTTTGTCAATCTCTTTTTTGGTGCAGCGATTGACTCTTGGGTTGGGTTACGTTCAGAGATAAGCATCTCTGAGCTTCTCCCAAGCTACAATAATATAAAAGCATAAGCAAATGGGCTTTAGAATTGCAAATGCAGTAAATTAAGTGCACGATTCCTATCAAACTTACATGCAATATAGTCATTCCAGTGCGTTCATCCTGGAATAGGCCATAACCATATTCCCTCAACCTCTTACCAAGAGCCCCTCTTGTTCGTCGTGGAAGTGATGGCTGCGCAGCAGGTTCTGTTGGCTCTTGAGGAGATGGTGGTAGCGGCGGCTGTGCAGCAAGATCTGCTGGTCCTTCAGATAGTGGTGGTGGCTGGGCAGCATGCCCTGCTCTTGCCCTTTTTCTGACCTGCAGTGTCAAAACAATATTAGACTACTGGCCATAAAACAAGAAAAGCTGACACCGTGTAACTTACTGGATATTTTCTCCTTTGTTCAACTGTAGACTCAGTATGCTCCTCTGTTAGCCCTTCATCTGGTTGAACAGTAGACCATCCTGTTGCCACTTTAGTTGGCTGTCCAACTTGTCCATATGTTGGCCCTTCACTTGGCTCTTGTGTGGGATCTGCAGTAAACTGTTACTTCTTTAGTTCACAGCCTTTCTTATTGTGACCTCTCTTATGGCAGTACGAGCACGTCATCTTTACACCAGCCTTAGTCATCCGTTGCACTGAAGTTTCCCCTTCTTGCATTCTTCGTCTCCGCTTTGGCCTTCCAACTTGCTTCTTTAGTGGCAAAGGTGCAGGGGCATCATGATTTGTTGGCTCCCAGAATTTGCTACTTCTAATGGGCTGCATCATAAATTGGTACGTGTCAAGGTATGACCTTTTGTTGTAGCAATCAGCTAGGTAATCTTCTGGGTTTTTTTGCAGGTTCTGGATGGCAGAAATGGCATGTAGGCAAGGAATTCCAGTTAGTTGCCATTCTCGACATGAACATTTCCTCCTGTCCAGGTGAACGACATACGTGTCGTCATTCTTCTTGATTTCAAATCCGTTATCGCCATTCCAAATTGGATGGTAGAACCTGCTACTAGCCAAGTTCTCATCTAATCTCTTGGCAATCCTAGGACCACATACTCGAGTCCACTTTCCAGCCTCGTCTCTTCTATTGCGCAGCCTAGTCATTACCATAAGTCGTATATCCTCAAGCATGGCAATGATTGGTTTGCACCTCGCGGCTAATATGCTGCCATTGAAAGCTTCGCTGAGGTTGTTGTCGATAATGTCACACTTGAATTCCTCGCTGAAGAAGGCCTTACACCAATGCTTCGCTTCAGTTTTGAATAGCGCTTCAAAACCATCCTTGGTCAAGTGAAGCAAGCCCTCTTTCGCTATTCTAAAGTCAGCCATGTTTGTGCTCTTTGCAATTTTCCAGAATTGCTTCTGCAGCGCATCCCCTTTGTACTTCTTTGACCAGTTTGCATATATGTGTCTTGCACACATCCTATGCTCGGCATATGGCAACAACTCAGCCAATGCAGGAACAAGTCCCTACAATATTAAATCAAGACATAATTGTAAAAATAAGGACAAATACAACATAATGCAATTAAAATTTGGAAACAATTAATTGACAATGACATTACCTTCTGTTGGTCGGTCATGAAAGCCTAACCTCCCCCGTCAGTTATGTCCAAGTCAACCATAAAATTTTTTATGAACTAAGACCAAGTATCCTTATTTTCTATTTTTACAACTGCCCAAGCTACTGGAAACATTTGGTTATTGGCATCTCGATCAACCGTAGCCAATAATTCTCCTTTGCACAACCCCTTTAGAAAGCACCCATCCAATCCTACAACTTTTCTACAACCAGATAAAAATCCCCGCTTGCATGCATCGAAGCACACATAAAACCTATCAAAGGCAGTCCCAAAATCAGGCAGTGGCCTCTGTACAACCTCCACATACACTCTACTTGGTGGGTTTTGAAGTCTACATTCGTAAGCATAATCCCAAATTTGGCCATATTCTTTCTTATATTGACCCATGAGTGTTTTCATGACCTTATACTTGGCTCTCTTGCACTGAGTCGCTGACACATTAATCCCTACCTGCTCCTTCACTAGCTGCTTTAAATAAGGACCCCTAATCTCAGGCATCGCCTTGATCGTGTTGAAGAAGTGTTTCGACAACCACTTACTTGTTACCCTTTTATTGTCAAAAACAATTGAACACATATGTTCCTCCTGGAATGACCTAATTTGGAATGACCCGCTCCTCTTACTCAATGAGTCATAGATCTTCCATGGACAATTACGTCGTGGACACCTAGCTCTCACAAAATCCTTCGTATTTCTAACAAACTCAAGAGTCCTCTGCTCAGCTATAGATTTCTTCAGAATAGCATCCTTGAACTGTTTCGCATCCTCAAACTTCATACCAACACACAAAACAGGGCATGCTACAGTTGGATCATAGGAAGGATACTTACTCCTTCTACGCACAGGTGGAGCTGCTCCTTCTTCTTCTTCAGGCTCATCCTCGGAAGTATCGATCCAGTCATCATTGGCACTTTCTTCAGGTGCATCAGCAGCTGTAGTAGGTGTAGGTTCTTGTTCCCTATTTACTGGTCCAGCTCCCTCAAATTTTTCAAAGACTGCTTTTTTCTTTCTCGCAAACTCCTTGCGGTTTTGTCTTGACTGTGCAAGCTCTTCATCGTCATCGTCATCGTCATCATCAATCCTTAGGAAACTGACATTTCCCAAAACTTCATTGTCATCGTCATCGACACCAGATTGTGCAACTTGCCAATGTAATCCAGTGATTTCTTCATCACTTATATGGGTTACCTCTCTGTCCTCCCTATCCTCCTCCCTGTCCTCCCCCTCCTCACAATTCTGTCTATCCTCCCAATCCTCCCTGTCTGCCCACTCCTGATGTCCCTCTACAATGGTATCATCCCCACCATGAGAAGTGGAATGAAGGGCTACTTCTCCTGTTTCAATTACATCTTCATGCTGAACATTATCACCATCTTCATCATCACTATCACTGTCACTGTTGACATACACTTTTGCTTCGTTGCCATGAAGATAGTGGTAAATCAGATCTTTAAACCCACTCTCATCCGACAATAGTCGCAGCCCATCCCTTAAGCCTTTCCCAGGAACACAATAAAGTAATTTACCTATTTTACAGCCTAAAATGTGCGCTATATCCCTCACCAATGAAACATATGATGACGTCCTTACATCGAGGAAAATGGTTCCTTCGTTTCCACCTTCGTAGTCCCATTCGTCGGTGCCAATCACAAAATCCCCACGATAGCAGACAATGACAGCAACAAGATTCTTGTCCATGCCTACACAAAAGGGAAAAAAAGTCAATAAATGTATCAGCTTTTGGGACCACAATACAAAACGTACAACACATTCACATGGAGGTCCCCACAGGCCAACTTGTGACCACAAAGTAAGAGGAAAACCAATGCACAATGCTTTACAAGAATGAATTTGAGGTCCTCGTGGCATTAACTACACTATTTCCTAGCAAATAAAAAAAAATTCAGTCTACAAAGGCATCCAAGGTTGTCATTAAACAAGTGTATCGAAAGGATCCAAAACATCAACTTCTCAAAAGTGACCGAAGGAACTGAAACCGAAGTCAGTTCTCATTAAACAAGTAGACATCCCCAACGCATCAACTTTGAGCCTTAATTTTACTATACAATCGTTAATTTTTCCCTCTGAACCCTAATGTCACCGTCGGAGCCCTAATTTTCCCGTTGGACTAATTTTTTTCCGTCGGAGCCCTAATTTCGTCTCGACGTCTAACTTGGATAGAAGACGCATACCTCGCAAGGGTATTATGGCAGCGAGCGACGGCGGCGATTCCACCATAGACGGAGTGATTGGATTTCGCACAGCGGACCCACTCCTTCTCACGAGAGGGGGTAAGGGGAAGGAGAGACGTCGTTTGTTAATCATAACACAAACGACGTCGTTTTTCATTTCAATAAAAGACTTGGCCACGTTCAATTTCCACCGTGGCATTACCTTGTCAAAATTTGCCACATAAGCTAATAAAATTTAATGTAAAATCCACGTAATTTTTTTGGCCGGATTTTGGCCGAAATGGTACTGAAGTGCACGCTTTTCTCCGAACTTGGCACTTAAGTGAACGATTTGAAATTTTTGGCACCAAAGTGAACGCCGTACACAAGTTTTGGCACTTGGGGTGTACTTTTGCCGGATTTTATTGCACTTGTGTGATAAATTTTAAGACTTTTAGCGCAGTTATCCCTTTTTGTATGATACCATACCAGTGTGTAGCCTTTTACATGATGGGAAGGTGGGACGCGGGCCGGATGATTTCAAAGCGGAGTGTTCATTGATTACATTGACAAGATCGTCAAAAATGCTGCGACCTACTGCCAAACTTACTGCAATCCTAAGAGGAATAAGAATAATGTAAATGTCATAACTTTGATACGGTAGTTATTTGAGTGCCAAAAGTTTTTCTTTTGATCACTCGAGTAACAATTTTTAAAAAAATCGTACACTTGAGTGTTATCCATGGTTTGTATGGCCGGAAAATCCAACGTGTCCTTAATTTATTATAAATGGGATGATGTGACTTGTCGGAATAATCTAATTAGCAAAAACTAAATGAAATGACATTGTTTTAGCCATATTTGGTGAAAATGAATTAATAAAAAACCACAAAAAAGAAAGAAGAGAAGAATTTTGTCCCTCGTCAAATACTCTGTTTCTCTCACTTCTCCATGGGTGAGCCATGATTTCTAAACAGAACTCAGTCATTCAACAATTTTCTCCTTACTGTTACGGCAAAACAAGATAAGTCGGCAAAATAGAGTGAAAAGAGCAGATTTATCCTAGACTAAAAAATTTATTTGCAAGTCCTCCAAAGATGCGCATGGTAACACCTTTGAAAGTGAATCGTTGCTCCAGAAGTGTTTTTAAAGCAGAAATCCATTTGGTAAAGCAACTTCTGAAGCAGAAATTCGTTTGGTAAAAAATTTTACTTCTGAAAGAAATTTTTACTTCTGAAGTGAATTTTCATTTATGAAGTTGTTTTTTCCCCAATTCAAGAAATTTTAAAAAAATTGCTCATTAACTTAATAAGTACTTCTTGCTTTATCCTCTTTTCATTCTGCCTCTCTCGCCCAATCATGCCCCCGCTATTGTTTCCTGCCACCGCCAACCACCAACCTCCGCCCCCCCATTGCCGCTAACTGCCTCCAACCATCGCTGCACCCCATTGACTGTTGCTTGCTGCCCACCATCGCCCACTGTCGCTAACTGCCAACCACAACATTTGACCTCCACCTACTGTCGACCACCGCCCCTTGTGGCCAACCATTGCCGTCCATCGCCAACCATTGTCGGCTGCCATTGCCAAGTCTCCAGCTTTTGTCACTGGACTAAAAAATAAATAATAATTTTTTATTTTTTAAAAAGTACATAATATTTTTAGGGCGCGCATGGCAATACTTCTGCTTCACAAATTAACTTTTGATCAAAAGATAATTTTTCTACTTCTACTTGGAAGCAAAAGTTGATTTTTTCTACTTCTGCTCTAGAAGTTGATTTTTGATCAGAGAAATTTATTTGGTAATGGTTAAAAATTTTTACTTCGAAAATATTATTAATACAAAATCTTCTACAAAGAATTATTGTCAGCGGCCGAAAAATTTCTACTTCATTTTTTATTTTTTAAATTTTCTTTAAAAAATTAATTTTATTATTAAAAATATTATTTTCTTTTTTAAAATAAAATATTATTATTTATTTTTTACTCCGGTGGCCGGAGATGGCAACTTGGCAACGGTGGCGATGGCGGTCGGCAATGGTTGGTGGGGGCAACGAGCGGTGGTGGGCCTTGGCGGTTGGCGAGGGGTCGATGGTTGGTGGCGGGCGATAACGATCGGCGGGGCACTGGCAGTAGGCAGTGACGGGCGGTGGTAGTTGGCAGCGACTGTTGGTAGCGGCTATCGGCGGAGGTCGGTGATTGGTGGCGATGGGCGGTGACGGCGGAGGTGTGATTCGACGAGAGATGCATAATAAAAAGAGGGTGACGGCATGATGAAAAGAGAGTGATGCGAGACGTGCTTCTTGAGTTGACGAAATTTTTTTTTTTTAACTTCTCAAATTATGGGAAAAATAACTTCAGAAGTGAGAATTCACTCTAGAAGTAGAAATTTCTTTCATAAGTAAAAACTTTTACCAAACAGATTTATACTTCAAAAGTTGCATACCAAACGAGTTTCTATTTCAGAAGCACTCTTGAAACAAAAATTCACTTCTAAAAGGGTTACCATGTGCATCCTTAATAAAAAAATTATTTTTTAAAGAAATTTTAAAAAATAAAAAATGAAGTAGAAAATTTTCAACCACCGACAATAATTGGTCGTAAAAGATTTTGTGTTACTAATGTTCTATAAGTAAAAATTTTTAACTGTTACCAAACGAATTTCTTTGATCAGAAATCAACTTCTGGAGCAGAAGTTGATTTCTAAAATAGAAGTGTTGGCATGCGCGCCCTAGAGCACCGTTTGCTTCGGAAAGAATGAATGGTTTAAAGAACATTTTCTTAAAAATGATAGCTTACATTGGTTATACAAAAGAATAAATGAATAATATTTTTATCATCAAGAAAATATTTAAACATAAATTATTATCGACAATGAAAATATTTTTTTGTTGGTTAATTATTTTAAGTATCTATAATTTTAAGAAAATATTTTTCAAATCATTTATTGTCCATGAAACAAAGAAAACGTAAATCAAGCGCAACTCCTTGCATCACGTTGTTGCAACTTGTCTTCATCTCAATCTCACCGAAGCCGATTTGACGGGTCCCCTACGTTGCTATCCCGTAAGCTTGAATTCTCCTTCGCTTATCTCAAGATCGAACCTCTCTATTTGCTCAAGCTTATTGCAAAAGCAGTTCCCTTTCTGGAGTTAAAGGTTTTATTTTGAAATGAATTTGGGGAAAGCAAGGGCCAGTGCGTCGTTTTTGCCCTTTCTTGCCACGTCAATTGAAGATTATTCACGAAAATGAATTGAAATTATCCAAATTGCGCTTAAATTTCTTTTACAAAAATTTCACTTCGCAGTAATAATTTAATTTAAAATGTCGCATGGGACGATTTATTGGAATGGACACTCAAGTGAACGATTTTACACCGATTCAGTGCTCAAGTGATTAAAAAAAGAATAACACCCAAATAAGCACGGTACAAAAGTTATGACACTTATGCTGTCATTATCCTGTTCAGGTTGAATCGGTGTATTAGCATCAATTTGATCCAAGATATTCTTAGCAATTTATTTGACTTGTTTTCTAAAGGGGACGAAGCCATAGGTCTTGTCGCTTAGCATCGAGGTCATGGCTCAAGCAAGTAAAGACTCGGGTTCGGACATAGGGTTCTTGATTCGGCTGGCGAGGCAGCCTCACGGCCCTTGCTCGCGACCGGTGAGGACTTAGACAAGGTCGCCACAATAAAATGAAAAAAGAAAAAGAAAAATAGATATATAATTTAAAAAAATTAAAGATTGAAAAAATTATTCACTCATCATCAGTGGTGCCACGTAGGACAAACAACGTCCATGTCTATAATTTTCGATCAAAATTTACCAAATGAACTACATTGAAAATTCTCTAAAGATTTAGAACCGGACCGATCAAATCAAAAGATTTGAGACCAAGGTTGTACATGTACAAAAAGTTTTAATTTTATGTTTTTTTTTTTGAGAAATTGGTCCTGATTCGGACACTAGGCACACAGGCTCCTGTAGCTGTGATCTCAAGTCAGGCAACCAAGTTCCAATATATTCATCAAAGAGCCTGAGTGAACGATTATTCACGAGGACTCTTGATCCTATTAATGTGGTTGATAGTAGAGATGCATTAGCCAAGACACCATTGTCGTGGACCGAAAGTTCTATGATCCAACTGTACTCATGTATCCTTATGAGTGGAGCTTGTGGTGTCAGGGTCAAGAGTGAGGATGCAAATGGGACGATACAACTGGTCTGTAAATGTGGCGTCGGGTGATTTGTGCTAGGAGTTCTATTACATAAAGATTTTTGCTCTTAGGAGCTCTGAGGAAGGGGGTTGGCCTCCCCTCTCGTGCACAAACTGATCGGGAGTAAATGTAACTATCTTGATGAGGTCATGACGGGCCGAAACCAGTTATTATACTTAAGGATTCTGTGTGTCTCGCTCAAGTAACTAGATGACTGAGCCAAGCTAGGCATGGTACGATCCGATACGAGGATGCTATTCGCCATTCTGTTCTTAGGAGCAACTATAGAAGAAAGACTGGCCTGGCGTACTCGACTCACTACGTGCCGCACAAACTATTTCACGACCAAATATCTACGGGTCCATGACACTATACTTTGGCTTGTTTTTTGATTGGTAATGAACTTGCATCATGTTATTTTCCTTCTCTAGATGACTGGGCTATCCTAATTGAGACTCCCTTTCGCTACTTATTGCACTCTAAGAAGTCATAATTACTGCTCGCTTCGACAATGACGACTTAGTCGGATTTTCCCTTCTCTTCTTTGTCCTTTTTTTTTCTGTCTTGAAATTGATAAATTAGTCGAGCAACATAAACTTAGAATTAGAAAGCAGTTCAAAATATGGACTACACCAGAGTCAGACTTTTGCACATCTCCAAATGGAGATTTCCTTAGTGTTGGATCAAAAAAGGTACTGGAAGGATCCGGTCTTTTAAATATTCCTACCGAATTTTCTTTGAAAATTGCATGTAAGAAATTGATCCGTACCATTGCATTTCATTCAAATTACTTGAATTGTTAGATGCGTAGTGTATACCATCAAGGGCAAATGTAATGCCCTGGAGTTTTCCCGAACCGCTACATGATTGTGGCATCGAAGAGCAGATCTTATTAGCTATTCTTGATGCTTAATGACTTAGGAGTTACAAATATCATTCAAGACAAGATCTTAACATCACGAAGCTTCCCTCATTAGCTACGAGCAAAGCAAACGGCGACAACATAAGAAAGTAGCAACAAGATCTGCACAAACTCCCAAGGAATACATATGATCCGGAAACCTAGGCTCAGCCACAGCAACAAGTGGGATCTTCCTAGGCGTTGAGAGCCTAAAAACCTCCTCCATGTTCAAGTCCTCCTTACTCAAAACCCCAGGCAACTTCCAATAGAACCCGTGCAATAGATTGGCTAGGCTTGCCTGAATCACCTTGAGCCCGAGGTTGTACCCCGAGCACATCCTCCTCCCGGATCCAAAATGCAGGAACTCGAAGCTCTGGCCCTTCAAGTCGTTGTCTTGCCTGAGGAACCTCTCGGGCAGGAACTCGTCTGGGGTGTTCCAGATCTCAGGGTCCCTCGTGATGCTCCACACAAGGACAAGGGCCTAGGTGCCCTTGGGGATGTCGAAATTGTTGATCTTGCAATCCTCCCTCGTCATTCGGGGCATGAGCATTGGTGCCACCAGGTGGAGCCTCATGGCCACCTTGGTGATGGCGTCAATGTAGGATAGGCTTGCGATGTCCTTCTCGCTCGCCCGCCAGTCTCTCTCAATCACCCTATCCAGCTCCTCAATGGCCTTCTTGAAGATCTCCGGCCTCTTTAGGATCTCCGAGATTGCCCACTCCACTGTCGTGGCTAAACTCTCGGTCCCTCCTGTGATTAGGTCTTGCAATCGCAAGTCATACTGGAGTATTAGAGAGATAATTATCAAAAAAAAAAATCCTAAACTTATTGGACTGTGGTTGGTGAGGGTGAGCTTCGCTAGAGGCCGGCCAGATCGACCTCATCAGACCTAGCCTCTGGCCAGCAACAAGTTGAAGGAAGAAGAGAGAGGAAAGACAAAGAAAAGGAATAAAATAATAAATAAAGTGACTTTATAGTGTATATCGAACTATCTATCTCCACCAACTAGACTGTTCCTACTTTTTAATAAGTAATGCCAAAACTCAAATAAATCGCTGCAGTAGCATAAACTGAATGTAGTCCTACTTCTATGCAGCAACATTTCCTCTCCCCTCGTCGTATAGTTTACCTCCAATATTTGCGTAAATCGCAAGATTAACAAGTCAATTGAAATTGCCCTTACCAAAAAAAAAAAAAAAAACAAGTCAATTGAAATTGGCCTCAACACAAGTTGCCTTTTAACTAGTTTATGCAGGATTGAATCTGCAAATTAAGGAGAAGAATTTGGTGCCAACGCGCGCATAAATAGTACCTGAGTGAACGCTTCGACTCCTCCCCTGTCGATGTTTACTTCGAGATTCGGATCGTCGGCGAACTGCAAGAGCACGTCTACCATGTCCTTGGCGACGTAGTTCGCGACCACGCGTCGCCTCATGTCGTGCTCATCCAGGACGTGCTCTAGAAGCCGGTCCATCTTCTTGTTCACCGCCTTCATCCTCTTGACGTAGCCCTGGAGGTCCAAGACGTGCTTTTACAATTTCCATCGAGGGGAAGTGTCTGCTCGTGTCGAATTATCATTGACAGTCTCCTATAGCTGGGACCGAGAGAATAACCACGTTATTTTGGGAAACAGATTTTAGGAAATTGTTTAATTACGCTTGGAATCCTGAGTTTGCAAATCCAAATCTGGTGAGTAAATAAAAGATCAAATCCACTAGAGAGTACAGAGAACAGTAAGGGACTTTTGTGGTTGGGAAGAATGGGAAGAAATCAACCGCAATGAGTGACAGAAATCTGGAGGAAGAGAAAAACAAATCCATAAGAAGACTCTAGAATACTTGCAGTAACATATGAAACTAAACGATGCTTAGCTATTCAAAGAACGCAAATCACTATCAATCTCACGTGATGGAAAGCAGTTTTGCTCTACAGAAAGATGGGCTGATTATGCGGACCATGATGGAAGGTGAAGAGCAAGTGCCTAAAGTTTCGTCTCTTATATCTGAATAATACTCATAAATAACACAGAATTTCATCATATGCTTATCATCAAACTTTGATATTTCATCCTTAATTCAAAATTTTCAACTATTAGTTATTCAGTGGAAAGTCTTTTCTTTTCATTTCAGATTGCAGAAATTATTAATGTTTCGATATCATGGAACAGAGAACTCTTTTCGCCTCTTTTTCTAAAAAATGCACAAAAATTTTAAAAAGCATATGAAGTACAAGTTGAATTGTTAGTAAATTAATCTAAACTATCAAGGATAAGGAAGATTTGATTTGACATTCAAAATGCGAGAGATCTTTGTAATTTTAATATTACCTCACTGGTGGATATTATTGAAATCTAATTATAATTTGACGTTTATTTTTTTTATACAGAATTGTCCTATTTTGGCAGTTTCTTCCGGATGGAGTTTGCAATATAGGGACGGAAAGTGTATATTGCTTACCTTGTCAAAAGTTTGTTCAAAAGATTTCACATCACTACCAACATATTTTAAAATGATTTTATTTTAACTTTACATCAATTAGCTTATAACACGAAATACATATAATAAAACTATTCAACTAACAAGATTACATTAAAGAGGAGTGACATTTGTTAATTGAATTTTGTGTAACTTTATTGATTGATAGTTCTCAACAGGAGTAGTTTTGGTTGAACATGACACAATGTATTGTCTCTTTTAGTCATACAATTTAGGTTATTCTCAAAGATCGAGCATCTTCCCACAAGTTGAAGAAAAGCATAAAACATGAAAGTTTTAATGAAAATTACATGTTCATATGCATATATAAATAATGCATAACTTTAATTTAGTTACCGAAATTTTTCAAGTGATAGATATTCTTATTATCTACATTGCACATATATGTATATGTGCGTGGGCGTGTAATATAAGCAATGTTATTTTGTAATTTGTAAATAGATATGGTGCTCTCTTCCCTTACCTAGCTCTAAAACCCTACATTCTCATTCGCTTTTGTCCATCCTTCTCTCCTTAAACCCTATAAACCCCATAAACTCTCCCATATGAAACTACTGAGAAATGGCCTTCTCTTCTATTCTTTGCCGAACGGCCTCCTCTTTTGCGCCTCTCGCGGTCCGCGCTCTCCGGAGCCAGAGGAATTATCACTCCACCATCCTCACCGCTCTTAACCAGATGAGGATCGTTTCCGGCGAGCCTCGTCTCAGTCCCTTTCTGCCTCGTCATACCTACTCCACGAAGAGACCGAGCTTCGACGAGAATCTCCTCCGATTCCTCGACTTGGAGATCCAGCGCGCCGAGGAGCCCCTCGTGCACGATCGGGTGAGTGAAAACAAGGATGATATCCTTTCAGGCAAATGATTAAGCCTTCTTTGTTTTTTGCTGCAGAAGGAAGAAACATGTTTCTAGACTCAACAACTGGCTTTTATTTTTCTATCAAGGATCATGCCATTAAATATGCTTTGGCCCTTATTTTTTCTATGCAAAACTGTGTCGGGTGTGACATGGATGGCTATTCCTATAACAGATTCACCTTTGCTTTTGAAATTATGATGTGCTTTATAGTTTCGAGAGGCACCAGCTGGGTTCCCCTTTAAAATTGAAGACAAGCCTGGATCTATAATGATGTCAAGGGAGTATCAGGGTGAACAGGTAAAAGTCAAAGTCAGGATGCCTGACTCCTACTCTGAGGGCAAGACCAATTATGACGACCTGGACTATAGTGATTATAAATGGAGCATTCCTCTGGTCGTAAGCGTTGCCAAGGGGAATGGACAGTTGATTGAATTCCACTGCAATGCTTGGTTGTATATGTTCGTTATTAACCGCTTGGCTGTTAAGAATCCTGCAAACGCTGAGGACCAAATTGTTTTTGAAAGGCCTGATTTTAAGTGAGCTATTTTTCTTTTCGCCCCCGCTATCTCTAAGATACGTAGTTTGTATCTGGTCTAATTCCTGTCCCTTCACCTAACTATTTCACATTCTCTCGTGCCTTCCCTCTTCTCCAGGGCTTTGCATGAGAACCTGCAGAAAGCATTTCGCAAGTATTTAGCGATTAGAGGAATCACAGCCAGCACGGTCAATTTCTTGAATGACTACATGATCAGCAAAAGCAGCAGAGGGTCCTTGATGGGGTTGAAGATCCTCAAAAAGTTTTTTGAGGCGTAATTTCGCTTGGTAGGATTTCAGCTCTCAGTTATGGTTCGAGATTCTCCATTGCAATAACTTATTCCGTCTTAATGTAGACCACAAGCGTTGGCCACTGCTTGAATGGAATATCTTTAACCGAGAGACGTTGAAAAGGTCCACATGTAGATGTTTTGTTGGTTGATTATGACTAGTTGCCAATTGCTCTAATAGAAGTCAGGGGTGATGGGTTTCAGGATTGATGGTTCCCACCCTAGAATCGAAAACCGCTTGCTAGAGGCCGATTTCGCAAAACGCAAACTATGAATCGCCCGCTCGTTTTATGGATCCAATCGAGGACGGCACCACCGGTCTCGTTCGAACCTAAATCAAGGGCAACTCCTTGCATCCCGTTGTTGCACTTGTCTTCATCTCAATTCACCGAAGCCGATTTGACGGGTCCCCTACTTTGCTATCCCGTAAGCTTAAATTCTCCTTCGCTTATCTCAAGAGCGAACCTCTCTATTGCTCAAGCTTATTGCGAAAGCAGTTCCTTCTCTGGAATTAAAGGTCTTATTTTGAAATGAATTTGGGGAAGCAAGGGCGAATGTGCCGTTTATGCGCTTTCTTGCCACGTCAATTGAAGATTATTCACGATAAAGAATTGAAATTATCCAAATTGCACTTAAATTTCTTTTATGAAAATTCACGTTGCAGTAATAATTTAATTTAAAATGTCGCATGGGACAATTTATCGGAATGGCACTCAAGTGAATGATTTTACACCGATTCAGTGCTCAAGTGATAAAAGAAGAAGAAGAAGGCTAACACCCAAATAAGCGTGGTAAAAAAGTTATGGCACTTACTATCCTGCTCTGGTTGAATTAGTGTATTACCAAGATATTTTTAGCGATTTATTTGACATGTTTTCTGAAGGGGATGAAGTCATAGGTCTTGTGGTCTAGCATCGAGGTCATGGGTCAAGCAAGTAAAGACTCGGGTTCAGACATAGGGTTCTTGATTCGGCCAGCGAGGTGGCCCCATGGCCCTTGCTCGCGATCGGTGAGGACCTAGACGAGGGTCACCGAGCCTACGCTGGTTGCTGCAATAAATGTGAAAAGAAAAAGAAAAATAGATATATAATTTTAAAAAATTAAAGATTGCAAAAATTGTCCACGTCATCATTGGTGGTGTCACATAGGATAGACGGCATCCATGTTCGTAATTTTTGACCAAAATTTACCAAATGGATTACGTTGATAAATTATCAAAAGATTGAGAACCAAATTGATCAAATCAAAAGATTTGAGACTGAAGGTGTACAAGTACAGAAAGTTTATAAAAAAAATTTTGTTTTTGAGAAATTGGCCCTAATTCAAACACTAGGCACACAGGCTCCTGTAGCTGGGATCTCAAGTCAGGCAGCCAAGTTCCATAAAATTTTGTAGTACCATGAAAATTTTGTCTTATCAATAGAAACGCACCGAAAGTTCCAATATATTCATCAAAGAGCATGAGTGAACGATTCATGGGAATGGGCACTCGAGACAAAATTGTGAGATCTAAAGAGATAATCACGAGAACACTTGATCCTATTAATGCGGTTGATAGTATAGATGCATTAGCCAAGACTCCATTGTTCTAGACTGAAAGTTCCATGGACCAATTGTACTCATGTATCCTTATGAGTGGAGCTTGTGGTGTCGGGGTGAAGAGTGAGGGATGCAAATGGAATGATACAACTGGTCTGTGAATGTGACGTCGGGGTGGTTTGTGCTAGGAGTTCTATTATATAAAGATTTTTGCTCTTAGGAGCTCTGAGGAAGGGGGTTGGCCTCCCCTCTCGTGCGCAAACTGATCGGGAGTTAATGTAACTATTCGGATGAGGCCATGACGGGCTGAAACCAGTTATTATACTTAAGGATTATGTGTGTTTCACTCAAATAACTAGATGATCGAGCTAAGCCGGGCATGCTACGATCTGATACGAGGATTCTATTCACCATTCTGTTCTTAGGAACAACGATAGAAGGAAGGCTGGCCTTGCGTACTCGACTCACCGAGTGCCGTGTCGCGACCCGAAAAATATTTAATAATTTTTTTTTCGGGTGAATGGATTATCGGGTTAATTGACTAACCTAATTCGGACCCTCCCAAGTCTTACCGAATCGCAACTTAAGTTCTTTTCATGCAAAGATTTTTTTTTATTTGGAGTCGCCACTAATCATTTTTGGTAGATCGATTAGAAACCTAAATAAATTAGCGGGAGAACTAATTTATTTCTGCGAACCAGAAAAAATGAGTTCAGGGACTTGATTACGCTAGATTATTCTAACGCCCTTTCAGTTCCATTTTATTTCATGAAAACTCATTTGGAATGATTGGGAAGAAGTTTGGGTCAAACTGATCAGAAGAGTAAAATGGTCATTTTTCAAGGATCGGGAGGTGGAAACATCAAAAATAGGATTGGCTAGTCGAAAAAATTTTTATTTGGATACGCATAAATTAACGACAACACAAATACGAATGCGGGATGTGGATATGGAGGCATGCGAGTACGACATGACATAATCGAAATTTAAATCAATTCATTTGGACAAGGAAATTCTCGAAGATTTAATGGCTAGGATTGTTACCTGATTTGACAGATTTGATTGTCGAATTCGGACCTCGTGTCGCCTTATGGATCAAGATTGCGGCTCGAACGATGGAGATGAACTCGTGACTTATGTTGATCGGTAGAGAAATCAGTGATGGTAACACCAAGATTTAAACTCCCACCATCTTCAAAACTCTCTTTAAAAAAAAAAGATTCTCTCTCTTTTTATTTTTTCTTTCTCTCTAATTTTTTTTCAATCTCTCAAAACTCTCTCAAGCATCCAAAATTTTCTTTCTCCCCTCCAAAAATCCTCTCCCTTCAAGCTCTCTTCCTCCTCCTTTTATAAACCACTTATTTATCTTCCATTCTAATTTTTCCACTAACTCTATCTCCCATTCTAATTTCTCCACTAACTCTTCTTCATTTCATCTTCCCTTCTCCATATCCATATCTCATTCTAATTTCTCCACTAACTCTTCTTCATCTTCATCTTCCCTTCTCCATATCTATCTCCCATTCTACTAACTCTTATTCATCTCCATCTTCCCTTCTCCATTCTCATCTTATTTTCTCTATCTATTCTTCTCCATCTTATCTTCTCCATCTCCTCCTCTCCATCTCCTCTTCTTCATCTCCTCTTCTCCATCTCCTCCTCTCCATCTCATATTCTCCATCTTCCCTTCTCTATTCTAATTTCTCCACTAACTCTTCTTTTTGTTATTTGCAAAATAATCCCTCAAGTGTTAGGTATTTGCACTCTAGTCCCTGAGATTTTAAGTATTTGCAATTCAGTCCCTGAAGAAATATTTCTTTCACAATTTTCGACACACCTCCCCTAGGCTTAGTCAAAATTCACCACATGTCAAATTTAAGCTCATTTCTTGCCGCTGAAGATAATGCAAAATTTAATTAAATCCCTTTTGCAAAATTGAGTCATTCTGGGTATAATTGGGCCAAAATGGAAATTTAAAATATTAGAGAATAATGTCACAACTCCTAAAAGTGAAAAAATGAAAATAAATTGACTTAAATTAAAATTTTTTGGCCCGATTTGAGATTATGCTCATGAAGAAATACACGACCCCGAATTGGATTATTATTATATATATTTTTAATTTGCGATGGCCAACATGAAAAGGAATTTAAAAGAAAAATATTGACTATTTTTATGTATTTTTGTGGCCTCAAATGCTATTATTTATTAAATATTTTCCTAATTTCTAAAAAATATTAAAAAAATGGGAAAATTATGGAAAATTATTTTTTGGTCAAAATTGGTTCCCTAGGCTTGGCCAAGGTCCCCAAAGTTGATTTTTTAATTTTCTCATTTTTTGTTGATTTTTTTATGAATTTTCGAAAATAAAAATACTGAAAAATACGGAAAATACGAAAAATCATTTTTTGGTCAAAATTGGTTCTCTAGGCTTGGCCAAGGTCCCCAAAGTTGATTTTTTAATTTTATGAATTTTTATGGATTTTCTATTAATGATTAAAAATCAGGTGTCAACAGCTGCCCCTCTTTGAAAGGAAGCTCGGTAGAGGTTCATTTTAAAGACGACACCTGAATCCTAACAGACTAAACACAAGACAATAAACAGAGTCGTGACATTTGATCTCCAATACCTTTCTGTAAGTTCTGATTCAGACCTGGTTGGAGGAGACTTTCATGCAGTGAGGGAGAGAAGAAGATGAGAGTTTACCTGGCACTTACCTGCCTGTTGTGTGGCGGTTGCCTGACGTGCGACCTCTACTGAAATGGAATGAGAACCTAAGGATTCATTATAAGAAAACCTTAAGGTGGTTGAACTTGAACCCGTATGGTAGGTTACCCCATGGTAGATTCCTGAAAGAAGGACTTTTAAGTGCCTGTAAGAAGGACTTGGTGCCTGTAAGAAGGACTTGGTGCCTGTAGGAAGGACTTTTGCGTGCCTATAGGAAGGACTTAGGTGCTTGTAAGAAAGACTTTTGCGTGCCTATAGGAAGGACTTAGGTGCCTGTAAGAAGGACTTGGTGCCTGTAGGAAGGACTTGGTGCCTATAAGAAGGACTTTTGAGTGCCTGTAAGAAGGACTCGGTGCTTGTAAGAAGGACTTTTGCGTGCCTGTAGGAACGACTTGGGTGCCTGTAAGAAGGACTTTTGCGTGCCTGTAGGAAGGACTTGGGTGCCTGTAAGAAGGACTTTTGAGTGCCTGTAGGAAGGACTTTTGAGTGCCTGTAGGAAGGACTTAGGTGCCTATAAGAAGGACTTTTGCATGCCTGTAGGAAGGACTTGGGTGTTTTGAAGGGTGTCATTCTGGGATCTGGGAAGACCAAGAATCCTGCAGAAACTCAAACCCGAATTATCTTACTCTGTCGCTCTAGGAATAAGCCAAAGAGGCAGAGATTAAGCGCACGAGAGCTAGTCGATTGTGAACTAATGAAGATTTCATGAGAACATATCATTCGTGAGTTGAAATGGTTCAGAAAACTTACTTGGGTCTTTTGAGTTAATGATCAAGGTATAGGCAGGCTAGCTGTGTTTGGAAGAAACACCCGGTGGTTTCTCAACAATAATTGTCAAATGAATTTCGAGCCCCTGGAAGGTAACACGAACATCGGGAATGTGTTGCCTGTCAAGCAATATCAGAGGTAACATGTGCAAGCATTTTCATCAAAGAGTTCATAAGTTCATGTAATAACTCATGATGCAATCAATTAGAAATGTGGATCATGCATAACCATTCTGTCAAGTTTCATTACCAATTCTATTCAAGGACGTTATCATAGTATGAACACCTCGAATGTAATCTGAATGGGGGATCTCAATCCAAAAGGGCTTTCTCTCACTCTCGAGAAAGGCTATTTATCCTGACTGCAGGATTGAAGAGAAATTACTCGATCTTACTATCATCACATTCAACAAGGGTCTGCGTAATCTCGCAATTGGTACGACTACGTCGATCTAGAGGTCTTGATTAGGACCATAATGTAGGCTGGGTCAAAGGCTTAACAAAGGGGACTCTTTTGAGTCAAGGCCGCCGACAGAAAAGTTTTTATCATTTGCTTCGGGTTTACAAGTCAAGAACCCTGCAAAAATGAGAGAGAAATAGCCTTGCTCGTACTTTTTTTTGAGCGATGCTTAAAATCATTCAACTCTACGTTAATTCAAGCGCCTTAATCAGAAAAGACTTTCATGGGTTGTAATTTAGGTTGGGATTGGGGACGAAGGAAGTAAAAGGCTTATTTTGGCTCAAAAGATATATGAGGTGGGTTTGACATTGGTGATCATTGCATTTTACCACCAGTCTCGACCCTCAGAATAGTCCTTAAAGAACACCATAGTTGTATGGGAATAGTGTCAATTTCTGCTGATACCGTCATTACTCCTGAACGGTGTAGACTTTAACTGTGTATATTTTGCAATCTGGCTCCTTTGAAAAGTTTTCTTTTGCAACCAGATCCTATTGGGGATTTACATTGATTTGAACGGGCATTGGCCTTACTTTTGACTGGCACTTTTCTTTTTCGTGCCCAGGGACTAGCTTTTCTTCTTTTGGTCCCGCCTTTTGCCTTTTTGTCTTTTCTGTTCAGTTTTCTAAAGATTGTGCTATATACACATGCATATAAAAAAATCACACTTGAATAGATGACTCGAGAACTCTTTGTGGACTCATTTCTTCTGAGTTCTTCAGCTTCGAGGTGTTGCCATCTTTGTTTTAGAATGAGCAATGATCACCAACAGGGCTTTAAGAAACGAATATGCAGGCTCAATTGGGCGATGTAAAGGATAAGAGTGTATTGGATAGAGAAACGAATGCTTTTTATCGTCCTAAGGCACTTGGATTAGCGCACGAGATTGAAAGCTAAAACACTCTCGAAAATTGATGTTAGTCCGAGTAAGAAAATTTCTAACTATTTACCTCGTGCTATTGCTAGGATAACCTTCATTTGGCCCCGATGTGGGGTGGTTCTTGACAGGGTTTATGAAATGAAACCGCCGCTCAAATGGGTTATCAATGGTCACCTGTAGTGTTTAGGATAGGGAAATGAATGCCTCCTTCCCTTCGGCTATCGTACCTTTTGCGAAAAAACCCATTGCCTTGGGGAATGCGAAACCTGTTTAGCGCACGACTCACTGTAGGTTACAATGTAGGACGTGTATGGAAATGACTTGCCTTTTATCATCCTTTCATGCCCCATTCTACACATCCGATGCATCATACGCAATTTGTGCTCCAAGTTAGAATTTGTATAATAAAACATGCAGAAGAGTCATGCATAAGTCATGGAATGTGTAAACACAATGCTGATTTGACAATTTTTAGCATAACATGTGTTTTTAGAATGTGAAAGTATGGAAGAGAATTTCTCAAGAATGTGAGAATTTGAATTGCCTCCGGAAATATGGGCGGACCGAATAAATTGAAGGTCCATTCCTTAAGTCAAGGAGTGGCTCGAAATGCATGGGTGAAGTGAAGCATTTGGGCCCTTTTTCAATGTTGACAACCGTCATGGTTGTCGGTCGAATGCCCCTACAAAATGCAGAAAGATTATCTTTGAAACCGAACTAAGGAAGACATACTCCCCTTTTCACTTCAAGGTTTGCCATCAATAGACCTCATCAGATGATCGTAATTTTGCCCCTTGGGCTTGTCTTCTTCGACATGTTACATGTTAGTATAAATATTTCCTGTCAAAAGGGAAAGAGACGTGTCAGCTAGTATTGGAAAGGATAAACTGGAAACGATACTGGTTTACTGTTTATCTTGAATGCCTTGCAAGACCTCTTTGTGAGTTTTCACCGGGTTGAGTTAGGCTAAGATCGTAGCAAAGTATTGACTTCGGTCTCGTTCGTCGAGTGTTATTGTTTCCTTCGTCATTCCCTATGTTATCAGGCCCACGGGATCGTAGGCATCTCTGGGGGCTTTCTATTAATCCTTGAGATGACACGGTCTTGTTGCATTGCATCGGACAATTCCACGTCACGATATTTTTCAAGGCAATTTACAATCCCTGTTAAGAACGGAATAAATTAATTCAAAGCTCGAGATGATTATGGGTAAATTGAAACGATACAAAATTACTTTTCTTTGAGACTGCTTGGGCTTTTTATTTGCAATTTCTTTGTTTAAAGCCGTCAATCCTCTATCGGAAAAATGGATTCGCTTGAGGCAAGTACCGTATAGGAGATATCATTGGAACGAATACATTTCACCTGTTCCAGTAAATTCTCATCAGTGGGACCCTCAATAGTGATTTTGGTGGCTTGTTGATTCGGGAGCTTTCCCTGAATCTGGGATCACATGAAATAAATGCGTGTATGCATAAATGCATGAAATGCATGTAATAGTCTTAAAGTGACTCAGATTGTCCAAAAGGTAGCCAAAGCGGCTCCTACTTTCATTTCAAGGATAATATTGCTTGACTGCATCCGCAATTACTTGATACCCTAACTCTTTCCCATCCATGTTTACAAGAATCAAGGCTCCCCCAGGAAGGACCTTTTTGATGACATAAGGACCCTCATAATTTGGGGTGAACTTGCCCCCGAGATGAGAAACATTTGGAACTGTCTTTTTCACTACAAGATCTTCTACTTTAAAATTCTTGAGCCTAACTTTTCGATTGAACGCTTTGGCAACTCTTCTCTGGTAGCTCTGACCATGACATATTGCCCTCAGACGCTTTTCGTCGATCAGGTTCAACTGTTCATACCTCTGCTGCGTCCACTCTGCTTCAAAGAGTTTGACTTGGGATAAGATTCTCAGAGAGGGGATTTCAACCTCTACTGGTAGAACTGCCTCCATATCATAAACTAGGGAATATGGGGTTGCTCCAGTCGAGGTTCGTATTGAAGTCCGATATGCCATCAACGCGTACGGCAATTTCTCATGCCAGTCTCTATAATTCTCTGTGGTTTTTGCCAGGATTTTCTTGATGTTCTTGTTTGCCGCCTCTACAGCTCCATTCATTTGTGGGCGATAGGGAGACGAATTAAGATATCGAATGTTGAATGCTTGGAGGAGGTTATCGACTATCTTATTGTTCAAATTGGAGGCATTGTCTGTGATTATCGCTTGAGGGGCCTCATATCGGGAGATGATATCCCTTCTGATGAACTTGGCCACATTCTTTGCTGTGACATTCGCATATGAGCTTGCTTCGATCCACTTCGTAAAATAGTCGATCGCTACCAGGATGAAGCGGTGCCCATTGGAAGCATTAGGGCGAATCGGACCGATCATGTCTATCCCCCACATGGTGAATGGCCAAGCCTCTGACATCTGGTGGAGCTCGTTCGGGGGTGCGTTAATTCTGTCGCCGTATACCTGGCACTGATGACAGGACCTTACATGTTGGTTGCAGTCTGCCTCCATGGTCATCCAATAGTAACCAAGCCGCATGATTTTCTTTGCGAGGAGGTGGCCATTCATATGAGGACCGCATATTCCTTCATGGATCTCCTTCATGACCATGTTTGCTTCTTTAGCGTCTACACATCTCAATAGGATTGAATCGAAGGATCTTTTATAAAGAGTTTGGCCGTTCAAGAAGAATTTGGTAGCCATCTTTGCTATGTACTTCTTATCTCCGATCTGACTCCCTGGAGGGAATTCTCCTTTCGAAAGATAATTTTTAATGTCGTGATACCAGGGCTCGCTATCGAATTCGCCTTCCACTAGCATGCAATAAGCTGGCTGATCCATGACATTGATTTTTAAAGGCTTGATGTCGAGCCCGTCCTCTACTTGCAACAATGAAGATAGAGTGGCTAAGACGTCTGCAAAGTGATTCTGGGTCCTTGGCAGATATTCAAACGAGATTTCATCAAAATTACCGGTTAACTCCTCTAGCAACTCATGATAGGGAATGAGCTTAGAATCTCTTGTTCTCCATTCTCCCTGAGTCTGGAGAATAATCAGCATGGAATCCCCATAAACCTGTAACCTTCGCACCTTCATGGTGATGGCTAATTGCAGACCTAGAATACAGGCTTCATATTCTGATATATTGTTGGTGCATGGAAATACCAACTTCGTGGAAACCGGATAATGTAAGCCGTCCGGGGATATCAGTACTGCCCCGGTTCCAGATCCGGCCAAATTAACGGCACCATCAAAATACATGGTCCACTTATCATCAGACAATGCGAGGATTCGATCCTCGACCTCCTCCTCATCAGGGATTACAAACCCCTGTGAATTTTCTGCCAACATGTCGGCTATGGCCCGCCCCTTGACTGACTTCTGAGGTGAACTCCTTATGTCAAATTCTGATAACAGTACTTGCCACTTGGCCAGCTTTCCCAATAAGGCGGGTTTCTCCACCAAGTACTTAATTGGGTCGCATTCTGTTACTAGCTGGATATGGTGGTGGAGGGTGTATTGTCTCAACCTGTGGAGTACCCAGATTAGTGCGACGCACGTCTTTTCAACCATCGGGTAATTAGCCTCCGATTGCGTGAACTTCTTACTCAAGTAATAAACTGCTCGCTCCTTCCCGTCCTCCGGTTTCGTCTGGACGAGTAGAGCTCCTAATGATTCTTGATATATCGTCAAGTACAGAGTCAAAGGGACTCCTGGGGTTGGTGGTACCAATACTGGAGGTAGGATCAGATACTCCTTGATCTTCTCAAATGCCTTATGGCATTCTGAATCCCAAATGACTTTGGCACCCTTCTTGAGGAGCTTGAAGAATGGTTTAGCCACATCAGAAAGCTGGGATATAAATCTGGCAATGTAGTTTAGCCGTCCCAGCAGGCTTCTCACTTCCCTTACTGAGGTTGGGATACTAATGTCCCGTATAGCTTTTATCTTGGAAGGGTCGACCTCGATGCCATGACTGCTAACCACAAATCCCAAAAGCTTTCCAGATTTTGCTCCGAATATGCACTTGTTGGGGTTCAGCCTTAGCTTATATTTTCGTAGACGTTCAAACAACTTTCTTAACACCAGAACATGGTCTTCTCCTGGTCTGGACTTGGCAATCATATCATCTACATACACCTCGACTTCCTTGTGCATTATGTCATAGAATAGAGCGACCATGGCCCTTTGGTATGTCGCCCAAGCATTCTTCAACCCGAAAGGCATAACCCTATAACAAAAGGTGCCCCATGGTCTTATGAATGAGGTCTTCGCCTTATCTTCCTCCTTCATTAGGATCTGATTATAGCCAGAAAATCCATCCATAAAGGAAAACCGTTTGAACCCGGCTGTACTATCGACCAACACGTCTATGTGCGGCAAAGGAAAATCATCTTTTGGGCTGGCTTTATTCAGGTCTCGGTAATCGACGCAGATTCGGACTGTACCATCTTTCTTCATCACTGGCACGATGTTAGCGATCCAATCAGCATAGGGGATCGCTTCTATGAATCCCACCTTGAGGAGCTTCATCACTTCCTCTTCAATTTTCTTGGAAAGTTCGGGCCTCGTTCGCCTAAGCCTTTGTTTTTTTGGCAGGATGCTAGGGTCAATGGGCAGTACGTGTTCCACAATATTAGGGTTGAGGCCGGGCATGTCTGCATACGACTAAGCAAAGACATCTTGGTATTCCCTGAGAAGTTCAGTCGTTCGGGCAGCTTCAGAGGGTGACAAGGACTCCCCAATCCTCACTTCTCTAACATTCTGTGAGTCGCCCAAGTTCACTACCACTACCTCTTCTGTTGTTAGGGGTTTAAACTCTTCATACTGACTCCAATCTCTCTGAATATCTATGAAATCCTCATCTTCTTCCCCAATGCCACAAGAGTAATCTCCTTGGTGATCCGAGTCACACAACAGCCTATTATGCATGCTTGGAATGATATGCCTGAAATGTCATGAAGATGATTAGTCCCTTTCAGCAAGTAGTTTTCATGCATGATTTTCAAAAACCATTTGAAAAAATGTAATAAGAGAGCCAATCCTCATATCCTCGGACATTTTTGCTTCTCTTAATTTGCTTGATAAACTAGGAAGCATGCGGGAATCCAGGCCTCAAATATTCAAGAATCGAAGATAGGCATCATCATTGGGCTGGTTTAGAATGTTCCCGCACGCCCTTAATAAAACGTGCACATGCATTTTATTAAATTTCACTGATAAGGCCGTATTACAAGGTAACCATTTGAACTAACGGCTCGAGATCCAAAGGTATTTTCTTGGAATTGAAAAGAGAAACAAAACGAAATGCAACAACTGAATTAAAATTGCGGTTAAAGAAATGCTAGCAGAAGAAGAGTCTCTTTACTCAGGCGAGATAGAGTCCTCGTCAAGCCTCTCAATGATGACGTTGACGGTGTCTTCTAGAAATGGATTGGATATATCAAGCTCTGCTGCGCCTTGAATGGCTTCATCTGCTAGCATCTTGGGACGCTAGGAGAAATACTGACCCAGCGAACTCCCGATCGCGTTAATTTTTCCTTTCCAAGCTCTGGAGCCGATGAATGAATTAATTCTGCCTCCTCGACTTCCATGGCCCCTATGATGGCCTCGGCGTCCATGACAGCTCCTGGAAGTAAGGCCCTTATTGGATTCACCAATATATCCTAGGCCTGTTCGGTGCTTGTTGATGTCCAATTGCAGCGGCGAGCGGATCCCTTGACCATTCTTTCCTAGACCGAGTCCAGGGATAAAACCATATGCCAATAGCATTTTTCCAGGTGCTAGAGTATACTTGGAAAGCGCAGGAGCCCTCATTTTGGTTCTTGGAGGTGCATGCGTGACTGTCACCAACTCGAGAGAATGATAGCTAGCCTCTTTTTTGGGCTCCGTCTCCACATATGGGACCGCGCTCTTCTGGTATGTGGTGAAGTCCATTTCCCCATGCACGGTTATCACTTTCCCATCAACCACAAATCGAACCTTCTTTTAGCAATATGGACCCTACGAAGTCTTCCAGTTGTACCTCATTGATAGTCTCTGGTACGTGTACTTCGTTTAGTACTTTCATCAGGGCATTTTTATGCCTTTCCGAATTGATAAAGAGGTCGAGTAATGAGATCTGAGCTGACATTTTCCTTAGCTGCTATATTACTTCAAACTCACTTGTCCTCACGATGGATAACGCCCTCTCCGCGTCCTCTTTTGACACCTCTCTCTTCTCTGATTCACCTTCTCTTAGTGGATAGCACCTGCCAGATCTCATGACGGCATCTATCTCACCTGTACCGTAATCCCAAGGGATAGCTCTGGGATCGTAATCCGCTGGTGGAGGGACCTTTATCACGATCTTTTCAACTCTTTCATCTTGTTGTGCCTTCCTCTGCTCCAGTTTAAGCTTTGTGAGGCAATTCACCGCATGGTCGAGGGAACTACTCTCAATGTTCTCCCTTTTGTCTACCTCGTCCAGCTTGATTACAAAGGGGGCCTTTGATCCTATCACAGCAATCAGCTCATCATTTTCGATGTATTTAGGATCGTAGTGAGAACACCATGCTTCAGGCGACATCCCTAAAGCGGCCATTTTAGCTAAATATTTCATTTTTTTCTCTCTTGAGACTTTCCTATCGACGGGGCATGTAGCAGCTAGATCAAATACCTCTTGTAGCTTTGTAACATCGACCATGAATTCCAACTCGTTCATGTCATTCTTATCCCATATGGCGTTTACCTTCTCGTGATCCGATAGGGGATTTCGCTGCATATTTGGTTCTGTCTTGTCAAACTCCAATACTCCTCCATCCATCAGCGCCTGCATCTTATATTTGAGCACGAGACAGTTATCTGCGTTGTGCCCTTTTTCGCCCATGTGATAGGCGCACGACTGGGTCTCGTCGAACCCAGGAAATCTCGGCGGATTCGGTCTAAGTGGCTGCTTGGCGACTAGGCGCCCTTCCAGTAACATAGGTAACAACTTCGATAGGGGACGAGGTAATGGAGTGAAAGACGGTGTGGTTCTTCTCTTAACTTCAAACTTTTTTGGAACCGATCCGGACGAGCCACCGTGAGTAGGGGTAGATCCTGAAAACTTCTTTGGCCTCGGCGGATTTGGTACAAAGGCGACTTCGCCTGCATTCTCCCTCTTGGCTGGATAAGGCCGTCTAAACGACGAATCTAGTATACGTTTCTCCCTTAAGGCCCATTCATGACGTTCTGTCACCCTGATGAGATGTGCGAAAGTTTGACTGCCTGAGGTATTAAGCTTCTCGAAGTATTCGAGCGGTAATGTCTTCAGAAATAGATCTACTAACTCCTCCTCCGGGATAGGTGGTTTGACATGGGTAGTTATTGCTCGCCACCTCTGAGCAAAAGTACGTATAGACTCATTCCTTCCTTTCAGGGTCCTCAACAAGTCTTCTCTGGTAGGCGCTGTAGCCGTGTTGAACTTGTATTGGTGAAGGAACTCCTCGGCCAAGTCGTCCCAATTGTCATACTCTTCCATGTCGAGTTCAATAAACCACACTAGTGCAGCGCCAGACAGGCTTTCTTGGAATGTGTTCATCAGCAGTGGGATATAGTCAGAGTAATGCGCCATTTTACACAAGTAGTATTTCAGATGAGCCCGGGGACAGCCTGTCCCATCGTATTTTCTCACAAACTCAGGTTCCTTGTACCCAGCTGGAACTTCTATCTTGGCGAACGGCGAGATTTTGTCGAACCGAGCCAACTCGTATCCTTGGCTACTAAGACACTCTTCGATCTTTACCAGCCTCCTCGCGCCTTCCTCAGTCCTGGCCGCGGGTTTCTCTTTCTTCTCCCTTTCTATGTCAACTACAACCGGTGAAGTCTTAGGGGGTGCTTCCTTCTCGGGTTCAGTACTTGCAGCCTGGTTGGTATCTAAGCCAGTAGATGTACCGGTATTTGTAAACGGACCGGTCTCGGGTGCACTAAGGGACTTCCATTGTGTGGCAGTCATCATCGCCTTCATTTCTGCCATCATGGCAGCCATCATGTTTATCTGGTTCTCGAGATTGGCCGCCCTAGGGCTCAATTCCTCACGTTCCATTCTTGTCCTAAGACGGGTTCTGATACGGCTACGTGGCACTTCCGTGGTCAATGGGTACCTGAAAAGAGAATTTATACAAATGAGTATGATGGATGAAAATGACGAGTCGATCCATGACAACTCTCTAGACCCAAGAAATGGAGCCAATATGATCAAAAGATTAATTCAAACAAGTTCCGATTTCGTCAGCTTTTACGAGAAAATTCGTATCAATTCCCACAGAATTCGAAAAAGTACCAAACTTTGCGAGCTGATAATTAAGACAATGATGTACAACTTTCATTTTTTGTGATTGGGAAGATTCCTCATGGATTAATATAGTTTAATACTTCTTTCTAAAAATTTTCTTCAGAAAACTGATTTGTCCGGTTTTTACTTTGAGGATAAATGGGTCATCAAAAATGTGAATTGATGCCCAAAAATTTCCAGTCCACTAATTAAAAGCCCAATCTACAACTTTCATGTTTTGATTTTTCTCAAAAGAGCATGTTTTCTAGTGATAAATGGAGAAATAAAAGTGAAGTTGAGAAAATTCCAGAATCCAGACAGTTTTTCTTTTACCTTAAATTCGGTAATAAATGGAAAATACATTGAATTAATTCAAAATGTTTTTGAATGATGAATTAGGTCTTGTGAATATTTTCTGTGAAGATTTTATGGGTCAATTAAAATCATAGAATTTAATAAAAATTATGCAATACCAGAGAGTCAAGTCTGAACAGTAACATTTATTACAAGAAAAGCTCATAAAGTCACGAAAATGCAATTAAACGTGGAACACGAATCCTAAACATGGCAAATCAAGCTATTTTTCTTTTCTTTGTGGCGACGCAATCTATAGATGAACGGGCATCTAACTCTTTCCGAAGTCGTGCATTCTCCTTAGCCAAAATCTCCATTTATTTCTTTGCCTTTTGCGCCTTCTTTGCATAGGTCTCGATCTCGGTTGACGGGTGGGCTTCACGATCACCAACGGGAACTTCGGAAGCATGTGAGTTGGTGTTACATGGTGCTTAATATACCGGGCCTTCGCATGATAACGTCTTTCCTTTCCCTCGAGCTCCTTCTTGGGTAGTGATAGTGAGCAAATCTTGGACTTGAGCCAAGTTTGGTCAAGATGCTTGATCTCGATTCCATAATTCTCGGCTGCAACGAATTCAACTTGAAACGTGTTTGGCCCCAAAGGTGGTGGAATATCCTGTAAAACTCCATATTGCCATACCACACGGAGAGGATGATACTGCGTCATGCCGGTAATACCCAAAAGAAGTATAGGCTCCCGCTCACCATGGTACAAACGAGCCTTAGAGACTTGAAACCATATAGCTTCCCATAGAAAAACCTTGGGACTCGGATATTTAAATAAATCAATCCACTCAGAATAAGAAAATCTAGCAATATTTTTTTGCAACTCTTGAAATTTTGCAATTGGGTTTTCCTCTTGACTTATCCGTGGAATGGTCATTCTTGAGCCGAACTTAGCATAATGAGAGAAAAACCACAATTGCAAAAGTCCAACCGGAGCATGAAATGTTTTGTCCTTGTTTTGCTTAAAACGAGTCAGAGATATAAAAGTCTCGGCCAGGATAGCATTAGTAAAGTTCATTCCACTGCAAACTTGCCTAGCTATTCAAGCCATGGATGGACTAATAAAATCCTTTTGGAGTGGAAAAATCACAAGTCCGAAGAAAGCTAGAATAAAAATCCTGCTTTGCAAGTGTGAATTGCTCTCATAAAAAAGTTCAATGAGGAATGAGAAAGGGCACATATGACAATTTCCTTTTAAAAATTTCCTCATTTTATTTTCGGTAATTTTCAAAAACTCAGCAAAAATAACAATTGGATCCGTTCCTACACAAGGGCGAATTAAATCAATACTCAAAGGTTTTCCAATGGCAATGCTATACTCTTCCAAAGTCGGAGTGAGCTCATGCTTACCTAAAATGAAAGTAGCGGTATATGGGCACCAGAAATGTGTAAGCGCCTGCATGACCCCAGTCTGTAGCCAAATACTCTACCCTTATAACTCCCACCTGAAAAACCATTTAACACCTAAAGGTTAAAATCCAACAAATTATCAAACCAAATGGGTTTCCATGAAATTTTTCTGGCCTAAGTCCTCTAGGTTCTCAAATTTTCGAAAACAAATTCAAGTATTCCAATTGGTGTCTTTTTTTCGAAAATTTAGAAATCCCTTCCCCAGCGGAGTCGCCAAGCTGTCGCGACCCGAAAAATATTTAATAATTTTTTTTCGAGTGAACGGATTATCGGGTTAATTGACTAACTTAATTCGGACCCTCCCAAGTCCTACCGAATCGCAACTTAAGTTCTTTTCATGCAAAGATTTTTTTTATTTGGAGTCGCTACTAATCATTTTTGGTAGGTCAATTAGAAACCTAAATAAATTAGCGCGAGAACTAATTTATTTCTGCGAACCAGAAAAAATGAGTTCGGGGACTTGATTACGCTAGATTAGTCTAACGTCCTTTCAGTACCATTTTATTTCATGAAAACTCATTTGGAATGATTGGGAAGAAGTTTGGGTCAAACTGATCAGAAGAGTAAAATGGTCATTTTTCAAGGATCGGGAGGTGGAAACATCAAAAATAGGATTGGCTAGTCGAAAAAATTTTTATTTGGATACGCATAAATTAACGACAACACAAATACGAATGCGGGATGTGGATATGGAGGCATGCGAGTACGACATGACATAATCGAAATTTAAATCAATTCATTTGGACAAGGAAATTCTCGAAGATTTAATGGCTAGGATTGTTACCTGATTTGACAGATTTGATTGTCTTATGTTGATCGGTAGAGAAATCAGTGATGGTAACACCAAGATTTAAACTCCCACCATCTTCAAAACTCTCTTTAAAAAAAAAGATTCTCTCTCTTTTTATTTTTTCTTTCTCTCTAATTTTTTTTCAATCTCTCAAAACTCTCTCAAGCATCCAAAATTTTCTTTCTCCCCTCCAAAAATCCTCTCCCTTCAAGCTCTCTTCCTCCTCCTTTTATAAACCACTTATTTATCTTCCATTCTAATTTTTCCACTAACTCTATCTCCCATTCTAATTTCTCCACTAACTCTTCTTCATTTCATCTTCCCTTCTCCATATCCATATCTCATTCTAATTTCTCCACTAACTCTTCTTCATCTTCATCTTCCCTTCTCCATATCTATCTCCCATTCTACTAACTCTTCTTCATCTCCATCTTCCCTTCTCTATTCTCATCTTATTTTCTCTATCTATTCTTCTCCATCTTTTCTTCTCCATCTCCTCCTCTCCATCTTCCCTTCTCCATCTCCTCTTCTCCATCTTCCCTTCTCTATTCTAATTTCTCCACTAACTCTTCTTTTTGTTATTTGCAAAATAATCCCTCAAGTGTTAGGTATTTGCACTCTAGTCCCTGAGATTTTAAGTATTTGCAATTCAGTCCCTGAAGAAATATTTCTTTCACAATTTTCGACACATCTCCCCTAGGCTTAGTCAAAATTCACCGCATGTCAAATTTAAGTTCATTTCTTGCCGCTGAAGATAATGCAAAATTTAATTAAATCCCTTTTGCAAAATTGAGTCATTCTGGGTATAATTGGGCCAAAATGAAAATTTAAAATATTAGAGAATAATGTCACAACTCCTAAAAGTGAAAAAAATGAAAATAAATTGACTTAAATTAAAATGTTTTGGCCCGATTCGAGATTATGCTCATGAAGAAATACATGACCCCGAATTGGATTATTATTATATATATTTTTAATTTGCGATGGCCAACATGAAAAGGAATTTAAAATAAAAATATTGACTATTTTTATGTATTTTTGTGGCCTCAAATGCTATTATTTATTAAATATTTTCCTAGTTTCTGAAAAATATTAAAAAAATGGGAAAAATATGGAAAATTATTTTTTGGTCAAAATTGGTTCTCTAGGCTTGGCCAAGGTCTCCAAAGTTGATTTTTTAATTTTCTCATTTTTTGTTGATTTGTTTTATGAATTTTCGAAAATAAAAATACTGAAAAATACGGAAAATACGAAAAATCATTTTTTGGTCAAAATTGGTTCTCTAGGCTTGGCCAAGGTCCCCAAAGTTGATTTTTTAATTTTATAAATTTTTATGGATTTTCTATTAATGATTAAAAATCATGTGTCAACATGCCGCACAAGCTATTTCACGACCAAGGGTCTACGGGTTCGTGACACTATACTTTGGCTTGTTTTTTGATTGGTAATGAACTTGCATCATGTTATTTTTCTTCTCTAGATGATTGGGCTATCCTAATTGATACTCCCTTTCGCTACTTATTGCACTCTAAGAAGTCATAATTATTGCTCGCTTCAAGAATGATGACTTAGTAGGATTTTCCCTTCTCTTGCTTTTGTCCCTTCTTTTTTCTCTGTCTTAAAATTAATAAATTAGTCGAGCAACATAACTTAGAGGTAGAAAGAAATTCAAAATATGGACTACACCAGAGTCAGACTTTGGCACATCTCCAAATGGAGATTTCCTTAGTGTTGGATCAATAAAGGTACCGGAAGGATCCGGTCTTTTAAATATTCGTACCTTGCGTTGGGGTCCATGCCCAGGTTAGGGATCCTGCTTTCTCCCTCATCCTTGCGTTTCATCCAAATTACCCAAATTGTTAGATGTGTAGTGTATACCATCAAGAGCAGATGTAATGCCATAGAGTCTACCCGAACCACTACATGATTGTGGCATCGAAGAGCATATCTTATTAGCTATTCTTGATGCTTAATTACTTTAGGAGTTACAAATATCATTCAAGACATGATCTTAACATCAGGAAGCTTCCCTCATTAGCTACGAACAAAGCAAACGACGATAACATCAGATAGTAGCAACAAGACCCGTAGAGACTCACAGGGAGTACATATGATCTGGCAACGTAGGCTCTGCCACAGCAACGAGTGGGATCTTCCTAGGCCTTGAGAGCCCAAAAACCTCCTTCATGTTCAAGTCCTCCTTACTCAGCCCCCCGGGCAAATTCCAATAGAACCCGTGCAATAGATTGGCCAAGCTCGCCTGAATCACCTTGAGCCTGAGGCCGTACCCCGGGCACATTCTCCTTCCGAATCCAAACGGCAAGAACTTGAAGCTCTGGCCGTTCATGTCGTTGTCTTGCCTGAGGAACCTCTCGGGCTGGAACTTGTCTGGGGCATCCCAGATCTTAGGGTCCCTCGCGATGCTCCACACAAGGACAAGGGCCAAGGTGCCCTTGGGGATGTCATAGTCGTCGATCTTGCAATCCTCCCTCATCATTCAAGGCACAAGCATTGGCACCACCGAGTGGAGCCTCATGGCCTCCTTGGTGATGGCGTCCATGTAGGGTAGGCTCGCGATGTCCTTCTCACTCACCCACTTGTCTCTCCCAATCACCTTGCCTAGCTCCTCAATGACCTTCTTGAAAATCTCCGGCCTCTTCAGGAGCTTCGAGATCGCCCACTCCACTGTCGTGGCTGAACTCTCTTTCCTACATGCGATTAGGTCCTGTAGTCGCAAGTCATACAGGAGTATTAGAGAGATAATTGTATAAAAAAAAATCCCAAACCTATTGCAATTATATTTATCCCAATAAAGTACATTCGGTCAATTTTGGCCTAAAATCGTTAATGTGGCGTGGCCGGCGCTGACGTAAATAATTTTTTAAATATTATTTAAATTATATATTTATTTGTTTGAATTTAATTTTAATTTAATTTTTAATGATCCGGTGAGGCTAACCTCGCCCTCGTCAATGGCCAATGAGGGTGAGCTTCGTTAGAGGCCGGCCAGGTCGACCTCATCAGACATAACCTCTGGCCGGCAACCAGTTGGAGGAAGAAGAGAAAAAGGAAAGATAAAGAAAAGGAATAAAATAACAAATAAAGTGACTTTATAGTTTATTTCGAGCTATCTGTATCCACCAACTAGAATGTTCATACTTTTTATAAACTAATGCCATAACTCAAATAAATCACTACAGCAGCATAAATCGAATGCAGTCCTACTTCTATGCAGCAACATTTCCTCTCCCCTTGTCGTATAGTTACCTCCAATATTTGCGTAAATCGCAAGATTAAACATGTCAATTGAAATTGGCCTCAACACAAGTTGCTTTTAACTAGTTTATGCAGGATTGAGTCTACCAATTAAGGAGAAAAATTGGTGCCAACGCACGCATAAATAGTACCTGAGTGAACGCTTTGACTCCTCCCCTGTCGATCTTTACTTCCAGATTCGGATCGTCAGCGAACTGCAAGAGCACGTCTACCATCTCCTTGGCGACGTAGTTCACGACCCCGCATCGCCTCATGTCGTGCTCCTCCAAGACGTGCTCTAGAAACCGGTCCATCTTCTTGTTGAGTGCCTTCATCCTCTTGATGTAGCCCTGGAGGTCCAAGACGCGCTTTTGCAATTTCCATCGAGGAGAAGTGTCTGCTTACGTCGAATTATCATTGACAGTCTCCTATAGCTGTGACCGAGAGAATAATCACGTTATTTTGGGAAACAGATTTTAAGAAATTGTTTAATTACGCTTGGAATCCTGAGTTTGCAAATCCAAATCTGGTGAGTAAATAAAAGATCAAATCCACTAGAGTACAGAGAACGGTAGTGACTTCCGTGGTTGGGAGGAATGGGAAGAAGTCAACCGCAATGAGTGACCTGAAATCTGGAGGAAGAGAAAAACAAATTCATAAGAAGACTCTAGAATACTTGCAGTAACATATGAAACTAAACGATGCTAAGCTTTTTTGAGGTTTCCTTTTTCTCTAATTTAAAGCCCCTGGTAAGCGATGGTTGAAATCAATAATCTACGCGTTCGATTAAATCCAAGCATTCTTTGTGCTCAAATTAACATGATTGTACCTACCTACTTCCTTTAATTATCGCATTTTTTGGATGTTGTCCTTTAGAACTGGGCACGATTAATAATGTATTGGATAATCATTGTACCTTTTTGTCATTGAATATTCGTCCTCTTTACTTTAATTTGTTCATATTTATTTTATTATATAGGCAGTATGGAGTTATAAAAAAAAAAGAAAAATATAACTAGCAGTTAGACATGACATATGTCGTCTGATGATGATAATATTAAATAAAAATGTGTTATAAAGAATAACCAAATGTTGCTTTTGATTAAGAAATGTCTAATTAAAGTAAGGCAAGTTAAGTGATTTTATCGGTTATAAATAAAAATGTATGCAGACGGCACCTTAGCTACTCAAAGAACGCAAATCACTATCAATCTCACGTGATGGAAAGCAGTTTCGCTCTACAGAAAGATGGGCTGATTATGCGGACCATGATGGAAGGCGAAGAGCAAGGGCCTAAAGTTTCGTCTCTTATATCTGAATAATACTCATAAATAACACAGAATTTCGTCATATGCTTATCATCATACTTTGATATTTCATCCTTAATTCAAAATTTTCAACTATTAGTTGTTCAGTGGAAAATCTTTTCTTTTCATTTTGGATTGTAGAAATTATTAAAGTTTCTATATCATGGAATGGAGAACTCTTTTCGCCTCTTTTTCTAAAAAATTGAGCATAAAGTTTAAAAAGCATCTGAACGATGAAGTATGAGTTGACTTGTTAGTAAATTAATCTAAACTATCAAGGATAAGGAAGATTTGATTTGACATTCAAAATGCGAGAGATCTTTGTAATTTTAATATTACCTCATTGGTGGATATTATTGAAATCTAATTATAATTTGACGTTTACTTTTTTTTACACAGAAATGTCCTATTTTGGCAGTTTCTTGCGGAAGGAGTTTGCAATATAGGGACAGAAAGTATATATTGCTTACCTTGTCAAAAGTATGTTCAAAAGATTTCACATCACTACCAACATATTTTAAAATGATTTTATTTTAACTTTACATCAATTTGCTTATAACACGAAATACATATAATAAAACTATTCAAATAACAAGATTACATTAAAGAGGAGTGACATTTTTTAATTGAATTTTGTGTAACTTTATTGATTGATAGTTCACAATTGGAGTACTTTTGGTTGAACATGACACAATGTGTTGTGTCTTATAGTCATACAATTTAGGTTATTCTCAAAGATCGAGCATCTTTCCACAACTTGAAGAAAAGCATAAAACATGAAAGTTTTAATGAAAATTACATGTACATATGCATATATATATAATGCATAACTTTAATTTAGTTACAGTAATTTTTCAAGCAATAGATATTCTTATTATCTACATTGCACATATATGTATATGTGCGTGGCATATATATATATATATATATATATAATGCATAACTTTAATTTATTTACAGTAATTTTTCAAGCAATAGATATTCTTATTATCTACATTGCACATATATGTATATGTGCGTGGGTGTGTAATATAGGCAATGTTATTTTGTAATTTGTAAATAAATATGGTGCTCCCTTTCCTTACCTACCTCTAAAACCCTACATTCTCATTCGCTTTTGTCCATCCCTCTCTCCTTAAACCCTATAAACCCCATAAACTCTCCCATCTGAAACTACTGAGAAATGGCCTTCTCTTCTATTCTTTGCCGATCGGCCTCCTCTTTCGTGCCTCTCGCGGTCCGCGCTCTCCAAAGCCAGCGGAATTATCACTCTGCCATCCTCACCGCTCTTAACCAGATGAGGATCGTTTCCGGCGAGCCTCGTCTCAGTCCCTTTCTGCCTCCTCGTAGCTACTCCACGAAGAGGCCGAGCTCCGACGAGAATCTCCTCCGATTCCTCGACTCGGAGATCCAGCGCGCCGAGGAGCCCGTCGACCATGATCGGGTGAGTGAAAACAAGGATGATATCTTTTCAGGCAAATGATTAAGCCTTTCTTTGTTTTTTGCTGCAGAAGGAAGAGACATGTTTCTAAACTCAACAACTGGCTTTTATTTTTCTATCAAGGATCATGCCATTAAATATGCTTTGGCCCCTGTTTTTCTTTTTTTTAATGTAAAACTGTATCGGATGTGATATGGATGGCTATTCCTATAAGAGATTCACCTTTTCTTTTGAAATTATGATGTGCTTTACAGTTTCGTGAGGCTCCAGGTGGATTCCCCTTTAAAATTGAAGACAAGCCTGGATTTATAATGATGTCAAGGGAGTATCAGGGTGAACAGATAAAAGTTGAAGTCAGCATGCCTGACTACTACCCTGAGGGCGAGACCAGTGATGACGACCTGAACTATAATGATGATAGGTGGAGCATTCCTCTGGTCGTAAGCGTTGCCAAGGGGAATGGACAGTTTATTGAATTCCGTTGCACTGCTTGGTTGGATGGACTCATTATTGACCGCTTGGCCGTTAAGAATCTTGCAAACTCTGAGGACCAAATTGTTTTTGAAAGGCCTGATATCCTCTAAGATACGTAGTTCGTATTATTGAAAATATTAAAATAAATTTTGGAAGAAAGTCAAAAAAAGAAGAAGCCTCAATTTTTGACTATTAATGGACAACTTAGGTGTGCTTAAGCCTCAATTTTTGACTATTGATTGTCAAAAATGGACAACTTAGGTGTGCTTGAATTTGATAAAATTAAGTGTAGTCAAATAAAGACATTTAAGTTTGACAAAAATTAGGTATAGAATTGGCTATAAATATGTGTGGTTTTTCTTGTAAGTTTCATATCAAGGAGGAGAAGAAATAGAGAGAGAGAGAGAGTTTTCTTGTAAGAACAAGCTTAGAGCAAAGCTTGATTTTCTTTGTGTAAAACCTTGGCAAAGGTATTTTGTAGAATTGCTCTCTCATTTGTGTTTTTGTTATTCTCTCCAAATTAAATCCTCCAAGCTTCCGCAAAATTCCTCCTTCCTTTTTATTTGGTTCCTACATTTGGTATCAGAGCCAAGTTATGGCGTCCACAAGTTCCGTTCAATTTCAACTTCCAAAGTTGAACGGAAAGAATTTCAACAACTGGTCCGTCCAAATGAAGGTTTTGTTCAAATCGCAAGATTTGTGGAACCTGGTGGAGAATGGCTACATCGAAGTAGCTAATAACGAAGAATTCAATGCCATGAGAAAGGAGGAGAAGGATTCGTTGGTGGAATCCCGGAAAAAAGATCAGAAAGCATTATATGCGATCTTTCAAGCCGTGGAGGAGACGATATTTGAAAAAATATCGAATGCCGAGACCGCCAAAGCAGCGTGGGATATTTTGCAAAAATCCTACAAGGGCGACGATCGTGTTCGAAGAGTTCGGCTTCAAACACTTCGAGGTGATTTTGAGTCTTTACGCATGAATGATTCTGAATCTATCTCTTTGTATTTTGATCGTGTACAAAACATCGTTAACCAATTGAGGGTTAATGGTGAAACACTCCAAGATGTACGAGTCGTAGAAAAAATCTTGAGGTCTTTGACTGAAAGATTTGACTACGTTGTTGCGGCAATCGAAGAAGGCCAAGATATATCAACTATGACGTTGGAGCGGTTGATGGGTTCATTATGCTCGCATGAGCAAAGAATGAATCAGAAGTCCGTCAGTTCATATCCCGAGCAAGCTTTGCAAAGTCGTATCGCTCCATCAAATCGAGGAAGCTATCAAGGAGGTCGAGGTCGCGGAGGAGGCCAAGGAAGAGGTGGAAATTCCAATTTCACCGGGAAATTTAAAACACGTGACAAATCAAAAGTCAAGTGTTTTAAGTGCAACAAGTTCGGACATTACAAATCCGAATGCCATGCAAAGGCGACGTACGAGCAGGCGGAGCACGCACATACCACTGATGCTGAAGAATACATGGTGCTAGCATGTAAGAAGGATGACTCAAGCACTGTAGATACCAACATATGGTATCTAGATACTGGTTGCAGCAATCATATGACTGGCCGGAAGGAATTATTCTCGCAATTGGATGAGACGAGTCGTGGTGAAGTCAACTTCGGGAATAAATCAAAAATTCCCGTGATGGGCAAAGGTAACATTAATATCAAGTCAAAAGATGGTACTAATGTTGCTATTGCAGATGTTTACTTTGTGCCAGGACTTTTTTGGAATTTGCTAAGTGTTGGGCAACTTTCCGAAAAAGGCCACAAAGTTCACATTGAAAATGGAATTTGCACCATCAGAAGTGTCAACAACAAGTTGATCACAACGGTGCAAATGACGAAGAACCGGATGTTTCCCATGACTCTTCAGACGAAGAATCTCTTGAGTTTTCAAGCGATGATGAAAGACAACAACTGGCTGTGGCATCTTCGATACGGTCATCTAAATTTTCGTGGACTAAAACTACTGGTTCAGAAAAGGATGGTGACCGGCATGCCTTTAATCGAATGTCCAGATCGTCCATGCGAAGGATGTCTCGTTGGAAAACAACATCGAGAATCATTTCCAGTAGGGAAAGCCAGAAGAGCAAAGCAACTTTTGGAGCTGGTACATACAGATATATGTGGCCCTATTGAGGTTGAATCAGTCGGACAAAAAAAGGTACATGCTGATTTTTGTTGATGATTTTACCAGAAAAACTTGGGTATATTTCTTGAGAGAAAAATCTGAAGCATTTGCCAAGTTCAAAGAATTTAAAGTCTATGTTGAAAAACATAGTGGCTTTAATCTGAAGACGTTGAGATCGGATAGAGGAGGAGAATTTACCTCAAATGAATTTGACAAATTTTGTAAAATTCATGGAGTAAAACGTCAGTTGACTGCCAGCTATACACCTCAGCAAAATGGTATAGCAGAAAGAAAGAACAGGACAATTTTTGAAATGGCAAGAAGTATGTTAAAAGCCAAAAATTTGCCTAAGAATTTTTGGGCAGAAGCGGTTGCTTGTGCTGTATTTGTACTAAACAGGTGTCCAACAAGGAGTGTTCTTGGAAGAACCCCAGAAGAGGCTTGGAGCGGCAACAAGCCAGATGTTTCGTTTCTACGAGTATTTGGGTGCATGGCATATCCCCATATACCAGATGAACGAAAAAAGAAGTTGGATGACAAAAGCGAGAAGTGCATCTTCATTGGCTATAGTGACACAACTAAAGGTTATAAGCTGTATAACCCAGTCACTGAAAAGGTAATTATCAGCAGGGATGTCCAGTTTTTTGAAGATGAAGCTTGGGACTGGAACCAAAAGGGTGACCAGAAAAGCATCACCATCGAAGATGAACCATTGGAGAAAGAAATAGAAGAGCCTCCATCATCTTCAACTAGTGGTACATCTTCACCAACAGCAGCTTCAGAACCACCACTACGTCGTTCACAACGACTGAGGGAGACGCCAGCAAAATTCAGGGATTACGTGGTCACAGGAGGCGATGGCAGTGATAATAACGGAATCACTGATGAAACATTGGTAAACTTTTGTTTGTTTGCTGAATGTGATCCTGTAACCTATGATGAAGCAGCTGCAGATGAAAGGTGGATTCATGCAATGGATGAAGAGATTCACTCCATTGAGAAGAATGACACATGGGTGCTAACTTCTTTACCACCTGGTAAGAAACCCATTGGTGTCAAGTGGGTGTACAAGACGAAGTACCAACCCAATGGTCAGGTGGACCGTTACAAGGCCAGACTGGTTGTAAAGGGCTACAAGCAAAAGCCAGGTATTGATTATTTTGAAGTATTTGCACCAGTGGCTCGGATGGATACCATCCGGATGATCTTAGCACTTGCAGCTCAAAATCATTGGAAGATCCATCAAATGGATGTGAAATCAGCATTCCTCAATGGTGTTCTTGAAGAGGAAGTCTACGTGGAGCAACCACAGGGTTATGAGAAAGGGCATGAAAATCAAGTTTACAAACTGAAGAAGGCTTTGTATGGGCTAAAACAGGCACCTCGTGCTTGGTACACGCGTATCGACACATACCTGTTAGAGCGTGATTTTCAAAAGTGCCCGTATGAGCATACACTGTATATCAAGTCAAATACTAACGGTGACATAATAATTGTGTGCCTTTATGTTGATGACTTGATATTTACAGGCAGCTGTGAAAAAATGTTTTCAGAATTCAGGGAGGCTATGACTAGCCAGTTCGAGATGACTGATTTAGGATTGATGTCCTATTTTCTTGGGCTTGAAGTGAAGCAGACAGATAATGGCATATTTATTTCACAGCAGAAATATGCTAATGATATTCTGAAGCGATTAAAAATGGAATCGCTCAAACCAATTCGAACTCCCGTAATTGAACGTTTGGAGCTGAAGAAAGAAGGAACCGGTGAATTGGTAAATCCCACTTATTTCAAAAGCATTGTTGGCAGTTTAAGATATTTGGCTTCTACAAGACCAGATATTACCTATGGAGTGGGAATTATTAGCAGGTTCATGGAGAAACCATACCAATCACATTTACAGGCGGCAAAAAGAATTTTGCGGTATGTCAGTGGAACTCGTGATCATGGAATTTTATATTCTTATACTGACAACTTTGATCTGTTGGGGTATACAGATAGTGATTGGGCAGGTGATACTGAGACTCGAAAGAGTACTTCAGGGTATGCTTTCTTTCTTGGATCAGGAGTAATTTCTTGGTCTTCGAAAAAACAGCAGGTTGTTGCACTCTCGACAGCTGAAGCTGAATACATGGCATTAGCTTCAGGGGCCTGTCAGGCAATATGGCTTCGATGGATGCTGCGTGAATTGATACATGAACAAGCAAGTCCTACTAAATTGATGTGTGACAATAAGTCGGCTATTGCATTAGCCAAGAATCCTGTATTTCATGGCAGGAGCAAGCACATCGACATCAAGTATCACTATATTCGTGAGCAAGTCAAAGATGGCGAAATTGAACTTAATTTCTGCAGATCAGAAGACCAGATTGCAGATATCCTGACAAAACCATTGAAGGCTGATTTGTTCGAAAGATTGAAGACGATGCTTGGCGTTATGAACTTCCAAAATCAATTTTAAGGGAGGCTATTGAAAATATTAAAATAAATTTTGGAAGAAAGTCAAAAAAAGAAGAAGCCTCAATTTTTGACTATTAATGGACAACTTAGGTGTGCTTAAGCCTCAATTTTTGACTATTGATTGTCAAAAATGGACAACTTAGGTGTGCTTGAATTTGATAAAATTAAGTGTAGTCAAATAAAGACATTTAAGTTTGACAAAAATTAGGTATAGAATTGGCTATAAATATGTGTGGTTTTTCTTGTAAGTTTCATATCAAGGAGGAGAAGAAATAGAGAGAGAGAGAGAGTTTTCTTGTAAGAACAAGCTTAGAGCAAAGCTTGATTTTCTTTGTGTAAAACCTTGGCAAAGGTATTTTGTAGAATTGCTCTCTCATTTGTGTTTTTGTTATTCTCTCCAAATTAAATCCTCCAAGCTTCCGCAAAATTCCTCCTTCCTTTTTATTTGGTTCCTACACGTATCTGGTCTAATTCCTGTCCCTCGACCTAACTATTTCACATTCTCTCGTGCTTTCCCTCTTCTCCAGGGCTTTGCATGAGGACCTGCAGGAAGCATTTGACAAGTATTTAGCGATTAGAGGAATCAAAGCCAGCACGGTCAATTTCTTGCATGAATACATGGTCAGCAAAAGCAGCAGAGGGCCCTTGATGGGGTTGAAGATCCTCAAGAAGTTTTTCGAGGCATAATTTCGCTTGGTAGGATTCAATCTTCAGTTCTGGTTCGAGATCCTCCATTGTAATAACTTATTCCGTCTTAACGTAGACTACCAAGCGTTGTCCACTGCTTGCATGGAATATCTTTAATCGAGAGAGAGCCGAATTTATCTATTAAATAATAACTCTAGTTTTCCAAAGCACCTGTTTGTTTAAATGCGACATTTTGTTGGTTGATTATGACTAGTGGCGAGTTGCAATAATAGAAGTTAGTGGTGATGGGTTCTAGGGTCGAAAACCGCTTGCTAGAGACCGGTTTCGCAAAACGTGAACTCGGAACCACCAGTTTGTTGTATGGATCCAACCGACAACGGCACCACCGGTCCGGTTTGAACCTAAATCAAACTGCTCGCTAAAGACCGGTTTCGCAAGACACAAACTCGAAACCACCCGTTTGTACAACGGCACCACCGGTCCGGTTCGAACCTAAATCAAGGGCAACTCCTTGTATCACGTTGTTGCAACTTGTCTTCATCTCAATCTCACCGAAGCCGATTTGACGGGTCCCCTACTTTGCTATCCCGTAAGCTTGAATTCTGCTTCGCTTATCTCAAGATCGAACCTCTCTATTGCTCAAGCTTATTGCAAAAGCAGTTCCTTCTCTGGAATTAAAGGTCTTATTTTGAAATGAATTTGGGGAAGCAAGGGCGAATGCCTCGTTTTTGCCCTTTCTTGCCACGTCAATTGAAGATTATTCACGAAAAAGAATTGAAATTATCCAAATTGCACTTTTCTTTTATAAAAAATCACTTTGCAGTAATAATTTAATTTAAAATGTCGCATGGAACGATTTATCGGAATGGACACTCAAGTGAATGATTTTACACCGATTCAGTGCTCAAGTGACAAAAGAAGAAGAAGAAGGCTAACACACAAATAAGCATGGTAAAAAAGTTATTGCACTTGTGCTATTATTATCCTACTCCGGTTGAATTGGTATATTACCAAGATATTCTTAGCGATTTATTTGACATGTTTTCTAAAGGGGACGAAGGCATAGGTCTTGTTGTCTAGCATCGAGGTCATGGGTCAAGCAAGTAAAGACTCGGGTTCTTGATTCGACCAGCGAGGCGGCCTCATGGCCCTTGCTCGCGACCGGTGAGGACTTGGACGAGGGTCGCCGGGCCCAAGCTGGCCACAATAAAGGCGAAAAGAAAAGAAAAATACATATATAATTTTAAAAAAAAATTAAAGATTGCAAAAGTTATCCATATCATCATCGGTGGTGCCACGTAGGATAGACAACATCCATGTCCATAATTTCCGACCAAAATTTATCAAATGGACTACATTGATAAATTCTCAAAAGATTTAGAACCAAATCGATCAAATCAAAAGATTTGATACTGAAGTTGTACAAGTACAACAAGTTTGATATTTTTTTTTTGTTGAGAGATTGGCCCTGATTCGGACACTAGGCACACAGGCTCCTGTAGCTGGGATCTCAAGTCAGGCAGCCAAGTTCCATAAATTTTTGTAGTACCATGAAAATTTTGTCTTATCAATAAAAATGCACTGAAAGTCAATATATTCATCAAAGAGCATGAGTGAACGATCCATCAGAATGGGCACTCAAGACAAAATTGTGAGATCTGAAGAGATAATCACGAGAACTCTTGATCCTATTAATGCGGTTGATAGTAGAGATGCATTAGCCAAGACGCCATTGTTGTGGACTGAAAGTTCCATGACCCAATTGTACTCATGTGTACTTATGAGTGGAGCTTGTGGTGTCAGGGTAAAGAGGGAGGGATGTAAATGAAATGATACAATTGGTCTGTGAATGTGGCGTCAGGGTGGTTTGTGCTAGGAGTTCTATTACATAAAGATTTTTGCTCTTAAGAGCTTTGAGGAAGGGGTTTGGCCTCCTCTCTTGTGCACAAACTAATTGGGAGTTAATGTGACTATCCTGATGGGGCCATGACGGGCCGAAACCAGTTATTATACTTAAGGATTCTGTGTGTCTTGCTCAAATACCTAGATGATCGAGCTAAACGGAGCATGATACGATCCGATACGAGGATGCTATTCTCCATATTGTTCTTAGGAATAACTATAGAAGGAAGGCTTGTCTGGCGTACTTGGCTCACTACGTGCCGCATGAGCTATTTCACGACCAAGGATCTGCCGGTTCGTGACACTATACTCTGGCTTGTTTTTTGATTGGTAATGAACTTGCATCATGTTATTTTTCTTCTCTGGATGACTGGGCTATCCTAATTGGTACTCCCTTTCGCCACTTATTGCACTCTAAGAAATCATAATTACGGCTCGCTTTGAGAATGATGACTCAGTGGGATTTTCCCTTCTCTTCTTTTTTTTCCCTTCTTTTTTTGTCTTGAAATTGAAAAATTAGTCGAGCAACATAAACTTACACTACAAAAAAACAGGGTTTTAGCAACGGATTTTGCGACGAAATATTTCACAAAATTCGTCACTAAACTAAGTTGCGACGAATTTTGCGACGAAATTTTTTTCGTCGCTAATTCGGCGTCGCAAATTAGCAACGAAATGTGAAAAATTCGTCGCAAAATTCGTCGCTAATTTCCGACAAAAAATAATTGTGGCCAAATTCGTCGCTAATTTGCGACGAACCATATTTGTGGCAAAATTCGATGCTAATTAGCGACGAATTTTAGCGACGGCTTTTGCCACGAAATTTGCGACGAACATAGCAACGAAACAAAATTTCATCGCAAATTGAGTCACAGAATTTGCGACGAAAACTTTCATAGAATTTGTCGTAAATTTATTTAACAACGGATTTTGCGACGAAAAAAGTTTCGTCGCTAATTCCGCACGACAAGCTTTAGCGACAAAAAGTTCCCCCTTAGCGACGGCTTTTGCCACGATTATATTTCGTCGCAACTTGGCGACGAACTCCATTTGTGGTAAAATTCGTCGCTAATTAGCGACGAAGGCTTCGCAACGTATTTTGCCACGGAGGTTGCGACGAAAATAATTTCATCGCCGGTCACGAATTTAGCGACGAAATTTTGTATCTTTCGTTGCTATATTTCGCCAAAAATAAATTCGTGGGAAAGTTCGTCGCTAAATTGCAACAAAAATTCTGCCCGAAATGCCGGCGACGAAATTTTTGTTTGTAAGGTATGTTTGTTTTTTGTAAGGGTAGCGACGAAATTGTTTATGTCACTAATTTTCGACGAACCATCGATGCCGATTAGCAATAATATGAATTTAACAAAATTGAGCAACGACATTTGCACGAAAATTTTCGTCACTAATTTATCACGAATGCTGTTCGTTAAAAAAATCGTTAGGAAAGAAATTAGCTTTCATATATTTGAAGAGCCAGCTCAAACTTTCTGTACAAACTTTGAACAAACTATTTTGCCAGAAAAGCACCCAGAAGATGAAAAGAAGATATAGTTTTGAGCATTAGTTTTATTCAATTTCCAAACAATAACACATGTAACCAAAGGCCATTCCATGCGATTCACTCTCACCGTAGGAATAGGACAATGAACATAAAACAAGAGAAAAACACCACATCAGCACAATGTTCTACGCATACTTTGAACAATCCATGTTCATCATTATACCCAGGAAGACAAACATAATATTTAGGAAGCAAGTTTTCCATTTGATGTCTATCAAACACAAAGAAGGCCGAGAATTTCCATGGGCAATCACTCACCCGTCAAATAAGAAAAAATGAGAGCATCGATAAGAAAGGGAAGTCTGCATTTGGAGCTAACGTTTTTCTTTTTTGAGTCCAAAATGGGCGTTAAGGTTGATTCCTACAGATGCAAACGAGAATGCTAGATAAACTCTCACCTGACATCAACTGGAAGCTTGTCCAGAAGTATGGGAGAGCAATTTGGATAGTTCATAGGCAGAAGCAACCCCAAAGGCTGAATCAATGACTGCACAACAATCAGAGAGAGCGATTGGTATGAACTTCAGAAAAGAAGGCATATTCGACGAAATCCCATACAAACATCTCACCATTTTCAAGGAGGTGGTCTGTGATATTTGAATTGGACTTATCCCACCCCAATGAAAGAGCACTTAATTATATAGTTCCTTCACCTACTTTAGTAAAAAAAGAAGCTGCATGAGAATCAACTTCTTCATCACTAATATCGACCACGGTGAGTATAAGTTGCTAGTTAATCTGCTTTATTTCTCCCGAGAGGTCATAATTAGCCTGCAAAAATACGTATCATTCTGCTCAATAGACTAGCATCATGTAATAAAAGCCAACTGGCTCAATATGGACATAGCAACTCTTTCTAGATTATGAAAAAAATAATCACTTAAAAATCCACTGGCTAATCCCATTTACTGGAAAAGGTCTAGGTGCCTGTTGTGTTTAGACGTGTGGTTGCTTGGGAGATGACTGCACCCGTTTACTTTAACACTTGCCATGTTTTCTTTTTATCCAAAAAGAAAACTTGCTTTGTCCATTGCGAGTATTCACAGTGGATACCTCAAGCAGTTTGGAATCACAGTGGCAATATCTTCTGCGGTTACATTGTCTCTTCCCTTCATAGCAGTCAAGGCCTTCGCTGCTCTGTTAGTCACGATATTTCCTCTTAATAGTGAGTAAGAAGGCACGGATCGCACCTAAGGCATGAATAGGACACCAATCGCAAATCAATTTTTTTTTTAAATCATGGACAAAACCCTAACCTCGCAGATTTCAGTTCATTGGACGCAAAAGACGAATCCAAGCGGTGGATGGGTCTTCGGAAGGCAAACGTAGAAGCGGAGGTGGCTCAGAAGGGCTAATCGAGATTTGCGGCCATCGATGGGTCTCTGGACGTCAATCAACGGAGAAGAGGATGCCCGGCACGGAAGGGTGAATAGACCTCAGGGGCTTGTTGAGGTCGTTGGCCGTGCAAATCGGGAGCCAACGGTGAAGGCGGAGGCGGAGGCAGAGCCGGAGGCGTCTCTGGAAGTCAATCGACGGAGAAGAGGATCCCGGCACGGAAGGGTGAATAGACGTCAGGGGCTCGTTGAGGTCGTTGGCCGTGCAAATCGGGAGCCGACGGTGAAGACGGAGGCGGAGGCGGAAGCCGGAGGTGTTTGGCACAGGGCACTTTCGTCATGGTCAAATTTTTTGAGCGTGCTAACAGTAATAGAAGGTCAAGCAAGAAGTGAATCTGCAGGCGGAGAGAGAATTTTCAACTTTTCAAAGTCGCTCATTAGCGACGAACAGAACATTTTCGTCGCTAAGTTGCGACGAACTTTTTGCGTCGTCGCTCATTTGCAACGAAAAATGTTCTATCCGTCGCTAATTTTATTACGAATTTCTAAATTCATCGCTAATTTTGCTACGAATTTCTAAATTCGTTGCTAATTTTCTGACGATTTTTTGTTTGTGGCTAATTTTGCGACGAATTTCCGAATTCGTCGCTAACTTTGTGACAAATTTCTAAATTCATCGTGATTTTTCTGACGATTTTTTGTTTGTGGCTAATTTTGCGACGAATTTATGAAATCGTCGCTAATTTTGTTTGGGCTAATTAGTGACGAATTTAGAAATTTGTCTCTAATTTTGCTATGAATTTCTAAATTCATCGCTAATTTTGTTTGGGGTAATTAGCGACGAATTTGGAAATTCGTCGCTAATTTTGCTACGAATTTCTAAATTCGTCGCTGATTTTGTTTGGGCTAATTAGCGATGAATTTGGAAATTCGTCGCTAATTTTGCTACGAATTTCTAAATTTCTTGCTAATTTTCTGATGATTTTTTGTTTGTGGCTAATTTTGCGACGAGTTTCCTAATTCGTCGCTAACTTTGCGACAAATTTCTAAATTCGTCGTGAATTTTCTGACGATTTTTTGTTTGTGGCTAATTTTGCGACGAATTTATGAATTCGTCGCTAATTTTATTTGGGCTAATTAGCGACGAATTTCTAAATTCGTCGCTAATTTTCTGACGATTTTTTGTTTGTGGCTAATTTTGTCACGAATTTCCTAATTCGTCGCTAAATTTGCGACCAATTTCTAAATTCGTCGCAAATTTTCTAACGATTTTTTGTTTGTGGCTAATTTTGCGACGAATTTATGAATTCGTCGCTAATTTTGTTTGGGCTAATTAGCGACGAATTTTGCTACGAATTTCTAAATTCGTCGCTAATTTTCTGACGATTTTTTGTTTGTGGCTAATTTTGCAACGAATTTCTGAATTCGTCGCTAACTTTGCAACAAATTTCTAAATTCGTCGTGAATTTCCTGACGATTTTTTGTTTGTGGCTAATTTTGCAACGAATTTATGAATTCGTCGCTAATTTTGTTTGGACTATTTAGCGACGAATTTGGAAATTCGTTGCTAATTTTCTGACGATTTTTTGTTTGTGGCTAATTTTGCGACGAATTTCCGAATTCGTCGCTAACTTTGCAACAAATTTCTAAATTCGTCGTGAATTTTCTGACGATTTTTTGTTTGTGGCTAATTTTGCGACGAATTTATGAATTCGTCGCTAATTTTGTTTGGGCTAAGTAGCGACGAATTTAGAAATTCGTCGCTAATTTTGCTACGAATTTCTAAATTCATCGCTAATTTTGTTTGGGCTAATTACCAACGAATTTAGAAATTCGTAGCGACGAATTTAGAAATTCGTAGCAATTGTGCTACGAATTTCTAAATTCGTCGCTAATTTTCTAACGATTTTTTGTTTGTGGCTAATTTTGCGATGAATTTCCGAATTCGTTGCTAACTTTGTGACAAATTTCTAAATTTGTCGCGAATTTTCTGACGATTTTTTGTTTGTGGCTAATTTTGTGATGAATTTATGAATTCGTCGCTAATTTTGTTTGGGCTAATTAGCAATAAATTTGGAAATTCGTCGCTAATTTTGCTACGAATTTCTAAATTCGTCGCTAATTTTGTTTGGGCTAATTAGCGACGAATTTGGAAATTCGTCCCTAATTTTGCTACGAATTTCTAAATTGGTCACTAATTTTTTGACGATTTTTTTTTTGGCTAATTTTGCGACGAATTTCCGAATTCGTCGCTAACTTTGCAACAAATTTCTAAATTCGTCGCGAATTTTCTGAAGATTTTTTCTTTGTGGCTAATTTTGCGACGAATTTATGAATTCGTCGCTAATTTTGTTTGGGCTAATTAGCGACGAATTTGGAAATTCGTTGCTAATTATGCTACGAATTTCTAAATTCGTCGCTAATTTTGTTTGGGCTAATTAGGGACGAATTTGGGAATTCGTCGCTAATTTTGCTACGAATTTCTAAGTTCGTCGCTAATTTTCTGACGATTTTTTTGTTTGTGGCTAATTTTGCGACGAATTTATGAATTCGTCGCTAACTTTGCGACGAATTTCCGTATTCATTGCTAATTTTGCGACGAATTGAAATTCGTCGCTAATTTTCTGACGAATTGTGTTTCGTCGCTATTTTATTTCTAATTTCCGGAATTTTAGCCCCGATTAGCAAACTGCCAGAGAAACTTTTGAGTTATGAATCAGGTATAGAGCCAATGGGCGATGCTTGGTTACAATTTCGAATCCATTATTATATGTTTGCTCTAGTTTTTGTTGTTTTTTATGTTGAAATGGTTTTTCTTTATCCATGGGCAATCAGTTTTGATGTATTGAGGGGCATTCGTATTTATAGTAGCTTTAATTTTTGTGCTTATCCTAATTGTTGGTTTAGTTTATGCATGGTGAAAAGGAGCATTAGAATGGTCTTAGTTCCTAAATATTTAGACAATAAAAAAAAGTAAAAAAAAATAACATTGAGACAGTTATGAATTTCATAGAATTTTCCTTGCTTGCTCGAACAACCCAAAATTCAATTATTTCAACTACATCAAATGATCTTTCAAATTGGTCAAGGCTCTCTAGTTTATGGGGGCTTCTTTATGGTACCAGTTATTACTTCATTGAATTTGCTTCGTTAATAGGTATTTTTCAACGTTGTCGCTAATAATTAGCGATGAAAATCAATTTCGTCGCTAATTTTTCGTGGCTAAAAGCCCTTATTTTTGTAGTGCTTGCTTTCAATCAATTTTCGCTAGAAATAGCTGACATGACGATCCAGTCATCACCGATTGTCCTACCTAGTGTCTCTTTAGAAGGATCACATTGAAATTTCTTCCAAAATTAGGTTGTGTCTGTTCACGAAAAATTCAAGATTTGGAAAGCATTTTTCGATCGGAATAACAAATGTGTGACAAAAGTTATTTTCATCGCAATTTTATGACGAATTCACTTTCATCGTTAATTTTTTGCAAGTAAAATCTCTTTTTTTGTAGTGATAGTTTTACATAAACAAATGTCACGTGACTTAAATTTCGGTAACATTGATATGTTATCTTTGAAAAATCCATGATGCGATAAGAAAGTGCATAAATTACAATTCATAAGAGTTTCAGATCTCGATTCATTTATTTATTTTTATGAAGAGAGAGAAGAGTCAGAAAAAATATCAATTGTTCTTGGTACATATAGGCCCCATACAAGTGAGTCATTAGATCATGTATGTCATTTGTGATATCAACATGATCTAACGGATTGGATACTTTAGATTATTGGTCGCAAATGTAATTGCTAATTAGTATTTATCGCCAATTAGTGACAATTAAGTATTTCATCGCTAATTTTGCGATGAATACATTTTGCGATTAATACTTTTGTCGCAAATTAGCGATGACTAAGTATTTCGTCGCTAATTTGGCGACTAAATACTTTGTCGAAACTTTAGCGACAAAGTTTGACACAAATGCGCTGTCACAAAATTGGCGCCATTCTACACGAATATTAGCGATGACTTCTATGTGCACAAATTCGTTTTCATCGCTAATTTTTCGTGGCTAAAATCAAATTTTTTGTGGAATTTTGCGATGAAAGCAATTTTCGTGGCAAAATTCGTTGCAAATTAGCGACAAATTATTTTTCGTCGCAAAATTACGAAATTTTTTTCGTCACAAAATTCGTTGCAAATTAGTCACAAATTTTTTTTGTCGCAAAAGTCGTCGAAATTAGTGACGAATATTTTTTCGTCGCAAAATTCGTCGCTAATTTGCGACGAATATTTTTTCGTGGCAAAATTCGTCGCTAATTAGCCACGAATATTTTTTTTTGTCGCAAATTAGCGAGGAATATTTTTTCGTCGCAAATTAGCGACGAATTAATTTCGTCGCTAATTTTTCGTGGCTAAATGGCCTTTTTTTTTTTTTGTAGTGTTAGAGCTAGAATGCAATTCAAAATATGGACTACACCAGAGTCAAGACTTTTGCACATCTCCAAATGGAGATTTCCTAGTGTTGGATCAATAAAGGTGCCAGAAGGATCCGGTCTTTTAAATATTCGTACCGAATTTTCTTCAAAAATTGCATGTAAGAAATTAATTTGTACGATTGCATTTCATCCAAATTACCCTAATCGTTAAATGCGTAGTGTACACCATCCAGAGAAGATGTAATGCCATAGAGTTTACCCAAACCGCTACATGATTGTAGCATCGAAGAGCAGATCTTATTAGCTATTCTTGATGCTTAATTATTTAGGAGTTACAAATATCATTCAAGACAAGATCTTAACATCACGAAGCTTCCCCTATTAGCTACGAACAAAGCAATCGACGACGACATAAGATAATAGCAACAAGACCTGAACAGACTCACAGGGAGTACATATGATCTGGCAACCTAGGCTTTGCCACAGCAATGAGTGGGATCTTCCTAGGCGTTGTGAGCCCAAAAACATCCTCCATGTTCAAGTCCTCCTTACTCAGCCCCCCAGGCAACTTCCAATAGAACCCGTGCAATAGATTGGCTAGGCTCGCCTGAATCACCTTGAGCCCGAGGCTGTACCCAGGGCACATCCTCCTCCCGGACCCAAATGGCAGGAACTCGAAGCTTTGGCCCTTCATGTCATTGTCACGCTCAAGGAACCTCTCGGGTTGGAACTCTTCTGGGGCATCCCAGATCTGAGGGTGCCTCGCGATGCTCCACACAAGGACAAGGGCGCTGGTGCCTTTGGGGATGTCATAGTCATTGATCTTGCAATCCTCCCTTGTCATATGAGGCACGAGCGTTGGCACCACCGGGTGGAGCCTCATGGCCTCCTTGGTGATGGTGTCGTGTAGGGTAGGCTCGCGATGTCCTTCTCGCTCACCCACTTATCTCTCCCGATCACCTTGTCTAGCTCCTCAATGGCCTTCTTGAAAATCTCCGGCCTCTTCAAGAGCTATGAGATCGCCTACTCCATTATCGTGGCTGAACTCTCTGTCCCACCTGCGAGTAGGTCCTGCAGTCCCAAGTCATACAGGAGTATTAGAGAGAAAATTATCAAAAAATTTATAAACCTATTGCAATTGTGTTTGTGCCACTACAATCCATTTGGCCAATTTTGGCCTAAAATTGCTAATGTGGCGTGACCGGTGCTAACCTAGACAATTTTTAATATTGTTTAATTCATACATTTATTTGTTTGAATTTAATTTTTTTTATTAATTTTTTTTAATTTTTAATGATCCGGTGAGGCTAACCTCGCCCTCGCTGGTGCTAACCTAGACAATTTTTAATATTGTTTAATTTATACATTTATTTGTTTGAATTTAATTTTTTTATTAATTTTTTTTAATTTTTAATGATCCGGTGAGGCTAACCTCGCCCTCGCCAGTGGCTGACAAAGGTGAGCTCCGCTAGAGGCCGGCTAGATCGACCTCATTAGACCTAGTCTCTAGCTCGCGACTAGTTGGAAGAAGAAGAGAAAAAGAAAAGACAAATAAATGGAATAAAATAATACATAAAGTGACTTTATACCAAACTATCTATCCCCATCAACTAGACTGTTTATACTTTTTAAGAACTAACGCCATAACTCAAAATAAATCCCTGCAGCAGCATAAATTGAATGCAGTCCTACTTAAATGCAGCAACATTTCCTCTCCCCTCGTTTTATAGTTTACCTCCAATATTTGTGTAAATCGCCAGATTAACAAGTCAATTGAAATTGTCCTCAACACAAGTTGCCTTTTAACTAGTTTATGCAGGATTGAGTCTGGAAATTAAGGAGAAGAATTGGTGCCAATGCGTGCATATATTGTACCTGAGTGAACGCTTTGACTCCTCCAATGTCGATCTATACTTCGAGATTCGGATCGTCGGCGAACTGCAAGAGCACGTCTACCATGCCCTTAGCAACGTAGTTCGTGACCCCGCATCGCCTCACGTCGTGCTTGTCCAGGACGTGCTCTAGAAGCCGGTCCATCTTCTTGTTCAGCGCCTTCATCCTCTTGATGTAGCCCTAGAGGTCCAAGGCGTGCTTTTGCAATTTTCTCCGAGGAGAAGTGTCTTGCATCGAATTATCATTGACAGTCTCCTACAGCTGTGACCGAGAGAATAACCACGTTATTTTGGGAAACAGACTTTAGGAAATTGTTTAATTATGCTTGGAATCCTGAGTTTGCAAATCCAAATCTGGTGAGTAAATAAAGGATCAAATCCACTAGAGAGTACAGAGAACGGTAGTGACTTCTGTGGTTGGGAAGAAACAAAGAAAATTAGAGAAGAATGGGAAGAAGTCAACCGCAATGAATGACCAGAAATCCTGAGGAACAGAAAAAAAAATCCATAAGAAGACTCTGGAATGCTTGCGGTAACACATGAAACTAAAAGATGCTAAGCTTTTTTGAGGTTTCCTTTTCTCTAATTTAAAGGCCATCTGGTAAGTGATGGTTGAAATCAATAATTTATGCGTTCGATTAAATCCAAGCATTCTTTGTGCTCAAATTTACACGATTGTACTACCTACTTCCTTTAATTGCACATTTTTTGGATGTTGTCCTTTAGAAATGTGCACAATTAATAATGTATTGCATAATCATTGCACCTTTTTGTAATTGGATATTCGTCTTCTTTACTTTAATTTGTTTATATTTATTTTATTATATAGGTGGTATGGAGCTATAAAAAAAAGAAAAATATAACTAGCAATTAGACATGACAAATGTCGTATGATGATGATAATATTAAATAAACATTTGTTATGAAACATAACCGAATGTTGCTTGTGATCAAGAAATGTCTAATAAGGCAACTTAAATGATTTTATTGGTTATAAATGAAAATGCATGCAAAGGGTACCTTAGCTACTCGGAGAATGCAAATCATTATTAATCTCAAGTGATGGAAAGTAGTTTTGCTTTGGAGAAAGATGGGTTGGTTATGCGGACCATGATGGAAGGCCCAAAGCAAGGGCCTAATGTTTAGTCTCTTATATCTGAATAATACTCATAAATAACCCAGAATTTCATCATATGCTTATTATCAGACTTCGATATTTCATCCTTAATTCAAAGTTTTCAACTACTAGTAATTCAGTGGAAAATATATTCCTTTCATTTCGGATTGCAGAAATTATTAAAGTTTCAATATCATTGAACGGAGAATTCTTTTCGCCCCTTTTTCTAAAAAATGCACAAAAATTTTGAAAAGCATATAAAGTATGAGTTGACTTGTTAGTAAATTAATCTAAACTATCAAGGATAAGTAAGATTTGATTTGACATTCAAAATGCAGGAGATCTTTGTAATTTTAGTATTACCTCATTGGTAATTATAATTTAACGTTTATTTTCTATATACAGAAATGTCCTATTTTGGCAGTTTCTTTTGGGGGAGTTTGCAATATAGCGACGGAAAGTATAGATTGCATACCTTTTCAAAAGTATGTTTAATAGATTTCACGTCACTACCAACATATTTTAAAATGATTTTATTTTAACTTTACATCAATTACATTAAAGAGGAGTGCTATTTGTTATTTGAATTTTGTGTAACTTTGTTGATTGATAGTTCACAATTGGAGTGCTTTTGGTTGAACATGGCACAATGTGTTGTGTCTTATAGTCATATAATTTAGGTTATTCTCAAAGATCGAGCATCTTTCCCCAAGTTGAAGAAAAGCATAAACATGAAAGTTTTAATGAAAATTAATATACATATGCAAATATATAATGCATAACTTTAATTTAGTTATAGTAATTTTTCAAGCGATAGATATTCCTATTATCTACATTGCACATATATATGTATGTGCGTGGGTGCATGATATAGGCAATGTTATTTTGTAATTTGTAAATAGATATGGTGCTCTCTTTCCTTACCCACCTCTAAAACCCTACATTCTCATTCGCTTTTGTCCGTCCCTCTCTCCTTTAACCCTGTAAACCCCGTAAACTCTCCCTCTCTCCCCTTTGAAACTACTGAGAAATGACCTTCTCTTCTATTCTACGCCGATCGGCCTCCTCTTTCGCGCCTCTCGCGGTCCGCGCTCTCCAAAGCCAGCGGAATTATCACTCTGCCATCCTCACCGCTCTTAACCAGATGAGGATCGTTTCCAGCGAGCCTCGTTTCAGTCTCTTTCTGCCTCCTCGTAGCTACTCCACGAAGAGGCCGAGCTCCGACGAGAATCTCCTCCGATTCCTCGACTCGGAGATCCAGCGCACCGAGGAGCCCGTCGACCATGATCGGGTGAGTGAAAACAAGGATGGTATCTTTTCAGGCAAATGATTAAGCCTTTCTTTGTTTTTTGCTGCAGAAGGAAGAGACATGTTTCTAAACTCAACAACTGGCTTTTATTTTTCTATCAAGGATCATGCCACTAAATATACTTCGGCCCTTGTTTTTTTTTATGCAAAACTGTGTCGGATGTGATATGGATGGCTATTCCTATAAGAGATTCACCTTTTCTTTTGAAATTATGATGTGCTTTATAGTTTCGAGAGGCACCAGCTGGATTCCCCTTTAAAATTGAAGACAAGCCTGGATTTATAATGATGTCAAGGGAGTATCAGGGTGAACAGATAAAAGTTAAAGTCAGCATGCCTGACTACTACCCTGAGGGCGAGACCAGTGATGACGACCTGGACTATAATGATGATACGTGGAGCATTCCTCTGGTCGTAAGCGTTGCCAAGGGGAATGGACAGTTTATTGAATTCCGTTGCACTGCTTGGTTGGATGTGCTCGTTATTGACCGCTTGGCCGTTAAGAATCTTGCAAACTCTGAGGACCAAATTGTTTTTGAAAAGCCTGATTTTAAGTGAGCTCTTTTTGTTTTCGTTTTCCCCCACTTATCTCTAAGATACGTAGTTCGTATCTAGTCTAATTCCTATCCCTCGACCTAACTATTTCACATTCTCTCGTGCTTTCCCTCTTCTCCAGGGCTTTGCATGAGGACCTGCAGGAAGCATTTGACAAGTATTTAGCGATTAGAGGAATCAAAGCCAGCACGGTCAATTTCTTGCATGAATACATGGTCAGCAAAAGCAACAGAGAGCCCTTGATGGGGTTGAAGATCCTCAAGAAGTTTTTCGAGGCATAATTTCGCTTGGTAGGATTCAATCTTCAGTTCTGGTTCGAGATCCTCCATTGTAATAACTTATTCCGTCTTAACGTAGACTACCAAGCGTTGTCCACTGCTTGCATGGAATATCTTTAATCGAGAGAGACGCTGAATTTATTTATAAAATAATAACTCTAGTTTTTCAATGCACTTATTTCTTTAAATGTCGCAGGTCTACATGTAGACATTTTATTAGTTGATTATGACTAGCTGCCAAATGTAATAATAGAAATTAGGGGTGTTGACTTCCAGGATTGATGGTTCCCACCTTAGAACTGAGAACCGTCTACTAGAGACCGGTTTCGCAAAACGCGAATTGGGAACCATCCGCTCGTTCTATGGATCCAACCGAGAACGGCACCACTGGTCCGGTTTGAACTAAAATCAACCGCAACTCCTTGCGTTACGTTGTTGCACTTGTCTTCACCTCAATCTAACCGAAGCCGATTTGACGGGTCCCCTACTTTGCTATCCCGTAAGCTTGAATTCTCCATCGCTTATGTCAAGATCGAACCTCGCTATTGCGAAAGCAGTTCCTTTTCTGGAATTAAAGGTTTCATTTTAAAATGAATTTGGGGAAGCAAGGACCGATGCGTCATTTTTGCCCTTTCTTGCCACGTCAATTGAAGATTATTCACCAAAAAAATTAAAACTATCCAAATTGGACTTAAATTTCTTTTATAAAAAAATCATATCGCAGTAACAATTTAATTTTAAATGTTGCATGGGACGATTTATCATAATGGACTCTCAAGTGAACAATTTTACACCGATTCAGTGCTCAAGCGATTAAAAAAAAAAGGATAACACCCAAATAAGTGTGTTACAAAAATTATGACATTTGTGCTGTCATTATCCTGTTCAGATTGAATCGGTGTATTAGCATCAATTTGATCCAATATATTTTTAGCGATTTATTTGACATGTTTTCTAAAGGTGACGAAGGCATAGGTCTCGTCATCTAGCATTGAGGTCATGGGTCAAGCAAGTAAAGACTTGGGTTTGGACATCGGGTTCTTGATTCGGCCGGTGAGGCGGCCTCATGACCCTTGCTCACGATCGGTGAGGACCTGGATGAAGGTCGTCATGCCCACATTGCCCACAATAAAGGCGAAAATAAAAGAAAAATAGATATATAATTTTAAAAAAATTAAAGATTGCAAAAAATTTTCACGTCATCATCGGTGGCCTGGCATACTCGACTCACTACGTGCCGCACAAGCTATTTCACGACCAAGGATCTACGGGTATGTGACACTATACTCTCGCTTGTTTTTTTATTGGTAATGAACTTGCATCATGTTATTTTTCTTCTCTGGATGACTGGGCTGTCCTAATTGATCCTCCCTTTCGCTACTTATTGCACTCTAAGAAGTCATAATTACTGCTCGCTTCAAGAATGATGACTTAGTCGGATTTTCCCTTCTCTTCTTTTTGTCCCCTTTTTTTCCCTTTGTCTTGAAATTGATAAATTAGTCGAGCAACATAAACTTAGAATTAGAAAGCAATTCAAAATATGGACTACAGTAGAGTCAGACTTTTGTACATCTCCAAATTGAGATTTCCTTAGTGTTGGATCAATAAAGGTACCGGAAGGTCCGGTCTTTTAAATATTCGTACCGAATTTTCTTTGAAAATTGCATGTACGAAATTAATTCGTACGATTGCATTTCATCCAAATTACCCGAATCGTTAGATGCGTAGTGTACACCATCCAGAGCAGATGTAATGCCATAGAGTTTACCAGAACCGCTACATGATTGTAGCATCGAAGAGTAGATCTTATTAGCTATTCTTGATGCTTAATTACTTAGGAGTAACAAATATCATTCAAGACAAGATCTTAACATCACGAAGCTTCCCTTATCAGCTACGAACAAAGCAAACGACGACAACATAAGATAGTAGCAACAAGACCCGTAGAGACTTACAGGGAGAACATATGATCTGGCAACCTAGGCTCTGCAACAGTAATGAGTGGGATCTTCCTAGGCGTTGTGAGCCCAAAAACCTCCTCCATGTTCAAGTCCTCCTTACTCAGCCCCCTGGGCAACTTCCAATAGAACCCGTGCAACAGATTGGCCAGGGTCGCCTGAATCACCTTGAGCCCGAGGCTGTACCCCGGGCACATCCTCCTTCCGGACCCAAACGGTAGGAACTCGAAGCTTTGGCCCTTCATGTCGTTGTCCCGCTCAAGGAACCTCTCGGGTCGGAACTCTTCTGGGGCATCCCATATCTCAGGGTCCCTCGCGATGCTCCACGCAAGGACGAGGGCCCTGGTGCCCTTGGGGATGTCGTAGCCGTCGATCTTGCAATCCTCCCTTGTCATCCGAGGCACGAGCATGGGCACCGCCGGGTGGAGCCTCATGGTCTCCTTGGTGATGGCGTCGATGTAGGGTAGGCTCGCGATGTCCTCCTCGCTCACCCACCTGTCTCTCCCGATCACCCTGTCTAGCTCCTCAATGGCCTTCTTGAAAATCTCCGGCCTCTTCAGGAGCTCTGAGATCGCCCACTCCATTGTCATGGCTGAAGTCTCTGTCCCACCTGCGAGTAGGTCCTGCAGTCGCAAGTCATACAGGAAAATTAGGGAGAAAATTGTTAAAAAATTTATAAACCTATTGCAGTTGTGCTCGTGCCAATGCAGTCCATTCGGTCAATTTTGGCCCAAAATTACTAATGTGGCGTGACTAGCGTTAACCTAAATAATTTTTAATATTATTTAAGTTATACATTTATTTGTTTGAATTTAATTTTTTTTATTAATTTTATTTAATTTTTAATGATCTGATGAGGCTAACCTCGCGCTTGCCAATGGCCGATAAGAGTGAGCTTCGCTAGAGGCTGGCTAGATCGACCTTATCAGACCTAGTCTCTAGCTGGCGACTAGTTGGAAGAAGAAGAGAAAAAGGAAAGAAAAAGAAAAAGAATAAAATAATAAATAAAGTGATTTTGGACCGAAGTATCTATCTCCACCAACTAGACCGTTCATACTTTCTAAGAACCAATGCCAAAACTCAAAATAAATCACTGTAGCAGCATAAATTGAATGCAATCCTACTTATATGTAGCAACATTTCCTCTCCCCTCCTTGCATAGTTTTTTTTTTTTTGGTGACCGAGGTTTCGCGCAGCCGGCAATTTTGCGTTCAAACCAGCAATAAAACACGACTAATCCTCGAGAGGAGTTGGCCGCAGGACCCCACTACCATGGGCCTCCTACTTAAGACAACGAGTGGACGCGCTTCTTGCAATAACAAGGGCTCGAACTTTCGACCTACGAGATCTAATTGCCAAAATCATGCGACCACCCAGTGGGTGGGTTCCCTCGTTGTATAATTTACCTTCAATATTTGCGTAAATCGCCAGATTAACAAGTCAATTGAAATTGGCCTCAACACAAGTTGCCTTTTAACTAGTTTATGCAGGATTGCATCTACAAATTAAGGAGAAGAATTTGTGCCAACACGCGCATATATAGAACCTGAATCAACGCTTTGACTCCTTTTCTGTCGATCTTTACTTCGAGATTCGGATCTTCGGCGAACTGCAAGAGCACGTCTACCATGTCCTTGGCGGCGTAGTTCGCGACCCCGCGTCGCATCGCGTCGTGCTCGTCCAAGACGTGCTCTAGAAACCCGTCCATCTTCTTGTTCAGCGCCTTCATCCTCTTGACGTAGCCCTGGAGGTCCAGGAAATCGAGCCACGGGATCAAGTCCCCAGCGTTCAGCTTGCCGTTCAACACGAATATCTCCTCGAGCATCTTGTTGAACTCATCCGGCCGGATGATGGGGTTCTCGGTCTCCTCCGCATAGTTCTTCGCCAAGACCATCCGGCTTATCACATTGAGGTTCAGGTTGTACAGATGGTCCTTCAACGTAATTTGTGCCCCCCTAGAGAGATACAGGTTCCTGAGGAGGGACATTAGCTCCTCTGTCCGAATGAACTTGGAGGACTCGAGGCGCTTGGCGCTGAAGAGCTCCATTATAAAAAGCTTCCGGGCCTGACGCCAGTACGGGCCGTACGGCGACCAGGTGATGTTGGAGTAGTTGTAGGTGATGTACTTGCCCGCGGCGTTCTTGGGCCGGTCGGCAAAGGCGACGTCGTTGGTCTTGAGGACGGCCTTGGCCCCTTCGACCGAGGAGAACACGACCACGGGGAAGGATCCAAAGCGGAGTTGCATGAGCGGGCCATAGGTCTTGGAGAGCTCGTGGAGGGATCGGTGCGGGAGGGGGCCAATGAGGTTGAGGTTACCGATGATGGGCCAGGGTTTGGGGCCCGGGGGGAGGTTGAAGTTGCGGCGGCGGAGGCGGCGGGAGAGGAGGAGGAGGGCTAGGGTCGCTAGCCATGCGGCGGCATAGGCGGTCCAAGAGGGGGAATCCATCGGCGGTGGTGGCGGCGGCTGATGCAGTTCAGTAGTCGACAAATGTGCGGGGAGGAGACATTGTTGAGTGGCTTTCTATGTTCTTCACACGTTTGTCGTAATTTATAAAGGTGCAGGAGCACCAGTGGTGGGATCACTGTAGCTCGACAAGCCCACGTTTGGCACAAATCTTGACGGTGCACCCTCCGAACACCACGTGATAAGATTCGAGCTCAAAAGTAGTAGGAGAAAAGAGATTTTCTTATCATCTACAACGAAAGCAATGTCGGCAATGTTTTCCTACGAAGCGACCGAAATGACAATGGGAAAAAAAGGGAGTTGGATAGCCTATAACACGAGTTTCACGGAGGAGGTGAACATGGGTTCTACCCACCCCTTAGGTGTTCTCTTGTACTCCGCTGGAAATTATCGATGTGGTTGTTGTTCTGATCAAACGTGCAATTGTGAGACCTGGAGATCATCACGAGAACGCTTTGATCCTGTGAATGCAGTTGAGAGCAGAGATGCGATAGCCAAGATGCACGGAAAGTTTCGTGACCCAATTGAACTCACGCATCCTTACGAGTCAAGCTTGTGGTGTCGACGTGAAGAGTGAGGAATATAGATGGAATAATACGACTGGTCTGTATGAAATTGAACGATTTTACACCGATTTAGTACTTAAGTGATTTTTTAAAAATGATAACACTCAAATAATTGCCGTGCGAAAATTATGACACTTATATTGTCCTTACCCTGCTCGGATTGAATAGGTGTACTAACATCAATTCGATCCCTAATATTTTTTTAACGTTTTATTTGACATGTTTTCTAGTCTTGCCTGCATCTGGCATCAAGATCACTGGTCAAGCAAGTAAAGACTTGGGTCTAGACATAGGGTTCTTGATTCGACCGACGGGCAGCCCCTAAATAACACCGACATTAACACGCGACACGAGACACCACACGACATGCCAACACATCATTTTTAAAAAGTAGAAAATTTCGACATGTTGAGATACGTTTTATGTTAAATATATATTTATATATATGTCAACGAAAAATTATTTTTTAGGCATTTTAATAATTATCAAATAAAATGATAGTGACGATATTGAATTGCATAGAATGAATATAGATATTTTATGTAGAAAATTTGATAAATTATTTTACTTTCATAAAATTTTAAATGAAAAATATTCACAATACCCCCACCTAACTCACTTTTCCCATGCGCTCTCTCTCTCTCTCTCTCTCTCTATCCTTAGTTTTGTTAACGTTTTGTATAATATGTCAACATCAACCACCAAATCTCGTCATGTCAAACTGTTGTCTTGCACCCAAAAGCCAATATTCAACCCCCTTTCCCCCGACGCAATTTTCTTTGCAAGACGGTCCGGCCGGAGAATCCATGCGTCGTTGTCTCTCACCACCCACTCGGACTCCATCCGTAGGAGAAACCATACGTCCTTGTCTCTCACCACCCACTCGGACACCATTGGCCGGCCGGCGACAATCGGTCGCTCGTGTTCATTTCGTCTCCGACTTCTCATTTCTCAAGCAGTTAAAATCTAGATTTGGTGAAATTATTCGTTGCAGGGTTTGCTATTTGACGCCCTCTTCTCTGCCACCGCCTCAGATCTAGCCCGGCGCTCCACCGTTACTATCCTCTCTATCCAAAACACCTACCCGCCTCTCCAACCTCATGCTTGAGGTGCCAGCTCTCCCCCACCTCCCTCGCTGACGTCGATTGTGCTCTAGATCCTCTTCTCCTCCTCCTCCTCCGAACTCGTGTGGCCAGCGAGTCCAGCTCGTTGACCTTGTGTCGGAAGTAAGACACTTGGCCAACACGTGTCCGGACGTCTCGGAGCATGTCGGACACACGACATGTGTCCGACACTGACGCGATGCCCCCTAACACGTGTCGGTGCTTCGTAGGGCTACCCTCACCCAAATATGGTGAGGGTCAAAGCCCTTGCTCATGAGTAGTGAGGAGCGGGACGAGGATCGCCAAGCCCATGCCGATCACAATAAAGGCGAAAGGAAAAGAAAAATAGATATATAATTTAAAAGAAATTAAAGATTGCAAAATTTATTCAAATCATCGTCGAGGGTGTCACATAAGATAGACGACATCTATATCCGTAATTTCTGAAAAAAAAAATTAACAAATGAATTACGTTGATAAATTCTCAAAATATTTAAAACTAAATTGACCAAATCAAAAGATTTGAGACTGAATTTGTAAAAGTACAATAAATTTAATTTTTTTTTCTTTTTTTGGTTGAGAAGTTTGCCCTGATGCTACCCTAGGCACTCAGGCTACTGTAGCTGGGATCTCAAGTCAGGCAACCAAGTTCCATAAATTTTTGTAGTACCATGAAATTTCTGTCTGTCTTATCAACATAAACGCACTGGAAGTTCCAAAATCCAGTCATCAAAGATGATAAAACAAGGGATAAGAAACATCCAGCTAACAAGAAATCATGAAGATTAAACCATACTAGTTATTACAGCGGCGTATAGACGTGTGTGCTCTGGAAGTATGACTGGTTGCTTGCAGTTCAAATCGGTGGCAATATCAAAACTTATCGCAGTTAAATTACACGTCGAAACATTATTCATAAAGGAACAACATGTAAAAGCGTACCGCTGCGACGGACTGACCGATTCTCTCCTTATTTCTTTGTCTTATCAAGAACCTCCATGTACTTCTTTGGAACTCCGTAATGTTCGATCAGATACCTCGCCAAGTCATCAATCACACCACCTTGGACCATAACCTCGTACCCCTTTTTACCTGAGATGTCAACCACATCCAACTTAGATAAAGACCAAATCATACGGTCCTAAGATAATATTAAAGATCTCAGCAATGCAAAGAGGTCGCCAAATAGCCTGCAAGATGAGATCAAATCCGAATCCAAAGCCTAATGTTTTCTGGATCGAGGATGCCACTATTTTATATTTCTTTACTTGCATGATATAGCTGCTCCTAGGCTGATTCCATCAACACAAGACAATCCAAGGCAAGGGCATGCCAAAGTCCTCGTGGTAACAAAGAACATTCTTTCTGCCTTGCTAGGTTGCAGCAGTTTTGCTTTTCATGCTGCGTGGATTTTCTTTACTTCTTCATTGAGACCAGCTGTATGTGAGAGCATAATGCAATTGGCAGCTTTCACAAACCACGGCACGGGTTTCAATATTTTTCAAAATATATTGAACTCCTACTTCCTATTTGCTAGGATAAGCTCAGCCAAGCCGGACACACGCACGATTTTAATTTCTGGAGTGGAAGGCAAAACTGGTTGTCAAAGTCCTACCAACTTATCAACTCCGGCCGGCCAAAAGTAGAATATGGCGGTAGAAACTGCTAGAACACAATAGTAGCATACCTGGCAGTTCAGCCACTGTTGTGCTACAGGCAAATTTCTTCTGCAGCTCCGATGCCAATGCTTCTGGATCCACCAAAAATGCTTCCAAACCAAATAGTCTTGTAACCTTTTTGTTACCCTGCCTTCGTTCTGTCATTATCTGAATAGCTTTCAAGGCACCCTTACGAACAGCTGACTCGCTTCCTCTGGTAACTACATGATGTGGTTGCATGCGGCTAATGAATGTTGATCCCAAGTCTTTCTTATGAATTTCCGTTGGGTACGTCGTTCCTTTCTTTATGGCTCCTTTAAACAGTGCATCACATAGTGTAGCATCCAACACCACAGTGGACTTGTCTGTCAGCTTAACCAGATTTTCTTGCTCAACGTATCTAAATACAATATCAGTTGCTTCTGAAGCAGTATAGAGTTTTCCCCTATCAGCTCCTACAGCAGTGAAAATGGCATTGACATGCACACTTGGTTTGTAGACCTCCACCATATTTAGAGTTTTATTTGACTGACTTTCCTTTACAGCTTGTTCACTAACTTGGTCACTTTTCTCCACAGGCCGTTTTTCCGGTCTGAATGCTGAGTAATCAGGATGATTTCGATTAACTCCTAATAATACTACTTCCTTCTTATATTTATCTTCTTTTACAGAAACCTGTCCAAAGAACCAGAAAAGATCATAAGGTGCAAAACCTAAAGAAGAGCCTCATTTGTCCTCTTAAAAAGTGGATAATCCAAAATACTACAACAGAAAAAACCTTTCTACAGTAAGTTCACTTGTATTCCCTGACTGAACGGCTATTGAAGTAATAAATGTGAAGGATGATAGATATTGCTAAAAGCCATGTAAATTCAAGATATAGTACCAAGCATGTTGGAATCATACAGCTTTAGCACTAAAACAAAGTTAAAGCTCATTAAGAGTACAGGCATACACACCAGTCCGGCAGTTGATTTCGCCTGCAACCACTTTGACAATTTCTTGTATGAAGACTTCTTGATATCAAGAGTGACACCTTGAGGCCTACAAGGCAATACATGGTTTGACCTGCGGCAATCACATGAAAAGAATGTAAAACACATCCCAAGTAAAATACATATGGTGAAATGTCCATTAATTTGGCATGTAAGTTGACATGGGCATGAAAATGATCATAAAGTTTTGCTGAAGCAAGGATAATGAGTACCGAAAATCAAGAGTATTTTAACATCAAAAGCATCTTAGATTTTAAGTCAAGCAAGCTTTCTAATTTTCTTGATGATTTTCTTCGGCTGTTACAACTCCTAATTCGCAGTTTTCCTGGAAGGACCAATTTCCTTGTCCCTCAACTGGCTGTTAAACAGCATTGAGTGAAAAACTCTGTTATCCACAGAATAATCTATCCTTTCCATTTTCACGCATAAAAGTGCCTATTAGGCTAGAACATATGAATCCACTATAAAAGGCAAAACGATTCTGTGTGGAAATTAACTAGGAGTTAAAAAGTTATGAACGCAATCTACACTCAGCTAGACGTCTCACACAGAATAGCAAGAGAAGTGATGATACTATACTCTCAACCACGAGGCATACTAGTCAATGTTTCTTACGACGATATGATCATGTTCTGCAGGTTTCAGATTGCTATGCACAATTTACTTCCAGGGGGATATTGGACCGATAGCACTCCATGCACATAAACCAGTACAGAGTCTACTCTGCTTCTATGGAGTAAAACAACTAGTATCATACTCTAGAGATGCACAAAAAAAAAATAATAAAGTGACTAGTAGAGATCAGAATAGAGCTCAGTCAGAAATGCACAGCATGGTACTTAAGAAATCCAGATATGTAGACATAAGGGATCCACAAGTGACTTTCAATGCATTTTCTCTCACGAATGCTAAAACTCACACAGTTTTGACACAAGAAGCATATGTGACCCATAGAAGTTTGAGAGGCATCCAAACACAGCCAAACCAAGATCCAGCAGATTCTTGTCCTTGGAGCTGGGGAGGTTAGGATTCTTTACCATAATGTGCTTCCAGGCATAGGAAGGTCTTTGTCCTTGATGGTTGTATAAAGGGCTTGCAAGAGGCATTTGTCAAGAAGTGCATCTACATCCGCAGATGTGAAATTATGCCGGTCTTCAACATTTGATCCCTCAGCAGAAGCATCATCTGCAACCATCAAACTATCAATGTCTGCAACTAATTTACCGGGCCTTTCATTACTACCATCCATCTCTCTCGTCTGAATAGAATTGGAATCCATTCCATCGACAGATTCAGTCATGTCTTCATCTTCAGCACCATCCACATGATCATTAGAAACCTCGCTTTGACCTTCACAAGCTGTTGACTCCTGGCGAGATGATAAGAAAGTAGGGTCTTCAAACACCACATCCTCTAAAAAACCAGCATTTGGAGCAAACCGGCCCTCAGCAGACTCCCTAATTATGTTCCATACACAATATTAAGATAACCTGAAAACCTTATGACTCGATTAAGCTCTATTAAATACTTACCAAAGTAGGTCGCGATAGTGATGGGTAATTCTCAAAGCCTTTCCACGTAAACCAGCTTTCAAGGCTTCACTACTGCCCATCGTGGTAGTCCCCACCTGTATTTAAGTGTGGATTGGTATATAACATAAAGAGAAAAACGTAACAGCAAGGAAACGAAAGGTCGTGACAAAATCTAAAGACACCCTTACAGCTATTGGTGCAGGATTGCCAGGGACTTTGACTGTCCATATCTCCCCTGCAGCAAATGATGGCAGGCCTTCAGGAGGCACACTAATTCCAGGAAACATCAAATCTGCTCCACCAATAATAAAGCGCGAAACTTCGCCTCCCTTGAGTAGGAAAGCAGGTACAATTTCAGGGACTCTCCAAAGAGCATAGACTGCAGCAATAAAAGAAGAATCATCAAGTCATGCAAAAAATTCAAGGATACATTACAAAATGCAATAATAAGACTCATGTTCCACTAGGTGTACTAACATTTTGATGCTTTCTGCGTGAGGTTCTAAATTTTCACAGCTTCTAAGCAATGAAATATCTTAAACAAGCGCCTATGCATAGGTACTGGGGAAGAGAGGAACCACTTTGGGTCTAATGTCTGCAGCCTTAACCACTCAAAATAAGAAGAAATATTTCACCACCAATAGCTAAATAGCCTAAACAAAATCCAGCTAACATTAAGTCATGCTTCATTGACTTGAGTCAAAAGAAACATTATAAACAATCATGGATGGATATGTGGCTCTACAAAGTGGAGGTTGAGCAAAAATAATGGCCTGGTGCGATCTTTTCATCAAGAGGGTGCTGTTAGTAATGAAGCCTCAAAAACTGAGCAGTAACTTTAGCAGGGTACATGATCATAAATTCGGAGGAATTCGAAGCTTATGTCTAGCAAAAAAGGAGTGCGGACATATAGAGGCATACCTGAGGGAAATATTTCAGAGCCTCTTCCATCAATGTCAAAGAACATGGGAAATTCACCTTCCACACTGTACACATGCACTCGGTTTTGAAGCTTTGCTACCATCATCTCTGCCTAGAATAAACATGCCAGAGCACATATAGCGTACACTCAATTAGTGCACTATTCCAGTGATGTGAAGTTATCTTTATCTGTGATGAAGGAAAAGTAGCACATGTACACATAATTTAGTTATTTCTTGGAGAATGGTCGGTGAGAGTAAAATTCATGTTGTTTTGATCTTTAAAGGCGTAGCAAACTCTCCCATTCAAACAAACAAATGCCATGTTGGAAGGCTGCTCAAGGAGGAATTCTGTGATACATAGATTTCTTCAAAAACAGCTCTTTGTTCATGTCGTGCCACATGATTAAAGTCAAATGGTATGCTCAGGATTAGGAAGCAATATCTTCCGTTCAGATTGTTTATTCAACTGAAAATGAGAAAAAGAAGAATCTAAATGAAGGCTTTCATTTCAGAGCAGTATTTTGGGCGCTCTTAGGCAAAACCATTAAGTGCCTATAATTTCCAATTGCTTGAAAACATCACAAATGAGAAATATCTTCCTTTCGGATTGTGTATTCAACTGAAAATGAGAAAAAGAAGAATCTAAATGAAGGCTTTCATTTCAGAGGAGCAGTTTGGGCGCTCGTAGGCAAAACCATGAAATGCCTAATAATTTCCAATTGCTTGAAAACATCACAAATCATCATTTTCTTCTTCACCTTGGGATGTACACTTATCCCTTAATTTACGACGTCCTTTGGACGGACAAGTAAGTAGGATAATTCCATCCATCAAACACGCAGTTTGCAGGTAAAAATCCAATTTGTCTTCGGCACCAGCACATCCCCATCAGTTCAGTATCGAGTGAAAGAAACTGCGTAGCAGAGAGCTAAAGAGGCCTCCCGTGAGTTCAATGCAGCAAAACAAACACACTCTCGGGGACCCAGACTGCTATTGCAATCAAATCCGTCGCGTCAAGAGACGAAACACGCCACTTCAATGCAAGCATCGTGAACCGGGACCAACTCAGAAAACAGAAACCATCCACCATGTGAGCACATACCTCCATCGGAGGACAGAATCCGAAACGTCATCGCCAGAAACCCAATCAGGCTTAACATTTTCCCGAATGAAAAAAGGAATTAAAAGGAGAAGGAGAAGGAGAAGGAGCTCACTTTAGGAGGGAGGAGAGCGTCGAGATCGGAGTCGGAGCATCTGGGGAACTTGTCTCTGATGGCTCGTCGCAGCTTCTTCTTGTCGGCACCGGACAGCCGCTGCTGCGTCTTGGCTTCGAGCGCCTTCTTGAACATCTTCTTCTTCTTCCTTCCTTCCTCCTCCTCCTCCTCCTTCGACGAATCTCCTAGGGAGCCACCACGAACAGCGACGCAATAGCGGCTTCCAGAAAGCTCTGACCTTTATTTGCGCAGGAATTATGGCGGCGACGGGCTGAGCCTCAACGACACCGTTGTCGGAAAAACCTTTCTTTTCCTTTCCTTTTTTTTTCTTTTTTCTTTGGCAAGGAATAAAGAACTAAAAGCAAAATATCAAATTTATTAGATTTTTCATGACCCCGATCAAGTATCCAAATGTTTTTAGATAACTTATCAAGTTGAAGTAGGTGATTTTGTATCACATCTCGCGATTGTGCAAGAAAATTAGCATTCTTGTTAATAATGAAATTATTCTTTTTATCTAATGTGCGACTTCATCTACTTTTCCGATTTAAAAAAAAAAATCCAATTAATAGGTGAATATGCGATAGCATTGACCTAAACATCTACGTCAATACCTTTTCCTCTTTTTTATTTTTATTGGTTCGGTTATTTCAAAAGACATATACACTCGATTGCTAATTTACTGTGCCAAATAAATTTTTATAAGGAAATTTTAAGACATGAAAGCGAAAGAAGGGGCACAGTCAAATTCCACACGAAATAAGTGCATTATTCAAACGACACTTTTATTAGAACACTGATTGCTCACGTGCTACGAAGCTTAATGATAAACAAGACGTGTATGTACGTTTTAATTTATTATCAAATTCTAAGTTTACGACAAACAAAGGGCAAATACCAAATATATATATAAATACTCAAATTGTACTTACTTCGACACAAATACTTGAAATTTTTTTTCTTGGTGTAAAAAATCATGGACGATGTTGGTGTGACACAAATATTCCCAATTTTTTTGTCATGAAAAAAATTCAAAGTTATATATGTGTAACATATATACCCAAAATAGATATATGTCATACTGATATAAATTTAGGATTTTTTTATGACACAATTTTTTTGGTATTGTGCCAAAGTGGCATAGCCTAGGGGTTTGTGGTGACATAAAAAAAGGTTGGGTTACTTAGGGTCTGTTTGGTAACGTTTCTGTTCCTTGGAACAAAAAAGGATCAGAAACATGTTTGGTAACGCAAATAATTCTGTTTCTGATTCTGCTCCCAGGAACACTTTTGGAGCAAAAATCAGAAACAAAAAAAAGTTGTTTCTCAAAAAAAGAACACTTTTTTAGGATCACTTTTCAAAGATGGACTTCTCAGCCTCTTCCCACGACACTTTTTTAGGATCAATTTTTTAGGATCACTTTTGGACAAAAAATCAACAATTTTATGTAGTTACCAAAAGTATTCTGATTCTCTAAAAGAACAGAATAAAAAAAGTGTTTTTAATCAGAATCACTTTTTTGAAACAGAAACGTTACCAAACAGACCCTTATCTCCCAATGAATATAATTTGAAGTTTTTTTTTATAGCATTAACTCCAAATGATATATTGCGATTTTTCAGTTTTGAAAACTCATCAAGAAGTTGGGTTCCTAGCAATTTAATCTAGGAGTGGAAAAGTTGAATTGACATTTGTCCTTCCCAGGAGTAAAAACTTTTATTGTAGCTTCCTTTCTTTTTATATTTTAAATATGAGCTACCTCAATTTTTTTTCCCAAGAGGCCCCTTAATTAGAGCAATAGAGAAGTTGGTTTTTATTTTTATTATAAATATGTTCTTATTAATATTAATATCATGAAAAACTCCAAACTAATACACTTTTAACGAATTTATGCCAGACTATTTTTTTATTATAAAAAATTTCAAAGTAGTACATTTTTAATAAATTTACCTAAAATTATTTCTTGATCACCAAAAATACTAAATTGGTATACTCATAACAAGTTTACCAAAAATTATTTTTTGACTATACAAATTCAAAAAATTAGTATATGCATGACAAATTTACATTCCCTTAATTTTTGTTGAACTTGGTTAATATTACAAAAAACTTTAAATTGATATATCTATGACGAATAGATGGTAAAAATTCTAAACATGTACACTCAATAATTGCTACGTATTATCAAACTTAATAATTTGATAATAAAATTTAATAAAAACTAATGGATGTCAAATTTGTCAAAGGTATATTAATTTGGGGTAAATTTATCGTAGATATATTTATTTAGTATTTTTTGTAATTAAAAAATAATTTGGGATAATTTTTTTATATGTGTATCAGGTTGAGGTTTTTCGTGATATTAACTCTTCTTATTATTGAGATTAAAAAATATTTTTTTTTATGTTTTTATTATCTACTTATTATGATTATGATAATAAATCGATCATTTAAACAATGACGGGGATTATCGCTTTATTGAAAATTTGGCCTAAATTTCCAGCAAAGCAGAAGAGAATAATCAGCAGAGAGAAACAGAAGAGTTTCCGCGTAGTCACGTGTTCTATTTCTTTAGAGAGATCAACCACGGAGGGGGTGGCCTGCGGCGGAAACTGCGAACGACCCTCGACGCCGCGAAACCGGAGGCGGCGAGCTTCTCCGTCATCCTCCGCGCGTCAGCCCCCTCTCCCGTCGCCGCCGCGAGCGAGGCTCTCTGGTGGAGGAACTCCCGGGGTACGACGAAGGGCAATGGCCGATTGGTCGGCCTGGTCGGTTTCGGCTACAAGTCGGGTCGAATCTCGAGGGAATTGATCGCGGGGAGGGGAAATTCGTTCGTGAATTGACTGAGCAGTGGACTCCCAAGCTCTGCAATCTCAGGTGAGGTGGGCGCTCGTATTTGGCAGAATAGAATATTTTTTTCCCCAAACTGTTGTTTGATCCTGTTTGAGCTGTGATTATGAGAGAAGCCCGTGAGTTTTTTCATGCAATATCCTGTCTTAAAGTTTTTCTTTTTCCCTGTCGGGTTGACTTTTTGAGGTTTGGATTGCGAGTCCTTGGTGAAGCTGAGACTCGGGACAAAAAAAAAAAGTTGCTGTCAGATAATTCGGCGGAACAATTTCTGTGACGGACCGTCGCTGGTTGTTCTTGTGACTTCATGAGGACGAGTTTGGAAGAACCTCAACTTCTAGTTTCGCCTTCCCAAAGTCTTTGAGTGAAAATTGTGCTATTCGTTGTCATTATTTTGAAGCTCTTTTACCCCAAAGCCTGCATTTTTAAGGCATAAGTTCACAGCAACTACCCTCCTTCTTTTCACTCAATGGACTTTGGAGTCCAAAGCTCTCCCTCGTGGGAAAACTTTAGTTGTGATTGCCAAATTCGCGGGTGAATCATTTTCACACATTTCAGTTAGCTTACTACGTAGGTTGTCAACTAAAACTCAGTGTTCTTTTCCTTTTGCTGAATGGATGAAGAGAATATTCTCGTTTGGTGGAGTGAGATTAGACTCCATATATTGTTGCCACCACATCTCCAATACAAGCCCACTACCACGGTCCGACGGGATGAATTTCTGGGCTGCAATATGAGTGGATAATGGAATAACCATTTCCTTCCAGGTTTATTGTCGATGGAAATTCTATCATATGTTTATCAGTCTTCTTGTTAAGTTCCATGCCTATTTAATCTTTATTTTTATACTCCCAGGGAGCTGTTATTGCATCACTTTCCTATTCCCTCCTGTGACCCAAGTTTGATGGTAATGTAGTCTTGTAGTGGTGGGTGGGCTTCAACTATTTGCTTTAAGTTTGAAGAATGTTGTTAGTCTGACGGCTTTCAGCTGATGTCTGGCTATTCATACATGTCTTTTCATCTATCTTGGTGCATTACCCAGAGATAAGTCAATCTAATCAAGTAAAGTTCTCGAGTAGCGATACTTTCTGTTTGGTTCAGCTCTTAAAAGTGGCCATATGTTTTCAGTGGGGATTGTGATGTAAAATAGTATGAGTTCATTGGCTGATTGCCACCAAAGGGTTCAATCAGCTGAAAAATTGGTTCTTCCCGTTCACTAATGCACTGTTTCAAATGCTTTGATGACAATGGTAATATCTTTTGACTGTGGAACTTAATTTGTTGGTACTTATAGGCTTGGACTGCACTGTCCTAATTTCTTGCTACTTAACGTTTTCACTAATGAGTTTATCTTCTGCTGATAAGCTCACCAATTGAGAAGTTTTATCATGAAGTTGACATAAGGCCTGTTTCATACCTTTTTGTGTCCAAAGTGATGGGCTTGTCTAGTGCAAATAAAGATTGAGGAAAGAAGCTGGCTGGAATGTGCTACATTTTTGCCATATTATGGACATTACAACTACTCTGTCAGTTTGAAAATTGGTTTTATCTATGTTTCTTGATTGTAGGAGCATAATGGAAGCAAGCCATGCTTATTCGATTCCAAAACCTGGTATGCAGCAGCTGAATAATGTGAGGGCCTCAGGAGCAATGTCATCATCCTCGCCAGTTCTTCCAACTCATTTTGAAGAGAGATATCTCAAGCTTCCAGATTCTCATCAGGTTGCCATGTCAAGTTCTCAATCTCATGGAACTCCTCTACAGTCCAGTGGTGGGGCAGTTGGTCACATGTGTTCATCAACCTCTGGATACTCAACGGGTCTTCATTACTCATCTTTTACTCCTCCGGAAAAGCATTCAGGAAGTTCTCCATTTATTTCTCAGTCAACAAGTGGCAGGATGACTTATATGACAAAATCTTCTACTGATGCTGAGCTTCTTCAAGCTGAAGCTTCAACAGAATGCAATAACAACGACAAGGCATCTTGGTGTTCGGATACATTACCATGTGCTTATGATTTTCCCGGGAATTCTCCCTTTCAGAACAATCAGATGGAAAGTGGTGATGGGATTGGTGTCCTGACATCTGAGGACTTTAGTAAACCAAACAATTGGCAGGAATGGGCGGATCAGCTAATTAATGAAGATGATGATTTGACACCAAATTGGGATGAGCTTCTTAGCGAAACCAACTTCTCCAATCCAGAATCGAAGGTCGGAGACCATGCTGACAATGTTGGCGTCTTTGGTGATTCTAATTCTTTAACTTGCTTGTTGTGTCACTGCAGATGGCATATGGGGTCAACAAATCACCAGCAAGTGCGTCAGCACATCAGACACGATTGCATCCAGAACTTCCTGCTTCATCGGGGGATATCCATACTGCCAACAACTCTTCATCCACAGCAAATAGTACTCCAGCCAAGGCACGTATGCGTTGGACACCAGAACTTCATGAGGCTTTTGTGGAGGCTGTCAGTAAGCTTGGTGGCAGTGAACGTATGTCATTATCCAAGCTATGGATATCTAGTCTTAAGAAGTTACCAAGAGTCGAATGTTCATTCTGTTAATTTATGTTTCAGGAGCCACACCTAAGGGTGTGTTAAAACTCATGAAAGTTGAAGGGCTGACGATCTATCATGTAAAAAGTCACTTACAGGTGTGGGACTTTTTTTTCTCTGGTCATACCAAATTTCGCTTGTTGAGATTTTCACTATACATCCTCTGTACTTTTTCATTGAACTCAATGCTTTTTGTTGGTTTAAGTTGTTTAAACTTTTATTGCAGAAGTATAGGACAGCAAGATATAGACCAGATTGTTCAGAAGGTATATAGCTTATGCCTCTGGGTTTCCACATCTTTTGAGCTTATTCTCACGTTCACCTGGCTCCTCTGTTGAATTTACCATATTCCTGAAATACATTAAATATATTCCTCTGTGTCATGTGCGGATTTACTGGATGTGCCTTATGGCTGGACTTGGTGCTGTGGAGACGGTTTTATAGGGTTAGCTTAAAAAATGTCTCTATTCACAAGGTTCTGTTTAAGTTAGCTCTGATGCTTCATAAGTATATTGTGAAGTGCCTCTCCGGCCCATCATCCTTGGTTTTGTGCTTAAGGGTACCCTTCTTTTGCAAATTCTTTATCTTATTAATATTTGTTCTATTCATTCTTTGTACATGCTTCGGTGGAAAAATGATGTTGAAATTTTTGCTATTTTCTTCTTTCAGTGTCACCAGAGAAAAAGTTGACTCCTATTGAAGAATTGTCATCCCTTGATTTAAAGACGTAAGTGCATTGCTGCTGCATCCGATATTTCTCTTTTTTTCTTCCGTTACTCCCTAGATGCCTAAAAAACATATTTATCAGCTGAGCAGATTGTCTTTGGTTACAGTATAGCATAAAAACTTCTGGTCTGTTTCCTTGACCTAGAATAGATTCCAAATGATGCTTTCACTTGGTTCCTTCGTAAGAAAGAATGGTGCTAGTTTGGTTGAATCACCTAAACACCCAACTGTTCTTTAAACTTGTACGTAGCTGCTGATCATTGCCCCTATTGCACCTATTGCTCCATGGTTTATGTAGAATGCAAATCATTTAGCTAATGTGAAGTCTTCAAAGTAATTACAAAAGCCAGGATTTAGGAGAAATCAGAGCTATTAGCTTTTAAGTTGTGACTTTTTATTTGTGAATCATTCAATGTGCATTCTGAACAACATAAGAATGTGATAGCCTTAATTGGAGGAACTTGCGCATAGTTTAAAAGATGGGTTTCTGCTCTGTCCCTTATGTCTAAGGGTGCCATTTTTCGATTAAATGGGTCTGATTTGTCTACTCTCAAACATCCAACTGTTTTAAAGACCTATATGAAGCTAATGATTGAAGTACTTATTACTCCGTATTTCTTTCTTTAAGGCAGATTCAGTCTATTTGGCTAATTGAACGAAGGATTTAGGATGATGGGAACCATTAACTATTGAACGCGACTGTAATTCATGAATGATTCAATGAGATCTTAGAAAATGCAGAAAAGTGGTACAACTGCAATCCGAACTAAGTGGAAATTGTTTTGAGTGATGGGTTTTCTGATATTTTACTGATGTCCAATGGTGCTGTTCTTCCAGTAAACGGTTTTCACCTGTGTACTATCCAAAGTAAAAGGAATTTGACTGTTGCTGTTAACCCTTTGTGATTTCTCCAACTGTTAGTTTCTGCAGTACTAGATTCTAAAGGATCTTTTGTATATTACCTAATCTCGCCGGGTTGGCGCCACAGCTTGTGTAGTGGAGGCAATGCCCCCTCCGTATATTTCTCTTGTTATTAGAGAACTGATTCATTCATACGTTCTAGGATTTGACCCACATTTTGCTCTGAAAATCCAAAGTAGCTCAGTTTCTGGCTTCCACAAGATAACTGGAATTAAAGAAAATCCCATTGTACTACGTTGCCTGCTAATCGTTGCATGGGATTACAATAAGCACACTTCTAGTTCTTATGCACAGTTCGTAGAAAGGGAAGTAATTACATAATGTGTTGTAATCTCTTTTGAAATTGTGCCCCCACTGCCTAATTGCTCCAGCTCCATCCCAGAATCTTGGTGTTTTCCTAATATATCACCAACAAAGAAAGATAAGAGTGATGTCAGTGATTAATGCATAATACTTGTTCTCCTCAAGTTTTCTTATTATGAAGCTAACTGGGCTGTAGAGTTGTACACCTTGAAGATGACACAAAGGCAGTTGAACAATTGGATTTGATTTGTGGTTTGTCTCTTTATCTATCAAGCAATTGTGAATGCACTAATTAACTTTAGCTTGAATTTTAGGAGCATGGAGATCACTGAAGCTTTAAGAATGCAGATGGAAGTACAGAAGCGTCTGCATGAACAACTTGAGGTATAACTTCTCAGATATTCTTATTGGGCTAATGACGAGAAAAATATTTGATGGTTCATTCAACCAAGTAGCCACTATCTTCACGTTTATTCTGTATGTTCCTCAGTGGACATTAGCACAAGAGTATTTCCCTCCTTTCTTTTTTGGAGTATTCACATAGACTGTAGAGCTTGTTCAGCTTTGGTACTCATGTAGAAGCACTTGGTAGGAGCATGCCTGTACTTCAACTGCATGTTACCCCTCTAGATAGGTCTCCTTAGTGCAGACTGCGACTTGGATGATGTAAAAACTTAACGGGTTTAGTTGACAACTTCCTTTCTTGATTCATTCTCTTCTTTCATTTGTCACAGATTCAGAGGAAACTCCAGCTTCGGATTGAAGAGCAGGGGAGATACCTCCAGAAGATGTTTGAGAAGCAGAGCCAATCAGGAATGAACAAGCTGAAAGAATCTTCTTCTACTTTGGACAATCACTCTGCTCCTTCTGGAGAACTTCAAGACTCCCCTGAAAATGGCAAATCTGAAGAATCCAAGGGGGAGCCAGAAAAAACTGATATCGATCCAGTCAACGATAGCAACTTTGCTCTGTTAGAGTGTTTGCAGGAGCAGGGGGGGACGCAAAGCGAACCTGCAGCTGTCTCTCTTGAGAGTCCCGAGCAAGGGATGCACGAGTCATCTTCTCAGCCTTCAAAGCGACAGAAAGTGGATGTTTGAGGTTATGATTTACCTCAACTCAGCATTGCGAATTTACGGTGACCATGTCAAACTAAATGAAAGGAAGAAACGAGTAGAGAACGTCTGCATTTTTCATTCTCTATTTTCTGCAACAGATACATGCATTTCAGCTGACCAATATTACTACTTAGTAGCGGCTTTTGCATTAGCTGAACATGGTTTCGGCCCTGGAGCATCAGTCTTCTGTCTGGCTATGAGAGATTTGACTGTCTCTAATTCCAACATGTTGTTGGAATGCTGCCCTTATGATTCAATATGTCTTGAATGTTATCCTCTTATATCTGCTACTTTGAGATGAATGGAAGATGAAGATGAAGCGCTGCTTGTATTTTGCTCTTTATTGAAATATTGATGAGATGACCATCTCTTCTTTCATGGTAATTAGCCGGCAATTTAGAGAATGAGCAACTATCGATATTAAAATTTGTAAAAAGTTAATAACAGTGGTTGGGATGGGGAGCAATGACCTAACTCGTTAAGGGAAGGCAATTTATAGATTCAAGAATTCAATTTATCCCTTGAGTCGCGAAAAATTTAAATGCCAAATAAGATGTGAATTTTACTCAAACGCATTAGCTCGACTAGGTAAACCCCCAAAGGGATGTTTAGTTGTTTTTCATTCTAAAACAAAATTTCCACGGAGTCATCAAACTAGCAACCGCAAATATTGGGTATCCCTAGACTATAATCATAGATTGAACATGGAGCCAACATGATATGGGATTGATCCCATCCCAAATATGCTTTTTTAGATTGCGACTTCATTTGTTTAGTAGAAAATGAATGATTTAAAAAATATTTTTTTAAAAACGATTACTTTTGTTTACGGAAATAATTAGTCAAATGGAAGAAGTTTGCATTACTGACAATGATTTATGTCTAAATGCTTTCATGGATGATGAAAATATTTTGCTTTTATTCATTTTCTGAGTGTTCGCCTTTAAGAAAAATATTTTTCAAATTATTCATTTTTTACGAAACAAGCGAAACTCAAAAGATAATAAACTTCCACCATTGATGATTTTGAAAGGATGGTAAGTGACAAACTATTAAGGAAAATTACCGATTATAAAGCCGTCCATGCTACTGTTGATCAAGGAAAGTTTGCAACATATGATGATAATTATTCGCTAGTAGGTTCTTAAATTTACCAACAGTCAAGCGATGTTGCAATCATTTAGGCAAGCTACTAAGATTGGGGAGGAAAAAGTTAGGATAAGTTCAGGGACCAAGCACTGAATCAATCTCCACTTGTGCTTTTCTCATTTTCGATGGGTTTTGCATTCACAAGGTGGAGGTCAGTGATGCGTGGCGGCCGGTGGAGGTCGGTGGTTAGCTCCAAAGGGCAGTGGGTGGTGATGATCATGAGCAACGGTGGACAGTGGTCCGCGGTGGGTAGCCGTAGAGGTCGGTGAAGGAGGGCTGGTTGAAAAAAGATAAGGCGAGAAATACTTTTTGAATTTTTTTTTTGTTTAAGAAGTACTTCTTGAGTTGAGAAGTAATTTTTATAATTTCTTAAATTGGGGAAAAAACAATTTCAGAAGTTAAAATTTACTTTAAAAGTAGAAATTTCTTTCAAAAGTAAAAATTTTTACTAAACGGATTTCTATTTCAGAAGTTATGGTTGCATATGGTTACATTTCTGTTCTCGAAATAGCTTTTGGAAAAGAAACATTTTTTTTTATTTCTGTTCTTAGCAACGATTTCTGACAAGAAACACATTTAGTAACTGCATAAAGTTTCTGTTTTCGAAACAAAAAAAAGAACAGAAATGTATTTGGTAATTACAAAAATATTATGTTCATAATTTTACTCTTTGTAAATGATTCGATTTCTCAATTAATTTTTATTATTTTATTTTATTATTTTTTAATTGCTTTCTTTAATTATTTTTTTATTTTTAATTATTTTTATTATTTTAAATTTTTATTATTTTATTTTATTTTTCAAAAAGATATTTTTTATTTTAATTAATTTCTTTAATTATTTATTATTTCTATATTTTAATTATTTTTTATTCTTTAATTATTTTATTTTTAATTACTTTCAAGAAAATGTTCCCAATAGTTTCTAAAAAATGTTTCAGATGTGTTTCTAAAAAGTGTTCTAAGAACACAGGAGTAAGTTTTTTTTTGTTTCTTATTTCTACTACAAAAGTGTTTTTATTGTTAAAAGTGTTTCCGAAACACTTTTTTACCATTTGTGTTTCTGTTTCCAAAATATTTTTGGAATAGAAATACTTTTTCTGGAGCATTACATACGTAGCCTATATTACCAAATAGATTTCCGCCTCATAAGTATTTTTGAAGTAGAAATTCACTTTTAAAAATGTGATCATGCGTACCAAATCTTGGCATGAGGAGGATTTCAAAACGAACCAAGATGGACAGTGATTAATTCAAGGGATTGCACACAAAATAGCAACTTGACTGCTCATCACTGCGTAGGTACATGCGTAGGGTATTACGATTACACGCTGGCTTAATTCAGAGAGGATTCGAGGCAGTGACGTGTAAAACATAATCACAAAATAGGATAAGTTTATTAGGCTGGACCACGGCACCTTACACTTCTTTCTCCTTCGGCCCCGATTTCCCTCCCCTACTCTCTTTTTTCCATGGGACAAATTTTTGTCTCCCTCCCTTCGGTGAAATCCTTTCGCTCTTCTCCTCCATCTCCATATCCTAGTGCTGCTTTCGCCGGCAGGGGTGTGGCCGTCATTGGGCCTTCGGTGAAATCCTTTCGCTCTTCTCCTCCATCTCCATATCCTAGTGCTGCTTTCGCCGGCAGGGGTGTGGCCGTCATTGGGGCTCATGATGCTCCAGTAGCAAGGGGAAGGCCAGAGTGCTCTACCCTCTCTCTCTGGCCCCTTCTCTCTCACCCTTTATCTTTATCTTCCATTTCCGTTTGTTCTCTCTAAGAAACTGTCTGAACTTTTTCAAGAACTAGATATTTGTTTTGTTCTTGGCAATGGTTTTGAAATCTGCCTCTAAAGTAAAATCAAAGTGTCATGAATTTCTCACCATTTGCTTATCTCATGTTGCGACACTATCAAGGCGGTCGCTGGCCAACTTCCAGAGCAGTCCAGTTCGTCGCCATCTCACAATTTGGGATCCGAACACATATCTCTACACGTAATATGATCTTCGTATATTGAGCTACTCATAATTCTTTTTCTCCTTACAGTATCGCTCAAAAGCGCAAAAAGGACTCAGAGAGCGTCACGGAAAAAAAAAATTTTGATGTGCTCAACGGGAGTGAAAGAAGAAAAAAGAAGAGCATACGTGTGGCTTTTAAAGTTGGTTGTCTAGTGTGGCTAGGGGTGATTGCTATATGGAGGGACAATTGAGATTGCTATATTGGGGGACAATTGTGTTCTTCAGCAACTATCGATATTAAAATTAGAAAAAAGTTAAAAATAGTGGTTGGGATGGGGAGCAATGACCCAACTCGTTAAGGGAAGTGGGCATGTGTCGCGGGCTGATCAATTCAGCATGCAATCGGACGCGCGGCCTTAGGATTTCTTCCCAAGTTTTTGCTCACTCTCACGCGGATCGTAGAGAGATTTTAGAAATGAGGATAAGAAAAACCCTTTATATACAAAATTGCTCATGCGAATAATGATGGTAGATCTCTCATTGATCTAATGGTAGAGACCACATCTTCTCAATTTTTATTTTCTGGTATTAATTACAAAAATACGTAATTCCTATATCGCCCGCCTCTAAAGACCATTCTAGAATACTCAAGAAATCCTAAGAGACCCTCGAAAGACCACGGTCCGTTGTGCATCGGGAATCTCGAGATCAACACATTCGCCCGAACCGCGTCACACGCAAAGTTGAAAAAAACAAGAAGGTTCCTCCATCTCTGTTCGGAGAGAACTTCTTCTTTGTGCTCCCATAGATGGGCATCGTCTAAACTCATTTAGCTTCTTATTTAACTTCGCCTAAAAGCGACCCCTCGTTTTCCAAACTCTCCAGCAAGCTCCGCGCGCAAAGTTTCACCAAAACAAAAAGAATGGGTGAGAGTACAGCTATCGGCGGATCTTCATCGCCATAGAATCAGTTCCAACGATTCGGAACCGGGGGGTCGGTCGCAGGCCGGGTTTTGCCGGATCCAATTTCGACGCTACCTGATGATCGGTGGTAAAATCGAGCGGCGGCGTGACGTCGCAACACCCCGTATGCGTATACATGTATATCAGAGGGCATGGACTGCAATGTCTCCATGAAACGACGTTGTTGTCATGGTTTGGAAGAGAGTTAGCATCAGCGATTTAAGACAACCTTGGAGTCGAAGTTATCGTAGCAGCTGCAGAGCTAACAAGCAATCTCTCCCTCCCTCCCTCCCTCAACCAAAAACTGTGCACAAATTGACGTCTCTTCAACTCAAACCCACGACCTCCCACCTCACCGTTTGGTAGATACACAGTCACACACACGCACACCCCCCTCAAGCTAAAAAAAAAAAAGACCTTCTTTGTTCCTCGCACCCTTCATATATGACACAACCTAGCAAGCCCTCTCTCCTCGCCCGTTCTCCGGTCTCTCGTCTCACCGCTTCTTCGCGATCGTTTCCCGCTCCCCCGGCCGTGGCCCTCCGACACCATGTCCGGCTTCGCCGTGGGCTCTCAGTCCCGGAACGAGCTCCACGCCGCGCATGGCGGCTCGGCGGACGAAGTACGTAGCCCCACCTCACGTTTCCATCCATTTTCGACAGCCTATTACCATATGTTTCTCGAAGGGTTCTCGTCGTGGAATTCTTGCGTGTTTGACGGATCACCGAGGGTCGCGACATTTCTGTTATGTTCTGCATGAAAATTTTGTGTCCATGCTATGTTCTGCGTCGCATGTTATATCGTTCCCTCGTTGATCACAATTATTTCTTAATCACATGCAGATTCCTTGCCAGACACTAGAATTTTGGGTCAACCAATGTAAAAGAGTATGCAAAAGAAATAATCAAATTATGTATTTAAAGAAATACTTTCCTGACAATATTGTTGGGGACAATATAATTTTAACCATATATCCACACAGTATCATTACGTGATTTTACATAAAATATTTATTAATTGAGAGATCGTGTGGTTAAAAATAATTGATAATATAGTTAGACTGCCGAATTGGCAATCTTAATGTGTTTATTATATATAATTACATAAAATAATATATCGAGCTCTTTTTCATTTTTTCATTTTTCTTTATTTTTTTTCCCAGCATCTCTCTTCTCCTCCTGCCCGCCAAAATGCGTCCAAAACGTGCCGAGTCTGCGGCGACGAGATCGGCCTCAAGGACGACGGCGCTCCCTTCGCCGCCTGCCACGAGTGCGGCTTCCCCGTCTGCCGGCCGTGCTACGAGTACGAGCGGAGCGACGGCAACCAGTGTTGCCCCCAGTGCAACACTCGCTACAAGCGTCACAAAGGTCCGATTCGTAGTCAACTTCGATTCTCGGCTGAGACTTGTCGCCGGTGGAGGATTGGTCGAGTGACGGATTTTTTTTTTTTCTCTTCGTGCGGTTTCGCAGGGTGCCCTCGAGTTGCGGGAGACGATGAGGACGACAACTTCGACGGCGATGATTTTGAGGATGAGTTTCAGATCAGGAACCGCGGCGACAGTGAAGTCCGCCTTCCCGGTTTTGATCATTCGGTAGCGACCGGCCCAATCTGCTGTTTGATTTACTAATTTTCGTTTTGTTAGAAAACCGTCCTGGCGATTAAGCCCCTTGAGAAAGAAGCCGGATTGAAAATGAAGCTGATAGATTGATGATTATCGCAGGAAAATGGGGACAATCATGCGCAGCAAGTCCATCAAAATGGCCAGGTTTTCTCTTCAGCTGGAAGCGGTGAGTCTAATTAGTTGATGATTTGCTTCCTTTGTAGTGTTATTTGGGGGTGTTTGCGTATGTTGGTCGTCAAACAAAGTGAAGCACTCCTACGTGTTTTGTTTTATAGTTATCGGTGCGGAGTTGGAAGGAGAAGGCAATGCGGAGTGGAAAGAGAGAATAGAGAAGTGGAAAATCAGGCAAGAAAAGAGAGGCTTAGTGGGCAAGGATGATGATGGGAATGGCGATGGAGAGGAAGATGACTACCTGTAAGTTTTCCGCGAACTTCCATTCCTTTGGGACTTATCAGTTCTGCGTGATTTGAGGGGGATCTCCATGATTCACTCATACTGCTCCGTGCAAATGACTCCCTAGAAACTTTTTCTTCTGTGACACTGGCTTGTCCATTCAAGTCTAACATTTGATGAGGAGTTAAAGAGTTCACTGTTGTTTGGAAAAAAGACAACTGATCTATTTGCTGAAACTCTGGATCGGGTCATTGATGATCTGATCATACACATGCTTTGGGGGTACTCTCAAAATTAGAATTGCAAAACGATACAGCTTCACACATCATGGAAAAATCAGTGCATGGACTTGTTCAAAATGTTTCAAATGTACTTTCAAGGGGAAAACATGTGGAAATTATCAAATGCCAAATTACACTTTTGGAAGTCCTTGTGAAAGATCTGATAACTTTTACCTCTCTCAAATGACTTATATAATGCAAGACAGTTGCATTAGAGCTATTAAAATTTGGTGGCATGTGCTAAATGAAGCTTATTCTTCTTCATGTAAATTTTGCAGGATGGCTGAAGCTCGGCAACCACTTTCGAGAAAAGTACCAATTTCTTCCAGCAAAATAAGCCCATACCGAATCGTCATCGTTATGCGCCTCATAGTCCTGGGCTTTTTCCTCCATTTCCGTATCTTAACCCCTGCAACTGATGCATTCCCTCTATGGCTTATCTCAGTTATATGTGAAACATGGTTTGCTCTTTCATGGATTCTTGATCAATTCCCTAAATGGAACCCGATAAATAGAGAAACTTATTTGGATAGATTATCCATAAGGTTTGAGCGGGAGGGTGAGCCCAATCGCTTAGCCCCTGTGGATGTGTTCGTGAGTACTGTGGACCCTCTTAAGGAACCACCAATAATCACTGCAAATACCGTCCTCTCAATCTTGGCCATTGATTACCCGGTGGACAAAGTTTGTTGCTATGTATCTGATGATGGTGCTTCGATGCTACTTTTTGACACTCTCTCTGAAACTGCTGAGTTCGCAAGGAGGTGGGTCCCATTCTGCAAGAAGTATAGCATCGAGCCGAGGACTCCAGAGTTTTACTTTTCCCAAAAGATCGATTACCTGAAAGACAAGGTGGAGCCCAGCTTTGTGAAGGAACGCAGAGCCATGAAAGTAAGAAGTAGCTTTAATTGTTTAAATGCTAAATTCTCCTCTTCCTTTCTGTTGGGAAATTCACCGAGAGTGGGTGTCTCCCGTATGTGATGTAGAGAGAGTATGAAGAGTTCAAAGTGAGGATCAATGCATTGGTGGCAAATGCTCAGAAAAAACCTGAAGAAGGATGGGTAATGCAAGATGGTACCCCCTGGCCTGGAAACAATACACGTGATCATCCTGGCATGATCCAGGTAATTGTTTGTGAATTTAAGAGAAAAACTAATGACAGTGCAGAAAACACGACTCCACATCTTTTTTCGAGGCTTGGTGGTCTCCATACATAAACAATTATGATAGGTTTTTGCTTACTAGATGCTTTCAGCAATATCTTCTCTGAAATTAGAATTAGGTGTAGCAAAAGACACGTAGGGCAGACTGTTGCTATGGGAAATGTCAACTTGTACGAGCAAATGATCAACGGTTGTATAGTAATTCAGATTTCGTCATGGATGACAGATTGTTCATATTCATGTGCTTTTATAGGTTTATTTGGGAAGTGCTGGAGCATTGGATGTGGAAGGCAAGGAGTTGCCTCGACTTGTATATGTGTCACGTGAGAAGCGACCTGGTTACCAGCACCACAAGAAGGCTGGTGCAATGAATGCTCTGGTGAGTTCCTTATGACTATTGTTCAAGCATTCACACAGTCCTGCAATGGAAATATTTTGTATCATATTGGTATTGAAATGCAAATTTCTTCATAGAGAGACCAATGGGCCTAAATACTTAGGTTAGTTCTTAGTTATCTGATGTCACACATGTGGCCTCTATTTCAAGGTTCATCTTGTATTGGCACATCACAATCTCTTAATTACCTGTTTCTTGAACCTGCTGAATGAACTAAATCTTCAACAACCACATTTTTTATAGGTTCGAGTGTCAGCAGTGCTAACAAATGCACCATTCTTGTTGAACTTGGATTGTGACCATTACATCAACAACAGTAAGGCTGTCAGGGAAGCAATGTGTTTTCTAATGGATCCCCAACTTGGAAAGAAGCTTTGCTATGTACAATTCCCTCAGAGGTTTGATGGCATTGATCGACATGACAGATATGCTAATAGGAACATAGTTTTCTTTGATGTAAGTGTCCAGAGCTTCTATCCTTCTTTCGATCCCTATTCTTCTAATAGATAAAGAGACTGAATTTGCCTTTGTGTCACTTTCAGATCAACATGAGAGGGCTTGACGGGATACAAGGACCAGTATATGTTGGAACTGGATGTGTGTTCAATCGGCAGGCACTGTATGGGTATGATCCGCCAGTGTCCCAAAAGCGGCCAAAGATGACATGTGATTGCTGGCCTTCATGGTGCTGTTGTTGCTGCGGTGGTTCAAGGAAGTCGAAGTCAAAGTCAAAGTCAAAGAAGAAGGACGACACGAGTTTGCTTGGGTCTGTTTATGCAAAGAAGAAAAAGATGACAGGAAAGAACTACTTGAAGAAGAAAGGGTCTGGGCCTGTCTTTGATCTAGAAGACATTGAAGAAGGACTTGAAGGCTATGACGAGCTAGAAAAATCATCGCTCATGTCTCAAAAGAATTTTGAGAAGCGGTTTGGACAGTCGCCTGTATTCATTGCCTCCACACTAATGGAGGATGGTGGCTTGCCTGAAGGGACTAACTCCACTACTCTTATTAAGGAAGCTATCCATGTTATAAGTTGTGGCTATGAAGAGAAAACAGAATGGGGCAAAGAGGCAAGTACAGTCTGGTTATGGCTCCCTATATTCACGAGTACTTTGTTTTCTTACTTTTCATCATGGATTATCTTCTAACTTCTTACTGAGCTTCCCTTTTTTTTAATGGAAATTAGTAAGGGCATCCTTATGGTTCCTTGAGGTGGAAATGACTTTTCAGGGAATAATTACTAGTGTGCCTCCATATTATTTGTGAAATTACTAATTCTTTTAGATAATTTTTGCTTGGTGAAGTTCCGAGAAGTTCAGTCATCAGAGAAGCTCATTGTTGAATTATATGGAAAATGTTGCTTAATTCACTAACAATGATTTACCATCAGAAAATGGCTTTAAGTTCTTTATTGTTGTTTCATGAAATGAAACTGAAATCTATACTGCCCTTTGGCAGATTGGATGGATTTATGGCTCGGTTACAGAAGATATCTTAACAGGCTTCAAGATGCATTGTAGAGGATGGAAGTCTGTATATTGCATGCCCAAAAGACCAGCTTTCAAAGGATCAGCACCTATAAATCTGTCAGATCGACTCCATCAAGTTCTCAGGTGGGCTCTTGGCTCTGTGGAGATTTTCCTCAGTCGTCATTGTCCCTTGTGGTATGCTTATGGAGGAAAACTCAAATGGCTTGAGAGGCTTGCGTATATCAACACCATTGTCTACCCTTTCACTTCGATTCCCTTGCTTGCCTACTGCACGGTACCGGCCGTTTGCCTTCTCACTGGGAAATTCATTATCCCTACGGTACGTTCATTAAGGACATCTAGCATTTCAAAATTCTACACAATTGCTGCTTAAAATCCTCATTCAGGCTATCTGAGTGATTGGATTTTTTAGATTTTTGGTGGTGTGACACTCTCAAATTGGTGCAATACTAAGGATCAGTGCCTTATGTTTGTCCAGTTGTTTTTTAATAATATTCATTGCAATAAATTGACATTATTCAGTTAGTTTCTCAAGGATGCACTAGAGAGTGCCCTAAAAGTTATCTTCCACAGTGATAAGAACTATTCCATGGTCTGACATTCTTTCTGTTTTGTCTATGTAAATCTGAATATTAGGTGCCCGTTGTTCTAATCTATTTTTCCTTTGACAGCTCAATAACTTTGCGAGCATTTGGTTCTTGGCCCTTTTCCTTTCCATCATAGCCACTGGTGTGCTTGAACTACGATGGAGCGGTGTCAGCATCGAGGACTGGTGGCGTAATGAACAATTCTGGGTCATTGGTGGCGTATCTGCACATCTCTTTGCAGTATTCCAAGGCCTCCTCAAGGTCCTTGCTGGAGTGGATACTAACTTCACTGTTACAGCAAAGGCAGCCGAAGATACCGAGTTTGGCGAACTCTACCTTTTCAAGTGGACAACCCTGCTCATACCACCAACCACTCTAATAATCTTGAACATGGTTGGTGTCGTCGCCGGTGTTTCGGATGCCATAAACAATGGATACGGGTCATGGGGCCCTCTGTTCGGGAAGCTCTTCTTCTCCTTTTGGGTGATTGTCCATCTCTACCCTTTCCTCAAAGGCCTGATGGGAAGACAGAACAGGACACCCACAATCGTGGTCCTTTGGTCCGTACTTCTCGCCTCTATTTTCTCATTGGTTTGGGTCCGGATCGATCCGTTCTTGCCAAAGCAAACCGGTCCAGTTCTCAAACCGTGTGGAGTGGAATGCTGATTCTGCTACTGGACTTCATTCGATATGTTCTCTTCGACCCGATTAGAGGTGTGGCATAAGCTGTTTCTTTCTGTCTCATACTTGGGACATATGATCATGCACTAGGGGAAATATTCCTGATTGTGCATTTGGAATGTGTAGAGTCCTGGTTTTGAACTTTTTGCGATATATTCTGCTCAAGATTAAGCACTTGGCTACATTCTGTTGTTAACTGAGATTCCGTGTTCCAGGAAATGCAGCACCTATGTGAATGCCTTCCATTTTTGTTGGCTCTGGCCTCTGATTTAATAATTAGCATCACATCAATTGATAGATCAATCTTCATTAATGGAAGTACGACTTTATTCACAGTGAGAGAGGTAGAACACACTTTTCGAATAGCTAGTATAGTTCAGTTTTAATAGCTATTACAAAGCGGTAACTGTTATTACAAGCAAAAAACCTTACCAAAAAAAAAAAAACTGTTATTACAAGCAATGTTATCGTGATGTTCAGAGATGGTGATTCGATACGGGTCATCATGATGCGAAATGCGATTTGATATCGATTTAGTGAGAACGCATTAAATTCCATTTAAAAATGCAAGTGAAAAATGCCGTCCAAAATAAGTTTTTGCTATGTGGTAAGATATTTTTTGGCAAATATTATACCACCTAGTGCAACCATAACAATTCTACTCGGTCCGTATCAAACTTTATAAAAATTATACATTAGATGGGCGTTCAGAAAATCATGCTATGAATTTATTTGAATGCATGAAATTTTTTAAAATTTTAATGACTCAAAATACATCAAATTAACGAAGAATAAATATATTTAAATTCATAATTGGTTGCAAAAATATGTGAAATTAACTAATAGTCTTTTAGCATAGTTAACGCAAGAATTTAACATCGAGTTTTCCCCATAATCCAAAGTTAATGTAATCAGTACATTATCATTATCATTAAAGGAAAGCTTTTTAATCATTTACAAAATTTCTTCAATTTTCCCTTATCACTAAACCCCATCATCTTATAACTTCCACTCTTTCCACCCTTCTCTGTCTAAGTCGGTCGCTCTCTCCATTACCAGGTGAAGTTCTCTCTCTATCTTCTCTCGGGTTTTCTCGCTCCGTCGTTCTGAAGGTTTGTCCACACCTTCGCTCCGGTAGTTTAGGGCTTTCGCACGATCATGTCTCCGACACCGTTCGCCTGCCGTCGAATTCGGCTGCGTGCGCGTCGAATTAGCTTTCGCTGTGTTTGCTTTCCCGATGGGTTTTTGAGGTTTGATGCTGCGACTTGACGTCGTGACTGAGAATCTCTTTGAATGTTCGCTCTTCGTTGTGTTTTTCTTTCTTTTTCGTTTTTCTTGTTGAATGTTATCTGTAGTGCGTCCTTTGCTAACTTTTTGCTGACTTGTCGCTCCGCATGTCTTTGTTTGTGTTCTTACTGAACGAGTTCATTAGCTTGATTTTTTTTCCTTTTTATGCTGTGGAGCTTTTCGCTCATGACGCTGATTGTCATTCGAGTGACGTGGGGGTGATTATTTGGGGGGAGAAAGAGGGGGAGGTGGGTTTAGCGTATCAGATGAATCGGGGACTTTCTGTAATTTGCGATGAAAAATGCTTGACACTGTGTGTATTGATTGGACCTTTTGTGATTGTGAGTAGGGGCGACGCGTGATATGTGATAACAGGGGAAGCTGTTCTGTTTGGCAAAAGATGAGTTGCGTTAAAGCTACTGCCGTGAAGCCGTGTGGTTATCTCCCCTCTCATGATAGGACGTCCCTGTCATGCAGCTTTCCTTCCGGTCGTCGTGGTTTGCCCATTGATGCTAATCGCTCATCTGCGACATCTTTGAAGCTATCTGCTAAGAACCACCTGTCCCAACAATTTATGTTGGTGCCGAAGCACAGGCCATGTTTACCTGGATTGAGCTACCAACAACTGATGCCTCTTGGCTTGTTTGGCGGCAAAGGAAAATCAGAAAGTGAGAATGAGGCAAGTCATATGTCTTCTTATTTGATTTTGGATGATGCTTATGGTAAACAAAGTGCTTGGACACCATTCTTCAAATTGGCTAGCGCCATTGGAATGGATCTGAGGTTTTGCAAGCAGCATTTTAGATGTTCACTGTATATATGCTAAACTGAGTAGACCAACTGAGGGGTCCTTGATTATGCACGAAATTTCATTGATTGGTCTTCCTGCTTTCGATCTTAGGGCAGTTGACCCGAGAATGCATCTCGTTGCACTTTGTCTCTGGAGATCATTCAAGTTAATGGAACAAATTTGTAGTTTGTACCAGGTGTGTATAGTTTAGGGCAGTCAAGCTTACTGTTTAACACTGAGCCAGGTTTAATGGCCCTATCCCCCCGGCAGGTTGTGCAAAACCTATAATTATTTGTCCTATTCTGTCTCTGTTTTGAAGTTTTTAGTAAAGGCTCCTGTTTCTTAATCTTTGGCTTGACGAAAGACAATGTTCTTTCTGTAATGATAAGTTTTCTGTCTTCTTGCTTATTTTATACTCATGGATAAGGAACTCTAGTGTGAATGGAACTCGTTGTGGTGATGGTAAAGGGAAGTTAAGGCCGATGAATTCTACTGGATTATGTGAAGCACACGGATAATCTTAGAGCTGGGGAAAAAGAACTGTTTTGGGGTTTAGATCTGGCTGGAGGTTACCAAGAGTTGGTTCTTGCCTCGGAATTGACTCATCCAGGCCATGCACAGCGCTCACCCTTAGAAAGAGGAACTCTAGAGAGAATTTTCAGTCAATGCTCCATTATTTCGTTTAGTTTCATGACTAATGGTATTCATTGTTCATGCAAAGAGACATTTTCTATCGGCTAAAACCTTATTCTTCTCACGTTCTATATTTTTTAAGGAAGGGCAAAGGTGGAAATCTTGTTTTGTAATTGACAATCTGCTATGGGGTTCTTTTATTTCTGTAGTGTTCTTCTTTTGGCATCAAGGTACCTGGAGATACTGTGACTTGCCTTATTTCCTTTCTTGTTTCATTCCATTGCCAGTGTTGTTTGCGACTTCAATTGTCCTCTTATAAGCTTTACAAGTAGATGAGGTTGTCATTAGGGTTCAGCTTGGAAGTCTCTTGAGAAAGCAATGGGAAGTTTTCGCAAAGACCAGTCAGTTGAGGATTTACTGAGGCGGCAAATTGAAAAACAAGAGTTCTATGATGATGGAGGCTCTGGCAAAGGACCACGAGGGGGTGCTGGAGGTAGTGGTGGCAGCGGTGGTGGTTCTAGTGGAAATGACGATGAAGGTTTTGCTGGGATTGTGGATGAAACACTGCAAGTAGTTTTGGCAACACTTGGCTTTATATTTCTGGTATAGTATTCTTACTTGCTCATGTTTAAATTTTTGTTGTCAAAAATATGTAATTGATGTTCCTTCCTTTTTCTCTTTTTCAGTAATTAACTACTGGGACATTCTATAAGAATTCTAGGTATACGTTATGCTTAATAGCATCCTGAAAGAGGCAACTCAGTTAATTAAACAAAGCTTAAGATAATTTAATCCTGTAAGTGTGAGCCTGCTTGAGGTAGTCAAACAAACAATTTATGTAACAAATAATGAGGGAGTAGTCAATGGGGATAAATGCAGTGATAGACTATAGTGGGGGTAGTTGAGGGGATTCTCCTAGTAATGCTGTTGGCAGGTGATGTAATAGTAATGGCGATCATGAAGAAGCTATTGTGGCAGAGGAGGATGTGTTATCTATGGGAATTTCAGTCTTGCGGAATGTCGAGGTGGTGGTCATATCGGTGTAGGAGTTAAAGGTAACGCTAGCAAGTATTGAGGAAGTAAGTGGAACCGGTGATGCCGCTGATTCTGGAGATGGAGGCGACTGTCTGGTTAGTGGTTGCTGGTGGTGCTGTCAGATTTTGGGGTGGTAGTGTCAATTTAGGGGAGGTGCTTGTAATGATGGTAGAGAGAGGAAATCATGTCTATATCATAGGAAAAGAGATATAACTCCAATTCCTTTGATTGTGCTTCAACATGTTGATATCGATAATGTAATTCTCGTTTTTTGAACACCTCTGTATCACTGTGTCATTAATGTGACAGTCCAAATATACAATTCAAATAATGTCAGATATTATGAGATTATTTTCTTCGGTGGAAGAGAGAGAAAACCCTCAATTACATCGGCCCTTGACTAAATTGGTATAGAGTGAAGTTGTAGATTGTAATTGGATCTTGAATACGAACCATTGAAAGGTCCGTTTGGAGTCTACTATGTCGGTTATTATACCAATTTAATAGATCATTTTAGTGTAGCGTTACTCTTTACATTTCATGTTACTTATTCGACTGGATCTTAGAGAGCCTGCACAAAGTTCATCTGATATCATTAGTGTCGTACACATCATGGCTGGTTTATAATTCTATGCTTTTGTTCCATCTGGTGTTATTTCTTATCATCCTTGTTGACATACTAGTTTGACCATTCAATGCAGTATATCTATATAATATCTGGAGAGGAGCTGTTTCGGCTAGCTAAGGATTACCTCAAGTATCTTTTTGGAGGAAGTCAGAGCGTTAGATTAAGACGTGCGATGTACCAGTGGGGAAGATTTTACAAGAAGCTGACGGAGAAGAAAGAGGTTGATAAGTATTGGTTAGAGAAGGAAATAATTAATACCTCGACCTGGTGGGATAGTCCTGAGAAGTATACGGGCATGGCGAGATCCTACGAAGAAGCTTCCCACCGATCTTCGAGCTATGATGATGAACTCTGAGCGATTCTTCTTCGTCTTGCCGAGTCATTTTAGATGAGAGGTGATACCATTCAATGCTTCTAGTTCTGCTGTGATCCAAAGGTCAATTTTGGTAGACGATGAGAAAGCTGTCTAGTGTAATTGCTCAACCATCTGTCATGGGGATTTTTGTGCAAAATTTTGCAGAGGTTGATTTGCTCTCATCACGTGGAAATGCTCCGTCAAGAGACAATTTTCGGACACTGGGGGAAAGGTTTTTCGACTTTTTGGTGTTTGGATGACCTAAAAGTAATTGATCTACGGAAAACACGTTATTCATAGACCGAAAACAAGAAACTTAAGAGGGAGAAAAATAATTTTTGCTTTTAGCAAGAAGCAAATCGCATTTTCTAAATCATCAAGCAAATGAAAATTAATTATCGGAAATAATTTTCATGAAAAATACCTTTTGTCCATTAGTTTGAATAAAAATTATTTTCGAGAAATTTTCTTTTGGTTTTTCAATGTTTGGACGATGGAAAACTTACTAATTTATGGGAAACGTTTTTTTGTGGATTGAAATAACAAATTTAGATTAGGGAAAAATGGTTTTCTCGCAAAGGGAAGTTTTTTTTTTTGGTCGAAAAAGGGCATAACATAAACTAAACGTTAAAGGTTCGGACAACAGCGGCCCAAAGATGGGGCATCTAAACACAAAAGATCCCAGAGAGGCTGAGGAGGGTTAGAGACCCAACAAGCAGGAACCTTATTTCGGCAATGGGCTTTTGCAAGCCAATCTGCTATTAGTGGATCGGCGGCAATAGACCACAATCACATCTTCCATACGGGCCAGCATCTGTTGGGCTTCAATAATTAGATCTTCTGAATCCCACCCGATCACTGTTTCCCCATTGACTTCTTCCACCAAAGTACAACAATCACTTTCGATTATCACTTTCCCCATTTCCGTAGATCTTCCTTTTTGCTTTCCCTGTTCCAGAAACTTCAGGGCTTCCCGCAGCGCCCACGCTTCCGTTCGGTATGGCGAACAAGCACGGATTTTTCCCACGAAACCATCCAAGAGAAGACCTTTGGCGTCGCGTAGAACATCGGCAACGACACCATCAATCGGGACTCCACCGACGGAGGCATCAATGTTCAGCTTCAGGTCAGATCTCGTCGGGGGTGTCCATTTTTGTGGAATCTCTGCGCTAGTTTCAGAAATACTTCGATCTTTGCCGTTTAAACTTCTGTAGCTTCGCACTAAGGCCTCTGCTTCATATATCAAGGTGTCTGCACATTGTACTTTTCCTCTAAAAACCGCGTTGTTTCGTGCCTTCCAGATGCACCAAAGAAGTGCTGCTGTACCTTCGAATAGGGGAGACGTCGAGGGGTTCCGTATCTGTTCATGTAGCCAAGCCTCTATCCTTGTACTGTTTGAAGGAGGGGTAAGAGCCGAGAGCCTCCAATCGGTCCAAATCTGTTCAGTCCAGGGGCAGGTAAGGAGCAAGTGTTCTGTGGTTTCTACCTGAGAGTCGCACAACGCACAGAAAGGATGCGGTATGATTTTTCTCCTGAATAAATTTTCTCTGGTAGGTAAGGCATTTTGACACACTTGCCAGGTAAAAATACGAACTTTTGGGGGGATTTGAGCTTTCCATATTCTGTTCCACAGTTTACTAGTCTGTTGCGTAGAATTTGAGGCTTGTATAGTGCATAGCGGCTGGTTTTTCTCTCTGCTTATATTGTATGCACTCTTGACTGTGAATGTTCCAGAAGCTCTACCAGTCCAAATCAGTTTATCTTCCTTCCTCAGAGAGCTGATAGAGATAGATAGAATTTCCTCTGAAATCTGCTCGTCAAAATAATTCCTGATGATGTGTTCATCCCACTTTGCATCTTCCTTAGAGATCAGCTCTGAAACCTTCCGCGGTTCATTCTTATTCACTGGACCACCGAAAATACCTCTCTTAAGCCAACAATCTTCTCTAACATTTACACTTTCTCCATTTCCGATAGACCACCTGATTGACTGTACTATGACTTCCCTCCCCTGTAGAATGCTCTGCCATCCCCAAGGAGGTCTAGATCCCCTAGCAGCTTGTAAGAAATTCCCTCTTGGGAAATATATTCCCTTCAAGATCCTGCTCCATAAAGAATTAGGATTCTGAGAAAGCCTCCAAGCTTGCTTTCCTGGTAAAGCTTTGTTGAACATGGTGAGATCTTTAAATCCCAGGCCCCCTTTATCTTTCCTCGTTTTCAACATCTCCCAGTTACGCTAGTGCAGTCCAGAGCCAGTTTCATTATTTTTCCACCAGAACGCTGCCATCCTCCTTTCAATGGCTTTACAAATTGACAACGGTATTTTGAAAATTGACATAGCATATTGAGGGATAGCTTGCACCACCGTTTTCAAAGGAACCTCCTTTTCAGCCTTAGAAATAAGGTTTTCCTTCCACCCTTCTAGTTTCATGTTGACTCGAGCATTAATCCACGAGAACATTTGTTTCTTTGACTCCCCCCAATCAGATGGAATGCCCAGGTATCTCCCTGTTTTTTCAATCACTGGAACTCTTAAGAATCCTGCCAGGCTCTCCTGAAGCTGTTTGGGACAGTTTTTCCCCATATATAGCCCTAACTTGTTTAGATTGATCTCTTGGCCCGAAGCCATACAATACTGATTCAAAATTTGAGCTACATTCTGGCATTCTACTAAGGTTCCTTCAAGAAAGAAAATAGAGTCATCCGCAAAAAGTAAATGTGTAAGAGTAGGACAAGACCTGTTTAGCTTAATGCCCTTTATTGTTCCCTCATCCAATGCCTTCCTCATAAGCATCGAGAGAATATTTGCCATAAGTATGAAGAGATATTGAGATAATGGGTCACCTTGTCGAATTCCTTTTGTTGGCTGAAAATAGGGTAGAGGTTCCCCATTAAATTTCACACCGAGGGTTGCTGAAGATACACATTTCATCACCCTTTCCACCCACATCGCACAAAAACCCATTTTCACAAGACATGCTTCCAAGAAATCTCATTCCACCCTGTCATATGCTTTCTTCATATCCAGCTTTAATATTGCATGGAATCTTTTCTTTCTCTTACTAACTCGTATTTGGTGCAAGACTTCCTGAACAATAAGTATATTGTCTTGTATTTGCCTTCCTCCCACAAACGCACTTTGCTCATCTGCAATAATGACAGGCAGCCATCTTTTCACTCTGTTCGCCAGTATTTTTGAGATAATTCTATAAGCCACATTACACAAGCTTATCGGCCTGAACTGATCTAGGCTTTCTGGGTTCTTAACCTTGGGGATCATAGTGATTTGTGTTCTATTCAGTTCAGCATTCATGCTTTCTATTTCAAAAAAAGATTTGATTTCCTCAAGTAGACCATCCTTGATGCTCTCCCAGTTTTTTTGATAGAATAATCCATTCAGCCCATCTGGGCCGGGGGCCTTTAAAGGATCCATTGCAAATACAGCCTGATGAACTTCTGTAAGTGTAACTTCCGCCGATAAATCTTTGTTCATCTCCTCTGTCACCAAGTTTGGGCATTGATCCAGCACTGGTTGGAAATTTCGCTGCCCAGATGATTTATATAGATCCTCAAAAAAATCAGATGTCATCTTTTTCAAAGTTTTCTGGTCTTTAACCCATATATTTTGATCAGTTCGCTTCAGCATAGATATCTTATTTCTCTGCCTTCTCTGTACGGTGGTAGCATGAAAGAATCTCGTATTTTTGTCCCCCCATCTCAACCAGCTGATTCTTGATCTGAGACTCCAATTCATTTCCTCTCTTCTCCATATTTTCTCGACCTGGTGCAGAATGTTCTCTCTGCTGCTCTTATTTTGAAATACATCCCTGTCATTGGACATCTTCTCTAACTCCTCTTTTAACCGCTTGATTTGGGATACGTTATTTGGGAACTTCTTTTTACTCCACTTCTCAAGGGCACCGGTTACTCTCTTAAGTTTCCCCACTAGGTCATCCTCATTTCTCTCGGCTTCTTCCCAACTTTCGTTGATTAATTTCTCGCACTCCTCATCATCCAGCCAAAAGGCTTCGAATCTGAATGTCTTCTTTCTTTTAACCTTCTCAGCCATCAAGGACAACAGAATAGGGCTATGGTCTGACCCTATAGCTGGTAAAGCAAAAGTTTCTGCTTGTGGAAAAGAGACTCTCCAATTTAGGTCACAAACAGCCCTATCTAGCCTTTTTTTAACTAGATTTCCATCTTCTCTGTTGTTTGACCATGTAAACACACATCCCTTACTCTCAAGATCTATCATTCCACAACTATTTAATAGTTCGCTGAAGCTTTGCATTCTGTAGTTGTCTGATTCTCTTCGTCCCACCTTTTCCCACTGATACAACACTTCATTAAAGTCCCCAATCCATACCCATGGGAGATTACTCCACTCTTTAATCATCTTCAAACTCTCCCATGTTCTCAGCCTCTGCTGGTATGATGTCAGTGCGTACACAAAGGTTATTCGAAAGACTACCCCTTGAGCCGGGTCATTATATAGGACATCAATGTACTCCTCATTTGCTGCCAAAATCTGAACCCCTATTTCTTCTTGCCATAGCAAAGCCAGACCTCTACTAACACCCATTGGATTCACCACCATATGCTTTTGGAACCTGATACGTTGCCTCACTCTTTGAATTACTCTTTCCTGATTTTTAGTTTCACAAAGAAAAATTAAGCTGGGCCTTTCTTGAGCCACAATGGCTCGAAGCGCCTGAACTGTTAAGGGTGTGCCCAACCCTTGACAGTTCCAGGCGAGAATGCTCATTTACAACCCGGTGGCATATTAGGGCTAGCCACCAAAGCCCGTGTATTTGCTTCCTCTACTGCCATAATAGGGGTCTCCAGAAGATTCATTTCATCCAGTATCATGGTACTTCCTGTTGGTTCGCCATCTTTATGACATGTTCTTCCTTTTTTGACGTATCTCCCATTCTTTTGGATTCGATGTTGCTTTTGTGTCTCCCGATCTATCTGGAATGAAGGAAGCTCTAACAAGAGGGGCCCTGTTTCACCCAGAGCTCCATTTCCGGTATTCTGCTCACTGGTACCGGTACTACCCTCTAACTCATGCATTTTCCTTTTATTTCTCTCCTCTAAGGGAGTTCTACCTCCACTCTCTCCCTTGTCCTTCTTCTGGAGGCATTCTGAAAATCCAGAAATATCAGGAGTTTTTGGCATTGTTTCCTCATCCATGTTTTCAACAATATTAGCCTCATAAAAGGATTTCCAAAAAGGACTTTGTAGACTCGTTTCAGCCCTAAGCCAAGACCCATACATCATATTATCACCATTAGAAAAGAATTCATCATTATACGGGATTTCCGGACAGTTTTATGCATAATGGCCTATCTTTCCACAGGAGTAGCAATAGGTAGGCAACCTTTCATAGCGGAAATCCAACCACAGGAACTTCTCCTTGAAACTATACAGCATGCCAGATTCCAAGGGGGAGTGTAAATTCAGCATTACTTTTGCCTTACACACAGATAAGCCCATAACACCTCTTTTCTCTAATTTGACACTCACCACATTTCCTATTTTCTCTGCAATGTTCAGCATTACCTCCTCCGTTCTTCCTTCTACAGGCAATCCCACAATGTGAATCCAAAAGGCACACAGATCAAAAGGTAAGCATTGAGGTAAGGTACTTGGTTTCTAGGGGTTTAGCACCAGAAGATGCCGAGAGAAAGACCATGGGCCAGAGTTGAGTATCCTATCTTTTTCCACAGTGTTCTCGAAAACAAAAGAGAACAAACCTGGTTCAAGGTGAGAGCAAACTACATTTTCAGTTTTCCATGCTTTCTTCATCGTAGTCTGGAATGCCTGGAAATTTATAGATGGGTTTCCATGGATACGACCGAAGATCGTGCGCTCTCCTTCTTCTAAACTTTCTTCTGTCACAACTTTGTCCATGACAGCTTTCTTCGTTTTTGGCCATAGGTGACTGTCGCGACCCTCTAAAAATATTTTTATTTATTTCTAGGGGTTAACGGATTATTAGGTTAATTAGATTTGACTAACCTAACGCGGACCCTCCCAACCCCTACCGAATCGCAACTTTGGTTTTTGTTTAAATGATTTTGAAATTTGGAGTCGCCTCTAATCGTTCTTGGTAGGTCGATTAGAAACCTAAATAAATTAGCGGGAGAACTAATTTATTCCTGTGAACCAGAGATTATGAGCTCGGGGACTTGGTTACACTAGTTAATTAAAACTAATGCCCTTTCGGTACCTTAATTTCATGGATATCCTAATTCGGCAATTCAGGCTTGGTTTATTCCTAAGGCTCTAGTAGGGTATTTTCTTTTGTGTTTTCACTTTTTAAATAGGATGCATGGATGGTATATATTTTTATTTGTTATATTTTTTTAAGTGTTAAAGATTCCCTGAAGCCGAAAGAGGGAGTGTGTTAACGACTTCTGTGCAGTATTACGACCTACTCATCTTTTGGGTCTGATGATTCAAAAATTAAATTATAGGAAGTACATGACAGTGAATAAACACCTCCAATGGGAGGCATAGCATTGGCTTGGCTCTTCCCTTTGGGATTTAAGGTACAGGTATTTAAGTTGCAGGTATTTAAACTAATGTAAGTAAAAACCTCCAATGAAAGGCTAAGCATTGGCTTGGCTCTTCCCTTTGGGATTTAAGGTACAGGTGTAAGTAAAAATCTCCAATGGAAGGCTAAGCATTGGTTTGGTTCTTTCCTTTGGGATTTAAGGTACAGGTATTTAAACTACTGTAAGTAAAAACCTCCAATGGGAGGCTAAGTATTGGCTTGGCTCTTCCCCTTGGGATTTAAGGTGCAGGCATTTAAACAACTATAAGTAAAAACCTCCAATGGGAGGCTAAGCATTGGCTTGGCTCTTCCCTTTGGGATTTATAGTGCAGGTATTTAAATGACCTCTAGTGGATGTGTTTTACCTCTCCATTCTGGGGTTTGAGTTCTTAAAAATAAATTACAACAAATTGATTCAACAATTTGAAATTTGTGCGCGCTTAGGGACTCCTTCAAGCCAATTTTGTGCTTTCGTAGGATTGACCGTTGATATAGGGCTGCGGCTGCCTGACATGAAAATAGAGTGAAGTGTCAGTATACAAAATATGTGCTAATCTGCACCTAAAACCAGAAGAGTGGAAAGAGTACTTATCTCCCATTTTTTGGGAGGGGTTTCTATAATTGATTTTCGCTCTCTATGTTCCCAATATGGAGAGTTTCTTTTGAATTAAGAGGGACTTTTAATCACAGATCGGTTGAGAAATCGATGGACAGCTTAGGAGCTTGTCTGGGCCGATTTTTGCATCTCTACGAGATTTTTGCTGTTGACGTAGAGATATCCTTCTCCTGACATAAAATATGGGAAAAAATGGGAGATGGAGAAAGTGTATACAATTTGTGCTAATTTGCGAGTAAAACCATAAATAAATGAATAAATAAAAACACTTAACTCGAATTTGCTTGCTCGTTGACGAGGATGAACTCTTGATTTATATTAATCGATGAAGGAATTTGTGATGATAACCCCTAGCTTTAAACTTCCATCATCTTCAAAATTCTCTCTCTTTTGGTATTTTCTTTCTCTCAAATTTTTCTTCAATCTCCCAAAACTCTCTCAAACATCCAAAATTTTCTCTCCCTAAAAAAAAATCCCCTCTCAAGCTCACTTCTTCCTCCTTTTATAATCTACTCATCTATCTCCCATTCTAATTTTTCCACTAATTCTATCTCCCATTCTAATTTCTCCACTAACTCTTCTTCATTTTCATCTTCCATTCTCCATCTCTATCTCACATTCTAATCTCTCCACTAACTCTTCTTCATCTTCATCTTCCCTTCTCCATATTTATCTTCCATTCTAATTTCTCCACTAACTCTTCTTCATCTCCATCTTCCCTTCTCTATTCTTATCTTCCATTCTAATTTCTCCACTAACTCTTCTTCATCTCCATCTTCCCTTCTCTATTCTTATCTTATTTTCTCCATCCATTCTTCTCCAACTTCTCTTCTTCATCTCCTCTTCTCTATCTTCCCTTCTCTATTCTAATTTATCCACTAACTTTTCTTTTTGTTATTTGTAAAATAATCCTTCAAGAGTTGGGTATTTGCACTCTAGTCCTTGAATTTTAAGTATTTACAATTCAGTCCCTGAAAAAATATATTTCTTTAAGTCTAAATCTCCTCACAATTTTTGACACACCAAAATTTACCACATGTCAAATTTAAGCTCATTTCTTGCCGCTGAAAATAATGCAGAATTTAATTAAAGCCCTTTTACAAAATTAAGTCATTCTGGGTATAATTGGGCCAAGATGAAAATTTAAAATATTAGAAGACAATGTCACAACTCATAAAAAGTGAAAATTAAAAATAAGTTGACTCAAATTAAATTTTTTTAGGCCCGATTCGAGATTATACTCGTGAAGGAACATGTGACTCGAATTGGATTTTTCTGAATTTGCGATGGCCAATATGAAAATAGATTTAAAATAAAAATATTAACTATCTTTATGTATTTTTTTTTGGCCTCAAATGTTATTTTTCCAAAATTTTCAAGTATTTTTGTATTATTTTTAAAAAAAAAATTAAAAAAATATATAAAAAATATGAAAATTTATTTTTTGTTCAAAAATGGTTGCCTAGGCTTGGCCAAGGCTTCCAAAGTTGATTTTGCAATTTTCTCATTTTTTCTTTATTTTTCATGAATTTTCGAAAATAAAAATACTAAAAAATACTGAAAATATGAAAAATCATTTTTTGGTCAAAATTAGTTCTCTAGGCTTGGCCAAGGTCCCCAAAGCTAATTTTTCAATTTTATGAATTTTTATAGATTTTTCAAAAAATAAAAATGCCGAAAAATAATGAAAATTTTTAAAAGAGAAAAGATGATTAAAAATCAGGTGTCAACAGTGACCCAGTCTGTTGCATAGAGATGCCAGCCGTATTTCTTGTTCTGCACTTTGCTCTATTGCAGCAGCTATCCGCAGGGCAAGATTACACCTCCACACAGGCAGTTTCTTCAATGCCCGGAGCTTCAAGATGAAGGAGGAGACGAGAATGTGTTACAGCAGAGCAAGGTTGTATCGAAGAGAAAGTAAAAGGAGCCAGAGCAGGAAATTAGGGTTTTGGGTTTTTTTTTGTAGAAATAGGATTGGAAAATGTATGATGCTGCTACGGAGGATCTGGATCAATAATATTGTTTTTGGGTATGTTGTGTACCTTGTCCATTGGACAGGATTAGGGTTTGTTTCAGGAAAAAAAACGCAGACCTAGCCAAAGGTAGGGGATGAGCTCTCAGAGCGAGAGAGGGGGCTCTCAGAACGAGAAGTTGCGTTTTTGAAAACTCTCAACTTTGCTTGAAGTCGCTTACACAAAATATTTGCGTATTTCTTAAAAAATTCCCACTTTTAGACAGTGCTTCGGCTTACTCCTAGAAATGCCCAATCTTCCAAGAGCTACAACTACAAAATGCAAACTAAAAAACTCAGATTGAGAGCAACTTCTCTTTTGCCTTTTCTTTCGTTTTGCATTGCGTATTGGTTTTTTCACTGATTTTGTATGCTGATGGCTAGTTTTATAAACACCAAGCTGCTTCGAAAGTGAACAGTCAAAGGTCAAAAGAAGCACATTCTGACAAGTCAAAGTCATAAAAATTTAGGTCTACTTGCTGCAATATCGCGCTCTTAAATTCTCTTCGTATCTACAGAATTGTACCCGGAGAAAATACAAGCCCCACCCACTCTTTCTCATTCATTGCAAGCTAAGTCAAACTTTGACCAACAAAGAGTCAAACAAAAAAAAAAAAAGGAGGAGAAGAAGAAAAAGACGAGACAAGAACGCTATCCCTTAAAATTTTATTTCTGGAGACTCGATAGCTTGCTGATGGTTATGGAGCCAAAGGGCTCGGACAAGCATGCTTGAGTGCGTGAAGACAATTCTTGCGCGACGAAACGCATGGTGGGTCGCGAATCGGGACTAGTCCGCGTGCACGCCAGGGCCACTGTGACGACGAACACCACTTCCTCGGCCAGTTGGCCCGCTGGAGGAGGAAGACGTGGATCGAGCACATCCTTCAGCAGCAAATTCGTGTCTTCTGATAACGTCGCCGACGTTTGTGTCGTTTGTAAGGAAGAGAGAAGATCCCCCGGATGCTTCCCCATCATGGTCTCTAGTGCTACGACTCCAAAACTATACACATCGCATTTGTCCGTTAACCGCATGGTTACTGCTAACTCTGTTTTAAATTAAAGAAGAATGAATCAATGTCTTGATCATAACATCGAGTAGAGAGTAGGAATAATGAAATTAAGGTATCTGATCGACCGGAGATATGACGTGCACGCGAAATGCATGGTTAGATTCGATCATGTAGCTTACCAGGAGCCATGTAGCCATAAGATCCCGCCACTGTGGTCCAATTCGACGCGTCCGGATTCAATAGTCTTGCCGTCCCGAAATCCGATAGCCGAGGCTCGAAGTCGCACTCGAGCAAGATGTTGTTCAACGTTATGTCCCGATGGACGATCGACGGGGAGCAATCGTGATGCAAGTAGGCGATCGCGTGAGCCACGCCTTGAACGATCTTCACTCTTGTACTCCAGTCCAGTTCAGCTGCTCCTTTTCCTCCGTGCAACGCCTTCGCCAAACTGCCTCTCTCGATGAACTCATAGACCAAGTAAATGCTGCCGCTCCTGGAACAGAACCCGTGGAGCTTGATCACATTCCGGTGCCGGACCTCAGTCAACACGCGGATCTCGTTCTCGAAACTTTGGAGGTTGACCGCGGGGACGTCGCCCGAGTCCAATGCATCGAGCTTTTTGATGGCAAGGATTCGGCCGCTGGCCAGTTTGGCCTTGTAAACGCTCCCGAACCCGCCTTTCCCAATGCAGTACTCCTCGCTGAAGTTGTCAGTGGCTTTGGCGATGTCATTGAAGGTGAACTTGGCTCCACTTTCCCATATGATCGTCTCGAATTCCTCGTACTCTACACGACTCTTGATCTCTTCATCGAGACGCTTCTTTCGCTGCCGAAGCACCATGATCAAAGCAACAAGGATCACGAGAAGTAGTAAGCAGCAGACGCCAACAATCACACCGATCAGAACCTTTTTCCTATGGTCGGTCGATTTGCTGCTCGCCCCACAAGGAGATAATCCCATCGCGTTTCCGCACAAGCCCGGGTTCCCGATAAAAGAACTTTCGGGCGCCCGTTGGAAGATGCTACCGGAAGGAACCGCACCCGTCAGGTCGTTGTACGATAAGTCTATGGAGCCTAAACTCCGCATGCTGGTGAGAGCAGCTGGGATCGTACCCGACAAATTGTTGTGCGAAAGATTGAGATTTTCCAAGTTAGTGAGCTTTGCCAAATTGGAAGGAATTGATCCTGCTAGTGAATTGTGGCTCAGGTCTAGGAGGATCTGCAACGCGAACAAGTTCCCGAGCTCTGGCGATATAACACCCGACAGATTGTTGTTGCTCAAGTTCAAGCTCAGTAAATTCTCGCAATTCGCTAGCTGGTCCGGTATGCTACCGCTCAACGCGTTCTCTGACAAGTCAAGATAATTTAGCCTCGACAAGTTTCCTAATGAGACGGGAATAACTCCGGCCAAATGGTTGTTGCTCAAGTTCAGCGTGATCAACTCCCCTAGATCTCCCACCTCGTCCGGAATTCTCCCGGTCAATTCATTGCTAACCAAAGTCAGCTCACGCAACTGAGACAACTTCCCCAGCTCCGGCGGGATGTTGCCGGCAATTTTGTTACCATCTATCTTCAAACTCGTGAGGTTTGTACACTCTCCCCATTGTGCTGAGAGAGTCCCGACAAATCGGTTGTCGCTGAGGCTTATATAAACCAGATTCGGGTAAACACCGAACGCACTCGTGATATCTGCAGTGAACTGATTGCCATCTAGACGGACCCTCTTTAGCCCCGAACAGTTCCTCAAGCAGTTGGGCAGCGGCCCGGTGAAGTTATTCCCATTGACCGCAAGATATACAAGAGCAAAGCCGCTGCATAAATCTGGCGGCAGTTCGCCGGTGAAGCTGTTGTTCGACAAGCTAACATAGCCCAGAGAAGGGCTGTACTTGCCGAAGTCACTTGGTATGCCTCCCGAGAAATTGTTCGTGAACAAAGAGATCGACTGTAACTTAGCAAGGCGAGAGATGGTCTCAGGGACCTCTCCATAAAGCTGGTTTGTGTTGAGGTCGAGAATGGTCACCGATGTGAGATTCCCGACCTCCGGAGGAATAGTCCCAGTGAGGTTGTTGGAGAAAAGCTGGAGTTTCTGCAGGTTGCTGAGGTTCCACAATGTTGAAGGGATTTGGCCGGAGAGATTGTTCTGTGAGAGGTCCAACTCGAGCAAATTCTCAAAGCTCCCGATCCCGGCAGGGATCGCACCGGAGAGCAAATTGTTGTACAAGTAGAGGTAATTGAGATTGGTCAAGCTTCCGATTTCCGGCGGAATTTGGCCGGAGAGAATATTGTTCTGGAGCTGCAAAGAAACAAGTTCGGTCCAATTTGTGAAGAAGTGAGGAGATAACTCACCTGACAGGCGATTATCTGAAGCTCCAAATTCCGATAACCTGACCAGATTGGACAGAGAGAGAGGCAGCTCCCCGGAGATCGAATTCACGGCGAGGGCCAACTCGGTGAGGTTAGAACAAAGCCCGAGCTCGGAGGGGATCGAAGAGTTCAAGCGGTTTGTGCCCAAATCAAGCTTTTGAAGCTTTCTCAGTTGACCGATGGAGCTAGGAATCGCCCCTTCAAAGGAATTGTTGTACATCTCTATCATTTGAAGCTCAGTCAGCAACCCTACGTCTCCAGGAATAGGGCCGCCGAATGGATTGTTGCCAATCCGGATCTCCTTCAGCCGGGAAAGTTTTGATATGTTTGAGATCGGCCCCCGGAGGGAATTCGCCGTGAGGTTGAGGTATTCAAGGTTCACCAGGTTGGCATACACAGCCTCAGGAATTTCGCCGGTCAATGCGTTTTGCGACAGGTCGAGGTATGTCAGGTTCCGGCAATCGGCCACGAAGCCCGGGAATTCGCCACTGAGCAAATTGAGGAAGAGGCTCAGGTAAGTCACCGACGGCATGGCAGAAAATTTGGACCAGTCAGGAGATTCCAAGAAGTTCGATCCAAGATCCAAGTGCCATACCTTCCCGAGATTGCTGATCTGGTAAGGAATAGTACCATTGAGACTGTTGTTAAAGAGGCTCAAGTACTGAATCTCTTGCAATCGGCCCATCTCGGGTGGTATGCCCCCTTCGAAGAGATTGCTCCCCAGGTCCAAGAACCTGAGCTTGGAGAGATTGCCGATGGAGGACGGTATCGGGCCCACGAGATTGTTGCTGCCGACGTCGAAGCGGGTCAGGTTCGGGAACGAAGCGAAGTCGAACGCATCGAGCGTGCCACCGAGGCTTGAGCCGGAGAGGCTGATCGCCGAGACTGACCCGCCATTGTTGCAGGCAACGCCAGTCCAGTTGCAGAGATGGGAGACGTTGGTGAGCGACCATGAGCTCAGCGGAGGAGGAGGGGAGAGGGAGCTCTTCCATTTGACGAGTGCTTCTGCCTCGGCGGTCGGCGACGGCGAGGCCCGAAATGGAAGCAAGGAGAGGAGGCAGGGGAAGAGGAAGAGGAAGAGAGGGTGGGTTGCAGTTGATTTTGTCATGCCTAGCAAGATGGTTGCAGAGAGATGGTGATTGGCTTGTGCGCTGCTCTTTTTCCTAAGTGTCAAGTTCAGACAAAAGGGCCAAGGGAAAGGCGACAGACTGGCAGTCTAACGCGCGAAGTTTGACTTTTTAACCGACCGGCCTCCTATTCATCTGTGACGAGGAGGAATTTCCGGTGGTGAACCACGTGATTTAATTTAATATATTCTTAATCTACCGAATACAAGAAACTTTTTTAATTCATAATTATGCTAACACTCCATTTGTTCTGAAATAAGCGGATTCCATTTCCATCTATAGAAAGATTTGCATGTTTACCTAGTACAATTATGAGTCTTGCATCCCCCCGCAAGGAACGCCCTCGCTAGCCGAACGCCCTCACTAGATCGGGTGCTCGCCTAGGCTGGGCAAGCGAGGGCTACTCTCATCTAGGTCGGCATCACCCGAGGCTGGTGAGGGTGGCTTATTTGAGTCCGGTAATGGCCAATTCAAGGGAATAGAAAAAGAAAAGAAAAAAGAAAAAAAAAATAAAAAAAAAGTAAAAAATCGAAAATGCTCTTTAATCAACAAAGTGAGGCCCTTTTTTTAAATTGATATAACCAACTCAAGTTCTTATTTAAAATAATGTATATTTTAAATTATTATTCGAGATGATTTGGTCATTTCCGATCTCTATTTAAAAAAGTGAAGGCATTTTAGAATTCGGATCTTTATTTGAAAATTTTTCTTTTTAAGAATAAACCAAGCAAGAGAAACGACGAGTAGATGTTTATTTTGGGTTACGAAAGAAATAAATAGGAGGACTAGTTTAAACAATGACCAACTTTTGTCTTCTAAACATGCATTTCCTCGAAACATTGATGTCAGCATGGTGGGGGTCAATCATGAGCGGCGTTTGGGGGTCTCTGCCGACCACTCTTAAGGTGGAGATTTCTTTTTTTATAAACTTGTGTGCGGCAATAATAATCTGATTCTATATACCCACGTGATTAATTGTGCAAAAAATGAATTCCCTCCTTTTCTTTTATTTCGACTTTTCCAATTTGGCTCTCTAATCGAATCCGTCGGGTGATGGTTGAATTGAAAAATATATAATCATTAGTCAAATGAATATGTTATTTGATAATATTTCGTTCATCACGGTACTTCAAGTCGTGCTACTACACTGTCGAAGTTTTCGATCATTAGACATTTATAGGGTGAATTGTATGGATTTGAATAGATTTTTTTTTATCTGTTGATTTGAAGTCAAATGACATGAAATCGACATTGACCCTTTCACACTTGAGTTGGCACTTTACTTAAACTAACCACAACTATAGGCATTACAATTGACCACAAAATTTCTCTTTTAAATTTTTGTTTTTGTAAGGAACTTAGTAAGTAAGTTAAAAAAACAAGATGGCGATTCTTTAAAATGGCTTCCTTTCGAATATTGAGAATCTTTAATAGACTAGAGTTTATATTTGCTTGGTGGTTAGTAATCTATAAAAAGTGATTTTTTTTCTTTTTGGTTTTGTTTTCGTAGTTTTAGAGGGAAATTAATCATTTTAAACCCAATATGAATAACAATGATTAGGTCAAGAGTTAGAGGTGCTTCCTTCCCCGTTCTCTCATATTAGGGAAAGGTCCTATTAATGCTTTATTGCCCACACTAGATATGGACCGAGTTATCTCATGACATTTTGAACTCAGCTCATGTACCGCTTCTCAGCATCTAGAATAATACTCAACTTCAGCTTGAGTTCGAGATCGAGACCCAGAAGTAGAGATAGAAGCAAAGGTTACAACAAAAGGAGGGAGAGACGGTTCAATACCTGATTTGAGAATAAGGTAACCTAGCATTTCACCCATGGAACCATAGTATCTAGCTTCCCTTTGCTCGCATTTGAACCCATTGGATCGGTACAATATATAAGTGTAGGTCCTCAAAAGCCAATTCACAGTAAATTAAATCATGAAATCTATAAGGAAGCAACGTGCATTTGTCCGGTTAATGATTAATTATATAGAAAATACATGCACTAAGATCCTTTTTCCCTTGGAGCCCGAGGGATACTTCTTAGTGGGTATTTTATTTCGGGGGAATTATGTAAAAAACTTATTAGTAATTCTTGTTGGAGAATCTAACGTCACAATTAAGGGAAAAAAGCCAGATCCTATGTATGAAGGTAAGCTAATCATGCTCGAGATTTGACTAAGTCACATCGGACTCTCATCATGGTATTCTTTTAGTGTTTTGATTCGATAACCCAATTAAAGAGGTGGCAATTTTGGACACTACTTTTAAGTTGGACACGATGTTAGCAAGTCAAATTAATGCCAACAATTTGACACCACCGAAAAATGATGTGTGTTTGAGTTTGTTTTTCGATAGAAATTCTACCATGGAAAACGTCGTATTAGGGCTAGAATCTAGGGAAAATAACAAAAAATATCTTAAATTTATTGTAATTGTGCCAATTCGATCCTAAATCTTTTGCATTGTGCCAATTCAATCCATTCAGCAAACTCTGACTGGTCAATGCTGACATGAACAATCTTCATCATATTTTAATATTTTTTTGAATTATTTTTATTCATTTGTTCTTTTTTCTCCTTCCCTTCATTCTTCTTCCTCCAGCTAGTAGTCGGACCTCGGCAACCAGCTAGAGGCGAAGGCTGGCAAGGTTGCCTCTACCGGTCATTGACAAAGGCGAGCCTCACCAGCCATTGCCCCACTGGCGAGTGCACCTTGTGCCTGTAAAATGGAGTTCCCAAAGTCAGTGTGGGAAGGGCATAACTCAAGCCCCACCCCACATTGTCTTGAAAATAGATCACGATTGTGTTTAAGAATAGTGTCCCAAAGAAGATGTTGAAGATCCACCAGTTGAAAAAATGAGAGCTTTTGGGTCCTCTCCGTGGGGGCGAAGTCAATGAACTGGTCTGCGCCCATGGTTGAGATATTGGGCTTGGTCCTGCCCGTGCCGGCCACAATTATGTAGAGGCGCATAGTAAAAGATACTTGTTTGGAGGGCCGAGACATTGTTTTCACATTCCCCTTCCGTGTTCCCAAGGCTCTACGATAGAGGCCTTAGTGTGTGTGTGTATATATATGTATATATATGTATATGGACTTTCATTTTCGCATTTGTCTTGTATGTGTGTGTACCTACATAAATGAATCCAAATGCATGCCTTGTGCATTTGTAGATTGTGTTAAACTCCAAATTTATATGTGTACCTACATAAATGGGGAAAATTGTCAAACAAGTCCTTGACTTTTTGCATTTTTTCCAATTTAGTCCTATTGATTGGAAATCAATGATGTGAATGCTGGCCATTTTACATGATACTATTGACGCTGAAATAGATAATTTTTAATAATATTTTACTATATTTATTTATTTCTTTCTTTTTTTTATTTTTTCATTTTCCCTTTTTCTTTTTTTTCCCCTCCACTTGGTCTCAGGTGAGGGACGCCCTCGCTTGGGCGAGCGAGTTCACAATATTTGAAAAAAATTAAAGTATTATTAAAATTATTCACATCAGTGCCGGTGGTGTCGAGTAAGACGGCCAATGTTTACGTTAACAATTTTTTGCTAATAGGACTGAAAGGGAAAAATGTGAAAAGATTTAAGATTTAATCGAAAAAGCTGAAAAGATTTAGAATTGAATTGGCAAAAATGTACAAATTTTAGGGCTTTTGTTTGGACAATTTTTCCTACATAAATGAATCCGAACACATGCACAATACCATGACATAAAAGATGGATGCAAAAATGAAAGTCCAATATTGTCTGAGATAAGCATTAGCAAATCTATGGTGGGAGCACGCAACAGAAATTCCATACCTCACCCAGTTGATTGATAGGAGGGAACCCAGGTCTGACTCGTTAACATATTTAATTGTATTCACTTTCACTAAAAAACTTTAACAATGAATTAGGGACCAACTTTTTTTTTGTTAATTGCTCCATACTATATTAATTTGTCGATATATGACTTCTTTAACATAATTCATATGTGCATTTCAAGTTGGCACCGTGAGAGGGACGACCTCTCCCTCTCGCTATATTTTTATCTTCAATAATCCTTCGACACTTTTTCAGTGATTTCGTGGATGTCTTTGTTGACTTTCTCCACGGAAGTAGAGTTTGTTGTTGTGAGCTCTAAAGATTAAAGTGTGAGTGCTTTGAAAGAATTTGCGTTGTCGGATCTGGTCGCTTGCTTTGACTCTAAGTGCTTGCTATAAAAAGTCAACCACTTCGCAAGTCTTTGAAGCTTCTCTATTGTCATATTCAATGATGACCTCATTTGAAAGTGTATGTGTGATCAACTAATATCTGTTTTGCAGCTCTTCTCTTTTAATTTAGGATTAGATTTAGATTTGAGCACCTTTCCACCCTGATTTAGATATAGATATAGAATTTATAGTATGTTATTTATCTTCTTTTAATCTTTTAATGTTATTGTTATCTCTATATGATGATGGTGTTGGGAGTGCCAAACCTAGGCGTGCACCGCTTTTTAGCAAAGTTGTAACTACTAAAGAGGAAATTTCAACACACTGATGATGTTATGAGTTTCAATGGTTGACTGCCGATTGTGCTATTATGCTATGATAAATCGGTTCTCGTGGAATGAGCAAGTCTCTCCAGATTATACCAAGTTAATTTATTTTTTAGATTCACAATTGATTTTAACGCTTTGTGGTTAATTTTTTCTTAAAGTTATGCACATCTCTTTTTTGTGAAATGAAAATTCCATTCTGAAAAAAAAAAAAAGATAAAATGACAATCCATCAAAAGGTTTGGCACTCAATTGGCACATTTGAGAGATTATGAACTAAATTGGCAAATCATCAAAAGGTGGAAGATTAAATTGGCCAAAGTAAAAATTTTATAACTAAATTGTCACTACTTTTTTTTTTGGGGTAATATTACCCGTAACCTAAGTGTAGGTTCTCTAAAGCCCATTCACATTAATGAAATCATGAAATCTGTAGTGGAGCAATATGCGCTTGATCGGTTAATGATTAATTGCACCGAAAATAATTTTACAGTCTCCTTTTCTCCTGTGAGCCCGGGGGACCCTTCTTACAGGGTATTGTATATTTAGAGAATAATTAAAGCATGTTTAGTCTTGTTGGGGAATCTACCCTCGTAATTAAGGGAGAAAAGCCAGATCCTACACATGAATGTGAGCTAATCCTGCTGGAGCTTTTGTTACACACACATATATTCTCCATCACGCTATTTTTTTTTCAACTTTTTGATTCGATAAGAAATATCAGATTGTAGCGTCCTCACACAATTCCAGAAAAATGACACATTCTTAACAAGTTTGAGTAGCGTGGTAAAAAGAAAAAAATTGAGTTGGGTTATCAATGAAATGAATGGCACGAGCTTGACCCGGCCGAGAACCGAATTGAATATGTCTCAAATCTTCAGGTTCGTTCCATTCGAGTTGCAAGTCGTGTGTTTTTTTTTTTTGTAAAATCTCTTGGTTTGAAAAGTATTGAGTGTCGCGACTTAACATATGTGATTGACGCGTCAAACTCTGGTCTTTGAACCAAGTTAAGTTGGACTCCACGATCTCAACCGATGACCAAAAAAGAGGATTGCTTGAAATGTCATCATTCTCATTATGGTCGCGCAATCAAATCCATACTCATTCTTGAAGCACAAATTGATCCTATTACGTTCTCCAACGTCGCCATAGGGCTTCACCATAGCGTTGGACTCTCCACCGATGACAACTCCACGGTTTCAGTAAATTTTTCCTTTTGCCTTCGCATCCTCTATCCCAGATATCCACAATTTCCATCTATGATAGCTGCCGAAGTGGATTTGTCATTCGTGGAGATTGTGGAGTCCGACTTGACCTGATTGAAGGAGGAGGGCTTGGGGCATCGATCGCAGAGTTGGGGTTGGGGCTCGTGCTTTTCAAATTGGAGAGAGAAAAGTGTGATTGGTGGAGTTTATGGTTAAGGCTCATACTTTTCAAATTGGGTCAATGCAAAAAAAAAAAAAAAGAAGGCTATTGACTCGAAGCACACCCTTACTCGGCCCAAATGGGTTAGAAAACCTTGTGCTTGACCCTCGCCTGAAGAAAGACCATGGCTCAACCCTAAATTTTCGGTTTGGTTTGGGTCGGGTTGAGCATTTTTTACGCCCCTGAGTTTGAGATCGCTTCGTAAATAAAGTTAAAGATTTGTAAACAAGTTTTTAAAATGATATTCACTATTTGTAAGTGCCAAGTCAATGGCTGAGGTGGCGTGCGCTTATTTACTAATACTCCATTAGATTTTTCACATGGATATTCATATGGAAATGGGAAAAAAGAAATTTTTTTTCCTCCTCCATTTTCTTCCTTCACCAACCACTCCACCTGTGCTTGGCTATCTCCAGTGCTCAAGCCATCGCCGCCACCACCCTCGAGCCATTCCCCCCCGTGGCCACCATGTTCCATGGCAAAGCTGTTGAGCTCGTCGTCAGAAGGCATGGACAAGCTAAGACTCGAGCTCAAATCTATGGATAAGAGGCTCTCCATGGATGACCGTTGCTTTGTATCTAAGGGTGTACAAAGTAATCGGGAACCACCAAAATCGCCCAAAACCGGATTGGATTAGCCCAAAATCAGTGGTTCCTAAGGGATATAGCCTGGTTTCTCAATTTCAAGTGTGGAACTGCCCGCTTTCCTTCCTGGACCGAATCGGTAATACATACTATATATAGGTTATTTAATTTATGATTTTCGAAAAATTGAAAAATCTTAAATTACTAATTTAAAACTCGCTCATTTCATCTAACTTTAACTCTCATTCGATCTCTACTCTCTCTCATCTCAGACTCTCAATGCCTCACTCTCACCTCGGTGTCTCCGTCTCCATCTCTTGATTCACGGCCTTAGCTCCCATCGAATCATAGCCTCAACTCTCAACTCCCATCAATTCACGGCTGCACCTCTAGCGATCCATCGTCTCCCTCTCTTGTTCTTGATCACCTCCATTTGCTTGGTGGGACTAGTTTCATGGACCCACCAGAGAATCGAATCGTCTAGGATTCTTGGGTGAGTCCATGAAATCAATGGGCGCTTCTCGATTTCAATTTTTTGGAACCGGCCCTTCGTGGGTGCTTTTCAATTTTAGGGCACGAACCGTCCACCTAGACCATGCTCACCCCTTTATGTATCTCCATATATGTGGGTAAGCCCTCGTGACCAAGGCTTAGCAAGGGTGGATGCGGAGGTCAGCCGTCACTCAAAAGCCAAATCTGGTTTGAAGCTCAACAGCTCTGAGCTCGAATCTTGGCTCATCCATGGTTGCCGGTGACGACGTTGACAGCTTTGTCACAGAGCATGGTGGTCATTGTGGGGGCGGTGGCTCAAGGTTGGTGGTAGGGGCAGCTTGGGGATTAGCCAAAGCCAGGCCAAGCGGAGGGCGAAGGAAGAAGATGGAGGAGAAAAAGAGAAAAAAATATTATTTTTTATTTCCAGATCAACGAATATATGTCAAGATCTAATTTGGTATAAGTAAATAAGCGCATCTTAGGTTAGATATTGACGTAAGATGCGCATCTTGTAAATCACCGAGTATTTTTTCATTTTGAAGGCACTGCAAAAGAGGTTTTCTAAGTTATCCATTTTGTACATTCCCCGGTTCTCACACCAACCCGCTCTCTCTCGTTCATTACAGGCTAAATTTAAAAAAAAAACAAAAAACAAAAACAAGAGCCAAAAAAGAAAAAAAGAGAGACAAAATAGTATTCGATCTGCAATATCCCTTAAAATTTTACCCCCAAAGACTCGATAGCTTTGCCGATAGTTATTGAACCTAATGGCTCGGACAAGTGACCTTGGGCGCGTGCCGTAAGTTCTCGTGCGACGATATGCATGGTGGGTCGTGAATCGGGACTCGTCCGCGTGCACGCCAGTGCCACCGCGATGATGAACACGACTTTCTTGGCTAGGTGGCTGGTCGGAATAGGAAGGCGTGGGTCGACCACATCCTTCAGCAGCAAATTTGGGTTCTCCGAGAATGTAGACGTTTGGGTAGTTGACAGAGAAGAGAGGAGATCCCCCGGATGCTTCCCCATCATAATTTCTAGCGCCACTACTCCAAAGCTATACACATCACATTTGTCCGTCACTCGCATCGTAACTGCCAACTCTGTTTTTCCATGAAAGATACGAATGAATCAATATTTTGATCATCATGTCAAGCTGCACATAAATTCCAAATTTATACGATAGGTGGACCCAAATGCTAATTTAAGATGTTAAATAGAGCTATTTGATCCATCCGAGATCATATACACACGCAAAATGTGAGGTTCGGTTTGATCACGTAGCTTACCAGGAGCCATGTATCCATAAGATCCAGCCACCGCGGTCCAATTCGACGAGTCTGAATCCAAGAGTCTCGCTGTCCCGAAATCCGAGAGCCGAGGCTCGAAGTCTGGGTCGAGCAAGATGTTGCTCAATTTTATGTCTCGATGGACGATAGGCGGCGAGCAATCGTGATGCAAGTAGGCGATCGCATGAGCCACGCCTTGAACGATCTTCACTCTTGTCCCCCAGTCCAGTTCAGTTGCTCCATGCAACACCTTCGCCAAACTGCCTCTCTCGACGAACTCATAGACCAAGTAAATGCTACCGCTCTTGGAACAGAACCCGTGGAGCTTGATCACATTGCGGTGCCGGACCTCGGTCAACACGCGGATCTCGTTCTCAAAACTCTGCAGTTTGACGGCGGGGACGACGTCTGAGTCCAATGCATTGAGCTTTTTGACGGCGAGGATTTGGCCGCTGGCCAGTTCGGCCTTGTAAACGCTCCCGAACCCGCCTTTCCCAATGCAGTACTCTTCGCTGAAGTCGTCCGTGGCTTTGGCAATGTCATTGAGGGTGAACTTGGCTCCACTTTCCCATATCACCCTCTCGGATTCCTCGTACTTTACACGACTCTTCATCTCTTCATCGAGACGCTTGTTTCGCCGCCGAAGCACCAGGATCAAAGCAATAAGGGTCACGAGAAGGAGTATGCAGCAGATGCCAACAATCACACCGATCAGAACCTTTTTCCTACGATCGGTCGATTTGCTGCTTGTCCCACAAGGTGTTAATCCCGTCGCGTTTCCGCACAAGCCCGGATTCCCGATAAAAGAAATTTCGGGCACCCGTTGGAAGATAAGTCTAACCTCGCCCGTCAGCTCGTTGTACGATAAGTCTATGGAGCTTAAACTCCACATGCTGGCGAGAGCAGCTGGGATCATACCCGACAATTTGTTATGCGAAAGATTGAGATTTTGCAACTTCGTAAGCTTTGCTAAATTGGAAGGAATTGGTCCCGCTAGCGAATTGTGGCTCAGGTCTAGGAAGATCTGTAGTGTGAACAAGTTCCCAAGCTCCGGCGATATGACACCCGACAGATTGTTGTTGCTCAAGTTCAAGCTCAGCAAGTCCTTGCAATTCGCCAGCTCGTTCGGTATGCTACCGCTCAATGCATTCTCCGACAAATCAAGATGGTTTAGCCTCGATAAGTTTCCTAAGGAGACCGGAATATCTCCGGCCAAATGGTTCTTGCTCAAGTTCAGCTTTAACAACTCCCCTAGATTTCCCATCTCGTCGGGAATTTTACCGATCAATTCGTTGCTGTACAGAGTCAGCTCACCCAACTGAGACAACTTCCCCAGCTCCGGCGGGATGCGGCCGGTGATTTTGTTACCATCTATCCGCAAAGATGTGAGGTTCGTACACACTTCCCATTCTGTCGAGAGATTCCCGACAAATTGGTTGTTGCTGAGGTTTATAAAGTCCAGATTTGGATAAACTCCGAATGCCTTCGTGATATCTGCAGTGAACTGATTGCCATCTAGACGAACTCTCGTTAACTTCGAACAATTCCTCAAGCAGTCTGGCAGCGGCCCGGTGAACTTGTTCCCATGGACCTGGAGTTCTTGTAGAGCAAAGCTGCTGCATAAATCTGGCGGCAGTTCTCCGACGAATCTGTTGTTTGAAAACCTTACATAGCTCAGAGAAGGGCTGTACTTGCCGAAGTCGCGTGGTATGTTTCCCGAGAAATTGTTCGTGAACAAAGAGATCGACTGTAAGTTAGCAAGGCGAGAGATGGTCTCGGGGACCTCTCCATAAAGCTGGTTCGTGTTGAGATCGAGAATGGTCACTGATGTGAGGTTCCCCACCTCCGGAGGAATAGTTCCAGTGAGGCTGTTGAAGTGAAGCTGGAGTTTCTGCAGGTCGCTGAGGTTCCACAAAGTCGAAGGGATTTGGCCCCAGAGAGAGTTCGTTGAGAAGTCTAACTCAAGCAAATTCTCCAACCTCCCGATCGTGGTAGGGATCGGACCAGAGAGCGAATTGTTGTACAAGTAGAGGTAATTGAGATTGGTCAAGCTTCCGATTTCCGGAGGAATTTGGCCGGAGAGAAAATTGTTCTGGAGCTGCAAAGAAACAAGTTCGGTCCAATTTGTGAAGAAGTGAGGAGATAACTCACCTGACAGGCGATTATCTGAAGCTCCAAATTTCGATAACCTGACCAGATTGGACAGAGAGAGAGGCAACTCCCCGGAGATCGAATTCACGGCAAGGGCTAAGTAGGTGAGGTTAGAACAAAGCCCGAGCTCGGAGGGGATCGAAGAGTTCAAGCGGTTTGTGCCCAAATCAAGCTTTTGAAGCTTTCTCAGTTGACCGATGGAGCTAGGAATCGCCCCTTCAAAGGAATTGCTGTACATCTCTATCATTTGAAGCTCCGTCAGCAACCCTACGTCTCCAGGAATCGGACCGTCGAACTGATTGTCACCAATACGGATCTCCTTCAGCCGGGAAAGTTTCCATATGTTCGAGATCGGCCCGTGGAGTGAATTCGTCGTGAGGTTGAGGTATTCAAGGTTCACCAGGTTGGCATACACAGCCTCAGGAATTTCGCCGGTCAATGTGTTTTGCGTCAAGTCAAGGTATGTCAGGTTGTGGCAATCGGCTACGAAGCCCGGGAATTCGCCATCGAGCCGATTGTTGAAGAGGCTCAGGTAAGTCACCGATGGCATGGCAGAGAATTTGGACCAGTCAGGAGATTCCAAGTAGTTTGATCCAAGATCTAAGTGCCACAGCTTCTCGAGATTGCTGATCTGGTAAGGAATAGTACCATTGAGAGTGTTGTTCAAGAGGCTTAAATACTGAATCTCTCGCAATTGGCCCATTTCGGGCGGTATGCCACCATCGAAGAGATTGCTCCCCAAGTCCAAGAACCTGACCTTGGAGAGATTGCCGATGGAGGACGGTATCAGGCCCACGAGATTGTTATTGTTGATGTCGAAGCGGGTCAAGTTTGGGAGCGAAGCCAAGTCGAGCGCATCGAGTGTCCCGCTGAGGCTTGAGCCGGGGAGGCTGATCTTCGAGACCGACCCGCCATTGTTGCAGGCAACGCCGGTCCAGTTGCAAAGATGGGTGATGTTGGTGAGTGACCATGAGCTCAATGGTGGAGGAGGAGGAGGGGAGAGGGAGTTCTTCCATTTGACAAGAGCTTGTGCCTCGGCGGTTGGCGACGGCAAGGCCGGAAATGGAAGCAAGAAGAGGAGGCAGGGGAAGAGGAATAGGAAGGGGGGCTGGGTTGCAGTTAATTTCGTCATGCCTAGCACGATGCTATTGGACTTCATGAGGAATGAGTGGGATCAAATTGTTTTATAGCACAAAGGGGTTTGGACAAAACTAATCACATAGCTCGAGTGCGCACATTTTAATTCGTATACAATAGTCTCTAGACTTTATGATGAAGCAACCGACTATAAGAAGAAGAAGACAAAGGTAGTTTTCATAATTTCATTTCCATTGACATGCTGACTTTATTTGACAATTTTTTGAAGTCGAGGAAAAGAATAATGAAAGGGGCAAGCTCAGATGGCTGCAGACAGATGGTGACTTCTGATTGACTGGTTTGTGTGCAGCTCTTTTTTCTAAGTGTTCTCAGACAAGAAGGCCAAGAGAAGGCGACGAACTGGCGGTCTAACGTGCAAAGTTTGACTTTACCTTTCTGTTTCAGAAATAATTTTTAAAATAAAAATATATTTTTCTATTTTTATCAAAAATAAAAACTTTTTATTTCTGATTTTGAGCTAAAATCTGCTTTTAGAATAGATTTTTCTTTCAGAAATAGAAAAATAAATTTACGTCGCCAAACGAGTTTCTGTTCCAAACTTATTCCTGGAATAGATTTGGAACAGAAACAGAGAAATAGAAACGTTGTCATGCGCGCTTTTATTCATCTATAACAAGGAGGAATTTCCAGTGATGAACCCCGTGATTTAATTTAATATATTATTAGTCTATTGAATATAAGGAACTTTTTTAATTCATAATTATGCTGACACTGGATTTGTTCTGAAATAAGCAGATTCCATTTCCATCTATAGGAGCATTTGCACGTTTAACTACAAAGTATCATTATGAGTCTTGCATCCCCTGCAAGGGCGTTCCTCGTAGGCATTGGTTAAGGGTTGCCCTCACTTGGGCTAGGCAGATGAGGGTAGCTCTCACCTAGACTAGCATCAACCGAGGCCGGCGAGGGCGGGCCTTGCTTGAGTGCGACGATGGCTAGCCTAAGGAAATAGCAAAAAAAAGTTAAAAAAAAAAAATTGAAAACGCTCTTTAGCCAACAAGGTCAGGCCCTTTTATTAGATTGATATAGTTAATTTAGGTCCTTATTTGAAATAATGTCAACTTTAGATTATTATTTCAGATAATTTGACCATTTTAGGTCTTTATTTGAAAAAGTGAATACACTTTAGAGTTCAGATCCTTATGTAAAAATTTTTCTTAGTAAGAATCAATCAAACAAGACAAATGACGAGTAGATGTTTATTTTGGGTTATAAAAGAAATAAATAGGAGGACTGGTTTAAACAATGACCAACTTTGTCTTCTAAACATACATTTCCTCGGAACATTGGCATCAGTAAGGTGGGAGTCAATTATGAGCGGCGTTTTGTGGTATTCTGCCGACCACTTTTAAGGAATTTCGTATTTAAGAAACTTGTGTGCAGCAATAATAATCTGATTTTCTACTCCCACGTGATTAATTGTGCAAAAAATGAATTCCCTCCTTTTCTTTTATTTCGACTTTTCCAATTTGGCTGTCTAATCGAATCCATTAGTTGATGGCTGAATTGATTGATGGATAATCATTAGTCAAATGAATATGTTATTTGATAATATTTCGTCCATCATGATTCTTCAAATCAAGCTACTAAACTTTCGAAGCTTCTGATCATCAACAATTTATAGGGTGAATTGCATGGATTCGAATATTTTTTTTATACGTTGATTTGAAGCCAAATGACATGAAGTCGGCATCGACCCTTTCGGGTTTTTTTTTCAATTTATATTTTTAAAAAAATATTTACTGATTTAGGTTTTTTGAAAATATATTTACATATTTGGGTCCTGTAGTGCCGCACGGACTATTCAACCCTGACAAACCATTCGGGTTTGTCAGGGCTCAGCCCCTGAGCCGTGCGGTAGTATAACTACCGCACGGTCATGGGCGGCCCCCCCATGGGCCTGACAGACCCATGGGGGTCTGTCAGTGGGGGGGGGGGGGCGTGCCCCGCCTGACGCATTGACACGCGTCAGGCCGGGGATTAAAGGCCTGCGCGCCTTTAATCCCCGTAACACCCCCCTCCCCCCGCGCTCCCTTTAATTCCCTCCCCTCCTCACCCCTCTCCTTGCGGATGCCTCCCTTCCTCTCCCTTTTCATTATCGAGTTCTCTCATTCTCTCCCTCCGTTATTCTTCACCTTCGTTTCTTCACGTTTTCATCAGCGAGCGCTATTTCCATTGAAGACTCTATACTACGGATAGGTGATTTATCGATACTTTTTACTTAAATTGATCTTATTTAGTCTTTTTAATTCATTTCTTCTTTTTTGCATATCTCCATCGTAGATTCATCAACAGTTGTCGTCATTTATAAATTTCCGAACAGGTATGGACAGAATATCTCATGCTTTATTAATTTTGTTGCTCGATTTAGGCTCTATTCAGTATTATATATATACACTGTGATTTATATGTAATAATATATGTACGTGAGATGAAAATTATGATGAAATTTTTTTAAAAAATAACTAGAAATGTATCAACTTTAGACCAATCCAGAACCTTATGGTTCGGATCGGGCATCTGTGATGCGGGCCGTTTTACTCGATCGGGCATGGTATATATTTTATTTATTATTTATGATTTAAAAAAAATATTAAGACCCATCGGGCCGGTCCATCCGTGGGGATGGCCCATAACAATTGTTCGAGAGACCCGTTACACGGATGGGCCCTTTTTAAACAAAAAAAGAAAAGGGCCGGGCCATTTTTGTTCGAGAGCCCCATAACTAGGGTTTTTTTTTTCAAAATGGGTTTTTAAAAAAACAAATTTACCAAATTGCTGCACGGGCCGAATCTAGGCCCACGACCCACCTGTGCGGTAGCATATCTATAATTTTAATTTTAATTTATTTATAAAATTTATGTTTATATGTATTTTAGATTTATAAATTTTGTTCTTGTAATTATGATGAGATTTATAATTATGATAAAAATACGAAAATAAATGTTATCATATATATTTAATATTTATAATATTTATATTTATATGAAATATAAAAATGTTAATAATTTAGCGTAATTATCATGTTAGTAAACATAATTATATTATTTAATGTTAGAAATATAAAAATTTAAAAGACACAAATGTTAGTAATTTAGCGTAATTATCGTTTTATTACACATAGTAATAATAATTTAATGAATTTTCTATTATTTTCATAAATAAATTATCATTATTATCTTGTTAGTGGATATATTATTAATAATTAAATTAATTTCCTATTTTTGTCATAGTTAATTTAGCGTAATTATGCTTTTATTACACATAGGTATAATAAATTAATTAATTTCCTATTTTTTGTTACAAATAAATAATCGTAATTATCTTGTTATTACACATATTAATAATAATTTACTTAATTTATTATTATTATTATCATAATTCAATTATCATAAATTAATTTTTTATTACACATAATAATAGTAATTTAAGTAATTTTCTATTTTTGTCAGAAATAAATTATCATTATTATCTTGTTAGTGAACATATTAATAATATTTTATTAAATTGTAGATGTTAAATAATTTGTAATTTATTCATTTAGCATAATGTCGTCTACAAATTTTGCCACTGTGCAATGGGGAGGTAGAGTAATAGAAAATGAACATGGACATGATTATGAAGGTGGACAATGTACTATGTTTTATTTTGGAAATATATCCACATTTGATGAGTTACGTGCTACGATCGCACGCGAGTTGAATGTAGCAGAATACCGGTGTATTCAGAGACTGATGTATAGACTACCGGTTGCAATACCTGGCCGTATCACGTATCGCATTATGGATGTGTGTAATGATACTGCAGTTGACAAAATCCGTCAATTTGCAGATCAGTGTCATTCTGGAGGGTTTTTACAGTTTTTTGCAATTATAAATGAACACCAACCCATACATTACTCAACTGGGGAAGATGAAGTTAATGTGGCTAATCGGTACGTGGAGTACCATGATAATGATGATAACGATAGTGATGATGATAATGACGAAGATGATGACTTTTGGATGGATACTGATGATAGTGATGAAGAAGATGATGAAAGTGAGAATACGGTGGATGATTACAAGACTCATTGGAGTAATCCCATTTTGCCATTGGTACATCCACCGCCATATTCGGATATTGACTTTGAGTTGATGAGAGACGATACAAGAGACAAGCCCAGTCGTATGTTGTTTGATGCATCAAAAGAATTTGCTGTAGTTGACACCTGATTTTTAATCATTTTTTCTATTGCTAAAGTAATAAAAAATCCATAACAATTCATAAAATTGAAAAATCAACTTTGGGGACCTTAGCCAAGCCTAGGGAACCAATTTTGACCAAAAAATAATTTTTCATATTTTCAGTATTTTTACGTATTTTTTATTTATTTATTTTCGAAAATTAAAAGAAAATCCATAAAAATTCATAAAATTGAAAAATCAACTTTGGGAACCTTAGCCAAGCCTAGGGAACCAATTTTGACCAAAAAATAATTTTTCATATTTTCGATATTTTTCGGTATTTTTATTTTAGAAAATTCATAAAACAAAAAATTAAGAAAAATGAGAAAATTGAAAAATCAAGTTTGGAGCCTTGGCCAAGCTTAGGCAACTATTTTCGAACAAAAAAATAATTTTTTGTATTTATATATATTGTTTATATATTTTAGAAATTATGAGAATATTTAATAAATAATAGCATTTGAGGCCACAAAAATATATAAAAATATTCAATATTTTTATTTTAAATCCCTTTTCATGTTGGCCATCACAAATTTAAAAAATCCAATTCGGGGTCGTGTATTCCTTCACGAGCATAATCTCGAACTAGGCCTAAAAAATTCAATACGAGGCAATTTATTTTCATTTTTTCACTTTTAGGAGTTGTGACATTGTTCTCTAATATTTCAAATTTTTTATATTGGCCCAAATTATACCCAGAATGACTCAATTGTGCAAAAGGGCTTTAATTAAATTCTGCATTATTTTCAGTGGCAAGAAATGAGCTTAAATTTGACATGTGGTGAATTTTGACTAAGTATAGGGAAGGTATGTCAAAAATTGTGAGGAGATTTGGACTTAAAGAAATATTTTTTCAGGGACTAAATTGTAAATACTTAAAATTCAGGGACTAGAGTGCAAATACCTAACTCTTGAGGGATTATTTTGCAAATAACAAAAAGAAGAGTTAGTGGATAAATTAGAATAGAGAATGGAAGATGGAGAAGAGGCGATGGAGAAGAATGGTTGGAGAAAATAAGATAAGAATAGAAGGGAAGATGGAGATGAAGAAGAGTTAGTGGAGAATTTAGAATGGGAGATAAATATGGAGAAGGGAAGATGAAGATGATGAAGAGTTAGTGGAGAGATTAGAATGTGAGATAGAGATAGAGAAGGGAAGATGGAGATGAAGAAGAGTTAGTGGAGACATTAGAATGGGAGATAAATATGGAGAAGGGAAGATAAAGATGAAGAAGAGTTAGTGGAGAGATTAGAATGTGAGATAGAGATGGAGAATGGAAGATGCAAATGAAGAAGAGTTAGTGGAGAAATTAGAATGGGAGATAGAGTTAGTGGAAAAATTAGAATGGGAGATAGATGAGTAGATTATAAAAGGAGGAAGAAGTGAGCTTGAGAGAAGAATTTTTTTGGGAGAGAAAATTTTGGATGTTTGAGAGAGTTTTAGGAGATTGAAGAAAAATTTGAGAGAAAGAAAATACCAAAAGAGAGAGAATTTTGAAGATGATGGGAGTTTAAAGTTAGGGGTTATCATCACAAATTCCTTCATCGATCAATATAAATCAAGAGTTCATCTTCGTCAACGAGCAAGCAAATTCGAGCTAAGTGTTTTTATTTATTCATTTATTTATGGTTTTACTCGCAAATTAGCACAAATTGTATACACTTTCTCCATCTCCCATTTTTTCCCATATTTTATGTCAGGAGAAGGATATCTCTATGTCAATAGCAAAAATCTCGTAGAGATGTAAAAATTGGCCCAGACAAGCTCCTAAGCTATCCACCGATTTCTCAACTGATCTGTGACTAAAAGTCCCTCTTAATTCAAAAGAAACTCTCTATATTGGGAACATAGAGAGCGAAAATCAATTATAGAAATCTCTCCCAAAAAAACGGGAGATAAGTACTCTTTCCACTCTTCTGGTTTTAGGTGCAGATTAACACATATTTTGTATACTGACACTTCACTCTATTTTATGTCAGGAAGCCGCAGCTCTATATCAATGGTCAACCTTATGGAAGCACAAAATCGGCTTGGAGGAATCCTCAAGCGCGCACAAATTTCAAATTGTTAAATCAATTCGTTGTATTTTATTTTAAAGAATTCATACCCCAGAATGGAGAGGACAAAGTCCATCCGCAATTTAAATACCTGCACCATAAATCCCAAAGGGAAGAGCCAAGCCAATGCTTAGTTTTCCATTGGAGGTTTTTACTTACAGTAGTTAAATACCTGCAACTTAAATACCTGTACCTTAAATCCCAAAGGGAAGAGCCAAGCTAATGCTTAGCCTCCCATTGGAGGTTTTTACTTACAGTAATTAAATACCTGCAACTTAAATACCTGTACCTTAAATCCCAAAGAGAAGAGCCAAGCCAATGCTTAGCCTCCCATTGGAGGTTTTTACTTACAGTAGTTAAATACCTGCAACTTAAATACCTGTACCGTAAATCCTAAAGGGAAGAGCCAAGCTAATGCTTAGCTTACCATTGGAGGTTTTTACTTACAGTGGTTAAATACCTGCAACTTAAATACATGTACCTTAAATCCCAAAGGGAAGAGCCAAGCCAATGCTTAGCCTCCCATTTGAGGTTTTTACTTACAGTAGTTTAAATACTTGCAACTTAAATACATGTACCTTAAATCCCAAAGAAAAGAACCAAGCCAATGATAGGCCTCCCATTGGAGGTGTTTATTCACTGTCATGTACTTCCTATAATTTAATTTTTGAATCATCAGACCCAAAAGATGAGTAGGTCGTAATACTGCACAGAAGTCGTTAACACACTCCCTCTTTCGGCTTCAGGGAATTTTTAACACTTAAAAAAAATATAACAAATAAAAATATATATAATCAATGCATCCTATTTAAAAAGTAAAAACACAAAAAAGAATACCCTACTAGAGCCTTAGGAATAAACCAAGCCTGAGTTACCGAATTAGGATATCCATGAAATTAAGGTACCGAAAGGGCATTAGTTTTAATTAACTAGTGTAACCAAGTCCCCGAGCTCATAATCTCTGGTTCGCAGGAATAAATTAGTTCTCCCGCTAATTTATTTAGGTTTCTAATCGACCTACCAAGAACGATTAGTGGCGACTCCAAATTTCAAAATCATTTAAACAAAAACCAAAGTTGCGATTCGGTAGGGCTTGGGAGGGTCCGCGTTAGGTTAGTCAAATCTAATTAACTTAATAATCCGTTAACCCCTTTAAAATTTAAAATTTTTTTAGAGGGTCGCGACAGCTTGACGACTCCACTGGGGACGAGATTTTTAAATTTTCGAAAAAAAAATACCTATTGGAATACTTAATTTTTTTCGAAATTTTAAAATTCTTAGTGGACTTAGGCCAATGAAAATTTCATGGATATCTCGCTTCTGGCGATATTGTTTGGGACTCATTCTATAGGTGTTATATGTTTTTGCAGGATGTGAGTTATAAGGGGCGGAGTGTTTGACTAACCCATTTGTTTTGCAGGCTCGGTGTTAGGATTATGTTTAATTTCGCATATTTTTAGAAGCGCTGTTTTGATATCAATTGTTGTGCATGTCTCGTATATTTTGAGGATCACGACACCTGCACACACAAGCATCTAAACCCAAGTCGCGAAATTTTCCTAGGTAACCATAGATAGGGATCGAATATGCAAAACTCTTGCGTCGATTGCGCTTGGGTTGACCATATTTTATCCCGCTCATTATCTGAATTGACAATTCTTCCCATTGTCGTTTAATTGCGTGGAGGGTAAGGTTGTCAATTCAGATAGTGGGGGCCTTTTAGGTCCATACCCTGTATCTCATTCTTTTATTTTCTAGAGTCCACTCTTCACTTGAGTCATGCGCATGACTATGTGATTTGTATTTCTCCAAGGTAAAAGTAAGTTCTCTAATTTTATCTTGTATTTATTTTCGGTCCATGCTAGGTGTTAGTCAGTTTTTGAACTTGATATTACGACCATTCTTTTAAAAGAAAATAAAAATTAAATTTGTCCCTCATTTCTTGAAAAAAAAAATTTGAAAAAATGATGTGAAAAAATCCCTTCATGGGAATTTTATTAACCAATAAGGGATTTTTGTCATGTTTTTATTGCTTCAATAAAAATGAAATTTTCCTGAAAAAATTTTCCTCTGAAAATTTATTTCAATAAAAAGAAAAATTCCTTAAAAGAAATTTGGTAAACATCAAGTGATTTTATCACATTTTTTCAAATTATAAAAACTTGCAACAAAAATTCTTTTCGAGAAATTCGCTCATGTTTTTCTAAGAAAATTTTCTCTAAATAAAATTAGACTAATGTCTCGGAGGAATTTTGTTAACCAATAAAGGATTTCAGTCATGTCTTTTCTGCTTCAATAAAAATAAAATTTTCCTGACAAATTTACCTCTGAAAATTTATTTTGATAAAAAGGAAATTCCTTCAAAAATTTTAGTAAACGTCAAGAGATTTTGTTACATTCCTTTAAAAAAATAATAAAAAAAGAGTAATAAATCTGTAAAAAAATTCTGTATCAGAAATTAACCCATTTCTTCCTAAGGAATTTTTTTTTTCTGATTTCTCTATAAAATAGAAAAATCAAATTGAACTAATATAGGAGTCATGGACCGACATTCCTTGTGTCGCATACTAATTATATCCTTTTCTTTTGCAGGGAGATCCTAGATACCCCAGACGGGTGTAAAAATTAAGTTCAATAATATATCAAGAATCATCTTCAGAAATACCAAAAGACGAAAAACACCGAGGCTTCAATCGTTAATTCTGGGGGGCAAACGAACACTGTCCATCTTTGACAGACAGAGTTGTGTCAATCCGTAAACTTGTATGGGCAGTGTATTCTGATATGACGGTGGATTTATACTGATTAAACACGGGGGCATATTTAATGTATTGCAGAGGATCCCGCGTCTTTTGAAAGACAATATAGTATATAATCAGAAACCATGAAACAAGTACCTTAACCTGATTAAATCAACTAGAGACCGGTCTTAAAATTTCCTCGGATCCGAAATACACGGAGGGTTTTAGAGGACCGAGGTTCTATTAATGAACGTGGCCCACGGACACTCCCCTGATGCTACAGGTGCCCGATACATACGAGTGGACACCGAAAGCAACAAAACACGATTGAAGTGGAGCATGCAACAAATGGCCGAATTTATTGGCACACTGATCGAGTGGTGGCAGCTTTATTAATTTACATGATTTAACGCGGGTCTCTAGGCGGCTGGTGGAAAGCCACACTAAATGCCTCTCTAATGTTCTTGATATCATCGTCTACCACAACCCGCGATAGCATCATGAAGAAGATTAAGCCTCAATATCTTCAGCACCTTAAATCGTTCCCCAGAAGAGGAGATGACAGCAAAATTAAACAAAAAAATACGTAAAGCTTTTCTTTCATTTCATTCATCAAAAAGTATTACAATAGCTCACTCGGGAGGAAAAGTAAAGTCAAACTGAGCCCTGATAACCATTACAAAAGAGCTCAACTGACTTTCCAAACAGTTGATGCTCTGGGTGCACCGGGCGTTCTCGAGATCAAGCTCTGCGAGCCTAAAGAAGAGGCGATCGCACTTCTCCTTAGCCTGGGCCATACTGGCCTCGTAATGCTCTACGGCAAACTCCAGGTCCGGAATCGCCGCCCTATCGAAAACAATGTCTGCCATAATGTCATCAAGTCTCTCCTGCAGCCAACCGCATTTGCACCTCATCACAATATTGACCGGCTCCTGTTCGGCGTTGTCGCGACCCTCTAAAAATATTTTAAATTTTAAAAGGGGTTAACGGATTATTAGGTTAATTAGATTTGACTAACCCAACGCGGACCCTCCCAAGCCCTACCGAATCGCAACTTTGGTTTTTGTTTAAATGATTTTGAAATTTGGAGTCGCCACTAATCGTTCTTGGTAGGTCGATTAGAAACCTAAATAAATTAGCGGGAGAACTAATTTATTCCTGCGAACCAGAGATTATGAGCTCGGAGACTTGGTTACACTAGTTAATTAAAACTAATGCCCTTTCGGTACCTTAATTTCATGGATATCCTAATTCGGCAACTCAGGCTTGGTCAATTTTCTCATTTTTTCTTCATTTTTTTTTATGAATTTTCGAAAATAAAAATACCGAAAAATACTGAAAATATGAAAAATCGTTTTTTGGTCAAAATTGGTTCCCTAGGCTTGGCTAAGGTCCCCAAAGTTGATTTTTCAATTTTATGAATTTTATGGATTTTTTATTACTTTAGCAATAGAAAAAATGATTAAAAATCAGGTGTCAACAGCTGCCCCTCTTTGAAAGGAAGCTCGGTAGAGGTTCATTTCAAAGACGAGATGACACTTGAATTCTAATCGACTCAATACAAGGAAATAAAAAGAGTCGTGACATGAATGTTCCATTGAAAATGAAATGAGAACCTAAGGATTCGTTATATAAAAAAACTTTAGGGTGGTTGAACTTGAACCCGTATGGTGGATCAACCCATGGTAGATTCCTAATAAAAGGATTCTACTAATTAAAAATTGAATTAAAATTTGACCTGTATAGTGGGTCATACCATTTGACCCGTATGGTGGGTCGTACCATGGTAGATTCCTAATAAAAGGATTCTACTGATTAAATTTTGATTGAGATTTGACCCGTATGGTAGGTCACCCCATGGAGATACCTGTAAGAAGGACTTGGTGCCTGTAGAAAGGACTTGGTGTCTGTAAAAAGGACTTGTGCCTGTAAGAAGGACTTGATTTGCCTGTAAAAAGGACTTAATTTGCCTGTAAGAAGGACTTGATTTGCCTGTAAGAAGGACTTACTTTGCATGTAAGAAGGACTTTGTGCCTGTAAGAAGGACTTGCGTTGCCTGTAAGAAGGACTTTGTTTGCCTGTAAGAAGGACTTTGTTTGCCTGTAAGAAGGACTTGATTTGCCTGTAAGAAGGACTTTGTGCCTGTAAGAAGGACTTTGTGCCTGTAAGAAGGACTTGATTTGCCTGTAAGAAGGACTTGGTGCCTGTAAGAAGGACTTGGTTTGCCTGTAAGAAGGACTTAGCTTGCCTGTAAGAAGGACTTGATTTGCCTATAAGAAGGACTTTGTGCCTGTAAGAAGGACTTGGTTTGCCTGTAAGAAGGACTTAGTTTGCCTGTAAGAAGGACTTGATTTGCCTGTAAGAAGGACTTTATGCCTGTAAGAAGGACTTGATTTGCCTGTAAGAAGGACTTTGTGCCTATAAGAAGGACTTTGTACCTGTAAGAAGGACTTGATTTGCCTGTAAGAAGGACTTTGTGCCTGTAAGAAGGACTTGGTTTGCCTGTAAGAAGGACTTAGTTTGCCTGTAAGAAGGACTTTATGCCTGTAAGAAGGACTTGGTTTGCCTGTAAGAAGGACTTAGTTTGCTTGTAAGAAGGACTTTATGCCTGTAAGAAGGACTTGGTTTGCCTGTAAGAAGGACTTGGTTTGCGTGTAAGAAGGACTTGGTTTGCGTGTAAGAAGGACTTAGTTTGCTTGTAAGAAGGACTTAGTTTGCCTGTAAGAAGGGCTTGGTGTACCTCAAAGGGTGCCATTCTGAAATCTGGGGAGACCAGGAATCCTGCAGAAGCTCAAACCCAAATTATATTCTCCTGTCGCTTTAGGAATAAACCAAAGAGGCAGAGATCAAAAGGTCTCGAACATTTCTGTCCTTGAGACAAATCATGCTTTATTGAAGAAGGTGGATACCTATATATACCGCAATGGATTCGAGTACCCCAACAACCGTCAGAATTCATTCTCTTGAAAGGTTTAGGTTGAAGATATACTTACCTGAGAATTTGGAAGAAATGCTTTGTGGCTTCTCGACAACCAAGCTTGTTCATTCAATAATCGCCGAATGAATTTCAAGACTTTGGAAGGTAACTCAAACACCGGGAATGTGTTACCTGTCAGGCAATGTCAGAGCTAACATGTGCAAGCATTTTCATCAATGCGTTCATTGGTTCATACAAAATTGTTTAGCTAAGTTGGCAATGATTAGAGGCAGTCTGTGTAATAACTCATGATGCAATTGATCAACATATGGATCATGTATTGCATTACCATTTCTGTTTAAGGAGGTTCTTATAGTATGAACACCTCGAATGTAATATGAATGGGGGACTTCATTCTGAAAGGGCTTTCTCTCACTCTGAAGAAAGGCTGTTTATCTGTAGATTAAAATGTTAGACCTGTGTGGAAATGGTTTGCCTTTCCTCATCCTATTATGCCCCATTTTGCACATTTGATGTCTCCTATGCAGTTTATGCTCTAAGTTGGAGTTGGTAAATTAAACATGCGGAATAGTCATACATAATTCGTGAAATGTGTAAACACAATGCCGATGTGATAATTTTTAGCATCATGTGTGTTTATATAATGTGCAAACATGGGTGGATTTGAATTGCCCCTGGTATGTGGGTGGATTGAACAAATTGGAAAGGCCACTCCTTATGTCGAAGAGCGGTTTGTCTCAAGTTTTGCCCCTGCATGATGAGGCATATGGGTGAGGGAGCATTTTGGTTTGTTTAGTGACAGCGACCGCCATGGTTTGGCGGTTAAATGCCCCTGCAAAAAGCAGAGAAATTATTCTCGAAATCAAACGAGATAAGAAAGACATATTTGCTTTTTCGCTTCAGAGCTTGCGATCAATTTGCCCCGTTTTTCACCAGAATAGATCTTGTCAGATGATCATAATTTTCTTTTGGATTTGTCTCCTTCAACATGTTAAATGTTAGTGTAAATATTTCCTGTAAAAAGAAAAAGAGACATATCAGCCAGTATTAAAAGGGATAAATTGAAAACGATACTGATTTACCCTTCATCTTGAATGTCTTGCACGAGTCTTTTACCAGTTTTGTTGGATTGAATTTTCCTCGACTTTTGTTGGGCGCCTCACCATTATGGGAAGACTATGGTAAAATACTGACTTTGATATTACTCGTCGAGTATTCTTGTTTGTAAAAAAGAAATGCACAAAAAGTTGTTTCATTTATTTATAATACATACAACATTCCCCACCCTTGGGGATCGAACTTGGGATATTTCGGACCTACTGTCATCCCCCATACCATTCGGTCCATTGGACCATAGGTGTCCATGGGGCTTTCTTTTCAAAGGTTAATCCTTGGGGATAATGTGGCTCTGTTGTATCACCTTGGGCCTTGTTACGATATTTCTCGAGATAATTTGCAATCCCTGTTAAGAATGGAATAAAAAAATTCAGGACTCGAGATGATTATGTGCAAATTAGAACGATACAGAATTACCCATGTCTGAGATTGTTCGGATCTTTCGCTTGTATTTTTCTTTAACCGAAGCTGTCCATCCCGTGATAATGTCCATGAGTTGATTTGCCCCCAATTTAGCCCGACCAGGAAATTTGGTTTTTGGATACAACTGTATTCTCGAGTCGCTTTTGCAAATTCCTGAAAATAGAAGGGATCAAATTTAAAACCGGAGCAATTTAAGGGTAAATTGGAACGATACGGATTTACCCTTCAAATTTACGCAGATTTCGTCTCGATATTAATTTTTTCGAGTTTGGTGCGGTTAACGGCTCCGAGCATCTAATAGGGGGGAAAGGGAAATGATTACTTCTAGTTTGTGCATTAATTTTGGACATTGACAAAAGGCGAGAACGTGCGATGAAACTAAGTAGACGTATTCGTCTAGGTTTAATCTTTTTCATGATGCTCTCGCGGGTTACGGTAGACGATGATATCAAGAATATTAGAGAGGCATTCAGTTTGGCTTTCCACCAGCCGCCTAGAGACCCGCGTTCAATCATGTAAAGCTACCACCACTTAATTAGTGTGCCAATAAATTCGGCCATTTGTTGCGTGCCCCACTTCAACCGTGTTTTGTTTCTTTCGGTGCCCACTTGCTCTTGTCGGGCGCCTGTAGCATTGGGAGAAATACTTGTGGGTCACATTCATTAATAGAACCTCGGTTCTCTAAAACCCTCCGCGTGTTTCGGATCCGAGGAAATTTTAAGACCGGTCTCTGGTTGATTTAATCAGGTTAAGGTACTTATTTCATGGTTTCTGATTATATAATCCATATTGTCTTTCAAAAGACGCGGGATCCTCTGTAATACATTAAATATGCCCCCGTGTTTAATCAGTATAAATCCACCGTCATATCAGAATACACTGCCCATACAAGTTTACGGATTGACACAACTTTGTCTGTCAAAGATGGACAGTGTTCGTTTGCCCCCCAGAATTAACGGTTGAAGCCTCGGTGTTTTTCGTCTTTTGGTATTTCTAAAGATGATTCTTGATATATTATTGAACTTAATTTTTACACCCGTCTGGGGTATCTAGGATCTTCCTGCAAAAGAAAAGGATATAATTAGTATGCGACACAAGAAATGTCGGTCCATGACTCCTATATTAGTCCAATTTGATTTTTTCTATTTTATAGAGAAATAAAAAAAAAGAAAAAAAAATTTCCTTAGGAAGAAATGGGTTAATTTCTGATACAGAATTTTTCGCAGATTTATTACTCTTATTATTATTATTTTTAAGGAATGTGACAAAATCTCTTGACGTTTACTAAAATTTTTGAAGGAATTTCCTTTTTATCAAAATAAATTTTCAGAGGTAAATTTTTCAGGAAAATTTTATTTTTATTGAAGCAGGAAAGACCTGACAGAAATCCTTTATTGGTTAACAAAATTCCCCCGAGACATTAGTCTAATTTTATTTAGAGAAAGTTTCTTAGAAAAACATGAGCGAATTTCTCGAAAAGAATTTTTGTTGCAAGTTTTTATAATTTGAAAGAATGTGATAAAATCACTTGATGTTTTTTTTTGAAGGAATTTTTCTTTTTATCGAAATAAATTTTCAGAGGAAAATTTGTCAGGAAAATTTCATTTTTATTGAAGCAAGAAAAACATGACAAAAATCTCTTATTGGTCAATTAGTCTAATTTTATTTAGAGAAAATTTTCTTAGAAAGACATGAGCGAATTTCTCGAGAAAAATTTTCTTGCAAGTTTTAATAATTTGAAAAATGTGATAAAATCACTTGATGTCTACTAGAGTTTTTTTTTAAGGAATTTTTCTTTTTATTGAAATAAATTTTCAGAGGAAAATTTTTTCAGGAAAATTTCATTTTTATTGAAGCAATAAAAATATGACAAAAATCCCTTATTGGTTAATAAAATTCCCATGAAGGGATTTTTTTACATCATTTTTTCAAAATTTTTTTTTTAAAAGAAATGAGGGACAAATTTAATTTTTATTTTCTTTTAAAAAGAATGGTCGTAATATCAAGCTCAAAAACTGACTAACACCTAGCATGGACCGACCGAAAATAAATACAACACAAAATTAGAGAACTTACTTTTACCTTGGAGAAATGCAAATCACATAGTCATGCGCATGACTCAAGTGAGGAGTGGACTCTAAAAAATAAAAGAAGGAGAGACAAGGTATGGACCTAAAAAGGCTCCCACTATCTGAATTGACAAACTTACCCTCCGCACAATCAAATCACAATGGGAAGAATTGTCAATTCAGATAATGAGCGGAATAAAATATGGTCAACCCGAGCGCAATTGACGCAAGAGCTTTGCATATTCGATCCCTATCTATGGTTTTCTAGGAAGAATTTCGCGACTTGGGTTTAGACGCTTGTGTGTGCAGGTGTCGTGATCCTCAGAGTATGCAAGACATGCACAACAATTGATATCAAAACAGCGCTTCTAAAAATATGCGAAATTAAACAAATAAACCCAACACCGAGCCTGCAAAACAAAGGGGTTAGCCAAACACTCCGCCCCTTATAACTCCCATCCTGCAAAAACATATAACACCTATAGAATGAGTCCCAAACAATATCGCCAGAAGCGAGATATGCATGAAATTTTCATTGGCCTAAGTCCACTAAGACTCTTAAAATTTCGAAAAAATTTAAGTATTCCAATTGGTATCTTTTTTCGAAAATTTAAAAATCTCTGTCCCCAGTGGAGTCGCCAGTCTGTCGCGACCCTCTAAAAATAATTTAAATTTTAAAATGGGTTAACGGATTATTAGGTTAATTAGATTTGACTAACCCAACGCGGACCCTCCCAAGCCCTACCGAATCGCAACTTTGGTTTTTGTTTAAATGATTTTGAAATTTGGAGTCGCCACTAATCGTTCTTGGTAGGTCGATTAGAAACCTAAATAAATTAGCGGGAGAACTAATTTATTCCTGCGAACCAGAGATTATGAGCTCGGAGACTTGGTTACACTAGTTAATTAAAACTAATGCCCTTTCGGTACCTTAATTTCATGGATATCCTAATTCGGCAACTCAGGCTTGGTCTATTCCTAAGGCTTTAATATGGTATTCTCTTTTGTGTTTTCACTTTTTAAATAGGATGCATGGATGGTATATCTTTTTATTTGTTATATTTTTTTAAGTGTTAAAGATTCCCTGAAGCCGTAAGAGGGAGTGTGTTAACAACTTCTGTGCAGTACTACGACCTACTCATCTTTTGGGTTTGATGATTCAAAAATTAAATTATAGGAAGTACATGACAGTGAATAAACACCTCCAATGGGAGGCCTAGCATTGGCTTGGCTCTTCCCTTTGGGATTTAAGGTACATGTATTTAAGTTGCAAGTATTTAAACTACTGTAAGTAAAAACTTCCAATGGGAAGCTAAGCATTGGCTTGGCTCTTCCCTTTGGGATTTAAGGTACAGATATTTAAGTTGCAGGTATTTAACTACTGTAAGTAAAAACCTCCAATGGGAGGCTAAGCATTGGCTTGGCTCTTCCCTTTGGGATTTAATGTACAGGTATTTAAGTTGCAGGTATTTAACTACTGTAAGTAAAAACCTCCAATGGGAGGCTAAGCATTGGCTTGGCTCTTCCCTTTGGGCTTTAAGATATATGTATTTAAGTTGCAGGTATTTAACTACTGTAAGTAAAAACCTCCAATGGGAGGCTAAGCATTGGCTTGGCTCTTCCCTTTGGGATTTAAGGTACAGGTATTTAAGTTGCAGGTATTTAACTACTGTAAGTAAAAACCTCTAATGGGAGGCTAAGCATTGGCTTGGCTCTTCCCTTTGGGATTTATGGTGCAGGTATTTAAGTTGCGGATGGACTTTGTCCTCTCCATTCTGGGGTATGAATTCTTTAAAATAAAATACAACGAATTGATTCAACAATTTGAAATTTGTACGCGCTTGAGGACTCCTCCAAGCCGATTTTGTGCTTCCATAGGGTTGACCATTGATATAGAGTTGCGGCTTCCTGACATAAAATAGAGTGAAGTGTCAGTATACAAAATATGTGCTAATTTGCACCTAAAACCAGAAGAGTGGAAAGAGTACTTATCTCTCGTTTTTTTTTTTGGAGGGATTTCTATAATTGATTTTCGCTCTCTATGTTCCCAATATAGAGAGTTTCTTTTGAATTAAGAGGGGCTTTTAGTCACAGATCAGTTGAGAAATCGGTGGACAGCTTAGGAGCTTGTCTGGGCCGATTTTTGCATCTCTACGAGATTTTTGCTGTTGACGTAGAGATATCCTTCTCCTGACATAAAATATGAAGAAAAAAAAAGAGGAGATGGAGAAAGTGTATACAATTTGTGCTAATTTGCAAGTAAAACCATTAACAAATGAATAAATAAATACACTTAGCTCGAATTTGCTTGCTCGTTGACGAGGATGAACTCTTGATTTATATTGATCGATGAAGGAATTTGTGATGATAATCCCTAACTTTGAACTCCCATCATCTTCAAAATTCTCTCTCTTTTGGTATTTTCTTTCTCTCAAATTTTTCTTCAATCTCCCAAAACTCTCTCAAACATCCAAAATTTTCTCTAAAAAAAAAATCCTCCCAAACACTTCAAATTTTCTCTCCCAAGAATCTCCCCCCTCAAGCTCACTTCTTCCTCCTTTTATAATCTACTCATCTATCTCCCATTCTAATTTTTCCACTAACTCTATCTCCCATTCTAATTTCTCCACTAACTCTTCTTCATTTTCATCTTCCATTCTCCATCTCTATCTCACATTCTAATCTCTCCACTAACTCTTCTTCATCTTCATCTTCCCTTCTCCATATTTATCTCCCATTCTAATTTCTCCACTAACTCTTCTTCATCTCCATCTTCCCTTCTCTATTCTTATCTTCCATTCTAATTTCTCTACTAACTCTTCTCCATCTTCCATTCTCTATTCTTATCTTATTTTCTCCATCCATTCTTCTCCAACTTCTCTTCTTCATCTCCTCTTCTCCATCTTCCCTTCTCTATTCTAATTTATCCACTAACTCTTCTTTTTGTTATTTGTAAAATAATCCTTCAAGAGTTAAGTATTTGCACTCTAGTCTTTGAATTTTAAGTATTTACAATTTAGTCTCTGAAAAAATATATTTCTTTAAGTCCAAATCTCCTCACAATTTTTGACACACCAAAATTTACCACATGTCAAATTTAAGCTCATTTCTTGCCGCTGAAAATAATGCAGAATTTAATTAAAGCCCTTTTGCAAAATTAAGTCATTCTTGGTATAATTGGGCCAAGATGAAAATTTAAAATATTAGAAGAAAATATCACAACTCATAAAAAGTGAAAATTAAAAATAAGTTGACTCAAATTAAATTTTTTTAGACCCGATTCGAGATTATACTCGTGAAGGAACACGTGACTCGAATTGGATTTTTCTGAATTTGCGATGGCCAATATGAAAATAGATTTAAAATAAAAATATTAACTATCTTTGTGTATTTTTTTGGCCTTAAATGTTATTTTTCCAAAATTTTCAAGTATTTTTGTATTTTTTAAAAAAATTAAAAATATATATACAATATGAAAATTTATTTTTCTTCAAAAATGGTTGCCTAGGCTTAGCCAAGGCTTCCAAAGTTGATTTTTCAATTTTCTCATTTTTTCTTTATTTTTTGTTTTATGAATTTTCGAAAATAAAAATACCGAAAATACTGAAAATATGAAAAATCGTTTTTTGGTCAAAATTGGTTCCCTAGGCTTGGCTAAGGTCCCCAAAGTTGATTTTTCAATTTTATGAATTTTATGGATTTTTTATTACTTTAGCAATAGAAAAAATGATTAAAAATCAGGTGTCAACAGGCGTAAGTTCGGACCAAGGCCAGACGGTCCACCAACTTTCCTCTCTCACGAACCAGCCACGAAAGCTGATCATTGGCAAACTTGAGGGCTTTTTTTGTGATTATCAGCCACAAATGTGACTGTTTCCAGACGTTCGTACCGGTCTTGGTAACGAGCTTTCACCACGGCAGTCACAACGACCGTCTCATAAGCGCGGTTATAGGCAGCCAGAAAATTGATGAAGAGGGTCGGAAAGTTCCGATACTCCCTCCCTAGTTGGGTACCCTCAACAGAAGCAGCGTCCACGGTCCTGAATAGACCGAGGATTTCAGCCTCAACGGTAGAGTTCTGGGCTATATGAGCATAACCTTTACTAAGAAGATTGTAGAGTTTCTCCCACCCAGCTAGGACTTCGGCGGAGAAGGTATGATTAGGAGAATTGGCCATTTTTGAGAGTGGAATACGAAAGAGAAAAGGACAGAGGTGAAGCGGAGGATTGGAATGCGAAGATGATAATCTACTTCCAGTTAAATATTGACTCTACAGGGGCAGTCTTTATTGGCCAGATTTTTCCTATCTGTCATTCTCTGTCGGCAACACTTCCGCTGGCTCGAATTCCAGTCAAGCGGCGACCTCGAGCCAAGCAAATCCGACGTCTCTACAGAAAAGCTGGATGGGACGCCACCACTTTGAAAAAAGAAGGGATAAAAAAACAAGCTGAGTGGGGGATAAAGACATTTTCGGCAGAAAAGGAGATATAACTCATCTTTATCGGATAACTCGATGGCAAATCGACGGTGGATATAACGACAGGGCCCCCCTACCATGAAAAGATGGAAGGAGACGAGCTGGGCGAGAGATACGATGAAAAGAAAATTGAGAAAAACAGAACACTCGGGAGAGGCAATACAGTTGCTAAACCCACGTCTAATTTTAAAGGATGCATCCTCTTAATAATCCTTAGAGAGACTCTTAAAGCATACGCAGTCTCCCAGAAAAAATCCAGAAAGTGAAAATACAAGAAGAGGTAGCAAACTTTGAGAAATCGTTAACAAAATCGAAGATGTCTCAACCCAACACACTTGAGAGTTATCGTCACCTGCTGAATATGGGAGAGGAAGAGTTAGAAGCCATGTTTGGGATTGAGCCCATGGAGCCTGGCCCTTCCACCGACGATGTCCAAGAGCTCGGTAAGGACAAGGATAACAACGGTAAGGGTCAAAAGAAGCGTTACCGTTGCCATACTGAAGAGCAAGTACGAAGGCTTGAGGATTTCTTCAGAACGTGCACTATGCCAGACGGCAAACAGAAAATGGAACTGAGTCAGGAGCTAGGACTTGAACCTTCGCAAATCAAGTTCTGGTTTCAAAATAGGCGAACCCGAATGAAGACTCGTCATGAGCACAACGAAACCGAGTTTCTAAGAGTTGAAAATGAAAACCTCCGAGCGGAGAACAAGATATATAAAGAGGCTTTTGACTCCGCCACCTGCCCCAACTGCAATACTCTCCTCACCCTCGATGAAATGCATTATCTGAGGATCGAAAATGCACGTTTAAGAGGTGAGTTAGATCAGTTCATAGCAGGATCAAGTTCTGTTGGAGTAAGGTACGAAAAAATTGAGACTATGGGGCCAGCATGGATGCCTTCTGAGGAGGAAGAGAGGTATCACCACCAGGCAAGTGGCATTGACGACGAACTCGCCGCCATGATCAGGCAATTCGATGCCGATGAAGCACTAGGGCTTTAATGTGCATACGGATCCTGTATTTTAAAACTAGTGATCATGAGACTTGCAACACGGCCGACGCGTACCTGATCCAGAACAACGCTAGCTGATTGCTCAAGAGCCTATAAAGGGAAGAAGATCAAACCTAGACGAATACGTCTACTTAGTTTCATCGAACGTTCTCGCCTTTTATCAATGTCCAAAATTAATGCACAAGCTAGAAGTAATCATTTCCATTTCCCCCCTATTAAATGCTCGAAGCCGTTAACCGCACCAAACTCGAAAAAATTAATATCGAGAAGAAATCCGCGTAAATTTAAAGGGTAAATCTTTATCGTTCTAATTTACCCTCAAATTGCTCCGGTTTTAAATTTGATCTTTTCTATATTCAGGAATTTGCAAAGGTGACTCGAGAATACAGTCGTACCCAAAAACAAAATTCCCTGATCGGGCTAAATTGGGGGCAAATCAACTCATGGACATTACCATGGGATGGACAGCTTCGGATAAAGAAAAATACAAGCGAAAGACCCGAACAATCTCAGACATGGGTAATTCTGTATCGTTTTAATTTGCACATAATCATCTTGAGTCCTAAATTGTTTTATTCCATTCTTAACAGGGATCGCAAATTACCTCGAGAAATACCGTAACATGGCCAAAAGTGATACAACAGGGCTGCGTTATCCCCAAGGATTAACCCTTGAAAAGAAAGCCCCATGGACACCTATGGTTCAATGGACCGAATGGTATGGGGGATGACAGTAGGTCCGAAATATTCCGAGTTCGATCCCCAAGGGTGGGGAATGTTGTATGTATTATAAATAAATGAAACAACTTTTTGTGCATTTTTTTTTACAAACAGGAATACTCAACCAGTAATATCAAAGTTAGTATTTTACAATAGTCTTCCCATAATGGTGAGGCGCCCAACAAAGGTCGAGGAAAATTCAATCCAACAAAACTGGTAAAAGACTCGTGCAAGACATTCAAGATGAAGGGTAAATCAGTATCGTTTTCAATTTATCCCTTTTAATACTGGTTGATATGTCTCCTTTTCTTTTTACAGGAAATATTTATACTAACATGTAACATGTTGAAGGAGACAAATCCAAAAGAAAATGATGATCATCTGACAAGATCTATTCTGGTGAAAAATGGGGCAAGTTGATCGCAAGCTCTAAAGCGAAAAAGCAAATATGTCTTCCTTATCTCGAATAATTTCTTTACTTTTTGCAGGGGCATTTAACCTCTAAACCATGGCGGTCGCTGTCACTAAACAAACCAAAATGCTCCCTCACCCATATGCCTCATCATGCAGAGGCAAAACTTGAGACAAACCGCTCCTCGACATAAGGAGTGGGCTTCCCAATTTGTTCGATCCACCCACACATCAGGGGCAATTCAAATCCGCCCATGTTTGCACATTATATAAACACACATGATGCTAAAAAATTGTCACATCGGCATTGTGTTTACACATTTTATGAATTATGTATGACCATTCCGCATGTTTAATTTACCAACTCCAACTTAGAGCATAAACTGCATAGGAGACAAACTTAGCTGAACAATTTTGTATGAACGAATGAACGCATTGATGAAAATGCTTGCACATGTTAGCTCTGACATTGCCTGACAGGCAACACATTCCTGGTGTTTGAGTTACCTTCCAAAGTCTTGAAATTCATTCGGCGATTATTGAATGAACAAGCCTGGTTGTCGAGAAGCCACCAAGCATTTCTTCCAAATTCTCAGGTAAGTATATCTTCAACCTGAACCTTTCAAGAGAATGAATTTTGACGGTTGTTGGGATACTCGAATCCATTGCGGTATATACAAGTATCCACCTTCTTCAATAAAGCATGATTTGTCTCAAGGACAGAAATGTTCGAGACCTTTTGATCTCTGCCTCTTTAATTTATTCCTAAAGTGACAGGAGAATATAATTTGGGTTTGAGCTTCTGCAGGATTCCTGGTCTCCCCAGATTTCAGAATGGCATCCTTTGAGGTACACCAAGCCCTTCTTACAGGCAAACTAAGTCCTTCTTACAGGCAAACCAAGTCCTTCTTACAGGCAAACCAAGCCCTTCTTACAGGCATAAAGTCCTTCTTACAAGCAAATCAAGTCCTGCTTACAGGCAAACAAAGTCCTTCCTACAGGCAAAGCAAGTCCTTCTTACAGGCACAAAGTCCTTCTTACAGGCAAACTAAGTCCTTCTTACCGGCAAACCAAGTCTTTCTTACAGGCACAAAGTCCTTCTTACAGGCAAATCAAGTCCTTCTTACAGGCAAACAAAGTCCTTCTTACAGGCAAACAAAGTCCTTCTTACAAGCAAATCAAGTCCTTCTTACAGGCAAAGCAAGTCCTTCTTACAGGCATAAAGTCCTTCTTACAGGCAAAGTAAGTCCTTCTTACAGGCAAATCAAGTCCTTCTTACAGGCAAATCAAGTCCTTCTTACAAGCAAATCAAGTCCTTCTTACAGGCAAATTAAGTCCTTTCTATAGGCACAAGTCCTTTTTACAGGCACCAAGTCCTTTTTACAGGCACAAGTCCTTTTTACAGGCACCAAGTCCTTTTTACAAGCACCAAGTCCTTCTTATAGGTATCTCCATGGGGTGACCTACCATACGGGTCAAATCTCAATCAAAATTTAATCAGTAGAATCCTTTTATTAGGAATCTACCATGGTACGACCCACCATACGGGTCAAATGGTATGACCCACCATACGGGTCAAATTTTAATTCAATTTTTAATCAATAGAATCCTTTTATTAGGAATCTACCACGGGTTGATCCACTATACGGGTTCAAGTTCAACCACCCTAAAGTTTTTTTATATAACGAATCCTTAGGTTCTCATTTCATTTTCAGTGGAACATTCATGTCACGACTCTTTTTATTTCCTTGTATTGAGTCGATTAGAATTCAGGTGTCATCTCGTCTTTGAAATGAACCTCTACCGAGCTTCCTTTCAAAGAGGGGCAGCTGTTGACACCTGATTTTTAATCATTTTTTCTATTGCTAAAGTAATAAAAAATCCATAAAAATTCATAAAATTGAAAAATCAACTTTGGGAACCTTAGCCAAGCCTAGGGAACCAATTTTGACCAAAAAATAATTTTTCATATTTTCGATATTTTTCGGTATTTTTATTTTCGAAAATTTATAAAACAAAAAATTAAGAAAATTGAGAAAATTGAAAAATCAAGTTTGGAGCCTTGGCCAAGCTTAGGAAACTATTTTCGAACAAAAAAATAATTTTTTGTATTTATATATATTGTTTATATATTTTAGAAATTATGAGAATATTTAATAAATAATAGCATTTGAGGCCACAAAAATATATAAAAATAGTCAATATTTTTATTTTAAATCCCTTTTCATGTTGGCCATCACAAATTTAAAAAATCCAATTCGGGGTCGTGTATTCTTTCACGTGCATAATCTCGAACCGGGCCTAAAAAATTCAATTTGAGTCAATTTATTTTCATTTTTTCACTTTTAGGAGTTGTGACATTGTTCTCTAATATTTCAAATTTTTTATATTGGCCCAAATTATACCCAGAATGACTCAATTGTGCAAAAGGGCTTTAATTAAATTCTGCATTATTTTCAGTGGCAAGAAATGAACTTAAATTTGACATGTGGTGAATTTTGACTAAGTATAGGGAATCTATGTCAAAAATTGTGAGGAGATTTGGACTTAAAGAAATATTTTTTTAGGGACTAAATTGTAAATACTTAAAATTCAGGGATTAGAGTGCAAATACCTAACTCTTGAGGGATTATTTTGCAAATAACAAAAAGAAGAGTTAGTGGATAAATTAGAATAGAGAAGGGAAGATGGAGAAGAGGAGATGGAGAAGAATGGTTGGAGAAAATAAGATAAGAATAGAAGGGAAGATGGAGATGAAGAAGAGTTAGTGGAGAAATTAGAATGGGAGATAGAGTTAGTGGAAAAATTAGAATGGGAGATAGATGAGTAGATTATAAAAGAAGGAAGAAGTGAGCTTGAGAGAAGAATTTTTTTGGGAGAGAAAATTTTGGATGTTTGAGAGAGTTTTTGGAGATTGAAGAAAAAATTGAGAGAAAGAAAATACCAAAAGAGAGAGAATTTTGAAGATGATGGGAGTTTAAAGCTAGGGGTTATCATCACAAATTCCTTCATCGATCAATATAAATCAAGAGTTCATCCTCGTCAACGAGCAAGCAAATTCGAGCTAAGTGTTTTTATTTATTCATTTATTTATGGTTTTACTCGCAAATTAGCACAAATTGTACACACTTTCTCCATCTCCCATTTTTTTCCCATATTTTATGTCAGGAGAAGGATATCTCTATGTCAACAGCAAAAATCTCGTAGAGATGCAAAAATCGGCCCAGACAAGCTCCTAAGCTGTCTACCGATTTCTCAACTGATCTGTGACTAAAAGTCCCTCTTAATTCAAAAGAAACTCTCTATATTAGGAATATAGAGAGCGAAAATCAATTATAGAAATCACTCCAAAAAAAAAACGGGAGATAAGTACTCTTTCCACTCTTCTGATTTTAGGTGCAAATTAGCACATATTTTGTATACTGACACTTCACTCTATTTTATGTCAGGAAGCCGCAGCTCTATATCAATGGTCAACCCTATGGAAGCACAAAATCGGCTTGGAGGAGTTCTCAAGCGAGCACAAATTTCAAATTGTTGAATCAATTCGTTGTATTTTATTTTAAAGAATTCATACCCCAGAATGGAGAGGACAAAGTCCATCCGCAATTTAAATACCTGCACCATAAATCCCAAAGGGAAGAGCCAAGCCAATGCTTAGCCTCCCATTGGAGGTTTTTACTTACAGTAGTTAAATACCTGCAACTTAAATACCTGTACCTTAAATCCCAAAGGGAAGAGCCAAGCGAATGCTTAGCCTCCCATTGGAGGTTTTTACTTACAATAGTTAAATACCTGCAACTTAAATACCTGTACCTTAAATCCCAAAGAGAAGAGCCAAGCCAATGCTTAGCCTCCCATTGGAGGTTTTTACTTACAGTAGTTAAATACCTGCAACTTAAATACCTGTACCTTAAATCCCAAAGGGAAGAGCCAAGCTAATGCTTAGCCTCCCATTGGAGGTTTTTACTTACAGTAGTTAAATACCTGCAACTTAAATACATGTACTTTAAATCCCAAAGGGAAGAGCCAAGCCAATGCTTAGCTTCCCATTGGAGGTTTTTACTTACAGTAGTTTAAATACTTGCAACTTAAATACCTGTACCTTAAATCCCAAAGAAAAGAGCCAAGCCAATGATAGGCCTCCCATTGGAGGTGTTTATTCACTGTCATGTACTTCCTATAATTTAATTTTTGAATCATCAGACCCAAAAGATGAGTAGGTCATAATACTGCACAGAAGTCGTTAACACACTCCCTCTTTCGGTTTCAGGGAATCTTTAACACTTAAAAAAATATAACAAATAAAAATATATACCATCCATGCTTCCTATTTAAAAAGTGAAAACACAAAAGAGAATACCCTACTAGAGCCTTAGGAATAAACCAAGCCTGAGTTGCCGAATTAGGATATCCATGAAATTAAGGTACCGAAAGGGCATTAGTTTTAATTAACTAGTGTAACCAAGTCCCCGAGCTCATAATCTCTGGTTCGCAGGAATAAATTAGTTCTCCCGCTAATTTATTTAGGTTTCTAATCGACCTACCAAGAACGATTAGTGGCGACTCCAAATTTCAAAATCATTTAAACAAAAACCAAAGTTGCGATTCGGTAGGGCTTGGGAGGGTCCGCGTTAGGTTAGTCAAATCTAATTAACCTAATAATCCGTTAACCCCTTTAAAATTTAAAAAAATTTTAGAGGGTCGTGACAGCTGTTGGGATGCTATTTCCATCACGAGATGCGGTACAGTTAGCTGCGAAAGAGTATTCTTTAAGAAGAAATCACCACTTTCGCAGTGATGAGACAAAGAAGGCCAAATATATGATAAAATGTGGTAATCCAAATGGTCCGTGTGGTTGGAGACTCAGTACAATTAGACAATCTACTATGTTATGGAAAATAACTAAGCACATGGGGCCACATACATGTAACAATCCTCAAATGTCAAGGGATCATCGTCAACTTGATCAGAAGTACCTATGCACCCAGATAGAAGCAATGGTTACTGCCCAACCAGATATCAAAATCAAGCCACTGATGGCAGAGATTAAAGACAAGCTGGGTTTCGAACCTACTTATCGTAAAACCTGGGCAGCTAAACAAATGGCGATTGCCAATGCTTTTGGAGGATGGGATGCGTCGTATGGTCAGCTGAGAAAGTATATGAATGAAATGCAATTGAAGAATCCAGGTTCTCATGTTGTAATCGATGATTACATGAACGTAGATGGGAGTTGCAAAATTTTTCATCGCATGTTCTGGACTTTGAAGCAGACGATTGAAGGCTTCAAAAGTTGTCGTCCCATTATATTTTTCGATGGGACTTTTTTGTACTGAAAATACAGAGGAATGCTCTTTTGTGCGTGCTCACTTGATGGCAACAATCACATATTTCCATTGGCATTTGCTGTGGTCGATGCCGAAAATGTGGACAACTGGATATGGTTTATGACTTCGTTGCGGAGCTATGTAACTAGTAGAGATAATATTTGTGTAATATCAGATAGACATATCGGGATTAAGAGAGCAATGGAGACAGAAGGGTGGCGTCCTCCACATGGCCACCATCGGTATTGCATTCGGCATATAGTCAGCAACTACAATAAACGCTTCAAAAATGCCGAAGGAAAACAACTTATTCAGATGGCAGGTAAATTATTGTATTGAATTTTAGTAATTTCACAAAATGGAATTATTTTTTAATAATTTCAAAGCCGAATGCGAACAACTTATTATTTTTTTAATGTACAGCTTACGAGAATCAAAAGTGGAAGTTTGCACGCATCATGAATCAAATTAGGGCTTTAGATCCACGAACAGCTGAATGGTGTAACCAGATTCCACTGGAGAAATGGACGAAAGCTTATGATGAAGAAGGGAAGAGATACGGATCGATGACAACCAATTTAGTTGAATCGGTTAATGGGATGCTCAAGGGCTTTCGTGGTCTACCAATAACAGCTATGGTGAATAAGATATTCTATCAGTTGGTCCACTATTTCGACACTAAAAGAACTACATACAGGAGCCAGAAGCTGAGTAGATGGGTATATACTCAATTCGCAGGCAAAACGCTACTGCGAAACAGTCAAAGAGCACAAAAGCATAATGCGACACGGTTCGACTCTGATCGAGAGATTTTTGAAGTTCTAACTGGATCCAGAGTAAGAGGAGGGCGCACACACCTTGTAGACCTAAATATTCGAACGTGCACATGTGGAAAATTTCAAGAAATTAAAATCTCATGTTCGCACGTAATAGCAGCATGTCAAAAATATGCAATTGATTACCAAGCATACGTGGAAGAATTCTATAGATTGGATAGAACACTTCGGTGTTATAGGTACATGTTTCATCCATTGGGGGATCCTAATTACTAGCATGAACTTCATGAGCTGCCATTAATACCAGACCCGAATCGTATTAGGAAGAAAGGAAGGCCCCGTGCATCACGGATACGTAATGAGATGGACTGGAGGACGCCGAGCAGTAGCACTTCGCGCAACCATTGCACTAACTGTGGAAAATCCTGCCACAATAGGTAAACTTGTGCATACAGATCGACCCAGAAATAAAATTTATATAGCGTGTGAATACTGAAATGTAATAAATCGATTTCCATACTCAAAGTTAATTGCATGAATTACGTAAATTACGATTTGTTCAGTGTGACATTCATCAAGTTCTTTTGTTCCATTTGCAGGCATGGCAGCAAGAGATTACATTCGACCGGGACCTAAGATTGATTTACTACTTACGCAGCAGTCCTCCTATAGATCACAAGCCATATGGGACTCTGAGGTATTTAATAAATTTAGCAGTTAATATATCATTTGCACTAACTAGATAATATTTGTAATTTCACTAATAGTTAATGTAACATTTACCAGCTAGACGAGAATGTAGTTCTTAAATGTCAACGAAGTGCGTGTATATGTGGATTGGATGATCGCATTGTACAGTATGTTCGGAATTCAGGATTTTACGGAGTTTATGCAATGGGATTTTGGCAAATGGATTGGCATTTGATTACGCGTTGGTGGAGCGGTGGAGGCCCGAGACTCACACCTTCCATATGCCGGAAGGTGAGTGCACGATCACACTGCACGATATGGGGGTTCTGACTGGGCTTCCTATTGATGGAGATGCAGTTACTAGCCCCACTAACATGAATTGACGTCATATTTGTGACGAGCTACTTGGCCAGGTCCCAGTCGATTTGTGTGGATCGATGGTAAAATTAAGCTGGCTAAGACAGCAGTTTGATGAGATTCCAAAATATGCCAATGAGCTTACCCTACTTCAGTATGCTAGGGCATTTATTCTGCGGTTGATTGGAGGATCTATTTTTTCAAACAAATCCGGTTCTAGGGTTAGTTTGACTTTTCTTCCCCTATTAGAGCGCATTGACCAGCCTACGTAGTACAGTTGGGGCTCGGCAGCACTTGCATGGTTATATCGGGAGTTATGCCATGCGATGCCTTCAGATAATAGGCAAATCAGTGGTGCCGTACATATATTGCAGATTTGGGCATGGGATCGTTTTAGTTGTGTCTCCCCATCCATCAAACATCGTTATCCTTTACCTGATACACCTCTTGGTAGTCGGTACGTGATCTATTGCTTTTTTCATAAGTTTTTTCAATATGTATTTCATATCTAATTATTATTGTTTTTCATTTATGCAGCTGGAGCCAACCCAGACAGATAACAACAGTCCCCACACATACTGTGACACACCTGCGCTTTCAATTTGATACTATGAAAACCAAAAATGTAAGTGATGATACAATAAACGTGTTCAATATAATGTTTGCTTCTAAATTAATTATTCATTTAATTTTATATGTTTTAATATTATGACAAATTACTTGGGAGCCATACACTTATGAGATTCTCCAGAATCTACCGAATTACTGCCTGCAAGGAGAACACCTTTCGAGGGCTCATGTCCCTCTCATCTATTTCCACATCGTTGAGTGGCATTATCCAGACCGAGTACTTCGTCAGTTTGGTATGGTGCAATTGATCCCTGCTCCTCCCTTTGATCATACGACCTTTCACGATATTGAGATGAGGCTAGTTTCAAACGACTAGGTAGCTTATCACAGAGACAGCATCAATATATGGGATGATCGTTTTACTCATATAGTTTCTGGCGAGTTTGCAACAGAGCCACTACACTATCATTCAGAATATATGAAGTGGTACCGTAGACATACACGAAGGTGGATCTCCTACAAGGGAGCTGCAGCTGGTACATCGGTTAGTACAAACACTTATAATTTACTTCATTAATTTTTTTAGTAACATAAGTTATTGGATTTTAATAACTTCTACTTACTTTTATTTCATTAATAGGCTGATGGTTTGGAGCAAATGGTACACTTAAGCTCCACTGCATTAACTTCAGCCGCTACTCGGGAACACATGAGGGATGCCTTGCGGGCTTTGACGAGGATATCTAAGGCAACCTTATACGCTTACAATGAGGAGAGGCGGCTCCGAGAGATTCCACCACCCCAACCAGCATCTACAGCAGCTCCCACTAGCCTGTACGAGGATGACATGCCTTAGACTGTTTAGTCGACCCAAAGGACGAGACCAACTCATCTAGTTAATGCTGATACCGTCCCTTACCAAATGTCCTATGATACGACAAATTTCACTCAGGGATTCACTTCAGGGTTCGATCAGACAGATTTTAATGCAGGGTTCCGTCAGTTTCCTGGCCCAGATCATCCAGCTTATCATTCTAGTTCTTATGAATCTAACTTCTCTCCGCTTTTCTCATACCCTTCTACCGTAGGATATGTACCCTCGGAACATGGATTATCTTCTTAGGATATGCCATCATCGTCTACACATCCACCTCAGTCCGAACCTCGTCGTCGGTATAATACCAGAACGGCCGAAGAACGAAGATAACCTCTTTGCGGAACAGGAGGCCATAGAGGACACCGACATTAGAGTTGATTGTAATCGAGCTGAGAGTTGTTATCTATTACTAAAATTTTGATTTGTTGAATTTTTTTATTTTTTCATATGTTATATCTACGTTCTTTTAAAATTCATATATCTTACCAATTTTCATTTACGAATAATTTTTAAATTATTTACATGCTTAGCAAATATATTATAACTTTTCAAAAATTTTATTTATAATTAAGTTATTAAACCAAGTTTCAAAATAAAATTATATATTTATAAAGTATCATAAATATATAAAATAATTAAAGTGCTCCATGAGACTTGTGCGGCATGGCCTCCAAATTGGTAAATAAAAAAAATTCTTTAAATGAGTAATTTTTTTGGAACCAATTTAAACAAATATGTAAAGTCCGAAGCGAGAGATGGGTTAAAAAAAACTCCAGAGTAGCGAGAAAAAGTTTTTTTTCCAAAATGGGTTTATTAAAAAAAATCCATTTATTGGGTTAATTTTTTTTATTTACTGATTTGGGTCCCGTGCGGTATTATAAATACCGCACAGGATCCGTGCAGCACTATAAGATTTAACAAAAATAAAAACTGATGCACAAGGGTAGGAGGTTTTTGCTTTTTTATTTTAAATTCATTTTTTAATACTTTTTAAGCAATTTATATTGATTATACTTATAAAATTATATAAATAAAGTTTTTATTAATATAAATTACTTAAAAAGTATAAATAATGAAATTAAAATAAAAAAGAAAAAACCTCCCACTAACTGCCGCACAAGGTGGGAGCACTTTGGGATACCTTTAAAGTACCGCACAATGGGTCAGTTTTTTTTTTTGTTAAATCTCGTGTATGGCACAAGGGGTATTTATAGTATCGTACGGGACCAAAATCGGTAAATAAAAAAAATTAAACCTAATTTGGTAATTTTTTTTAAATAAAATCCTTTTTCGAAAAAAAACCCTGCGAGAGATGATTCAACAAAAAAATAGTGTCATGATTTGCTAGGTACCGCACTACATAAAAAATCGGTAAATTAAATAATTGTAAAAAAAACAAAAAATTAAATTTCCGCACGGTAGTTACCACACGGCTTCACTGACACACCATTTGGTGTGTCAGTGGTGAATAGTCCGTGCGGCACGTATAGTGCCGCACGGGTCCCAAATCCGTAAATATATTTTCAAAAAACCTAAATCGGTAAATATTTTTTTTAAAAAAATCTAAATTGGAAAAAAACCCGACCCTTTCACACTTAAGTTGGCAGTTAACTTAAACCGACCACAACTACAGGCATTATAATTGACCACAAATTTTCTCTTTATTATTTTTTTTTTTGCGAGGAGCTTAGTAAGCAAGTTAAACAAACAAGAGGGCGATTCTCTAAAATGGCTTCCTTTCAAATATCGACAATCTTTAATAGACTAGAGTCTTACCTGCTCGGTGGCTAGTAATCTATTAAAAGTGATTTTTTTTCCTTTTTGGTTTTGTTTACATAGTTCTAGAGGGAAAATAATCATTTGGAACCCAACATGAATAGCAATGATTAGGTGAAAAGTCAGAGGTGCATCCTTCCCGATTCCCTCATAATAAGGAAATATCCTCTTAATGCTCTAATGCCCACACTAGATATGGACCAAATTGTCTCATGACCTTTTGAACCTAGCTCACGTTTTAATTCTCAATATTTAGAATAATACTAAACATCAATATGAGTTCGAGAACAAGACCTAGAAGTAGAGATAGAGGCAAATGTTATAGCAAAAGTAGGGAGAGATGGTTCAATACCCGACTTGAGCATAAAGTAACGTAGCATTCTCACCCATGGAACCATAGTACCTAGCTTCCCTTTGCTCGCGTCCGAACCCATTGGTTCAATACAATATATAAGTGTAGATCCTCAAAAGCCAATTCACTTTAAATTATATCACGAAATTTGTGAGGGAGCAACGTGCATTTGCCTAGTCAATGATTAATTGTACTGAAAATAGTTGCACTAAGATCCTTTTCCCTTGGCGCTCGGTGGATCCTTCTTAGTGGTAATTTTATTTCGAGGGCATTATGTAAAAAACTTATTAATAATACTTGTTGGAGAATCTAACATCACAATTGAGGGAGAAAAGCCAGATCCTATGCATGAAGGTGAGCTAATATTGCTCGACCTTTGACTAAGTCACATCGGACGTCTCATCATGCTATTCTTTTAGTTTTTTGATTCGAGAACCAAATTAAAGAGGTGGCAATTTTTGCCACTACTCGTAAGTTGGACATGATGTTAGCAAGTCAAATTAATGCCAACAATTTGATGCCACCAAAAAATGATTTGTGTTTGAGTTTGTTTTTTTGATAGAGGTTCTATTACAGAAAACATCGTATTAGGGCTAGAATATAGGAAAAATAACAAAAAATAATCCACTCCTAGACTTTTTATATTGTGTCAATTTAGTCTATTCAACTAATTTTGGCTAGTTAGTGTTAACATGGACAATCCTAATCATATTTTAATAATTTTTTGCATTATTTTTATTTAGTTTTTTCCCTCTCCCTTCATTCTGCTTCCTCTAGCTAGTAGTCGGACCTTGGCAACCGGCTAGAGATGAAGGCCGGCGAGGTTGTCTCTACCGGCCATTGACAAAGGCGAGCCTCACCGACCATTGCCGCACTGGCGAGTGCACCTTGTGCCTATAAAATGGAGTTCCCAAAGTCCGTGTGGGAAAGGGCATAGCTCAATCCCCAACCCACTTTGTCTTGAAAATAGATCACGACCGTGTTTAAGAATAGTGTCCCAAAGAAGATGTTGAACTTCCACTAGTTGAAGAATGAGAGCTTTTAAGTCCTCTCCTTGGGGTCGAAGTCAATGAACTGGTCTGTACCCATGGTCGGGATGTTACTTTTGGTCCTGCCTGTGCCGGCCGCAATTATGTAGAGGGCACAGTAAAAGATGCCTATTTGGAGGGCCGATGCATTCTTTTCACATTCCCCTTTTGTGATTCCAAGGCTGTACAACAGAGGCCTCAGCAATGGACGAATGCGAAAATGAAAGTCCATATATATATATATATATGTGTGTACCTACATAAAGGAATCCAAATGCATGCCTTGTGCATTTGTAGATTGCGTTAAACACCAAATTTATATGTGTACCTACATAAACGAGGGAAATTATCAAAAAAGTCCTAAACTTTTTGTAATTTTGCCAATTTAGTTCTATTGATTGGAAATCACCGACGTGAATACCAACCATTTTATGTGACACCGCCAATATTGAGTTGGATAATTTTTAATAATATTTTACTATTTAAATTTATTTTTTCCTTTTTTTTTGTATTTTTCCTTTTTCTCTTTTCCTTTTTTTCCTTTCCTATTTTTCCCTACACTTGCCCTCAGGCAAGGGACGTCCTCGCCTAGGCGAGCAAGGTCAATCCTCGCCGACCCCTAGCAAGGGAGGCCATTGTCCGCCCAGGCGAGGGCGGCCCTCTCTAGCCTCCGGTGAGAGCCGGCAGGACTGACCTCGCCTGATCCTGCGAAGGAAAAAAAATTGGAAATGAAAAAGGGAGAATAGAAAAAAAAAGGAAATAAACAAAAAAGAATAAAAGTCAATGAACATCCATCAGTTGAAGAATGAGAGCTTTTGGGTCCTCTCCTTGGGGTCGAAGTCAATGAATTGGTCTCCGGCCATGGTCGAGATGTTGGGCTTGGTCCCGCCCGTATTGGTTGAAATTATGTAGAGGGCACAGTACAAGACACCTATTTGAAGGGCCGAGGCATTCTTTTCACATTCCCCTTCTGTGGTCCCAAGGCCGTATGACAGAGGCATCCTTAGCAATGGATGGATGCGAAAATGAAAGTCTGCGCGCGCCTACCTAAATGAATCCGAATGCATGCCTTGTGCATTTGTAGATTGTGGTAAACATCATATTTATATATGTACCTACATAAATGGGGAAAATTGTCAAAAAAAAGTCCTTAATTTTTTACAATTTTACCAATTTAGTCATATTGGTTGGAAACCACCGACGTGGATACTAACCATTCTACATGGCACCGTGCGGTGCTAAGGTGGATAATTTTTTAATACTATTTTACTATTTTTATTTATTTTTCTTTTTTTCCCTGCACTTGGCCTCAAATGAGGGACGCCCTCGCTTGGGCAGGCGAGTTCAAAATATTTGAAAAAAAGTTAAAATATTATTAAAATTATCCACATTAGTATCGGTGGTGCCATGTACGACGGCTAATATCTACATCAGCAATTTCTGACTAATAGTACTGAAAGAAAAAAAATGTGAAAATGTTTAAGATTTAATCGAAAAAATGAAAAGATTTAGGATTGAATTGGCAAAAAGTACAAGTTTTAGGGATTTTTTTAAAATGATTTTCCCTACATAAATGAATCCAAATGCATACACAATACCATGACATAAAGGATGGATGCAAAAATGAAAGTCCATTATTGTCCGACATAAGCATTAGCAATCTATGGTGGGAGCATGCAACAGAAATTCCATACCTCTCCCAATAGATTGATAGGAGATCTCAAGTCCGACCCATAAACATATCTAGTTGGACTCACTTTTACTAAAAAGCTTTAGCAATGAGTTGGGGACTAACTTTTTTTTTTTTGTCAATTACTTCACACCACATTAATTTATCGATATATGACTTTTTTAACATAACTCACATGTGCATTTCAAGTTGGCACATATGTGAGGGAGATCGTTTGTGAAAGGGAGATCCCTCTCCCCATATTTTTTATCTTCAATAATTCTTCGATACTTTCTTGGTGATTTTGTGGACATCTTTGTCAACTTTCTCCATGGAAGTAGAGTTTGTCCTTGCATGCTCTGAAGATTAAAGGGTGAGCACTTTGAAAGAATCTGCATTCTCCGAATCTGCTTACTCGCTTTGACTTTAGGTGGTTGCTCCAAAAAGTCGAGCACTTCGCAAGTATTTGAAGCTCCTCTCTTGTCGTGTTCAATGATGAGCTTATTTGAAAGTGTAGTTGTGATCAATTAGTATCTATTTTGCAGCTCTTCTCCCCCAATTTAGAGTTAGATTTAGATTTGAGCGTACTTCTATCCCGATCTAGATATAGATTTTGGATTTACAATATGTTATTTATCCTCTTTCAATCTTTTGATGTTATTATTATCTCTATACAATGATGGTACTGGAGACACCAAACTTAAACATGCATCACCTTTTGGCAAAGTCGTAACTACTTAAAAGGGAAATTTAAGCTCATTGATGATGATATGAGTTTCAGTGACTGACTGTTAATTGTGCTATGATGCTATGATAAATCTGTTCTTGTGGAATGACCAAGTTTTTATAGACTATACCAAGTCAACTTAATTTTTCGACTCACACTAGATTTTAATGCTTTGTGATTAATTTTTTCTTGAGGTCATGTACATCTCTTTTTTTGTGAAATGAAAATTCCATTCTAACAAAAATAAAATGATAAATCATCAAAAGGTTTAGAAATCAATTGGCATATTTGAGAGGTTTATGAACTAAATTGACAAATCATCAAAAGGTGAAGGATTAAACTAGCCAAAGTAAAAATTTTATAATTGAATTGTCATGACTACTATTTTTTTTGGTAATATTACCTGTAACCTAAGTGTAGGTTCTCTAAAGCCCATTCACATGAATGAAATCAGGAAATCTGTAGTGGAGCAATATGATTAATTGCACTGAAAATAATTTTAGTGTGTCCTTTCACCTTGGAGCCCGAGGGAACCTTCTTAGTGGGTATTGTGTATTTCGAGAATAATTAAAGCATATTTAGTCTTGTTGGAGAATCTACCATCATAGTTAAGGGAGAAAAGCCAGATCCTACACACGAAGGTGAGCTAATCCTATTGGAGCTTTTGTTGTACACACATGTTCTCCATCATGTTGTTTTTTTTTTCGACTTTTTGATTTGATAAGAAAGGTCAGATTGCAACGTCCTCACATAATTCGAGAAAAATGACACGATCTTAACAAGTTTGAGTAGTGTAGTAATTGAGTTGGGGAGTCAATGAAATGAATGACACAAGCCTAACCAGGCTGAGACCTGAATTGAATATGCCTCAAATCTTCGGGTTTGTTCTGAGTTGCGTGTTTTTTTTTTTTAGTGGGGGAGGGGGGAATCTCTCGATTTGAAAAGTATGAGTCCTAGCAAAACATCCGTGATCAACATGCCCAGCGCTCCTCTTTGAACGAGGTTAAGTTGGACTCCACGATCTCCACTTATGACCAAAAAAGAGGTTTGCTCAAAATGTCCTCATTCCCATTATGGTCACGCGATCAAATCCATACTCATTCTTGAAGCACAAATTGATCTTGTCATGTTCTCTAACATCACCATAGGGCTTCACCATGGCATTGGACTCTCCACCGATAACAACTCCTAAAATTTTTCTTTTTCCTTGGCATCCTTTGTCCCAGATATCCACAATTTCCATTGATAATAGCCACTGAGTTGGGGTTGTCATTGGTGGAGATTGTGGAGTCCGACTTGACTGGATTCAAAGAAGAGGGGGCTTGGGGCGTCAAATGCAGAGTTAGGGTTAGAGCTCATGCTTTTCAAATTGGAGAGAGAAAAGTGCAATTGATGGAGTTTAGGATTAGGGCTCATACTTTTCAAATTAGGTGAATGCCAAAAAAAAAAAAAAGGTACCAATTCGAAGCATGCCTTGACTTGGCCTGAATGGGTTAGAAAACCTTGCGCTTGACCCTCACCTGAAGAAGACCATGGCCCAACCCTAATTTTTCGATTTGGGTCGAGTCGGGTCGGGTCGGGTCGGGTCGGGCATTTTTGACACCCTTAAGTTTGAGATCACTTTGTAAATATAGTTAAGGATTTGTAAACAAGTTTTGAAGATGATATTCATCCATGGTTGCCAGCGACGATGTCAACAGCTTTGTCGCAGAGCGTGGTGGTCATTGGGGGGGGGGGGGGGGGGGCGCTCAAGGTTCCTCAAGGTTCATGGTAGCGGCAGCTTGGGGATAACCAAGGCCAGGCCAAGAGGAGGGGCGAAGGAAGAAGATGGAGGAGAAAAAGAGAAAAAAAAATTATTGTTTTTTATTTCCAGATCAATAACTATGTGTCAAGATCTAATTTGGTATAAGTAAATAAGCGCATCTTACATTAGATAATGATGTAGGATGTGCATCTTGTAAATCACAGAATATTTTCTCTTTTGAAGGCACCACAACAGAGATTTTCTAAGTAATCCTTTTTGTACATTCCCCGATTCTCCCACCAACACGCCCTCTCTCGTTCATTACAAGCTAAATAAGAAAACAAAAGCCAAAAAACAGAAAAAAGAAAAGAGAGAGAGACAAAAAAATTATTCGATCTGCAATATCCTTTAAAATTTTTCTCCCGAAGACTCGATAGCTTTGCCTATAGTTATTGAACCGAATGGCTCGGACGAGTGAGCTTTGGCGCGTGCCGGAAGTTCTCGCGCGACGATATGCATGGTGGGTCGCAAATCGGGATTCGTCCGCATGCACGCCAGTGCCACCGCGATGATGAACACCACTTTCTCAGCTAGTTGGCCGGTCGGAGGAGGAAGACGTGGGTCGACCACATCCTTCAGCAGCAAATTTGGGTTCTCCGAGAATGTCGATGTTCGAGTCGTTGATAGAGAAGAGAGGATATCTCCCGGATGCTTTCCCATCATAATCTCTAGCGCCACTACTCCAAAGCTATACACATCGCATTTATCCGTCACCTGCATCGTAACTGCTAACTCTGTTGTTCCAATGAAAGAGATGAATGAATCAATATTTTGATCATCAATGTCAAGCTGTACACAAATTCTAAATTTCTATGACACGCTGCCACTTTTCAAAATCGATACTCAAGATGTTAAATAGAGCTATTTGATCGATCTGAGATCATATATATATATATATATATATATATGCGCGCGAAATGCATGATTTGATTTGATCACGTATCTTACCGGGAGCCATGTATCCATAAGAGCCAGCCACCGTGGTCCAATTCGACGAGTCTGAATTCAAGAGTCTTGCCGTCCCGAAATCCGAGAGCCGAGGCTCAAAGTCAGGGTCGAGCAAGATGTTGTTCAATTTTATGTCCCGATGGACGATAGGCGGCGAGCAGTCGTGATGCAAGTAGGCGATCGCGTGGGCCACGCCTTGAACGATCTTCACCCTTGTGCCCCAGTCCAGTTCAGCTGCTCCTCTTCCCCCATACAAGACCTTCGCTAAACTGCCCCTCTCAACAAACTCATAGACCAAATATATGCAACCCCTTTTGGAACAGAACCCGTGAAGCTTGATCACATTGCGGTGCCGGACCTCAGTCAACACGCGGATCTCGTTCTCGAAACTCTGGCGGTTGACCGAGGGAACGTCGCAGGAATCCGATACGTTGAGCTTTTTGACAGCAATGATCTGGTCGCTGGCAAGTTCAGCCTTGTAAACGCTTCCGAACCCGCCTTTTCCGATGCAGCACTCTTCGCTGAAGTCCTTGGTGGCCTTGGCGATGTCGTTGAATGTGAACTTCACTCCACTTTCCGATATGATCAGCTCAGGTTTCTCATAATTTATACGACTCTTGATCTCTTCACCGAGACGCTTGTTTCGCCGCCAAAGCACCAGAATCAAAACAATAAGGGCCGCGAGAAGTAGTAAGCAGCAGACGCCAACAATCACACCGATCATAACTTTTTTCCTATGATTGGTCATTTTGCTGCTCGTCCCACAAGGAGATAATCCCGTCGCGTTTCCACACAAGCCCAAATTACCAATAAAAGCACCCCGTTGGAAGATGCTACCAGAAGGAACCGCACCTGTTAGCTTGTTGTATGATAAGTCTAAGGTGCTTAAACTCACCATGCTGGAGAGTGTAGCTGGTATCGTACCGGACAATTTGTTATGCGAAAGATTGAGATCTTCCAATTTAGTAAGCTTTTCCAAATTGGAAGGAATTGATCCTGCTAGTGAATTGTGGCTGAGGTCTAGAAGTAACTGTAGCGCGGACAAGGTGCCGAGCTCTGATGGTATGTCATCCGACAGATTGTTGTTGCTCAAGTTCAAGCTCAGTAAATTCTTGCAATTCGCTAGCTGGTCCGGTATGCTACCGCTCAATGCATTCTCCGACAGATCAAGATAATTTAGCCTCAACAAGTTTCCTAACGAGACCGGAATATCTCCGGCCAAATGGTTGTTGCTCAAGTTCAGCTTTAACAACTCCCCTAGATTTCCCAACTCGTCGGGAATTTTGCCAGTCAATTCGTTGCTGTACAGAGTCAGCTCACCCAACTGAGACAACTTCCCCAGCTCCGGCGGGATGTGGCCAGCGATTTTGTTACCATCTATCTGCAAAGATGTGAGGTTCGTACACTCTCCCCATTCTGTCGAGAGATTCCCGACAAATTGGTTGTTGCTGAGGTTTATGAAGTCCAGATTTGGATAAACTCCGAACGCCTTCGTGATATCTGCGGTGAACTGATTACCATCTAGACGGACTCTCGTTAGCTTCGAACAATTCCTCAAGCAGTCGGGCAGCGGCCCGGCGAACTTGTTCCCATCAACGAGGAGTTCTTTTAGAGCAAAGCCGCTGCATAACTCGGTTGGCAGTTCTCCGACGAAACTGTTGTTCGAAAACCTAACATAGCCCAGAGAAGGGCTGTACTTGCCGAAATCACTAGGTATGCCTCCCGAGAAATTGTTCGTGAACAAAGAGATCGACTGTAAGTTAGCAAGGCGAGAGATTGTCTTAGGGACCTCTCCATAAAGCTGGTTCGTGTTGAGGTCGAGAATGTTCACTGATGCGAGATTCCCGACCTCCGGAGGAATGGTCCCAGTGAGGTTGTTGGAGAAAAGTTGGAGGATTTGCAGGTTGCCGAGGTTCCACAATGTCGAAGGGATTTGGCCGGAGAGATTGTTCTGTGAGAGGTCTAACTCAAGCAAATTCTCAAAGCTCCCGATCCCGGTAGGGATCGGGCCGGATAGCGAATTCTTGTACAAAAACAGGTGATTGAGATTGGTCAAGCTTCCAATTTCCGGCGGAATTTGGCCGGAGAGAAGATTGTTGTGGAGATATAAAAAAACAAGTTCGGTCAAATTTGTGAAGAAGTAAGGGGATAACTCACCTGACAGGCGATTTTCCGAAGCTGCAAATTCCGACAATTTGACCAGATTGGATAGAGAGGGAGGCAATTGCCCAGAGATCGAATTCACGGCAAGGCCTAAGTAGGTGAGGTTAGAACAAAACCCGAGCTCGGAGGGGATCGAAGAGTTCAAGCGGTTTATGCGCAAATCAAGCTTTTGAAGCTTTCTCAGTTGTCCAATGGAGCTAGGAATTGCCCCTTCAAAGGAATTGTTGTACATCTCTATCATCTGAAGCTCAGACAGCAATCTTATTTCTTCAGGAATTGGACCGTCGAACTGATTGTTACCAATCCGGATCTCCTTCAGCCGGGAAAGTTTTGATATGTTCGAGATCGGCCCCTGGAGTGAATTCGTCGTGAGGTTGAGGTATTCAAGGTTCACCAGGTTGGCATACACAGCCTCAGGAATTTCGCCGGTCAATGTGTTTAGCAACAGGTCGAGGTATGTCAGGTTCCGGCAATCGGCCACGAAGCCCGGGAATTCACCGTCAAGCAGATTGTTGCCGAGGCTCAGGTAAGTCACGGACGGCATGGCGGAGAATTTGGACCAGTCAGGAGATTCCAAGTAGTTTGATCCAAGATCCAAATGCCACAGCTTCCCGAGATTGCTGATCTGGTAAGGAATAGTACCATTGAGACTGTTGTTCAGGAGGCTCAAGTACTGAATCTCTTGCAATTGGCCCATCTTGGGTGGGACGCCACCATTGAAGAGATTGCTCCCCAAGTCCAAGAACCTGAGCTTGGAGAGATTGCCGATGGAGGACGGTATCGGGCCCTTGAGATTGTTGCTGCTGACGTCAAAGCGGGTCAGGCTCGGGAGCGAAGCGAAGTCGAGTGCATCGAGTGTGCCGCCGAGGCTTAAGCCGGAGAGGCTGATCTCCGAGACTGACCCGCCATTGTTGCAGGTAACGCCGGTCCAGTTGCAGAGATGGGTGATGTTGGTGAGTGACCATGAGCTCAGAGGAGGAGGAGGAGGGGAGAGGGAGTTCTTCCATTTGACAAGAGCTTGTGCCTCGGCGGTCGGCAACGGCGAGGCCCGAAATGGAAGCAAGAAGAGTAGGCAGGGAAAGAGATAGAGGAAGAGAGGGCGGGTTGAAGTCGTGTTTGTCATGGCTGGCAGAAGCTATTGGACTTCTTTGGAAATGAGCTGGATCAAATTGTTTTTTTAGCACAAGTGATTTTCATACAAATTCGTATATAATCTCGATCCACTGCGAGTTTTGACTCACCAAGTCTCCGGACTTCATGATTAATTCGAAAACAATTTATAAAATAAAATGAAAAAGAAGAAGATAAAAGTGATTGCTTTGTATGGTTTTCCCTTTTCTAGGTTCCGTTTGTTTCACGAAAAATGCCCTCTTGAAAAAAAAAATATTTTTCAGGAAATGTTTAAGAAAATAATAATATTTTCTGGTGTTTGGCTAATACTTAAAAATGAACTGAAAAACAATTTCCGTCGTTTAGCAAGGAATTGATTTCGGCGGCCGGCGACTGGTGGCAACGACGGTGGCGAGGGGGTGGCCAGTAGCTGGTGGCTGGCGGCGACCCGAGGTCAGGGATAGGCGGCAGGGACCGGCTAGAGGCGGCCCGCGGCTAGAGATCAATGGCAACCGACGGAAAATGATTTTCTTTTTTCAAAATGAGAAAAATGTTTTCTACACTTTTTGAAAAGATTTTTTTATAAAAGGAAAAAATTTTCTAGGATTAGTCTATTTTCCGTCCTCAAATACCGAAAAATTCGAAAAATATTTTTCAGAAAGTCATTTTTCATTAAAACAGACGGAGCCAAAGTGTCAAGCTCAGACAATAAAGGCCAAGAGAAGGCAGCAAACAGGCAGTCTTACACGCCAAGTTTGACTTTTATAAGGTTTTCTCGGACCGCGTCGCGAACCGGTTTCCCATCCATCTGTAACGGGGTGGAATTTCCAGGATGAAACACACGATTTAATTTAATGTATTAGTCTACTGAATACAAGAAAACTTTTTTTTTTAATTCATAATGATGTTAACACTGGATTTGTACTTAAATAAGCGGATTCCATTTCTATCTATAGAAAGATTTACACGTTTAACTAAAATAGGCACCCTTTTAAGTTATTGTCTTGATAATCTTATGTTTTGGATATTGGGTCATGCTAATCTCACTCTGAAATTTTACTCCAAAAAAGGCACATAGAATTAGATGACGAAAGTGCCATTATGAGTCGTGCATGCCTTTCTCTGTCGCTCCACCCTTAGGTTGACCTAGGACTGAGGCTGTGAGGCATGAGTAACAACCTGCATCACCATAGCCGGCCATTGTCGGATGAGGGTCGCCCTCGCCCCATTTGGCGAGGGTGTTCCTTGCGAGCATTGGGCAAGGGTGCTAGGTGGGCAAGGGTTGCTTTCCCCTTGGGCTGGCGTCACTTGAGGCTGGCGAAGGCGGCCCTTGCTTGAGTTTGATGATGGCCAGCTCAAGGAAACAGGAAAAAAAAATCAAAAAAGTGAAAAGGGTGAAAATGCTCTTTAGCTAGCAAGGTCAGGCCATCTTTTTAGATTGATATGGCCAATTCTAATCTTTATCCAACAAGGTCTATTTTAAGTCATTATTTGAGCTGATTTGGCCACTTTAAGCACTTATTTAAAATAAGATTTCATTCTACGTTTTTATTTGAAAAAGTTAAGGCACTTCAGAGTTCAGATCCTTATTGGAAATTTTTTCTTATTAAGAATCAATAGAATAATAGACACGAGGAGTAGATGCTTATTCTGGATTATAAAAGAAAAAAAAAGGACTGGTTTAAGCAATAAACATATATTTCCTCGAAACATATATTTCAACTTTTCCAATTTGGCTGTCTGATCGAATCCTTTAGTTTATGGTTGAATTGATGGATGGATAATCATTAGCCAAATGAATATATTATTTGATAATATTTCGTTTATCACACTACTTTCAAACGCGCTACTAAACTTTCGAAACTTCCGATCATTAGTCATTTATAGCGTCAATTGCATGGATTCAAAAAGATTTTTTTTAATCTGTTGATTTGAATTTAATCTGTCAAGGAGAAACGTGCATTTGCCTAGTTAATGATTAATTGTACTGAAAATAGTTGCACTAAGATCCTTTTTCCCTTGGAGCTTAGGGGATCCTTCTTAGTGGGTATTTTATTTCGAGGGAACTATGTAAAAAAGAACTTATTAATAACTCTTGTTGGATAATCCAACGTAACAATTGAGAGAGAAATGCTAGATCCTATGTAGACATGGCAACGGGCTGGTTTAGGCCCGGAATCGGCCCATTGATCGGTTCGGCGGTTCAAAACCGAAACTGGCTCGTGGCCATAACGGTCGAGTTTCGGTTTCATATTTTATGGAAATCGGAACCAACCCTGAACCGGAGGTTCGAACCGCCAATTCCAAACCAGCAGTTCAGAACGGTTCAAACCGTGGTTTGAAACCAGCGGTTTGGAGCGGTTCGGAACTGCAGTTCAGAGAGTATTTCCGTAGGTCAAATAATTTTCCTGTCATCCAAATACCAAAAAAATTAAAAAAGTATTTTCTCATACTCAGTGTTTATTTTGAGCACTTTTTATATGATAGACGACCTTGCAAAAAAAAAAACATTGACGTCTATTTTTTCCTTGCAAACTAGAGAAAAGATCATGCTTTTCTCCCTTCTTCGATCGTGATTTAGGCTTTCGGAATCAACGAAATAAAGAAAGAACAGAAAATGGTCGAGTAGTGTCCTTTTGTTGGACTGACAACAGCGGATGAGAGATGCATTGATCACTCGGTCATCCATATGGCCCGCCCAAGCGGGAAAGCATGCTTTTTCCTCCTCATTACATGACTTTAATCGCAAAAGAGGATTGATAGACTTGGAACCAGCAAAGCAAAATTGCTAGCATTTACACAGAGAGAGAGAGAGAGAAGTACAGAAAGTAAAACGCAAGGTGTGAAAAGAGAAAATTCAAAGAAGAAGACAGCCTATTCTAAAACTTAAAGTCTTAGACCACCCCGACAACTCCCGTCAATGATTTTTTCTTCTGAATTCTGACAAGGTTTTTATGTAGCTTGTGATTTTTCCAAGTGGGGTGAGACGGGAATCACTGACATTTCTGATAAATCATTTATTGCCCTCCGCTTGATCTGCTAACAATTTTGCTTTGCTGGTTCCAATTGTGCATCTCCTTGAGCCGTAAGAGCCAAACGGCCAAATTTAAAAAGAAAAATTAAAAATTATAAAATAAAAAATTTGTAAATACCTATTTCACTGTTTAATTTTTTTTTTCACATAAATCCTTTCAATCCTCTCAATTCTCTCAAATTCTCTTTAGCTCTCAAATTCTTGTTGCGTTTCTAGCAGTCCTAGGCACTCGTCACATACATGAAAACATGTATACACGCGCGAAAGAAAATACATTTAAACGGCACTCCAGTTCATCTTAGAAGTCCTCGTATGTTTTAATCGAAAATTGCACTTTCTAAAGCAAGTTTAGAAACGTACCTTGAATAACAAAGGTTGGATGCGACTCTGCTTCTTTATCCTCAAGCCCAAGAAGTATCAGGCCTTTAGTTCAGACATGCCCCGACATCCGTGCGACCTTGAAGACGGAAAATCGGAGAAACAACCCTCGGATTATGCTACTAATCCTCGCAGCGTCTCAATCCGAACACTTCATTTTTCAACCAATGGAAATATAATCTTCGTATATCCAAATCGATTGATTTTCGAGCTCACTTTCTCATGAAATTTGGCACGTATATGTGTGACTCTCATAGATGTCTAACCTTGGAACCTTAGGCCCCTTACCCTTATTTATAAAGGATTAAAGAGAGGGAGAGAATGAGGGGGAAAGGGCGGTTTATACCGCCTTCCCAAACCGCCTCACGTGACAGCCAATAGGAGGCCGCCACGTGGGCTGCCAGCTTGTCACATGGCCAACTGATTGCTGGTTGTTGTCTCCTTTGACCAGCCACATGGCGTCGCCCTAATGGCAAAGGTCTAAGGCAGCAATTTTGCCACCTTTAACTAGCCCTGTCTTGACTAGCCCCATCGACCGGTCGTGGCGACCAATTTGGCAACCTAAACGTCGTCGTTTTGTGCGGCGATCCTCATCCATAGGTTCTAGACATTCTAGATTTGATGTCTCTCAAGTTTCGTGATCAAATCACGTCGTTTGACATGCCAAACGTCTCTATCAAACGGATAGAAAATCCTATCATACTTTTGACTGTTTCAAGGATAAATTTTCTTATTATTTCCTTTTTTTTATAACAATCTTTATCCAACGATGATGCATGCATGATGTAACCATTACATCATCAATGACATCATGATGTCATCATGTGTCATCTATTTCGTCATTTAGTGAGCTTTAGAAGGAGGAAACGATTCCAATTCGTTTTAGCTCCTTTTGACTATCCAAATAGTCTTATCGCATTCTCGCGATCTCGTCTTCATTATGGATATTGCCAAATATCAGTTAAGGTGTGTAATATCCCTAGGTTCATCCTTGAAATGGTAGTGGGATTCCTCAATGAATTGATCGTCCCAAATCAATCTTTAGATCCCACAAACCGTGAGTGACATCTAACAACATATCACACTTACCAAGTTAGAATGAAGTAAGAGGACAAAGTGAACCTGTTGGCCTTGATTTGGTGTTATTCAGTCCTTCTGTCTTACCATGTCCCTATCAAATAAGAGCCATGGATATCTGAGTCAAACCCACAGATTCGATTATATGTACAAATCTATCTGACGTGCATTTGGCGAGATATCTCTCGACTTCTATCTTGGCCAAGGGTTTTCTAATTCACTGTCATGCATAGATTGCATAGGATATCAACCTCATCTAATGAGGAAACAAATCCCAACTGTTGTCTACACTTGTGACTTCACATATGGAGGACTATGACCATTATGTACATGGGTGGATCAATAATCGGCCAATATCGTACTTGCGAACCACAGCCATCTAATATACAAGCCAGCATCGCGGCTCAGATCTGAGGACCATTAGCATACCAAAGCCAAGAGCGATTGAGATATTGACCAAGCACGAAGCCTCTATGTTAGTCAATTACTATTTCATCATGTTTAGTGGATTCGATCAAATTCGTTTTGATACGAACACCTATGTTTCAGCTTAGACGTCTAACGTTCGATGACTTGTGACTCATCATTCCTATTGAGTATCTAATACTCAATAGCGAGGTTGTGAACACACTGGTCTCAACCGGCTCGTGGATGCTCAATCTACGATCTTTCGACCAGGAACTAATTTGAAGATCAAAGACTAACTGATGATCTGTCACACATATTTATAACGCCTCAAGAATGGGTATAAGTTCCAACTTATCTAATGGACTTTACTCATATAAAGTAAAGGGACAAGATGAATAAATAAGCATATTGCCATTAATATAATATCGATAGTATAATATTTATGCCATATATGTAATCATTACATGGTCGCTTTAGGGCATACTCCTAACAATTCTCTCTAACTCTCAAGTCTCAATTATGTTCTTGGTTATCTAATTTTTTATTTTCTTTATTTATTATCTCCTTTAATAATTTCCTATTTCAAATTCTTTTTTCATACCCTATAACTATATTTTTTGCATTATACAATCTATTTTTTTATATATCTAAAAAAAAGGCAAGTGGAAGTAGAGCAAGTGGCAAAAGTAAGAGCACAATGGGAGAATCTGAGTATCATAATCCTCATGATTATGTAGATTGGGGAGTTGATGTAGATGATGCAATCAACATTTTCCCAAATATCTAGTAAGTCCATACGTAAGAAAGTTTTCATCCTCCTACTAATGCCGAAAAAGCGTTAACAACAAAGGGTGGATCCAATATATGGTCCCACTTTACGAAAGTTGAAAATTTGAAGAAAGTCTAAAGAGGTATGATTTAATTTGTAAATATTGTGGTACAATATACAAATATATAGGTGGACGAGGATATGGAACATTTAATCACCATCTTAGATCGAAACATCCAATCGAAGTGGGAATTGAGGAATTGACACCAACCAACAACAAATTTCTGGGTACGCCAATCTTAACAATTCTCCTTTATTTCATTTTAATGAAAAAACTTATAGAGAAGAATTAGGTAAATTTATTTCCGTTGAATATTTATCATTTAGTTTTGATGAAAATTTTGATTTTAATCAATTTATACAAAATGCATATACTCCACAAGCAAAACATGCTCCTAGAAATTCACTTAAACGCAAAACTAAAATCTTTATAGAAAAGAAAAAAATTTACAAATTTTTTTAATGAATTTTAATGGACGTGTGCATATAGGTAGTGATATTTGGAGTGATCATTGGCAAACTAATTATTATATGGGTATAACATGTCATTAGATAGATGATAATTGGAATATTAAAAAAAGAGTTATTGCATTTAGAATTTTTGATGATAGGCATACGAAAAATAATATTTATAGATTAATTAGGTAAATTTTAGAAGAATATTATTTATTTTATAAAATTTTTTCAATTGATTTTGATAATGCCGTGGCAAATACCGCTCTAATTATTGAATTAGAAAAGATTTGTAAATCCGTTTTTGGTGAAAAAAATTTTCATGTTAGATGTGCTTATCATGTTTAAAATTTATGTGTACAAGATGGTTTAAAAACTCTTCAATTTTTTCTCATTTAATATTTATGGAAACATCTCTAAGTAATGAAAGAATGGTCAAAATTTTGTAAAGTAAATGGAAAATATTATGAGGAGAGAACGAAAGATAAACAAAGACAATAAGGGGGAAGAGGAGAACTCCTTTATTGCTTTTCAGCGAACTTACAAAAGCTTTATATAATCCACTATTTATAGGGGAGTTGATACATGAATTGGATCAACAAAGCATTTAATATGTGTAGAGAAACAAAGAGTCCATCCATTGAATCCACAATGAAACACATCCATTACATTCATTCGAATATTCAAAGAAGATAAAGTGAATGTGGAGTTATAATGGCATCCACAAGATATATTCATAATACTCCCCCTTGGATGCCATTTATGATACTGCCTCATTAAAAACCTTCCCAGGAAAACCCAGTGGGACAAAACCATGGAGAAGGAAAAAAGAGTACAGTAAATTTTCTCCCCCTCTTTATAGCATCACTTTAGGTTTCTGAGTCTGCGCATACTAATATTATTCACTAGTTTTTCAAAGGTCGTAGTAGGCAAGGCCTTTGTAAATAGATCTACCAAATTATCCGATGAACGAATTTGTTGAATGTCTATATCACCATTCTTCTGTAGATCATGCATGAAAAAGAATTTTGGTGATATGTGTTTCGTTCGATCGCCTTTAATATAGCCTCCCTTTAGTTGAGCAATGCATGCAGTATTATCCTCATATAATGTCGTCGGCATATTCTTATTTAATGACAAACCAGATGTATCTCGAATGTGATGTATAATGGATCTCAATCATACACATTCACGACTTGCCTCATGAATTGCTATGATCTCAAAATGATTAGAAGATGTAGCAGTAATCGTTTGCTTCATAGATCTCCAAGATATAGCTGTACCACCACATGTGAATACATAACCAGTTTGAGATCGACCGTTATGAGGGTCGGATAAATAACCTGCATCTGCGTATCCGACTAAATCTGCTTCAGATGTGTGAGGATAATATAATCCCATATCCATAGTGCCTCGAAGATATTGAAATATGTGTTTAACTCCATTCCAATGTCTTCTTGTTGGAGAAGAACTATATCTTGCTAATAAATTTATAGCAAATGCTATATCAGGTCTAGTATGACAAGCAAGATACAATAGTGCTCCAATAGCACTAAGATATGGTACTTCAGGACCAATTAGTTCTTCATCATTCATTCGAGGTCGAAATGGATCCTTATTTACATCAAGCGACCTTACGATCATTGGGCTACTCAATGGATGCGCTTTATCCATATAAAATCTTTTCAACACTTTTGATATATATGCAGATTGATGCACAAATATTCCATTCTCCAAATGTTCAATCTGCAGCCCAAGACAGATTTTTGTTTTTCCAAGATCTTTCATCTCAAATTCTTTCTTTAGATAGTCCACAGTCTCGGAAAGCTCACAAGAAGTTCCAATAATATTTAGGTCATCGACATATACCGCAATTATCACAAATTTGAACCCAAATCTCTTAATAAATACACATGAGCATATTGGATCATTTTGGTATCCATTTTTCAACAAGTATTCACTTAAACGTTTATACCACATACGTCCCGATTGTTTCAATCCATATAGAGATTTGCATAATTTAACCGAATATAGTTCTCGATGACCCGAATTATATGCTTCTGGCATTTTGAATCCTTCGGGGAGTTTCATGTATATGTCGTTATCAAGTGAGCCATACAAATATACTGTAACGACATCCATTAATCGTATTTCCAATTTTTTATGAGCTGTCAAACTTATCAGATATCGAAAAGTTATTGCATCTACCACAGGAGAATATCTCTCCTCATAATCAATCTCAGGTCTCTGAGAGAATCCCTGGGCAACAAGTCGTGCCTTATATCTGACAATCTCATTTTTCTCATTTCGTTTGCGCACAAACACCCATTTATATCCGATTGGTTTTACACCTTCTGGTGTAGGGACGCTTAATCCAAAAACTTTATGTTTTGCGAGTGATTTCAACTCGGCATCAATTGCATCTTTCCACATTGGCCAATCATTTCTTTGTCTGCATTCATTAATACACTTTGGTTCGTGATCCTCATTATCTTTTACAATATTGCATGCAATATGATAAGCAAAAATATCATCGATGTCGATTTCATTACGGTTTCATCTTTTTCCAGTCATAACATAATTTATAGAAATCTCTTCATTATCAGGTACCTGAGATTCTTCTGGAATCGTATTATCAATGACTGGAGATTCTTCTGGAGTCATTGCATCCTCGTTTTGAGCCTTTATTTCTTTTCTTTTCCGAGGATTTTTATCTTTGGAACCAACAGGTCTACCGCGTTTTACTTGCAGTTTAGGCTCATTGGCAATCTTAGGTTGTCCTTCAGGGATATCAATTCTAATTGGAGCATTAACAGCTGGAACACATGACTTAGTCACTTTCTTGGGGTCAGTAAAAGCATATGGCACTTGATTTGCTAAATTTTGCAAGTGAATAATCTTTTGAACTTCTAGTTCAGATTGCTTTGTACGATGATCATAATGAGACAATGATGATTCACGCCAGATAATTTCCTTTTCCGATTGCTTATTTTCCACTTTTAGTGTTGGAAATGTCGTTTCATCAAAATGACAATCGGCAAATCGTGCCGTAAACAAATCTCCTGTCAACTGTGCTAAATATTTAATAATAGATGGAGATTCATATCCAACATAGATTCCCATCCTTCTTTGGGGACCCATTTTTGTGCGTTGTGGTGGAGTAATTGGCACATATACCGCACATCCAAAAATTCTTAGATGGGAAATATTTGGTTCTTGACCATTAACCAATTGTAAAGGGGAGACCTCATTATAATTCGTAGGTCTGATGCGAATTAATGCAGCTGCATGTAAAATAGCATGTCCCCAAGCAGAAATTAGGAGCTTAGTTCTCATTAGCAAAGGTCTTGCAATTAATTGAAGACGTTTTATTAATGACTCTGCGAGGCCATTTTATGTGTGAACATATGCTATAGGATGTTCAATGCTTATCCCAATGGACATGCAATAATCATTAAAAGCTTGGGAAGTTAATTCACCGGCATTATCAAGACGAATAGTTTTAATTGGATAATCCGAGAAATGAGCTCGTAAGCGAATAATTTGTGTAAGCAATCTTGCAAATGCTTGATTACGAGTTGATAATAGACACACATTTGACCATCTTGTCGATGTAGACCATAAAATATCTGAACGGTCCACATGATGGATGAATAGGTCCACATATATCACCTTGAATTCGTTCTAAAAATGTTAGGGGCTCAACCCTGAGTTTAGTCGGTGATGGCCTTATTATTAACTTCCCTTGAGAACAAGCAGCGCATGCAATTTCATTGGGAAGAAAAATCTTCTGGTTTTTCAATGAATGCCCACATGAACTTTTAATGATTCGTCGCATCATTATAGATCCCGGATGCCCCAATCGATCATGCCACGTGATGAAATTATGTTTCTCAACAAACTTCTGGTTTGTGATGGCATATACTTCAATGACACGTATATTCGTATAATACAATCCAGATGAAATTGCAGGTAACTTTTCTAATATAATTTTACCCCTTGATGCAATATTTGTAATGCATAAATATTCTTTATTGCCTTCATTCATAGTCTCAATGTGATATCCATTTCGGCGGATATCTTTAAAACTTAATATATTTCTTTGAGACTTTAGGGAATATAAAGCGTCATTGATGTAAATATTTGTTCCTCTGGGTAAAAGGATGTTAGCTCTTCCGGAGCCTTCAATCAATTCTATACTCCCGCATATAGTATTCACATTTGTATTATTCATTACCAATAAGGTAAAGAATTTCTTATCTTTAAGAATAGTATGAGTTGATGCGCTATCTGCAAGACAAGCGTCATTGTCGTTGATCGAGGATCCAATTTGGGAGATTTCCATTTTCTTCACAAGAAATAAGAAAAATAATATACTTTAAATAAAATATATAACAAAGTAATAAAGTAACTAAAATTTATTATGCATAATTACAATGGAAAATAAAAACATTTATTCGTGATCACTAAACAGTGTGATCAATATTATCCTCATGCTCAATAATAAAATCAGCCACATCAAATTGAGTGAGATCATCAAAACCATATTCGACTTTATCATTATTGGAGACAAAATTTATCTCTATCACCTTCTTTTATTTATTTTTCGCTGATTCTTGATAGAGATCAGCAAGATGCTTTGGCGTACAGCAGGTACGTGACCAGTGGCCTTTCATCCCGCAACGATAGCATATATTCTCCATGGTTTTGCTGCATTGATCCTTTTTGTCATATGGTGCCCCTTTGATATTCTCTCCCTTTTCCATATGACGAAGGCGATCATCACGAAAATATTGTCGACCACGACCACGACCATATCCACGACTACGGCCACGTCCACGTCCACGACCACGACCGCGAGAATAGTTTCCATAGTTGTATGTTGCCACATTCACTTCAGGGAAAGGAGCGGATCCAGTTGGACGGGACTCGTGATTTTTCACCAAAAGCTCATTGTTTTGTTCGGCCAACAAAAGACATGAGATTAATTCAGAATACTTCTCAAAACCCTTTGCACGGTATTGCTGCTTGTTGACACCTGATTTTTAATCATTTTTTCTATTGCTAAAGTAATAAAAAAATTCATAAAAATTCATAAAATTGAAAAATCAACTTTGGGGACCTTAGCCAAGCCTAGGGAACCAATTTTGACCAAAAAACGATTTTTCATATTTTTAGTATTTTTACGTATTTTTTATTTATTTATTTTCGAAAAGTAATAGAAAATCCATAAAAATTCATAAAATTGAAAAATCAACTTTGGGAACCTTAGCCAAGCCTAGGGAACCAATTTTGACCAAAAAATAATTTTTCATATTTTCGATATTTTTCGGTATTTTTATTTTCGAAAATTCATAAAAACAAAAAATTAAGAAAAATGAGAAAATTAAAAAATCAAGTTTGGAACCTTGGCCAAGCTTAGGCAAATATTTTCGAACAAAAAAATAATTTTTTGTATTTATATATATTGTTTATATATTTTAGAAATTATGAGAATATTTAATAAATAATAGCATTTGAGGCTACAAAAATATATAAAAATAGTCAATATTTTTATTTTAAATCCCTTTTCATGTTGGTTATCACAAATTTAAAAAATCCAATTCGGGGTCGTGTATTCCTTCATGAGCCTAATCTCTATGTCAACAGCAAAAATCTCGTAGAGATGCAAAAATCGGCCCAAACAAGCTCCTAAGCTGTCCATCGATTTCTCAACTAATCTGTGACTAAAAGTGCCTCTTAATTCAAAAGAAACTCTCTATATTGGGAACATAGAGAGCGAAAATCAATTATAGAAATCCCTCCCAAAAAAACGGGAGATAAGTACTCTTTCCACTCTTCTGGTTTTAGGTGCAGATTAGCACATATTTTGTATACTGACACTTCACTCTATTTTATGTCAGGAAGCCACAGCTCTATATTAATGGTCAATCCTATGGAAGCATAAAATCGGCTTGGATGAGTCCTCAAGCGCGCACAAATTTTAAATTGTTGAATCAATTCGTTGTATTTCATTTTAAAGAATTCATACCCCAAAATGGAGAGGACAAAGTCCATCTGTAATTTAAATACCTGCATCATAAATCCCAAAGGGAAGAGCCAAGCCAATGCTTAGCCTCCCATTGGAGGTTTTTACTTACAGTAGTTAAATACCTGCAACTTAAATACATGTACCTTAAATCCCAAAGGGAAGAGCCAAGCCAATGCTTAGCCTCCCATTGGAGGTTTTTACTTACAGTAGTTAAATACCTGCAACTTAAATACATGTACCTTAAATCCCAAAGGGAAGAGCCAAGCCAATGCTTAGCCTCCCATTGGAGGTTTTTACTTACAGTAGTTAAATACCTGTAACTTAAATACCTGTACCTTAAATCCCAAAGGGAAGAGCCAAGCCAATGCTTAGCCTCCCATTGGAGGTTTTTACTTACAGTAGTTAAATACATGCAACTTAAATACTTGTACCTTAAATCCCAAAGGGAAGAGCCAAGCCAATGCTTAGCCTCCCATTGGAGGTTTTTACTTACAGTAGTTAAATACCTGCAACTTAAATACCTGTACCTTAAATCCCAAAGGGAAGAGCCAAGCCAATGCTTAGCCTCCCATTGGAGGTTTTTACTTACAGTAGTTTAAATACTTGCAACTTAAATACATGTACCTTAAATCCCAAAGGGAAGAGCCAAGCCAATGCTAGGCCTCCCATTGGAGGTGTTTATTCACTGTCATGTACTTCCTATAATTTAATTTTTGAATCATCAGACCCAAAAGATGAGTAGGTCGTAATACTGCACAGAAGTCGTTAACACACTCCCTCTTTCGGCTTCAGGGAATCTTTAACACTTAAAAAATATAACAAATAAAAATATATACCATCCACGCATCCTATTTAAAAAGTGAAATCACAAAAGAGAATACTCTACTAGAGTCTTAGGAATAAATCAAGCCCGAGTTGCCAAATTAGGATATCCATGAAATTAAGGTACCGAAAGGGCATTAGTTTTAATTAACTAGTGTAACCAAGTCCCCGAGCTCCTAATCTCTGGTTCGCAGGAATAAATTAGTTCTCCCGCTAATTTATTTAGGTTTCTAATCGACCTACCAAGAACGATTAGTGGCGACTCCAAATTTTAAAATCATTTAAACAAAAACCAAAGTTGCGATTCGGTAGGGCTTGGGAGGGTCCGCGTTAGGTTAGTCAAATCTAATTAACCTAATAATCCGTTAACCCCCTTTAAAATTTAAAATTTTTTAGAGGGTCGCGACAGACTGGCGACTCCGCTGGGGACAGAGATTTTTAAATTTTCGAAAAAAGATACCAATTGGAATACTTAAATTTTTTCGAAATTTTAAAAGTCTTAGTGGACTTAGGCCAATGAAAATTTCATGGATATCTCGATTCTGGCGATCTTGCTCTGGACTCATTTTATAGGTGTTATATGTTTTTGCAGGATGGGAGTTATAAGGGGCGGAGTGTTCGGCTAACCCATTTGTTTTGCAGGTTCGGTGTTGGGATTATGTTTAATTTCACTCATTTTTAGAAGTGCTGTTTTGATATCAATTGTTGTGCATGTCTTGCATATTCTGAGGATCACAACACCTGCACACACAAGCGTCTAAACCCAAGTCGCGAAATTTTTCTTAGGTAACCATAGATAGGGATCGAATATGCAAAGCTCTTGCGTCGATTGCGCTTGGGTTGACCATATTTTATCCCGCTCATTATCTGAATTGACAATTCTTCCCATTGTGATTTGATTGCGCGGAGGGGAAGGTTGTCAATTCAGATAGTGGGGGCCTTTTAAGTCCATACCCTGTCTCTCCTTCTTTTATTTTCTAGAGTCCACTCCTCACTTGAGTCATGCGCATGACTATGTGATTTGCATTTCTCCAACGTAAAAGTAAGTTCTCTAATTTTATCTTGTATTTATTTTCGGTTGGTCCATGCTAGGTGTTAGTCAGTTTTTGAGCTTTATATTACGACCATTCTTTTAAAAGAAAATAAAAATTAAATTTGTCCCTCATTTCTTTAAAAAAAATTTTGAAAAAAATGATGTGAAAAAAATCCATTCATAGGAATTTTATTAACCAATAAGGGATTTTTGTCATGTTTTTATTGCTTCAATAAAAATGAAATTTTCCTAACAAATTTTCCTTTGAAAATTTATTTCAACAAAAAGAAAAATTCCTTAAAAAAAACTTTAGTAAACATCAAGTGATTTTATCACATTTTTCAAATTATAAAAACTTGCAAGAAAATTCTTTTCGAGAAATTCGCTCATGTTTTTCTAAGAAATTTTTCTCTAAACAAAATTAGACTAATATCTCGGGGGAATTTTATTAACCAATAATGGATTTTTTTTTCATGTTTTTATTGCTTCAATAAAAATGAAATTTTTCTGACAAATTTTCCCCTGGAAAATTTATTTCAATAAAAAGAAAAATTCCTAAAAAAATTTGGTAAACATCAAGTGATTTTAGCACATCTTTCAAATTATAAAAACTTGCAAGAAAAACCTTTTCGAGAAATTCGCTCATGTTTTTCTAAGGAATTTTTCTCTAGACAAAATTAGACTAATGTCTCGGGGGAATTTTATTAACCAATAATGGATTTTTGTCATGTTTTTATTGCTTCAATAAAAATGAAGTTTTCCTGACAAATTTTCCCCTAGAAAATTTATTTCAATAAAAAGAAAAATTCCTAAAAAAAAGCTTTTGTAAACATCAACTGGTTTAATCTCATTTTTCAAATTATAAAGACTTGCAAGAAAATTCCTTTCGAGAAATTCGTTCATGTTTTCTAAGAAAATTTTCTCTAAATAAAATTGGACTAATGTCTCAGGGGAATTTTGTTGATCAATAAAGGATTTCTGTCATGTCTTTCCTACTTCAATAAAAATAAAATTTTCCTGACAAATTTACCTCTGAAAATTTATTTTGATAAAAAGGAAATTCCTTCAAAAATTTTAGTAAACGTCAAGAGATTTTGTCACATTCCTTTTTTAAAAAATAAAATAAAAAAAAAGAGTAATAAATGTACAAGAAAATTCGATATCAGAAATCAACTCGTTTCTTCCTATGGAAATTTTTTCTGATTTCTCTATAAAATAGAAAAATCAAATTGGACTAATATAGGAGTCATGGACCGACATTCCTTGTGTCGCATACTAATTATATCCTTTTCTTTTGTAGGGAGATCCTAGATACCCCAGACTGGTGTAAAAATTAAGTTGAATAATATATCAAGAATCATCTTCAGAAATACCAAAAGACGAAAAACACCAAGGCTTCAACCGTTAATTCAGGGGGGCAAACGAACACTGTCCATCTTTGACAGACAGAGTTGTGTCAATCCGTAAACTTGTATGGGCAGTGTATTCTGATATGACGGTGGATTTATATTGATTAAACACGGGGGCATATTTAATGTATTACAGAGGATCCCGCGTCTTTTGAAAGACAATATGGATTATATATTCAGAAATCATGAAATAAGTACCTTAACTTGATTAAATCAACCATAGACCGGTCTTAAAATTTCCTCGGATCCGAAACACGCGGAGGGTTTTAGAGGACCGAGGTTCTATTAAAGAATGTGGCCCACGGACACTCCCCCGATGCTACAGGTGCCCTATACATACGAGTGGACGCCGAAAGCAACAAAACACGGTTGAAGTGGAGCACGCAACAAATGGCCGAATTTATTGGCACATTGATCGAGTGGTGGCAGCTTTATTAATTTACATGATTGAACGCGGGTCTCTAGGCGGCTGGTGGAAAGCCACACTGAATGCCTCTCTAATGTTCTTGATATCATCGTCTACTGCAACCCACGAGAGCATCATGAAGAAGATTAAACCTAGACGAATACGTCTACTTAATTTCATCGCACGTTCTCGCTTTTTGTCGATGTCCAAAATTAATGCACAAGCTAGAAGTAATCATTTCCCTTTCCCCCATATTAAATGCTCGGAGCCGTTAACCGCACCAAACTCGAAAAAATTAATATCGAGACGAAATCCGCGTAAATATGAAGGGTAAATCCGTATCGTTCCAATTTACCCTTAAATTGCTCTGGTTTTAAATTTGATCCCTTCTATTTTCAGGAATTTGCAAAAGTGACTCGAGAATACAGTCGTATTCAAAAACCAAATTTCCTGGTCGGGCTAAATTGGGGGCAAATCAACTCATGGACATTACCACGGGATGGACAGCTTCGGTTAAAGAAAAATACAAGCGAAAGATCCGAACAATCTCAGACATGGGTAATTCTGTATCGTTCTAATTTACACATAATCATCTCAAGTCTCGAATTGTTTTATTCCATTCTTAACAGGGATTGCAAATTACCTCGAGAAAATATCGTAACATGGCCTAAGGTGATACAACAAGGCTGCGTTATCCACAAGGATTAACCTTTGAAAGGAAAGCCCCATGGACACCTACGGTCCAATGGACCGAATGGTATGAGGGGATGACAGTAGGTCTGAAATGTCCCGAGTTCGATCCCCAAGGGTGGGGAATGTTGTAAGTATTATAAATAAATGAAACAACTTTTTGTGCATTTCTTTTTGCAAACAGGAATACTCGACAAGTAATATCAAAGTCAGTATTTTACCATAGTCTTGCCATAATGGTGAGGCGCCCAACAAAAGTCGAGGAAAATTCAATCTAGCAAAACTGGTAAAAGACTCGTGCAATGCATTCAAGACGAAGGATAAATCAGTATCGTTTCCAATTTATCCCTTTTAATACTGGCTGACATGTCTTCTTTTCTTTTTACAGGAAATATTTATACTAACATTTAACATGTTGAAGGAGACAAATCCCAAAAGAAAATTATGATCATCTGACAAGATCTATTTTGGTGAAAAATGGGGCAAATTAATCACAAGTTCTTGTTGACACCTGATCTTTAATCATTTTTTCTATTGCTAAAGTAATAAAAAATCCATAAAAATTCATAAAATTGAAAAATCAACTTTGGGGACCTTAGCCAAGCCTAGGGAACCAATTTTGACCAAAAAACGATTTTTCATATTTTCAGTATTTTTACGTATTATTTATTTATTTATTTTCAAAAATTAATAGAAAATCCATAAAAATTCATAAAATTGAAAAATCAACTTTGGGAACCTTAGCCAAGCCTAGGGAACAAATTTTGACCAAAAAATAATTTTTCATATTATATATATTTTAATTTTTTTAAAAAAAATAAAAAAAATATTTGAAAATTTTGAAAAAATAACATTTGAGGCCAAAGAATACACAAAGATATTTACTATTTTTATTTTAAATCTATTTTCATATTGGCCATCGCAAATTCAGAAAAATCCAATTCGAGTCACGTGTTCCTTCACGAGTATAATCTCGAATCGGGCCTAAAAAAATTTAATTTGAGTCAACTTATTTTTAACTTTCACTTTTTATGAGTTGTGACATTGTCTTCTAATATTTTAAATTTTCATCTTGGCCCAATTATACCCAGAATGACTTAATTTTGCAAAAGGGCTTTAATTAAATTATGCATTATTTTCAGCGACAAGAAATGAGCTTAAATTTGACATGTGGTAAATTTTGGTGTGTCAACAATTGTGAGGAGATTTGGACTTAAAGAAATATTTTTTCAGGGACTGAATTGTAAATACTTAAAATTCAAGGACTAAAGTGCAAATACCTAACTCTTGAAGGATTATTTTACAAATAATAAAAAGAAGAGTTAGTGGATAAATTAGAATACAAAAGGGAAGATGAAGAAGAGGAGATGAAGAAGAGAAGTTGGAGAAGAATGGATGAAGAAAATAAGATAAGAATAGAGAAGGGAAGATGGAGATGAAGAAGAGTTAGTAGAGAAATTAGAATGGAAGATAAGAATAGAGAAGGGAAGATGGAGATTAAGAAAAGTTAGTGGAGAAATTAGAATGGGAGATAAATATGGAGAAGGGAAGATGAAGATGAAGAAGAGTTAGTGGAGAGATTAGAATGTGAGATAGAAATGGAGAATGGAAGATGAAAATGAAGAAAAGTTAGTGGAGAAATTAGAATGGGAGATAGAGTTAGTGGAAAAATTAGAATGGGAGATAGATGAGTAGGTTATAAAAGGAGAAAGAAGTGAGCTTGAGAAAGGATTCTTGGGAGAGAAAATTTGAAGTGTTTGGGGGAATTTTTTTGGGAGAAAATTTGAAGTGTTTGAGGAATTTTTTGGAGAGAAAATTTTGGATGTTTGAGAGAGTTTTGGGAGACTAAAGAAAAATTTGAGAGAAAGAAAATACCAAAAGAGAGAGAATTTTGAAGATGATGGGAGTTTAAAGCTAGGGGTTATCATCACAAATTCCTTCATCGATCAATATAAATCAAGAGTTCATCCTCGTCAACGAGCAAGCAAATTCGAGCTAAGTGTTTTTATTTATTCATTTGTTTATGGTTTTACTCGTAAATTAGCACAAATTGTATACACTTTCTCCATCTCCCTTTTTTTTATTTCCATATTTATGTCAGGAGAATGATATCTCTATGTCAACAGCAAAAATCTCGTAGAGATGCAAAAATCGGCCCAAACAAGCTCCTAAGCTGTCCATCGATTTCTCAACTGATCTGTGACTAAAAGTGCCTCTTAATTCAAAAGAAACTCTCTATATTGGGAACATAGAGAGCAAATATCAATTATAGAAATCCCTCCCAAAAAAACGGGAGATAAGTACTCTTTCCACTCTTCTGGTTTTAGGTGCAGATTAGCACATATTTTGTATACTGACACTTCACTCTATTTTATGTCAGGAAGCCACAGCTCTATATCAATGGTCAACCCTATGGAAGCACAAAATCGGCTTGGAGGAGTCCTCAAGCGCGCACAAATTTCAAATTGTTGAATCAATTCGTTGTATTTCATTTTAAAGAATTCATACCCCAAAATGGAGAGGACAAAGTCCATCCGCAATTTAAATACCTGCACCATAAATCCCAAAGGGAAGAGCCAAGCCAATGCTTAGCCTCCCATTGGAGGTTTTTACTTACAGTAGTTAAATACCTGCAACTTAAATACATGTACCTTAAATCCCAAAGGGAAGAGCCAAGCCAATGCTTAGCCTCCCATTGGAGGTTTTTACTTACAGTAGTTAAATACCTGCAACTTAAATACCTGTACCTTAAATCCCAAAGGGAAGAGCCAAGCCAATGCTTAGCCTCCCATTGGAGGTTTTTACTTACAGTAGTTAAATACTTGCAACTTAAATACATGTACCTTAAATCCCAAAGGGAAGAGCCAAGCCAATGCTTAGCCTCCCATTGGAGGTTTTTACTTACAATAGTTAAATACCTGCAACTTAAACACATGTACCTTAAATCCCAAAGGGAAGAGCCAAGCCAATGCTTAGCCTCCCATTGGAGGTTTTTACTTACAGTAGTTAAATACCTGCAACTTAAATACATGTACCTTAAATCCCAAAGGGAAGAGCCAAGCCAATGCTTAGCCTCCCATTGGAGGTTTTTACTTACAATAGTTTAAATACTTGCAACTTAAATACCTGTACCTTAAATCCCAAAGGGAAGAGCCAAGCCAATGCTAGGCCTCCCATTGGATGTGTTTATTCACTGTCATGTACTTCCTATAATTTAATTTTTGAATCATCAGACCCAAAAGATAAGTAGGTTGTAATACTGCACAGAAGTCGTTAACACACTCCTTCTTTCGGCTTCAGGGAATCTTTAACACTTAAAAAAATATAACAAATAAAAATATATACCATCCATGCATCCTATTTAAAAAGTGAAAACACAAAAGAGAATACCCTACTATAGCCTTAGGAATAAACCAAGCCTGAGTTGCCGAATTAGGATATCCATGAAATTAAGGTACCGAAAGGGCATTAGTTTTAATTAACTAGTGTAACCAAGTCCCCGAGCTCCTAATCTCTGGTTCACAGGAATAAATTAGTTCTCCCGCTAATTTATTTAGGTTTCTAATCGACCTACCAAGAACGATTAGTGGCGACTCCAAATTTTAAAATCATTTAAATAAAAACCAAAGTTGCGATTCGGTAGGGCTTGGGAGGGTCCGCGTTAGGTTAGTCAAATCTAATTAACCTAATAATCCGTTAACCCCTTTTAAAATTTAAAATTTTTTTAGAGGGTCGCGACAGTTCTGAAGCAAAAAAAGCAAATACGTCTTCCTTATCTCATTTGATTTCAAGAATAATTTCTCTGCTTTTTGCAGGGGCATTCAACCGCTAAACCACGGCAGTCGCTGTTATTAAGCAAACCGAAATGCTCCATCACCCATATGCTTCATCGCACAGGGGCAAAGTTGAGATGAACCGCCCCTCGACATAAGGAGTAAGCTTCCCAATTTGTTCGGTCCGCCCACATACCAGGGGCAATTCAAATCCGCCTATATTTGCACATTATATAAACACACATTATGCTAAAAAATTGTCACATCCGCATTGTGTTTACACAGTTCATGAATTATGCATGACCATTCCGTGTGTTTAATTTACCAACTCCAACTTAGAGCATAAACTGCACAGGAGACATCAAATGTGCAGAATGGGGCATGACAGGATGAGGAAATGCAAACTATTTCCACACAAGTCTAACATTTTGATCTACGGATAAACATCATTTCCCCAGAGTGAGAGAAAGCCCCTTCGAACTAAAGTCCCCTATTCAGATTACATTCGAGGCGTTCATATTATGAGAACCTCCTTAAATAGAATTGGTAATGCAAACTTGACAGAATAGTTTTGCATGATCCACATTTTGATTGATTGCATCATGAGTTATCACACAGACTACTTCTAATCATTGCCAACTTAGCTGAACAATTTTGTATGAACCAATGAACGCATTGATGAAAATGCTTGCACATGTTAGCTCTAACATTGCCTGACAGGCAACACATTCCCGGTGTTTGAGTTACCTTCCAAAGTCTTGAAATTCATTCGGCGATTATTGAATGAACAAGCTTGGTTGTCGAGAAGACACCAAGCATTTCTTCCAAATTCTCAGGTAAGTATATCTTCAACCTGAACCTTTCAAGAGAATGAATTCTGACGGTTGTTGGGGTACTCGAATCCATTGCGGTATATACAGGTATCCACCTTATTCAATAAAGCATGATTTGTCTCAAGGACAGAATTGTTCGAGACCTTTTGATCTCTGCCTCTTTGATTTATTCCTAAAGCGACAAGAGAATATAATTTGGGTTTGAGCTTCCGCAGGATTCCTGGTCTCCCCAGATTTCAGAATGGCACCCTTTGAGGTACACCAAGCCCTTCTTACAGGCAAACCAAGTCCTTCTTACAGGCATAAAGTCCTTCTTACAGGTAAATCAAGTCCTGCTTACAGGCAAACAAAGTCCTTCCTACAGTCAAATCAAGTCCTTCTTACAGGCATAAAGTCCTTCTTACAGGCAAATCAAGTCCTTCTTATAGGCACAAAGTCCTTCTTACAGGCACAAAGTCCTTCTTATAGGCAAATCAAGTCCTTCTTACAGGCACAAAGTCTTTCTTACAGGCAAATCAAGTCCTTCTTACAGGCATAAAGTCCTTCTTACAGGCAAACAGAGTCCTTCTTACATGCAAACAAAGTCCTTCTTACAGGCAAACCAAGACCTTCTTACAGGCAAATTAAGTCCTTCCTACAGGCAAAGCAAGTCCTTTGTACAGGCAAATCAAGTCCTTCTTACAGGCAAACAAAGTCCTTCTTACAGGCAAACCAAATCCTTCTTACAGGCATAAAGTCCTTCTTACAGGCAAATCAAGTCCTGCTTACAGGCAAACAAAGTCCTTCCCACAAGCAAAGCAAGTCCTTCTTACAGGCAAATCAAGTCCTTCTTACAGGCACAAAGTCCTTCTTACAGGCAAATCAAGTCCTTCTTACAGGCATAAAGTCCTTCTTACAGGCAAATCAAGTCCTTCTTATAGGCACAAAGTCCTTCTTACAGGCATAAAGTCCTTCTTACAGGCAAATCAAGTCCTTCTTACAGGCACAAAGTCTTTCTTACAGGCAAATCAAGTCCTTCTTACAGGCAAATAAAGTCCTTCTTACATGCAAACAAAGTCCTTCTTACAGGCAAACCAAGTCCTTCTTACAGGCAAATTAAGTCCTTCTTACAGGCAAAACAAGTCCTTCTTACAGGCACAAAGTCCTTCTTACAGGCACAAAGTCCTTCTTATAGGCAAAGTAAGTCCTTCTTACAGGTAAATTAAGTCCTTCTTACAGGCACAAAGTCCTTCTTACAGACAAATCAAGTCATTCTTACAGGCATAAAGTCCTTCTTACAGGCAAATCAAGTCCTTCTTACAGGCAAACTAAGTCCTTCTTACAGGCAAACCAAGTCCTTCTTATAGGCACAAAGTCCTTCTTAGAGGCAAATCAAGTCCTTCTTATAGGCACAAAGTCCTTCTTACAGGCACAAAGTACTTCTTACAGGCAAATCAAGTCCTTCTTACAGGCAAACAAAGTCCTTCTTATAGGCAAATTAAGTCCTTCTTACAGGCACAAAGTCCTTCTTACAGGTAAAGTAAGTCCTTCTTACAGGCAAATCAAGTTCTTCTTACAGGCAAATCAAGTCCTTTTTACAGGCAAATCAAGTCCTTCTTACAGGCAAATTAAGTCCTTTTTACAGGCATTAAGTCCTTTTTACAGGCACAAGTCCTTTTTACAGGCACCAAGTCCTTCTACAGGCACCAAGTCCCTCTTACAGGTATCTCCATGGGGTGACCTACCATACGGGTCAAATCTCAATCAAAATTTAATCAGTAGAATCCTTTTATTAGGAATCTACCATGGTACGAACCACCATACGGGTCAAATGGTATGACCCACCATACGGGTCAAATTTTAATTCAATTTTTAATCAGTAGAATCTTTTTATTAGGAATCTACCATGGGTTGATCCACCATACGGGTTCAAGTTCAACCACCCTAAAGTTTTTTTTATATAACGAATCCTTAGGTTCTCATTTCATTTTCAGTGGAACATTCATGTCACGACTCTTTTTATTTCCTTGTATTGAGTCATTTAGAATTCAGGTGTCATCTCGTCTTTGAAATGAACCTCTACCGAGCTTCCTTTCAAAGAGGGGCAGCTGTTGACACCTGATTTTTAATCATTTTTTCTATTGCTAAAGTAATAAAAAATCCATAAAAATTCATAAAATTAAAAAATCAACTTTGGGGACCTTAGCCAAGCCTAGGGAACCAATTTTGACCAAAAAACAATTTTTCATATTTTTAGTATTTTTACGTATTTTTTATTTATTTATTTTCGAAAATTAATAAAAATATCCATAAAAATTCATAAAATTGAAAAATCAACTTTGGGAACCTTAGCCAAGCCTAGGGAACCAATTTTGACCAAAAAATAATTTTTCATATTTTCGATATTTTTCGGTATTTTTATTTTCGAAAATTCATAAAACAAAAAATTAAGAAAAATGAGAAAATTGAAAAATCAAGTTTGGAGCCTTGGCCAAGCTTAGGCAAATATTATCGAACAAAAAAATAATTTTTTGTATTTATATATATTGTTTATATATTTTAGAAATTATGAGAATATTTAATAAATAATAGCATTTGAGGCTACAAAAATATATAAAAATAGTCAATATTTTTATTTTAAATCCCTTTTCATGTTGGTTATCACAAATTTAAAAAATCCAATTCGGGGTCGTGTATTCCTTCATGAGCCTAATCTCGAACCGGGTCTAAAAAATTCAATTTGAGTCAATTTATTTTCATTTTTTCACTTTTAGGAGTTGTGACATTGTTCTCTAATATTTCAAATTTTTATATTGGCCCAAATTATACTCAGAATGACTCAATTGTGCAAAAGGGCTTTAATTAAATTCTGCATTATTTTCAGTGGCAAGAAATGAGCTTAAATTTGACATGTGGTGAATTTTGACTAAGTATAGGGAAGGTATGTCATAAATTGTAAGGAGATTTGGACTTAAAGAAATATTTTTTCAGGGACTAAATTGTAAATACTTAAAATTCAAGGACTAGAGTGCAAATACCTAACTCTTGAAGGATTATTTTACAAATAATAAAAAGAAGAGTTAGTGGATAAATTAGAATAGAGAAGGGAAGATGAAGAAGAGGAGATGAAGAAGAGAAGTTGGAGAAGAATGGATGGAGAAAATAAGATAAGAATAGAGAAGGGAAGATGGAGATGAAGAAGAGTTAGTAGAGAAATTAGAATGGAAGATAAGAATAGAGAAGGGAAGATGGAGATTAAGAAGAGTTAGTGGAGAAATTAGAATGGGAGATAAATATGGAGAAGGGAAGATGAAGATGAAGAAGAGTTAGTGGAGAGATTAGAATGTGAGATAGAGATGGAGAATGGAAGATGAAAATGAAGAAGAGTTAGTGGAGAAATTAGAATGGGAGATAGAGTTAGTGGAAAAATTAGAATGGGAGATAGATGAGTAGGTTATAAAAGGAGGAAGAAGTGAGCTTGAGAAAGGATTCTTGAGAGAGAAAATTTGAAGTGTTTGGGGGAATTTTTTAGAGAGAAAATTGGAAGTGTTTAGGATGAAATTTTTTGGAGAGAAAATTTTGGATGTTTGAGAGAGTTTTGGGAGATAGAAGAAAAATTTGAGAGAAAGAAAATACCAAAAGAGAGAGAATTTTGAAGATGATGGGAGTTCAAAGCTAGGGATTATCATCACAAATTCCTTCATCGATCAATATAAATCAAGAGTTCATCTTCGTCAACGAGCAAGCAAATTCGAGCTAAGTGTTTTTATTTATTCATTTGTTTATGGTTTTACTCGTAAATTAGCACAAATTGTATACACTTTCTCCATCTCCCTTTTTTTTATTTCCATATTTATGTCAGGAGAATGATATCTCTATGTCAACAGCAAAAATCTCGTAGAGATGCAAAAATCGGCCCAAACAAGCTCCTAAGCTGTCCATCGATTTCTCAACTGATCTGTGACTAAAAGTGCCTCTTAATTCAAAAGAAACTCTCTATATTGGGAACATAGAGAGCAAATATCAATTATAGAAATCCCTCCCAAAAAAACGGGAGATAAGTACTCTTTCCACTCTTCTGGTTTTAGGTGCAGATTAGCACATATTTTGTATACTGACACTTCACTCTATTTTATGTCAGGAAGCCACAGCTCTATATCAATGGTCAACCCTATGGAAGCACAAAATCGGCTTGGAGGAGTCCTCAAGCGCGCACAAATTTCAAATTGTTGAATCAATTCGTTGTATTTCATTTTAAAGAATTCATACCCCAAAATGGAGAGGACAAAGTCCATCCGCAATTTAAATACCTGCACCATAAATCCCAAAGGGAAGAGCCAAGCCAATGCTTAGCCTCCCATTGGAGGTTTTTACTTACAGTAGTTAAATACCTGCAACTTAAATACATGTACCTTAAATCCCAAAGGGAAGAGCCAAGCCAATGCTTAGCCTCCCATTGGAGGTTTTTACTTACAGTAGTTAAATACCTGCAACTTAAATACTTGTACCTTAAATCCCAAAGGGAAGAGCCAAGCCAATGCTTAGCCTCCCATTGGAGGTTTTTACTTACAGTAGTTAAATACCTGCAACTTAAATACCTGTACCTTAAATCCCAAAGGGAAGAGCCAAGCCAATGCTTAGCCTCCCATTGGAGGTTTTTACTTACAGTAGTTTAAATACTTGCAACTTAAATACCTGTACCTTAAATCCCAAAGGGAAGAGCCAAGCCAATGCTAGGCCTCCCATTGGAGGTGTTTATTCACTGTCATGTACTTCCTATAATTTAATTTTTGAATCATCAGACCCAAAAGATGAGTAGGTCGTAATACTGCACAGAAGTCGTTAACACACTCCCTCTTTCGGCTTCAGGGAATCTTTAACACTTAAAAAATATAACAAATAAAAATATATACCATCCACGCATCCTATTTAAAAAGTGAAAACACAAAAGAGAATACCCTACTAGAGTCTTAGGAATAAATCAAGCCCGAGTTGCCAAATTAGGATATCCATGAAATTAAGGTACCGAAAGGGCATTAGTTTTAATTAACTAGTGTAACCAAGTCCCCGAGCCCCTAATCTCTGGTTCGCAGGAATAAATTAGTTCTCCCGCTAATTTATTTAGGTTTCTAATCGACCTACCAAGAACGATTAGTGGCGACTCCAAATTTTAAAATCATTTAAACAAAAACCAAAGTTGCGATTCGGTAGGGCTTGGAAGGGTCCGCGTTAGGTTAGTCAAATCTAATTAACCTAATAATCCGTTAACCCCCTTTAAAATTTAAATTTTTTTTAGAGGGTCGCGACACTGCTGCAGGAGCACATTTGATGCATGAAAAGTGGAGAAAGTTTTCTCTAACATGTCCCCGTCAGTAACAGTTTCTCCACATAATTTCAATTGAGAAGTAATTCGAAATAATGCCGAATTATATTCATTCACAAATTTAAAATCTTGCAAGCGCAAGTGCAACCAATCAAACTGAGCTTTTGGAAGAATGATCGTTTTCAAATGATCATACCTTTCTTTCAAATTATTCCATAAGACTAGCGGATCTTTCACGGTGAGATATTCTATTTTCAAGGCTTCGTGAAGATGTCGACGGAGGAAGATCATCGCTTTGGCCTTATCTTGGTCGGACGTCGTGTTTTCATCCTTAATAGTATCTCCAAGACCATTGGCAGCAAGATGAATTTCAGCATCAAGTATCCATGAGAGATAATTCTTGCCGGTGATATCGAGGGCCATGAATTCCAATTTTGTGAGGTTCGACATGATGACTATAAGATATACGAGTGATGGGTTTAGAAACAAAGGAAATGAAAATATTCGAAAATTACCGTTAACTGCCTCAAGTAACTTAGCTTCCGTGGACGATGAGAGCCTTCGTGCTGATAACGTATTATGAGGAGAGAACGAAAGATAAACAAAGACAATAAGGGGGAAGAGGAGAACTCCTTTATTGCTTTTCAGCGAACTTACAAAAGCTTTATACAATCCACTATTTATAGGGGAGTTGATACATGAATTGGATCAACAAAGCATTTAATATGTGTAGAGAAACAAAGAGTCCATCCATTGAATCCACAATGAAACACATCCATTACATTCATTCGAATATTCAAAGAAGATAAAGTGAATGTGGAGTTATAATGGCATCCACAAGATATATTCATAATAGAAAAAGACTAAAAAGATTTTCAAAAGATGTTCTAAAATAATTGGAATTCTACTTACGAGTCGCTTAATGAATTTTTTTGCACATAAATGTTCCAAAATCGTTGTAAATTAGATAGTTTAGGTGATTATTTAAATACGTATTTTGAATATTTACATTTAATTAATATGGTAAATATCAAAAGTATATAAACAATGGTTAAAAATACGTAAAGCATATAATGTTGCAAGTGATAGTGGATGTGGACCTCAATCTAGTAAATTACAATGTGAAGACCCAAATAAAATCAGTAGAGAGTACTAACTTTTGATTAAAAAACAATAAAGGAAAAATGACGTAATAAGAAGTAATTCTGAAATAGAAAACTATCTAATCATTTCTTTTGAGTTTAATGAATCTGAATGCAATAGAAATTTTAACACATTAAATTGGTGGAAGAGGCATTCTACCAAATACCCAATTATTACTTTGATTGCAAAATAAATTTTAGCAATCCCTTATTCAATAGTTGCGGTAGAACAAGTATTTAGAGTTGGAGGCAATATTTTAGATGAACGACGTTCAAAATTAACTCCCAAATCGATGGAGTTTCAAGCTTTTGTTGGCGATTAGACAAAGGCTCGATATTGACATAAGAGATATATTGCAATAATGAATCCGAATTCTTTGATGACGGAGATACCACCACCGCCGATACAGGAATGGGTAGCGATAATTGAGGATGGGGTAATTATAGGATTATCAAAGGTAAGAGAACTACATGATCTTTGATTTTTCTATCCCTAAGAAGATGTGTAAGCGCTTAATGATAAATCATTGAGTTCAAGCTCCCTCTTCCTTCCTTTTTTTTTCCTCTTATATTTATTTGATAATACATTATTTCATAATTTATTATTTTATTTTATTTCACAATTCATTATTTGATAATGTAATTACAATTTATTACAAATTCATCACAAATTAATTTTTAAACTCAAAAACCTTTAAAAAAAGATCAAAATCGATTAAGAACTAACAGTTGGTGGTTCGGAATCGCCGGTTCATGAACAAGAACTGATGGTTCCGAACCCGTAATCCTATGCATGAAGGTGAGCTAATCATGCTTGAGCTTTGACTAAGAGGTGGCAATTTTCGATATGACTCGTAAGTTGGACACGATGTTAGCAAGTCAAATTAATGCCAACCATTTAACACCATTGGAAAATGACTTGTGTTCGAGTTTGTTTTTGGATAGAAATCCTACTACGGAAAACGTCATGGAGGGCCAGAATCTAGGAAAAATAACAAAAAAAAATCCAAAATTGATTGCAATTATACCAATTTAGTCCTAGATTTTTTGTATTGTGCCAATTCAATTCATTTAGCTAATTTTAGCTGACCGGTGCTGACGTGGATAATCAATTTTCATGTCATATCTCAAACTTCTAAAGGCGTGTGTATTTCAACTAGAGATATCGATTTTAAATTTGTTGCAAGACGAAAATAAAATTATTGAAATTTTTAATGACATTATTTCTAAGAGGGCGCGTGAGAACACTCCAGAAGTTCTTTCAAAGGCATTTATGAAGCAGAAATCCATTTGATAATACAACTTTTGAGACATAAATTTATTTAATTACACAATTTTTTTTTTCTATTTTTGAATTTTTTTTGTTCTAAAAGTAATTTTGAAGTCATTTGAAGAAGTCTTCTAAAAGAAAGAAAAAAAGGTAGTTCATAATGAGAAGTTGATTTTAGGCTTTGGTGTTCTTATAAAAAAAGAATGAGAAAAAAAAAAAGAGGACATTTAATCATCACCATGCTGCTTCGCTTCGCATGTGAATATCCTTCCCATTGATTCGTGGCTCATCGCTTCGAAGATCTGTTCGCTGTTACGATCATTTCCTCATCTCCGGGTTCTTCCTCTGGTTGATGCAGATCCGCCATGGATTTTATGAAGGTTCTCGACCAGACGGTTCCAGAAATGTCAGTTTCGATTCCCCTTGTCCTTTGGCTTTTCTTTTTGCGGTTAAACCGCTGCCGGCGATGTGAATTCTGTCGTTCGCGAAGCTGGATTAGGTGCGATGCCATCGCCATTCTGTCGGCTGATTCTGTTTTCCTTTGAGCAGAAAGAGAGAGGTGAATCTGAAGGTCCCTGAGATCGAACAGAAGGTACGAGGCGTAATCTTTTGTGGAGCATATTGTTTTGCTATCGGCCGAGCTTGGATGCCAAAATGTCTAAGACTTTATGCGTTTGGGGATGCATATGTTGGTGTCGATGGTGCTCAGTATGTAGATTTAATGCTCAACATGGGGAACGGAATGCGTGGGTGCTCCGGAAGATTGAATTTAAGTGCAGCAGTTGGAATTCGTAGCTTACTCACCCTTGAGAGCTGCAACTTGGGTGCTTTAGTTTTTTTTTTTCATGCACCGTTACAGTTCCTAATCTGCTGAGCCTAGCTTTGTCCTTCAGCGGCGTTCTTGTGAAATTAGTGATGCTATATGGCGTTTATGTCTCTCCTAAACCTGATATTTAAGTATTGCACGGTTGTTTTCCTTAAAGCTAATGGCATTATCACGTCTTAAGCAGCTGTTGGTCGAACTTTTTTCTTCCTTGTTTCATTTGCTTGTCTTCAGTTTTTTTTTTTTCCAATTTAGGTTTTAATTGTTTTTTTTACAAAAATAGGACAAAAAAAGTATTTACGACTGCCACGCGGGCAGTCGTAAATACTAGAATGAAGTCCGTACGTTAGGATTTACGACCGAATTGAGGAGCTTCCATATGAGACAAAACATTGAGTTCATCTTGAGTTCATACTAGAATGAAGTCCGTATGTTGCCATAAAACATTATGAGATAAATGAAGAAGTAATAGTATATACTATTGTCAACCTCAAAAGCATGTGAAATCATTGGGGGTACTTGCAAAATTAAGCTGTGACTATCTTTATCTCGTTAGGATTTTAGTACTAGCTATGTTTACTTGATTTTCGATCCCTCAAAAAAATAAGAAATTCAAGAATAGAAATTGAGTACCTATAATTTACCTAGAAAAACAAGAGAGTTAACGGGGAGGAGAGCGGATCCAGATTTTTTTTCCCCCTTTTTGGGTGGCCATAACCTCTCCAATGTGCTTGATCTCCAATCATTTCTTGCCTTATGTTTTTTGTGCACGGGAAGAACAAACGTCGCTAAATCCAGAGGGAGGCCAACAACAACAATTCTCGATGCAAATTCTCGATGCAATACTGAGAATCTAGCTTTGATTGATACAACTCTTTCTCATTTGCTCTACAATTACAGGCTCACAAGAAAGAAAGGGGAAAAAAAAAAGCCATCTTTTTCGCCAGCATCACCAACATGAAGAGAGAGAGAGAAGAACAAACACAGAAACAATCTCTATTACAGTTAGGAAAATAATAAAAAAAAAAAACAGGAAACTCAGCGTACAGTCTCGTACACATCCTCATCGTCTTTCTCATTTGAAGCTGGTGATGGAACTGAACCAATTAGAGGCACGCTCGGCGCCGGTTCCACAGCGTCCTTAGATGCACTAGCCTTCGTATAAATCGGTCAGGTGTCCATCTCATGCTCCGCAGGGCAAACGGAACCCAATGTCAGGTCCAAGTCAAAGGGATATATGTATTTCAAAAGTTTAAACTATATCAAGAACGAGCCAAGTCATATTCATCAAATATATACCTGAACACTCTTCCGTGTAGGCCTATGAAGCGAACGAGATACTCATATTATGAATTCCACCACGCTAGTGAAACAAAGAGGGAATAGAAACTTACTAATGCATAATAGTATTAGAGAATGTAATGAGAGTGATTACCATGATAGGAACCTTGCGTGCAAAGATCACCAAGTGTGTGCGCGAGAGTTGGCGCGATGAAGGTCCATGAACATTAACAAATTTTTCATTATACTTAAAAATTTATATTTATTAAGATTTATATAATTATTTATATAAATTATATAAACTTTCCATTATATTTTAAAATTTTATAAATATAAATTTTTATTTTGAGGCTTATTAAGATACATGTGATTAATTTATTTAGTATGTAAAAAATTAAAAAAATTATTTATATTTATATAACTTTGTTAATATAAATAATTAATTTATTAAGATAAATTTTTTTATATAATTTTTTATTAATTATTTACATACTGAATAAATTAATTACATATATATTAATAAGATTTTTAATTAATTATCGATAATTACATTATAAAAATAAACTTCAAAAGGGAAAATTTGTATTTATAAATTTATATAAATATAAAATTATAAAAAAAAAAGTAAAAATACGACATTATAAAAATTAAATTTGAAATTAATATAATTTATTTAGCATGTAAGCAATTAATATATCTTAATTGCAAAATTTATCTTAATATATTAATTATTTGCTTACACACTATATAAATTATATTAATTTCAAATTTTATCTTAATAAAAAATTATTTATATTAACAAAGTTATCTAAATATAAATAAATTTTATGATTTTTTTAATTTCTTACATACTAAATAAATTAATTACATATATCTTAATAAGCCTCAAAATAAAAATTTACATTTATATAAATTTTTAAATATGATGAAAATTTTATATAATGATTTACATAATTATATAAATTAATTACATATATCTGAATAAGCCTCAAAATAAAAATTTATATTTACATATAAAATTTTAAATATAATGAAAAATTTATATGAATATTTTTTTAATTATTTATATAAATGTATATTTAAAAAATTATGTAATTATTATATATAAATTTTAAATTTAATTAAAAACACATAACAAAATATTTAAAAAAAAAAGGCCTTGGGGCCTTTGGGCCGTACAGGTCTAGGTGGCCTGTACGACACTTAAAGTTCCGGGCAAGCCTGCGCGGAACAGCAGTTATAGCTGGAACAGCAGAAAAAGCAGCAAAATATTCTGGGCTTGGGCCAAGATTCAACATTTCGACAGGTTTCTCGACAATGGGCTTCATCCTTTGTAGAGGCCACTCCTGGCCCACAAATTGTATTTCATTCAATTTTTAACCATAGCATCCACAAGATGCCCAGACGAAGAGCATATTAGAAAGGTGCCAGGATCTAAACAAAATCTACAATCTGTATATTCAAATAATTTTTAAAAAAATATTTTTTACATCAATCAGCCTTCAACTTCAAAGTAAGTCCCAATGCACCATTACCTTAGCGAGCTTCTAGAATAACTTTTCCCATTGCTCGTCTGCAAGCCCAATTCCACAAGACTAACACAAAATCACTAAGTCAAAGGCAGCGAGAATTAGCCAACCGGATTTAAGCAGCGGTTTCAGCGCTCAACAGATTAGGTTTTACACTAAAGAGCTCCGCCGCCGCGAGCAATTTTCTTGCGATCTGACCACTACCACATCACATCACATTTTCTTTCCGGCATCTCACAAGAATCTAGTCATGGTCACAGTTTCGAAACCGCCGGTTTTGGTTCAAGATTTGGAGGAACCGGAACCAGAACCTTAAGTGGCGGTTCGGGTTCCGGTTCGGAATCAGTTTTTTATTTTTTTTCAGTTTGTGAATCTCTCTGTTTTATGAGCAACAGCCAATGGAAAACAATTTTTTTTTCAAAAAGGAATCTAGCAAGAAAAAAAAAATTGGCTGGGTTCGGTGCGGCACGTACTAGATTTGCGTACGGTAACCGCCAACCCAGTGATCGCACATTACATGTGCTCGGGATAAGTTTAAGCTAGGATTTGGTTGTTCCACTCAAAATTTCCTAAAAATTTAATCGCTGAAAATAATTAATTTATGAAAAATATTTTGATTATTGACAACAACTTATGTCTAAATATGTTTATACACGATTGAGGTATTTTTCATTCATTCGGTTTTATAAGAGATAGAAAGAAGCCATCTTTTTAAAAGAAAATATCATGTAATAATTTATTTTCCCAAATAAACGCACATGTAATGATTAACAAAATAAAATCATATAGTTTTTATTTATTATGCAATCTTTAAAAATAACAATGATTATGAAGAAAGAACGAAAGACATTAAAAAGTCATATTTGTAAAATGTTATATATGGCCGTGTATCTTGGTAATGTTGAAGAAAAGAGCATCTAATCAAGAGATGATAGACCAAAAAAAAATTATGAAGTTTGAATAAAGTGTCATCGACCAAAAAAAAAAATTCAAGAGACGATAGACAAAATTTTCATGAAAAAAATAGGATAAGACTTATAGAAGAAAATTAAAAATGTTTGATAAGGGTAGGAAATAGGGAAAATTCCAAATAAGGGGCTTTCATGGCCTGTCCATTTGATGTATAGGGATGGTGGACTCCACTGTTCTTATTTTAAAATGCCAGGGCCCACACATCCTATTTTCCTAATTGTCAATCATGTCCTTTTTTTTCCCCTGATAGCCTTAGATGAAACAGTTTAAATACTTACTTAGATCTACGATCTTTATTTATTACGTAATCCCTTGAAAGTAACAATGATTACAAAGAATGTAGGAAAGAGATTAAGAAGTGATATTTGTAAAATGTTATATATGATAGTGTATCTTGGAAATGTTGAAGAAAAAGAGCATCTAATTAAGAAAACGATAGACAAGATTTTCATGAAAAAATAAGATAAGACTTTGGGGGGAAAATTAAAAAATATTTGATAAGGGGTAGGAAATATGGAAAATTCCAAACAAGGGTCTCAAATGTCATCATTTTCTATAATAAAGGTATAAAGTAAATCTTATATAAAATAAGAGCTTGCAGCAGTCAAATCGTCTTAAATAATAGCCCGAAGCAAATTTTATTTCAAATGAGGACATACAGTGATCATATCAGTTTAAAAAGAAAAAGGTTCGACCTCACGTGTTTGGATCCCCTAACATAATGTTAGGGGTGACATTATCCAATCCGGGCCGTCCAATTCAAAATGGATGGACCAGATTGAGCCACATCAGTTTTTTAAAAAAGAGAAAAAATTTTGGTGGAAATTTTAAAATTTTGAATCCATCAATCTAGGCTGTCCATTTTTGAATTGAACAGCCCAAATCCCTTATGTCACCCATGACATAGTTTCACTATGTTAGGGGATCCGGATCCCGACCTCATTGACCAAAGGGCATTTCATCCTCTTTCCTTCATTGGACATCGCCGAGCCAATGGAGATCACCAGACTCAGTGTATGGCCGCCTTGACTGGGAGGGCGACCCTCAATAGATCAAGTGAGGGCGAGGGTTATCCTCGGGCGAAGGTCGCCCTCACTTGGGTTTAGCAGGCGAGGGTGACGGTTGCCCTCACTAGTTGGGGAGGGTCGCTCTCACTTGTCTAGCTCGGGCAAAGGTCACTTGAGGCTGTCAATGGCCAGGGATGGGAGGAAAAACGGAAAAGAAATAAAAGTAAAAAAAATAAAAAGATATACTTAGAATTTTTTTTGGCTAAAGTACCTCTTCTCTGAGGGACAAAATAGTCACATACTCCTTGATTGGCCAAAAGTCCTTATTTGATACGATTTAGCCACTTCATGCTCTTATGGGAGAAAATAAGGGTATTTTGATCTCCTATTTGAAATTTTCCCAAGAAAATATATATAGAGGAATTTGTTCTTCTAATTCTAATGGATAGCAAGAAATTGGACAGAATAATTTCATTTTTGACGTAAGTCGTTTTTCTCAATCTAAATTTGTTGTTTTTTGGAGTTCAAATGGTTCGGCTAGTTTTTTGTGATCCAAAACTTATAATACACGTGTTTGCCTTCGATTGGGATGGAAAATTCAATAATTGAGTGACATGGCGTATGGGCATAGTCATAGATGACTAATTACTCATTCAAACAATAGATAAACACATCTCATTGGCTCACCAACCCAAATTCTTTCTATGCTGGTCCTTTATGCATGATGATCAAGTCTTGCTCGACTGAGCACGTAAGGAATGTGAAGCTGTGCGCGCATAGGCTGAAGAGACACTGAGCACACGTGGCGTGTGATTGGTGATGGACATGCGGGAGGCAACATCCTGATCGTCTATCCCTAGGAAAGCAATTTGTCTTGTACATCCGACAATTTCACAAATTTCTCACGGATCCTGTTTGGGGTTCACTCTTGTTATTTTTAGCATGGGCTAAGTTTGGTCACTTTTTTTTTTGGGTAAGTTGGTCACTTGTTTTCTTTATCTTCAATTTGGTCAGGTATTGTTAAGTGGTGCCCGTTCATTGTTGCTCTCATTGTCCACTTATGCGTGTGAAATCTAGGGCAATCGATCTGACATTTTTCGAGTCCACGATGGCCTCCGGTGAGTTCCTCAAGCTTGACAATCGGTGCCGACCCGGGGCGTAGAGGCAAGACCTCTGTGAACAAAGATAAAGGAAGGGAAAAGCATTGAGTGAGGGAGGAGCCGATGAGGGGGTCACCGTGGTGATTCGATGATGTTAAGAGGTTTCCTAAGGGCGTCCAAGGTGAGACGAGGCAGAGTTACGACGATGGCATAGAATGGAAGACTCTGTAGCTGGAGGGGAGAGATGTGAGTGTTTCACTATTGTGGGACAAGGAAAACACATACTTCGTGTGCTACCTTTAAGCTCATACTCGAATCGAGACACCCTCTTATTAGACCAAATTGGTCTCACCTTAAGCAGGTAAATCTGATCATTTAAATTTCGCAACATCTTCATAGATCAAGTAAGACGTCGTTCAAAATCCATATGAATGGACCATATATAAGGTTAGGGCTTCAATGACCATACTCCATACAGCAAAAAATGTTATTTGCAATGTAACGATTTTGCATTCAACACAAGAGAGATAGCGCATTGAAAATGACAAGCTTTCTTTTCTTTAAGTGCTTAACAAGTCTCGTGAAGGCACCTGTTAATAAAAATACCCGCGACATTAATTCGCATAAGATAACACGAGAGCCAAGCTAAAGTTGCGCCTCTGAGCCACCGTATGTATCCGTTGCTTCACTGATAGGTCATGAGTCTCGATATCTTTTATGCCGTGAAAGCCCTCCCTATGTAGGTAACTCTTGAGCCCATGAAATATCCGGAATTTTAATTTTAAGGATCGAAAAAGGCATTAATCATAACCTAAACGATGGGCTTTAGACATAAAATTGTTATGAGTCAGATTTCTCAACTCCCGAGCCAATCTCGTGGATAAAGATGCTTAGAATGAATAGCATTTAAAACAATGTTTGGATGCGTACGATGGATAGTGTAGTCCAATGTTTTCGACATGTTTGCTGGACATTATGTTGTCCAGATGTTCGCTACTTTAGCCCTCCGATTTTCTTTCCTTGGTTAGACGCAGTAGGTTGGTTTTGAATTTGGCCTATCTCCATTGTTTACTCCTTTTGGATAAGGAATGCGTTTAGATCCATGGGGTGGGTCATGGTTCAATTTGTTCTTGCCTTGGACATTTCTTTTTCCATGGATAATTATGCAAATCGTTCCTAAACTTTATCTCGATCTGCAATATTGTCTCCGAATTTTATTCAGTTTGGTCCCGAACTATAGGTCGGCATGCAATGTCATATTTAAACCTTTAAATTTGTTGAACTCGCTCCTTAAACTTTTGAAAAATGTTCATTCTAGTTCATAAACTACATGAAAATATCCAATACTATTTTTTCATCTATATGAGTTTAGAAATAACGTTGAATATTTTTATACAGTTCAAGGACTAAACTGAACGTGTACCGACTCGGTTAGATTCTATTGAACACGGAGAAATTCAAGAATAGATTATATATATACATAAAAAAAACTCATTTATGAAATCACTTTTTTCCTTTCCACCATACGAAAATATAAGGAAAAATACCCGTAAGCTAACATTCCTTTTATTATCTAAATTGTCCAGAGAACTAATCGAATCAAAATCAATAAGCCATTATCATTTTCTTGTTTGCTCGAAAACCATGATGCAACATCATCCCATTTTCCAAAACTAATTAATTTTGCATAAATCAAAACAAAACAACAGGTCTAGGCTTTTGAAGCCTAGACCTAGAGAGCTAGGGCCTCCCCCCTCCCACCCTGGGCGAGAGAGTCATGCACACATTTTTCTCGCTCATTCCTCAAACTCTCCCTTCCTCAGGCTCTCCCTCTTTTCTCGCTCATTCCTCAGACTCTTCATTTCACTTTGGATTTCCTTACACTTTTCTAGTACTTTTCCCTTCCTCTCCCCATCCTCACTTCCTTGCTAGAGTCATGCAATTTTATTCCTTCACTTAGCTTTTCTTTCGCCTGAATGGCATACCGTCCCGACTTGCCCTGGCCTTTCCCTTTTAGCAACAGTTGGGCAACGCCGAAATCCCAGTGTTGCTTGCCCAGCAAATGGGCGGCGGTCGTCATGCCATTACACAGTAGCGCAGAAAGTTCCATTCGACCATGAGACAAGTTAAGAAAGGGTAGGCTAGAGAGCCGAAGACCCATCGTGGAAAGCGTACTGAGTCCCCTTAGCCGATAAATACCCAGGAGAATCTCCTGAGGAGAAGAAGAAGAAGAAGAGGGAGGCGAGGAAGAAGAGTAGGGAGACGGAAAAGAAGGTGAAGCCGGAAGAGAACATGAAATGGGAGTAGGAGCTAAAGGAAGAGGTAAAGAGGTGGGAGGAGGAGTAGCATCAGAAGCGGGAGGAGGAGGAGCAGCATAAGCCTGAGGTCTGATGAACTCGATTACTTGCATCTCATGTTTGATTGCATGTTTCTCATTTTCTGAGAAAAGGTACATAGAAAACTCTCGTGTTTGATTCAACTTGGGATTGTTTGCAGTAGTCATGTTTGATCCCATATGAGCTAACTTCACGAGAAATGAACACACATTTTGTGTCTGAAAAGTAGTTAATTCTCATGCAACTCTTCGTGCCCAAAACATTTTATTCAATCACACATTTTCAATTTTCGAAAACAGTTTTTGTATGAAAGATTGCACCTTTTCGAAGGTTTAAAACTACTATCTTGAAAGAATGCAATTCTTTACATCCAATCTATTAAGTCTGAAAAGTTACAATTATTGGACATAATTAATCAATTAAAATTTGAAATCAATATAAAAAATAATCACAACTTCTAAGCGAACAGTCGCATTATTATGCTAGAACGTTACAATTAAATTTTATTAAATTTAATTTTGAAAATAAAATAAAAAATAAGAATATAATTGTTGATTATTACTCGCAACCGGGCAAGCATGCAAAGTGCTAAGGGCGCCTAATAATCACACAATCACACATGCACCCGCATGCTAATATAGTGAGGACTAGCGCACTTGCACATTTCTTTATTTTCAAAGACCATAACAGCCTTTTAACTAATAAAGAGACTTGCGCTCTTCTATTTATCCTATATGGGATTAAAAAAAAGGCAGCATTTTTATTTGTTTTATAAACAAACTTCAGCAATCCCCCACTTTATTTGTAAAACAAAAACACAAAAATAAAATTTCTCAAGAAAATACAGCCAACACTTCCATGAGATTAATATGTACACATAAAGGTCTTTTTCGAGTTAAACCTTTATTTAGTGCAAATATCTCAAAACTCTATTAAAATTACAAGTAGCTTGACTTTAAATTTGTTACTCTAAGAAATAGAATCGAAAACACTGCACATATACTAACCTCTTGTTTCAGCGAAAAGTTCATAATTGCTCAACACTATTATAGCCTTGTGATTGTTATTGTTTCACGAGCTCTCCAAAAAGTAACCTCAACTTTTGTAAGAAGTGGCACCACTTCTAAGCTCATATAGATGAAGTATTTCCATGTATTTCTGTTACTAATAAACATGTTACTAATTATTACTATACTTCACTAAGAGCACAACTCAGCCTCTAAATCGTAACAGACGGTACTGACTTCTCATGTTCGGGATAATGTTAGTATCAAACAATCACTTTCAGTAACTTATTTTTACCCATTAAACCTTATAACTAGTGATGTATTAGTATCATGTTGGGTTACCACTACTGGTGATTTTAATCAAATGGTTTCAACCTCATTTCTTTTGAGGTCACCTTTACCACATCTCTTGAAAGAGCCTTTGCAAAGGGATCAACTATATTCTTGCTTGACTACACATAAACAATTGTTATGGTACCATCCTGATGTTTTCGACATGTTTGTTGGACATTATGTTGTCTAGATGTTCACTACTTCAGCCCTCCGATTTTCTTTGGTGCAATAGGTTGGTTTTGAATTTGGCCCCTCTCCATTGTTTACTTCTTTTGGATAAGGAATGCGTTTAGATCCATGGGATGGATCCCGATTCAATTTGTTCTAGCCATGGACATTTCTTTTGCCATGAATAATTATGCAAATCATTTCTAAACTTTATCCCAATTTACAATATCGTCTCCGAATTTTGTTCAATTTGATCTCCGAACTATAGGTCGGCATGCAATGTCATATCCAAACCTTTAAATTTATTCAACTCACTTCTTAAAATTTTGAAAAATGTTCATTCTAGCTCACAAACTACATGAAAATATCCAACACTGTTTTTCCATCTATCTAAGTTTCGAAATAATGTTGAATATTTTTATACAGTTCGAGGACTAAATTGAACGTGTACTGGCTTGGTTAGATTCTTTTGAACAAGGAGAAATTCAAGAATAGATTATATATATACATAAAAAAACTCATTTATGAAATCTCATTTTTCCTTTTCGCCATACGAAAATATAAGGAAAAATACTTGTAAGCTAACATTCTTTTTATTATCTAAATTTTCTAGAGAACTGATCGAATCAAAATCGATCAGCCATCATCATTTTCTTGTTTGCTCAAAAATCATGATGGATCATCATCCCATTTACCAAATATGATTAATTTTGCATAAATCAAAACAAAATAACAGGTCTAGGCTTTTGAAGCCTAGACCTAGAGAGCTAGGGCTTCCCTCCCCTCCCCCTCGGGCGAGACAATCATGTATACACTTTTCTCACTCATTCCTCAGATTCCCTCTTTCTCAGACCTTCTCTCTTTTCTCGCTTATTCCATAGGCTCTCCATTTCACTTTGCATTTCCTCACACTCTCCCCATATTCTTCCCTTCCTCTCCCCATCCTCACTTCCTCGCCGGAGTCATGCCATTTTATTCCTTCACTTAGTTTTTCTTCCGCTTGAATGGCATGCCATCCCGATTTACTCGGTCTTTCCCCTTTCAGCTACAATTGGGCAATGTCGGAATCCCGGCGTTACTTGCCCCGCAAATGGGCGGCGGCCGTCATGCCATTGGGACAAGTCAAGGAAGGGTGGGCTAGAGAGTTGAAGACCCATCGTGAAAAGCGAGCAGAGTTTCCTCAACCAACAGATACCCGGAGAGAATTTCCCGAGAAGAAGAAGAAGAAGAAGAAGAAGAGAGGCGAGGAAGAAGAACATGGAGGAGAAGAAGAAGAATAGGGAGGCAGAAAAGAAGGCGAAGCGTGAAGAGAACACCAAGTGGAAGGAGGAGCTAAAGAAGAAGGTAAAGAAGCGAGAAGAGGAGGAGCAGCAGAAGCCTAATGTCTGATGAAGTCGATTACAACATCTCCTGGAAGAGCCTTTGTAAAGGAACCTGCTAAATTCTTACTTGATCTCACATAAATAATCGTTATGGTACCATCCTGATATTTTCGACATGTTTGCTAAACATTATCTTGTCCAGATATTGACTACTTCAGCCCTCCGATTTTCTTTGACGCCGCAGGTTGGTTTCGAATTTGGCCTCTCTCCATTGTTTACTTCTTTTGGATAAGGAATGCGTTTAGATCCATGGGGTAGGTCCTGGTTCAATTTGTTCTTGCCTTGGACATTTCTTTTTCCATGGATAATTATGCAAATAATTCCTAAATTTTATCCCAATTTGCAATATCGTCTCCGAATTTTGTTCAGTTAGATCCCCGAATTATAGGTCAGCATGCAATGTCATATCTAAACTTTTAAATTTGTTGAACTCGCTTCTTAAACTTTTGAAAAATGTTCATTCTAGTTCACAAATTACATAAAAATATTCAATACTAGTTTTCCATCTATCTGAGTTTCGAAATAACGTTGAATCTTTTTATACAGTTCGAGGACTAAATTGAACGTGTACTGACTTGGTTAGATTCTTTTGAACACGGAGAAATTCAAGAATAGATTATATATATACATAAAAAAAACTCACTTATGAAATCCCATTTTTCCTTTCCGCCGTACGAAAATATAAGGAAAAACACTCGTAAGCTAACATTCTTTTTATTATCTAAATTTTTTAGAGAACTGATCGAATCGAAATCGATCAGGCATCATCATTTTCTTGTTTGCTCGAAAATCATGATGCATCATCATCCCATTTACCAAATCTGATCAATTTTGCATAAATCAAAACAAAATAACAGGTCTAGGCTTCAAAAGCCTAGACCTAGAGAGCTAGCGCTTCTCTCCCTCCCCCTCGGGCGAGAGAATCATGCATACACTTTTCTCACTCATTCCTCAGGCTCCCTCTTCCTCAGACCCTCCCTCTTTTCTCGCTCATTCCTTAGACTCTCCATTTCACCTTGCATTTCCTCACACTCTCTCCATACTCTTCCCTTCCTCTCCCCGTCCTCACTTCCTCGTCGGAGTCATGCCATTTTATTCCTTCACTCAGCTTTTCTTCCGCCTGAACGGCATGCTATCCCGAGTTGCCCGGTCTTTCCCCTTTCAGCTACAACTGGCAATGTCGAAATCCCGACGTTGCTTGCCCCGCAAATGGGCGGTGGCCGTCATGCCATTAGGACAAGTCAAGGAAGGTTGGGCAAGAGAGTTGAAGACCCGTCGTGGAAAGCGAGCCGAGTTTCCTCAACCGACAGACACCCAGGGAGAATTTTTCGAGAAGAAGAAGAAGAAGAAAGAGGCAAGGAAGAAGAACAAGGAGGAGAAGAAGAAGAATAGAGAGACAGAAAAGAAGGCGAAGCGCGAAGAGAACACCAAGTGGGTGGAAGAGCTAAAGAAGAAGGTAAAGAAGCGGGAAGAGGAGAAGCAGCAGAAGCCTGATGTCTGATGAAGTCGATTACAACAGCTCCTGGAAGAGCCTTTGTAAAGGAATATGCTAAATTCTTACTTGGTCTCACATAAATAATTGTTATGGTACCATCATGATGTTTTTGACATGTTTGCTAAATATTATATTGTCCAAATATTGACGACTTCAGCCCTCCGATTTTCTTTGACGCAGCAAGTTGACTTTGAATTTGGCCTCTCTTCATTGTTTACTTTTTTTGGATAAGGAATGCGTTTAGATTCAAAGGGTGGGTCCCGGTTCAATTTGTTCTTGCCTTGGACATTTCTTTTTCCATGGATAATTATGCAAATAGTTCCTAAACTTTATCCTAATTTGCAATATTGTCTTCGAATTTTGTTTAGTTAGATCCCTAAACTGTAGGTCAACATGCAATGTCATATCTAAACCTTTCAATTTATTGAACTCACTCCTTAAACTTTGGAAAAATGTTCATTCTAGTTCACAAATTACATAAAAATATTCAATACTAGTTTTCCATCTTTCTGAGTTTCGAAATAAAGTTGAATATTTTTATAAAGTTTGAGGACTAAATTGAACTTGTATTGACTTGGTTAGATTCTTTTGAACAAGGAGAAATTCAAGAATAGATTATATATATACATAAAAAAAATCTCATTTACGAAACCCCATTTTTCCTTTCCATCATACGAAAATATAAGGAAAAACACTCGTAAGCTAACATTCTTTTTATTATCTAAATTTTCTAGAAAACTGATTGAATCAAAATCGATCAGCCATCATCATTTTCTTGTTTGCTCGAAAATCATGATGCATCATCATCCCATTTATCAAATCTGATCAATTTTGCATAAATCAAAACTAAATAACATGTCTAGGCTTTTGAAGCCTAGACCTAGAGAGCTAGGGCTTCCCTCCCCTCCAGCTCGGGTGAAAGAATCATGCATACACTTTTCTCAATCATTCCTCAGACTCCCTCTTCCTTAGATCCTCCCTCTTTTCTCGCTTATTCCTTAGACTCTCCATTTCACTTTGCATTTTCTCACACTCTCCTCATACTCCTCCTTTTCTCTCCCCGTCCTCACTTCCTCGCCGGAGTCATGCCATTTTATTCCTTCACTTAGTTTTTCTCCCGCATGAACGGCATGCTATCCCGAGTTGCCCGGTCTTTCCCCTTTCAGCTACAACTGGGTAATGTCAGAATCCCGACGTTGCTTGCCCCGCAAATAGGCGGCGGCCATCATGCCATTGGGACAAGTCAAGGAAGTGTGGGCTAGAGAGTTGAAGATCTGTCGTGGAAAGCGAGCTGAGTTTCCTTAACCGACAGACACCCAGGGAGAATTTCCCGAGAAGAAGAAGAAGAGAAAGGTGAGGAAGAAGAACATGGAGGAGGAGAAGAAGAACAAGGAGGCAGAAAAGAAGGCGAAGCGAGAAGAGAACACCAAGTGGGAGGAAAAGCTAAAGAAGAAGGTAAAGAAGCGGGAAAAGGAGAAGCAGCAAAAGCCTGATGTCTGATGAAGTCGATTACAACATCTCTTGGAAGAGCCTTTGTAAAGGAATATGCTAAATTCTTACTTTATCTCACATAAATATTTGTTATGGTACTATCCTGATGTTTTCGACATGTTTGCTAAGCATTATCTTGTCCAGATATTCACTACTTCAGCGCTCCGATTTTCTTTGACGCAGCAGGTTGGTTTCGAATTTGGCATCTCTCCATTGTTTACTTCTTTTGGATAAGGAATGCGTTTAGATCCATGGGGTGGGTCCCGGTTCAATTTGTCCTTGCCTTGGACATTTCTTTTTCCATGGATAATTATGCAAATTGTTCCTAAACTTTATCCTAATTTGCAATATCGTCTCCGAATTTTGTTTAGATAGATCCCCAAACTGTAGGTCAGCATGCAATGTCATATCTAAACCTTTCAATTTATTGAACTCACTCCTTAAACTTTTGAAAAATGTTCATTTTAGTTCACAAATTACATAAAAATATTCAATACTAGTTTTCCATCTATCTGAGTTTCAAAATAACGTTGAATATTTTTATACAGTTCGAGGGCTAAATTGAACTTGTACTGACTCAGTTAGATTCTTTTGAACACGGAGAAATTCAAGAATAGATTATATTTATATATATACACATAAAAAAAAACTCATTTACGAAATCCCATTTTTTCTTTCCACCATACGAAAATATAAGGAAAAACACTCATAAGCTAACATTCTTTTTATTATCTAAATTTTCTAGAGAACTGATCGAATCAAAATCGATCAGCCATCATCATTTTCTTGTTTGCTCGAAAATCATGATGCATCATCATCATCCCATTTACCAAATCTGATCAATTTGGCATAAATCAAAATAAAACAACAGGTCTAGGCTTTTGAAGTTTAAACCTAGAGAGCTAGGGCTTCCCTCCCCTCCAACCGGACGAAAGAATTATGTACACACTTTTCTCACTCAATCCTCAGACTCCCTCTTTCTCAGACTCTTTTTTTTTCTCGATCATTCTTCAAAATCTCCATTTCACTTTACATTTCCTCACACTCTTCGCTTCCTCTCCCCGTCCTCACTTCCTTTCCGGAGTCATGCCATTTTATTCCTTCGCTCAACTTTTCTTCCGCCCGGATGGCATGACCTCCCGACTTGATCGATCCTTCCACTTTCAACGGTAGCAGGGCAACGTAGGAATCCTGACGTTGCTTACCCTGCAAATGGGTAACGGCCATCATGCCATTACGCAGCAGTACAAGAAGTTCCATTGGACCATGGGACAAGTTAAGGAAAGGTGGGCTAGAGAGACGAAGACCCGTCGTGGAAAGTGGGTTGAGTTCCCTCAACCGACAGACACCCAGGGAAAATCTCTCAAGGAGAAGAAGAAGAAGAGGGAGGCGAGGAGGAAGTGTTGACACCTAATTTTGACAATCCTTTTTTAGGTATTTTATTCTACATTTATGAAAATTAGGGATATCTTAATCTCTACCTAAAAAAAATATAATTCTCGTGCATCTCATTCGGGTCAATGACGGAAGATTTGAGATTAAATTGACGAACGGAGATTTTACGAGGGCTTAGATTTAAAGATATATCTCTTTGAAAATTGAATTGCAAGCACTTAAAACCTCAAGGACTAAAATGAAAATATTTAAAAGATGAGAAAGGGTTAATGGAGAAAGGTAGATGGAGTAGAGTTGGTGGAAAAGGAAAGATGAAGGAGAGTTGGTGGAGAAGGGAAGATGAAGAAGAATTGGCAGAGAAAGGAAAGTAAAGACAGAGGAGAGCTGATGGAGAAGGGAAGATAAAGAAAAATTGATGGAGAAGGGAAGATGAAGAAGAATTGGTGGAGAAAGGAAGGTGAAGATGGAGGAAAGTTGGTGGAGAAGGGAAGATAAAAAAAAATTGATGGAGAAGGGAAGATAAGGAAGGGTTAATGGAGATAGGTAAATAAAGGAACAAGGTATAAAAAGAGGGAAGAAGGAAAGATTTAAAGAGAATTCATTAGGGAGAATTTTACTAGACATAAGAGAGAGGAGAGTAGATTTTTTGATAGGTGGATGAGAGTTCGAAACTCGGTATTGCTATTCCAATTCTTCCATCGACTAACACAAGCTATGAGTCCATCCCATCATTCGAGCCACAAGTCCATCCTCGTTGTTCGTGCCGCCATTTGCAATCTTAATCCACAAGATAATATGAGATTTGAATTCAACAATCAAATCCACCAAATTAGGTAACGACCTTAATCATTTAGAATATTCGAGAATCTTGTTGCCTAAATGGATTGATTTGAATTATGATTATACCTCATTACATATGTTTCATGTCTTCTTTGGATAAATCGTACATCCAAATTTGAGGTATATTCATCGCACAAAAAAAATCTCAAAAAATTTGCGTTTATCAAATTGCCATGTCAAGATGAAAGAGTGCATATTCTCACATCATGTATATAATTGTATGTATAACCTATCTTGTAAATATTTAGAGTAAACCGCATGCATTGCATATAGTTTAGTTCTTTCCCTTATCATAAAGAGGAAAACCAAAAAAAAAAAACAACTTGAGCTTCAGTAGGGAACCCATTATAATTGCCAAATTGAACATTTTTTTTATGAAATTAGTATCGAAAGGACATTGATTGAAACGTTACTATAACCAAGTCCCGATCACCTAATCTCTAGTTCGTAGAAAATAAAGTAGTTCTCCTGCTATTTTATTCAAGTTTCTAATCATCCTACCAAAAAATGTTTAGTGACGACTCCAAGATTTTTTTTTTGAAATTGAACTTAAGTTAAAATTTAGTAGAACTTGAGATAGTTCGAGCTAACTTAATTAATCTAATTAATTAATTTAGTAATCCATTAACCTAAAATCGTATAGTCGATTTTTAGGTCGCGACAAGAAGAATAAAGAGGAGGAGAAGAAGAACAGGGAGGGGGAAAAGAAGGCGAAGCAGGACACAAGTGAGAGGAGGAGCTAAAGGAGAAGGTAAAGAAGTGGAGGAGGAAAAGAAGCGGGAAGAGGAGGAGTAGCAAAAGTGGGAGGAGGAGGAGGAGCAGCAGAAGCCTGATGTCTGATGAAGTCAATTACTTGCATCTCATGTTTGATTGCATATTTCTCATTTTCTGAGAAAAGGTGCGTAGAAAACTCTCATGTTTGATTTCACTTGGGATTATCTGCAGTGGTTGTGTTTGATCCCATATGAGTTAATTTCATATATCTGCAATATAAGTGCAATATAAGATACAGACGGTGTTTAGGTAATCACTCTAGACGGTAAAGCACCCAGGAATTTCTTGTGCTCCAGAAACCAACGTGTCCCTAAAATCAACAAATTTCCTCGAACAAAATCTCCTCGCCGGGACATCGATTAATTAGACTCTGTACCACTTCCCATAAACTTTGTTGTGTCCCATAGTGAAAACCTCGCGACAACACTGAATCTAAATGTCCATAATAAGATCAAAGGTCAGGATCAAAGACTAGAAGACATGGATAAAAAGGATCACAGAAAATTGTGCATTAGAAGTGTTGGTGAAATATGATAAAATGGGATGAACAAAGGAATCAGACTTTGAAATGTGATAGTACTCTCTTTAAGGAATTATTTGCCCCCACGAAGTTGCTAATGGTTACTGGCAAAAATCTTCCAGAATACAATAGAGTCTCAAGCGAGAATATTAGATAGCAATTCGAATATTTCTCCAAGAACTCTCTAGGAAACAATCGGAAACGAAGGCTGTAATTCTCTTGTTTTTGAAAACGAAAATTGAATAAGAATTATATGTTCCATTACGAGTTTTAATATAGAATTAGAGGACGGAAAGTACCATTACGATTTTTAATTCTTTTAAATTTTATATTTTTTTATTACTTACTAAGAATCTTCGACGAGCCACGTAGATGTCCGTATCGGCAAAATTCACCAGAGATGGCACTTAAATAATGTGTTTTTCAAAAAATTAGCACAAGCGGTCTTTTTTTTTTTTTTACACTAAAGCATTATACACAAATTTTGACACTTCTAATGTCCTTCTACCAATTAAAATTGATGGAAAATTTCAGAGGTAACTAGTGACTCATGAACTGGTCCGAAAACAATGGTGTTGGTTAGGGCGATCCAGCCAGCCAAGCGATGGCTTTGGACTCGCTGGTGTGATAGTGCGATGCAGTTGTGGTCCGCGAAGATGACGAACTTGGCTGAGAATTTGAGTGTTGAAGCAACTTATTGGCGAAGTGATGACGAATGCCATGAGGGAGTCTATCAGGTTGGCATTGTGATGCATGGAATTTGCTTGGGTGGAAAATGAACTTGCAGATAATCTAGGTTTCCAAAATATTGTTCTCGAAGGGGAATGTAGAATGTTCTCATGGAGCTAAGATAAACAAATCCCCTATGATTCATGTGTGCCATAAAACGATTTCACGAACTGGGCATTCATTAGTTCAAACTCAACTTAGAATAATAAAAGGACGACGGCTCTATTTTCACTCCCTATATGACTAAATCAATCCCATTTATACTAAAAAGAAAAAAAAAGCACTCAATCATTCAATTGCAATTTAAAGTGGTGGCCCCAATTTTATTTACTTTCCTTCTTCTTAGTTTTTCTGTTTCTATGTCGGATTTAGTTACCAAAAAGAAAAAATTCTCATGTATACTAAAAGGCACTATATATTTTTTTATTGTTAGTTCCATAAAAATTAATTTTCAGAGAATATTTTCAAGTAACCTAATTCTTTTCTACTTTGTCAATCAAATTTATGGATAAAATATCGAGTAGAATCTAGAAAAAAGTTAACACGTACAATTTTCTAGCGCAATCATTTGGTTATAAATTTTCACTCTTTGTTGTGCATATCGCCTTCAAATCCCATACACATCATATATGATGATCAGACGAAGCAAAATAAAAAAAAATTATGAAGGCTTTCCAAAATAAAATTATAATTACATTCTCCAACCCGAAACTTTAAAGATGAAATCCAATTAAATCAAGACATTGTATAAAATATTTTTAAAATGCCATTAAAATCACATTATTGTGGTTAATAAAAGTTAAATTCATCTATAAAGTGTTTATGAAAATATATCAAGATGTTGTGTCGTGCATAATACTTTTGGTACATTCCTAGATATTTCTATGACGCCTTACATATTTTTGTGTAAAATATGCCGACAAATGTAATGAAAAAAAAAGGACAAATCCTCTAATATAGTTAGTAAAAACAAAATCTATATATAGTTAGTAAAGAGACTCGATACATATTTTAGACAAATGAAACTAGAAATAAATAAATAAAAACCACCTAGAAAGTGAGCTTTGGAGATAAGGGAAACACCAAATAGATAAGTTATTATAAGAGCAATAATGAAAGAGAGACTTTCGATAATTTTTACGACATCAAAGAATTTGTCTTACCCACCATCTGGTGGCCGAGTTGGTTTGCGCTCAGTTCCTTTTACGAGAGGTCTTGCGTTCAAAACTTTTCGGCGTTAGGTGACTTAACCGAGGGCCCGTGGTTGTGTGGTCTGCAGGTCCTCCCGAGAATTAGTCGTGCTTCACTGCTAGTTTGAGCACAAGCTCACTGACCACGCGGATACCTCGGTTATAAAAAAAAAAGAATTTGTCTTTTTTCCTTACTGTTATAAAAAAAAAGCTCTAGGAATACACCAATTTTTTTTATTACGCTGAGAAAAAATCCGAAATGGTTAATTATGGCAACTAGATCGTAAATATAAACGGAAGAAGGAGGAGGAGGAATGGAGCCACCACTTTGCAGTTGAATGATTGAGGGCTATTTTGTTTTTTTTTTTAGTGTAAATAGGGTTGGATTTAGTCAAGACACAGCAACTCTGGAAACGCGCATAAGGGTGCCATAATTGCAATATTTTCAAGACTTTTTTAGTAATTTTCTTATTCTAATGTTAAGCTTATCGTTAAGTTAAATAGGCGCCTTTTATGAATTAATTTAAGTTTCTCATGTGTCTCAGGAACATTCTTCCCCAGTTCAATGCACAATTCTTTTCATTCCTATCTCATATGTTATCTTAGAAGCCTACCATGAGTTGCTCTATGTCCAAGTGTCACGCTTCAACGATCACTTTTCGGTTTCCGCCCTGATCGAAGTGGGCCGTTCCAGTATTGCATTGACCACACGAATTGCCTTTAGAAAAAATGTGTAGAAACTATGCTGATCCCACCGAAAGACATAAATGCTTGTACAGTTTCTACGAGAGGTAAGACATTCGTTGAGCTTCAAGGTTTACCGTGGACGGGAAGAAATGATTTGGAAGATTACTACATGCTGTGTAAGATTTGATGATCTCTCTTTCCATAATGGCCCTTAGATCGAAGAACGCACTAAATTTTCAAAAAAATTCTTAGTAAAGGAACTAGGTCTCGATCGCTCATTACGTGCGTGCGTGGCTTCTTTTGTGCTCTTTTCTTTTTCTTTTTTTTAATTATACAACCAGAGATTATCTTCAATCAATATCGTCCCTAAGATAAATATGTACATGGACAGAACACAATCAAATTGAGCAATGCGAAAGTCGGGAGAATTTGCCACGGAACAGATCGAAATCGAATTCGACTAATGAAAAATGCTGATGTGATCTTTTTATTACTTTCTTTCACTTGCGTGGTATTGACGTGGTTAAAACATGAAAGATAAGTCTAAAACGATGCCGTTTTAGTTCAAATTTGATTTTAATATAAATAATAATTAAATAAAAAATTAAAAAAAATGCAGAACCAAAGAGCAATTGGCCGGTCGCCAACAACCCCAACCAACCCTCGCCTCACCATGGTCGACCCTTCCGGCGTTGAGGGGGTTGATTTTATTTTATAATTTTACAATAAATTACAAAATAAAAAGAAATCTCAGTATTTTTATTTAGTAAAATTAGATGAGGTTAACAAAGGGAATAGATTGTCAATTGGATAATTTTTAGGAATTAATTAGACTTTCTAAAAAATTTATTCGACCAAAAAATATTATATTTTTGTCACAAATTTCGGAATTTGATTGCACATCCCCTATATATATATATGAGACAAAACAATAGGAAAATAAGAAAAACTTGACCAGCTTGAACCGAAGCAGGAGCAAATCGCTCCAATTCTTCTCTTGCGCAATAGCGCACAAAAAACTCTTCTCCTTGATGGCTCGTATGGATATGAATCCCCCGCCCGCGAGAGAATCATGCACAGTCGTCCTCAAACTCTCTTCTTCGACAGGTCTAGCCTAGACCTCTACCCCCCCATCCCCTCGGGCGAACTCACAATTTTCTTGCTTCAACAACCTCATTCCTCACTCTCTCAGCTTTTCTTCAGACCCTCAGCTCATTCCTCACCAGAGTCATGACGTTTCAATCTCTCTCTCAGCTTTTCTTCCCACTCGCCTGATCCTTACCATTTTGGCAGCCGCTGGGCAACATTGGAATGTCGATGTTGCTTGCCCGACAAATAGGCAGTGGCCCACGCGGGCAATCCCGTTCCACCTTGGGACAAAATAAAAGTGGCTAGGCCAGAGAGCAGAGGACGCGTGATAGAGAGTAGGAAAGGAAGCAGAAGACGAAGAACAGGGCGACGCAAGAGAAGGCGAAGCAGGAGTAGCCGAAGATGTTCAAGGAGAAGCGGAAGGAGGTGTCACACCCCGATCCTCGAGCACGAGTCATCCCTACCAAAATGCCTCGGGTCGGAAGAATAGCGTCCCATGCACGCTAACGACCATACCAAAATTTCTTGCGCATGCAAAAATATTTTAAAACTCCCAGACAATTAACATGTAGGGATAGAAAAGCAAGATACTTCATTAATTCAGCTACATAGTTTTAATACAATAGCAAGCAAAGGATCACTAACCCTACGGAGCTAAACAACAAAAATATAACCCCCTTCTTCGGGATGGCTCCTTAAGACCGACAAAAAGATACCACTTACCCTTGGTATATAGTCGTTATTACCTGATATAAAATATGGAGAAATGGTAAATAGAGAAAGTGTATGCAATTTGTGCTAATTTGCGACTAAAACCACAAATAAATGAATAAATAAAAATACTTACCTCGAATTTGCTTGCTCGTTGATAAGGATGAACTCTTGATTTATGTTGATCGATGAAGGAATTGGTGATGATAACCTCTAACTTTAAACTCCCATCATTTTTAAAATTCTCTCTCTCTTTTTGGTATTTTCTTTCTCTCAAATTTTTCTTCAATCTCCCAAAACCCTCTTAAACATCCAAAATTTTCTCTCCAAAAAATTCCCCACCCAAGCTCACTTCTTCCTCTTTTTATAACCCAATCATCTATCTTCCATTCTAATTTTTTCACTAACTCTATCTCCCGTTCTAATTTCTCCACTAACTCTTCTTCATTTTCATCTTCCCTTCTTCATCTCTATCTCACATTCTAATCTCTCCACTAACTCTTCTTCATTTTCATCTTCCATTCTCCATATTTATCTCTCATTCTAAATTCTCCACTAACTCTTCTTCATCTCCATCTTCTCTTCTCTTATCTTATTTTCTCCATGCATTCTTCTCCATCTCCTCTTCTTCATCTTCCCTTCTCTTATCTTATTTTCTCCATCTTCTTTTCTCCATCTCCTCTTCTCCATCTTCCCTTCTCTATTCTAATTTCTCCACTAACTCTTCTTTTTGTTATTTGCAAAATAATCCCTTAAGAGTTAGGTATTTGCACTCTAGTCCCTGAGATTTTAAGTATTTGCAATTTAGTCCGTGAAAAAATATTTCTTTAAGTCCAAATCTCCTCACAATTTTCGACACACCTCCCCTATACTTAGTCGAAATTCACCGCACGTCAAATTTAACTTCATTTCTTGCTGTCCTTTTGCAAAATTAAGTCATTCTGGATATAATTGAGCCAAGATAAAAATTTAGAATATTAAAGAATAATGTCACAACTCTTAAAAGTAAAAAATGAAAATAAATTGACTCAAATTGAATTTTTTAGGCCCGATTTGAGATTATGCTTGTGAAAGAATACATGAGCCCGAATTGGATTTTTTAAATTTATGATGGCCAACATGAAAAGGGATTTAAAAGATAAATATTGACTATTTTTTATGTATTTTTGTGACTCAAATGCTATTATTTATTAAATATTTTTTTTAATTTCTAAAAATATTTAAAATATAAAAAATATGAAAAATTATTTTTTGGTCCAAATTGGTTTCCTAGACTTGGCTAAGGTACCCAAAGTTGATTTTTCAATATTATGAATTTTTATGGATTTTTTTCAAAATAAAAATGCCAAAAAATATTGAAAATATGAAAAATCATTTTTTGGTCAAAATCGGTTCCCCAGGCTTGGTCAAGGTCCCCAAAGTTGATTTTTTTATTTTTTTTATGAATTTTAAAAGAAAAAAGATTATTAAAATTCAAGTGTCAACAGCTGCCCCTCTTTGAAAGGAAGCTCAATAGAGGTTCATTTCAAAGACGAGATGACACCTGAATCCTAATCGACTCAATACAATGAAATAAAAAGGAGTCGTGACATTTGATCTCTAATAGCCCTCTTTGCAAGTTCCGATCCAAATCTAGCTTGAAGAAGCTCTTATGAAGTAAGGGAGAGATAGAGAGGCCTGCGACTTGTCTGCTCATTATATGGCTGTTGCCTGACATGAATGCTCTACTGAAAGTGAAATGATAACCTAAGGATTTATTATAAAAAAACCTTAGGGTGGTTAAGTTTGAACCCGTATGGTAGGTCAACTCATGGTAGATTCCTAACAAAAGGATTCTACTAATTAAAATAGGATTAAAATTTGACCCGTATAGTGTGTCACCCCATGAAAATGCCTGTAAGAAAGACTTTGTGCTTATAGAAAGGACTTGGTGCTTGTAGAAATGACTTTTGTGCCTATAAGAAGAACTTTTGTGCGACTGTAGAAAGGACTTTGGGTGCCTGTAGAAAGGACTTGGTGCCTATAAGAAGGACTTTTGTTTGCCTATGGAAAGGACTTTGGGTGCTTGTAGAAAGGATTTTGGTACCTGTAAGAATGACTTCTTTTTCCTGTAGAAAGGACTTTGGTGCCTATAAGAAGGACTTTTGTTTGCCTGTAAAAAGGACTTTGGGTGTCATTCTAGGATCTGGGAAGATCAAGAATCCTATAGAAGCTCAAACCCGATTTAATTTACCTTAGAGGGTGCCATTCTGGGATTTGGGAAGACCAAGAACCCTGCAGAAGCTCAAACCCGGTTTAACTTACCTTGGTATGTGCCATTCTAGGATCTGAGAATGCCAGGAATCCTGCAGAAGCTTAAACACGATTTAACTTACCTTGGTGGGTACCATTCTGGGATCTGGGAAGATCAGTGATCCTGCAGAAGCTCAAACCCGATTTAACTTACATGGAAGGGTGCCATTCTTGGATCTGAGAATACTAAGAGTCCTGTAGAAGCTCAAACCCGATTTATCTTAGCTAGAAGGGTGCCATTCTAGGATCTGGGAAGACCAAGAATCCTGTAGAAGCTCAAACCCGATTTAACTTACCTTGGTGGGTGCCATTCTGGGATCTGGGAAGACCAGTGATCCTGCAGAAGTTGAAACCTGATTTAACTTACCTCAAAGGGTGTCATTCTAGGATTTGGGAAAACCAGTGATCCTATAGAAGCTCAAACCCGATTTAACTTACCTCAAAAGGTGCCATTCTGGGATCTGGGAATACCAGGAGTCTTGCAGAAACTCAAACCCAATTTATCTTACTTGGAAGGGTGTCATTCTAGGATCTAGGGATACCAGAAATCCTGTAAAAGCTCAAACCCGATTTAACTTACCTTGGTGGGTGCCATTCTGGGATCTGGGAAAACCAATGATCCTACAGAAGCTTAAACCCGATTTTCTGGGATCTGGGAAGACTAGTGATCCTGCAGAAGCTTAAACCCAATTTAACTTACCTCAAAGGATGTCATTCTGGGATCTGGGAATACCAGGAGTCCTGCAGAAGTTCAAACCCGATTTATCTTACCTTGAAGGGTGCCATTCTGGGATTTGGGAAGACCAGGAATTCTGTATAAGCTCAAACCCGATTTAACTTACCTTGGAGGGTGTCATTCTGGGATTTGGGAAGACCAGGAATCCTGCAAAAGCTCAAACCCAATTTAACTTACCTTAGTGGGTGCTATTCTAAAATCTGAGAAGACTAGGAATCCTGCAGAAGCTCAAACCCAATTTAACTTACCTCAAAGGGTTTAGGTTGAAGATATACCTACTTGAGGATTTGGAAGAAACGGCTGGTAGTTTCTCAATAACTAGGCTCGTTCATTCAATAATCGCCAAATGGATTTCGAAACCTTGAAAGGTAACTTGAACATCATGAATGTGTTACCTATCCGGCAGTGTTAGAGGTAACAAGCGCAAGCATTCTCATCAATGAGTTAATTGGTTCGTGCAAAACTACTCAGCAAAGTTTGCAATAATTAGAAGCAATCTATGTAATAACTCATGATGCAATCAATCAAAATGTGTATCATGCATGACTATTATGTCAAGTTTGCATTACCAATTCTGTTCAAGGAGGTTATCATCGTACGAACACCTCGAATGTAATTTGAATGGGAGACTTTAGTCTGAAAGGGCTTTCTCTCACTCTCAAGAAAGGTGATTTACCCTGATTGCAGGATTTGAAAAGGAATCACTCGATCTTACCGTCATCGTATTCAGTAAGGGTCTGAGTAATCTCGCAATTGGTACGATCCAGCCAATCTAAGGGTCTTAATTAGGATCGTAATGTAGGCTGGGTCAAAGGCTTAACAAAGGGGACTCTTTTTTACTCAAGGCCATCGACAAAAAGGTTTTCATCATCTGCTTCGGGTTTACAAGTCAAGAACCCTGCAAAAATGAGAAAGAAATAGTCTTGCTCGTACCTTTTCGAGCGATGCTTAAAATCTTTCAACTCTACGTTAATTCAAGCGCTTTAATAAGAAAAGACTTTCATGGGCTGTAACGTAGGTTGGGATTAGAGACCAAGGAAGTGAAAGGCTTATTTTGGCCTAGGAAATATATGAGGTGGGTTTGACGTTGGTGATCATCGCATTTTTGTCACCAGTTTCGACCTTCTTAAAATAAACTTCAAAAGACACCATCGTTGTTGATACCGTCATCGTTTTCGGACGGTGTAAACTTCACCTGTATATTTTGCTATTTGACTCTTTCAAAGAATTTTCGTTCGCAATCAGATCCCATTAGGGATTTACTGAAGGAGATAGTATGTTTTCCCTGAGTTTTCAAAGGCATTAAAAAATGAATATTGATTTGAATGGGCATTGGTCTTGCTTTTGACTAGCACTTTACTTTTTCATGCCCAGGGACTGGCGTTTCTTCTTTTGATCCCATTTTTGCCTTTTTGTCTTTCATGTTCTGTTTAGGAAAAGAATTTTTAAAAATTGTGCCATATACACATGCATATCAAAGATTTAGTGCACTCAAAGAGTTGACTCGGGAGCTCTATGTAGATCCATTGCTCCTGAGTTCTTCTGCTTTAAGGTGGTGCCATCTTCATTTCGGAAGGAACAATTATCACCAACGGGATTTTAAGAAATGAATAGTAGGCTCAATTAGGCAATGCAAAGGATATGAATGTATCGGATAGGGAATCGAATGCTTTTCGTCATCCTAAGGCACTTGAATTATCGTGCAAGATTAAAAGCAAAAAATCACTTGAGAATTGATGTTAGTCCAAGCGAGAAAATTTCTAACAATTTACCTTGTGCTATTGCTGAGACTACCTTCATTTGGCCCCAATGAGGGGTGGTTCTCGATAGGGATTATGAAATGAAATCGCTGCTCAAATGGGTTATTAATGGTCACCTGTAGTGTTTAGGATAGAGAAATGAATGCCTCCTTCCCTTCGGCTATTATACCTTTTGCGAGAAAATCCATTGTCTTGGGGAATGCAGAACACATTTAACCCTCAACTCACTTTGAATTAAAATGTAGGACGTGTGTGGGAATGGGTTGCCTTTCATCATTCTGTCATGCCCCATTCTACACATCCGGTGCATCGTGCATGATTTACGTTCCAAGCCAGAATTGGTAAAATAAACATGCAAAAGAGTCATCTAAAATCATGGAACATGTGAACACAATGCGAATGTGGCAAACTTTAAGCATCATGCGTGTTTAAGAAATGTGCAAGTATATCAAGAATGGGAGAATTTGAATTGCCCCTGGGCATATGGGCAGATCAAACAAATCAGGAAGGCTACTTCTTAAGTCGGGGAGTAGTTTGCCTCAAACTTTGCCCCTGCGCGATGAAGCATATGGGTGAAGGAGCATTTGAGCTTGTTTAATGACAGTGGAAAGCAAAAAGTTTATCCTTGAAACCAAACAATCTAAGAAAGATATATTTTCCTTTTTTCACTTCAAAGCTTGCGGACAAATCGCCCCATTTTTCATCAGAATAGATCTTGTCAGATTATCATAATTTTGCTCTCTTGGGGCTGTCTCCTTTAACATGTTAAATGTTAATGTAAATATTTCCTATAAAAAGCAAAGGAGACATGTCAGCCAGTATTAAAAGGGATAAATTGGAACGATACTGGTTTATCCTTCATCTCGAGTGACTTGCATAAGTCTTTTCCAGTTTCCCTGAATTGAGTTTTCCTCGACCTTTGTTGGATGCTTCACCATTAAGCCAAGATTGTGGTAAAATACTGACTTTGGTATTGTTCGTCAAGTATTCCTGTTGCTTACTGCAAAAAGAAACACGCAAAAGATTGTATTATTCATTCACAACATTTACAATATTCCCGGACTTTGGGGATCGAACTCGGACCGCCTTGAACTATTGTCATTCCCCAAGCCATCGGGTCCATTAGACCGTAGGCATCTATGGAGCTTTCCTTTTAAGAGTTAATCCTTGAAATAGCGCGACCTTGTTGCATTGCGCTGAGCCATTTCACGTTACGATACTTTTCAAGGTAATTTGCAAATCCTGTTAATAAATAAATAAAACAATTCAGGACTCGCGATGATTATAAGCAAATTAGAACGATACAGAATTACCCATGTCAGAAATTGCTCGGGTCTCTCGTTCACATTTTTCTTTATCTAAAGCTGCCCATCCTGTGATAATGTCCACGAGTTGATTTGCCCCAAATTTTGTTCAACTTGTATTTGGGTATGATTACGTTCTCGGGTCGATTTGTAAATTTCTGAGAATGGAAGGGGTTCAATTTAGAACCGGAGCAATTGAGGGTAAATTGGAACAATAGGAACTACCCTTTGAGTTTACGCTGATTTTTACTCGCCATTAACTTTTTCGAGTTTGGTGCGGTAACAGTTCCAAGCATTTAATAGGAGGAAGAGAAGCCACTACTTCTCGCTTGTGCATTAATTTTGGATATCGATAAAAGTAGAAAACATGCGATGAAACTAAGCAGATACATTCGTCCAGGTTCGATTTTCCTCCCTTTGCAGGCTCCTCCATGATCAGCTGGCTTTATTTCGAATCAGGTGCGTGTTGGCCATGTCGAAGGTCCCGTGATCATTAGTTTTGAAATACAGGCTCCGTGTGCACATTAAAGCCCCGGTGCTTCATCAGTATCAAACTGGTTGATCATAGCGGCGATCTCTTCGTCGATGCTACTTGCTCGGTGGTGATGTATCCCCTCCTCCTCGGAAGGCATCAATGCTGACTCCATAGGCTCGGTCTTTTCGTACCTCACCCCAACAGAACTTGATCTCGTTATGAACTGATCTAACTCACCTCTTAAATGGGCATTTTCAACCCTCAGATATTGCCTTTCATCGAGGGTGAGAAGGCTATTGCAATTGAGGTATGCGGCAAAGTGAAAAGCTTCCTTATACATCTTGTTCTCCACTCGAAGCTTTTCATTTTCAGCTCTTAAAAACTCGACCTCGTTGCACTCGTATCGAGTTTTCATTCGGGTTTGCCTATTTTGAAACCAGAACTTGACTTGCGAAAATTCCAGTCCTAGCTCTTAGCTCAGTTCCATCCTCTGTTTGCCGTCTGGCATAGGGCACATTCTGAAGAAATCTTCAAGCCTTTGTACTTGCTCCTCAGTATAGCGACGGTAACATTTCCTTTGACCCTTATTATTGTTGTCCTTATCTTTACCAAGATCTTGGACGTCGTCGGCGGAAGGGCCAGGCTTCATGGTCTGAATCCTAAACATGGCTTCGAACTCTTCCTCTCCCATATTCAGCAAGTAACGATAGCTTTCAAGTGTGTTTGGTTGAGATATCTTCGATAGTTTCTCAAGGTTTGCTACTTCTTCTTGTATTTTCACTCTCTCTCTGGGTTTTTTCGAGCGACCGTCTTTGAAACTATCTTCAGGATGTAGATGAAGATTATCAGGAGAACATCTCCTTTTAAAATTTAGGCGTGGGTTTAGAAAACTGTATTGCTTCTTTCGAGAGTTCAGTCTTTCTCACATTTCCTTTTTTATCGTATCTCTCACTCGGCTCGTCTTCTTCCATCTTTTCGTGGTAGAAGGCCCATGTCAACGTTTTCACTGTCGATTTGCTGGCGAGTTCTCCCATAAAGACAAATCCTATCTTCTTTTCCGCCGCAACTTTTCTTTGTCCCGCACTTAGGTCGTCTTTTTCTTCTTCTTTTCCGAACGGTGGCATCATCTCAAGCCTTTTCTACAAAGATATTAGATTTGTTTGGCTCGAGACTGCAGACCGACAACGGATTCGAGCCGACAAAGATGACATCGAAAGGGAATGGCCGGTAGGAAAATCTGGCCTGATAGAGACCGCCCTCGTGAAATCAATATCTAACTCAAATCAGACTATCACCTTCGCATTACAGTCATCTGCTTCACTTCTCTCATCTTTTCCTTCATATTTTACTTGTCATCCTTGCTTCTCCCCTCGACAATGGCCGATCTTCCTACACACATCTTCCTGGCTGAAGTTATGTTCAAATGGGAAAGACTTTATCATCTCCTTGACCGAGGCTATATTTACATAGCCCATCATCCGAGTGTCGAAACTGAGATTCTTAGTTTGTTCAGGGAGATAAATACTTCTTCGGTCGAAGGTACCAACTTGGAGTGAGAATATAGGGTGTTCCCACACGTCTTCATCAATTTTCTGGAAGCTTGCCGAAACACCCAGGAGACAGTCACCTTAGCCCGCGTCGTGAAGGCCCGCTACCAGAATCGATCTGAGTGCCTAGAGTTCGCAAAACGCTCAGTTGCTCGATACAAGGAGGCTGTCAAGTCTGCTGATTAACGGGTCTCGTTGTTGATTCACGAGAGAGAAGCTGGTGGAGTACCTAGCTTTAAATCAGACTTACTTTGAGCATGACCCGAGGGACGTTGTGATGAAGTTCAGATGTGAGTGGTTCGAGAAGAGGCTCGACGATCTAACAGCGGATATAGCTTTTGAGAGGGACCTGATCGACAACTTAAAACTCGCCTTTGAACACCATGAGATGAATGCATACGGGTACATTATGCAACCAGGTACAAGGAGAAATGTACCCGTCTGTTCTTCAAGCTGGCAGATCTTGACTCTCCGATTGCTCAGTGTAGGCAGAGCATTAATTTCATGGAGAGCCAATTGAACTCTTTTGTGATGATTATTAGGGCTCAGTTTAGCTTTACTTTTCCTCTCCAGTGAGTTGTTGTAAAACTCGTTGATGAATGAAAGGAAAATTGCGCATGTTTGTACTTTAATTTCCCAACTATCTCTTCTCTCGGATATCACGATAGATCAATTCAAGGCACAGGAAATACCGAGGCTTAACATCCTTTCCTAATGTTCTTGTTTGCTGCGGTAGATGATGGTATCAAGAAGGCTGAAGAAGCATTTGGCGATGGGCCCCACTAGCCACCTAGAGACCTGTTGACACCTGATTTTTAATCATTTTTCTTTTTAAAAAAATTAATAAACAATTCATAAAAATTCATAAAATTGAAAAATCAACTTTGGGGACCTTAGCCAAGCCTAGGGAACCAATTTTGACAAAAAAAAATAATTTTTCATATTTTCAGTATTTTACGATAATTTTATTTTCAAAAATTAATATAATATCCATAAAAATTTATAAAATTAAAAAATAAATTTTGGAGACCTTGGTCAACCCTAGGGAACCAATTTTGACAAAAAAAAAATAATTTTTCATAATTTTTTGTATTTTTATATATTTTTAGAAATTAGAAAAATATTTAATAAATAATAACGTTTGAGGCCACAAAAATACATAAAAATAGTCAATGTTTTTCTTTTCATGTTGGCCATTGTAAATTTAAAAAAAAAATCCAATTCAGGGTCGTGTATTTCTTCACGGGCATGATCTCGAATCAAAAAAATTTCAATTTGAATCAATTTATTTTCATTTTTCACTTTTAGGAGTTGTGACATTATTCTCTAATATCCTAAATTTTCATCTTAGCCCAATTATACTCAGAATGACTCAATTTTACGAAATGGCTTTAATTAAATTCTGCAGCAAGAAATGAGTTTAAATTTGATATGCAGTGAATTTCGACTAAGCATGGGGAATGTGTGTCGAAAATTGTGAGGATATTTGGACTTAAAGAAATATTTTTTTGGGGATTGAATTGCAAATACTTATAATCTCATGGACTAGAGTGCAAATACCTAACTCTTGAGGGATTATTTTGCAAATAACAAAAAGAAGAGTTAGTGGAGAAATTAGAATATAGAAGGGAAGATGGAGAAGAGAAGATGGAGAAGAATGGATGGAGAAAATAAGATAAGAAAAAAGAAAGGAAGATGGAGATGAAAAAGAGTTAGTAGAGAAATTAGAATGGGAGATAAATATGGAGAAGGGAAGATGAAGATAAAGATGAAGAAGAGTTAGTGGAGAGATTAGAATGTGAGATAGAGATAGAGAATGGAAGATGAAAATGAAGTGAAGTTAGTGGAAAAATTAGAATGAGAGATAGATGAGTGGGTTATAAAAGGATGAAGAAATGAGCTAGGGAGGGGGAATTGTTTTGAAGAGAAAATTTTGAATGTTTGAGAGGGTTTTGGGAGATTGAAGAAAAATTTGAGAAAAAGAAAATACCAAAAAGAGAGAGAGAATTTTGAAGATGATGGGAGTTTAAAGCTAGAGGGTTATCATCATCAATTTCTTCATCGATTAACATAAATCAAGAATTCATCCCAGATTTGAAGCTAAGTGTCCCTCTACTCTCTATGATTTTTAGTATAAACTAGCTCAAATTTTCTACTCTTCTCCCATTTCCCCATATTTGATTTCAGGCATGAACCAATTATATCTATCAAGCACTTCTCATAATGCCATTGAAGCTAAGTGCCTCTTTCATTGTTCTAATTTTTAATGTGAATTAAATCATATTTGATCCATTACTCCATTTCTCCATATTTTTATGTCAGACAAAGGACAACTCTAAGTCAACGGTAAATCCCATGGAGGTGTAAGATTGGCGCTGACGAGCTCTTGAGTGCCCATTAAATTTTCAATTGATCCGTCGATGGATTTCGGCCCGAATTGTCAAATCAATTCGTTTTATTTTAAAGAATTTAAACCCCAGAATGTGAAGGGCAGAGCCCGCTCACTAGAGGTCATTTTAAATTTCTGCAATTTAAATTCCTGCACCTTAAACCCCAAAGGAGAGGGCCAAGCCAAGGCTCAGCTATCCATTGGTGGTCTTTATTTATTGTCGTTTACTTCCTGTAATTTAATTTTTGAATCACTAAACCCCAAAATGAGTAGCTCGCAACACTGCACATAAGTCGTTAACTCACTCCCTCTTTCGGCTTCAAGGAAATATGTAATATTTTGAAAATGCCAAAAAAAAATGTCACTCACGTATATTCCATTTTAAAAAGTGAAAATACAAAAAAAGAACACTTCACTAGAGCCTTAGAAATAAACCAAGCCTGAGTTGCCAAATTATGATATCCATGAAATTAAGGTACCGAAAGGGCATTAGTTTTAATTAACTAATGTAACCAAGTCCCCGAACTCATAATCTCTGGTTCGTAGAAGTAATTTAGTTCTCCCGCTAATTTACTTAGGTTTCTAATCAACCTACCAAAAGTGATTAGTAGCGACTCCAAAATTTAAAACCAATTGAACAAAAAATTAAAGTCGCGATTTGGTAGAGCTTGGGAGAGCTCGAACTAGGTTAGTTAATTTAATCAATTAATTTGGTAATCCATTAACCTAAAAAATGAATTTTAGGTCGCGACAAGACCCTCATTCAATCATGTAAATTGGTAAAGCTGTGACCACTTAGTTAGTGCACCAATAAATCAAGCTGTCAGTTGCATGTCCCACTCTAACCGTGTTTTATTTCTTTAGGCGTCCACTTGTGTGTGTCAGTCACCTGTAACATTGGGAGAAATGCCTGTGAGCCATACTCAATAATAAAGCATCGAGCCTCCGTTAATTTATTCAAGAAAGCGTTATAGGCTTGCCTCTTGGGTTCTGATTATACAAACTAAGATTTTTTTAAAACAAGTACAGGGATCTCCCAATACATTAAGAATGCCCCCAAGTCTGATTCGAATATATTTACGGCCACATCAAAATACGTAGCCTGTACGTTTCTGACTCCAGGAGGATTGACCTCTTCACATGCCCTAGGGTTAAGGAATCGGCAATTTCTCGTCTTTTCGTATTTCTGAAAATAATTCTCGGTGTGCATTATTAAACCTAATTTTGCTCCTGCCTAGGGTATCTGTGATTCTCCTGCAAAAGAAAAGGACATGATTAGTATGCTATGTGTCACGGGCCGATCGAATCACCGATCAATCGCTCGTGCGGCCTTAGGAAAACCTTCCCAAGTCAGCCTTTCCCTCGCTCACCTTACTCGCCTCACAATTCTAGAGAGAAAAACTAGAGAGAGAAGCTATGGTTTTCAATTACTCGTGAGAATGAGATGATACAAATGAGGGGAGGAGAACCCCTTATATACAAGTTCTCGTGCGATGATATCCGTAGATCTCCCCTTTGATCTAACGGTAGAGATTGGATCTCCCTAACTACCACCTACCTGTATTGAATACAACAATACACAATTACAAGTTTGCCCGCCCCTAGGATCCTTCTAGAATTCCCTAGGAGATTCCTTTGCAAGACTCGGTCATTCCTTCGTGTAGAAAACCTCCTCAGATTTGTCTCTTCGTCCAGACCATGTCATTCTCCCCCACCTATTCTGGCGACGCCCTCGTCGCGCTCTTAGCGATGTACGCCTCGACCTGCTTCTGGAACTGCCATAACGACTCGGCAAGTTCCCACGTTGCTTCACTATCGGGGAGTCCCTTCCATCGGATCAAATACTCCTTCTTCGGCGCGCGGTATCTCTTCCGCACGACCCGATCTGCCAGGATGCAGTCGACGTCTCGGTCATAGGAAGTCTTTGCCCCAATAGGCGCCCATTGCGATTTCCCTCGATCCGGATCCCCTTCATCAAGATGAAACGGCTTAAGCATACTTACATAGAACACCGGATGAATCTTCAGCTTGGCCGGGAGCTCCAATTTGTAAGCAGCATTGCCAATCCGTTGCGTAATTCGGAATGGCCCCTCGTATCGTCGGAGTAGCGCCTTATGAACGCCCTTGTATCGTAGCGGCAGCTTGCATAACACTTGGTCTCCGACTTGATACTCTACATGTCTTCGCTTCTGGTCCGCCCATTTCTTCGTCCTCTTTGACGCCTTGTGAAGACATGCGCGAGCAAGATCGGCTTGCTCGTGCCACTCCTCGGTAACCTTGTGGGCGGCCGGGCTACTCCCCTTGTGGCCCGACGCAATCGAGCTCGGCCTGAGCGGTTGTTGCCCCGTCACTATCTCGAACGGACTCCTCCCGGTCGATTCACTACGCTGTAGATTGTAGGAGAATTGGGCTACATCGATCAGCTTCGCCCAATCTCGTTGCGTTGCGCTCACGTAGTGCCTCAGATACACCTCCAATAAGGCATTCACCCGCTTAGTTTGGCCGTCCGTCTGAGGATGAAGACTCGTTGAGAAGTTCAGGTCCGTCCCGAGTAGCTTGAATAGCTCGGTCCAAAATCTCCCCGTGAACCGAGGGTCTCGATCGCTCACGATCGTCCGTGGCACACCCCAGTGCTTCACCACGTGCTTTAGAAATAACTTGGCCGCTTCCTCGACTGGGCAGTCATCGGTGGCCGGTACGAACGTCGTGTACTTAAAGAATCGATCCACCACGACCATCAGTGTCCGACACCCTTCGAACTTGGGCAATCCCACGATGAAGTCCATAGAGACGCTCTCCCATAGACGTTCTGGAACAGGCAGCGGCTCCAACAAACCAGCAGGCGACCTCTGCTCCAGCTTGTCTTGTTGGAAAACCAGGCAAGTTCGAACATAGGCCTCCACGTCGTCTCGCAAGTGCGGCCAGAAATAGTTCTCCTTCACCAGCGCCAGCGTGCGGTGGACACCCGGATGACCAGCCTACTTCGAGTCGTGACACTCGCGAAGGACTTCCCTCCTCAGATTCCCGTAGAGCGGGACATACAGTCGTCGCCCCTTGGCATATAACAGGTCGTCCTTGCACCAAAATCTTCGAGTCTTACCCTCTTTTGCATAGTGCAGGAGTGCTTGCGCCGCTCAATCATGCTTCAAGCCCTCCTTGATTCTTCCCACCAGCGGGCAGTCTGGCCGACTCATGGACGCCAGCTCTGCTCTTCGACTAAGCGCATCGGCTACAGCATTAGCCTTCCCCGACTTGTACTCGAGCACGTAGTCGAACTCCGCTAAGAAATCTTGCCAGCGAGCTTGCTTCGGGCTCAATTTCTTCTGAGTCTGGAAATAGCTCGTCGCCACGTTGTCCGTCCTCACGACGAACTTCGACCCCAGCAAGTAGTGACGCCAAGTGCGTAGGCAATGCACAATGGCCGTCATTTCCTTTTCCTGAACTGTGTACCGCCTCTCGGTCTCGTTCAGCTTTCGCGACTCGTAAGCCACGGGATGCCCATCCTGCATTATAACACCTCCAATCGCAAAATCAGAAGCGTCAGTCTCTACCTCATACGGCTTTAAACAATCAGGCAGCGCCAAGACCGGCTCCTCCGTCATAGCCTTCTTTAGTCTTTCGAACGCCCCTTGACAGCGCTCCGTCCACTCCCACGGCTTCTCCTTCTTTAGCATATCCATGAGCGGAGCGGTAATGCTCAAATAGCCCTTAACAAACCGTCGATAATAGTTAGTAAGGCCTACAAAGGACCGAAGTTCGGTTACCTTCGTCGGCGGTTCCTAACCTACAATCGACTCAATCTTGGCCGGATCCATACAGACTCGTCCACCTCCCACGACGTGCCCCAAGAATGGCACTTCCTGCTGAGCAAAGGCGCACTTCTCGCGCTTCACGTACAGCTCGTGGTCCCTCAGAACTTGGAAGACCTGCTTGATGTGCTTGATGTGCTCCTCGAGCGTCCTGCTGTAGATGACTATGTTGTCCAGGTACACAACCACAAATTGATCGAGGAATTGTTATAATACCTTGTTCATTAGCGTGCAGAACGTCGCCGGTGCATTAGTCAAGCCGAAGGGCATGACCAAGAACTCATACGAGCCATACCTCGTAACGCAGGCAGTCTTCGGCTCATCACCCTCCGCGATCCGCACCTGGTAGTAGCCCGATCGAAGATCCAGCTTGGTGAACCACCTTGCTCCACCAAGTTGATTGAATAAATCTGCGATAAGAGGGATCGGGTACTTGTTCTTCACCGTCAGCTTGTTCAGCGCCCGGTAGTCGATACACATGCGCAGCGATCTATCATGCTTCTTCTGAAAAAGGACCGGCGCACCGAACGGAGCCTTCGATGGACGGATAAACCCGGAATCAAGCAATCTCTTCAGTTGCTTCCTCAATTCTTCAAGTTCTGGAGGTGCCATTCTGTACGGTGCCATAGCAGGCGGTCGAGCATCTGATACGAGCTCGATCCGATGATCCACCTCCCTCACAGGCGGCAACTTCTTCGGCAGCTCCGAAGGCATCACGTCCTTGAACGCTTCAAGAACATGGGTCACCTCCTTCGGGACATCGTCCATCCCATCCTTGGAATCCACCTCCTTCAGCACGGCAAGGAAAGTCTCCTCGCCTTTCCTAGCCCCCTTGGACAATTGCATAGCCAAGAGCATCTTATGGTTGCCTCCCGACTTCCTCTGAATTGGAACCACGCACTGGTTCCGTTCATCCAACACGCAGATGCAATCCGCGAACGGGAGTAGTATCGCTTCGATCCTGTCAATGAATCCCAATCCCATGACAATATCATAGTCGTCTAAAGGGATTACCTCAAGATCCTCCTTGCTTGTCCATTGACCGATATGGATCTCCACGCCTCGTGCTACCCCGCTCATAGGCACTTGCTTCGAATTGACGGTCTTCAGCCATCCCGTCCTCTCCTCAACCTTAAGGTCGAGTTTCTTCGCAGCTTCCTCGGAGATGAATAGATCGGACGCCCCCGTATCCACCAACGCATTCATCGTGGTGTCGCCGATCTTTATTTCCACGAACATCATCCCCTTAGGCTTCGTCGCTTTCTTAGACTTGATCGAGCTAAGGACTCGCAAGGATCCGAGCTGCGTCTCGTCCTTCTCGGCTTGCTTCTTTTCCTCCTCCTTAGCTTTGATCACCGATGCGATCTGCCCCTTGGCTGAGCAATCGCGTGCAAAGTGCAGTCCGTCGCACAAGAAGCACTTGACCTGGAAACGCCTCTTTTCAGGCTTCCCGCTACTTCCACTGCTTGATGCTTCCGTCTTCGCCTTAGGTGGAGCGGTTGGCGGCTTGCTATTGTTTGGGCGATAGGATCTCCCATGATCTCCCCACCAATGCTCTTTTCCCTCAGGTGGAAGTCCGGCTTGCTCACTGGAGCCGGCTTGTATTCCACCATCGATTCGGCCGCAGCCATGGCTGACGCGAGATCCATTGCATTGCAGCGCTTGATCTCTTGCTCCACATATGGCTTGAGACCCCCAAGAAATTGGTAATAGGCCTCGATGTCGCTCATCGTGGAGATTTGAAGCAGCGGCTCCGAGAACTTCCTCACATAGTCCCGGACGCTTCCCCTTTGTTCCAGGCGTCGGAGTTCCTCTCGAGCTTCCTCCTCCGCGTACGCTGGGTAGAACTGCTTACGAAACTCCGCAACGAACATCTCCCAAGAAGTGATCGAACCACCACTTCACTCGTCACACCTACAACGCCACCATAATAGTGCGTTTTCAGTAAGATACATGGCAGCAGTACTAACCTTCAGGGCATCATCAGCAATCCCCGTCGCGTTGAAGTACTGGTTCACGTGCCATAGGAAGTTGTCCACGTCCTTGGCCACCCTTGAGCCTTTGAACTCTTTAGGCTTCGGAGCGTCCACTCGTGGAGCAGGTTGCACGGTGATCACCCCGTTCACGCGTACAGCATCAACTTCAGCAACCTTGACCTTGAATACGTCCAGCTCCCCCCGCATAGCCTCGACCAGGGCTCGCAGGTCATCGTTCTCCGATCGGAGTTCTTCAGCAGTGCACGCCAAGGTACCTAGCATCTCGCCTCGGAGCTCCCCCATGCCGGATTTCAGCTCTTGCACCTCAGCCTCGAGCTTCTCCTTCCCGGACATGACTCCATCAACAGCGTTCTCGGCTAGATCCCCGACTGCGCCTTGGACTTCCGCGAGTGCGACCTCCATCTTCGACACCCGGGTCTCCAAGAGCCCCATTGCACCCCTCGAACTCGATCGAGCACGACCTTTCTACGCCTTGCTGGCCTTCTCAGCATCGCGACCACGCTCCTCGGCAGCCTTCTTTCCCTGGGCAGCAGCTGGCTCGGACGCTGGATCCATCACGCCTCTTGACGAATCTTGGCTACGCACCGGACGTTACGTTGGCTCTGATACCACTTGTCACGGGCCGATCGAGTCACCGATCAATCGCTCGTGCGGCCTTAGGAAAATGTTCCCAAGTCAGCCTTTCCCTCGCTCACCTCACTCGCCTCACAATTCTAGAGAGAGAAACTAGAGAGAGAAGCTCTGGTTTTCAATTACTCGTGAGAATGAGATGATACAAATGAGGGGAGGAGAACCCCTTATATACAAGTTCTCGTGCGATGATATCCGTAGATCTCCCCTTTGATCTAACGGTGGAGATTGGATCTCCCTAACTACCACCTACCCGTATTGAATACAACAATACACAATTACAAGTTTGCCCGCCCCTAGGATCCTTCTAGAATTCTCTAGGAGATTCCTTTGCAAGACTCGGTCCTTCCTTCGTGCAGAAAACCTCCTCAGATTTGCCCCTTCGTCCAGACCGTGTCACTATGTGAGAGAGGTCGATCCATGATTCCTATATTAATCCGATTTTATTTTTTCATTTTATGAGAAATTAGAGAGAATTTTCTTAGAAAAGTATGGATGAATTTCTCAAAAATAATTTTCTTGTAGGTTTTTATAACTTAAAAAATGTGATAAAAATCTCTTGGAGTTCACCAAATTTTTTGAAAGAATTTTCTCCTTTATCAAAATGAATTTTCCATGGTAAATATGTGAGGAAAATCTCATTTTTATTAAAACTGGAAAGATGCAATAAAGTCTTTTATTGGTCAACAAAATTCTCCTAAGGGATTTTTCACATTCATTTCATTTTTTTTTCAAGAATGGGATACCAATTTGATTTTTATTTTGAAAAATGGCCATGATAAATTCAAAATTTGACCGACATCTAACATGAACCGACCGAAAATAAATACAAGATGAAGTTAGAAAACTTACTTTTACCGTGAAGACATACCCATGACATAGACATGCACATGAATCATGAGTTTAAATCTTAGCCCATCTACTCTAAAGGTTGACAAATTGAAGCGAAAGACTTACGGTAAGGCGACAATCTTGCGCACATAATCAAGATTAGCTGTGATTTCACAACGTATGCAGGATTAGCCGGGCCTTTTCACTTCGGCTGCTCGAGTCAAAAAATTATAACCCCCGCTTTGATAATGTTACCAAACCTGAGGCCTAACTTTTAAAACTCATTTTTGAAAAGAGGTTCGGGATTGAATTTGGACTAACTTTCGACATAATCTCACGCCGAACGTTAAAACCAAATCACAATACCATCCTAAAACTAGTGGCCTAGGTCCGATCACAGGACGTGTGTGATGTAGTGCTAAAGCGATTAAACACGCACAGCAGTTAAATTCAAATATCGCTTCAAAAATATGCGAAATTAAATTTCAATTCCCACACACCCCATCTGCAAAGCAAAGGGTTAGTCAAATACTCCACTCCTTATGACTCCTATCTGCAAAAACATATAACACCTATAGAATGAGTTCCAAACAATTGCCAAGTCAAATAATTTTTATGAAATTTTTCAGACCTAAGTCCATTAGGATCTTAAGTTTTTTCAAAAATTAAGAATAAGTCCCCAGCAGAGTCGTCAAGCTGTCATGACCCTAAAAATTTTCGATCGGTATAGAATTTTCAGGTTAACTAATTATTAGGCTAATTAGATGAAATAACCTAATACAAACCCTCCCAAGTCCTACCGAATCGCAACTTTGGTTTTTGTTTAAATGATTTTAGAATTTGGAGTCACCACTAATCATTTTTTGTAGGTTGATTAGAAGCCTAAGTAAATTAGTAGGAGAACTAAATTACTTCTACGAACCAGAGATTATGAGTTTGGGGACTTGGTTAAATCAGTTAATTAAAACTAATGCCCTTTCGGTACCTTAATTTCATGGATATCCTAATTTGGCAACTCAGGCTTGGTTTATTCCTAAGGCTCTGGTGGGATGTTCTCTTTTTTTATTTTCACTTTTTAAATAGAACGCATATGAGTGACATTTTTTTGGTATTTTCAAAATGTTAAATATTTCCCTGAAGCCGAAAGAGGGGGTGAGTTAACAACTTCTGTGCAGTGCTGCGACCTACTCATTTTGGGATCTGGTGATTCAAAAGTTGAATTACAGGAAGTAAATGACAGTAAATAAAGACCTCCGAAGAATGGCTCAGCCTTGGCTTGGCCCTCCCTTTTGGGGTTTAATGGTACGGAAATGAAATTACAGGAATTTAAATGACAGTAAGTAAAAACCTCCAATGGGCGGCCTAGCATTGACTTGGCTATTTCCTTTGGGGTTTAATGTGCAGGAATTTAAATTACGGTAAGTAAAAACCTTCAATGGGCGGCCTAGCATTGGTTTGGCTCTTCCCTTTGAGGTTTAATGGTGCAGGAATTAAATTGCGGGAAGTAAATGACCTCTAGTGAGTGGGCTCTATCCTTCACATTTTGGGGTTTGAATTCAATAAAATAAAATATAATGAATTGATTCAACAATTCGAATCAAAATCTATCCATGGGTCGGCTGAAAATTTGACGGACGTTTTGGACTGTCTGGGCCAATTTTACTTGCACCTTCATGAAATTACCATTGGTATAAAGTCGTTATTACCTAATATAAAATATAGGGAAATGGAAGATGGAGAAAGTGTATACAATTTGTGCTAATTTGCGACTAAAACCACAAATACATGAATAAATAAAAATACTTACCTCGAATTTGCTTGCCCGTTGACGAGGATGAACTCTTGATTTATGTTGATCGATGAAGGAATTTGTGATAATCCTAATATTTTGCAGAAAAACCCTAAAAGTTGTGAAAATTAAGAAAAAATTACATTCGATTAGTTTGACCTCTTCTCACATTTTTGAATTCCCGAGCCTTCCAAAATGACCATTTTGCCCCTCTGGCCAAGCTGACTCAAACCATTCCAAATCGCCCTTGAAATTAATTGACGTGATTCCTAGATTCCTTAGACTCCTCTAGATTTTAATTGACTTGATGTGATGTGATTTCTCCATGTTTGAATTCTTTGATTGCGCTTATATTTTAATGATTGTGATTGGTAAGATAGATAGTCCTATTTGCATGAACCCCTTAGACTTCCAAAACCTACCTTACCCAATCTCGTCTGCATGAATTCCTTAGATTAGGAAATCACTCAATTTAGGTACCGAAAGTGCGTCAATAGCAATATTGGCGTAACTAAGTTTTCGAATCTAGATCTCTAGTTTTCGTAGGATCGAACGATCTCTCCCAATCGTTCGATAGGGTTTCCAGTCATACCCTCCAATAAATGATTGGTGGCGATTCCGATGGCATGCACACTATTCACATGTCACCCGACTACACTAAAGTCGATCTCGATTTAAATTCCCTGACGCGAGTTGGTATGGGCCTGGGAGGGCCCGAGCTGAGCCCAGACATCAAATGGGCCTAGCAATCCATTAACTTCCTCGGGATACGGGAAATCTCAGAAGGGTCGCGACAATGAGCTCGGGAGGGAGTTGGCCGAGCTGAACAGCGAGGCGAGCTAGAGGCGTTCGCGACTGGAGCTGAGGACGAGGAGCAGGTTTAAGCTGAACCGGAGGAGTAGCAGCAGCGAACGAACGACAACTGCAAACAGGAGATTCCAACACCAGCAACTCGCAGCAGCGACCAAGGACCAACCGAAGGAACGAAAGCAAAAGCAGCAGACGGTAGAGCAAGCAGTCGAGTAGAATCAGTAGAGGAAGAAAGACCGAAGCCGAGCGAGACAAAGAAGAGGAAGGAGAAGAAGACAAAGCCAGTTGCACTCCTTTCTCGCGTGAATAGTAGGGGAAAAATTCAAAAAGTTGGTGCTGGAAATGATGAAAATCTGATCTGATTTGCACGGGAAATAGGCATTAGTAGAAATGGTGCAGAGAGACGTAGCGTTTGATGGGGGGTTCAGCCGAAAAGAAATAAGAGGGAAAGGGGAGAGTGCACGGTCAAAGTTTCAAAAAGAAGCCAAGAAGAGAGAGAAAGGTGTTAGTGGGGTGGACTGTAGCCGAAAATTAGAGGGGAAAATGAGGGTCCCATGACCACTTCTCCATCGAAGTTTTTTTGTCCATAGCGCAAGAATATGAGGGCATATCACAGGAGGAGATACGGAAGTCGGACGAGGAGGAGCAGAAGAAGCCGGAGGCAGAGGACCAGCAGAAGAAAATGGAGTAGCAGCAGAAGGATCGGGAGGAGGAGGAGCAATCTGATGTCTGTTGCATCTCTTGTTTGATTCGTCTCATTTTGTGAGAAAAAGTCTGGAAAACTTTTATGTTTGATTCCACTTAGGTTAATTATTGATCATTCTGTCGACACACGTTCATTTGCTGATGCATTGATTGGTCTAGTGTTGTTAAGTTGTTGCTTAACAGTATTTTCTCGTCGGACAAGTTTACCTGAGTTGTCTTCCGGATAGGCTGTTATTTCTTCAAGCTCTCGTACACGATGGTGAAATCCCTATTTCTAAGTCTCATTTGAGCTGGTATAGATGATGGTGGCGTGTTACTGCAATAATTTCTGTTTGAAATTATAATTCCAATCGCAGAATGACGGTCACTAGCAGTCGAGAACTTTTGGAAGATAAGCTAGTGAACCGAGCACTAGAGAAAGATTGCTGCTGGAGTTCAAAAACGATTCTGAGGAAGTACCGTCGGCAGTCACTCAGGGGGTCCAGTGGCAAGAAAAATTGGATGGTTTCTGATCAGTTTTCGCTTGATACAACAACTAAAGCACATAGGTTGCTAGTTGTTGGCACTAAATCTTTGTTGATGAACTATTTTAAAGCTGCCTAAATCATATTCGGATTAATGTCAGAATGTTGTTGTCACATAGTCGATTCAGCCACAGCAGATTACTTTTATTGTTCCGGGTGTTGAAAATTTTGACCAGAAGGAAATTTCAGACTTTGCACAGGGGGCTGAAGATAACTTGGTCAGTTCCTCTTGTATATTCCAAACACGCCCATTTTTTTTTTTTTTTTCTGTCTAGACTAGTAATTTCTTGTTTGGCTTCATGCAGGACCCAGCATTGCTTGAATTTGCTCGGGTTGAGCTTCTGGAGAAAAATAAGTCAGTAACAGCGGAAGAATTGGCGGAGGTACTATATCATGCATTTTTGGATGCTAGCTGTGCTCTTTCATTTTATAACGTCTGCTATTGCACTCGTCTTTTGCTTTTAAAGGATGGAATTTAGTTCACGATCCTTGAGTTCGTGCATACTGAGTTTTTGTTGTACACTCTTTAGCCTATCCATCACATGTCGATTTCCCCCTTCCCCCCCCCCCCCCCCATAAGAATGGACATAGTAAAAGAGCAGAGCCCATGAAGATTCAAATTGAATACTAACACAATTTAGATGTGATTTTCAATCTCAATAGGAAAACCCATCTCACTATATCTGTCCAGCATCAACTCTTTTATATCATACAGTACATATAGCCATGATAGATAAATTGTACAAACATGGAACTACAGAAAGCAAATTAAATCAGCCAACCATATACCACCACACACCAAGTGGATTCGAATTCACAAAAAGAATGGAAAGAATGACAAACTTTGAGCACACACAAACCATCTCAAGAAACCTGTAACATGAGTGTGAACGTATTATAGATGACCAGCTCCCCTGTTTATTGCTCTCTCCAGCCTCGTCTCAAAAGGGGTGGAGTGCCAATTCACTTTCTTATCCTGCAATATCAACAGAAAGAGAAAAAGAGAAAGAAGAAGATATTAATTTCCTTCCCACTTTTACCTCATCAAAACCACTTACACATCTGCGATCACCCAATACCTCTCTGTATTTGCTGGTGGTGTTTGGTATTCCTTTGAAAGAAGCAGTTGAGCGACAATCGCCAGCCGAATCCGACTGGCTCCAGTATGTTCCGACAGTCCCGATTATGGGCATTTCATCAGGACTTCTGCTTGGTGACTTCCTCGCTGAAGACTTGGCTGAAAACTGTCTGAGTTCCTCAACAGTCAATGCACCTAGAATTGGTCTATCTTCTTGGCTCCTTGGCGAGCTCATAAATCCTTTTAACACGCTTGTCTCAACTATGTCAGAATCCAAAGCCATTGCGCCCTTCTTTTCAATCGGCTTAGTTACTGAGGAAGGCAACCAGTTAGAAAGGCTAGCATCCACCGGCACTTCTTCGGTGGATTTCTTCAGCTCATTTTGTTTTGCCTTGAAACTGAATGATACTTCCTTCAAAGCTGGTGTGGCGTCGAATGACATCCTAGCTTCTTGGTCGAAGCTCAAATTCTCCTTCCGTTGCTTCGGCAGCGAGGGCATCCCTTTCGCTTTCGCAGCCTTCCATTGAGTTAGATTTTCAACCGGATTCAACACCGAATGGATGTACACACTCCTATCTCGAGCATTGACATTTGACTTAGTCAGGTTCATCTCCACTGCAGGAGATTCGCGGTGCAAATATTCAGGATTGCAGACCTCCCTATGGGTTGGCCGAACTGCCCTTGTTTCTTCGATCTCATCATCGCCCTCATATATCTCATTAGAGTCGTGACCTTCATCCACATCATCGCGGTCATCATCATAATCATCATCTGTCAGATCACTCACATTGCAATCTAAGTCCCCATCTTCATCGTCGCTGTCTCTACAGTTCTGGTACCTGTGGTTTGGAGGGTAAGATCTGACACTGGACGCAACCGAGCTATCCTCAGAAGCACACTGAGCTTGACTTAACTTTATAAGGTTATCATCTGATTCGACAATGTCTCGACTCTCCTGTAAAGTTTCTTCTCCAGCATCATCATCATCATTAGGAGGCGAAACATGCTCATAAGTTTTAACATTCGAATCAAATGTTACTTTCTTCCGGGTACTGCAGCTCAATGGCTCCTCAGGCTTGTCACTACACCAATAAACACAACTTATCTCACTACCCAAAATTACCAACACACAACCAATTCAGTTGAAAGACATGCATAAAAGATCGAAGAATGTGTTTAGTTTGACAAATAAGGGAAAAGAAATTACTCACAGCACATTAGAAACCGAAGTAACTGGTTTCGCCCGGATTTCTTGCACAGCTGAAACGGTGCACTGAACCGGCGGGCTACCTGAATTCCGCTGCAACAATTAACAGAATGATCCAGTGAGAATCAACAAAAGAAAAATCAGACGGAAACAAAACCACTTCAAAGATCCAGAAAACCAAAAAGAAGAAGAAACAAAAAAAGAAAAAAGCAAGTGAAAGGGCAACGTTGAACAAAGAGAGACGGATCCGCAGCTCGACGTAGTAGGCTTACGTGGTCGCGAGGCTGGACTTTCCTCCTTTGCTTCCGCCGTTTCCCATCTTTCGACGAACCGAAGCACGCGAGGAAGCAACCCATCCCCGACCCCTCTCCCTCCTTCAAAAGGCTTCAAGTCCTCGTGTGAAGACGAGACGACTCCTGATCAAGAAGCAGCATCCATGGCTTCTTCGGAAGCACAATCGATCGCTCAGACGATGGAGAGCCAAGCGATTTGAACTTGCGGTAAGAGTTTTAGGGTTTTACGCGTTCCTGTTATAATAATCTTCTTCGTCGATTGCTATTCGTTACGAAAAGGCAAGTGACCGTTGGAGTTGATGATGTTGGGTTGGGTCAGCACTGCGACCCGATGTCGAATTGAATATAAAATCGTGCCGAATAAAAAAAATTGAATAAATAATCTCCATTTATCAATTTCGGGCTATGGGACCCGATTCGGACCGTTATGTGAGAACCGGGTCCCATCCCAATGCATCTTCAAAAGCAAGTATTTCAATGGCTAAAAAAGCAATTCCGATGATCGGTCAGCAACTTCTACACGCAACTGGCAACTTTATAGACAAAGGCCCCGCCGGTGAGATGGCTTCGCATTACTCAGCCAACGCGTTGTCCAGTGGCCTGGCCAGCGAGCGCATCACGGAGCGCTTGCTGTTCTCTAATCCTTGGGTCAGCCCGATGGACCTGTGAAGCCACCCGGTTCCGCAATCCAAGTTCGGATTATCAGGGCTATCCCCGCATTCAGCAAACCATTCAAGATGAACACCCAAGTGACAAAGGAGCTTCAGGGTATTCCAAGCCACCCAGTGTCGGGAGCGACGGATACCAATCCAATGTCGGAATGAACGCCCGAGTGACAAAGGCGCTTCAGCGTGTTCCAAGCTGCCCAATGCCGGGTGCGACGGATTCCCATCCAATGTCAGAATGGTTGACACTAGAGAGTTGCAGTCAGTCATCACATATGATGGCAAGGGACCCAAGTAAAAGGAAAGTTGATAATTATTGACAGAAACCAATCCATACATCTGCACAAAACCACCCCGAAGAACCAGGGTCTCTATTCAGATACCTTGTGTACATGTAAAACAGCCAATAGTTAATTTCCTAAATGCGACATTTAGCACTTTGAACTGTCGGAAAATTGCGCATAAATGAATGCATGCTACGTATGTCCTTTGAAGTCAAAAGCCAAGGGCCTCTTATGTAGGAGTACCATCAGAGTAGCTGACTATTTCACAAGATAAACACAATGACCCACGTAGGCTGGAAGAGAATTTTGTGCGCACATCTTTCGATTCGTGTTCTTTCCTGCCACTGCAATTTCTCCATTTATGATAGTGAAACTACATGCCAACAAGAAGCAGTAGCCATATGTTGCTTGAACAGGTCCAACTGGAAAAGCAAACAATAGTATTCTTGGTGAGAGGCATATGAAATGAAAAAACCTTTTGGTGGCCTTTTCCAATCAGGAGGAACTCTAGAGTGAGTAAAATATCAGCAAATGAAGATGGCATAGCGCATGAAGTAAAATGGTAAACAGAATCAGTAAATCATCGACACGTTTTTCCAGGCATCTGTCGTGGCTCAAAGAGCTGGCTAGTGCAAATACTTATCAGAAGCATCTTCTGTTTATTACACTTCCTTTTACGTTCAGTAAGTTCATAACATGAAAGAGATACTGCATGGATGGCATGCATGAGTTCATGATATTTTAGGTATTCGAGAACTATCAGACACCATTTTCCTTTTGACCTTCCATCAGAAAATAGACTTAAGTACCAGCTACATATGTCCTCTCTCCTACCTATACACAGGAATCAACGCAGAATTTCTACCACAGCTTTTAAAAATGCAAAGGTTGCGAAATCTTTATCGAATCCTGTCGTAATATCATTCCTGGCCGCAGATCTGATTTCAGATTCAGAAAAAAAAAACTCCATACAGATCTCTTTCTCCAACATAAACAAACTCAAGTTATACACGCAAACACAGATTACAGGTTTTTCTAAAGAGTATAATTTGAAGCTTAGTATCAATTGATGAAGAAAAGTTTCCAGCTCCTGGCTATCTGGGGCCTGCATAGAGTACAAGTTTGCCTGATAGGTCTACCATAGATCGGACATCATACATAGATATCTGTTTTAAGGCTATTTGACTTTGATGTCCAGGAAGGATGACATCAGCAATATGGTGCTTGTTATTGTCCTCAGGCAGACCAGTGAGAAACTGTTGTTACTGATTTTTTTTGGCATGACCAAGATGACATGAATGTAACTAGCAAAGGAGAGCCAGAAATTGGTCCTGATGTATCCACATTTTCTACATCTTGTGCTCTAGTGCACAAGATTCATCAAGCTTTTGAATAAACCAATGATAGGACCAAAATGATTTACCTCAGAAGAGTTAAAGGCAGGGAAGACCTCTGGCTTTTTCTTGCAGATAACCACCTGAATTTATCATTATATCAGACAAAATCCTCATCATCCTCGTCATCATAGTCAGAATCTGATTCATCATCACTCCCAGGTTTCATAAACCTATGCATATCGAATGATGGCAATGCATCCATCTCTTCCAGATCAATACTGTCATAATTCATCCTTTCATTGAACTTCTCATCAGAACAGTTGAGAAGCCAGGCAAGAGAACATTTTAAACCCTTCTTAGCAATCCTTCTATATCGTGGTTTTATAGTGGATTCGAGACCATAAGTGAAAAATGATGGGAACGCGACCAAGTCCTCCAAAGGCATTTCCATTTCTTTTCTAAAGTAGTCAAAACTGAGCTTCATTATATCTATATTCAAGGCTAGCAGCTGAGGACACCCAACAACCATATCCTTAACTTGTTGCAATGAAAATCCGCAATCCTTGAGAAAGTCCACGTGCTTCACGACAGCAGTATTACTGAGGCTGACAACCTGTGGCATCCTCTCGACAACTCTGCCGAATTCTTCATCACTCAACTCAGTAACTGAACTAAGCAAAGACCGCTGATTCAGAAGCTTAGGCTTCAAATCAGCCCCTATGATCTCAGGATACTGCACCACAACCGAGGGAACCAACGCTCTCCTGATGTGAAATTCTAATAGTGATTCCACATTGGGAATCACTGTCTCGTCTAATCCAAACCCAAGTACGTAAGGACTCTTCTCTATCAATCTAGCCACAGCTAATCTCGGAATGCCCACGTATTCAAGATACTCCACAAAGGGCTTTATCACACGGCCCACTCGCATCCCCAAAATCTCCGGATATCTAGTCAAGACTCCCCCAATCTCTCTTCTACCAACCCCAATCCCAACCAAGTAAGCAACCGAAGTACTCATAGTCCCCTCAAGCTTAAACCCCAGAACTTCCGGGTACTTTTCAAGAACGCGGGGAACGTCGTTCGGCTTAATGTCCATACCTTGAAGGTACTTGACCACCGGAGCTAGGTCGACCACAACACTTGCATGAAGAACCTGCGGATATCTCCTCAGAAACCCCACGAGCATCGACTTCCGAACGCCTAACTTGCCGAGGTAATCGAGCACCGGAATCATGTTCTTCTTCACGCTGCAACCCAGGACAAGGGGATAGTTATTGATGTCCTCGATGGTGAGCCCCAATTCGTGAAGAAAATCAATCCGCTCCTTCATGACCTCGACCGTGACCGGAAGCTCCAGCCCATCGAGCTCGTCGGGGACGATCCCAATCCCGCGGAGGAACTCGTAAACCCTAGCGCGATTCTCTATCCTCTCGCTCCTCATCTCTGCCAAGCTGGGGCGACTGTACAGGGACGAGGGGGAGTCCCTATCCCGCCGGCCCAGGCGAACCCTGTTCGGCCTCGTCGCAGTCGAGTCGCCCGACCTGGAGGACGAATTTCGCTCCGAGACGGAGGTCTGGAACCGCGAGATTTGCAAGATGCGGCGGTCGCAGCGTCTCCGCAGAGGGAGGTTCGATCGCCATGGGAGTCGGACGGGGAGGTCTTGGTGGGCGAGCAAGAAGGTGGGTTTCGCGACGCCTGAGCAGCTCCTGGACAGCATGTCTGGATGGCCTTCGAAATGGTGCGAGAATCAGCAGAGAGCCATGGAAATTGGCTCTAGAAATCCTTCAATTGGAGGTTCGAAGGATAAGAGCGGTCTGGGGAAGTGAAGCAGTGAAGTGGGGAGCTGAGGTTTAGAAACGTTCGGCTTTAGCGTCTTCGAAATCGATGCAAGACTCCGACCAAAAAACCAAAACTCCATGCAAGAGAGCCGAGCTACAGTTAGGGTCATCGGTTCCCCCCGTCCCATCCGGTTCCTTTAAAAGAATCGAAAACCGAACCGATAATCTTGATTATCAATTTTCAAAATCAAAGATCGGACCGACGGTCTTAGAATTAGACCAAATCGGACCAATCTATCTTGCTCGATTCTCGGGCTATCCAATAAAATTGATAAATTATTATAGCGTAGATAGTCTTCCTCATTCAGAAGAGGTAAAAACTGAAAGACAACGTGGCTCTGGTTGATCTAGCTTATGCTTATGTTATGTAATATTGCATCAATATCCAATTAGCACTAGATCGTCAATAAGGGCTATGTGGATATAAAGAAGACTGAAGTATAGTAATTTTTTCATAGGAGCAAAGTACTAAAGAGAGGAAGCACATCAAGTTCATCCCCTAAGGCAACAAGACGTGAGAGAGGGAAAGAGGGCGAAGCATGAGAGTCTGAGAACGGGGGAAGAAGATGGCTGGGACGGAAAGAATATATTAGGGATAGGTTTAAGAAATTTAAAAAAAAAAAGTTAAAATTTTTTGGTTTGGTCTAAGCCTGTACCCCTTGTAACTGGGAACCCGATTGCTAGTCTGGGCGGTTCCTAATTCAGTCGGTCCAACTTGCTCACACCTAGTTACAATAACGGAAAATTCCAAGTAAGGGCTGATTTTCTAAAATAAAGATTTAAAGTGGTGCTTATTTTAAATAAAAGACTAAAGTGATTATGATTGTTTCAAACAATGGCCGACTAAATATTTCGGCCGATCAAGGACATTTTCGTCAAAATATAATTTTAACTTAATTTCTAGTTAACTTAAATAAAAATAATAATAAAGTAAAATAATAAAAGGAAATTAGGCAGGAGGGCATGTGAGGGCAGCCTTCCCACCTTTGTTAAGAAAAAAAAAGTAAAAGTAAATAAAAAATAAATAACGAAAATGCCCAAACTAATCGGTGAATCAAGCCCTTTTTTCATACTAATATGATCACTTTAGACCCTTATTTGAAATAATATTAATTTCGTATATTTATTTGAAATAAGATCTACTTTAAACTCTTATTTGAGAAATTGTGGATATTTCAAGTCCTTAATTGAAATTTTCTCCTAAAATTGAGCATAGGTCAAGAATAAACTCTAAAATCGGATCGGATCAATCTTATCCTACCTAGCTGGTTCTAGTCCGATCCTCAGTGCCAAATTTTTGGAACCTCTTACTACTAAACTAGTCCTAATTTTAGATGTAGAATTGACCTAACCAGACGGAGAAATCCTAAATATCTCATTGAGTTTTACCTTGCATCTTATACTCTTATTGATACTGCATCTATCCTTGATTTCTCTATCTCGCTCTTTACACTGCTTCGCCCACTTCTTCATATTTCCGCGAGATGAATCTATCGTTTGAAGCTCATGAGCCTCTTATGGATCGGTCGGTCGACCTTATAAGAAGAATCCAAGACGCTCAAGCTCCAATTCTCCGATTCTAGTAAATATAGAGGTGTTTTGGAGGCATATGTGCTGCATAACAAAAGAATCGAAGTCTCGAACAAATCTATAGGGGAATGAGTCATATGATCTATTATTTTCTGAAATGAATAAGCATCATTGGCAATGTAATTTTGTTTCTCCACAGGCAGTATTGAGATCGGTACAGGCATGCATCATCATGTTTAGTAATCATTTATAAGAACACGTGTCCTAATCTCAAGAGTCGGGTGATGGAAAAGTGTAATCTGACAGACGAAATAATATTAAAGTATAGGGGACATTACTGCTAAGTACCTACATGTAATTTTGGTAGTAACTTTGTTTGCCCTGAACTCTCGTTATATATTACGATGATATGTCTTGTAATTATAACTTGATTTCGATACTGACAGTGAAGAAATTATCTAATGAGATACGTGAGTTTTTGCCTTTATGATTCCGAAAAGAATTTTTCTACATAAAAGTCCATTTCTTCTTATCTGATTTCTCTATTATGTTTCGCATCACTAACCTCACGAGCATATTATGTAGACATGCAAAGATTAAAAAAAAAAACTCACAATAGGTTAAGATTTTGGACCTTAGGTTCCGTATAGACATTTCGAAGGGGGATCCCAGAAAGCACATCTTCAATTATAAAATCAGTATCCATATTTCTCTTCATGGTACTTGGACATGCCATATTTCTCTCCTATCGATTCCCTCACTTGCTTTTCATGCTTACTGTGATGCTAACTAGACAATGGATGTTACTAACCACAAGTCCATTATAGGATTTTGTATCTTTCTGGGTGATTATCTAATTTCTTGGCATGCCAAGAAGCAGTTTGTCATGTCTCACGCTTCTACTCAGTTTGAGTGTCGTGTTATGGCTAACACTATATTTGAGATTATTTTGCTTCATCTTCTCCTCGCTGCTCTAGGTGTTGCCTCATCTACTCCCATTCCTCTTCATTGCGACAATAAGAGTGCTATTCACATTGCTCCAAATCTGGTCTTTCATGAGCGTATGAAGCACATGGGCATTGATTGTCACATCATGCATCATCAACTCCAGGCATGTAGCCCAACTTGCCAACTTATTCACCAAATCTCTTACATCACAATAATTTGTTATTCTTCATTCCAAACTCTCATTGGTTGACTCACCTTGAATTTGAAAGGGGAGGGTGGTAGATATTATATATATATATATATATTAGGATTAGGGTTTTCCCTTTAGTGTATGTATCTACATTTATACCATTCCTTGTATGTATATTTATATTGGCCTTGTGTCTAATTATAATTTGATCATTCCATTATCTACTTCTCTAAATCTATCAGAACGCACAAAGAGTTCTCTGTTAAATATGATTGGATTTTCGACAAGTTACTAGTAGCGGAAACACTTGTTGATGGCTATGATTATCGTTGATCATAACATAGCCTTCAACCTATGATAACGATTGGTCGACAGTTAATACTTAACAAAATTTGGCTAAATGTTGAACATAGGGAATGTGAAGAAGGAGATAAAGTCAGGATGCCAATGGAAGATGAAGATATTGATTGATAATTAAGTCCAGTGGCAACTGAGATATTGTAATTGCTTGTAGATGCCATCATCATGAAGCATAAAGTTGTGGAGATGTAGTTGCAACATCAATTTGCTTGTAATCGCTTATAGGCAATTACACTTTGTAGCTGGCTATATAAAACCGTGTTGAATTGTTGTAAAGGGGACACCATCACTAACACCCATTTATGTATTTTCTCAGTTTCAATTTATCAACTTATGAGTTTCCCATACTTGTACTTCCATTTCCTTTCGACTTAGCTGTTTGCGATCCTTGTTGTGGAATTTACTTCATATCCGAATTGCTTCCGACCCGACTCGACGAAAACCAAAGATCAACCTCTCTGGTGAAAGTTATTTCGTTGCTTGGGCCGATGCCCAGCTTAACAAGTGTTATACCTGCTTTTCACGTCATCTGTGTGGTTCGTTGATGTGATGTTTACTATGTCTACTGCATGAATCACAAAAAAAAAAAAAAGTGACCTATTGGTGCATCTTTTTCAAACTTGGGCAGGTGCTACCAAATTACCAATAATAATTAATAAGGCAGGTGGCTTTAACACTGTCTCTTCTCCATGTCTCCGGCTAAAGTGCTAAACATCGATTTCGTCATTTCGAAATGACTCGTTCAAATATAGGTGGACGCTGCAAAAAAACTTGAATTCAACTCCAAGACCCACATTCAATAGTTTTTCATGGCCAGACAACCTTATTATGTCATCTATTTCTGTCGTCTCATGGATGCTTCCGGCGAAAGCAACGCCGGAGGCAATGAGACTCTTCATTAAAAGACAAAACCGCCAGCCTCAGCAATTAGATTAATCCGTTAATTTATCGTCATTAAGGGTCGTTTTCCAATAACAAAACAAGGGTTAAAAAACTCTGTGCTTGTTGCTTATTTTTTAGCGTTCTTCTTGATGTCGATGCCATTGAGAAAGACACGGTCATAATCGATTAATTTTGCAGATTTGCCGAGGGAGGTACATCAAAACGATTAGTACAACCATAAAAAAATAGATAAGAATCTCCGTTTTTTTTTTATCTTTCTTTACGCAATTTCCCGAAATGACATGGCGTGATATATCTTCAATTCAATCGCGAGTCTTATTTTAAAAGATTGATACAGTACTTCTGCGGAAAGATGGATATAGTACCACCCGGTTCCACTTTACGGTGAAGGGTAAAAACCAATTAGTCGGCCTAAGGGGATCTTAGGTAACTAAGTGAACATATATTCCCGTCCGTAAGAGTTAAAAAGTCGGGATCTCTCGGAGAAAATTATGAAAGCGTGACCTTGATAAGCCAACCTTATGAAGAGCATAACAAGTTGAATGAACACTGTTAACAGAGGAAACCCTCAGTGCTCTTCCTCTTCTTCCCTTCAGAACATGATGACAGGAAAGGTTGAAGAGAAAGGAAGTGCAGAGAAAGATGATTGCACACAAGATGGCACCGTGGACCTCAAAGGAAGACCCATCCTAAGATCCAAGACCGGCCGATGGAACGCTTGCTCCTTCATCGTCGGTAAGGGTGCAGCTGGCAGCGCGGCCTTTTTCTAAGGAATGGAGGCTTGGTTGGCGGATCGTAGTCATGTTTCGAGTTCATAAATTTTCGCTTCGATACATAATAGCCAAAGCTGCTGGATAAGCAGTTCATTCTAGAAAGTGCAATTTCATATAGTTGACTTTCAGATCTATCACGTTGTGCCATACTCAAAATTCTGCTTATGCAATTCATGTTTACGAGTCCTCACCAAGTTGGGCAGAGAGATATAGGAGTCCATGATCTAATCTATGTTCTGCCGTTGTTTATGTAGGATACGAGGTATTTGAGAGGATGGCGTACTATGGGATTGCATCAAACCTGGTGGTGTACTTGACGAAGAAGCTCCACGAAGGCACTGTGACATCCTCGAACAACGTCACGAACTGGTCCGGGACGGTTTGGTTGACGCCCATCCTCGGCGCTTACATCGCCGATGCTTATCTCGGACGTTACTGGACTTTCATTTCCGCATCCGTCCTTTATCTCACGGTATAGTGTGTAGGCGTGAGTAAAAAAATCAGATCCTCCCAAACAGGACCAAATCGTATCTAACCAGTTGATTTTGGATGGTAACCAGTGGGTACCGGTATGGTTCTCGGTTCCAATTTTTTGGAACCAACGGGTACCGGTTTGGTTCATGGTTTCAAGTAGGAACCATCCAACCGAACCAACCGGACCGATTCCAATTTCCTATTTTCGTGTTATTAATAGGCGAACTTGTATCTGTTGCTTATCTTCGATTCGTTTTCCTTCTTTCTTTTGGGTATTTCGTGGTTTCGTGCTGTCTTGTCGGTGCTCTTGTCCTTGGTTCTTTCCCGTTGTGTTCATGAAGTTCATGAACAGAACATGGGCTTCCAACATAGATGGGCATGAAGTTCAATTCTTGCAGTTTGTAAAATGAGATGTTGAACTTTTCAACTGGCCAATTCCGCAAAAATAAATGTAGGCCTATGGAAAAATCGATGATTAATATAGCTAGTGACGCCTTTCGTTGTTGTTAATTTATTGATTTTGGAAACATATTAAGGTGCTACAAAAATTGTGAATCACCCACTCATTTTATGAATTCATCTGGGAATCGGACGGGTGATTCGATTTTCAGGTAAATTCATGAAATAAATGTGTAGTTCACGGTTCACATGTTACGAAACTAGTTTCTAACGGGTGATTCTCGATTCTAGGATGGAAACTACCCATTCTAAAACCGATCACCCCTAGTATTGCATATGCATTCGGATTCCTTTACGTAGGTACACATATAAAGTTGGTCTTTGACACGATCTACAAATGCACAGGGCATGTCCCTCCTAACGCTGGCGGTGTCGCTGCCATCGCTGAGGCCGCCGTCATGCGGGCCTGGGATCAAAGAAGAGGAATGCGACGAGAACGCCTCAGCCCTCCAGATAGGTATCTTTTATTGCGCCCTCTACATAATCGCTGCCGGGACGGGTGGGACCAAGCCCAACATTTCGACCATGGGCGCGGACCAATTCGATGAATTCGAGCCCAAGGAGAGGGCACAAAAGCTCTCGTTCTTCAACTGGTGGATGTTCAGCATCTTCTTCGGGACACTCTTCGCAAACACATTCCTGATCTATGTACAAGACAACGTGGGTTGGGCATTGGGTTATGGCATCCCCACACTAGGTCTTGCAATATCAGTCCTAGTGTTCTTGGTGGGCACTCCATTTTACAGGCACAAAATGCCCTCGGGAAGTCCATTCACAAGGATTGCTCAGGTATTGGCGGCGTCGATCAGGAAGCGGAAGTTGCCTGTTCCGACTGATCCGAAGGAGCTTTATGAATTGAGCCTCGAACACTACGAAGAAATGAAGAAACTCCGGATCGATCACTCTACTTCTATGAGGTTCACACTTCCCCAGCTGTGGATTGTATATTTGTAATCAGATTGTTTCGTTAGCATTAATCATGACCGTTTGGTGTCGCATTCGTAGATTTCTTGATAGAGCCGCGTTGAAGATTGATTCAAGCTCGGCATGGATGCTATGTCCCGTGACCCAAGTAGAGGAAACCAAGCAGATGATCAAAATGCTCCCGATCCTAGCGGTGACGTTCATCCCGAGCACCATGTATGCGCAGGTGCACACGCTCTTTATCAAGCAGGGCACGACCCTGGACCGAAGCATGGGCCCGCACTTCGACATCCCTCCCGCAAGCCTTACCGCGTTTGTCACGATCTTCATGCTCCTAAGCCTCGTCATATACGACCGGTTCTTCGTTCCCGCTCTCAGGCGCTATACCAAGAACCCTAGAGGCATCACATTGCTGCAGAGAATGGGGGTAGGGCTTGTCCTCCACATCATCATAATGGTCACCGCTTGTCTGGCCGAGAGGCGGAGGCTGAGCATCGCCAGAGACAACGGCATTACGGGTAAGCTCCAAACAGTCCCTCTCACCATCTTCATTCTCATGCCGCAATTCGCCCTCATGGGAGTGGCCGACACTTTCGTCGAAGTGGCGAAGATCGAGTTCTTCTACGACCAAGCTCCAGAAGGCATGAAAAGTCTAGGAACATCTTACTTCACCACAAGTTTAGGTATTGGGAACTTCCTAAGTAGTTTTCTTCTCAAGACGGTCGCCCGAATCACCAAGGAACACGGCCACAAGGGTTGGATCTTGGACAACCTTAACATCTCCCACCTCGACTACTACTACGCGTTCCTGGCGGTCCTCACGTTTCTCAATTTTCTTGTGTTCCTTGTCCTGGCCAAGTTTTTCGTCTACAACGAGGAAGTAACCTTTGATAAAGAGATGGAAGCTTTGCCTGCTAATTCAGCTCATCACGAGGCCATGAATGTCGGATGAAGACACGACAAAACATTGTGCCCACATGTAATCATTCTTAAGATCGATATATTGTAAGCTTTATTGCATATAGTTGATGGACATCATCCTCTTTATTCGCCTATGATTATCAGTTCGTCAATGATCTAGTCGCGCTGAAACTCATGAGAACTGAAATTCTCGGTAATTTTTCACACGTGATTGTACACTTATCTCCTGTTGGTAGAGACATTCGAAAACATGAAAACTGAGGTTTACGGAGAATTAAAAGATGAATTAAGTTATTAACATGGGTATCTTAAGGGAAGAAAGAAAAGGGCTTTTTACGAAAATAGGGCAAAAAATTAACCATTTTACGAATTTAGGTTTGCAGCAAAAAATTTTACGGATTTGGGGTTCATTCGGCAATACAACTGCCGAACGGACCCTGTTCGGCGTTTAAAGCGCCGAACAACAAAAAAATAAAAAAAAAATAAAAAAAAAACCCTTGTTCGGCAGTTCAACTGCCGAACAAGGAAAAAATATAAAAAAAATTCAAAAAAATCCTTGTTCGGCAGTTCAACTGCCGAACAAGGAAAAAGTGGGGGGGGGGGTTAAATAAAAGATTAAAAAATTCGTAAAAAAATTATAAAAAAGAAAAAAATACCAAAAAAATTCTAAAAAATTTTCATAAATTTCAAAAATTAGGAAATTGATCATTTTAACGAGTCGGTCCTATTTTTGATGGTTTTCCCTTTTAGACATTTCGAAATGACGATTTTGCCCCTTACGGGCAAATTGTCTCGAAAAATTTCAAAAGTTTCCAAAAAAAATTCCAAAAATTAGTAAATAGGCAATTTTAATTGGCCAATCCTACTTTTAAGGATTTTTCTCATCTATCTTTTCAAAATGATGATTTTGCCCCTTATGAAAAAAAAAAGTATTCACGAAAAAAATAGTATACGAAAACCCAAATTTGTAAAAACGTAAATTTTTAAACCCATTTATGTAATTTTTCGAGACAATTTACGTTTTTAAGAAGTTGTGTACGTGGATTATGTACATCACAAGAGTTCGATTTCCGAACAAGGAAAAAGTGGGGGTAGGTAATAAAAGATAGATGAGAAAAATCATCTATTTGGGTTTTCGTATACTATTCCGAACAAATTTCGGTTTTCGTATACTATTTTTTTCGTGAACACTTTTTTTTTCCATAAGGGGCAAAATCATCATTTTGAAAAGATAGATGAGAAAAATCCTTAAAAGTAGGATTGGCCAATTAAATTGGCCCATTTACTAATTTTTGAAATTTTTTTTGGAAACTTTTGAAATTTTTCGAGACAATTTGCCCGTAAGGGGCAAAATCGTCATTTCGAAATGTCTATAAGGGAAAACCATCAAAAATAGGACCGACTCGTTAAAATGGTCAATTTCCTAATTTTTGAAATTTATGAAAATTTTTTAGAATTTTTTTGGTAATCGTCATTTTGAAATGTCTAAAAGGGAAAACCATCAAAAATAGGACCGACTCGTTAAAATGATCAATTTCCTAATTTTTGAAATTTATGAAAATTTTTTAGAATTTTTTTGGTATTTTTTTCTTTTTTATAATTTTTTACAAATTTTTTAATCTTTTATTTAACACCCCCCACTTTTTCCTTGTTCGGCAGTTGAACTGCCGAACAAGGGTTTTTTTATTTTTATTTTATTTTTTTGTTGTTCGGCGCTTCAAACGCCGAACAGGGGTCTGTTCGGCACTACAACTCCCGAACGGACCCCAAATCCGTAAAATTTTTTGCTGCAAACCTAAATTCGTAAAATGGTTAATTTTTTGCCCTATTTTCGTAAAAAGCCCGAAAGAAAAGGAGGCCATGGATAATAGTGAACTACTACAGAAGGCTGTTCAAGAGACTTGACTCAAGCATCAATACAACCATATGTGGATACGACTATATAAAAATGATTATGTGAGGGGTTTTTAACCCATTGTAAGATTAAAAACTTAGTTTGACAAAAAAAAAAAAAGAACAAACAACAAATAATAAGAAATTATTATGGGTTCACTTATTTAAGAATTTGTAATCTACAACATGTTTTTACTTTCACAGCAGTCTCAAGATTGTTATGCTAGCAAAATTTGAACAGTATAGATCTTATTAGAATGAAATCGACCCAAGGAATGGCCACTCTGGCCCTTTCCCGACACATACACAACATAGATGTGTGATCAAACCCTAGAATAGCCAATTCCTTCGTGGACCTATCGTGGCATTTTCATTTCTTTCACTAAAGAATAAACTAGGAAAAACTCTCCCATCTCACTTTGCGCGTTAAAGTGCTAATACCACTCACTTCCTCACCAATATCGACCAGTGCAAACATCGAACCTTATACTCCTAATAATTGTGTCCAAATTGATTGCATCATTGTATGCCTTGGTGAGACAGCCATGGACGACCCAAAGCTATTACAACCTCATTTTTTTCGTGTTTCTTGGTATCCTTCGAGTCACACCTTGCGTATCATTTATACCAACCCGGCTCAGAGACTACTAATAAGAAGAAAAAAAGGGCAAATGATATTAGAAATGCCATTAACTTTCGTATGTTATTCATTTTAATATCAAAACTATTGAAACGGTCGCTTCGATACCATATCGAAGGAAAAACAATCACTTAAATATCCCCAGCAACGAGTTTCGACAAAAATTCCTTCGCGGCGTTTTTAATAAAAACTTTAATAAGTACATGGTTCTTTATAATAATAATAATAATAATAATAATAATAATAATAATAATAATAATAATATCAGCCTTATAAATAATTGGAGAGCTTCACGTGGACCTTCGGATCTCTATTCTTCTTCTTGAAATGCTTGGATGCTACCTTCAACACCTTGTGCCAAAACGCCAAAATAAATGTATCCTAAATTGAAAATTCTTAATAGAAATTCGATTATCCACACTTAGGTTTCCATAACCAAGCATAAATAATCACAAAAACTTAGAAAAGTAATCATTAGATGGAGTGAATTTCTTAAAAAAAATAATAGCAAGAACGAAAAGAATGGAATAGCGAAGTACTTTTTTGGCAAAAGGCTCCCAGGCTGGTAGTGATCATCAGTGTCAGCAATGAATCAGAGACATTCACGGGCTTTTCACAAAAAAAGTCCCAATTTTTTTTTTTTACTTATTTGGGTCTTATTTAAAAAAAATTACCGATTTGGGTTCGTCCGGTAGGGGGAATGCCGGACAAACCCCGTTCGGCTCCCCATCCGACGAACTTTGGGGAAGGTCCAAATTCCCCCCTCCAGTTCAGCCCTACTGTTTTTGCAGATCTAGTTCCTTTTTTTTTTTTTTTTTTTTTGGTCAGGACGAAGTTCAGGAAAGTTGTCCAAGAAGATGATGATGAAGATTACGAGGAAAATGGAAACGAAGTATAAGCAAAAGAAGAAGCATTTGTAATGATAGCAACACTTCTCGAGCTCTAGTGCGCGCATGACAAAACTTCATTTTTCAAATACAAGTACATACACACAAACATCTGTACGCATGAACGCTCAGCCAGAAGCCGTCGACCACGACGACGATGTAGGACGGCGTTTGAGGGTGGTGAAATCATCGGCGCCGCCGTCGACCGGAGAGTGGGGCGACCATCACCTAGGGTGGGCCACGGAGGATCAGCCCCTATTTTTGCAGCTCTCTGTTTTTGCGGCTCCAGTTCAGCCTCATATTTTTCAGCTCTCTGTTTTTCGGCAAAGCTCCCGTTGAGCCCCTATTTTGCAGCTGAACTCCCTGTTTTTGCAGTGCTCCCTCCCTCCCCCACAAACACAACAAGTTCGGCACCTGGGTGCCGGACGGACCCCCATTCGGCACCCTTGTTGCCGAACTCGCCTGCCGAACGGACTCCTAATCAGCAAATTTTTTTAAACATGATCCAAATCAGTTAAAAAAAAAAAATTTACGACTCCTTTTCGTAAAAAGCCCGACATTCACCGACTTCTTCTTCGCCTTCGTCATCTTGCAGGCATTAGCTGAGAGACTGAGGCTTTCTTCTTCTTCGTCGACGTCAGCTCCATTCATGGCGACGTTCTCTATTGCGAATTGCGATCCGCTTTGATGTCGAGCGAACATGTTTGGCGACATCATTCAGGGCGTTTATGCTGACTCAGAGCGCCAACACGTCACATCGGTTGGAAAACTAAAAAATGTTGTATTGCTACGTCAAATTTTTAACGTCACAATTCAATCATGTCATTAAAGTGATCTTTTTTTTTAATCAAAATTACACTAAAATGATACTACGAAGATGTTTTATATTAAAGTAGGCATTGTACGAAAACTATTCTAATGTCATTTTCTCAAGGAAAAAAATGATAATGTGATATGGAAACAATTCATTTTTTTCTTATAAAAATCAAAACTAGTTTTCACATGATTTTGATGTGAATTCCATCTCGTGGTTAGTTCATTTGATGCTACAATGTATGTATCATGAATCTCGGGAAAATTATCAAAAAAATTTCTAAATCATGTACTAATTTAGTTGCAAATTTTTCGATTTGGCCTCTCTCTTTTTTTAGTCAATTTAGTCCTAAACTTTTTGAAAATTTGCTATTGTAGTCCGTCCGGTCAATTTTGGCCAAAAATCGTCAATGTGAATGTTCGCCGTCCTACATGGCATGGTCTATATTGACGTGAACATTTTTTTGCAGATTTCTAAAAATATTTTTAATTTGAACAATCGCAAGAATTACTAACGTTAGCACCGACGCTCTATATAGAACGACTAGCCTCCACATCAATAATCTCCGATCACAATAGGCCGAAATGATTACATTGGCAAAATTTTAAAAATGTTTAGGACTAAATTAATCAATAAAAAGTTTATGATTATATAGGCATAAGTGCAATAGGTTTAAAACTTTATTAGTATTTATTGCCACGAGTCATAAGTGATGACCTATTTGTGTATCTTTATGAGGTTAGGGAGGGTACAAAACAATTGCTAATCAGGCAGGAAGCATCAGGACTCTCTCCTCCATGTCTCCAAAAAAATGGAAACTGCGAAAACTTGATTCAACTCTAAGACCAACGTCATTTTTTTTGTGTGAAAATTACCCAAAAAATCCCTAATATATTGCATTTTTGTTAATTCTATCTTAAACTTTCTAATTATATCAATAGATCATGTTTTGCTTGTTGAGTCCATCCAGACAATTTTGGTAAAAATGACTAATGTGGATATCGACCGTCCTACATGGAATGTTAACGTTACCTTGGACATTTGTTGATAATATTTGAATATTTCCTTGAGTTTTTTGAATTTTTTTAGCATTTTTATTTTCTTTTTTTTTATTGTTTAGGGCCAATAGAGGGACACCAGCCACCGGTTAAGACCCAACAACCCGCCTTGGCCCGGCGAAAATGTGAAAATTTTTTAGACTCAATTAACCAAAAAAAAAATCGACACAATTAAAAAATTTAAGAATAAACCGATAGAAATGGAATAAGTTAATTGACTGTTATGGTAATTTTCCCCTCGTCATTGTGAGAAAATCTTATCGTGTCATACATGTCAATCTTCTCACGGATGCTTCTGTCAAAACGACGACGGAGACAGTGAGTCTCTTTATTAAAAGACAAGAACGGCGTAATCATCTCTTAATTAATGTATAAATTAACTAGAGACACGCAGATACACATTCATTGAACTTCCATTAGTGATTGCCCCTTAAAAGTTAAAGGGGTCGTTTTTGCTCATTGCCAGGTTCTTTCACGAAGCCAGTCATTGACAATTACTGGTACGATGGATTCGCCGAGGGAGACGCACCTAAACGATTAGTACACCCAAAAAAACAAAAAACCAAAAGAAGAGAGGAGCATCTCACCGTTCGAGAAAAAGAATCTTTTCTTTTTTTTACACTCAATGTCTATGATGACACGACGAATGATCGTCGATTCAATCGCTAGTCTGATTTGGAAAGATCGATAAAGTATCGTCAAGTATCATTTTACGTAATGAAAAGGGTCAAAGGTATATTTTTGTTTGTAAGAGTTAAAAGAGTAAGGATCTCTTGAAGAAAATTATGAAAGTCAAACAGTTATTAATCGACCATAATTAGCCAACCACCATATAAAGAGCATAGAAGGTTGAGGAAACACACAATTTATAGACGAAACTCTAGGTGCTCTTCCTCTCTTTCCCTTCAAAACATGATGGCAGGAAAGGTTGAAGAGAAAGGAAGTGGAGACAAATATGATTACACACAAGATGGCACTGTGGATCTCAAAGGAAGACCTGTCCTAAGGTCCAAGACCGGCCAATGGAACGCTTGTTCCTTCATCATCGGTAAGGGCAAAGCTGGTGGCAGCCTTTCTATACGGAATAGAGCCGTGGTTACCGAAATGCGGTCGTGTTTCAGAATACATAAGTTTTCGCCCCTATATATATATAAGCCGAAGCTGCTAGGTAAGTAGTTCATTCTAGGAAAGTGCCATTTCATACCGTCGGCATAAAACAGAGAGTTGACTTTCGGATATGTCTCGTTATGTCGTACTGAAATTTTGTTTCTGTAATTCTTGTTTACTATTTCGAAACCAGGCGGGGAGAAGAGAAAGGAGTCTATGATTTGATCCACGTCAATTCATTCCTGTGTATGTAGGATACGAGGTGTTTGAGAGGATGGCGCACTATGGGATTGCATCGAACCTGGTGGTGTACTTGACGAAGAAGCTCCACGAAGGCACCGTGACATCCTCCAACAATGTCACGAACTTGGCCGGGACGGTTTGGATGACGCCCATCTTTGGTACTTACGTTGTTGCTGATGCTTATCTCGGATGTTACTGGACTTCTATTTTCGCATCCGTCCTTTATCTCATGGTATCGCACATGCATTTGGATTCATTTATGTGTAGGTACACATACAAATCTTTAAAACGATCTACAATGCAAAGGGCATGGCCCTCCTGACGCCAGCAATGTCGTTGCCATTGCTGAGGCCTCCGTCACGCGGCGGAGGGATCACAGAAGGGGAATGTGATAGGAATGCCTCGGCCCTCCAGATAGGTATCTTTTATTGTGCCCTCTGCATAATTGTGGCCGGCACGGGCGGGATCAATCCCAACTTCTCGACCATGGGCGCGGAACGGTTCGATGACTTCAGGCTCAAGGAGAGGGCCCAAAAGCTCTCATTCTTCAACAGGTGGATGCGCAGCGTCTTCTTTGGGACACTATTCTCAACCACAGTCTTGGTCCATGTACAGAACAACGTGGGCTGGGCATGGGGTTATGGCCTTCCGACACTTGGTCTTGCAGTTCCAGTCCTAGTCTTCTTGGTGGGCACTCCACTTTTATAGGCACAAAATGCCCTCAGGAAGCCCATTCACCCGGATTGCTCAAGTGTTGGTGGAGTCGATCAGGAAAGTAGAAGTTGCCTGTTCCCACTGATCCGAAGGAGCTTTATGAATTGAGCCTCAAACGCTACGCGGATTCCAATAAATTTCGGATCGATCATTCTGCTTCTTTGAAGTTCTCACGTCCCAAATTTTATGGTTTGTAATAAGACAGTTTCCTTGAGATTAATCTTGGCCGTTTAGAGTCATATTTGTAGATTTCTTGACAAAGCCGCGGTGAAAATTGATTCAAGCTCGCCGTGGATGCTAGGTCCGGTGACCCAAGTTGAGGAAACCAAGAGGCTGATCAAAAATGCTCCTGATCCTTGCACCCTCATTGTGCTGGTGTGCACACACTCTTCATCGAGCAGGGCACGACCCTAGACCGAAGCATGGACCCCCACTTCGACATCCCTCCCACGAGCCTCATCGCGTTTGTCACGATCTTCATCCCCATGAGCCTTGTAACCTATGACCAGGTCGTCATCCCTGCCTTGAGGCGCTATACCAAGAACCCTAGAGGCATCACATCGCTGCAGAGAATGGCGGTAGGCCTTGTCCTCCACATAATCATAATGATCACTGTTTATCTCGCCGAGAGGCAGAGGCTGAGCGTTACCAGAGAGAACAACATCTATGGTAAGTTCCAAACAGTCCCTCTCACAATCTTCATCCTCCTGCCACAATTCGCCCTCATGGGAGTCGCCGACACCTTCGTCGAAGTGGCGAAGATCGAGTTCTTCTAGGAACATCTTATTGTACTAGTAGTTTATCGGGGACATCCTACGTAGCTTCCTTCTCAAGACGGTCTCTCGAATCACCAAGGAACATGGCCACAACGGTTGGATCTTGCACAACCTTAACATATCCTACCTCGACTACTACTATGCGCTCTTGGCGGTCCTCGCGTTTCTCAATTTTCCTGTCTTCCTTGTCGTGGCCAAGTGGTTCATCTGAAACGAGGAAGTAACCTTTGATAAAGAGATGGAAGCTTTGCCTGCTAATTCAGGCTCATCACGAGGCCATGACTGTCGGATGAAGACACGATAAAATATTGTATACACCTATAATGATTCCTAAGGTCGATTAAGTAAAAGCTTTATTAGGAATACTTGATGGACATCATCCTCTTTATTCTCCTATGATTATCAGTTGGTCCATGATCTGGCCATGCCAAAACTCGTAAAAACTGAGATTCCTGATAATTTTTTGAGACATGATTGTACCCTACTCTTCTGTTTGTGGCAGTATGAAACCTTGGACAAGCAAACAAAGTACCACGGAACTCCCTAGAGACATTTGAAATCACTAAAAATTGAGGTTTATGGAGGATGAAAAGGTGGATAAATCCATCAAAATGGATACACTATGGGATGAAAAGGAGGCCACAGATAATAATATGCTATCCTACATAACATAAGAACTCTGATACCATGTGAAATTTTATGAGACTACTGTCAATTGTTTTAAAAACTTAAAGCTGTTAGATAAAGGCGTGGCTTAATATTTGATTATTCTAACAGACTATCCAAGAGATGGCAAAGGATTAATATAAGCATATCTGGAAGGAACTATATAACCCTTATTGCATACATGTATCTTAAGAGAGAGTAAATCAAACTACAAATCAAGATCTTTTCGCCTTGAGACACCATTACGCCATACCTTTTCCGCCACAGTTCTGAGTTCTGACCATAATTGTAAAATCGACATGGCAGCATGCATGGACAAGCTGCGTTGAATTTCTAAAGTTCATAATGGATGGAAGTCTAACGGAAGATAATGTTGCGTCATTGATACAATCTTAGGATATTGTGGTGCAAAAAAGAAAAAGTCTGGAATATTATTGTACCACGAAGAAAAGTTTAGAAATTACACTACTTAAATCCAACAGCACAATCGCTATCGTAGCTCTATTACCCTACAGCATAATAATCATAACATTAAAGGAATGAAATCGACCCAAGGAATGGCCATTCATCCCTTTTCCAATACATACCCAACGTAGGTTTGGGATCAAACCCTAGAATAGCAATTCCTTTGTGGGCCTATTGTGGCCTCTTCATTTCTATCATTAAAGACTTACCTCCCACCTTGCTTTGGGCGTCAAGAGTGCTAAATAGCAGTCACTGACCCGCCGATACCGATGTGCGTAAACATCGAACCTGCAAGTAGGAAAATTTTCGTTAATCCATGAGTATACGACCATAGTCGTGTCCAAATTGATTGCATCAATATTTTGCTTGGGGCGGGGGCGGCCCTCGCCCGATGCTGGTGGAGGTTGAGGCCCGGGAGGGAGGGGAAAAAGATAAGGAAAAAGGAAAAATAAATAAATAAATAAAAATATTCCAAAAAATTGTTAAAATATTATTAAAAATTATCCGCGTCAGTGTCGATAGTGCCATATTGGACACCCAGAGTCCATGTCAGCTATTTCTAGCCAATAAGACTGAACCGGCGAAGTTTAAAAGATTTAAGACTGAATTAACAAACTTAAAAGATGTAAAACCAAATTAGCAAAAGTGCAAAAGGTTTAGAATTTTTTTGATAATATTCTTGTCCAAAGCTATTACATCCTCCTTTTTTTTAGGGTTCCTTATAGCGCTCGCGGTCACTTCTTAAGAAACAGTAGTACCGACCTGGCTCGAAAATTACAAATAAGAAGACAAGACAAGGTATTATGATTTTTTTTTCATCTTCTTATATATGAAACTATCTTTTCACATGATGTTTATGAAAATCCCATCTTGTGGGTGGTGAGAGAATTACCAAAAAGTCCTAAATTAATTACAAGTGTACCAATTCAGTCCTAAATATTTTATTTTTGTGCCAATTTAGTCCATGCTGGCCAATTTTGACCAGTTGGTACTGATGTGAACTTTTTATTAAGTATGTTTTAATATTTTTTTTGAATCTTTTATATGTTTCTTTTCTTTTCTTTTCTTTTCTCGTAAGTTCCAACATTTATGGCTAGCGAGGGTCGGGATGCCGTCGCCCAGGCGTGCAACCCCTCTCCCAAATCTGATGAAGGCCATGAAACCCTCGTCCAATCTGGACGAGCAAGGCCATTGCCCAAACTAGGCAAGGGCTGTGATGTCCTCACCGGCAATAAGTATGGGAAAAAAATAGAGAAAAGAAAAGAAAAAAAGATAAATAATGATGATTAATTTAAATTATAATTAGAATGTCATAAAAAAAAAATCTAAGTCAGCACCGATTGGTCAAAATTGGCACAAATACAAAAAATTTAGAATTGAATAGGCACAATTGTAATAGGTTTATGACTTTTTGGTAATTCTACTTCTAGGTGGTTGATGTGATGCATACGATGGTTGTGGTACGAATCACCAATATAATTGACTTTTTGAAGTTAGGTAGGTTTCACCAAGACATTAATAATTAGGCGGCTCGCTTTTAGACTGTCTCTTCTCCATATCTTGAGCTAAAGTTCTAGAACGGACTCGTTCATACCAAAAGAAACTGCAAAAACTTGATTCAACTTCAAGACCAACATTGAAATTTTACTTTTTTTCATGGTGACACGATACAATTATGTCATTTATTGCTGCCCTGTGATGCTTCCGGCGAGAAGAACGATGGCGACAATGCGTCTCTTTATTAAAAGACAAAGGCGGCAAAACCCATCTCTTTATTAATGTTTATGATCACCAGGAGATCCGCAGAACTTCCATTAGTTTTACCCACTTAAAGGGTCGTTTTTCACTAATAGAACAAGGGCTAGATACTTAGAAAGATGCGCCTAGTGTTCGTTGCTCAGCGATAAGTTCCGTTCAAGATGTCAATGTCGTCGAGAATGATTAAGACTTGGTCGATGATTCGAACGGCATTTAGCCCAGGGAGAAACACCTAAACGATTAGTACAACCAAAAAAACGAAGTAGAATGTACTCACTATCGGAAAAAATATTGAAATGATGTGACGTAATATCCTCGACCCAATCGCAAGCGTTGTCTTAAAAGATTGATATAGTATCTTGTAATATCACCTTAAGCTTGAAAGAGGGTAAAAAGTAAAAAGTAATTAGTTGACCCGAAGAAACCCTAGGTAACTTAGTAAACTTAGTAAACATAAATTCCCCTCGATAAGAGTTAAGACCTAAGATCTCTTAAAGATAATTATAAAAGTGAAAAATTTTTTTTTTTTAAATTGACCATGAATAGCCAACCTTATAAAGAGCATAACAAGTTGAATAAGCACAGCTTATAGAGGAAACCCTCGGTGCCCTCTCTTCCTCTCTTTCCCTTTGGAACATGATGACAGGAAAGGTTGAAGAGAAAGGAAGTGCAGAGAAAGATGATTACACACAAGATGGCACTGTGGACCTCAAAGGAAGGCCCATCCTTAGATCCAACACCGGTCGATGGAACGCTTGTTCCTTCATCGTAGGTAAGGGTAAAGCCGGTGGCGGCGCTATATGGAATCAAGGCTTTGTTAGCAAAACGTAGTAATGTTTCGAGTCCATAGTTTTTGCTTTGATGTATAATAGCCAAAGCTGCTAGATAAGTAGTTCATTTTAGAAAAGTGCCATTTCATACTTTGGGCAGAAAAGAGAGAGTTAACTAAAGAGGGACTGAACTTTCTGACATATCATGTTGCGTCACACTCAAATTTTCCTCTCCTTAAACGTACGTGATTTCGTTACCGCGGGGGGGAAGGAAGAGAAAGGAGTCTATGATTTGATCCACGTTAATTCATTCTGGCATTGTGCACGTAGGATACGAGGCATTTGAGAGAATGGCGTTCGGTGGGATTTCGTCGAACCTAGTAGTGTACTTGACGAAGAAGCTCCACGAAGGCACTGTGACATCCTCGAACAATGTCACGAACTGGATCGGGACGGTTTGGCTGACGCCCATCCTCGGTGCTTACATTGCTGATGCATATCTCGGACGTTACTGGACTTTCATTTCCTCATCCGTCCTTTACCTCATGGTATTGCGCACGAATTTGGATTCATCTATGTTGGTACATATACCAATTCGATCTGTAACACGTTCAACAAATGCGCAGGGCATGTCCCTCCTAACGCTGGCAGTGTCGGTGCCATCGCTGAGGCCTCCGTCATGCGGCCCCGGAATCAAAGAAGAGGTATGCAACAAGGATGCCTCCACCCTCCAGAGAGGCATCTTCTACTTTGCCCTCTACATAATCGCAGCCGGGACGGGCGGGACCAAACCCAACATCTCGACAATGGGCGCAGACCAATTCGACGACTTCGAGCCCAAGGAGAGGTCCCGAAAGCTCTCGTTCTTCAACTGGTGGATGTTCAGCATCTTCTTTGGGGCACTATTCTCAACCACAGTCTTGGTCTATGTACAAGACAACGTGGGTTGGCCACTGGGTTATGGCCTTCCCACACTAGGTCTTGCAATATCAGTCCTAGTGTTCTTGGCGGGCACTCCATTTTACAGGCACAAAATGCCCTCAGGAAGCCCATTCACCAGGATTGCTCAGGTTTTGGTGGCATCGAACAGGAAGTGGAAGTTGCCCATTCCAAGCGATCCGAAGGAGCTTTATGAATTGAGCCTCGAACAATACGCAGATTCGAATAAGTTCCGGATCGATCACTCTGCTTCTTTGAGGTTCTCATGCCCCAAATTCTATGGTTTTCCTTAGATAGTTTCCTAGAAATGAATCATGACTGTTTAGAGTCACATTTGTAGATTTCTTGACAAAGCCGCAGTGTACATCGATTCAAGCTCGCCGTGGATGCTATGTCCAGTGACCCAAGTAGAGGAAACCAAGCAAATGGTCAAAATGCTGCCGATCCTAGCGGTGACGTTCATCCCGAGCACCATGTATGCGCAGGTGCACACACTCTTTATCAAGCAGGGCACAACCCTGGACCGAAGCATGGGCCCCCACTTCGACATCCCTCCCGCCAGCCTCATCGCGTTTGTCACAATCTTCATGCTCATAAGCCTAGTAATCTACGACCGGTTCTTCGTCCCTGCCGTCAGGCGCTATACCAAGAATCCTAGAGGCATCACATTGCTGCAGAGAATGGGTGTCGGCCTTGTGTTCCACATAATCATAATGATCACCGCTTGTGTCGCCGAGAGGCGGAGGCTGAGCATAGCCAGGGATAACAACATTTACGGCAAGTTCCAAACAGTTCCTCTCACCATCTTCATCCTCCTGCCACAGTTTGCCCTCATGGGAATCGCCGACACCTTCGTGGAAGTGGCGAAGCTCGAGTTCTTCTACGACCAAGCGCCACAAGCCATGAAAAGTCTAGGAACATCTTATTGCACTAGCAGTCTAGGGATCGGGAACTTCCTAAGCAGTTTTCTTCTCAAGACGGTCTCTCGAATCACCAAGGAACACGGCCACAAGGGTTGGATCTTGGACAACCTTAACATCTCCCACCTCGACTACTACTACGCGTTCTTGGCGATCCTCACGTTTCTCAATTTTCTCGTGTTCCTTGTTGTGGCCAAATTTTTCGTATACAACGAGGAAGTAACCTTCGATAAAGGAAAGGAAGCTTTCCCCGCCAATTCAGCTAATCATGAGGCCATGGCCGAAGGATGAAAACACAATATAATGTCGTTCACACTTGTAATGATTCATTAGATCACTTCAATTTGAGCTTTGCTAAACGTAGTTGACGGACATTATCCTCTTTTATCCCCTATGATTATCAGTTTGTTAGTGATTTAGACGCACCGAAACTCATAAAAAAAAAATTAACATGTGATTGTACCCTAATCTTCTGTTACTGGCAGTATGAAACCTTTTTTTTTTTTTCAATCAAAGTATGAAACCTTAAACAAGCAGCAAAAGTAGATGAAATCCCCTAGAGACATTTGATTCATGAACATTAAGCTGTATGGAGCATCAAAAGACGGATAAGTCAGAACAATGGATACCTTATGGGAAGAAAAGGAGGCCATCGATGATAGTAAACTGTTTTACATCACAGAAGACTATTAAAGAGACTTAATAAAAGTAAGGTTAATATCACAAAAAACTCCAAACTAGTACCTATGAAATTATAACAAATTTACTACAACTAATTTTTTTACAATCAAAAACCCAAAACCAGTACACCTGACAAAGTTACTCTCCATCAATTTCCATTAAATTGGATTGATACTACGAAAAATTTCAAACCGATATACTTGTGATAAACGGAGAGTAAAAACCTTAAATTGATATACCCGTCAACAGCCACGTGATATCTGACTTAATAATTTGACTGTAAAATTTAACATAAACTAACGGAGTGTAAATTTATTACAATTGTACCAATTTTAGATTTTTGGTGGTCAAAAAATTAGTTTGTGATAAATTGTCGAAAGTGTATCAATTTGGGATTTTTTACGGTTAAAAAATTAATTTGTAATAAATTTATCACAAGTGTATTAATTTGACATTTTTCATAGTATTAATCCATAAAAGTATTAATATAAGCATACGTGATATGGCTATATAATCAGTTATTGTCGTGCAACATTTTGGATTCAAGGAATCATAAGCACTATATGACCAATTTTCCGGATACAAGAAAAACTGATAACACAACATAGATCCCACAAAGTAAGGGTGTCAATGGTTCAATTTAATTTGATTTTTCAAGAATACTGAACCATTAGGGTGTACGTTTGAACTAAATGGAATCTCGCCCTGAAGTGAATATGAATTAACCAAAAATTCATTTCGGTTAGGTATGGTTTAATTTGATTTTTCTTTTCTAGTTTTTATTTTCTTCTTATTTTTTTTTTGTTGCTTTTCTTTTCTTTTTTCTTTTTTGGTTCAAATCTGGCGGAGCTACCAGCCACTGGTTGAGGGCTGGCAATCCTCATTGGCCCCTAGGTGAGGACCTCAAAGCCTTCATTGACTCCCAACCAATGGCCGACGGCCTTGCAGACCCTTTGCCCTAAAAAAGAAAAAAAAAAGGAAAAAAGAGAATGGTTATTTTGAAGATTTTTAGTGCGCTTTAGTTAACCGAACCAAACTGAAACTACCAAACAGGAAAAAAAAAAGAATTGTTATTTTTCAATTATCCTGACCAAAAATAATCGAACCGAAATGCACAAAATTTTCAATTCAGTTCGCGGTTCAATTTGATTTTCCAATTCGGTTTTGACACCCCTTCCACAAAAATCATCAGAGTTTTATTGATCTTCTGCTCTTATGTAACTTCACGGTTTGATGATGCAAGGTATGACAAATTCCAAAACGTAAATATGCATGGGAGTCGATTCAGATCAATTTCTACTTCAAGAAATTCAGCATGTATGCAAATTCATTCTCCTGCTATATCATTGCTCCAGTGGCCCTGATCCTGGGGGAAACACCATATCTCTAGTTGGTCTCTTCCTACTCATCAAGCCCGTCATGTTGATCAGAGATCTCTACCTCGAAAGGCTGTCGCGGCTTAAGGTTATCATCGTCCGCACCCTCGAGATCCTTTTTGTTCATAGCTTTCCCAGGGCTCAATGCTTCATTAGCCAACACATTGGATACGTCTTCACCCGAAGCACGCTCCTCGCTTGCAGGAGCACACTCGTTAAGTGGGCCAGCGTCTGCTTCCATCTTATTAGTCAGAGCATCAATTGGAGCTTCTGAGGCATCTCCGACGCTCGAACTTCCCGCCGACATCGAACTGTCATCTGCTATTATGCCTGTAGTATCGTCGTGTCCGGAGCTGCTCTTGTTCGCTAATTGGTTCTTGGGAAGGTGATCATCGCCCTCTTCAATAGCATCCTCGCACCCTCTCGCCAAATCATCATTTTCCTTGATCTCCATTAACTTTTCCACTGCTTTACCAGCGGCCGTGATGGCCCAAGAATCAACGGTCGGGTCCCTATTTGAAAGTAACACGACGGAATTAAAATGAAGGAACTATGGACAATAAGACACATGACCTCCTGATGGATCTCTTAATGTATAGCTTAACATGAAATCAACAACTTTGCCAATGTCGCTTTTAATTAGTGCCTATTGATCTCGCGATCGAGCATCACCTTTGAGGATCCAATCCAGCTGAGTGATATGCAGACGTCAATAGATCTATCAGAGCCGAGGGATTCTCAGAGAAGTATCCACCGCGTCTTGCTATTTCGGCTATAAATTGCGCGTCCAAGATAGATAGCTGCTTCAAGCAGATTACGATAACACCAGAACAGAGTTAGCATCAGAGATGAGAGCAACTCATAATGGTAGACCCAAGTGACTGTTGATGAACGCTCGTGCGAAGCCTCAAGTATGGAAAAGCCAGACTAACTCTATAGGTTTCTCTAAGAGCTACCATATTCTTGCATCGGTGAAATCATGTTAGAAATTGGTAATTATCCACGTTGATAAGAGAAATAAACTGGTAATTATAGGGCGCTGACAAGAAACTTGTACTTTGACCAATTTGGTTCAAGCCCTTTTAACGATTTTTTTATGTAGCCCTTCTAGCTAATTTTTGCTGGGTATCGCTGATAGGCCGCCTGTATTGAAAAATCTTCAAAAGATTTAGGAATAACTTGGTCAAATTAAAAAATTTAGAACTGAATTGATTGTCATACAGTAAATTTAATAATTTTTGGACGTTTTTTACACTTACTAATTCTTTCAAAAATCTAGCGGCACAAATAATTCATTTTCAATGGAACACTAGAATCGTTCTTCTATGAGAATTTATCAAGAGACAAAAATTGGCCCCAACCGACCGTGTTAACACATTTTGGTTATATATGTTTTATTTTCCTTAAAGAAAAATGATTATGTGACTGTTTTTAATCCACTAGAGATTAACAGGATATTCTGAAAAAAAAATCAGAAATTATTATGTGACCCACGGTATGTTGTTACTCTCACAGTCATCCAAAATTATTGTTCTACCAAAGCCCTTCCGTAGATACATGATATTTTGATGCTCTGTTGATCATACCGGACAGTACGAGTAGGAAATGGGATCGACTTTTACTGATGAGGGATCCCAAAAGTAGGAACAAGCATACCTGTGGCGAACTTTTTGGATATCGGATCGTCGCAACACCGTCGTCGATGTCCGAGTTCGTTTCTTCATTCGACATCCAAGAAAATATCGCTTCTGTCAGCTCCCTCAAGAGCCCCATTACCCAACTATGCTCGAATGCATCTTCTTGAGCAAGTTCTTCTATATCCCTAATCTCCAAGAACAGCATCTGGGGATTCAAGATAAGAAGATGAGCATTGAACCTGTCGAATTGATGCGATAGGATCCATAGTGATAAATAACCCTCGTGGGCGAAAGGGCAGTATACCTGTAATGAAACCGAAGGCATCATATCATCCATGGAATGATTCTCTTCTCGGGCATTGATTTCCGATGTAGTTTGCCTGTTGCTTTGCCGAGATGCGACTCTAGATATAAATGCCTGACAAAAACAGGCTCGAAGCCGGTTATACGCCTCTTCAGTAGATAATAAACAGGCAGTGTACTCGTCACCTTCGCTTTGATGAGTTATTTTGCCATCGGTTCGGAAACTGCTTCTGAGTATTCTGGAGAAAAGGCCTTCCAAAGTCGAAAGACTCGCCAGGGCAGATACTTGTCCAGTCAAAATCTTGACGGAGCTCGAGCAATCTCTCTCTCTTTCTAGCGTAAATGATTCGCCGATCACAAGCTTTTCGAGCATCACAGTGTAGTGTGTGAATAGATCTGTGAGTCCCCTGATGATTGAATTTTCCATCTGCGCTGCCCCTAAAGGCGAAAGTTCTTCTGCAACGGCCTAGAAGAGAAAACAACAACATTGTAATTAGCACAAGACATGAATTCTTACAATGATCAGGAGGTGTTCAATCTAACACTAATGTTCTCATATGTTACGGCGTAAGTACAATAAGAGCATTGTAATGGCCAGTTTACTTTTATGTTTTGTAATTTGCTGGTGGACATTTCCATCAGATAGGATGCAGATTTAATCACGAGCAATCAGATGAAGTCGATTTTCAGACCTCGGTGCTTTACGATGCGAAGAACACGACAGAGTTGTATTACTGATCACTGAGATATAATCATAGAGCGCTTAAGTAAAATAATCATACCTGTAGTAGTGTGATTAATTTGCGACCGCTGCTCGTGAGAAAACAATATTCAGGCAGCTGACCGACTTCCATAGACGAATATTGTTCAGCCAAAACCCCCGAGACGAGGTACTTACCGAGTATCCAAGTATCGGTAGCCATGAATATGTCCACCACTTTCTTGAAATGGCCTACGTGGATTGCTAAAACCTCCTCCATGTGAGGCTGCAATTGCTCAATCAGGTATGGCCTCAATACTAACTGTTGATCCGTTTCTACCAAAGAGCAATAGGACAAAGCAAATTGCATCGATTGTATTGCAATGGACAGGCCGCCGCTTATTTCGGAAGCTGACTTTATGTATTCGTTGAAGTAACCGACAAAAGCTTCGACTTCTTGATGCGCCCATCGGACGAATTTGAGACCATTTCCGGGTACATCTCCTTGCAACATCGCGAAGCTCCTTGCCGCTTGAGAGATCAAAGAGAAGGCGACCTTCGAAAGTTCTTGTATGTATACTTCATTCAAAAACGATTTCGATCGTCGTAGATTGAGCATTCCGGCCGCGATACGCGAGTGGTGATATTGAAGCGACAACTGGATTGCGAGATTGCTGTTGCCAAGTCTTCGAAGACCAACCAATGCCTTGTGAAGTTCCGGTGCAGTTATTCTTTGATTCTTAGCCAATTTTGTTAGCTGAAGCACGAGCATGACTCTCCTCTCGGAGATCATAGACTTATATGACTGTACACTGCTCAGTGAACTTTCGCGGTCCAACCTCGCGAAATTCTCGTCCTCTAGTTCGAGAATGTCGATAGCTTCATCGGCTCTATTTTCTATCAAGAGAAGGTCGAGAGTCTCTAGGACATTGATGGCGTGAGCCTGCATGTCCGATTGGATCGGTTCCTCAGCTTCATGCTCGAATGCGATCGGCTGCATTTCATCCTCTATTGACAATTCTAGATCCACCCCATCCAGGAACTCCTCCACAAGCCTCTTTTGATTTGAAGCGTGATCTTTCAATTGAACCAGTTCCGACTCTATCCCTTCGACTTCCTCAAACACCCTGCACAGTGTACAAAACTAGTTAAGTGTCCCACGATTACATGAGAATAAGAGCTGAGACCAGGATTATTGTAACTTGTTATGTTTAATGTGTTTTTTTATTTTGTGTGTGTGTGTTTAGTCTTTTAAGTTTTTTGAATTTGAGGCAATCTTTCAACTCTCAATTGGCATCTGATGGTACAGAAAGCAACCTAAATTTAACGTTCATGACAGTTACAAAAGATCAAACCTTGTCGATGATTCCATGTTCTCAACATGCGCAATGAAAACATTCTACAATAAGTGCGACTACAATAGCGATTACAAGGCTTGAAATAACGATTGATCATAACCGAGAATTATCTCGAAAGCATATCTCGTGAGTATGGTATCTCATGTACATATATACCCGAAAGGAAGAAAGTCATTGCTCGAGATTAATTCAATGAACATTGTTAAAGCTTCTTTTGTTAAGTACATCCGAGCAAGTTTGTCGAAAACGAATTACCTAACAAAGATTGAATAATTAGAACAGATGTTCTGGTGAAACTCCTCGTTGGATGCCGCCTTTAGCTCGAGAAGCTCCGAGCAGAGATGTTTGATACCCTAGCAAGACCGAGGAAATTCACTCAAACCTATAACCTCCATACAGTTCCAACCAACCCACAGTGTTTCGCCACGAGATCAGAAACGCCATGCATACCTTGGCAGTCATGGACTGCAGCTGATTGTCGCCGTCGTCATCGTCGCTGCAGTGTGCGCTTGAAGAGATGCTGGTGCTCGCGTAGGAGAGCATGGAATCGTCCATGTCTTGGTGATCTCTGAACAGGAACCTGGACGTAGACTCCATTTGTGGAGGTGATTTTTGTAAAAGATGAACCAGACGATGCTTTTTATCTGGGACTAGTCATTTGTCATGTTGTGCCGGGGTTCTTCAGAGCATTGGTCTTGTCGCTAGACAATCAAGGTCCTTGTGTCTTCTTGACTGATTCTGCTGTTTAGACAAGGCTCATAATCATATCCTTGTCCTTTGCTGATAAGTACCGGCGTTGGCCTCCATACTCAACTTTGGTCCAGGTGATGCCGACTTCGATTTTCTTTCTTGTGCTTACGTTTTGCAGAGAGCAGAAGAAAGAATTGTGCATGTCTTCATGCGATAAATGGGTTCATCGAACTGAGTGGAAAGGCTCCTTGCAAGTCACATCCAAAGTGATGACGTGCAGCAAACCATCACTCCCAACTGAGCACAAGACATATTATTAGCAAATTAGGAGTTTGCATGATAACTATTCTATTTCTCTTTTTTTATTTCAAATTTATTTAAATTCATTTGGTATTGCAATTTTAATTTTTTATTTATAGGAAAAAATTTTGTTTCATAAATAGTTTTGAAAGTGAAGGAAGAGCTAAAAATTATAACTTTTCTATTCTAGACATAGAAATGAGAAATAATCTACCAAAATCCTTCAATTTTTCTGAAGTCCCCTTGGCACTCTCTTTGTCCTTGTCAGTGGCCTCCCGTCATCATCCCCTGCCAACCTCCATCGACCAATCCTACCCACCGAGCATTGCCAATCCCCATCGCCAGCCACCAATTATCGCTGCCGCAACCACTACCATCGCCACCACCGTTGGCCCCCACCACTCACTATCGTGACCACTGCCAACCTTGTCACTGCCTACTACCCCTTGCCACCTGCCATCGCTCGCTGTCAACCTCCACCACCCCCCGCTGCACCGCCTACCAACACCAACTACCGACCCTGCCGCCACCACCCTTCGTTGGCCCTACAACCATTGCCAACCACCATTGACCTCTGTTGACTGCTGCCACCCACCATCACCGGTCACCGCAACCACCATCGGAGTAAAAAATAAAAAATAATTTTTTTAAATGATAAAAATATAAAAATAAATTTTTAAATAAATTTTAAAAATTAAAAATGAACTAAAAATAATAAAAATAAATTTTTTAATAAATTTAAAAAATTAAAAATGAAGTATAATTTTTTTTAGAAGATTTTATGTTAATAATATTTCAGAAATAAAAATTTTCAACTATTATCAAACGAACTTCTATTTTAGGAACAAAAAATTTATGTTGTTATCAAATGCATTTTTTTCTCAAAAACTCAATTAGAAACTAAAAATCAAAAAATATATTTCTAGCGAGAAATTGATTTAAAAAATAGAATAGTTCTCATGCGCGCCCAAAATTTTACTGTACAAATAGGGGGCTTCATCACACCTCTACATAAAGAATAACTTGTTATAATGGCCCATAAACCCAGCCCATTCTCCAAAAAGCCCAAGCCCAACCGCCTTGCTCCTCTTCAACAGATGAAGCGATGAAGCCAACGGAGAAGAAAAGGGAACAGAAGGGCGCTCGTCCGTGAAAGAATAAAAAGGAGGAAAGAGGAAAAATTTCAGCACGTAGCCTTTTCGGACAATCTAACAGGCCAAATGTAACTCCGAATTGCAACGCCTACTCCTAGTAAGTATTCAAGCTCATTGTTCATTTAATCAAAATAATTTTTGAAGTTAGATCGTAAATCCGAAAATATGTCAATTTCGAAATGTAAAGCTCTTGAGGAGTTGTCGAGCTGTGTATATATGAAAATGATAGTTTATGGCATTGTGGAGCTATAGGATTTGACGAAAATCGATTTCGAATTATAATTTAATCAGAACAAATTTCTGAAGTTTCCCATTCAGAGTTACACACAACAAATGATACGCATAACGGTCAAAGGTGAGCGTGTGAGATTCATTATATCAATGATTAAGCATTATTTAGTCAAATAATTGGTTAGAGTAGTGTATTACTCGGATTTTGATATTGTCTTTCGACTATTTTTAAGAATATGAATGCATCGGCTTGAGTAACCTTCGTAGGTTGGTTTTCAGCTTTTCCATGTAAGTGGTATCATCTCATCTATGAATTTATAAACCCATATCTTGAAAAGTGATAGAGATCAAATATAATATGAGTTATGAAGAAGTATATTTCTTGTAGAAATTGGATCAAATATTTTTTGCATATATTGAATCGCACTTTTAGTATATTTTTAGTTGGTTGAAAAGGCATTGGAAAGCCCTATTTGATATAATTCGAAATTCTTCTTTGTGAATATTTTGATTAATTGCTTTTGTGAAGGGAATTGCCAAAAGTTATATGTACTAATTGTGAAATGCTTTAAGAAATGCATTATATTGGATAAAATAGAATTGTGAATGGTCATAATGATTCGGTTTTTGAAACCGGTTTATGAGATGGTTTCTCATTTGTAGTTGTGAGTTTTTAGAGATTAAAGTTGTAAGATGGTGCTCATGTCACTACCCAATGAGGGGGTAAGTATGCATAGTGCTATCAGAACGTCCTTCTGGGCCAAACCGCTGGCCAATATAAATGGAGACCTAACCAATGTGGGGGTAAATTTGGTCTTCTTCATCACAGGAGTTTGAGCGTAATCATAGTTAGCTATTAAGCGTTACATTGGTCATTAGAATGGACCATTGACTATTGATGGAGTTGCGAAAACTTCTGAATAGGTACCCTACATCTGAACTGAATTCTTTCTGGTTAAAGAATCTCTTTCTAGTTGCTCTAGAAAAATTAGGAGACCCTTTGTCTCGGCCATTGTAGCACGTGTGTCGCCCAAGGCATCCCCGTTGTCCATTGAACTCGCTCTGAATAATCCCTCCTTTACCGGATTATTACCGATATAATCATTAAAAGCTAATTTTTCAAGAATTTTAGATCAAGCTTGTGATAAACTTTGATTTTTGGCTAGCCCAACACTAACTCTTCGATATATTTCTTGCTGGAAGTATCCTTGATCTCATTGATAACAGACGGGATACTTAACGCATTAGCTATAGCACTTTATGCATATTGTATTCGAGATTTGAAATTATAAGTTATAATATCAATTTATAACTATGCATAGTAAATGCTCGATCCGTTTAGAAGAGATGTAATACTCAATAGATTATGGTTGTTCATTCTATTTGTCTTACTTGCTTTTTAGGTTTTTCGGCGAACCGCAAGTAGGACCAACACTTTATCTTTATGAAAAGACATTTTGATAGCGATGATTTTTTGTATGAGTTGTATATGACTATGACGAGCTTATGTGTGTATTTTTTGTTGGATATGTGTACATATCTTTCTTTCTGGATTATAGAAACTCTGATATTATAACATATTTATGAATTTATATATTTTCATATAAGGTTGAGTTATGGCAAGGTCGAGACCGCGTCCTTTGGATGAAAGGGCGACGTTGTTGTTACCCCTACTCTTGTAGAGTTAAGGGTGCGACAAGATGGACACCTATTGCACACAAAGATCGCACCACAAATAGAGCTTCTCCGATTACACTTAAAGGCGGTATTGAGAGGCGACGAATCGAGGTCGATCTTCTTTCAATCCTGAAAAAGCACTCATAATAACTTCTTATATGTGTGAGATTTTGTGGGACCACTGCCAACTGTTTCAAAAGCTTAAGCTGTTGCATGAAGGCGTAGTTTAATATTTAATTATTCTAACAATATACAAATTAGTCTCGCACAATCACCACTATTCATTTATAGCTTCTTACTATTCTATTGGAGAATTACTCATCAAATTGACAAGTTGATGCTTATCATTATTGTCGAAATTGGACGAAAAGAAAAGGGATAATAACATAAATAATTCTTGAAATTTAGTTTAATATGTACTTTTATCCATAAACTTTTGATTTGAGCAATGTGGTCCTTCAAGTTTAGTCCAATTTACAATATGGTTTCAGAATTCTCAATTTATTCAATACGATATTTAAATTATTGATGAATATTCAATATAGTTCTTTCCTTTGCGTCATTTTCACATAGTTTCGCATTAAGTAAAAATTCATGAACCATATTGTACAAATTAAAAATACATGGACATCATTATATATTAAACCAAAATTCATGAATTATTTATGTCATTTTTTAAAAATTACGTACACGGCGTCGTTTGCTCATGTCACAATCGAAAAGGCAACGATCTTTTCTGATCGGGACTCGCCCATCTGAAGCGTCGGCGAACCGAAAATGAAAGTCAGGTGGCGTCAAAAAGTCAGGTGTACCTGGCGGTGATTCTCAGTGAAACTGAAACCAACCAACCACTCAACAGTTCCTCCCCCTCTCTTTCTCTCTCTCTCGCGTCCGATCAAACAGCGATTTGCAGACGCGACGACGAGCGGAGAGCGAGAGCAATCTCGGTCTCTGCCGCATAACCTCCCGGCGCGGCGGGCGCGGCGCGGCTTCGGAGGCGAGCAGATGAGAGCGGCGACTCGAATGCGCTCCCTCGCCTCGGTTCTGCTGCTGCTGGCGATCATCGCCGCGGCCGCGTCGGCGGAGGGGGAGGAGGAGATACGGTCGAAGCAGAGGCAGAGGCTGTCCGGCATCATCATACCGGGGTTCGCCTCCACCCAGCTCCGGGCTTGGTCCATCCTCGACTGCCCTTACTCGCCGCTCGATTTCAACCCTCTCGACTTGGTCTGGCTTGACACCACCAAGGTCACGTGTCGTCGGATTCTGCTGTGGAGTTCATTGTTTCACGAGTTTTGTGTGAATGTGCTGCCTTCGAGCGTGTTAGTTCTGAGTGTGCAGCTTTCCACATTTTGGTGTCGCTCTATCCGTTCGTTGATTGTTCCTTCGCTCAAGGTTTCCTACTGTTGTTTTAGTGTGTTTCGGTGTCGTTGAGACAAATTTGGCGGGGACGAGACTCTCTTTTCGTTTTTCTTTTTGGCTAGAATATTGATCTCTTGCTCCTTGTTAGAGTTGTCAGAGCCAGAATGAGCAAGGTTCTGCTTCTATTATGCGTCAATTGAGCCACTCATGTTCTGAATGAGGCTTTTGTTCAATACGTGGCAGCATTCTTTCGAAAAACCTGTGAATCGTGTTTTGTGGATTAATAGGCATTAGAATCAGAAGAGAAAACAGTGGACACAATTGGGGAATGATTGGAATGAGAACGATAGATTTCATTACTCATCTGATTGGGGAGTGATGTCTTGTTTTCTTTGCTTCATAGACTAACAAATTCTGTTGAGCTAACAGCCAAGCTAGCCAAATTTTCTTCCCCATCTTTTCCAATTTCCCCCCCTTCAATGCGGTCAGTCTTGAAGTGCTGCTATGAGCATCCTAGGGCAGTCCAAGCAGCTAAGATGAAGCTTGATATAAGCTTTATGGCTCCTGCATAGTTATCAGCTTATAAATATCGTTGTAATGAGTTTCCTGTTAAGGATTTCCTTGAGAAATCAGTCTCTTTTCTCCTCTAAGATCAATGCAAATCGATTTGCTCTAAGATCAATGTGCACATCCATAGTTATAGTCCAAGCTTGGTGTTGAGTGACTCAGAGCTCTTTGTCAAACTTGGTCGTGTGTAAGTGGCATCAGGCAATCCTATTTTTCTGACACCTGTTCTCTTAAAAGAATAAGCTAGGTTATTATAATGTTCTCGCTTGGTGCTGTTCTGTCATGAATTTATTCTTGGATGCAAAACTAAATCATGTACCAAAGTTCTCGACCTCTTTACCCTTATAGTTTGGATATTCACCATATGCTAGTGCGGGAATGCTGGTAAACTGAAAGTTAGTTTGACCCTTTTTTTGCAGCTTCTTTCTGCTGTAAACTGTTGGCTTAAATGCATTCTTCTAGACCCTTATAATCAAACAGATCATCCTGAATGTAAATCACGCCCGGATAGTGGTCTTTCTGCAATTACAGAACTTGATCCTGGCTATATTACAGGTACTTTCGTGGACCTTACGTTTTGTGCTTTGGCAACATGCCTTATCGTTGTGCCTATTAACTTTCTCATTATGTTAGTTTTGTGCTTTTGGAAGTAAAGAACGCTTTTGTGAAAGTTTTTTTTTCTATAGGTCCTCTTTCGTCAGTATGGAAGGACTGGGTAAAGTGGTGCATTGAATTTGGTGTTGAGGCGAATGCTATCATTGCTGTTCCATATGATTGGAGATTGTCACCATCAATGCTTGAGGAGAGAGATCTCTACTTTCACAAGCTGAAGTATGTACAGTTATGATGATTTAACGAAGGAGTATTTTGACTAGATTTGGCACTCTTCATTTTCCTTTTTCTTTTTAAGTAGATACTAAGTCATTCCAATGCATTTGTATATAAATGCTGTTTGAAATGCAAATAGAAGAAATGCTCTTGAATGATGTTTAGCATAGGTGTTGCATAGCTGCCACAGGTTTTGGAATGGGCATTGCTGCTTTTGCATTGTTTTCTTCAAAAGCCTTGCAGCAGCACCTCCACAACTGCAACAGCTCAGAGCTGTTTTTAACATGCTGCTTCACCCAACTTTCAGTTGTTGCCTTTCTAAAATGGTTTGTCAAACTCATGAACAATGACACATCCAGCACAGCTGTGGCTACGCTGAATGGATTTGTCTTAAATAATGTTTTGTTGCTGTGACAGGCTGACATTTGAGACTGCACTAAAACTTCGTGGAGGGCCCTCATTAGTGTTTGCACATTCCTTGGGTAATAATGTTTTCCGCTACTTCCTGGAATGGTTAAAGCTAGAAATTGCTCCAAAACAGTATCTTCAGTGGCTTGATGAACACATACATGCCTATTTCGCTGTTGGTATGTCAACTTACAGAAAGCTAATTATCAGTCTAAATAGCAGTCTGAAAGCAGAGAAGAGTACATCTTTGGCTTTCTTTTGTGCTCCATTGCAGCGGCTCCGCTTCTTGGTTCAACTCAGACTGTTGAGGCATCGCTTTCTGGATTTACATTCGGTATTCCTATTGCTGAGGTCAGCTTTCATTTTTGTTTATGTCAGCAGGCCTTTTGCACAAACAATGTGTTTCTGTTTTCATATTAAAGTTCCTGCTAGCTTTTTCTTTATATGTTTCTCTCTTTCCTAATTATTGTGTGCTTGGCACCTTTTAATTTGGTTCAGCCCATAACCATAGAATTCTAGGTTGTCAAGCATTGATTCCTTTCTATGATGCAGGTTTAACAGAAATTTACCCATATTTATTTTAGTTCCCACGTGTTCTACATGTCTGTAAATTAGATCTTTGTTCCCATCCAATTAGAGAGTGCTTCATGATTTGGTTTTTGACTTCTCAAAAAGGACCCTGTTGCTTCTCGACATTATGTTTGTACTTTGTATCATGACATCTTGGGTTGATACAGCCCTTGCCCTTCTCTGGTTCTTTGTACTTTGTGGTTACATGTTAATGTTTTTCCGTTGAATCTAATCAAATTATCTTGAAATGGTTCATGAAGTTTAAATAAGAATTTTTAAGTTGTGATAATTGAAGGGGAGCCTTGGCGCATCTGGTTAAGGTGTTGCCATGTGACCGTGGAGGTCACAGGTTCGAGCCTTGGACGCAGCCTCTTGCAAATGCAAGGTAAGGCTTGCCTCCTTTCACCCTTGTGGTGGGGCCCTTCCCCGGACCCCCGCCTCGCGGGGATGCTTCGTGCACCGGGCTGCCTTTTTTTTTTTTTTTAAGTTGTGATAATTCTTGTACTGCATGGGTAGTTCTTATTAATTTCTCTGCTTCTTAAACCTTCCAAACTTGAAATGTCTATAAGATTTATCCTGTCATCATAATATACACAGTTGCTCATATGCTTAACTAAACTTCAAACGGGAACAATTGAACGTGTTTGTATCATGTTAGCTTTTGTTGTAATTCCTATAATGTTATTCTTGTGCAAGGCATCAGGGGACGGCCCGATTGTTGTTCAATTCATTTGCTTCTTCCCTATGGATGATGCCATTTTCAAAGTATTGTCAGACGGATAAGGCATACTGGAAGCATTTTTCTTTGGGAAGCAGCAGAAGTCATCACGTATATCAATGTGATGAACAAGAATATCGATCAAACTATTCTGGATGGCCAACAAATATAATAAACATTGAAATTCCCTCTATCCGTGGTACGAGCTGAAAGTCTCATTTAATAATATGGTGAAACTGCACAAGCTCTTATGCTTTTTTTCCTTCTTTGGCAGGAGTTGACGCCTACCCATCAGTTTCAGACAATGCCGATGTCAATTTGTCAAATATGGAATGTGGCCTTCCTACTCAGCTATCCTTTTCAGCCAGGGAAATATCAGATGGGACCTTCTTCAAAGCAATTGAGGATTATGACCCAGATAGCAAGAGACTTTTGCACCAATTACAAAAGTAAGTTTTCTATTATTCTCCAGTGAAGACGAATATTATGGACTCAACAAGGATAAATGCTGTGTCATCTATGTTAGATTCATTGAAAGAAAATTTTGACATGTTTATACATCTGCCTCAAAAATATGGATTGGCCTTTACGTTTTGCTTTTTGGTTAACCTAAATCTTGTAACTTATGCACTTTCTTTTTTTAAAGCCAGAACTTCTGAAACTTCGTAGCACTTAACTTTGGACATGTAATTCGCATATAATTTTTTCATAATTTTCTGAGATTTGAATAATTTTTTTGGCTTTAACATGGTAAAAGTGACTTGAGTTCCCTAGGTCTACTCCAATATACAAATTTTCCCTTTGTGGTTAAATTTAGAAGCAACAACCTTCCTGTTCCTTTGTCTTGTTGCGCAGCTTATGACATTACTTTCTTAAGGTTGCCCCTTAAATGCTTCAGTCATGTATGCAGTCAGTGTCTTGGTCCTTCCATATTATGTTCTAGAACCTGAAATGATCCTTAGTGTGCTCAGAGGAATGCCCTTTTCACTCTGAGAAGACTTTTTGCCTTTCAAGTTGTAAATGCCGCTATACCTTTGAAAAAAATTGCTGCTTCTATATAAGTTATATGTTGCCATTTCGACATCCTACGTTTGCCCTATACAATCCCTGGTCCTGTTGTGATCCTCGACAGAGACTCAACTTTCACATAGGAGAATGCAACGTTGACGCCATAAATTTGCTAATTGGTTGCTTTAGCCTCCATGTTCTACCTTCTTGGGCTGTTTTCATCTCCCTGCGAGGGCATATGGACTTCTTAGCTGTCACTTGGTTGATCTTTTGTCGACGTTTCTTTATAAGCATCAAAACTTTAGGTTGAAAATGAATCTCTTAACAGGTTGCTTTGTTAGAATTTTGGTGACTGAACAACTTCTAGATTTTTTCTGTCCCTTGGTTAAGAATAAAGGTGCTTGCTGTTTCAGGTCATATCATCGTGATCCTGTTTTAAATCCACTTACACCTTGGGAGAGGCCGCCTATAAAGAACGTCTTTTGTATCTACGGGATAGATTCCAAGACTGAGGTATGGAGCATTCTCAACATATGGATTATGATGCATCGGAGTAGACAGTGTTTATGAGTTGTATACATGCCGACAATTTTTATTTGGTTAAGTGACTTACTAATATAGTAGCTTGGATTTAGTTCCAACACAATGCTTGATAATGGTACTCAGGTTGGTTACTATTTTGCACCAAGTGGGAAACCTTACCCTGACAACTGGATCATCACCGATGTCATTTATGAATTTGAAGGATCTCTGCTGTCGAGGTGAGTTGCTACTATTCTGACTAGTGATAATTCTACTCTAGAGCATCTACTGGCTGTGTTCCAATTCTCACATGAATCTCCTGTTGGTTTTCCCATTAAATTTTATCTTGGCCCCTGCTAACAGGATAAATTCTGATGGTTGATAGAGATTTTACTTCTCGTAGATCTATAACTCTATAAGAAAGTTGCCTAGTCCAACAGCAAGAATACTTGTCAACATATAAGTACTCGCTATTAAAATAAAATATAAGCACTTGAGTTAGATCTAAACATCTTATCCAATTTTACTCTATAGGTTTGAGGCTTACTTCAGAACTAATACCTTGAAATGGGAATAGGGATTTACACAGAGCCTTGAAGGGCCTAAAGTGAACTTGGTTATTTGTGCGCAATTGAAAATTTTGCCAATCAAACTCTTAAAGTACAAGACTAGATCTTGTAACACCATTTTCATCTATACCTTTTGCATTCCTGTATTGAAGACATTTTGCTATTCTATGTTGGCACACCAGTAAAGTCCAAATCTAGGATAATAATTGGTATCCTTTGCATGATGTGCCTGACTCTAATACACCTGAATTTCATTAGTGATACTTTTATTTGTGCTTTTGATGTATTGTCCCTGTCTGTCAAGTTATGCACTTTTTACGATTTGAACAGATCAGGGAATCTGGTCGAGGGGAATCCAGGAGCTGCAAGTGGTGATGAGACAGTAAGTCTCCTTTTAGTTTTCATCAAGTTAAAAAGCATTTTTTTAATGCATTGATCTAGCATTTCATTTGCAGGTATCGTACCATTCTCTCTCTTGGTGCAAGAATTGGCTTGGTCACAGAATAAACATTACAAGAGCACCTCAGGTACCATCTAGAGTAACTGGTGTGCATGGAAGTTTGTACTTCTTTTTTGAGTTTCTTGTACACAAAAATCCACGTTTGTAGTTTTCACGTATTATATGAGACTGGTACCTTAGTAGATGATCCTACTTTTGGTGCATTTGAGGGTTAGAATCACGAAATCCTAGTAATTTATTTGAACAAGGAATATCAAACTATTTGGCAGCTGGTAGTGATATTGGTTGTAATGCCCAATATTTACAGTTTCATTTGACTTCTCCAAATTCTGTAAGCATGAACCTGATGGACGGTGAAGTAAAATATTGATTTTGAGGTCCATGTTTCTGGAGTTTGATATATTTCATGGACTCAACAGTCTACACTCGCGATATTGAATTTCAAAGGAGTACTCATCATTATGTAGCCAGGCTAGACTAATACACATTGGAGCTTCTCATTACCTCACATGCTGGAGCATGATAAAGCATTCACCAAAAAGAGCTAATTTTATGTGCCTTTGTGAAATTTTTAGCTCTGATTCTGAATTTGCAGTCTGAGCATGATGGTTCAGATGTACAAGTGGAATTGAATGTGGAGCATCACTATGATGAAGATATTTTCCCAAACATGACAAGATCTCCTAGGGTTAAATACATAACCTATTATGAAGATGCCGAAAGCATTCCAGGAAGGACAACGGCAGTTTGGGAGCTTGATAAAGGTGCTTCACATTCTGATGTGTCCTTGTTAAATTTGGCTGATTGATGAGTTGACTTAGAACATCTGGTTTCAAAATGGACTTTTCAATGCATAGCCCATTGCACCAACTAACACTTTGTTTTTTCTACCACCCGAAGAATGGATAATTCATACTTTTTAAATAAGAACATAATCAAGAAGAATGCTAATGATGTTAATCATTAATTCTAATATATCTTTCAGTTTATTTTTTACCAAGAACCACAGGAAAAAGAATATTCCTTTCGATTAGAACTTGGGATTTTAACAGCATAGGCACTTAGTTCAGTTACAGCTGAAGTAGGGGACATGCCCATTGTTTCACTTTAGGTAACCTGAATGATTCATTCTGATTTAGATTGGACCAATTAGATTCGACTTTATGAAATATACTCTTTCCATGGAGATCAATGAGCTCTAGTTAAGTTTGGATTACAGTTGATTGATAAATTATAGACTTCATGAAAGAGGTTCCTATTTCTTGCCCAATGGCTGGCCCAACTAGCAAACCATCCTTCTCGAAGCATTAGACCTGGATTTTGGTTTTGCTGATCCATTCACTCTTTTTTCTGTTACCCACCCAGCTAAATAAGAAGATGTTGACGTGCATAGCTTTCATGTAATCACTAAACCATCGGGATGTGGGGTTGGGGTGATGTGGGGTGCATTCTATTTGGAATATTTTGAAGTTTGTTCTTAATATTTGTCTGTAAAAATTTCTTTTTTCATGCAAAGATAAGGTATAAGATTTTGGTTGAAGTACGACATATGTAGGTTGAATCAGTGAAAGTCATTTTACATCAATTGTATGTCTCATCTCATCTTGGTAATTTTGTTTCAGTAAATTGACAGTATCTTAGTGTAGCAAATCACAGGAATATTGTGAGGTCCCCAGTATTAATGAGGGAAGTCTGGCTTCAGATGTGGCACGATGTCCATCCTGAAGCGAAAACAAAATTCGTTACAAAGGGTATCTTCTATCTTCTTCGATCAGTTTTGAATGCATTTGAGGATTTATAACTGATTACACTCTAGGCTAAGGAATGTCCTCTTCTAATAATTTTTGTGCAGCTAAGCGTGGACCTCTAAGGGACAATGACTGTTTCTGGGACTATGGGAAAGCTAGGTGTGCATGGCCTGAGTATTGTGAATACAGGTGCCTTTATTATCCAACTGCTATGCCTTATCGAGCATGGCTTTCTTCTTTTGTCCTTGCAAACATTCATCATCTCAGAACCATAGTGGTGCAGGTATGTTTTTGGAGACGTTCATCTTGGGCAGAGCTGTAGACTAAAGAATTCCTCCTCAGATCTTCTATTGCATTATGTGTAGATAAGAGGTACCATCTTCCTATCCTCCCTTACCACTTCAGATTGAGGGAATCGTGGATCTTGCGTGCGCTGCTAGACCTGTGTGGCAGTCACCTTAAATAACAATCCATTTGGTAGCAGGACATCATTCCGGCTTTATGGACTTCAAATTAGCTTCTTCTATTCCCCGTCCCATTTTGGGAGCTCGGTTGCTGTTGTCTTAGTAATGTTTTGCATCCTCAGGTTCTGGTCAGTTGATATACTCCGCCAGCTCATACCGTCGGTATGCTCTGGATAAGATTCTTTCTAATTGCTGCTAAAGAAGACTTCTTTCATATGCTGCACAAGGAGCACCGTCTTTGCGACTTGGATTTGATCCATTAGTTCATTCGGAGTAATCCCTAGATTTTTACTCTTCAGCAATTACTGTTGTATACCGTACTAGTGTTTTAGAAAACAGTGGTGCTGGGCGGTGCGCCAATGTACCTTACAACAGGATCTAGGTATAGGCATTGAACCACAGTTAGCATAGCTGCATCAGCCCCAAGTGAGAAGGTGTAGGAAGATCTCTACAACCGTGAGCTAGCTTTAATGTTTCCTCGTACCCGCATTGGTCATTGTTTGTCGGCTTAGCTTTTTGTATGAATAAGAGAGAGATGTTCCCAAGTTCTCACTCAGTTTTAGCTGGTGCTTTGCTTAAGAAAATACTTCATAACTCCTCGATTGACATTGATGTGCAATCTCCTGTTTTCTTATACTTTGGTGTACTCGTAAAATTGGAATTTGATCTGCATACAATCTGCTAACGACGTAATTTTCTGTTCAATGCAAATTGATGTGGTGGCAAGCAATTCTTATTCATAAGATTTGCTAGTGATACAAATATCTGACGATACCATTCTGCACCACTGAAAAATACAATTCCCTCACAAGCAAAATTGCTCAGAAATTCGATGAGAATATATGCGTTGACTTATATTCCTATCTTTTTCCCCGTATCGATTCCACGAATCAAAGCATCTCACTCCACATCCGGCATCCAGCATGGCCATGATGTCAAACATTCAATATTTTGATCTCACCAGACGCTGAAAGGCATCAGCTCACGGTACAAGATATCCTCCAAAAGAATGAACAAATCACAGCTTTTTCCTCTGCTACTTTGCGCCATTTTTCTTTCCAGGATGGCTCGACTTCTGTCTATATAAGGTAGAAATTTCTCGAGGCATGTGCTATCGACGAGTTTTCCATTTCTTCACTGGAATTATAGTCACCTGTTTCCCTGAATCTTTGGCTCTTCTTTCCTGAGACCGTAGAATTGGAATGGTAGCCTGATGCTGATTCTTGTTCACCTTGTTATCGTTGCCAAATGGCTTCACTTCAAATTCACCTCGGGTGAAACCTCTAGCAACCTGAGCCAGGTAAAAATAGAAAAGGTTACCAACCAGGAAAACTCTTCTCATGTATCTTCAATTACCTTCCATAATCATATCAAATATTTTTCACCAGATGGAAGTGTTATAATCTCAACCTACAAGAGATGGAATCTGTTTCTAGCATGCGGCTAGCTGTTGTAACAGAAAGACACAATGTTTCTTTTGCAGTCCTAGGCTTAACGTATGGCATTGAACCATGAAATTTTCTCCCCAACCCACATGGACAGGCATGGCGTGATCTCCACATCTTAGAAGATTGCTTCTGCATATTACATTAAGATGTGACTTTCTGGTAGTGATTCAACTCAAAAGGCCTCCGTGAATTCTTTGGGAAGTAAAGGTTGCAGGATCTTGAATACATGGGCAGAACTAAGATTATGACTATTAAACACAGAAAAACAGCCAAGTCAAAGTAGCCAACATCACGTTGAAGGGTTAGATTATTGTTCCTTTATCATGGCATCATGAGACAACTAGAGGCCACATATATACGAGTAAAAAAGCATGGTTGTAAAAGCACTTAAATCTCTACATCAATGAAAGGCACACATGAGCTCGCAAACTTCTCCACCCATTAGCAACTTTGCATTGCTAAAAGGACTATTCAGTGAACCATATGACGAGTGCTTGCTTTCAATGGTAGTTTTAAGCAGGTGGGATTCATTGTTCCTGCTGAAATAACTTTAGAGAAGTACAACGATGACAGTCTTCTCTAACTTGGACTCAGAGTTGCACTATGATTGAATTAACACTTAAAGACACGGCATACCTTAAGAAGAATCCAAACTTTGAGGGAACTGCTCAAAATTGCAAGCCGTGTCTTTTTTCCAGAGGTCAAGTAGTTGCACATGTGATTGTCAACCCTTAATACAAGTCGTGGCCAGGACTTAGCGTCCCCAGGATCAGCTTTTGGCTCCACGACAGCCTGTACCCAAAAAAAAAAAGTCAAAATGCAAGGATCGCCAGTCAAAAATCTGATGAAGTCACAGATCAGGATACAGGTAGTTCCATCCCTGAAACATATCAAGGCCCTGGAAGCACTAAATTTGGTAAGTTCCTCTTCTTTTTCCAGGCAACAAAGTCTTACAACATATTTGGGATAAAGATACCACAAGTGTCATAACTTTTGTAAGACGCTTACTTGAATGTCATAACTTTTTCCTCGACAACTTGCTGCCATAAATTCAAAAAAAGTTCACTTAAGTGCCATAACCTTTTAATAGCATTCCCCAGGTGCCAAAAATCCAATGCGGCATGGCACTTGAGGTGAATGTTAATGGCATTCAAGTGATCGAAAAAAAGAAAGTGATAGCACTAAAATGAGGGCCGTACAAAAGTTATGACAATTGTGATATCCTTTTCCCCGACAGTTTTTTTTTTTTAAATCATGTTTCGAAAGTTTGAACTGAACATGAGGCATGATGTTACTCACCAGCAAACGGCAAATTTCCTGCTCAATCTTTGAGAATGAAGTCTCAAGAGCTTCAACTCTCCCGGTAGCATGACAACAGGTACATGGCTCACTTATCATAAAAGTGACACTAGGTCGAACCTGCCCAAGTTATGCACACATCAGCAAGACAAATTTGTGGACGCTGAACCCCAATAATGATTGTAACCATAGAAATGGGGCATTTGCTTGGACGATCAATTAATGGATGTTGTAGGATAGCAATGCCCAAAACCAAAATGATAAATATTACCTGTGATCAAGAGGACCGTATTGAAGATATTTAAAGCACTTTTTTCCATAAGCGCGTTGGTAAAATTTCAAGCATAAGTGAGCAACCTACCCTCTTTCTGGTTATTTCCATGAGTCCGTGCTTGGACAATTCAGATACTTTCACCATAGAACGGTCTCTCTCCACAGCCTTCTTCACTTCTTCATATACTAGCCTTTTATTTGCTGAAGGAAGCAATTGTTCTCAATAAGAAACAATGAGAAGATCCATGACCAATGAAATACTAGTTACTCTTTCAACAGAAACAGCAGACTCAATGCACCTTAAACATAACCCAATCTTCACTCCTGATAATACACAGGCGCACTGACTCGGCAATTGAAAATTAGCTTGCTCATAATCTGATATTCAGTATACATAAATGAGTACTTTCATCCCCGGCAACATAAATATTTTTGTTCTGTGGAGAATTTTCTACTGCCCTCACAATATATCACCCAACCAAAAAGTGTCTTTTAGTGATTAAATCACTAAAATGACTTGGATAGTTTCATGGTTAACACATATTATTAACTTCTATGCAGTAAACCATAGCTAGACATAGTATCTTCAAAGGCAAGTCATTCAAGAGAAAATGCAAGTCAAGTTCTGCTACTTTCGGCACGTGGAGCTAAATCTAGACAAAATTGGACCATTAGAAACATCATTAGGGCACGCTTGAGTGTGCATGAGAGAGAGAGAGAGATCGCTTACATTCGTCTGCCATATCAATAAAGTCTACCACAATAATGCCGCCAATATCCCGAAGTCTTAACTCCCTAGCAATCTGAAACGTACCAAGAACACCTATGGCATTAGGTTTCGGCAAAATAGAACACTGTCCCTCTATTATGCATAGAAAATCACCCATGACTTCGGTAGTTGATAGAGGAACTAGGACAAAGAAAAATATTACCGGACTAACCATGTATATGCCTCTAAGACATCAGAGCTTGGACTAAAGCTTAGGAATGCATGACCAGAGTATTAAATCTTACTGTGCTGATGACGATAAAAAGATGACGACAATGATGATCGCAAAGATAAACGGCAGTAGGAAGACAATAATTCTTGTTGTTATAGTACTGAACAGTCCAGACAATAATGACAACTCAAATGAAATGATGAGTCACATCAAGAGTACATGTGAACATTAACAGAAATGCCAAATCACATTAGCTTGTATCTACTGGGCAGAAATCATACTTATGAGCAGGTCATTGGATGCTTATTGGGATGCCACTATCAAAGATTCTTCACCAGTGACGAATCGGATTCGTTCAAAGAGAACCCTTCCAAAACCACTATCCTTGACATCTAACATACTTTGACCTCTAAAGAAAGATTGCATAAATGAAGACTAACTACTCAGAATAACTAGTATGTAGATGAGAAGCAAACTTATATATGGAGAAAACATCATATGCTTATTAACTCTTGCATTACATCCACTCCTATATTAGTCTCCCTCTAGTACTTTCATTTGCTCTATTTTGGAGAGATACAATTCTGATCATTGTGGCATCCGATAGATGTATGATGACACATTGCTTGGCACTCAAGTCAAGCATGATAGGTTTAGTGCTATCTCTAGAAAAGATCGAAACCGTGAATCTTGAATCCATAAGCTCCTAATGGTCAACATAGGACTGAATAGAAGCCAACCAATGTTACATCGTGATTTATACTCCCCTTTTCTATAGCCATACTACATTTAAGTAGATAGAACTCGTAAAATTGCACATTCTTTAAGCATTTTAACTGTATTGGAGCAATTCATTTCAAAGCACCCCGTCTTTCCTGTTCATTTTAAGGATACTATGTAAGAAGTTTGTTTTGCTTTTGGATAAGAAGGATACTAGACAAGAACTGTAATGAAGAACAGGCAAAAGAACCTTAAAATATTTCATTTTATCAAACAATATGTACATGAACACTTGCAACAAGAGAGTAGTATCCAAAGCACCTGTCCAGCTGCTGCAAGGTTTACATCAAGAATTGCCTTTTCTTGTGAGTTTCCCTGTCCAAACATCCCATGACCGCCATTCACATCAATAGAGACTAAAGCCTCGGTTTGTTCAATCACCAGGGAACCTCCATTAGCAAGTGGAACCCTGAGATTATATGAAAGTAAAGCAAGTTTAACCAAACTTGAGTATGAGATTATTATCTTTAAGGCTGCAGATAATGTACATGATAATGAATACATCAAAGAGGAAGATCATCAAAAGTAATTTTTCTCTCCATGATCGAATAGATTGCTCATGGTGTAAATGCATTTGATGGGAAATAATTACACACTAAGCATCCATCTTTGGACTTTCTTTCCAATCCTTGGACTAGGCCCGTGGATTTTCAATATACATTTGTTGTTGGCTTTCCTAATACCTTAAGCCTCTATTTTCAATGGACCCCCCAACATCTTATTTGAGTTTGAAATTTACTCCGCTATCAATTCCTAGTTTTTCCCCTAAATAATCAAGTGATAGGAAAAAGACATTAACAGTGCCATAACTTTCATTTGATGCTCACTTTGGTGCCATTACTTTTCAAGTGATCACTTAAGCATTATAACTTGAATAAACCAATCGGTTAAGTCATATTGGCAATTTTCTTTGGCTCCTACGTCACATCAGTCGAATATTGAATCACCCGATGTGACCCACTGAAAATTAATGCCCCGTAGGATTTTGAGTGCAATGTAACTTAATTTATCTGCTTTTTAAAGTTCTGAAACTTAAATAATCACTTGAAATTTTTATGATGCCAAAGTGAGGGTAACACAAACGTGGTGGCACTACAAGTGTCCTTATACCTCAGCTGATCAATGACCTCTTTCAGAAGAAATATTATGTACTGGCCATGTAAGATGTGGTTGACAAAGGCCGCTGCATCTACAGTGCAAATGAGCCAGAGCTCTGCTCATTACACTGAAAAACTGAGTTTGACTCAATTTATCATCATGATCAAAGTGCCTCAAGTATCAAACCAAGTTGAGCTCACAAATTGACAATACTTGACTGGAGCAGCTCCTGAGTCCATTGGAGTAGTTGGATTTTATGTTTTTGAACATATATCTGTTGTTAAAGGTAATACGCAGATGATATTGCATCTAATACCAATTGCACTTGAAAACTCAGATTCTTGAATCTCAAAATCCCCAAATTTCCCTCCCTCCAATTATCACATAAAAACGCAATAGGGATAGCTGATAGCATCCCTCTTTTCCTACTCTTCACCAAATTGCAATCCTCCAAATCATCCATAAATGCAATTCTCTCTCTCTCCTAACAAATAGTTAGAGAAAACTCTGTCTGCAGAAGTTCGGCTAATGCAACAAATTTTTACAGTCTTAAAACACATCTTTGGTTATACTAGTGTAAATCAACCACTTAGAATTATATCTAAAAAAAAGGTATAGCATATTTGAGTTCTTCAAACCAGGAAATATGAGGATGAAACTCACCTTTTATTCAGGATATTATCAATCTCCCCTTCAATGTTGAATTCATCAAAAAGAGGAATTCTTTTATCATACAACTCAACTCGGTCACAAAGATCTGGAGCTATTTCTTGGAGATAGTTGGTAACCTGAAAGTACAAGAGATAGCTTATATTTTGTAGGTTGGAGAAAGTCCATACTCTTATTGGATAGCAAAGACTTTACTCATCATAAGAACCAGCTAGTAAAATTAGTTTCGACCAGATAAACAAAGCAGTATTAAGCGTCTTAGATACATATTGCTTTTCAACCGTCATCTCAGTTCCACATAAAACAGCAGTATAAAAGCAGCGTTTCACTCAGTAAATCATCATTAAAAATCTCATCGCATAGAGATATCTTAACCACTAATATGTTCATAACAATATCATCATGGATACGGTTGCTTCTAAATTATATCAGGAGATGTGCTCGATCAATATATGAAGGAGCAATCACCTATATTTCCTCATATCCAGAGCCTCACAGAAACAGGGAAAATACCATGCTAATCCATCCAATTAGCAGCCCAATAAAGATAAACATGTGTTATTCACCAAAGACACGCTTCACAACTACTCAGAAATACCTCATGAAAAGTCCTTGGAGAGTCCACCACCATTTTTGTCACCTAGAAGTGGATCAGAAACATGGTCATAAATAGTATAATTTATGTTAGATTAAAAAGACGTCTACAAATCGTAATTTAAACAATACAGGGGCAAAGGGCAGTGACCTTCTCGTTAAAATAGTCCTGGACCACTGAGAGTGTTTGACCCATAGCCCTATGCAGAATAGAAGGAACAGCTCCTTCGACACCTTCATCTGAAGCAAGAGCAGCAGATTTTGCATGTTCCATTATGTTTTTCCAGGTTGAAAGCAAGCCTTCCAAATCCTTCTGCAACTCCTCTAAAGAATGACCAGCAGCAACAGTCCTCACAGTCAAACCGAAACCTTGGGGCTGCAAAGTCTTTGCTATAACTTTCAATCGAGTACGCTCCATCCCAATAATCTTTTTTGACACTCCAATCCTATCGCACCGAGTCATCAATATCTGCAAACCAATAGAGGTCAAAACAAATTAGATATTGCAAAACAATAGCTCAACAGAGTCTATTAAGACTAGACAAAATATGATGGAGAACCCACCCAGAATCTACTCCTCAGTTTAGGATATGCAGTCAACATGGGACCTTTTGTGCCTAGTCCTTCTTTGACTACTTGAACAATGATTTTGGTGCCCTTCCGGACCTTACTCCACTTATTATCGCCAGCAGATATAAGAGTATCGTCTTTTGCATCTTGAAGTTCAGATCTCTCGGAGTAAGTGCCAATTGCTGTTTCAATAGGAAGAAAAGCTTCAAGAGACTCACCTTCTTTATGTTTGTTGATTCCAGCAACATCATCCTCTATGCCAGCAGCCACACCGACTTCATCCATATGCAACAGACTACCATTCGAAAATCCTTTCAAGGATTCTGTGGCATCAAAATCATCCTCATATTCATTTTCCTCATAGTCATCATGCACAGCTTTTCCTGAAGCATCCTGGGAGAAAATCTCTGTGACATCATCAATACTTTCAACATTATCTAGTGCATGGACATCTCCATGATTAAGTGGATGACCTTCAAAAGCTTCATGCTCTGAGCCATTTGGTTTAGTTTTCCTCGTTTCTTGATGAAATGGAGGAAATACAAAAGGTTCTCTGTTACGCCTGATATCCATAAGGGAATGTCTCGAGTTTCCAATGTTGACAAAAGCACCACCCATATGTGGAACAAGTTTCATGACGATACCTAGATACACACTATCACATTGTACATCAGTTTTAACAGGCTCCAGAAGTAGCTCAACCAGCTTCCCACCTTCCAATACTGCTATTCTTTGCATTGTACATATGGAGGAATTGATTAATATAACAGTAGAAACAGAATCCTCAACTGAAACTAGATGCTTTTGTTCTTCTGCCAAGAACTCATCAGCATCTTGATAATGCTGATTTTCAGACTCCATTTGAGTAAACTCATCTTCCCCGCTGCCACACTCTGTAGGTACATCAATATCCATATCCTTCAATATACGACTAGGAAGAGTTGAGATCAGCCAAGGCTCCTCAATCGGTTGCTCTCTTTCAGAGATAAAAGTAGCAGAAACATAATCCTTCTGCGTATCTCTTATCATGTGTTTATTATTGGAGCGACTCTCATGGTTGACCGCTACAACTGAGAATCTTTCTGCCTCTAGCAGATCAGTTCCCAGGCATCTGACAATTTCATCTTTATCTGATAAGCCACTGGAAGCATTTGAGTGTTCAGAAGTACTGCAAGGAAGTTTTACAGAAACAATCCATTCAAGAAAAAGATAATACCTCTTGGTACAGTTGATTTTAAAGGCACAATTGGCAGGTACATTTCCTCTATCCATGAGCCCCATGAATGAGCTGAGGGTATTCTACTTCTGGTTCCGAGCTCCTTCCATGAATCCCTCACGACAATATTCTTATCTTGTCCATAATGTTGAGGGACAATAAGAGAAAATTCAGGCCCTGGCCGCCAAGTGGTATCGTAAGGAGGCCATGATGCTCCTTTCTTGAAGTAGTTATATTTGAAACTAACCCCGCAGGCAATCTGATGAAAAAAAATTCCATGCTATCAATTTTGACAGATAGCAAGTTTGATGTTTTATTCCAATTTTCAGCCATCAAATCAAGAATAAAATGAACATACAGCTATAAGCACAAGAAGAAAAGCCCCCTGAAACAGCTACATCTTTCTTTCCTCATTCATCACTCACTCTCAAAAGACCAATTAACTCACCAGAGGAAAACTTGATAAATGAAGGCAAATCAATTAAGGCACTTAGAAAGAGAATTATGATTCTAAATTGTTAAGCAGGCAACACTTCAATTTTGATACTTGCCAACAGGAGTTATTGTTTCTGATCTAGTGACAATTACCTTGACTTCAGCCTTCCATAAGTTGGCATGCTCAGTTGGAGACATTGGTATGGCCATTTGGGGTTCCCAAAAGCCTAGTTCCATGAGATCGCCAGCTAGATACAGAAGTTGATCATCTGCTACTTCTGCTTCAACAGTCCAAACGACCTTGCAGTAGCTCTCAGAAGTAATAGAGGACTTCCCTGGATTTTGGAATGAGATAGACCTGCCTCAGTCTCTCCAAAGTATTCATCCCAAACAGCTAAATAAAATGATCAGGAAAGGTTTATCTCTATGAATTAAAACATGAAGTCCACTCAAGTCATCTTGGAAACTATATAGCTAACAGCACCCGCAATTTTTATTGATAAGATTTTCCTAGTAAACAAGGCTCTCGAAGGATAAATTAGTCCAGTAAGTTGAACACAAGCAAACATGCCCAAGTATTTAATAACACTCACTATCTTAGTGTGGTGGTAACTCATTCGATATGTAAAGTAGCTTAGTGCTAGTAACTCTAATTACCTAGGTAGTAACTTTTCAAACAGACAGTAATCATGATGAGATCCTACATACACCCCAAACGCAAGATAAAGAAAATTTTGAAGCTTAGAAAGTGGTATAATGGGACAAAGCTCCTTTAAATTGCTTAGATTGATAAACACTTTTGAGATCATAATTGTCCATTATACAGAATCAAGGCCGCTCACACCCAAATTTCTTCCATGTCTCTAGTGAGCAAAACTGACACCACTCAGAAAAGAACAAGAGGCCTTCCTTCCAAATGTACTGTTTATAAGAATCTTCTCGATGGACACTTGAGAACACCAATACTTAGCCATAAGCAACCATCTTACTAAAAAGGAGAAGAACAACAGCACTTGTATCTAATAGATAGCTAATGCTCAAATATACTATTTGCTAGATTAGATTTACAAATATCTGGCACCAAAAGGCATAAAAGAAAACAAAAGTATGAACTTTACCTCTCCTTGCATGCATTATAGCTGATCTCGTGCAGACGTTGTTACTTCCTGTGCGAATAGTATGTCCCAAAACATTCTCGTAATGTGGATGCCAGCACATAGACCTGGTTCAGTATCAATCCAACATCAACGACTTTCATACTGTCAACAAGTGCCTGCACATGCGCCCACAAGCACACACGCACACGCACGCACATGCAGAGAGAGAGAGAGAGAGAGAGAGAGAGAGCACACGTCAAATAATTAAGCGCACAAATTCACATTTTGTGAGAAAAGGATATGGTTTTAGCAAACAAAACACTTTCCAGTGTCCTTCCAACTACCATCTCATACAAATCCCAAGCTTATTCCATGGTTAAAATCCAAAGAAAATATGACCTCGAGGATCTTCCCCATGAAAGCATCCCAAAGTCATCTTCTGAAGGGAACCATCGCCGGCTCTTCATAATGTACTTCTCACAAAATAAACTGCCACCCTAAATTTGTGTTAATCTAATATGCTATTGCAATGTCAGCCAAATCCGTAGAAGTATATAGCGGCAACCGTAGACAGAACTAAAGGTTCCTCATATGAGAAGCTTGAGCAGAAAATTCCTCATTCGTCGAACTCCGCCGTCATTCAGGCAAAACGAGACAGAAAAGGTCGCTCTGCGCTCACCGCATGGCTTCCTAAATATCTAGAGTGGCCAAAGGCATACACATGTCACAGTAGAAGGTCCAATTGAATTTCACCCCAAAAATACAGGACAGCGAGATGGATGACCTCTCGCGCCATTCACACTCCTTCAGTGGCGTTGGCACCAGAAACTCAAGACGAACTTACGAGCAGAGTAGAGGAGACAGGTTGGGAGAGAAGAGGTGCCGAAGGTTGGGGCGAGGCAGAGCTTCAGATATGTCCATGGATCATGCCGCCGCCGCCGCCGGAGGAAAGCTCCCACTTCACAGTTCACAGCTGAGCAAGGAAGCTGAAACGCTGAGTCCGCCTTGATGGTTCGACGCGTTTAGACGACTCAAGTTCGTCATTTGCGAATCGAGTATCGACTTCGACGAGAAAGCTTGACTAAGGTTTCCCTCTCGGTGGATAGAATGGAACGGATAAAACCGCAGAGAGAGAGAGAGAGAGAGAGACTCTGACGTTGCGACAGAGCGAAGAAGATGATGGGATTTAAGATCGTCAGAATTACATTTTCAGTCCCGTAAATTTAGGAAATTTCACTTTTACTCCATATACTTCGTTTAGTCACAATTGAAGTCGTCATATTATTCTGCTTATGCTATTTAATACCCTTCTAATTTTAACTTTTAATAAAGTGATTAAAATCTTTTAATCTTATCAATTATGCAATTTATGTGCAAATTATATAAGAAAAACTTGTCGCATTCCAAATTTGTATTACAGTCAAACATAATTATTCTCCTTTTTATAAAATACCAATCATTTCCCAAGTAGTCAATGAAATTCTCGACATATTTTATCATTTTTTAATTCATTTTCTCCTAGACCATCACATTCTATCTATCCTACTAAATAGGCGTAAGTAAGTTGGACCGATTGAATGGAAAATTTCCCGAATTGCATTGGATCGACAGATTTGATTCGATTCGATTTCATAGAGTGATGATCTGATTCCCGATCCTTAAAATTAGAATCCATGTTTAGGCGATCCAACTTCCCGTTCCAAGATGCAAGACCGGACTGGACTGAAAATTTTTAATTTTTTTCAAATTTCTTTGACGTCTTCATTCACATCCCTCTTCTTTCCCTAGCCTATCTCAAGACTCTCACGCCTTGCCCTCTTTCCCACTCACCCACCTTGCCGTTCGCGATTGACAACTCGGTGACTCGAATCAGCCGCTCCGTCATGCGTTGCCCTCTTTCACAATCACGAATTTGCGATCGACGCCTTGGTGGCTCGATATCAATAGCCCATCGTCACGCCTTGCCCTTTTTCAAATCGCGAATCTGCAATTGACGCCTCGGCGACTCGAATCAGCAGCTCATTGCCTCTTGCCTCTCAGCTCTCACGCCTCGCTCTTTCCCCTCTCGCTCGAGCTCGACGCCTTTCCTCTGACAATCGCAGAGAGGTAAAAGAACTAAACTGATCTGTTTACGAGGAGTTTTGAGCGCTTGTAATACGACCATTGCTTCGAAAGCTCAACGCCTTGACTCTCTTATTGCGCACGGTGCACGAAGTGTTCGATGCTTTGCCTAAGTGAGTTTACTGGAGAATTGAGATAGGATGTGCCTAGTGATTTATTTATTTCACCAGAGCCTCGATTGGGTTCTCCCTGTCAATTTGATCGAGCAAAGTGTGCGATTTCGATTTGCAAAACTGATTCGGAGCAATGAACAAGCAGTAACATTTGAGTAAAGAAAGGGATATTAGTCGGGCAATGTAGCTCAGACTCGAACTATGTTCACTTTACCTATGATTGAACACAATTACGAGTTTGAGTGAATGTTGCGCTTGGTCGTCCAGATAAAAATCAGAATGGGTTATACTTTATCCGATCCCGTGTTTGACAAATGTTCAAGATAGTATAAAAGGGGATATGGTGATATAGTCGGGGATAAAAATATCCTAGGGGAGGGACTGGGATAAGCTCAAGTAAAATTTCTCAAAAGAGCAGGCATAAGAAAAATTAGATTTTTTTCCACGACTATTGCCTCTCCGCCGTGCAAGTCGCCTCTTCGATGGGCGGCCACCTCTTCAGCGGTGACCATCAAATGCGGCTATCACTCTGGCGGCACAAGCTGGGGTCTCTAGCAGTAAAGTCGATTATCTCAACGACCTCGTTTTTTAATCGATAGTTTGTCACGATATTAAATCATGTCCTCATTCTATAATTTCTTGAACCTTTTTAACATTCGAAATGAGTCTTAATATGTTATGAAAATCTTGAGATTGATCATTCACTTTCAAGGTAGCTCCCTTAAACTGCTTATATGAGTGCATCTTCGACTTGTGAAAAGAGATTGAATAATTCCATTATTAAACATTTGTTTACTCACTCGACAACATAACAAACATGGCCAGTCGGTCATTCTCAAATGATTCAACTCCAAATCAAAACCCATTGTTGACACCTGATCTTTAATCATTTTTTCTATTGCTAAAGTAATAAAAAATCCATAAAAATTCATAAAATTGAAAAATCAACTTTGGGGACCTTAACCAAGCCTAGGGAACCAATTTTGACCAAAAAACGATTTTTCATATTTTCAGTATTTTTACGTATTTTTTATTTATTTATTTTCAAAAATTAATAGAAAATCCATAAAAATTCATAAAATTGAAAAATCAACTTTGGGAACCTTAGCCAAGCCTAGGGAACGAATTTTGACCAAAAAATAATTTTTCATATTATATATATTTAATTTTTTTAAAAAAAATACAAAAATATTTGAAAATTTTGAAAAAATAACATTTGAGGCCAAAGAATACACAAAGATAGTTAATATTTTTATTTTAAATCTATTTTCATATTGGCCATCGCAAATTCAGAAAAATCCAATTCGAGTCACGTGTTCCTTCACGAGTATAATCTCGAATCGGGCCTAAAAAAATTTAATTTGAGTCAACTTATTTTTAACTTTCACTTTTTATGAGTTGTGACATTGTCTTCTAATATTTTAAATTTTCATCTTGGCCCAATTATACCCAGAATGACTTAATTTTGCAAAAGGGCTTTAATTAAATTATGCATTATTTTCAGCTACAAGAAATGAGCTTAAATTTGACATGTGGTAAATTTTGGTGTGTCAAAAATTATGAGGAGATTTGGACTTAAAGAAATATATTTTTTCAGGGACTGAATTGTAAATACTTAAAATTCAAGGACTAAAGTGCAAATACCTAACTCTTGAAGGATTATTTTACAAATAATAAAAAGAAAAGTTAGTGGATAAATTAGAATAGAGAAGGGAAGATGAAGAAGAGGAGATGAAGAAGAGAAGTTGGAGAAGAATGGATGGAGAAAATAAGATAAGAATAGAGAAGGGAAGATGGAGATGAAGAAGAGTTAGTAGAGAAATTAGAATGGAAGATAAGAATAGAGAAGGGAAGATGGAGATTAAGAAGAGTTAGTGGAGAAATTAGAATGGGAGATAAATATGGAGAAGGGAAGATGAAGATGAAGATGAGTTAGTGGAGAGATTAGAATGTGAGATAGAGATGGAGAATGGAAGATGAAAATGAAGAAGAGTTAGTGGAGAAATTAGAATGGGAGATAGAGTTAGTGGAAAAATTAGAATGGGAGATAGATGAGTAAGTTATAAAAGGAGAAAGAAGTGAGCTTGAGAAAGGATTCTTGAGAGAGAAAATTTGAAGTGTTTGGGAGGATTTTTTTTTTAGAGAAAATTTTGGATGTTTGAGAGAGTTTTGGGAGATTGAAGAAAATTTTGAGAGAAAGAAAATACCAAAAGAGAGAGAATTTTGAAGATGATGGGAGTTCAAAGCTAGGGATTATCATCACAAATTCCTTCATCGATCAATATAAATCAAGAGTGCATCCTCGTCAACGAGCAAGCAAATTCGAGCTAAGTGTTTTTATTTATTCATTTGTTTATGGTTTTACTTGCAAATTAGCACAAATTGTATACACTTTCTCCATCTCCTCTTTTTTTTCCATATTTTATGTCAGGAGAAGGATATCTCTACGTCAACAGCAAAAATCTCGTAGATATGCAAAAATCGGCCCAGACAAGCTCCTAAGCTGTCCACCGATTTCTCAACTGATCTGTGACTAAAAGTCCCTCTTAATTCAAAAGAAACTCTCTATATTGGGAACATAGAGAGCGAAAATCAATTATAGAAATCCCTCCCAAAAAAATGGGAGATAAGTACTCTTTCCACTCTTCTGGTTTTAGGTGCAGATTAGCACATATTTTGTATACTGACATTTCACTCTATTTTATGTCAGGAAGCCGCAGCTTTATATCAATGGTCAACCCTATGGAAGCACAAAATCGGCTTGGAGGAGTCCTCAAGCGCGCACAAATTTCAAATTGTTGAATCAATTCGTTGTATTTTATTTTAAAGAATTCATACCCCAGAATGGAGAGGACAAAGTCCATCCGCAATTTAAATACCTGCACCATAAATCCCAAAGGGAAGAGCCAAGCCAATGCTTAGCCTCCCATTGGAGGTTTTTACTTACAGTAGTTAAATACCTGCAACTTAAATACCTATACCTTAAATCCCAAAGGGAAGAGCCAAGCCAATGCTTAGCCTCCCATTGGAGGTTTTTACTTACAGTAGTTAAATACCTGCAACTTAAATACCTATACCTTAAATCCCAAAGGAAAGAGCCAAGCCAATGCTTAGCCTCCCATTGGAGGTTTTTACTTACAGTAGTTAAATACGTGCAACTTAAATACATGTACCTTAAATCCCAAAGGGAAGAACCAAGCCAATGCTTAGCCTCCCATTGGAGGTTTTTACTTACAGTAGTTAAATACCTGCAACTTAAATACATGTACCTTAAATCCCAAAGGGAAGAGCCAAGCCAATGCTTAGCCTCCCATTGGAGGTTTTTACTTACAGTAGTTTAAATACTTGCAACTTAAATACCTGTACCTTAAATCCCAAAGGGAAGAGCCAAGCCAATGCTAGGCCTCCCATTGGAGGTGTTTATTCACTGTCATGTACTTCCTATAATTTAATTTTTGAATCATCAAACCCAAAAGATAAGTAGGTTGTAATACTGCACAGAAGTCGTTAACACACTCCTTCTTTCGGCTTCAGGGAATCTTTAACACTTAAAAAAAATATAACAAATAAAAATATATACCATCCATGCATCCTATTTAAAACGTGAAAACACAAAAGAGAATACCCTACTATAGCCTTAGGAATAAACCAAGCCTGAGTTGCCGAATTAGGATATCCATGAAATTAAGGTACCGAAAGGGCATTAGTTTTAATTAACTAGTGTAACCAAGTCCCCGAGCTCCTAATCTCTGGTTCGCAGGAATAAATTAGTTCTCCCGCTAATTTATTTAGGTTTCTAATCGACCTACCAAGAACGATTAGTGGCGACTCCAAATTTTAAAATCATTTAAACAAAAACCAAAGTTGCGATTCGGTAGGGCTTGGGAGGGTCCGCGTTAGGTTAGTCAAATCTAATTAACCTAATAATCCGTTAACCCCCTTTAAAATAATTTTTTTTAGAGGGTCGCGACAGACTGGCGACTCCGCTGGGGACAGAGATTTTTAAATTTTCGAAAAACGATACCAATTAGAATACTTAAATTTTTTCGAAATTTTAAAAGTCTTAGTGGACTTAGGCCAATGAAAATTTCATGCATATCTCGCTTCTGGCGATATTGTTTGGGACTCATTCTATAGGTGTTATATGTTTTTGCAGGATGGGAGTTATAAGGGGCGGAGTGTTTGGCTAACCCCTTTGTTTTGCAGGCTCGGTGTTGGGTTTATTTGTTTAATTTCGCACATTTTTAGAAGCGCTGTTTTGATATCAATTGTTGTGCATGTCTTGCATACTCTGAGGATCACGACACCTGCACACACAAGCGTCTAAACCCAAGTCGCGAAATTCTTCCTAGAAAACCATAGATAGGGATCGAATATGCAAAGCTCTTGCGTCGATTGCGCTCGGGTTGACCATATTTTATTCCGCTCATTATCTGAATTGACAATTCTTCCCATTGTGATTTGATTGCGCGGAGGGTAAGTTTGTCAATTCAGATAGTGGGAGCCTTTTTAGGTCCATACCTTGTCTCTCCTTCTTTTATTTTCTAGAGTCCACTCCTCACTTGAGTCATGCGCATGACTATGTGATTTGCATTTCTCCAAGGTAAAAGTAAGTTCTCTAATTTTATCTTGTATTTATTTTCGGTCGGTCCATGCTAGGTGTTAGTCAGTTTTTGAGCTTGATATTACGACCATTCTTTTTAAAAGAAAATAAAAATTAAATTTTTCCCTCATTTCTTTTAAAAAATTTTTTTTTGAAAAAATGATGTAAAAAAATCCCTTCATGGGAATTTTATTAACCAATAAGGGATTTTTGTCATATTTTTCCTGCTTCAATAAAAATAAAATTTTCCTGACAAATTTACCTCTGAAAATTTATTTTGATAAAAAGGAAATTCCTTCAAAAATTTTAGTAAACGTCAAGAGACTTTGTCACATTCCTTTAAAAAAATAAAAAAAAAAGAATAATAAATCTGAAAAAAATTCTGTATCAGAAATTAACCCATTTCTTCCTAAGGAAATTTTTTTTTCTTTCTTCTGATTTCTCTATAAAATAGAAAAAATCAAATTGGACTAATATAGGAGTCATGGACCGAAATTTCTTGTGTCGCATACTAATTATATCCTTTTCTTTTGCAGGGAGATCCTAGATACCCCAGACGGGTGTAAAAATTAAGTTCAATAATATATCAAGAATCATCTTCAGAAATACCAAAAGACGAAAAACACCGAGGCTTCAACCGTTAATTCTGGGGGGCAAACGAACATTGTCCATCTTTGACAGACAAAGTTGTGTCAATCCGTAAACTTGTATGGGCAGTGTATTCTGATATGACGGTGGATTTATACTGATTAAACATGGGGGCATATTTAATGTATTGCAGAGGATCCCGCGTCTTTTGAAAAACAATATGGATTATATAATCAGAACCCATGAAACAAATACCTTTACCTGATCAAATCAACAAGAGACCGGTCTTAAAATTTCCTCTTATCCGAAACATGCGGAGGGCTTTAGAGGACCGAGGTTCTATTAATGAACGTGGCCCACAGGAATTTCTCCCGACGCTACAGGCGACCGACACGAGCAAGTGGACGCCGAAAGAAACAAAATATGGATAAAAGTGGGCACACAACAGGTGGCCGGATTTACTACCAGCGCACTGATCGAGTTGTCATAGCGTTATTGTTCGTGATCTCAAGATGGATAGTGGGGGCCACCGCCGAACCCATCATCAATGTTCTCGATATCATCGTCTGGAGCAATTAAACAAGAACATCAAGAAGAACATTAAGCCTCGACATCTTCGGTACCTCAAATCGTTCTGTTATGCTATGCGGAAGAAACGATAGCAGGAAAATTAAAAAAAAAATAAAACAAAACACATGAAGCTTTTCTTTCATTCCATTCATCAAAGAGTATTACAACAACTCACTGGGGAGGAAAGGTAAAGCCAAACTGGGCCCTGATGACCATTACGAAAGAGCTCAACTGACTCTCCAAACAGTTGATGCTCTGGATGCACCGGGCGCTCTCGGGATCAAGCTCCGCGAGCCTAAAGAAGAGGCGATCGCACTTCTCTTTAACCTGGGCCATAGTGGCCTCGTAATGCTCAACGGCAAACTCCAGGTCCGGAACCGCTGCCCTCTCGAAAGCAATATCTGCCGTAATGTCATCAAGTCTCTCCTGCAGCCAACCACATTTACACCTCATCACAATATTGCCTGGCTCCTGTTCAGCGTAAGTTCGGACCAAGGCCAGACGGTCCACCAACTTTCCCCTCTCACGAACCAGCCACGAAAGCTGATCGTTAGCAAACTTGAGGGTCTTTTTGTGATTATCAGCCACAAACGTAACTGTTGCCAGACGCTCGTGCCGGTCTCGGTAACGGGCTTTCACGACGGCGGTCACAAGGACCGTCTCATAAGCACGGTTATAGGCAGCCAGAAAATTGATGAAGAGGGTCGAGAAGTTCCGGTACTCCTTCCCTAGTTGGGTACCCTCAACAGAAGCAGCGTCCACGGTCCTAAATAAACCGAGGATTTCAGCCTCAACGGTAGAGTTTTTGGCTATATGAGCGTAACCTCTACCAAGAAGATTGTAGAGTCTCTCCCACCCAGCTAGGACTTCGGCGGATAAGGTATGGTTAGGAGAATTGGCCATTTTTGAAAGCAGAATACGAAAGAAAGGGGGAGAGAGGTGAGGCAGATGAGCGGAATGCGAAGATGGTAATCTGCTTTGAAGTAAATATTGATTTCATAGTGACGGTATCAACCAGTCAAGATTTCTCTTATCTACCATTCTCTATTGGCACCACCCTCGTTGGCTCGAATTCCCATCAGATGGCGACTGCGAGCTAAGCGAGTCCGAAATCTCCGCAGAAAGTTTGACGAGACACCGCCACTTTGAAAAAGAAGACGGAAAGATGAGCTGAGTGGAAGACACGGCAAACGTTAGCGAAAAGGAGATACGACTTGTCTTCATTGGAGGACCCGCCAGTAAATCGACGGTGGAGATCTTGACAGGGGCCCTCTATCACGAAAAGAAAAAAGAAGACAAACTGAGCGAGAAACAAGGATTTCCCCTTTGATCAAAAGCTGAATATCAGATTTTCTCCCTCGGAAAATCTAATAGCGCTGCCCGTGAAGAGGGAAGTCGTTGCTATTGCCAGAGAGAGAACTTGTCCCCATTTGATACTCAGAGTTCATTCGCAAGAACTCGCAGGAGAAAGATAGAGAGGAAGGAGTTCTCGTGGGAGAGGAATTCAAAACCTTCACCATCAAAGCATCGGCTTTCAAAGCCTGTTACGAGAAGACATCAACGATCTCGTGATCCCTCAAGTCCGAGAAGACATCCCGAGGCGGTCTCGAATCGGCAGTCCTAGATCCAGAAATATGTCGAGTATTAGGGGAACGGGCGCATGTTCAACCCTGGTCAAAGCTGATGAAGTTCCTTACCCTGAGGGTCTACTGGTCATGGTCATTGACGGTAATCCAATCTCTCTGTCAATCCTTGTTACCGTATTAAGAAAATGCCGGTATAAGGTTGTAGCTCAAGCAAAGGCGACAGAGGCCTTAGAGATATTAAGGAGGAGTAGTGACCCGTTTGATATCGTCCTCACCGCCATGGTTGGGATTGACATGGATGTTTTCACTCTCTTGGAAGTCATCAATTCTAAATTAAACATGCCAGTCCTCGTAATATCGGCAAGCGATGATCAGCAAGCCCTAATGAAGGCTGTCTTAAATGGGGCCCAAGACGTCGTAACGAAACCAGTTAGAGTTCAGATGCTTCAAAACATATGGCAGCACGTGGTAAGGAAGCAATTGCACGACCATGAGAACAAGCATCAAGCCTTCAATTTTGTTCCAAGCAACTGGAGAAAGAAGATGAGTTGGTCTCCCGAGCTGCATCGTATGTTTGTTAATGCAGTTCAGCAGCTAGGAATAGATTCGGCACGGCCGCAACATATACTGGAAATTATGAAGGTAGATGGACTCACTAAAGCAAATGTTTCGAGTCATCTTCAGAAGTACAGAAAAAGGGTGAGAGAACACAATGCAGCTCAGAATCAAGAAAACCAAGGCGGGACTGATCCAAGCCTGAACGTCGAGTCTCCTCGCCACCATAAGTTCCCCAGGTTAGCATGGGGCGAGCCACTTCCCATCATCAACCAAGCTAGTAGCCATGCCATCAATCCCCCAGGCGTTAATCAAAGTATCCCCCAGAATCACCCTAATGCTTTTCAAGAGTATAGACCGCAGGAGCAGTGTATTCAGATTCCTTGGTTTGAGCACCAACCTGTGGCTAGAACTCATCCCATGATCAGCGCGCCTGCGCAGCTAGAGAATCAGACAAGAAGTTATCCTGAGCACTTCCACTTCTCTAATCCTCGAATGGAATGAGTTTTTGGCAGCAGGACAGTTGGTGATCCCCACACTTTCTGGAGTAATGATGAAGGCTCCAGCATGAGAAGTCAAATTGCTCATGGCGAAGACAGAATGAGAAATCTACAGCCAGCATTTGCCAACAACAATGCCCAATTCGAGCATCAGTTGCTGGAAGGTTCAAGAGATTACCCAGATGATGAGCTTACTGCCCTGGTCAACCAGTTTAGGGTTGACAGACGTCCCAAGCCGCGATCAGGAGCCAGTGAGTAGGGACTCTCAAACATCGGTTATCCACACCCGAACCAACACGAGACTAGTTGATTATCGAAGAGCCACAGGAGAGGCAGAACTGACCTTGAATAAGTGCACCTTTCATTTCATGCTTAATTCCCCTGCGTATGATATTTTCCAGCTTTCTAGGTGTCTCGATTTAATTCAAGGACAAGGGGGCAATTTATTTATCCCGTCGAATGCGTGAATCCCTTTTTATGCTAGATTTAGGGCGGATCAATTTGTGGCAACGTCGCTGACTGCCATAATGAGAAATGTTGAATGGCCTCACGTAGGGAAATTTCAAGTGAAAAGCCCAGGCGAGCTCGAAGACGGGTAACTGTGTGTCGTTCCAATTTACCCTCAATCGTTGCAAAATGCTAAATTGGATTTGTTCCATTCTCACCCAGGGGATTGCAAAGTGCCTCAAGAGTGTCGCAAAATGAAATGACCCAATGGAATGCGATAGGACTCATTCGCCTTCAAGGTAACCTTCAAATTAAAGGAGCCCTCCGGTCCACGGACCCAATGGCATGGAAAATGATGATGGTCCAAGGCAACCCGAGAGAAAACAAGGCTCAACTAAGCAAAGCACATATGTGGCAAGCTCAAAGTGAAGGGCAACTCGGGACATACAATTCAATCCAATCCAAATGAAGGAACTTCCTCAATTCAAATTCAATGGAAGTATACACAAGGGTAAAACAGTATCGTTCCAATTTTTCTAGAATATGAAGAACATATACTGCCGCATTCTCTTTCATTTTTGCAGGGGAAGTCTCTACTGGCCAAATTTTCCTGTCTACCATTCCCTATCAGTATCACCTCCGCTACTCGTCTCCAATCTCGAGCCAAGCAAATCCGACGTCTCTACGGAAAAGTTGGACGAGACGCCACTACTTTGAAAAAGAAAGGATAAAAAATAAGCTGAGTGGGAGACTGTTGACACCTGATTTTTAATCATTTTTTCTATTGCTAAAGTAATAAAAAATCCATAAAAATTCATAAAATTGAAAAATCAACTTTGGGGACCTTAGCCAAGCCTAGGGAACCAATTTTGACCAAAAAACGATTTTTCATATTTTCAGTATTTTTACGTATTTTTTATTTATTTATTTTCGAAAATTAATAGAAAATCCATAAAAATTCATAAAATTGAAAAATCAACTTTGGGAACCTTAGCCAAGCCTAGGGAACGAATTTTGACCAAAAAATAATTTTTCATATTATATATATTTTAATTGTTTTTTAAAAAAAAATACAAAAATATTTGAAAATTTTGGAAAAATAACATTTGAGGCCAAAAAATACACAAAGATAGTTAATATTTTTATTTTAAATCTATTTTCATATTGGCCATCGCAAATTCAGAAAAATCCAATTCGAGTCACGTGTTCCTTCACGAGTATAATCTCGAATCGGGCCTAAAAAAATTTAATTTGAGTCAACTTATTTTTAACTTTCACTTTTTATGAGTTGTGACATTGTCTTCTAATATTTTAAATTTTCATCTTGGCCCAATTATACCCAGAATGACTTAATTTTGCAAAAGGGCTTTAATTAAATTATGCATTATTTTCAGCGACAAGAAATGAGCTTAAATTTGACATGTGGTAAATTTTGGTGTGTCAAAAATTGTGAGGAGATTTGGACTTAAAGAAATATATTTTTTTCAGGGACTGAATTGTAAATACTTAAAATTCAAGGACTAGAGTGCAAATACCTAACTCTTGAAGGATTATTTTACAAATAATAAAAAGAAGAGTTAGTGGATAAATTAGAATAGAGAAGGGAAGATGAAGAAGAGGAGATGAAGAAGAGAAGTTGGAGAAGAATGGATGGAGAAAATAAGATAAGAATAGAGAAGGGAAGATGGAGATGAACAAGAGTTAGTAGAGAAATTAGAATGGAAGATAAGAATAGAGAAGGGAAGATGGAGATTAAGAAGAGTTAGTGGAGAAATTAGAATGGGAGATAAATATGGAGAAGGGAAGATGAAGATGGAGAAGAGTTAGTGGAGAGATTAGAATGTGAGACAGAGATGGAGAATGGAAGATGAAAATGAAGAAGAGTTAGTGGAGAAATTAGAATGGGAGATAGAGTTAGTGGAAAAATTAGAATGGGAGATAGATGAGTAGGTTATAAAAGGAGGAAGAAGTGAGCTTGAGAAGGGATTCTTGGGAGAGAAAATTTGAAGTGTTTGGGAGGATTCTTGGGAGAGGAAGTGTTTGAGAGAATTTTTGAGAGAGAAAATTTGAAGTGTTTGGGAGAATTTTTTTGAGAGAAAATTTTTGATGTTTGAGAGAGTTTTGGGAGATTGAAGAAAATTTTGAGAGAAAGAAAATACCAAAAGAGAGAGAATTTTGAAGATGATGGGAGTTTAAAGCTAGGGGTTATCATCACAAATTCCTTCATCGATCAATATAAATCAAGAGTTCATCCTCGTCAACGAGCAAACAAATTCAAGCTAAGTGTTTTTATTTATTCATTTATTTATGGTTTTACTCGCAAATTAGCACAAATTGTATACACTTTCTCCATCTCCTTTTTCTTCCATATTTTATGTCAGGAGAAGGATATCTCTACGTCAACAGCAAAAATCTCGTCGAGATGCAAAAATCGGCCCAGACAAGCTCCTAAGCTATCCACCGATTTCTCAACTGATCTGTGACTAAAAGTCCCTCTTAATTCAAAAGAAACTCTCTATATTGGGAACATAGAGAGCGAAAATCAATTATAGAAATCCCTCCCAAAAAAATGGGAGATAAGTACTCTTTCTACTCTTCTGGTTTTAGGTGCAGATTAGTACATATTTTGTATACTAACACTTCACTCTATTTTATGTCAGGAAGCCGCAGCTCTATATCAATGGTCAATCCTATGGAAGCACAAAATCGGCTTGGAGGAGTCCTCAAGCGCGCACAAATTTCAAATTGTTGAATCAATTCGTTGTATTTCATTTTAAAAAATTCATACCCCAAAATGGAGAGGACAAAGTCCATCCGCAATTTAAATACCTGCACCATAAATCCCAAAGGGAAGAGCCAAGCCAATGCTTAGCCTCCCATTGGAGGTTTTTACTTATAGTAGTTAAATACCTGCAACTTAAATACCTGCACCTTAAATCCCAAAGGGAAGAGCCAAGCCAATGCTTAGCCTCCCATTGGAGGTTTTTACTTACAGTAGTTAAATACCTGCACCTTAAATCCCAAAGGGAAGAGCCAAGCCAATGCTTAGCCTCCCATTGGAGGTTTTTACTTACAGTAGTTAAATACCTGCACCTTAAATCCCAAAGGGAAGAGCCAAGCCAATGCTTAGCCTCCCATTGGAGGTTTTTACTTATAGTAGTTAAATACCTGCAACTTAAATACCTGCACCTTAAATCCCAGAGGGAAGAGCCAAGCCAATGCTTAGCCTCCCATTGGAGGTTTTTACTTACAGTAGTTAAATACCTGCACCTTAAATCCCAAAGGGAAGAGCCAAGCCAATGCTTAGCCTCCCATTGGAGGTTTTTACTTACAGTAGTTAAATACCTGCACCTTAAATCCCAAAGGGAAGAGCCAAGCCAATGCTTAGCCTCCCATTGGAGGTTTTTACTTACAGTAGTTAAATACCTGCAACTTAAATACCTGTACCTTAAATCCCAAAGGGAAGAGCCAAGCCAATGCTTAGCCTCCCATTGGAGGTTTTTACTTACAGTAGTTTAAATACTTGCAACTTAAATACCTATACCTTAAATCCCAAAGGGAAGAGCCAAGCCAATGCTAGGCCTCCCATTGGAGGTGTTTATTCACTGTCATGTACTTCCTATAATTTAATTTTTGAATCATCAGACCCAAAAGATAAGTAGGTTGTAATACTGCACAGAAGTCGTTAACACACTCCTTCTTTCGGCTTCAGGGAATCTTTAACACTTAAAAAAATATAACAAATAAAAATATATACCATCCATGCATCCTATTTAAAAAGTGAAAACACAAAAGAGAATACCCTACTAGAGCCTTAGGAATAAACCAAGTCTGAGTTGCCGAATTAGGATATCCATGAAATTAAGGTACCGAAAGGGCATTAGTTTTAATTAACTAGTGTAACCAAGTCCCCGAGCTCCTAATCTCTGGTTCGCAGGAATAAATTAGTTCTCCCGCTAATTTATTTAGGTTTCTAATCGACCTACCAAGAACGATTAGTGGCGACTCCAAATTTTAAAATCATTTAAACAAAAACCAAAGTTGTGATTCGGTAGGGCTTGGGAGGGTCCGCGTTAGGTTAGTCAAATCTAATTAACCTAATAATCCGTTAACCCCTTTAGGAAAGTAAAATTTTTTAGGGGGTCGCGACAGACTGGCGACTCCACTGGGGACAGGATTTTTAAATTTTCGAAAAAAGATACCAATTGGAATACTTGATTTTTTTTTCGAAATTTTAAAAGTCTTAGTGGATTTAAGCCAATAAAAATTTCATGGATATCTCGCTTCTGGCAATCTTGTTTGGGACTCATTCTATAGGTGTTATATGTTTTTGCAGGATGGGAGTTATAAGGGGCGGAGTGTTTGGCTAACCCCTTTGTTTTGCAGGCTCGGTGTTTGGTTTATTTGTTTAATTTCGCATATTTTTAGAAGCGCTGTTTTGATATCAATTGTTGTGCATGTCTTGCATACTCTGAGGATCACGACACCTGCACACACAAGCGTCTAAACCCAAGTCGCGAAATTCTTCCTAGAAAACCATAGATAGGGATCGAATATGTAAAGCTCTTGCGTCGATTACGCTCGGGTTGACCATATTTTATCCCGCTCATTATCTGAATTGACAATTCTTCCCATTGTGATTTGATTGCGCGGAGGGTAAGGTTGTCAATTCAGATAGTGGGGGCCTTTTAGGTCCATACCCTGTCTCTCCTTCTTTTATTTTCTAGAGTTCACTCCTCACTTGAGTCATGCGCATGACTATGTGATTTGCATTTCTCCAAGGTAAAAGTAAATTCTCTAATTTTATCTTGTATTTATTTTTGGTCGGTCCATACTAGGTGTTAGTCAGTTTTTGAGTTTGATATTACGACCATTCTTTTAAAAGAAAATAAAAATTAAATTTGTCCCTCATTTCTTTAAAAAAAAATTTTGAAAAAATGATGTGAAAAAATCCCTTCATGGAAATTTTATTAACCAATAAGGGATTTTTGTCATGTTTTTATTGCTTCAATAAAAATGAAATTTTCCTGAAAAAATTTTCCTCCGAAAATTTATTTCAATAAAAAGAAAAATTCCTTCAAAAAAAACTCTAGTAGACATCAAGTGATTTTATCACATTTTTCAAATTATAAAAACTTGCAAGAAAATTCTTCTCGAGAAATTCGCTCATGTTTTTCTAAGAAAATTTTCTCTAAATAAAATTAGACTAATGTCTCGGGGGAATTGTATTGACCAATAAGAGATTTTTGTCATGTTTTTCTTACTTCAATAAAAATGAAATTTTCCTGACAAATTTTTCTCTGAAAATTTATTTCGATAAAAAGAAAAATTCCTTCAAAAAAAAAACTTTGGTAAACATCAAGTGATTTTATCACATTCTTTCAAATTATAAAAACTTGCAACAAAAATCTTTTCGAGAAATTCGCTCAGGTTTTTCTAAGAAAATTTTCTCTAAATAAAATTAAACTAATGTCTCGGGGGAATTTTCTTAACCAATAAAGGATTTCTGTCATGTCTTTCCTACTTCAATAAAAATAAAATTTTCCTGACAAATTTACCTCTGAAAATTTATTTTGATAAAAAGGAAATTCCTTCAAAAATTTTAGTAAACGTCAAGAGATTTTGTCACATTCCTTTAAAAAAAAATAATAAAAAGAGTAATAAATGTGCAAAAAAAATCTGCATCAGAAATTAACCCATTTCTTCCTAAGAAATTTTTTTTTCTCTGATTTCTCTATAAAATAGAAAAAATCAAATTGGACTAATATAGGAGTCATGGACCGACATTCCTTGTGTCGCATACTAATTATATCCTTTTCTTTTGCAGGGAGATCCTAGATACCCCAGACGGGTGTAAAAATTAAGTTCAATAATATATCAAGAATCATCTTCAGAAATACCAAAAGACGAAAAACACCAAGGCTTCAACCGTTAATTCAGGGGGGCAAACGAACACTGTCCATCTTTGACAGACAGAGTTATGTCAATCCGTAAACTTGTATGGGCAGTGTATTCTGATATGACGGTGGATTTATACTGATTAAACACGGGGGTATATTTAATGTATTGCAGAGGATCCCGCGTCTTTTGAAAGACAATATGGATTATATAATCAGAAACCATGAAATAAGTACCTTAACCTGATTAAATCAACCAGAGACCGGTCTTAAAATTTTCTCGGATCCGAAACACGCGGAGGGTTTTAGAGGACCGAGGTTTTATTAATGAACGTGGCCCACGGACACTCCCCCGATGCTACAGGTGCCCGATACATACGAGTGGACGCCGAAAGCAACAAAACACGGTTGAAGTGGAGCACGCAACAAATGGCCGAATTTATTGGCACATTGATCGAGTGGTGGCAGCTTTATTAATTTACATGATTGAACGCGGGTCTCTAGGCGGCTGGTGGAAAGCCACACTGAATGTCTCTCTAATGTTCTTGATATCATCGTCTACCTCAACCCACGAGAGCATCATGAAGAAGATTAAACCTAGACGAATACGTCTACTTAATTTCATCACACGTTCTCGCTTTTTGTCGATGTCCAAAATTAATGCACAAGCTAGAAGTAATCATTTCCCTTTCCCCCATATTAAATGCTCGGAGCCGTTAACTGCACCAAACTCGAAAAAATTAATATCGAGACGAAATCCGCGTAAATATGAAGGGTAAATCCGTATCGTTCCAATTTACCCTTAAATTGCTCTGGTTTTAAATTTGATCCCTTCTATTTTCAGGAATTTGCAAAAGCGACTCGAGAATACAGTCGTATTCAAAAACCAAATTTCCTGGTCGGGCTAAATTGGCGGCAAATCAACTCATGGACATTACCACGGGATGGACAGCTTCGGTTAAAGAAAAATACAAGCAAAAGATCCGAACAATCTCAGACATGGGTAATTCTGTATCGTTCTAATTTACACATAATCATCTCAAGTCTCGAATTGTTTTATTCCATTCTTAACATGGATTGCAAATTACCTCGAGAAAATACCGTAACATGGCCCAAGGTGATACAATAAGGCTGCGTTATCCCCAAGGATTAACCTTTGAAATGAAAGCCCCATGGACACCTACGGTCCAATGGACCGAATGGTATGGGGGATGACAGTAGGTCCGAAATATTCCGAGTTCGATCCCCAAGGGTGGGGAATGTTGTATGTATTATAAATAAATGAAACAACTTTTTGTGCATTTCTTTTTTTTACAAACAGGAATACTCGACGAGTAATATCAAAGTCAGTATTTTACCATAGTCTTCCCATAATGGTGAGGCGCCCAACAAAAGTCGAGGAAAATTCAATCCAACAAAACTGGTAAAAGACTCGTGCAAGACATTCAAGATGAAGGGTAAATCAGTATCGTTTTCAATTTATCCCTTTTAATACTGGCTGATATGTCTCTTTTTCTTTTTACAGGAAATATTTACACTAACATTTAACATGTTGAAGGAGACAAATCCAAAAGAAAATTATGATCATCTGACAAGATCTATTCTGGTGAAAAATGGGGCAAATTGATCACAAGCTCTGAAGCGAAAAAGCAAATATGTCTTCCTTATCTCGTTTGATTTCAAGAATAATTTCTCTGCTTTTTACAGGGGCATTCAACCGCTAAACCGTGGCGGTCGCTGTCATTAAACAAACCGAAATGCTCCCTCACCCATATGCTTCATCACGTAGAGACAAAGTTTGAGACGAACCACCCCTCGACATAAGGAGTAGGCTTCCCAATTTGTTCGGTCCGCCCACATACCAGGGGCAATTCAAATCCGCCCATATTTGCACATTATATAAACACACGTAATGCTAAAAAATTGTCACATCTGCATTGTGCTTACACAGTTCATGAATTATGTATGACTATTCCGTGTGTTTAACTTACCAACTCCAACTTAGAGCATAAACTGCACAGGAGACATCAAATGTGCAGAATGGGGCATGACAGGATGAGGAAAGGCAAACCATTTCCACGCAAGTCTAACATTTTAATTTACAGATAAACAGCCTTTCCCCAGAGTGAGAGAAGGCCCTTTCGGATTGAAGTCCCCCATTTAGATTACATTCGAGGCGTTCATACTATGAGAACCTCCTTAAACAGAATTGGTAATGCAAGCTTGATAGAATAGTTTTGCATGATCCATATTTGGATTGATTGCATCATGAGTTATCACACAGACTACTTCTAATCATTGCCGACTTGGTTGAATAGTTTTACATGAACCGATCAACTCATTGATGAAAATGCTTGCACATGTTACCTCTGATACTGCCTGACAGGCAACACATTCCCAATGTTCAAACTACCTTCCAAAGTCTTGAAATTCATTCAGCGATTATTGAATGAACAAGCCTCGTTGTCGAGAAGCCACCAAGCATTTCTTCCAAATTCTCAGGTAAGTATATCTTCAACCTGAACCTTTCAAGAGAATGAATTCTGACGGTTGTTGGGGTACTCGAATCCATTGCGGTACATACAGGTATCCACCTTCTTCAATAAAGCATGATTTGTCTCAAGGACAGAAATGTTCGAGACCTTTTGATCTCTGCCTCTTTGGTTTATTCCTAAAGCGACAGGATAATATAATTTGGGTTTGAGCTTCTGCAGGATTCCTGATCTTTCCAGATTCCAGAATGGCACCCTTTGAGGTACACCAAGTCCTTCTTACAGGCAAAATAAGTCCTTCTTACAGGCAAACCAAGTCCTTCTTACAGGCAAATCAAGTCCTTCTTATAGGCACAAAGTCCTTCTTACAGGCAAATCAAGTCCTTCTTACAGGCACAAAGTCCTTCTTACAGGCAAATCAAGTCCTTCTTACAGGCAAAACAAGTCCTTCTTACAGGCACAAAGTCCTTCTTACAGGCAAATCAAGTCCTTCTTACAGGCAAAACAAGTCCTTCTTACAGGCAAATCAAGTCCTTCTTACAGGCATAAAGTCCTTCTTATAGGCAAACCAAGTTCTTCTTACAGGCACCAAGTCCTTCTTACAGGCAAACCAAGTCCTTCTTACAGGCAAAACAAGTCCTTCTTACAGGCACAAAGTCCTTCTTACAGGCAAATCAAGTCCTTCTTACAGGCAAAACAAGTCCTTCTTACAGGCAAAACAAGTCCTTCTTACAGGCAAATCAAGTCCTTCTTACAGGCATAAAGTCCTTCTTATAGGCAAACCAAGTTCTTCTTACAGGCACCAAGTCCTTCTTACAGGCATAAATTCCTTCTTACAGGCAAACCAAGTCCTTCTTACAGGCAAACCAAGTCCTTCTTATAGGCACCAAGTCCTTCTTATAGGCAAACTAAGTCCTTCTTACAGGCAAATCAAGTCCTTCTTACAGGCACAAAGTCCTTCTTACAGGCAAATCAAGTCCTTCTTACAGGCACAAAGTCCTTCTTACAGGCAAATCAAGTCCTTTTACAGGCACAAAGTCCTTCTTACAGGCAAATCAAGTCCTTCTTACAGGCATAAAGTCCTTCTTACAGGCAAACAAAGTCCTTCTTACAGGCAAATCAAGTCCTTCTTACAGGCACAAAGTCCTTCTTACAGGCAAAGTAAGTCCTTCTTACAGGCAAAACAAAGTCCTTCTTACAGGCAAACAAAATCCTTCTTACAGGCAAATCAAGTCCTTCTTACAGGCAAAGCAAGTCCTTCTTACAGGCACAAAGTTCTTCTTACATGCAAAGCACCAAGTCCTTTTTACTGGCACCAAGTCCTTTCTACAGGCACCAAGTCCTTCTTACAGGTATCTCCATGTGGTGACCTACCATACGGGTCAAATCTCAATCAAAATTTAATCAGTAGAATCCTTTTATTAGGAATCTACCATGGTACGACCCACCATACGGGTCAAATGGTATGACCCACCATACGGGTCAAATTTTAATTCAATTTTTAATCAGTAGAATCCTTTTATTAGGAATCTACCATGGGTTGATCCACCATACGGGTTCAAGTTCAACCACCCTAAAGTTTTTTTATATAACGAATCCTTAGGTTCTCATTTCATTTTCAGTGGAACAATCATGTCACGACTCTTTTTATTTACTTGTATTGAGTCGATAAGAATCCAGGTGTCATCTCGTCTTTGAAATGAACCTCTACCGAGCTTCCTTTCAAAGAGGGGCAGTTGTTGACACCTGATTTTTAATCATTTTTTCTATTGCTAAAGTAATAAAAAATCCATAAAAATTCATAAAATTGAAAAATCAACTTTGGGGACCTTAGCCAAGCCTAGGGAACCAATTTTGACCAAAAAACGATTTTTCATATTTTCAGTATTTTTACGTATTTTTTATTTATTTATTTTCGAAAATTAATAGAAAATCCATAAAAATTCATAAAATTGAAAAATCAACTTTGGGAACCTTAGCCAAGCCTAGGGAACGAATTTTGACCAAAAAATAATTTTTCATATTATATATATTTTAATTGTTTTTTAAAAAAAATACAAAAATATTTGAAAATTTTGGAAAAATAACATTTGAGGCCAAAAAATACACAAAGATAGTTAATATTTTTATTTTAAATCTATTTTCATATTGGCCATCGCAAATTCAGAAAAATCCAATTCGAGTCACGTGTTCCTTCACGAGTATAATCTCGAATCGGGCCTAAAAAAATTTAATTTGAGTCAACTTATTTTTAACTTTCACTTTTTATGAGTTGTGACATTGTCTTCTAATATTTTAAATTTTCATCTTGGCCCAATTATACCCAGAATGACTTAATTTTGCAAAAGGGCTTTAATTAAATTATGCATTATTTTCAGCGACAAGAAATGAGCTTAAATTTGACATGTGGTAAATTTTGGTGTGTCAAAAATTGTGAGGAGATTTGGACTTAAAGAAATATATTTTTTTCAGGGACTGAATTGTAAATACTTAAAATTCAAGGACTAGAGTGCAAATACCTAACTCTTGAAGGATTATTTTACAAATAATAAAAAGAAGAGTTAGTGGATAAATTAGAATAGAGAAGGGAAGATGAAGAAGAGGAGATGAAGAAGAGAAGTTGGAGAAGAATGGATGGAGAAAATAAGATAAGAATAGAGAAGGGAAGATGGAGATGAACAAGAGTTAGTAGAGAAATTAGAATGGAAGATAAGAATAGAGAAGGGAAGATGGAGATTAAGAAGAGTTAGTGGAGAAATTAGAATGGGAGATAAATATGGAGAAGGGAAGATGAAGATGGAGAAGAGTTAGTGGAGAGATTAGAATGTGAGACAGAGATGGAGAATGGAAGATGAAAATGAAGAAGAGTTAGTGGAGAAATTAGAATGGGAGATAGAGTTAGTGGAAAAATTAGAATGGGAGATAGATGAGTAGGTTATAAAAGGAGGAAGAAGTGAGCTTGAGAAGGGATTCTTGGGAGAGAAAATTTGAAGTGTTTGGGAGGATTCTTGGGAGAGGAAGTGTTTGAGAGAATTTTTGAGAGAGAAAATTTGAAGTGTTTGGGAGAATTTTTTTGAGAGAAAATTTTGGATGTTTGAGAGAGTTTTGGGAGATTGAAGAAAATTTTGAGAGAAAGAAAATACCAAAAGAGAGAGAATTTTCAAGATGATGGGAGTTTAAAGCTAGGGGTTATCATCACAAATTCCTTCATCGATCAATATAAATCAAGAGTTCATCCTCGTCAACGAGCAAACAAATTCAAGCTAAGTGTTTTTATTTATTCATTTATTTATGGTTTTACTCGCAAATTAGCACAAATTGTATACACTTTCTCCCTCTCCTTTTTCTTCCATATTTTATGTCAGGAGAAGGATATCTCTACGTCAACAGCAAAAATCTCGTCGAGATGCAAAAATCGGCCCAGACAAGCTCCTAAGCTATCCACCGATTTCTCAACTGATCTGTGACTAAAAGTCCCTCTTAATTCAAAAGAAACTCTCTATATTGGGAACATAGAGAGCGAAAATCAATTATAGAAATCCCTCCCAAAAAAATGGGAGATAAGTACTCTTTCTACTCTTCTGGTTTTAGGTGCAGATTAGTACATATTTTGTATACTAACACTTCACTCTATTTTATGTCAGGAAGCCGCAGCTCTATATCAATGGTCAATCCTATGGAAGCACAAAATCGGCTTGGAGGAGTCCTCAAGCGCGCACAAATTTCAAATTGTTGAATCAATTCGTTGTATTTCATTTTAAAAAATTCATACCCCAAAATGGAGAGGACAAAGTCCATCCGCAATTTAAATACCTGCACCATAAATCCCAAAGGGAAGAGCCAAGCCAATGCTTAGCCTCCCATTGGAGGTTTTTACTTATAGTAGTTAAATACCTGCAACTTAAATACCTGCACCTTAAATCCCAAAGGGAAGAGCCAAGCCAATGCTTAGCCTCCCATTGGAGGTTTTTACTTACAGTAGTTAAATACCTGCACCTTAAATCCCAAAGGGAAGAGCCAAGCCAATGCTTAGCCTCCCATTGGAGGTTTTTACTTACAGTAGTTAAATACCTGCACCTTAAATCCCAAAGGGAAGAGCCAAGCCAATGCTTAGCCTCCCATTGGAGGTTTTTACTTATAGTAGTTAAATACCTGCAACTTAAATACCTGCACCTTAAATCCCAGAGGGAAGAGCCAAGCCAATGCTTAGCCTCCCATTGGAGGTTTTTACTTACAGTAGTTAAATACCTGCACCTTAAATCCCAAAGGGAAGAGCCAAGCCAATGCTTAGCCTCCCATTGGAGGTTTTTACTTACAGTAGTTAAATACCTGCACCTTAAATCCCAAAGGGAAGAGCCAAGCCAATGCTTAGCCTCCCATTGGAGGTTTTTACTTACAGTAGTTAAATACCTGCAACTTAAATACCTGTACCTTAAATCCCAAAGGGAAGAGCCAAGCCAATGCTTAGCCTCCCATTGGAGGTTTTTACTTACAGTAGTTTAAATACTTGCAACTTAAATACCTATACCTTAAATCCCAAAGGGAAGAGCCAAGCCAATGCTAGGCCTCCCATTGGAGGTGTTTATTCACTGTCATGTACTTCCTATAATTTAATTTTTGAATCATCAGACCCAAAAGATAAGTAGGTTGTAATACTGCACAGAAGTCGTTAACACACTCCTTCTTTCGGCTTCAGGGAATCTTTAACACTTAAAAAAATATAACAAATAAAAATATATACCATCCATGCATCCTATTTAAAAAGTGAAAACACAAAAGAGAATACCCTACTATAGCCTTAGGAATAAACCAAGCCTGAGTTGCCGAATTAGGATATCCATGAAATTAAGGTACCGAAAGGGCATTAGTTTTAATTAACTAGTGTAACCAAGTCCCCGAGCTCCTAATCTCTGGTTCGCAGGAATAAATTAGTTCTCCCGCTAATTTATTTAGGTTTCTAATCGACCTACCAAGAACGATTAGTGGCGACTCCAAATTTTAAAATCATTTAAACAAAAACCAAAGTTGCGATTCGGTAGGGCTTGGGAGGGTCCGCGTTAGGTTAGTCAAATCTAATTAACCTAATAATCCGTTAACCCCTTTAGGAAAGTAAAATTTTTTTTAGAGGGTCGCGACAGAGACAAAGACATTTTCGGCAGAAAAGAGATACGACTCGTCTTTATTGAAGAACTCGCCAGCAAATTGACAGTGGAGACAGCAACAAGGGGCCCCCTTCCACGGAAAGATGGAAGGAGACGAGCTGGGCGAGAGATACGGTGAAAAGAAAATCGAGAAAGCCAGAACACTCGAGAGAGGCAATACAGTTGCTAAACCCACGTCTAATTTTAAAGGAGGCATCTTCTTGATAATTCTCATTCGTGCTCGAAAGAGAGACTCTTAAAGCATACGCAGTCTCCCAGAAAAACCCAGAGAGTGAAAATACAAGAAGAGATATCAAACTTTGAGAAATCGTTAACCAAATCGAAGATGTCTCAACCCAACACACTTGAAAGTTATCGTTACTTGCTGAATATGGGAGAGGAAGAGTTCGAAGCCATATTTGGGATCGAGCCTATGGAGCCCGGCCCTTCCACCGACGACGTCCAAGAGCCCGGTAAGGACAATGACAACAACGGTAAAGGTCAAAAGAAGCGTTACCGTCGCCATACTGAGGAGCAAGTACGAAAGCTTGAAGCTTTCTCCAGAACGTGCCCTATACCAGACGGCAAACAAAAAATGGAACTGAGTCAAGAGCTAGGCCTTGAACCTTCGCAAATCAAGTTCTGGTTTCAAAATAGACGAACCCGAATGAAGACTCGTCATGAGCACAACGAAGCCGAGTTTCTAAGAGTTGAAAATGAAAACCTCCGAGCGGAAAACAAGATGTATAAAGAGACTTTTGACTCCGCCACCTGCCCCAACTGCAATAGCCTCCTCCTCACCCTCGATGAAATGTATGATCTGAGGATCGAAAATGCACGTTTAAGAGGTGAGTTAGACCAATTTATAACAGGATCGAGTTCTGTTGGAGCAGGGTACAAAAGGACCAATGATACTGGATCAGTATCAATACCTCCCGAGGAAGAAGGGACAGATCACCACCAAGCGGACATTGACGATGATCTTTTCGCCATAATCAACCAGTTTGATATCGATAAAGCATCGGGACTGTGATGCACTTGTTCAACCAGTGACCACCAGACCTTCTATATGGCCGATGCATACCTAATTTGGGATGAAGCCAGCTGATTATGGGAGAGCCTGTAGAGGAAGCAGAACTGATCCTGAATGAGTGAATGTGTTTTATTTCCTTGCGTGATATGTTTTTCTGCTTTTGTGAATGTGTAAAAGCAAGGAGTAATAATCCGACTTCCCCCTATTAAATGCTCGAATCCGCCACCTCACCAACCTCGCGACGAATTGATGGCGAGTAAAAATCTGGATAAACCTGAAGGGTAACTCCGTATCGTTTCAATTTACCTTCAGTTGCTCCAAGTTTTAAAATTAAGCCCCTTCTATTCTCAGGAAATTGCAAATCGACCCGAGAACGCAATCATATCCGAATACAAGTTAAACAAAATTTGGGGGCAAATCGACTCATGGGCATTACCACGGGATGGACAGCTTCGGACAGAGGAAAGTACAAGCGAAATACGCGAACAATCTCAGAAATGGGTAATTCTGTATCGTTCTAATGTGCACATAATCATCTCAAGTCTTGAATTGTCTTATTCCATTCTTAACAGGGATTGCAAATTATCTCGAGAAATACCGTAACATGGTATAAGGTGATACAACAAGGCTGCTTTATCCCCAAAGATTAACCTTTGAAAAGAAAGCCCCATGGACACCTATGGTCCAATGGACCGAATGGTATGGGGGATGACAGTAGGTCCGAAATATCCCGAGTTCGATCCCCGAGGGTGGGGAATGTTGTATGTATTATAAATAAATGAAACAACTTTTTGTGCATTTCTTTTTGCAAGCAGGAATACTCGACGAGTAATACCGAAGTCAATATTTTGCTACATTCTCGGCTTAATAGTGAAGCATCCAACAAAAGTCGAAGAAAACTCAATCCAGCAAAATTGGTAAAAGACTTGTCCAAGGCATTCAAGATGAAGGGTAAATCAGTATCGTTTCCAATTTATCCCTTTTAATACTGGTTGACATGTCTCCTTTTCTTTTCACAGGAAATATTTATACTAACATTTAACATGTTGAAGGAGACAAATCCAAAAGAAAAGTATGATCACCTGACAAGATCTATTCTGGTGAAAAATGGGGCAAATTGATCGCAAGCTCTGAAACGAAAAAGCAAATATGTCTTCCTTATCTCGTTTGGTTTCAAGAATAATTTCTCTGCTTCTTGCAGGGGCATTAAACAAACCAAAATGCTCCATCGCCCATATGCTTCATCGCGCAGGGGTAAAGTTTGAGACAAACCACCCCTCGACATAAGGAGTAGGCTTCCTAATTTGTTCGGTCCGCCCACATACCAGGGGCAATTTAAATTCGCCCATATTTGCACATTATATAAACACACGTGATGCTAAAAAATTGTCACATCTGCATTGTGCTTACACAGTTCATGAATTATGTATGACTATTCCGTGTGTTTAACTTACCAACTCCAACTTAGAGCATAAACTGCACAGGAGATATCAAATGTGCAGAATGGGGCATGACAGGATGAGGAAAGGCAAACCATTTCCACACAAGTCTAACATTTTGATCTACAGATAAACAGCCTTTCTCCAGAGTGAGAAAAAGCCATTTCGGAATGAAGTCCCCCATTCAGATTACATTCGAGGTGTTCATACTATAAGAACCTCCTTAAACAGAAGTGGTAATGCAATACATGATCTATATGTTGATCGATTGCATCATGAGTTATTACATAGACTGCCTTTAATCATGGCAAACTTAGCTGAACAATTTTGTATGAACCAATGAACGCATTGATGAAAATGCTTGCACATGTTAGCTCTGACATTACCCGACAGGCAACACATTCCCGGTGTTTGAGTTACCTTCCAAAGTCTTGAAATTCATTCGGCGATTATTGAATGAACAAGCCTGGTTGTCCAGAAGCCACCAAGCATTTCTTCCAAATTCTCAGGTAAGTATATCTTCAACCAGAACCTTTCAAGAGAATGAATTCTGACGGTTGTTGGGATACTCGAATCCATTGCGGTATATACAGGTATCCACATTCTTCAATAAAGCATGATTTGTCTCAAGGATAGAAATGTTCGAGACCTTTTGATCTCTGCCTCTTTGGTTTATTCCTAAAACGACAGGAGAATATAATTTGGGTTTGAGCTTCTGCAGGATTCCTGGTCTCCCCAGATTTCAGAATGGCACCCTTTGAGGTACATAAAGTCCTTCTTACAGGCAAATCAAGTCCTTCTTACAGGCAAATCAAGTCCTTCTTACAGGCATAAAGTCCTTCTTACAAGCAAACCAAGTCCTTCTTATAGGCAAATCAAGTCCTTCTTACAGGCAAACCAAGTCCTTCTTACAGGCACCAAGTCCTTCTTACAGGCAAACCAAGTCCTTCTTACAGGCACAAAGTCCTTCTTACAGGCAAAGTAAGTCCTTTTTACAGGCAAATCAAGTCCTTCTTACAGGCACAAAGTCCTTCTTACAGGCAAATCAAGTCCTTCTTACAGGCAAACTAAGTCCTTCTTACAGGCAAACAAAGTCCTTCTTACAGGCACAAAGTCCTTCTTACAGGCAAACCAAGTCCTTCTTACAGGCAAATCAAGTCCTGCTTACAGGCAAATAAAGTCCTTCTTACAGGCAAAGCAAGTCCTTCTTACAGGCAAATCAAGTCCTTCTTACAGGCACAAAGTCCTTCTTACAGGCAAATCAAGTCCTTCTTACAGGCACAAAGTCCTTCTTACAGGCAAACAAAGTCCTTATTACAAGCAAATCAAGTCCTTCTTAAAGGCATAAAGTCCTTCTTACAGGCAAATCAAGTCCTTCTTATAGGCAAACTAAGTCCTTCTTACAGGCAAACTAAGTCCTTCTTACAGGCATAAAGTCCTTCTTACAGGCACAAAGTCCTTCTTACAGGCAAATCAAGTCCTTCTTACAGGCACAAAGTCCTTCTTACAGGCAAATCAAGTCCTTCTTACAGGCATAAAGTCCTTCTTACAGGCACAAAGTCCTTCTTACAAGCAAATCAAGTCCTTCTTACAGGCACAAAGTCCTTCTTACAGGCATAAAGTCCTTCTTACAGGCAAATCAAGTCCTTCTTACAGGCAAATCAAGTCCTTCTTACAGGCATAAAGTCCTTCTTACAGGCAAACAAAGTCCTTCTTACAGGCAAATCAAGTCATTCTTACAGGCACAAAGTCCTTCTTACAGGCAAAGTAAGTCCTTTTTACAGGCAAACAAAGTCATTCTTACAGGCAAATCAAGTCCTTCTTACAGGCAAAGCAAGTCCTTCTTACAGGCACAAAGTTCTTCTTACAGGCAAAGCACCAAGTCCTTTTTACTGGCACCAAGTCCTTTCTACAGGCACCAAGTCCTTCTTACAGGTATCTCCATGTGGTGACCTACCATACGGGTCAAATCTCAATCAAAATTTAATCAGTAGAATCCTTTTATTAGGAATCTACCATGGTACGACCCACCATACGGGTCAAATGGTATGACCCACCATACGGGTCAAATTTTAATTCAATTTTTAATCAGTAGAATCCTTTTATTAGGAATCTACCATGGGTTGATCCACCATACGGGTTCAAGTTCAACCACCCTAAAGTTTTTTTATATAACGAATCCTTAGGTTCTCATTTCATTTTCAGTGGAACAATCATGTCACGACTCTTTTTATTTCCTTGTATTGAGTCGATAAGAATCCAGGTGTCATCTCGTCTTTGAAATGAACCTCTACCGAGTTTCCTTTCAAAGAGGGGCAGCTGTTGACACCTGATCTTTAATCATTTTTTCTATTGCTAAAGTAATAAAAAATCCATAAAAATTCATAAAATTGAAAAATCAACTTTGGGGACCTTAACCAAGCCTAGGGAACCAATTTTGACCAAAAAACGATTTTTCATATTTTCAGTATTTTTACGTATTTTTTATTTATTTATTTTCAAAAATTAATAGAAAATCCATAAAAATTCATAAAATTGAAAAATCAACTTTGGGAACCTTAGCCAAGCCTAGGGAACGAATTTTGACCAAAAAATAATTTTTCATATTATATATATTTTAATTTTTTAAAAAAAAATAAAAAAATATTTGAAAATTTTGAAAAAATAACATTTGAGGCCAAAGAATACACAAAGATAGTTAATATTTTTATTTTAAATCTATTTTCATATTGGCCATCGCAAATTCAGAAAAATCCAATTCGAGTCACGTGTTCCTTCACGAGTATAATCTCGAATCGGGCCTAAAAAAATTTAATTTGAGTCAACTTATTTTTAACTTTCACTTTTTATGAGTTGTGACATTGTCTTCTAATATTTTAAATTTTTATCTTGGCCCAATTATACCCAGAATGACTTAATTTTGCAAAAGGGCTTTAATTAAATTATGCATTATTTTCAGCTACAAGAAATGAGCTTAAATTTGACATGTGGTAAATTTTGGTGTGTCAAAAATTATGAGGAGATTTGGACTTAAAGAAATATATTTTTTCAGGGACTGAATTGTAAATACTTAAAATTCAAGGACTAAAGTGCAAATACCTAACTCTTGAAGGATTATTTTACAAATAATAAAAAGAAAAGTTAGTGGATAAATTAGAATAGAGAAGGGAAGATGAAGAAGAGGAGATGAAGAAGAGAAGTTGGAGAAGAATGGATGGAGAAAATAAGATAAGAATAGAGAAGGGAAGATGGAGATGAAGAAGAGTTAGTAGAGAAATTAGAATGGAAGATAAGAATAGAGAAGGGAAGATGGAGATTAAGAAGAGTTAGTGGAGAAATTAGAATGGGAGATAAATATGGAGAAGGGAAGATGAAGATGAAGATGAGTTAGTGGAGAGATTAGAATGTGAGATAGAGATGGAGAATGGAAGATGAAAATGAAGAAGAGTTAGTGGAGAAATTAGAATGGGAGATAGAGTTAGTGGAAAAATTAGAATGGGAGATAGATGAGTAAGTTATAAAAGGAGAAAGAAGTGAGCTTGAGAAAGGATTCTTGAGAGAGAAAATTTGAAGTGTTTGGGAGGATTTTTTTTTTAGAGAAAATTTTGGATGTTTGAGAGAGTTTTGGGAGATTGAAGAAAATTTTGAGAGAAAGAAAATACCAAAAGAGAGAGAATTTTGAAGATGATGGGAGTTCAAAGCTAGGGATTATCATCACAAATTCCTTCATCGATCAATATAAATCAAGAGTGCATCCTCGTCAACGAGCAAGCAAATTCGAGCTAAGTGTTTTTATTTATTCATTTGTTTATGGTTTTACTTGCAAATTAGCACAAATTGTATACACTTTCTCCATCTCCTCTTTTTTTTCCATATTTTATGTCAGGAGAAGGATATCTCTACGTCAACAGCAAAAATCTCGTAGATATGCAAAAATCGGCCCAGACAAGCTCCTAAGCTGTCCACCGATTTCTCAACTGATCTGTGACTAAAAGTCCCTCTTAATTCAAAAGAAACTCTCTATATTGGGAACATAGAGAGCGAAAATCAATTATAGAAATCCCTCCCAAAAAAATGGGAGATAAGTACTCTTTCCACTCTTCTGGTTTTAGGTGCAGATTAGCACATATTTTGTATACTGACATTTCACTCTATTTTATGTCAGGAAGCCGCAGCTTTATATCAATGGTCAACCCTATGGAAGCACAAAATCGGCTTGGAGGAGTCCTCAAGCGCGCACAAATTTCAAATTGTTGAATCAATTCGTTGTATTTTATTTTAAAGAATTCATACCCCAGAATGGAGAGGACAAAGTCCATCCGCAATTTAAATACCTGCACCATAAATCCCAAAGGGAAGAGCCAAGCCAATGCTTAGCCTCCCATTGGAGGTTTTTACTTACAGTAGTTAAATACCTGCAACTTAAATACCTATACCTTAAATCCCAAAGGGAAGAGCCAAGCCAATGCTTAGCCTCCCATTGGAGGTTTTTACTTACAGTAGTTAAATACCTGCAACTTAAATACCTATACCTTAAATCCCAAAGGGAAGAGCCAAGCCAATGCTTAGCCTCCCATTGGAGGTTTTTACTTACAGTAGTTAAATACCTGCAACTTAAATACATGTACCTTAAATCCCAAAGGGAAGAACCAAGCCAATGCTTAGCCTCCCATTGGAGGTTTTTACTTACAGTAGTTAAATACCTGCAACTTAAATACATGTACCTTAAATCCCAAAGGGAAGAGCCAAGCCAATGCTTAGCCTCCCATTGGAGGTTTTTACTTACAGTAGTTTAAATACTTGCAACTTAAATACCTGTACCTTAAATCCCAAAGGGAAGAGCCAAGCCAATGCTAGGCCTCCCATTGGAGGTGTTTATTCACTGTCATGTACTTCCTATAATTTAATTTTTGAATCATCAAACCCAAAAGATAAGTAGGTTGTAATACTGCACAGAAGTCGTTAACACACTCCTTCTTTCGGCTTCAGGGAATCTTTAACACTTAAAAAAATATAACAAATAAAAATATATACCATCCATGCATCCTATTTAAAACGTGAAAACACAAAAGAGAATACCCTACTATAGCCTTAGGAATAAACCAAGCCTGAGTTGCCGAATTAGGATATCCATGAAATTAAGATACCGAAAGGGCATTAGTTTTAATTAACTAGTGTAACCAAGTCCCCGAGCTCCTAATCTCTGGTTCGCAGGAATAAATTAGTTCTCCCGCTAATTTATTTAGGTTTCTAATCGACCTACCAAGAACGATTAGTGGCGACTCCAAATTTTAAAATCATTTAAACAAAAACCAAAGTTGCGATTCGGTAGGGCTTGGGAGGGTCCGCGTTAGGTTAGTCAAATCTAATTAACCTAATAATCCGTTAACCTCTTTTAAAATTTAAAATTTTTTTAGAGGGTCGCGACACCCATGATCCTACTAGGTTTGCTCAACTGATGTCGTGCCTGAATTTAGAAGACACGAAACATTTACTTAATAATAACTCACTCATTATAATTCATTATGAAATAATTTCTAAAACATTCTATTGTTTTAGCAAAACAAATTCGATTTCAGCTAAGTTTTGCCTCTATTTATCCTACTTTATGTTCTCAGTTCAGCAAACAATAGATATGATACGACAAAATTCTTTGATTTCTTATCCTAGTCAATCTTATCTTAGTTAAAAATCTCCACGAGGGAATGCAACCGAATAGTATATTGTACTGTGAGACAATTACATTAGCTAGTGATCTTCGAATTCGAGGTTCATCAAGAACACATTCCCATTCAAGAAATGAAAATAGAGCAATCCTAGAAGAAGAACTATTTAACGACACAACAATGGAAACACCAAAATTTTTTTAAAAAAAAATATTACGACTGATCCAAAATTCGGATCACCAAAAAACTGAGCCATTTTCCAATTTCAAGATGGGATTGGACTAAATCGGAAATCAATCACCCCTAATGCCAATTTTAGTCCAAAAGAACTTAATACCAAATCTTACATGAGAGATTGAGTGAATCCCCCTTCTCATTGAGATGTAATTCAAGAGACATGTATTCAAAGTAGGATACGGCATGCTTCATTCGACTTGAAGTATTGACTAAGAAAGTTTCATAAGGTTATTACTTCACTACGAACCGGAAAAACTTAAAAATTTTTGGCCTTTTTATTCGAATTGAGGTGAGAAAAAAATTCTTTTAAATTATATTCTGTGATCGGCAATGTACTTTTTTAAAATTTCAAAATGAAAAGAGAAAAAACGACAGAAGCAGGGTAGATGAAAATAAGCACAAACAAGTAAAAATACTTTTTGTCCTGAAAAATGAGACCCGATATTTCGAAATTATGATTCGTAATTTTTTTTTCCTTGTTTCACATAACACGAGTAGAGTGTTACATCCTCATTTTCACCGGAAAATTGCAGTATATCCACAAAAAATCCCCTTTTTCTCACTCTTCATTTACTGCAGGATTCTTATTTCCCATTTTGCTTAATTTCTCATTATTTCCTTTCCTGTATATTTGCCATGCGACGATGGATGTCTTTGATGAGATGGGATGAGAGCTGAAGGAGACGAATTTGTGTACTAATCTTGCATCTCTCTCCCGTTCCCTTCGCATGTTGCAGCATACGGTCTGAAACTCCCCTGCCGTCGCGGAAGAACACCCCTTTTCCGCATTGACAAGCGAAACCGAGCGCTCGAAGCGCTTGCTCGTCTCGTGAAGATCTCCGTTAATCGTGGAGGCTTGGGAATCTTGCTGGAATCTGCAACTGTCTTAAGGGTGAGTGTATTGTGCTTTGGTTCTTCAAAGTTTTCGTTCCAACTGGCTTTTCTTTTCTTTCTTTTTTCCCGTTTTTCCTTTTTTTGGGTTTTTTGGAAGTAGAAGTTCTGATTGAAGTACATGAGCTTATCCTCTGCGTGCGTGATTAATCGGAATCTCCTGGCGTGAGTAAAGTCCAAAACTTTAATGGCAATCGTGGCTGGTGATTGCCGTTTAGCTATCAGCAGCACAATGGTGGTGATAGAAATGGCTCGAAAGTGCATTTAGCTGTCGAATTAGTATTCGGTGATATGGCTGGTTGATTATTGATTGAGCGAGCTTAAGAGAATTTAAAGGATTTATAAATTTTGCCATTAATGGGTGTCAGTTTTTTTTTTTTTGGTCAAAATGGGTGTCGGTTGATAGTGTGTTAGTTGCTCATTGGATTAAAGGGTGACTCTTAAGTAATGCACCTGCGAATGTGGAGATGTGTTTGTTGATATGTGCAATGCCTTTTCAAAATAAAAGAACATGTGCTGGGAATGATTGAGTGTGCACGCCAAATGTTTGGTTTAAGTTCCAAAATAAAGGTGGTTTCCCCGAGTAGCTGGATGATTTTGACACTCATAATCTGTTAGAAAGTGCAATAGCAGAAGAGGTTGGCATGTTGATATGCTCAAATGCCAAAACTTTTGTTGCACTAATTTGTACTAATTAGTTCATATTAAATAATATTCAAGAAGTTGCGGCTCTGTCTAATACTGTGACATCTCATACCCAATCCCATGAAAACTTTTTTCGGTTGCATGAGTACATGAACGTGAACTGAATTTACATTTCTTACATTAAACCTATGCATGGAAAGAAAATCATGTCTGTGCCAGAAGTTCTACATTGTACTATAATTTAAGTCCTTCCTGCTATTTGGTGGTATAGATAGAATGAAATTTTCTTTTTTCTCTCCATTAATGTGTGGCAGAAGTTAGTTTTGCCTAGGCGCAAAATCAAACAATAAAGTCACTGGACAGTACAGGTAGAAAGCCAAATCAAGAAGGAGATGGAGGGGTTAGTTTCTTTTCGAGTGACGGGTAGGGTTCCATTTCATGGTGTACCCCTTATGCACAGGCCCAGGAAGTCATCAATCTGTAAATTACTTCCAATTGCTGCAATGGCCCTTCATGCGAAGGAAAGTAAGCTCTCTGTCAGCTGTGTTCGAGCTCAACAGGTTGCCTTTCTCTTCCAACTCTGTTGTTTCCATTGCTAGAATGACATAACCAGTATCTTCAAATTGGCTTTACCTGCTTACTGACTTTTAGGAATTAGCACAACTAATCTTCGTAATACACATCAAGAACTTTTCCTCTCAATTTCTCGAATCTAGGGAGAGTCAATGTGGGCATGGTTTGAGCAAACAATTGATGTCAGTAGAGTGTTTGCGCACCGCTATCTAGCCTTGGTGAATTGACTTGACAAAATCCCATTTATGTACGCGCTATGATACATATCAAGCATTTGATTAAGAGATGAATTGCTATTAGAAAAATTACGGCTATGAGATATTTCCTTTAAAGGCAACAACCTTTTCCTCGGCTTTGTGATCATTGACTGTTTATTGAGAGTACCATAGTTACCACCTATCTCATCTGCTAGCTTGTGTTTTTAATAGAAGCAACTAATTTTTAAGATCTTCACTGAACTCGTGCTTCAGCTTTATGTAATTTGCAGTACTATTCAAGGTCGGCGTCTTGATATGGAAACTATAAGCTTGTTTCATCATCTTTCCAAAATCATTGATCTTATTAACTTCTATGATAACATTCATCTACAAAGGCATATATTGTTTTTCTTTGCAGTCGGAAACCGGTGATATATCTGCTACAGTTGTATCTGCTAATGAATCACAAGAAAATTCTCTTGATGCCAAGGACTGGGAATTAGGGATGTACCAAGATGAAGTAGCTGCTAGCCAGGGGATCAGGATTAGAAGAAGGCCACCAACTGGACCTCCCTTGCACTATGTTGGGCCCTTTGAGTTTCGATTGCAAAATGAAGGCAACACTCCTCGAAATAAGCTGGAGGAGATCGTGTGGCATAAGGAAAAGGAAGTCTCACAGGTAATTCATTATAATTTTTCTCCTAGTATATCAAGCAGGCAATATTTGTCATTTATTGTGATCAGTTGTGGCTTATGCTTTTAATTTCAGTTGAAGGGAAAGCGACCCTTGGTGGTGCTTAGGAAAGCCCTTCAAAATGCTTCTTCGACTAGAGATTTTGTTGGAGCTCTTAAAGCTGCTCATGAACGTACAGGACTTCCGGGTTTGATTGCTGAAGTTAAAAAGGCTTCTCCAAGTAGGGGAGTACTGAGGGAAAATTTCAATCCAGTAAGTTGCATATTCCGTTGTATTATGACATCCCTATCCTATTTACAGATTTGTAAGCAATCTGCTTAAAATCATACAAATGTAACAATGCATACTATGTGACAATGGATATGTCCTCATCTCTTTATAGAAGAATCTCACATTTGCAGTTATGGGTATCTATGGCCTATTTAGGCTTTGGGGAGCCTTGGTTTGTATCCACTATTCATAGCTAAGCCGATATATGTTTAATTCAATCTTTTTTCATGATACTTTTCCCTAGAATACTTGACTTAAGCTGTGCAACAGAGGATTTGGCAGACACATCATGATTGGAGAAGAATCCATGTGACCAACCCCACTTAATGGAAAGGACTTGATTGTTGTTTACATTTGATGGTGTATAATAAGTCGTGGCAGCGGTCTAGCTCTGAAATTTGATGAATAGTAGTGGCTGTTTTTTTTTTTTTTTGGTAAAGAATAGCAGTGGCTGTTAGTATCTCTTGAAACAGTTTATTGTTGACAAATGTTTCTTTCAGGTTGAAATCGCTCAGGCTTATGAAAAGGGAGGGGCAGCATGTCTAAGTGTTTTGACTGATGAGAAGTATTTTCAGGTAAACTTGTCGGTGGACATCTTTGGATGTAGCATTTTAATTTCATAAGAATTAGCAATATAAATAGCAAATTAACCTACGGCATTGGCTGGTGTATGCTCGTTCATTTTCATTTGGCCAATGCAGGGGAGCTTTGATAATTTAGAAGCGATAAGGAGTGCAGGAATAAAGGTTTGCCCATGGAGATAAGCTATTTTCTTGAATGGGTACATCAGGATGATGTTTGGTTTGCTTATCCTCTTAAAGAATTTAATTTTATGCAGTGCCCTCTCCTGTGCAAAGAGTTTATAGTAGATGCATGGCAGATCTACTATGCTCGAGTAAAAGGTGCAGACGCCATTCTTTTGATCGCAGCTGTGCTGCCTGACCTTGACATCAGATACATGATTAAGATTTGTAAGATGCTTGGGTTGGCTGCTCTTGTTGAGGTTTGAATCTCTCTCTTTCTTGTATACCTTTTTCACCATTTGTAATTTTTCTCGTTTCATGCTTGTTTTGCTGTCAAGGTCGAGAGTTGGCTTATCTCATTTCAAACTGGTTTTTCTCGTCTGGTTCAGAGTCGGCTTATCTTATTTGAAACTAGTTTTACTCTCCTGGTTGCAAGTTAGCTTAGGAAAATTCTTGATGTCTTTCATAGATAAATTTCTTGTACCAAATCCTTGAAAAGTTTGCTAAGCTTTTACGAAAATCTGTAATTTATAATGTTGCCAGAAGGCCTACGCCTTGTTCTAGTCTCTTTCTTTTTTTTTTTTTATTAGTATTGGTGATTGGAACTTCTGTGATGTTCTCTTTTATTGGAGACCTTTGTGATCTATTTCGCATACCCGGTAAGACATGCATCATTAGGATCGGCCTTGGACTTTTAATTCAGGCAGTTCAGTTCGGCTTTGGTGTGGTCAAATTTATTTCCTGATGAGAATTGCATTTATTTCTAGGTGCATGATGAGCGGGAAATGGATCGCGTCCTTGGAATAGAGGGAGTCGAGCTTATTGGCATCAACAACCGCAATCTGGGTAGGCTTTCTTATATTTGATGACATAGCTGTTTAACTGGTTAGTCAATTCCATGTGATGCTAGTATCAGGGGAAAGCAATTTTGTACTCATTTGTTTCAGTTTATTATTTCCAACTAAATCATTGATGGTAAAACCGATAAATAAGGTGGGAATTTTAAGGATAACGAATGCCACAAAAGAGAAAAATGCAAAGTAGATGATTCTAGCAAGGAGAAAGACAAAAGAAGGTAATAAAGTGTTGAAAATTGGACAGAGTGATGTCCTTAAGCTGCATTTTTAAATCTCCTCCCAATTGCAATGTATATTCACCGTGAGAAGTGAATCAGGATTCAGACATTACTCCAGGGATTGGATGGTGTTAAATTTGGTTAGATCATATTGGACGGGTTTAGAATTCAATAGACCGCCTGCACGTTTTAAGTATTTATGACTGATTTGACCTCTTCATTTGCAGAAACATTTGAGGTGGATATCAGCAACACAAAGAAGCTTCTTCTTGGAGAGCGTGGCCAATTAATCCGTCAGAAGGATATAATTGTAAGGCATCTCCTTTTATATTAGCGGCAGTATTGTATGTCCTAATGGTTGCTTGCTTGATCTTAAATCTCCCTAACTATCTTCTTTCTCAATAATTGTGAACCTTAAGGTTGTTGGGGAGTCTGGACTGTTTACTCCTGACGACATTGCCTATGTACAAGAGGCCGGTGTTAAGGCGGTAAGCACTGTATTTGGTCTGCATTTTCTTCATTCTCACCCGAAGTACGTGTTGTGCTGTGTAAACAAGAACAACTTTTTCTGGGGGTCCATATTTGTAGGCCCAATCCCAAGTAATAATTTCCTCTGCTGTCTTTTTCCATTTTATCTACCATCTTATTTGGATTGTAGTTTTGATGGATCACGATCAATCTGATGGTACTAAGTATTAAACCAGCTTTTCTTTTATCGAAGGGAGGATGATGAGATTAACTCCATCGTCGGTAAACATGTTAACCTATGAATGCACTTGTAAATTAACGTTACGCACTTCCATTTCCATACTTCTAGACATGATTATCAGATGAGTTGCAGGTGATTTGATGGACTTCCATATTTTACTTCCGCAGGTATTAGTTGGGGAGTCGCTTGTGAAGCAAAGCGATCCCGGGAAGGGAATTGCCGGACTTTTTGGGAAGGACATCTCCTTGTGAGCTCCGAGCAAGTTAAAATAGAGGTAACATGTTGCAGATGCGCTAAGCGAACTGCAGTTTTAACGTATTTGCCAGTCATTATTAGGCTTCCTCATTTGCAGGGAACTGGGAGAGAGCATTGTATTCGACTATCTTTTGGTAGGAGGTGATTGCAATAAACGCTCTGTGTGATTGTTTACATTTGATAGACTGGAACCTCTCCGGAGCATTTGGCGTGATTTTGCTAATAAAGATTCACAGTTTGTATTACAGTCTTTACACTTAATCTTGAGCATCTTGTCCGCGACACGAGCATTGTATTGTTGCATTCTGTAAACCCACCCCCCCCCCCCTCTCTCTCTCTTCAGATGCTTCTAATGTATATCAAGAAATGAGTGGCATCTTATGCAATCCTTGGCCTGTGCTGTATTGTTGTATTCTTGATATGCAGTCCCTTCACTTGGCTGACACTGATTTTGGAGTATTGACATCCATTCCAAATGCGCGCACGGTAGTTAAAAATGCGATGGCTAAAGAACAGAAAGTGGCGATATACATGCACGCAAATCTTGTGACATTTTTCTGGGGGCACTAGCACAAGCAAAAATGGTTGAAAAGTCTACTGTTTGAAAGAGAGTAAAACGACCCGAAATCCCAGGAGCTAATCCAAAATCACCTACTCGATTGACAGGCATAGCTTTTGTAGCTGCTTTATCTGCCTGAAGTCGTGTAAACCAGAAATGAATTAACAAATATGAAGCAAGACCTACTCCTTCCCATCCCAGGAATAATTGAAGAGAGTTATGTGATCTATGTTGCTCCTGCTAATATATTGAACGTGTTCCTCTAAGTGTAAATTTAATAAGAAATTGTGGTGCTCACACTGGTTTTGGTTGAAAAAAAAAGGGAAAAGGGAAACAGTTCCATTAAAGATACAACAAACATGGTCACCTAACATCATTGTGGAGTCCACTTTCCAGATTTGAACACTTGATAGAAGCTGGACCTTCTGGAAATGACGAAGAACACTGCACCGTCACCACCATATTCAATCAGGAAGCAATAACAAGATGTAATCAAATAAGAAATTTCACAATAGGGAAAGTGAAGTGCAGATGATGGTGGGAATATTACAGTCATTGCAAGTCAATTTCGATCATCTAGATTCTATTCATGTTATGTTCCATTTCTGTCAGAAAATGGAAAGTACATTTCACTCTTTGAAACATAAAGGTCCTAAATACACACCTGGAATTCCCGGAATAATGAATCTAGACTCTCTCAAAACATCGTGGAGAGTTCTCTTCTCATTAACTCTGATCCACTTATCGGCAGAGTCATCACCTGAAAATATGCCCAGAGAGTAGATGTGAATTAAGCATTACATAGAATGTATGAACTTGCTCTACTTATTTCAACTGAGATTTTCTCCACAGGAGGAACATGAGAGGAAAGGATGAAATATATAAAGCTGCGTTTCCATGGTGAAGAAAGATGAACTTCAGACAACATTCCTACATACCATTCAACAAATAATGAGAAAAGATCAATTCAAATATAAGTGATAGCCACCAACATCAGATTATCAGATAATATACCTCTGCTAACAAACTATTACCATTAACTCCATAAAGGTTCAGGAGCAAGAATAACTTCAATAGTAAGAGTGAACGACCCAAAACAGTTCTGTTAAAGTTTGTCGGACTATACAAGCTTCACCCTTCAATGAACTGACAAGCATGATAATAATGAGATGTAACGACTTTCAAATATCACTAAACAAAGTCCAATATGATAACTAACGCAAGTTGCCCACCGTTTTCTGTTTGGTTCAGTGGTGCCCGAAATTTCTTCAGACCTCACCAACAAACCCCAATTAAGTACATTCCTCCATCTCTCTTGATAAGTCCCAAAAGCAGCCATTGCAGGTTTCATTTCACTTAACCGGCTTCGTTAAGGCTCCTTGCTGCTAATTCTCTCCTATCAGATGTTTTCCCAGCTTACAAATATATGCTTTATGATGACTCCAATCTCAAATTGAAGCTTCAAACTGATCTCCCCACAATCAAGATAATCACAGGTGTCTTCCAAATCATCTTCCCAAAGATCATAAGTACTTCATGTTCATCTCAAAACCTCAAATCGACCCAAGTTATTTATATTCTACTTAACAATCAGGAGCCAATCAAGCGAGGCAAATGCTTATCTCTATCTCTCAAAAGAAGAAAACTCTGGAAATACCAAAGGAGCCTGTCAGTATAGCTTCATCTTTCGCAAGTTGTCCTAAACTATCGATGATCGATGTTCATAAACAACATAACCAATGGAAAGTATAGCTTCATCTTTCGCAAGTTGTCCTAAACTATCGATGATCGATGTTCATAAACAACATAACCAATGGAAAGTCCCACGCAATTAGTTGACCCCAGCCTTCGAGATGTGAAAACCCTCAAATTATTCTATGATGAAAACCTTTCATGATAGCCAAGCATCTGAAAATCTTTCTGAGGTTGTTTTGTTATTTTGTTCCTAGTATTTCCATAGGGAAAACAACTACACTTAAAAGACTCTTAAAAGTCCATTGGTAAGAGACATGTTCAAGTCAACTCTTGCAAAGCAACTAATCTAATAGGAAAAATAAGAGCGCCAATACAGGAAAGTTTCAGCAAAGAGAAGCCCTACCAGCAGAGATAGTGGTACTAGAAGAACTCCCTGTAGCGTTTTCATCTTCATAAGGAAGTTCCACATTAGCACCTGCAGTACCCTCTAAAAAATATCGGAGGAGTTTTGCAGTTGACAGATAAGTCCCAGAACTAGCCTGCAGACCAAAGTTAGTTCTCTTGTATTAAACTTGCAAAAAAAGGTTGAAGGCAGCATGTCCATTCTCAAGGAAAAGATAATGATAAAGAATCTCCTCCCATATGTCTGCATTATACTATTGCCAATACTTCTGCCCGAATGTGTAGACAAAATATAGTGGAAATTTTACTGTCTCCCAGCATCTTTACTAAGATCAAACCTCCAGAATGCAAACTTGCATTGCACTCAGAAGTAATCCACCAATAACATGACCGACATAAAGTATAAGAGATGTAAAGAATCAATCTATGTAAACAATGGAAAAAGCATTTTGACCTAGATGGCAAGATTACTCACAAGATGAACAAGTATCGACCTTGACCATAAAATCTCTAGCGGCTCACCTCATAATACAACTCAATAGCATCACGGGTGTACTTATTGTCTTTATCCCATGATAATGGAGGAGAATCCTCTGAGAAGATCTTCAAATGTTAAGGAAACATTCAATGAAGGAAGTGCTCGCATACCAAAATTATGATTGTCAAATAGGGGTGATAGGGGAAAAAGAACCTTCTGATTGTAAGAGGACGGTTGCACCACTAAAATATCCCACATTGCAATCTCATTATGAGAGTTGTACATTAAGAACCAGTCATAGATCACTCACAATTAAGAAATTTGTCACGGATTTGACTTGACTCAGACTACTGTCCAATCCATGACGAATTCTCCAGTTTTCTCTTCAAATTCGATGAATTCTTGGTAAGAAGGTAAAGTACTTTTTCTAATGTAAAAGGGCTGAGAGCAGCTTCTCTCTTCCATTTTCTTTCCCCTCTTCCCCCGATCAGCATTCAGCAAGGACCATTAATCACAACGTACACGGACTTAGGAGAAAATACAATGAGGGGCACTGAAGAGGTTCCTATCTCAGAAGACCCCATGACAAGTTTAGCTAGGAAAGGTGCCTGATCTCAAAACACTGTGAGCTATATCCTAAAGTTTATGAGATCAATAATATCCTTAAGCATTCAATGCCTGAATATACTGACCATATTAAAAAGCTATTTATAAGAATCTAGCATAATGGTACAGCATTCTCTACTCCATTTAAAGTGCTATCTCAAAGTACGATCACCACAACAGTAGCATGACTGCATTCAGCAAAGTCTTTTCTCCATCACATAACAGAATCTTGTCAAGATTTTATGTGTTTTAAAAAATACTTTCCCTAATCAAGAGTCAATGGAGGAATCCTAACTCATTAATCCTATGTGACAAATCTCTTTGTGGACCCATTACCAAAAGTGGTCCAGCAGAACAAAACAACAGATGCAGGAAGTCGGGGAATCCAAAAGAGAAATGGAAATAAAGCGCAGTTATCTCAAACATGCAACTGATCATGAACAAAGACTTTGACACATGATGGCAAATCGAGTTAACATAATGTCAAGTAAAAAAGCATGTAAAAGATAAGGATATTAAGTCAAGATGAGCTGAGAACATGTCAGTCTCACAGAAGTCCTCGATGAAGTCACTGGACATGACCTCTGCATACAAAAGGAGAACTGGCCAGTGAAGTATGTTATCTTTATCTAGTACAGGCTTTTTCAGGCCAGTAAGCTCTCGATACATCGCCTTCCCCATCTTCAATTTGCGTGCCTCAATTGCAGAAACAAGGCCCTGAGAATTTTTCGAAGACCAAAACATAGAGGTTAAAGACATAACTTAAAACACTCTGTAGAAAAATGAAGATTTTCCTGGTACAAGTACAGATGAAAGTGTTTGAGATGTCTACCTTAGCTACTGTCACCGCATTGGAAACTTCGGCTTCATGGCTTTGGTGCTCCATTATGTTGGACTCAACTTTCTTTGCAAGTTTTTTAAGTTCTTCGTTACTTGGATCCTTCTCGAGTCCATTTTCACAATACAATTTGGCTTCATTCAACAGATTCAGTGACAAAGATGCTTTGGCAGCTCGATAAAAAGCCTATAGCATGAACATCACGTCTTAAGATCCACAAAGTAAACATCACTGGACTGTAACTGTAGATGACTTACCTTAACATTTGTTGGGCACAGCTTAATTGCTTCTTCAGCATCTGTTAGAGCACGCCTATAATTTCCAAGAAGCAGATTGACATGTGCTCTATTTGCAAAAAGAACTGAATTCTCAGAGTTGCTTAGAGCTTTCTGATTAATGGCCCTCGTGTAACAATCAATAGCATCCGAATAGTGTTTTTTGCCCAACTTGACATACTCATTACCTTTCTCCTGCAAAGAAAATGGACAATTAGAACAGACACAAAGAAACTGTTTTTCAAAAGCAGTAATAGCAACACTACCTGAGCTATGGATGAAGGCATCAATCTAATGACAGTGTTTTGGCAGTCCCAACGTGCCACTAGCCTATTCGCAAAACAGTTCCTACCAACCATATCTCAGTAGACTTACCCCTAAAAGCACACTTATGTCTCAAACTCCTGTATCTTGATGGCCAACTGTACATGATAGAGAAGTCTCTACATCAATACAAAGAACCCGAAACTGAATAGGCACACCGTCACAGCACAACATTCATGTGCTGATTTCCGGATAAGGAATGTAGTACCAGTTCCTGTTCCTAATACCTAGCAGCCGGACCAATACTATCTGCTGATTAGAGCTTATCATATCGGCAAATCCAACTCATATTTCAATCAACAAGGTGGTATTATCAAAGACAATTTAACTTAACGTTAAAGAAAATCACATGTTTACCAGCTGACAAAGCAATTTAAGTTGCCACATTGTACAGGCTCCTACCCCCACAAGCAGGCCAATATTAGAAAAAAACAAAAACTCAGCCAAGTTTCGAACTTTCGTTCCAATCGACAACTGAAAATATGCGCTCCAATCAATCCACCTCAACAAAGCATCCGCCAAAGACTCTCAAGTAGGCATGCGTGGCACTTGCAGCTTTTTAATGACACGGCATGTCGTGGGCGAAAGGCGTCGAAGCCGAGTGATGGGTGAGAAACAAAACGCGAACTTGAAAAGGGCAACCGCTGCATCCATCAAAAATCGCGAACTGACTGAGGCAAGCAATAACTACCTTCAGCTCGAGAGCGGCGGACTCTTTCAGAGCGGCAATGGCGTCGAGGTCGGCGATCTCGCTCTCGGTCTGGGGCTGCGACCCCTTGTCCATCCAAAGAGCCATATGGTTTTCGCGTCGCTCTCTTCTTTGATGACTAGTTCCAACCGATTTGGGTTCGGAGAAGAATCCTCGTACTCGGGTCGCTCTAGCACTTTGGTAGGACTAGGAGTCAGTTTCTTCGGCTCCGTGTTTTTGTCTGCTCCCGTTCCATGAAACTCTCCTGTCCTTTGCAAGTCTCTAGAGAAATCTTTCTTTCTTCGAAAATTTTTTTTAAAAAAAATGCCAGCGTGTCTTAACTTGTGGGACCCTATTGATTTGAAAAGCTAGTAACTTTCAAAGAGAATTATCAGCGCTGAGTCCGCTTACCAATATTACATTGATTTATTCTAATATCACCAAATGGTTCGGTAATTTCTAAAGTTAGCGATGCAATAAAGTTTTATTAACTCGATTTGAGTGAATGTCAACCATTTCAAATTATTTGACCAGTCAGCACTAATAAATGTCATTTCAGCCCATTTAGCCAATCAACGCTCACATGATCAATTTTTAACAATTTTTCATTTTCTTTTTCGCCTACCTCCGCCTCTGGCCAGTCACTAGGTTGAAAGATCGACCGGAGGAAGAAGGAAAAAAATTGAAAAAATAAAAAGATATATTTTTGTGGTCAAAAGTGGAGATTTGCTGGATTTAGTCACAACACAAAATAAGCAATTTATCTTCCTATCAGCCTGACTGAACCAAACAAGAGTAGGAGATACTCAAAATCAAAGTACGACGGAAGTGGCATTTCAAGAGCCAAAAAGATTCATGAGTAGATCGGGCATCATCAGTTGCAACATGACATTCTGAGACGCCTGAATCTGCTATCGCCTCCATACTCTGCAATCTAAAGTACGCTCGAAGTTTATACTGGGACTGGAAGATGATTGCGTGCCTTGTTGGCCTCAATTGGCGGCGAAGTCCTCATATCTCCATTGATGCCAAAGTCGGATTACAAACTGAGGTCACATTGAGATCTCAACAGATCCCAAGAGTCCGCCATTTTAAGTATCCCCATGTCCTCACTCTCTCATTTAAAGAGCTTTCTCAAGCCATCAAATAAATTCAAAGCTCGCAGTTCGCCGCTCCTTAGATCTCTCAACCTTCTTCTCAGAATCTGAAACAAATAACCACAGTGGGTAAGCACGAAAAGCGATATTTTTAGCTCCAGATATTTGTATGCCATTTTACACGTATCTTATCCGCTCAGAACGATGACCAAGATGACCATCAGCAAATAAGACATTGCTACAATAAGAACATATCACACAGAATGGATGCAACTAATTGGCAAATGATGCATATTAGAGTCCTTACATATTGAGCTCGGAAAAGTATCCTTCTCTCGCTAGTGCATAAGTCTACCGCTAGCTGTTTTAGAAACAATCTTCGATTGAGTTGTTTTGGAGAAGTCACGTCCAAATCCATTGACCCACTCTCCTGAAACATTAGATTGAGAAAGAAGCAACAGGGTCAATAGTCACGTTATCACTTCTGATCAAGGTGGGATTTATCTCTCTCAGGATGAGGAAATTGGCGCATTTTAAAAATTGATTTAAGTTATAAAACTGCACACATTCAGTTCCAAAGGCAGAATGTTAACCTGCAAGAATTTGGAGTACTTAGATATACTCGATTCACAGCTGTCTAGTACGTATTGCAATGCTTGTTCCTCTATTTCAGGGAATCTCATGTCCTTTTTTGTTGTTGTTTTATTTGAAGCGGCAGCTGCCAACTGCAAAGAAATACCAGCAGTGTAATGAAAATAAATCCACATGACAATTATATTTCTCAAAGAAAAACTTAACTACCTCCTCAAATTGACTGCTCATGCTGGGAGGGCTAACAGCTAGATAGGCATATGCCATTAACTCTACAGGCCAGCCGGTTATTTGTACAGGAAAACACTGGGAGCTGCCAAGACACAGATAACTTGAAACTCAATACAAGGTGTAATTAATAAATATCAGGATCAAGATTTATATTACAGGATGCCAGTGGATATAGATGAGCTATTACATCGTGACTATTGGTAAATCAACGTTAATGCCTCAATTGGATGTTGATGTTAGTGCATAAGCTTAAAACAGGATTCCGCTAACAAAATATTAGTCATAGATGGTTCGGGCGTTGCAACTAGATGTCGATGTCGATGTCGAGCAAATTAGATTGATGCAGAAAAATTAGATTACTTACGCAGATAAGCCATGCTTCCTTAGAGCTTCTAGCTTTTTGCTGTAACTTTTGTCAGATTTCTTGAGTGACAGTAATACCTCTACTGAATCATTTGGGTTTGTGCCCTCTTTAGGAACAAACCCATAAGACAGTAGGAGTTCTCCATTAGACTTCTTGCCATATGATATGAAAACCTGCAAAAGCCAATCCACGAAATCAGAAGACTTCCACATCTCATTCTTAAAACAGTTCGAGTTGTCAAGATTCACCTGCTCGCCTGGTTGATAGGGCCGATCAGTTGTGAAGACAACTCCCTTTGTTGCACTGTCATAGTCCAGAAAAGTTTCAACCTAGGCAGGTCAAAGGGTTGCCATTTAAGCATCCACCACTAAATAAAACATGTAGTTTGACGGGAGAATGATCAACACACCTCACAACTGTGATTCAACATATCTGCCCATGGAACCAACGCAACCCTTCCATCCATTGAGGGTAGACGGACCTGTTTGAAAGCAATATTAAGATCAAATGTCATTATTTTAACCACCTCACCCCAGAAACAGTTAAAAACACTCACTAGCCAAATATGCACTGGGATAGATTGTATAATAATGGCTTGATTATTGATGTTCTTTTCCCAAAACATCCATTGGAATATGGTTGATACATCATTACTTTATATAGGACGTTAATACTTTCTACAATCCTTCTGTCCTCTTCCTACAGCAACATAATTGCGGTTCTTCATCAACAGTTGGTTATGAACAACCCATCAGCATTAGGAATCACAGGCACACATAATTCTCGAAAGGCAAAAGTCATTTTGGTGATACATGTCTTAGAGCTGCGATTTGAGAGTTCCTTACCAAGCGGGAGAAAAGAATGCCAAATGACCATTTGAATGTCTCCAAATTATATACCTGTAATTCAATGAAATATAGGGTAACATGTTTTCAGCAAGTACAGAATCTCTACAAATGAAAATTCAGGACCAGATAAATAACTTGAGAAACAGAATTTAGATGCTAGTTACAAATTTTGAATGTCAACAAATTGCAACTTTACAAATGGAAGTCTCAAAGTCTTGGCAAAAATTACTAAATGCAGGTTTACCGCTACCATATATTTCTGAAATGATCTCAAGCATGCTAGGCCATTGACACTAATTTATGATAAATACCTCTTCAGGAAATAATTCAGGATGCTTGGAAAATATCCTGGACCTTAAGTCATTATATCTGCACAGGAGATTGACATCAGCATCCACCCTTTGAAAATCATTATCTCCGAAATCGAGTAGAACAACATCATAGCGAAAACATGGCAATGTTAATGGGAAAAAAAGGGTAAGCTTACGTTCCAATGACATTAGTAATCCTCTCAATTGCTCGTTCTCTGATTTGTGATGCTTCTAAGTATCTATCCAGTTCTGCACGCGTCCTGAAATGAAAAACTGAGAGTAGATCCTTAATCAAATAAATTGAAACATGACAATAGAAACTAAAGTTATTGAATTTGTAAGTAAGTAAAAAAGTGCAGGAACTACCAGTATAAAAGTGAATAGGGCTGTCTGGGGAGGGCCGCGATATAATTGCTCCACCTAGAAGACCCCATCAAACTTGCTTCACTAATCAAGTGTGTAGCAAGCAACGGCCAATCTGGCACCAAATTTCTCTTTAAAATTTCGCCAACCTCTGCGCGGCTCCACTCCTACCATCATCAAAGCAATCAGGCAGAGAGACAATTTCTTAATTAATGAATCTGGCAAGAAGTGAATGAGCATCACAACCTTCCAAACGAGCATTCGTGAACAGCCTCTGCCAAATTTGCGCCTAAGTCATTACCCGAAAACGACGTGACAGTAAAATAAAGCGGATCCAACACCTGACCTGATCTAATACCATGTGCAAGAGCACCCGATGAATACCTTCCCAGACAAAGTAAATTGTGTACTTCGTTTATTGTTTAATGTTCAGGGGATACCAGCTTTCACGAATCACATTACATTCACCTCTTTGATTATGAAAGGCAAGCCATTCTTGCCAAAATTATGTAGTTCACAAGAAATCGCTCAGCTCGTGACCTGCTAGGTTACGTCAAATAACAATCAACACTTACCAGCTCAGTGCACATCAGATTTTAAAGCTTCTGACGGTCTCCTTGAAATTACACAGTAACTAGGGATGGTTAGATTCTTCGCAAAGCCAAAGCTATGGCGACGTGATCTTACCGATTCTGCCGTGATCACGAGCGAAGGAGGCACGAACAGCAACTTCTCGCCCTTCCTTATGTTCTTCAACGCGACGAGCCCTCTCTCCCCGACGTCGACCCGCTGAATCGACATCTTCTGCGGCGGTAGACCGGAGTCCGACAGCCACCTCTGCAGCGCCGATGCGTTCTCCAGAGAGTCGACGTCGCATCCCCATGGGATCCGCTGCGCCTCCGACGCCTTGACGGCGGCGGCGGCGGCGGAGGAGGAGGAGGCGTTAGTCGCGGACACCGAGCAAACCACTGTCGCCCCCGAGAGCGAGGGGCAGGGCGTGAAGCGAGGGCGAGGCTTGTAGGCCTTCCTGTTGAGTGGAGAGAAGGCTGGGACGAGTGAAGTCTGGAAGATCCTCGTCGCAGCTTCTGCCATGGCCGATCAGATGTGTAGAGAGAGAGAGAGAGAGACCTTATCTCTCGAGAAGAAGAGGAAACGAGAGGTTGATGGTGATCGCGGGAAAGCATTCGTTCGTATCTCCGAAACACGTCCAATGGAAAAAAAAAATGGAAATACTTTATTCCAATTAACATTACATTTTTATTTTTTTATTTTTGGTTCCCAACAAAAAAAAAAGATTTTTATTAAGCCCATACCCATATTCACATAAAACGATAAATGTAAAATAAAGGGATAATGGCATAAATGATCCGTAGACTTTAGTTTAATGTGCAATGTGGTTTCTGAATTTTTAATTTGATCAATATGATTCTTGAACTTTAGTTCACTGTATAATATAATCCTTGAATTTTTAATTTAACCAATATAATATATGAACTTTTAGAACATGTTCAATTAATCTCTTAACTATTGAAAGATAATTATTGAAATATGTTCAATATAATCCTTTCATTGATTCAAATTCAAGAACGACATTGGATCTTTTCTTATAATTCATGAACTAAATTGCACATGTTCTAAATATTCATGGATCACATTGGACAAATTCAAAGTTCATGGGCTATATTGTACATTGAATTAAAGTTCAAGGACCACATTAGATATTAAATCAAAATTCAAGGATTATGTATGTTATTTTCCCTAAGATAACTAATGTCGGTAACAGTTGTAATGTAATAATAGTCCATGATTATTCTTGTAGGGAAAAAATGAAAAAAACAATTGACACGAGTTATGGCGGAAAAAAAAATCAAAGGAAAAGATAAAGCGGTTTGAATGATTAAAATTGAACCGATCAAAATATGCATTTTTTATCGACACTATAATCCTTTTCGTTTATTGATGTGTACTATCCTCTATGTATATATCGATTGAACAAGCCCGCTTAAACAAGGATTTGAAAAATATATCTTTTAATAATAATAATAACCTACAATCAGTTAGAGAAATTATTTATTAATCATTTTATCATGTATACCTTCAGTATAAAAATCATTTTAATCCTTTATCGTTGGATAGGTGACGTGTGGATGGATCGATTGAGCAATTATCCTCGAGTGCACATGTCGCTTTGCGCCCAATGATAAACTAAACTTGATAAAAAGTCCAATGTTTAATCGTTACAAACGATCGAGCAAAAATTGTTTTTCGAAACTTAAATCTTTCGCAAGATATAAATTCGTGGTATTATGGATGTGGAGAGAATTTGCGTGGAAACGGGGAAGGAAAAATACCAATATGAAGCTTGAGTTGTCATTTGAAAATAGTTCGAAGTGCTTACATGCAAAACGAGCAAAAAAAAGTTGCAATTTGTTTCAAAATAAAGCTATGTCATTTTTTTTACTATTATCATTTATTTATTTATTTATTTATTGTTAGTGAGGACCCAATTAGCTTGCCATGGACTTTGCTAGCATAATGGTTTCGGCTTACTTTGATATTAACAGCATGTTGTGGGTCACAAATTCTTAAAAAAATGAACCCAATTTTTTTAAGAATTTGTGACCCACAGCATGCTGTTAATCTCACGATAAATAAAAAAAACTGTCACATTGTCGCGACCCTCTAAAAAAAAAATTTAAAATTTTAAAAGGGGTTAATGGATTATTAGGTTAATTAGATTTGACTAACCTAACGCGGACCCTCCCAAGCCCTACCGAATCGCAACTTTGGTTTTTGTTTAAATGATTTTAAAATTTGGAGTCGCCACTAATCGTTCTTGGTAGGTCGATTAGAAACCTAAATAAATTAGCGGGAGAACTAATTTATTCCTGCGAACCAGAGATTATGAGTTCGGGGACTTGGTTACACTAGTTAATTAAAACTAATGCCCTTTCGGTACCTTAATTTCATGGATATCTTAATTCGGCAACTCAGGCTTGGTTTATTCCTAAGGCTATAGTAGGGTATTCTCTTTTGTGTTTTCACTTTTTAAATAGGATGCATGGATGGTATATATTTTTATTTGTTATATTTTTTTAAGTGTTAAAGATTCCCTGAAGCCGAAAGAAGGAGTGTGTTAACGACTTCTGTGCAGTATTACAACCTACTTATCTTTTGGGTCTGATGATTCAAAAATTAAATTATAGGAAGTACATGACAGTGAATAAACACCTCCAATGGGAGGCCTAGCATTGGCTTGGCTCTTCCCTTTGGGATTTAAGGTACAGGTATTTAAGTTGCAAGTATTTAAACTACTGTAAGTAAAAACCTCCAATGGGAGGCTAAGCATTGGCTTGGCTCTTCCCTTTGGGATTTAAGGTACATGTATTTAAGTTGCAGGTATTTAACTACTGTAAGTAAAAACCTCCAATGGGAGGCTAAGCATTGGCTTGGCTCTTCCCTTTGGGATTCAAGGTACATGTATTTAAGTTGCAAGTATTTAACTACTATAAGTAAAAACCTCCAATGGGAGGCTAAGCATTGGCTTGGCTCTTCCCTTTGGGATTTAAGGTATAGGTATTTAAGTTGCAGGTATTTAACTACTGTAAGTAAAAACCTCCAATGGGAGGCTAAGCATTGGCTTGGCTCTTCCCTTTGGGATTTAAGGTACAGGTATTTAAGTTGCAGGTATTTAACTACTGTAAGTAAAAACCTCCAATGGGAGGCTAAGCATTGGCTTGGCTCTTCCCTTTGGGATTTATGGTGCAGGTATTTAAATTGCGGATGGACTTTGTCCTCTCCATTCTGGGGTATGAATTCTTTAAAATAAAATACAACGAATTGATTCAACAATTTGAAATTTGTGCGCGCTTGAGGACTCCTCCAAGCCGATTTTGTGCTTCCATAGGGTTGACCATTGATATAAAGCTGCGGCTTCCTGACATAAAATAGAGTGAAATGTCAGTATACAAAATATGTGCTAATCTGCACCTAAAACCAGAAGAGTGGAAAGAGTACTTATCTCCCATTTTTTTGGGAGGGATTTCTATAATTGATTTTCGCTCTCTATGTTCCCAATATAGAGAGTTTCTTTGGAATTAAGAGGGACTTTTAGTCACATATCGGTTGAGAAATCGGTGGACAGCTTAGGAGCTTGTCTGGGCCGATTTTTGCATATCTACGAGATTTTTGCTGTTGACGTAGAGATATCCTTCTCCTGACATAAAATATGGAAAAAAAAAAAAAGAGGAGATGGAGAAAGTGTATACAATTTGTGCTAATTTGCAAGTAAAACCATAAACAAATGAATAAATAAAAAAACTTAGCTCGAATTTGCTTGCTCGTTGACGAGGATGAACTCTTGATTTATATTGATCGATGAAGGAATTTGTGATGATAATCCCTAGCTTTGAACTCCCATCATCTTCAAAATTCTCTCTCTTTTGGTATTTTCTTTCTCTCAAATTTCTTTCAATCTCTCAAAATTCTCTCAAGCATCCAAGATTTTCTCTCCAAAAAATTCTCCCAAACACTTCAAATTTTCTCTCTCAAGAATGCTTTCTCAAACACTTCAAATTTTCTCTCCAAAAAATCCCATCTTAAGCTCACTTCTTCCTCCTTTTATAATCTACTCATCTATCTCCCATTCTAATTTTTCCACTAACTCTATCTCCCATTCTAATTTCTCCACTAACTCTTCTTCATTTTCATCTTCCATTCTCCATCTCTATCTCACATTCTAATCTCTCCACTAACTCTTCTTCATCTTTATCTTCCCTTCTCCATATTTATCTCCCATTCTAATTTCTCCACTAACTCTTCTTCATCTCCATCTTCCCTTCTCTATTCTTATCTTCCATTCTAATTTCTCCACTAACTCTTCTTCATCTCCATCTTCCCTTCTCTATTCTTATCTTATTTTCTCCATCCATTCTTCTCCAACTTCTCTTCTTCATCTCTTCTTCTCCATCTTCCCTTCTCTATTCTAATTTATCCACTAACTCTTCTTTTTGTTATTTGTAAAATAATCCTTCAAGAGTTAGGTATTTGCACTCTAGTCCTTGAATTTTAAGTATTTACAATTCAGTCCCTGAAAAAATATATTTCTTTGAGTCTAAATCTCCTCACAATTTTTGACACACTAAAATTTACCACATGTCAAATTTAAGCTCATTTCTTGCCGCTGAAAATAATGCAGAATTTAATTAAAGCCCTTTTACAAAATTGAGTCATTCTGGGTATAATTGGGCAAAGATGAAAATTTAAAATATTAGAAGACAATGTCACAACTCATAAAAAGTGAAAATTAAAAATAAGTTGACTCAAATTAAAAATTTTTAGGCCCGATTCGAGATTATACTCGTGAAGGAACACGTGACTCGAATTGAATTTTTCTGAATTTGCGATGGCCAATATAAAAATAGATTTAATAAAAATATTAACTATCTTTGTGTATTTTTTTGGCCTCAAATGTTATTTTTCCAAAATTTTCAAGTATTTTTGTATTATTTATTTTTTTAAAAAAATTAAAAAAATATATAAAAAAAAATATGAAAATTTATTTTTTGTTCAAAAATTGTTGCCTAGGCTTGGCCAAGGCTTCCAAAGCTGATTTTACAATTTTCACATTTTTCTTAATTTTTTGTTCAAAATTGGTTCCCTAGGCTTGGCTAAGGTCTCCAAAGTTGATTTTTCAAGTTTATGAATTTTTATGGATTTTTCATTACTTTAGCAATAGAAAAAATGATTAAAAATCAGGTGTCAACACACATAAGCATATTCCTACGGTTTAACGGCATACTCTATAGTTTGACTTTATTACTCGTGGCATTGGCGATTTTCGCATATTTCTTGGCCATTTATCATTCTTTGGCTAGATTGGTTTATAGATGCAGCATCAAGAACTCATGTCTCTCACCCGGTACGTGGCTTAGTTTTTGTTCAGCCGATCGATTCCGACGGTTTGAGACAGAACGGTCTTGCCATGCAACATTATTGTTTTAGTTTATTGTCCATGGTCCAAATACCCTCAATCATTCCATAAAGTTAGTCTCAAACGCAACAATCCCTTTTGTGCACCATAAAACTCGAAAGATGCTTGGTTTCGTTATTTAGCGAATAGTATCGAGAAAATGCACATCATCCAAGTCGAGACTGATTAGATGTATTCTGATATTTGGTTAAATGTAATAAGCTTGCACATTCTCGGATCTGGGGAGAGTCCATGTGGGCATGGTTTGAGGAAACAGTTGGTGTCGGTAGAGTGTTTTGTGCACCGTTATCTAAGCCATGGTGAATTGACATTACAAAATCCCATTTAAGTGCGCACTATGATACATATCAAGCATTTGATTCAGAGATGAAATGCTATTAGAAAAATTACGACCATGAGGTTTCCTCGGCTTTGTGATCATCAGCTGTTTATTGAGAGTACCATAGTTACCACCTATCTCATCTGCTGGCTTGTGTTTTTAGTAGAAGCAACAAATTTTGGAGATCTTCACTGAACTCGTGCTTCAGCTTTATGTAATTTGCAGTACTATTCAAGGTCGGCGTCTTGATATGGAAACTATAGGCTTGTTTCATCATCTTCCCGAAATCGTTCATCTTATTAACTTCTGTGGTAACATTCATCTGCATATATTGTTTTCCATTGCAGTCGGAGACCAGTGATATGTCTGCTGCAGTTTTATCTGCTAATGAACCACAAGAAAATTCTCTTGATGCCAAGGACTGGGAATTAGGGATGTACCAAGATGAAGCAGCTGCTAGCCAGGGGATCAGAATTAGAAGAAGGCCACCAACTGGACCTCCCTTGCACTATGTTGAGCCCTTTGAGTTTCGATTGCAAAATGAAGGCAAAACTCCTCGAAATAAGCTGGAGGAGATCGTATGGCATAAGGAAAAGGAAGTCTCCCAGGCAATTCATTATAATTTTTCTCGTACTATATCAAGCAGGCAATATTTGTCATTTATTGCGATCGGTCGTTTCTTATGCTTTTAATTTCAGTTAAAGGGAAAGCGACCCCTGGTGGTGCTTAGGAAAGCCCTTCAAAATGCTTCTGTGACTGGAGACTCTGTTGGAGCTCTCAAAGCTGCTCATGAATGTACAGGACTTCCGGGTTTGACTGCTGAAGTTAAAAAGGCTTCTCCAAGTAGAGGAGTACTGAGGGAAAATTTCGATCCAGTAAGGTTTCATATTCCGTTGTATTATGACATCCCTATCCTATTTACAGATTTGTAGGCAACCCTGCTTAAAATCATACAAATGTAACAATGCATGCTATGTGACAATGGATATGTCCTCATCTCTTTATAGGAGAATCTTTCATGAGAAGTATTCTCAGGTAGATTTGTCAGTGGACGTCTTTGGATGTAGCATTGTAATGTTCATAAGTATTAGCAATATAAATAGCAAATTAAAGATATGTCAACCTACGGCAGTTGCTGATATATGCTCGTTCATTTTCATTTGGCCAATGCAGGGGAGCTTTGATAATTTAGAAGCGATAAGGAGTGCAGGAGTAAAGGTTTGCCCCTGGAGATGAGCTATTTTCTTGAATGGGTATATCAGTATGAAGTTTGGTTTGCCTGTCCTCTTAACGAAATTAACTTTATGCAGTGCCCTCTCCTGTGCAAAGAGTTTACAGGACATGCACGGCAGATCTACCATGCTCGAGTAGAAGGTGCAGACGCCATTCTTTTGACTGCAGCTGTGCTGCCTAACCTTGACATCAGATACATGATTAAGATTTGTAAGATGCTTCGGTTGGCTGCTCTTGTCGAGGTTCGAATGTCTCTCTTTCTTGTGTACATTTTTCACCATTTGTGTTTTTTCTCCTTTCATATGCTTGTTTTGCTGTCCAGGTTGAGATTTGGCTTATCTCATTTCAAACTAGTTTTTCTCTTCTGGTTCAGAGTCGGCTTATCTGATTTGAAACTAGTTTTGCTCTCCTGGTTGCAACTTAGCTTAGGAAAAATCATGATGTCTTTCATAAATTAAATTGCTTGCACCAAATCCTTCAAAAGTTTGCTAACCTTTTACGAAAATCTGTAATGGTGATTGGAACTTCTGTGATGTTCTCTTTTATTGGAGACCTTTGTGATCTATTTCCCATACGTGGTAAGACATGTATCATTAGGATCATCGCCCGGGGACTTTTAATTCAGGTGGTTCAGTTCGGCTCTAGTGAGGTCAAATTTATTTCCCAATGAGAATTGCATTTATTTCTAGGTGCATGATGACCCGGAAACGGATCACGTCCTTGGAATAGAGGGAGTCGAGCTTATCGGCATCGACAACCGCTATATAGGTAGGCTTTTCACATATTTGATGACATAGATGTTTAACTGGTTAGTCAATTCTATGTGATGCCAGTATCGGGGGAAAACAATTTTGTACTAGTTAGTTTCAGTTCATTATTTTCAACTAAATCATTGATGGCAAAACCGATGAATAAGCTGGGAATTTTAAGGACAACCAATGCCACAAAAGAGAAAAATACAAAGTAGATGATTCTGGCGAGGAGAAAGACGAAAGGAGGTAACAAACTGTTGAAATTTGGACAGAGAGTGATGTCCTTAAGCTGCATTTTCAAATCTCCTCTCGAATGCAATGTATATTCACCTAGAGAAGTGAATCCTAATTTAGACATTACTGCAGGGATTGGGTGATGTTAAATTTGATGAGATAATGGGTCATAGCGAAGGATGAGCTCCGCCGTCAGAAATTACCGTCCCACGCTTGCAATATTTCATTAGACAACTAGAAGCGACGGGATCGAACCGTGCAATGACTTAGGCGTCTTTGGATCATTGGAGAGACAAGCCCTTTGAGAGAATGATTTGTATTGGTTATGCATGGATACAAATGAGGGGGAGAGCTCCTCTATTTATACAAGAGGACCCCTCCTTACAACCGTTTGTCAAATCTAGATCTAATAACTTAGAATGGATCTCCACATCTAACAACTACCAACATTCAATAAGAGAATTCTGAAAAATGGGACAATTTATTGCATCGCATGCCCTTAAGAATATTCTAAAAAAAACTCAAGAAAATCCTGGAGAAAACTCTAGAGACCAAAGCACTTTTTAAGTCTAGCCGTTCTTTCAAGCTATGTGGTCAATCAATTGGCTCACAAAATTATTGGTCCGTGACACAAGCATGATATGCATGAGTCCGTCAACGAGGTTCGTCGAATTAGTCACCGACTAAAGAAGGAAGAAGAAGGGAAAAAAATGAAAAAATAAAAATAAAAAATTATCTAAGTCAGCACGAGCATCCACATTAGTGCCGATCGATCAAAAGTGACCGGATGAACTAAATTAACACAAATGCAAAATATTTAGCACAGAATTGACAAAAAAAAATTATGACTGAATCAGCATAATTACAATATGTTTTTTCCTGAAAATTACCCGATCGATCTCTAACCTATTGTGTGTATATATCAACCTAATCCTAAATTTTTCAAATTTTTCAATCTAATCCTAGACCTTTCCGTGAAATTTCAATGTAGTCTTTCCAGCCAATTTTTACTATTGGGCGTTCTATTTGTCGTCGGCCGTCACATTGACGATATCCCCCCGAAAATTGGCCAGAATAACTACATGGGCATTTCACGCAAAAAGTCTTTGACTAAACTAACAAAATTAAAAAGTTTAAAACTGGCTTAACCTCCACACAATAGTTTAGCACTGATGGGACATTTTCTCTAAAAATCAGGTTGCAAATTCTTAATGATTTCGACTCCATGTTTGTACTCAAGATCAATCCTCTGAAGGCTCAGATTTGTTAAGTTCACTAATATTGATTTGCCTCAGTTATTTGTATCTTACCTTCAGCTTTCCTCAAGTTAGCTGACCTTGAGTGCGCCTTTTGATTTCTCACAAACATCATATCACTTCTATATTGTAATTCACGTCGCAAAGGGTAAACTACTTGATTTTTATTTGGATTTACCCCATTGGTAATGTTGATTTAGACTTCACGTTGGTAATCTTTGGCACAGACAAGACCATTTCCATGAACGTTGTAAAGAGATCAAAACGATGCATATCAATAATTTAGTATATCCGAGAATTAACTTGAAGAAAAGAAAAACGGATTAATATACAACATTTAGAATAACATGAACAGCATAGTTTTAGATCTGCTTAGATTCAGGCAAGTTGGAACATATTTGGACATTCAACTCCAAATATATTGCGAACTAGCTCTTCCTCTTTGAATACTTATTCATTTCTTGAGATTGCTCTAAAAGCATTTGTGACTAATTTTCCCTTGTCAGATATGAGGCAGGGCTTATACAACACACTGTAGAGTAGATCTCAACTCAACTAGATCGAACGCCATTAAATGTAACCAAGTATCCGGTTGGGATAGATTCCCGAGTACAAGAGCTTCAATCATAAATCTACATTCCAGGGATGATACTCTCTTACGGTAGAAAGGAAAGAGGAAAACAAACCTGTGCCCATTTAACTAATGTTAAGCAAAGCGACTTTTAACGTAGATCTAAGTTCCCAAATGCAGTACAACTACCATTATCCGTTAAAACTTCAGGTAATCAGTTGATCCTATGGTGTGAAGCTCTTGAAAATTTGCAAACACATTCTATGTTTTCAACACTGAAAACCAAAAACAGATGCTATTCTAGAACAGAACCCTATCTCAGGAGCCTAAACCAAGAGGCTCAACAGGAAATAGCCTCCGCGCGAACTTCCATGTCACATTCACCACCTCACTTGAGCCATCAATCGATAATTTAAATCCCATAGAAATATTTGTAACTTGTACGGCGACAAGTTTTACATGACAAATCATACTGCATTCACAGTGTTCATATACTTCGCAGCAGACAAAAAAGATTCTCACATGGAATAAGTACAGATTGTTCCCTGCAACATACAGGAGCTCCCTGCACTATACAGAAGTGTGAAATGAACGAAAATGCTACACTTTGCTGATCTTAGCCAGACTTGATCCTCCTCTATTCCACATCTATTTATATCCTGCCTATACATGAAAGTGTGATTTTCTTTTCCCAGCTCGTCTTATACATGAAATGCAATATAATAAATAAAAGCACTAACCTGAGGTTCAGTTGAAACTGTAAATTGGACCAATCACGGAGAGGAGCAGCCAAATGCAGGAAGAGCTTCAGAGAAAGACGTAGATGAGAGTCTACTCCATATTATCATAATGATGTGCCTAACTATGTCCAGATGGCACCAATTACGATTCCCCCTTATACCACAGTGAAGAGGCCCTTGGGATGGCAAGGCAACAGAAACTGCCAAGCAAATGATATTTATGCAATTTGGCAGGAAGAATTTCAAGATTAGTTAGTTCTTTATGGCGACGAGGACTTCGGTCAGCCCCACATTTCAGTAATGCCCTCCCACCATCCCCTTCATATTCACCTCTCTTGGCTATAATTGAGGCTCCAGTGTCACCATCGTGCAGATTGTAGAGGCACTCGACAGATACGCACCTGCTCCATTCACTTCCCATTGAACCAACTATTTGCAAATAGAAGGTGAGGGTTCCTCCCCTCTCTGGGCATATCTATGTCAAGTCAGTAGCTTCTGGTTTGGCCCAATGGGTCATAGTCATAAGCATCACCAGCCTTGACAAAGCGGCCCTTCACTCGCCTTCGCACATCAGCTCTTGCTTTACGAGAGGCATATCTCACCTTCTTCTCAAACCTACGCACAAATCAAAGTGATTAATGGAGATTAATAAAAAATAACCAACACCCCCCCCCGGGGCCGCGCGCTTTTTCATCAAACTGCCCTTAGCAAATGCAGACACATGAAACACATGTCTGCACTAATTATTGATTACAATGATCTTCTAAATGCGCACAAATGTTTAATTTTCCTGGAGCTTGCAGATCAGGCAGAGGAAAGGTGGTTGGATGGGCAATGAAGCGTTTGTACAGCACTTCACATGTGAAGCTTCCACTATTATAAATGCACATAACAAGCAAACAGAGTCATAGATCTATGTCAAAGACAATTATATCAACCTATTCTACTCTGAAATGATGAAATATGAGTCAGTTACTTTGCTTATAGTGTCAAAGGAAGCCATCATTACCCATTTCTAGTATCTTTGGCCAACAAAACAGAACCATATCTGCCAATGTAGCATCACAGTAAATTCACGCTTTACCTACTGAACAATTTACTTTGCTTAGCCAAAAGTACCTCAATTAGTTATCCATCTATTTCTCAGTATCCAAAAGCACATACCAGCACACCATAAATGTTAAACAATCATGCACCAAAGATTTCACACCATCAACTGCCACTGCTCAATGACAAAAGTTGGCATGCTTGATTGTTGACAATTGACCTTGGCAGCTCTGAACAGAGACAAATATTGAAAGAAAATAAATAGAAAATCAATAGCATAGCATTCAATGCTTCATTTCACATGCAAGTGCATCAAAGAGCAAGAAAGCCAAAATGGTCATAAAATGTACAGAAGCTTGTTTGCTGACATGAAACTCGGACAGAGGGCCAATTTCTTATATTGATTCGATAGCCAGCCAAAAATTGTTCAACTTATGTGCCCACACAGCCGAAGGGAGGGAGGGAGACATGGGACCACTGGAAAGCTTATAGGAGCGGGCATTGATTAAGAAAACATAAGAATGGTTAGCTACTGACGCGAACAGAATGTGTAAGTTGGCCAAAGAGGTGAGGCTCAAATACAATTGCACCACAAATTTATCGAATCGAACTACAAGCCCACCCAAATATGAAAAGTTCTTAATCTTCTTTTCCACCTCAAGCAATAGTAGCGGCACTTAAACAAGAATATCTCACATCAATAAAAGTGTAAGAGAAACAATTGACATACATCGCCCCTGACTAAACTCTTATACTGGAGAACCAGAGTTATGCTAGTGGAGTCGGACCAGAACTGAAATCCCACTCCCCAACTACAAAAATTTCTAGCAAAGCTCAGGAAACATGTCACAACACAGTAGATCAATGCACAGGATCTATTTTATCATGCTTACTGTGAATTGATGTAAATGTTTAAACTCATGCTTACTTGCGTGTCTTCTTCTTTTCCTTGTAACGCATCACAGCATTGCTCCTGCTTGCTGATGTGAATGAATTCTCGGGGCCAGGGGTACACCACGGAGGCTCTCCCATAAGAAGAATCGAGGAAGCCCCACAATCTTGATAATCACCAGCACTATTCTCTCCAATAAGACCAGAGAATGAGAGATTGGAATGGGGTTGTCTTGTTGAAAAACAAATAATAGGCTCAGTTTTAGAGCTCATCATAGACTCAGCCGAGGCAACACTGCATGCAGGCTGTATTGCATATCCTGAAGATGATCCCTGCAAAAAAAATTCATAAACTACCTTTGTTCAGTCATATGTCTACATACAAACCTACTCCAGCAATCCTCAAACTAAGACAGAATAACAATGCGAGAGAAGTTCTACTAGCTCTGCACTGATAGCAATGCCATTAAAACCTGACAGCTAGGAAGATTTAGAAACAAGAGGCAGTGGCATCATGTTGAATATCGTAAGAGAAGTTCCGCGAACCCTTTGCCTATATAACCCGACTGCAACAAGTATAACTATGAACCTTACCGGCCATAACCAAACTAAGCAGGTTGCACACAACCTTAACCAAACCAGATTGCATATGAAGTTCATTAGAGTCCAAGGGAATTCCAACTACCACCGAATAAACCTCTCCTGAGTTTGGAAAAGAATCATAGTACATAGCACAAATTATTACTTTGTTAGACAGAAGAAAGGAATTTATATACCAGCAAAATGTTCAGTATGCCTCGACCATATAATGATGGTCACCAACAATTGAAGATGAATTAGAACATGGTTATCGATCCATCAGCACAGACAACCAAAGAAAATTCATATAGCAGAGTTGAAACAACTTTCAGATGCACATACAGCTTCCAACCAGCAGTGCCACCCATCTTTCAAAATGGGAAAGGACTAACCTCATCTCCTAGACATTTGACTGAGGGAAATCTTTCCCTGCAACAGGGAAAGGGAAACACAAACAACAACAACCACCAAGCATTATCCCATGAAATTATTAGTTATTTCCTCGGAATACAAAGGTTGTGAACTCATCAAGAAAGCAAGCCAAGAACAGTCCACGATGATTGAATCATTACTCAACCCAGAGCTGGGATAAACAAAAGGGGGACACCAAACATCAAGCTTCTATTAAATGGTAATAAAATCACACAGTGTTTAACATATTGTCCCACCCCATATTCTCTTCTTCATTTTGCTTCAAAAGAATGCCCCCTTATGTCTAAGTCTATGTGGCGCTATCTTCTTCTCCATGTCTCTGCTAGTCCAGTCTGAAGGAGAATGATATGCCCTGCTTTTAAGGAGACAGCAACTTTTTTCAACATACCACAAACCTCCCTTCTTCTATGTATCTTCCCAAACACAGTCCACTATATCAGTGTGAAGTGAATCGATACCAGAAGTAGCTTGACTTTGATAACAACCTCATGCTGCTTTAATCTATAGCCAAAACCAAGGACATGCTGAAACTCTTGTATTTATACTTATATTTTATTACTCAAAAGTGTTTTCTGTGTACAACAAATAAGTCATATATATTAGAACTCACACAAATATGTTTATAGGGATGCACGGCCTCCAATTTTATTAACCTAGAAAACCAATGCTTTACATCATCTCATCACCATGTGACAATGCCTAAGGACTTCTCCAGATAAGAATACAATACATGGCAAGAAAGAGCACAAACTTTCATTGACCTAGTATTTATCCTTTCTGAAAAAGAAACTTGGAAACACATCCATAGGATTCAAAGACAGCAGCTACTGAAATAACAACATAACCAAACTCGACTCTTATTCAACCAAATAGAAAACGGAAAGAAAAGAGGACCAAACAGGGAAAAACATATGATGCGCAATTGAGTGGCAGAGAGATCAGGTCTCTTCCTTCAGATCAAAGAATTGCAAAATATTCAGAAAGACTAAATATGATTCTTTTAATATCAAGATACCTCGGCAACTACTGGACCCTGACAGTTGGAATCAGCAGCAGACATTTCCTTTGTTCCAAATAAGCTCTCAATCCCACCATTCTCAAACAGCAATTCTGAGTTAGTTAGGGCAACACCAAAAAGTTCTTCATAATTTTCAAGATCCAAATCCACTTCATCCATGTTGAAATCCTCATAGAACCTATCATCTTCAAAAAGTCCTGGGCTTTTTGTAATGGGGATGCACACCTAAATGAAGATGCATAGGAACCTTCAGGATTCAGTGACAAACGTAATGCATCATTATGCACTAACACAAAATGCACAAACAGAGGAGCTTAATGCAAACAGTTTTAGAAGAGCTGATATCAATCCCAAAGACAAATATAATGATCGATTCTGGTGGTGTTTCAGGGCAATGTTTCCTAAAACAGAACCCGTGTATCATAATATCTACTGCCCTGATGGAAATGTGACTATCAAATTATTTTCCTCTATTATTTCATTTTAGTCAAAAAAAAAAAAGGAGTTTAACAGGGCAGTAGATATTATCATAATATCAACTACCCTGGTGCTAGAGACTCAGTACCAGGATGCCCTCTAAGAATGGAGTTTTAACAGGGGAAAGATCAGCACTAGAGCAGAGAACACGTGATGCCTGTTTAAATTACATTTCACAAGAAGGCCTCTTAAAGCAAAAGGTTAATGTTATTGGAACTGAACATCGCAAGCATAGAAGTTTTAACTTTGATAAATCCATCACAGATAATTTTACGTTTGAAAATGATATTCATTGCAACACCAGGATCCAGTGATTAGACAAGCATTTGCAACAAAGTCAAATTCATGAGACCTACAATACAAAAGTAGAACTCACATTCACATGATATGCATACTATAAAGATTTTACAAATGCTGTTAAATTCCTGAAAAGAAATAAACCATTGATTCGCTTCATAGACTAACGTAATTTAGAATGATTCTTACAGATGGCAAAACCAGAAATACAGTGATAGAATTATCACTTCATGCGACTGTTGCTAGTATTTGACCATGGTAGCACAGGTTTAAAAATGTGAAAGCGCTCTAGAAATAGCAGATGGTATCACTTTCATGCAACTATTTTAATTTGCAGCTCAACAACATGCATCCATGAAATAAGTTGAGTGAAAACTCAGGGCTTCTTCTTTAATAGAACTGAAAATGAGAACCACAAGTATTAAAACTGTATTTTAGGTGCTGAGTACCTTTTAAGTTGTGAAAATGGAAAACAGAAGTTGCTCAATAATAGCTGAAAATTGAATGTCAAAAATTATTAACTTCTCAGGCATGGAACTCAGACCTTTACAGGTAGGTATTAGTAACATAATCGCTATTATTTGTTTTTTTTCCCCCATCAAATCAACTAAGAAACCGTTCCTTACTTAAAACATTATAGTGAACACTTGACTTGACTTAATCGACTCTATTAGGTCAAACCTAGTTAGTATTATCAAATAACATCAGTAAATGCTCGATGTTTTAGTTTTTGGCAATTAATTGAGTTGTCAAATAGGGTCTTACATTGATAATAATACCCCGAAACAAGACAGCTTCCCAAATCTTACGTTTATGGACTCACAAGAAGACATACCAATGCTCTTTATGCAATAGAAAATTACAAAGGTCCTCTCATCTATTGAAACAGCATCCTTTCCGGTTGGGGAAAGTAGAACTACAATACACAAGCTGACTTGGTCATGGGGAACCACATTACCTAGTGAAATCAGATGACACTTCTATACCAACCTAGTAAAGCATCATTAAACTCAATCTTCACTGAATCTAAATTGATTCTTTCAAACATGTCTCTGAATGTCAAATGGAAAAAATAAACCTCATTACTACCACAACAGAATTCCATGAGTAACATTGATTCCAAAGAGATAATAATAAGCGCATGGCATTTAGCAAATAAAAAATTCAGTCAAATAAAGGAAATAGTTTTAATCAGTCATTAAATGGTGACAAGAACAATCAAGGAAAAGGAGAAGCAATCAAAATATAGTTCCATCTTTGAATAATGCTTGTCAAGCAAAAAGTTCTGATCTCAGGGAATCAGATACCTTTCAACCTAAATAATTTCTGTGTCACGCCATCATGCACATATCTATGTTGCAACAGCCGCAGTCTGCCTCAGGATGCAAACTCATTGGTTAGTTCATGTTCTTCTCAATGACTTTCTTTTCTCAAAGTAGATGCAAATAAGCTAAACTGGTCACTTACCTTAGGAGTCGCCGTGCTTGCAGATGCAGCCTGCTGACCCATGTTCTGAGACACCGATCTACGCTCTGGCAACGAAGATGACCCGACCCATACATTTGCCTTCCCAGCCTCGACATCAGCACAAACAGATATATCTTGGCTACTGCTATCTTTCGGCGGAACGCAAGCTGCGTTTTCACCATCCTCTGCTATGCTCATCAACCCCATTCCCTTCTCACATGTGGATTCACCTGCAGAGGGGAAGTCTAGCACGAAAGACCAGATTGAAGAAAGCTCTGCTGCTGAGGGACAACCAGAATAACAGTTTAATGTTTGCCTCTTATGTGTTGATGGAGAGGTAGAGGCCCCATGACCGATCCAATCACAATTCTGACAAAGCGAGACCCTCTCTTCCGCACATCTAACAACAGCAGGTTGCGAATTACACCTCTCACATAACAACGTTCTTGAATGGCGCCTCGAAAGGGCGTTGGCAGAATGAACATTCCGATCACATGATAAGCACAAGCATGCAGCATCAGATCGGCAATAGACCATAGACCTCTGCTCTCCACAGAACTCACATATGTAACCCATTTTGAAGCAGTAATTCCTAGTCAAGACCGGATCCGAACTAAGAGAGTTGCAATATTTCTTCGACTCAAAACCACAATACTTGATATCAAATTGAAAAGCAACAACAGCTTCTTCAATCTCTGAGATTCGACCAAGCCCCTTCTCGATCCTTAGTCACACAGTTTCCTTTCTGTCACCAAAATAGAATATTAGCGAGCTGGAAAGGGAGAGTGAGCTGCGTGTAGCTTCAGGAGATCAAGCTTTGAGTCCTTGTCTAGGCCAAGCAAAGAAAAAGTATTCTCAACCATAAAAAATTCGTGTTACGATTCCCAAAGCAGTAGTTTGCAAAGCGAAAATACACATGAGAAATGCAATGGAAAAATATTGAGCTTTATAAAGATGATAGAAAACCCCAATTTCAAGCTTAAGAGCAACAAAAATTATAAGATGCCTTCACTTAGAGATAATGTCAAAATGGAAAGGGAAACCTTTCAGCAGATATTAGGGTAACTTAAAGCAACTTAAGCCTGATGAAAGAGGATACCGAAAGCACAAAAACTTTGTCCGAAAAGCGTTTGTAGATTAACCAAAAATAAGCAGATTTCTAACTTCATTAGTCAGCCTCTATCCTTTTTTCCCACTCAAAAAAGGATTCGATTTCACATTAAATTGTCAGCGACAAGGATCATAACCACCGCATAAACCTTATCCTCCCACATCACGAGGAACGATTGATGAAACAGGTTTCTTTTTACTCCAACAGCTCAGTTCCCCCTCAAGACGAATTCAACACCGAAACGCTTTGATCCAACCACGGAAACCACGGAACTTCGCACTCCCAATCGCCAAGTCCGTCAACCAACAAACCGAGCACTCTCTTGGATCAGCAGTAAAACCGACCGAATCGAACAAAAACCAAAACGAGACAAGCAAAAAAAAAACTCACCACGTCAGAAGGAGGCGAGATCCGCAACCAGCTCCGACGACCACCGACGTCAGGCGGAAGAACAGCACCAGCATGCAAATTGAACAAGAACCAGGAAACCCTCGACGGAAGAACTCCGGAGCTTCACAGAATCTCGCTCTGCACATACAAATCCTTAGAGAGAGAGAGAGAGAGAGAGAGAGAGAGAGATATGGTGGGTTGGGTATGTGCGCGCGAGTGCATGTGTGAATGTTAATGAACAGAGCAGGAACATGACATAAGACGATAAAAAAGCGCGCAGGAGAGAGAAAATACTTGCATTAAATAATTTCGATAATATTCATTTTTATTCTTTGGTCGGTATATTATAATGTTCAATCGAACGAGGCATTTAATGTTGTTTGGCCATCGGACAATAAAAATAAATAAATTAGACCAGACATTTAAAATTTTGGAAAAAGAGCAATGTGGGTGGGTCCATGTCCTTTTCGGAGTTAGACCCGAAAGTTGCTTTTCCCGTTTTTCTTCTTCTTCTCCTCCTTTTTCGTTCTCCTTTTTCTTTATTAGTCCCCATACCATACTGCTTCGTACCTCAAAATTCCCGAAACGTAAAACAAAATAGAGAGTATTTCTCTTCAGCAAATTAAAAAAAAAAAAAAACTGTGATTGGCAATTAAGAATGCAGAGCACGCAGACACCGACACATTTAAATAAGGAACACATCGTGGCAACTAGTCGAGTTACCGGACAGGCCTTAAAAGTTAAAAATCTCTGTAGGAGCAAAAATTCCCTTCTTTGTTTTTAGAATATGGAATAATACCCTTTCGGCCTTGACTAGTCTTTCTATTTTGTTGAGGCTATTTCGCATTTACAATAATTTCGGCTTTAAATTTCAGCTTTGGCGTTAAATTTTTTAGGGGTGAGTCGAAAGTTTATTGTTTTAAATTTTGTGAATTTAGCGGTTCACGCATTTTTTAATCTTTTATTTGACCCTCATCGCCAGGTGGAATTATATATGTTGTTCGTATTTTCACCTTTATTATCATCCTCAAATTTTCGAAGAAAATTGGATATTAGAATTAACATTCGATCCTTATTTCATTGTTAATAAGGGTGTGTCGCGATTACTAAAATCAAACACTCACATTTTCAAAAAGTAGTAATGCCACGATCTACTTTCGATTTTTCAATGACATTTATTTATTTTTCTTTCCATGAGATCCGAAATTATACTCGGTGTTTATTATCCAAGCTTTTGAAATTTCACGAGCACGTGAATATATGACTTGGAATCACTTGCTTGCCCCGTCTTTCAATAAATTAAAGGAACTTTTCATCGTGTAAGAAAAAGCAAAATTGTAAGAGGAAATCAATAAATAGTTTGGTACGCCCCCAAACAAATCACGCTTGGTAAGCCGCACGCAATCTAATGGACACCTGTCCTTTCTTTACTTAGGTGTTAGTTGGGCATCACGTGCCTTTTCTAAGCTTTTTGGCGGCTATTAATTAAGTATAAAAGATAATTAAAAACTTAATCACGTTCTTGGAGTTCATAATATTATACGAACAATCCACAACCCTACTAATTCCTCCTTCTTGCTTCGTGCAATGATGGGGGCAATCCAACTTTTTGGAATTAAGTGTTAATTAAGCCACCATTAGACTCAAGTAGGGTAGACGATAAATCTATGGAGCGATTGATCGTGCTCTTTGGAAAAGTGTTCGGGAAGATCTTCAAGGGCTTTCTCGATTGGTGATTCTTGATTGGTCGCGATTGATTATGTCATTAGTCAAGTCTTTTTTTTTATGAAAATTTCTCTGAAAAAATCGTGTTTGTTATAGTTAGTGGAGAAAAGAGAGAATCGATTCAATTAATTCGCGGCAACCCAAGTCTGGGACCAGATAAAGAGATGAGAACTAATTTGTCATGATATCCGCAAGTAAAAATTGACTCCTCGATGGTCCAAACCAAATATTTCTCACGAGAATTTGGCTAAAGAAATGCATGCTTCTAAATTATTAATTCAGAGGGATCGGAGCACGACCCTCTATTAGCACGGCCCCGTGATGAATCAGGCCTCAGCTGATTCGTTGAGGGCTCGAGAAGTGATCATCGAGGCGAGGGGGCTATTACGACGTATGAGAAGCAATAACCGAGACAAGACGGGCTTCTTTCGAATATAATCCATCCCGTCCGTTGCGATTCCTTCTCCAATTTTCTCGGAACACGAATCCAACTATTTATTAAATTGACAATTAAATAAGATAACAGAAAAATGAGAATTCTACCCGAACGATGAAGAAAAGAATTGACCAATGAAACCCGGGGAACCCAAAAAAATCCCAAGCTGCGATGGCAAGTGGAGGCCGCAGCGGGAGGAGCTTTCCGACAGCGACGCCCCTACCCGCGTCAGCATCAGACCCCCGGGTGGGGCCCAGGTGAAGATCCAAAATATCTCGGAAAGTGCAGCGACACGTGGCGCTCCACTGCGCGAGTGGCGCCTTTTCGGACGCGAAGCATTAGAGCGATCGCACTTTTTGCCATCGGATAAGGCACTTCGCTTCTTGCTTTCGCAATTTGGACGACCCACTCGGGATTCTGGTGACTACCGCTTCGCCACCTAAGGGCGCCCGTGCTGACACCGTTCTCTCATAACGGAAACCTATTCAGTAATACAAATTTTTAAAATAAAAATTTATTTAATTTATAATTGTATATTTCTATTTCTAAAATAACCTTCTACTCCAAAAGTTATTTTTAAAAATTTTGAGAAGTAAAAAAAAAATATTTACTTCTCATCATCAGAAGTCATTTTTTTTTCCCTTTTCAGTCATCCCTTTTCATATTTTCTGTCTTTCTCATCGCCCGTCTGTCTCAACTTGACCCGATCCGAATAATTTTTTTAATAATAAATTTAGAGAATAATAAAAGATCATAAAATGATTAAAAATAAAAAAAATGGAAAATTCATAAAAATTTGAAAAAATCATTAAAAATTCCAAAAAAAAAATATAAAAAATTAAGAAATGAGTCCATTCAATTAGTCAATCCTATATTTGATTATTTAACCCTTTATTTATTCAAAAATGATGATTTTTCCCTTTATGGGAAAATCATCTTAAAAAATTCTTAAAAAAATTACGTAAATGGAAAATAGTCATATTCAACTAGTGAAACCTATCTTTTGCGATTTTCACTTCCAATCTTTCTCAAAATGATGATTTTTTCCTCTGATGGGCATCGTTCCAAAAATCCATAAAAATTTTGGAAAATCTTAGAAATTGGGAAATTGACACGTTCAATTAGCAAACCCTATTTTTCATGATTTTGATTCCCTCTTTAGAAAAATTGTCTCCAAATGTCCCTAACTATTTCCAAACCTCCAAACACTTGTTCTCTAAGCCTATTGGGCTTCATTAAGGATGCATGTGTTTTGATTTGATCCGTTTTATTCACATGTTCCCGATTCCTTGATTTGCACACCTATCTTTATTTATTATGATTGATATATTAGATATTCTTATCAGCATAAGTTCTTAGATTTTGTCTCTCTCTTTGCTTATCTGGTTTAGTCAAACGATGGGTGCGATTGCCTTAAAATACCCTTCTCTGATCCAACGAAGCCTATGATGTCGTGCCCTCTATTCTTTTATTAAAAAATTCATAAATACCAAAGCTAGGTTAAAAAAATAAAGATGATAACACTTCAGTTTTACCTTTTATCTTTCTGCCTAGGGATGCCTTCATGCCAAAATAAGGTCATCATTATTATAATTTTATGTCCCACGTTCTCATTAATATCCAGATGATCTCATGGCACATACAACTATAGTAGTAGATTTGTTCTTCTAGAGATAGTTTAGGCACGAAAAAGATTCATATATTATATCCATTGCAATATAAATCACGCCAGAGGCACACGAGAGACAACACCAGAACTACCCATGCTTTGAGTGTTGATATATGAGCTCAATCATTATATTCATTAATATAATTTTTGCATAATTTGGTCTGCATTTACATTTTTATCAGTATTTGCATTTAACTTTTCTTGAATAACATGCATTTTATATTAAGATTAATAGTTTTCGTAGAATATTTCGTATTAATAATATTTCAAAAGTAAAAATTTGCAACCGTTGCCAAATAAATTTCTGCTCAATAAGTAAAAATTTTGTATTATTATCAAACATCTTTCTCTGATCAGAAATCAACTTCTGAAGCAGAAATTAAAAAAAAAAATCAATTTCTGCTTTTGAAGTAAAACTAAAAAAATCAACTTATTGCCAAAAGTTAATTTCCTGAAACAGAAGTGTTATCATGCGCGCCCTAAGACTTCATAGCCATTGAAGGATTCCAAAAACCTATTAAATAGGAGTAAGCGATTTTAGAGTTTGGGAGTTATCCTAAGGACATGAAACCTACTCAAGGAGGATCGGTTTTCATATTCTGAAAGCGGATCTTGTGGATTCTAAAACTGACCTTGTTGGTCCGACTCCATAATCAAATTTAGAAACCGGCCGATTCTTTTTATTTTTTATTTTTTGTGTATTAACACGAAATATTTAGAACCACCATAATTAGCTACAAAATGGTGAGAAGTAAAACCCCGGTAAAAGCCAAAGATAAATCAAAAGCATAGAATTATCAAACTCGTCCCTTAGCCGAGCAAAACACAAGCTAAAGCAACAATAGAAATATCCACTTGTCAAAAGCAACGGCTCATAAAAACGAGCACATAAAATAAAATAAATAGTAAAAATTGCAAAACACGTAACATAAAACATAAATTGCAGAATTCCGTTCCTCATTCTCCCATAAAAGTTGCTATAAATTCTAATCACGTGAAAAACAAACATGGTTAACATGGGTACGATCTAGGGTCGGTTCGTTTGTCTAATTTAGCACCTTGACCCTAGTACCAAAATTGCACCGCGCCGGTTCCCAATTACTGAGATCGATGATAGGATCGTTTCCTATAGGAATCGGACCGTTCGGAGTGGTCCAGTCCAATTCATGGTCTAGCTTGGACCGGTTCTCATTTCTACTATCAAGCAATTAAATAAGTATTTTAATTTCTTTTGATATATCGACTTTTTTCACAATCTTCTGAAAAAATAAGAAAAAAAAAAGGTTGATTGATCTAGTCACTCAAACACGTCCATGAAAAGAGTACCGATTTTGAATCTCTTTTAACGAGAATCTGCGCTTGGTTTCTTAAAGACAAACTTGGGAAAACGCTTTTGTCGTTTTATGATTCGATCTACTTTTAAGCCCGATCTCAACGTCGAAGGCGAGTATAATACCATCGAGTATAGCGGAAGACAAGAAGGCGAGCTCAATCAACTACAAGAAGAGGCTCGAGAAGATATTTTTGTGGAATAAATGTTGCGCGGAATAAGTAATCGAATTATTAAAAAAAAAAACAGAACAAGGAAATAAATCGAATACCAGACGTACGTAGTTTTATCGTAAATACCTATGTTCACAAAAAAAGCGTCAATGATCCAACGAAAATTACAATTCACATTCAAATCATTTAAACATTCTCATTATTTTTTAGCTCTGATTATATCCAATGACACGCAAAGTATTTAGTCTTTAATTTTTCGTGAATATCTCTCGAAGAAATTACATCAATCTAACGACGATATATAATGGACCAAAACGCCCGTACGCTAGTCTGACCTCGTGGCCGAAGAGGACGTAGGGTGTAATCGAGACATCGTTGGACTTTCCTTCTTCTTTCTTTCCTTGACCGACTTCAGCTTTTTTGGACTTCTCTCCTATTTCTTGATTTCGAAGAAACTTCATCCAATCTTGACCGAATCTTCAACAGAGAAATAACGTCTCTTATCTTTAAGGTCTATCCTTTAATTTTCACTATCAAAATATATTTAATTTTAAGAAATTTACATTTTTACTTCGAGCTTATATTCGAAAAACTCGAGACATATTCTAACGGTAAGCATAAAGGCAAAATGCGTAATATTCCCAAAGTTGGGATGAGTAATATGAAATTTTCTCCATCATGTAAAAATAAACAAATAGACGTCCAAGAGAATTTCATTCCAACTGTTCAAGGTTAGATTTTTTTTTTTCATAGAATATAAACAGATAAGTTCAATTATCAAATCGAAACCACAACATAGAAAATGGGAAATTACATCTTTGGTCTCGTACTACCGAATAATTTATTTCTAGTTATTATGTTTTGGGAAAATGATACAAATAGTTCTTAAATCCTGGCTCAATGTGCAATGTGATCACTAGACTTTTAATTCGATCGATATGGTCTTCAAACTTTAGCCTCACATGCAATGTGGTCCTAATTTTTTTTTTTCAATATGGATATCGAAACTTTGAAACGTGTTTAACTTAATTCTTAAATTATAAAAAAAATATTTAAAGTCGTCCCTGAATTTAAATTAATGAAATGATTACATTAAGTATCTTCCTATAATTTATGGATTAAGTCGAACATATTTCAAAAATTTATGAATCATATTGATTAAATTAAAAATTTAATAATCGTATTATATATTTGATCAAAATTTAAGGACTATTCGTGTCTTTTCTCTCTTATGCTTTATTTCGTTACTATCGCAGCCGTCAAATTCTCTTACTATGACAGTTTTAAGTCGTTTCATCGAATTCTCGTTCGAACATTATCGTACTTGTCGGGCCAGCATTTTAATTGGTGGGTCCTACGTCTCTAAATGAAAGTTAAGACTTTTCGTCCCTGTACTTTCTTTAATTCAGCCCACGTACTTTGCTTTCACACCAATTTAACAGGGAGAGCCGCGCGTTCCGCCTTAGCGGAAGTGTCCATATCCGATTCATCCTCGTCACATTCTGAATTTAATGAGATAAGATGAATCAAGACGGTACTCGATAAATACATAACCACATTGAATGATTATCCGGTCCATCTAAAACCACATCACATTCTGAATTTGACGGAACATGATAATGGTATTTTGTAATTATCTATTTCTTTATATTTCGATCGTTTGGAAGGAATAAAGGATATATTCCGTTCTTTCTTCAATGATTTCCAATCTTTGGTAGACCTCTAAGCAGAATTCAAACCCAAATGAAATTCTGATCATTTGTTAGAGAGAGAAAAAAAAAAAGAAACAACAGAAGAATTTAGTCGATTTCTTTCGGAAGCGGTTGATTCTTCATCTCCTTCTCGTGTTCAGTGAATAGCCGGGTAATTTTCCACATTTCTTTTGAAGCACGTTGCTATGTTTCGAGGATAATGTCTCAATTGTTGATGGGAAAGGGGCCCAACGATTCGTCAATAAGCATATTCATGGGAGATGAATTTACATATGATTATGACCTAATAGTTCATGCTTGTTATTGAAATAGAGTGTGAGAACATTTCCCTTGAAAGCATGTGATCAACACTTATTCACCTCAGGCAACGTGAGGGTCACGTTCTAGTTGGTCGGGGAGGCGGCCACTACAATATAAATATGGTACTTAATGCAATTTAGCATGTTCGATTTACTTTAAATTGCACATCATGAAATTCTAAAGTCAAAAGGCATCTAAAGGTTCATCCCTATATAACATAAATAGCCAAACACGACGACTCTCGCTTCTAAAATTTAATAATCAGAAATTAAATTGATTTGCTCTGTCAATTCTTTTTCGATTTTCGATTCTACCCGAGAATCGGTCCAATATTTAAAGAGCTGCACCATCGCGCCACACGCGTGTCGGTTAAGAGGTTACGTTGTTATTTGTTCACGTAGACCATGGTTTCAGTCTCAGCAAGCGCGAAAGCAATTTTTTTTTTTTCCCTCTCTAAACGATGTTTTAAAACCGGTTCGACCCGGATGAAGATTGGTTGAATATAATATTGTTTTTTCCTCTCTAAAAGATGTTTTAAAATCGGTTCAACCCATGGGCCGATCCTGACGTCACATAACAGAATTGATTTTTCCGCAGAGATGATCAATCAAATCCGATTTCCCAGTTAAATCGAATCCAGCACCCCACTCACGAGGGGCCCCACCGCCTCGCCCGGCCGCACGGGTTACGGTGCGGTGGTGGGCCGATTTCTCGAGGCCCTGTTTGCGATCTCTAACCGAAAAAAGAAAAAAGAAGAAAGGGTCAAAAGTGACAAAGCCCCCGACCAAAAAAAAAAAAAGAAAAAGTTCAAAGCGATAATTGAAAAATAATCAGATTAGGGCGCCAAAAAGTGACCGAAGAGAAATTAAAGCGCCACCTTAAATCTCTCTCTCTCTCTCTCTCTCTCACTTCAGCTGCGGAAGCCTCGCGTCGCCGCCCAGCCCCGAGACGACGATCGCCTGCTGCCTGCTCTGACCGCGGGGAGCCGCTGACTTGCATGGAGGCGTCTCCTGCCCGGCGAGGTTTCTCTGTTCTGCGGGCTGTTGAAAACCTTCCCGACGGATCTTCGACCTTCACCGCAAGCAAACTGCGAGCCTGACCTCGCCATCACCGCCGGCACACCGAGCATCGCGGCCGTGCTCGCTCACTTTTGAGCTTTTGGAGACCGATAGAACGAGCTTGATTTAGCATTGCGGCCGATTCCTGTCGAGTTCCCGCGAGGGGACTTTCCTTTCCGGAGCTTCACTCTTTCGAATTAAGCGTGGTACGCTTTCGTGTCATTCCTTCTCTCGCTCTCTCTCTCTCTCTCTCTCTCTCTCTCTCTCTCTCTCTCTCTATTCCACGTCTGCTACAGAAAAAGAAAAAAACTTTGGTGGATTCCCTGTTTGTTGTGGTTAATTCTTTGTACAAGGGGATGCTGATGAATGAGTTTAATTTGTTGGTTATTGCAGCTTTAGCTTCCGTGGGGGTTTGGAGGGTATGAACCATGCTTGCCATTTCATAGCTTCTAAGTCCATGTGAGCGTCCTTGAATTAATCCTATTTGGAGATGAATTTGCATTTCGTTGCTTGGCTGTTAATTTGGGGTTCAAGTTTTGCTTGGTCTTAATAACGTGTTGGACAATTTTCTTCAAGGAAAGAACGTAGTGAACATCCTGTAAATTTTTTTGGGAACTCTAGCTTTTCAACTCGAAGTGATTTATTTGTTTTCTAAGGAAAAACTAAACGTGGATGCATATCGATGGAGTAGTTCACTGGAAGTCTCAACTCTTGTGTACGAATTGTGGATTGGATCTTGCGATTGGTGCAATAGAATTTAGAATTTTTGCAAAATAGTGCACTGGAATCTCTAGAGTTAGAGATTTCCATGGAAGAGTAGCTGGAAAAGTGATAAATGGAAGACTTCATCGCATCTTTTCAAAAATTTTTATGATTGCGATTGGTAGCAATGTTCAGAGCTTCTCGTATACTTTTCCTCTTGTTGATGTCAAGCTCTAATATGTTGCTGGACAGATCGTTGTCATTGATAAATGTTCTAGGCGTTGCCTAAGTACTTCGCTTTGCTCTGTGGGCTTTTGTGCAGAAACATCGGTGCTGTAGCTGCCAGGAAGTCATTCATTTTTTCACCAAAGTTTTCTCGGCAGTCTTGCATCTGGGAGATTAGAATGGAGAAGGGTCAGTACAACTGCCTACACAGTGGCTGCAGTGAGTCAAGAGGTGCTCTTATTGTTCTAGAAGGATTGGATCGTAGTGGTAAGAGTTCGCAGTCAATGAGGCTGCTTTCTTTCTTGGAGGGACTGGGGCATTCGACTGAACTGTGGCGATTTCCAGACAGAACTACAAGCATTGGTCAGATGATATCTTCCTACCTCTCTAATGAATCGCAGTTAGATGACTACACGACACATCTTCTCTTCAGTGCTAACAGATGGGAGAAGAGGTATGTCATCTTTCTCGTAAGCAGCTTGCGCTTTCTTGCTAAAATCTGCACACCATGGTCATCTATTTGCAAAGACGAGCCTAGTAAATACCTAGCTCTGTTTGCTAACTAAGTGGTTCTCGCCTTTCCTTAGTGAGCTGGTGGACAAGATGTCTTCTTCTTCTTGCAGTACTGGGATGGTTAATGATTCTGTGGTTCTTAATAAACATAACAAAGTGGAAGGTTTTACTGGACGATAAGTGGTGAAAAATAATTAATAATTGGTGTACAGGCTAGGCATTTGGCAGCTTGAGGATGAAAGCATCCAGGATCTCTATGAGGTAAAAAATTCTAACATGCAATTTAATGAGGTATTTTTTGCATCCATCAGACAACTAATGTGGAGAAGACATGTCAAGAAAATGATTATGATGTAATACCACATGTGATGTTAAATGGTGTAGTGGATGCGTGAGATACTTTCTTGACAGGATGGTTCGCTATGATATTTTCGTTATTGGTATTTGGCAATGTCAATATCCTTTGAGCAAACTATTTTTGAATCTTTTCAATGAGGTTGTCTTATGGCATATGATTAAGCATGCTTGCTCTCAAACTAGAAAAAACTTTCTGCTGCTAATTAGCATGCCTTATTATTCCATTCTTTTTGTTTCTCTTTTTTGTCTTGTCATGCTAGTCTCGTGCAAAGTATATGGTAAACAGGTACTGGGATGATTTCGCATTTTATTGGCCAATTACCTCTAATGTTTGCAGATCTTTGATGGAAAAGAAGCTGAAATCTGGGACCACCCTCATTGTTGACCGATATTCATACTCCGGCATTGCTTTTTCATCTGCCAAAGGACTTGATTTCGAATGGTGCAAGGTTAATACCACTAGAGCATATTTCACCAGAAGACTCGATCTTCTTTATGTTGTGGTTTGGAGATGATTCTTTTTCCCCTCTTCTCAGGCACCAGAGATTGGTTTGTTGGCCCCAGATTTGGTCTTTTATCTGGACATACCACCTGAGGTAATCTGGTCATACCAGGAGGGAGAGTTTAGTTTATTTTGGTTGGTGAAGACAATTCTTCCTTTTTGTGATGTCAAAATCTAGGGAAACTGTCACTGAAAAGGGAGAAGTGTACCTGGAAACTGTTGGATCAATGTTTAGTTTATTTTGGTTGGTGAAGACAATTCTTCCGTTTTCTGATGTCAAAATCTAGAGAAACTGTCACTGAAAAAGGAGAAGTGTACCTGGAAACTGTTGGATCAATACAGAGAGGCATCTCTTTGAAGTCAAGTTTTTGAATGTGTGATACTCTACTGTTACTTTATTGTAATATATCGGACTAGCACTTCCTGACTCCAGGTAGCAATTTCAAAATTTCAGAAAGCTGCAGAGAGAGGAGGATATGGAGGTGAGAGGTATGAGAAACTTGAGTTTCAAAGGAAGGTGTCTAAAAGCTACCATGCTCTGCGCGATGCCTCCTGGAAGGTAGGTCAAAACTTCATCTACTGAATTCGGCAATATGATTCAACCGTGCGTTTGATAGTTTATGTTAATATACCTTGTGTGTTATCATCTGGGATATTCCCACCTGGTTTGCTGTGGTTTTGGAAATCTTCATAGGCTGCATGTGCAATCCTCAAAAGAACCATCATTCTTTCTCATCTTCTCATTGGTTTTTAAAGCACTTAAATATGGATTTTTTTTTTACAGCGTACATGGCTCCACTGGTGTATTTAGAATACCGTGGTTATCAGCTTACTACTAGCTTTTAGTTGACTGCTGTACACGGTTTCCACACCGACATTCACATTAGATTTTACGGCTGTGTAAATTCCTTTCCTGTGAGATTTTATTCTATTTCACGTAGCTGCCGATCATATGGGTTCCTTCCATTTATTTGCAGATTGTAGATGCTCTGTTACCAATGGAAGATATAGCAAAACAGATGCAGGACATCGCGATCAATTGTGTCTTGGAATGTCAAAAAGGAAAACGCCTTTCACATCTATGGTCATGTTGATTTTGTCTAGCAACATTGAAGACCTCGCACTACCGGCTTGTTGTTTTACTCGAGAACGTGATCTACGGCTATCTATATCTCATTGTTAGAGGACAAGTTTATGCGGCGTTAGCCATGAAGCTTTGTACCGTTTCAGGACCGGCGTGACATATGATATTACTTTGTGAGTCAACAGTAAAACCTGTTAATTACTAACTGTGTGACACTCTTCTTTGGTTTGTTGTTCCATCTGCTTGGCTTGAGCCTCACCACATAATCTCTTTTTTGGTTGTGTAAGTTGATGGGGATTCTAATTACTCGGTCGATTGCCATCGAAGGATTTTTTCAGTATCTTTCAATAACTGTTAAGCAACTAAACAAATTTGCAATTCTTCAATATATCAATATCACAATATAATGGATAGTTGATGTTCGGAAAAATTATTAAAAAAGTTTTAAATTTATTGCAATTGTGTTAATTTAGTCATAATTTTTTTTTGTCAATTCGATTTAAAACCTTTTACATTAGTGTAAATTCAGTGTTTTTATCAATTTTGTTGAAAATTGTTGACGTGGTGTTATCAGTGCTAACGTGATGTGACTAACTCTGGTATTGACAATATTTTAATGTTTTCAAAAAATATATTTTTAAAATAATTTTCCTTTTTCTTTCATTTTTTTCTATTCTTCCCCCTCCTTTGGAAAGGAAAAAATTGAAAGAAAAAAATATTATAAAAATATATATTAATGAAAACTAAAAAAGAAAATATTAAAATATTATTAAGAATTGGCTACATTAGCATTGGTGCGTTATTTTAGTAATTTCAAGTCAAAATTGATCGAAAGTATTGAATTGACATAAATATAAAAAAATATAGGTCCAAATTGACATGAATGTAAAAGATTTATGATTGAATTGGCAAAAAAAAGATTTAGGATTGAATTAACATAATTACAATATATCTATGACTTTTTTAGCAATTTTTGCGTTGATGTTCTAAAAATCAAGTATTCATTATTTAAAATATTAAAATAGTGCACCTGGAAGGAACAGTTAACAAAACCTGGTAGATCCGCGTCATTAATTCATGCAATCACCGTCGCATATGTTGTTGAGGTTGCTTTCACCCTCTAACAATTTATATGGAAACCTCCACGACTTGTGTTAATAGTAGAATATTACAATAACTTTGGTCTGTGGAGCTGTGTTTTTTTTTTAATCTAGGCTCCGTTAATTTTGCTTAAAAAAATATTTTAAAAATTCATATATTTTTAAATATGATCGCTTGTCTCTCTTGAAATAATTATTCAATAAAAAATATTGTCATTATCGACAACAATTTTTATATGTCTAATATTTTTATGGAAGCCAAAAATGTTATCCATTTATTAATTTTGTCATTCCACATTCGCCTGCTTCACGTCAAGACGACGTTCCCCTTTGTAGTGTCTTGATTCTATGCCAGTATGTCTGTTCTCCACTTAATTTTTCTTGCTGTCTCACTTGTTCCCTTATGCCTTGGCGGGTCGCCCGGTAAAATAATTAGATTTGTTGCTTTTGGAAGCATATGAGGTTTTCAACCTTTGTTCTTGCTGGGAGCAACCTTCTTGGGATCGAATACATATGCGAAAAACTAATTGAAAGATATAATATAAATTAGAAGAAAAAAAATAGAAGGATGATAACGACGACGAAAGCATTTTCTGTGCGAATGGATCGGGAGTGACGATGGCAACACCTAATCAAGACATTTGCAAAATCTTTGATTTGTCCAGCTGGACAACTAGATCTTCCGGTCTTCGCGCGTGGGAGCAGCTCAAACAAAGAAAGGAGAGTCTGGTCTAAATTCAGGCCCATCCTGCCCGTCTGCTGCCAGGTTCGGGGAGGGAATTGCTGCGGAAATAGCTGATATCACATTAAACATGGTCGATGGTATGGGCAGACGTCAAAAAACCTCCCTATGCTATGGTTATTCTCGTGACTACTATTAGGAGGTCAATCTTCTTATGCTCAAAATAAATAGAATCTCCTCATCCGATCACATGATTACTCTATTGAGATATGATGAATTCCGACCTATAGCACCTATTAGATGTCTACTTAAGCAATCAAAACACATAGAAGAGAGGTTTTCCTTTTTGCTTTGTCGCTTCTCTGTCGGCCACCGTGCAACCCCCTCCGATCACTGCTCCCGGCAAGATACACATGACAGGAAACCCTAACCACCAAACCATCACGATATATGCACGAGACTGAAATGTGGGGAAGGTGATTGGAATTTTACTCCCCACCGTTTCTCATGGAAAATGCCAAGTACGCATGGTCCACAACCCCATATAGCCTTTCAACTTCGTTTCTCCAAATCTTCAATACACAAACGGTATTCCTTGTGACACTTCTCCAACACCGCCATGTATCGACCGGTAGCAAAATAAGAAATCCTTCCCACTTATATAATCACCATCCATAGCTTGTAAGCAGTTATTCCGAAAAACTGCCAAAACAGTCAAGACCATTTTTTTTTTTAAATTACTGCTTTTGCTGAATCGATTTATCAAATCATTGCAACAAAATACCGTGGCTCTTACAGAAAATGGCAAAAGCTTGACGTGAAAGTTTCATAATATGCTTGATACCCCCAAACAGTGCAGAGAATGGACCATAAGAAGTGCACAACCACAAGTACAAATAGATGGAGGTAACAGGTACAGAATCTCCTTGGGGGCTGAGAGAAAAAGCCCCTAGACTTAACCAGATCGTAAGCAATCCTCAATTTTCACAGCATGCGGATTCCTCAACTTGTTATACAACACCAGAACTAGATCCAAAATCTCTTCGTACAAGTTCTGACATACATGTACAATTGGTAATGCCAATGCATCCTCAAGCTTACTCCCCATGCAATTCCAAACGAAAGACAACCTTGATGTTGAGCACAGCACAAGCACTATAGTCGCATAGATGAAATCTGAGTTTATAGTCGTGGCACAAAATTCCAACTACATAGGTAAAATCAAATACATTGTAGATAGGTTATTTCTTCCGCAAAGCCGACAGGATTCTAATCCAAATGGTCATCAGCAAGATTGGTGTCGAACTACCAAAATTTAGAATATGTTAAAGATCATGTCTGACATGTTGAAAACTGCCTATATTGACCAGTTTCAGCATGTTCAGAATCAAATATATGCATGTTGACACCAACAAGCTATTGGAAACCAACTTTTCTTTTTCCTCTTACCCATCACAATATACCTTAGCCTTGCAATTCCTCGGAGACACATTGGCAGAGCCTCAAAATCCTTGAGTATCCCACTGGTAGACGCTCCATAGCAGTTGTAATCTCCTTTGAAAGTGACTGAGGCAGCGAGAGAGAAATTTTCTCCATGGAAGCTTCAACACGATATGGGAGAACCTCCGAAGGATAAAGCCCACTGTCCAATGTACATCATCACCAAGAGTCATCTTCATAAACAAAAGATCAAAATGGTTCGATAGATTCGACCCACTATGTATGAATACAGTTTGAACAGCAGCACACAATCTATAATAAACTTCAAACTAAGAAGCCCCGAAAAAGAGTTCAATGTGAATTAGTCAAAGGTAATGTCCAAGATTGGTGCAAAAAAAAAAAAAAAAAAAAACTTAAGTCTACAAGAGAATAGGATTTATTTGAAGTAAGATGAAGGTCCAGATGAAAAAATACTTTTCCTAAATAATAGCAGTACTTAGCTAATCCAGTCGACACTAATAGAAGTCCAAAAAGGGAGTCAGAGAAGTAGAGTAGATGCCAATGTCAAACCCAACAAGCTGAGAAAACTCATGCATGGAGCATACTGTTTGCTCATTTCTGATACAGCAAATGTCAAATTCACAGATTGGACACCAAAAGCCAAAACGATATTTGAGCAAAACAGAAGCACATCATATGGTTAGGTTACCAATTAGACAGGCCTGCAACGAGCAAACCCTAGCAAGTACTTCACGTGATTGGTCAGGAACAATATAAGAGGAGTGAATTGCAGTAATCTATTTCCCAAGTAACATTTCTAGGTGGGAGACCCGTCCAGAGAAGCATAAATGCAAACGTAAAATGTCAAATAATGCTAGTTTCTCTTGTAAAGCTGTCTGCAAGTAAATGCATGACTTTTTCAAGCTGCAAAGAAGCTTGTGCAACCTTCAGATGTTAAACACCAGAACATATTAAAAGAACCTAAAGAAATTTACCAATTCAGGCATGTCACATCAAAGCTTAATGCCACCTTCTGATCACTGTGGAAGTTAATGAAGGAAAGCAGCAGATCAAGTTGCCCATCTGTAAAATGCATGAATCACAATCAGTGCACATGGTAACAATGTAGATCTATATAGGGAAAGTCTCGTTTTAGCGAGAATGAAGGAAGGCCAGGCCACATGCCCATCAATTTAATGACATTTAAGTTCCTAGACTGGTCTTTTGCTTCTCTGAATTTCATCCTCAAATTAAAATTTTCTGTTCGATTCTGGAACTTATCGACTCATTTTTTTCGAAAGTTCTCACTCAGCAATTCCACCGACTTGTTATGGTGGTTATTATGTCTATAATCAGCAAAGAAGCTAATCAACAACCAAACCCATCTATATTACAGCACCAAAACATTTGAAACTGAACTTTCCCAAAAATTGGCTTCCTGTAAGAATGAACACAAAATTGACCACTTATCCCTAAAAATGAAAACAAGGACCCAGTAACTCCCTCCAACATGCACAAAAACACTATTGACTGGAACCACAGTTAATAGAAGTCTTTAAGCTCAAGAACCGACTACAAAAAGAATTCAGCTGTAGAACCACATTGAGAAAAAGCAACAGATTCAAGGTACGAAACAACACTTATGATTTAGTTTGATGGATAAAGTGCAATTTGCATTTGGATGATGATAAGAAATTATGAGTAAGGGGCAAACCAACAACACCAGGAAAAGCAACTAAACACGATGCTGAGTGAAGATGAATGCATCATGAAAGCAGAATTTTGTGTGGAAGGAGGTGGTACTGAAATGGATTAAGTACCAAAAACATTCAAAGAAACAATTGATTTGAGAACTAAGGAAACAGAATGCAAGCACAAAAACATTTGGTTACCTCTTGGAGAGAAAAAACTTGCGTATGTTAGACTCTTAATTTCTAGCCGTGCTAGAAGTAATTCCTCAAGTACATCCAGGAGATTTCTAAGAACAAGATGTGTCATCTGCAAAGCCATAAAATATGAAGTAAGAAAAGTGGGCCAAGATACAGCTGAAGAGAACATGGCCTTTGCCGATAACCTCATAGGTCTTCCATGACAAGATTACTGGAGAATAAAGGGATTTTAAGCATTTCATCTAGACTGATGCATCAAAACGTTATGATTAAAACTTACTTGCGTTTCCTTTGCCAAACATTTTGAAGTGGCATACTTCTTCATTGTCTCGCTGTTGAAAACAAAAGCAAACGCTGTGCGAGCTGCCATATTTGGATAATTCTAACAAAAGAGAAAACAACATTTAGGTCTAGTTGCAAAACAGCAACAAATAAGCTAGAAGATACCATGATAAACTTCAGTAGTTCTTCTCCCATATTAGTGACAATCCATTACCTGTTCTATCTTTGTATCAACCAATTTGTTGGAAACTGTTAAACTTGGAACTGGATGAGCAGTCAAGCTGAGCCTGCATTGATTCAAGGGAACAGCAAAGCCAAAAATAAAAATGGTATTACAATTATACACTGCTTTAGAAATGTAAAGTGAACTTTTCTATAACGTGAATCGAAATTGAAGAAGCAACCTTTGGAAAATCAATCCAAGATAGTCAAGAGTTATATCATGATGGCCAATTTTACTCTCAAAGGAACTCACTTTCCACAGCTGAGCAAACAGTAGAGAGGTGGAACTGTCAGACAGATTGATATTCCAATTGTACGGGATGAACAAATGGTAAATTAGAAAACCTGCAAATCCAGGCGAACTAATCTGCAACACATCCTTTTCTTCGTCAAGTTATTGATTAGTCCAATTGTCTCTACACAATCTAATTCTTCCTTCATCTTGCAAAATCTGTTTAAAGATTTGGTCAAGTTCTCTATTTTCTTCTCTAAGATTTCAATCTCCTGCTTCATTGATGTCATTGGGTTATGAGCAACCTGCAGAAATAGCATATCTTTTAACAGAGTAGGCACAGAATCAATAACTTTCGCTAAGATATGCAATAACATCATGCAAGGGCTTCGACATATTGTTATTATGACTAACTAAAAAGGCCAAAAGGTCTTGTCAGATAATACGATTACGTGAGCTTTCACGAATAATAAAGAAAGATCAACCAGCATGTTACTACACTACATGCTATACTGAGAAGTAATGAATATGTGATTGCAGGATAGCAACAATTGTCCTAGAAGCATGAAGTCACAACTGTTACACATCACACATAAATTTTCACCACCGTCACAATAATACATTAGACAATGATGATAGGAAGTGATGCATCCTTTCTGGCAGAACTGAAAGAACGCTTGCATGTCAGAATTATTTGACCATGAGCTTGCGTTTTGAACATATACATCACTTTAAAAAGGTCAAAGTCGTTGACTGCATACCTCACCTTCAAAATTAGAAAAAGTAATTAAATATCTATTCTTTCTAAACCCTATGAAAAGGTAAAAGGGACAAGTTTTAAGCCCTGCAATGTGGATTTTAATACAAGGTCCTAATTGATTTTATCTTTAATGGCACAATCTAGACCTCTCACTTTATTCATAGTTTTTATCAGTTCACGTAATTGGTGCTTGGACTTGTACAGTTTTAAGCATGTGATGCCGGGATTCATTCCATAAACTTCAAAACTGAAATCAAAACATAGCAGGGAGTCAGATTTCATGATTTGAACTTGGACACGTCCGCATCCCATCTTTTTACTTGGCCCGAGTGTAATGAGAATTTCCTGCCTTAGTTTCAACAGTTTGGTCATAAGACTTTGGAGATACTAGCTTCTATTTCTTCGTTTATTTGTAACAACCGCATCATAGTTGCATGGCAGGAAAGAAAAGCCTTCAATGAACTTTAGAGGCTTACTGCATTTCAGGCAACATTCATTATTCAAACTATACTGTAATACAACTACCATTCCAAGTCTGGACCGTATCTGTTAACAACACATGATCACATCACAAAAAACTGCATAGGAACAAATGGATATGTCTATACACAGCTGCTCAACTCTTTAACAGTAAAAAATGAGGACTCAAAAACCGTATGAAGAGGTTTTATTTCCTATCACTAATTATATGTAGAACAACGAAAGAATATGATACTGGAAGCCAAATTTAGTACGGATAAAAATTTGTAATAGAAACCTGAAAAGGACTCCCATTGCCATAACTGGACATCCAGATTCATACAATCTTAAGTAATTTCAACAACAATAATGGTAACAACCATCTTCAAACATCTGAAATTACTATTTGACAAACTTAGACACAAGCAGGGTTACCATCTCGAATTTCAGAAAAAAAAAAAAAAGAAACTGTGGATTTGAGAAGGCTATGAAGTTGACATGTGATTATTGAGAAAGAAACAACAATATTTTTCCGGGGATGGAAAAGCAGATTAAATCCCATCGAACTTTATGTTGAATGTCAGATCAGTCTCAGAATGTCAGTTATGCTCTTTCCCTCCATTCACTTTTTTTTCTCGTCATTTTTTTTTCCTTTCCTTCCTCAATGTGGTAGTTTGGGGTGGAGGCTAGATCGGCACTTGCTAGAAGCGAATGATACAACAACAAATGAACAAGTCACCTACCCTGTATTTGTTCTCAAATTGAGTTGAACATTGATGATCATCAGGACTGCCACCCTCACCAGTAAACAATGAGGTCTTCTTAATTATCAACTTTAATGCATGAGACTCTTGAATCGAGGACCTCAAGATTTGTTCTGTTTTCTGCTCAGAACAGCATCAGCATGTAGACCATGAATTAAGAAAATATGTGAGTGAGTTGCTCTATACCTGCAACCTCTCGCGCTTCACACAATTTAAGCGCAATCTCTCCTTTTCATGCAATGCTTTATACAGCAGAGGAATGATCTCATATGATCTGCAACAACTCAACAAAGAAAAGAACTCATTTTTTATGCCCAACATGCCACGTATCAGTGAGTCCTGAATCTCACAAAGTTAAAACGGACACTACCTTTTCTCAGAAGCACTACGAGATTGATCTGCCTTCTGTAAAATCGCGAAGTAAAAATCATTACATTGCTACTTCATAAAATTGCCTTTATATAAAAGAAAAGGAGATAGGGGCAGGCAATTGTCAATAGCCCAGCTAACCTTCGTCTGGATGTCAGAGCTAAGCAGCTCATAGTTTCTGACTTTCTGAAGGTAAACTAACATCTCATCGAGCACATTGATCTATACATCACCCACAAAAAAAAGAAAAAAGGAAAAAAGAGAGAGAGAAAGAACATCCCAATAAATATATGTAGAACATCAAGAGGATGACTGAAAATTTGCATAACCTCAAAATAGAAAGAAAGGAAAATAAATAAATACCATTCTCATATCTAGCTTGTCAACCAAGGGAGATGGTATTTTTCTGCTATCATCCAAGAACTTTGTAAAAACCTGCAAGTTAACCTCCAAAACAAAGAGAAGCATCTAGTATTGGAATACTTATTGTGAAGAGCACCACAAAAAAGGTAAGATATAAAATTGTCAACATTACACATACATCTTTCCAATTTCTACATGGTGGTATGCTATTTCCAGTATTCTCTCTTTCCATACAAGAATGTTTGGGATGTTCAAGTGAGGAATTGACATCAGATCCTTCACTTCTTTTGATTTCTGAACTCCCTATTGTCCGGGTGACCTTACCGACAGGACCTCCATCCTCAAGAACATCTCCTTTCCTCTTCCGATGGTGACATTCCTTGATCTCTTGTGCTGCCAAAATACTTTCAGAATGACGAGGCTCCTGCTCATTGTCATTATTAATAATGCCAAATGCATGAGACTTAGAAGTATCTATGCTTTCCCCAACAATGGACTGCATGTTCTCATGATGGGGCATGTTATGGATTTCTTTGTTGTCATTCTGTGCTTGTTCCTTGGAGAGGCTCTGCATAAGCAACCTATAGAATTAATAAAGACGAATAACACAAAACAAACTCATCGGTGTCAACAGAAAATCATGATGATCTTGAGGTGTTATCAGCTTCACAATATGACCTTTTTAGGCAAAGACACATCAGTACTTTTGTTCAGATATGTGGAATCAGGCATAAGAGAAGAAACTTTTCTTCCCCCAAAAGAAACTTCATCTATTGATCTGACTCCATCTGCTTCAGCCTGGAGGTCCTTCAGCGGCTTTGAACTCTGCAAATCCAACATGTTTCCACCCCTTGGAGATATCCTCTCAAGGAAGCAGGACTTTATCTTGTTAACATCTTCAATGCCACCGGAGGCTACAGATTGTAAAGGACTTCCAAATTGATCTGAGTCAATGCCAATGGACTTTGCGTACCCATTTTGTTGCATAGAGATACCATGTGTACTTTGATCATGCCCTGATGGTAGTAACTCATGATTTAACCTTTGCACTGGGGAAGTTGACAACCAATGACTTACGATAGGTTCCTCATTATCCTTTCTACAAGCAACCGCAATTTCATACAATGAAGGATCAGCTTTCAAAGAGACCAAGGCAGTGTTTTCAGAACTCTCAAACATAGATTGTGGTTGCATCACTCCACCACCTGACACGCTGAAGTTGTCGAGCGACACCATTTCTGTCACTACTGTAACAGGTTGATCATTATGATTAATGTGCAAAGATGCGCGAGCTGGAGATTGTCCATTCCGGGCAAGAGCTAGAGTTTTCTCAGCTTGGCTAAAATTATTATTCATCTTATTTATGATTGGGGTCTTTGTTGGACTGCTATCATGAACAGAAACAGGGGAAACTGTGAGTTTGCTTACTACATCTTTGCTAGTCTGTGCCTGAATGGTACTGGAAGGAGAACTAGATAGATAACCAGATAACTTCAGTTTTAATGCTTTGATTTCCTTTAAACGAGTAGAAGGAGATGAATCAAGATTTCCAAACTTAGGAATGTTCTTCCAAATAGATGACAGAGTCGAACCTTCCTTGCTTAGCAGTGAACCAGAAATTTTGGCTGAAGCAGATGCAATGGAAAAGTTTGCGGGTGAACTAACTGTATCCAGAAATAATTGCCGCCTTTTAGCTGCTAAAGACGATATAGAGCCTTTCAAATGAGATGTGTGCAATCTGTTGGGGCCCTGTTCAGTAGAATCAAGATTCTGACTTCCATTCCACAGGGAATTTTCCTTGATGTATAATTCAGTCACATGTTGAAATACAGACCCAAGCTGCAAGGAGAAGAGAATTAAAAGCTTCAATCCAAAATATGGTCCATTTAGTCCCAAAAAATGTTCCAATTATTGCATAGAGAGCAAGTCTGAGAAACCAGCAGCTTAAAAATTCAACTGGAAAAATCCTAGCATAGCCTTCACTGAATTTTAGACAGAAGACAAGAAAAAAAAATAAAGAAGGGAAGCAGATAGCCAGATAGCCTAGCCAACATGCATGAGAAATAGATGCGTAATTCACATCAACCAGTCAATTGTGGAATTATACATTGTTGACCATAAAATGAAATCTCAGCAACAGAATCTCATAAGCTACTCCTAAACTAGAGCGTATAGTGCTGCATATAGCTGCAGCAGATAAATGCTACATGTGACCAAAGACACTTCCATTCCGCCATTAGTCTCTGAGACCAATCAAACTCAAAAGTAACAGGGAGGTGCGCATATTCCAGATGCCCCAATAAAGCTTGAGTGGTTCTAGCTAGTCAAAATGTAAAATGAAAAAACTAAATCTGGAAATAAACAAACAAAATATATACTAGAACAATATTCTTACTTTTGGTGTTTGATCAGGAGTATGGATATGCTGATAAACAGGTGCATCGGGAGTGAAACTATCGACCATATTAGATGAATCACTCCCGACGTTTTGAATGTGCATTCCTTCAGAAGCACTATTTGCCTTGTCTAATTCATGATGAGCTGCAACAGTCATCTGATTGGTTCCATCAGTGCCCATACAGGTCATCATGTTATCTGCAGAGCCCTTGACATTCTCCTTACTGCTTCCACTCTCATCAGCATTGGAAACTTCAAAAGTAGCAGATGCATTTGCATTGTCAACATCAGAACCAGGAAGAGCTTGCAAATCCTGGCTGCCTTCTGCCAGGATGGCATCCAAGGAGGGAGAAAGTCTACCATAGTCATACCTATTTGGACTATTCCCAATAAGGCTCATTTCATTGGAATCTTTACCATCACTGTGAACATTGCGCGTAAGACGAGCAGATTCTGGAGTCAGCTTCCTAGCATTTGTTAGCATCATTAAACTTCCAGTGTTAACATGGGTATTTTTGTCGGAGGGTGTTTTCTCATCAAAGGTAAGATGAATGCCTGTTGGCGTCTTCTCCATGCCAGAGTCAGATCTTGCAAGGCTGCGAAAATGCATTGAGAATGCTGTAGAGTCCATCGTTACATCATGAGTTTCATCTGAAGCAGCAGACTCAGAGAGCCTTCCAGGTCTAATAAAGCTCGCGGAAACAGGACCAAAAAAATTGTCTTCTGGGAAACAGTACCAGCAAAACACAACAGTCAGGACAACCAAAAGCTTCACGACCCACAGGAGGGCCAGAAGGAGAAACTTGCAGCATAGCACTACAAATAAAGCCACAGCTTTCATCCACTTATAGCACAGCAATTAGTCACTATAAATAATTTCCTCTCCGCAGACAAACTCAGAGACACAGAGAGAGGGGGAGGGGTGAATTCAAATCTTAGAAGAAACATTTGGCTCTGGTCTAAAAATTTGAAACATAGCCGCGTTTGCTTCACAGCCTAAATATCTTTCCCACCAATTTGCGCCAAGTCTGCTCGCTGTGCACCAATTTCACCCTACCATGTTTTTGTTAAATCCAAAGCTCTGGTAAGCTAAAAATCGTACAAAGACAAATTTACTTACCGTCATTAGAAGTTGCAGAGCCAAAAGTGCTGCTCCCCGGAGACGGCGACCCAATCGGCCTGAGGAACGACTTCCTCGCAACCCCGACCTCTTCGTCGTCCTCCTCCCCGTCCTCCTTACCGTAATCTCCGCTCGGCGTGCGCTCTCTCGAGTCGTCGCTGTGGTCCCCCAAATCCCTAAACAGCGGCCGCATCCCGGCGTCGTCCGCCGCGGACCCGCCGTCGGGCTTGGGATGAGAGGGAGAGGTGCTCTCGTAGTAGTCCTCGTCCCGATTGAAGACGTGAACGGAGGTGATCTCCACGTCGGCGAAGCTGACGCGGCGAGACCGCTTCCTCCTGGCGGCGACGGTCTCGTCCCCGGCCTCGGTGTTGGCGGGGTCTTCAGGGAGCTCCTTCGACGACATCGCCGGCGGATTCCGAGTTCGACCAGTGCAGGTATAGAGAGAGAGAGAGAGAGAGAGAGAGAGAGAGAAGGGGCGAAAGGAGACGACGAAGCACGAACTGGGAGGGAGGGAGTTGTGCGGGAAATGGCAGATTGACGGGTGTTTGAAAAGGGGAGAAACCGATCAGACCTTTTTGCCCTTTTCTTTCAAAGACTATTTTTCAATTTTTTTAAATAAAAGTTTTTGGTTGAATTTCAAAATAAATAAACTTTCCGGAAATTTCTAAAAAATCGTAATTTACAGTGAGTATTGTTGTCATCCAATGAATATTATTTCTCAATTAGATGATGATAATTTGATAATTAAGGTGGCCCACGGTTGATATTAGCTATCCATCATATCCATGGTGATGCAATAGGTTAATTTTGAATATTCATTTTTTTCAAATTTACTAAGCCATAAAAAAGAGCACCTTGCATCACTTAACATACTCCTTACCTTATCCATGAGAGACCAATTAAGCCTTTGTACCTCCCCCATTCCTCTGAGGTAAATAGGGTGTTGTCTTCTGCCTTGCTATTCCACTAATCGCACATAATTAATTAAATTTTGCCGAACGGGATTCTCCTCCGTGCCATCGAACATTAATTCCTAACGTAATAACATGATCTGTTTGGATTGATTCTTACTTTTTCATTTTATACTGATAAGACGATAAGTGGACTCTGCGTCTCATGTCTTTCGCCGTTATAAAAAGTGATACGTTTGAGATTTCTCCGAGATGCGAAATTGACACGTACAAAATTATTTTCTGGAATTAATTAATCTCACCATTAGTCCCAACGCTTCAATGCAACACTGTATGACTTAAAATACGCTTTTCTCAAAATATATATTTTTTAGTATATATATATTAAAAATTCACTTGTATTGTTTGAGATAATTAATTATTTATAACTATTTATGTCTAAATATATTCGTAATAAAATATTTTCTCGAAGAGAAGCATTTCTGTTCTCAGCCAGCTGACTCCCAAACGTGTACTTCTGTACATACCTAGGTAAATCGATTTGTGAGGAATTATCAAGCACGAAAGATCATTTAACATTTAACTTAATTATTTATATTATAATTTTCGTTCATTTTGTGGTTCCTCATTCCATGATTCATTCTTTTTAATCACTTAAATAGTCTAGTGCCTTTAATCCTTCATTTTTTTTTTGGGTGGTCAAATTTAATCCTTCATATTCAGTGGGTCAAAAAGATTAAGACACATAGCTATCATCACAGATGAAACCTCAAGTGACCTTAGCTAGTTTACTCGAACCAAATTGAATATTTCGGGCCTTTCTGATTCGGGTAGTCCGTTAACAGAACAAAGATTGTAACGATTCGAGTCATGACCGATTTTGAAATTACCCTTTTTTGGACATATAAATTTATAGTGATTATCAAACTGTTAATTGGATTTCATGAGATCCTACCTTTTATAAAAGGGAGAATCCCACATTGGCACGTCTGTGATGAATTTACTTCAAATTATTTTTTATCGCGAAAAATTTAAATTGGTACATTTTGTGACAAATATAACCCAACTATTACACTTGTAATAAATTTGTCTTCCATTAATTTCCGTTAAATTTTACCGTCAAATTACTGAGTTGGATAACACATAGTAGTTGACGTGTATCAATTTGAGCTTTTTACTTTCTGTTTGTCGCAAATATATTGTTTTGGGATTTTTCATGGAATTGATCTAATTTAACCAAAATTAATAGGAGATAAATTTGTCACATGTGCACTAGTTTGAAATTTTTTATGGTTAAAAAAATAATTGAGATAAATTTTGTTAGGGATTTGCATCCCTCGCCGGACTTGTCCAGAAAAAAGAGAGCAAAAAATGATAAAAATAAACAATTCAAAAAAATTATTTTACGACTCACTCGAGATAGTAAGATAACTCATTTATGACTAATTTAATGCCCATTAAATTTGTAAGTTTGTCAAGCAATCCCCTTATTACCCACATTCTTAAATATAGGTTAATATATGAGTTTTTGACCAATTTTGTCACATCTACGACGAAGCACCAGGATTGAGGAAGTTGCGCAGGAAATGACATTTTTGTTTGCTCAAAAGAAAAATCTTAATTTCATTTAGGAGAGAAATATATAACTTTAAGATAAATATGCAAATCAAACAAAGTGACTAAATTAGCCGGTAGTCACTCATTCCACATAGATGCATCAAAGCATGAACGACGATTACTGAATTCGTATCAACATCAATGATTAGGATATGCCAAAATTTCTCTCTCGAATAATTATGACTTTACTAAAAAATGATATGTACCTAGATTCGTGCCCATTACAATTACCGTCATCGTACAGAGAAAACAACAACACTAACAAGTTAAAAAAAAAAACATGTACAGGACTTTGTAAATTTCAGATCTATTTCTAGATTGGAATAGAAGAACACCAAAATCTAAATTTAACTTTAGATCAGAAGAGAGGACCTGCAAAATAAAAATTAATTGATCACAAAATAATTCTCAGATAATCCGATTGCCAAAGTAGTAGTGGATTAGCGTGCTCAATTATATGGAGCAAGTACAAGAATTGGAGCGAGTGAATGAGTAGATCCAAAACTTCGAACTTTTGAACTCATTGGATAAAACTCTCTATGTGAATAAAGTTGACAGGATCGCACGCGAAATCAACGGAGAAAAAAAAATTACAAAAGAGGAGGGTGAGGATACAAAGAGGTGCGAAAATAAAGAGAAAAAAATTGACAGAGAACCGTCCCTCCCTCCCCTTCTAGTTTCCAATGCTCAGTGTGTTGATAGCTTTTTCCTTTTCTTTCAAAGATATTTAAGTTTTTCTTTTTAAATAAATTAACTTTTGGGAAATTTCTAAAATATCATAATTTACCTTGTATTTCGTTGTCATCTAATAAATATTGTTCTATAAACGAGATGATAATTTACCGACCAAAAAAAAAAGACGATAATTTGATAGTTAGCGCGGTCCAACGACGGTAGGTTAATATTAACGGTTCAAGATTAAGCTTTGAGTATCTAATATTTTGGGTTTTCTCGTAGGTCGATTCGCTTCTTGTCTTCGTCTTTTCTTTTTTATCCATCGAGCCATACAGAAGAGCATGACATGACGTGTACCACCGAACACTAATTTTCAAATAAATAACTTCATCTGTTTGGATTGATTTTTATTTTTTACCAATAAAAAATTTCGTGCCTCACATCTTTTGATTTACAAAAATGCGAAATTGACACATCCATGCAGTCTCTTTTATAATTCTTTACTATTCAAAAAGTACTTTAAATTTTGATAAGGAAGCAAAAAAAAAAAAAACCCAATATAACCGACATTATTAATCATAATACGTGTTTAAATATATTTACATATTTTATTCGTTCATTTTTATAACCGACATAACCGATATAAGCTGCTCTTCCCAAGGAAAACTTCTTTTTGCGCTAAACTTCAAAGAAAGATGGGCTCCAATCTCAGCAGCTTATTCCAAATCCCCTGATTGGTCGAGAAGTCGATGTTCTGATTGCAAGTTTTGGGCCGAAGCACGAGACAAGGGACCCAAAAACCTCGGTAAATCGATTTCCTGGTTCATTCCAATACAGTTCCTAATGCCGTGAACTATGAACAGTACATGACCATCTACGTATACTGGACCCTTCGAAAAGAAATCACTAGACAATCCGATCGGGCATGCTGAAGGGCCCTGCTTCTCTCTCCTCTCCATCAGCAGTTCCAGTCGAGCTATCCCACCCATATCCAGCTTTGAGAATGCCACCCACGTGGTTCGCTGAGGATCCGGCGTGGACAGCCTCTAGATACAACACCTTCACCAAATGTCTGAACCGGCGTCTAAAAGTCGGCAGTCGGGACATGGAAGCTACTATCCCCTGCAACCTGCAACCATCAAGCAAATGCACGAAAGAAACTGATTCAAGTAGGTGAAGGCGAGACAGCATAGGCCGAATCAAATACTACAGGTGCACAGTTTGATAGTGTACATTTTAGTACTATCTATTATCCTAAGGACGAGATCGAGCGCATACTAATACCTTCTAATTATGGCTTGTGATTGTGCCCTTCTCACACTGTCATCAGATGGAAATCCAGTGTTGTCCCACTCCTCGGGTTTTTCATTTTTGCACCTCATCACTAGCTCTCTAAGGCACGCCTCCTCGTCTTCAGTTAACTGGAGGCCCTTGATTTGCTCTTTGATAACTAACAAAGGCCCAATAAACCACTCAAACATCCTGTCCCTCGGACTGTTCATCATTGTCAGCTCCACATCATCAACTGTGAATCCATTCAAAAAACATCCGTGAGAATCCGTAAATTAACATGGAACTATCCATATTCCACAAATGAAATACTAGATTTGATAAACGTACAGATGAGCAAACCGTCAGTCTCCGATTTAGCTGAAGCTAGCAGACATTGTAAGATCGACCACGCAGGAAGCTTGATGCCTAATTTCTTACAATTTCCTTTCAACACGCAATCCTCAATGTCTTTAACATCAATCAAACCTTCACGCACAAGTATCCTACCATTAACCTCACATGATTTAAAGAGCCAATCCCATACCTGCAGAGATAATATTTTCGTTGGGGAACATCATATCGAAAAGATGACTGAGGCGTCTATTGATCTTACCTGCACTGGTCTATACTGTTGGATAGCCCCCTTCAATGTTCTGGACTGTTGTGAACATAGTTTTGAAATGCACGGACCTCCTTTGCCATCCCTTGATCCATTGTTGACGCTGGAATTCTTTCTCTCGAGGCTAGCTTTCATGTTTCGACGATATTTGGGCCTGGCTGTCAATTGGCGGCTCAATCTTAAACATCAATTTGTGGTAGAACAAATCCTCACAGATTATCAAGCATGAATGATCAAATGAAAGAAGATCGTAAATGCACCTCGGCAGACAAGACCCTTCTTGCAGGTAAAGTAAATCATTAACATACTCATCAAACAATGAGACAACCGATACAATGTATGCCACTCCCATTTGAAGCGAATCCTCCTGGAATTAGGTATCTCTGTTCAGATCAAACTCGAGGATAAAGAAAAGCTATCAACACACTGATGCAAAATTGTTCAAATACAAGGATCTTTCAGGAGTGGCATATTTTTAGTACCTGATAGACAACTACTCCACCATACAACCCCAGAAAAAAGCTAGCAAGGAAAGCTGCTGCCACAGCTCCAACAACGGCAAGAGGCCACAAAATTATGGCAAGCCCCGCAAATGGGACACACACCGTCTCTAAAAAGGGTCCTTCTCGGCCAATCAAGTCTTCCAGTAGTCTCTTCCACCCTCTGAGCAACATATATGGACTTTTCACCAGGGCAACAGCCGTGATCAAAGGAACGTCTACTACCACCCCCATCAGACTCACCAGCAAAGAAGCAGGCAACTTTGATAACCTAAAGATGACATCATAACGTCAATGCGCCGCAGTTGCCATATTGCATATTGTTACAATATAGAACTAAGGTATGATTTTACTTGATGTCCACTGGCTTTTCATCTGGTTGTATTTTCTCTCTCAATTCATCCATAAAGGAAAAGTAGGAGTGGAAGCAGAAATCTGTGAAGTCCCGTACCACAGTACAACTTCCTTCTACTGTGGACCAAAGACCATCCTGATACCATAAAAACCAGTTACCGCACAAAGATTAAAAGAGAGAACACTAACTATATAAGAAAAATACAACCACCACCAAGCTTTTTCCAACTCAATGGAGTCGGTACATTTTCCGTCGCTATTACATGTAAATAAGTCCCATATGAACCCCATAAGCTACTTGGGATGACACCTCCTTGAACGCAAACTGGACTACCAAAGAATGCAGGTGAAATTGGTGGAAAGATATTACATGCATATAAGACCCGCACAGAAAGCACCATATATCCCCTGCTTTCGGGTACCATATTACTCTCACGTGGAGTGGTTGCTTACTTAGGATTGGAGGTGTAAAAAATCATCCGAAAACTACAAGGGACCTTATGAGTTTTAGCTGTTTATGACTTTACTGTTAAAACTTAAGTCTAAAATTGCAAGAGAACTACTAAGTGGTCAATGACATAAGGACTCATGTGAGCTGCTATCTGAATCTTTTTTCAGCTGTCTACCCCCCGGAGGACTTTTTCTTAGGACAAGGTGTTGTGGTCATAAATTGATAGCATGGCAACCAGAGATACCAGATCCTATCGGTCACTAGACAGACATCTACCACTCAATGCAAAGCTTTTAAAATGCGAGCATCCATGCAAAATTGCATGTTTTAGCTGTCAACCTTCTGTAAGGCCACTATTCATATACATCGCTTGGTGTGCCCCCAACACGTCTTCAACAGGTAATCGAGAAAATCTATATTCCCTGACAATTTTTCTACACTACGTATTGCAGATACACTATAAAATAAAGAATATATTGGTACTGGAAATCAACACAAAGACACGGTTACCTGTTTACACGTTTCAAATTGCAGAAGACACCCGAGCATCCAGAAGCAAACTAGAATCAGAGCCAAAGTGAGTACTTACAAGAAAGCAGTGATAGAACTTGTCCGTCACATTCTCTCCAACCGCTTCAAAGGTTGCCATTAGGGGAGCAAAGACCCCGTACGCCACTCCACCCAACAGGCTCCCTGCAATCCCGACTATAGGCCAAAGGACTAGAGGCACCGGCAGTATTATTAGCACCAGAACCTTCAGAATCAGCCCCAGCCTCTTGGTCCTGCAATTATTGGTCCCACAAAACCCGAAGTACAAAGCATTAAAAAACATTGATGTTTGAAATTTCGGACGCGACGCGGCGAATCGCCAGTACCATTACCTCGCTACGCAGTAGTAAGTCCAGGCAACATGAGCAATCCACAGCCCTATGATCACGGCCGAGTTTCCCAACCCGATGATGCACAATGCAACCGGACCGACTATCGCCGCTGTCGAAAACAACAGCTAATCACCGACGGATATGGACAGAAAGTCGTCACTAACACAACAAGCAAGGAGGCATTCTCTTAATTTTAACTAGAGCATCTCCTTTCTTTTTTTTTCTTTTGGGTGGAGCAATCGACTACCAGTGATCGTCGATTAGGCTCCGTTTCTCCAGCGAAAGCTAGCCTGCTAGGATTCGCGCCACAGCACACGGCGACGAGACGAATCACACCGGACGAAGGAGGAGAAGAGGTTCGGCGTTACCTTTGAGGAGGCCGAGGACGAAAAGCGAGAAGAAGAAGGGGAGGAAAGTGACGAAGCTCCACAGCTTGCCCAAGAACCCTACCGGGACCTCCATTGCCGGCTCCAAAGCAGAGAGAGAGAGAGAGAGAGAGAGAGAGAGTGAGTTTCGCGAAGAAGATGGAGATGATGAAGAAGGGCGAGAGATCGCACTCGCAGAACAGCTTTCAGGGGGTGAGGTGGCAGCGAGAGGAATCACGAGAGACACGTGTCGACAGGAGCGAAGCGGGACGGCTAAAAGTGATTCGGGGAAAGTGACGCTCCCCTTTCCATTTTTTTTTGGCGGGAACCGACTCAAGACAAAAAAAAAAAAGCAAAATAGATTAATTTCTCTCTCTCTTCATCCTTACACTTGGAGGGACAACGGCAACATGTTTTGCTCCCGAATAATTCGAACGTGACGGAGATTCGACGGGGTGGCCCAAATCATCTGGCTTGAGTGCAGACAGAGCAATGGCGGCTCTCGAGCTGACGAAACCAGCTCTCAACTTCCACGGCGGGGCAAGTTCGAGCCGAGAAGACGACCCATTACGGGCCAGAGCGAACAGACCAATCAAGATCAACGCTAGCGGCACGAAAAGATACAGAACCAGAAGCAAACGGAATGACCGGGGTGCCGAAGATGAAGCCGGCGAGGCCTTCTGAGTGCTCATTTTGTACGCTGCTCTTCAGGGACTCTGTTCCGGCGTGCCCGTCCTCAACAAAGGATAGGATTCATTGCTTCATGGCGAGTCATTGATTCATTGCTTCATGGCAAGTCATTCCAATCTTGCGCAGGAGAATTCAGGTGGGTTTTCTTCGCTTCTTCTTCTTGGCATTTTGTCAGATATTAATAAGCAGAGCACAAGCCATGCAAATTCTTTCTTAGAGTTGACGTCTCCTTAGACCCGCCAAGCCTTTTTTTAAGCCTAAGTTGAGCTACTTTTCCCCGGAGTCACACCTTCTTTCATGTGTCAAAAGGAAGATCTCTACAATTTAAAAATATAAAAAGCAAGATTGGAAAATAGAAATCAGAGTATTAGGAAAAGTTGACACGTGAAATAAATTTTTTTTTTCTATGAGTGATCGATCAGACTTGATTGAATTATTTTGATCTATTGAGTGTATCTCGAGTTTTGCTTTATACGGGGCTCATTATAGTCTCTCTTTTGCCTTCTTTGTCGTCGGTGAGGAGTTTTATCGGAAAAACCACAAAGTACTTTCTCAAGCATGTCAAATACAAATTGTCTTAGACAATGAACTTATATATCATTTAGGAGTTACATTCACCAATACCATATGGGCAATTCAGTTTCAAGCATATATTCCATCTGTAAATACACATGGAAAAAATTATTGGAACAATCCTAAACCTATGCCAATTTAGTCATAAACTTTTTTTTTAATCAATTCAATCTTAAACCTTTTGTATTTGTATTAATTCAGTCCGTTCATCCAATTTTGGCTGAAAATTATTGATGTGGATACCGACTATCCTACTTGGATTGACCGGTGTTGATGTGGGAAAATTTGAGTAATATATAATATTTTTGGTTTTTTTTATTACTTTTCCTTTTTTTTTTCTCCGGAAGGGTGTCGTAGCCCTTGCAAAAGAGATTTAGAAATTAGAGTATGAAGGAAAGTTGACATGCATAATACATGTTTTCTCTATAAGCGAGACTTGATTGAATTGCCTCGTATTGTTGGGTGTATCTCGAGTTTTGCCCTTGCGATGGAGATTTCGCCGAATATTTGAGGCTCGTTGGGGTTTCTCCTTTGCCTTCTTAGTCGTCGACGGGGAGTTTTATTCGAAAAGCGGAAAAATAATTTCTCAAGCTTGTCTAATGTACATTGTGTGGACATTTTTTTTTATAGATCAAATGGGGTTGACCATAGCGTGTAAAAACTAGCATTTATTCAAAAACTTACATGATTAAAGAAATATTTTGACTGTTTCCTTGTTGGGAAGAAGTTTGATGTGAGATCTGAAAGGCATTGGTTTTTGGGAAATCAGAAGGACGAGGCTCCCCATGAATTGAGCAATTGATGCAGCACGAGCCTCCGGTGCGTTTCGGCCACGGACTCCCTCGCACGAGCCATCGATCCACGTCCAGATGCTTCAGATCCAAGGTCTTGGTCTTGGCACGGCCTTCATCGTCCGTCTGATCACATAAATTCGTCCAATCATGTTTCTTAACGGTACTGACAGCAATTCGATGATCGCACCGCCGGCGATTGGTATCGTGGAGCTTTCATCCGAGATGTCACTTTTGGGGTGACGATTCTTACGAGGTTGCACGTCATTTTACCTATCCGTTGGTGTTATATATGCACGGATCGGGTTCGTGAAGGGATAAGATGAACTTTGAGCTTGTGTCCTCCGGTCGACGTGGAAATCGATTAGATTCCAATAATTTGTCGACTGATTTGTTTGTTTAACCTTCTGCATTCCTCTCTAAAATCGGTAAATAAAGTGGTAAAAATTTAGTACTCGATAGCCCTAAGCCCATATGGTACATAATCCATGAGCCTTCACAAGCCCATCTATCAAGTGATCCACTTGACAATTTACTTGCCTGAGGGCCCATGGGCAGAATCAAGATTTTGTGCTCTTGCACCACGATCTTAAAATCTAAATGCCCAATTCTACATGCCTAAGCCAAATTAAAACTTATAAGCAATTAAGGTATTAACAACGTCAATCTAATTTTTGGGTCAAGAAATGAGTCTCCCTGCGATCGGGGTTTTCGAATCTCGAATATCCCAGTTTGAACGGTCAAGAAAATTCAGGTGCCAATAGAAGGCCTATGATCAAAACATTTTGTAGACCAAGCATGGGCCCACGGGATCTCAGTGAATTACTAATGAGTGGATCGCTCGATGGATGGGCTATGGGCTATATGGGCTTAGAGCTATCGAGTATTAACTTTGAAAATTGAGCAACCGGAACTTGTACCGAAATTTCTCAAGAAAATCCAACGTTGTTTCTTTCAACCCTTTCTTTTTCGAAAAAACTGCAGTCAAGACTTCAATAGGAATCGACGTTCTTCTGATGGCTATAAAGTACGGTCATCCACACTGTCCAAATCATCTTCCCGAATTCAAAGATCATTCCCATCCCTCACATGCTCAGAGCTAGAATAACCTCTCCGCAGGTTCATCGAGGAGCAATATCAGCAAACCAGGACTATGGCTAAGGTACTACAAGTAAAGCAGTGCTCTTTTGTATATCGGTATGTAGGTAGAATTACCACCCCCCTCCCAAAAAAAAAAAACCCCTAACAGTGTCAATTCAGTCATAAATTTTTTGCATTAGTATCCATTCAGTCTATCTGATCAGTTTTGGCCGGAAATCGCTGAGATAGCCGTATGAGCACTGACGTGGCTTTTTTTAAACAACAATTTAATAAAATTTTGAATCTTTTATAATTCCATTTTGGTTTTTCTTCCCCTCGAACTTGGGGCCATCGAGGGCAAGGGCGTGTAGCAAGAGTCATGATGCCCTTGCTGGGCTAAGTCTAGAAAAAAAAAAGAGAGAGAAGAAAAGAACACGTCAACGTTGGCGCTTGTCGACTGAAACTGGCCGAACGGACTGAATTGACACAAATGCAAAAGGTTAATGACTGAATTGGCAAAAAAAATATATTTAAGACTGAATTGGCATAATAGGTTTAAGAATTTTTTGGGTAATTCTCCGTTTATATGTATATGTACACTTATATTATCATTTAATTGCTGCTATTATTGTGTTGTCAATATTGTTATGATTGCAGAAAAAGGTTGTGGTCAAGGTGTCCATGAGCAGTAGGAATAAGAAGTTCTCACTCTTTCCAAATTTTAGAAGGCAAGATAATCGCCTGAAGGCTCTTCAAATTGCAGCGGCTGTCCCCGGTAATTATGAAAATCTCTTCTACTTTCGCATTTTATTTAACAAAATAAGCACTTTATTTTTAGGGTGTCCATAAGAAAGATTAATGCTTTTTAGTTTTGATACTTGTTAAAGATAGAAATTGATCGGACTATGATGGTATATCGAAATATATTCCACGTGGCTTTCTAGTAGAACGGGATTTAACTAGTCACTGATTTCTTCGCTTGATCGATGAGTGCATGGTTCCAATCGTTGAGTCTGAAAGGAACGTATCGAGATATGATTGAAGTAACTGTTGACACCTAAATTTTGGATTTTTCTTTTCCATTCATATTGCATAGAAAATGAGGATTAGAATTTTAGTTCTCACAAAAAATAATTTTTCATGCATAGCATATTTTATTTTATTTTATTTTATTTGCATTGCATTCTAGACTGGCAGAGGAATTGAGCTTAAATCGACAAGTGACAAACTCGGCATTGCACGTAAAATTTGGCTAAACATGAGGGGTTTTTGCTGAAAATTGTAAGAGGGCTTGGACATCATTTTCAGATTTAATTCATCTCATTTTTTAGCTCACTTTAATTGTTAAAAGGCATTTAATTAATTATCTATTTAATTAATTAAAGCCCGATACGAGCCCAAATGCGCGATAAGCCCATAAGGATAGGATTTTTCGGCTAGCCCGAAATTACAGCATATTTTTATTATTATATTAGGACTTTAATAATCAGAATTTTAGATCATAAGGTCCTAATATAATCTTAGATGTCAAGCCTAATCTAACGGCTTATAATTAACCCTAGTGTCTCACTATATATACTTTCATTCTAGGGTTAATTAGGGGGGAGAGGCCACACAAAATTCACATACGGCCACTTGAGGGTCTCGAGAATTCACATCCTGGGGGAGAAGAGAAAAAAGAATGGAGAAATTTGTTCTTTAGAAATCGTGAAAAAGGGAGTTCACAATTATAGGTGGAAGAATTCAATAAAAAGGGTGCACTCCATTGAAGACCTACGAAGTTCGTGATTGCAGGTTTTCCATGGCCTGCGATCTGTCCACTCAATGCCACACCACTTGCAGCAGCATCCAACAACTCTAGCTTCCTTGCTGACGAAAATCGAGAGGCCCCAGCGAGCCAGCCTGCACCGTGGTAGCCTTACCACCACGAGCACTGTCGTTGGCCACTGTCTGAGATTCCTAGTCGCCGGTCCGATTTGGAAACGGATTTTTCAGTTTAGAGATCCACAAGAAGGGAGATCGTGAAAGTTGCAGTGCTATGGAGAATCAAAGATGAGACCATCTCACCCAAAAATAGAAAAGACATGGCCATAGACAAGATCCACGTAGAAGACTTTCATCTGGAGGAGACCCATGTCCATAAGCCATCTTGGTGCCAAATCCATCGAGCTCTATTACTGCACGCCATCATTGCCGCTCGAGAATCACCTTGCACAGCCATCGTCCACGAGTTTCTTACTTGCTACACACGGAGGTATCGGGACTAGACAAGTGAAAAATCTGATCAGTCCAGGCTTGATAATCAAAGGACCATTCATTGATTCTTCACGGCCAAGTCAGGAGACTTGAGGCACGAGATAGCATGCAAACTCCTCAGAGGAAGAATCACCCCACTGGCCATCCCATCGTGAACATCCCGCAGAGTATCTTTGCGCCTCAAGCAATCCCGTGATCCGGAGATTGCATCTTCGAAATTTGGATAACATTCGGATTAGGTAACAGATTCTATCTTTAGGGTATTTTGAGATATTCGTTGCTTAATTTGAATTGTTTAAATCTCGAGTAAATTCTGCGGATATTGTCCTTATCTTTGAAATGTTTGGCATATCTTGTTGCGAATCATATCTTGAAGATATTGTGCATATTTTTCGGAATATTTGGATCATCGTGAGGTTTGATTTGAAATTTTCGCAAATCCTGGGCATATCTTTGGATATTGTAGATAAGCTTTGCTTGATTGAACAGACCTTTTAAATTTGGAGAATTATCTGAACATACTTAAGAAATCTCAAGATAATCTTCCTAATTTTGGAAAGATATGATCCTTTGTGGATAGGGGCTTATCCCCTTGAAAATTCAGCACTGGTCCTTAGTTGGCTGAAGATTGCATTGCATGTTTTATATTATAGTCTAAATCAAATATTTTCATAATTTACCTTGAGTATAGTACATGCTCCTTGTGCCTCTGTCCCTCGAAAATGTGGATGACTATCTGACTTTACCCTCGAGGTACGACGTCATCCACACAAATTGTCCATCTCATCCCTTATCTTTGGGACCGGATTGACAAATTTCATAATTCACCATCTGACCCCACCCCTGGGGTACGACATGAATAAATTCCCTTCCAACCCTAAACTTTGGGTACGAAGCGAATTCATTGGAAAATTTCGGATATTAAGGTGTACGATACTCAAGGTTTATTATGATTTTATTTGACTTGTTTTTCATTAAAAAAAGTCACAAAAATTCATGTGCATTTCATATTAGTCTAACTCATCACGCATGCCACCCACGCATTTTCAAGTCATTAATATAGTCCATTTTGTAAATAGAACAATTTGAGCTCATATTTGCCTTTGCATCAAACATCCATTTTTATCATGCAATCAATTCAATTTTTTTTTTCAAGAGCCGTCATCCACTCAATCTTTTTCCTTTCACATAGGTTAGCTCTCATCCTGCATGTCATCTAGGATAAAATTCATATTTGTACGCATAAAAAATCTGATTTTTCAAAAGTCATCATGCATGGTTATGTCTTTGTCATATAGTTTCATGTCATGATTGCATTCATATAGTTGCATTTGTATAGCATGCATTTTAATATAAAAGCATACGAATGGTCGTTATATTTGTCATGTAGTTTAGAATGCATAATATCATATAGTTAGAGTTTTGCATTTTATTGTCATGCATTTTAATCAAAAAAATCCAAAAAAAAAAACACACTTGCACCTTGCTTATTAAATTGAATCAATTGAATTTGCCAATCAAAGAAATCTTCACAAGAATGGTACCGAAAGGGTGTTAATTGAAAAATTAACATAATCAAGTTCCCGAACCCAAATCTCTAGTAAGCAGAAAATAAAGTATTCTCCCATACTTTATTTTAGGTTTCTAATCTACCTACCAAGAAAAGATTAGTGGCGGCTCCAAAATTTAAATTATTTGAATATAAACCTAAGTTGCGAATTGGTAGAGCTTGGGAGAGCTCGGACTAGGTTAGTTAATTCATTTAATTAATCTGGTAATCCATTAACCTGAGAATTTCATAATTTTTAGGTCGCGACAGTAACGGCGGACGGAGTTGACGCGGTCGACCTCACCAATAAGCTTCGCAAGAACGTGGGTCCTGCAAAGTTGGAGACGTTCATGGAAGTCAAAGAGGAGAAAAGCAAGAAGAGAAGAAGCCTAAGAAGGACGAACCACCCAAGCCGGCGGAGCTGTCGGTTGTTTGGCCGTCTACGTCGTACTTTGTGATGGATACCCAACCAGAATGCTGTACAATCATGTAGCTCTCTCTCTCTCTCTCTCTCTCTCTCTCTCTCTCTCTCGCTACACCCGTGTGATATTTGGGATTGGTTTCCTGATCACCATTTTCCTTTTTGCCTTACGTTCAAGCCTTCGGAAAATGGTAGTTGTGTTTAGATTGGGCGATGAAGTTTGTTGTAACATTTCGAATTTCGGCCGTTTGTAAGATAAATAATATTAGATTTTCGATGATTGAGAAAAAAAAAATTGGACATCGCCAGAAAGGCTCGGAAATTGGTCGATTAATTCTGGAGTACCGAGAAGAAAGGCAGTAAATGACGGTTTCACCTCGGTTTGCTTTAGACTCCCTAGATAGTGGGTAGTGAAATTCTTTTTTTTTTTTGTGAGATTAGAATTCCAATTTGGTGCGATCTCGTGACCAATCCCCTTCGCGCTTGAACCCCAGTCTGTCCAGTTTGAGCCTGATCAGTCCTGATTTACACGAATCTCAGGAAATGTCTAGTCATATGTCAAATCAATCTCGTCAATCAATCATCGGTCACCATCAGTTAAATTTTTAACCTGTCAAATCATGAATAGTGTGGTCAACTAGTGAATAGTATCGTGAATAATGAAAATCAATAATTCACTTTTTGAGATATTTTTTCTCTCTCTCTCTCTCTCCACAATTTTTAGTAGCTCATTCTCTCTCTTGCTCTCAAAAAAATTTTGTGGCCCTCCCTCTCTCTCATTTTCTCTCTCGAGTTTTGGCCGCCGGAAAACTGTTGCTCGTTTCGCTGCCGTTTCGCAATCCAACCGCTGCCACCACTTCTAGCCACCGTTCCACATACATCTTCACCATCATCTCTAGTATATCTCCACCAAAAATCAACTCAAGATCAGCTTTGGATCTGTTGACACCTCAATTTTGATTTTGATTTTATTTTTTATTTGTGATAATTTACATAAAAATATAGATTAACCTTAATTTAAAAAAATATTTAAATCATATAGGATAGTTTAATTTCCGCATTCATGCATCATTCATTGCATTTTATTAGACCGGCAATGAATGTTTTTGAAATTAATTGGAGAGATTGAACTAAGTCTGCGATGATTTGGCTAAGCCTCTCATTCTTCATATGGCCAAAAATTGCATGCTAAAGTGGAAAATTGCTAACATAATCGGCAATGATCTTGGACGTGAATAATTATTCGAGAAAAGTGAAAGGACAAAGTGGAATCTGTGGATTGTGTAAAGCACTGATCAACGAGGGAGAAAGTTGAAGAAGGAAAAAGACAAGAAATATAATATTCTCAAATCTTTCAAACAAGGAAAATGGGTGTCATCTTTCCTTGGAAATATTAGCTGACCTACCTATAAAAGAGGACCTAATACACAGAAGGGGTGTGGAGAACATACGTGAGACAGAGAGTTTAGTTTTGGCAGCACTCGGGTTTTCCTCTTGGGCACACCATCAAACGGTGCGCTCAACCCTCGACAGCCTCTTCTCACGTTTGTCTCTGCTCTGACTCAATGGTGTTGCTCTCAGTCTCGCGGCGCTCCAATAATCCCTGCATTATTTTTACGCCGCTGCTCAGCTTCAACCTCTCACTGTTGAGCCTTCCCTAACGGTCCATTGAGTTCGAACCGCTGCTACCGCTGATCCAGACGACCTCTGTTGCTGTTCAACAGCTTTTTTTGTGTGCAGATTTTGTGCTAGCTGTCACCGTGGGAAGTCTTGAAGGTTTTGCTGTCCACGTTGCCCCTGGTATCACGTTGCCTCGTATGCTATGCATTCCATCTTGCTTTCTTCCATTCATCCACACATCTTGTTTTTTTAACAGGTTGGTCATATGACTTATTATTGTCACACAATGTTGTTTTTCCTCACAGAGTGTCACGACCTAGCTTTTTCCTCCTGTAAAGGTCCAGCGGAATTAGAAGTATTACCTATCAGTCTAGGCATAAACTCTCTCGAGTCCTACCTCATGTGATGTAGGATTTTGTTTTCTATGATTAGCAACCTAAATAGTTACTAGGAGTTGCCACTAGTCTATTGATATCGGCTAGAAACCAATCGAGATATGAAGGTGTTATCTTGATTCCTACACAACCAGAATTTTTAGGTTTGCAAACTTGTTCATTAGTGCATTAGTTCATTAGTGCTTTTTCGGTACCTAACTAGTTAATATTCCCTAAGATGACCACACATTCTGCTTATCATTTAAAGCCTTGTAGGTATCTAACTGGTGCTAAATAATCATGTATAATGTCTTTCCATCATTTTCGTGCAATTCCCTACTTAATCCTTTAGATGATTCTAGGAAAACAATTAACAAGCAATTTTTATCGAAATATAGAGCTATAATTTAAACACTCAAGTATTTAAAAGCGGCTACTTATTGACAGGAAAGAAAACATGCAAGCTAATCAATATCAAACTCGAATCATGATCGGGTATAAAAAAAAAATGGACCGGAATGGATATCGGTCGACCGACACCCCCAAATGGCAATGGTTCGTCATCTTCGTGACATCGTCGTTGATCGCAGAATCGGAGTATCAATTTCATGAATTTGAACATTCAAAACATATATCGACTCAAATCAGATAATTAGCAAAGTTCAATCAATCAAATAAAAAATCAGACGTCTCGCATTTAAACCTTAATCACTATACTAATCTAACAGCCTAGGCATGCATCGCAAATCAAATCAGTTAGCAAGACATTCTTATGCAAAGTCTAAAGTCGTGAGAATAAAACAAGAAAATCAAACAATCAAGCACATAAAAGCCTAATTATACAAAATAGACAAACAGAGGCATTGTCCTACCGATTTTCTAACTTTCTCTTTTTTTGGGTATATTCTGAAAATTTCTGATTTTCTTTAGTTATTTTAATATTAAAAAGGTCCAGGTCAGGTCTCTAAATCGGGTCTGGACTGGGATTGAACCGGACTCGAGTCTTCCTCTCCTAGTCCCCAGCCGGGTGGGCTCAAGACATGAGCCCAGCCCAGAACCCCTAAGTACCCAAAGCCAAGGACAAGGCCCACACTCCACGCTTAAACCAATCTCAAGCCCACTCATCTACAAACCTGACCCGGCAGGATTTAACTACTAAACGGGCCAGAGAACAAAGGGATCTACCAGTCCAAAACAAAGCATCTCCTCTTCTCAGACCAGCCCTGCCTGCACAGATGGAAAAGAGCAGCCTGATCCAGGCACACACCGACGGCCAACCAAGCCGAGAACTTCCTCAAAACCAAAGCTTTGAACCGTCGTCGATTACCAGACGTCTATGGCGCCGTCCAATGACGCTGGCTACCATTAGGAATCGCATACCAATTCTAGAAAAATAACCCAAGCAAACAATCCATAGTAGCAGAATATATCAATAAAAGAACATAATCAGAAGAACACACCAGAGAATTTGTTATCAAAGTTTACCCAAACTTGGGCTACGTCTCCATGCAGAGGTACTCTACGAATCCACTAGTTTTCAAGAAAAGTAGGAATACAATTCACGATCTTCTCACAAGATCAGGGTACAAAGAGATTGACAACACTCAAAGCCGTCACAGCCTCTCTTTTTCTTTTTCTCTCTATTCGCTAACTTTGCGCTTCACTTTTTTTTGCTCTTGTGACGGCTACTACCTTTTACATTGCTAATATAAGAGGTATATCTTTTAACCTAGAAGCAAAAAAGGAGAAAAGATTAAAAAAAAGCCCTTAATATAATATTTTTGGCTTCACATGCCAACGATCTCTCACTTGAAGACAAATATATCTAATGCACTAAGCAGCTTTGAATCCATCCTCTTCGAAACACTAGTAACTGAAACTTGTGCCTCTATGACACTCCTCATCAATTAACATAGAATAATGCCAATAGTAATAATACATAAAGTATGCTTCTCTCTATCTATTACCTTGGTAAACATGTCAGTTGGAATCTTTAAGCCATCAATCTTCTGAAACTTTAACTCATTATCTTTCAATGCTGACATGATGAAGTGATAATGCTTCTTGATATGTCTAGTTCTTGAGTGATAAGCTGCATTCTTTGCTAAGTGCATTGCACTTTGACTATACTCCACAATGTATTCACTGGCTGCTTTCGATGGAGCTCCTTCATGTAATCTTGTAACCACATGATTTCCTTGGAGGCTTTCGTGATCGCCACGTACTCTGCTTTTGTCGTTGATAGAGCCACTATTTTCTGTAGTTGAGATACCCAACTTATTGCTGTACATGCATTTTTAAAGACATATCCAGTGGTACTCTTATCACTATCTCGATCACCTGAGTGATCTGTAGCAACATAACCCTATAACTCCAGAGATGTACTTCCATAACAAAGAGTATAATTTGATGTACCTGCTAGATATCTTAATATTCATTTTATTGCATTCCAATGCTTTCTACCTAGGTTCCGCAAATATCGACTCATAACTCTTATTGCTTGTGCAATGTTTGGTCTCGTGCTTACCATGACATACATTAAACTTTCCACTGCTGATGTGTATAGAACTACCGCCATCACATCTTTCAAAGTCTGAGTACTCTGACACATATCATTGAAAAGTTTGAAGTAACTCGCTAGAGGAGTCGCGATTTTGCTTTATCCATGTGAAATCTTTTTAACACCTTATTCACGTAGTCTGATAATCATAATTTCTTATTTTTCCCATTTCTAAAGATTTTTATGAATAAAATTTTCTTGGTCTCTCCCAAGTCTTTCATAAAAAAAAACTGCGATGCTAACATTTTCTTTACTTATGCGATTCTCTTCCTATTAAAACTAGCTACTAGCATATCATCAATATATAAAGAGAGATACACAATATCATCATCGCTATACTTGCGAAAATAAATAAAATGATCAGCCTCACAGTGTGTAAAACCTTTTTCTTCCATAAAATCATCAAACTTTAGATACCATTGCCGTGGAGCTTGTTTCAAGCCATACAAGCTTTTTTTCAAGCGACACACTATGTGTTCTTTACCTTTGATGTCAAAACCTCTAGGTTGCGCTATGTATAACTCTTCATCTAGATCACCATGCAAAAATGTGATTTTTACATCTAATTGCTCGAGATGAAGATCCTACACTGCAACTATACTCAGCAAAACTCTGATTGATGTCATTTTCCTACTGGTGAAAATATCTCGGAGTAGTCGATCCCTTCCTTTTGAGAAAAACCCTTTACTAGAAGTCTTGCCTTATATCTGATACTACCGTCAGATTCATTTTTTTTTATCCTATACACCCACTTGTTTAACAAAACCTTTTTATCAGTGGGCAATACGGTCAACTCTCAAGTTTTGTTTTAAAGTAACGAGCTCATCTCATCTTTCATGGCATGCTCCCATTACATGTGAGATATGCCTTTCTTTGCCTCATCATAAGTCTCCGGCTCTCCCGAATCTGTATATAAGATTTGGCTCAGAACAATATTAGCTGATGGATCAAAAATTACCTTTGGCTTTCTTACACGTGTAGATCTCCACAAAACAGTTACTTCAGGGTCGTTAGTCTATTCTTGATCACTGCATTCCTCTTGGACTGTCTACTCATTAATAGTATGTTCCTCTTGAACCTTCTCTTCAGGTACTCTTTGATCTGATATAATCATCTTCACAGGAATTGTGTCCAGCTCAACATATTCTGGCTCTATTGCGGTCTCATGCTCTGTCTGACGATCTTTGTACATCTTTTCTTCATGGAACACCACATTCCGACTGCGAATGACTTTGTTATTCTCATAATCCCAAAGCCTATATCCATATTCATCACCGCCATATCCAATAAAGACGCACTTCTGGGACTTAGCATCAAGCTTCTTCTTGTCCTTTCTATCAATCAAAGCATATGCAATACAACCAAAAACTTTTAGATACGAATAATTGACTTTTGTACCTGACCACTACTCTTGCGGTATTCCTCCATCCAGCGCACAAGATGGACTCCTATTAATTAAATATACAGCCGCCTCAACTGTAGCAACCCATAAGTGAAGTGGGAGACCTGCATGTAGTCTCATTCATCTTGCACGCTCCAAAATAGTCCGGTTCATCCTCTCAGCTACACCGTTCTCTTGAGGAGTTCTAGGAACCGTCTTCAACCCATGTATGCATTCTCGGCTTAAGTATTCTGCAAATTCTTTACTCGTATATTCACCTCCATTATCAGACTTTAGAGTTTTAATCTGATAACTTGTCTCTTTTTCTATCATGGTCTTCCATATTTTGAACACCCTGAATAGTTCTGATTTTTCTCTGAGAGCATAGACTCAAGTCTTTCTTGTCGCATCATCAATGAAAGTGACAAAATATCTATTACCACCATAAGAGAGCTCCTGAGCCGGTCCCCACACATCAGTATGAACCAACTCTAGCTTTTGCCTTTTATTCTGTCGCCCATTCAATTGAAACCTAACCGCCTTTTGTTTTCCATAAATGCAACTCTCACAGAAATCTAGCTTAACTTTTTGCAAACCTGGAAGCAATTTTCTTGAGTATAACTGCTTTACACCCCTTTCACCAAGATGTCCTAGACGATAATGCCAAAGAGTAGACAAATTATCTATAGCCATTGTAGTTGCAACTATATTACTGATATTGTCTCTCTGGAGAAGGTAAAGTGTACCTGTATGCTTTCCCTTTCCTACTACTCTTGTGTGACGTCCTCAGATTTCATTGGCTACCAGCCAAGAAAGTTTAAGGATTTTGGACTTACTTTCCCCTTCAATCTTTTGGGTAAAGCCTCCCCCAAGCCACGTATTTGCCCTCTTAAATATCCACTCTACTTTGCAGCTAAGTTAGAGTCCTTTCTTTGGTCAACCTTGCTGCTGCTCTGCTCCACCACCCTAGTTGAAGATATTTCCCATGTAGATGAGATAAGAATGTAATGATTAGAGGCCACCTAACCTTACTATTCACGTGGAGAAAGATCATCAGCAGCTGGCTTCTGCCTCTTCTTTCTTCATTCCCTTCAACTGAAGCACTGCTGCTGTCCCTTTTTCTTTCAGCCGAGCTTCTCCATCTTTCGCTGAACTGCACGAACTCCATCTTTTAGCCTGCTGCTGCTTCTTTCTTTTTCCCTTCAACTCATCTCCTACTGGTACTTCTTCTTCGTGCTCCTCTATTGGCTTGGTCTTCTCGGGTTCTCGCGTTCCAGCACGCGCACCTGAAGGAAATCACCTCGTTTGGGGTCGTTCGGCGTCCGAATCGAGCTCCGTTTTTACCTGTGTACTCATAAGAGTTCAAACTTCGATATTCTGAAAGTGGATCAGCGAAAAACCTCCTAGAAAATTTTCAGTTTCGAATCAAAGTTGACCCTGTTTTGCCAGTATTTATTTATAGCTAGTTCCTCACCCTCTCGGCTGAAGTTGCCTTGCTTGAAGCTCGACCATTGTCGTACATGGCCCAAGCTCGAACGTGATTTTTAGGTGAGCACATTTCTAAACTTGACTTAGAATGTCAGGGTATGCTAGGAACTGGTAGGGAAAATTTTATAATAAAAAATATTAAATTTCTTGGATGTCAAATGTCAATTATTTATTGCTGACCATAGGGGTCAATTGGTCTTTTTGTAGACTCTAGAAATTGCCATGTGTGCCAGACTACTTGTTCTTGAACCTATACGACTTATAATGGAAATCGGGTCCTGAAATGCGAGTTTTTGCAACATGAAATGCTAGGTTATTTTATTCGATTTATTTTGAGGTGAATAGTGTGCAAATATGAATAATTTTGAGAATGCATGTGGCAAAGCTGACTTGCATGAGTATTTAAAAGTCGAGTAAATTGAGGACTTGGTGATGCTCATCATTGATCTGCATACTAGCATGAGACATGTGCGTTTAGCGGAATATGTAGAACCGTGCGGGACGGTCAGGTAGTGTTTAGGGGGCCACCGAAAATGTGGGGTAATAAGGAGGTGCCGATTGCAATGCTAATTGAGCCACGGTCATTGCACTTGTACCTAAACGTGCTCAGCACAGGGTAGCTAGAGAGACAAGGGTGCCAACTTCGGTGTGATTAGACATGGGTTGAGGCAAAAGCCTGAGACGTCTATGACGTGGCCGGGACCGGAAATGCTTGAGCTACCGGTGGGGTTCGATCCGTAAGTGCTAGTGAACCACCGGGGACCCCAAGTGAATCATTGAGCATCTGCATTGGCATCTGTATGATCTGAGGTCACAATATGCATGTGATGATTTACATTCTAGCAAGAAGTATATGCTGCTTTCTAAATTAAGTCTAGACATGTACTTGCTGAGTTTCGACTCACATATTTTTGGCTGATCACCATTTCAGACCATCGACTGTGAGATGAGTACTTCAAGTGTGTGTTATGGTATCCCAGTAGAGATAGAGAGGTGGGAGACTTTATACCCTGGTTTGGATAATACTATATATAAGAAAGTAGAGTGTTCTGTCTGAGTAGACGGGGGAGGTGAGTTTTTGATGCCCCTTAAGTTAGAGGCATGATTGGAGTAGTGAGGCTTAGTATTCAGTGACCCAATTTCTGATTTTGATGTGTGAATTCAGAGCGAGGACAAGTATGGACCCATAGAGTCTTTGAAGTACGGAGGTGAGGTCATCGATCCAGAGCCGATAGAGGTTGAGCCAGAGGAGTATTAGCCGATGGAGATAGACAGTCATGAGGACAACTGGTTTGTGGGTGAGCAGCCGGAGGAGGACCCAAAGCAGATGTTATCGACACCCGAGGAATCCGACCCGGAGGAGCTACCGTCCTCGGAGTGGAGTGGAGCTGAGTCAGAGTAGGCTTAGCGTTTTGTTCATCTTTTTAAGAGTAAGAGACCCAGTACGACCTTTTGAGGGTTGTATATAAATGCTGTTAATGATATAATATAAATGTTTAGTTTTAGTTGCGTTGTTGTCTCTCTATCTTTCCATCATGCATGTGTGTTTGTCAGGGGATTGTAAGCGTTTCTGCTGTCGCACTAGATAGCCGTCGTTTGGCCACGACGAGTCCTACATCGTCGTTAGTTTTGGTCAAGCGATGAGAGGATTGGCAGGTGAAGAGATGTTGCGCGTCCGACGGATTCGGGGCGTGACATCTTGCCCTTGATGTTATCTTCCACTCTCCGCAGCCAAAAGTCGTTACCATGCCTTCTTGATCAAGTTTACTCATTGAGATTAGATTTTTCTTCAACTCGGGAATATGTCTGGTTACATGCAAAATTAGACACCATTCACCTAAGATGTTCAAAATCACAAATTCTTTTTCCTACAATCGTACGCATGTGGCCGTTTCCCACAACTCCTTGCCGAAATCTTCCATTAGCATAATTAACAAAAATATCTCTTTGCGAGGTGCAATAGAAACCGGAGTCAAGAAACCACTTATTTGTTGTCAAGTCAAACCCTGCAAACAAACACAAGTTTTCTAGCAAAGGTTCATCGCTAACCATATTAGCTTCTTGATTCTCATCTCGCTGTTTCTTTTTGTAGGCTTCACACTGAAATCTACGATGTCCCATCTGATGACAGAACCGGCACTCATCTTTTGAAACCTCTCTCTTTCCCCTTGATTGTGACCTACCACGCCCGATAAATTTTCCTTTGGTTTTACGTCTCCCACGATTCTCCACTGCTAGTGCCGTTGAAGATGTGGATGCTGAAAACTTATCTCTACCTAAGACTTTCCCTCGCATCTCTTCATCCATGATGCTGCTCACAGCATCATCCAGCATATCATCCTTCATGGTGCTCGAAACCTTGCACCGCGGTGTTATAGCTTTCTGGAAGGGAACATAAAAATAGTAAAGCTTGCAGTTTCATTTATAAATTTATGTCTGCGATTCCAACTAACCTGTGACCTGCGTAAAACTGTTAATATGCTTTGCAACAGATCCTCTGTCAGATAACTTCATATTAACCAATTTTTTCAGCAAAAATATCTGATTTGATGTGGACGGTTTCTCATAGATATTCGTTAAAATATCCATGGCTTCTTTCGCAGTCTTTGCTTTCGCGATATGATATCATGTCTTTTTCGTCAAGCCAAGACGAATCGCACCTAATGCCTTTCGATTAAGAATTTTCCATCCCGCTTCTATTTGGAGTTTCCACCATCCGAAATCTTGCCCATCGAATTTATCAATTCTGATTTTATCTTATACCATACTGCTTGCTTTTAATCAAACATCATCGAAAAACCCTCTATGTTTTCGATTAGCCAACCCAGGCTCTGATACCAGTTGTTAGGAATCGCACACCAATTCTAGAAAAATAACCCAAGCAAACAATCCACAATAGCAGAATATATCAATAAAAGAACTTGATCAGAAGAACACACAAGAGAATTTATTATCGAAGTTCACCCAAACTTGGGCTACGTCTCCGCGCAGAGTTACTCTGCGAATCCACTAGTCTTCAAGAAAAGTAGGAATACAATTCACGATCTTCTCACAGGATCAGGGCGCAAAGAAATTGAGAACACTCAAAGCCGTCACGATCTCTCTTTTTCTTTTTCTCTCTATTCGCTAACTTTGCGCTTCACTTTTTTTTGCTCTCGTGATGGCTACTACCTTTTACATCGCTAATATAACAAGTATATCTTTTAACCTAGAAGAAAAAAAGGAGAAAAGACAAAAAAGCCCTTAATATAATATGTTTGGCTTCACATGCCAACAGCTACTCCCAACGATCTTCCCCGACGATCACTAGGCCAACGACGTAACAATGAACGAGTACCATCGGCCACCACAGCATCCAGAACATGGCCTTCTGCAGGAAGGTCGGAGGCGGGAGTTACTGGCTGAAAACTGCTCGGCGAACCCGAGGGACGAACATCACCGGATGTCGAAGGGAAAACACCCTCTCTCGTTGTTCGCACTCTCCCGGACTGCTTCTTGTCCAAAGTCGCCTTGATCTGGTTCTACGAAAGAGCTCGGCGAGATGACTCGCAGCTAGAGGACTCCCTGGCTAGGCTCCTTGGCCGTTGTTATGGATCGTGACCAAACTATGAGTGAATGTCACTGTTGCTGGTCACGGCTTCGTCGGCAGGTGCGGCAAAGAAGGAACAACTTCATCACCGTTACTCCCTGTTCTCTTCTCTCTAAACCGAACCTTTTCTGCTCTTTTGTGGTTTTGAGCTCACAAAACCAAGCTCTCGGTTTTGGAGCTCACTCCCTTTGATAATGTTTCTGTTCCTCTATTTTTATTTTTTGAAACAAAAAATGATTAGAAACATATTTGGTAGCAAAAATGATCTTGATTTTGATTCTGTTCTTGCAAAAAGTTTTGGACAAAAAATAAGTAACAAAAAAAATTTGTTTCTAAAAAAAACACTTTGAAGAATCACAAAAAAGAATAAAATTTCAATTCTTTTAAAAAAATTTAGTCCACGTGAACTTCTAATAATTTTTAAAAAATTAAAATCAGATTTGAAAATTTACTAACTACTAATTTTTTAAACGCATTTTTAAAAAATTTAAATTAAAATAAGCTTTAAAATTTTTTAAAAAGTTAAAAATTTAAAAACAAGGGGGAAATTAAAATTTTCAAAAAAAATGAATTTTTTTTATAAAAATTATAAAATGGGGGGAAATTAAAAATATGTATTTTTTTGAAAAGTTAAAAATTAAAAAAATTTGAAAAATTTATACGCTTGGTCTATTCTATTTTCAAACAAAAATAAATAAAAATTAAATTAAATTGAGCTGTAAAAAATTAGGTGTCAACACATAAGCTCTGTTTGTTTGGGGGAAAAAGTTTTCTTGGAAAATATTTTCCCCAATTTCCAGTGTTTGGGGGGCAGAAAATGGATGGTCAAGGAAAATAAAGTTCTGGTCAACGGAAAAGATAAGTCTGCAAAAGGGGAAAATGATTTCCATCTTTGAAATTAAGGAAATCATTTTCCAAAACTTGCAGCTAGGTTCCTTCACGCTTTTCTCCTCTCCTCACGCTCCTGTAGCCCACACCTCACACTCTCGCGCTCCCATCGCCCTCGTGCCCTCCCGTCGCCCTCCCGTTGCCCTCTCGTTGCCCTTACACCGCCGTCGCGCCCTCCCATCACCCTCGCACTGCCGTCGCCCCCTCCCGTCGCGCTCGCGCCGCTGCACTCGGGTAGCCCTCTCATCGTCCTCCTATTGCGCTCTCCTGTCACGCTTGCACCGCGGCCCTCGGCAACCCTCCTGTCGCCCTCTCGTGCTCCCTCATCTCCAGAGCTACTCGTCTACTGTAAATTGATCTCTACAAATACTCTCTCATGTGCTAAGTTGATTGTTTGGTTTTCTTTAATTAAAGTAATGCATCCTGGTTAAGTGTAGGTTCAAAGGAAAAATAATCGAGCGAGAGTGAAATAATGGGAAGTAGGGTGTAAATGGGTTGGTTGTCTGTGGGTCTGACATGGAGTTGGACGAAGGAAGGTCTGGGTTGTTCACGGGATTGAGTTGGAAGTAGGCAAACGAAAATCTGAGCGGTGCGCGAGATTGAGATGGAAATGGGCAAACAGGGGTCTGCGTTTGTTGATTTGTCCCTAAATATATATTTAGTTGAACTTGTGATGCCAGGGGTATTCTTGGAGACTAAATCGTGGAACTTGAGAAGGACAAGGGTGATTTGCGCACTGCACCAAGTCTTGTTGTCTTCGTTAGCTTAGTTCAGTTTAGTTGTGGGCAAATTAAAAAAAAAACAAATAATAACAATAATAATAATAGAATAATAGAAGTCATGGGAGGCTGAGAAGGGTGAGGTTTTGTTTATAAGCAATAACGTGTTTTAGTGCTCTGTGCAATTCCCTTTCTTGTGCAAATGAAGTTTTTTTTTTGAATTTTCTTTGAGTACTAGCTGATCAAATTTGGTTGCTTGTATATTTTTTTTTTCAGTAGATTAAAAGTCTGGGAGGCTTAGGCGGGTTGAACGGTTGTCGAACGGCTACTTTTGACGGGTGGGGTTACTGCAAAGTTATAGGCTAAGATGGTAGTAGAGGTATACGAAGCAGGGGAATTGATCTTGTTACCAAATATTTTAGACCGAATTGGACGCTGGAGGTATTGGGTTCGAAAACTTGGATTAGCGAAAATAATAACAAATAAGAATAAAGGGGATTGGATATTAGTCGTATAAACAGTGTTAGTCGTTTGTACTAGTATCATCTCCTAAATTCAGATGGGTTAGGAAGCCTACCCTATTTGCAAATGGAATATAGTACACTACCGTAATATGATAAAATGAATCATTGTGGAGTTCGGCAATTTATAATCCTTACTAAAGTTCATATTGGGAAATTTTAAGAATTGGCTGCGAAGTTCTTTCGTTGATAGATTTGCTATCGCGAAATTAACTATGTCATGTCACGAGCATATCATGCATTGTTACAAGCATGTCTACTTGGAGGGTGAGAGTAATATAAACATTGGTTGTGCTCATGAATAACTGGTTAGACTGTTACTTTCTTTCGCCCTGTGGAATGTGGATATAAAGAAGAAATAATCACGAGAAACACGGAGTTTACATGAGTTATTCAGTGGAATAGAGATAAAAGCACTACGCTAATTGTTGATTCTTATTTCTGAGACCTTAGCGGCAGTTTAGGATTCTCTTTTTATCCTTACATGCCATAGCTTTATGATGGAAAATGACAAGAAGCTCTCCTGGATTCTTCTTGAATGTTTGAGTGAAACTTGATTAATGAAAGATAAACTTCTGAGGTACCAATAGTAAGACACTGGAATGAGCAACACGTAGTTTCTCAAATTAGTTGCTGCTTTCGCTCTAGTGTTGTTATAGCCATATCAGTTTATGTGTTAGGTTGGGATTTGCCTCTAAATTACAGGTTGAGAATGTGTTAATAATAATTACTTGTAGGTATGTGATCAATATATTATACAGGACCTGCATGATCCTTATCTTATAGCTACAAGAAACAGATTCATTCCCCCGCACCCCCCTTTTATGGTCGAAAGATTCATTTCATTATTTGCTGCACATGTATACTAAAAAATTTCTACTTGAGCTGATATCTCACGTTTAACAATAGCTTAGCTGAATTTGGGTGATGTATCATCTATTTGAGCTGGTGGTTAATTGACCCCAGATTATTTTCTGCTGTAGATTTTGTTTGATTATATAAATAGTGCTATTATTGTTTGGTTGGTAGTATTGCCCTTCTAGTATTTTACCTACATTTTGGATTTCATGATCAGTGTACTTCAATATAGATGGATAGGATCAAAATCCAAGCGGTGGTAACGGGTGCGGCTGCAGCAGTTATGGCAGTTATCACACTAGTTACAGATGATGATGATCATTCTGAGAATCACATATCGAGAGAGCCTCGTGTGAATCGAGATCATGAGAGAGAGAGTTGTATATGAATCGTGTGTTACACAGTGGCGATATCCATTGTATAAATCAAATACAAATGACACCGAATGCTTTTTTAGAGCTTTGCAAGACACTCAATGCAAGTAACTTGTTGCGTTCTACAGCAAATGTTTCTATTGCAGAGCAAGTTATGATATTTTGCCATATCATTGGACATAATGTGAGGTTTAGAGTCATTGGGGGAAGATTCCATAGGTCAACAGAAACCATGCATAGGTACTTCAAAATCGTCTTGCAAGCGATTTTGAAATTATACAAACATGTGCTGAAAGAACCAACCAATTCCACTCCTCCTGAGATAAGTAATAGTCGAAGGTTTTATCCATATTTTAAGGTATGAAATTTGAAAATTAAAGTCTTTATACATTTTTCGTGAAAAGTTTCATTAGCATTTGATTAATAACCATATTGATTATGTTAGGATTGTGTCGGAGCAATAGATGGAACTCATGTACGTGCATCGGTTCCTCTTGAAATTCAAGGAAGATTTCGTGGTCGGAAGGATGGAACAACGCAAAATGTGTTAGCTGCTGTTACATTTAACTTGAGGTTTTCTTACGTATTAGCTGGTTGGGAGGGCACTGCACATGATTCACGTGTTTTATCTGATGCACTTTCAAAACCGGATGGATTGAACATTCCTAGAGGTAAGAAAATAGAACTTATACACAATTTTTGAATTGAGCTAAGTATCTTAGTAATCAACTTGTTTATATTATACATTGTAGGAAAATATTATCTTGCTGATGCTGGTTATGGAATCCAAAATGGCATTCTCTCTCCGTATCGTGGTGTTAGATATCATTTGAAGGAATTCAGTGATCGCACACCTGAAAATGAGAAGGAACTATTCAATCTACGTCATTCATCTCTAAGAACTAGTGTCGAAAGAGCATTCGGAGTCTTAAAGAAGCGTTTTCGAGTGTTGGATTCTGAACCTTTTTGGTCATTTGGAACACAAGTCAATGTTGTCTTAGCATGTTGTATCATGCACAATTTTATTATGGGATTTGATCCCAATGACTCTATCATGGAAGAGATGAATAGGGAAGCGGAATCTCAAAGAGAAAATCCAAGAGTTCAACTTTCTCAAAGAGAGGAGAAGGAAGAAAATAGGATATGGGCAGCAAAAAGGGATAGGATTGCGCATGTAATGTGGATTAGTTATCAAAATATGAGAAGAAGACAATAAATTTCTCATTTGTTTCTTTTGAGTGCCTTATTTATTAGAACATGTGATTTCCATCTCTTTAATGTTAATCATCTCTAAATATTTACTGGTTGTCATTTTTCATCAGATTTTTTCTTATTTTACTATTTATAGTTGTTACATAGTTATCATGGAGGGGAAAGGTAAGGCCAATGATGGGAAGGTCAAGCAATTTAGGTGGTCTAAGCCTATGAAACGTGTTCTACTTGAAATTCTTGCCAATGAAGCGAGTAAAGGAAACAAGCCTTCGAGCGTTTTCAAACCCTCTTCAATTGCTCGAGTTGTTGATACAATAAATGAGAGGTTTGGCGTTACTTGTGAACCCGACCACGTTGAGAACCATTTGAAGACAGTCAAAAGCAACTGGAAGACAATTCAAAGTGTACGTGGAAAGAGTGGATTCAGTTGGGATGACAAGTTGAAGATGGTCATAGCTGGGAAAAATGAATTTGATCAATATGTGATGGTAATTTCTGTTGATCAAATGTTATTGTTGTGCTCATAATAATATTGTGGCGTCTATGATATTGAAATATTCTAATTCTCTCAGGATTTTTTCTCATTACACTGCCTTTTTAACTTGTGTTGCTACCATAAACTTGAAATCTTCTTGGAGCATGTTGAGGCAATTGATTGCGGTGTTCAAACATCCTTAGACCTAATGGATTTACATTTGGTCTGATCCAAGCCTGATTAATGGTGCTCAAAGATGATAGATTAGATGCTGTCATTTTTGTACTAGGGGCACAAGTTCCAGGTCGCACTTGCTGTGATTTGAAATTTTTTGATCTTATTATATTAGTGGGGTGTCATGTGCAAGTTGATCACTTACGTTTAGGCAAATAGGCTATAGTAGGTCATGACATAGATCTTTCTCCCCCATATCGCAATGCATTAATCCACCAAAGACACATTTTGGTTGCTGTTTTGATTGCTCATAGTTTTGCTTTGTTTGACTTTTAGGCAAATAGGCTATAGTAGTTCATTTTGTTTGACTTTTTATGGATTATCTTCATTGGCAGGTCCATCCTACTCATGAAAAGTATCTAAACAAGATGATTGATATGTATGATGAGATGGCACTCGTGGTTGGGAGAGACATGGCCACCGGAAGCTTTGCTAAGTAGTTCAAAGACATCGATGCAACGGAAGTTGACTCCTCTCCTGTTGATTTAGGCGATGATTTCGATGAGTTGATGAAGGGGTCAAAAACATCATCGTCTACCATGCCTTCGGAAAAGAGGTCTCACAAAAAACGAAAGCGTTCCGACATGGATGATAAGTATGCTACACTCTCAACACAAATTGGAGAGATGGCATCGGCAATTAAGGCATTGAATCAAACCACTACCGAATACTCTAAAATCTCCAACGAGGTAATGAAAGCTGAATACTCGAAACTCTACAATGAGGTGATGAAAGTGGATGGACATGATGAACTTACTCTTGGATCGGTCTTTGACTATTTAGTTGAGAATGAAAAAATTGCAAATGCATTCATGGTGAAGAGTGCAAGTCTTCAGAAAGCGTGGATTGACAAATTTGTAAGAAAAGGAGAACATAATTAGCGATATGTTCTATTTACTTTTGTTGCCAAAAGACAACACTTGTTCTTTCTTTTTATTTTGTTGTTATTAGTATTTTGGGAACTATTTTGTTGTTGTTAGTATTTTGAGAACTGAAAGCCAGAATTAAGACCAATGGTGGTGCTGGCTTTTATTTGCCTCCTTGCCTCCTCCTACGATGATGGGTGCTGCTGGGACACTATTGGGTTGCTGCTGGTTGCTGTCTTGGTATGACTTTTTTGGTGTTCTGTGTGCACTGTTGATCTACTGGGAGCTGTGCATGCCTGGGTTCTGTTGCTGGCTTCTACTGCTGCGTCGGGATTCTTTGCCATCCTTGACTATCATTAGGGTGATAACCCGAGGTTGCTTTGCTGTCAAGAGAATACCAATTCATTGGCTCGAGAGTTGCTGCTTTTGAAGGCACCCATGTGGCCTCTACTGCTGCGACTGGATGGCCCGAGAGTTGCAGCCCACTCTGACTCGTGGAAGCTCTGCTGTCTCGGTGTTACCAGATTCGATGGCTGCTGCTTCAGCTTCTCTCTAAACCAGCTGGAGTGTCTCGCCTGAGTTCTGTTGTTGTTGCTTTCTTGCTGTATTTTCTTGTTGTTGCTGTTCTCTGTTTCGGCTCTCTGTTTTTGGCCGTTTTGTTCTCCTGTTGGCCCTTTTTGTGGTCCTTTGTTTCGTTCTTTTTTGGACTCGCCTTACACCCTTGCACCCTTGGAGACAACTTTGTAACCTTGGGTACGAAGCTTGTGTTTAGCCTTTTTGTATCGCGGTATGATTAGCTAAAATAAAAAAGCCAGAATTATAACATTGCATTGTTGCTTTTGTTTCCTTATTGTTTCCTATTGTTGGTGCATATTCTTTTGTTTTGCGGATGAGTTAGGGCCATTGATCATGTCAGGTTCATCCCAAGTTATCGAAGCACAAATAATGTATGTTTATTTTGAAGAAAAAAATAAGGAAAATTTTCGTTACCAAACGAAGGAAAATATTTTCCGTGTCTTTTTCAAGTTTCATCCAAACACCGGAAAAGGAAGTCATTTTCCTGGAAAATGACTTCCTTGAAAACATTTTCCAGAAAAGGTCTTATTTTTCGCGAAACAAACGGAGACATAATATACGAGGAAATTAAATATTTCAAATTGGGGGCTTGTGCGAGGAAGTTAGGGTTTGCTTTTGACCATCTCGTGCTCTTTCCTTTTCGGCTCCATTATATATAATCGAAACCCGAACCATTCTTCTTCTTCTTCTTCTTCTTCTTCTTCTTCTTCTTTTTTTTTTTTGCCTTTTATGGCTAGACTTGTTGGAGCGGACTCTCTATCCCCTTCACAAACATTATAAAGAGGACAAACCCATCTTCGCTTGTTTTCTACTCTTCTTGCAAGGGGGTGATGTAAGTGCCCTAACAAAAGCAGTTGCCATGAGTCTCTCCGTTCACCTTCTCGTGCTCGTTCTTCTTTCGTTAGCGCAGCACCAGACACCCGCTTTTGCTAGCAAGAAGGTGAGCACTCAAAAGCTTGAGCCCTCGCACTGATCCATTTGACAATGGAATCTCTCCATTTTTGTCTTAGCATCATCCTGAATCTTTCCTTTTGGCTTTGTGTGTTTGGGCGTGTGTGCAGGGATCGAAGTCGTGGGTGGTTTACTTGGGATCTCACTCGCACGGCGGAGATGCTTCGTCGGCTGATCTGAGTCGAGCGACCGAGTCTCACCACGAGTTTCTTAGCTCTTTCTTGGGAAGGTATTGCATTTCAATGGCAGATAAAGTTCGCCACCTCCACCAACTCCTCCTCCTCCTCCTTCTTCTTCTTATCGGTTTATAGTATGTATTGATGACTGCGTTTTTGTATAGCCGGGACGCTGCCGAAGAGGCCATCTTCTATTCGTACACGAGGCACATCAACGGCTTCGCCGCCACTCTTGAAGATGAAGTGGCTGCACTCATCGCCCGTAAGCTCTGACCCTCTTTTTCCGCCTCGGTTTGTATAGCCGCAAGCACCGCCTCCATGCCCTCCGCGCGAGAACTGCCCCCTCCCCCCTGCGACGACGGCGAGGTCAAGCCCTGCCATGGTTGGGCAAGGGCCGACCTCGCAAGCCTGGCCATGGCGGGGCTCGACGCAAGCCAACCTTGATATGGCCGGGCGTGGATCGACCTTGCGAGCCTAGATTTGGAAACGCAATGCATTTTCCCAATGGACTTCTATAGTTCTCCACCAAGTGCAATCGCATTAGGCATTTATTATGTACTCAAAGTCCTTTGACCATGCGTCGCCGAACACAATTGTAGTCGTTCCTCGCGGGGTGCACAAGGGATTGGTCCCGACTACTAAACAGGCGATTTATTGGCCTCTCGAGCAGGTTGGCAGGGGGCCTTTGAATGACGTTTGGTTCAGCTTTTTTAGTACAGGGTTTTTGGAGGGCCTCTCATTATTTATCTTTCGAGATATGCATGGACATTTCCATTGTTATCACCGGTCATCGTCAACGCGATGGAACGAGGATGTCCCTACGTTGGTTGGGGGGTTGGGCCCACGACAGAACATCAGTTTCCATCCGTCGGTGGGGATGCGAATTCGATTGGCCCAGGTTTCGCTATCGGCACTCTCTCTGTCACAGCACCGGCAGCGGCAGCAGCCAATGTACGTCGTAGATTGTACCGTCACGCAGGACAGAAAGAGGAGAAGACATGGTCACGTGAACCACGCCCGGCTGACGTGGAGGACACCCTGGCTTTTTTTTTTCTCCCTCCGCAGAGAGAAGAGGCCGATCTGACAGCCGACGCCGGCCCACGCAGCGTCCTGATGAGCACTTGGTGAAGAACTTTTGAGTTTTGGCCGGCCCACCTCCCTTCTGTTTCGCTGCTGTCATAAATTCGAAGCGCAGCTTGCATTTCTTGTTGATAAAGGGTGCTTGTGAAAACGCTTTTGGAAGTAAATTTTTGTTTGAAAAGTGCTTTTGAAATAAAAATCAAAAGTGCTTTTGAAGCAAAAATTTATTTGATAAAATTTTATACTTATAAAAAAAACTTAATTTTAAAGTGAATTTTTGTTACTAAAGTTGTTTTCCTCTAATTTGAAAAGTTCAAAAAAATCACTTTTCAATTCAAGTACATTTTAGATTGGAAAAAAAAAAACTTAAGAGGTGCTTCTCATCTTACCTTCTTTTTGTTACACCCTCACCCTCTTTTTGACTACCGCCCATTGCTAGTCGCCGCCAATCATGGATCACTGCCGTCGCCGACCATCGCCCACCGCCCACAGTCGACCATCGCTAATCATCAAACCCTACTACCAAGCATCCACCATTGCACCGCTTGTTGCCGCAATCTACCGTCGACCTTCGTTGATCGCTGTCGTCGAAAAATCGCTGTCTCCAGTTGTTGGAGTAAAAAATAAATAATAATTTTTTATTTTTAAAAAATAAATGATATTTTTTAATAATAAAAATATTTTCTCAGAAAAAATCTAAAATGTTTTAAAATGAAGTAGAAATTTTTCGGCCAAAGACGATAATTTTTAATAGAAGATTATATGTTAATAATATTTCAGAAATAAAAATTTTTAACCGTTATCAAACGAAATTCTGTAATTAGAAATCAATTTCTGGAACAAAAGTAGAAAATCAAGTTCTGCTTCTGATTAGAAGTAGAAAAATCAAGTTCTGATTAGAACTTGATTTTTCTACTTCTAGTTAGAAGCAGAAGTTAGAAGTTGACTTTTTAAGCAGAAGTGTTATCATATGCGCCCAAAGTCGCATAGCCCTTGGTTACCACAATGCTCATTGCTCCATTCCATGCCTCAGAACTTGATTTTTCTACTTCTAGTCAGAAGCAGAAGTTAGAAGTTGACTTTTTAAGCAGAAATGTTAGCATGCGCGCTCAAAGTCGCGCCGCCCTTCGTTACCACAATGCTCGTTGTTCCATTCCATGCCTTTTTTTTTTAGCGCGAAAACTTCCAAATTAGTTAACAATAGAGCGATGTCTCTTCGATCACGTGTATGTCACGTGTCGATTGAAAATCCAAACTTAACTCGGTGCATCACTAAAAAAATCAATTTTAATCTCTCAAATTTTGTTTTTTTTTCTACCAAGGAGGCGCCTTTATTTTTGGTTGTCCATCTTTAATGCTTATTGTTGATTTTATTAATCTTGGCAGAGGACCCAAGAGTGGTGTCGGTTTTTCTGAACCAGGGCAAGAAACTACACACAACAAGATCGTGGGAATTCCTAGGCCTCGAGGCAAACGGCGTGATTCCTTCCCATTCAATTTGGAAGAAAGCTCGTTTCGGCGAAAGATGTCATCATTGGGAACCTTGACACTGGCAAGCGACTTCGACCCACTATTTTGTTTGTTTGTTTTATTTATTATTAATTCAAGTCGTGTTTTTCTTCGACAAAAAAAACATAAGAGTCCCCAAAAAACCCACAAACGTTGACTTACATCCCAACCAGAGCGAGGCTGTCTTGTCATCTATCCGCCGATTGTTAGAAATTGAGGGTGCATGGGAAGGATCGTGGTCCGCCCATGTAGGCTATTATAGCCACTTACCTTTTCTAATAACTGCAAGAGGCAGTTTGTTTATGACGTTAAGAAAAACGTCGTCTTCTTCAGACGTCGATATATACATTCATAGAAGAACACAGAGAAAACGATAACTATCTCTCTCGCTCTTCTCTCCGAATCGTCAAACCGACGAAATCTCTTGCTGCATTGACGACACTTAATCGGTGAAAACCCGAGGTATGTCCGTTTTGTGATATGCTTCTCCGATCAGTGATTCAAGTAAGTTTCTTGGGCTTGTTAATTCTGTGTAATCCGCTGCGTATATATCGTGGGATTGGTTCCCTTCATTGGTATCAGAGCCCATGTCCTTGTTTCCTGATTGTTTTTTTTTTGTGTTTTTTTTTGTTGTCGATCTGAGCATGAAACCGATTTTCGATCATACTGTTCATCGGCCATAGATTCTGTTCTGTGTGATAAAAATGTGTTTTGAGCATATCAATAAAACGGGCTCGGCGAGACGAAGATTTTGAGTGGTCGCTCGTCATGAGGCGACGCCGGAAGAAGCCGCACGCGCGCCACACGCCACGACGGGGCGAGTTCCACCGAGGCCGAGGCGAAACGTCGCCTTTTCGTGAAATTTCACTCAATAAAAATGGGTTTCGAATATACCATTGGATTCGTCTCGACGAGACGAGAAATTTGAGGGGTTGGTCGTCGCCGGAAGTTACCGGAATCGGCCGCACGCGCTGACACGCGCCGGCGAGGTCCGGTGCGCGTGGTATCCACGCGCCCACGTGCCCAGCGCATGCGGCGGGCGCCAAACGCGTTCCAGACCGGTTTTGGTGTATCTAAGACCCGGTTCGGCATATCCCTGACCCGATTTGGTTCCTTAATTTTCAGAAATTGCAATTCGGTCCTCAAACTTTCTGAAAATTGCAATTCGGTCCTCAAACTTTCTGAAAATTTCAATTCAGTCCTCAAGTTTTCTAAACATTGCAATTCGGTCCTCAGACTTTCTGAAAATTGCAATTCGGTCCTCGGACTTTCTGAAAATTTCAATTCGGTCCTCGGACTTTCTGAAAATTTCAGTTTGGTCCTCAAATTTTCTGAAAATTGCAATTTGGTCCTCGGACTTTCTGAAAATTTCAATTTGGTCCTCGAAATTTTCGAAAATTGCAATTTGATCCTCGAAATTTTGAAAATTGCAATTTGGCCCCAAGTCAACGTTGACCGTTGACCACGCGTTGACTTCCCAAGCCGAAACTTTGACCGACGCGTACGGGAGCATCCGAGCTCTGATTGAGGCGTGCGAGGTACCGTTGTGTTCGTCTCGAAATTATCTTCATTTTGATATATTATTTGGATATGTTTGCTGAATTTAAAATTATAAAAATGCGTATGAAACCCAACATGCACGTATTTTGGGTTTTATTGGATGATTTTATCATGTACTTCTCTACTTGTTGAAATATGGAGAATATGACTTACATGGTTATAATCACATGCAAATTGTGTATAGCATGGTTGTTGGTAGCATGTATAAATTGTAATGTACTTGCTATTTATATCTTGTAATATGGAATTAGAGTATGATTTGATACGTGAATTTTTTCTGGATTAGTTCAAATCATGCCATTTAATGTTATGTTTACAAGATAAAAGGTCATTATATGTTTTATGATCTTTATTCGAAGTGGGGAGTTCTGTAAAGTTTTAGTAACTTTAGTGAACTAAATTTTACATAAATGATTATGTTAATGATAATTTCAAGCGAGGATTCTCAGACGATGATTGGGAACATAGTGAACTTTCGAATCTGAGACCTTATGTGAAATTATTCATTAGTATAATTAGTTAGTGTAAAATAGATGCATAAATGTTAGACATTGATAGTTCGTAAATGCATGTCTATAGAACTTCGTGTTCAGATACAGTGTTTATAGCTTATTAGAATATCGTAGATAAGCTTGACGAAGGAGAGAATTTGAACGGCGAAAATTATAAAAACTGGAATATGAGAATCCAGTAAGTGCTAGATAGCATGAAGTACTAGAAGCTCTTGACCTAGTATGAAAGAACCTGAAGATGGGAATACTGCACAATTTAGAACTGTAGAGAGGCATTGCTGCATGAAAAACGATGAACTCTATTGCTCGCATTATGTTGCAGAGTAGCATAAAAAAAAAATTTTGTTTTATGCATGAGTTCAGGCATTTATGAAAATGCCAAAGTCAAGTGGGAGGCATTAAAAAACTAAGTTTGGTTGGACATCGATCACCAACTCGAGGCAGATCACTATATGGTTTGACATATATATGATGCCTATGAGCAGAATATGAAACAACTTTTGTAGCGTGTGTCAAACATGATAAGTGAACTGTAAAATGCATGCCACATTTTGACTGATGAGCAGCAAATGGAAGCAGTAATCTATCCTTTGTCTCATAGCTGAGTGCATATGAGAACCCACTTAATCCACAATGAAAAGTAATGACTTTTGAGAATGCTATGCGCTATCTTGAGCTAGAGGTGGATCGCCTTTTTGACGACCAAACCAGAAACCAACATTTGTTATGCTAGTTCTAGCTCACATGGGGCTTCAAGCTCCAAGCATAAGCGTCAATGTGGGTTTTAAGAAGTGAAAGGGCAAGTGTATAAATTCTTCAGGAAGAAATTGAAGTTTAACTGACATGGGAAAGGAAAACGTCCTTTCAAGAAAAATATTTCAAAGGTGAAATATTTTTTTTTCAGTGGCAAAAAGGGATAATTTGCTCGTGACTGTGACGAGCATAAGAAAGTAGAAATCCTTTGTACACTTAAAAGTGTTACTTTAGTCTCTAGTTTAGTTTTTGTAACTGAACCACGTCCTTTGTGGACTATAGACTTAGAGGCCACAAACCATGTAACCAAAGACAAAAATGCCTTCGTGGATTTCAACGAGTTCCACATGAAGCAAAGTGGATAAAATGTGGAAAATAATTCCTTAGTGGAACTCAAAGGGATTGGCACTTGCCAACTGAATATGCGCGATGGTCGCACCCTATTCCTGCATAATGTGTTGAATGCTCCAGAAACTCGACGGAACTTAGTTTCCGTGTTAGTATTGGTTAAACTTGATTTCAGTTTGAACTTTCATAACAATGGTGATGACTTGTCGTTAGGAACAAGTTAATATAATTATGGATATTTCTAGATGGTTTTATTTTGCCGATTGTTGAGTACAGTAGCATGAATATTTGTTATCCCTTTTTCACATCCTCTATAATGATGTGAATAAATGGCATGCTAGGTTAGGTCATATTGACCAACACTGAATGATTAGATAAGCCAAATAGGGCTTATTGGGCAATATTGAAAAAGTTGATTTGCCTATTTATGAGCATTGCCTGGCGGGAAAAAGAACGAGGAAACCATTTGGAAAACGAACAAGAGTTGAGGCTCCTTTGCAATTAATCCATTTGGATATATGTGGTTCAATGATATGAAAGGAAGGTATGAGGTTGTTTATTTCATCACATTTATAGATTATTATACTCGTTTCGGACATGTCAATTTGATTTCTCATGAATTCGAGGCATGAGTTGCCTTAAGAAATTTATGAGTTTTAGTAGAAAATCAATTGGATATGAAAATAAAAGCATTGAGATCCGATCGAGGTTGAGAATATTTACCTGATCAGTTCAGAGGTCGATGTGATGAAAAAGGAATAGAAAGATTGTTATCTATTCCAATGACTCCTAAAAAAATGGAGTTGTAAAGAGAAAAAACAGGTTCTATGAGAAATGGTTATGTCTGTAATAGCACAAACTAATTTACTAATCACCTTTTGTGGTGATAGTTTGCTGATTGCTATCTATATACTTAACCGTGTGCCTTCTAAATCAGTTACTTTCACTCCATATAAGTTGTGGACATGTTGAAAATAAGATTTGGATTTTCTTAGACCTTGGATGTGCTTCCTATATGCACGAATCCTCCCACTGGTTTGGGAAATTTGGCCTTAAGGACAAAAAGAGTATCCTCATGAGATACCGAGAGCACTCGAAAGAGTTATGTTATAGGTGAGCAAGAAAGTGAGAGTGTAACTGAATTTGAATCACAAAATATCACATTCTTAGTGAATGAATTTTTGAAAAAGGGCGAGATATGTGAATACCATTCTCTATCTAAAATCTTGGATAGCGATAATGACATATTTGAGAGAGATCATTCAAGTGGGAGCAATGTGAGAAGTGGGGAATTTGTTTCGAACCAGTCTCAATTGCAACCACTTGGTGTGAAGATGCCGTCGTTATCTAATTCGAGTGGGAGCGTAATGGAGCATGATGTACTAAGTGTACGTTCTCCAATTTGGCGAATAAGTCGCAAAAGCATTCTCCGTCGACTCGTCGACATTTAGACATTAAAAGAGAAGCTTTCATGGTTAGTCTATATGGTCGCTCCACAAGAAGAGGATGAGCAAAAAAAAAAATATGAATGAGGCTCTGACTTGCCCTGATAAGGAAAAGTGGATAAAGCAATTGAAGAAAAGTTGGAATCAATGGAATCAAACCAAGTTTGGGAACTGGTTGATCTTCCAAATGGACACAAAGCCATAGGGAACAAATGGGTTCTCAAAATAAAGCGTAAAGCTGATGGCTCGATTGAGAGATATAAGGCTCGCCTTGTAGTGAGATTTACCTCAATTCACCTGATTTTGACATAGATCTTGAATTACATCAAATGGATGTAAAGACTACTGTTCTCAATGGAGAATTAAAAAGAAGAAATTTGTATGAAACAAACCGTTGGGTTTGTTATAGAAGGCCAAGAACAAAAAGTATGTCGACTTTTGAGATCGATATATGGCCTTAAGGAGTCTTCGAGACAATAGTGTACACTTTTTCGTAATGCTATAGTGGCATATGATTATTATAATGATTGATGAAGATCATTGTGTATGTATTAAAAGATCCAAAGATCAATTTGTGATCTTATCATTATATGTTGATGATATACTAATTGTTAGGAGCAATATGGAGTTTGCTACTATAGTTGAGAATTGGTCATGTTCCAATTTTTGAGATAAAAGATAAGGGTGAAGCTGCATGCATTCTTGAAATTGAGATTTCAAGATATCATTAAAAGAGATTGTGATCTTTTTCACAAGAGACTTAAATAAGGAAAGTCCTTGAATGATTTCGTATGCAAGAGAGCAAACCCATGAATACTCCTATTGCAAAAGGTGAAAGTTTGAGCTGCAGATTGTGTCCTGAGACTTCACATGAAAAGAAGTAAATGGAAAGTGTTCCATATGCTAGTACTGTTGGAAACTTAAAGTACACTATGATGTGTACAAGACCTTATATTTATTATATAGGTCAAGCACTTTAGACTGCCGTCAATAGAATCCTGAGGTATCTGAATAGTACTGCTGATTACTCATTGAGTAATCAAAGTTGAGATTTGCGCCTTGAAGGCTATACTGATATTGACTGAGGAAGAGGTTTAGATGAGAGAAATTCTACCTCTGGATTTGCATTCTTACTTAATAATGACATCATATCTTGGAGTAGTAAGAAGCAAATGTGTATAGCTTTATCCACGATGGAAATTGATCTCGTGGTGTTATCAGCAGCAGTTCGAGAGGGTGTTTGGTTTGAAAGATATTTGGATCAATGAGATGTTGCTAAGGTACTGCAGGTTCAATTATTAATTAATTATGATAGCCAAGCAGTAAGAGCTTACACTAAGGATCCACTGCAAGACCAAACATATAGACACGAAGTATGGTATTATGAAAAACATGATTATACGAAAAGATGTGAACATATAGTACATATCTACGCAAAGAATGATAGCAAATCTTATGATGAAATTGATTCCTAGAGATATTTTTTTTTCGGTTATGTGTTGACAAATGGATTAGTTCCTTATATTGAAATATCTAGAAGTGCGTAGAAGTTGGAGTACTAGATATTTATATTTCCCAAAGTTCATATCTAATGATATTTGTTATCATTATTGATGCCTATGAGTTTTTCATGACATTTATGCATATAAATGCTTAGTGCATTACTTTGAGAATGTATGTCGGACAGATGAAAGATTAGCCCACTCACACGGGTAATTGTCTCTATTTATTATGTGATAAATAGAGATGAGATAATTTTAAGCTTATTATCTAGGTGATAATTGAGAGCTCAAGCTTAAAATATAGATGTTGCCTTAACAAAGTGTTAAGAAGAGGACATAGTATTTATTATGTCAGAAAATGAAATAGCCCACATATTTCACTTTATCTGTCTTTGATGCCAGATGTGAGTTCTGATGATTCCTTCAAGGAGAGTAGATTTGTGAACTCAAGTTAGACATTGAGTATGTCTGAACTATCATCTGTACGGTATTAAGTGTAAAGACATACGCTCCATGGGAAAGGAGAGAATACCGTAATACGTATTTCATATTACGTATGCATGAAACGACCAATAAGAGTACGCGAAAGCTTAGATCTCAACTTTCAAGCCGTGTGAGACTCTTGAGGATAAAAGTTCCTCAAAATTAGTCCCCTCACGACTCTTACTTATTCTCAAGATTTCTATTTAGTGTTCGCTATCTTAGAGTGTTGCCAATGGTCATGAGATTGATTCGATCTAATGGGACATTTCTAGAAAAGCGAGCTAAACTGAGATTGAGAGGTTTAAGGGAAGAGGAAGATCAATTTGTTTTGATGTCACATTCTATCTTTGTGTTCACAGGTTGACCAATTGTGATTATTTGAGTTTAATAATGATTGTGAATACAATATATCCGAGTAATCGAGGAGATCAAGAGAGATATGATGTAAATGTGACTAATTGATCTAGGGTACTGCATACTGGATCTACTCTGAGTTAATTTGCCCAATTTGAGCTGCTATATACTCCTAACAGATGTATGGCAACGAGCTCTCGTAGTATGCTGGTCGCACGGATTATTTGTCAATATGAACTTTGCAGAAAAGAGAGAGTTATGTTTTAACCCTTTGTGGACGAGTGGGAGTTGACCCTGCGTAGGCAAGTGAGTAATAGATAGCCCTTCATGGGCGAGTGGGAGATGTTAGAAATTGAGGGTGCATGGGAAGGATCGTGGTCCGCCCATGTAGGCTATTATAGCCACTTACATTTTCTAATAACTACAAGAGGCAGTTTGTTTATGACGTTTAGAAAAACGTCGTCTTCTTCAGACGTCGATATATACATTCATAGAAGAACACAGAGAAAACGATAACTATCTCTCTCGCTCTTCTCTCCGAATCGTCAAACCGACGAAATCTCTTGCTGCATTGACGACACTTAATCGGTGAAAACCCGAGGTATGTCCGTTTTGTGATATGCTTCTCCGATCAGTGATTCAAGTAAGTTTCTTGGGCTTGTTAATTCTGTGTAATCCGCTGCGTATATATCGTGGGATTGGTTCCCTTCACCGATAAAGAAATGCGACCGTTTCAAGATCCCATCTAATGATTTTTATCGGCTCTTCGTGTCTCAATCCGTATCATATCTACAACTATCGATACCTATCTAAAGATTTTGCTTTTCAAAAACTGTTGACTTTGCTTCATCGACTCATCATCCTACGCACATTATACCGATCGAGGCATGGTATAAGAGGGTAGGTATCGAAGAAATGGGTATCGAGATGAGCACGCTCCAATGTGCTTAATCTTCATTAGACAAGTAAATATAGCAAGATCTGCCGTTAATGATGGAAAAGTGATTTGGGGGTGTTTGGCGCATGCAGGGGTGTGGCCAGAGTCGAAGAGCTTTAGCGATGAAGGGTTGGGACCGATCCCTCCAAAGTGGAAAGGAATCTGCCAAAACGACAAGGATCCTCGCTTTCACTGCAACAGGTTCTTCTCCTTCTTCTCCTTGCTCCCACTTTCTTTTCTTGTCCTTCCTCTTCAACCCTGACTTTTCTCCATAATAGAGTTGTGCAAGTTTCCCAAGTGTTTTAGGCGATTTCCTCTTTAGGTCAATTCCTTCGTAATAGACCAACGGACCCTTAGAAACAAGACACTTCTCGAACAACTTATACGATACAACCCATGTGACACCATTAAAGAACGTATAAGGACGTTGGTAGCTTCTAAAATTTGACCTAACATGTGATGCTGTCCTTAAACTGTTGAAACGTTCGTAGTGGTCCGTGAACTATTCGTAAAAATATTCAATATAATCTATCATCTTTCCACAACAAAGTTAGATCAATTTGTTGGCACTATTTGTAAGTTTATATAATTGCACTATTACCCATGTTTTAAAATATCTTTTCATTTCAACATGTTTCGTAAAGAAACAAAAGAATATTCTATCTTGTTATTACCATTTTACCTTTTTCATGATCTCCCACTGCCCTCCTTATTGGCCACTTTGCGAGCCCCCAGACGAAATCCCTCTCTCGATCATGCTTTGCCTCCACATTCGGCCTAGTCACGGAGTCAGATCAAAGTTCATTATGCCATATCCGGTCTTACTAAGCCCCGATGGCGAGACCACTTACCCTTCCTCTAGAAAATTAGGATTGAACAAATTAGAAATTTGGTGGCTGGATTGAACATCTATGAATATTTTAAGAATCTTGTTAAACAAGTTAAAAAGCTTACACCTTTAGCAAAATTTTAAGCATAAGTAGTGTCATTTTTTTTTATTGTACTCATTCCATTTTCCTACAATAAAATACTTTAGGGAAGTTGTAAAACAATTTTTGAAAAAGAAAAGACAAAATTAACTCCCGCCAACGATAACATCGAATTCGCAGAAAGCTCATCGGCGCCAGATACTTCCATAAAGGCTACGCCGCCGCGGTGGGACCCCTCAACGCCTCCTTCGACACCCCCCGCGATAAGGATGGCCACGGGTCCCACACCCTCTCCACTGCCGGCGGCAACTTCGTCCCTGGCGCTAGCGTCTTCGGCTACGGCCGAGGCACCGCCAAGGGGGGCTCCCCGAGGGCCCGAGTCGCCGCCTACAAGGTCTGCTGGCCGCTGACTGCCGACAGAGATTGCTACGACGCGGACATCCTGGACGCCTTCGACGCGGCCATACACGACGGCGTGGACGTCCTCTCCGTCTCCCTCGGCAATCCTCCCTCCCCGCTGTTCAATGAAAGCATCGCGATCGGCTCCTTCCACGCCGTGAAGAATGGCATCGTCGTGGTTTGTTCGGCGGGGAATGAAGGGCCCGACGACGGCACGGTCACGAACATCTCACCTTGGTTGATTACGGTGGCAGCAAGTACCATGGATCGGGATTTCTCTAACTACGTGGTGATTGGCAACAAGAGGCGATTCAAGGTTAGTCTCTCCCGCTCAATCGGTGAAGCTGTTCTTAGGGTTTGAGATAAACTACCAATTTGAAGAACCACACGATTGCACGTTCGAATGTTCCATGTCCGCAAGATGATTAGCAAATAAGGCATAATTCTATAAAAATGTCTCCTTTCGTCTTTCTCTTTTTGCCCTGAAGGGTGCGAGCTTATCCCCAAATTCCTTGCTTGGAAGCAAGTTCTACAAGCTGATCAGCGCAGCGGATGCAAGATTGCCGAATGTGTCGACCGATGAAGCGTAAGAATCACAACCATTCCCATACTATTGGTGTCTTGCAATTGCTGTTTGCAGCTAAACCCGCCCCATTGATTTACCTCTTTCGCTTTGCTTGATAAATTCTCTATTGATAATTTTTCATATGTATATGGTTGCATAACGCAGGCTGCTCTGCGGGAATGGAATGCTTGATCCGCGAAAGGTGAAGGGGAAAATCCTTGTTTGCCTTGTAGGATACTACTCAACTGTCTACAAGGGAGAGCAGGCCTTCCTGGCTGGCGCAGTCGGGATGGTCCTTGCCAACAATTTGTTCTCCAGCAACGAAATCATCCCAGCACCGCATGTCCTTCCCGCGTCTCACGTCAACTACGTCGATGGGGCTGCTATCTTCAATTACATCAACTCAACTAAGTAAGCTCACACAGGCTCCCTTTCGCTCCCAAATGACAGATTCTGCTACGAAGCGATATCATTCTTGGCCCAGCTCATGAGGCTGCCATAAATCGTGTCTACATGATTTGACGTGTTTGTGTAACCTTTTGTTGCGACAGGTTTCCCACTGCTCAGATCACACGTGTAGTGACAACTGTGGGCGTGAAGCCATCTCCATTCATGGCCGATTTTTCCTCGAAGGGGCCAAACGCCATCACGCCCGAAATTCTAAAGGTACTTTGACGGTTCATTGCAGATTTAGTTACACTGCTTTAGTAACGATAACTAATTGAGTTACTAAAGTGATCGTGAACAGCCGGATATTATTGCACCTGGAGTCAGTGTCATAGCTGCCTACACTGAAGCAGAGGGTCCGACAAATGAGGATTTTGATAAACGCCGGGTTCGTTTTAATGCGGCGTCAGGTACCTCGATGTCGTGTCCTCATGTTTCTGGCGTTGCCAGTCTTCTGAAAACTCTTCATCCAGAATGGAGTCCTGCTGCAATTCGATCAGCAATCGTGACTAGTGGTGAGTATGAATGGACTATAGACTTCGACTTTATTATGGTCTTAAATGTTATGTCTGATGGGCACACTGAATCTTAGGGAGTGAAAATGGCAAACCTGCCTCTCTTGCAATCTCCACTGAAAACAATCTGGTCATGACTAACTAGCGTAACGTATTGACAGATCTCTGCCCCCTCTTTGTTTGCTTGCAGCGACGATACAAGATAATGCAATGGAATCAATCATCAACGCCTCCTATTACAAGGCGACTCCTTTCAGTTACAGAGCTGGACACATCCAACCCAACCGTGCTATGGACCCTGGCTTGGTCTATGATCTCGAAATCAAAGATTATCTCAACTTCTTGTGCTCTCTAGGTTACAACGCGATGCAGATCTCGAACATGACTGATGGTACCTATAGTTGTATGAAACGCATCAATCTTCTAAACTTCAACTATCCTTCGATCACGGTCCCTAAGCTCTCAGGTTCAATCACGGTGACTCGAACTGTGAAGAATGTTGGGTTGCTAGGGATGTACAGGGTGTCGATATTGCAACCGCATGGAGTTTCGGTTCTTGTCAAGCCTGTGTACCTGAAGTTCAAGAAGATTGGCGAAGAGAAGTCTTTCAAGGTTGTGCTGAAGGCGAAAGGAGCCAAAGCGACTAAGGCCTACTCGTTCGGAGAGCTGATATGGTCGGACACTAAACATCATGTGAGGAGCCCTATTGTTGTGATGGCCATTTCTTGACTGTCATTGTAGTGCCGAAGAATGGCCTTCTTATTAAACTGATGTCCACCCTAGTATTGAATGGTGCTTCATGAATTTAAAATAATGGCTTGCAAAATTATAAGGTGTTGAGATTTTATCACTTCAGAAACTAGGTTGAAGATTATTAGTTATATTCATCTAAAAGCTAATCAGTCTTCATAATGAGAGCGTTGTGAATATTAGCCACGCAAAAGACCCGACTCATCCGGTAGGACCCCAACCGGAGCGGACTTTGCAGGAACGGGCTTGGATTTGAGAGAGAACTTTTTGAGTCCCTCCTTCCTTCAGAACTTCAAGGTCCCAAGTAGAACGTCCTCAAAATGTTTATTGTTTCGTTTCGTTTATTTTTTTATGTTCCATAACTATTAGTCTATGAATTAGATGATAATTTCCCGACCCAAAAAAGAAGAAGATGATAATTTGATAGTTAACGTGGTTCAATGATAGATGGTTGATATTAACGGTTCATTCATATTCAAGATTAAGCTTTAGGTTTAACTTTGAATATCTAACCTTTTGGGTTTTCTTGTAGGTCGATTCACTTGTCGTCTTCACGTGTACCACCGATCATTAATTTTCAAAGAAATAACATTGCATTTTTTTTTATTTTTTTTAGAAAATAAAAAAATACAAAAAAATTAATTAAAAATAGCATCTATGGCAAAAAAAAACGAAAAAATAGTCCATATTTTTATTTTAATTTTCCCTTCATTTTGGCCAAAGAAATGTTGAAAATATTAATCTGGAAATGGGACTTGCTTCGTAAATCGCATTTTCCAAATTAACTGAAAAAATTATAGAAATTCCATTTTAATTCCGTAATTTTCATTTTTTACATTTTTGGAGTTGTGTCATCCCCATCTATTTTCCAAAATTAAAATCCAGTCCAAAAATTCAATGAATTGATCAATTTCGCGGAAAAGGACCAAAATGTAATTTCTGATTTTTCAATTTAGTCCTTAAAAATGCTTAAAATGAAATCAAAAATTTTCTAGGGACTGAATTGAAAATCAAAGCCCATCTTCCCATTGTTTTTGGCCTCCCGAATCGATTGGTCACATCAATTTTGGCAAAAAAGGTCGTTTACTGCTTGAATTTTACAAAACGGTCCTTCGGGTCAGAAATAAAAATCTGTTTGGATTGATTTTTATTTTTTACTGATAAAAAATTTTGTGCCTCACATCTTTCGACATTTTGAAAATCGACACACATTTGATTTTTTTTTTCAAAATGCGAAATCGACACATCCATATAATCTCTTTTATAATTCTTTACTATTTAGAAAGTATTTCAAATTTTGATAAAGAAGCGAAAAAAAAAAACACTTTGCTTTCGCAGCTTTGCTTTAGTTCCAACAAACAAGCTCATCTTAATAATGTCCCAACTTATTTGATTTAAAATATACTTTTCTAAGGATAATCATGGGTATGATATGAAATAATTAATTAATAAAAAATATTTCATTATTAATCATAATATGTGTTTAAATATATTTAAGAATTATACGTATTTTTTGTTCGCTCATTTTTATAACCGATATATAACAAATATAATTGATATAAGCGATTCTTTCTTAGGAAAATTCTTTTTTGTGCTAAACTTCAAAGAAAGATAGGCTCAAATCTCAGCAGCCGTATTCCAAATCCCCTGATCGGCCGAGCAGTGGACGTTCTGACCGCAAGTTTTGGGCCGAAGAACGAGACAATTGACCGAAAAACCTTGGTAAATCGATTTCCTCGTTCAATCCAATACACTTCCTAATGCCGTGAAATTATGAACAGTGTATGACCATCTACGTATACTGGACCCTCCGAAAATAAATCACTAGACAATCCCATCGGGCACGCTGAAGTGCCCTGCTTCTCTCTATTATCCATCAGCAGTTCCGGTCCAGCTATCCCTCCTATATCCAGCTTTGAGGATGCCACACCCACAGTTCGCCGAGGATTCGGCATGGACAGCCTCTATATAAAACACCTTCACCAAATGTCTGAACCGGCGTTTGAAAGTCGGCAGTCGTGACATGGAAGCTACGGTCCCCTGCAACCTGCAACCATCAAGCTGTCAACCTTCTGTTAGGCCATCATTCATATACATCGCTCGGTGCGCCTTTAACACGTCTTCAACAGGTAACTGAGAAGATCTTTATATTCTCTAAAACAGTTGACAATTTCTCCATTGGAGATGCACTATATCTCAGAATATCTTGGTGCTAGAAATCAACACAAAGACACTGTTTCCCAATCACACGTTTCGAATTACTGCGGTTGTATAACCCCCGAGCATCCAGAAGCAAACTAGAATCAGAGCCAAAGTGGGGTCTTACAAGAAAGCAATGATAGAACTTGTCCGTCACATTCTCTCCAACTGCTTCGAAGGTTCTATTAGGGGAGCAAAGACCCCGTACGCCACTCCACCCAATAGGCTCCCTGTTATCCCGACCGTAGGCCAAAGGACTAGAGGGGCTGGCAGTGTTATTAGCACCAGAACCTTCAGAATCAGCCCCAGCGTCTCGGTCCTGAAATTATTCGTACCACAAAACCCGAAGTGCAAAGTATTAAAAAACAGAGGAGTCCGCAATTTCGGACGCGACGCGGCGAATCGCCAGTACCATTACCTCGCCACGCAGTAGAAAGTCCAGGCAACATGAGCAATCCACAGCCCTATGATCACGGCCGAGTTTACCAACCCAATGATGCACACCGCGACCGGACCGACTATCGCCGCTGTCGACAACAACAGCAAATCACCGACGGATACGGACAGGAAGTCACTAATACAACAAGCAAGCAGGCATTTCTCTTAATTTTTACTCTCTCTCTCTTTGGAGCAATCGACTACTAGTGATCGTCGATTAAGCTCTGTTTCTCCAGTGAAGGCTCGCCTGCTAGGATTCGCGCCAGAGCACACGGCGACGAGACGAATCACAACGGACGAAGGAGGAGAAGTGGTTCCGCATTACCTTTGAGGAGGTCGAGGACGAAGAGCGAGAAGAAGAAGGGGAGGAAAGTGACGAAGCTCCACAGCTTGCCCAAGAATGCTACCGGGACCGCCATTGCCGGCTCCAAAGCAGAGAGAGAGAGAGAGTTTCGCCAAGAAGATGGAGATGATGAAGGAGGGAGAGAGATCGCCCTCGCAGAACAGCTTTCAGGGGGTGAGGTGGCAAAGAGAGGAATCACGAGGACACGTGTCGATAGGAGCGAAGCGGAACGGCTGAAAGTGATTCGGGGAAAGTGACACTCCCCTGTCATTTTTTTTTGGCGGGAACCGACTCAAGACAAAATAAAAATAAAAATAAAAAAAAGCAAAATCGATTGATTTCTTTGTTCTCTTCCTTTTTTATATTGAAGAAAGATTGTGAACGAATTTCGCATAAATCCCGCTCCAATTCTCATTTTACTCTCATGTAACCAAGTTCTCGAATTTTCCGTGATTCCTCTAATCAAGACTGTTGTGGTCCGCCGTGGTAGACTTGAGTTTTTATTTCCGATCGGGACTCGTGCCTGCTCCGATGACAAGGTGCGGCAACGGCTCCAAATCACATTGATTTAAAGTTCAACAAATTAAAAGTTAAAAAACGAGGGACACGCCCATGGAGAAGTGGACCTATATATGGGGGACGAGGGGTTCAGTTCCTAGCTGCTCCGATCTTCTCTTTCATCCTCTCCACGTTTATTGATGAAGAGAGTCTCTTGGTACTTGATCGGAAAGAGCATGCAAGTTTATGAGAATTAAAGTGTCCATTCATTGTCCATATTTATCGATTTAATCTTAAATCTTTGCATAAATTTCAATAGTCTTTCCGACCAAATTTAGTCTCAAAATCGCGGAAATGGCAGTCCAGTTATCGCTAGCCACCCCATGTGGCTCAATGTCATGTTGGTGATTTCCGTTGAACATTAACCCAAATGATTGCATTACATTTAGATGATTTCGTGCAAAGTTTAGAATTAAATTAATAAAAATTGAAGAATTCAGGATCCAATTTGAATATGAATAGTAGGTTTAGCACTAATTAGACAGTTTCGCGATACAATTTTACTTAAGCGTTGCTCAGAAATTTTTGATTGTAAACATTTTGAGAACAGAAAATCCAACCTAAGTGGCTGCTCGCCCTCTGTTAGGGCTGCTCAAAGTGGTCTATCCAAAAACATGATGCTCGAAAAATTTTGTTTCCCAACCAAGAGACTAAATTCTTCCCAGCAATAAACATCTGCTCATCTTTCCCGCGTAGCAATGCTAGACATAACAGAGAAAAGCCGCAACAGTCTCTCATTCCGATCATCTAATCAACACGCTCGCCCGGCTTAGGCCGAGTCGGCGATCCAAATGTTCAGCCGGCGGAGCCAGATGGAGTGCACGGTCATGTGAAAGACGTCGTACCGCCTCGGCGGCCCGTTGGCCACGAAATGCCTCTGCACTTGCTTCACTCTCCGCTGCATCCTCAGGTACTGAGACTGCGAAATGCCCATCAGTATCTTCTTGATGTTGGGTATGTCCCTCACTTCCACCTGCACGGAGAAGGCCTTCCAGTTCAGGACATCGCTGAACGGCGGCACGTAGCCATCGGAGATCAGCACGGGCACGCACTCCGCGTAAATGGCCTCGACCACCCTGGGGCTCGCCACCTCGTACCCGCTCGGGCACAGGCAATACCTGCTCTGCCTCAGCATCGACTCGTAGCTCGCCCCGCGCGGGAGCTCGTCGTAGACTCGCACGTCCGGGTCCTCCCTGCCCTTCCACTCCCGCAGCAGCAGGTGCCTGATGTGGCCGTGCAGGCGGCCCGCGAAGAAGGCCAGGATGCCGCGTCGCGACGGGGAGGGGCCGCCGAGGAGGCCGGAGATCTCCCCGTTCTTGAGGTTGATCTCCGGGAGCGACGCGTCCTTGAAGGGGTCGAACCCTTCCGAGGTGTTGGCGTTGCACAGGACCCGGATGGACTTGCTGAATAGGTTGGGCACGTAGGAAGACGCACGCGGCCCCTGTGGAAAGGAAATCAAGCCTTTGAGTGCAAAGAAGGCCAAACGGGCAGTGACTTTGAGTGATGGACTTGGTTACTTCGTACTATAAGTTTGAAAAACTTTAGTCCGGACAAAAATTGCGTGACTTGCGGTGGATTAAAATTGATTGGCCCGAAAATCTCCAAACGGCGAAAATTGCCCACCGTGCAATGTAATCTCCGAACAATTAATTTATTCAACGTGCTCTCTAAATTTTAATCTCATATACAATATGGTCACTGAGCTTTTAATTTGTTCAATGTGATTCACAGACTTATAATACATGTTCAATGTAGTCATTAAACTATATGAAAATATTCAATATATTGTCCCCATCTTGAATTAATGAAAGGACAATATTGAATATTTTCGTATAATTCATGGACCAAATTGAATATGCGCCCAAAGTTTTGATACCACATTATATAAATTAAAAGTTTAGGGATTACATTGCGTATGAGGCTAAGTTACATGGATCACATTGAACGAATTGAAAGTTCATGAACCACATTACACATTTGGTTAAAGTTCAGAGACTATTCATGTTATTATATGTTTTGTTTAGAAAAGAAGGGGTTCTATAAACATCGAAATTGAAATGGTAGAAGTGCTCGACGAAAGATTTGACATGTTTTCGACCGGTCTTGAAGTGTGATGTTAGCGTATATTACCCAATCGTGGCAGGAGAGCATGAAGTGATCGGCCCCGAGGCTCCGGTTCCAGAACGGGTGCTTCGCGGCGACCATGTCGACATAGTCGACCATGGTGCGGCCGATGGCGTGCGTCTCGCGGGAACCGGGCTCGTAGAGGTACTGGACCAGCATGACCACGCTGAAGGGGAGGAAGTAGACGAGTGCCTCGTCCGGGTCCATGGTCCTGTACAAGTTGTGGCCCCTCTCCATCTCATGGATGAACCTTCCCTCCGTGGAATATATGCTCTTGCATGGCCCGTCGTGGAACATTGGCGGCTCCCCTTCTTGGTACACATATATCTTGAACAGCCTCTCCATCTCCAGATAGCTCCTGCACATCGCCGGCAACGTATGATTCGCGGTTTTTTCTTTTTTCTCTGGTACCCGGAATCGAGGGTCGAGGAACTCATCAGGAATTCTAAGGAAGATGGAGACCGTACCTGTGGAAAGCATTGGCGTTCCTATAAATAGGTCCTCGGGGAACATAGTCTGCGTCGGTGTGGACCGATGTCAGGTTCCGGACCAGGGCGGCTTCCCTGATGGCGAACCGGGCTCTGGACAGGCTGACCTCTAGCCTCTCTAACCTGCCCAGGTGATCAAATGCCCCTCAAATGAGTGTGACTGACTCAATCAGGAGGTGATAAAGGCGTCCAGAACGCCTCGCTTTTAACTCAAATCTCTTTGTAAAGGACATCAAACAAACACTTTCAAAAATCCAACAGCTTTCCTCCTAACCTGCTATATCTTTTGACAACCCTCAGAGGCTCTTTGATGGCGACTGGTTCATCCGATTCCGGTTTTTCCGGCAGCGTCTCAGTCTCGTTCGCCTAATACAAAAGACATGCACAAGAGATCCTAGGATTATCAGAGGCCATTCAGGGTGTCCTAAAAGGGGGGGGGGAAAGAAAGGAAATTTTGCGCAAAGGTGCGTTCATCCTTACACTTGGAGGGGCAACGGATACATTTTTGGCTTCTGAATGATTCCAACGGGACGGAGATTCGACGGTGCGGCCCAAATCATCTGGCCTGAGTGCAGACAGAGCAATGGGGGCTCTCGAGCTGACGAAACTAGCTCTCAACTTCCACGGCGAGGCAAGTTCGAGCCGAGAAGACGACCCATTACGGGTCAGAGCGAACAGACCAATCAAGATAAACGCTAGCGGAACGAAAAGATACAGACACAGAAGCGAACCGAATGACCGGGGCACTGAAGACGAAGCCGACAAGGCCTTCTGAGTGCTCATTTTGTACGCCGCTCTTCAGGGCTCCGTTCCGACGTGCACGTCCTCAACAAAGGATAGGATTCATTGCTTCATGGCAAGTCATTCCAATCTTGCGCAGGAGAATACAGGTGGGTTTTCTTCGCTTCTTCTTCTTGGCATTTTGTCAGATATTAATAAGGAGGGCACAAGCCATGCAAATGCTTTCTTAGAGTTGACGTCTCCTTAGACCCGCCAAGCCTTTTTTTAAGCCTAATTTGAGCTACTTTTCCCCGGAGTCACACCATCTTTCATGCATCAAAAGGAAGATATCTACGATAAAAAAAAATATAAAAAGCTAGATTCGAAAAATAGAAATTAGATTATTAGAAAAAGTTGATACGCGAATTATGTGTTTTCTCTACAAGCGATTGATCGGATTTGATTGAATTACTTTAGACCGTTGATTGTATTTCAAGTTTTGCTTTATACGGGGCTCATTAAGGTTTCTCTTTTGCCTTCTTTTTCGGCGAGGAGTTTTATCGGAAAAACCACTAAGTACCTTCTCAAGCATGTCAAATACAAATTGTCTTTGACAACGAACTTATATATCATTTAGGAGCTACATTTACCAATACCATATGGGCAATTCAGTTCCAAGCATATTCATGTGAAAAATATATGGAAAAATTACCGAAACAATCCTAAATCAATGCTAATTTAGTTATAAACCTTTTTTTTAATCAATTCAGTCTTAAACCCTTTGTGCTTATATTAATTCAATCAGTCCGTCCAATTTTGGCTAAAAATTACCGACGTGGATACCAACCGTCATACGTAGATTGGCCAGCGCCGATGTGGGCACATTTAAGTAATACATTGGATTTCTTTTTATAACTTTTCCTTTTTTTTTTTTCCCTTTGGAAGGGTGTCGCACCCCTCGCAAAGGAGATTTAGAAATTAGAGTATTAGAGAAAGTTGACACGCATAATACGTTTTTCTCTGTAAGCGAGAATTGATTGAATTGCCTCATACTGTTGGGTGTATCTCGAGTTTTGCCCTTGTGATAGAGATTTCGGGGAATATTCGAGGCTTGTTCGGGTTTCTCCTTTGCCTTCTTAGTCGCTGACGAGGAGTTTTATTTGAAAAGCGAATTTTTTTTTTCTCAAGCATGTCTAATAAATATCGTATGGACATTTGTTTTTTAGATCCAATGGGGTTGACCATGCATAGCGTGTAAAAACTAGCATTTATTCAAAAACCTACATGATTAAAGAAATATTTTGACTGTTTCCTTGTGGGGAAGAAGCTTGATGTGAGATCTGAAAGGCATTGGTTTTTGGGAAACCAGAAGGACGAGGCTCCCCATGAATCGAGCAATTGATGCAGCACGAGCCTCCGGTGCGTTTCGGCCACGGACTCCCTCGCACGTCCAGATGCTTCGGATCCAAAGGTCTTGGTCTTGGCACGGCCTTGATCGTCCGTCCAATCATATTTCTTAACGGTATCGACAGCGATTTGACGACCGCACCGCTGGCGATCAGTATCGAGGAGCTTTCATCTGAGATGTGACTTTTGGGGTGACGATTCTTACGAGGTTGCGCATCGTTTTACTTATCCATCGGTGTTATATATGCACCGATGGGTTCATGAAACGATAAGGTGAACTTCAAGCTTGTGTTTTCTGGTCCACGTGAAAATCGATTATATTCCGATAATTTGCCGACTGATTTATTTGTTTTACCTTCTGCGTTCCTTGGAAAAACGTGCGATACGTAGCTTGATACTAGAAAGCTAGTGTATATACTCTAAAATCGTTAAATAAAGTGGTAAAAATTTAATACTCGATAGCCCCGAGCCCATATGGTGCATAGCCCATGAGCCTTCACAAGCCTATCTATCAATTGATCCACTCAATAATTTGTTTGCCTGAGGGTCCATGGGCAGAATCAAGGTTTTGTGCTCTTGCGCCACGATCTTAAAATCTTAAGGCCCGATCCTACATGCCAGAGCAAAATTTAAACTTATGAGCAATTAAGGTATTAACAACATCAATCTAATTTTTGGGTCAAGAAATGAGTCTCGCCGTGATCGGGATTTTCGAATCTCGAATATCCCAACTTGAACGGTTGGGAAAATTCAGGCGCCGATAGAAGGCCTAGGGTCAAAACATTTTGTAAACCGCGGGACCTTAGTGAATTAATGATGTGTGGATCACTCGAATGATGGACTATGGGTTATATGGGCTTCGAGCTATCGAGTATTAACTTTTACTACTCGATCTAGGTAGCTATCTTGTGAAGTATATATTATTTCCCTATTATAGGGCTCCATTGAAAAACCTTTTCCTAATAACAATCGTTTGCAAAAATAAATGGGCCTCCGCTAGCAAATGAGCTTCCAAATCCAACACCTTTCCTCCGACCTGCTATACCTTTTAACAACTCTCACGGGACGGCTGGTTCATTCGATTCTGATATCTTCCTCAGGCTTCCATCTCGACCACCATATGGAAACGACAAGCAAAAGAACTAGGAGTATTAGAAAAAGGCCATCCATGATGTCCAAAAAAAAAAAAAAAGCTAGTTGTTACACATTTTGCATTTATTTGGTGCTATGCTAGCATAATTATAGACAAACGAGAAGGATGACCAATATACTCTAAACTTGAAAAATTAATAAATATGTATATGTTTCTCAAAATAGCTGCCTAATTCAAAATCGACATTTCAATGTAGTTTGTGACTTTGCTAGGCTAGTTGGACGTTTTCTTTTAGACGGAGGATATTTCAAAGTGCAACCATTGTAGAACTTTTTTCTCTGTGCTTATAAACGCAATCCGAACCATTTATTTTGAAACATAAGTGAATTGACATGGATGCGAGTATCGTCGTTTTCTAAAATTGATGGTTGCGATTGCTCTTCGGAAGCAAATATATATATATATATATATCTTATTTCGGGGATCAGAAGGACCCCAACATTTGGTATTTGTTTCCAAATTAGAGCCACGGAATTCTATTGGTCTTGACTCGGTCAAATCTATTAATTTCCATTTGCACTTTCTTCAAATTTGTTCTATTTATCTTGTCAATAACAATTATTACGTCACAACAAGCATCACCACACGCGATGCACACCTTCGAGAGTCTATAGAGAGAGAGAGAAGGGTTTGAAAAAAAGGAGAACGACCTTTAATCGATCGAATCGATAACTCACACGTGTGTACAGATGCACCGCAAACTTGCGCGCGAGGGGGGCCCTGTTCCTTCGAAAGTTGAGCGACGGGAACTCGTGCCGAAAATTGCCCAAGAAAATTCAGCGACGTTCCTTTCAAACCTTTCTTTTTTGAAAAAAACTGCAGTCAAGACTTCAATAGGAATCGGCGTTCTTCTGATGGCTATAAAGTGCGGTCGTCCACACTGTCCCAAATCGTCTTCCCGAATTCAAAGATCATTTCCCATCTCTCACATGCTCAGAGCTGGAGTAACATCTCTGCAGGTTCTTCGAGGGGCAATATCAGCAAACCAAGACTATGACTAAGGTACTACAAGTAAAGTAGTGTTCTTTTGTATATCTGTACGTAGGTAGACTTAACACCACCATCTCCCCCACCCAAAAAAAAAAAAAAACCCTTAACGGTGTCAATTCAACCATAAACTTTTTTCATCTGTATCCATTCAGTCCATCTGAATCGGTTTTGATTGGAAATCGCCGAGGTGGCAGTATCAGCATTGGCACGGCCTTTTTTAAATAATAATTTAATAAAATTTTGAACCTTTTATAATTATGTCTTGGTTTCTCTTCCCCCCGGACCTGGGGTCGGCGAGGGCATGGGCGCATAGCAAGAGCCATGACGCCCTTGCTGGGCAAAGTCTAGGAAAAAAACAAAAGAAAGAAGAAGAAAAGAACACGTCGACGTTGGTGCCTGTCTGTTGAAATTGGCCGAACGGGCTGAGTTGACACAAATGCAAAATATTTATGACTGAACTAGCAAAAAAAAAAAGATTTAAAATTGAATTGGCATAATAAGTTTAGGAATTTTTTGGTAATTCTCTATTTATATGTATATGTACACTTATATTATCATTTAATTGCTGCTAATATTATGTTGTTAATATTGTTATGATTGTAGCAATGGTCAAGGTGTCCATGAACGGTAGGAATCAGAAGTTCTCACTCTTTCCAAATTGTGGAAGGCAAGATAATCGCCTGAAGGCTCTTCAAATTGCAGCGGCTGTCCCGGGTAATGATAAAAATCTCTTCTACTTTTGCATTTTATTTAACAAAATAAGCACTTTACTTTCAGGGTTGTCCATAAGAAAGATTAATGCTTTTTAGTTCTGATGCTTGTTAAAGACAGAAATTGATCGGACAATGATGGTATATCGAAACATGTTCCGTGTGGCTTTCTAGTAGAATGGGTTTAACTAGTCAGTGGCTTCTTCACTTGATCGATGAGTTTAGGGTTCCAATCGTTGAGTCTGAAAGGAACGGATCGAGACGTGATTGAAGTAACAGCGGACGGAGTCGACGCGGCCGAGCTCACCAGGAAGCTTCGCAAGAGCGTGGGTTATGCAAATTTGGAGACGGTCATGGAAGTCAAAGAAGAGAAGAAGCAAGAGGAGAAGAAGCCCGAGAAGGATGAGTCACCCAAGCCGGCGGAGCAGCCGGTTGTCTGGCCGTCTACGTCGTACGTTGTGATGGAGACCCAACCGGCTTGTTGTACAATCATGTAGCTCGCTCTCTCTCTCAATCTCTCGAGCTACATCGTGACATATTTGGGATTGGTTTCCTGGTCACCATTTTCTTTTTTCCTTATGTTCAAGCCTTCGGAAAATGGTAATTGTGTTTAGATTGGTCGATGAAGTTTGTTGTAACATCTCGAATTTCGGTCGTTTGTAAGATAAATAATATTGAATTTTTGATGATTGAGAGAAAAAAAATTGGACATCGCCTCAAAAGGCTCAGAAATTGGTCGATTAATTTCGGAGTGCCGAGAATAAAGGCGGTAAATTAAAAATGACCGTTTCACCCTAGTTTGCTTTAGACTCCCTAGATAGTAGGTAGTGAAATTCTTATTTTTTTTTTGCGAAATTAGAATTCTAATTTGATGCAATCTCGTGATCAATTCCATTCGCGTTTGAACCCTAGTCTGCTCAGTTTGAGCCCGATCAATCTTGATTTGCATGAATCCCAAGAAATGTATCATCAGATGTCAAATTAATCGCGTCAATCGATCATCGATCACTGTCAGTCAAAATTTTGACCGATCAAATCATGAAGAGTGCGATCAACCAATGAATAGTGCCGTGAATAGTAAAAATCAATAATTCACTTTTTGAGATATCAAACAAACACTTTTCAAAAATTCATTGGCTTTCCTCCTAACCTGCTATATCTTTTGACAACCCTCACAGGCTTTGATGGCGACCGGTTCATCCGATTCCGGTGTCTCCAGCAGCGTCTCGGTATCGGTCACCTAATACAAAAGCATGCACAAGAGATCCTAGGATTATCAGAGAATGGCCATTCAGGGTGTCCTAAAAGGGCAAAAAAAAAAAAAAAGAAAAGGAAATTTGGCACGAAGGTACGTTTCATCCTTACACTTGGAGGGGCAACAGCTATATTTTTGGCTTCCAAATAATTCGAACGCGACGGAGATTCGACGGGGCAGCCCGAATCATCTGGCTTGAGTGCAGACAGAGCAATGGCGGCTCTCGAGCTGACGAAACCAGCTCTCAACTTCCACGGCGGAGCAAGTTCGAGCCGAGAAGACGACCCATTACGGGCCAGAGCGAACAGACCAATCAAGATCAACGCTAGCGGAACGAAAAGATACAGAACCAGAGGCGAACCGAATGATCGGGGCGCAGCCGACGAGGCCTTCTGAGTGCTCATTTTGTACGCTGCTCTTCCGGGTTCTGTTCCGGCGTGCACGTCCTCAACAAAGGATAGGATTCATTGCTTCATGGCAAGTCATTCCAATCTTGCGCAGGAGAATTCAAGTGGGTTTTCCTCGCTTCTTCTTCTTGGCATTTTGTCGGATGCTAATAAGGAGAGCACAAGCCATGCAAACGCTTTCTTAGAGTTGACGTCTCCTTAGACCCGCCAAGCCTTTTTTTAAGCCTAAGTTGAGCTACTTTTCCCCGGAGTCACACCATCTTTCATGCATCAAAAGGAAGATATCTGCGATGAAAAAAAATATAAAAAGCGAGATTCGAAAAATAGAAATTAGAGTATTAGGAAAAGTTGATACGCGAATTACGTGTTTTCTCTACGAGCGATTGACCGGATTTGATTGAATTACTTTAGACTGTCGAGTGTGTCTCGAGTTTTGCTTTATACGGGGCTCATTAAGGTTTCTCTTTTGCCTTCTTTTTCGACGAGGAGTTTTATCAAAAAAACCACAAAGTACTTTGTCGAGCATGTCAAATACAAATTGTCATAGACAACCAACTTATATATAATTTAGGAGTTACATCCACTGATACCATATGGGCAATTCAATTTCAAGCATATTCATGTGAAAATATACATGAAAAACTTATCGGAACAATTCTAAGCCTATGTCAATTTAGTCATAAACTTTTTTTTTTAAATCGATTCAGTCTTAAACCTTTTGTATTTGTGTTAATTCAGTTCGTCCGTCCAATTTTGGCTGAAAATTACCGACGTGGATACCAACCATCCTACGTGGATTGGCCGATGCTGATGTGGGCAAATTTGAGTAATATATAATATTTTTGGATTTTTTAATAACTTTTCCTTTTTTTTTTTTCTAGAAGGGTGTTGCAGCCCTCGCAAAGGAAATGTAGAAATTAGAGTATTAGGGAAAGTTGACACGCATGATACGTGCTTTCTCCATAAGCGAGATTTGATTGAATTGCCTCATACTGTTGGGTGTATCTCGAGTTTTGCCCTCGCGATGGAGATTTCACGGAATATTTGAGGCTCGTTCGGGTTTCTCCTTTGCCATCTTAGCCGTCGATGAGGAGTTTTATTTGAAAAGCGAAAAAAATAATTTCTCAAGCATGTCTAATAAATATTGTGTGGACAATTTTTTTTAAAGATCAAATGGGGTTGCCCGTGGCGTGTAAAACTAGCATTTATTCAAAAACTTACATGATTAAAGAAATATTTTGACTGTTTCCTTGTTGGGAAGAAGTTTGATGTGAGATCTGAAAGGCATTGGTTTTTGGGAAACCAGAAGGACGAGGCTCCCCATGAATCGAGCAATTGATGCAGGACGGGCCTCCGGTGCGTTTCGGCCACGGACTCCCGCGCACGAGCCATCGATCCACGTCCAGATGCTTCAGATCCAAGGTTTTGGTCTTGGCATGGCCTTGATCGTCCGTCCGATCACATAAATTCGTCCGATCATGTTTCTTAACAGTACCTACAGAGATTCGACGATCGCACCGCCGGAGATCGGTATCATGGAGCTTTCATCCGAGATGTCGCTTTTAGGTGACGATTCTTACGAGGTTGCACGCCATTTTACCTATCCGTTGGTGTTAAGTATGCACGGACGAGCTCGTGAAGGGATAAGGTGAACTTTGAGCTTATGTCCTCTAGTCAACGTGGAAATCGATTAGATTCCAATAATTTGTTGACTGATTTGTTTGTTTAACCTTCTAAATTCCTTGGCAAAACATGCGATACGTAGCTTGATACTAGAAAGGTAGTGTATATACTTTAAGCTAGTGTATGTACTCTAAAATCGGAAAATAAAGTGGTAAAAATTTAACACTCGATAGCCTCGAGCCCATATGGTGCATAGCCCATGAGCCTTCACAAGCCTATCTATCAATTGATCCACTCAATAATTTGTTTGCCGGAGGGTCCATGGGCAGAATCAAGGTTTTGTGCTCTTGCGTTGCGATCTTAAAATCTAGAGGCCCAATCCTACATGCCTGAGCTAAATTAAAACTTATAAGCAATTAAGGTACTAATAGCATCAATCTAATTTTTGGGTCAAGAAATGAGTCCCGCCGCGATCGGGGATTTCGAATCTTGAATATCCCAACTTGAATGATTGGGAAAATTCAGGCACCAATCGAGGGCCTAAGAACAAAACATTTTGTAGACCAAGCATGGGCCCATGTGCCCTTAGTGAATTACTGATGAGTGGATCACTCAATTGATAGGCTAAGGGCTATATGGGCTTAGAGTTATCGAGTATTAACTTTTGCCACTTGATTTAGGCAGCAATCTTGTGAAGCATATATTATTTCCTGATTTTAGGGCTCCATTGAAAAAACTTTTCCTAATATCAATCGCTTACAAAAATAAACAGGCCTCTACTAGCAAATGAGCTTCCAAACCCAATACCTTTCCTCCGACCTGCTATACCTTTTAAAAGCTTTCACAGGCTGGCTAGTTCATTCGATTCCGATATCGTCCTCAAGGTCCCATCTCGACCACCATATGGAAATGACAAGCAAAAGAACTAGGCATATTAGAAAAAAGGCCATTCATGATTTCCAAAAAAAAGCTAGTTGTTCAACATTTTGCATTTATTTGGTGCTATGCTAGCATAAGTATAGACAACGAGAAGGATAATCAATATACTCTAAACTCGAAAAATTAATATATATGTATATATGTATAGGTTTCTCAAAATAGCTTCCTAAATCAAAATCGACATTTCAATATAGTTTGCGACTTTGCTAGGCAAGTTGGATGTTTTCTTTTAGACAGAGAAAATTTTCAAAGTGCAACCATTGGAGAACTTTTTTTCTTTGTGCTTATAAACGCAATCCGAACCATCTATTTTGATCCATAAGTGAATTCGCATGGATGCGAGAATTGTCGTTTTCTAAAATTGATGGTCGCGATTGCTCTTCAGAAGCAAATTAAAAAAAAAATTCGTATTTCATGGATAAGGAGCACCCCAACATTTGGCGGCCGTTTTCCAATTAGAGCCACGGAATTCTCTTGGTCTTGATTCGATCAAATCTATTAATTCCCATTTGGACTTTTTTCAAGCTTGTTGTATTCATCTTCTCAAATGTCAATGTCTTGCTTAGAACAATGATTAGCCGCCGGTCGGCTGGCCAAAAGTCTGTCAGATGGACCGAATTGGCACAATTACAAAAAGTTTAGGATCGAATCGGCGTAATTGCAACAAATTTCAAATTTTTTTTTAGTAATTTTTTCGGTAATCGACCAATAGCTGAAGAGCTATGGTCTCAATCGGAGTCACCCCTCAACATCCACTGTCTAAAGCTCGATCAAATCTATCAATTCCCATTTTGGACTTTCTTCAAGTTTGTTCTATTCATCTCGTCAAAATAACAATTATTACGTCACTCTACAAGCATCACCGCACGTGACGCCCACCTTTGGGAGAGCGAGAGACAGAGAGGGGGGCGCGGGAGTTTTGGAAAAAAGAGAACGGCCTTTGATCGATCCAATCGATAACTCACACGTGTGTACATGTGGGCCGCAAAAATTGCGCGCGAGGGGGACTTGAACGATCGGAGTTGCTTTCGATAATTGATAATCGAGCAACAAGAACTCGTGCCGAAATTGCCCAAGAAAATTCAGCGACGTTCCTTTCAACCCTTTCTTTTTTGAAAAAAACTGCAGTCAAGACTTCAATAGGGAATCGGCGTTCTTCTGATGGCTATAAAGTGCGGTCGTCGACGCTGTCCCAAATCGTCTTCCCGAATTCAAAGATCCTTCCCATCTCTCGTATGCTCAGAGCTGGAGTAACCTCTCCGCAGGTTCTTCGAGGGGCAATATCAGCAAACCAAGACTATGACTAAGGTACTACAAGTAAAGTAGTGCTCTTTTGTATATCTGTATGTAGGTAGAATTGCCCGAAAAAAAAAGGAGAAAAAAAACCCATGACGGTGTCGATTCAATCGTAAACTCTTTCCATCTGTGTCCATTCAGTCCATCCCATCAGTTTTGGTCGGAAATCGCGGAGGTGACAGTATCACCGACATGGCCTTTTTTAAATAATAATTTGATAATTTTTCGAATCTGGTATAATTCTATCCCCCCCTCCCCCGGCGAGAACTTAGGGCCAGTGAGGGCAAGGGCGCGTAGCAAGAGCCACGACACCCTTGCCGGGCTAAGTCCAGGAAGAGAGAGAGAGAGAGAGAGAGAGAGAGAGAGAGAGAGAGAGAAGAAGAAGAAGAAGAAGAAGAAGAAGAAGAAGAAGAAGAAGAGAACACGTCAACGTCGGCGCCTGTCGATTGAAATTGGTTGAACGAACTAAATTGATACAAATGCAAAATGTTTATGACTGAACTGGCAAAAAAAAAGATTTAAGACTGAATTGACACAATAAATTTAGGAATTTTTGGGTAATTCTCTGTTTATATGTATTTGTACACTTATATTATCATTTAATTGCTGCTAATATTATGTTGTTAATATTGTTATGATTGCAGCAAAAGGTCGTGGTCAAGGTGTCCATGAACAATGGGAATCACAAGTTCTCCCTCTTTCCAAATTGTAGAAGGCAAGATAATCGCGTGAAGGCTCTTCAAATTGCAGCGGCTGTCCCTGGTGATGATGAAAATCTCTTCTACTTTCGCATTTTGTTTAACAAAATAAGCACTTTATTTTCAGGGTTGTCCATAAGAAAGATTAATGCTTTTTAGTTCTGATGCTTGTTAAAGACAGAAATAGATTGGACAATGATGGTATATCGAAACATGTTTTGTGTGGCTTCCTAGCAGAAGAAGGGGGTTTAACTAGTCAATGGTTTCTTCGCTTGATCGATGAGTGTAGGGTTCCAATCGTTGAGTCTGAAAGGAACGGATCGGGACGTGATTGAAGTAACAGGGGACGGAGTTGACGCGGTCGACCTCACCAATAAGCTTCGCAAGAGCTTGGGTTATGCGAATTTGGAGGCGGTCACGGAAGTCAAAGAGGAGAAGAAGAAAGAAGAGACAAAGCCCAAGAAGGACGAGTCGCCCAAGCCGGCAGAGCCGCAGGTTGTCTGGCTGCCTCCGCCGTGCACTGTGGTGATGGAGCCCCAATCACCTTGCTGTACAATCATGTAGCGCGCTCTCTCTCTCTCGATCTCTCGAGCTACACCGTGTGATATTTGGGATCGGTTTCCTGATCAACATCTTCTTTTTGCCTTATGTTCAAGCCTTCGGAAAATGGTAATCGTGTTTTAGATTGGTCGATCAAGCTTGTCCATAGCGATGGTTCCAATCACGCTACGCTTGCGGGTCAAATTTTAACACGCGAATGAAATATCCGAGAACCCTACGACTGAAAAACTAACTGCCCAATGAGAACAAAAATAAACTAAATTTATCACAAGGTAAAAAAAAAAAAAAACACAGAGTTGCATAAATAAATACATCTTGAAGCCTGTTTCTGCAATCAAGCTCTTTCTGGGATGGGCTTGGATCTCCTTTGAACGGCACTAGGATATTGAGTCCACCCTTGACGTCCCTATCCCAGCGAGCGTAGAATCAAATGCCCTCCTGGGATCGAGGAGGATCGCATGCTCGATCGAAATTATCATTCGACTCACAACGCTAACTTAGACCAAGATTCATTCTAAGGTAGGCGTTCTTTCTGATTGACGTAGTTCACGAGTATTTGGGTTTGAGAGATGGACTTTTGAGGTCCCTCCTTCCTCCCATCAGAACTTCAAGGTCCCATGTAGAACGTCCTCAAAAGTTTTTTTTTTTTCTCTCCCCCCCCCCCCCCCCCGAAGCACGACGTTCTAAGCTAGCCAAGGCAATCGCTAGTCGACGAACCTTGTTCTTGTATCACTTTATCCGTTTCTTCCTGGCGGCCGTACCCCGAGATAAGGCACTTCTTTTCTTTTTGTGCGATTGCTTTCGTCATCTTTTTTTTTTTGCTAATCAATGGCCTAATGCCCTAGAAAAACTCCAACTTTAACTGTTAACTCCATTTGTACTTTTGTCCCATGAAAAAATCCAATTTTAGGTGCAATCTCAGCTTTCCATTTCTCAGTTGTCAGTAAGAAATTTTGGACGGAGAGTTAATGGGGTCAGATTTGTGACTTAAGTAACATGTTGTGATTTTTCATGAGACTGTAAAAGTTTTAGGATAAAATCAGGATTGGACGGTAAAATTGAGATTGGACCTAAAGTTGAAAATTTTTCATAGGATAATTTTTTTTTATGGTAGAATTGAGACATGACCTAAAGATGAAGCCTTTTTATAGGACAAAAAAAAAACATAAGGTAAAATTGAGACTAGACTTAAAATTGGAAGTTTTTTTTTTAGACAAAAGGTGAAATTGGGAGAAGGACTAAAACTGAAGGCTTTTTTTAGGGCATTAGGCCGCTAATCATTTTGTTAAAAAAGGTGTGAACTAAAAAAGAACACGTTAATTGTTAGACATGAGAGGGAGCATCAATATATCGGTACAATCCATGTAACAATTATCGAATATAAAATTTATAGAAATCCAGTATTTTGAGCAGATCTGGGCTCTTACTACAACATTTGCTACATACCACCCACGTATTACATACTACCCTAGAAAATTTACATGGAGAGAGAGGGAAAAACGACATCTATAGCCATGAAATGTACCCTCAATCCATTTTTTTGTTTGTTTTTGTTTTGGCCTTTGAAATATTTCAAAACTGTGGTGCAAACTTTAATGGACTAGAAAGGTCAAAATGAGTAAATTCCCTAGTCCCCACTTCCACCATTTCCTTTTGCATTGCCACCTTGATCAAATCGAATTATATATATATCAAGTCCACACTGTCCACACATTTCGACAATTTCCTCTGCACTCACATGAATACAAATAGTAATATAGCTGACCTTGTAAGAAGAAGAAGTATCTATATGACCATAACTCATATCCTCACTGCCCACTTTCCTAAAGTTCCTACAAAGGTACAAGAACGATTCTCATTTACTATTTTATAGGAAATATGAAGGTCAATATGCGATGAATACACTACAAGACGGTGATTTACATGATGTAATCGGTTAATAATTCGTTGCCTCGTATGCTATGCATTCCATCTTGCTTTCTTCCATTCATCCACACATCTTGTTTTTTTAACAGGTTGGTCATATGACTTATTATTGTCACACAATGTTGTTTTTCCTCACAGAGTGTCACGACCTAGCTTTTTCCTCCTGTAAAGGTCCAGCGGAATTAGAAGTATTGCTTATTAGTCTAGGGTGTAAACTCTCCTAAGTCCTATCTCGCGTGATGTTGGGTTTCGTTTACTATGATTAGCAATTTAAATAGTCACTAGGAGTCGCTACTAGCCTATTGGTGTTGACTAGAAATCAATTGAGATATAAAAGTGTTAACCATTCTTCTTCCTCTCTTTTTAGTTTTTTTTTTTTCGGCTAGAGTTGTTTGAGTGGAGACTCTCTCTCTCTCTCCTTCACAAACATTATAAAGAGGACTATCCCATCTTCTCTTCTTTTACTCTACTCGTGCAAGGGGCTGATGCGAGTGCCCTAACGAAAGCAGTTGCCATGAGCCTCTCCGTTCACCTTCTCGTCCTCTTTCTTCTTTCGTTAGCACAGCACCAGACACCCGCTTTTGCTGCCAAAGAGGTGAGCACTCAAAGTTTGAGCAGTTCGGCACTGATCCATTTGACAATGGAATCTCTCCATTTTTGTGTTAGCATCATCAGGAATCTTTTCCCTTTTTGTCCTGTGTCTCTTTGTGCGCAAGGGATCGAAGTCGGCAATGTACACTGTAGATTGTACCGGTCACGCAGGACAGAAAGAGGAGAAGACATGGTCACGTGAACCACTCCCGGATGACGTGGAGGACACCCCATCTTTTTCTCCCTCCACAGAGAATAGACCCATCTGACGGCCGACGCCGGGCCACGCGACGTCCCGACGAGCACTTGGTGAAGAGCTTTTTGAGTTTTGGCCGGCCCACCTCCCTTCTGTTTCGCTGCTGTCATAAATTTGACGTGCAACTTGCAATTCTTGATGACAAGGGGGCGCGCATGATAACAACACTTGTGAAAGCAAATTTATGCTCTAGCAGGAGCAAAAATTTATTTGATAATATAACTTTTGAAATAAAAAATCATTTGATAAAATTTTTTTACTTTTGAAAGAAATTTTTACTTTTGAAGTGAATTTTTATTGCCGAAACTGTTTTCTCTCTAATTTGAAAAGTTTTTTAAAAAATACTTCTTTACTTGAGAAATATTTTTTGGACTAAAAAAAAACTCAAAAAGTACTTCTCACCTTACTCTTCTTTTATTACACCCCCACTCTCTTTTTAGCCATCACCCAATGCTGATTGCCACCATCCGTGGATCATCGGCGCCACCGACCACTGCCCACCGCTCATTGTCGACTATCGCCAACCGTCGGTCCCTGCTACCAAACATCCACCAACGCATCGCCTGTCGTTGCAATCTACCGCGAACCTTCACCGATTGCCGCCGTCAAATCGCTGTCTCCGGTCACCGAAGTAAAAAATAAATAATGATTTTTGTCTTTAAAAAGTAAATAATATTTTTAATAATAAAAATTATTCCTAAAAAAATCTAAAATGTTTAAAAAATAAGTAGAATTTTTTCGGCTACCGATGATAGTTTTTCGTAGGAGATTTTGTGTTAATAATGCCTCGAAAATAAAACTTTTCAATCGTTATCACACGAAATTCACCAATTAGAAATCAATTCTTGGAATAGAAATAGAAAACTCAACTTTTGCTTCTGACTAGAAGTAGAAAAATTAAGTTCTAGTCAGAAATTGATTTCTACAGCAGAAGTGTTATTATGCGTGCCCAAAGTCGCGCCGCCCTTCGTTACCACAATGCTCGTTGTTCCATTCCATGCCTTTTTTTTTTGTGAAGCGCGAAAACCTCCAAATAGTTAACAATAGAGCGATGTCTCTTCAATCACGTGTATGTCACATATCGATTGAAAATTCGTTTTGCTTTTTTTTTCTACCAAGGAGGCGCCTTTATTTTTGGTTGTCCATCTTTAATGCTTATTGTTGATTTTTCTTATTTTGGCAGAGGACCCAAGAGTGGTGTCGGTTTTTCTGAATGAGGGCAAGAAACTACACACAACAAGGTCGTGGGAATTCCTAGGCCTCGAGGCAAACGGCGTGATTCCTTCCCATTCAATTTGGAAGAAAGCTCGTTTCGGCGAAGATACCATCATTGGCAACCTTGACACTGGCAAGCGACCTCGACCCACTATTTTGTTTTTTGCTTTTTGCTTTCTTATTTCACGGCGTGTTTTTCTTTGACAAAAATAACATAAGAGTCCTCAAAATTCCCAAACGTTGACTGACACCGCAGCCGGAGCGGGGTTTTCTAGTCAACAATCTGCCGATAAAGAAACGTGAATGTTTCAAGATCCCATCTAATGATTTTTTGTCGGCTCTTCGTGTCTCAATCCGTATCGTATCTACAACTATCTATACCCATCTGAAGATTTTGTTTTGCTAAAACTATCGACTTTGCGTCATGGACTCACCGTCCTACGCACGTTGTACCGATCGAGGCATAGCATAAGAGGGTAGGTATTAAAGAAATGGGTATCGAGATGAGCACGCTCCGATGTGCTTAATCTTCATTAGGCAAGTAAATACGGCAAGATCTGCCATTAATGATGGGAAAGTGTCTGCGTAATCCATTGGCGCATGCAGGGGCGTGGCCAGAGTCGAAGAGCTTTAGCGATGAAGGGTTGGGACCGATCCCTCCAAAGTGGAGAGGAATCTGCCAAAACGACAAGGATCCTCGCTTTCGCTGCAACAGGTTCTTCTCCTTCTTCTCCTTGCTCCCACTTTCTTTTCCTTGTCCTTCCTCTTCAACCCTGACTTTTCTCCATGATAGAGTTGGGGAAGTCTCCCAAGGCTTTTAGGCAATTTCCTCTTTAGGTCAATTCCTTAGTATTAGACAAACGGACCCTTAGAAGCAACACAACTTTTGAACAACTTATACGATACAATCCACGCGACAAGATTAAAGAACAGATAACGACGTTGATAGTCTCTAAATTTTGATCCGACATATAATGTTATCCTTGGACCGTTGAAACGTTCAACGTGATCCGCGAATTATTCACAAAAATATTCAATGTAATCCATCATTTTTCCACGATAAAGTTAGATCAATCTGTCGGCACTATTCGCAAAGTTTATATAATTGCACTATTATCCATGTTTTAAAATATCTTTTCATTTCAACCTGCTTCCTAAATAAACAAAAGAATATTCTATCTTTTGTTGACTTTTTACCCTTTTCATGATCTCCCACCGCCCTCGTCATTGGCCACTTCGCGAGCCCCCAGCCTAAATCCCTCTCTCGATCACACTTTTGCCTCCACGTTCGGCCTAGTCACTGGGTCGGATCAGCGTTCATGATGCCATATCGGGTCTTACCAAGCCCGGTGGTGAGACCACTTACCCTTCCTTCCGAAAATTAGGATTTTCTTTGGATCCGTGGTCTTTTATATAAAGTTCTCAAAAGAAAAAGTTATTTGTTATTTTCAAGTTACCGCCTATTTTAATAGAATTCCATGTAAATGTGTTGATATGCGTGGAGGTAATCAATTCGACATATGGAACCTTTTTTTCTCCCTTTATTAATTTTTCTCAAGAATTGGTTGACTTTCATAAGGGATGTGTAACTGGACTGGATTCACTCGAAACTCAAATGAACCACCAGGTGCGGGCACCCATTCTTATTCAAACCGGTCCAAAAAACGGTTCTAAATTTTGGGAATCGGCTGAAACTGGGCCGGTTCTTAGTTGCAAATACCTAAGAACTAGACCGGTTTTGAAATCAATTTGTAACAACTGTTTAAAAAAAAACTAGTCTTACTCGCTTCATCTCCTCTATTTTTGGTGGATTGTAATTTCTATTATTGATATTAGATATTGTTGCTTTTAGTGGATAGTGATTCATCTTTTACTTTGAATCATCTCATTACTACTCATATTATTTTGCTGAAAAAAATAAATGAAACAAAAAAAAGAAAAAACAGGTTCTCGGATAGACTCTGGAACTGGATCGAAAAAACTGGGTAGGTTCCAAAATATATTCTACGACAAACAGGGAAAGTTTCAATTTTTCATTAATTTAGAACCGGTTATAATAGGGTCGGTTTCAGGGTTTAGGTCCAAAATTTACCCATCAGGCCATGCTAACCCATAACTTTTATGGTACGTAACTATTTGTAATCTCCTCCTCCATTGTCATAATGGTTGTTCCAATTTTTCATCTTCCTTGAAAATGGATAAACGTCATTTTGCTCCGCTAATTCGCTTTGACGAGTTCTTGGGTCTGAACAATCTTTTCTTTGTTCTTTTTCCGCTTTTGTTTTTGTCCAAAAATCAAATTTGGTCAAAGGATTTAAAACCCATAATTGTTGACTTTTGTCTCCGTTGACTTTTTTCCACACCACATGACTAATTCACATTCAAAGCTAAGCTTCAAATACTCTCGATCAGTTGTAGATAATATTGTTCACCGAGACGAGAAAAATTCTACTCGATTACTCATAGTGTTGGTTCGTTCCATTTACTTTGTTATGAAAAGTTGATGAATTATATCGAACAAATTAGAGGTTTGGTGGCTGGGTTGAACATTCATGAATATTTTAAGGATCTTGTTAAACAAGTTAAAAATCTTACACCTTTGGCAAAAATTTAAGGATGAGTAGTGTCATTTCTTTCTATTGTACTCATTCCATTTTCCTACCATAAATACTTTAAGGAAATTGTAAAACAAATTTTGGAAAAGAAAAGACAAAATTTACTCCAGTCAACGGGAACATCGAATCCGCAGGAAGCTCATCGGCGCCAGATACTTCCATGAAGGCTATGCCGCGGCGGTGGGACCCCTCAACGCCTCCTTCGACACCCCCCGCGACAAGGAAGGCCACGGGTCCCACACCCTCTCCACCGCCGGCGGCAACTTCGTCCCCGGTGCCAGCGTCTTTGGCTACGGCCGAGGCACCGCCAAGGGTGGCTCCCCAAGAGCCCGAGTCGCCACCTACAAGGTCTGCTGGCCGCCGACCACCGGCAGAGATTGCTACGACGCGGACATCCTGGCTGCCTTCGATGCTGCCATACACGACGGCGTGGACGTCCTCTCTGTCTCCCTCGGTGGTAGACCCTCCCCGCTGTTCAACGACAGCATCGCGATCGGCTCCTTCCATGCCGTGAAGAATGGCATCGTCGTGGTTTGTTCTGCGGGGAATGCTGGGCCCAACGACGGCACGGTCACGAATATTTCGCCTTGGCTGATTACGGTGGCAGCAAGCACCATGGACCGGGATTTCTCTAACTATGTGGTGATTGGCAACAAGAAGCGATTCAAGGTCAGTCTCTCTCGCTCGATCGGTGAAGCTGTTCTTAGGGTTTGAGACAAATTACCAATTTGAAGAACCACGCGATTGCACGTTCGAAGGTTCCATGTCCGCAAGATGATTAGCAAATAAGGCCTAATTCTGTAAAAATGTCTCCTTTTGGCTCTCTCTTTTTGCCCTGAAGGGTGCGAGCTTATCCCCAAATTCCTTGCCTGGAAGCAAGTTCTACAAGTTGATCAGCGCAGCGGAGGCAAGATTGCCGAATGTGCCGGCCGATGAAGCGTAAGAATCACAACCATTTCCGTACGATTGGTGTCTTGAAATTTCCGTTTCTAGCTGAACCTTCCTACCGATTTACCTCTTTCGCTTAGCTTGATAAATACTCTATTGCTAATTTTTCATATGTATATGGTTGCATAACGCAGGATGCTCTGCAAGAATGGAACGCTTGATCCGAGAAAGGTGAAGGGGAAGATCCTTGTTTGCCTTCTCCTAGGCTACTTTGGTGTCGGCAAGGGGGAGCAGGCCTTCCTGGCCGGTGCGGTCGGGATGGTCCTTGCCAATAATTTTTTATCGAGAAACGAAATCATCCCGGAACTGCATGTCCTTCCCGCATCCCATGTCGACCACACCGACGGGGCCGCCATCTTCAATTACATCAACTCGACTAAGTAAGCTCACACAGGCTCCCTTTCACTCCCAAAAGACAGATTCTGCTGCGAAGCGATGTCATTCTTAGTCCAGCTCATGAGGCTGCCACAAATTGTGCCTGCATGATTTGACTTGTTTGTGCAACCTTTTGTTGCGACAGGTTTCCCATTGCTCAGATCACACGTGTAGCGACAACCATGGGAGTGAAGCCGTCTCCATTCATGGCCTTTTTTTCCTCGAAGGGGCCGAACACTATCACACCCGAAATTCTAAAGGTACTCTGAAGGTTCATTGCAGATTTAGCCACACTGCTTTAGTAATGATAGCTAGTTGAGTTACTGAAGTGATCGTGAACAGCCGGATATTATTGCACCTGGAGTCAGTGTCATAGCTGCCTACACTGAAGCAGAGGGTCCGACAAATGAGGATTTCGATAAACGCCGGGTTCGTTTTAATGTGGATTCGGGCACCTCGATGTCGTGTCCTCACGTTTCTGGCGTTGCCGGTCTTCTGAAAACTCTACACCCGGAATGGAGTCCTGCTACAATTCGATCAGCAATCATGACTAGTGGTGAGTATGAATGGACTATATACTTCGACTATATTATGGTCTCAAATGTTATATCTGATGGGCACACTGAATCTTAGGGGAGTGAAAATGGCAAACCTTCCTCTCTTGCAATCTCCACTGAAAACAATCTGGTCATGACTAATTAGCCTGGTGTTTGATAAGCATTTCCAAGATGCGTGATGTATTGACAGATCTTTGCCCCTTGTCTGTTTGCTTGTAGCGACAGTACAAGATAATGCAATGGAATCGATCATCAACGCCTCCTACTACAAGGCGACTCCTTTCAGTTACGGAGCTGGACACATCCAACCCAACCGTGCTATGGACCCTGGCCTGGTCTATGATCTGGGAATCAAAGATTATCTCAACTTCTTGTGCTCTCTAGGTTACAACGCGATGCAGATCTCGAACATCACCGGCCGTGCCTATAGTTGTTCGAAACGCATCAGTCTTCTAGACTTCAACTATCCTTCGATCACGGTCCCTAAGCTCTCAAGATCAATCACGGTGACTCGAACTGTGAAGAACGTTGGCTTTCCAGGGACCTACAGGGCGTCGATAATGCAACCGCATGGAGTTTCGGTTCTTGTCAAGCCAGCCTACTTGAAGTTCAAGAAGATTGGTGAAGAGAAGTCTTTCAAGGTCGTGCTGAAGGCGAAAGGAGCCAAAGCGAATAAGGACTACTCGTTCGGAGAGCTGATATGGTCGGACACTAAACATCATGTGAGGAGCCCTATTGTTGTGATGGCCGCTTCTTGACTGTCATTGTAGTGCCGAAGAAGGGCGGGCCTTCTTATTAAACCGATGTCCACCCTAGTATCGAACGGTGCTTCATGCATTTAAAATAATGGCTTGCAAAATTATAAGATGTGGAGATTTATCACTTCAGAAAACTAGGTTGAAGATTATTAGTTATATTCATCTAAAAGCTAATCGGTCTTCATAATGAGAGCATTATGAATATTAGCCACGCAAAAGACCCGACTCATCCGGTAGGGCCCCGACCGGAGTGGACTTTGCAAGAATTTGGGCTCCGTTTGGATTGAAAGTAGCATAAATACATCTTAAAGCCCGTTTCTACAATCAAGCCCTATCTGGATCGGGCTTGGATTTGAGATAGGACTTTTCGAGTCCCTCCTTTCTTCCATCCATCAGAACTTCAAGGTCCCAAGTAGAACGTCCTCAATTTTTTTTTTCTTTTTAACATTCCAAAACACGTCGTTCCAATCTATCCAAAGCAATCGCTAGTCGACAAACCCGTTTTTGTAACCCCGAAATAAGGCACTTCTTTTCTTTTCGTGGGATTGCTTTCGTCATCTTTTCTATTGATCAATGGCCTAACATCCTAAAAACCCCTTAACTTTAGCTCTTGTCCCAATTCTACCCTAATTTTTTTTTGTCCCAAATGAAACCCCTAACTTTAATCCAATCTCAAATCTACCATAAAGTTTTTATTTGTCTTATAAAAAACGCTCAACTTTAGGTCTATTACCTATTATATTCTAAACTTCTTTTATCTCATTAAAAAAAAAACCTCAGCTTTAAGTTCAATTTTAATTTTACTCTAGTTTGTTTTTTTTTTGTCTCATAAAAGATCACAGACTTTTACTTAATATCTAAATTTGCTTCCACTAATCCTCCATAAAAATTGGCCTTAGTGATTTTTGTTCGATCTTCAATCTTTCGTGCTTGGGAATGCTCCATATCTTGTAGTAAGAGAGCTTGTGCTCGAGACGCTTGAATAACTCGTACTTGGGAGTTTTCTATTTCTCGATTGTCAAGAAGAAATTTTGGACGGAAAGTTAATGGGGGCAGATTTGTGACTTAAGGAAAAGTTTTTGTTTTTTTTTACGAGACTATAAAAATGTTGGGTAAAATTGAAACTGTACAGTAAAATCGGGACTGGACCTAAAGTTTGAGATTTTTTCATAGGACAAAAAAAGCTAAGGGTAGACTAACAACAAAACATAAAGTCGAGGGTTTTGTATGAGACAAAAAAAAAGGCTTACGGTAGAATTGTGACCAAACCTAAAGCTGAAAGTTTCTTTAAGACAAAAGGTAGAATTGGGACAAGAGCTAAAGTTAGAGGTTTTTTTAGAGTTTTAAGCCATCAATGTGCCAACTCAAAGAATAACACATTTCTAAACAAAAGAATAAGAAGAAAAACACGTTAATTATTATATAAAATAGGGGTGCATCAACATATTCGTATAGTCCATGTTACAATTATCGAATATAAAACTCACAGAAATCCAGTATTTTGAGCAAATCTGGCTCTTACTACAACTTTTGCCACATACCACCCTTGGATTACATACTACCCTGGAAAACTTATATATACACACACTGGTTTTTTTTACCCCGGGAAAACTTATATTGAGAGAGGGTAAAATGACATTTATAGCCATAAAATGGAACGTCAGACCATTCTTTGTTTTGGCCTTTGTAAAATTTCAAAGCTGTGGTGCGCGCGGATATGGTTCATCCGCCTTCTTTAATGGACTGAAAAGGTCAAACTGAGTAGATTCCCTCGTCCCCACTTCCACCATTTCCTCTTGCATTGCCAACTTTGATCAAATCGAATTACGTTTTAATTTTTTTTTTATCGACCCAATAAGAAAATAATCCACACGGTCCACACGGTTTGACAGTTTCCTCTGCATTCACATGAAGAAAAATAGTAATACAGCTAACATTGTAAGAAGAAGCGTCGATGGGACCATAACTCCGTATCCTCACCGCCCACTTTCCTAAAGTTCCTACAAAAGGACAACAACCCTTCTTATTTGCTATTGTATAGGAAATATGAAGGTAGCAAATAAGGAGGTTTAATATGCAAGGAATACACACAAGATAGTGATTTACATGATGTAGCCGGTCAATAATTCGTCTTCCCACATGTTATGAATTCCATCTTACTTTCTTCCACTCGTCTACACATCTCCTTTTTTTTTTTAATAGGTCGGTCATATGACTTATTATTGTCATACGATGCTGTTTTTGCTCGCATAGTATATGAGGAAATTAGATATTTCAAGTTGGGGCCTTGTGTAACATGTTGTGCTCTCCCTATTCGGCTCCATTATAGAGAACGAGACCCAACCCCAACCCCAACCCCAACCCCCAACCCCTATCTTCTTTTGTGGCTGGACGTGTGGAGTGGAGACTCTGCCCCCCCTTCTCAAACGTTATAAAGGGGACAAACCCGTCTTTGCTTCTTTTCTACTGTTCTTGCAAGTGGGTGATGCAAGTGCCCTAACAAAAGCAGTTGCCATGAGCTTCTCCGTTCACCTTCTCATGCTCTTTCTTCTTTCGTTAGCACAGCAACAGACACTCGCTTTTGCCGCCAAAAAGGTGAGCACTCAAAGCTTGAGCCCGTGAACTGTTCCATTAACAATGGAATCTCTCCATTTTTGTCTTAGCGTCATCCTGAATCTTTCCTTTTGGTTTTGTGGGTTTGTGCGTGTGTGCAGGGATTGAAGTCGTGGGTGGTTTACTTGGGATCTCACTCGCACGGCGGAGATGCTTCGTCGGCTGATCTGAATCGAGTGACCCAGTCTCACCACGAGTTTCTTAGCTCTTTCTTGGGAAGGTATCGCATTTCAATGGCAGATAAAGTTCGCCACCTCCACCAACTACTACTTCTTATCGGTTTGTAGTATGCATTGATGACTATGTTTTTGTATAGCCGGGACGCTGCCGAAGAGGCCATCTTCTATTCGTACACGAGGGACATCAACGGCTTCGCCGCCACTCTTGAAGATGAAGTGGCTGCCCTAATCGCCCGTAAGCTCTGACCCTCTTTTCCGTTTCGGTTTGGAGTTTGAGTTTGACCTCCGAAAACAACAACAGTCCCTTCTGTTTTGCTGCTGTCATAAATTTGAAGTGCAACTTGCATTTCTTGATGACAAAGTCGCACAGCCCTTGGCTACCACAATGCTCATTGCTCCATTCCATGCTCTCTTTTTTAAGCGCGAAAACCTCCAAATAATTAACAAAAGAGCAATGTCTCTTTGAGAATGATTAGTGTCTTAGACGACGGCGATCATGTGCGTGTCATGTGTCGATCGAAAATCCAAACTTAACCCGTTTCATCATTAAATAAATCAATTTTAATCTCTCAAATTTTGTTTTTTTCTGCCAAGGAGGCACTTGTTTTTGTTTTTTTTTTTCTTGTCCATCTTTAATGATTATTGTTGGTTTTATTAATCTTGCCAGAGCACCCAAGAGTGGTGTCGGTTTTTCTGAACCAGGGCAAGAAACTACACACAACAAGATCGTGGGAATTCCTAGGCCTCGAGGCAAACGGCGTGATTCCTTCCCATTCAATTTGGAAGAAAGCTCGTTTCGGCGAAGATACCATCATCGGGAACCTTGACACTGGCAAGCGACTTCGACCCACTATTTTCTTTGTTTGTTTGTTTTCTTTTTTTCCAAGTCGTTTTTTTTCTTTGACAAAAATAACATAAGAGTCCCCAAAAACCCACAAACGTTGACTCACATTACAACCAGAGCGAGGCTGTCTTTTAATCTATCTGCCGATAAAGAAATGCAACTGTTTCAAGATCCCATCTAATGATTTTTACCTGCTCTTCGTGTCTCAATCCATATCATATCTGCAGCTATCGATAACCATCTAGAGATTTTGCTTTTCAAAAACTATCGACTTTGCGTCATCGACTCATCATCCTACGCATGTAATACCGATCGAGGCATGGTATAAGAGGGTAGGTATTAAAGAAATGGGTATCGAGATGAGCACGCTCCGATGTGCTTAATCTTCATTAAACAAGCAAATGTAGCAAGATCTGCTATTATTGTTGTTGTGCAAAATCCATGGATGTTGTCTTCTGCTTGCTAACTAGAGAAGGGGTGCACTCATGTGCAGCTGCATTGTGGAAATTCTATAAACAAAAAAAAAAATCTATGCAAAATGGGAAAGTAATTATGAAAATTTGTGGAGGAATTTGCTCTAGAGGTGCTTATTTTTCCACATGCTCTCTCTATCCTCTTCTTATGGATCTTATTGCGAATGCGTGGCAGATGGCTGTGCATGCATATGTATGTGATATTTGTGTTTAGACGTTAGAAATTTACATTAGAGGGGTCAAACAAACAGTGGTCAAAGGTACTAGAAGGGAAATACATAATGTCTTGAGACTAGTCCAATTTGGAAGGATATAAGAAAAAGTGTCGAGTCAGCATATTATTAGACCCGTTTGCTTTTTAATTTGGGAAAAAAAATGTTCGGCATCTTTTGCTTTCAATCAAAGATTTATAACGCAAAGAAATATTTCGTAATTTGAGAAAAATATGGAGAGAAATTGTAAATATTGACTCCACATTTCACAATTTGAATGTCCTTAAATTGCTTTTGGTATTCAAACATTCCAAGATACAAAAAGCTATGCGTAAAGATGATAGTTCTTCAAAAGGCAAAGAGTAAAATTCAATTCAAACACATCTCTGCGCGTCTGGTGAGCTGTATACTTAGAAACCACGATATGATGTTATGTTGGGGATCGAGATGGAGTCTAAATTGACATTTTTAGTGGTCTCGGCCATCACCCGCGGTCCCTCCTCTTTCGGCCATAGAGAGGGATGGAGAGAGACCGGGCAATAGGCGACGAAAGGAGGCTGGTTGGCATAGCTTTTCCCGATCCGATCGGCCCGTCTTTGCCGCTATTATTACGGCTGTGGTTGGACCAAGAATTGACGGGGCCGTCGTGCAGCATGGGAAAAGTGTTTTGGGGGTAATTGATTGTGGGGGGTGTTTGGCGCATGCAGGGGTGTGGCCAGAGTCGAAGAGCTTTAGCGACGGAGGGTTGGGACCGATCCCTACGAAGTGGAAAGGAATCTGCCAAAACGACAAGGACCCTCGCTTTCGCTGCAACAGGTTCTTCTCCTTCTTCTCCTTCCTCCCACTTTCTTTTCCTTATCCTTCCTTTTCAACCCTGACTTTTTCTCCATAATTGAGTCGTGGAAGTTTCCCAAGTCTTTTAGGCAATTTTCTCTTTAGGTCAATTCCTTCGTAATAGACAAACGGACCCTTAGAAAAACAAGACACTTCTCGAACAACTTATAGGATACGACCCATGCGACACCATTAAAGGACGGATAAGGACGTTGGTAGTTTTTAAATTTTGACTCAAATATATAATGTTGTTCTTCAACTGTTGAAATGTTCAAAATGATCTGTGAACTATCTGTAAAAATATTCAATATAGTCCATCATTTTTTTCACGACGAAGTTAGATCAATCTATTGGTACTATTCGCAAGTTTATGTAATTGCACTGTTACCCATGTTTTAAAATATCTTTTTCATTTCTACCTGTTTCCTGCTACCATATCCGGTCTTATCAAGCCCGATGACGAGACAACTTACCCTTCTTCCGAGAAATTAGGATTTTTTTTTTTGCATATGTGGTCTATTATATAAATTTCTCAAATGATAGAGTTATTTGTTATTTTCAAGTTACCTCCTATTTTAAGAAAATTCCATGTAATTGTGTTGCTATGTGTGGAGGTGAATACCGAGTTAACATTATAAAAAAAATACTAATTCCATTAAATTGATTTGACCTATGGAACCTTTTTTCTTTCTCCCTTTATTAATTTTTCTCACAAATTGGCTGACTTTTATTAGGAGTGCGTAACGGGACTAAGTTTACCCGAAACCCAGATTAGACCACCCGAAAAACAGGTTCAGGAATCGATTCTAAATTTTGGGAACTAACTAGAACCGGGCCGGTTCTCAATTCCAAGTACCTAGGAATCAGACAAATTTTGAAACTGATTTTTAACAACTATTAAAAAAAAAACCTAGTTTTACCTCCGTCACCTCCTCTATTTTGATGGATTGTAATTTCTATTATTTATATTCGGGACAATTACTTTTGGTGAATAATGAGTTTTCTTATTAATTTTTTACTTTGGATCGTTTCATTGCTACTTATATTATTTTGCTGAAAAAGAAAAAAGAAAAAGAAAAATTGTTTCTCGGATAAACTCTAGAATTAAAAAAAAAACAGGGTAGGTTTCAAAAAAAGAAAAAAGAAAAAGAAAAATTGTTTCTCGGATAAACTCTAGAATTAAAAAAAACAGGGTAGGTTTCAAAATAAGTTCCATGACATACAAGATAGGTTTCAAGTTTCAAAAATTTAGAACTGGTTATAACTGGATCGATTTCATGATCTAGGTCCAAAATGTACCCACCAGGCCATGCTCACCCCTAACTTTCATGAGACGTAACTATTTGTAATCTCCTCCTTCATTGTCATAATGGTTGTTCCAATTTTTCATCTTCCTTGAAAATGGACAATTCTCATTTTGCTCCGCTAATTCGCTTTGACGGCTTCTTGGGTCCAAGCAATCTTTTCTTCGTTCTTTTTCCACTTTCGTGTTTGTCTGAAAAATCAAATTTGTTCAAAGGATTTAAAACCCATAATTGTTGACTTTTGTTTTTGTTGACCCTTTTTTGCACGCCACATGACTAATTCACATTCAAAGCTTAGCCTCAAATACTCTCCATCACTTGTAGACAATATTGTTCGTTGAGACGAGGAAAATTATATTCGATAGCTCGTACTTTTGGTTCGATCCATTTACATTGTTATGGAAGATGATGAATTAGATCGAAAAACCAGAAATTTGATGGCTAGATTGAACATTTATGAATATTTTAACGATTTTATTAAAACATTATATCTTTGGCAAAAATTTACGGATAAGCAGTCACTTTTTTTTCTCAGTACTCATTTCATTTTCCTACAACAAATACTTTAAAGAAATTGTAAAACAATTTTGGAAAAGAAAAGACAAAATTAACTCCCGCCAACGGGAACATCGAATCCACAGGAAGCTCATCGGCGCTAGATACTTCCATCAAGGCTATGCCGCCACGGTGGGACCCCTCAATGCCTCCTTCGACACCCCCCGCGACAAGGAAGGCCACGGGTCCCACACACTCTCCACCGCCGGCGGCAACTTCGTCCCCGGCGCCAGCGTCTTCGGCTACGGCCGAGGCACCGCCAAGGGGGGCTCCCCGAGGGCCCGAGTCGCCGCCTACAAGGTCTGCTGGCCACCGGTCGCCGGCGATGAGTGCTTCGACGCGGACATCCTAGCTGCCTTCGATGTCGCCATACACGACGGTGTGGACGTCCTTTCCGTCTCCCTTGGTGGTCCTCCCTCCCCGCTGTTCAACGATAGCATCGCGATCGGCTCCTTCCACGCCGTGAAGAATGGCATCGTCGTAGTTTGCTCGGCCGGGAATTCTGGGCCCGACGACGGCACGGTCTCGAACATCTCGCCTTGGCTGATAACGGTGGCAGCAAGCACCATGGACCGGGATTTCTCTAACTACGTGGTGATTGGCAACAAGAGGCGATTCAAGGTTAGTTTCTCTCGCTCAATCGGTAAAGCTGTTCCTAGGGTTTGAGACATATTACCAATTTGAAGAACCACACGATTGCATGTTCGAAGGTTCCATGTCCGCAAGATGATCAGCAAATAAGGCCTAATTCTGTAAAAATGTCTCCTTTTGGCTCTCTTTTTGCCTTGAAGGGTGCAAGCTTATCCCCCAATTCCTTGCCTGGAAGCAAGTTCTACAAGTTGATCAACGCAACGGATGCAAGATTGCCGAATGTGCCAGCTGATGAAGCGTAAGAATCACAACCATTTCCATACGATTGGTGTCTTGCAATTGCCATTTGCAGCTGAACCCGCCCGCTGATTTACCTCTTTCGCTTAGCTTGATAAATACTCTATTGCTAATTTTTCATATGTATATGGTTGCATAACGCAGGATGCTATGTAAGAATGGAACGCTTGATCCGAGAAAGGTGAAGGGGAAGATCCTTGTTTGCCTTCTCCTAGGCTACTTTGGTGTCGACAAGGGGGAGCAGGCCTTCCTGGCCGGTGCGGTCGGGATGGTCCTTGTCAACAATTTTTTATCGAGAAACGAAATCATCCCAGAGCTGCATGTCCTTCCCGCATCTCACGTTGATCACACCGACGGGGTCACCATCTTCAATTACATCAACTCGACTAAGTAAGCTCACACAAGCTCCCTTTCGCTTCCAAAAGATAGATTCTGCTACGAAGCGATGTCATTCTTAGTCCAGCTCATGAGGTTGCCATAAATCGTGCCTGCATGATTTGACTTGTTTGTGCAACCTTTTGTTGCGACAGGTTTCCCATTGCTCAGATCACACGTGTAGTGACAACTGTGGGCGTGAAGCCGTCTCCATTCATGGCCTTTTTTTCCTCGAAGGGGCCGAACACCATCACACCCGAAATTCTAAAGGTACTCTGAAGGTTCATCGCGGATTTAGCCACATTGCTTTAGTAATGATAGCTAGTCGAGTTACTGAAGTGATCGTGAATAGCCGGATATTACTGCACCTGGAGTCAGTGTCATAGCTGCCTACACTGAAGCAGAGGGTCCGACAAATCAGGATTTCGATAAACGCCGGGTTCATTTTAATGCGGACTCGGGCACCTCGATGTCGTGTCCTCACGTTTCTGGCGTTGCTGGTCTTCTGAAAACTCTACATCCAGAATGGAGTCCTGCTGCAATTCGATCAGCAATCATGACGAGTGGTGAGTATGAATGAACTATATACTTCAACTATATTATGGTCTCAACTGTTATGTCATCCAAGGGAGTGAAAATGGCAAACCTGCCTCTCTTGCAATTTCCATTGAAAACAATGCAAAACAAACCTGTACATAATTTGGTCATGACCAACTAGCCTAGTGTTTGATAGGCATTTCCAAGATGCGTAACGTATTGACAGATCTTTGCTGCCACGTCTGTTTGCTTGCAGCAACGATACGAGATAATGCAATGGAATCGATCATCAACGCCTCCTACTACAAGGCGACTCCTTTCAGTTACGGAGCTGGACACATCCAACCCAACCGTGCTATGGACCCTGGCCTGGTCTATGACCTGGGTATCAAAGATTATCTCAACTTCTTGTGTTCTCTAGGCTACAACGCGATGCAGATCTCGAACATCACTGGCGGTGCCTATAGTTGTTCGAAACGCATCAGTATTCTAGACTTCAACTATCCTTCGATCACGGTTCCTAAGCTCTCAGGATCAATCACGGCGACTCGAACTGTGAAGAATGTTGGCTTTCCAGGGACCTACAGGGCATCGATACTGCAACCGCATGGAGTTTCGGTTCTTGTCAAGCCTGCCTACTTGAAGTTCAAGAAGATTGGCGAAGAGAAGTCTTTCAAGGTCGTGCTGAAGGCTAAAGGAGCCAAAGCGACTAAGGACTACTCCTTCGGAGAGCTGATATGGTCGAACACTAAACATCATGTGAGGAGCCCTATTGTTGTGATGGCCACTTCTTGACTGTCATCGTAGTGCCGAAGGAGGGCCTTCTTATTAAACTAATGCCCATCCTAGTATTGAATGGTGCTTCATGAATTTAAAATAATGGCTTGGTTGCAAATTATAAGGTGTGGAGATTTATCACTTCAGAAAATTATGTTGAAGATTATTAGTTATATTCATCTAAAAGCTAATCGGTCTTCATAATGAGAGCATTATGAATATTAGCCACGCAAAAGGTCCGACTCATCCGGTAGGGCCCCATTTGGATTGAAAGTAGCATAAATACATCTTAAAGCCCGTTTCTAAAATCAAACCCTTTTTGGATCGGGCTTGGATTTGAGATAGGACTTTTCGAGTCCCTCCTTTCTTCCATCCATCAGAACTTCAAGGTCCCAAGTAGAAGGTCCTAAAAAAAAAATTTAATTTTCCAAAACACGTTGTTCCAATCTATCCAAAGCAATCGCTAGTCGACAAACCCATTTTTGTATCACTTATCAGTGTCTTCCAAGCGGCCATTGTTGACACCTGATTTTTAATTATCTTTTCTCTTTTAAAAATTTTCAGTATTTTTCGGCATTTTTATTTTTTGAAAAATCCATAAAAATTCATAAAATTGAAAAATTAACTTTGGGGACCTTGGCCAAGCCTAGAGAACTAATTTTGATAAAAAATGATTTTTCATATTTTCAGTATTTTTATTTTCGAAAATTCATGAAAAATAAAGAAAAAAATGAGAAAATTGCAAAATCAACTTTGGAAGCCTTGGCCAAGCCTAGGCAATCATTTTTGAACAAAAAATAAATTTTCATATTTTTTTTATATATTTTTGTTTTAATTTTTTTTTAAAATACAAAAATACTTGAAAATTTTGGAAAAGTAACATTTGAGGCCAAAAAAATACACAAAGATAGTTAATATTTTTATTTTAAATCTATTTTCATATTGGCCATCGCAAATTCAGAAAAATCCAATTCGAGTCACGTGTTCCTTCACGAGTATAATCTCGAATCGGGCCTAAAAAAATTTAATTTGAGTCAACTTATTTTTAATTTTCACTTTTTATGAGTTGTGACATTGTCTTCTAATATTTTAAATTTTCATCTTGGCCCAATTATACCTAGAATGACTCAATTTTGCAAAAGGGCTTTAATTAAATTCTGCATTATTTTCAGCTGCAAGAAATGAGCTTAAATTTGACATGTGGTAAATTTTAGTGTGTCAAAAATTATGAGGAGATTTGGACTTAAAGAAATATATTTTTTCAGGGACTGAATTGTAAATACTTAAAATTCAAGGACTAGAGTGCAAATACCTAACTCTTGAAGGATTATTTTACAAATAACAAAAAGAAGAGTTAGTGGATAAATTAGAATAGAGAAGGAAAGATGGAGAAGAGGAGATGAAGAAGAGAAGTTGGAGAAGAATGGATGGAGAAAATAAGATAAAAATAGAGAAGGGAAGATGGAGATGAAGAAGAGTTAGTAGAGAAATTAGAATGGAAGATAAGAATAGAGAAGGGAAGATGGAGATGAAGAAGAGTTAGTGGAGAAATTAGAATGGGAGATAAATATGGAGAAGGGAAGATGAAGATGAAGAAGAGTTAGTGGAGAGATTAGAATGTGAGATAGAGATGGAGAATGGAAAATGAAAATGAAGAAGAGTTAGTGGAGAAATTATAATGTGAGATAGAGATGGAGAATGGAAGATGAAAATGAAGAAGAGTTAGTGGAGAAATTAGAATGGGAGATAGAGTTAGTGGAAAAATTAGAATAGGAGATAGATTAGTAGATTATAAAAGGAGGAAGAAGTGAGCTTTAGAGGAAAAATTTCTTTGAAGAGAAAATTTTGGATATTTGAGAGAGTTTTGGGAGATTGAAGAAAAATTTGAGAGAAAGAAAATACCAAAAGAGAGAGAATTTTGAAGATGATGGGAGTTTAAAGCTAGGGGTTATTATCACAAATTCCTTCATCGATCAATATAAATCAAGAGTTCATCCTCGTCAACGAGCAAGCAAATTCGAGCTAAGTGTTTTTATTTATTCATTTATTTATGGTTTTACTCGCAAATTAGCACAAATTGTATACACTTTCTCCATCTCCCTTTTTTTCCCATATTTTATGTCAGGAGAAGGATATCTCTATGTCAACAGCAAAAATCTCGTAGAGATGCAAAAATCGGCCCAAACAAGCTCCTAAGCTGTCCATCGATTTCTCAACTGATCTGTGACTAAAAGTCCCTCTTAATTCAAAAGAAACTCTCTATATTGGGAACATAGAGAGCAAAAATCAATTATAGAAATCCCTAAAAAAAACGGGAGATAAGTACTCTTTCTACTCTTTTGGTTTTAGGTGCAGATTAGCACATATTTTGTATACTGACAATTCACTCTATTTTATGTCAGGAAACCGCAGCTCTATATCAATGGTCAATCCTATGGAAGCACAAAATCGGCTTGGAGGAGTCCTCAAGCGCGCACAAATTTCAAATTGTTGAATCAATTCGTTGTATTTCATTTTAAAGAATTCATACCCCAGAATGGAGAGGACAAAGTCCATATGCAATTTAAATACCTGCACCATAAATCCCAAAGGGAAGAGCCAAGCCAATACTTAGCCTCCCATTGGAGGTTTTTACTTACAGTAGTTAAATACCTGCAACTTAAATACCTGTACCTTAAATCCCAAAGGGAAGAGCCAAGCCAATGCTTAGCCTCCCATTGGAGGTTTTTACTTACAGTAGTTAAATACCTGCAACTTAAATACCTGTACCTTAAATCCCAAATGGAAGAGTCAAGCCAATGCTTAGCCTCCCATTGGAGGTTTTTACTTACAGTAGTTTAAATACTTGCAACTTAAATACATGTACCTTAAATCCCAAAGGGAAGAGCCAAGCCAATGCCAGGCCTCCCATTGGAGGTGTTTATTCACTGTCATGTACTTCTTATAATTTAATTTTTGAATCATCAGACCCAAAAGATGAGTAGGTCGTAATACTGCACAGAAGTCGTTAACACACTCCCTCTTTCGACTTCAGGAAATCTTTAACACTTAAAAAAATATAACAAATAAAAATATATACCATCCATGCATCCTATTTAAAAAGTGAAAACACAAAAGAGAATACCTTACTAGAGCCTTAGGAATAAACCAAGCCTGAGTTGCCGAATTAGGATATCCATGAAATTAAGGTACCGAAAGGGCATTAGTTTTAATTAACTAGTGTAACCAAGTCCCTGAGCTCATAATCTCTGGTTCGCAGGAATAAATTAGTTCTCCCGCTAATTTATTTAGGTTTCTAATCGACCTACTAAGAACGATTAATGGCGACTCCAAATTTCAAAATCATTTAAACAAAAACAAAAGTTGCGATTTGGTAGGGCTTGAGAGGATCCGCGTTAGGTTAATCTATCTAATCAAATTAACCTAATAATCCGTTAACCCCCTTAAAAAAATTAATTATTTTTTTAGAGGGTCGCGACAACCGTACCTCGAAATAAGGCACTTCTTTTCTTTTCGTGGGATTGCTTTCGTCATCTTTTCTATCGATCAATGGCCTAACATCCTAAAAACCCCTTAACTTTAGCTCTTGTCCCAATTCTACCTTAAACTTTTTTTTTGTCCCAAATGAAACCCCTAACTTTAATCCCATCTGAAATCTACCATAGAGTTTTTATTTGTCTTATAAAAAACCCTCAACTTTAGGTCTAGTACCTATTATATTCTAAACTTCTTTTGTCCTATAAAAAATAAACAAACCTCAGCTTTAAGTCCAATTTTAATTTTACTCTAGTTTGTTGATTTTAATTTTACTATAGTTTGTTTTTTTTGTCTCATAAGAGATCACAAACTTTTACTTAGTATCTAAATTTGCTTCCACTAATCCTCCGTAAAAATTGGCCTTAGTAATTTTTGCTCGATCTTCAATCTTTTGTGCTTGGGAATGTTCCATATCTTGTAGTTAGAGAGCTTGTACTCAAGATGCTTGAATAACTCGTACTTGGGAGTTTTCTATTTCTCGGTTGTCAACAAGAAATTTTGGACGGAAAGTTAATGGGGGCAGATTTGTGACTTAAAGAAGAGTTTTTGTTTTTTTTTTTTTGACGAGACTGTAAAATGTTAGGGTAAAATTGAAACTTTATGGTAAAATCGGGACTAGACCTAAAGTTTGAGATTTTTTCATAGGACAAAAAAAGCTAAGGGTAGAATTGCGACAAAACATAAAGTCGAGGGTTTTGTATGAGACAAAAAAAAAGGCTTAGGGTAGAATTGTGACCAAATCTAAAGCTGAAAGTTTCTTTAAGACAAAAGGTAGAATTGGGATAAGAATTAAAGTTAGAGGTTTTTTAAGGTATTAGGCCATCGATCAATCTGTTAAAAATGTGCCAACTCAAAGAAAAACTCCTTTCTAACCAAAAGAAGAAGAAGAAAAACACGTTAATTATTATATAAAATAGGGGTGCATCAACATATTCGTATAGTCCATTTTACAATTATCAAATATAAAACTCACAGAAATCTAGTATTTTGAGCAAATCTGGGCCGTTACTACAACTTTTGCCACATACCACCCGTGGATTACATACCACCCTGGAAAACTCATTTATACACACACACTAGTTTTTTTTTTTTTTACCCCGGGAAAACTTATATTGAGAGAGGGTAAAATGGCATTTATAGCCATAAAATGTAACCTCAGGCCATCCTTTTTTTTTTTTTGGCCTTTGCAATATTTCAAAACTGTGGTGCGCGCGGATATGGTTCATCCGCCTTCTTTAATGGACTGAAAAGGTCAAAATGAGTAGATTCCCTCGTCCCCACTTCCACCATTTCCTCTTGCATTGCCACCTTTGATCAAATCGAATTACTTTTTAATGTTTTTTTTATCGACCCAATAAGAAAATAAATCCACGCGGTCCACACGGTTTGACAGTTCCCTCTGCACTCACATGAAGAAAAATAGCAATACAGCTAACATTGTAAGAAGAAGCGTCCACATATAGGACCATAACTCCATATCCTCACTGCCCACTTTCCTAAAGTTCCTACAAAAGGACAACAACGCTTCTCATTTGCTATTGTATAGGAAATATGAAGGTTTAATACGCAGCGAATACACCACAAGATAGTGATTTACATGATGTAGCCGGTCAATAATTCGTTGCCCCACATGCTATGAATTTCATCTTACTTTCTTCCATTCGTCTACACATCTCCTTTTTTTTTTAAATAAGTCGGTCATATGACTTATTATTGTCATACGATGTTGTTTTTCCTCACATAGTATACGAGGAAATTAGATATTTCAAGTTGGGGCCTTGTGTAACATGTTGTGCTCTCCCTTTTCGGCTCCATTATAGAGAACGAGACCCAACCCTAACCCCCAACCCCTCTCTTCTTTTGTGGCTGGACGTGTGGAGTGGAGACTCTCTCCCCCCTTCTCAAACGTTTTAAAGGGGACAAACCCGCCTTTGCTTCTTTTCTACTGTTCTTGCAAGTGGGTGATGCAAGTGCCCTAACAAAAGCAGTTGCCATGAGCTTCTCCGTTCACCTTCTCATGCTCTTCCTTCTTTCGTTAGCACAGCAACAGACACCCGCTTTTGCCGCCAAAAAGGTGAGCACTCAAAGCTTGAGCCCGTGAACTGTTCCATTAACAATGGAATCTCTCCATTTTTGTCTTAGCGTCATCCTGAATCTTTCCTTTTGGTTTTGTGCGTTTGTGCGTGTGTGCAGGGATTGAAGTCGTGGGTGGTTTACTTGGGATCTCACTCGCACGGCGGAGATGCTTCGTCGGCTGATCTGAATCGAGTGACCCAGTCTCACCACGAGTTTCTTAGCTCTTTCTTGGGAAGGTATCGCATTTCAATGGCAGATAAAGTTCGCCACCTCCACCAACTTCTTCTTCTTCTTATCGGTTTATAGTATGCATTGACGACTATGTTTTTGTATAGCCGGGACGCTGCCGAAGAGGCCATCTTCTATTCGTACACGAGGGACATCAACGGCTTCGCCGCCACTCTTGAAGATGAAGTGGCTGCCCTAATCGCCCGTAAGCTCTGACCCTCTTTTCCGTTTCGGTTTGGAGTTTGAGTTTGACCTCCGAAAACAACAACAGTCCCTTCTGTTTTGCTGCTGTCATAAATTTGAAGTGCAACTTGCATTTCTTGATGACAAAGTCGCACAGCCCTTGGCTACCACAATGCTCATTGCTCCATTCCATGCTCTCTTTTTTAAGCGCGAAAACCTCCAAATAATTAACAAGAGAGCAATGTCTCTTTGAGAATGATTAGTGTCTTAGACGACGGCGATCATGTGCGTGTCATGTGTCGATCGAAAATCCAAACTTAACCCGTTTCATCATTAAATAAATCAATTTTAATCTCTCAAATTTTGTTTTTTTCTGCCAAGGAGGCACTTTTTTTTGTTTTTTTTTTCTTGTCCATCTTTTATGATTACTGTTGGTTTTATTAATCTTGGCAGAGCACCCAAGAGTGGTGTCGGTTTTTCTGAACCAGGGCAAGAAACTACACACAACAAGGTCGTGGGAATTCCTAGGCCTCGAGGCAAACGGCGTGATCCCTTCCCATTCAATTTGGAAGAAAGCTCGTTTCGGCGAAGATACCATCATCGGGAACCTTGACACTGGCAAGCGACTTCGACCCATTATTTTCTTTGTTTGTTTGTTTTCTTTTTTTCCAAGTCGTTTTTTTCTTTGACAAAAATAACGTAAGTGTCCCCAAAAACCCACAAACGTTGACTTACATGACAACCAGAGCGAGGCTGTCTTTTCATCTATCTGCCGATAAAGAAATGCAACTGTTTAAAGATCCCATCTAATGATTTTTATCGGTCCTTCGTGTCTCAATCCATATCATATCTGCAACTATCGATACCCATCTAGAGATTTTTCTTTTCAAAAACTGTCCACTTTGCGTATCGACTCATCGTCTTACATGTAATACCGATCGAGGCATAGTATAAGAGGGTAGGTACTAAAGAAATGGGCATCGAGATGAGCACGCTCCAACGTGCTTAATCTTCATTAAACAAGCAAATGTAGCAAGATCTGCCACTATTGTTGTTGTTGAAAATCGGTGGATGTTGTCTTCTGCTTGCTAACTAGAGAAGGAGCACACTCATGTGCAGCTGCATTGCGGAAATTCTATAAACAAAAAAAAATCTATGCAAAATGAGAAAGTAATTATGAAAATTTGTGGAGGAATTTGCTCTAGAGGTGCTTATTTTTCCACATGCTCTCTCTATCCTCTTCTTATGGATCTTATTGCGAATGCGTGGCAGATGGCTGTGCATGCATATGTATGTGATATTTGTGTTTAGACGTTAGAAATTTACATTTGAGAGGGTCAAATGCCAAACACTGGTCAAAGGTACTAGAAGGGAAATACATAATGTCTTGAGACTAGTCCAATTTGGAAGGATATAAGAAAAAGTGTCGAGTCAGCATATTGTTAGACCCGTTGTGCTTTAATTTGGGGAAAAAAAAAATGTTCGGCATCTTTTGCTTTCAGTCAAAGATTTATAACGCAAAGAAATATTTCGTAATTCGAGAAAAATATGGAGAGAAATTGTAAATATTGACTCCACATTTCACAATTTGAATGTCCTTAAATTGCTTTCGTTATTCAAACATTCCAAGATACAAAAAGCTATGCGTAAAGATGATAGTTCTTCAAAAGGCAAAGAGTAAAATTCAATTCAAACATATCTTTGCGCGTCTGGTGAGCCGTACACTTAGAAACCACGATATGATGTTATGCTAGGGATCGAGATGGAGTCTAAATTGACAATTTTTAGTGGTCTCGGCCATCACGCGCGGTCCCTCCTCTTTCGGCCATAGAGAGGGATGGAGAGAGACCGGGCAATAGGCGACGAAAGGAGGCTGGTTGGCATAGCTTTTCCCGATCCGATCGGCCCGTCTTTGCCGCTATTATTACTGCTGTGGTTGGGCCAAGAATTGACGGGGCCGTCGTGCAGCATGGGAAAAGTGTTTTGGGGGTAATTGATTGTGGGGGGTGTTTGGCGCATGCAGGGGTGTGGCCAGAGTCGAAGAGCTTTAGCGACGGAGGGTTGGGACCGATCCCTACGAAGTGGAAAGGAATCTGCCAAAACGACAAGGACCCTCGCTTTCGCTGCAACAGGTTCTTCTCCTTCTTCTCCTTCTTCTCCTTCCTCCCACGTTCTTTTCCTTATCCTTCCTTTTCAACCCTGACTTTTTCTCCATAATAGAGTCGTGGAAGTTTCCCAAGTCTTTCAGGCAATTTTCTCTTCAGGTCAATTCCTTCGTAATAGACAAACGGACCCTTAGAAAAACAAGACACTTCTCGAACAACCTATAGGATACGACCCATGTGACACCATTAAAGGACGGATAAGGACATTTGGTAGTTTCTAAATTTGGACCCAACATGTAATGCTGTCCTTAAACTGTCGAAACGTTCAAAATGATCTGTGAACTATCTGTAAAAATATTCAATATAGTCCATCATTTTTTTCACGACAAAGTTAGATCAATCTGTTGGTACTTTTCGCAAGTTTATGTAATTGCACTATTACCCATGTTTTAAAATATCTTTTCATTTCAACCTATTTCCTAAATAAACAGAAGAGTATTCTATCTTTTATTACCTTTTTACCTTTTTTTAAGATCTCCCACCACTCACGTCATTGGCCACCTCGCCAGCCCCCAGTCTAAATCCCTCTCTCGATCATGCTTCGCCTCCACATTCGGCCTAGTCATGGAGTCGGATCAGAGTTCATGATGCCATATCCGGTCTTATCAAGCCCGATGGCGAGACAACTTACCCTTCTTCCTGGAAATTAGGTTTTTTTTTTTTTTTTTTGCATATGTGGTCAGTTATATAAATTTCTCAAATGATAGAGTTATTTGTTATTTTCTAGTTACCTCCTATTTTAAGAAAATTCCATGTAATTATGTTGCTATGTGTGGAGGTGAATACCGAGTTAACATTATAAAAAAAAATACTAATTTCATTAAATTGATTCGACCTATGGAACCTTTTTTTCTTTCTCCCTTTATTAATTTTTCTCACAAATTGGCTGACTTTTATTAGGAGTGTGTAACCGGACTGAGTTTACCCGAAACTTAGATTGGACCACCCGAAAAACAGGTTCAGGAATCAATTCTAAATTTTGGGAACTAATTGGAACCGAGCCGGTTCTCAATTCCAAGTACCTAGGAATTAGACAAATTTTGAAATTGATTTTTAACAAATGTTCAAAAAAGAAATCTAGTTTCACTTGCTTCACCTCCTCTATTTTTGATGGATTGTAATTTCTATTACTCATATTATAGACTATTACTTTTGGTGAATAATGAGTTTTCTTATTAATCTTTTACTTTGGGTCGTTTCATTACTACTTATATTATTTTGCTGGAAAAAGAAAAAAAAGGAAAATAGGTTCTCGGATAAACTCTAGAATCGGATAAAAAAAATTGAATAGGTTCCAAAATAGGTTCCATAACAAACAAGATAGGTTTCAAGTTTCAAAAATTTAAAACCGGTTATAACCAGATCAATTTTGTGATCCAGGTTCGGAATGTGCCCATCATGCCATGCTCACCCCTAACTTTCATGAGACATAACTATTTATGATCTCCTCCTTCATTGTCATAATGCTTGTTCCAATTTTTCATCTTCCTTGAAAACGGACAATTCTCATTTTGCTCAGCTAATTCACTTTGACGGGTTCTTGGGTCCGAGTAATCTTTTCTTTGTTCTTTTTCCACTTTTGTTTTCTTCTGAGATATCAAATTTGGCCAAAGGATTTAAGACCCATAATTGTTGACTTTTGTTTTTGTTGACCCTTTTTTGCACGCCACATGACTAATTCACATTCAAAGCTTAGATTCAAATACTCTCCATCACTTGTAGACAATATTGTTCGCTGAGACGAGAAAAATTATACTCGATAGCTTGTACTTTTGGTTCGGTCCATTTACATTGTTATGGAAGTTGATGAATTAGATCGAAAAACCAGAAATTTGATGGCTAGATTGAACATTTATGAATATTTTAAAGATTTTATTAAAACATTATATCTTTGGCAAACATTTACGTATAAGCAGTCATTTTTTTTTCGCTGTACTCATTTCATTTTCCTACAACAAATACTTTAAAGAAATTGTAAAACAATTTTGGAAAAGAAAAGACAAAATTAACTCCCGCCAACGGGAACATCGAATCCGCAGGAAGCTCATCGGCGCCAGATACTTCCATCAAGGCTATGCCGCCGCGGTGGGACCCCTCAACGCCTCCTTCGACACCCCCCGCGACAAGGAAGGCCACGGGTCCCACACCCTCTCCACCGCCGGCGGCAACTTTGTCCCCGGCGCCAGCGTCTTCGGCTACGGCCGAGGCATCGCCAAGGGGGGCTCCCCGAGAGCCCGAGTCGCCGCCTACAAGGTCTGCTGGCCGTTAGCCGACGACGATGAGTGCTTTGACGCGGACATCCTAGCTGCCTTCGACGCCGCCATACAAGACGGCGTGGACATCCTTTCCGTCTCCCTCGGCGGTCCTCCCTCCCCGCTGTTCAACGACAGCATCGCGATCGGCTCCTTCCACGCCGTGAAGAATGGCATCGTCGTGGTTTGCTCAGCCGGAAATTCTGGGCCTGACGACGGCACGGTCTCGAACATCTCGCCTTGGCTGATAACGGTGGCAGCAAGCACCATGGACCGGGATTTCTCTAACTACGTGGTGATTGGCAACAAGAGGCGATTCAAGGTCAGTCTCTCTCGCTCAATCGGTGAAGCTGTTCCTAGGGTTTGAGACATATTACCAATTTGAAGAACCACACAATTGCACCCGAAATTGCACATTCGAATGTTCCATGTCCGCAAGATGATCAGCAAACAAGGCCTGAGCATGTAAAAATGTCTCCTTTTGGCTCTCTCTTTTTGCCCTGAAGGGTGCAAGCTTATCCCCAAGTTCCTTGCCTGGAAGCAAGTTCTACAAGCTGATCAACGCAGCCGATGCAAGATTGCCGAATGTGTCAGCCGATGAAGCGTAAGAATCACAACCATTTCCATACTATTAGTGTCTTGCAATTGCTGTTTGCAGCTGAACCCTTGGTTTACCTCTTTTGCTTAGCTCAATATATACTCTATTGCTAATTTTTCATGTGTTTATGGTTGCATAATGCAGGCTGCTCTGCGAGAATGGAACACTTGATCCGCGAAAGGTGATGGGGAAGATCCTTGTTTGCCTTCGAGGAGACAACCCAAGGGTCAACAAGGGAGAGCAGGCCTTCTTGGCCGGCGCAGTTGGGATGGTCCTTGCCAATGATTTGCTCTCAGGAAATGAAATCATCCCCGACCCACATCTCCTTCCCGCGTCTCACATCAACTACACCAATGGGGCCGCCATCTTCAGTTACATCAACTCGACTGAGTAAGCTCACACAGGCTCCCTTTTGCACCCTAATGACATATTCTACTACGAAGCGATGTCATTCTTGATCCAGCTCATGAGGCTGCCATATATCCTGTCCACATGATTTGACCTGTTTGTGAAACCTTTTGTCGCGGCAGGTTTCCCACTGCTCAGATCACACGTGTAATGACAACTGTGGGCGTGAAGCCATCTCCAATCATGGCGGCTTTTTCCTCGAAAGGGCCGAACACCATCACACCTGAAATTCTAAAGGTACTTTGAAGGTTCATCGTGGATTTGGTCACACTGCTTTTGAAATGATAGCTAGTTGAGTTACTGAAGTGATTGTGAACAGCCGGATATTACTGCACCTGGAGTCAGTGTCATAGCTGCCTACACTGAAGCAGAGGGTCCAACAAATCAGGATTTCGATAAACGTCGAGTTCGTTTTAATGCGGTGTCGGGCACCTCGATGTCATGTCCTCATGTTTCTGGCGTTGCCGGTCTTCTGAAAACTCTACATCCGGAGTGGAGTCCTGCTGCAATTCGATCAGCAATCGTGACTAGTGGTGAGTATGAATGAACTACATACTTCATCTATATTATGGTCTCAGCTATTGTGCTTGATGGGCACACTGAATCTTAGGGGAGTGAAAATGGAAAACCTGCCTCTCTTTCAATCTCCACTGAAAACAATGCAAAACAAGCCTATACATAATCTGGTCATGACTAACTAGCCTGGCGTTTGATAAGCATTTCCAAGATGCGTAACGTATTGACGAATCTTTGCCCCCCTCCCTCTGTTTGCTTGCAGCGACGATACAAGATAATGCAATGGAATCGATCATCAACGCCTCCTACTACAAGGTGACTCCTTTCAGTTATGGAGCTGGACACATCCAACCCAATCGTGCTATGGACCCTGGCCTAGTCTATGATCTGGGCATCAAAGATTATCTCAACTTCTTGTGTTCTCTAGGTTACAACACGACACAGATCTCGAGGTTCTCTGACGGTGCCTATAATTGTTCGAAACGCATTAGTCTTCTAGACTTCAATTATCCTTCGATCATGGTTCCTAAGCTCTCAGGATCAATCACGGTGACTCGAACTGTGAAGAATGTTGGGTTGCCAGGGACCTACAGGGTGTCAATACTGCAACCGCATGGAGTTTCGGTTCTTGTCAAGCCTGCCTACCTGAAGTTCAAGAAGATTGGTGAAGAGAAGTCTTTCAAGGTTGTGCTGAAGGCGAAAGGAGCCAATGCAACTAAGGACTACTCATTCGGAGAGCTGATATGGTCGGACACTGAACATCATGTGAGGAGTCCTATTGTTGTGATGGCCATTTCTTGACTGTCATTGTAGTGCTGAAGAATGGCTTTCTTATTAAATTGATGTACACCCTATTATTGAATGGTGCTTCATGAATTTAAAATAATGGCTTGCAAATTATAAGGTGTTGAGATATATCACCTTAGAAACTAGGTTGAAGATTAATAGTTATATTCATCTAAAAGCTAATCGGTCTTCATAATGAAAGCGTTGTGAATATTAATGACGCAATCGTGCTTGTATCTGCAAAAGAACTTGGTTCTCTTTCGTCTTCATCTATTGCTTGAGAATCCTGCTGCTCCTTCTCTTCATCCATCGTTTGGAAAACTGAAGTTTCGGAGGGATGTTGCTAGGGGTGATCGGTTCCCGGTCCGGTCCGGTTCCCCTCAAGAACCGGGAACTGGACCGGTGATCCCGGTTCCCAATTTGTCGGAACCGGGAACCGGACCGACCAACCCGGGAATCGGACCGGACCGGACCGACAAAAGGACCGGACCGGATCGGACCTGACCGCACAAAAGAAAACGTAACCCAAATTTTTCTCTAATTGTTGAAATCAATAACGTCATACAACTTCGACATTTATATAAAATGACTTCCTAGTAGTAAAAAATAAGAGGCTCAAGGAGCCAAAAGAAATTCACGGACCAAATTAAAAATAAAAAATAAAAAAAGGACCGGTTTGGTCTTAGGAACCGGGAACCGGATCGCCCGATCACCGGTTCCAATTTTAGAAACCGGAATCCGGACCGGACCTCTATAGAACCGGGAACCGGACCAGCGGTCCCGGTCTGAACAGTCCCGGTTCGGGTGGTCCAAGTTGCACACCCCTAGTTGTTGCTATGCCTGGACGACTAATTAGCCAGCCAGCTCAAAGAAGACTCAATGGACTGAGATAAATCAATATCTCTTAGCAAATCTCCCCCTTTGATTGTCATCTGATGTAGATATGACAGCCGAAATATGTGAAATGGATGAGAGCACATCGTTTTAGTACATTAACAGCTGGCATAAACTTCTTGTCCCGCTTTTGACAGTGCAGCGTGACAAAGGCATTTCGACAGTGCAACATGACAAAGGCAGCATATGATACAGAAACACGACGTGCCCGACCAAGACAGACTTGGTTTTTCCTAGTGCAAGGATTTCGAGCAGAGAATAAAGTATGGAAAAATAATTCTTAGTTGAATATGTTTAGATGAAAAGAGAACCTTAATGAAGTAGAAGGAAATAAGCAAACCGATGCTACCGGTCATGGCAGGGTCGCTGTTGCCACTGAGTGAGCAACCGACCGACATAAACTGTGATGGAGGATCAAAGCCCATGCTGGAAGCATAGAAAGACATTCACCACCATTTCCAATCCTCTGCTTGAAGGTTGCAATACGTAAAGATCAGTCACGGTGTCACTCAAACTATGAAGAAATGTTGGCTCTCCAGGGAGCTACAGAGCATCGATTCGACAAATGAATGAAGTTTCGCTGTTTCGGTTCTTGTCCACCTGAAGGTTAAGAAGATTGGTGAAGAGAAGTCTTTCAAGGCCATGCAAGGGGTCCTATGATTGACAAGGGCATTAAAGTGCAGTTCGTGTAGTTTCTAGAGAATGGCCTTCTTGTTAAAAATCCTGGCGAGATTACTTATGAACGGCGCTTCATGGATTCAACAAATACTTAGTTGTTGAATTACTGAACCATAAGGTGTGTCGAGAGACTTGGTTGAGAATTATTTGCCTACTCATCTGAACATCAATTGGTTGTTATTAGGAAAGTATGTGTGGTCCGGAGTTGCTCGCACGTGCCATCTATCTGCTAAATATCCGACACTGCTCATCATCGTCCACCTCTCCTTCTAGTGTTTGGATGTATAACCTTGACTTCTAAAGATTATCTCATGCATTCCGTTCCTGCAACTACTAATCGGAGCCTTCAGTTCGAAGAAGACTGTTAACGATAAAGCTTACTTAAATTGTCAGATGATGCAGAAATATCAGTGGAAATATATTGAACAGATGGGAATGCGTTACTTTGAAACATTAACAGCTAGACAACTATCCTGATGCTTCTTTTGACAGCAAAACATGACAAAGGCAAGGCAATTGATAATAAAATAAACCATTCCTGTACTCGATCGAGGCGACTTCAGTTTTCTGAATGCAAGGAGCTCAAGTAGAAGATGAAATTCAGAAAAAAAAGGTAGACTCTACTCAGAACTATGTTGATGAGAAGAGGGCATTCACAAAGTAGAACGATGTGAGGAAACTGATGCTACCAGTCCATAGCAAGGTGGCTATTGCCAAGATGAGAGAGTGGCCAACATACACTGTGACCGACACGGCCAGCTTAAACTGGTCAGATAAAAAACCAAGTAAATTGATGCAGTAAATGAACACATAGATGGTAGCTGAACCAGAAGCACAGAAACCACCATTTCTAGTCCTTGGCTCGTAGATTGAAATGAATAATGATCAAGGAAGTTTCAGCACAGAGAATAACAAGGGACGGAAGACAAAGGCGGAAGGTCCCCGACACGCTATAGAACCTACCGAGGCATATGCTAGCCAGAAAGAAGAAGAGTTCAATAAAGAGCGTGCCGAATGATATCGCCACAGTAGTGAGAACTAAGAGCCTCGACGGAAGTGTCTGAGCAGGGATTTCCCTAGGAAAGCAATTGGTTTTCGTAGGATATTGGATAGCCTCAGCCCAGGTCGCAAGGAACCTTCCCAAGAGGGTGACTAGCGCTGAATGTGGAAACAGAGTAACATAAAGGTTACGTGCACAGAGATAGAAACAGTGGTGGTGCTACGATTCCTGAGTGATTCTGCACTCTGAACCCGGACCTGGACCGTTGTCATCGGTTCCAAAAATTTGAAACTGAAAACCAGACCGGTTCAAAAGGAACCTACCTGGACCAATTTTTAGGGCGGTCCAGTCTAGCTCCCGGATAGAACCGTGCTGGGTGCACAGCCCAGAACATACATCATCAATGATGTTATTCTCGCCTTGGTGATGACTGCTTCCAGGGAGTGAAGTGATCTCGTTTTTTATGTGATATTTGATGTAATCAACAGTCATTTTTCATCTTATGCTTCGTTGCTTCGCCCAAAGAGGAAAAATTATGAATTTCCCCTATTTTATCTCTTTGATGATTAACCTGACACGGTCATTTTATCTTCTCTTCGTTGCTTTGAGCGAAGGAGATGAAACGGAACTACCAAAGATCTACGTCAAACTCATTGAATTGCTTTCTGGGAAGACTTGGTTTTGTTTCTGGACAAATAGGAGCCGCCAACAACCAGAAACAACATGCCGAGCCAACGTCTACGACACCAGTTTTCTCGCAGTTGATGCCGACGCTGATTAATGCACGAGAAGCAAAATTTATGTAGTTCATAGGAAGCTTTCATTGCTCTTGTATCTGTTGAATGACAGTCGAAAGAGAATGAATATGAAATGAAATGGGAGACATTAGGCGCAGATTCTCAATCTGCTCGGCATAAGGGACTCAGACTAGGGAGAAGAGATTAGCGGTGTAAGGGTGTGGCTATCTCATGGTTTTTTTAACGGGCCCTAGAGATTTTCGTGATCTGTTAGTCTTCTCGACTTGAACTGTCTTTTGATCATTAACCGTAAGCTTTTGGGCTCAATCACAGTGTGACTTGAATCACGCAGAATGCTGGCTCTCCACAGAGCTACGGACCATCAGTTCTGCTAGCGAACAAAGTTTACACTTTCGGTTCTCGTCCACCGGAATATTGGCGAAGAGAAATCTTTCAAGGTCATGCAAGGAGTCCTATGCTTGACAAGGGCATTCCAGGGCTGTTCCCATAGTTCCTAGAGAATGGCCTCGTTGTTGAAAATGATGCTGAGGCTATTTATGAATGGTGCTTAATGGATTTAACAAATGTTCAGTTGCTGAACTACTGCAAATAACTCTAATCGGCACCTTCAGTTCGAAGAACACTGTTAATGATAAAGCTCCATACTTGATAGTAAGATGATACAGAAATGACAGTGGAAACGTGTGACATAGATAGGAATACATTACTTTGAAACATTAATAGCTATCTACGGCAAACTCGTGCTTATTTCGACAGCGAAACATGACAAAGGCAAGGCAATATGTACTCGGATTGAGGTAACCTCAGCTTTCCGAATGCAAGGAGCTCTAGCAGAAGGACGAAATTCAGAAAAAGCCGACTCTACTCAGATCTCTGTAGATGAGAAGAGAGCATTCACGAAGTAGAATGAAGAGAGGAAACCTATGCTACCAGTTGACAGCAGGGCTGCTATCGCAGCGATGAGTGAGTAACCAACATAAACTGTGACCGATGGGATCCCGCTCAAACCTCTCAGGTCAAAAACCAAGTAATTGATGCTGTACATGAACACAAATATGGAAGCTGAACCAGAAGCACAGAAAGACTTCCACCACCATTTCCAGTCCTCCGCTAGCAGATTGCGATAGGTAATGATCAAGGAAGTTTCAGCACAGAGAATAACGAGGGACAGAAGACAAAGGCAGAGGGTCCCCGACACGCTGTAGAACCTACCAAGACATATGCTACTCAGAAAGAAGAAGAGTTCAATAAAGAGCGTGCCGAACGGGATCATCCCAGCACCAAGAACTAAGAGCCACGAGGGAAGTGTCCTAGCCGGGATTTCCCTAGGAATGTGATTGGTTTTCACTGGATATTGGATAACCTCGGCCCAGGTTGCTAGGAGTCCTCCCAAGAGTGTGACTGGCGCTGAAATGCAGAACGAGAGGAACAAAGATCTGACATACATGGAGGAGGAAATGCCGGCGGTGCTATGGTTGTTCCACATCACCACGTTGAGGGGCACCAGTACGATGAAGATGATTCCTGGAAAGAGACATGCGATCAACCACGAAACCGACTTCCAACCGTCAGTACTTCCCTTCAGCGTTCTCCACAAACGCACACCAATGTACCCGCCAATGATTCCCGAAAAAGAGTAGTTAGTTATTATCAACGTCAGTATCATTCCTCGAGCATCAGGCGGTACGAAGCTGAAGGCTGCTACAGTCAGAAAGCCAGTCAGTGTGATTTGGACCCCAGTTCCAACCATCACACTGAGAAGCCTAGAGTGATTCGGCTCTCTGAATGCATCACCAGCGAGAAGCTTCCAACCTGAAGGCTCCTCATCGGTCTGTGCTTTAGCCTGCTTATCAAGTCCCCGGTGTTTTGCGAGTTCCCTAGCTATGGTCTTACGGAATATGGCAAAGACAATACCGGTTAAGACAAGGATGGTTATCAGAGAACTGAGCACCGAGAGCCAACGGACTCTCGAATCTCCCTGCTGCGAATAAATGTCCCAACGAGATCGCCAGCGGATATCACTCTTCACGAACTGAACTTCATAAGTGAAGGATATCCTCTCGTCCTCCCTCACAACCTGCGATGTCTCAAGATCGAGGGGACATTCCACTGAATCTATGTTGTCATACATTTGGAGCCTTCCCATGTTCTCTGGGTCGTACTTAACACTGCAAGGAACCACCCTGAAGCCCACAATCTCGAACGGCAGCGCCGCTTTATAACACTCAGAGACCATGCCGTTGGACAACGCATCAAAATCCATTATGTCGTGGCCCTGGTGACCGCGGTCACTGTGCTCGTTCACCAGGACTGTGAACTTGAGATGATTAATTATGTAATCATCATCGCTGTTCGGCTGTGAATACCCGATTGGGAAGCCGGTCCACTGAATGTCAATCCCACCATAGCTGGCATATCTTATTACCGGCAAACCATCGAGCATCATGTTCACTTGGTACAGATCGCGAATGCGCTGCTTCAAGAGCCTCGCCTCCTGCTTGCTCAGGGGATTAGTGGTGCAGAGGTAGACGGACTCGTTGACATGCCCTTGGAACCGGTATGGCGAGTTGACGATTTGGTCTCCCATAAGAGCGCCGCCCACATTGTTGACACGTTTTCGGATCCCTGACAGGGGCTTGCAGTATGGGAGACTGTAGTAGCTGAAGGGAAGCAAAGCGTCGATGGAGGTCAACGAATTAAATTGGGCAAACATGAAATCATCGCCGTCGAACGTGTGCATATAGCTTGTTGCCGAAGAAAACCAGATTGAAGAGAGTGCAAAGAAAACCCAATTCCAGATTGCAGTACTCGTCATCCTGATATCTGCAAGAGAATCAGGCAACTAAACTCAAGTTCAAATGATAATTCATCTCAAAATACTCTGCATGAAACTCATGAACTATACTCGAATCATCGACGAAAAATTTCAGATCTTTCGTGGTTTCGCAGCACGAAAAACGTCCTTCATCGGCACGTGGCCATAGATCAGCAGATCCTTTGATCTATCTACTAATGAAAATGAAGCATCAGAATCCAATCCATCAAGAAAACAATTTTGGTTGATTTCTTCTTCTTCGTTTTCTGGAAAATTGCAAGAAAATATAAGTAAATGATGATCAAATGACAGTAGAACGTACCTCGCAAACGATGAAATTGCAGCTCTCCTCGTTCTCGTTTCTCGCTCTTTACGCGACCATTGATAGGAATTGGCGGATTCGTCTGAATCTTGAGTCACTTCCTGGGAAGAAAGTTGGTCTTATGTACAAACGGAAATTGACCGCAACTGGAAACGACACTCCAAGTGAACGTTGACGCGGCACCGTTTTCTCACATAGTGAACATCGACATGATGTTTAAAATAAAAAAGAACAAACATCGACATGATGGGCAAACGTAATTCACAAGGAATGTTTTTGGACTTGGTGGTTGGAAGTATTGTGCAAGAGTGAGATGAAAGACAGAAGTGTGGAATTTTAGGTACAATTTTTCTTTTCCTTCGGGGGGCCAACCTTTTAAAGCCAAAATTGGTTTGGGAATACTAGTTACAATAATTACTAATTCTAATAATGCATGACCATACGCCCCAAAAATGGTTGTTCTTTCTTGCAATCGCCCTTCTAATTTGTGGGTTACGGGTCGTGGACATCATCCACGTACAAACTCGTTCAACTTATCTTATGAAAAGTGAATAATTTGAAAAATATTTTCGTATACATAATTGTTTAAGACATCGAGAAAATTACCAAAAAAAAAATCATAAACCTTTATAATTGTGCAAATTCAATCATATAACATTTATTTTGCTAATTGAGTTCTAAACTTTTTGCATTAACACCAACTTTAGTTTATTCGGTTAACTTTGGCAGGCTGTCACCGATGTGACAATTTTTAATGATATATTTTTTTTTAATTTTTCCTTTTTTTTTGTCTCCTTCTTCCTTTAGCTAGACATTGAGTGAGGGCTAGCGAGCCCAAGCTTGCCCAGTGATGGCAAGGTGAGGCTCAACCTCGTCTTGGCTAGGTGAGGCTAAGCCTCATTGACCCTCACCTCTAGCTAGTCGCTAATCTAGCAATTGCCTGGTAGAAGAAGGAGAAGAAAAAAGAAAAGAAAAGAAAAAGAGAAACAAATGAATAAATTTAAATAAAATATTAAATTATTATTAAAAATTGGCATTTTTAGCGCTGGTCAACCAAAGTTAATCGGATGATTGAATTGGATCAAATGTAAAAGATTTAGGACTCAATTAACAAACAAAAGGTTATGACTGAATTAGCACAATTACAATAGGTTCAGGGCTTTATGGTAATTTTTTCTATGTCACTTGAATAAATCAATGAAATATGTTTTATTATAATACTAATTTATTATGTCTAAATATTTTTATAAACAACGAAAATACCTATCGTTTATTATTTTTAATTTATTGACACATCCTAAAGGAAAGTATGGATGATGTCAATGATTGTAACCCACCTGTCAAAAGGATGGCCAAAGGAAAAGATGGCCCCCTGGAAAATCGAGGAAATGCCCGAAGCACCTGCCAATGACTCATAAAAAGTGTGATTAGTGCACTTTTTGACATTTTTCTAAAGTAATAGCCAGACAAATGAATATGTTAACAAAAAATGATATGAATTAAGAATGTTTTGCGAAATATACAATATAATACTTTGAGAATATACCCATATGCACGTACATACTATTGACACTTAATTTTATCGATCCTGTATTTTAATTTTTTTTTTTAAAATGAAATAGGCCAAATTAGGTTAATTTTTCATTTCCCATTATTACCGAAAAATAAAAAATAATTATAATAAGTACATAATAGAAAAAAGTAAAAGAAAAGAGAAAAAAACGAAAAGAAAAAGAAAATATATTTGAAAAATGAAATTAAAAAGGGAGGCGGCCACCGCCCTCCTCCTCGCATTCCCAACTTGCACAAAAAGGGGGATGAGATAAGGTTGGAAAGAAAGGATGTGAGAGGGCAAAGGACAAGAAGTGGGAAAAGAAGGGGCTGTTTACATAAATGGGTTAAAAATTTTACATTTTTACCAATTTGGATTTTCGTAAATATTATTTACGAAATGGGGCTTGTTCGGGAGAAGAAGTGCTGAACAAGAGTTTGTTCAGCGGTTTAGACGCTGAACAAGTCTTGAAAACCCATTAAAAAACCCACCCCCCCCCCCCCCCAACCCACCACCCCACCCCCCTTCTTGGACTTTTTACGATCTTAGGGAAAATGACAAATTATCAAGCTTTCACTTGATATCTTTATATCCTCAATGGAATTAAGCTCTATGTTTAGTACGATCTCCACTTGACCATCCATCATATTGAATCCAATTGAAAGTTGAAAATATGTCTTTATCATTTTATCCAAGAAGACACAAATCGAATTTTTTGTTTTAGCTTTTAACCTCTTTGATGTTAATTTTTGCAACAAATACTATTCATGATGTTGGAGTAATTAAATATTAAACGACACCTTCATTTAATAGTTTAAAATTTTGAAACAGTTGGACATTTCTCTTTCCTCATCCTTGACCATTTTCTTCTTTTTTCCATTTTTCACCCTCGTTCACTTCCGATTGTTAGTCCTCCTCTTCTTCTTCCTTCCCATGGGAGTACAACCTTCCCCATTCATATCGGCCTTTCCAATCTTGGGTTGACAATCCTCGCAAAACCAAAAAACTTCGCCATGGAAAATTACTGTTTCTAGGCAATAGCTGAAAAAAACGAGAAAAAAAGGCCGACAATCAAGATTTCTAACGGTGAGCATTCACTTGCATCATGCACACGAGCGCAAGGGTGCGAAGGCGATCTTACCGATGAACGGCATATTTCTTGCAGTCATCACAATAGATCAAAGTTTCTTCAAAGCCACGGTCCCCACAGTATAGGCAAACAGTCACCTGCAAGAATTTAAAACCAGCGTAGACTTTGAACCTTATTTGGATTTTTTGGCATTTAAAATGTGCAGTCTTTAAAACCGATCAAGCTAATTCTAATAGAATGAAAGACAAAATCACGATCTTTGTGAAAAACAACGATCAAGGAATTAAAAAAAAAAGGAATGGTTGGAGCTTGGCCAACCGAGGAGAAAGAAGAAAGAAGAGAGACGGCCAGAGTTTGCGTACCATATATTTCGCCGGAGTTGCTCCCATGTGTTGACACCTGATTTTTAATCTCTTTTTCTCTTTTAAAATTCATAAAAATCAACATAAAAATTCATAAAATTGAAAATCAACTTTGGAGACCTTGGCCAAGCCTAGGGAACCAATTTTGACCAAAAAATGATTTTCCATATTTTCAATATTTTCCGGTATTTTTATTTTCAAAAATTAATAGCAAATCCATAAAAAATGAGAAAATCGCAAAATCAACTTTGGAAGCCTTCGCAAGCTTAGGCTACCATTTTTGAACAAAAAATAATTTTTCACATTTTCTTATTTTTTTTAATATATATATTTAGAAATTAGGAGTATATTTGAAAATAAAATGGCATTTGAGGCCACAAAAATATGAATAAATAGTCAGTATTTTTCTTTTAATTTTCTCTTCATTTTGACCGAAGAAAATCTACAAAATTTGATCTGAAATCAGGACTTACTTTGTTAATCTCATTTGTTAGATTAATTGAAAATTCATTTTAGCTCCGTGATTTTCGATTTTTGCATTTCTGGAGTCGTGACATTATCCTCTAATAGTGCAAATTTTTTACTAGCCTGATAGTGCATTCTTCGTTGATGCATTCGGCTCTCCGAATTTAATTTATCATTTGAAGGGATCCACGCACATCTAACATGGGAGTTATATGCTGTTATGCTGTTGGCACTGATGGTCATACACGACTTATGCTACTTCATGACTCACGTAACGATGATGGAGTCAAAGAGCTTTTTCCTAGAGGTTCACGAGCTTTATATTAAGATGATTCTGAACCGACTCTATTGGCCTGGTTCCCGCATTACATCTCCACATTTTGATACAAAGGATCGGGCTCTTGCAAGAAAATACTTATGAAAGCCACTTTCTGGGGACAAGTCAGCCATGGGTCAATGACGAGCATGCATGATTTGACTACCAAGAACTGTTGAGCTCTCGATAGGCCATGATCAAGAGAATAATACACGGCCATTTTCGGTCCACGGTTGAGAATTTTGATGCGTGAATCGCGTCTGCGGAGGCGAGTGAAGGAGATCACACGGTGGAGTTGATCGTGAGTGGCACATCTTCATTACTGATGTTAACGGTGAGGCTCCAAAGGCAACGCCTCCGTTAAATGAGTCCCAGAAGCCCGAGATCAATATATCTGCCATCTCCTATCCTCAACGAAAATCTAGGAGGCTCAACAAGCTCATCAATGTGGAACTCTTGAGCAACAACCTCACTAGCGAAACTCCTGCGGAGATCGCCGATGTTGAAATCGAGAGGAGCGAGTACGAGGAGGAGTGCTGGGGTCTTGATCGAACCCCTTGCGCTCAAATTCAAGGAGCTCGAGGAACTGGCCAAGGAATGTAACAAGGCTGTTCAGAAGTTAAAGCTTGATTTAGATTACGAGTATGTATTGAACGCAAAGGGGTCTACACCTGTTGAGGTGATAGATATTAACTACAAGTCGACACTAAAGCCAACCCTCAACTTGCATGCTAATGACATAAACGGAAGTTTGGCGGAGAAACTTAAAGAGTCACCCATCCTTCAGCAACAGTCCAAAGAAACTGAAATCTGGTCGACAAACGCGTTCTTTGCCTTCACCGAAAGCGTAACCGGTGGCCCCTCTGGAAATAATTAGAACGCATGGGAGTAGTGGGTGTTTCACTACTGAGACCTTTGAAGGAATAATGAAGCATGATGAGTGGAGGGCCACATCGGCGGCACCTCTCAGACCGAAAGAAAAAGAAAAAAAGTGAGGAGAATGTGGGCGTTTGAAAGGAAAAAAGAATGAGGGGGAGCAAGAGTTCTTGTCTGGATACTTGATCGGGTGAAAAGGGAATGAAAATGAGTGGAGAACACACTCATAGATGCCACCGAAAGAGTAGTTGAATGGAGGCTAGTGGACTTTTAGTGGAGGACCACTTGAGAGGTTCTCAATAATGAAGCAGGCACTTGCACGTCGGGGGGGTTCTCAACAACCAAGGAAGTATGAGGGGTATCAGGGGGGTGACGGTATGGTGGAGGAAGATAGACCTCCCGATAGGTCGCTGCAGGCGTTCCAAGTAATCGACAATGCGTGAAGATCGCTTCGGGGCCATCATTCCGTGATTTTGCTGACCAGAAAGTTCAACAATCCAAGTTCCAGCAAAGAAGCATCAAAGAAAGTTCAAAGTGCAAGCGACGGCGGTACCCCCTGAATCAACAGGCACTTACCCAAGCTGGTTCTCGCTCTTACCAGCACTCTGACGGTTCATCCAAGATGCAGACTTTATCAATACATATCATGTGGTACACTGACTTACTATCCCAATCTCCCACCCGAACCATCACCATTCGTCGCCTCGACGCTTGCTGCACCGTCGTCACCGCCAACCCTAGCAACGCGAGCACGTCCTCAAGGTTAACTTCCGCAACTAACCCAAGGGAGTACCCTTCACCACCATCCCCGGTGACCTCCTTGGCTGTGGCAGTTTCAATATCGACGGTCTTCTCTAGATCACTCAGAGCAAGTCCACCAGCCACGAGTTCAACACCAACACATTGAGGGACTTCGTCGTGTGGACCCTCGAAACGGAAGTCGAGAATCGGCTCTTGCCTCTTCTCCAAGACTACGCCGATACTTATGGGACCCTGGATTTTCAAGACCCGCTCAAGAGATTCGCGTACGACATAGTGTGCTGAGTATCTTTGTGCATAGACCCGGATTGCCTCGACCTCTCCTGCCCACTACCTCCTCTGGTGACTACCTTCGACGACGCGTCGAGGATATGTATAATGAGAGCTGCCTCTCCATTCGTATATGTTTTTGGAAGACCAAGAGGGCACCGAGCCTCGGGTCCGAAAAGAAGCTCACCGAAGCTGTCAAGCTCGTGCGTGGCGATTTACTCGATATAATCCAGAACAAGAAGAGGGAGCTGCTCCAAGAGAACGATGACCAGCATATAAGTTACAACGGGGACCTCTTGTCGATGTTCCTTGTAGCCAGACACAGTGAGGAGATGGCGCGGGACAGCCAGAGGACATGAACTGGCTCGCATGCGAGTTCTTCACGATGCCCTCGGAGGAGAAGCTCTGATTCAACATGCTCGGTGAAGCAACTCATACAAACCCAGAGTCAGAGGTAGGATTTTCAGTCTTCCCTTGGTGGTGATCCTCTACGTTGTAGGTTCGCCACGCTCATACACCCCCAGAGTCATTGTTAGAGAAGGAGACCTAGATAAAGTAACTCATGTTGGCTCTAAAGCTGGGGAAAGAGGTGAGTTACTCGTTCATAGAGAATGTGGAAAAGGAAAAAGGAGAGCCCGCTTGCACGCAGCACATATTTTCATGCCGGAGGTTTATTGCTGAGGAAGGGATGATATACATGCCATATTGGATGATGGAGAACTAGGTCTTGCAAGAGGGAGATTTTGTCCAAGTAAAGAATGCAACCCCTCCAAAGGGAACGTATATTAAGCTGCAACCACACACAAAAAGGGCGAGGGAACAGCACAAGTTGAAGAGGATCCTGCCGAGGCTGAACCAAAGTTCAATCCGTCCGGTGAATTAGATAGACACTTGGATGGAAAGCCGTCGAAGAATCCACTCATGCCTGCTTCTACAAGTGTCTCGATAGGTGCAATCGGCCGGCTAAACTTAAGGAAAGCTTATTTCCAGAGCAAACGCAAACTGGACTCTAGAGGAGAAGCCAAAAGCACGCTGAAGACGTCCGCCATGCACGTGAATTTCTTTCCAAATCGGGTGACCTCAGCCAGACTCAGATTTTTGCAAAGATAGAGAACGTAGAAGGTTTGAATCAGTTCGATGATCCTGCAAGAAGCTGATAGAGTCCTCTGCAAAGATCAAGCCAGTGAAGGAATGTGTGGTCACGGGATGGGAACTTGAGGAATGAACTGAGGGACTAACGAAGTCATGGAGGACGCAATTCTGGAAGAAATTGCGAAGGCTCATGGAAAGAGCATGGCCTAGGTGACCACGAGAAGAACTTAATTACATTCGGGGTGGTAGAAGGTGATGCGATGAAGCTGTCCAATAACTTTGTTTTCGTCGTCTAGGTAAGGAGGACGAGAACTCTTGGGGAGGTAAAAAAAAATCAGACATACAAAAAGAGAGAACTCTCTCTTTCGTGGATTGATGTTGGAGGTGAGTTCGTTATAACAAGTCAAATCTGTGGGGAGAGTTCACGTGTTTCTTCTACTGGTGAGGATCAAGTTACTAAAAGAGCATACAAGTTCTCGTCGAAGCAGGCGCTCTACCTTTGAAGTCCAGACAGAAAAAAATTCGAGTGAAGGAAGGAAGATTGAAGTAAACCGTGTCCACGGCAACTTACTCCCACTAGAGCTCACTTGACCCAGATGGAGCCCCACGAACTTTCCTCCATGCACAACCACTATGATATCTTCCCCATGCACGCCCATCCGCGACATCTCCTTCATGCATGGCCTCACACCTTACGTCTAGTGCAGCTCCAGCGGGCTGAAGGGCAACGGGTTTGCGACGTTGAGCAATCCGGGACTAAAGGGGAAGGAGCGGATTGCTTCCTATATCGCATTCACCATGGAAGGCAAGCTCAAGTCCAGCCTCAGGGATAGCTTCAAGTGGATCAAGTACGAGTTGAACGAGGTTCACTACGATGTGTGCGAGTGGTGGCTGGTCGATTTTGACGGCGGAAAGTTTCTAATCTGACCTATCTGAAGCTATTTCAATATATCCATGTATAGAACTTGTGTTCTTTTCATTCTTTTTCGTGGGTTGCCTACAAAACGTGATGCGGAGGACGACTCTTGCACTCGCCGTCACGAAGGACTACCATGCATGAAAAATACGAGTACCGGGACAGTACGTTTATTTGCGCATTTTCTTTTCCAAAAGAAGAAAAAATGGAACTCGCATATGCATGCATAAGTACGTTGAAGCCATGCATAGCATAGTCAACCATTATCTGGAATTTTTCCATTTATGGTCTGATAATGGAAGCACAAGACAAGCGTTTGGTCCTCTTGTCCAAACCAGGCGGCCGTCAAAGAGTCTCCACCGAATCAGTCTAAGAAGCAAATTTCACCCGCAAGCTCAGCGCAAGTTCAAATTGGAAGACCTGGATGACTGCACACACTTTTGGGAGGAAGAGTACCAAACGCAGCTCCCAGATTTCACAAAGCTCGTTGCAAATCAACAGAGACTTAGTTTAAGGCATGTAGGGGCCAAAAGCAAGGAGAACGAACGACATCCATGGGGTCAGTCCTATCCTAGTGGACATGGTGGCTTGAGTGACCTAGGAGGTGCTGTTGCGGAAATCAAACGAAGAACAAAAGCGGAACAACGAGATTTACGTGGTTCGATCAGATTGATCTACGTCCACGGGCGAGGCAAAACGAAATTCCACTATATCAAAAGGAGAGTACAAGTACAATGAAACCCTAATCACAATATATATATTGTGTCTCAAAAAAAAAAAAGGAAAACCTAATTCCTCTGGGTTTGGGCCTACGGCCCATTCAAATAATATGTCAAAAAATTCAAGACATATTTAACAATTCTCCACCTTGGCTTGAATTTAATCATCAAGAAGTCGAACATGTTCTTCCAGCATCCCTAAGCCTACGTGAGCTAACTCGGTGTAGGAAACAAGGGATGTAACAAAGGAAAGAATATGTCCTCTTCAAACAAGGTAGAATTTCCTTCACCTCGCCACCAAGCCCCAGAAAGGGGCAAACCTCAAACAGGCATGCCAATCAAGTTCAAGCAATGCTTAAACTTGTTGGCGGGGATTGACTTGGTCAACATATCAGCAGGATTGTCAGCAGTGCCAATCTTCTTTACCATCATATTTCTCTCAGCAACTGCATCTCGAATAAAGTGATATCTGACATCAATGTGCTTAGTCCTTTCATGATATGCTTGATTTTTAACTAAGTGTATAGCACTCTGATTATCACAAAAGACAACTGAATTGTCTTCCTGCTGGAGGCCAAGTTCCTGAACAAGATTCCTTAACCAAATAGCTTCTTTCACTGCTTCTGCTGCTGCCATATACTCTGCCTCTGTAGAAGACAAAGCGACTGTCGACTGTAAGGTTGACCTCCAACTAATAGCTGAGCCAGATAGCGTGAAAAGATAGCCAGTCAAAGATCTTCTTTTATCAAGATCACCTGCATAGTCAGAATCCACAAATCCCACAACTGAGGTACCACTTGAACTATTTCTATCAAACACCAAGCCTAAATCTGCGGAACCTCTAAGATACCTAAGTATCCATTTTACTGCCTGCCAATGCTCCTTTCCAGGGTGAGCCATATATCTACTTACCACACTAACTGCATGAGCAATGTCGGGACGAGTACATACCATAGCATACATCAAGCTGCCAACTGCACTGGAGTATGGGACATGAGACATTGCAGCCTCCTCATCTTCTGACTGAGGTGAATGTAGAGCTGAGAGTCTAAAATGAGGTGCTAATGGTGTAGTAACAGGTTTTGCGTTCTGCATGCCAAACTTCTCAAGTACCTTCTCAATATAGCTCCTCTGTGATAGATATAACTTTCCTGCTTGTCTGTTCCTTCGAATTTCCATCCCTAAGATTTTCTTGGCAGGACCCAGATCTTTCATCTCGAACTCCTCACTGAGCCGTTTCTTCAAGATCAACACATCTAACATGTTCTTTGCAGCAATTAGCATATCATCAACATATAAGAGGAGATAGACAAAGGATCCATCTGAACCCTTCTGAAGTAGACACAACTATCATAGCTGCTCCTATGATAACCACTTCCTATCATAAAGCTATCAAATCTCTTATACCACTGTCTTGGAGACTGCTTTAAACCGTACAAGGATTTCTTCAATCTGCAAACATGGTCTTCCTTGCCTTCTACGTAATAGCCCTCAGGTTGGGCCATATAAATAGTCTCATCAAGGTCACCATGCAAAAAAGCAGTCTTCACATCAAGTTGCTCAAGCTCAAAGTCAAATTTAGCAACTAAAGCTAATAACACACGGATGGAAGTGTGCTTAACCACAGGAGAGAATACCTCAGTATAATCAATTCCCTCCTTTTGATTGTAGCCTTTAGCTACAAGTCGTGCCTTACATCTAGCACCTTCAACACCTGGAATTCCTTCCTTTTTCTTGAAGACCCATTTACACCCAATGGCCTTTTTTTCTTTAGGCAACGACACCAAGTCCCAAGTCTGGTTCTTGTGAAGTGATTCAAGTTCCTCAACCATAGCAGTAGCCCATTTTTTTTATTCTACGCAAGTAACAGCTTCAGTATAAGTAGAGGGTTCATGAATACCCATACCTTCTGCTATCGTGAGAGCATAAGCCACTAGATCAGAGTATCCATATTTTTGAGGAGGTCGAGTCTGCCTCCTTTCTCTGCCAGTAGCAATAGAATATGGCTGCTCCACCTCATCTACAACTTTCTCATCTGAACTTGAATCAACAGTAACACCTTGCTCACTTAAATAATCTCGAGAGGTTTTCTCTAGAAGCTCCACCTGAACCTCCACCTTATTCATATTACTCTTAAGCTTTCCTACATAATCATTAACAACATTTCTTTGATCAAGCATAAGCATTCCATTAAAAGTAACATCCCTACTAATAATGAACTTATGCGAGTTGGATTCCTGACACCACAAACGATACCCTTTTACACCATCAGCATATCCAACAAAGATGCATTTTCTTGCTCTATATTCTAACTTACCATCTTTAACATAATAATAAGCAGGGCATCCAAAAACCTTTAGATTAGAGTAATCGCAAGGCTTACCTGACCACTTCTCAAAGGGAGTCTTGCAATCTATTGCTGTTGAAAGAGAGCGATTAACCAGATAACAGGCTGTGTTAACAGCTTCACCCCAAAAGTCTTTTTCCATGCCAGCATTAGAGAGCATGCATCTTGCTCTCTCCAAAAGGGTTCTGTTCATACGTTCTGCCACCCCATTCTGCTGAGGAGTGTGTCTAACTGTACGGTGTCGAACGATACCAGCATCTGCACAGAATTCATTAAAATCGCCACTGCAAAACTCAAGACCATTATCAGTCCTAAGACGTTTGATCTTCTTTCCAGTCTGATTCTCAACAAGGGTTTTCCACTTTTTGAAGGTTTCAAATACATCACTTTTCTTCTTCAGAAAATAAACCCAAACCTTCCTGGAATAATCATCAATGAACGTCACAAAGTAAAGAGCACCACCCTTAGATGGAACCTGTGCTGGTCCCCATAAATCAGAGTGGATGTAGTCAAGTGTGCACTTTGTTGAATGTGTGCCAGTACTAAAGCTGACTCTGCACTGCTTGCCAAGAACACAATGTTCACAGAAATCTAGCGAGGTCGTCTGCTCTCCACAAAGTAAACCACGTTTACTTAAAACCGTCATGCCACGCTCACTCATGTGGCCCAAACGCATATGCCACAGTTTTGTTTTATCATTATCAGAAACAGAATTAGATGTGCCAATCGAAGGACCCATAACCGTGCTACCCTGTAGATGATACAAGTGGTTCACCTTGCATCCTTTCATCACAACTAGATTGCCTTTGGAGACTTTGAGAACTCCACCTCCACCTGAGTACATACACCCAATGGAATCCAAACTGCTCAACGAGATAAGGTTTCTCTTCAAGTCTGGTATATGTCTAACTTCAGTTAAGGTTCTTACTACTTTGTCATGACATTTAATCCGAACAGTACCAATACCCATAACTCTGCATACAGCATCATTACCCATCAAGACTGATCCACCATTTATTTTTTCATACGTGGTAAACCATTCCCTATTTGGGCACATATGAAAAGATGCTCCAGAGTCCAATATCCAAACATCATCGGACAAACTAACAACAGAGCATGCAGTAAGAACACTATCTGACGCCTTAGACTCATCTTCGCTAGCAACATTCACCACATCTTGTCTTTGAGCATACTGCTTACCTTTTCTCTTGAGCACAGGACAATCTGACTTGTAATGTCCTCTTTTGTGACAATAATAGCACTCCACGTTTGTCTTATCGGCAGGTGGCCTAGATTTTGATCGACCAACAGATTTCCCTCGAGGAGCTTTATCCCTGTTCTTGTTCCTGCCTCTCACAAATAAACCATCTGCTTTATTTTCATTAGTATTCCCATTCAGTTTCGTTCTCAATTCAGCAGAATTCAAAGATGCTTTAACATCCTCCAAGGTTATGGATTCACGTCCATAAAGCATCGAGTTCACAAAATTCTCATATGAAGCAGGCAGTGAACATAACACAATCAAAGCTTGATCTTCATCATCAAGTTTAATATCTAAATTCTTCATATCAAGAACAATTTTATTAAATTCATCCAAGTGTTCCTGAACAGGCGTACCTTCGCGCATCTTTAGAGTATAAAGACGCTGCTTCAAATAAAGTCTCGACGTCAAAGATTTCTTCATGTAGAGACTTTCCAGTTTGCTCCAGAGACCCGCAGCTGTTTCCTCATCGGCGACTTCTCGCAGAACCTTGTCATCCAGAGACAACTGAATCGCACTATGCGCCTTCTCATCCATCTCTTCTATTTCCGCCGAGGTCATGTCGTCTGGATAATTTCCGTCCAGCGCCCTAACCGTACCCTCTCGCCTCAATAAAGCTTTCATCTTTATTCTCCATAATCCAAAATTATTCTGTCCATCAAAAGATGAAATTTGAAACTTTAAAGATGCCATCTAAAAGAGCCCTTGGATTTGCTCCCAAAAAATTTTCTCTTCGACACAAAGTAGCAGATTTCTCCCTTTTTCGGTTTGGACCGAAAAACCCAAAAAACTTGCGACCAAAAATCTTTCGATCAAATATTTTGCTGCACCGAAAGTCTTGTTCTCTGAACAGTAACCCTGCACCAAAAGTAACCCCTGTACCGAAGACAAAACAAGAAGGCAGCAACTTCCTCACTTTTCTCTTACTTCCACGGGACCCACGCAGCAAAAGAAAGATTGAGCAATTGTGTGGACTCAAAAAAGACTTCCACGCAAGGTTGATTCTCAAGGTCAAAAGTCTCGATCAAAAAGAAAGCAGGAAGAAGGCACAAAATTGTTGACTTTAGATCACGTGGACCCCCTGCAGGATTGTCCTCCACTCTCTCAAATTTCTCCGCGCCCACTCGCCAACGTCGTGGGGCCGTGAACAAGTGGGCAAACCGCCTCTCACCTGGCGAAGGAGTCTCGGCGCAAACAGAAAGGATGCTTCAATCTCAGACCACGAACCACGAACGTCGTCAGCGGTTTTAATCGCAAATTTCCTCCACGACGTTTACTCTCTTGAACCCTAGAAACGAAACTTCGCTCTGATACCAATTTGTTGCGGAAATCAAACGAAGAACAAAAGCGGAACAACGAGATTTACGTGGTTCGATCAGATTGATCTACGTCCACGGGCGAGGCAAAACGAAATTCCACTATATCAAAAGGAGAGTACAAGTACAATGAAACCCTAATCACAATATATATATTGTGTCTCAAAAAAAAAAAGGAAAACCTAATTCCTCTGGGTTTGGGCCTACGGCCCATTCAAATAATATGTCAAAAAATTCAAGACATATTTAACAGGTGCTAATAGTTATAGAGGACAGGGCAGTCCAAAGTTTGGAGGTGATGGCAGAAGCATACATTCTGTTTTTGCTGCATGGCCCGTGAAGCATTATGCAGCAACCATCCAGCTCACGTGCTCACTGTGCTACGATGAAAAATCCGACTTCCCTACTTGAGAATACGATGGCTGATCGGGAAGCGGTCACGGCTAAAGATAGTTGTCATGAGATTGAAAAGGTTTGGCTCGAGAGTCCGTTCCGGTGAGTTGCCAAGCGTCAAGAACAATTCGAAAATGGCCGTGGCTAAGCTTACCTGTGTTATGCTCCTAGCTCTGCTCAGAATGCCCATGGTGATGACCAAAGAAGGATTTCAAAGTGTCCTCGGTGATCAAGGTCACTGGAGCACCTGAACATGGCGCGAAGTTGCATGATAATACTATAATGGGGTACTTGCTGAAAAGCATTGAGAACATGAGGAGGCTTAGGGCTTCACAGTTTGATATGGTGAAAGCAGGTTTAAAGGCTGAAAACTGAGAAACAGAGGCCATGGAATTGTAGCTGCTAGGGTAGATGCAAAGCCGGATGTTGCTGGGTGGATCTCTGAGCAAATGGGTGGTGTCAGCTACCTGGAATTTCCACGAGATCCTGAAGAGAGAGTTGGTCAAGACTGGGATGGAATTTCTTCATCACTTGAGGAGATTCGCAAGTCATTGCTTTACGGGGATGGTTGCTTGATATATATCACTGTTGATGGGAGGTAAAGATGAGAAGGGGCGGCGTTGGCTTCCTGAATTTCAAAAGGCCCAGACGTCCACAACTATTCGCCTTGGTCATCTCCCAGCTGGCTCGTTCACCTTATTCTCCGCTACGGCCAAAAGGTAAACCCTCAGAACAGCCTCCACTTTGCTAATTTCTTCGAATCTTGATGTTGTCATATTTTCTCGATTTGGTTTGATCTCGACCGAAGGATATGTTATCTCCAGTATTAGATAGCTACGATTGAAGGTTCATCTCGAATAAATTAGCCTCTGAACGAATAATATTCATATTTCGTACGTCCGCATGTTGTGTGAATTTGGGGAGAGACCATTCGCTAGGTCCAGTTATATATAAAATCAGTCCAATCCTGAGTGTAGTTGGGTTCACTAAAGTTAGGTCTGACTTGGTTGTGGGCTGCATGTGGGCTTAAGGATGAAGCTGGATCAGAGTTGTGCTCAATCCGTGGGTTTTGTTTTTCTGAATTGGGCCAAGCCTAGGTTTAATTTAAGTTGGGTTTTAAACTAAGAAATGGGCCTTTCCTATTTTAAATCTTACTTGGGCTTTAGATTTATTCTTGGGCTCGTGACTTTAGAAAGGCTGGGCTTAGAAGCCTAGCCCGGGTCATAATAAAATCGAAAAAAAATTCAGAAAATGATTAAAAATCCAAAAGAAGAAGAAGAAGAAGAATTCCCTAAGAAATTGAAAAATAAAAAAAAATAAAAAAATAAAAAAAAATAAAAATCTCAGAAATTAGGAAATGGGTCATTTCAATTGACCAATCCTATTTTCGTTGAATTTCCATCCCGATCTTTCCAAAATAACGATTTTGCCCCTTATGGGCAAATTGTCTCGGAAAATTCTGAAAAATTCAGAAAATCCCAGAAATTAGGAAACGGGTCATTTCAACTGACCAATCCTATTTTCGGTGAATTTCCATCCCGATCTTTCCAAAATGACGATTTTGCCCCTTATGGGCAAATTGTCTGAAAAATTCAGAAAAATCTCAGAAATTAGGAAACGAGTCATTTCGACTGACCAATCCTATTTTCGGTGAATTTCCACCCCGATCTTTCCAAAATGACGATTTTACCCCTTATGGGTAAATTGTCTCGGAAAATTCTGAAAAATTCAGAAAAATCTCAAAAATTAGGAAACGGGTCATTTCGACTGACCAATCCTATTTTCGGTGAATTTCCATCCCGATCTTTCCAAAATGACGATTTTACCCCTTATGGGTAAATTGTCTCGGAAAATTCTGAAAAATTCAGAAAAATCTCAGAAATTAGGAAACGGGTCATTTCGACTGACCAATCCTATTTTCGGTGAATTTCCATCCCGATCTTTTCAAAATGACGATTTTTCCCCTTATGGGTAAATTGTCTCAGAAAATCCCGAAAAATCCTCAGAAATTGTGGAAAATAAGGAATGACCACATTCAACTGGTTTGACCTGTTTTCACTTCCCGGTCTTTGAAAAATGACCATTTTACCCTTCTGGTCAGTTTGACCCAAATCTTTCCAAATCATCCCAAATGAGTTTTTTTCATGAAATTGGTACCGAAAGGGCGTTAGAGTAATCTAGCGTAACCAAGTCCCCGAACTCATTTTCTCTGGTTCGCAGAAATAAATTAGTTCTCCCACTAATTTATTTAGGTTTCTAATCGACCTACCAAGAACGATTAGTGGCGACTCCAAATTTTAAAACCATTTGAACAAAAAAAAAAACCAAAGTCGCGATTTGGTAGAGCTTGGGAGAGCTCGAACTAGGTTAGTTAATTTAATCAATTAATCTGGTAATCCATTAACCTAAAAAATGAATTTTAGGTCGCGACACCATGAATGCAAATTCTCTGTCCTCACCATGGCAGCAAAGACAGCAATCACGTTCGGCGTCGTCTTGTTGGACAAAAGAAACCATCCTCTCCTTTCTTTCTTTCTTTCATGAAACTCTTAAGAACGACAGCAAATGGACTGGGAATAACTCTGCATTAGTAGGGCGTGTATGGTTTGAGCTCAGCATTACTAACTTCCCACAAATTTATTCATTATTCATGTAGATTTGGTCGTTATTTTAATATTTTGAAAATCATATCTAATTAACCCTCCAAAATTTTAAATTTCATGATGAAATATAGGTTTAATACGCACAAAATATTTTGTGAGACATGTATCGACATGCAAAATAGAGATATGAGTAGAGTAAAATTAAGCTATTTCTTGGTGCAAAATAGACATATATGTAGCGCAAAATAGACATATATGTAGCACAAATTTATTCGTTATTGCATAATAATAAAATAACATGTTTTAACAAGGGTATAGACGTTACCTTAACTAAAAAAGTACATGTGTGTCGAGATTGAAGAAAATGATACTTCGACTCTTCTACCTTCTCTGCCGTCTATAAAAAATTAATATTACATCCAACGGAATGAAAAACGCAAATGGTAAAACGAAACAGATTATAAAAAAAAATATTACCTAGATCGATGGTGACGAAATATTAGCGGAATTAGTAATCGTGAATACAAACATGCCAAAAATAGACGAACGACCTTTAAAAATTTTCTCGCTCACTTCTCTCTGTTTTCTCTCGATACGTTTTCCTTTTTTCTTTCTTCAGAGCGTCTTCAGATCTCGCTCTTTAAGCGATTCTTATATAAAAAATTTTCTCATTGTAGAGACGAATCTCTGGCCCATGAAAAGGGAAAACATAACATGCGAAAAAGAAGGAGCAGAGGGGGCTGTGGAAAAAGAGGAGGGGCGGTGAAAAAATCGGTAGGAGTCCTCTTCAATTTGGCATTTACCAAAATTGGAGAAGGAGGAGATGGTGGGAGCCCCCTCTAGTTCTCTGAAAAAAGAAAGAGGGGGGTATAGTTCGTTGAAAGAAAGAAAGGGAGGGGGGAGGCCCCCCCACTAGTGGGGTGGGGAGCCCCCTTGTTCGGCTCTTCAAGAGCCGAACAAGGTCTTTGATCGGCATTTTAGGTGCCAAACAAGGAGTTCGGCTCCTCAAGCGCCGAACAGGGCTTGTTCGGCCTTGTTTGACACTTAAGGTGCCGAACAAGCCCCATTTTCGTAAATTTTTTTTTATGAAAATCCAAATTTGTAAAAACTTAATTTTAAACCCATTTTTGTAAAAAGTCCGAAAAGAAAAGTTGAGCTCTAGAGAACAAAAAGAGAAAACAAACACTAGAGAAAGACGGAGCGAGGGATCGAGCCACCAGTCGTCGATCGCCCGAGGACCCGACCTTGTTGCAGCCAGCGACGGTGGGAAAATGCTTTTTGTCTAATTGACCGCTTTCCATGTTTTATTTGCATTACTTAGTTATATTTCGTATGTGAATATTTGGATGACCGATTTGATTTATAATACGTGCCTTGGTGGTTACTTTTAGATTAGTAGAGTGATTAAGGTGTAAATGTGGGGCGTCCGATTTATCCTTTGATTGACTGAACTTTGCTAATTATCTGCTTTGAGTGAATGCATGTTTTGAAAGTTCGATTTCATGAAATTGTATACTCCGATGCTGCGACCGATGACGATGTTCACGAAGATGACGGCTCATTGGGGTTTGGTGATAGCGGTCGACCGATATTCATTCCGATCTGATTTATTGTATACCCGATCATGTCTCGGATTTGATATTTGGAATTATAACATGTATTAATTGGTTTTGTGTCTACTTTTCAGTAGTTAGATATTTTCCATACTTGAGTGTTTATTTGCAGCACTGGATTTCGATAAATTGCTTGTTAATTGCTTTGCTAGTGTTAGGGTAATGATTCAACTAGAAATTGCAAAGAAATGGCAAACATTATGCATGCATCTAGCACTCGTTAGATATATATATATATATATATAGGCTTTGAATGATAAGCAGAATGCATGGCCATCTTATAAAGGTATCGAAAGGGCGCTAATTAGCTAATTAGCGTAAATAAATTCTCGAATTTAAATGTTCTGATTGAGTAAGAATTGAGATAACACTCCTATGTCTCGATTGGTTTCTAATTGATTTTAAGAAACTAATGACGACTCTTAGTATCTATTTAGGTTGCTAATTATGAAAACGAAATCCAACCCATCAAGAAAACAATTTTGATCGATTTCTACTTCTTCCTCTCTCTCTTTTTTTTTTCTGGGAAATTGCAAGAGAATATAAGTAAATGAAGATCAAATGACAATGGAACGTACCTGGGAAACGATGAATTGCAGCTCTCCTCGTCCTCGTTGTTCGCTCTTTATGCGACCAATGATGGGAATTGACAGATTCGTCCGCATCTTGAGTCACTTTCCGGGAAGAAGCTTGGTTTTTTCATATGGACAAACGGGAATTGACCGCAACCGGAAATGACACTCCAAGTCAACGTTGACGGCACCATTTTCTCACATAGCGAGCATCGACATTACGGGCAAACGTAGTTCCCAAGGAAATGTCGTTTGTTTGTGGACTTTGTCGTTGGAAGAATTGCACGAGAGGGAGATGAAAGATAGAAATGTGGAATTCCAAGTACATTTTTTTTTCTTGGGGCAATTTTTTAAAGCCAAAATTGGTTTGGGACAACACTTATTAATACTAATTGTAATAATGCATGACGACACACTTCGAAAATGGTTATTCTCTTCCACTCACGTACAAAGTTGCTCGGTCTATTTCACGAAAAATAAATAATTTTAAAAATATTTATCTAAAAATAATCTCTTATGTCATTTGAAATAATTAAATGATGAAAAATATTTTCATTATCAATACTAATTTATGTCTATATATATTTTTTTATGGATAATGAAGAAATTTTTCGTTTATTTATATTTATAAGAGATAAAATAATTATTTTAAAAAATATATTTTTTAAATCGTTTATTGTCCCAAAATAAACGCCCCTTAAATGTAAATATGAATAATGTCCATGGTTATAACCCACCCATCAAAAGGATGGCCGGAGGAAAACATGGCCCCTTAGAAAATCAAGCAAGGGCACATTCTAAAGAAGTCACCTACTTCTGATGGAAATATCTTCTATCAGAAAATGACACAGATCAATAAGCATTTCCTTAAAAGAATATTACGCAATAAATATTCTACTTGAAATTACATACATACATAGACACATTTATGTGTTTAAATAACGTAGAATTAATTATTAAATTTGAGCACGTTAGTTGTTGTTTAAGATTTGGTTTTGTAATGGTATTCGGAGAAAACCTTGATTCATGGTAAGCGCTTGAAAAACTATTCATGAAAGAGGGCTACCGAAGAGGAATGAAGAAAAAGAAGCCAAGCTTGTTTTCCTCGGGCATTTATTGTCTTGTCTTTTTATTTGACTTTGTGTTTGTGTGTTTTCATACTTTTCTTGCTTTCTCTCATTCGATGTTGTCTGTGACCGGCCACTGCAACAGGCCGTGAAGTTCAGAGTAGTAATGCACACCGAAGAAAAGAGCATTTGCATTCCAATAAAGCGTTCTTCCTCCGATCATTATTTGTCTCATTATTTTAAATTTCAAAGTCACCGTTATTATTTTGGTTCCAATAATAGATGCATATCTTTTGCTGATAAAAATGCTTTGCTAACTCATATCTTGACGATAGCTCAACGTATTTATTTTTATTAACAAGAGGTACAATATTTATCGATAACAATCAAATATCAACTATGCCGCTCTTCAATCTTCCTTGCACTAATTTCTCTTTCACCAGGCTCTCGGCTGTTGACACGTAAATTTTGATTTTTTTGAAAATTATTTATCTTGTATAAAAATGAGAATTAGTTTTAGTTCTTGCCAAAAAAAAATCATTTAGTTTTCACTCGCGGTATAATTAATCTAGCTTAGCATGCATTGCATTTGCGTATTTTTTGGACCGGCGGTGGATGAACTTATTTCGAGGTTTCGAGCTTGATCGACAAATTGGACCAAGTCTGTGATGAGGAAAATCGGCTGAGCCCATGATTATTACACGGCCGAAATCTTGACATAAAGAAGAAAAATTCTGAGCTTTAATTGATACGAGTTAAGTCCACATGATTAGCAGTTTAAAGCTTCATTGGGTCAGCAAGCGGAGTTACTTTCGGTCTTCCCATATGGATGTTGTGGCCATGTTCTACAAAGAGGAACTAAGATCCAATCAGACTTGGCCCGCAAGAGCTTTAATTAACGAAAAGCCTTGAAACAATAGAAGCTTACATTATGCCCAAAGATGTGCAAGGGAATCCACAAGGGACTCAGATGTTCGGCTAACCCTAGGCACAAGGCCCAACCGAAATTTTTGATTTAATTGATTAGCGGATGATGCAATTTAGTCCTTTGATTCAAGTCGTGTTTTTCCATCCCGGGCTTATTTTGCGAAAATCTAGAAAGTCAAAGCCCCGACTTGCAACCTTTCGTTCTATAAATGTATAACTAAGTCTAGGGTTTTGTAGGGAGCCACACGCCATTGTTGTCGCGCGGCCACATTCGGAAGCCACGGACACTTCAATATACACGGCCCTGGGGCGCCTTCTCCACTGTGAAGTTCAAAGAGACGCCCATGCACAGAGAGAAGGTGGGGACATGGGACTTCGCAAGTTAGAAATCTGAAGAGGACTTCACAAATTCAAAGAGATCTCATGCTCCAACGTTGCATCTATCACCGACTCTCCTCTAGGGGAACGTGCAGTGGTTTGGTTTTAGTGTTATGTCCAGATCTTCTCTTTGTAGCACTTTAATTGGTTGCTGCAGGTTCTCAACAAGAGGAGCGTCCCAGGCGGTCTCACAATTTCCAGCAAGTTCGACCAACGACCCGGGGGAGGCCGCATAATTTTACGCACAGAGCAGAATAGAGGGCGATAGAATAGAGGCACCGGGCCACAAATCAGAGAAAAAATAGGGTTCTGGTTCTTCGCGGAGGTTCAAAAGAATGGCTTGATGAGGAGAGAAGATTGACTTCTCCTTGGGGAAAAGTCCAAGACGAGTGGGGAGAGGGGTTGAATTTTTCTTTCTCTTTAAAAAGAAGAATTACTTTTGTCTTTTCTCTCTTGATCATTGCAGGATCTACTTCTTTTGCTCCGATTATAGATATGGCCATGACAATTGTGGAACAGGAAGAAGGAAGCGCGGCCTAGCACGTGTCTGGGTTCAACCTGGTGATGGCAAATTCATGGAGGTGTCTCGGGTCCAAAATATGCGTTTGGCAACCTTATTGCAGCATCTGGATCGCCTCACTTGCACATCGGCAGTTTCTCAACAAAGCAGCCACCAGCAATCACGACGATCAGCATCACAACGCTCGACATTAAGTGAGGCCCCTCGAGGACAAAAACAGCTCGTCGTGTGTGCTCTTTGGTCGAGCTTCATTGTTGTCCTTGATCGCAAGCACCACCGCTGTTGCAAGAAGTCCAGTAGCGAATCTCCAGGTGCTGAGGCGAGGCCACTGTTCCGAGATTCACTTACCGAAGGCAATCCGTTCCCGCACTCTCGAGCCTCGCATGGACGATGTTATTTTCCGGTTCAATTTTCACTGTTTATCTTTACGGAATTCCGATGTTATCTTCGACGTCTTGCGGATACCCATCCATATTGCGGCTCCTAATTAGCATGGTGTTTTCTCAATAGCATACCATCTCTCTTTTGACCACCTTTTACACATATGCATGCAGGAAGGTTCTCACGTGGATTCACGGGCGCTTGTGAACGCCGACAGTACTTCCTTGTCCTCATCACAAGTTTTTTCGATATTCGTCCTATCTTCATCGCAGACATTTAGGCGACCGTCAAGCCCTTGTCAGCGGCCCCACGAACGGCACCACCAAATCAGCCCCGAGCCGCAAGCATTATCTTGAATCGGAGTCCCCATTGCGCTTGCCCGAAGTCCATCGACAGTCGTTTGCCGACCCACGATCCACGAGCTGATCATCATTCATCATCGGTTCGAATTTAGGAGCTTATCCTCAAATTAGGTAACGACCCTATCCAGGCAATATTATGAATATTTGTTGTTTAACTTGAGATATTTGCACATCTCGTTGGATAAGTTTCATCTTTCTAAATTTAAAACCCTAAATCCAAATTAGGAAAATATTTTTCCTATTGGGAAACTTCTTCGTTAAGTTGGACAATCCTACCCGTTGCCATTCGGGTTGCCACTCGGGTACGGTCCTCTGGCTTAGCAAAGATGGGAATTTTGTCAATTCGTTATATTGCCATTTAGATCTGATTCGCTATCTTCAAGTTGATTTTGGATTAAGGGCATCTTAATTTTCAAAAAAAAATGAAAAGTGGATATTCATGATCTTGTTATATGGTTTATTCTGATTGCTTGAGATTTGTAGATATTCTGATCATATTTATCTTGTTTGAATTCCTAATCCGTTTAGATTTTCTAAAATATTTAGTAAGGTATGGCTTCCTAAAAGTCTTATCTAATTAAATTTTTTAGAAAGATAAGCTTCTTATAAGCTTTATCTTATCAACTTTATTCGGAATGAAATCAAGACATCATTTTATTCATACATATCTCATGCAACCGAAAATTGCAAAAGGAAGAACATATCTCGTGATATCTTGCACAATATCATGCATATTTTGAATATCATGCATATATCACATCATCTCATTGCATATCTTGCATGTTTGCATTATCTCATACGTATCTTTGCATATCTTCACATATTTTTTTAAGTATCACTTATCTCATTTTCCCTTTTTTTTTAACAAAACACATATCATGCATATCACATCTTGCATTTCATATAGGCTAGGCGCAAATTCATGTCTTGCATATCATATTTATTCGCATGTTCACTAGCTATGTCATTTTATATCATGTTTGAATATGTCGTAGTCATATTTTTGCATACCACATGCTTGCATACTAACATATCAGAGCTTGCCACATCATCATGTCATATTTGCTTTGTCATTTTGCCATGTCATTCGCACGTCTTGTAGAAATCATGTCTAGGTTTATCCATCCTAAGTTAATTAACATGCATGATAGGGCCATTTAGTTTAAAATCACTTGTTACTTAGATTAGATATAATTTTCGCATGCATATTCAGTCTATTTTGCTTGCATAATTGTTTCATGTCTTACTCATGTTTCTCATGGTTTAGGCTAGAGTAAATGATCTCGCGTTCTCGTGTCATGATTCACATTCATCTTGCATGCTATAATCAATTAGTTAACTTTTGCATATAAGATAACTCAACCTTAAATTTGCATACTTTGCATATCATGATGGTTTCATATCATGTATTCATTCATGCATTCGTCTAAGAAAGTGAAATCACCAAAATCACTTCATCTCTTGAGCTTTAAAATGAATTCATTCAAGTGGCCAAACTCAAGATTTTTATGAGATTTAAGGTACCGAAAGAGCATTAGTTTTAATTAATTAATATAATAAGTCTCCGAATTCTTAATCTCTGATTCGTAAAAGTAAAATAATTCTCTTACTATTTTACTTTAGTTTTTAATCAATCTATCAAAAATAATTAGTGGCAACTTCAAATCATAATTCATCATTATTGGTGTATGGGACTTACGGTGTGCCATCTATACAGGCAACAATACCAACTCATAGATAACTGCCAAGGCAGTTATAATTTTTAATGCGAGAAATTATGTATATTCTATTATATCTCCCTCTCCTTCTTGACATTAGTTATCGATGAAAGAAAACGACGATAGAACGATGCTCCCCCTCCCAACTGTTGAATGCGATCGAAGCGAGGGTACTCTATGAATTACGAAGCAACATTTAATCTGTGGAAAATACGTTATGTTTCTCGTATGATGTGTTGTCTGATCAGTAATACAATTTAGGTTATGACAAGTTATTCCACATGTGTCTCAATGAGAAACAGGGAGTTCATTTCCCTTCATTGGTATCACAGCCAGTTTTCTTATTTTTCGTGTTTACATGACCTTGTTTGCATTGAATTTCTTCCTCGAATATGAAAATTGATCGAAGCATATTTTTGGAGTTATTGTTCATGAGGTTTTTCATGCCTTAAATGAAAGAAAATTTTGATTTTTACTAGATAGATTCAAAGTGCTTGTTGATACGAAAATTTTGGTATATTAAAAGTCTTCAATGGAGGTTAGATGCGGCCATAGCAATGGCAGAAAGCCGCTTCTTTTGATAATTATCTAAAAAAAGGGGCAACGTGGGGCGATGGCATGCGTCCGCGTGGTGTGAGCTCAAGCACTATATGCGGGCTGTGCTCGAGGTGGCTTATAGCATCCTCGACTGTCTTAATATTCTTATTATGGATCATGTTGACTTTCATGTGCTCCTAATTATAGGAAAAATAGCAAATCACTGTCCGCACCTACTACTCATCAAATAATATGTGACATACATCATTGAGCTCACTAATCATATTTGATATGCGCCTCAACTGTTGTTTCATATTATGCTCATGTGGCATCTTATATGTGTCGAATCAAATTGTAAGCTACCTCAGTTTGGTAATGAAAGCCTGCCCAAACCTACTCTTCAATGCATCCTACGTATCCTTTGCATTCTCATGCTACCTGAACTCACGCATGATATCATTATTCATGCTACTTAGCAGCGTAATGCAAGTAGTGAAATTCTTTTTCTTAAAAGTATTGAAGACTTCCTTGTCTTTTTTGTGCGTGGTTATATCCTCTAGTTTTTGTCATGATCAGCTTAAGAGCTTTAATGCCTCTAGCTCTTCCAGCGCATATTAAATTTTCATGTTCAAGATCTCATAGATTTCACCATTTAACTCTCGCCCTTATTGAGCTCAGCCATGATATTTTTTGAAGTGATTGTTATTGTATCTGAATATGAGGTTATTTAGATATTTTGCATAAATGATTAATGCCCAATATTTATGGACACTTTTTATACTAACTAATTATACTGATGTACAATTTCATATAAGGGTTTAGATTCGAAAGTGCATTAAGTAAAACTGAGTTCTTTAAAGTTACTTAAACTATCTAAAACTCCTCATTCAAACATATAATAACAAAAATACATATAAAATATTATATTATGTAGATAATACATATAAAGTTATCATTGTTCAAAACATAACATCAATTTTATATATATATATATATAAGTTCTTATAAGTTCTTCAAGACATCTATAGAAATAAAACTGTCGAAGAAAATGTTTAAACATAATCACGTGTAATCAACTTAGCATTACTACGACAATTAACCCATGTACACTCCATCGTACAAGAAAAGGAATTCTCAACGTCTTTAGGAGGATTTTTTTAATTAAATTAGAAATCCAAATTGATATTGTTGGAAAACCTTTTAGAAAACTCTTGATATTAAGCTAGGGTGCATTTTACTTGCTATAAAACCCATTCATTCTCAGTGACGACACTTTCATCGCCCCAACCCTTATGAACTCATTCAAGAAATGAAGCACAAACTCCTTATAAGCGATGAAATCAAGTCATATGGGATTCATCATTCCATGCCATTTTCTAGTTATGATGTTCCTTAGTACATAAAACACATTTTCAGGGTTCATTTATTGTCCTTTCCAGATAATCTCTTGGATCATATTGTTGACCGTCTTCATATGAGATATGATGTTACTATCCTTATCACATCGATAATTGCCTAGTTTCTCAATTTTCACATTAAGTGCTTGCCTTTGCATATGTGTATCATATTTCACACTTCCATTCTGTCTTGGCCTCGGCCTCGATAACATTATTCCTGCAACAATGCATAACAAAATACATTACTAAAATTCATCAATCACAAAAATAATTACGAACATATCGTAATGAAAGACATTCAAATCAAACATCATACAAGTACATCTAGATTGACCTTTTTTACAGCATTGACCATTGACCAAAAAAAGGTCAATGTAGAGGTGCTTATATGATGTTTGATTTGTGTATCTTTCATTACGATGTATTGGTAATTATTTTGTGATCGATGATTTTAGTAATTCATATTTGTCTGTATTTGTTAGTGGAACAATATTATCGAGGCCATCACTTAGCACAGGATGAAAGCTGCAAATTATGAAAGCAACTTCAAGGAAAGATACACGTGAGTAAATACAAGCATTTAATGTGAAGATTGAGGAATTGAGCAATCATTGATGGGATAATGATGGCGATATTATATCTCATTTGAATATGATCAATAATATGATCAAAAAAGTTATCTAGAAAGAACAAGAAATGGACCTTGAAAGTGTGTTTTATGCATTGAGGAATATCATACCTGAGGAATGGGATGAAATAATGAAACACATATGGCTTGATTTCATCACTCACAAGAAGTTTGTTCTTCGTTTTTTGAATGAGTTCATATGGCTCGGGGCGACAAAAATGTTCGCTTGGAATGAATGGGTCCTAGCGTAGTAAGAATGCGCTCTAGTATAATAGCAAGAGTTTCATGAAGAGTTTTTTAACAGTACCAATTTGGGTTCCTAATTTGATTAAAAATTCTCCTAAAGAACTTGAGGATTCCCTTCCTTGTATGATATAGTATACATGGATTAATTGTTGTAGTAATGCTAAATTGACTACATGTGATTATGTTTGAATATTTCCTTTGATGGTTTTATTTTTATAGATGTCTAGAAGACTTTTAGGAACTTATATATATTATATATAATTGATGTTTTCTTTTGAACACTAATGACTTTTGTCTACATAATGCAATGTTTTATATGTATTTCAGTTGTTATATGTTTGAGTGGGGAGTTTTAGATTGTCTAAGCAACTTTAAAGAACTTAGTTTTACTTAAATGATTATATTAATGATAATTTCAAACGAGAATATTTAGATGATTATTAGGAATATAGTGAACTTTCGAATCTAAGTCTTTATATGAAATTGTGTATCAGTATAATTAGTTAGTGTAAAAAGTGTTCATAAATGTTAGGTATTAATAATTCATGCAAAATGTCTAAATAACCTCATATTCAGATAAAATGGCAACCATTTTAAAGAATATCGTGGCCGAGCTCAATAAGGGCGAAAAGTTAAATGAAGAAAACTATGAGATCTAGAATATGAAAATTCAGTATGTGCTAGAAAAGTTAAAGGCACCAAACGCTCTTAATCTGGTCATAATAGAACCGGAGGATGGAACACTGCTTAGCACAAAAGCGATAAGAAATCTTTCACTGCTTGGAAGAAAAAAAATTTCACTGCTTGCATTATGTTGCTAAGGAGTATAAATAATGATATCATGTATGAATTCAGGCAATATAAGAATGCAAAGGGTATGTGAGACACATTAAAGTAGCATTTGAGGCATACTTTCGTCACCAAACAATTTGATTCGACATATATAAGATGTCACATGGGCATAATATGAAGCATCATTTGAGGTGCATGTCAAATATGATTAGTGAATTTAAGGATACAGGTCACATATTATTTGATAAGCAGCAAGTGCAGGCAGTGATATGCTCTTTGCCCATAGTTGGGGCACATGAAAGTCAACTTAATCCATGACGAGAATATCAAGACCTACAAGGATGCTATGCACCATCTTAAGCTAGAGGAGGATCACTTTCTGGCGGTTAAGACACAAGCTAACATGTATTTTTCTAGTTCTGGGTCGCATGGAGTGTCAAACTTTAAGTGCAAACATCTTAACTGGTTCAGGAAGGAGAAAGGTAACTGAGCAGAACCATCTAATAAGAAATCTGAGTTTAACAAGCATGAAAAAGAGAGATGTCCCTTTAAGAGAAACATTTTCAAGGTGAAATGTTATAATTATGGTAAGAAGGGTCACTTCGCTCGCAACTCTGGCAAGCTAAAAACTCTTGATATACTTAAAAGTGTTAGTTATGTATCAAATTTTATATTTTTAATTGAATCTAATCTTTTGTGGACTGTAAGCTCAGGAAGCCACGGACCATGTAACTAGAGACAGAAATATTTTTGTGAAATTTCATCAAATTCTATGTGCAGCAAAGTGAATTTAAGTAGAGAATAAGTCCAAAGTGGAAGTTAAAGGAATTAACACTTGCCAAGTTGTCATGCATGATGGTCGCACTTTGTTATTTCATGGTGTCCGATATTCTTTAGAGATTTATCAAAATCATGTCTCTATGTTGATTTTAGTTAAGCTTGATTTTTATATGAATTTTCATAACAATTGCATATATTTATTGTTAAGCACAACCTTTTATAATTCAGCTTATTTTGTAGATGGCTTTATTGTGTTGAATGTTAAAAATACTAATGTGAATATTTGTTATTCTCTGTTTACATCTTTCCATACTAATGATAATGATGTAAACATGTGGCATGCTAGACTTTGTTATATTTGCCAATAATGTATGAATAGATTAGCCAAAGCGAGCTTAATAGGCAATCGAGAAAGTTGAATTACCATCAGCTACAGTCGCAACATTATTCGTAGATTCAACTTTAGTTCTTGACCACTATCGTTTTTTAGCTTAAAGCAATCTCTTCTAATATGTCTCTCTTGTCACAATTCTAACAGACAGCACCATCAGTTCTACACTGACTGCATCTATTCGTATTCATACTACTCCTACTAACACGACTACTAGTTTTTCCTCTATTTTCACCTATTAAAGCAGTTGATACAAATTCACTAGATTTTCTCCTACATATGTCTTCACTCAGAATTAAATCTCGAATCTCATCAAATGTTAAACTAGTTGATCCAGAGGAATTATTAACAGTAGTAACAATAGTATTCCAACTATCAGCAATGAGATAATAGAATCAAAGCGCATATCTCATTTTTGAAGTCAATATCAACTGAACTTAATTGACTAACAATTACATTGAATTTCTTGATATGATTAGCAACTAACGTACCTTCGCTTATCTTCAAATTAAATAGACGTTACATCAAATATACCTTATTAATCGTAGAAGGCTTCTTATACATGTTCGACGGGGCTTTCATCAAACCTGCAATGATTTTCTCTTTGACGATATTAAATGTGACATTACAAACCAACGTCAGCCAAATAACACAAATCACTCATCTATCCAATAATTCATAGTCAGCTTGCTTCCTTGACTTTGGTTTCTCCCCAAACAAGGACAAGTGCAGTTTTATCTAATATAGATAATATTTAATTTGCATCTTTCAAGAATCAAAATCCTTCATATCAAATCTGTTGATTTTCACTTTAACTTCTTCTATTACTATCAATTCGCTTCAACTTCAGTCAAACCAAGCTCTAATACCAATTGTTGCATGGAACAAGCAATCGACTAATAAATAGATAGAATAAGAAAATAAATCAGATACCAGATATACGTGGTTCATTTGTAAAGACTTGTATCCATGGAGAGAGTAATAATAAATTTCACTATAAATCAAGAGATACATAAAGATTATAAATCATACTCGAATCACTCAAACACTCTTAGTATTTCTTAACACCAATTACATCCTATAATACACATTGTGTTTAGCCTTAATTCCTCACGAAATAATCTTTCAATCTTATAAAGAAATTATACAAATCTGATAGTAATATTTAATCAGCTAAAAAATGCTAAAAGATATTGGCGAAATTCCACGAACGAAGAACCCACAGAGAATCCCCAAACAAGCACTCGCGCACAACGCTTCAATTACTATTTGACATCCACGATGTTGCTTCCTTTATATACGAAAGTGAGTCCCAAAAAAGAAGAAGAAGCAAAACCTTGAAATTATATCACTGCCGAGAGGTCTATATTCAGTCAACCTTATTAATAAGCAAAGAAAACTCTACTTGCCTAAGTCCCTATTGGACTTTCTTCCTTCCTTTTTATTTATTTCTTTCTTGCCGACTCCAAGATGGTTCTTGATCATGATTTGCATTACACCGAACAAGAAATACAATTTCCATCGTTTCTATCAAGATTGATTTTCTTGATATTCAAAACAAATCTTATCATTAATTTCAATATCAATATATATATCTGTTTGGAATTCAAATTTTCGCTTCGAACTTAAATTTGAGACATATTCTAATAGTTTCCATCATAAAACCCTTGATCATGCATATCATATGGAAAAGCTTGTGACTTTCGGAATTGGATAATTAATGTAATGTTGGTGGCAAGCCAAAACGGAGAAGGAATAGAAGGTTGACTGAGACATATTTTTTCTGACCTAAGTTTGTTGAGATCACAACTAAGAGATGACCAAAAGAAAATCATCGTTGCATTGACATTGAATCAAACTCATATATCATTCATGTCTCTTTGGCAAAGAAAGATGCAATGCTTTGAGCAAAAAACATCTCACCTTCTCCGTGATCGAGGTTGTTTTCATTTGCCGATTGCGTCGGATTCTCGTTTTTCTTTTTAAACGACGACGAGTTCTCTACAATCTCTTATTACAACGCAAAATGCTGATGTGGCGTCGCCGGTCGATGGTAACATGAAATTTGTTTTTTTTGTTTCCCAATTTGACCTTCTTATAGTCTTCTGGTTTCCTTGAAAAATCCATCTTTCCTCTCTCAAGAAGGTATGAAGAATCTTTGGAGAAGTATGAAAGCCCAACCTGCTCATTGGGCTCGAAGTCAAGCCTATCGCCAACGGTTTTTGAATCGAGACTGAAAGCGAGGGCACAGCCCTTTCGGATTCTCCTCCAGGTAGTAGACGTTCATGGTCTCTGCACCACGTCTTCCTCTCCGCAAGCAAGGTACTCCCTTTCCTCTTCCCCTCATCCTCCTCCTTCGCCTCCCCCTTCAATGTCGCAGATCGGCTCGTTCCTGCTCCCTCGCGTTCCTCGAGCTTCTGCACGAGCTCTCCGTGGTTGTGTATCGTCTGATTGGGACGTCTTTCGCTTGGTTTGGGCTTGATTTCGTTGTCGTCGCTTGGTTTTCAGATCAGAAGGAGAGTTAAGGGGGGGGGGGGGGGGGGGGAAAACAGCGTATGTCTTAACATTTCTGATCTAGTGATGCTTTTTGGGATCCGCGTTTCTTTCAAGGCTTGTTGTAAGCTCGGTGGATGTGCTTCATTTTTCTGTGGTTGATTATCTTTTCAAGTAGTAATTTTGACCTAGCTGTCGACCTTGACATGGATTGGAACTTAGAAGCTTCTTTAGGATAATAGAGCGGCATAGACTTTTGAGGGAACTGTGCGTAATGAATACCAATTTGACGTCAGTCAGTCACTCACTCACCACAGTCATTGTGCTTTCTGACTTATGATGATAGAAGAACATATTGATGTGTTAGTTAAATTGATGTTTTTTCTTTTTCCTTTTGAAGTGAAGTTGTCTGAACTACTTCACTGGAAGTAGCTATGCTACCCACTGGAGTTCGAGATAATCAACTCCGTGAGAGCAACAGCCAGAAGGTTCATCCTCAACCCATGGACGAGTCCAGGAGTCCGAACCCAGAAGCCATAGAAGCCATCATTTCTAAAATATTCGCCAATGTTTCCTCCTTGAAATCCGCTTACATACAGCTCCAAACCGCTCATACTCCGTACGATCCGGATAAGATCCAGGCTGCTGATAAACTCGTGGTTTCGGAGCTGAAGAACCTGTCCGAACTCAAGCATTCTTATCGGGAGAACAACCCTAACCCGGTGTGCGTTTCACCTCAGGACTCTCGGCTAGCTGCCGAGATCCAAGAACAGCAGAGCCTCCTGAAAACTTATGAGGTCATGGTCAAGAAGTTCCAGTCAGAAATTCATAATAAGGACTCGGAGATTAATCAATTGCAGCAGCAAATTGAAGAAGCGAACGTGAAGAAGGCAAAACTCGAAAAGAATCTTAAGCTTAGGGGCCTGTCAAGCAAAGAATCGGATGATTCAGGCCATGAGAATGGGTTCTTCCCTGTTGATCTAACCCCTGATCTGTTCATCTCAACTGTTGAAGCTGCTTACCAAGCCATTCATGACTTCTCGAAGCCCTTGATCAATATGATGAAAGCCGCTGGTTGGGACCTTGATGCTGCTGCCATCTCCATTGAACCTGATGTTGTTTATGCAAAGCGTGCTCACAAGAAGTATGCATTTGAGTCCCATATATGTCAAAGAATGTTCGGCGCTTTTCAACAGGAAAGCTTCGGAATAGAATCAGACAATCTTGCTGTAAATAAAGAAAGCTTTTTCCATCAGTTCCTGGCCTTGAAGGAGATGGATCCACTGGACATGTTAGGCCAGAACCCGGACTCGATCTTTGGGAAATTCTGTCGGAGCAAGTACCTTTTGGTTGTTCACCCCAAGATGGAGGCTTCATTCTTTGGGAACTTGGATCAGCGGAATTTTGTAAATGGTGGTGGGCATCCTCGGACTCCATTCTATCAAGTATTTCTAAAACTGGCTAAGTCCATATGGCTTTTGCATAGGCTGGCTCATTCTTTTGATCCCAGTGTCAAAGTTTTCCAAGTCAAGAGCGGTAGCGAGTTCTCTGAGGTTTACATGGAAAGTGTGGTGAAGAATTTGGTGATGGGTGATGGCGACGAAAAACCGAGGGTTGGTCTGATGGTCATGCCTGGTTTTTTGATTGGTGGCAATGTAATCCAGAGTAAAGTTTACCTCTCTGGTGTGAAGGTTGTTGAGTAGTTGCCAGTTGCATGGTTTGTCCATTTTTCTGGGATGTGTATATTGCCTGTCTCCTCTGTGTGCTGCTTTAGGAGCTGTGGTTGCTGTTGTATCTGTGTCCTCTTTAACTGTGGAAAGTAGTTGCAAGTTCAATGAAATCTCTTTATCTTTCTCTCTGTCTCTCTCAATGGATGATTGTTTCCAGTTCTGCAGCTTTTCACCCATTTTTTTACTTCCCTGTCCTCTGGGTCTGCGTCTTTGCAGTTCTACACTCGGAAAACATCATGTACCTGTGTCTGCGCGTCTATGCTTGTCTGTCTACTTTTGGTTGGTCTGATGTCAAACTTGGAATTGGTCAGACATGTACATTCCGCACGTCGCCATTTGATCTCGTTGTGCTTGAAGGCATGGACCGTTTGAGTGTCCTTTGGTACCTTACCTATTATATAGAAGCAGAAACAATTAAACCTCCCTTGTCTCACGGGTTGCTGCACAGAGGCAAGATTTTCATTCTGGGGTCTCTTTGTTTGATGCTGGTAGGAACTTTAGGTTGTTGTCAAAAGATGCAGTCTAGCATATGCCAAGCAGCCGATGCATTCTTTTAATCAGGATAGATTCTGGATGATACACGTAGATATTTCTGTCAAATTGTACGTCAGGTCTTGCAAGTCGTGATTTCCCTTTTGATAGTCTTTGTTCAGGAGCTAAAATGGGAGGCATCAGAGGCTCCTCAAACGGCACTCTTGATCTGACGAGTTTCGAGTAGGTCTGTTGTTATGGACCAAACAGTTACACAGAAATTCCCTGGAATGGCACAACTATCTTTGCCCTTGGCTGGTCGCCCTTTCTTGTCTGAGACCTTTGAGATGCCGGGTCGGTCTGTATTCAAGTTTTAGCCTGAGTATGTTTTTGAGTTGGCTTGCATAAGATCTGGTTGGAATGGATGACAAAAGAATGAGACTGGGGGATTCTTCTTGATTGCTCGAAAAGGGTGGTCAAACTAACAATTGCTGTGTGTTTCTGGTCTGTCAAGTTACTAGGAACAAAGGAGAATTATTGTCAATCATGTCTGCATCAAAAGTCCATCAGGTTGCAAGTCAAAACATGCTTTGGCTGTGCTTAATAAGAAATTATTATGCAGGACAAACAAATCAATCAATCTGATTTGTGGGAGTGCAAAGTGGGAAAACTTGAAATTTCTTAAAGGGGTCTTTCGGGAGACTTCACTTTGACGGATGTTTTAGTTGAAACATCTTTAAGTAGACAGTGAGGGTGGTACATGACTTCTAATGGAAGGAAGTGATTCCGAACTATGCCTTATCTCATGGAGTTGGGGATCCAGTTAAAGCCGAAACATTTCGGTGATTTATCCAAGACAGGAACGCACTAATTTAATTATAAGGTAGCTCGGAGTAATCGCCCTTCTGACTGAGATTGGACTATAGATATGGTTAATTGAGGCATTGCCAACTTAAGAAAAAAATTGTAAGTTTCCGGGTCCTCAAGATGCTACATGTGTTTCCGTGGAAGAGTCGAATGCAATTACCAACGTCCGAGGACAACTACTAAGAGAAAAGATCACATCTATCATGCAAATAACACAAAAGACAGGATGCGGCAATCATCCATGAACTGTGCGAATTGTTACCCAACGATCTGCAGACCACAAGGTGAATGATGAGATTAAGCAGTATAGAGGTCCGCCGCTTGAATGGAAGGAGGTTTTGTCAAGTGAGCAGACGCTACCCTGGTTCAAGACTCAAGAAGTCACAATGCTATGCTTCAGTTGCTTCTTGCTTCAGCACAAGCATTGTCCGAAGCCAATAGTCACACTCAAACGCTGAGGCTGCACCTGTCTCGTTCTGGCAAACAATAAACATCAGGTGCAAGGAACAGTGACAATCTCTTGGTGCCAGAGTATGAGAAGATAATTGTCTCAGTTGTCAAACTGTCTTAAGAAGAGTAGCGTAGCGTCGGTATATCAGCACTCTAGGCATAGCTAAGAAAGAGTCCGCACATTCGGCGTCTATACTCATCTTCATAAGCTTCGTAATTACAGCCTTGAGATACTTTACAGCGCTTGTTATCGACCTACTCCAAAACAAACAAGGCGATCATAAACGCGACCGACAAAAAAGGGTCTTTAATTCGTTTGACCAAACAAAATTTGGGAATAGATAGAACTGCCTAACGACCAAAAGTCACGGCGCCAAAGGCTGCTTTGTGGGAGCTTCAGAGCTCCTCATTTCTTTCTCATGGGGGTTAGCACTCGGCCAGTCCAGGAATTTGTACCCTTGAAGTGAGGGTGGCATGTAGCTCTGTGCCGACTGAGGATTGTCGGGAGGATATACGTAGCCTTTCCCATATCCGATGTCCTTCATCAGCTTGGTAGGTGTATTTCTCAGATGCAGCGGGACTCCCTCGTTTTGCCCGACAGATTCTCTCACTACCTTCTGCGCAGCTTCTATCGCTCGATAAACAGAGATCGATTTGGGAGCCAAGGCCAAGTAGGCGACACACTGCGCGAGGACCACATTGCATTCTGGCATCCCTATGAAATGGCAAGCTTGGTAACAAGAAACAGCCTGATTAAGAGCCAACGGGTCGGCCAAACCAACATCCTCGCTTGCAAACCTGATCAATCGCCGCGCAATGTAAAGAGGCTGCTCACCTCCTTCCAGCATTCTCGCCAACCAGTAAATGGCAGCATCCGCATCACTTCCCCTCATAGACTTGTGGAGTGCGCTAATTAGATTGTAATGCTCTTCTCCAGCTTTATCGTAAGCTAGGTGCTTACACTGGAGTGCCTCCTTCACATCATCCAGCATAACCATCGCCGCAGGCGGACCAATCCCATCTCCCACATCTTCCAACAAATTGCCATCGGAGCTTTCCTTCACGCCCTTCAATTTCAGCTGCTGCTCGGACACCCGTGCAGCAGCAGTTATGGCTGAAATCTCCAAGCCATTCAAGGCCACCCGGGCATCGCCGTCACAATTAGTGGACAGAAACTCAACCGCATCATCCTTCACCTCGACATTCATATCGACACTCCTCGCTAACCCCTTCTCCGAATCGCCTATCGCCCGCTTAAGGAGCGAGACTATGTGATGTGGTTTCAGAGGGTTGAGAGTGAGGACCCTGCAGCGAGACAACAAGGGCGTGATCAAATGGAAAGACGGGTTCTCCGTGGTAGCCCCCATGAACACGATGCTCCCATCTTCGATCACGGGCAAGAACGAGTCCTGCTGCGACTTGTTAAACCTGTGCACCTCATCCACAAACAGCACAGTCCTTTTGTTGCTCTTGACCCTTGCCTTCCTCGCCTCCTCAACCGCGTCCCTCACTTCCTTAACCCCAGAAGTCACAGCAGACAGAGAAACGAATCGATACACCGAGACCCTCGAAGACGATTTCGTAATGGCCTTAGCTATTGAGGTCTTGCCCGTACCTGGAGGCCCCCACAGAACGATCGAGGGCAGTCGGTCGGTTGCGATCGCGGAACGCAGGAACGAGCCCCCGCCCAGCAAATGATCCTGCCCGATGACGTCGTCGACGGTCCGAGGCCTCATCCGCTCCGCCAAGGGCTCGTGCGGCGGCGAATCCTTCCCCGCCGCCGCTCCTCTGGGCGCAACGGATTGCGGGTTCTGCGGCAAAAACAGCTTGGGACGCTTGGAATCAGGAGGAGTCGGGGTCGGCGAACCGTCCCGCGGCCACGCCTCGCTCCGAGGCGGAGGAGGAGGAGAAGGGGGCGAAGGATTAGAGGTCTTGGAGTGGAAGTGGAAGAACCGGTCGAGCTTGGGCTGAAACGGGGGCGGGTCCGGATTGGGGCTAGCGTTAGGGTTGGGGTTGGCCGCGGTCGGTGAGGGCGAGGACGAGGACGACCGCTGGGTGAGAATCCACTCGGTGGCCCGGAGGGTGGACTTGCCGCCGGTGGCGGCCAGTGCTTCGGCGGCTAACTCGTTGGAGAAGCCCATATTCAGGAGCTGTTGCATCTCCATCTTTCCTTTATGGGTTTGGTTCAGTTTGAGCTGCGCAAGAGGAGAAGACGAAGAAGAAGAAGCGTTGAAGTTGCGACGATGGCGATCTGCGACGCCATTGGAGACATCAAATCGGTGTCAAGCGAGAAAGCAGAAAGCCAAAAAGCACGAATCATAAAAAGCGGGAGTCATTGCCGGTAAGTCACATCGGTCTCTCCCGCCCCCTTAAAATTTTGACAAATTCTTTGCCTAAAGCTATTCAATTTTTTTCTCTTATCCCAGAAGGCAACATTTCGTACATCGATACGATATTTACCAATTTCATGCTTGAATTACGAAAGAACTCCTCATGTTCAATGGCACTCGGACCACTCAGCTTCGAGTTCTTCATCTTACTCCAGTTATCCTCGCCAGCCAGAGATACGATGCCCGGGTAAGGATGGATTTAGGTCGCATACTCATCGTGAAACGCATAAGGACGACTCGGTAGTGTACCGCCGACATTTGGAAACGACGTCGCCGCAGAACATACTTCCGATCGACTAGCATATGTCGCGATGTTTAAAAAAAAAAAAAGTCTCGGATATGTTATGTACCAACTTACATCTTTCCAAACAAAGCCATATGTAGCTAATTACAAAACTCTGTGTGTCAAGACTGTATGAGCAAATTGCCACATTGGGAAGGAGGCCCTCCCACAGAAAGGATTTCAGCTGAAATCAAAGTGACATCCCTTGAAACCTGCCGCGAAACAATGCGTAAGCTTTGAGACAGAAAAGAGACCTAGATCTCGACATCTTTTCTCAGATGTATGTTTTGGTAATAGCAAATGGTAATGCACTTACTTGGATCCACGGTGACCAGCATCGCCGTCCCCCCGAAGTCGCAAGTCCCTCCGGCCTCCTTCTTCTTTTGCCAATAACTGTTGAAGGCGAACGAGGCGTGTGAGAGCAAATTGTCCGGTTGGTAACAAGGCCCGTTGGGCTGGACGGGCTTGCAGTCGGCGCCAGCCCCGCACGCGTAGTCCATGGCCGCTTGGATTATGGAATTCGGCACTGTCGGCTTGGCCACGCACCAGACAGTGTAGACTTGGCCTTTAGGCGGCGTCGGCGAGTGCACAACGGGCGGCGAATGGAGTGGAGGGCCGGGAATGAGCTTGGGTGGGCTAGGTTCGCAACTTCCTGGTGGGCTTGGTTTGGGGTTGTACTTTGGTGGACTAGGCATTACGGTAGGCACACTTGGGCTAGGGTAATACTTTGGTGGGCTAGGTTCTGGTGGGCTAGGCATTACGATAGGCACACTTGGGCTGGGGTTATACTTTGGTGGGCTAGGTATTACGGTAGGCACACTTGGGCTGGGGTAATACTTTGGTGGGCTAGGCTCTGGTGGGCTAGGCATTACAATAGGCACGCTTGGGCTGGGGTTATACTTTGGTGGGCTAGGCATTATGGCAGGCACGTTTGGGCTGGGGTAATACTTTGGTGGGCTAGGCATTACGGCTGGCCCACTTGGCGGTGGAGGAAGCAAACAATACGGAGGAGTAGGGATCCCATCACGTGGCGAAGGAACTGGTGCTATTGAATCAAGGGGAGGAAGAGAAAAATGAGGCATTGTGCCATATGGACCAGGAGAGTTAAATTGAGCACCGATGTCCGATTCACATAACGTTCTCAGCTTCTTCACTGGTTGACTTACCGAATCATCGAGGATTCTGAAATCTCGTAATCTCGATGTACCGAGCGATTTTCTTGCTTCTGCAACAGGTGACCCAAGAAAAAAAGTTGTTATATTCCGGTAAAAGTAGCGTCGCTAGGGGGAGGAGAGAGCATGGACATAATTACCGCATAGCATGAAGTTGGAACCAGCCATGGCGACGATGTAAACGACCAGAATGCTCGGCCAAAAGTTTCCGAGCACCATTTTGCGAAAATGAAGCTGTGCTCTCAAGCCAGGACTGAGTTTCTATTTGTGAATCAACTGAGGTTTCATAGGTTTGCGATGACGCAAACGCATAAATACACGACTTCAAGAGGAAGGAGCAGGCATCATTCTTTTTGGTCGCTTGCTTTTTCCTCGTGAATTCCGGGAGAGATAAGCTGAGTACGAAACGGGAGTGATCTTAGGATATATTGTTCTAGGGCGAGTGTCGTTTTGTTGCCTTTTTTTCCCTCTTTGTTCCTATGTGGAATATGTGCTTTGCTTGATGGTCGAGAAGAACAAGAAACCGGTTGTCCGATCCGTGCACTTTTGTTTTGCTTGGTTTTCACTCTTCTCCCTCGAGTTCGTAATTTGCATAGGATAAACTGAACTGCGGACTTAGCTTCTAGTGCATCTTTTGCATGGATGACAAGGCGGTTCCTCACAAACGAAGTGTTTACTTAGCGGGTTGGCTCGACCGGTAAGGTTCGAACTCTCTGCAGTGCGCACCATGCCCAGGTTCAAATCCCGCTACCAGCGTTTTCTCTTCGGTAGGTGACTTGTGATCGCCCTGTTCTTGACATATCCCGCGTGGGGAGATTTTCTTGCTGCTAATAATCGTGATGAAGTTGTGGTGATGGGTTCGCTCGTCTTGAAGCTTTGGATCGTGGCGGGGCGAAATAGCTATAGCTCAAACCATATATTTAGTAGCTGGTACAAGACCCATATAGCAATGTCCAGAGGGAATAGCTAAGGTTGGCTGCCCCTTCCCATCCTTCTAATTATATGAACAAGGGGGAAATTACGCAAAACACCTTGAATCATTAGAGATCGAGTACACATTTATCTTAACTTTCAAGTGTTATACAGTACCCCGTGAACTTTCATTCGTTACAACCGTTAACATTGTGTTATATTCTCCGTCAGCTTATTGAAATGCAAAGGACTAACAGTGGTAAAAATTAATTTTATCCTCATTTTGTATAAAATCAATCTTTTACCCAGGATTTATATGAAAAAAAAATTTAATAACAAAGAAAATGTAACAAAAATTAAATAAAACGTTAATATCAGAAAATTGAGTATGAATGGTAATATTAAGTAATAGAATAAAGTTTGATCGACATATTGCGACTTTGTGTAAAAGTTCAAGGGCAAAATCTCTCTACATTACATCTTATTTTCAATTTGGTTCCATGGTATGCACACCAAATTTCTCTACAGGGTTTACCTTTATTTGGTCATTTGTCTTCCCAGGGAGTTTGGAGAATTAAGTACAACGCAAGGTACTAAGGTTTCATTTGTTTCGCAAAAAATGAATCATTTAAAAAAAATATTTCCTAAAAATATTTGCTTATATCATTTCAAATAATCAATCAATTTAGAACATTTACTATCACTACATTGCAACCATAGGTGCAATCCGTCCTTTTTTTTTTTTTCGAGAGTGTGATCTAAGTACTTTCCATCACTAGAACTGAAAATCGAGTATCTGCCATTTTGTTTTGGCAATATAACGGGTTATCACATATGATATGTTTAATTTCACTTTTCATAAAATGATTCATTCAAATATCTGGAAACCATTATATCTTTGAAATCTTTCCACTGATCTTGTTGAACCATGGGACCATGGTCAACCAATTTTGCATTTAGAATGTTAGAAATAGACGAGGCACACCAATTTGTGACCAATTGCAAGAGTTTAGTGATACATGGATCGTTTATCCTTCAGGAGATCACAAGTTCGAATAACGTTGTCAGTGAATCTCTATTGATTTGTATGTTGGGCGTTTACTACCTCGTAGAGGAAATTCTCGATCCTCGGCACATGGAATGCGACAGATTGCAGCTCTCCACCATCAAAAGGCCACCTCCAAACCAAGGAAGAGTTGATCACTTACTTTTTAACGAGCACTCCCATAAAAATACTCGAGCGAGGGAGGGCGAAAAAAAAAATCAAAATTCCTAAAATTTAATTCAAATTGTAATCAAATCCTTAAAGATTAGAAAAAAAAAAGGATGATTTAAGACTTAATTGCAATTTTGCTGACGTGGCACGACAGAAATTCGATGTGAAGGTGAAATTGGATCGGGTTCAGAACATTTAGGACTTAATTGCAATTTCCGTAGGCAAATGGTTGTATAATGCAATTTTCAAAAAAGAAGAAGACAGAGAAATTCTGAGGATTAACGTTCACGTGCATGTTGCGACTCGTGACTCCTTGACTTGTACCTCCCCTCCCGTGTCCAACGGTAACTTTCCCCTCCCTGTTTCTCTACATAACCAGAGCAAGACGCCGATCTCGCTCAACGGCACAACGAAGGACGCCATGAACGCAGGTGACGCCGACGAAGAAGAAACCCTCGGCCTCTTGCCCAACGCCTGCAACTGCAAGGTGGTGGAGTATCTGCAGCCGGTGATGTCGCTGGACCTCCTCCACAAGTTCCCAGACAACTCGTCCTTGGGCTTCGACTACTCGCAGAGCTCCATCTGGTCCCCACTGGTCCCCCGCTCCCACTTCCCCATCGATTCCGGCTGCTTCGCCACTCCGAAGAAGCTCTGCTTCGGGTTCGGTAACGAGAAGACGTCTGCGGCGAGGAAGAAGAAGGTCAAACTCTCGATGAGCAGCAAGAAGAAGATGATGAAGACGAAGAAGAAGTCGGCGAAGGTCTCTGATTCGTCGCTGACTCCGACGAGCGTTGCCTGTGCGCCCTTCGCTAAAAAGGTACTAACCCTATTCGATTCTCTCTGTTCTTGTCAATTTAACTTTTTTTCGGTAATTCATTCAACTTAATGATTTGTTTATCTGGTTTTGTGATTATTTATGCTTGATTATGGAGATCAAAGTTTGAATCCTGTAGTGTCTTTGTGCAATTTATCGAATTTGTATTCAAAATTTCCAATTCTAGGGTCCGTTTGGTTTCGGATTTTTCAGGGCTGGGAGAAGGTGCTGAAGGCGGCATCCAAGCATTTCAAGAAGAAGAAGAAGAGAGATCCCGCGGTCCACGTGAAGCTCTCCAATTATTTGAAAGGCTGAGATTTATTCCTTTTCTTTTTTCGCTAGATTTGCTACTAGTGGTTAGTAATTCTGTTCAGCTTTGAATGACCATGAAATTTGATGATTCTGAAACTTGTGTTGGAATGAAAATCTGTAACATTCCGAGGGTTCTCAGAACGACAATTCTTGTAGCACTACGTCATTCTCCAATTATGTAGATTCTCTCTGTTCTTACACGCGCTATTTCTTTATCATCATCATCATCATATTATTTGTTGAAATCAGGAAGGAAAATTGGCCATGAACGTCGAGGACTTGAAGCGACCTAAACAAATCGCGCACGTGTATTTTGTTCCGCTAATTATGTCGTCATCACGTTGTTAGATTTCTTTGCACTTCAGATTTCTTTAGTCCGCTGTTGCCTTCTCCCGAAGCTCAAAAAGATGAGCTCTGTTTTTGTTCTTGGGGTTTTTTGGGGTGAGTAGAGTTTTGGAGACTTTGTGAGCGCGCTGCAACGTGTGTTTGGGCTGAGTTGAACTTTACTGTGGCTGGGGATTGCATGAAACTTTATTTGATTAAGAAGGAAAAGTTGGATGGAATCTTTGATGGGAACCTTGAAATTCAGAGTTGTCCTCAGCACTGATGTGTGAAGTTCCACGTCGATAAGAATCAAAGAGATGCTTGACAAGTACCATGGCAGCATTAGAATCTAGAGTTGTCCCCTGCACTGATGTGTGGAGTTCCACGTCCATAAGAATCAAATAGATGTTTGACAAGTACCATGAGAGCATTGGTGAAACCAACTCGATGATGCTCTCACAGCAGTAGTACTAGATCTGCTATGGAGGCTTTTAATGGAAATTAAGCTGGAAAAGTTGACTGGCTGTTAACAAGTTTGAAGGTTGAGTTGAGGCTTTTTGGGTTTTAGGATGCTGAGTTGCAAGCGCAATCTTCTCGGCTTGATGACTGATGATTTTTGCCAATTCCAAATATTTATGGGAGAAGCTTAAAAGCAGAATAAAATGGAGTACATCTCTGTATCTTGAGCAGCGATGTGAAGACTGTGAAGGTGAGGTTGACATCTTGACGAATGACCCAGACATAAGGTTCTCTCTCCTGCATGGTGAGTGATATCTTGGCTATTCCAGCATCTGCATTCTGCACTTGCTTCTGGTGCAGCTTTCAGCATGCCAGGATGTTTGCTTGATCAATTTCGCAGTTATCTGATCTCAGTGATCTGTTGAGATCCAGTACGGGCCCATCTTGCATCGGAGAGAGCCTTGAGAATGCAGAGAAACATGAATCAGGTTTCTTTCCTAGTGCTCAACTTCATTTCCGCGGTACCTTATTCTTATGTCTTTCGTGCATTGCTCTTATGTTCTTAGTATGATTCAACGAATTGATTATGTTGGTCTTATTAGCTTTTGCAATTTTGCACAGATTTGTTCGCCTCACTGAAGAGGGAATCCCGGTAGGATGAAGTTTAAAAACATACAATCGTGCCAACTTTTCAAAAGATTGATGAAGTCGGGATTGATCAGAATCTCGTGTTCAATATATTTTTGCAGATTGGAAGCTTGAAATGCTGCAGGAGGAGGCTATTGAGTTCAAGATCTATTCAGCGGAAGATTGCTGGCCATTTTGTCGGTCATTTTCATGCCTTCATCTTTAATGTAGGCCCTCTCATTTGATACGTATATGCGTCGGTAGCTCCGTAGTTAGACTCTGCATCACATTGTAGAAAGAAAAAACCAGCACCAGCACACAGCTTTGGCGAAGTACTCACCAGACCGCGCTATTACAACCACCGAGATACTAAGAGCATTCATCTCCAATACTCACCGGACCACGCTATTACTGTCTCAGGCGATACAAACTAGTGTAGAATATGTCTTTGATGTGGACTTCTGAATAAGCGATGCTTCTGATCGTACAAAGTTTCTGATGATACGCGTATTGGAGATGAATGCCTATGGGAGTGCGTGTGTGAGAGAGAATTCTGGTCTTACTTTTGGAAGTATTCCCATTAGCAGAGAAGTCCGCTGAGCCCCTTTCTCGGCGGGCCACAGAAACAAAATGTAAGACTAGTGCCGACGAAGGGGGACCATAAGAAAGCCCAGTGACCCAAAAAGAAAATGAAAATACATCAGCATCATCATTCCTATATAAATGAAGATGAACTGTCATAGAGATGGCCCAGACACAGCCAGCAAAATTCCCCATGTACAGAAATCTTTTAGTCAGTGTAACTAATAGTCTCCTCTTGCAGCTGCTCAAGCTTATAACCTGCAAAAACACCAACCTTTCAATCCTAATCAACTCAGTAGTATTTTATTTCTACAAAGTTCACATGATTATGCCGCCCGAGAGTTACCGCTGTCTTTTGAACTTCAGTCTCCAAGGGACTCTACTTCAGCTTTGTGAACTAAATCTACGAAAGTGAAAAAAACAAAAACAGAGAGTAAAGGATCATTAATCTGTTCAACTTCATTCCAAGGAAATAAGAGTGGGTGTTGAAAGAAGCCATAATAGGGAGAAACCTGATTCATATTTTTCAGCATCCTCAATGCTCTCTTTGAAGGAAGCAGTGATGGGACCAGATCTCAACCAATCTTGTGCACAAACGAGCGCTTCTGCGACTCTTGGGGTCAAAGAACTGCGAAATCAGTCGAAGACCAAGCCTCGCATTCTGAAAGCTGCCTCAGAAGCGACTCTAGATGCTGGCATAGCTAAGATGTCTCTCGCCATTCGGGACAGAGCCTTATATTGTGATTCCCTGTTCTTCCACCATGTCAAGATATCAAAATCATCAAAGCAGTCTTCACAGTGCTTCTCAAGATACAGATCTAACTCAGTTTTCTTAGCCAAATTTAGCTCCTCTTTCTTATAGTTTTCAAATTCATCTACGAGCTTCTTGAGAGGACAGCCATCATAAGCATTAAGCTCCCCAGCATTGGAAGTTTGAACATGATAAGACTCGAAAAGTTTCCCCAACTCGACCTTCAAGTTTGTTAAGATCTCATCAGCTTTCTCTTTCTCCCAACAAGAGATTGTCATAAGGAAAAATTTGATGAATTGCAACTTGTATCGTGGATCTAGGACTACCGCAATCAACACAATCATGTTTGCTTTGTAAATATCCCCATAGTAGTGGACAAAATCTTCATTTATTTTCCTCGACATGGATCTGAGACATAAATCTGGATCCTTTGCCTAATCATTTGCTACTGAAAGTATGCTAGCCATTTCATAGGAATATAAGTTGGCAGTGGCGTGCAAGGAGCCCAACAACCTTTTTGTAGTTTCATATAACTTCCCCAAGAATTTGGCAAGCACACCAGCGTTCCTACAATCATCCCTTGTGGGCTTTTCATCGTGAAGCTCGTCAAGAAATAAGGGATCTTCTTCTTCCAACCATTGAACAGCTGTTCTATACTTGAAAGCCCTATCCAACATGAGGTAGGCGGTATCCCAAGTAGCAGGAATATCAAGACACAGGGAGCCCTGGAAAGGACTTTGTCCTTTCTTGACATGAGATAGGAATTGCTGAGCTCTAGTTGGGCAGCTCCCCACACACCTTATTGCAGTACGAATCCGACTTATTGAATCATCAAACTCGTCCAATGTGTCTTTCACAATCGAATTTAAACCATGAGCAGCGCACCTCATATGAAAAAGATTCCCATCCGAGATAAGTAATATGTTGCCCTTTTCTCTCAAATAACTGACCACAGCATCATCTGAACTACCATTACCAACTGTTATCGTTGAAATTCATCCTTCCAAACCCCATTCCTGGGTACATTTCTCCAATAAGCCCCCGACTTGGTGACCATCATCACTCAGCACCGGAATGAAACTCAAGATTTTCTTGTGCAGCTTCCATTTGTCATCGATGAAGTGTGCACTGAGGCATAAATAACTCAAATTTTGTTCCGAGTTCCACATATCCATGGAGAGAGCGACTTGAGATCCCAAGGTTCCCAGCAACTCTTTCAACTTAGACTTCTCGATTGAGTAAAGCCTCATGCAGTCCTTAGCCACAGTGGAGCAAGAAACATGCTCGAACAAAGGCTGCAGCGCACTTATAAAATCTCTAAAGCCCTCGCGCTCGACCAGAGAGAAAGGTTGAGCGTCAACAATGTTTATCCTCGCAATCATTACTCAACAGCACCTCTCATCGAAACTCCAATTGCAATCAATACTAGAATCAGCATCGCTATCGCCGTCCTCGTCTTCCTGAAGCCTTTCGTACGGGGGAAGGACTTTCTGCTTCTTGTCTGCGTTGTAAGAGTGCTCACTACATACATCCATCCAAACGATCCCACATTGAGAAAGTACCCCATTCCTCAGTGTAAAACAACAGAGTCTCGCAGTAAACACATCTAACCCGCTTGGTCTTCCCCGTGCTCTCACTCTCCAGTCGAAGAAAATGATCCCACACCAAATAATCCTTACCTCGTTTGCGAGATTACTTCAATTTGGCCTTGCCGAGCATGGCCTCGGAGATCAGGTTCAGCTTACTATCCTCGCCGGCCTCATGCATGAAAGACCCGCTTCCCATTTCCTGCAAGAACCGGCACAGCATCATCAGATTAAGCCAAATCTCCAAACAAGGCATCATCGGCAACAAAAAGGGCCCAAACTCAAGAGTTCTCCTGTTCATGAGACTTGCAGTCTGAAGAACAGCGAGGATTGAACCACACATGTTCTCTAAAATCGACCAAGAACCGAAAACTGAGGAACCCAAAAGCCCAGAGAAAGCAAGTGACAAAACGGGCACATAAACAAGACTCCTTTCAGATTAGTAGCATCAAAGGTGGTACCTTTGCTTCCGGAGAAATCTCGATAGGCGGCGTCGGGATTGCCATGCTCGTGAAAGATTGGATTGTTGGGGTTTGAAATTTGCTACGAGAAATGAAGACAGTGCCAGTCGGAGAGCGAAGAAGACGAAGAAACAAGACGGATTGGAGAGTCTTCTGAGGATTCGACGTGCTAGGCGGGAATTAGACACGCTTCCTCCCACGCTTCGGAGCTGCCTAGGAGCTTGCGGAAACAATTGTCATTATCTTTTTTACCAAAAAAATTATAACTATTTAATGTTGTTATATTCAATATTCGTTTGAAATTTATCTCAACAATTAAAACTCCTAGTCTCAATGATCCATAAAATTTTTTATTTGCTTAACATTATATGAAGCCAGATTTCAATCTCGAAAAGACCAAAATTTCTCCGGCTCATTCCCTTTCGAGTAATTTCTTATTGGAGTTGTGCCTAAAGATCATCTCATTTACCTCCGATTTTTACGCAAATAGGTCAAAAACAATCAAGTAGTGATTCCTTCATGTCGAGTTTTGACTATCAAATTAGTGATTAGAGTATTTTGCACCATGCATATTTATTTTAGATTTTTTTTTAAGGGAGACTATAAAAGGACACATCCTCACTCTAGTCTTCACATTTTCCTATTTTATTCTATTTTCATGTAATACAAATCTAACGACCAATAAATGACCGGACCCTTATTGATTAAATACAAAATATATAATCCAATTTTAAAAAAAAATTCCTTATAAATTTCAATTTCTTTTATTCTTTATTCTTTTTTCCTATGAAATCACCGAATTTCTTTTTTTCTCTATTGGATGCCGACTAGTTGATAGTAACTACTGGCGACCAACCAACAATCACCGACAACTAGCCAATGACCACAGGTGATCGGCCAACCACTGATAACCAACCAATGGCCAACTGGTGGTCGGTGGTAATCAACTTTCGACCGGACACACACACTCTCTCTCATAGGCATCCGTCTAAGATGTGCCTCTGCATGGTTCTCATTGCTATATAATTTGGCTCCCTGTCGAGTTGTGTCCGTGACAAATTGGAAGGGTACGAATCTTTGCTTTCAGACCGTGCTATTAGAATCACCGAGAATTAGTCGTCCTCGACCGACATCATCGGTCAAAATGCTTTGCTAGTCTCCTTCATATGTAGATGGGAAATCTTGGTTAAAACGTCCACCAGAATGAAATAGAATGTCAACATCGTCCATCGAAAGAGTTCACGAAAAAAAAAACGGTTTAATTTCATAAAAAATTATAAAAATACGTAAATAAATATGAAATGAAAAAAAAAAGCTGTCGCACCAGCCTTGTGGAATTAATTTATTTAGTATGTAAATAATTAATAAAAATTTATATAAAAAATTTATCTTCATAAATTAATTATTGTTTGCATAATAAATAAATTATATTAATTGGATTTTTTTTAATTTCATATTTTTACTTAGTTTTATAATTTTTTAATTATATAAATATTTAATTTTTATGTCTATATTTCTAATATTATTTTTTCCTTTTCAAGCTTATTTTTATAACATAATTATCAATAATTAATTAAAATTAACTTATTTACAATTTTATAAAAAAAATTTATCTTAAAAATTAATTATTTATTTACATACTAAATAAATTATATTAAATGATAATTTTATTTTTTTAATTTCTTATTTTTTTATAATTTTATATTGACTACATTTATAATATTATTTTTTCCTTTCAAAGGTTATTTTTATAACATAATTATCAATTTTATTAATATGTATGTAATTAATTAATTTAGTATGTAAATAATTAATAAAAAAATTATATATAAATATATCTTGATAAGTTAATTATTTATATTTACAACGTTATATAAATAAAAATAAATTTTATGAATATTTATTTATTGATTTTTTACGAACTAGATAAATTAATTACATATATCTTATTTATTGATAATTATATTATAAAAATAAACCTCAAAATAAAAATTTATATTTAATAATTTATAGAAATATAAATGTTTTAAATATAATTAAAAATGTATAACAAAATTATTGAAAAAAAGCAAAAAAAAAAAAGGCCTCGCGGGCCGTTGGGCCGCTCGGGCCCGCGTGGCATTTAAAGTGCCACGCTGGGCCCGGCATGGCACTTTGAATGCCGCGTGGGCCCGAGCGGCATTTTGATTGCCGCGCGGGGCCCGTGTGGTATTTAAAGTGTCGCGCGGGCCCCAATTCGGTAAATATATATATTTTTGCCCTATTTTGGTAAAAAATAAATAAATTTGGAACTTAAGTTGGAAAAAAACCAGAGCCGAAGCGTCTTTTAGGGTTTTGCGTGACCGAACCATGAATAACTTTATATTCAAGCGGGTCGGTTCAATTAACTAAACTGAACCGATAAAAAAATTATGGTTAAAACCGAACTGAATTGAAAATGTATAAAATTTCAGTTCCGTTCAGTTAAGGTTAGGTTTTTAGTTCAGTTTTGGCTCAGTTTTGATACCCCTATCCAGAAGAGACTTGTCCGTGGGATCTCGTTGAAGCTACAAGAGGAGCGCGTCTAATGAACTTTGTGCCCGACGAGTTGGCCGTCAAGACCGACGAGATCAAGGTCGATAAGGAGACTCTCGACATGCTTTGCTTCTCTCGACATGTCCGATGTTTCTGGGTGTAGGAACCAAATAAAAAGGAAGGAGGAATTTTGCGGAAGCTTGGAGGATTTAATTTGGAGAGAATAACAAAAACACAAATGAGAGAGCAATACTACAAAATACCTTTGCCAAGGTTTTACACAAAGAAAATCAAGCTTTGCTCTAAGCTTGTTCTTACAAGAAAACTCTCTCTCTCTCTCTCTCTCTCTCTCTCTCTCTCTCTCTCTCTCTCTATTTCTTCTCCTCCTTGATATGAAACTTACAAGAAAAATAACACATATTTATAGCCAATTCTATACCTAATTTTTTCCAAACTTAAATGTTTTTATTTGACTACACTTAATTTTATCAAATTCAAGCACACCTAAGTTGTCAATTTTTGACAATCAATAATCAAAAATTGAGGCTTAAGCACACCTAAGTTGTCCATTAATAGTCAAAAATTGAGGCTTCTTCTTTTTTTGACTTTCTTCCAAAATGTATTTTAATATTTTCAATAGCCTCCCTTAAAATTGATTTTGGAAGTTCATGACGCTAAGCATCGTCTTCAATCTTCGAACAAATCAGCCTTCAATGGTTTTGTCAGGATATCTGCAATCTGGTCTTCTGATCTGCAAAAATTAAGTTCAATTTCACAATCTTTGACTTGCTCACGAATATAGTGATACTTGATGTCGATGTGCTTGCTCCTGCCATGAAATACAGGATTCTTGGCTAATGCAATAGCCGACTTATTGTCACACATCAATTTAGTAGGACCTGCTTGTTCATACATCAATTCACGCAGCATCCATCGAAGCCATATTGCTTGACAAGCCCCTGAAGCTAATGCCATGTATTCTGCTTCAGCTGTCGAGAGTGCAACAACCTGCTGTTTTTTCGAAGACCAAGAAATTACTCCTGATCCAAGAAAGAAAGCATACCCTGAAGTACTCTTTCGAGTCTCAGTATCACCTGCCCAATCACTATCTGTATGCCCCCAACAGATCAAAGTTGTCAGTATAAGAATATAAAATTCCATGATCACGAGTTCCACTGACATACCGCAAAATTCTTTTTGCCGCCTGTAAATGTGATTGGTGTGGTTTCTCCATGAACCTACTAATAATTCCCACTCCATAGGTAATATCTGGTCTTGTAGAAGCCAAATATCTTAAACTGCCAACAATGCTTTTGAAATAAGTGGGATTTACCAATTCACCGGTTCCTTCTTTCTTCAGCTCCAAACGTTCAATTACGGGAGTTTGAATTGGTTTGAGCGATTCCATTTTTAATCGCTTTAGAATATCATTAGCATATTTCTGCTGTGAAATAAATATGCCATTATCTGTCTGCTTCACTTCAAGCCCAAGAAAATAGGACATCAATCTTAAATCAGTCATCTCGAACTGGCTAGTCACAGCCTCCCTGAATTCTGAAAACATTTTTTCACAACTGCCTGTAAATATCAAGTCATCAACATAAAGGTACACAATTATTATGTCACCGTTAGTATTTGACTTGATATACAGTGTATGCTCATATGGGCACTTTTGAAAATCACGCTCTAACAGGTATGTGTCGATACGCGTGTACCAAGCACAAGGTGCCTGTTTTAGCCCATACAAAGCCTTCTTCAGTTTGTAAACTTGATTTTCATGCCCTTTCTCATAATCCTGTGGTTGCTCCACGTAGACTTCCTCTTCAAGAACACCATTGAGGAATGCTGATTTCACATTCATTTGATGGATCTTCCAATGATTTTGAGCTGCAAGTGCTAAGATCATCCGGATGATATCCATCCGAGCCACTAGTGCAAATACTTCAAAATAATCAACTAGTTTGGCCTTGTAACGGTGCACCTGACCGTTGGGTTGGTACTTCGTCTTGTACACCCACTTGACACCAATGGGTTTCTTACTAGGTGGTAAAGAAGTTAGCACCCATGTGTCATTCTTCTCAATGGAGTGAATTTCTTCATCCATTGCATGAATCCACCTTTCATCTGCAGCTGCTTCATCATAGGTTACAGGATCACATTCAGCAAACAAATAAAAGTTTACCAATGTTTCATCAGTGATTCCGTTATTATCACTGCCATCGCCTCCTGTGACCACGTAATCCTTGAATTTTGCTGGCGTCTCCCTCAGTCGTTGTGAACGACGTAGTGGTGGTTCTGAAGCTGCTATTGGTGAAGATGTACCACTAGTTGAAGATGATGGAGGCTCTTCTATTTCTCTCTCCAATGGTTCATCTTCGATGGTGATGCTTTTCTGGTCACCCTTTTGGTTCCAGTCCCAAGCTTCATTTTCAAAAAACTGGACATCCCTGCTGATAATTACCTTTTCAGTGACTGGGTTATATAGCTTATAACCTTTAGTTGTGTCACTATAGCCAATGAAGATGCACTTCTCGCTTTTGTCATCCAACTTCTTTCTTCGTTCATCTGGTATATGGGGATATGCCACGCACCCAAATATTCGTAGAAACGAAACATCTGGCTTGTTGCCACTCCAAGCCTCTTCTGGGGTTCTTCCAAGAACACTCCTTGTTGGACACCTGTTTAGTACAAATATAGCACAAGCAACCGCTTCTGCCCAAAAATTCTTAGGCAAATTTTTGGCTTTTAACATACTTCTTGCCATTTCAAAAATTGTCCTGTTCTTTCTTTCTGCTATACCATTTTGCTGAGGTGTATAGCTGTTGACATCTGATTTTTAATCATTTTTTCTATTGCTAAAGTAATAAAAAAATCCATAAAAATTCATAAAATTGAAAAATCAACTTTGGGGACCTTAGCCAAGCCTAGGGAACCAATTTTGACCAAAAAACGATTTTTCATATTTTCAGTATTTTTACATATTTTTTATTTATTTATTTTCGAAAATTAATAGAAAATCCATAAAAATTCATAAAATTGAAAAATCAACTTTGGGAACCTTAGCCAAGCCTAGGGAACCAATTTTGACCAAAAAATAATTTTTCATATTTTCGATATTTTTCGGTATTTTTATTTTCGAAAATTCATAAAACAAAAAATAAAAAAAAAATGAGAAAATTGAAAAATCAACTTTGGAAGCCTTGGCCAAGCCTAGGCAACCATTTTTGAACAAAAAATAAAATTTCATATTATATATATTTTTAATTTTTTTTAAAAAAATACAAAAATACTTGAAAATTTTGGAAAAATAACATTTGAGGCCAAAAAAATACACAAAGATAGTTAATATTTTTATTTTAAATCTATTTTCATATTGGCCATCGCAAATTCAGAAAAATCCAATTCGAGTCACGTGTTCCTTCACGAGTATAATCTTGAATCGGGCCTAAAAAAATTTAATTTGAGTCAACTTATTTTTAATTTTCACTTTTTATGAGTTGTGACATTGTCTTCTAATATTTTAAATTTTCATCTTGGCCCAATTATACCCAGAATGACTTAATTTTGCAAAAGGGCTTTAATTAAATTCTGCATTATTTTCAGCGGCAAGAAATGAGCTTAAATTTGACATGTGGTAAATTTTGGTGTGTCAAAAATTGTGAGGAGATTTGGACTTAAAGAAATATATTTTTTCAGGGACTAAATTGTAAATACTTAAAATTCAAGGACTAGAGTGCAAATACTTAACTCTTGAAGGATTATTTTACAAATAACAAAAAGAAGAGTTAGTGGATAAATTAGAATAGAGAAGGGAAGATGGAGAAGAGGAGATGAAGAAGAGAAGTTGGAGAAAAATGGATGGAGAAAGTAAGATAAGAATAGAGAATGGAAGATGGAGATGAAGAAGAGTTAGTAGAGAAATTAGAATGGAAGATAAGAATAGAGAAGGGAAGATGGAGATGAAGAAGAGTTAGTGGAGAAATTAGAATGGAAGATAAATATGGAGAAGGGAAGATGAAGATGAAGAAGAGTTAGTGGAGAGATTAGAATGTGAGATAGAGATGGAGAATGGAAGATGAAAATGAAGATGAGTTAGTGGAGAAATTAGAATGGGAGATAGAGTTAGTGGAAAAATTAGAATGGGAGATAGATGAGTATATTATAAAAGGAGGAAGAAGTGAACTTGATGGGGGGATTTTTTTGGGAGAGAAAATTTGAAGTGTTTGAGATGAATTTTTTGGGAGAGAAAATTTTGGATGTTTGAGAGGGTTTTGAGAGATTGAAGAAAAATTTGAGAGAGAAAAAAAAATACCAAAAGAGAGAGAATTTTGAAGATGATGGGAGTTTAAAGTTAGGGGTTATCATCACAAATTCTTTCATCGATCAATATAAATCAAGAGTTCATCCTCGTCAACGAGCAAACAAATTTGAGCTAAGTGTTTTTTATTTATTCATTTATTTGTGGTTTTAGTCGCAAATTAGCACAAATTGTATACACTTTCTCCTACCTCCATTTTTCTCATATTTTATGTCAGGAGAAGGATATCTCTACGTTAACGGCAAAAAATCTCGTAGAGATGCAAAAATCACCCAAACAAGCTCCTAAGCTGTCCACCGATTTCTCAGTTGATTTGTGACTAAAAGTCCCTCTTAATTCAAAAGAGACTCTCTATATTGAGAACATAGAGAGCGAAAATCAATTATAGAAATCCCTCCTAAAAAAATGGGAGATAAGTACTCTTTCTACTCTTCTGGTTTTGGGTGCAGATTGGCATATATTTTGTATACTGACATTTCACTCTATTTTATGTCAGGAAGCCGCAGCTTTATATCAATGGTCAACCCTATGGAAGCACAAAATCGGCTTGGAGGAGTCCTCAAGCGCGCACAAATTTCAAATTGTTGAATCAATTCGTTGTATTTTATTTTAAAGAATTCATACCCCAGAATGGAGAGGACAAAGTCCATCCGCAATTTAAATACCTGCACCATAAATCCCAAAGGGAAGAGCCAAGCCAATGCTTAGCCTCCCATTGGAGGTTTTTACTTACAGTAGTTAAATACCTGCAACTTAAATACCTGTACCTTAAATCCCAAAGGGAAGAGCCAAGCCAATGCTTAGCCTCCCATTGGAGGCTTTTACTTACAGTAGTTAAATACCTGCAACTTAAATACATATACCTTAAATCCCAAAGGGAAGAGCCAAACCAATGCTTAGCCTCCCATTGGAGGTTTTTACTTACAGTAGTTAAATACCTGCAACTTAAATACATGTACCTTAAATCCCAAAGGGAAGAGCCAAGCCAATGCTTAGCCTCCCATTGGAGGTTTTTACTTACAGTAATTAAATACCTGCAACTTAAATACCTGTACCTTAAATCCCAAAGGGAAGAGCCAAGCCAATGCTTAGCCTCCCATTGGAGGTTTTTACTTACAGTAGTTTAAATACTTGCAACTTAAATACCTGTACCTTAAATCCCAAAGGGAAGAGCCAAGCCAATGCTAGGCCTCCCATTGGAGGTGTTTATTCACTGTCATGTACTTTTATTTTAAAGAATTCATACCCCAGAATGGAGAGGACAAAGTCCATCCGCAATTTAAATACCTGCACCATAAATCCCAAAGGGAAGAGCCAAGCCAATGCTTAGCCTCCCATTGGAGGTTTTTACTTACAATAGTTAAATACCTGCAACTTAAATACCTGTACCTTAAATCCCAAAGGGAAGAGCCAAGCCAATGCTAGGCCTCCCATTGGAAGTGTTTATTCACTGTCATGTACTTCCTATAATTTAATTTTTGAATCATCAGACCCAAAAGATAAGTAGGTCGTAATACTGCACAGAAGTCGTTAACACACTCCCTCTTTCGGCTTCAGGAAATCTTTAACACTTAAAAAATATAACAAATAAAAATATATACCATCCATGCATCCTATTTAAAAAGTGAAAACACAAAAGAGAATACCCTACTAGAGCCTTAGGAATAAACCAAGTCTGAGTTGCCGAATTAAGATATCCATGAAATTAAGGTACCGAAAGGGCATTAGTTTTAATTAACTAGTGTAACCAAGTCCCCGAGCTCCTAATCTCTGGTTCGCAGGAATAAATTAGTTCTCCCGCTAATTTATTTAGGTTTCTAATCGACCTACCAAGAACGATTAGTGGCGACTCCAAATTTTAAAACCATTTAAACAAAAACCAAAGTTGCGATTCGGTAGGGCTTGGGAGGGTCCGCGTTAGGTTAGTCAAATCTAATTAACCTAATAATCCGTTAACCCCTTTAAAATTTAAAATTTTTTTAGAGGGTCGCGACAATAGCTGGCGGTCAACTGACGTTTTACTCCATGAATTTTACAAAATTTGTTAAATTCACTTGAGGTAAATTCTCCTCCTCTATCCGATCTCAACGTCTTCAGATTAAAGCCACTATGTTTTTCAACATAGACTTTAAATTCTTTGAACTTGGCAAATGCTTCAGATTTTTCTCTCAAGAAATATACCCAAGTTTTTCTGGTAAAATCATCAACAAAAATCAGCATGTACCTTTTTTGTCTGACTGATTCAACCTCAACAGGGCCACATATATCTGTATATACCAGCTCCAAAGGTTGCTTTGCTCTTCTGGCTTTCCCTACTGGCAATGATTCTCGATGTTGTTTTCCAACGAGACATCCTTCGCATGGACGATCTGGACATTCGATTAAAGGCATGCCGGTCACCATCTTTTTCTGAACCATTAGTTTTAGTCCACGAAAATTTAGATGACCGTATCAAAGATGCCACAGCCAGTTGTTGTCTTTCATCATCGCTTGAAAACTCAAGAGATTCTTCATCTGAAGAGTCATGGGAAACATCCGGTTCTTCGTCATTTGCACCGTTGTGATCAACTTGTTGTTGACACCTCTGATTGTGCAAATTTCATTTTCAATGTGAACTTTGTGGCCTTTTTCGGAAAGTTGCCCAACACTTAGCAAATTCCAAAAAAGTCCTGGCACAAAGTAAACATCTGCAATAGCAATATTAGTACCATCTTTTGACATGATATTAATGTTACCTTTGCCCATCACGGGAATTTTTGATTTATTCCCGAAGTTGACTTCACCACGATTTGTCTCATCCAATTGCGAGAATAATTCCTTCCGGCCAGTCATATGATTGCTGTAACCAGTGTCTAGATACCATATGTTGGTGTCTGTAGTACTTGAGTCATCCTTCGTACATGCTAGCACCATGTATTCTTCAGCATCGGTGGTATGTGCGTGCTCTGCCTGCTCGTACGTCGCCTTTGCATGTCATTCGGATTTGTAATGTCCGAACTTGTTGTACTTAAAACACTTGACTTTTGATTTGTCACGTGTTTTAAATTTCCCGGTGAAATTGGAATTTCCACCTCTTCCTTGGCCTCCTCCGCGACCTCGACCTTCTTGATAGCTTCCTCGATTTGATGGAGCGATACGACTTTGCAAAGCTTGCTCGGGATATGAATCGACGGACTTCTGATTCATTCTTTGCTCATGCGAGCATAATGAACCCATCAACCGCTCCAACGTCATGGTTGATATATCTTGGCCTTCTTCGATTGCCGCAACAATGTAATCAAATCTTTCAGTCAAAGACCTCAAGATTTTTTCTACGACTCGTACATCTTGGAGTGTTTCACCATTAACCCTCAATTGGTTAACGATGTTTTGTACACGATCAAAATACAAAGAGATAGATTCAGAATCATTCATGCGTAAAGACTCAAAATCACCTCGAAGTGTTTGAAGCTGAACTCTTCGAACACGATCGTCGCCCTTGTAGGATTTTTGCAAAATATCCCACGCTGCTTTGGCGGTCTCAGCATTCGATATATTTTCAAATATCGTCTCCTCCACGGCTTGAAAGATCGCATATAATGCTTTCTGATCTTTTTTCCGGGACTCCACCAACGAATCCTTCTCCTCCTTTCTCATGGCATTGAATTCTTCGTTATTAGCTACTTCGATGTAGCCATTCTCCACCAGGTTCCACAAATCTTGCGATTTGAACAAAACCTTCATCTGGACGGACCAGTTGTTGAAATTCTTTCCGTTCAACTTTGGAAGTTGAAATTGAACGGAACTTGTGGATGCCATAACTTGGCTCTGATACCAAATGTAGGAACCAAATAAAAAGGAAGGAGGAATTTTGCGGAAGCTTGGAGGATTTAATTTGGAGAGAATAACAAAAACACAAATGAGATAGCAATACTACAAAATACTTTTGCCAAGGTTTTACACAAAAAAAAATCAAGCTTTGCTCTAAGCTTGTTCTTACAAGAAAACTCTCTCTCTCTCTCTCTCTCTCTCTCTCTCTCTCTCTCTCTCTCTCTCTCTCTCTCTATTTCTTCTCCTCCTTGATATGAAACTTACAAGAAAAACTACACATATTTATAGCCAATTCTATACCTAATTTTTGCCAAACTTAAATGTCTTTATTTGACTACACTTAATTTTATCAAATTCAAGCACACCTAAGTTGTCAATTTTTGACAATCAATAGTCAAAAATTGAGGCTTAAGCACACCTAAGTTGTCCATTAATAGTAAAAAATTGAGACTTCTTCTTTTTTTTACTTTCTTCCAAAATTTATTTTAATGGTTTCAATACTGGGCTCATCGAGGTCGAGCCGCAGGTTATTATTCCCGCCTAGGCTTTTGCCGCAGTGGTGGACCTGGAAGGAGGTACACATTGAGGCCATGCAATCGCTGTGAGAATGGAGAGCTTTTTTGTGGTCAGTCTGATTTTTCTTTCGATAGTGGGTTTAGCATTTGTTAAGGTCATGTTGACTTAGACTATTCAGCTGGGTGTGTTGAAGGTCGGCTTTTCAAATTGGGAGATTTAATAATAATAATAATAATAATAATAATAAACAACAACAGCCCGTTACCTCAACCGGCGCAATCCAACCCGACCCGAAGATTTGAGGCATATTTATTTCGGGTCTTTGGCCGGGTCGAGTTCGGTGTTGTTCGTTTCGGATCGTTCTTGGGACCGACCCAGCCCATTAACACCCCATTGTTAATGTTAATTATGTGCACGAAGCTGCATTTTAGGTGGGAGGATGGTCGTGTCACTTCCTTGTATTTGTATAGTTGAGGTGTCGCATCTCATTTACATGTAATGCATCGCCATTAATTAGTCCTCAATTTTTGTGGTTAATGAGTTTGCTGCTGAAGTTGGTACTTCAACTTGAAGCTTTTTTTTTTTTACCTCAAGAGTTAATCTATTTGCAGTTTAGATTTCGTTTGTTTCGAGAAAAAAATAATTTGTAAAAAACATTCATCTATATTTCTTAGAAAAATTAATGAAAGGAAACAAAAAATTTCATCATTCACGAAAATGTTTAAACATATATTATTGTAGACAACTTTTTTTTTTCTCACTAACTAATTATTTCAATTATCATTTTTAAAAAATTATTTTTCGAGAGATTTTATTTCTGCAAAATAAACAGAGCTTTGACCTTGTGTATACAAATCGACGATGCCTCCCTCACTTTTGTACATTGAAATGCAAATGAGATTGCACAGGAAACAGTAAGTACTTCTGGTTAGGTAATTCATGGTGCGTTTTGCTCGGACAAGTTTTAGAGAATCAGAACATATTTAATAACCGCACAAAATTTCTCCATAAAGTGAACATATAGAGCATTCCTAACAAAATGAATACAGATCATGCATAATTCATAATTAATCTATTTATTTTGTGCAGTATGAAGATATATGCAAAATGCTTAAGAAAGAGCATAAACTCAATAGGCAATGTGCACTTAAATTTTGGTCTTGTTTCTCGAGAAAATTATCAAAAGAAGTCCTCCCTCACTTTCCACTATGCTGCTTCGTACTTGCTGGTGGGCTTTTTGCTATTCAGAAACTTCTCTGGGATGCCGACCAACCCGAGTTGACCGCAACCAGCAAAGCCATGACGTCATTTGATGAGCGTTGACAAAAGTCATTTGATCCCTTCTTCGCGGCTAAGTACGGACTCGGGGTCAAACTACGCACCGAGTGGGACCCCAAGCGCAACCAGCAAAGCCATGACGTTATTTCCCTTCTTGCTGCCGAAGCATCTCTCTTTGCTTTCTCCACCATTTTAATTTCACGCATGCAGAGAACGACAAATGTCTCACGCAAATGAAAGAACGACGACAAAAATTGGATTCGGATCCCCTGCCATAGCTATTCTATGGGGGTGACATAGAATGAAATCGAGCCGTCCATTAAAATCCGACGGACGTCAACGTGCCACGTCATCCGAAAAAGCCAGTCCAAAATTTGCGCGCGTCAAGCCTGTACTATAGCACTTTTTGAAATATTTTTTTTTCAGATCTATGGTATCTCTCTCCCCCCTCAAAATTCTCTCTCATCTCTCACGTTTCTCTCTCTCTCCCCTCCGCCCCGACGCCCCTCTCTCGGCGTCCGACCAAATTTCCCCGACGACCAAGCTCCGACCTCCCCCGACGCCGCCGACCTAGCTCCGACCTCCCAGATTTCTCCCTAACGAACGCCTCCACCGAGCGAGCTCTGCTCTGCTCTGTCCTTTCCCCTTTCCGACGCCGTCCCGGGCTCCCAAATTTCTCCCCGACGAGCGCCTCCACCGAGCAAGCTCCGACCTTCCCCCAACCACGCCGACGCCCACGACAATTTCAGTCGCGACCTCCCCCGACGCCGTCGACCAGAGTCCAGAGCTGAGAACCCTAGGTTTCTTCTATCCGTCCCCGTGTTCCGCTTCCTCCTCTGCTTCCTCGCCACCATCCCTATCTCCTTCCTCTGGCGGTTCGTCCCCGGCCGGCTCACGAAGCACGCCTACTCCGCCGGCTCGGGCGCCCTCCTCTCGTGCCTCTCATTCGGCTTCTCCTCGAATCTCCACTTACTGGTGCCAATGCTGCTGGGCTACTTGTCGATGGTGGCTTGTCGGTCAAAGTGCGGGATCCTCACTTTCTTCCTCGGATTCGGCTACCTAATTGGCTGGTATAATTTGCTCTCGCGCGAAATTATTCTAGTGTTTTCGATAGCTTTCGTGGACCGCAATCAGGCTGTTATGGTTCCCTACTTGTTTGGATATTGCATGCATGGTTTGATAGTTGAAAGTTGTTTGTCGTGTGTTTGATTGCTGCATGCATGGTTTGATTGTTGAAAGTTGTTTGTATTGCGTTTGGTTGTTATTGGATTCACTATGTTTTTTTTGGGGCCGGGATTTGTTCACCTGCTTGTGTTAATTTGAAGCTGATTGGCTCCCGTATGTAGCTGTTGCTGGTAAAGGAAGTGAATATAGTCAGCTCATAGCTCGATTTCCTCCAATTCGTTAGTGTTCCAGGATTTGTTTACGTTAAATTAAAATTTGGTGTTATTAGCTTTTAAACTATAATGATTCTCTGTAGAGCAATTTATTTCTATTGGTTTGTGTATATCTTCAAATCTAATTGTTTTGGCCAAATTTTGATCTGTAGCTCCCCCCTCATACAAGTCATATTCGACCTATATATGATCAAGGTTGAAAAGGATCCTAAGCTTTCAGATATCAAGACAGTTGATTCAGATGCAATAGTACAAAAAGGTACAACCAACATATTCTGCCCGTAAGCATTTATTGGATTTATAAACTCTCTGAGGTTCATATGGCACCCTCAACTTTAGCATTGTAATCGGTAGCTTGTGTATTGGAACAGAAGGATGATCACCTACTTCATCGCGCTGAGGCACAATTCGCTGGACAAAACGGACTTCGACGTGTTCCACGTGCTGAAGAACGTGAGGGCACCTCCTACTTTATCAGAGGATCAATAGTGAGGTCTGTTCAGCCACCTCCGGATGGAGTTGATATTGACTTGCTTCACAATGCCACAAGAAGAGAAGCTAGAGGTGGTTGAAATTTCCGATAAGATGCATGTAACTGTATTTCTATTGTATGGTTGAGGGGGCAATTTATATTGGCTGATAGGTCTCATTAGCATTGGTGCTATATGACTCCTGAAAATTTGGCTCTTCTTGTCACCTGGGGATTTTATTTTGTTGAAGTATACAGTTTGAGTATTACAGGACTTATCTATATGGCCTTGTGCTGGTTTAGGTCCTTTACATCTTGCAAATCGTGATGGATAATTAAACGGATTCACAGCTTATGACACGGACCAACATTAGTCAGAAATTGGATGGTAACAGTCATCTAGACTCTATAGAGGCAGCAAAATGGTGAGAGGGAAAGAGCTCTTCTAATAATTTTTCACCGAACAGCTCACTGCATAGCTGTTGTTGGACAAGTTAAAACTATTAAATCACTAGTCAAATTCTGTTTTCATGTTCCCCATTTTGCACTTTGCTGGGAAAGTTTCTCTAGGCTGCTGATCAGCCTATTATGGTGCAATCACAGGTGCAATGGTTGGTCAAACTCCGTTCTTTATATGGTCTAAGTGAATCAGATTATTTCGTTGCATTTGTGGACGATACTTGCAATTTCTTATGTTTCCAACGTAGGGGAAGTCTTACAGGCAAATAGAAGATCTGTGGTGAATTAGCTTAATGATTAGTCAACCTAGATCTTTTGAACTTGCTGCGCGGTTGGACCAACAGTGCAGTATCATGCACGTCGCTACTCTTTGGGTGCTTATCGACATTGAACAAATATTGCAGGAACCTGTAAATTAATATGCTTACAGTTACTCAATGCGTTTTAAAATGTTCAGGTTTTATTTGACCCCAGCACTGCAGGCCACGTAGAAGAGAGCAGCCACGGTCTGTTTATTCTAAGCTAAATTACATCTGCGTTAGGAATACATTTCTTAATCAGCTTCGACTTCCATCAGATGATAGGCCGCTTGTCATTCTCTTCCTTGGAAACGTAGGCGCAGTAAGAGGTGACCAAGTTCATCTTCACTTCAAGCGCTTAGTGAACCAGTCCAGCATGTCTTTATGAGCTTCTTCGGCTGACTTCACCTCTGCCTCATCTTCGTCTTTATCCCTCACAGTCCAACCATACTCATAATGACGGAGCCAAGTGCTGACTTGGATATTCCATACAAGTGGCAACACAACTACACTCTTCGCAAACTCAACTCCTAGGATGTCAACATTCTTTGCCCTGTCCCACGGTGGCTTTGGTGGAGAAGAATCCGTCCAGCCACTGAACCCAAGGCCAGATATAATGCCTCAGAAATTGACCAGATGAAATAATATTTCCAACGTGCCGTGAATCCAGCCATATATTGATAGCTCAACCGCTTCCAAAATCCCTATTCATGGTATACTGGATCCGTAAACCAAGACAAAGGATACTTGGTGAATGAGCACAGCATATGCAACATATAAAGTAAGAGAAAACTGAAAATAGACAGCAAAACAGACTAGATGGCCTTTAAGCATACTTTATGCATGATATTACCATAAAATAAAGCTGAAATCAGACAGCTAAACAAAGGATTACATTGCCTTAAGCCAATGCGGCCTTAAATTTTGAGTGACTGCTCTAGATAAATTCTTCTAATAAAAAAAGAAATCAGCAGCAGGGCCATTCTTCTCCAAGCTTTCAAGCATATATTGCTTACTTGCTTCTCCTTAATAACTTTTTAACTGCTTCCTCAAGTCTAAAGGACTCTAGAAAGCCCAAGCAGATTCCTAGTTAGTGCTGACAATTGGGATCTACACCTAATTAAAGAAAGTTAAAAAGTTACAGGAGTCATTTTAACGTAAACAAATCCTGGAACACCACGTAAAGGAAGAAAGGGCCATTGGTTACATCATAAATGCATTGCTTGTCTGATGTAGGGCAACACTTATAGATCAAAGCTTCATCTTTCTAAGTAAAGGTTGGAAAGAGCCAAACATAAGCAAAGTGCTCAAATAAAATGAGAGAAATATAAAAAGCCTAACTCTTACATCTAGGTTAACAATTGCATTGGTGATCATGCATGTCAAAGGTTAGGAATTTACGGTCTCAATCTATTACTTGAGAGATATCCCGATCAGTAGCATAAAGGTCAAGTCATCTACGGATAAACTCAAGCACCCATACTCTTAGCAACAGTAGACAATTTTCACCTTTCTCCTAGTCAATTTGATCCCAAGGAGACAAAAAGATCAGAGGCTCCAGTGCCTAACATGTTATCTATAGTTGAAGTACGACAGAGGAAATTAAACTTCGAGGCCATTTACATTCTTCTAACATCATTGGCTAGATGCACAAGCAAATTAGCTTCCTGGCCAACTCAGAGAGTCAAACAAATCTGCAGAACCAAGCCAAAAAGAGACTCGGACACCTGTAACAACCAACTGCAACAAACACATTAAGACATAACAATCAAATAAACAATCGACACCAAATGAAGCAACCTCACTTCACAGCATGCATCATTGGAAAAATTTGACAAAACATAATTGTTTCCTCACACCCATAAGCACCGAATTGGAGGAAATTGAGCTATGAGCTGACTATATTCACTTCCTTTACCAGCAACAGCTACATACGGAAGCCAATCAGCTTCAAATTAACACAAGCAGGTGAACAAATCCCGGCCCCAAAAAAACATAGTGAATCCAATAACAACCGAACGCAATGCAAACAACTTTCAACAATCAAACTATGCATGCAACGATCAAACACACGACAAATAACTTTCAACTATCAAACCATGCATGCAACATCCAAACAAGTAGGGAGCCATAACAGCCCGATTACGGTTCACGAAAGCTATCGAAAACACTAGAATAATTTCGCGTGAGAGCAAATTATACCAGCCAATTAGGTAGCCGAATCCGAGGAAGAAAGTGAGGATCCCGCACTTTGACCGACAAGCCACCATCGACAAGTAGCCCAGCAGCATTGGCACCAGTAAGTGGAGATTCGAGGAGAAGCCGAATGAGAGGCACGAGAGGAGGGCGCCCGAGCCGGCGGAGTAGGCATGCTTCGTGAGCCGGCCGGGGACGAACCGCCAGAGGAAGGAGATAGGGATGGTGGCGAGGAAGCAGAGGAGGAAGCGGAACACGGGGACGGATAGAAGAAACCTAGGGTTCTCAGCTCTGAACTCTGGTCGACAGCGTCGGGGGAGGTCGCGACTGAAATTGTCGTGGGCGTCGGCGTGGTTGGGGGAAGGTCGGAGCTTGCTCGGTGGAGGCGCTCGTCGGGGAGAAATTTGGGAGCCCGGGACGGCGTCGGAAGGGGGAAAGGACAGAGCAGAGCAGAGCCCGCTCGGTGGAGGCGTTCGTCGGGGAGAAATCTAGGAGGTCGGAGCTAGGTCGGCGGCGTCGGGGGAGGTCGGAGCTTGGTCGTCGGGGAAATTTGGTCGGACGCCGAGAAAGGGGCGAAGGGGAGAGAGAGAGAGAAACGTGAGAGAGGAGAGAGAATTTTGAGAGGAGAGAGAGACACACCATAGATCTGAAAAAAAAAATTCAAAAAGCGCTACAGTACAAGCTTAACGCGCGCAAATTTTAGGCTGGCTTTTTCGGATGACGTGGCACGTTGACGTCCGTCGGATTTTAATGGACGGCTCGATTTCATTCTATGTCACCCCTGCCATAGAATAGCTATGGCAGGGGATCCGAATCCTCGTACGAGCAGAACAAAAACAAGAACGTAAAGTACGTTCTTGGTTCAGTTATTCGAGCAAAAAAGAGGAGTATCGTATTTTCTCTCTCTGTGAGTTTTTCTAAGTGAGATTTTCGCGAGAAAATATAAGATATTACTTGTGAATTCATTTTGAGTTTAATTTAGATGTGGGAAAAATTCGAGTGTATGAACGATTGTAATCCCGATTCTTCGATTATACTGAATTATTTTACCGACTCCTGCCGTCAGCGTAAGTACCGATATTCGGGCCGAAGCACGTAAATATCTAGTGTCCTTTATTATTTCTCGTTTATTCTTCAGCGATTTTATATTGACTTATTTGCAAGATCCATCAGCGTTTCTGCATTATATCTCAATAAAATACCCAAAGATTCATTGATGTAGTGACATGACAAATTCTAAGATGACATAAACATACACCGGAACATATGCTTTTGTCATGGATCAAGTCTTGCCAATACTATGATTATCAAAAGTCATTTGATCCCTTCCTCGTGGCTAAGTACTGACTCGGGTCAAACTACGCCCTGAGGGGACCACAACACAAGCACAACCAGCAAAGCCATGACGTTAATCCCACCCATGTAAAGAAAGACAAATGTCTCCTGCAAATTAAAGAAGTGTTTTGCTATGCCGACCGTCCACCGTCCGCCACAAATTGTTGTGTGGCCGGTACGTAGCAGCCCAAAAAACAAAGAAATCTGCAAACTCAGGTGATGAGCGTAGCACGGTCACTGTATGTACCGTCAGCTGATCACCTTCCCCGTTAAAAGAATTGAACAAAATTGCCGCTAGAAGACGTATTTAACCAGGAATCTTTCCCACCCCACAAGTCACAACCCAGCACAAGAAGCCTCCTAGCTTCATCACCGCCCTCTTCCAACCACAAAACTTCGAGCCAGGCTACATCGCGATGACCTCTGCCGAGCTCGTGTTCATCCCAACCCCCGGCATGGGCCATCTCGTGTCGATGGTCGAGATGGCCAAGCTCCTCGTCGACCACGACCTCCGCCTCTCCATCACCGTCCTCGTCATGAAGTTTCCCTTCGACTCTGAACTCGACTCGTACATAAGCTCGCTCGCCACCTCCGTGGATGCCGCCCGCATTCGCCTCGTCCACCTCCCTCGTGTGAACACAGAGACCGAGATCTCCTCGGGTAGTTTCCTCAACACCTTTATGGAAAGCCACAAGCCCTACGTCAAGCGAGCTGTCGCCGACTCGGCCGACTCGACCCGACGGATCTCAGGGTTCGTTATGGACATGTTCTGCACCACCATGATTGACCTGGCGAGCGAGTTTGGAGTCCCCTCCTACGTCTTCTTCACGTCGAGCGCGGCGTTCCTCGGGCTAATGCTGCACCTCCAGTCGCTCCAAGACGAGCAACACGTGGACATAGCCGAATTCAAGGATTCGGCTGCCGAGCTGGACTTGCCGAGTTTCGCGAACCCGTTGCCGGCCAAGGTCTTACCGTCCGTGGTGCTGAGGAAGGAGGCGGTCCAACCATTCCTGGAGCATGCCAAGAGGATGAAAGCCATCAAGGGAATTATCATTAATACGTTCGACGAGCTCGAACCGCATGCACTAGGATCCTTCGCGGGCCTCGGGGCGCCCACAGTGTATCCCGTGGGGCCCATCCTGAATTTGAAAGGGGAGAAGAAGGCTGATGGTGGCTGCCGAGGCGATGATATCATGGAGTGGCTGGACAAGCAACCGCCTTCATCGGTGGTTTTCTTGTGCTTTGGGAGTTGGGGTAGCTTCTGCGAGGACCAGGTGAAGGAGATCGCCTGCGCGCTGGAGCAGAGCGGGCACCGCTTCCTATGGTCCTTACGGCGACCGCCGCCCAAGGGAAAGCTTGACAAACCACATGACTACGTGGACCCTGCAGAGGTCCTCCCCGAGGGGTTCCTAGATCGGACGGCCACCGTCGGGAAAGTGATTGGGTGGGCTCCGCAATCCTCGGTCTTGGCCCACGCGGCGATCGGGGGGTTTGTGTCGCACTGCGGATGGAACTCCACCCTGGAGAGCATTTGGTATGGGGTGGCAATGGCTGCGTGGCCACAATACGCAGAGCAACAGTTTAATGCATTTGAATTGGTGGTGGAACTGGGACTCGCAGTGGAGATTAAGATGGATTATAGGAAGGATTTTGGGATGAAGAGCGGAGTTGTCATGCCGGCGGAGGAAATAGAGGGCGGAATAAGAAAGTTAATGGAGGAGGTTGACAAGGACAGGCGAATGAAGGTCAAGGAGATGAGTGAGAAGAGTAGGAGGGCATTGGTTGAAGGTGGCTCTTCTTACATGTCTTTGGGTCGTTTGATTGATGATATCTTGAGTATTATACCTTGATTTAGGTGACTATCAGGTTTGGAATCTTTGGCATCTTGGGTTTATCCTCTTTGAATCGAAACAGGCTGCTTTCATTGTGCTAGATCAATTTGTACTCACAAAAGTCAGCTTATTATGGAAATCTTGCATATATCGTCAATGTAATTTTTCAAAATTAATTATGTAAACGTCTTTTATTTAATCATAATGCAACCGTCTAATAATTTATTTTAGGCCAAAAAAGAAGAAATAATAATAATAATCATAATATATTGTCCATATGGTTATCCAAAGATTGTTATGCTAGCAATGCTTAATATTTTTTCACTGATCGGCCTTATTCTTTTTTACTAGTTAAAATCCTCGCAATTCAGGGTTTGACTAGACTGCATGAAGTTCTATTTACACAACAGCAATATGTGCTCGCATGTTTCATTTTAAAATACGGGTTCACTTTGAATGGTTTGTCCACGTCTTTTGTGCGATCTCAGTAACGATTTAAGTCCCTCAAAAATCATTTCCTTAATCGAAATTGTGGACTAGAATAGTCCATCATCGTCTGGTTGCGAACATTTTTTGTGCTTTTATTCTCGGACTTTGTTTGTGCGTTGCTCGTGAAAATGTCTCTCCCTGTCTGGTTGACAAAGTCTTCCTCATGTATCGAGCATGTCACCTCGATTTCTCCGAATAACCTAAGGAAATATTGGGTGGGCTGGCCACTCCATGTCACTGCAGACCCGGCCCATTCAATGACCACGTGACAGTCGGGTCTTACCTTTTCTTCGTTCAAACTATTGCCTCCTCTCTTCATTAATTACCGCATCTTCTTTTCCCTCGTTCTTTTGAATCGAGTCAATAAGGACCTATTTGGAAACAATTCTCTGATCTTCTGATTCTATTTTCCAAAACTAGAAAAAAAAAAGATGAGAAATCTGTTTTAGGGAAAGCAACAAGCCCCATGTCAAGCAGGCTATTGTCCACCTCGCCGACCCGGCCAGCTCAACTAGGCTGCTCGGTGGTTTTGCGATCGACATGCTCTGCACCGCCATGATCAACCTGGCTAGCGAATTTTGAGTCCCTTCCTATTTATTCTTCACGTCGAGCGCAGTGTCCCTTGGCTTGATGCTGCATGTCCAATTGCCACAAGACAAGCTACACTTGGACATAACCGAATTCAAGGAGTCGGCCACTATGCTGGACTTCCTAAGTTTGGAGAAACCGTTACCAGCGAACGTCTTACCCTCCACAGTTTTGATTAAGAAGGTGGTCCAAACGTTCCCGGAGCACGCCAGGAGGATGGGAACGACCAAGGGAGTTGTCATAAATGCATTCAACAAGCTCGAATTGTAATATTTGCTTTAATGACTAGGTGAAATGGTGGTGGGATCCACCCTTTAAAGACAAGAGAAGATTGAAAAGTCAACAAAAGAAAATAAAAATAAAAATAAAAGAAAAAGGGATAGTGGCATTAGGCTTTTATAGAAGAAAAGAAAAAGGAGAGCAAGAGACCCTTTATTTTGTTATCGAGAGCACGCACGAAAGAGAGAAAGAGGAGGGGTTAGAGAGGAGGAGGAGGAAATGGTTTTCTCGAATGTCCACGCCACATGGCCTCGTCAAGCCGTCCCAACTCTGATTAGCAACGTCTAGTAAGTAATCACACTATTCATTCGTTTGATCAAAGTAATTTTCATATTAGGGCTTGAAGTTTGGAATTCATTGAAATTTGAGCCGTATTGTTTAATTTGAGTTGTTGGGCTCCGATTTTTCTTGGAATAGATAGATCACAGTGTTATACAACTGTGGATTTTGACAAGAGTAGTTTTGAAGAAATGGTTCTGTCAGAACGAGAATTTAAGGGTTTCGCATTTGAGCGATTTAAATAATGGCTTTGGTTATTCGATTTGTTGGTGTATAAAAGTTATTTTGTTAGCTTTTAAGTTTAGTTTAACCGATTCATAGTTTTTGTAGTTTTTGACTTGGTTTTGATGTCGATTCTCATTTATTTGCTAGGATTGCGAGTTCGACAATTCGATTATCATTTGTCGTTTGGTTGTAGGTGGTCAGGTAAGTGGTACTATCTCTTCTTTAGGTTTGTAAAACTCATTATCGAAAGTGATATGTTTATGTATAATATAACTTACGAATGGCATTTTGTTGTATAAAAGGTTGGATTGAGTATTGACTACTTTTCAGTTAATTGTGAATGGTTTGAGAAACATTTTAAGGTATTTTGAATATTACAGAATTATGACGTGGATTCCAAAATAGTGGAAGAAATGACCCTTACATATATATCATTTGAGGAATGAAGTTGAGAAATATTATATATTTTGGGTTTGCGAGATCTTTTTATGAAAGATTATGAAAGTCTATGAAATGTTATATATGCTATTATGAAATGCTTTATAAATGCATTTTATTTGACAAATGAGTTGTGAAATGTGATCTAATTAGGTTTATGAAACCGATTTATGATATGAATTTTAGAGTGATTTTGTGAAAAGAATTGAATTGTGAAAGGTTATGTTTTGGTTTGTGAAATCAATTGTGATGCAAGTCTCATGTAAGTCACCTCTAGAGCCTTATACCATCGATATGTGTTGCTCAATGGCTAAGTGTTACACGGTGATGCAAGTCTCCTGTGAGCCACCTCTAAGGCCTTATACCATTGATATGTATTGGTGCAGGGCTAAATTCTACATGGTGATGCGAGTTTCATATGAGCCAGCTCTGGAGCCTTGTGCAGCTGATATGTATTGGTTAAGGGCTAAGTGCTATATGATTACATAAGTCTCATGAGAGCCACCTCTAGAACCTTTAATTGTGATGTCATACGAGTTTCATTAATAGAATGGAACATTGACACATGGTTTGAGATTAGTCGATAAAATAGGCCATCGTCGTTTAATTTTATATGAGATTGATCAATGAAAAAGACCATTGATTTAAGATTCAATGTGATTGATTTAGATAACGATTTCTGACACGTATAAAATTTTGTGTAAAGATATAATTCATTTCTGTTATTGTACGTCCAAACTGCGGTATTTGAAAATAATGAAGATTTCAACATTTTATTATCCACATGATCCTGTACTTCATTGTTTATTTTGACTGTATGCATACAAATCTCTACTAAAAGGAAATAACTTATAGTTGAAGCGGTATGTGTTTTACCAATTGGATTTGGTACTATTGAGTTACATTATAGTTTTGTAAATATGTATAGTAGGAGTTCGATCCATTTAAAAGAGATGTACTACTCATTGAGCTGTGATTGTTTATCTCTCTCATCTTACATATTTTTCGGGCTTCTTGATCACCAATAGTATGAGAGCGCTATCAAACTTTTGCGAGTTGGATTTTGGGTATGGTCTAAGAGAGTTATGGATATGTTACTATTTTTTTTGGGTAAGGACTAAGTTGTTATTATTTTTGTTAATAGATTATAAAAATTTTGATGTTGTATTTATCAGACGTATACTTGGATGGAGATTTATATCTTGGCAACAAGTTGTTGTTTAGGTTTGAGGTTGTGCTCTTTGGGTGACAGGACGGTCGTGTGATCCCCATACTTTTGTTAATTCAGGGTGTGACACAAACTGCATCCTTGATCGGCCTTGGGGCGCCCACGATGTACCCTATCGGGCCTATATTGAATCTCAAGAGAAAAACTAAAAAGGGGTAATGGTGGCTACTGAGGCAATGAAATCATGGAGTGGCTTGATGAGCAATCACCTTCATCGATGGTTTTCTTGTGCTTCAGGAGCACAGGGAACTTCCCTGAGGACCCGATGAAGGAAATTGCATGCATGATAGAAAAAAATGGGCACCCATTTTTGTGCTCCCTACGGCGGCAACCACCAAAGGCTAAGCTTGAGTTATCGTATGACTGTTGGAGTTGGTAAATACTTCGAGAACCCTTGTTTCTCACATCGAGCACGTCTACGTAAGCTTAGGGAAATCGAAATCAATGATATGGGACCATTGTGCTTGGAATGCGGGAGTTCGAGGGCAGTACCCCCGACATGGGGGTCCCGCTGCCTGGTCAACAGGCAGTGGTTATGCTTCCGGGTAAGCGGACGGCTGCCCCGCTCGCTGGTGAGGGGGAGGGGGGCTGCCCCCGAAACAACATCGGGTTTAGGATTTTATTTAAGTAGGCCCGTTTGTTGTGGGATAAATGATTTTCGAATAGACTAGGGTTTCAAGTCAATTATTTTAAAGATATATATATTATATTCATATGAGAAATCATTGTAACGAGCCAAAAAATATAGTGAAATCCTTTTATAGGACGTAACCCTATTCTTAGGCGAACTTAGGTAATCTCGTGTGTTATCAATTTTTCTACTTTCTATGTGATTGCTTGATATTTGGTCTCGGATAAACTTCCATCAGTGACTACGCAGACCTGGCAAAGGTCTAAACCAAGGGGTTCTTGGATCGGATGGCCGGCATCAGGAAAGTCATCGGGTGGGGCCCGCAGGCTATAATCCTGGCACACCCGACTATCGAGGGGTTCGTGTCTTGCTGCGGATGGAACTCCACCCGAGAGAGCAAATGGTTCGGCGTAGCAATGGCTACATAGCCCATATATGCAGAGCAACAGTTCAATGTGTTCGAGTTAGCTGTGGAGCTAGGCCTTGCAGTGGAGATCAGGATGGATTACATAAAGGATTCCAAATGGAGAGCAACATCGTCGTCATGGCCTATGAAATAGAGGGCAGCATAAGAAAGTTAATGGAGGAAATCGGCAGCAAGAGGCAGAAGAAGGTGAAGGAGGCGAGTGACGAGAGTAGGAAGGCGTCGATTGAGGGTGGCTCTTCTTGCTTGTCTTTGGGCCGTTTGACTAAGGACATCTTGAGCAATGTGCCTTGATTTAGGTGACTATAATAGTTGAAATCTTTAGCATTTCTAATGTATGCAAGTTAAATAAAAAAAAGGTTGCTTTCATTGTACAAGATCAATTTTTATTCATAAAAAGTAATCCTATCGTGGAATTCTAGCGTAGTGTAAAAATATTCGAGCTGCCTTATCTACTCTTGATATGATGGTTAGTTTAGAGATAGGCCGGTACAAATCAAGGTTCAATTGGAATGTTTGTATAAAGGTTTATTTACTCTAGCAGTGTATGCTCTAATATTTTACTTTAAAATTTGTGTTCACTTTGAATTGTTGAGAATATCCATTGCATCTCTTGAACAGAGCTCATTCTTAGCGACATGAAAAGAAAGAAAAAATTAGCACAGGCTTGATTTACGAGAAATTCGACGATTAAGATCAATCAGTGTGTGAATAGTATGAAATTTTTTGTGTGAAAGATTTGCCCAACAAGATCATCGTGGACTGTTGAATTTGTCTAGGTCTTTTGCTCGATCTCAGTGAAGAGTAAAGTCGTCAAAAAATCATTCGTCAGTCGAAATTGTGGACTAGAACAGTCCATCATTGTCCGGTTGCGTTGCCGTGTCGATGCAAAACTATCCACTTTTGTCCTTTTCTTCTCGCACTTTGTCTGTGCATTGCTCGTGAAAATTGACGTCTTCCTCGTATGGAGCACATCACCTCGATGGGAATACGACCAATTTTAGCAAACCCATTTGATAATTACCCAGTTTCTTTACGATCGATGGACTAAACTTGTGAACAAAGACAATTTTGGATTTTCTATCAACATGAAAAAAGTACAAAAAAAATTCTAAAATTATTGCATTGGTACTAAATTAATTTTAAATATTTTTATTAAATTAATTGAGTCTTAAATCTTTTTGTATTGGTACCAATTCATACCATCCGGCCGATTTTGGCTAAAAATCATATTGTAGAAGTTGGTAATGCCACGTAAAACGGATGACGCTGACTTACACATTATCTAATAATATTTTTTAAAAGAACATTTTTTAATTTTTTTTTCCTTAAACTTAGGGTTTGGTTCACAAGGGTTCCTGGCAACCCTCACCTGCCCCTAGGCAAGGGCTGGCCAGCCGTCACAGGCCGCTGGAGAGGGCTGGCTAGCCCTCGGTGGTTGTTGGTGAGGGCCATGGCGGCATCACCTTCCACGAGTGAGGTCGTGAAGGGTATCGCCTAGGGCTAGTGAGGGCCGCGGTGAGGGTTCCCTGGCCCTCACCGTCCAAACCCTAAGTTTAGAAAAAATTAATTTTTTTAAAAAGTATTATTAAATAATGTCCACGTGTCGTACTACGTGGAATCGCCGGCATTCATGTTGGCGATTTTCGGCTAACATTAATTGAATAGACTAAATTAATACCAATGCAAAAAGCTTAGGGCTAAATTGGTTCAATTGAGAGGTTTAGGACGGAATTGGTACCAATACAATATATTTAGAAATTCTTTGGTACTTTTTCCGTATAAACATGGCAACGTGAAATTGGACTTATGCACGAGCCCTCACTTTCATCACGGAGGCGCGGAGCATGTTAGGGTTGATTCTCCTTTGAAATCCCCAGGTGAACTTATACCGTGAATACTCCGAGCGACCGAGGTCAACTACTTAGCTATTTGGACTATTCCTCTTTTCATTTGGGTTGCGAAATAAAATTTCATTTGTTATTACAAGAAGCAAATTAGATAGTCTACCCCTGGTTTCTTTTGAGTAAATGCATTTAACTGGACATAAGTTTTTGCTGACCATTCGAAACCTGAATTACTAGCTTGATAATTGGTAAATTTAATTCCATTTCATAACCCAAATCACTGATGTTTCCTTCGATATTCCTTTTTTTTTATTCGAAAGGAAGGATCAAATGTCAGACCTAACCAATTTATGTTCTTCTCTTTTTGACAAAGAGTCACAAGTAGCATTAGATGCTCATGGATTCATTGATGTAATGACGTGACAAATTCTAAGATGATATGAACATACATTGGAACGTGTATTCAAGCACCCATAAAAGAATTTTCGTCCTCAATCAGCAGTCTTTATATCTAAGTGCTGCAAAAGAAAATGGTCAAACAACAAAATAAATAGAATGAGGAAAAGGATCAAGCATCGAATTTACGTGGTTTAGATAATATGATTTCGATCGAGCAATATAGAATTACAACCACACTTGAATTACTTACACACTCTCAATGTTTTACAGCTACTATTTACACCAAATAACTCACGTGGTATTTAACCTCGCAAACTTTCTCACGAAACAATCAAATTCACATATCTTTATCACATCTCAGAAATTGGCTTGAACACACATCTCTCTCTAACGTAATTACCGAACACATCGCAATGCACATCAAGAATGGCTGAGATTTGTGCCCTCTTCCTCAGCCAAGAAGACAGACGTAACAAACCCGAAAGAACTTTAAAGTTGGATGGCTCAAGAAGGACACACGAAGTGGGAATGGGAAACGGAGTCCAATCGAGACTTTCCTTTTCTTTTCTTTTTTTCTTTTTGTCTTTTTGTTTCCTTTTGTTTCTTTTAACTTTCATGTGGTCAGGAGAGTTTTCATTCAACAGGTTCAAACTCATGACATATTTTAACGAAAAGTTAAAATGGCATTTTACACATTAATTTTCTAGACCAAACGTAGCCATCCTTGACAGAGGGTGTAACATAAAACGATCGAGATTGATCATGTTTGCCAAGAATCAAGGAGAAAAATATTGAAAAAAATCATAAACCTATTTTGTTGATGTTAATTCAGTCATAAACCTTTTAAATATGTCAATTTTATCCATAAATCTTTTGAATTTGTGTCAACTAGTGGCGGCTGCTCAAAATTGACCGGATAGACTTAATTGATATAAAAGCAAAAGGTTGAGAACTAACTCGTAAAATTAAAAATTTTATGATTAAATTGGCATATGTTACATGGAAGGAAGCAATCAAAACAATAAAATAGACAAATTCACTCATAAACTTTTCAAATTAGTTCTATACATTTTGCATTTGTATGAATTGAAGTCCATAATGCCAATTAGTGACGGTTGATCAAAATTGACTGGATGGACTTAATTAACATAAATGCAAAAGATTGAGAACTAATTGGCACAATTAGTTTATGATTGAATTGACATCTATTGCGCGGAAGCAATCAATTGAAACGATAAAATAGATAGAACAAGAAAATAAATTGAACATTATATTTATGTAGTTCAATCATAGGAACTTACATTCACGAGAAGAGCAATAATAAATTTTACTATAAATCAAGCGATACAATGAAAATTATAAATCACACTCAAGTCACTTAAACACTTTCAGCATTTTTTAGCCCTTAATTACATCTAATAACCTATAAATGCTTAGCCTCATAATTCCTTACAAAATAATATCTCAATCTCATAATCTCACAACAAATTCAGCACGCAAATCTTAACACAAGATTTTGGCTTCAACACTAATTGCTGATAGGTGCAATTCAAGAAGAAAGGCCCATAGAAACCCATCAATAAACACTCGTATGTCCGTAGAAAATTGAAATTTCGGATTTCATTTATTTATTTTTAAATTTATATTTTCGCTTCAAGATCAAATACGAGACATATTTTCATCAAGATGAATACAATATATTGACGACTTCTTTTGTACTTTTGTCATGGATCAAGTCCTGCGAATACTATGATGAGCGTTCAAAAGTCATTTGATCCCTTCTTCGGGGCTAAGGACTGACTCTGGGTCAAACTACGCCCCGAGTGGACCACAAACCAGCAAAGCAATGACGTTATTCCCCTTCTTGCTGCCCAAGCATCTCTCTTAGCTTTCTCTACCTTTTTAATTTCACGCATGTAGAGAAAGACAAACGTCTCCCGCAAATAAAAGAATTGACAAAAAAAAAAATTGCCGAGAGAAGACGTGTTTAACCAGGAATCTTCTCCCACCTATCGTGTCACAACCCGACACAAGAAGCCTCCCAGCTTTATCACCCGCCCTCTTCCAACCACAAAACTTCGAACCAGGCTACATCGCGATGACCTCTGCCGAGCTCGTGTTCGTTCCAATCCCCGTCATGGGCCATCTTGTGTCGATGGTCGAGATGGCCAAGCTCCTCGTCGACCGCGACCTCCGCCTCTCCATCACCATCCTCATCATGAAGCCTCTCTTCGACTCTGACGTCGACTCGTACACAAGCTCGCTCGCCACCTCCGTGGATGCCGCCCGCATCCGCGTCGTTCACCTCCCCTTTGTAAAAATAGAGACCGAAATCTCCTCGGGTGCTTTCCTCAACCACTTTATGGAAAGCAACAAGCCCCACGTCAGGCGGGCTGTTGCCGACGTCGCCGACTCGGCTGGCTCGACCCGACGGATTGCGGGGTTTGTTATGGACATGTTCTGTACCACCATGATCGACCTGGCGGGCGAGTTTGGAGTCCCGTCCTACGTATTCTTCACGTCGAGCGCGGCGTTCCTCGGGCTAATGCTGCACCTCCAGTCTCTCCAAGACGAGCAACACGTGGACATAACCGAATTCAAGGACTCCGCTGCCGAGCTGCACTCCCCGAGTTTCACGAACCCGTTGCCGGCTAAGGTCTTACCGTCCGCGGTGCTGACGAAGGAGGCGGTCCAACCATTCTTGGAGCACGCCAAGAGGATAAGAGCCGTCAAGGGAATTATCATTAATACGTTCGACGAGCTCGAACCGCATGCAATAGGGTCCTTGGCGGGCCTTGGGGCGCCCGCAGTGTACCCCGTCGGGCCCATCCTGAATTTGAAGGGGGAGACTAAAAAGAAGGCTGATGGTGGCTGCCGAGGCGATGATATCTTGGAGTGGCTGGACGGGCAACCGCCTTCGTCGGTGGCTTTCTTGTGCTTCGGGAGTAGGGGTTGCTTCCGCCAGGACCAGGTGAAGGAGATAGCCCACGCTCTGGAGCGGAGCGGGCACCACTTCCTATGGTCCCTACGGCGGCCGCCACCAAAGGGCAAGGTTGAAATACCACATGACTACGAGGACCCTATGGAGGTCCTGCCGGAGGGGTTCCTAGACCGGACGGCCAGCGTCGGGAAAGTGATTGGGTGGGCCCCGCAGGCCGCGGTCTTGGCCCACCCGGCGATCGGGGGGTTCGTGTCGCACTGCGGATGGAACTCCACCATGGAGAGCATTTGGTTCGGGGTGGCGATGGCCGCGTGGCCGCTATATGCAGAGCAACAGTTTAATGCGTTTGAGTTGGTGGTGGAGTTGGGCCTCGCGGTAGAGATCAAGATGGATTACAGGAATGATTTTAGGATGGAGACCGAAACTGTGGTGCCGGCGGAGGAAATAGAGAGCAGAATAAAAAAGTTGATGGAGGAGGTTGACAGCGAGAGGTGGAAGAAGGTGAAGGAGGCGAGTGAGAAGAGTAGGAGGGCATTAGTGGAGGGCGGCTCTTCTTATGTGTCTTTGGGTCATTTGATTGAGGATGTCTTGAGCAATATACATTGATTTAGGTGGCTATAAGGTTTGGGATCTTTGGGATCTTGGGTTTATTCACGTTGAATCGAAACAGGCTGCTTTCACTGTGCTAGATCAATTTGGACTCACGAAAGTCAGCTGATTATGGAAATATAGCATATATAGTCAGTGTAATTTTTTAGAATTAATTATGTAACCACCTTTTTTTTTTGGATCATAATGTAACCGTCTAATAATTTTTTTTGGGCCCAAAAAAATAAATAATAATCAATTAAAAATTAGTGTGGATTTTATTCTTTTAATATTATTTGACTCATAATATATTATTATTTTTTATAATTATTCAAATATTGTTATGCTAGCAATTTTCAATATTTTTTCGCTGATCGGCATTATTCATTCTTGCTGGATAAAATCTTCGTAACTCATGGTTTGGCTAGACTGTATAAAGTTCTGTTGACACTATAGTGATATGTGCTCGCATGTTTCATTTTAAAATACGGGCTCACTTTGAATGGTTTGTCCGAGTCGTTTGTGCGATCTCAGCGAAGACTTAAGGTCGACTTAAAAATCATTTTCTTAGTCGACATTACGGACTAGGATGGTCCACCACTGTCTGGTTGCATTGACGTGTTGCGAACTTTGCTTGTGCTTTTCTTCTCCGACTTTGTGCCTCGCTCGTGACAATGTCTCTCTCTCCCCGTCGAGTTGACAAAGTCTTCCTCGTGTGTGGAGCACGTCAACTCGATACTCCCAATATCCCGAGGAAATATTCGGTGGGCGGGCCCTCCCTGTCACGGCAGAGCCTGCCCATTCAATGACCACGTGACGGTCGGGTCTTACCTTTTCTCCATTCTAACTATTGCCACGTCTCTTCGTCAACTACCGCACCTTCTTTTCCCTCGTTCTTTTGAATCAAGTCAGCAAGGACCTGTACGTCAAGCGAGCTATCAATGACCAGACCGACCTCGCCGGCTCAACTGGGTGGCTTCCCAGCTTCGTGATAGACATGTTCTGCACCACCATGATCGGCCTGGTGACGAATTCGGAGTCCCTTCCTATGTATTCTTAACGTCCAGCAAGGCGTTCCTTGGCCTGATGCTGCATGTCCAGTCGCTTCAAGACAAGCAACACTTGGACATAACCAAAATTCAAGGAGTCGGCCACTATGCTGGACTTCCTAAGTTTGGAGAAACCGTTACCAGCCAAGGTCTTACCTCCGCAGTTTTGATTAATCAGTTCGTCCCGAATGTTCCTAGAGCACGCTAGGAGGATGAGAGTGACTAAGGGAATTGCCATAAATACGTTCGATTTGAACCGTAATATTTGCTTTTTTGACCACGCCAAAGTGGTGATGGGACCTATCCTTTGAAAAAAAAAAACAAAGAGAAGGTTGAAAAGTCAACCAAAGAAAATAAAAATAAAAATCAAAGAAAAAGAAAAAGTGGCATCGGACTTTTATAGAAGAAAAGCAAAAGGAGAACAGGGAACTCTTTATTTTATTACCTAGAGCGCGCACGAAGAAGAGAGAGAGAGAGAAGGAAAAAAAAAAAGGACTTTCTCGAGTGTCCACGCCACGTCATCTCGCCAAGCCGTCCAGACTGATTAGCAAACGCTTAATTAGTAATCACACCATTCATTCGTTTGATCGAAGTAATTTTTGGATTAATGCTTGAAGCTCGAAGTTTAGTGAAATTTGAGCCATATTGTCCGATTTGAATTGTTAAACTTCGGGTTTTCTTAGAATTAGTAGATTATAGTGTTATAGAGCCGTAGATTTTGACAAAAGTGGTTTTTGAAAAAATGGTTCGATTAGAACGAGAATTTAAGGGTTTCGTGTTTGAGCGTTACTTTATGAACAACTTGAATAATAACTTTGGTTATGCGATTTGTTGACACATAAAAGTTATTTTGTTAGCATTTAAGTTTAGTTTAACCGATTCGTAGTTATTGTAGTTTTTGACTTGGTTTTGATGTTGGTTCTCGTTTATTTACTAGGATTGTGAGTTGGACGATTTGAGTATCGTTTGTTGTTTGGTCGTAGGCAGTCCCAAGTGAGTGGAACTATCTCTTCTTTAAGTTTGTAAAACTCATTATCGGAGGCGATACGTTTTATGTATAATATGACTTATGAAATGTTATCTTTTAAGGCATTTCAAATGTTCCTGATTTATGAAGTGAATTCCAAAGTAGTGTGAGAAATGTCTTATGATATATATATACATCATTTGAGGAATGAAGTTGAGAAATATTATATATTTCAGATTTGCGAGATCTTTTCTGTGAAAGATTATGAAAGGTTATATATTGTTGTGAAATGCTTTATAAATACATTTTATTTGATAAATGAGTTGTAAAAGGTGATCTAATTCGGTTTGTGAAGCCGATTTATGATATGAATTTTGGAGTGATTTTGTGAAAAGAATTGACTTGTGAAAGGCTATGTTTTTGTTTGTGAAATCAATTGTGATACGAACAAATCAAAGACCAAGTGCTACATGGTGATGCGAGTCTCGTGTGAGCTACCCTAGAGCCTTGTACCATTGATATGTATTGGTCAAGGGCTGAGTGTTACATGATTATGAAAGTCTCGTAGGAGCCATCTCTAGAGCCTTGAGATATGACTTGATACAAATTTCATTAATAGAGTGGAACATTGACATATGATTTTGAGATTAGTCAATGAAATAGACCATCGTCTTTTAATTTTGTATGAGATTGATAAATGAAAAAAAAAACCATTGATTTATGATTCAATGTTGTTGATTTAGATAAAGATTTCTGATATATACAAAGTTTTGTGTAAAGATATAACTATTGACACTAAATTTTGATTTTCCTTTTTATTTATATATTGCACAAAAATTGAGAATTAATTCTCACTAAAAATATTTCCTCATGTATTGCATTTTGTCAACGGTGAGAAATTGATCTTAAATTGATGAGCAATGAACCCGAGCCTACTTGAGAAATTCAGCTAAGGCTAACAATAGGTATGTCAAAAATTATGAGAGTTTTTGGACTTATTTTCAGATTTATTTCAACCCATTCTTGCTCAATTAAAAGTTAAGGCTTTAAATTAATTAAAGCCCGAAATAAGCTCATCTATATAGAAAATTTTGGCTAGCCCATAATACCATCTCCTTGGCCGAAAATTCAAGAGTTTTAGTTCATTAGGACTTTTGAAAATTCTGAATTTTAAGAATTTTAAGAAGATAAGACTCTTTAAAAATCAGAATTTTGGATCTTGCGGTTGAAAGTTAATCCTATGCTCGGAGTTTAATTCTACAGTCATTAGAATTCATCTTGTGCCTATATAAACTAACTTAAGCTTAGGGTTAGAAGGGGGCCACACACATCATGATACACGGCCAGGATTGGGAGCAAGGGAGTCCAGAGAAAAAGAACGTGTAGAGCGAGAGAAAAATTGAGAGCTAAGGAGTTTGAAGATCTCCCCGAGGTCGAGGCTTTCCTCCAACCGGCGCTATCCACTGGCACCTTCGTGTGTTGATTGCTATCCGTGCAACACTGCCTCCTCCGCCAGCTGCACATTGCAGCCCCAACACCCTACGCCACCATCTGTGTCACATCTACACCACTCGTTACAAATCGCACACCCCATTGTTCAAGGCCGTTTACGTTCTGATTTTGCTCGCTGTTTGCAGAATGTTTCCGTCGCTGTTTAGGGACGTTTTGCTTGATGTAAGGTGTTGAAAAACCTTGCTGTTCAAGGCTTTATTCCGCTGCAAATCTGCGACAAAAAAATCCTACGTTCAGGGTTCACCTCAGCTGCCGTATAGGCCAGACCATACGCTATTCGGGCATGTCTTCGAGCTACTGAATGAGCGGTTTTTTGCCACTGCTGTTCATACTGTTTTTCGCCACGGGTCGGGGTCCAAAACAACTTCGTTTTGGATGTTTTCAGTTACTAAACAGTGCAGTTTTTGCTGCAAATTTTGGGGCGATCTACCTACTGTTTTATGGGGGATTTCCTATTCTGTTTAGTGCTGATTTTTCAGACAATTGGTGTTATGAGCTGCTGCTTCAAATTGAGTCCATCCGAGCTTCCAAATTCGTGTAAACTGAACCCATCTAGGCACGTGCACATGGCCCATCATCGAGCTTGATTACTTCGTCCGCAAGGATCTTTGAAGTTCAAATTTGGCAATTAGCTTTTGTCAAATTAGGTAACAAATCTTATGCTTGAATGATTTTTTTTTTGAATTTTGTTACTTAATTTGATTGATATCCATTATGAATGTTTTGCATATCTTTAGATTTTGTGGATAAGCCTTGTTTGAATTGAAGATATCTTTCTAAAATTGGAATTATTTGAAATATTTTCACAAATATCAAAAGATAATTCCTTAGTTTGAAAAGATATGACCCTTGGTTGATAGGGAAATTCTGCCCTTTATAATTTTTTTTAAATCTTATGCTTGGCAGAAATTTTATTTTATTTTTATATTTTATTGCATGTTTCATTTAATTCAAATAATTTTATAATCTACCTTGAGTATAGTACATGCTATCTTGTGCCTTTGTCCTTCGGATAATGTACATATGGATGACCATTCCACTTCACCCTCGAAGTACGATATTATCCGCACAAATGAAATTATCCATCTCATGCCATAACTTTGAGATCAAACCAACAAATTTCATTTAAATTCACCATCTGACCCCCACTCCCAGATATGACATGAATAATTTCTCTTCCAACCCAAAACTTTGGATACGAACCGAATTCATTGGAAAATTTGGATATTAAGATGTAAGATACTAAAGGTTTATTATCCTATTATTTGAATATTTTGTTTAGAAAAAATCACAAAAAGAACATTAAATTGTGGTCTAAAATGGATCTAAATGTCAAGACACCTTTTAATATACAATTAGACTTTGAGTGATCAATTTCTTAATTTATATTAATTCTCATCAACGTTCAGACTATCTTTTATTTTTGCCTTTTATTTAATCTGAAAACACCAAAAAATGTCATTCATATGCATTTCATATAAGGTCGATCATGCATAATTCATGTCATCACATCATGCATATTTACCACGTCATTATGTATCATTCATGCATATTGCATTTTCATGTCATTTAGAAAATAGTCTTAATTTTGCTAATTCAATTTGCATGTCATTTAGAGTAGAACAAATCTCAATTTTCGCATGTCATAGTAGTGCATCATTGCCCGTCATTTATGCCATGTCACGTAGTTTAATTAAATCATGTCGCATGTCATATAAGTTGGATTTCATATTGCATGTCATCTAAAATAGGATTCATATTTTATGCACACCAAAATTCAATTTTTCAAAGCCATCATACATGTCATATAGTTTAGAATGTTTGTCAAAACATCGTATAATTAGACTTTGTATTTCATGCCATATTTGCATTCATATAGTCATATTCATGCATTTGCATAACATTCAAAGAAAATCCAAAAAATAAATTGCACATTGATTTTCAAATTGGATCCATTGAATTTGCTAGTTCAAGAAATTTTCGTAAGAATGGAATCGAAAGGGTGTTAATTGAAAAAATTAACATAATCAAGTCCCTAAACCTAAATCTTTAGTTTGCAGAAAATAAGATATTCCCATGATACTTTATTTAGATATCTAATCTACTTACCAGAAAAAGATTAGTGGAGGCTCCAAAATTTAAATAATTTAATCATAAACCTAAGTTGCGAATTGATAGAGCTTGGAAGAGCTCGGATTATGTTAATTAATTCATTTAATTAATTTGGTAATTATTAATGTGAAATATCCTGATTTTAGCTAGCGACAATAACTCATTTCTAGTATTGTACGTCTGAGTTGCAATATTTGAAAATAGTGAGGATTTCAATATTTTAATATTCATATGATCACGTATTCCATTGTTTATTTTTTCCGTATGCATACAAATCTCTATAGAAAGGAAATAACATATATTTGAAGTGGTATGTGTGTTACCAATTGGATTTGGTACTGTTGTGTTACATTATGGTTCTATAAAATATGTATACTAGATGTACGATCCGCTTAGAAGAGATGTTCTACTTACCGAGTTGTAGTTGTTTTTCCTTCTCATCTTATATGTTTTTCAAGTTTCTCGATCGTCGATAGTACAAGAGCGCTATCAAATGTTTGAGAGTTAGATTTTGGGTATGATTTGAGCGAGTTGTGAATATATATATATCTCAATTGATAGTTGTCAAGTTTAGATGGATTCTAAGTCGTTATTATTCTTGTTAATGGATTATAGAAACTTTGATGTTGTGTTTATCATATATATACTTGGATGGAGATTTATATCTTGATAACAAATCGTTGTTTAGGTTTGAAGTTACGTCCGTCGGGTGGAAGACGACTTTGTAGTCCCCCTACTTTTGTTAGTTCGAGGTATAACACGAGCGGAATGCAGTGTAGTCTTTGGCGGGCCTCAAGGTGCCCGCGGTGTACCCTTTTATGCCCGTACTGAATATCAAGGGCAAAACTAAAAAGGAGGGCGATGGTGGCTGTTGAGGCGATGACATCATAGCTTGGCTCGACGAGCAATCACCTTCATCAATGGTTTTCCTGTGCTTTGGGAGCGTGAGCAGCTTATATGAGGACCAGGAGAAGGAAATTGCATGCGCGATAGGGCAAAGTGGGCATCTATTCCTGTGGTCCCTATGACGGCAACCGTAGAAGGGCAAGTCCGAGTTACCACGTGACTATGCGGACTCGGCAAAGGTCTAACCCAAAGGGTTCTTGGATTGGACGGTTGACATCAGGAAAGTTATCGGGTGGACCTCGCAAGATATAGGATGGGTTTGGTTCAACATTTCAAATGGACTTTGGTGAAATGCAAATGTCTTTAGCCTAAAGGGCTTTGGGAAAATGCTAATTACGTTTGGAAAAAACTGATTTCAAAACGGGTTTTGGATTAAATGTTATTTGTTAAAAATAACTTTGCTAATGGGTTTTGGTAATTTTTAACATTGTGGGGATAGTTTTAGAAAAAAAAAATCTTTTAGCATTTGGCCAATTGCTGAAAGCCCAATGTTGGTCCCCACTAGCATTAGGCTTTTAGCATTCCCAAGGCCAGCACGTGGCCAAATGCTGGCCTAAAGCTGAACCAAATGATTCAGCATTTTCCCAAGGGGCTTTCAGGGCTGAAAGCTCCTTGGGAATGCTGAACCAAACCCACCCATAGTCTTGGCACTCCCGGCGATTAGGGGGTTCGTATCTCACTGCAGATGAAACTCCACCTTAGAGAGCATATGGTTCGATATGGCAATGGCTACATGGCCTCTATATGAAGAGCAACAGTTCAACGCGTATGAGCTAGTTATGGAGCTGGGCCTCACGGTGGAGATCAAGTGGATTATAGGAAGGATTCCTATATGGAGAGCGACGTTGTCATCACGGCCTATGAAATAGAGTGCGGCATAAGAAAGTTAATGGAGGAGTTTGGTGAGGAGAGGAGGAAGAATGTGAAGGAGGCGAGTGAGAAGAGTAGGAAAGCGATGATTGAGGGTGGCTCTTCTTACTTATCTTTGGGTCGTCTGATTGATGACATCTTAAGAAATATGCCTTCATTTAGGTAACTATAATGGTTGAAATCTTTAGCATTTCTGATAAATACACGTTGAATAAAAGAAGGTTGCTTTCATTCTACAAGATCAATTTTTATTCATAAAAGTAAGCTTATCGTGGAATTCTAGCATGGTGCAAAATATTTTTTCCCGAGCCGCCTTATCTACTATTGATATGATGGTTAGCTAGAGATATGCTGGTACAAATCAAGGTTTAATTAGAATGTTTGTATAAAGGTTTATTTACTCTAGCAGTGCATGCTCTAATATTTTATTTTAAAATTTGTGTTCACCTTGAATGGTCGAGAATATCCATTGCATCTCTTGAACAGGGCTCACTCTAAGCGACATGAGAAGGAAAAAAAAAATTAGGATAGGCTTGATTTATGAGAAATTCGACGATCAAGATCAATCAGTGTATGAATAGTATAAAAATTTTTGTGTGAAATATTTATTGGAAATATAGGAATATGGGTGAATGGAAAATTGACTTTCAAAGAGCACTTTTGAGTTGAAAGTGGGAAGTGAAAAGATACTAGTCCCACATGAAAAAGGAAGAAGGCCTTTGAATGCTTAATATGAAGTTGCACTCTTTCTAAAGGGTAACTTCGTATCATAAGCACTACGCCTCATGCACAGGCGTAGGAGGGTGCAAATCCCAGGCCCGACGAACTGAAATTTGGGCACGAGCACACGACCTGCGTACTCAAATAGTCGTTAATTAATTATTTTCTGTTACGAAACGGCTGTTACATCTGACTAAATCCCATAACGGTTAACGGTGGAGTGGATTTTGAGATATTTGAAGGGTACTTCAAATTATGATTTAGAGTTTGGAAAAACTAGTGACACTCTTACAGGACATATTGATTCTGATTATGCTGGCTACCTTGATAAGATGAGGTTTTTGACTAGCTACATCTTTACTATTGGAGGTTGAGCAGTTAATTGGAAAGCTTCTTTATAACATATTATTATTTTGTCTACTATAGAGATAGAGTATATGGCTATTACAGAGGCAGTTAAAGAGGAAATATGGTTAAGAGACTTATTTGGAGGGCTCAATGTGGATTATGATGTGACTATTGTCTATTATGATAGTCAGAGTACTATATATCTTATGTGCGGTATCATTATATTTTAGACATCCTTATTGATAGCTATATTAAGGTCTTGAAGATTGGTATAGAAAATAATCCAGCTGATATGCTGACGAAGTCTTTGCCTATTGTTAAATTCAAGCATTACTTGGATTTGTTTAATGTTTGCTCCAACTGAGTTTTACTCTGATGAGAGGAGAAGATTGTTTATTACGTATGTCTACATAGAGAATTCAAGACAAGGTGGAGATTTATTGATATATCTTGAATTATTATGAGTTTGAGCCAACATTAGGGTTTGAGTGCAGTAGTATAAATATTGCTCTTCTCAAACTATTATATTTAGAAGCATCTTTAATTTTTTGAGTCACGCTTTGTAATTCTTGATTCTATAATGGATTTCGCTTCTCTTCTCCCCACGATTTTTCCCACAAGAGCTTCAATGTAAATTTTTGTGATCTTTTCTTTTACTCAGTTTTAATTTCGTTTTAATTTCCGCATTGTCATAACACTAAAATTACCGTTTTGTAAATTATTTAAAAGATAATTGGCTCGTCAATGCACATAGTATTCTTTTGACTTGAAAGATGGCGGCAAAATGTTATTCCTTGGAGATCAAAGAGGGATGATGGAGACATGACGAGATCGTGACTTTAGGACCAAGAAATTTCTTCATCCTAGATTTGTTGTTCCTTATAGTGATGGAGACATCTCGTGGTTGTTTCTTATAAAGACTAAGAATTTCACTGGCTAGTGAAAAAAGAAGAAGAAGAAGACATTATTAAACTTAAACTTCATGTTTACTTTAAAAATAAGATTAGAAAATTATCAAGAAAATCTTAAACTTATTACACTTTTACCAATCAAGTCCTAAACTTTTTTACTTCTTACCAATTCAGTCATATTAGCCAGAAATACATGACGTAGATGTCGATCATCTTATATGGCACGATTTGTGCTGACATAGACAAATTTTAACAATATTTTAGTACTTTTTGTTATTACTAATTTATTTTTATTTATTTTCCTTTTTTTCCTTTTGTTTTTTCTTCAATGGCCGGTGAGGGTCACCATACCAAATTATTCATTAACCAAAGTAGATGAAATTAATAGAGAGATTTGGCATTTGGTGGGTGCCATGTGTCTTTAAAAGAGTAATAAAAAAAAAAGTCATGTCAACATTTTTCACTAACTAAATTAGACGAAGTTAATAGAGAGATTTGATTGTATCAATTTAACAAGTTTTAAGTCTTGATTATACTTTTTGAAAGTTATATAACTCAATTGTACTTTTCCAATAATTCTTAGGACTCTTAGCATACTGTTTCATTTTATTAACCTTGTGACATATTTTCAACAACATCAATACAATATAATCAGGACTATGGATCAAGTCTTGCCAATACCATGATGAGCGTTCAAAAGCCATTTGATCCCTTCTTCCTTCTTCGTGGCTAAGTTCCAACTCGAGTCGAACAATTCCTCCAGTTGACCGCAACCAGCAAAGCCATGACGTCATTTCCCTTCCTGCTGCCCAAGCATCTCCCTTGCTTATTTAACCGGGAATCTTCCCCACCTCACAAGTCACAGCCCAACTCAACAGAGAACAAGAAGCCTCCAGCTTCATCACCGTCTTTTCCAACCCCAGAAGTTGCGAAGCACTCATCACTTGAGCCGGGGAAAGAATCAGCGACATCGCCATGACTTATGCCCAGCTCGTGTTCGTCCCTTCCCCTGCCATGGGCCATCTCGTATCGATGGTTGAGATGGCCAAGCTCCTCGTCGACCGGGACCCCCGACTCTCTGTCACCGTCCTCATCATGAAGTATCCGATCAACTCCAATGTCGACTCGTACACAGACTCGCTCGCCACCTCAGTGGACGACGCCCGCATCCGCCTCGTCCACCTCCCGCGTGTGAACACAGACACCGAGATCTCGTCGGGCACTCCCCTTGATCGCTGTATACAAAGCAACAAGCCCCACATCAAGCGAGCTGTCGGTGACTTCGTCGACTCGACCGGCTCGATCCGGCGGCTTGCAGGGTTCGTTGTGGACATGTTCTGCACCACCATGATCGACCTGGCGAGCGAGTTTGGAGTCCCGTCCTACGTATTCTTCACGTCAAGCGCGGCGTTCCTCGGGCTAATGCTGCACCTCCAGTCGCTCCAAGACGAGCAGCACGTGGACATAACCGAATTCAAGGACTCGGCCAAAGAGCTGGACTTCCCGAGTTTAACAAACCCGTTGCCGGCCAAGCTCTTACCGTCCCGGGTGCTGTCGAAGGAGTCGGTCCAACCATTCCTGGAGCACGCCAAGAGGATAAGAGCCGTCAAGGGAATTATCGTTAATACGTTCGACGAGCTCGAACCGCATGCACTAGGGTCCTTGGCGGGCCTCGGGGCACCCACGGTGTACCCCGTCGGGCCCATCCTGAATTTGAAGGGGGAGACTAAAAAGAAGGCTGATGGTGGCTGCCGAGACGATTATATCATGGAGTGGCTGGACGAGCAACCGCCTTCATCAGTGGTTTTCTTGTGCTTCGGGAGTTGGGGGAGCTTCCGCACGGACCAGGTGAAGGAGATCGCCCATGCGCTGGAGCGGAGCGGGCACCGCTTCCTATGGTCCCTACGGCGGCCGCCGCCGAAGGGCAAGTTCGACGTGCCACATGATTACGTGGACCCTGTGGAGGTCCTGCCGGAGGGGTTCTTGGACCGAACGGCCGGCATCGGGAAAGTGATTGGGTGGGCCCCGCAGGCTGCAGTCCTGGCTCACCTCGCGATCGGGGGGTTTGTGTCGCACTGCGGCTGGAACTCCACCCTGGAGAGCATTTGGTTCGGGGTGGCGGTGGCCACATGGCCGCTATACGCGGAGCAACAGTTCAATGCGTTTCAATTGGTGGTGGAGCTAGGCCTCGCGATGGAGATCAAGGTAGATTACAGGAAGGATTCTAGGATGGAGAGCGACTTTGTCGTGCCGGCGGAGGAAATAGAGGGCGGAATAAAGAAGTTAATGGAGGAGGTCGACAGTGAGAGGCGGAAGAAGGTGAAGGAGGTGAGTGAGAAGAGTAGAAAGGCATTGATTGAGGGTGGCTCTTCTTACATGTCTTTGGGTCGTTTGATCGAGGACATCTTGAGTAATATACCTTGATTTAGGCGACTATATTGTTTGAAATCTTTAGCATCTGGGGTGTATTTAGCATATATTGTGAGGGTAAGATAATTTTTTTTATGTAACCGTCTAATAGTCTGTTTTGGGCCAAAAAATAATAATAATCAATTAAAATTATTCTGCGTTCTATTCTTTTAAAATTATTTGGCTGGTAATATATAATATTATTCATATGGTTATCCAAGGGCTGTTATGTTAGCAACGCTCAAACATTTTGTGGCCTTAATCATTATTATTAGTTAAAATCCTCGCGACTCAGCGTTTGATTAGATTGCACGAAGTTCTATTTACAGAGCAGCATATGCTCGCACGATTCGTTTTAAAATACGTGTTCGCTTGGAATGGTTGAGAACACCAATCGCATCTCTGAAAAAAGCCTCGTTTTACACAACATGAAAAGACAAAAAAAAAAATGTCGTGTGATATGTGTGCCTAACAAGTGCATCGTGGACCGTTGAATTTGTCCGAGTCTTTTGTGCGATCTCAGTGAAGACTTTGTCTGTCCCGTTGCTCTTGAAAATGTCTCCCCCCCTGGAGTTGACAAAGCCTTTCCTCATGTATGGAGCACGTTACCTAGATGTCTCCGAATAACCTGAGGAAATATCGGGTGGCGCCACGTGTCGGTCGGGTCCCACCTTCCCCTCATTCAAATTTTTGCCTCCTCTCTCGTCATCAACTACGGCGCCTTCTCCTCCCTCAAGCCAAATCTTCTTCTCCCTCGTCCTTTCCTTTCTCCTCATACTTTTGTGGACTTTGCTCGACGATACCATCAATCAACGGTAGAAGTTGAATCCTATATGTTAGATGTGCACTTTTGACTGATAAGTAGATCACGCGAGTATATGATATGTATAAATTCGTCACCTTCACGGACTGTCATCTCCGCTTTTCTCTTCTTTTGAACCAACCCAGCAATACTCTGACAGAGGCTTAAAACAGAAATATCAAAAGAAAATTTTAAATAAAGATTTGAAATGCCCTTATTTTCTCAAACAAAAATATGAAGTGAATTTTGTTATAAATAGGGTTAATACGACAAAAAAAACTCTAAACCAGTACTCCAATAAGAAATTTACACAAAATAATTTTCTTTTATTATTAAAAACTTCAAACTAATGCATCTATGATAAATTTACTATAAATTAGATTTTTGGTTTTTTTTTTACTATCAAAAATCCAAAATCGATATACTCTGGATAAATTTACATAAAATTAATTTTTTTAACCATAAAAAAAAAATCATAAACTGGTATAAATGTGAAAAATTTACTCTCCGTTAGCTTTTCTTAAATTAGGCTAATACTACGAAAAATTTCAAACCGATACAGTTATGACAAATATAGAGTAAAAATCTCAAACATATACACCTGTCGACTATCACGTATCATCCAACTCAATAATTTGACAGTAAAATTTAACGAAACTAATGAAGGATAAATTTGTAATAAGTGTGCCACTTTAGGATATTTGGTGGTCAAAAAATAGTTTGGGGTAAAATTATCATAACTATATCAATTTTGGGTTTTTCGTGATCAAAAAGTAGTTTGAACTAAATTTATTACAGATATACCAGTTTAAGATTTTTAATGGTATTAACCCTTCTAAATATTGTTTTAAAGAAGGATTTGGCCGAAGAGTATTTTCTTCCTTTTTTATTTTTTTTTCTTTTTCCTCTCTTCTCCCTTGGCCATTGCCGGCCTTAGGCGAGGGCGGGCTATAAGTGAGGGTCGCCCTCTTCAGATCCAACAAGGGCAACCTCACCCAACGCCTAGCAACCCTCGCCTTTGCCTAGGCTGGGAAGGCTTTCCTCATCAGCGTTGGATGAGGGCAACCCTCTCCAAATCCTAGAAGGGAGGCTCTCGCTTGAGTCTCACAATAGCCGAGGAGAGAAGAGGGGGGGGGGAGAATAAAATATAAATATAGAAAAAAAAAATTAAAGGATCAAAATACTTTTTAATCAAACCCTTCTTTGAAATAATGAGGACACTTCAGGTCGTTATTTAAATAAAGTCTATTTTAAGCCTTTTTTTTTTTGAGAAAATGAGGCTATTTCGAACTTTTATTTGAAAATTTCTTAAAAATAAGGGCCTCAAAGTAATGGCATAAAAAAAATATATACTCCGTTAGAGGCGATGACGAAGGCGAAAGCAATGTGATAGAGGCGAAGGCGGATATGAGCTCGGGATGACACCATCAGGGCTCTTGGGTGTGAGAGAGAGAGGGGAATTGGCTCCCGAAGGCGACGGTAGGGGACGACAGAGGCGGAGTCTATGGCGATGGTGATGTGATGAAGGCAGATCTGAGCTTGGGATGACACCATTTGAGCTCACGATGCGACCGGTGGGGGTCCTTTGGGGAGAGAAGAAACAACAAAGAAGAAAGGGAAAGGCGAGACCTGGCTGACACATGGGGTCACGTGTCTACAATTGAATGGGTCGGCCCCACACCCGCGGTGACGTGGAGGGGTTTACCCACGCAATATTTTCTCGAATGACCAAACATTCTTCATCCGTCACGTAAATTATTGGCTGATCGGACGGACATTTCATTCATGTTTTTCTATCCAATATACAATTCAACATACATTAAACTTGAAAATTTTGTAATTTTGATGAAATCTAAATATATCCCACGGTCACATGAGTTTCAATCGTTTTGTGAACTGTCAGCAGGCTAAGCTATTTAATGGGAATATCAACAATTTTAGCAAATCAAATTGATGGTTACCCAGTCCTTTCCCCCGATCGATGACCTAAACTTGCGAACGAAGCCAATTTGGGATTTTGTATCAATTGACTATGGTGATAATCGCCTTATTCATGAGCATTAGTTCTCACTCTCGATGCATGTTAGGGTTCATTCTCCTTCAAAAGTACCAGGCAAACTTATACTACGACTTGCGACGAGTGACCGAGGATCTAACCCTAAAGATTGAGAGCACACTTTGCTTAATGCTTATCTTGATTAATTGAGTGAGGGAAAGTATCAAAAAATTTTAAACATATTACATTTATTCCAATTCAGTTTTAAATATTTACATTGGACCAATTTAGTCCTAAACGTGAGTATGAATTTAGCCCATTCGATCAATTTAAGCAAAACATTGCTGACATGAACTATCGCTGTCTTATGTGGCACGGGTAACGGTGATGTGGACTCTTTTTTTAATGTTTTAAAAAGATTTTATGAATTTTAAATTTCATTAATTTTTTTCTTTTTCTTTTTCTCTCTTTTTCTTTTTTTTTTTATCACTAAGCTTTAGCGAGCTCATCGACCATTGGGCGAGGCTGCCTTGCCTAGATCTCAAGGAGGCTAGTCTCACCATGACCTAGCTAGCCGTGGGCGAAAGCGGCCTTGCCCGCAGATAGCGAGGCTGAGGCCGCTTTTGCCCGCGAATGGCTAGCCTCACCTAGATTTGAGTGAGACAACCTCGCTTGCGGCCTCCTAGTGATGGTTAGGGTGAGGTGTAGGTAGTCGTAGGTGAGGCCACCTTTACCCACAACAGGCTTGGCCATGGTAAGATTGACCCTAACCAGTGGCTGGTGAGCTCCGGTGACACTTGTCGGCCACAGTGGAAAAGAAAAAAGGAAAAAAAATAAAATTTCAAAAAAAAATCTTAAATTTTTTTTAAAAAAATTATCTACGTTAGCACCAAACTATCGTGTAGAATAGTCGGCGTCCACATCAATTTTTTTAATTTGATTAAAATAAGAATTAAAAAATACCACGTAGGATAGAGAAAATAATTTAAAAATATCACGTCAGCATTTTTCGTTAGGAAAATCGACGATGTTAATGAAAGAATTCGATTGCACAAATTTGATAAGTTCTAATACTAGATTGCACTTTTTGTAAATTTTAGGATTAAATTGCACTTCTATGATAAATTTTAGAAATTTATAATTAACATATCCCAATTTTATGTCCTTTCTCTGCTTGACGAGAAAGTCACAGGTGGCATTAGGCGCACATGCATCGGAACTTGCCCGCCTCCCAACACGAAATTAACTATCAACATAAAAGGCCTTCGAGCCTCATCGCCGCCTTTGCAACCACGGAGCTCCGAAACACTTACTCGATTACGAGGACTCCACAAAGGTCTTGCCCGAGGGGCTCCTAAACCGGACATCCGGCATCGGGAAAGTGATTGAGTGGGTCCGGCAGGCTTGTGCCCGTGGCCCACCCGGTGATCAGGGGGGTCCGTGTCAAGCTGCGAATGTGACTCCACCCTCGAGAGCATAAGGTGCGGCGTGGCGCGGCGATGTCCATGTGGCCCCTGTATATAGAGAAACTGTTCAACGCATTCAAGCCGACGGTGGAACTGGGACTCGCGATTGAAATCGGAACGGAGAGCATATGGTTTGGCGTGCCGATCGCGGCTATTGCTCTGGTGACAAGTTAGACTTTTGTCGCCCAAAGTTTTTTTTTTTTTTTTGCCACCCTCGAAGGTTTTTATTTGATCTTGAATTACATGGTAGAAATTTAACCAAAAGATCGCAAATTTGGTTCTTTTCTTTGTTGCAAATTGCAAGTATTCACGTAAGGATAGAAGAGATAAATTACAAGGATAGAGATAGGGATAGAGACACACCAAGAACACCCATTACACCGCTGCCTTTGAATTTATTCCATGGTTGCCCTCAATCCAGATAAGGATAGAGATACATTATTACCATCCAAAAAGAGAAATCCTTTGCGCACATGAAGCGATCGCGTCCGTCGAATGTGAGATTTCTATCTTATCGGGGCATATTATTGAAGATATCGTCGATCAAACGGCGGAGGGTCGAGCGCGACGAGCCGCCCTCATCCAAGGCCTTCCGGCTCTTCTCACTCATCTCCTTTACCTTCTTCCTCTGCTCGCTATCCGCCTCCATCACCTGCCGTATCCCTCTCTCTATCTCTTCGGCAGTCACAGTCGTCTCGCTCTGTAACCTCACGTCCCTCCTATACTCCATCTTAATCTCCACCGCGAGATCCAACTCTGCCGTCATCTCGAAGGCGTTGAATTGTTGCTCCGCATACAGTGGCAATCCCGCGATCGGCACGCCAAACCATATGCTCTCCAGCGTAGAGTTCCAACCACAGTGGGACACGAATCCCCCGATCGCCGGGTGGGCAAGGATGTCCACCTGCGGGGCCCACCCAATCACTTTCCCTATCTGGGCCGTCCGATCGAGGAACCCTTCGGGTAGGATCTCCCTGGGATTCGCATAATCACTTGGGGTTCCTGCCTTGCCCTTAGGTGGAGGCGCGCGCAGGGACCACAGGAACCGGTGGCCGCAACGCTCGAGTGCGGCAGCGAACTCTCTCCTGGCGTCCGCGTCCAAGCTTCCCCGACTTCCAAAGCACAGGAACACCACCGACGAATGCGGCTGATCGTCGAGCCACTTCATGATCTCCAAACCGCTGGACGGTCCTGTGCCGCCGGTTGACCTTGCGAGGTTCAGTATGGGTCCAACCGGATGAACCGGTGGGATCATGTCGTCGACCAAGGACTTCAACACATGCCCTTCGAGCTCGGCGAATGTATTTACGAAAATGCCCTTGGTTTCCCGGAACCTCCTGGCGTGGCCAATGTAAGCCGGGGCGGCCTCCTTGACCAGATATGCGGTGGGCAAGACCTTGGAAGGCAGTTTGTTGGCGAAGATTGGGAAGTCCAACTCGGTGTCCGAGTCCCTGAACTCGGTCGAGTCCATCCCGTGCTCATCCCGCAGCCTCTGGAGATGGAGCATCAGGCCCAGAAAGGCCGCGCTCGACGTGAAGAACACATACGAGGGGATCCGGAGCTCGTTCGCCACGTCAATCATCGTCGTGCAGAACATGTCGACCACGAGCCCCGCGAGCCGAGGCGAGTCCGGGCCTGAGTCGGGCTCGTTGAGCCGCGCGACAGCTTCTCTAACGTGGGGCTTGTAGCTCTCGGTGTACAGATCTCGGGCTTTGCTGGGGTTGGTCTCCGAGATAGGGCCGACGTCGGGAAGTTGGACGAACCGGAAGCGGGCTGCCATGGAGTCGGCCAGCGATTGCGTCCGGTAGTCGATGCCAGAGTGCAGCACGTTCGGCGGCTTCATGATCAGGAGGGTGATGGACACGCGGGGGTCTCGGTCGACCAGGAGCTTCGCCATCTCCACCGTCGAGACAAGATGGCCGAAGCCCGGTGACGGAACGAGCACCAGTTCTGCTTTCACCATGCTGATGATTCCGATGGATGTGGAGTTCTTGTTGGTGTCTCCTGAGCAAAGTTGCCTCAAGATGGGATGGGATGGAAGGGCATGCTTACTTATAACAAACAGGATTTGGTCGCTGACCACGTGGTGGATAAACATTTTTGTCGGTTATATCTACAAACCGATATGCAACTGGTGATTAGACTACCTGATGAAGGTTAAACCTTCACGAGCTCAATTAAACTACCTGGTGAAGGTTTAATTTGAACTCTTCCAAGTTCAGATTAAAAGCTTCATCTTCCTTTCCCGGTTCGGAGAAAATCCCGATTCACGTGTGGCAACAGTTCGATTCGTGTCGGCTTTATTACAAATCATGTCCCTTGATATCTTAGAACGGGCCGACTCCAATGAATGCTAGCTTTTACTGAAAATCAAGCACTCTAACAGCTAGTTCGGAACACTTAACAGTAATTCTCACTAGGAAGCGGGGATGCTAGTAAATGTTACTTCCCCAATTTTTTATTCACAAAAAGGATATATCAGCATTGGTATACAGGTTCCATGTAAAATGATATTTATATACTTGGTTTTTAATATATCAACATTACCCTTTTGTTAATTCTTTAAAAGATAGTTGGCTCGTCAATGCACATGGTACTCTTTTGACTTTAAAAAATGGCGGCAAAATATTATTCCTTGGAGATCAAGGAGGGATCATGGAGACATGACACGATCGTGACTTTGGGACCACGAAATTTCTTCATCCTTGACTTGTTTTATCTTATAGTGATGGAGACGCCTCGTGGTTGTTTCTTATAAGACTGAGAATTTCACTTAATAGTGAAAAAAAAGGACATTATTAAACTTAAACTTCATGCTTACTTTAAACATAAAAATAGGAAATTATCCAAAAAAATCTTAAACCTATTGCACTTTTACAAATCGAATTCTAAACTTTTTTACTTTTTACCAATTGAGTCATATTGGCCAGAAATAGATAATGTTAATACCGGCCATCCTATATGGCACGGTTTACACTGACACGGACAAGTTTTAATAATATTTTAATACATATTTCGTATTACTTATTTATTTCTATTTTTTCCTTTATTCCTTCTGGTTTTTCTTCAGCAGCCGGCGAGGGTCATCGTACCCTTGCCAATCATTGCGTGAGGCCAACATGCCCACAATCGAGGTTGCCCTAGCCCACAGCCACAATGCTCTAGGCGAGGCCAACATTGTCAACCGCAAGCAAGGCAGCCTTCCCTAGGTTTAGATAAGGGCTAAGCAATATTCGCTAACCACTAAGGAAAAAATAAACAAACAAACAAAGGGAAAAAATAAATACAAAAATGGATAATTTTTTTTAAAATAAATCAAAATATTATTTAAAAATAATTTGCATCAACATCAGTTGTGCTACGTAGGATAACTGACGTTCACATCATCAATTTTCGGCCAATTGGACTGACTTGGCAAAAAGTGAAAAGTTTAGATTTAATTGGCAAATTTAAAAGATTTAGAGCTAAATTGGCAAAAATGCAATAGATTTAAGAAAAATTTCACAATTTTCCCAACAAAAGAACAAGTTACAAAAATGCATTTAGATGGGGGATGTTAGCTATTATGTGAAAATTAGGGGGACCAGCACAAATTTTGATGGTTTATGATTTTAATAAGGGATAAGTGCACTAAGAATACTAAAAATTATTGCGAAAGTATGATTGAGTCTTAAAACTTTCAAAAAGTATAATAAAATTCTAGAACTTGTCAAAATGATGCGTTCAAGTCCTTTCGTTAACTCTCAAATCAAGAAAATAAGTGAAGAGAAAAAGAAGAAAGGATAAAAATATCAAGAGAAGAAATGAGGATAAAAGGCAAAAGAAAAAAAAAAGTATTTTACAAAAGGCTAAAATGAAATAAAAGAGAGAATTGAAATGAGAATCGTCGCCGGAGGCGTCCAAGAAGATCCTCATCGCCCTCGTGCAAAATCACCTCCTTCAAATATTGCTAAATGGAGTTGAACATCTCCTTGTCTTGCCACGTGTTTTCTCATTGTGGATTTTGACGGTCGTTTTTTTTTCCCGGTCAAAGATTTTGACGGCGGTTGAATCCTCAAGATTGATGGGACCCCTGGCGGACTTTTCCATTTTATCTATCTTATTGCAATTCAGTGTCATGGACGATTGGATCTTGGAAGTTTCAAAATAGGAAAAAAAAAAAGGTTTTTAAAGATTAACAAATACAAGAAGAGTAATAAAGAATGTTTAAAATGTCGGAAGATAAAAAAAAAATGAACGATTCATTAGTTTTAAAATCCTCCCAAATTATCATATAATGAGTCACCAACAAAATTATTAGTCCTAACTCCCTTGGAAGAGATCCTTTAAAAAGGTGGTATTATGGTGAGAGTCGACAATTGCAATAAAACCGTTAACTTCCTTTTCACTTCGATCTGACCATTTTACCACTGCCACATCCCACTCCGGTCGGTTATCCGGCGAAGCATCCATTTTATGTGCCTGAGCTAGAACCAATCCCTACTCGAAGAAGAAGCTACTTGTTATCTTACGTTGTCTTTCGATGCGGTTAGACTGTCCTAGTGGAACTATCCTAGGTTTGGAGTGCGAAAGCTATGTTGAATTATCTTTTCCACGCCAAGAATCCTAAGTGGACAATCGACATGGCTAACGATGTGAAGCTCCATCTCTAGATCGTACAGGGTTTGTCACGCCGGCCTTCACCCATGATCTCTTCTCACAACTTTTCTCGATCATGGGTTCAACTTGTCGCCTCTCCCGGATTGCGCTAGACCGGATTCTTTACTGAAGACATACGTTTTTAAGCTTCTTAATGTCGGGGTGCTGAGTAATCGCATGCTTCTTTCGTGAACGTTTCGACCAATTTTCTCCCCCTTCTGTTGTTGCCCGAATCTTTTGCATCGAGTGTTCCCTTTTTGTAATTTGTTCCTGTTTTATCTTCCTCAGGCCAAACATATGCTCCTCAGGTTCAGCCGTGAAAATGCCCTAAGCGGCAAAGAAAATATTGCCCAATTCAGCCTCGAAATCCACATATCAACAAAGAATTCTGGTGGTCCAATTTGTTTAGGTATCATTCACACTCATCGACATGAATGCACAAATGACTTTTATAGTGTACGCCCATATTTCGCTCGTAATCGAGTAATGTAACAGAGAGGTGCAATGTGTTAATCATAACGAAATCATCTATTGAATATGGCTCTATTTTAAGGGTGAACGACAATAAACCTTGTGTCTCGATTTCTCCTTCTCTAGTTTACGCTCTGTTTTGTTGGGGGTTGTGTGCCGACTTCTAACACAATTCACATATTCTTATCTTGTGTTAATTTTATTTATATTTAATTGAACACCACACATGCATCGCACATGTGCTCCTCCGGCCAAGCAAGAATAAAAATGAGAAAGGCCCGAATATCGCCATGTCGACTCCGTCTTGAAAATTCAAATGAGTTTCCCCCTTCTTCTAAATTGAACCTCACTTCACACTGGGGCCAATTCGAAATACAACTCACGACCGGATCTATATTTCATCCGATGCGGAAATGTTGTCCCTAAACGAAATGTCTCTAGCGTCTAAAATCAGATAAATGCACAAGCCCTTGTTCTGCAACATCGTTTTGTCTAGGGCTCAAATTATGCTGTTTTAGACAAAGGTTAAGCCCGAACTTTTTATGAAGTGCATGAGAGATATCCCGACAATAGTCGGGTGTCAACAGCTCCTCAACATACTTAAACCTCTCCCACCATTTCAAATTCGTTGTTAGTTTGTCCAGATAAAATGTAGAAGCCTTTGTTTGGGAACTTAGAGATCGCATCCACAAATAATAAAATATGAGATACGAGGCTATCTTTTCTACTCAATCCGCCAAATCCTAAATTTCAAAATACAAGCTATCCCATGACAATCCTTACATTGGATCGCTCATTTACACTACTGATCACATAAACTCTACGATAATAATCACAATATTATTGATTTATATTATGTTGCTCTAAATAACACCATGCAATAATTTCAAAACTTATCATGACGGGACATGAACAACTTGAAATTTTCTGCATGGAATAGCCTTTTGAGTGCGCTGGCTCGATAATCCATTTCCGCCCTTAGATGTTCGTTGTCTCACGAAGAACCCTCTTAACATTCTTGCATTGGACGATGTGCTGGCGTGTTTCTAGAACGTTTGGTGGGGTGAACCGATTGCGAGCAATGACCAAACTCAAAGGAAAATTAACAAAAAAATCCTTAAAGATATTATATTTGTTGTGCGGTGATAAGAAAGAAAGAAAGAAAAAGAGAAATATGATTTATTCTCTTTAGGTGTGAATAACAATGTACATGGAGAAGCCTTTATATAGGCTTGGAGGAGGAGAAGAGTCTAGTACTCTTCCTATGTGGGACTAAAGGAAAAGAGAAAAAAGAGACAAAAGGGAAAAACAAGTCCCCCTCAAACTCAAGTGGATCAAACAACGAGAGTTTAGAAAGAAGAAATAAAAAGCTGTGTAATGGAAAAGCCTTCGTAAAACAATCTGCAAGTTGATTTTCAGTTCCAACAAAGGGAAGTGAAATGGCGCGAGCTTGAAAATGGTAACGAGTTAGATGACAGTCGATCTCAATGTGTTTGGCACGCTCATGAAACACTGGATTTGCGCCAATGTGAATGGCACTCTTGTTGTCACAGTATAAAGGAGTAGGATCCAAAAATGAAACACTCATGTCAGCAAGTAAGCGACGAAGCCAAACAATCTCAACAGTAGTGTCGGCCATAGCACGATACTTAGATTCTATAGAGGAGCGTGAGACAATATGTTGTTTCTTGGCACGCCAAGAAATAAGAGAATCTCCAAGAAAAATGCAATAGCCAGTGACAGACTTGCGATCAGTCACATTGGAAGCCCAATCAGCATCAGAATAGGCACGTAATTTGAGGGCAGAAGAAGACGGCATGAACAAAGAACGCGTCAAAGTGCCCCGAAGATAGCGCAAGATCCTCAAAACAGCAGTATAATGAACTGTACGAGGAGCAGCAACGAACTGACTGACAATATGAACAGCATAAGCGATGTCGGGTCGAGAGATAGTAAGATATACAAGACTGCCAACCAAAGTCCGATAGCGGGTCACATCAGAAAGAGGTTCCCCATCGTCTGGGCGAAACTTTTGATTTAGTTCAATAGGAGTAGCGACAGTGCGTGAGTCGGAAAGAGCAGCCCTAGAGAGAATATCAGCGGTATACTTCTGTTGAGAAAGAAGGATACCACGCGAACTGCGAGCAATCTCAAGCCCAAGAAAATAACGCAGCGGTCCAAGATCCTTCATGGAAAAATGTTGCTGAAGGTGTCTTTTGGTATGCTCAATATGAGCACGATCATCGCCAGTGATGATCATGTCATCCACATAAAGAAGAAGAATAGTGCAACCAGTAAAAGAGGTATAAACAAACATAGCATGATCAGCCTCACTTTGAGCAAAACCAGCAGATCGAATAGCATCACTGAACTTCTCAAACCAGGTACGAGGGGCTTGTTTGAGACCATAAAGAGCCCGTCGAAGGTGGCAAACCTGTCCAGGGGTGTAGCAAGACCAGGCAGAGGTTGCATAAAGATATCCTCTTGAAGATCCCCGTGAAGAAAAGCATTCTTCACATCAAACTGAAAGAGAGGCCAGTTGCGAATTGAAGCAACAGCTAGTAAAGTACGAACATATGTCATCTTTGCTACGGGAGCAAATGTCTCCTCATAATCAATACCATACTCCTGTGAGAAACTCCGGGCAACCAGACACGCTTTGTAACGCTCAATACTACCATCAGAACGGAGTTTCACCTTGTATATCCATAGGCAGGATACCAATGATCGATCTAAAGGAAGAGGCACAAGCTCCCAAGTACCAGTACTCTGCAAAGCCGAGAGTTCCTCAGACATAGCCTGACGCCATTCAGTATGTTGAATTGCCTCGCGATAACTAGTGGGCTCCTGTGTAGTGTGAACAGAAGCCAAAAAAGAGCCAAACTCGGTAGAATAAGAAGTAGCAGCAACATACCGAGCAGGTAGACGCCGATCCCAGGAAGGATTGCAGCGGAGCTCTAGAGGTGCAAAATCGTCAAGGGCAGGCGGAGCAGGAGGTGCAGTAGAAGGGACATGCGAAGATGGAGAAGGTTGTGATATATCTAAATCCGAGATGGAAAAGGGAATCGGCGGAGATGGTGAAGGTGCAGTAGGAACTAGATCTGAAGTGGAAATGGGTGAAGAAGGATCAGGGGAATGATCAGCAGGGAAATCCATAAATGGAATAGGAGACGACACAAAAGGTGTGGCGTTGGTAGGAAAGAAAGGAACATGCTCATGAAACGTAACAGTACAAGAAATACGTACACGTCGTGCATGTGGATCATAACAACGATAACCCTTATGTTCGGTATTATAACCCAAGAATGCACATTGGATAGAGCGAGCGGTGAGCTTCGTACGTTCATGGGGTGGAAGGATGACAAAACAAGTGCACCCAAAAACTCGCAGATGAGTATAGGTGGGAGATCGAGAATGAAGACAGTAAAAAGGGGTGTCTTGGTTGAGAACGGATGAGGGTAGACGGTTAATGAGATGAACAGCTGTGAGAAGGGCCTCAGCCCAGAACTCAGTAGGAACAGAGGTGGCAAGTAAAAGAGCACGAGTGGTGTCCAGAATATGACGGTGCTTGCGTTCAGCAACCCCATTTTGAGCTGGAACCCCAGGACAGGATAGCTGAGGAAGCGTGCCATCACTAGCCAAAAGAGAACGGAAAACACCCGAAAGATATTCTCCCCCGGAATCAGATCGAAAAACTTTGATTTTTCTATTAAATTGGGTGGAAACCATGGTAGTAAAAGACTGATAAATGGAAAAAAAATCACTACGTTGACGCATAAGATAAACCCATGTATAACGAGAATAATCATCAATAAATGAGACATAATATTTGAAACCACTTTTGGAAGAGAGCGGGGCAGGGCCTCATACATCAGAATGAATAAGATCGAAAATCGCACTAGATCTAGAGTTACTGAGAGGAAAAGGCTTAGCAAATTGCTTGGCTAAAGGACAAATAGAATAAGGAGGAAGACTATTAAAAGAAACAGGACCTAGAGCACCTTGTTTATGAAGGACGGTGAGACGAGAAGAAGTAATATGTCCGAGACGCTGATGCCATCGAGCAAGATCAACGGTAGCCAACACAGGAACAGGAAGGGAGGAAGATGGAAGATGGAGATGCTGCATAGTATAAAGTCTGTCCTGTCTACTGCCTTTGCCAATCATCCGGCCACTCAAACAATCCTGCACAAAGCAAGAGCTGTCAGTAAAGCTCACAACACATCCGGCATCAGTAAGCTATCCAACAGATAATAAGTTAAGAGCCAATGAAGGAACATGTAACACATCAGGGACATTGAAATCCCGAGGGATGGTGAGAGTCCCTTGTTGGGTAGCTCGGAGAGGAGAACCATCAGCTGTAAAGAAATGTGCTGGATGCTTGAGTTTAGAGAGCTGAGTGAGACAGGTAGCGGAAGCAGACATATGTCTAGCAGCTCCTGAGTCAAGTATCCAGGTAGTAGAAGTGTCACATGAAGAGGGAGTAGCCGCAGTTGTGCTGTCAACAGATGAAACGGCTGCAGGGATGTCGGAGCCAGGAAAAGAACCAAGCAGAGAAGGACTTAATCGAGCAAGCTGGGCCTCAAGAGCAGCAACACGGTCATCCGTAGATAAAGAAGCCAAGGTAACTGGCCGAGCCAATGGAGATGAGGTACAATACTGAATAGGCTGTGGTGGCGTAGGAGGGCGCAGAACATCTTTCTTCTTTCGCCAGCAGTGTAACTCTTCATGACCAAGATGATGACAATAAGTACATGTAGGGCGGCGAGAGCCATAAGTAGGCGGAGCATGTGGTGGAGCAGCTATTACCGATGGTGTCCAAAGTGAATAATTGGAACCATCAAGCTTGACGTTTATGCGGTCACTAGAATCGCCCATGATGACTATTGTGAAGGTCTAAACTGACCAGAAGCGCGGGATAAAATGCGCAGGTCGATAGAATGCAAGAAGCACGAATCTAGAGGTACAAAGTAAGCCTCTAGAAAATGAAGAATTAAATTATAGACGCACGAATTCGTGGACGCTTGACTAGAGCAAACAAGGGTGACGGCTCAAAAGACCAAAACTCATTGTCTTAATTTCTGATGCGGAAGATCCAATTTATGGCAACCGCAGAGCATACTTTTAAAAACAATGAGCTCGTTATTTTAATTTCTGATGCGGAAGATCCAATTTATGGCAACCGCAGAGCATACTCTTAAAACATTAAAATTGGCTCTGATACAATGATAAGAAAGAAAGAAAGAAAAAGAGAAATATGATTTATTCTCTTTAGGTGTGAATAACAATGTACATGGAGAAGCCTTTATATAGGCTTGGACGAGGAGAAGAGTCTAGTACTCTTCCTATATGGGACTAAAGGAAAAGAGAAGAAAGAAACAAAAGGGAAAAATAAGTTCTAACATGCGGAACAAGCGATCGAACAATAAATACACAGAATGAAAAAATAAATAAGACACCAAATGTACATGATTCGATCATAAAAACCTACATTCACGAAAAGAGCAGTAATGAATTTCACTATAGATTAAATGATACAATTCGAAGGTTACCAACCGCATTCGAGTCACTTAAATATTCTCGGTATTTTCTAGCCCTAAATGCAAATAAGATTTAGCCCTCCAATTCTATATGAAATAATAATTCCATCTCACAAAGGAATTATACATTAATTCTTACTACGAGAATTTCTCGACTTGAATACCGATTCTTCTTGACGTAATTTCACGAGATAAATGCCACGAGCAAGCATTCGCACAAACGGTGCTTCTAGAACCCTCTTCACCTCAACAACGTCGCTTAAAAGAAAAAAAAAAGAAAAAAAAGGTCCCTCGATCAGATTATACGTAGTGCCAAAGTAAAGCTGCAGAGAACGACTCCAACATGCATTAGGAAATCATGTTATATTTTTCTTCTTGTCTTGGTTGCCCAGTGAAACCTGTTGACGAGGACTCCAACATGGAAACGCAACTTCCATTCAAGATTTCAAATCTGGCGAATGATCAGCACTTTCCCAATTGATGCAAGTTTAGTTATCCGAAAACAATATGATCCACAATTCATATATTTCTATTTCACATCGGGTTTTGTTTATAGGCTTAAACTTGAGACATATTATAATAGTATTAGTACTAATTCAGTGTTAAATATTTCAATTTAATCTTAAACATATTGCATTAGTATCAATTCAGTTCATCCCGTTAATATTATCCAGAAATCGCTCACATGGATGATAGTCGTACTATATGACACAACCGACCTTGACGTAAATAAATTTTTAAATATTTTAATAATTTTTTAATTATTATTATTATTATTATTATTCTTATTATTTGGTTCATTTTGGCTGCTTTCGTCAAAATTGAATAGGTATCGTCAAACTCGAAGAAAAGTTTCAAGGTTGATTTGTATGGCAAGTAATATTTAGCAGAAACGTGCGAATTTGCCTTCGTCAAAATTGAATAGGTATCGTCAAACTCGAAGAAAAGTTTCAAGGTTGATTGGTATGGCAAGTAATATTTAGCAGAAACGTGCGAATTCTCACCATAAAAGTCCCTGCGGAAGCAATAAAATTGAATAGGTATCGTCCCTTGTTGTCATCTCCGCAAACCATCCAACTCACTAAGGAAAAATAAGAAATTTCATCGTCATCATGAGTGCTACATCCGAGCTCGTGTTCATCCCGTCGCCGGGCGTCGGCCACCTGGCATCGATGGTCGAGATGGCCAAGATCCTCGTCGACCGCGACCATCAGCTCTCCGTTACAGTCCTCATCATGAAGTCCCCCTTCGACTCCAAGATAGACTCCCATGTCGAGTCCTTCACCGCTTCCATTGCTACCCGCATCCGCTTCGTCCACCTCCCTCTGCGAAACCCCGCCCCAGAGACGTCCCCGATGGCCTTGCTCAAACACTTCGTGGAGAGCCACAAAGCCGATGTCCGAGAAGCCGTTGCTGAACTCACAGCTTGTGGCTCCCCACGGCTCGAGGGGCTTGTCGTTGACATGTTCTGCACCTCGATGATTGACGTGGCTGCCGAGTTCGGCATCCCTTCGTACATATACATGACGTCGGGCATGGCAGTCCTAGGACTCATGTTGTACCTTCAGTCTCTCCAAGACGAGCAACACATGGATCTGACCAGGCTCAAGGACTCTGACGACGAGCTGGACTTCCCGTGCTTCGCTAACCCGCTTCCTGCCGCCAAGTTCTTGCCCTCGGTAGTGTTCACGGTAGAAGACTGCCCCATTTTCTTGGGCCACACTCGGAGGTTTAGGGAAACCAAGGGAATTTTGGTAAATACATTCGCCGAGCTGGAACCACTCGCGGTGGAGGCCTTGGCCGGCCTTGGAGCGCCTGTGGTGTACCCTGTGGGCCCCATACTGAATATCAAGGTCGAGAGCAGGAAGGGTTTTGAGATCATGGACTGGCTCGACCAGCAGCCTGATGCGTCAGTGGTGTTCCTGTGCTTCGGTAGCCACGGGAGCTTCGATGAGGACCAGGTGAAAGAGATTGCCTGCGCGCTGGAGCGGAGCGGGTGCCGCTTCCTGTGGTCCCTACGGCGGCCACCAGCGAAGGGCAAGCTGGAAGCGCCTTGTGACTACACGGATCCTGCGGAGGTCCTGCCCGAGGGTTTCCTTGACAGGACGGCCGGCGCCGGGAGAGTGATCGGGTGGGCCCCACAAGTTGCGGTCCTTGCCCACCAGGCCATTGGAGGGTTCGTGTCGCACTGCGGGTGGAACTCCACACTAGAGAGCATATGGTTTGGCGTGCCGATGGTCGCGTGGCCTCAGTATGCGGAGCAACAGTTCAACGCGTTCGAGCTGGTGTTGGAGCTTGGCCTCGCAACGGAGATCAAGATGGACTATCGGAGAGATCTCGTCAAAGGGAGTGACGTCTTGGTGACTGCAGACGACATAGAGAATGGGATAAAGAAGTTAATGGAGGGCGAGGAGGCTAGGGAGAGGAGGAAGAAGGTGAAGGAGATGAGCGAGAAGAGCAGGAAGGCTTTGGCGGAGAGTGGCTCTTCTTACTTGTCTTTGGGTCGCTTCATCAATGATGTCCGGAGCCAATGAGCCTCCATTTAGCTAGGAGACTGGTTGACTATTAATTTGATTAAATGTTGGCATTTTGATTCTAGGATTACTTGGCGTGTGTGCTTCAGTGGATTTGTGATTACAATCCATGTAGACTGTTCTAGTGTTTTTGTGACAACAAACTATATTGATTCTTATCGACACTTTGACGTATTTTATGTGGTACCATACAAAAGGTAAAGACGAGACATAAAAAGTGTTCGAAAAGGATCAATTGACTGGCAATCATCTCTTATTGCTTTCCAAATACAAATAGGTCAAGTGAGGGTGCCGTGGCCCTCGCTAGACTGGAACAAGGCTGCTATGCCTAGATCATGCAGCCTTGTCTATATCGAGTGAAGGCCGGCCGACGGCCCTTGATCTCCAAGTATAAATGGATCCAATATTGCTCTTGCTTTCATCTACCAAGGTTGGCGTTATCCTTTTCATCTTTGCCTCCGGTGCTCTTCTAGTTCCTGCGTTTGAAAGCGTAGTGTGAAACGCATGGTATTCTTTTGAGTTTGTCGAATGGGGGAAAGATTATGTGCTACGGTCAAAGTGCAGGAGGAGTGTCACTATGCATGGGAAGATGGTGACTGGGGGACCTTGAAATTTCTTCATCCTTGGTTGGTTTTGAAGCTGTGAAATTACTTTCTTCACCATTTTATATTTATGGTATGTTTTTTTCAGTGAAATATTTTTTTGCGCATTAGCTTTATGGATTTTTACTAATTTTATTTGCTGAAAGGGATTGATCAATAGAAAATCATTTACAGTCAGAGAAAATATGCATACTTAAAATTAGGAAAATAAATTCCCTAAATAGAAAAGGATGGCATTTTTCTAGTCTTGATAAATATTTTCCTTTATCATGAAATTTTCCTAGAAATAATAACAAAAGATTCTTTATTATTTTGCCAAATTTTTATTTCACTTTAAACATAAAACTTGGTTCTCACGGAAAGTTTATTGAAATTGGATGAAAATTGCTGTTAAATTTTATATACGACAGCAATGCATTTGCCACAACGCCCACACTAAGATTTTTTGGTAATTTAGAAAAAAAAATTGAATCTTGGATAAGCAAAATTAATAACTGTCAATCTGTCTATCTAAGTAGATAGAGTAAGCCTAGTCTTTTATTCGTATTTGGGTACATGGAAAGGCAACTTCGAAAAAAGTATCAAGTTAATAAATAAAATGAAGATTTAAAATCAAAGAAATCCACTTAATAGTGAAAAAGAAAATATATTAAAGTTAAACTTCATGCTCACTTTAAACACAAGAACATGTTACAATATTGCATTAAGAACAGAAATGTTGGTTAAAATTAGAGGGATCAGGCAAAAATTTGAGAGTTCTCTCATTTTAATCTATATAATTGTAATTCAGAAAGAGTAAAAAAATTTGAAACTTCAAAACAGAAAAATAAAAAAGTTATAAAAGAAAAATAAATATCGACTATGTACGACAGCAAGAAGAGCTATAAAAAAATGTTTCAATTGTCATTAAGGAAAGAAGTCATTAGTTTTCAATCCCCCCATATTAACATATACTTGATAATAATGATGATAGGAATTTGGAATTTGTGTATATTTCGACACATATAAAAAAAAAAAAGAGAACATGAGTCTATTTATAGGTTTTTGAGAAGACAATCTAATATAACATATCAATCAATCACCACCCCAGGATGAGTCCAGAAGAGAGGTTTCGAATTGTGAGGAGCGTTGGGGAAGAGTGCATTCAGGAAGATGAGTTGCTGAATCTTCTGACCAAGAAAGCCCAACCTATTTGCTATGATGGGTTCGATCCATCTGGCAGAATGCACATTGCTCAGGTCTTTGTTTTCCACTGGTTTGGCCCATTAGAGTTTAATGGCATGCTCACTTTACAACTCTTGCTCATGGGAGCCGACGTTCGCATCTATCTGCTTTGGCTAGATTGGTTAGTAGATATAGCACCAATTACTCTTATTTCTCACCTAGTACCTCTCTTTTTATTTGGGAATTGTGCATTTGGAGAGAAGTGTCGAAAAAAATCCCAAAATTTTTATATTTATGTCAATTCAATCCTAAACTTTTTTCAATGCTTGTTTTCATTTCAGCATTTAGGGATCCGTTAATAATACGCACGCGCGCGCGCGCGCACACACATATACGAACATATATATAAGGTTTAGGGCTGAATTGGTATCAATACAATAGGTTTATGACCTTTTTTTGACACTTTTCCCTATGCACTTGAAATAATTTCTAGCTAGTGTCAAGGCGCATGGCGTAGAGATTCACCTTTTTTTTCACTAAATTCTTTCTGTGGTAGCTTGAAATCAAGAGGAACTAGAGGTCTTTTATTGATAAGATATGCTATTGTGTTAATTGCATCCGCCCAAAACATCATGGGTAATCCTATATGCATCCTTACACTTCTTGCACACTCATTTAAAGTTCTATTCATCCTCTCAGTAAGTTCGTTTTGTTGTGATCTATTGGGAATAATTCTTGTCATTTTGATTCCTTCCTTTGCATAAAATTGCTTGAACTCCTTGCTATCATACTAACCACCATATTGGACCTTACACGTTTAATCTTCAGAACAGTCTCATTATGTACTTCAGTTTTTCATCTCTTAAAAGTAGGAAACACGTCAAATTTATTTTTCAAAAAATAAATCCATACCTTCCTAGTGGAGTCATCAATAAATGTGATATAATAGCGTGAGCCTCCAAGAGAATGTACAGGGGTTGGTCCCCACACATCTGTATGCACCAACTCTAATTATCGTTTCTTTGGTTCTGTTTCAATCTTTGAAAAAATGACACGTTTCTACTTATCGAGAACACAATCTTCACATAGACCAAAATCTATGGACTTCAAATTAGGCAATTTTCCCGTGGATGCTAACAACTTCATCCCTTTTTACTCATGTGTCTAAGCCTACAATGCCACAATTTAGAATCCGCTTTTGACTCAGCAATTGCTGCGGTTTCTCTCTTGCTTTCATTCATGTACGATGTTCCTGAATTTGTTCCCCGTGCTACAATCAAAACACTTTCAACTATTTTCCAAGAACTATCCCCAAAAATAGTTCTGTATCATACGCTATAATTGACTCATAAAGATCAAATTTCTCTTAAGTCTTAGAACATATCTAATATCATGCAACTTCCATTGATATTCGTTAGTAGCTTTAATATAAACATCATCATTTCCCATAATATTCAAAGGTTCATCATCAACAAGATAAACCTTTCCAAATTTTCCAGCAACAAAATTATCATTAATTCTCTGCACAAAGTAGAGTGAAATGACGCACCCGAGTCTAGAATCCAAGACTCAATTGGACTGTCAATGCTCAAAATTAAAGCATCATTATCAACCGTCTCTTCACGAGCTGCATTCATTGATTTCTCTTCTTCTTGATTTTGATCGCGATACTGAATTTCTTCTTTAGAGCTCTACAATCTCATCTTAGATGACCCTTTTTTTCACAGTTCCAGCAAGTTATTTCACCATGAGATCTTGATGTGCTTCTTCCTTTAGACTTCGATCTACCACAATTTTGGTTCCATCATTATTGATTGTTCTCCCTCTGACTTCGGTATTTAAGACAGCACCTAAAAATTTACCCGACTCTCTTTTGTGAATATCCTCGCTAATAATCAAATCTTGGATTGCTTGAAGCTTTGACTTTTTATTATCAGATGAACTAGTCATTGCAATCACAGTTGCACTCCAACTTTCAAGTAGAAAGGATAATGAAATCAAAGCTGTTACCTCGTCGTCCAATTTGATTTCCACTGAACTTAACTGAGTTATGATCACGTTGAAATTGTTGACATAATCTATCATAGAATCACCTTCGTCCATCTTCAAATTGAAAAGATGATGCATCCAATATATCTTGTTTGATGCAGAAGGCTTCTCATACATATTGGACAAGACCCCCATCAAATCCATCATTGTCTTCTCGTTAGCGATGTTGAAAGCAACGTTTCGCACCAATGTAAGATGAATCACACCCAAAGCTTGTCTAACAATTCCCACTTTTCTTGCTTCATCAATTCTGCTTTTTCTCCTGACATAGGCTGATGCAAGTCCTCCTGATACAATAGATCCTCAATCTGCATCTTCTGGAAACTAAAGTCCTTACCATTGAACCGATTTATCTTCACCTTCCCTTTGTCAATATTCATTGCTCCCATTATTTCATCAAACCAAGTTTGTCGCAACCTAAAAATTAGGAAACTCTCAGGTTAATGGATTACTAGATTAGTTAAATAAATTAACTAACCTAGTTCAAGTTCTTCCGAGCTCTACCAATTCGCTACTTAGGTTCAATATTTAACATACAAAGATTTTTTACTAGGAGTCGCCACTAATCATTTAAGGTAAGTTGATTAGAAACCTAAATAAAATAGCAGGAGTACTATTTTATTCCTACGAACCAGAGATTCGAATTTAGGGACTTGATTATGTTAATTTTTCAATTAACACCCTTTTGGTACCATTCTTGTGAAAAACAAAATTATTGATTGGCCCATTAAATTGATTATTTGAATACCAAGGGGCAATTTATTTTTTGGGATTTTTCTTGATTAAATGAATGCAATTATGACATGAAACTATATGATGCTACACAATCTAAACTATATGACAAACATAATGAGCATACATGATGTCTAAAAAAATCAAGTTTTAATGCATAAAAAAAACTTGAGTTAAAATTTAAAAGTCATGACATGCAAAGGATGTAAATCTACCTATATGACATGAATAAAAATGCATGAATGACATAAAATAACATGGTAAATGTGCATGATGTGATGACATAAATTATGTATGATCTACCCTATATGAAATGCACATGAATGAATTTTCTTTGGTATTTTCGAATTAAATAAAAGGCAAACATAAAAGATGGTATGAGGGTCGATAACAATTAATATAAATTAAGAAATTGATCACTCAGAGTCTAATTTTTATTAAAAGGCATCTTTACATTTTATTCCATTTTAGACCATGATTTGATGTTCTTTTTGTGAATTTTTTCTGAAAAAAAGAGTCAAATAAAAATATAATAAAAATTGAATATCGTACACCTTATGATCCGAATTTTTTCAATGAATTCACTTCGTACCTAAAGTTTAAGATCAGAAGGGAATTTATTCACGTCATACCCCGAGAGTAGGGTCATATAGCGAATTTAAATATTATGAAATTCATCGATCTAGTCCCAAAAGCTTTGGGATAAGATGAACAATTTCATTTGTGCAATGGTATCGTAAATTGAGAGTGAAATCAGATGAACATCCATAATGCACATATCCGAGGGATAAAGGTACAATGGAGCATGTACTATACTCATGGTAAATTATGAAATTGTTTGATTTAGACTATAGTGTAAAATGCATGAAGCTTTCGGCCAACCAAAGAGAAATTTGCTGAATTTTGAATGGCAAAAGGTCGTATCCCAATGGATTTTCACGTCGTCTTAGTTTAAGAAGGATTATATTTTAAGATATTCAAAGTAATTCAGATAACTTTCCTAAACTTAGAAGATATATTCAGAATTTTAAAGCTATTAAATCAAGTCATGAGATAAGCTAAATATTCTGAAAATATTCGCAATCTTTCCAAAATAACAAGCATCAAATCAAGACAAAATCAACTAAGAAATCATCTTTAGATCTCCTCCAAATAATTTGAAATATCCAAACAAGGATGTGCAACATTCTCAAGATATGATTGGGATTTGGATTCCCTCAAATTCAAAATGCCAGAAGCTATGCCCAATATTTCAAAGATAGGCACAATATCCACATTGTTTACTCAAAATTCAGATAATTCAAGTTTAGGCAATATGATATTCAAAATATACTCGGGATAGACTCTTTTTTTTTTTTTGGTAAGGACTCGGGATAGACTTTGTTACCTAAATTGTGAATAACATCAAAATTTGAACCAATCAGAAATGTGGATCACGATGGTTCAGACGCACGATTGGCCCTTTTTTGTGGTAGAGCTCGAGCGGTTCTCAGCGGCTATGGGATCTGTGGATTCGAGGAAACTCGCAGCTTCATGATTCCTGGGTGGCTGACCAATCCAATTGGCCCTCTCCAATCACTCTTTAAGATTCCACTATCCCATATGTGAACGTGTTGGGGACTATTGAGACTGCATGAGAATCTGCTAATCACATAAGTACTAATAGAATAATTTAAATAAGAGAGAAAAAGAGAGCCCGTCAGCGATGGCTTTTGTTGGTGCAAAGCTCGGTGAGGTTGGTCTTTGATGCCATGCGAAGCAGAAAATCAACAGGCCAATTGCAACGCTAAGGGACGCCTGATGGACCTTTGAGGGACCTCAACTTCTCGAGTGTTTGACGTGGTCGAGTCGTGTCAAGACCGCATGTCAATGGCTGCGAAGGTCGTAGTGCTAGCGCGGAAGTGACTATGAGAAGAGAACACAAGACCACTGATGGACTCCCAGAGGGATTTTCACTAGATTTGCTTGGTGGCCTTCACCAGTGAACGCAGGCTTTGTGTATATTCCCCTCCTCGTGTGACCGTGTCCCACCTGCATAAAAAAGGAAACAAAACTCTTCTTTCTTCCTGATGTGTAGTAAATTTGTGATGAAGAGGTCTTTGTCAGTCATGGATCCGTGAAGTGTCGACCTTCCCTCACTTTTTTTTTTCTTTTTCATCCCTCTCTCTTCCAAAGCCTTTTCTTTCTCTCATGTATCAATTGTGAATCTGGACTTTGATTTCTCTGCTCATGGCCATTATAAAAGAACAAAAGAAGATCCCTTTTTTGTGAGTGTCGTGCAACAGATAATCAAAGTAAGAAAAAAAGATGAAACGAAGAGAGAAAACTTCTCTTGTTTTGTCACTGCTGTGGCTGCCAGAACTGTAAATCATGAAGTCCCCTATGATGTCTCTAGGATGGACCTGCGTGCTCCGAGAAAAGAAAGTAAATCTTCTATCTCTGTTTTCGGGCTTCTGGACGACGGATCCGACCTCCTCTTCTCATCGTGTGTTTATGTTTTGTATCCTCCCACGTGTCAGAGCAACATGGATGATAAATCTTGTGGAGAGAGAGAGAGAGCTCTCCCCAATAGAACTCTTGCCTCTCAATGATTATGGCCGTGTATCCAATAAGTTGGCCTCCCAATAGCGTGTGACAACAACTCCCTATTAGAGGTGTCAAATGGATGGATCGGATCGGATTTGGGTCGGGTGGAATATGGTCCGACCCATATTGACCCGTCTAACCCGTTTTGACCCATATTCAATCACTACAAAAAAAAATAAGGTTTTAGCAACGGCATTTGCCACGAAATTTTAGCAGAATTCGTCGCTAAATGAAGTTGCGACGAAAAAAATTTCGTCGCCAATTCGGCGTCGCAAAATTTAGCGATAAAAATTTTCAAATTTCATCGCTAATTTGCGACGTACTATATTCGTGGCAAAATTCGTCGATAATCAGTTCGTGACAAAGTTCGTCGCTAATTAGTTCGTGGCAAAATTCGTAGCTAATTAATTCGTGGCAAAGTTCGTCACTAATCAGTTCGTGGCAAAATTCGTCGCTAATCAATTCGTGGAAAAATTCGTCGCAAGTCTGTTCGTGGCCAAATACGTTGCTAATTAGCGACGAAAGATATTATTTAGGGACGGATTTAGTGACGAATTTTTATTAATTCTTTAGCGATGAACTCCGCGACGAATATTATTTAGGGACAAATTTAGCGACGAATTTTTATTAATTCTTTAGCAAGGAACTCTGCGACGAATATTGTTTAGGGATGAATTTAGCGACGAATTTTTTTTTTTTTTGCAACGAACTTTAGTATTTGTGATCGTATGATAAAATCATTTCTTTTAATTTTCAATTTTAAATCTAATCAAAAGCAAAATTAATTTCTAGAATTTATATTTAACATTGATTAAGCACTTAATAACATCAAAATATTATAATAATATGAAAATGAAGTACATTCATCTACATTTCCCACAAGAATGACATAAACATTTTTCTTTATAGTACACATAATGAGAGAATAAATGATCTTGAGCACTTTAAAGCAATTACTTAAGCAACCTCGGGGTGAATCAGACCATCCTTGACAAATCTCTCCCTCCGCATAGGAAAAATGAACTTGGTAGAAGCTCAACAGTATTTATCCATCCACATAGCCAGTATATGCCCTGACATTAAGAAGGAAAGCATAAAACCTACAACAAAAGTCTCAAGATTGGCTAATATCACATAAAAAGATGAGTCTTCCACCTTTACTAAATTGTTCCTTTAAAAGTATAGCAATGCATACTCACATCTCCATGAATCTAGGAACTTTTGAACTGATAACATTCAAGATTACACGAGATATACAAAAAGTTACTTACGACAACATCGATTGAATCCAAGAAACTCCCTGCACTTGCTGTCCCTATCACGAGAAGATTCCTTCCCTGTAAGAAAGAAAGCCAAATGCATGTATAGAATAAGCTAAACAGTTCAGTAATGTGAGAACGACGCTAGAATCAAACATCGATACAAACAGCTTATACAATAACCTAATGCTTAAATAGTGAGAGAAATTACCTATAACATTCTATATCTCATCTATTTATACTAAGATGCCTCTGCATATGATAATGCGCTTAGTCTTGGGGAAACACACATGACATATGTTTCTTTCCCCAGATAGCCTTGAGGAAAGACAAGAATGAAGGTTGCACTTAGTCCATTGCTTCCGTTGCTTTATACAATAGAACAAACTTCACTACTCCTCCATCTCAAACAGAAAGAGCAAACTTGCCCAATCATTCTAAGGTCAAACTGAAAGAATGCTTATACGGCAGGACAGAAAAAAGGGAAGGAATTCTAGGAAAAACTATGCTTGGCACTTCAATCAAGATTTTGAAGAGCAATCATTTGAGGCAGCAAAGAGCAGGATAAAACAATGTCTACCTAAACTGGAATGCTCAGAGCTGCTTTCAGAATGTCTTGCGAACATCCTGGCTTTACAATAGTTCGGACCTGGAATAAGGGGAAAAAGGGGCAATGAGAGATGAGTGCAAAAGTAATCGTGCTCCAAATGAGGGAACAAATTAGGTGACAGGGAATCTCTCTGTTCCGTGCATACTGTAAAACGACTCTCTTTTTACCTAATACACCAAATTTAGCTCTCTTATTTTGTGCATAAAATTTCATAATTATACCCACATAAGCACTAAGATTTAGTCCTTGCTAAAAACCATTTTAGGATTTTTTCACATTTCGCCGTGACACATTATGATGTTGATTGCATTGTAAGGGGAAGATCACTGATCCTAGCATGCACTTGCTATGAGACAGAGAGAGAGATCATATAGTTATTTCAGGTTAGGTGTTTTTTGCTTCTTAATCCTAGTCTTTATACGGTATAATTCCATAATCCCAAGTAAAACCATCAACATATTAAGCTAATGAGCTCAGTGTCCAGTTCAAGTTCAGTTAAACATTCTACCCAATTTTTAGTTCGCTTGTTTTATGCCAAGCAGGGTAACAGGATATAACATATCCTAATAGATGAGATAGAATACCTTATCCAGATATTCCTGGAGCTTCTTAACACGGCCCATAGTCTTGGTCTTCCACGCACAGAGTTACTGGCTTAGTGTCCACACCAGGGCCATCAAACTGAAGGGGTCCTGGATTTCTGTAGAAATCCTCCATCAAGAATTTTGTTGCATTGTGCCTTAGCAACCTGCACAAATGCTCCACTTAAAAACCAAGGAAACAATTCAAATCAGAGGGTGATTATTGGCTCTGGTGGGTTTCCCTAAAATGTTCTCGCATGATTTTATTAGAGTGAAAGACAAATAACGATCTAATGAAGGGTGGGTAGATCGTCTACCAAATACTTTATGCTTCACTTTCTGGCCCAAACGAAAAGCATATTTTGCATTCTCATATGCCAGAGCTTTGGTTGATGCAGCCAATGAATCTGCCTCCAAATTGGAAATTTCGTCTCGCAACTTAGAAGCTAATGCATAATCCTCTCTCTCAATCGGCAACGGTTCCTAAGAGACCTAGAGCCATCTACAAGAGCGAGAAAGTCTGGCGCATCTAGGAAGCAAAACGAGGACAAATGAGGGGGAGAGAGAGAGAGAGAGAGAGGGTGGTTACCTAGAGTAGATCTCGTCGGCAACGTAGAAGGAGAAAGCCGGTGCGATCGTCTGCGGCAGTTCGTAGAGCAGAGGAGGCGAGTCGCGAATCGAGCCGAGTCGAGGGAGGCGACGTTCGAGGGAGGCGACGTTTGATTAAGAGAGAGGTGTGCAAGATGGAGAGCAAAGAACGCACGAGCCAGAGGAGGAAATTAGGTCAAAGCTCGAGAGAGAGAAGTGCAAGAGGAGGCTGTTCTTTTTTGGCCACTTTTGTACCTTTTCGTTGCAAAGCTCGTCACTAATTAGCGACGAAACTAAACGTCGTTGTTAATAATTAGCGATGAAAACCAAAGTCGTCGCTAATAATTAGCGCCGGAAATCAAAGTCGTCGCTAATTAGCGACGAAAATAAAAGTCGTCGCTAATAATTAGCGACGAAAATAAAATTCGTCGCTAATAATTAGCGACGAAAATAAAAGTCCTCGCTAATTAGCGACAAAAATAAAAGTCGTCGCTAAACATTATCTTTGTCGCTAATAATTAGCAAGGAAAATAAATTTCGCCGCTATTAGCGACGAAAATCAAAGTCGTCGCTAATAATTAGCGACGAAAATAAATTTCGCCGCTATTAGCGACGACTTACTAATAATTAGCGACGAAAAGCAAAGTTGTCGCTAATAATTAGTGACGAAAATAAATTTCGCCGCTATTAGCAACGAAAACCAAAGTCGTCGCTAATAATTAGCGACAAAAATCAAAGTCGTCGCTAATTATTAGCGACGAAAACTAACGTCGTCGCTAATTAGCGACGAAAATCAAAGTTGTCACTAATAATTAGTGACGAAACCTTATCTTCGTCGCTAATAATTAGTGAGGAAAATAAATTTCGCCGCTATTAGCAACGAAAATCAACGTCGTCTCTAATAATTAGCGACAGAAATCAATTTCGTCGCTAATTTCATCGCAAATTAGTGACGAATTATATTTCATCGCTAATTTTCCATCACTAAAATCCTTTTGTTTTTTAGCGACGAATTTATTTCGACGAAAATAAAGTTCGTCGCTAATTTCGTCGCAAAATTCGTCGCAAATTAGCGACAATTTTATTTCGTCGCTAACTTTTCATGGCTAAAAAACCTTTGTTCTTTTGCGACAAATTTTGTGACGAATTTGTGACGAAATTTATTTTCGTCGCTATTTTCATCGCAAATTAGCGATGAATTAGTTTTCGTCGCTAATTTTTCGTGGCTAAAAGCCCTTATTTTTGTAGTGAATGACCCATACTCGACCCAACCCGCAACCAACCCATACCCGACCTGATCCATTGTGACCCATATTGCTAAATTACACTAATATTTTAAAAAAAATTATATAACTTATTTAACCTATTTTAAGCTTTTCACACACATATATATGTATGTTATTGGATAAAATTTTTACATCAAATAAAAAAGAAAATTAAATAATAAAAAATTTAGTAAATAAAATTAAAAAATAATATTACTAAAATCCTTTCATGCAATAAAAAATCTAGTGTAATTTTTTCTATTTTTTTAAATTTTTAAAATTTTCTGATTTTTTAAAAGTATTTTTATTTTATTTTGCTTTTATTTTTCTCTGGCCACGACGGACAGCGGCGGCGATCGGCGACCCGCAACCGGAGGTGGCAACCAGCGACGGCGCCACCGCTCCACTGCGCGACCGCGCGATTGACGCAACCCTCCCGAGAGTTCCAGATCCCGAGGGAGTTAATGGATTGCTAAGCCCATTGAGTATCTGGGCTCAGCTCGGGCCCTCCCAAGCCCATACCAAATCGCGTCAGGAAAATTTAAATCGAGGTCGACCTTAGTGTGGTCGGGTGACATGTGATTTGTGTGCATGCTATAGGAGTCGCCACCAATCATTTATTGGATGGTATGATTGGAAACCCTATCGAACGATTGGGAGAGATCGTTCGATTCTGCAAAAACCAGAGAACTGGGTTCGGGGACTTAGTTACGTCAACCCGCAAGTCGACGCCCTTTCGGTATCTAAGTTGAATGATTTCCTAATCTAACATGCAGGTGAGATTGGATAAGGTAGGCTCTGGGATCTAATGGGTTCATGCGAATGAGAGTTTTTATCCTATCAATCACAATCATGAAATAAATGCACAACCATGAAAATCACGTCGAAATCAGTCAATACAAAATAAAAGGGAGTCTTAAAAGCCTAGGAAAGCGCATCGATTTAGTTCCAGGATGGTTCGAGGTGATTTGGAATTGTTCGGGTCAGATTGACCAGAAGGGCAAAATGGTCATTTTGGAAGGTTTGGGAATTTCAAAAATGTGAAATTAGGTCAAACTAATTGAATGTGTTTTTTTCCTAACTTTCACGATTTTTTAGGAATTTCTATGATTTTTCTAAACTTTTCTATAATTTTTCTAGAATTTTTCAGGGTTTCTAAGGATTTTCCCTATTTTTTGAATATTTTCTATATCTTTTAAACAAATTTTCCGATTTTCTATGAATTTTTATTATATATTTTATTTTTTAATTAAATTAATTAATTTTTTATTTTCAGAATTTCCTAATTTTTCTAAATTTTTATGAGGTTTTTCAGGATTTTAATTTTTTCTATTTTTGCATTTATATTATTATTATTATTATTTATCTGATTGTTATTTTTTATTTACTTATTTACTTATTTATTATTTTATGTAATTCTCGAATTTTTCTAAATTTTTTTATAAGATTTTCGGATTTTTTTATTATTTTTATTCTTTTTTTGTATTATTTTTCCTATATTTTTTGTTTTCCTATTTTCCCTATTTTGACTTTTCTTATTATGCAATAGAAATACAGAAAAAAGACATGGAAAGGATCAGGAATGCACCGAGAGTAATCTGAGGCAAAAATCTCAAAGAACTATGGCCTGAATTGCATTATGCCATTAACGACCGAGCAAAGGAAGGATTGCGAAGATTACCTCTTTTGGCGACGAACCATACGCGTGTGAGCTCGAATCACTCCTAGCAGCTTCGCCAAGTTTCGACGGCTGTTCTTGTGGCTTGGCTTTACCCTAGTAATTCGAGGAAGCTCCCTTCGTTCTTCGGCCGAGAAGCTTCAATGGCCATCCCTCTAAACAGAGCACCCCCGTCCCATTTTATATCTGAAAATCTCCACGCAACAGAATCCCCAAATCCCTCTCTGGAAAAATCCCATTAACCGAATGCAAATTTCCCTTTGATTCATGCCAAGAATCTTGGCAAATCTCCCTTGGATTTCTCCTTTTTTCAAATTGCAGGCACGCTAGGGCTTGCCCGAGGAAGACGATGATGGTGATTTGGGTCGGGTCGGGTCGGATCTGGTCCGACCCGACTGACCTAAATCACTTGTTTTTCTTCAAATTGAGCACAAATTTTCATATTTTTTTTTGCAATTGACACTAGAATTGGACTCGGGGGCACTGAATTTATTTGAAAATGACATTTTCCCCTGAAATTATTCAATATTTCCACAAAAACCCCAAATTTTCAATTTGACCCGAGGATCCATTTTGCAAAATCCAAAGTCTTAGAGTCCTTTTTTGCAAAAATTGTTGCCACCATTGGATTCAGAAAGTCAAAATCTAGGGGGGTGACATCGCCCTATTTTCAATTTAGCCCCTAGAAAATTTTTAATTTCATTTTTAGTGATTTTAGGGACTAAATTGAAAAATCAGAAATTGCATTTTGGTCCTTTTTAGCGAAATTGGGCGATTCTAAGGGCTTTTAGACTCGATTTTAATTTTGAAAAATAGAGGAGGATGACACGACCCTAAAAATGTAAAAATTAAAAATTAAAAATTAAAAAGCTAAAATGAAATTTCTAGAATTATTTAAATATTCTGAAAAATGAAATTAACAAAGAAACCCTAGATTCCAGACTCTATTTGTCAAAATTTATTCATTAAAAATAAATGAAAAATTAAATAAAAAATATTGACTATTTCTTGGTAATTGTTTGACTTCAAATGCTATTTTTTATTAATTTTTTTATTATTTTCCTAATTTCTGAAAAATATTAAAAAAATGAAAAAAAAAAAAGGAAAATTTTTTTTTGCTCAAAATTGGTTCCCTAGGCTAGGCTGAGGTCCCCAAAGTTGATTTTGCAATTTTCTCACTTTTTATTATTTTTTTTTATGAATTTTTGAAAATAAAATGCAGAAAAATACAAAAAATAAGGAAAATTATTTTTGCTCAAAATTGGTTGCCCAGGCCAAACCAAGGTCCCCAAAGTTGATTTTTCAATTTTATAAATTTTTATGGATTTTCAAAAAAAATTTGAAAAATAAAATTGGCCAAAAATCAAGTGTCAACAGCGATCGGCGACCACGCGACCCCACGACCGCGACCACGGGACCGCGCGACCCGTGACCCCACGACCGCGCGACCCGCGACGCGCGACCTCGCGACCCGCGATCGCTCGACCCGCGACCGGCGACCGCAAGACCCGCGACCACGCGATCGGCGACCGCACAACCTGTGACCGACGAGCCGCGACCACGAGTGACGAGCGGTGACCATGGGCTCACTTGTAAAAATAGAAAATTAAAAAAATAATAAGAAGAAAGTTTAGGTTTTAAGGCCCTAGGCCCATTTGTAATTTGTGAGAGTTATGGGTCGAAAATGGGTCCAATATGGGTTAAAAATGGGTTTCATGCATGGCCCAATTTTGACCCATTTAATTTCACTTCAAACTTTTGGACCCATTTTTAGTTAGTTATTTAAAAGTTAATGACCCATATAAGACCCATTTTATACAAAATATGGATCAAATATGGGTCTTTGACCCATATTGACGGCTCTATCCCTATATAGAGTTAAGTTAAGCAACCCTAGAATAAAACGCTTTATTGTTTTGCAAGTTTCCAATTAATAAATTAATTTTTTACTTGATATTTTAATTACAATTTTCGGCCCTCCTAATTATGATCATGAGCTTTAGCCGAATCTTATGCTCTCGTGGGCTCAGTCTAAATAATCCAATTAAGCTCAAAACTTCACCATCGATGCAAATAAATAAATAAAAATACAATGCAACAAGGAAATAAAATAAAATATCATGAGGAAATATTTTTTTGTGAGAATAAAGTCTCATTTTTGTGCAAAATAAATGTTTAAAGAAAAAAATAAAAATTTATGTGTTAACAGCTCTAATACTAGTTGTTAGGAATGTGAGTCTTTGAAGAGAAGAAGAATAGAAAAGAAGATGAGTAGGTAATCTTCACTATTAGTATTAGTATCAATGTTTCAAGCTTCAGTATTGTAAATGCAAAAGATATTACCCTAATATATAACAGGAGTTTAGGGCATACATAGTGATGATGTAAATTACAAGTTTGCCATGTAAAAGCTATGTGCTTAATAATTACAAGTATGCCTTTATGCTTAATATTGCTTTTCCTTTTTCTATAAGACTCCACAACTCCATCTCCAAGTTGGTTAAATGGCATCCCACATATGTTTTAAAGTGGACTGAACAATCCTACAAAGACATAGTTATACTATTTTTGTTGCTGCCTTTGAACTTCCCAAGTCATTGGTCTTATTTCTCAAATTTTTGAAACTAAGGAAATTTAATATTGAGAAGGCAAAATGCATCTATGTTACTATTTGTCGATATTCTTCACTCCCTTCAAAGCATTATATAGGAGTTGTGAATGTCATTTTCAGATACACTCACTTGAAATTTCTCCTTAGGTTCTAAACAACACCATACCACGTCGTCATCTGAACTAGAGATGGTTAGGTATGAAGAATGTTTATATACTATGTCCATTGCGACATAAACCACACTAGAGGCACATGTAAGAAAGCATCGGAATTACCTATGCTTTTAGCATAAATATATCAACTCGGCCATCATATTCATTAATACAATCTTTCTCATAAAATTGATCCTCATTTGCATAAAATAATTAAATAACAAATTATACGTAAATCCGTCAGTATTTGCATTTCACTTTTCTCAATTAACATGCATTCTAGGTTAAGATCAATAATTTTTTTTGTAGAAGATTTTGCGTTAATAATGTTCTAAAAGTAGAAAATTTCAACTATTGCCAAACGAATTTCTATTCCAAAACTAGAAATTTTGTCATGTTACCAAAAGTTTTTTTACGATCAGAAATTAACTTCCGGAGCAGAAGTAAAAATTAACTTCTGACTGAAAAATGATTTTTGAAGTACAAGTGTTGCCATGCCCACCCTATATCTTGGCATTATCTGACCCGTTTGTCAATTATTTGTTTAAAGAAAAAAAAAGAAGCTCAAGCTCTCACTTGAGGAACAAAAATGGCCACAGTCATCTTTTCCACGCTAAGAGTCCTATGTGGACTATCGACATGGCTAACAACGTCGAGTTGGCCTCCATCGAGTCGAAGGCACGCGACGACGTCGTGAGTCGACGAGACGCCATCGGAGAGGAGGGAACCAGCAGCTGGACATCGTGCATGGGTTCTTATGCCCGCCTTCAGCCACGGTCTCTTCTCGCAACTTTTCTTGATCACGGCTTCAACCGATGGCCTCTCTGGATCGCGTTTGACCGGACTCTATGCTGAATATACATACGTTTTGTCGCTTCTTAATGTCTCTTTGCTGTGCGTTGGTACGCTAGATCGGAATCTTTTACATGGAGTGTTCCCTTTGTGTTTTTTGTTCCTGTTTTGTCTTCCTCGGGCCGAACAAATGCCCCATACCCTATACAGCCAAGAACATCTTGCCCAGTTCAGCCGTGGAAATCCACGCTTCGGCCAAGAATTATTATGGTCCAATTTGTTGAGAGTATGGTTCGCACTCTCTATCAACAGAAAAGCATGGGGTCTCGTGACTAGTTGCTTGTATATATGCATATTTTTTTTTCCGCTTGTAATTGAATGACGCAGCAGAGATGTGCGATGCGCTAATTATAGTGGAATCATCTACTGAATATAGCTCTAGTTTAAGGGTGAATCAAGATTAATCTTGTGTCTCTATTTCTCTTTCTCGCGTTTACACTCTATTTTGTTGTGGTTATATGTCAAATTCTAACATAATTCACATGTTCTTATCTGGTGATAGTTTTATTTATATTTGATTTAACGCCATACATGCATCACACATGTGCTCCTCCGGCCAAGCAAGATAAAAATCAGAATGGCCCGAATATCGCAATAGAGGCCGGCCTCCCGTGGACTCCGTCTTGAAAATTCAAATGAGTTTCCCCCTTCTTCTGCATTCAACCTCACTTCGCACTTGGGGCCAATTCGAAATGTAACTCACGACCGGATCTATGTTTCATCCGATGCGGAAATGTTGTCCCTAAACGAAATGTCTCTGCCATCTAAAATCAGAGAAATGTATGACCCCTTGTTCTGTAATATCGTTTTGTTTAGGATTCAAATTATGCGGTTTTAGATGAGGTTTAAGCTTTAATTTTTATGAAATGCATGAGAGATGAATCCGGCGAAAATTGGGTGTCAGCGGATCCTCAACATAGTTAAACCTCTCCCGCCATTTCAAATTCGTGGTTAGTTTGTCCAGATGAAATGTACTAGCCTTTGTTTGGCAACTTAGAGATCAAATCTGCAAATAATAAAATATAAGATACGAGGCTATCTTCTCTGCTCAATCCGCCAAATCATAATTTTCAAAATGCAAGCTATCCCAAGACAATCCTTATGTTATACCCCTCATTTACATTATTGATCACATAAACTCTACGACAATAATCACATTATTATCAATTCATATTATGTTGCTCTAAATAACACCATGCGATAATCTCAAAATTTATCATGAATTGTAATAGTGATTTCAACGAGTATTTCTGACTCTGAGCTATATGAATTTGCTAAAAATAAACAACTCATACTAGATTTGATATATATATATATATGTGTGTGTGTGTGTGTTATATCTTGAGTTTGGATTATGAATCGATGGTATGCTTTTATAAATATGTATAGTGAGTTTTCGATCTACTTATAAGAGATACACACTTTTCATCGAACTATAGTTGCTCACTCCTTTTTTTTTTTAATATTTTCAAGTTTCTTGGTTACTAGCTAATATAGCTAGAGCGTTATTAGCAAGAACCTTTTGGAGATCATAGTTGGGTGATTTGGGGCTACGTACTTCGCGTAGAAGACCAGTCGTGTCATCTTTTTTTTTTTTTACTAGAAATTAAGGCATGATGTTTGGCGGTATCAACTCAATTGATATTGATATGATAAGTTTAAAATTAAATTGATTTAATTAAAAAGTTTTTGGTTTTTTTTTTTTTGTACTAATATGGCAAACTCAGAATCCAATAGATGCGAGTCAAACTAGACGGCAACGCAGACCACAGCTAGCATGACGTCGTCACTTACGTCCTATAGATCTATCCGCATCGTTTTTGTGTGTTTCGTTAATTCCCATTGACTAAAGACTCCTAACTTGAGCTCCATAAGAGCCTTCCCCTTGTCACCATCCCTGCAAACCATTCAACTCAGTAAGGGAAAAGAAGAAATTTCATCGTCATCATGAGTGCTACATCCGAGCTCGTGTTCATCCCCTCGCCCGGCCTCGGCCACCTGGTTTCGATGGTGGAGATGGCCAAGCTCCTCGTTGGCCGCGACCATCGGCTCTCCGTTACAGTCCTCATCATGAAGTTCCCCTTCGACTCCGAGATTGACTCCCATGTCGAGTCCTTCACCGCTTCCGTCGCAGCCCGCATCCGCTTCGTCCTCCTCCCTCCGCAAAACCCCTCCCCAGAGACGTCTGTGATGGCCTTCCTCAAACACTTCATGGAAAGCCACAAAGCCGACGTCCGAGAAGCCGTTGCCGAACTCACCGCCCTTAGCTCGCCACGGCTCGAGGGGTTTGTCGTTGACATGTTCTGCACCTCGATGATTGACGTGGCTGTCGAGTTCGGCGTCCCTTCGTACATGTACATCACGTCGGGCGCGGCAGTCCTTGGACTCATGTTGTACCTTCAGTCTCTCCAAGATGAGCAACACATGGATCTGACCAGGCTCAAGGGCTCTGAAGACGTGCTGGACTTCCCGTGCTTCGCTAACCCGCTGCCCGCCGCCAAGTTCTTGCCCTCGGAAGTGTTCACGGAAGAAGACTGCCGCATTTTCTTGGGCCACGCTCGGAGGTTTAGGGAAACCAAGGGAATTTTGGTAAATACATTCGCCGAGCTGGAACCACTCGCGGTGGAGGCCTTGGCCGGCCTTGGAGCGCCTGTGGTGTACCCTGTGGGCCCCATACTGAACATCAAGGTCGAGAGCAGGAAGGGTTTTGAGATCATGAACTGGCTCGACCAGCAGCCTGATGCGTCAGTGGTGTTCCTGTGCTTCGGTAGCTACGGGAGCTTCGATGAGGACCAGGTGAAAGAGATTGCCTGCGCGTTGGAGCGGAGCGGGTGCCGCTTCCTGTGGTCCCTACGGAGGCCACCAGCGAAGGGCAAGTGGGAAGCCCCTTGCGACTACACGGATCCTGCGGAGGTCCTGCCCGAGGGTTTCCTTGACAGGACGGCCGGCGCCGGGAGAGTGATTGGGTGGGCCCCACAGGTCGCAGTCCTGGCCCACCGGGCCGTCGGAGGGTTCGTGTCGCACTGCGGGTGGAACTCCACCCTAGAGAGCATATGGTTTGGCGTGCCGATGGTAGCGTGGCCCCAGTATGCGGAGCAGCAGTTCAACGCGTTCGAGCTGGTGTTGGAGCTCGGCCTCGCAGCGGAGATCAAGATGGACTATCGGAGAGATTTCGCCAAAGGGAGTGACGTCTTGGTAACTGCAGACGATATAGAGAGTGGGATAAAGAAGTTAATGGAGGGCGAGGAGGCCAGGGAGAGGAGGAAGAAGGTGAAGGAGATGAGCGAGAAGAGCAGGAAGGCTTTGGCGGAGAGTGGCTCTTCTTACTTGTCTTTGGGTCGCTTCATCGATGATGTGCGGAGCCAATGAGCCTGCGTTTAGCCAGGAGACTGGTTGACTAGTATTTTGAGTAAATCTTGGCCAATTTTGATTCTAGGATTACTTGGCGGGTGTCCTTCAATGAATTTGTGATTACAATCTATGTAGACTTTTCTAAGGTTTTTGTGACAATAAACCATGTTGATTCTTATCAATCCCTTGACGTGTTTTATGTGGTACGATACACGAGACCAGAAAAAAGAAAGTGTTCGAAAATAATCAATTGAGTAGCAACCATCCCTCCTTGTTTTTCAAATATAAATAGGTTGGGTGAGGGCAACGTGGCCCTCACTGGACCCAAACGAGGCCGCCAAGCCCAGATCGCACACCCTTACCCAGATCTAGGAAGGGCTGGCTAGCGGCCCTTGATCTCCAGGTATAAATGGATTCAATTTTGCTCTTGCTTTCTTCTCCCGAAGTTGGCGTTATTCGTCTTCTCTTTGCCTCCGGTGCTGTTCTGGTTCCTGCTTTTGAAAGTGTAGTGTGAAAAGCATTTGGGAATAGCAAAATATAAATGGAGTACAATAGAAAGAACTAAAGGCAAAATGTAATTCGCGGGAGTGGGTAGTTGTGTCCATTAAAATTTATTTATTTCCGTCTTTAACTACTGAGCATTTTTCAGAGCAGGGCATAATGATAATGGTCTTTTTCCAATTTCTCTAGCATTAAACTAAATGGCACATTTGATGACAATAAAAATAAAAATAAAAGGAATTTGACCTGCATCGATATTTTACCCGTTACATTTATATTCAAATATCAGATTCTCTTGTATATACATTTCCGCTTTCAATTTCTATTAAGTGTATTTTATATTCATTTAAATTGAAGACACGTAAATTTTTTATCGCATTTTTAAGAGATTTGACTTTTCAAAGGTATCAGACTTATTTTCCTGCAGCGAAATCTTTTTCAAAATTCAAGAAAGACACGTACAAAAAAAAAACGATGAGGAAAAAGGATCCACCAGTTGATTTTCCTAGCTAAAAGTCACTTCCTTAGTGACGTGTCCCGTCCTTGTCCTTGTCCTGAAGTCGCTGGAACTCAAAGAAAAGATTTAAGTTCGCATTAAATCCCCTCGTACATTGCTATCATCCATGCCCCCAAGGTGAAATTTGCAGGGAGAAGGTTTAGGGGGTGAGGTCGTACCGACCATAATTAATATCACTGCAAGAATAATTCAAAAAAACCTAATCTTTCTTAACACGATATAATTCATGCCGATGTCGGAGCTCTTATTTCCCGACCGTTTTATTTATAAAAGTAAATATCGATATCAACGCACAAGTTCAATCTATGTGGTGAAGTGACTAGTTAATCACTTTTATACGTAATTCTTAATAGTTTTAATATTATATTTTAGTGGAGAAAATCAGAAAAATAAAAATAAAAATTTGGTCCGTCAATGCGCATGTTATTCTTTTGACTTTATCCAACGGGGGAGAGATTGTGTGCTACGGCCAAAGTGGAGGAGTTTTACTATGCATGGCAACTGGCAAGATCGTGACATGGGGACCAATAAATTTCTTCATCCTTGGTTGATTTTTCTTCAGAGTGGTGAAGACATCTCGTGATTAATCATATCGATTAAACGAGACGAAGAAAGTGATATCTTTTCATAATAATTTTTTTAAGTTGTGAAATACCATCTTAACCATTTTATATTTGTGACGTGTTTGTTTGAGTGAATGATTTTTTTGCACGTTAGTTTTATAAACTTTCACGTGTTTGATTTGTTAAAAACAATTTATCAACAAAAAATCATTTATGCTGGAAAAAAATATGCACGTTTAAAATTAAGAAAATAAATTTCCTAAATAGAAAAGGAGAAGACATTTTTATAGTCCTAATAAATATTTTTTTATCATGAAATTTTTCTCGAAATAAAAACAAAAGAATTTTTATTATTTTGCCAAATTTTTATTTCACTTTAGACATACAACATGATCCTCACGAAAAGTATTATAATATTAACGCGAAATAATAAGATCTTGCAAATTAAGCCAATACGAAAGCTCAGAAAAATAACGATGAATCATAAAGGGCATAAAAAATTAAGCGGTTCGGTCTGAATATCGACGTCAATATTTATGGAGAGAGCCAGCAATGACAATTCATTATAATTAGAGAATTGGAGTTATAATCATTCAATACGCTCGTATTTTCTGTGCCTAAATTATATCCAAATTCAAAGTGTTTATAAATAAAATAACATATCTGGATATAAAACAAACTCAAGTAAAAGTCACGGTGTTTAGAACTCTTCCGCACGTGAAGAGGAGAACCTCACCGAGTCGTCCCCTTCTCGGCTCTTCTCGGGCTCTGCAGGCTTGCGAGCAAAAGACAAAACCCTTGCTTTTCACTTTCCTTTTCTTTCCTCTAATTATTCCTGGGGCCGACAAGCTTTCTTTCTGCAACCGAAAAAAGAAAGCCACGCTTTCTTTCTCAAAGTTTGACTGTGCATATAAACATACGACAAAATAAATGCACCTCCTTTTTTGTCTTGTAGTGGCAAAAAGCTTTTGCCCTTTTATTTAGTTCTGTATCATGGCTGTAATTACATTCAAGGCAGGCACATTATAAATGAATTTAAATGTTTTGATTATATTGAAGTTGCGCGCTTTTATAGAAAGGTGGCCGTGTCGTGGCCCGTGTTATCACAAAATTGGGGCGAGACATTTCTTAGTATCGGAAACAAACATTTCAAATATTTTGAACTATGAGATTCAATCGAGGAGTTTTTGAGCTGCGATTTTTGTGGAAATGGTTGTCTAAGCCATCGCGAAGTGGTGAGGTTCGACAAAACTCGATTTGAAGTATGGTTTGGTTGAAACGAATTTCTAAAGTTTCACACACGAGCTACATGTAACAGATAATACGCCTATAGGGAAAAGATGAACGCCTGCCGTAAACAATTTTCTTCTTTAGCACGCAAGTGTCAAATTACTGGCGATTGAGCATGGTTCAATTGAGTTGTTCATTGGACTGGTGTTTTACTCTGATTTTGATATCATTTCTCGTTTCATTGATAAGAATACGAGTGCGTCGACTAGAGTAATTTTCATAAGTTGGTTGCCACTTATGCAGGTGAGTGGTGCTATCTTTTTTAAAAATTTGTGAAATCATTTCCCGAAAATGATTAGACATATTACTACAAAAATGTGATTTGGTTGAAAGGTAAAAGTGATGTTTATAGCATGTTTGAAACATGAAAATCTAGATTGGGCATTTACTAATTTTCGGTCATTAGTGAATTGTTTGAGAAGCGTTTTATAAAAGACGTTTCCAAATGGTACAAATTTATAAAAATGAATTCCGAAATTGTGTGAGAAAAGTATTGTGGAACACTTAGTGATTTCCATGATATATTTTTTTCGATGAATGAAGTTGAGAAATGTTATAAATTTCGAATTTGCTAAACCTTTTCGTAAAAGAATTACGAAAAAGCCATTGATTTTGAGTATGTTTATGAAAAGTTACCGGTAATGAATTGTGAAATGCTTTGTATTTGTTGAAGTAGGTTTTGAAATGTGATATAATTCTATTTGCCAACCAATTTGTGATCTCAATTATGATTTTGGATTATGCATTTTGAAGGATGTTGATTGAATGTTCAATATTGATGTGAACCGGACGAGAGGTTTGTAGATATGTGCATACTAGTTTATGATATTATTGTGGGCCGAACCACCGATATTATAAGTGGAGACCTTGTCAAAAAGAGAATCTTGGTTGCCTTGTCATAGAGTAATATGGTGATCATGGTTAGACATTTGAGCACGAGTTTGGTCAATGGAATGGATCATCCGGATGTGATTCAAGTTTAGTTGATAGAATAGGTCATTGACGTGTGTTATGATAGAGATTAACCAATGGACGCAACCATTGATATTTCAATTGCGATAGCGGTTTAAACGAGTATTTCTGAGTTATGTGAATTTTGCTAAAAGTAAACAACCCATGCTCGATTTGATATATACATATATATTATATCTTGAGTTTGGATCATGAATTTCTAGTGTGCTTTTGTAAATATGCATAGTAAGTATTCGATCTGGTTAGAAGATATGCATCCTTTTCACGAAATTGTGATTGCTCATTCTTTTCTTTTTCAATATTTTCAAGTTCCTTGGTTAGTGGCTAATATAACTAGAATGTTATCGACGAGGACCTTTGGGAACTCATATTGGGTGATTTGAGGCTGCATCCTTCGTGTAGAAGAGTAGTCGTGTCATCTTTTTTTTTTTTTTTTTTGCTAGAAATTGAAATGTGACATTTGTTAGTATTAACTAAATTAGTTTTAATATAATAAGTTTAAGATTAAATTAATTTAATTAAAAAGTTTTTGGCTTGATTATTATTATTATTATTATTATTATTATTATTTGTACTTTCCCCAAGCTCAGAATCCAATAGATACGAGTCAAACTAGACGGCTACACAGACCACAGCTAGCATGACGTCGTCGCTCACGTCCTATCGATCTGTCCACTTCGTTTTTGTGCGTTTCCTTAATTCCCATTGGCTAAAGACTCGTAGGCATGGATGATAGCAATGTACAAGGCGATTTAATGCGAACTTAAACCTTTTCTTTGAGTTCCAGCGACTTCAGGACAAGGGCAAGGACGGGACACGTCACTAAGGAAGTGGCTTCTAGCTAGGAAAATCAACCGGTGGATCCTTTGTCCTTATCGTTTTTTCGTACGTGTCTTTCTTGAATTTTGAAAAAGATTTCGCTGCAGGAAAATAAGTCCGATACCTTTGAAAAGCCGAATTTCTTAAAAATGCGAGCAAAAATTTACGTGTCTTCAATTTAAATGAATATAAAATACACTTAATAGAAATCGAAAGCGGAAATATATATACAAGAGAATCTGACATTTGAATATAAATGTAACGGGTAAAATACAATCGATGCAGATCAAATTCCTTTTATTTTTATTTTTATTGTCATCACATGTGCCATTAAGTTTAGTGCCAGAGAAATTGGAAAAAGACCATTATCATTATGCTGCTGCTCTGAAAAATGCTCAGTAATTAAAGACGGAAATAAATAAATTTTAATGGACACAACTACCCACTCCGGCGAATTACATTTTGCCTTTTAGTTCTTTCGATTGTGTTCCATTTATATTTTGCTATTCCCAAGTGCTTTTCACATTACACTTTCAAAAGCAGGAACCAGAACAGCACCTTAGGCAAAGAGGAGAAGAATAACGACGCCAACTTTCGGAGAAGAAAGCAAAGAGCAAAATTGAATCCATTTATACTTGGAGATCAAGGGCTACTGGCCGGCCCTTCCTAGATCTGGATAAGGGTACGCAATCCGGGCACAGCAGCCTTGTTCGGGTCCAGTGAGGGCCGCGGCACTCTCACTTGACCTATTTGTATTTGGAGAGTAAGAAGGGATGATTGCCGATCAATTGATCCTTTTGGAATACCTTTTAGGTCTCATCCTTACCTTTTATACGGTAACACATAAAACACGTCAAGGGGTTGATAAGAATCAACATGGTTTATTGTCACAAAAACCCTAGAACAGTCTACATGGATTGCAATCACAAATCCGCTGAAGCACGCACGCCAAGTAATCCTAGAATCAAAATGCCAATATTTAATCAAAACACTAGTCAACCAGTCTCTTGGCTAAACGGAGGCTCATTGGCGCCGGACATCATGGATGAAGCGACCCAAAGACAAGTAAGAAGAGCCACCCTCCGCCAAAGCCTTCCTGCTCTTCTCGCTCATCTCCTTCACCTTCTTCCTCCTCTCCCCGGCCTCCTCGCCCTCCATTAACTTTTTTATCCCAATCTCTATATCGTCTGCAGTCACCAAGACGTTACTCTCCTCGGCGAGATCTCTCCGATAGTCCATTTTGATCTCCGCTGCGAGGCCGAGCTCCACCACCAGCTCGAACGCGTTGAAGTGTTGCTCCGCATACTGTGGCCACGCGGCCATCGGCACGCCAAACCATATGCTCTCTAGGGTGGAGTTCCACCCGCAGTGCGACACGAACCCTCCGACGGCCCGGTGGGCCAGGACTGCGACCTGTGGGGCCCACCCAATCACTCTCCCGGCGCCGGCCGTCCTGTCAAGGAAACCCTCGGGCAGGACCTCCGCAGGATCCGTGTAGTCGCAAGGGGCTTCCCACTTGCCCTTCGCTGGTGGCCTCCGTAGGGACCACAGGAAGCGGTACCCGCTCCGCTCCAACGCGCAGGCAATCTCTTTCACCTGGTCCTCATCGAAGCTCCCGTGGCTACCGAAGCACAGGAACACCACTGACGCATCAGGCTGCTGGTCGAGCCAGTCCATGATCTCAAAACCCTTCCTGCTCTCGACCTTGATGTTCAGTATGGGGCCCACAGGGTACACCACAGGCGCTCCAAGGCCGGCCAAGGCCTCCACCGCGAGTGGTTCCAGCTCGGCGAATGTATTTACCAAAATTCCCTTGGTTTCCCTAAACCTTCGAGCGTGGCCCAATAAAATGCGGCAGTCTTCTTCCGTGAACACTTCCGAGGGCAAGAACTTGGCGGCGGGCAGCGGGTTGGCGAAGCACGGGAAGTCCAGCTCGTCGTCAGAACCCTTGAGCCTGATCAGATCCCTGTGTTGCTCGTCTTGGAGAGACTGAAGGTACAACATGAGTCCAAGGACTGCCACGCCCGACGTGATGTACATGTACGAAGGGACGCCCAACTCGACGGCCACGTCAATCATCGAGGTGCAGAACATGTCAACAACAAACCCCTCAAGCCGTGGCGAGCTACAGGCGGTGAGTTCGGCAACGGCTTCTCGGACGTCGGCTTTGTGGCTTTCCATGAAGTGTTTGAGGAAGGCCATCCAGGAAATCTCCGGGGAGAGGTTTCGCGGCGGAACGAGGACGAAGCGAATGCGGGCAGCAACGGAAGCGGTGAAAGACTCGACATAGGAGTCGATCGCGGAGTCGAAGGGCAACTTCATGATGAGGACTGTAACGGAGAGCCGATGGTCGCGGTCAACGAGGAGCTTGGCCATCTCCACCATCGAAACCAGGTGGCCGAGGCCCGGCGAGGGGATGAACACGAGCTCGGATGTAGTACCCATGATGATGATGAAATTTCTTCTTTTTCCTTAGTGAGTTGAATGGTTTGCGGACATGATGACGAGGGGGAGGCTCTTATGGAGCTCAAGTTAAGCCTACAAGGTGACATTTGCTGGTGGAAGGGGGTGAGGTCGTACCGACCGTAACTAATATCAGTGCAAGAATAATTCGAAAAACCTGATCTTCTTAACACGATATAATTCATGCCGATGTCGGTGGTTGTTATTTCCCGACCGTCTTATTTATAAAAAAGCAAACATCGATATCAGCGCACAAGTTCAATCTATGAAGTGAAGTGACTAGTTAATAACTTTTATACGTAATTCTTAATAGTTTTAATATTATATTTTAGTGGAGAAAATCAGAAAAAAAAAATTTTGGTCCGACAATGCGCATGTTATTCTTTTGACTTTATCCAATGGGGGACAGATTGTGTGCTACGGCCAAAGTGGAGGAGTTTTACCATGCATGGCAACTGGCAAGATCGTGACATGGGGACCAATAAATTTCTTCATCCTTGATTGATTTTTCTTCAGAGTGGTGAAGACATCTCGTGATCAATCATATCGATTAAACGAGACGAAAAAAGTGATATTGAAGCATTGATCTATCTTTTCATAATAATTTTTTAAAATTGTGAAATTGCCATCTTAACCATTTTATATTTGTGGTGTATTTGTTTGAGTGAATGATTTTTTTACACTTTAGTTTTATAAACTTTCACGTATTTGATTTACCAAAAAAAAAAAAACTTTCACGTATTTGATTTGCTAAAAACGATTGATCAACAAAAAATCATTTACGCTCAGAGAAAATTTGCATGCTTAAAGTTAAGAAAATAAATTCCCTAAATAGAAAAGGAGAAGACATTTTTATGGTCCTAATAAATATTTTTCTTTATCATGAAATTTTTCTCGAAATAAAAACAAAAGATTCTTTATTATTTTGCCAAATTTTTACACTTAAAACGTACAACATGAATCTCACGAAAAGTGAGGCAGTTTGAAAATTCGACTTATTATCGAAATTTCAATAAAGAATAGATATATTTCATTAATACGCTCCAATCGATTCTCACTCAGAATTAGCTACTCTGAGATGACTAACTGAAGGGGAATGGCTACATAGGATTCTAAATAAGTGGACCTCATCAGTCGATACGCATAATTCCTAAACAGCCGCCTATTGTTCCAAGGATTCGATAGAATCGTTATTTAATGAATTTGACCACGAAGTGAATTCCGATATTAAACAATCGAATTCTCCTGAATGTTCCAATAGAGATTGGTTTCGGTTGCAGTTAGACCGTCAGTTGGCCAGACAGCTTGAGAACGTCACGAAGCAAGATGTGAGTTGGAATTTTATCGGTTTGCCCTTGGTCTGCGCTAAGCCCCTATATCGAAAGTGATTATATTTATGGTATTTAAAACGTGTTAGTTTAGCGAGATTTTTTATCTGCATTCGTTTGCGCTCGATGCTCGATCAGTGCATTTGGCACGAATCTCAAGAAAGTGTTTCGTCGAAGGTCACATCAATCAATCATGTATCGTCCATCAAATCAAATCTAGTCATTTCAAAGTCAAATCACTTAATCCATCACAAATCCATCAAAATACACCAAATCCCAACAACTCCTTTAACCACCCCATTTACCACTATTCATTATTTTGTCCCATTAGCCTTTATAAATTAAGAAGCCCTTCTCTCTCTCTCTCTCTCTCTCTCTCTCTCTCTCTCTCTCTCTCTCTCTCTCTCTCTCTCAAATTTTTGGCCAAACCCTCTCCTCCTCCCTCTCACCCAAAACTCCCTCTCTCCCTCTCTCGATTTTCCTCACATCGGCCACCCCATCGACGCAGTCCACCATCGCCGTCCACGCCACCATCGCCCACCCCTCGGTCGTGTCTCCTCTTGGTAAGTCCCTAGTCCTTGTTCCTTCATTTCCTTGGCCTTTAAACCTCCATTGGACCCCTGACCAGTCTCACCATCCTCCGTCTCCTTTGTTGGTCATTCTCGCTCCAACGAAGCTCCGGCCTCGTGGTCTTGTCCCACTTAATTCCTAGACCCCTCTAACCCATAAGTCCATTATTTTTAGGCTTGGGAACATCTTGAAAGAAGTCGGAACAACCCCCTCATCGTTGTGTTTTCTCTCTCAGCAGTGAGCTCCATTTCGGCCATTGCGAGTTTTCGTCGTCGTCGTCGCCGTTCAAACTTCATTCCGATAAGCATAACCTCTAACTCTTGCCTAGGAGTGTGGCACATGACTTGTTAGGGCTTTAGGATGACTAGTTCAAGGTGAAAGATTAGAGAATGGACTAGTTAGCTTGAAACGATGCAGACCGTGTAAGATTGTGGGCTGATTTGTGGGCTTGTAAACTTCATTCAAGTTGCGAGGAGAAGGTTTATGGGTTGAGATGGTGAGGTTTGTTAGGTGGTTTGAGTGGTGAGATTTGATTATTGCTAGAAATAACTAGTTCGGGCTTAGTTGAGCAAGTTGGGTTCGAAGGGCTTAGAGTATGGATTCATGCGAGACGCGATAATTATTGTTCATGGCACTTAGGGTGCTGTCCATGGAATGTTTGAGGTGTAAATTGTGAGTCCCAGGTGTAGTTCGTGAGCTTTGGGAGAGGTATTAGCTCGAAATAAGCTTAGGGGGACTAGTGTTCGATTAATGATTAAATTTCGACAAGATTACGGATTGAATTATAAGTAATTGAACACATACGCTTGAAAAATATATTTCAACAATCATTAGCAACATGCCATGTTTTATGTCCATGTTGTACGTACTGATTGGGAGATGCATGGTCGTGCTTGAAATAATCTATTGTTGCTGTTTCTAGACAATTGAGTATGTGGCATACCTTGTATGAACTCATTGGCACGAGAACATGGCATGCATCATGTGTAGCGAGATAAGGGAGCGGACGGCCCTGATGCGTGTTTACCTGGGGAGTTTGGAGGGATAAATGTGCCGACCTAATGTGCCTATATGACACAAGTCAAGGCACAGTGCGCCCCGAACGTGCACGACACAAGGTAGATGGAGTGATAAGATGCCAACCTAGGTCTTTGCGCATTGAGGCATATATGCGGGTCGAGGTACGGTGCTAGCCTGATGCGTATCGTACTCGGGCGAGGCACGAACCTAATGCGTACAATACATGGGTCAACAGTATTTTGATACCGAGCATCGAGCATCGAACATTGAATCATGGCATGCTCCAGTTATCATTCATGATGTGTGGATTCGTCCTGTATACGTATGCCTATTAAAAGATTTGAGCATGTGTAGATTAGACTCTATCTGGAATACTGTTGGAACCATTAGTCTGAGAGTGCCAACTTGCCCTAGAACTGTATGTTAGGGCCAAACCAATGAGCGTATTGCACCCTACGCTAGACTTCGGGGTGAGCTTATTGAGTTTTCAACTCACTGGCATTATTTGCCAACATTTTCAGACCCTCACCCGTAGAGATGAACACTCCACCGATTCGTTTTGGACTTCGTGTGGAGGTGGAGTGTGGGGTGACCCATTTTGATGAGGTTGATGGATTTTTTTGGGCTAGATATATTACCACTATTTGGGTAGACGAAGGGGGATCACTTTTGATACCCCATAGGTACGAGGTGTGGAAGCTTAGGAGGGGTTTGGAGTTCAGAGGCCTAGTACGGAGTTTGGATGTACCAATCGATGAGCCTGGCGATCCGTTCCTAGTTCGTGCTGTTACTTTTGGTGGAGAGGTCGTCGACCCAGATCCTAGTGAGCAGCTGCCTTCAGAGGGGCAGATGGAGATCAATGGCCACGACGAGGATGACCTATGGATACCGAGCTCTCATCTCTCGAGTACGAGGAGGAGTCTGATCCTGAGGAGCTGCCTTGGCCGTCAGACTCGAGCGACACTAATCAGGAGTAGGCCTCTAGATATGTACCCCTTTTGGATCGTGGGATTAGCCATGTGTTATCTTGTACCCCAAACGCTTGTGGATTGATATATATGTATTACTGATTGTTGTTTATGACTATGTATCTTCTCTCTTCTACCTCATTCTCTTGTGTGCTTGTCTAGGTGTTAGTATTGCTTCTGCAGGTGAGCTTTGGCGCGTGTGTTGTCTGGCCACGATGAATCCTGGGTTGTCATCGTCATCGTGGGCTAGGCGAACGCTGGTTGACGGGATGTCACGAGCCCATAGGATTTGGGACATGACAAAAAATATTATAATATTAACACAGAATAACAAGATCTTACAAATTAAGTCAATACGAAAGCTAAAAAAAAAATAACGATGAATGATAAAGGACATTAGAGATTACGCAGTTCGATCTGAATATCGGTATCTATATTTATGGAGAGCGCCATTAAGAACAATTCATTATAATTAGAGAATTAGAGTTACAATCACTCAATATGCTTGTATTTTTTGTACCTAAATTATATTTAAATTCAAAGTGTTTATAAATAAAATAACTTGACTGGATATAAAACAAACTCACGTAAAAATCACAGTGTTTAGACTCTTCCGCACATGATAAAGAGAACTTTACCGAGTCATCCTCGTCTTTGTTTTTTCTTCTCACGTCGTCCGTGGAGTCTATGATTACCACTTCTTCCTTTTTCATGCGGCTCCTAGAGGGCATATGCGGCACACTCTCGGCTCTTCTTGGCCTTTGCAGGCTAGAGAACAAAAGGCAAAACCCTTGCTTTTTACTTTCCTTTGCTTTCCTCTAATTGCTCCTAGGGCCCACAAGCTTTCTTTGTACAACCGAAAAAAGAAAGCCACACTTTCTTCTCAAAGTTTGATTGTGCATGTAAACATACAACAAAATGAAGGCAACTCCTTTTTTTTTTGTCTTGTAGTGGTAGAAAGCTTTTGCCCTTTTATTTTGTTCTATATCATGGCTGTAATTACATTCAAGGCACGCACATTGTAAATGGATTTAAACTTGAGATGTAATTTAATAATTATCCACCTCAGCTCAATATTTGAAGCTAAGTTAATAGTGCTTACCATCCATGCTAACTCTCTTAATAGTCCCGACGAGCGCTCACTCTCTACAGAGCTTCAATTTCACTAAAGAAACATGGTTATGCATCATATCTGTTGAGTTCTCTCTTGTCACTATCTTTTTCACAACAACCTTATCATTTGCTAAGATATATTGGATGAAGTGATACCTGTTATTAATATGCTTCATTCGCTCATAATAAATTAGATTATATGACAGATAAATTACACCTTGATTGTCACAGTATATATATCAACACTTATATGTTCTAACTCAAAGTCCGAGAGCTACGTTGTAACCATACATTCTCCTTCGCTATAAAGGTAAGTGCCATGTACTGTACCTTAGTCAACAACAAGGCCATGTGATCCTATAAGGACGTCTTCCAACTAATTGCATCACTTGCAAGTATAAATATGCACCCTGCTAAAACTTTGCATTCATCCAAGTCGCTTGCATGATTAGAATCCACATAACAAATGCTCTCACATCCATTACCATTCCTTTGATACGCTATACCAATGTCTATTGTCTCATTCCAATATCTGAAGATACATTTCATAACCACCCAATGAGTTTTTGTCCTATTGTTTCCACACAAAAAAAAAAACTACCCAATGTATTTTACCAGAACGCTTCATATAATGATTGACTATGCTCACAACCTGTGAAATATCAAGTTTAGTGCAAACTATACCATATATAATACTACACACTACACTTGAATAAGAAACACGAGACATGTGCTCCTCCTCCTCCTCAATCTATGGTGATAACTTATCTGAAAGTTTAAAGTGCTTCGCTAATGATATACTCATAGACTTCACTAATTGCATATTAAAATGTGCAACAATTTTCTTAATATATATTTTTTTAGACAGACATAACATTCTTTTAGCCCTATCTCCATACCCAAAATTTTCCTTCCAGCACTTAAATTTTTTTCATCTCTAATTTAATACTCAACTCCCTCTCCAGTACATCAATATCAGACATATTCTTAGCTGATATCAGTATATTGTTAACATATAAAAATAGATATATTAAAGGTCTATCATCCAGTCTTCTAAAATAAACACATCTATCCATCTGACTTTTCGAAAAATCCTAACTAGTCATAAAAGCATCAAAACGCTTATACTATTACCTATGAAATTTTTTCAGCCCATATAACGATTTCTTTTAGTAAACAATGATCTTCCTTACACGAAATAATAAATCCCTCTAGCTACTTCATGTAAATATGCTCTTCTAACTCACCGTAAAGAAACATTATTTTCACATTAAGCTACTCTAACTCAAGATCCTATACAGCAATTAATGCAAGTAAGATATGAATAAAAGTATGTCTTACAATGGGAGAGATTGTAAATGCCCTCTTTTTGTGTATATCTATTCGCAATAAGTCTCGTTTTATACCTCACTGCCTCAACACCGCAAACGCCCTCCTTTCATTTGTAGACTCATTTACTTCTAACAATCTTTTAGCTTTTTGGTACTTTAACTAGCTCTCATGTCTAATTTTGATGGAGTGATTCCATTTCTTTACGCATAACCCCTAGCCACTGTGACGACTTATTACTAGCCATCGCCTCAAAGTAAGATGAAGGTTCATCTGTGTCCACCTTATCATCTATAGTCAATCATAAGCAATATATGTATAAGCATAACTTACCGATGATTTAATTTACATTCTCTATCTGTGGTTATACTATGCTACAGCTGTGATGATTGTTCAATATTACTGACTTTAGAAATTGTGGCCTCATCTACAATCTCAACCTCTGTTACCTCTAAGATCTCTGGATTCCCACTCGAAGCTTTACCTCACCACTGACACCATGATTTGTCTGTTCTGCTATTAGTGTTTTAGGACTCTTTTGTCAAAGTATTGCAGTCTCGTCAAAGATCACGTCTCTGCTAATTAGAAAATTGGGTAATTTGGGATCAGTGCACCACAACTGACAGCCTTTCACCTCATGTGCATAACCCAGAAATATGCACTTCTTTGACCTCAGCTCAAGCTTACTATCGATGCATGAGTATATGCAAGATATCTGAATAACCACATGATTTACCCTCCCATAATTGAAATCATCCATATAGTACAACCCCCTTTCTTAGCACCCCGCCCAATGATCTCCTTTATGAGGATATCCTGAAAAGGACAAAAAAAAAAGGATACATTATAGCAATGCAATTGAGCTCTTCAGTGGCTTGACTGATAAATATCCATTTATTTGACAATGATGAACTAGTGGGGTGTGAGATAGAAAGAGTGAGGGTGAAAGAGCAGCAATCCTAGCTCCTTTCATAGAATAAGTAGTTCCATTAGCATTAATAATACTATGACGCCTTCATTATGTAACCCTGAAAAAGTCATTTGGATTGAAGCCCATGTAATATGTAGCTCATGAATCAATAATCGATCCACTGTGCTCATCTTGATTAGAAGTAAATAAAATACATCCATGATTATCTTCACATACTGTAGTTGAATTACTAGTTGGTTCTACCTCAGAGACTAATGACAGATGAGGTTTTATAGTTACCAACGAAGCTTTTCCTTTTTCTCCATTCACCTCACTTTCAGCCTATTTCTTACCTTGAGTTCTTTCCACCAATCTGGATACCCATATAATTTAAAGATGTCTCATTGGTGTGTTTCATGTTCCCACAATGCATGCATTCACCAGATGGTTGGATTTCTATCTTGGGTTTGTGTTGTTTCTTCTACCATTTGAGGAAACACCCTTTTTGAAAATTTGCAACATTGGCACCTCTTGGATCTCGTTAGTAGAGGCCATGTTGGCCCCCATCTTATTCCCTCTCGACACCATGGCAGTAGCTTGTGTGGTGTTTGTCCTTGCTAACATCACCACTTACCGTACATCTCCCCGTCGAACACAAGCGTATGTTTGCTCAATTGTAGGGAAAGGTTACATCTGGAGCACATCAGCTCAAACTTCACCCAAGCAATCATCTAATCCATCAAGGAAAATATACACTCTATCTTCTTGTATAGTAAAATTGTGTCTCTTTGTATCAATAGGAGATATTATCATATTTAAATGGCAGAAATCATTCTCCCTCCACAAGCTTTGAAGACCATTGTAGTAGGGTTCAATGGGTCCTCCAGCTTATCTCATTCTACCCGCACCTCTTTTGAAATCATAAACTTGAGAAGTATCAGTTCCATCCAAATAAGTAAAAACAACTGAATCCACATTGTCTTTGCTGTTGGGCAATGGATAAAGTTACCTATCAAGGATGGATCCATGTAATTAATCAACCACGCTGTCACGGTTGAATCCTCGATTTTCCACTTTCTAAAGCTTAGGGTCTGTCAGTTGAGGTTGAGGAAGATCCCCATTGATATATCACAATTTGTCTTTGCTAGAGATATACATCTCGACAACTTAGGACCAAAGGCCATAGTTAGTGCCATCCAACTTGACGACGATCTACATTGCAGAAGATTCATGGTGTGATGTCTAAATTTGGCTCTCATTTTGAGTCAGGATTTGTTGTGTCAAATCCTCAAGGACTGTTGATGCCAAAGGACCATCGCTACAACCTTGTTGAGTCTCCAATTCATTTCTATCTCCCATGTTGTTTCTCACGTAGCAAGTCAATAATGCTTCTCTAATACCATGAATAACATAAGATTTTTGCAGACAAAGAAAATTTGAATGAGAAGCTTTGGAGGATTGGAATTCTATATATCATCCTATCTGTCTTACATGTATACAAGGACATATAAATACAAGAATGTAGAAATAGGAAAAAAAAATATACAAAGTGCTATTTTCCTGTTGTATAGACTAAGTGTCAAACATTAGTGATTTATGGAATCAATCAATCTTAGACCTACAAAATAAAATCACATCTTCAACATTTAGTGTCAATTTACAGCTTACGTCAACATTGCCGTCCCTTCTTTTCGATTGAATTTCCTTTCCATTTTTCTCTCTACTTTCATCAAATTCATATTTCATATGGATTAATGTTCTTACCTTGTGTTAGTTCATTTCCTAATTTAACATGCATGCATCACATGAGAATTACTAAATAAAGTTCTAAATATATTGTCATTGTGTCAATTCGGTCCATTTGGCCAATTTTTGTTGAAAATCGATGACGTAACGCTGCCGAGGTTGGCATAACAATGTTTTAATATTTTTGAATATTTTTTCTCTTTTTTTCCGGCCCTTCTTCTTCGTCCAGCTAATCGCTGGTTATTAAAATTGCCACATTAGCGCCGGCAGCACCACATCAACTATCTTCAATAAAAATTAGTCGAATAAACTTAATAGACACAAATCTAAAAAATATAGGATTGAATTAAAAAAAAGATTTTGAACTAAGTTGTCATAATTACAATAGATTTAAGATTTTTTCGATAATTTTTCCCCACCTCACACATGCGCTCACCCAGCCAAGCAAAAATAAAAATGAGAATGGCCAAATCTTGCATAGAGGCCGGGCTCAATCGTTCATGTGCGCTTGGTGTTGACAATTCAAGTGAGTTTAGGGTCCTTGTCTTCTAAATCCAAGCTCTTTTTGCACATTGGAAGGATTTGAATGCAATTGACCTACGTCTCATTCTATGCGGACATGTTGTCCCCTAAACAAATGTCTCATTCTTCACGAAGAATGCTATACTAATCATCAAGAACCAACATTGAGAAGCGTCGAGCCATGGGGGAGGTATGAGCATTGTGTGACTGAGACAAAGAAAAGTGAGAGTGAGAGGCATGGACAACGAGCGTGTGTGACTGAGCAAGAAAATGATGGGAATGAAGGTTTTGAAAATTTGAAATAATAGGAAATAGAAAAAATCAATCTTCAGGTAGGTGGGTCCACACCTAAAATTAAGAGCCAAATCAATATTTATTGGTTCCAAATATTAGGAAACAAAAATCTACCCAATTCGGTCCGATTCTTTTGCTCACTCTTACTCAATCCATCAATCCCTAGTGTTTTTATCTCATCGTATATTCCCATCCTACTTTATCGAACAAGCCTCAAGTGCAGCTCCAGATCATGAAGTGGCCCATGGCATTCTTCCTTGTTAAGGGCATACACGGTATGGGGTCATTCACGGGCACATCTCAAAAAAGAACACCGATAACGTTGTCATGACAATCAATAATTGGAAGGTAGTTGTCTAGCTTCTCAATTTAAAAATCACAATAATTATATCTTCTACAAATTATATAGATTGATCTCATTTGAACTATTAATCATGTAAACTCTACGATAACACTCACTCGATTATTGACTTAGATAATATTGGTGTAAATAACCTACATGCATATTATATAATAACTCCTCAATTTTATCATGATGTGACTCATATAAATCACTCAACATTTTCAACGTGAAATAGCTTCTCAGGCACATCAGATGAAAAATGCGCTCAGTGCATCTCATCCCTTCGATCTCGTTTGCCTCGCGATGAACCAGTTAACATTCTTCAAATGCATTGGGTTGACATGTGTGGGGTTCACTTTAGGCTTTCCCCGTATTTGCGATTAATAATTAAATTTAAGGTTCATTTATTTAATGAAAAATGAATCTTTCATTAAAATATTTAAATATATATTTTTATCAATAATGTAATTTTTCTGATTATTTATTTTAAGCGATGTAAAATATTTTTTTATGAAAAATATTTTTTTAATTATTTATTTTCTGTAAAATAAAGGGGGCCGCAGAATTCAAGGCATGAGGAGTCAAAGTTGACGGCGGGGCAGACCACAATCAGCATGACGTCCTCACCCCGTCCTCCTGATATGTCCGCAACTTTTTGTGTGCTTCCTTCATAGCCACTAACTGAAGTGAAGAAAAAAGACTCGCAGGTTGAGGTCCACAAGAGCCTCCAACTGATCATCGTCTTCGCAGCCGAGTCAACTCAGCGAAGGAAAAGAAGGATTCTCGGAAGGAATCATCGTCATCATGAGTACTGAATCGGAGCTAGTGTTCATTCCATTTCCGGGTATCGGCCACCTGGTGTCGATGGTGGAGATGGCCAAGCTCCTTGTCGACCGCGACGATCGGCTCTCCATCACCGTCCTCATCATGAAGTTGCCCTTCGACTCCGAGATTGATTCCCGCGTCGAGACTCTCGCCGCCTCCGTCGGTGCCCGCATCCGCTTCGTCCTCCTCCCATGGCAAAACGCCTCTCCGAGGACGTCCAAACTGGCCTTCCTCCATCACTTCATGGAGAGCCACAAAGCCGACGTCCGAGAAGCCATCGCCGAGCTCTCCGCCTGCAGCTCGCCACGGCTCACAGGGCTCGTCGTCGACATGTTTTGCATCGAGATGATCGACGTGGCCATCGAGTTCGGCGTCCCTTCCTACATGTTCTTCACTTCGGGCGCGGCGTTCCTCGGAATGATGCTGCACCTCCAGTCTCTCCAAGACGAGCAACACATGGACCTGACCAGGCTCAAGGGCTCCGACGCCGAGCTGGACTTCCCGTGCTTCGCTAACCCGCTGCCCGCCGCCAAGTTCTTGCCCTTGGAGGTGTTTGTGGAAGAAGACTGCCGGATATTCTTGGGCGACGCCTTGAGGTTTAGAGAGACCAAGGGGATTTTGGTAAATACATTCGCCGAGCTGGAACCACGCGCGGTGGAGGCCCTGGCCAGCATGGGAGCGCCCCCGGTGTACCCCGTTGGCCCCATACTGAACATCAAGGTCGAGAGCGAAAAAGGTTTTGAGATCCTGGACTGGCTCGACCAGCAGCCGGATGCGTCGGTGGTGTTCCTGTGCTTCGGGAGCCGCGGGAGTTTCTCCAAGAACCAGGCGAAAGAGATTGCCCACGCGTTGGAGCGGACTGGGTACCGCTTCCTGTGGTCCCTACGGCGGCCACCGGCGAAGGGCATGATGAAAGCTCCCAGTGACTACGCGGATCCCGCAGAAGCCCTGCCCGAGGGGTTCCTTGATAGGACGGCCGGGGTCGGGAGAGTGATCGGGTGGGCCCCGCAGGTCGCAGTCCTGGCCCATCCAGCCATCGGAGGGTTTGTGTCGCACTGCGGGTGGAACTCTACCCTTGAGGGCATTTGGTTCGGCGTGCCGGTCGCCGCGTGGCCTCAGTACGCGGAGCAACAGTTCAATGCATTCCAGTTGGTGGTGGAGCTCGGCCTCGCGGCGGAGATCAAGATGGATTACCGGAGAGATCATGCGATAGAGATTGACGGTGTCGTGACGGCAGACGAAATAGAGGGAGGGATAAGGAAGCTAATGGAGGGCGAGGAGGCCAGGGAGAGGAGGAAGAAGGTTAAGGAGGTGAGCGAGAAGAGTAGGAAGGCTTTGGTGGAGGGCGGCTCTTCTTACTTGTCTTTGGCTCGCTTCATTGAAGATGTCTTGAGTCAATGAGCCTTCGTTCATCCCACCTGGTGTCGACGGTGGAGATCGCCAAGCTCCTCGTGGGCCGCGATGACCGGCTCTTCGAGGACGACTCCCGCGTCTAAGTCGCTCGCTTCACGATCCTCCCTCCGGCCAAACCCCTCCTGGGAGTAGCAAGGCTGTGATGGAACCTTTACTTCCTTTCACAAAATAGTATTTTGAATCTTTTACTTGGAGTGTGTTCTAGTAATCTTGTGACTATAATCCATATTTAATACGATATAGAAGGATGGCGGCTACGAATAATACTACATTCTTGATAACGTAATATCGATGAAGAGCCGTTCATTATGATGATGGCTGTTATTTGCAAAAATAACAATAGATATTTATATAAAGTGTTCAACGATAATTAATTTATAAAATTTTACATAGACCGAAATAGATTTTCTCGTGTTTGCTCCTCTAAGTGACTGGACCTTCGACATCAAGCATTCATGGAAATCGTCATCATGTTCAAAGTCAAAACTCCTGTTCATCCCGTCACAGGCCACCGGCCCCGGGCCACTGTTTCTGGCGATCGAGATGGCCAAGCTCCTGGTCGAGCGCTGTTAAATATGTCTTGAATTTTTTGACATATTATTTGAATGGGCCGTAGGCCCAAACCCAGAGGAATTAGGTTTTCCTTTTTTTTTAAGACACAATATATATATTGTGATTAGGGTTTCATTGTACTTGTACTCTCCTTTTGATATAGTGGAATTTCGTTTTGCCTCGCCCGTGGACGTAGATCAATCTGATCGAACCACGTAAATCTCGTTGTTCCGCTTTTGTTCTTCATTTGATTTCCGCAACAAGCGCGACCACCCCCCACCTACCGATCACCCTTCCTGATCGTGAAGCTGCCACGGTGAGTCTTGGTCCGACATTCACGACCGGACGCGATGGCTCACCGACTTCATGTCCGTTCCCCGCTTTCGTTTTCGGTCGTCTCCCTCGGTCCCGTCCCATTTCCGAGACCCATCCCAGCACGGTCCACAACCTCTGGCACCAAAGGCCACAAGCCCCGCGTGCTCGCCCAGTCTTTTAATCGTTCCCAACTCAAACTCGCCGGGCTGGCCCCCAACATGTTCTGCACGACGCTGATCGATGCAGTGCGCGAGCTCCAGATCCCCATCTACGTGTTCTTCACGATGAGTCCGGCTTTTCTTGGGCTGATGCTCCACCTTTCCTGAGTTTCTTTAACCGGCTTTCAGCTAAGGCCTTGCCTTACTGCCGGGTCACCATCCCAGCCGGAGTCTCCGGCTGAGAACGATCCGCTACAACTCCGGGGGAGTCCAAGAGGACCCATCGAGGCCATTAATCACGCTCTGGTCACACGGCTTTTCCTTTGAGCAAGATTCCGATGTCAAGAGTTTTCGGAGATCACACTTGTCAAGCACCCTCGAATATGGGAGGAATATAATTAAATATATCTCCAATAAAAAAAACGAAAATAAAGCAAATTAAAAAAAAATTGAATAAAGAAGTATCACACCTCTCTCTCCACTGCTTTCTTCTTCTTCTTCTTCTTCTTCTTCTTCTTCTTCTTCTTAATTGTTTCGAAGCATAGTAAGGGGGGATTCGGAGTTACTTTAATTGAAGCGATCGTTGCATTTTCTTCTCTTCTTTTCCCCTTGCTAGAGAGAGAAAGAAAGTCACAAACGCATTAAAATGAGATAACATGGTGAGAGCCCCCAAGAATGGTAATGAAGGTTTTGAAAATTTGGAATTATAAGAATTAAAAAAAAAAGATCCAATCTGGGTGAGTGGGTCCAAACATGAAATTGAGAGCCAAACCAATATTTCTAGTTCCAAATGCTAGGAAACAAAAATCTATCAATTTAGTCCGATTATTTTGCTCACTCCTACTCAATCCGCCAATCCCTAGTGTCTTTATCTTATCCTATCTTCCCATCCTTTTTTTTTAAACAAACCTCAAGCAAGCTCCATATCATGAATGGCCCATTGCATTCTTCCTTGTTAAGGGCATACACAGAAGGGGTCATTCATTGACACATCTTGAAAAAGAACACCAATAATATTGTCATTATTGACGTGCGGTTCATATTTTCCTGCGACATGAAAGTAAATGAGTCCCGTTCAGAGGGCTTTTATGATTTAAGTCCGTACTTTTTCATTAGTAATTTGGTCTTGGGCTTATGAATAGTTACTATTGTATTTTTTTCTTTTATAATTAAGCGATATAACAAGAGACATAATATGCTAATTATAATGAAATCTTTTATTGGTCATAACTCTAAGGGTGAATCAGGATAAAATCTCGTATCTTGATTTTTCTTTTTTGTTACTTTTACGCTTTATTTCGTGTTATTGTGCATCAATCCTAACAATCATAACAATCAATAATTGGAAGGTAGTTCTCTAGCTTCTCAATTTAAAAAAAATATATATATATATATATATCATCTACAAATTATATAAACTGAGCTTATTTGAACTATTAATCATATAAACTCTACGATAACACTAACTTGATTATGGACTCCGTGTGATATTGTTGTGAATAACCTACGTATTATGCAATAAGTTCTCAATTTTATCGTGATGTGACTCATATAAATCACTTGATATTTTCAACGTAAAATAGCTTCTGGGGCACATCCGATGAATATGTGCTCAGTGTATCTCATCCCTTAGATCTCGTTTGTCTCGCGATGAACGTTCTTCAGATGCATTGGTTTGAAATGTGCGGGTTGATCTTAGGTTTTCCCTGTATTTGAGATCAATAATTAAACTTAAGTTTCATTTATTTAATAAAAAATGAATTTTTCATTAAAATGTTTAAATATAAATTTTTATCGATAATATAAATTTCTGATTATTTATTTTAAGGGGTGTAAACTATTTTTTTTATAAAAAAAAATCTTTTTAATTATTTATTTTTTTATAAAATAATCAAAGCCATAGAATTCAAGACATGAAGAGTCAAACTAGACGGCGAGGCAGACCACAATCAGCATGGCGTTGTCACCTCGTCCTTCTGATCTATTTGCTATATTATCTCAAGTTTGAACTATATATGAAATTTGGTTCTGTTTAGTTATTTTCAGACTGAAGGGATTCACTATTTGGCTCATACAAGACTCTTAAATGGATTTGGACTTGCGGTCCCTTTATATGCTCATCATTTGCAATAAAAAGAAATAAAAGGATTTTTTTTTTGCCACTAAAAGACGAAAAAAAGGAGAGCATAATATTATATGTTATGTGGAGGGCAGAAACGTCTTTGTCCATGAAAGAAACAAAACAAGGGTTTTCTTTGTGCTTTTTATTTCCCCTCTGCCGAAGCTGTACAGTGGACTCTCTTTAGGGCATACGAAAAAAAAAAAAAAGGAACCTTTGTCAGGGTCAAAGGAGCCTGCTGGAGCCGCACCAACCACGCAATCGCATGAACAGTGAATGAGAAGGAAGACCACGTCTGAGGTTCTTGTTTTTTGTGGGTTGTGCGAACGTGCTTCTGGTTCCTGAGTTTGTTTTATATCCGGTTAAATTATTTATCTATAAACACTTTATTTTGGGTATAACTTAAGTGCGAAAAATAACGAGCTTATTGAATAATTATAATTTTGATTCTTCGATTAAAGTGAATTATTATTGCTGACTCTTCTCATAAATATAGATAATAATGTGTGGACCGAAATATATAATATTAGATATTTTTATCTTTTTTTTTGTTTTTTTTTTAAATTTATATTTATTTAATTTATAAGATTTTATTATTTTGCATTAATATTACGAACCAATCCGCATCTCTCTTTTTGTGGGCCTCCTTCGTAGTTACTAACCATGGATTCGGATCCCCTGTCATAGTGAAACTATGGCAGGGGTGATATAGTTTTAATCTCGGCCGTCCATTCTCATCGGATGGTCGAGATTTCGCCACGTCATCCGGATGAATTTAACCTAAAATTTGCGCGCCACACTCGTGTACTGTAGCGTTTTTTGAATTTTTTTATTCAGATCTCTCGTATTTCTCTCTCTCTCCCCTCAAAATTCTCTCTCCTCTCTGACGTTTTTCTCTCTCTCTCCCCGACGCCCCTCTCTCGGCGTTCGACCAAATTTCCCCGACGACCAAGCTCCGACCTCCCCCGACCCCAACGACCAAGCTCCGACCTCCCAGATTTCTCCCCGACGAACGCCTCCACTGAGCGGGCTCTACTCTGCCTTGCTTTACTTTGCTCTGCCCTTTCCCCCTTCCGATGCCGTCGCGGGCTCTTAGATTTCTCCCCGACAAACGCCTCCACCGAGCAAGCTTCGACTCCCCTGACCACGCCGACGCCCACGACAATTTCAGTCGCGACCTCTCCTGACGCCGTTGACCAAAGTCCAGAGCTGAGAACCCTAAGTTTCTTCTTTCTTGAATCCCTCTTGACCTCCCTTCCTCTTCACCTTTTATGTTTTATCCATTCCCTCCCTCTCTCACTCTCTCTACAAGGTTTGTTGATATGGCGGAATCAAAAGTCAATGGTTATAAGGAATCAAAGAAAAAGGAGAGAAAGCAATTAGAGAATAGCGTGGTGAGTTTGACGGAGGAAAACCGCGATATCAGTAGCCTGTTGAGGATTGCTCTCGTCGAGAAGGAGGCTGTGGAGAAGACCTTGAATAAGTTGAGAGGAGGTAATGAGCAGAAGAGGGTGCCACCGTTGCAATTTGCTGAAAGGGGGTTACAGAGAGTCGGGTTCAGGTTTATGATGGGAAGTGGGAATGCCGAGCAACCAATGGAGAGCTCAGGCGCATCTAGTACTGGGAGTAAGTCAGATGGTAGCGACTGCGAGGAGGAAGTCGTTAGTGTGATATGTTTAGTTCTTGTCTAGTTCAATCCATTTCTGCACATGTACTAGTTAAATGTTCTTTGAACTGCATTTAGAGTCCCGTTCTTTGTTGTGGCAATTAATGCTACACTATTGTCAACTGTCTGGTATTATTTCAGGTAAAATCTTGTCAATCCTAATTCAGTGGTGCACAAGTACAAATCATTTAGTATTACTCTCAATACAAATTCAATTATTGAGAGGGCAACCATGAGGTCGGCAAAGATGATAATACACAATGCTACATTGAAACTTCCCGATTCTGTTACGTGATTGTTTCTAGGGAAAAGCCATTTTGATAGTGCATATGAGGGCCCGTCTCCAGAAACACATAAACGATAACATTCTTTGTTGAAGAGAAACTTGAGAAACATTCTTCTAGGAGGTGCAACGCCAATCTTTTCTGTTGTCACAAGTCCCGACATACTGCAACCTTCTGCCATAACAAAGTTATAAGCTAGAAAGATAGAAAAGGATGATCTCCATTTAAGTTCACATGGTAGAGGCATTGCTTCAAGTGTGCAAGGTGCACTTATATGTGTCTCTGTCTGCCTATTTATCTCTGTTTTTTGCATGTGTGGCTGCTTTTGGCCGACATTATGATCCTTCTAAACATCGGCATATAACATGCATTATTCATTGTTGTCCTTTCATTTTTTTTTCCTGGGTTGTGTCATTAATTACTTTTCTAATTTCAAGTTGGTGAATTACTAGTATCTGTTTTGACGTTTATGAAAAACTAGATTGGCGAGAGAATATTGTGAATGATTGGTCTGTAAAGAATCCAATAGAGAGTCTTTAAGGGAATACCCTTGTCTGATTTGTTTCTTTTGACCAGGCTTCAACTGTCGACAGAATAATGAAGAATTTGAGGCAAGAAATCACTCAATTGAGGAAATCTTTAGAGGAATCAAGGTACAAGAGGTGAATCAAGAAATCACTCAATGGTAACAGCTCTCTCTTAGAAGTGAATTTTTCTTGATTGAACAGGTAGTTTCTGCTTATGTTTCCTCAGAAGTTGTTCTACTTTTCTTCTTTCCTTTTATTTTCCATAGGCTTCTATTCAAAAATTTTGCATTGATCGAGATAATTTGCGCAGCTCCACTAGGAAGAATATCGCTGTCTTCTTATTCATCACCCCATGGAAGAAATTAAATTAACGCTATATTTATATTTGCCGGATTTTGTTTGGATTGATCTCAAAAGATTTTAGCTTGCGTGAGGCTCTGAACTTTCATACAATAAATGCAGTGGCCGATTATTATGCATTATGTATTTTTTGCTTTTGATTTGATCGAAACATTACGTCTGTCTATTCAGAAGAAAAGGTATCAGTTTGTGCACGAGGGAAAAAAACGATGGCATTTGAGATCAATCTAAATAAGAAAACGTAGTTTAAGTGATTGTGAATTGTGATCAGTAATATTATCCATCTCCCTTGTTTACTAAGTTTTTTCAGTTATAAGTTATGTATTAGCATCATTCTTGCAGCATGCCAACTCATAAACCATCATAACCAGATTGCATTCTAGACTTCCAGCCTCCCTGATGCAAAGCCATCTTCTTTCACTGATTCACTGCTCTTGTTCAAAAATTGTCTTCCATCATTTTTCAATTGTACAGAGATTTAGATCCGCAGAGGTCAAGATAACACTGGTTTTTCATTTGGAGTTGATGTTGGTAATTGTTCGAAGTATTCACCAGTCCATGTTGGTCAAAATAACACTGGTTAGGTCGTGATTCTGAAGCAAGAACTGGAGAAGACCGAGGCAGCTTTGGACATATCGAACGGGAAGCTAAAACTGAAAGAAGACCTTGCAGCCGCTGCAATGGCCGCGCAGGAGGAAGCAGAAAGGTCGCTTCAACTGGCCGATAGCAGGGCGGCAAGGCTTCGGGAGCGAATTGAAGAGCTAACGAGACAGCTAGAAGAGGTGGATGCCAGGGAAAAGAAGAGCCGCCGAAGGGTTAGACATATATGTTGGCCGTGGCGAATCTTTAAGAACCCTATCGATACTGCGAATGCTAGATTCCCTAACGTAAGGAGGATGTTCCCAGAAATGCAAGCCTTGCTTCATTCTAGCGCTTAACCAATAGCTGTTTCCCGTTGAGCTGGATCACAGTCTCTACCAGGGAACCGCACCTACCATAGTACCATAAAGAGTTCCACGGCTCGATTGTTACACGTGTTTGCTATTCATTGGTTTATTTTTTTTTGCATTTCTCCTCCCCTGTACCTAGAATTTTTTTTATAGCGCTACCACTAACCAACAGTACAGATAGCACACGACACTGTTTTTATGTGATTCATGTAGAAAGCTTTGGCTGTACATCTTCTCTATAGAATTCCTGCCCCAACCTTCCACTTGAAACGGTTCTTTTCTTTATGTTCAAAGCGTCGGCGATCGTGTGCACAAAAATTCTCGGTTTTGAATCGCTCCATGCGTTGCAATTCTCTCAAAATCGCGACTAACTTGTGTCGCGACCCTCCCGAGATTTTCCAGGATCTTGAGGGAGCTAATGGATTGCTAGGCCCATTTTGAAATCTAGGCTTCGCTCGGACCCTCCCAGGCCCATACCAAATCACGTCAGGAAAATTTAAATCGAGGTCGACCTTAGTGTGGTCGGGTGACATGTGAATAGTGTGCATGCCATCGGAGTCGCCACCAGTCATTTATTAGATGGTATGACTGGAAACCCCATCGGACGATTGGGAGAGATCGTCCGATCCTACGAAAACTAGAGATTTAGATTCGGGGACTTGGTTACGTCAACCCGCAAGTCGACGCCCTTTCGGTACCTAAGTTGAATGATTTCCTAATCTAAAGAGTTCATGCAGGCAAGATTGGGTAAGGTAGGCTCTGGAAATCTAATGGGTACATGCGAATGGGAGTTTTTATTCTATCAATCACAATCATGAAATAAATGCGCAATTAGGGAAATCACGTCGAAATCAGTCAATACAAACGAAAGGGAGTCTTAAAAGCCTAGGAAAGCGCATCAATTTAGTTCCAGGATGGTTCGGGGTGATTTGGAATTGTTCAGGTCAGATTGACCGGAGGGGCAGAATGGTCATTTTAGGAGGTTCGGGAAGCCAAAGCCATGAAAATAGGTCAAACCAGTTGAATGTGGTTTTTCCCTAATTTTCACAATTTTTTAGGAATTTCTATAATTTTTCTGGAATTTTTTTGTAATTTTTCCGATTTTTTTATATATTTTTTTAAAGAATTTTCTAAGGATTTTCCCCTATTTTGGACATCTTTCAGAATTTATTATATTTTGAGGATTTTCCTATGATTTTTGAGATTTTTTTTATATTTTCTAGGATTTTATTTTTTGATTTCTAATGTTTTTTAGGGTTTTCTAAGACTTCCTGAGAATTTTCTTATTTTTAGAATATTTTCTATATTTTCTAATATTTTTATTTATAATATTTTGCCTAATTCTTTAAAGCATTTTCTTTACACGTTCTGACAATTTTTCCTAAATTTTTCTACGGATTTTTACGATTTTTCCATTGATTTTTATTATTCATTTTACTTTTTATTCGTTTTCCTATAATTCCCGAATTTCTTGAATTTTTTTACAAGATTTTCAGAATTATTATTATTATTTTTATATATTTTTTTTATTTCTACTATTTTTCCCACTTTTACTTTATTTTCCTATTTTTCTAATTTTAATGTCGAATTTTTTTTTATCATTTTTACTTATTATTTATTTATTTAATTCTATGGACCGAAACGACGCCGTTTTTAACTTTTATAGATTTTTTATTGGTTTTCCTTAGATTTTTATTGTTTTATTTATTTTTTAATCTTATTTTAATTCTCCGGACCGGGTCGGGTTGACCCGGCCCGATAACCCTAACTAAATTCTAAAGCCCAGACTCAAAACGACGTCGTATACTAACTTTCTATTTTTTATTTTTGTTATTATTATTTTTTGGATTATTAAATTAAGTTATACGGATCGGGTCAAATGGACCCGACCCAAAAGCTAAACCCGGCCCAAGGCCCAAGTAAACTACCTAATGGTCGAAACGACGTAGCTTTGAAGATTTTTTTTGAATTTTTTAAGCTTTTCGGATTTTTATTCTATTTTTCCATTTTTCATCCAGACTTTGATCCTACGGCCCAGACTATGCCACGTGGCTTCAGTACAACCGTCCGATCAAATTTGTTATAAACCCTAAACGAACGTGGCATCTGACATGGAGGCCACGTTGGCACCACGCAAGCATTGACCGGGTCAACGAAGGTTGACCTGGTCGACCTCTTAGCCGGAGAAGAAGATCGGCGCCGGCGCTCCATCGCCGACGCCTCATCGGAGAGCCATTCCGACGTCAAGACTTGCCTAAACCTCGTTATTTTAACGCCAGTGGAATCCCAACCAAAGGACGATCAATTTATCTCAATCAACGGACCAAGTTGAACATCTAAACCATGCCTAACCACCTCCGGCCGAAGCTAAACTCCGGCGGGAACTCGTCTTAGCCAAATCTAGTGTAAAACGAATCGGGAAAATCAACGGGCATCATGACAGGGGCACGGGAAAACTTACCTGGTAGTCATGCGACGGCATTCGGCAATAAAGACGAGCATGTGAGCTCGCAACCAGTTCGAAGACAGAGGGATCGGCCAGGGGGTTTCATGCGATAAAAATGCGAAAGGAAGATGGGAATGGGAGCAGTACAACTGTAGGAGTGTTTTAAACCCAGAAATGCGAAGAACAATGGAGAAATGCAGAAACCGCCATGGGAGCTCGAGCTTGAAGGCATCAATGGCAATTACCTTGTTTCGCGACGAAACTTCGCGCGAGACAACTCCTTCTGCTCCTTGGACCTCTAGGAAGCTCGTGATGACGTCGAGGAAGATTGGTGTCGCCTGAATCGCCACGGCACCGCCTTTCAAACTCTCGGCCCAAAAGCTGCTCCAAAACAGAGCATCTCCCCCTTTTCTTATACTCGCCCCTTTCTCTTAACCAACTCTCCAATCGACGAAATCCCTCAAATCTCCTCCTTGATCCTCGCCCAACTAACCCTCGAATTTGCCCAGATTTCCTAATTCCGTTCGAGAATCGCGCGGATTCAAAATCCCCTCCTCCCTGTGCAAATGACAATTTGGGGAAGACGGTGACCATTTGGGTCGGGTCGGGTCGGACCTAGTCGGACCCGACTGACCCAAATCACCTATTTTCTCAAATTGGGCTGCTTAAATTCACAATTTTTTCAAATAAACCCCAAAATTGGATTCTACGACATGAAATACTTTGGAAAAGTGAGTTTCAACGCCGATTTTCTCAAGAATTGACCTAAAACCCTAATTTTAAAATTTGACCCGAGGACCCATTTTGCAAAATCCAAAGCCTTAACAGCCTTTTTTGCAACAATTGACGTCACCAATGGATTCAGAAGATCAAAATCTAGGGGGTGACGTGCCCTGATTTTCAATTCAGTCCCTAGAACATTTTTAATTTCATTTTTAGTGATTTTAGGGACTAAATTGCAAAATCAAAAATTGCATTTAGGTCCTTTTTAGCGTAATTGGACAATTCAGAGGGCTTTTGGACTCGATTTTAATTTTGAAAAATAGAGGGGGATGACACGACTCTAAAAATGTGAAAATGGAAAATTAAAAAAATCTAAAATGGAATTTCTAAAATTATTTAAATGTTCTGAAAAACAAAATTAACAAAGAAACCCTAGATTCTAGACCTAATTTTTCAAAATTTATTCATCAAAAATAAAGGGAAAATTAAATAAAAAATACTGACTATTTTTTGGTAATTTTCTGACTTCAAATGCTATTTTTATTAATTTGTTTTATTATTTCCCTAATTTCTGAAAAATATTAAAAATGCGAAAATAAGGAAAATTATTTTTTGTTCAAAATTGGTTCCCTAGGCTTGGCTGAGGTCCCCAAAGTTGGTTTTGCAATTTTCTCACTTTTTATTTATTTTTTTATGAATTTTTGAAAATAAAATGCAGAAAAATATGGAAAATAAGGAAAATTATTTTTTGTTCAAAATTGGTTCCCTAGACCAAACCGAGGTGCTCAAAGTTGATTTTGCAATTTTCTCACTTTTTATTTATTTTTTATGAATTTTTAAAAATAAAATGCAGAAAAATATGAAAAATAAGGAAAATTATTTTTTACTCAAAATTGGTTCCCTAGGCCAAACCAAGATCCCCAAATTCGTTGTTTTCAATTTTATGAATTTTTATGGATTTTCTAAAAAATTTTGAAAATAAAACTGGTCAAAAATCAAGTGTCAACAGCTGAGACAAAGTGACACTTGAAGTTTAACCGACTCTACTGGGAAAAATGAAAAGTCGTGACATCCAACTCTAGTTTCCTCTTTGACAGCTTAAGTCCAGATTTCATGTTGCTCACTTTGACGTGGGGAGAGAGGGAGAAAAGCTAGTCAGGAGATTTACCTGGAATTTACCTGTTTGCCTCGCGTCGCCATTGACTGCTCCGGAATGAAGACCGAAGGATTCGTTATAAGAAAACCGTAGGGTGATTGAACTCGGACCCGTATGATAGGTCAACCCATGATAGATTCCTAATGAAAGGATTCTATTGATTAAAACTTGATTTGACTTTTGACCCGTATGGTAGGTCATCCCATGGTAGATTCCTAGTGAAGGGATTCTACTGATTAAAACTCGATTCAGACTTGACCCGTATGGTAGGCCACCCCATGGTAGATTCCTAGTGAAAGAAACCTACTGATTTGACATTTGATTAAGATTTGACCTGTATGGTAGGTCGCCCCATTGAGATGCCTATATCAAGGACTTGGTGCCTATATCAAGGACTTTTGCGCCTATATCAAGGACTTGGGGTGCCATTCTAGGATCTGGGAAGACCAAGAATCGTGCGGAAGCTCGAACCCGATTTATCTTATCATTGAGGGTGCCATTCTGGGATCCAGGAATCCCGCAGAAGCTCGAACCCGATTTATTTTGGTGAATGAAGAGTTTGGAAAGAATTTTTACGCATCAGACATATGCGAATTTCAACATGAGCCATGCCCCCGTGAGTCATATGGACTCGTTTCAGAAAATGCGGGGTGCATAAGATGGTTAATCAAGACAATCTTGCAACCTACATGTGTAATCGAAAATCCTTTGCTAGGATAATTTTGAATCAATAAATCTGAAGTCTCCAAATGAGTTCGATTGGTCATATCAAATGGAATATCTTTATCAGGGAGGACTTCTCACGATATTCATTCCTGAGAGATTTTGCTTTCTCATTGGGGAGAGATTTCTAGGAACACTCAAACTAACACTCGAAACCTATGCCAAGAATTTCGAGACCATTCGCAGTGTATACAACCTGATTGATCAGAGAAGGTCTTCTAAGGGACCGTAATGCAGGCTTGTTCAAGGGCTTACGCAATGGGTAGACATCTTGAGGTTTTTAGAAAAGAGTCAACATTCTAAAAGCGACTTCTTCGGGTTTACAAGTCAAGAACCTCGAAGATCATATAGGACTGGATTGTACTTACTCCTTTAGGCAGTAGTCTCTCGTGTGAAATCCCGTGTTGATGTGAAACGTCTCAATGAGGAGAGGCTTTCGGGATAGGTTGTAACATTGGTTCATGGTAGGTTTGAAATGGCCATTTTCTGAGTGAGGGGTACGATATGCTGGTGATCACCTTTGCATCATCACCCACTGTCATAGCTGCTGGGGTTTAAATTTGTATCTTGTGCCCCCCCAAAGGTTCTCTGGATACTCATGTTCAACTAAGCTCCATGTTTTCCTTGTTCTCTTCACTCGTTTGCCAACAGATTTTCTTTTGGCGCTTCATTCATCATGGCTTTTGTTCCTATGAAGGACTTTGGCCTTGCTTTTACCAGGCACTTTGCTTTTGTTAGCCCTATTGCCTCTTGACATTTTCATTGCATTTTTCTTTGACTGGTTTTCAAGCATTGTTGCTCTTCTTCAATAATGGGCTTTGGCCTTGCCTTTATCAGGTGTCTTGCTTTTCATTGGCAGGTCATATGCATTGCCCCAAGGTAGGGAGGTGATCACTAACTGGGTTTTGAAAAGAAGATTTGCAGGCTCAAATTGGCTCATCAAAGGATAAAGTGTGTAGGATAGAGAAATGAATTGCTCTCTTTCACTTTGATGTTTCAAATTTCCACGGGGTGCCATCTGAAGTTACTACGAAAAGATTGATGCAAGTCAGCACAATAAAGTCTTACTTTGATCTTTTCTCATAGGAACCAACCGATGAACCTCCAAATTACCCCGGTGTGGGGTGGTTCTTGACAGGGTTGCTTTTGAATTCTCCCCTTACAGGCTCAAATGGGCTTGCGACGGATCATTATGTGTTTAGGATAAAGAAATGAAAATGCCTTCTATCATTTCAATCCGTGTAATCACTGCAAATGGTCCCTACGTTCATGGACAAAAGCTTTTTATCCCGCCTTCCTTTCACTCATCCACTCAAGTATGTAGGGACGTGTTTGGGCGTGGTTGGCTCCCTCAGATTTCGGTCTACTCCAGCATGACAGACTTGATCGTTCTCATTTGGAGATTTCATTTCCATTTCATCAACATTAGCTTTCACAAGGGATTCGTGATGCATGTGAAAGTCAGGTTTTCGAAGATTTTTTAAATGAGAGTGCGAATGAAGTTGCCTCACGCATCTTGTCAATGGTGTGATCTTATTGTTCATGACGTAGTAGACCAAAACGTCTTAGAGTAAGGGATACTTAACTGCTTGCGGCGGCTGGAGGTACCTGAGAAAGACAAAACATTTTAGGGGTTAGTGTCCATTTTTGCATTAAAAATTGGAACAATACGACTTTTACCCTTGATTGCGAACTCGGAACACTGATAGGTAGCCTGTCTTGCGGATTTCTCTCTTCTTCATGATCCCTCGGTTCGGGTGAAGTTGTTCGAGTTGCCTCCTTCATCTAGGAATCTCTCTTGGACCTGCGACAAAGAGAGAAATATGCAAACGTATGCATGTATGCATGGAGTGCGTGTAATGGGTCTCAATGTGGCTCAGATTCGAGTGGGGTACGAGAGTTGGTCAAATCCTCGTCTTATTCAAGGGTAGTATTTCTTGACAGCATCTGCATTTACAGGATTTGCCAATTCTTCCCCGTCCATATTCAAAAGAATTAGAGCGCCGCCTGACAAGACCTTCTGCACCACGTACGGACCTTCGTAGTTCGGTGCGAATTTGCCTCCGGGATGAGGAACATTAGGGAGCACCTTCTTCATGACTAAATCCCCGACCATAAAACTTCTGGGCTTTACCTTGCCATCGAATGACTTGGCTACCCGCTTTTGGTACGCCTGTCCATGACATATAGCCTTCAGCCGTTTTTCATCAATCAGGTTCAACTGCTTATGCCTCTGCTGGATCCATTCGGCCTCCGAAAGTTCGGCCTGGGCTAATATTCGCAAGGAAGGGATCTCCAGTTCCACAGGAAGGACAGCTTCCATGCCGTATACCAAAGAGTAAGGAGTTGCCCCAGTCGAAGTTCGGATTGAAGTTCGGTATGCCATCAGTGCGTACGGTAGCCTTTCGTGCCAATCTCGAAAGTTCTCGGCAGTCTTGGCCAGGATCTTCTTTATATTCTTATTTGCCGCTTCCACAGCTCCATTCATTTGCGGACGGTAAGGGGAAGAGTTAAGGTGTCTGATCTTAAACCGGTCCAAAAGATCATCAACCAGCTTGTTATTCAGGTTGGACCCATTGTCTGTGATAATAGCCTGAGGCGTCCCATACCTCGCGATGATATCCCTTTTAATGAACTTCGCGACGCTCTTAGCTGTGACATTGGCATACGAATTGGCTTCGATCCATTTGGTGAAATAATCTATCGCCACCAAGATGAAGCGGTGCCCATTTGAAGCGTGAGGGTTGATTGGCCCGATCATGTCGATTCCCCACATAGAGAATGGCCAGGCCTCAGACATCTGATGAAGCTCATTTGGGGGAGCATTGATCCGATCTCCATACACCTGGCACTGATGGCAGGATCTCACGTGCTGGTTACAATCTGACTCCATGGTCATCCAATAATAACCGAGCCTCATGATCTTCTTAGCGAGGAGGTGGCCGTTCATATGTGGTCCGCATTCCCCTTCGTGGATCTCCTTCATAAGTAGGTTTGCTTCCTTAGCATCTACACACCTCAACAGGATTGAATCAAATGACTTCTTATACAGTGCCTGTCCGCTGAGGAAGAATTTGGTAGCCATCTTGGTTATGTACTTTCTATCTCCCGCCTGGCTTCCTGGAGGATACTCTCCCTTCAGCAAATAATTCTTGATATCATGATACCAGGGTTGGTCGTCAAATCCTTCCTCGATCACCATGCAGTAAGCCGATTGCTTGATAATGCCTACCCTCAATGGCTCAATATCTAAGCCTTCCGTGACTTGCAGCATGGATGATAGGGTGGCCAATGCATCTGCGAAATGGTTCTGAGTTCTGGGTAGGTATTCGAAGTCGATCTCTTCGAATTATTCAATCATCTCCTCTAGGAGCCTGTGATAGGGGATGAGCTTTGAGTCTTTCGTCTTCCATTCACCCTGGGTTTGCAAAATGATCAACATGGAGTCTCCGTACACTTGCAATTTCTTTACTTTCATAGTGAAGGCCAGTTACAACCCGAGAATACATGCCTCGTACTCGGCAATATTGTTGGTGCATGGGAATGTCAACTTTGCAGCGACTGGATAATGTTGTCCTTCAGGAGATATAAAGATTGCCCCGGTTCCAGACCCCGCGAGATTTACTGCACCATCGAAATACATCGTCCATTCACCTTCGGACAGATTGGAAATGCGATCTTCCGCCTTTTCATCACTTGGGACACTGGATCCCTGGGCATCTTCAGCCAACATATCCGCTATAGCTCGCCTCTTTACAGACTTCTGAGTTGAGCTTCTAACATCGAACTCTGACAGAAGAACCTGCCACTTGGCCAACTTCCCGATTAGGGCTGGCTTTTCCAGGAGATACTTTATTGGGTCATTCTCCGTCACCAGCTGTATGCGGTGATGAAGAGTGTATTGCCTCAACCTGTGTAGTACCCAGACTAACGCGACACAGGTCTTTTCGACTGCGGGGTAATTCATTTCCGATGCAGTGAATTTCTTGCTCAGATAATAGATGGCCCGCTCCTTGCCATCTTCCGGACTCGTTTGAGCAAGCAAATCTCCTAAGGATTCCTGATGAACGGTGAGGTACATGGTTAGCGGAGACCCTGGTACGGGAGGCACCAAAACCGGTGGTGAGATAAGGTAGCTTTTGATCTTCTCCAATGCTTGATGGCATTCGGAATCCCATTTCACCCTGGCTCCCTTTTTCAGCAACTTGAAGAACGGCTTCGCGACATCAGAGAGCTGACAAATGAACCTAGCGATATAATTTAATCTCCCCAGCAAACTTCTTACTTCCTTAACTGTATTAGGAGTACTGAGGTCTAATATCGCTTTGACTTTGGAAGGATCGATTTCGACTCCCCGATTACTCACCACAAACCCGAGAAGTTTTCCTGACCGTGCCCCGAATATGCATTTAGCAGGGTTTAATTTCAACCTATACTTCCGAAGTCGTTCGAACAACTTTCTCAATATCTGAACGTGATCTTCTCCAGGTTTAGACTTCGCGATCATGTCATCAACATATACTTCTATCTCCTTATGCATCATGTCGTGGAATAGATCCACCATAGCCCTTTGGTACGTTGTCCCTGCATTCTTCAAGCCGAAAGGCATAACCTTATAGCAAAAGGTGCCCCATGGTGTTATAAACGAGGTCTTCGCTTTGTCCTCCTCCTTCAGAAGGATTTGGTTGTATCCAGAGAACCCATCCATGAATGAGAACATGTCGAATCCCGTCATGCTGTCGACCAAGACATCTATATGTGGAAGCGGAAAGTCATCTTTCGGGCTTGCCTTATTCAGGTCGCGATAGTCCACGTAGACTCTGACCCTTCCGTCTTTCTTCATCACCGGGACGATATTGGCAACCCATTTGGGATAAGCGATCCCTTCGATGAATCCCACTTTTAGCAGCTTCATTACCTCTTCTTCGATCTTCTTAGACAACTCCGGTTTCGTCCGTCGAAGCTTCTGTTTCTTGGCAGGAACGCTCGGGTCTGTCGGGAGCGAGTGTTCGACAATATTCGGGTTCAAACCTGACATATCTGCATAGGACCAGGTAAATACATCTTGGTATTCTTTGAGAAGTTCGATAAATCGAGCCGCCTCAGACGAAGATAATCTTCCTCCTATCTTGACTTCTTTCACATTTTCAGAATCTCCGAGGTTGACTATAATAGTGTCCTCTGCGGTCAGTGGTTTGTGTTCCTCATATCTGCCCCAGTCTCTTCTGATATCATTGGCATCATCCTCGCACTCTTCCTCGATCTCGTAGGAGGAGTCATCACTGTAGTCTGAGCCACGTATTAACCTGTTATGCATGTGAGGGATGGCATGCCTGAAATGTCATAAGCACGGTCAGTATGTTAGTGATACTAATGAAGATGCATGAATTTTTTTTAAAAACATTTTGAAAAGGGGGGTTTTTTTTTAAAGCAAAAGAGAGGATTGGGATTGGTCCTCATTTCATTGGACGCCCTCCCTCTCTTAAAATTTTTTGAGGAAACAAAGGATCATGTGGGAAATCAGCCCTCAAACTTCAAAAATCTGAAGCCGAGTATCATCATTGGGCCGATTTGTCATCCCACATGTCCCCAACAAAATTCATGGGGTTTTTATTAGAAAATGGACCGCATTACAGCATGCACCACTTGAACCAACGGTCCGAGATCCAAGGGCATTCTTTTTCTTCTTTTTTTTCTCTTTTTTTTGATTTGATTTTTTTTTAGATTGAAAGGGAAATGCATTGCCTAGGGATGAAAATAACATGCGGGAATTAAAATGCATAAGGGAAAAGGGGCCTCTTTACTCAGGCTGGTCGGATTCCTTCTCAAGTCCTTCGATGACGACATTAACCGTGTCCTCTAAGAACGGGTTGGATAAATCCGGTTCTGCTGCGTTCTGAATCATTTCGTCTGCCAGCATCTTGGGGCACCCCGAGAAATACTGGTCCAGAGGGCTGTTGATCATGCTAGCCCTCCCTTTCCATGCCTTGGAGCCGATGGATGGTCTAACTCTACTTCCCAGGCTTCCATGGCCTCCATATTGGCCCTTGCCTCGGCCTCTAGAAGTAAAGCCCCCACTGGACTTACCGGTATACCCCAAACCTGTCCGTCGCTCGTTAACGTCTAATTGCAGTGGCGACCGGATTCCCTGGCCATTCTTTCCTAACCCGCGTCCGGGAATAAACCCGTGCGCCAGTAATATTTTCCCATGAGCCAAAGTGTACTGGGAAGGTTCAGGAATTCTCCTTTTAGTCCTAGCAGGCGCGTGCGTGACGGCCACCAACTCGAGAGAGTGGTAGCTAGCCTCCTCATTCTGCTCTGGCTCTATGTACGGGACTGCACTCCTCTGATACGCCGCCAGATCTGTCTCCCCATGTACAGTTATCACTTTCCCGTTCACCACGAATCTGACTTTCTGGTGTAGACTCGATGGTATTGCGCCAGCTGTATGAATCCACGGCCTGCCCAGTTTGTTATGGGCCCACCCGTCTAGAGGGACGTCTTCATCTGAGAAGGATATCTGATCCTTCAGCAGAATGGATCCGACAAATTCCTCCAGTTGCGCTTCGTTTATCGTCTCCGGCACGTGCACTTCGTTCAGCACCTTCATCAGTGCACTCTTATGCTTTTCCGAGTTTATAAACAGGTCGAGCAGTGGTATCTGGGCTGGCATCTTCCTCAGTTGCTCTATCACCTCGAATTCGCTTGTCCTGACGATGGACAAAGCCCTCTCTGCATCTTCTTTTGATACCTCCCTCTTGTCAGGCTCCCCTTCTCTCGGAGCGTAACACCTACCGGACCTCATGACTGCATCGATTTCTCCTGTCCCATAGTCCCAAGGGACAGCCTTGGGATCATACTCTATCGGCGGCGGGACTTTTATCATGATCCTTTCAGTCTTACTGTCGCCCTGCGTCTTCTCATCCTCTAGCTCCAAATTGGCTAGGGAGATCACCACACGTCCTGCGGAACCACTCTTGACGTCTTTACACTCGTCTACTTCGGCTAACTTGATTACGAAAGGGGCCCTCGTTCCTATCATTGCGATCAACTCATCTTCATCGATGTGGTTTGAATCGTAATCTCGGCACCATGGCCCTGTTGTCGTCTTCATCGATTTCGGCATAAAGTCGTTTTGCCTTTGCCGATCATTAGTCCGCACCGATCCGGTAGAAGAGCCAGCCAGGTCAGAGTCCCTTTTGCTTCCAAGTTCGCTCCTTTGAAGAATTTGCTCGTGCTTCAATCCGATGCTTATCACATGGTCAAAAGACTGAAATCCGCATGCGCACATACGCTCGAGGTATTTCTGGGGGAGGACCTGCATAAAGATTTCCAGCATTTCTTTCTCATCCAGTGGGGGTAAAACCTGCCTTGCCTGCAACTCCCATCTACGTGCAAATGCCTTGAACCCTTCGCCCTCCTCCATGGTAATGCGGGTCAGATCGTCCTTGCCGACTATAGACTTTACGTTGGCCTCAAATCGCTGTATGAACTACCTTTCGAGATCCTCCCAGCCAGCAATCCAGTCGAGGTCGATCGAGTGATACCAGTACAGGGCCGGGCCGATTAGACTGTGCTCGAAGTTGCTGATAAGGATCTGATCATTCTCATGATGACCGGTCATCTTGCTGAGGTAGTAGGAGATGTGGTTCAAGGGGCAGCCTTCCCCTCCGAACTTGTGCGGGAACGTTATCGACTGGTCAGGTCGATATTGCCTTCCTCCCCGGGTAACAATTGCCTTCAACTCACGCACCATGTTGGCCAGGTCTTTACACTGGTCCTCCAATCCGGCTATCTTTCTGTTTTGCCACTTGATGGTTTTCCTCAGCTCCAGCATCTGATACTTCTCCTCCGCGGGCGGCGCCCGTGTGTTCTCTGCCATTTTTTATAGTTCGGCCATTAGACTGTCCATACCTTTCTCTAAACCGACGAGTCGTTCTTGAGTTCCCAAATCACACTGTTCCTTTGCCTGGGTCGGAATTGTTTTATCCACTTCGGCTACTGCTTCCTCTTCGTTAACAGGGTCATCCATGCCGTCCCACCCATCAGGGACGATCTCCTCCGTCCTGACGAAAAAGCTTGGCGGGACGGAATAAAGCACCCGGTAGTTGTAGCCGCCGCTATCCTGTCCCAAGGTATCCACTATATCTCCTCTTTCCAAGGCCTCTCGTAGGAACTTCTTGTCGGCCTCATGCGCCCTTTTACGACGGACGTCCTCATCATCTGATTCCTCGTCAAACTCTTCAATGGCTCGTTCTTCATTCGGCCCGTGTTCACGTGGGGCCTCTCCTAACCTCCCGTTATCTGCGTCACTATCGTCCCAAATAGCGTTCACCCTCCCGTGGTCTAGCAGAGGGTTCTGCTGCACATTCGGCTCTGTCTTATCAAATTCCAGCATCCCCCCGTTTATCAGCGCCTGCACTTTATACTTGAGCACCAGATAGTTGTCCACATTATGCCCCTTTTCTCCCATGTGGTATGCGCATGACTGGGTCTCGTCGAACCCAGGGAACCTCGGCGGGTTCGGTCTTGGAGGCTCTTTGGCTACTAAGTGTCCGTCTAACAGCATGGGCAATAGCCTTGACAGAGGGCGAGGAAGTGGTGTGAAGGATGGTGGAGCTTTCTTCCTGGCCTCGAACTTCTTTGGGGCTAATCCTGACGTCCCACCCTGAGTGGGGGTGGATTCTGGGAATTTCTTCGGCTTCGGGGGGTTTGGTACAAATGCAACGTCTCCCACGTTTTCTCGCTCTCTCCTGGTTGGATAAGATCGTCTGATCGGTGATTCTGACACGCGCTTCTCTCTAAGCGCCCACTCATGACGTTCTGCCACCTTAACAAGGTGGGTAAAGGTCTGACAGCCCGACGTGTTCAGTTTCTCGAAATAATCGAGTGGCAGCGTCTTCAAAAATAGGTCCACTAACTCCTCCTCCGGGATAGGCGGTTTCACCTAAGTGGCTATAGCCCGCCACCTCTGGGCAAAGGTGCGTATCGTCTCGTTTCTTCCTTTCGCGGTCCTTAACAGGTCTCCCCTGGTCAGTGCCGTGGCCGTGTTGAATTTATACTGGTGCAGAAAATCTTCCGCCAAATCCTCCCAGCTATCGTATTCCTCAATGTCCAACTCAATGAACCAGGCCAGCGCGGCGCCTGACAAACTCTCCTGGAAGGTGTTCATCAGTAATGGGACGTAGTCCGAATAATGCGCCATTTTGCGCAGGTAATATCTCAGGTGAGCCCGGGGACAGCCTGTCCCATCATACTTCCTCACAAACTCTGGCTCCTTGTATCCGGCGGGGACTTCGATCTTGGTGAACGGAGAGATCTTGTCGAACCTGGCCAGTTCGTAACCCTGGCTGCTCAGGCATTCTTCGATTTTCGCGAGCCTTCTCGCGCCTTCTTCAGTTTTAGCCGGTGGCCTTTCCTTCTTCTCTTTTTCCAAGTCGATCACGAACGGAGGGGTTTTATGGGGCACGTCTCTCTCAGATTCAGTGCTAGTGGTCTGGTTGGTGTCGGAATCGTTCGAAGTGGTGGGGTTAACTTCGGGTGCAGCTGGGGCCTTTCCTTGCGCAGTCATCATTGACTTCATTTCCGCCATCATGGCGGCCATCAAGTTAATCTGATCCTCGAGGCCAGTCACTCTGGAAGTCAGCTCTTCAGCCATCTTTCGCGTCTTACTGCGAGTCTTCGTGACTACAGAATTTTACATGTTTTAAGAGTAGCGAGTCAGGGATGCGCGAGTTGAATAAAAGTGCAGGAACTTAAAACCTTCTCGATACTATGTTCACACATGGTTAATGGGGGGAAAGACTCGATCATGAGCCTTAGCCTCATGAAACCGGTCTTTCTACTCATTAAATGTGTATGAGCATATTATCAAGAAGGTGGATAACCCATGGTAATTACTTTATTTAAGAAAATGATGATGAATGATCATATATGAAAATGTCATGATCCTATTACAATCAGAAGCAAAATCAAGTAGGGAGATCGTCTATTCTATCCGACGGCGCTTGGAGGCTAAGGCATCCTCGCTGTCTTCCGATTCATCCAGGTCCCATTCCTGCGGGTCTTCATCTTCTTCGGCCGGCGGTGGTCCCACGTGCTCTGGTACATATGGCTCCACTCCCGGCAAGTGCGGGACGATGTAGTCCGGTACGTACGGCTCTACGAAGGATTGTCGATATTCCTTGAACAACTTGATGTAGTCCTTGGATGCTCGGTGGACGTTCATCTCGTCATCTAGGTAGTCCGGCCATTCCACGCTCTGCAGTGGGGAATTCTTCAAGGTGTGGATGATGAGGTCGATCTTGGCCTGGTACGCTGCCTTTGCTTCCTTGGTAAGCTCGCCTCGTGGCAAGTCGAAGGCGAAGACTCCTGGTTGTACTGCCGGCGGGACTTCTTGTAGCATGCCAAATTGCCTTACCACCCTGATAGGATAGTAGGCGGTTCCACCCGTGCAGCCTAGTAAAGGGATAGGGTCTCCGTCTACTCCTGTGATGCGAGCTTCCAGGATCTTAGGCCAGGTCAAGCACTAGCGAAGTTGTTTCGGCTCTAGGTCTTCTAGTTTTTTTCCCCAATCCTCGAAGGATAGTTGCTTGACGGTGGACTGACATTTCAGGAAGGAACTGAGTGGGTGGATATGTCGGCTGATCTCGTAACACCCGACACGAAGGTTAAGGGTTTTAACGTGCGAGGTGAACCACACGTAGAGAAGACTATTGGACGCTTGGAATGTACCTCTCTGGGTTGGCTGAAAACGGTTTAGGGAAAGGAAGGTTTCGGCTAGAATCATGTAGGAGTAATTCCAGCGGTAGCAGGCTTGTTTAACAATGTGGACCATGGAAGGATGGAAAGTGGTTTGGGAGGTGGGGAATAAGACAAAGGCGAAAAAGGCAAGGATGAAAACTTTAGCCGGTTTAAGACCAGCTTCGACTGGGAGGGAGGAATAGTTGTTGTATAGGAATGAGAGGGTGAACCTGCCAGAGTTGGATTTGAGGACCTTCTCAATTTCTAAGGTTTTGAGACGGAGGAATTCAGACAGGGCTAAGGTAGAGTCTTTTCCCAATACATGCCGCATGATGTGATCGTCAAACTCCAGTCCGATGATCGCTGTGTACTCTTCTAGGGTAGGTGTGATCTCTATTCCTCGAATATTGAAGGTCATGGTCTCTGGATCCCAAAATCTTGCTAAGGCTTGAATGAGGGTGGGCTGGTAATTGACCTTGAGGAGATCCACCAAGTGCCCCAGGCGTTTTTCAATATAGGCTTGGTTATCCCGGTTGAGACGGTTCCACCACGCTGTAAGCTCCTTACGCGGGACCGGGATGATCTTAATATCCGATTTCCCCATCTATCATGAATATGCAAGAATGTACTAAAATTAATTACCATGGGTTATAACGAAGATGCAATGCACTAGCCCAATTTCATATTTTCTCCTGGTGAAATAAGGATTAAAACATTCCTACTTGACCAAAAGAAGTTAGTCATAGGGTTTTAATCAAGATTTCTCCCAAAGAAATTATGCAATTGGCTAGGATCCCTCGATGATTGGAATGAAAGCCATTGCCTATCTAAAGATCTCGAAAAGGAAATGGGAAAGTATGCGAATACATCTCAAAAGATCCCTAATACATCAAGTCTAAATGGGACGAGAAGGATGCGGAAATACAACATCCAAAAGTATGTAGAAAATATCCTTCTATCCCAAAGTGGCTTTCAGACCAATTATCAAGGTGACGACTCAATCATGAAATGATGTATGGGATGTATGGTATACAGAAATGAATTATGAAACGAAAAATAAGAAAGCCTTACCAACCAGACTCTTTCATGTTTTGGTTTTAGGTATACCAACCGACCAAGTCACATGCGCATGAGACAAGTGAGGAATCGACTCTAGAAAAGAAAATAAAAGGAGGAATAGGGTATGGACCTAAAAGGCTCCCACTGTCTGATTCGACAACTTTGCCCACAAGCGCAATCGAACATCAAGTGGGAAGAATCATTGATCCAGACAGCAAGCGGGATCGAATATGGTCAACCCAGGCGCAATCAAACGCTAGAGCTTTGCATACCGATCCCTATCTATGGCTACCTAAGAAGAGTGTTTCGCGGCTTGGGTTTAGGCGCTTGTGTGTGTATGTGTCGTGATCCTCAAAGTATGCAAGGCATGCACAGCAGTTGATATTAAACAGCGCTTCTAATTTGCAGAAAACAAACAAACAAACCCAAACTCCAACCCTGCATAAGACATGTTAGCAATCACTCCTCCCCTTATAACTCCTATCTGCAAAAACATTTAACACGTTCAATTAGTGGACTTACCTCACCTTCAAGAGCATCTGCAGAAAAACGTGTTAGAAAACACCCAACTTTTTAATCGGCTCAAGTCCTCTAATGGGTTAAACTAAGTCCCCAGCGGAGTCGCCAGTCTGTCGCGACCCTCCCGAGATTTTCCGGGATCTCGAGGGAGCTAATGGATTGCTAGGCCCATTTTGAAATCTAGGTTTCGCTCGGACCCTCCTAGGCCCATACCAAATCACGTCAGGAAAATTTAAATCGAGGTCGACCTTAGTGTGGTCGGGTGACATGTGAATAGTGTGCATGCCATCGGAGTCGCCACCAGTCATTTATTGGAGGGTATGACTGGAAACCCCATCGGACGATTGGGAAAGATCGTCCGATCCTACGAAAACCAGATATTTAGATTCGGGGACTTGGTTACGTCAACCCGCAAGTCGACGCCCTTTCGGTACCTAAGTTGAATGATTTCCTAATCTAAAGAGTTCATGCAGGCAAGATTGGGTAAGGTAGGCTCTGGAAATCTAATGGGTACATGCGAATGGGAGTTTTTCCCTAATTTTCACAATTTTTTAGGAATTTCTATAATTTTTCTGGAATTTTTTGTAATTTTTCCGGTTTTTTTATATTTTTTTAAGAATTTTCTAAGGATTTTCCCCTATTTTGGACATCTTTCAGAATTTATTATATTTTGAGGATTTTCCTATGATTTTTGAGATTTTTTTTATATTTTCTAGGATTTTATTTTTTGATTTCTAATGTTTTTTTTAGGGTTTTCTAAGACTTCCTGAGAATTTTCTTATTTTTAGAATATTTTCTATATTTTCTAATATTTTTATTTATAATATTTTGCCTAATTCTTTAAAGCATTTTCTTTACACGTTCTGACAATTTTTCCTAAATTTTTCTACGGATTTTTACGATTTTTCCATTGATTTTTATTATTCATTTTACTTTTTATTCGTTTTCCTATAATTCCCGAATTTCTTGAATTTTTTTACAAGATTTTCAGAATTTTTATTATTATTTTTATATATTTTTTTTATTTCTACTATTTTTCCCACTTTTACTTTATTTTCCTATTTTTCTAATTTTAATGTCGAATTTTTTTTTATCATTTTTACTTATTATTTATTTATTTAATTCTATGGACCGAAACGACGCTATTTTTAACTTTTATAGATTTTTTATTGGTTTTCCTTAGATTTTTATTGTTTTATTTATTTTTTAATCTTATTTTAATTCTCCGGACCGGGTCGGGTTGACCCGGCCCGATAACCCTAACTAAATTCTAAAGCCCAGACTCAAAACGACGTCGTATACTAACTTTCTATTTTTTATTTTTGTTATTATTATTTTTTGGATTATTAAATTAAGTTATACGGATCGGGTCAAATGGACCCGACCCAAAAGCTAAACCCGGCCCAAGGCCCAAGTAAACTACCTAATGGTCGAAACGACGTAGCTTTGAAGATTTTTTTTGAATTTTTTAAGCTTTTCGGATTTTTATTCTATTTTTCCATTTTTCATCCAGACTTTGATCCTACGGCCCAAACTATGCCACGTGGCTTCAGTATAACCGTCCAATCAAATTTGTTATAAACCCTAAACGAACGTGGCATCTGACATGGAGGCCACGTTGGCGCCACGCAAGCATTGACCGGGTCAACAAAGGTTGACCTGGTCGACCTCTTAGCCGGAGAAGAAGATCGGCGCCGGCGCTCCATCGCCGACGCCTCGTCGGAGAGCCATTCCGACGTCAAGACTTGCCTAAACCTCGTTATTTTAACGCCAGTGGAATCCCAACCAAAGGACGATCAATTTATCTCAATCAACGGACCAAGTTGAACATCTAAACCAGCCTAACCACCTCCGGCCGAAGCTAAACTCCGGCGGGAACTCGTCTTAGCCAAATCTAGTGTAAAACGAATCGGGAAAATCAACGGGCATCATGACAGGGGCACGGGAAAACTTACCTGGTAGTCATGCGACGGCATTCGGCAACAAAGACGAGCATGTGAGCTCGCAACCAGTTCGAAGACAGAGGGATCGGCCAGGGGGTTTCATGCGATAAAAATGCGAAAGGAAGATGGGAATGGGAGCAGTACAACTGTAGGAGTGTTTTAAACCCAGAAATGCGAAGAACAATAGAGAAATGCAGAAACCGCCATGGGAGCTCGAGCTTGAAGGCATCAATGGCAATTACCTTGTTTCGCGACGAAACTTCGCGCGAGACAACTCCTTCTGCTCCTTGGACCTCTAGGAAGCTCGTGATGACGTCGAGGAAGATTGGTGTCGCCTGAATCGCCACGGCACCGCCTTTCAAACTCTCGGCCCAAAAGCTGCTCCAAAACAGAGCATCTCCCCCTTTTCTTATACTCGCCCCTTTCTCTTAACCAACTCTCCAATCGACGAAATCCCTCAAATCTCCTCCTTGATCCTCGCCCAACTAACCCTCGAATTTGCCCAGATTTCCTAATTCCGTTCGAGAATCGCGCGGATTCAAAATCCCCTCCTCCCTGTGCAAATGACAATTTGGGGAAGACGGTGACCATTTGGGTCGGGTCGGGTCGGACCTAGTCGGACCCGACTGACCCAAATCACCTATTTTCTCAAATTGGGCTGCTTAAATTCACAATTTTTTCAAATAAACCCCAAAATTGGATTCTACGACATGAAATACTTTGGAAAAGTGAGTTTCAACGCCGATTTTCTCAAGAATTGACCTAAAACCCTAATTTTAAAATTTGACCCGAGGACCCATTTTGCAAAATCCAAAGCCTTAACAGCCTTTTTGCAACAATTGACGTCACCAATGGATTCAGAAGATCAAAATCTAGGGGGTGACGTGCCCTGATTTTCAATTCAGTCCCTAGAACATTTTTAATTTCATTTTTAGTGATTTTAGGGACTAAATTGCAAAATCAAAAATTGCATTTAGGTCCTTTTTAGCGTAATTGGACAATTCAGAGGGCTTTTGGACTCGATTTTAATTTTGAAAAATAGAGGGGGATGACACGACTCTAAAAATGTGAAAATGGAAAATTAAAAAAATCTAAAATGGAATTTCTAAAATTATTTAAATGTTCTGAAAAACAAAATTAACAAAGAAACCCTAGATTCTAGACCTAATTTTTCAAAATTTATTCATCAAAAATAAAGGGAAAATTAAATAAAAAATACTGACTATTTTTTGGTAATTTTCTGACTTCAAATGCTATTTTTATTAATTTGTTTTATTATTTCCCTAATTTCTGAAAAATATTAAAAATGCGAAAATAAGGAAAATTATTTTTTGTTCAAAATTGGTTCCCTAGGCTTGGCTGAGGTCCCCAAAGTTGGTTTTGCAATTTTCTCACTTTTTATTTATTTTTTATGAATTTTTGAAAATAAAATGCAGAAAAATATGGAAAATAAGGAAAATTATTTTTTGTTCAAAATTGGTTCCCTAGGCCAAACCGAGGTTCCCAAAGTTGATTTTGCAATTTTCTCACTTTTTATTTATTTTTTATGAATTTTTAAAAATAAAATGCAGAAAAATATGAAAAATAAGGAAAATTATTTTTTACTCAAAATTGGTTCCCTAGGCCAAACCAAGGTCCCCAAATTCGTTGTTTTCAATTTTATGAATTTTCTAAAAAATTTTGATAATAAAACTGGCCAAAAATCAAGTGTCAACAACTTGTAGATCGAAAGAAGGATGCTGCCAGGCTTGAAAATCGTCCACGATCCCAGCTAGACGATATTTCTTCCATGAAATCGATTAGGCAAATGTGTTGTTTCTCATTAGTTATGAAATAAAAAGTTGTTCTAGTTTTGCCCACTGTGGTTGTGGATGAAGGCTGATGCGTAACGCTTTGTTTCGACCTTTCGGGTCGTTCTGTTGCTTATGATCTGATGCTGAATCTGGGAAAGGGGATAGAATTTGCTCTGGTTGCCATCTATAAACCGTCCAAGGTGGTGATCATACAAGTTACGGTAAGGTACACCCAAAAACGTTCTTTCACCGATGGACGATCCTTTCCGGTCAATTCGATGAGAAACTTCTACTTACCTAGTTAACGACGTATTCTTGATGCGCCTAAGAACCCTCTGTTCTCAAACCCATCGCCTGCCATATGATCCAGCAGTAGTTGGTCATGAATCTAATGCGCAGGCATCTTGGGATGAGCATTTTCCTACATCAAGTGGATCACAAATACCAAAGAAGAATCACAACGATGGGATCAAATTCCATTATGAACAAATGCTTGCAAGGTTTCCGTAACATGATTAGCTTCGTCTTGTATTAGCAACTGATTACTGTTCTAAAAAATCCTGACTTGAAGCACCCCACCAATGTCAACACGGAACCTGAAACTCTGTTTAGCATCAGATGGAGTCGATGAGAAACTGAAATTCTTCCTGACCATTTACATTTTGCATGATAAACAAGTGAAGAACTCAAAAGTAAAAACCTAAGCTTTCGGGGCAAAGCCGTGTAAGGGCACCATCAGCATTGTTAGAGTTTGCGGAAGGGTATTTAGTTTTGTAAGTGAATGAGCACAATGGAAACGAAAACCTTTATTGGTTTTTGTGAGTGATACAAGGGAAGAGGAGAGCTTTTGGTTGTTGGTTTTTCTCTACACGACTTTCTAGCACTTCATGGCCTATTTATAGCCATCTTCCACCGTCATACAGGAAAATTCTAGAGTATCCTAGATAGACACAATTCTAGAGTTTTCTACAAAATCTAGAGCATATTGTTTCTAGATTTTTCTACACATTATCCTTCTAGACATATCCTAGAAATTCTCTAGAAGTATCCTAAATATTCTTAACTTTCTAGACTATTCTACAAAAATTTATCCTAGAATATTCTTAACTTTCTAGACTAAAGGCTTGTTAGCTCTCCATGCACCTCCAGATGAAAAGGACTGCCGTTGTTGTTTTCCAAGGAGGCAGCCTTCACAGACATCTGAAATTTCCGAAATTGCTGGAAAATCTCTCATCATATTTTTTTTTATGGAGAATTTTCAGTCCAGCAAAATTAAAGTGGCCAAATCTTCGATGCCAGAGCCATGACTCATCAAGTTGAGCTTTCATGGCCATATCTTTGACATAATTCTATCGAATAGGAAAATTCCTATTTTCCATTTTAACAGAGGCAATAATATTTTTATATTTGTCGTAGATAATGCAGTCATCTCCATTAAAGTATAAAGAATACCCACATTGTATCATTTGGCCCACGCTAAGTAGATTTTGTGCAAGACTTGGCACTAGATATACGTCATGAATGTATTTTGGGCCTTTATCTGTTTCAACGGCGATAGTTCCTTTCCCTTTCGCGTCAACTATTGCGCCGTTGCCCAATTTAATTTGATTTTTCACCGATGTATCAATATCGATGAATATAGATTCGTCCCTTGTCATATGATTGCTACATCCACTATCAATATACCATGTGTCACTTTCTTATCATTTGCCGCTTGACCTGCATAAAATGTATTATCTTGTCTTTCCTTTTCTTCAGCATAGTTGGCTCGAGAATTTATTTTTGAGCGACAATCTCTTTCTACGTGGCCATATCTTTTACAAAAGCGGCATTGTGGTTTATTTCTAAACCAGCAATCTTTCTCCAAATGATTATTTTTCTTACAAATGCCACAAGGTGGGTATTTCTCCTTTTGAGTAGTTTCTCCTCCTCTTTTATTTTTCCATGAGCTCCTTCCACCAGTTTTAGATTGATGAGACCGTATGTTTATTTTAGACTGGAAGGCACTTTCAACTGAATCCTCATCTTGTGCCATTAGTCTTTTCTCATGCGCTTCTAGAGAGCCAATCAATTCACTTATTGTCAGGGTCGTTAAATCCTTAGTTGCTTCTATCGTTGTAACAATAGGATTGTATTTTCTTGTGAGGGAGACTAATATTTTCTCTACGACCCTTTGATCAGTAATTCCATCTCCATAAGCTCTCATTTGATTAACTAGTTCTTTTAGCTTTCCACAAAATTCTTGTACGGTCTCATTTACTTTCATTTTAGAATTCTCAAATTCTCTTCTAAAGGTTTGAAGTCGAATAGTGCGTACCTTATCTGATCCTTGAAATTCTTCTCGTAATATTTCCCAAGCCTGCTTCGCAGTCTTTGCTCCAATTATTCTTGGGAAAACTGTTTCCGGGAGCGCCTGTTGAATAACGCATAATGCCCTTGCATCCTTTTGTAGTTGATCCTTCGGAACGGACGCACCTTCTCGCGGAGCCTCATAACCTTTCTCCACGATGTCCCATAAATCTTGGGCCATCAAGTACGTGGTCATTTTGATGCTCCAATAGTCGTAGTTGTTCCCATCGAAAATGGGAATCGGAAATGAGGATGTGGGGGTGTTGGCCATAGTTTTGGTAGTGGAAGTTTTGGTGAGGGTTTTTTTTTTTTTGCAAATGTTGGTTAGAACAAACGCTCAAAACCAACCGGACGAGGCTCTGATACCACTGTTAGAGTTTACGGAAGGGTATTTAGTTTTGTAAGTGAATGAGCACAATGGAAACGAAAACCTTTATTGGTTTTTGTGAGTGATACAAGGGAAGAGGAGAGCTTTTGGTTGTTGGTTTTTCTCTACACCACTTTCTAGCACTTCATGGCCTATTTATAGCCATCTTCCACCGTTATACAGGAAAATTCTAGAGTATCCTAGATAGACACAATTCTAGAGTTTTCTACAAAATCTAGAGCATATTGTTTCTAGATTTTTCTACACATTATCCTTCTAGACATATCCTAGAAATTCTCTAGAAGTATCCTAAATATTCTTAACTTTCTAGACTATTCTACAAAAATTTATCCTAGAATATTTTAGAAATTGGATCAACTTTCTAACAAGCATGCATTGCAGCTCTTCCTACCCCAGAAAAAAACATTATGATACTGAGGATCTAGGACTTTTCTTAACTACCCCATAATAAATTGCTTTTATGAAGCACCACTATTTTCAGTTTAAGTGAATTCCTAAGAAATGAGGGAGATAATGAAACTCTTATGCACTACAATTATTTTCGAACTCGACCAATTCAATGGACCAATTCAATGAACCATTCAAGCAAGAAAATAGCTTCAAGTATGTCAAACTGACATTGCTATGAAGCTTTATATATGGATAAATAATAAGGAATGCGTTAGGGCATCTATCTGATACTTCTGAAGGAAAGAGAAGATCGCATTAAAAGAATGATACAGGTCACATAAAAGTTAAGGACTTCAGGGTTCTAGTGTCATAAAATCTCAGATGCAACAACTGGTAAATTATAAGATAAACTAGCAAAGTTTTTAAGCCATCGTTCACAATAGGTGATCTTGACAAGAGGAGTCTCGATACAGCAAGTTGCAGCTAAAGAAGTATAGCAAAACTGCAATTGAAGCATATCCAGTGTGAGATGACATGACGAGTGTCCATAAACCTTAATTATCCAGACTTATGGTAGATGATACAGCAGGGAATTGAAAACTTTAACTACAGAATTTACAAGAAATGAAGATGCATAAAAGTCAAAAACTCACTGTTAGATCTGATGGAATTTCATATCTCAACGAACGCCTTTGCCTATCAACTTTCTCCAAATCATCATCCCTCTTCATGTTCTTATTCGTGCCATGGACCTACCAACAGTAGTTTTTACATGTGTGCATATTGATCAATAGTAACAACGGGGAAGGAAGAGATATACCAACGACTTAAGGTGGTCGCACTCTCCATCTGTCATAAAACCCCTATACAAAAAGACCCTGTCAAGGGAAGGAAACTTTAGCCCCTTACAGTAAGTCTATATACTGCTTAAATCAAGAAAATTTTTTACCACCAAAAAAAAAATCAAGAAAAGTTTGCACTGTGAAACATTTACGACTCATGAGAATTGATATGTACGTGCTACACATGTTCATCCTTCTTACGCAAGGGAAAAGATACGGAATGAACAACGATTCCAAAAACTGTATATTCATGAAATAAGGTTCTATCCATCTAACAAGAGCGAGACTAGTGGAAGTACCTGACCTTGGTCGCCACGAGAGCTGTACAACTCGTGAGGGGTTAATTCTGTTGGAAATAAATGAGTTCCCCATTGCAATGGCCATACCCCTGTCAACTTCCTCGTCCCTGAGCTCCTTGCGGCTGCTGAAACATGAAGACAAGCCAAGAAAAGCCGTATAAAACACCAATTTCTTTGAATTTAATGGCACTAAATAATCGTGAAGCTCACTTCCATGGAGTTTCAGCTTTGAAGTTGCAGAGAGAGTGAGAGAGGGAGGGAATGGATAAAACATAAAAGGTGAAGAGGAAGGGAGGTCAAGAGGGATTCAAGAAAGAAGAAACCTAGAATGCAATCTGGACTCTGATCGACGGCGTCGGGGGAGGTCGCGACTGAAATTGTCGTGGGCGTCGGCATGGTCGGGGGAAGGTCGAAGCTTGCTCGGTGGAGGTGTTCGTCGGGGAGAAATCTCGGAGTCCGCGACAGCGTCGGAAGGGGGAAAGGGCAGAGCAGAGCAGAGCAAGGCAGAGCAAAGCCCGCTCGGTAGAGGCGTTCGTCGGGGAGAAATCTGGGAGGTTGGAGCTAGGTCGGTGGCATCGGAGGAGGTTAGAGCTTGGTAGTCGGGGTCGGGGGAGGTCGGAGCTTGGTGGCAAATTTGGTCGGACGCCGAGAGAAGGGCGTCGGGGAGAGAAAGAGAAAAACGTCAGAGAAGAGAGAGAATTTTGAGGGGGGAGAGAGAGAGAGAGAGAGAGAGAGAGAGAGAGAGAGATACCAGAGATCTGAAAAAGAAAATTCAAAAAAAGCTACAGTACACGAGTGTGGCGCGTAAATTTTGGGTTAAATTCATCCGGATGACGTGGCGAAATCTCAGCCGTCCGATGAGAATGGACGACCGAGATTGAAACTATGTCACCCCTGCCATAGTGAAGCTATGACAGGGGATCCGAATCCACTAATTGTGTATGAGGACGGATTTAGATCTCCTAACATAATGTTAGGGGTGACATTACATAATCCAGGTCGTCCAATTCAAAATGGACAGCTCAGATTGATCCACATCAACTTTTTTAAAGGGGGGAAAAGTTTTGGCGGGAATTTTAAAATTTTGAATTAATCAATCTGGGCCGTCCATTTTTGAATTGGACGGCCCAGATCACTTATGTCACCCCTTTACTATGTTAAGGGATCCAAATCCGATAAGGACTGACAAATTGAGGTCCATAAGAGCCTCTAACTGGCCATCGTCTTCGCAGCAAAGTCAACTCAGCAAGGAAAAGAACAATTCTCGAAAGGAATCGCCGTCGTCATGAGTACTGAATCCGAGCTAGTGTTCATTCCATTTCCAAGAATCGACCACCTGGTGTTGATGGTGGAGATGGCCAAGCTCCTTGTCAACCGTGATGATCGGCTCTCCGTCACCGTACGTATCATGAAGTTGCCCTTCGACTCCGAGATTGAATCCCGCGTCGAGACCCTCGCCGCCTCCATCGCTGCACGCATCCGCTTCGTCCTCCTTCCATCGCGAAACGCCTCTTCGAGGACGTCCAAACTGGCCTTCTTCCATCACTTCATTGAGAGCCACAAAGCCGACGTCCGAGAAGCCGTCGCCGAGCTCTCCGCCTGCGGCTTACCACGGCTCACAGGGCTTGTCGTCACCCTATTTTGCACCTCGATTATCGACGTGGCCATCGAGTTTGGCGTCCCTTCCTACATGTTCTTCACTTCGGGCGAAAGAGATTGCCCGTGCATTGGAGCGGAGCGGGTACCGCTTCCTCTGATCCCTACGGTGGCCAGCGGCAAAGGGCATGATGGAAGCTCCCCTTGACTACACGGATCCCGCAGAGGTCTTGCCCGAGGGGTTCCTCGACTGGACAGCCAGCATCGGGAGAGTGATCGAGTGGGCCCCGCAGGTCGCGAACCTGGCCTACCCGGCCATCAGAGGGTTCGTCACGCACTGCAACTCGGACTCCATCTTAGAGAGCATATAGTTCGGCGTACCAGCCACTTGGCCTCCGCACGCGGAGCAAGAGTTCAACGCGTTCCAGCTGGTGGTGGAGCTCGGCCTTGCGACAGAGATCAAGATGGATTACCAAAGCGACCTCGCCAACGGGAGCGACGGCGTCGTGACAGCCGACGAAATAGAGGGAGGGATAAGGAAGTTGATGGAAGGCGAGGAGGCCGGGGAGAGGAGGAAGAAGGTGAAGGGGGTGGGCAAGAAGAGCATGAAGGCTTTGATGGAGGGCGGCTCTTCTCACTTGTCTTTGGCTCGCTTCATCGAGGATGTCTCGAGTCAACGAGCCTTCGTTTAGCTGAGGAGACGGTTTGGCTGCTACTTTGAGTGCTGTTGGTATTTTGATTCTGTAATTAATTGGAGCGCGTGTGTTTTAGGGTTTCTGTCGCCTAAACGATTCCCTGCAGGCGAACTGGCGTTGGTTTCATGACTCCAGAAGCTGGGTTTACGCGACATTTTTAGATTTAGTTAAACGATTGCAACTGCAATCTGAGCTAGTGTTCATCCCATCGCCAGGCCTCAGGCCGCGTGGAGTCGCTGGTGGAAATCGCCAAGCTCCTCATGGGCAGGCAGCGATGACCAGCTCTCTCTCACCGTCCTCATTCGTCATGAGGTTGCCCATCCACTCTGAGGTTGAGCTCGTCGCCTTCATGGCTACAAGTATCCGCCAAACCCCTCTCGAGAGTAGGAAGGCTTTGGTGGAATCTTTTCTTCCTTTTGCAAGATAGTATTTTGATTACTTGGAGTGTGTGTTCTACTGATCTTGTGAATATAGTCCATGTTGATAAGGACAAGAGATAGATTGGGTTTGGCCAGGAGCTGTTCATTATGATGATGTCTCTTATTTTGCAAAAATCACAAGAGATATAGACATTAGAATTTTCCTAGCGTGGGCTTATATTAATTGGGATTGTAATTGCTGTTTTACAGGATTAATTTACCGCTTACGGGGATTGATTTAATAAAAAAATGAATATAAAAATTCTTAATGTGTTAAATATTGGTTTAGCTAGTGTTGGTCGAGTTCGGCCCGGCCCGTGATGAGAGGCTATGGTTAGAATTCTATAAATAGAGCTAAGGCACCCCCTCTAACCCTCGATCACTTCATACACCATCATTGTCTTCCCATAAGAAGAGAGAGGAGAGTAAGAGGCGGTCTCATGAATGCCAGGCATTCGGAGGACGATAGAGGCATAGCGTTCGACCGTTGGATCGTCAAAATTCCGCTTAAAGAATTATGGATTCCAAATCAGATGCGCAAATTCTTTTCCTTCTTCGTACGATGTTCTATTTCTAGCTGTGTACATCTTGAGATTACCGTGTGAGGTTAGAAAGAGGCCAACAATAAAAAGTGTTCAAAGATAATTAATTTACAAAACTTTACATAGTCCTAAATAGATATTTGTCCTGCGTGCTCGCACCGAAGGCTACAAGTCCCACGTGCTCGTCGAGTATTAACCGGTCCCAACTCACCTCACCTCACCGGGCTGTCCTCAACATGTTCTGCACGACGATGATCGATGTGGCGAGCGAGCTCCAGTTCCCCATTTACGTTTTCTTCACATTGAGTCCGGCTTTCTTGAGTTTCTATAACCGGCTTTCAGCTAAGATCTTGCCTTGCAATTAAAACTGAAAGGAAAAAGAATCAGCAAACAAATGAAAAAGAGATAAAAGGGTAGGATTCTGTCAGACCGCCGAGTAACCCACCCCAGCCGGCGTCTCCGGCTAAGAACTGTCCTCTAGGACTTCGAGGGATCCAACGGCCATGGTTTCGTGTATCCTCTACGGAAACCGTGGCCAACAAGAGATGGATGCTTCTTTGCTTCCTTAATTCATGCAATTCCTCCAACCATGGTTCATCTATCCTCTACGGATCAAACAGCCATGGTTTCATCTATCGGATCGAACGGCCATGGTTCATCCCACTAGACTTTGGTTCGTGTCTCCTGAGGTCTCAAGGATACAGAGGTACAAGCCTCTAGAACAGGTCCTGTTCAAGTAAGGTATCCTTTTCTTCTCACTCCCTTCTCTAAATACCAATTCCCCTAGGAGCAGCCTTTTGAGGGTTTTTCCAATTTAGGATTTTAAAAAAATATATTTACCAAAATAGGGTAAAAAAAAATATTTATCATTTTAGGGTCCAGCACGACACTCTAACAGCCGCTCAAAGTGTCACGCCCCGGACCCGTCGGACACGCAACATCCCTTCACATGCTAATTCACTCATCGCCTGGCCAACACTGGCGACGGCCTAGGACTCGTCGCGGCCAAACGACGGTTAACAAATGCGACAGCGGAAACGAACAACCCCCTGACAAACACACATATGGGATAGAGAGATAGAGAAAATTTAATTTACATAGTTTAACAATAGAGGTTTTACACAACCTGGAGAGGAGGCTAACATCTGAACCTCAAAACAAACCCAAGTTGGCCATCAACAAAAGAAAACAGGCCAAACCAAAAAGTCGACAATCTCCATCTTTGCATTGTCGGGACTACTCATCCTCTGGCAAGGCTCACTCCTCCGGGTCGAACTCCTCAGACATCGGGGAACGATCAGGTCTATGGTCGAGGGTCTGAGATGGCGATCAGCCCCAAAATGTGAGTCGAAACTCAGTGAACACAGGCCTAAACTTAATTTAGAAAGCAGCATGCACTTCTTGCCAGAATGTACATCATCACATGCATATTGTGACCCAAATCATACAGATGCCAATGCAGATGCTCAATGATTCACTTGGGGTCCCCGGTGGCTCTCTGGGCACTGCCGGTCCCTTCAGCATTTCACAAAGTGCAGAATAGTCAATTCATCGTGCACATATCATAGACTCAAGTCAGACAAATGCAGTATGCTCAATGTTTTCCGGTGGCTCTCTGGGCACTGCCGGACTTCCTGTTTCGAGTTGCCGGTGGCTCTCTGGGCACTGCCGGACTCAACCCAACCGGTGGCTCTTATCGGCACTGCCGGTCCCCGGCCACGTCGTAGACGTCTCAGGCCTGTGCCCCAACCCGTGTCTATTCATACTGAAGTTGGCACCCTTGTCTCTCCAGCTACCCCGTGCCGAGCACGTTCAGGCGCAAGTGCAACGACCGTGACTCAATTAGCTCTGCGATTGGTACCTCCTTATCTCCCCGCATTCCCGGTGGCCCCCTAGACACTGCCGGGCCGTCCCGCATGGTTCTACGCACTCCGCCAAACGCACATGTCTCATGCCAATATGCAGATCAATGATGAGCATCACAAAATTCTCAATTGGCTCACCCCATAACACTCATGTAAGTCATCTTTGCCACATGCATTTCCCAAAATTGTTCATATTGGCACCCCATTAATCTCAAGATAAATCGAATAAAATAACCAAGCAATTCGTATTGCAAAATCTGGCATTTCAGGACCCGGTTTCCATTCTAAGTCACTTAGGTCCAAAGGCAAGCAATCTAGCACACGTGGTAATTTCTAGAGTCCACAAAAATTACCAATTGACCCCTAGGGTTAGTAATAAATAATCGACATTTGACGTCCAGGAAATTTAATATTTTTCATCATAAAATTTTCCCTACTAGTCCTTAGCATACCCGACATTCTAAGTCAAGTTTAGAAATGTGCTCACCCAAAAATCGAGTTCAAGCTTGGGCTAGACGGTGATGAGCTCGGGCCACGAACGGCGACGGCTAGTTACTGTTCCGGCGACACTATTCCGGCGGTACTATTCCGGCGACACTGTTCACGGCGGCGGCGACTGAATCGACGGCGATTTTTTGGCGAAGAATAGAAACACAGCAACAACCAAAACACAGCAGATACAAGGAAGATTGCAGCTACATCAAGCAAAAGAAGAAAATCAATAAAACAGGATCAACTTTGATTCAAAACTGGGAATTCTCTAGGAGATTTTTCGCTGTTCCGTTTTCAGAATATCGAAGCTTAACGTCTTACGAGTACACAGGCGAAAACGGGGCTCGATTCGGACACCAGACGACCCCGAACGAGCCGATTTCCTTCGGGCGCGCGTGCTGGACGCGAGAAAACCGAGAGGAAACAACAACAAGACATCAGCTAAAATTTCACAGCAGAAGAGTAGAAATTTCAGCAGCAACCAACGAACAAAGATAAAGGACAGAAGCAACAAATTTCCAAGCGGCCGAGGAAAACGGACGAAGGAGAAACAACACCACAAAGGAGCAGCTAGAGAAAGAAGAACCAGCTGCAGCAAAACAGAACCTAAGCTGCAGCAGATGAGTAGACGTGCTGGAGGACGCAGCAGCAATGAATAAGCAGAAAATCCAGCAACACAGGAACGTGAGCGCAACAAAAGAAGGGAGAAAGGAACAAAAACAGTTGCAGAAAATGAGATACACGCAGCAACCGCAGCAGAAGAATCGAAGAAGAAAGAAGTAGAATGAAGAAGAGATCAATCAACTGCAGCAGAAAAATCTCCACGTGAACAGGGGAGTTAGTGGCCTCTAATCATCAACTTTTGTCTTGCTTGTATTGGAGAATGAAGTCCAGCCGAAACTTTGGCCAAGGAGAAAGTTCCAGCGCAGCTGCAATGAAGATGGGATTTTAAAAGAAGGCACGTGAGTTCTTGGGATAAGCTTCAGCAGAAACTTGAAGAAAGGAAGTGGGGTTGGTCATCCTTTAGCTGAGTTGTCACGGCTGAATGTAAGAAGAAGAAAAAGGGGTCCAAAATTCTACAAGTTCTTTGTCCTCTTGTGCATGAAAGTTTGAGGATGTCACACGAAGCCCAGTGTGGCACTCTAGCTACCGCGCTGGGCCTCACGCGGCACAGTCAATGCCACACAGGCCCGTGCAGCATTAAGAGTACTGCGTGGGGCCACGTGGCTTTCTAAGTGCCGTGTGGGGCTGAGGCTCAAAAGCCCACATAGCACTCATGGCCTACAGGACTTTAATTTTTTAATATAACTTTTTAAATATAATTAAAATCATATAAAAAAATAAAAAAAAATTAAAGGCTTGTGGGCCATGACGGCACTCAGAAAGCCACACAAGCCCTCGCGGCACTTTGAATGGCGCCCGGATCCCAAAATGATAAATATTTCTTTTTATCCAATTTTTGGTAAATATTTTTTTTTAAATCCTAAATTAGAAAATTAAATTAAAAAAACGCCTTTTGATGTGGGAGTTTACGCAGCTCGCAAAATTTACAAAGAAAGTACAACTGAATCCTAAAATTTTTAAAAAGTGATGTCGAGTTACAAAACTTTAAAATGTGATAGAAAATTATATAAGAATCCACGTGCAACATAAATAAATGTTGCAAATGTTCAAGGAGTTTCGTATTATGATAAAATCAAAACACGTGAATTTATAAGATTTAGATTTAGTGAAATGAAAAAAGTCATTTCAATCGGGAGTAATTAGATTAGACCTATTTCATGTAGTAGTTTTATAGTCAGCATTCGATTTGAGAAGTAACGGGTCGCCGTGTCGTGTCGCGTGTCTATTTTACTTAGGCAGCAACTCATGCTCCAAACGACGGTCTCAACCGGCAGAGGAACTCTAAAACCTTGAAGGTAAAAGTTGGTTGGCATACATGTCGACGCCCACAAGATTTTGTTCACGTTGGAGACAACTTCTGGGGAAGACAATGCGGGTTGGTGGGTGGTCCGGCGAAGCTTTGCGGACTTTCTGAGGATTCCGCAAAGTAGCTTTTCAAAATCAGGAAAAGGGTTGAGTCGGGGAAATATACTCCGGCAGAAGGTCAAGATGATGCCGTGAAACTTTAGGGAATAGCTGACTTGCCATGTTTGATCTTCTTTTCTAACTCACGGCTTAAAGGCGCACTACTGAAGAGGTACTTGCGCTTTTGGTAGTATCGATTTGTATTGACGGGTGTGATTCATAATGCTCAACGACACGAAAGCACGCAGGTCCCGCTCCACATTGAGCTGACAGGAGTCTCAAGAGGACAATATCCCCAAACACCATAAGGCTTTTACCATTCAAGCCATTTTTTTAATTAATAGTTTGGATTTGAACCCATGAGTAGCTATATACGCATCTTCATTTGTCATAAGTGATATAACAAAAAGTGCAATGTGATAATTATAGTAGAATCAATCTGCTGAACGTAGCTCTAATTTAAAAATAAATCAAGATAAAATCTTATGTTTTGATCTTATCTTTCGTTGCGCTTTACTTCTTTATGATTGTGCGCCGAATTCATCAAGTACTACGGCATTTTTTTTCCCAAATATCTTACATACAAGATTTATCGGCGAGCGAAATTAGACAGAGTGATAAGGAAGCGAGAGATCAAGCGAGATCTTCTTTTTCTCGTTGGTGTAGGAACCAAATAAAAAGGAAGGAGGAATTTTGCGGAAGCTTGGAGGATTTAATTTGGAGAGAATAACAAAAACACAAATGAGAGAGCAATACTACAAAATACCTTTGCCAAGGTTTTACACAAAGAAAATCAAGCTTTGCTCTAAGCTTGTTCTTACAAGAAAACTCTCTCTCTCTCTCTCTCTCTCTCTCTCTCTCTCTCTCTCTCTCTCTCTATTTCTTCTCCTCCTTGATATGAAACTTACAAGAAAACCACACATATTTATAGCCAATTTTATACCTAATTTTTGCCAAACTTAAATGTCTTTATTTGACTACACTTAATTTTATCAAATTCAAGCACACCTAAGTTGTCCATTTTTGACAATCAATAGTCAAAAATTGAGGCTTAAGCACACCTAAGTTGTCCATTAATAGTCAAAAATTGAGGCTTCTTCTTTTTTTGACTTTCTTCCAAAATTTATTTTAATATTTTCAATAGCCTCCCTTAAAATTGATTTTGGAAGTTCATAACGCCAAGCATCGTCTTCAATCTTTCGAACAAATCAGCCTTCAATGGTTTTGTCAGGATATCTGCAATCTGGTCTTCTGATCTGCAGAAATTAAGTTCAATTTCACCATCTTTGACTTGCTCACGAATATAGTGATACTTGATGTCGATGTGCTTGCTCCTGCCATGAAATACAGGATTCTTGGCTAATGCAATAGCCGACTTATTGTCACACATCAATTTAGTAGGACCTGCTTGTTCATGCATCAATTCACGCAGCATCCATCGAAGCCATATTGCCTGACAGGCCCCTGAAGCTAATGCCATGTATTCTGCTTCAGCTGTCGAGAGTGCAACAACCTGCTGTTTTTTCGAAGACCAAGAAATTACTCCTGATCCAAGAAAGAAAGCATACCCTGAAGTACTCTTTCGAGTCTCAGTATCACCTGCCCAATCACTATCTGTATACCCCAACAGATCAAAGTTGTCAGTATAAGAATATAAAATTCCATGATCACGAGTTCCACTGACATACCGCAAAATTCTTTTTGCCGCCTGTAAATGTGATTGGTATGGTTTCTCCATGAACCTGCTAATAATTCCCACTCCATAGGTAATATCTGGTCTTGTAGAAGCCAAATATCTTAAACTGCCAACAATGCTTTTGAAATAAGTGGGATTTACCAATTCACCGGTTCCTTCTTTCTTCAGCTCTAAACGTTCAATTACGGGAGTTCGAATTGGTTTGAGCGATTCCATTTTTAATCGCTTCAGAATATCATTAGCATATTTCTGCTGTGAAATAAATATGCCATTATCTGTCTGCTTCACTTCAAGCCCAAGAAAATAGGACATCAATCCTAAATCAGTCATCTCGAACTGGCTAGTCATAGCCTCCCTGAATTCTGAAAACATTTTTTCACAGCTGCCTGTAAATATCAAGTCATCAACATAAAGGCACACAATTATTATGTCACCGTTAGTATTTGACTTGATATACAGTGTATGCTCATACGGGCACTTTTGAAAATCACGCTCTAACAGGTATGTGTCGATACGTGTGTACCAAGCACGAGGTGCCTGTTTTAGCCCATACAAAGCCTTCTTCAGTTTGTAAACTTGATTTTCATGCCCTTTCTCATAACCCTGTGGTTGCTCCACGTAGACTTCCTCTTCAAGAACACCATTGAGGAATGCCGATTTCACATCCATTTGATGGATCTTCCAATGATTTTGAGCTGCAAGTGCTAAGATCATCCGGATGGTATCCATCCGAGCCACTGGTGCAAATACTTCAAAATAATCAATACCTGGCTTTTGCTTGTAGCCCTTTACAACCAGTCTGGCCTTGTAACGGTCCACCTGACCGTTGGGTTTGTACTTCGTCTTGTACACCCACTTGACACCAATGGGTTTCTTACCAGGTGGTAAAGAAGTTAGCACCCATGTGTCATTCTTCTCAATGGAGTGAATCTCTTCATCCATTGCATGAATCCACCTTTCATCTGCAGCTGCTTCATCATAGGTTACAGGATCACATTCAGCAAACAAACAAAAGTTTACCAATGTTTCATCAGTGATTCCGTTATTATCACTGCCATCGCCTCCTGTGACCACGTAATCCCTGAATTTTGCTGGCGTCTCCCTCAGTCGTTGTGAACGACGTAGTGGTGGTTCTGAAGCTGCTGTTGGTGAAGATGTACCACTAGTTGAAGATGATGGAGGCTCTTCTATTTCTTTCTCCAATGGTTCATCTTCGATGGTGATGCTTTTCTGGTTACCCTTTTGGTTCCAGTCCCAAGCTTCATCTTCAAAAAACTGGACATCCCTGCTGATAATTACCTTTTCAGTGACTGGGTTATACAGCTTATAACCTTTAGTTGTGTCACTATAGCCAATGAAGATGCACTTCTCGCTTTTGTCATCCAACTTCTTTCTTCGTTCATCTGGTATATGGGGATATGCCACGCACCCAAATACTCGTAGAAACGAAACATCTGGCTTGTTGCCGCTCCAAGCCTCTTCTGGGGTTCTTCCAAGAACACTCCTTGTTGGACACCTGTTTAGTACAAATACAGCACAAGCAACCGCTTCTGCCCAAAAATTCTTAGGCAAATTTTTGGCTTTTAACATACTTCTTGCCATTTCAAAAATTGTCCTGTTCTTTCTTTCTGCTATACCATTTTGCTGAGGTGTATAGCTGGCAGTCAACTGACGTTTTACTCCATGAATTTTACAAAATTTGTCAAATTCATTTGAGGTAAATTCTCCTCCTCTATCCGATCTCAACGTCTTCAGATTAAAGCCACTATGTTTTTCAACATAGACTTTAAATTCTTTGAACTTGGCAAATGCTTCAGATTTTTCTTTCAAGAAATATACCCAAGTTTTTCTGGTAAAATCATCAACAAAAATCAGCATGTACCTTTTTTGTCCGACTGATTCAACCTCAATAGGGCCACATATATCTGTATGTACCAGCTCCAAAAGTTGCTTTGCTCTTCTGGCTTTCCCTACTGGAAATGATTCTCGATGTTGTTTTCCAACGAGACATCCTTCGCATGGACGATCTGGACATTCGATTAAAGGCATGCCGGTCACCATCCTTTTCTGAACCAGTAGTTTTAGTCCACGAAAATTTAGATGACCGTATCGAAGATGCCACAGCCAGTTGTTGTCTTTCATCATCGCTTGAAAACTCAAGAGATTCTTCGTCTGAAGAGTCATGGGAAACATCCGGTTCTTCGTCATTTGCACCGTTGTGATCAACTTGTTGTTGACACCTCTGATGGTGCAAATTCCATTTTCAATGTGAACTTTATGGCCTTTTTCGGAAAGTTGCCCAACACTTAGCAAATTCCAAAAAAGTCCTGGCACAAAGTAAACATCTGCAATAGCAACATTAGTACCATCTTTTGACTTGATATTAATGTTACCTTTGCCCATCACGGGAATTTTTGATTTATTCCCGAAGTTGACTTCACCACGACTCGTCTCATCCAATTGCGAGAATAATTCCTTCCGGCCAGTCATATGATTGCTGCAACCAGTATCTAGATACCATATGTTGGTATCTACAGTGCTTGAGTCATCCTTCTTACATGCTAGCACCATGTATTCTTCAGCATCAGTGGTATGTGCGTGCTCCGCCTGCTCGTACGTCGCCTTTGCATAGCATTCGGATTTGTAATGTCCGAACTTGTTGCACTTAAAACACTTGACTTTTGATTTGTCACGTGTTTTAAATTTCCCGGTGAAATTGGAATTTCCACCTCTTCCTTGGCCTCCTCCGCGACCTCGACCTCCTTGATAGCTTCCTCGATTTGATGGAGCGATACGACTTTGCAAAGCTTGCTCGGGATATGAACTGACGGACTTCTGATTCATTCTTTGCTCATGCGAGCATAATGAACCCATCAACCGCTCCAACGTCATAGTTGATATATCTTGGCCTTCTTCGATTGCCGCAACAACGTAGTCAAATCTTTCAGTCAAAGACCTCAAGATTTTTTCTACGACTCGTACATCTTGGAGTGTTTCACCATTAACCCTCAATTGGTTAACGATATTTTGTACACGATCAAAATACAAAGAGATAGATTCAGAATCATTCATGCGTAAAGACTCAAAATCACCTCGAAGTGTTTGAAGCCGAACTCTTCGAACACGATCGTCGCCCTTGTAGGATTTTTGCAAAATATCCCACGCTGCTTTGGCGGTCTCGGCATTCGATATTTTTTCAAATATCGTCTCCTCCACAGCTTGAAAGATCGCATATAATGCTTTCTGATCTTTTTTCCGGGATTCCACCAATGAATCCTTCTCCTCCTTTCTCATGGCATTGAATTCTTCGTTATTAGCTACTTCGATGTAGCCATTCTCCACCAGGTTCCACAAATCTTGCGATTTGAACAAAACCTTCATCTGGACGGACCAGTTGTTGAAATTCTTTCCGTTCAACTTTGGAAGTTGAAATTGAACGGAACTTGTGGACGCCATAACTTGGCTCTGATACCAAATGTAGGAACCAAATAAAAAGGAAGGAGGAATTTTGCGGAAGCTTGGAGGATTTAATTTGGAGAGAATAACAAAAACACAAATGAGAGAGCAATACTACAAAATACCTTTGCCAAGGTTTTACACAAAGAAAATCAAGCTTTGCTCTAAGCTTGTTCTTACAAGAAAACTCTCTCTCTCTCTCTCTCTATTTCTTCTCCTCCTTGATATGAAACTTACAAGAAAACCACACATATTTATAGCCAATTTTATACCTAATTTTTGCCAAACTTAAATGTCTTTATTTGACTACACTTAATTTTATCAAATTCAAGCACACCTAAGTTGTCCATTTTTGACAATCAATAGTCAAAAATTGAGGCTTAAGCACACCTAAGTTGTCCATTAATAGTCAAAAATTGAGGCTTCTTCTTTTTTTGACTTTCTTCCAAAATTTATTTTAATATTTTCAATAGTTGGGCTGTCAGCGGGCGGGCAACGGAAGTTATCAGAGGGCGATGAGAGAGGAAGAAGGTGTCTCAAACCGACATCGAAGGCCGGAGGTGGCTGATTCGCTCGCCTGACTCGTCGATGGCCTGGGCTGCTTCCGTTTCTTTCATCTCCCCTCGGGTCAAGTCCCCATTTGGGACTTCTGATCTCTCTACAGGGACTCGCATCAGCTCGTTGGGCTGGTACTCAGCACGCAGCACGTTCTGCGCGAGCGCAGGCATCTACGCGACCGAACCGGAGTCTCCGGCTGAGAACGATCCTCTGCGGCTCTGAGGGATCCAAGAAGGACCCCATCAGAGTTGCCAATCAGACTCTGGTCATATACACGGCCATGGTTCATCCATCATACTTTGGCTTCTGTCTCAGAAGTGCGAGCCCTATAAAACTGATCTCGTTCATGTAAGGTCGACCTCCCTTCGCCCCCACTCCCTTCTTTAAATAGCAATTTCCCTGAGAATTGGCCTTTCGATGTGGGAGTTGGCGGAGGTCGCGGTTGCTCTACTCGCGTGATTGCGATATGGATCGAATATAATAAAGACGTATTTTTAACAGAAAGCCATAAAACCCGCATATATTTTGTTGTTTTCGTTTATCATCGAAGCGATTCTTATTATTATAATTGGCAAGTTCTTTACGTTCAACAATGGGGTAGTATTTCACTGTTTACATCCTTCCCTCTTGATTTTTCCTTTTGACAAAAAAAAAATAGTATTAAGTATATCATTGGCAGATTTTTACTATACTCTCAGGAATCACAACAATTTAAGTGGTTATACGCAACTTCTCTTTGTCGTATGACGACGATAATTAAGAATTTACTATCTGTTATCATTGAAAATTGTCGAAAATCTCGCAAACCTATTGCATGTTTGTCAATGCAGTTCTAAACTTTTTAATTTTTTCCAATGAAATCCTAAACATTTTATATTTTGCCAAACGAGTCCATTTGTCTAATTTTGATTGAAAATCATTGACGTTAACGCCGGATATCTTGCGTGGCATAGCCAACACTTATGTCAATAATTTTATAATATTTTTTTGAAAAAAATTATTGATTTTTCTTTTCTTTTCTTTTTTTTATATCCTAGTCGACGAGGGCCTACAACCTTGCCTTGTCTTGGGGACGTTACGATGCCCACACCAGCCCCACACCAACCATAGGCGAAGGTTGCTGGCCCTTGCTAGTGGTGACAACGTTGCCAATCAAAAATGTAGAGAGAGAGAACAAAGAAACAAAATGAAAAAATAAAATAACATAAAAAAAAATAGTGAAATATTATTAAAAATTATATACATTAGCACTAGCCAAAAAGGGCTAGATGGACTCAATTGCTAAAATATAAAAAGGTTTATGACTCAATTGAAAAAATTAAAAGATTTATGATTGAACTGGTAAAAGTGCAATAGGTTTAATACTTTTTAAACAGTTTTTCCATATTATGTAGTCCCCTATATTTTATGTTATTATACCATATTAATATAGAAGTCCATCTTTATTTTATTCAAAAGCGAAAGATTCATTTGAAATTGAATGTGAGAACCATCAGATCCAATGCACCAAATTGAAAAAATAAAAAGTAAAAAAAATTGTCCAAAATCGTTTGAGACTAACTCATGCCCATTTGGCCAAGAAGGACATACACCCAGCACCCAACAGGAGGAAGCAATCGCACAGCAGTTGGAGCCTCCGGTTCCCCTGCACCTTGGCGCTCATGAAGTCCGCCGCGAGCAGGTCGACGAGCGCCATGTACACCAGGATGCCGGCAAACGCGGCATTCAGGACGCCCTCGACGATCAGCGCCCTCGGGCTGCTCTCATCGTGTCAGATATCCCGATGCCGATCACGATCCCAGCCGGCGTGGTGAGGGAGAAGAAGAGGGCCATTATCACCGTGGCTCTTGCCTTGAACTTGGCCTTCCAAAGCAGGGGAAACAAAAAGAGTGAAGATCAATTAATTAAATGTGCAAAAAAAAAAAATATTTGTAAAAAAAAAACTAAACATATATATGTGTGCCGGGACCCACCCGCACATGCTTTAGGTCAACGGAAGCCGCAGGTAAAACGACATCGTCCAATAATTATTAATGAAAAAAAAAGCCGAACTATCTGGTTGAACTTGAATGGTCTCTACTTGATGTGATCGAAGCGATTTAGTAGACCCCAGCGATGCACTTAGCACAAATCTTTTTCCATTATTTATGCTCCTTAAGCAGGTGAATTGGTTGGAAGGTACTATTGTAAATGAAAGCATTAGACACATTGAATTGCACCGCCAAACTGAATTGCACCGTCAAAAACGACGAAATGCCGATGCATGAGACCGCAAGCGTGTTAGATTGCACAGAAAGCACCGTTTTACTTGTCTCGATTTCAGGATTGATGCACATTAAAATTTCTCATTCTTCAAAAGATGCATGTGCTGTTTGCAGTGCTAAACATTTTTCAAAAGCGTCACATTTTTTCGTCGAAACGGCATTGTGGCATTAGGAAAATTTGGAAAAGCTAGTTAGGTCATAATGAATGAAATGGGATGACTTTTTGTTACCTGAGTGATGCATCCGCCTAGCCCCATGCCTTCAAAGAACTGATGGAAAGTCGGAGCAGCCATCAATGGCTTCACCGTCTTCGCGCTCCCGAAAGTCCCTAGGGAAATCCCTATTATCACCGGGTGCACCACGGTCCCCAGCTCCAAGACCTGTTTATTTATCATTCCACCCCCTCACAATTTTACCGACTTAATCCAGCAACAATTAATAATTATATTCAGTCAAATATCCTCATGCGGAATGATAAAAATAACACACCAAGATTTACGTGGAAAACCCGAAACGAGAAAAACCACGGACGACCCAAAATCCTCTACTAATCATTAAGAATAACAGGTATATAAAAAGAATTATATTTCTAGTCACACAATAGAGGCTTTACATCAACATTACAAGAATATTTCATCACCACAATGATGAAATAATACACAAGATATAAGAAACCTTAACTGTAATTGGAGAATTTGAAGGAGAATCTCAACAAACAAGAACCATCAACATGTAGATCTCGGCCTCACGAACAACATATCTAAATTTGAGCTAATTCCGTCAATGTTTGACCCTCAAATTTGGACCGCAAAATTCTTTTCTCTTTCTCTTCTCCTCCCTCGCAGACCCTTGGTAAGCTCTCTGCAAGAATTCTCTATATTTCTCACACTCTCTCACCTTCTTCTTATGAAGACAACTCACACACACATACACACACTACTTTTTTACTCTCATTAACTCCCTAATCATTCTTGCCTCCCCCTTTTTCTTTTTAAACAAACCAAAAGAATGTTGCTGGGCCCCCCATATGAGGGAGACCCAGCCAACAACCGGAGAGATCATGCAATAGAGATTGACGGTGTCGTGATGGCAGACGAAATAGAGCGTGGGATAAGGAAGCTAATGGAGGGCGAGGAGGCTAGGGAGAGGAGGAAGAAGGTTAAGGAGGTGAGCGAGAAGAGTAGGAAGGCTTTGGTGGAGGGCGGCTCTTCTTACTTGTCTTTGGCTCGCTTCATTGAAGATGTCTTGAGTCAATGAGCCTTCGTTCATCTCAACTGGCGTCGACGGTGGAGATCGCCAAGCTCCTCGTGGGCCGTGATGACCGGCTCTCCAAGGTCGACTCCTGCGTCTGAGTCGCTCTACAAGTATCCGCTTCGCGATCTTCCCTCCGGCCAAACCCCTCCCGGAGGTAGTAAGGCTTTGATGGAATCTTTACTTCCTTTCACAAGATATTATTCTGAATATTTTATTTGGAGTTTGTTCTAGTGATCTTGTGACTATAATCCATAGTTAATACGATATAGAAGGACCGGTCAAACAGTACTACATTCTTGATAAAGCAATATCGATCGATCAGGAGCCGTTCATTATGATAATGTCTGTTATTTGCAAAAATAACAATATATATTTATGTAAAGTGTTCAACGATAATTAATTTATAAAATTTGACATAGACCGAGATAGATTTTCGTGTGCTTGCTCCTCTCAGTGAATGGACCTTTGACATCAAACATTCATCGAAATCGTCACCATGGTCAAGTCAGAACTCCTGATCGTCCCCGTCACTGGCCACCGCCCCTGGGCCACTCTTTCCGGCGGTGGAGATGGCCAAGCTCCTGGTCAAAACCCGACCCACCCCCGCCCACCGATCACCCTCCTGATCGTGAAGATGCCACGGTGAGTCTTGGTCCGACATTTACGACCGGACGCGATGATGGCTCGCCGACTTCATGTCCGTTCCCCGCTTTCGTTTTCGGTCGTCTCCCTCGGTCCCGTCCCATTTCCGAGACCCATCCCATCACGGTCCACAACCTCTGGCACCGAAGGCCACAAGCCCCGCGTGCTCGCCCGGTCTTTTACTCGGTGCCAACTCAAACTCGCCGGGCTGGCCCCCAACATGTTCTGCACGACGCTGATCGATGTGGCGAGCGAGCTCCAGATCCCCACCTACGTGTTCTTCACGTTGAGTCCGGCTTTTCTTGGGCTGATGCTCCACCTTTCCTGAGTTTCTTTAACCGGCTTTCAGCTAAGCCCTTGCCTCACCGCCGGGTCACCACCCCAGCCGGAGTCTCCGGCTGAGAACGATCCTCTACAACTCCGGGGGGATCCAAGAGGGCCCATCGAGGCCATTAATCGCGTACTGGTCGCACGGTTTTTACTTCGAGCGAGATTCCGATGTGGGAGTTTTCGGAGTCACACGTGTCAAGCACCCTCGAACATGGGTGGAATATATAATTAAATATATCTCCAATAAAAAAAAACGAAAATAAAGCAAATTAAAAAATTGAATAAAGAAGTATTACGCCTCTCTCTGCACTGCTTTCTTCTTCTTCTTTGTGCGTCTCTTTTTAATTGTTTCGTAGCATATTTAGAGGGGATTCGGAGTTACTTTAATCGAAGCGATCGTTGCATTTTCTTCTCTTCTGTTCCCCTTGCTATAGAGAGAAAGAGAGTCACAAACGCATTAAAATGGGATGAGACAGTGAGAGCCCCAAGAATGGGAACGAAGGTTTTGAAAATTGAAATAATAAGAACTAAAAAAATTCAATCCAATTCGGGTGGATGGGTCCACACCTGAAATTGAGAGCCAAACCAAATATTAACTGGGTCCAACTCTTAGGGAAAAAAGAAAAAAACTTCCCAATTCAGTCTGATTCTTTTGCTCGCTCCCACTCAATCCACCAATCCCTAGTGCCTTTATCTTATCCCATCTTCCCATCCTACTCTATCAAGCAAACCTCAAGCGCACCTCCAGATGATGAAGTGCACCATGGCATTCTTCCTTGTTAAGAGCATACACGGAAGGGGTCATTCACCGGCACATCTCGAAAAAGAACATCAATAATGTTGTCATTATTGGAGTCTGGTTCATACTTCTATGCGATAGGAAAGTAGGTGAGTCCCATTCAAAGGGTTTTTACAATTTAAGTCCATAACTTTTCATTGTCATTTGGATTTGGGCTTATGAAATAATCGCTATTATATATACTCTTTTGTTCTTATAATTGAGGGGTGTAACAAGAGGTGCGATATGCTAATTATAGTGGAATCTTTTATCGAACGTAACTCTAGTTTAAGAGTGAATTAAAATAAAATCTCGTATCTTGATTTCTCTTTTTCGCTACTTTTGCGCTTTACTTAGTATTATTATGCATCGATCCTAACAGTTATAACAATTAATAATTGAAGGTAGTTATCTAGCTTCTCAATTTTTTTTTAAAAAAAAATATCTCGTCTACAAATTATATAGACTGAGCTCATTTGAACTAGTAATCATGTAAACTCTATGATAACACTCATTCGATTATTGACTCAGATGATATTGTTGTAAATAACCTACGTAATATGTAATAACTTTTCAATTTTATCCTTATGTGACTCATATAAATCACTCGATATTTTTAACGTGAAATAGTTTTTCGAACGCATCAAATGAATATGTGCTCATTGCATCTCATCCCTTAGATCTCGTTTGCCTCGCGATGAGCCTGATAACGTTCTTCAGATGCATTGGGTTGGCACATGTGGGTTGATTTTAGGTTTTTCCTGTATTTGCGATCAATAATTGAACTTAAATTGTATTTTTTTTAATGAAAAATGAATTTTTCATTAAAATATTTAAAATTAAATTTTTATCGATAATGAAATTTGTCTGATTATTTATTTATTTTTTTAAAATAAACGGAACCATAAAATTCATGGCATGCAGAGTCAAACTAGACGGCGAGGCAGACCACAATCAGCATGACGTCGTCACCTCGTCCTTCCGATCCATCCGCATCTTTTTGTGTGCTTCCTTCCTAGCCACTAACTGTGGATGATGACTGACAAATTGAGGTCCATAAGAGCCTCCAACTGGTCATCGTCTTCGCACCCGAGTCAACTCAGCAAGGAAAAGAAGAATTCTCGAAAGGAATCATCGTCATCATGAGTACTAAATCCGAGCTAGTGTTCGTTACAATTCCGGGAATCGGCCACCTGGTGTCGATGGTGGAGATGGCCAAGCTCCTTGTCGACCGCGACGATCGGCTCTCCGTCACCGTCCTCATCACGAAGTTGCCCTTCGACTCCGAGATTGATTCCCGCGTCGAGACTCTCGCCGCCTCCGTCGGTGCCCGCATCCGCTTCGTCCTCCTCCCGTCGCGAAACGCCTCTCCGAGGACGTCCAAACTGGCCTTCCTCCATCACTTCATGGAGAGCCACAAAGCCGACGTCCGAGAAGCCGTCGCCGAGCTCTCCGCCTGCGGCTCGTCACGGCTCACAGGGCTCGTCGTCGACATGTTTTGCATCTCGATGATGGACGTGGCCTTCGAGTTCGGCGTCCCTTCCTACGGGTTCTTCACGTCGGGCGCGGCGTTCCTTGGAATCATGCTGCACCTCCAGTCTCTCCAAGACGAGCAACACATGGACCTGACCAGGCTCAAGAGCTCAAACGCCGAGCTGGACTTCCCGTGCTTCGCTAACTCGCTGCGCGCTGCCAAGTTCTTGCCCTTGGAGGTGTTTATGGAAGAAGACTGCCGGATATTCTTGGGCAACGCCTTGAGGTTTAGGGAGACCAAGGGGATTTTGGTAAATACATTCGCCGAGCTGGAACCACGCGCGGTGGAGGCCCTGGCCGGCCTTGGAGCGCCCACGGTGTACCCTGTGGGCCCCATTCTGAACATCAAGATCGAGAACAAAAAGGGTTTCGATATCCTGGACTGGCTCGACCAGCAGCCAGACACGTCGGTGGTGTTCCTGTGCTTCGGGAGCCAAGGGAGCTTCGATGAGAACCAGGCGAAAGAGATTGCCCGTGCATTGGAGCGGAGCGGGTACCGTTTCCTGTGGTCCCTACGGCGGCCACCAGCGAAGGGCGTGATGGAAGCTCCCCGTGACTACGCGGATCCCGCAGAGGTCCTGCCCGAGGGGTTCCTTGGCCGGACAGCCAGCATCGGGAGAGTGATTGGGTGGGCCCCGCAGGTCGCTGTCCTGGCCCACCAGGCCATCGGAGGGTTCGTCACGCACTGCGGCTGGAACTCCACCTTAGAGAGCATATGGTTCGGCGTGCCGGCCGCCGCTTGGCCTCAGTACGCGGAGCAACATTTCAACGCGTTCCAGCTGGTGGTGGAACTCGGCCTCGCGGCGGAGATCAAGATGGATTACCGTAGAGACCTCGCCAAAGGGAGCGACGGCATCGTGACGGCCGACGAAATAGAGGGAGGGATAAGGAAGTTGATGGAAGGTGAGGAGGCCGAGGAGAGGAGGAAGAAGGTGAAGGAGGTGAGCGAGAAGAGCAGGAAGGCTTTGATGGAGGGCGGCTCTTCTTACTTGTCTTTGGCTCGCTTCATCGAGGAAGTCTCGAGTCAACGAGCCTCCGTTTAGCTTAGGAGACGGTTTGGCTGCCACTTTGAGTGCTGTTGGTATTTTGGTTCTGTGATTAATTGGAGCGCGTGTGTTTTAGGGTTTCTGTCGCCTGAACGATTCCACGCAGGCGAACCGGTATTGGTTTCCCGACCACAGAAGCTGGGTTTACGTGACGTGTTTAGATTTAGTTAAACGATTGCAATTGTAATCTGAGCTAGTGTTCATCCCATCGCCGGGCCTCAGGCCGCCTGGAGTCGACGGTGGAAATCGCCAAGCTCCTCATGGGCAGGCAGCGATGACCAGCTCTCTCTCACCGTCCTCATTCGTCATGAGGTTGCCCATCCACTCCGAGGTTGAGCTCGCCGCCTTCATGGCTACAAGTATCCGCCAAACCCCTCTTGAGAGTAGGAAGGCTTTGGTGAAATCTTTTCTTCCTTTTGCAAGATAGTATTTTGAACCTTTAATTACTTGGAGTGTGTGTTCTACTGATCTTGTGAATATAGTCCATGTTCATAAGGACAAGAGATAGAATGGGTTTGGTCAGGAGCTGTTCATTATGATGATGTCTCTTATTTTGCAAAAATCACAAGAGACATAGACGTTAGAATTTTCCTAGCGTGGGCTTATATTAATTGGGATTGTAATTACTGTTTTACAGGATTAATTTACCGCTTACGGGGATTGATTTAATAAAAAAATGAATATAAAAATTCTTAATGTGTTAAATATGGGTTTAGCTAGTGTTGGTCGAGTTCGGCCCGACCCGTGATGAGAGGCTATGGTTAGAATTCTATAAATAGAGCTAGGGCACCCCCTCTAACCCTCGATCACTTCATACACCATCATTGTCTTCCCATAAGAAGAGAGAGGAGAGTAAGAGGCGGTTTCATGAATGCCAGGCATTCGGAGGACGATAGAGGCATAACGTTCGACCCTTGGATCGTCAGAATTCCGCTTAAAGAATTATGGATTCCAAATCAGATGCGCAAATTCTTTTCCTTCTTCGTACGATGTTCTATTTCTAGCTGTGTACATCTTGAGATTACCGTGTGAGGTTAGAAAGAGTCCAACAATAAAAAAGTGTTCAAAGATAATTAATTTACAAAACTTTACATAGTCCTAAATAGATATTTGTCCTGCGTGCTCGCACCGAAGGCTACAAGTCCCACGTGCTCGCCGAGTATTAACCGGTCCCAACTCAACTCACCTCACCGGGCTGTCCTCAACATGTTCTGCACGATGCTGATCGAAGTGGCGAGCATGCTCCAGTTCCCCATTTACGTTTTCTTCGCATTGAGTCCGGCTTTCCTGAGTTTCTATGACCGGCTTTCAGCTTAAGAAGCACGGACACGCCTCAAAGGGGGGCGGACACGCGTTCGACACGTGTCGACATCCGACACGCGGCCGACACGCTCGGACACGTGTCCGACACGCGTTGACCGCGTGTCGGGCATCTTAAAAAGCTTTTTTTTTAATTAATAATATAATTACATACTGCCAAGGTCAATAAAAGATATCTCGCCAACAATCTTCCCACCTTTAGAATCATTTCCATCATTGTTCCTCCAAGCACTCCACTCATGTCCTCTCCATCATTGCCATCATTTCATTTTTTTAAACCTCTCCCCCTTTTGAATTGCGAGGCCCCATCCCTTTAGTGCTCCATCAGTGACTTCATCTTTGCTTGGACCAAAGACTCATGAAAATGAGACCTCATGATCAGGTGGTCAAGATCCAGATCGAAATCTGCCAAGGTAATGACTCCACGTGCTGATTCTAATTTGAACCAAAGCTTGAGCATCAAGAAAAATTGCTCGGACCGATCGGTGGGGATCATGTGCGCGGCGCCTAAGAGGAGTCGGTTTCCTACTTCAAGGGGTAGCATTAAACATCTGTTGTTAGAGCTCTAATAAACTTTATTCTTACATCATTTGTACCAGTAGAGGCTTAATAACAATTCCAAGTCTCTCTCTTCATCGTTCAGAACATATATGGTGCCTCAAACTTAGAGGAAATATTGAGGAAATATGTATATATAGACCTCTTGCTTCAAGGGGCAACGTATTGGATTGAATCAAATTAATTATAATTTATCATGCATATAAAAATATATATTTATACGTGTCCCAACGTGTCGGAAATTTGTATTTTTTAGAAATGACGTGTCGGCGTGTCGTGTCGTGTCGTGTCCGTGTCCGTGCTACCTAGCTTTCAGCTAAGATCTTGCCTTGCAGTTAAAACTGAAAGGAAAAAGAATCGACAAACAAATGAAAAAGAGATAAAAGGGTAGGATTTTGTTAGACCGCCGAGTAACCCACCCCAGCCGGCGTCTCCGGCTAAGAACTGTCCTCTAGGACTTCGAGGGATCCAACGGCCATGGTTTCGTGTATCCTCTACGGAAACCGTGGCCAACAAGAGATGGATGCTTCTTTGCTTCCTTAATTCATGCAATTCCTCCAGCCATGGTTCATCTATCCTCTACGGATCAAACGGCCATGGTTTCATCTATCAGATCGAACGGCCATGGTTCATCTCACTAGACTTTGGTTCCTGTCTCCTGAGGTCTCAAGGATACAGAGGTACAAGCCTCTAGAACAGCTCCTGTTCAAGTAAGGTATCCTTTTCTTCTCACTCACTTCTCTAAATACCAATTTCCCTAGGAGCAGCCTTTTGAGGGTTTTTTTTCCAATTTAGGATTTTTAAAAAAATATACTTACCAAAATAAGGTAAAAAGTATTTATCATTTTGGGGTCCAAGCGACATTCAAAGTGCCGCTCAAGACCCAGCGTGGCACTCTAACTGCGGTGCTGGGCCTCACGCGGCACAATAAATGTCGCATGGGCCCGTGTAGCATTAAGAGTGTTGCGCGGGGACATGTGGCTTTCTAAGTGCCGCACCGGCCCAAGGTCCCGCAAGTCCACGTAGCACTCACGGCCCGCAAGACTTTAATTTTTTTTTCATTTTTTAATATGATTTTAATTATATTTAAAAATTTATATAAATATAAATGTCATAAATATAACTAAAACCATATAAAAATAAAAATAAAAATTTAAAGGCTTGTGGGCCGTGAGTGCCGCACGGCACTCAGAAAGCCACGTAGGCCCTCGCGGCACTTTGAATGGCGCCCGGATCCCAAAATGGTAAATATTTCTTTTTACCCTATTTTGGTAAATATTTTTTTAAAAAAATCCTAAATTGGAAAATTAAATAAAAAAAACCCGCCTTTTGATGTGGGAGTTTCCGCAGCTCGCGCGTATCAAGTGCAATCTATGCATGCAATTGTGATATGGGCGAAATGTAATTAATCGAAGTGTCGAAGCGATCGTTGCATTTTCTTCTCTTATTTCCCCCTTGCTAGAGAGAGAAAGAGAGTCATAAACACATCGAAATGGGATAAGATGGTGAGAGCCCCCGAAAAGGAATCTAATCTTATTATATTTAAGAAGAAAGATCTTTGAAAGTAACATGGAGATAATAAAAGGTTACTTTCTTGTTCGTTCGAATCATCATTCTTGTTTCCATTTGATATACATATATTAAAAACCTTGAAATTTATGGAAAAAGTGCAACTGAATCCTAAAATTTTTAAAAGGTAATGTCGAGTCACAAAACTTTAAAATGTGATAGAAAATTATAGGAGAATCGGCGTGCAACATAAATAAATGTTGCAAATGTTTGAGGAGTTTCGTATTCCGATAAAATCAAAACACGTGAATTTACAAGATTTAGATTTAGTGAAATGAAAAAAGTCATTTCAATCGGGAGTAATTAGATTAGACCTATTTCATGTAGTAGTTTTATAGTCAGCATTCGATTTGAGAAGTAACGGGTCGCCGTGTCGTGTCGCGTGTCTATTTTACTTAGGCAGCAACTCATGCTCCAAACGACGGTCTCAACCGGCAGAGGAACTCTAAAACCTTGAAGGTAAAAGTTGGTTGGCATACATGTCGACGCCCACAAGATTTTGTTCACGTTGGACATGACTTCGGGGGAAGACGATGTGGGTTGGTGGGTGGTCCGGCGGAGCTTTGCGAACTTTCTGAGGATTCCGCAAAGTAGCTTTTCTAAAAATATGCTCCGGCAGAAGGTCAAGATGATGCTGTGACATAAAAGCACATGGGTCTCGCTCCACATTAAGCTGATAGGAGTCTCAAGAGAACAATACCCCCAAACACCATAGGCTTTTACCATTCAAGCCCATTTTTTTAATTAATAGTTTGGATTTGAACCCATGAATAGCTATATACTCGTCTTCATTTGTCATTAAATGATATAACAAGAAAAGCGATGTGATAATTATAATATAATCATCTGCTGAACGTAGCTCTAATTTAAAAATGAAGCAAAGATAAAATCTTATGTTTCGATCTTATCTTCCATTGCACTTTACTTCTTTGTGATTGTGCACTGAATTCATCGGAGTACTACGACATTTTTTTTTTTCCCAAATATCTTACATACAAGACTTATCAGCAAGCGAAATAGACAGTGATAAGGAAGCGCTCTTCTTTCTCTCGTTGCGCTGTCAGCGGGCAGGCAAAGGAAATTATCGGAGGGCGATGAGAGAGGAAGAAGGTGTCTCAAACCGACATCGACGGCCGGAGGTGGGTGATTCGCTCGCCTGACTAGATGGCCTTGGCTTGCTTCCGTTTTCTTTCATCTCCCCTCGGGTCAAGTCCCCATTTGGGGAAAACTCTGATATCTCTACCGGGGGGGGGGGCTCGCATCAGCTCGTTGGGCTGGTACTCAGCACGCAGCACGTTCTGCGCGAGCAGCAGAGCATCTACGCGACCGAACTGGAGTCTCCGGCTGAGAACGATCCTCTGCCTCTCTGAGGGATCCAAGAGGGACCCCATCAGAGTTGCCAATCAGACTCTCGTCATACACGGCCATGGTTCATCCATCATACTTTGGATTCTGCCTCAGAAGTGCGAACCCTAAAAAACTGATCCCGTTCATGCAAGGTCGGACGCTTTTTGCCCCCACTCCCTTCTTTAAATGGCAATTTCCCTGAGAATTGGCCTTTCGATGTGGGAGTGGGCGGAGGTCGCGGTTGCTCTACTCACGTGATTGCGATATGGATCGAATATAATAAAGACGTATTTTTAACAGAAAGCCATAAAACCCGCATATATTTTGTTGTTTTCGTACATCATCGAAGCGATTCTTTTTATTATAATTGGCAATTTTTTTATGTTCAACAATGGGGTAGTATTTCACTGTTTACATCCTTCCCTCTTGATTTTTCCTTTTGACAAAAAAAAAGGGTATTAAGTATATCATTGGAAGATTTTTACTATACTCTCAGGAATCACAACAATTTAAGTGGTTATACACAACTTCTCTTTGTCGTATGACGACGACAATTAAGAATTTGCCATCTGTTATCATTGAAAATTGTCGAATATCTCGCAAATCTATTGTATGTTTGTCGATTCAGTTCTAAACTTTTGAATTTTTTTTCAAATGGAATCCTAGATATTTTACATTTTTCCAAACGATTCCATTTGGCTATTTTTGACTGAAAATCATTGACGTTAACGCCGGACATCTTACGTGGCATAGCCAACACTTATGTCAACAATTTTATAATATTTTTTGAGAAAAAATTATTGATTTTTCTTTTCTTTTTTTATATCCTGATCGACTAGGGCCTACAACCTTGCCTTGTCTTGGGGACGTTACAATGCCCACGCCAGCCCCACACCAACCGTAGGCGAGGGTCGCTGGCCCTTACTAGTGGTGACGAGGTTGCCAACCAAAAATGTAGAGAGAGAAAGAGAGAGAGAGAGAGAGTGAGTGAACAAAGAAACGATATGAAAAAATAAAATAAAATAACATAACAAAAATAGTGAAATATTATTAAAAATTATACACATTAGCACCTGCCAAAAAAGGCTAGATGGACTCAATTGCTAAAATATAAAAAGGCTTATGACTCAATTGAAAAAATTAAAAGATTTATGATTGAATTGGCAAAAGTGCAATAGGTTTAGTACTTTTTGAACAGGTTTTCCATATTACGTAGTCCTCTATATTTTACGTTAATATACCATATTAAGATAGAAGTCCATCTTTATTTTATTCAAGAGCGAAAGATTAATTTGAAATTGAAAGTGAGAACCATCAGATCCAATGCACCAAATTGAAAAAATTAAAAGGAAAAAAAAAAGGGATTGAACGCCATTATTATTATGCACATTTTGTATAACAAACTCGTTTTGAGACTCACTCATGCCCATTTGGCCAAGAAGGACATACACCCAGCACCCAACAGGAGGAAGCAATTGCACAACAGCTGGAGCCTCCCGTTCCCCTGCACCTTGGCGCTCATGAAGTCCGCCGCGAGCAGGTCGACGAGCGCCATGTACACCAGGATGCCGGCCGACGCGGCATTCAGGACGCCCTCGACGATCAGTGCCCTCGGGCTGCTCTCGTCATACGTGTCGGATATCCCGATGCCGATCGCGATCCCGGCCGGCGTGGTGAGGGAGAAGAAGAGGGCCATTACCACCGTGGCTCTTGCCTTGAACTTGGCCTTCCAAAGCGGGGGCAGCAAAAGGTGAAGATTGATTAATTAATTAAATGTGTCAAAATATATATATGTGTGTGTGTGTCGGGACCCACCCGCACATGCTTTAGGTCAGCGGTTTCCGCACATGCGTTAGGTCAACGGAAGCAGCAGGTAAAACGACATCGTCCTATATATATACACACTATCTAGTTGAATGGTCTCTACTTGATGTGATCGAAGTGATTCGGTAGACCCCGGTGATGCCCTTAGCACAAATCTTGTTCCATTGTTTATGTTCCTTAAGCAGGTGAATTGGTTGGAAGGTACTATTGAAAATGAAAGCATTGGACACATTGAATTGCACCGCCAAACGGCGAAATGAGGCCCCAAATGTGTTAAATGGCACAAAAAACACCATTTTACTCGTCTCGATTTCGAGATCGGTGCACGTTAAAATTCCTCATTCTTCAAAAATGCATGTGCCGTTTGCAGTCTTAAACATTTTTCTAAAAAAAAAAGATCGCATTTTTTTCGCGAGACAAACAGAGCTGTGATCTCTAAGCATTATCATGGCATTTGGAAAATTGGGAAAATCTAGTCAGGTCATAATGAATGAAATGAGATGACTTTTTGTTACCTGAGTGATGCATCCGCCGAGTCCCATGCCTTCAAAGAACTGGTGGAAAGTCAAAGCAGCCATCAATGGCTTCACCGTCTTCGCACTGCCGGAAGTCCCTAGGGAAATCCCTATTATCACCGAGTGCACCACGATCCCCAGCTCCAAGACCTGTTTATTTATCATTCCAATCCCCACAAAAACGCAAGAATTGCATTCAGGTCCTTGGTTTGAATATTTCAATGAAGCAGTAAGTGTAAATCAAATGCAACATCGCCGACAAAATCACGCGAAAAATTATCAAAAAAACAAAAAAGCCCTAAATCTATTACAGTAATGCCAATTCAATATTAGAGTTTTTGCATTTATACCAATTCAATCCATCTAACTAATTTTCACCGGAAATTGTTAATGTGGACATCAATCATCTTAGACGTTGATGTGATCAAATTTTATATTTTAATATTGACATAATTCCTTTTATTTTTTATCTTTTTCTTTTTCTTTACTTTTCAAAAAGAAAAATAAAAATAAATTAAAAAGTCAGCGTCGGCTGCTCCACGTCGGTTATTTTTAATGATTTTTGGCCAAATGGACAAAATTGACACAAATACAAAATATCTAGGGCTAAATTGATAAAAAAAAAAGATTTTAAACTGAATTGATGTAATTGAAATAGGTTTAAGAATTCTTTTTTTCATAACCTCTATCCAATCCAGATTTTATGTTTTGGTTCTATCACCCCTGATGGACGGTGTCCTAGTGAAAGAGATCTGTTGTATGACTTGACCACCACTGTTGAAAGAGGTCCGAGTCGAAGCCATTTTGAAAGAACTTGGAAGATCAATTAATGTTACCTGCGACACGACTCTATGGCGAAGAAGGTCCGACGAGCCCGGTTCTTGATCCTGATAGGCCGAGCCGTGGGCGTGCCCGTGAGTAGCATGGGTGTGCACGTGCAAATGCCCGTCGTGATCCTCCCCGGCAGCGTTCTCCTCGTCCCCGTCGCCGCCTGCCGGCCGAGCCTTGCTGAAGTGGGACCTCGTGTAGTAGGAGGTGGCGCAGGTGTCCACCATCAGCGTCCCGATCGCGGAGAGCATCGCCACGAACCCCGCGAAGGGAAACTTGCCCCACGGGTTCTCATCGAGGCATGGCGACGTCAGGTCGTCGAAGGCGTCGGGGAGGATGTGAATGAGGCCTGTCGCGAGGATCACGCCGGCCGCGAACGCCTTGACTAGGAAGAACACGTCCTTGTCGGGGCGCAGGGCCGGGACGACCTTCCCGAGCAGCGGGATGCACACGCCGGCCGCGCTCGCTAAGAGAATGGCGACTATGGCCCCTACTTTGTACTTGAGAGCCTCTCTCTTATTGCGCTGCTCGCCGGCGCCGTCGCACGTGCAATCTCCGAGGACGAGCGAGGGGAGAGTGACGAGAACGCATAGCATCAGGAGCCGATACGAACAACGGCGGCTCGGCTCGTTCATCGTCGCAATTCGATCCTCGAAAACAAGAAGACAGATCGAATCGAACCCAGGAGAAGAAGAACGGGACGGAAAAGGAGGCTCTGCTTGCTTGTCGAGTGTGAAGAGAAATGGCCTTGCAAAGCTTGAGACATGACCGCAGGCTAAATAAGGACCGGCGTTGAATTAGCCGTCCAGGAAAGAATTTGCCCTGCAGCCTGACGGAGCAAAAATGAGGACACTTTGATGACAAACTGGTTTGAACTCTATTTTATCTGCATTTGGGTGATGATCTGGTTTACCTATTCTATTGAGAATAGGGGAATGAATATGTAATTGTCTTTAATTCTGAGATTAACGGGAAAAAAAAAAAGCAAATTACAAATAATTAAAAATTATCGTAAGATCCATTCCTTCAAAAAAAAATTTATAGCCTACGATGGCCTTTTTTTTTTTTTACGGTTACCCAAAGACTGTTATACCAACAAAGTCCTTAAGAATATGTCTCTACTTTGAGTGGATTCTTAGTTTGAATAGTTTCCTAAAATGGGTTTCATAATTTAGATAGAAATCCTATTTGAGAATATATCTTGGTGTGTTTGTTTCACGAAAAATTAAATATTTGAAAAATATTTTTTAAAAAATAAATGATTGAATCACTCATAAAAATGAATAAATTCAAAATATTTTCATCACTGTGAAAATAATGAGGCATAAAGTGTTATCGATAATAAAAATATTTTTTGACTAATTTTTCTAAAAGATACAAGTATTTATTTTTTGGAAAATGTTTCTCAAATCTTTAATTTTACGTGAAACAAACACACGGTCTGAGCAAATTTCCTAGTTTAAGTAGGTTTCCTGAAACAAGTTTCATATTTGAGGTATATACATAAATATTCTATAACAAACAAGGGGAATAGCATTCTTCCTTTGAATTTTTGGAACGAGTTCTCTGTGAAAAAAATTATAAGATAATACTTGTGAATTTGCTTTGGGCTTAATCTAAGTGTATAAGTGGATCATTTGCTACTAGCTCTCCTAGTGGAGTAGGTAGCGATGCTTAGATCCAATCATCTCTTGTATTTTTTATTATCTTTCGTTTATTTCTCCGGTGATTTCGTAGTGATTTACCGTAAGATCTGATTAGCATCCGGGTTGCGTAACAACATGTTCTATGCAATATTATATGCATTATTTGTAGGAGGGATAGAACGTGGGAGTTGGCAAAAGAGGGTCAGAAAATGAAGGACGGTTCCGAATGTCGAAACGATGTCGACATAACTGGTCTGGGGGGGAGCAAATTTCAAACATCGTCCTACGTAGTTTCGTGGCTTGGACTGCAAAAAGTCAACGCTTGCGTGTGGACGCATTGAACTGGGGTCAAGCTGTTCCTCCTCCGGCGTTTGTTGATGTAACGACCGCTTGTCATTTACAAGGAAATTTACGTTGCTTCCTATTGGCATAGCAAAGTGTTTGCCTGAATTTGAATACGTTCTCTCTCTCTCTCTCTTTTGGGTCGAAGAATTTGAAGATATTCGATGAGCGATAAACTGACCAGAAATTGTTCGACAAAGCGAAACGATGAGTGGGGTTTAGTCTAGCGGTCCCAAAAAAAAAAGAATAATTTTTCCATCTACTTAATTGAAAAAAAAAATTTGGTGTGCTAGATTGGGTTCGAAGGCTAGTTGGAAGAGGAGGAAGATTCTAATTGGGAAATTATGGACAATGTCATAAACATATTATAATTATGTCAATTTAATCACATTCTTCTTCTTTCTTTCTTTGTTTGCCAAGGCCTTTTGTATTATATCAACACTGGCCGTTCTACACGGCACGACCAATATTAACGTAAATAACTTTCAATAATATTTCAATGATATTTTGAATTATTTTTTCTTTTACTTTTTCTCTTTTTTTTTCCATGTACCTAGGGCCGACGAGGATATCACTGCCCCTCACCCAAATCAAGCGAGGGCATTTGGCAAGGACCACGATGCCCTCACCAAATCTGGTCAGGTAAGGGCATGACCACCCTCGCCTACCTCAGGTGTCGCAGTCTTCGCCCCATATAGGTGAGTGAGGCCATTGTAGCCCTTAGCTAGAGAAAAAAAATTAAAAAAAAATAAGGAAAAGATAAGAAAAAAAATAAGACAAATATTATTAAAATTTTTCTACGTTAGTGCTGACCGTGCCATATAAGATGACTGGTATCTATGTCAGCATTTTTCAATCAAAATTGGTTAGAGGGACTTCATTGGTAAAACCTGAAAAAGATTAAGACTAAATTGGGAAAAAAATAACTTAAAAATGAATTGGAACAATTGCAATAGATTTAATTTTTCGACAAAAGCACATATGGAGTGCCAATATTTATGTATGTTGCTCACTTTAGTGCCAATACTTTTTTTATCACTTAAGTGCCAAATCGGATGGAAAAAAAATAGCACCTAAGTACCAATTCCAACAAAAAACAATCACTTAAATGTCAATTTTGACCAAACAGCACACGTGATATTTTTTATTAATTTTTTAACATTACATGGCAATTTTTTAAAAAAAAAAGATTCAACCCACGTGGCATCGATGTGGACTGTTCAATTTAAAGATACTTAATTTTTTTAAAAAATAAAATTAAACTGAAAAATAACTTAAAAAATCACACAAAAAAAGGAAGCAAAAGTTGCAATGGCTAGGGATCGTCCAGCAAGCCACATAAATGCCACGTATGATTTTTGGCCAGATCACCGGAGTTGACATTGAAATAACTGTTTTTCCAAAAAATTAGCACTTAAATAATCCAAAAAATATATATCTGCATCAATATGAGTACCGTACATAAATATTGACACTCCAAGTGTACTTTTACCGTAATTTTTCCAATTCCAACAAAATCAAGTTGAGAAACGTTAAACACGTTTGATGCCTAATCCAAGCTGTGCAAAATGAGTAAATTAGGGCGATACGTAGGGAAGGATTTGTTAATACTACGACTTGTGTCATGGGCTCGGACCTTCGTTCCAATGACGAAACCCTGTGCACTTTGCTTTCTGTCTCTTTATTTTACAATAATCGAATGATTGGAAAGACATTTTATTAAAAACAATCACGTATATTACTTAAAATAATTAATTAATAAAAATTATTATCTATAATAATTTATGCTTAAATACTTTTATGGACGATAAAAATATTTTTTTGTTCATTCATTTTTTTGTAGATGATACAAAGTGATCATTTTAAGAGAAATATATTTCGAATCATTGGTTTTTGTAAGAAACAAACTCACCCAATATGTCTATCCTTCGTATCGACGTTGTTTCAGTTAATAAATTTGATGACATTTTGGTGAGAAATTTCTCTAAAAAGTCCTAACCTATTACATTTTTATCAATTCAGTTATAAATATTTTAATTATGGCATTTGACTCCCAAATATTTTCAAATTTTTTAAATTAAATTCATCCAATTAATTTTAACCGAAAATCATTGACGTGAAGTTGGCCATCCTATATGGCAAAGCCATCAACTATATCTTAATAATTTGCAATGAGAAACCATAAATCCAACTATAGGAATTTTCGAAGTTCCATGAGAACACCTACCCCGAGTTAGCGAGGGGTGGTGCCCCTGTTGCCTAAGGGCGAGGTGGACAGCACGCTTTTGACCGCGTAACAATTACGATTTAGTCTAACGCGTGAAAGTTGATCATCATCTTATTATCAATATAAGAATCGACACTACTTATATAGATGGTGTTGGCCATAATTCACAAGAACATTCTGTAGTCTTAATAAAAGATGGAAGATTTAGAGATTTATCCAGCGTGAGATGTCACATTATTCGAGGAACTCTATATGCTATCAGAGTAAAGGATCGTCAACAAGAGCATTCTAGTGCGTTGCAGATTCTACTTCAAGACTTGTATCATTTGATTGTATACTGTGAAGCGCTAAAAATATGTGAAGTGTATGGCTAACTCAATAATGAAAGTTTCGTGAGGGGATCGGAGCATATTACCGTAAGATAAAAGATCTTCTTTCAAAAGAGATTCTGATTCGAAACTATTACATGTTCAAGGTCAAATATTCAAATAATTTCAGTGATTTTCCCTAATTTTGTTGGTGTCAAGAAACAATTAGGCATTTCGATTTTAGGGAGATAAAAAAAGTATGCCTTATATCTAAAGCCATAGTGCACATAAAATAGCCTTATGGTGAAGGCATGTGCTGCAGAGTGTTCTGGTGTTGGTGGCGACCAGTTAAGTTCAAGAAAAAGAAAATTGTCAGATGGTTAGAGAAAATTGGTCAACTCGGGGTGGCTATCGGCCTCGACGTGACAGATGCGTTGACAATGACAACCACGTCTGCTTTGAAGTGGGGATTGCTTCTCGGGTCACGTTGACCAAATAAATAAATAAAAGCGGTACCCGGCCTTCTTCCCTCTTTAATTTTCTTGAATTTATTTGAAATCATCGTAACGTCCATCTGGCCAACATGTGGCAATGTAATTTGTAGATGGTAATTAACTTGTGATTGTCAAAGTTTGTTTGCGGTTGTGGTTAGTAATTTGTTTCTATGGACGGGGATTTGACTATAGAGTTCCTCAATAGTTGTGATGTCTCAAAAAGTCCTTACAAACGATGGATTGATAAGCATCTTTTTTTTATATATATTAAAGATGTCCGGGCCAGCGTCCGTACGGATCGCACATCTCGACTAATCTTCCCGGAGGGCTAGCGCAGCATCCCACCGCCACGACCCTCCGTTTAAATCACTGGCACTCAACGAGATTCAAACCCAGGACCTCTCGTGAAAGAACCAGAGTGCAAACCAGTTGGGCCACCGATGGGTGGGTGATTGGTAAGCATCCTTTATATGTACAATTTGGGAAAAATTAAAATTCCTAAACATATTATTCAAATTCAAATTCAGTTCTAAATATTTTAATTTGCTACCTTTAACAGGTTGCCAATGCAGAGAGGAAATCGCACACGTGGGCGCCAACGGTTTTACATGGCGATAAGCCTAAATTTGAAAAAAGGTACGCTATCCCTAATGCCAGACTCTTTTGGCCATATTCAAAGAATTGCCTTTTAGTTTTCCAGACTCAATCTTGAAGCTTAATTCTCAAGGGGCCAGAATTTTTTTATTAACAAGTTCTACAAAGTGGGGAGTGGAGAGCATACTGGATCACACCATATTACCAAATTCATGAAAAAAAAAATTCTAAGGGTCGAGGAACCATGCTTGGGTGAGAAGAAGGAGGAAAAGTTTAGAAACCCATGACAAGAGAACTTCACATTGATATTAGGCAAAGGCTAATCTGCCTCAATATATGATACATGAGGCCTTATATAGGTGATGGGCATACAACATGACAAACATATTGGATTCGCAGACCCAATAATTACAACAACTTTTGGACCACTACGAACCGATTATTAAAACAAAACACACGTGACACTAACAAACAATATACTTCATAAGAACTTGTGGTTTCAGTGTTGTCAAATGAGTTGTCTGAGCTGTTCCCATCTTTTTTGTTTCTTGAATGCTCTCAAAAGATCTTCAATTTGCCAACCATCCCAATCAGGGCATCAAGCCCTCATAGTGTTTGGTGGGAAAGATGAGTTGGAGAGGACATCTTCACGTGAAATGGAATTATTATCCTAAGAGATAGAGGGGACGTCTTGCAAGCTAGTGAGGACGTCTTGCGAGCTAGTGAGGACGTCTTGCGAGCTAGTGAGGACGTCTTGCGAGCTAGTGAGCACATCAAGGGCATACAGATCTTGAGAGAGGGGCCCTCCCCGCTAATCTTGAGAATTGGATTTTAGGATTCTATGTCTCTTGTTGTATCCTCTTTTGGTTGATTTTATCGACGAAAATAATTGAGGGCTCCTTGGATTGTTTTTCCACCCAATTCCATATTAACTCAATGATTCTTTAGATCTTTCTAGTGCTTAGTCCCCACAAAGAGCAAGTGGAATTGGTAACTAGAAAATGACACTTTTCCAAATTTTGACGAAAGGTGGAAATTTTTTAAAGATATTGATGGATTGAGAGAAAAGGGATTCCCGAAAATAAATAGATTCCTTCCTGAAGGACTCATTCTGAAGTGGAAAGAATTTGGGTTGGTAGTTGACCAACAAAACGAATGGGAGAAAAATGCATAAAGAAGTGAAGCTCGACAACAACATGAGAAACGCCAATCATGGAGCATATACTCTATTTCTTATGTCTTGCAAGAGACGATTAGATTTACAATTTAACAAATGGTCTACCACTTTCTTCCTCTATGTTTAGATACGCAATGTCCCCAATTTAATGAGGAATGTGGAACTAAGGAAGTGTAGCGCATCAGTGAACTCAAACACATCACTCTACACAATTCCATTTGCAAAGAAAAGAAATGAATAGAATTCTCGAATATATGTCAACCATTCCTTCTATCTTATCTTGAATTTTTTGCACTTTTTTTGCACTTAAGAGAGCAATTATATTAAGAGCTTTCTTTCCTACTCAGCTTGGGTTGTAAGTTAGCCGGCCATACTGCTTACATGCTATTGTAAATCGACAAGCCTCCCTTTTAGGGCTGGGAATCTATCCATAGCACTAACTAGTATTAGTGATCTTCCTTCCCGTCTTCTCTTAGTCCTTACTAGGAGAATTGCACCCGAAGATTTTTAAGTGACATTGGGGACAGATCTAAAGAGTGATTGACTTACTACGGAATTGGGTGGATAAATAATTCAAGGAGCCTTCAATTATTTTCATCGACAGAATCAACCAACAGAGGATATAACAATGGATATGGAATCCCGGATTTCATATTCTCAAGATCCATGGGGAGGACCTCTCTCAAGATCTATGTTGCGGAAATCAAATGAAGAACAAAAGTGGAACAACGAAATTTACGTGGTTCGATCAGATTGATCTACGTTCACGGGCGATGCAAATAAAATTCCACTATATCAAAAGGAGAGAGTGCACGATTACAAAGTCGATCTTGTCGACAACTCCAAACCCCTCACAAAACTCTCAACGCCAACACCAACTAAAAAACCCTAACGACGCTATATATATAGTGTCTCAAACAAAAAAGGAAAACCTAGTTCCTCTGGGTTTGGGCCTACGGCCCACTCAAATAATATGTCAAATAAATTCAAGACATATTTAACAAATCTCCACATTGGCTTGAATTTAATCAGTCAAGAAGCCGAACATGTTCTTCCGGCATCCCTAAGCCTACGTGAGCTAACTCGGTGTAGGAAACAAGGGATGTAACAAAAGGAAAGAATATGTCTACTTCAAACAAAGGTAGAATTTCCTTCACCTCGCCACCAAACCCCAGAAAGGAGCAAAACTCAACCAAGCATGCCAATCAAGTTCAAGCAATGCTTAAACTTGTTGGCGGGGATTGGCTTGGTCAACATATCAGCAAGATTGTCAGCAGTATCAATCTTCTTTACCATCATATTTCTCTTAGGAACTTCTGCTGTCGTGAGAGCATAAGCCACCAGATCAGAGTATCCATATTTTTGAGGAGGTCGAATCTGCTTCCTTTCTCTGCCAGTGGCAATAGAGTATGGCTGCTCCACCTCATCTGCAGTTTCCTCATCTGAACTTGAATCAACAACAGCACTTTGCTTGCTCAAATCATTCTGAGAGGTCTTCTCTGGAAGCTCCACCTGAAGCTCCACCTCATTCATATCACTCTCAAATTTTCCTGCAGACTCATCAACAACCTTCCTTTGATCAAGCATAAGCATTTCATTAAAAGTAACATCCCTACTAATAATGAACTTATGCGAGTTGGATTCTTGACACCACAAACGATACCCTTTTACACCATCAGTATATCCAACAAAAATGCATTTTCTTGCTTTAGGTTCTAACTTACCATCCTTAACATGATAATAAGCAGGGCATCCAAAAACCTTTATATTAGAATAATCGCAAGGCTTACCTGACCACTTCTCAAAAGGAGTCTTGCAGTCTATTGCTGTTGAAGGAGAGTGATTAACCAGATAACATGCTGTGTTAACAGCTTCAGCCCAAAAGTCTTTTTCCATGCCAGCATTAGAGAGCATGCATCTTGCTCTCTCCAAAAGGGTTCTGTTCATACGTTCTGCCACCCCATTCTGCTGAGGAGTGTGTCTAACTGTATGGTGTCGAACGATACCAACATCTGCACAGAATTCATTAAAATCGCCACTACAGAACTCAAGACCATTATCAGTCCTAAGACGTTTGATCTTCTTTCCAGTCTGATTCTCAACAAGGGTTTTCCACTTCTTGAAGGTTTCAAATACATCACTTTTCCTCTTCAGAAAATAAACCCAAACCTTCCTGGAATAATCATCAATGAACGTCACAAAGTAAAGAGCACCACCCTTAGATGGAACCTGTGCTGGTCCCCATAAATCAAAGTGGATGTAGTCAAGTGTGCCCTTTGTTGAATGTGTGCCAGTACTGAAGCTAACTCTGCACTGCTTGCCAAGAACACAATGCTCACAGAAATCTAGCGAGGTCGTCTGCTCTCCACAAAGTAAACCACGTTTACTCAAAACTGTCATGTCACGCTCACTCATGTGGCCCAAACGCATATGCCACAATTTTGTTTTATCATTATCAGAAACAGAATTAGATGTGCCAATAGAAGGACCCATAATAGTGCTACCATGTAGATGATACAAGTGGTTCACCTTGCTTCCTTTCATCACAACCAGATTGCCTTTGGAGACTTTGATAACTCCACCTCCACCTGAGTACATACACCCAATGGAATCCAAACTGCTCAACGAGATAAGGTTTCTCTTCAAGTCCGGTATATGCCTTACTTCAGTCAAGGTTCTTACTACTTTGTCATGACATTTAATTCGAACAGAACCAATACCCATAATTCTGCATACAGTATCATTGCCCATCAAGACTGATCCACTATTTATTTTCTCATACGTGGTGAACCATTCCCTATTTGGGCACATATGATATGATGCTCTAGAGTCTAATATCCAAACATCATCGGACAAACTAACAGCAGAGCATGCAGTAAGAACACTGTCTGATGCCTTAGACTCATCTTCGCTAGCAACATTCACCACATCTTGTCTTTGAGCATGTTGCTTACCTTTTCTCTTGAGCACAGGACAATCTGACTTGTAATGTCCTCTTTTGTGACACTAATAGCACTCTACGTTCGTCTTATCGCCAGGTGGCCTAGATTTTGAGCGACTAACAGATTTTCCTCGAGGAGCTTTATCCCTGTTCTTGTTCCTGCCTCTCACAAATAAACCATCTGCTTTATTTTCACTAGTATTCCCATTCAGCTTCGTTCTCAATTCAGCAGAATTCAAAGATGCTTTAACATCCTCCAAAGTTATGGATTCACGTCCATAAAGCATCGAGTTCACAAAATTCTCATATGAAGCAGGCAGTGAACATAACACAATCAAAGCTTGATCTTCATCATCAAGTTTAATATCTAAATTCTTCATATCAAGAACGATTTTATTAAACTCATCCAAGTGTTCCTGAACAGGCGTACCTTCGCGCATCTTTAGGGTATAAAGACACTGCTTCAAATAAAGTCTCGACGTCAAAGATTTCTTCATGCAGAGACTTTCCAGTTTGCTCCAGAGACCCGCAGCTATTTCCTCATCAGCGACTTCTCGCAGAACCTTGTCATCTAGAGACAACTAAATCGCGCTATGCGCCTTCTCGTCCATCTCTTCTATTTCTGTCGAGGTCATGTCATCTGGATACTTTCCGTCCAGCGCCCTAACCGTACCCTCCCGCCTCAATAAAGCTTTCATCTTTATTCTCCATAATCCAAAATTATTCTGTCCATCAAAAGATGAAATCTGAAACTTCAGAGATGCCATATAAAAGAGCCCTTTGATTTGGTATCGGGTTGTCGGGGGTTGTCGGGACTGTTCTGGTCTGGTCGCTTGGAGGTGGCCGAGCGCACAGGCCTTGGCCGAGAAAAGTGGCCGAGATAACGGGCCGAGGCCGACGGAAGTAGCCGAGATCACGGGTCGTGGCCGACGGAAGTGGCCGATATCACGAGTCGAGGCCGACGGAAGTGGCCGAGAGCACGGGTCGTGGCCGACAGAAGTTGGCCGAGATCACGGGCCTTGGCCGAGTGAGTTGGCCGAGCGTAGCGGACGTGTGGTCGGCCGACGCAAAACTCTCACAAAACGCCGCCCTCTTTCTTCTTCGTCTCTTAATCAGGCTCTGATACCAATTTGTTACGGAAATCAAATGAAGAACAAAAGTGGAACAACAAGATTTACGTGGTTCGATCAGATTGATCTACGTCCACGAGCGAGGCAAACAAAATTCAACTATATCAAAAGGAGAGAGTGCACGATTACAAAGTCGATCTTGTCGACAACTCCAAACCCCTCACAAAACTCTCAACGCCAACACCAACTAAAAAACCCTAACGACGCTATATATATAGTGTCTCAAACAAAAAAGGAAAACCTAATTCCTCTGGGTTTGGGCCTACGGCCCACTTAAATAATATGTCAAATAAATTCAAGACATATTTAACAATCTATATGCCCTTAATATTCCCACTAGATTGCAAGACGTCTTCTCTAGCTCTCAGGATAATAATTTCATTTCCTGTGGAGATTCCCCTCCAACTCATCTTTCCCACCAATCTCTATGAGGGCCCGATACCCTAATTGGGATACTTGGCAAAAATTGAAGATCTTTTGAGAGCATTCAAGAAACAAAAGGATGGGAACAACTCAGACAGCTCACTTGACAACACTAAAGAAGAGTTCCACAAGTTCCTATGAAGTATATTGTCTGTTAGTATCACGTGTGTTGTGTCTCAATAATTGGTCCATAATGGTTCAAAAGTTGTTGTAATTATTAAATATACGAATCCAATGTGTTTGTCATGTTGTATACCCATCGCCTATATAAGGCCCTATGTATCATATAATGAGGCAGATCAACCTTTGATTAATATCAGTGTGAAGTTCTCTCTCGTCATGAGTTTCTAAACTTCTCCTTCTTCTTACCCAAGCATGGTTCCTCAATCCCTAGAATCCTTTTATTAATTCGGTAGTATGGCGTGGTTCAATATACTCTCTACTCGCCACTCTGTAGAATTTGTTAATAAAAAAATTCCTCGCACCTTGAGGGTTAAGTTTCAAGACCGAGTCTAAAAAACTGAAAGGCAATTTCCTGAATATGGTCAAGAGAGCCTGGCATTGGAGATAGCATACATGTTTTCAGATTCATGCTTGTCTCCGTTTTCTTCCTGATGCTTACGTAGATAATTTTCGCATTTTTCATAAATGAAAAACATAAAAAAGAACAAATATTTCAAAAATAAAAAAATGCACAAAAAAAACCACGCCATTATTGGTTGTGCCATGTAGGGTAGGATATTTGGTGTCCACATCAACGATTTCCGACCAAAATTGATCGGAATGACTATATTGGTATATTGGCCAAATTAAAAAGTTTAAAATTAAATTTTGCATCCCTACAAATTTGGATATAAATTTACCTTAAAAGTTCAAAACTTTGGATATTCTAACATTCATATTTAATTTAAAAAAAAATCATAAACAGCCTGAAATCATCCTAATTTTTTTTCTCCCTAATCTTAGTGACTTGGCTGAATAATTGCAACATCACTTAACAGTTGGTAAATTCAAGAACCTACTAGTGAGTAATTATCATCATATGTTGCAGCTTTCCTTGATCAACAGCAACATCGATGACTTTATAATCGGTGATTTTCCTTAAATATCCGTAAGTTATTATCCTTTCAAAGTCGTGGATAGTAAAAGTTTATTCGCCCTTAAACTTCGTTTGTTTGGCGAATAATAATTTGAAAAATATTTTCTTAAAGACAAGCACTTGTATTGCTTATAAAAATGAATAAGCAAAAAAAATTTCATCATTCCCAAAAATATTTAGATATAAATTGTTATCGCTAATGCAAAATATTTTCCATTTGACTAACTATTTTAATCAATACAAGCGATCGTTTTTAGGAAAACATTTTTCAAATTATTTATTTTCTACAAAACAAATGGAGCCATAATCTTAAAAGGCATATATTGAACAGGATCAATATAATTTTTCAGAAAACAAATGAAAACGTAATCTAAAACGTATCCAGTTGGATCAATATAAGAGTTGAGGGAAAAAAAAAAAAAAAGAAGGGTTCGATCCTCGAAAGTAAAGTTTTGTGACCAAAATTCATTGAAATTGCGAAATTCAAGCACCCAATTGAACAAAATTGAAATCAAAGAGCCATTTGAAAATTGGACAAGGAGTTCACGGGGGACCCCAACATCCTCTTCGTAATACTCGGTGTTATGATAATATAATACTCCTCCTGTTCATCGCCATCGAAGTACTCGTCATCTTCGCAGATCGTAATTTGCTGAGATTACTTACCACCTCCGACACCCACGCCGACGAATACCCACTTCTTCGAAGATCCCGAATTATTGCCTGCCGGCACGGAGGGGGTGTCCGGCGGACGCGCGGGGGGCGGCGCCTTCACGATCTTCGTCGGGTCCTTCGGCAGCGGTACCAAAATCGGCGTAAAAGGATAAATCACGCTCGTCTCGGTCAACTCGTTCGCGTCGAGCACGCTCTTCTTGCTAACCCCAAACATCTCCGCGATGGAAGAGATGTCGTCGCCCCAAGTCACCAGGTACGCGAGCAAGTACTTGGCTCCGGCCGAGCTCTGGGTCGCCGTTGGGCATGCGCACCGCACCGGAACAGTCAGATTCAACCCCTCCGTCAGGTTTCGAGCGTCGTACGGATTCTGAGCGATGAGAGCCTGGCAAGTGGTGATCCCCTGGTAGGTGTCGTTGGCGAGGAGGAAGTACGTCTCGGATTTGACCACGTACGACGCTTTGTGCTGGTAATAGGAGGGGGAGGAGGAGGTGCAAGCGCAGTCGACCGGGACAATGATTAGGGTATCTTTAGCGACGGGCTCGACATCGGTGAGGTTGTTGATGGAGGTCATCTCAGCCATGTAAGGCCGGGAGTTGAGGAGGTAGGAGATGGAGACGAGGGAGGCGTAGGCGGGGGGGCTGGATCGGAAGGTGATGTAGGAGCGGCAGGAGTTGCGGAGGCCGTTGCAGGCGAAGCCCTCGGTGAGGTTGTTGTTGGAGGTGTCGTCGCAGTCGAGCTGCTTGCTGTTGACGTAGACTTGCTGAGAGAGAAGGAGGCGAGGTTGGTGGAGGAGGAGGAGGACGAAGGAGGTGCAGCAGAGAGCGTAGAGAGAGATGGCGGACTCCATGGATTCCTTCTCTTGCTCAAACGTGCGTGAGGAATCGAAATGGGTTTCGCGTAGAGAGACAAAGAAAGAGATGGAGAGAGGATTGACGCTTCACTGATCGAAGGAGTAAGAAATGGGGCTGTTGGAGGAGGAGGAAGAAGAAGAAGACGGGGTAGATGTAGAAGGACGGGGAAAGGAGCGTCGAGTGGTGGGCTGACTTGTTGACTTTGGGGGGTCCTCCTGAGAAAATATTGCGTACCGTCAAGGGCCACATCAGCAATACCAATCTCCACTCATCGCGCGACACGTGTCCTCCCCCCCCCCCCCCCAAAAAAAAAACCACCCCCTTTCCCTCTTCTCTTTCCGCGCACTCCCTCCTTGCCTCGCCTGACCTCTCCGACCTCCCACCGTCTCTCCTCCGCCTGATCCTTTTTCCCTTCTCCCGACTCGAGCGCAAGTCACTGCCATTACGGGCCGCGGCGAAGAGCACACTCAAGTCTTCGGCACCTGGTTCGCGACCGATGGATCATGTCCCTTCGTTGGCCGACGTCTTCTCCGTCCCAGTCGCGGAGCTCGAGCTCTGCGGCCGTGGCCGACGTTTTCTCGATCCTTGACCGCGAAGCTCGAGCCCACGGCTCGCGACCATCATGGCCACGAAGCTCGAGCTCGTCAAATCGGCGTTCAAAAGGTCGCAGCCGCCATGGCCATGGAGCCCAAGCTCCGTGGCCATGGCGGCCGACGTCTTCCCTTTTTCCCAGCGGCGCAGCTACGAAAGAGAAAGAGGGAGACAGTGAAGACAAAGAGAGGAGAGAGAAATTTCTTTTGTGTTTTTTTACTGGTAGGACCTCTGCGCCATGTGTTGCACTGAGTAATAGTCTAGACCACGTCAGCTTTACCTGGTCTGTATCCAAAATTTCACATGCCGTGTTCGTGCTGGTTTGGAAAAATCTTTGGTCCACTCAGTTCAGAGTACGAGAACGAGAACGAGAACGAGACCGAGACCGAGACCAGAAAAGAATAGTTAACATGTAAAAGCTTCAATTCATAAGACTAAACAAAAAGGACAAGGTATACCAGATACATCTAACTGTATATGACCTCGCACTTGCTATATATAGCACTCCATGGATAAATAGCACACAAAAGCTTAAAACGGAAAATCCCCGGCACTCGGCGGTCGAGACGCTTAGCTCTTTTTCTGCACTTCCTCCGCTTTCTCTTCGTAATACTCGTCGTTATCATCATACTCTTCCTGTCCATAATCATCAAAGTACTTGTCATCTTCATCGGTGCCGTCGTTCAACAGGAGTGCAGAATCTCTCGACAGCATTAAGCTCTCTTGGATCCGATCCTTGATGGCCGTGCCCTGGCGAGATATAGAAACTGCGAGTTAGAAAGAAATGCGCATTGAATCATTAGAAGCTACAAAAGTTCAGATTACTTACCATCTTATGGCAACCTTCTTCAAACATTTCGAGAAATCCAGCAACCCAGCGATCCGCATTTTCAACCCACTCATTCCTATGCATGCCAGCAGTTTTTGCCACAGTTTGAATCTGACATGCGAAGGATGCACGACAATATCATACACGTGTGGGGAAACAAAATGCAAGTAATTGTCAATGTTGGGCAAATTCCATTTTAGGAAGAAAATAATTTTTATTCACCAATGTGGAAATTCAAGAAATACTATTTCACCCCGAGCTCACATGTGAGACAAAAGAAACTAATTAGACAATCAAAATTCAAAATAAACATCGAGTCAGAGACTTAAGGAAAAAAGAATGAAATAAACTGGAGCTTGATCTCCTACTTACCCTCTCTTGCTGTTCTCTCACTTTTTCATGTAGCTTCTTTAGTCTCATATTCACCCGCAGTCGCTTTTCCTGCTTACATCATTGCACGAATAAATATAGTGTCTAACAGAGATTTTTCACTACTATATAAATGTAGAAAACACATAAATGCATTACCACAAATAATAATTTGGAGCTACATCATGACATCAGAAAGACCACATTCACATGAAAGAAAAGAGTCATGCCTTCACATAGCTAACACCAAGATCTTTTCTTGAATAACCCCTGTCCAAATTCCGCATCACATATTGGTTGTAGTCTTTGACGATCCTCATTATGATGTCTGAAGTAGAAATCCCTTCAGTGCGCTTGGTTTCTTTAAATTTCCCAATAGCTTTGACCTGTAAATCTCCTGTTAAGAGGTGATAGTCGGAGAAAAAAACAGCAAAGGCAAGAAACAGAAGATCTCTTACGTACAAATTCATATACGTCGTTTCCAGCTCCACTGGCGTCAGCATAACTATGCAATTTTCATGAAAGAGTATATAAGGGCAACAATGTCTTATAAAATGTTTAGCTGACTAAAGTCATTGTCATAATGAAGAAATAATTAAATATAACCCCGATCTCAGAAGCAAACATATCTACCATTTCTACTTACATGGCTAGTTGGGTGGAGCCTGGACAAGTCCCTGATTTAAATAGATTGATACGTGTACGAATATTTTAGGCCCCAACCCAGGCAGGCCAGCACGCAGACTTTGGGTTACCAGCTATCAAGTCTATTAACTACATATAGATGAATAAGGATTTTCACAAGCCCAGTGAAGGGAGTGTAGTGAACTATAACATAACATGAATGCGCCAGCCAGACCAAGGAATCCACGATTAGCATCTCACCCATTTAATCCAATTTTCATTAGCAATGTCCTTCACATATTTTCAAATTGGATCATATGATAGAGTTCAGCCTCCATGGAATAGTCAAAATGATGATCATTTTTTCAAAGTCAGATATTGTTTTTCCATACTCGTAAAGTCAACTTAAAAACTTAAAATTTTCTAGAGTTTCATGCAATTCTAATGCCATAGGTGCATGGAACTAAAAAAAGAAACAGACTTTGGCTTTAGAAGTCCACGGTACCCTTTAGAAAACAGACAAAAAACATGAAATGCCTCTATAAGGCACTGCCCGTGGTTGAGACCTTAAGGAATGGATGTACTAGACAGACCTATTATGCTCATTTACCATTATCATGAGGAAACAATAAACTTTCTTTCATATGAAAGGCCTAGAGCAATTTGTAAGCATCTCCTTTGGCACTTGAATCAAGTAAATAATTGTCAGAAATATTTCCTAATCATGCCAACGCCCCCGGAGACAGTACACGAGGTAGATAAAACACATCCTACTATCCGCAATTTGACATGGAAGAGATTTCAACAGCGCAGAACTTACTGTGTGACACCAACAAAGAGTAACATCATCTACACATACTGAATAGCTTCTTCAGGGATTTTATAATGGCATCTAATTTAGTATTCATAGTCACTACCTTATAGGGTGAGTACTTTATATCATTTCTATGGAGTTTCCTTCAAGGAATCACATCTATATGTTCTGGGGTTCAAATCAGATTTTCCACAAGACAATGTGGATAATGACTAGCCATCCGGAAGTCATAGAGTCAGTCAGACTGTTATGCCTGGATAACACACGAGGAAGATGGCTTTCTTGTACTTCAGCATGTAATTGGAGGATACTTTTTTTCACTGCTCAACTATGAGGCACAAACTATTTGGTAGGCGATGCAAATTCAGGGGTATTGTCTTTCTAATTGTTCCTGGATGACAAATAATCACCTACTTACAAGGATCAAAAGATAGCACAAGGCAAGCAGCATTCGCACAATTTACTATCACTTAGCTATTTATTGATTCTTATCCAACATCACTGCAAGTAGATTACTGCCGTTCAAGTTAGAACACACGTGCTTCTTTCTTCTCATGTTGATATCACTCATTCTCCTTTACAATAAGAGCCCTTACAATTCCACCAGAAACATAACCTTTTCACCTCTGACATCATCATCCAGCATACTTCATTCATCGCAAAATCAAGTATTTGGTTTAGTATTCTTACGGAAGAGCATCATGGGCTACGAAATCAATGTTGTGCTTGTCAAGAAATTCTTTCGTGACAACCCAAGGAGCGTCAGGAATAACTTCATCTACCCATCTGACAAAAAAAATAGATCAACAAGTAAATAATTTGTGATTCCTTTTCTATAAGGAATATTTAGAACAGGCGAAGGTATAAAAAAAAAAGTCATGGATGATGAGATTGAAGCCTATCATCGTTATCATACAAATATAAATGAATAGCTGTGTGGTGCCCCCTGTTAGATTTCTTTCAAATCAGACGTGGTGCAGACTGCTCAAAACCTTTGTTTCTCATCACCCCATTTTTGGCTACATTATCCAACAGAACAGCACGCCAAATAACATGGGATTGACAGAAGAACGAGCTTTAAGACAAAGGATCAAGCACCATACTTGCAATGACGAAGCGATTCGTAGCGCTCCTCTTCTGTCATGACGGTCTTGCCCTTGAACTTGTGGGTGGTTTCATCGTTGCAACATCCGACGAGCAGATAAGTATTTGGAAACCTACGGCCAAACAGAAAAGTAATCAGACAAGGCAAAAGAGCTTCACAGGGAGGGGATGATAGGTTATAGGTGGTGGTGGGTTGGTTGGGGGCTTAATCAACTTTTCAAACCTTCGTGCCTCTATACAACGGCATAATCATCAGAATCCGGACACCATGTGCATTTTCCTCTCTCTCTCTCTCTCTCTCTCTCTCTCTCTCTCTCTCTCTCTCTCTCTCTCTCTCTCTCTCTCTCTCTCTCTCCCTCTTTTAATTCGAATGCAAGTGTCAGTTTGGCCCATGTCTTTGATCAGCATAATCTGAGTCTCACGGCTGCATATGAACTCACACAACAACTACACGCCCAACAAAACTCAACCCGCGAGAGCCAATCTAACCTCACAAGCATCGATCAACCACACGAGATCAACACCGCTAAGAGTCGGGGAAAAGCGCCCGCTAATCACGCCACGAGGGGCGAATCGAACTGCTAATCAAAACCGCGACAAACACAGATAGCGAAGGAGAACGACGAGGCCCCATCCAACGAAAACGACGATCTGAAGCGAAAGAAAAGAAAAAGGACGATCGGGAAAGCGAAAAAGGGCAGCGTGGACGAACGATTTCTTGGCTTGCTCAAGAGCGCGGGCGTGGCCGAAGTGGAAGAGATCGTAGATGCCGTCGGCGTAGACGCGGACGGGCTTGCTGGAAGGCATGGGATCGGAGTTCTCGGGAGGCGACGGAGGAGGAGGAGGGAGTGCTTGCGCCTGATTCTCCATTGCCGCGACGATCAAAGATGTCTTCAAATAGCCATCAAACCTCGGAATCCAGGCTGGGAACGACGAACGGATCTTCTCTTCCCTTTTCCTTCCGCTTTTACTTTTTTGCCCCCTTCATTTTTGTTATTATTATTTTTTCTAGGATTTTTTCTTCTTCTTCTTTTTTGTTATTAATTGCTGTCGACACGTGGATGGCCGACGTTGTGCTTCCCAATTCCCCGCATTCACACAAGCGCAGGCGCCATTCAATTGCCACGTGTGACCTGTCTCGCCCGACAATTGCTGACGTAAACACCAATCATCCCAACCGACAACGACCGGCCAAGCATGGCATGACATCAAGGGATGGCCAGCGATCGGCCAGCCAGGAGGGCCAGCCACAGCCAACCCTGACTGCTGAGGATAGTAGAGATTTATATGATCCTCTTTTCATCTTAAACGTGATCGACGATCCATTGTTTTGCAGCTAGTGAGTATTGACTATCTTATGCGTTCCCCCTTCGCATGGTTGTGTCGTGATGAGGAGACACATCAAGTGGCAAATTCATCAAAAGAGCACAAACAACAGACCGAGAAGGATCCAAATCATAACGTTATACAAATGCAAAATGCAACTTGGGATTAAGGCAGGACGTTGGCTGGGGATGATACGGGGAAAAGAAGAATCACACTTCGACAGTCTAAACGGATACCTTAATTTCAGTAAAAACTAAAACTAATACACTGTTTGTGAAAATCCAAGGTAAATCCAGATACGTAGCTGAAGAGCACGCCCATCGTGGCCTGAACTCATCCGGCGGAAAAAGACTCGGGACTTTTCGCAAAAGCTTCAGTTTCGAAAAGAGGATATGGGTAAATAGCTTAACGCCTCTAAGCGAGCAAAGGGCTGAAGATAGTCAAAACCCCATCAAAATCCAAGAAAACATGCTGCCTGGAGACTCAAAAGACATCGTAGTAACTAGTTCGCGGCCTGTTCCGGCTCCTGCTAAACTCTTTTTCAGCACGCCAAGGAATGAATAGTTGAGCTCTGCGAAATCCAAGAAGGTACACTGGAGATTGCAAAGACTTCATAGTAAGTACTTCTCCACAACCGTCCGGCCGAACTTCTCTTCAACGTCTTTTGGAGTTTCAGTCTGTAATAGCATCACATCAACAAGTTTTATCATGTTGAGAAGGCTAAAGGAAGGAGTCGTAACATCAGGTGAAAGAGGCGGGGTCTACTTACCGCATTCAAACCTTTGAAAAGAGCTTTAACAGTATTATGAGGATTCCTTGAGCCGATGACCTAATAGAGAACTTACATTTACAACAGAGGTACCGCTGAACAATAATTTTAACCATCATTTGGAACACGATCCGTTACCTTAGACTTCAGGTTCTTGAAACCAGCTAAATACAAAATTGTTTGAACAGTTCTTCCAGCTTTTATACCAGTCCTGGTTGAAGCTGGCCACAGATATACCTAACCAAGTAATGATCTTCAGATAGATTTAAAAAACCACAGGGAGAGCAGGATCTGTGACCACTTAAGTACAGTAGTTAAAACCCAGCACAGTGTAAGAGTAAATTTAAAACCTTGGTTTTCTTGTAAGTTGCCTGTACAGCATGTGCAATTGTATGCTCTTCATGTCTTTCCACATAATGAAGATTCTGGAAGCATTTTATGTATGCCTGATCGATTCAAACAAAATCGCAAATTAAATGAATAGACTTCTCATCCACCTCGCATTCTCAAGATAATCAAACATCCAATGCAAATTAAACTAAAGCAGCTTTTCTCTCATCACAGTAGTTTAAGAGCCTTCACATGAACGTACATTCAAGCAAGCATAAATAGAGTAACCAGGAAATGCCCCTACCACCAAAAAGAAAGGCACACCATGCATTTCTAGATTATGCAGGACATTTCTATCCAGTGACTGTTCAATTAGCAAATACTTTGTTAACGAATTCAACCCTCAAAATTCAAATTCCTCCTTAGCAATATAAGCAGTAACCCTTTTAATTAAACAATCATTAAGAACAACAATGTTCGAAAAACAATCCAAGCTAACTAGATATAACACGTGAGAGTTCAAACTGCAATCGACCAATACTATACCTTTTCGTAAGCAATAGCTTGCTTAGGGCCCTTTCCTGTCGCAAAACCAACAATACCATGGTAGTTTCCACAAGCCAACATAGCAGTGTAGCTGACCACTTTCCCACCCTTCCCACCCTGAGAATAAGGCCATAAATATCATTCAAGCCACTCGATATCCATAAAGGAATCAAAGCACTTAGCAAGCTCTAAAGCAGATGATACCTTTGTAACTTTACAAGTCCGATTCAGATCTATCACTTTCACATCAAATCCCTGCCATCAATAACAAAACTTCATCATTATGTATTATTGAGTCCAACGATTTCAGAGGGCAAAAAGCCTTTGAGAAAGGGTAATAGCATGTACTCAAACTATTAATGTCCGAAGCAAAAGAATTCTACACACTAAAGGGATTAAGTTCCATGAGGTTGCCTTTTTCGTCTTATTTTTCTTTAAATAGTACACACAATGAAGTCATAGAATAAGATGCAAATATATTTAGGAGTCTTTGAAAGTTGTTCCTATAGCAATGGCTACAGTAGTTGTCAACTTGTCACCATATTGAAGAAAAAATCCTATCCAATGCCCTATGGCAGCCATTGGTAATCTGCTATTTGCAAGAGTACATTAAGAGAAAAGGCACAGACCAGAAATCCTGGTTCCTCTAAGAAGACAACTGTTGCATGAAATAAAGCAGAAAATGCCACCATTACTTACTTTCCTGTAAAGAGGCCTTATCTTCTTTTTAGTTAAAGCATTTCTTTCCTCTGCAAGGTCTCTGATCTCCTCCTCTAGCACCTTTCCTTTCTTTCCAAAAGTATGATCCAACAGTGCCAGCTTGTCTTCAAGTATCTTATCAATTTCATTTATTTGCTCTATCAACAAGTCATCCTTCCCTTTCATGTCATCAAATTCCTCATCCTCATCATCATCAACCCCTTGTAAAACTTGGCTCTGTTTCTCAAAGCCTGCCTGATCTAAAAGATCAACTGAGGGATCCACTTGTTCAAGTTGAATGACTCCGAAATTGGCAGGATTATTAGGATCATAAGCCTCCTTCGAATCTACTAATCTCATAGCCCTATTTAGTTTCTGCTGAAGAATAAACTTTTCCTTCCCTTCTGCTACTTTCAAACGATTCATCAATTCTCCAATGACTCGATACTCTGGACGAAGCCTGAAATGTTTATCCTCAAACCTATCGATTCTGTTCATCCATTTATATGCATCATCAAGTGTATCTGTAGCAAAGCACACAGAAACAAAGAGGGATAAAGCAGTAACATAGGCATCGCAGGAAAATTGCTCAAGCCCAAAAAAAAACACACAAAAGCTTGAAATCTTCAGCAATCTAAACTACAGTGGACATAAAACTAATAAGTATAACCATTTAGCAAATCTAACTCAATCCCACTGGTCCCACTATTCAACAGAAATCAATTCTTGCGCTGGGATCATAAGACCGTTTGTACCAACTCATTATAATGACAGAAAACTTTACATACCTTCAACTAGCGCCAAAAAACACCAAGGAATTGAAACATTGAAGAGATAGAGGAATACAAAAAGCAAAATGCAAGTACCCGACTCAACAAAATTCTTGAGCAACTCCTCATGGCGCTTGAACTTCTTCTCAAATTGCTCGAACCTTTTCTTGAGATTGTTTGGGCTGAACCGCTCGTCGTCGTCGTCAGATTCTGAGTCAGTGGGCTCCTCAAAAAAATCGAGATCAGCGGAGGCATCGCCCTTCAGCTTCTCCTTCTCGAGCTTTTGGATAAGTGGGCCTACGCCCATGTAGTCTTCTTCATCTTCTGCATCGATGTCTTTGGTATCAAGGCCAGCCCTCCTCCTAGCCTCTCTCTCTCTCTGCTTCTCCTTCTCCACCTCAGCCAATAGTTCATGAACAGCTCTCGATGCCGCCTCTTGGGAAGTGTAGAAATGGCATTTGGGAAGATGACGGAAATGGAGTTTTCTGCTGGAGGAATAGCAAGTATCGGAGTACAGGAAGGGTATAGTGTGTATTGATCTCTTGGCAAGGCCCGGCTTGAAGATAAGACTGGACCAAGAGATTGCTACTTGCTGGGATAATCTACGGGCGCTCATACTACTCCTCTCCTCTTCTTTTCAGCTGCTTGCTAAGACGATAAAGAAAGCTATCAAAGCTTCATGCTAGAAGAACTGCATTTAAAGATTTAAGTTCCAGATTTATGGTCAGTAACTTGTCGCAAATGTAGCTTCACTCCAGTACACTGTTTAGCTACAACTGTTGAATCATTTTGAGTATGAACCAGTAGCAAAGAGCAGGATACAGCGGAAATAACCGTGCAGAAGCACCAGGTTTTCATACAGACCACATAGAGAAAATATGTCGACTCTCCTCTTTTTGGCATAAAAGAAAATTTATTTAACTTCTTCGATCATTGTGGGAGAATAATGTAGAAAGAGATGCATATTACAGAAGATGTAGAATCCAACAACTGCCAGTACAAATGTATGTCCCCTCTCCCAAAATTTCTCTTTTCCATCCTTTGTTCTTCCCCAGTACCTCTCTCTTTCCGACTACTCTCTCGTTATTACAGTCTCATTGAGATCAAGTTACTTGGTTCACAAAATGACACCTTCAACTTATCCTTAATTCCAAATCAGATTACTCAAACAACAAAGAAGTCAATTTCAAATCTACCATAGCTATCACTTGCATCTATGAACTGTCTCTTTCTTTCTTCTTGTATGCGATTACCACATTCACTTGCCAAACAAACTCAATGAAAAAAGAATATTCACCAGCTAAGCCGGTGCAATTAAATTCCAAAAATCACATTCCCATTTTCCTTTCAGCATTACCCAAAAACCCAACTGCAGAAATCGGAAACCTTTGTTCTTTCATCAGCAATAGCAACGAAAGAAACGGGGTTCTATAGCCCACTTCGTCCACAAGGGGTAATAGCAGTGCAAATTGTTGCATGAATCGCGCATCACCAAGCTGAATCGAATGACAACACACAGGATTGTTCACATAAAAAAACTTCGAAGTACTTACTGAATTCATGGGGGAGAGAGAGAGAGAGAGAGCAGGTGAGGTTCGACGGCAGCGAGCCTCGAGAGAGTCAGGCGCAACGAGCGAGAGCGAAGGTCGTAAGCGGGGAGGGGGAGGGAAAGCCGGCGACGCTCCTGCGACGGCGAGGAGGAGTTGCTAGGGCGGCGACGGCGGAAAGGGCCGGGGTGCGCCTCGTTCGAAAAGACTGACGTTGGAGTGAGGCGAGAGAGGCAAAGGCGTGAGGAGAGGCGAGAGACAGGGCGCTCCGATAAATTAACAGAAAAATTAAATTAAAGAAACAAAAGAGGAGTGGGGTTTAGAATAATTTCATTTACTTTCGTACATTCACATATTGTTCACATGGCATATTTTTCCATTATTACTGCTTAAATTTTATTCTCTTGAAAGGTAGGCCCGATTCACATGCTAACTCTAAAACCGACCGGTTCGGTTCCTATAATCGATAATTCTTTCATTCATGCAACCCGCTTTTCTATGAATATAGTTATGGAATGTTTTTTTGGGTAGGAAAACCGATACCTTAACACAACGAGAAAATAGTCCAAAAAGTCCAAAATTTATAACTTATTGCATTTTTGTCAATTCATTTCTGAACATTTTGACGATTTATCAATTACGTCATAAACCTTTTAACAAATTTTCTATTGAGTCATATTGATAAGAAACAGCTGACATGAACACTGATCATCATATATGGCACAGTCAACACTAGTGTTGACGATTTCTTAATTTTTTAAAGCAAAAAATTAATTTTTTTTGGTAAGGAATTTTTTTTATATTTATGTTCTTTTTTCTTTAAATTTTAATCTAAAAATTAAAAATTATCCACATCAATGCTGACTGTATCACGTAAATGACTAGCATCCATGTTAATAATTTCTAGCTAATATAACTCAATTGGCAAATTGTCGAAACGTTTATGACTCAATTGACAAAATTGAAATGTTTAAAAATGAATAGGTAAAAATGCAATAAAATTATAACTTTTTGGACAACAAGAGATATCTATAATGCAAACCAGGTGTTTAGGCTAGGCTTAGCCATGAGCCGGGAACCTTCAGTTTCGGTTTCAATTTTGGGAAAACTGAAACCGGGCCCTTAAGTGACGGCTCCGATTCTAATTTTGAATCGATGATTCAGGCCGATTTCAAGCCTTATTCCTATTCAAAATCAAAAATAGAACTACCTATTTCGGTTGTGGTTCTGGTTCTTATTACGATTTTTTGTTTTAAAATTAAATTATAATGAATTTATAATCAAATTGTAATTAAAATATCAAATAATGAATTGTGAAATAAAGGAAAATAATGAATTATAAAATATAAATTGTAATCAAATTGTAAATTGTAATTGAATTTAGGAGAAAAAAAGAGAGCGGAAGAGGGAGCTTGAACTTAATGAATTATCATTAAGTACATACATATCTTCTTAAGGTAGAAGAATTAAAACTCATATAGTTCTCTTACGTTTGATAACTTCAAACTTACCTCATCCTCAATCGTCATTGCCCATTTTGGTACTAATGACGGTGATATGTCTATCATTAAAAAATTCGGCTTCATTATTGAGATCTATCTCTTATTATTTATGTTGAACTTTTGTCCAATTATTAACACAAGATTGAGCCTCCATCGAATCGGAAGTTAATTTTGAATTTCAATCGTTCAAAATATTATTTTCAGCGCTAAATGCTTGTTCTGCTGCAATTGTCAAACAAGGTATTACTAAAATTTATTTTGCAATTAAAACAAGAATTGGGTATTGGGTGGAATGTTTGTTCCACCAATTTAATATTGTGAAATCTATGCTGCTTTCAGTTTTATCAAACTCAAAACAAATAGTTAACTAGGTTCTACTTTACTTTTTTTTGTCTGTGCAATAGAAGCTGGAACCGTTTACTAATTTTACCTATATTTTCACTTTGTAAGTGACTAAATTAAAAAAGTTCACTATCACCTAGATTATATATACTATAAAATTCATTATATAATTCTATTATTGTCTTTTTTAATCCTTATTTGTATAGTTCTAATATTTATCGCATCAATTAAATGTAAATATTCATAATATATATTCAAATAATCACCTAAACTATCTATTTTATAACATGGATAGAAAAAACATAAGTACGTAAATAAACAATAGAAATTTTTCTATAATAATATAGCTATTTTGTTCGCATTATTCTAATAGTGTCATTTAATTTATTATCATTTTTATTTTCTTCAAAAACTCTGAAAATGTTAATACATTATATTAAAAATAAATGCATAGTAATATAGTAAACACCGCACAAAGTATAAGCTACATAATCAAAAAATTTTAAAATATTTTTTTTGCAAATATCCCATTCTTGCGGGTATAAATTATTTTAAGTTATATTATCTAAAATAAATGCACATAATAAATTTTTATAAGCAAAAGATTCATTAAGTAACTCATAATTAGAATTTCAATGATTTGGAACATATTTTGAAATTTTTTTGATTTTTTTTTATTTTCTCTACAAAATTTTAACCATTCTTTCATTATTGGGGAATATTTTCATAAAAATTGAATTGAGAAAAATATCAAGAGTTTTTAAACCATCATGTACATATAAATTTAAAACATAACAAGCATATCTAATGTGAAAAATTGTCGACCAAAAACGAATTTACAAATGTTTTCTAGTTCAAAAATCGAAGTAATATTTGCTGCGGCATCATTAAAATCAATTGAAAAATTTTTATTAAGAAAATAATATTCTTCTAAAGTTTTTTTAATTAATTTATAAATATTATTTGCCACATGTCTATTATCAAAAATTCTAAATGCAATAACTCTTTTTTGAATATTCCAATTATCATCTATCAAAAGATATATTATACACATATAAGGATGAACTTATTAATGATCATTCCAAATATCACTATCTATGTGCACACGTCTATTAAAAATTCATAAAAAAAGTTTTTTTAAAAATCTTTTTTCCTTTTGTTATAAAGTTCTTTAATTTTGTGCTTAAGTGTATTTTTAGAAACACATTTTACATGTGGAACACAAGCGTTTTGTATAAATTGATTAAAATTAAATCTTTCACCAAAACCTGTATTGCTACCTATATGCACACATCCATTCAAATTTATAAAAAAAATTGTAAATCTTTTTTTCTTTTTTTTATAAAGATCTTTAATTATACGTTTAATTGTATTTCTAGGAACACGTTTTACTTGTGGAACGCATGTTTTTGTGTATATTGATAAAAACTAAAATTTTCACCAAGACTAAATGTTAAAAATTCAACGAAAATAAATTTACCTAATTCTTCTTTATAAGTTTTTTCATTATAACGAAACAAAGAAAGAATGTTAAGATTGGCATACTCAAAAATTTGTTGTTGCTTGATATCAATTTCGACTTCGATTAGATGTTTTATCTTAAGATACCATTTAAATGTTCCATATCTAACTCCACCGATATATTTATATTTTATCTAATAATATTTATAGATTACATTATACCTTTTTGGAGCTATCTCAAATCTTTCAATCTTCGTAAAGTGGTCCTATATGTCGAATGCCAACTCTTGCTCTTTTTTATTGTTAACATTTCTTTGATACCGATAGAAAGATTAAAACTTTCTTGCGTTTAGACTTGCTCCATATTATGAATAATATTGATTTCATCATTTATACCAGTTTCCCAATCTTCATAATCACCAAGATCCTTGCTCTTGCCTTTGCTACTAGTTATACTTTCACTTGTCATTTTTTCATATATATATATATATATATATAGTATAATGCAAAAAATATAGGATATGAAAAAAGAATTCAAAATAGAAAATTATTAAAATAAAGAAAATAAGAAATTAGAGAACGTAATTGAAGAAAAAAAAATAATAAATTGGATGTTGTGAATAATTGAAAGTTAGAGAGAATTGAAATGAAGAGAGAATTTGTATGAAAAAAAGATATGGTAATGAATATTTATAATTTTATATCATAGGTTAGAAATTAGTATATAAAAAAAGGTTACTGTTATCCAACATTCACTAAACCAAAGAGAAAGAGCCATTGCCATTTTTTTTTAATCTCCATATTTTTACAGTTCGAAATCGGCTTGGAACCAGGCCCTTATGCCACGGGCCAATTTCAAGCCCAACCTGGTTCGCAGCCACAACTAGTTTGGGCTACATTCAACTTCTTCTAACTAGAAAACCAACATTAAGGTATAAAGTGAAGACCTGATATATACAATTAGGGACAGATCTAAATTCATCATTAGCATCGACTTCTTGCTTCCCAAAACGAGAAAGGTCCATTTGCGACCACATTAGCATATTCCAGAAAAATTTCAAATAAGGGTCTGAAGTACTCTCATTTTCTCAAATAAGGGTCTGAAATAAACATTATTTCAAAGAAGAGCATGAAATACATTTTTCAAATGTTAATATCGTGAAAAATTCTAAACTGGTACACTTGTGATAATTTTATCCCAAATTATTTTTTGATCATGAAGAACCCTAATTTGATACACATGTGATAAATTTAGCCTTAAATTAATTTTTTGACCATCAAAACATTAAAATTATATATTTGTGATAAATTTATCATAAAATAATTTTTTTACCACAAAAAATATCAAATTATTACACATATGACAAATTTAATCTTCATTAAATTGGGTTAATACCGTGACAAATCTAAAATTGATACACATGTGACAAATAAAGGGTAAAAACCTAAATTGATATACTCGTAAACTGCCACGTGCCATCCAACTTGACAATTTGATGTTAAATTTAATAAAAACTAACGGATGGTAAATTTGTTATAAGTGTATCAATTTGAGGTAAATTTATCACAAGTATACCAGTTTGAGATTTTTTATAGTAAAAAAAATAGTTTAAGATAAATTTATCCCAAGTATACCAGTTTAGGATTTTTCGTAGTATTAACTATTTCTCAAGTAAGGGCTTGAAATGATTATTATTTTAACTAAAAGCCTAAAGTGCAAAACTATCACTGGCTAATTAAAGGCATTCTCGTCATCTACTTTTTTACTTTTCTTTCTTTCTTTTTTTTTCTTTTTTTTTAATTTAAAAAAGCCCTAGTCTCTAGTTGGAGGTAAGATGGCATTCTTCTCGCTTGTATTCTTTTTTTAAATGTATTTTAACTAGAAAATATGTTTAAATCATATTTTGATGAAAAATGCTCTTGATCAGTTGGAATATTTAGCACATCAGTTGATCAGCAATGTTGGGCCCTTATTTGAAATAATCGTATCACTTCAAATTTTTATTTAAAAGAAAATTCACTTCAAATTTTTATTTGAGAAAATAAAAGCATTTCGGGTCATTTTTTGAAATTTTCTCACTTCTCCAAGAACATGTCGAGGGCTGCACCGCCGGAACCTCCTAGCTGATGTCCAACACTCAGTCGGGACATTTTGCATCGGAGGAGAAGAACGATCAGCCGAGCTCCCGAAAGTTTACCGGGATTTAACAAATTGGCCTCGACTTCTTTGTTGTTGATATGGCAGTCCCAGGAGCTTATCCAACATTCCCCTCGCCTCAAGCTCCCTCTCAGCTGCAACTCCTCCATGCAGGCGACACCCAAATTAGCAAAGACGGTTCCTGCTCTAATGGAAGTTACCTAAGTCCAAGAAAAGAAACCAAACATGGAATGGTCGGGGAAGTCCATGGTCTGGTCTCAAACCTTTAGAACAGGCTACGAAGATTTTATGTTTTTTTGTGTTCTCTTTGTCCGCTGTGCTGAGTGCCACATTATAGGTTGGAAAAGAATAAATACAAAGGTTATTTAAAATTTTCGGTCACATTTTTTTTTTAAAAAGGGGTCCACTGTTAACAAAAGTATAGACGATCCACAAGAGAATATTAAGTTAGATGCCGCTGATTTAACCAGCACAATCGAAGGTGACCTGATGCTATTTCACTTGATTAAAACCCTTGATTGCACGTATTTTTATAAAGTTTAGAATTTGATTGCATGGTTCGAAAGTTTTAGGCTTGTTTGTTTCTAATTTTCTTTTGTCAGTGTTTGTTACTACTAAGACATAAAGAAAAAAAAACATTTTTCCTACTTTTACACAGAATTCAAATATTATATGAGTACACAAATAATATAAGAAATTATATGGGGATCTATTTATCAATATTATATATTAACGAATATGCAAGGATGGTAAGATTTAAATTAACCCAAAAATAAAAAATAAAAAATCTATCTGCATAACATTTTATATTTTAATTGAGCTTTTAAAATAAATTGTGAGATTTTATTTTGGTCAAAAAATTGTAGGAGTCACGTGGGAGTTTCCTCTTGTTGTTATTTTTTTTTTCTTGGGACGGTGCTTTTGGCTGATACACGCCATTTTAAATTTAAATGACCAAAATATCCTCTTCTATCTTTTCAATTGATTGTTTCTTTTTCTATTAGACTAACTAACAAAACTGTCTTTATTTCATTCATTTCTCTTGCAGTTTCTACGAATACTGCATTGTAAATATCATCTTATCTTGCATTTTGTCATCACTTTGCCTAGAGAAGGTTGATAATTCCATTACATGACCTCATGTTTTTAATTAGAAAAGCTACATAAATTTTTATAAATTTTTATTTATAACGACTACAAGGATTAACGACACATAATTAATTACCTATGTCTTATCAAATAATTTGACCGAAAGTTCAAAGTTAAAATTTTAAATTCAATCTATTTATCTAGCCAATCTTGATTTTGAGATTTTTTTTGGGAATAAGTTTCTGGATTTTTTAAGTTAAAAGTCATTTTGTGCTTTCTTTTGAGCTTCTCACATTTAATTTGAATTGCAGGATGGGAGTTGAGAATCTTCTTAGACATCCTTCACTTTCAAGCTAATGTAAAATTATTTCAGATGAAAGTTTTAAGCACATTTTAAAGTTTTGATCCGCTTATTATAAGATTGAATCTACAATCGATATTAGTTATTTTCTTCATGATAAGGGTAGAACAGCAAAGAGTTTCTCCTTTTTCTTTTTCTTTTTCTTTTACTTTTTTGGGATTATGCTTTGTTAATATTTAGATAAGATCTAAACATAAACATATTTTTCTAACAAATTAACCTTTTTCAATATTTTTAATCCACTTTTCTTTTCCCTTGTTGATTAAGATCGAATAGATAATTAGATTGAATTTTAATCTTTGACTTTGAAATATATTCTGAAAGCAAATAATTGTGTGCTTATAAGTCATCATATATAGAGAATTCTAATATTCTATGTTGCTTCTATGATAAAAAAAAAAGTGAAACCATGAATTAAGTTTAATAACTTTCACTAGGCAAAGTGATAGAATGATGCATGATAAGATGATATCTTATCGAGTTTAATGGAGCATTTGTACAATGCAACTAACGGAAAAGATAATGGAAGTAAAAATAGTTTTTTGGTTGTCTTGATTAAAAGAAAAGAAATAATAATTTGATGAGAGAAAGGAGAGTATTTCGGCTAATTAAAAAGGAGTGTTTTAATCGAAATGAGAGTGGAAATAGCACCGTTTTCTTTTTCCTTCCTTTTTTTAATGTGCAATCTTTTGATGGTGGGTATGCACACCGACCCACTAGCGAAGGCAAACTGCAATTGTGGCATCAAAAAGTGAAAACCACACGGATAAGGTGGTAATCTAATAATGTATCTTTGTCAAACGACACAGTGAACGATCCACCAAAATTTGGCGGATGTTTCCCTCTTTATCTTGGTTTCTTCTACGGCCACTGTTGGCACTGGGCTGGTCGCTTGTTGAAACACGAAGCTGCCCCATCAATGGCTACCGTTCCTCTCTCCCAGCACTCGCTCTCCGTTGCTGTATTCAACGACGGCTTCAAAAGGAGCGATTTTGGGCTCATGGGTGTCTCCAGATCGCATCGCTCTTGCGCTGCTAGGCCAAGAGGGCCTTGTATCCGGTACTCATTTCATATTTGCTTGAGCAAAATCAAGGGATAACTTCCGTTTCTTCTCGTTTGTTGTTTCGTCTAGTGCTGTTCTTGTTTTTGGTTTTGAAGAAGCTGACGTGTGGTATAAATGGCAAACCGTTTCTTCTGCGGTAATAGATGATTCACTCGAGAAATTTTTCAGCTGAGTGGAGGGTGCGAAGTTCAAGTTTGACGTTCTGGGCGAATGCAAGAACTGTCAATTAGTTTCGGAATGTTATTTGGCCTTTTGAATTTTGGCTTAATGAACTTGAATGTTGATATTTTCATGCTGGAGTGAAAAACCTTCAGGAAGAAATCGTGAAATTCCTAAAAGTGATGAAGCTGCCGGCGATAGAGACCCAATTTATTTTCTTCTCCTCTCTGCCTGCTTGCAAGAAAACTGAAACAGAGAAGAAACTGTGTGTTCCATAAGTTTGGCTATGGGCGAATGTAAGGACTAGGGAGTGTTCTGTTTGAGAGAGTTCGAATTCAGGGAATGGATAATCGCGTTGAGAGATAAAAATAAGAGTTCTTTTTTTTTTTGGACTTCAGTTAATGCTAATTCAATTCTTATCTTAAGAAAACAACCCCACAGATTTCTTATGAGGCAGAGTCTTGGACTGAAAATGAAAAAAATGGAAAGTAAAGTGTAGTCCCATCGTCCTGTAATAGAGACATCTGTATTTTTTGTGGTAATCATACTTTTAGAGTATGGAGTCTTCTTTCAGTTTATACAAACTTCCTGGAGTAGGAAAGTTGCACTTTTCCTCATGCTGCTTGTACTAACTAAAATTAGTATTAAATTACCAATACTAGAACAGTCATTTGGACTTCTGCTAGCATTGCATGCTTCATTGAGCTTCACTTTTAAGGTTTATCAGTAAAGCTTTTGATGACAGATGCCAGTCAACAAGTACAGATGAACCAAGAACAAAAAGGAATCTTCTTGACAATGCTAGCAATCTTCTTACTAATTTGTTGAGTGGAGGGAGTCTGGGATCATTGCCAATAGCTGAAGGTGCAGTGACAGATTTGTTTGACAAGCCTCTCTTCTTCTCGCTGTATGATTGGTTCTTAGAGGTACTCGTGCAAATCATTGAAGTTCTTCATCGATTTTCTTATATTCTGCTTGTCAAAAAGGCTGAATGGTGACATCCAAATAACTTATGGTGGTTTGACAGGGATGTCTAAACGAATTTCCGGGCTTCTTAGGAGTTCACTATTACGTGTTAGCTACTTGTTATTTTTTAGAAGTGTGTCGACGGTTCATAATTCAATTGAACTTCTAAGCTGCATTCAGTTGTTTTGTCACATGCAATTTCTTATAATGCCAATCATGTCAAAATGAAAGTCATAAAAGTTACTTCATCTTCTGTCTGGCACTGGTTATGAAGTCACTTAGTCTCACTTTATTCATTGTGCAGCATGGAGCTGTTTATAAACTTGCTTTTGGACCAAAAGCATTTGTTGTTGTATCCGATCCCATAGTCGCAAGGCACGTCCTTAGAGAAAACGCGTTTTCCTATGATAAGGTAATGTAGTTTGATGCCTTACGTTGATGTAACGAATATAGTAACTCTCATGAATCCCCTGTCAAGGTTCATTTTGTATTATTTATTTGCGTGTGCCAGAAAAAAAGAGAATAGCGAAGTTTTTCCAATTTTGGAATTGAGATATCTGGCTGCGTGAAAATGATTGAATTATTAAATCCAGACACCATTTGGAAATTAAGTATTTGCTAGATGCGTAGGAGCTTTGTGACAAGTTTGAGACAGACAAAATGAAGTCTGCAAATTTTGGATGATTATTTTAGGCTAATTAAGTTATTTGAAGATTTATACATATGATAGTATCCATTGTAGTGGTTCACAAGCAAGTATTTTGTGCTGTAATAGGGAATTCTAGCTGATATCCTAGAGCCAATAATGGGAAAAGGACTTATACCTGCCGACCTTGACACTTGGAAGCAGAGGAGAAGAGGTGAGCAAGTTAAGATTATGCCATTTCAGGTGTGGACATGGGTCTAATCCAATCTGGAGTATCTTCCTATCCGTTTTTAGTTAGAACTTATAAGGCATTTTTCCACCATATGAAATATTTCATCTGTAATTCCAAGTAAATTTTTAGAAGAATTTATTGAGAGGCATTGAATAACTGTGGGATGCAACGATCAACTCCATTCATATCCTTGCTTTCTGTTTCGCTTAACAATCATGGCTATCCCTACTTTTCCTTAAAAGAAATATTTGGGTTAGCTCATTTTGCAGCAACATCATCAATTAATCTTTAAGTCAGAATTCCTTTTATTTGATCAGAGTTGCTCAGTCAACAATAGAAGTTGGATGCTAGTGCCTCAATTATTTCCGTTTAGCATCCTACCTTTTTGTTTTACAATCAGCTAGTTAGTGTCAACTGCTTACTGTTGATACTTCATCTAATTTTCCTGCTCTTTATCATCCTGTCATTAGCTATTTGTCGTAAAATATGACAGGACAATCCAACTCTTCTAAATGCTTAAGCTATAAGAGTGTGAGGCATAGTATATCAACCTAGAATTGTCAAATGGTATTGTAATGAAGTGTTGTGCTCACAGTTAATGTGTATGTAGTGACTTTTTTGTTGCCCCAGTCGCCAACAAACTATCTATATTCTTGTTTTAATTGCATGGGTCGTGCAAGTGTATGGGGTCTTGTCTAAAGTTAACTTGTCTGAAAAATTACAGTTATTGCTCCTGGGTTCCATTCATTATACTTGGAAGCTATGACCCAAGTATTCACAAAATGTTCGGAGAGGACCATCCAGAAATTTGAGAAGCTTTCAGAAGGCAAAAATGAACATGGAGAGAGGAAAATTGAGCTGGATCTTGAAGCAGAGTTTTCAAGTTTGGCTCTTGATATTATAGGCCTTGGCATCTTCAATTATGACTTTGGTTCAGTCACAAAAGAGTCGCCCGTGATCAAGGTTTGCTGAGTTGTGACTAGTCTTCTTCCTTTAGTGGCATTCATTTTGTTTAATCTCTCGAAGATGCTTCCTTCTTGTGTATACTGATCTCAGTTCTATTGCAGTTAAAAAACCTACAAAAACTTGAGGCTTCACAAATTTGTCAGTTAGAATTTTGTTTTCTTGTGTGGCTATGATTTTACTGCCGTCAAATTTGAATAACGACACATTGAATTCACTTGCAACATCCATTTGTCACATATGACCACTAAGCAAGTTTATTGGATCACCTCAAGTTATTATAAATCCTCCTTGAAGGATTTACAGGGAGTGTCTCCTATATGCATTGTCGTTTCGAACTTTTATTACTAAATGCTTGACCCTTTCATCTGCATCATACGTGCAAAAGACTAAATGGTATTTCAATGGCAATATTGTGCGGTTGATCTTGTCTCATCCAACATTGCTTACGAACATCTCATTTTACAGTATTCTTAGCATAATTCATGTTCCTATAATTGACAGGTAGTTCACTGGATCTTAAAGACTCGATATAGGAATTTCAGTGCATGATGCCAATTTCACTTTGACAGCTTCATGACTATACTCTTTGTCATTTTGGTGTAGGCGGTATATGGTACTCTTTTTGAAGCAGAACATAGATCTACCTTTTACATCCCTTATTGGAAAGTCCCTTTAGCTTCGTGGATTGTTCCTAGGCAGCGAAAATTCCAGAAAGATCTCAAGGTTATCAATGACTGTCTTGATGGGCTCATCAAAAATGCAAAAGAGACCAGACAGGTGAGGAAATACCTGCTATAGACAGTGCATGTTATATAGCTGTTGAGATTTAAAAATACATTGGGTGTGTTCTCTTGGCAATCAAAACCTCCACCTGGACAAATAGTTTATGTTTGATTGAGGGAAAGAAACTTTCCATCACTCTAGCGGAAGGGCTTGGGATGACAGTTATCAGCATGAAAAATGTTAGGAGTTGGAATAAAGTAACTGATGATTACTGATTAGGTCATAGCAAAGATGAAGGTTCCATAAATGGCGAGTAATTGGTCACAATGTCTGAGTTTACTCTGTTTATGGAGATAATTTTAGAGTTTGTATTCTTAGCGGTGGTTATTTATGAAAATTATCCACCATCCCATTGAGAAAATTAGCAGCAAGAACACCATTTGTGGAGACCTGGATTGCGTAATGCAAATGAATCATGTGAAGTTGGAGGAGCCATGTGAATCACATCTTGTTGTTTAATTCTCCTACTTTCAAGCCAAACCATTTTGAAGTATCATATCTGATGGAACTAAACTGCAGGAAACAGATGTTGAAAAGCTGCAAGAGAGGGATTATTTAAATGTGAACGTGGGTACACATGTTTTAATTCTTTTCTCCCTTCAAGTTAAGAGTTGTTTGCTTAAGTCAATGAACATATAAATTATCAAATCCAGGCAATGTATTTTTGAAGTTTGCAGGACGCCAGTCTTTTACGTTTTCTAGTTGATATGCGCGGAGCAGATGTAGATGATCGCCAGGTTAGTTATTACTCCATAATCTCTCAAAGCTTCAGCTAGTTGAAATTTTCCCAGGGGTTAACAATAAGTTGCTATTTTGTGTGCAGTCCCTTGTGTTGGTCACTGCCCTTCTTGGTTTGTTTTGAAATCCTCCTCACACCAAGATTGGTTAGGAAAAGTTTACAAGCTAAACGTGTCAAACTGGGAAGTTAAACTTCCAAATTAAACAAATATTGTTGTCTCATTTTAAATTTAACCATTAGTGCCATTTTTAAGGGTTCTTAGTTGCAATATGTCTGACAAGACTTGATCGATATAATAGGTTATGTTTTTCAGTAATTGCAGGTAATGATGTATCCATAATACCTTGGAAGACGTCTTTTTAACCTGACGTTCTTCGAGCATATAAGTACTTGTATAAATTTAAACATGATCAGAATATATAAGGAAGAATTGTCAAGATGTCTTTGGTTTGTTTGTTTTGGCTTACTTTTGAGAAGTGGCAATTCTGAAACCAGACCCAATCAATCAGTTTCCTTTTTCTCAACCAACCAAACCCAATGACCCAAAAAACGGAAGAATACAGCTCGGTTCAGTTGCACTTTAGTAACGTCATATTTGTGTTTGCTTTTCACCACTCTTAATTTTCAACTACTGTTTCTGTTTCATCATCTTAGTCACAAATACATCTAAAGGGTCAGTCTTTCTCAAGATATTAGTTGAACACTGAGGTAAATTGATAGTTCTTGCAAGTCCTGGCACCCAGGATATTAGTTCTGTATCCATCCCTGGCTAGGGTTATTCTCACACGCAGTGGATGCTAATTGCTCATTCCTACACTGGACCATATGCTTCAAAAAAATTGATCACAGTAGTTACACCTCTGCTTCTGAAATTCATTTTAACACAGATTTAGTTCAGGTATGCGCCTTTAGCTTTTTCTGAACGACTAATTTTAACAGTTGAGGGACGACCTTATGACTATGCTCATTGCCGGGCATGAAACAACAGCTGCTGTTCTTACCTGGGCCGTTTTCTTACTTGCTCAAGTATGTTTCCAGTCACCAACTTCTTCATGGAGCAATTTCCATCTTGTATCATGTTGGAATGGGTTTAATGTGTCTGTGCTGCTTGAAATTTACTTGCCAAAAACTGTCATTTTGATTAATCACTTTAGTTTCTGAATGCAGAATCCATCGAAAATGAGAAAAGCACAAGTAGAGATTGATTCGGTGCTTGGCCACAAGAAGCCAACTTTTGAATCTCTAAAGAAGTTGGAGTAAGCCATGTATCTACTCATATATTGTAAATTTTGAATGATATGCCTTGCTTTCTGGTACATATATGCATATTATAGTAACAAATGATCGTTGAAGTTGATTCGTGCCCGTCTTTGGGAGATTTTTCTCCCGTTAAGGGCAATAATTCTTTGCCCAGAATCAGAGTTGCTGTTTTGTGGATCTCTCACTTGAAGACAAGGCTTTAACTAAATGGAAGTGATTGATGGAACTTGACTCTCTGCGGATAATAATCTATATATGTTAATCTGGTGTTAAGAGAAATTTAGCTCCATGCTTGAGAAGCTCAAAAAAGCTGTACATTAGTTTGTCTGTTTGACTACTCAAAGCTAAAAAATCTGATAGCACTTTGTTTTGAGGAAATGTTTATTTCTGTTGCACTGGAGAGAGAGTGAGACAGGGAGACTATTTGCAGAATTATTCCCTTGATCTTTGCCAATGATGTTGCTTGTTTGCTCTGTAGCTGCTACTTCTCTTCCTAGTATTTTTATTTACTTCCAGCCATAAAGACCATGGAAAAGAAACAGATTCTGAAGTGCTTTTGTTTTCTCTTATCTAAATCTAGTTATGTAAGTAGCAAGCTCACTTATGTTTATGAACTGTGATGCAATACTGGGAAGGTTTCTCTTCTCTAATCCTTGGTTTGGTGGTTTCTTTAATTGGTTTGGTATCTGGACTACATATTTCTTTCTTGATAATCAAAATTCACATGCCTTTTTCCTTTCTTTCAGGTACATTAGACTAATAGTTGTAGAGGCACTTCGTTTGTATCCTCAACCACCTTTGCTTATTAGGCGTGCCCTCAAATCAGATCGGTTGCCAGGTAATACTAGCAATCGTAAACGTGATTCATAATTAAGTTTTAAACTTGGTAACTTGTAGTGTATGCTGCATTGGTATTGTTGAAGTTGTTGTTGTTGTTGTCCCACATCCATTCTTGTATGCTTTTTATATTCACATTGTCTCCCTCCACCTATCAGCTTAAGCTTTTGGGTTGGACTTTCTAATATAATATCAGAGCCAGTGCTATTCCTTTCTGTGTATGTGGCCCCATCCCCCATTAGTCAATTTCCATGTGCTGCCATATTCTGGTTTGCACGTGAGGGGGATGTTAAAGTTGTTGTTTTATTGCCCCACATCCATTTTTGTATGCTCTTTATATTCATGTTGTCTCCTTTCACTTATTAGCGTAAGTTTTTGGGTTGGACTTTTTAATAGATATAAAAAGCCCGTTTGTCGGTTATATCTCCAAAGGTGTAGAGATCTCTTTGATGCAGTCGCAGATTACAGGACTGATATTAAACTGCTTTTGGATCAAATAAAATAGAAATATATTTACAAACTCAGTCTCAACAAATGCTAGTATGAGTGGGTCATGTTGATCTACAGGCATTACCATCTCAATTCATCTTTAAGTAACCACTCCTGGTGGTTTTCCATTAGGTCATCCTTAAAATTAATAATAAACATGGTTTGAAATGGGTTGCCCAACTGCAAGTTCTCCTCTGTATGAGCTAAAGAGCTATCCTAGGAAGTCCCTCGTCTTATTATTTGATGTTTTTGTTCAAGAAAATCTGCGTGATGACCGATAGAGAGTATCCAATCAACCAAGGAAAGTTTGAATGAGCTGCTAGTTGAGGTGGCATTATACCATGCATCCCTGTAGTAGAAACATGTCGACGGGAATGAGTACACCTGTTTACTTTTGTGATTGATTTTCTGTGGTCGTTTTCATCTTAATTATGAATTCGAAGTCTGCATTTTTCTGTCAACTTTGTCTTTCAGGAGGTTATAAGGGTGACAAAAATGGTTATGCGATTCCTGCTGGCACAGATATCTTCGTTTCTGTGAGTAAATGCATTGTTTTCACCTTAGTTCCTGTTGGTTTGTATTGCCACTTTTGTGAAGCTATAATTTTAGAGTCTAGCTTTATATACTAGCCTTCTCTTCCCTTCCTGCTTCTGCTCATTCTAATGAGCATAACCTTTTGTCCTTTTAATCAAACTATTCAGGTGTATAACCTTCATCGATCTCCATATTTTTGGGATCACCCCAGTGACTTCGAACCGGAGAGGTTCCTATCACAAAGAAAGAGCGAGGAGATTGAAGGCTGGGCCGGCTTTGATCCATCTCGGAGTCCTGGAGCGCTCTACCCGAACGAGGTTTACTTCTAAATTGGAATCTTTTCAAGTAATTAGTCTCATTCTACTCAGCCAAGGAAAAAAAATGGCTCACGTCTTTTATCAAATGTAAATTTTTTGGGGTGATGATCAGATCATCTCGGATTTTGCCTTCTTGCCGTTTGGTGGTGGGCCTAGGAAGTGTGTCGGGGACCAATTTGCCCTCATGGAGTCAACGGTGGCATTGGCTATGCTGCTCCAGAAATTTGACGTGGAGCTGAAAGGATCTGCCGACTCTGTGGAACTTGTCACGGGCGCGACGATCCACACGAAGAACGGGTTGTGGTGTAAATTGAGGAAGAGATCTGATCATCAAAATGCATTATAAGCTCTTAAAGGCTGGGCAAGTCAGCTTTTCTCGGGTTGTTCTATCTCTTATCTTGCCATTGATGAGCAGATCTTCATTTGCTTTTCCAAGACTCAAGTTCACCAGCACGATACAGATTCAACAGGCTAAAGCCGCTAAACCCTTCTTCCCCTACCTAGAGTTGAGATCAGACGCAAGAATCTGGTGCTCTGCAACAATGACTTCTCTATGAATTCATGCCATATGAGACTCGAATAGCAAGTCATATGCAGAAAAACATAATGAGCACTCATGTTTGTCAACTTGGATGTCTGTATGTTGTATTGACAGAATTGGTTTGCTACGCAATAAAATAATAATAATAATAATTGGCTTCATCTGGGAAAAAAATTTTGGGGTCTTCGTTGGCCATCTATTTTACTGTCTTTTTCAGATTGAAAAAAGGGGGGGGGGGGGGTCCGTAGGTTGTATTGACAGATTGGTCGTGAAATTTCACTTTTCCAATATATTTTACTGTCCTTTTCAGAACAGATCTGAGCGTTGTTTCAGGCACTTTACGAGACATTGCCAATACGATTCACTGCAGCAAATTAAGTATCCAATTGACAATTCTTAGCTTGATTTGGCAACTACAACACAGAACTGAGAAATGATGACACAGATTCTAATTTGCAACATGAATCTAGAGAGGGGGACAGAGAGAACATCATTCAGATATGCGAAAAGATCCCCTTACACTTGTGATTTGCCACCTATGCTCAGCTAAGTTGAAGATATACAAGATTTGTGGCCATTTGTCACTGTGCTTATCTAATCTACAGAAAAGTGGATATACATTATGTTGGCAGCTCTTTTTGTACCTTATACATGTTGATAGCTAATTGAGAATGCTCTTGCCATTCTTCACTTCACTGAAAAGGTCAATAGGTAAATTCACCTATGTAATTTCTTATCCGGCAAATTCTTCACTGCAATGCCCTGAAACTGTAAGTGCATCGAACCAACAGGCTGTCCCTGCACAGGGCCAAGCTTACGGTCCAATACAATCAGAGAGTCAAAAAGGAAAAGGCACAATTCAGTTAAGATGCATACAGTGTTTAGGAAATCACTCTGGACAGGGAAGCACCCAGGAATCTCTTGTGCTCCAAAACCGTGTCCCTGAAATCAACAAAATTCCTCCCTCAATTTAATTTGCTGAAACAAAATCTCCTCACCAGGACATTGGTTAATTAGATTCTGTACCGGTTCCTGCAAACTTTGTTGTGTCCCACAGGGAAAAACTCGCGATGACGCTGAATGTAAATGTCCCTAATAAGATCAAAGGTCAGGATCAAAGACCAGGATAACAGAAAACTCAGCACTAGAAGTTAAGGACAGAAGGCAAGCATGTAACACGCAAACCAGGCCACCCTGTAAATTGCTGTAATAACCACTGCAAGAGGGACATAGTGAATCTAGTTGTCCCCGCATTTAGTACAACAAAAGTGCTCAATAGCACCATATCCATGATAGGCAAAATCCGTTTATCGAAGATGATAAGTTTCCATACCACTCCTGGCATACTTTGATGAGCATCATCATGGCCATCTAGACTTGCTGTTCTGAAATTTGATTCCTACACAGTTGAAAGACAGCGATATGAGAGAGACAACAAGCATAATCTTGAAATTGTGTTTCTAAACACTGTGCACACTGCAAACCATGTCTTGCATGCCCTGTAGGGAAATCCAACGATTATCCTGGCCTTCTGTTCTCGAACTTGCTTGTTCCTACAATTAAAGGCTCAAAGCTAGTTGAGTTACACCATCTCTCAATGACCAAGCTGGCACTAACATAATAACGGAATGAACTAAAATACATAACCTTTACCATGTCATCGAAGTTATCTTGACTCCTGATAGCTGCACCTCCTTGCTCAAAATGCACCACCTGCAACATGAATAAGGACATGCTCAAGGGCCAGATCACGTGACAGTTGCTGCAACACATCTGCTACTCAAAGTGTCAAATACTAAGCCTAAACTGACCTTTCTCTTCTTACATATTTTCTTTCTCTTAAGTGACTTAACCCCATTCCCGTGATTCTCTTCTGGGGCTTCAGCATTTTGGTGAATTGTAACTAAGCTAGGCTCCAAAACACTCCACCTAGAATTAACCCTCGAATGCTGTCTCGACACTTCCTCTAAGGCCTGCAATGCAATATTGTAAGCTTCCTGAGATAAAGACCCCTGTTCTCCCAGTTTAATTGCTCGCTTACAAAGATCATCAAACCGCTGCATTCTGGAAGCAAGCAATCCTTTCGATTTTTCAGAGTCAGTTTCCCTGATCTTTGCATTCTTTGTCCAGCGCTTTAAAATATATTGACATGGGATGCTAGAAACGCCAGATGTTTGAAGAACAAGCATTGCATGTCTACAAAGGAAACCTCTGTATTCAAATGATTTACATGAACAAAAAATTTCTGAGTCAGCTTCCTTCCAAGAGACGACAAAATTTTGACTTTCCCTAAAATCTTCTACTCGAAATATTGCAGCTGGTTCATTTCCATTTTCTCTTTGCAGATGACACGACTCAACTCCCAGAAACTCATCCTGAAATTGCTTAAAAACTGCATTTGTATAGATTGTTGACATTTGCTTCTCAAATGTTGAAGTAGACCTTAATACAGGTGGTTTGCACCGTGATTTGGCATCCTCTGCAGCCTCCCTTTCATACCTTTCTTGCAAATACAATTTGTATTGCTTCAAGAATTCCTTAAAAGAAATTCCCCTCTTTAGGTACCTATCAAGAAAAGCCGTCACGCTTCTAGTTCGATCAGCTGTGGACATTCCAGCTAAAAAGGCATCCTGCAGGTAAGTTGGGACCCACTTTTTACGATCTTCATATAATGAGCAAACCCATTCATCCTCCCCTATTTCAAATCTATGAATCAGTTTCTGCCATCTCTTTTCAAACTGTTCATCCATCCAAGACAGATACACACATTTGTTAAAATTATCCATGAATTTATCATATCGATCTAAAACATGTGCCAAAGTTAGAGGAATTTTTCTGAAAATGTGCCACAAGCAAAAACAATGGCGTGTATCTGGAAATACATCTGCCACGGCTTCTTTCAGTTGTTTGTCTTGATCGGTTATGACAACTTTAGGAGCTTGATGACCCATTGCATTAAGCCATGCCTGCATTACCCAGCTATAAGATGATTTCTCTTCGTCCCCAATTAATGCACATCCAAGCAGTAAGTACTGAGCATGGTGATTGACTCCAACAATAGGAAGAAAAGGAATATTGTATTTTTCTTTAACATAGAAGATATCAAAGAAGACCACATCACAGAAACTGGCATAATCATGCCTACCTTTAGCATCAACCCAGAAGACACTTCTCAAGCATTTGTCACGGCCCAAATCTATCGCATAGAAGAAATTGGGATTCTCTTGCTGCATGCTGATGAAATGTTCGAGCATCACTTTTGTATCTTCCTCATTTAGGGCAGCTTGTAGACCTTTCTTTTGATAGGCCAAAGCACCAGCTTGCTTGGTCATTCCCCGGAGGGAATTATAGAAGTCATCCGGGACAATGTCATGGTTATGTTCCTTAGCAACACTATATATAATCCATATGCCATCTTCCCTCCTCTTCATATTCATTCCGGCTTTGCAGTTTGTCTTTATACAGGGGCGTGGATGGACAGATGAACTGGACTCCCGCTTGCTTCCAAACCTAGAACAAGCTATCTTCACATCAATGAACTTCCCAGATTTCTTAGAGCGACGACTGGCTTTTATTGTGATGCCAAATCCAACAGAGCGAGCATACTCTCGGTAGAAAGAGTATGCCGCTTCCTTTGTTTGAAATTCTAGACCAATCCGAGGCTCCATACTCAACAATCTATGATGAACATCGACAGTGGAGTTTGTCTCCGCTTGATTCATAGCGCAAGCACCATTTTCCTCATTGTCATGCTGGGGGGCTACCATAATATCTTCACTCCCGTTAAGAGAATTTACATTTCCCCAGCTAGTTTCACTCCCATTAAGAAAATCCACATTTTCCCTACTGTTACACTGGGGTGCTACCAGAATATTTTCACTCCCACCAAGAGAATTTACATCCTCTTCCTCGGCAAGCATCATGTTGGAAGACTCTGCAACATCCAAATCTGCATTTTTGTCAGAGTCTAACTTCTCTTTTCCATTCGTAGGAAGTTCAAAATCAATCTTCATGTACTAATTTTTTAACTCTTAGATTCCTGCAAGAATATGGGAAGAATTTTTCACAAATTTCAGGCAAAACAAAGACGTAAACGTTTTACAGATGAAAAATCCAGAGAACATATTTCCTAAAAAATCATACGGCAATAACCAAAGATTCTAGTTTTTGTGGATTACTATTCACGCTACCAAGTTGGAAAATACTTCAAGACAAACTTAGTATGCATGTATCAATTCAGTGTTGGTTGTTTGAGGATCTTTCAAGAAACTTAAGCTTAGTGGAATGATGAAAAAAAAGTTAAGCTTGGTCTTTACTCCCCCCCCCTCCCCTTCTTTTCCCCTTCCCCTTTTTCTCTCCAACATAGTCCACATGCCAGGTCAATCCGAGCCATCACATTCCTTTTAATCAACTTAAAGGACTAAATAACTCAATCAATCATTTGTGTGTGTTGAATTTTCCACTGACTCTGATGAAATCGCACAAAAGTTTTTCACACGACTGACCAGACCCATGCTATTGTAAGCCAATGACCCTACCAAACCAACCTGCAAAGCCTCTAGTCCAAGAGCTCAAGTCAGGGACCGCACTACCATATGATCGGTGGGTGCAAATGCCCCCACTGAACTTTCAACATTCTCTAAGTAATATATCATGTCTGTGTTACAAATTTGATTGCTCCAATAGACCTGCTCTTTGACCCACTGGACAATGTAATGTGATGAAATTAAACCCATGTTCATCTTACAAGTAAACAACATCAGATTACACTAACATAAAGTCCGATTCTCATACAACAATGGTACCTACAATAATGTAAAGTATTTCTCTAATCTTTGGAATTGGACATACTAACTTTTTCATATCACGTAAATGAATAACAGACTTGTGGAAGAAACTAAATTTATTCTACTCATTCAACATTGAAACATTTTAGTAGATGAATAATCTGTGGTCACTTTGCTAAGAAAATTTAAGTTGGCATAGAAAAAGAAATGATGGTCACGGTCCAACACTTTCCATGCACAGAAACACGTTAATGATCATAAGAGGTTGTTCTCATGTAATCTCTTTAGACCACAGTTAATAATTTTATGCCATCACGAAAATAGAGAAAAAAAAAACATGGAGTATGGATATAGAATTTTTACGTAAGTAGAAGTCTGATTATTAGTTGTTTTTCTAACTTGTATGAGGAATATCATCAAGTATCCTCATATTTGATTCTCCATTTTGCCATGTATGTAACAAAACAGCCCATTGAACCCACGTTGGAGACTTTTTGTCAAATTTTTTGCCTAAGATTCAAATTTTTTGCCTTTCCTCTTTCCAAAAGAAAGTAGACACCGTTGAGACAATAGCATCGAGGACTATTTGTCTCGTGGACGATTTAGGTTTACGAAAAAATAAAGTGTTTCGCGTCATTGAGCCACGGCGCCATTGCACCCTCTGACAAAAAACCGCAAGCTCCGCCCCGGCTCAAGTGATGATCAGACGTCCAACACACGAACGAACACAATCGCGAGCCATTTGAAACTCGTGAGGCTGTCCCGATGTAATACTCGGATTACTAATCGATTCTATTGAATCACAGACGACCACAACAAGAACATCGAGGGAGCGATGAGGCCGAAGTCTGGAGACCCACAAATGCGAATCAAACGGACATTGAACTGAGCAAAATGAAGTAGAGCGTGCACTGGATGGTGAGTAGTAAGTATCTGAAGAGCAAGAGAGGAGGATGTCATGACATGAGACCTCGTTCGAAGTGGCGATCGGTGCAATGGGGGATGAAACGAGAGCGTCCAGCTCCGTGGTTGGGCGCTGCGCCAATGAATTCTGAAGCTTTTAGGTCTGATCTGACGATTGTTGATCATGAACCGAAGAAGAAGAAGAAGAAGAAGGAGAGAAAGAGAGAGAGCAGGGGAAAAGCAGGGGACTGAGAAAGGGAAGGGAAAGTGGGAACGGAGAGTGAATTTTCCTTGTTCTTTTTTCTGCTTAAGTCGTTTCATCTATAACTAATAATTATTATTATTTTTTAATACATTTAGAAAAATTCCAAATAAGGACTTTTCTTTTTTTTCGAAAAAATAAAAATTTTAAGGGCAATCATTTTTTCAAGTTCAAAACTAAAGTGGACTTGTTTCAAATAAAAATTTAAAACGCCCTCTTTATTTCAAAGATGAGAATAAAGATGATCCTAATTAACAAAATTTTCTTCATTTATTTTTTCTTATTTTTATTTTTCTTTTCTTCATTTATTTTTTTTTTCCAAAATTGGCTAGGCGGCCTCGCTTTCCTAGTTTGCCTCACCTGGGGCCCTTGAGGCGAGGGACTTCAGGCTCTTAATAGTTAATGCTATGTCTAGTTATTAACTAAATATTTTTAGTGACTCTAGTTACAAACTAATGCGATCCTTTGCAGTTACATCATTAATCATCATAATTCATTCATAGAAAACATTTCACAGTAGTGATGGAGATAAACTATAGGGGATATATATTTTTAATAATTTTAAGTAATTCAAGAATATAGAATGTCTGACATGCAGAACCAATATATAGTCGCCGAATTGTTCTGGATTTTTTTTTGTTTTGTTTTTAAAGTACCCCAAGGAACAGAAAAGCAGCACTTCGCCGTGTGTGTGATAACTGAAAATAGAGAGAACAAGCAGAAATTTTGAGGAAGGAAAGGATAGGGAATAAAGTGAAAAGATATTTTTTAAAAAAGGTTAATTACGATGAAGGAAGAATGATTATATTAGGTTTTATTCATTTTGAAAAAAATGAATGATTTAAAAAATAATTTATTAAAATAACCGTCTGTAAAGCTCGAAATAATTAGTCAACGATAAATATTTACGATATCAACCACAATATATGTTCTAATATCTTTGTAGACGATAAAAATATTCTTCATTCATTCATTTTTCTAAACGATATAAGTCATCATTTTAGAAAAATATTTTCCAAATCATTCATTTTTCGAAGAATAAATCCACCCTTAATCTCTGATTTTAGTCGAAGTGCAATATGTCATCTCTACCCATTTAATTGGTCCATTTAGGTTCCCTAATTTTCAATTAATTCGATCATGAGAGATTAGCACTGATAATAGCTAGCTTTTGAGAAGTCTGAATTTTTATCTACCGTGTAATGCAATCTCTCAACTTTCGTTTGTTCATATGGATCCCTAAAATTCTGTTTAGGATGTCATCCTTAATTTTCAAACTGTTCAAGTTAGTTCTTAAAAATACTTCAATATATTTAACATTATTCGTATTTTAAAGACAAGTGCGTTGAGAGAAAGTCCCATAAATAACATTACACAATTGACAACACGAACGCAATCCATCTGTTTTTCAATGGCCGCCTTAAATTATATCAGTCGGTTATTATTTTCTAGGTGAATTTCATGAACATTTTTGTTAAGATTGTATCATAATGGAATTCAAGAAAACTCTCTACTTTTAGCCGCTTGTACAGCGATAAATTCTTTAGAGCCGAATCAGGATATTCAAGAAAAACAAGGAAAGTCTTTAATGACAAATCAAGAAGAACAGATTCTTCCTCCGTCGAGCCAATCAAAGAGAGAGAAAATACATTCTAAACCAGTCAAATGATTAATCTTAATAGGCGTAAATCTCTGTTGGATCGCTTACATTTTTTATAAAAATAAATAAGCAAAAAATATTTTTATCACTCACAAAAACATTTGAACATAAGTAATTGACAATAATAAAATTATTTTTTCATTAACTAATTATCATAAGCGATCATTTATAAAAAGACGCATTCCAAACCATTTATCTTGCGCGAAATATACTAAACCTAAATTATTATTTGGTAAAAACAGCAACATAGGAACCCACAGTTCAGTCAATAGGGATCAATGCACCGTCTTAAATGCTTAAATGCGTTTTACACCATCGTCTAAGTATACCTCCAGGATACAATCATAGACATGTCATCCAAGCTAGAAATTAGCAAAACCTGCAAAGAAAGCAGAACCGAACCTCTCATACCCTGGCATTGTTTCTGTTTCGTGGCTAGCTTCTACAGATTTAAATGAGAAATCTAAACTATAGTTCGCAAACATTACCGACCACTTAAGTGAGGACAGTCCACAGCCAGTTCTGGACGGCACCTCAAATGGGCCAGAGCCAACAAAAGGAAACAGAACAAACCAGCTCAGCGAGGATGTCACATAATATGATCATGAAATGTGAAGAGCCGAAGAACATGAACTGACAAAGAAAAGACTGCAGAAACACAATGAACCTCATGCGATACAGAACTTCAGTTCCAGTTTACAAGAACATCACCCCAGATGTTTGTGTGTCCTATAAAGCACGGCATTAGATGGTCATCTGACAGACTCGAGTTTTGCTAAGTACTGATCAAAGGAATGTGTAACAGATACATGCTTACGGACACACATGGTACTAGAAAACCAAATCTGTCACACGGGCATGGATCTTAGTTTCACAAGAAAAGAACACCTATGCGATATCCCAAATTTAGTATTTCGGAGGCGGGTGTTGGGTCGGCAACAATCCAAATCGCTTCTTTAGAAGAACTCTTTGCCTAGAGTACTTGTCATCAGGCGAGAAGCGAGCTGCAGAAAGAACATGATTGAAACATAAATAAAAAGATCAGTCTACATTATAGAAGCCTTATTAAAGAAATTCTGCAGAAAACAATTTGCCCCAATATGGACTAAGAAGACCAGGTGGTTGAAGCATATGTGTTTCATCTCCACTGAACTGCAGCTTCACTGGAGGCAGAAAGCGCAGGATAGTTAAGAGTGACATTTGATCTAAGTCCATTAGCATTCAAAGCCAACCATTGCCACAAGACTTCTTAGCTTTGCCAAGATGGACTACGGATTGCAATAAAATCCAACTTAATATGGACTAATAAAAAGATGGTGGCTGAAGCATACGTGTTTCGTCTCCACTGAACTGCAGCTTCATTATAGGGAGAAAGCACAGGATAGTTAAGAGCGACATTTGATCTAAGTCCATTAGCATTCAAAGCTAATCATTGCCACTAGACTTCTTAGCTTTGCCAAGATGGACTACAAAGATCAATAAAATCCAACTTTTCCCATAAGGGCAATAAAATGATCTAAACAGTGGTATAGAAAGAACATAGCTAGAAAACTGTAACAGCCTTACATTCAGTCAAAAACCATCTCGGTCCAGTGCAATAATCCCACTGGGACCAAACAAATATAACAACCAAATAAATAACTCAAGAAAAGCAAATAAAAGATCCCGTGAGGTGACTAACCCGGATGTGCAGATTGTGTAGGGAGGCCCAAGGGTGATTCTTTCTGCATACGATCGAGCAGCCCCTTTAGAACAGATCGGCGAAACAGTATGAAAGGCAAGAGAGGCCCCAAGTGGGCACTGACTGCCGCCCAAAAATCAATTACCAATCAAAGCACGTGCTTTATAAAGCGAACAAGCTGGATTCTTGAATCATTTTGTAATTAACCGTCTAAACCATACGAAAATAACTCTCTCTGGCAGCATAATCGCATGTTACAATCTGAAAATCGATGCCCCTATCCAACTCTATGAAATGCTGTAAGAGAGTTGAAGCAACCATTGTAATATTCAACAACAATTTTCATTTGCTCACTGCAAGGCTTTACTAATACCAAAATCCCCATAACTCTAAAGCCAAAGCTCTTTTTCCTGTTCAACTTGGCAAAAAGCAGAGAAGTTTTTCCTCAGTAAAACGCGACGGTCTATTTTCCTAAGTAAAGCGTCCAGATGAATCCAATCAGCAGGCGCGAGGTCAGTAGCCTTACCACCATTTCAGGAACCGCGAATAACATATGTATAAGCACGACAATTTGATAACTAGAAAAAAGGACAAGACAGTACCTTTGTGGTGTACACTTTGTCCCCATTATCGTTTATGTAGAACTGAAGATACATAGTGGCTCGATGAAACCTGCAGATGTCGGAGCAGAATCAACGGAAAAAAGACCTAGATCAGCATAAGTTCACTATCAACATTCCAAAAACCGAAATCTAAGCATCCTCGCAAAACCATGAATACCCAATAAGCTCATACTGTGTCAACCACTAGAAACTTTCAGTAGATTACAATGGCAAGCTTCCATGTGGTTCATTACGAGCCAAGCAGAAACGTTTGTTTGCGAACAAACCAACGTTCGAACCGTAGAACTGGCTAGAGAGAGAGAGAGAGAGAGAGAGAGGCATACACAAGGCACGAACTGAACAGAGAGAGATTAGACCCGGGTCGGCGGTAACTTCTGCTTCCCCGCGAGTTCTTTAATGGCGACGAGAGTGCAGGGCAAACTAGGGCTCGCTGCGGAGAGCATTAAATAGGATACGAGGCAGATTTAGTCCTCTACATTTTGGTAGCCGCGGTTTGGTCCTTTACGTTTTATTCTATGCAATCAAATCCTCTAACTTTATAGATTTGTTCAATTTAATCCCATAAGTTTTATTTTTTGCAATCGAATCCTCTTGACTTTTCTCATTTGCATAATCAAGTGCTTTTTCATTCAAATTAAGATTTTTTTTTTGCTTTATTTTCTGATCATTTGATATCAAACGTGTCATTTTCTATCACATAAGAAATGCGAACATCATTACTTGATTAATGGGTTACTTAAAGTGGTTGTCAAGGGATTTGTCACGAAGAATTGAGAAAAATTCGAGAATTTGATTGTACAAAATAAAACTTAAATGACTAAATCACATAATTGTAAAAGGTTAAGAGGACTTCACAAAAAACAAAAAACAAAGCTAGAAAACCAAATTGGAAATTTATTCTAGGTAGGGCACAGATCGACATGTTGTAGCTAACACATAAAATAAGTTTCTGGTGTTGATAGCTCATCTTCACTGTTATCTTTTTCAATACAAAATAGAGCTAACGACTTCTTATGTCACCCATTTAAATGCCACTTCAGTCGAGGCTATTCATGTCGAACTTAATCGTGTTCATGCGACAAACACATTTATTTAATGCAAATAACAGACATGCGTGTCTAATCTTTTAAAACTTGTTAATCATGTTAAAATGACATTTTTCATAATTGTGTGGTCTGATCCAATTTAACGTAAATATATTAAGGAAAAATTTTAAAGAAAGGCTTGAAATCCTCTTAATTTCTCAAATAAGAGCCCTAAGTAAATTTCGCTTCAAATAAAAACCTAAAGTGACCATAAAATCTCAAAAAGAGGCCTAATTTTAAGGGCATTTTTGTCTTTTTTTCTTATTTGATTTTTTCCTTTTTATTATACTTTTTTTTAAAATAAAAAGAGTCTCATGAGCAATAGGGTTGGCTACCCCACCTAGGTGGGCCCTTTCTAGGATCTGGGCGAGGGTCGTTGGAGAGAGCCCGACCCTCTCTTGATTTTGGTGAGGGCCTCTAGCCCTCATCAAGATGCCAACAAACTCGCTTGCAACCCTCTCCCACTTGTGTGTGGCTTTATTTATTTAAAAAAATAGATAAAAATAAAAAATATATAAGAAATAAACAAAAATGTGAAATGATGAGAATGCCCTTTAGGCCATGCCCTTTTTTAAATCTCTATGGCCACTTCAGGCTTTTATTTGAAATATATTATGTCACTTCAAGTCCTTATTTGAGAAAATAAAAGGATTTCATGCTCTTATTTAAAATTTTCTTACTAGTTAGTTATATCAAAATGACACGTTTAAATACATGTAGGCACGTTTAAATACGCCTAAGCACTTTGTCGGAGGCATTATTTTTTACAAAACATGTTGAGTAACTTGTTTAATAATGTGTGGTGTTTGGCTTTCAAAATTACAACAGGTTATTGAAATTGATCATGTTGGAGTTGTATAAATACAATATGCGATTCAAGCATGACAAGAAAACATGAATCATCATCCCTAACAGAAGTAAGCCCCCAAGAGACATGCTAGAGAGCAACAACGGTTTACCTCCAGTATTTTTACCCTATCATCTCCTCCTCATGACCAGGTAGGAATGATGCAAGAAATAATAAGATCAAATAGTAAAAATCATTTGCAAAATAACACATATTTTTTTTAATAATTCAGGGACATAGGTGCAGAGAAATGGCTACTCAGGGTCTGCATGATAACCATTCTGATTCTCTGATTCTGTTTCTTGGAATAGTAAAGAATGAGAATCGTGTTTGGTAACGCAAATAATTCTGATTCTGATTCTGTTCCAAGAATCAGTTTTGGAGAATCAGAATCACTTTTAGAGCAAAATCCAGAACAAAAAAAAAGTTGGTTCTGAAATTATAATCACTTTTGAGAATCACAAAACATAATGAAATCTCACATCTCTCACTTTTTCCTTTCAGTTCTCTCGTCACTTTTCTCTCAACCTAATAAAAATAAAAATAAAAAATTTCGAAAAAAATTGAAATTTTTTAAAAAATCACAAAAATTTTAGAAAATTTCTAAAAATAGAAGAAGTTTAGATGAGACTAGTTTGACCTCATTTTCATAATTTTAGACCTAAATTTCCTAGATTTCATAGATTCACTCTTTTACAAAAAAAATATCGCAGAAGATGAGGGCATCCAATGTGTGGATGGTAACATATATACTCATAGCCGTGCGTTACAAAATGTGACCATTTGCACGTAGCGCTGGAGCCAAACACCCACTTGAATTTAGGATATAAGTTGCAAAATGATAGTGAAGGACTTAGATTTCGTATCAATGAAGATAATTTGATTTTTTTTTTCAATGATAATTTGATTGTTCGACTGCTATGTTTGTATGTATTTGGACAACGCAACATTTAAAGAAAAAATGAGTCCTTAATATGGGAACGTGTCCCATGCTTTAATCGAACTTCAAATGTCATATATTAAAATTTGTGTTTTATTTATTATGACAAGCTAAAAAAATATATATGTATTTTAAATTTTTTAGTGTGCATTGGAAATTAGTCTTCAATTTAGAATAAAATTTTACAAAGTAATTACATAATTATTTGACTTAAATGAAAAAAATTAGGAAGAGCAACAGTTTTTCAAAACAGAAATTTTGTGCAATTATCAAACGCGTTTCTGATTCTTTAAAACTCATTCGGGAACAGAATCAGAAAAAGTCATTTTAATCAAAATCAATTTTTTAGAACAGAATAGTTACCATGCAGACCTTCAGAGGCCCAAGCTTCATGAACCGATAAAATTCAGGCCTTCTTCGACCTGTGCAGGTAATTTTACCTCAGAGCATTTTGCACCCGGTTGGTGAGATCAGTTTAATATACCAACCTAATATTCCTGAAATTAATCCTTTGTAACTACTCACGACTACACATTAAAAAATTAGTTGACTCCTTCGCAAGTCACGGTTGCTTGATCTGATTCCCTGCACTCTTTCGTCTCCATTTTCTTCTTTGGTAGCTAACCTCGAGTGGTTCCTGTTGGAGAAAAGGCTCTGAGCATACGATTACGAAAGCAAACTCGCGGCTCGCTAGCCTGAGAAGATTGTCAAGATTGCCAAATTTATTTCCACTTGAGGTGGAAAAGCCTAGCAGTACTCCAGCCCTATACCCCCACATTCTGCAATGCATCCATCATAGAGGGTTCGACCCCCCCAAAAAAAAAAATTGCAGTGGGTGTAGAGGAAAACACTTGGGGAAGAGAGAGGAACTATGCTGGCAAACATCAACATTATAGCCGAGACTGAATAAATCGAGAATTTCCTGACTGATCTCAACAAATCCTATTCTAATTTTGAGCTGATGCAATCCAAGATACAACAAGAACAACACCCTGTACAACTGATAACGATCCTACCTTGAGCTTATCCCGACTTTCCTCCGGATTCCATAAATAAAATACAACAGCCGATCTATGGTGATGAAAATCATTAGCCTATCTGCTATCTTACAAACGCTACAATTGGAGACTTATGTATTACTCCATTTGAGATATAAGTTCACCTGCCTCCCTTTGGCGAACTTCAGCTTCCGTTTCCTGTCGAACACCAAAAATGGAAGTCATTCATTGACAAAGTTTCAGCAGTAATCATAATCAAGATCTATATGCTGCATGCTATCACCTCTCTTCCCTAATAGATGTTAAGCATGTCTTGATGCATCTTCATGCAACTGCGCTGCTCTGACATTCGAATCATCCTGATCCAATCGAGGAGCAGAAAACCCATCATAAGTGTCTCCATTTAAATGACAAGACCATATCCAACTAAATCTGCCAAACTCACCCGAATACTGTAAGTAAAACCGCCTGGGGATCTGAAGAAGTCCATCTGTCCCTGCAAGAATAATCACATAAAATAGTTATGCAAGAGATCTATTAAAAATCGCGTAAACTATCGTAAGCCTGAGATACTTTACCAGCCCATGCATACTCTGCTGAGGAGTGTAGTATCCATCATGACTTGGTGCTATTGAGTTGAGTTGCCCCTACAACAGTGGAATCCAGATGCTACATTAATAAACCAAACTGCATGGTAACAATTATAACATACTTTTCCACTTTCTTTACAACATACCAGCCCTTGAATCGTCTGCTGACTCCCATAGTAATTATCACGAGTAGTAGGTGCCATTAAATTTAGTTGTACCTACAAGGAAGTTCCAGCACAAAATTAGCTATACAATGAACTAATAGCACCCCAGATGCAAGGATAAAGAACACCTCCTACCATCCCTGAAACGCTCTGTTGAGTGCTGTAGTAGCTATCAAGGGTCACTGATCTTGAGGTTAGTTTCTCCTATAAAAAAGAAAGAAAAAGAGAACTCAACTCAACAACAAGAACCTCCAGCATTTTTCCATTCGGCATATACTAGCAAACTTTTTACTGCATTTAGCAAGTCGTCTGAATAAAGGACGCTTTGGTAAAAAGAAGTGGATTGATCGAATAATATCACTTCACGACAAAGAACAGAGACAAACCATTTGCTGCAAGCTTTCTTGCGCTCCGACTGTCATTATATCTGGCTCAGAGGTCACCTGTAAAAGAAAGGGATTGGTGTCATAATCAGATAGGAAGAACGCCATCATCATCATCACCTTTATCCCAAACCAGTTGGGGTCATCGGTCGATGAACCCGAATAGAAAAACATAAAATAGACCATAGGAAGAACGCCGGTGAGCAAAAAATACATTGACAACCAACCTTTCTTTTCTTGGTCGGGTTCTTCTTTTTGTTTGTTTTGCTCATTCCTCTGCCTTGGCTGTCATCTTCTGCACACAATAGACCATGGGTTGCTGAAGTGCCGGCTTCAGCAGGACTCTTGTTAATAGTGTTTTGATTAATACAGTTTGCAAAAGCTTCCTCAAATGCCCGCAATGCTAGACTGTAAGCCTCCTGGGACATCGATCCCTCTTCACTCAATCTCATTGCCCGCTGGCATAAATCATTGTACCTCTGTACTCTTGATTGAACCTGTTCAGATTCCTCTGTCATCAAAAGCCTGTTCTTTGCATCTTTGGTCCATCTTTCCAAAATATAAGCAGATGGAATTGCAGAAAGACCGCGCATTTGTAGAACAATCAGTGCATGTCGACACAGATAACCCTTGTACTCAAATAACCTGCATATACAAGAAATTTCTGACTTCATCTCGTTCCACATGACAGTGAAATCTTGGTCCTTCTCGAAATCTTGGACTCTGAAAATTGTGGAGGTCTCATCTTGTCTTTCCTCTTTGGGACGACAAGCAACTGCGCCCAGAACCTCAACTTGAAACTTCTTAAGGACTGCATGTGTGTATGATCCCGAAACACTCTTCTCAAATGGAGATGGAGATTTCAGTACAGGTTGCTTACTCCATGTATCAGACTCTCCTTTGCTTTCATCTTCATACCTATCTTGCAGAATTGCTTCATACTGTTTTACAAACTCTTGCACGGTGGTCTTCTTATGTACATACTTATCAAAGAAGGCATTTACACTATCAACTCGGTGAATGCTACACATTCCAGCAAAGAAAGCGTCCTTCAGGAAGGTTGGCACCCAATGCCTGCGATCCTCATACAATGAGCGCATCCATTCATCCTCTCTTAGTTCACATCTGTTTATAATCTTCGACCATCTTTTCTCGAATTCTACCTCTGTCCAAGACCTATTGACACATTTTTCAAATTTCGCCATAAAATTATCGTACTTTTTTATCACATGACTGAGATTGTCAGAAAGCTTCCCCCATATTTGCCACAAACAGAAGCAATGACGAGAATTGGGGAAAACCTCTGAAATTACTGTTTTAATGGTCTTGTCTTGATCGGTTATTATTACTTTTGGATGCTGACCACCAACAGCTTTCAACCAAGTTTGCATGAGCCAAGAGTATGTAGCAGCACTTTCATCTGACAATAGTGCACATCCAAGCAGCATGAACTGGTAGTGCTGGTTCACACCAACAAATAAGGCAAGAGGCATCTTGTACTTGCTTCTAACGTAAGTTGTGTCAAACGAGATTACGTCATTGAGATTACTGTAGTCATGCCTACTCTTTGCATCAACCCAAAGCAAACTTCTAACACGCTGATCATCAGCCAGGTCCACTGCATGAAAGAAATTTGAATTTGAGCATTGCATCTGTGAGAAAAACTCGAGCAAGATCCTTGCATCTCCAGCTTCTAATAGAAAATTACGACCTTTCTCGAAGGGATTTTTTGTGTCATTCTTCAGACCAACCACATTCTTATATTCAGCAAACTGTCTAGCCATTGTGGCATACATCTTTCTCGTCTGTTCACTGATAGCTTGGGCTGGTAAAAGTTCATGGTTATGTTCCTTAACAAAGCTATGTATAACCCATTTTCCATCTGTCCTTCTCTTCACATGCATACTTGCTTTGCAATCCGTCTTAGCACAAGCTCGTCGACCAGTCGCATTTTCTGGATCTTGCTTGCTTTGGCGGGCCCGAGGCCGATTATAAGACTTGTCATATTCTCTTTTGGACCCATATCTAGAACATGCAAATTTTGCATCAATAAATTCTCTAGATGTTTTTGAACGACGGCTGTTTTGTATTGCAGTGTTGAAACCCATAGACCGAGCATACTCCTGATAAAAAGAATAGGCATCTCCATGCGATTCAAACTCCATACCTGAAAGTGGTTCAAGGTTCATATACTCTTTCACCTCTATCATATCTGCTGTGGGGGCATTCAGAACACCTCCATCTGAAACATGGGACGCATCTCTAAGATCTGCCAGAGATGTAGTCACCATGTCGCCATTATGCAATTTTTCATCTTGATTCAGCATGTTTTCAATACCATGTGGCTCTCCTTCTTCCTTCTCATGTCCACCAGAAGGTAGCCTAAGATCAATGTCCATGACTTCAAACAAAAAGCTTCAACAATATGCTATTCTTCTGTAACTGTAAAGTGGAGAAACAAATGGGTTATAGCAACTTAAAGTACTTAACATGTTAATTCGAGTAAAAGCATACAAAGTACATGACAAACCACACAAGCCCAGTATCAATAACAAAAGTTCTTGTAAGTATCAGCCTCCTTATATGATCCCACCAAAGTGTATTCACATTTCCAAAGCATTTCTTGCCTGTATTGCAAGCATTGACATAAAGTGACATAGAATCAGCATATGCTGATGGAATTACACAGCTTCAGAAGCAAACAACAGCTCATCTCATAGGATAACCCCAATATAAAGAAAATGGACTCATCTAAAACTACTTTGGCAAAGAGAATTGGGTCATGCTCATGATCCTTCTGAATCCCAAAGAATACCATAAAGGAAAAAGAAGGAAATGACAACCAATAAATACAAAGGTTCCTTATCTGATTTATGGAATCTGATATTAGTACTGTACTCAGCTCATATTACTTAAAAATGCAGTCAAGCCCATTTCAAATTGCATATGCTCAGGGCTATCTCATGTTCTTCAAATGGTTCTGCAGTGAGCATCCAGCGGAAGTTGGTGTAGATTTCTCCGTTTAGTATGGGAAAAAATGGACAATAAGCCCATTCTGCAATTCTTCACCGCAATGATGAGCTCCTACATCTCTCTTTCAAAAAGAAAAAAAGAAGAAGAAGAAGAAGAGAAATGACACTACTACAGTTCACAAAATTAGATGAGATGGGCCTCTCTTGAGCAAATCTCAAACTGTAGTTATCAAAATTGGATCCTAAATAGTGGAATTCTGACTCTCACATGATAAACCATAATTAGTAAAGAGAAAGTAAAGAAGCACGTCCCTGAAGGAGAGAAACTGGAGCTAGTAGATTAGGTGAGAAGGACACTAGACTCTATCATAGAATTCAAAATACACATTTTCCTCATTCCCAGTTTTCAGAATTTCCTGACCAAGAAAAATACCCCCATCTCACCTAGAAATGCCAATGAACAAGATCATCACCATTTTAATTTGCTGAAACCAGTGCCCGAGCTTTCTGCTAGGACTTTCTACCTATCCTAAAGACAAAGCTATTGAGGGATTAGAGAAGAGAAAGAGAAACCAGAGATTGCAAGTGGCAAACGATCGGAAGCCGACAAGAAGCTAACACCAGGAGCATTTCAAAATCACTACCCAGCAAGAACCTAAACTCCACTGAATGAACCTCCCGCAAAGAAAAATACCCCCATTTTCCCCCTCGAAATGCCAATGAACATCACCATTTTAATTTGCCAAAAGCAACGCCCGAGCTTGCCACCAAGGTTTTCTGCCTATCCTAAAGACACGGCTATTGCAGGATTAGAGAAGCGAAAAGGAAACCAGAGATTGCAAGTGGCAACGATCGAAAGCTGAGAAGCAGCAAACACCAGGAGGAAGCATGTCAAATCACTACCAGCAAGAACCTAAACTCCACTGAATGAACCACTCGAGAAACCAAACGGAAATCCGCACGCATCGGCAAAGAAAAATCACACACGAACTGACGAGACCAATCTTTCACATCCACAGTCTACCCACAAGCCCTCCGCCGCCGCGGATAGGAGAGCGAGCGAACTCGCGCGGCCAAGAACCAAAGCACGCGTCGACGCGAGCCTCGAGCACACGAAGCTCAATCTCGCGAGTACAAGCACCGACCCATCCGAAGTCATCTCGACAATGCTCCGCTGGTTTATCCATCAATGGCGACGCTCCCGACCACCGACCGACGAAATCGCCGTCGCGATCGCTTTATCGATCACGAATTCATGGACAAGAATCGATAGATAGAGAGAGGGAGAGGAATAGAGGAGCGAGTGGTCTTACGAGTGTCGACGAACTGGAGGAGGAAGGAGCGATTGGAGCTTCAATCTCTGGGAGGGAGCGTGGGATCTGAGAGTGGGGGAGGCCGCCTCACGCGAGGGGGAGGAGCGAGTGGGGGTTGCAGATCTCACGCCGCGTTAGGGCTCCGCCACTTCTCTCTCTCTCCCTCCCTCGCCACTCGCCTTTTGCTCGCCACTCGCCCACCCCCGCACGCCCCGCGCGTGCCAAACCCGCTTCGTCAGTCTCGGGTTGCGGACCGGCCCGGCGCGTGCCGGTCCCCGTTTCTTTTCGATGAGCGAGGAATTTCCCGCATTAATTAATATTATCTTTCCAGTTTTGATTTAGAAAAATTATTAATAATCTCATAATTCACTGCACAAGTGAAGTAGAATAATAGCTTTTGTGTCAGTTTTTCGAATTAAATAATAACGGTCTACATTACCCATCGCAGTTCTGGAAATAATCGGTCAATCTCCCCGGCACGAGTCGAGTTCTAACGAAAAAAATACGGATAAAATGCTTGATCTACCTTTATGGTTTGCTTGTATTTAAATTTATACCATATCTAACGAGGAAACACATAGTAAGTGGATGAAATTACGTTATAATGATTTTAATTTGAATGCATACCAAATCATGACTTCTATGTTGGTCTTTGCACTTATTGGTTTTAATAAAAGTAAGTTTTGCATAAATTTCGAGAAATAGAACCCATGCAAAACATGGGCTAAGTATGCTGTTGCTAGCATTATGCAGTTTTAAGATGTATTAATAAATAAAATATTTACTAGAATACCCCATAATAGTCCCATGCAATTCATCTAGCACAAAACATTAAAATGCTAGTGAAAAAAAAAAGTCGTACTTAAGACTGCATTCGTAAAAAAATATTTTTCAAATTTTTCTGCACTCATCTCGCAAAAAATCAAAGAATTAAAGAAAAAAAATTGCTTGTTTTTCTTCCCTCCACTCCTTAACATTCATTTAATATTTAATTATTTTTTTCATTTTTCTTTCTTTTTATTGTATAATTTTATATTTTTATTTTTATTTTTTATTTATTTATTTTTCATAAATTTTTCTTTATCTTTTTTTCTCTGCCAATTGCTGACCACAGGCAGGCCTCGAGCTCGCGCACCCTCACCTCGCTGAAATCTGCCAATCTTGGGCCTTGTCTACAACCGATCACCAAGCGTCTCCATGGTCGGCAACTAATCGAAGAAGAAGGGAAAATAAAAAAGATTAAAAAAAGATAAAAGATAAAATCAATTAAAAATTAATTTTTTTTATAAAAAATAAAAACTAATGATAGAACATTATTTACAAGCAATCCACAAAGGAAATTGATTTTCCTTATCGAATGGGGGAAAATCTTTGCCAGTTCATTTTCATGTTCAGCTGAACGCCTAAAAATATTATTTTTTTTTTTAAAATGACTTTCTAAAAAATATTTTTCAAAAACACTTTATTTTTTGCAAAATGAATCAAGCTTGAGTTACAACTTAATCAACACCAAACGATGCATACCATTTAGATTGTCAAAGCCTGGCCTGGTCCAGCCTGAACATTTAGAGAATTTTCAGGTCGAATTTTGGTACTGTTTTAGTATAGTACCAATAGGGGTGTTAATGGGCTGGGTCTCATATAGGCCTGACTTGGCCCTACTCGATACCCAAGTTATATATGTCCAAGATATTCAAATATGGGTTGGATCGAGTCGGGCCAATTTTTGTTGTTATTATTATTATTATTATTATTATTATTATTATTATTATTATTATTATTGAATCGCATTTTAATTTTCATCCTCAAATTTCACCTACTCCTTTTCCATCCTCAAATTTTACGCCCATTCTCATCTCCTTCCTAAGTGACACTCCAGCCATGGATTGCCACCACCAATTCGCCAAGAAATCCCAAGAGAATGTAACCCCCAAGGTGCATACTAACCAATTTGCCATTGTCCCCATCACTGGCATAGGCCTTGGCGTTGCCCTCGAACTCCCCCTAGCTATATGTGCCATACCCGCTCACCACCTAGAACTTACCGCCCATGACGATCCCCTCGCACTCGTCCCACTCCCAAGTCATCTGAGGCAACACAGTCCACTTGTTCCTCCACGCGTCGTAGGCCCACGTGATCGTCGGCATGTTCTTGTCTCATTGTGGCCCTCACTACGCAGATTTGGCCTGAGTGCGACCCGATCACGAAAAACGACAGCTTTGACGCCATCGGTGCACACCACCTCTACTGTCGTGATGCAAAGTCGTAGAGGAACACGTTTATCACTGGGTCATAGCTCACGGGGTCCCAATTGGCCATGACAACTAGCTTCCTGTCCTCACAACTAACAACCTGGTAGAATAGGGGGAGCTCACTCGAGTACCCCAGGATCGGGTTGAGCCACCGACTCCTCCTGCTACACCATCACTGTGTTCAACTAGATTGAGTGGTGTCGCGACCTTAAAAAAATCGAATTCTCAAGTTAACGGATTACTATATTAATTAAATTAATTAACTAACCTAGTGTGCGGGCTCTCCCAAGCATTACCAATTCGCAATTTAGTTTTTTGAATTTAATGTTTAGATTATTTAAAGTTTGGAATCGCCACTAATCATTTTTGGTAGCTTGATTAGAAACCTAAGTAAAGTATCGGGAGAAATACCTCACTTCTGCAAACCAGAGATTATGGGATTTGGGGACTTAGTTACAATAGTCAATTAAAACTAATGCATTTTCTGTACCTTGAATTTCATGAAGATCTTAAATTGGCAACTCATGCTTAGATTACTTTTAAGAGCAAGTGGGATATCATCATCATCACTTTCTAGATGAAATGTATGGAAGATATGAATGCAATGACAATGGATCAATAGTAAAAGATGCAATGCAAGACTTATGGAATTGAAGCAATCTCACCCTAAATGTAAAGTTAACTAATCAATTAAAACACGCGAGAATGACATAACATCCAAACAAGACATAATGCCAGACAGTCAACAACGCACAAATAATTATGCATTCAATTAGATTAGGCATGGAAAATGACATGACAAATAAAATGCAATATAGACGTGCAAATATATGATATGATAAAATATGAGATATGCTTCATATATAAACATGCAACATGAGATATGCAAAATGTGCGACGTGCAAAGATTCAATGACATAATAATAGTGCGGCATAACATAATGGCAATCAAAAGTTAGAGACAGTTACCTTGTATTGAGCCCCCCAGCGTATTTATTGTGGATGCCACTGGCTTGCACAATGTGTAGAACGATTCGAGATATTTGCAGAGAGATGGCGTGTCATTGAGGTCCCGCAAAGGCCTTAGAGGATCCTGTAGCATGACGATATTAAAGAGTGCCACGATCATTCCCCTTCCAGTTAACGGATGACGCATATTAAAAGTAGCTCCCATTAGCAAAGCTCCTAGAGTGGGATGAGGAGTGGTCGATATACTTCTGTTTGGCTCTGTAGAAGGGCTAACCTCCGAACTTTAGTTATGTACCCATTCACGAAGCACTACCAATATTGGTCGAAGAAGCCTTAACCTAAGGCTAGGTGATGGTAAAATAGCTCCACTTGAGAGCAATTGATCATACGTGTTTAAAGTAGGCTCAATGGAACCCTTGAAGCAGCAAAGAAGGGCTCTTACGACATCTTCATCCCCCACAGGTTCAACTAATGAATTCAGTCTCTCCAATGCATCCTTCTCAAGGTGAATACAAAGTGTGTCTAAAGGTAAAACAGCTCTATCTTTGGGGTATATGTGAGAACCAACTCTCTTCAGCACTGAACAAGCTTCAGCAATTCCATCACATGATACAGCTTAATCAATTAATCTAGCCCAGATTTCTCTTACAATGCTACTATCAAGATCGCTGGAATAGTTTGCGGAGTACAACATCTGTAGATAAACCTCCCAAAGCTCAGATGGAGCTGCATATTCATTGTAAATGTCACGCCCTGAATCCCACGGGCTCGCGATATCCCGTTCATACCAACAAGTTCACTCGCGTTCGCTTGGTCCACGATACGCGACGGCTTAGGAAATTCATCACGACCAGACGACGCGTCCTTCAGTCACAAACCTGCGGAAGCTATTCACCAATCCCATACACACATGCACGCAATAAAGGGGTAGAAGAGTAAAAGAGATGGACACAATAGACATCATCATATATATAATATCGTGAGCGTTAGGTACAGACTCCCAAAAAGGAAATACATACTACGGTCCAAAAGTCCTACGCTCGACCTAACATCCATAGTCTAGACTCGGCATCTAGCGAAATTACTCCTCTGGCTCCTCCCCCTCAGGGTCATAGTCTGCCCAAGGGTCATGCTCCTCCTCGGATTCGGTATCCATGGCGTCTCCCTCCTCGTATCCGTCGATCTCCATGTGACTAGGGGACGACAGTTCCACCATCGGGTCTGGGTCAATGACCTCTCCTCCATAGGCAGAGGGTCGCATGAGCGTCGAGTCGTCCTCCTCAGGTATAGGGGTATCTCGCAAGGGACCCTCAAAATCAAACTCACCCTCTCTCATCTAGGCCTCGAACCTATAGGGAACAAAAGAGGATTGCCCTGATCCACCCATATGGTAGTCAATCGCCGCTGCTAGAGTGTAGCACTGGGGGTGCAGCCATTACAGGGGTCTGGGATCTCGAAAAGATGGCAATTACCGCCAGTGAGTCGAGAACTCAGTAAGCTAACCACTAATCCTAGCGTAGGATAATGTATACTAGCAGGTTTGGCCCTAACCAATAGTCTAAGACTCCTGGTTACCTCACACGAGGTCCATTCTCAAGGGACGAACAATGGCTCGTGAATCAAGAATCGATCTAACAGTATACATGCGACAGCAAGATATGAGCATCGCATATAGAAGGTAGACAACCAATAACCCAAGCCAATAAACAGTATGCAATACCAGATGCACAATTAGCCAACCTCATACGATCCCATTGGATCCAACCCGCATCTCATATGCATCAAGCTCGTGTCACAACCCACGTGTGGTACGCCTCAGGTTGACACGCTTATCTTTCCACTTCCCCGCGTAAACATGCATCAGGGCCGACCTCCCATTGTCACTCCTCTCAGTGACCATGTCATGCTTGCAAACAATTTCCATCCAGACACGCCTCAAACGTGGTAGGGTACAACTCAGGCATTCTCAAGAAGTAAACATGCATTTCAGCATAGCATGACAATCAATCATTTAGGCACATCAGGTCAATCAGTATAGACCATATGTAAACATAAACCAATTATGTGCCGTGCACACAAATTCGTGTCATCGGAGTCTAAGCATTGTACCCTGTATAAATCAAGTTGGGTCCTGAATTCATCGAAGGCCCATTAACCTCATTTCAAGTCTTAAGTGAAATCCCGGCCCATCCACATTTCTTATGGTGGTACTCATGACATCCTAAATGGATCATAAGCCCACGTTAAAGCCCAAAATCTTTACAATCCAAAATGAGCCCGTTGGTTTAAATTATGCCTAATATAAATTTTGGCCCATCACCCCATTTCAGCCCACATCTCGTTGTTAGGAACATGTCTTAGAATGGCCCATTAGGTTTCACTATTCTCGCCTGAGGCCCATGGCCCAAAAGTTTCCCAAGCCCGTTAAGCCCGATTTCATTCAATTAAGCTCAAATTAGCTTCCTAAGCCCACCTACTTACTTGTGCCTCAAATCTTCATATCCAAGCCCGCATATATAGCCCAATAGACCCTCATTTTCGCCTAAACACAAGCCCACAAATTTTGACCTAAGCCCATTAAGCCATACTTGACTATTTTAGCCCAAAAGGGCCCCTAAGCCTAGCTATAACCCAAGGTCCATCATTTTACACACCCCAACCAACATTCTCAGCCCATTAAGGACATTTTCAAGCCCAAACCGAATTTCCTAAGCCCATTATCAGCCCACCATACTAATCACCCACTTTAGTCTAATTAGTTCTAACCTCTTAATCTTCCAATTTTCATCTAATCCATGCAAATCACCTTACAAATCAGCAAACGAGCCATGTATACCTCATTCCTAAACCAAGATTAGAGGCTTGGCTTACCGAAAATGGCGGGGTTGAAGGTGACAACGACGAGGACATCGGCGGCTCTTCTTGGGCCTCACGGCCAACGGTGGAGAGGGGACAACACGGAGCTGGTCTGAGGGCTCAAAGGGCCTCGTCCAAGCCCAAAATGGAAGTTTAACACATTAGAGAGGGCGAGGTAAGAAGCGAAACCAGTCATGGTGGCCGGAGCTCCAAACGGCGAAATGAAGACAAACAATAGGGAGGGGAAAACGTTAGCTAGTCGGGCTCCAAGGCAAGGTTTGATGGCCATGGAAGTGAAGAGAGATGAGGCTAGGGAACTTACCAAGTGAGGATGGAACGATGGTAGAGGGGGCCGACGTGAATGAAGCGGCAGACGGTGGCGGTTAGAGGCGGCACGGGCGGACGGAATGAGAGGGAGAAGAGGAAGAAGAAGAAAAGAGAACCAAGAGGAAAAGAGGGAGATGATGGGGGATGGCCAGCCGAAAATGGGTGAGGGGAAAGAGAGAAAGAAGTTTATAATGGTTTAATAAAATTAAAATGAATGAGTGGGAGTTGGCAATGGGATTTTATGACAATTGATGTGTACTTGATGTACTTTGATGGATATGATGGACAACCTTGGAAATTGTCAAATTGATTGATTGATTTGATTGATAGGACATTGATTGATGTGACATTCGATTTGACTTCGCCTCGATTTGAGTGCCAAATGCAACGATCGGGTCCCGAGCGCGAACGAGTTTCGGACTGGAATTGCTCTCGTTCTATCGTGTTCGCTCTTAATTAATTCTATTTAACCTAATTTTAAGGACTGAGTATTTACCGGGGGCATTTCGGTAATTTTCTGTTCACGTCTTGCTTCGCGATATGCACCGGCTGTCTGCCCTTTTGGCGACGTTTCTATAACCGATTCCATTTCTCCATTGTAACTATCTTAGCTATTCAATTATCCAAAGTTGGAATTCGTTTCGTGGCCAAATTCATTAAATTACAACTCTGTCGAAATCTCAGACCAACGGGCGGTTGTTTGGGAAAGTTTCCTAGGTAACTTTTCCCCTTCGGTTAGTCGTTCCAGAGTAGCTAATCCTGAGTGAGTATCGATCAGGGTGTACTAATGAAGTATATCCATTCATTTAGAAATTCCGATAATTGAGTTGAATTTTCGAACTGTCACGATAAAGCTCCGTTATGCTCTTCAATTCTAATGACTACTCTCTGGCCTTCTCTTGTGTAGCTTTAACATAAGTAATGTCCTCAGTCATGCCATCATCATCTGGGGTAGAATTAGACATGCCTTGTGAACATTCTATCATGGACACTATAGCCTCAAGTTCCTCTTAATCTTTATTAGAAATCGAAGAACCGCGAGTTTCCCCTTAAGCAAATCTAGTAGCCAACTATCAAAGGTCTAGTTTGAACATTGCAGGCCATCATTTGCATTTGCATTCTTCGCCTGTAAAACTACATTGTTGAGATTCTGAAACTTTTGCTCTAGAGTTGGAGCATCCCCTGCATTTGAAAACCATTTCAAATGTCTTCATATATTTTGCTAACTCACCATTTCAAAACCGCAGTTGCCGAAGAAAGAGCAACAAGAGATAAGTTACATAAGCAGAAACCCATAAATGTCTTCATATATTTTGCTTCTTTTCTCTATTTCATTTGGCCCAACAATCATCAATGTTTACATACTTGTATCCATGTGCAGCCAAACCAGTGGAAACAAGTGCATCAGCAGTGCTCTTCACAGTCCATTCATCTGTGGAATTAAGTTTAAATCCTCACCGTCAATGCAAAATATAATGTAAAGAAAAATAAAAAAATGCAACGCATGAGGAAATATTTTTTGTGAGAATTAATTCTTATTTTTTGTGCAACATGAAAATAAAATAAAATCAAAATTTAGGTGTCAACAAGTGGACCTAGGAGTGCCTCAACTCGGTCCCTAAGTACTAAGCTCCCCTTATTTTGCAAGGTTGCCGACAGTGAGGGCAGGAAGTTGGTTGTCATGGGTAGTTGGGACTCGACAACCTACAACCAAATGACCAACGTGTTTCTCTACGACTTCGCGTTGCGATGGTGCAAGCAGTGCATGCCAATGCCATTGAAGCACTCGTTCTTCGTGGTTGGATTGCATGAGGGCCGAATCTATATAGCATGGGCCACAACGAGAATAAGAACATGCTCAGGACAGCGTGGGCCTACGACACATAGAGGGATGAGTGGACAAAGTTGCCTAAGATGACTCAGAAGCAAGATGAGTGTGAGGGGATCATCATGGGCGATGAATTATGGATGGTGAGCAGGTTTGGCGTGGATAGTTAGGGGTAGTTCGAGGGTAATGCCAAGGCCTACGTTAGTGGCAGGGACGACAACGAGCTGGTTGGTGTGCGCCTTGGGGGGCATTCTCTTGGGATTTCTTGGCGAATTGGTGGTGGGAATTCATGGTTGGAGCATGAGGAAGTAGATGAGAATGGGTGTAAAACTTGAGCATGAGAAAGGAGTAGGTGAGAGATGGGAAAGGAGTAGGTGAAATTTGAAATTTGATTCAACAACAACAATAAATTATTATTATTATTATTATAATAAACCAAAAACCAAAACTAGCCTGACTCAACCCGATTCGATCTAAATATCTTCAATGTATATGATTCGAATATCGGGTTGGCTCGAGGTAGGCCGAGCTTGGCGTTGTTTGTTTTTGGGCAGAGTTTGACCTATATGAGACTCGGCCCATTGACACCCCTACATGCCATGTCTACAGTTATGTTGTAAATTAAATGAGGATAAGGCGATGGAAATAATGGAAAAATGCCATCCGACAATGGCGTTACCGTGAATCCTTGATTTATTAAGTTCAATATAGTACTTAGCATGAATTAAAGAAAAATCAAATGTTGATTATGATATCTAAATAATTTGATATTGATTAAAATAGGATTAAGTGCAATGAAAGTCTTAAAACTTATCACGAAAGTACAATTGAGTCCTAAACTTATAAAAAGTGTTATCAAATTCTTAAACTTGTCAAATTAATGTAAACAAGTTATTCCATTAATATTGTCAATTTATCTAATAAAATTTGCTGACGTGGCATTTTTATGTTAACTTTTCTCTTCTACGTGGCCATTTTTTTTTATTTATTTCCAAATCTTATTTTAATTAAATTAAAAACTAAAAAAACTAAAATTCAATTTTAAAAAGTAAAAGAAAAGGCAAGGCTTTGTTGATGTGGTGTGGTTGCCATAGACAAAGGAGTTGATGGAGGTTGTCAACCCCAAGTGAGGGTGGCCGGCTGACTCAGATCTAGGTGACACTAGCGACCCTTGCTAGGCTCGAGTGAGGGTTGCGGTAGCTAGATTTGGGCAAGCCTCACTCGAGCCTAAAGAGGGTCTTAGGGCCAACAAGCTCTCACCCGAGGTTGGCAATGCTGGCTACCCTCGCTTAGGATCGATAGTGGACAATGCGTGGCTAGGACAAGGCCTCACCAGTGAGGCTTGCCCTACTTTTCTTCTTTTTTCCCCTCAATTTTAGTTTTCGCAAATTGAATTTTTCCCTTTTTTAGTTTTTTAAATTTTAATTTAAATAATATTTGGAAAGGAAATAATAAAAATGCCGGATAGGATGGAGAAATTAATCTAAAATTGGCACTTTAGGATATTCGATTTGACAAAATTGATGATATAAAATGAAAAACTCAATTGCATCAAATCGACAAGTTTTAGGACTTAATTTCATTCTTTATAAGTTTTATGACTCAATTACATTTTCGTGGTATTTTTTGTGATTTGTAATACGCTTATCCTATTAATACATATAAGGGACTATTGTATTAAAAGTTATAAGAATATAAGTTTAGATTAGTTGTGGATAGTGAATTCATTATCGTTTATTATAATTCTACAATTTTGGGTATTGTTGCTCCTTCTTTTAGAGATCATGAAAAATTACTTGCAAAATATATGTGTAATGTTAGAGATAATAGAATGCTGATTTTCATTGCCATTGCTTGCTTTGGAAATATAATAGAAATTACTGGCGCGTTTGTTTAGCAAAAATTGAATAATTTAGAAAATAATCTCATAAAAATAATCATCTATAGCAGTTACAAAAATATATGAATTGAAAAAAATTTTACTGTGATATTTCAACATAAACTATTGTCAATTATAAAAATATATTTCATTGACTAATATTCTCAAATGATGTTAATGAATATTTTTTTAACATATTTTGTAAAAATTTCATTTCTCACAAAATAAGCAAAATTATATCGATGATGTACTCTTTGGAGATATGATAATAGACAAAATCTATTTTTTTGTTTGGTCTGGAGAAAAAAATTTCTTAAAAAGCCAACTTATTCGCGTGTATTGATTGTAACTATTCATTTTCCCACTAATCAACACATCAACATTAGTGGAAGACAAGGTGGTACAAAGAAGCTTTTTCCCTTTCAATTGGCGATACTTATAAGAGAAATCTATGGAAATATAGAGCTAATACCTAAAACTTCCTATTCAAATTGTTTTATTTTGTTAATTTTCATCTAAATTTAATGTGCCTTTTTTTCAATCATCTCTTCAATTTTTAATTCTAAAACCGATTTTGAATTTATTCTAATTAAATCCCTTAAATCTCTCTAACACTAATCCCACCATATCAGATTAAAATGATTGTTGGATGTTGACAAGTCATGACGTGAGAAAAGTATTTTTGTAATGACTTTCGCACCTAGGCTAATAATTTCCATAGCGGCTCCTCCACCGACATGGTTCGACAGCTACCTCAACTTCGATTAATTAGAATTAGCAAGGATTAAATTTAATCAGAATGGTTCGTGCAAATTCAAAAAGTTTGAAATTTAGGCTTCATTTATTTCGAAAAGAATGAATTTTTTTAAAATGTCTTTTTAGGAAAATAAAAATACTTTTTGGTATTCGATTGAAATCTGAAAATGAAGTAGAAAACACTTTATGCTATTTGGTAAAGAAAATGAGTTACAACCATATGCTCCTTTTAATAATATTCTATCATAAGTTTTTATTTTTCTTTTAAAAATCAAAATTTTAATTATTTTTCTCTATTTTCTTGTTTTCCCTTCTCCTTCGATGGGTTGTCATCTGTCCCCGCGGTTGGCGACTAGTAGAGAAAGAAAAAGAAAAGAAAAGAAAAGAAAAGAAAAGAATATAAAATAATAAAATATTAAAAAGATTATAAACTAAAAAATAAGAAAAATAAAAAAGAACAATTAAAAAGAAAAGAAATGTAAGGAGTGAAGCGCGGGACACATGACGGAAAATAATTTTTTAGATGAAATTATTTTTCTTACTTTTTAAATGTGTGTTTTCCATGAGAGGGAAAATTTCATTTCATTTATTTATTTAATGTAAAACGCATGCCGAAAAATTCGATATATATAAATATATATAAATCAACGGGATTTTTGAGGACCGATGCTCTTTCCCCCACCAAAGCAGAGCATAATCTCTCCCCCTCTCGTTCGCTCGCTCTCTAGCCATCCCTCTTCTTCAAACTCTGTAACTCCGTTTCTCTTCGACTCTGCCTTCCTGCTCTAAACAGCTCAAGTTCGTGCGACAAGGCCAGAACCGCAAGGTAAGCAAAGAAACAGAAGTCTTCGATTCGTGCTGATTTCATCTTCAAAATTTCGGCTTTTTTTGTTTTCCTCTTCATTTTACGTGGGTATGCGTGCCTTTTTCTGTATAAATCTTAGGATTGGAGTTGGGTGGCTGCTTGAAGATATGAACAGGAGATTGATAGAGTCGTATCTCTTTGAAATTTTCTCAGCTGTGCCACTTTTTTAAAACGAAAAAAGATGGGAAATCAAGCAGCGTATTGACTGGTAACGAATGTTCATATGATACTGCATGTCGAGTTTTGGGGTTGCTTAGGATCCAGAAGTGGCCTCTCCAGATATGTTTAGTGTTCCTCGCGAGATTGTTTCCTCCGTTTGTCTCTTTAGAAATTGTTGGAATTGCGTAGGATGCTGCAAAATGTGTGATGAATCCCAAACACTTTTGGCTAGGCGGGAACATATGGGGTTCTCGTGCGCGAATCGCCAGTATTTCCCCTGCTGTACTGATTTCCCTGTAAGAGACGGATGGAAACTTCTGCATCTCAAGTCGATTCATACGGTTGATATCATGAATTAGGCAATTTGGTAAGAGTGGGCGATGGTTTGAAGATAATGACTAAGGTATAAAATCAATAGAAATGGTTATGGCTTGCTGGTGGACTGTATGAATGTGTCAGGACCCAAGAATTACAACTAGGGTAGCAATTGAATTTGTCAACTGAGGAGAAAAAGATTAGAAGCTGATGATAACACAATAAAATTCAAGTAAAAGAAGAACTTGAGTTAGGAAGAAGAACAAGAAGAAGGAATTTGAGTAAGAGGGTTTTCATATTCATTTAAAGAAATGGTCTTACAGTTAAAAACACCACATTATGTATTCTCAAAGCTGAAACTTACAGCTGTCACAAAAGTCTTAACAATTTACCTCATCCCTCATCTAGTAATTATTCTTGATAACTACTCATGCCAATTTTGCTGAACTTCTGTCTGACCTTTACCCCTGTCCCATGAGAGACATGACAAAAGGTTAACTGGCAACTCCATGAGAGATAACTCCAGACACAGATCATCAGTTGTCTAGTACCACTTGCCAAAATCTCCGTGCTTTGGGGATTATGAAAGAATGTAGTAGCGGCAATGGATCTAATCCATACATAAAAATTATCCGTATGTAGAAAGCTTTATATCCCAAATGATTCTCTTGAGTTTAGATCATGCGCATTCTATATTTGTTAAAAATGACATATTTGTGGATGACTAGAATGACATTTTGCATTTCTTCTAGGTAGCATGTGTGTAAAGGGTAGGGTGATCTCTATGGTGCAAACTTTCATAGATTACTACATCACAATAGTTTAAGAAAATGTAAAAACCATATTAGTTCCATTTTGAAGAATGTATATGGATTAACTTGCATCACTTCCTTCATAACGTGCTTAAGGACAGTTGCTTACGTGCACGTGCATCCAGGCTCTCACACGGATAAGTGATGGCCCTCTATGGATGCGATTTTTAAAATTTATGCAGTTTGGAGCATGGGGTTGATAATATTTATGGTGTAGTTAAGTTATAGCAGGCAAAGGATATTTATGGTTTGCCCCATTTAAAAAATGTCAGACGATAGCAAAAAGGTTGTCACGGGAGGAAATAAAGGTGACATGCCAAAATTAGTTTTCATGAAATTTATCTAGTGCTAAGTATATACCTAATGATTGTTTTGTAATGATTTTAATCTAGTCTGTGACAAAGCTGTCTTTTGATTCTTCTGGTGTTTTGGATGTGTTAATTCATATGCATTGTTAAATTGCCTTCATATAGACTATTTGCTTCCTGATTCCCTATGTTCACCTTTAATGGTGATGGATGTCTATGGTTTCTGAGTTTTCTCTTGAAAACTTCTGTGCATCCCCTTTTCTTTTCCTGTTCCTGCCAAGTAATAAGGCTTTTAATATAATAGACCCTTCAAGTGTTCTGCTTGTTACACAGTCGATTTCCCTTGCTTTGATTCAGGTCTGATCCTCATGTTTCTTCCTAATATTTGGTGTATTGGCCTTGCTCTTGACAGGTCTTATCAAGGCCTATCATTTTGCTTTAACTTGCTCAGGAGAACTTGTTTATATAGTTTTGCCCAAAGTCCAGCTGAAATTGGCTGGAAGGTGATCGATATCATAGCATCATGTTTGCCTATTTACCACAGGAGGTTAAATACCTACCAATTTAAAATTATCAGATGTAATCATGGAATTTTCTCTCCCTCTCTCATCCCACAAAGATCGGCTCATCCCAGAATTCAAGTCCAACTTCCTTCCTCCAATTTCTCCTTTAAAATTTGCGAGGCGTCATTTACTTTTCAGGCACACTAATAAACAATATGCATGCAGTCGTCCTTGCCGTTCATCATTGAAGATCGTTAGGAATCGTTCTCTGGACAAGCATGTGGTGAGGCAAAACAAAATTCGCTTTGTTCAGAAACTGAAGACACTGCTCCTCTCTAAACCCAAACACTTCATCCCTCTTCATATTCTTTCCAAGTGCCGATCCTACCTTTCACTCTCGAAGCCTCGCTCCATTCTCTCTATGATACATCGATATCCAACTATTTTCGAGCTCTTTACCATCCCTACACCACCCACACCATTCAATGCAACAAAATCATGCTCACAGCTCTGTGTACGTCTCACACCAGCTGCATCTGCTCTCGCAGCCCAAGAGTCCAATCTCAAGTCAGCTATCTCCAATGTCCTGGCTGCCAAACTGCAGAAACTTCTTATGCTCTCTTCTCACCATCGCCTTGTTTTATCCAAACTCGTTCACCTTGCCCCTGATCTGGGACTACCTCCAAATTTTCGTTCTCGCCTTTGCAATGAGCATCCAGATAAGTTTAAGACTGTCGATACATCCTATGGCCGTGCTCTTGAGCTTGTTTCGTGGAATCCAGAGTTAGCTAGCCCGCTATTATTCTTGGAAGTTGATCGTCGAGAGCTTATAGTTGATCGTCCTTTGAAATTCAAGCGCTTAAAACTCCAGAAAGGTCTGAATTTGAAGAGACGCCATCAGGACTTCTTAATTAGATTCAGGGAGTTGCCAGATGTATGCCCCTATACCACTGTTGCATCTGAGCTAAGCAAAGAATCCATTGAGGCAGAGAAGAGAGCATGTAGTGTAGTACGCGAGATTTTGGGCATGACAGTTGAGAAGAGGACTTTAGTAGACCATTTAACTCATTTCAGGAAGGATTTTGCTCTCCCTAATAAGTTGAGATCTATGATTATAAGGCATCCAGAATTGTTCTATGTTAGCTTGAAAGGGCAGAGGGATTCGGTCTTTCTAGTTGAAGGATATGATGACAATGGTACACTTTTGGAGAAGGACCAGTCTTTAGTAATTAAGGATCGACTAATGGACCTTGTTATGGAAGGGAAGAGGATCAGAAGAGAAAGGAGAAAGAGTGAAATGAGCAATGATGACGTTAGTGATTTTATCGTGGAATCCGAGGAGGCATGCGGGGACAATGGGGAATTTTCTGATGATGGTTTTGAGAATTTATTGGAGTCCGACAATTCTGATTGGGATATTCATTTTGATGGTGATGATGAAAGTGATGAGCTGCTGGGGGAAGGGTTGACGAGAGACTATTGGATTGCAGATGCTTCTTCTAGTCTTGGAGGGATAGACGCGCATTCAGAAGCTTGGTGACAAGTGAAAAGTAATGACGCTGTAAGTCCTCGAACACAGTTTTAAGGTAGGACGAAGTCCTCAGTGGTCCAATTGCTACTAGAAACTCACAGAAACCATCGCACATCCTTCTTAGTGATGCAATTGAATGGTTTCGTTTGGTCATTAATCCTAGTTTCCTCATTATGCTTACTGAGCAATGATGTTGCTGACAGATACTGAACAATTCCAGCTAACTTCCTTCTACAACTGATGACTACCACAGCTAGCTGTCGGTATCACCACTACTATCAATTGAACGACGCTACTATGAGAAAGTCTCGACCTTTAGCCAGTAAGTAACAGCCACTATCGCTGGCGCATGGGATATATGCTCTGTTGCAAATAGGATAGTATGACCTGCTTACATTCCATCTGCTTAAAGTTCATGGCTTTCAAGCTTTGTGGATATTATGATTTGTCGCATCACCACTTAATTTGCTGGCTGAGATGTAATACTCTATGTTGCAGGTTGCAACTTCAGCAAGCATAGCAAAAGTTGTGACAAATGTGTGGATGATTTTTTCGCAACATGGTCGGGTATTTCGAACTTGAATCGGTTTTGACTTGACTGAGAATGTGCAGGTTAGTTTTCTTCAAGCATGTACTGATTAGAGAAGACCATGCAGCGGGTTAGTCTTCTTCAACCATGTACTCATTAGGAAGGCCAGCAGATAAAGATAGTGGTAGTGAGATCAGTAGGTGGCGCTTTGGTTGGAGGCTGTAAAGAGTGTGCGTCACTGATTGTGTTGATGTTGCAGAGGCAAGGCCTATTTGTCAAGCAATTTAGGTAGCAGCGTCACTGGCTGCCACACACAATGGGCCTTTCTTACCATCCAAACTGACTATACCCCAGTCTATTATAGTTGTGAGGGAAACGAGATGGTTCGTAGTTGGAAGGCCAAGTTGAGGCTAAATAATATGTGCAGTGGATTCTAGTGTGTCGACGAGCAAATGTAAGTTATAACTGTTTCGCGGCTATTGTTAGAAAGTGGGATGCCCCCAATGGATCAGAATGGAATGCTCAATCTCAATAAGTACATGTCCAACTCGAATTTATGTGTAATCAGGGTAAATTATGTTTACTGCATAGCGAATTTGAAATCAGTCACTAATGGTGTATGATGGCGCTTGGGCTAAGGTCACTGAATATTCTGTGCCATGACGATTATACATCGTGCAGTTGTGCCCTCGTGTTTTCAAGGCAGAAGCAAGTAGCAATTCGAGTTTGTGTGCCATGACATGGAGATTGATTATGTGGGTGTTTTCTAACAGCAGATCCAGATCTCGTGCATCTGCGGTCGAACTCATGTGTCGTGGGTGACCAGCATTTTCCTCTTCTGGGTTTCGACTAGCTATGGATCAAATGCAGTGTATGGTAGGGGCATGAATGACAAGGGATATGTATTCAGCTTTGGACAGACTACCATGAAGTATCTTCTTGCTGTGCTGTAATTGATCACAAACTCACAGTAGGCATAAGCATTGTGACGGAAGCAATCCCTTCATTAGTTTTAACTTCAAAATTCTCTTCACAACCTTTCAATTCGTATGAATTAGCTTAGGATGCTCCTTTGCTAATTATGCATATGCTCAATCCCTCTTTGGTCCTCTAACTTACTTAATTTGTGCAATTAGGTCCTCAAACTTTTCGATGCCTGCTGCGTCTGTAGGTTGTACCCGGTTTCTCATGTGGGTCTTTAAAGAACTTCAACTGATCATGTAGGAAGTTAACTAACTGACATGACATATATGCAAAAGTTCCCCCAGTTCTTGTCAGAATCATTAATCACTTATTAACATTGCTGATTAACGGGAAGCCACTGTCCGCACTAATCTTAGTACTTTCTTATACGAAAAACTATCTGTCTTAATATAATTTGTAAACCCCATGAAACTCGATTGAAAAAAAAAAAGTTAATAAGCATTTTAAAACTTACTTCGATGCATGCGAAAATTACGAATCCCGAACGTCACGATTAGATGAAAAGTCATTAATCGCATAGGACATTTTACCTTTTCATTTATGTGAAAATTGACTAAGAATGTTGAAAATTATTTGTGACTTAAAATAAAATTACCGATTGTACGTGGATATAACTAATGAACAAAAAGTTACTAATCGAATATGATTTGTTACTTTGCTATATAAACAAATTACGTTCACTATTATGAAAAGCAAGTTTGCTCCCATAACTCTTCGTAATTTTTCTCTGCTATGAAAGTCCTTTCGTATTAATAAATTTCTCTGCCATATGTGTAATTTCCTTTAAATAAATTTTTAGTAACTTCAAATACAACGTCATCACTTTCGCTAAAAATCTTACTCAAAATCCGGCACGTCACTTGCCAGTTAGAATTCCACTTGCTCGATCCAACGGTGCTGATCGTTTTCTTCGAAAAGGAACGCAAGAGGTGCCCCCCGAACAATATTATTTTGCAAAGAGCCCACGGGATTTTAGAATTTGCGGAATCGCCAGCAATGAAAATGGCTTTGTGATCATGTAAGTCCTTAGGAAAGGAAACAAACATGGAAAAATTGACGCAAATAACCCTTAAATTTCGACTTAATATGCAGCGTGGGAGTGTAAAAGAATACGAAGATTGGGTTATGTAATGATTCGCTACAAAAGGATTTTCTTTTTAATGTGATCCCTAAGCTCTAGATCAATTCGCAATACCGTCTATAAAATTTTAATTTGTTTAATGTGATCTCAGAACTTTTGACACATGTTCAAATTAGTTCTTAGACTATATTAAAATATTTAATATTAATTATAAAATTAAATTAGAAAAAAATAATAATATAATTTGAATATTTACTTAAATAATTAGATATTTTATTTACACAAAAGTTCAGATTAAAACATAAAAGGATCGCACCGCATGATCGGGAGAGGCCGTTTGTCATTATCGCAAAAAGGCAACAAAAGGATGAGATGGGACCCACCAAAAACTCCTCACATTTATTAACTTTACCTACTCCCCTAATACTCGTACGCGTTTCATTCGTACGTACATCATGCCTTATAATTTCCCCGCAAAGACTTTTTTTTTTTTGTCATTTTTTAAAATATATATTTTTAATTGTTTACGTTATATATTTTCTTCTTCTTTTCTTTTTCCTTTCCTCGGTCATTCGCAACTTTGCACACAGAAAGCTGTCCCCATCTCTCTCTCGTCTCCTTCTCTCCTCTCTCCGCATCTCTCTGCTCCCCCGCTTTCTGATTCCCCGAATCTGCGACTCCTCTCCTCCTCCTCCTCCTCCTTCTTTCTCCTTCTCCTCCATGGTCGCAATAATGGCGAACCTCGTCATGTCGCACTAGCGGGTGCTTCGCTCAGTGACTGAGCAGACCGCATCATCTCGTCAACGGAGGGTCAGTTTTACTTTGACTCGGTACAGGAGCTGTGTCTCTCTGTCTCTGTCTCTCTCTCTCACAGTCGCGGGACTGTCACAGTGGGTGTGTTAGGGTTTCGGTTCGTTCGGTGGCGAGAAGGGAGGTTGGGGACCTTAGGGGCGGGGTTTTTTTTGGCAGATATGGTGAGGAAGCACGGGTGGCAACTACCTGCCCACACTTTGCAGGTATGGACCCACCCCAAGTCTTCTGTTTTGTACGTTCCCTCTGCGATGGCATTGTTGTTTCTGCTGAAGTCCTTGCTCATTCCATGAACTAAACCGTGATTCGCTTCCTCTTGTGCAATTTCCCCCCCCCCCCCCCCCCCCCTTTTTGGGTGTTTGCTTTCTGACAATTATGGGAGAGGAAGTCAGGTTCATGGAGTGTTTCTAGATTTCGACGGGCCATTTCCGCTTTGTGGTTCATCTGCATTTAGAGCACGCTATAATTTGTTTTAAAACTAGGTTCGTGCACATACCGATGAAGCACCCATCAGTTAAATTTCCGCAATTTTTAAGTTGAAGCGCGATTCAGATGGACCGGCTGTGTTGCGCTTGCGAAAAGGAAAGTGAGGAATAGCCAAAGAAGAGTACAAGGATTTTTTTTACTCTCCACTGATTTTGATTGCCGCGTCACCGCCTGCGTAGCGCTTCCTCGGATACAGTTCTGTGTAAATAAGAAGTTATGTTTTTGGAGAATTACCCTGGGTGAACTTTAGTCTGGCTAACTCAGATATCTAAAGTTCACATAGGCAACTCTGGGGGTGAAAGAAGTGCCAAGAGTTGTGAAGCCTTCGTTGGTTACTTGTGAGAAATTGGTGAGATGAGCTTTTATTCGTAGTTTGAGAAACATGAAAACAGGCAAGTATGAAATTGTGGATTCTTTTAGTTTCTATAATTTCTTAATAAAAAAAATTGCTGATATGAGAAAACAAAGCTATATGATCTGTGGGGGGTGGGAGGTTGGAGGGGACAGTTTTTGGTGAATTCGATCCATACATTAATCAATATCATAGAACTTTCCTTTGCTCTAAAGGATGTTACACACAACCACCTGAAAAAATGCAAACAACTATTTCTCTTAATAGCACGCATAAATGAGAGAGTTGTCCTTTATTGGTTGTTTAGGGAAACTTTAGCGTGCTAATTGTACAACAAGTGATAAGAAGAGGAGCTGGACAATTTCATGTCCACCTCAAGACAACTTGATATATAAGTAAAAAGATATGTAAAACGTGTAGCTAGAGGGAAAGAGATAGATCCTTGCATCTCTTTGATTTGCCAATCTGCTTTAGTTTCTACTTCCTGATACTAGAATTTCTTTTGGAGTGCGAGGTCTGTATTCCTGGTTGTATTGTTTTTTGGTTGACGTTCACTCTATTGTGCTCTTGGGGATTCAACCGTTGCTCTTTTGTGCTCGTGTTGGGGCTTGGATATCTGTCGCACATATTACCACTCGATTTTTTGTTAAAGAATTCCCCTTTCTTAAAGAGGACCGCTTGTTATTGTTTTTTGATTGGTTGGATTTTTGTAGTACCATACAGGTCCTTTGATCTTTCTAGGGATTGATTGCAGCCCCCAGCCCCCTTTTTCCCGCACCGTCTCTCTCCCATGCCACCAAATGGAGATGTAGTGGTGAGAGGATGGCTGGGTATGAAATTGTATGCTTGTCTCAACAACTTGGCAAAGAATCTTAATTTATCTGACAATGTTTGAAGGCAGATGAGAGAAAGCGAAAGCGCTCGATGAACAATGATTGCTGCTTGAAGAACTTTCTGTCAATTCTTTAACATAGCTTTCTTGATGTCTTGAAATTGTCTCTTGTTGGCATTGTTAATTGAGATCTTTGATGGTCCTCGTCTTTTTCTATTTTAAAGCATTCATCATTGCCAAACTTACTCTGGCACCTAAATTACTCATTTAAATTTTATGGTTGACCCAAGGTATTCTAAAATCTTGAATTTTCACCCATGTAGGTCGTCGCAATCACTGTGTTCTGCTTACTGGTTATTGCCTTCTATGCTTTTTTTGCACCTTTCCTTGGAGGACGTGTGTGGGAATACATCTTGATTGGCACTTACACGCCTGTGGTATGTAAAACTCTTCTCTCTATATTTCAAGGCTTTCTTGATTATCTTTATCTTTTAGACGTTATCTTAGATGAGATATTTGGATATTTATACCCCTCCTTTATTGGCTGTTCTCAATTTGCTTTTGGAGTTCGGGATTTTTGTTTTTGATCTCTCAATGAGAAGGTCGGACTGTTGAATAGTTGCTGTCATAGCCGGTTCATTATATTTTGCTTCATTTAGTGCTTTGCAAGTGTTATTTAGTTCTCACAAAGGTGTATGTCTTGTTTTTCCCTGCTGGCATTGCAGGCACTTCTTGTTTTCATTCTATATGTCCGGTCTACTGCAATTAACCCTGCAGATCCTGGCATTATGTCAAGATTTGACCCGCAGTCCAGAACTAAAACTAACCAGAATGGTGGGTTGTCTGCAATGGACCCTTCTGGACATCTTGATGAAGGTGGTGCTGGTGTGCTTTCCTCTCCATCATCAGTTTCCAAAAGTTCCATAGCACCAACTTATACTAGTAAGAAAGTCTTGGATGGAGATGTGGAGAGAGTAGATACTTCTTCAAATCCCGCCCCCATCGCGAGGAAATCCAGTTGTAGAATTGGAGGAATTATGTGTGCTTTATTTGTGCGTGAAGATTGTCGAAATGAGAATGGTTTGACTGAGCAAGAGGGCACTATTGAAGATGCTTTGTTTTGCACATTGTGTAATGCCGAGGTAAATCGTATGGCTTCATTTGGTATTGCTTCTCAGTTTCCTGATGGTACTTACTCAGCAGTTGTGCATGGTCAGTTTTTATGTGAATATCTGTTCTAGTGAGAGAGTTTCTTGGAATTTACTTGAAGCCATTTCATTATATATTTGCTTAGAACTGTTGGCAAAACCCTTTTATACCTCCATTGTGCATACTTGTGTGCTATTCCTGATCACAACTCCATTGAGGAGTTGTGATTATGATGAAGACTAAGCAACAAAGTTGACGGGGTAGAGAAAGAAAGATTTAAAACAGATGTGGCAAAATGGGTCAAGAACCTACTTTTTAATTCAAACACTGAGGCCAGAGAAAATGGATAAAAAAAGGGTCACTATAAAATAATAGCCTAGTGAAATGGGATTTCTTGATTTTCCAAATAACACGCTTTCAAGCCATTAGAGGCCATTAGAGAAGAATAGTAACATAGTTCCTATATCACCACAAACCATCAAACCCTTAACACCAATACACTCATCTCTATTTCACCACAGCCACTAGGGCTACTACCCCTTGCCTGCCCCCTTGCTTGATGTCTCTCATGTGTAGCTCCCCATTTCCCTGTCTCATCTCAGCATCTCTCTTGAGAACCGTAACTGCTGTGGTCGACTGCTCCAACATGAGATTTGCCTTCCTCTGCAACCTGCAAACCTTTCCCTTCCTTCTCTTTCGCATGGCCGCGTGCTCATATGCAGCAACCCTATGGAGATTGTGGACCTCAGGTGACCTCAAGTCGGAGGTCGCCTGAGGTAGCGGCCTTGCAGCATGTTCGCACTAGGCAGATATACAAGCGCGGGCACACAGAGAGAGACTCCAACACCCACCTAACCATCATAATTGATATCAAGCACTAGCACCACCAGGCCAGCTACTTGCCTTTTAAGACCAATGCCATGCTAGCCATCAGTACTACCTCGTCCATCAATTAACAGATGTTGCTACGATCGATCAGTTAATTATCAATGTGATAGCCTCTATCTTGAATGACTATCCACTCCTATCACTGGCACCATGGATCATATCCTTCGTTGCAAAAGGATGACAACTGCTTCTATTCCATCTGCTGAAAAAAATCCACGTGCTTGTGTATGCTCTCGTGCGTGTAAAGTGATGTGTCCCACCATTATCTGGTCTGCTGGATGAGACATATATTCTTTGCTGCAGGTTCGCAAGTTCAGTAAACATTGCAGAAGTTGTGATAAATGTGTGGATGGTTTTGATCACCATTGTCGGGTACAGTTTAGAATTTGAATTGGTTTTGACTTGATTTGATGATTAAGAAGTTCATCTATCTTTACCATTGGCTAATCTCAGCCCATATTGCCTTGCTGTAGTGGCTCAACAATTGTGTGGGACGGAGAAATTATGTCACTTTCATATCCCTCATGGCCATTAGTTTGGTTTGGGTGAGTACAGTTTTTTTTTTTTTGGGTAAGGGGTTTGGGTGAGTATAGTTGACATTCATTTCAAAGAAAAATTCTTTCTCAACTGCTAATGATGGATGCCATTGCTTGTCTCAGCTTGTCATTGAGGCAGGAGTCGGTATTGCTATCTTTGTGCGTTGCTTCGTTAATAAGAAAAGTATGGAGACTGAAATTGTTGACAGGCTTGGAAACGGTTTTTCTCGGATCCCTTTTGCATCAGTGGTGGTATGTTTCTTGTTAGTGGTATCTTACATTAGCCATCAATCTATATTTAATTGACTGTTACATTGCATGCTGGCTGTTTGTACTGCAGTGTATCTATATCTAATTGACTGTTACATTGCGTGCAGGCTGTTTGTACTGCAGTGTCTGTGTTGGCTTGTGTACCTTTAGGTGAACTTTTCTTCTTCCACATGATACTGATTAGGAAGGTGAGAAGACAAACTTTGTACTTGTAAACAACTATTTTGGATCTCCTGATCGTTTGTAGCTGTAGAGTCACTTGTTCTGGAGAAGCTAAGTTTTAACTCAACAGGGAAGTCAAACATGCAAGCTATGTACTGTCTAATTAAATCTAGACTAGTGTCGGAAGCAGACAAGTGACTGGTTCACTCACCTGCTTAAACTAGTGGAGCCACCAGGTTAACATAATATCTAAATTCTGCGCCTAAGTTTGAGGTCAAAGTGGTCATCCAGCTTTTGAGATGGGCGTAGAATGCCCAATCACATACAGGTTGCATATTGAAATGTTCTTGGTCGTTTTCCCTTTTAGTGTTTAGGTCTGCACTTTGCCTGATATTTTAAAAGTTTATACGATCCATGAGCAAGTGTTTGGTCCAATGGTTGCTGTGCTTTAACAATCCCAGGAAAGTGTGCTGACATGGGCTTATTTTCCTAGATTGTTGTTTCATCTTTTATTAAAAGAGTCGGATGATTGGATCAGTTCAACCTGGTAAACCTGTTCAGTTTGATCGGTTGAACCAGGGAATACCAGTTCAATCCTTGTTTTGACCAATTTTGTTTCTTAAGGATCAACTGGACCAGGCATTGCCCGCTTTACGGCTAAACCTGCCTGTTCCATCTGGTTTCAGAACCATTGTTTTGGATAGCTACTGGAATTTAAAAGAAATACGAGATTGAATGATTATTTTTCTTTGTTAAACTTGATGGTCCTTTTTCTTCCCTAGGGAATTACAACTTATGAGTATGTGGTGGCAATGAGGGCCATGAGTGAAGCACCTGCAGCAGCATCTGTAGATGAGGAACTTCCTAATGTGCTGTATTCTCCATCAGGATCTGCCACAACTGGCTTGAGTGGTGGCAGTTCTCTTGGTTTGCAGTACAAAGGTTCATGGTGTACACCTCCAAGAGTTTTTGTGGACTATCAGGTACTTCCTCGGTGTCTTATGATATTAATTCTAGTGCATTCTATTTTGACTTTATGATCCACCTTTGCAGCAGATTCCTGTCCCTGTAGGGCTTTAGATGGCTGATTTCTCAGTCTAGCCACTTCTAGAAGGGGTTAAATATAAGGTTTTAATGGGTACAAAAGAGACTTATAAATAAGACTTACGTAATTAGCAAGAACCTTTTTGCTGGCTTTTGCTTTGCTACTGCTTTTTTACGCATTTCTTAAATCTTTCGGCCTAAATTGTAACAGGGTAACTTGCATCGACAATGGCTCAACTTTGAGATCGCATTCAATTAGTTAACTGATTGTTTTAGAATATTCAATCGGATTAAATATCTGTCCGAGACAAAATGCTGAGGTGTGCCTTGATTGAAAATGGTTCCAAAGTTAATTGACACAAGAATAATCTATTGAATCATTTTTACAAAGTTCCAGAGCTTTTTCTCGTATGTTCTCGATTGTGACGCTCTTTCGCCTTTCCTACCCCTTGGTAAAATGCTGATATGCTTTCACTTTTCATGGCTTGTTTTCCTCTTCGAGTGCTGATTCTACCTTCATCATCATTCACCCACGTGTGTGGGTTGAAGTTACTCTTTTTGTTTCTGTCATGGATTTCATAATTTCCATTGGCAACATTTTTTTCATCGTCAACCTCCATCCATGCAGCTGGTGGCATGCTATATTATACCATCTTCTTCATGCGCATGATTATTTTGGGCTGGTTTTTCCCTTGCGTGGGTTTCTCACTTTGATTGCAGAAAAGCATTTTTTTCCCAATATGCTAGTAATAAGCTCCCATAAAGTTGATGGGTTCTTATATGTCTATTATACTGCTCAGGATGAAGTCATACCTCATTTGGAACCTGGGATGGTTCCATCAACTGTGGACCCAGATGCAGCTGGAATTGTAGACAGAGGGCAGAAGGCTTCAAAAAAGCCAGTTCGTATTAGTGCATGGAAGCTTGCCAAATTGGATTCTCATGATGCCATGAGAGCAGCAGCCAGAGCTAGGGCATCTTCCTCAGTATTGCGACCTGTTGATGGTCGCCGTTTACACGATACTGATTTAAGCTCCAGTGAAAACATCAGTGTGAGAAGTAGTGTGAGCACTGACTTGGGGGCAAATAAGGAAATTAAAAATGATCTGAGGATGTCTCAGTTTAGGAACTCGTTTGCTCCTAGTCAGGGTAGCCAGGACGACAGTGAAATGTATACTCAAAGTGCTAGTAGCATGAGCAGTCCAAGCCATGTGCACGAGACTGTTACACTTAGCCCGCTGCCGCAAAGCTTTGGTTTGGGCGTATCAGTTCCTGGAATTGTTCCTGATCGGCCTGTAACTTCTGGGGCAACTTATTCTGGTCTGAACAATCCAGTAACAAATCCTGGACTAGGAGTTGATAATAAAACGGTACAAAAGGGAAGCAGCACCGATCCATTACTCCTATCGGCTCCAGCCCACTCTATTCTTAGAGATGTCAAAAGGACATCAGTTGTTTGGGACCAAGAAGCAGGTAGATACATCTCGGTCCCTGTATCTGCTTCAGAAGCTCGAAATAGATTACCCAATCAAACCATGACAAAGCCAAATTCTAGAGTAGAAAAGAGTAGTTATGGAAGAAAGCTTCCGCAGCAGGAATCTTCATCTTCTGAGGCAGTATCGTTGGTGCAGCAGGCAGAGAAACTCACATACACGGGGGATTCTATCTTCTTTGGTGGTCCACTTTTGAGCGCCCCAGTAAGGGATAATTTGAGAGCCGAAGGTAGTCAAGGTTCTAGAGAGGCGTTCGAGAGGGTGGTACTGAATTTACCACGTGAATCTCGGTTTAAGCGGGATGCGGCTTCAAAGCAGTTGCCAGTGTTCATCCCGGGGGGACTCGATCAGAATCCGCCATCTGGGTCTGGTTTAAAACAGTGATTAGGTGATCAAGTATAGGATTCTGACTTGAATGCTTGGTACCTCCTCCATCCATCAAGTTTCAGTGAGCTGAGAAATCTAAATTCACTTGAACATAAGCTGCTTGCGGGGACATGATGATTGCAATTTGTGCCGGTGCATTTACTAACAGATTTATCTGTTAGCGTCACGATGTATTTACTCTTTTCAGATTTGTTAACAAGAAAGTGCTTGGGGATATTTCTTCCCTCGTCCAAACTGCTGTTATTTGGGGCCGCATGTTGTATGAGATCAGCATTGAGATATTCAGGGCCAAGTTTTATGTTTGTCTCTGGTGAGCAGGTTCGACTATCGTCTTTACTATTTAATCTTGCTTGTACATGTAGCGAACAACCCAACCACGCGTTGGAGAACTTGTGCTTTCATCTGATAGGTGTAGGTTGGCTATTCCACATGAACGTATCTGGTGCTCCATTAATCAACTTTTTCTGCAGCTTTAGGACTGAAGTTTGCTTGGTTCCTTTAAGTATACCCAACATGCATATTCTTGAGCAATGATTTCAAGTTCTCATTTGCATTGGCCCATCATTAATCACATTATATGTTATATCGCCTATTCGATTTATCTGGGCACCGTTAGAATAATGTATACCAAATATATTATTTTCCCCCTCACCTCTGCCTATAATGTCTTGCCAATGTGCCCTTGATGAATAAGGGAAGGCATTCTACACCGCAGTATAGTGAAATGGTCGAACTGGTAATCTTTGCTAGCCTTATCCGTGGCCGTGCGTGCTTCCATGAAATCAAGTTGGTGTTGGAACGACCTTTCACTGAGTTCTCTTTGATTTTCCAAGTCCTGACTTGATTTGAGAGTCGATGCAGTTTAGTAATCTAGTCTCAACATTAGCTGCTTGATCTCGAGGTCTCCTTGCAAAACAGCCAGAGTAAATGAAATCCATCATATAATGCAAGAGCAAGTAACTCGGACGAGTTACGCAAGATGGGTTTAAGAGGAGGGAGTTTTCTAGTGACAGATTTAGATCTGATTAGACGACCATGATTGTTGGCCCCGTTCATGAATTTGATCTTTTGATGTTCAAGGGCAAGACTTAAAATTGCCTTTTAGCTATTTGAAATCGAGATTCATTTTTGTTTTGACTCTGACTTTGATGTTGTCATTGTTTCCCTGAGTTTGCCCGTTTGCCCCTTCGATATCACACACCGGACCGTCGTTTTCTTCCGTCCATTCCTTTTGACTCCTTTGCAAGGACTAGGAGGGGGTGGATCCAATGAGAAACCAATTAGGTTTCACAGTCGCAGGAAATTGCAGGCGATTCATGCACGAGGCCGGTCGACGCAGCTTTTCGAAAGAGGTTGGACCGTGAAAAAGGATGGTGCGGTTTTTATGCGGTAATTCGGTGGCATCGCCTCCGGAATTCAGCAGTTTTTGTAGACGCGACATCGTGCAATTTTTAGGCGGCGTAGTTTTAAAACTTGTATCGCGAAGCATAAAGTTGCGGCAACCGCATCACATGACTGCGGTGTAGTCGCAGCCGTGCCATGTAAAAAGATCGGACCTTTTGTATATGTAATTTTGAGGGCTGAATTTTCAGCTTTAGGTTAAGTCCAAAATTTATCTGAACTTTTTTATGTCTTAGAAAAAATCCCCAACTTTAGGTTTAGCTCCATGTTTGCCTTGAATTTTCTTGGTCTAAAAAATTCTTAAACATTAGTTTCAGTCCTAAATCTACCTTAAAGTTTTTTGTCCAAGAAAAATTCTCCGAATATGGACGTTAGTCGTTCATAATTTTTATACCCTAGAACAGTTTTATTTTGGAGAATTTCTTTATTAAGATGGAATTAATATTCATATGAAAACGCCATATTGGTTTGTGCCTATCGGCCATTACTTTGTTAATGTGTGTTTTTATCGATATAGAAACACCATGTCAAGTTGTGACTGGACCATTGGGTAGATTTGAAAGTACATTGAAAATTTGTGATTTTTTAAAGACAAAACAAAATTCGAAGTAGATTTGGACTGTACCTAAAGTTTGGTTTTTTTTTTTTAAATTAAAAAAAGTTTGCGATAGACTTGGGATTGGACATAAAGTTGGGGATTTTTTTTAGATAAAAAAGGGTCGGGATAAATTTGGGACTACGCCTAAAGTTATGGGATTTTTCAAGGAATTAGGCCTATTTTTTATGGTAAAAGTTCAAAACAAGTCCTAATTTTTTTTTATATTGGCATCAATTCAATCTTAGACTTTTCAATTAACTAATTTAATTCTAATTTTTTTTTTTGCATTTGTGTCAATTCGTTTCACCCAACCAATTTTGGCCAGAAATAATTGATGTGGATGCTAACCGTCCTGCATGGCATAATCATGTGAGTATTAGAAGGATGGGGGACAAAATAAAATTTGACATATAATTTATGACTTTTTTGGTACTTCCCATATATTTGAGGTACCGGTGTAACATGCTCAAAAATTGTGTCTTAACTTAGGGTGCTTCATTTTGCGGAAAACTTATATTAAAGGAATATTTTTCGAGAAATCATTTTTTAGAAAAATGGTTAGTTTTCCTTTGTCTGGTGATATGTGATTGAAAATATTTTTTGGTGTTTGAATCTCATTCGGAAAATGATTTCAATCTCATCACTTTATCTCAGGAAAAAAATTTGAATTTTAAAAAAATTATTATGTTATTTTATTTTTATTTTCATTATTTTCTTTCTTTTGTTTCCTTCTTTCTCCATCATGAGTGACCGGCGGCGGTCGCTAGTGATCCTCGAGCTTGCCGACCATCGCCGAGGCCCATTGACAATGTAGGGAGAATAAAAAAAGGAAAAAGAATAAAAGAAAAGAAAAGAAAAAAAAAATAATAATAATGAATTAATAGATAAATTAAAATAACTAATAAATTAAAAAGAAAAATATTAAAGAATTAAGAAATAAAAAAAAATTCAAGATGTGCAGTTTCGGAAAGTGTTTTCACCTCTTTAGATTTAGGAATTCGCTTTTCTAATTTTGCACCTGAATTTTCCGTTAATTGAAAATTATTTTTTGTTGACTAAATCATTTTTCACAAACCAAACAGGTGGAAAGTTCGGAAAACTAATTCCCGAAAAACGCTTTTACCCAAATAAACGCACTCAATTATAAAAGTATTAGAAGGACACGGGGACAAAATATAATTTGACATATAGTTGGGGATAAATTAGCAATTTTTCTTTTCATTTGCAAGTTTCCCTTTCTATAAATGGACTGATACCTACCTTTACTTTGCTTCATTAGAAATTCTTTTTTTGGGCGAACTTTATTTGGGGTTAGGACGGCCTCAGTATGGGTGTTATTGCGGGAGCTCTTGGCTGACCATGGGAGTAGGTTCGACCTTTGAACTTGCATATCTTAAAGCTGCTGGTCCACTTAATTGTCTTGTGTATTAAGCCAGAGATCCAGTCAAGTTCTAGACATTCTGCTCTGTTCCGGGGCCCCCAAACCCTTCTGGCTTACTTTTCATTTATGGTGAATATTTTCATTTGAAACTTTGTCAAATAGCATAGAATTTGTTCCCTAAACCAAAATTTCTCCTCATAGAGTGTAGTTATACTCTTGAGTGAATATTTTTTTTCCCCCTTGGCAATTTAACTCTTTAGTTCCAGAGTCGACGGACTCGGATTTGGATCTCAGGCCGTGATCTCGAACTCCCTGGGCAGCCGAGCTGCCGGGGATGCCCGACGGCTGTTGTTTGAGTCATTGCCTTTTTTTTTTTTCTTTGGGTGCTTCTACGTGTGAAGTGATGATGTGAATCTTTAGTGCACTTTCTTGGACTGCCATGACGCCCTTGACATGGTGATCAGCCAAATTCCAAGTCCAACGTTCAAAGTTCAACTTTGGGGGTTCTTTTCTTGATACATACATTGGAGTTTTCTGAACACCAGTCTTTCGACGCCATCAAAGCCAAAAGGAAGAAAAAAAAAAACTCCATCTAGATTCTTCAAGAAATAGTGAATATTTACTGAGAGATTTCCTTGTTATCAAATTTAATGTGCCATCTACACCATTTATAAATCCGAGTCTTGAATTTTGTCATCCACTTGAAAAATCTAAAAATGCCTTGATAACATCGCATTATCCTCTAACAACGATGAAGGATGAAATTACAATATGTCATTCCTACAACGGCCCCGAATCAATTACATGTTTCTCTACGTGCTTCTACATGTGTCGCGCGCCGTGAATTCTTATCATTCTAATATAATTGTAGATTCCCTCGTTTGGTAACGTTTCTGTTCCTCTATTTCTGTTCCCGGGAACAAAAAAAAAATCAGAAACATGTTTGGTAACGCAAATAATTCTGTTTCAGATTCTGCTCTCGAGAACGCTTTCGGATCAAAAATCAAAAACAAAAAAAGTTATTTATCAAAAAAAGAACACTTTTTTAGGGTCACTTTTCAAAAATGGACTTCTCAGCTTCTTCCCACGACACTTTTTTAGGATTAATTTTTTAGAGTCACTTTTGGACAAAAAATCAAAAACTTTTTGTAGTTACCAAACGCATTCTAATTTTCTAAAAGAACAGAATAAAAAAAAAGTGTCTTTAATCAGAATCACTTTTTTAGAACAGAAATGTTACCAAACAGGTCCTAAAAGTTAGCATTTGGACATGAAAAACTACATGTTGGAGTGTCGACAATATGTGTTTAGTGTCCCCAAGAAACCTCACGTCAAGTGACTGATGCCTTAGAGAAATTACTTTGGCACATGAAGGAAGACATGCATTGAGTACACGCATGTAATTTCTTGATTGCTCCGTTATTAGGATAACCCAATTCTTAAAATTGCTTTCTAGGAAATGCTTAGACGCATAGAACTCCTATTTTTCTTGCCACCTGTGCTTATTCTTCACTATGTATGAGTGTGTCCTAATTTAGTTATTTTTCTCGAAATATCACTTGCATAATAATAATAATAAGCAACATGGAGATACTTTTACCTCATTCATTCCAATGTATTATCGTTAGATTTTTTATTTTTATTTTGCTCCGCATTGTCCAGTAGATCCAACTTTTCAATTTTTCAGATTCTTTAGAATTTGTTTTTTCTGTGCCTGGGATATCAAGATGCCAATGTGTCGGGATATCTTATACAATCAAATTTTTTTTTACCATGAAATGTGTCCAATCTTGGTGGGAATCATCTCTGAAAAGAAGAAGGATGAAGATAACTTGACAGGTTTGTGCACATCTGAAAAAAAATTAAAAATTAAAAAAACATCGATGACATTAGACAAATGAACTTCCCACGTGAATCCCGGATCTCGAATCTTTAAATGGAGGATTAAGCAACTAAAAAAATAAATTAAGTTCGTCTTTAAAATAAAGTAAAAGCAGAAGACAAGACTACCACAATTCACTACATAAAACATGGTAGTATTTAAATCACAACCACAATGAAATAAAACGTAAAATGACAAAGAAAAATCGACACAAATTTTATCTTGATTCACACATAAATTAGGGTTACGTCTAGCAAAAGAATTCATTATAATTAGCACATCGTACCTCTCGTACATCTCTTAATTAAAAAAAAAGAGAAAGATATTATATAGCAGTAGTTATCTATGGGGCTAAAATCCAAATTATCAATGAAAAAAATATGGATTTTAACTATAAAAGCCCTATGGGCTCGGGAGATCCCGCTTGCTCACCGAGGAGCATGACCCTTTAATTTTCTTGTTGATAGGGAATATGAACTACACCTCAATAAAAAAGAATAACTTTTTGCTTTTTTTTTTTTGGGTCAAAGACAAAACAATAACTAAGCAGGCAATTGGATGAGTAATCACGAATTCAGCAGCCGGTCGCGGAAACATTTATTTTCAGAATAATGGAAGTGGATTTTGGGTCAAAAACCACGTAATAATTAGCGCAGGAGTACAAGAGGGGTCTTCATTACGATGGTTTCAGGTTCCTGCAAGGGTGTAAATGCATATAAAATGTTTAAAACGGGGCTAAAATAGTATAAATTATTTTAATTTTTGGGGTGTTGATTGAAAAGTCTGAATAAATAGAGGGACCAAAGAACCCCCGTACAAAACAATTGGCAGAGCAAGCGTCTCTATCAGCCAAAAGCCAAAGTCACAGCCGTCATCCGACTCATCTTTTTGCTCGCGTGGGGAAGGGCGGTTTGGTCGGTCGCCCCGGGGCCGCCCTTCTCGGACCATAAGGCCGACATTTTCATATTTTGCATCACCGTCCAATGACCTACATGTCCTTCTCCGCATCCATCAGTCCACGGGGAGTAGATTGAGAATCTCGATTTGGAATAACATGTCCTATGCCGGTGACGGTCCGATCCAGCGAAAGCGGGGAGTGATCGTCGAGACGAGAGGACCTGAACGAAGAGTGGCCTCCCGTTGCTTTTTTGAATCATGAAAAAGGGCAGCAATGAAAAGAATTGCGCATCGAACGGGGAGAGAATTTTTCTTGAACCATAAATGTAAACTGGAATTAACTTATAATGGACGTATTTTGATGTAACGTTTAGTATTGTAATTCCGACGTTAAACATTCTTACATCAGAGCACTACTGGGACGGATGGGTTATTCTAAGGGTACCACAAACATGCCATGTCACTTGTTCATCAGAAAGTTTGGGGATTCTAGTTAAAATTGCATAGAACTGAGAAGTTAGGTTGCTTTTGGTTCAGTTTTTCCAAGAATTTTTTAGGAACTTTGGGCCTTGGGAAAAAGTTAACAGCCTTTGGTAAAACAATTTTTGGACCAATTTGGATGACTGCCAACATTGACAAAACTAAAAGCCCACTCTTATCCTCTAAGGCTCTAGTTGGTCATCTAAATTTTTGATTATGATACGATTAGATATGATAATATAAGAAATATAAGGATATTGTCATATCATATTTGCTGTTTAATGAACTGCACATATACTGTTGGATAAGTAGAGATAAGGTCTTGGTGTTTGTTTGTAAAACAAACAAATAAGGCAATATTCTCATCTCATATAAGAGAGATGAGAGAGCGCAAAACACTTTAAATATGAAAAAGGCTATTGTAGTCTTTTAAATGGAGAAATAAGACATGAATGGTTGTGTCCAAATGACGGTTGTCACATTTGAACAGTAGTGTCCGAACGGTTATGATCGAACAATGGTTATCTCACACAAATAGTTGCTTCCGAATGGACACGTTCGAATTTCTTCCGAACGGACACGTTTGAATTTCAATTTTCGAATATGATTAGGTGTGTTCGTATGGGCAGTTCAGACACTGAGATGTGCGTTCTTATGTACTATATAATGGACACCTCTGTTCAAGTTTATTTTGATATTATTATTTTTCATTTTTCATTAAAAGAGAGATAGCCATCTTTCCATTGTTTGGCAGAGAGTTTTAGGAGAAATACTGGAATTGCAATCCAGTATTCTCACCGTGACTTTATTGTATCATGAAGGGAATTTGCCAAAAACAAATAGCAATTCTGTGGGGGCAAATTGATCCTGAAAGATAGTGATTATATGCCTCAAAGTTCGATTACATTGTTATTCCTTTTATTCGATATATTTTTTCCAACATAAGACACAATTGAGATTGACTTTGTTTAGAAATTATTTAGTGCTGAGTTCTAATGAGTAAGTTACTGTTGAGCAGAGGTTTACACCATCTAGATTCTAGTACGAAATCTATAATGACCCGATCTAACGAGGGTAGAGAGTAATTGTCGCTTATCTAGACAAGGAGTGGCTCTTAAGAGGCTTCTAGGATAGAGAAATGGGCAGGAATGAACCGAACCGTGAACAAAATAGGGGGATAGCGATTCTGGAATATATATGTGAAAATTGAATTTAACTCATAGAGGCGTCTTTTGACGAAACAGCAATAGTTATATTTAGAACTCCAAAGTTAAGCGTGCTCAAAAAGGAGAACTTCCAGGATGAGTGAACTCTTGGGAAAGTGTCCAATTGTACGTATGCCAAAGGACAAAATCGTGAGACTTGATATGAGATAAGTCAAAACGGACAATGCCTCAGTAAGTTAAATTCAAGGCGTCACAATATGATATCAGAGCGAGACCCCCTCTAATAGGTGTATGATTCGGGGACGAACAACGCGGAAGCTGGTGGGCTTGTAGTGATCCAATTTGACGAGAGGGGGGAGTGATTGCTGAGGCAAGATGCTCGGGCAATGAGCCACTCTTGGCATGCTTTTAGGATGGCGAAAAAGGCATGAATGAATCAAACTATGCATCGAATAAGGGGAGAACGATTTTAAAATATATATGTGAAAACTAGAATTAACTCATAGAGACACCTTTTGATGTAATGTTAATGGCTATTTTTGAAACTCCAAAGCTAAGATGCTTAGGTGGGAGCACTCTTAGAATGGGTGACCTCTTGAGAAAGGTACCCACATGTATGCCAAAGGACAAAACCGTGAGGCTCAGTGTGGGACAAGGCTAAAGCGGACAATACCTCAGTGAGTTAAATTCGAGGCGTCACAATATGGTATTAGAGCGGAACCCCTCCAGTAGGTGTATGGTTCGAGGACGAACTACGTGGAAGTTGGTGGGCTTGTAACAATTCAGTTTGACGAGGGTAGACAATGATCGCCGGGGCAAGAGGGCTTGGACAAGGAGAGGCGCTTGACAGGTTTCTAGGATGGTAAAGGGGGTAGGAATAAATCGAACTATGCTTCGAACAAGGGGAGAGTGATGCTAAAATATATATATGTGAAAACTATAATTAACTCATAGAGGCATCTTTTGACGTAACGACAACGGTTGTCATTGGAACTCCAAAATCAAGCGTGCTAGGTAGGAGCACTTCCAAGATGGGTGACCTCCTGAGAAAGTGCCCGCCTGTATGCGAAGGACAAAATCCTGAGACTTGATATGGGACGAGCCGAAGCGAATAATACCCTAGTGAGTTAAATCCAGGGAGTCACAATATCGATTGAGAAGACCTAATAGAATTATAAGTTTTGATTTGGAGTTAAATCCTTTGAAAATGATCTGTTGACTTTACTCATTGTCTTGTTGAGTGAGTAAACAAGTGCTGAATAATGAAATTATTTAGCCTCTTTTACAATTGAAGATGCACTCGTATAGGTCGTCCAAGAAAATTACTTTGAAAGTCAATGATCATTCTCAAGTTTTTCATAACATATCAAGACCTCTTTTGAATGTTGGAAAAGTTTAAGCAATTAAAGAAAAAGGGACGTGATATCATATCACGTCAAACTATCGATTAAAGAATAAAGTCATGGAAATATCTAGTTTTGGTTGTCGGAGACCTCGGCATGGCACTGTCGAAGAGGTAGCCTCTCGTTGGAGAGGTGGCCCGACACATGGGGAGATAGCCCAGCGCAAAGAACAGGCCGTGGTTGTGGAAAAACCTTGATTTTCCTCGTATATATTTTCTTGAGAAATCTTATCTATGCTTATTTGACCTCATCTCCTAGGATATTTTTATCCTAGATATATCACCTTTTATCCTATCCTACACATCTACTAAACACATAATATGATAAAATATATATTATCCAGATTTTTATCTTGACGACCAAACGCAGTCTAAAAACATTGTTCATATTCTTCCTCATCGAGGTCAAGGGTTGAGCAACTCAGGTCTAGCCCTTTAGCGCATTCCACTGACCTCTCTTTCGAGTTTGCCTCAACTTTGCCCTGGTCTATTTATTCTCCCACTTTCATTTTTTTAATAACTAGGGTCCTTTATAAGTTGTGTTGCATTTTATGAAACCTCTTTAATCTAAAATTCTTTGCTTTCATACAAACACATTTCGCAAAAGCCGAATCAAGCACATTAATATTGTCATAGCAATATTGTGAATTCATTCTTGAAATATTTAATATTAGGAATTTTTCAAAGAAGTTAATATCACGAAAAATCTCAAACTTATAGACATATGATAAATTTATTTTAAATTATTTTTTATCACAAAAAATTTCAAACTGATACACTTATAACAAATTTTCTCTAAACTATTTTTCTCACTTCTAAAACTCTAAACTTATACATCTATGGTAAATTTACTCCAAATTAATTTTTTGATCCAAAAAATCACAAATTAGTATACTTGTAATAAATTTACCTTTTTTTAAAAAAAATTGAGTTAATGGCATGAAAAATTATAAACTGATACATATGCGACAAACAGAAGATAAAAATCCCAACTTGGTGTGCTCGTCAACTGTAATGTCTCATCCAACTCATCAATTTGATAGTAAACTTTAATAAAAACGAACGGATGATAAATTAAAGATGTACTAGTTTAGAAATTTTTATGGTTAAAAAATAGTTTGGGATTAATTTTTCCATATGTACTTGTTTGAGGTTTTTGTTAGTCAAAAAAATAATTTGAGATAAATTTGTTATAGATGTGTTAGTTTGAGATTTTTTAGTGTAAATAAAATAATATTAGATAAATTTAGTATATATGTATGTGTATTAGTTTGAAGTTTTTCGTGACATTAGATCGTAGCACAAGGAACGACGGCGGATGAATAGCCACAGGCTCAGGGGCATAAATGTAAAATGGAGGCGATGGGATGATGGCAATTGGGGAAAAAGGACAGAAAAAGAAAGAAGGGAAAAAAGGGAAGGGCGGCAGCGTTGAGACCCGACTCTTTCTCCTCCAATGGGCTGTGGGACCCGCCTTGTGTCACCACAGCGGGTCCCACAGCCACTCCGGAGTGGTGGACTCCTACTTCCTCCCCCCGCCTCCCTCCTTGGTCTCCTCATCTCTCTCTCTCTCTCTCTCTTCCTTCAATTCCATTCATCACTCTCTCTCTCTCTCCCCCTCTGTCAAGTGTCATTCCCCTGTTCTACGAAGGAAGCACCGCCGATCGGAAACGCTTCTCCGACGCGAAACGCCTCCTCTCAGGCAATCTCTCTCTCTCTCTCTCTCTCTCTCTCGTTTGATTCTGCTTCGCGTCGCCATGCGCTGTGTGCTATTCTGTAAGCCGTCTGCTTTTGTCGTCACAGCCGTCGTGGCGGTGGTGCTGGTGCTGTGCTGAGCTTTTTTGTATCGTCTCCGTATCTGGTGGCGATCGTTGTGATTGCGATTGGCGATACCGATCGGTGACCGATGGTGTCTACTGTGTCCCGGTCAGTCTTCGCGCTTCAGGAATAATCGTCGCATGCGTTCCGATCTCCTTCCCGATCGGAACCGCGGATTTAACGCGGATTGCTGATACGTTTTACGTATGCATGTTTGTTTGTCCCGGCTGGATTCTGATCCGCCGTCGGTTTCGCCATTTCCAGTTTCTCTCTGCGCTTCTCTCTCTCTCTCTCTCTCTTTTTTCCCCATCTCCGTTTCGATCGCTCTCTCTTCGACCTCTCTGCTGACACCTAAGCGCTTGGTTTGATAAAATTTCGTCCCGATTTCGTCGCTCCCGTCGAATCCAATCAGTCTCCCCTGTTTCTTCGCACGATCAATCTCCGATGATTCCGATCCTTCATCCAAGCAGCTGTTCTTCATTCTTCGCATTTACAAAATTGCGATCCGATCCCGTTCTCCGAGATCTTCACTTGCGCGAGATCCTCGTTCTTTGGCGTTCTTCACTATTCCACTCGAATCTATGGTTCGCTTCGGTCTCTCCGCGGTAGGTGCATGTCACTAATTAAACTGCATCACGCCCCATTTCCTCATCTTCCCTTCGAGATAACAATGGGCGATTAGCTGTCCCTTGTTCGAGTAACTTTTTTCTGGTGGGCGATGCTGATCTGTCGATCAATCGAAGGAATTGGCGCGGGATGATTGAGCTGTCCACGCGGTTAGAAGCTCTCGAAATCCCATTGAAAAAGCGAGAAAAAGATAAAGGCTAAAAAGAGACCGCCAGAGAATCTGGCAATTGATCGTGGGCTCCACCCACTTCGCTTTCTTTGGTTTATCTGTGAAACTGCACACACTCACACAGGCGGGCCCCATTCCGGGCCTGTTCACCTGACCGCTCTCCTTTCTGTGGGACCGCCCTCTGAGCTTATGATCCATTTACGGTTAGACCCATAGTCCTGCTTTTGCATGTCACTTCTTGTATCGGTCATGTATATACTTTCGATCCAATTTGGTGTTCGGTATTGAGGCTTCATATTGATCTAGCAAAAGGCCTTCTACTGTATTAGAACGGTGAAATGAAAACTATCAATTTGTGTACGATGAAATGGATTTTCTTGCTAAAAGTAGAAAAGTGGGTATACGTCGCCGTCTCAATTGACTTTATGGCGAAGTTTTATTTTCAATTTGACTTTAACTTGGATTTTCGAAAAAACAGTGATTTAATTGGATAAAGACGCGATAACCCTTCATTTCCGTTTTGCGATTTTTCAAATTTTGATTGGGCCTGCCTGACGACATCACTTGTATGCGTCGATTATAAAACTTAGACAATCTATGATCAGATTAGACATTTAAACGCCATTGAAAGTTTTTGATATTTTGGAGTATAGTGATGCCACATGTGATCTCATGTTATTTTCTGATGATACTAATCTTTTGCTCCAATTTTTTTTTCTTGGGTCAAAATCTTTCACTCCTATTTAGGGAGAGCAATTCTTGTGTGCTTCCTCTTTTTCTTCTCTGGCCGTATTTTATACGTCTAGTCTCTCTTTAGATGGTATCCTTGCACATTGGCATCGATGGATGTCTAGAAAAAGGGAAGTGTTAACTTAACATGGGCCTTCTGCTATCTAGCATGATTGCTCTCAATATGGCCATTGTGATTTATTGCATGATATATAGAGTTGTTTTTTCGATTATTAAAGGGCATAGATTTCTGCCCCATGCCTAGACATTCTATTGAAATGGGAAATTCATATTATGTTTTCACGTATTACAATTTTTTTTTTACATACTCATAAAAGTTAGTTTGAATTTGTAAACGTATAATCAAAACTCAGGATATCAATTATAAGATGAAAAATGATGGCATATTATAAAGAGCGGTACCATTAGAGTTTAGAGTACATAGGACTGGCAGGTAAGAATCTTTTCGATTAATGAAGACGTGTCATCGTGGTCTGTGCTTGTGTGTCCGAAGTTTTTTTTTTTTTTTGGGGTCGAAAAGTGTGCGTGTCTGATTTGAAGGTGTGAAATTGAAGGGACCCCGCTTTGGATGCCAGGTCGGTGATGTCGGTATGCTGTACAAATCATGGTTGGTGCCTGAAATGTGCGTGCGCTTTCCATTAGCCGAGATCAGTCTGTTCTTTAAAATAGTAATTTTAAAATACCGACCTGGAATTCATTTATGTTAGCTATTTATTACGCCAAATATGCTTTGGTTTTTCTTTAAGTACGAAACATATGAAAATGTAGAATTTGATATATAAATCCATGTATTATTTTTTGTACTTTTTTTTTTGGAAAATTTGAACCGATTATTAATTTGAGACAATCACGAGGGTATGGGACAAATGAATTTCTTTTCTATTTATCATTTCAATTTTCCTTGATGTAGGTGTATATCTTTTTATGATTAATGCAGGTGAGAAAAATTTCAAATATATTGTATTTCTGCTATGCAATATTCAAATTATATTATGCCTCAAAATTTAGTTTTTGTTTATGAAACTGGAGTTATAGATTAGCAGAGTTGTCATGCTATTTATGTTCTTTCACATTTGATGGGTTTAATTTGAAAATTGTCATTTCTCTGAATTTTTGGTAATTCTTAATTGACTGTTATTTACTGATAGAATCGTTAAAAAAAAAGATCAAATGTATTTCTATCTATTAGCTATATTAATTTGTTCTTTTAATCATTTTCATGATATACTTCTGCTTAAAATAGACAGATGGATCTCTAACTTCTATTTAACGAACTTTTGAGTCTTCTTATGGAGGAAGTTTTGAGTTTTTGTGTGACTCTATGGTCCTAGAGATATTGTACTTTATAATCTTTCACCGTTGGATCAAACAACAAACAATCACAATCATCAAGGATTTGTTGCATTTTAATCTAAGGTTGAAAGATTATAAGACGTAATCCTTCTAAGGATAGAAGACTTAAAATTTGTGTTATTTTGTCTCTTGTGCTTTCTTAGAACTTTTCTTTTTTGCTTTTTGGTCGAACTTAGAACTTCTCTTTAGAAAATAGAAACGTAAAGGCTTTTTGTTTTCACATCAGATTGTGAAATCATCTTTTCCGAAAATTTGTCGGCCCTCCTCTCAATCCAGCTGAATAATGTGATGTCTTTTTATTCATTCTGCTTTTACTTATTTTATATTGGTATTGCATTGCAACGTAAGCAATATTAATACACTCGTCTTTACTGTACTCGGTACGACTCTGGTGCATACACAATTTTTAATCCATCAACTCAGATGGATTATAAAAAATGCCCATGAAATAGTTCAGCTGAAAACTTCCACAAACTGTCCAGCATGATATTAAGTTTTGTATATGTTCAAGATCATCAAAGGTCATCATTAGTGTTCATATAAGATCTTTCTTTATTCTCTTAGAATCTATCGTTTGCTGTTCTTGTTTTCTCACTATGTTTTGCTTAGTTAATTGTAACCTGGGAATGAATTTGCCAGGCACTCTGGACGAAAAAAGGGTACTTCTAGCTTCACTTAGAAATGGAAGAAGAGACAACAACCAGTCCAGTTGGTCCCGTCACTAAAGTCATTGATGACAGCGAGATCAATGCTGATCTTGTTAAGGTAGCCAGTAGACTACATTCCTCCCTACCCTTTTATGGCTACACGCTTATACTATCTATTCCTGTTGAGCGTACCAACTTTAATATGGGCATCTCAAGTCACTCACTCACTCCCGTTTACCCGTAGCATTTGCTTAGGATGAGTTTCCAAACATTCTGCAGATTGAAGGAGTTGGAAATCTGTTCTATATACTTTGGCTAACTTTGTAATTCTGGTCACTGGTTCTCAGAAAAGTTAAAGATTGGTAAAGCTATTTCCCTTGCAACTTCGTTGATAGTTACGTGGTGATTCTATCATTTCGTACTTGAAAGAATTTGGGAATTACTGTTGAAAAACACAAATGTTAATGTGATATGTTCCTCCCTTTCCATTAAAAAACTGAATTGCCAATGACGAAATGTCCCTTCGATGCAGTTGCCATAATTCTTGAGCTTTTACTGTGGGGGAGGATTATAAAACACCATAAAGCTCTAAAAAGTTGGGATAAATTAATTTTTCGTGTGCAAACAAAGAAAGTTGAACCAGAACCTTTGTGAACGTATTTAGTGATACTTTTGTGAATAATGATGTTCTTAATGTAGGCTCTAAATGGAGATGTGCCTCCTGTTGTCAAGGAAGCAAAAAAAGAGGAGGAGGAAACTGCATTGGACGGCGAATTCATCAAAGTAGAGAAGGAGTTGTTAGGAGGGAAAGAGAGTCACCACATGGTGGAATCAGCTTTGTCACAGCATGAGACATCTTCGCTCGAGAGAAGTTCAAGTAATTCGGTCCGTGAATTGCTAGAAACCCAAGAAAAGATGAAAGAGCTAGAGATTGAATTGGAAAGAGTGGTTGGGGCATTAAAGCACACTGAATATGAGAATATCCAATTTAAGGATGAGGTCTCGCAAACAAAGGAGAAGTTGGAGATAAGTGGAAAGAAGTATGAAGAACTTGAACACAATCACAAGAAATTGCAACAGCAGATTATTGAAGCTGAAGAGAAATATGGTCTTGAACTTAGCACTTTGCAGCAGGCATTTCAAGCCCAGGAAGCAAAATACAAGGAGCTGGTCAATATGAAAGAGGACTTTGATGGTCTTCAACTTGAGCTTGAGCACTCAAGGAAGAGGTTACCACAGTTGGAGCATGAGCTCCAGTGCTCGGCAGATGAAGCACGCAAGTTTGAGGAGCTGCACAAAGAAAGTGGCTCACATGCTGAGTCTCAGACGAAAAGGGCCTCGGAGTTCGAAAGACTTCTAGAAGTAGCAAAACTGAATGCAAAAGAAATGGAGGATCAGATGACTTCCCTGCAGGAAGAAATGAAGGGCCTCTATGACAAGATTGCTGAAACTGAAAAAATGGAAGAAGCGCTTGAGAAAACGACAGGAGAACTTTCAGCTGTCCAGCAGGAGCTGACGCTTTCAAAATCACAAGTGCTGGAACTCGAGCAGAGACTTTCTTCGAAGGAAGCCACTATAACTGAATTGACCGAGGAGTTGGACCTGATAAAGGCATCTGAATCTGAGGTGAAGGGAGATATTACAACCCTTCAGGATATCTTGGAATCTACGAAGGATGATCTTCAAGCAAAGGTTAAAGAACTGGAGCAGATCAAATTAAACCTGGAGGAGGAAATGAATATGAGGGGAACATCTGAAGGTCAGTTCAAAGCCCAGGAGGTGCAGTTTTTAGATGTACGAGATAAGTTGGCAAAAGTAGTTACCGAGAAAGAAGCTATTGAGGCAACTGTGAGCGATCTCAATGCTAATCTGGCACTCATGAAGGATCTACATGCGGAGTTCGAAAGCAAATTGAAGCTATCAGAAGACAACTCCTCCAAAGCAGATTCTCTTTTGTCTCAGGCATTGTCAAGTAACGGAGAACTCGAGCAGAAGTTGAAATCCATGGAAGAGCTCCTTAATGCTTCTGGAGACGCAGCAACAGCAGCTGCACAGAGGAATGTTGAGCTTGAGAGTATTGTTCAAGCTTCCACTGCAGCAGCAGAAGAAGCAAAGGCCCAAATGAAAGAGCTAGAGGCGCGTTTTCTAGCAGCAGAACAGAAGAACATGGAGCTGGAGGAACAGTTGAATGTAGCAGTACAGAAAAGCAGTGATGCAGAGAGAGAACTGGAAGACTTTGCTGCTAAGGTGTCAGAACTCACTACAACACTGACAGAATTGGACGTGGGTAAAAAACAACAAAGTACTTTAGTACAGGAATACCAGGACAAAATTAACAAGTTGGAAGCTTCTCTGAGCCAGTCATCTACGAGACATTCCGAACTTGAAGAGGAGTTGAAGAGCATTTCAGGAAAATGTGCTGAACACGAGGAGCGTGCCAAAATGACCCATCAGCGTGGCCTTGAGTTGGAAGATCTGATTCAGATCTCTCACTCCAAAGCAGAGGATTCAGGCAAGAAGGTGAGTGAATTGGAATTGTTACTTGAAACAGAGAAATACAGAATTCAGGAGCTTGAAGAACAAATAAGTTTTTTGGAAAAGAAATGTGCCGATGCAGAGGCAGATTCCAAGAAATTCTCTGACAAGGCATCCGAACTAGCATCAGAAGTTGAGGCATTCCAAGCAAGGTATTCAAGCTTGGAAATTGCACTGCAAACTGCTCAGGAGAAAGAGAAAGAGCTGATAGAGTGTTTGAATGTGGCTACAGAGGAGAAGAAAAGGTTAGAAGATGCATCGAGCAGTAACGCTATGGAGCTTGCTGATTCAGAAAATCTATTGAAACTTTTGAGGAATGAATTGAGTCTGACACATGAGAAGCTAGCGAGCATTGAGAACGATCTCAATGCTTCTGGAATCAGAGAGAGTGAAGTCCTGGAAAAGCTTAGGGTTGCAGAGGAGCAGATAAAGCAACAAGTGAAATTGTTGGAACAAACTGCATCGAAAAATTCCGAACTCGAGTCCTTGCATCAATCTGTAACTCGGGATTTCGAGCTGAAACTCCAAGAAGCAATGACAAGCTTCTCGAGTAGAGATTCTGAGGCAAACTCTTTACTTGAGAAACTGAAAAATCTTGAAGACCAAGCAAAAGGTTATGAAAGTCAAGTCGCTGAAGCATCGGGAAAATCTGCCTCTTTGAAGGAAGAATTGGATCAGAGTGTGATGAAAGTGGCCCTTTTGGAGAGTACAGTTGAGGAACTCAGAAAGCAGATTGTGGAAGCGGAAAACAAGGCTTCACAATCCCAGTCAGACAATGAGCTGTTGGTTGAGACGAATGTCCAACTAAAGGACAGGGTTAATGAACTCCAGGAATTACTGAATACGGCAATTTCTGAGAGGGAAGCCACTGCTCAGCAGCTTGTTTTGCATGTTGGTGACATTAACAACCTGAAAGATCAGCACTCTAGAGCTATAGAACTTCATACAGCTAGCGAAACTCGCATAATGGAGGCAGAGAAGCAGTTGCAAGAAGCTGAACACAGGTTCAGCCAGAAAGATGCAGAAGCTAAAGAGTTAAATGAGAAGCTCATCGCGCTAGAAGGCCAAATAAAAGCTTTTGAAGAACAAGCTTGTGCTGTATCTACAACTACTGAAAAGCAAAAGGTCGAGCTGGAAGAGACTCTATTGAAGTTGAAGCATTTGGAAGATGTTGTTGAGGAACTACAGTCCAAGTCAAGTCAGGCACAGAAGGAGAATGAAGGGTTAGCTGAGGCCAACCTAAAGCTTGCTGAGGAACTGGCTGCTTATGAAGGAAAAGTCAATGATTTACAGGTGGAATTTTCGGCAGCGGTAGCTGAGAAGGAGGAAGTCACTGAACAGCTGAACTCATCCAAAAAAGCACTGGAAGAGTTGGAACTGCAGCTTACTACAGAGAGGCAAACCCTAAAATCTCAGGTCTGATGTTCTTATCTCAGCGTATCATATCAAACGACTAGAGGGAGGAATTTTCTTGAATGGTTTTTCGTTACGGAGGTTTTGTTTTGTTTTGTGCTATAGATAAATTCGATTATGGAAGAGAAGGACTTGCTCGGGGAAACATACGGCAATTCAAAGAAAGAACTTGAATCTTTGATGTTCCAGCTGGAAGAACGAGCAAAGGAGAAGCACACAGGTGAAGATACTTTAAAATGTGAAATCGATAATCTTAAGGCTGAGATCCTGGAGAAGTCTGCACTGCAAACCCGTGTCAAGGAGCTTGAAGAGAAGATCGCTGAGAAGTCCATTACTGATGAGGTGAGGAAATCTGAGTACTTCTGTTTAGTTTTTTGCAATTCATGTGAGATGACGTAAAGCCACCAGCAAGACTAGTTCGCTAGGAAATAGGCGTCTTTTGCCATACTTCAAGGTACATCTTTTGACTGGCGATTTGGATCAGTAATGAATGGAGTTCGTGTTGTTCACTGAAACAGAGGGACCGAGCGGAAGCAGAAATACTTGTGGAACGAGAAGCATCTTTAAAGGCGTCCCTCGAAAAACTTGAAGAGAAGAGCAAAGCGGTCGCAACTCTGGAGCAGCAAGTCACCGAGCTTGAGCACAAATTACGACTGGCGGAAGCTAAACTACTGGAAAAGGTCAGTTTCTTCTAGGAAAAAGGAAAAAACTCACTTTTACAGTATGAAGCCATACAATGCATCAGGAAAATACGATTGGTGCAAGTTCATGCCATTGCTGCAGTAAATTGTGTTGCGACTCTCTTGGTTCGGCTTCCTAAGGGCATAAAGAACTTGCTGACATTCACTGTCTTATTTTTCGCAGGAGACCGCCGGTAGCGAAGTTGAGCCCAAGAATGCGACGGAGATAAAGTCTAGGGACATGGGATCGTCCGTGCCGACCCCATCCAAAAGGAAGGGCAAGAAGAAGGCCGAGCCATTGCCTTCTCCGGCCTCAACCTCTTTGCAGACGCAAGCTCAGGCCCAGGACGCGTCTCCTGCTACGACCTTCAAGTTCGTGCTCGGAGTCGCCCTCTTCTCCGTCATCCTCGGGATAATCCTGGGCAAACGGTATTAGCTTGGACCCGTCGTGGCCAAACGGGAAAGGTTACTATCTCGGTTTGAAGTTCATGATATTTGGTTTTCCTTATTGGTGCGGATTTATTCCTCTCTATTGTTTCGTTTTAGCCCGTTTCGGTATGCACGGGCTGGTCGGAGATCCCTGGTTCCGCATGGTTTGTAGTCAGTCGTAGGGTCGAAGCTGGTCGGGGAATCTGTTTTTCATTTATTTCCCTCGCCCTTATGGCAACAGGGGAATGGGGTCCCTTGGATCGATTGATGCGTTATTGTTGGTCGTTTGTAGAGCTTCCTGATTCTCCTGAGAATGTGATTTGTTTTGGTTTTTTTTTTTTTTCCTTTTGGTCAGAAAAAAAGGCCTCCATTCATTAGTTCAAGCAAAATATGCATTCCGATATACTTGGGCCTCCGAATAAAAAAGTTCCCAAAGAACTGAATTAAGTGGATACTCTTAAATTTTGTCAAATTACACCCAATTTCTACAGTCACGAATGAGTAGAAGCACAATTAAACACGTTTTTTCAGCACAAACTAGCTACGTATGATTTTGCAATGAACGCTAGCTCCAGATTTTGCGGAACACACTTCCTCATCCGCCAGATTTTGCCGAACGGGAACGTAGTGGAGGTTAAGGCGAGCTGTCGAGCTGGCTCGACGCGGAAATCGGCTTGGTATGGCATGGCGGTCCAAATTCCACGCCGGTTCTCATGTGAATCAATTTCCTTCACAAATTCCAAATTCGTGGAACCATCAATGACTCATTGGATTGAACCGAAGGTGGCCCTATCCATCATTCGAGTCATAAGAGCCAATTCCAAATCCGTTTTTGAACTGATTGTATCGCGTTCAAATTTTGCGAAAACCAAGATAGCAACTCAATGACATTTTTAGATTTCTTGAATCTCCTTTCTTCTAAGCTTGACCACCGTATCGAATCACCTTCATCTTGCAACGAGTCTGGAGTCGCCACAAGTTCATTTTTTCAGGGCGATCACAAAGAACCGAGTAACTCAACACTTGATGTAGTTGGTCAAACTTAGTTTGATATAAGTTTTGGGAGATATTTACCAGAAAAGTCTTAAACCTATTGTAATCATGTTAATTTAGTCTTAATTTTTTTTTCCAATATTTACGGGTTTTTAATTTTCCTTTGAAAATTGAATTGACGAGGAGGAAAGGACAAAGGGGTAATTTCCTTTGGACAAGTACATCTTTCGTGACACCCTAAGTACCCATCATATGTGCGAGAACTTATGATGTTATTCATAAGTAAGATCTACACTCAAATCACCATTCTAGTGGTTATTTGAGTACTCCTTTTGAGGACTTGGCTCATATAAACGAATTGGGTTGTTCTAGATAATGTTAAAATATATGAATGTTTCGTAGAGAAATAGGCCCATACTCAATTCGATAAGACTGAGAAGTGATCGATAAGGCAAGAGAGCTCAAATAAGGTGTGATATTTTGTAGGCTTCTAGGACAATGGAGGAGTCGAAATGGATTGAATTGCACATCAAAGGGAAAATTATCAAAAAAAAAATCATAAACTTATCGTAATTGTGCAAATTTAATCGTAATCTTCTTTTTTTTTTCAATTGAGTTTTAAACCTTTTCAAATTTTGCCAATTACGTCCATCTGGCTAATTTTAGCAAGAAATTTATGACATGGATGTCGGTTGCTCACTAGATGTGCAGTGGTCCTTGACAATAAAATAAAAAAAGAAGAAAAGAAAATAGGATAGAAAAAATTTAATAAAAAATAAAAAAAATTTCGCTTCAGCGCCGTCAGTACCACATAAGACGATCGATATCCGTCTCATCAATTTCAAGCCAAAATTGGCCAAATAGACTCAATCGAAAAAATATGAAAAATATTTAGTACTCAACCGAAAAAAAAAAAATTAGGACCGAATCGACACGATTATAATAGGTTTAGGATTTTTATGGTAATTTTTTCCAAGTCAAATAGGGGGAAGCATTGCTAGACGATATGCGTCCACACCCTGACGAGGACATCAGTGGCTTGAGAGGGAATTTATGACACCCCAATGCCAACGTTAGGCGGACGAGGTTCTTGTGACGTTCTTCATAAGTAAGAATCACTTTCCATAAGGTCACCAATTTGCGTCGTTATCCCTACTCCCCGTTAGAAAATTAAATCGACAAATTCCTAAACAAAAGAAGAATCAATAAACTCAACCCAGCTTCTCCACTTCTTGAATAGCCCAAAGAAGGTTGCCCTAGTTTGGATACGAAACTACTAGAAAACATTGTCACGTGTTCTTTTAATGGCACTTGTGGCTAATCAATTGAAGTTTCCTCTCGGTGAAAACTGTCTTGTCACGGTTCGGAGCGTTCGGACTAAACTATGATTTGGACATATTGTAGTCAATTCTTTGACCAGACACTTGATGATAATAAATAATATGAGGGGGCAAGATTAGATTGTTCACTGTTTTTATTTCACGAAAAAAAAAGGGAGCAAATTCAAAAAACATTTTTCAAAAAATAATCTCTTAAGTTGCTTAAATAAATAAATAAATAAATAATTTTTTAATCATCTACGAAAATAGTTAAGTACAAATTATTATCGATGATAAAAGTATTTTTCGTTGACTAATTTTTCTAAACGATATAAGCAATCACTTTTTGAAAAATATTTTTCAAATTGCTTATTTTTCATGAAATAAACGAAGCCTAAATGCAATGAGAAAATCTAGATTGCCATTTTAATTTTGAATCATAGATATTGTATCCTCAAATTCCGCCGGTACTTACACACGAATATAGGCACACCGAAGATAAAGTTGTTAATTATGGTTTTTTTCTTTCTCTTTTTTTTTTCCGTGTCGATTTGTGGACTTCGGCCTATCGAATTAAGATAGAAGCACCATCTTCCTTCCTACACATTCCGTATGGAATGAACTCGAAATTCAAATAGCTAATCACGATTGCCTGTGAAAACATGGGTACGCAATTCCCCCCCAAAAAAACAGGAGTAGGAAAAAAAGGAGAATCCAAACTCACTGCTCCCCTCGATTGTACCAAAAGGGACCAAATCTGTGAATCCCCAAAAGTTTGGGGGGGGGGGGGGGTCTCTCTTTGTTAACGAAAGAACAGAAATTTTTTGATTCTTTATTCCCTAAATTCAGGAGCTATAAATAAATTACAAAAAAAAAAAGCAGGCCCCCTTTTTTTTTATTAGACAAAATTGGGTTTTTTTTTTTGGTCCCACAAATAAATACAATTTGCCAACTAATCCTTCCAAAGAATTACGACAACAAAAGTGAACAAGATTGCCTTTGGCTGCGGAATCACCGCTGTCCGAACGCTATTCGAGTCTTCCGAGGAATTTGTCAGGTGCTTTCGACGTACGATAGCGTCCATGCGCCGATCCCCGTATCACCGATCAAAGGGTCGAAATCCTCGTGAATTTCCCTTTTATTACGCTTCTGGACACTCGCTCATTATTTAAACGAACGCATATCCCGTATGCCAGCATTACCCAGAGACTTCTTCACGGCCGTCCGATCTTGAGGGGGGGCAAAAAGGGATGAGATCAATCCGACGGCTGCCACGCGGACGCGGTCAACAGCGAAAGGTCCTTCCAGCCCAGCTTCAGGCAGCCGCCCTCCTCCACTAGCGTGTAGCCCTTCCACGGGAACATCCCGAGCAGCAGCCCGGCCTGCGCCGCCGGGTTCCCCCCCAGCGACACGGGCCGGAACCCGACCCGCCTCAGCTCCTCCCCCCACCGCTCCACCTTCACCTCCCCGGTCCGCTTCGGCCCGCCGACCGCCACGATGTTCCTGATCTCGCACCCCAGCAGCTGCTGCTCCACCACGTGCCGCTCCAAGCTGTCGCCGCCCAGCCCGTCGCCGAGCGCGTCGAAGAGCGCGCTGTAGTAGTGCAGCGCCTCCACGAACCGCCCGAGGAAGTTGCCGCCGTGGCTGAGGTCCTGCTCGACGGTCGTGATCAGCTTCGGCCGAAGCAGCGTCAGCAGCCGCAGCGTCGCGAGGTCGCTGCCGGTGATGTCGTAGAGGCAGTGATGCATCCAGTGCACCACCACGGCCTCCCCCGGCCGGACCGCGAGCCTGCCCGGGTCGGTCAGGCTCCCGATCTTGCCCTCGACCGGGTTGAACTCGAAGGGCAGGCCGAGCGAGCTCGCGAAGTCGGCGAGCCGGCGCCCCGTGGAGTCGAGCAGCTCGGAGGAGGTCCCGAAACCGGTGATCCGTATGGACCGGATTTTCCGGGTCCGGGAGGCGAGGATGTGGAACAATCCGGGCCACTGGAGGCCCTGCATTATGTCAAGGTCGATGACGTGGACGCGATCCTCGCCGTCCAGAGCCTGGAAGATGGCTTGGTTCGCGGTGAAGTGAGAGAACTTCACGAGCGGCGAGATGGAGTTGTACGACTGGAGCGCGTGGAAGATCCGCTGCGACTGGGCCAGGGTCAGCTCTCGGGCGGCGAGCGGCGCGTAGGATCCGAGACACGAGCTGACAACGCGCGCTTGCAGCGCGTGGGCGAAGTACGCCGCGACGCGCTCCGGCGAGGACCCGAACGGCGACGAGAGGACGGAGATCTCCGGGAGCAGGTCGTTGGCGTCGTCGAGGTTGTCCATGGCGATGCTCTCGGCGCACTGGAGGAGGAGCCCGAGGAGCCTCAGGCCCTCGCACTCGCCCTCGCTGACCGGCGGCTCCTGCTCCTGATCGGTCTCCTCGGTGGCCTTCTCGCCGGAGACGGTGGCGTCGTCCCCGACCGAGAAGTTGGGTCGCTTGGAGGAGGGCTGGTCCTCGGCGGAGGAGGGAGAATCGGCGCCGGGGAGGTCTCTGTCGCGCTTCGTCTTCATTGAGGAGGAGGAGGGGCGGAGGAGGTTTGGGGTCGAAGAAGAAGGGATGGGGGATTGAGGGACTAGCGAGCTCTGAAGCATGATCGATGGAGTCAAGGTAGAGATAGAAACAGTGGGTGGGTGGGTCGGTTTAGAGAGAGAAAAAGCGGGGACTGTCAGAGAGAGAATCGAAAGGGGAAGAGCTTCCGCGGGGAAGACGAACAAATCCGAGAGAGAAAGAGACAAGACAGAGCTTGTGCAGAGGAGTTGCAGACATGTTGGTGTCCCGGTCAGAGCCGGAACGTAGAGAGAGAAAGAGAAGGGAGAGAGAGCAGGAGGAGATGGGTGGTGGCCGGTGAGGGGCTGCTGTTGATAATTCAGCATATCATTGTCCCGCCCCCCTTTTTAAATTTTTTTTTTTTTTGGGGTTGTAAATATGACATTTATGCACTAATTATACCATTAAATAACACATGAATTACAAAGATAAATCTTATTATCGGTAAAGTAGTTTAATTCACAAGGCAACGCGACAATTTCTTATCCGAGCGGCCGATGAAGGATGCTAATTTGCTAAATCGAATAAACCGCTTACAATTCACCATCTCATTTTTCTTTTGTATATTATTTTGGTGCGCGAGTATTCTTATCATTGGGCATCCCTTTCCACTACATTACGGGGAAATTGACTGGTCTCTCGGAGACTTCGGACGCGTCGTTGTCGGGACCAATAGATTTAGATAGCGGGATCGAGGTCTTTGGTTGTCCTCGTTAGGTACTCCGCTCAAGCGTGTCCTTAATGTCCGTTTGTTATTGGGAAGGGGGAGAGATAATCGTGATTAGATTATTAATCCGACCTCCTAATTGCCATCATCATTGGTTTCTTGGGATGTTGTGTTTAGGGGCGATTTGATTAATGCAAAAAGCTTCGTCTCTTGTTTGGGACTTTGATGGGTCTTTTTGTTGTTTTGTTTTTCTTATGTACTAGATGATTGTGACATGGGCAGTGAGGCTGAGGGATTTACTATTATTATTATTATTATTATTCATAACTATGTCTTTTTAATCATGGTTTAATTAACTAATCAAACATCATCTCCCCCCATTACCTAATGGGGCCAAAGAAATAATTCCAATAATCTAGTAAGCCTCAAATGCATAATTTCTTGTGGCTTCCCAATGCAAGTGCCAACGTTTTTGCTTTTGCCCCTTGAGAATTTCCACAAATAACTAGAATTCCAAAGACTAGATTTGTTATCGAGGACAAGTCTTTAAAAGTGAAATGTACTGTGCTTTACCAGTGGATTTGAATATAGTTGTAAAATAAAATTCAAATTTAGCGAAGTTTCATGACATTATGTTCTCGGTTCTATTGTGCAAATCTTCGCAAAGCGTTGTGTAATTAAAAGGTTTCAAATGTACAACATTAAGTTCTTGTTTGTATAGGAACATCGTATGGGATGATAGAGAGACGTCCCTTTCGCTTTTCCCCTCGGGATTTCCTAGAAGTAGTCGCCAATCCCTCTCTCCGTAGCAACATTCCTGAGGGAGAGAGAGGGACTTTCTCCCTCTCCCTCCTCCCTCGCCTCCCTCCTCTTTATCTCTCTATCTCCTCATCTTCAACACTTTTTGTTGATTTTGGTGGATGCCGCGATCGACATCCTTCATGGAAGAAGAGAGATTTGTCTTGCCAGCTCAAAAGTTTGAAGTGTAAGTGCCTCAAGAATATGCCGTTTAAGATATGCTAGCTCGCTCCAGATCTAGCATTTGTTCTAGGTAGCCGAACGTTCTGCAAGTCTTTGAGTTTCCTTTGCTGTTATCTTCAATGGCGGCTTATCCGAAAGTAATTTTTTAATCAACTAGTATCTAATTTGTAGCTCTTCTCTTTTTTTGATCTAGAACTAGATCTCGATTTGGGTATTTTTCTATTTTGATATAAATATAGACATGACATTTACAAGGTATTTTCTATGGTCTTCGAATTTGTTGGTGGTGTTATTGTCCCTAAATAGTGATAGTGTTCGGGATGCTGAACTAGGTGTGCATTGCTTTTTGGCAAAGTTGTAACTATTGGAGAGGAACATCTCGGTGTGTGTTCATCATTAATGATGATGTGAGATTTGGTGATTGGCTACTAGTTATGTTTTCATGCTATAATAGATCCGTCCTTGTAAAATGAGGGTGTTTCAGTAGGCTTTTTTACCAAGTTAATTCATTTTTCATATTTACTTGCTTTGTAGGATTTGCAGTAATATATTGAAATTACGTATCCCTCTTCCATGTGAAATGAAAAGAAAAAAAATCCGATAAGAAAAAAAAAGAATAATTGGAATATTGAACATGTTTATAAAAGCGCTGTAATAATTTTCTTCCCTAATTATACGATGGTTTGTTCTTGATTATGACAAACCTTTATAAACCTTCGTAAACAATGTTTTTTTTTTATCTATCATATGTCTAACTCTTCTAGCTATAAGTCTCTTCTCTTTGATTTTTGCTTGATCTCTTTGCAGAGCGTGGGAGTCAAATCATATACCTACGATATTGGCGTCCCTACTCTCCAATCCTTTTACAAGTAGGGCCGCATGTCTATTGGTTAGGAATTGAAAATGTGCAAAGTTACAACGTCTAATTGTTATTTACAACCAACCTTTGTAAATCTTTATATAGTTTACTACATTTTCTTCTTGGCCGTCGTAATCCTTTGGAAATCCATTAAACTCAACTTTCTTTTGGACTTGATGAAGACTTGAAAATTAGCGCGCTTTTCTTATAAATAATGCTTAGCTCATTTTCAAATTCATGTAAATTTTTTCCTTCTAAAAAACTACGCGGGAAAAAAAAAATCCCCATCTTCACTTTTCGGCGTTTTAATTCCAAGCCCGGTCTTCGTGAACATCTGATCAGGTGTGTTTTGGGCCTAAAAGCATGGCCCAGCCCATTCATTTTTATTACAAGAACAAATGGGGAAAATTATCAAAAAAGTCCTAAACCTATTGCACTTTTACCAATTTAGTCCTAAACCTTTTGATTTTGCCGATTCAGTCCTAAACCTTTTGATTTTGCCGATTCAGTCCTAAACCTTTTCATATTTTGCCGATTTAGTCATAAACGTTTCGATTTTGCCGATTTAGTCCTAAATCTTTTCATATTTGTTCGATTCAGTCCTAAACTTTTTATTTTTTAAAAAATATCTTAGAAATAAATCCGAAAATTAAAAAAATTATAAGAAAATTATATAAAAAATTATGAAAAATTATAAAAAAAATATTAAAAAATAAAAAAAATTAAAAAAAATTTAAAAAATTAAAAAAAAAATTTAAAAACGAGTGAGCTCTCGCCGCTGTTGCCTCACCATCGCTGGCTCGCCCATTTTTTCAACTTTATTTCCAAAATATTTTTAAAAAATTAAAAAATTTAGTACTAAATCGTAAAAATATGAAAAGATGTTGGACTAACTCACCACTGCCACCCCACCATTGTTGCCAATGGCCGGCGAGGGGTATCGTTGGTTTTTTTTTTTTCTTTTTTTCAGCTTTTTTTCCAAAATATTTTAAAAAATTAAAAATTTTAGGCCCCCCACCGGCTAGCAACGGTGAGTTAGTCCTAAATCTTTTCATATTTTTACGATTTAGTCCTAAACTTTTTAATTTTTTTTTAAAATATTTTGGAAATAAAGCTGAAAAAACGGGCGAGTCGGCGATGGTGGGACAGTAGCGGTGAGGGCTCACTCGTTTTTTAATTTTTTTTAATTTTTTTTAATTTTTAATTTTTTAATTTTTAATTATTTTTTAATTGTTTTTTAATTTTTTTTTTATATTTTTAAAATTAAATATATATTTTTATAATTTTTGGATTTATTTCCAAGATATTTTTTAAAAAATAAAAAGTTTAGGACTAAATCGAAAAAAATATGAAAAGATTTAGGACTAAATCGGCAAAATCCAAAGATTTAGGACTGAATCGGCAAAACCGAAAGGTTTATGATTGAATTGGCAAAAGTACAATAGGTTTAGGACTTTTTTAACAATTTTCCCGAACAAATGTGTCCGATAGGTCCATCATCGGGAAAACAAATGGGCCCAATCGACTTGTCCATGATCTGCTCTAAATTTCGACGATTTTTTTTAGGGGCATTGATCGTGCACATCAGGAGAATAATCAACGTATCGGGAACCCTAACTTTTTTTTATATTAGTTTCTAAACAAATATCCTTAAATTTTTTAATCAGTTGTCTGGTCCATGATCGGCTCTAAATTTTGCGCATGAGCGCACAACTTTTTCTTTCCAAGTATAAGGCATGGTTTCTATTTGTCTCTAATTATTCTTGAAGATTTTGGTAGGTTTGTCACAGGTGCACCTGTTTGAGATTCTTCGTGCCGATTTGAAGTCTTTGACGGTATTAGCCAAAAGGAATATAAGCATAGGAATGGGCTTTAGTCACGTAAAATCTGCTCCCAAGCAAAACGGGCTCTACGATGTCCAAGATCGTTTCTTGTTTTACCAAATTTATCTATTATATTCCATGTGTTAGAGTACGAAGAGAAAAAACTGCTAATACGTGTTATATTTCATGTCACGTGCTTGTAAAATCAACTTGAAATCAGGTTAACATTATTACCTACCATTTGTTGTCCACATCATAAGAACGTACGTTCCATCAATTCACTAGATAAAAGCCTCATCACCATAGTATAGAAACATATTTCTCTTTAGGCATTCTTTATAACAAGTTTCTTTGCGCGAAATGTGCATCGACCATCTTGAGGAAGATAACTTCTTTCAGAATCTGCAAACCCTAGCGGACAACTACCCACGGTGCTTCTCAAGTCCGGCCTCATCGTATACAACTTGGTCCACCGTTCGTGGACGTCGAAATCTTTCAGGATCCATGCTTCGAATCCAACCAAGTTCAGCACGTCGGATGCGGGTCGAGGAAGGGGTATCCTATCACCGGTTGATGGGTTCCAGAGAAAGATCTTCGGGCGGTAGGATTCTTGCGGTCAAAGGTGGATAAACAAACGATTCCATTGCATCAATCAACTAATTTGAATTGCTCCGCTAATTTCGACAGATGAAGTACTGAGATCACATGGTTCGTGTCGGAAGAATGGCGAATCGGTACTCTCGAATAGTTGTAAATATCGAAGTCTTTGACCCAAAAAAATGTTGTATCTTTTGGAAAAAAATGTTGTATCTAATAAACGATCTTCGTCAATTCAAGTTTTTTTTTTTTACTGACAAAAAGAAGGGCGGGATGATCCGCGTTGGCGATTGTTTCTGAACGTTGTAGAGGTTATGACGAAAGTATTGAAACTTTTCGAATATCCAATAATTGAAAAAAAAAAAATCCAAGTTTGTGGCATTTATGCTTAGTAATACATACCATTGTAAACATAAACTAAGGCCATTGTAAACATTTCTAAAGGGTCACAAAGAGTTAATCTAGGACACTTTGTTCATGGAATAAAACATGGAACTACGGCCAAAAGGAGTGCCAGATAAAGTCAAAAGGCATCGTTGCATCCAAAGAAGTTCACCACTATTTAGATAAAAATCACAAGCGATTAGTGAAGTTCAAAGAGATGCTAAGCACTTGAACAAGTGTGCAAGATCAATGGCACGTTTTCCGGTCGACGTTCTAGTGGAGATCTTCCTGAGGCTTTCGCTAGGACCTTTGGTCCGACTCAGGTGTGTATGTAAATCTTGGAATTCTCTTCTCACCGCGCCCTCTTTCAACAAAGCTCACCTCGAGAGATCAATCAAATTGCACAAATTCCATCTTCTTAGGTAATGATTTGGACAACTTCACGAGAAGATTCAAATTAGTTGACAAAAAAATTCAATTTCGATCTTCGTAATTCACCACTATTATGATTTGGACAACTTCTCCAGAAAATTCTCCCATAAATTATCTATCTGATCTCAACACATCATTTGTCAAGGACGATGGCAAAAAATTCAAATTGGTTGGTTCGTGCAATGGGGTCGTTTGTTTATCCACTTTTGACCGTGGAAAACCTCACCGCTCAATGATCATTTTATGGAACCCGTCAACTCGTGAGAACATGGCCCTTCCTCAACCGAGCTATCCCGTGTCGAACTTGGTTGGATTTGGATTCGATCCATCAAGCGGTCATCCTGATGATTTTAAAGTATGGTCAATGTGAACATAAAGTTTGGACGACACCCCCAACCATACATCTTAAGTGGAGGTGTATAGTTTTAGGGAAAATTGATGGAAACAACTTGGCAATATTTTTTCCCCCGTCGCTTAGCCGATACTTAGGCGATCAAGTCATCTTCGAGAATTTCATCTGTTCGTACCGTTGTTTTCGTTTTCGCTTCAATCATGAAACCGTCACAATGTTGTTGGTCCTATTCGATGTAGTTCGAGATGTTTTCCAAGCAATGGCATTTCCAGATATAATGCCTCAGAGAGAGAAACATATCAGCGTATTGGGTGGACGCTTGTCTCTAATTGCTCATAACTCGTCGACCGGACACATCATGAAGTGTCGATCATGAAAGAGTTCGCCATTTGCGAGCCGTGGACTAAGCTGTGTACGATTGGAGTATCTATGAGAATCATTGTGCGTTTTCGGCCACTAGGGTTTGTGGATTCCGGAGAAGTTTTCTTTGTAAGTAGAAAATATAGGGGTTTACGATTCAAATCTCCCTCTTATTTGGTTCTACACAATGTATGGATCGAAAAGTTTGAGATGCTTAAAGTAGGGGTCGATTCCTACCATAGCACTCAACTTGTTCCTTGTATAGAGAGTTTGATTTCTCTCTCGTCCAGAAACAATGTTGAGCGTTAGTTAGTTTTTTTTTTTTTTGGGGGGGGGGGGTCTGGTTTGGTCATGGTTGGAAAATTGCTTTTCAGACAAAAGAACACGTGTAGAGAAAAATGTTGTTCTACATTAAAGAGGCTTCTACTTATACGATTAAGATTTCTCTCTTCTTTATTTCAATGTGCTTTCTATAACATGGCTCTTCCCATGGTTTCCGATTTATGGATGGATTATTGGAACGAGATTGCCGTTAACCATGTTTGAGGTTGATTTAACTTACACATGAACAAAAGAAAGCAAATAACAATCTTGGGTTTCGCAAAGCCCATGATGCTTGCGAAAAGATTTTATGTCACTAAGCTAATGGTGTACGTGCGAATTTTAGGATGGGCAATAGAAATTTCGATTGATGTTTGTAGGCCTAATAACAAACCCAATAGAAGGAATGAGCTTGGGCTGAACTTGGGATACTATCACTAATATTAATTTTATCTTTATTTTTTGTCATGTGAACAAATCTTTTGATAACAAAGGCAGAATACCTAAAAAATCAGAAAAAGGACATTTAGAGTGCCAATATTTATGTACGGCGCTCACTTTGATACAAATATTTTTTTTTGGATCATTTCAATGCCAAGCCTCATCGACCTTGGTGAGGCCTTGCCAAGGTTAGTGAGGCCTTGGTGGGGGTTGCCGAGGCTCGACGACCCACCTCCCTCGTCCCCCACCCTCGCCGACCATTATCGGCGATATTGGGTCAGCGACCGCTACACTTATATATATTTAGCTTATTTTTCTATTTTTTAATTTGACATCGAATTTTTATAATTCATTTTACCTTTTTTTTAATTGCTAATTGGATAGTTTGGCGAGCTATGTATGATTTTCGGCAAAACTCACTAGAGTTGGCGCTAAAATAATCGTTTTTCAAAAAGATTAGCACTTAGTTGATCCAAAAAAATATTGACACCAAAATGAGCAATGTATACAAATATTGACACTTCAGGTATTCTTTTGCCCGATTGTGTTTTTTCCTTGGCAATATACTTGGGCACAGTGTCAAATGTGGCTACTTAAATGTCAATGCATGGTAAAGAAAAGAGGATACATGTAATATCAACCCTTATTTCCAAGCTAACTAGTAGTAGGGGTGATCGATCGCCAGTCCATCTACTTAATGTGAGCATAACCGACATAACTATCAAGTTCATGTCTTTCAGTTGTCTGCAATTGTTTTCCTTGTTGTCTCTTTAGTTCAAAAGAGAAGACCTCCTCAAAGTACTCATCTAATTTTCTCTGCAGTCATGCTCTAGGTGTGTCGATTTTGAGAAGAGTTTACCAAAATCCTCTCTGCATAGTGCTAATTAAAACGGATTTGGAGTGTCGTATCTTGAGGGGTATAGTCCGTGAAGTTGCTTATCACCATTGTTAAGACCTAATTGCCTTAAGGAAATTTGATTAGCAATATCTCACCTCATGTGTAATTTCATTACAATTTTATAGCAACTTGATTCGTAATTGTATCCTCATTTGCTCATTGACTTTATCATCATTGAAATCGTTATCGTTTTTCTATGTTATTATTATTATTTTTTGTTACGACAAACAATATTGCGTATGCTTTCCCAATGCATTAAGACTATTGTTCCAACCAATGTATGAGTGATTGGGCATATGGGAACAAAACGATTCAGAAAAGGGAAATGGGTTTGATTGAGTAGGGTTCGGGGATGGACCAGTGAGTTGGCTTAATGGATGCTTAGGGTTTTGGTAGGGTTATGGAATGGGGATTTGGGTGTTGCGTAGTCGTTAAGCTGCGTTTGGTCATTATCGTGGCCTGCCTTAATCTGGCCTAGAGGGTCTGGCGAGTTTAGAGGTGTTGCCTTCGATCAATAGCATGGACTCTCCCAAGTTCTATCCACGTGATGTTGAATTTCAATGTGATTAACAATTTAAATACTATCAGGAGTCGTCACTAGCTTATTGGGGTCGGCTAGAAACTAATCAAGACACGGAAGTGTTATCTCGATTTCTACGCAACCAGAGTTTCTAAGTTTGGGAACTTGCTTACACTTACTAAATAATTAGCGTCCTTTTGGTACTTAACCAATTAAAATTTCCTAAAGTGATCACACATTCTGCATATCAATGTAAGCTTACGTCTAACCGGTACCCAATGGTCATGCATAATTATTTTTTTTTGTCATTTCATGCAATTACCTATTTACCCTTAACCTAGTATTTAGGGAACGATTAACAAGCATTTTTTCAAAAGACAGTGTTACAAAAAGCACTCAATCAAGTAACATATGTCAAATATTAGATTGGAATGAACACATGCATACCAAATCTATAATGTCAACATTTAAAGAAAATAACTTCGATGCGTGGATTGGGTGTATAAAAATGGACTGGATTGGACGTCGGTCTTTAGTCACCAAGCCTCAATGGGCTATCCTATCCATAAGCATCGTTGTCGATTGCCACATTGAAATATCAATTTCCGGCATTGCGAATTCAACTCAAAGTAGATAATCAACGAAGTTTATTCAATTAAAGGATAAAATGAATGTCTCGAATTAAACTTTAATTCTAGAAAAAAATGGCAATATTTTCCCTCCATGGCTTACCCAACAATTGGGCGATCAAGTTATGTGCGATTTTCTCGGCAGTTGGCAGCTGGCAATTGGCCATTGATTTTCTAATGTGGTCATCACAATAGCGTCAATCATACTTGTCTTTTAATTATTTAGTACAGGTCTTAATAGATCTATTCTCTTTCATTTACTGATGGAGGCAATATTTGATGTAATGAAAATGTTAGGCAGAAAGTGGTTTTGTCTTGATATATAGAAATGATATGATTGATTGAAAAGTTTTGAAAATTATTAAATAGTTCTAAAAACTAGAAAAATTTTGATTCACATATATCAACGAGAATTGTTATTAATGTACATTAAAGTTGTCTAAAATTATCCAAGCACATCGTGTTGGCCGGAACATGCTCAGCTACTTTGAAAAAAAAATGTGTTTAAATATATCATAAATGGGTCAAAAGGATTGACTCGTCAAAGAAATGTTTGCCATTCAGACACGCCTAGCTCTTGTACATGTCTAGTTATTAGAAGCCGGAGCGAAAGATGGTCGCTCTTAATTTAGTATCCTCTTACCATATTGTTGTTTCTTGATACACCTAGACAGACAAGGACATTATAACAAGATATACTAGGACAATGAACAAGGCCAAAGAAGTGCCAGATAAAGTCACAAGGTATCGTTGCATCCAAAGAAGTTCACCACTATTTAAATTAAAATCAGAAGCGACTTGTGAAGTTCAAAGAGACGTTAAGCAATCGAACAAAGGTGCAAGACCAATGGCAAGCTTACCGGTGGACATTCTAATGGAGATCTTCTTGAGGCTCTACCCAAGAACTTTGGTCCGATTCAGGTGTGTCTGTAAATCTTGGAATTCTCTTCTCACCGGCCCCTATTTCATCAAAGCTCATCTTGAAAGATCGATCAAATCGCACAAATTCGATCTTCTTAAGTATGATTTAGATAACTTTTCGAGAGTACAGGTTCGCCAATCTCCCACGAATGAACTATCCGATCTCAATACATCGTTTGTCAAAGATTGCAAAAAATTCAAATTAGTTGGTTCGTGCAATGGAATTGTTTGTCTATCCACTTTTGACGGACAGAATCCTCACCACTCAAAAGTCTTTCTATGGAACCCATCAACTCGTGCTAACATAGCCCTTCCTCGATCCGGCTATCCTGTGTCAAACTTGGTTGGATACGGATTCGATCCCTCAAGTGGTCATCCAGATGATTTCATAGTAGTCAACGTGAATATACATTTTGAACAACGCCCCCACTATACCTCTCAAGTGGAGGTGTATAGTTTTAGAAGAAATTGTTGGAAGCAACTCGGCAACATTTTCCCCCCATCGCTTACCCAACACTTAGGCGATCAAGTCATCTTCGAGAATTTCATCTGTTGGTGCCCTTGTTTTCGCCTTAATCGCGAACTCATCACATTGTTGGTCCTATTTGACGTAGTTAAAGATGTTTTCCAAACAATAGCATTTCCGGATACAATGCCTTCTGAAGAGAAACATATCGGCTTATTGGATGGACGCTTGTCTCTAATTGCACATAACTCATCGGCTGGACATTATGAAGTGTGGATCATGAAGGAGTTCGCCGTCTGCGAATCATGGACAAAGTTGTGTGCGATCGGAGTGTCTACGAGAAGCGCTGTACGTTATCGGTCGCTAGGGTTTGCAGATTCCGGAGAAGTTTTCTTCGTAAGCAGATGGTATAGGGGTGTACGCTTGAAATCTCCCACTTACTTGGTTGCGTACAACATGCAGAGTGAAAAGTTCGAGGCGTCTAAAGTCAAAGTCGATTCATACTATAGCACTCGACTTGTTACTTGTACAGAGAGTTTGATTTCCCTCTCGTTCACAAACAATGCTGAGCAGTAGCTGGTTGGGAAAAAGTGCTGTTCAGACTAAAGAATACGTGTAGAGGAATATGTTGTTCTATAGTAAAGAGACTTCTACTTGTATGATTAAGATCCTCTCTTTTATTTCCACGTACTTTTTCATAATATAGCTCTTTGCATGGTTTTCAATTTATGGATGGATTGCTGTGCAATCTGCTATCTGGTGATCAAAGAACGGGTTGGTGGAACGCAAGTAGATGTTCATATAATGAGATAAGGAACGGGAATGCCGTTAACCTTGTTTGAGGTTGATTTTACTATCCCATGAACAAAAGAAAACAAATAACAATCTTGGGTTTCATAAAGGCCATGATATGTGGAAAAGGATTTTACGGGCAAAAGTACGCCTAGGGTGTTAATATTTGTGTGTGGCATTGGCGCTCACTTTGGTACCAATATTTTTTTTTATCACTTAAGTATCAAATTGGAGAAAAATGATTACTTTAGTGTCAATATGAGAAATTTCAGCCAAAATATATACATGACATTTTTATTTAAAACGTTTTATTGCCCTATCATTTATAAGTCCTTGTGGAAATTTTCTTTTTAAAAAATCCATGTGGTAATTTTTATTAGAACATTCACTCTTAAAATTAAAAATAAAAAAAATATAAAAAGTAAAAACTCAATGACAGCGGCTAGGGCTGTACATAGCCCTGATCACTACCACCCACCATTGCTTGCAATGGCTATGACTGGTGGGGCCAAATTGGTCGGTGGGGCTGGGGTCGCCTCACCGAACACTGGCAAAGGTTGTGGCCCTCCCCTAGATAGGGCGAGGGTTGATGACCTGTGGCCAGGCCAATGGTTGCAAGACCCTCATCTAGAGTTGGGCGAGGGTTGCTGGCCCTTGTGAGCGCTCGACAGTGGCAAGACAGCCCTTGCCGCTAGCTTTTCTTTAAATTTTTTGCTTGTTCTTGTTATTTAGTTATTTGTAGCTTAATTTCTAATTTCTAATTTTTTTAGTACAAATTAGGGAGTAAATTTTGATATTTTTTAGACAAAGTGGTGGAGATTGCATTGTAATTTTTCTGATGCAAATGTTGAAGTCCTGATGCTTCTTTAGCCATTTTTAATTTTTTTTTTATTTTTCATTCTTATTTTTAGCATATTTTTAATTTTTATTATTTGGTGGAATTATTTTGATGAATTTTTGGCCTTTTTTTTTTATTGCTGACTAGGATCCTTCGGCGAGCCATTAGACGCCACGTAAGATTTCCCACGACGTGCACTAGAGTTGACACTCAAATAATTATTTTTCAAAAAAATTGGCATTTAAGTGATAAAAAAATATTGGCATTAAAGTGTCCTTTTACTGGATTTTATGTCACTAAAATAATGGTGTACATGGGAATTTTAGGATATGTAATAGAAATCTAGGAAATTTCCAAAAAAAGCTGGAAGTGGTCATTCAGGCCCAAAAAAAGGACCAATCTGTGTGTTATTGTCCAGAGGCTTTTAAGCATATTAATACCACGTCCATATTCCGGCAACTCAATCGATGTGTTATTGTCCAAAGGCTTTTAAGCATATTAATACCACGTCCATATTCTGGCAACTCAATCAGTGTGTTATTGTCCAAAGGCTTAAAAAAAAAAGACTTTTCTTCCTCGTTGTTGCTGTTCTTCTTCTTCTTTTTCTTCTTCCTCGTCCTCCTCCTCCTCCAAGCTATGGTTGTCCCTAGTCATCATCTTCTTCGTCAATGTTGAAGATAGGTGCAGCCACATTGAGGCTCCAGAGGGAGGCGAGCTCAAGGGCGAAGGGGCAGTTAGAGCAGTTATTGCTCCGGGAGAGATGGAGGTAGGAGGGGACGGGAAAGGCGATATGGGTTGTTGGTTTTCTAATAGTCCTGGGCACTTGTCACATACATGAATACGTAACATATGCACAGCGGAAGAAAATAAAATCAAACGGCGCCCCGGATCGACTTAGAAATCCTCGTATGCTTTAATCGAAAATCAAAATTTCTAAAGCTAGTTTAGAAACGTACCTGGATAACAGAGGTTGGATGCGGCTCTGCTTCTTTGTCCTCGAGCCCAAGAGGTATCGGGCCTCTAGTTCAGACACGCCCCGATACCTGTGCGACCTTGAAGACGGAGATTCGGAGAAACGGCCCTCGGATTATGTAAATAATCCTCGCGGCGTCTCAATCCAAACCCTTCGTTTTCAACCAATGGAAACACAAACTTTGTGTATCCGAATTGGTCGATTCTTGAGCTCACTTTCTCACGAAATTTGGCATGTCTATATGTGTTTCTCTCGAGTGTCTAACATGTTAGTTTGAGGGCCCTCACCTCTATTTATAGAGGTGAGATGAGGGAGAGAAAAGGAGGGAGGGGCGGTTTAAACCACCCCACTAGAACCTCTTCTCGTGGCAGCCAATAGGAGGTCACCACGTGTCCTAGACGCTGGCCCACATGGCCAGCTAGACGCTGGTCAAAGGTAATCAAACCGCCTTTGACCAGCCACGTGGGCCTCGCCCATTGGGCAGTGGTCAAAGGCGGTTTGACTGCCTTTGACCAGCCCGTCGGCCAGTTTTGGACGGCCCAAAAATCATCATTTTGAGTGACGATTCTCATTCACGGGCTCTAGACATTCTAGATTTGAAGTCTCTCGAGTTTCGTGATCAAATCACGTCGTTTGACGTGCCAAATGTCTCTGTCAAACAAATAGAAATTATATCCTACTTTTGACAATTTCTATAATATAACATTTCTTATCTTTTCTTTTGGATAATTATTTTTATCCAAATCATCGATGACATCATCCTGATATCATGCATGTGTCATTTATTTCGCCTTTAGTGAGTATTAGAAAAGGGAAGCAAATCCAATCTGCTTCAGCACCTTTTGACTATCCAAATAGTCCTATCACTTTCTCACGATCCCGTCTTCGTTATAGACATCGCCAGATGTCGATTAAGGCGTGTGACATCTCTAGATTCACCCATGAACTGGCAGTTAGATTCCTCACGAAATTGATTGTCCCCAATCAATCTTTAGACCCCCACAAACCATGAATGACGTCTAGCAACATATCACGGTTTCCCAGTCAAAATGAAGTGTGAGGACAAAGTGAACCTGTTGGCCTTGGTTCGGTGTTATTCAGTCCTTATGTCTTACCATATCCCGATCGAATGAGAGCCATGGATATATGAGTCAAACCCACAGATTCGATCATATGCACAAATCTATCTGACGTGCATTTGGCGAGACTCCTCTTGACTTCTGCCTTGGACAAGGACTTTTTAATGCACCGTCACGCATAGATCGCATATGACATCAACCTCATCTAATGAGGAGATAGATCCCGACTGTTGCCAATGCCTGTGACTTCATATATGGAGGACTGTGACCATTATGCCCAAAGGCGGATTAATGATCGGCGAATATTGTACCTGTGAACCACAGCTATCCAATATACAAGTCAGCATCGTGACTCAGGTCTGAGGACCATTAACACACCAAAGCCAAGAACAATCGAGATATTGACGAAGTACAAAGCCTCCATGTTAGCCAATCGTTTCTTCTGTCACGTTCAGTGAATTCGATCGAACTCGTTTCGATACGGACACCTGTGTTCCAGCTTAGTTGTCTAACGTCCGATAACTTGTGACTTGTCATCCCTATTGGGCATCCAATGCTCAATAGCGAGACTGCGAACACACTGGTTTCCCAACTCGTGGACGCCCAATCCACGATTCTTCGACCAAGAACCAATTTGAAGATCAGGGACCAACTGATGACCCATCACACATATTCTTGACGTCTCAAGAATGGGTATCAGTTCCAACTGATTTAATGGACTTTATTCATCTAAATAAAGGGACAAGATGAATAAACATGTGTCTTGCCATTAATAAAATATCGATAATACAATATCCATGCCATATATGTGACCATCACATGGTTCCTTTAGGGCATACTTCTAACATGGGTGTCCTAGTCGCAGTCCTAGCAGAGGACGAGGTCGTCTAGTGGAGCAACCGGCGAAGGTGCAACTGTCGCAAATCTGGGAGCAGAGGTACTTGGGGATAGGAGGTTGGCAGAGTGGACGTGGTGGTCGTAGAAAAGGTAGAGCTTGGCCGCATCGTCGCTCTCGTATGGTTCTTTCTTTTTCTTTCCCTCTACTCATCTTCTTCTTTTGGTTCCAGGCCATAGCAGAGCTGGTGCCTCATCATCTTCTTCCTCCTCCTCAATTTTGTTTCACCATGGTTCAGTCAAGGAGTATCCTCTTCTGTGCGGCCTCAAATTTAGCCCCTTCAAAAACACCATCGCTGTCTCTTACATTCTCGATCGCTCTGAAACCTCCGCCAACTTCAGAATCTTTCGCATTAGGAATAAGCGTCGTTGGATAACGTAAAACCGCTCTGTAAAAGGGGGAGATGTCGTATCTTTCTTTTCTCACCTTTTCATTACTTCGAATATTAACCCCTCGAAGACAAACGAAAGAAATTAAATCTTTCCCGGAATTACTCCTCTATTAAATAATAAAAAGACAAATAGGGATATAATCATAACATTCTTATATTATAACTATAATTTCGTTTACTTTCCCAAGCATGTACCATTCATGCTATATATCTCTTCTATATCTGACTTTGTCTTATCCTAAACAGCTACTAAACACAAGATATGATAAAAACATATTTTATTCTGGCTTTTATCTGGACAATCAAACACATTAATTCCTATAAGGGTAAATGGCACAAATAGTCACCAAACTTTAGCCCAATATATAATCTCGTTCCTAAAAGTTAAATTTGTTCAATGTATTCCATGAATTTTAGCCAAATGTGCAATGTGATCCATGAGTTTTTAATTTATTCAATGTATTTCATGAACTTTAGCCCAATGTGCATGTGGTCCTGAAACTTTTAATTTGTTCAATGGAGTCCATTGACTTTTGAAAAATGTTCAATTTAGTCCTTGAACCATATAAAAATGTATGAGACGCTAGACCTGGCCCTTGAATTGTAGTCTCAAATCCAAATCTCGAGGCAAGCATCCATTCAAGGAGGGCCAATCTGGCCGTGAAGTTCCAAGACCTCTACGGGTTCATCATGGAGGGTAATAAGGAAGGCTTTCACCCGATGCCAGCTAGGGAAACCCTCACCTTCGCCCACCTAGGTGAGGGTGGCCCTCGCTTAAGGCCGGGAGGAGAGGAGAGGTGAGAGGAAAAATAAAACAAAAAAGACAAGGAAAAGAGAAAATAGAAAAAAATAAAAAAATAAAAAAATGTAAAGGATAGAAATGCCCTTTGGCTAGACTCTTCTTTGAAATGATTTGAGAACTTCAAACCCTTATTTGAAACAAGATTCAGATTAAACACCTATTTAAAAAAATGATGATACTTCAAGCCTTATTTGAAAGTTTTCCTAAAAATTATAGGTGTGCAGTGACAATGACATGTCCCGCTTATGGCAACAACGAGAAAGAAGAAGTGCGATTGTCGGTAATGGGACAACCTATCGGCGGAGGCGGAGGCGGTGCCATGGATAAGAATGAATATGTCTGGACATGTTTACATGCACTTCTCTCACTTTTCCTATTCGAACAATATCGCACAAGGCATTGTATCCAGCAGTGCCATTCGCAGGAAAACATCTTCGACTACATCAGATAGGATCAACAATGTGACGGTTTCTCGAGAAAGGGAGGAAAATAACCCCAAGATGCTTCCAACAATTTCTTGTCACACTGTACACCTTCACCTGGGAGGTACAGTTCCGATGTTCTTTGGGCAAATGCTTACGTTGACTACTTCAAAATCATCGAGATGGCAACTCAAGCGATCAAATCCAAATCCAGCTAAGTCCGACACGTAGAAGCTGGGTTGAGGGAAGGGGCACGTTTTGACCGGTTAACGGGTTCCAAAGAAAGACCTTCGAGTGGGGTTCTTACTGTTGACAGCGACTAAACAAACAATTCCCATTTCGTGAAACCTACTAAAATGGCCTTCCCGTGATCTTGGACGAATGAGAGCAGATAATTCATGATTCAGGAGAATACCACATCTGCGCTCCCAATTGGGTATTCATGATTCAGGAGAATACCACATCTGCGCTCCCAATTGGGTATTCGTGTCGTACGTAACAAGATCGAACTTTCGCTTTCTGTAGGTGTGTGAACAGATCCTTTTTTTTTTTTAGGAAATTCGAACCGAGTGGAATCGTTTGGATGTGCATTAGCTTTGCATCGAGCCGAACATTAACCGAAGACCTGGTTCGATTTCTTTTCTTTTTTTCTTCTTTTCTTCTTTTTTTCCTCAGCTCTTTACTCACCGTTCCGATAACGCGCTCAATTCATTTTCCCTATTCGTTTCTGCTAAGCGGATTGGGCTGTTTTTCCATTCAACCCAACCAGGAAAAAAAAACTAGTTTTTTCTCCTTATTCAAACCAAACTAAACCGAATTGAAAATGCATGAAATTTCTGTTCGGTTAAATTTTTTGTTCTTTTTTTTTTACACCCCTAGCTGCCTGGTTGATCTCTCTAGATAAGCTCTGGTGAAGGAGGTGTGAGTGACGAGAACACGTCAAGATCTATGCACACGAACCGAACCGAAGGCCTAGCAAGGATCCTAGAGATAAGATCGTTGGGTTATTTTCGATTTGGATTTTTTTTTGGGTAAGTAGATTTTGAATTTTTTTACCAAAATAGGGCAAAAAAAAAATTATTTACCGAATTGGGGCCCGTGCGGCACTCCAAATGCCACTTAGGCCCCATGCAATAGTCTAAACATGACGTGGGCCTGAGCAGCATTCAAAGTGCCGCACGGGCCATGTGGCATTCCTTGTGCCACGCGGGCCCATGCGGCCCAAGGGCTAGCAAGGGCTTTTTTTTCAATATCTTTTGTGTTTTTAATTATATTTAAAATATTTATATTTATATACATTTTATTTTGAGGCTATGTAATTAATTTATTTAGTATGTAAATAATTAATTTATTAAATTAATTATTTACATGCTAAATAAATTAATTACATACATATCAATAAAATTTTCAAAATTAATTATTGATAATTATGTTATAAAAATAAGCTTCAAAAGGGAAAAAAATATTTGCAAATTTATATAAATATAAAATTATAAAAATAAGTAAAAATTAAGAATTTTTTTCAATTAATAAAATTTATTTAGTATGTAATTAAATAAATAATTTATTAAAATTATAAGAATATGTAAAAAAAATTATAAATTAGAAAGTAAAACTTTCAATTAATATGATTTATTTAGTATGTAAATAAATAGTTAATTTATTAAGATGAATTTTTATATAAATTTTTATTAATTATATTATTTTTATAACATAATTATCAATAATCAATTAAAAATATATTAAGATACATGTAATCAATTTATTTACTATGTAAATAATTAGTAAAAATATTCACGAGGCCGACGCGGCAGTTTTTTTTTCAATTTCATATTTTTTTCCATTTTTTTACAATTTTATATTTATATAAATTTATAAATATAATTTTTTTCCTTTTGAAACTTAATTTTATAACATAATTATCAAAAAATAATTGAAAATTTTATTAGTATGTAAGTAATTAATTTATTAAGATAAAGTTTTTATATAAATTTTTATTAATTATTTACCTACTGAATAAATTAATTATATATATATATATATATATCTGAAGAAATTTTTTAATTATTTATTGCTAATTATGTAATAAAATAAGCTTCAAAATAAAAATTTATATAAAAAAGGCCTTGCTGGCCCTTGGGCAGCACAGGCCCATGCAGCACAAGGAATACCGCATGGGCCCATGCGGCAGGCGCGGCACTTTGAATGTTGCCTGGGCCCGTGCGGTGTTTGGCGTGTCGCCCGGGCCCCAATTCGATAAATATATATTTTTTGCCCTATTTTGATTAAAAAAATCAAAACATAAATTGAAAAAAAGAACCCTAAGATCGCCATTGTTTTTGTAGAATTTATTAAGCTTATTATTATTATTATTATTTCGGAATTTTTGTAGAGTTGTTCAAGTAGGAAATATCTTCAGACTCCATAATTGCTTCTGATTTCGATGTCGATGACGATTCATTTATATTGGACGTGATGATGCCTTTTTGACTTATCCAGAACACAACTTTTTTGGGCCCTTTAATCCTTACCCAAAAAAAAATTTTAAAAAAAAACTTTTTGGGCCCTATCCAATTAAAATAGAAGGTCTTTGTCACATTATTGGCAGTCAATTTAGGGTTACCAAAGAAAATATAATATAATAGTATTCTTGTATGGTTCTATCTTGAACCAGTAAATGCAACTCCCCGACTCTTTTCTTCCAATTTGAATTTGAATGTTGTTTCAGTAGTTAGCCAAATTATTTTCGTTAGTCATGATCCATGCACGTGAATAAAGTTCAATTTGTCATTAAATCTTGCAGAAAGTATACTTTTGCCCTCGCTTGAAAAGACAACACTAAAACGCAGCAATGGGAAAAAAAAGAACGTTGAAAGTGAAGAGAATTGTAAAAGTTGCTAGAGGGATAACCGCGACATAAAAAAAAAACATGATAACGGCAAATTAATTAGGGTGGACAATTTTTTTTCACAACACCCATTACTACATAGTTCATTAAGGGCGCTCAAAATCGAGTATAACCGTGTTCAATCATAAACGCATCAACTCTGTTTGTATAAGAAAAATAAACATGCATGTCTCTGTTGACATGACCAATTTTAACCAGTTCATGACATGTTTAATAAAATACGTCAACATTTCATCTATATCAAAATTAATCATGCCCCCACTTTATCCGAGAGCGAAGAAAGATCAAATGAATGCCTACCCACATTACTTGGAGAAGCCCTCCCAAAACAATCGAACATTTCATTTAATCTTATGTGACTAACTTAGGCTTCATTTGTTTTATGAAAAAATGAGCGATTTAAAAAAAAATTTCAAGAAAGTAATCGCTTATATCACTTAAAATAATGAATAAATGAGATTTTTCATCACTTATGAAAATAATTAGGCATAAATTATTATCGATAATAAATATTCTTCATTGATTAATTTTTCTAAATGATATAAGGAATCACTTCTTGAAAAATATTTTTTAAATTATTTATTTTTTGTGAAATAAACAAAGCTTTAGTTATATTGTGTTACAACGACTCGGTAAAGTAACAAATTAATAATGATGGTATGATAGCGCCGCAGATATTGATGAGAAAGTTGGTGACCAATGTGACACGAGGCAACATCTAGTGTAGGTGGGATGTATCGTCTGAATCTCTTGATCTGTATTTTCTAATTTGACTATTCTTTAAAATAAAACATCGAATAAATATGTGAATTTTCCAGCGATTTTTTTTTTCTTGGGGTCGAAATCTTCCCACGATTCGAATCATCCTATTATAATAAAGGAGAGATTTTCAACACTTGTGGAGCAACACCAGGCGTGTAAGTCTTTGATCTTTATGACGGGACGCTTTAAGGAAGGTTCGCACGCTGGTCAAATAAGCAACCCCCAAAAGGAGTTAGACCGTCTAATTTTGAAAAAACCCATCAATTTTAGTAAATTGTGAACAAGTTGCTTGCGCAAATATAAAAACATACGGCATTCTACGCAAAATGGGTTTCATACGCTCTCGATTGATTGAAAATTGTGACTCGTATCTCTCAAATAAGCATCGCTTGTGTAATTATTTAGGTAACTGCTTAGAGAACAATATGATTATTCAATTTAGTTCGATGTTGAAGTCATTTCCACTAAAGCGAGACGAAAACGGAGTTTACAGTGTTTTCCGCATCGTGACCCATTAAAACGAAGTCGAAGATTCCGACATCTCTCGGCTCTCACGCTTGAACCCATTTTGGATTCATTTTTCGGGTAAAAAAGAAAAAGAAAGAATATGAAGGGGAACTAAAGGCTGAATTGATTGCCCCAAAGATGAAAGGAAAACTCGAAAGCACGAGTATATATCACGATAATAGGTGTACCATGACAATAACATGTCCCATTTACATTAAATCGAATGCTAAACACAAAGAGCGACAAGTAGGACAGCCGGCGATCCTCGCCGGGAATTCCTAGCAGCAGGCATCCAGGACGCAACAACAGCACAGCGCAGCACAGCTGGTGAAGAAGAAGAAGAAGAGGAGGAGGAGGAGGAATTAGGACAAGTTAATGTATGATTAGCTGAACCTATAAAATTAAAAATAAAAGCCAAAAAAAGAAAAAAAAAATAGGGCTACATTGTGCGATAATTACTTACCAGCCCTTCCAGAAGCCGTCGCCCTTAGTCTTGGTCTCGATAGGGACGGCGTTCTGGGGAGCCTGTTGGCCGTCCCTCGTCGGATAGCCGACCGGTGGGGGCGGCGCCACGTACATCGTTGCCGACGCCGGTGGCGGGTAGGCCACTGCACATGTAATTACATACCGTCATCAAAGGTCATCGGAATATGAATACACATCAGCATAATTCAAGCAGTATAGTTCGGAAAAAATTGTTTGAACTTCGGTGGAGGGGCCACCGGCCGCCAGAAGACTGGCGGCGGCTCCGACCAAGAAGTCAAACAAGAGTTCTAACCGGAAAGGACAAGTGCAAGTTGATATCTTCGTCAAGATGAAGAAAATTCAAAAGCAAGAAAGACTGGACAGGCATACAAACGACTCCTGAACTGCAGCTACAATGGCCGATCGACCAGTATTCGACTCGGAGCATTCTCGCATGAAAAAGAAGCGATTTTTTCGAGATAAAATCGGCGAATTTGGAGGGAAAGGATCGAAATCGAAAAGAGCAGGAGGGATCGACGGGGATCTAGGATGGGTTCGATCATTATTACCTGGGATCTGGTTCTGGTTGTCGTACTGGCTCATCTTGGATCGGGAAACGTCGAACAAGCCTGTGCTTCAAGAGAGAGAGAGAGAGAGAGAGAGAGAGAGAGAGATGATGCAGATGATAGAGAGAGAAAGTAAGAGAGAAGATAGGATGGAGAGAGAGTGGAGGTATGGTGCGAGATTTATAGAAGAAGAATGGAGGAGGGACGGAGGGAGGAAGGAAGGAAGGAACGGAGAAAGATGGAGCAGGTGGTTGACGATGACGATGCTTCCGAAGGCGCGTCACGCGGCGTGATCTCGATTACCCAAAGCAAACGCGACGAGGCAGAAAATATTTATTTACACTCCATCTTTGAATAAAGAGGTTATGCTGGTTAGCTAAATTTTTTTTTTTTTTGGTCGTTAGTCGTGCGCTTTGTCCGTGAATAAGGTCGGATTTCCCGTTAGTCTCTATCTGCTTTCCGGCGAGTTGTGTCGAAAAACATATCCTCGTTTTTTGGCGATTACATCGCTTAGGAAAATGAGCGGTCGGGTAGTTTTCATGTAATCGACCAAAGACTGTGCTTAAGTTCAGATAAATGATTTACTCTTTAAAAAAGAAAACCATAAATCATATCTTAAAATATGACGAGACAACGATCATTAGACCAGATATCTCGGCACTTTGGCACGGGAACCCCGATATACGTGTGCAAGTCCGCGATGGCCGAGCCCAAGTCACTTGAATCCCACACCCGAATCCTGAGTAGCCGTGCATGGAAACCCAGCTCCCCTGCCCAACTCATCAAAGCCCAAGCCAGCATCCATAGAGGCCAAGCAAGGGACTTTAGTGCCCCTGGCGGTTGTGCCTAGGCACTCGGCTCTCATGCCTAAGTCACTAGCAGTTGGTTGTCGGTTAATCGAGGCGTGGCATAGCCCCTTGGCAGCCAAGCTCAAGTCCAATAAGTCCGAGGATCCTCGAGGTCAAGCTCGAGACCTCAGTGCCTAGTTCGGGTCCTTGGCAGCTGTGCCTGAGTTCTTGCTCCAATGGCCAAGTCATCAGGGCTCGAGCCTAGTTCCTACAATGAGAACTTTGGGGGTTGACCCTGAGTCCCTCAAGGCTGAGGCCTAGTCCCTAATGCCCCAACTAGGGTCCTTGGTACTCAAGTTCGGAATCCTGGCGAATTCCCCAAGGTCCCTCGAGGTTAGGCTCAAGGCCTCGAAATAGATGCACGAATCTTCCGCGGTTGTGCCCAACTACTTAGGACCCCAACATTGGGGCCCAAGTACGCCAAGGCTGGCCCAGGACCTAAACATCCGATGGCTTCCATATAAACGGAAAAAAAAAATTGTTTACAATCCATAAAATTAGTAATGTTATAAAAATTTAATTGACAAAAAAAATTATTTAAATATGGTGATCAAGTATGTATAGCTCTTAAAGGCGTAATTATTTTTATTTACATCACATGCACATTCACTTACCTTCCAACAAAAACCCACGATTCTTCTAATTTGTTTGCGAAGATGCTATTATTCCCAAACAATTCATGATTCACTAGACAATCATACGTCTTAATATCCATACCAAATAGTGGAGAGAGACCTTCTCGTAGCTATAGCACGAAAAGCATATGCATATAAGGGAAAATCTCAACCATACAAATAAGTACAGGATAATTCCCTCCAAGGTATTCTTTTAGTCCGAATAAACAATGTTCCAACCACCTAATGCTCAGCAATGTACGTGGATGGCAGAGAAGTCCAACAGCCGATGCAGGTAACCGGTCGGATTTTGCATGAAGCACCTGGAATCCGTTTTGTTTCACGGAAAATATTTTCCTGAAAAAACACTTTCTTCAATTTCAAGTGTTTGAGAGGCGGAAAATGAGTAATTAACGAAAAATATTTTTCGATTAACGGAAAAAGCCTTCTAAAACTAAGGAGAATGATTTCTCTCTTTTTTTTTTAAGCCAAAAAAAAGAAATCATCTTCCTCTTGTTCTCATGGGCTATCATCATCTTCCTCACGCGGAATCCCCCCACCCTGACCGTCTCTTACTCTCTTGATTTCTTTCTCCTTCATTGCCTCTCTCTCTCTCTCTCTCTCTCTCTCTCTCTCTCTCTCGATCTCGATCTCGATCGATCGATCGACACTTTCTTGCCATAGCAATTGACTTGGAAGGAGGCAGGAGAACTTCTGCAGCATCTCCAAGGAAAGGAATAATTGAGACCGTCGCAACTAGCAGTCTTCGTCTCTCTATCCCTCGCCTCAAAACCCCAACTCTGCGAGGAGTTGTCGAATCCTTGCTATCTTGCTTGACATCTGATCATTGAGCCTCGCTAGATCTAGCAAAATCGAGGCGCCTCCTCGATAGCCTTGAGCAAGGCTTGCCTTGATTCGACGAGGCTCGAGCTTGGGATTGCTGGGACTAGCCAAGCCTCAAGCTTGCCAACCTGCTCATGGCCAATCGCCGAGCTGAGGAAGGAGGAAGGAGCGACGGGTGGAGGAAGGAAGAAGGAGGAGGAAGAAGGAGAAAAGATAAAATAAAATAAACTAAAAAGAAAAGATAAAATTTTCAAATTTTAAAAAATAAAAATAAAAAGAAAGTGCAAAATAATTTAAAATTTTAAAAATAAAAAAATTATGAATGATGAAAATTGATTTTCATTATCAAACGACGAAAAATATTTTTCAATTCGCTTTTAGGTTTCAGCCAAATACCAGAAAATATCTTCATTTTTCTGGAAAATAATTTCCTGAAAAATATTTTTCAGATAAGTTTCATTTTTCGTGAAACAACCGGAGCCTAAAGTTAGAATATTGGACAGAAATATAATTCATGAATATCTCGGACATAAATATGTTGGACTACGTTAGAGAGACTTCTATTTGTCTGATTAAGATTCTATCTTCCTTTCCAATTGCATGGGAGGCACAGCTGGGGAATTCTTCGAAATAAAGATCTGCTTTGACTATTTTAAAGCCATCGAGATGATATCTCCACGAGATCGAATCCAAAGCCAACCAAGTTTGACACATGAAAGTTGGGTTGAGGAAGGACTACTTTTTTTACTAAAGATCTTTGAGGTGTGAGGGTTCTTGTTGTCACAAGCGGACAAACAAAAAATTTCCATTGCCTGGACCAACTAAAATGGACCTTATTGTGATTTTTGGATAAATGAGACACTGATATTAGATGGTTCGTCTTCAAGAGAATAACGCGTGTACATTCTCGAAAGATTGGGAAAAGTTATAAAAAAAAGTCCCAAATGTATTGCAATTATGTCAGTTTATTCTATCCAACCAATTTTGCCGGCTGATGCTGATGTGGTGCTATCTGCATTAACGTAGACTTTTTTAAAATAAAATTTCAGTAATTTTTATTTTTTATAATTTTGTTTTATTTTTTTTCTTTATGTTTTGTTTTCAGCTGTGTAAGGGTTCGGGAAAAGACTAAAAAAATTCAAAAAAAATTCATAAATATTCTTAAAAAGAATCCATGTCAGTACTGGTAGTGGGAAGTCGGCACCAGTCGATCGAAATTGCCTAAATAGACTGAATTGGCACAAATACAAAAAGCTTAAGACTAATTGGCACAAATACAAAAAGTTTAGACTAAATTGATATTAAAAAAAAAGAATTTAGGACCGAATGTCACCATTATAACAGGTGTAAAACTTTTTTGGTAATTCCCCAAAAGGTTGCTGAAGTCGTATCTAACAAGATCTGAGTTTTTGCCATTTGGTTAATCTCCCAAGAAAAGTTTTGATGAAGAAATACGCTGGTGAGGAGAACCTTCCAAGATCTACAGATACAGGGAACCAAAGCTCTTGGTCGGGAATAACAGCTCCATTAGAAGGTCAAATGGAATGCTCTCTGTGACCATGCCATGCCTTTAATTTGACTTATCCAGAAGACATCTTTTTTGACCTGTTGAATTATTATACCTAACTTAACCACACACAAAAAAAAAAGAATTGTTAAATCTCGTAAAAGGTCTCTTGTGATCAAATGGGAATTATTCCTCAGTCTTTAATTCCCCGGTTATGGTCTTATGAATTATATGAACAATGGACAAGTTGTGAACATGATTCCGCATGATTTCGCCGCTTTCAAAAGGGGTGAACGGCTCCTAATCCAGTCCGATTCCATCAAGAACCAGAAACTAAACTGGTGGTCTTGATTCTCAATTTCTATAACCGGGGACCGAAGAGGATAGGGTGGCCGAGGTGAGCCCCTCTCTTAACCGGCATAATCGTTCATGCCTGAGTTGATGTATGGAAGAACCCGAAGCTTAGAGAAAGTAATTTCGCTTCTGCCAGATTCCAGACATGCTATGTATTTCTTGGTCCTTCTTGTTTGAATAGATTTGACCTGCGCCGAACAGGATATCTGTACTAAAGGGACTTAATAATAATAATAACAGCAGCAGCAGCAACTCAGGCCCGAATGCTGCCGAAGCTTCTTGTGATTATCGGTGCAATTCTGGGATTAATAGTATTGGAGCTTCTGTTCCTCTGGTTTGTTCCGAAACTGGCCACCGTCAGGAATTGGACCATCGATTTGGGCAATTCCCGATTCAATCGGTCTGATTTGCTCACCCCTAACTTCTAGTGTCATGAATGGACCTCATTCACTTCCACTTTTGCAAAATAATCAAATTGCTATGCAACGATTCAGCCAGTTTGAGAATATGGTGCCAAACTTCCTGTCTTTTTAACAATTTTACGAACGCATAATGCGAAGAAATCATCACGTTGCTCACCGGAACAGCGTCGATTTCGAACCGAAGGTGTCTGATCACTGGTTTGTGTCCCCTTAGTGATGATTGATGAGTAGTCCGCTGATAAAATTTGCCATATGAGGTAGCAGATCAATTATCAGAAACGAAATACAGCCCCGAAAAAGGTTTGACAAATTACGATCTCTTCATTCATATTGCTTATTTGATTATCATATGAAAATGTAAAGACATTGGCAATGTGTCAAAACTCTGTCGTCACCAAAAACGTGTTGACTTGAAAATCAGGAACCATCTGAAGATTTCCTCCTTCAAGGAATGCTTCCATCAAAGAACCAAAGAAAGGTAAAATGAGAATATATCCAAGCATCACTAGATCCATTATCATACCAAGATCACGACCCATGTACATAATTAATTGAAGTTCTTCCATAAGTAAAGAATAGACAAGCATCGAGCCATAGCATACGATACGACATGCTAAAATATGTCTGCATCTACAAATGTACTGCTTTTATGCAAGACCCACTTTTTACTACTGAGGAGGCAATCATCATACATATGTTTCTCCAAAAATGCTTGGTAGTCGATTAGGTACATACAATCATGAGTCTCATTTCGCTCTCTAAACCTGTTGCACTTTTGCCAATTTAATCTTATACATTTCAACTGCCAATTGAGTTTTAAACATTTTTATATTTTTTCTTGAGTCCATATGGTCAATTTTGGCAGGAATTCGTTGACATGAAAACCACTGTTCCTACATGGCACAATTGGCACTAATTTGAACAATTTTTATTATGTTTTAATATTTTTTGTGAATTTTTTCTTTTCTTTTCTTTTCTTTTTTCCTTTCTTCTTCCTTTTGTATATGGCCAGCCACCGGGCCTCTCCTAGGCAAGGCTCACTGTCACCCACCATAGGTGAGGTCAACCCCGGCGAGGGCTCCCCTTGCCAGATCTACCCTAGGCGAGGCTAACACTTTCGATTCTTATTCTTCGAAAAAAAAATGATACGTATAGTTAATATCAGCATTCATGCGTGCCAAATTAAAATTCATGCTAGAAAGGATAACAAGATAGATGGTCCTCTTGTTGATGACCGTTGAAGTATAGGAGTTGTTCGTTGCTTCAATGGAGTACATTTCCGACTTAGACCTCTCCATAGAGAAACAGGGAATTTTGTGCAGATAATCTTCGGACATCATATCATATCGCCTCGTATATAGAAAAATTGTGGGGTAACGTGAATCTATGACCACCGAGTGTCTCGGCACGATCGAATTTTGCTACTGGAATTTGATGGAGGCAATCAAGAGTTACCACATAGAGATAAAGAACCTTGAAATCCACATGCACGTTTACCGTTTTTCGAAGTACGGAGCTCTTGAAAATTAACAACTTTGTTTTTTTCCCCCCTTAATTTACTTAAATTTATAATAGCATATTCTAAATTTTGAAAGGAAAGAAGAGTGAAAATAAGAACCGGTTCGTCAGCTAAAAGTTGGGGAAGAGGGGAAAACAAAACGCTTGCTTCGCCTTTGCTTCTTGTGTTCGAGCTCACGCGGAGTGACGCGCCTTCGTAAGCATCGTCGACCCACCTGCTCCCTCCTCCTCCGTGTCGTCTTCCTCCTCCATTCTTCTATAAATCTCGCACCATACCTGCACTCTCTCTCCATCCTATCGTCTCTCTCTACCATCTGTATCATCTCTCTCTCTCTCACTCTCTCGCTCGCTCTCCAGGCACACACATATTTCTTCGTGAGCTACATCTCAGTCAACGTTTCCCGATCGAAGATGAGCCAGCACAACAACCAGAACCAAATCCCAGGTAATGATCGAAACCCATCCTAGATCAACCAAATAAAAAAAATAAGAAACAAAAGTCATTATAAACAGACTCTTGTGAGACGTAACAATACATAAAATCACGCTAGAAATCACATCGAAAGGAACCAGAAAGCAAGCGTCGAAAATATCGAGAAACGGAAACGAACCTTCATTTGATAATGTTACTGAATAGGTCGACCGTTGAATGCTTTTAATTCTCGTATGGTTGGAATTGCGATCAAAATCGACAGATCTCAACACGGTATAATTCAGGCGGTTTTCTCGTACCATCATTTTTTTCAATCCCTATTAAATGGCGATCCAAAAGGGAAAAATTTGTACCAGACACGCATAGGGTAATCCGCGATGATACTTAAAATAACGAGCGAGTTCTTTGCTCGATTGAATTCCGTACATCGGCACCGACGAGGGTTATCGAACGAGTTTAATTCCTGATGACATATCAAGATAACTTATTTTCGGTACTTAATGGAATTATTGGATCGCAAATAATTATAGGTTCATTACTCGTTCGGGTGGGCACGATACACGCATATAAATATGTGGGGTCATGACACCGTAAGGGAATCTCGAAAGGTTGAATACAGATCGGAATTGGACGGAACTTTGACAGCTTCTTATTCGCGACACGAGGCGCTTTTTCGGCGGCGACGGCCAACGTGCGGATTAGACAAACCTGAGGAAGCCGCCGCCGTCTTTGTCTGATGCCGCCCAAAGAAGAAAAACGCGGTGTCGTCTCAGGCCGGTCTCCTTCACCGAACAAAGAATATCAATGACAACAGCAATAATGTCGGATTGCGTACGTCTTGCCGTTTTGCCTTTCCTTCGCCGCGTGAAGAACGGGAATGTCTTCGGCGGGGTCGGTCGGTCCGAGCCTTTCGGAAGGCAAACCTTCTTTCGTAAGAAATCTGTTTTCTCGTTCATTCATTTATTTATTGCATTTTTGTTGCGTTGAAGAATGAAGCCCCAAAAAATAAATAGCCTTTCACCTTAAAAAAAGGAAAAAAAAAAAAAGACTTTTCCTTTCTCACTGAGCATTCCCGATAACGTGACTAGAAAATCTATTTTGCTTGAGAAATTAAATGCCAATTTCAAATGTATAGGTAATAGCTCCAAAAATATGTAGAGGTTTATTTATTTATTTTTCAAGAAATTAACGCTGAGAATTTATTAACCCTATTGATAAAATAGGAAGTAATTCTCGATGAGGTAGTAAAAGTAATCAAAACAGGAAAACATGCCCTAAGGGGGCGCATGCCAACACTCTTTTTTTTTTTTTTTGGTAAGGTAGCGCATGGCAACACTTCTGCTCGAGAAATTAACTTTTGGCTAGAGGTTGATTTTTCTACTTCTGATTCTAAATAAAATTTGATTTTTCTACTTTTGGAGAGAAGCAATTTTTTTTTTACTTCTTCAAGTGGATTCAAAACGATTCCTGAAGTAAAAAGATGCTCTAAAAGTAAAAAGATGATGTTGCATAATCAAACGGATTTCTGCTCCACAAGTTGCGTTACCAAGAGAATCCCTTTTACAATTTTTAAATATTCGAAATTCAAAAAGAGATGAGAATTTTGATGATAAAAATCAAAGGATAAGTGTGTCAGAAGTCCTAAAACTTATCATGAAAGTACAATCGAGTTCTGCAATTTTCAGAAAAGTACAGTTAAGTTTTAAAACTTGTCAGAAGGTGCAATCAAGTCCTAAATCTTTCAACAAATGTAATTGAGTCGTAAAACTTGTCAAACTAGCAAAATCAAGTCATTTTTTTATTACAGCTTTTAAAAATTTTGGGGCTCAATTTTACCTTCATGTCAAGTTTTAGGATATGATCATACATTTTGAAAATTTTAAGACTTAATTATACTTTCGCGATAAGTTTTAGAACTTTCAATGCACTTATCTCAAAAGTTAACAAGCTAAAACTTATTTAATCATCTTATATCCTAACATAAATTGAAGTTAAATACCTCGTTTTATTCGTTATGCCACACGGAGTCACATTACCACCGCATGGTGCCCGTCCTCGCCATATGGCGCGAAACCATTGGGTCTTTTTTTTTTCCCCTCTCAATCCAATCTAGTCATGTGGTCAACTTTGGTTGTTGGAAGTGAAAAGAGCGAGGCGAGTCCCTTGCAATCTTCAGACCTCAAAGCTCAAACGCAATGCGACGTTCGTACTCGATTGACGAAACCTTAAAAAATGTTTAGGAGTCGTTAGACTTAACCCGCTTCAGCTCTCAAGCAAATGACCTTTTTGTGTAGAAATCGATGATGAGTTAATGAATATTGGTAAGAAAAGACTGGACTAGGCCGCCAAATTGGCTTTGGCACGTAATGAATCCAGAAGGGCTTGAGGGGGAAATGAGATTCCGTTTCGTTATAGGGCTTTCCTCCTTTGGGCTTTTGAGACCCAGACTTCATCTGAGTTGACCTCTCTGAGGCAGGCAAGGAAAATTTATCAAAAAATTCATAAACCTTTCGTACTTTTACCTAGGGATGAGCAAAAAAACCACGATCCAACCAAACCGGACCGGACCGTACCCAACCGGTTAATTTTGGATCATAACCGGCGGGTACAGTTCAGTTTCCGGTTCCAATTTTCCAAAACCAGCGAGCATCGATTCGGTTCCCGATTTCGGGTGGGAATTATCCAACCGGCCCAACCGAACCGGTTTTTATATAATATAAATAGGCCAATTATTTTAATGAAACCATCTCTTAAATACTTAACCCATCTGTCCCAAAAAAATAGTCTAGACCCGCAAAATAAAAAAGGACTCTGCCCTAATTCAACTCTCTTCGCACTTAGTCGCTCTTGTTGTACAATTCAATTACACATTTCTTTTTTTTTTTAGTGCAATGGGCAAATTGTCACTTAGCCGGTGCCATTGGTTGCTGAGAATTTTGATTTACAAGATAAAAAAAAAAAGAAATGAAAGTTCTAAATCTGCCATTATATAGCTTTATTGAGTCATATTTGTGGGATTAATATTCAACTTAATTTTTTCATGAAACAAGTGGGTGACATTAGAACTGTAACTAGGATCCAACCAAGAACCGAACCGGACCGGTGATTCGGTTCCCAGGTGGATCTATAGAATAAACGGTTGGTTCACAATTCGCATTTTGCAGAACCGGTCCCTAACGGATGGTTCTCGGTTCTAGGGTAGAACCATCAATCCTGTGAACCGATCACCCCTACTTCTACCAATTCAATCATCAAACCTTTTAAGTTTACCGATTCACTTCTAAACCAATTCATTTTTTGTCAATTCAATCATATTAGCTGGAAATCTTTGATGTGGATGACAACGGGGCTCCGCGCGATACTGCCAGTGCTGACGTGAACAAATTTAAATAATTTATTAATATTTTTTTCAAATATTTGTATATTTTATTTTATTTTTCTCCTTGTTTTTATTTTCTATTTTTCCTCTAGCCATCACCCTCGACCTTTGTCGACGTTTGGCAAGGATTCACTTTTGACACTAGTCCTACATTTTATTTTGTTTTTTTATTATTTTTTCTTTTTTTGTTTTTTTTCCCGTCTAGCCATCACCCTCGACCTCCATCAGCATCAAGCAAGGGCCACCCCAAGCTAGCTACTAGCAAGGGTTGCCCTCCCCTTATGCCGATGGAGGTGGAGGCTGAGTGATGGCCAGAAGGACAAAAGAAATGCAAAAAAAAAGGAAAAAAAATAAAAAAAATACTCTAAAAAAGTAAATATTATTAAAAATTATTCATGTCAGCACTAGCGATGCCATGTAGGATCTCTAGCATCCATGCTAACGATTTCCAACCAATAGGATTAAGTTGCCAAAAGGTGAAAATGTTTAGAACTGCATCGCAAATTTTAAAAATTTAGGAATGAATTGACAAAAGTGTAAAAGATTTAAGACTTTTTTTTTGACAATTTTCCTACAAGGCAATGAGCTACCGAAATGCCTTAGTTCAAGACTGTTAAAGGATATTTCGATATATGATAATGAAGATTACATCAGCCTATTTATGGGTTTTAGATAAAATAACATAAATATCTCTAGAATATATTTAAATATGCTTAACAAAGACTATCTGACTTGAGTTTAAAAAAAGGGTCTTTTTTTTTCCCAAATAGTTTCATACTTATTCATATTTTTTAACCGGGGATAAACATTAGGTCATCGGCAGGACTAAACTCATAGGCTCGAGAGACGGAGACGATGGGTATGTAGAGGCCCAAAAGAAACGACTAATTTGAAAGGTGACAAACCCCTCTTCCTAAATCAATATCGAGATAACCATTTCTTTGGTAGATCCGACCATTGCGCCCCAATAGAAACCCTGCTATTCTTTTTTCGGAATATACTTTCTTTCTTTTTGAATTTTCTCATATATTCAAAATCCAATAAAATATGAGAATTTTGGCGATAAAAATTAATAAGCTAATGCTTATTTGGTCCGTCATAGATAATTCGAATTTATTTTAAATAATGAAGATTACATCAACTTATTTATAGGCTTTATCCTATCACTATCAAAAATAATACGCATCAATCGAGAAACCCACAATCAAATGAGATATGCGTGTAATCTTGAGAGTACATAAAGTCAACAAAATTATCAAATATCTATAATATAAAATATTATTCTAAATAAATCATAATTATCGTTAACATGGCTGTCGTGGCGACACCGCATCATATATCCTAACTGATGCTAATGGATTAAATTGAAGTTGAATACCTCATTATACACGTTATGCCCCACGAGGGTGTCAAATTACAGCAACCGTCCTCGCCATATGGCGCGAAACTATTGGTCCTCTTGTTCAATTCAATCTGGTCAAGGCGAGTCACGTGCAATCTCAGAACTCAAAACTCAAACGCAATGCGAGTTTTGTGCTCAGATTGCCGAAACCTTAAAAAAAAAAAAAAAACTCTTTTTTGTCATTCAACGACGAGAAAGAAATGTCTAAAGACTTCACGGTGCAACGAGCCAAAATGTTCAGGAATCGTTACACTTATCCCGCTTTAGCGTGACGGCAATGAACATGTGTATAGAAATCCCTTTTTTTTCCTTGGTCGAATGATAAGTTATCCAATTTTTGTAAGAAAAGACCGGAAGGGCCCCCACCAAGCCGTCTTCAGCACGTAATGGATCCCCAAGGGCTTGAGGGGCAAATGAGTCTTAGCTTGGGAATTCAGGGGGAAAAATGAAAGCCCTAAATTCATTACAATTATATCAATTTAATTTTAAATTTTTTTATGCCAATTGAGTCCTAAATATCTTGTATATATGTCGATTCAGTCAATCCAATCAACTTTGACCGGTCGACGCTGATGGGACAATCTTAATAATATTTAATTATTAAAAAAAATTTCGAATTTTTTCTTTTCTTTTTTTTTTGTCTTCCTATGCAGTCCGGCCCCGACCACAAGCAAGAGTCGGCGGGCCGACGCCACCAATTGAGCAAGGCTCGCGTCGCAAGGGTGAGATCACCTCGCCAGCTTGGGCCTCTAGCAAGAAGATGCAAGTAAAGGCAATAGTTTTACAATCACTTGCGTTGCGAAAAGGATGGCCAATCAAAAACTTGCGAAATCAAAGTTGCAGAAAGCAAAGGCTGCATATAGTGAGGTCGACCTACGCCAGCCTCAGGAGAGCCTCGCTCTAGGCCGTCAACTAAGAGGGAGAAGGGAAGAGGAAAAAAAATGAAAAAATAAAATAAAAAGTTCGAAAATTATTAAAATATTATTAAAAATTGCCATTTATGGCCGATCAAGCCAAATGGGCAGAATTGGTACAGATACAAAACGTTCAGGACTCAATTGAAAAGGAAAAAAATAAAACAATTGAGGACCGAATTGATATAATTACAATAGGTTTAGAACTTTTTAATTTTGATCTCTCGACTCAGTTTCATCATAGGGCTTTGCCACCCAGACTGCAATTATATTGGCCTCTCTGAGGCAATGAGCTACCCAAAATGTCTTAGATTAGAGTAACGGATGCCGGTGTTCTATGATGGGCAATTGAGTAGGCATACTTCCATGAGAACTAGTATGTGCACTGTAAAGCCCTTGTCAGCTCAAGACTATCTGACTCGAGTAAGATAAGGCCTGCACTTCTAGAGATGAAATATTTAGGGTTTGAAGGAGAGTTAGGGTTTTCCGTTTGCGCAGCTGAGGAAACCGTTACCGATCTCATAAATTCGGCAGGCAGGTTCCTTGAGGCATTACGATATATACATGCGATAGCACCCTCGACCGATCCGGTTCAAATGAGTCATTTATATTGACTTTTAGAACTCCTTTCTTCTTCGATGGCTAGCTTAAAAAAGGGAGAAATTTCAAATGAGGGCTCGAGGTGTTATTTTCTCAAATAAGGATATGAAGTGGATCTTATTTCAAATAAAAGCCTAAAGCACATACTCAAATCGTTCTAAAGAAAATTCTGACGAGAGTACATTTTCGTCTTTTATTTTTTAGTTCTTTTCCATTTTCCCCTTTCCTATTTCTGCTTTTTTTTTATTTTCTTTTTCTTTTTTCTTTTTTCCCCTCTTCCCCTCCCCCTACCCTCGCCAGCCTCAGGCCAGGGCGACTATGGCCCGATGCTGCGTTCGCCTGTGTTCCAACTTCATGCTCTATCCATCTCCATTGTTGTTCTCTCTGCTCTTCACAGGCTGTGGGTGGGTACGGAGTGATTCATGGGAAGGCTGTTGGGTCAATGGGCTTTTGGGGGGGGGGGAGGGGGAGAGGGAGAGAGAGAGAGAGAGAGAGGCGTGATGACTTGAGCAAGGAAATGGCTATGTCGCGCAAGAAAGAGGGAGTATGGGAATGGACACGTTCTTGGTGGGCACAAGAGATCTCACTTGATGGGATTAGGAGGATCAAGTGGCGGTGGTGTTGGCGATTGCGCTTAGAGCTCAACATGCCTGCTCCAGCGGAGGGGGACGACTTCAGAGTAGTGTTTGATGATGGAGAATTCACCCAAACCATCAAGAGTTGAAAAACACACGCACAGAAAGACCGACAGAGAGAGATCGCAGAAGAATTTTTCATTTTTTCTCATCATTGGTTTTGCTAGGTGACTGATACTCCATTTCCATTGATCTTTGCCCATTGGTTATGGTCAGGAAGAAAAGTTCTTTGCTTGCTCTTCTGGTGATAGATTAGAACTAAGGAGTAATGATCAGGGCCGACGACGCAACCCATGTCCAAAGCCCAGCGAGGGCGAGGCTGCGCTCGCCTGACGCGGACAATGGTCGGGTGAAGGGAAGAAAGAAGAAATGAAAGAAAAACAGAAATAGGAAAAGAAAAAATGGAAAAAATTTTAAAAAGTAAAGGACGAAAATGTCCTTTGTCCAAGCCCTTCTTTGAGACGATTTGAGCACTTCAATCCTTTATTTGAGAAAACGGTGGCACTTCATGCCCATATTTGAAACTTTCCCATTGGAAAATGTCTAAATCAACCCGCCAAGTACAAGTAGCCTCATTTGGACCATCAAGTATGATCAATAGCGTCTTACCCTGATTCAAGAGGATAACGAGTATTTTAAGCATCGCATATATTCTTTCATAGCTTGGACTTTCACATTAAATTGTTAAGTTGCTTACAAGGTGACATGATGGTCATTTATCCAAGAGTCCCACATGGTCAAGTACCTAAGATCATTAACAAAATATCGACAACTTGTATGAAAATGTAACAACTCAATATGCCGATAATAACAAAAATTGGACTCTTCATATCGTTACAAGAACTTTAATGTTAGAAGTAAGCATAAGAATTAGACTTGATTATGGGTCTAGCGGCTACTGTGCTACATGATGTTATGAATAAGCATAAGAATTAAACTTGATCATGGGTTTAGTGGCTTCTATGCCTCATGTTTCCTTCAGTGGGCTTCGACAAGAGTCAATGATTATTGGGTCCAACCCGCCCTAGTAGGGCTCGAGCAATGCCCGCCCAGCCGGCATACTCATTTCGTTCATTAGCGGGCTTGGGCTACAAATTTTGACCCAATCTTATGTTGGTCCATTGATCACCTCTAATCAAACTATCAATAAGCGGTAGAATTTATTAATTAGTAGTAATTAACGTGAAATAGGAACATTCATTCTACAAATAATTATTAATATGCTTTTTTATGTATGGTTTGTCGCTTTCTATACGAAAGAAAAAGTTACCGTGACCATATATGTGAATATAGCAAGAGACCTTTTGGTTTGGTAACATTGCTTGATTGGATTGGATTTATTGAAAAATTAAGATTTTAATTGCGTGAACCAAAATGATTAGCACTTCATTGAATTTCAGATGCCATTCCTTGTCAACTGGGCTAAACGAGCTATACTCCAATTGGCCCTCGAATTTGTGGGAGAGTGTTGGCATTTGTGGTCTTCCATTGACGAGTCCATTTTCAATTAGGGGCCAAGCCAGCAAGCGCAAGTGATAAATAGGTTATGCGCAATGGCCGAATCAACAATCAAGACAAGTTGCAAAGTGAATTCCCAAATAATAATAATAATAATAATAATTTCCAAAAAACATGGGCAAAATTGAACCACGGCGGAGCTCCAAAAGGCGACCCGAGAACAACTCCAAGCCTTCGCGTGGCGAAGGCGCATGCGCTTAGCCATTAAAAGCAGGGTCATCTGCCGTTTTACAGGTTGCACCCTAGCCATGCCTATGGGTTTCTCTGAATAGACCTATCAAAATGGGCCATAAACCCATTCCTTAACCTACAAATAATGAGACGAGTTGTTATATGAGTTAGTGATATTCAATATCATGATCATAAATGGGTTTAAACATAAAATGAGTGCCGAATAGATCGTAAATGAGTTTATAACTTACTTAGACCTAACCATCTTCATGACCTCTTGCCCTCACTCGATCTCACGTTCACTCATTCCACATTCTCATACTAGTTTGGGTATAAGTTTTCCTAGATTTGATTGAATATTGAAGCATTTTAGGAAATATGGGCTTGATATGGCCCGAATTAGGTATGAGTCACTAAATTTTCTTTGCAATAAATTGGTCATAAATAGATTAAATGGATTTATTTGGATTGAACCATTTATGACTCGATTCAACCCAACCGTACGACAGATCTACTCCAATGTTACCATCAACCGATATTGTCAGCCCAGCCCAAATCCCAAAAGCAAGGCACTTTGATGTTTTGCATTCAAATGGCCAAGCAAGCTCTTCACTTCATGTCATCATTTTACGCTTCGGCTTGTTTAAGATTGAGTAGGCTTGTATATTGCATTGCTTATTTATTTTCACAGAATCACAAATTAACACTTTCTAGAGATGGTAGATGCAAGATGAAAGCATGGGAGTTATGATCTTCGCTGAAATATCTATAAGGAAAGAAAAAAGGTAGTTCTCGAAATATTTATGACGTCAAAACCGTAATCTCTTTTTGGCTCGACCCCGAAAGCTTCATCGAAAATAATTGTAACATTTGTGCAGTGATTGTTCTCATGATAGTATGAATAACACAGCTGAAAGCCTTTTAGCTTTTACATTGATTCAATTTTAAGGTTCTTTTTAACTGAAAACTTGTTTTATCTCTGAAAAATGTTTTTAAGACCGTATTGTCTTCCTGTTGATTATGCACTCTTAGTGAATCAAACGCATGAAAGTTTGAAGAATCATTTCATGGAAATCACTTTCATATAAATAAACACCCCCTGGTGTATTTCGTTTTCTTGAATGGTACATGGACGTACGCCTATAACTTTTTTAGACACGAATTCGATTTAAATTACGAAGCAACTAAAAGATGCATAATAAGTGCTCACCACGCAACTTTCTCACGTTAAAAAAAAAAAATCACATTTGGCTGATGCATCACACGACGCAAAATGAACCGTTTGTGACGCAATTAATTAAGTGTTGACCACTCAATTTCTCCTTTTATGCTTCAAACTCCATTCTTGAACCACGCATGTAACAAATACTTCACGTTTGTAGAACGCCAGGGTCTGCAACTCCTAACGCAATGAATGCCCTACGACATGCCCCCATGCACCACCTAGGGTTCCACGTATAAGTTAATTTATTTATCTCCATCTGTACGCTACTTGATTTAACATATTCCCACCTGAATTTAAAATGGAATAGAGATTCAACAGATGAAATGGTAGGAAATTCATAACTTGTTTTTGGTTTTTTTTTAAAAAAATCTTGGGCAGACTCGTGTGGAGGACATTTAAAATATCGAATCACCATCTAGAATCTGGAGCATCATGATCCCTGCTAATATTGAGAACTTCAACTCAAGAACTAAACCAAGCCGGCTTGAGCCTAATGTTTCAAGCAGCTCTTGGGAGAATGATTGGGTTCTCGATTCCAAGCCTAGAACCCACCAAAGTCCGGTTCGTTTCCCGGTTCCTCCCCAAAACTACTCTAGAAGCCTCTTTGAGAAAAAAAAAATTACTTTTGCATCCAAGGAGAATTGAACCACATCTTCAGCATGAACAAACAACAACACAACCACTCGATCAACACGTATTTTCGAAGCGTGATGGTGCAATTTTCATATTCATTATAAAGAAAAGAATCTGATTTTTTTTAATTGAAAATACTAAAGTAGGATTGCCTCCCGAGCAGAACCGCGAATCGATCGGTTCGGTTTGCGATTCCGAATATTCGAAATAAGGAATGCTAAAAGGAATGTTAGAGGTACAAAATATTACAAAGTGCCAGGACATAGTGTTCTACATGTCTCGATTATTTAAATTTTATCAGTTGGACTTCTAATTATGTTTAAAAAAAACCAATTATTTATGTGGATCCCTAGCATCATCCAATGAGCTATCCTTTCTCCAAGTCTTGCAAAAGAAATAAGTGCCTTGTCCTAAGTCAACAGTGGTCTGCTCCTCATCGTGGAAAACCAGGTTTGCAACTTTCAAGCTACTAAAAGCACAAATTTGCCCCCCCCCCCCCCCCCCAAAAAAAAGGCAACCATCCATTCATGTCATTGGCTCCACAAAAGCACAATAAAGTTGTAGCTTTCCTACAAAAATATCGTCACGTGTGGAAAATTTTCAATTCTCCTACTTGCCGTCATTTAAGTGCACTAGTGACCATCCACCTAACATCAAAATGTAAGTACCTTCCAAAGGCACAGTCGCTACAAGGACAAGCATGGCTTTTTTGAGGAAAAAAAATTACTAAAATGTTCCAAACTTATAGTATCCGTATCAATTTAGTTTTAGATTTTTTTTATCAATTCAATTTTAAACCTTTTACATTTGCACCACTTTAATTTATTTGGCCGGCCAGTGTTGACGTCGACTTTTTTTCATCCAAATTTGATTATTATTTCAGTTTTATTCAAATCAAATTAAAAAAAAATAAAGTAACATATAAATAAATAGAGAGACAGAAGCAAGCGGCGGCTACCCCACCATCACCGGTAAGGGCCGGTGAGGGATTGGCCGATGAGGTCGCCGAGCACCGGCCAAGGGCTGGCGACCCTTGTCTACACCTAACCGAGGACCACTACTATAGAATATCATCACATTTAGAAAATTCCATCCTCCCACTCGCATTCAATAAGTGAAATAGTGATCATCTACCTAACATCAAATTCTTAAGTACCTTCCAAAGGGACAGTAGATACGAAGGCAGGCATGGCTTTTTCGAGTGCGGCGATATTTTGACTTTGACTTTCTGAAAAGAGCCAGACATACACACATGGCAAGGACGCACGACCTCTTTCGATGTGTACTGTGTGCATCTGAAAATCCATTACATCTCGACCTTCAGATCTTGTCGGCCTCAGTAGAGATGGATCGACATCAATGGGTTGGATGGAGTGGGCTCACATGCAGCTGGGTGATCTTAAAAGAAGCTCGTGTAGTGCTAGCTCTGGATCCGGATCCCCTAACATAGTGGATTTATGTTAGGGGTGACATAGTAGATCTGGACCGTCCGATTCGAAAATAGACGGTCCAGATTAATCAATTCAAAATTTTAAACTTCCCCCCAAAAAATTTTCCTCCTCTTACAAAAATGATGTGGATCAATTTGGGCCGTTCATTTTGAATTGGACGGCCCGGATTGAATAATGTTACCCCTAACATAATGTTAGGGGATCCAAATCCGCTCTCATGTGTATCTAGAGAGAGCCGACAGCTTCGCATCCTTTGGTATCCCTCTCGAAGTGTGTAATTCCTTGCTTAACCTACAATAACCCTATTCAATCTTTCTCATTCCTATCCTTCGGAATTTTTATGAGTAAACTCGAGAATCGAGATATGCTTTACTTAACAACTTTAATTGAAGTTACTTTTGATGGCAGAGAAGATTCTAGTTGATACTAGGATTTTTTTTTTTTTTGGTTAGAAAATTGATACTAGGATCACACTGATAGAATAGTTAAGTATTAAGCCACACATTCATCAAACAACTCAAGCTTTTAGAACACTGATAGTGATCTTACAAAAATTTCACATGGTATCAGGGTATGAAATCCCGACTTTAAATTTTTTTGAACGAACCTCGTTTACGTCCTCAATTAAATATTTCAACACCTAGTGCTGGTCAAAATGACCAAATTAAGTATAAGGGGGTGATAAAATTATTAGATATTAAATCATGCATTCAACTAATAGTTTAAAAATAATTAGCAATGTTCCTATAAAATCTATCAATACATACTGTCGCTTTATCTCTATGCCTCGGAAAATCTACGTGATCAATACGCGAGACGTGGATCCTCTAACCAGCGTGTACTCCCCCTCGCTTTACGTAACACGACAGACGTCGTTTGGGATTCCAAAATAAAGCGTCTTCCCCTTCCATAACTATATTGTATGGACTACGCGTGCATGTAGCACGTTGTTGTGAACAATAAATATAATTGAACAGTGCGCTACGACGTACGCAATTTGTTCCTCGTTCTTCGCGAACGACACTCGTACAGAACAGTGGGGAAAAGAAACCACCAAGATGGCCGATAATGCCCATCTACTTTGCACGTGCTGTGTTAATTCTCTCTCTCTCTTTCTCCCGCCGGGCCATGCGCCTTTAATCGAACTATATAGACAACTGCGCTTCTAGACATAAATCCAGAGAGAGAGAGAGAGAGAGAGATATGAAGCTATGTGCAAGGAGGCCGAAGGTGATACTAGTCCCCTATCCAGCGCAAGGCCATGTCACTCCCATGCTCAAGCTCGCCTCAATCCTCCCCTCCCACGGCTTCGATCCGGTACTCGTCACTCCGGAACACATCCACCGCCGGATCTCTCCTCCCACGCTTGACCGAGCGACGGCAGAGGCGATCGCCTTCAGGCCGATCCCGGACGGCAACGACGGGGCGCCCTGCGACTTCTTCGCGATCGAGAAGGCCATGGAGGACACCATGCCGATCCACCTGGAGCGGCTCGTGGGCGAGCTCGATGTGGCGGAAGGTGGCGTGGCGCTAATGGTGGTTGACTTGCTGGCCTCATTCGCGATCGAGGTGGGGAACCGGTGCGGGGTCCCGACCGCAGGGTTCTGGCCAGCCATGCTTGCGGCCTATAAGCTAGTCGTGGCCATCCCGGATCTGGTCCGAGAAGGTCACATTTCCGATTGCGGTGAGTCTCTATTGCCAATCGCTTCCATCCATCGCCCTTCACTTTCTTCCAAGTCCTCATTTCATCCTAGTTTTCTATTTTGCAATTGGTCTTGACATGTGCCGCCTACGAAAATCTCAATTAAGATTCTATTAAGCATAATATTTAGGAAGTTATTAACTTGATAGTATCACGGTACTATTTGTAATTTCTGATTATACGATTTCTTAATATGCAAATAAATATGATGATGATACGTGAATTTACTATTGAGATTACAATTTCCGTCCTCAACGAAGCATTTCCTACCGCATAAACTCTCGTGGTCATTCATATGTTACTTGCATGTACGGTGGCGTTGTAGTAAATGTTCATAAAAAGGCGCGCATGGCTTCCATCTCATGCAAGCAAAATCGCTTCTCAGGTCAACCATTCATTAATACTTTGATTAAAAGTTAATCACGGATTCGTGTCAGGAATTCTATCTCTTCCGCGTCCAATCAAATCATGTTTGCCTGGACCGGACAACGAAACAAAATTATCTGTTTTTCTTCTTTTTCTTGCTGCATTAAAATAATAATCTCGACAGAGGAATGTCACGCGTTGAGCCATCTCTACTAAAATGAACACTTCTATACCGTCCCGAGATCATTTCATCTTGTCTCTAAGTATTAATATTTGGACTCCCCCATCGCTTTACGACCGATAGATTGATCATATTTGCAAACATCATATTAATATGATTATGTGACGGTATAATAATATAAAAATAGAATGGTAGGAATAAAATTAGAGTTGGGTCTCATTATAATTATGAAATATTTTTTTTGCCATTCGTAAGTAATACTTATGACTGAGATCACACCGAATGTTATTACATTATCAACTTTTCAAACCTCTATTAGTAAATAATTCGATTTTAAAAATCTACGAGCGAACCCTAGGAAGCGGCTAAACCAGTCATTTGGCCATCTCTTGAAGGCCACGACACCACGGGGGTCATGAATCCATCTCGAATAACTTGAGATCGAAGTCGTGTTGATCTTGTGAGATGTGACCGTATTGATGCAGGGATCCCTCGGAGAGAAAGCGAAGTACGTCAAAACCCCTCGTTGACCACCCAAGACCTGCCGTGGCTGATCGGGCCGGTCAGCGCCTGGAAAGCAAGATTCCGGTTCTGGACTAGGACTCTACACCGGTCGACATCTCTCCGGTGGCTCCTCGTCAACTCCTTCCCCGAGGAGGAAGACGAAGCTAAGATCCAGTGCTCCCCAGACTACCCGACCATCGTCCCCATCGGGCCGTTGACCAGCCCGTCACCCAGGAACCCTAGCTTCTGGGAAGAAGACGCCACCTGCCTGGCCTGGTTGAAGAATCAAGAACCCAACTCGGTGATCTACGTCTCGTTCGGCAGTTGGGTCAGTCCCATCGGACGCGACAAAGTTGCCGGCCTTGCCCTCTCGCTCGAGTCGACGCGGCGGCCCTTCCTGTGGGTGCTCGGGCCGTCGTGGCGGGATGGCTTGCCGCAGGGCTTCCTGGAGAGGGTCCGCAGCCGGGGCAGGGTTGTGCCGTGGGCCCCGCAGATGGAGGTCCTGCGGGACTGCGCTGTCGGGTGCTACTTGACGCATTGCGGGTGGAACTCGACGGCGGAGGCGGTGCAGTGCGGGCGGCGGATGCTGTGCTGGCCCGTGGCGGGGGACCAGTTTGTGAACTGCAAGTACATCGTGGAGGCGTGGCGGGTCGGGGTGAGGCTGGGAGGGTTCGGGGAGAGGGAGGTCGAGGACGGGGTGAGGCGGGTCATGGAGGACGGCGACATGGGGGTGAGGTTGGAGGAGCTGAAGGAGAGGATGGTGTCGGCAAAGGCGAGTTCGAGAGCGGCGGCGAATATGGCCGGCTTCGTCGAAGATCTAAAGAGAATGACGGAGGATGAGACTCCGTAGTTTCTCAGTTGGAAACAGTAATTTATATATATATATATATATATATTTGTTATAGTTGTCTTCTTAGGGTTTTGGGTTGATCGTCGTTATATGAATGTTTATAAATAGAAATGTTCACCTAAATCGAATAAGACAACCTATAACCTTATAAATTAAATACATGAGGCTATATCTTTCGCAATAATTTCCTCTTCATAACCAAGTTTCGATTTTTTATTCGTGAAAAAGGGTTGACCAAATAATTTCTAGATGATAAATACATGTAGTTGATATGATGCAAAATCATATAGCCTTGACCACTCAATATTCTGTTTTATGCTGGAAAGTTAATTATCCAACCACGCATAAAGAAAGACAAAATTTGGAAGAACAATAATATTTCACATTTGTAGACGCAAAGCTTGCGATTGCTCACGTAATAATTGCTGTAAGTTCATTGACACACTCAATTTCTCTTTCAAGGAAAATGATGTAAATGGTTCCAAAATTTTTGCCTATTATACATTGTGATCCCTAAATTTTTAATTGGACTAATATGGTCCATGAACCTTAGACCAATATGTAATGTGTTCCTTAAATTTTCAATTTGTTTAATGTGGTCCTCGAAATGTTAAAATATATATAACTTAGTCGCTGAACAATTTAGTCCTTGAACTCTAAGAAAATGTCCAATCCTAAACTTGAATTAATGAAAGGACTACCTTGAACATCTTCATATAGTTCAAAGATTAAGTTGACTATGTCTCAAAAGTTCAAAATCATATTGGTCAAATTAAAAATTTAAGGACTGCATTACACATTGAACTAAAGTTCAAGGATCATATTAGTTAAATTAAAAATTGAAGGATCATAGTGCGCATTAGGTCAATGTTAAGGGACTATTTATGTCATTATTCCTCTCTTTTACTCTAGAAGTGAATTTTTTTTTCCTTATTTCACTTTTTATCTACTAATCTAAAGGATTCGTGCACTTTCTCTATTTCTTCTTGGCCAACGTAATGCTTCTTCAATGGAATATTCACATATGAGACCAAAAAAAAAAGTGAAATGCTTCCCTACTTGCCAAAGAACTTTGATACTCATATTCTGGCGTTAGTCAATGATGTATATTCTCTAGTTGATGTGGCTACATAGCTTCCATGCATTGAATTCTTAAATTCTCTACGACAAGGGAAAAAAAAATCTACTAAATGCTCGATCTTGTAATTTTTTCTCAGACAACCTCAAATGTTGATTGACCCTCTAAAATTTAGAGCATTATGATTGTGAAATTCTGTGAGGACACTATCAATTATTTTAAAAACTTAAATTGTCAAACAAAGGCATTATTTAATATTTTAACATTCTAACTCCCTCCTCTCATGCGTGAGCTCGACTTTGGCCTATGACTACACATGGAATTATATAACACGAGAAACAAATTGAGGTCTAGAAAGATTTGAATTCAAAATCTCCTGCTCAAATATCATGTAAAGATTTTTGTGGGACCGTTGCCAATATTAGAAGAATGCATGATTTAAAATATGACTATTCTAACAATGGTCCCCCCCGAATACGACCCGTTACCATCCCGTAAGCAGAATAATGCTAGAAGTATGAAACTTTTATAAAGCTGATTAATAGAGCGATGGGACAATATGTTTTAACAATGTCCTACTTCTTTAAATATTATCACTTCCACGTCTCATTTATCCAAAAACCATTTTTTTTTTTTTGCTTTTTTGAAAGTATTCATTGAGCTATTTCCCTCCAAGCCTAGCAAACGAAAGAACCATCCTTCCCCGAGTCAACAGTGCTCTGCGCCAAACTGATAAAACTTGTGAAAAGCACGTATGCAACTTTCAAGTTGTTCATATTATTGGCACATCAAATGTGAAAATAGATTGTAGCTTGCAATAAAATATCATGACGTGTGGAAAATCATCTTCCATGCGCATCAATGAATAAGATTCCCCTAGTTGCCATAGTGCTCATCAACCTAACATCGATGCTAAGTATCTGCCAAAAGGGGACAGTCGCTAAAAGTGGAGGCATGGCTATTTTAACGCGGCTATACTATTTAACACACTCTTGTCGGATGCGAGACACTTGAAATGCATTAAGTACTTATGAATCCTATGCATTTTGATTAGGAGTCATCGATATCAAGATTGGTTGGTTCCGCATATGTAATGTGGAACCTATTCTGTTATAATAAGTTATCATATTTTGAAATATGAAACTTATCACATTTTCTCTAGAAAAGATCCTGAAACCTACCTCGTTTTTCTTGCGGTTTCGAGTCTACTCGAAATACCTCTTTTTTCTTTTGCTCATTTTTTTGGCTCGGGCAAAAAAAAATGGTTCAAAATATAAAAAAAATGAATAAGAGCAAGCGAGCAAAGGCGAGTTAGGAACAAGAAAGGGTTGTGAGGCTCGAACGAGAGAGGATGAGCCGCGAGTGAGTGGGAAGGAGGGCGAGCCACAAGCAAGCAACGAGGATAGTAAAGTGTCTGAGTGAGGCTAGAGAGAACGGAGGAAAAGAGACAAATATAGAAAAAGATGCGCCAAGAGAAGATCGAGCATTTTTGGGCTTCATGAAGCCGGTTCGAAGTTCGGTTCAATCGCTCCAATTCCCGGATGGTTCTTAGGAAGAATTGCATTTTAAACAAATTTGAAGATATTAGGAACAATTCAATCTGTTCATACTTTATACATTTTAAAAACCCCTAGACATTATAATTAAACAACATTTTAAATACCATAAAAAAGCAAAAGTAGAATTCACACCTACGGAAAGTAGTGTAAAGTCCATTTGATTTTAATATCATCATTTATTTGATTTTAATATCATCATTTACCAGTAAGGCCGCGTGCTTAGACAAGTTAGCATCAAGGGTGTGGAGTTCACTTCCGACTCTTCAAAGGGGGCAGAGCCAAAGTCAAAGAGGGGAGAGTTAAAAATAGAATAGGTCAATAAAAAAAAAATCCATTTGATTCCTCCTCGCAGCAATGGAATCTCACTACGCAGACCCAAAGATCCGTAGCTACACTTTGACCTCCTGTCAATGCTGTTCATCCGGACAAGAAAAACACAAGTTGAGCAGCTCTCGACCGTACGATTCATCGAAGAGGGAGCACTTCCAGAGAAGGAACTTGTCGTGAATAGGGGGATGTAAAAGCAACGGAGAAAAACGATATGAAAGTTGTCTTAAATAGAGGACACAGACGTCTATTATTTTTCCCATCATCGAAGGAGTCACCGTTGCTCTTATTAGATAATTGCCTTTTTAATTTTACTTTTAGTCCACATTTTACGCAAGTGGTCTTATCGTGCCCCCGCCGATTGTAGCTGCAAGGTAAGAGCATGCTTAGCAACACTTCCGCTCTAAAATTCAATTTCTAATTAGAAATTGATTTTTTTTTTCTTCTGCCTTCAAGCAGAAATTCATCTTTCTACTTTTAAAGAGATGTAATTTTTCTTTTATTTTTTCAAATAGCTCCAAAAATAGAAAAATAAAATTACGGAACAAATTTTTACTCTAAAAACGCTTATGGAACAAAAATTCTACACCAAAATATCATCATGCGCACCTAATAAAGCTCGTTCACTATTTGTCATCTCATCGATTTCCTTTTCCCTCTCGTGGTTTGACATCGGGGTCAAATAATCCTCCTTTTCTTCAGAAAGTTCCCCCCAGACCATCGCATGCTGTGACGGTCCTATGCAAACACAGCTCAGAGCCCAAAGAACACTACAACAATCATGGAGTATGAAGTGAAACAACCTATTTGTGTTCACCGCCTCATCAGCTTTGCCATTTTATGCTCATTTTGTATAACGTTCACTTGAATGCCTTAAGTTTTTAATCAATTTTTTGAGTGTCGTGACTTTTAAAATTCATTCACTTGAATGCCAAGGCTTTTCGATCAACCACTTAAATATCATAATTATTAACAAACATCCACAAGTGACCCACTACATTAGATATTCGACACTTACACTCAACATTTTATCAAGGTTGTAACTATCAAATAAATGTCATGCGAAAGTTATATCACTCAAATTAATGTGTTTTAAAAGTAAAGTCACGCACTAAGTGCCATAAGAGAGTCATGACACTTCCTTTTCCCCAAACTATGAAATAGAAAAGAAAACTTAAATCAATTACTTTGAAAAAGGAAAATTATGTTACTTTACCATTATATTGATACAACAGATGCCCGAATGCGGGCAAGATACACCAGCCGCCCTTCTGCTATTATGTACAGATGCCGCCAAAATAAATTGAACGCAGTAAATAACAAAAACCTTCCGTTTGCACGTTTGATCCATTCATAGCTGGTGACATGAAGGTGTTGCTATCTTTTCACCCTTGTTCTGTTCCTTCATCTGGCTCGCCTACGGGAGGCTCATCCGCATCTTCTTCCCCCACATCTTCACCGACACTACAATCTTGTTCGTCGACGTATGCTTGGGAGCTCACAACCTGACCTGCCAAGTCTTTATGTTTCAAATTACCTGTCAAGTAGAGGAGAAGATGTGAACAGCAGTCCGAGGCCAAGCATGGTTAGCTTTTGCCATTTAGAGAAAAACCATATCAGTGACTGATAGATCAGTAGTGATTCTTCAGAAGCGAACAATTGAAAGGCCATTGCGAATGTACAAAAACCTCCAGTCATAAGTAACTATCTGAAAACAAGATAAAGTGCATGGTGGAAAGTGGCCACCATGCTGACGAAACTTGAAAACCAGAGTGTGAACAATGAACAATAAGAAAATGTTCTAACCCAGTGAAACTAGGATAATTTTGCATACCCATCCAAAAAGCGCATCCACTTGATGGATTATGGAGAAGAGCTTTGACACGAAATAAAAGTCGCTCTAGAGACCTTTTCATAGCAGGAATTTTGCTGGTGATGGACATTTGTTTCAAACCCTTACAAAGAATACAGAAACATTAGCAATTTAAGTGAAAATGATTTTGCCTCTGACCAAAATGAAGAAGCAATGCCAACCTTTGCTTCAGAGCACAGTGTCTGCAATGTTCTTGTGGCCTTCTGCAGCTCTTTAACCTTTATCATTAATAAAAAGCATAGTGACTGCAGCTAAGACTTTTTTACAGTTTGTAACATCGAAGTAGCAGAGTACATTTTGAAGCATCTAATCTCACCAGCTGGATGACAAGTTCTTGGTGCTCTTGAAACTGCACCTCCAAAAACTCGAGAACTGGGAAGACGGAAGAGAGCTCAGTAGAAAAGGTGCTTATAACTACAACTAAAGCAATCGAAAATCATCGTTTACCTTTTAGAAAAGAATCGACAAACTTCCCCCCATATTTGACAGCCATAGCATGCACAGTCACCTACCCAATTATCTCTTGTAATCAATTCAATGCAACAGTTAAAATAAAGATCTTTCCCCTAAATAAGGGGAAACACGAATTATTCTCTGCAGCCTGCTTACCTTGTCACATGTCCTGCACATATTAACTAGGGATACAACCACATTCACATGCTCCAGTAGTTTAATAAGAAGTCCTCTTACGACATCATGTTTGGCATCCTTTCCCAGTCTACAAGCATCCCGATTACTCCTAAGACCAACTTCTTTAACCTGAATCAAAATAGAGGACAAATAAAGGCATAGTTTAAATAAATTGGCAAAAATTATAAAATAGCGTTCAATCTTTGACTTGGAACTCACCAAATCATTGAATCGAATAAGGTTGACTTCATGCTACATGAGAAACACCCTCTATAAGAATACTTCCCAAAAATGCATGGTTAATTGCCAGATGTATAACAGGAATCAGATTTCTTACCAAAACCCGGTACCATACATGAAATGTCGCAGAGCACAAGCATGCGAAGCCATGATGGGCATCGCTTTCATCCGTTTTGCACACCAAGGCCTAATAAAGAAACATTGATAATGAATATTGGGGCACGGCGGGATTTATAAATAAGTTCGTCTAGAAAGTCTATTCATAGCCTGAGACAAGTCAGATGCTCAATATTTTTGTTCTTGATGGAGACTAAATTTAGTTTCTTGGAGGGCATTTTTAACAACAAATGAAGCTTTGGCCGGAAGAAACGACAACAAATTAAGCCCTTTAAAAGGCCAGGAATAAAATGCCTATTTTGGTAGCCATCCATCTTCCAGCTAAAGAACCATTTCAAATGTGTGGCAAAGTACTTTTATTTACCTGTGGTAACACAGAGAGGGCAAGTTCATTTAGCACATTGGTTGTAGATTCACCGTTCTCCAGGTAAACATGCAAGACCTTCTGTACTGTGTCTCCCTGCTGATAGGAAAGCTTTATCACACAAGATACGTAACTCTTTCTGAGAAAATCTATAAGCTAAGCCATACTCCTAATGGAGCAAGGACCATATACAATTTGTTGACAGGATGCTCTCATCACTAAAATCTAACTACGTAGTAAAGGGAGATGGCGTAATGGGGATAGTCTCACTTTACTCTTCCAATTGTTCTCAACATTCTCAGCATCCCATCTATGCTTCAGAATCTTCTCAGCACAAATTCCAAGTCTTCTACGCAGGTTTAGAAGGACATCCTGATTGAATCCTGACTCTGGAAATTTACAGTTTGCCCCATTCAACTTACTGTTGAACTTCTGGGCTGAGCTCAAAGCTGCTTCAAGCGTAAGAAGAGTTTCTGATGCTGTCATTATGGAAAAGGAGAAGGCTGCAGGAAGGAGATATTTCTGAGGAACTTGGAGTGACAAGGCATCCAAATTCGAAATGAAACAAAACAAAGGATGGATGACAAACCAATGTCCAAAATGTTCTCCAGAAATGAATAAGCACCGCAGTATAAGTATTCTATGCTCCCATGCATAGGATGGGGCTGCATGCCTGAGATATTACTTTCCGGCATTTTGGGTGGCTGAAAAGCACATAGCAGATCTGAAAGCATTGCTGTGTCCCTTTGAATATCTGGAAGATTTAGCATCTGCCATTTCCATTATATAGTATCAGGACAAGCCACACATGCAGTGGTCACAAAAGATGATGAGCCAACAAGCATAAAGACCTACCTCACTAAGACAATGAAGTACTTCCTTTATTAAAAAAGTCGATGCTGAAGTCACCGTGAGCACACAATCAGGAAGATTTGGATTCCCAGCATTAATGCTCTGATCTTTCCAGTGTCCTCTGCAATTGTGATCACCTGCAAAATGTTTTCTTAAAATTTTAAGAACATAATCACAAGCAAATATCTCAACCACCTAGAGTGGGCATACATACCTTCTTCTAGGATACTCATTGCACTATCTAAATGCCCCTTCAAAGAGGGAAAGAGTGGTCTGATTTGATGTAAGAACTCTTCCAAGGTAACACCAGCAAATCCAGATGCAGCACAGCCATTACATTTAGTTTTGAAGCAATTCAGCTTCTTATGAAGATCTCTCAGCAGGTACAGATATAGGGGTAACTGAAAGAAGATAATCAACTTATGAAACTAGTAAGGATCCTAACTTGAAAGAAAAACAGCAAATCTAGGTTGATAAAGTACCTCAGCCATGGGATCTGAGCAACAGGTCTCCTCTTTCTGCAAATTAGAAGACGTGAATAGCCATTATTAAAACAGCCTATCATGTACAACCAAGTAGGCTATTGCTTTAATCCTGTAAATGTGTGATTCTACATAGATTGCAACATTACAACAATATAACTTTTGTTACATATATGCCACTGAATGTCTATATCTGAAAAATAAACTAGACAGTATCTTCAAAAAATTCTTCATCTATCTCATGATAGTACGCACCAATTTCCACCACAGCCACAGGATACCAAATTTATAAAAAGCACATTGTGAGGACATGATCCCATTTCCAAGGGCAAATCTTTAAAATAAAAAATAAAAAAAATCACATGTCAGCAAGTTTGGCTACATTCATAAGCTTGAGAACCTAATCAAAGGAATGCCTAGCATTTGCTCTTAACCTCAAGAAAAGAATAACCCTGCAACGTATAATTTTATAACTGATCCAGGTTAGATGTGTGAGAGAAGAGGAGGGAATGAGTGAGAGAATCATGCCCATGTAATTCAAAAATCAATTGGCTGATTTATCACTGTCTACCAAATTTCATCCAACTTTACTATACTAAGGCTGATTTTAAGCTGTGCCAATCTGGATCATTCCCTTCTCCAAAAGGTACAAAGTCTTCACACCTGTAAGGAGGACCCCCCGAGCTCAAAGGTTGTATAAATATAAAACGATACTAAGAGAAATTCAGGGACATTTGTCAGCTCAAGCATCACTTTTTTTATGTACCGAGTTAAGGATCTTCTGAAATGCGCATCTCGGGGAACTGGCCACAAATTTGCGTCCAATATGGGTGTGTTAGGCCCTATTTAGCACATGCAGTATGCTATTTTCATAAGTAAGGTCAGGTTGCTAGCCTCACGACCTCAATGTCAATCTTGCTTCCTCCATCATTCTTGGCATTTGAATTGCTCTTCCATTCTGAAACAGTTATGCATCTGGAAACACATAGGGAGCTTAGAAAGAGACTTATTAGCCTGCCCCTTTTCCACCTTCTTGGTTGATCTCATGGTCATATACTTGACATCCACGCCATTGCTATCATCTCCACAGTGATAATTTTGTTGTTGCTACTCTCCCTTGTGTATTTGTTATGGGTTCTGCTTGCTTAAGCTATCTGGAAAGGAGTAGTTTCCTTCTTTCCAACTGATCTTCACCAAAGTGAAGGCAAGGATCCTACCTGGCTAATTGGCACTACTACCATAGGCATTCACTCGCTAAATAACCAGCAAGTTCCATGTGTCCTACTTTTAAAGGGCCGTCAATTTTTCATTATGTGATACCAGTCCATAAAGTGATCCCAACTCATTTACTAATTGTACATAACCTATCACTAGCCTTAAAACTTCCTTCATAAGTATAGTAAAATAATTCTCACTACTGATAGAAGTATAATAAGACATAAAAAGTGGGATCTCATGCACATCAGAACATGCAATTTATATTTGATGAATAAGAGAACACAGACAGTTAAAAAAATTCTGGTGACATGTGGAACTATCTGTTTGATTACCTACATAAAAGAAAGTAACAATGGGAAAAATCTCTCACAAGATTCCAAATAATACCAAGATTTCATCCGCCAGAGGAATGACTTAGGATTCATTCAAGTACTTGTAATCCACAGTCATTTTCTTTAAGCTATTGCAAAGTTTTAAAAAAAGTGGGATGCAAAAAGTTGCTAATGACTAAGATATAGATATAGATGCAATAGTTTAGCTTGCAAACAGAGACATAAAGGACAGATTCCATTCATCATACCTTTGAGAATGCCAAAATGGAGTAACACTGAAGCAGAAGTGGTCTGAACTTGGATCTCTGCAATTCCAGAACTGTAGTAGCTGCAGAAATTTCTAGGGTTGACTTCTCATCAGAATCGCAAGTATGCTGATCTTCCAATGTGGTTCTCCCACCATTCATATGTGGACTTGAAGAATCATCATTTTGCACTTCTGGGCTTGTCATTACTCTTTCCTTCTTTAACACATCCACTATAGTGGGCTGATGAAGTTTTCTATCAGCGCATGAACTTGGTTCAGAGTCGGTCATTTTTTTACGCTTGTTTGGAAAAGTGAGATCATGTGCTCTCTTCAGCTCATTCTTCTTTTTCAGATGTCCAACTGGATAAAGATGGCTTAAATCTGAAGACTTGGGCTGCTCCAAGTGAAGATGGAGCTCCGGCAGGCATAGTGGGTAAGACTCTAAGTGATTATTTAACAAGCTCTCCAAAAATCTACATCACCAAATATAAGAATGAAACTCACTCTCTCTTAAATTAAACAATTGTCAATTTTTAGTAACACCAGTCTCATGTTTAATCAACATCAACATCAACATCACCTTTATCCCAAACTAGTTGGGGTCGGCACTCTCATGTTAATGTATAAGAAAAATAGAACTACAAATTTGCTAACAACATCCATGAAACATGAGCTTGTCATATAAAACTTCAGAATAAGGATGCCGAATTATCCCGTATGAAATAAAATAAAGCAGAAGAAAACGATCTACATCGAAGATAAAATTAATTATCATCCTTGTGTAGACAATACAGTTCTCGGAAGGAGAGACTTGGCAATAAAAGCACCAATTACGAAATAGAAAATTTTACAGGCTACCAATCTGCAATAGTCTATCTGTGCTTTATTCTACTCCTCTCGCAATCAGGAATTATACCCAAAAATTGCCATTCCAAGTTCATTCGACCCTTCTTCCTTACCACGGCAAGTCTATGCTCGTCGTGTCCTTTATATGGAAATCAAAAGAAGTTCCTCTACCACTGCGAACCCCAGTTAGATTCAAGCATGATACACTTTTTCGTATCAGGTGTCATCACACAAGCTTCTCAGGTCTCTTACACTGTCTTGATGTTCGAGAGATGAGGAGGGAAAAGATTCAACGGTTACATCTTTGCTGATTGACTTGATGAAAGTACATAAGATGGCTCCATTATAGAGCATGAGAGACACCCAAAGACCGTAATTACCTTCATTCATCAAGTCTTTCCCTAAACATGTAGCCTTTAAATCTTTTCTCCCTCCCTCTTGAACATGTTAGAATATTCACATATACAACTCTACCGATTTAAAACTTTTACATGATGAAAAATTATTCAATATCTTTTGAATCTATACATAATTTTACAAGATCAAATGGTATTAAATCTAGATTTTACTAAAAAGTCTAAGACAGATTTACATCATGCAATGGGTTCAAAATGGTGAAATCATTAGATTTTAACGACCATGGCTCTTAACTTCAATCACAATAAACATAAAATCACTTGGCACAGTGGGTTTGACAACCAAAGGAGCAGCTGTACAAAGCACGAAAATTTGTGAAAGAGGCACATACACTAGGTTCCTCAATCGCTTCAGCAATTTGTTGATTATGTCCTCTTTTGTAGCTTGACTAGTACATTCAAATTTTCCAGCAACTTGTGTGGAGAAAGCATTGAGCTACATGAGACAAAACAATTGTTACAGGCTATGCACCAAACTTTCATGTTAAATTTAAGGGTTGAGGGATGACATTAAACTTTATATACCAGTTCTCTAATCCAGTTAGCCGCATAATAGAGTGAGAGGCACACTATCTGCTTCTGCTTCCCTGTGAGAGACTGCCATGCAGCTTTGGAGAAATACTGGCATCAAGGTAGTCAAAATGCATGCTATAACTAAAACATCTAGCTACATCGACAAGCAACAAAAATGGAGCAAAGTAAGTCAACAGAGCAACACATGGAAAATGTCACAAATTACAGTTGATATTTAAGGTTCTTTCTCTGACTTGGTAATGGATCATCAGAAAGAGCCTCCTTCCTCCACATACATATGCAATATTTTTAGGGACAAGACAATTCCTTTTCCTCTCCTCCATGGGGCAAGTAATGGAGATTTTCTTTTCCCCTCCTCCATAGGTCAAGTAATAGACGATTCACAAAAACTAGCATCCGCGGACATGGGAAACAAAAAAAGAATCAGCCAATTAACCTCCTTTGTTCTCTATCATCAGGTGTTGTTACTCGGTAAAGGTCATCAACAGGGATCCCCTGCTCAGGATATCCAAAATACCCTTCTTTGCTAAAAAAAAAAAATTCGAAGTAACAGAAAGAACTTCCAAACCACCACAGTTTTACAAGGAAAATCATAGGCATACATAATTCGTCCATCAATGTTCGCCTTTTAACCTCAATAACGATTGTAAGTTGATGAAACAGAGCTCATGGCGGCATATTGTAGTTTCACCTTAGAGGAAGGAAGGTGCAAGGGACATCCAAGGAGTGCATCAATCCCTCCAAGAGATCCTTGATTTGTTGATCTTTCAACCTGGTGACAGAAACTGTATAAATTTGCGAGAATTCAAAGCTCTTCAAATTGATTGAAAGAACATTCACTTACTGTGGAAAGAAGGAGAATGTTGGCAGGGAGAATCTGTAATAGAGGAGACCTGCAACAAGAAGAAATAACAGTGTCAAGGGAAATCACCAAGAGACTTTCATGAAGCAGAGAGTAACGCATCAAATTGACATAACTGCAATGATGAGGAAGTCAAAGGCAAAATGTTCACGCATATCGGAGATATATCGCCATCCAAGTTCATCCATAGTTCCCCTACAAAGGGAAGTCAGAGAAGCTATTATATGCAACTATCTTTTCTCAAACACGTTGACAAATTTCTGTTGTAGAGCAAAATTCCCAAAATGCACTCTATTCACCTTCTAATCCACCATAGGAATCATCAAGAGGCAACTTCCCCTCTTTAAGATCCAGAAGATATATAGATTCTAGTTCTCCAGCATTTTTACCAATCCTACAAGAAGAACAGGCAGGTAATGCCCCCAGTGTATTTTTTTTTTATAGCCAAAATTAACAGCTAAATCAACTCAGAACACAATTTCACCATTCCATTATTGCTGGGTGCAGATTTCTTTGATTCAACAAGGCAGTCATTTCATCGTAAAAGAGGGTCAGTGGCAAGGCCAATTGTTTGCAGGACTTTAAACATGTTTCCAAGAGCTCCAAGGCCTCCTCAACATTGGACTTCTGCAAAAATATCTCATCAAAAGTCACATATCATGGAATTAAGGAGTTAAAGCATGGATCTTTCCAAGTTGCACGGTAAGAACATGGTAACACACACTTGCTAGTGTTTACCCTATGCTTGTAGGTGCAAGTTTCACATATGCAGTTGTGTTTCACTTCTTAGTTTTCTTTTTCAGGGTAGGTTACTCCCTATTCTTAAAAAGGTATAATCAAGATTCTTGGCCACTTTTGAGCCTAAACAATATTGACAAGCAATGGAGAAGCCAAGCAACAGCAGTAGGTGGCACCTGAGATGGATCTGGAGAGAGAATGTTATTTGCATCGCCAATGCATGAAACTATTTTCAAACTTCCAATCAATCCCATCTTCTTGTAATTCATATCTGGATGATTGACCTACCCAATTAGAAGGCCACCAATTAGTCAAATCGATACACCAGAGTCTACAGAAAGAAAACATCCTTAGTCTTCCTTGTACATCAACAAATCTAGATACCTGCTTTCGAATAACTATCAGAAGCTCATTTGCAAAAGACAAACCCATTGAATCTTGACTTGATCTGATTGATAGTGCCAGATTGCTGAAAACCTCATACACCTACGATGTGAGAAAGTCTCTAAAAGATAAGAGATGATTCAGGGCCTGACTTGAGAACATATGGGAGAAAATGCCAACCTTATACAGGTTTTCCATACTAAATCCTTCCAAATAGTCCAATATACCTGAGAAGGACACCATGGAGTGTATCAAAGAAATTTTAAGTCTTAACTAATCAACGTCTATAGAAATAGAAGTTTTAAGTACAACAATAGGTGGCTTTAATACCATTTATATAAGAAGAAAATCGGATTAATTCCAGAGGATGCTTTGCAACCAGTAAATTCATGGTCTCTAAAGCAGAACCAACTTCAAGATTTACACCACTTCCCACATGAGTAATTAATGCTCCTATAATCTGCACAGAAACCATAACAAGATTATGATGATTCGCACAGTCCATATATTCTTATCATCCAAAGGAAGTAATACATCTGTTAGAGCTTCTTACTTCCTGCCTTGAATATGGATCTGCAACTTCTTCAAACAGACAAGTGTACATGTGAATCCCAAACGTCCTTGCTTTTTGTTCTTTGCAAGAAAAGATGTACTCACACAGAGAGAGAAATGACGGAAAGTACTCCTATCACATATCAGCAAAACAATCAAAGACAGCTTCTAAATATTTTAGCTGATGTGCAAATCTTTTGATAGAAAGAGTATATTGTATCCCCATATAGCTAATAAATAGAGAAACGCACCTGTACTAGGTTTGCATGGCCATGGAGACATTGATCAATCATTACTAACGGAATGCAATCATCAACTATCTTTCTCTTGAAGATCTTTTTTATGCTTTTCTGGACAGACTCGCCATTCATGTACATGACCATGACAAGCCATAAGTCAATGACTTTGTGATCTTGAGGTCTCTTAAGGCTGTCAACTTCTTTCAAAATTTCTTGACAGAGAATCTGTGGATACAACTGTCAAGCAATGCTCCACTGAATAACATGGTGACACTACTAGAAACTATAATAGTGGCAACTTACATTCTTAAATCTTAGACCCAATCTCAATGTGTTGAGGATGGAGGCCTCAATGCCATCCGCAACAAACTTTCCCTTTAGTTTTCTGTGTTGGCTATTATGATGATTGGACAGTCCAATAAATTTCAACTGCTCACGAATGTGTGAGATGATTCTTCGAGCATTTGCTGGCGTTGCCGAAAGCAATAAAAACCTAATTAAAAACGGCATGTGCTCCCCATCAATTGTTCTAAGGCACGACAATGCGATCGTGACGACCTTCAAATCAAAAAGAATGTCAATTCCTATATTGGTGCGGTCTGCAAATAAAAGCATAAGATTGACTTCAATGGAGGACTACATAAATTTGCATCAAATACTTCCTACTAATGATGGCAAAACCCACATGATAAATGTTTCGAGAATTGCTAAGAATTGATTTTTCTTATCCCTTTGTTTCGGTGCTGCAAAGGATGAATATCCGTTATACTACATTTTTCTCTAAAAAAAAATAATAATTAGAAGCAGTTGGTCACACATTGTTCCAGTGACTACAAATAATTATAAGATGAAAATATTATCGCTCAAGAAAGAAAAGATAATCATCAACCGAGCGCTCTGAAACTGCTTGAGGGTAACACTCATAAAATAAACGGGCTTGTAAAGTCCAATTTTGTCACTCTTTGCAAGATCTTCTAACAATCAAGCCGAAGAAAAAGCAAAGACTAAGCTAAAACATGTTACCTGATCTTTCAACTGATCATCCAAATGAAGATTGGAAAGAGAGTCAAGCACAGGCACTATAATTGCTGTGTCCTCTTGAAGCATTTGTTCCAGGGAATTAACCACAGTATCGTAGTTCTGGTCACCAATCATCTCAGGCAATGATCCAATGATCTCTTCCTTCAAATGTAAGGGGCAAATGGACAGGACTTGCATCAACTTATCAATGAATGAATTAGAATCAACAATGAAGTCAAGCCATCTCAAGTGGTTGATGATAAGCCTGGCAACATCATCTTTGAGCGACAAAGATGCCCCAGAGGTTCGAGAGTCTGCATCAAAAAATTCAGGAAGCTTCTCAAGGAGTATGTTTTGAAGATCAACTTGAATTGAGGGGACCAGTAGGAGGTTCCGAACTAGGCTGTTACTTCTCGTGGCCAAAAGACTACCATTATCTGAACCTGTGAGAACCCTGAGAACAGAGAGAGAGAGAGGGAGAGAGAGAGAGAGAGATTGTAACTTATTCAACCCAAATATTACTTCTAATGCAACTGAAGACACGATAACTTGATTCAGAAGATGCATTGCATTAGGAAAAAGAAGAATGCACACGGTTTATACCTTCATAGACAACTGAGAATGCGCAAGCTAGAACAGTAGTATTTCTCGGATTAGTTTCCCATTCACATACAAATTCAACAACGAAAAAAATGCCTCAGAACCAAAATCCCCCAGCACAGTCACAGTCAATCGCACGCGCCAATTCGGGACAGATAATTTCTTCACGCCCATTCGACAGAGAATCGCACAAAACTTCACGGAAACTGAAAAATACGCCATTACCTGAGGAGATTCTTAGGAGATTGAACATGAGAGGAGAAACCAGCGACGAAATCGGAGCGCAGAGCGTCGTTAGAAGGAGAAGAGAGAAGGCGATGGAGGTGAGCGCGGAACCTGTGGACATCGGAGGGGAGGCAAGGCGGGCCGTCGAGGTTCAAGAGCGTGCAACCCGCATCGGCCAGAATGGACACCATTTTCTCCTCCGGAGACGATTCCGCCGCTTGGTTCGCCGTCTGCGGAGGTGGCGGCGGCGGAGGCGGAGGCGGCTGGTCGGCGGTGGTTTTGGGGAGCTTGGACTGAGAAAACGGGGGGTTGAAGGAGCAGTGTCTCTTCCGAGAAGGTCCTTGCTGGTGCAGGAACACCATTGCGGGTGGGGAAGAGACTCGCTGGGCTGAGGGTTTCGGTGTCTCCGTCGCTGAAATGGCTGAGGTTCAGTTCAGATTCTCAAGGAAGGAGAGAGAAGGAAGAGAAAAATGGCGCCAAATTTTCATCGCGAGCGACGTGAGCTGAAGCAAAAGCAGGTGCCCGAGTCGCTGAGTCACCGACTCGGCCCGGTAACGAGCGAACCGCCCATGTGACGTGGGCCAAGGCCCAAGACCGACCGCGGCGAGTTCATGGTTTGTTCGATCCAAACCCGTAATTTCTTGATTTTACTCAAAGTAATTTTTCCATTTATTCACTAAAACAAGGACAAAATCAAATTGTCCGTGTAATTCATTTTTCAACAAAGAGATTATCCTTATGATTAATACCACAAAAATATTTAAATTAGTAAACATATGATAAATTTACCACAAATTAATTTTTTAACGCCAAAATTTTCAAATCGGTACACATGTGATAAATTTTTCCTCCATTAATTTTTGTTAAATTTTATCGTAAAACTTTTTAGTTGAATGACACGTGATGGTTCATAAGTGTAATAATTTAGGATTTTGGGCCTCCGTTTTGTCGTAGGTGTATAGATTTGCGATTTTTCATGGCATTAACCCAATTTAATGAAAACTAATATACAGTAAATTTGTCACTATATACTAGTTTGGGATTTTTTTTGTTATAAAAGAATCATTTTCAGATAAATTTTATCACAACTGTATTAGTTTTGAAGTTTGGGTATTGGGTGGTTGAAAATTTATTTTTCAATAAAATTGTTTGAGATGTACAAGTTTGAAATTTTTGTGATATTAATTTTAATCCTTAATATCACTATTTTTCTTTAGTACTAGATGAGTTTGTGGAAATTTAATATTATAAAAAAATAACAAGTTCCTTTTAGGGTAGTACTTTTTCCACTTCTTTTTTGGCTAACACACTCCCCGAAAAATAGTGTTTTGACTATAATATCTATTGTGGATCCCATTTTATATTTACTTTGTTCCTTTTTATCTGTCCCCCTCTCTCTCTCTCTCTCTCTCTCTCTCTCTCTCTCTCTCTCTCTCTCTCTCTCTCTCTCTCTCTCTCTCAACTTCTTCACCCATACCTCTAACCTGAAGGCACCATTGGCCACGCCATTCACTCACTTCTCCATGTCGCTGCCTGTGATGCCTCGACCTGCCATCGTTGAGACCTTCCCAACTACCATATACTCTGGCGTAAAAGGGGCACAAAATCGATGAGGTATCCCTCGACCCCCTCATGTGTTTGAACAATTTTGAAGATGAAGATCCAACTAATGATGATGAATTTTAGAAACTTGAGAGAGAGAGAGGGGGGAGGTACCAACAGGGAAATAGGAGGTTTTACCCATATGGATTTGCATATGGATGAATCATGACGTAGCACTTTTTTTGTTTTTTCATTTCTTTCTATGCCAATCACCAACTCAACGAAGCCTTCAAGTATGTTCATTCATCGTTGAAGTTTTTTTTTTATTTGTTATTGAAGTTGTTGTTGCCGTTGACACATTATAGTGATTGTAATTGTACTTCGTCACCAATTGCTTCTTGTTGCTTTCCTCGATGAGGTTTTGAGCCATCTTCACCAAGAAGACTAAACTAAGCTTAAACTCGTCATTCTAATGGGCAGCGGGTTGAGGCTACAAGGGGGTAGCGATGCTAAGAAGCAAGCGAACAACAAGGCCAATGTAGCCTTTGGGGTTGGTGACGCGATGGAGGAGTAGAAGGCATCAAGGAAGAAGACGACCAACACGCAAAGAGAGAGATATGGAAGAAAAAAAAAATAAAACACAAAATGGGTCCACATTTTAATTTAATAACTGTCGATGAATATGATGTCATAAAACGAAAGATCCATAAGGTATATTATGGTCAGAACACTATTTTTGGGACTCCGTCAGTCAAATAAAGAGTGGAAAAAGCGCAATCATTTTCTTTATTGATAGTATTATTTGTAATAGTATTTTTTTCTTAAAACCGTCAACTTCATTTCTAATCCCAAATATATCTCAAACTTTTTTTTTGTCTAAGTAAAAATCCACTACTTTTGATCTAGTCCAAAATCTATCACTAACTTTTTTTTTATCTTAGAAAAAAACCTCAAACTTTATGTCTAATCTCAAATCTATCCTAAACACTTTTTTGTCTAAAAAAAATGCCAAAAATTTTGTTCCAGCCCTAAATGCACCTAGATTTGTCTAAACAAATTCACAAAATTTCAATTTACTCTCGAATTTATCCCATGGTCTAGTTCCAACTTGACGTGACATTTTCACATCGATAAAAAAATCCACATTGGCAAAATAATGAAGTGATATGTATAAATCAACGTTGCATTTCCATGTGAATAACAAATTCACCCCAATAAAAATTATTGAAATTTTTCAAAATGAAACCGTTCTCATATGTTAAAGTTAAGGATGACTAACGATGATTTTTGAACATATGGATATGGGTAATATATTTGATACTAAAGTAAAAATTAATGAATTTTATCTTACAAAAAAAATGTTCAGGATAGATTTTGGACTGAACCTAAAACTTGGGGTATTTTATTAGAGAAAAAAAGTTCGGGGCAGATTTGAGAATAGGATTGAAAGTTAGAGTTTTTTTAAAAAAAATAATCCGGGATAAATTTGGGGCTGAAAATAAAGTTAAGAATTTTTCGAAATAAAAAAATTTGAAATAGATTTGGAATTAGAACTAAAGTCGAGGTTTATTTATTTTTAGGGAGTTAAGCCGGCAAACGACTGATCAGTCCTTGACCAAAAAAAAAAAAACGCTGATCAGTCACTTTCAGCCTGTCCAGGCGAAATCACGCACATTGCCACCGAACTCCGCAGCGGACCACACTACCATTTCGTCGCGGGACTTCGCCGATCAGATTAAACGCAGATGTCGGCCGCGAGCACCGCCGCACTCCGGCAGGACGAAGAACTGAAGCTCTTCGACGACACGAAGCGCGGCGTCAAGGGCCTCGCCGACTCCGGCGCCTCGAAGATCCCGTCCTTCTTCGTCCACCACACCGGGGAGGCAACGGCCGACGGCGCCGACCTCCCGATCCCGACCGTCGACCTGGAAGGCGTCGTCGGCGGAGGGAGCGGCGACGGGGATCTCAGGCGGAGCGCGGTGGAAGGAGTCCGGAGCGCGTGCGAGGGCTGGGGCTTGTTCCAGGTGGTGAACCACGGGATTCCGAAGGGCGTGCTGGAGGAGATGATCGGAGGGGTCCGGAGGTTCCACGAGAGCGTGAGCAGGAAGGACTGGTATTCGCGCGAGAAGGGGAGGAAGGTGCTGTACTTCTCGAACTTCAATCTGTTCAAGGTGGTGGCGGCGGATTGGAGGGACACTCTGGTCTGCGAGATGGCTCCAAGCCCGCCGGAGCCTCAGGAATTGCCCGAGTCGTGTAGGTACGACCTTGGGAACGTTTCTCTTGACTCGCTCTGACTCATGATTTAGTCAATCACAGACTTGATTTTCTCGAGTTCTAAGTCAAGTTCAACTCATGGCTTAATCGAATGATCGAAAATCGTACGGAAACATTTATAGATACTGCAAATAGCTACATAATGTAGTGTTTAGTCTTACATTTTGAAGAACTTGAGGTTGAATTTGAGCTTAGTGAAGTCGAGCTCGCTCGTGCTTGATTCGAGGCCAGAAATTCAATATGCCCAATTGAGTCCGAGTCGAGCTCGAGTACTGAACCCCTGTTGACCCGACTGAACTAGACTGAACTCCAGTTCTGAACAGTGGTGTGGATGCTCGGGATCGGCGAATTCCCGATTTGCGGGCGAGAACTTTCGCCATTTACTTGCTGAAGAGCCTGATAGTGGTCCTGAAATTTGATTTTGGTTGCACTTTTAAAGGCTTTGAAGTGCTTGTTTGTGGCATCGCTTGCCAGGGACATTGTGATCAAATTCTCGGAACAAGTTGTTGACACCTGATTTTTAATCATTTTTTCTATTGCTAAAGTAATAAAAAATCCATAAAAATTCATAAAATTGAAAAATCAACTTTGGGGACCTTAGCCAAGCCTAGGGAACCAATTTTGACCAAAAAACGATTTTTCATATTTTCAGTATTTTTCGGTATTTTTATTTTCGAAAATTCATAAAACAAAAAATGAAGAAAAAATGAAAAAATTGAAAAATCAACTTTGGAAGCCTTGGCCAAGCCTAGGCAACCACTTTTGAACAAAAAATAAAATTTCATATTATATATATTTTTATTTTATTTTTTTAAAAAAAAATACAAAAATACTTGAAAATTTTGGAAAAATAACATTTGAGGCAAAAAAAAATACACAAAGATAGTTAATATTTTTATTTTAAATCTATTTTCATATTGGCCATCGCAAATTCAGAAAAATCCAATTCGAGTCACGTGTTCCTTCACGAGTATAATCTTGAATTGGGCCTAAAAAAATTTAATTTGAGTCAACTTATTTTTAATTTTCACTTTTTATGAGTTGTGACATTGTCTTCTAATATTTTAAATTTTCATCTTGGCCCAATTATACCCAGAATGACTTAATTTTGCAAAAGGACTTTAATTAAATTCTGCATTATTTTCAACGGCAAGAAATGAGCTTAAATTTGACATGTGGTAAATTTTGGTGTGTCAAAAATTGTGAGGAGATTTGGACTTAAAGAAATATATTTTTTCAGGGACTAAATTGTAAATACTTAAAATTCAAGGACTAGAGTGCAAATACTTAACTCTTGAAGGATTATTTTACAAATAACAAAAAGAAGAGTTAGTGGATAAATTAGAATAGAGAAGGGAAGATGGAGAAGAGGAGATGAAGAAGAGAAGTTGGAGAAGAATGGATGGAGAAAATAAGATAAGAATATAGAATGGAAGATGGAGAAGAGTTAGTAGAGAAATTAGAATGGAAGATAAGAATAGAGAAGGGAAGATGGAGATGAAGAAGAGTTAGTGGAGAAATTAGAATGGGAGATAAATATGGAGAAGGGAAGATGAAGATGAAGAAGAGTTAGTGGAGAGATTAGAATATGAGATAGAGATGGAGAATGGAAGATGAAAATGAAGAAGAGTTAGTGGAGAAATTAGAATGGGAGATAGAGTTAGTGGAAAAATTAGAATGGGAGATAGATGAGTAGATTATAAAAGGAGGAAGAAGTGAGCTTGAGAGGATTTTTTAGAGAGAAAATTGGAAGTGTTTGGGAGAATTTTTTGGAGAGAAAATTTTGGATGTTTGAGAGAGTTTTGGGAGATTGAAGAAAAATTTGAGAGAAAGAAAATACCAAAAGAGAGAGAGCCTTGAAGATGGTGAAAGTTTAAAGGTAGGGGTTATCATCACAAATTCCTTCATCGATCAATATAAATCAAGAGTTCTTCCTCGTCAACGAGCAAGCAAATTCGAGTTAAGTGTTTTTATTTATTCATTTGTTTATGGTTTTACTTGCAAATTAGCACAAATTGTATAAACTTTCTCCATCTCCTCTTTTTTTTTCCCATATTTTATGTCAGGAGAAGGATATCTCTACGTCAACAGCAAAAATCTCGTAGAGATGCAAAAATCGGCCCAGACAAGCTCCTAAGCTGTCCACCGATTTCTCAACTGATCTGTGACTAAAAGTCCCTCTTAATTCAAAAGAAACTCTCTATATTGGGAACATAGAGAGCGAAAATCAATTATAGAAATCCCTCCCAAAAAATGGGAGATAAGTACTCTTTCCACTCTTCTGGTTTTAGGTGCAGATTAGCACATATTTTGTATACTGACATTTCACTCTATTTTATGTCAGGAAGCCGCAACTCTATATCAATGGTCAACCCTATGGAAGCACAAAATCGGCTTGGAGGAGTCCTCAAGCGCGTACAAATTTCAAATTGTTGAATCAATTCGTTGTATTTTATTTTAAAGAATTCATACCCTAGAATGGAGAGGACAAAGTCCATCCGCAACTTAAATACCTGCACCATAAATCCCAAAGGGAAGAGCCAAGCCAATGCTTAGCCTCCCATTGGAGGTTTTTACTTACAGTAGTTAAATACATGCAACTTAAATACCTGTACCTTAAATCCCAAAGGGAAGAGCCAAGCCAATGCTTAGCCCTCCATTGGAGGTTTTTACTTACAGTAGTTAAATACCTGCAACTTAAATACCTGTACCTTAAATCCCAAAGGGAAGAGCCAAGCCAATGCTTAGCCTCCCATTGGAGGTTTTTACTTACAGTAGTTAAATACCTGCAACTTAAATACCTGTACCTTAAATCCCAAAGGGAAGAGCCAAGCCAATGCTTAGCCTCCCATTGGAGGTTTTTACTTACAGTAGTTAAATACCTGCAACTTAAATACATGTACCTTAAATCCCAAAGGGAAGAGCCAAGCCAATGCTTAGCCTCCCATTGGAGGTTTTTTACTTACAGTAGTTTAAATACTTGCAACTTAAATACATGTACCTTAAATCCCAAAGGGAAGAGCCAAGCCAATGCTAGGCCTCCCATTGGAGGTGTTTATTCACTGTCATGTACTTCCTATAATTTAATTTTTGAATCATCAAACCCAAAAGATGAATAGGTCGTAATACTGCACAGAAGTTGTTAGCACACTCCCTCTTACGGCTTCAGGGAATCTTTAACACTTAAAAAAATATAACAAATAAAAATATATACCATCCATGCATCCTATTTAAAAAGTGAAAACACAAAAGAGAATACCCTATTAAAGCCTTAGGAATAGAGCAAGCCTGAGTTGCCGAATTAGGATATCCATGAAATTAAGGTACCGAAAGGGCATTAGTTTTAATTAACTAGTGTAACCAAGTCTCCGAGCTCATAATCTCTGGTTCGCAGGAATAAATTAGTTCTCCCGCTAATTTATTTAGGTTTCTAATCGACCTACCAAGAACGATTAGTGGCGACTCCAAATTTCAAAATCATTTAAACAAAAACCAAAGTTGCGATTCGGTAGGGCTTGGGAGGGTCCGCGTTAGGTTAGTCAAATCTAATTAACCTAATAATCCGTTAACCCCTTTAAAATTTAAAATTTTTTTAGAGGGTCGCGACAGACTGGCGACTCCACTGGGGACGGGATTTTTAAATTTTCGAAAAAAGATACCAATTGGAATACTTGAATTTTTTCGAAATTTTTTAAAAGTCTTAGTGGACTTAGGCCAATGAAAATTTCATGGATATCTCGCTTCTGGCGATCTTGTTTGGGACTCATTCTATAGGTGTTATATATTTTTGCAGGATGGGAGTTATAAGGGGCGGAGTGTTTGGCTAACCCCTTTGTTTTGCAGGCTCGGTGTTGGATTTATATGTTTAATTTCGCACATTTTTAGAAGCGCTGTTTTGATATCAATTGTTGTGCATGTCTTGCATACTCTGAGGATCACGACACCTGCACACACAAGCGTCTAAACCCAAGTCGCGAAATTCTTCCTAGAAAACCATAGATAGGGATCGAATATGCAAAGCTCTTGCGTCGATTGCGCTCGGGTTGACCATATTTTATCCCGCTCATTATCTGAATTGACAATTCTTCCCATTGTGATTTGATTGCGCGGAGGGTAAGTTTGTCAATTCAGATAATGGGGGCCTTTTTAGGTCCATACCTTATCTCTCTTTCTTTTATTTTCTAGAGTCCACTCCTCACTTGAGTCATGCGCATGACTATGTGATTTGCATTTCTCCAAGGTAAAAGTAAGTTCTCTAATTTTATCTTGTATTTATTTTCGGTCGGTCCATGCTAGGTGTTAGTCAGTTTTTGAGCTTGATATTACGACCATTCTTTTTAAAAGAAAATAAAAATTAAATTTGCCCCCTCATTTCTTTTAAAAAATATTTTTTTGAAAAAATGATGTAAAAAAATCCTTTCATGGGAATTTTATTAACCAATAAGGGATTTTTGTCATATTTTTATTGCTTCAATAAAAATGAAATTTTCCTGAAAAAATTTTCCTCTAAAAATTTCAATAAAAAGAAAAATTCCTTAAAAAAAAACTCTAGTAGACATCAAGTGATTTTATCACATTTTTCAAATTATAAAAACTTGCAAGAAAATTCTTCTCGAGAAATTCGCTCATGTTTTTCTAAGAAATTTTTCTCTAAATAAAATTAGACTAATTGACCAATAAGAGATTTTTGTCATGTTTTTTTTCTCTCCAATAAAAATGAAATTTTCCTGACAAATTTACCTCTGAAAATTTATTTTGATAAAAAGGAAATTCCTTCAAAAAATTTTAGTAAACATCAAGAGACTTTGTCACATTCCTTTAAAAAAAATAAAAAAAAAGAATAATAAATCTGAAAAAAAAATTATGTATCAGAAATTAACCCATTTCTTCCTAAGGAAATTTTTTCTTTCTTCTGATTTCTCTATAAAATAGAAAAAATCAAATTGGACTAATATAGGAGTCATGGACCGACATTTCTTGTGTCGCATACTAATTATATCCTTTTCTTTTGCAGGGAGATCCTAGATACCCCAGACGGGTGTAAAAATTAAGTTCAATAATATATCAAGAATCATCTTCAGAAATACCAAAAGACGAAAAACACCGAGGCTTCAACCGTTAATTCTGGGGGGCAAACGAACATTGTCCATCTTTGACAGACAAAGTTGTGTCAATCCGTAAACTTGTATGGGCAGTGTATTCTGATATGACGGTGGATTTATACTGATTAAATATGGGGGCATATTTAATGTATTGCAGAGGATCCCGCGTCTTTTGAAAAACAATATGGATTATATAATCAGAACCCATGAAACAAATACCTTTACCTGATCAAATCAACCAGAGACCGGTCTTAAAATTTCCTCTTATCCGAAACATGCGGAGGGCTTTAGAGGACCGAGGTTCTATTAATGAACGTGGCCCACAGGAATTTCTCCCGATGCTACAGGTGCCCGATACATACGAGTGGACGCCGAAAGCAACAAAACACGGTTGAAGTGGGGCGCGCAACAAATGGCCGAATTTGTTGGCACACTAATTAAGTGGTGGTAGCTTTATTAATTTACATGATTGAACACGGGTCTCTAGGCGGCTGGTGGAAAGCCACACTGAATGCCTCTCTAATGTTCTTGATATCATCGTCTACGGCAACCCGCGAGAGCATCATGAAGAAGATTAAACCTAGACGAATACGTCTACTTAGTTTCATCGCACGTTCTCGCCTTTTGTCGATGTCCAAAATTAATGCACAAGTTAGAAGTAATCATTTCCCTTTTCCCCCTATTAAATGCTCGGAGCCGTTAACCGCACCAAACTCGAAAAAATTAATATCGAGACGAAATCTGCGTAAATTTGAAGGGTAAATCCGTATCGTTTCAATTTACCCTTAAATTGCTCCGGTTTTAAATTTGATCCCTTCTATTTTCAGGAATTTGCAAAAGCGACTCGAGAATACAGTTGTATCCAAAAACCAAATTTCCTGGTCGGGCTAAATTGGGGGCAAATCAACTCATGGACATTACCACGGGATGGACAGCTTCGGTTAAAGAAAAATACAAGCGAAAGATCCGAACAATCTCAGACATGGGTAATTCTGTATCGTTCTAATTTGCACATAATCATCTCGAGTCCTGAATTTTTTTATTCCATTCTTAACAGGGATTGCAAATTACCTCGAGAAATATCGTAACAAGGCCCAAGGTAATACAACAGGGCCACGTTATCCCCAAGGATTAACCTTTGAAAAGAAAGCCCCATGGACACCTACGGTCCAATGGACCGAATGGTATGGGGGATGATAGTAGGTCCGAAATATCCCGAGTTCGATCCCCAAGGGTGGGGAATGTTGTATGTATTATAAATAAATGAAACAACTTTTTGTGCATTTCTTTTTTACAAACAGGAATACTCGACGAGTAATATCAAAGTCAGTATTTTACCATAGTCTTCCCATAATGGTGAGGCGCCCAACAAAAGTCGAGGAAAATTCAATCCAACAAAACTGGTAAAAGACTCGTGCAAGACATTCAAGATAAAGGGTAAATCAGTATCGTTTTCAATTTATTCCTTTTAATACTGGCTGATATGTCTTTTTTTCTTTTTACAGGAAATATTTACACTAACATTTAACATGTTGAAGGAGACTGTTGACACCTGATCTTTAATCATTTTTTCTATTGCTAAAGTAATAAAAAATCCATAAAAATTCATAAAATTGAAAAATCAACTTTGGGGACCTTAGCCAAGCCTAGGGAACCAATTTTGACCAAAAAACGATTTTTCATATTTTCAGTATTTTTACGTATTTTTTATTTATTTATTTTCGAAAATTAATAAAAAATCCATAAAAATTCATAAAATTGAAAAATCAACTTTGGAAACCTTAGCCAAGCCTAGGGAACGAATTTTGACCAAAAAATAATTTTTCATATTATATATATTTTAATTTTTTTAAAAAAAATACAAAAATATTTGAAAATTTTGGAAAAATAACATTTGAGGCCAAAAAATACACAAAGATAGTTAATATTTTTATTTTAAATCTATTTTCATATTGACCATCGCAAATTCAGAAAAATCCAATTCGAGTCACGTGTTCCTTCACGAGTATAATCTCGAATCGGGCCTAAAAAAATTTAATTTGAGTCAACTTATTTTTAACTTTCACTTTTTATGAGTTGTGACATTGTCTTCTAATATTTTAAATTTTCATCTTGGCCCAATTATACCCAGAATGACTTAATTTTGCAAAAGGGCTTTAATTAAATTATGCATTATTTTCAGCGACAAGAAATGAGCTTAAATTTGACATGTGGTAAATTTTGGTGTGTCAAAAATTGTGAGGAGATTTGGACTTAAAGAAATATATTTTTTTCAGGGACTGAATTGTAAATACTTAAAATTCAAGGACTATAGTGCAAATACCTAACTCTTGAAGGATTATTTTACAAATAATAAAAAGAAGAGTTAGTGGATAAATTAGAATAGAGAAGGGAAGATGAAGAAGAGGAGATGAAGAAGAGAAGTTGGAGAAGAATGGATGGAGAAAATAAGATAAGAATAGAGAAGGGAAGATGGAGATGAAGAAGAGTTAGTAGAGAAATTAGAATGGAAGATAAGAATAGAGAAGGGAAGATGGAGATTAAGAAGAGTTAGTGGAGAAATTAGAATGGGAGATAAATATGGAGAAGGGAAGATGAAGATGAAGAAGAGTTAGTGGAGATATTAGAATGTGAGATAGAGATGGAGAATGGAAGATGAAAATGAAGAAGAGTTAGTGGAGAAATTAGAATGGGAGATAGAGTTAGTGGAAAAATTAGAATGGGAGATAGATGAGTAGGTTATAAAAGGAGGAAGAAGTGAGCTTGAAAAAGGATTCTTGAGAGAGAAAATTTGAAGTGTTTGGGAGAATTTTTTGAAGAGAAAATTTTGGATGTTTGAGAGAGTTTTGGGAGATTGAAGAAAATTTTGAGAGAAAGAAAATACCAAAAGAGAGAGAATTTTGAAGATGATGGGAGTTTAAAGCTAGGGGTTATCATCACAAATTCCTTCATCGATCAATATAAATCAAGAGTTCATCCTCGTCAACGAGCAAACAAATTCAAGCTAAGTGTTTTTATTTATTCATTTATTTATGGTTTTACTCGCAAATTAGCACAAATTGTATACACTTTCTCCATCTCCTTTTTCTTCCATATTTTATGTCAGGAGAAGGATATCTCTACGTCAATAGCAAAAATCTCGTCGAGATGCAAAAATCGGCCCAGACAAGCTCCTAAGCTGTCCACCGATTTCTCAACTAATCTGTGACTAAAAGTCCCTCTTAATTCAAAAGAAACTCTCTATATTGGGAACATAGAGAGCGAAAATCAATTATAGAAATCCCTCCCAAAAAATGGGAGATAAGTACTCTTTCTACTCTTCTGGTTTTAGGTGCAGATTAGCACATATTTTGTATACTAACACTTCACTCTATTTTATGTCAGGAAGCCGCAGCTCTATATCAATGGTCAATCCTATGGAAGCACAAAATCGGCTTGGAGGAGTCCTCAAGCGCGCACAAATTTCAAATTGTTGAATCAATTCGTTGTATTTCATTTTAAAAAATTCATACCCCAAAATGGAGAGGACAAAGTCCATCCGCAATTTAAATACCTGCACCATAAATCCCAAAGGGAAGAGCCAAGTCAATGCTTAGCCTCCCATTGGAGGTTTTTACTTATAATAGTTAAATACCTGCAACTTAAATACCTGCACCTTAAATCCCAAAGGGAAGAGCCAAGCCAATGCTTAGCCTCCCATTGGAGGTTTTTACTTACAGTAGTTAAATACCTGCACCTTAAATCCCAAAGGGAAGAGCCAAGCCAATGCTTAGCCTCCCATTGGAGGTTTTTACTTACAGTAGTTAAATACCTGCAACTTAAATACCTGTACCTTAAATCCCAAAGGGAAGAGCCAAGCCAATGCTTAGCCTCCCATTGGAGGTTTTTACTTACAGTAGTTAAATACCTGCAACTTAAATACCTGTACCTTAAATCCCAAAGGGAAGAGCCAAGCCAATGCTTAGCCTCCCATTGGAGGTTTTTACTTACAGTAGTTTAAATACTTGCAACTTAAATACATGTACCTTAAATCCCAAAGGGAAGAGCCAAGCCAATGCTAGGCCTCCCATTGGAGGTGTTTATTCACTGTCATGTACTTCCTATAATTTAATTTTTGAATCATCAGACCCAAATGATGAGTAGGTCGTAATACTGCACAGAAGTCGTTAACACACTCCCTCTTTCGGCTTCAGGGAATCTTTAACACTTAAAAAAATATAACAAATAAAAATATATACCATCCATGCATCCTATTTAAAAAGTGAAAACACAAAAGAGAATACCCTACTAGAGCTTTAGGAATAAACCAAGCCTGAGTTGCCGGATTAGGATATCCATGAAATTAAGGTACCGAAAGGGCATTAGTTTTAATCAACTAGTGTAACCAAGTCCCCGAGCTCATAATCTCTGGTTCGCAGGAATAAATTAGTTCTCCCGCTAATTTATTTAGGTTTCTAATCGACCTACCAAGATTGATTAGTGGCGACTCCAAATTTCAAAATCATTTAAACAAAAACCAAAGTTGCGATTCGGTAGGGCTTGGGAGGGTCCGCGTTAGGTTAGTCAAATCTAATTAACCTAATAATCCGTTAACCCCCTTTAAAATTTAAACATATTTTTAGAGGGTCGCGACAGACTGGCGACTCCGCTGGGGACGGGATTTTTAAATTTTCGAAAAAAGATACCAATTGGAATACTTAAATTTTTTCGAAATTTTAAAAGTCTTAGTGGACTTAAGCCAATGAAAATTTCATGGATATCTCGCTTCTGGCGATTTTGCTTGGGACTCATTCTATAGGTGTTATATGTTTTTGCAGGATGGGAGTTATAAGGGGCGGAGTGTTTGGCTAACCCATTTGTTTTGCAGGCTTGGTGTTGGGACTATGTTTAATTTCACACATTTTTAGAAACGCTGTTTTGATATCAATTGTCGTGCATGTCTTGCATATTCTGAGGATCACAACACCTGCACACACAAGCGTCTAAACCCAAGTCGCGAAATTTTTCCTAGGTAACCATAGATAGGGATCGAATATGCAAAGCTCCTGCGTCGATTGCGCTTGGGTTGACCATATTTTATCCCGCTCATTATCTGAATTGACAATTCTTCCCATTGTGATTTGATTGCGCGGAGGGTAAGGTTGTCAATTCAGATAGTGGGGGCCTTTTAGGTCCATACCCTGTCTCTCCTTCTTTTATTTTCTAGAGTCCACTCCTCACTTGAGTCATGCGCATGACTATGTGATTTGCATTTCTCCAAGGTAAAAGTAAGTTCTCTAATTTTATCTTGTATTTATTTTCGATCGCTCCATGCTAGGTGTTAGTTAGTTTTTGAGCTTGATATTACGACCATTCTTTTAAAAGAAAATAAAAATTAAATTTGTCCCTCATTTCTTTTTAATTTTTTTTTTGAAAAAATGATGTGAAAAAATCCCTTCATGAGAATTTTATTAATCAATAAGGGATTTTTGTCATGTTTTTATTACTTCAATAAAAATGAAATTTTCCTGAAAAAATTTTCCTCTAAAAATTTATTTCAATAAAAAGAAAAATTCCTTAAAAAAAACTCTAGTAGACATCAAGTGATTTTATCACATTTTTCAAATTATAAAAACTTGCAAGAAAATTCTTCTCGAGAAATTCGCTCATGTTTTTCTAAGAAAAGTTTCTCTAAATAAAATTAGACTAATGTCTCGGGGGAATTGTATTGACCAATAAGAGATTTTTGTCATGTTTTTCTTGGTTCAATAAAAATGAAATTTTCCTGACAAATTTTCCTCTGAAAATTTATTTCGATAAAAAGAAAAATTTCTTCAAAAAAAAAACTTTGGTAAACATCAAGTGATTTTATCACATTCTTTCAAATTATAAAAACTTGCAACAAAAATTCTTTTCGAGAAATTCGCTCATGTTTTTCTAAGAAAATTTTCTCTAAATAAAATTAGACTAATGTCTCGGGGGAATTTTGTTAACCAATAAAGGATTTCTATTATGTCTTTCCTGCTTCAATAAAAATAAAATTTTCCTGATAAATTTACCTCTGAAAATTTATTTTGATAAAAAGGAAATTCCTTCAAAAATTTTAGTAAACATCAAGAGATTTTGTCACATTCCTTTAAAAAAATAATAAAAAAAAGAGTAATAAATCTGCAAAAAAAAATTCTGTATCAGAAATTAACCCATTTCTTCCTAAAGAAATTTTTTTTTTCTGATTTCTCTATAAAATAGAAAAAATAAAATTGGACTAATATAGGAGTCATGGACCGACATTCCTTGTGTCGCATACTAATTATATCCTTTTCTTTTGCAGGGAGATCCTAGATACCCCAGACGGGTGTAAAAATTAAGTTCAATAATATATCAAGAATAATCTTCAGAAATACCAAAAGACGAAAAACACCAAGGCTTCAACCATTAATTCAGGGGGGCAAACGAACATTGTCCATCTTTGACAGACAGAGTTGTGTCAATCCGTAAACTTGTATGGGCAGTGTATTCTGATATGACGGTGGACTTATACTGATTAAACACGGGGGCATATTTAATGTATTGCAGAGGATCCCGCGTCTTTTGAAAGACAATATGGATTATATAATCAGAAACCATGAAATAAGTACCTTAACCTGATTAAATCAACCAGAGACCGGTCTTAAAATTTCCTCGGATCCGAAACACGCGGAGGGTTTTAGAGGACCGAGGTTCTATTAATGAATGTGACCCACAAGTATTTCTCCCAATGCTACAGGCGCCCGACAAGAGCAAATGGTCACCGAAAGAAACAAAACACGGTTGAAGTGGGGCACGCAACAAATGGCCGAATTTATTGGCACACTAATTAAGTGGTGGTAGCTTTATTAATTTACATGATTGAACACGGGTCTCTAGGCAGCTGGTGGAAAGCCACACTAAATGTCTCTCTAATGTTCTTGATATCATCGTCTACCGCAACCCGCGAGAGCATCATGAAGAAGATTAAACCTAGACGAATACGTCTACTTAGTTTCATCGCACGTTCTCGCCTTTTGTCGATGTCCAAAATTAATGCACAAGCTAGAAGTAATCATTTCCCTTTCCCCCCTATTAAATGCTCGGAGCCGTTAACCGCACCAAACTCGAAAAAATTAATATCGAGACGAAATCTGCGTAAATTTGAAGGGTAAATCCGTATCGTTCCAATTTACCCTTAAATTGCTCCGGTTTTAAATTTGATCCCTTTTATTTTCAGGAATTTGCAAAAGCGACTCGAGAATACAGTTGTATCCAAAAACCAAATTTCCTGGTCGGGCTAAATTGGGGGCAAATCAACTCATGGACATTACCACGGGATGGGCAGCTTCGGTTAAAGAAAAATACAAGCGAAAGATCCGAACAATCTCAGACATGGGTAATTCTGTATCGTTCTAATTTGCACATAATCATCTCGAGTCCTGAATTTTTTTATTCCATTCTTAACAGGGATTGCAAATTACCTCGAGAAATATCGTAACAAGGCCCAAGGTGATACAACATGGCCGCGTTATCCCAAAGGATTAACCTTTGAAAAGAAAACCCCATGGACACCTATGGTCCAATGGACCGAATGGAATACTCGACGAGTAATACCGAAGTCAATATTTTGCCACATTCTCGGCTTAATGGTGAAGCATCCAACAAAAGTCGAAGAAAACTCAACCCAGCAAAATTGGTAAAAGACTTGTCCAAGGCATTCAAGATGAAGGGTAAATCAGTATCGTTTCCAATTTATCCCTTTTAATACCGGTTGACATGTCTCCTTTTCTTGTTACAGGAAATATTTATACTAACATGTAACATGTTGGAGGAGACAAATCCAAAAGAAAATGATGATCATTTGACAAGATCTATTCTGGTGAAAAATGGGGGGCATTTAACTGCTAAACCATGGCGGTCGCTGTCACTAAACAAACCAAAATGCTCCCTCACCCATATGCCTCATCGTGCAGGGGCAAAACTTGAGACAAACCGCTCCTCGACATAAGGAGTGGGCTTCCCAATTTGTTCAATCCACCCACATACCAGGGGCAATTCAAATCCGCCCATGTTTGCACATTATATAAATACACATGATGCTAAAAATTGTCACATCGGCATTGTGTTTACACATTTCACGAATTATGTATGATTATTCCGCATGTTTAATTTACCAACTCCAACTTAGAGCATAAACTGCATAGGAGACATCAAATGTGCAAAATGGGGCATAACAGGATGAGGAAAGTTAAACCATTTCTACACACGGGTCTAACATTTTAATCTACAGATAAACAGCCTTTCTCTAGAGTGAGAGAAAGCCCTTCCGGACTAAAGTCCCCCATTCAGATTACATTCGAGGCGTTCATATTATGAGAACCTCCTTAAATAGAATTGGTAATGCAAACTTGACAGAATAGTTTTGCATGATCCACATTTTGATTGATTGCATCATGAGTTATCACACAGACTACTTCTAATCATTGCCAACTTAGCTGAACAATTTTGTATGAACCAATGAACGCATTGATGAAAATGCTTGCACATGTTAGCTCTGACATTGCCTGACAGGCAACACATTCCCGGTGTTTGAGTTACCTTCCAAAGTCTTGAAATCCATTCGGCGATTATTGAATGAACAAGCCTGGTTGTCGAGAAGCCACCAAGTATTTCTTCCAAATTCTCAGGTAAGTATATCTTCAACCTGAACTTTTCAAGAGAATGAATTCTGACGGTTGTTGGGGTACTCGAATCCATTGCGGTATATATAGGTATCCACCTTCTTCAATAAAGCATGATTTGTCTCAAGGACAGAAATGTTCGAGACCTTTTGATCTCTGCCTCTTTGGTTTATTCCTAAAGCGACAGGAGAATATAATTTGGGTTTGAGCTTCGTAGGATTCCTGGTCTCCCCAGATTTCAAAATGGCACCCTTTGAGGTACACCAAGCCCTTCTTACAGGCAAACTAAGTCCTTCTTACAGGCAAACCAAGTCCTTCTTACAGGCAAACCAAGTCCTTCTTACAGGCATAAAGTCCTTCTTACAGGCAAACTAAGTCCTTCTTACAGGCATAAAGTCCTTCTAACAGGCAAACTAAGTCCTTCTTTTAGGCAAACCAAGTCCTTCTTACAGGCATAAAGTCCTTCTTACAGGCAAATCAAGTCCTTCTTACAGGCAAACAAAGTCCTTCTTACAGGCAAAACAAGTCCTTCTTACAGGCAAATCAAGTCCTTCTTACAGGTACAAAGTCCTTCTTATAGGCACAAAGTCCTTCTTACAGGCAAATCAAGTCCTTCTTACAGGCAAATCAAGTCCTTCTTACAGGCAAATCAAGTCCTTCTTACAGGCAAACTAAGTCCTTCTTACAGGCAAACCAAGTCCTTCTTACAGGCACAAAGTCCTTCTTATAGGCAAATCAAGTCCTTCTTATAGGCAAACTAAGTCCTTCTTACAGGCAAACCAAGTCTTTCTTACAGGCACCAAGTCCTTCTTACAGGCAAATCAAGTCCTTCTTACAGGCATAAAGTCCTTCTTACAGGCATAAAGTCCTTCTTACAGGCAAATCAAGTCCTTCTTACAGGCATAAAGTCCTTCTTACAGGCAAATCAAGTCCTTCTTACAGGCAAACAAAGTTCTTCTTACAGGCAAACAAAGTCCTTCTTACAAGCAACGCAAGTCCTTCTTACAGGCACAAAGTCCTTCTTACAGGCAAAGTAGTCCTTCTTACAGGCAAATCAAGTCCTTCTTACAGGCAAATTAAGTCCTTTTTACAGGCAAATCAAGTCCTTCTTACAGGCACAAGTCCTTTTTACAGACACCAAGTCCTTTCTACAGGTACCAAGTCCTTCTTACAGGTATCTCCATGGGGTGACCTACCATACGGGTCAAATCTCAATCAAAATTTAATCAGTAGAATCCTTTTATTAGGAATCTACCATGGTACGACCCTCCATACGGGTCAAATGGTATGACCCACCATACGGGTCAAATTTTAATTCAATTTTTAATCAGTAGAATCCTTTTATTAGGAATCTACCATGGGTTGATCCACCATACGGGTTCAAGTTCAACCACCCTAAAGTTTTTTTATATAACGAATCCTTAGGTTCTCATTTCATTTTCAGTGGAACAATCATGTCACGACTCTTTTTATTTACTTGTATTGAGTCGATAAGAATCCAGGTGTCATCTCGTCTTTGAAATGAACCTCTACCGAGCTTCCTTTCAAAGAGGGGCAGCTGTTGACACCTGATTTTTAATCATTTTTTCTATTGCTAAAGTAATAAAAAATCCATAAAAATTCATAAAATTGAAAAATCAACTTTGGGAACCTTAGCCAAGCCTAGGGAACGAATTTTGACCAAAAAATAATTTTTCATATTATATATATTTTAATTTTTTTAAAAAAAATACAAAAATATTTGAAAATTTTGGAAAAATAACATTTGAGGCCAAAAAATACACAAAGATAGTTAATATTTTTATTTTAAATCTATTTTCATATTGACCATCGCAAATTCAGAAAAATCCAATTCGAGTCACGTGTTCCTTCACGAGTATAATCTCGAATCGGGCCTAAAAAAATTTAATTTGAGTCAACTTATTTTTAACTTTCACTTTTTATGAGTTGTGACATTGTCTTCTAATATTTTAAATTTTCATCTTGGCCCAATTATACCCAGAATGACTTAATTTTGCAAAAGGGCTTTAATTAAATTATGCATTATTTTCAGCGACAAGAAATGAGCTTAAATTTGACATGTGGTAAATTTTGGTGTGTCAAAAATTGTGAGGAGATTTGGACTTAAAGAAATATATTTTTTTCAGGGACTGAATTGTAAATACTTAAAATTCAAGGACTATAGTGCAAATACCTAACTCTTGAAGGATTATTTTACAAATAATAAAAAGAAGAGTTAGTGGATAAATTAGAATAGAGAAGGGAAGATGAAGAAGAGGAGATGAAGAAGAGAAGTTGGAGAAGAATGGATGGAGAAAATAAGATAAGAATAGAGAAGGGAAGATGGAGATGAAGAAGAGTTAGTAGAGAAATTAGAATGGAAGATAAGAATAGAGAAGGGAAGATGGAGATTAAGAAGAGTTAGTGGAGAAATTAGAATGGGAGATAAATATGGAGAAGGGAAGATGAAGATGAAGAAGAGTTAGTGGAGATATTAGAATGTGAGATAGAGATGGAGAATGGAAGATGAAAATGAAGAAGAGTTAGTGGAGAAATTAGAATGGGAGATAGAGTTAGTGGAAAAATTAGAATGGGAGATAGATGAGTAGGTTATAAAAGGAGGAAGAAGTGAGCTTGAAAAAGGATTCTTGAGAGAGAAAATTTGAAGTGTTTGGGAGAATTTTTTGAAGAGAAAATTTTGGATGTTTGAGAGAGTTTTGGGAGATTGAAGAAAATTTTGAGAGAAAGAAAATACCAAAAGAGAGAGAATTTTGAAGATGATGGGAGTTTAAAGCTAGGGGTTATCATCACAAATTCCTTCATCGATCAATATAAATCAAGAGTTCATCCTCGTCAACGAGCAAACAAATTCAAGCTAAGTGTTTTTATTTATTCATTTATTTATGGTTTTACTCGCAAATTAGCACAAATTGTATACACTTTCTCCATCTCCTTTTTCTTCCATATTTTATGTCAGGAGAAGGATATCTCTACGTCAATAGCAAAAATCTCGTCGAGATGCAAAAATCGGCCCAGACAAGCTCCTAAGCTGTCCACCGATTTCTCAACTAATCTGTGACTAAAAGTCCCTCTTAATTCAAAAGAAACTCTCTATATTGGGAACATAGAGAGCGAAAATCAATTATAGAAATCCCTCCCAAAAAATGGGAGATAAGTACTCTTTCTACTCTTCTGGTTTTAGGTGCAGATTAGCACATATTTTGTATACTAACACTTCACTCTATTTTATGTCAGGAAGCCGCAGCTCTATATCAATGGTCAATCCTATGGAAGCACAAAATCGGCTTGGAGGAGTCCTCAAGCGCGCACAAATTTCAAATTGTTGAATCAATTCGTTGTATTTCATTTTAAAAAATTCATACCCCAAAATGGAGAGGACAAAGTCCATCCGCAATTTAAATACCTGCACCATAAATCCCAAAGGGAAGAGCCAAGTCAATGCTTAGCCTCCCATTGGAGGTTTTTACTTATAATAGTTAAATACCTGCAACTTAAATACCTGCACCTTAAATCCCAAAGGGAAGAGCCAAGCCAATGCTTAGCCTCCCATTGGAGGTTTTTACTTACAGTAGTTAAATACCTGCACCTTAAATCCCAAAGGGAAGAGCCAAGCCAATGCTTAGCCTCCCATTGGAGGTTTTTACTTACAGTAGTTAAATACCTGCAACTTAAATACCTGTACCTTAAATCCCAAAGGGAAGAGCCAAGCCAATGCTTAGCCTCCCATTGGAGGTTTTTACTTACAGTAGTTAAATACCTGCAACTTAAATACCTGTACCTTAAATCCCAAAGGGAAGAGCCAAGCCAATGCTTAGCCTCCCATTGGAGGTTTTTACTTACAGTAGTTTAAATACTTGCAACTTAAATACATGTACCTTAAATCCCAAAGGGAAGAGCCAAGCCAATGCTAGGCCTCCCATTGGAGGTGTTTATTCACTGTCATGTACTTCCTATAATTTAATTTTTGAATCATCAGACCCAAATGATGAGTAGGTCGTAATACTGCACAGAAGTCGTTAACACACTCCCTCTTTCGGCTTCAGGGAATCTTTAACACTTAAAAAAATATAACAAATAAAAATATATACCATCCATGCATCCTATTTAAAAAGTGAAAACACAAAAGAGAATACCCTACTAGAGCTTTAGGAATAAACCAAGCCTGAGTTGCCGGATTAGGATATCCATGAAATTAAGGTACCGAAAGGGCATTAGTTTTAATCAACTAGTGTAACCAAGTCCCCGAGCTCATAATCTCTGGTTCGCAGGAATAAATTAGTTCTCCCGCTAATTTATTTAGGTTTCTAATCGACCTACCAAGATTGATTAGTGGCGACTCCAAATTTCAAAATCATTTAAACAAAAACCAAAGTTGCGATTCGGTAGGGCTTGGGAGGGTCCGCGTTAGGTTAGTCAAATCTAATTAACCTAATAATCCGTTAACCCCCTTTAAAATTTAAACATATTTTTAGAGGGTCGCGACAGAGACAAATCCAAAAGAAAATTATGATCATCTGACAAGATCTATTCTGGTGAAAAACGGGGCAAATTGATCGCAAGCTCTGAAGCGAAAAAGCAAATATGTCTTTCTTATCTTGTTTGATTTCGAGAATAATTTCTCTGCTTTTTGCAGGGGCATTTAACCGCCAAACCATGGCGGTCGCTGTCACTAAACAAACCAAAATGCTCCCTCACCCATATGCCTCATCGTGCAGGGGCAAAACTTGAGACAAACCGCTCCTCGACATAAGGAGTGGCCTTCCCAATTTGTTCAATCCACCCACATACCAGGGGCAATTCAAATCCGCCCATGTTTGCACATTATATAAACACACATGATGCTAAAAATTGTCACATCGGCATTGTGTTTACACATTTCATGAATTATGTATGACTATTCCGCATGTTTAATTTACCAACTCCAACTTAGAGCATAAACTGCATAGGAGACATCAAATGTGCAAAATGGGGCATAACAAGATGAGGAAAGGCAAACCATTTCCACACAGGTCTAACATTTTAATCTACAGATAAACAGCCTTTCTTCAGAGTGAGAGAAAGCCCTTTCGGAATGAAGTCCCCCATTCATATTACATTCGAGGTGTTCATACTATAAGAACCTCCTTAAACAGAAATGGTAATGCAATACATGATCCATATGTTGATCAATTGCATCATGAGTTATTACACAGACTGCCTCTAATCATTGCCAACTTAGCTGAACAATTTTGTATGAACCAATGAACGCATTGATGAAAATGCTTGCACATGTTAGCTCTGACATTGCCTGACAGGCAACACATTCCCGGTGTTTGAGTTACCTTCCAAAGTCTTGAAATTCATTTGGCGATTATTGAATGAACAAGCCTGGTTGTCAAGAAGCCACCAAGCATTTCTTCCAAATTCTCAAGTAAGTATATCTTCAACCTGAACCTTTCAAGAGAATGAATTCTGACGGTTGTTGAGGTACTCGAATCCATTGCGGTATATATAGGTATCCACCTTCTTCAATAAAGCATGATTTGTCTCAAGGACAGAAATGTTCGAGACCTTTTGATCTCTGCCTCTTTGGTTTATTCCTAAAGCGACAGGAAAATATAATTTGGGTTTGAGCTTCCGTAGGATTCCTGATCTCCCCAGATTTCAGAATGGCACCCTTTGAGGTACACCAAGCCCTTCTTACAGGCAAACTAAGTCCTTCTTACAGGCATACAGGCAAACCAAGTCCTTCTTACAGGCATAAAGTCCTTCTTACAGGCAAACTAAGTCCTTCTTACAGGCAAACCAAGTCCTTCTTACAGGCATAAAGTCTTTCTTACAGGCAAACCAAGTCCTTCTTACAGGCACAAAGTCCTTCTTACAGGCAAACCAAGTCCTTCTTACAGGCATAAAGTCCTTCTTACAGGCAAATCAAGTCCTTCTTACAGGCAAACAAAGTCCTTCTTACAGGCAAAACAAGTCCTTCTTACAGGCAAATCAAGTCCTTCTTACAGGTACAAAGTCCTTCTTATAGGCACAAAGTCCTTCTTACAGGCAAATCAAGTCCTTCTTACAGGCAAATCAAGTCCTTCTTACAAGCAAATCAAGTCCTTCTTACAGGCAAACCAAGTCCTTCTTACAGGCATAAAGTCCTTCTTATAGGCAAATCAAGTCCTTCTTACAGGCAAGCTAAGTCCTTCTTACAGGCAAACCAAGTCCTTCTTACAGGCACCAAGTCCTTCTTACAGGCAAATCAAGTCCTTCTTACAGGCATAAAGTCCTTCTTACAGGCAAATCAAGTCCTTCTTACAGGCAAATCAAGTCCTTCTTACAGGCATAAAGTCCTTCTTACAGGCAAACAAAGTCCTTCTTACAGGCAAACAAAGTCCTTCTTACAGGCAACGCAAGTCCTTCTTACAGGCACAAAGTCCTTCTTACAGGCAAAGTAAGTCCTTCTTACAGGCAAATCAAGTTCTTCTTACAGGCAAATCAAGTCCTTTTTACAGGCAAATCAAGTTCTTCTTACAGGCATAAGTCCTTTTTACAGACACCAAGTCCTTTCTACATGCACCAAGTCCTTCTTACAGGTATCTCCATGGGGTGACCTACCATACGGGTCAAATCTCAATCAAAATTTAATCAGTAGAATCCTTTTATTAGGAATCTACCATGGTACGACCCACCATACGGGTCAAATGGTATGACCCACCATACGGGTCAAATTTTAATTCAATTTTTAATCAGTAGAATCCTTTTATTAGGAATCTACCATGGGTTGACCAACCATACGGGTTCAAGTTCAACCACCCTAAAGTTTTTTTATATAACGAATCCTTAGGTTCTCATTTCATTTTCAGTGGAACATTCATGTCACGACTCTTTTTATTTCCTTGTATTGAGTCGATTAGAATTCAGGTGTCATCTCGTCTTTGAAATGAACCTCTACCGAGCTTCCTTTCAAAGAGGGGCAGCTGTTGACACCTGATTTTTAATCATTTTTTCTATTGCTAAAGTAATAAAAAATCCATAAAAATTCATAAAATTGAAAAATCAACTTTGGGGACCTTAGCCAAGCCTAGGGAACCAATTTTGACCAAAAAACGATTTTTCATATTTTCAGTATTTTTCGGTATTTTTATTTTCGAAAATTCATAAAACAAAAAATGAAGAAAAAATGAAAAAATTGAAAAATCAACTTTGGAAGCCTTGGCCAAGCCTAGGCAACCACTTTTGAACAAAAAATAAAATTTCATATTATATATATTTTTATTTTATTTTTTTAAAAAAAAATACAAAAATACTTGAAAATTTTGGAAAAATAACATTTGAGGCAAAAAAAAATACACAAAGATAGTTAATATTTTTATTTTAAATCTATTTTCATATTGGCCATCGCAAATTCAGAAAAATCCAATTCGAGTCACGTGTTCCTTCACGAGTATAATCTTGAATTGGGCCTAAAAAAATTTAATTTGAGTCAACTTATTTTTAATTTTCACTTTTTATGAGTTGTGACATTGTCTTCTAATATTTTAAATTTTCATCTTGGCCCAATTATACCCAGAATGACTTAATTTTGCAAAAGGACTTTAATTAAATTCTGCATTATTTTCAACGGCAAGAAATGAGCTTAAATTTGACATGTGGTAAATTTTGGTGTGTCAAAAATTGTGAGAAGATTTGGACTTAAAGAAATATATTTTTTTCAGGGACTAAATTGTAAATACTTAAAATTCAAGGACTAGAGTGCAAATACTTAACTCTTGAAGGATTATTTTACAAATAACAAAAAGAAGAGTTAGTGGATAAATTAGAATAGAGAAGGGAAGATGGAGAAGAGGAGATGAAGAAGAGAAGTTGGAGAAGAATGGATGGAGAAAATAAGATAAGAATATAGAATGGAAGATGGAGAAGAGTTAGTAGAGAAATTAGAATGGAAGATAATAATAGAGAAGGGAAGATGGAGATGAAGAAGAGTTAGTGGAGAGATTAGAATGGGAGATAAATATGGAGAAGGGAAGATGAAGATGAAGAAGAGTTAGTGGAGAGATTAGAATGTGAGATAGAGATGGAGAATGGAAGATGAAAATGAAGAAGAGTTAGTGGAGAAATTAGAATGGGAGATAGAGTTAGTGGAAAAATTAGAATGGGAGATAGATGAGTAGATTATAAAAGGAGGATGAAGTGAGCTTGAGAGGATTTTTTAGAGAGAAAATTGGAAGTGTTTGGGAGAATTTTTTGGAGAGAAAATTTTGGATGTTTGAGAGAGTTTTGGGAGATTGAAGAAAAATTTGAGAGAAAGAAAATACCAAAAGAGAGAGAATTTTGAAGATGATGGAAGTTTAAAGCTAGGGGTTATCATCACAAATTCCTTCATCGATCAATATAAATCAAGAGTTCTTCCTCGTCAACGAGCAATCAAATTCGAGCTAAGTGTTTTTATTTATTCATTTGTTTATGGTTTTACTTGCAAATTAGCACAAATTGTATAAACTTTCTCTATCTCCTTTTTTTTCCCATATTTTATGTCAGGAGAAGGATATCTCTACGTCAACAGCAAAAATCTCGTAGAGATGCAAAAATCGGCCCAGACAAGCTCCTAAGCTGTCCACCGATTTCTCAACTGATCTGTGACTAAAAGTCCCTCTTAATTCAAAAGAAACTCTCTATATTGGGAACATAGAGAGCGAAAATCAATTATAGAAATCCCTCCCAAAAAATGGGAGATAAGTACTCTTTCCACTCTTCTGGTTTTAGGTGCAGATTAGCACATATTTTGTATACTGACATTTCACTCTATTTTATGTCAGGAAGCCGCAACTCTATATCAATGGTCAACCCTATGGAAGCACAAAATCGGCTTGGAGGAGTCCTCAAGCGCGTACAAATTTCAAATTGTTGAATCAATTCGTTGTATTTTATTTTAAAGAATTCATACCCTAGAATGGAGAGGACAAAGTCCATCCGCAACTTAAATACCTGCACCATAAATCCCAAAGGGAAGAGCCAAGCCAATGCTTAGCCTCCCATTGGAGGTTTTTACTTACAGTAGTTAAATACCTGCAACTTAAATACCTGTACCTTAAATCCCAAAGGGAAGAGCCAAGCCAATGCTTAGCCTCCCATTGGAGGTTTTTACTTACAGTAGTTAAATACCTGCAACTTAAATACCTGTACCTTAAATCCCAAAGGGAAGAGCCAAGCCAATGCTTAGCCCCCCATTGGAGGTTTTTACTTACAGTAGTTAAATACCTGCAACTTAAATACCTGTACCTTAAATCCCAAAGGGAAGAGCCAAGCCAATGCTTAGCCTCCCATTGGAGGTTTTTACTTACAGTAGTTAAATACCTGCACCTTAAATCCCAAAGGGAAGAGCCAAGCCAATGCTTAGCCTCCCATTGGAGGTTTTTTACTTACAGTAGTTTAAATACTTGCAACTTAAATACCTGTACCTTAAATCCCAAAGGGAAGAGCCAAGCCAATGCTAGGGCTCCCATTGGAGGTGTTTATTCACTGTCATGTACTTCCTATAATTTAATTTTTGAATCATCAAACCCAAAAGATGAGTAGGTCGTAATACTGCACAGAAGTTGTTAACACACTCCCTCTTACGGTTTCAGGGAATCTTTAACACTTAAAAAAATATAACAAATAAAAATATATACCATCCATGCATCCTATTTAAAAAGTGAAAACACAAAAGAGAATACCCTATTAAAGCCTTATGAATAGACCAAGCCTGAGTTGCCGAATTAGGATATCCATGAAATTAAGGTACCGAAAGGGCATTAGTTTTAATTAACTAGTGTAACCAAGTCTCCGAGCTCATAATCTCTGGTTCGCAGGAATAAATTAGTTCTCCCGCTAATTTATTTAGGTTTCTAATCGACCTACCAAGAACGATTAGTGGCGACTCCAAATTTCAAAATCATTTAAACAAAAACCAAAGTTGCAATTCGGTAGGGCTTGGGAGGGTTCGCGTTAAGTTAGTCAAATCTAATTAACCTAATAATCCGTTAACCCCTTTAAAATTTAAAATTTTTTTAGAGGGTCGCGACACAAGTGCACAACTTGGGGATCACATTGTTGGGGCTGTTGTCCGAGGCGCTCGGTCTCGAGCCGAGCCACCTGAAGGACATGCACTGCGGCGAGGGATTAGTCCTCCTTTGCCATTACTATCCGCCCTGCCCCGAGCCGAAGCTGGCCATGGGATGTAGCACTCACAACGATGGTAACTTCCTGACCATACTCCTGCAGGATCAACTGGGCGGCCTTCAGTTCCTTCATGAGGATCGGTGGGTCAATGTACTTCCTCAGAAAGGAGCTTTACTGGTGAACCTTGGAGACCTTATGCAGGCAAGCAAGCTTAAGCAATAGCCATAACTGTAATTTTCCCTTCTCCTCTGTTGTAATCCTCTCATCTTTGCTAAATTAGAAGAGCCGCCACGCCCTCACACATACATGGTACGAATTCTACAGTCCGGTCTTTAAACTGATTCTTGTTTTTTGTTCGGATCACTGCTCTACATACAGCTAGTCTCAAATGACAAGTTCAAGAGCGCGAGCCACAGGGTGCTGGCCAAAGCCATGGGGCCGAGAGTCTCGATCGCGAGCTTCTTCAGGACGAGTTTCGGAATCGAACAGGCCTCGAAGCTCTATGGACCCATCAAAGAACTGGTATCGGAAGAGAGCCCGCCGCTCTACTGGGAGACCACAGTGCCTGGTTATCTGGCATCCTACTACGCCAAAGTCTGGGAGGAAAACAGACTTGACACCGACTCTCCGCTGGCGAGCTTCAGATGGCGAAACGATGACGACAGACGGATGCAAGTTGTTCCAAGACAAGAACTTGACGGTTGACATGTGCAAGTACGAAATTCTGTGATATATGGCTAGAGAAATGTATGATCACATTATTGATTTGGACTTAGAGGATTGGCTTTTCATCGAAGACTCTTGCTGCATTAACCTCCGAGGCATCAATGCTGCGTCTCCTGGAACCATGCCCGAAGAGCGGATTCGCGACACATGCTCTTCATCGCGGTCCGCGTGTAGGGATGGCAATCGGACAGGGCGGGAGCGAGGTTGGCATCCGCCGGCTGAGAATTCGTCCCAATCTCCCGGCGGAGCAAGTGTGCGTCGATCTTAATTAATGTGTATTATGTACCATTCGTCTGACGGTTGAATGTAGAGCGTTTGCTGAGTTTCAATAATGTACAGGAAATGCTTAGGTGGCATCGTGATTTATGGAGTATGTGAGAAAACCGAGGTTAGCAATACGAGAGAATGTGTACTGTTGGAAGAGCATTTGTGAAGTAGCTTTGCTTAAAAGGTAAAAGGGTTTTAGCCTAAATGGCTTTTTTTATTTATTTATGAAATGCAAATAATGTTTAGATAAACGCTAAATACTATTTCCATTAAATCTGGAAAATAGTGATTAAAAAAAAACATGAATTTAAACTAAAGGGAACCCCAGCTTAGTCGCGCTCAAGTGATATGGCTTTGGCTACCTACCCACCTTAGGGATCGGGCAGCCGAAAGTCGTGCCAACTTAGGCGGCCCTCACTTGAGATCACAGGTCCTAGCAACACCACTTGGAGATCGGGGGACCTTAGGCAGCCCTGCTTGGGGCCATACGACCCCAACCATGGCTTGTTGACGTTCAATTAGGCCCATTGGAGAGTTGCTCGAGGCTGCACAGTGAAAATATCGAGGGCAAAATCGGAATGGCCAAGGGAGTGGCCGGGGCGGCGGCGACGGTGGCAAGTGACTTATGTATTTGAAGTGGGCGTATAGAGTTTCTTAATTGACGAACAATTTGGGAAAAAAATGGTTACTTGGTAAATAAAATCACAGGATAATTTGGGGGTGAGACGAAACTGGTGTTTCATCATAAAAGTGATGATGTAGAGATGTATTTTAAGAATAGAGAATGCAAAATGGTGCTGAGTGAAAAATTTTGATTTTTTGAATTTCACCATCTTAAATGTGTTTTATAATTTGAGTTAATACCACGAAAAACCTTAAACGGATACACTTGTGACAATTTTATCCAAAACCATTTTTTTAACCACAAATAACTCCAAACTAGTTACTTCTGTGATAAATTCACCTCAAACTATTTTTTTGACTACTGAAAACCCTAAACTAGTACACCTATGAAATTTACCCCGAATCCGTACCCTTATGAAAAATTTACCTTTCGTTAATTTTCATTAAATTTTACTATGAAATTGTAGATAACGCGTAGCAATTGACAGATGTACTAATTTGGCGTTTTTACCTTTTGTTTCTTACATGTGTATCAATTTGAGATTTTTTTAGATATTAAATTAGTTTGACGAAAACTAAAGGAGAATAAATTTGTCACAAATATATCATTTTAGGATAAATTTATCGTAGATATGCTAGTTTAGGATTTTTGGTGAAAAAATAGTTTGAGATAAATTTTTCACAAATGTATCAGTTATGGTTTTACGTGGTCAAAAAATAATTTAGGGTAAATTTATCATAAATATATCAATTTGAGATTTTTTATTATTAAAAAAATAATTTGAAATAAATTTATTATGAATATATTAATTTAAGATGTTTGGTGATATTATCCTTATAATTTTCATGCTGATTGCTTAGATAGTCTTGCATTTTGATCTCATCTTCATATCGTACTATTTACACGTGCGCACTATACGACCATTTCGCCACGGACTCCGCCGATCAGGTCGTCGGAGCAAAAGCAAAGCAAAGATGTCGGCTACGAATACCGCCACACACCGGCGAGACGCAGACCTGAAACTCTTCGACGACACTAAGCTCGGCGTCAAGGGCCTCTACGACTCCGGCGTCGACTTCCCGATCCCCACCGTCGACCTCGGAGGCGTCGTCGGCGGCGGCGGGGATCTCCGGCGGCCCGTGGTGGATGGAGTCCGGAGCGCGTGCGAGGGCTGGGGCCTGTTCCAGGCGGTGAACCACGGGATCCCGGCGAGCGTGCTGCAGGAGATGATCGGAGGGGTCCGGAGGTTCCACGAGAGCGACAGCAGGAGGGATTGGTACTCGCGCGACAAAGGGGAGGAAGGTGATGTCCTACTCGAATCTCACTCTGTTCAAGGTGGCGGCGGCGGCGGGGTGGAGGGACACTCTGGTCTGCGTGATGGCTCCGAGCCCGCCGGAGCCTCAGGAATTGCCGGAATCGTGTAGGTACGACCTTCGGAACGTTCTTGATTTTCTCGAGTTTGAGTTCAAGAATACCTGCACTCGAATGACTCAATAGCGGAATCGCTCAATTGAAAATAGTATCGATGCGTTTATAAATGCTGTTAATAGCAAGATCATCTGGTATTCTAGTCTTGCACTATCGAGAATTTGAGGTCAGATTCGATCTTAGTGAAATCGACTCACGCTCAAGCCGGAGAAATCAAGCTCAAGCCAGAATACCAGCAAGACCAGTCTGGTCAAGTGGAGCAACGATTTGAGTACCGAACCCTGTCGGCCCGACTGAACTTGACTAGACCCCTGTTCGAAACAGCCGTATCGATGCTCAAGGTTGGGGAATTCGCAGTTTCCCCGTGGAAGACTTTCAGCAGCTGAAAACCCCGGCGATGAATCCTAAAGATAGACAGACCATTACTTCTGATCTTGGTTGGACTTCAAAGACTTTAAAGCGCTTGTTTTTGGCGTTGCTTGCCAGGGACATTGTGATCGAATTCTCGGAACAAGTGCGCAAATTGGGGATCACGTTGTTGGAGCTGTTGTCGGAGGCGCTCGGCCTCCCGCCGAGCCGCCTGAAGGACATCCATTGCGGCGAGGGATTACTCCTCTGGTGCCATTACTATCCGCCGTGTCCCGAGCCGGAGCGAGCCATGGGGTGCAGCACTCACAACGACGGTAAACTTCCTGACCATACTCCTGCAGGATCAACTGGGCGGCCTTCAGTTCCTTCATGAGGGTCAGTGGGTCAATGTCCTCCCTCAGAAAGGAGCTTTGCTGGTGAACCTTGGAGACCTTATGCAGGCGAGCAAGCAAAGCTAAAGCTACAAAGCCTATGACCGTGAGTTGCTCTTTTTTCCTCTGCCGTAATCGTCTGTGTCTTTGCGCTGCGGTGCAGCTGATTTCGAATGACAAGTTCAAGAGCGCGAGCCACCGGATGTTGGCCAAAGCCACGAGCCTGAGAGTCTCGGTCGCGAGCTTCTTCACGACTAGCTTTAGGATCGAGCAGGCCTCGAAGCTGTATAGACCCATCAAAGAGCTAGTGCCGGAAGAGAACCCGCCGGTGTACCGGGCAGCCACGGCACCAGGGTATCTGGCCGCCTACCATGCCAAGGTCTGCGAGGAAAACAGTCTCGCCGTCTCCCCGCTATCGAGCTTCAGACTGTGAAACGACGAGGAGGACAGACGGATGCAAGTCGATTCAAGCCAAGAACATAAGACAACGGAGGATTTGTGTGTTTGTATCGTAATTGTATCTTTCCGTCTCTCAAATAGTAATTAATCATGTAACATATGAATTATTTTATATACTAATGTAAACGACATTTAGAAGTGTCCAAACGGGCTAGTTTGTCTAGATGCAACTATCGTGTTGCTAATAAGACAAGAGAGAAAATTACCAACAAAAAAGTCATAATGTTGCATGGATGCAAATTCAGCTGTAAACATTTTCACATTGTCAATTCAATTATAAACCTTTTGACAATTTCGAAATGTAGTAATGCCATTCAATTTTGGTCGAAAATCCGCTGAAAATGGAAGTGAATCATCTTATATTTATATTACACGCATGATTGGTGCTGATATGAATAATTAATTGTAATTTTATAATTTTTGTTTTGTGCTCTCTTTTTTTCCACTATAGTGGGGAGGGTTATCGGCCACAAAGGCCTCAACGGCCTAGATATGGGCAAGGCCTCAGTGACCCTCATCGTAAAGAAATTCTAAAAATACAAAATAAAATTAAAGGTACTTGTGTTATAAATTTTGAAGAACTTTAAAAATAGTAAAATTTGTCCGTGTCAGCTATATCCGATTAATATTTGCCAGAAGGACTAAATTAGCGAATTAATTAAATATTTATGATTAGATTGACCAAATTAAAATATTTTCATATTTGTATTAAATCGAAGTAATTTTACTTTATCTATTGATTCATATTAATAATTTTCTGCACTTTTCTATCGTGCAACTGTTGCACTTGATACGTGGTCTATTTGACTACACATATGAAATGTCATAATGTAATTACATGTCTTTGCTTAGATTGAGATTTTAGGAGATTTTGTTTTTTTATTTCTTCTTTTTCTTGGAAAATGTACAAACTAATTCGGAAAATGAAAAAAAAATGCTTCTAATGGTAGACGATCAATATTTGATGCAAGTATACTTATTCACTTGCAACATAAAATGGTTTCATATGGAACATTAACGTAATTGTGCTTACACAGATCTCGAGATAATGAAATGAATGATTCGTGGATTTTGGCCTAACGTGCAACTTGGTCTCTAACCTCCAAATTTGTTCAACATAGTCTTCAAACTTTATTTTAATATGTAGCGTCGTTTATGAATTTTTAATTTGTTCCATATGAACCCTAAAATTTCGATTTATGTTTGATCTAGTCCTGAACCAAAGACAACATTGAGCATATTTATATAGTCCATGAAACAAATTAAATAAGTAAATTTTTTTTAGAAATTATATTGAATAAATATAAAATTCAAGGATGATATTACATATTACGTTAGTCAGATATTATATTAAATAAATTAAAAATTTAGAGATCACTATATATATATATATATGGGGTAAAGGTTTAACGTATGTTTACGTCGTTTCTCCGTGATCTCGAGTTAAGAGTGGTTAGAAGGAGGCGACGGCACTGTTGAATCAATATTATCAGCTTCTCGTCGCTTTCCTACCGCAATTTCCTACGCAAGAGAGCAGAAATGCCAGTCAATGGAGCGCTCTCTTCCTCTCTCTCTTCTCAACGCATCACGCAATAAATTCAACGCGCACACTGAAAGATCAACCATTTAGCGTCTGGCCCAACCCTGCCGTCCGAATCCCCACGCCCCCACCATTTTTAATAGTCTCCCTCTCCTCTTGGACCATTACTTAATTCTTGAAACTGGGTGTCTCCTTCTTGTCGAGTGTCTCTCTCTCTGCGTGCCTCGCTCTCTCGCGCTCTTTCCAACAATCTCTTTCCCTCTGGTCGTCACGAGCACGTAAAAGGGCGAGGGACTGAGGGAGGCTCGGCGAATCAAGAGTCGCTCCGACCCAATTGGCCCTTCTGAACCCGATTGGCCTTTTCGGGCGTGGGTTGTTGTGGGATAGTCAGGAATGATGAAGAGGTACAGGAATGGCGAGATTTGGGACTTTGAGCATGAAATGCCGGTGACGGGTGACGAGGTGGTTCTTGGGTTGGATGGTGGGACGACGTCGACGGTGTGCATATGCATGCCTCTGCTTCGGGTTTCCGACCCTCTACCCGACCCTCTGCCTCTTCTGGCCAAAGCCGTCGCTGGTTGCTCCAATCACAACAGCGTTGGGGGTAAAAATTTTGTCACTGTTCAGCTGTTGCTTGAGTTTTCTTTTTCTCGCTGCTCATGGATGTATTTGATTTTTTTTTTCCTACTCGTTTCGTGTGCTTCATGTTTTCTTGATGTTGTGTAGTTTGGTGGTTTTGATAATATAGAAGTTTGCGAAGTTGTGTATTGTGTCGGTTTGGTTTTTTGTGTTCAAGCTGCATTGCGCACAACCTGCTTTGTGTTTGCGTACGGCATTCTTCATGTGTTAATGAAATTGGGGCGGATTGAGTTCATTTTGTCCGAGCTCTGAACTCAAAAGGGATTTACCAACTTTTTGATGCTGTCAAATAACAGAGAAAGCCAATTAAACAACAGGCTGTTTGCAACAAGGAGGTGTGTGGATCATAGATGTATGTCCCTCAATTGACACGTTCTTGCCGACTATGCTTGTTTTTATTAAGGAAAGGCTGTCTGAAATGCAAGGTCCTTGTTACTTTTTCAGATCAGCGGTTTCCCTTTTGAATTCCTCTTTCCTCTATATTTTTTGGGGTAGGTACTCCAACTTCAATGCTTGTGGAGAAAGAAATGTAATCTGGTCTGCATATTTGCTTGCTTGATCATGTTGCTGTTGGCCTGGTGTTTTCGGTCAGGGAATTGTCTCACAGTTCTACGAATGACATAAAGTAATGTCCTCAACATCGAATCGAAGTTTTTGGTTTTTCAACTGCTTGTTGAGATGAAACACACTAGAAGTATAGCCTCCAGAGAAAAAGGAGAAGTCAATATGAAGTTGACAAGTTGTCTGTGCCATGTAAAATTCACAATCAGAGTGTCTCTTGTTATGAAAAGAAGGTTATGCTCAATCTGAGTACAGGTTTCCCAAAATTCTGCTAATTATTTGAAACTTGTTGAAACTCAATAGATTGCAAATAGAAAACTGAAGCCATTGGCTACTCTAATATTCGAGTTGACTATGTAAGTTAGATGGGCAGTTAATTCTGTGCATGTGTGTATTTTCCATATCTTTTTCCACTGGAGGAGTGAATTGCCCCAATGGCTGAGATATGCCAAGTAATGGAGCAATGGTAAGCTAATACATTTTGAGGTAAATGATGGCAGTGGCACTCTATGATAAAAGCAATAATGGAGCCATGCTACTGAAAACTTTCAACTGGAAGGTGCATTCCATGCTTCAAATTTGCAGGCACCATGGAAATAATTTTACTTGTACTACTCATAAAAGAAGTAATGAAATTTAGCAGATGATTACACCAACAGAGAGAGAGAGAGAGAGAGAGAGAGGGTGAGAAACCGGTGATATTTTGATATTCAATGCTATTTGGTGATGTTCCAGTGCTATTTTGTTAGGCCATCTTCCGAGTATGAATTTTCCTTTTTACTTGATGTCATTCTTGATTTTGAAGTTGAACCTTAGAACTGGGCAGAGAGATAATGGATATACCTTACAGTGTTTTGCACGAGTTCCCTGTATTTGTCATAAATATGTTCATTGCAATTTCTAGCTGCTCTTTTTCTGCATGACTTCTCATTAGCTACAAGTCTGGCAAAGTTGTAATATGGACCATTTATATGAGATGATTCAGTGGTTTTTCTCAATCTTTCCATTTTAAAGAAGCTAATGCAAGGGAGACGCTGGAGCAAGTTATGGCAGAGGCTCTTGCTAAATCTGGATCTAACCGATCAGCTGTCCGGGCTGTTTGTCTAGCCGTGTCTGGTGTTAACCATCCAACTGATCAGCAGAGAATAGTAAAGTGGCTCAGGTATACTCTGGCAGTACATTGTTTGACTACTAATTTATAAGCTGTTCAGGAGAAGGTTTATTTTGTTGCAATGATTTCAATTAAATCCACATTGATGGGTATTCAATGAATGCCCAACATTATAAGAAGTTGCCTTTTGGATTTCTTCGTATTTTTTGATGCATTTAACTGAGAATGAAGGAATTTCAGTGCATGCATTCTGTCCTGGCTAGGATTTCTTTCTTGAATTTATTAACACGGGGAAGCTACTTTCCGTTTTAGAAACTTCTTGGTTTATTCTATTCTACTCTTTATTGAATATTTTAGAAGTTGTTGCATGTAAAATGTTCTTTTTTCTAATTTTATAAAATGTTGTACTTCCAAGATCGTTTTTTCTATTTGCAATAACTATTAGCCGAAAATGCCCCATACAATGCATTATCCTGTGCAGAAATTTCTTATCATACATTTTCAATTTCCGAAGCTTCATTCCCCGGGGCAGTGTTGACGAAATTCATTTCGTCAACACTTAAATTAATCACACGTGTCTTGCGCTTTGAAAACATTAAGAGAGAGGAGTTTCTCAAGACCTGAATAAAAAAAAAAAGGAGAAAAAAAAATAAAAAGCAGACACGAAGAGAAATAGAGGAATGAAAGAGTTTCCATGCAGATTGTGATTTGTGAATGCTCCAATACAGTAGAGATATCACGCAACTCTGTCTGTTATCTTAGAAATCCATAATTTTAAAATCCATAATTACTTCAAAATAATGAGACATATTGTTGAAACCAGGTGGCTCCCTTTCAGTTGATTTAAGTGCACAAGTTCTCTCACTGAGTGGTGTACCCAAAATAAAACATATTGTAGAAGTTAGGTGGCTCTCTTTTAGTCGATTTAAGTGCACAAGTTCTCTCACTGAGTGGTGTAGTTGCATATGGCTACATCAAATTTTATAACTTTTTTTAACATTGTTTTTCATGTATTAATAGGATCTAAATATTTGCAGGGAAATATTCCCGAGCTATGTTAGGCTCTATGTTCAAAATGATGCAGTTGCAGCTATGGCTAGTGGAACCCTGGGAAAACTTCATGGATGTGTTTTAATTGCCGGTACTGGCACCATCGCTTATGGATTTACGGAAGATGGAAGAGAAGCTCGGGCTGCTGGTGCAGGGCCCATCTTAGGTGACTGGGGAAGGTACATGCCTCATTTTCTCCAATTTCAATTTCGTAGGGCTAAAAGTTTGCTCTACATTTCCAATGTATCCTATATGCATATTTTGTGCGTTCTTTTTTGGGATAAGAGATTATGGCCTTTGATTAAATTTAGAGTTAATGGTTATCATGCTCATTTATTGCCTTAGGATGTGCCTCATTGTTAGAGTTTAATAGTTTGATTTGTTCAAGGGGTGATGGCATGGTGCTTATTGGACTTTTCTTCAACATTCAATGCGGTCCTTAAGTTCTCTTTCTATCTATCCAATCACTAAAATTTGAAACTAGTATCACTCCAATATCCTTCTGCTGAGTGTTTTGTCATATTACGTGGATTTTTCTGTGTGTATTGCAACGTTGGTGTTTACTTGGCCAAAGTAATGATGTGGACTACTAGGGAGGGTGAGGGAGATCTAATGTCAAGTTAACATAAATTATGCTTACATAAGGTAATGGTGTTATAATCTTCAATGGAATGAATATGTCGAGTGGATTGTTGAAAATTCAAGGGAAAAAAAAGGTTCAATAGGTAATTACCAAAAAAATAAAAAATAAAAAAGGTTCAATAGACCTCATTGAACATTGAAGACAAATTCATAGACCACCCGTGTTAGTGTACCGTTTTGATGACTTGAGGGATGCAACTACCTTTGATAAGCTTAGTTGTAGTTGCTTATGAATACTAGAGCACTCATATGGGAGAATACTAGTGAAATGTGCAGTATGTTTATGTAAGTTGACCGATATCGAGTACAAGCATCAGATCATTTCATCATGATGAGAATTTGTTGGCAAAACAATGAAGTAAAGTTTAAGCTCTCTCATCTCTTATGCCTGCCATAAGTATGTCAACTACCTGAATTCCTGTTTATGTAATTGCTATTGCATCAGAAGTTTTAATGGCATCACTTCATGTATCATGATGGCACATGATTGCCAGAGGTGCTGCTTAGGGCTTGAGATCTATGTTATCTCCCTTCTGTTTGCCTCTGGATTTCCTGAGGTTAACTCTAATCAATTTTCCTCTTTTATGTGCTTTGATCCATTCCATCATGTAGCTGTTAAATGAAGTTTGTGAGTTTAGTTTTCAAATCATTGTATTGCACGTTCAGCAACATTTAGCATAATTTATCTTTTTTTATTGCAGTGGTTATGGAATAGCTGCACAGGCATTAACGGCAGTAATTAGGGCTCATGATGGTCGTGGGCCAGAAACAAATCTGACTTCCAGCATATTAGAGAAGCTTGGCCTCTCTTCGGCAGATGAATTAATTGGGTATGCTTTTAACTAGTGGATGTCATCTTTTCTGTAGTTTCAAAAGTCTAGAAATCTTGAGGAAGATTACTGAGTAGAATACAGTGAGCACATCTGTTACCGAACTTCCGAATCACTGTGACCTTATGGCAACAATAGATTTGTCCCTTTTGTTTTAGCAAAAAGATGAATGGATTCATTCTTTTGACAAAAGAATAACAAGAAAGAACCGAAAATTTGTACTTTGATTTTGCAGTTTCCTTATTGGTATGTCTTTTTCTTCTCTTGTTTTTCCCTGTCACCAAATGTGGTACTAGTTGTTAAAGAGATGATTCATTTTGAGAGGATATTCAGGAACACTGCTGTTTCTACTGGGCTATTCATTGCAGTTTAAACTGAGATAACTCTCTGAAATTTGGTTAGTCAGTCTGCCCAATTGCAGTTCTACCGATTGCTTGTCAAAATCAGCATTCTACGCATAATCGGTAGTTAGTGTTGCATTGAGATTTCTTTTCTCTCAATAAATCAGGTGGACCTACGCAGATCCATCTTGGGCTCGCATTGCAGCACTTGTCCCGGTTGTGGTGTCTTGTGCAGAGGCAGGGGATGAAGTGGCTAATAAGATCTTGTTTGAATCTGTCCAAGAGTTGGCTTTAAGTGTTAAAGCTGTCGTTGAAAGACTTCATCTGTGTGGTGAAGGTGAGACACTTCACCATAGAGATATACTTGTGGACCCATTTTGCTCTTCAGTATTTCCTCATTAGATGTGACGTCCAAATTTGACATCTGAAGTTATGATTTTAGGGCTATTAAACCATGATATTCCTTGAAAGGAAAATAAAAGGGTGGAAAATAGTTGAGAGGGAGTATTTGTCAGCCCTAGCCCCAATTTAGGAATGATGACTGAATCTTTTACTCCTAAGTTGGGTTGGATGAGTGGATCCTTCTACTCTATACCATCCTATCTTCTACCAAAGATTTGAAAGATTATTGTTCTCAGAGTCCTTCGTCAGAGTCTATGTTCTTTAGGCCTCCCTTACCGATTTTGAAGTAAGTTCGACCTTTTAATTGAAAACATCTTTCAAAGCTACCGATATACATGTCCAAACACCCCAACATGTTTACCTAGTTTTAATTTTTTTTTTCCCTCCTATTGGAAACAATCATCTCCATGCTATGTGACGTGTCTGCAGATATAACTGATCAACTCCATCTCATATTAGTCCATCCACACTGATATCTCTCTCCTTTTTTTTTTTTTGGTTTTCAATAGAATAATTGGATATCAACTATATAGAGTTTTATTTATAGCGCATTAATGGAGTTCTTGTACTTCAGTGGCATTTTCTAGTCAACTTAGAGTGCTGGTTCGATCCTCTTAAATCTTCACGCAATTGCATAATAGCCTCAAATTATCAAAATGGCTCATCTTTTGGTTATTCCTTGTTCCTAATTTCCCAATTGCTTTATCTGTAGATTTGGTTTACTAAATTTTGTTTTATATCTCTGGAGATGGAAATAACTCAAATAGAAACTCTCGGTTTGGACCCTTTTTTCCAATTATAATTAAGCTTTCGCAAGCACTCTGTACTCTGTTTAGGTTCCAATGTGCAAAAACTTCAAAACAGGGATCCTTACCCAAAAAAAAAAAAAAAACTTCAAAACAGGGAAGCTTTGGTACAGTGTACCTCATGGATAACAAATATATTCCTCTCAGCAGTGGGCAGAGATTTGCAGTTATTTTTCCACTGTAATATGATTATTGATGACTGCCTAGGAGGGAACTCAATATATTTTTCAGCCATTGTTTCGTAAAATGGCAGATATGCCTTGGTTATTCTCTCTTGGATATTTTTATTGCATCGTTGTAAGTTATTATGACGGCCATTTGATTCTAACCTTCCGAATCATCTACTGCCATGGAAATGCAAACTTTGATGGACGCGTATTATGTATTCTTCTTTGTGCCCCCGTTAGACACAGTTGATAAATTACATCAGTTGAAGCATAAATTGCCATGTGGAGTTTGTATTATGTAATCATGAAAATGCCATTACAGATGGAAAAGATTCTTTCCCTCTTGTCATGGTGGGTGGTGTTCTTGGAGCGAACAAGAGATGGGATATTGGCAACGAAGTCATAAACTGCATCTCCAAGGACTATCCTGGAGCATTTCCTATCAGGCCAAAGGTAAGCATGTCCGTTACTGTTCAAGTGAAAAGGATGACAATTTCTTGAGGAACATATGGATAATGTATGTTCAGTGGGTAGCATTTCATGATTCTCTCGTTTTTGTGACCAGAACTTCATGGGAACGTATAGAGCGTCAGCGAATTACAAATTTTTTTTTTCAACCTTAAACTTGCAATTAATGAAGCTTCAGATACACACATGTGGCGTGTGTATATATATGTATCTAAACAGATCATACATCTCTATGTTTCAGTAGGGCTGGCCCTATGCGGTTGGTAAGCGTGACGTGTAGACACATTAAAAGAAATACCTGAGTACAGATTCTGTGGCTTTTTTTTTTTTCCCCTAAACCTTCATGGCTTCTGGCACGCAATGTCTAATGCATTTTGTATGTCTGAAAAAGTTCTCTGATGGTTGCTTTTACCTGTGATGTCTGCGCATTTTGTACTTGTCCACCGAGACTCTTTCTAGCCAGCATTTGACACTGGTGCTCCTGCTGTGCATTTTAACTAAGTCTGCACTTGAAGCGCAGGTGGAGCCTGCAGTTGGGGCAGCATTGCTGGCTCGGAACCGTTACATGAAAGAATTCTGCAGGGAGCTATAGAAGTCCAATTCTTGAAGTTCGCTAGAATCGACGCAATTGTACAGTAGGAAAACAATGAAGTTTTCTAGCGTTGGCAAAAAAACAAAAACACCATCGGACAGAGGAAGCAACAGTCTGAAACAAACACCAGTTCAAGTCTGGCGAAAGGGCTCTTGTTCGTTTAGCCACAAACAAATAGGTTGTCTCCATTCTTTTCTTTCTGTCTCTCTGAGGTCATTTTTTCTTTCCAGCAGATAGCTTTTCACTTCTTGGGTGAAACATGCTGCAACGCTATTGTTCATGAGTGGTGAAATTTGTTCGTGTCCTTGTATTTCTTTTGCCGTCGATGATTAGTTTCGACACAATTGAGTGTCCTTCTTGTTGCTACGATGACTTGTCACCACGGCAGAGCATTCTCGCACCTGGTTGGTGCTAGCTTTTTCGCTTTGTATTTTGATGTTGACAAATGGGCAATCACTTGCCATCCCTAGACCCCAACGGGACTCACGACGAATTTCCAAGTACCCTACGTATGTGAATTCATGATTATAACCGGTGGCATCGGAACGACTTGAACCCGAGGTCAGTCTTCTCAGGACCCAAACGATATTAGTATCGTGTTGTTTTTGCAGTTTAATTCCCACGGTGGCCATTCTGAAGTCACTGTCCAATTTAGCTTTAGGAGAGGAGCAGTAAGTGCTGAGAGCTCTGTTTTTGGCATCATGATAGATGCATCTGCCAAACCCTAATCACTAGCTGAACGAAGTATTCTTGGGGTGATGGGGAACGCCTAGCTAAGGAAATGGGTTCTAAGAGGGATCAATCTTTCATTGAATGCACCTCTTCGGGATTCACTTGCTTTTTGGTAAAATTTGCTTCTAAGTCCTTGTAGATGAGAGCACCATTCTGTCATTATAGTCTTTAATGTATACCCAAATACCAACCCTACTAGCTAGCTCAAAGAAATAAATGCTATTTGGTTGATCTGTACCAAATTAGGTAGTTTGTCCCAGAGTAGACCTGTTGAATTGGTGGGTTGGATTGGGTCTAGTTTATGGTCTATTTATTAGTAATGCTAATTTTTTTAATTCATATTCGATCTGGCCGATACTTAACTCATATTCGACCAGATTAATATGATTAAAACACTTTTATATTTATCCCAATCTAAGAAAATTTGTCTCTTGTAATTTTTTTTTAATGGAAAGACAAGAAAAGAAGGAAAAAGAGGACCCACTATCTGGTGGCCCAGTTGGTTTGCGCTCAGTTCTTTTCACGAGAGGTCATAGGTTCAAAACTTCTCGGCGCTAGGTGATTTAATCGAGGGCCGGTGGTTGTGGAGTCTACGGGTCCTCCCGAGGACTAGTCGTGCTTCACCGCTAGTTTGAGTACAAGTTCGCTGGCCGTGCGAACACCTCGGTTATCAAAAAAAAAAGAAAAAGGAAAAAGAGAAATAATTACAAAAATTATTCATGTCAGCGCCGATCATGTCACATATGAGCAAATTTCGGCTAAAATTGATCGGACGTATTGTCTTGGTAAATCGTGAAAAAGTATAGCATTAAATTAATTTAATTTAAATGTTTAGAAATTGACTCGTATCCATGTAATAGATTTTACATTTTTTTTTTTAAGTAATTTACCCCTCGTCCGAGGTTATGAACAGAAACTTCAACGGGACAAAAACTTCTACCGATCTCTCACGTGTCCTTTCCTTGTCAAATTATGGAAACCCCAATGACGTATGGCGAGAATGGCCTGCGACACACACGGACACAAACAACAAAATCAGCAGAATCTTTGAACGGCGTTCGGAGAATACGAGAAAGCGTCGTCGGCGACGGGAATCAACCACGAGTTGTCTGACTTGAATGGTGTCTTCCACCTGCTTTTGCCACGTGTTTACATTAGCGACGACTTCGATAACAAATAATGATCAACTCCAGATTACGAAAAGGCAAAAGGGTTTCCCTTTGTCAATATTTTTTTTTTGTGGGGGCATGAAAAGAAATCGAAAAAAAAAAAATTCATTGTTCGGTCGAAAAAGTCGTGATTTTTCTGATAATTTTCCTTCACGCAAGGAATTGTAGAGAGCAATTTTGTAATTCACGATGGGTTTAATCGCGTGTGAACAAGGGATTATTACTTTCCCACAAAGCCCTAAGGGACCACCACTTACCAAAAACTTGTAAGATAATGACATGAGAAACTTACTATGTTCGACCTTGCTTTTGTACTTTGTGGCAAAAACAAACGAAAAAAAATAAAAAAAAATAAAAAAATTCCCCCCCTTTTTTTTTTGTTATTTAGAGGTTAATCCCATTTAGGTGGGGATGAGAATGATTATGTTTTGAATAAGAATAGCCATCGGACTAGTCGCCTCGAGTTACATGAAATGTGTGAAAGCAAGTGAAAATTCTCTAAAGACATTTTTCAACGCCCAAAAAATTAAGGAGCTTGATTTGATTTTGACTATATATATACACACTAGAGCGCGTCCTAGATATTTGTCAACCACGGAATAAGAGCATATTTTCATTTCCAACGTGGAGAATTAGAGGGAATCGTCAGTGATGACATAGATAAATTAAGCTAACTGCCACAATTCAATAAAAAAAAATAGCGGAATTTTCACTCGATGCCCTACTTAAAATTCAAAAGAAACTAAATAGCGCTCTTCATGTCAACTCCTCTTTTTGAGAAGAGGAAAATATTTTTCCTCATCTTTGGTCCCTCAACTCCTTTAAATTCATTTTATTGTATTAATTTAAAAAATAATTCTGATTTTTTTTCATTTTTTAAATTTTTTAAATTTTTTTTCCTTTTTTTTCTGTATCGACCACTGGCCACACTTGCTCGCCTAAGGCCGGCAAGCTTAGGCCGAGCCTCGTCGAATTTGGTGAGGCTGAACCTTACCCATGGTCAGAGATCAGTCGAAACTAGAAGGACAAGAAAAAAAAGTAAAAAAGATAAAAAAAAATTCATTTTTATCATAATGAAAAGAAAAAAAAATTATTGAAAGGAGTGCATGGAAGAAAATCAAATCTGATTTTTCATACAAAATGACAAAAAATATTTTTCGTGTCTTTTTTATATTTCAGCCAAACACCAGAAAATATTATTATTTTCCTGAAAAATAACTTTCTAGAAATTCAACCAAAAAAAATTTGAAAAATACTTTCTGGAAATGCTACATTTGTTGCGAAACAAACAGATATGTGGCTTCAAAGATTTCAAAGCTTCCATATATTAAGATAAATTCAAATCCCAAACAAGAAAAAAAAAGAATGGTTATCAAAAGTTGCAAAACGAGTTCTAATTACCCAATTACAAGAAGGGTTTTGCAAATCGCAATCTTTTCTTAATTAAATACTTGGACACGAGCTAGCCAACTAATTCTTTGAAAAAAAGTACACAAGGAGAAGCTGACCATTAAATCAATATGAGGACTTGTGAGATTGAAGCCAAGATGACAAATTGACAATGCAAGCCATAAAATTCAATGATTCGTCTCATTAGTTCCTTCACGCGGTTTTGCAATTTCACTAAGGAAAAATGACACAAATGATCCCTGAATTCGGCTTAATGTGCAATATTATCCATAAACTTTTAATTTACTCAACGCGGTGCCTAAACTTTAATTTAACACGCAATGTCATCCACGAACATTTAATCTGTTCAATTTAGCTCTTGAGTCTGTGGTATATATTTAATTTTATCCAAAAAAACTATATAAATATGTTCAGTCTCGTCCATAAACTTGAATTACTGAAAAGGATAAAATCATATGTTTTCATGTAGTTTAGATACTAAATCGAAAGTCTATTAAAAGCTCATATACCACGTCGAACAAATTAAAAGTTCAGAAATGATGTTACATGCAGGACTAAAGTTCACAGGCTACGTTGAATAAGTCAATAGTTTATGGATGATATTATATATTAAGTCAAAATCGGATAATTTTGTGTCGTTTTTCGAAGGGGGCAAAGTGGTTTAAGCCCAAATAAAGAAGAAGAAGAAAAAAAAGGCAAAAAAAAAAAAACAACCGAAATATCGGTATTCATCTCAAGGAAAGGTTCTCATGAAAGGACGTCACCCTCTTCACCTGCTCCCACTTTAATTGGCCGCGCTTTTCAATTGCATTTACTTTTGTCTTTGTTCTCTAGGTGCGCCGTACAAATTCTGCATGCGCCTGGAGCATGTGAGCCGAAAGCACGGAAATTCAAATTTCGGTAGAACACCACGAACAAAAATTGAGAGCCGATGCGACTTTTTTTTTTTTGGAGGAAAGTACAAAAAAAAAAAAATCCTAAAAATCGTTGCACACCCACGTCAATTCAATTATAAAGCTTTTGATTGAACTAATTTAACTCTAAACCTTTTTAATATTAATATCAATTCAATCTATTCGATCAATTTGAGCCGAAAATCGTTGATGTAAATAATATCGGACGTCTTATGTAGGACGGATTTCTTAAAATACCATTAACTTATTATAACGCGGACGGATATTTCTCGCGACACTGTGGATGGTTTATCTTTGACCGAATTGGGAAGGCGAGGCGGTCAATACATCACGCGAAAACGCTTAGCATGCTGTCCATCGATCCCCAAAGCAAGAAAAAGAAAGTGAAACGAAAGGTGCAGAATCTTCAAGCATGCCTTCGTTTACACATTCCTTCTCTCGAGGCTTTTGGCGAGGAAATTAATTTTGCTAGATGTTTACGGGATCGTGAGCGTGTCAAAAAGTCAATGGTGAGAACTCGCGTGCGAGAGGTTTGGACGAAGAACGGCCAAATGAATGGTTAAGAATGAGTTTCGTCAACTCTTAACACAGGCCGAAACGAAAAACAAGAAAGAAATCATCGAACAAAAACCCACCAAGAAAAGGGTAAATATAACGGAAAATTTTTAAACTAGTGTACATACGATAAATTTACCTCAATCTCCAAATTGATACGGTCGGGATAAATTTTCCTTCCGTTAGTATCCGTCAAATTACTGAATTGAATGACAAGTGGTAATTGACGGGTGAATTAGTTTAGAGTTCTTATCCTCCGTTTGTCATGGATATACCGGTTTGAAGTCTTTGGCGGTAATTATCCAATTCAATGCAAACTAAGTGGGTAACTTTGTTACATGTGCTTTAACTTGAGGCTTTCGATGGTGAAAAATTAGTTTGAGATAAATTTATCACAGTTATATTAGCATGAGGTTTTCGATAGTTAAAAAATTAATTTGAAATGAATTTATCACGAGGATACCAACCCACAAGCAAAAGAGGGGAAAAAAAAATATATGCAAAGCTTGACCCAGTTCTTCCTTCCTCCTTCCATGTTGACTTTGAACCAGATATTCTTTGACAGATGTTTCAACAGAACGCCACCACTTCGTCGTTCGTACGCCCAGAATGTCCTGAAGGATATGTTATTATTTGTACTTTTAGTTAGCGCTCATCGGCAGATAGGCCTAGCATATCAGTCTGGAACGAGCCTAGCTACATGTTTTGATGTCGGATCGGAAGTGTATGTGTTAAGATGGCGGCGAATGAGAAGATGCGGAGTTTTTACTCTGGAAAAGGAACGAGAGGTGGCGGAGACATGGCGAGCGAGAACCTCCGGTTGCTCTTGTTTCTGGTTCTCTTCTGCTCTTGGGTACATTTGATTTGCTGCACTACAAACACAGATGACCGTAAGTGCACACGCATGTATTTGTTTATGTATGTTGCTATGGTCTATGAATTTCTCGTCATTCATGTTCTTTCTTAGCTTCTATCTGGACTTCTTCTGGGTTCATCTTGTCCTGGCTTGGGATGGTTGGCAGAACAGAGGTTTCTGTCTGGAACTTAAGCTTTCTGTCTCGAACTTAGGATTCCTCAGGTTTTTTGAGGTTCTCGGCTCGTCTGGCAGGACGTGAACATGTTATGTTATCGGAACCAGGAAAGGGCTACTTCCTGTCTCTTTGAGCCCGGACGATCGTCTGGATATCTCGTTACCTACTTGAGAGGACATGCTGAAAACGCTGCTAGTTTTGCAGGTCTTTCTCGTCTTAAATTGTCCTTGGAGTCTTGATGAACAAGGACTATATACTCATCGCTATGTGCTTTGGGATTGAGTCATTCTAGCCTCGGAATAACTACTCGAAGGAACAACTGACATAGGTGCAAGAAATTGAAGCATTACTGCCGCAAAAGTTGTCTTAGCCGTCCGTGCAATCAATTCAATTATCTGCTCTGAGGCCATGCAGAACACGAAATATATAGCCCTGTTCGAACATGTTGGTCTTTTTCTGCCTTGTAGACCTAGAACTAAGCTTGCAAAGTCTAGAGTTCTGAAATTTAACAAACAATAAATTCTGGCATTGACCACGAAAGAAATACTTTAAATTTAGGGAGAGAAAGGAAAATGCAGACCGTCTATCTGCATCTGTCCTCGAATACTTACTTAAGCAATAGAACAAAGATGCGTCTGCTGAAACAACGGTATGATCTGTGGGAAGTCTGCACCTGTAATGACTGCGACAAAAGAGCATGCCCAGATCTCTGTCAAAAGCATTTCAGTGGAGGTGGCTGTCACAACAATAAGCAGTTTTACCCAACTGCTTCAGCCATCTGAGAGATTTTACTACATGATGACACCGTGCCTCTTGCAATTTGAAAGTTTTTGCTCTAAAATTCTTGCATCGACAATGGATCTTGTGAGGCTCAAATGTGCATGCGACCTTGTTTGCTTTTGGCCAAGGCAAAGCCCGTCCCCTTTCCCCATTTAAAGTTTCACTCTTTTTTTTTTTTTTTCCATTTTGCTGTATAATTGTGCAGAAACCGTTCTTTTAGCCCTGAAAGCCCAGTGGCAGAGCACACCACCCAGCTGGGGCAAGTCCAGTGATCCTTGTGGACCGCCGCGTTGGGAAGGAGTCACCTGCGACAATAATTCACGAGTGACGGGATTGTGAGTGCTCTCTACTTGTTCTCATTGGTGCACATTTCTGTTCCAAGTTCCTAGAATTTTGTCTTTTTTTCTCAGACTCAGTGATGCCATTTTAGCTAGCCATTGACTGTGATATTTCCTTTTCGTTATGGCTTTTACAGAGGGTTATCTGGCATGAGTATCAAAGGGCAGCTGCAAAGCGACATAGCAGGGCTCACGGAACTCACTTCTTTGTGAGTTTTTCCTCTTTCTATCATCCGTGATGATCATGATTCCTAGATGTGTATTAGGATTGCACAAACGAAGTACTTCAAAGCACTGAATTCCATCATCAAGTAGCATATTAACGAGTCTACTTATTTGTCTCATTTAACCTTTGGACTGCAGGGATCTTTCTGTAAACAAGGATCTCAATGGATCCATCCCTACACAGTTTGGAAGTCTACAGAACTTGAATACCTTGTAATATCCCTTTTGATTGCATATACTGCTAAATCAGCTGGTTTTTTCCTTTTCTCTCATGTATGACGAGCCTCGATCTTTCGAAATTTTCAGAATCCTAGCTGGATGCAGCCTCAGTGGTAGTATTCCCGATGAACTGGGCAGCCTTACAGAGCTGACTTTCTTGTAAGGCTTGTCAAAATGCCAATGCCACTAATTCAATGATTATGGAAGTTTAGCTATGTGTTTTGCTTAGACTATCCAATTTCCTTTCTTACCAGGGCGCTAAATTCCAACAATTTTAGCGGTGATTTACCCTTTTCTTTGGGTAAACTCTCCAAACTCTACTGGTTGGACGTGTCGGAAAATCAGTTAACTGGATCACTACCAGTTTCGACGGGCACCACCCCAGGGTTGGACCTTTTGTTGAAGTGCAATCACTTGTAAGTTCTCTAAAATAATTCCGCACCTAGTCTGATGAAGATAGACTAAGGATTTTTTTCATTCCACATTCTACTGATAAGTGAGTTTGGGATAAAGGTGATGTTGATGTTGATGTTGATTCTACTGATAAGTGACACTATCTTTATGTTCTTTCGTCATTAACCGTTTCGACCGTGCTGCATCCGTAACTTCAGCCACTTCAGCAAGAACCAACTGTCTGGCACCATACCAGAAAAACTGTTCAGTTCAAACATGTCTCTGAGACACATGTAGGTTACCAACTTTCCCACTTTATATAATATGCCAAGCTTTCTGCTCTAACTTGCGCTAGCTACTGTTGACAGATTATTTGATGACAACAAATTTTACGGTTCTATACCATCCACATTAGGCCTTGTTCAGACACTCACGGCTCTGTAAGTAAACCATGTTTTGTGCTTTGGATATTTGATTATCAACCATCGGCACCTAATAAATTTATTTGGACTTGCATTGCACAATATGCCACAGCCGACTTGATAGGAACTCCTTTTCTGGAAATGTCCCTTCAAACCTCAGCAAGCTTACAAAACTCAGTGAACTGTGAGTATAGGTTTTCTTCATCAATGGTATTCTAGCGAGATCATCGAAAGAACTTCCCTCATTCTGCAAAGTTTCCTTCAGGAATTTAGCAAATAATGGATTGAATGGAACTTTGCCAAACTTGACGGGTATGAGTTTGCTCAGTTACATGTGAGTAAGACACCCTGGCTTTGTCTCTCCCTCATGATATCACACGATCAATCCCGTTGACTGGCTGAATTGGCAAAACTGTATCTTTGCAGTGACCTCAGCAACAACTCTTTTGCGGCTTCGGCAGCTCCAGATTGGTTCTCAACTTTATCATCTCTCACCACTCTGTAAGATTTCTCGGTGCAATTGGTAAAATGAAGAGTTTTAATGGCTTTCTGAAACTACTGCGGGAACTCAAAATTTATCTCACAATGACCAGAATCATACAATATGGACCGCTTCAAGGGACTGTACCATCAGAACTCTTCGGCCTTCCCCAGCTAGAGCAAGTGTAAGGAAGAAATATTTCTAGTTTGTGTCCTCTTTCTTCTACCATTTTGATGATCTTTCGAACTCCTACAGCGATATGAGAAACAATGCTTTCAATGGAACGCTGTACATGGGCACCAGTGTCAGTTCCGTATTGGAGGTCGTTAATTTGGAAGATAACCAGATTGAATCGCTGATGACCAGTCCCTACCACAAGTCACTAATGTGAGACAGAGTTCACAGGCATTAGACTTCAATTCTGAGATATGGTAGACATTATGATGGTGATCACCTGTTTTTTTTTTCTTTCTTTTTTTTTTGTGCTTCAGACTAATGGGAAACCCGGCATGTACTACTGCGCCGGTTCTCTCGACCTTGGGGTACTGCAAAGATCAGCAGCAAGCAGCTTATTCTACCGCAATCAACTGTGGAGGTGCATCGTGTCCCTCAGATCAGAAGCTTAACCCTGGAAGCTGCGCATGCGCAGTTCCGTATGAGGGAACATTGACATTTAAAGCTCAATCATTCAGCGATTTGTCGAATGCCACTCAGTTTCAATCATTGGAAGTAGCCCTGTGGCAGACATTGGACCTAAATGTTTCTCTACAGAATATTGTCCTCGATGCTTATAGCGGCTATCTTATAGTACCTGTGTCTTTCTTTCCATCTGATGGGACGTACTTCAGTAGGAATGACATTGGGAGGATCGGATTTGTTATGACTAACCATACTTTCCAGCAACCCCCCGCTTTTGCTACCTACACCTTCGACGCAGATCCTTATCCATTCCCAGGTAACTTATTTCATACCCTCCTGTATCAGGTTTGACTATCATCTCATATCCGTTTTGACATGAACAATCGATCCAGCTCACGGGATGCGCATCAGCATCGGCGTCATAGCAGGGATTGCCATTGGCTGCTCAGTCCTTGTTCTTGGACTTGTGTGGCTTGCAATATACGCTATCCAACAGAAGAAAAGAGCAAAAAGAGCGACGGCATTGAGCAAACCCTTTGGTAACTAATGCACCAACTCTTCATCTTCTTGCTACTGAATCACTTTGACAAGCTGATTGCCGAGATCATTGAAAATGAATAATCTAAAAAAGTTGTTGCGTCACTCACATCGATCTATCCATGTTTAAGCATCCTGGATACAGAGGGGAAGTGACGGCGGAGGAGCACCACAGTTGAAGGGAGCAAGGTGGTTCTATTTTGACGAAATCAGGAAGTGCACCAATAGCTTTTCTGAAAGTAATGAGATAGGCTCCGGGGGCTATGGAAAGGTAAAGATCATGCACTGCGCCGATCGTTTGTAACTTATGACATGCTTCATATCGCTGCTTTGTAATTCTTTACCACTGATCTGATAGGTCTACAAAGGAAAGCTCCCCGATGGCCAAGTGTTGGCAATCAAGAGAGCTCAGCAGGGGTCGTTGCAGGGCGCGCACGAGTTCAGGACGGAAATTGAGCTACTTTCACGAGTCCATCACAGGAATCTCCTCGGCCTCGTCGGCTTCTGCTACGAACAAGGAGAGCAGATGTTGGCCTATGAATACATGCCTAATGGGACACTTAGGGAGAGCTTGTCAGGTACTTTCCTTTGCCGAAATCGCATCGAGCTTCGTGATCTTTAGATTCCATATGAAACTTTCCCTATCTCGCTTTACCCTCGTCTCGTTATTTCCATCATAACCACGAGCGAGAGTTTCCTGAATGAAATTGCCATTCACCTATGGTACGCTGCAATGGACACTGAAAATTAATGATGCAGGGAAAACTGGCATACCTCTTGATTGGAATAGGAGGCTGTGGATCGCTCTCGGCTCCGCGAAAGGACTGGCATATCTGCACGAACACGCGAATCCCCCGATAATTCACAGAGACGTGAAGTCCACGAATATCTTGTTGGATGAAAATCTGGTGGCTAAAGTTGCGGACTTCGGCTTGTCTAAAATGGTGGCGGACAGCGAGAAAGGACATCTTTCAACACAAGTCAAGGGCACCCTGGTATGGTATAGTCCTATTTGAATGTCCAGTTTTGGCAGTAGAGCCGGGTTGCGGGATCTCAACCGAATGATCACCTCTAGTTTTTCATCGAACTCGAACTGTTTGCTTTCTTGATTTGGTTTAGAGTTTTGATTGTTTCGTAACTTGTGATCTTGTAGGGCTACTTGGATCCAGAGTACTACATGACCCAGTTGCTAACGGACAAGAGCGACGTCTTCAGTTTTGGGGTCGTGATGCTCGAACTGATAACTGCGAAGCCACCGCTCAACAAGGGCAAGTACATCGTCCGCGAAGTCTGCATGGCGATGGACAAGAACGACCCAGACTACTACGGACTAAGGGACGTCATGGATCCGTCCCTTCTCAAGGCGGGCCGCCTCGCTGGGTTCGCACGGTTCCTGGAGTTAGCAATGCGGTGCGTCGAGGACTCGTCCACTGATCGTCCCAGGATGAACGAAGTCGTGAAGGAAATCGAGACAATCCTTCAAACCGAGGGGGTTGCCACAAGCACGACGTCCGCATCGTCATCAGCCACGGACTTTGGAACGTCACATAGTGGTGCTCCTAGACATCCTTTGTACAGCGACGTTTCCATGGACAGTACGGACGTTAGTTACAGCAATTCGTTTGCTTACAGCGGCGGGTACGCGGTTTCGACGAAGATCGAACCGAAATAAACGTTGATGGGGGCGAGTCTCTTATTTGATTCATCAGATTATCTTTGTAAATAGCTCGAATTTGTTCCCTTTGGAGGTGAATTTCCTCTTCCTCGCATATAAGGATGAGAGCCGCAGTGGGATTTTGTATGGCTTGATACATCCACGAGACATCATTAGTATAGGGCTATTTTTTTCCCCCTTGATCAAATTGATGATGCTATGTTAACATATTGCACGAGTATCGCAATAGCATTGGTATGTCAAAGATTCTCAAGAATCGTAGATATAGATGAGCGGCACATTCCTCGTGAAAACAAGAAAGGTTAATATCACGATAAAGGGAGAAGAACGTGGAAATTCCGATCAAGTTGATTACGTGGCATTTAATTAAAATTTTAATATGATGTGGCATATTTCTTTAGTGTACTATTAAGAATTGCCTTTCCATTGTTTTTGATTGATTGAAATCAAGACAAATTAAATAGATGAAGCAAGAAAGATATCATCAAACACAAACCCACTAAGAAAAGGTTTAATATCATGAAAAATTTTACGTCGGTACATATGTGATAAATTTATCTCAAACTAATTTTTGATCGCCAAAAACTCCAAATTGATAAATTTTTCTTCCGTTAGACTTCGTCAAATTTTGTAGTCAAATTGTTGAGGTGGAAAACATGTGATAGTTAACGGAAGAATCAGTTTAAAATTCTTACCCTTTATTTGTCACATGTGTATCGGCTTGGAGTTTTTGGTGGTGATAACCCAATTTGACGCAAACTAAAGGGGATAAGTTTGTTACATGTGTATTAATATGAGATTTTTGGTAGTGAAAAAATTAGTTTGGAGAGTAAATTTGTCATAGTTATTGGTGATCCAAAACTTAATTTGAGATAAAATTATTACAAGAGTATCTGTTTGAATTTTTCGTGGTATTAACTATTGACACCTGATTTTTTTGGTCAGTTTTATTTTTAGAAATTTTTTTAAAAAAAATATATAAAATTCATAAAATTGAAAAATCAAATTTGGGGACCTTGGCCAAGTCTAAGGAACCATTTTTGAGCAAAAATGATTTTTTTTACATTTTCAGTATTTTTCAACATTTTATTTTCAAAATTTTATAGAAAATCAAGAAACAAATAATAAAATTGACAAAAAAAATTGGAAGCCTTAGCCAAGCCTAGGAAACCATTCATGAACATTTTTTTTTTCATATTTTTCATATTTCTTAGTACTTTCAGAAATTAGAAAAATACTTGGAAAATCCACAAAAATAGCACTTGAGACCACTAAAAAAAAATAGGCGGTATTTTTATTTTAGTTTCCTTTTCATTTGGCCAAAGAAAATTCATAAAAATTAATTTAAAATTGTGGTTCACTAAGTTAATCACATTTTCAGATTAATTACCAAAAAAATTCTAGATTTTTCTTTTCAGCCCTTTAATTTTCATTTTGTTTTTGCATTTTCAAAATGGTGACATTCCCCTATATTTTCCAATATTACATTTTAGTCTGAAATATCAAGGAAATTGCTAGATTTCGTAAAAAAAGGACAAAAGTGCAATTTCAATTTTTGCAAACTAGTCCCTAAAAAAAATTAATTAAAAATTTTCTAGGTACTAAATAAAAAATTAGGGTGTGTGTTGACACCTGATTTTTAATCATCTTTTCTCTTTTAAAATTAATACAATATCCATAAAAATTCATAAAATTAAAAAAATCAACTTTGGGGACCTTAGCCAAGCCTAGAGAACCAATTCTGACCAAAAAATAATTTTTCATATTTTCAGTATTTTTCGATATTTTTATTTTCGAAAATTCATAAACAAAATCAAGAAAAAATGAGAAAAATTACAAAATCAACTTTGGAAGCCTTGGCCAAGCTTAGGCAACTATTTTTGAGTAAAAAAATAATTTTTTTTTCATATTTTTTGTATTTTTTTAAATATATTTTTTAGAAGTTAGGAAAATATTTAATAAATAATAACATTTGAGGCCACAAAAATACATAAAAATAGTCAATGTTTTTATTTTAAATCCCTTTTCATGTTGGCCTTTGCAAATTTAAAAAAATCCAATTCTGGGTCGTGTATTCCTTCACGAGCATAATCTCGAATCTGGCCTAAAAAAATTCAATTTGAGTCAATTTATTTTCATTTTTCACTTTTAGGAGTTGTGACATTTTTTTCTAATATTCCAAATTTTCATCTTGGCCCAATTATACTCAGAATGACTCAATTTTGGGAAAGGGCTTTAATTAAATTCTGCAGCAAGAAATGAGTTTAAATTTGATATGTGGTGAATTTCGACTAAGCATAGGGAAGTTGTGTCGAAAATTGTGAGGAGATTTGGACTTAAAGAATTTTTTTTTCGGGGACTGAATTGCAAATACTTAAAATCTCAGGGACTAGAGTACAAATACCTAACTCTTGAGGGATTATTTTGAAAATAACAAAAAGAAGAGTTAGTGAAGGAATTAGAATGGGAGATAGAGTTAGTGGAAAAATTAGAATGGGAGATGGATGAATAGGCTATAAAAGGAGGAAGAAGTGAGTTTGAGAAAAAAAAAGTTTTGGAGAGATTTCAAGAGAAAAAAATTTTGAGAGAGAAAAATTCGCCGCCGTGGAACAAGCCTTGGTGACGCGACGGATTCATCTCCAACAAGCTCTAGGCGTATCAGCATGTGCAATTATCTGGTAACTCAATTTTTAGTGTTTAGATGAAGGAATCTCGAAAACAAATATACTAAACATTCGTAGATGACTTCGAGATCTTCGATTTGATATATTATGGCACGAAAATGAACGTCGTTTGCTATGTCAAAAGGGTCCCGAAATTGAGAGCAGAAATCTGGAAATATGGTGATCAGAACCTGAGATGGAATTTTTCTGATCTGACCTTTCACGCTAAATGATTTTCCATGGGTTATTCTAGACTTCGTTTCATAAAGACCTCTCATGACATTTGTTCATAAGATCTTAATGCATAACATATAAAAAATACAAAAATATTCATGCACGTTTCGTATTTTTAATGCATTTAATGAAATCATGCAATTCTGTTGGCGTCCTTGAGTCTGAGTGTTTTTCTGTGCGTGGTCATATTGATTCGTAGTTATATCATGTTTAGAGTCTTCTTTTGAAACTTCACAAAAAATGAAAGTTGTTCATTGGGGTCTTGTTTAGTAGACTGGAAAGTTTGGTGCATTAATTTTGAGATTTGAGTGTCCATTTGAGCTTAATCTGAAGTATGTCTGTTCTGTGAAATTTGTTTGTTTGCTGCTGAGCTCTCATGAAAGACCATTTTCTACACGAAAATGAGTGTCTCTTCAATAAGAATGTAAAACATGAAAGTTGTCAATGACACATTTTCCCATCCACATAAAAAATCTCAGAATTTTTGCATACATTTCATTATTTCTTTTGTATTTTATGGTTACTGCTTTCTCCCTAAGAATGTTCATGGACAGTATGATTTAATTCGTATTTTTTGTGTTAATGCATTGGAAAATGTAAAAAATGGTCTCAATGAAGTTTAATCAGCACGTGTTAAACTTTCTTTGAGTTTTTGAATTGTCTTAACTCATTGGTGATTGTGCATTTTTTATTGGATAAGTTCATTATTTTCATTTGGCTTTCGGCCCGATGCTTTGAAGACTGGAGGGTGACCGATGTCCATTCCGGTCCGTTTTGTTGTACTCTCGACCCATGAGGCTTGGCGATGGGTGTTTGACCGATGTCCATTCCAGTCCATTTTTGTTGTATTCCCGATCATGTCTCGGGTTTTATTTAATTGGTCTGTAATTATTCACCCGACGAGTTGCGGGTTTTATTTTCATTGTCCTTAGGGTAGTTTTACTTTACCTGCTCTCTCTTCACATCTTCGTTTGCTTTGGGTGATTTTGCATTCTTTTATAATACATTCAAAATAAAAAAAAATGTAGAAAATCTAAAAAACCAAAAAAAAATGGAAAATCTGAAAATACAAAAAACGCCATTCATGTGCATCTCATGTAGTATGTCTCATGTATGTTTGTCATGTTATCCGTATGTTCGTATAGACATATCGTGTTTGTTTGTTCTTGTATGCACGTCACGTACGCGACATTTGCAAATCCACATTTGTCTGTTATGATATGTTATTAACCCATGCATATTCATTTAGAAAAATCAAAAATTTCAAAATGAGGGTTTTATCCCCTCTTTTCAAAATGACGACTTTGCCCTTTATGGGCAAAATCGAAATGTACGTATTTACATACACATATCACTATGCATATATATGTCACGTATTTGTATGGTGTATGTACGCATGTTACATATCGTATTCGTATTCGTCTATCCCCGCATGCATGTTGTATTCATACGCATGTCACGTACGCATATCATTCGCATGTCAACGTACGTATGTCATTCGCATGTAACGCACGTATATGTATTCGTCTATCCCATATGCATATTGTATTCATACACATGTCACGTACGTATGTCATTCGCACGTCACGCACGTATTCGTATTCGCATATCTACGTATTTGTATATCATATTCGTATGTCCGTATTTGTGTGTCGTATTCGTATGTCAAGATTTGCGTTCATACCTTTTATGCATTTCATTTTAAAGCGAAAACATAAAAAGAACACCTTACCAGGGTCTTAGGAATAAATCAAGCGAGAGTTGCCAAAATAGGATATCCATGGAATTAAGGTACCGAAAGGGCATTAGTTTTAATTAACTAGTGTAACTAAGTCTTCGAACTCATAATCTCTGGTTTGCAGGAGTAATTTAGTTCTTCCGCTAGGTTACTTAGGTTTCTAATCAACCTACCAAAAATGATTAGTGGCGACTCCAAATTCTAAAATCATGTGAAAAAAAAATCAAAGTTGCGATTTGGTAGAGCTTGGGAGAGCTCGAACTAGGTTAGTTAATTTAATTAATTAATCTGGTAATCCATTAACCTAAAAAATGAATTTTAGGTCGCGGCAGTGTGTCATCCCCTAGTTTTTGGCCTTTTGAATCAAATGGTGGCTTTAGTTTTTGCAAAAAAAAAAGGCCTTCTAAGGTTTTATTTTTGCAAAATGATTCCTTGGGTCAAACTTTAATCGAGGGGATTTTTATCAATTCAAATTAAATAAATCCCTAATTTTGATTATCAGATGTTATTCATGTCATAAGATCTGATTTATGAGTCAATTTCATGATTTTTGAATATTTGGGCATTCAATTTGATGAAAATGGGAGAACTGGGTTAGTTGGGTCTTCCAACCTGACTCGAACCCCCATTTCCCCCAAATTCTCATTGGCATGTGCTAGTGACCATCTGGTCAAATGGTTGACCAAAGCCAACCCAAAAAAGACAACAAGAACAGTAGCCTCTTCCCAAAAGGTTTTCGCGCGCAAGGAATACCGAAGGCAAATTGGAGCTCAAATCTATGAGAACCATCTCGCGATTGACCACCAAGAGCCTTTGATTTGAACATCATTCTTGGTGATTCTTGTTTGGTTTGAGTCCTAGGCCTCCCCTAAACCCATTCCACTCATTATTTTGCATTGGTTTCGCTCGAAACATCATAACCAACTACCTTGGAAAAGGAATGAGAGGTGGTGGAGACATGGTGAGCGAGAACCACTGGAACGATGTGTTTATATTGAGATTTCCTACAAGATGGTATATTTCTTTCACTGTTTTATATATCATGGATTATGAATAATCCTTTTTTTTATTCTGCATTCATTGTAGGAATGATAGAACATGTCCTGTAAACCTCAATATTCCCAAAGACATATGAGAAAAAGGAAAGACTTCTAAAGCTAAGGAATGAGTTGGCTCTTTATCGGTCAGATGGCAGTATTGACATGATGTCAAACATCATAACAGACAAAAAAAAATGATACTAGAAATAATTTGGAATGGTCATCTTATCCAAGACTATCCAAATGTCATTGCTCTGAAAATCACTCTTCCTAATGGCATGAGGTGCTAAATCACTTATGGGAGATCAACCCCAAATCTTATAAGGAACTTTGAATTAGTTTCCTGATAAAGTTCATGAGAGTCAAGGTAAGGAAGTTGTCGACCCTTGTTATGAATGGGTCCTAGTGCAAAAAAAAAAAAACATTCTAGCAGAGATAGATTTTTCCCTAGCTTAGACTCGAAGGTTTTACAAGAGTTGCTATAGGGATGTCTTCTAGGGTCAAAAAGTTTCCTAAGGAGTTTGTTGAGTTTTTCCCTATTTTTGATGTGTATTATACCATCTAATGTTGTTGTTTTGGTATTAGTTAGTCAATGTGTAAATATTTTCCTTTCATGTTATTCCCATTCATGTTGTACGTTCAAAAATGGATTAAGGGATTTATTTTATAATACCTTAATGATGTTATATGGTTGAGTGGAGCATTTTAGAAATTTTTTGTGGTTTTAACAAGCTCAATATTACATAAATGGTTATATTAATGATGATTTCAAAGGAGAATTCTTAGATAATAATTGAGAATATAGTGAACTTTCAACTCTAAAACATTATGTGAAATTATTTATTAATGCAATTAGTTAGTATAAAATAGATCCATAAATGTTAGACATTAATGATTCGCGCATAAATGTCTAAAATGTCAAGATACGATGGCATCGGCCTCTAAGAACATCGTTGTTGAGCTAAACAAAGGAGAAAAGTTGAATGGTGAGAATTACGAAATCTGGAATATGAAAATTCCGTATGTTCTAGAAGAGCAAGAGGCACTTGAAGTGCTTAGCCTAGTCATAATAAAACCTGGGGATGAAAATACTGCACAACAAAAAAGAAATCGATGCATTTACTACTTGGAAGAAAAAGAACTCAATTGCACACTGTTGACACCTGATTTTTAATCATCTTTTCTCTTTTAAAAATTTTCAGTATTTTTCGGCATTTTTATTTTTTGAAAAATCCATAAAAATTCATAAAATTGAAAAATTAACTTTGGGGACCTTGGCCAAGCCTAGAGAACTAATTTTGACCAAAAAATGATTTTTCATATTTTCAGTATTTTTTAGTATTTTTATTTTCGAAAATTCATGAAAAATAAAGAAAAAATGAGAAAATTGCAAAATCAACTTTGGAAGCCTTGGCCAAGCCTAAGCAACCATTTTTGAACAAAAAATAAATTTTCATATTATATATATTTTTAATTTTTTAAAAAAAAATAATACAAAAATACTTGAAAATTTTGGAAAAATAACATTTGAGGCCAAAAAAAATACACAAAGATAGTTAATATTTTTTTTTATTTTAAATCTATTTTCATATTGGCCATCGCAAATTTAGAAAAATCCAATTCGAGTCACGTGTTCCTTCACGTGTATAATCTCGAATCGGGCCTAAAAAAATTTAATTTAAGTCAACTTATTTTTAATTTTCACTTTTTATGAGTTGTGACATTGTCTTCTAATATTTTAAATTTTCATCTTAGCTCAATTATACCCAAAATGACTCAATTTTGCAAAAGGGCTTTAATTAAATTCTGCATTATTTTCAGCTGGAAGAAATGAGCTTAAATTTGACATGTGGCAAATTTTGGTGTGTCAAAAATTGTGAGGAGATTTGGACTTAAAGAAATATATTTTTTCATGGACTAAATTGCAAATACTTAAAATCTCAAGGACTAGGATGCAAATACCTAACACTTGAGGGATTATTTTGTAAATAACAAAAAGAAGAGTTGGTGGAGAAATTAGAATAGAGAAGGGAAGATGGAGAAGAGGAGATAGAGAAGGGAAGATAGAGAAGAGGAGATAGAGAAGGGAAGTTGAAGAAGAGGAGATGGAGAAGAGAAGATGAAGAAAATAAGATAAGAGTAGAGAAGGGAAGATGAGATGAAGAAGAGTTAGTGGAAAATTTAGAATGGAAGATGGATGAGTAGATTATAAAAGGAGGAAGAAGTGAGCTTGGGAAGGGGATTTTTTTTTGAGAGAAAATCTTGGATGCTTGAGAGAATTTTGAGAGATTGAAAGAAATTAGAGAGAAAGAAAAATAAATAAAAAAAAAGAGAGAGAATCCTTTTTTTTTTTTTGCAAAAGAGAGTCTTGAAGATGGTGAGAGTTTAAATCTATGTGTTACCATCACCAATTCCTCTACCGATCAACGCAAGTCACAAGTTCATCTCCATCGTTCGAGCCGCAATCTTGATCTATAAGGTGACACGAGATCCGAATTCGGTAATCAAATCTGTTAAATCAGGTAACGATCCTAACTATTAAAATATTCGAGAATTTCCTTGCCCAAATAAATTAATTTAAATTTCGATTATGTCATGTCATACTCATATGTTTCCATATCTACATGTCGCATTCATACTATAAATTCCTGCAATTTAATTCTTACACCATAAATCCCAAAGGGAAGAGCCAAGCCAATGCTTAGCCTCCCATTGGAGGTTTTTACTTACAGTAGTTAAATATCTGCAACTTAAATACCTGTACCTTAAATCCCAAAGGGAAGAGCCAAGCCAATGCTTAGCCTCCCATTGGAGGTTTTTACTTACAGTAGTTAAATACCTGCAACTTAAATACCTGTACCTTAAATCCCAAAGGGAAGAGCCAAGCCAATGCTTAGCCTCCCATTGGAGGTTTTTATTTACAGTAGTTAAATACCTGCAACTTAAATACATGTACCTTAAATCCCAAAGGGAAGAGCCAAGCCAATGCTTAGCCTCCCATTGGAGGTTTTTACTTACAGTAGTTAAATACCTGCAACTTAAATACATGTACCTTAAATCCCAAAGGGAAGAGCCAAGCCAATGCTTAGCCTCCCATTGGAGGTTTTTACTTACAGTAGTTTAAATACCTGCAGCTTAAATACCTGTACCTTAAATCCCAAAGGGAAGAGCCAAGCCAATGCTAGGCCTCCCATTGGAGGTGTTTATTCACTGTCATGTACTTTTTATAATTTAATTTTTGAATCATCAGACCCAAAAGATGAGTAGGTCGTAATACTGCACAGAAGTCGTTAACACACTCCCTCTTTCGGCTTCAGGGAATCTTTAACACTTAAAAAATATAACAAATAAAAATATATACCATCCATGCATCCTATTTAAAAAGTGAAAACACAAAAGAGAATACCTTACTAGAGCATTAGGAATAAACCAAGCCTGAGTTGCCGAATTAGGATATCCATGAAATTAAGGTACCGAAAGGGCATTAGTTTTAATTAACTTGTGTAACCAAGTCCCCGAGCTCATAATCTCTGGTTCGCAGGAATAAATTAGTTCTTCCGCTAATTTATTTAGGTTCCTAATCAACCTACTAAGAATGATTAGTGGCGACTCCAAATTTCAAAATCATTTAAAATAAAAATCCAAAGTCACGATTCGGTAGGGTTTGGGAGGGTCCGCGTTAGGTTAGTCAAATCTAATTAACCTAATAATCCGTTAACCCTTTAAAATAAAATTTTTTTTAGAGGGTCGCGACAGACTGGCGACTCCACTAGGGAAGGGGTTTTTAAATTTTCGAAAAAAGATACCAGTTGGAATACTTGAATTTTTTTCGAAATTTTAAAAGTATTAGTGGACTTAGGCCAATGAAAATTTCATGGATACCTCGCTTCTGGCGATCTTGTTTGGGACTCATTCTATAGGTGTTATATGTTTTTGCAGGATGGGAGTTATAAGGGGCAGAATGTTTGACTAACCCATTTGTTTTACAGGTTCGGTGTTGGGATTATTTATTTAATTTCGCACATTTCTAGAAGCGCTGTTTTGATATCAATTGTTGTGCGTGTCTTACATATTATGAGGATCACAACACCTGCACACACAAGCGTCTAAATCCAAGTCGCGAAATTTTTCCTAGGTAACCATAGATAGGGATTGAATATGCAAAGCTCTTGCGTCGATTGCGCTTGGGTTGACCATATTTTATCCCGCTCATTATCTGAATTGACAATTCTTCCCATTGTGATTTGATTGCGCGGAGGGTAAGGTTGTCAATTCAGATAGTGGGGGCCTTTTAGGTCCATACCCTTGTCTCTTTTTTTTTTATTTTCTAGAGTCCACTCCTCACTCGTCTCATGCGCATGTGAGTTGGACGGTTGATATATCTAAAACAAAGAAGGTCTGGTTAGTGAGGTTTTCTTACCTTGAACTTGTAATTAGTTCTGCATATTTTAAATGCTGCATATCATGCATCACACCATAGGAAAACCATCTATCTTATAATCTGACTTGGGGCACCCTTAGTAGTTGCCACACCCATCTACCTTAGGTCTTTAATCCAAAATTTCAAATGATGTATTTTCGCATCCTCCCTCGTCCCCTTTAGACTTGATATATTAAGGATTTTTTGAGATGTATATGTACATTTTTCAATTTGTTTTGAGGTTTTATGTACATTGGTGTGGCAACAACTTTCATTCCAATCATTGAGCGATTCTAGCCAATTGCATAATTTCCTTCGAAAGAAATCTGGGTTAAAACTCCCTAATTGACTTTTTTGGTCAAATAGGAGTGTTTAACCCTTATTTCACCAATAGAAAATATGGAATTGGGCTAGTACATTTGCATCGCATACCCATTCATTTTGCATTATAACCCGTGGTAATTAATTTTGGTACATTCTCGCATATTCAAAAATAGATGGGGAAATCGAATATCAAAGTCATCCCAGTCCCACGCAAGGAGCTCACGGCATGGTGGAACCGCCTCAACCCGGACAACCAGGCCTACATCAAAGAACGCTTAGGGCATTTAGTGGATCTCATCAAGGTGGATTACCAACCCGCTCTCATTAAGGCATTGGCGAAGTTTTGGGATTCAAAGACTCTAACCTTCGACTTCTGAGGACTGGAGATTACATCCACCCTGGAGGAGTATACGGCCATCATTGGAGTGAAATTTGATGACCATATTGTACAGCCACTATTGGGGAAGGATTCTACCATAGCTTTATCTAAATTCCTTCACCTAAAAATCACCGAGATCGAGAAAATTCTCAAATCTAACTCTGGTAAGTTTACCCTCTCATTCCTCTATAACAATTACTCATCACTCCCAATCGAAGCTGGTCTTAAACCGGCTAGAATCTTCATTCTGGCTTTTTTCGCTTTCGTCTTATTCCCTACTTCTGGGACCACATTCGATCCTTCCATAGTTCATGTCACCAAACAAGCATGTTATCGCTGGAACTACTCCTACATGATTTTAGCCGAGACTTTCCTTTCCTTGAGTCGTTTTCAATTCACCCAAAAGGGTACTTTCCAAGCCTCCAATGGCCTTCTCTACATGTGGTTCACCTCACACATCAAAACTTTCAATTTACGCGTCGGATGTTATGAAATTAGCCAATATATCCACCCATTGGGATCCTTTCTGAAGTGTCAATCCTCTGTTGAGAAACTGTCCTTTAAAGATTGGGTGAAATTACTAGGAGACTTAGAGCCAAAACAGCTTCGCTGGCGACTAACTTGGCCCGGGATCTTAAAAGCCCGTATCACGGGAATAGATGGGAACCCTATCCCCTTACTAGGCTGTACAGGTGGAAGTGCCTATTATCCTATCAGGGTAGTGAGACAGTTAGGTATGTTACAGGAAGTCCCGCCAGCAGTTTATCCCGACAGTTTGGCCTTCGATTTGCCCCAAGGCAGACTCACTAAGGAGACTAAGACACTATACCAGGCCAAGATCGACCTCATAATCCACACCCGAAGAACTCCCCATTACAGGACGTAGAGTGGCCAGATTACCTGGACGAGGAGATGAACGTCCACCGGGCATCTAAGGAGTACATCAAGATGTTCAAGGAATACCGACAGTCCATGGTGGAACCATACGTACCTGACTATATCGTCCCGTACCTGCCCGGAGTGGAGCCGTATGAACCATACATCAAGACATGGGACTGCCGCCAGCCGAGGAGGACGAAGACCTGCTTGTGTGGGATTTGGGTGGATCAGAGATTGTCAAGGATGCCTTAGCCTCCAAGCGCCTCCGGACTGCATAGACGATTTCCCCATTTAATTTTGATGTTATCTTCATCTGTAACAAGCTTGTAACATTTGCATATATGATCATTCATCATGATCTTCTTAAGTAAATAATTATCACGGGTTATTCGCCTTCTTAATAGTATGTCATTCATGTTTAATGAGTAGAAAGACTGTTTACATGAGGCTAAGGGTCATGATTAAGTCTTTCCTCCCATTAATCAAGTATGAACATAGTATTAAGGAGGTTTTAGATTTCTGAACTTTCTCTCTCTACTTGCGAGTTTCTGACTTCCTATGTTAAATTAGGTGATAATTTATAGTCACAAGGACTCGTAGCAAAACGAGAAAACTGAGAATGGAGCACGAAGAACTGACTCCCAGAGTGGCCAATCTTGAAAACCAGATAAATATGATAGCCGCCATGATGGCGGAGATAAAGGCAATGATGACCGCTACGCAGGTGAAGTCCTCCAACGCTCCTGAGGCTAATCCGTTTGTAAATCCCAATACATCTACTGGCTCAGACATCAATCAAACCGCTAGCACAGAGCCCGAGAGGGAAGCACCCCCTAGGGCCATTCCAGTCGTAGTTGATTTGGAGAAGGAAAAGAAAGAGAAACCCTCGGCCAAGACGGAAGAAGACGCGAGAAGGCTAGCAAAGATCGAAGAATGTCTTAGTAACCAAGGATACGAGTTGGCTCGATTTGACAAAATCACACCGTTTGCTAAGATAGAAGTTCCAGCTGGGTACAAGGAACCTGAGTTTGTGAGAAAATACGACGGGACAGGCTGTCCCCGAGCTCATTTGAAATACTACTTGCGTAAAATGGGACATTATTCTGATTATGTCCCGCTGCTAATGAACACATTCCAAGAGAGTCTGTCCGGCGCTGCACTAGCATGGTTTATCGAGCTCGACATGGAAGAGTATGACAGTTGGGAGGACCTGGCTGAGGAATTTCTTCACCAATACAAGTTCAACATGGCTACAGCTCCTACCAGAGAAGACCTATTGAGAACTTTGAAAGGAAGGAATGAGTCTATACGTACTTTTGCCCAAAGGTGGCGAGCGATAGCTACCCAAGTCAAATCAGCCATCCCGAAGGAGGAGTTGGTGGATTTGTTTTTAAAGACACTACCGCTCGAGTACTTCGAGAAGCTTAATACCTCAGGTTGTCAAACTTTCGCACACCTTATCAGGGTAGCTGAGCGTCATGAGTGGGCTCTAAGGGAGAAACGTGTACCAGATCCGTCATTCAAGCGGCCATATCTAGCCAAGAGAGAAAGGGAGAATGCAGGCGATGTCGCTTTTGTGCCAAACCCACTGAGACCAAAGAAGTTTTTAGAATCCACCCCTACCCAAGGTGGCTCATCAGGACCGGCTCCAAAGAAGTTCGAGGCTAAGAGAAGAACCGCACCGTCTTTTACTCCATTACCTCGTCCGCTATCGAAGCTGTTACCGATGCTGCTGGAAGGGCGCCTAGTCGCCAAGGAACCCCCGAGACCGAATCTGCCAAGATTCCCTGGGTTCAACGAGGCCCAGTCGTGCGCCTATCACATGGGCGAAAAAGGGCACAACGTAGATAACTGTCTCGTGCTCAAATACAAGGTGCAAGCACTGATAGATGGAGGAGTATTGGAGTTTGATAAGACGGGACCAAATGTGCAACAAAATCCCCTACCGGATCATGAGAAAGTGAACGCTATATGGGATGAGAATGACATGGACGAGTTGGAATTAATGGCCGAGGAACCACCTTGCACGACCAATGAAGATGATCTAGTTGCAGTAATAGAGTCAAAGGCCCCCTTTGTAATTAGGCTAGATGAGGTGGACAAATGGGGGGACACTAAGAGTAGTTCCTTTGAACGCACGGTCATCTCCCTATCTGGTTTTAAGCTGGAGGACAGGAAGGCACAGCACGATGGAAAAGTTGAAAAGATCGTGATAAAGGTCCCTCCACTGGCAGATTACAACCCCAGAGCTGTCCCTTGGGACTACGGAACAAGCGAGATAGACGCAGTCATGAGGTCTGGTAGGTGCTACGCACCGAGAGAAGGGGAACCTGAAAGGAGAGAAGTGACGAGAGAAGACGCAGAGAAGGCACTGTCCATTGTTAGGACAAGTGAGTTCGAAGTCATAGAACAATTGAGGAAAATGCCAGCCCAGATATCACTACTGGATCTTTTTACCAACTCGGAGAAGCACAAGAATGCACTGATGAAGGTACTGAATGAAGTGCACGTACCAGAAACTATCAACGAGGTTGGCGAAATCGAGCTGGACATTTTTATTGGACCCGTGGAGTTCTCTATCGGGTTCCAGGTTATGGATCTCCCGAGTGCCTTCGGGCTGCTTTTGGGTAGGCCCTGGATTCATACGGCAGGCGCAGTGCCTTCTAGCCTACACCAGAAGGTTCGATTCGTGGTTGACGGGAAAGTGGTAACCGTGCATGGAGAGATGGATTTTGCTACATACCAGAAGAGCGCGATCCCCTATATAGAGCCGAAACGCAAGGAGGAAGCAAACTACCACTCTCTCGAATTAGTGGCAGTTACGCACGCACCTCTTGGGACTAGAAAGAGAGTTCCTGCACCTTCCCAATACACTTTAGCCCCAGGGAAGATGTTATTGGCATACGGGTTTGTCCCTGGATGCGGGCTGGTGAAGAATGGTTAAGGGATCCGGTCACCATTGCAGTTAGACACGAATGAGCACCGATCAGGCCTAGGATATACTGGTGGATTCAGTAGTAGCTTCATTTCGACAGGCTATCGTGGACGCCGAGGCAGAGGCCAGTATCGAGGCCGTGGAAGCCAAGGAGGCAGAGTTGGCTCGTTCATTGGCTCCGGACCTTGGAAGGGAAGAGCTAGCGTGATTGGCAGTCCGCTGGCCCAGTATTTCTCCTAGCGTCCTAAGATGCTGGCAGATGAAACTGTTCAAAACGCAGCTGAGCCTGATCTGTCTAACCCATTTCTAAAAGACATCGTCAACGTCATCATCGAACGGCTTGATGAGGACTCCAGCCAGCCTGTGTAAAGAAGCCTTCTCTTTCCTTTTCCCTTAATGCATTTTAATTCCTGCATTTAGATTTCTGCATAATGTTTTCATTCCTTAGCAATGCATTTTCCTTTTCTGAAAACCACCCTTGGATCTCCGACCGTCGGTCTAAGTAGTGTAAGCTGTAACGCGGTCCATTTCCCATCTAATAAAAGTCCCATGAGTTTTGTTAAGGACATGTGGAATGATAAATTGGCCCAATGATGATACTTGACTTCAAATCTTTGAAGTTTGAGGGCTGATTTGCCACATGATCCATGTTTTCCTGAAAAATCTTTTAGGAGAGCGAGGACGTCCAATGAGACGACGACCAGTTCCCCCTCCTTTTTCTTCATTTTTCAAAGTGTTTTCAGAAATTCATGCATCTTTATTAGTACCAGCAAAATACCGACCATGCTTGTGACATTTTAGGCATACCATCCCTCATATGCATAACAGGTTATTATGTAGCTCAGACCGTATCGATGACTTCTCCTATGGAATTGAGGAGGAATGTGATGACGATACCAGTGATGTCAGAAGGGATTGGAGCAGATATGAGGAACATAAACCCTTAATGACAGAGGAAACCATTACAGTCAACCTGGGGGATTCTGAGAACTTGAAAAAAGTAAAAATCGGAGGAAGACTATCTTCGTCAGAAGTGTCTCGGTTTATTGATCTCCTCAGGGAATATCAGGATGTGTTCGCCTGGTCCTATGCAGATATGCCGGGTTTGGACCCAAACATCGTTGAACACTCGCTCCCAACAGATCCGAATGTTCCCTCTAAGAAGCAAAAACTTCGACGCACAAAACCGGAGTTATCCAAAAAGATCGAAGAAGAAGTGATGAAACTGCTTAAGGTGGGATTTATTGAGGTGATCGCTTATCCCGAATGGGTTGCTAATATTGTCCCGGTGATGAAGAAGGACGGGAGAGTCAGAGTCTGCGTAGATTATCGCGACCTGAATAAGGCAAGCCCGAAAGATGACTTTCCTCTCCCACACATCGATGTCTTAGTCGATAGCACCGCCGGTTTTGATATGTTCTCGTTCATGGATGGATTCTCTGGGTACAACCAGATTCTTTTGAAGGAAGAAGACAAGGCTAATACCTCGTTCATAACGCCATGGGGCACCTTCTGTTATAAAGTTATGCCTTTCGGCTTGAAAAATGCAGGGGCAACCTACCAAAGGGCCATGGTAGCTTTGTTCCACGATATGATGCATAAGGAGATAGAGGTATACGTCGACGATATGATCGCGAAGTCTAAACCCGGATATGATCACATCCAAATACTAAGAAAGCTGTTCGAACGACTTCGGAAATATAGATTGAAGCTAAACCCCGTCAAATGCATATTTGGGGCACGATCAGGAAAGCTTCTTGGGTTCATGGTGAGCAACTGAGGAGTTGAAATAGACCCTTCTAAAGTCAAAGCGATATTAGACATCGGGGTCCCTACGACAGTTAAGGAAGTGAGGAGTTTGCTGGGGCGGCTGAACTACATCGGCAAGTTTATTTGTCAACTATCTGAAGTTGCAAAACCATTCTTTAAGCTGCTAAAGAAAGGTGCCAAGGTGAAATGGGATTCTGAGTGTCACCAAGCTCTGGAAAAGATCAAAAGTTACCTCGTCTCGCCACCAGTTTTGGTGCCTCCCATGTCAGGTTTTCCGTTAACCCTGTATCTTACTGTCCATCAAGAATCCCTAGGGGCTCTGTTGGCCCAAACAAACCCTGAAGATGGCAAGGAACGGGCAATTTATTATCTGAGCAAGAATTCACTGTATCGGAGATGAATTACCCCACCATCGAGAAGACTTGCGTTGCGTTGGTATGGGTGCTACACAGGTTGAGGCAATATACCCTTCATCACCACATACAGCTGGTCACAGAGAGCGATCCCATAAAATATCTCCTAGAAAAGCCAGCCTTAATTGGAAAACTGGCTAAATGGCAGGTCCTTCTATCAGAATTCGACGTTAGAAGTTCAACTCAGAAATCCGTTAAGGGATGAGCCATAGCAGATATGTTAGCTGAAAATGCCCAAGGGCTTAGTATCCCAAGTGACGAGAAGTCAGAGGATCACATTTCAAACTTGTCCGAGGATAAATGGACAATGTATTTTGACGGTGCTGTAAACCTCGCAGGGTCTGGAACTGGGGCAATTTTAATATCCCCTGAGAGACAACATTATCCAGTCGCTACAAAGCTGACATTTCCATGCACCAACAATATTTCTGAGTACGAAGCCTGCATCCTAGGGCTGCAGCTAGCTCTCACCATGAAAGTAAAGAGGCTGCAAGTATATGGGGACTCCATGCTAATCATCCTACAGACCCAAGGCGAATGGAGAACTAAAGATTCTAAGCTCATCCCTTATCACAGGTTCTTAGAGGAAATGATTGAGGAGTTCGAGGAGATCGATTTTGGATACCTACCGAGAACCCAAAATCATTTTGCGGACGCCTTGGCTACCCTATCTCCATGCTGCAAGTAACGGAAGGCTTAGACATCGAGCCATTGAGGGTCGACATTATTAAACAACCGGGTTACTGCATGGTGATCGAAGAAGGGTTTGATGGCCAACCCTGGTATCAGGACATTAAGAATTACTTGCTGAATAGAGAATATCCTCCAGGGAGCCAAATGGGGGATAGAAAGTACATAGCCAAGATGGCTACGAAGTTCTTTCTTAGTGGTCAGACGCTGTACAAGAAGTCGTTCGATTTGGTCCTATTAAGGTGCGTAGACGCTAAGGAAGCAAACTTACTCATGCAGGAGATTCATGAAGGAGAGTGCGGACCGCACATGAACGGCCATCTCCTCGCCAGGAAGATCATGAGACTCGGTTACTATTGGATGACCATGGAATCAGATTGCAACCGACACGTGAGATCTTGTCATCAGTGTCAGGTGTATGGGGATAGGATCAACGCTCCCCCAAATGAACTACATCAAATGTCTGAGGCTTGGCCATTTTCAATGTGGGGAATCGATATGATCGGGCCGATTAACCCTAAAGCTTCAAACGGACACCGTTCTATCTTGGTGGCAATCGATTACTTCACCAAATGGATCGAAGCCAATTCGTATGCGAACGTTACAGCCAAAAACGTCGCAAAGTTCATCAAGCGGGACATCATTGCGAGGTATGGGACGCCCCAAGCCGTTATTACAGACAATGGATGCAACCTGAATAACAAGGTGGTGGATGATCTTTTAGATCGATTCAAGATCAGACACCTTAATTCTTCTCCCTACCGCCCACAAATGAATGGAGCTGTGGAAGCGGCGAATAAGAATATTAAGAAAATCTTGGCTAAGACTGCAGAGAACTTTCGGGATTGGCACGAGAGATTGCCATACGCGTTAATGGCATACCGAACTTCAATTCGGACTTCAACTGGGGCAACGCCTTACTCTTTAGTATATGGCATGGAGGCCGTCCTTCTTGTGGAAGTTGAGATCCCTTCCTTACGAATATTAGCCCAACCGAAACTTTCAGAGGCCGAATGGATCCGGCAGAGGCATGAGCAATTGAATCTGGTTGATGAGAAACGAGTGAAGGCTATCTGTCATGGACAGGCGTATCAAAAGCGGGTAGCAAAGTCATTTAACCGCAAAGTGAAACTCAGAAACTTTACCGTCGGGGATTTAGTTGTGAAGAAGACGCTTCCTAATGCTCCTCATCCCGGGGGCAAGTTCGCACCAAATTATGAGGGTCCGTATGTAGTACAGAAAGTTCTACCCGGCGGTGCTTTAATTCTCATAAATATGGATGAAGAGGAATTGGCAAGTCCTGTAAATGCAGATGCTGTCAAGAAATATTACCCTTGAATAAGATAAAGATCGGATCAGTCTTCATATCTCATAGGTGTCTGAGCCACATTGAAGGCCACTACATATATTCCATGCATACATGTATACACTTGCATCACTTTCTCTATATTGCAGGTTTAAGAGAAACACCCAGATGGAGAAAACAACCTAAATAACATTATCCAGGCTAGAAGATTACGAAGAAAGGGAGTCTACGAGCTGAGTTACCTGTTAGCATACTCATTTTCCAGCCAAAGGAAATTGTTAGATGGCGTCATAAAAGGGAGTTTATCCGATGCAACATGATAAGATTATGTCAGCAAAAATTGGCTCTTACATTAAAAGATAGCATTCATAGCATGAGGGAATGACAGTGATCCGAAACGCCCCGAGTTCGATCCCCAAGGAATACTCGACGAGTAATACCGAAGTCAATATTTTGCCACATTCTCGGCTTAATGGTGAAGCATCCAACAAAAGTCGAAGAAAACTCAATCTAGCAAAATTGGTAAAAGACTTGTCCAAGGCATTCAAGATGAAGGGTAAATCAGTATCGTTTCCAATTTATCCCTTTTAATACTGGTTGATATGTCTCCTTTTCTTTTTACAGGAAATATTTATACTAACATATAACATGTTGAAGGAGACAAATCCAAAAGAAAATGATGATCATCTGACAAGATCTATTCTGGTGAAAAATGGGGCAAGTTGATCGCAAGCTCTGAAGCGAAAAAGCAAATATGTCTTCCTTATCTCGAATAATTTCTTTGCTTTTTGCAGGGGCATTTAACCGCTAAACCATGGCGGTCGCTGTCACTAAACAAATCAAAATGCTCCCTCACCTATATGCCTCATCGTGCAGGGGCAAAACTTGAGACAAACCGCTCCTCGACATAAGGAGTGGGCTTCCCAATTTGTTCGATCCACCCACACACCAGGGGCAATTCAAATCCGCCCATGTTTGCACATTATATAAACACACATGATGCTAAAAAATTGTCACATCGGCATTGTGTTTACACATTTTATGAATTATGTATTACCATTCCGCATGTTTAATTTACCAACTCCAACTTAGAGCATAAACTGCATAGGAGACATCAAATGTGCAAAATGGGGCATAACAGGATGAGGAAAGGCAAACCATTTCCACACAGGTCTAACATTTTAATCTACAGATAAACAGCCTTTCTCCAGAGTGAGAGAAAGCCCTTTCGGAATGAAGTCCCCCATTCAGATTACATTCGAGGTGTTCATACTATAAGAACCTCCTTAAACAGAAGTGGTAATGCAATACATGATCCATATGTTGATCGATTGCATCATGAGTTATTACACAGACTGCCTTTAATCATGGCAAACTTAGCTGAACAATTTTGTATGAACCAATGAACGCATTGATGAAAATGCTTGCACATGTTACCTCTGACATTGCTTGACAGGCAACACATTCTCGGTGTTTGAGTTACCTTCCAAAGTCTTGAAATTCATTTGGCGATTATTGAATGAACAAGCCTGGTTGTCGAGAAGCCACCAAGCATTTCTTCCAAATTCTCAAGTAAGTATATCTTCAATCTGAACCTTTCAAGAGAATGAATTCTGACGGTTGTTGGGGTACTCGAATCCATTGCGGTATATATAGGTATCCACCTTCTTCAATAAAGCATGATTTGTCTCAAGGATAGAAATGTTCGAGACCTTTTGATCTCTGCCTCTTTGGTTTATTCCTAAAGCGACAGGAGAATATAATTTGGGTTTGAGCTTCTGCAGGATTCCTAGTCTCCCCAGATTTCAGAATGGCACCCTTTGAGGTACACCAAGCCCTTCTTACAGGCAAACTAAGTTCTTCTTATAGGCACAAAGTCCTTCTTACAGGCAAACCAAGTCCTTCTTACAGGCAAATCAAGTCCTGCTTACAGGCAAACAAAGTCCTTCCTACAGGCAAAGCAAGTCCTTCTTACAGGCAAATCAAGTCCTTCTTACAGGCAAACTAAGTCCTTCTTACAGGCAAACCAAGTCCTTCTTACAGGCACAAAGTCCTTCTTACAGGCAAATCAAGTCCTTCTTACAGGCATAAAGTCCTTCTTACAGGCAAAGCAAGTCCTTCTTACAAGCACAAAGTCCTTCTTACAGGCAAAGCACCAAGTCCTTTTTACAGGCACCAAGTCCTTTCTATAGGCACCAAGTCCTTCTTACAGGTATCTCCATGGGGTGACCTACCATACGGGTCAAATCTCAATCAAATTTTAATTAGTAGAATTCTTTCATTAGGAATCTACCATGGGTTGACCTACCATACAGGTCAAATTTCAATTAAAATTTAATCAGTAGAATCCTTTATTAGGAATCTACCATGGGGTGACCTACCATACGGGTCAAAATTTATTCAGTAGAATCCTTTCATTAGGAATCTATCATGGGTCGACCTACCATACGGGTTCAAATTCAACCACCCTAAGGTTTTCTTATAACGAATCCTTAGGTTCTCATTTCATTTTCAGTGGAACATTCATGTCACGACTCTTTTTATTTCATTGTGTTGAGTCGATTAGGATTCAGGTGTCATCTCGTCTTTGAAATGAACCTCTGCCGAGCTTCCTTTCAAAGAGGGGCAGCTGTTGACACCTGATTTTTAATCATCTTTTCTCTTTTAAAAATTTTCAGTATTTTTCGGTATTTTTATTTTTTGAAAAATCCATAAAAATTCATAAAATTGAAAAATTAACTTTGGGGACCTTGGCCAAGCCTAGAGAACTAATTTTGACCAAAAAATGATTTTTCATGTTTTCAGTATTTTTTAGTATTTTTATTTTCGAAAATTCATGAAAAATAAAGAAAAAAATGAGAAAATTGCAAAATCAACTTTGGAAGCCTTGGCCAAGCCTAAGCAACCATTTTTGAACAAAAAATAAATTTTCATATTATATATATTTTTAATTTTTTTTTAAAAAAAATACAAAAATACTTGAAAATTTTGGAAAAATAACATTTGAGGCCAAAAAAAATACACAAAGATAGTTAATATTTTTTTTATTTTAAATCTATTTTCATATTGGCCATCGCAAATTTAGAAAAATCCAATTCGAGTCACGTGTTCCTTCACGTGTATAATCTCGAATCGGGCCTAAAAAAATTTAATTTAAGTCAACTTATTTTTAATTTTCACTTTTTATGAGTTGTGACATTGTCTTCTAATATTTTAAATTTTTATCTTAGCTCAATTATACCCAAAATGACTCAATTTTGCAAAAGGGCTTTAATTAAATTCTGCATTATTTTCAGCTGCGAGAAATGAGCTTAAATTTGACATGTGGCAAATTTTGGTGTGTCAAAAATTGTGAGGAGATTTGGACTTAAAGAAATATATTTTTTCATGGACTAAATTGCAAATACTTAAAATCTCAAGGACTAGGATGCAAATACCTAACACTTGAGGGATTATTTTGTAAATAACAAAAAGAAGAGTTGGTGGAGAAATTAGAATAGAGAAGGGAAGATGGAGAAGAGGAGATGGAGAAGGGAAGATAGAGAAGAGGAGATAGAGAAGGAAAGTTGAAGAAGAGGAGATGGAGAAGAGAAGATGAAGAAAATAAGATAAGAGTAGAGAAGGGAAGATGAGATGAAGAAGAGTTAGTGGAAAATTTAGAATGGAAGATGGATGAGTAGATTATAAAAGGAGGAAGAAGTGAGCTTGGGAAGGGGATTTTTTTTGGAGAAAAAATCTTGGATGCTTGAGAGAATTTTGAGAGATTGAAAGAAATTGGAGAGAAAGAAAAAAATAAAAAAAAGAGAGAGAATCCTTTTTTTCCAAAAGAGAGTCTTGAAGATGGTGAGAGTTTAAATCTAGGTGTTACCATCACCAATTCCTCTACCGATCAACGCAAGTCACAAGTTCATCTCCATCGTTCGAGCCGCAATCTTGATCTATAAGGTGACACGAGATCCGAATTCGGCAATCAAATCTGTTAAATCAGGTAACGATCTTAACTATTAAAATCTTCGAGAATTTCCTTGCCCAAATAAATTAATTTAAATTTCGATTATGTCATGTCATACTCATATGTTTCCATATCTACATGTCACATTCATACTATAAATTCTTGCAATTTAATTCTTACACCATAAATCCCAAAGGGGAGAGCCAAGCCAATGCTTAGCCTCCCATTGGAGGTTTTTACTTACAGTAGTTAAATATCTGCAACTTAAATACCTGTACCTTAAATCCCAAAGGGAAGAGCCAAGCCAATGCTTAGCCTCCTATTGGAGGTTTTTACTTACAGTAGTTAAATACCTGCAACTTAAATACCTGTACCTTAAATCCCAAAGGGAAGAGCCAAGCCAATGCTTAGCCTCCCATTGGAGGTTTTTATTTACAGTAGTTAAATACCTGCAACTTAAATACATGTACCTTAAATCCCAAAGGGAAGAGCCAAGCCAATGCTTAGCCTCCCATTGGAGGTTTTTACTTACAGTAGTTAAATACCTGCAACTTAAATACATGTACCTTAAATCCCAAAGGGAAGAGCCAAGCCAATGCTTAGCCTCCCATTGGAGGTTTTTACTTACAGTAGTTTAAATACCTGCAGCTTAAATACCTGTACCTTAAATCCCAAAGGGAAGAGCCAAGCCAATGCTAGGCCTCCCATTGGAGGTGTTTATTCACTGTCATGTACTTTTTATAATTTAATTTTTGAATCATCAGACCCAAAAGATGAGTAGGTCGTAATACTGCACAGAAGTCGTTAACACACTCCCTCTTTCGGCTTCAGGGAATCTTTAACACTTAAAAAATATAACAAATAAAAATATATACCATCCATGCATCCTATTTAAAAAGTGAAAACACAAAAGAGAATACCTTACTAGAGCATTAGGAATAAACCAAGCCTGAGTTGCCGAATTAGGATATCCATGAAATTAAGGTACCGAAAGAGCATTAGTTTTAATTAACTTGTGTAACCAAGTCCCCGAGCTCATAATCTCTGGTTCGCAGGAATAAATTAGTTCTTCCGCTAATTTATTTAGGTTCCTAATCAACCTACCAAGAATGATTAGTGGCGACTCCAAATTTCAAAATCATTTAAAATAAAAATCCAAAGTCACGATTCGGTAGGGTTTGGGAGGGTCCGCGTTAGGTTAGTCAAATCTAATTAACCTAATAATCCGTTAACCCTTTAAAATAAATTTTTTTAGAGGGTCGCGACACACACGTTACGTTACTGAAGACTATGGAAAATGATATTATGCGTGAGTTCAAGTGTTTTGATAATGCTAAACATATGTGGCATGCATTGTGGGCAGGCATTAGTCACCAAATTGAAGCAACTCATTATCAGGTTTGACATATACAAGATGCCTCAAGGGTAGAATATAAAGCAATATATGAGACGTATGTAAGTAAGCTAAAGGATGTTGGACACACATTATTTGATGAGCAGCAAGTGCAAGGAGTGATCTGTTCCTTGCCTCATAGTTGGAAGTAAGTAAAGGTCCACTCGACTTACAATGAAAACATTAAGATATTCGAGGATGTCAGGCGCCATTTTGAGCTATAAGTGGACCACCTTCTGGCGACTAACCCGCAAATTGATGTGTACTTTCATTGGTCTAGCTTACACGAAGTTTCGGGCTCCAAGCACAAGCATCCTGGTGGGTTTGGAAAATGGAAAGGCAAGGGGTGAGTTTCTCAGTTAAGAAATCAAAGTTTAACTAATAAGAGAAGGGAAATGTACTTTCAAAAAGAACATTTTACAAGTGAAATGTTTTATTAATTTTTTATTTTTGGTTGAAGAGAGTGAAATGTCAAAACTGTGGAAGAATGAATTACTTCGCTTACGAATGTGGAGAGTCAAAGAAAGTAGAAACACTTTGTACACATAAGAGTATTAGTTGTATGTCGAGTTTGATATTCCTAACTAAATTTCATCCTTTGTGCACTGTAGACTTAAGTACCACAAACCACGTAGCCAAGGACAGAAAATCCTTCGTGGAGTTCTAACGAGTTCCACATGGAGCAAAATCAATTTATGTGGGAAAAATTCTAGAGCAAAAGTTAAAGGAATTAGCACATACCAATTAAACATGTACGGTGATCGCACCTTGTTCATGCATGATGTATTATATGATCTAGAACTTCATCAGAATTTGATTTCTATGTTAGTGTTAGTTAAACTTGGCTTCAGTTTGAACTTTCATGATAATGTTGTGAACTTGTATTTGGAAACTAGTCTTTATGGTTTTGGTTATTTCTTGAATGGTTTTATTGTGCTGGATGCTGAATTTGGTAATGTGAATATTTGTTATTTCCTATTTTCATCTTTTGAATCTTGCGATAGTGATGTTAACATATGGCATGTTAGCCTTGATTATATTGGCCAACAACAAATGAATAGATTAGCAAAAAAAAAAAAAAGCTTATTGGACAATATTAAAAGAGTCGATTTGCCTATTTGCAAGCATTGCCTAGTGAAAAAAAAAACGTGCTGGAAAAGGAATAAGAACAAAGTTTTCTTTGTAGTTGATCTATACAGGCATCTGTGGTCCAATAAATGTAAGAGTAAGACATTAGATTATTTACTTCATCACTTTTATAGATGATTATATTCGATTCGCATATGTTTATTTGATTTCTCATAAATCTAAAGCATTAATTTGCTTTAAGAAATTTATCACTTTAATGAAAAATCAATTGGCCAGGAAAATAAAAACATTTAGCTTCGATTGAGATCGACAATAATTATCTAATCAGTCAGATATCTATGTGATGAAAATGGAATAGAAATATAGTTGTTTATTCCATATACTCCTTAGCAAAATGGTGTTGTATAGCGAAAAAAAAAACATAACCTTGATTAAAATGGTTAGATCTATAATGACACAGGCCAATTTTTCAATCACTTTTTGGAGTGATGCTTTATTGACTGCCATATATGTACTTAATCACGTGCCCTCTAAGTCAATCATTTGCACGTGATACGAGTTGTGGATAGATCAAAAACTCGATTTGAGTTTTCTTAAACCTTGGGATTGTGCTGCACATACTCACGAGTCCTCTTATAAATATGAAAATTGGGTTCAAGAGCCAAAAGAAGTATCTTCGTAAGGTATTCGGAGAGCTTGACAGGTATATGTTTATAAGCAAACAAAAATGTGGAAGTGTGAGTGAATTTAAATCACGAGATGTTACATTCTTAGAGAACGATTTTTCAAAAAAGGGAGAAATAAGTGAAATTATTCTCTATTTCATAACTTGGATCGAGACAATGGAATAGTTGGATATAAGGTCCAAGTGGGAGCAATGTGAGAAGTGAGGAATTAGTTTCGAACTAATTTCAATTGCAACCATTTAACAAGTCGATACTATCATTATCCAATCCCAGTGGATGCGTAACCAAGGAAAAAATACCAAAGGTACAATTGTCTCTACGACGAATGAGTCACAAAGTATTTCCCGTCGACATTTTGATATTGAAGGGAAAGCTTTCATGGTCGCTCCACAAGATGAGGATGAGCTAAGGAATGTAAATGATGCTCTATCTTGCCCTTATAAGGGAAAATGGATAAAAGTTATAGAAAAAGAAATGAAGTCGATGAGATCTAATCAAGTTTGGGAATTGATTGATCTTTCAAGAGGACGTAGAGCCATTGGAAATAAGTGAATTTTCAAGATAAAGCGTAAAGTCAATGGCTCGATTGAGAGGTATAATTCCCGCTTTGTGGTGAAGAGATATAATCAATAGGAAGGAATTGATTATAAAGATAAATTTTCTTTTATGATAAGATTTACCTCAATTCATCTTATTCTAGCAATGGTGGCAAGTTTTAATCTTGAATTGCATCAAATAAATGTAAAGACTACTTTTTTCAACAGAGAATTAAAAGAAGAAATTCACATGGAACTCATGGGGTTTGTTACTAAAGGCCATATCAAAAGGTATATTAACTTTTGAGATCAATATATGGCTTCAAGCAGTTTTCACGACAATAATATAAATATTTTCATAATACCATAGTGGCATATAATTTTGAAATGGTTAAGGAGGATGATTGCGTGTATATCAAAATATCCAAAGAACAATTTGTGACCTTATCATTATACATTATGATATATTAATTGCAGAAAACAGTATAAAGTTTTTTTAAAATAATCAAAAGTTGGCTATTTTCTAATTTTGAGATGAAAGATATGGGTGAAGCTGCGTATATTCTTGAAGTTAAGATTTCAAACGATCGTTCAAAAAAGTCGTTATCTCATCATAAGAGACGTACATAAATAAAGTTCTTAAATAATTTCGTATGCAAAATTGTAAATCCATTGATATTTCTATTGCAAAGGATAAAGGATTAAGTAGTATGATGTGTCCTAAAACTCCATAAGAGCAGGAACAAACGAAAAGTTTTCCTCATGCAAGTATCATTAGAAATTTAATATATGTTATGATGTGTACAATACCTGATATTTGTTAAGCAATTGGAATGATAAGTAGATAACAATACAATTCAAGTCAAGCATATCAAGCTGCCGCCAAGAGAATTCTAAGGTATTTAAAGACTACTGCTGACTATTTGCTGAGTTATCAAGAAAATGACCAACATGTTAAAAGCTATATTGATTCAGACTAGGCAGAAGATTTAGATGAGATAAAATATACTTCTGAAAATGCGATCTTACTAAATAATGGTGCCATATCTTATAGCATTAAAAAGCACCGATGTAAAGCCTTGTCCACGATGGAAGCTGAGTTCGTGGCATTATTAGCGGCATCACAATAGTGTGTTTGGCTTAGGAGATTTTTAGATCATTTAGGTGTTTCTAAAGATGCTACTAATCTAGTCTTGGTATACTGTGCAATAGCTTATACTAAGGATCTAAGTTCTATCATAAGATCAAACAGATCGACATTAAGTATAATTATGGTAAGGATATAGTTGCACGAAAGAGTGTGAACATAGAGTATATATTTACGCATAAATGTTAGTAGATATGATAACGAAGCTGATACCTAGAGATACTTTCCATAATCATGTAAAATCCATAGCCACGTGAAATATCCAGGGCCGTGTAGAATGTGATATACTAGATGTTGTATTTTTTACTTAATGTTCACTATTAATGAAATTTGTCATTATTATTGCCTATGAGTTGCTATAACATTTATGAATACTAAAGCATCGTGCTTTATGCTATGAAGGTATGTTAGACAGATAAGAGATTAGCTCACTCGCACAAGTAATCACATCTATTTAATGTGTGATGAATAGAGCTGAAACAATTTAAACTCATTATTTGGGTAATAATTGATAGCTCAAACTTAAAATATATATGTCACCCTAACATAATGTTAAGATGGTGACTTCTTAGTTATTATGTCTGAAAGTGAAATAACCCATATATTTCACTTATTCTGTCTTTATTGCCAAATGTGAGTTATGTTAGATATGTTTTTTAATAGAGTAGATTTGTAAACTCAAGTTAAATATTAAAAATGTCGAAACAATCATATGTACAATGTTAAGTGGAAAGATATATGTTTTATGGGAAATAAAAGAATACTATACTATATATTTCAGACAACGTCCGTAAGAAATGACTAATAAGGGTTGGCAAAAGTTTTGATATCAATTTTTAAGCTTTGTGAGACTCTCAAGGATATGTATTCCTCATATAGTGCCGTCACAACTCTTACTTACTCTTAAGATTTTTATTCAATGTTTGTTACCTTAGGGTGTTACCAATGGTCATGAGAAAAGCGAGTTAAACTGAGATTGAACGGTTTAAGGTAAGAGAACAATCGATTTAGAGTTTGAGTTACATGATAGTTGTGTATTCACATACCGATCAATTATGATTATTTTATGTGATCATAATTGTAAGTACAATGTATCATACTTCAAAGAGATCGAGTGAGATATAAATGTGACCGATCAATCCAAGGTATAGCGTGTGAAAATCTATTTTTTTTATTATGTTCAATTTTGAGCTGTTATATACTCCCAACAGATGTATGACAACGAGCTCTTAGTGTATGCTGATCACATAGATTATTTATCGATATAAAACTTGCGGAGAAGAGGGTATCGTGTATAGCCTATAATGTACGAGTGGGAGTTATTTAGCCTCTTCGTGGACGAGTAAAAGTTGTTTAGCCCTTTGTAAGTGAGTGGAAGGTGTTGACCTTTTATGGGCGAGTAAGAAATGTTTGGTTGCATGGTAGCTAGGGTGGTCCGCCCGTGTAGGCAACTACACCCCATGTTCATTAAAGATAATTGCCAATAGAGTCATCAGTTTATTTCAAAATGTTGATATAACATCTTTTGAAAGACATCAGCTTAACGCGACGTTAGTTTTTCTACCTCTCCAAGTACAGTCTCAAATAGGAACAACTCGAACTTCTCTCGTACTCTTTCGGACGACAGATTCTCATAAGACTGTTCATCGAAGGCTCTTAATTTATGGAAAGCGAGTACATTCCCTTGGTGATTGTACTTTGATCGGTGATACAAGTTTGTTCGATTTTGAGCATGTTTATCATATGTTTTCCACAAGTTCATCGTATTAGAACATAAATTTGTTTCTTTCAGATATTTTCATATTGAATAAATTGAAAGTTTAGGGATGACATTGCCAAAAGTTAAGAGACAATATTGAACAAATTAAAAGTTCAGGGGTGATATTGCATATCAGATTAAAGTCCAGAGATCATACTGAATAAATTAAAATCCCAAGAACAACATCACAAGTTGAGTCAAAATTTGAAGATGATTTATGTCGTCATCCCTTTGGATGATGACGTTGAAGCCCAAGTGGAAAGGAAGAAAAAATGCAAAAGCAACCGAAATGGCGGCGTTCATCTCAAGGAAGGTTCTCATGCAAGGACGCTTCCCTCTTCACCTGCTCCCATTTGAATCGACCCACCATCTATTTTCCTGTTTCTACTCGTCAGCTGAGTACGATAGACAGCTCGAACTCGTTCCAATTTGAGATAAAGCTCCTTGTCCATCATGAACAACGATGAGGTTCAAGAGTCAGCTTTGTATCGCCCCACGTATTTACGGGACATCATTAACATCATGGTCCTCGCTTTCCCTCGATCAAATCCATCGTGTTACGCCAACGTAGTGTACCGAGTATCGCGACGGCGTCGGCATGAGGCACATTCTCAAGAACAAACCATAGATGTAGATTGTAACACTTGCTTTGACTGGTCAAAAATTTGACCAAGTCAAATTTGGTGAGGAGTCACCGGTTCCCCAAAGAAGGGAAAGAAAAGGAAAGGGGGGGTTTCGGGAGATTTCCTTCATAGAGAGGAAAACGGACAGAAGAGAAACAGAGGAAGAGAAGGAAGGAAAAGAGAGAGAGAGAGAGAGAGAGGAGCACGTGCGCACACTAACGGCCGCGGACGCCTCATCAAGCGCGTCTCACTACGTGTCGCAAGCCTAGGTAAGTGCTCGTCCTCCTTATTCGACTAATTAGGACGTTTTCCATTATTAAGGTTCAATTTCGGAATTAGAGAAAAACTAAGCTGAGAAGTCAGATTTTTGTGTCGTTGAGATGAGATTCTGTGGGGAAATGATGATTTAGGGTGTTGTGGAACCATGGGACTTTACAGAACGCAATTTGGACTTACGGTTTGCCCGAAACACGATTTTGAATTCGGGTGCTACAGTACACCCGCGCGAACAGTGTACTTCGAGGTCTGATATCTCCATTTTTTAGTCGTTATTTGAGGTCGACCATAATAGGACTTTTGTAGTGTATCGAAAGAGCTTCGTTTGGACTATAAGATTGCATTAATCGGAGTTCGTTTGGATAAAACGAAAATGATTTTTCCGCAAATGGTGCTGGAAAATTCAGGTTTTTGGGGTTGCGATGTCTTAAGGCCTGATTTTGGTGTCGCCTAGCTGCGAATATTGTACGAAATGAACTTAAGGATGTTGTGGAGCTAATGCCTTTAACGGTTCGTGAATCGGAGTTACGGTTTGTCCGAACGAAATTTTTGAAATTTGGCGCGCAGGTTGTCCTACGCGCGATTAGTGGGTTTTTTAGCCGTAGACGGCAAGTTATAGACGTTTATGTGTCGTTTAGTCAAGTTTTCCGCTAGCAGAGTATTTTTACAGTTTTTAATGTCGTTTCCTATTAATTTATTACGATTTCAGGCTTTGCAGTTCGAGTTATATATTGGACTTCGGCGTTTTAAGGTGAGTTGTGCATTCTCTTCTAAGGATTTATAAAAATTCATGCTTCAAAGATGGATACGTGATTTATGATTTCATTTTCTTGAAAAAGTAAAGAAAGGTGATGTCTCAAAGCATTATTCTTGCATAAAACAGGATCGAGCTATTACTACCATTTGATGTTTGATATGGTTTGCTGAACGATGGTTTATATTGGGATTGAAATGTTGTTTTGAGAAATATGTTTTGAGGAAAACCATGGATTCGACTTGTGAAAATGAACTGTTGTGATTTTGTGCTGCTCAAGATAACTGTGAACCCGACTGAGGGGTTTGTGGGTATGCGCATACTGTTTAGGATATCCTTGTGGGCCGAGCCACCGGCATGGTAGGTGGAGACCTTGCCAAGGGGGAATCTTGGTCGTCTTTTGTCACGGGCGTTATTCGTGACCACGGTTGGAGTCTTGAGCAGTCATTAGTCAATGGATAGACCATTGACATGTGTTTTTACTGAGATTAACCAATGGTTTAAACCATTGGTATTTGTTTTGTATTTTAAATGTGCATAGTGATTGTTCGATCCGCTTAGAAGAAATGTATTACTCACTGAGCCGTGTTAGCTCATTCCTTTCATCTTTTTGCTTTTCAGGTTCAGCAAGTCGCGAGTAGGACTGAGCGTATCGTTAGCAGAAGGATTTTTGGGTATGAGGATTTTTGTTATGAAGTATAACTAGTTGTGTTGGGCTTCTGAGATAGCTCTTTTGGTTGAATTCCGGTTAAATTGAGGCTGCGTCCTTTTGAGAAAGGGACGGCCGTGTCACAGCCCTACTATCGTGGTTTGGGGGTGTGACATAGATGATTTGGGATTCAAAAGGTTAGCCGAGTGATAAAGTCATCGGGGACCTTACCTCTTTGGAAGCGCAAGAAGTCATGTACTTGGTTCTTACGCAACACGACATCGCCAAGCCAATACGGATCGAACTCGTCGTCGTGTGGCGTCGTGGACGATTTATCTTTGACCAGATCCGGAGGTGCTGCGGTCAATTCGTGCTGCGAAGATCTGCCATCTGTACCTAAAACAAGAGAATAGTGAAACAACAGGAGCAGAGTATTCAAGCATGCCTTTGTTTACACGTTCTTCTCCCTGGGCTTTTGTTGAGGAAATTACTGTTCCAGATGTTTACTGGACCGTGACCGTGTTGAAAAATCTCCGGTGAGAAATCATGAGCGAGGGGTTTTGGAAGAAGGATGGTCAAATGGTTGAGAATGAGTTTGTCAACTATTAACACACGCTTTGGCCCAAAAAAAAAAAAAAATATATATATATATCAACACACGCCAAGACAAAAAGCAAGAAAGGAGAAATCATCCAACACAACCCCAATAAGTAAAGAACTAGTATCACGAAAAATTCTAAATTAATATATATGACAAATTTATTTTAAATAAATTTTTTAAACGTTAAAAATTCCAAACTAGTACACCTATGATGAATTTACTATCCATTGATTTATGTTAAATTTTACCATCAAATTATTGAGTTAGAAGATACGTGATAGTTCACGGATATAACAATTTAGAGGTCTTACCCTCCATCTATCACAATGGTATCAATTTGGAGTTTTTCGTTGTAATAACTCAAATTTAATGAAAATTAATAAAATGTAAATTTTGTACTAATTTGAGATTTTTTATGGTCAAAAATTAATTTGAGGTAAATTTATCGTATGTATATCAGTTGGAGATTTTTCTTGATATTAACCCATGATTAAAAAGGGGCAAAAAAATTTCAAAGCTTGCCCCATTTCTTCCTCCCTCCTTTCATGTTGACTTTGAACCAGATTTTTCAACAAAACCCCACCAGTTCATCGTTCACCCAACCAGATTGTCCTAAAGGGCATGTTTTTATTTTTGCTTTTAGTTATGCGCTCGTCAAAGGATAGGCCTAACATATCAGTCTTGAACGAGCACGACTATATGTTTTGATATCGGATCGGAACTATACGTATTAAGATGGTGACGAATGAGGAGATGCGGAGTTTTCACTTTGGAAAAGGAACGAGAGGTGGTGGAGACATGGCGAGCGAGAACCTCCGTTTGCTCTTGTTTCTGGTTCTCTCCTGCTCTTGGGTTCATTTGATTTGCTGCACTACAAACACAGATGACCGTAAGTGCCCACGCATGTATTTGTTTATGTATGTTGCTATGGTCTACGAATTTCTCCTCATGCATGTTCTTTCTTTCTTTCTTTCTTTCCATCTGTACCTCTCTTGGGTTCATCTTGTCCTGGCTTGGGATGGTTGGGAGAAGAAAGGTTTCTGTCTAGAACTTAGAATTCCTCAGGTTTTTTGAGGTTTTGGCTTGTCTGACGAGACGTGAACATGTTATGTTATCGGAACCAGGAAAGGGCTACTTCTGGTCTCTTTGAGCCCGGACGATCATCTGGATTTTTCGTTACGTCCTTAAGAGGACATGCTTAAAAGGCTGCTAGTATTGCAGGTCTTTCTCGTCTTAAATTGTCCCTGGAGTCTTGATCAACGAGGACTATTCTCTTCGGTATGTGCTTAGGGATTGAGTCGTTCTGGCCTTGGTATAAGTACTCGAAGGAACAATTGACATAGTCGCAAGAAAACGAAGCATCTAATAGTTATTGCCTCGAAAGTTGTCATAGCCGTTCACGCAGTCAATCAATTATCTGCTACGAGGCAATGCAGATCATGAAATATCTAACCCTGTTCAAGCTTGTAAATTCTAGAGTTCTAAAATTTCGTATCTAATCATACGCTCAGAACAAGTTCTGGCATTGACCATGAACAAAATGCGAGTGTTAAATTTAGGGAGAGAGGAAAAGGCAAACTGTCTATCTGCATCCGTCCTTGAATACTTGCTCAAGCAATAGAACAAAGATGCCTCTGCTGAAACAACGGTAAGATCAATGGGAAGTCTGCACTTATAATAACTGTGAAAAAAGATCATGCCGGGATCTCTGTTGATGAGCATTTTCGTGGAAGTGGCTGTCACAACAGTAAGCAGTTTTACCCAACTGCTTCAGCCATCTGAGAGATTTTAGAACAAGATGACACCATGCTTCTTACAATTTGAAAGTTTTTGCTCTAAAAATCTTGCATCGACAATGGATCTCATGAGGCTCAAATGTGCATGTGACCTTGTTGGCTTGTGGCCATGGCAAAGTCTGTTCCCTTTCCCCTCTAACAGTTTCATTCTTTTTTCCATTTTGCTGTATAATTGTGCAGAAACCGTCCTTTTAGCCCTGAAAGCCCAGTGGCAGAGCACACCGCCCAGCTGGGACAAGTCCAGTGATCCTTGTGGACTACCACCTTGGGAAGGAGTAACCTGCGACAATAATTCACGAGTGACGGGATTGTGAGTGCTCTCTACTTGTTCTCATTGGTGCACATTTCTGTTCCAAGTTCGTAGAATTTTGTCTTTTTTTCTCAGACTCAGTGATGCCATTTTAGCTAGCCATTGACTGTGATATTTCCTTGTCGTTATGGCTTTTACAGAGGGTTATCTGGCATGAGTATCAAAGGGCAGCTGCAAAGCGACATAGCGGGGCTCACGGAACTCACTTCTTTGTGAGTTTCTCCTCTTTCTATCATCTGTGATGATCATACGCTGATTCCTAAATGTGTATTAGGATTGCACAAACGAATTACTTCAAAGCACTGAATTCCATCATCAAGTAGCATATTAACGAGTCTACTTATTTGTCTCATTTAACCTTTGGACTGCAGGGATCTTTCCTTAAACAAGGATCTCAATGGATCGATCCCTACTCAGTTTGGAAGTCTACAGAACTTGAATACCTTGTAAAATCCCTTTTGATTGCATTTACTGCTAAATCAGCTGGTTTTTTTCCTTTTCTCTCATGGATGACGAGCCTTGATCTTTCGAAATTTTCAGAATCTTAGCTGGATGCAGCCTCAGTGGTAGTATTCCCAATGAACTGGGCAACCTTACGGAGCTGACTTTCTTGTAAGGACTGTCAAAAAGCAAATGCCACTAATTCGATGATTATGGATGTTTAACTACGTGTTTTTCTTAGACTATCCAATTTCCGTTCTTACCAGGGCGCTAAATTCCAACAATTTTAGCGGTGATATACCCTCTTCTTTGGGTAAACTCTCCAAACTCTACTGGTTGGACGTGTCGGAAAATCAGTTAACTGGATCACTACCAGTTTCGACAGGCACCACCCCAGGGTTGGACCTTTTGTTGAAGTGCAATCACTTGTAAGTTCTCTACAATAATCCCGCACCTAGTCTGATGAAGATAGACTAAGGATTTTCTGATAAGTGACACTATCTTTATGTTCTTTCGTCATTAACCGTTTCGACCGTGCTGCCTCTGTAACTTCAGCCACTTCAGCAAGAACCAACTGTCGGGCACCATACCAGATAATCTCTTCAGTTCAAACATGTCTCTCATACACATGTAGGTTACCAATTTTCTCACTTCACGTGGTATACCAAGCTTTCTGCTCTAACGTGCGCTCGCTATGGTTGACAGATTATTTGATGATAACAAATTTAACGGTTCTATACCGTCCACATTAGGCCTTGTTCAGACACTTGAGGCTCTGTAAGTAAACCATGTTTTGTGATTTGGATGTTTGATTATCAACCATCGGCACCTACTAAATTTATTTGGACTCACATTGCACAATATGCCTCAGCCGACTTGACAGGAACTCCTTTTCTGGAAATGTCCCTTCAAATCTCAGCAAGCTTACAAAACTCAGTGAACTGTGAGTATAGGTTTTTTTCATCAATGGTATTCTAGCGAGATTGTCGGAAGAACTTCCCTCATTCGGCAAAATTTCCTTCAGGAATTTAGCAAATAATGGATTGAACGGAACTTTGCCAAACTTGACGGGTATGACTTCGCTCAGTTACATGTGAGTAAGACATCCTGGCTTTTTCTCTCCCTCATGATATCACACGACCAATCCTGTTGACTTGCTGAATTGGCAAAACTGAATCTTTGCAGTGACCTCAGCAACAACTCTTTTGCGGCTTCGGTGGCTCCAGATTGGTTCTCAACTTTATCATCTCTCACCACTCTGTAAGATTTCTCGGTGCAATTTGTACAATGAAGAGTTTTAATGGCTTTCTGAAACTAGTGCGCGAACTCAAAATTTATCTCACAATGACCAGAATCATACAATATGGACCGCTTCAAGGGACTGTACCATCAGACCTCTTTGGCCTTCCCCAGCTAGAGCAAGTGTAAGGAAGAAATATTTCTAGTTTGTGTCCTCTTATCTTCTACCATTTTGATGATCTTTCGAACTTCTACAGCGATATGAGAAACAATGCTTTCAATGGAACGCTCTACATGGGTACCAGTGTCAGTTCCGTATTGGTAGTCGTTAATTTGGAAGATAACCAGATTGAATCGCTGACGACCAGTCCCTACCACAAGTCACTAATGTGAGGCAGACAGTTCACCGGCAGTAGACTTCAATTCTGAGATATGGTAGACATTATGATGGTGATCACCTGTTTTTTTTTTGTTCTTTCTTTTTGTTTGTGCTTCAGACTAATGGGAAACCCAGCATGTACTAATGCGCCGGTTCTCTCGACCTTGGGGTACTGCAAAGGTCAGCAGCAAGCAGCTTATTCTACCCCAATCAACTGCGGAGGTGCATCGTGTCCCTCAGATCAGAAGCTTAACCCTGGAAGCTGCGCGTGCGCAGTTCCGTACGAAGGAACATTGACATTTAAAGCTCCATCATTCAGTGATTTGTCCAATACCGCTCTGTTTCAATCGTTGGAGGTGGCCCTGTTGCAGGCATTGGACCTAACTAATGGTTCAGTTTCTCTTCAGGATATCGTCCTCGATGCTTATAGCGGCTATCTTATAGTACCTGTGTCTTTCTTTCCATCTGATGGGACGTACTTCAGTAGGTTGGACATTGGGAGGATCGGATTTGTTATGACTAACCATACTTTCCAGCAACCCCCCGCTTTCGGTACCTATACCTTTGGCGCAGATCCTTATCCATTCCCAGGTAAATTATTTCATCCTCTCATGTATCAGGTCTGGCTACCATTTCATATCCGTTTTGACATGAACAACTGATCCAGCTCACGGGATACGCGTCAGCATCGGCGTCATAGCAGGGATTGCCATTGGCTGCTTGGTCCTTGTTCTTGGACTTGTGTGGTTAGCAGTATACGCTATCCAAGAGAAGAAAAAAGCACAAAGAGCGACGGAATTGAGCAAACCCTTTGGTAATTAATTCATGAACTCTTCATCTTCTTGCTACTGAAGCACTTTGACAAGCTGATTGCTGAGATCATTGAAAACGAGTAATCTAATAAAGTTGCGTCACTCACATCGATCTATCCATGTTCAAGCATCCTGGATACAGAGGGGAAATGAGGGCGGAGGAGCACCACAATTGAAGGGAGCAAGGTGGTTCTATTTTGACGAAATCAGGAAGTGCACCAATAGCTTTTCTGAAAGTAAAGAGATAGGCTCGGGGGGCTATGGAAAGGTAAAGATCACGCACTGCACCGATCGCTTGTAACTTATATCATCCTTCATATCGCTTATTTGTAATTCTTTACCACTGATCTGATAGGTCTACAAAGGAAAGCTCCCCGATGGCCAAGTGTTGGCAATCAAGAGAGCTCAGCAGGGGTCCATGCAGGGCGCGCACGAGTTCAAGACCGAAATCGAGCTACTTTCGCGAGTCCATCACAAGAATCTCGTCGGCCTAGTCGGATTCTGTTACGAACAAGGAGAGCAGATGTTGGCCTATGAATACATGCCTAATGGGACACTTAGGGAGAGCTTGTCTGGTACTTTCGTTTGCCGAAATCGCATCGAGCTTCGCGATCTTTCAATTCCACGCAAATCTTTCGCTATCTTGCTTTGTCCTCGTCTTGTCATTTCCAGCATAACCGCGAGCTGAGACTTTTCCGGTGAATGAAACTGCCATTCACCTATGGTTTGTAGCAATGGACACTGAAAATTAATGATGCAGGGAAAACTGGCATACCTCTTGATTGGAATAGGAGGCTGCGGATCGCTCTCGGCTCGGCAAAAGGACTGGCATATCTGCACGAACACGCAAATCCCCCGATAATTCACAGAGACGTGAAGTCCACGAATATCTTGTTGGATGAAAATCTGGTGGCTAAAGTCTCAGACTTCGGCTTGTCTAAAATGGTGGCGGACAGCGAGAAAGGACATCTTTCAACACAAGTCAAGGGCACCCTGGTATGGTGTAGTCGTATTTGAATGTCCAGTTTCGGCGATAGAGCCGGGTTGCGAGATCTCAACCGAATGATCACCTCTAGTTTTTCATTGAACTCGAACTGACAATAAGTTCACCTTTGTCTTTCGGGAAACTTCAGCAGATCTTCTGCTAATGCTAGATTCCCCAGAAGGTTTGGTGTATGCTTTCTTGATTTGGTTTAGAGTTTTGATTGTTTCGTAACTTGTGATCTTGTAGGGCTACTTGGATCCAGAGTACTACACGACCCAGTTGCTAACAGACAAGAGCGACGTGTACAGTTTCGGGGTGGTGATGCTCGAACTGATAACTGCGAATCCACCGATCAACAAGGGCAAGTACATCGTCCGCGAAGTCCGCATGGCAATGGACAAGAACGACCCAGAATACTACGGACTAAGGCTAGTCATGGATCCGTCCCTTCTCAAGGAGGGCCGCCTAGCTGGGTTCGCACAGTTCCTGGAGTTAGCAATGCGATGCGTCGAGGACCCGTCTGCCAACCGTCCCAGGATGAACGAAGTCGTGAAGGAAATCGAGACAATCCTGCAAACCGAGGGGTTAGCCACAAGCGCGACGTCCGCATCCTCGTCAGCCACGGACTTTGGAGCATCACATGGTGATGATGCTCCTCCTAGACATCCTTTGTACAGCGATGTTTCCATTGGCAGTAAGGATGTTAGTTACAGCAATTCGTTTGCTTACAGCGGCGGGTACGCGGTTTCGACGAAGATCGAACCGAAATAAACATTGATGGGGGCGATTCTCTTATTTGATTCATCAGATTATTCTTGTAAATAGCTCGAATTTGTTCCCTTTGGAGGTGAATTTCCTCTTCCACGAGACATCATTAGTATATTTTTTCCCCTCTTGATCAAATTGATGATGCTATGTTAAACTTATTGTACGAGTATCCCAATAGCATAGGTATGTTAAAGATCCTCGAGAATCATAAATAGAGATGAGCGGCAAATTCAAGGGGCTAGCTGCAAAATAATGTAGTAAAAAACCCTAGAATTCCTCGTGGCATCATGGACTATCTACCTTTTATTGAATGGGGGAGATAGGGCGATCAACTTGTTGTGCAAAACGCTATGGACACCATCGATACTAAAACAAGAAGGGTTAATACCAGATAAAGGGAGAGGGATGTAAAAATTCTGGCCAAATTGATTACGTGGCATTTAATTAAAATTTTAATATGATCTGGCATATTTCTTAAAAAGTGTACTATTAAGAATTGCTTTTCATTGTTTTCTATCGAAGGAAATCAAGACAAATTAAAATAGACAAAGTAAAGAGATAGAATTGGGATGCTCTTTCGTATAGAGGTTATTATATTAGCAATAGGGTCCCTACCCATGATAAACTAAAATTTTTGCTGCCTACCATTTTTGATATAATCAACATGCTATTTTTTATTTTTTTTTTTACTTTTTACATTTTATTTATTAAATAGAAGGATATGTGTTGGATACAACCTAATCCACTAAATAATCTACTTCGTCCAAAAACTATGCATGTCATTCTTAGATCCATTCTTCAATAAGCACAAGTTCGATAACTAAAAAAGGAATTTTCTCATTCACTCGGTAAAGAATGATCATTATCAATGACAAAAATTTGAATATTAATATCAAAATATATATGAAATATATATTCTCATTATTATCTCTAACTAAAAAAGTGTCATCGGAGATAAAATTATAAACATCCCTGACACCCACTAAATGGTTAGCATTACTATAACTAGAATTTTCAGTCCAACTATGAATCCAGTTCACATGTAATTCTGAACTAAAAAAAAAAATCAAGATATTAAAAAATTTAAAATTGAAAAAAAAATCAAGCAAAAAAAAAAATCAGTCGCTTGGCCAAGCCCTCGCTGATGGCCACTGCTACAATTGCCGAGTAAGGCAGATGGAGGTTGCCTGGATTTTCCTGAAGATCTGCGGCCCCTAGCGAGGGCTTGTTGCCCTAGACTAGGGCTAGGCATGACCCTTGTCCTAGATTTGAGAGAGGGTCACTGGCTCTTGCCTAGGGCTGGCAAGGGTCGATGATGCTTCACTTGGGGTCACGTAGTCAGATCTAGGATGATGGTCATGCCAAATCCCAGTCTTGGCCAGCACGCCTTTGCCAAGGGCCGCCGAGGCCTAGTAGGGGTCGATGAGGGTCATCGGGCCTTGGGAAGGTCCATGAGACGTTCGTTTGCTCTTCCCAGCGACTGTGTTGATGGCCATCAAAGAGGGCTTGGCCATAGCCCTCCGCAAATTTTTTTCTTTTTTGAACTTTTATCCTTTTTTTATTTTTTTTAATCTAATTAAGTTTGTTTTTTACTTTTTAATTTTTTAACTGACGTTGTTGACTGGATCTTGGATGAACCACCGGCTCAAGATATTAATTAAAAAAAGGGTACCTTGAATTTTTGGTCAAACAGTTCGGACGTGGCATTAAAAAGATCATTTAAAAAAAACTGATCTGATCCGAAAAAAATTTAATACTAAAGTGAGTTCCATACATAACTTTTGGCACTTCTAGTGTTCTTTCCACAAAAAATTTTAAATTGATGTATATGTAATAAATTTACCATAAACTGATTTTTTGACCAGTCCAAAACTGATTCAGTTATGACAAATTTTTACCCCAAAACTAACTTTTTGATAGCGAAAAATTGCAAATTACTGCACATGCTACAAACTCGCCTTACATTAGTTTCTGTTAAATCGGTTAATATAACAAAAAATTTCAAATAGGTACACATGTGATAAACGGAGGATTAAAACCTTAAAGTAGTACACTTCTCAACTGTCATGAGTCACACAACTCAGTAATTTAGTGGTAAAATTCAACATAAACTAGCAGATGATAAATTTATCGCATGTGTATTAATTTAAAGTTTTTCACGGTATTAGCCCAAATAAGAAAAAGCGAAATGAGGGGAGCGGCATATTCAAGGGAGCCTTTGTTTACAAATTCTTTTCTCCAGGCTTTCGGTGGAGAGACGGCCGGAGGAAATTAAATAAGCAAATGGTTGTTGGATTAGGCAATGAACAGTGTCTGGTGAGAACTAATGAGAGATAGTTTTGGAAGAAGGATGGTCAATTGGTCGAGAACGAGTCCTGTCAACTCTTAACGCAGCCCAAAAATAAAAAATTTAAGAAAGAATCAATCATCAAACTCAAACCCAACAAGCAAAATAGGGAACGTATCAAACCAAAGCTTGTCCCGTTCCTTCCTCCCTCCTTTCTCGTTGACTGTGAGCCAGACGTGCTTTGACGGAGTCTTCAACAAACCCCACCTCTGCAGCGTTCACACTCCCTCCTTTCTCTAAAGGATATTTTTTGATAGACCTAACGTCCCACTCTTGAACGAGCCTTACTACATGTGTTGATATTAGATCAGAACAATATTTATCCAGACAGTGGCGAATGAGAAGGTGCAGAGCTTTGACTTTGGAAAAGGAAGGAGAGGTGGCAGAATCATGGCAAGCAAGAACTTCCGGTTGCTCTTGTTTCTGGTTCTCTTCTGTTCTGGGATTCATTTGATTTGCTCCACTACAAACACAAATGACCGTAAGTGCAGACACTTGATTTTGTTTCTGTATGTTGCTATGGTCTATGAATTTCTTGTTATTCATGTCCTTTCTTTCTTTCTTTCTTGCTATCCGATATTTCATTTTGGGTTCATCTTGTTTTTGGCCTTGGGATGTGTAGCAAAAAAGGGTAGATAGTCATCTGGTTTTTAAGTTGTCTGTGTAGACCTTAGGATTCCTGAGGTTTTCAAGGGTTTAGCCTGTCTGGGCAAGACGTGAACATGTTTTGCTGTTGGAACTAGGAAAGGGCTACTTTTGGTCTCTTTGGGACTGGAGAATCATCCGGATTGCCTTAAGTATCTACAGAAATGCTTAAAAAGGAGCTAGTTTCACAATCTTTCTTGTCTCAAATGTTCCCTCGAGTCTTGATCAACAAGGACATGACATCTTTAGCCCTGTCAAACATGTCAACTTTTTTTTTTATTTCATTTCTAATCATACGCTCTGTACGGACAATAAGTTCTGGCATTGACCACGAAAGAAATGCGAAACAACTGAATTTTTAAGAAAGGGGAAACCGTCTATCTGCATCGGTTCTTGAAAAGCTGCTCCGGCAATAGAAAAGAGATGCTGCTGCTGAAACGACTGAAGATCAGTGGGAAGTCTGCACTTATAACAGCTGCGACAAAAGTGCATGCCCAAATATCAGTCGATGAGCATTTTAGTGGAAATGGCTGTCACAGGCATTAGCAGTTTTGCTCAACTGCTGCCACCATCAGAGAGCTTTAGTACACAACGACACCGTGTCTCTTGCAGTTTGAAAAACAATAGATCTCTGGAGACTTGTTTGTGCATTTGACCTTGGTGGCTTGTGGCCAAGACAAAACGGTTCCATTGCCGATCTTAAAACTTCACTCTTTTTTCTTTTTGGCCATATAAATGTGCAGAAACCATTCTTTCAGCCCTGAAAGCCCAGTGGAAGAACACACCATCCAGCTGGGGCAAGTCCAATGATCCTTGCGGACTGCCTTGGGATGGAGTCACCTGCAACAGTAATTCAAGAGTGACCGGATTGTGAGTGCTCTCTACTTGTCTCATTGGTGCTCATTTCTTTTCTCAGTTCCTAGAATTTTTTGTCCTTTTTCTGTAATATCAATACTGCCTTTTTAGCAGCCATTGACTTTATACTTTCTTTCTGTTTTCACTTTGATAGGGGGTTATCTGGCATGAATATCAAAGGGCGGCTGCTAGCCGACATAGGAGCGCTCACAGAACTCACTTCTTTGTGAGTTTCTCGTCTTTCTACCTTATGTCATGATCGTATTTTAAGCTTTAGATATGTAATAAGAATTCCATAGATGAAGTACTTCAAAGGGAAGATGTTCACTTATCAACTAGCATATGAACAAGTCTACTTATTTGTCTCATTTAACCTTTGAACTGCAGGGATCTTTCCTTAAACCAGGGTCTCACCGGACAGATACCTTCACGGTTGGGAAGTCTACAGAAGTTGAATATCTTGTAATATCCCTTTTGACTGTATTCATTGCTAAAACAGCCTGTTTTTCCTTCTTCTTTTTCTCATGCATGAGCTTTGATCTTTCCAATTTTCAGAATCTTGGCTGGATGCGGCTTCAGTGGTGGTATTCCTGATGAACTAGGCAACCTTTCGGAGCTGACTTTCTTGTAAGGCTTGTCAAAATTTGAATGCCACTAATTCAATGATTACGGAAGTTTAACTAAATGTTTTGCTTACTTTTGAAATTCCCGTTTGTACCAGGGCACTAAATTCCAACAATTTTAGCGGTAATATACCTGCTTCTTTGGGTAAACTCTCCCAACTCTACTGGTTGGACGTGTCGGAAAATCAGTTAACCGGATCACTACCAGTTTCGACGGGCACCACCCCGGGGTTGGACCTTTTGTTCAATTGTAATCACTTGTAAGTTGTCTACAATAAGTCGGCGCCTGGTGATTAATATACATTAAGGATCTTTTCATTCCAGCTCCTAGTGATAGAGAGATAATCTTTATGTTGTTTCCTCGTTAATTGTTTGGACTGTGCTGCATCCGTAACCGCAGCCACTTCAGCAAGAACCAATTGTCCGGCACCATAACAGATAAACTGTTCAGTTCAAACATGTCTCTCATACACATGTAAGTTGCCAGTTTTATCACTTGTTCTAATATCCCTAACTTCCTGCTCTAACTTGCGCTAGCTATTGTCGACAGATTATTTGACGATAACCAATTTGCTGGTTCTATACCATCCACATTAGGCCTTGTTCAGACGCTTGAGACTCTGTAAGTAACCACTTGCCTAATTTTTGTTTTGTGTTTTGGGATATTTAACACCTGCCAAATTTGTTTGGGCTCACATTGCGCACAACATGCCACAGCCGACTCGATAGGAACTCCTTTTCTGGAGACGTCCCTTCAACTCTCAACAACCTTACGCACCTCAGTGAACTGTGAGTATAGATTTCTTCATCAATAGTATTCTAGCGAGATCAACGAAAGGTCTCCCTTCATTCTGCTGAGTTTCCTTCAGGAATTTAGCATATAATGGATTGAACGGTCTTTTGCCAAACTTGACGGGTATGAGTTCACTCAACTACATGTGAGTAAGACACCCTGGCTTTGTCTCTCCCCCATAATATTACATGACTAATCCCAGTGATTGGTTGAATTGGCAAAATTGTATCGTTGCAGTGACCTCAGCAACAACTCCTTTGCGGCTTCAGTGGCTCCAGCATGGTTCTCAACTTTATCATCTCTCACCACTCTGTAAGATTTCTCAGAGCAATTGCTACAAATGAAAAGTTGTGTGGCTTTCTGAAGCTAGTGTGAGACCTAAAAAATTTATCCCACTCCACCAGAATCATACAAAACGGACCGCTTCAAGGGTCTGTACCGCCAAGCCTCTTCGGCCTTCCCCAGCTAGAGCAAGTGTAAGGAAAAAATATTACTAATTTTTGTGTCCTCTTTCTTCTACCATTTTGATGATTTTTGGAACTTCTACAGTAATATGATAAACAATGCTTTCAACGGAACGCTGAACATGAGTACCAGCATCAGTCCCCAGTTGCAGCTCGTTAATTTGGAAGACAACCAGATTGAATCGCTGACGACTGGTTCTTACAAGAATGCGTTAATGTGAGACAGACAGTTCATAGGGATTAGGCTTCCATTCTGAGATACGGTAGACATTTTTATTCTAATCACTTGTCTTTTTACTTCAGACTAGTAGGGAACCCGGCATGTACCAATGCGCCTGTTCTATCATCGACAAGCTACTGCAAAGTTCAGCAGCAGCAAGCTTATTTTACCCAAACCAACTGCGGAGGTGTTTCATGTCCCTCCGATCAGAGGCTTAACCCAGGAAGCTGCGCATGTGCAGTTCCATATGAAGGAACATTGACATTTAAAGCTCCATTATTCAGCGATTTGTCCAATGCCTCTCTGTTTCAATCATTGGAGGTAGACCTGTGGCAGACATTGAACCTAACTAATGGTTCAGTATCTCTTCAGAATATCCGCCTTGATCCAAACAGTGGCTATCTTCTAGTACCGGTGTCTTTCTTTCCTTCTAATGGGACTTACTTCGGCAAGTCAGACATTCGTAGGATCGGATTCGTTTTGACTAACCAAACTTTTAAGCCGCCCTCCGGTTTCAATACCTATCTCTTCAGCGCACATCCTTATCCATTCCAAGGTAACTAAGTTTCATCCTCTCATATATCAGCTTTGACTATCATTCATGTGTTTTGACATGAAGAGGCGATCCAGCTAACAGAGTAAGCATCAGCAAAGGCGTCCTAGCAGGGATTGCCATTGGCTGCGCAGTCCTGGTTGTTGGACTTGTGGGGTTAGGGATTTACGCTATTCAACAGAGGAAACGAGCACAAAGAGCAGTGGAATTGAGCAAACCATTTGGTAATTCATGCACGAGCTCTTCATCTTTTTGCTTCCAAAGCACTTAGAGAGGCTGATTGCTGATATCGTAAAAAACGAGTAAACAATTAAGACCCAGAATTTTGTTGTGTCACTCACATTGATCTATCCATGTTTAAGCATCCTGGATACCGAGGGGAAGTGATGGCGAAGGAGCACCACAGTTGAAGGGGGCGAGGTGGTTCTATTTCGACGAAATCAAGAAATGCACCAATAATTTTTCTGAAAGTAATGAGATAGGCTCTGGGGGCTATGGAAAGGTAAAAATCACGCGCTGCGCTGATTGTACGTAACTTACAATATGCTTCATATCGCTGCTTTGTAATTCTCTATCTCTGAACTGATAGGTCTACAAAGGAATGCTTCCTGATGGCCAAGTGTTGGCAATCAAAAGAGCTCAGCAGGGGTCGATGCAGGGCGCGCATGAGTTCAAGACAGAAATCGAGCTACTTTCTCGAGTCCATCACAAGAATCTCGTCGGCCTCATCGGCTTCTGTTACGAACATGGAGAGCAGATGTTGGCCTATGAATATATGCCTAACGGGACACTTAGGGAGAGCTTGTCAGGTACTTTCCTTTGCCTAAATTTGCGTTGAGCATGGTCAGATTCCATATAAAACCATGCATATTATGCATATCATGCTATGTTCTTGTCTCGTTATTTCTGGCATAAGTACGAGGAAGAGTCTTCTTCTGAATGAATCTGCCTATTGTCTTGTAGCAATGCACACTGAATATATTTGATGCAGGGAAAACTGGCATACCTCTTGGTTGGAAGAGGAGGCTGCAGATCGCTCTTGGCTCTGCGAAAGGACTGGCATATCTGCACGAGCTCGCGAATCCCCCGATAATTCACAGAGACGTTAAGTCCACGAATATCTTGTTGGACGAAACTTTGGTGGCTAAAGTTGCGGACTTCGGATTGTCTAAAATGGTCGTGGACAGCGAGAAAGGACATGTTTCAACACAAGTCAAGGGGACACTGGTATGGTATACTCCTACGTGAATGTCCATTTAGGCGACAGCGGCGGCTTACGAGATCTTACACGAAAGATAACCTCTAGTTTTTCATTGAACTCGAACTGATAATATGTTCCCTTTGTCTTCCCCTAAACTTCAGCATATGATATGTTTATGTCAGATTCCCCAGGATTGAGAAAGTATAGATATTCCTCAGAAGGTGAAGTGCATTCTTTCCTGATTTCAACTCGGATTTTGATTGTTCAGAACCTGTGATCTTGCAGGGCTACTTGGATCCAGAGTACTACATGACCCAGCAACTAACGGATAAGAGCGATGTCTATAGTTTTGGGGTCGTGATGCTTGAACTGATAACCTCGAAGCTGCCGATCGACAAGAGCAAATACATCGTCCGCGAAGTCCGCACAGCGATGGACAAAAACGACCAAGACTACTATGGACTACGCCAAGTCATGGATCCGTCCCTTCGCAACGCGGGGCGTCTCCCAGGGTTCACTCAGTTCCTAGAGCTAGCAATGCGATGCGTGGAGGAATCGTCCACCAACCGTCCCAGGATGAACGAAGTCGTGAAGGAAATCGAGATGATCCTGCAAACCGACGGGATCGACACGGGCACGGCATCCGCGTCCTCATCCGCCACAGACTTTGGCGTATCGAACAGTGACGCTCCTAGACATCCTCTGTACAGCGATGTTTCGCTCAATAGCAAGATTGTTAGTTACAGCAATTCGTTCGATTACAGCGGCGGTTACTCGCTTTCGACGAAGATCGAACCGAAGTAACTGTGGATGGCGCGAGCCACTTAGCCTGTTCCTTTGTTTTTTTGGTTCAATGTTCAAATTCCTTTTGGTGCATCAGCTTCTCTCTAGGTAATGTAACCTTTGCGACATTATCAGCATGCATTAATACATGCTTACGGATTATGGAAGACTCCATCTGGTTTTGCTGTCATTTTCATTGGCGCATCCCATGTCTCTCTCTACTTACCAACCCACAAACTGTCGATTTAAGGCGTAAAATTGCGATTACACGGGCAGATTTATTTCGCGAAAAAATAAATGATTTAAAAAATATTTTTCAGAAAATGATCGCTTAAAACACTTTCAAAAAATAAATGAAAAAAAATGTCATCGCTCACAGAATCGTTAAGACATAAATTGCTATCGATAATAAAAGTATGCCATTAGTTAATTATTTCAAGCGATACAAATAAAGCCACACAAGTAATCATTTTTTTAAAAAGTATTTTTTAAATTATTTATCTTTCGAGAGATAAACGGAGCTCGCATAAAAGTCCGTTTTCTGGTCAACTAAAAATTTGGTTAACGTGTCGGAGTGGTTATCATTTAGTCTTAATTACATTTTAAGTATTAAGTTGACCGGCCAACCGTAAGCACGAGTTTTGACTTTGCTAAAATAGTACTTTCAATAATTCACCTACTCTGTGATTATCTTAATTCTTGTCCCCCCGCTTGATCTCCAAAGAAAAAAAAAATTGTTTCTAGCTTTTGCCCTACCGATTATCCAAACTGAGATGTTCGGACTTTCGCAAAACATTTCGCGGCCCCGGAGATATGTCCCGGATATTCAAGTCTTGTAAACTTTGATAACCTTCCTTTAGGATGCCATACAGCGCATGCCGGTTTTGATCCGGACGGGCAGATGCTCTCGAATCCGCACGCTTACGGGCCGGAACCTCTCGCGGGTCTCGGTCTCCGGCCGATGTTCCGTGTTATTGGCGAAAAAGATCGGAAACACTCGATGAAACGAGGCCATTCACCAGGATGTGAATGGAAATCAGTGGATGCACAAGATGAGTTGATCGCCATCTAGGATGGAGTCTCACTTTCAGGACGGCTATTCGATATTGGCTTTACAGCTGTTGGTGCCGTTCTTTGGGGGGTCACTGTTCTATGGAGTGCCCGGGAGCAAATTAGGTTTTAGAAGCACGAAAAGGTGATAGCGAGGTTGACATTTTCTTAATGGCCTGGTTCTTCTTTTGACCAGTGTGAGTGGCCTGAAGTCAATTTGCATGTTGAGAGGCGTTCTTCCTCTACTTCTCATCAAATTTGCCAAAATCAGCGGCTATTGCCTTTAGGGGAAATGCTGATCCGTTTCTTCAACCGGCTATTTGTTTTTTGTCGGGGCATGGATGAAGACGCCAGGGACCATTTTGTGATCATTCAATTTTCGAGTTACTCATTATCTAATCGAGGAACGCCGGAGGATTATAATCCTCTGAAATGAGATTTCTTTCGTTTCTTTAATAACGGGACACTACACCTCTTAAGAGCGATCGGTTTTAAGGTGAGTAGATTTCACGCCTAGAATCTAAAATCTACCATGTTATAACTAGTATCAATTTTTAGAATTTGGAACCTACCATGTTTACCTTGAAATATCTATTGAAACCTACCATATTTTTTTGATCCGGATCGAGGGTTTACCCGAGAACTTTTTTTTTTTTTTGTTCCTTTTACTGGTTTGATTTTTTCAGTAAAATAATATGAGTAACAATGAAACGATTTAAGGTAAAACATAAAATATACATATATATATAAATCATTATCCGCCAAAAGTAACAATCATTAAGAGGAAAGGCGAAGGAGTTCTGCCTTGTTACTAAGTCGCACTAAAGTAGCATCAACATTGACACGACATGACACGTCGATACGTCATTTCTTAAAAAATAGAGAATTTCAACACATTGTGACATGTTGTTTATTAAATGTATATTTGATAATTTGTCATGCATATATAAACATATCAGCCATTAGGTTCTTCTTCTTTTTTATAAGGGATTCACAACTTTTTTTTGTAATGGCTGGGTATATTAATTTTGGGGTGACTATGTATACAACTTAAGTATATATATACTTTTGAATGTTGACCACATATTAATTGTATGTTTGAGAGTGTCGGAGTGTTAGTGAGTGTTAAACACCTCACAACATAACACGAATGTCCCTAGAGTGTTGTGTTGGTGCTTCCTGGGTCACGGTTGCTAGGTTAGATTTTAAGGGAAAAACACATTAAGATTTGGCTTTTTAAGTCATGAAACCAATTCCATAATCTCTCTAGTTTCCTTATTCACTCAGAATTGGAAACAGGAACCATTCCAACTGATTCTGAAAATCTTGAATCAATTCTTCGGACTTATTTTTCAGGATGTATGATTCGGTCCAATCCCCAATAGCATCAATCTAGTTGCACACCCCTAATGCCTCGAATAAAAAGATCTCATTCTTAAAATAATAATAATAATAATAATCCGATGAATCTCCCTGGGTGGAGAATTGAAACCCTTAATTGCATCCTGTTGACACCCATATGCGCATTGAAAGCATTTTCCACTCGTGCTCTTCGTGCTACTCGATAATTTACATAGCTAGAATTGACAGCAACTATTTCCAACAGTTTTTTTTTTTACTACTGCGAACGGGCTATAGAAATTGATTGACTACGCTTGCCTGTGTTTATGAATTCTCAGTTACCACTTTCCCATTAATTTTTTTTTCCCCTCTAATCTTGCGTTTTAATCTCATGATTTTTAAATTGTTTTTGTATTGCTCTTTTTTTTTTCTTTTTCTTTTTTTTTATGCTTTTTGCCCTTATGTCCAGGAATAGGGGTTATCTGTTAATGGGGTTCCTTTAACATCGTGCATTGAATTGAGTCCTATCCAATATCCATGCAAATGTGGGGTCCATGTGGGGCCCACCTCCACCTACTCCTAGCTGCACATTGATTACCCATTTACTAGACTTCGCTCCACAGTAAACCCCCCCCAAAAAAAAGAAAAAAAGGAAATCATCTGCCATATGTAAAATTCACTGAACAACATAACCTTTAATAAATGTGTGAGATTTTATGGGATTAAATTAATTATTTAAAAAATTTAAGCTATAAATGAAGGTTTAATTTAAAATATGATTCAAAATAATCATCCCCACCCTTATTGTGCTTTTTTTTTCTAAGCAAATGAAATTCGAAAAGATTTGAATTTGAAATTTCCTATTTTGATGCTTTCGTGAGATTTGAACTCTGGTTTGAAAATACATGGACTATATGCTCAGAAAAAATAATAACATGAGGTTACTTTTAAAATAGGAAAAAGTTATGACAGCAACCAGCAAGACATGATGGTGCCTTAACGTTTACTAAACACAAGCGAATCATTATTTTGTTCATGAGGCTCAAGCTTTGTCCTTAGTTGGAAAGAAGGATGATATCAGAGAGAGAGAGAGAGAGAGAGAGAGACAGAGAGAGAGACAGAGAGAGAGACAGAGAACGGTGGGATGTCCAATTTTATTTATTTATTTTATGTTTTAAGCGTGATTAACAGCGGGCACAATGAAAGTGAAGGGCATGAAGAATGATGGCTGATGCCCAGTGATGGTGGTGGTGGGAGGGAGATAAATTGGCTTCAAAGACAAGTCAAAATCAATTAAAAAGCAAGCACAACGCCCCCCACTCTCCCCCCAGATTTCCCTTCTTTATTTATCTTTTGCTACACTTCCCCATCGTTTTCTTCTCTTAGAGCAGAGATGTTTTTGACAGGGTCATCAACCAAACCCTCCCAACACAACCCTGCGCTGATTTTTTCCACATCAGTGTCATGTTCACGTTCCTTATCATGCTCTGCAAGTTGGCACAGAGGACTGGGACAATAATAGGAAGAGCCTTGGAGGCAAGAAGAGTTCTTTGACTTTCTTTTCTTTTCTTGGCGGGTGAAGGTATGGAGGAAGCCATGTTGAGGGTTTTGAGGGTGATCTTCTCGGTGGCGGTGTTCTTGTCTGCCAAGAATCTGCAGCTGGTTTTCTCTTTCACCAATTCTGATGACGGTAAGTATACTTGCTTTTCTGTGTTGGTGGCGGCTTAGTGTCTGTCTTCTGAGTCAAATGGACGGTTTCTTTTTAAAACAATTTAAGAACGTTTTTCTGGGGAAGTGCCCATTTTTTGTCTAGCTTTCCATCTGTAGATGATGACAAAAGAGCAGCATTTTTATCTCACACATGAAACCACTGAAATCGAAAAGGATCACAAAGATCACTCCTTCCTTTTCCTGTTAGGAAACTCATTTTGACCAGCCCTGCCTAAGATCACTCCTTCCTTTCCCTGTTAGGATAATCATTTTGACCAGCACTGCTTTGTGACTCCAGACGGAGAGATAAGAAGCTGATGTTTGAACCTGGACATGTCCCTGTACTCAGATTTTGAAGGATTCCATATGGTGTTCGCCCTTTTGAAGCCTTGGGGGCAAATTACTGTACATTGGGGACTGGAAAATGGCTAGTTTCTAGTCTTCAGGGACCCCTAGCTTCATGACCACTAGCTGATATTCGCGTCTCGTGCATCTCTTACTCCTGAGCTTGTAGTGTTTTCGAGGTTGGATTGCGTAAAGTCAGATAAGGGGGGTATCGCAGGTCGGGGGTCGTTTACAATCAACCCGAAAAGAATCCTCGTAGGGTGATAAATCTTCTTATATACCCGTGCGCTACTTTCTCGGGCAATTCCACTGGGGCTGTAGGAGAAAAGTTCTATTAGGGCAGCATTTAAAGTTGCAAATGTTTAGAGAGGAGAAACTTTTCTAGGTGGTCATTTTTCCATTATAAATTAGATTCAAATTTCTGGTGCTTAAATGATCATGGTCCATCACTGAATTGACCGTGTCGAAATTTGTATGACTCTGTTTGATCAGCTGCGGCTCTCCAGTCCATCAAGAGCACATGGCTGAACACGCCGCCTAGCTGGGGAAGGTCAAGCGACCCATGCGAATTCCCCTGGGAAGGAGTAACCTGCAATAACAATTCGAGGGTAACTGCATTGTGAGTACCTTACTTGTGTCTAGTCCTCATTGATTTCAAAACTTTCGCTTTCTGGTGTTGGATCGGTTTAGCCGGAGTCTCATTAGTACTAATTTACTTTTAGGGGATTATCGACCATGGGAATCAAGGGACAGCTAAGTGGTGACATAGCAGGACTCACGGAACTAAGATCTCTGTGAGCCATTCTTCTTACTATGAACACATGAATTCTTATGCTCTTTCCCATTCTCAATTATATTAAGCAACTTATATGAGTCAATCTTCGAACTTATTTTGTCTATGTTTTGATTGCAGGGACCTTTCCTTCAACAAAGACCTCACTGGTCCCCTCTCTAAGAAGTTGGGCAATCTACTGAAGTTGAACATACTGTAATAGCAGTCATATTGTCTATTTCACTGATATCTTTTATTCCTAGATATATAACCAAACCAGGCATGTTGGTTTTTTGTAATTTTCAGGATTTTAGCTGGCTGTAGTTTCACTGGTAGTATTCCGGATGAACTGGGCGACCTTGCAGAGCTATCGTTCTTGTACTGCTTCGGTCTCAGTGACGTTTTGTGCTGTTGACTTGCATGCCAGTTAACCATTTTCAGCTCATGTTTTCTTTGGTTTGAACTTGTCAATATAGGGCACTGAACTCAAACAACTTCACGGGTAATATACCTGCTTCCTTGGGTAAACTCTCCAAGCTTTACTGGCTTGACGTGGCTGATAATCAATTAACGGGGCCTATTCCGATATCAACGGGCACGTCCCCCGGGTTGGACCTCCTGTTGAAAGCAAAGCACTTGTAAGTCCTTTGTTCCCTTGACTCGCAGTTCAAGCAAGCGATCAAATGTGAGCAAAGGATTCTCTTTTGACGAGAGAACCGCAACTTTATGTGACAATGCTGAGCATAATGACAACCTGTATTAATGTTTCAGTCATTTCAACAAGAACAAGCTTTCAGGGCCCATTCCAGAAAAGCTGTTCAGCTCGGAGATGGTTCTAATACACGTGTATGTTTCTGTGATTACTTTGCATCCTACATTTTGCTCGTCCTTCTTAGCGTCACTCTGTGGTTGTTGACAGCTTATTCGACGGAAATCAGCTTAATGGTACGATACCGTCCTCATTGGGACTTCTACCGGATCTTGAGGTTCTGTGAGTAAAAAAAATCCTTGCCACATTTACTTTCTCATCATAAACGTCCTTCCAGGTACATTTTTCTTCTTTCTGCTAACTAGTTTTCTTTCAAACTGTTTGAATGTGAGGCAGTCGACTTGACAGGAATTCGTTATCTGGAAAAGTCCCTCTGAATCTCAACAGCCTCACAAACCTTAGTGAGCTGTGAGTAAACACTTCTGATGTGATTATGTTGGGACAATCTGCAGGGTTTAACAAGACTCTTTCTGATTTTATCGAGTTTTGTTTAGGAACTTGGCCCATAATGAGTTGACTGGCCCTTTACCGGACTTGACGGATATGAACTCCCTCAATTATCTGTGAGTAGACACTCCGAGAACGAAGTTTCACGCCTGTTTTCCTAAAATGTTTTGTGCTCTGTGCTCCAATTGACATGGGAAAAATTCATTGTTGCAGTGACCTTAGCAACAACTTCTTTGACCCTTCCGAAGCTCCAGATTGGTTCTCAACGCTACCTTCTCTTACCACGCTGTAAGTCATTTCTGCTTATCTGCATCAGATAGATGGCATTCCACAATACTTCATTTAGCAAGTATTGAACATCAGAATTTTTCTGATTCATTCATGACAGGGTTATAGAACAAGGATCGCTTAAAGGGGTTGTCCCACAAAAGCTCTTCAGCTTTCCTCAGCTACAGCAAGTGTATGAAAAGCATCAATGATTATCATTGTTTATGCATTTGCATTGCAAGGTAAAGTCAATAATTCATTTACTTTCTCAAACTTCTTACAGGAAATTGATGAACAATGCTTTCAATGGTACGCTGAACATGGGAGACAACATCAGTCCTCAGTTGCAGCTCGTTGATCTGCGGAACAACGAAATTTCATCGTTGACGCTGGGCTCTCCAGGATTCACAAATACACTGATGTGAGAGAGCTCACAAAACCATGCTAATATCTCTCTGATTATGAGCATTTTCATCAACCTTTAAACTTATTTTCATGTCCCTTAGGCTAATAGGCAACCCGGTTTGCACTACCGAACTGTCGAACACTAATTACTGCCAGCTTCAGCAGCAGACAGTGAAGCCTTATTCGACCAGCCTCGCCAGCTGCGGAAACAAGTTGTGCCCCCTTGATGAGAGGCTCAACCCTCAGAGCTGCGAGTGCGCATTTCCGTACCAAGGGACATTATATTTTAGAGGTCCCTCCTTCAGGGAATTGTCCAATGTCACCATGTTTCACATGCTCGAAATGGACTTGTGGACGAAGTTGAATCTCACTCCAGGTTCGGTTTCTCTTCAGAACCCCTTCTTCAACCTCGACGACTACCTTCAAGTGCAGCTTTCGCTCTTCCCCACAATCGGGAAATATTTCAGTCGGTCGGTTATCCAGAGGATCGGTTTCGATTTGACCAACCAAACTTTCAAGCCCCCTAAACCATTCGGCCCCTATTACTTCATCGCTTCCCCCTATCCTTTTCCAGGTAACTTGCCTTCATCTTCTTGTTAGTACAATTTGTTCTAACTACGAGTTTTCTGACAGGATTAACATTGCTTGCAGATAATGGAGGAACCACCATAAGCAAAGGGGTGATAGTTGGGATCGCTATTGGCGGTACGGTTTTGCTTCTTGGCCTTGTCGGATTGGGTATATATGCTGCTCGACAAAAGAAACGGGCAGAGAGAGCTCTTGAGATGAGCAAACCCTTCGGTAATAGATTCCTTCCCATGTGAACTATAAAGTGGCTTAACGCAGATTGAAGCCAAAGAAAACCAAAAAAATGTTTTGACTAATACGCTTTTGTCCATCTATCAGCATCCTGGGTGCCCAGTGGGAACGATAGTGGAGGAGCGCCGCAACTGAAAGGAGCGCGATGGTTCTCTTACGATGAACTAAAGAAGTGCACCAATAATTTCTCTGAAAGTAATGAATTAGGTTCCGGCGGATATGGAAAGGTACATTTGGACGCGACAGTCCTTTCGGGTCGAATGACGCCTCGTACTGCCTCTCTCTTAATCCTTCTACTACTCGGTTTGCCTCAGGTGTACAGGGGAGTGCTTCCTGATGGGCATATACTAGCAATCAAAAGAGCTCAACATGGGTCGATGCAGGGTGCAGTCGAGTTCAAGACAGAAATCGAGCTGCTTTCGCGGGTTCATCACAAGAATCTGGTCGGCCTCATAGGATTCTGTTTCGAGCAAGGCGAGCAGATGTTGGTCTATGAATATATGCCTAACGGGACACTCAGGGATAGTTTGACAGGTATTCCAAACGCAATGTCAACTCTCTGAATCAGTAAATTGAGATATTGATAGGCACGACACTAGCATGTCAACCTAAGTGTTATGTGTATGTATTGATGCAGGAAAATCAGGCATATATCTTGATTGGAAGAGGAGACTTCGAATAGCTCTAGGTTCGGCTAGAGGACTTGCTTATCTGCATGAACTCGCGAATCCTCCAATTATCCACAGAGATGTCAAGTCCACGAATATCTTGTTGGACGAACATTTGACGGCCAAAGTTGCGGATTTTGGTTTGTCCAAACTGGTGTCGGACAGTGCGAAGGGGCACGTTTCAACGCAAGTGAAAGGCACACTGGTAAGTGTTATTCGCGCTTGCTTGACAACTTGTCTTTGCTAAAGCTCCTCAGTTATGGAACATATTACAAGATTTTTGTAGCGACATTCACTGGAATATGCTATACATTTCGCAGGGCTATTTGGATCCCGAATACTACATGACTCAACAGCTCACAGAAAAGAGCGATGTGTACAGCTTCGGGGTGGTTATGCTTGAGTTGATCACTGCAAAGCAACCGATTGAGAAGGGCAAGTACGTCGTCCGTGAGATTCGCGCTGCCATGGAGAAGAACGACCAAGACTACCACGGCGTTAGGGAAATGATGGACCCGTCCATTAGGAACACAGGCTACCTCATTGGGTTTGACAGGTTCTTGGAACTGGCGATGCAATGCGTCGAGGAGTCGGCTGCGGACCGCCCCACGATGAGTGAGGTGGTGAAGGCGATTGAGACCATGTTGCAGAACGACGGGATACACACGAACTCGACATCAGCATCCTCGTCGGCGACGGATTTTGGGTCGTCGAAGGGTGGCGCTCCTCGGCATCCGTACAACAACGACGCCTTGCCCAAGAAGGATGTTAGCTATAGCGATTCCTTTGATTACAGTGGTGGATATGCACTCCCTACAAAAGTTGAACCCAAGTGAAACATGATCATTGATCTGCTCAGTCATTTGTTCTCTCTTTTTTTTTTTTTTCCTTTGTTTTTGTTCAGGTTTGGCTTGGTCCTTTTCACAATTTCTAAAAGTGAGTAACCTGTTTACCATGTGTAATAGTTTTTATCAGCTGCATCAAGTGAAGAAAGTTTGTGTAAATGCCAGTCTGCTTTATATTCCATGTTCTCAGTCAGGTAACGTAGGTATGTTAATATGATTGATTGTGACAGCATTTTGGCATTCTTACCATGTTTGGTGGTTTGTTTATCTTTATTCGATGGCGACGTCTAGCATAAACAGCTTAGATGGAAGAGAAAAAAAGATGGCATCGACGCCCAGAATCATCATCGGTTTTGAGCTTAAGTTATTAAATGGAAGCATCATCATATCTCAAGTGGCTTGTTAAGTTGTCCTGGAGTTGAATCGTCCGTTTGACGAGTTTAAGAGAGGAGCAAATGGCATAAGTGACATAATAGAAGCATCATGTGTCTCGTCACCTTTCATTCGAAGTTCTAGCTACAAGTTACTCTCAAACCAAGATGACGCGCCGTCTACCTGTGTCCTCGCACAGCAACTCGATAGTTTCATATTTTCGAAGCTCAAGCTCAAGCACAGCAAGTTCATCAACTGAATTACATGGCATAGCACACGACACGACAGGACAAGTTTAAGATATATATACTCAAGACTGTCCGGTTTTATCTTATTCTGCTAAAAGATAAATAGCTGTGGCTTCAAGGAATCACCAAAACACTGTGTCCTTCGCCAGAGCTTAGTCCATGGAACCCCAACCATGCTCGGGCGTATATCAGCATTGCTGCATATATCTAAACATGTCTGTCGATATACGTAGCATGTATACTTGTTCTTAAAAGCTACATATAAATATACTTGTACGTGTCGTGTTGGCATGATTAACAAGTTAACCAATGTGATTTAACATGTTTAAGCATTCGAAAAAAAAATGGGTCACCATAACAAGGACTAGAATGGATGTCTCGGCTTGTTTATGTGACAAGCTACTTACGGATGAGATAAATGGATATCTACACTTTTTAAACTCATGTCATTTGAAAAGCGAAAGATAGATTATTATTGAAATTACTAGATATCGCCATTTTCATAATTACGTTACATCTATTACTAAATGCTTGATTTGACCCGTAATTCTCATTTCAAAAAAAAATGGCAATATCTCGGTTGAGGCCGTAGCTATATCACGATTTGACATCCCACGAGTCGAGATACTGTGCAATCTCGTTTTTATAACTATGTTTTTAGATTAATGATGTAATCACATACAGATATTACGTGATTCAATATCGTAATACAAATGACGCTGTCATCATCGATTGAACAGAGCGTTTAAAGCGGCTCAAATGGATTAGCTTACTCGAAAAGATCGATATGCCTTTAATCCGGAAATTTCCAAGCTCTTTCGAAATTAAGATGTTGGATTTATGCTATTCAATCACTCTTCACTTTATCTTCCTTTTTCCCTGGCCACATCGCTTTTCCTTCCTCATGAGCCATGACTTTACCTTTGTCAAAAAACAAAAGGAATGTTGCACTATCTTCCCGTGCAACTGAAACCAGGCTAGCCGCAAGCCACTTGACCAATGGGGTGATTACACGTGGGCCAACGCGAACTTGGATCCGTAAACCGACGGTGATTCTAAACTCGCCCGTCGCCATGTGCAAATCTCTGCGTCTCTCTCCTTCCCCCATCCTTCTCTCCTGGAGTCTCTGTGCGAGTGAGAGTGAGAGTGTGCGATTCGCGATCCAAATCGAACTCGGACCGACTCAGTTTCGACGATTCAGTGGGCCGAGTTCAGCGATGAACCGCGACGGAGGGTCGGCTGCGGCGCCTCGAGATTTGTCCAATTCTCCGGCGGAATCCAATCGGCGCTCGTGAGATCTCCAGTCGGTAAAGCTCTTGGCATTCGGCGGATTTCGTGCTCTTCATGGTGTTGCTCGAAGCGCGTCGCCATTAAGGGAATCAGAGAGAGAGAGAGAGAGAGAGAGAGTGGGGAATGAAAGGCGGTGGTGGAGGGAGCGGAGTTGGCAAGCGGCGATGGAGAAGCCTGGTGATTGGGGTGTTGGGCCTCGTCGTCCTCTCGATGCTCGTCCCTCTCGGCTTCTTGCTCGGCAGATTTCACTCTGCTTCCACTTCTGGTAAAAATTTTCAGTCCTCAGTGCTCTCTCTCTCCCCCTCTCTCTGCTTACGCCATTTATGGATCTCTTGGCGCCTTTATCAATGTATGGTCTTCGGATCGTTCCTTCTTATCTACTTTCTGACTTCTGATTCTTCAGTTCAGTTGCCATCAATCGCGATCTGTGGGTCTGTTGCTCATCATGAGTTATTTAATTTGATTGGTCACTGTCGCGTCTTCTATATCTCTGATGTAATGCGCCCCCTATTGGGCAGCATCTAGAACTGAACAGTCTCTGTCTCATTCATTTGTGGGTTTTTCCTTTTCTACAGGTTTCGTTGCTGACCAACTCAATGAAGGCTCGGTAAGTAATACTGAATCGTTTAATTTGCTTCCTTTTTCTATCATGGGTCGACTTTTGGTTCAATTATGTGATTGCAAGGTCGAGTTTTGGTGTGATGACTTGATATTGATTATATTTGTTTATGTTTTGTGATGTGGAATCAGAGTGGTATTAGGAGTTATGACAAGTACGATACACGAAGCAGGAGTCAGTCTAAGTCCAAGGTAATGAGTTTCTGTGCTCTTTTTGGGCCATGAATGCTTCACAGTTCATTGGCTAAGATTTTGTCTTGAGCTTTAGCAAAATTATTTTCTGCCTGTACGGAAGTTTTATGGGGGAGATTTTAGTCTACCATGAGCCGTTAAATAGTTTGTTTTTCTTTTATGCTGCAGAAGGATCAGCTGAAACACGTGCAAGATCTTATTAAAAAATTGGGACCAGCAATTCCTAAGGTGCTTTACATGGTCTTTTGTGTCTTTGTTTTGTTTTGTTTTGACAGTGTCTATCAGATGTTCTCTGTCATTCTTAAATGCTTGACAAGAGAGACCTTTTGTAAGGAAACTGCTCCATTCTATAGTTAGACTGGGCAGAAGATTGAAAAAGTAGGTCTCTGCCACTCATATACAAATTTGCATAGATCCATTATTGTGTGTATCACTAATCCTTCTCCACCGTTGCAACAGCTTGGGGTTGTCACTATTAGCTTGATATTTGTAGTGTCATCTGGATGTAATGTTTTACAGGAAACTTTTAATCTTGTCCATGAGACATGAGATGGGAATGAAGGGAGGGGATAATAGAGATGTGCATGTGGGAAAACATTTGTCACTTTGAGAGTCACTTGGAAAACACAGGAGAAAACACTAAGTCATATATTTAATTTCGAAAAAGAAGGAAGAAATCCTGTTGGTATTGCAGTTGGCAATAAATAGGAGGTATCAAAATGTTTTTTTTTTCCCCTGCTGAAGGTACATTATTTGTCATTACTATGCTATAGATGCATATTTGGATATCCAACTTTTCTTGCTAATCAGCTAACAAGGAGCTTGGAAAATTTTAGGTCATTTCTTCTGCCCTCTCTCCATATAAAATCCACTTTCACTTGTTTTTCTGGGTACTTAAATTGAGATGGAGCAGTAAGAGATACTCATTTGGAAGAATTAAGGCTGCTACAGAATATGAAAAGTTGCGGATGATGCACTTTCTCGATCCACTCTTGTGAGTCCCAAATATCCTTGCAGAAGATACCCGGTTGTTTCGTGTGAGTGTGAATACAGTGGAAAAGGGTTGCATGGCTCTATAAAGCATCTAATGCTAGAAGATACATGGCATTATTTTGGACAATGTTGGTGCAAAATCTGCTGTTAAGTGGAAGGAAGCAAGATCAAACCTTTCAATTTTCATGGCAAGCATATTTTTATGTCTAGGAACAATGTGACATTGACCGGACTAAATTGAGGATTTAACTTTTTTCTTGTCATGATATTGTTGTGACTTGTGAGTCACTCTTACAAGGGGACCCGGAGCCTAATATGTGAGTGAAAAGATTAAGGGTGCACTTTGATATGAGGATTGGTTAAGGTGCGTGGTAGCTAATGGTAGTGCAAGAGCATATTTAATAGTGAGAAATGGGTGCATTGACGTTGCCATGCTATTATTTGATGTGAAGTTAATACATTCTGTGGTATTTGACAAAAGATAATGAGGCGAGGTGGAATGATCTTTGAAGAAGGAGATGCCTGCCATGCAAATGAATTACCATATGTTTAGAATGCGATGATCCTTGTCTTTTTCCTGTCAGAATTACCCGTGATATGGCCGAATCTGCTTTGAATTGTATCCTAACTTTAGGCTCTGTCAATCTTTTTACAAGTGAAGCAGTTATAAGGAGACTGCTTCACAGGAAAATTTTTTGGTGGATTTTGGGTCCTTTGTCCAAGCTTATCATGGCTTTTATAACTTTGCATTTTGTCTTGTCTATCTTTTGGTGCACCTGTACCGTTTTTTCACTCAAAGGGATTCCCAAAGATGTTAGTAAGCTGGAGAGTTCTATTCCAGCAAGGTGAAAACTATTGACAGTTTGTGGAGTTCTTTTGATGCATCCAAATCAAGTTTAACTGAGTTTCCCCTTTTGAAGTGCATGCTCTGAATTTCCACAACGCTTACCGGTGGAAGTAGTGTATGTTCTAACATTTCTATATTATAGTCCGCTGTCATATTAAATCGCAAAACCATTTTTTGCAGAAAGCTTTATTGACATGTATCTATTTTGCATTTTTTGTCTAACCTTTCTTGCCCTAGTTTGCCTGCTGATCGTTTTCTGCAGTATGATCTGCATAGATTTATTTTTCTTTATTTTGACTGTGTTTTCTGCCGATCTTATTCTTCTCATCTATTTTGTTTTCCAAATAATGTGATATGAGCTTTTGATGATTGACCCTTATGGAGCTAGACCATGAGAATGATAAGCCTTGGATCATTAAACATGCTGGAAATTTGAGAGGTGCTCGTTTATACTACTCCAGAATAGTGTTCCTTCATGCTGTATCTTCAAACTTATAATGGATGCTGTGATTATTTGTTGCAAGGGTCATATTTGATACAGTGATCCTTATAATTCAAATTATTACGCCAAAACTATGTGCAAGTTTTATAAATCTTGTTTCTCTTTGTCGAAAAGCTAATATATTGTCTGTCATCTGGTTTTGTATATGATAAGATGACAATTTATCTGATGTGTTATTCTCATTCATGCTCAGCCCACCTGTTTTATTCTTCATATTCCTTTTTTTTTCTTCTTTAATGTCAGGACGTGTTTAAAAATGTTGAGAATGGATCGAAGAACCACTCCGTCAGTTCAGTGAAGAAGCACAGCAGTCATCAAGGAAAAGGTTTGGTTTGAAAGTAATCTGCTTCTGAGATGCTGTCCGTTGTCTTTCTAGATCTATTCACTGAGATCATTGAAATTTCCTACATTTGCAGGTTTTCCAGCGCCTGCTAAAGCAGTTTTGCAGCCTGTCCCAAGTTCAAATGTGTGTATGCATCCAAACTATTCATATTGAGCCTTTTGACAATTTATCCCAGTGAATCCCTGTTCAGCCTTGATAACCAAATCAATAGACTTGCAGGTTACCATTGCTCAAAAAATTGAAGGCTCTGAATCTAACAAAGTTCCAGTTGTTGATGTTGGCAAATCATGTGAAGTGAGATTTGGAAGCTATTGTTTATGGCTGCAAGAACATAAGGAGGATATGAAGGATTCTGTGGTGAAGAGATTGAAGGACCAGCTTTTTGTTGCAAGAGCATATTTTCCTAGTATTGCAAAACTTCCCTCTCAAGAAAAGTTGTCTCGTGAATTGAGACAAAATATTCAGGATTTTGAGCGTGTTCTGAGTGAATCTTCTAAAGATGCTGATCTTCCTCCCCAGTAAGTCATAAACTGCATGAAATGCTTATAGGGATGGAAGTTTGCTGATAGGGGCCAGACTGTACCTTCTCTGTTTGATGTTATCGAACTTATCTCTGTGCATCATGCATTTGCTTTTGTTATGGTTTTTTATCAAGTGGCTTCTGGCATTATCACTATGTCAAAATAGTGCATTGGTGTGTAGTTTGGCGAGTACATTAGAAGCTTATTCTTGTTTGGACGAGGATATACGGTAACTTTGACTTGTTATACGTAATAGTCTTCCAGTTACTCTTTCAAGAAAGATAATGGTGTTTCCGCTCACAGGTTATGCTGTTAATTTAAAGGAAGTAGTCATTTTAATCTTCTTATGCTTATCCTTCCGGTTCCTTCCTTTCAGACCCTGTTGTGCCATACTCTTATGATCTGTGAAGTCACGTGTGTCATACCTATTCATTCCTTTTCATAGTATCTATGCTACTGTTTCCTTTCCAGTTTATGAAATATAGAAGTTACAGCTGACTTTTTAATCTTCAGAGAGCTTCTTTTTAAGTGGTTCTTTGGATCAGTATCGTCGTTATCTGATGGATTAGGAGCATGTTCCTGTAAAAGATTTCTTATCCACATGAGCTAACAGTAATCATAGAGTGAGGCACATTGTAGATCTATTTAACTACCTTTCTTTGACATCCCTGAACAATGCTAAGATACTAAGGCTCCGTTTGTTTCATGGAAAATGAGCGATTTGGAAAATATTTTCCAAAAAGTGATCGCTCATGACGCTTAAAAAAATAAATAAATGGAATTTTTTTCCGTCACCTATGAAAATAATTAGGCATAAATTGCTATCGATGATAAAAATATTTTTCATTGACTAATTTTTCTAAGTGATATAAGCAATCACTTTTCGGAAATATTTTCCATATTGCTTATTTTCTGCGAAATAAACGGAGCCTGAGACTGGTTTGTAATATTGATTTATAAAGTAAAGTGACAGACTTATATTGGGTACTCGTAGAGGACTCACTTGTTAAATATGCAATTATAATTTTCCACATGATTTTGTATACTAATTTTGTAAATAGTCTTATTATTCCTAGCATTACATCTTTTTTCCTCCTGTCCGCATGTAACCATACTGCCATATTCAATATACCTTAGTCCTTACCTTTAAAATTTCCTTTACATAATGTGTTTACATATCAGGATCGGAATGAAGCTGCAAAAAATGAAGGCTTCAATAGCAAAAGCTAAATCATTCCCAGTTGATTGTAATAACGTATACAAGAAGTTGAGTCAAATCTTGGATTTGACCGAGGATGAGGCTAACTTCCATATGAAACAAAGTGCCTTCCTCTACAAAGTAGCAGTTCAGACCATGCCAAAGAGCCTTCATTGCCTTTCTCTGAGACTCACGGTGGACTATTTTACATCACCATCAAGTGATATGGAGGTTCCTCTTTCTGAGAAGTATTTGGACCCCACATTGCGTCACTTGGTCATATTCTCCAAGAATATACTTGCATCTTCAGTGGTGATAAACTCAACCGTCGTGCATACAAAAGTATAATTACTGACTTCTGGTACAAGCTTTGATTTTTCAATTGTTGAAATTTGTTTGTCACTGAAATTACTACATCCATTATATGTTTGCAGGAAAGCCAAAATTTAGTTTTTCATGTGTTGACAGATCAAGAGAATTACTTTGCAATGAAGCTATGGTACTTTAAAAATGCTTATAAGGATGCCACTGTTCAAGTACTAAATGTTGAAGATCTTGATTTGGACTACCACGATAAAGCAGCTTTATTGCCTCTCTCTTTGTCAGAGGAATTTCGCGTTTCCTTTCACGGCATGAATAATATGTCAATCCCCAAGACGAGAACAGAATACATTTCTATTTTTTCAAATTCTCACTATATTCTCCCAGAGGTATTCCCGAGTTTGAAGAAAATTGTGGTTCTAGATGATGATGTTGTTGTCCAGCAGGACTTGTCTTCATTGTGGGGCCTCAGTATGGGAGGGAAAGTGAACGGTGCTGTGCAATTTTGCTCTGTAAGATTGGGTCAGCTACAAAGTTACTTGGGTGAGAACAGTCTAGATAAAAATTCTTGTGCTTGGATGGCTGGTTTAAATCTGATTGATCTAGCTAGGTGGAGAGAGCTAAAACTCACCGAAACTTATCGGAGGTTGGTGCAAGAGGTGAGGACGCTACTGCATTGTGCGCTTCTTTTGTCATTTACCCTTGCTCTAAACAGTACTTACTTTGTAATTTAATGACTTGTTGCGCTGAAATTATCACCCACACAACCCTGTTCTAGCAAATATTTCTCCTTCAACTTATATGTTTCTGTTTCTTCAGCTTTGGAGTGATGTCATTGGCCAGAATCTTGACTAATTTTTATTTGCAAGATTATTGTAAATGTTATTGTGGATGTCTAGCTAACCTACTTCTTGCTGGATGTATATTGCAGTCGGATACTGGGGAGAGAACAATTGAAGCTGCTGCGTTGCGTGCAAGCTTGCTTACCTTTCAGGACCTAATTTTGGGTTTGGATGGTGAGTGGGTTTTGTCAGGATTGGGGCATCATTATGGTCTTGATAGCCAAGCCATCAGGAAAGCTGCAGTTTTGCACTATAATGGAAACATGAAACCATGGCTTGAGATGGGAATTCCTCAATATAAGAGCTACTGGAGAAAGTTTTTGAGTCTAGAAGATCAGATATTGAGTGTATGCAATGTGAACCCTTGATTGGGTGGATTAAACTGCACGAAGCTCAACTGCCTTTTTGCTGGTAGCATTGTCTTGCAGATGCCCGGTTACCTTGGTACCATACTGACCAGTTGAAAGATTTGTCAGAAAGGTAGCTGTGAGTCGAGTGCTAGCAGCCATGAACATTGACATTTATTTCCCATTCTTTTGGTAAATAAAAGGGTATCTACTTACCTTGCAAAGCAGGAAAGGAAGACATTCTGTGATCACGTCTGAATTTTAGCAAGGGAATGATATCTGTCTGGCAGTGAATCAATCGGACAGAGGGGAATATTGATTTTTATGTTTGCTCCATGGGTTGGAATTGGACGACTCGAATGGAAACTGGCATGAATAATTGGTTCGTTCAAGGTGCCACTGCAAGATGCTCCTGGACAGAGAAAACTACCGCTTGATGATAATTTTGGACGGAAAGCAATCATTATAGAGTAAGTTACTCGTTTTCTTTCACATTTTTTATTCCGGATTGATTTTCATGTCCTTTTGAACTAGAATTTTTTTTTTTTTTTTGGGGTGGTCGAAACAATGGAAGGGTCAATTCTTACGTGTATTTGTACCAATTGTGCATTCTTGCGTTTATGAAATTGAGCCAAAAGTCACATCTCTGGCTTGTTCCTCGATTCCTCGAGGAATCAATCAGCATGCTGTTGAAGCCGAATTGTCAATTTTGATTCATGGCTCTGTGCCTTTCTTCTCTTTAGGTAAATTGGCAACTTATCCGAAAATACGTGCACCGGGTGTATATGGAAGATACTTTTGGACCATTCAATCAGGTGGCCACTATAGTTTCACGTGGACTCATCTGATTCAGTAGTACCCGTGGATAAATAACATGTTGCTTGCACTCGGAGCATGTAATTACTTTTCGTTGTTATCGGTTGCACGTGCTTGGAACATGTGATGACTTTTCATCGTCACCATCAGGGTGGTTTTTCTCAGCATCAACGTGCTCTTTACTCTTTAGAGCCTTCTTTATATGATCTATAGTGATCCACAGATGAGCTGTCTATATTTTTGCAAAGAGCGAGATTTAGGATGCGCTTGGTTGGTCATTTGCCTAAATCCTCTGGGCCTCCCAAAACCCCCCATGCGTACATGCAAATGCCGTTTGACAAAATTTTTGGGAAGACTTTCAGCTTGATGGATGTCCCGGGGTATTTTAGAATGCTGAATTTCCCAAATGCAAATGTAATATTTTTTTCCTTTCAATTTTGCCATCACTTAACTTTCATAATTTCGGAAACATCTTTGCCTAATGCAACATTATCGGTGAGGATTTAATCAGCCGGTGAGGGCTTGGAGCGAGTCAGATTTGGTGTCAGCAGCCTCGCTTGAGGTCAGACCTCAGGCGACACAAATTGGGTTGTGCAAACTCAGGCGAGGCTGCAGGCAATGGGATTTTAGCCTTGCCGGCCTCTTGTTGAGTCGTTGCCAGTATTTTTTTTTTAAATAAAAAATATATGAAAAAAATGCTTTCCAAAGTGTGCTTTTTTCCGAACATCAATTGAGCCAAAGTTATTTTCAATGTACTTTAAAAATTACAATTTTTTAAATACTATTTGTATTTCGAAAAATACCTTCAGTCCGAACACCAATACATTTTCAAGAAGCATTTTCCAAAACTGAATCAAACGCACATGGGGAGGGTATAATTATATCACGTCCGCATCACAGTAGTTGGTCTTTTATTCATCGAGAGCTTGAGAAAACTGCTTCTGTGGTCCCTAAATGTCGGTATGTCAGCAGTTTAGTCCTTGATTTCGTACATTGCATGTGATTGAGTTGAATCCCAACGTAACGATGCTCGGCCTGGAAGGCCATTGGATTGGCTACATAGCGTAAGGTAATCCACTCGAATCGAGGTTTTAGTCGCAAACAAGAATTATGACCCATGATGAACTCGAAGGGGGTCTACGTTTAAGCCTATAAATATATCTAATTAAATTCATCTTCACGCAAAATCTTAAATTGATGAGTTACGAATCAATTAGGAAATATTAATTACTCTATACCTATCGATTTTTGAATATGAAATTTTTCTAACATAACTCACACATATATTTTAGCACTTTTTCTTATGAAAAAAACCATAAAATCACGATTACCATAGTAAAATATGAACTAGAGTGTGAATTTTCTAAGGACAGCATATAGATAGGAGACATTACCTTCGGTTTTCTTCTTTTGCCTGGTTAGGTTGGTTTTCTTAATTCATGGATACTCTGGCTTTTGTGTACCCTCTCCAAAACACTCCATCACTACGTCAATTCTTGGTGCCGAGATTTAGTCTTCACTTGAATTGAAGAGCAATACCGAGTTGGGGGGAACGAGTATTGAGAGATGGGGAAGAGTTGCGGACTCAACGTGTGTGGAAATGTTTTAATAGAATGAAATAGAAAAACTCGCCCGGACTTATGGATCAGAAAGTAGAAGATGCCGATTCGGGAGTTTCGCGAATCCATGCTTCATGTGTATCTCGAATCGCTGGCCATGAATATACTCAAACAAACAGCGAAGAGGAAGATGAACAACTCCATCCACGAGTCGCAACACATGCATCACCGATGCATCCCTGCATAATATTTCGTCTTGTCGACCTTGTCGATCATACCAAGTTTGTAGATGAGCTTATAATCATAAAATGCATTTGCACAGAGTTTACATCCATGTCTATCCATTTTCGTATACAAACTCATGAACCAAAATTCTGTATCTATTCCTGCAATGTTGAGACATGTCGAAACTTCGAGCAGGTTTTGACTGTACAATATTTTCGTCAGCTATTTGGTTCTATTATAGAATCTCATCTTGTTCTAATTTAAGAGCACAAGGCCGGAGCGAGGGACTTGGAGCAGATGCGATCCATTATGACTACGATGGCCATGACAAGGACGCTATCGCAGCCGTCTTGCACCACCAAGTTGAACACGTCGGTTCCGAGCAAAACCGTGGGGCTCGCTCTCTTCCTACTGATCTTGGCCACGAGTCCTTCACGTCCGGAGCGCCTGATCACACAGTTTCGGCTTCCAAATGACCCTTCGATCGTGAATGCCGGTTTCCTAGATCCCCCCAGGAAGACCTCTGCCTCCTGCTTTCTTCGATGGAGGAAGGATGACGATCTTCTCATGGAAAAGAGCTTGAAGTTTTGACCCGCTTTACACTCATCTTCTCCTCTGTACGCATTCCACTGGCATTGCATGCTCAGAATCTGTATATGAAAGGGAATATTATTAGGTTAAGGGATGCCATGCTAGCGCGATGTGATGTTGTTTCCGGATAGCATGATAGTAGTAAATGATACCATGTTGCTAACAAAACACGCGATTGGACCGGTGATGCTATAATAGCATGTCACTCAACATATCATGGTTCGGACGGAATACAGAATTTCACCGATGTATCTACTACAATGAGCCACGACAACAATGACTACTTGTTTGTGCTCGATTAAATCAGCCTTTCAAATATAACAAAACAGCATATTAAGGGTGTTCATGAGGTTTGGCATCAACAAACGAAGTAGCCTTATGATATTCCCGTCAAGTGTCAAGATACGGGGGTCGGCGCCTTTACCTGGGGTCTCAAACTCATCAAAGCATTCCCGGCTCCGTCCATGAGGACGAGCCCGCCCCCGGCAGAGCGACACCCTTTCCTCGAGTAGTTGTCCATGCGAAAGACGAGTCTCCCGTGCTCGTCGAAGACGGTGAACCCATCAGTCCCTTGGAAGCTCATGCTCGATCTCTTCCACACCGTCAACTTGGTCGGACATGGATCATGGCGCCGGTAGCTGCCGTTGCTTGCTACGCCCTCGCATTTATTCTCAGCTGGGTGGATTTTAGACATTGAGGACACGACACCTTTCAAGGAAAGACCGAAGGGGTGGAGATTGAAGATCCAACAGAAAAGTTGATGGAGCAAAAGAGTTGTCTGAAACTTGAACTGGATCGAATGCTCTTTTTATAAGTTGTGATGAAGTTGGTTGATGCAAGGAACTAGCATGGAGAGAGAGAGAGAGAGAGAGAGAGAGAGAGAGAGAGAGAGAGAGCTCTTTATCCCTGACGTTTGTCTCTCTAATTGGCCACTAGTTGTCCATTACTTAGGCTTTTCTCCTTTAATCTTTCGTTTTCTTTGGTATGCTTTTCCAGACATGATTTTCAAAGGAAAATTATGTAAAAAGTTTTAAACTTATTATATGACGATCAATTCAATCCTAAACATTTCAATTGGGATAATTCAATCTTAAACCTTATGACGATTTGTTAATTTAGTTCTAAACTTTTGACGATTTTCCAATTTAGTCATGTCAATCAATTATCTAAATATGTTTAAACTGGCAAAACTTAAAAAGGTTTATAATCAAATTTGCAAAATTGAAAAGTTTAGAACTAAATTGACAAATTTTCAAAAGATTTAAGACTAAATTGATAAATTATCAAAATGTTTAGGACTTTTTGAATAAATACCCTTGATTTTCACCGGGCAATCAATAAGTTCGCAACAAGCTGCCAATGTACATGATGATTTTGGTTTTTTGTTTGGTCGGTGTCTTCTCTTTGCACGGGATGGTTTGGCATCTATAAAGAAGCGCCATGGCATCTAAGATTTTTAGGTGCTTCATTCTGCCCCCAAGATTCTTTTCCATTACATCATCAGTAAAGATGTTACTTTCAAACCATCGTCTGGGGGTGCATGGTAACACTTCTCTATCAGAATTAACTTCTGATGGAGAAGTTAAAAAATCAACTTCTCTATCAGAAGTTGATTTCTGATAGAGAAATGCATTTGAAGCGCGCATGGTAACGCTTCTCTTTGCAAGTGGCTGGCGACCGACCAGCGACCGGCGGCGGCCAGCAACAGACCAGCGACTGGCGATCGATTGGCGGCGGCGGCGGGCGACCGACCGATGGAGGCAACCTGCGACCGGCGGTAGCTGCGAAGACTAGAAGTGATTTTTGAAGCTGAGAAGTAACTTTTTTTTTTACTTCTCAAATTGGCCAAAAAATCCAACCAGAAGTAGAAAATCACTTCAGAAGTAGAAAATCCAATCAGAAGTGAAAAAATTTATCAAACGAATTTCTACTTTATAAGTGATTTTACCAAACGGATTTCCCCACAATAAGTTGTTTTCTCTGCCAGAAGTAACTTCTGAAGTGTTATCATGCGCCCTCATGAGGAAAATATTTACCTGTGTGAATGTTATGTATGAGTACCAAGGATTCTCCACATTAACCTAATCTCTATCCAGTCGAAAGTTGACGTCTCATTCAAACACACGTAAAAATTTTCATCAATTTGTGGTTGATTCTAGTTTAATTCATCTAATTATTTAGGTGGAAGCAAATTTTTCGCGAATCACGATCTATCTCATGTTCCAGAATTTCGCAAACAATCCGAGCGTATTCCGATTGGAACCACAGCGTGCTCTTTGAGCTCTTCCTACCGCTGCGGTTCGAAAACTAGCATGAAATCTCTATCCGATATCAACACTTCGATGTGCATTCGCCATAAAGATTTGAGTAGAACGTGCAAAAAGGTCAAATGGAATGTTTCGACGTGTTAATATATTAGCAACTTGAGTCGAGACATGACTAATATAAACAACCAAAATTGGTTTAGTGCCCCATGTTTTTGAGTCAGAAAAGCACTCAAACAATGACATGAGTTAAAATATGATTAAAGCACGTTCTGTAGATGAAAGCATATGGCTGAAGGAAGGTCATTTTCACGTGGAGAGAGAGGATTACTACAAGGGAAAATTTGGTGGTTTTTTCAATGCCAGCCGACACCCATTAGGGCTTTTTGTCCCCAGGAAAAATGGCTGAGCAGAAAGAGAAAGGGTTAGGAATTAAAAATCCATCCAAAACCAAAATCTAGGATGTTCTTATCCATTTCCCCTTCTTTAGGTGCTTTCCTATAATTAGTTAAATTTATTGATTTTAGTTTATTATTTGTTCCAAGTGCGGCGGCCACCAAAAAAAATATATATATAATTTCCATTAAATTTAACCAGCAAGCATGGCAAGAAAAACCTAAAAAAAAATAAAAAGGGAAAAAGAAAAAAGGAAAAAGGAAAAAGGAAAAGGAAAAGTGTTTAGCAACATATTTAGGTTATGTTAGGGAATGCGTAACAAAAATCCTATATCTTTCGCTCGGAAAGATCACCAAGAAGGAGTTGGACATTCCTTCTCTCAGAAATTTAAGTCAATAAGTTACGAATCAATTTTCTGACATGAGATTTCTCTAACACGACTTACACGTGCCTCCTAACAAGCTATTCGCTGACGAAAGCCCATAGGCAATTCTCTACCCTTGCAATTAGTGGTTCCCTAATTAGCTATAACAAAATCATTAATTATGGCGCCCGGTGATTGCATAGCCTAAATGAAACGATTTGGTGGTTTTGGTTTTCTCTTTTACCATTTCATTCTTCACATGTCACTTTGCATGAAAGATTAATGGGGAAACTCACTCAATTATAAGCGCATATATATAAAGATTGAAGAAGGTCAGATGTTGCATAATTCACAAGAGTATTCCCCCTTTTTAGAGATTATCTAGTCGATCCTTTACAAAGACAACCAACATGAAACCAATTTAGGGTTTTTCGGCATGAAATTAGAGGGAGGACTCCGCATTTGATCTCATCGCGGGTTGACCTGCGAACCCTGGGGGATGAACTTTTAGTTCGTTATCGCTCATACGTCGGAAGGATGTCCTAATCCAAACGGGTTCTGCACACTCCACTTCACTTAATTAATCAAGCAAGTTAGGCAGAGCGAGAGTGGGATTAAGTGATGTAACCTTATCACTTCACAAAGAAGATGGTTCGAGTTTCACGTAGCTGTGTCAATGTCCATGTTGTTGTGTCCTGATTCATTACACACAACAGACGGAGTGAAACGCAAAGAATGCAAACCAGATAAGACCATGTGGACCGCACAACCGAGACAGCAACACGAGAGCTTTCAGCATAAAACGCTACACATGTTGATGCCTTTACTCAAAAGAAGCGAAAAGCAAAACCCCCAACACAAAACAAAACAACCCCCCCTCCAAAAAAAAACAATTTACAAAACGTATTATATTTGTGTCAATTGAGTCATGAACTTTTTAATTTGACTAATTTAGTGTTAAGCCTTTAACATTTGTGCTGATTGAGTCCATCCGGCCAATTTTAACGGGGAATCCCTAACCTTTCTAGCCTTCATCTAATGGCTGATGACCTTGCGGGCGAAAATGAAAAGAAAAAAGTAACTAAAAAAATTCAAAATTTCATAAATAAATAAGGATCACTAAATGTCTAATTCACAGTCGACCGGTTTCCACATCGGCAATTTCCGACTAAAATTGGTCGGATGAATGCAATTGGCACAAATGCAACATGTTCAAGAACAAATTGATCCAATTGAAAGGTGTTTAAGACTGAATTGACACCGACGCAATAGGCTCAGATATTTTTCGGTATTACTTTTTCCCTCCCAAAAGAGCAGAGCACAATACAATACACCCCGATAGGACATTGCAGGTAGCAAAAGATAAGGAGCAACACAATGATGGAGTCACCCAGCAACACCAGTCCTTACCGACAACTCCTCCTCCTCCTCCTCCTCCTCCTCCTCCATGTTCGTTTTCATCTTTCTTTTATCCATTAGACGATGGTGGGAGGGAAGTGGTGGCGGCGGTGTGAGATATTAAAAAAAAATTGCAAAAAAAAGAAGAAGAAAATAACCCCTTTATTATATCTTAATTTTTATTTTATATTTGGCCATTCTTTTAGCAACGAACTCTTCGAAATCTGCGGCCAAGTCGCCCATGGTTAGCTAAAAGTCAAAGTCAACCGGGAGATTCTAGCTAAAAGAAAAAGATTTTAAAAAATTGCTTATATGTATTTTTTTTTTAATGAAAGTACTAATTTATGGGCATATTTTAAATTATTTGGATGGTCCCAAAACGTGCTGGTATTAAATGAAGATATAAAACAAAATTGGTCTGAAATGATGGCCACAAGCTAATACACGACCATCGATCCCCGCACACACATTTACATACATAATAAAGAGGACATCCTACTTAAAAAAAAAAAAAAGGTAATTCCCACCAAAAACCTCAAACTGACGTGCAAGTAACAAATTCATTCCGAATTAATTTTTTTACTACCAAAAATCCCAAATTGATACGCCTAGAAAAAATTCACTCCTCTGCTTATTCCATTAAATTGTGTTTTTTTTTTGGGATAAAGTAAGTATTATATTAATCAATCAAAGCGTCGATTAAAAAATGAGACCCGACCACACAAAACTCACACTCATATTAACATCAACAAAATGTCATCACCGGCACAAGAGTGTCATGAGTGAAAAACAGAGGAAATCGTCGAGAGGGGGCGGGGGGAGGGAAGCCCAAACATATATAAACGTAATGAAGAGGCCAAAACAAGCGGTCTAAAGGCAAAAATAGAGAAGACTGAACCAACAAAGCCTAAAAAAAAAAAACAGATGGAGAAATGCCCCGACGTCCTTGCATCCTTCGATTTCGATGGATGTCTTCCATATGTTTAAATGTCAAGGCCCTAGCATTCAAAGGATTTGATTTTGAAAAGGGATATGATTCCTTTCCATCCAAATCATGTGAGATAAAGCATCGAAAGAAAATGGGGGCAATCATCTGATGAAATTGTTGGCCACGAATATGCTGCATAGCTCACTGGAGATTGTCATGGTAACATCAATTATGCTGAGCTCAGTTACACTTGGCAGCCCAGAAGAGAGCAAAGACACCTGTGGTTCCATTAAATTGTGTTAACGCCAATAAAAACCTCAAACTAATACACATGACAAATGGAGAGTAAAAAATCCTAAATCAGTATACCCGTGTTATTTATTTCGACAATGTGACAATAAAATTTAACGAAAATTAACGGAAGGTAAATTTATCACAGATTTACCGGTTTGAGAATTTTTGTAGTGAGAAAATTAACTTGAGATAAATTTACCACAGATATCCCAATTTAAGGGTTTTTGTGATATTAACCCTTCTAAAAATCTCAATCTTCTTTTCCCCCATTACTTAGATTGATTTTTCCTGAATTCATAATTTTGTTTTTATTAAAATTGGCATCTTTCTATCTTATAACAACCCTCTTACTTCAATATTTTCATCTTTTCCAAATTATGGTTTCTTCGAATTGTGCAGTCTTACAGATCCTCCCGTTCCATTATTCAACAATTCAAGCATTTCGTAACGAAATAGCACAAGCCCAAAAAAGAAACAATCGCAACGGGACAATTTCGTGCTCATCTTTGAAATGCCAATCTCTCGCATACGCGATCGCGTGCCGGCGTTTGCGAGTCCTCTTCTACGGCGACCGAACTTTGAACTCGAAATATTTCATTCGACTCGTTGCATTATTAGGCTGGTGGGTTCAACCACTCAACCACATTATTAATATGATGGACATAGAATTGGCCTACTTCTAGTAGACTTGATGGGGGACCAAGAATTGTTAGGAGGGCTGAGAGGACAAATTATACCTGTAGATGAAACATTTTTGGTCACATGAAGTATATGGAGTCCGAATTTACCAATCTAAGTTGAGCTTCCTCTTCCTATGGAAAAAAAAAGATTATTTTTCCCCCCGAAGTCGGGGTATTGATTTAAGAAAAAGTCATGTAGAAAGATGGAGGTACTAGATCAAAATTATTCTAATATTTAACTCGAATAAACTACTAGCAATAATCACTGGAAAAACAAAAAGAACATAATCATTCACAATGTAATATGTATGACTCCACTGTCCATAGGAACTTCTCGTTTTCTCAAAAAGAACAGAAAAAAAAAATAAAAATTAGACGAGAAATTCAGAATGTGTTTTGTTTTGTTTTGTTTTTTTTTTTTTTTTGCTGTAAAGGGAGCAATTTAGCAATGGAGGGGTAGAAATCAAAACCAATGCGCAAATAGTAGAGCCTAGCAAAGATTCAGATTACCTGTCTTAGGAGGAAATTGATGCCCCCCCGGAATACTTCTCTTTTTGGAGGGGTCTCAAGAAATTGGTCCATCGCTTCCAATATCGTGTCCATTTTTGCTAAGCAACCTGCATCGCGAAATCTCATTGCGTTTGCACAAGCTCCCTCGACTTTCTGATCGGCACTTCTGTTTTGCAATACTACACATTGCATGTTAACCAGACAGCAACAATGAACAAATGTCCGAAACCATGCCAGCTTTCGCAGCGAAACAAGCAAAGGAAAGCACACACAACATTTGAATAGTAACTGTTAACAGGAGAATAACGGTTAAGAGTTTCCTGGAACTGTCAAAAACTCACAGCCACCACACATATTTTCTCAATTCCGAAACTGGAACTGCATCATCAGTCTGAAACTTTAGCCTCTTTCAGGGAACCCTGCCCTGACCTCCCCAGAGGAACAAACAAAAAAAAACAAAACAAAACGAGAGGAAAGAAACTCTAAGGGTGAGATACAGAGCTACCCCATCTGAAACTGAAATGCGAAGATTAGAACTTTTCACATGAGAAATTTACCACTGTATCAGCAAAACAAGACCTTGAGATTAATACAACCAGAACATCCACGGACCACGGTGGAGTTGACTGGAACTATGCAACACCAGGACACCATGTGGCTTCTTGCATGAAGAAGCAAATGCACCCGCCATTATAGTTAAGCGACTTTTCGTCATTCTAAAGCGGCCTGGGGAGGAAGAGGCAGAACTAAAGGAGTATACACAATTTAGTAGCAGTTACTCATCTCACTCGGCATGCTGCGGGGCCACCAGGTGAACAATTAGGGTTTGGAGACCGGCAGCTAGCACCGGGACCCACGTTGCTTACGAACCGGCGACGGGTCCGATAATCAGAAACTCCACCCATCGGGAAGGACCCACCAGCTCCTAGTGCCGACATCATTTCATTTACACCATCATTACTACCTTGTAGAGGTTCCAAGGTTTCAACAACATCACTCATTAGGGGTCTTGCTTTGGGATTCTGGCTCAGACAATAGTAGGCTAAACTGCACGCCTTTTGAGCTGCTCTTGCCGAATACTGATTCTCCAATCTTGGATCGATTATTTGCAACAATTTTCTTTTGTCGTTCAGTTTGGGCCGGGCCCAGTCAACCAAGTTCTGCTCCTTGCTTGGTCTGGTCTTGTCAAAAGACTTTCTCCCAGTCAAAAGCTCCAATAGAACAACTCCAAAGCTGTACACGTCACTGCGCGCTGTTAAGTGACCTGTTCATTAGATAGAGTGTCAAGAGTAATTCATTCAGAAGTATGGACAACTCTTTGAGCAGGACTCTTAAACAACACAATTGTCAGAAGTTTAGTTTTTTTTTTTTTTAATGAAAAGGTTAGGGTCATCAATGTTTGACAAATCATGTAAATGCAACTGGTCATAAATAGTACTGAACCCGGGCTGCCAAGAATGCGCAATTGCAGTCTTCTTCAAGAAACATTCAGTGGCTAATAAATTGAGGAATTGGTAGCAACAAAGTTTAAAGATTGATCAGACAGATTCTGCATCACTGCAAGAAAATAACTTGACATCCATCAATCTTCTTGAAAGTTCGGTGTTATATTTCCTTCACACAAATGAGGCAGGAAAGATTTCACTTCACCTATCATCCTATATTTTTCTCCTGAAATAATTCTTTTATTTAAAGTTGGAAATGCCTTAATTCATCATTTCTATTTGCTCTGCATATATTCCTCCAAACGAGAAGCCATAGGCCATCAAATGCATGAGAATTGAGAACTACACCACAAGAAAGTGAAAACTTCTTTCCCCATCAGTCCAAAAAATTTCAATATCTACTAGAATTTGTTACCTTATCAGGGAAAATTGACTTACGTACTCCATTACTTAATTATCATTTCTACATATTCCTCCCACTATCCATTTTCCCTTGATGAAAATGATAAGTTAAAGGTAGAATAGTGTGTGTTTAGAAAACAAAGATGGGTAAATGAACTCATCTACTGCAAGAAAAAGACCAGTATTTTGCATTATTTATCAGTCAAATTCATACAATATCTTGCCTATCCGTCTCAATAGATCATACGAGTTTTACCATACTAAAGTTTTTTATAGGTGTTTTATTACCATATTACCATAGGGATAATGCACTTCCGTTGTAGACTTTTGCCATTAGAAACACATTGAGGATACAAAAATCATAACTTCTTGCGGAAAATTAGAGTCCTGTTATAACCAGCAAATTGACAGAATAGAAAAACACCACCAGTGCCCATGTCACACCCATGTATATTATGTACGTTATTTCCCACCATAAAGAATGGTTAAAATAGTTTGCTCCTAGTTCGTAACCTAATGGGATATACCTGAAATAATGCAATATATGCTTGTATACATGCTAGTGAAGTGAACAAACACCAAAATATGTCATTGACCTACCAGTCATTACGTACTCAGGGGCAGCATAACCATATGTTCCCATGACGCGGGTTGATACATGAGTCTCATCGCCTTGAGGCCCAGCTTTTGCAAGTCCGAAGTCTGACAGCTTTGCTGTATAATCCTGTTGATCATAGAAATGTAGGTAAATAAAACTATTGTTCTTAGTAAAGAGATTCCAAGGACGGTTGAGTGTAAGTGGCAAACTCACAGAGTCCAAAAGTATATTTGAGGTTTTGAAGTCCCGATAGATGACTGGTCTTTCAGCATTGTGAAGGAAAGCAAGCCCTTTGGCAGCCCCAAGAGCAATCATCATCCTTGTAGCCCATGGTAAAGGAACAGTTGCCTCTAAATACCTCATGAAAAGACCATATTGTATTAAGTTTAAAACACTAACATGTGTCTTTATAAATGAAAGAAATGAGCTCACAATTATTATAAAGGTTTTAATTAGCTGGATTTTCTCTAAGAAATCAAAGCAGCAGACGATAATAAAAATACCAAACTTTTATTGACTAGACTTCAAGCAATAAAAAGATTTTACTTTTTGAGTTTTTCAATCAGATCATTGAAGCTTCAAAAGTTAAATTGAATGACTTTGTCAACTCTTCACTGGAAAAGCTAACAAAAAGCTACTGTGTCGTGTCATGAGGCAGTCTGCACGTAGATAAAATGGCATGTCATCTTAAGTGCCGCATTAACTTTAGATTCTTAAAAGGCTGATGAAGTGACCCTAAATGAATCAATTTCCAAAATTAAGCAACCTCATTTTGAAGATTTACTAATCGGAGTTCCTCGATTGAATGATGCACAATGTTGAGTCGCTACTTTGTTGATCCAACCATAATCAATTGCATGACTGCAAGAACTTTCAGAGGATGAATCACAATTTAGCGGTAATACTAAGTGTTATAGACCATGATTTGACTGCATGAGAGGAGACATGATACTGGAAGCTCATGTACATAGATGAGATTAAAAAAAATTGGAAACGCTAGCCTATGTAATTAGTTCAACAAAAACCACTGCTAGACATCGATCAGCTAAAGTATAACCCTGAAAGCTGAGACTGAGGACAAAACTGGGAGTAATGTTGGTGCAAAAAAAGTATCAGATGAACAGCATATAATATGATAGCAGGGACATCATTCTGAGTTACATGCATGCTAACCAAAGTGAAATAGAAGCAACTCCAGAGCAGTAAATCCCATAAAAAGAGATTCAACATCTCCGTGCATTTCCTCACCAGCATAAAGACAGATAAAGTCAAACTGCAGCCATTGAAACTGAACATGTGTTACAGTGATTTGACCACATTTATTTTGCCTAATACATTACGGAAATGAATAAACCGCCGGGCATGAACGTTTGCCTATGCCAATATGGACAAAGAGGTGACGTAGTTGTTGACAGACGCAAATGAGATATCGTGAGATATCGTGAATATTCTTCAATTTATGTCTGTTAGTGACAAGGGAACTGGGACAAACAAGTTTGACAGATTTAAGCTGTTGCATCGATACAACATCTGAGTGAGGGCACTGCATTCAACCAGAAAAATCCATGCAACTCACAAGATGAATGAAACAAATATGCAGATAAGACATCAAGTTTCATCTCAATTTTACAGGCCTAAAAAAGCACCCCGACATATTGTAATTTCTCTAGTCATAGATATTTCAGAAAATTATAATTTTAAGTAAGAAGGTCATGAAAATGAGAGTTCACTTGAGGTTCATTTTCAACGAACACGACATCTACAAAATAGCATTCAAACTAGCTATTAAGACATAATTGGATGCAAAATTACATGTGATACTTAAATACACGGGAGACAAAGAGACATGTACGCACTTCGGAACAGGTGGTTCTCAAGGCTCCCTCGGAACATAAACTCATACACAAGTAATCTGTGATCTTCCTCGCAGCAATAACCAATCAATTTCACCAGATTTGGATGTCTAAGCTGTCCAAGAAAGTTGACCTCAGTCTGCCAAATATACATCAACAGTCAAAAAAGCTGGCGCAACTCAAAAATGATGCTAATTAAAGATTTAAACGGAAGAGGAAGTGAGGGAAAACGACAATACAAGCCATTCCCGGTGGCCCTGAAGACCCTCCTTGTTGAGAACCTTAACAGCGACTGGAAGAGATTTAAGACCAACCCTCACATTCTCATCAATATAACCTTTGTAAACAGTCCCAAATCCACCCTCCCCCAGGATGTAATCGGAGCGGAAGCTCTTTGTAATAGTCTCGAGTTCATAAAGAGTGAAAGCAATCACATGGGTGTAGAGCACAGCATTTTTTCTTGAGTCCTCAAAGTTTCTGGGTGTCGAACAATCACTCAGATCTGATGTGGAGCGGCTATGCTTTCTCTCTGATGGTGGATTTTTAATGGGCAATGGAGACAATATTTGAAGTTGTTGAACTGCCAAAAGGACAAACTAATTGTAAGATAAATGAAATCCTTGCTGCTAGTTAGCAAGGAGAAAAAGAGAGAACAAGATACTTCTTTTGTCCCTTCCATAAGGAAGGAAATTGCCCAACATTTTAAAATCTGACCCACAAATTAGAATTGCCAAATATGCTTATAAAGTCGGAAACAAAGCAGCCCATTGATGTAAGAAATATTGTCAAATTCACAAAGTCGAAGTAAAAACTTCAGCTCCAACTATCATCATCCTCCTTATCATTACCCCAAAAGAAAAAGGTAAGCAAATGGTAAGAACTGTCTACAAGAGCACAATGTGAGAGGCCAAACAAGAGCGCTAGATCTAGAGATAGAAATGTGAGAGAAACGAAAATCTGACCTTGCGCATGCGCATTAACCACAACAGCAGACTCTTCTCTAGTACCACAGTTGCCCATAGAACGTTCTTGTTTAGATGATGCAAAAGCGCAAACACCAACAGTGGAAAGGAAGAATTCCTAGTTGCAGAGCTCCAAGTGATTGCCTTCCTCTTCCCTTTTCTGCCTCTTCTCTCGACCCTTCAGTATCTATATTATACTCTTCTTTTCTCTCTCAAAGTAGATGAGGACTTTCTCTAGTTCATATATTAAAAAAAAAAAGCAGAAGAGAGACCCATTAAACTATGCAAACACATAGTGGGGGAGAAGACAACCAATACAAAAGATACTTAGAACATGATCACTATTAAACAATGGCCACTACACATCTCCAGATCCCAAAAGTCCCCCCTCTGTGTGTGTGGATGGCAACGGGGCAGGGCGGGGCGGGGATCGCGTGTCCCGGCCCACAACGGCTTCTGGGTCCCGCGACTCGTGCGGTTTGCCCCGCCCGAAACAAGAAGAGAAAAATGTGATCTTGAACTCTACAGCTAAAGACACTTTCGCGACATGAACATCAAAATCAAGCCAAAACAATTTGAATCTTGCTGACTTTGCAGCATTCCAAAGTGGGTTTCACACCCAAAACTCAAAAGCATCCTCAAGATTCCGACTTCACATTCAAAATGCAGCTCAGATTCAAGACAAAATCATGAGCGAGAGAGAGAGAGAGAGAGAGAGAGAGAGAGCTGACGGGTATGACTGGTAGCTGCCCTTAAGTTGGATTTGAGCTAAAGATGGAGCGACGATGGTGAACTTTGAACGCGCAGAGGTGGCCGATGGAGTCGAAGACGCTCTCAACGCCTGTCTCCGCGTGCGCGAGTGGATGATGCAAGGCGAGAGAAGGAAGGAAAGATTTTAGACAGTGTGTGACTAGAAAGTGAGGGTTTGATGGTGAAAAGTGAGAAGTTCAGGAACATGTTCATTTCCTGTAAGGCTTAATTAGAAAACGACACGTGTCGCCGTGGATATTTATAGATTTAATGCTTTTATTTCTTATTTTTTATTTCTCCAGATAAAAATTTCCTGGTCATCTTATTCCCGTCTGGTAAGACTTATGGTCAGAGGATTTAAAAGTTCAACCAATACATGGCAAAAAATTAATGACTAATTCGAAATTACATTTCTGTCAAACTTAGAGCAAATTCGAAATATTGATTATGCACGACATTACTTAATTTGGATAAGTACGAATGATGATATGACATTCTTGATTAGAAATTAAAATTGGAAAAAAGTAGAATTTCAGTAAGCAGATGACTTAAGTATTCAAATTTAAGATACAAACAATAATTAATGAAAATCTATGCTCTAAATTTATTATTGCAATATAGATCAATACCTGTGAGAGCGTTATTTACGTTTAAGACAAATTTTTTATTTTGTAAGACAACAAGGGAAAACGATCTCATTTTTACGGATCAAATTTAGTTTCGACCCTTTCCCCCCAAAATTAAAAAAAAAACGTGGGATGATGATGCTTCGATCAAACATCCTCGTACGAGTTCGATTTTGTGCACGTGCATCTCGTCAAACTATGCAATGTCCAGAGCAAGGCACCATCTTAGTTATAAGCATGGTCATATGCAAGGTATTGACCAAAAGGCCCAAACTGCTTTCAATCGGGCATCAAAGGAGGCACAATCATTACCCATTTGCCATTCCCCAACTTGTAGGCTTCAGTATCTCTCTACACAAACTCTTTCAAGAGTTTCAAAAGATCATGCCTTTATAGAACTTTGTATCCATCATGTCAAGAGAAAATACACAAATTTCCGTTTCTGGAATCAGCAGTAACTTCATTGGGACAACTTGGAATTTGGGAGCAATGACAGAAAGCCCAAAGTGGACGGAACAAGATAGGCCCAAATGTGGAGACATGACCCATTTCTCTGGGTTCCCTCCTTGTTTTTCTGGGTTCTTTCACCGACCCCAGTAATGTCATCCTCTGGATTAGGATAGAGTTTCTTGAGGCTTTGCAGCGTTGAGCTATGGCGATGGCTTGTGGGTGCAGTTCTACTGATACCCGATGGAGCATGGCGTCTCTCAAGTCGGCTCTTCCTTCCATTCCTTCTTTTCCCAAGACGGCGACGCCGGCTTCGAAGACAACTCCTCCTTCTGTTCGGTTCTTTTCCGTCGCTAAAAGGACCTCCTTTCCTCTCCTTCGCAAACCCCAGTTCCAGTTGGGCTCTTTCGCGGGGTTGTCCCCTCTTAATCCCCTTCTCTCCCTCGGGCTCGCGGGTATGTCTATTCCTTCTTCGATCCAGTGAGAGTGTGTCTGTGTTTTGACGTCATTGCTTTTGTGGGTTTCTTATATATTTGGTGAATTGGCCTGTTGGCATTGTTTCTATGGTAGTAATTGACAGAGTTTGCGAAATGATGGCTAGGACTTGGGAATAGAGTTGGCTCCATGTAGGGCTGGTTTTGTTGTTGGTTCTTGTTGAATGAGTTCCTCTCGACGCAAATTTGTTTTCTGTGGTCTATTAACAGGTTGAAGCTGGACATGATGTGCGGCATTATATGTGGTTCACGAGTCTTTGTCTTGGTAGAGATTTATGCTCCAAGTTTCGAGAGAATGTGATTGGTTTTCGTTTTCGAATGGCCAGTTTTGTGGTCTAAAGCATTACGTGCAGTCTTGGATCGAATCGTTCCTCTTCACACCCTTTTCAAGAACTAAAGGTTTACTTGAGTGGGTGGTTATACCCTTCACACTAAGCAGAAAATATAGCGAGCACTCTAATGCCAGGGGACCTCACGTTTCTGTTTCATGTACTGGTTACTCGTTTCTGTGCTGCTACTTCATAGACTCCATCCCATGATTCGAAGACATTGGTTTGGTAGTCGGTGCTGTCTACCTTAATTTGGCTGGATCAGCAAGACACTCTTGAGTCATAAACATTGATCTTTCTTTGGGTTGGTTATCTGGTAAAAACAGACCGTAAGATGTAGAATCCATGTTGAAAGCAGTGTGTTTGGGTGGAGCCTGATGTGCCCATAATAGTAGTCGGATCAGGCATTGCTCAGATGTTGGACTTCGTCTGAGTAGGCATTTCTGGATGAAACATGTATAGACTGTTGAAGTATATTAGTTGAATATCTTTTACTTCACTTTTCTCTACGAAAACCATGATCACATGTGATCATGGTCAAACTGCAAAACACAGGAAATGAAACAGGGTAACCTGATGAAGGATGAGGAATCCTTGACCAGTTTTTAAAGCTGATATTTAAATTAGGGCATAATGGATCAATTCATTCAACAAAATCTATTCTGATCCGATCAGAATAAACGGGATTGGTCTGACCTCTCACTTGGATGTGCTGTTTCCTGTTGATCTATTCTATTCATTGGCTGATCCGATTAACACGGAAAAATCCATCAATAAGAAATTGAAGGGGTTAAGATGTTTGGCAAAGCTTAAAATGAAACTAGAGGGACTCTGGTTCATTAATCGACCTATATAGTCAGCTGATAACCTGGACTACTGCAGCCCAATGTTGGCCATGCATCTTTCTCCAAGTAGTGTTTCATGTTTTAGCATGGGGAGAGCTTTTTACTCAGGTGTGTTAATTATCTGTCTCGCTTGGTATCAGGCTACTTTAGTGATAAAAAAAAAACATGAGGTGACACCTACAATATGGGCACAATTTGCAATATTGTTTTTTTTCCTTTTCTGTTGGTCCATCCTTGTCCAGAACCTATTGTTGGTTCTAGCTTTCATACCTGTCTCTGCATTTATGGCTTGTTTGTGTCAAGGTGTTTTTATGCACAAGAAGTGGAGGATGAAGGCTGAGTAGGGTAAAACTTCCGACTTTGTACTTATGTCATTTTGCTTATGCGATGAAAAGGCAATGGTTGACATTCTATCCAATAATTTCATGATCTCTTGATGACGGCACTTGCTTCGTAGTTGGGGGAAGAAACTTTTAATCTTTTCTGAAGTTGATGGACTGAAACAGCATCAAATTGCTGAAATTGGGCTTTGCAGCCTTGACATAGATCCTCAAGCTTGAGATCCGCTTGAATCTGAGTTTCAATTTTAGGGTCGATCTTCTGGGTTCTATGCTCCCACCAAAATGGAAGATGCTTTGTTGTTAAATTAGTATCTGTAGCATCTAACTTCCACAGATTGTGCGTTGCGTTTATTTAAATTATCAGGTTCATCTTTGCAATATTATCTGTGAATGGCTTTCTTCCAGATTACACCAGCTACGAACACAACTTCACCCTCATTGACAATGGATCTCGAGTTTTTGCAATGAGGCATGGCAGGCGGGTTCCCAAGCTCAATAGGCCCCCTGACCAGCGACGTGCACTAATTCGTGGCCTCACAACTCAGCTTCTCAAACATGGTCGGATCAAGACCACCAGAGCAAGGGCCAGTGCCATTAGGAAGTATGTCGACAAGATGATTACTTTGGCAAAGGATGGATCTCTTCATAAAAGAAGACAAGCCCTTGGCTTTATCTATGAAAAGCAGATCGTTCATGCTTTATTTGCTGAAGTCCCAGAAAGGTATGGCGAGAGAAATGGTGGCTATACAAGAATTATTAGAACTCTGCCAAGGCGAGGGGACAATGCGCCTATGGCCTATATCGAGCTTGTCTAGTTAACCTTTCGCCTGGGAAATTTGTGGCTCAATTTTTAACTAAATTACTGTAGCTTATTGTTTGACCATGAAAATTGCTGTCATGTTCGAGGAAAGTAAATGTCATTGCTTCATCGTTTGCCTTTGTTGTGGCTTCATGTTTTCATCGAAACACCATTCCAACCTTGACCATCTAATAAAAAAAGTCAAACTTGTTAGTGCTAACCTTTTTGTTTCTCCATTTTTGCTTGGCGTGTTTGCTCTGTGGTAACAAAGCAAAAACTACCTGTTCTGTCATTTTTGGCATAACTGGCCCTAACAGTTTAAAGCAATGTTGGCGAGAGCTAATTCGAAGGTTTATGATTTTTCCTACTCGTGGCGTTCTTCCCGACTGTTGTCCCTCCTCGTCCATGGTGTTCTGTTCAGCCATAGGAAAAACTTTTAGATCGTCACACTCAAGGTCTCTTGATCATCCATCCATGCGTTTAGATATCGTAGTCTCTCTACTTGATCTCATAATGCGTGTGTTCTCTCCCTCAGTCAATTCGTCAATGTCTGTATTAAGTACTTGGTGGCCACCTTCTTAATGCTACAACATTATTGCCAATGGTATTGCCTTGTATATAGATAACGCCAGCAAGAACCATGGGGTTCCTGCAATCGCATGGGAAGATAAATGTCAGATTGTCTTTACTCGAGAATATTGGGAGATCCAGTACGCTTATCCTTGTTATTTATCAGAGATATTTGAGAAATTCAAATCTGAAAGAGCCAAAAATGAGGAACATGAGGTACAGTTAGCTGTTTCAAGCTGTTTTATTGCTGCTATATTAGCTGATGCGTGAAGGCGCCGACCTATTGTCTTAGGACTAGTCCCATTGGTTTCGAACTCTCAGGGCACGTTTGGTAATGTATATGTTTAAAAAAAAGTAATTCTAATTAAAATTAATATTTTAATTTTTTTCTCTATATAAGTTTTTGAGAATCAGAAGTCATTTGGTAATTGCATAAAAAAAATCACCAAAAATAGAATTAGCCAGTTGAATGGACCTATTTCCTATTTTTTGAGGTTCTTTGGGAAATTTCGGGGATTTTTCGGAACGATTTGCCCATGCAGGCAAAATTATCATTTGGGAGAAATTGGAAAGAAAAATCATTAAAAATAAGATTGGCCGATTGAAATGACCCGTCTCCTAATTTTTTAGTTTTTTTTTAGGAATTTTCCTGACTTTTCCAACTTTTTTAGAATTTTTATGAATTTTTCATTTTTTAGATTTTTAAATCATTTTCTATTTGGGTTAATACCACGAAAAACCCCAAACTGGTACGCTCGTGACAAATTTACCTCAAACTATTTTTTTGACCATGAAAAACCCCAAACTGGTACACATGTGACAAATTTACCCCCAAACTATTTTTTTTACCTCAAAAAATCCCAAACTGGTACATTTGTGACAAATTTACCCCAAATTGATATATTTGCGACAAATTTACCCTCCGTTAATTTTCGTTAAATTTAACGTTAAATTGCTTAGTTAGATGGCATGTGGCACTTCACAGGTATACCGGTTTATGATTTTTACCCTCTGTTTACCATATGTTTATCAATTTATGATTTTTCATGGTATTGAACCAATTTAATAAAGGGTAAATTTGTCATAAGTGTAATAGTTTGGGATTTTTCGTGGTAAAAAAATTATTTTAGGGTAAATTTGTCATAAATGTACCAGTTTGGGGTTTTTTATGGTCAAAAAATAGTTTGAGGTAAATTTGTCACAGGTGTACCAGTTTGGGGTTTTTCATGATCAAAAAAATAGTTTGGGGTAAATTTGTCACAAGTGTATCAGTTTGGGGTTTTTCGTGATAAAAAAAAATAGTTTTGGGTAAATTTGTCACTGGTGTACCAGTTTGGGGTTTTTCGTGATATTAACCCTTTCTATTTTTATTTTTTTTATTAATTTTGGAAATTTTTATTTTAAAAAACTATCTGAACCGAGTCTAGTGGATCCAATCCAAGCCTCACGAGTGCCCAACAAAAATGAGAGAAGAACAAAAGTGAGAGAAGATTATCGTTGTTTTTTTTATTCTCAAAAGTATTCTTTTTTAGAGAACTAACTTTTTCTATTCTTTTTTTTTTTTTATGAAGGTGTTTTCGGAAATAGAATCGAAATCATTTTTCATTTCGAAAAACACAATAAGAAGAACAGAAACATTACAAAATAGGCCCTTAACACGGTAGCCTAAGGTACACTTAGCCGTTTCAAGCTGTATTATTGCTGCTATATTCGCTGATGCGTGAAGGCGCCGACCTGTCAATCTTAGGACTAGTCCCATTTGTCTGTGGTTTTGTGATAGCGAGACCATGCTTAGCGTTTGAGTTAATCACGCAACCAAGGCACGCCCAGCTGTTCCGAGCTGTTCTATTGCCGCTACATTCGCTGATGCGTGAAGGCGCCGACCTATCAGTCTCAGGACGAGTCCCATTCGCAAGTTCCATGTGTTCTGTTCTGATCATGACTGATTCGGAAGGAAGAACATCAACGCTTCGTGGGACCATCTGGTTAAGCCTTTGGAAAAGGGCAAAAACAAAAAAGTTGGGGTCCTTGTTTTGACTCCACTCTTACCCTGACTATTTTGCTGCATCGTGTGCCGAGATATGTAACCATCAATGCGTTTAAAGGGGGTATCTGTGTACATCTGGTGGCTTGAACTTTCAAGCACATTGAACGTGAGACTGTTGCTCTTGAATCCACGCTTCCGGCGGGCGGGGTTTCTCGGATAGCGAATGCTGCACGGAACCGAAAATCGCTTCGAGATCTCCGGTGGGCCTGCCTCGCGTTGGGGGGCCTCGGAATCTCTTTGTTGGGAATACTTACCATGCTGTTCCAGCCTAATGTCAGTTCGGTGACTGCTTTCTGCCATCTGTTATTCCATTCCAATTCACACGACGATGACAAAACCGCAAGGTCCCCTTCATGGATTCTCTCCTCCTTTCGTCTTTCCTTTTTAGCTGTCGCTGCCCCGTCGACTTACTTACGGGTGCGTGTTCGAACGGATGACGGACGTCAGTAGCTTCTTGCGAACCGCTTTGTAGATAAATTTATGTAGGCATCCTTCGCTTCGGCGCCTTTCTACGTGTTCGATCGATGCAAACCGTCGGCATGTAAAGTTTCGCGTGCTGCGGTATCGGCTTGTGCTTTTGTGTGCTTCTAGTTGAAGTCTCCCGCTTTTATATAAAAGACTGCTTAGAGCAGCAAGTTGACCATTGGGTTGCTCTGAAGCTTTTGACTTTGCAGCTCCCTTTTTAGTTGCTCCACCTTCGTGACGCGAGCCGAGAATAACTCGAACGGTCGATCCGAAACGGCACCTCGACTCCCCTATTAAGGAGAGCATGTTAGGAGTCTTTCTAGCCCTAGGTTTTGGCCGTAGGTTTGGTGGGATTTGTGAAGGTTAGGAAAGGCACAACCCGAGGAGAGGACTGAGATGAAGATGAGAGAAAAGGCCGAAAGTCTTAAATATATCGCACTTTTATCGATTGAGCTTTAAATCTTTTTACGTTTTACTAATTAAGTCTATTCGATTAATTTTGAATGAAAATCGCTGACGTGAATGACACGGCCGGCGCTGACATAAACAATTTCTAATCATAATTGCTTGATTTTGTTATTAAATTTTTTTCCTTTTTTGGGTTTTGTTTTAACAACTCTAGCCAACCATCGCCGGCCATAGGCAAAGGGGTAGCGACCTCTTCGCTTGGTTTGAACAAGAGCCAACAACCCTTACTTGGTCTAGGCAAAGGTGTCGCGAATTTCGTCAGTCACAGTCGAAAAACAAAATCGAAAGATATCGAAATTGTTGAGATGAAACGCGAATACGCTAACGGATCTTGCAAATATGTCGATGCGAAAGTACCAAAGAAGTAAGCGATGAACGATAAAGGACACTAGATATTTACGTGATCCGATCCGTATGTCGGCACCTATATTTACAGAGAGAGCCAAGAATAATCCTCCGCTATAATCGGAGAACCAAAGTTACAATTGCTCACACGCTCGCTCGAGTATTTTTCATGCCTAAATGAAGCTCAAAGTAAATCCATAAGTATTATCTCGCGATCTCTCTCACGGAAAATTCACTTAGAAAAACTCACATTGAGAAAATACAATGCCCTTCTTTCGCGTTCTATTCTTTGTTCTCCGTGCAGCCTATTTTGTCGCGCGGCGTCGGTGGTCCAAAAAACAAAAGACAGGACCCCCGCTTTTTAATCAGTTCGTGCGGCGGCCAAGCTCAGGAGACAAAATAAAAGCAAATTAACCCCTTTTATTTATTTTTCTTTTCTTTTCTCTGACTTATATATCCAGGATAATTACCCATAAAAGGCAGCAAGAGATCTTGAAGAAATCAAAATCTCCCGACGAGTACGAGTTTCGTACACAGCTCAAACTTCATTATTAAAAATTATTCACGCCAGCACCGGCCGTGTCACGTGAGATTAGGGGTGATCGGTTCCCGGTCCGGCCCGGTTCCCCTCAAGAACCGGAGACCGGACCGCACCGGATCGAACCGAACCCGACAAAAAAAAATACCAAAATTATTCTTTAATTTTTGAAATTAATAACATTATAGAACTTCAATGTCTATATAAAATGACTTCCCAATAGAAAAAAAATAAGAGGTTCAAGGAGCCGAAATAGATTCACGGACCGAATTAGAAAAAAAAAATTTTAAAAAGGACCAGTCCGGTCCGGTCCTAGAAATCGGGAACCGGACCGCCCGGTCATCGGTCCCAATTTTAGGAACCGGGAACCGGACCGGACCTCTATAGAATCGGGAACCGGACCATCGATCCCGGTCCGGTCCAGGCGATCCCGGTTCGGGTGGGCCAAGTTGCTTATCCCTACGTGAGATGATCGACGCCTATGTCGGCGATTTTCGATCGAAATTTAGCCGAATAGACTCAACGGGCAAAAAGTAAAAAGGTTTTAGGATTTAATCGGAGAAAACGTGAAAAGTTCTCGGGACAGAATCGAGAGAAAAAGTGCAAAAGGGGGTGCTGAATATTTTGGACAATTGTATCGAAGAACGGACGGAAGGGTGGCTTTCGAGAATATGAGATGGGCGATGATGGGCGGAGGTGCTCGGGGACGGGCCACCCCCGAAAGTGTGTTTGTCATTGCTGGTTTGGAGCGAATGGGAATCGAATCCAAAGAAGCTTTTCATTTCATATGATGCCTTTGCAATTGCAAATGGCAAAAAAATAAGGCAAAAGGAGAGGTTGGATGGGGGAATCGGAATCGGAATTTGGCCTCACCAGACGACTCAAACGCAAAGCCCACAAATCACAAATCATTCTCTTCAAAATCAAAATAAAAATAGTAATAACTTACACACAAAAAAAGAGAAATTAAAATTAAAAAGAAGAAGAATTATAAAATAAAATCTTTTTAAAAAAAAACTTGTGTGGCTGTCGTTTTCACACAAGCACGCCCACCACCACCACCACCCCCCCTTGGGGGATCCAATGCTTGCCCCCACCTTCTTTGAGAATTATGTCTCCTTTGAACCAAGGAGGGGAGGCAAAGTCACACACCATCTCATCGTCAAATGGAGCCCATTTTGCCGCGGACGAGACTACTCCACACGCATCGCCCGGCCCGCCCCGGTCGCGTGCGGCACGTGCCAGAAAATAGCGGGTCTCGTCGGTTTCGAATGACAAAATCGATTCACCCGACAAAAAAGCGCGGCCGAGATGCACGCGACCTCGAAATCGTACCGATCTCCATCTCGCGAGCGGATTCAATGGGTGACTCGCACTGGATCAGTAACTCGAAGATTGAGCATGTGTAGGAAAATGGGTCCTTTTCTATCTTGGTGTGTCATCCTTGATATGATGATGGGTTCGCCAAAAGATGAAAAATTCCTCCTAACTCCATTTGATGGGGGCGCATCAACCTTCTTCTCCCACTCTCTCACCGACCCATTTCCATTTTTGTCCCAATTAATTAATTAATATATAAACAAACATTTATGTGTATATATATTTCTATGCCTATATTATAAATATCTACTCCTCCAATCAAATCCCGCTTTTGTGCGTTTTAGATTACCGCCCCCAACACCGCCTTCCAATGATGACATCTTTGTCGACAACTTCGTGGGGACCTATCGACCCCGACTGGGGTCGATGTTCGGAGCCTTTTGATTGGCCACAAGCCCGAAAATCGATTTTCGCTTATTCCCGATGCAGGTTAAGGCCGCACACGATAACACTTTTACATCGAAAGTTGATTTTTTTTTTTATAGAAAAATGCATTTGGAGCATGCATCGGTAACACTATTCTTCGCCGACGACCGGCGAAAGGGTTCGCGATCGGCAATCGGCGGTGGCGGTGATCGGCGGCTGTGACAATCAGAAGTGATTTTTTTGAAGCTGAGAAGTGATTTTTTTTCTACTTTTCAAATTGGGTAAAAAAACTTTACCATAAATAAAAAAGTCTATCATAAGTGAAAAAATTTGCTAAACGGATTTCTACTTCAAAAATAATTTTACCAAAGCAAATTTTTCTGTCGAAAATTATTTTTCCTATCGAAAGTAATTTTGGAAGTGCTATCATGGCCACCCTAAATGGGCCAGTGGTGCGGTAAAAAGTAGGTGCAAAGGTGGGAGTGAATCACGTAAAAACGAAGACGTTCGGTCGCTTTCGCGCACGGGAGTGGAAGTTTTGTTTTTGGGGGTGGGGCCCAAGTATGAGGATTTTTGGAGTGGGACGGCGAGCCGTTTGAGGGGTTTTGTCCACATGATTGTAGGCGGAAAATCCCAAGGTGGAGTTGCGTTGAACTTAAGATATTAAATTGAGTTTTAGTTTAGTCGTTTATGTTGGGGGTAACCTTGTAAATTCAACCCATTTTTTGCGCGAGTCCTACGTGTATTTGGGTTTTTTTATTTTTATTTTTTAAAAGGGATTATTTAAGCATCGTCGCGGTTTATTTCCCATCGGTCGTCGAAAAATTTGACGTGATTTTGTTTTGAGCATTATATTATTACTAATTTTTCGTTTTTTTTAACGATTGATTTTGTTGCGAATTCATATGATGTCGAGAGACCAAATTTTTTTTTTTTACGTGTGAATTCTTTTTAAGCTTGGCATAGCAATGAAAAAGGGGTAAAAGAGTTCAAATTAGGCGGCTCTCTCGCTTTTTATGTCATAAGATCTTTAAACTCCAATATGAAGGACAGATATTAACAAACTCTACTTCCTCTTACATCAAAGGATGCAATGCAATGCGACAGAATTTTGTTCAAGATTAGGAATTTATATAATGCATCTTATTTTGAAATAAGATCGCTAATGTTAGGAGAATTATTGTGATTGAATAATGGATATAAGGGTAATCCTGCAATTTAATGTACAACTAAGTTGCATTTCATGGTTTTTTTTTGGGGGGGGGGGGGGTGTTGATTCATGGGATTTCAAAGTAGTTGAAAATCAAAGCTGAAGTTCATAGCTCCTTGGCAGCAAATACAGCTACGCTCAACCGATGCGTTATTCGCATGCTCGAGTTTTCCAATTCGATTTTTAGATGAACTTTATAACAAGCGTTGAATAATTTGTTAAAACCTCATTGCTTATGCGATAGGGGTAGTATTAAATGATTTTTAGAATAGTTGACGGGATCCAAAGAGTCGTGAAAATAGTTTCATAGATAGGGTTATCTTTAGAAACTACTCCTAATACACAGACATTGATCGGCTCCAAAATGATCCCCACCCCATACTACAAATCTCTTCGCCTTCTACTCTCTATTGGATCAATTTTTTCGCCAATTAGGTAGTCGAATTCTCGGGCTGCCTTGATCAATTGTCCTTCGGCGAAGTCAACTTGGGCTTATGTACTAATCTATAGGGTTAAACAATATTTTGCCCGAAGATGAAAATGACGGTTAATAATTTTTTTCTTGTTAAGGAAAGTGAGAGGCAAACCAAGAGGGGGGCTAAGCTTTGAAACTTCAGATGCCGAGGTTGCAAATGTGAGTCACAACAAAACTAATTTTTCTACTTTCCAACTCTTGCTCTCCTAATCAACCAAAATTAATTAACTTTTTTAAAATAAATATTTCCATCCCATGCTGTACTGATCAACATGATCAAAACGATCAAAACCCTAATCACACGCCAACAGAAGGAAACAAGGAAACGGTCAACGGTCCACGTCCTTGAAAATGGCCCGGCCCCACCAAGAAAATATTAGGTGCCCATTGGTGCCACGTCACCCGTCATCGGGGCCTAATTTCACTCGCTGTACGACACGTGTCGCATGGCACAGACGGAGCCTTACCCAATAGGGATGGTTATCCTCTAAATTAAATAAAAATAATTAGCACAAGATTAAATTATCAGGAAAATGAAAAAAAAAAAATTAAAAAATTGGTGAGGTAGCACAGAAATATATGAGACCATTCGCACGGGCACACCCGAGCCTTACCCAATAGGGGATGATTATCCTCTAAATTAAATAAAGGATTAAAAATAGCGAAAAAACCCCAAATTGACATATCTAAAATCTCAAACTCATATATTTGTGATAAATTTATTCAAAACTATTTTTTGACCATCAAAAATCCCAAACTGATATAGTTGTGATAATTTTATTCCAAACTAATTCTTCTGACCACAAAAAATCACAAACTAATACACATGTGATAAATTTATCCTTTATTAATTTTCGTTAAACCACAAAAAAATTTAAGTTGATACAATAGAGATTAAAAACCCCAAACATATACATCTAACAATTGTCACGCGTCATCAAACTTAGCAATTTGATGATAAAATATAATAAAAACTAATGGAGGATAAATTCGTAATAAGTGTACCAGTTTGGAGTAAAATTGTCAAAAATACACTAATTTAGGATTTTTTATGGTAAAAAAATAATTTGAAATAAATTTATCATAGATGTACGAATTTGATATTTTTCGTGATAACAACCCGTAAATAAATAATTAACATAAGATTAAATTATTACGAAAATGGGGGAAAAAAATAGTAAGGTAGCACAGAAATATATGAGACCAGGGGGGCGGCAAGCGTCCCTCTCCGCCCAGCCGCGAATCAGTTCTCAGCCACAAAATAAAAGACTTGTATTTTTAATTTTTAATTTTTTGTTCTCATTGTCATTATTATATCGAGCTTGGAAGTAAAGATAGGGCTTTTCTCTATTCCATTTATATTATACGAACGTATAAATAAATAAGTTATCATCGCCGTAGCACCTCTTTCTCTCTCCGTCTCTTTCTCTCCGATGTCACACGATGGCGGGGCGCCCACCGTAAATCATTATTATCTCGGCCGGTTTGGAGTAAAAAATTAATCGCCATCGTCGAATCATGAAATAGTATGATTCGCAAATGAATTAATAAAGATGAAAGCTCATTTTTAAGGGAGGATTTCAAATAAAAACTTAGAAATAGCTATTACAATTTTAAATAAGGGCCAAATCTCGCCGGCCAGTTAAATTTTCCAGTCGATCAAGGGTATTTTGCATCCAAAGACAATTCAACTTAAATTTTAGTTAAATTAAAATAAAAAGTTTAAGAAAACTAGAAGTTTAAAAAAAGAAGAAGAAAGAAATACAGGTATAAGAGCATGCCCCAACCCTCTCGCTTATGGCCGGCAGCCCATTGTTGGTGGGGGGTTGTCCATGGCCAGCAAGTGTCAATGACCCTTGCCTCTAATTGGGGAGGGTCATCGGCCACAGGCGAAAAGGGCTTTGAATTTTTTTCAAACCATTTTTTAAAACTAATTTAGGTAAGATTTTATGTAAAAATTAATATTCAAGATCAAAATGATGTCTAAGCGAGGCTATCGTTTGCTTGTGGATTTCGAGGGCCTAGTCCGGTCGTCAGAAAAGGATAGAAAAATGCAAATAGAAAGAAAATTAAAATAGAAAATCAAAATATGAAAATGCCCTATATCAATTGATTGATTTGAAATAAGATTCATTTCGAGATATTTTAAATTTTCATTTAAAATTTTTACTTGCTCTAACGCGTGTTTTTCGATATTGCGATTGGCTCCGTCGGTCACGATTCGACCGGGGGGACAAACTTTTTTTTAACTTTTAGAGCATAGTTTATTCACACACGGAGTAGACTTTCTAGCGACGAAGGGGGCGCGTTTTCATCGCTTGGTCCAAAGCAAGGGGCGAATTAGAGTTCGGACAACCTCCCCCCCTCCTCCTCCCTTCACATATAAATAAGGACGGGGGTGTTTCTCTGCAACTTGCATCTCCAAACCCGCACACCAACACTTGAGCTTCTATCTCTCTCTCTCTCCCTCTATTTCTCTCTCTAGGACTAGCTTAGTGACGACTAGGGCTTTGTCGTGATAGAGATGACAAAGGTGCATCCGAACGCCGCGGCCGCAGCCGCAGGAGCGGCGCGCGGCGGCGGCCAGGCTCTCTGCCCGGTCAAGAGCTTCTCCCTGGCGTACGAGAAGGAGGAGGTGCTGACGGTGTGGAAGAAGTCCCTGCTCCTCAACTGCAACGGCTTCACCGTGTACGACTGCAAGGGGAATCTTGTTTTCCGGGTCGACAACTACCTCGCCGGGAACAAGGGCGAGGTCGTCCTCATGGACGGCGCCGGCAAGCCTCTCCTCACCATCCGTCGCAAGGTTAGCCGACGTTTCTCGTCGTTGTTATTGTTGCGGATCTCAAAAGGATTTTTTTTTGTTTTTTTCAAGGTTATGGCGAAATGGGTAATACGTTAATCGTAAATGGTTTGCGGATCCGAGCTGACGGAGCATTATTTTTTTGATTGCACCAGAGGTTGAGCCTCAGCGACAACTGGCAAGTCTTCAACGGCGAGACGGCGGCGAACCCCCGCTTCACGGCGAGGAAGCACAACAACATGCTCAACACAAAGAGCCTGGCCCAGGTGAGCGTGGGCAGCGGCGGATCCGCGAGCGGGGGCTCCTCGCCGTCCTCGCCGTCCTCCTCCTGGTCCCCCCGGAGCGGCGGCAAGAACGTGGCGTACGAGATCGAGGGATCGTACGCGCAGCGGCGCTGCACGGTGTACGACGCCCAGAGGAGGGTGGCGGCGGAGATAAGGCAGAAGGAGGGGGTCGGGAGCGACGTGTTCCGGCTGGTGGTGCAGCCGGGGATGGAGACGGCGGTGGCGATGGCCCTCGTCATCTTGCTCGACCAAATGTTCGGCACTTCCAGACGGTTCTCGAACTGAATCAGCGCCGAAACGGCCTCGTTTTGGACAGCGAAGTACGTTAGAGAGACGTACATAATTTTTGACGTCATATACATGAACGCCATTTGGAAGCACCACCAACCATCGACATTCTCCACCATTTCCCACTCTTTTAATATAAATATATTTGTCCCCACTTTTTTTTTATGATTTTTCTTTTTTTTTTAATCTGAGAGTTTTTTTTTTCGTTGCTCTTTTTTTTGGAGCTTCGTTTTTTCCTTTTAAATAAAAAACCAAGCTCCAAGTGGGGATGTGTGCGCGTGTGTATGCTGTATTATCGTGTAATTTTCTCTTTTTTTTTTTTTGCCACTTTTTTCCCTTTTTTTTTCCCTTGTTTTTCGGTTCTGGGTGTCGGAAAATTCTAAAAAATAAGGCAATAAAAGTAAAATTATGGTCTTTATGTTATCTGTTGAGTACATTACATTCATTTTCCCTTTCTATGTATTTTGCTTGAGGGTTTCTGCGATGTTGGCTGAATTATGTATAGGATACCAAGTTACATATTATCAACCATAGAAGTTGCGCGAAAAGCTTATCAATCGGAATTTCGAAAATCCAGACACGTTTATGAAAAGCTTGAGGTATAATTTGCAAATCTTGTTGAGATTCTGTACGTCGCATTGCACCCTTCTCTTGCTCAATTTGATTGATGCCTTTGAAACAATACATCATGTTCCTTAAACCAATAAAAAAAAATTTCGCTTTCTCAGATATGATTTAGGGAGTTGGAGAATTATCGAAAATATGATTTGCTCATTTTTATGGTTGAAAAGATATGAAGAAAAAGATGACTAAAGAAAAGAGCGGCTATTTGGAATTACGGAAAAAGTATTAAAATTAAGATAAAGATAAATTGATTTACGTTTAAATTATAGTTGAAAATTCAAATGCCGTTCTAATTTGGAATTCATTTCCATGCACGGAAAGGAAAGGATCGATACAAAGAAAAAAAAATTGGTTTAGACAAGTTTCGTCAAATAGGAAATGGAACGATGAAATAGACGTGCAAATATTATTTATTTTTTAAATATATTTCTTGTCTTTATATGACGATGGGATTAGGTCAAGAAGAAATGGTTAGTTCATCTATTATGATCGTCTTATTCCACTATGTTTTTTGTTTTTTTGTTTTACACGCAATAGAATACGAATACAACTAATGATCCGAGTCCAAGATTCACGAAAAAAAAAAAGGTTATCGAAAAGATGAGTTATACTGTCGTGAAGATTTGCCCTCTCAAATGGAATTTAATAGAACAAATGACAGGAGAAACACTATAATAGCATGGTTCATCTTATTTTATAGAAATTTCGTACTTTCCATGACATTTTTCTTAAAAAGTCATCCATAATCAAAACAAATTTCGCCAAAAAAAAGTTGTCGAAAAGTTGAGTTACATTGTCTAAGAACATCTGTCCTCTTAATTTGAACGCCACCAAAACTAATTTGGGCATTATCATTAGGATAACAGGCGCAATTTGTTTGCCTTCTCAGGGCATTAGGTCAAGATAAGATTACACCTTCCGTCCCTCCACTTTCATGTTTTTTCCCTTAATCGCGTCAATGTATGTTTAGTTCGTCCAATCAGTCCTTGTACTTTCGTGGATTTTCTAATCAAGTCCCAACACCAAATCCAACCGGACTCAGCCGGACTCATCGTCAGACGACCTAAATTATGACGCGGATAAATTAGGCAGATGCCCACATGGACGTGTGTGGAAATATTTAGCCGATAGAAACAACATCGGAGTATGATGTGGATAAAACTTAGTCATTGAGAAACTTCATCCGAGTCGCGCTGCCGGCTGGATTTGGTGTCGAAAATGACTTCATCTGGAAAACTTATGATAGTAGAAAGACTTGATTAGAAAAATTAAAAGCGTAGATACTTGACATGAAAATGCGGGAAAGTATAGGGACGAAAATAGAATTAGTTACTCCTATGGTTACATTAGATCAATGAGCTTAATATCTTATTTAATGCCGTGAATGAAATTAAATTAAGGAGATTTATTTTGTTTAGGTACGAGAGGTTATTGTCTAGTTTGAGAAGGTGCCGCCCTAATTAGTAATACCACGACTTTTGATGATGTGGATGAAGAAGATGGTTCATTTTGTTAACTATGACCATTAGGTAAGCGACCCTTAATCTCCCATTAAATTAGGTTGATTAGCACCTAAACTCCTACCTCTATAATTCTTTGGAAGTCTCGTGTGATTGCATGGTGTTAATTGACTTAAAACTTCTAATGTCATATATATATATATATATATATATATCAAGATCGATGCAAAAAGATGAAAATGAAATAGTACGATGTCGAAAATTAGGAGAATTTTCACTTGTTTTAATCAGATTATGACATGAATCGAAAGTGAACGTAATTTTCAGGAGAATGCTTCAGTTCACACGTCGAAATACATTTAACTCAAGATCAAAGTGCGACTAACGTTACTATTGGTGAAATAATTAAGTGTTTTTCTTCTTCTTTATCTATTCAAACTTCCGTGGTCACGGCGTAGCTCAATCACAAAAAAAAAAAAAATCACTTTTTATTTATTTATATTAGTATATTCGACGCGTTGGATATGAAAAAATTTTTTACTTAGGTAGGTGTACACCTATGCAAACTGTCCGCATTGGTATGTCATTTTCTTCAATTACCAACTTTAGATTGATAAATTTATTCAAGTAAAACCTAGCAAGAACCTACATGATTGCATAGAATAATTTTCGCCCTAAACGTTCACTATCGACATGACATGCATCGACGGTATAGCAACTTATTCACCCAAAGAAGACTAATTCAATAATTTAACGAAGCATTAATTTATCATAAAACCAAAGTTCTATTTAATAAAATGCCAATAAATTGGTATAAGTTCGGTCAGACATGGAGAATATGAGGGCATCTACCTTTGCACCTGAATTTAGCAATCTCTGCCCTAAGTTTATAAAACTTGTTGCTGAGGTACACTTGATGGGAACCGAAAGAGTTCCTTGCAAGTTTACATGACGCCTAGGGCAAAATCATGTGATTACAATAATGAAGTCTCCATAGTTTTGAACATTGGAATGCATGACCATGCATGAAAAGGTTGTGGCCCAATACAAAAAAAAGAATGGAGAGCTTACATAGTCAACTGTTTCATTGGGAGAAGGTCAAGAGTTTGGCAGCGGCGCGACTAGTATATCCGGACATGGCGCTCGCCATGGCCGGCATCAACTTTAGATAGTCCGATGGTCTTTTGGGTAGTTTCGAAGCACCAAACTCATCAAATAGGTGGATCCGATTCGGGTTGAAAGTGATCCCACCCAAATAAACCAATTTGGACCGCTTTAATCAATTTCCATTAAAGGCAAATACAGTATCCAAACTGAAGTGAGAACGCCAAGCTAGCAAGGGCAAAAGAGAATGAAAAGACTCATAGCTGTGATTTAAGTCTACACAAGTTATAAACCCATTTAAGACACATTTAACACTCATATTATGTTCAAATCCATTATGACCCATTTATTGATATAGTTACCCTGAATAACAACTCAATCCATCATGTAAGGGTCTTAAGAAATGGATTTTTGACCCATTTTAGCAGTTCTATAATTTTCTAAATAAGGTAGTTTCTTTTTCGAAGCATAACAGGACACACCCGTTGTCGATCCAATAACTCAGGAGAGCATCCAATAACTCAGGAGGGCATGCGTTACTTGCGGTTTACTAGTACATCATTAGAAAAAGGCAAATAAAAAAAAATTGAAGTTTTGCTAGCTGTTATATTCAAAGTCAAAGCACTATGATCATTTTCATCAGTTCATGTACATATTATCTATGTACCAATAAAACTTAGAGACTATCACATAATGAGTCTCTCATGGTCGGTCGTGCCGGCCAGGTCATTGCTGGTCGCAATTTTTGGGAAGCAAGGTCGGGACACGAGGCCAGATCGCGGTGCCAACTACCTCCCTGATTGCTCGGCATTCAGCGTAGATTCAATTCATGACTACATTCTTCAATTCTATCATGTAATAGTCACTGAACTCTTTCTTCAATTTACATTTGCCTAAAGCAGAATAAAAAAAGAAGAACAATGAAAAGAGTAAATAAACAAAACAATACCTTCTTACCTAGTCGTAGGAAAGTACCACTTGAGCGTTCTTGGAAGCCCTTTGATGGCGTAGAATCGACTGGGAAACTTCGAGCAATCTGCGTGGATCGTGACCCTCCGCAGAATTCGATCCATCTGCCTCGACTTTACAAGCGTCGATGAGCATCATATCCAAGACAAGCGCCTCTTTAAGGATAAACTTCACCAGGTCATGCAAGCCGCTAGACCAGTAATGCCTAGGATCAAATCGAACAATGTCGACCTGCCTCAAGTGTCGATCCAAACATTCGAGCTTATTCTTCCACTTTAAGGGTCCCGAGTATTTCCTCGTACGGAAGGCGAATGCCTTGATGTTCTTTTCGAACTCGAGCTGCACAGATGACACCGAGAACAGTGACAAGTCAAAACATAACAGAGATGAAAATATTCATTACTGCTAAATCCGTGCAACACATAAAGGCAGCAGTAACGACAGGGCATCATCAATTGGAGGGTGACCAAATTAGTTCCTCCATATGATGCTATGTTCCTGTAAATTTTCCAAACCATGAAGGCACAGATAATACTGTATTTACTCAGAAAGAGCTAGTTTGGAGAGGAATTTACCGACTTCCAAAACGGTTCAGCTATCTTGATGACCAATTTCTCCACCTGTGGTGAACTTCCTATCATGTTCAATATACCAGGACATTCCCATGGTTGACAACGAGTGTCTAGTGTAAGACATTTGCAATTGGGAAGCAAAGGAGGCAAATCTCCCTCCTGCAAACATGACAGAACCTGCAGCACATCCGACCCAAAGACAGGAAAGAGGAAGGACTGTCAGAATATTTCTCGATCAGTTCATACAAAATCTACAGAAACCATAATCCTAATCCAGGATCTAATTTTCCAGAATAAACTAGGTGCACACTGCAAAGGAAGCCGACCATTACAAAGCCATAAAGAGAAGGTAGTGACACCACTTCACAAAATCACAGGACCTACTATCACAAAAAGAAGTCACTGCGCTATGGAACAATAGATAGGGGTGTCAAAAAGCCCTTGGCCTGATAACCCAACCATTTTTGGTTCAATAACATGAATCAGTTGGATTCTCAATGTTTGGGACAGGGGAAAAAAAAACAGAATTCAAATGGTCAGTTTGTGTTCTGGGTAAAGAACCGAGCCAACTTGCCAATATTCCTGTGAATGAACATGATTGTGAAGGGAGGAAAAGAATAAACAGATTTAAATAGACTAAGAATCGCCATGTTTGCTTTGCCGGAGCGATACGCATCTGCCCCTAGTCAGCAGTTATCAACCATCGAATGTAAAGGGAAGTGAATTTCCAACATAGAAACAAGCTAGCCAAATTGGCGCAAGATCCCATTGTTGGCTAAGTACCGTATACGTGTCAACGGCGATATGGAGTATGAAACTTCTCTAATTGTCATGTTCTTAAAGGAAACAGATTTTAGTAGTCCATGAACATGGCAAAACAGGGCTCCAGAGCTACCTAAGCATGTGCTTCAACATGTCCACACATCAGTTTGCGTAATACTTCAGGTACATCCACAGATATAAATGTGAAGTCGAATCTAGCATCTTGACTAAGCTACAAAGGCAAAACACAAGTAGTACCAAATCCCCACCTGAAGGTACCAACACCCAACTACAAGTTTAGTAGCATTGCACAGCTTCTTAAGGATTCCCCTCACCAAGCTGCGCGGCCATCTGTAGTAATCAAATCGATCCCTGTGATCGATACTCATGGAGAAATTCAACTCGGCCTCGGTCACAGAGCTGGCCTCGGCCAATCTCAACTCCATCCTGGGGAAATTACCCCGCAGGCGCAGCGTCTGCAAATGAGGAGCTGAAACCTCCAGCGGAGAGCCTTCGGGGGACGAGTAAAGCCACCCATCAATCACCAATTCTCTCATCCTCCTAGAGCGAACCTCGATTCGGGCCGCGCCGCCACAACACTGCAGCTCGAGGGACTCGAGCACGGGACTGCCCGCGAAAACCGCCCTGATCTCGTCATCCGTCAATTGCAAGTACGCCATAGACAGAACCCTGAGAGAGGCCCAATTGATGGCGCCGCTCCATGACCCGAACCCCATTCGGCCGCCGCACAATCGGAGCTCCACCAGCGAAGGGCAATCGCGGAGGGTTCGCAGCACCGGAAAGGGTTGTTCGGAGCGCGCGAGCTCGAGGCGCAGGTCCTTGACACCGCATGCGACGGCGAACGACAGCCAAGACTCGAGCTTGGACTCCACATTGGGTATTAGGCAGGGGAGATCAAGGTGGAATTTTGCGACGTGGGTCGAGGAGCGGAGGTCGAGGACCGCGCCGACGAAGGAGCAGCATGCCGCCACCGACGAGGGCGGCGCGTCCCGGGGGAGAGAGAAAGCGAGGGTCGGGACGGTGTCGCATAGCGCGCGCCACCTGGTCGACAGGGCGCGGGTCTTAAAGGCGTCCTTCGTGGGCAAGAAGGAGAAGATGTGGTGGACGATGGAATCGGGCAACAGGCTTATGTGATCATCGCCTTCTCTTTGCAGCCGTTGTTCTACTTCTTCGCCAGCATCATCGCCTGCGATGGCCAAGCTTCGACGTCGTCTGTAAAGTGGAGTGCGAGAGCCTGAACATGCACTCCCCGCCATGGATTCCGTGCAGTGTCCCCTCTCCCCTTTTTCTGTACTTTTTAAAGAGTAAAAAGCTTCGACAGAACAAAAGGCTCGCATTTTCCCACTTGTATGGCTGGCACTTTTTTTTTATTTTTTTAAAAACCATTCTATCCTTTTTTTTTTGTGTGCCCATATATAAATTTATATACTGCCTTTTTAATTTATTATTTTGTCAATTCTTTTTCATTTCTTCTTTTTCCGCTTATGGGTTTGACTTTCCTCCTCCTTCCTTTGCACGCAGGCATTCGCCCTATCGGATCCGGATCCCCTAACATAGTGGAGGGGTGACATAATAGATCTGGGTCGTCCGATTCAAAAATGGACGGCCCAGATTGATCAATTCAAAATTTTAAATTTCCCTCCAAAATTTTTTCCCCCTCTTACAAAGATGATGTGGATCAATCTGGGCCATCCATTTTGAATTGGACGGCTCGGATTGAATAATGTTACCCCTAACATTATGTTAGGGGATCCAAATCCCGCTCTGTATGCCTCCCATTCCTCCTCCTCCTTCTTCTTCCAGAAACCCCGATGTCCTCTATTTGTGATCTATGATGACAATCCCGATCCTCCACTCTTTCATCGACATTGGCATTGGGCTCATCTATTTATGATCTATGATGACAATCCCGCTCCTCCACGCTTTCATCGTCGACACCGGCATTGAGCTCACCGGTGACCTCCCTAGCAAGCCTCTTTTCTCTGCATGCAAGCTGTTCTTACACCATGGAAGGTAATATTAACAAGTCCCGCTTCTCTCTACAAGTAGCCGTAGATCCGATTTGGGAATCGGACTTGATCCATGGTAATTCCACTTTGGAAGTTCAAATGAGTGCCCAACCGTGACGTTCCAGGCGGGTCACCACCAAGAGAAAATAACAGTAAACAGGCCAAGATCGGCACCCGAAAGTTATGTGAGCTAGAAAGTTACTTGCCTTCTCCTCGAACACGGTTTGAACCACCACCGCACGACACTTCACTTCCCGAGCCGACCTAGACGACGACAAAGTACGGCGAGAGTTCAAAGGTAAGATGGCGAGACAAACGGAGGACGGCGCGATGGCGAGAGCTCCATGGGGGCGGGTGACATGCACGAAGAAGGATAAGAAGAGAGGAAGAGGGGGAGCGAGCTTCAATCTTCCTTTGGGGCAAACCGAAAAATGAGAAAGAAAGAGAGACTGAGGGATAGATTGCATGGTCTTAGCGGGGGAGGTGGCGGCGGTGGCATGTGCCCACCACTTGTAATTCTCGGCCACCATGTGGCAATTCCTTGATAATTTCACTATGTTCACCGACAGAATATTCCACCTATTAACTTCACAGGTGGGAACTCAGGACATCACATCAACAAGTCTCGGGATCGCCTGATTTCAGGAACTAATAACCTTGGTTTGCCGTGCAGATCCATGGCCATAACCTCCAATTCCGTGGGAGCACACTGAGAAAAAAAAAAACAAAGGTTTTTTTTAAGGAGAGCAAACCAGAAGCATATTTCATCTCTTCCATCCATTGGAGTGCTCCAGCATCATCGGAGCGTGCAGTCATTTCACTCCTTGTGAAATCAAACAAACAAAAATTGCATGCCATATCTACGGCACGAGTCACCTTTGGAAATAAAGCGATGTTTGCAGACCCTGCAAATAACCTGCATCTGGGGATATGTCCAAACCTTTCACCGATCCGTCTATTTCCCCCAAGTCGAATCAAGTATCGAAACACAACTCAAAAAGTATTCATGTAAAATGTAGGGGAAACGGTCCACATACCTTCAGAAAGAAAAGCGTGACGATTTCTGGTCAAAGTAGGGCTGTGAATAATGTGGGGGGATATGAGCAATCTTGTGCCAATCGTAGGGCTTGTGATTAATAGAGGGAATGCCTTGCGAAAGAGAGACAAAGGCGTGGAAACGAAGAGGAAGCAGGAGGAGGAAGTCGGACATGTAAGGGTAAAAAGAAGAAAGGAAATGAAAGAGTTGACAAAATAATAAATATAAAATTAAGCACATAAATTTGTACCATAAGTGGCGGATCACACAAAAGATAGAATTGTCAAAACATACACAAAAAGGAGTGTCAAAGCCATAGTGAGAGTGGAGGGGAGTAAAAAGCGGTCAAAAACCCTAAATTATGTTCGATGACACATTTATTTCAAATTTTTTTTACACTAAAAATCTTAGACTTATATCCGAATGACGCATTTACCTTCCCTCTATTTCACTTAAAAATCTTAGGTCAAAAATGTGACATGGCGCTTGTTGTCGCGACCCAAAGAATATTTAATTTTTTTTTTCAGGTGAACGGATTATCAGGTTAATTGACTAACCTAATTCGGACCCTCCCAAGTCCTACCGAATCGCAACTTAAGTTCTTTTCATGCAAAGATTTTTTATTTGGAGTCGCCACTAATCATTTTTGGTAGGTCGATTAGAAACCTAAATAAATTAGCGGGAGAACTAATTTATTTCTGCGAACCAGAAAAAATGAGTTCGGGGACTTGATTACGCTAGATTATTCTAACGCCCTTTCGGTACCATTTTATTTCATGAAAACTCATTTGGAATGATTGGGAAAAAGTTTGGGTCAAACTGACCAGAAGAGTAAAATGGTCATTTTTCAAGGATCAGGAGGTGGAAACATCAAAAATAGGATTGGCTAGTCCAAAATTTTTTTATTTAGATACGCATAAATTAACGACAACACAAATACGAATGTGGTATGTGGATATGGAGACATGCGAGTATGACATGACATAATCGAAATTTAAATCAATTCATTTGGATAAGGAAATTCTCGAAGATTTAATGGCTAGAATTATTACCTGATTTGACAGATTTGATTGTCGAATTCGGATCTTGTGTCGCCTTATGGATCAAGTTGTGGCTCGAACGATGGGAATGAACTCGTGACTTGTGTTGATCGGTAGAGAAATTAGTGATGGTAACACCAAGATTTAAACTTCCATCATCTTCAAAACTCTCTTTCAAAAAAAGATTCTTTCTTTTTTTTTCTTTCTCTCTAATTTTTTTTCAATCTCTCAAAACTCTCTCAAGCATCCAAAATTTTCTTTCTCCCAAAAATTCCCCCCTCCTAAACTCACTTCTTCCTCCTTTTATAGCCTACTCATCCATCTCCCATTCTAATTTTTCCACTAACTCTATCTCCCATTCTAATTCCTCCACTAACTCTTCTTCATTTTCATCTTCCTTTCTTCATCTCTTATCTCACATTCTAATTTCTCCACTAACTCTTCTTCATCTTCATCTTCCCTTCTCCATATCTATCTTCCATTCTACTAACTCTTCTTCATCTCCATCTTCCATTCTCTATCCTCATCTTATTTTCTCTATCTTCCCATCTTCATCTCATTTTCTTCATCTTCTCTTCTCCATCTTCCCTTCTCTATTCTAATTTCTCCACTAACTCTTCTTTTTGTTATTTACAAAATAATCTCTCAAGAGTTAGGTATTTGCACTCTAGTCCCTGAGATTTTAAGTATTTGCAATTCGGTCCATGGAGAAATATTTCTTTAAGTTCAAATCTCCTTACAATTTTTAACACACCTACCGCATGTTTAGTCGAAATTCACCGCATATTAAATTTAGACTTATTTCTTGCTGCAGAATTTAAAGCCCTTTCGCAAAATTAAGTCATTCTGAGTATAATTGGGCCAAGATGAAAATTTAGGATATTAGAGAATAATGTCACAACTTCTAAAAGTGAAAAATGAAAATAAATTGACTCAAATTAAAATTTTTTTAGGCCCGATTCGAGATTATGCTCGTGAAGGAATACACGACCCTGAATTGGATTTTTTAAATTTATGATGGCCAACATGAAAAGGGATTTAAAATAAAAATATTGACTATTTTTATGTATTTTTGTGGCCTCAAATGCTATTATTTATGAAATATTTTCCTAATTTCTAAAAAATATATTAAAAAAATACATAAAAAATACGAAAAAATTTTTTTTGCTAAAAAATGGTTGCCTAAGCTTGGCCTGTCACATCCCCGAGTCCCACATCGCCTAGGGGGGAGTCCTGGGCTGGTATATAAGGCTTGGGCTCTCCTTAAACTTGCATGAGGCCTTTTTTCGGGGGATGTCTAGAGAAATTAAAACCGTGAGGACTATGTGTCCAAAGCGGACAATATCGTGCAAGTGGGACCCAAGGTCCTTACAATTGGTATCAGAGCCGACTCCCGACCGCGTGTGGGACCACAGTGGGCGCTCGTTGGTGCACGCGGGGGTGTCCCGTGATGGTGCACAGCGGGGACGCTGTGTCCCAAGGGGGAGGGATTGTCACATCCCCGAGTCCCACATCGCCTAGGGGGGAGTCCTGGGCTGGTATATAAGGCTTGGGCTCTCCTTAAACTTACATGAGGCCTTTTTTCGGGGGATGTCCGGAGAAAATAAAACCGTGAGGACTGTGTGTCCAAAGCGGACAATATCGTGCAAGTGGGATCCAAGGTCCTTACACAAGGTCCTCACGGTTTTATTTTCTCCGGACATCCCCCGGAAAAAGGCCTCATGCAAGTTTAAGGAGTGCCCAAGCCTTATATACCAGCCCAGGACTCCCCCCTAGGCGATGTGGGACTCGGGGATGTGACAATCCCTCCCCCTTGGGACACAGCGTCCCCGCTGTGCACCTTCACGGGACACCCCCGTGTGCACCAACGAGCGCCCACTGTAGTCCCACATGCGGTTGGGAGTCGGCTCTGATACCAATTGTAAGGACCTTGGGTCCCACTTGCACGATATTGTCCGCTTTGGACACACAGTCCTCACGGTTTTATTTTCTCCGGACATCCCCCGGAAAAAGGCCTCATGCAAGTTTAAGGAGAGCCCAAGCCTTATATACCAGCCCAGGACTCCCCCTTAGGCGATGTGGGACTCGGGGATGTGACATGGCCAAAGCTTCCAAAGTTGATTTTTTAATTTTATGAATTTTTATGGATTTTCTATTAATTTTCGAAAGTAAAAATATTGAAAAATACTAAAAATATGGAAAATACTTTTTTGGTCAAAATTGATTCCCTAGGCTTGGCCAAGGTCCCCAAAGTTGATTTTTTTAATTTTATGAATTTTTATGGATTTTCTATTAATTTTAAAGAGAAAATGTGATAAAAAAAATCAGGTGTCAACAGCTGCTCCTCTTTGAAAGGAAGCTTGGCAGAGGTTCATTTCAAAGACGAGAAGACACCTGAATCCTAATCGACTCAACACAAGGAAAAAAAAAGTTGTGACACTTGATTTCCAATACCCTCCGTAGCAAGTTTCGATCCAGACCCAGTTTGAGGGGGCTTTCATGCAGTAAGGGAGAGACAAAGATGAGAGTTTATCTGGCACTTACCTGCTCGTTATATGGCGGTACCTGACACACATGGTGTACTGGAAATGGAGTAAGAACCTAAGGATTCGTTATAAGAAAACCTTAGGGTGGTTGAACTTGGACTCGTATGGTAGGTCAACCCAAGGTAGATTCCTGTATGGTGGGTCACCCTATGGAAATACCTGTAAGGAGGACTTTGTGCCTGTAGAAAGGACTTGGTGCATGTAAGAAAGACTTTTGGTTGCCTGTAAGAAGGACTTTTGTGCCCGTAAGAAGGACTTTTGTGCCTGTAAGAAGGACTTTAAGAAGGACTTTTGGTTGCCTGTAAGAAGGACTTTTGGTTGCCTGTGAGAAGGACTTTTGTGCTTGTAAGAAGGACTTTTGGTTGCCTGTGAGAAGGACTTTTGTGCCTGTAAGAAGGACTTTTGGTTGCCTGTAAGAAGGACTTTTGTGTGCCTGTAAAAAGGACTTGGTGCCTGTAAGAAGGACTTTTGGTTGCCTGTAAGAAGGACTTTTGTGTGCCTGTAAGAAGGACTTGGTGCCTGTAAGAAGGACTTTTGGTTACCTGTAAGGACTTTGGTGCCTGTAAGAAGGACTTTTGGTTGCCTGTGAGAAGGACTTTTGTGCCTGTAAGAATGATTTAGTGCCTATAAGAAGGACTTTTGTGTGCCTATAGAAAGGACTTTGGGTGTGCCTGTAGAAAGGACTTTGGGTGTGCCTGTAAGAAGGACTTTTGTGTGCCTATAGAAAGGACTTTGGGTGTGCCTGTAGAAAGGACTTTGGGTGTGCCTGTAAGAAGGACTTTTGGTACATGTAAAAAGGACTTTTGGGTTATAAGGGGTGCTATTCTGGGATTTGGGGAGACCAGGAATCCGGCAGAAGCTCAGACCCGATCTATATTCTCTTGCATCTCAAGCATAAACAAGGAGGTAGAGATCAAAACATTTTGAATATTTCTGTTTTCGAGATAAAACATGCTTCATTAGAGAAGTTGGATACTTGCATGTGTCGCACTAGATAATTGTAGGAATTCATTCTTTTAAAAGGTTCAGGTGGAAGATATACTTACCTGAGAATTTAGAGGACTGCCTGGTGATTTCTTGACAACTAGGCTTGTTCATTTAATAATCGTCAAACGGATTTCGAGGCCTTGGCTGGTAACTCGAACATCGGGAACTTGTTACCTGTCAAGCAGTATTCGAGGTAACATTTGCAAGTATTCTCATCAATGAGTCCATTGGTTCATGCAAAACTATTCAGCAAAGTTTGCAATGATTAAAACCGTATGTGTATGCTCATAATGTGGATCATGCATGACTGTCGCGACCCTCTAAAAAAATTTAAATTTTAAAAGGGGTTAACGGATTATTAGGTTAATTAGATTTGACTAACCTAACGCGAACCCTCCCAAGCCCTACCGAATCGCAACTTTGGTTTTTGTTTAAATGATTTTGAAATTTGGAGTCGCCACTAATCGTTCTTGGTAGGTCGATTAGAAACCTAAATAAATTAGCAGGAGAACTAATTTATTCCTGCGAACCAGAGATTATGAGCTCGGGGACTTGGTTACACTAGTTAATTAAAACTAATTCCTTTTCGGTACCTTAATTTCATGGATATCCTAATTCGGCAACTTAGGCTTGGTTTATTCCTAAGGCTCTAGTAGGGTATTCTCTTTTGTGTTTTCACTTTTTAAATAGGATGCATGGATGATATATATTTTTATTTGTTATATTTTTTTAAGTGTTAAAGATTCCCTGAAGCCGAAAGAGGGAGTGTGTTAACGACTTCTGGGCAGTATTACGACCTACTCATCTTTTGGGTCTGATGATTCAAAAATTAAATTATAGGAAGTACATGACAGTGAATAAACACCTCCAATGGGAGGCCTAGCATTGGCTTGGCTCTTCCCTTTAGGATTTAAGGTATAGGTATTTAAGTTGCAAGTATTTAAACTACTGTAAGTAAAAACCTCCAATGGGAGGTTAAGCATTGGCTTGGTTCTTCCCTTTGGGATTTAAGGTACAGGTATTTAAGTTGCAGGTATTCAACTACTGTAAGTAAAAACCTCCAATGGGAGGCTAAGCATTGGCTTGGCCCTTCCCTTTGGGATTTAAGGTACATGTATTTAAGTTGCAGGTATCTAACTACTGTAAGTAAAAACCTCCAATGGAAGGCTAAGCATTGGCTTGGCTCTTCCCTTTGGGATTTAAGGTACAGGTATTTAAGTTGCATGTATTTAACTACTGTAAGTAAAAACCTCCAATGGGAGGCTAAGCATTGGCTTGGCTCTTCCCTTTGGGATTTATGGTGCAGGTATTTAAATTACGGATGGATTTTGTCCTCTCCATTTTGTGGTATGAATTCTTTAAAATGAAATACAACGAATTGATTCAACAATTTGAAATTTGTGCGCGCTTGAGGACTCCTCCAAGCCGATTTTGTGCTTCCATAGGGTTGACCATTGATAGAGAGCTGCGGCTTCCTGACATAAAATAGAGTGAAGTGTCAGTATACAAAATATGTGCTAATCTGCACCTAAAACCAGAAAAGTGGAAAGAGTACTTATCTCCCATTTTTTTGGGAGGGATTTCTATAATTGATTTTCGCTCTATATGTTCCAAATATAGAGAGTTTCTTTTGAATTAAGAGGGACTTTTAGTCACAGATCAGTTGAGAAATCGGTGGACAGCTTAGGAGCTTGTCTGGGCCGATTTTTGCATCTCTACGAGATTTTTGCTGTTGACGTAGAGATATCCTTTTCCTGACATAAAATATGGGAAAAAAATGGGAGATGGAGAAAGTGTATACAATTTGTGCTAATTTGCGAGTAAAACCCTAAATAAATAAATGAATAAATAAAAACACTTAGCTCGAATTTACTTGCTCGTTGACGAGGATGAACTCTTGATTTATATTGATCGATGAAGGAATTTGTGATGATAACCCCTAGTTTTAAACTCCCATCATCTTCAAAATTCTCTCTCTTTTGGTACTTTCTTCTTTCAAATTTTTCTTTAATCTCCCAAAACTCTCTCAAACATCCAAAATTTTCTCTCCAAAAAAGTTCTCCCAAACACTTTAAATTTTCTCTCCCCAGAATCCCCTCTCAAGCTCACTTCTTCCTCATTTTATAATCTACTCATCTATCTCCCATTCTAATTTTTCCACTAACTCTATCTCCCATTCTAATTTCTCCACTAACTCTTCTTCATTTTCATCTTCCATTCTCCATCTCTATCTCACATTCTAATCTCTCTACTAACTCTTCTTCATCTTCATCTTCATCTTCCCTTCTCCATATTTATCTCCCATTCTAATTTCTCCACTAACTCTTCTTCATCTCCATCTTCACTTCTCTATTCTTATCTTCCATTCTAATTTCTCTACTAACTCTTCTTCATCTCCATCTTCCCTTCTCTATTCTTATCTTATTTTCTCCATCTATTCTTCTCCGACTTCTCTTCTTCATCTCCTCTTCTCAATCTTCCCTTCTCTATTCTAATTTATCCACTAACTCTTCTTTTTGTTATTTGTAAAATAATCCTTCAAGAGTTAGGTATTTGCACTCTAATCCTTGAATTTTAAGTATTTACAATTCAGTCCATGAAAAAATATATTTCTTTAAGTCCAAATCTCCTCACAATTTTTGACACACCAAAATTTACCACATGTCAAATTTAAGCTCATTTTTTGCCGCTGAAAATAATGCAGAATTTAATTAAAGCCCTTTTACAAAATTAAGTCATTCTGGGTATAATTGAGCCAATATGAAAATTTAAAATATTAGAAGATAATGTCACAACTCATAAAAAGTGAAAATTGAAAATAAGTTGACTTAAATTAAATTTGTTTAGGCCCGATTCGAGATTATACTCGTGAAGGAACACGTGACTCGAATTGGATTTTTCTGAATTTGCGATGGTCAATATGAAAATAGATTTAAAATAAAAATATTAACTATCTTTGTGTATTTTTTTGGCCTCAAATGTTATTTTTCCAAAATTTTCAAGTATTTTTGTATTTTTTTAAAAACAATTAAATATATATATATATATATATATAAAATATGAAATTTTATTTTTTATTCAAAAATGGTTGCCTAGGCTTGGCCAAGGCTTCCAAAGTTGATTTTGCAATTTTCTCATTTTTTCTTTATTTTTCATGAATTTTCGAAAATAAAAATACTAAAAAATACTGAAAATATGAAAAATCATTTTTTTTGTCAAAATTAGTTCTCTAGGCTTGGCCAAGGTCCCCAAAGTTAATTTTTTAATTTTATGAATTTTTATGGATTTTTCAAAAAATAAAAATGCCGAAAAATACTAAAAATTTTTAAAAGAGAAAAGATGATTAAAAATCTGGTGTCAACAATGACTATTCTGTCGAGTTTGCATTTCTAATTCTGTCTAGGGAGGTTATCATGTCATGAATACCTCGAATGTAACTTGAATAGGGACTTCAGTCCGAAAGAGCTTTCTCTCACTCTCGAGAAATGCTTGTTTATCCTGATTGCAGGATTTGAAAAGAAAGCACTCAACCTTACCATTATCGCATTCAGCGAGGGTCTAAGTAATGTCGCCATTGATACGACCAAGCCGATCTGGAGGTCTTGATTAGGACCTTTAATATAGGTTGGGTCAAAGGCTTATCAAAGGGGACTCATTTGAGGTCAAGGCCATTGACAAAAAAGTCTTCATCATCTGCTCCGGGTTTACAAGTCAAGAACCCTGCAAAATGAGAGAGAAATAATCTTGCTCGAACTTCTTCGAGCGATGCTTAAAGTCATTCAACTCTTACATTAATTCAAGTGCTCTAATCAGAAGAGACTTTCAAGGGTCGTAACGTAGGTCGGGATTTGAGTCTGAAAAACGAAGGGCTCATTTTGACTCAGAAAAATATATGAGAAGGGCTTGGTGTTGGTGATCATTGCAGTCTTGTCACCGATCTTTGACCTTCCTGAATTCGTCTTCAATGAATACCACCATTGGCTGAGGGGTGGTAGTTCTTTTACACTTTGCAAACTGACTTCTTTGGGGATCCTTTTTCGGGAATTCAAAATGTATGTTCGAAGTCAGAAGTTCATTACAGATATATAGGCATTGGCCTTGCTTTTGATAGGTACTTTACTCTTTCTGCCCGAGATTCTTTGGAGTAGCCTTTGCTTTTTGTACTCCCGACTCCCTTTTGTTTGGAAGCAGGCCCATTTTCTTTAGGCTACACTTGTTTTTCTTTTTCTTTTGTTTAACAATCTTGTGATTTTGAATTTAAGCAACAAGATGATTTTCAACAAATGATACTAGACATTACATGAAAGTCTAGCATATGAAATGGGCTCATTCGAGATTTCTGTATTGGCCCAATTATCGTCAATTTTGCTCTTTGGGGGGAAGGCGTTATCTTTGCATTGAAATGAGCAATGATCACCAATATGGGCTTGAGAAATGAATTTGCAGGTTCAAATGGGCTAAGCAAAGGATGAGTGTGTAGGATAGAGAAACGAATACTCTTCGTCATCCTAAAGCACTTGAATTAAAGTTCGAATATCATGCAAAGAAATACTTCAAGATTGATGTTAGTCTAAGCAAGAAAATCTCTAACCCCTTTTCATCATGATATTTCTGCAACTATCTTTATTTGGCCCCTGATGTGGGGTGGTTCTTGACAGGGGTTACAAAATGAAACCGTCGCTCAAATGGGTTGTCAATGGTTACCTGAAGTGTTTGGGATGAAGAATGAATGCCTCATTCACTTCGACTATCGTATCTTTTGCGAGAAAACCTATTACCTTGGACAATGCGAAATCTGTCTTCCGCTCAACTCACTGTGGATTAAATATAGGACGTATGTGTAAATGGCTTGCCTTTCATCGTCCTGTCATGCCCCATTCTGTACATTCGATGCATCGTGTACAGTTTATGTCCCCAGTCAAAATTGACAAATTGAACATGCAGAACAGTCATGCATAAATCATGAAATGTGTAAACATCATGCAAATATGGCAATACAATGTACAAGTATGGAAATTGCCCTTGGCTGTGTGGGTGGATCAAACACGTTGGGGGCCTATTCCCCGAGTCGATGAGTAGCTTGTTTCTGGTTTTGCCTCTTTTCGATCCAGGGTTCACCATTGATTTCCCCTATTTCATCAGACAGATCGCATCAGGCGATCATAACTTGGCCCCTTGGGGCTATTTTCTTTGACGTATCAGATGTTAGTTTAACATTTCCTGTAAAAAGGAAGGAGACATGTTAGCTAGTATTAGAAATGATGAACTGGACACGATACTGAGTTACCCTTCAGTGCTTCGCGCAACTCCTTTACCAGTTTTACCACTCGGGATTTTCTCCGTGGGTATGTCAAGTTAGACATTTCCTGTCAAACAATGGAGGAGAAGGCGTGTTAGTCAGTATTAGAAATGATGAATTGAATACGATACTGGTTTACCCTTTATCTTGAATGTTTTGCGTGACTCCTTTTATTAACTTCACCGGATCGAGTTTGTCTCCACTTTTGGTGGGCATTTCATCATTAGAGCCAAGGTTGTGGCAGAGTATCGACTTTGGTATCGCTCGTCTAACATTTCTATTTCCTTCTGCAAAAAGAAATGTGCAAAAGGTTGTATTATTCATTTTAATACTTACAACATTCCCTAACCTTGGGGATCGAACTCGGGATGTTTCGAACCATTGTCATTCCCCATGCCATCCGGTCCACAAGACTGTAGGCGTTCGTGGAGGTTCGCCTTTAAATGTTGATCTTTGAGGTGACCTGGTCTTGCAATTCCATGTCTCGATTCTTTTCAAGGCAACTTACAATCTCTGTTGAGACGGAAGAAAGTATTTCAGAATTTGAGACAATCCTAGATAAATTGGAACGATACAAAATTACCCTTCTTTGAAACTGCTTGGGCTTTTTATTTGCAATTTCCTTGTTTGAAGCCGTCGATCCTCTGTCGGAGAAATATATTCACCTGAGGCAAGTACCGCACAAGAGATATCATTGGAATGAATACATTTCACCTGTTCCAGTAAATTTGCATCAGTATGACCCTCAATAGTGATTTTGGTGGCTTGTTGATTCGGGAGCTTTCCCTGAACCTGGGCTCACATGAAATAAATGCGTGTATGCATAAATGCATGAAATGCATGTAATAGTCCTAAAGTGACTCAGATTGTCCAAAAGGTAGCCAAAGCGGCTCCTGCTTTCATTTCAAGGATGATATTGCTTGACTGCATCCGCATTTACAGGATATCCTAACTCTTTCCCATCCATGTTTACAAGAATCAAAGCTCCCCCAGGAAGGACCTTTTTGACGACAAAAGGACCCTCATAATTTGGGGTGAACTTGCCCCCGGGATGAGAAACATTTGGAACTGTCTTTTTCACTACCAGATCTTCTACTTTAAAATTCCTGGGCCTAACTTTTCGATTGAACGCTTTGGCAACTCTTCTCTGGTAGCTCCGACCATGACATATTGCCCTTAGACGCTTTTCGTCAATCAGGTTCAACTATTCATACCTCTGCTGCATCCACTCTGTTTCGGAGAGTTTGACTTGGGATAAGATTCTCAGAGAGGGGATTTCAACATCTATCGGTAGAACTGCCTCCACACCGTAAACTAGGGAATATGGGGTTGCTCCAATCGAGGTTCGTATCTAAGTCTGATATGCCATCAACGCGTACGGCAGTTTCTCATGCTAGTCTCTATAATTCTCTGTGGTTTTCGCCAGGATTTTCTTGATGTTCTTGTTTGCCGCCTCTACAGCTCCATTCATTTGTTAGCGATAGGGAGACGAATTAAGATGTCGAATGTTGAATGATTGTAGGAGATCATTGACTATCTTATTGTTCAAATTGGAGCAATTGTCTGTGATTATCGCTTGAGGGGCCCCATATTGGGAGATGATATCCCTTCTGATGAACTTGGCTACATTCTTTGCTGTGACATTCGCATACCAAGATAAAGCGGTGCCCATTGGAAGCATTAGGGTGAATCGGACCGATCACGTCTATCCCCCACATGGTGAATGGCCAAGCCTCCGACATCTGATGGAGCTTGTTCGGGGGTGCGTTAATTCTGTCGCCGTATACCTGGCACTTACATGTTGGTTGCAGTCTGCCTCCATGGTCATCCAATAGTAACCAAGCCGCATGATTTTCTTTGCGAGGAGGTGGCTGTTCATATGAGGACCGCATATCCCTTCATGGATCTCTTTCATGAGCATGTTTGCTTCTTTAGCGTCTACATATCTCAATAGGACTGAATCGAAGGATCTTTTATAGAGAGTTTGCCCGCTTATGTCGAGCCCATCCTCTACTTGCAACAACGAAGACAGAGTAGCTAATGCGTCTGCGAAGGGATTCTGGGTCCTTGGCAGATATTCGAACGAGATTTCGTCAAAATTATCGGTTAACTCCTCTAGCAACTCATGATAGGGAATGAGCTTAGAATCTCTTGTTCTCCATTCCCCCTGAGTCTGGAGTCCCCATAAACTTGTAACCTTCGCACCTTCATGGAGATGGCTAATTGCAGCCTAGAATACAAGCTTCGTATTCTGATATATTGTTGGTGCATGGAAATACCAACTTCGCGGAAACCGGATAATGTAAGCCGTCCGGAGATATCAATACTGCCCCAGTTCCAGATCTGGCCAAATTAACGGCACCATCAAAATACATGGTCCACTTATCATCAGACAATACGAGGATTCGATTCTCGACCTCCTCCTCATCAGAGATTACAAACCCTTGTGAATTTTCTGCCAATATGTCGGCTATGGCCCGCCCTTGCCTGACTTCTGAGGTGAACTCCTTATGTCAAATTCTGATAACAGTACTTGCCATTTGGCCAGCTTTCCCAATAAGGCGGGTTTCTCCACCAAGTATTTAATTGGGTCGCATTCTGTTACCAACTGGATATGATGGTGGAGGGTATATTGTCTCAACCTGTGGAGTACCCAAATTAGCGCGACGCACGTCCTTTCAACCATCGGGTAATTAGCCTCCGATTGCGTGAACTTCTTACTCAAGTAATAAACTGCTCGCTCCTTCCCGTCCTCCGATTTTGTTTGGGCGAGTAGAGCTCCTAATGATTCCCGATATATCGTCAAGTACAGAGTCAAGGGGACTCCCGGGGTTGGTGGTACCAATACTGGAGGTAGGATCAAATACTCCTTGATCTTCTCAAATGCCTCATGGCATTCTGAATCCCAAATGACTTTGGCACCCTTCTTGAGGAGCTTGAAGAACGGTTTTGCCACATCAGAAAGCTGGGATATAAATCTGGCAATGTAGTTTAACCGTCCCAGCAGGCTTCTCACTTCCCTTACTGAGGTTGGGATACTAATGTCCCGTATAGCTTTGATCTTGGAAGGGTCGACCTCGATGCCATGACTACTAACCACGAATCCCAAAAGCTTTCCAGATTTTGCTCCGAATAAGCACTTGTTGGGGTTCAGCCTTAGCTTATATTTTCGTAGACGTTCGAACAACTTTCTTAACACCAGAACATGGTCTTCTCCTGGTCTGGACTTGGCAATCATATCATCTACGTACACCTCGATTTCCTTGTGCATCATGTCATGGAATAGAGCGACCATGGCCCTTTGGTATGTCGCCCCAGCATTCTTCAACCCGAAAGGCATAACCTATAACAAAAGGTGCCCCATGGTGTTATGAATAAAGTCTTCGCCTTATCTTCTTCCTTCATTAGGATCTGATTATAGCCAGAAAATCCATCCATAAACGAAAACCGTTCGAACCCGGCTGTACTATCGACCAACACGTTTATATGCGGCAAAGGAAAATTATCCTTTGGGCTGGCTTTATTTAGGTCTCGGTAATCGACGCAGATTCGGACTATGCCGTCTTTCTTCATCACCGGCACGATGTTTGCGATCCAATCGGCATAGGGGATCGCTTCTATGAATCCCACCTTAAGGAGCTTCATCACTTCCTCCTCAATTTTCTTGGAAAGTTCGGGCCTCGTTTGCCTAAACCTTTGTTTTTTTGGCAGGATGCTAGGGTCAATGGGTAGTACGTGTTCTACAATGTTGGGGTCAAGGCTGGGCATGTCTGCATACGACCAAGCAAAGACATCTTGGTATTCCCTAAGAAGTTCAGTCATTCGGGCAGCTTCAAAGGGTGACAAGGATTCTCCAATCTTCACTTCTCTGACATTCTGTGCGTCGCCCAAGTTCACTACTACTGCCTCTTCTGCTGTTAGGGGTTTAAACTCTTCATACCGACTTTAATCTCTCTGAATATCTATGAAATCCTCATCTTCTTTCCTAATGCCACAAGAGTAATCTCCTTGATGATCCGAGTCACACAATAGCCTATTATGCATGCTTGGAATGATATGCCTGAAATATTATGAAGATGATTAGTACCTTTCAGCAAGTAGTTTTCATGCATGATTTTCAAAAACCATTTGAAAAAACGTAATAAGAGAGCCAATCCTCATATCCTCAGACGTTTTTGCTTCTCTTAATTTACTTGGTAAACTAGGAAGTGTGCGGGAATCCAGGCCTCAAATCTTCGAGAATCGAAGATAGGTATTATCATTGGGCTGGTTTGGAATGTTCCCCCACGCCCTTAATAAAACGTGCACATGCATTTTATTAAATTTCACTGATAAGGCCGCATTACAAGGCAACCATTTGAACCAACGGCTCGAGATCCAAAGGTATTTTCTTGGAATTGAAAAGAGAGAAACCAAACGAAATGCAACAACTGAATTAAAATTACAGTTAAAGAAATGCTATAAGAAGCAGAAGAAGAGCCTCTTTACTCAGGCGAGATAGAGTCCTCGTCAAGCCTCTCGATGATGACGTTGACGGTGTCTTCTAGAAACGGATTGGACATATCAAGCTCTGCTGCGCCTTGGATAGCTTCATCTGCTAGCATCTTGGGGCGTTCGAAGAAATACTGACCCAGTGAACTCCCGATCGCGTTAATTTTTCCTTTCCAAGCTCTGGAGCCAATGAATGAATTAACTCTACCTCCTCGACTCCCACGGCCCCTGTGATGGCCTCGGCCTTGATGTCCATGACAGCTTCTGGAAGTAAGGCCCTTACTGGATTCACCAGTATATCCTAAGCCTGTTCGGTGCTTGTTGGTGTCCAATTGCAGCGGCGAGCGGATCCCTTGACCATTCTTTCCTAGACCGAGTCCAGGGATAAAACCATATGCCAATAGCATTTTTCCAGGTGCTAGAGTATACTTGGAGGGCGCAGGAGCCCTCTTTTTGGTTCCTGGAGGTGCATGCGTGACTGCTACCAACTCGAGAGAATGATAGCTAGCCTCTTCTTTGCGCTCTGGCTCTACATGTGGGACCGCGCTCTTCTGGTATGCGGTGAAGTCCATTTCCCCATGCACGGTTATTACTTTCCCATCAACCACAAACCGAACCTTCTGGTGCAGGCTCGACGGTACTGCGCCTGCAGTGTGGATCCATGGTCTGCCCAATAGAAATCCGAAAGCACTCGGGAGGTCCATGACTTGGAAACCAATAGAGAATTCTACTGGCCCAATTAGGACATCTAGTTCGATTTCACCAACCACATTCTTCCTCATTCCATCGAAAGCTCTGATTGTGGCATTGGAGGCACGGATGAGCTCTTCATTCACACCTAGGTTCCTAAGTGTGGCCAACGGACATATGTTGAATGCTGACCCATTATCAATTAGCACGTGGGAGACTTGCTTGCTGTGGCTCCTCGCCGATATGTACAGAGCCTTATTATGGGCCCATCCATCTATAGGAATGTCCTCATCCGAGAAGGATATCTAGTCCTTTAGCAATATGGACCCCACGAAGTCCTCCAGTTGCACCTCATTAATAGTCTCCGGTACGTGTACTTTGTTTAGTACTTTCATCGGGGCACTTTTATGCCTTTCCGAATTGATAAAGAGGTCGAGCAGTGAAATCTGAGCTGGTAGTTTCCTTAGCTGCTCTATTACTTCAAACTCACTTGTCTTCACGATGGACAACGCCCTCTCTGCGTCCTCTTTTGACACATCTCTCTTCTCTGATTCACCTTCTCTTAGTGGATAGCACCTGCCAGATCTCATGACGGCATCTATCTCGCCGGTACCGTAATCCCAAGGGACAGCTCTGGGATCGTAATCCGCTAGTAGAGGGACCTTTATCACAATCTTTTCAACTTTTTCATCATGTTGTGCCTTCCTCTGCTCCAGTTTAAGCTTCGTGAGGGAAATCATCGCATGGTCGAGGGAACTACTCTCAACGTTCTCCCTTTTGTCTACCTCATCCAGCTTGATTACAAAGGGGGCCTTTGATCCTATCACAGCGATCAGCTCATCCTTTTCGACGTATTCAGAATGGTAGTTAGAACACCATGCTTCAGGCGACATCCCTAAAGTGGCCATTTTAGCTAAATATTTCATTTTTTTCTCTCTTGAGGCTTTCCTATCGACGGGGCATGTAGCGGCTAGATCAAACACCTCTTGCAGCTTCGTAACATCGACCATGAATTCCAACTCGTCCATGTCATCCTTATCCCATATGGCGTTTACCCTCTCGTGATCCGGTAGGGGATTTTGCTGCACATTCGGTTTCAGTTTTGTCAAACTCCAATACTCCTCTATCTATCAGCGCTTGTACCTTATATTTGAGCACGAGACAGTTATCTGCGTTGTGCCATTTTTCTCCCATGTGATAGGCGCACGACTGGGCCTCGTCAAACCCAGGAAACCTCGGCGGGTTTGGTCTAGGTGGCTTTTTGGCGACTAGGTGCCCTTCCAGCAACATTGGTAACAACTTCGATAGGGGACGAGGTAATGGAGTGAAAGCTGGTGTGGTTCTTCTCTTAACTTCGAACTTTTCTAGAGCCGATCCGAACGAGCCACCTTGAGTAGGGGTGGATCCTGAAAACTTCTTTAGCCTCGGCGGGTTTGGTACAAAGGCGACTTCGCCTGCATTCCCCCTTTCCCTTTTGGCTGGATAAGGCCGTTTAAACGACGGCTCTAGAACACACTTCTCTCTTAAGGCCCACTCATGATGTTCCGCTACCTTGATGAGATACGTGAAAGTTTGACAGCCTGAGGTATTCAGCTTCTCGAAGTACTCGAGTGGTAATGTCTTCAGAAACAAATCTACTAACTCCTCCTCTGGGATGGGTGGCTTGACATTGGTAGCTATCGCTCGCCACCTCTGAGCAAAAGTACGTATAGACTCATTCCTTCCTTTCGGGGTCCTCAACAGGTCTTCCCTGGTTGGCGCTGTAGACGTGTTGAACTTGTATTGGTGAAGGAATTCCTCGGGCAGGTCTTCCCAATTATCATACTCTTCCATATCGAGCTCGATAGACCATGCCATCGCAACACCAAATAGGCTCTCTTGGAATGTGTTAATCAGCAGTAGGACATAGTCAGAATAATGCGCCATTTTACGCAAGTAGTATTTCAAATGAGCCCGAGGACAGCCTGTCCCATCTTATTTTCTCACAAACTCAGGTTCCTTGTACCCAGCTGAAACTTCTATCTTAGCGAACGGCGAGATTTTGTCGAACCGAGCCAACTCGCATCCTTGGCTACTAAGACACTCTTCGATCTTTGCCAGCCTTCTCGCGCCTTCCTCAGTTCCAGCCACGGGTTTCTCTTTCTTTTCCCTTTCTAGGTCAACTACGACCGGTGAAGTCTTAGGGGGTGCTTCCTTCTCGGGTTCAGTACTCGCAGTCTGGTTGGTATCTGAGCCAGTAGATGTACTGGTATTTGTAAACGAACTGGTCTCTGGTGCATTAAGGGACTTCCCTTGTGTGGCAGTCATCATCGCCTTCATTTCTGCCATCATGGCAGCTATCATGTTTATCTGGTTCTCGAGATTGGCCACCCTAGGGCTCAATTCCTCGCGTTCCATTCTTGTCCTAAGACGGGTTCTGATACGGCTACGTGGCACTTCCGTGATCAATGGTACCTGAAAAAAGAATTTATACAAATGAGTATGATGAATGAAAATGACAAGTCGGTCCATGACAACCCTCTAGACCCAAGAAACAAAGCCAACATGATCAAAAGATTGATTCCAACAAATTTCGATTTCGTCAGTTTTTACAAAACAATTCGTATCAATTCCCACAGAATTCGAAAAAGTACCAAACTTTGCGAGCTGATAATTAAGACAATGATGTACAAATTTCATTTTTTGAGATTGGGAAGATTCCTCATGGATTAGTACAGTTTAATACTTCTTTCTAAAAAGTTTCTTTAGAAAACTGATTTGTCCAGTTTTTACTTTGAGGATAAATGGGTCATCAAAAATGTGAATTGATGCCCAAACATTTCCAGTCCACTAATTAAAAGCCCAATCTGCAACTTTCATGTTTTGATTTTTCTCAAAAGAGCATGTTTTCTAGTGATAAATGGAGAAACAAAAGTGAAGTTGAGAAAATTCCAGAATCGAGACAATTTTCCTTTCACCTTAAATTCGTTAACAAATGGAAAATACATTGAATTGATTCACAAAATTTTTTGAATGATGAATTAGGGTCTTATGAACATTTTCTATGAAGATTTTATGGGTCAATTAAAATCATAGAATTTAATAAAAATTATGCAATACCAAACAATAACATTTATTACAAGAAAAGCTCATAAAGTCACAAAAATGCAATTAAACATGGAACAAGAATCCTAAACACGGCAAATCAAGCTATTTTTCTTTTCTTTGTGGCGACGCGATCTATAGGCGAACGGGCCTCCAACTCTTTCCGAAGTCGTGCATTCTCCTTAGCCAAAGTCTCCATTTGTTTCTTCGCCTTTTGCGCCTTCTTTGCATAGGTCTCGATCTCGACTTGACGGGTGGGCTTCACGATCACCAACGGGAACTTCGGAAACATGTGAGTTGGTATTACATGGTGCTTAATATACCGGGCCTTCGCATGATAACGTCTTTCATTTCCCTCGAGCTCCTCCTTGGGTAGTGATAGTGAACAAATCTTGGACTTGAGCCAAGTTTGGTCAAGATGCTTGATCTCGGTTCCATAATTCTCGGCTGCAACGAATTCAACTTGAAAAGTGTTTGGCCCCAAAGGTGGTGGAATATCCTGCAAAACTCCATATTGCCGTACCACACGGAGAGGATGATACTGCGTCATGCCGGTAATACCCAAAAGAAGTATAGGCTCCCGCTCACCATGGTACAAACGACCCTTAGAGACTTGAAACCATATAGCTTGCCATAGAAAAACCTTGGGACTCGGATCTTTAAATAAATCAATCCATTTGGAATAAGACAATCTAGCAATATTTTTTTGCAACTCTTGAAATTTTGCAATTGGGTTTTCCTCTGGACTTACCCGTGGAATGGTCATTCTTGAGCCGAACTTCGCATAATGAGAGAAAAACCACATTTACAAAAGTCCAACCGGAGCGTGAAATGTTTTATCCTTGTTTTGTTTAAAACGAGTCAGAGATATGAAAGTCTAGGCCAAAATAGCATTAGTAAAGTTCATTCTACTACAAACGTGCCTAGCTATCCAAGCCATTGATGGACTAATAAAATTCTTTTGGAGTGGAAAGATCACAAGTCCGAAGAAAGCCAGAATAAAGATCCTGCTTTGCAAGTGTTAATTGCTCTCATAAAAAAGTTCAATGAGGAATGAGAAAGGGCACATATGACAATTTCCTTTTAAAATTTTCCTCATTTTATTTTCGCTAATTTTCAAAAACTCAGCAAAAATGACAATTGGATCCATTCCTACACAAGGGCGAATTAAATCAATACTCAAAGGTTTTCCAATGGCAATGCTATACTCTTTCAAAGTCGGAGTGAGCTTGTGCTTACCTAAAATGAAAGTAGCGGTATATGGGCACCAAAAATGCGCAAGCGCCTGCATGACCCCAGTCTGTGATTTGATGTCCAAAAGTGGCAACATGTGACCCATACGGCTAAAGGCATAGGTCCATGCTTCAATGCTCAAACGCCCCCACATCTGCTTCAACTCGGCCTTTGGAATGTACACGAAAAGGATATCGATGTGTCCTATTGTCTATAGATCACGCGCCACAATCCTAAGTGTCATAGATCGACCCAAACAATAACATAAGACAAGATGAATTCAGAAGCATACCTTACCGTGGGATAAACAATCACATGCACATGCACATGACTCGTGGGTTAACCTTATTCTAACTATCCTAAAGGCTCACAAATTGAAGCGAAAGGCTTACGGCAAGGCAACAATCTCATGCACATAATCAAGATTAGCCGCTATTCCGCGACGTAACCAAGATTAGCCGGGCCTTTCCACTTCGACTGCTCGAGTCAAAAATTAAAACTACCGCTTTGGTAATCTTACCAAGCCTGAGGAATAACTTTTAAAACTCATTTTTGAAAAGAAGTTCGGGATTGAATCTGGACTAACTTTCAACGTGATCTCACGGCGAACGCTAGAACCAAATCACAATACCATCCTAAAACTAGTGGCCCAGGTCCGGCCACGGGATTTGTGCGATGTAGTGCTAAAGCGATTAATCATGCACAACAATTAAATGCAAACACCGCTTCAATAATTCAAAAATTAAATCACAAGTTTCACACACCAAACCTGCAAAACAAAGGGTTAGCCAAACACTCCACCCCTTATAACTCCCATTCTGCAAAACCATTTAACACCTAAAAATTAGAATCCAACCAATTTTCAAACCAAATGGATTTTCACGAAATTGTTTTTTGGCCTAAGTCCACTAAGGCTTTTAAATTTTCGAAAAAAATTCAAGTACTCCAATTAGTGCTTTATTCTTTCGAAAATTCCAAAAAACCAGTCCCCAGCGGAGTCGCCAAGCTGTCGCGACCCGAAAAATATTTAATTTTTTTTTGGTGAACGGATTATCGGGTTAATTGACTAACCTAATTCGGACTCTCTCAAGTCCTACCGAATCGCAACTTAAGTCCTTTTCATGGAAAGATTTTTTATTTGGAGTCGCTACTAATCATTTTTAGTAGGTCGATTAGAAACCTAAATAAATTAGCGGGAGAACTAATTTATTTCTGCGAACCAGAAAAAATGAGTTCGGGGACTTGATTACGCTAGATTATTCTAACGCCCTTTCGGTGCCATTTTATTTTATGAAAACTCATTTGGAATGATTGGGAAAAAGTTTGGGTCAAACTGACCAGAAGAGTAAAATGGTCATTTTTCAAGGATCAGGAGGTGGAAACATCAAAAATAGGATTGGCTAGTCGAACTTTTTTTATTTAGATACGCATATATTAACGACAACACAAATACGAATGTGGTATGTGGATGTGGAGACATGCGATTACGACATGACATAATCGAAATTTAAATCAATTCATTTGGACAAGGAAATTCTCGAAGATTTAATGGCTAGGATTGTTACCTGATTTGACAGATTTGATTGTCGAATTCGGATCTCGTGTCGCCTTATGAATCAAGATTGCGGCTCGAACAATGGGGATGAACTCATGACTTGTGTTAATCGGTAGAGAAATTAGTGATGGTAACACCAAGATTTAGACTCCCACCATCTTCAAAACTCTCTTTTAAAAAAAGATTCTCTCTTTTTTTTTCTTTCTCTCTAATTTTTTTCAATTTCTCAAAACTCTCGCAAGCATCCAAAATTTTCTTTTTCCCAAAAATTCCCCCCTCCTAAACTCACTTCTTCCTCCTTTTATAGCCTACTTATCCATCTTCCATTCTAATTTTTCCACTAACTCTATCTCCCATTCTAATTCCTCCACTAACTCTTCTTCATTTTCATCTTCCTTTCTTCATCTCTTATCTCACATTCTAATTTCTCCACTAACTCTTCTTCATCTTCATCTTCCCTTCTCCATATCTATCTTCCATTCTACTAACTCTTCTTTATCTCCATCTTCCATTCTCTATCCTCATCCTATTTTCTCTATCTTCCCTTCTCCATCTTCCCATCTTCATCTCATTTTCTCCATCTCCTCTTCTCCATCTTCCCATCTTCATCTCATTTTCTCCACTAACTCTTCTTTTTGTTATTTACAAAATAATCCCTCAAGAGTTAGGTATTTGCACTCTAGTCCATGAGATTTTAAGTATTTGCAATTCGGTCCATGGAGAAATATTTCTTTAAGTCCAAATCTCCTTACAATTTTTAACACACCTACCGCATGTTTAGTCGAAATTCACCGCATATTAAATTTAGACTAATTTCTTGCTGCAGAATTTAAAGCCCTTTCGCAAAATTGAGTCATTCTAAGTATAATTGGGCCAAGATGAAAATTTAGAATATTAGAGAATAATGTCACAACTTCTAAAAGTGAAAAATGAAAATAAATTGACTCAAATTAAAATTTTTTAGGCCCGATTCGAGATTATGCTCGTGAAGGAATACACGACCCCGAATTGGATTTTTTAAATTTATGATGGCCAACATGAAAAGAGATTTAAAATAAAAATATTGACTATTTTTATGTATTTTTGTGGCCTCAAATGCTATTATTTATGAAATATTTTCCTAATTTCTAAAAAATATATTTAAAAAATACAAAAAAATACGAAAAATTATTTTTTGCTCAAAAATGGTTGCCTAAGCTTGGCCAAAGCTTCCAAAGTTGATTTTTTAATTTTATGAATTTTTATGGATTTTCTATTAATTTTCGAAAATAAAAATATTGAAAAATACTAAAAATATGGAAAATACTTTTTTGGTCAAAATTGATTCCCTAGGCTTGGCCAAGGTCCCCAAAGTTGATTTTTTAATTTTATGAATTTTTATGGATTTTTTATTAATTTTAAAGAGAAAATGTGATAAAAAAAAATGAGGTGTCTTGTGTGAAAAAATTTAAAAGAAAAGGCAAAATTCAAAACATTGTTCATTGCACCTGCAAGTTACTCTTGTCGTCTTCGAAGTTACCATTCATCATCATCAACCTCCCATTGCTCGAACAAAGCTTCTTTAGCACTCTTCCATCAATGTCCAGTGCCCACCTGGACCTCCGAGAGCACTCATCGTAGTTGCTGGCCATAGTGGTTGCAAGCTTTGAGGTTACATCTGGCTTCCAATCTTGCTACCACCATTGCCGCTCAAGCTCGACCTTTGGGTATGCATAAAATCTAGGTCCTCAAAGTGCCAGAAAAATCTTGGGGCCAGTTGCACTTTTACAGAAAAAATTATCAAAAAAATTGTAAATCTATTATAAATATGTTAATTCAGTTCTAAATATATTTTTTTCAATTCAGTCATAAAACTTTTTTTACTTATGCCAATTCAATCCTAAACCTTTTGTCCTTATGTCAATTCAATCTTTATAACTAATTTTGGCTTGACATTGTCGACGTGAAGCAATCGGCGTTGACGTGACCAATTTTTAATAATATTTTAATATATATTCGATCTTTTTATTTTTCTTCTCCTTCTTCCTTCAGCCAGCAACTAGCCAAAGGTTAGGGCTGACAAAGCTCGGCTCCACTGCTCATTGGTGAGGGGGGGCAGAGATGAGCCTCGCTCGCCATTGACATTATGGAGTTCCATGTTCATCCTCCAGCCTTGCAATAGTTCTTCAAGCTGATCTTGACCCCTTTCCTCATTCTTTGGCTGCTCAAGATGTTCCACTATGCAAATCAAAATCGAAATGAGGATGCCCAGTGAAAGGGATAGAGAGGACAGGGCTTTGGCCTCCATGTTTAGATCTGGTGAGGTTTGGCTGGCCTTGTCATCCCTCGCCTTTAGCCCATCGCCGGGCTTGATGGCTGGTGGGAGGATGAGGAAGGAGATTTAAAAAAAAAAGAAAGAAAGAAAAATAAAATAAAAATTTCAAAAAAAAATGTTACAATATTATTAAAGATTGACTACATCGGCATCAGTCTTGCAACATCAGCGATTTCTGATTAAAATTGACTAGAAGAGCTGAATTGACACAAATGAAAAAGGTTCATGACTTAATTGGCCATAAAATAAAAGTTTAGGACTAAATTAACATAATTACAATAATTTTATGGCTTTTTTGATAATTTTTTTTCCACTTCTAGAAAATGAAGCAAGAAACACTCGGCATCCTCAGATTGCCAGTTTTATGAAAACAAACTTGAATTTTTACTTCACTGCTTAAGAAATTATCCTTTAGTGAAAAATTGGCATTGAACGAGGAATAATATGTTGTTTCAAAAGGATTTCTTCCTCAAAATGTTGTCTCTAAATTTAGCAGTACGTAGATCAGGTTATACACAAATGAGTTGCAGCATAAGTCATCAACCATAGCCTCTTCCTCTCTAATCCAATATGGATGGTCGAGCTTTGCTCTCAGGCCAAGCTTCAAGCTCAAGCGTTCATGGTGGTTGCAAGCTTTAAGCCAGATCCGACCTCGAAGCTTGTAGCTGCCATGGCTAGCAGCTCCGAATAATGCTATCGGATGTCCACGCATGGTGTTTAGTGAAGGGCGAGTATTGGAATATTTAAATTTTAAATCACACGGTTTAATAATCTTTTCATTATTTTTATTTACTAGAAAGAAAATGTTGCTTGCAGGCCTATGGCAAAAAAGGAATATGTTGATATGAAGGTGTTTTTTTAATCTATCATGAGATTAATAACATGGTGTGAGCTACAAAAAAATAAATAAATAAAAATTAGAAATTATTGTGGGATGCACTTCTTAAAGAATTTGTGGCCTATAACATATTGTTATTCTCACAATCGCCAAAGACAGTTATGCTAGCAAAGTCTAACAAAAAATAACTAAAAGAATTTGGAAGGACAAAAAATATCTAATCACAAATTCTTCAAGTTAAGGGTGATCAGCTTCCAGTCCGGTCCGATTCCTAGGTGGTTCCATTGGACCAGTAACAAACAAAAAATATCTAATCACCAATCCTTCAAACTCCCGAATTCGTTCTGTTTTCGTGTACATGCTTGAATTAGTTCTTTCTCCACATTTGTGGAAAAAAGTGGATCGGTTCTTTTTCCTTTTCTTGCTTATGGATCGGTTCTACCATAATTTGCTAATAAAAATACAAGCGGTCTGGTTCGATCTTATGTCCTTAAAATTGGAAACCGGATTACTTGGTCATTGGTTCCAATTTTAGGAACCAGACCGGACCCCTCTAGAATCGAAAATCGAACCACCAGTCCTGGTCCGATCCGATTTGGGCGATTCTAGTTATGATTAGTCTGATTTACTCATCCCTAGTTCAAGCGTAAACTCCCATATTTTAGCGCTAATTACCAAATGTTTTGATAGAATAAATTGACAATTAATTGCTATAATTAGTCGCTAATGTTCACTTTCCTTTCCTATGACGAAATTTCAATCTGTGTCGTGATCCACTCCACGAAATAATTTATTGTCAATTTACGGTGAAAATTTCCTAGTTAAGTCTAAAGATTTGGCAACTACAACAAATAGTGAAAACGAGATAAATCATTTTCCATTTTAGACATTTTCTTTGACCTGAGCATTTAATCAGAATCCCGTTAATGCAAGTTGACTTTATTGGGGATACGGAAAAATCGGATCATTAGAAATAATGGTTGGATTTTAGTTAGTCGTTTTTAAGTAAAACTCTATAAATAATGGTGGAATCTACAAGATTTTGTCAAATCACCGCCAACTATTCTAAAAACTTAAACTTTTAGATGATGGTGAAGTTTAATATTTAATTACTTTAATATTCCCCCTTAAATTTAGTTTGGTCTTCTATTCTGAAAGCATAACATCTTCTGCTTTTGTATTATATGAGATTTTGTGGGAACACTAACAACTATTCTAAAAGCTTAGTTTTTAGATGAAAACGTGGTTTAATATTTAATTACTCTACTAGCGAAATCTGGAGACTCTTGTGGCAAATTCAATAAACTTAGTATAGATTCGATGAGAAAACCAAAAAACTAAAAGCCCATTGAGAGATAATATGTTAAGAAATTTCAAAACTACTTGAAATAACTACACTCGATCAGTTTGCTTTCAATATATCAAAAGCGGATTAAATTTTCAATGCATTTTGATACCTACATTTGCATTCATGTAATTGCTAAAATATTTTTTGCAATGTTTTTACATCATAATTGCCAGAAAATTGTTGTACATGGTTAGCACTAGTCACATGTATTACTTTGGCAAAATCATGTGATTACAATAATAATCTCCAAAGTCTTAAAAATTTAGAATGTAGGATCCTGCTTGAAAATGCTATTAGCCCAATACAAAAAAGAATGGAGAGCTTACAAAGTGAATTGCTGCTCCTCTCCTGTGGTGTTTAACGGTGGGCTTATCTGAAATTTTCTAATCAAGTGGTATCAGCTTTGTAGCTCTTCTCCTCCGATTTAGAGTTAGTTCTAGATTTGGATGCTATTCTATCTTGATCTAGATATAGATCTAGGACTTACAAGGCGTTATTTGTTCTCTTTCAACCTTTAAGTGCTATTATTTTTTCTATATGGTGATGATGCGGGAACGCCAAACCTAGGCGCGCAATGCCTTTTGGCAAAGTCATAATTACAAGAGAGAATATTCTCAACATGTGCCAATCACGGATGATGATGCAAGTTTCAGTGATTGGCCACAGATGGTATTATGATGTGATAACAAATCTGTTCTTATGGAATGAGCAAGTCGCATGCTTTACCAAGTTCCTTAATTTTTTATTTGCACTGCATTGTGACTCTTTTGGATTAATTTTGTCTTGAAGTCATGCATTTCTCTTTTATGTGAAATGGAATTTTCCTTTCGACAAAAAAAAACATCTACTTGTATATGAAATGGAAATTTTCTCTTTTATTGTATTTCTCACATTACTCTCACTTGGATGAGATGCTCCAATAATGTCATTATAACTATCCAAAGTTTTAAATAGGAAATAATTTTTACCTATTTCGCCCTTTTTAGGAAAACCATTCTCTAAAAATGTGACATCTCGTAATTCAAATTCAGTCAGACTTCCACCTTCTTGCTCGTAATAGACACATACCCTTTCAAGTATTCTGAATACCTTATAAAGGTACTCTTTTTATCTCTTGGGCCTAATTTTCTATATTTATGAAAGGACTTGTGAATAACAGTACATCCCTAAGGTTTCAAAACATTCAAATTGAATTTTTAAACTATCTATAACTCATATGTGATGAAAGTAACTGATTTAAAAGTCCCGTGATTAAGTATATAGATGGCGGTCAACGAAGCATCACCTCAAAATATGATCGGCAAATTAGTCCATGCCGTCATAGACCTAACTATTTTCATCAGGGTTTTATTTTTTCTCTCTATAATACCATTTTGTTGAGGATTGTATAAAATAGACAACTGTTTTTCCATTTCCTTTTCATTACATAAATCTATGAACTAATCAGATAAATATTCTCAATCTTGATCGAATCTCAATGTTTTTATTTTCTTATTTAACTGATTTTCAACGAAGGTCATAAATTTCTTAAAGTAACTCAATGCTTTAGACTTATGAGAAATCAAATAGACATATTCGAATCGAATATAACCATCTAGTGATCAAGAAAATAGGCCAACGCCTTACTCTTGCATTCATTGGACCGTAGATGTTCGTATGGATCAATTAAAAAGGAAATTCAACTGTTATTCCTTTTTCAAATGATTTTCGTGTTGTTTTTTCTGCTAGGCAATGCTTGCAAATAGGCACATCGACTTTTTCAACATTGCTCAATGAGCCCTCTTGGCTAATCAATTCATTCGTTACTATCCAATATGACCAAGCCTAGCATGCTATACATTCACATTATTATCATAAGATTCAGAAGATATGAATAGAGAATAACATTAACATTATTGTATTCAATATTTTATATAATAAAACTATTTAGAAAATATTCAAAACTATAATGACTTGTTCCCAACGATAAGTCAATACCATCGTTATAAAAATTCAAACAAAATCAAGTTTAACCAAAACAACGAATCTCTAAGTTATATAACACATCATGTAGAAATAAGACGCGACAATCGCACATATTTAATTGGCAGATGCCAATCCCCTTGACTTTCTCTTTGGAAGTATGTCCCACGTGTATTCACTTTACTCCATGTGGAACTTGTCAGAATTCCACGAAGGCATCTCTGTCCTTCGCTACATGGTCTGTGGCCCTTGAATCTATAGCCAACAAAGGATGAGTTTCAGTTAGAAAAACTAAATTGGAAACATAAATATCGCGACCCGATCCCTGGAGGTGATGATCGATTGTCTGGCTAATGGATTGCCAATTAGCTCGGACTCTCTTAGACTCATACCAAACGGCGGCAGGAAATTAAATTGTCGGGCTCGACCTTAGTTGTGTGGTGGAGAGGGTCAAAAGTAATGGGCCACCAACACACGGGCCTTGGCAACATTTTGGAGATTTAGGCCTTGGAATTCCCCTATGAGTCCAGTTAACGAGTTATTAAAATGTTCAAACCTTGATTACACACGATATGAGAACAATCGATGCATTGAAAACTGTGCATTGAGAACAGTTGACACCGGATCCTTTCTCTACATTAACTGAGCTGGGTGTGCACTCTTTTAATCAAGACAAAACATAAATTAACATCACATGTCCTGGCCCTTCTACACTTTCTCTCATCGTGCGTAAACATTACACGCATGTAATTGGAAGATGCAATTCTAAAAGCGGTAAAAAAAAATAAAAAAAAGCTCTAGCTCGGTAATAAGGCGAGGAAGGAGAGTCCTTCCATGGTTCGATAAGAGTCCAAAACTCGATTTCCATATGGACTTTTTTTTTTCCCTCTCTTTTCATAGACCAAAGAGCAAAACTAAAGTAAACGTGCTTCTGATTCCAGCTATACGCCGCCGATCATACCCACATTTAGGATAGAGCGGAGCCAAATAGGAGTTTGTGTCATTTACTTAACTACTAGACACTATCCTGTAACATTGAATAACGTTACAACAAGTCCTAAGGGCATTATACATGGATTCGGCAAGCATCACAACGCTGAACGAGTTTAATGGGGCTCGAGTGGATTCAACTGGCTTCCAGATTATTTCATTGACGATTTATCTTGACACAAAGGTGTTGTTCATGGATCGAGAGAGAGTCATCCTTGATCAAGCATCCAGAGAGAGAACTGGTGGAACGAAATTGTGAAGGAGCTGAAAATTCGCAGGGAGGGCGAGAGAATTCTTGGGCAGAGCGAGGGAGACAATCCGGGAGCAGCTGCTGCTCTCTTTCTTGCCATCGGCCACTAGAGTTGAGTGACGAGAGAGAGAGAGGTCTTCTTGGGGGCTTGTCATAGGTTTTGTTCATGTCATTTGGACACGTTAGCATTTTAATTGTGGTCCTATAGTTGATCAAATGGCTCGGATTCCCCATTTGTTAATCAAGAAAAGTTTCGATTGGCTCATGGCTTGGCTGAGAATACGCCCTCTTTATGACCATTTCATGGATTAATGTCAATGCAAGGATCAAATGTCGTGAAGAAAATAAACTTAGAAAACGTCCAAAAATTGGCAAATTTTGTTTTGGCCAACCAGAATTCGAAGTTTTCAGTTTGGGGAAAAGTCATTTTCCGATCGATTTTGGTAAAATCGACGACGCCAAGATGAAATTAGGGTAGAAAATTATCGATTTGACTCATTTTTTTATTTGAATTGTCCAAAACCAAGTGAAAATGAGACGAAAATGACGTGCTCACGTGAGAAAAAGTATTAAAAGATGCTAAGGGTGCGCATGAAAACGTTTCTGTTTTGCTAATTCTATTCCAAACCTATTCCAGAAATAGGTTTGGAACAGAAACTCGTTTGGCAACGAAAATCTGTTTTTCTATTTCTGGAACAAAAAACTGTTTCAGAAATAGATTTTAGCCCAAAACCAGAAATAAAAAATTTTTATTTCCGTTCCAGAAATTATTTCTGGAACAGAATGGTTGTCATGCGCGCCTAAGTGACTCTTTATGGTCCGAAAGCGGGCGTTGTTGGTTTAAAAAACCCTAATCCCGGGTTTTTGTCTTTTAGTGGCTCGTCGGTTAAATATCGGGCGTCAAACAATTTCATTAAAAGTCACTGATTGCCAGTTATAAGCTCTTTTTCTTCGTTTCTTCAGTTCCAATTGATGTAAAAAAGATTGGGGGAAATAGAACCTTTTGTCGTGACGATATGGCTCAATCGCAAAAACCTCGTTCTGTTTACTTCTTCTCATTTGTATATTTGACTAGTTCCGTTGATATGATTCATGGTATAATTACTCCATAATAGATAATTGTTTTTGCAAGTTTTGTGTAACTGTTAAATTTTCAATCGAGTTAAAGGATTTTTCACTATAGGTTATATCTTTAACTCCTTCAATTTGCAGGGGACCTAAAGGGAGGTCGGGCAAATTCGCAATATAGGAAATGACTGTTGGATGGAGATCAATATGAAGCGTTTCGATGTTGGAGATAGACAAATTCATTGGCCGTTCGATGGGATATGATAAAGTATTGTCCCACGTTACTTGACAAGGGGTTCTAAATATCAGTTATATTCATATAGACTCCATCCAACTATTAGTTCAAGTTTTGGGTTGGATTTTCTAACAAAATAGATGACTACAATGAACATGTTTCTTTCATTACAAGGTATTGAGGGGAAAACCGAAGTCGTTATGGGATTGACATCCACCATAGAAAACTGTCAAAAAAGTCATAAACATATTGCATTAGTTCCAATTCAATCCTAAACCTTTTGCATTTGTGTTAATTTTAGTATTTTTAAGTAGCTTTTTGGCCTTTTTCTTTTTCATTATTATTATTATTATTGAGGACTGGCAAGGGTTGCCAGCCTTCGCCTAGATTTGCCAACCCTCAATAAAAAAAGGTGTGAAGAAAAGAAAAAAGAAGAAGAAAAAAATACTAAAATTATTTAAAATTTATATAAAAAAAATATATGTCCACGTTAGTGCCAGTCGTGTCATCTAGGACGATCAATATCCACATCAACGATTTTCGACCAAAATTGAAAGGATGAATTCAATTGACCCAAATACAAAAAGTTTAGAATTAAATTGATACAACTGAAAGGTTTAGAATTCAATTGATATTAATACGATAGGCTAATAACAACTTCTTCTTTTTGACACTTTCCCTCCTCTACCATCCGGCAATGAAAGACAGCCATCGTCTCTTCTAATAGAAAGTCAAGGCACTGGGCAACGAGAAAAATGCCGATTCGGCTTTTCTCAGTTATCATAGACAGCAACATGCACAAATGTTTTTTCTACGTAGGCACACACCTATGCAAACCGTCCCTATTTGCATTTATCTATCCTCACATACCGACTTAGAAAGTAAGGCTGCGCCAAAAGAAGACTTCATGAATAATTTAACGAAGCATTAATTATTAAAAACCCAAAGTGCTATTATTAAAAATTGGCGTAAAAATTCTCAGAGATAGGGAAGATTCATGCATTTCATTGGGTATTTATTCCCTTTGTGAGGCACACTTGATATGGATTGAGACAGGTTCTTGTAAGTATAGAATAGAGATGACGCTAGGGCAAAATCATGTGGTTAACAATAATAGTTTCCTAAGTTTAAGAATGGATGCACGACCCTGCTTGATGACTTCGTATCGTGCACATGGAGCACGCCATGGAAGGAGGCATCAACTTTAAGTAGTTTAAGTGATTTCTGGACGTTTTCGAAGCATGACGGCTCCGTTCACGCGAGAGTATGTTATGAATTCCTTTGAAGGGAGTAGCGAAGTGATTCGTAATACCTGGTGCACACGATTATTGCCTTAGATGGCAGGAAGTTGTGCTCTAGGAGAATATGATTGAAGCCAACTTGAATGCCTAAACTATTGTAAGACGTGCAGTCTCAATTTGTTCGTTCTGATCTATTGACTTTTGATCATATCAAAGTCAAATTAGTCATTTAGTAATATTCGCAAGTCATTGGTACGCTACTCTCCAGCTTTTATAAATTCCTTGCGTTTCAATCCATTTGCTTAGCTCAGCACAAGAATATGCTATATTTTTTAATTATCGACATTTACAGATTTTATAAATATTGCGATAATTCCATTTGATGGTATTGTAGCTTGCGATGCAAAAGTAGAGCCTCATTTAGAATTGTATCAGGTTAATGTTGCCGCCATTTTAAGTCTAATAATTATTGAATGGATCTCGTAATTATATTAATTCTAAATTTTGTTCCTACCGTGGGAAATAATTTTAATTGAAGAAGGTTACCTAATATTTTTTCGATAGATAAAACTTTCAAGCGTTTTGTTAATTAATTTTGTGTGTTTTCAAGCTCTAGGTTTAATGATCCAAAAATAAGGTGTCTTCATAGAAATAAAACTTAAGGTTTAAACAAATTTATTTACTAAAACACGTAACACAAGGATTTGAAAATTTCATCTATCTAAGGAATTGGGAAAAAGGTTTAAATTAACATAAATGGGATATTCTTAAGGAAAATGGTCGTGGGCAAGAAGGAGAAGATGTGGTGGATGATGGAATCGGGCAAGATGATTAGGTGATCATCCTATCGTCGTGGTCGTCGTCGTTTTGCTTCTTCATCGGTATAGTGACCTGCGACGGCTAAGGTTCGAGGTCGCATGTTGTTTTACGAGTAGGAATAAATGTTAGGATCTCTGCTATTATATCGTGTACGTTATAGAACAAATACAAGTGAAATTGTTTTGTAAAGTTAAATATGTCGGAATTTTCATTTTGTTCCATCTCGCAATACCTAAATAAATCTCGATTTGATTAATCTCTCATTGTATTTTCTCGTCCCATTTCATTTTAGTGATGTTCACAATTTTTGCATTACTGTCTATCATTTGATCAGAGCTATCATAGAGTCAACAGAAGAGTACCCACTTATGTTCTTATTTATTTCTCTACATAACCAAACAAACTTAAAAGGATCATTTCAATCTCAAACTTTTTTTCTCATAACTTCATGAAAAGTCTATGATGCATTATGTTGTCATAATATCATATGAGGGATGAAAATGGTAATTCAAAATTAAATCGAGCCTCTGAAAAAATTGTGCATGCTAAGAAAAATTTAATATGTTTGAGATTCCAAAATGCGAAAGATATAACTTACTGAAGTGAGAAAGATTTTTAAACTTAAGTTCGGAAAGTATTACTAGTTTAGGGAATCATGATTCTTTTTTGGCCGAATCATGGTTTGAAGTGTTAGAAATTTAGTACTTTTGGGCTGCGTAGTTTTGGCAGAAAATGAAGGATTTGAGAAATATTTTCTTAAAATTGATCAATTGTATCGCTCGAAATAATTAGTTAATAAAAATATTTCATTATCGATAATAATTTATGTCTTAACATTGTCATAGTTGCTGAAAATGTTTTTTCGATCATTCATTTTGTAAGCGATAGAAGCAGTATTTTTTTATGAAAATATTTTTCAAATTATTTATGAAACAAATAGAGCCTCATGTATGATTCCATCCCTTGCTTGGTAATATAACAATATGGTTCATGATCGACTTCACATGAAATTTATCGAGAATAATCGAAACATCTTTCTGTTTTTTTAATTATTTTTAACTACGTAAACAGAATGCTGTAATGTTGCGCTGCCGATTGTGACTTTTTTTTTTTTTGAGGTTGCATTTTCTTTTGATAAATAAAACAAAAGTTGTTCATACTAAGGTGAGAATTTCAAACCTTCGCATTATGTCTGTAGGGGTTCCATGCCGTCGGCCCGGACCTCCACTTTCTGCCCGTACTCATATTCTGTTCATAGGGATTCCATGTCGTTGGTTTATACTTTGATTTTCCTGAGTTCATGTGAGCATGCCCTGATATGAGAAACAATGATCTTCGAAGTATTCATCAATTCCAACAATCAATACAAATACTTGATCAGATCAATTTGACGAGTTTTGAAATTTGGTTGCGCGTTTTTAAAGTTTTGAGACTTGAATGCATTTTTGATAGGTTTTAAACCTTAATTGCACGTTTTACAAAATTTAGGACTAGATTCGTGATAAATTTTAGGACTTTCAATGTATTTATCCTAAATATTTTATATACAAGGCTCATGACTAGTTAAAAACAAGAAAGAAAGAAAGAAAGAAAGAAAGAAAGAAAGAAAGATACGTCTACTTACACTTTTTTTTTGGTCGACATCTACTTACACTTGTGAAGGCAATGAAGACTCTCTGTTGCACCTAACCCGACCCGTCAAAAGCGGCGACCGTATTTGACGGTTGACCCGTCAACAACACAATATTAAAATATATATATTTCAAAGCATATTCTATTTGACACTTCAGCTATATCCCAGTGAAAGGGAGGAGGCACATTTAGACAATTTTCAATTCTGTACATTCACGGGCCTTGGCCTCACTCAACTTTTTGAAATACAAATTTGACCCTAATAATAAAACTCCAAGTCCTTATTGTACAAATAAATAAATAAATTCAAATCACGAGCTGGCTCGACCATATAAGCGCAAAACTGAAATTAGAAATAACATAAAATCGAGATATTTTTGCGTCGTAACTATCTCACGTGACATCGGCTTTCAAGGATGCTCACGAATGACATGATAGTTCCTGAACTTTGGCCATATGTGTAATGTGGTTTTCAAATTTTAGCCCAATATGCGATGCGTCCCCGAACTTTTAATTTGTTCAATATGATTCTTGAATTTTTGGTATATGTTCAATTTAGTTCATAAGAAAAAATTGAACATTGCCATACAGTTGCGATTCTAAATTGAACAGTTACCAAAAATACGAGGATGGCAATGAATAAATTAAAAGTTCAGGATCATATTGAACAAATTAAAAGTTTAGATACGATATTATATATTGAGTTAGAATTGCGGTATATATTGAGCAAATTTAAGGTTTAGTGACCCACATTATATATCGAACCAAAATTTAGAAATCATTTATGTTATTTAGCCATTATATTTCAATGTAGACCTTTTGCTGTCATTTACAAAAAAGAAAAAAAAAAGTTAAGGCCCACTTTGGTGATGAATAAAGAATCGTGCACCGAAAAAAATAAAAAATGCAAACCCACTAACGAACCTTCAATATTCGCCTCTTATCATAGCCTTCATGAGATAAAAGAAAGGAGAAAAGCTTTTATCTCTACTGCGGCCGTCGAAGAGAGTACGGTCACACAAGCACGAATTCGTATAGGGAGGAAATTTCTAGAGAGGAATCCAAACTCCACATGGCGTAACATAACACGCCACGACATGACATGATATGCTACTATTTATTTAATGCGCATGGATCATACTTTTTGTTAAAAATGACATTTATTATTGTCAAAATGAAAAAAAAAAAAAGTGAAAAAAGAGAGAGAAAGAAAAAGCGCAGCTGAAGTTACGGCGCTACCAATCAAAGCTTGAAGAGAGACAAGACCATGGTTTTCCCAATCTGTGGTAGAGAGGCCAGAGCCACGGGACGGAGACTGCCTTGGTCCCCAGTCCAACGACGTAACCTACAATCAACGGCCCCAGATCATGTTCCTCGCTAATCCGACGACGGAAGCGAAATCAAAGGTCGTGCAGTTCCACTTGTCCCCCCTCTCTCTATATATACTGCTGTTCGTCAGCCATTTTGTTCGATCTTGGGTGCGAAGCATATTCCGATTCCGACCCATCTCTGTGTTCGTTCAGATCGGGTTTTTTGGGTTGTTGTCATAGGAGGGGGACTTCTTGGTTCGTCTGCTTCTCTGTGATATTTTTCGAGCGACGACAAGCTTGGAGTTGGACTGTGTTGAGGAGATACGGAAATGGGGAGCTCCGGATTCTCATGGAAGCTGGCGGATCACCCGAAGCTGCCCAAGGGGAAGACGATCGCCATGGTGGTCTTGGACGGGTGGGGAGAGGCCAAGCCCGACCAGTACAACTGCATCCACATCGCCCAGACCCCCACCATGGACTCGCTCAAGGAGGTGCGTTTTGCGAGCTCGGTTCTCTTTGTGTCCCTTATCGCTTACGAATAATGATCGGCGAATGTCGGATCTGGGTTTTTAGCTGATTTGGTTCCGATGCCTGGGTCGGAGTCGCTCCCCCTCATTTGAGTCGAGTGGTAAAAATTGGTTGCTAGTGATGGACTGAGGAGCTTTTGATGAGACTGTCGGTTGGATTGGTGACTGATCTGGAGATCATTGATGCTTTCCCTTGGTCGCTGATGCTATCCCGTGATTTAGATATTAATTGTCGATTTTGGGCTCTTTTTTTTTTTTTTAATTTTCGGTGATCTGACGATTCCATGTCAAATTTCTAATTTTGACCCGCGTTATTGCCCAATGAACAATCGTCGTCTTGCTAGCTTTATCTTCCATACCATTTACAACTCTGAGGAACTCAAGCTACGTATTGTTTACCCAATTGGTACGGAATCGAATTATTGCTTCTGATGATTGTTTGGCTATCGACAAATTAGATTTGCTTGGATGCTCCATTAGCCTTTGCTTGTGGATATTATTTGGTACGTATGCTGAATGAGAAGTTACACTTTTCATGTTAAAGGGTGCCCCCGAGAAATGGAGATTGGTCAGAGCTCATGGAACTGCAGTGGGTCTCCCAACGGAGGATGACATGGGTAACAGTGAGGTTGGTCACAACGCTCTCGGCGCCGGCCGCGTTTTTGCTCAGGGGTGAGCTTCTTCTGCGGGTTTTAGCATACTTTATGCTTCTTTTATTGTCGGTATCACTTGTGCCCTTATCTTTATTTATGTAATGCCTTCAAGTGCTTAGAAGGCGAGAAATTGTAAAACCTCTCTTTCCAAATGTAGTGCAAAGCTTGTTGACCTTGCTCTTGCTTCCGGAAAGATTTATGATGGAGAAGGTTTCAACTACATTAAGGAAAGTTTCGGGACTGGTACCTTACATTTGATTGGGCTCCTGAGTGATGGTGGAGTGCATTCTAGGCTTGATCAACTGCAGGTCTGCTCTCTAATCCCATCTTGTACATCTTCTGCACGTTTAGCTTATTTTTGCAGCTGTAATGATTAGCACTTTGCTCTGTGGTGCAGTTGCTGCTAAAAGGATCTGCCGAGCGTGGTGCTAAAAGAATCTGTGTCCATATTCTTACAGATGGACGTGATGTTTTGGATGGTTCAAGCGTGGGCTTTGTTGAAACTCTTGAAAATGACCTTGCAGATTTAAGAGCTAAAGGTATTGATGCACAAATTGCATCTGGTGGAGGTCGAATGTATGTCACTATGGACCGGTATGAGGTATGTGATCATGCCAGTGTCAGGTGTGGTTTTAAGTGTTTGTGAGCTTTTCTGTTTTTTTTTGTTTTTTGGTCATAGAGCTTTTCTGGTTGTTGATTGGGTCTCAATCAGCACATTTTACTGGTGTTGTATATGAAAGTAAATTTAACTCTTCAAAGAACCAGTTAGATATGAAACATGTATGAGGTCTTTTGCATAAGACGGTTGGGAGGAACTTTGCATCTGTTATTGCTGTGTCTTCTATTATCGCTGCTGCAACCAGTGAGATAGGACGTTGTCTGGTAAAATCTAGCTGGTTATGCTGAAAGTTGTCGGAACTTGGTTAGATCCCAATTTCTGTTAACATCATCTGTTTGAGTTATGTTTCAGCTCCCCTATGGAGTTAGGATTCTTGACCTGTTTGGTAACCTGTCTTGTAAATGGTAATATCTGAAGCTATCCCCATCATCTGTTTGAGTTCATGTGTGTGCTTCACTAGCTCTGGGTTAAGAGTGGCAGACTTGTATCCTGTATGTACTGCAGTAATTATATACGAATGTGTGAGCTGTTCCTAGGATGGTTAATATCATATGAGCATCTTCCGTGGTTTGGTGACTGGCAGGCTAGTCGTGTAATAAAAACATATAAAACATGCAAATAGCCTGGCCATTGTTAATGAAAGCTTAGATCAAGTTGCAGAAGCCATTTCATTGATTGTTGTTCCTTATCGATTTATTCTTTGCCTATGATCTACCCATCTATTTTCGTTCATTTCCGCCACGCCAACCTAGATAGCCACACCCGGCCGAACAAACAAGTGAATTCCAGGGGCAGCCTATGACGTTGATTACTTAATCTGTTAGATAATCAATAGAAAGAATGTCATTAAATTGTTATCCGGTAGCATACCATATAAAGTCCCTCCTTGATACTACATCTTGTTGATCTGCCATGGAAAAATATTCTTGTTGAATTGTTTTCAGACCACAATATCAGGAGCTTCTTGCAAGTCTCTCTATATTAGCATTTCATCAGTTGTAATGTTGACCACGTGATAAACATATTAGTATGAACTTCATGCAGAACGATTGGGAGGTTGTAAAACGAGGATGGGATGCACAAGTTCTCGGTGAAGCTCCTCACAAGTTTAAGAGTGCTGTTGAAGCTGTGAAGAAGCTAAGGCAGGAACCCAATGCCAGCGACCAATATTTGGCTCCATTTGTCATTGTCGATGACAATGGAAAGCCAGTGGGCCCAATAGTGGATGGTGATGCTGTTGTTACATTTAATTTCCGAGCTGACCGGATGGTTATGATTGCAAAGTCACTCGAATATGAAGATTTTGACAAATTTGATCGTGTTAGAGTCCCTAAAATTCGCTACGCTGGAATGCTTCAGTACGATGGTGAATTGAAGCTTCCAAGCCGTTACCTTGTCTCTCCTCCAGAGATAGATAGAACATCTGGTGAATATCTTGTACATAATGGTGTACGGACATTTGCCTGCAGGTAAGTCTACTACATTGCCTTTTTGCTTTTTTTTTTCTTTTTAACTGTGCTGAATGTGCATTTTCAAGTTGCACATTTTTTAGATTGGTTGTGCTCTTCCTCATTAATTTACATCTGTTACCTTGCTCTTTTACTTATTGAGCATTTCGTCTTGCATAACTCATTGAAATGTTGAAGAATAGTGGAGTCACTTTTCAGGTTCTCATGTCTAATTTTTTTTCTTAGAAGCTGCATTTTCTTTGACCTGGTTTTGCTTTTAACATTTGTTCAGAGTTTATATACTGACATTCTTTTGTTCTTCATCTGAGTAGTGAGACTGTCAAATTTGGTCACGTCACATTTTTCTGGAATGGAAATCGCTCTGGCTATTTTAATCCTGAAATGGAAGAGTATGTGGAAATTCCTAGTGACACTGGAATTACATTCAATGTCAAACCAAAAATGAAGGCACTTGAAATTGCTGAGAAAGCTAGGGATGCCATCCTAAGCGGTGAATTTGACCAGGTAATTCTGTGATGTAGATGACAGCTCCCATTACTTATCATAGTGAACATAGAAGTAAACAGCCTGACACAGGAGGCTTTGAGTTTTGATCCTATCCTATAATTTGACTGGTACATTTGCACAACTGAAGGTACGTGTTAATCTTCCCAACGGTGACATGGTGGGGCATACAGGAGACATTGAGGCAACGATTGTGGCATGCAAAGCTGCTGATGAAGCAGTCAAGGTGCGATGTCCTGAAGTTTCTTACATTTTAGTCCAAGTGTCGGTTTTGTTTCCAGTGTTCATTCAGGGACATTCTTTTAAGCTTGACTTGCCATGAAGAGAGTGGCTAAAGCCTGTTTAGTTCTAAAACAGTATATTCGTGTTGAGCACACAGAAGTTTAAAGAAGAGGATCTTCGTTGAAGCTTCGCTTAATCCCACCACCCTACAACCACCCCCCCACCCAAGCACCAAAAATTTTTTTAAAAAAAAGTCTTTCCTCTCTTTTCTAGAACAAGTAACTGAGCCTCTTTTAGCACCTACATTCTGAGATAGAGAGAGAGGAGAGTATGGAGTCACTGAATGGGGTACCTACTGTAACTGCAGATGATCCTTGATGCTGTCGAGGAAGTGGGAGGAATATATGTCGTCACTGCAGATCACGGAAATGCTGAAGATATGGTGAAGAGAAACAAGTCGGGGCAGCCTCAACTTGACAAGAATGGAAACATTCAGATACTGACTTCCCACACTCTTGAGCCAGTAAGTTCATTTTGTTCTTTTCCTCATCTCTCTCTCTCTCTCTCTCTCTCTCTCTCTCTCTCTCTCTTTTATTTTGGGAAACCACGACGACATGCATTACAAAATTTGGCCATTGCATTACTAATCTCCAATGTTGAATTTCATTCGCCGCTGGGGCTGGTTATCGGGAAGCATTACTGACATCTCTTTTGTACTTTGTTTCGTAGGTGCCCATTGCCATTGGAGGCCCAGGGCTGGCACCTGGAGTAAGGTTCCGCAGCGACGTACCTTCTGGAGGACTTGCGAATGTTGCTGCTACTGTGATGAATCTTCACGGGTTTGAGGCTCCTAGCGATTACGAGCCGACCCTTATAGAGGTAGTCGACTGATAATTAGCGTAACTCGATTAAGCGTCAACTGCTTTGGATTGAGCGCCAGGTGATGAGAATTGCCTGTGGACTAGTATATGCTTGAATAAGTTCAATCTGAGCTTGACCCCGGATTTGGTGAGTCATTGGTATTGATCACCCAAATTTTGTTGGTTACAGACTGAACAGCAATTGGCAATCGGGCAAAATTGTTGTGCCATCTGCTGAATATCTGAATACTCTCACTTAGACCCCATTCGATCGTTCTCTCATTCTCCTTTTTCTCTCAATTTCGCCTGAACGGTTGGCATAACGTGTCGTACAGACCGTCCGACCGTCCATGGATCCGAAAAATCATAGCTGTTGGTTGTGTCGGCCCCATACGAAGAAGTCGGTTTATGAGGACCCGGGTCCTTTTTGTTGTGCGGCTCGGGTCTTCCTAGGCGATTTTTCGTTATTGATATGTTAAATTGGTTTGCCAAGAACTCGATAAGATTTGATATATGTTATGTATTTCTTTATATCGAGCGGAATTTATTCGAACGCGACTGTAGGGTTTGGGAAGAACTAGTGATACATTGGGCGGCTCTCTCGAAAGCAAACATCAAGCCTTGCTGATCTCCTCACTAAAGAATTTCGTTCCTTATGACGCAGATTTTGACATAATTATGTGATTATACTAAAGGTATTATTTGTTACATATACCGTAGTATCATTGAAATAATGTACGTTATTAACGGTGTGGTGGATATAATAGCTGTTTGAGCCACGATCAGTATAATTTGTAACGAGCAAATGATTAAATGAATGCCATAGTACTTAATTATGAAGATTTAGACAATCATTCCTAATAGTGAGATAATTAATGTATTTTCTGTTATTTAATGGTAAACAATTATAATATACACGTATTTTTGTTACTTAATGATTCACGTATGATTATGATTCAGATATAATCACATGATATGTGTTCTTATTAGTAGGGGTGAGCGGTTCTAGGTTCTGGGTAAGTTTCGCTCGGAACTCGGAACCTACCTGCGAGTATAGGTACCTTATTTTTTGGAACCTAAAACCTATCCTATCACAGGTTCCAGGGTATCCGGGAACCTACCAATTTCACTAAGAACACTTGCGAAAAGAAGCTCCAACATCCATATAATTATGTTTGGAAAAATCTCATCATCCAAAATACTAATAAGAATAATCGAACACTATTTTGACAAAAAAAAATTTAATAATAATCGAACACTACCAGCTCCAAAAAATTACATCGCTGAGCATATACAAAGCGCTACTTAGAGACAAAAAAGAATCAATCCTTTTTGCATGAAAATGGAGACAAAAGAAAGAAAGAAAATATGGTGAAAATTTATGATGGAATGCGCCCATTTTCATCAAGTGCTAACTAGTAAGTACAACGCGTGCATCCCTCGAAAAGAGTTGTTTACCTGATAACTCTACAAAAGTAGAGTTTAAGCGCTTCTAAAATGTGGTCAATTAAGTTTAGTCGTTCAAATTTTATTTAGTTTTTAATGTTTTTGTTTTACTTTAGTGTTTTGGTCATGGTTAGTTGATTTTGGGTTTTAATTCTCGTGTTTTCTCGCTCGAGTGTCTCAATGATGTCTTGTTATGTTTAGGTATGATTTGAAAGAATGAAGCGAAGAACATTGATGAGAAGATTTGGAAAATTGCAGCTTCAAAGTTGCTAGAGACAGAACCGAGATGGACGCATCCGTCAGGCATGGACGCATCCATCTGCAATATGTGGCTGAGTACAGAACCGAGACGGACGCGTCTGTCAGGCACGGACACATCCGTCTGCACGCTGATAATAATGCGCGACGGGAAAGCTTCTCCTTTTGCCGTGGCTTGAAGATTTTATTAGAAGATTATGTTTGGATATTTTTAGAATTTGGTTTTCTTATTTTGGAGGGATTAAGGATATTATATTCTAGGAGATTTTGATGGAATATTTGAAAGGTGATAAAGTAGGAAAGAGAGGATAACCATAGCATATTTTTAGAGGATATCTTTTTGGGGTGGTTTTCTTCGACGGAAATCTGAGAGAAAAAAAAAGAACAGCTTTTTGGAGGAGAGACATCACGGGTTTGAGGAAAGACGACGGCAACTTCTTGACAGCAAGAGGAGAGCGAGGATCTAAGAAGACGAAGCTCGAGTTTGACGACCAAGCCTCATTCTTTCTCATCTTTTGTTCTTGAATGCTGATGCTATTCTATCTTTTTCGGATGATGTGTTTTCTTGGTGTTAGCATGAACTAATTTGTTATTCTAGGGTTACAATGGATCTTGACAGTTGATCAATAGTTGTGAACTCTTCTTTGATATTATTGAATGAATTCTTGTTGTTTATTTCTATCTGCGTTTAATGCTTGTCAATTGATTGGCCACCAGTTGATTTGAATTGGTAATTTAGGTGAACTTGGGAGAGGAACCCTAGATTTAGCCGTGGTAGAAATAACCTAAGTTGATCTTAGTCGGAAGACGAGATTATTAGCGAAAGGGATAGGAATATACCCAATTGCCTTAGGTAATCAAATAGAATTGGTTCGTAATGGGTTCTCAATAGTCGCTTGCCTAGGAATAGAGTGAACGATTATTTACTCGAGAATACGTTCCTATTGACGCTCGGAAGAGGTATATGTCGCGACCCTCTAAAAAAATTTTAAATTTTAAAAGGGGTTAACGGATTATTAGGTTAATTAGATTTGACTAACCTAACGCGGACCCTCCCAAGCCCTACCGAATCGCAACTTTGGTTTTTGTTTAAATGATTTTAAAATTTGGAGTCGCCACTAATCGTTCTTGGTAGGTCGATTAGAAACCTAAATAAATTAGCGGGAGAACTAATTTATTCCTGCGAACCAGAGATTAGGAGCTCGGGGACTTGGTTACACTAGTTAATTAAAACTAATGCCCTTTCGGTACCTTAATTTCATGGATATCCTAATTCGGCAACTCAGACTTGGTTTATTCCTAAGGCTCTAGTAGGGTATTCTCTTTTGTGTTTTCACTTTTTAAATAGGATGCATGGATGGTATATATTTTTATTTGTTATATTTTTTTAAGTGTTAAAGATTCCCTGAAGCCGAAAGAGGGAGTGTGTTAACGACTTCTGTGCAGTATTACGACCTACTTATCTTTTGGGTCTGATGATTCAAAAATTAAATTATAGGAAGTACATGACAGTGAATAAACACCTCCAATGGGAGGCCTAGCATTGGCTTGGCTCTTCCCTTTGGGATTTAAGGTACAGGTATTTAAGTTGCAAGTATTTAAACTACTGTAAGTAAAAACCGCCAATGGGAGGCTAAGCATTGGCTTGGCTCTTCCCTTTGGGATTTAAGGTACATGTATTTAAGTTGCAGGTATTTAACTACTGTAAGTAAAAAACCTCCAATGGGAGGCTAAGCATTGGCTTGGCTCTTCCCTTTGGGATTTAAGGTATAGGTATTTAAGTTGCAGGTATTTAACTACTGTAAGTAAAAACCTCCAATGGGAGGCTAAGCATTGGCTTGGCTCTTCCCTTTGGGATTGAAGGTACAGGTATTTAAGTTGCAGGTATTTAACTACTGTAAGTAAAAACCTCCAATGGGAGGCTAAGCATTGGCTTGGCTCTTCCCTTTGGGATTTATGGTGCAGGTATTTAAATTGCGGATGGACTTTGTCCTCTCCATTCTGGGGTATGAATTCTTTAAAATAAAATACAACGAATTGATTCAATAATTTGAAATTTGTGCGCGCTTGAGGACTCCTCCAAGCCGATTTTGTGCTTCCATAGGGTTAACCATTGATATAAAACCGCGGCTTCCTGACATAAAATAGAGTGAAATGTCAGTATACAAAATATGTGCTAATCTGCACCTAAAACCAGAAGAGTGGAAAGAGTACTTATCTCCCATTTTTTTGGGAGGGATTTCTATAATTGATTTTCGCTCTCTATGTTCCCAATATAGAGTTTCTTTTGAATTAAGAGGGACTTTTAGTCACAGATCAATTGAGAAATCGGTGGACAGCTTAGGAGCTTGTCTGGGCCGATTTTTGCATTTCTACGAGATTTTTGCTGTTGACGTAGAGATATCCTTCTCCTGACATAAAATATGAAAAAAAAAGGAGATGGAGAAAGTGTATACAATTTGTGCTAATTTGCAAGTAAAACCATAAACAAATGAATAAATAAAAACACTTAGCTCGAATTTACTTGCTCGTTGACGAGGAAGAACTCTTGATTTATATTGATCGATGAAGGAATTTGTGATGATAACCCCTAGCTTTAAACTTCCATCATCTTCAAAATTCTCTCTCTTTTGGTATTTTCTTTCTCTCAAATTTTTCTTCAATCTCCCAAAACTCTCTCAAACATCCAAAATTTTCTCTCCAAAAAAGATTCTCTCAAACACTTCAAATTTTCTCTCCAAAAAAAGTTCCTCAAACACTTCAAATTTTCTCTCCAAAAAATTTCCATCCCCACTCAAGCTCACTTCTTCCTTCTTTTATAATCTACTCATCTATCTCCCATTCTAATTTTTCCACTAACTCTATCTCCCATTCTAATTTCTCCACTAACTCTTCTTCATTTTCATCTTCCATTCTCCATCTCTATCTCACATTCTAATCTCTCCACTAACTCTTCTTCATCTCCATCTTCCCTTCTCTATTCTTATCTTCCATTCTAATTTCTCCACTAACTCTTCTTCATCTCCATCTTCCCTTCTCTATTCTTATCTTCCATTCTAATTTCTCCACTAACTCTTCTTCATCTCCATCTTCCCTTCTCTATTCTTATCTTATTTTCTCCATCCATTCTTCTCCAACTTCTCTTCTTCATCTCCTCTTCTCCATCTTCCCTTCTCTATTCTAATTTATCCACTAACTCTTCTTTTTGTTATTTGTAAAATAATCCTTCAAGAGTTAGGTATTTGCACTCTAGTCCTTGAATTTTAAGTATTTACAATTCAGTCCCTGAAAAAATATATTTCTTTGAGTCTAAATCTCCTCACAATTTTTGACACACTAAAATTTACCACATGTCAAATTTAAGCTCATTTCTTGTCGCTGAAAATAATGCAGAATTTAATTAAAGCCCTTTTGCAAAATTGAGTCATTCTGGGTATAATTGAGCCAAGATGAAAATTTAAAATATTAGAAGACAATGTCACAACTCATAAAAAGTGAAAATTAAAAATAAGTTGGCTCAAATTAAATTTTTTTAGGCCCGATTCGAGATTATACTCGTGAAGGAACACGTGACTCGAATTGGATTTTTCTGAATTTGCGATGGCCAATATGAAAATAGATTTAAAATAAAAATATTAACTATCTTTGTGTATTTGTTTGGCCTCAAATGTTAATTTTCATAAATTTTCAAGTATTTTTGTATTTTTTTTAAAAAAATTAAATATATATAATATGAAAATTTATTTTTTGTTCAAAAATGGTTGCCTAGGCTTGGCCAAGGCTTCCAAAGTTGATTTTTCAATTTTATGAATTTTTATGAATTTTCTATTAATTTTCGAAAATAAATAAATAAAAAATACCGAAAAATACGAAAAATATGGAAAATCATTTTTTGATCAAAATTGGTTCTTTAGGCTTAGCCAAGGTCCCCAAAGTTGATTTTTCAATTTTATGAGTTTTTATAAAAATTTTTTTTTATTAATTTTAAAACAGAAAGGATGATTAAAAATCAGGTGTCAACAGCTGCCCCTCTTTGAAAGGAAGCTCGGTAGAGGTTCATTTCAAAGACGAGATGACACCTAAGTTCTAATAAACTCAACACAATAAAATAAAAAGAGTCGTGACATGAATGTTCCACTAAAAATGAAATGAGAACCTAAAGATTCGTTATAAGAAAACCTTAGAGTAGTTGAACTTGAACCCGTATGGTAGGTTAACCCATGGTATATTCCTAATAAAAGGATTCTACTGATTAAAAATTGAATTAAAATTTGACCCGTATGGTGGGTCGTACCATGGTAGATTCCTAATAAAAGGATTCTACTGATTTAAATTTTGACCCGTATGGTAGGTCACCCCATGGTAGATTCCTAATGAAAGGATTCTACTGATTAAAATTTGATTGAAATTTGACCTGTATGGTAGGTTATCCCATGAAACTGCCTGTAAGAAGGACTTTGCGCTTGTAGAAAGGACTTGGTGCCTGTAAAAAGGACTTGATGCCTGTAAAAAGGACTTTATGCCATGTAAAATGACTTAATTTGCCTGTAAGAAGGACTTGATTTGCCTGTAAAAAGGACTTAATTTGCCTGTAAGAAGGACTTACTTTGCCCTTAAGAAGGAATTTGTGCCTGTAAGGACTTGCTTTGCCTGTAAGAAGGACTTGCTTTGCCTGTAAGAAGGACTTTGTTTGCCTGTAAGAAGGACTTTGTGCCTGTAAGAAGGACTTGATTTGCCTGTAAGAAGGACTTGCTTTGCCTGTAAGAAGGACTTTATTTGCTTGTAAGCAAGACTTGGTTTGCCTGTAAGAAGGACTTTGTTTGCCTGTAAGAAGGACTTGATTTGCCTGTAAGAAGGACTTTATGCCTGTAAGAAGGACTTGATTTGCCTGTAAGAAGGACTTTGTGCCTGTAAGAAGGACTTGATTTGCCTGTAAAAATGACTTACTTTGCCTGTAAGAAGGACTTTGTGCCTATAAGAAGGACTTGGTTTGCCTGTAAGAAGGACTTGGTTTGCCTGTAAGAAGGGCTTGGTGCCTGTAAGAAGGACTTGATTTGCCTATAAGAAGGACTTGGTTTGCCTGTAAGAAGGACTTTATGCCTGTAAGAAGGACTTGATTTGCCTGTAAGAAGGACTTTGTGCTTGTAAGAAGGACTTGATTTGCCTATAAGAAGGACTTGATTTGCCTGTAAGAAGGACTTTATGCCTGTAAGAAGGACTTGATTTGCCTGTAAGAAGGACTTTGTGCCTGTAAGAAGGACTTGATTTGCCTATAAGAAGGACTTGCTTTGCCTGTAAGAAGGACTTTGTTTGCTTGTAAGCAGGACTTGATTTGCCTGTAAGAAGGACTTTATGTACCTCAAAGGGTGCCATTCTGAAATCTGGGGAGACCAGGAATCCTGCAGAAGCTCAAACCCAAATTATATTCTCCTGTCGTTTTAGGAATAAACCAAAGAGGCAGAGATCAAAAGGTCTCGAACATTTCTGTCCTTGAGACAAATCATGCTTTATTGAAGAATGTGGATACCTGTATATACCGCAATGGATTCGAGTATCCCAACAACCGTCAGAATTCATTCTCTTGAAAGGTTCTGGTTGAAGATATACTTACTTGAGAATTTGGAAGAAATGCTTGGTGGCTTCTCGACAACCAGGCTTGTTCATTCAATAATCGTCGAATGAATTTCAAGACTTTGGAAGGTAACTCAAACACCGGGAATGTGTTGCCTGTCGGGCAATGTCAGAGCTAACATGTGCAAGCATTTTCATCAATGCGTTCATTGGTTCATACAAAATTGTTCATCAATGCATTCATTGGTGCATTTTCAGTCTATGTAATAACTCATGATGCAATCGATCAACATATAGATCATGTATTACATTACCACTTCTGTTTAAGGAGGTTCTTATAGTATGAACACCTCGAATGTAATCTGAATGGGGGACTTCATTCCGAAAGGGTTTTTTCTCACTCTGGAGAAAGGCTGTTTATTTGTAGATTAAAATGTTAGACCTGTGTGGAAATGGTTTGCCTTTCCTCATCCTGTCATGCCCCATTCTGCACATTTGATATCTCCTGTGCAGTTTATGCTCTAAGTTGGAGTTGGTAAGTTAAACACACGGAATAGTCATACATAATTCATGAACTGTGTAAGCACAATGCAGATGTGACAATTTTTTAGCATCACGTGTATTTATATAATGTGCAAATATGGGCGGATTTAAATTGCCCCTGGTATGTGGGCGGACCGAACAAATTGGGAAGCCTACTCCTTATGTCGAGGGGTGGTTTGTCTCAAACTTTACCCCTGCATGATTGTCGCGACCCTCTAAAAAAATTTTAAATTTTAAAAGGGGTTAACGGATTATTAGGTTAATTAGATTTGACTAACCTAACGCGGACCCTCCCAAGCCCTACCGAATCGTGACTTTGGATTTTTATTTTAAATGATTTTGAAATTTGGAGTCGCCACTAATCGTTCTTGGTAGGTCGATTAGAAACCTAAATAAATTAGCGGGAGAACTAATTTATTCCTGCGAACCAGAGATTATGAGCTCGGGGACTTGGTTACACTAGTTAATTAAAACTAATGCCCTTTCGGTACCTTAATTTCATGGATATCCTAATCCGGCAACTCAGGCTTGGTTTATTCCTAAGGCTATAGTAGGGTATTCTCTTTTGTGTTTTCACTTTTTAAATAGGATGCATGGATGGTATATATTTTTATTTGTTATATTTTTTTAAGTGTTAAAGATTCCCTGAAGCCGAAAGAAGGAGTGTGTTAACGACTTCTGTGCAGTATTACAACCTACTTATCTTTTGGGTCTGATGATTCAAAAATTAAATTATAGGAAGTACATGACAGTGAATAAACACCTCCAATGGGAGGCCTAGCATTGGCTTGGCTCTTCCCTTTGGGATTTAAGGTACAGGTATTTAAGTTGCAAGTATTTAAACTATTGTAAGTAAAAACCTCCAATGGGAGGCTAAGCATTGGCTTGGCTCTTCCCTTTGAGATTTAAGGTACATGTATTTAAGTTGCAGGTATTTAACTACTGTAAGTAAAAACCTCCAATGGGAGGCTAAGCATTGGCTTGGCTCTTCCCTTTGGGATTTAAGGTACATGTATTTAAGTTGCAAGTATTTAACTACGGTAAGTAAAAACCTCCAATGGGAGGCTAAGCATTGGCTTGGCTCTTCCCTTTGGGATTTAAGGTATAGGTATTTAAGTTGCAGGTATTTAACTACTGTAAGTAAAAACCTCCAATGGGAGGCTAAGCATTGGCTTGGCTCTTCCCTTTGGGATTTAAGGTACAGGTATTTAAGTTGCAGGTATTTAACTACTGTAAGTAAAAACCTCCAATGGGAGGCTAAGCATTGGCTTGGCTCTTCCCTTTGGGATTTATGGTGCAGGTATTTAAATTGCGGATGGACTTTGTCCTCTCCATTCTGGGGTATGAATTCTTTAAAATAAAATACTACGAATTGATTCAACAATTTGAAATTTGTGCGCGCTTGAGGACTCCTCCAAGCCGATTTTGTGCTTCCATAGGGTTGACCATTGATATAAAGCTGCGACTTCCTGACATAAAATAGAGTGAAATGTTAGTATACAAAATATGTGCTAATCTGCACCTAAAACCAGAAGAGTAGAAATAGTACTTATCTCCCATTTTTTTGGGAGGGATTTCTATAATTGATTTTCGCTCTCTATGTTCCCAATATAGAGAGTTTTTTTTTGAATTAAGAGGGACTTTTAGTCACAGATCAGTTGAGAAATCGGTGGACAGCTTAGGAGCTTGTCTGGGCCGATTTTTGCATCTCGACGAGATTTTTGCTGTTGACGTAGAGATATCCTTCTCCTGACATAAAATATGGAAGAAAAAGGAGATGGAGAAAGTGTATACAATTTGTGCTAATTTGCGAGTAAAACCATAAATAAATGAATAAATAAAAACACTTAGCTTGAATTTGTTTGCTCGTTGACGAGGATGAACTCTTGATTTATATTGATCGATGAAGGAATTTGTGATGATAACCCCTAGCTTTAAACTCCCATCATCTTCAAAATTCTCTCTCTTTTGGTATTTTCTTTCTCTCAAAATTTTCTCCAATCTCCCAAAACTCTCTCAAACATCCAAAATTTTCTCTCCAAAAAATTCTCCTAAACACTTCAAATTTTCTCCCTCTCAAGAATCCTTTCTCAAGCTCACTTCTTCCTCCTTTTATAACCTACTCATCTATCTCCCATTCTAATTTTTCCACTAACTCTATCTCCCATTCTAATTTCTCCACTAACTCTTCTTCATTTTCATCTTCCATTCTCCATCTCTATCTCACATTCTAATCTCTTCACTAACTCTTCTTCATCTTCATCTTCCCTTCTCCATATTTATCTCCCACTCTAATTTCTCCACTAACTCTTCTTAATCTCCATCTTCCCTTCTCTATTCTTATCTTCCATTCTAATTTCTCTACTAACTCTTCTTCATCTCCATCTTCCCTTTTCTATTCTTATCTTATTTTCTCCATCCATTCTTCTCCAACTTCTCTTCTTCATCTCCTCTTCTTCATCTTCCCTTCTCTATTCTAATTTATCCACTAACTCTTCTTTTTATTATTTGTAAAATAATCCTTCAAGAGTTAGGTATTTGCACTCTAGTCCTTGAATTTTAAGTATTTACAATTCAGTCCCTGAAAAAATATATTTCTTTAAGTCCAAATCTCCTCACAATTTTTGACATACCAAAATTTACCACATGTCAAATTTAAGCTCATTTCTTGTCGCTGAAAATAATGCATAATTTAATTAAAGCCCTTTTGCAAAATTAAGTCATTCTGGGTATAATTGGGCCAAGATGAAAATTTAAAATATTAGAAGACAATGTCACAACTCATAAAAAGTGAAAGTTAAAAATAAGTTGACTCAAATTAAATTTTTTTTAGGCCCGATTCGAGATTATACTCGTGAAGGAACACGTGACTCGAATTGGATTTTTCTGAATTTGCGATGGCCAATATGAAAATAGATTTAAAATAAAAATATTAACTATCTTTGTGTATTTTTTGGCCTCAAATGTTATTTTTCCAAAATTTTCAAATATTTTTGTATTTTTTTAAAAAAAATTAAAATATATATAATATGAAAAATTATTTTTTGGTCAAAATTCGTTCCCTAGGCTTGGCTAAGGTTCCCAAAGTTGATTTTTCAATTTTATGAATTTTTATGGATTTTCTATTAATTTTCGAAAATAAATAAATACAAAATACGTAAAAATACTGAAAATATGAAAAATCGTTTTTTGGTCAAAATTGGTTCCCTAGGCTTGGCTAAGGTCCCCAAAGTTGATTTTTCAATTTTATGAATTTTTATGGATTTTTTATTACTTTAGCAATAGAAAAAATGATTAAAAATCAGGTGTCAACAGCTGCCCCTCTTTGAAAGGAAGCTCGGTAGAGGTTCATTTCAAAGATGAGATGACACCTGGATTCTTATCGACTCAATACAAGTAAATAAAAAGAGTCGTGACATGATTGTTCCACTGAAAATGAAATGAGAACCTAAGGATTCGTTATATAAAAAAACTTTAGGGTGGTTGAACTTGAACCCGTATGGTGGATCAACCCATGGTAGATTCCTAATAAAAGGATTCTACTGATTAAAAATTGAATTAAAATTTGACCCGTATGGTGGGTCATACCATTTGGAGATACCTGTAAGAAGGACTTGGTGCTTGTAGAAAGGACTTGGTGCCAGTAAAAAGGACTTGGTGCTTTGCATGTAAGAAGAACTTTGTGCCTGTAAGAAGGACTTGATTTGCCTGTAATAAGGACTTGATTTGCCTGTAAGAAGGACTTTGTTTGCCTGTAAGAAGGACTTTATTTTGCCTGTAAGAAGGACTTACTTTGCCTGTAAGAAGGACTTTGTGCCTGTAAGAAGGACTTGATTTGCCTGTAAGAAGGACTTTGTTTGCCTGTAAGGACTTGATTTGCCTGTAAGAAGGACTTTATGCCTGTAAGAAGGACTTTGTGCCTGTAAGAAGGACTTTGTGCCTGTAAGAAGGACTTGATTTGCCTGTAAGAAGGACTTTGTGCCTGTAAGAAGGACTTGGTTTGCCTGTAAGAAGGACTTAGTTTGCCTATAAGAAGGACTTGGTGCCTATAAGAAGGACTTGGTTTGCCTATAAGAAGGACTTTATGCCTGTAAGAAGGACTTGATTTGCCTGTAAGAAAGACTTGTTTTGCCTGTAAGAAGGACTTGTTTTGCCTGTAAGAAGGACTTGATTTGCTTGTAGGAAGGACTTTGTGCCTGTAAGAAGGACTTGTTTTGCCTGTAAGAAGGACTTAGTTTGCCTATAAGAAGGACTTGGTGCCTATAAGAAGGACTTGGTTTGCCTGTAAGAAGGACTTTATGCCTGTAAGAAGGACTTGATTTGCCTGTAAGAAGGACTTGTTTTGCCTGTAAGAAGGACTTGTTTTGCCTGTAAGAAGGACTTGATTTGCCTGTAAGAAGGACTTTGTGCCTGTAAGAAGGACTTGATTTGCCTGTAAGAAGGACTTTGTGCCTGTAAGAAGGACTTGATTTGCCTGTAAGAAGGACTTGATTTGCCTGTAAGAAGGACTTTGTGCCTGTAAGAAGGACTTGTTTTGCCTGTAAGAAGGACTTGATTTGCCTGTAAGAAGGACCTTGTGCCTATAAGAAGGAATTGATTTGCCTGTAAGAAGGACTTGGTTTGCCTGTAAGAAGGACTTATTTTGCCTGTAAGAAGGACATGGTGTACCTCAAAGGGTGCCATTCTGGAATCTGGAAAGATCAGGAATCCTGCAGAAGCTCAAACCCAAATTATATTATCCTGTCGCTTTAGGAATAAACCAAAGAGGCAGAGATCAAAAGGTCTCGAACATTTCTGTCTTTGAGACAAATCATGCTTTATTGAAGAAGGTGGATACCTGTATGTACCGCAATGGATTCGAGTACCCCAACAACCGTTAGAATTCATTCTCTTGAAAGGTTCAGGTTGAAGATATACTTACCTGAGAATTTGGAAGAAATGCTTGGTGGCTTCTCGACAACCAGGCTTGTTCATTCAATAATCGCTGAATGAATTTCAAGACTTTGGAAGGTAGTTTGAACATTGGGAATGTGTTGCCTGTCAGGCAGTATCAGAGGTAACATGTGCAAGCATTTTCATCAATGAGTTCATTGGTTCATACAAAATTGTTCAGCTAAGTTGGCAATGATTAGAAGTAGTCTGTGTAATAACTCATGATGCAATCAATCAAAATGTGGATCATGCAAAACTATTCTGTCAAGTTTGCATTACCAATTCTATTTAAGGAGGTTCTCATAATATGAACGCCTCGAATGTAATCTGAATGGGGGACTTTAGTCCGAAGGGGCTTTCTCTCACTCTAGAGAAAGGATGTTTATCTGTAGATCAAAATGTTAGATCTGTGTGGAAATTGTTTGCCTTTCCTCATCCTGTCATGCCCCATTCTGCACATTTGATATCTCCTGTGCAGTTTATGCTCTAAGTTGGAGTTGGTAAGTTAAACGCACGGAATAGTCATACATAATTCATGAACTGTGTAAGCACAATGCAGATGTGACAATTTTTTAGCATCACGTGTGTTTATATAATGTGCAAATATGGGCGAATTTAAATTGCCCCTAGTATGTGGGCGGATCGAACAAATTGGGAAGCCTACTCCTTATGTCGAGGGGTGGTTTGTCTCAAACTTTACCCCTGCGCGATGAAGCATATGGGCGAGGGAGCATTTTGGTTTGTTTAATACCCCTGCAAGAAGCAGAGAAATTATTCTTGAAACCAAACGAGATAAGGAAGACATATTTGCTTTTTCGTTTCAGAGCTTGCGATCAATTTGCCCCATTTTTCACCAGAATAGATCTTGTCAGGTGATCATACTTTTCTTTTGGATTTGTCTCCTTCAACATGTTAAATGTTAGTATAAATATTTCCTGTAACAAGAAAAGGAGACATGTCAACCGGTATTAAAAGGGATAAATTGGAAACGATACTGATTTACCATTCATCTTGAATGCCTTGGACAAGTCTTTTACCAATTTTGCTGGGTTGAGTTTTCTTCGACTTTTGTTGGATGCTTCACCATTAAGCCGAGAATGTGGCAAAATATTGACTTCGGTATTACTCGTCGAGTATTCCATTCGGTCCATTGGACCATAGGTGTCCATGGGGTTTTCTTTTCAAAGGTTAATCCTTGGGGATAACGCGGCCCTGTTGTATCACCTTGGGCCTTGTTACGATATTTCTCGAGGTAATTTGCAATCCTTGTTAAGAATGGAATAAAAAAATTCAGGACTCGAGATGATTATGTGCAAATTAGAACGATACAGAATTACCCATGTCTGAGATTGTTCGGATCTTTCGCTTGTATTTTTCTTTAACCGAAGCTGCCAATCCCGTGGTAATGTCCATGAGTTGATTTGCCCCCGATTTAGCCCGACCAGGAAATTTGGTTTTTGGATACAACTGTATTCTCGAGTCGCTTTTGCAAATTCCTGAAAATAGAAGGGATCAAATTTAAAACCGGAGCAATTTAAGGGTAAATTGGAACGATACGGATTTACCCTTCAAATTTACGCAGATTTCGTCTCGATATTAATTTTTTCGAGTTTGGTGCAGTTAACGGCTCCGAGCATTTAATAGGGGGGAAAGGGAAATGATTACTTCTAGCTTGTGCATTAATTTTGGACATCGACAAAAGGCGAGAACGTGCGATGAAACTAAGTAGACGTATTCGTCTAGGTTTAATCTTCTTCATGATGCTCTCGCGGGTTGCGGTAGACGATGATATCAAGAACATTAGAGAGACATTTAGTGTGGCTTTCCACCAGCCGCCTAGAGACCCGTGTTCAATCATGTAAATTAATAAAGCTACCACCACTTAATTAGTGTGCCAATAAATTTGGCCATTTGTTGCGTGCCCCACTTCAACCGTGTTTTGTTTCTTTCGGTGCCCATTTGCTCTTGTCGGGCGCCTGTAGCATTGGGAGAAATACTTGTGGGTCACATTCATTAATAGAACCTCGGTCCTCTAAAACCCTCCGCGTGTTTCGGATCCGAGGAAATTTTAAGACCGGTCTCTGGTTGATTTAATCAGGTTAAGGTACTTATTTCATGGTTTCTGATTATATAATCCATATTGTCTTTCAAAAGACGCGGGATCCTCTGCAATACATTAAATATGCCCCCGTGTTTAATCAGTATAAGTCCACCGTCATATCAGAATACACTGCCCATACAAGTTTACGGATTGACACAACTCTGTCTGTCAAAGATGGACAGTGTTCGTTTGCCCCCCTGAATTAACGGTTGAAGCCTTGGTGTTTTTCGTCTTTTGGTATTTTTGAAGATGATTCTTGATATATTATTAAACTTAATTTTTACACCCGTCTGGGGTATCTAGGATCTCCCTGCAAAAGAAAAGGATATCATTAGTATGCGACACAAGGAATGTCGGTCCATGACTCCTATATTAGTCCAATTTTATTTTTTCTATTTTATAGAGAAATCAGAAAAAAAACTTTCCTTAGGAAGAAATGGGTTAATTTCTGATACAGAATTTTTTTTTGCAGATTTATTACTTTTTTTTTATTTTTTTAAAGGAATGTGACAAAATCTCTTGATGTTTACTAAAATTTTTGAAGGAATTTCCTTTTTGTCAAAATAAATTTTCCGAGGTAAATTTATCAGGAAAATTTTATTTTTATTGAAGCAGGAAAGACATAATAGAAATCCTTTATTGGTTAACAAAATTCCCCCGAGACATTAGTCTAATTTTATTTAGAGAAAATTTTCTTAGAAAAACATGAGCGAATTTCTCGAAAAGAATTTTTGTTGCAAGTTTTTATAATTTGAAAGAATGTGATAAAATCACTTGATGTTTACCAAAGTTTTTTTTGCAGGAATTTTTCTTTTTATCGAAATAAATTTTCAGAGGAAAATTTGTCAGGAAAATTTCATTTTTATTGAAGCAAGAAAAACATGACAAAAATCTCTTATTGGTCAATACAATTCCCCCGAGACATTAGTCTAATTTTATTTAGAGAAAATTTTCTTAGAAAAACATGAGCGAATTTCTCGAGAAGAATTTTCTTGCAAGTTTTTATAATTTGAAAAATGTGATAAAATCACTTGATGTCTACTAGAGTTTTTTTTGAAGGAATTTTTCTTTTTATTGAAATAAATTTTCAGAGGAAAATTTTTTCAGGAAAATTTCATTTTTATTAAAGTAATAAAAACATGAAAAAAATCCCTTATTGGTTAATAAAATTCTCATGAAGGGATTTTTTCACATCATTTTTTCAAAAAAAAATTTCTAAAAAGAAATGAGGGACAAATTTAATTTTTATTTTCTTTTAAAAGAATGGTCGTAATATCAAGCTCAAAAACTGACTAACACTTAGCATGGACCGACCAAAAATAAATACAAGATAAAATTAGAGAACTTACTTTTACCTTGGAGAAATGCAAATCACATAGTCATGCGCATGACTCAAGTGAGGAGTGGACTCTAGAAAATAAAAGAAGGAGAGACAGGGTATGGACCTAAAAGGTCCCCACTATCTGAATTGACAACCTTACCCTCCGCGCAATCAAATCACAATGGGAAGAATTGTCAATTCAGATAATGAGCGGGATAAAATATGATCAACCCAAGCGCAATCGACGCAAGAGCTTTGCATATTCGATCCCTATCTATGGTTACTTAGGAAAAATTTCGCGACTTGGGTTTAGACGCTTGTGTGTGCAGGTGTTGTGATCCTCAGAATATGCAAGACATGCACAACAATTGATATCAAAACAGCGCTTCTAAAAATGTGCGAAATTAAACATAATCCCAACACCGAGCCTGCAAAACAAATGGGTTAGCCAAACACTCCGCCCCTTATAACTCCCATCCTGCAAAAACATATAACACCTATAGAATGAGTCCCAAGCAAGATCGCCAGAAGCGAGATATCCATGAAATTTTCATTGGCCTAAGTCCACTAAGACTTTTAAAATTTCGAAAAAATTTAAGTATTCCAATTGGTATCTTTTTTCGAAAATTTAAAAATCTCTATTCCCCAGTGGAGTCGCCAGTCTGTCGCGACCCTCTAAAAAAATTTTAAATTTTAAAAGGGGTTAACGGATTATTAGGTTAATTAGATTTGACTAACCTAACGCGGACCCTCCCAAGCCCTACCGAATCGTGACTTTGGATTTTTATTTTAAATGATTTTGAAATTTGGAGTCGCCACTAATCGTTCTTGGTAGGTCGATTAGAAACCTAAATAAATTAGCGGGAGAACTAATTTATTCCTGCGAACCAGAGATTATGAGCTCGGGGACTTGGTTACACTAGTTAATTAAAACTAATGCCCTTTCGGTACCTTAATTTCATGGATATCCTAATCCGGCAACTCAGGCTTGGTTTATTCCTAAGGCTATAGTAGGGTATTCTCTTTTGTGTTTTCACTTTTTAAATAGGATGCATGGATGGTATATATTTTTATTTGTTATATTTTTTTAAGTGTTAAAGATTCCCTGAAGCCGAAAGAAGGAGTGTGTTAACGACTTCTGTGCAGTATTACAACCTACTTATCTTTTGGGTCTGATGATTCAAAAATTAAATTATAGGAAGTACATGACAGTGAATAAACACCTCCAATGGGAGGCCTAGCATTGGCTTGGCTCTTCCCTTTGGGATTTAAGGTACAGGTATTTAAGTTGCAAGTATTTAAACTATTGTAAGTAAAAACCTCCAATGGGAGGCTAAGCATTGGCTTGGCTCTTCCCTTTGAGATTTAAGGTACATGTATTTAAGTTGCAGGTATTTAACTACTGTAAGTAAAAACCTCCAATGGGAGGCTAAGCATTGGCTTGGCTCTTCCCTTTGGGATTTAAGGTACATGTATTTAAGTTGCAAGTATTTAACTACGGTAAGTAAAAACCTCCAATGGGAGGCTAAGCATTGGCTTGGCTCTTCCCTTTGGGATTTAAGGTATAGGTATTTAAGTTGCAGGTATTTAACTACTGTAAGTAAAAACCTCCAATGGGAGGCTAAGCATTGGCTTGGCTCTTCCCTTTGGGATTTAAGGTACAGGTATTTAAGTTGCAGGTATTTAACTACTGTAAGTAAAAACCTCCAATGGGAGGCTAAGCATTGGCTTGGCTCTTCCCTTTGGGATTTATGGTGCAGGTATTTAAATTGCGGATGGACTTTGTCCTCTCCATTCTGGGGTATGAATTCTTTAAAATAAAATACTACGAATTGATTCAACAATTTGAAATTTGTGCGCGCTTGAGGACTCCTCCAAGCCGATTTTGTGCTTCCATAGGGTTGACCATTGATATAAAGCTGCGACTTCCTGACATAAAATAGAGTGAAATGTTAGTATACAAAATATGTGCTAATCTGCACCTAAAACCAGAAGAGTAGAAATAGTACTTATCTCCCATTTTTTTGGGAGGGATTTCTATAATTGATTTTCGCTCTCTATGTTCCCAATATAGAGAGTTTTTTTTTGAATTAAGAGGGACTTTTAGTCACAGATCAGTTGAGAAATCGGTGGACAGCTTAGGAGCTTGTCTGGGCCGATTTTTGCATCTCGACGAGATTTTTGCTGTTGACGTAGAGATATCCTTCTCCTGACATAAAATATGGAAGAAAAAGGAGATGGAGAAAGTGTATACAATTTGTGCTAATTTGCGAGTAAAACCATAAATAAATGAATAAATAAAAACACTTAGCTTGAATTTGTTTGCTCGTTGACGAGGATGAACTCTTGATTTATATTGATCGATGAAGGAATTTGTGATGATAACCCCTAGCTTTAAACTCCCATCATCTTCAAAATTCTCTCTCTTTTGGTATTTTCTTTCTCTCAAAATTTTCTCCAATCTCCCAAAACTCTCTCAAACATCCAAAATTTTCTCTCCAAAAAATTCTCCTAAACACTTCAAATTTTCTCCCTCTCAAGAATCCTTTCTCAAGCTCACTTCTTCCTCCTTTTATAACCTACTCATCTATCTCCCATTCTAATTTTTCCACTAACTCTATCTCCCATTCTAATTTCTCCACTAACTCTTCTTCATTTTCATCTTCCATTCTCCATCTCTATCTCACATTCTAATCTCTTCACTAACTCTTCTTCATCTTCATCTTCCCTTCTCCATATTTATCTCCCACTCTAATTTCTCCACTAACTCTTCTTAATCTCCATCTTCCCTTCTCTATTCTTATCTTCCATTCTAATTTCTCTACTAACTCTTCTTCATCTCCATCTTCCCTTTTCTATTCTTATCTTATTTTCTCCATCCATTCTTCTCCAACTTCTCTTCTTCATCTCCTCTTCTTCATCTTCCCTTCTCTATTCTAATTTATCCACTAACTCTTCTTTTTATTATTTGTAAAATAATCCTTCAAGAGTTAGGTATTTGCACTCTAGTCCTTGAATTTTAAGTATTTACAATTCAGTCCCTGAAAAAATATATTTCTTTAAGTCCAAATCTCCTCACAATTTTTGACATACCAAAATTTACCACATGTCAAATTTAAGCTCATTTCTTGTCGCTGAAAATAATGCATAATTTAATTAAAGCCCTTTTGCAAAATTAAGTCATTCTGGGTATAATTGGGCCAAGATGAAAATTTAAAATATTAGAAGACAATGTCACAACTCATAAAAAGTGAAAGTTAAAAATAAGTTGACTCAAATTAAATTTTTTTTAGGCCCGATTCGAGATTATACTCGTGAAGGAACACGTGACTCGAATTGGATTTTTCTGAATTTGCGATGGCCAATATGAAAATAGATTTAAAATAAAAATATTAACTATCTTTGTGTATTTTTTGGCCTCAAATGTTATTTTTCCAAAATTTTCAAATATTTTTGTATTTTTTTAAAAAAAATTAAAATATATATAATATGAAAAATTATTTTTTGGTCAAAATTCGTTCCCTAGGCTTGGCTAAGGTTCCCAAAGTTGATTTTTCAATTTTATGAATTTTTATGGATTTTCTATTAATTTTCGAAAATAAATAAATACAAAATACGTAAAAATACTGAAAATATGAAAAATCGTTTTTTGGTCAAAATTGGTTCCCTAGGCTTGGCTAAGGTCCCCAAAGTTGATTTTTCAATTTTATGAATTTTTATGGATTTTTTATTACTTTAGCAATAGAAAAAATGATTAAAAATCAGGTGTCAACAATGATGAAGCATATGGGCGAGGGAGCATTTTGGTTTGTTTAATGCCCCTGCAAGAAGCAGAGAAATTATTCTTGAAATCAAACGAGATAAGGAAGACATATTTGCTTTTTCGTTTCAGAGCTTGCGATCAATTTGCCCCATTTTTCACCAGAATAGATCTTGTCAGGTGATCATAATTTTCTTTTGGATTTGTCTCCTTCAACATGTTAAATGTTAGTATAAATATTTCCTGTGAAAAGAAAAGGAGATATGTCAACCAGTATTAAAAGGGATAAATTGGAAACGATACTGATTTACCCTTCATCTTGAATGCCTTGGACAAGTCTTTTACCAATTTTGCTGGATTGAGTTTTCTTCAACTTTTGTTGGATGCTTCACCATTAAGCCGAGAATGTGGCAAAATATTGACTTCGGTATTACTTGTCGAGTATTCCTGCTTGCAAAAAGAAATGCACAAAAAGTTGTTTCATTTATTTATAATACATACAACATTCCCCACCCTCGGGGATCGAACTCGGGATATTTCGGACCTACTGTCATCCCCCATACCATTCGGTCCATTGGACCATAGGTGTCCATGGGGCTATCCTTTCAAAGGTTAATCTTTGGGGATAAAGCAACCTTGTTGTATCACCTTGGGCCATGTTACGGTATTTCTCAAGATAATTTGCAATCCCTGTTAAGAATGGAATAAGACAATTCAAGACTTGAGATGATTATGTGCACATTAGAATGATACAGAATTACCCATTTCTGAGATTGTTCGTGTCTTTCGCTTGTACTTTCCTTTGTCCGAAGCTGTCCATCCCGTGGTAATGCCCATGAGTCGATTTGCCCCCAAATTTTGTTCAACTTGTATTCGGATATGATTGCGTTCTCGGGTCGATTTGCAATTTCCTGAGAATAGAAGGGGCTTAATTTTAAAACTTGGAGCAACTGAGGGTAAATTGAAACGATACGGAGTTACCCTTCAGGTTTATGCAGATTTTTACTCGCCATCAATTCGTCGCGAGGTTGGTGAGGTGGCGGATTCGAGCATTTAATAGGGGGAAGTCGGATTATTACTCCTTGCTTTTACACATTCACAAAAGCAGAAAAACATATCACGCAAGGAAATAAAACACATTCACTCATTCAGGATCAGTTCTGCTTCCTCTACAGGCTCTCCCATGATCAGCTGGCTTCATCCCAAATTAGGTATGCATCGGCCATATTGAAGGTTTGGTGGTCACTGGCTGAACAAGTGCATCACAGTCCCGATGCTTTACCGATATCAAACTGGTTGATTATGGCGAAAAGATCATCGTCAATGTCCGCTTGGTGGTGATCTGTCCCTTCTTCCTCGGGAGGTATTGATACTGATCCAGTATCATTGGTCCTTTTGTACCTTGCTCCAACAGAACTCGATCCTGTTATAAACTGGTCTAACTCACCTCTTAAACGTGCATTTTCGATCCTCAGATCATACATTTCATCGAGGGTGAGGAGGAGGCTATTGCAGTTGGGGCAGGTGGCGGAGTCAAAAGTCTCTTTATACATATTGTTTTCCACCCGGAGGTTTTCATTTTCAACTCTTAGAAACTCGGTTTCGTTGTGCTCATGACGAGTCTTCATTCGGGTTCATCTATTTTGAAACCAGAACTTGATTTGCGAAGGTTCAAGTCCTAGCTCTTGACTCAGTTCCATTTTTTGTTTGCCATCTGGCATAGGGCACGTTCTGAAGAAAGCTTCAAGCTTTCGTACTTGCTCCTCAGTATGGCGACGGTAACGCTTCTTTTGACCTTTACCGTTGTTGTCATTGTCCTTACCGGGCTCTTGGACATCGTCGGTGGAAGGGCCGGGCTCCATAGGCTCGATCCCAAATATGGTTTCGAACTCTTCCTCTCTCATATTCAGCAAGTAACGATAACTTTCAAGTGTGTTGGGTTGAGACATCTTCGATTTGGTTAACGATTTCTCAAAGTTTGATATCTCTTCTTGTATTTTCACTCTCTGGATTTTTCTGGGAGACTGCGTATGCTTTAAGAGTCTCTCTTTCGAGCACGAATGAGAATTATCAAGAAGATGCCTCCTTTAAAATTAGACGTGGGTTTAGCAACTGTATTGCCTCTCTCGAGTGTTCTGGCTTTCTCGATTTTCTTTTCATCGTATCTCTCGCCCAGCTCGTCTCCTTCCATCTTTCCGTGGAAGGGGGCCCCTTGTTACTGTCTCCACCGTCAATTTGCTGGCGAGTTCTTTAATAAAGACGAGTCGTATCTCTTTTCTACCGAAAATGTCTTTGTCTCCCACTCAGCTTATTTTTTATCCTTTCTTTTTCAAAGTAGTGGCATCCCGTCCAACTTTTCCGTAGAGACGTCGGATTTGCTTGGCTCGAGATTGGAGATGAGTAGCGGAGGTGATACTGATAGGGAATGGTAGACAGGAAAATCTGGCCAGTAGAGACTTCCCCTGCAAAAATGAAAGAGAATGCGGCAGTGTATGTTCTTCATATTCTAGAAAAATTGGAACGATATTGTTTTACCCTTGTATATACTTCCATTGAATTTGAATTGAGGAAGTTCCTTCATTTGGATTGGATTGAATTGTATGTCCCGAGTTGCCCTTCACTTTGAGCTTGCCACATATGTGCTTTGCTTAGTTGGGCCTTGTTTTCTTTCGGGTTGCCTTGGACCATCATCATTTTCCATGCCATCGGGTCCGTGGACCGGAGGGCTCCTTTAATTTGAAGGTTACCTTGAAGGCGAATGAGTCCTATCGCATTCCATTGGGTCATTTCATTTTGCGACACTCTTGAGGCACTTTGCAATCCCCTGGGTGAGAATGGAACAAATCTAATTTAGCATTTTACAACGATTGAGGGTAAATTGGAACGACACATAGTTATCCGTCTTCGAGCTCGCCTGGGCTTTTCATTTGAAATTCCCCTACGTGAGGCCATTCAACGTTTCTCATTATGGCAGTAAGCGACGTTACCACAAATTGATCCGCCCTAAATCTAGCATAAAAAAGGGATTCACGCATTCGACGAGATAAAAAAACAAATTACCCCATTGCCCCTAAATTAAATCTAGTCACCTAGAAAGCTGGAAATATCATACGCAGGGGAATTAAGCATGAAATGAAAGGTGCACTTATTCAAGGTCAGTTCTGCCTTTCCTGTGGCTCTTCGATAATCAGCTAGTCTCGTGTTGGTTCGGGTGTGGATGACCGATGTTTGAGAGTCCTTACTCACTAGCTCCTGATCGCGGCTTGGGACGTCTGTCAACCCTAAACTGGTTGACCAGGGCAGTAAGCTCATCATCTGGGTAATCTCTTGAACCTTCCAGTAACTGATACTCGAATTGGGCATTGTTATTGGCAAATGCTGGCGGTAGATTTCTCATTCTGTCATCGCCATGAGCAATTTGACTTCTCGTGCTGGAGCCTTCATCATTACTCGAGAAAGTGTGGGGATCACCAACTGTCCTGCTGCTAAAAACTCCTTCCATTTGAGGATTAGAGAAGTGGAAATGCTTAGGATAACTTCTTGTCTGATTCTCTGGCTGCGCAGACGCGCTGATCATGGGATGAATTATAGCCACGGGTTGGTGCTCAAACCAAGGAGTCTGAATACACTGCCCCTGCGGTCTATACTCTTGAAGAGCATTAGGGTGATTCTGGGGGATACTTTGATTAACGCTTGGAGGATTGATGGCATGGCTACTGGCTTGGTTGATGATGGGAAGTGGCTCCCCCCATGCTAACCTGCGGAACTTATGGTGGCGAGGAGACTCGACGTTCAGGCTTGGATCAGTCCCGCCTTGGTTTTCTTGATTCTGAGCTGCATTGTGTTCTCTCACCCTTTTTCTGTACTTCTGAAGATGACTCGAAACATTTGCTTTAGTGAGTCCCTCTACCTTCATAATTTCCAGTATATGTTGCGGCCGTGCCGAATCGATTCCTAGCTGCTGAACTGCATTAACAAACATACGATGCAGCTCGGGAGACCAACTCATCTTCTTTCTCCAGTTGCTTGGAACAAAATTGAAGGCTTGATGCTTGTTCTCATGGTCGTGCAATTGCTTCCTTACCACGTGCTGCCATATGTTTTGAAGCATCTGAACCCTAACTGGTTTCGTTACGATGTCTTGGGCCCCATTTAAGACAGCCTTCATTATGGCTTGCTGATCATCGCTTGCCGATATTACGAGGACTGGCATGTTTAATTTAGAATTGATGACTTCCAAGAGAGTGAAAACATCCATGTCAATCCCTACCATGGCGGTGAGGACGATATCAAACGGGTCACTACTCCTCCTTAATATCTCTAAGGCCTCTGTCGCCTTTGCTTGAGCTACAACCTTATACCGGCATTTTCTTAATACGGTAACAAGGATTGACAGAGAAACTGGATTACCGTCAATGGCCATGACCAGTAGACCCTCAGGGTAAGGAACTTCATCATCTTCGACCAGGGTTGAACATGCGCCCGTTCCCCTAATGCTTGACATATTTCTGGATCTAGGACTGCCGATTCGAGACCGCCTCAGGATGTGTTCTCGGACTTGAGGGATCACGGGATCGTTGATGGCTTCTCGTAACAGGCTTTGAAAGCCAATGCTTTGATGGTGAAGGTTTTGAATTCCTCCCCCACGAGAACTCCTTCCTCTCTATCTTTCTCTTGCGAGTTCGTGCAAATGAACCCTCACTATCAAATGAGGACAAATTCTCTCTCTGGAAATAGCAACGACTTCCCCCTTCACGGGCAGTGCTATTAGATTTACCAAGGGGAAAATCTGACATTCAGCTTTTGATCAAAGGGGAAATCCTCGTTTATCGCTCAGTTTGTCTTCTTCTTTCTTTTCGCGGTAGAGGGCCCCTGTCAAGATTTCCACAGTCGATTTATTGGCGGGTCCTCCAATGAAGACGAGTAATATCTCTCTTTCTGCCGAAAATTTCTTTGTCCCCCACTCAGCTCGTCTTTTCGTTCTTTTTTTTTCAAAGCGGTGGAGTCCCGTCCAGCTTTTCCATAGAGACGTCGGGTTTGTTCGGCTCGAGGTTGCCACTTGGCTGGAATTTGAGCTACCGGGGGTGTTGCCGACAGAGAATGGTAGATAGGAAAACCTATAAGGACTGCCCCTATGAAATCAGTATTTAAATTGAAGCAGCTTACCATCTTCGCATTCTGCTCATCTGCCTCACCTCTCTCCCCCTTTCTTTCGTATTCTGCTTTCAAAAATGGCCAATTCTCCTAACCACACATTATCCACCGAAGTCTTGGCTGGGTGGGAGAGACTCTACAATCTTCTTGGTAGAGGTTATGCTCATGTAGCCAAAAACTCTACCGTTGAGGCTGAAATCCTCGGTTTATTCAGGACCGTGGACGCTGCTTCTGTTGAGGGTACCCAACTGGGAAAGGAGTATCGGAACTTCTCGACCCTCTTCATCAATTTTCTAGCTGCCTATAACCGCGCTTATGAGACGGTCCTTGTAACCGCCGTCGTGAAAGCCCGTTACCGAGACCGGCACGAGCGTCTGGCAACTATTACGTTTGTGGCTGATAATCACAAAAAGGCCCTCAACTTTGCCAACGATCAGCTTTCCTGGCTGGTTCGTGAGAGGGGAAAGTTGGTGGACCGTCTGGCCTTGGTCCGAACTTACGTTGAACAGGAGCCAGGCAATATTGTGATGAGGTGCAAATGCGGTTGGCTGCAGGAGAGACTTGATGACATTACGGCAGACATTGCTTTCGAGAGGGCAGCGATTCCGGACCTGGAGTTTGCCGTTGAGCATTACGAGGCCACTATGGCCCAGGTTAAAGAGAAGTGCGATCGCCTCTTCTTTAGGCTCGCGGAGCTTGATCCCGAGAGCGCCCGGTGCATCCAGAGCATCAACTGTTTGGAGAGTCAGTTGAGCTCTTTCGTAATGGTTATCAGGGCCCAGTTTGGCTTTACCTTTCCTCCCCAGTGAGTTGTTGTAATACTCTTTGATGAATGGAATGAAAGAAAAGCTTCACGTGTTTTGTTTTTTTTTTTTAATTTTCCTGCTATCATTTCTTCCGCATAGCATAACAGAACGATTTGAGGTACCGAAGATGTCGAGGCTTAATGTTCTTTTTGATGTTCTTGTTTAATTGCTCCAGATGATGATATCGAGAACATTGATGATGGGTTCGGCGGTGGCCCCCACTATCCATCTTGAGATCACGAACAATAACGCTATGACAACTCGATCAGTGCGCTGGTAGTAAATCCGGCCACCTGTTGTGTGCCCATTTTTATTCATATTTTGTTTCTTTCAGCGTCTACTTGCTCGTGTCGGTCGCCTGTAGCGTCGGGAGAAATTCCTGTGGGCTACGTTCATTAATAGAACCTCGGTCCTCTAAAACCCTCCGCGTGTTTCGGATAAGAGGAAATTTTAAGACCGGTCTCTGGTTGATTTAATCAGGTAAAGGTATTTGTTTCATGGGTTCTGATTATATAATCCATATTGTCTTTCAAAAGATGCGAGATCCTCTGCAACACATTAAATATACCCCCGTGTTTCCACCGTCATATCAGAATACACTGCCCATACAAGTTTACGGATTGACACAACTTTGTCTGTCAAAGATGGACAGTGTTCGTTTGCCCCCCAGAATTAACGGTTGAAGCCTCGGTGTTTTTCGTCTTTTGGTATTTCTAAAGATGATTCTTGATATATTATTGAACTTAATTTTTACACCCGTCTGGGGTATCTAGGATCTTCCTACAAAAGAAAAGGATATAATTAGTATGTGACACAAGGAATGTCGGTCCATGACTCCTATATTAGTCCAATTTGATTTTTTCTATTTTATAGAGAAATCAGAAAAAAAAAATTTCCTTAGGAAGAAATGGGTTAATTTCTGATACAGAATTTTTTGCAGATTTATTACTCTTTTTTTTATTATTTTTTTTAAGGAATGTGACAAAATCTCTTGACGTTTACTAAAATTTTTGAAGGAATTTCCTTTTTATCAAAATAAATTTTCAGAGGTAAATTTGTCAGGAAAATTTTATTTTTATTGAAGCAGGAAAGACATGACAGAAATCCTTTATTGGTTAACAAAATTCCCCCGAGACATTAGTCTAATTTTATTTAGAGAAAATTTTCTTAGAAAAACATGAGCGAATTTCTCGAAAAGAATTTTTGTTGCAAGTTTTTATAATTTGAAAGAATGTGATAAAATCACTTGATGTTTTTTTTAAGGAATTTTTCTTTTTATCGAAATAAATTTTCAGAGGAAAATTTATCAGGAAAATTTCATTTTTATTGAAGCAAGAAAAACATGACAAAAATCTCTTATTGGTCAATTAGTCTAATTTTATTTAGAGAAAAGTTTCTTAGAAAAACATGAGCGAATTTCTCGAGAAGAATTTTCTTGCAAGTTTTTATAATTTAAAAAATGTGATAAAATCACTTGATGTCTACTAGATTTTTTTTTAAGGAATTTTTCTTTTTATTGAAATAAATATTCAGAGGAAAATTTTTTCAGGAAAATTTCATTTTTATTGAAGCAATAAAAACATGACAAAAATCCCTTATTGGTTAATAAAATTCCCATGAAGGGATTTTTTCACATCATTTTTTCAAAAAAAAAATTTAAAAGAAATGAGGGACAAATTTAATTTTTATTTTCTTTTAAAAAGAATGGTCGTAATATCAAGCTCAAAAACTGACTAACACCTAGCATGGACCGACCGAAAATATATACAAGATAAAATTAGAGAACTTACTTTTACCTTGGAGAAATGCAAATCACATAGTCATGCGCATGACTCAAGTGAGGAGTGGACTCTAGAAAATAAAAGAAGGAGAGACAAGGTATGGACCTAAAAAGGCCCCCACTATCTGAATTGACAAACTTACCCTCCGCGCAATCAAATCACAATGGGAAGAATTGTCAATTCAGATAATGAGCGGGATAAAATATGGTCAACCCGAGCGCAATCGACGCAAGAGCTTTGCATATTCGATCCCTATCTATGGTTTTCTAGGAAGAATTTCGCGACTTGGATTTAGACGCTTGTGTGTGCAGGTGTCGTGATCCTCAAAGTATGCAAGACATGCACAACAACTGATATCAAAATAGCGCTTCTAAAAATGTGCGAAATTAAACAAATAAACCCAACACCAAGCCTGCAAAACAAAGGGGTTAGCCAAACACTCCGCCCCTTATAACTCCTATCCTGCAAAAACATATAACACCTATAGAATGAGTCCCAAACAATATCGCCAGAAGCGAGATATGCATGAAATTTTCATTGGCCTAAGTCCACTAAGACTTTTAAAATTTCGAAAAAATTTAAGTATTCCAATTGGTATCTTTTTTTGAAAATTTAAAAATCTCTGTCCCCAGTGGAGTCGCCAGTCTGTCGCGACCCTCTAAAAAAATTTTAAATTTTAAAAGGGGTTAACGGATTATTAGGTTAATTAGATTTGACTAACCTAACGCGGACCCTCCCAAGCCCTACCGAATCGCAACTTTGGTTTTTATTTAAATGATTTTGAAATTTGGAGTCGCCACTAATCGTTCTTGGTAGGTCGATTAGAAACCTAAATAAATTTTTTGGGTCTGATGATTCAAAAATTAAATTATAGGAAGTACATGACAGTGAATAAACACCTCCAATGGGAGGCCTAGCATTGGCTTGGCTCTTCCCTTTGGGATTTAAGGTACAGGTATTTAAGTTGCAAGTATTTAAACTACTGTAAGTAAAAACCGCCAATGGGAGGCTAAGCATTGGCTTGGCTCTTCCCTTTGGGATTTAAGGTACATGTATTTAAGTTGCAGGTATTTAACTACTGTAAGTAAAAAACCTCCAATGGGAGGCTAAGCATTGGCTTGGCTCTTCCCTTTGGGATTTAAGGTATAGGTATTTAAGTTGCAGGTATTTAACTACTGTAAGTAAAAACCTCCAATGGGAGGCTAAGCATTGGCTTGGCTCTTCCCTTTGGGATTGAAGGTACAGGTATTTAAGTTGCAGGTATTTAACTACTGTAAGTAAAAACCTCCAATGGGAGGCTAAGCATTGGCTTGGCTCTTCCCTTTGGGATTTATGGTGCAGGTATTTAAATTGCGGATGGACTTTGTCCTCTCCATTCTGGGGTATGAATTCTTTAAAATAAAATACAACGAATTGATTCAATAATTTGAAATTTGTGCGCGCTTGAGGACTCCTCCAAGCCGATTTTGTGCTTCCATAGGGTTAACCATTGATATAAAACCGCGGCTTCCTGACATAAAATAGAGTGAAATGTCAGTATACAAAATATGTGCTAATCTGCACCTAAAACCAGAAGAGTGGAAAGAGTACTTATCTCCCATTTTTTTGGGAGGGATTTCTATAATTGATTTTCGCTCTCTATGTTCCCAATATAGAGTTTCTTTTGAATTAAGAGGGACTTTTAGTCACAGATCAATTGAGAAATCGGTGGACAGCTTAGGAGCTTGTCTGGGCCGATTTTTGCATTTCTACGAGATTTTTGCTGTTGACGTAGAGATATCCTTCTCCTGACATAAAATATGAAAAAAAAAGGAGATGGAGAAAGTGTATACAATTTGTGCTAATTTGCAAGTAAAACCATAAATAAATGAATAAATAAAAACACTTAGCTCGAATTTACTTGCTCGTTGACGAGGAAGAACTCTTGATTTATATTGATCGATGAAGGAATTTGTGATGATAACCCCTAGCTTTAAACTTCCATCATCTTCAAAATTCTCTCTCTTTTGGTATTTTCTTTCTCTCAAATTTTTCTTCAATCTCCCAAAACCCTCTCAAACATCCAAAATTTTCTCTCCAAAAAAAATCCTCTCAAACACTTCAAATTTTCTCTCCAAAAAAAGTTCCTCAAACACTTCAAATTTTCTCTCCAAAAAATTTCCATCCCCACTCAAGCTCACTTCTTCCTTCTTTTATAATCTACTCATCTATCTCCCATTCTAATTTTTCCACTAACTCTATCTCCCATTCTAATTTCTCCACTAACTCTTCTTCATTTTCATCTTCCATTCTCCATCTCTATCTCACATTCTAATCTCTCCACTAACTCTTCTTTATCTTCATCTTCCCTTCTCCATATTTATCTCCCATTCTAATTTCTCCACTAACTCTTCTTCATCTCCATCTTCCCTTCTCTATTCTTATCTTCCATTCTAATTTGTCCACTAACTCTTCTTCATCTCCATCTTCCCTTCTCTATTCTTATCTTATTTTCTCCATCCATTCTTCTCCAACTTCTCTTCTTCATCTGTTCTTCTCCATCTTCCCTTCTCTATTCTAATTTATCCACTAACTCTTCTTTTTGTTATTTGTAAAATAATCCTTCAAGAGTTAGGTATTTGCACTCTAGTCCTTGAATTTTAAGTATTTACAATTCAGTCACTCAAAAAATATATTTCTTTGAGTCTAAATCTCCTCACAATTTTTGACACACTAAAATTTACCACATGTCAAATTTAAGCTCATTTCTTGTCGCTGAAAATAATGCAGAATTTAATTAAAGCCCTTTTGCAAAATTGAGTCATTCTGGGTATAATTGAGCCAAGATGAAAATTTAAAATATTAGAAGACAATGTCACAACTCATAAAAAGTGAAAATTAAAAATAAGTTGGCTCAAATTAAATTTTTTTAGGCCCGATTCGAGATTATACTCGTGAAGGAACACGTGACTCGAATTGGATTTTTCTGAATTTGCGATGGCCAATATGAAAATAGATTTAAAATAAAAATATTAACTATCTTTGTGTATTTTTTTGGCCTCAAATGTTAATTTTCCTAAATTTTCAAGTATTTTTGTATTTTTTTAAAAAATTAAATATATATAATATGAAAATTTATTTTTTGTTCAAAAATGGTTGCCTAGGCTTGGCCAAGGCTTCCAAAGTTGATTTTTCAATTTTATGAATTTTTATGAATTTTCTATTAATTTTCGAAAATAAATAAATAAAAAATACCGAAAAATACGAAAAATATGGAAAATCATTTTTTGATCAAAATTGGTTCTGTAGGCTTAGCCAAGGTCTCCAAAGTTGATTTTTCAATTTTATGAGTTTTTATAAAAAAATTTTTTTATTAATTTTAAAACAGAAAGGATGATTAAAAATCAGGTGTCAACAGTATAGGGAGATGTTAGAATTCTAGGTTAACAACTTGGTCATTCGATAATACTAGAGAAGAGGGATCGACTTGCGATTAATTGTTAAGTGAAATTGTATACCCTAGGCTTTTTATCAATAAAGTTCTAATCAAGTTAAATTTACGTGTTTTAGTTTATTTTCTTAATTTAGTTGAATCCCTTAATTTAGATTTTCTGAATAATAGTGGTTTGAGACAGTTTAGTACTCGGTAGAAGTCTTTGATCAGTCCTCGTGGGATCAACAACCCTATTTACCCTTTATTACTTGTTCGATAGCGTGCACTTGCGTTAATGATCTGATTTCGGAAACCCAACAAGTTTTTGGCGCCATTGCTGGGGACTGATTTTCATAACTTCTATTGATATTAGTATTAATCAGGCCGTATTAGTTCAGATATTTTCTTAAATTTTATTGCTTGATTTGCAAGAAATTTCTGTTCACTGCATGCGCCGCTCCCAAAGTTGTGAGTTGTTACCACTAGATCGAGAGATCGAGAGGACATTTCGTAGGTGTTTGAGGGAACAGCGACAAGTTGCAGAGCAAGCCAACATGGGAGACAATAATCAAATTGTAGATCAAGAACAGCTGAGAACTATGCGGGATTATGCACAACCTCTTGTGCATGAACGCTCGAGTATTGTAAGGCCCACTATTCAAGCTAATACCTTTGAGATTAAGCCAACAGTCATCACAATGCTTCAAAACTCGAGTTTTGGTGGATCTCCTTCTGAGGATCCACATGGGCATATCACTACTTTCTTGGAGATCTGCGACACTTTCCGTTATAATGGGGTGTCAACTGAGGCGGTCCGTATGCGATTGTTTTCATTCTCACTACGAGATAAGGCAAGGGCATGGCTATACTCGTTACCAGAAAGGTCTATTACTACTTGGGGAGACATGTCCAAGAAATTCCTATCCAAATACTTTCCTCCAAGTAAGACCATCAAGATGAGGAATGACATTACATCATTTCGACAACATAGGACCGAAACCTTATATGATGCTTGGGAAAGGTTTAAGGAGTTACTGCGAGTGTGTTCTCATCATGAAATATCGCCATGGATGTTGGTACAAATTTTCTATGATGGCCTATTAGACACACTTCGTCCGACAATTGATGCAGCAGCTGGGGGAACGTTAATGAATAAGCAACCTCAAGAGGCGCTCGAGTTGTTTGAGCAGATGGCCACTAATGGTCAAGGCGTGAGTTCTTCCCGAGGAGCAGTTGGTGTGCATTCAGTTGATGCAGTTGTAGCTCTAAATGCCAAAATTGATGCGCTTACTCGAGAATTATCTGCACTCAAGAGTCCTGGACTTTTAACGAGCTATCCATGTGAAACATGTGGGGACAATCATGTCCCAGGTCAATGCCTTGCGATGAATGAGTCGGTAAGTTATGTGGGAAGTAACACAAGGAACAATCCTTTTTCTAACACATATAATCCAGGTTGGAGAAATCACCCTAACTTTACATGGGGGAATCAATAAGTACCTAAGCCGAACCCACCACCTGGATTTCATCGGCAACAACAGAAACTTCCCACACAAGAGAAGATGTCAGGTTTGGAAGAACTTCTTGTTAAATATATTTCGAAAACTGACACACTCTTGTAGAATTAGTTAGCATCACTTAGGAACTTGGAAACTCAAGTTGGACAGTTGGCTCAAGTGATGAATAACCGTCCTCAAGGAGCATTACCGAGCAACACAAAGGTGAACCCTAGGAGTGATGATCGAGAGCAAGTACAAGTAATTACGTTGAGGAATGGGAGAGAACTTGAAAGTAACCAGAGAACCAACACAGATCAGCAAGCCATCTGATACTGGAGTATCGAGGAATAGTACTGCGATACCATCAGTGAACAGCAGAAGTAGTGCAGCAGAACCGCAAGGTTCGTGCAGCAGCAACACACCGTCTGACCGTCTGCCCTCTACACAAGCTAAAGTTAAGGGAGATTCAAGCAAATCCATGGAGGAGGATGTCACTCAAGCCAAGGAAAAGATATATCCACCTCTTCCTTTTCCCCAAAGAGCTCGAAAGCACAAGGATGAGCAGCAATTCCAGAAGTTTCTCGATGTGTTCAAGAAATTGCACATCAATATCCCATTTGCAGAGGCCCTTGAGCAGATGCCGAGCTATGTCAAATTCATGAAAGATATATTGTCAAAGAAGAGACGTCTCGGTGAGTTTGAAACTATCGCTTTGACAGAGGAATGTAGCGCAATCTTACAAAAAAAGCTACCTCCTAAATTAAAGGACCCAGGTAGTTTCACCATACCTTGCTTAATTGGTTCAAAATTTGTTGGTAAGGCGTTATGTGATCTAGGAGCTAGCATTAATTTGATGCCTTTATCCATATTTCATGAATTGGGTTTGGGGGAAGTGAAACCCACCTCGGTTACTTTGCAATTAGCTGATTGTTCTCTTACTTATCCTAGAGGGATCATTGAGGATGTTCTGGTAAAAGTTGATAAATTCATCTTTCCTGCCGACTTTATTGTTCTTGATTTTGAGGAAGATCGGGAAATCCCAATTATTTTGGGAAGACCATTCTTAGCAACAGGAAGAACCCTTATTGATGTCCAAAAAGGGGAGTTAACAATGAGGATGTGACTTTTAATGTTTTGCAAGCTATGAAATGTCCTGGTGAACCTGATGAATGCTTTTCGATTGATCTTGTTAACAGGTTAACAGTTGAAACATTTCAAGGAATGAATCTCAAGGATCCGGTGGAAGCGTCGTTAACTTCGAGAGAGGAAAGCTATAATGAAGAAATAATGGAAGTGTTGAATTGGTTGAACTCCATCCCTTATGTACCCAAGGCGTTGGCTACATTTGAACCTCTAGAGATGCCCAAGAAATCAGCAAAACCTTCCATTGATGAACCGCCAGAGTTGGAGCTAAAACCGTTACCCATTCACTTGAGGTATGCTTTTCTTGGAATTTCTTCTACTCTTCCTGTTATTATTTCTTCAGAACTAACAAAGTTGCAGGAAGAGAAGTTACTTCAAGTTTTGAGGGAGCACAAGAAAGCTTTAGGGTGGACTATCGCAGACATACGTGGAATTAGCCCAGCGATATGCATGCATAAAATTCTCCTCGAAGAAAATCATATACCTTCGGTCGAGAATCAACGTCGTCTAAACCCGAACATGAAGGAAGTCGCGAAGAAGGAGGTTATCAAATGGTTGGATGCAGGTATAATTTATCCTATCTCCGACAGTTCCTAGGTGAGTCCTATACAATGTGTTCCTAAGAAGGGCGGGATGACCGTGGTTCCAAATGAGAATAATGAACTCATTCCTACCCGAACTGTTACGGGATGGAGAGTGTGTATGGATTATCAGAAGCTGAACAAGGCTACTAGAAAGGATCATTTTCCGCTTCCATTCATCGACCAAATGTTAGATCGTTTAGCAGGTAAGGACTTCTACTGTTTTCTAGATGGATATTCAGGTTACAATCAAGTAGCTATAGCACCAGAAGATCAAGAGAAAACCACGTTTACTTGTCCTTATGGCACTTTCGCTTTTCGAAGGATGCCATTCGGGTTATGTAATGCACCTGCCACTTTTCAAAGATGCATGATGGCTATTTTCACTGACATAGTAGAACAATGCTTAGAAGTTTTCATGGATGATTTCTCAGTTTTTGGTGACTCTTTTGATCATAGTTTGCATAATTTGGCATGTGTACTTAAACGATGTGAGGATACAAATCTGATCTTGAACTGGGAAAAATGCCATTTCATGGTTCGAGAAGGTATTGTTCTTGGGCACAGGGTCTCGAGCAAGGGAATTGAAGTCGATAGAGCCAAGGTGGAAACAATAGAGAAATTACCTCCACTAACTTCAGTGAAGGCCATTCGAAGTTTTCTTGGACATGCAGGTTTCTACAGGAGGTTTATTAAGGATTTTTCTAAAATAGCCAAACCTCTTTGCAATCTCCTTGAGAAAGACAAGCCATTTGTATTCGATGATGCATGCTTGGAAGCATTCAACAAGCTCAAAAAGAGGTTAGTTTTCGCTCCTGTCATAGTCATGCTGGATTGGACTTTGCCATTTGAACTTATGTGTGATGCAAGTGACTATGCTTTAGGAACAGTTTTGGGGCAACGTAGGAATAAAGTTTTTCATGCAATTTACTATGCTAGTAGAACCCTAGATGATGCACAGTCGAACTATACGACCACGGAAAAGGAATTACTTGCAGTCGTATTTGCTTTCGATAAATTTCGAGCTTATCTTGTTGGTTCTAAAGTCATTGTCTTTACTGATCACTCCGCGATTAAATACTTGATTGACAAGAAAGATGCGAAACCGCGGTTAATTAGATGGGTTCTTTTACTGCAAGAATTTGATCTTGAGATTAGAGATAGGAAAGGTACAGAAAACCAAGTGGCTGATCATTTATCGAGGCTAGAAGGGGGAAGCAAAACTGAGAATCAAATAGCTATTACGGAGTACTTTCCAGATGAACAGCTGTTCTCGGTTAATCACCAACAGGTGCCCGGTATGCTGATTATGTAAACTTTCTTGTCTCTAATTTCATACCAGCTGAATTGAATTCCTAGCAAAAGAAAAAGTTTTTGCATGATGTGAAGAATTATATATGGGATGAACCATTTTTTTTCAAGCAATGTGTAAATCAAATTTTGAGGAGATGTGTGCCCGAGCATGAATGGGAATAAATTTTGTGGCATTGTCATTCATCACCGTACGATGGACATTTTGGAGGAGATAGAACAGCTGCGAAGATTCTACAATCAGGTTTTTATTGGCCCACATTATTTAAGGATTCTTATAACTTCGTCGCTAAATGTGACAGGTGCCAACGTGTGGGGAACATTTCAAAAAGATACGATATGCCATTGAACAACATCCTTGAGGTGGAGCTCTTCGATGTTTGGGGTATAGACTTTATGGGTCCATTTGTTTCTTCATTCAATAACCGTTACATTTTAGTCGGTGTGGATTATGTTTCTAAATGGGTCGAAGTGATAGCTTTGCCCACTAACGACGCTAAAGTGGTGTTAAGATTTTTGAAGAAATAGATATTTTCGTGATTTGGAACTCCTCGAGCCATCATTAGTGACGAGGGATCGCATTTCTACAATAAACAATTTGAGGCCTTGCTGAACAAGTATGGAATTAAGCACAATGTAGCCTTGGCTTACCATCCTCAAACAAGTGGACAAGCAGAGATTTCGAACCGAGAAATCAAGAGGATCCTAGAGAAAACTGTGAATCTCTCAAGAAAGGATTGGGCTCACAAGTTGGATGACGCTCTATGGGCTTATCGAACTGCTTATAAGACACCTATCGGATTGTCTCTATATAGGTTGGTTTATGGAAAAACATGCCATTTGCCGGTTGAACTCGAGTATTGTGCTTTTTGGGCACTGAAGAAGCTGAACTTCAATCTTGAGAGAGCATGGGAGAAAAGGATGCTCCAATTGAATGAGCTTGATGAATTTCGTCTCCAAGCCTATGAGAGTTCCAAGATTTATAAGGAGAAAACAAAGAAGTGGCATGATAAGAGGATTATCGAGAGGAGATTTGAACCTGGCCAACATGTTTTGCTCTTTAATTCTCGACTAAAGTTATTTCCAGGAAAGCTTAAGTCGAGGTGGTCTGGCCCATTCCAATTATGGAAGTTTTTCCCTACGGCTCTGTGGAGGTGATGGATATGAATTCGGGGAGGACTTTCAAAGTTAACGGGCAAAGACTGAAACATTATTGGGGAGGTGATATCGAGAGAGCGGTCGCCTCAATCACCTTGGGAGATACTTGATGAAGACAATAGTCGAGCCGACGACTATAAACAAGGCGCTTCTTGGGAGGCAACCCAATTTTCTATTCTTTGTTCTTTTACTTTTCGTAATCTTAGTCTATACTTATCTTAATTTTGGTGATAAAAATTAAAAAAAGAATTTGGTGCATATTACTTATATGATTGCGTCCGTCAAGTTCTTACATATGTCTTGAAATTTTATGGTTGGGCCGGTTGATAACCCGACTCGACCCGACATACCTGACGTTTTTTTGTGTGACCCGCTCAGCTGAATTCTGAAGATGGAACAACACATTCAAGAGCAACAATCATCTTCGGAGGATAACGCGGACGACTAACTATTCAGGGAAGTCTTTACTTTCACCTTGTGCTTATTAGGTTCATCGGGACGATGATTAGGTCAGGTGTGGGGGAGGTTGAAGATGTTTTGGTGTTCTTAATGCTGATCATTCATTGTTGAATAGTTAGGTTTAGTCTATATTAGGTTTGGGGGAGTAAGGTTGCTGTTTTGCTGAACTTTTGCTGAGTTTCTTAATTGTTTCTTGGGAATGTTATTGCTGGTTTTTGTTACAATTTGCTGTTTAGAGTTTGTTTATCGTTTAGAGTGTTATGTTTGTGTCAATTCCTCAGTTGAACTTGATGATATCTAAGATGAATTGGTCCTTGTTCAGTGATGAATTCTAGTGGTTTGCATGAATAACTTATGGAAAAGAAAAATCAACACTAAGCTCATGAATGTGTTGCAGTGCGTTTGATTTACAAATGATTTTCTTTCACACACACAAAAAAACCTCAGTATGGAAAGGAATTGGTGAACAAACTCATGTCTTATAACGCATGGTAGTTGGTAATGAATAGAGTTGCCTGAGTACTTCCTTGATGCGAAATCTTAGGTGTAGTTCATTTTTGAAGAAAAAAAGAAAAAAAAGAGAAAAAGAAAAAGAAAAAGAAAAAGAAAAAGAAAGCTACCAAGGCTCTAAGTACCGATGTTCAGGTTAAAAGAAAAAGAAAAGAAAAAATGTGTAGTATTACACGCCTGAATATGTGCTTGTGGTGTGAGTCACTCTAGTGATTGCTCGAGTATTAGATCTGAAGGGTTCCTTTAAGCCTAATGCCTTGGACCAACTGGTCCGGGAGTTATTGATCGAAAGCTCGTTACATGGGTTTCCCTAAGAGATGATGAAATACCCAGAGTCGTGTAGCGGAAAAAAAAATCATTTGTCTTGCATGTATTAACTCTTAAATGTGCGAAACCTTTGATTAGTGGATAGGGGTGTTTGGGTTGGTCTCTGTAAGTTACCAATCTACTGTGTTTTATCGGAACTATAAGGTTGTCAATATCCATTTTCTGACATATTGAGGTGATTTAACATTGTTAATTGAGCTTAATGAAGATGAAAACGCATAGTTTCACGGTTATGAGATGGGTGAAGAGGAAACTCGACTACAAATTTGAATGCACTACTCCTGAGGACATTAAGGGATAATTCAACATGGGTGGATTCGGGTTTCAAGCTAAGGATTGTCATATTTGTGTTTTTCTTTTTGCTTATTTGCTCTAGGACTAGCAAATGTTAGGTTTGGGGGTGTGATAACTCTACAAAAGTAGAGTTTAAGTGCTTCTAAAATGTGGTCAATTAAGTTTAGTCGTTCGAGTTTTATTTAGTTTTTAATGTTTTTGTTTTACTTTAGTGTTTTGGTCGTGGTTAGTTGATTTTGGGTTTTAATTCTCGTGTTTTCTCGCTAGAGTGTCTTAATGATGTCTTGTTATGTTTAGGTATGATTTGGAAGAATGAAGCGAAGAACATTGATGAGAAGATTTGGAAAATTGCAACTTCAAAGTTGCTGGAGACAGAACCGAGATAGACGCATCCGTCAGGCATGGACGCATCCATCTGCAATCTGTGGCTGAGTACAGAACCGAGACGGACGCGTCTGTCAGGTACGGACGCATCCGTCTGCACGCTGATAATAATGCGCGACGGGCAAGCTTCTCCTTTTGCTGTGGCTTGAAGATTTTATTAGAAGATTATGTTTGGATATTTTTAGAATTTGGTTTTCTTATTTTGGAGGGATTAAGGATATTATATTCTAGGAGATTTTGATGGAATATTTGAAAGGTGATAAAGTAGGAAAGAGAGGATAACTATAGCAGATTTTTAGAGGATATCTTTTTGGGGTGGTTTTCTTCGACGGAAATCTGAGAGAAAAAAAAAAGAACAGCTTTTTGGAGGAGAGACATCACGGATTTGAGGAAAGACGACGGCAACTTCTTGACAGCAAGAGGAGAGCGAGGATCTAAGAAGACGAAGCTCGAGTTTGACGACCAAGCCTCATTCTTTCTCATCTTTTGTTCTTGAATGCTGATGCTATTCTATCTTTTTCGGATGATGTGTTTTCTTGGTGTTAGCATGAACTAATTTGTTATTCTAGGGTTACAATGGATCTTGACAGTTGATCAATAGTTGTGAACTCTTCTTTGATATTATTGAATGAATTCTTGTTGTTTATTTCTATCTGCATTTAATGCTTGTCAATTGATTGGCCACCAGTTGATTTGAATTGGTAATTTAGGTGAACTTGGGAGAGGAACCCTAGATTTAGCCGTGGTAGAAATAACCTAAGTTGATCTTAGTCGGAAGACGGGATTATTAGCGAAAGGGATAGGAATATACCCAATTGCCTTAGGTAATCAAATAGAATTGGTTCGTAATGGGTTCTCAATAGTCGCTTGCCTAGGAATAGAGTGAACGATTATTTACTCGAGAATACGTTCCTATTGACGCTCGGAAGAGGTATAGGGAGATGTTAGAATTCTAGGTTAACAACTTGGTCATTCGATAATACTAGAGAAGAGGGATCGACTTGCGATTAATTGTTAAGTGAAATTGTATACCCTAGGCTTTTTATCAATGAAGTTCTAATCAAGTTAAATTTACGTGTTTTAGTTTATTTTCTTAATTTAGTTGAATCCCTTAATTTAGATTTTCTGAATAATAGTGGTTTGAGACAGTTTAGTACTCGGTAGAAGTCTTTGATCAATCCTCGTGGGATCAACAACCCTATTTACCCTTTATTACTTGTTCGATAGCGTGCACTTACGTTAATGATCTGATTTCGGAAACCCAACATTACCTTCCAAAAGAGAAACATACACAAACACAACTAAAAAAGTAAAAACAGCTCATGAGGTTTTTTGCCACTCATGAGGTTCTTTGCCGGTCATGCCGCAATGGAAATGAAGAAGATCACCTTGTCAATACGTATGTGTTGACACCTGATTTTTAATCATTGTTTCCTTTTTAAATTAATAAAAAATCTATAAAAATTCATAAAATTGAAAAATCGACTCTGGGGACCTTGGCCAAGCTTATGGATTCAATTTTGACCAAAAAATAATTTTTCATATTTTCAGTATTTTTCGATATTTTTATTTTCGAAAATTCATAAAAAAATTAAGAAAAATGAGAAAATTGAAAAATCAACTTTGGAAACCTTGGCCAAGCTTAGGCAATGATTTTTGAGTAAAAAAATAATTTTTCGTATTTTTTGTTTTTTTAAATATATTTTTTAGAAATTAGGAAAATATTTAATAAGTAATAGCATTTGAGGCCACAAAAATACATAAAAATAATCAATATTTTTTTTAAATCCCTTTTCATGTTGGCCATCTCAAATTTAAAAAATCCAATTCCGGGTCGTGTATTCCTTCACGAGCATAATCTCGAATTGGGTATAAAAAAATTCAATTTGAGTCAATCTATTTTCATTTTTCACTTTTAGGAGTTGTGACATTGTTCTCTAATATTTCAAATTTTCATCTTGGCCCAATTATACCCAGAATGACTCAATTTTATAAAAAGGGCTTCAATTAAATTTTGCATTATTTTCAGTAGTAAGAAATGAGCTTAAATTCAACATGCAGTAAGTGTGTCAAAAATTGTGAGGAGGTTTGGACTTAAAGAAATATTTCTCCAGGGACTGAATTGCAAATACTTAAAATCTCATGGACTAGAGTATAAATACCTAACACTTGAGGGATTATTTTGTAAATAACAAAAAGAAAAGTTAGTGGAAAAATTAGAATAGAGAAGGGAAGATGGAGAAGAGGAGATGAAGATGGGAAGATGGAGAAGAGGAGATGGAGAAAAATGAATGGAGAAAATAAGATAAGAATAGAAAATGGAAGATGGAGAAGAATGGATAGAGAAAATAAGATAAAAATAGAGAAGTGAAGATGGATATGAAGAGTAGTTAGTGGAGAAATTAGAATGGGAGATAAATATGAAGAAAAGAAGATGAAGATGAAGATGAAGAAGAGTTAGTGGAGAGATTAGAATGTGAGATAAAGATGAAGAAGGGAAGATGAAAATGAAGAAGAGTCAGTGGAAAAATTAGAATGGGAGATAGATGAGTGGATTATAAAAGGAAGAAGAAGTGAGCTTGAGGGGGGAATTTTGGGAGAGAAAATTTTGGATGTTTGAGAGGGTTTTGGAAAATTGAAGAAAAATTTGAGAGAAAGAAAATACCAAAAGAGAGAGAAAATTTTGAAAATGATGGGAATTTAAAGCTAGGGGTTATCATCACAAATTCCTTCATCGATCAACATAAATCAAGAGTTCATCCTCGTCAACGAGCAAGCAAATTCGAGCTAAGTATTTTTATTTATTCATTTATTTGTGGTTTTAGTCTCAAATTAGCACAAATTGTATACACTTTCTCCATCTCCCTTTTTCTCATATTTTATGGCAGGTAAAAAAAAAGGACAACTCCGTGTCAACGATAAATTCCATGGAGGTGCAAAGTGAGCCCAAACAAATTCCAAGGTGCCCATCAAATTTTGCAGCCGACCCGTCAACGGACTTTAGTTCAAATTATTGAAACAATTTGCTGTATTTTATTTTAAAGAACTAAAACCCCAGAATGAAGAGGCGAAGAGCATCCACTGGAGGTCGTTTATTTCCTATAATTTAAATTCCTGCACCATCAAATCCCAAAGAGAAGAGCCAAGCCAATGTTAGGCCGCCCATTGGAGGTTTTTACTTACTGCAATTTAAATTCCTGCACCATCAAATCCCAAAGGGAAGAGCCAAGCCAATGCTAGGCCGCCCATTGGAGGTTTTTACTTACCGTTATTTAAATTCCCGCAATTTAATTCCTACACCGTTAAACCCCAAAGGGGAGAGCCATGTCAAGGCTGGGCCATCATGGAGAATTTTTTACGGTCAAAGGAGTATTGGCCAGTCATCGAATCTGGAATTCAAGAGCCACCAGCAGGCACGGCTTTGACAGACACTCAGAACGTAGAATTGGAAGCTAGAAAGCTGAAGGATGTGAAGGCAAAAAATTATCTCTTTCAGGCTATTGATCGTCCCATCTTGGAAACTATTCTTTGCAAAGAAACTTCCAAGGACATTTGGGATTCTATGAAGAAGAAATATCAGGGCTTTGTTAGGGTGAAGCGTGCACAGCTTCAAGCATTGAGAAGGGATTTTGAGACGCTAGCAATGAAGGATGGAGAATCCGTCACTAGTTATTGTGCAAGAACAATGGAGATCAGCAACAAGATGAGATTCCATGGTGAGAAAATGGATGATGTCACCATTGTGGAGAAGATTTTGTGTTCCCTGACTCCAAAATTTAATTATGTTGTCTGCTCAATTGAAGAGTAAAAAAACATAGATGCACTCTCTCTTGATGAACTGCAAAGCTCCTTATTGGTCCATGAACAGAAGATGAACCGAAGTTCAATTGTTAAAGAGCAAGCGTTGAAGGCTTCTACTAATACTCATTCCAATAATTTTAGAGGAAGGGGTAGAAGTAGAGGTAGAGGAAGGGGAGATCGAGGCAATAGAGATGCCAGCAGGAATTTCAAAGCTAATAATGACCAATTTCAAGACAAGGGCAGAGGACGTGGTCTTGACAAATCGACTTGCCGTTTAATTTTTGAATCACCAGACCCCAAAATAAGTAGACTGTAACATTGCACAGAAGTCGTTAACACACTCCCTCTTTCGGCTTCAGGGAATTTTTTACACTTTGAAAATAAAAAAAAATGCCACTCATGCATCCTATCTAAAAAGTGAAAATACAAAAAGAGAACACCTCACTTTGAGTTGCCAAATTAAGATATCCATGAAATTAAGGTACCGAAAGGGCATTAGTTTTAATTAACTAGTGTAACCAAGTCCCCGAACTCATAATCTCTGGTTCGTAGAAGTAATTTAGTCCTCCCGCTAATTTACTTAGGTATCTAATCAACCTACCAAAAATGATTAGTGGCGACTCCAAATTTTAAAATCATTTGAACAAAAACCAAAGTTGCGATTCGATAGGACTTGGGAGGGTCAGTATTAGGTTAATTCATCTAATAAACCTAATAATCCATTAACCCGATCGAACAAAAAAATTCTTAGGGTCGTGACAGTATGGTAACTCTATTCACTATCCCACATGATTGAAAATGCTGTTGCATTTCCTCAAGAGTACATGAGTAGTCCACCTGGAAAAGAAAATATTGCAAATGTAAGCTCAACCTCAACTTTTCAAGCAATATGTGGATCAAATAAACAAATAGCCAGGTTAATTTGCATAAGTTCAGAAAAATTAATAGACAAAACATACTACTCCACTATTGAATTAGAGGCCAGTGAAACCAATTTGAACTTCTAAACGAGTTCCAGACAAGCTTATCAGGAGTAAACAAATACTATTTAAACGTATCCATGATGGATGGTTGGTAATTAATTAATATACAAAATGGATGAATTGAGACAAATGTAAAGCTGAAACATTTCAGTTAGTTGATTTAGATCTATTAACAGTTTCCTCTTTATCCTTCTTTTTTCATGCAGTAGTATGAACATATACATTTGACAACACCAAATGATCTGCTCAATTGATAGTTCTTATTAATGCAGTATAATAAAAGAAGGAAGAGAGCAATCTCAACATCAGAGAAGGCAAACCGTAGGCAAATGCAAATATATGTGCTAACAAAGAAAATTCAAACGATGCAAACAATAACAATCAATAAGAAGAGCTCACATTGCCAACAAAAGATTAATCGAGAATCAATTTCTTCTTTATTTGCTTAACTTGCAGCTGCATTAGCAGGATCTAGTTGCAAAAGAAATAAAGAAGATCAAAAAATACATTTTACAAGTACAATAACCAGTGCAAAAATCATCATAATAGAATACTAACAAAGATGAAAAATCAACGGTTCAACTTGCATTTGCACTGTCAATAATTTCATGTTATCCAATAACTGATTGTTGTGAACACAAATGCAATAATGTGCCGTAACAAATAGTCCTAAAACAAATAAAAATCCAACAACTATATTTGCAAGCACAACAACCAATTAAAAGAATCATAGTAAGATGAAAGTAAAATGTTGAAGTTGCTTTAGCACTACATTGCCTCACATATATCAAACTAGAAATTTTCAAATCATGAAGAACAAATAACATAAGTTAATAATTCGTATAGATCTTTATGTAAGTACCTACTCCGTGATAGCAATTCCACTTCAACCCGTAAACTCGATTTATCGATGATAATATCCTCATTAAGACAATCCATATCTGAAAAGAAGAAGAAATTAAGTAGAACATTTAGTCAAAATATATACAAAGAAATTACAATATATAAACATATAAACATCACCTACCGAACTCAAACTTTTCTGCATTTTCAATGCACTCTTCAATGTTAATCGGCATATAAGCGGCTTTTAACCAATCTTAAGTGCAAAGTAAAGCTTCTACAACTTTAAGAGTCAAAGAACTTCGAAAGCCATCAAGCACTCGACCACATGTACTAAAAGTTGACTCTGAAGCAACAGTACTTATGAGAATAGACAAAACATTTCAAACCATCAAAGATAGGACTTTATATTTTGCGCCAGTAGTCTTTTACCACACCAAAAGGTTAAGATCAAGAGTATCTTTATCTTTATTTTCAAGATATTGATCAAGCTCAAATTTGTTACCATCGTGCACTTTTTTCTTCGAGAGCATAAAGATTTTCCGCTAAGCTTGGATGTCATATTTGTTGCTAGTTTCATTGCCAATGGAATTGGAACCACTGCTATTGAAACTCAGACTTTGGCTACCACACTTTTGATTACTTGAAGCAAAAGATTGCTCATAAAATTCATACAACTGTTCTAAAGCGTTCTTCATCTTATTATACATCTCATTGATTCTCGATTCATAAATTTGTTGATAACAAAAACTCACATAATTCAACTTCTTTGTAGGATCCAACATAACAACAATCAACACCAGCATATTCACTTTATCTAAACTCCCATAATATTTGTCAAATTTCTCTATCATTTTTATAACCATAAGTTCAAGCTTAGGATCCAAAGAATCTGCTGTGTCTTTTAAATATTTGTACAAAGCAGCTATCCCCTCAAAATAACCACATGAACTCCCTGACATTAGTTTGGTGGCTTTATAGTATTGTTCTAGAAAATCGCAAAGAATAATGACATTTTCTCAATCATTATCATTAGGAAGATTATGGTTAAACTCACCTATGAAAGATAAATCCTCTTCTTCCATCTGTCCAAAGGCTTTTCTAATTTTATGGCAGTGTCTAACGTTAGATAAGTGGAGTTCTATCTAGTGGCAATATCAAGACAAATCGAACCCTTATAAGTGACCTTTTCACTCTCAATACAAGATTGAAATGTTTTGGCTCTCGTGGGAGAGCTCCTCACATACTTAATTGGGTTTCGGACACTTTCAATAGAAGCACCTACCTTTGTCAAGCCATCTTTCACAATCAAGTTCAATATATGAGCAGTACACCTTATGTGTAAGAGCTTACCACTTAATATCAATGATCCTTCTTGTGAAAGTTTATCCTTCACATATCCAATTGTAACATTATTCGAATAAGCATTATCTACGGTAATTGTGGACACTTTTTTTTTTTTCTATTCCCCACTTGTAGATATTTTTCTCCACCATTTTTTCAATCTTCCTACTCCTATGATGCATCACTACAAAATTGATGATTCTTTTATGAAACTTTCAATTTTCATTGATAAAATGTGTAGTAAGACACAAATAATTCATATTTTGAATGGAAGTCCATGTATCAGTTGTGAGTGCAATCCTAGAATTACGCTTACCAAAGTAAGTTTTCAAATAAGTTTTTTCACCAAGATATAACTTCATGCAATCTCTAGCCACTATAAATCGTGATATATGTTTGAAGAGAGGTTGTAACTCACTGATATACTCATGAAATGCAACATGCTCAACCAACGAAAAAGGTTGCTCATCAACTACGATGAACTAAGTAAGCTTTTGCCTAGAATAATATTGATCAAACTTCAAGTCAATAAGACATTACCGATACTAAAATCTCCCCCTGACTTGCCATCTACATTTACATTACGGGGTGCAAAGAATTTTTGCCTTTTATCTACATTGCGAGAAAACTTCTTGCACGTTACCAAATGCTTTTTCATCGACGAAGTACCATTAAAAACACTATACTTTAACTGACCCCCACAATGAATGCACTTCACACTATTTGCTCTCCTAGTCTTCTCATTTATGATTTTCGCAAAATGTTCCTAGTAATCAGACGTATTTTCTTATTACGAGGAGGAAGATGAGTAGTCGCACTAAGTACCTTGTTTGTTGCACTCTCACCCATGGTTGGGGATGGCTCTTCTTCACCTTCATTGCTCAACAATCCCAATTCAGTGTCCGAAGTCATTTGCTTAAGTCTCTCCACCTCCATTGACATGTTATCTTGATACATCAACTTCACACATACAAAAATAAAATATAATTAGATTACATCAGCATATCCAAGTTCAAATGCATAAGGTAGGGTTTGGCATGCGTCCAACGCTTATGTCACTCAACCCAACCACAGGCAACTTATCCCATCAGAATTTATTTAGCTGCTTTAACACTAGTAAAGGCAAGATAAAGTTGGTGGTATGCCTACCTTTGTGGTGGAGTTTAGTATAACAAAGATATGAGCTTAGGCTTGTTGGTCTCTATTAGTAAAAGACATCAACAGAGATATGCCATATCCAAATTTTGAAAGTCCTGTTGCACAGATCAATCAAAGTTACTAAACCTTATCTCCAATATGAGATAGAAGCAAGAAATCAAAAACACGAAATGCAAAAAAACAGAAATTGGACAAAGGCAAGAAATTAATGGTCAGAAGCAACTTCAAGTTCAGGGTCCTTTTCCTACTTTTTCAACGGATTAATTTCCTCTGCTCTACCTAAATCTTTAGATTTTTGCGTAAATGAAACAGTAAATGGTGGAGGTATCGCTTTCACTTGTTAAAGTATGCTTAATGTGCTAAGGAAGGATACACAACGACACTATAATAAGAAAAGAGAGAACAGAAGGCATTGCATATTAACAAAATCAAAACATAATCAACAGCTTTCACTTTAGTGCCAATCTATGCCACCTATTATTGTAGATCCCACCCTTTCCCACACTCCACTCTTCCCCATCTCCTCGCTCTCAAAGCCCTCCATGCAAATGTCCCAAAGTCTTCACTACTTGCTTCTTGTAGCAGAGAACATGAAGTAAAAATTTGCCTGAAAAGGCTAGTCATGGCCAAACTTCCCCATTTTGCCGAGAAAAATTTTCAATTCCATGAAAGAGAACTTCAGAGACCTAGTGCCATCTTGATATGACACGGTTTTGATGTTTTGACTGGTAGGAGAGCTTAAAGACTTACGGTGGTTATAGAGAGGCCTTGTTTTTGCGTTCCGCCTAATACCCTTTGCCTTCCTTCACTGCTCGAAGCGACAATTCCGGCTTGCAAGTACTACATGGAGTAAGTTATGCATATATTTCGAACGCTAAGAAGCATGCATAGATATGATTAGAGCACTGGCCTCAGCCACTCACCCGTGAAGGCCGCAACACGACCCAATTAGAAGGGAGTTTTAGTGGCCCTCGTCATCGAGCAAAGGCGATAAGAGCCGCAACCTTGCCGAGAATCGATAGCCTTCCGGATGGAGGGCAGCCGACCCCATCACCATCATCAGTAGGAAGTAGTGATGAGAGAGAGGATGGGTATACTTACCTATGGCTTCACAATGAAGGGCAAATTTCAAAGGATTGGAAGGAAGGAGATGAGAAGAGTTTCTCCATTGAGGGATCTAATGCAATAGAATGTATATGGGTCACTGGTGGGTGTGCTGTGTTGACGCCGTTGAGACTCGGGAGTACTCAGAGGAGGGGTGAGGAACTGAGGATTGGAAAAAAGAGAGAGATAGTGGAGACCGTCAGGCTTGGGTGGGTGTGTGGTGTCAAAAGGGAAATTAAAATAGAATGTAAAAGTGAAAGAGAAAGTAGAAAAATTAGGGTTTCTAAAAATTCGATTTTGATTTCGGTTTCGATTTCGGTTCCGGTTCGGTTCCAATCGAGAATCGGGAACCAGAACAGGAACCAGTGATTCTTTAAAATGTAGAATCGGGAACCGGACTCTAATTTGCTAGAACCTGGAACTGAACTGGAACCACAAGTTCAGTTCTTTGGTTCCTGGTTCTACCCTAGAATCATGCTCACCCTTACTTATTAAGGGTTACTTTAAATTGGTACAACTACAATTAATGTACATTTTATTAGTTTTCGTTAAATTAAACTGTCAAATTGCTGAGTTGGATGACACATAACAGTTGATAGGAGTACTAGTTTGGAGTCTTTACCATTCATTTATCACAAGTGTATCGGTTTAAAGTTATTTTTTTGCGATATTAAAATATTTTAATGGAAACCAAAGAGGGTAAATTTATTATAAATGTGCTAGTTTGAGATTTTTTTTTTGAGGCATTAACTATTATATTAAAATGTATTATTTGTTACAGAAATCATAGCATAATTGAAATAATATATTTTTTTTTAACATTGGCGGAGATAATAGCTATTTGAGTCATGATTAGTATGATTAGTAACTAAAAAAATGATTGAATGAATAGTATAATACTTAATTACGAAGATTTTAGACAATTATTCTAAAGAGCAAGATGATTGATGCACTCTTGTCATCTAATAGTAACAATTAATTTCGTGTATACATCTTACTGTTATTTAAATAATCATTGTACAGCTATGATTAGGTGTAGTCATATAATATGCGACAAGAAACAATTAAATGAATAACACAGGACTTAATTATGAAGATTGAGAGAACCACCTCTAATAGCAAGCAACTAATGTTGCCCTAATTATTACATAACTAATCATTTCCGACATAATAAATGACTTTGTAATATCATAATTTTGCACAATTTACTATCGCGTGAATATTTATTTATTTATTTTAATGTTTTATTAGTTTAGCCATATAATAAGTGATTTTGTGGATATAATTATAAAATAATTAGTAATGGAAACAAAAAGAAAAAAAGAAAATTCAATTATTGTCAAGGGCAAAAACGAGAAATCGACAAAATGACGTGGCACAGACCCATTCGAAATTCAAACCACAGACGGAGAGGGGGAAGCACGTGCCAACTCATCTCCCTCCTGTCGACAAAATTCAAAATCGTCACCGACGCCGACCCTTTCTCCCTCCCCCCACCCCGCAACGTTCCAAAACCACCGCCCGTTTCTAGAGAGAGAGAGAGAGAGAGAGAGAGAGAGAGAGAGAGAGTGATCGGAGATGGAGAAGTACGAGAAGCTGGAGAAGGTCGGCGAGGGCACGTACGGCAAGGTCTACAAGGCCAAGGACAAGGCGACGGGCCAGCTCGTCGCGCTCAAGAAGACGCGCCTCGAGATGGACGAGGAAGGCGTCCCCCCCACCGCCCTCCGCGAGGTCTCCCTCCTCCAGTTGCTCTCCCAGTCCCTCTACGTCGTCCGCCTCCTCTGCGTCGAGCACGTCGACGGCGGCGCCTCCAAGCGCAAGGCCTCCGCCGCAGCCGACGGCCTGGGGGGGGCCGCCGCCGCCGGAAAGCCGATGCTGTACCTCGTGTTCGAGTACCTGGACACCGATCTCAAGAAGTTCATCGACTCGCACCGCAAGGGGCCGAACCCTAGGCCCATCCCACCCGCGCTCGTCCAGAACTTCCTCTACCAGCTCCTCAAGGGCGTCGCTCACTGCCACAGCCACGGCGTGCTCCACCGCGATCTCAAGCCCCAGAACCTGCTCGTCGACAAGGAGAAGGGGATCCTGAAGATCGCTGATCTCGGGCTGGGTCGCGCCTTCACCGTCCCTCTCAAGAGTTATACTCATGAGGTCTTGCTTTTTAATGATCCTTTCATGGTGTTCGGAGTTGGAGACCGCTGTTGAATGGAACTTATGATTCTGGCAAATTCTTGGTGCAGGTTGTCACTCTCTGGTACAGAGCACCTGAGGTGTTGCTGGGATCTACTCACTACTCAATTGGCGTGGATATGTGGTCTGTTGGGTGTATCTTCGGTAACAATCTCATCAAATCTGTTGCTGGAAGGGGCCGATGTCACTTTACTAATAAAGTCATTTGCTATGTTTTCTGGAAGTCCTATGCATCAGCCATGTTAGATCTCTGGCTTGCTTCTGCTGAAATCACGTTCTTCTTCAATGTGGAACACGAAATATTGCTCATTTGGATGTTGTAGACCACATTTTGAAGTGGTCTCCGTATAGGTATAGGTATTGGTTGTCTGTAGCATGGATATGTATGAGTTCTTCGTGTTCTTTGATTTCAGATTTGTCATGGCCTTGTAGAGTCCATAGGATATGCGGGACATGGTGTTAATTGCTTTAAGTATCTCACTGTTTAGCATCATGGGTGACTTGACGAAAAGAGTTACACCCTGGTCCAACTTGATCAATATGTTGAATGGCAATTAAAGAGGTGACAGTCTTCCTCACATTCCTGTGCCAAGTAACCGTGCTGGCTTCCATCTCTTTGGTTTCTGTCATTTCTAGTCATGAGGTGCTTGTTCTGGTCAGCAACAGGTCCTGGCTTTCTCTGTTCCTTGTGTTTCCTTCTGTTTAATGCTGTGATTAATTTCAGACACTTCCTTATTTTTGCTTGATTTTTTTTTTATCTTTTCTTTTTTTGTTGTTTTTCTTCCACATATGGCAAGTATATCTCTTGTCTCCTGCTTATCCTAACTTTAGATGTCCCGGTTCATCACAGCTGAGATGGTAAGAAGGCAAGCGTTATTTCCTGGGGACTCTGAGTTTCAGCAACTGCTCCACATATTCAGGTGATTTGTTTTGCCTATTAATCTGAAGGCCTTAAAGCCAGATAACTTAAGTCCTCTTTCTAACTTCTTCCAATCTTTGTCTATGTATTGGTAGTAGTACTTGTGAATCCTTGATCTGCTGAGAATATCACACCGTAGTCTATTTGTTAGGCTACAGTGTGAATTGGGTAGTAATTGACAATAGCACCTCACTTTCAGTTGTTCCATTTGATGTGTATTTTCTCCACTCTAATGATAAGGAACTATCCCAAGTTGTTGTACCTTGTGTGTTTAAAGTTATATTGATGATGAGTTTTAGTAATTTTGCTAAGATTTATTTGGATATTTGCAACTGAAGGCTATTGGGAACCCCAACTGAGAAGCAATGGCCAGGAGTTACCACTTTGAGGGATTGGCATGTTTATCCACAATGGGAACCTCAGAACTTGGCAAGAGCTGTTCCGTCCCTTGGACCTGATGGGGTGGACCTTATGTCGGTTAGTATTTGTACACTTATTTGTCTATGCTAAATAAATATCTGCACGAAGTTGGTTTGGCTTGAATTGTGCTCTCTGTCCAAAACTGTTTTCTTCCTTCAACCCATGATCATTGTTATAAGGCTTCATTAAAAGAAGTTGGAGACTAGCAAAACAAATGATGTAGGGGCGGAATTGTGCAATAAGTGTGGATTCGTAGCTGATCCAAGGATTTTCCTCGTCGTGCCAAAATTTGTCTTGATTCTTGGCTTAATGCGTGAATCGGTTCTCTATATTGAAGTGAAAGCCCTCAAAATATAATTGCTAGCAAATGTGAATTATAGAAAAAAGTTGGAACATGTCTTCTGGCAGGCAAGAGGGCCAAGGATTGGAACTATAGGTTGTGTCGGTAAAAAATAATGTACATGTGGAAAGATATTATTTCTGATTTGAGTATCTGAGCTTTTCGTAGTGCTCAATCATGCATGTCAGGCTAACATTGGTTGCTCTTTGGCAAATATTAGCCTGAATCTTATGGCATGATACATCTCTCTGCTATATTCTACATCCTGTGGACTCTTAATTGTTGTACTTCACTGATGCAGAAAATGCTGAAATATGATCCTGCCGAGAGGATCTCAGCCAAAGCAGCACTTGATCATCCTTATTTTGACAGTCTTGACAAGTCTCAGTTCTGATAATGCCTCTGATACGGCCAAGTGTTCACTGGACAGGCTCTTATGTTCTATGTAGTCCTTGTATTTACCTTAAAGTTGCTTTCACTGCTTAAAGGTACTTCTGGTTGCTAGGCGCTTGATGAATATGAGTGTCATCATCTTGGTGATGAAGTTTCATGTAACACTACCAATGATTTTTTTTTTTTCATATACATAATAGTGCCTATGTTCCTCGGGAATTCCAATGTCTCCGTCTTTCTAATGTCTAATCAGGCGTCCATGGTTCAATGTTCATTGCTATATATAGTCGACAAAAATGGATGACATGTGTAGTGAAGGGAAGCTTTCGGTTCCCTTAGCATTTGGGATAAGAATTGTGACTATTTTGATGGAGGCTCTTTATTCATTAGAGATTATTGTGGGCTCTCGTAACAGAGTGATGCCATTGCTGTATGCAAGTTGGGCAAATAAAGGGACATCGTGGAATTTTTCTTCCTTTTTCCGTGCCAGATCTGAACCATCCACACAAATTAGGGCAATCCCATACTCTCTCTCTCTCTCTCTCTCTGGGGCCAAGTCTTTATTGTATGATTCTTGATTCGATTGAATCTGAATCTGATCACGAATGAATTCAAAAGGGACAAGGGAGATCAGCATGGATGGAGTTATGGAAGAAGTTGGAGGGATGATAGACAGATTGTTGGAAGGAAGGAAAAAGAGGGGGAAATACATTCCGCTGATTGAGCCTGAAATTCGCCGGCTTTGCACCGTCGCCAAACAAGTTTTTCTTGCTCAGCCCAATCTCCTTGAGTTAGAAGCCCCCATTAACATCTGCGGTAATCCTATGTTCCTTTCCAATCATTTTGTGCAATTGTGGTCATGGTAATGCATAGGCAATGAAAGATCGCGGGATTGTGGACTTTTCTTCCTCTGCAATCATGCGATCTTGCTCTCCGCAATGTCATTGAGATTCAACCAGGCGAAAGATTGCGCGGGTTGGGTTACGTTCATAAATATCTCGATGAGGAATTGGCTTATAAAGATGATGCTTGTTGGTCAAACATGGAGTCTGAGGAATGGCTGAGAGACTCGAGAGAATCTTGTCATTCTGGGCCTTTTTTTTTTTTGCAGCACCAGACTTGGATAACAACATTAAATCTCGGCTCGGGTTTTGGAAAAGCGAAATGCATTACAAGAGTTAATTTCACAAGACAAAACTTGAAGTTTCGTGTAACTCCAAGGTTCGATGAGGCGAATCCCATCAAATTGGATTCACTTATTATGCTCCTCAAAACCCTGCCACTCTTCTCCTCTCCATTTCTTGTTCCCACGAATGTCCAACTCATGATGGCGATATGGCAATGAATTTACTGCGGTGGATTTATTGATGATGGCAGAAGATTTCTTAAACTACCCGGAAATGGGCTTAATACACATGCAATGTAATTAGTTAACAATATCCTTTCAAGTATGAAGAACTCTAGCGTTGTTTGCTAACAAGATATGCTAGATGTGTCGAGGAAATTTCAGAAGTTTCTGTTTGTCAGAATGACAAGAACAGAAGTCCTAGAATGGTGTGGATATTGAAATGTTTTAACGGAAACATGTTCAATTAATGTTTAGGCTGGTTTGGGTTACAATGAACATGGAAATATGTACAGGTACGCCAAGCGAATGCATGAGCGCACGGGGCTTCGGCTTCTTTCTGGCATCGATTTTCCTAGGACTGCTCTCATAGAATGGAACATCCGATACCTCGAATTATCTTGCATCAATATTTTGGATTTAGTCTATGAAACAACTTCATGAAATGATTTTTCTTCTCTTACATCTCCAGGTGACATACATGGACAATACCCAGACCTACTGAGATTATTCGAAAGCGGCGGTTTCCCACCGGATGCGAACTACTTGTTCCTTGGAGACTATGTTGACAGAGGGAAGCAAAGCATAGAGACCATCTGCCTCCTCTTAGCCTACAAAATCAAGTTCCCGGACAACTTCTTCCTCCTCCGAGGGAACCACGAGTGTGCCTCCATTAACCGGATCTACGGCTTCTACGACGAGTGCAAGCGTCGCTTCAGCGTCCGTCTGTGGAAGATCTTTACGGATTGCTTCAATTGCTTGCCGGTGGCGGCAGTGATTGACGACAAGATCATCTGCATGCACGGTGGACTCTCGCCAGAGCTTGAGAACTTGGATCAGATCAGGGGCCTAGAGAGGCCCACAGACGTGCCGGACCAGGGCCTATTGTGTGACCTGCTTTGGTCGGATCCTGACAGAGATATCAAAGGGTGGGGTGAGAACGACAGGGGCGTTTCCTATACGTTCGGAGCCGACAAAGTGGAGGAGTTCCTCAAGAAACACGACCTCGATCTAGTATGCCGCGCTCACCAGGTCATTTTCGATTTTCCTATGCATCAAGATTCTTTCTGTTCAATGTCGTATGCAAGAAACTCATTCCGTATTGAAGATGAAAACAAAAGAAATATGTCAGAACTACACATTCCATGGGAAAGTACTATTGTACGTGAGATTTTTCGAGCAGACAAACGGTTGTCTCTGTCGAATAACAAGGGAATTGTCCATGGATCTTTTGCTCTGTGGAGATGATGTTACTGACATTTTGGCTGTAAATTTGTTTTGCAGGTGGCTGAAGATGGTTACGAATTCTTCGCAGACCGACAGCTGGTTACCATATTTTCAGCTCCTAATTACTGCGGCGAATTCGACAATGCCGGGGCGCTAATGAACGTGGACGCGAGTTTGCTATGCTCGTTTCAGATTGTAAAGCCATGGGGTTGAGGATGGGTGACAAGTAACGAGCAGAGTGCTTCTGCAGCTCCTGGGACTGAGTAGTTATTCCTAAGCTTACTGTCATTTCCAAATAGGAATTGATGCACGCAGTGCAACGACTCGAGATGCAATCGACTTTCAAAAGAAAGGTCGAGCTGAATTGAGACGCCGTCGACTTTTAAAAGAAAAGCCGAGCTCAAGCTCATTTTGGGTTTGCGTTTGTAGCGGAATTCAGAAGATGATTCGAATACTGATGATGTGCAAATCTGGAGTCGAAGCTTGAAAGGTGGTGTGAGTAAATGCCACTAGCAGCTTCATGCAGTTCCAAAGGAAATGACAGTGAGACTAGGCAGACAATGGCTTGATTGTTGTAAATTGCCTATCTAGCAATGTTCACTTCAGTGTTTCTGTGGTACTCCGGCAATGGATGGAAATAACAATAGACTAGACGCGCAACTGACTCCAAAGGATCGGGCGAAAGATCGAACGTTTGGTTCGGATTTATCAGATTTCGTGTTCGAACAACAGAGTCCACTCATACTAAGCTGCTTGTGCAACGATTTCGTTCACGGTCGGTTTAATCTTGGACTTTGTTGCTGGCCAGTGAAATCATAGTTCAGTCACCTGATTGCAAAATCTACTAAAGGGTAGGACATAATATATTTCATGTCATTGATTTCGAAAGAGCAAACATGTTTATCATTGATTAAATGAACAAAGATCGTACACCTTCAAGTTGAGCTCTGGCAAGATCACAGTTCATGGCGGAAAAAAAAAATGAGAACCTTAGGGCTTGCGTGACAACCATTTTGATTCAAAGAAGTGATTCTCATCAAATATGACTTTTGTGTTCTGCTCCTCGGATGAGCTTTAGAGAATCAAAATGCGCTTGATAATTGCACAAATTTTTTTCCTGAGAATAATTTATGTTTCCAATTTTTGTCATTTAAACCAAATAATTATGTAATTATTTTGAAAAATTTCATCTTATATTTCGAATTAATTGAGGATTAATTCATATTAATTGTCTTATATAACATATTGCAAGTAACATTTTTTTTTTCATGCTATTCCATCTAATTGATGTGTCCATGACAAGTCATTTTAAGCTTAAAAAAGGAGAGACCATATTGGGTTAGTGTGTGATTTCAGCTTAGCTCGAGTTTGCCCAGGTTTAAACCTAATGGCAACAAGAGAATATCGGATTCGATTTTAGTGTGATTGGTGGCATATGTATCTGTACATGCAAATGTTGATTCCACCAGTCTCTAAGGAAGATAGACTGAAAACCTTATCGAGCGGTCGGGAGAATTCGTTCGATTTTACGCTACCAGAAAAATCTAGGGTTCGAGAACTAGGTTACGTTGGTATTTCTACCAATTCCCTTTCAGTATCGAAGTTGAGTATTTTCTATATGTATTTCATGCAAAATTTCAAATCATTTTTTACACCTATGAGGTAAGCTAATGCTAAGTGTTCGGGTAGGTTGTTTTTGTTTTTGTTTTTATTCAAATTTTCTAAAACTAAACTAAGTTTAAAGTACCTAAACCTTGGCAAATTACAACCAATGAAATCAAGTGCATAGTCAAGGAATCATGGCATTGATAAATTGCATTATAAAACCTAATGAAGCTCTAAGGGCTTAGATAAATGTGGTTCGGGTTTAATTTAAAGGTGTTTACGATTTTCTTAAAAGAGAATAAAATCTATGGAATCTAGGCCCAAATTTATGAAAATCATATCAAATTAACCTAATCTAAGCTTCTTCTATTTTTAGGAATTTCCTGATTTTTTTTTTATTTTGTGGAATTTCTTCCTTTTTTTTTTCCTGAAATTTATTTATTAATTATCTTACATATTTTACTTTGAAAACGTGATCTCATTCCATTTTAGGTCAAGACAAAAGTGACAAGAAAACTAAAAGGAAAAAGTAAGATATAGGAGACCCAATTTTTTTAATCTTATTTTTGCTCTAAAATTATTCTAAAAAAAAGAATTAGAATCAAAATTATTTATGTTATTAAACATGATTCTCAAGTTTAAGACTTGGTTGCATTCTATATGTGAGATTTATGACTTCCGGTACAATTTCCCGATTTCTCAGCAAATTCAAAATAAGCCGAATCTCTCCTGCCGAATGTAGGGAAAAGGATTTACTCCCAACTCACAAGGTATCTAAAAGACTGCATGGTTTTCATGAATACAGATGAACATTAACAACAGGGAGAACCGGATCGAACAAAGCATCTTGGAAATGGACATCTAGGATCGACAATGGGACATGATAATCTATTATTCAAATCATCGGTGGAAACGAAGATGAGTGCTTCTCTATATATAGTCTTACATTTAACTCAAATTAGCTGAGGGAGAGAGAGAGAGAGTTGGTAAGCATAGAAAAGAATGAACATGGCTATGACTTTAGTCGGTCGATTGGCGCTCACGCTCCGCGGTCTCCTTCTCGTGTTCAACTTTGTCCAAGGCATCCAGGATACAACTATAATAGGGATAAATACACCGCAAGTGCCATAACTTGTGTATGGCACTCACGTGAATGCAATAATTTTTTTTTTACTCACTCGAGTGTCATCAGCGATTTGACTAGCTGGAAATCCTACCTGAATGCCAAAAAATCTAACATGGCATCGTTGGCATTATTTTTTTGAATTTTTAAATATTTTTGGATTATCTTTATTTCATTTATTTATTTTTGAAATGTTTTTTTATTTTCCTTTGAATTTTTTTTTAATTTTTGACATTGGCCAACGAGGGTCATTAACAACCCTTATCAACAATGAATCCCTTGGCGAGGGCCCCCTCGCCCTTAGTCAGTGTAGCTACGACGACTTGGCAAGCAAGAAGACTCTGGCTAGATTTGGGCAAGGTCCTCGTGACCTCACCGCAGCCCTATTGGCCATGGGCACAAAGGCTCTTGCCCTTGGTTGCGGTCACCTCTTCGATCGTGGGCAAGGGCCTTCGCGGCCATGGTTGGCGGTGCTGCGAGGGCTCTCGCCTAGATCTGGCGAGGCCTTGACATCCTTGTCCGTCGTTGGCGTGGCTACGAAGGCCCTTGCCTATGGCCATCGTAGCCTTGCTGACTGAGGGCGAGGTAGCCCTCACCCTTTGGCATTGGATCCGTGGCTGGCACTGGCCAATGCCAAAATCAGAAAAAAAAAATAATGAAAAAAATCCACGTGCGACGAATAAATCAATAAAAAAAAAAATTCATGTTGGATGATTTGCTGGAAGTGGTACTCAGATAATCCATTTCGCTTCGATTTGGTATTCAAGTAGTCGAAAAAAAAGTTATGACACTCAAATGAGCGTCGTACAAAAGTTATGGCACTTTTAGTGTACTTACCCTACCATAGTAAATAGGATTGCAATGGCAACGTTTATGAAGCACTTTTACTTGTTCTCGAATTAGAGAAAGAGTTCTTGAATACTTTCTATTCGGTGCTGTCCCTTAATTATTTTGTTTTTTGTTTTTTGGCATCGTCCATGTACGGCAAATTGTTAGGATATGTGATTACTCTTGTGCTCGTTTATGTTCGACTGAATGAAGTACCGCACCATCTACTTCTAACACTATCAATTGAAATCAACTATTTTTCGTTGGTAAGAAGAAAAAGAATAGACAACGTTCTGAGTTTAGAAAACTGCTTCAATCTCTAAATGTGTCGATTTCGAGAAGTGTTGGACTGAATTATGTTCTTATAGTGTTAATATAAATAAGTTTGAGATGCTGTATCTTGAGAGGCGCAATTCCCAAATCTACAAAGCATGATAGGCGGGAATTAATCGCCGTGAGAAGATTCGGTAATATGTGCCTCACCTTCTATTTAATTCTGTTACAATTGTATAGCAACTACGCTAGTTAAAAGTTAGTCCGTAATTGTTTCTTTGTTACTTGATATTTAATCTTTTATTATTAAAGCTGCTATTGCTTTCTCAAAATTTTTATCTCTATTTATGATCACAACAAACAATATTGAGTAATGTTTCTAACGACTTCCTTTTTTTTTTTTCTTTTTTTCCTTTTTAATTTTCGATTATAGAAAAGAGCAATGACTGCCTCAGTTATGGAGATAGAGAAAGCTTGTCTCTGAATAAAATCATTTGACATTTGTTTTGTTTCAAGTCCGGTAAATTCTTAGGATATGTGATGACTCTTGTACTTGGTTCATCAACTAAATCAAGCACCACATCATCTGTTTTTAATTTTTCCTTTAATAATTACTCGGTATCCGCCATATTGGCCAGTGCAAAACTAAAACCTCATCTCCCCTCAAGCACTCTGGTAGGCTGCTAAAAAGCTTATGATGGCAACTCTAAAATCACCATAATTAAAATTCAGAAACACAATAATGCTCTATAGGAATTTGTGTACTTGATTTGGAATCCAACGTTCTTGATGCGGAATAATAACGATCCAAAATTCAACTACTTATACTCTATCGCCTTTTATATCCTTGGCTTTAGGAGATAGCCCTTTAACTACGTGAATCTGTATGCCTTCTTTATGTGAGTTGTTATATGTTTGTTAGGGCTAGAGGAGGGACTTGAACGCTATTTATGGAGTCTCTAACTAGGTCATTTCATTACGAGCCGGACTCAACTTGGCCCCCACAATACTAGGCTCGTATTACACTAGTTAAGAATCCTTATATCTTACCAACCATGCAGATGTAAATTAATCCCGTGAAATAGTAAGTTACAATCTCAATTAATGTAAGCTCACATTAGAAAAAACTCTTACATTCTCGCACTTGGGCTATTATTAATTGAAATTGTACTGTATGTACGCACCTTTATATTCATCTAAACCAAACAGGCCCATGTTTTGCTGCATCGAGGAAATTCAAGCGGCCAAAAACTTCCTAGTTCTCTTTCATTAAATCATAAAAGTCCTCATCAAGGGTGGCAACTCCATATAACCTCTGCTCCAAAACCCAAATCCCAAGAAAAAAGTCAGGATAAATAGACTACTGCTTAGACTAAGCCACTTGCTTGGTTGCAGCAGTGACCGCCTCCGCCGTCATGCCAAATTCCAAGAGCCTTAGCTTTCCTTCCAATGATCTTCTCCTAACCAAAAGTCGTTCCAGCTTCGATACTAACTATAGATGATCCAGCAGTAAGGCAACACACTCTCCTTATACTCGGGAGATTGCCCGTCAAAAAGTTCCAAAGAAACCAAGGACACAACCCTCACAGCCTTGTCTTCCCTCTGGAGCTTATCCGCCACTTTCCCAGCGAGAACTGAGACGTCAAAAGGTGGAAAGAAAAGAAAAAAACAAAAGGAAAATGAGATGTGCAAGGAAAATATAAAATAAGAAACAAAATAAAAAGAGTTAGACCAAATTAAAAAAAAAAAGAGAATCACTTTTAAAAAGTAGTGAGCCACACAGGGATAATACGATCAAAACATAATAAAAATGAGTACTCTAGCTAAAAGAGAAGTGGAAAAGGCGCGATCCTATTGGTAATAATATTACCCAAATTGATTTCTTCTTTCCAAAATCATAAATAATTTTCCAAAATACAACTAAACCTTGGCGCTTGGACGCGGGACTCCAATGCTCGAGCCCCAATCCCTCTTACCTTGCTTGAGACCCCAGCAACCCAAATACGTAGCTCCTGTGCTTGAGACCTAAAAGTGTGTGCAATTACCCAAGCCCAAGCCCCGGCACCCGATGGATGGGGAGAAAATTACCAAAAGAGCCATGAACTTGTTATAATTGTATCAATTCAATTATACATTTTTTTTACCAAAAAAATTCTAAACTCTTTTTTAGCAATTCAGTTTTAAAATATTTTGTATTTCCGTCAGTTCAATCCATTTGGTCAGCCAGTGATGACGTGGATAGTTCATATTAATATTATCATATGCATTGTTTTATTTTTTTTCTTTCTCTTTCTTTTTGGTTTTTTCTCCTCCCACAAGACGACGAGAGTTGCCAGAGCTCTCTAGCCTAAAGGCGAGGGCCGCAAAGCTCTTGCACGACCTCGCTCAAGCTAGGGAGGGCAACCTCGCCGGCCACCGGCAAAGGCGACATCGCCAATGGCTAGCGAGGGTCTACTGCCTTCACCAGCAATCGGCAAGGCTACCCTTGTCTAGATCTAGGTGAGGCCACCTTGCTATGGGCTCGTTAGGTGTAGGCGATGGGTTCGCGAGGCGGCCTCACCGGCCACCAGCAGTGAATGAGGCTGGCCTTGTCCAATGGTTAAAAAGGTCTGGTGACTCTCATCAACTAGTGGGAAGGAAAAAAAAAGTAAAGAGAAAGAAAAAAATAAAAAAGAAACATAAATATGTAAAAAATTAGAAAATATTATGAAAATAGTACAAATCAATGTTGGTCAGCTAAATAAGTGGCATAGATGCAAAAACAAAATTTAGGACTCCATTAATAAAAAAAATTAAAATTTAATTGACACAATAACAATAAATTAAAAATATATATATAATTTTCCCGATGATCGGGCCTAGGTCCTCAGAGCCCACACCTAGAACCCTTGGGACGAAGCTCGAGTCTCCTGTGGCCGGGCGCGGGTCCCCGGTGTCCGAATGCAGAATTTGAGGTTGTACTCAAGATTGTTTTCTGTTCAAACGTCCGTATCCTTCTGTAACAAACGTCAGAAAATCACTTCCATATGATTTGTAGAATATAGTCAACATAGGAAGAAGAAATAATTTTCTGTCAGAACAACATTTTCTATCCAGATTCATCATCCGTACAACAACCGGAAGTCCTATTAATTGTGGGTTGTCTTTTGAAATCTATAAATGGTAATAATTAAATATATATATCATGTTTTTCTCATCAATTTGATTCCCGTGATCAGTTTCAGTAGATTGTGCGTGTTGACGAGAAATGGTGCAAATTGCAAAACGATGATATCTAAACGAGACTAACAAAGAACAAATAGCATCAAATGTTCCATTCGGTTTGCGAAAAATATGACGTTTTTGAAAATATTTTTCAAGAAGTCAATTTTCACGTAAACGACAATATTTTGTGGTGTTCGAGTGAAATCTGAAAATGAATTGGAAAAGATTTTGCGCCGTTTGGTATGAAAATTCTAATTTGATTTTCCCTCGTGCTCCTTTTAGTGATTTCTTATGTTATTTATTTATTTTTTCCATTCATTTTCTAAAAAATTGAATTTCTTTTAAATAATTAAAAAGAAAAGAAAGGTGAAGAAGTGGAGTTAGGAAAGACGCGTAAAAATGATTCCCCTTTTTGAAGAGAAAAAAAAATCAATTCCCCCATTTTTGTGGCGTTTTTTTCCAATGATGAAAATATTTTCCATGACTCATTTTATTTTTTGTGAACCAAAGGTAGGAAAATCCGAAAAATATTTTTCTAAAAGTTATTTTTCGTAAAATAAACGGACCTTAAAACGATAAGAACGTGACCAAATCGTTATTGTAAATATAATTTTTTTTTGGGGGGCTGATTCGGAATTAAATATCGAGATCAAGAAAGATCATTGTACGCAGGAACGGCAAATAATTAATATATCGACGACCCATTTTGCGCACCTAGGATAACCTGCACAAAACAACAAAAGGCTAATGATTAATTTCTTATGCAATTTTATCTAATTTCTCATAAATCACAAGGTATCTAATCAAAGTAAAGACCAATTTTTCTAGAAATAGACATCTAGGATCAACAAAAAAAAAAACCTTTTTTATACGTATATTAATACCTGACACAAAGCGTCGAGGAAACAAAGATAATTGATTTCTTTATATAGTCTTCAAGCTAACTCCATTAGATATGCAAATGCAGACAGAAGTTAGCAAGAAAGGAGGGTTATGAACATCGTTCTGGCTTCTGCTTGTCGGATTGCACTCACTCTCTTCGGACTCTTTCTCGCTTTCAATTTCGTTTGGGGCGGTCCTGATATAAATCATAGCAAGCAAGATCTGCAGCCGCGCTGCTTATGAACGGGACGATCCTCTCATGCGAATCGCGTACCGTGCGTCCTCGAAGATATGGCGATCACGACGGGCAACCACCCTAGCTATGATTAGTCTGCCCCGTTCTTCTGCCGACGCGATCGCGTATGGCCACGCTGCTGGCAGCCAAGAGCTTTCGTACGACGATCGTGAACACGTTTAAGTTCTGGAAAACAATTGATGATCCTCAGTTGTCCGAACCATATCGACGTTCAAATGGTGCTCCACAATTGCAAAATTTGGTACAAAAGATTATTCAATCGCGGATGAAACAAAAGATGTGCACTTCTTCAATCCTACATTTCTTTTTCAATCAAAGCAATGGTCATGTCACATATGGAGGCAGTGAACAATTAGCTTAGTGAACAGCTAGCTTAGACACTAGTCCTGTCGTTGCCCAAGTTTGCTAGATTGCCAGGGTATGGTGGTGACACTCCTGTACCCTTTCTTTCCCTTAAATTGAATGAAGTACTAAATATATAATTAACATAATGCATGTGAAATTCCAAGTTAACGGGGGCTTTTCTCATTTTTTTTACTCATAAAAAAAGGTTATCAAAGTACTTTCTTTTTTTTTTTTATCGTATATCTAACTCTTCTCTCTTTCTGACTTTTACTCTATCTCTTGCAGGGTGCGTGAGTTGAACCCTGCACTTATAATATTAGCATCCCCTAATCCCTCTACCAAAAAGTCCGGTGCCTATTTGCTGGTAATGAAAGTTCACCCGGCAGTAATTTGATCTCGTAAGTATGGAAAATCCAAGTTTCAACAAAATGGCCTAAAAAAAAAAGGTACATTCCTAGACCTTTGCTCAAATTGTGTCGGTCCTTGATGCTGCCAGTCATGCATTATTAATACAAAATATGAAATCGTGGTCACATAACCCACTCTTCATTTTTAACTTCTCAGTTGATAAATAAACGAGACACATTCAACAATCAGACTATTGAGTCATTCAATGAAATGGTTATTCCTAACAACTAAATAGGTTTTGTCTGTTTCGCAAAAAATGAATAATTTAAAAAATATTTTTCTTAAAATGATAATTTGTATTGCTTAAAATGGTTAATCAATGAAAATGTTGTGGTCATCGACAATGGTTCATGTTCAAACATTTTCATGAATGAAAATATTTTTCGTTCATTCATATTTATAAGTGATAAAAGTGCATCACTTACTAGAATCACTTTCTAAATTTTTTATTTTCTACGAAACCAACGCACCCTTCACTGAAAAAAAAAAAAAGAAATGCCGAATTCCCAACGAAACAATCAGATTGCCTGCTTGAACTATTATAGACTAGGGTTCGTTGAGGAGGAAGTTGGTGGGTTGAGCACGTGGTGATGGCGGTGGAGCATGGCTAGTGGCCGTGGAGGCTAGGGGTGTGCATGATCCGGGCCGGTCCGATCCCGGCATGGAACCAAGGATCGAACCGATAGACCCAATCCCCAAATTTTCGGGACCAAGGACTAGACCGAGACTAGTGGGCCCGTCCGATATCAGTGGGACCGCTAATACTTCTTATAAAACATGGATAACAAAAAACCTCAAATCAATCATTAATTTTCACCAACCTGAGCAATACTTTTGCACATAAGTGTCCATGTCAACATAACGAAGGTCCACAACGCCACATTAGAGAAAAAAAAATGAGGAAGAAACAAAGAAAAAAAGGGTAAAGTGGCTAAAAGAAAAAAGTATGACCATAACTGAATGATAAGTAAATGAGGCAAAAAGAGCGAAGATCAATTGTTCACTTTCTTTAGCAATATCCTAAAAAATAGAGCTGTACTAACATTTGTAATTCTTTTTTCTAATTATATATATACACAATTATATATATTCTGACGGTCCGATCCCTGGGGATGGGACCGGGGATCGGATCACCCGATCACCGATCTCATTTATTGGGACCAGATCGCCCCCCTCAAGGACCAGATCCACTCGGCCGATCCAGTTTGGTCCGGTCCAATTTACACACCCCTAGCGGAGGCAATGTTGATGGTTGTTGCACATCAATCGGTGGCGTCAGTCGAGTTTGGAGGTTCTAGGAGTGGTGGCCGCAGCCGAGTTTGGGGGTTGCCAAAGTTCAGTGGTAGCGAAAAGCCAGAAGAGTTCTTCATTTTTAAGCAAAAGCTAGAGTTCTCCGAATCAATGAACAAAATGCGGAAGCATGCAATCTAACCAAGGTGGATAATAAACGGCAAACCAACGGCATTAGTAAGTGGGCAAATCTCGAATCGACGACACAGATCGAAGAATCTTGCAAGAATCTCTGAAACATACAAGTCTTGATATCTGGCAATTGGTATTAGCATTCTAACCCGTAATACAACAGATCTTCAATAGGCTATCACCAAACAAATCCTAAGAGACACCTATTAATGTTACAACATGGACTGCACTTCGAATACACTTTCCTACGTGTGCCGCAGTCATCGCCCTTCAAAGGGCCCTTGAGGTGCGTCACAGCTTTTCTACCCACGAAGCCCATTTCCGCAGGTTCTCCACGCGTCAGCTGAATCGGCAAGTTCCTCAATTAGACCATACGTGAACTAAGCCACGGCGGTTACCAGTATATATCTCGTTCCGCTCTTCATCGTAGAAAAGTGCAGTTATGTCCTCCAGGGCCTCTGAGACCGTGCTTCCCATCCTCTGAGATTGGCTCGGCAGACTTGGCTTCTTCAACTTCCCGCCAAGCAGCTTCGGCTTCGTCAAGTTCCCGCCATCACTGCTACAGTCATCGACCTTTGGACTGCCATTAGTAGCATTTATTTTGGCCAGGCACTTCCCAGTCAAGATATTGCTGATATTGATTGAGCCAGCTGTATCGAAAGAGGTAACAAGTGATTCCCAGAAACAAGCATCTAAGCATGTCAAGCCCCACTAACAGTCATCCCAGGCTTTATAAAAAAGGAACTACCGTATATTTACGTAACGGCAGAATATGAGGGTAAATTATAGAGAAGCACATCCCAATTGACCAGCAAAGTCAATTTTGCAAATACAACAACACCACAATCGTGCATGGCCCTGGTCAATGAGAATTTTGCAAAGAATGCTTACCATTCCCTTCCGTCCAGTGATCATCAGAATCGGCCTTGCAGTAAGAAATTATAAGATCTTGATCGCTTGTTATGTAGATGTTATTAGTGTTGCAATCAGGATGCCACAAAAGGTGATCCTCAAATGAAGTCACAAGTTCCCCGCGGAAATTCCACACTGAGACAGTCCTATTTCTAAATGTCAAGAACAGCTGATTCTCATAAAGAAAGATGAATGCTGATGGAGTCATAAATTCCGTCCGGTTAACTTCCATTACTTCAGCATTTCGAACCTTCAAGGGGGAGAAAAAAAAACGGTTACCCGGATGTGGATGAAAAAGACATCAAAGAGATATTTAGAGAGAAGTATTTTGTACATCAAGTATTTGGAGATTCTCATTTTCTTGCTTGACCAGAAGCTTCTCATTGAACTGTTCTATGAAGTCCACCTTCTTATTGCGATGAAGTAGGTGGTTGAAGGCCTTGAGGACTGTTCCATCCTCTATTGACAGTATCTTAAGAGGAACGTAGCTAGTAGATCTCTTAAAAATCAGTAGCATGATACCTGGACTGTAACCAGAAAGAGCAGAAAAAGATAGGCATTAGCGGTGTAATGTACGATACAAAATGAACTTAACATAATTGCTTTGATAGAATACTTTGAACTTTTCTTTTAATATACGTCCCGTTTCATTTTTAATCCAAAGAAAGAGGATATATGAATAAAATAAAGATCAAAGAAAGATCCAACCTCTCCTTAGAGAGAGGGGATGAATAATTTTTTTTATTTAAGGGTGGATTCATATTTGTTACAAGGTGAAGCCGTGACATGCCATAATCTGTACGTTTTTTCTGGAAATCCTTGCTCAGTTCTATATTCAATTTTTGATAGACAGAAGATAACATGCTTACAACTGACAACTAGAAATTGTAGACATATAGGCAGAGTTTATGGTTACTGGCTACTGTGGTGATGGGCACTTACAATGGCAAAGATCTTCTTAAAGAGGAGAACAAAAAGTATGATTGTATAGTTAACAACTGCATGTAGTTGATGTATCTATTACTGAAGCATCTAGCTAAAAAGTAGTTGAAACAACTACACACATGGAGAATACGTGTACTGTCGCTTGATTTACATAGCTGATTGCACAAAGTCAGCTAGTAAGAGCCTTATGAGTAGTTTAAAGAAGGGGCTGTGAAGTGAACCACTATCAACACAAAGTTATCTCATCAATTAACAGAGGCCCTACTTGTTCTTCACTTCACATGATTCATATCAATATTCACACTGAAAATTGAGCTTATCATTGTTCAAATTTGCAGGCACACGTCAAGCAAATGTGTCTGTGAGAGCAAGCGAGAGAGAGAGAGAGAGATTACCTGATTTTTATTTCTTGCACATGCTTGTCCGAGATGGAATACAACATTGTATAGTTTTTCAAGTCGAAGACCTTGTATATACTAGTAAAAAAGCCAGGACAAAAGAGAGGACCAATCAAGGAGTGAGTCTATAGTAACAATCTACAATTTTAGCAAAGAAGCATACCTATCTTGGGCCGAGTAAGTAAGAACCTTCCCATTCACATCATCGAACTCCACAAAGCCAGGCCACTTCAAGGATTCTGATTCAAAAAGAGCAAATCCAGCATCTGGTTGGCCCCTCCTTATGTATCTATCAGAGAGAATAGAATACATCATGTCATGTACAAAATCTGTTTCCTGAAATTGAAAGAAGAACAAACAAAAAGTAAACTGTACGCACTCAATCCTCGTAGATCTGCATTTCAAGGAGCTGAAGTTGTCAGAAGCGTATACTGAAACTGTAATAAGGGAATCATTGTTCTTGTTGTAAAACAAACTCCGAATGACCTCATCAGGAGTAACATTCAAGAAACATATCCTCTCATTTGATTCTGCACGAATACCCAAACATAAACTGTTACATAAAGATTCTATTATGGAGTTGTGGATATTGGATTAGTTCACTGCATTCTTGTGTGAAAACTTTCAGTCCTATATGGACAAATGAATCAAGTGTGCACCTCTGCTGAAAGCTGCACAAACACCTGAGTGGTTAAGAGCAAAGACAATGTCATGTGCAGCCACTATCTCAATAACTTTTGTCCTGTTCATCAGGAAAGGCAATACGGGTGAGCAATGTCCACTGGGGTCATGGGTGTCGTACTCCTCCTGAACCATAATACATCGCCCATTAAAAAACAGTTGGTGCAAATTCCAGCAAGCTAAATATTCTACTCGTCTTGATGAAAGTCGCACCGATTAGAAAGGAGCACTAAAGTTTCAGAAACTGTAATGCAAGATCATTTCTTTTCACTTCATTTTGAACCAATGTGATCTAATTTCACCGGTCACAATGAAAGACATTAATTGCAAGAGATGATTGTCACCATCTAGTGGGACACCCATTGGGATAAGAACTGGCAGTTTAAATCCTGCTTCCCAACCCACACAATCATTTTAAACCAAAGACAAATACCATTCCAAAGATGCTTGAACACGATTCTGTCCCAGCAGAAATTCCGCCACATATCCCCCCAAAAGCATCAGATGAGGAGAAATATACATCCTACGTCTAATTCCAAGATCTGCATAGCCAGATGCAGAGACATGGTTTACTAGCTAATGAACTGTCAAATCTAAGCAATGAACTTGTCAAATGTAAGTAATGAAGTAATTCTCCTATATAATCTGATTGGACAATCCTAATTGCAAAGTTCGAACAAAGTAGCTAAAACCCACCCAAACAAAAATATTTCCCTTTAATATTATAACTCCAACCTTGACCGAGTAAGATGAGCAGAGAAGGAGAGGTGTAGTATACGCACTCTTCTCCATTAACAATATGCTATTTCTCAACTGCGCACTTCAATTCAGAACTATCGCTGCAAATTCACCTTTCTTCTTTCTAACTCCAATTCTGTCTACAGGCATTCCAATCAAAGCTCTAACAGCTATTAAGTATCTCCAACCCAGATTTAGAACGACTGCAAAGGCGAATTAAGCATCACAAGTCTCACAACTTTCTTTCTAAACCCATCTCAAGTACATCATGAATTACCCAAAGAGTCAAAAGACTACATACTACCAACAATACACGATCCAAAATCAATCGATAGGATCCAAAGGTTCTAAAGCGAACCCAAATAGGAGATCACACTGACCGTCAATCGCATGTTGCGAAACCTCTCCTGAGCATTGCTCATGCTGAACGAGCGATCCCTCTTGGAGCGAATCTCTCGCCTCTGCAACTTCTTCACGCTGTTCACGAACCCCTCGCCGCGCGGTCTCTTCTTGGCGACGACTCTCCGGCCGGCGCACGGCCTAGGGCTCGCCGATATCCTCCTCCCTTCAATCATCATCCCCACCACCAACGATACCCAGCGCAATTCAAGCTCGACCCAACGGGGGGAACATCATCCCCCTGCGGGATTCACCTCGAATCACCGATTCCGGTGACGAAACGGGACGTTCTCGAGGGACCCCAGAAATGGGTGTCTTCTCAGCAGAAATGGGGAGAGAGGGAGGCACAGGGTAGAGATTTTGGGGATTGGGGTTGTGGGGTACGTTTGGTTTTTGATGCAGGGATTGAAGTGGAATTGGAAAGGATGGAACTTGGATCTTTAATGAGGTTTTGCCAAACAAAAACGACGACCTTGTGGAGCAAATGTGAGCTACGACGAGGAGGATTCGTGACAGCTCAAGTTGAAGAAAAGATGTCGGTCAGCTCGATTATTTGTCGAAGATCATAAATTCGAAATCCTCCATCTAATTATTTTTTTTTTCTTGTGAAAATGGTCCCGGTGCGTTCTAAAAAATAATGACAACACAAATATCAAATTTTTTTGCTCACTTAATGGAGGAGGCTTTCAATAGATTGCTTCTAAATTTTCAAACTTGGCTCGATACAAGGTTTCTGTCAGTTAGAATTATTATTTCATGTAATTTTACAAGCGTCATTGACTTACTCGAAAAAAAAAGTAAACATGTCATATGGTATAGCTCAATTACTTGGTAAAATCTTTGGTATCTCTCCATTTAAAGTGTTGAGTTATGAGAAGAGAAAAAGAACGACGAATTGGATGACTTTTAGGCCACTTGATATGTCTCTGGTTGTCTCTCTCTCTCTTTTGGTCGGAAAGAAATTGCATTGAAAGAAGTATAAAAAGTTCATATAATAAAAGTCCATAGATAGGGTATTAATGCAAAGTAAATTTCATAAAGATAGAGGAGGTCTAGAGACCCAAGATGGTGGAATGATGTTGAAACAGTGATTCTTGCCTAACCAATCAGCAACGTGATTTGTTTTTCTATCACAATGGGCCATGGACACATTACTCATTTGGGCCAGGCGATTTTGGGTTTTAATAATCTAATTTTTCGCTCCCTAACTAAGATCTCCTTCTACTTTGATTGCTTTTACCAAAGTATAGTAGTCATACTCCACTATTATCTTCGCTATCTTCTCTCTCTTCGACTCCAGAAGCTTCAGACCAAAAGTTAGGACTTTGGCTTCAGCTTCAATTGGCAACCAAGCTTGGATCTTTTATGTGAATCCATCGAGCCGAAGCCCTTTGGAGTCTCGAAGTACCCCAACGATGGCTCCGTCAATAGCGTCGATACCGATGGAGGCATCGATATTGAGTTTCAAATCTAGGTTTGTTTGGGGGGAGGGGGGGAATCCATTTTGCAGGTAAGATTGGGGTTTGGCTAGTGCAGTCATGGTCTTTTTTGTTCCACCTAAAATAGCTTTCCAAAATTGCTTCTACTTCACAAATTAGTTTAATAGTATTTGGTATAGTGCCTCTGAACATTGAATCATTTCTTTTCTTCCAAATACACTAGAGAGTTGCTACAACCACTTCTTTTTTTTGGTCGGAAAGATGTTTACTTGTCATAAAGTAGAAGAGTTCGAGAACAAAGCACCCATAGAAGAGGCGTCCAGACATAAAAGGTCCCACAAGGGACAACGAGGCTAACTATCCATGAGGAAGGGAGCTCATTTGACAGATGTGTTTTTACGACCCAATCTGCCACTTTGTTTGTAGATCTGAAGCAGTGGGCTAAGGAGAATTTTTGTGGCGGGCCAACAGTTCTTGAGATTTGGAAATCAACAGTTCGATGGTCCATGATGCTGGAGACTTCCCTTGTACTTCCTCCATCAACTTAGAACTGTCTGACTCCAGTTCGATTATCTTCTCTCTCCTCCCAGCGTATCTCTTCGAAGCTACAACCAGAGCAGTCGCCTCCGTTTAGATCGCTGATGAAGATGGGATTTTGATGGCAAAGCCGTCAAGCAGCGTCCCTGTCTCATCTCGGAGGACACCAACTATCACGCCTTCTGTTCCATCTTTGTGGTAAGCTCCGTCGGTGTTGATTTTTAAGGTTTTTGGCTTCAGTGAGACCCAAGTCTTGGTCAATTGAGTTTTTTCAGAGTAACGCTTCGATCTTTGTGAGTTCCATTTGCTAAAACTTTATGGTAAAACCTTTGCTGCAGTCGGGATGGACTTCGGATCTAGGGGTTTTCTTCTGAAGACGAACTCATTTCTTTCTTTCCATACGAGCCACAGCAGGGACGCAATCTCTTCAAAGGAAGGTGAGTTCTCATCTTGTAGTACTAGATCTTGCAACCAGGCTTCGAATCGTGTAATCTTTTCGCGTGAGATCTGGATGTTGACTGAAGAATCATTCCAAACAGGTTCGGTCCACTTGCAAAGCAAGAAGAGGTGCTCTGTTGACTTTGTTTCTCATTGACAAAGAGGGCATGCTGGAGAAGGTAAGATCTTTCTCTTGTAGAGGTTTTCTGTAGTGGAAATGGCATTTTGACATATGCTCCAGATAAAGGTTTTAATCTTGGGGGGCATGTTCATACTCCAAATCTGAAGCCAAAGCTGTCTAGATGGTTGGAAAGATGATTCTGGTTGTGTATTCTGTAGCAATTTGTCCCTGTCTCGAATAGAGTTGTAGGCACTCTTAACTGTATATATCCTTGACTTCGTGTTTGTCCATCTCAACTTATCCTGGTTGGCCGAAACACTTAGAGGTATAGTTAGAACCTCATTGACAGTTTTTTCATCAAAGAGGTTCCTGAGTTTTTGAACATCCCAGGGCATCTCTCTTTGATCCATTAGCTCATCGACAGTCTTAGGGTCATTCTGGTTTGCTGGTCCCCCTATTAACCCTTTCTTTAGCCATCTGTCCTCCCTGATGTTAATATTTTTTTCCCGTGTCCACAGTCCACCTCACTGATTTAGCAATATTATTCCTTACCATCACCAAGCTTTGCCACCCCCACAATGGGCGAGATCCCCTCCCTGCATTCCAGAATGAGGATGAAGGAAAGTAAACTCCCTTTAAGACTTGGCTACTGTCGCGACCCTAAAAAATTTCCAATTTGGCGAACGGATTATCAGGTTAATTAAATTAACTAACCCAACGCGGACCCTCCCAAACCCTATCGAATCGCAACTTTTGTTTTTTTTATTTAAATGAATTTTAGATTTGGAGTCGCCACTAATCATTTTTGGTAGGTTGATTAGATACCTAAGTAAATTAGCAAGAGGACTAAATTACTTCTACGAACCAGAGATTATGAGTTCGGGGACTTGGTTACACTAGTTAATTAAAACTAATGCCCTTTCGGCACCTTAATTTCATGGATATCCTAATTTGGCAACTCAAGCTCGGTTTATTCCTAAGACTCTAGTGAGGTGTTCTCTTTTTGTATTTTTACTTTTTAGATAGGATGTATGGGTGGTATTTTTTTATTTTCAAAGTGCTAAAAATTTCTTGAAGCCGAATGAGAGAGTGTGTTAACGACTTCTGTGCAGTGTTACAGTCTACTCACTTTGGGGTCTGGTGATTCAAAAATTAAACGGTAGGAAGTCAATGACAGTAAATAAAGACCTCCAATGGATGGCCCAGCCTTAGCTTGGCTCTCCCCTTTGGGGTTTAATGGTGCAGAAATTAAATTGCGGGAATTCAAATAACGGTAAGTAAAAACCTCCAATGGGCGGCCTAGCATTGGCTTGGCTCTTCCCTTTGGGGTTTGTCAACACTATGCGAATGAGAAAAGTTGTGAGTGAAGGGATTATTAGAGGTATTAAGTTAATTCATCTAATAAACCTAATAATCCGTTAACCCGATCGGAAAAAATTCTTAGGGTCGCGACAACAGGTAACAAAGTTTAGATGCGGGGGTTTTACCGTAGAGATCACATTCAACCACTACATGGTTGATGGTTCCTCAGTAGCAAATTTGATGAATTCAAGGGCTAAACTGGTAAGAGGTAGACCTTTATTCCTCATCCCTTGTCACGATAGAACCCATCAAGTTTGGGAAGCATGGAAGTCGCTGAGGGAATGATGAGACCATGGCGAGAGGAGCTTTTGGTAACATTCTTTTGTGAACAAGTAGCAAAAGATGGGGAAGAACGTGGGGAGGACAATTTTTAATGGAGGACCGAAAGTAGTTCGGCGAGCCACAGGAGGAGAAAGGTCAATCCAAAAGAGGATGAGTGCTTGAAGAAAACTGATTATGATACATTAATGGGAAAAAAAATCCCTTGAAAATCCCTTTATCTTACGTCCTTTTTTATTTTGACTTACGGAGGTAAATCTTTGCCTGCTAGGCAAGTGGATAGCAAGTTACAAATTCTGTTTCGATAGGACATGTATTTCCATTACTATGAAATTCATAAATGAAGTAGTTAATAGGGGTTACCATTATCTTTTTTGTAGTGACGAATATTGTATGTGTTCCTAAGAAAAGAAAAGGAATTTGTCCATTTTTTGGGGTCTCAAAGGCACCCGGAACGAGACTCAATTGACCTAAAGAGAAAAAGTGTGGGAGCATTTCGGGGGTTTTGGGAGAGAGAGAGAGAGAGAGAGAGAGAGAGAGAGAGAGAGAGAGATTCTAAAAAAAAAAGATTCATCGAGGGAGCTTGAGAGATAACATAGAGAGAAAACGAACGCGAGAGGAGTAGGCCTATGTATGAAACCTTAGGGACAAGGATGGTGATCGGACATCGACGCCTCACTCGCCTCACTCCCCAAGCTCGAGTCCACCATTACCAATGGCACCTTCACCTCGTTTACTCTGGTTTTACCAATCGAAGAGAGCTCGTATTCCCGACTCATTTTGCAGAACATCTCCCTAACTATTGCTCTTCTCGAACCAGTGGTTTGCCAAGTTGCGATGGGTTCTGTTGTTAGTTCGTGGCGAGACTAACGATTAACATGAAGTTTGGTGGCCGCGAGGATTTTTCTGTCGAAAGTGGGGTTTCCGCTATGGGTGATACGATGCGGGCTCGGTGTTGAGGAGATCCGTCTGGAGTGAACGACGCTGGTGGACGACATTGTTCATGTCCACCATTCAGCCATGGTTTCAGGCTCTATTGTAGGGGAGATTTCTCTAGGGAATCACTGAGAAAAGGAAGAATTCTCGGTGAGCTCTTGCGGAAAGAGAAAAAAAAAAGGATGTATACAGAAGAAGGTTTATGGAAGAGGCTAAAACATCATTTACATGTACTGTTGTTACTTGGTGGAGGGGCAATGGTTGATGCATGGGGCATGGATGGTGGCACTATCCAAATTGCATTGCTTTTTGAGCACGGAGTGTCTATGACGATAGCTATAATGAGAGAAGTTTCCATAAGAAATATAGGGATAGAGATGACTCTTACCACTAGTAGAGAGCCTTCAAGGACAACAACTCTTGTGGGTTCAGCTACCCTGCTTCGTAGCCCAACTTCATCAGTGTCATCAACTCCTTGAAGAGGAGCACCAGCTTCCACACCTGTGGGGAACACCACTGATGAAGAAGCATCTAATGGAATTGTGCAGAAAGGAATTATCCGAGAAAAAAATGAAGCTGAAAGCGAGGAGGAGTACTTCAGCGGGAGCACGTTTAGATCGAGGAAGATCGGTTTGGGTTGGTTCCATACCAAGAACTTTGGGATGCTCCTTCTAGTTTGGGTTTACACACCTGCATCAAGCCCATTGTTAGATATGAAGGTGCACGAAAATCAAATCAAGGAAACTGTGAAGAGTTGAAACGTGGGGGCAATGTGCTGCGAGGTACATACTCTTCAAGAGAAGGTCCTAAGTTTTGGTGATGCAAGTAATATACTGGCCAGGAAGAAGAATGTCGACAACAAGGTTGCAATATCTACTATTGCTTTATTTACACTGGTAATGGTTTCTGCAACAAGAAGGCCCTCCAAAGTATTGGTGTTTCCAACCACGATGATGCATTTTACAGGTATAAGAGGCCAAAAATGATAACAAAGATGGAGGTTAGAGGCAATGGCATCGAGACAAATGTGGTCAACATGGTTGAGATTGCGAAGGCTCAGGGAAAGAGCATTGCTCGGGTATATCTGAGATGGCTTTATGAGCAAGGAGTCACATTTGTGGTGAAGAGCTTCAACAAGGAGAGTTTAAAGGAGAACCTTTGAAGGGCCCAGTCCAAGAAAACAACCTCCTTTTTTCTCTCACTACATCTTCAAAATATCTCTCCCTCTCTCTCTCTCTCTCCCTCCCTCCCTCCCTCCCTCCCTCCCTCCCTCACACACACACACACACACACACACACACACACACACACACACACACACACACACACACACACACACACACACACACACTTGGTCTTGCCAAATTGTAAAAGTCCTTGATAAACAAACCATCCCATAAGCAAACACAATTCAAGAAGGTTGTCAAAGTTTTTCTATCAAAATCTGTTCACTTGCTTCTCCATCATCCAACATTTCTTGACGGCGAAAAACAAGATAGAGAGAGAACCCGCGACCAAGGATGTCAGTGGAAGCCACGTGTTTGCAGGATAAACGGTCAAGAAGCTGCGGAAGCAAATCAAGGCCACGGTCGCCATCATCGGTATGATCAATACAGCCAGATGCCGAACTACTATGGAGGTGCTAGCGGGATAGGCGAGATTGAGGAGGAAGACTCGAGTGAGCTCTTCGAGATTGGCAGCGGAATGATGGTGATAATCAGGAAGGGTTCGGCGGAGATGAGCTTGTTCTCGTTTGACGCACACAGCGATGGTGGAGGTAGCAACGCATGGGAAAGAGGTGGGGAGTGCGTATATGTGGCCATGGGAGCAAAGAGCAAGACGAGCATGGACACGTTTACGTGGACGCTGAAGAACACCATCACCGACCGAGCGAATACGACCGTCTTCCTTGTACACATCTTCCCTGAGACTCGCTTCATTCAGATCCCATATTTGGTGCTAGCTATCACTGTGGGAAATCTTGAAGGTTTTATTGTCCACGTTACCCCTGGTGTCACCACTAGTCCCAATTGAATCTTTGAACCAGCCCTATCTCAGCTCATAAGTAATACAAGTCCTAGTTGATTTGGACTTGTCGTGAAGGGTTCTAGCCAATCAGTCCGTGGAGTGCCATTGTGTTGCAATTTTCAACGAATTTCAATTAGGAAATGCGATCTTGCAAGATAAGGTAAATATTTCCTATCTTGAAATTTAAATGTCGTATTTTTTTATTCAAGATTATTGAATATACTATATATTTTGCTTGCATCAAAGTGGATATCTTTAGAGTTGCACGTTTAGGTTAAATTCGAAATTTTTTTTAAAAAAATCATCTTTGCCATGTTGTATTCGTATGTCTTCGCATCTACATGACGTACACGTATTGCAATTTTTTGCATTTTTCGATTAAAAGATCTGAATCCCAAATTGCGGTAAGCTCTGCTTCTTACTTGGTGGGGTGAAGATCTCCCGTATTTCATTTTTTGTATTTTGATTTCCATATTATCAAATCTCAAAATTGGTAGGACGAGCCATCCGCTAGAAGTCATAACACTGCACAGAAGTCGTTAACTCGCTCCCTCTTTTCGATTTTCGGGAACTTTAATGTTTATCTTTATTTACTATTTTTTATATTGCATCTTTTCATTACATTATATTATCGAACTTGTTTGTGAAATCATAGATTTCTTTGACTGTTTTTTGTGATATATCTATTACTGAACACGTATGCATCTCATATTCGTATCTCTTCATATTCACATGTCATATTTGTATCGCACTTTTCTGCATTTTTTGCGTAAAAGATCTGAACATCAGATTGCAGTAGGCTCTGCCTCCTATTTGGTGATGTAAAGATCTCATGTATTCCATCTTTTGTATTTTGATTTTCACATTATTAAACCCCAAAATCGGTAGCCGAGCCACCTGCTGGAGATCATAACACTCCACAGAAGTCGTTAACTCACTCCCTCTTTTCTGCTTCAGGGAACTTTAATACTTATTTTTATTTACTACTTTTTATATTTCATCTTTTCATTACATTATATTATCGAACTTGTTTGTGAAATCATAAATTTCTTTGACTGTTTTTTGTGATATATCTATTATTGAACATGTATGCATGTAGTATTCATATGTCTTCGTATTCATATATCGTATTCGTTTTGCAATTTTATGTATTTTTCGCTTAAAAGATCCGAACCCCAGATTATGATAGACTCTGCCTCTTACTTAGTGATGTAAAAATCTCATGTACTCTATCTTTTGTATTTTGATTTTAACATTATCAATCTCTAGAATCGATAGGTCAAGCCATCTGCTGGAAATCATAACACTGTACATAAGTCATTAACTCACTCCCTCTTTTTGGCTTCAAGGAATTTTAATACTTATATTTATTTACTACTTTTTATATTGCATCTTTTCATTATATTATATTATATTATCGAACTTGTTTGTGAAATCATAGATTTCTTTAACTGTTTTTTGTGATATATCTGTTACTGAACATGTACGCATGTCGTATCCGTATGTCTATGTTCGCATACTATATTTGCATGTTATGTCTGCATCCGTATGTCATATTCACATATGCCACGTTATCATGTTATATTTGTCACGTCATCTATGCCACGTCATTATTGACATGTCATATTTTATGCCATGTCATCTTTACTATGTCATTTTGTGTCATGTCATTTTTTGCCACGACATTTTATGTCATGTCATTTGAATTTTCTAGATTTGCATTTAATTTATGCCATTGCATTTTAAAGTTATTTTATGCATTGCATATAGTACATTCATAAAAGAAAGAACGAAAACTAACAAAAAAATATTTTGTGTGGCGCATGCTCCTTGAGTTTACTTGATTTCTAAATGTTCAATTAATTATTTGTGCACCCGCATTATAACCTTTGTTAGTGACTTAGGTTAAAATCGATTAATGTTGCCTTCTCAAATGATTTTTCATGAAATAAAATGGTACGGAAATGGCATTAGAGTAATCTAGCGTAATCAAATCCCTAGACTTTGAATCTATGGTTCGTAGAAGTAATTTAGTTCTCTGGCTAATTTACTTAGGTTTCTAATCAATCTATCAAGGACGATTAATGGCGACTCCTATTGAAAATCTTCGCATGTTAAATACTAAACCCAAAATTGCGATTCAATAGGACGAGGGAGAATCCGAATTATGTTACTTAATTTAATTAACCTGATAATTTGTTAACCTAAATTTCACCGAATTTTAAGTCAAGACACATAGACATGGTATTTGACATCAAAATAAAGAGGTATGGTGAGATGGGGTCTTCCTGATGAATACATCTTGATAGTTTGAAATACAGTAAAGGTTCACCATTAAGTTTAACACTTAAGATTGCTGTGGTGATGCATGCCGTTACTTTGTCAACCCAAAAGGAACAAAACCCTATATTCAGAAGGTAGGCTTCTAGAAAATCTCATTCCACCGTATCGTAAGCTTTTTTTTTTTATGTCAAGTTCGAGGATGGCTTGGAATCTTTCCTTCCTTTTCTGGGTTCTCATTTGATGCAAAACTCCTAAACCACCAGAATGTTATCTTGGATCTATCTTCTCCCGACAAAAGCACTTTGTTCTTCTGCAACAAGGTCAGGCAGCTACTATTTGAGCCTATTCACGAGAATTTGAGAGATGATTTTGTACATAAAGTTGCACAAACTAATTAGCCTGTCAAGTCTTTCTAGAATTTTAACTTTGGGTATTAGTGTGATGTGGGTTATGTTCAAATCAAGGTGCATAATACCCGTCTCAAAATAGCTTCCAATTTCCTCGAAAACACTCATTTTGATGATGTCCTAGTTCTGTTAAAAGAATATTCCACTCAAACCATCAGGACCTAGGCCTTTTAAAGATCTCATCTCGAAGATATCCTTTTGAATCTATGTTAAGGAGACTGGTGCTAACAATCCTACATTCATCTCATTAGAAATAGTTGGGGGGGGGCACTGATACAATACCGGGTGGAAGTTTGTAGCTCCCCTGGAGCAATACAAACCCTTAAAAAACCTCGGCTAATCCAAGTTTCTTGATCCACCAATTTCAACATCACTACAAAAAAAAAACAGATTTTAGCAATAGAATTTGCGACGAAAAATTTGGCAAAATTCGTCGCTAAACTTAGTTGCGACGAAATTTGCGACAAAAAAAATTTTGTCGCAAATTCGGCGTCGCAAAATTTAGCGACAAAAAATTTGAAATTTCGTCGGTAATTTGCGACGACCAGAATTCGTCGCAAACTCGTCGCTAATTTGCGACGACCAGAATTCGTCGCAAAATTCGTCGCTAATTTGAGACGAGAAGAGTTCGTCGCAAAATTCGTTGCAAATCATTCGTCGCAAAATTCGTGGCAAAGCATTCGTCGCAAAAATCGTCGCTAATTTGAGAGGAGAAGAATTCGTCGCAAAATTCGTGGCAAAGAATTCGTCGCAAAAATTGTCGCTAATTTGAGACGAGAAGAATTCATCGCAAAATTCGTGGCAAAGAATTCGTCGCAAAATTCGTGGCAAAGCATTCGTCGCACAGCTCGTCGCTAATTTGAGACAAGAAGAATTCGTTGCAAAATTCGTGGCAAGCATTCGTCGCAAAGTTCGTTGCTAATTTGAGAGGAGAACCATTCGTCACAAAATTTGTGGCAAAATTTATCGCTAATTAGCAACAAACCAGCAAGAGGATTTGCCACGAAAGTTACGCCGAAAATAGCAACGAAATTAATTTCGTGGCCAACTTTGATCAGAAAATGTAGCAATGACATTTGCCATGAAAATTTTCGTCGCTAAATTATATATAACAACATTTGCAACGATATATCACGGTGCTCTATGGCTCCAAGTAAAAATATTCCTGACCTCCCATTTGAATCTCCCCACACTTTCATAGTCATTAAAATATAAATGTAAAGTGACGAGTTACTATATACCATGCAAATTCCATTGCCCACAATATTACGAAATGAGAATTCTGTTAAAAAAAGCCACCGCGACATCCACAAAATTACTGCATATCTCAATCTGCCACTATTAGAAATCTATTCAACTATGATGTCTGTCAACACAAGAAAAATCGAAACAACTGAGAAAGGATAGCTACAACATTGAAAATGAAAAAGAATCGAATGGTATATCTGCCAATAATCAGATTAAAAGTTGCTGAAAAATACCAAACTAAGTTAAACGTCAAGGACCTAAATCACACGCAATTTTATCGAACCTTCAGTTCCTGCATCTCATGAAAACCATCTTCAAGTTTGACAATATTAGTTGCTGCACGATACAAAATATACACAACTAATAAGGCTATCACAATGAACAAAAATGCAATAGTAAGGGCAGTCCATGATTGTGGTGCCTTCTGATGATATTTGCTCATCACAAAAGAAAAGGAAATGGCACATCATATCCTCTGGAAATTGTCCACTCAAAATGAAGTCTGCATGAATGAGCCCATTAACCTACAAAAACAACACATTATTTAACTTTATCCAAACACAGAAGAAGAATCTGGAGGGAAGTCTCCTTAGATTATTATCATACATCAAAAGCAAAACATTATTTAACTTTATTCAAACACAAACCTTTCCCTCGAAAGCGTCAACCATTGCAACAGCCTTCTTTGAAAGGCTTCTAAGGAATGTCTTTGCTTGCACCAAAAGAAAGATGTAGATAACACTATGAACAAGGGCTATAGTAGGAAATATATGAGAAAAGATAACTCATGTAAGCAAATATAGCCATGTTATAGGGCAAACAAAACCAAAGAAGCGAATCATCTTGCTCATTTCATCTTTTTTTTTGTGTGCAAATAATCAAGCAACTATTTCATTCTCGCTGCATAAGCAAAAAATTCTTACAGTTTAATCAATGAAACGATTGACAAATTCATCATCAACTTCATCATCAAGATAATTATCATTGTGTTGCTCATCATTATGGCCATCACCTACTTAGTTAGTGGGAGGTACAGGAAGAACCTGATCTTGGTTAAGGTTGAGGTGTCGCAAGATCAATTGCGTTTGAGACTCTAAAGATATGATTTTTTCATCTTTTTGTGACAATTCTTGTTTGACCATTTTCATTTCTTCATCCTTCTCTACAAGTATATGTTTCAATTGGATCAATTCTTGGGTCATTTGCTCCTCAATTCGTGTCCTTCTTGAAACAACGGTATTGGAAGATGAACTTGCAGCAACCTTTGATGAAAATATCCTTGACAGAGATCCCATCCCAAATATTTTGCCTCTTTTCATCCCACTCGATGCCTCCACCCATAATGTCATATTGTCAGACCCTTCACTCGATTGCTTAGACCTATCACCACCATCACCACCACTAGCAGTACTCATTAAAAGTTCATCATATTTTTCCTACATTAACAATATAAATGCAAATAAAATAACGTCACACATATATATAACTACCATCAATATTAAAAACATTTTTTATTTTCTTTCTAGTTAACCTTACATCCCTTAATAGCTTTTGCTCGATCGCTAGTCCATGTCTTGTCTTTTTTTTGAAATGTGCGTTCAAATGTAGCCATATATGTCGGCTCCGTCCCTAATTCATCTGCCTATAAAATATAAACATAAATGAGTAATTAAATTAAATTAACCTAAAGCATATTTAACAAACTTACCATTCTTTTTCTATGCTTTCCAATGCTGATAGAGCCCCCAGCGTATGTAGCAGATCCTTCAGTAGAACTAGATGCTCGATTCTTCTTATTCTGTTCACATCTTTGTTTATTTGTTTCAGTTTCCCAAATTTTCTTCATTTCTGTCCAAGTCTCACCTGTAATGAAATCTGGCTTCACTTGACTTGTCTTAGCTCTATTCATCACATTTCGTATGTGATCACCAGCTTTCTTCTTGAAAATTCTTTTAATTTCATACTCTTCCATTTCATCCCACTTGAATTTCCGCTGCAATAAATAGAAAATTAATCGACTTTACTTATACCGAACTTAGTTTGTGAGAAAATAGAATGACAAAACTTACCTTGAACTCATTCCACCACAAATCCTTTACTTTTTTTGGAGCGCTACTGTAACTAATCCACTCCCCCCTCCAATAGTTATTGACTATTTTATTAAGTTGTCTCACAACATACATAGCATCCGTGAATCTGCAAGTAGGTTAGAACGATATAAATAATTTAGTTGACATCCATATCTTAAATCGAAATGAAAGGATAACCCTAAGTATTACATATTTCAATAAAATAAAATAATTACGAATCTCCATATGGGCATATCATGAATTGGGTATCTTCGTCACCTGTGTTTTCCTCATCATTCGAGTGTTGTATTGAAAGAGATGGAACTGAAGAAGATGGAACTGAAGGAATTGGAGCTAAAGGAATTAGAGCTAAAGGAATTGGAATTGAAGGAATTGGAGCTGAAGGAATTGGAACTGAAGTAGATTCAGTATGCATGTGTCCAACTCGTCCCCTAATATGTTCTTGAGGGTCTGAGGAAGGGCCAATGTATCCATGTTGTTCATGAGTACGTGGTGGTTGAGGGATAAATGTAAGGAGAAGGGAAGAGGAAAGGGACGGGGACGAGGTCGAGGAAGCGAAAGAGATTGGTCTTCTTTGTGAAACTGCACCACGCATGTGACCTCCATGTTTATACTAACAAGTAGGAAAGTTGGACAAATATATTAAAAAATATAAACATGTATTAGAGACACACTTGAGAACATGTATTACATACATCATGAAGCTTACCATTTTGTTGTTGAGAGCAATAGACAAACTTGAGAAAATGAAACAAACTTGCTATCGCCTCTATTAAATAACAATCTCTAGTATGGAAGAAACCTATTGAAATTGTCCACATTAGATTCCACGAAAAATAAAGGGGAGCATATTACATAACATGATATACTGCAAATAAAGGATGAAGGACCAAGGAAGAGTTTGACTTTTGGATAGCCTATGAAGCAGTCAGCATATAAATACCTTCTCACGTTTGAGCCAAATAATCCCTCATGTAACCTTTCTGAAATAATTTACAAAAACTTAAAGAGTACAAAATACTTGCACGTAAATATTTGGCCCCCTTTTTTAGCTAAATTTTGCTCAGATAAACAAAAACTAGCAAAGTAGACCTTGTGGTAGGTAAAACAAAAACCCAAAATTTACCACACCAATGTGATTATAAAAGATGTCAAAAGAAGGGCAAAAATGGATGGATTTCCCACTTCAAAACCTAGTGAAGCGTCATCTTAACTAAATCAATCATTTTCCAATTGAGTTAAATAAATCAAAGTGACATATAAATTACTAGAAAAGGAAGGAAAACCCCAATGCATTGAGCAAAGCATGACTTCATTACGATAATTCCCGAGTGTTATGCAAGATGCTAATTAAAAGCCAAACAATAATGTGATGTATGCATGGTGTAAACATGATTTCTAAATGTGATCACGTAATGCTAAGTAATTCATATATTTTTTTTTGTACTTTTCTTGTCTAAAAATTGACGTGAATGCGATGAACTAACAAGAAATCTAAGTGATATGTAGACTATATTATAATTGAAGTAGATGCAACGTATATGCAATTCTAATGAAACATGATCAACTATGAATGAACCTTGTTGTTTAAACTATATGAGATTATTTCTGTGTTTTCTTTTTATGAATAAAAGACTAGATCAAGACACCTAATATTACCTAAGTGACTTTATTAACAAAGGATGACCTTATTTAAATAAAAAATAATTTATATTAAAAGCTTAATCCATATGAAGTTCTAAATTACGAAACATATATGAATATAACCTAAAATATGCTATATACACTAATATTAAGTAAAAGTGCAAACTCATAGAAGCGTAGTATCAGCGAACAACTTCAAGAATTATTTATATGCTTCAATGCTCATGGAAATTATGCAATGTCATTCAAGAATGATCAATATCTATGAAAGATATGCATTTCTACTTCATGATTCTTGCACAACCTCTTCGCAAGATGCAGCATATGACAAACAAGAAACCTCAACATCCTCGAGAGACATAGCGACGACAAGAACAGGAAATCCTTACATACAGCATAAGTAGAAGACCCAGATTTAATCTCAAAACAACTTCATGACTGAGGCGAAGTGATGGGACTAACCTGGATAAGGAAAGATAAATGGCTCCCCTTCGGTAGATTTGAAGGCCCATCAAACCAATTGAAGCCTAGGACGGTTGCTGAGATTATCCACCAGGACACCCATGAATGGAACTCGCAGTTAATAAGGGAGTGCTTCGAGGCGGATTAGGCTCAACACTCCCCTCAGTCACAACCCCCCTGAAGATCATGTAACATGGACGGGCAATACAGAAGGAACCTATACGGTGAAAGCAGCCTACAACAAAATCAAGGAAGCGGGTGAGGAGGTATCTAAGGTCACAGCATCATCGTCCTACTGCTCGCCTAGAAACATGTGGACCAGAATCTGGAAGACCCAATCTAGCCCTAAGGTGCGATTTCTTCTATGATGTATCTGCAACAATGCTCTACAAACAAAAGCGAATCTATTTAGGAGAAAGATGGTCTCTTACCCCCTGTGTCCTCTTTGCGGCGACTACACCGAAACAATGGAGCACCTATTCCTGTTGTGCAATTGGACAAAAGAAATCTGGTCAGACACAAGAATGAACCTAGACACTTTACATACCCGCTAGATGAAAAAACACCTTTGCCACAATCGTTACTGGACGAAACTCTCTGGGCTATTTGGAGATCACGCAATGAATGGGTATTCCGCAGGAGAGTACCCAAGCCCTGCAATTAATTGAGGAAGCAATTAACTCAGCAAAGCTATACAAGAGATGGAATTCGAGTAGTAGACACCAACAGAGAAGTCAGAACCGCCTTCCTCTTCGGGGGAGCTTACCGAACCAGAGCTGGATTAAACTGAGCGTAGATGCGTTGTGGTGTAGAGAGACCGGTGAGGGTGCTGCTGCGGGTATCCTTCGGGACGGATCTGGAACACTAGTCTCTAATTTTCATTCGCAGAAGACAAAAGAGGGCAAAAGACAAAGAGCGTAGAAGCAGATGATAAAAGAGGGCTTTGAAGAGAGATTTTCGTTTGGCAAAGGACAAAGAGGGATTCTAACCTTTTATGTTTTTTCCGAAAATTAGAGACGACTGTTGACACCTGGTTTTTAATCATCATTTCTTTTTAAAATTAATAGAAAATCTATAAAAATTCATAAAAATTGATAAATCAACTTTGGGGACCTTGGCTAAGCCTAGAGAACTAATTTTGACCAAAAAATGATTTTTCATATTTTCAGTATTTTTAGTATTTTTATTTTCGAAAATTCATGAAAAATAAAGATTAAATGAGAAAATTGCAAAATCAACTTTGGAAGCCTTGGCCAAGCCTAGGCAACCATTTTTGAACAAAAAATAAATTTTCATATTATATATATTAATTTTTTTAAAAAAAATACAAAAATACTTGAAAATTTTGGAAAAATAACATTTGAGGCCAAAACAAATACACAAAGATAGTTAATATTTTTATTTTAAATCTATTTTCATATTGGCCATCGCAAATTCAGAAAAATCCAATTCGAGTCACGTGTTCCTTCACGAGTATAATCTCGAAGCGGGCCTAAAAAAATTTAATTTGAGTCAACTTATTTTTAATTTTCACTTTTTATGAGTTGTAACATTGTCTTCTAATATTTGAAATTTTCATCTTGGCTCAATTATACCCAGAATGACTCAATTTTGCAAAAGGACTTTAATTAAATTATGCATTATTTTCAACGGCAAGAAATGAGCTTAAATTTGACATGTGGTAAATTTTGGTGTGTCAAAAATTGTGAAGAGATTTGGACTTAAAGAAATATATCTTTTCATGGACTGAATTGTAAATACTTAAAATTCAAGGACTAGAGTGCAAATACCTAACTCTTGAAGGATAATTTTACAAATAACAAAAAGAAAAGTTAGTGGATAAATTAGAATAGAGAAGGGAAGATGGAGAAGAGGAAATGAAGAAGAGAAGTTGGAGAAGAATAGGTGGGGAAAATAAGATAAGAATAGAGAAGGGAAGATGGAGATGAAGAAGAGTTAGTAGAGAAATTAGAATGGAAGATAAGAATAGAGAAGGGAAGATGGAGATGAAGAAGAGTTAGTGGAGAAATTAGAATGGGAGATAAATATGGAGAATGGAAGATGAAGATGAAGAAGAGTTAGTGAAGAGATTAGAATGTGAGATAGAGATGGAGAATGGAAGATGAAAATGAAGAAGAGTTAGTGGAGAAATTAGAATGGGATATAGAGTTAGTGGAAAAATTAGAATGGGAGATAGATGAGTAGATTATAAAAGGAGGAAGAAGTGAGCTTGAGAGAGGAATTTTTTTTGGAGAGAAAATTTTGGATGTTTGAGAGAGTTTTGGGAGATTGAAGAAAAATTTGAGAGAAAGAAAATACCAAAAGAGAGATAATTTTGAAGATGATGGGAGTTTAAAGCTAGGGGTTATCATCACAAATTCCTTCATCGATCAATATAAATCAAGAGTTCATCCTCGTCAACGAGCAAGCAAATTCGAGCTAAGTGTTTTTATTTATTCATTTATTTATGATTTTACTCGCAAATTAGCACAAATTGTATACACTTTCTCCATCTCCTTTTTTTTTCCCATATTTTATGTCAGGAGAAGGATATCTCTATGTCAACAGCAAAAATCTCGTAGAGATGCAAAAATCGGCCCAGACAAGCTCCTAAGTTGTCCACCGATTTCTCAACTGATCTGTGACTAAAAGTCCCTCTTAATTCAAAAGAAACTATCTATATTGGGAATATAGAGAGCGAAAATCAATTATAGAAATCCCTCCCAAAAAAATGGGAGATAAGTACTCTTTCCACTCTTCTGGTTTTAGGTGCAGATTAGCACATATTTTGTATACTAACACTTCACTCTATTTTATGTCAGGAAGCCGCAGCTCTATATCAATGGTCAACCCTATGGAAGCACAAAATCGGCTTGGAGGAGTCCTCAAGCGTGCACAAATTTCAAATTGTTGAATCAATTCGTTGTATTTCATTTTAAAGAATTCATACCCCAGAATGGAGAGGACAAAGTCCATCCGCAATTTAAATATCTGCACCATAAATCCCAAAGGGAAGAGCCAAGCCAATGCTTAGCGTCCCATTGGAGGTTTTTACTTACAGTAGTTAAATACCTGCAATTTAAATATCTGCACCATAAATCCCAAAGGGAAGAGCCAAGCCGATGCTTAGCCTCCCATTGGAGGTTTTTACTTACAGTAGTTAAATACCTGCAACTTAAATACCTGTACCTTAAATCCCAAAGGGAAGAGCCAAGCAAATGCTTAGCCTCCCATTGGAGGTTTTTACTTACAGTAGTTAAATACCTGCAACTTAAATACATGTATCTTAAATCCCAAAGGGAAGAGCCAAGCCAATGCTTAGCCTCCCATTGGAGGTTTTTACTTACAGTAGTTAAATACCTGCAACTTAAATACATGTACCTTAAATCCCAAAGGGAAGAGCCAAGCAAATGCTTAGCCTCCCATTGGAGGTTTTTACTTACAGTAGTTAAATACCTGCAACTTAAATACCTGTACCTTAAATCCCAAAGGGAAGAGCCAAGCCAATGCTTAGCCTCCCATTGGAGGTTTTTACTTACAGTAGTTTAAATACTTGCAACTTAAATACCTGTACCTTAATTTTCAAAGGGAAGAGCCAAGCTAATGCTATGCCTCCCATTGGAGGTGTTTATTCACTGTCATGTACTTCCTATAATTTAATTTTTGAATCATCAGACCCAAAAGATGAGTAGGTCGTAATACTACACAGAAGTCGTTAACACACTCCCTCTTTCGGCTTTAGGGAATCTTTAACGCTTAAAAAAATATAACAAATAAAAATATATATCATCCATGCATCCTATTTAAAAAGTGAAAACACAAAAGAGAATACCCTACTAGAGCCTTAGGAATAAACCAAGCCTGAGTTGCCGAATTAGGATATCCATGAAATTAAAGTACCGAAAGGGCATTAGTTTTAATTAACTAGTGTAACCAAGTCCCCGAGGTCATAATCTCTGGTTCGCAGGAATAAATTAGTTATCCCGCTAATTTATTTAGGTTTCTAATCGACCTACTAAGAACGATTAGGGGCGACTCCAAATTTCAAAATCATTTAAACAAAAACCAAAGTTGCGATTCGGTAGGGCTTGGGAGGGTCCGCGTTAGGTTAGTCAAATCTAATTAACCTAATAATCCGTTAACCCCTTTTGAAGATAAAATTTTTTAGAGGGTCGCGATAACGACCCATTCAGGTTGTCGCAAAATTTGCGACGAACTAAATGGGTGATGACCCAAATTTTGCGACGAACTGAATGGGTTGCCGCTAATTTTGCGACGACTGATTCAGTTCGTCGTAAAATTTGGGTCGTCGCAAAATTTGCGACGACCGGAATTGGTCGTCGCAAAATTTGGAACAACCAATTCCAAAGAAAAATGGCGCAAAAAATATCAACCCAACCCGGAGCGAGCGAACTAAATCTTAATTTTTCTCCACTTTTTGGTCACATAAATAATATGGATGGGTCGGATGGTAAACCAAATGGAGTAAAGAAAATTGAAGACATATTTATAGGGATGCGAACAGATCTCCGAGTTCAGCCTATCGGCCCAACTCTCTGCGTCGCGAACTAAATCTCAATTTTTGCCCACTTTTGGGCCACACAAATTATATGTCGGATCGAGTACATAAAAAATTTAAGGCATGTTTAACAATAATAATAATTACACATAATTAGTTGTCACGACCCTCTAAAAAAATTTTAAATTTTAAAGGGGTGAACGGATTATTAGGTTAATTAGATTTGACTAACCTAACGCGAACCCTCCCAAGCCCTACTGAATCGCAACTTTGGTTTTTGTTTAAATGATTTTGAAATTTGAAGTCGCTACTAATCGTTCTTAGTAGGTCGATTAGAAACCTAAATAAATTAGCGGGAGAACTAATTTATTCCTGCGAACCAGAGATTAGGAGCTCGAGGACTTGGTTACACTAGTTAATTAAAACTAATGTCCTTTCAGTACCTTAATTTCATGGATATCCTAATTCGGCAACTCAGGCTTGGTTTATTCCTAAGGCTCTAGTAGGGTATTCTCTTTTGTGTTTTCACTTTTTAAATAGGATGCATGGATGATATATATTTTTATTTGTTATATTTTTTTAAGTGTTAAAGATTTCCTGAAGCCGAAAGAGGGAGTATGTTAACGACTTCTGTGCAGTATTACGACCTACTCATCTTTTGGATCTGATGATTCAAAAATTAAATTATAGGAAGTACATGACAGCGAATAAACACCTCCAATGGGAAACCTAGCATTGGCTTGGCTCTTCCCTTTGGGATTTAAGGTACAGGTATTTAAGTTGCAAGTATTTAAACTACTGTAAGTAAAAACTTCCAATGGGAGGCTAAGCATTGGCTTGGCTCTTCCCTTTGGGATTTAAGGTATAGGTATTTAAGTTGCAGGTATTTAACTACTGTAAGTAGAAACCTCCAATGGGAGGCTAAGCATTGGCTTGGCTCTTCCCTTTGGGATTTAAGGTACAGGTATTTAAGTTGCAGGTATTTAACTATTGTAAGTAAAAACCTCCAATGAGAGGCTAAGCATTAGCTTGGCTCTTCCCTTTGGGATTTAAGGTACATGTATTTAAGTTGCAGGTATTTAACTACTGTAAGTAAAAACCTCCAATGGGAGGCTAAGCATTGGCTTGGCTCTTCCCTTTGGGATTTATGGTGCAGGTATTTAAGTTGCAGGTATTTAATTACTGTAAGTAAAAACCTCTAATGGGAGGCTAAGTATTGGCTTGGCTCTTCCCTTTGGGATTTATGGTGCAGGTATTTAAATTGCGGATGGACTTTGTCCTCTCCATTCTGGGGTATGAATTCTTTAAAATAAAATACAACGAATTGATTCAACAATTTGAAATTTGTGCGCTTTAGGACTCCTCCAAGCCGATTTTGTGCTTCCATAGGGTTGACCATTGATATAGAGTCTTCCTGATATAAAATAGAGTGAAGTGTCAGTATACAAAAAATGTGATAATCTGCACTTAAAACCAGAAGAATGGAAAGTGTACTTATCTCCCATTTTTTTGAGAGGGATTTCTATAATTGATTTTCGCTCTCTATGTTCCCAATATAGAGAGTTTCTTTTGAATTAAGAGGGACTGTTAGTCACAGTTGAGAAATCGGTGGACAGCTTAGGAGCTTGTCTGGGCCGATTTTTGCATCTCTACGAGATTTTTGCTGTTGACATAGAGATATCCTTCTCCTGACATAAAATATGAGAAAAAATGGGAGATGGAGAAAGTGTATACAATTTGTGCTAATTTGCGAGTAAAATCATAAATAAATGAATAAATAAAAACACTTAGCTCGAATTTGCTTGCTCGTTGACGAGGATGAACTCTTGATTTATATTGGTCGATGAAAGAATTTGTGATGATAACCCCTAGCTTTAAACTCCTATCATCTTCAAAATTCTCTCTCTTTTGGTATTTTCTTTCTCTCAAATTTTTTTTCAATCTCCCAAAACTCTCTCAAACATCCAAAATTTTCTCTCCAAAAAAGTTCTCCTAAACACTTCAAATTTTCTCTCCCAAGAATCCCCCTCTCAAGCTCACTTCTTCCTCCTTTTATAATTTACTCATCTATCTCCCATTCTAATTTTTCCACTAACTCTATCTCCCATTCTAATTTCTCCACTAACTCTTCTTCATTTTCATCTTCCATTCTCCATCTCTATCTCACATTCTAATTTCTCCACTAACTCTTCTTCATCTTCATCTTCCCTTCTCCATATTTATCTCCCATTGACACATAACCCGTCTCTACTCCTTGTCCAACGTATAAACTGCTTTTGGTTTTGGTCCTCTGCTGCTTGCATCAACATCTAGTGTTGGCCGATCACAAACAACTCTCATATCTTTTCTTGCATTCAAGTTGTCTTTTGTTTTTCTAGTGACATCCATCACAGTATTTATAACATTATTGAAAACATTCTTTTCTATGTGCATGACGTCAAGATTATGATGAATAAGATGGGTCTTCCAATATGATAGATCCCAAAATATACTACGTTTAGTCGACTTATGTGTACTTCCATACGCAATAGTTGTGCCATGAGGGGTTTCAATAGCAGTTGGAAAGTTACACACTCGCTCCCAAATTTGATCACCGGTCAATCTCAATGGTGGAAGTGTTCTTTCAATTCTATTCTTGATGAACTCTTTTTTATTTTTTTTGAATATATGACTCATCGGCAAAAATTGTCTGTGACAGTCAAAATAGCTGGCCTTCTTACCATATTTTAGTCTGAATGACTTTGACCTCTCCATACATATCGGACATTCTAAGATACCAGCCGTACTCCATCCAGACAACATTCCATAAGCTGGAAAGTCATTTATCGTCCAAAGAAGAGCAGCCTTCATTGCAAATGTTTGATCAGTAGAAACATCATAGGTAAGGACACCTTCATCCCATAGCTATTGTAACTCTGCAATCAATGGTTGCATGTACACATCTATTAACTTCTTCGAATTTTGCAGCCCAGGCACAATTAATGTCAAAAACATATAAGGTGTCTTCATACACATACCGGGTGGAAGATTGTACGGAGTTAAGATAATTGGCCAACATGAATAACTTCTTCCTGATTTCCCGAATGGGGCAAATCCATCAGCACAAAGACCTAACCTGATGTTTCGAGGCTCGTTTGCAAACTCAGGATATGTTCTATCAAAATGTTTCCATGCCTATGCATATGAAGAATGACACATTAGACCCTCTTCTGTTTCATGATTTGCATGCCAAGTCATTTGTTCAGCAGTAGCTTGAGACGCATAAAGCCTTTGCAATCTGGGGATTAAAGGCAAATAAAACATTTGTTTGCATGGTCTACGCTTCTGATTACGACCTTGCCTCCTGTTAATCTTGTACCTAGGTTGGCTACAGAATTTGCAAAAATCTGCATTTTCATCATCTCTCCAATATAACATATAACCCCTACTACATACATCAATCCTTACAACTGGAAGACCTAAGTTATCAATTAGTTTCTTCATATCGTAAAAATCACTTGGCATGATATTATCACCAGGCATTGCTTCCCGCATTACTTCAACAAAAGAGTTGAAGCAATTTTCAGACACATAACATTCTGCCTTGATATTTAACAGTCTTGAAGTCACTGATAACTTGGTGTGGTTGTCACAACCTGCCCATAAAGGTTCATCTGCTGCTTTCAACACTTCCCAGAATTGATTAGATGGAGGAGTCTCATTATACACATTCTCATTAAAACCTGTTAGCCTTACCTCTTCCAATTGTGATACATAACTAGTACCCACTTGTTCAGGTGTAGGAGTAAAACTAGTACTTGCATGGTTCGATTCTAAAACAAAATTCTGATCAGCTGCTGCATCAATAACCATTCTCTGGTAGGGGTTCAAATGATTATAATAACTACATTCTTCCCTGATTGAAAATTGATCACTTCTTCGATGTCTTTTATCAGATATAAATGGTTCACCATGACAAGTCCAATTTTCGGAGTAAACCCAAATCTACAAAGATGTTCGCTGACTTTATCACACACATGAAATTTACTATTACTGCACTTTTTACACGGACACCTTAACTTATTTCCATCTATGAACTCAAATTTACTACTAGCAAAGTTCAAAAATTGTACCAACCCAGTGCGAAACTCATCAATTAATCCTCGACGTCCAAGTAAATTCTTATTATACATCCAAGCCCTGTCTCTTTGCATTGTGTCTGTACATAAATTAAAAAATCTCATAAAATATTTACAATATCATATGTACTGTTTAATATTCTTAATTAAAACTATAAACGGTTCACCATAGCAAAATATTTTTAATAGTTCAACATAAACCCAAATCTATAAAGATGTTCCCTAACTTTATCACACACATAAAATTTACCATTACTGCGCTTTTTATATGAAACTAATATGGTACCAATTCAGTGGATAAAAGTTGTCCCAAATGTCATTGGTAATTTTGCGATAAATCCATTTCGTCGCCAATTAGCGATGACCATCAACATGTCGTCTCAAATTAGCGACGAAACAATCTCTTTTGTCGCTAATTAGTGACGGTAGTACTCAAGTCATTGCCAATTAGCGACAACGGATACTAATTCATCGCTATTTAGCGACGAAAAGAATCTGCCGTCACTAATTAGCGACGAACTTTGCGACGAAAATGATCTGTCGTCGCTAAATAGCGACGAAAATGATCAATCGTCGTTAATTAGCGACGAATTTAGTGACGAATACATGCCCAAGTGACATACATATGTACTAAAAAAAATTCAAGTGAAAAAATGCAAAAATTACCAAATCAAGAAGACTTACCCAAGTATTTCGTTGAATTTTTTTGTAGTAGAAATTGCTCGATTTGATGAGAATTGTGATGTCTCACATCGACACCTGCATAATAAAAAAATGAAAATTACTCAATATCGATGAAGCTTATGGTAATTGATGAAAGACAATAGTGAAATAAATAACAATTTATTTCATGCTCACCATAGAACACAAATAACAAAATAGAAGACAGAAGAGAGAAGAGGAGAGAAGAGAGAAGAGAGCGGCCGAATGGAAAAGAATGGAGAGAAAAAGTGGGAAAAGAGCCACGAAAGTTGAGAGAAAAAAATGTCGGTGGACTTTAGCGATGAAAATGGTTTGTCGCAAAAACTGTGACAAAACTACATCGTCGCAAATGTCGTCGCTACTTAGCGATGAAAAAATTTATCGTCGCTAGTTAGCAACGAATTTAGCGACAAACGTGGATTTTAGTCGCAAATTAGCGACGAATTATATTTCGTCGCTAATTTTTCCTGGCTAAAAGCCATTTCTTATTTTGCGACGATAGTTTTTTCGTCGCAAATTAGCGACGAATTATATTTCGTCGCTAATTTTTCCTGGCTAAAAGCCATTTCTTATTTTGCGACGAATTTTGCGATGAATGTTGCGACGATAGTTTTTTCGTCGCTAATTTTTCGTGGCTAAAAGCCCTTTTTTGTAGTGCATTGAAATTCTATTTCTCTGTCTTCTTTGAAAGATGGCTTCGTCCAAGAGACCACATTAGACGAGGACTTGGATAGTTGATGCATATTTAACGATGTTACTTTTCACATTGGCATTTTTTCCATCAGCAATTTTAACGGATGCCTTATAGGGACTTACAACTTAAATGTTGAGAAATTTGATTGGCAAAAGACAAATAAATAACTTAGATATTCAAACGTGATACTAGGCAAAAATTCAGGTACTCAAGGTATCCTTATCCCTACCTTAAAAGGTCCAACGTAACAAGGTTGCAATGGCAGAGTGCTAAGCTGGACAACAAAATGCTTGCACAAATTTATATGGTGCTAAGTAGCTATTCTCCCATCTCACATTCGAGATTGGGGCGCATGCATGCTCAGACAATAGAGAGATTATGTAAAATAGCGGTGATTACCGTTGATAAATTATTCAAATATGAATTGATTATTTAAAATTACTTGACAAATTTATCAAATAAAAGGTTGGTAAATAGCTCAGGTTATAAATTTGATATAACAATTTTGTAAGCTTATAACTTTGGTAAGCTATCCAAATGAAAAAAAAAGGTTGTTACATAAATTAATAACTCCGGAAATGGCCAAACAAACATTAGTAAGTGGCCTGAATAAGAGTTGACAAGTTAAAAATAGTTGGTAGGCTACCCATGTATGGTTTCGTTTTCATAATTTTTGAATTGTTCCAAGGTGCTCATCCTCGAGGGATTGCGACCCTTTGTCCTGGTAATTGTAGCATGTGTGTTGCCTGGGGCACAAGGGGCTTGATGACTTCACACAAATTGGTAATTTCATATCAGAATTGGTAATTTGAACACATTTAATCTTCGCAAGTACATATTAGTAATTCACATAAAGAGTGTTTGAATCTGAAACAATCAAATAAAAGGTTGGTGACTTGATATCAGAGTTGATAATTTACTAATAAGATTCCAGACAAATAATTTATACCGGTCGCATTTTTCCCAACCAACTTTGTTTAGGGCCTAAAACGTTCTTAAAAATTTGTTAACATGGAAAAAGTACTTCGACGCTAGAATCGACCCTATGACAACCACGCACACATCTTCGCAGCTCACATTGGATAAAATAGATATTGTGAGGTTTTCAACATCATGAATCATTTATTCAGAATTCCTAGTAGTCAAACAGATTTGAATTGAATTCACTTCTTCTTTTTTGCAAAAATTTGCAACTCTTATAGCATATCCATCTACATTTCGTAAGTAATTTTTCTCGTAATATTTCAATAACTATTTATTTTCAAATGGTCATTGCATTTTTTGGGTAATTTTTCAAAGAGGGTATGTCACGAAAAACTCCAAAATAATACACTCATGATAAATTTATCATAAATTAATTTTTTAGTCACCAAAAAAATTTCAAACTGGTATAGGCATGGCACATATACCTCCATTAGCTTTTATCAATTTTTACAGTGAAATTACTAAGTTAGATGACACATAACAATAACTCAATTGAAGAGGCAAATACACGTGAAAATCCATATATATATATTTCTCTCTCTCTCTGACACAAAAAATCATAAATCATTTTCACTTTCGCCGTTGTCTTCATCTTCACAATTGGGCATCGAAACTCATTCGAGCAAACATTTATTTATGCTAATCTTCTCGCCTTCATTTTTTTTTTCCAAGTTCATTTGGAGAACTCATCCAAATCATCAAATTAGGATGTCCAATGGCTATTAGAAGTGGTTCCAAGAGCAGCGCAGTCTGAAAAGAAAAACGAAGGTGAGAAGATTACCAAAGATAAAGTGTGCTTGAACGAGTTCCAATGCCCAATCATGAACGCCAAGGCGACGATGAAGGAACGTGCTGGATGAAGACGAAGACCTAGGACTTTTTGTGCTCCGAGGGAAAGAGAAAGAATGAGCCCTATTTGTTTTTAAATTAGGCTAATTGAAGAAAAAAAATTCAGAAAAATCATAAACCTATTACACTTTTATTAATTCAATCATAAATTTTTAAATTTACTAATTCAATCATAAATCTGTTGCATTTGTACCAATTCAGTTGTAAAACTTTTTTTTGTGATAATTCAAGTCTAAACCGTTTGTATTTGTGCCAATTCAGACCATCTAACCAGCCAATGTTAACATGAATGCAGGTCGGTGTTGACATGGATGTCAATGATGTGGACAATTTTTAATGATACTAAAATATCTTTTCAAATTTTTTTTATGTTTTTTATTTACTCTCTTTTTTTCTTTTCAATCTTTCCTCCTTCCTCCGACCCTAGCCTCATGCCCAGTGGCGGCGAGGATAGAACCCGCCAGTGTCCGGCAAAATGACAGTATGTCTACAAGTGGATCGATTTATAGCTCTACTTGTATCCGAAGATTTTCATGGAGAGTGAATATCTTGTGAGCCACGAATGCTGCTGGCCTTATGTTCTCCTGTGAGAGCTGAACAAAAAGCAAACGTTGAGCCCGCAAAGTTGAGATTTCGAGCATGTTCGACGACGAAATATTTAGGCTCTGCGAAAAATAAGTAACTTAATAAGCACTATAAATAATCTGAATATTATTTTCATAAAAATGATGGCCTATATTACTTAAAAACATATTTTATCGTCGAAATAAAAATATTTTTTATCACATTATTATTTTAAAAACGATACTTACAATCATTTTCGAAAAAACATTTTTTGAATTGTCTATTTTTCGAAAAATAAACGAAACCCCGACTTGAGCTGTAATCACTCGGTACATTCGCAAGTGAATATAAGGACTAGCCATGGCATGCAATTGGGCTCGAAAGGACCCGCTTGGATGCAAAAACAAACGCAAGGCACAATCACAACGCCAACCTTTCAATAGATTAGAGAGCTCCTCAGTCAAATTACACTCAGAAACTCGGCCAGAGGCCCCATGGTCGCAAATCCACCTCGTTCGAGAAGAGAGAGGGCCAGCTCGCACTCGTTCCATCCCCACAACCCCCGGGCCAATCTCCCCAGCGTCTGGTGCTTCACTTCTCGAACCCACGCCGGCGCGAAGCTTACGACGAGACCGACCAAACAAGAGATGTAAGCCTTCCAGGTGACGGGATGGCACCCGAGGGACAAGTTCCCCCCCAACACCCCCGCAAGAAAGTCCATGTGCATCCCAATGATGTGAGATCTCCGGGAGTAAGTCCACGGCGCTGCTCTTGCCCTAATGCCGAATGTGAATGCACATGTCGAGTATACGAAATATGCCATTCCATATCCCTCAAACAAGCGGGATGCAAAACTTCCCTCACCGTGTTTCTCTTCCCGACTTGCGAGGAGCCAGGTCGGAATGGTCTCCTGGAACAGCCCTTGGGCAAGCGGCGTCTTACCCGCTGAGCACAAGAGGCTAGCACCTAGCAAGGCCACTTCCTTTATCCGGGCAGCCGCAAGGGACAAGGATGCCTGACCAGATTTCAAACGGGTGGAACTCGTCTCGGCACATCGGGTGGCTAATTTGGAACCATATTCAACCACTAGCCTTATGATAGTGTCACTTAGGTATTGCTTGTCTTGGATGGACCTACAAGAGCGTACATAAAGAAGTCCCGGAGCTATGGAAGGAGGAACACCGAGGGCTGCAATCTTGTCGCCCAGCAGACCATTTAAGCAAGGTTGATTAGTCAATAGACGATTTAAATCATCGGGCGGTCCAAGAAACGATGCGAAGCAACTCCTAATGAGCTGGGCGAGGGCTTCTTTGTTTTGCTGGAAAACACCACGAGAACATGACACAATAATGTAATCATGCCACCGTCGGACCTTTTGCGTCCATAGAGAACCAATTATGGGCATGCTAGGCCCAGGGCAATATGACGCGCAATTCTCCATAGCTGGTCCAGCAACAGCATGGATGTACTCAAGGCTCTTGTCAAGTTTAAAAGTGATGGTTAAACTAACCAGAGCTGCCATCGGAAGTGGAAGCATTGGCACGACACCTACAAAGCAAGCAGTCAGAGTTACTCAAAGGCGTGTACCAACCAACCATTTGATGCAAATGCTCATTACTAGACAGTAGGAAGTTCGAGTACGCACGCATAACATGCATTCATACTTGCTTTCATATGTATAAATGAAGACCACCAAAACCACCGAAGGGCCACAGAAAAATAAAAAAAACAAGCGAAAAGGTTCAAATCTGAAATAAACAGGATCCCCTATGATAAAAAAACCTGTCCAGCGTATCCCCAAAACACAAATATGGATTGCTATTTACCTGAGAACTCAATGGGGAGCACATAGCTACCAACATGCAAGTGGAAACACCCCTCTCTCGAGTCGCAAATCAGAAAGTAAAAACTAATCCATGTAGACAGTAAGGATTAATTGCTGTAATCAAGTATGTAACTATTCAACATGAAAAAGAAAGTTTCCAGAACCAGAGTAGTTCCTCCCCTCCCCTTACTAACTGGATGAATGCATATGACAGCATAAACAGCAAAGCATCTTGTCCAATTTTGACAACTGGTAAAACACGATTGTCTACCAGAAGGATAGCTTGGTGTATTGACGCCTGCAGATGCAAGGATTTCTTTGATCTCATATTCAACTGATTGAATATTTTGTGTTGGACTAGGCCAGTCAATTCCATTCATTGGAACCAGCCCCCAAATACCGCGAGTGACTTCTGCAGAGAAATAGCTAATAATGGTGGCTAGTGATGCAGGTAGGAAGTCAACAAGGTCCCTTAAACCTGCGAGCGAGAAAGATTTCTTCAGAACTGATTTATTCCATACCCATGTCTTCTACACAAGTTCTCGACTTTAAAGCTAACCTGTGGTCAGGTCCCGGGACGAAAGCCTCCCATAGGCACAGGCACTTAAAATTGCTTCCAGGACAAAAGGAATAGCTTCCAACACTTCCCATGCACAAAGCACAGGTCTCTGATAAGGTTCCTCTCCAGCAGATGTTGGAGACCCACCCACGCTGCTGTTTGGTGGAGTCACTGAAGAATTACCAGATGAAGAGGTACTTCTAGTCATTTTCCAGTATATCATACTAAGAATTTTGTTTGCGACCTGGTGGACAGGACTACCACTACAGACACTGGAAAGTGGTGAAGCGATACAAATTTTGTTTTGACAATACCAAGCTCGTAATCTCGGGTAGTTATCAATATATATGGGTTCATCTGATGTGGAAGAAGTCCGATTCATACTGGAGTTCACTTCATTCTGAGGAGCAGAATCATGTGACGCAAATGATTTGCGGCTGTTGTGCAAAAGCATAAGATACTCCAATGTTAGCTCAGCTCCAATAGCTCCTCCTTCAATCGCTGGCTTATAGAATTTCCATAGACGGAGAAGAAATAGAAATGCAGCAGAGAAAACCATGTAGACTGAGGGCTCCTCGCTGGCTCGAGATTCACAACTTGACAAAGGATTTAGTGAACCATATACCTCACAAAGGGGCATCAAGGCTGCAGCAACTTCAGGAACCTGAATTAATGCAATCAACTAAAGCATCTAGATTTCAAGTTGAAACAGGTGGTTTTCAAAATAAAATGAGTCATGAGATAATTAGCAGCAGTGACAACAGATTAAATGGACGACTGACCATGAAACAAATGCAATCCTAGTATTCCAAACCCAAAAGTTTAAAGACTGGACTCACACAAGGTGCATAAACCAAAGACCAATTCTGCCAAAGCCAGAAACACTTGCATAACTTTAGTTAAAAAGGAAAGAAAAACTCTGGATTAGAATTCAATCTTGAAAAGAAAAAAAAAATGATTGCTGAGTTAAGAATATTATCTTTGACTGAATATGTGAAAACTAGTAAAAATTGTAAAAAAGAACTTCCTCAACTGGATATTCAAAATTGATGATTAAATAAACAAGATGAAGATTTTCTCTGATATAGAAGATCCTTCCAAAATACAAAAACAAAAACTATACATTGTCGGACATACGTTTTGATAATGATGACATCAAAATCAAAAGACGTTGAGAATTTAACGAACCAAGTTAATGTGCCACCAGAACAGAATAAACTATTACACCAATTGCTATGACACATTCACTGGAGGCCACTAAAGATCAATTACAAAAATTAGACAACACTAAAATTTGTGCTGACATAGATGGCCTCAACATTGCAAAAAATTGACAAACCATAAAGTGACAGAGCTAATATGATGCAGAGAATTGTTTGAACTATGGTGCCAATTGCTCCGCCATTCACAATATATGTAGGACCGAATATATATATATATATATATGAGTATTGTGCGAGAATGACTCTGCAATCAGAACTATAACTTACCACCCCATGCAAGGAAAGTATATGAACAGTATCAATTGAGGAAGCTCCAAATAGAAGAGCAGTTAGCATGGGCATGTAATCCATGAAATGAGACTGCAGTCCATTATGACCTGCAGGCACTGGAGGAGAAAGAAGCTTGACCACAAATTTCACCACATGTTCCTGCCAAAGAGAAAAAGAAACATCATATGCTGATAAATTAGCTTTTCATCGAGAGATGCGTCCAGTACAATCAACTTGATTTCTTCCTAAGTTCATAACTAGATACACTGATAAGGTTCTAGACTATGGAAATCTTTAACTTGAAAAAGAGAGTGAAACTCAACATGGAGCTAAGCTTCTTGTATGGCTTTTGTTGACATCAGATGTTCGTACTCCATAAAGCTCAGTAGAAATGATTAAAGGACAGTGAAAGAAGAAAACTGAAAAAACAAAATAATGTCAGTGTCGGTAATGCCACAAACATCTTCCTACCACCAAACAAGTAATGCAACAATTTATGGAAGTAACCGCCAAAGAAAAACAGAAACCTCAAACATAATTTAGCGAGGTGAGACCTGAATGTTCCATCCACGACTGAGAGATGCACCACATATAATCCTTGCAGCTGCTGATTTCTCCTCGTTTGACCCATCCAACGCAACATAATATAATTTCTCTATCTCTGCAAAACTTGAACAAGCAAAGCAAAAGAGAATTAACCATTGCACACGAGGTGATCTCCTTTCATCAGTTTGTCAATTTATTTTCTTCCTTATATAAAAGTTAGGTAAAGTAAATTGCAACATCTTTTCCGATACCTATTAGCTGGAGTTGCAACAAGTGAATTTATTAGAGAGGCAGTCAGTGCACCGCCTTCCATAAAAGCTGACCAAGGAGACATTTCTTTCATTGAGGAGTCAGGGATTGACAATACCGAAGTGGGCACATAATCGGCCCAGAAATATGCGGATGTGTCCATTAGTCTTCTTGCAATGCAAGCTTCCACTATTAAGTGCCTCATATTACCACCTGAAAAGCACAAGAGGTAAGGGCCAAAATCACTGGTTAATATTCTCAAATTAGCTATTAGACAGTGAATGTATAGCATTACCGCATTTCACCAAAACATCATGATCCCCTACACCTACACTATCGTTCCCCTTCATTTGTTTAGAAGAAAAATTTGCTGCTTTTGCAGCTGCACTGTTGGCTGCATCTTGGACTAGTTCTGGCGGGTGCAAGAGACCAGAAAATTGTCCCAGCAACTGAAGGGAGGATATAAGCCCATTTCTCCTCAATCCGTGTCCATGCTCTGGATCCGAAAGAATACACGCAGGTGGATCACAAGAGGAGGTGAAACTCAAATCGATATCATCCATCAGAACAGCAGCAATTGCCAAGGGGACAATACACAAAAGGATGCAAAGACGGGCCTGCAGACGCGGAAGAGGAGCTTCAATTGGATCACGTTCCTACGATTATGAAGTAAATTTTGAACTATCAGCTGTACTGCACATTATAAGGGACGTAATTAATGAGATCGACTTAACTCTTTGCACAAGCCGAAGGGCAGAAAGCCAGAGTGCTAAGAATGTTTCCTGCCAACTTGCCCGATTTAAGGCTTGGAGAGAAAATATTGTTTCTGCAATTTGATATAAAGAGTAGATAAATCCTCCTAAGTTTAAAGGAAGCTTCACGTCTCTTTATTAGAGAAACTACGAAATGATGAAGCACTAAAAATACACGCTTAAGAAGAACTCTTTAAGGTCACCTGTAAGTATAGCAGTCGTTGAGGTTAGAGGAAGTTGTCTTGCATCCATTGCACTCTCCATGTAAATATCAAAAGGTGCCCAACATGCAGACAGCGCAGATCCAGAGTCAGAGTAGGGTACACTCTTGATCGATCTGATGTCAAGAAACATCCCAATGAAACTCCTCTTTAAGTCAGATTCAAAAGCCAAAACTTTGTGGATATTGGAAGACAATCTTGCCAGAACCTCCTTTGCAGAAATTAAATTTGGGGACGGTAACTTGCAGGCTTCAAGAAACTGCAGCCTCTGAAGGAGCCCATTGAATTTATCAGGCCTATCAAAGGGGACAAGAAAACCAAAAATGTTGTCAACCAGACTGACATAATCAAATCCCAAAGATTATTAGCTTATGTTTATAACAAGATCATACGAGATCATTAAGCACAGCCACGTCTACAACACCACCAACATACTAACTTGGTCATCCACCATCAGAAATCAATGACCCATGGACATTATCTAATAAAGAATAAGGTGTCTTCATCTGATGCATCAAACAGTACAGAGACCGATATGCCATCCATAAAATGGGGGTAGATATGCACTATGCGGCTATAAAAAATGTGATTAGACAAGAACAATGGAACCAAGCACATAGTCAGTAATCTGGTATTCCATCAGAAGCATTATCTTAAACCACATTCCCATGTAAAGCCATCTTATTGTGTTCTGATCTGGTTATTTAAGATTAAGAAAAATCTAGAAAAATAGGGCTTGTTCACAATAGTAAAATGATGAACATAAATATGCTACGTTCTACAGGTCATAGAGGAGGACAGAGACACTGAAATAGCAGCTACCAGAGGACACCATCACCAGTCACAGGTGAACAGAATTGTCTCAAGGAATAGGCTGAAAAGTGGTATGGACTAGAATGGACTAGAAGGCACATATTGTGAATAATGGGCATACTAAGAATTAAATTGTACACTAAAATGTCCAAGACACCTACAAATTTTCAAGGATGTGAAGCTGTTAAGGAAATAAAAGAGAGAGCTCTCCCTACAATCATTTAGAGAACTTGAATGGAGGAAAAGTTAGAGATAGATCAGGAAAAGAATGCACTGCTTACATATTCATGTGAACGAGGCGAAGTAAAGCTAAAGCCTTCCTGCTTCGTGTTAGGTTCTCTAACACCTCCATGGCAATAAGTGAATTCGTGTTTCTTATGTATTCACGATGTCCACTTCTCTTGTTATCTTGACTGCTTATATCTACATTCCTTTGGTGGTGCTCCATGCTTCCAAATGAGCCACTCTGTCCGCTCATAGGTGCGATTTGTAATCCCCAATCATCCATAGTGCTATCTATCAAACTAACTACAGTGCTGAAGAAGAAAATCACTAGTGTATGTCCAAGCTCCCCAATATTGATCCCATAAATTTGGGAGAGCTGAAGACTGGCATCGATAGCTCTTACAATCCTGCACACTTTTAGAGGTATTCTGTTAGCATTTTCCATGCACCAGCAAGCACAATAATTAGCGCTACATTGCAAATTCAAAAACAAAGGGAGCTGGTGACAAGTAGCAAAACAAGGCCAGAAGACAATGATCTTGCTGCACGCGGCACCCTCCAAATTTATTTATTCAGCGATGGCTAAAAAGCATAATTTTTGTATAAAGCACGTACTCCATGAATAGAACCAATCCAGGTCAACCTTTGCTTCAATGTAGAAAGCTATGCCTTTTCTTATGCATCCAATCATTATCCAGTTCCACATTCTCCTTCTAGTCCTTAATATTAAGAAGCAGAAAAAGTAAGGAGACGATGATGAGGGGGAAAAAAAAAAGTCTGCTTTTTTGTGAAGGAAACTTCCATAAAGCTCCAAGGAAAATCTAGAAAATGAACAAAAAACCTACATGTAAAGCTATACATAAATACTGAGAGTACTGCATGAAGTAATGTCTTCATGCATTTCATGACCTATAATCCGAAGATTTACTTCAGTTGCATATCCATGCAATGAAGAAACTAAAAGCATAATTATTATCAGCATGCCATGTAAACACTTCAAGTGCATGCTTCCATCTTGATCATCAACAAAGTGTGCCAAAGCCATTTCGACGTCACCAACTTTGAGTGCTGCAAAAAGGGACATTGAGAAACCATCCCATCCTTTATCTAAACAGAAGTGAACTCTTTAAAAGGGGATAAGTATGTCGAAGGTTCCACATCTTATATAAAGTGTGTAATTGAGTGCCAAAACTTTCAATTGTTACAATCAAGACCTAAACATATTCGAAAAAGGAAAAAGTGGACAAGTCAAGGGGTCATCAAATCTTCTGATGTATCCAGCATAATGACCTCTAAATTTCCATACAAAGATCTTTTTCCCACCAATTAGACATTTTCCAGCAGAACATGCTCTTTTTCAAAGTTTATAAAGTAGTTGCATCAACTAAATGATTAAGAACTCAAGTGCATTCGGTATAAATAATAACACATAGAACTACTCTTACAGATTCAGCAGGTGCCACATCATGAGTGAAGTTGATAAATCTAGTATTCCACTAAGTAAAAGTCGAAATCAAGAAACTAAAACTTACTTATCTCTGGAAGCCTTCGAGGGAACATCTTCAAGGGAAAATGCATATCTAGCTAAGAGGTCGAGATAGAGTCTGTATGCTTCTGGTTGAGCCTGCCGAGAGGAGAGGACCCTGTTGCAAATGTCAGTTAAGGGACAAGAAGCTTCTGCCGAAAATGCAGGAAAGAGTTTCCAAAATCTCTTTACACATTGGCTACGGATATGACTTAACAATCCATCGAATCATTATCCAAGCAAAGCCTTAGAGCAAAAGGCCTAAAAGCAGAGATAATCAGACAACTGCTCTTACTTCTTAAACCACCCTTGAACGAGCCATTGAACTTCTCGGAGAAATTAAATCACAAAGCAAGAGCAGAAGTTTGAGAATCAGTCCCGGAAATCATTCTTTCCAATCTTCGTTGAATCATATTAAAGTGAAATTTTCCTACAAATCATCAAATCTATTTCCCATTCGTTTGTCATGACATTGATCCATCACAGACGAGAGTATTGCCTCCCCTTGCATGCATTATTTCTTCAATCACCGCATCAGATTCGAAGTTCCACGCCATTATATTTTTTTAAATAAAAAAAAAACATAACGTTCGCCATTTTCCACGTTCTCTCCTGTACTTCTGGATCGTCATTCTCGCAGTTTGTTTTAAATCGGCGCTCAGTGACACGAAACTAGAAGAAACGATCGCAGGCACAGAGAAACAACCGCCCGAGTGAATTCCACAAAACGAGAGAGAGAGAGAGACGTGCCTGGGAGTGAGGAGACAGAGGGCGTGGAGGGAGGAGATGAGGCGGAAGGCCATGGCGTGGTCGAGGAACTTCCAGAGGGAGGGCTCGCCGAAGTTGAAGGAGAGGTGGGACACGAGGAACTGCCCCAGCTCGGCGCTCGGCAGGTCGAGCCCCAGGGAGACGACGCAATTGGCGACCTCCGCCAACCACACGGCCGGAGCCTCCCCCCTCGCTCGGCACCGCTTCATCGCCTCGGACACTAGCCGCTCGAACTCCTCCGCCCCCGCGCCACCGAAACCAGCGCCGCCGCTCTCGGTTCCCATCGCTCCGCCCCTCGCGCACACCAGAGAATGGAGACTCAGAAGAGAGCCCACGGAGAAGACGGAGGGTGAGGGAGGGAGAGGGAGATGAGGTAGGTGAGTCGGTGCATGGGCAAGTGATGCGATTTTGGAGGCCGTTTCGAATCTTATACGACATTTATGCAAAAAAAAAGAAAAGAATAAATATAGCAGAAAATCACAACTTTCTATATTTAGGCGAATCGAACGGTCGAGATCTGTGGTGTTATAATCTCACCCTCTATCATTTTTTAATAAAAGAATAATTACACTGAAAACCCTAAAACTTGTCACGAAAATGCAATTGAATCTTAAAAAATTTGTAAAAATGCAACCAAGTCCCGAAACTCATTATGAAAGTGCAATCAAGTTTTAAAATTTGTCATAAAAATATAATTAAGTTCTAAAACTTTTAAAAAGTGCAATTAAGCTCTATAACTTAAAAGCTTTGTGAAAGTTTTAAAACTCAATTGTATTTTCATGATAAGTTTTAGGATTCAATTACACTTCTTCAAAATTTTAGGACGATCGTATTTTCGTGACAAGTTTTAAAACTTAATTGCACTTTTGAAAAGTTTTAGGACTAAATTATAATCTTGTGATAAGCTTTAGAATTTCTAAATTACTTATTCCTTTAATAAAAGACAAACACAAATATTAAATTTGCATACATTTATATAAGAGTGTCATTTGAATTACCAAAATTTTTCGTAAGATGAAAAGGATTCAATAAATTTTAGTATTTAAGAAAGTCTTGTGGGATAATAGAATTATCATTTTATTGGTCGGTTAACATTAGAAGGTTATTCGACCCCATAAGGTTATCATTTACAGCAGCCCAAGGTGTATTAGAAAATTCTTTTGGCAAGATTTTAAGGTTGAAAGTGGTTTTGGATTTTCTTAACTATATAGCTTGAGGTGATAAATTATTTGGTTACTGAACTTAGGGAAATTTTCAAATAAACGCCTTAATTGCCATTCATTTTCTCAAAAAAAAAAGTCTAAAGTAGATCTTATTTTAAATAAGGACTTGATGTGCAATTATTTTTTCAAATATGGGCCCAAAGTGAACTTTTTTCCAAATAAGGGCATAAAGTATTCATATCAATTCATAAAAGGGCTTGACCTCACTAGCTAGTTAATGGCATTTTCATCATTTATTTTGTTTCCTTTTTATGATTTATTAATTAAATTAAGCTAGAAAATAAACTGAATCTATACATTGAGAGAGAGAGAGAGAGAGACTTCGCTGCCAAGCCCTGGATAGGGGCCCATGACCTTGCTCGACTGCAAGCCCTTGCCCAAATCAAGCTAAGGGCTACCACTAGTAGGGATGCCGCCTAGCATCACCCCAGCCACCAGCAGCCCTCGGCCCGATCTAGACAAGGGTTACGACTAAGGTCACTGGCCACTGACCTAGGCCCAGCGACCCTAGTTGACCCTTGCCCCACCATCGCCGACCCTTCTAGACATGGTTCCAGCTATTGGAGGGGCGGTGACGGCGACAAGGGCTTGTGGCTTATTTTTTAAAATGTAATTTAATTAATTAAGAAGAAAAATAAAAAAAACTAAATGACAAAAATGCCCTTAACTAGCTAGTGATGTCAAGCCCATCTTTGAGACTAATATGTCACTTCATGCCTTCATTTGAAACAAGACTCATTTCAAGCTCTTATTTGAGAAAATGATGACACTTCAAGCCTTTTTTTTTTAATTTTTTCCATGAACTTATTCGATATAGTTTGGATTATTTTTTGCTTAAGAATTTCCTTTTTCTCTTACATTTCTATGGAAATCAAGCACATTATTAAAAATATAATTGAAAAATATGTCATTTATGAATCGACATATTTCATATAAACACATCTTTTAAAGTTTCAAGCATTTTTAATCGTAAAACCAATAAAGCGTGTACTTCGTAAACTCTTGAAAATGCAAAAAAAATGAAAATTTATAGGAGCCACTCCAAACTTTGTAATTGATGGACCACAATGGGAATTCTATCAACATTTCCCACAGAGAGAGAGAGAGAGAGAGAGAGAGAGAGAAGGGGGGGGGATGGTAGGACACGTGGCAGCGATGTGGCGTTCAAAAGGCTATTTCCATTGCGCCGCATTTGTTTCATTAGAGAATTAAGTGGATACCTTGTGAAGTGTATCAAATTTTAGTGAATAAATCATCACCTCCCTATAGAATTAGCAAAGTATAATTCTCCTTACCAATTTACACTTTTCTATAATAAGAAAAAATATCCAACATTTATAAAAACAAGTTATGAGGCAACCAAACCTTCTCGACCTAGCTAATTCTCACAAAACGTAATCGAACCATCTCAACCACTCTAATCGATCCGTTTCACCGAGCGACAAGCATGTCACTTTTTCCTTTTAACAAGAGACCCGCGACTCGAACACGGGTTTTTTTTTCCCCTTATTCAGATCAGAGGTCGAACCACTCATGTCGACCTCCTCCGGATGATCAGATCAGATCTAGATGGGTCTAGAAGACCGATCTCATATCGTATCAATTCCCCTCCCCACCAACCAACTTTCCCCGTCTCCTTCTTTTCTCCTGGTGATCTAATTCCTACCTACAACCGCCCGCATGAATAGGGGGGGCACGAGGAGGGAGGGGGGGGGGGGTGTTCTTGACTCGGCTCAATCTACATTCAAAGCATTGGTGGGCTAAGCTCTCCCTCGCATGGACCACTCTTCGCTGTGTTGCGGTAGCTAAAAGACTGAGGGGTCATCACTCATCAGCACGTTAGCCATCGTCTGGATGGGGTTGCCTACACCTCTCTCTTCTTGCCCTTTTCACCAAACCACAAGACCAAACTCACTTGCCATCTAGGGCTGCTCATAGCCGTGTGTCGATTTTCCGCTCTTCTCGCGTCGCGTTCACCCGTGTGCCATGCTGCCTCCACGCGATTTGGTCGGATTTGCCATGCAAAAGCGACGTTGCACGCGAGCAGGGAAGGAGTGGGGGAATTCCACGGGGCTATGTCGATTAGGGCACACGGGGCACACGCACTCCATGACGAATTCGAAGCCTTCCTTCCTTGAAAGCAGCGTGCATTTTCAAGTTGAGGATTGCCAATGGGCGGTATGCAACCTTTATGTTTCGTTTGATAGCCGAGACGAAATTCAAGACATGATAAAGTCGGATATAAAAGAGATATAATCTGGATAAAAATGGGTATGATTGCTAATAACCGTGATATGAAAGGTTATTTCTCCAATAAAAAAAACTTATTAAATTAATGAAATTAAAATGATCTTTGAACCTAAGTAATATTTGAATTCTAATATAGAAAATCCAGAATTAGAAAATTTCCTTTTTGTTTATTCCAGTTTTTATTTATATGTTCTAATTTCTTCCTGTATTACCATACAAATTCAGTATATAAATGTATTTACTACATATGTCATGTGTTTTGGTATTTTTGATATATTAGCATAGTTTACTATTTTTATTGGATTTGATAGTGTTGAGGTATGGTTCATACTGCCATATGACAGGAAAGCACGTGGATCCCACTCCATACTTAGGGGGCGAAAGTGCGAGAGGGCCATCCTGGTGGAGGTCTCAAGAGGGCAGCACCCTCTGGACGCCAGAGGAATTTTACAATTTAAGCTCATATTTTTTTCTTTAACAGTTTAGGTTTAGGCTTATGAATAGTTACTACTATATATACTCTTTTTTTCTTATAATTGAAGGATGTAATGAGAGGTGTGAGGTACAAATTATAGTAGAATCATTTGTTGGACATAGCCCTGATTTAAGGGTGAACCAAGATAAAATCTCGTGTCTCAATTTCTCTTTTTCACTTTATATTTTATTTCGACTTGATTATGCACCGAATTCTAATAGATAAGAGGGGAAAAAGATATATAAAAAAAAGAGAGGAAAAAATAATAAGCAAATAAAAACGAATAGGCAAGATTCTCACAATACCCATTTGTGCAATTTTTATGATCATTTACACTGCGATTTATATCAAACGATGACATCATATGATATGAAAATATTTGGCTTTATTATTTTGATTTACTAAATGGTGAATATGATAGAGCAAAATCTCTGGATTTCATATCATGTAATATCCAATTCTATCCTGACTAAAAATCAAAATGTCCAAACATAACCTTAAGAGATGGCTAACGATACAAGGTGAGGAGAAGCTTGGGTATAGAGAGATAATGAGGGTTGATTTTTCACATTAAAGTTCTATTTTTTGCTCTAGTCAAGCAGGATAATTCATAATATTGAACGGTGTGTTGTTCTTGGTCCTCCCGGAAAAACTCAAAATTTAGAAAATATTTTTCAAAAAATGATTGGTTATATTTCTTGAAAAAATTAATTAACGAAAAATGCTTTCATTATCGGTAAAAATTTAAACTTAATTATTTTCGTGGGTCACCAAATTTTTTCTTTTATTTATTTTTGTAAGTGATGCGAATAATTATTCTTGAAAAAGTATGTTTCAAATCTCTTTTCCGTAAAACAAAGGCGCCTAAATTTAAGGGACAATTACGTTGCAAGTTCTAAAACTTGTCAGAAAAGTGCAATCAAACCCTCAAAATTTCAGAAAGTGTAATTAAATCCTAAAACTTTTCAAAAAGTGCAATTGAGCATCAAAATTTTGAAAAAGTGCAATCGATTTTTAAAATTTGTCAAATTGATAAAATCAAGTCATTTCATTGATTGCGCTTTTTGGAAGTTTTGGGGCTCGATTGCACTTTTGTGACAAATTTTAGGACTTGATTGCATATTTTGAAAGTTTTAGAACTCGATTGCACTTTCGTGATAAATTTTATGATTTTGTTATTATTTTTAAAAGTTTTAAGACTCAATTGTGTTTTCACGATAAGTTTTAGAAATTCTAGTTATTTATTCTTGAATGTAACTAGCGTCCTAACCCTTGTCAAGGGATAATCTTTTGTGGCTCAGAACCTTCTGCTATCCTCTATAGGTCCATGGGCTATCGATACTACCGTAAACATAATAATTCTAATAATAACAATAATCGGCAAAAAGATCGTTGTCGAAGACGTTAATGTAATAATGTATATCGAGTACGAAAAATCAATGATGTAGCATCATCAAATGAAAAGACATGCATAGGTCCATGGAAAACGTACGGCTTAGAAACAAATGATCTTCTCAGTAAATTACTGAGGAAAAAGAGGCCTCTTTTTTAGCGATTCGTTAATAAAATGTTGGATCATAGTCAAATTAACTTTAGAGTGCATTTATTTCACTAAGAACTTCATAATTAATAAATGAGAATATTTTACGTGGAAATTGTTTTAAATGATGCATGTGGTCATCGAAATCCGACGATCCAAATTGGCCCTTAAATGTGCTCGGCAACCAATCCAACGGCCGATACTAAGTTTCCTGACTAGAGCATTGAATCACCGATTTAGCCTTTGATCATCTTCGTCCTCATTTGGCCCGAATAGCTATAACCTCCGGCTCTGCCTCCAGAGCCTTGAAATCCTCCCAGGCCTTAAAGGGGCCTGTCCTAAAGCCTTCCTTAGCTTTCCGCGTCGCACCTCATGGAAGTGGCGTCGGCGCCTCCAATGCCCGTCGAGCGGCCAAAGGACGGTAAGCGGAGCAACAGGTGTAGGAACATCTGCGCCGCGGTGTTGGCGGTCGCCGTGATCATCGCCCTGGTGATTCTTATATTGGCCCTGACGGTCTTCAGGGCCAGGAAGCCGGTCATCACGGTGAATTCGCTGAGCCTGAAGGACCTCGATGTCTCCTTCGACATGGCGCGGATGAGCGCCTTGGTGAACATGACGGTGGACACGGACCTCTCCGTGAGGAACCCGAATAAGGTGGGAGTCCAGTACACAGACGCGTCCATGCTGTTGGGCTACCGGGGAGATCCCGTCGGAGATGCTCCTATCCCTGCGGGCAGGATCTCAGCGGACAGCACGGAGGAGATGAAAATCGCAGTGACGGTGATGGCAGATCGCCTTATGTCGAAGCCGCAGGCATTCTCCGACCTCCTGGGGGGAGTGCTTCCCCTCACCGCCAAGACGAAGATATCGGGCAAGGTCTCCATCTTGGGCGCGTTCAAGATTCACGTGACGTCGGCCGTTTCCTGCGACGTCAATGTGTTCATTTTCAATAGAACCATTGACGACCACCAATGCAAGTATGACACGAAGTTGTAGGGTAAGACCGGAGGCAGATCCAGAATCTCACGTACGCAGAGACGAAAGAGATGGAACAAGGGGAATGTTCAACTTTTTGCCCATAGCCCCATTGTTTCCATTTCCTGAAAAATGCTTCCTCTTGTCGTGATTGCGTCGGTGTCGTTAATGTCGGAGTCGTGTAACTCATTGCTTGCCGTGTTTAAACTTTTCCTGAATAACTCCTGATTGCTTTCATGTAAAGAAAGGCGAGGCTTTGATCTTGAGGAAGGTGTTCTTTCAAGCATCTTTTGGTTTCAAACTGCTTCTATGATCTTGTTTCAAACACATGAAAGAATTTGTTCCCTCAGGAGAAGGATTATATGGTTCAATCCGATAATAATTTTCATCCACAAGAGCGGTAAAGATCAAACCAACAGCATAAGAACATTCAGATTAGCGAAAGCTGACTGGTTTTGCTTCTACGAAGCATTTGATTTTGGTTTTTTCTGATGAATCGATCAGAAAAGCCAGCATCGTGCTAAATCCATGGATTCATATTCAGTGACTCAAGCTTAACAATGGAAAGTAAAGATCATCACAGGGGATGACAACTATCGATGACTAACCCCCACATATTCGAAAAGAAACATCTCTTATGCGGGAAAAACATTGTCATTTTATCCTGTTCTCGAAGTTAATTTTTGGGTAAAAATAGATGATCGGGGGAACTTCGTGGAATTTGGCAGCAAGTCGTTGGACCATTGTAGCATGTAAGAGTAAACAATTTGAACGAGCAAGACGGCATCACTCACCATCCTCTAAGTTCTGATTACTTGCGGAAGAAAGCTAATCATCGGTCTCGAAGCTATGGAAGTCTGATGAGCAAAAGGATGTGTGGAACATGGTTAAGGATCTCAGTTTGTTCTCCGTAACTTGACAAGTTTGTCTTGTCCTGGCATCTGAGGTTTGTTCAGTTTAAAATTGCAGACAGACAGGTTTTGCTTTGTGAGCCATATGCAACAAGACAGAGACAACAATTGACAGCCTGCTCTTTTCACAGACGAAAGCACGAAATGCTTGAAACGCTCATGGCCGAAAACTTTCAGAAGCACTCCTAATCCCAAAGAAGGGGCTTTCAATGGCCCAAAAGAATTTCTGATTTCCTCTCCAGAGAACAACTCAATCAAACCAGCAACCGGAAAACAACCTCAATGGCCTCAATGGTGCATCAGGACTTATATCACTGCCGTATTACATGATACGCGATTACAAACTGCAGTCTCGAAAGGAAAGTGTGGACAAAGTATTTCAGACACTTCAATTGTCGAAAAGAAGAATAGAGGATGCATTGCATGCTTAAAATTGCAATTATATGACTTAGATGCAAATTGCTGCAGTTACAGAAACACTCCCCTAACCCGAATAAAGAAAAACAATACATCCTTACTCAACACAAAGTCAATCCAAACAGCAGACAGATCCATCGTCCTCTTCTGACGACAGAATGTTAAGGACACACTTCCCTGGAAAAAAAAAATGCTTCTGCATGATCGTGATATGGAAGAGTATATGACATATGTTACAATCTTGAATTAGCATATAATCGTCGTACCAACTGGGGAAGAACCTGTATAGATCTCAATACTCAACAGCACAGCAGTAAAAAGAATCAAAACTGAAGCTTTCTGGATAAACCCGAACCGAGATTCCTCGATTGAGTCCTGCGTTTTACAGGAGCTCCAGGACAACTTTCTACAGCTTCATTTGACCGTGGTACAGAAGGAGGCGTCCTGCAATCACCGTAATCCAGCTTCGCCTGCGACTTTTCAGAGCGAAGATCCTCAGCCTTCTCAAGCAAAATTATCTCTAACAAATATTGGTAAATTAATTCAACCATCTCCTCATCTGACAGCATGGCAAGATCCCTCCCACGAATTCCACCTCCCCTACCATTGGTTGAGGGGCCGAAATTAAGCTGCCGAGGAATGCTGGTTCGCCATTCATCTGTATGCTTTAGCTTTTGATAAGTCATTTGTACATTGTCGTGGCCATCAATGACCCTGTTGCCCAATGCATCATCCTTGGGAGTGTGGCAAGCCATTTCTTTCTCCAATGCGATAAGGGGAGATTTGAGATCAAGGATTGCATCTCTTGTCTCGCCTTTAACATCCAAAGTAACTTGGCATTGAGCATACGGCTTGTCATCCAAAATTGAAGCAACTCGCTCTCTGACACCCTTCTTGGTGTCCTTAACACTAAAAGATTCTAACTTCTGCACTGAATCCGTACATTGACACTCAACATCATCGAAAGAACCCGCTTTTCTTTCAGAACCCATGAACAAGAGCATAAAAACAGTACCTGTTTAAAAAAGAAAAAAGGAGCACACAGCACCATGAGCATTTGCTAGACAACGATACCTTACTCTACCCTAGCTCCAAGATTGAACCCAGGATCCTCAAAGGAACAATAAACCCCCAAGACTGAAAAACTAAGACGAAAAAAAGAGCGCAAATCTCAAAAGGGTCTCTTTAAGGTTCAAACCTTGACGCGCGATACAAATTGGGTCCGTCAACGATTACAGAGTCTAACGATAAATCTTGAAAAAAAATCATCGAAAGAAGAAAGAAACGTGCAGCGAAAGGCGAAATGCGGGTCTAATCCCATGAAAAATCAAAAGAAAACGACGGAAAAGAACGAGGGGGATTTGCAGGTTACAGAGTCTTTACAGAAAACGTCCAAGATTGAGCCCAGGATCTTTAAAGAAACAATAAACCCACAAGAACGAAAACCTAAGACGAAAAAAGAGGGCAAATCTCAAAAGGGTCTCTCTTCAAGTTCAAACCTTGACGCGGAATACAAATTGGGTCCACGAACGATTACAGAGTCTAACGATAAATCTTTAAAAACATCATCGAAAAGTGAAATGCGGGTGTAATACCATGAGAGATCAAAAGAAAACGACAAAAAAAAGACGAGCGGAATTCGCAGGTTACAGGAGAAAGTACCTTTTGGTGTTGTGCGAAAAGGTTCTTGCCCTTCGCAAGGGAGGAAGAAGAGGAAGAAGAAAAGCGACTGCGAGAGGATGCGAGCAGATCGAGAAGGACTCGCAGGAGCGCGCGCTAACTTTTCGCTGGAGCTTTTGAAGTAAACAAGGTAGGGGCCGAGGGCGGTGGCAGACAAAACTCCAAACTCAGAGGCGTCACTCCCAGTCGAAGTACACGTTCTCTCTAGTTTCACTGTGGCAAAAGGGCAAAACACGGGAGAAAACAAATAGCCGTTAGTTCTGTACGTATATGAAAGCGTACGGTCACATGTTTTGCATTACGATCTCGCATGCACCTAAATTATTTGAATACCTTCCTCTTCCTTTCTTCGTACGCAAATTTTATTAGAATTTGAGAAATTGATTGTCGTTGACACCTGATTTTTAATCATTTTTTCTATTGCTAAAATAATAAAAAATCCATAAAAATTCATAAAATTGAAAAATCAACTTTGGGGACCTTAGCCAAGCCTAGGGAATCAATTTTGACCAAAAAAACGATTTTTCATATTTTCAGTATTTTTACGTATTTTTTGTTTATTTATTTTCGAAAATTAATAGAAAATCCATAAAAATTCATAAAATTAAAAAATCAACTTTGGGAACCTTAGCCAAGCCTAGGAACCAATTTTTGAACAAAAAATAAATTTTCATATTATATATATTAAAAAAAATACAAAAATACTTGAAAATTTTGGAAAAATAACATTTGAGTCAAAACAAATACACAGAGATAGTTAATATTTTTATTTTAAATCTATTTTCATATTGGCCATCGCAAATTCAGAAAAATCCAATTCGAGTCACGTGTTCCTTCACGAGTATAATCTCGAATCGGGCCTAAAAAAATTTAATTTGAGTCAACTTATTTTTAATTTTCACTTTTTATGAGTTGTGATATTGTCTTCTAATATTTTAAATTTTCATCTTGGCCTAATTATACCCAAAATGACTTAATTTTACAAAATGGCTTTAATTAAATTCTACATTATTTTCAGCGGCAAGAAATGAGCTTAAATTTGACATGTGGTAAATTTTGGTGTGTCAAAAATTATGAGGAGATTTGGACTTAAAGAAATATATTTTTTCAAGGATTGAATTGTAAATACTTAAAATTCAAGGACTAGAGTACAAATACCTAACTCTTGAAGGATTATTTTACAAATAACAAAAAGAAGAGTTAGTGGATAAATTAGAATAGAGAAGGGAAGATGGAGAAGAGGAGATGAAGAAGAGAAGTTGGAGAAGAATTGATGGAGAAAATAAGATAAGAATAGAGAAGGGAAGATGGAGATGAAGAAGAGTTAGTAGAGAAATTAGAATGGAAGATAAGAATAGAGAAGGGAAGATGGAGATAAAGAAGAGTTAGTGGAGAAATTAGAATGGGAGATAAATATGGAGAAGGGAAGATGAAGATGAAGATGAAGAAGAGTTAGTGGAGAGATTAGAATGTGAGATAGAGATGGAGAATGGAAGATGAAAATGAAGAAGAGTTAGTGGAGAAATTAGAATGGGAGATAGAGTTAGTGGAAAAATTAGAATGGGAGATAGATGAGTAGATTATAAAAGGAGGAAGAAGTGAGCTTGAGAGGAGGAATTTTTTTGGAGAGAAAATTTTGGATGTTTGAGAGAGTTTTTGGAGATTGAAGAAAAATTTGAGAGAAAGAAAATACCAAAAGAGAGAGAATTTTGAAGATGATGGGAGTTTAAAGCTAGGGGTTATCATCACAAATTCCTTCATCGATCAATATAAATCAAGAGTTCATCCTCGTCAACGAGCAAGCAAATTCGAGCTAAGTGTTTTTATTTATTCATTTATTTATGGTTTTACTCGCAAATTAGCACAAATTGTATACACTTTCTCCATCTCCTTTTTTTCTATATTTTATGTCAGGAGAAGGATATCTCTACGTCAACAGCAAAAATCTCGTAGATATGCAAAAATCGGCCCAGACAAGCTCCTAAGCTGTCCACCGATTTCTCAAGTGATCTGTGACTAAAAGTCCCTCTTAATTCAAAAGAAACTCCATATATTGGGAACATAGAGAGCGAAAATCAATTATAGAAATCCCTCCCAAAAAAATGGGATATAAGTACTCTTTCCACTCTTCTGGTTTTAGGTGCAGATTAACACATATTTTGTATACTGACACTTCACTCTATTTTATGTCAGGAAGCCGCAGCTCTATATCAATGGTCAATCCTATGGAAGCACAAAATCGACTTGGAGGAGTCCTCAAGCGCGCACAAATTTCAAATTGTTGAATCAATTCGTTGTATTTTATTTTAAAGAATTCATACCCCTGAATGGAGAGGACAAAGTCCATCCGCAATTTAAATACCTGCACCATAAATCCCAAAGGGAAGAGCCAAGCCAATGCTTAGTCTCCCATTGGAGGTTTTTACTTACAGTAGTTAAATACCTGCAACTTAAATACCTGTACCTTAAATCCCAAAGGGAAGAGCCAAGCCAATGCTTAGCCTCCCATTGGAGGTTTTTACTTACAGTAGTTAAATACCTGCAACTTAAATACCTGTACCTTAAATCCCAAAGGGAAGAGCCAAGCCAATGCTTAGCCTCCCATTGGAGGTTTTTACTTACAGTAGTTAAATACTTGCAACTTAAATACATGTATCTTAAATCTCAAAGGGAAGAGCCAAGCCAATGCTTAGACTGCCATTGGAGGTTTTTACTTACAGTAGTTTAAATACTTGCAACTTAAATACCTGTACCTTAAATCCCAAATGGAAGAGCCAAGCCAATGCTTAGCCCCCCATTGGAGGTTTTTACTTACAGTAGTTTAAATACTTGCAACTTAAATACCTGTACCTTAAATCCCAAAGGGAAGAGCCAAGCCAATGCTAGGGCCTCCCATTGGAGGTGTTTATTCACTGTCATGTACTTCCTATAATTTAATTTTTGCATCATCAAACCCAAAAGATGAGTAGGTCGTAATACTGCACAGAAGTCGTTAACACACTCCCTCTTTCGGCTTCAGGGAATCTTTAACACTTAAAAAAATATAACAAATAAAAATATATACCATCCATGCATCCTATTTAAAAAGTGAAAACACAAAAGAGAATACCCTACTAGAGCCTTAAGAATAAACCAAGCCTGAGTTGCTGAATTAGGATATCCATGAAATTAAGGTACCGAAAGGGCATTGGTTTTAATTAACTAGTGTAACCAAGTCCCCGAGCTCATAATCTCTAGTTCGCAGGAATAAATTAGTTCTCCCCCTAATTTATTTAGGTTTTTAATCGACCTACCAAGAACGATTAGTGGCGACTCCAAATTTCAAAATCATTTAAACAAAAACCAAAGTTGCGATTCGGTAGGGCTTGGGAGGGTCCGCGTTAGGTTAGTCAAATCTAATTAACCTAATAATCCGTTAACCCTTTTAAAATTTAAAATTTTTTTAGAGGGTCACGACAGCTTGGCGACTCCGCTGGGGACAGAGATTTTTAAATTCTCCAAAAAAGATACCAATTGGAATACTTAAATTTTTTTGAAATTTTAAAATTCTTAGTGGACTTAGGCCAATGAAAATTTCATGGATATCTCGCTTCTGGCGATCTTGCTTGGGACTCATTCTATAGATGTTATATGTTTTTGCAGGATGGGAGTTATAAGGGGCGGAGTGTTTGGCTAATCCATTTGTTTTGCAGGCTCGGTGTTGGGATTATGTTTAATTTCACACATTTTTAGAAGCGCTGTTTTGATATTAATTGTTGTGCATGTCTTGCATATTCTGAGGATCACAACACATGCACACACAAGCGTCTAAACCCAAGTCGCGAAATTTTTCCTAGATAACCATAGATAGGGATCGAATATGCAAAGCTCTTGCGTCGATTGCGCTTGGGTTGACCATATTTTATCCCGCTCATTATCTGAATTGACAATTCTTCCCATTGTGATTTGATTGCGCGGAGGGTAAAGTTGTCAATTCAGATAGTGAGGGGCCTTTTAGGTCCATACCCTGTCTCTCATTCTTTTATTTTCTAGAGTCCACTCCTCACTTGAGTCATGCGCATGACTATGTAATTTGCATTTCTCCAAGGTAAAAGTAAGTTCTCTAATTTTATCTTGTATTTATTTTCGGTCGGTCCATGCTAGGTGTTAGTCAGTTTTTGAGCTTGATATTACGACCATTCTTTTAAAAGAAAATAAAAATTAAATTTGTCCCTCATTTCTTTTAAAAAAATTTTTTGAAAAAATGATGTGAAAAAATCCATTCATGGGAATTTTATAAGGGATTTTTGTCATGTTTTTATTGCTTCAATAAAAATGAAATTTTCCTAAAAAAATTTTCCTTTGAAAATTTATTTCAATAAAAAGAAAAATTCCTTAAAAAAAAACTCTAGTAGACATCAAGTGATTTTATCACATTTTTCAAATTATAAAAACTTGCAGGAAAATTCTTCTCGAGAAATTCGCTCATGTTTTTTTAAAAAAATTTCTCTAAATAAAATTAGACTAATTGACCAATAAGAGATTTTTTTCATGTTTTCTTGCTTCAATAAAAATGAAATTTTCCTGACAAATTTTCCTCTGAAAATTTATTTCGATAAAAAGAAAAATTCCTTCAAAAAAAACTTTGGTAAATATCAAGTGATTTTATCACATTCTTTCAAATTATAAAAACTTGCAACAAAAATTCTTTTCAAGAAATTCGCTCATGTTTTTCTAAGAAAATTTTCTCTAAATAAAATTAGACTAATGTCTCGGGGGAATTTTGTTAACCAATAAAGGATTTCTGTCATGTCTTTCCTGCTTCAATAAAAATTTAATTTTCCTGACAAATTTACCTCTGAAAATTTATTTTGATAAAAAGGAAATTCCTTCAAAAATTTTAGTAAACGTCAAGAGATTTTGTCACATTCCTTTAAAAAAATAATAAGAAAAAAAGAGTAATAAATCTGCAAAAAAATTCTGTATTAAAAATTAACCCATTTCTTCCTAAGGAAATTTTTTTTTTCTGATTTCTCTATAAAATATAAAAAATCAAATTGTACTAATATAGGAGTCATGGACTGACATTCCTTGTGTCGCATACTAATTATATCTTTTTCTTTTGCAGGGAGATCCTAGATACCCCAGACGAGTGTAAAAATTAAGTTCAATAATATTTCAAGAATCATCTTCAGAAATGCCAAAAGACGAAAAACGCCAAGGCTTCAACCGTTAATTCTGGGGGGGCAAACGAACACTGTCCATCTTTGACAGACAAAGTTGTGTCAATCCGTAAACTTGTATGGGAAGTGTATTCTGATATGACGGTGGATTTATACTGATTAAACACGGGGGCATATTTAATGTATTACAGAGGATCCCGCGTCTTTTGAAAGACAATATGGATTATATAATCAGAAACCATGAAATAAGTACCTTAACCTGATTAAATCAACCAGAGACCGATCTTAAAATTTCCTCGGATCTGAAACACGCGGAGGGTTTTAGAGGACCGAGGTTTTATTAATGAACGTGGCCCACAGGACACTTCCTCGATGCTACAGGTGCCCGATACATACGAGTGGACGCCGAAAGCAACAAAACACGGTTGAAGTGGAGCACGCAACAAATGGCCGAATTTATTGGCACACTGATTGAGTGGTGGCAGCTTTATTAATTTACATGATTGAATGCGGGTCTCTAGGCGGCTGGTGGAAAGCCACACTGAATGCCTCTCTAATGTTCTTGATATCATCGTCTACCACAACCCGCGAGAGCATCATGAAGAAGATTAAGCCTCAATATCTTCAGCACCCTAAATCGTTCCCCAGGAGAAGAGATGACAGGAAAACAAAAGTATAGACATGCGAAATATTCCTTTTATTCCATACATCAATAAGTTTTACAATAGCTCACTGGGGAGGAAAGGTAAAGCCAAATTGGGCCCTGATAACCATTACGAAAGAGCTCAACTGACTCTCCAAATAGTTGATGCTCTGGGTGCACCGAGCGCTCTCGGGATTAAGCTCCGCGAGCCTAAAGAAGAGGCGATTGCGTTTCTCCTTAGCTTGGGCCATATTGGCCTCATAATGCTCGACGGCAAACTCCAGGTCCGAAATTGCCGCCCTCTCGAAAGCAATGTTTGCCGTAATGTCATCAAGTCTCTCCTACAGCCAACCGCATTTGCACCTCATCACAATATTGCCCGGAACCTGTTCGGAGTAAGTTCGGACCAAGGCCAGACGGTCCACCAACTTTCCCCTCTCACGAACCAGACACGAAAGCTGATCGTTGGCAAACTTGAGGGCCTTCTTGTGATTATCAGCCACAAATGTGACTGTTTTCAGACGCTCGTGCCGGCCTTGGTAACGAGCTTTCACGACGGCAGTCACAAGGACCGTCTCATAAGCGCGGTTATAGGCAGCCAGAAAATTGATGAAGAGGGTCGAGAAGTTCCGGTACTCGTTCCCTAGTTGGGTACCCTCAACAGAAGCAGCGTCCACGGTCCTGAATAAACCAAGGATTTCAGCCTCAACGGTAGAGTTTTTGGCTATATGAGTGTAACCTCTACCAAGAAGATTGTAGAGTCTCTCCCACCCAGCCAGGACTTCGGCGGATAAGGTATGGTTAGGAGAATTGACCATTTTTGAAAGCAGAATACGAAAGAAAGGGGAGAGAGGTGAGGCAGATGAGCGGAATGCGAAGATGGTAATCTGCTTTGAAGTAAATATTGATTTCATAGTGACGGTATCAACCAGTCAAGATTTCTCTTATCTACCATTCTCTATTGGCACCACCCTCGTTGGCTCGAATTCCTATTAGATGATGACCTCGAGCCAAGCGAGTCCGAAATCTCCGCAGAAAGTTTGATGAGACACCGCCACTTTGAAAAAGAAGACGGAAAGATGAGCTGAGTGGAAGACACGGCAAACGTTAGCGAAAAGGAGATACGACTTGTCTTCATTGGAGGACCTGCCAGTAAATCGACGGTGGAGATCTTGACAGAGGCCCTCTATCACGAAAAGAAAGAAGAAGACAAACTGAGCGAGAAACAAGGATTTCTCCTTTGATCAAAAGTTGAATGTCAGATTTTCTCCCTCGAAAAATCTAATAGCGCTGCCCGTGAAGAGGGAAGTCGTTGCTATTGCCAGAGAGAGAACTTGTCCTTATTTGATAGTGAGAGTGAGAGTTTATCTGCAAGAACTTGCAGGAGAAAGATAGAGAGGAAGGAGTTCTCGTGGGAGAGGAATTCAAAACCTTCACCATCAAAGCATTGGCTTTCAAAGCCTGTTACGAGAAGCCATCGACGATCCCGTGATCCCTTAAGTCCAAGAAGACATCCTGAGGCGGTCTCGAGTCGGCAATCCTAGATCCAGAAATATGTCGAGCATTAGGGAAACGGACGCATGTTCAACCCTGGTCGAAACTGATGAAGTTCCTTACCCTGAGGGTCTACTGGTCATGGCCATTGACGGTAATCCAGTCTCTCTGTCAATCCTTGTTACCGTATTGAGAAAATGCCGGTATAAGGTTTTAGCTCAAGCAAAAGCGACAGAGGCCTTAGAAGTATTAAGGAGGAGTAGTGACCAGTTTGATATCATCCTCACAACCATGGTAGGGATTGACATGGATGTTTTCACTCTCTTGAAATTCATAAATTCTGAATTAAACATGCCAGTCGTCGTAATATCGGCAAGCGATGATCAGCAAGCCATAATAAAGGCTGTCTTACACGGGGCCCAAGACGTCGTAACGAAACTAGTTAGGGTTCAGATGCTTCAAAACATATGGCAGCACGTGGTGAGGAAGCAATTGCACGACCAAGAGAACAATCATCAAGCCTTCAATATTGTTCCAAGCAACTGGAAAAAGAAGATGAGTTGGTCTCCCGAGCTGCATCGTATGTTTTTTAATGCAGTTCAGCAGCTAGGAATCGATTCGGCACAGCCACAACATATACTGGAAATTATGAAGGTAGAGGGACTCACTAAAGGAAATGTTTCGAGTCATCTTCAGAAGTACAGAAAAAGGGTGAGAGAACACAATGCAGCTCAGAATCAAGAAAACCAAGGCGGGACTGATCCAAGCTTGAACGTCAAGTCTCCTCGCCACCATAAGTTCCGCAGGTTAGCATGGGGTGAGCCACTTCCCATCATCAACCAAGCCAGTGGCCGTGCCATCAATCCCCTAGGCGTTAATCAAAGTATCCCCCAGAATCATCCTAATGCTCTTCAAGAGTATAGACCGCAGGGGCAGTGTATTCAGATTCCTTGGTTTGAGTACCAACCTGTGGCTAGAATTCATCCCATGATTAGCGCGCCTGCGCAGCCAGAGAATCAGACAAGAAGTTATCCTGAGCACTTCCACTTCTCTAATCCTCGAATGGAAGGAGTTTTTAGCAGCAGGACAGTTGGTGATCCCCACACTTTCTCGAGTAATGATGAAGGCTCCAGCACGAGAAGTCAAATTGCTCATGGCGAGGACAGAATGAGAAATCTACCGCTAGCATTTGCCAACAACAATGCCCAATCGAGTATCAGTTGCTGGAAGGTTCAAGAGATTACCCAGATGATGAGCTTACTGCCCTGGTCAACCAGTTTAGGGTTGACAGATGTCCCAAGCCGCGATCAGGAGCCAGTGAGTAGGGACTCTCAAACATCGGTCATCCACACCCGAATCAACACGAGACTAGCTGATTATCAAAGAGCCACAGGAGAGGCAGAACTGACCTTGAATAAGTGCACATTTCATTTCATGCTTAATTCCCCTGCGTATGATATTTCCAGCTTTCTAGATGTCTAGATTTAATTCAGGGGCAAGGGGGTAATTTGTTTCTTTTATCCCGTCGAATGCGTGAATCCCTTTTTATGCTAGACTCAGGGCGGATCAATTTGTGGCAATGTCGCTGACTGCCATAATGAGAAATGTTGAATGGCCTCACGTAGGGAAATTTCAAGTGAAAAGCCCAGGCGAGCTCGAATACGGGTAACTGTGTGTCGTTCCAATTTACCCTCAATCGTTGCAAAATGCTAAATTGGATTTGTTCCATTCTCACCCAGGGGATTGCAAAGTGCCTCAAGAGTGTCGCAAAATGAAATGACCCAATGGAATGCGATAGGACTCATTCGCCTTGAAGGTAACCTTCAAATTAAAGGAGCCCTCCGGTCCACGGACCCGATGGCATAGAAAATGATGATGGTCCAAGGCAACCCGAAAGAAAACAAGGCCCAACTAAGCAAAGCACTTATGTGGCAAGCTCAAAGTGAAGGGCAACTCGGGACATACAATTCAATCCAGCCCAAATGAAGGAATTTCCTCAATTCAAATTCAATGGAAGTACACACAAGGGTAAAACAGTATCGTTCCAATTTTTCTAGAATATGAAGAACATATACTGCCGCATTCTCTTTCATTTTTGCAGGGGAAGTCTCTACTGGCCAGATTTTCCTGTCTACCATTCCCTATCAGTATCACCTCCACTACTCGTCTCCAATCTCGAGCCAAGCAGATTCGACATCTTTGAAAAAAAAAGGGTTTGAGGGGACGCCACCACTTTGAAAAAGAGAGAAGAAAAAAATGAGTCGAGTGGCAGACAAAGAAATTTTCGGCAGAAAAGAGGAGACGGCTCGTCTTTATTGAGGGACTCGCCAGCAAAATCGACGGTGGAGATAACGATAGGGGCCCCCTATCACGAAAAGATGGAAGGAGACGAGCCGAGCAAGAGACACGATAAGAAAAGAGGATTAAGAAAGTCCGGACCCTCGGGAGAAGTAATACAGTTGCTAAACCCACGTTTAATTTTAAAAGAGACGCCATGCTCGGAAGAGGATCTTAAGGCATAGGCAATCCCTCAGAAAAATTCAAAGAGAGTGAAAACACTGGAAGCGAGTAGCAAATCTTGAGAAATCATCAACCAAATCGAAGATGTCTCAACCCAATACTCCCGAGAGCTATCATTGCCTGCTGAATATGGGAGAGGAAGAGTTTGAAGCCATGTTTGGGATCGAGCCTATGGAGCCTGGCCCTTCCGCCGACGACGTCCAACATCTCAGTAAAGATAAAGACAATAACGGTAAGGGTCAAAAGAAGCGTTACCGTCGCCATACTAAGAAGCAGGTACAAAGGCTTGAGGATTTCTTCAGAACATGCTCTATGCCAGACGGCAAACAGAAAATGGAACTGAGTCAAGAGTTATGACTTGAACCTTTGCAAATCAAGTTCTGGTTTCAAAATAGGCGAACCCGAATGAAGGCTCGTCATGAGCACAATGAAGCCGAGTTTCTAAGAGTTGAAAATGAAAACCTCCGAGCGGAAAACAAGATGTATAAAGAGACTTTTGACTCCGCCACCTGCCCCAACTGCAATAGCCTCCTCCTCACCCTCGATGAAATGTATGATATGAGGATCGAAAATGCACGTTTAAGAGGTGAGTTAGACCAGTTTATAACAGGATCGAGTTCTGTTGGAGCAGGGTACAAAAGGAACAATGATGCTGGATCAGCATCAATACCTCATGAGGAAGAAGGGACAGATCACCACCAAGCGGACATTGACGATGATCTTTTCGCCATAATCAACTAGTTTGATATCGGTAAAGCATCGGAACTGTGATGCACTTGTTCAGCCAGTGACCACCAGACCTTCAATATGACCGATGCATACCTAATCCGGGATGAAGCCAGCTGATCATGGGAGAGCCTGCAGAGGAAGCAGAACTAATCCTGAATGAGTAAATGTGTTTTATTTCCTTGCGTGATGTGTTTTTCTACTTTTGTAAATGTGTAAAAGCAAGGAGTAATAATCCGACTTCCCCCTATTAAATGCTCGAATCCGCCACCTCACCAACCTCGCGACGAATTGATGGCGAGTAAAAATCTGCATAAACCTGAAGGGTAACTCCGTATTGTTTCAATTTACCCTCAGTTGCTCTAAGTTTTAAAATTAAGCCCCTCCTATTTTCAGGAATTTGCAAAAAGACCCAAAAACGAAATTCATTGGTTGGACTAAATTGGGGTAAATCAACTCGTGGACATTACCACGGAATGAACAGCTTCAGACAAAGGAAAGTGCGAACGAGAGACCCGAACAAATCTCAGACATGGGTAATTCTGTATCGTTCTAATTTGTTCATAATCATCACAAGTCCTGAATTGTTTTATTCCATTCTTAACAGGGATTGCAAATTACCTCGAGAAATACCGTAACAAGGCCCAAGGTGATACAACAGGGCCGCGTTATCCCCAAGGATTAACCTTTGAAAAGAAAACCCCATGGACACCTACGGTCCAATGGACCGAATGGTATGGGGGATGACAATAGGTCCGAAATATCCCGAGTTCGATCCCCAAGGAATACTCGACGAGTAATACCGAAGTCAATATTTTGCCACATTCTCGGCTTAATGGTGAAGCATCCAACAAAAGTCGAAGAAAACTCAATTCGGCAAAATTGGTAAAAGACTTGTCCAAGGCATTCAAGATGAAGGGTAAATCAGTATCGTTTCCAATTTATCCCTTTTAATACTGATTGATATGTCTCCTTTTCTTTTTACAAGAAATATTTATACTAACGTGTAACATGTTGAAGGAGACAAATCCAAAAGAAAATGATGATTATCTGACAAGATCTATTCTGGTGAAAAATGGGGCAAGTTGATCGCAAGCTCTAAAGCGAAAAAGCAAATATGTCTTCCTTATCTCGAATAATTTCTTTGCTTTTTACAAGGGCATTTAACCGCTAAACCATGGCGGTCGCTGTCACTAAACAAACCAAAATGTTCCCTCACCCATATGCCTCATCGTGCAGGGGCAAAACTTGAGACAAACCGCTCCTCGACATAAGGAGTGGGCTTCCCAATTTGTTCGATCCACCCACACACCAGGGGCAATTCAAATCCGCCCATGTTTGCACATTATATAAACACACATGTGCTAAAAAATTGTCACATCGGCATTGTGTTTAAACATTTTATGAATTATGTATGACCATTCCGCGTGTTTAATTTACCAACTCCAACTTAGAGCATAAACTGCATAGGAGACATCAAATGTGCAAAATGGGGCATAACAGGATGAGGAAAGGCAAACCATTTCCACACGGGTCTAACATTTTAATCTACAGATAAACAGCCTTTCTCCAGAGTGAGAGAAAGCCCTTTCGGAATGAAGTCCCCCATTCAGATTACATTCGAGGTGTTCATACTATAAGAACCTCCTTAAACAGAAGTGGTAATGCAATACATGATCCATATGTTGATCGATTGCATCATGAGTTATTACACAGACTGCCTTTAATCATGGCAAACTTAGCTGAACAATTTTGTATGAACCAATGAACGCATTGATGAAAATGCTTACACATGTTAGCTCTGACATTGCTTGACAGGCAACACATTCCCAGTGTTTGAGTTGCCTTCCAAAGTCTTGAAATTCATTCAGCGATTATTGAATGAACAAGCCTGGTTGTCGAGAAGCCACCAAGCATTTCTTCCAAATTCTCAGGTAAGTATATCTTCAACCTGAACCTTTCAAGAGAATGAATTCTGACGGTTGTTGGGATACTCGAATCCATTGCGGTATATACAGGTATCCACCTTCTTCAATAAAGCATGATTTGTCTCAAGGACAAAAATGTTCGAGACCTTTTGATCTCTGCCTCTTTGGTTTATTCCTAAAGCGACAGGAGAATATAATTTGGGTTTGAGCTTCTACAGGATTCCTGGTCTCCCCAGATTTCAGAATGGCACCCTTTGAGGTACACCAAGCCCTTCTTACAGGCAAACTAAGTCCTTCTTACAAGCAAACCAAGTCCTTCTTACAGGCAAATCAAGTCCTACTTACAGGCAAACAAAATCCTTCCTACAGACAAAGCAAGTCCTTCTTACAGGCAAATCAAGTCTTTCTTACAGGCAAACCAAGTCCTTCTTACAGGTACAAAGTCCTTCTTACAGGCAAATCAAGTCCTTCTTACAGGCAAACTAAGACCTTCTTACAGGCAAACCAAGTCCTTCTTACAGGCAAATCAAGTTCTTCTTACAGGCAAACTAAGACCTTCTTACAGGCAAACCAAGTCCTTCTTACAGGCAAATCAAGTCCTTCTTACAGGCACAAAGTCCTTCTTACAAGCAAAGTAAGTCATTCTTACAGGCAAATCAAGTCCTTCTTACAGGCACAAAGTCCTTCTTACAAGCAAAGCAAGTCATTCTTACAGGCAAATCAAGTACTTCTTACAGGCAAACCAAGTCCTTCTTACAGGCAAACCAAGTCCTTCTTACAGGCAAACAAAGTCCTTCTTACAGGCAAATCAAGACCTTCTTACAGGCATAAAGTCCTTCTTACAGGCATAAAGTCCTTCTTACAGGCAAACAAAGTCCTTCTTACAGGCAAATCAAGTCCTTCTTACAGGCAAAACAAGTCCTTCTTACAGGCAAAGTAAGTCCTTCTTACAGGCAAATCAAGTCCTTCTTACAGGCAAATCAAGTCATTTTTACAGGCAAATCAAGTCATTCTTACAGGCACCAAGTCCTTTCTACAGGCACCAAGTCCTTCTTACAGGTATCTCCATGGGGTGACCTATCATACGGGTCAAATCTCAATCAAAATTTAATCAGTAGAATCCTTTTATTAGGAATCTACCATGGTACGACCCACCATACGGGTCAAATTTTAATTCAATTTTTAATCAGTAGAATCCTTTTATTAGGAATCTACCATGGGTTGATCCACCATACGGGTTCAAGTTCAACCACCCTAAAGTTTTTTTATATAACGAATCATTAGCTTCTCATTTCATTTTCAGTGGGAACATTCATGTCACGGCTCTTTTTATTTTCTTGTATTGAGTCGATTAGAATTCAGGTGTCATCTCGTCTTTGAAATGAACCTCTACCGAGCTTCCTTTCAAAGAGAGGCAGCTGTTGACACCTGATTTTTAATCATTTTTTCTATTGCTAAAGTAATAAAAAAATCCATAAAAATTCATAAAATTGAAAAATCAACTTTGGGGACCTTAGCCAAGCCTAGGGAACCAATTTTGACCAAAAAACGATTTTTCATATTTTTAGTATTTTTACGTATTTTTTATTTATTTATTTTCGAAAATTAATAGAAAATCCATAAAAATTCATAAAATTGAAAAATCAACTTTGGGAACCTTAGCCAAGCCTAGGGAACCAATTTTTGAACAAAAAATAAATTTTCATATTATATATATTTTTTAATTTTTTTAAAAAATACAAAAATACTTGAAAATTTTGGAAAAATAACATTTGAGGCCAAAAAAAATACACAAAGATAGTTAATATTTTTATTTTAAATCTATTTTCATATTGGCCATCGCAAATTCAGAAAAATCCAATTCTAGTCACGTGTTCCTTCACGAGTATAATATCGAATCGGGCCTAAAAAAATTTAATTTAAGTCAACTTATTTTTAATTTTCACTTTTTATGAGTTGTGACATTTTCTTCTAATATTTTAAATTTTCATCTTGGCCCAATTATACCCAGAATGACTTAATTTTGCAAAAGGGCTTTAATTAAATTCTGCATTATTTTCAGCGGCAAGAAATGAGCTTAAATTTGACATGTGGTAAATTTTGGTGTGTCAAAAATTGTGAGGAGATTTGGACTTAAAGAAATATATTTTTTCAAGGATTGAATTGTAAATACTTAAAATTCAAGGACTAGAGTGCAAATACTTAACTCTTGAAAGATTATTTTACAAATAACAAAAAGAAGAGTTAGTGGATAAATTAGTCTAGAGAAGGGAAGATGGAGAAGAGGAGATGAAGAAGAGAAGTTGGAGAAGAATGGATGGAGAAAATAAGATAAGAATAGAGAAGGGAAGATGGAGATGAAGAAGAGTTAGGAGAGAAATTAGAATGAAAGATAAGAATAGAGAAGGGAAGATGGAGATGAAGAAGAGTTAGTGGAGAAATTAGAATGCGAGATAAATATGGAGAAGGGAAGATGAAGATGAAGAAGAGTTAGTGGAGAGATTAGAATGTGAGATAGAGATGGAGAATGGAAGATGAAAATGAAGAAGAGTTAGTGAAGAAATTAGAATGGGAGATAGAGTTAGTGGAAAAATTAGAATGGGAGATAGATGAGTAGATTATAAAAGGAGGAAGAAGTGAGCTTGAGAGGAGGAATTTTTTTGGAGAGAAAATTTTGGATGTTTGAGAGAGTTTTTGGAGATTGAAGAAAAATTTGAGAGAAAGAAAATACCAAAAGAGAGAGAATTTTGAAGATGATGGGAGTTTAAAGCTAGGGGTTATCATCACAAATTCCTTCATCGATCAATATAAATCAAGAGTTCATCCTCGTCAACGAGCAAACAAATTCGAGCTAAGTGTTTTTATTTATTCATTTATTTATGGTTTTACTCGCAAATTAGCACAAATTATCTACACTTTCTCCATCTCCCTTTTTTTTCCCCATATTTTATGTCAGGAGAAGGATATCTCTACGTCAACAGCAAAAATCTCGTAGAGATGCAAAAATCGGCCCAGACAAGCTCCTAAGCTGTCCACCGATTTCTCAACTGATCTGTGACTAAAAGTCCCTCTTGATTAAAAAGAAACTCTCTTTATTGGGAACATAGAGAGCGAAAATCAATTATATAAATCCCTCCCAAACAAATGGGAGATAAGTACGCTTTCCCCTCTTCTGGTTTTAGGTGCAGATTAGCACATATTTTGTATACTGACACTTCACTCTATTTTTATGTAGGAAGCCGCAGCCCTACATCAACGGTCAATCCTATGGAAGCACAAAATCGGCTTGGAGGAGTCCTCAAGCGCGCACAAATTTCAAATTGTTGAATCAATTCGTTGTATTTCATTTTAAAGAATTCATACCCCAGAATGGAGAGGACAAAGTCCATCCGCAATTTAAATACCTGCACCATAAATCCCAAAGGGAAGAGCCAAGCCAATGCTTAGCCTCCCATTGGAGGTTTTTACTTACAGTAGTTAAATACCTGCAACTTAAATACCTGTACCTTAAATCCCAAAGGGAAGAGCCAAGCCAATGCTTAGCCTCCCATTGGAGGTTTTACTTACAGTAGTTAAATACCTGCAACTTAAATACCTGTACCCTAAATCCCAAAAGGAAGAGCCAAGCCAATGCTTAGCCTCCCATTGGAGGTTTTTACTTACAGTAGTTAAATACTTGCAACTTAAATACCTGTACCTTAAATCCCAAAGGGAAGAGACAAGCCAATGCTTAGCCTCCCATTGGAGGTTTTTACTTACAGTAGTTAAATACCTGCAACTTAAATACCTGTACCTTAAATCCCAAAGGGAAGAGCCAAGCCAATGCTTAGCCTCCCATTGGAGGTTTTTACTTACAGTAGTTAAATACCTGCAACTTAAATACCTGTACCTTAAATCCCAAAGGGAAGAGCCAAGCCAATGCTTAGCCTCCCATTGGAGGTTTTTATTTATAGTAGTTAAATACCTGCAACTTAAATACCTGTACCTTAAATCCCAAAAAGAAGAGCCAAGCCAATGCTTAGCCTCCTATTGGAGGTTTTTACTTACAGTAGTTAAATACCTGCAACTTAAATACCTGTACCTTAAATCCCAAAGGGAAGAGCCAAGCCAATGCTTAGCCTCCCATTGGAGGTTTTTACTTACAGTAATTTAAATACTTGCAACTTAAATACCTGTACCTTAAATCCCAAAGGGAAGAGCCAAGCCAATGCTAGGCCTCCCATTGGAGGTGTTTATTCACTGTCATGTACTTCCTATAATTTAATTTTTGAATCATCAGACCCAAAAGATGAGTAGGTCGTAATACTGCACAGAAGTCGTTAACTCACTCACTCTTTCGGCTTCAGGAAATCTTTAACACTTAAAAAAATATAACAAATAAAAATATATACCATCCATGCATCCTATTTAAAAAGTGAAAACACAAAAGAGAATACCCTATTAGAGCCTTAGGAATAAACCAAGCCTGAGTTGCCGAATTAGGACATCCATGAAATTAAGGTACCGAAAGGGCATTAGTTTTAATTAACTAGTGTAACCAAGTCCCCGAGCTCATAATCTCTGGTTTGCAGGAATAAATTAGTTCTCCCGTTAATTTATTTAGGTTTCTAATCGACCTACCAAGAACGATTAGTGGCGACTCCAAATTTCAAAATCATTTAAACAAAAACCAAAGTTGCGATTCGGTAGGGCTTGGGAGGGTCCGCGTTAGGTTAGTCAAATCTAATTAACCTAATAATCCGTTAACCCTTTTATAAAACAAAAATTTTTAGAGGGTCACGACAGATACTTGTTAAATTTTGTCCCTCGGGCACTTGTTAAATCTTATCAAAATGTTCATTGAAAATTTAGAATTTGCATTGGAGTAAGTGACTTACAAAAATGTGTAATGTCTTCTTTTCGAAATCGTCTTAGAAGGAGTTATTTTTCCTTTTAGTTAGCTTATTAACTAGCGTTAAAAGGGACACTTATTAACAAAACCCTTCAATTATTAAGAGTTTAATTGGATTGATTTTACTTTTTCTGTATTTCTTAATCTATATCTTGGGAATTTTTTTTTAATGGGGAACTCCTGAATATTCTTAACATTAAAAATTGACATGCAAATGCACATATAATTTTTTCAAAATCCTATTAGATATTAATAATTTTTTTAATTTTTTTACGAGAAAATAAGAAAAAGATTATTATTTTTTTGTGTAAGTGAACTTGCCCTGAACTCATTTAACTTCACTCTTTCGGCGATTGATGCACTTTCGGCATCTTTTTTCTATATTCGACCTGCTAAAAAAAGCGAAAATTACAACTAAATTCAGAATAAAATCATGTAAGCATCACAACACCTTTCCACTAAAATGAATAAAATAATGAAGTCGAAATTGTAAATAAGTAAAATACATAGTCAATTGGCTATGTATGAATGCGTAAATTTAGCCATTCAATACTAATGCCATTGCAAAATACAATGTATTTTGATGTAATCTTCGAACTTATTACCTAATAGCCTTGCCATGTACATGGATTTGCTGCGTATCTACTCCGTGGAGGTGGAGCATTGCTGCGCTCTCTGTGCAGGAATAACTTATCATTGGTGGCAGCTTTCCGGTTGAATTGCATAGAATGTTTCGACTTGGTAAGCTTCAAACGGAGCTCGTCAGGGATGGCTTGGTTTATGTTCTTACTCTGTTTATATGCTAAAATTTCTAGTCTGTTTGGTGTCGACCTTTGTTACCGTAACACGAAACGACCTATTATTGGCTTGTGTCCTCATGATTGGCCTGTGTCCCGTTGACACGCGGCAACCGCCTACTCCCTACATCAAGATTGCCACATGGCACATTTTCCTAAAAATGATTATTTATATTGTTTGAAATAATTAATCAATGAAAATTATCTTCATTTTTAACAACAAATTATGCCTAAATATTTCGTGCGCGATGAAATTATTTTCAATTCATTCATTTTTGTAAATAATACAAACGATTAATTTTTTGACAATATTTTTATGATCATTCATTTTTCACGAAATAAATAGAGCCTAAGTATCATTCTTTAACTCTTAAGACCTCATGTGGCAAATATGCCATTTGTAGATATGTTTCTTGGCACAGCAAAGCCTAAGTCATCTACTGTGAGAAATATAGGATAATAATTGCCAAGTACATTTTGGGTGGAAAATAGATCAAAAGATAGTGGAAATACATTTAATTGCTATGTCACAAAACTAAGTGTATTGAGTGTTATAACTAAAGCCCTTTTCAACTAATTGAAAATGGAGCCTAAGTATTATTCTTAAGACCTCATGTGGCAAATATGCCATTTGTAGATATGTTTCTTGGGACAGTAAAGCCTAAGTCATCTACCGTGAGAAATATAGGATAATAATTGCCAAGTACACTTTGGGTGGAAAATAGATAAAAAAGATAGGGGAAATACATTAATTGCTATGGCACAAAACTAAGTGTATTGTGAGTGTTAAAAACTAAAGTTTTTTTTTTCAATTAATTGAAAATTTTGCCGTGGACGGTACTTGCAACCTAAATCGACGCTAAAAAAGACGAAGTGACGAAACATTATGGTATGTTATTTCACGTGCAAAAGGAGTAGCGTGAGGTTGAGTGAAGATTACTAGCGGACTTCTCTTTACAGAGGATGAATAATACTAAGAATTACGGTTAGTGTTAGGGCACTGCTAATTGTTTGTTTGTAAAACCAAAATATTTGACAGCAAAAGGTGCCTTGTCCCGCATAGACTAAAAGTGAGGGTGTGGACTGATATATAAGTGAAAGGCTGTTCAATTTTCACGACTGAAGAGAATGGGCTAAATGGGCAGCATCCTATTATACCTAGATGGGATTATTAAGTGTATTTTTAACACTTGCGTTGCCCAATCAAAAAATTGGTGCTAATCAATTATTATAATAATAATTTTAAAACTGTGTTCTTTTTGCTAATATATATTTAGCGATTCTGTTCAATATTTACAATTTCAACGTCTATTTTTGTTGTTTCATAGTATTTGATATGCTCATTCAGAGATTTTGTTTTGTGCCGCGCGCTAATTGTTAGCAATGCTATGAGGGGCAAATAATTGCTTAAAATAGTATTATCATGTCCCAGAGTCCGATTCCATTTCTTCCGTTAATATATATTTAGTGATTATGTTCAATATTTACAATTTCAACTTTTATTTTTGTTGTTTCTTAGTATATGATATGCTCATTCAGAGATTTTGTTTTGTGCCGCGTGCTAATTGTTAGCAATGCTGTGAGGGGCAAATAATTGCTTAAAAATAGTATTATCATGTCCTAGAGTCCGATTCCATTTCTTCCGTTCGTTGTCATTATTTCCCAATAGGCAACACGCTCTAATACTTGTATGAGCATAGAGAATCACGAGTTGAAATGGACTGTAGTTGCAAGACACTGAGGAAAATAAGTATAAGACAACTGCATATTTCATTGTAATCGAAACTGATGAATAAGCACATAGAAAACACCCATCTCTCAAATATTTAACGGCAAAAGAGACAAAAGTTCTTGATCAATCACTAAAGAAACACCTTACACGCCAAAAAGACCTTAAAAAAAAAGATTTTCTTGATCTTCAGAAAAGGAAAACAAGAAACACAACTATACAAGCAAGCATGATTTCCCAGAGCTATTTAAGTCCTCATAGAATCGGGGCTCGGTTGCAATTAGAAAACTACTGCTCCATGAGATACGAAGAATACCTAACGGTAATAGTGTGAAAATTGTAGTCGATCGTATGTGTGTTCGCATAAATCAAATAAAGGAATTAGACAAATTTGAATCAAGTACAGACGAATAAGTGACTAGATGATTGATCCAAGCCCGACGAATTCACGTCGTGTCGTTAAGACGAACTTGTCCCTTCCACCGGTACCCAAGATTTTGTGGACAATCGCCTCCCAGGATAGAACGGATCACTATTTCGTTAAAGCCATACTTCTTCAACAAAAATTCTTCGAACGCAACTTCGGGAATTACCGCACAGATGAGAGTGAATGAATGGAGGTTTTTCGGAAAACAGAAGGAATGCTCGTATATGTTTCGAAAAAATCCAAATGTATTATATAAAGATCTAATCGAAGAATCACGAATTCACGATTGTTTGGAGTTCAGTTATTGCCAAATCAACACATTCATTCTGCGTTCGGTAATAAAATCGATAGGTTTAATTCGGACCCGATCAGATCCCTCGACTATGAGGGACGGTGGCGGCAACGTATGCCGATGGACCGATCTAACTTTGTGTAAGACCTCTGTCCTTCACAAAAGTGGGGTGCCCCTTGAGTCCCAAACCCATTGGAAAGGTTCAACTATTTAAACCTAATTTCTTTCTTTCTTTTATCTCATGTGGGACTTCTTCAACCACACTTTCATTCATATTCTAAGGGCTTTTTGGAACACCAAAATCCCAACAAAATGACTCCATTAATCTTATCCTTTGAGCTTATATTGATTTAGTGCAGTTCAATCTTATTTCTTTATGTCGTAATAGTCTCGAATCCATCATATCGACTTTGATGCTAAATTCTAGTGCAATCTTTATAAGGGTAAGTCATGAATGGTTAGAGACGAAATCGTCATAAAGTTTTGATGATGGATAAGTTGATGATGGAAATGAGAGGGTAGCATTTTCCTTTGTATTTTGTCTTCAAGCTGTCGTGTTCTTAATAGAGCAGAAGAGGGTAGACCATACATAGATCTGTTGACACCTAAATTTTGACTTTTTAAAATTCATTTACTTAAGTACATAAAAAAATGAGAATTTGTTCTCACCAAAAATTAATTTTTCATGCATTGCATATTTAATTTTTTGTCGGTCATGCATTTTATTATGGCTAACGACGGAGGATTTGAGCTTAAATTGACAAACGATTGGATTGAGCGTGAGGGAGGTGTGCCGAAAGGCTTATGAAGTTTTAAACTTAAAAGAAATTTTTCCACAGGGACTGAATTGCAAATACATAAAACTTCAGGGACTGAATTGCAAATACATAAAATTTCAGGGGTTGAATTGCAAATACATAAAATTTTAGGGATAGTGGAGAAATAAGAAAGGAAGACGGAGAAGGGGAGATATAGAAGGGAAGATGGAGAAATTAGAAAGGAAGATGGAGAAGGGAAGATGGAGAAATTAGAAGGAAAGATGGAGAATGGAAGATGGTAGAATTAGAAGGGAAGATGAAGAATTAGAATGGGAGATGGAAAGATTAGAATGAAAGATGATGAATTAGAAGGGAAGATGGAGATAAAGAATGGAGGATGGTGGAATTAGAAGGGAAGATGGAGATAAAGAAGGGAAGATGATGGAATTAGAAGGGAAGATGAAGTTAGTGGAAAAATTAGAATGATAGATGAAGATAGAGAAAGGAAGATGGGGGAGTAGGCTATAAAAGGAGGAAGATTAGAGAGAAATAGGAGGACTTTGGAGATTGAGGAAAAAAATTTGAAGAGATTTCAAGAGAAAAAATTTTGAGAGAGAAAAATTCACCGCAGTGGAACAAGCCTTGGCGACGTGACGGATTCATCTCCAACGAGCTCTAGGTGCATCAGCATGTGCAATTATCTGGTAACTTAATTTTTCGTGTTTAGATGACGAAATCTCGAAAACAAATATACTGAACACTCGTAGATAACTTCGAGATCTTCGATTTGATATATTATGGCGTGAAAATGGACGTCGTTTGCTATGTCAAAAGGGTCCCGAAATGGAGAGCAGAAATCTGGAAATATGGTGATCAGAACCTCAGATGGAATTTTTCTGATCTGACCTTTCATGCTAAATGATTTTCCATGGGTTATTCTAGACTTCGTTTCATAAAGACCTCTTCATGACATTTGTTTCTAACATCTTAATGCATAACATATAAAAAATACAAAAATATTCATGCACGTTTCGTATTTTTAATGTATTTAATGAAATCATGCAATTCTGTTGGCGTCCTTGAGTCTGAGTGTTTTTCTGTGCGTGGTCATATTGATTCGTAGTTATCTCATGTTTAGAGTCTTCTTTTGAAACTTCACAAAAAATGAAAGTTGTTCATTGGGGTCTTGTTTAGTAGACTAGAAAGTTTGGTGCATTAATTTTGAGATTTGAGTGTCCATTTGAGCTTAATCCTGAAGTATGTCTGTTCTGTGAAATTTGTTTGTTTGCTGCTGAGCTCTCATGAAAAACCATTTTCTACACGAAAATGAGTATCTCTTCAGTAAGAATGTAAAACATGAAAGTTGTCAACGACACATTTTCCCATCCACATAAAAAATCTCAGAATTGTTTCATACATTTCATTATTTCTTTTGTATTTTATGGTTACTGCTTTCTCCCTAAGAATGTTCATGGACAGTATGATTTAATTCGTATTTTTTGTGTTAATGCATTGGAAAATGTAAAAAAATGGTCTCAATGAAGTTTAATCAGCACGTGTTAAAATTTCTTTGAGTTTTTGAATTGTCTTAACTCATTGGTGATTGTGCATGTTCGATTGGATAAGTTTATTATTTTCATTTGGCTTTCGGCCCGATGCTTCGAAAACTGGAGGATGACCAATGTCCATTCCGGTCCGTTTTGTTGTACTCCCGACCCACGAGGCTTGGCGACCGGTGTTTGACCGATGTCCATTCCGGTCCATTTTTGTTGTATTCCCGATCATGTCTCGGGTTTTATTTAATTGGTCTGTAATTATTCACCCGACGAGTTGCGGGTTTTATTTTCACTGTCCTTAGGGTAGTTTTACTTTACCTGCTCTCTCTTCACATCTTCGTTTGCTTTAGGTGATTTTGCATTCTTTATAATACATCGAAAAAATCTAAAAAAAAATAATAAAAAGAAAACCCAAAAAAAATTGCACCTTTAAACCTCAAGTGAAAATTTATCAAAATTGCCAAGTTGAACATTTTCATGAAATTGGTACCGAAAGGGCGTTAATTGAAAAATTAGCGTAATCAAGTCCCCGAACTCATTAATCTCTGGTTCGTAGGAATAAAGTATTTCTCCTGATGCTTTATTTAGGTGTCTAATCAACCTACCCAAAATGATTAGTGGCGACTCCAAGATAAATCCTTCTTTTGATGAAATTAAACTTAAGTCACGATTTGGTAGAACTCGGGAGAGTTCGAGCTATGCTAGTTAATTCAATTTAATTAACATGGTAATCCATTAATTTTAAAAATTGGGAAACCGATTTTTTTAGGTCGCGACAGCTTGGCGACTCCGCTGGGGACTTGTTCTTAATTTTTGAAAAAATTTAAGAACCTAGAGGACTTTGGCCAAGAAAATTTCATGAAAATTCATTCGGTTTGACTTGGTTGGATTCTAATCTTTAGGTGTTAAATGGTTTTGCAGATAGGAGTTATAAGGGGTGACGTGTTTGGCTAACCCATTGTTTTCTAGGTTTGGTGTGTGGGAATTAGAATTTAAATTTTGCACATTTTCGAAGCGGTGTTTGCATTTAATTATTGTGCATGATTAATTGCTTTAGCACTACATCACACACGTCCTTGGCCGGACCTAGGCCACTAGTTTTTGGATGGTATTGTGATTTGGTTCTAGCGTTCGGCGTGAGATCACGTCGAAAGTTAGCCCAGATTCAATCCCGAACCTCTTTTCAAAAATGAGTTTAAAAGTTAGGCCTCAGGCTTGGTAAGATTACCAAAGCAGTGGTTTTAATTTTTAACTCGAGCAGCCGAAGTGGGAAGGCCCGGCTAATCCTGATTACGTCGTAGAGGATCACGGCTAATCTTGATTATGTGCGCGAGATTGTCGCCTTGCCGTAAGTCTTTCGTTTCAATTTGTGGGCTTTTAGTGTAGATAGGCTAAGATTTAAACTCACAATTCATGTGCATGTCTATGCAATTTGCATGGTATTTTTTTTTCAAAGTGAAGTAAGTTCTCTAATTTCATCTTGCATTTATTCCATTTTGGGTTGGTCCATGACATTGTTAGATTGGTCGAATTTTTCAAGGAAATGCAATTCGATGAATTTCTCCCAATGTTCTAATTTACCTTTCTGTGTTCAAATTTTGGGCAAACACCCTTAATGAAAGTCGTAACCAACATGATGATCTTCCACATATAAAAAAATCAGAACCAATGGACGTCATTTGCTTGGGACGAAGTTGGGCCAACCTCACGTTTTTCTAAATAGGTGAAAAATGCAAAGCATTCTCTCGAGCCTCTTCGACTCAATTTTGGATCCCGACCAAAGAATGAAAAATGTCTAATGGACTCTGATCTTGCACTTTAAAAATTTTCAGATAAATCCAATCAGTTTTCCATTTAATACAGAATTTGTGATCCAATGCAAAGAAGTCTGAAATTTTGGCAGTTTTCTAACCTCATCTTGTTTCATTAATAAGCACTGCTAAACAAGCTTTTTTGCTAGAAATCAAAACATGAAAGTTGGAGAATGGACTTTAAAGTATTGGCCTGAAAAAGTTTAGACCTTAACTCACATTTTTTATGGGCCTTTCGTTCATTAGACAGAAACTGGACAAATCAGCTTTCTGAACAAATTTTCTCCAAAGATGCATTAAACTGTATTGATCTGTACATTTTTTGGATAAAATCAAAACATGAAAGTTGTGCATAATCATCTTAGCCATGTGTCTGTAAATTTGGGCATCATTTTGAGCACTTGTTGAATTTTCACGAATTTTTTGTCAAAAGTGGACGAACTGAAATCTTCTGAAATGGAATCCTGTCACTGTATGTACACCATCACCTTTGCCCACGAGTTACACTCAGATGAGAAAGATTCTAGGCACATGTCATGGACCGACCTTTTTTTGAACACATACTCATTATTCCCTCTACTTTTACAGGGAATTATAGGTACCCCAGGCGGGAGCAAATTGGACTCGTTAGTGATAACAAACCAGGAATAATCATGAAGAATACAAAACGACAGAAAATTACCGATGTACTAGCCGATAACCCTGGGGGCAAGCGAAGAGATCAAACCTCCCGGAGACAGAATTGTGTCAATCAGTCAACATGTATAAGTTATGTATTGTGATCAGGCGTGGGGGCATTCTTAATGTATTGGAGGGGCTCCTGTATTTTTGTTGAAAAAAGCGTAAACAGTGTAATCGAGAACCCATGAAGCGTGTATATTGATCCGACCCTGCAACGCCTTCTTGATTTAATCGACTAAAAACTTGCTTTTTAACTCCTTCGGATTCGAACCACGTGGAGAATTTTGGTGGATCGGAGAATTATTATTGAGCATGGCCTACATACGTTTCTCCCAATGCTACAGGCGACCGACACATTCAAGTGGACGCCGAAAGAGATAAGGCGTGAGTAAAGTAGGGCACGCAACAAGAGGCCGGGTTCATTATTAGCACATTGACCGAGTGGTTGCAGCTGTATTAATTTGAATGACCAGTCACGGGCCTCACTATGATCGGTGGGGGCTGCCACTGAATCCTTTTTCCGTGGTTTCGATATCATCATCAGAGAAAAGTAATGGGGGTCTCGCTTTTGTCTGTTAGATGATGGGCCATCATTTTACAACCACCATCTGTCAAGATTAGATAAGATTGAGGCAGTCCTACCAGTTGAAGTAGAAATACACTTCATACGTATTCCTTCGGAGGTACAGTTGACAGTAGCGGACTGGATCCAGCAGAGGTAGATGACCTCGTCTTGTGAAGATTGCTGCCGACAGTCCCTCTTCTAGAAGAGAAGATTGCACCGAACTATTCATATGACGTCAAGAAAGTCCTCCCAGAAGGTGCTCTGATCCTAACCAAGTCGGATACTTGTATTGACTCTGATTTCGTGAGGAAACGAAGAGATGGCGCAAAGATAAAAATATAGACATGCGAAACATTCCTTTTATTCCATACATCAACAGGTTTTACAATAGCTCACCGGGGAGGAAAGGTAAAGCCAAACTGGGCCCTGATAACCATTACGAAAGAGCTCAACTGACTCTCCAAACAGTTGATACTCTGGGTGTACCGGGCGCTCTCGGGATTAAGCTCCGCGAGTCTAAAGAAGAGGCGATCGCACTTCTCCTTAGCCTGGGCCATACTGGTCTCATAATGCTCGACGGCAAACTCCAAATCCGAGATCGCCGCCCTCTCGAAAGCAATGTCTGCCGTAATGTCATCAAGTCTCTTCTGCAGCCAACCGCATTTGCATCTCATCACAATATTGCCTGGCTCCTGTTCGCTGTAAGTTCGGACCAAGGCTAGACGGTTCACCAGCTTTCCCCTCTCACGAATCAGCCACGAAAGCTGATCGTTGGCGAACTTGAGAGCCTTCTTGTGATTATCAGCCACAAATGTGACTGTTGCCAGACGCTCGTGCCGGTCTTGGTAACGAGCTTTCACGACGGCAGTTACAAGGATCGTCTCATAAGCGCGATTATAGGCAGCTAGGAAATTGATGAAGAGGGTCGAGAAGTTCCGATACTCCTTCCCCAGTTGGGTACCCTCAACAGAAGCAGCGTCCACGGTCCTGAATAAACCGAGGATTTCAGCCTCAACAGTAGAGTTTTGGGCTATATGATGGTAACCTCTACCAAGAAGATTGTAGAGTCTCTCCCACCCAGCTAGGACTTCGGCGGAGAAGGTATGGTTAGGAGAATTGGCCATTTTTGAAAGCAGAATATGAAATAAAGGGGGAGAGAGGTGAGGCAGATGAGCGGAATGCGAAGATGGTAATCTGCTTTGAAGTAATTATTGATTTTATAGTGATGGTATCAACCAGTCAAGATTTCTCTTATCCACCATACTCTATTAGGCATCACCCTCGTTAGCTCGAATTTCAGTTAGACAGCGACCTCAAGCCAAGCAAAATCCGACGTCTTTGCGGAAAAGCTGGATGAGACGCCACCACTTTGGAAAAGAAAGAATAAAAAAACGAGCTGAGTGGGAGACAAGGAAATTTTCGGCAGAAAGGGAGATACGACTCGTCCTTATCGGAGAACTCGCTCGCAAATCGACGGTGGAGACGACGACGGGAGCCCTACCACTATGAAAAGATGAGAAAAGACGAGACAAGCAAGAGACACGCAGGAAAGATTGAGAAAGACAGAACTCTCGGGAGAGGCAATACAGATGCTAAGCCCACGCCAAATTTTAAAAGAGACATCCTCCTGATAATCTTCATCCATACTTTGAATAGAGTTTTAAAGCATACACGATTCAGAGTGAGTGAGAATACAAGAGAAGATAACAGATCTTGAGAAATCATCAACCAAATCGAAGATGTCTCAACCCAATACTCCCGAGAGCTATCGTTGCTTGCTGAATATGGGAGAGGAAGAGTTCGAAGCCTTGTTTGGGATCGAGCCCATGGAGCCTGGCCCTTCCGCCAACGACGTCCAAGATCTCAGTAAAGATAAGGACAATAACGGTAAGGGTCAAAAGAAGCGTTACCGTCGCCATACTAAGGAGCAAGTACAAAGGCTTGAGGATTTCTTCAGAACATGCCCTATGCCAGACGGCAAACAGAAAATGGAACTGAGTCAAGAGTTAGGACTTGAACCTTCGCAAATCAAGTTCTGGTTTCAAAATAGGCGAACCCGAATGAAGACTCGTCATGAGCACAACGAAGCCGAGTTTCTAAGAGTTGAAAATGAAAACCTTCGAGCGGAAAACAAGATGTATAAAGAGGCTTTTGATTCCGCCACCTGCCCCAACTGCAACAGCCTCCTCCTCGCCTTCGATGAAATGCATGATCTGAGGATCGAAAATGCACGTTTAAGAGGAGAGTTAGACCAGTTTATAACAGGATCGAGTTCTATTGGAAGAAGGTACAAAAGGACCAATGCTACTGGATCATCATCAATACCTCCTGAGGGAGAAGGGACAGATCACCACCAAGCGGACATTGACGATGATCTTTTCGCCATAATCAACCAGTTTGATATCGGTAAAGCATTGAAGCTGTGATGCACATGCTCAGCCAGTGACCACCAGACCTTTAACATGGCCGACGCGTACCTAGTCCGGAATGGAGCCAGCTGATTATGGAAAAGCCTGCAGATGGGGAAGAAAAATCAATCCGGAATGAATGAATATGCTTTATCTTGCGCGGGATGTTGTCTTCTTTTATGAATGTCTAGAATTGGCGTGAAAGCAAGAAGTAATCATTTTCCTTTCCCCAATTAAATGCTCGAATCTGGCACCACACCAAACTCATAGTGAATTTATTGCGAGTAAAAAGCCGCGCGAACTAGAAGGGTAAAGCAGTATCATTTCAATTTACTCTCAATTGTCCTGATTCTAAATTAGATCCCTTCTGTTTACAGGAATTTGCAAATTGATCCGAAAATACAGTCGTACCCAAAAATGAAATTCCCCGATTAAACAAAACTTTAGGCAAATAGATTCGTGGACATCGCCACAGAATGGACGGCTTCAAATGAGGAATATGTGAACGAAAGACCCAAACAATCTCAAAGAAGAGTAATTCTGTATCGTTCTAATTTGCTCATACTCGTCTCGAGTTCTGAATTATTTTATTCCATTCTTAACAAGGTTTGTAAACCGCCCTGAAAAATACAGTGACCTAGAATTACCCAGTACAATACAATAACACCGTGTCATCTCAAGGATTGACTCTTAAAAGGAACCTCCATGAGCGCCTGCAGTCTTGTGGACCACATGGCATGGGGAATGACAGTGGTCCGAGACGTTTCGAGTTCGATCCCCAGGGTTGGGGAATATTGTAAATGTTGTAAATAAATAACACACTTTTTTGCACATTTCTTTTTTGCAGAAAGAAACAAGAATACTCGACGAACGAGACCGAAGTCAATACTTTGCCATAACCTTGGTTCTGATGTTGAAGTGTCCAACGAAGGTCGAGAGAAACTCAACCCAGTAAAACTGGTAAAAGGATCGTACAAGGCATTCAAGACAGAGGGAAACGTTTACACTAACATGTCAAAGGAGACAACCCCCAGGGGCAATTCAAATTCTCCCATCATTGAGAATTTTCTTCCATACTTGCACATTCTGCAAATACGCGTGATGCAAAAAAAAATCTTCACATCTGCATTGTGTTTACACATTCCATGATTTATGCATGACTACTCTGCATGTTTAATTTGCCAAATCTGAGACGCACTTCTAGATGTCGCCCACTTGACGGACATACAATTTGGTCCAAATGAATGGATTTCTTCAATTCAAGTCCACAAGAAGTATATACAAGGGTAAAGCAGTATCGTTCCAAATTTTTTCAGAATATGAAGAATATATACTGACGCATTTCCTTTCATTTTTGCAGGGGTCATCACTGTGCCAGATAGGTAAGTATCCATTCCCCTTAAAACTCAATAAAATCCAAAGAAAAATCTTGGAATTCTCAAAGCAGGCGCCAAAGTTTCTGCAACTCATTCACATGGACAAAGACAACTCATGATCCCCAGAGTCTTCTTGCATGCTTGCATGACTTGTTCATCAAGATTTTCACAAAAAAATCTCATGAGTTATTTGATATCGATCGATCAAGGCAAATCTTTACTTCACCGACCCTTTGGCCATGCGACATCAGCTAAAGGAACATCGGGCAAATAGAAGAAGTCCTTGTCCACCAAATTCCCAAAATCAAACTCCCAGCTAGGGCATATACGGGGGCAATTTTGGATTCTGCCAAAACCTGGCCTGATTGAAAACAAAGCAAACTGATACGAGCTCCAACTTGGAAGAAAGAGAAATGTCCTATCTCTTTATCATATGTCTTTCAAAGTAACACCCAATTTTCTTCTTGCAGGTGCCAAGCTAGAGGATATGCCTTTGATTGCTACTACTGAAGCAAGTCAAAACCAGAGCTTCCCAATATTCGTTCACTCCATCATTTTAAGACCCTATTCATGCACATTCTTTTTATGCAGGGTTAATTGTGGGAACGAGTAATCAACCAGAGTTCAAATTCAAATCCCCAGCAATGACTATGTCTGGGGCAATTCCCAATTTTGGCAAAAGCCATGATCACCTGATGTGATCCATCCTGATGGAAATAAGGCAAACAAGGGCATTCGACCAACCATGTTGGTCTTCGTCATATCACAACTAGAGCGAACATATTCTGGGGCAAACATGAGAATGAGCTCATCCTCGACTCAAACTCGTTTGATCCCCTCGCATGCCTTGGGGCAACTTAGATTCCCCTTCATCTGTTTTTGAGAAGCATGACAATTCTGATTAATTGCCACATCTGTCTGGTTGAAAAAATGCTTGCACATTGTGTGGTTCATACATGATTGTTCTTCATGATTAATTTACCAACTTTGAATAAGGAACGTAAATTACATATGATGCATCGGATGGACAGAATGGGGCATGACAGGATGATGAAAGGCAAACCATTCCCATACACGTCCCGCAGTATAATCCCTAGTGAGATGAGCGGTAGTTAGGATCCGCATTCCTCGAAGCGATGGGTTTTCTCGCAAAAGGTACGATAGCCGTAGTGACAGAGGCATCCAATTCTCTATCCAAACACTACAGGTGTCCATTGCAAACCTTTTTGAGCGGCGGTTTCATTTTCTCAACCCTGTCAAGAACCACCCCACATTGGGGCAAGACGAGGTAATTCCAGCAGCGGCATGAGATAAATGGTTAGAAATTCTCTTGCTCAGACTAGCATCAATCTTCGGGTGTTTCTTTACATTGAACTCGAACTTTAATTCAAGTGCCTTAGGATGATGAAGAACATTCATTTCTCTATCCTATACACTACATCCATCGTACAGCCCAATTGAGCCTGTATATTCATTTCTCAAGCCCATATTGGTGATCATTGCTCATTTCAAAGCAAAGATAACGCCTTCCCCCCAAGGAGCAGAACTGAAGATAATTGGGCCAATAGAGAATTCTCGAATGAGCCCATTTCATATGCTAGACTTTTCATGTAATGTCTAGTATCACCTTTTGAAAATCATCTTGTTGCTAAAATTCAAAGCCACAAGATTGTCAAAGAGAAAAAGAAAAAATGTAGCCTAAAGAAAATGGGCCTACTCCCAAACAAAAGGAGTCGAGAATAAGAAAAGCAAAGCCTACTCCAAAGAATCTCGGGCAGAAAAAGCAAAGTGCCTATCAAAAGCAAGGCCAATGCCCATACATCTGTAATGAATTTCTGACTTCGAACATGCATTTTGAATTCCCGAAAAAGGATGCCCAAAGAAGTCAGTTTGCAAAGTGTAAAAGAACTACCACCCCTCAGCCAATGGTGGTATTCATTGAAGACAAATTCAGGAAGGTCAAAGATCGGTGACAATACTGCAATGATCACCGGCACCAAGCTCTTCTCATATATTTTTCTAAGCCAAAACGAGCCTTTTCGTTTCTCAGTTCCCAAATCCTAACCTACGTTACAACCCTTCAAAGCCTCTTCTGATTAGGGCATATGAATTAACGTAGAGTTAAATGATTTTAAGCATCGCTCGAAGAAGTTCGAGCAAAATTATTTCTCTCTCATTTTTGCAGGGTTCTTGACTTGTAAACTCGAAGCAGATGATGAAGATGTCTTTCAAAAAAGCCTTGACTCCACAGAAGTCCCATTTGGTAAACTATTGACCTAGCCTATATTACGGTCCCAATCAAGACCTCCAGATCGGCTTGGTCGTACCAATTGCAAGATTACTCAAACCCTTGTTGAATGCGATGACGGTAAGATTGAGTGATTTCTCTTGAATCCTGCAAATCAGGAGAAACAGCTTTTCTCGAGAGTAGGAGAAAGCCCTTTCAGACTAAAGTCCCCCATTCAAAGTACATTTGAGGTATTCACAATGTAATAACCTCCTTGAACAGAATTGGTGATGCAAACTTGACAGAATAGTTTTGCATAAATCCACCAAGTGAATTTCAACATACATGCCTGTACATGTTACATCTAACATTGTCTGTGCACATGCATTTCTGATATTCAAACTACCTCATGAGGTCTTGAAATTCATCCAAGGATGATTGAGTGAATAAGCCGTGTTGGCAAGTGCCCACCTGGCAAGCTTCCAAGCTCCCAGGTAAGTATATCTTCAACCTGAGCCTTCTGATGATTGTTAAGGCACTCAAATCTGTTGCGACACATACAGTCATTCAAATATTCACCTTCTTCAGTGAAGCGTGATTTTTATGAAATACATGTCGCATTAGCATTGATTTGGTCTATGCGCGTAATTTTGCTTCAAGAGAATAAATAGGTATGATGCAGTCAGCCTGTCTACTCCTTGACCATTCGTTCAGAAGACCCAGGTAAGTTTTCTGAACCCATTTTTGAATATCTTGTGTTTACACTGATAAGGCTTGTGTAGCACACCCTCTCGATGTGGTCACCGCCCTGTGAGATTGGCGGCATATCTCCCTTTCAGATCATCAAGGACTAGCTCTAATGATCTTGAAAGAAATCTACCTCTCAACTACCCAAAAAAACCCAGGTAAGTTTTCTGAACCCTTTTCAAAATCGCTAGCTTTGAGTTTGCACCAATGAGAAAACACACTCCTTAATTTCATCCAGTTCATAATCGACATACTCTTGTGATCTGCATGAAACATTTGTTCGAACCATGATCGACATGCTCTCGTGGTCTCGACAAATTTTATCAAAATCATAATCGACATGCTCTTGTGATTTTGGTACCCTATCAAGTTCATGATCGACATGCTCTCATGTTCTTGATCTTATCCATCCAGTTCATAATCGACATGCTCTTGTGTCTGGATGCTTGTGCGAACCATGATCGACATACTCTCGTGGTCTCGACAAATTTTATCAAAAACCATAATCGACATGCTCTTATGGTTTTGATACCCTTTCAGATCATCAAGGACCAGCTCTAATGATTTTGAAAGAAACTATGTGACTCCACTCGAAGAGATGCAGTGGACGCATCCCCTTACAGATCTTGCGCTTTCTCGCGTCAGGGGGAAACCTCTGGTAACGGATAGGCACCAGTACCTTAAGATTCTTGCATCCACAAAATGCCTGGAGCTTAAGGGAATCACCAGCATTATGAAGTGTCTGGTAAGACCGACATTTTATATGCGATCCATGTGCAGGTTTCTTTAATCCGTTTCCTCGGAGCAGAGAAATCTTAACACATGTTATTTACAGTCCTGCACATCATGCATCATTGCACTTGCATATAAAATGGGATTAAAACTCCCCCACAAAAAAAAAATCATCATCATTCATTTGCATTGTCAAAATTTAGGTTCAATTTTGTCTTTGAGCGAAACCTCTACGAGTCTCCGCTCAAAGAGGGGCAGCTGTTGACACCTAAATTTTGACTTTTTAAAATTCATTTACTTAAGTACATAAAAAAATGAGAATTTGTTCTCACTAAAAATTAATTTTTTCATGCATTGCATATTTAATTTTTTGTCGGTCATGCATTTTATTATGGCTAACGACGGAGGATTTGAGCTTAAATTGACAAACGATTGGATTGAGCGTGAGGGAGGTGTGCCGAAAGGCTTATGAAGTTTTGAACTTAAAAGAAATTTTTCCACAGGGACTGAATTGCAAATACATAAAACTTCAGGGACTGAATTGCAAATACATAAAATTTCAGGGGCTGAATTGCAAATACATAAAATTTTAGGGATAGTGGAGAAATAAGAAAGGAAGATGGAGAAGGGGAGATATAGAAAGGAAGATGGAGAAATTAGAAAGGAAGATGGAGAAGGGAAGATGGAGAAATTAGAAGGAAAGATGGAGAATGGAAGATGGTAGAATTAGAAGGGAAGATGAAGAATTAGAATGGGAGATGAAAAGATTAGAATGAAAGATGATGAATTAGAAGGGAAGATGGAGATAAAGAATGGAGGATGGTGGAATTAGAAGGGAAGATGGAGATAAAGAAGGGAAGATGATGGAATTAGAAGGGAAGATGAAGTTAGTGGAAAAATTAGAATGATAGATGAAGATAGAGAAAGGAAGATGGGGGAGTAGGCTATAAAAGGAGGAAGATTAGAGAGAAATAGGAGGACTTTGGAGATTGAGGAAAAAAATTTGGAAAGATTTCAAGAGAAAAAATTTTGAGAGAGAAAAATTCACCGCAGTGGAACAAGCCTTGGCGACGTGACGGATTCATCTCCAACGAGCTCTAGGTGCATCAGCATGTGCAATTATCTGGTAACTTAATTTTTCGTGTTTAGATGACGAAATCTCGAAAATAAATATACTGAACATTCGTAGATAACTTCGAGATCTTCGATTTGATATATTATGGCGTGAAAATGGACGTCGTTTGCTATGTCAAAAGGGTCCCGAAATGGAGAGCAGAAATCTGGAAATATGGTGATCAGAACCTCAGATGGAATTTTTCTGATCTGACCTTTCATGCTAAATGATTTTCCATGGGTTATTCTAGACTTCGTTTCATAAAGACCTCTTCATGACATTTGTTCATAAGATCTTAATGCATAACATATAAAAAATACAAAAATATTCATGCACGTTTCATATTTTTAATGCATTTAATGAAATCATCCAATTCTGTTGGCGTCCTTGAGTCTGAGTGTTTTTCTGTGCGTGGTCATATTGATTCGTAGTTATCTCATGTTTAGAGTCTTCTTTTGAAACTTCACAAAAAATGAAAGTTGTTCATTGGGGTCTTGTTTAGTAGACTGGAAAGTTTGGTGCATTAATTTTGAGATTTGAGTGTCCATTTGAGCTTAATCCTGAAGTATGTCTGTTCTGTGAAATTTGTTTGTTTGCTGCTGAGCTCTCATGAAAAACCATTTTCTACACGAAAATGAGTGTCTCTTCAGTAAGAATGTAAAACATGAAAGTTGTCAACGACACATTTTCCCATCCACATAAAAAATCTCAGAATTGTTGCATACATTTCATTATTTCTTTTGTATTTTATGGTTACTGCTTTCTCCCTAAGAATGTTCATGGACAGTATGATTTAATTCGTATTTTTTGTGTTAATGCATTGGAAAATGTAAAAAAATGGTCTCAATGAAGTTTAATTAGCACGTGTTAAAATTTCTTTGAGTTTTTGAATTGTCTTAACTCATTGGTGATTGTGTTCGATTGGATAAGTTTATTATTTTCATTTAGCTTTCGGCCCGATGCTTTGAAGACTGGAGGATAACCGATGTCCATTCCGGTTCGTTTTGTTGTACTCCCGACCCACGAGACTTGGCGACCGGTGTTTGACCGATGTCCATTCCGGTCCATTTTTGTTGTATTCCCGATCATGTCTCGGGTTTTATTTAATTGGTCTGTAATTATTCACCCGACGAGTTACGGGTTTTATTTTCACCGTCCTTAGGGTAGTTTTACTTTACCTGCTCTCTCTTCACATCTTCGTTTGCTTTAGGTGATTTTGCATTCTTTATAATACATCGAAAAAATCTAAAAAAAATAATAAAAAGAAAACCCAAAAAAAAATTGCACCTTTAAACCTCAAGTGAAAATTTATCAAAATTGCCAAGTTGAACATTTTCATGAAATTGGTACCGAAAGTGCGTTAATTGAAAAATTAGCGTAATCAAGTCCCCGAACTCATTAATCTCTGGTTCGTAGGAATAAAGTATTTCTCCCGATGCTTTATTTAGGTGTCTAATCAAACTATCCAAAATGATTAATGGCGACTCCAAGATAAATCCTTCTTTTGATGAAATTGAACTTATGTCACGATTTGGTAGAACTCGGGAGAGTTCGAGCTATGCTAGTTAATTCAATTTAATTAACATGGTAATCCATTAACTTTAAAAATTGGGAAACCGATTTTTTTAGGTCGCGACAAGATCGATCATCAATATTAACAGCAATAGCTAATCCGTGTACAAACTTCAAGTGACAAAAAGTCAATTTTCTTTGGTCATTCAACAAGTCAATACATACTCCAAGGCAAAAGGATATTGTTGACAAGATGACTACATGAAGAAGCGGATTAATCAAAGAAACTAGAATCGCAAATGCATAGAAAATTAGAAAATTGATTATCATTTCACACTTAATCATCCACAATGCAAATTAGTTGGGGCGGAGGGAGGAGGGGGGGAGCACGAAGGAACCCACTTCATGTATGGGCCTAAAATAGGCGCTTTCGCAGCAATTAGAATCACAAAGAATTAATTAGCAAGACATTAGTGGTATGATGGGTACTATTCCAAGAGCTGCACCTACTCCAATTGGGTTCTCTTGGATCTTCAATTTTGCAGTAGATGAGGACCCAAGCATGGTGTATAGTGTTTGCTTAGGAAATTACCAAAAAAAAATCATAAATGTATGATGACTAATTCAATCATAAACTTTTTTTTGCCAAGTTAGTTATAAATTGTTTGATGATTTACTAATATAGTAATTTGAGCCAATTTTGGTTGGAAATTGCTAACGTAGACGCCAACAATTCTACATGACACAATTGGTACTGATGTAAACAATTTTTGTAATTTTTATTGCTTAGTTACTTCTTTTCTTTTCTTTTTTCCCCCAACTCTAGGCTGGCAAAGGTTTGGTGGTGTGGGTGAGGGTGTCAAGGCCCTTACCAAGATCCAAGCGAGGGGCTCAAGGTCCTCACCCAAATCCAAGTGAGGGCTATGACCATCGTCAGCCAACAAGCATGGCCCTTGCCCATGGCCGACAAGGGCATTGCCAATTGTGGTAGGGACCATGCTAGCTAGAAATCCAAGGAAGGAAAAAAAAAAGTAAAGAGAAGAAAAGAAAAAAAGGCAAAAGGGAGAAAAAGAAAAAATCAGATTTTCTTTTTTAATTGCAAAATTTGTCCATTCAATGCCTGTCATGCCACATAGGACTATTCTCATCTACGTTAGAGATTTTTGGCCAATAGTGGCCAAAAAACTACATTGAAAAATCATAAAAAAAAAGGTTGCTATTAAATTAGTAAAATTAAAAAGTTGATAACTGAATTGACCACCATACAATATATTTAGCACTTTTTCGTAATTTTCATGTGTTTTTTTATTGAATCAACCCTCCTCGCGTGTCATCTCCTGTTCAAGTGGCGAAAAAGTCAATGGTAGATGGTTTTTTTGCACAGTAATGCCTAAGTCATAAATCCGTCTTTTGTGGACGGAAAGGGCAAGAAATACAGGATTAAGGATGAGCAAAAAAATCATGATCCATCAAATTGGATCGGACCATACCCAACCAGTTAATTTTTTTATGGAACTAACATGTACTAGTTCAGTTTCTAGTTCCAATTTTCTAGAATCAGCGATTACTAGTTCGGTTTATAGTTTCAAGTGGGAACCATCCAACCAGCTCAATCGTACTAGTCCTTTTATATAATACAAATGTATATTCTTTTAATTAAAGCCATCTCTCTTAAAGGCCCAGAATCCAGAACCATCCGCCTAAAAAAAAGGAGTCCAGACCTAATTTATTTTCATGTGTGATATGTGTTGCACCTATGGATGCATTTGAAATCCTCCGTTAATTAGTTGATCAATTGCTGTTGTATTTTCCATGATACTGGACTCTATTGCTAACAATAATACTGTCGCCTACAAACATATTGTCCTTAAATTTTTCATGTGATAAGAACTGGTTCCATTTTCTTTTTTTAATAAATGTTGGTGCTTGGTAGGACCGTGATAAGGATCCAATCGGGAACTGGACTAGATCGGATTAGTGGTTCGATTCTCAGTTGATCCATAGAATTAGCGGATGATTTACGATTCGCATTTTACGAAATCGGTTTCTAATAGACGGTTCTCGGTTCTAGAGTAGGAACTACCTATCATGGAACCAATCAACCCTATACAGGATACTAGTTGCTAAGTGCATTTTGGATGGAAAATAGATCAAAAGATACTAGAAGTACATCAATTGATATGGCACAAAACCAAAGTCTATTGAGTGTTAACACTAAAGGTCGTTTCAATTAATTGAAAATTTTGCCGTGGACAGAACTTGCGACCTAAATCGATGCCAAAACAACGAAATGACGAAACATATGGTATGTTATTTCACGTGCAAAAGGAGTAGCGTGAGGTCGAGTGAAGATTCCTAGTGGAATTTTCTTTAGAGAGGATGAATAATACTAGGAATTCTTGTTCTAAAACTGGGATGAGCTTAGAGAGTATTTAACGGCAAAAGAGACAGTACTCACCTGTTAAGCATTTAACGGCAAAAGAGACAAAGTTCTTCATCAATCACTAATGAAACACCTTACAAGCCCAAAAGACTTTCTTGATATTCAGAAAAGGAAAACAAGAAACACAACCATACAAGCAAACATGATCTCCCAAAGCTAGTAGTCCTTATTATATAGACAATCTTCCATGCGCAGAAGCATGAAATAGACGTACATAGCCATCTGGAATTTCAATGTAGTATTAATGCTCTAGGGTAATGCGAAGCAACGGAGGAACCAAAGAGGAGCAGCTCTTTATATATTGCCATCGAGTCGTAGACAAGTAATGAAGAAGGAGAAGGAGAAGGAAGAGGGGTGTCATGGCTAATTCACCTGGCACTGCAGTCGCTTTCGTTGGGTTCATTTGGATGCTCAGCATGGTTTACGCAAGTGATGAAAACGGTGACGTACACGTCCCCTTCGTATACAGCTGCAACGGTGGAGTTTATGCAAGCGGCGATCCCTACGGAAACAACGTAGGTTTTGTCCTCGACGACATGGTGGACCTCACACAAGGCCAACTGGACTCCGACCTCCACACCAACTCGCCTTCTCCTACTGCAATCGCGAACGGTCATTCCAGCTGCAGCAAGGCGCTTTCTAGGAGCTTCTGCCATGCATGTCTCTCTGTTGCTCTCTAATATTTAATTCTTGCCATAAAACAAGCGGGGTTCGGATGGAGAGCTCGGACTGTGGAACGAGATACGAGAATCACCAGTTTACCGATTGGTAAGGAGTTAGCCACGGAACTCGTCATCAGAGGTTCCTTTTGCATCTGGCTATGTGGGCTATTTTATGCTCATCGTTCTGTGATCAGTAAAGTTTTTAATGCATGCTGTCTTTTGTTTTTTGTATTGTGATAACATGAAAATGACTCCATAAATCTGATCCTTTGACCTTAGCTTATATCGATTTAGTATAGTTCACTCATATTTCTTTATGTAGTAATAGTCTTGAATCCATCTGATCGACTTTGGAGTTAGATGCTAAATTCTAGTGCAATCTTTATAAGCAAAGTCATGAATGGTTAGAGACGAAATCACTATAAAGTTTTGATGATGGATAAGTTGTCGATGCAAATGAAGGGTAGTATTTTTCCCTTGTATTTTGTCTTCAAGCTGTCGTGTTCTAAATAGAGCAAAAGAAGATAGGCTACACATAGATCGATCATCAATATTAACAACAATAGCTAATTGGGTTAATATTACAAAAAATTCCAAACCGATGTCTTTATGATAAATTTATCACCAAATAATTTTTTACCACAAAAAACTTCAAAATGGGACACAATTGACAAATTTAGCCTAATGAAACACCCAATTAGTACACATATGATAAATTTACTCAAAATTAATTTTTTTTCACCCCTAAAAACTCCAAAATGGTACATTTATGATAAATTTACCCTTCATTAGTTTTCATTAAATTTTACTATCAAATTGCTGAGTTAGATGACACATGACAGTTGACATATGTACCAATTTGAAATTTTTATCTTTTATTTGTCATGAGTGTATCATTTTGGGATTTTTCATGATATTAAACTAATTTAACAGAAACTAAAGGAGGACAAATTTGTCACGGATGTACCAGGTTGAGAATTTTGGTGGTCGAAAAATTAATATGAGATGAATTTATCACAAATGTACTGGTTTAGATCTTTTGAGAGTCAGAAAAATAATTTAGGATAAATTTATCATATGTATAGTATTTTGGGATTTATTATGGTCATAAAGATATTTTGAGAGTAATTTTATTGTAGGTGTACTAGTTTGAAATTTCTTGTGGTCAAAAATATAATTTAGGATAAATATGTTACAGATGTACCAATTTAAAAATTTTTGTGACATTAACCTTAGCTAATTTACGTGCAAACTTCTAGCAATAAAAAGTCAACTTTCTTGGTCATTCAACAAGTCAAGACATACTCCAAGACAAAAAGATGATCTTGACAAGATAACTACACGAAGAAATGGATTGATCAAAGAAACTAGGAACGCGTATACATAGAAAATTAGGAAATTGATTATTGTTTGCATTTAATCATCTCCAATGCAAATTAGTAGTGGGTGGAACCACAAAAGAGCCCTAAAATGGGCGTTTGAGTTGACATTAGAAGCACAAAGAATTAATTAGGAAGAGACTAACTCTAATTGGGTTCTTTTGGATCACTAACTTTACTATAGGTAAGGACCCAGGGATGGTGTATAATGTTTGTTCCAGACATCATAAAAGAAGTCATAAATAGTATGATGGATAATATAATTTTACCAATTTAGTTTTAAATCTTTTGATGATTTGCCAATATAGTCCTTTTGATCAACTTTGGTCGAAATTCAGTAACGTAGATACCAGGTATCATACGTGGCACGACTAATGCTAACATGGGCAATTTATATATATATATATATATATTTTTTAAAAAAATTATTATTATTTTTATATCTTCTTCCCTTTTTTTTCCCTCTCATTTTTTCTTTAACTCTACATCCCTTACCAAGATCCAAGCAAGGGGCTCACAACCCAAACCCAGATCCAGGCGAGGGCTACAACCCTTATCAGCCAACAAACACGATCCTCACTTAGATCTAGGCAAGGGATTGATGCCCTAGCCATTGGCCAGCAAGGGCATCGCCAATCGTCACAGGGCCTTGGTAGCTAAAAGAAAAGGTAAAGAAGAAAAGGAAAAAAGGAAAAAAACTCAAAATCCTTTTAAATTTAAAAAAAATTGTCCATGTCAAATGCGGGTCCTATCAATAGGACTGCCAGTATCCACATTGGTGATTTCTGGCCACAATTGGTGGAAAATACTAAATTGAAAAATTTTAGGATTAAAATGGTAAAATTAAAAGGTTTATAACTGAATTGGCCATTTCATAATTGGTTTAGGACTTTGTTTTTTTTAGTTTTTCCATGTTTATTGATACCACCTAATGAATTAGACTGATTATACAACTATGGAACAAATATTAGCTTAGGCAGAAAGAAGCATATCCTAAAATACGCTATTCATATTAACTTAAATGGACCAAATCCGATGAATGCTCATTAGGGAGATTTCTCAAAAAAAAAAATCTAATACAAAAGTTTAAATTAATAAGTGAAAAGATACTATGGTTGCGTCCAATCGTCCAGACATTTTGCTGAATAGAATAATGTCGGCTAGGATAAGGATACGATAGGATTTGAAATATGCTATTCAATGTTTGTTGATGTTCGGATATAGCATGAGATTCAAATAAATATTATTCAAATGAGTGCTAGATTTGGAGAATTAAAATTAAAACTAAATCATGAAAATCGTAAAAAAAAATTTCACCCGTTTACAAACCCTCTCCATATCGAACTCCCCTCTTCGGTTAAATGACGCCGACGACGAGAGCACCCTCTCCTTCCTCGACATCCCGTTCGCCAGCCTCGACCAACCCGTTCGCTCTCTCTTTCGTTGTTCAACATTCGCTCATGGAGGAAGAAGGGGATTGGGCTCACGATGAATTCATCTTAAAGGTATCACCAACATAAGTGGGGGCTATTTTATCTCTCGTTTTAAACAGAATCAATTTCATCCCTCTCTCATTCTAGAGGCTTCTTCATCGGTTCTCCTTCTCCGTCGCAGTTTTCACTGCAGCAAGCCTCCCGTCGTTCTGCTCCGACTTCTGGTTCGGACGGCTGAAGCACACAAACCTTGGCTGTTCCCCCTTTGTCGTCGCCTGATCGATGACGACCATGTCTCTAGGAAATTTTCCTCTGATCTGATCACCGACCGAGGTAAAAAGAAAAAACTCAACTCTCAGGAAGGAAAATTTCACGAACTCTGTCTCTGCTTCTTATGAAAGAAATAGAGCTCGTGAGCTCCGGCTATGAGATCTATAATTCGATCTCGAAACCTTAAACGCAAAACGAAAATCGTGCGTATCGGGAACGAAGATGCGGAAACGTGATAATAAATGAACATACCTCCAGCCATTAATGAAGACGATGATTTTGCGTACGTGCGTTGAGCGTCTGACAAAAACGGATCTCTCTAGCCAATTACCCCCTCCGAAGCGATGGTGTGTTCTGTGTGGTTTTTCTCTCTTGAACATGAATTTCTTGTACATTCTGGATGAGAAACTGACGTCTCCTATAAAAACTGACGTCCGTAACCACCATTTTTTAAAACTGACGTCGGGAGCTTGGCTTAGATAACCCATTTAAACTGGCGTCTGCCCCTTATAGATAACTGTCTCCCATCAAGACGGTTATCGAGCAAAACGGTTATCACGTAAAATTAATGTGCGTAATATAACGTTGATGTAATTTAAATGTCGATATTTTATTAATGTGGGATCATAATTAATTATTTATAACATTCTCCTACTTGATCCCAACATTCATCAACGAAATTTTGAACCAAATGCACATTAACTTCATGCTGAAAACAAATCACATGAATTATGGCAATAAGTCCTCTTAAAACGAGTATTATCTTCCATGAATCACAATGCATTTTATCTCATCAAAATCAGCCCAAATGTGTTAACATAACTTAATGAATAAACCCTATGTTTATTCTGAGTCTACTTAATGAATAAACCCTTAAGTTTATTCTAGGTCAAAATGATCGATTTTTTTCATAATAACTGAATGTGCATCTTAATTGAGAAAAACATCATAACCGAATGAGAGTTTCACAATTTTGTCCATACAAAAAAAATTTACATAATGGGACCAATTCCCATTCTATCTATGTGATCCTTGTAACTTCTTGGTGGCATGCCTCTAGTTAAAAGATCAACTAACATCAATTCAATGCTAACGTGTTCAATGACCACTTTCTTTTCCTTAACACGTTCCCTAATAGTTAAATACTTAATGTCGATATGCTTACTTCGACTACCACTCTTGTGATTTTTAGCCATGAAAACAGCAGCTGAATTGTCACAAAACATTCTCAATGGCCTAGCAATAGAATACATAATTCTAAGCCCTAAGATGAAACTCTTCAACCACACACCATGCGAGGTGGCCTCAAAACAGGAAACGAACTCAGCCTCCATAGTGGAAGTAGCAACCAAAGTCTGCTTCGCACTCCTCCAAGAAACGGCTCTGCCAGCAAGCATAAATATATATCCAGATGTTGATTTTTGAGAATCAACACAACCAGCGAAGTCCGAATCCGAATATCCAATTACTTCCAAGTTGTCAGTTCGCCTATACATAAGCATGTAATCCTTTGTACCTTTTAGGTATCTCATCACCTTCTTTGCAGCTTTCCAGTGGTCCAAACCTGGATCACTCTGATATCTTCCCAACATTCCCACAGCAAAAGCTATGTCAGGTCGAGTACAAACCTGAGCATACATTAAGCTTCCGACAGCCGAAGCATATGGGATGTTCTTCATTTGTTCCCTTTCTAAATCCTTTTTCGGGCACTAGTTCAAATTGAACCTATCACCCTTCACAATGGGTGCTATACTCGGTGAACAATTTTTCATCCGAAATCTCTCTAAGACTTTATTGATATAGGTTTTTTGAGACAGTCCCAAAATGCATCGAGCTCTATCTCTATGGATCTTAATGCCAATGACATAAGATGCCTCACTCATATCTTTCATGTCAAAACTTTTAGAGAGAAATTGTTTCACTTCATATAACAATCCCTTATCATTGGTTGCAAGTAAAATATCATCCACATATAGGACAAGAAAAAAACATTTGCTCCCACTGACCTTTTGGTATATACGTTGATCCATAATGTTCTCTTAAAAATCAAATGAAGAGATAACTTCATGAAACCTTAAGTACCATTGGCGGGATGCTTGTTTCAAGCCACATATTGATTTTTTAAGCTTGCACACCAAATGCTCACTATCACTAGAGAGGAATCCTTCCGGTTGTTTCATATAAACCTCCTCTTCCAGTTCTACATTAAGGAATGCCGTTTTTATATCCATTTGATGCAATTCCATATCAAAATGGGCAACCAGCGCCAAAATAACACGAAGAGAATCTTTCTTAGATACAGGAGAAAAAGTCTATGTGTAATCGATTCCTTCCTTTTGAGTGAATCCTTTGGCGACGAGTCTGGCTTTGTATCTCTCTATGTTGCCCAATGAGTCTTTCTTAGTTTTGAAGACCCATTTACAACCAATGGCCTTCTTACCCTCGGGCAACTCAACTAAATCCCAGACTGCGTTAGATGCCATAGAACTCATCTCTTCCTTCATGGCATTGAACCATAAATTGGAATTGTCGCAATTCATCGCTTGTAAAAAGATTTCATGATCATTCTCAGCTCCAATATTATAGTCAGATTCTTGTAGGTACACAATATAGTAACTAGGAATTGCTGACTTTTTCACTCTAGCAGATCTTCTTAATGTTGTATCAACATTCTCTTGAAGAGCATATTGTTCAACTAATTGTTCAACAGTTTCTGGTAAGTGGTGAATAGTTGGATCTAGTAGATCAATGTCAGTAGGTTGTGGAACTTCAATGATTGGTTGTTCAATAGCCATTTGAACTGGAGGGGCGTTACAAACAACAATCAATCTGGTACTTGAAGTGGAAGGTCGAGCATCTAAATGATCTTTCTCAAGAATAGGGTCTCAAAATCGATCACTCCCACTAATCAAGTCATTTTCAAGAAATTTCGCATTTCTCGATTCCACAAACCTAGTAGTATGAGATGGACAATAAAATCTATATCCCTTGGACTTTTCGGCATATCCAACAAAATATCCACTTATAGTCCTTGGGTCTAACTTCTTTTCCTGTGGATTATAGATTCTCACTTTAGACGGGCATCCCCAAACGCGTACATGTCACAAACTCGGTTTCCAATCTTTGAATAGCTCAAAAGGCATCTTTGGGACAGCTTTGGTCGAAACTCGATTCAATATGTACACTGCCATCTTAAGAGCTTCAGTCCACAATGACTTAGAAAGTTTTGAGTTGCTAAGCATACTACGCACCATGTCTAACAAAATACGGTTTCTTCTTTTTGCCACACCATTTTGGTCTTGAGAACCAGGCATAGTGTATTGGGCAACTATCCCATGCTCTTGAAGAAATTTCGTAAACGGACCAAGTCCTTGTCCATCTTCAGTGTATCTACCATAGTATTCCCCACCTCTATCTGATCTCACAATCTTAATTTGCTTACCGCATTGTTTCTCTACTTCGGCCTTAAACACCTTAAAGGCATCCAATGCTTCGTGCTTATTATGAAGCAAGTAGAGATACATGAAACGTGAGTAACCATCTATGAAGGTGATGAAATATTTCTAACCATATGAGTCCATATCTGGGCAACAAATATCTATATGTATGATTTCTAATATTTCTGTACTCCTCTTGGCACCTTTCTTTGACTTGTTGGTCTGCTTTCCCTTTATACAGTCAACGCAAGTATCACAATTAGTAAAATCTAAAGCACTAAGTATTCCATCATTTACCAATTGCTTAATTCTTTCTGTGGAGATATGTCCCAATCTCCGATGCCACAAGACAGAGGAATCTTCATTCACAACACATCATTTTATACCAGCGTTATTATGAACATGCATCGCATTATAAAAGGCATTGTCTTGCTAATTAATTCGAAAAAGACCATCAGACAAGATACCATTCCCAACAATTTCAGATTTATACGACAAACTGAAGGTCGAATCTGAAAAGTGAAAGGAATAACCAAACGGTACAAGTCTTGAAACTGAAATCAAGTTTCTAGAGAAACTAGGTACATAGAAGGTCCTTTCCAAATTTAAAACAAAGCCACTATGTAGGACTAAACTGCATGTCCCAATAGCTTTTATATGCGAACGCATCTTGTTTCCTGAATAGATGCATTGTTCACTTCCCACCGGTTTCCTGTGGCTTTGAAAGCCCTGCAAGGAATTCGAAATGTGGATTGTAGATCCAGAATCAATCCACCAAGTGTTGTGACTCACATCAGTCATATTAGATTCATAACAAACACAAGATATTGGATTACCTGTCTTCTCAAGCCAGGCCTTATATCTGACGCAATCCTTCTTTATATGCCCCCTCTTTCTACAGAAGAAGCATTTGGATTCCTTCTTAATGTCAGCTTGGGGAGGTATTTTACCCTTTCCCTTACGCTTGCCTTGCCCCTTATGCTTTCCTTGTGTTGCCAAATGAGCACTCTCTCCCACTTCCATAAAGCAGTCTTTCTTCCTCTTGAACACACATGGTCATGAGTTCATTAATTGACCATTTCTCTTTATGTGTGTTATAAGAGATCTTAAAAGGTGTATACTGCTGAGGAAGAGAGTTCAGAATATAGTATACAAGGAAAGACTCTGGTATTTCAACCTCAAGGTTCTTGAGCTGAGCTACAATATCCCTCATTTAATAATGTGCTCACGCACACCTCTAACACTAGTGAGCCTTAACGATGAAAACTTCATGATCAGGGTCATGGCATCGGCCTTTTCTGAAGATGCAAATTGCGCATCAATAGCCACCAGCAAAGCCTTGGCATTATTATGCTGAGCGACTGAACAATGAATACTAGCAGAAAGTTTACTCCTTATGAACATTACACTAAGGCGATTAGACCGCTCCCATTGTTCATAAAGAGAAATTTCAGCTGGAGTGCTAGTTTTTATAACAGCAGGTGGTTCATCTTTCCGAATAACATAATCAATGTCCATACACCCCAATTGAAGGAGAATTAACTCCTTCCAAGCCTTATAGTTGTCACCGTTTAGCTCAGGAACAATGATATCAGAGATATTCACAGGTGGTAAAACTGCATAATAAACAAATAAACATGCTTACGTCACAATATTTGAGGCAAATTCACTTAATACATATTTTACCCATGCAAAATATGTCATACAATATGAATCAAATAACATCAAAAACTGCATGTGGGCTAAGTTTCTAATTTATAATAGATTCATAAAAACTGTATGATGAAACTATCATATTATATTCCTTTCTCCTAATCCCTGTGGGGAAATTAAAAAATATAATATGATATTTCAACCTAATTAATCATATTAATATAATGAAAACTCCTGTGGGATAAAATTCATTCTATTAATACAATTAATAACAAGCAAATGTCATTTACTATATGTGATCTATAGGCTCTTAATATATAATTTAATCAATTAGAGTTGCTGTAATAAATAAAAACATATATAGATCACAAGACATTTAATTTCATGCAAAATATTCTTAAAATTGCATATAAGGGCAAATTTGTAAATTTACTTGGGCATGGACTAAACTGTAAATTAATTAAATGGGTGAAACCGTAAATAAATTAAATTGGCGGCATAACCGTAAATATTTGGCGCGGAGGGACAAAACAGGTATTTTACGGTCAAGCATGTGCTACTCACGTGTGAATCCCAACAATCAGCCCTTCTTTAATAATAATATTAATTAAGTGTCAACCTTAGACACAAGAAGACAACATGGTTGAGTGGTTTGATGGGCCTATTTTGTTGGCTTGGACGTGGGTTCAAAACCCAAAAAGCGTCGCTCAACCACTGGCCAATTCTCCTCCGGCAGCCCATCTCTGACCAAAATAAATGGTGGGTTTTGAAGATATCATCAGCACGACCATATAGGTTCAAGAATCAACAAAAACGGTAAAAGATTTTTCTCAAAATAGAGCAAAAACTCGCTCAAACGCGAAAAACCCTAATCCGCAAATTCTTTCCGAAATTCATCTCTGCCGAAAAATCCAAAAACCGAGATACCTTAGGGTTTTTGTTCCCCATGGCGAGACGACCCTATAGTTCCGAAATCGTGCCGCGATTTGCTGGAATTCGGCCGGAATCGGCCAAAAAATCTTGCGGCCAGAATACCCCAAAAAATTTCCACGAAATTCACCAAAAACACAATAATTCAACGCAAATCAAACGTTCAACATCAAAGCAGAGATTAATGCGCTTTGATACCAAATGTGGGAACTATAATTCGATCCCGAAACCTTAAACGCAAAACGAAAATCGTGCGTATCGGGAACGAAGATGCGGAAACGTGATAATAAATGAACATGCCTCCAGCCATTGATGAAAACGATGATTTTGCGTACGTGCGTTGAGCGTCTAATAAAAACGGGATCTCTCTAGCCAATTACCCCCTCCGAAGCGATGGTGTGTTCTTTGTGGTTTTTCTTTCTTGAACGTGAGTTTCTTGTACGTTTTGGATGAGAAATTGACGTCTCCTATAAAAACTAACGTCCGTAACCACCCTTTTTTAAAACTGACGTCGAGGACTTGGCTTAGATAACCCATTTAAACTGGCGTCTGCCCCTTATAGATAAATGTCTCCCATCAAGATGGTTATCGGACAAAACGGTTATCACGTAAAATTAATGTGCGTAATATAACGTTGATGTAATTTAAATGTCGGTATTTTATTAATGTGGGATCATAATTAATTATTTATAACATCGGCTCCATCTTTCCCGACGATCGAAGGCGAAAGCAAGTTGTCGCTGGCGGGAGGAGCGGCGACCATTGGAGTTTGCTCAGGCCATTGGCTGTAGATCTCACTTCACGGTATCTCGTGCTCCGGTTCCTTTTTTTTTAGGGGGGTCGGACTTGTGCTCTGGTTCTTTGGTGGCCATTTTAGCGAGAGTAATCAGAACTAGAGAGAAAGATGATGGTGACGCTTGGCCAGAGGAAGGAAGGAAAGAGCGATCATGATCGCAGAAGGAAAGAAGGCGTTCAAATTTTACAAATTCTATCCGAATCTATCCCACCTCTTAAGTGGGATTTTCTTTATCTAGGGCATATCCAATCATGTCCAAATTTCGCGTCACTCCAAACACTAGATGTGATAAAAGTTATACCGTACGAAATTTTATCCGGTCTATCAAACGTAGCCTATAGGTACATATAAAGCATATGGATACATAGCACCCGTCCGATATGCAAGATAAGAATAACATAGAAAGAGAGAATTGCGTAATTCTCCTATATCGCAATGAAGACGGTACAAGTTTGCTTTACGGTATGACAATCTAAGGTAACCAGATCAACGAAGGGTAAGCATAATTAAACGGAGACAAAGAGAATTACAAAAAAAAAATATAGATAATTAAAACAAATATATCCTAATCTTCGATAACATTGCTCGAAATAAAAGCACTCAAGGAAGTATGTTATCTGTTCATTTATGATGAAATTGAGTTTATTTCCGAGTACGAAGATTCTATCGTACCTCAATCGGGGCACTGCAAACTCCATAACGTGATCGACCGCTTTCTTTTTTCTTTTTCTTTTTTTTAAGTTCCCGATTTTTGTCAAACGTTACTTCTGATCTGGCCTTGGTCATAGCCACGTGGTCCAAGTAACAAAGTCAAACCCCAATTGTAATAAAGAAAAGTCCAGCAAATCTGGTCGGTCAATAATTTCACATGATCACGATCCTTGTCATTTCCACGTAGAAACTTTGCTAAGACACACACACAAAAGGGGAAAAAAATAAAAATAAAAAAGGAAGGAGAAGAAGATACGATTTCAATATACGGAAAACCGTATTCAAATACCCTAAAATGTATGTTGAATCAAGAACCGATCGCGGCAATGACGCCTCGCATCATGTCCTTGAACTCGAAGAAGTCGACCAGCCCGTCGTGGTTCCGGTCGACCGACACGATCATCTGCTGGACCCGCGCGATCTCCTGCCCTTCCGACAGCCCGAGCTTGCCGAGGACCGCCTGCAGCTCCATTGCAGATATGAACCCGTCGCCGTCCTCGTCGAACACCTTGAACGCCTCCGACAGGTCGCTCTCCTCCTGCGAGGAGGAGGAGGAGGAGGAGGAGGAGGGGTTGCTGCCGCCGGCTTCGCCGTTCTCGCACGGGGCGGGGAAGATGTCGTCGAGGGACTGGTGGAGGAGGACGAAGTCGTCGAACTCGAGGCCCATGGAGCCGGGCTTGACGAAGGAGAGGATGGTGGAGTCGACCTCGGAGGGGTTGGCGTCGAGGCCGAGGGAGGCGAGGGCGTGGCTGAGCTCGCCGGCGGTGATGACCCCGTCGCCGTTCTTGTCGAAAAGGTCGAAGATGCGGCGGAGGCGGAGCGAGTTGAGGCTCGGGCTGTGGAGGCGGAACGAGGCCGACTTCTTGCTGAGGTTCCTCCCGCACGCCAATCCTAGAGGAGGGGAGGAAGAAGAAGACCCGAGCCTTGTGGAGGCGGCGACTTCCATGGCTTTCAGCGGGTCTCCTCCTTCGCTTTTAGAGAGAGAGAGCGAGAGAGGGAGGAACGTGCTTAGGGGAGGGCTTCTGGAGGTTAAATAAGAGAGGAGAATTGGAGAGGAGAGAGAGAGTGAGTCCGTTGGTGCTGACGTGGAATTATGAGTTGGAATCTCTAATTACGGGGTACACGCGTTTGGAGGCCGTTGGCCGTTGGCGCAGTCGTTGCGCGACTGCTTCCTGGTTTCTAGATCTTGACAAAGCCTCTCCCCTCTCTCTCTCTCTACCCCTCCCTCTAGAAGTTGGGCCCCACTGAAGTTGTCGAAACGGGTGTGCAGAATTGAATACGATCCGATTCACATTACCATACTTAATCCGTTTTGACAACTCACGAGATTGGGCTGCACTAGAGTTGTCAAAACCGTCGTATCAAATCCAATATGGTCCGATCCACATCAACACATTTAATCCGCTTTGATTCATTTTTATACTCATAAATCCAGGGACTCATGCCCAATCCTACATGTATTACTTAAGCACTTATATATTTGACTTTTTTTTTTCTCTTCCTCCAAAATCCCGCAACCAGTGGAGATTGGTGGTGGTCGGCAGTGGATGACGGTCGGCAACGGCACGAACGGCGGTTGGCAATAGCGTATGGAGGCGGTCGGTGGAGGCGGATGACAGCAGAGTGGCTACGGTCGTCAGCGGTGTACAACAACATTATTATTTTTTGAACAGTTTTTATATTTTCAAATTTTATTTTTAAATTTTTTCCTTTACTTATAAAAATAAAAATAAGGGTAAAAATAAAAAATATATAAAATAATAAATTTCACGAGCTAAATTAAATTGTAAATTAGTTGGTTTTGTATAGCTAAATGGATTGTTAATGGATTCAAAGACAAACTCATTTATAACCCATACATAATTAAGCTTATAATTCATATCCATCGATCTAGAATAACTCACATTTGAGTCAAATAATTTGACCCATTTTATTGATTACAGGTTCTCAATCCATATTGATACCTCTACGAGCGGTATAGCCTATGAAGAGCTAATAATATCGGGCATCGTCTTCCTTCAAATAGCACGAGAGATAAACATAAATCATAAAAAGAAAACATATTTCAAACATATGACTCAACATGACACGTCGGACCCGCTTGTTGACACGGATATCGTTGCGCTTTTGCCGTGGGTCGATTATTTTGGCTTAATAGAATCGGGAGCACCACGGTCTATGTCGATAAAAGTCAAACGGGTCGCGGGCGGAGACTTCCAAAACGCTGTGCGGACCCGTGGACTGCTCCGCCACGTGCGAGAGCGTGGACCGGCAGCAACCCGATTTGGGGCGCCGAAGACTTGGAAGATGCAGCGATCATGAAGACCTTTTAATAGTCATCATAAGAGCCAAAAGAACCTTCGGTTTGACTTGGAACTCGCTCGAGAAAAATAATAGGATTTTAGAGTCCGTTTATTTTGCAAAAAAAAAATATTTAAAAAATATTTTTTTAAAAACGATCGCTCGTATCGCCTATAAAAAAAATAAACGAATAAAAAATATTTTCGCCTTGTGAAAATAACTAGATATAAATTGTCATGGATGATGGAAATATTTTCATTGACTAACTATTTCAACCGCTATAAGCGATAGTAAAATGTTTTTTTTTTCATATCTTTCTCTTTTTGCAAAAGAAATGCACCCGTGGTCATTTTTATTTTGTGAAAAATAAAAAATTCGATGCATATTTTCGATAAACAGATTGGTTGTCTCGTCATGTTTCCATCATCAACAAAAATTTATGCTTCGATAAACATATTGGTTGTCTCGTCATGTTTTCATCATCAACAAAAATTTATGCTTCGATATTTTCATTGTTGAAGCAAATATATTTCATTTATTCATTAGTTTTCAAGTCCTTCATCACCTCTTTCAAAATTTTACAATCACATGAATTGTCATTGTGTTTCTTGTGTGAGCTACGAGAGTCGAGGTAGATATATTGATTGGCCATTCGATTTTCATACACGCAAACTCTACAAAATTAGAAAAAAAAAATTTGCGTTATATCAGTAGACATGTCGATGTAATGTTAAAAATCTTGTTAAGCATTCTCGTTTTACTTCATACGGAATAATTATACCAAAAGCTTATCCGTATATAACGCGATTTGTCATTCAAAAGCATAATTAAACTAGAACATGAAAGATTTTAGCATTAGTGTAATATGATTTTACGGACTAATAGCCGTAAAAATTACGCTTGAAACCATATCATCAAAGTACAAAGCAACTAATTAGTATAGCAAAATCCACCAAAGTAATATAAAACATTATATAACAATAAACATTATACTATCAAATTCGCCCCCACTTTTGATTAAATAAACGGCGACCGAGCATGAATTTTGTTCCTTGAGTTTGACTGAAGGTTATGAAATCACGATTTTATCATCTTAGGTGATGACTTAAGGAGGGTGCGCAAATTGGATCAGGCTGGCCCAGGACTAAACCGGACTAGCCAACTTGGTTCGGTCCTTAAGGGGGCGGTCCAGTCGCTGGTCCCATGGTGGATGGGCCTAGACCGGACCGCCCAATATATATAATTATATGTGTATATGTAATATATATATATATAAAAGAATTAGAAATGCTTGACTTCAAACAAAATAGTTCAATGATTTAAAAGAAGAAGACGAAGAAGAAGAAGAACTAGCTAACCCCTGAATTAGTTAACCTAATTTGTAATTTCCCCACAATCCCTAAAACAATCACTCCTTTGAGTTATCTCTTTTTGTCTCTACTTGCTTCTCGCCTTCACCTCTCCACTCGCTCCTCTCATCGTCGGTATCGTCGCTCATTTCGCGTCTCGTAGACATCAGTATCATCGACTCGTTGCTCCTTTTGCTGCTTCCTCTCCTTGTCTCCATCCTCACTCGGTTGCTTCAATCTCAGGTAAAAATCCCAGATGATTATTTCCTCAGTCCCTCTACTCTAATTATCCACAAGGTCTCCCAATTGAGAATGCCTAATCATGTGGTCCCAATATAGTTGCCTCCTCTCCTCTCGATTTTTTTTTGTCCAAATCCCTCTCAAGCTCGAATACCATTATAATGACTAAGTTTTAATGGAGGTATCCCATTGTACTCCGATATTACAATTTGTCCAAAAAAAGAGTTTTTCATTAGCACAATTAGTCATAGATTATCAAATTCATTAGCCATGCATGTGTTGTAAGGGTTAGATTTATATAATCAGTTAGTATTAACGGTCCCATTAAAACCAAATCGAGATTGGATCAGATCGCCCGTCTCAGTTCGGTTTGACCTATGTCCGGTCTGTCGTCTCGAAAATTTGAAAACCAAGACTATCGGTTCGGTCCTCGATTTCATACCCTGACCGAATCAGTCCGGACCATGCACAACTCTATCTAAGGTGATGAATTTTAAGGAATTTGTTGCCTTTGTTATAGAGCGAGGGTACTTTTTTTTAAGTTAAGGTGTTACGCGGGAATTGATTTTTTGGACTTTTATTTGTTTGGTTTGTTGAAAATAACTTGGCCAAGGAAAAACATTTTCCGTCAACGAAAATTCATACATAAATTTTAGATAGTGAGTTCCTAAATTTAAAGAGATGAAATACTAAATTACTCATTTCGAATTTTTAATATTTTATTGTTCATTTTATTTTTTTTTTATAGTTTATAACTTTTATATTTTTACCTTTTATTTTATTATTTTTCCCCTTCTTTCTTGGCTAGTGGCTAGCTACAGCGATGGCTCATGATTGGCCACAGGTGCGGACGTGCTTGACTAAGGGTGACGAGGCTCGACCTCACCGAATTTGATGTCATAGTGGGTTGTTGACTTTTGGCGAGGTCTCAAGCTTGCAGGAAGACGGAGAGGCGAAGTGTTGCCAATAGTCGCCATGGTCGGCCACTGGCCAAGAAAGAAGCAAAAAATAAAAAAATAAAAAATAATAAAAATCATAGATTTTAAGTAAGCTTTTTTCTTAGATAACATTATGAAATTGAAATTATTTTTCGATTGAAATCCAAACACAAAAAAATGCTTTCGATCACATATCACAAAATATAACAAAACAAATTATTTTTCTTTCAAATAATTTCCCGAAAGTATTTTTTCTCTATCATATCATGGAGTTTTCCCCCACTAAATAGACTCCAAGTGAGAAATTTAAGAATTTGTTGCCTAGAGACGACAAGAATTGGGTTCATCCAAGAATTTTGTTGGGCTTTATTTTGTGTAATTCACATGACCTCACGTCAGCAATCGGACGGGAACGGGCACGTGGCATTCACGTGCTGGCCGGACGGCCAGTTTTTGGCATTTTCCTTTAATTTCTTTTTATTTTCATTTGCCCATTTCGGGGATAGGCTCGTCGTCCTCGGTTTAACTCTCGCACTTGGCGCCGCTCTCGCCCTCTCGCTCTTTTTCTCCTCTCTCTCCGATCTCAGCCACCAACAGCCAGCCCGAGCGCCGCCGTGCGTCACCGGAGCATTCGTCGCCATCCTCGCCCGCTTCTCTCCCGGTCCCTGGTTTCGCCACTTTCGCCGCTCCAACAGCGATCTCCGTCGCTTTCGGTACTCCGGCACCGCTCAGGTTCCTTCTCTCTCTCGCTCGCTCGCTCGCACTGTTCAGCTCGTGAATTCTCTCCGGCGTCACTGTTTAGCTCCTCGGACATTTATTACTTTCCTCGAAGGATTGCCGTTTGGGAAGCGGAATGCTCAAGCCTTTGTAGTTGAAGTAGGAATAGCTGAGTCGGACAATTTTTGTGAAAGTGAATTAGACTCCGGAGTCTAATTGATGTCACTGACCTGTTTGTGCAATTTTTCCCCTCTTTATGTTGTTAGATCAAATTTCAGTTGTTAACTTAGGAGTGGAGCGAGTTAAATTCTTTGCCAAATGCTGTACTTTATTCATAGATCATGCGCTCTGTTAGATGTTCATTATCAAGTTATGACATTATTTATCAGGCCATCCATAATCTTACAAGTCTTAACTACTTGCGAGAGATATAAAACTGTCTACATGAATTCTCACTTCCTCGAACCAGAAAAACGCAAACCTGATTTTGTCATGGGTTGGAATTACTGATAGTTCAATTTCGTTTTATGGCAATATGCGGAATTGCTTGCTAGTCGTTGAGTTATAAGAAGCTTCCGTCTTCCAAGCAGGAGACGGGCATATAAAGGGTCATGTTCGGGACAGCAATTAGGCTTTTTACAACGAAGCCAAAGCCGAAGATGAAACCGATTGAGCTCAAGATGCCTCCAGAGCAGACACAAACCATCACGAGGGTAATCTTTGACATATTGAAGGAGCATGGTCCTCTCACGATAGCAGACACCTGGGAACGTGTTCAAGTAATGTCCTTTTTTGTTTTTAAAAAGTTTTCAGTGCTTGCCAATTCCCATCCCTTATTCTTTGCCTCTGCTGTATAATGCATCAGCACATTTGCGTCTGTTAGATGTGATCTTATTATCATCTTGGTGTGCTTAATTTGCTTATCATTGTGTCAAAACAATCCAGGAAGTTGGTTTAAGAGGACTGACTAGCAAAAGGCACATGAAAATCGTGTTGAGATGGATGAGAGAGAGACAAAAGGTGCGGCTCATATGCAACCATGTTGGTCCGAATAAGCAATTTCTCTACACAACTTGGTTCACAAAAGTGCGGCAAGAAACGGACAGAACAACAAATGCAGCTTCAAAACCTGAACATCCATGACATGTTGCAGGTAGGCCTATTGTATACATTGAAAGCACACACAAAGATGTGTTGCTTTGACTTTTGAGTCATCATTGTATCTTAACCCTTCTTCCTAGTTTTTATTTTTTGCTTGTTAGAAGAGCCGTACTTGGTTTTACGAGGTTGGGTAAATAAAGTTGAATGTTATGTTACCCGATTTGCATAATTATTGGATGCTTCTTGACTGAAGGGGAAGGGGTTTTTCGACCACAAAAAAAAAAAAAAACTGAGGGGGTAGCAACATTCTTGGGTTGGATAGAGAATTTCTTTGCTTTGCGGCGATTGAATAATGATAAGTTGCGTTGCTGGGGGTTGAATTAGTCTGAGAATTCAGGATACTGCAGTTTTTCAGCTGCTTTGACTTGAATGTAAGAGATGAGCTTGATTAGATTGTTATCTAGCTCGATCAAGTCAAATAAGCAATTTTCTAAGCTTATTCCTATGCTTTTGCTCTGAAGTGTTACAAAGCTTCTTATCTCTAAATCAAAAACCTTGATGTTAGTTGGGAAATTGTTTTTCTAGGCAAATCATGAATAAGATATAATGATGAGTTTTTGCTTGCGCATTGTCATTCCAGTACAAATGTGTGAAATTTGCCCACTTGTCCCTTGCAGCACTTCTCTATATACAACCTCAAAGGCATCCACTTTTCTTCTTGTCAATTTGCCATCATCTGCCACTTTTCTGGTAGTTGGTGTTATTTACTACAACTCGACCGTGTGATCTTTATTAACTTGATGCACAGATGCCTTCTTACATAGTTTCCAACAGAGGAAGTTTATATTATCATCCCTGTCTAGTCACTAAAAGTTTGTTTCTGAACTATTCTCTACTGCTTTATTAGATGCTGGTTTGGTTTGATCTTATGCTGATAATTCCATCGTGTTTCATTCATTATCTTTGTTGATGACACGGATATGATTGGAAATGACCAGTAACTGATCTTACATGTAAAATGGTTTCAATTCCATAAATTCTGTTTTGCAGTTTTCGGTTCGGTGAAATATTCTTTTGGCATTGAAATGTCCTTATCCTTGTCTGCCATCGATGCCTTGTGTGATGTGTTCTCGACCACCTTAATGATTTTGAGGCATGATCCCTATGCAAATATTGGGGCCAAAGTCCTGGTTATTTCTTGCTGCATTTCAACATGGTGTTATGCTTGTTAGTTCAACAAACACACACACATCACAAGCGGCATTAGCAAGGTTATAGCTACTAGCTTTTAGTAGTAGGCAGCATTTCCTTATATTGCTTTAGGCTTTTAGTTTTGCACTATCTGGCACGTTCTTTTAATTGTGTCTCCAACTGCTGTTTCTTGAAGACTCACTTGAGAACCATAATTCATGATAACAAATCCAATGACATAAGTTTGGATAGATATATGTGGCAAGGTTTATTTTTTGTACTAGTCATTAGCTTTTAGCTTTTTAAATTTTTTGTCATAATAAATCAAATTTTATTTTGAGAACTTCAAAATTACAAAGAATGCATAACTCCTATCATATCATTTCCCACAAAACAAACACGGCAACATGTATGGCAGAAACAACCTCATCCAATAGAACAAGTTTCTCTGGTCAAGGCAAAGTACTTAATCATTAAATGAAGAACTTTCATACCTCATACTACAATCTTCAAGCCCCATGTTGACACCAACACTGTTTGGACAGTCTGCCAGTCTTTGACCCTTAGCAACGCTAACGTACAAAGTGCAATCGCTGTAAGAAAGCACTTGGTTACAGGTGGCATGACTATAGGTAGTCGTGGTGGGATAAGGAGACGAGGTGTAGTAGCTGTAGTTCTCGTGTTCGGGGTCACGGTCTCCATGTCATCCAGGACATAAGCCACGCTATTAGCACAAGCGTTGCTGCTCGAATAGGTGTCGTCATATGAGCTATGCTGGTGTCCGGATCACCTTGAACAACTCGGAACATCAAAAGGTACTCCACTAGCATAATTGCAACTCTTGAAGGAGTATCCTTTACTTAGATTTTTGTACTCAATCCTATTTTGCACCTTGAGAGGCCCAAGTCTTGACTATTTATAGTGGTTGTGCCCAATAGGTTTTCTCCTCGCATGTTTAGCATATGAATATTTTTTAGTTGGTAACAATGCATGAACAATCTCAAAAGCTTCTGTTCATTTCGGGTATAGGATTTTGAGTGATTCAAATTATTTGTTAACTGTACATTTGTCATTTTTACTTCGGATAACTTGTCGATTTGTAATAGGCTAAGAGTTAAATATTATTCAAGATTCTAGATAGGAAAAAAAACTTAGATGAAATATGCAATGGTACAATTCGAGCATCTATAAATTTGCCGCTCTCTTTCTTGAATCTTTGATAATCCTGGATTTCGTGTTTGGGAGTTTTAACGGTTTTGTAACGTTTCATTTGTCTCCCGATGCTTTTTGTTCATGTCGTTTATGTTGCTTCTGTCCTTTTTTCATATTGTAGCTTCATACAAGACACTTCTATTTATCTGAAGAATCAAGAAGATTCTTCATGCCTTTCTTTGTTCGTTGCATTCTCGTTTTTGTTTTCCCCTTCCTATTCCGTCTACAATTCTTCTTGCATAACATTTGAACTATTCAGGTAGATGGTTATTCTCTAAGCAAGCTCTCGTGTATGATCTTATATCTAACTGGGTCTTTTGATAAGCACATTTTCTCTAAAGATGATGACCGTTCTCTTCATTATATGAAAAAAATATTGAGATCTTTCTTGGTGTGGCTTGGGGATAGAGTATGTATATCGCGGATGCGACATGCGAATTTTATACTTTGGCATCAAATCTCACAATATTCTAGATCAAAATTTCACTCCAAAAGTTTTCAACTTCAAGCTTGCAATGCTTCATCTTGTGAACCACAGCATATTGTCCTTTACTACTATAAGAGGAACAACAGGATATAGGGCTTCCGAGCTATTTTACAAAGACGTTGGTGGTGCTTCTTAGAAGGTTGATGATAAGGAGGAGAAATGTAAATGCAAATGTTGAAATGGAACTATTGGAAAAGGAAAGAGAGATCACTCCGAAGATGATAATAGTTGCTATTTGGTGTCCACAAATAGTCCAAAATGACCAGCCGTTGATGAGCAGAGTCCCTAGACATATGGTTGACGGAGATATTGATAAATTGTGGCGTCCTTGAAGTGCTTCTGTATTCATTTGAGAGGCGAGTTGATGATGTTGGCACTAAAACCGAACTTGAATCATTCTCAACTTCATTGAGGGTCCCGACAATTTTTGAAGAATACCAACTTAATTACGAAATCGTGCATTGTTTGATTATCTTTTCTCCATGTATGAATTATTGGGATTGTCTCACATTGGTTATGGAAGGGATTGGTAGTTGATTTATGAGTGTGAGGGAAAGTCTCAACATTAAAGTTAGCTTTTGGCATGAGAAAGGCTTAAGATCACTCCCAACATTGGCATCAGAGCCTAGGTTATCAATAAATCTGGATCCAACAGTCACATGGGAGAGATATGGGTTATATTTGCTTTTGACCCATGGCCCGATGTGTAAGGTGGAGATTTTTTGGATTATTCCACGTTGGTTATGGAAAAGGTTGGTGGTTGGTTTATGAAAATGAGGGAAAGCCTTGACTTTTAAGTTAGCTTTTGGGATGAGAAACGCCGAAGACCCCTCCCAACATGAATGAAGTGCTAGACAAAAGTAGTTCAATCATAAGGATAATAGACCGTGCAATTCGTGGACCTAGATGATTTTAGCGTTTGTTGATTCCTATATTTTGTAGAAAAGTTTCCCAGGGCTGTCTTTTTACGTTTCTTGTTTCCTGAGTTCGGATTTCCTAAAAAATGGAACCGAGCGGAAGGAAAGATGGAAGCACGGTGAACCAACGCTCGATGCAAGGCCACAAGGTGCTCGAATGCTTAGTGCCGAGTTCCAATTGAAACCGCGTATAGTCCTCGTCGGGTACAAGTTACAAATGATCTTTGAACTTTGATCCAATGTGTAATGTCATCCATAAATTTTTGATTTATTTAATGTGATCTTTAAACTTTTGATACATATTCGATATTGTCCTTATACCTCTAATTTGTTCAATTTTAATCCTTTAACTTTTGATACGTCCATAATATAGCCCTTGGACTATATAAAAAAATGTTCAGTGTTGTCCCACAATTTTAATTTGTGGAAGGATTACATTGACTATTTTTCATGTAATCCAAGAACTAGATTGAACATATACCAAAAGGTTCATGGAATATACTGAACAAATTAAAATTCAAGAAGGATATTGTACATTGGGCTAAAAAATAAAGTTGTCTGGTTTTGCAGTGAACTACTTAATAAAAAAAACGGCTTGAGGCTTATTATGTCTCCAAGCTTGCCAACTCATCTTCAAAGTGAAGTGAGCTGGTAATTATGTTTATTTTTTTTTTATCGGAGTTGGAAGAAGCATAGGCTTTGATTTTACTTGATTTTTTTTTTCCTGTAAATGGTCAAAAGCTTAATCACAGTGAGATTGTCTTACAAGCTTAGGAAAACATCGGAACAAAAGTTTGTCATCATGAGTTTAGCCTCAACTACGTGGTAATTTAGCAGAATTCAATTGTTAAATTACACCCATATGATATGTATGTAAAATTTGGATTGCAATTCGCTAAATTTCAATGGGTCCTATAATTGAAAAAGTAATCGAAATTATTTACCTATCAAACGCACTCTCGCAGCTCTTCAAATCCCCATAAATTCAAATCCCAAATGGAGCACATGTCCCAATCCGCGACCTTACTAATTACGTGCTCTTCTTTAATCTTATAATATATCTACAAAGATGCACGCGGAAGCTTAATAAAGTAATCAGATGGCCATACAACACAAGTGTATGAAAACAAATAACATGCATGCCGTGAAGGATATGGCCTTTATGGGTTCACTAACTTGTACCTAATGGATCACAAATACGCCACACATATCACAGAATAGTCGACGTGAGCGCACACATACACACGTATCATTAACTAGTTTCATTTACGTCGTCCATTTAGAACCAACAAAATATACTGGAGGGATCGACAGAGGCAAGGCCTGCTCTCGTCTAACTAGTACCATCATCGTGTTCCATCACCACCACTATCTTCCGCATCCTTCGGTATTTGAGTATCTAAAAAAGGGGGTTTAACAAATGAGAGTGAGTCGAAGCTCAGTAAATAAAGGTCTAACACGCTATCGGAGTTGGAGTTACTATCGGTTTACAGCTGCATTCTTGGGTTATACGGTCTGGATCGGCTTTGGATATCCGTGCTGGATGCAGGTTTGTGGACATGTACATGAAGTCCGTAGCTAGTGGATGCTTGATGATTTGAGGAAGGTGTTTGACCGGATGCAAGATCACGACGTGATGTTTTGGACAGCGATAATCACAGATATGCACAAGCTTTTGGGTTTTTGCACTATCTTGCACATCCTCTTACTTTGTGTCTCCAACTCCAACTGCTGTCCCTTGAAGACTTACTCGAGAATCATAATAACAAATCCAACGAATTAAGTGTGGATTACACACACACACACACACACACACACACGAGGCAAGTTTAATTTTTTTTTCGTAATAGTCATCAGCTTTTAGCTATTTAGTTATGTTTTTTTTTTTCGTTTTAACAAATCAATATCATTTTGAGAACTTTAAAAGAACAAAGAAAGCATAACTCCTAATCATATCGTCAAACAAACTTGGCAGCATGTGAGGCAGAAACAGCCGCATACGATAGGACAAGTTTTTCCAGTTTGGCCGCAAACTACTTGGGGTAGATAGAGGACCAAAATTTTTTCAAAAGTGTTACCGGACTTTTTTTTTTCAAATACGTTATTAAGAGATGCTTCTTCAAGAGGTGCCTTTCGTCAAAGCACTTAATTGCACCCCTTTTGTAACCAATTAATTTTTAGCATTTAGTTAATTATTAAATCATCAATAATAATATCATGTGGGTCGCGTTATTTTTATAATTTTCTCTAAAGATGACCGCTAATCTTTTGATTATAAGAAAATACGTGAGATCTCTCTCGTGTGGCTAAGGGGATATGGCAAGCAAATTTTTGCACTTTGACATCAGGCCTCACAATATTCTTCTGGACTATAATTTTTTGCATCGAAAGTTTTCGACTTCGGGCTTGCAATACTTTCTCTTGTGGACCACATCATTGTGTCCTCAGCTATTGGAAGAGAACATTGGCTTATCTGGCCGCTGAGCTATTTTTCAAGGACATTGATAGTGTCTCTTGTAAGGCTGTTGTTTATAGTTTTGGGATGTTGATGATGGAAATGGCCTCGGAGGAGAAATGTAAATTCAAATGTTGAAATGAAACGATTATAGCCATTTGATGTATACAAATTAATCCCTTATGATCGGCCATCAATGAGGGGAGTATCTAGGCATGCTTGAAGGAGATATTGATAAATCGTGACCGACCACAAAGCCGCTTTTGTATCCATGCAAGAGACGAGATGATGGTGGTGACGCTCGAAACAAACTCGAATCATTCTCGACTTCATCAAGTGTCCGGACAAATTGTGGATAATTCCAACATCAAAATAACAATGAAATTACGAAATCGTGCATTGTTCGATTACTTACCTTTTTTTTCCATGCATGAATGAGATGCAAAAGAAAAGATGTTCAATCAGAACCGTCACTGACCATGTAATTCCTGTTCTTTGCAGAAGAATTTCCTCAGGGCTATCTATTTTACATTTCTTGTTTCCTGAGAGCTGTCAAGATGACAGGCCAAGCACTGTTTTGTAAGTTGTCAGGAGCAATGAATCTCTCTCTCTTCTCTCCACCGTCCAGTCTCAAGCTCTCCCCTTCCCGCCAAAACCTCTCCCCCTCGCCCTTCGACCGCCGTCTCATCACCGGCCTGGATGGCGTCCCCCTCCGCCGTGCAATCTCGCACCTCGAGCTCATGTCTCGTGACGGGTCCCATCCCGACCTCCTCACCTTCTCTCTCCTCCTCAAGTCCTGCATTCGCTCCCGCGCGTTCGCACTGGGGAGGCGCGTCCACCGCGCGCTCGCTCGGTCTCGGCTCGAGCCCGACTCGGTGATTCTCAACTCGCTCATCAGTCTGTACTCAAAATCCAACGACTCGGCTGAGGCGGAGAGGATTTTTGGGGACATGGGTAGTAAAAGGGACTTGGTTTCTTGGAGTTCCATGATCTCCTGCTATGCCAATAATCAAATGGAGTTTGAAGCGGTCGATACGTTCATTCATATGCTTGAAGATGGCTTTTTTCCTAATGATTATTGTTTCGCGGCGGTTATTCGGGCTTGTTCGGTTCCGGAGAATGCATCAATTGGTGATACAGTTTTCGGATTTATAATCAAAAGTGGCTATCTTGATTCTGACGTGTGTGTTGGGTGTGCATTGATTGACATGTTTGCAAAGGGTAGTGCCGATTTGGTTTCAGCTTGTAAGGTGTTTGAAAAAATGCCCGAGAGGAATGTGGTTGCTTGGACTTTGATGATGACAAGATGTGCTTGGTTGGGTTGTCCGAAGAAAGCTGTTGATTTGTTTTTGGATATGCTTGTGAGTGGGCCTGTGCCAGATAGATTTACACTCACGGCTGTTTTGTCGGCATGTTCTGAGGTGGAGTTACTATCGCTTGGGGTTCAATTGCATTCCTGGGTGATACGGTCTGGATTGGCTTCAGATGTCTGTGTTGGATGCAGTTTGGTGGACATGTACGTGAAGTCTGGAGATAGTGAATCGCTTCATGATTCGAGAAAGGTGTTTGGTCGAATGCAAGAACACAATATGATGTCTTGGACAGCTATAATCACAGGATATGTGCACGCTGAGGAGAATGAGGAAGCTATTAAACTCTTTTGGGAAATGACAAAAGGTCCTGTGAGGCCCAACCACTTCACATTTGCTAGTGTTCTCAAGGCATGTGGAAATATTTGTGATGTAGACATGGGGACTCAAATATATGCACTAGCTGTAAAATCGGGCTTTGCCTGTGATACTTGCGTGGGCAATTCTCTTATTAGCATGTATTGCCGGTCGGGCCACATGGATGACGCTCAAAGAGCTTTTGATGCACTATTTGAAAAGAATTTGGTTTCTTATAATACCCTTGTGGATGCCTATGCCAAAAGTTTGGAGTCTGATGAAGCCTTTGAACTACTACATGAGATAGAGGAGAGAGGGATCGGAACGAGCGCTTTTACGTTTGCCAGCCTTTTAAGTGCAGCTGCCTGTGTCAGCGCTATTGGTAAGGGGGAGCAAATCCATGCGAGGATGGTAAAAGCGGGGCTCGACTCAAATCAGTGCATTTCCAATGCTTTGATTTCTATGTATTCCAGGTGTGGAAACATAGAAGCTGCTTTTCGAGTTTTCAGCGAGACAAGAGAGAAAAACATCATAACTTGGACTTCAATGATCACTGGTTTCTCAAAACATGGATTTGGGACGAGAGCTCTGGACACGTTCCATAAAATGCTTGATGCCGGTGTGAGGCCAAATGAGATCACCTACGTTGCTGTTTTATCCTCTTGTAGCCATGTGGGTTTGATTTCTGATGGATGGAAACACTTTAGGTCAATGTACACAGAACATGGAATTGTGCCCAGAACCGAACACTATGCATGCATGGTAGACTTATTGGGTAGATCAGGATCCCTTGTCGAAGCCCTTCAGTTTATAAATTCAATGCCTTGCACGGCTGATCCACTGGTCTGGCGTACATTTCTTGGAGCTTGCCGAGTTCACGGCAATGTTCATCTTGCAAAACAAGCTGCAGCAATGATTTTTGAGGAGGAACCAGATGACCCCGCTGCTTATATTTTGCTATCGAATATTTATGCATCGGCTGGTCTATACGAAGATGCAGCAGCAATCAGAAAGAAGATGAAACTGAAAAATCTTACAAAAGAAGCCGGTTGTAGCTGGATTGAAGTGAAAAATACAGTTCACAAGTTCTATGTGGGTGACACTTCACACCCAAAGGCACGGGAGATCTATGATGAACTGGACCGATTGGCTAGTCGAATAAAGAAACTGGGTTATGTTCCGAATACTGAATTTGTTCTTCATGACATGGAGGAGGGACAAAAGGAGCAATATTTGCTCCAACACAGTGAGAAAATTGCTGTTGTCTTTGGCCTTATAAGCACCTCCAGTCAGAAATCTATCAGGGTATTTAAGAATCTTCGCATTTGCAGAGATTGTCATTCAGCAATCAAATATATCTCCATGGCAACTGGAAGAGCTATAATCGTCAGGGATGCAAACAGGTTCCACCATTTTATGGACGGAACATGCTCATGCAATGACTATTGGTGACGATGCTTTCTCGACCCATTCATTGGAGTAGGTGGGGCTGATATTGCTGCGACAGTTGGAAGATTCCAAATTCCTGACAGATATTGTGAATAACACTATTCTAATAGAAGGTATGTGTAATGCCAGAAAGCTTGACTATGCTATGGGGCTGTTCAATTGTTTGCATGCTCGAGGATGGAACCTGACGTGTGGACGTATAGTATTTTCATGTGTGTGTTGTGCAAAGGTGGATGCCCAGAGGAGGCATATCAGCTGCTAAAGGAGATGGAAAGAAATGGGTGCTTTCCAGATGGTGTCACTCATAGCACAATAATCCACGGACTCCTAAGAAATAAGGAAAACATGAAAGCAGCACAAGTTGTTGTTGAAATGGTTGAAACGGGTTTTTCTGCAAGTCTAGCGACGATGGAGTTGTGGATTAAATATCAGCACAAATGGAACTTCTTCCCGTTTTAGTTGAACTCCCCATTGTCTCTGAGGTCTGTCCGAATTTTCATCTGAAAGGTGATGGAGAGTAAACTGGAATGACGGCAAGCTTTGTTCCACACATCAACTCATTTAGTCTAATGTCCCATTAATGGAGTTGTTTTAAGTCTGGGAGATTTTCTCTTGCTTCATTATAAAGCTTTTGGAGGGGAGGAAGGTACGTTTTCTTTATCATATGCCTAGGATCTGCAAGAAATCTCTTTACTTATCTGGTACTTGTACTCATCGGTTAGTGCTTCACATAAATGATCAAGCGGTGTGAGGACGTTCTTAAATTAAATAGATGTTAATACCAATAATTTTTTTTGGTCATAATACCAATAAGTTTACGATACACAAAAATATCTTCCTTTTCATTTGTTGGTCAAAATACCAATAAGTTTATGATGCACAAAATCTCTCTTCTTTTCTGTTTGTTGATTTCACCAATCCTGATTAGCCTATTATGAATGTGCTTTGAGGGAGAGATACTTGTTTTCCTTTATATTCTTTTCCTAACACAATCTGATCCCTTCGATGTCCTACTTACCGTAGTTACTTCAAAGAAGATGGCTCCGTGAACGTGAGGTGATATATGATCATAGTGATGGGCACTTTGAATCAATAGTGGAGAATATTTGTGGGAAGGTGGGTTCTCAGATTATCACTGCAGGTCGATTATATATGGGGGTTATTTGCTCTGCTTCTAACATGCCAATGATAGCAAAGTTTGAGGGACTGCTAGACGTCTAAGTTTTTAGCTGCAAGTGTATGAGAACTACTTGTAGTGTTTTTTCCTTTCAACTGCAAGATGTTTGTGAAAAGCATCCGCTGATGGGTGAACATAAAGGCCGTTGACAGAGATTCCCAATGCCAAAGCACATAGATGTCTGGAGCGACACCAATCAACTTCATCACAGAGGCCAGATGATGTAACTTTCCATTGTCTTTTCCACCTCATTAATTGAATTACTTTCGGGATGAATATGTTTGGCTCTCAATGGATGTCCATTTCTTGCCATTTTTATCTGTCTCAATTGCTCACTCTGGAACACATTTTTCTCTTTGTTTTTGTGTGTTTTAACTTACGAGAGCAGTAATTGCCTAGACAGTCTGCCTCTCGCCGCGCTCTCCACTCTTTGTTTCCTGACACAATCATAGCAGCGTGCAACCGTATCGGAGACTGCTCTTTGAGGTAAGTTCACGTGTGGATGTCGTGGCCGACATGATCAATTGTATTCCGAAAAAGGAACTGTCAAGCAAAAGGATCAAATAGAAGTCCTGCATACATAACAAGGGGATCAACTCAGCTGTCTCTGCTGTCCATATCCTGATTTGAAAAGCAGGTTCATGAGCTTAGCCACTGAAGCAAAGCTTCTTTCCCGATGGTGGGGTTGTCATTTTCCCCTGACTAAAGCCATGTGTGAGTACATAACAGGCTTGGATTTTCAAAGAAACTGGAGGTTTTCTTTTGCAGGAAATCCTGATCTTGCTTTAACATATGTAACTACAAGGCGTGTGCGTGGTCTTCGCGCGGGGTTATGCTGCATAGAGGTAGTAAAGGACTCTAAGCGATTATGTTGTGTTGTGATATGCTGAGAAGCAACACACAGAGAACAAGAGAATGTCCAGTGTGTAAAGAAGACAAAATTTAAGCCATCCTTGAAGTGAATAATGACATAAAATCGTGAGGGAATTGTGCACAGTTTATTTTTAACGTGTTTAGCTGGGAAACATTGTGATCCGAAGGTAAGGTGAAGAGGTGCTTGAACACTTGTTGCCGAGCTCCGATTGGCATCAGGGTCACAGGCTCAGCCTTGAAGGACCAGAGTGTGGGCATTGGGGTCGAAGGCCCAACCTCAATGGACCCGATGCAGGCACCGAGGTCTATGGCCCAGCCTAATTGGACCCAGGTATGGGTGATGAGGTTTTTGGTCCTGTGCTCATGGAGTTTGAAGCTCGGCCTCGATGGACTCAAGCACCGTCTCGATGGTCGGGTGATGAGAACACAGCCCCCATACCGGGCCTCGCCTCGATGAACCTAGGTGTGGTAGTCGGAGTCTTGGGCACGGCTTAGATGGAGCCAGGGCGGCGCAGGTTCCTAGGCTCGGCGGCAATGGACTCAGGCCCGGGCACTAGGTACCACTTGTTTTGAAGCTTTGGGCCACTCTATTTGATAACTTGAGCATAAGGTTTAATAAAAGTTAAATGGAAATGACATGTGCTTGCGGACAAAATTATTGTCGGGAAGTAGCATTTCGTAATGCTACTTCCCTGGTTTAACGAAAACATATTCATTTCCCATCCCACCCTCACTTGTCATACCTAATTCCGTTTTTGCCCATTTCTAAACAAAATCATCAAAAAGGACGCCCCCCTCGCTCTTGCCTCGCGACTCTTTGTCCTTCGGGCTCTCTTGCCGGACGCCGCTTCACCTGCGCCCTCGAGACGCCGCTTTCTCTTCGTCACGCACGCCGTCGCGGCTCGTCTCTCTTCCCGGGTAAGGATTTTTTGTTTCTCTGTTCTCGTTGCGCTCAAGCTTTCTGTTCGTGCTCTCTGACCCTTGATCTCTTGAATTTTTTTTTCCTCGTTTCTTCGGGAATTGTCCCGGTTCATCTATTGTTTGTTACCCTGGTTCGAGGATTGTTGTTCTGTCACTTTGAGGTTTTCTATTCTTCACTTTGAGGCTTGTTGTTCATGTTGAGGTTTTTGGGCAAACTGAATTTGATCGAACCGAATTCGATTGACAAACTTAAGGCTTCGATTGACGAACTGCTGGTCACTTCTCAATTTGAGGGTTCGATTGACAAACTGAATTCCTTTATCTGGGTTCATTTGTCGTCAATTCTGTACTTAAATTTGTATCTCAGTAAGTGCTGACGAGTGATGGACTATGTTAGACGATACTCCGGAGACCTCCGTGTCGTGTCGACACTCTCCGACATGCGAGCACTCCAGACACACCAGCAACACTTTAGCCTAGCATCGTGTCATGCCATTTTGACACGCATGAGGTCAATTTTAAGCATTCTCAATAAATTAGGATTTAAAAAGTTGAATCTATAATAAATATGTTTAAGTAAGTCGTATTTCCAATCACTCCAAAATTAATATACCCAATCAGCCCCCCAAAAAACTTTATCGTGAATCCCTAATAGAAGAAGAAGAAACTCACCGGCTGATATATTTAGATATACATGATAATTTATCTTGTATATATAAAAACTATATATTCAATATACAATGTGTCCTAACGTATCAAAATTCTCTATTTTTTGAGAAATTACATATTGGCATGTCATGTTATGGCTCATGTCGCGTGTTGTGTTGATGCGACATAGGTGATAGAAGATTCAAGAAATGCAGATGATGTTAGAAAATGTAGTAACAACACCCAAAAGATTCTGCACAGACTGTTCTTTATTTTGTGGGGGGGCTGGTCCATGTCAGCTGCTCTGCCCACTTGATGAAATTCACTTAAAGTAATCAAATAAAGAAAAAACTGTTAACATCAAGCTCATTTTGAAACTCGATGTTGGAAAAATCTCTCCTTTGTTCCGTTTTCCCTGACATTGAAATGCCACTTCTGCTTCTTCTTAATCTTTTGTCTGCTTCGAAAGTATCAATTCACTGATCAAAACCCAAGAAAGGCGAAGGCAGAGAAACATAGGCACAAGAAATGTTTGCTGTTTACAACAAAGACCTCTTGAGTTTGTACGTAATCACCCTCAAGAAAATTTTTTTTTTTCTGCAACAGATCTGGTCTAACGTGAAAAGAATGGTGCTGATATAGAATCTGCACATACTCTTCGGGAATTATACTCAAGTACAATCTGTTGGTGCTGATGTTGATTACTTTGCTGGACTTCTCTCTTGTCTTGATTTTATGCATAGCAAATGCTCTTGCATTTTTTAAATCAAGTGCATGGCAAAGTTTTGTAAGTGAAGTTGTTTCATTAGAACTCAAGTACATTTTTGTGACAAGTTCTACAAGGTGCACTTATCCCTAAGTTATTTGGCATTCACTTTATTTTTCCTACAATTTTGTGCTTGGCTTAAAGTCGCCTTGGTACAGGCCGGCATTCTTCAAGCGCTTCAGTTTTCAGATTCGTCAGCCGATGAAGCGAATGTGTCTTTATGGTGCTTCCATCTTCCTTGTTCGTGCTCCAGTTGCGATCTCCAGCCAGTCATCCCATTCCCTTTTCTATCTCCCTCATCTCTCTTTTGTCCCTTTCATGTTACACAGTTGTTGGAGGTTTTGTTCGATGCCAAACCCTAATTTAGATGACTTGAACCAGCTCTTGAGTTTTGTGAGGAAAAATTGCAGAAATGGTGGTGTGTTTACAAGTGTCGATGATGCCCTGCGTTGCTTCAGTAAAATGATAAACGCAAGCCCTTTGCCTTCTGCTAGGGATTTCAGTCTATTGTTGGGTGCTATAGTGAGGATGAAGCAATACTCGACCGCGATCCGGTTGATTGAGCAGCTGCGTTCCATGGGGATTGAAGATGATCATGTTCTGCTGAATATTTCCCTAAATTGCTTTTGCTGGTTAAAACGGGTTGATTTGGGTTTGTCTATCCTAGGTAGGATCTTGAAGATAGGGTTTCACATTGATGTGGTGGCATTGAGTACCCTAATTGATGGTCTTCTTATTAAGGGCAAAACTAATATGGCACTGAGGTTCCTTGATGATATGGTTCTAAATGGCCCAGCACCTGATGAGACCACGTATGCAATAATCGCAAAGGGATTATGCAGGGCGGGTAACACTAGATTGGCGATGGAATTGCTAAGGCACTGGGAAGAGAGAAGCTGCAGTATCAATTCCTTCACATATAGCATTGTAATTGATAGTCTTTGCAAGGAGGGATTGGCCATAGAGGCGTTGAGACTCCACGAAAGTATGAGTAAGAAAGGTTTCAAACCAGATATTGTTACTTATAACAGCTTGATCCATGGTCTGTGCAATGTAGGTCAGGTGGAAGATGTTCTCATATTGTTGAAAGAGATGACCAGCAGAGGTATCCAACCTGACATAATCACTTATAACTCCTTGGTTCATTGCTTATGCAACCTAGGCCAATGGAAAGATGCTATAGTCTTTTTGGAGAAGATGATGAAGGCAAGAATTGAACCAAACGTCGTTACCTATACCTCCATCATTCAAGGAGCGTGCAATTCCGGCCAATTGAAAGAGGCTCGAAGGCTGCTGAGTGATATGGTGCAAAGAAGAGTAATGCCGAATGTAAAAACCTTCACTATTCTGGTGGATGCACATTGTAAGGAGGGAATGCTCGTAGAGGCAGAGGACATAGTCGACCAAATGATTCAATTAGGTAAAATGCCTGATAGATTTACTTATAATATATTGATAAATGGTTATTGTTTGCAAAATAGAATGAACGATGCTATGGGAGTGCTTGATTTGATGGTTGAAAGAGGCTGCTCTCCTGATGTTGTTTGTTACTCCACATTGATTAATGGATATTGCAAAGCGAGAAGAGTTGACAAGTCGAAGATGCTATTGGGAGAAATGTTGCAAAGGGGCTTGTTTCCTGATGCCATCACGTACAACACACTCATAAACGGATTTTGCCAGGTTGGGAACCTTCAAGCTGCGGAGGAGCTAATTAATGAGATGCAATCTCGTGATCTCTCTCCAGATCATTATACATTGAGTGCTTTCCTGGATGGCTTCTGTAAAATGCAGCAGATTGACAAGGCCATGATATTGCTTCGAAAGATGGAAGGTTCCAAATTCGTCCCTAACATCGTGGCTTACAATATCCTAATAAGTGGCATGTGTAATGACGGAAGGCTTGACGATGCAAAGGGGCTGTTTAATTGTTTGCATGCTCGGGGTTTGCAACCTAGTGTGTGGACGTATGACATTCTCATGCGTGGGTTGTGCAAAGGAGGATGCACAGAGGAAGCATATCAGCTCCTAAAGGAGATGGAAGGAAATGGATGCTTTCCAGATGGGGTCACTTATAACACAATAATCCAAGGACTACTAAGAAATAAGGGAAATACGAGAGCAGCGCAACTCATTGGTGAAATGGTTGAAAGGGGTTTTTCTGCCGATGTAGTGACAATGGAGTTGTGGGTTAAATATCTCGTGACAAATGGAACTTCGTTCTTTTCCAGTAGAACTGTCCATTGTCTCTGAGATCTGTCCACTGTTCCATCTGAAATGTGATGAAGAGGAAGTTAGATTCGCTGTAAGTTCTCTTCCAAACATCGTCTCATTGAGTCTCATGTCCAATTAATAAAGTTGTTTTCAATCTGGGAACAATTGACTGAATCAAACTGCCCGGCGCCCAAGAAGGCAAATATTTGGAGGGGTGCAAGGTGGATTCTGCTCCTTCTATACCTAGGTTCGGCACAAAACTCTGTATTTAACTGGTATGTGTGCTCGTCCATTAGTGCATCGGGTGCCTAATGTCTTTCAAACAGTTGAAACTCATACAGATGATCAAGCGGTCTGAGGATGATATTGAATTAAGTAGATGTTAATATTAATAACTTTACTGCATGATAAAAAAATTATGCTATAAATCCTGATTACTCTGTTGTATATGTGCTTTGAGAGAGAGATGCTTGTTTTCTGTTTCTCTTTTTGTAGCACCATCTCATCCTTTCAGTGTCCTATTTACCATAGATACTTCAAAGAAGATGCATACCTTGAAGTGGATGGTATTTGAATCGGTAATGGAGAGTATTTTGGTCGAGCTGGGTGCTCAGATTATCACCACAGGTTGATTGCGTATTAGGGCTATTTGCTTTGCTTCTTACATGCAAATAACAGTGAAGTTTGAGGGACGGCTTGCTGACGAAGAAACATGCTTGCAAATGTATGAAAACTACTTGAAGAATCTTCCCCTTTGCGCCGCGAGGGATTTTCGGAAAAAGCATCTGATGATGGGTGAACATGTACACCGTTGACAGACATTCCCAATGCTATATTTCGTGAACCAACACCAATCAACTTCATCCGAGTCAGGCCCAGATGATGTAAATTTCCATCTGTCTTTTCCACTGCATCAATTGAATTACTTTCCCAGTCAGTGGGGTTTGCTCTCAACTGAGGTACATTCCTTGCCATTTTTATCTATTTCAATTACTGACTCAGGAACACATTCTGTTTGTTTTCAAGTGTATCACTTAGGAGGATTTACCTAGACAGTTTGCCTCTCGTCATGCCCTCAACTCTTTGTTTGCTGACACAGTCATAGTAGCATGCAAGCGTTTTGGAGACCAGTCTTAGAGCTAAGTTCACGCATGGATACTGTGACAGAAATGATCAATTGAACTCACGAAAAAAAACCTCTCAAGCAAAAAGATCAAATTGAAGTTCTGCATGTATCACAAGAGGATCAACTCCTCAGCCGTCTCGTTTCTCCATTTCCTGATTTAAAAAAGCAGGTTCATGGGCTTAGCAACTGAAGCAAAGCCACTTTTGTGATGAAATGTAAAATCTTCAGAGAAAGTTGGTTTCTGAAGAATCCCGTATTCCATTATTAGTTGCTGGTTTGGTTCAATGTTATGCTGATGATTCCATTGTGTTTCATGGATTAGAATCCCCTCCCCCCCTTTTTTTTTTGTTTTTTTTTTGTGGGGGGGGGGGGGGGGGATGACACTTTTATGATTGGGAATGACCAGTAATTGGCTTGACATGTGAAAGGGTTACCATACCCTAGGTCTTGTCTTTGCTGATTTTGTTTCTTTGAAATATTTTCTTGGTATCGAAATGACGAATCCTTTTACCTCCTTGCTGGTTTTTGAGTGGCGATCCTTATGCAAATGCTGGGGCAAAGTCATGGTTTTGTCTTTCCGAAATTCAACATGGACTCGTGCTTCGACTTCAACATATATGGTATAAATCCGCAAGCGGCTTTAGCAAGTCATAACTATTTCTTTTAGCCTTTAGGCAGCGTTTCCTTCTATTCATGCTTACTTTTTGGTTTTGCACTATGCTCAGTGAAGATGGTCAATGCTCGAGTATTTCTGAAGTTGGAGGCATGATAATGATTTCCTTTTAGACAGATGATAATCAGGTTTCACTCTTTTCGCTCTGTCACGGACTGATTTTGTATTTAGATTCTCTTGAAAACTCACTCAAGTATCAAAATAACAAACCCAATTTAGGTTTCCCGTCTCCGAAGGACTTGGCTAGGGTCGGCATGACTATAGGCAGCTGCTGTGGGATAAGTAGATGCGGTGGAGTAGTCATAGTTTGCATGATTCGGTGTCACAGTCGCCTTGTCCTCGAGGACATGAGCCACGCTGTTTGCATAAGGATCTCTACTCAAACGGTAACGGGTATTCCATCGGTAGTCGACAAATTAACTGAGAAGATTATTATTGCCTTCCTTTATTCGTTGCATTCTTGTCTCTTGTTTTTTGTCCAATTTCGTCTACAACTTTTTCTGGGATAACTTTTGAACTTCGGTTCCATCAAGTTTTTGAACTATTTTTGGATCTTCAATGTGATACTTATTTTTAATAAAAGCTTCTATTAATTAAAAAAACCATTCACTAAATACAACCAAGGAAGCATAACGGTTGTGCCATAGTTGTTCCTCAAAACCCATTTTAATACCAAAATTTTACAGTGATCAATTTAAATCGTAACTTTTTGGTGATGGAAATTCTTTTGTTGCTCATCAAAGTCACTTAAATAGACACTTTTAAGAAGTTTTGGGAGTCAACTTGATTACTTATAAAGTCCCGACACAAAAAATTTTAAAAAACTGGGTGGTGTGTAATTTATGTACCGAACAACATCGTTAAATGCATCAATTTTTCACACATGGAGATATCGGGGTTACATTGGTTCCCAAACTCTAGTGTTGATTCTCACAGTTGATTAAAGAGAAGTAGTCCGTTTTCATAAGGTCACTTGCTCTAGTGCTTCCCCTTTTTTTTTCTTCTGGAGAAAAACAAATACATCTATGTGATTTTAAATCAAAATAGTTTAAGCGAATCTTTCCTCAATGATTTTTCTTTTTAGCGTAATAAATAAAGGAAAATAGAACTGGAATATTTGCTTTGTATATTTACTTTTGGCTCACGTCACTGTTTTGTCAAATTTATAACTTCAGAAGTTTTAGAGCAAACATTTCATAAATGATAAAATATTATCCGAACTTTTTAAAAACATCCCTTTAAGTGACCCCAGGAAGAACGTTTAATTTTTTGTAAACTAAGTCACCGATGTCATTTACTTAATTTCTTGTTAAAAGTTGTAGCACTTAAATAACCGTTTGAACATCGAGGTGGATGCCATACAAAATTTGTTAGCCTCCTGTTGTCCTTTTTCCCATACAAATAATTTCATCTTCTTTGTTGAACTCACTGTTGGGACCTGTTAAAAAGAATCCATACTTGTTACTAATGATTTGTCCTGGTATGAATTTTTCAGACAACTTAAAATCACTATTGAATAGGGTTAGGTGAATGTGAATGTCTTTTAATTGATTGACCAAAGAAAACTTTCTTTGTTTTAAATAAATAGTTCAAATGAACGAGTATAATTTTTCGCAATTTCAAATATGTATGAAATATACAAAAATTATTTCCAATCAACTTTAATGCTTTTAGACTGTTGTCTATGTCAGTAAATTTCATTGGCGTTTACCAATGCGAATAGTTCAGGGGACCAATTGAATAAACAGAGAGCTCAGGAATGATATTACACATTATATGAAAGTTCTTAGACTTTATACATTGATCATAAGTATAATGGTAATTTCATGGATTCACAATATACAAAAGTAAAGACCTATCCTCAACTCCCAGTGAGGGTAGGATCACTCGAGAAAGAGTAGATCTTCGGAAGAAGAAAGGTTTTGAAGTTTTACATATATCTATTATAGTTTTGTATCCATTAGTATAAAAACATGAAGGTTGCATGACTTTTTAGTTTAATTATGCATTTGGAAATGGAGTATGACTTCCAAATGCGATTTATTTTAAAACTTTATATTTTTCAAGGAAGAAATTTTAAGCTCAGGGAACCATCAAGACGAGGATAAGCTATTGAAGTTGCCTTGATATAGACTGGCATGCTTTAAGAGAGAGATCCCATGACCCTTTGGAATTTCGAGAAAAGCTCATTCTAAAGGGGTCTTTTAAGAAAAAGCGTTGGACGGGGTATTTTGGCATATTTTTTCTCTCAATTTTTTGGGGGTTAATACAACCAAAAATTTCAAATTGGTAATTCATGGCACGTTTGCTCTAAATTATTTCTTTCTCACATAAAAATCCAAAATCGGTACTCCTAAATAAAATCCATATCCGACGCAATCTTGCCAACACACGTGGCAGATGATTATAAACGTGGAAAATCCATGTCCGTTGACATGAAGCATTTAAAAAGAGCAATATGAATGAAAGATTTGAGTGGAGAATTCATGTGTGTTTTTTTTTTTTTGTAAGGGAGAATTCATGTGTGTTGATATGTATTGTATGCATTTTAACCGAGAGTAGATTTGGGTGAGGGGCATGAATTTGAGATATTTCCTGAGATTGAAAATTAGTTGGATAAATACGTCGAGAGGCATTAATTTGAGAATTTTCTACGACCCCTAGGATAAATGTCTAGGAGGCACCAGAAAAAAAAAAAAAAAACCTTTTTTGGTTCCTCTGGGGGAACTCGTAGCCACCAACGACTGGCCCACGCGCCGTCGTCCACCCCTGGAGTATCCGTCGCCATCGCCTTCCTCGCCTGCTTCTCTCTCAGCTCGAAACGATTCCTGGTTTCGCTACTTTCGCCGCTCCAACAGTAATCTCCCAAGCATTCGATAGTCCGTCGCCGGTGAGGATCTGTCCCTCTCTCTGTTCAGCGTAGCTCATCGGGCAGTCACGTTTGTTAGAAGGATCGCTGTTTATGAAGCGGAAAGCTCAAGCCTTTGCAGTTGAAATAGGAATATCTGAGTCAGGCATGTCTGAGAAATTAGGATTTGGAATGTGCATAGAGTCTCCAAAATCTAATTTGTGAATCTGACCTGTTATGCGCAAATTGTTGTTCTCTGTTTCGGTTGTCAGATCAAATTTCAGTCTTGAATTGGGGACACAGGGTGAGTTGAGGTGAATTCTGTGTCAAATGCCTACATGCATAAACTCATTGAACTATATGTGGTTTGACGCTCATTATCAAGTTAATCACATTGTCCATCAAGCCATCCAATGATCCAGCAAGTCTCAACTACTTGCCAGAGAAATAAAACTGTGCGTGTGAAGTCACTTCTTCGAATGAAAAACGAAACTTCTTCAAAATGATCACCTATAAAAACTAATGATAATTGACGTTGTGATATTATTTGAAATCAAGTCCACGCCTTTGGGTATGCAGTGCTTCCATCTTCCAAAGAAGAAGCCATTCGGTTTTCAGACTCATCTGCTGATGGAGCGAACGAGTCTTTGTGGTGCTTCCATGTTCCTTCTTCGTGCTCCAGCTGCCATCTCCAGCCAGTCGTCATCCCCTTCCATTCTCTATCACCCCCGTCCTTCTTGTGCCCGTTTCTCGTTTCGCAGTCGCCGGAGGTTTTCTTCGATCCCTATCCCTCGTTTAGATGACCCGAACCCTGATGCGGAGAGTATTAGCGATGCGTTTTTGGATCGGTTGGATAGACAAAAATCCCAGCGGAAGTCGAAGAATTGATGATTTTGGAGCTCAAACAATTTTCTTTATTTTATTTTACTGCAGCAATTTTATCGCTTGGTGGCGTTTTTGTAATTTCGTGGTTATTTTTAGATACCTAATAGGGCTAGGGTTACACCTGATATAAAAGGTGTTTTATGATGTTTTAGGGGGGAGAATATTTTTGATATAAAATTTTGAAGATTGTTATTACGTTTCTGCGACTTTTCGCTTCTCTACGCGCTTACGCTGCGTCAGGTGGTATCAGAGCCTATGGCGACCGGCGGAAGAGGTGGTGGTCTTCTTGACGATGATCAGAAGACTGGAGCCCCGATCCTTGGGGACGACGCGCTGCAACGTTTGGAGCAGCGTTTGAAGGAACACCTAGATCAACAACTCGATCAAAGGCTACGTCGCATTGAAGAACGATTTGACGACATAGCAGATCGGTTTGAAGCTCTCGGTGTTGATGCGAACCGGAATAGACAGCATGACAGAAGGCTAAGTGCAGATATTACTCGTGGTAACCCTGTCGATAGATTTGTTCCTGTCCGCAGGCGGAATAACCCGCTATCTTCAGAGAGCTCAGAGGAGGAGGAAGATGAATCTGCTGAAGAAGCGCTCACTGATTATGGCGGTAGGCAACACCATGGGAGATTCCGGAGGGGGTATGGCGGCAGGCGACGTTATGACGATCGAGAAAGTAACGACTTTAAATTAAAGGTCGATATTCCTTATTTTAATGGAGGCCTGGGAATAGAGGATTTTTTAGACTGGATTGCTGATATCGACAAGTTCTTCGATTATATGGAGACCCCTAGTGAAAAGCGTGTGCGATTAGTCGCGTGTAAATTAAAGGGGGGAGCATCTGCATGGTGGGAGAGGTTACAGAATCGCAGAGAGAGAGAAGGGCGAGATAAGGTGCGAACTTGGCATAGGATGAAGAGGTTGTTGAAGCAAGAATTCCTTCCACCTGATTATGAACATATTATGTTCCAGCAGTACCAACGCTGCCAGCAGGGGACTCGATCCATACATGAGTATACGGCGGAGTTTATGAGACTGGCGGAGCGTAATAATCTGTCAGAGACGGAGGGGCAGCAGGTAGCCAGATATCTCGAAGGGTTAAAGCCCTTCATTCGGGATAAAATCGGAGTACAAGTTCTGCGGAACCTGTCTGAGGCGAAGAACATGGCGATGAAAGCAGAGTTAATGCTGCAGGAAAGGGGTAGGAGGAACAATTATGGAAATTTTGGGGAAAGCAGTTCGGTGGGGAAGAATGTGTATAGCAATCGCTCTAACATGGAGCGACGTCCAGAAGACAAGGTGGTAGGGAAGCCCTTTGTGAGCGAAGCGAAGGACAAGGGGACGCAAGCACCAAGAACTACAAATCCTAATCCTTATGTGAAACCGGCGATAAAGTGTTACCGGTGTAATCAGCCTGGGCATCGGTCTAATAAGTGTCCTCAGAGGAAAACAGTAAACATGGCAGCAAGAGAAGAGGAAGATGATGAGTATCGTTGTGAGCCTGACGGCGAGGAAGACGAATTTGACGAGGAGTTAGAGGGAGAGATAAATTGCGTAGTGCGCAGGATGATGTTAGCCCCGAAGCAACCTGATGATTCGCAGCGACATCAACTATTCCGAACCCGGTGTACCATTCTGGGTAAAATTTTCACTATTGTCATTGATAGCGGAAGCATGGAAAACATTATCGGGAAGGAGGCAGTCAAGAAGCTGGGAGTACCGGTGGAGAAACATCCTAATCCGTACACGTTAGGATGGATTAAATCGGGCGTGGACAGCATTCAAGTGACGGAGCGATGCAAAATTCCATTCTCCATTGGTAAGTACCAGGATAAGTTGTATTGTGATGTAGTAGACATGGATGTGTGTCACGTGTTGTTTGGCAGGCCGTGGCAATATGATCTAGATGCGCAGCACTCGGGGAGAAGTAACCAGTATAGCCTGGTGAAAGATGGGGCGAAGTACACGTTGCTCCCGCTGAAGAAGAAGGACAAACATGCTGCTGAAAATAACTTCCTTACCCTTACGAGGAAGTTTGAGGCTGACGTTAAAGAGACCAGGCAGATTCACGCGCTAGTGGTGAAACAGACGGCGTTTGAGATAGAGGCTGTGGGGGAGCAACCCGACTTAGTCAAGCCGTTGTTGAAGGAGTTTCGTGAGTTGATGCCCGAAGAGGTTCCAGATGGATTACCACCCATGCGCGACATTCAGCACCATATTGATTTAGTTCCTGGTGCTAGTCTGCCTAATCTACCGCACTATAGGATGAGCCCAAAAGAGAGTGAGATTCTGAAAGAGAAGGTGGAGGAATTGCTGCGAAAGGGGCATATCCAAAACAGTATGAGTCCTTGTGCTGTGCCTGCGTTATTAACTCCTAAGAAAGACAGGAGTTGGCGGATGTGTGTCGACAGCCGAGCCATTAACAAGATAACCGTGGAATACAAATTTCCAATTCTAAGGTTGGATGATATGCTGGACAAGTTGCACGGTGCTAAGTTGTTCTCGAAGCTGGACTTGAAGAATGGATATCATCATATTCGTATTCGACCCGGAGATGAGTGGAAGACGGCTTTCAAAACAAAGGAAGGGCTGTACGAGTGGTTGGTGATGCCGTTCGGACTTTCTAACGCTCCGAGCACCTTCATGAGGCTTATGAATCAGGTTCTGAAACCTTTTATTGGCAAATTCGTTGTAGTTTATTTTGATGATATCCTGATTTATAGCAAGACTGAGGAGGATCACTTGATGCACTTGAGGGAGGTGTTAACAGCATTGCAGGCCAACAAATTGTACATAAATCTTAAGAAGTGCAGTTTTCTAACTAACAAACTGCTTTTCTTGGGATTTATTATAACTGCTGAGGGAATAGAGGTAGATGAGGCGAAGGTGAAAGCAATTAGAGAGTGGGCTACACCTAAAACAGTTTCAGAAGTTCGAAGCTTTCACGGGTTAGCTACTTTTTACAGGCGTTTTATAAAGAATTTCAGCACTATCGCAACCCCAATTACTGAATGCATGAAGAAGGGCAAATTTTTATGGGGAGAGGAAGCCGATAACAGTTTTGCTATTCTGAAAGAAAAGTTTTGTACTGCACCTATTCTTGCTTTACCTGATTTTGATAAACTGTTTGAGGTAGATTGTGATGCTAGTGGCGTGGGTATAGGAGCTGTTTTGTCTCAGGAGCGCAGGCCTATTTGCTATTTCAGTGAGAAACTGAGTGAAGCAAGACAGAAGTGGAGCACTTATGATAAAGAATTTTACTCTGTTGTACGGGCTTTGAAGATGTGGGAGCACTATTTGATTGGTAAAGAATTTGTGCTCTATTCTGATCACGAGGCATTGAAGTATTTGAATAGCCAGAAAAGGATCAGTAAGGATATGTATGCACGTTGGTGTCAATTTTTACAAAAATTCCCGTTCAGATTACAGCATAAATCAGGTGTGCATAATGTTGTAGCAGATGCATTGAGCAGGAGAGCTGGCTTGCTGATGACACTACGTCAGGATATTTTGGGGTTCGAGCAGTTGAAAGACTGCTATGCAGGCGATGATGATTTTGGGCAGATTTAGGAGACGTGTGCCGCTGGCCAACCTGTGCATGAGTTCTTTATTTTGGATGGTTACCTGATGCGTGGCAATCAGCTTTACCTTCCTCGAACATCATTACGAGAGAAGGTGATTCGTGATTTACATGATGATGGATTAGCTGCACATCTGGGTCGTGACAAAACTGTAGCTGCAGTCGGGGAGCGATTTTATTGGCCCCAATTGCGTAGAGATATCAGTAGGTATGTGCAGAAGTGTTATGTTTGCCAAACTGCTAAGGGACAGTCGAAAAATACTGGTCTGTATATGCCTTTGCCTGTTCCTGAAAATATTTGGGAGGATCTGTCTATGGATTTTGTGCTTGGTTTACCACGAACCCAAAGAGGCGTGGATTCTGTTTTTGTTGTGGTTGACAGATTTTCCAAGATAGCGCACTTTATTCCTTGCAGGAAGACTTCTGATGCAATAAGTGTGGCCAGGTTATTCTTTAAGGAAGTAGTTCGTTTGCATGGTGTCCCTAAGTCCATCACTTCGGATAGGGATAGCAAATTTCTGGGGCATTTTTGGCGAACCTTATGGAAGTTGTTTGATTCATCTTTGAACTTCAGTAGCATAGCTCATCCCCAGACCGATGGACAAACTGAGGTGGTCAATAGAACTCTGGGTAATTTAATTCGAAGCATTTGTGGCGACAAACCGAAGCAGTGGGATATTGCTTTATCACAGGCAGAGTTTGCTTACAACAATGCAGTTCATCGTTCTATTGGTAAGTCACATTTTTCAGTCGTTTATACAAAGACGCCTCAGCATACTCTGGATTTGATTCGGTTGCCCAAGCAAGCAGACAAAAGTGTTGCAGCGGATCATATGGCTAAGCAGATTGTGGAGGTACACCAGGAAGTCAAACAGAAGTTGGAAGAGACTAATCAGAAATACAAGGTTGCAGCAGATAAACACAGACGAAAGCAGGTGTTTGCTGAAGGCGACCAAGTCATGGTATTTCTTCGGAAAGAGCGATTTCCCATTGGTTCTTACAGCAAATTGAAACCAAAGAAGTATGGGCCTTACACTGTCAGCAGGAAGATTAACGATAATGCTTATGTTATAGACCTTCCTCAAAGCATGGGCATTTCGAACACTTTTAATGTTGCCGATTTATCACCGTTTTATGAGTTCACGAAGCCGATGTATCCAGATTATAACTCTAACTCGATGACGAGTTTTTCTCAAGTGGAGGAGAATGATGCGGAGAGTATTAGCGATGCGTTTTTGGATCGGTTGGATAGACAAAAATCCCAGCGGAAGTCGAAGAATTGATGACTTTGGAGCTCAAACAATTTTCTTTATTTTATTTTACTGCAGCAATTTTATCGCTTGGTGGCGTTTTTGTAATTTCGTGGTTATTTTTAGATACCTAATAGGGCTAGGGTTACACCTGATATAAAAGGTGTTTTATGATGTTTTAGGGGGAGAATATTTTTGATATCAAATTTTGAAGATTGTTATTACGTTTTTGCGACTTTTCGCTTCTCTACGTGTTTACGCTGCGTCAGCAGCTCTCTTGAGTTACGTGAGGAAACGTTGCAGAAATGCAGGTATGTTTTAAGCGTGTCAGGGATGCCTCGTATTGCTTAAATAAAATAAAATGATAAAGACGAACCCTTTGCCTTCCGCTAGGGATTTTAGTCTACCGTTGGGCGCTATTGTGAGGATGAAGCAGTACTCCACTGGGATACGGTCGATCGAGCAGCTGCCTTCGTTGGGGATCGAGCATGATGCTTTTTTTTTTTTTGCTGAATATTTCGCTGAATTGCTTTTGCCGTTTAAAGCGGGTTGAGTTGGGATTGTCTATCCTGGGCACAATCTTGAAGATTGGGTTCGACATCGATGTGGTGATATCGAGCGCCCAAAATGATCGATGGTCTCTTTATTCAGGGCAAAACTGATGAAGCACTGAGGTTTCTCGATGATGTGAGACGAAATGGTCCCGAACCCAATGAGACCCTACAAGCGATAATCGTGAAGGGATTATGCAGGGCATGTAACACCATATTGGCGATTGAATTGCCAAGGGACTGGGAAGAGAGAAGTTGCAGGCTAGGTTCCTTCACATACGACATAGTAATATATAAGTAGCTTTTGCAAGGAGGGATTGATCATAGAGGCCTTGAGACTACACGAAAGCTCGAGTGGAAAAGGTGTCCACCCAAATGTCGATACTAACAACATCTTGATCCATGGTCTGTGCCATGTAGGCCATATGGAAGATGGCCTACATGGAAGACGCTCTCGAATTGATGAAAGAGATGACAAGCGGAGGCATCCAACCTAACTTAGTCACTTATAATCCACCGGTTCATTCCTTATGCAACCTACCTAGGCCAATGGAAAGATGCGACGGTCTTGTTGGACAAGATGACGAAGGCGGGAATTGGGTGCTTGCAATCTCGCGATCTATCTCTGGATCATTATACGTTGAGTGCTTTCTTGGATGGCTTGTGTAAAATGCAGCAAATTGACAAGGCCATGATGTTGCTTGGAAAGACGGAAGATTCCAAATTCGTCCCTGACATTGTGGCTTACAATATCCTCATAAACGGCATGTGTACTGACGGAAGGCTCGACTGTGCTAAGGGGCTGTTTAATTGTTTGCATGCTCGAGGCTTGCAACCTAATGTGCGGACATGTAATACTCTCATGCATGGGTTGTGCAGAGGAGGATGCATGGAGGAAGCATATCAGCTGCTAAAGGAGATGGAAGGAAATGGATGCTTTCCAGATGGGGCATAAGAAAATAATCCAAGGACTACTCAGAAATAAGGGAAATACGAGAGCAGCGCAACTCGTCGGTGAAATGGTCGAAAGGGGGTTTTTCTGCCGATGTAGTGACGGCGGAGTTGTGGGTTAAATATCTCGCAACAAATGGAACTTCTTCGTTTTCAAGGTGAACTCGACATTGTCTCGGAGATCTGTCCACTTTTTAATCTGAAATGTGATGAAGAGTAAATCAGATTTCACAGCAAGTTTTCTTCCAAACACCATCTCAGTGAGTCCCATTTCCAATTAATAAAGTTGTTTCAAATCTGGGAGACAATCGATTGAATCGAACTGCCCAAGAAGGCAAATATTTGGAAGGGCGGAAGGTGGATATTGTTCCTCGTATACCTAGGTTCAGCACGAAATCTCGTGTATTTAACTGGTACTTGTGCTCCTCGGTTCGTGCTTCTGGTGCCTAAGGTTTTTCGAACAGTCGAGACTCATACAAATGATCAAGCGTTCTGAGGATGATATTGAATTAAATAGATGTCAATAGCAATAACTTTACTTTGCAATAAAGTAAATTATGTCATAAATCCTGATTAGCCTCTTGTATGCGTGTATGCCATAAATTCATGCAATTTCGATACGTACAAGTAAATATATATATTTACACACATACATACTTAAGTCATATCTTTGGTTGTCGTAAAATTGCGTGGTGTGCAATTTTTATATTTGATCAATATTGGAAAATGCATCAATTTTTCACACCCTGATACATCGATTCCCAAACACTAGCGTTAGTATCAAAACACGACATCTCCTTTTGGTAGAGAGAGAGAGAGAGAGAGAGAGAGACATGCTTCAGCTCTTCACTTTTCAGATTCATCGTCGGCTGATGAAGCGATCGAGTCTCTGCCCTGCTTCCGTCTTCCTTCTTCCTGCTCCAGCTGTGATCTCCGGCCAGTCGTCATCCCTTTCCGTTCTCTATCTCCCTTTCTCGTCTCGCTTTCCTCGGAGGTGCTGTTCGATCCCTAACCCTAATTTGGACGACCCGAACCGGCTCTTGAGCTACGTGAGGAAAAATTGCAGAGCTGGGGGTGTGTTCACGAGTGTGGGTGACGCCCTGTGGTGCTTCGGTAAAATGATGGACACAAACCCTTTGCCTTCCTCCAAGGATTTCAATCTACTGTTGGGTGCTATAGTGAGGATGAAGCATTACTCGACTGCGATCGAGCTGATTAAGCAGCTGCGATCGTCAGGAATCGAGGACAATGTTGCTTTGCTGACGATTTCCTTGAATTGCTTTTGCCGGTTACGACGGGTTGATTTGGGTTTGTCTGTCCTGGGAAGGATCTTGAAGCTTGGGTTTCACATCGGTGCGGTGACATCCAGCACCTTAATTGATGGTCTCTTTATTCAGGGCAAAACTGATGAAGCACTAAGGTTTCTTGACGATATGGTTCTAAATGGCCCGGAACCTAGTGAGACCACTTATGCGATAATCGCCAAGGGGTTATGCAGGGCAGGCAACACCACGTTGGCCATTGAATTGCTAAGGGACTGGGAGCAGAGAAGCTTCAACATTGATTCCTTCACATACAACATAGTAATTGATAGTCTATGCAAGAAGGGATTGATCACAGAGGCATTGAAACTCCGCGAGAGAATGAGTGGGAAAGGCATCCAACCAAATGTTGTTACTTATAGCTCCTTGATCCATGGTCTGTGCAATGAAGGCCAGATGGAAGAAGCTCTCATGTTGTTGAGAGAGATGACGAGCAGAGGCATTCAACCCAACATATTCACTTATAGCTCGATGGTTCATTGCTTATGCAACCTAGGCAAATGGAACGATGCTACAGTCTTGTTGGAGAAGATGGTGAAGGAAGGAATTGAACCGGATGTTGTTACTTATACCTCCGTCATTCAGGGAATGTGCAATTCTGGCCAATTGAAAGAGGGTCAAAGACTGCTGAAACATATGGTGCAAATCAGAGTAATGCCGGATGTTCAAACCTTCAATATTCTGGTGGATGCACATTGCAAAGAGGGAATGATTGTGGAGGCAGAGGCCATAGTCGATCAGATGATTCAATTAGGTGAAATGCCTGATAGTTTCATTTATAGTACATTGATGAATGGTTATTGTTTGCAAAATAGAATGAAGGATGCTATGGAAGTGCTTAAGTTGATGGTTGAAAGAGGCTGCTCACCTAATGTCGTCACATATAACACACTCGTAAATGGATTTTGCCAGGTTGGGAACTTTGAAGCCGCGGAGGAGCTAATTAACGAGATGCAATCTCGCGATCTATCTCTAGATCATTATACCTTGAATTCTTTCCTGGATGGCTTGTGTAAAATGCACCATATTGACAAGGCCATGAGATTGCTTCGAAAGATGGAAGATTCCAAATTCGTCCCAGACATTGTGACTTACAATATTCTAATAAGCGGCATGTGTAATGCTGGAAAGCTTGACGATGCTAAGGGGCTGTTCAATTGTTTGCATGCTCGAGGCTTGCAACCTGATGTGTGGACATATAATATTCTCATGCATGGATTGTGCAAAGGAGGACAAGGGGAGGAAGCATATCAGCTCCTAAAGGAGATGGAAGGAAATGGATGCTTTCCAGATGGGGTCACTTATAACACCATAATCCAAGGACTGCTAAAAACCAATGAAGATACTAGATCAGCACAGCTTGTCAATGAAATGGTTGAAAGGGGTTTTTCTGCAGATGTAGCAACGATGGAGTTGTGGGTTAAATATCTCGTAACAAACAGAACTTCTTCCTTTTCCAGTAGCAATCTCCATTGTCTCTGAGATCTGTCCACTTTTTCATCTGAAATGTGATGAAGAATAAATCAGATCTGCGGCAAGTTTTCTTCCAAACATCATATCCCATTGAGTCCCATGTCCAATTAATAAAGTTGTTTTAAATCTGGGAAACAATTGACTGAATTGAACTGCCCAAGAAGGCAAATATTTGGAGGAGTGGAAGGTGGAATTTGGTCCTCGTATACCTAGTTCGTCATGAAGTCTCGCTATCTAACTGGTACGTGTGCTCGTCGGTTTGTGCTTCTGGTGCCTAAGGTTTTTCACATGGTTGAAACTCGTACAAATGATCAAGCGGTCTGACGATGATATTGAATTAAATAGATGTTAATTGCAATAACTTTACTATGCAATAAAGTAAATCATGTCGTAAATCCTGAATAGCCTGTTTTATATGTGCTTTGAGAGAGAGATACTCGTTCTCTGTCGTACTCTTTTTTTTAAGCACAGTCTGATCCTTTCAATGTCCTATTTACCATAGGTACTTGAAAGAAGATGCATACCTTGAAGTGGATGGTATTTGAATCGGTAGTGGAGAATATTTTGGTCGAACTGGGTGCTCAGATCATCACCACATTGATTAGATATTATGGCTATTTGCTCTGCTTCTTATATGCAAATAACAGTGAAGTTTGAGGGATGGCTTGTTGGCTAAGGATCATGGCCGCAACTGTAGGAAAAGTTCTAGAGGTATCTTCCCCTTTGCATTGCGTGGGATTTTCTGAAAAGCACTGATGATGGGTGAACATGAAGGCCGCTGACAGAGATTCGCAATGCTGGGCGTCTTGAGCGAACACTGATCAACCTCATCGCAATCAGGCTCAGATGGTGTAAATCTCGATCGTCTTTACCACTGCATCAATTGAATTACTTTCCCGATCAATCGGATTGGTTCTCAATGGAGGTACATTCCTTGCCATTTTTATTTGTTTCAATTACTGACTCGGGAACACATTTTTCTGTTTGTTTTCAAGTGTCTCCCTTATGAGAGGAGGATGCTGGACAGTTTGCCTCTCATTTACGCCGTCCCTATGCTCTCTTTTTGCTGACGCAATCATAGTGGCGTGAAGGCTTTTCAGAGACCAGTCTTTGAGCTAAGTTTACTTGTGGATACCAGGATGCTAATGATCCCTTGAACTTAGAAAAAAGAACCTGTCAAGCGAAAGGATCAAAGTTCTGCATATATCAGAAGAGGATGGAGTCCTCAACTGTCTCTCTTGTTTTTTTCCTGATTTATAAAAACAGGTTCATGGGTTTAACAACTAGAGCAAACCCACTTTTACGATGAAGCGTAAAATCTTCAGAGAATGTTGGTTTCTGAAGAATTCCCTATTGCATTATTAGATGCTGGTTTGATTCCTTCTTATGCTGATGCTTCCATTTTGTGTTTCATGGATTAGCTCATCCCCTGTTTTTGTTTTGGCTTATGGTGATGACACTTATATAATTGGGAATCGTCTTTGCTGATTTGGCGTCTTTGAAACTTTTCCTTGGTATCGAAATGACCAAATCCTCATGTGGCTTCTATGTTTTATGTAGTAAATATGTTCTTGACTTCCTTACTGATTTTCGAGTAGCGATCCTCATGCAAATGGTGGGACAAAGTCATGGTTATGTCTTTCCGGATTTCAACATATACGGTAAATTCTCAAGCGGCTTTTGCAAGTTTATAACCATTTCTTTTAGCCTTTAGACAGCGTTTCCTCCTATTGATTTAGACTTTTGGTTTTGCACTATGTTTAGTGAAGATGATCGATGCTCGAGTATTTCTGAAGTTGGAGGCATTGTGACGATTTTGTTTTAGACTGATGTTAATCAGCTTTCACTCTTTCTTGCTCTGTCACGAACTGATTTTGTATTTAGATTGTCTTGAAGACTCACTTAAGTATCACAATAACAACTTTTCTGGTCATGAAAAAAAATCAAAATCATCACTTTTAGAACTTTAAAATAACAATCGCTGCAAGAAAGCGCTTGGTTGCGGGCGGGCATGACCAAAGGCAGCCGCTGTGGGATAAGGAGACACTGTGGACTAGTCGTAGTTTGTGTGCATTGGTGTCGCGGTCGCCATGTCTTCGAGGAAATAGGTCATGCTGTTTGCATAAGAATCGCTGCTCAAATAGGTACTCCAACTGTAGTAGACAAATTAATTAGGAAGATTCTTGATGCCTTTCCTCATTCGTTGCATTCTTGGCTCTTCTTTTTCATCCAGTTTCATCTGCCGTTTTTTCTTGGATAACTTTTGAATTTCGGTTCAATCAAGTTTTTGAACTATTTTTTAATGTCCGATGTGATCCTTGTTTTAAATAAAAGCTTCTAAAATTCATAAAAAAAAAGCACTCATTAAATACAAACAAGGGAGAATGACGAATGTGCAATTCTGGCCAATTGAAAGAGGGTCAAAGACTGCTGAAACATATGGTGCAAATCAGAGTAATGCCGGATGTCCAAACCTTCAATGTTCTGGTGGATGCACATTGCAAAGAGGGAATGATTGTGGAGGCAGAGGCCATAGTCGACCAGATGATTCGATTAGGTGAAATGCCTGATAGTTTCATTTATAATACATTGATGAATGGTTATTGTTTGCAAAATAGAATGAAGGATGCTATGGAAGTGCTTAAGTTGATGGTTGAAAGAGGCTGCTCACCTAATGTCGTCACATACAACACTCTCATAAATGGATTTTGCCAGGTTGGGAACCTTGAAGCGGCGGAGGAGCTAACTAACGAGATGCAATCTCGCGATCTATCTCTAGATCATTATACCTTGAATTCTTTCCTGGATGGCTTGTGTAAAATGCACCATATTGACAAGGCCATGATATTGCTTCGAAAGATGGAAGATTCCAAATTCGTCCCACACATTGTGACTTACAATATCCTAATAAGCGGCATGTGTAATGCTGGAAAGCTTGACGATGCTAAGGGGCTGTTCAATTGTTTGCATGCTCGAGGCTTGCAACCTGATGTGTGGACATATAATATTCTCATGCATGGATTGTGCAAAGGAGGACAAAGGGAGGAAGCATATCAGCTCCTAAAGGAGATGGAAGGAAATGGACTCTTTCCAAACGGGGTCACTTATAACACCATAATCCAAGGACTGCTAAAAACCAACGAAAATACTAGAGCAGCACAGCTTGTCAATGAAATGGTTGAAAGGGGTTTTTCCGCAGATGTGGCAACGATGGAGTTGTGGGTTAAATATCTCGTAACAAACAGAACTTCTTCCTTTTCCAGTAGAAATCTCCATTGTCTCTGAGATCTGTCCGCTTTTTCATCTGAAATGTGATGAAGAAAAAATCAGATTTGCGGCAAGTTTTCTTCCAAACGTCATATCCCATTGAGTCCCATGTCCAATTAATAAAGTTGTTTTAAATCTGGGAAACAATTGACTGAATTGAACTGCCCAAGAAGGCAAATATTTGGAGGAGTGGAAGGTGGAATTTGGTCCTCGTATACCTAGTTCGTCATGAAGTCTCTCTATCTAACTGGTACGTGTTCTTGTCAGTTTCAATTACTGACTCGGCAAGTTTTGTTTTCATTTTTTTTTTATCTGTTTCAATTACTGACTCGGCAACACATTTTTCTGTTTGTTTTTAAGTGTCTCACTGAGGATTTGCCTGACAGTCTGCCTCTCGTTGACGCCCTCTACTCTTAGTTTGCTGACACGATGATAATAGCTTGCAAGCGTTTCAGAGATTAGTCTTTGAGCTAAGTTCATGTGTGGATACCGTGGCGGACGTGATCAATCGAACTCAGAAAAAAGAACCCGTCAAGCAAAAGGATCAAATCGCAGTTCCATTTTGTGACAAGAGGATCAACTCCTCAGCTGTCTCTTCTGTTCATTTCGTGATTTTAAAAAGCAGGTTCATGGGCTTAGCAACAGTAGGAAAGCCAATGTTACAATGAAACATAAAATCTACACAGAAAGCTGGTTTCTGAAGCATTCCTGACTGTGTTATTAGATGTTTGTTTGATTCAATCTTATGCTGATGGTTCCATTTTGTTTTTGATGCATTAGCTCATCCTATGTAGTTATTTTGTCTTCTGTTCATGACACTGTCATGGTATGACCGGTGATTGATTTGACAGTTTTGGATTTGCCAATTTGACTTCTTTGAAACATTTTCTTGGTGTCGAAATGACTGAATCCTCGCATGGCACCTATCTTGCATGGTGCAAATATGTTCTCGATTTCCTTAATGATTTTCGATTGGTGATCCTCATGTAAAGACTGGGGACAGCTGGCTTTAGCAAGGTTGTAATAATTTCTTTTAGCATTTAGCGGGGTTCGCTTCAATTGATTTAGCTTTTTGGTTTTGCACTATCTAACTTGGCTGTAATTTCAAAGCTCTCTCCATTTTTTGTGAATTGATCGTTCCTTGAACTGCAGTCATGGCAACTGGTTCACCCCCAATAAAAGAGGCCAATCATGAGAGCCTCAAGATATGAAAAGACAAAAAAAATAGATTAAAAGTAGAACTTACTTGAACTATACACCAACACTTTATTTTTCAGTAAATAGATACTTAAAGCGGACACTATGTAAGACAAAGCCAATTGAAAAGGGAGAGGCTTTGGAAAAAAAAAAAGAAAAAAGAAAAGAAAAGAAAAGAAGAAAAGGGAGATGCTATATAACCACAAATGCATATTATTGTGTTTGAGGTTGGGCATATGCCCAGCCTACAAAAAGCCCAAGAGGCCTAGGCCCATTAAGATTTTAAGGGTGATGGTGCTGAGCTCTTATTTTTGTTTTCCTACACAATCCCATTTATTATACAGTTCATATCAAGATAATATCTTTCGTTTTTCAAAACAAAAGAAAAATCACCAGATAGATTAGAAAATTGCATAGTGAATTTTTAACAACGTTCTATAGTTTTTTTTCTCTAACTTGTAAGATCAAAAGCTATGTTTCATCATTAGGACACAAGATAAGATAAGATATATTTTATCCTATCCTTTGTTTGATAGCTGTCCATGATAGGTGATGCGCGTCGTCAACGCAACAAAAATAAATCCTTATCCGACCTAACTAAAATGTAGCAAGGGCAAGCAAGGGTCGAATCCACAGGGAATTGTACTACGAAATTCTCTTAACGTTATTCTCAGTAATTGTCTTGAGGTCAAGTGGAAAATAAAATGGGTATTCTTGAATTAAAAGCAATAACAGAAAGTAATAACGCAAACTATCAATAATGAGAGATCTAGGACGCTCGACTTCCCCTCGTGACCTTATATCTGATTCCGCCTTCCCTAATGCTATTGAATCAATCAGATTTGTTAACCTAGGATCCTAAAATCTCCTCATACCTCTCCCGAGGATATGAGAACGTATCAACTGGTATCAAATCGCTCGCTCTATCCCTAGGCTCGCGACTAGTGGTGACCCATTATGAATCGATCCTAATTGATTACCTAAGGTGACTAGATATATTCCTATTCTGCTCACTAATAACCTGGTTTTCCAACTCTTAGGTTACTTAGGTTGTCTTGTTCGTTAATATGAACCTAGACTACTCTCCCGAGTCTCTCTAGGTTATCTGATCTATACTAATCGGTGATTAGGCGGTTAGCACGCATGAAGAACAAAATAGACAAACAGAACTGATAAACCAAATTGCATTAAAAAGGTAGGAGTTCACAAATACATCGGAACACTAGGTTCCTTCTAAGCCCTAGAAAAGGAATTTAGTTCATCATCTCGAGGACAATAATCCGAACAATACACAACAATATAATACAAACGAAGGAAATAGGAAGAAGAGAATCCGCTGAAACCCTCGCCGTCGCTTCACGTTCTTCCTCTGTTTGTCGACTCTGAATTCTGTCGTGTATCCACTGCCGATCCTCCCAAAGTATCAGCTGCCTCCCCTTTTTTTTTTTTTTTTCTCAAAGATGAATATAAATATCTCTCCCGAGTTGTCCCACACGAAAAGATATCCCAACAGATAACCTTCCTAATTTAACTCAACCCTAGTCTAAAATATTTCTTAATTTACGAAAACGCCCATCAATCCCCGACCGAATCGCTGAACGAGTTCTCCGCGTGCTTGGTGACTTCTGTGAACAACACGTATAGACCGACGCATCTTTGGATTGAACGGACGCGTCTCTATGGTTAGACGAACGTGTCCGTCTGGCTACTGTGTAGAGACGGACGCGTCTCTCATGTTAGATGGACGCGTCCGTCTTGCTCCTGGATTGGCTTTGTGGAGACGGACGCGTCTCTCATATGAGGCGGACGCGTCTGTCTCGCTAATGTGCTTTAGACTTCTAGGTTAGACGCGTCTCTCCTTGACTTGGACGCGTCCGTCATGCTGCTGAGCTTCACGTCCATGGCGGACACGTCTCTCCTTGGCTCAGATGCGTCCCTCACCTATAAATAATCCTTTAGCCATTAAATAACTTGGAGATAGTAGAATCGCTTAAATAACCTAAAATTGATGAATTTACGTCAGCTAGTTGCACATTTTGCTTGCCTAAAACGGGCCTTTTAGCTTTACTTTCGTAGAGTCGTCACACCCCCAAACCTACCTTTTGCTAGTCCTCGAGCAAAATAACATCAAATAAAATGAATCAAAACTACCAAACATTCCTCAACTGTCTCTGAGTCAACTAGTCATGAAATACCTTCTTTTAATATTCTCAGAAGTGATTGTACTTGTCCCCAATAGTCCAATTCATTCCTTTGCTTAACTCGCACTAAAATGAGTCAAATAACTCATCCTCTACTAAAACAAAGCATTTTTTTATTAATTGAGAAAAACATCTCATGCCATGATAAGCAACTGATATCGACAAACCATTTTTTTAAAGCAAAACATGATTTGTAACAATTCTCAGGAACTAGCCTTGCATCACTCCATCCACTTGTCCAAGGGTTAAACCATCCAACACAAGCACAATCAGCACAATGATATATGATTCTTAAGTGTCCCGTCCTTATAACCACCCATGTAGCGAGAAATCAACCAATGACTCCCGATCTAGTTGGACCAAGGCATTAAGTGATGAAGCACTCCTCAGGTTTATTCTCGGGTCAGTTAGGGACTAACAGACACCATCAGTACATATCCAGATCACATTAAAACAGAAAATTATAGTTCAACTCTGGACATTGGTACTTAGAACCATGATCCATGATTTCTCTTTTTCTCTTTATTTTTTTTATTTTTTTATTTTTTTGAATAAAAATGGTTGTTCCCCTAGACTTCATTTCAAGAGATACTCATAAGCACGTCCTAATCCTCATTACTTCACATGTTCTACTAAAACAAAGGTTTGATTCAACCAGAAACCTACCAAGACATGAGACCATGATTGTTGAAAATCAAAAGGTTTCAGGTTGCAGCTTTGGATAGATTAAAATGACAAGTCTTAACCACAAGTTAATTTCCAGAACTCCTCTTTCCATTAAAGACATGTACGAACTCACTAGTAATCCTCATCGAATAGAAGTTAATTCAAACCAATTAACAGTGAGACATGAGGAATTAGATGCTCAACAAGACCAACTGGCAATTATCAAATTCAGACTCTAACTATCAATCCGCCCCCTATAAAACTTAGCACCCCCAAACCTATTATTCACCATAACTCATTACTCAGCAATCAGTCATATTCATCACTAATAGCACCTACTCAGCAACACCCTAAAAGTTTGACACCTGTCGCGACCCTCTGAAAATATTTTTATTATTTCTAGGGGTTAACGGATTATTAGGTTAATTAGATTTGACTAACCTAACGCGGACCCTCCCAAGCCCTACCGAATCGCAACTTTGGTTTTTGTTTAAATGATTTTGAAATTTAGAGTCGCCACTAATCGTTCTTGGTAGGTCGATTAGAAACCTAAATAAATTAGCGGGAGAACTAATTTATTCCTGCGAACCAGATAATGGGAAGAATTGACAATTCAGATAATGAGCGGGACAAAATATGGTCAACCCAAGCGTAATCGACGCAAGAGCTTTGCATATTCGATCCCTATCTATGGTTACCTAGGAAAAATTTCGCGACTTGGGTTTAGACGCTTGTGTGTGCAGGTGTTGTGATCCTCAGAATATGCAAGACATGCACAACAATTGATATCAAAACAGCGCTTCTAAAAATGTGTGAAATTAAACATAATCCCAACACCGAGCGTGCAAAACAAATGGGTTAGCCAAACACTCCGCCCCTTATAACTCCCATCCTGCAAAAACATATAACACCTATAGAATGAGTCCCAAGCAAGATCGCCAGAAGCGAGATATCCATGAAATTTTCATTGGCCTAAGTGCACTAAGACTTTTAAAATTTCGAAAAAATTTAAGTATTCCAATTGGTATCTTTTTTCGAAAATTAAAAATCTCTATTACCCAGCGGAGTCGCCAGTCTGTCGCGACCCTCTGAAAATATTTTTATTATTTCTAGGGGTTAACGGATTATTAGGTTAATTAGATTTGACTAACCTAACGCGGACCCTCCCAAGCCCTACCGAATCGCAACTTTGGTTTTTGTTTAAATGATTTTGAAATTTGGAGTCGCCACTAATCGTTCTTGGTAGGTCGATTAGAAACCTAAATAAATTAGCGGGAGAACTAATTTATTCCTGCGAACCAGAGATTAGGAGCTCGGGGACTTGGTTACACTAGTTAATTAAAACTAATGCCCTTTCGGTACCTTAATTTCATGGATATCCTAATTCGGCAACTCAGGCTTGGTTTATTCCTAAGGCTCTAGTAGGGTATTCTCTTTTGTATTTTCACTTTTTAAATAGGATGCATGGATGATATATATTTTTATTTGTTATATTTTTTTAAGTGTTAAAGATTCCCTGAAGCCGAAAGAGGGAGTGTGTTAACGACTTCTGTGCAATATTACAACCTACTTATCTTTTAGGTCTGATGATTCAAAAATTAAATTATAGGAAGTACATGACAATGAATAAACACCTCCAATGGGAGGCCTAGCATTGGCTTGGCTCTTCCCTTTGGGATTTAAGGTACAGGTATTTAAGTTGCAAGTATTTAAACTACTGTAAGTAAAAACCTCAAATGGGAGGCTAAGCATTGGCTTGGCTCTTCCCTTTGGGATTTAAGGTATAGGTATTTAAGTTGCAGGTATTTAACTACTGTAAGTAAAAACCTCCAATGGGAGGCTAAGCATTGGCTTGGCTCTTCCCTTTGGGATTTAAGGTACAGGTATTTAAGTTGCAGGTATTTAACTACTGTAAGTAAAAACCTCCAATGGGAGGCTAAGCATTGGCTTGGCTCTTCCCTTTGGGATTTAAGGTACATGTATTTAAGTTGCAGGTATTTAACTACTGTAAGTAAAAACCTCCAATGGGAGGCTAAGCATTGGCTTGGCTCTTCCCTTTGGGATTTAAGGTACAAGTATTTAAGTTGCAGGTATTTAACTACTGTAAGTAAAAACCTCCAATGGGAGGCTAAGCATTGGCTTGGCTCTTCCCTTTGGGATTTATGGTGCAGGTATTTAAATTGCGGATGGACTTTGTCCTCTCCATTCTGGGGTATGAATTCTTTAAAATGAAATACAACGAATTGATTCAACAATTTGAAATTTGTTCGCGCTTGAGGACTCCTCCAAGCCGATTTTGTGCTTCCACAGGGTTGACCATTGATATAGAGCTGCGGCTTCCTGACATAAAATAAAGTGAAGTGTCAGTATACAAAATATGTGCTAATCTGCACCTAAAACCAGAAGAGTGGAAAGAGTACTTATCTCCCATTTTTTTTGGGAGGGATTTCTATAATTGATTTTCGCTCTCTATGTTCCCAATATAGAGAGTTTCTTTTGAATTAAGAGGGACTTTTAGTCACAGATCAGTTGAGAAATCGGTGGACAGCTTAGGAGCTTGTCTGGGCCGATTTTTGCATCTCTACGAGATTTTTGCTGTTGACGTAGAGATATCCTTCTCCTGACATAAAATATGGGGAAAAAAAGAGATGGAGAAAGTGTATATAATTTGTGCTAATTTGCGAGTAAAATCATAAATAAATGAATAAATAAAAACACTTAGCTCGAATTTGCTTGCTCGTTAACGAGGATGAACTCTTGATTTATATTGATCGATGAAGGAATTTGTGATGATAACCCCTAGCTTTAAACTCCCATCATCTTCAAAATTCTCTCTCTTTTGGTATTTTCTTTTTCTCGAATTTTTCTTCAATCTCCCAAAACTCTCTCAAACATCCAAAATTTCCTCTCCAAAAAATTCTCCCAAACACTTCAAATTTTCTCTCCCAAGAATCCCCTCTCAAGCTCACTTCATCCTCCTTTTATAATCTACTCATCTATCTCCCATTCTAATTTTTCCACTAACTCTATCTCCCATTCTAATTTCTCCACTAACTCTTCTTCATTTTCATCTTCCATTCTCCATCTCTATCTCACATTCTAATCTCTCCACTAACTCTTCTTCATCTTCATCTTCCCTTCTCCATATTTATCTCCCATTCTAATTTCTCCACTAACTCTTCTTCATCTCCATCTTCCCTTCTCTATTCTTATCTTCCATTCTAATTTCTCTACTAACTCTTCTTCATCTCTATCTTCCCTTCTCTATTCTTATCTTATTTTCTCCATCTATTCTTCTCCAACTTCTCTTCTTCATCTCCTCTTCTCCATCTTCCCTTCTCTATTCTAATTTATCCACTAACTCTTCTTTTTGTTATTTGTAAAATAATCCTTCAAGAGTTAAGTATTTGCACTATAGTCCTTGAATTTTAAGTATTTACAATTTAGTCTCTGAAAAAATATATTTCTTTAAGTCCAAATCTCCTCACAATTTTTGACACACCAAAATTCACCACATGTCAAATTTAAGCTCATTTCTTGCCGTTGAAAATAATGCAGAATTTAATTAAAACCCTTTTACAAAATTAAGTCATTCTGGGTATAATTGGGCCAAGATGAAAATTTAAAATATTAGAAGACAATGTCACAACTCATAAAAAGTGAAAATTAAAAATAAGTTGACTCAAATTAAATTTTTTTAGGCCCGATTCAAGATTATACTCGTGAAGGAACACGTGACTCGAATTGGATTTTTCTGAATTTGCGATGGCCAATATGAAAATAGATTTAAAATAAAAATATTAACTATCTTTGTGTATTTTTTTGGCCTCAAATGTTATTTTTCCAAAATTTTCAAGTATTTTTGTATTTTTTTTTTAAAAAATTAAAAATATATATATATATATATATATATATATATATATATATATATAATATGAAATTTTATTTTTTGTTCAAAAATGGTTGCCTAGGCTTGGCCAAGGCTTCCAAAGTTGATTTTTCAATTTTCTCATTTTTTCTTCATTTTTTGTTTTATGAATTTTCGAAAATAAAAATACCGAAAAATACTGAAAATATGAAAAATCGTTTTTTGGTCAAAATTGGTTCCCTAGGCTTGGCTAAGGTCCCCAAAGTTGATTTTTCAATTTTATGAATTTTTATGGATTTTTTATTACTTTAGCAATAGAAAAAATGATTAAAAAGTCAGGTGTCAACAGCTGCCCCTCTTTGAAAGGAAGCTCGGTAGATGTTCATTTCAAAGACGAGATGACACCTGAATTCTAATCGACTCAATACAAGGAAATAAAAAGTGTCGTGACATGAATGTTCCACTGAAAATGAAATGAGAACCTAAGGATTCGTTATATAAAAAAACTTTAGGGTGGTTGAACTTGAACCTGTATGGTGGATCAACCCATGGTAGATTCCTAATAAAAGGATTCTACTGATTAAAAATTGAATTAAAATTTGACCCGTATGGTGGGTCATACCATTTGACCCGTATGGTGGGTCGTACCATGGTAGATTCCTAATAAAAGGATTCTACTGATTAAATTTTGATTGAGATTTGACCCGTATGGTAGGTCACCCCATGGAGATACCTGTAAGAAGGACTTGGTGCCTGTAGAAAGGACTTGGTGTCTGTAAAAAGGACTTGTGCAAGAAGGACTTGATTTGCCTGTAAAAATGACTTGATTTGCCTGTAAGAAGGACTTACTTTGCCTGTAAGAAGGACTTTGTGCCTGTAAGAAGGACTTGCGTTGCCTGTAAGAAGGACTTTGTTTGCCTGTAAGAAGGACTTTGTTTACCTGTAAGAAGGACTTTGTTTGCCTGTAAGAAAGACTTGATTTGCCTGTAAGAATGACTTTATGCCTGTAAGAAGGACTTGATTTGCTTGTAAGAAGGACTTTGTGCCTGTAAGAAGGACTTTGTGCCTGTAAGAAGGACTTGATTTGCCTATAAGAAGGACTTGGTTTGCCTGTAAGAAGGACTTAGTTTGCCTGTAAGAAGGACTTAGTTTGCCTGTAAGAAGGACTTGATTTGCCTATAAGAAGGACTTTGTGCCTGTAAGAAGGACTTGGTTTGCCTGTAAGAAGGACTTAGTTTGCCTGTAAGAAGGACTTGATTTGCCTATAAGAAGGACTTTATGCCTGTAAGAAAGACTTGATTTGCCTGTAAGAAGGACTTTGTGCCTGTAAAAAGGACTTTGTACCTGTAAGAATGACTTGATTTGCCTGTAAGAAGGACTTGTTTTGCCTGTAAGAAGGACTTTGTTTGCCTGTAAGAAGGACTTGATTTGCATGTAAGAAGGACTTTGTGCCTGTAAGACGGACTTGGTTTGCCTGTAAGAAGGACTTAGTTTGCCAGTAAGAAGGACTTTATGCCTGTAAGAAGGACTTAGTTTGCCTGTAAGAAGGACTTTATGCCTGTAAGAAGGACTTGGTTTGCCTGTAAGAAGGACTTAGTTTGCCTGTTAGAAGGGCTTGGTGTACCTCAAAGGGTGCCATTCTGAAATCTGGGGAGACCAGGAATCCTACGGAAGCTCAAACCCAAATTATATTCTCCTGTCGCTTTAGGAATAAACCAAAAGGCAAAGATCAAAAGGTCTCGAACATTTCTGTCCTTAAGACAAATCATGCTTTATTGAAGAAGGTGGATACCTATATATACCGCAATGGATTCGAGTACCCCAACAACCGTCAGAATTCATTCTCTTGAAAGGTTCAGGTTGAAGATATACTTACCTGAGAATTTGGAAGAAATGCTTGGTGGCTTCTCGACAACCAGGCTTGTTCATTCAATAATCGCCAAATGAATTTCAAGACTTTGGAAGGTAACTCAAACACCGGGAATGTGTTGCCTGTCAGGCAATGTCAGAGCTAACATGTGCAAGCATTTTCATCAATGCGTTCATTGGTTCATACAAAATTGTTCAGCTAAGTTGGCAATGATTAGAAGTAGTCTGTGTGATAACTCATGATGCAATCAATCAAAATGTGGATCATGCAAAACTATTCTGTCAAGTTTGCATTACCAATTCTATTTAAGGAGGTTCTCATAATATGAATGCCTCGAATGTAATCTGAATGGGGGACTTTAGTCCGAATGGGCTTTCTCTCACTCTAGAGAAAGGCTGTTTATCTGTAGATTAAAATGTTAGACCCGTGTGTAGAAATGGTTTAACTTTCCTCATCCTGTTATGCCCCATTTTGCACATTTGATGTCTCCTATGCAGTTTATGCTCTAAGTTGGAGTTGGTAAATTAAACATGCGGAATAATCATACATAATTCGTGAAATGTGTAAACACAATGCCGATGTGACAATTTTTAGCACCATGTGTATTTATATAATGTGCAAACATGGGCGGATTTGAATTGCCCCTGGTATGTGGGTGGATTGAACAAATTGGGAAGCCCACTCCTTATGTCGAGGAGCGGTTTGTCTCAAGTTTTGCCCCTACACGATGAGGCATATGGGTGAGGGAGCATTTTGGTTTGTTTAGTGACAGCGACCGCCATGGTTTAGCAGTTAAATGCCCCCCATTTTTCACCAGAATAGATCTTGTCAAATGATCATCATTTTCTTTTGGATTTGTCTCCTCCAACATGTTACATGTTAGTATAAATATTTCCTGTAACAAGAAAAGGAGACATGTCAACCGGTATTAAAAGGGATAAATTGGAAACGATACTGATTTACCCTTCATCTTGAATGCCTTGGACAAGTCTTTTACCAATTTTGCTGGGTTGAGTTTTCTTCGACTTTTGTTGGATGCTTCACCATTAAGCCGAGAATGTGGCAAAATATTGACTTCGGTATTACTCGTCGAGTATTCCTGCATTCGGTCCATTGGACCATAGGTGTCCATGGGGTTTTCTTTTCAAAGGTTAATCCTTGGGGATAACGCGGCCCTGTTGTATCACCTTGGGCCTTGTTACGATATTTCTCGAGGTAATTTGCAATCCCTGTTAAGAATGGAATAAAAAAATTCAAGACTCGAGATGATTATGTGCAAATTAGAACGATACAGAATTACCCATGTCTGAGATTGTTCGGATCTTTCGCTTGTATTTTTCTTTAACCGGAGCTGTCCATCCCGTGGTAATGTCCATGAGTTGATTTGCCCCCAATTTAGCCCGACCAGGAAATTTGGTTTTTGGATACAACTGTATTCTCGAGTCGCTTTTGCAAATTCCTGAAAATAGAAGGGATCAAATTTAAAACCGGAGTAATTTAAGGGTAAATTGGAACGATACGGATTTACCCTTCAAATTTACGCAGATTTCGTCTCGATATTAATTTTTTCGAGTTTGGTGCGGTTAACGGCTCCGAGCATTTAATAGGGGGAAAGGGAAATGATTACTTCTAGCTTGTGCATTAATTTTGGACATCGACAAAAGGCGAGAACGTGCGATGAAACTAAGTAGACGTATTCGTCTAGGTTTAATCTTCTTCATGATGCTCTCGCGGGTTGCGGTAGACGATGATATCAAGAACATTAGAGAGGCATTCAGTGTGGCTTTCCACCAGCCGCCTAGAGACCCGCGTTCAATCATGTAAATTAATAAAGCTACCACCACTTAATTAGTGTGCCAATAAATTTGGCCATTTGTTGCGTGCCCCACTTCAACCGTGTTTTGTTTCTTTCGGTGCCCACTTGCTCTTGTCGGGCGCTTGTAGCATTGGGAGAAATACTTGTGGGTCACATTCATTAATAGAACCTCGGTCCTCTAAAACCCTCCGCGTGTTTCGGATCCGAGGAAATTTTAAGACCGGTCTCTAGTTGATTTAATCAGGTTAAGGTACTTATTTCATGGTTTCTGATTATATAATCCATATTGTCTTTCAAAAGACGCGGGATCCTCTGTAATACATTAAATATGCCCCCGTGTTTAATCAGTATAAGTCCACCGTCATATCACAATACACTGCCCATACAAGTTTACGGATTGACACAACTCTATCTGTCAAAGATGGACAGTGTTCGTTTGCCTCCCTGAATTAACGGTTGAAGCCTTGGTGTTTTTCGTCTTTTGGTATTTCTGAAGATGATTCTTGATATATTATTGAACTTAATTTTTACACCCGTCTAGGGTATCTAGGATCTCCCTGCAAAAGAAAAGGATATAATTAGTATGCGACACAAGGAATGTCGGTCCATGACTCATATATTAGTCCAATTTTATTTTTTCTATTTTATAGAGAAATCAGAAAAAAAAAATTTCTTTAGGAAGAAATGGGTTAATTTCTGATACAGAATTTTTTTTTTGCATATTTATTACTCTTTTTTTTATTTTTTTTAAAGGAATGTGACAAAATCTCTTGATGTTTACTAAAATATTTGAAGGAATTTCCTTTTTATCAAAATAAATTTTCAGAGGTAAATTTATCAGGAAAATTTTATTTTTATTGAAGCAGGAAAGACATAACAGAAATCCTTTATTGGTTAACAAAATTCCCCCGAGACATTAGTCTAATTTTATTTAGAGAAAATTTTCTTAGAAAAACATGAGCGAATTTCTCGAAAAGAATTTTTGTTGCAAGTTTTTATAATTTGAAAGAATGTGATAAAATCACTTGATGTTTACCAAAGTTTTTTTTTGAAGGAATTTTCTTTTTATCGAAATAAATTTTCAGAGGAAAATTTGTCAGGAAAATTTCATTTTTATTGAAGCAAGAAAAACATGACAAAAATCTCTTATTGGTCAATACAACTCCCCCGAGACATTAGTCTAATTTTATTTAGAGAAAATTTTCTTAGAAAAACATGAGCGAATTTCTCGAGAAGAATTTTCTTGCAAGTTTTTATAATTTGAAAAATGTAATAAAATCACTTGATGTCTACTAGAGTTTTTTTTTAAAGAATTTTTCTTTTTATTGAAATAAATTTTCAGAGGAAACTTTTTTTAGGAAAATTTCATTTTTATTGAAGTAATAAAAACATGACAAAAATCTCTTATTGGTTAATAAAATTCCCATGAAGGGATTTTTTCACATCATTTTTTCAAAAAAAAAAATAATAAAAAGAAATGAGGGACAAATTTAATTTTTATTTTCTTTTAAAAGAATGGTCGTAATATCAAGCTCAAAAACTGACTAACACCTAGCATGGACCGACCGAAAATAAATACAAGATAAAATTAGAGAACTTACTTTTACCTTGGAGAAATGCAAATCACGTAGTCATGCGCATGACTCAAGTGAGGAGTGGACTCTAGAAAATAAAAGAAGGAGAGACAGGGTATGGACCTAAAAGGCCCACACTATCTGAATTGACAACCTTACCCTCCGCGCAATCAAATCACAATGGGAAGAATTGTCAATTCAGATAATGAGCGGGACAAAATATGGTCAACCCAAGCGTAATCGACGCAAGAGCTTTGCATATTCGATCCCTATCTATGGTTACCTAGGAAAAATTTCGCGACTTGGGTTTAGACGCTTGTGTGTGCAGGTGTTGTGATCCTCAGAATATGCAAGACATGCACAACAATTGATATCAAAACAGCGCTTCTAAAAATGTGTGAAATTAAACATAATCCCAACACCGAGCCTGCAAAACAAATGGGTTAGCCAAACACTCCGCCCCTTATAACTCCCATCCTGCAAAAACATATAACACCTATAGAATGAGTCCCAAGCAAGATCGCCAGAAGCGAGATATCCATGAAATTTTCATTGGCCTAAGTGCACTAAGACTTTTAAAATTTCGAAAAAATTTAAGTATTCCAATTGGTATCTTTTTTCGAAAATTAAAAATCTCTATTCCCCAGCGGAGTCGCCAGTCTGTCGCGACCCTCTGAAAATATTTTTATTATTTCTAGGGGTTAACGGATTATTAGGTTAATTAGATTTGACTAACCTAACGCGGACCCTCCCAAGCCCTACCGAATCGCAACTTTGGTTTTTGTTTAAATGATTTTGAAATTTGGAGTCGCCACTAATCGTTCTTGGTAGGTCGATTAGAAACCTAAATAAATTAGCGGGAGAACTAATTTATTCCTGCGAACCAGAGATTAGGAGCTCGGGGACTTGGTTACACTAGTTAATTAAAACTAATGCCCTTTCGGTACCTTAATTTCATGGATATCCTAATTCGGCAACTCAGGCTTGGTTTATTCCTAAGGCTCTAGTAGGGTATTCTCTTTTGTATTTTCACTTTTTAAATAGGATGCATGGATGATATATATTTTTATTTGTTATATTTTTTTAAGTGTTAAAGATTCCCTGAAGCCGAAAGAGGGAGTGTGTTAACGACTTCTGTGCAATATTACAACCTACTTATCTTTTAGGTCTGATGATTCAAAAATTAAATTATAGGAAGTACATGACAATGAATAAACACCTCCAATGGGAGGCCTAGCATTGGCTTGGCTCTTCCCTTTGGGATTTAAGGTACAGGTATTTAAGTTGCAAGTATTTAAACTACTGTAAGTAAAAACCTCAAATGGGAGGCTAAGCATTGGCTTGGCTCTTCCCTTTGGGATTTAAGGTATAGGTATTTAAGTTGCAGGTATTTAACTACTGTAAGTAAAAACCTCCAATGGGAGGCTAAGTATTGGCTTGGCTCTTCCCTTTGGGATTTAAGGTACAGGTATTTAAGTTGCAGGTATTTAACTACTGTAAGTAAAAACCTCCAATGGGAGGCTAAGCATTGGCTTGGCTCTTCCCTTTGGGATTTAAGGTACAAGTATTTAAGTTGCAGGTATTTAACTACTGTAAGTAAAAACCTCCAATGGGAGGCTAAGCATTGGCTTGGCTCTTCCCTTTGGGATTTATGGTGCAGGTATTTAAATTGCGGATGGACTTTGTCCTCTCCATTCTGGGGTATGAATTCTTTAAAATGAAATACAACGAATTGATTCAACAATTTAAAATTTGTTCGCGCTTGAGGACTCCTCCAAGCCGATTTTGTGCTTCCACAGGGTTGACCATTGATATAGAGCTGCGGCTTCCTGACATAAAATAAAGTGAAGTGTCAGTATACAAAATATGTGCTAATCTGCACCTAAAACCAGAAAAGTGGAAAGAGTACTTATCTCCCATTTTTTTGGGAGGGATTTCTATAATTGATTTTCGCTCTCTATGTTCCCAATATAGAGAGTTTCTTTTGAATTAAGAGGGACTTTTAGTCACAGATCAGTTGAGAAATCGGTGGACAGCTTAGGAGCTTGTCTGGGCCGATTTTTGCATCTCTACGAGATTTTTGCTGTTGACGTAGAGATATCCTTCTCCTGACATAAAATATGGGGAAAAAAAGAGATGGAGAAAGTGTATACAATTTGTGCTAATTTGCGAGTAAAATCATAAATAAATGAATAAATAAAAACACTTAGCTCGAATTTGCTTGCTCGTTAACGAGGATGAACTCTTGATTTATATTGATCGATGAAGGAATTTGTGATGATAACCCCTAGCTTTAAACTCCCATCATCTTCAAAATTCTCTCTCTTTTGGTATTTTCTTTTTCTCGAATTTTTCTTCAATCTCCCAAAACTCTCTCAAACATCCAAAATTTCCTCTCCAAAAAATTCTCCCAAACACTTCAAATTTTCTCTCCCAAGAATCCCCTCTCAAGCTCACTTCATCCTCCTTTTATAATCTACTCATCTATCTCCCATTCTAATTTTTCCACTAACTCTATCTCCCATTCTAATTTCTCCACTAACTCTTCTTCATTTTCATCTTCCATTCTCCATCTCTATCTCACATTCTAATCTCTCCACTAACTCTTCTTCATCTTCATCTTCCCTTCTCCATATTTATCTCCCATTCTAATTTCTCCACTAACTCTTCTTCATCTCCATCTTCCCTTCTCTATTCTTATCTTCCATTCTAATTTCTCTACTAACTCTTCTTCATCTCTATCTTCCCTTCTCTATTCTTATCTTATTTTCTCCATCTATTCTTCTCCAACTTCTCTTCTTCATCTCCTCTTCTCCATCTTCCCTTCTCTATTCTAATTTATCCACTAACTCTTCTTTTTGTTATTTGTAAAATAATCCTTCAAGAGTTAAGTATTTGCACTATAGTCCTTGAATTTTAAGTATTTACAATTTAGTCTCTGAAAAAATATATTTCTTTAAGTCCAAATCTCCTCACAATTTTTGACACACCAAAATTCACCACATGTCAAATTTAAGCTCATTTCTTGCCGTTGAAAATAATGCAGAATTTAATTAAAGCCCTTTTGCAAAATTAAGTCATTCTGGGTATAATTGGGCCAAGATGAAAATTTAAAATATTAGAAGACAATGTCACAACTCATAAAAAGTGAAAATTAAAAATAAGTTGACTCAAATTAAATTTTTTTAGGCCCGATTCAAGATTATACTCGTGAAGGAACACGTGACTCGAATTGGATTTTTCTGAATTTGCGATGGCCAATATGAAAATAGATTTAAAATAAAAATATTAACTATCTTTGTGTATTTTTTTGGCCTCAAATGTTATTTTTCCAAAATTTTCAAGTATTTTTGTATTTTTTTTTAAAAAATTAAAAATATATATATAATATGAAATTTTATTTTATTTTCAAAAATGGTTGCCTAGGCTTGGCCAAGGCTTCCAAAGTTGATTTTTCAATTTTCTCATTTTTTCTTCATTTTTTGTTTTATGAATTTTCGAAAATAAAAATACCGAAAAATACTGAAAATATGAAAAATCGTTTTTTGGTCAAAATTGGTTCCCTAGGCTTGGCTAAGGTCCCCAAAGTTGATTTTTCAATTTTATGAATTTTTATGGATTTTTTATTACTTTAGCAATAGAAAAAATGATTAAAAATCAGGTGTCAACAACACCCCCAAACCTACACAAGAACATCGTCTCGATGTAAAGAGAAAGAGGGTAAGAAAGGGACTCCCCTGGGGTTTACTCTTCTTCCGAAGAGTCTTGTTGTGCATTGTCATCCTCGCTGTCTTCTTCGTCCACGTACTCATCCCATTGAGCGGCCTGTGAAGACTGCTCCCATGGGATCATGCTCTGGAATTGCGACATGTCGTATCCAGCCGCCGCCCATTGGAAACGCATGTTGTCCTCGTTGCGTCGCAGATTCTCATCAATATGCTCATGGCGGAGGCGGAACTCTTGCCTAGTCGCTCTGTTTTCTCTCCGCATTTAGCGAAGGAGCTGGAGGACTACATTCCCGGAGTCGGCTGGTGCTGGGGTGTCGGGGACGTCCTGGCTCTCAGGTTGAGGATCTACTGCTGGTGCGGATGGTCCCGCACGGAGGGCACGTGCGCGTGCCCTATTCCTCCTTTGAATTGACTGCATATCCCGACTGTTTCTACCACACAACTGTTCAATATATTTTTCAGTCATAATCGTACCTGGTGGGAGTGTTTCCTCATGGTCTTCAATGGGGACGCCAGCTTGACGGCAGAGCATGGTGACTAATGAGGGGTACCAGTATCCCTTCGTGGCTTCCGTGGATTGTAAAATTCCCCTGAATAGAAGTTGGCCTACATTAATCTGCAGATGGGTCAGTATGGCATAAATGAGGATTGCTGGTTCACGCCTGCACAGATTGTGATGAGTTACAGGCATCATAGAAAATACTACAAAATAAAACCAAGTTTTGGCAAACTGATCCAGAGTGTTCCGTTTGATGGAAACAAACTCGCCATTGTGCATCTCCCATGGCCCTGCTCCATCAGTTAAAACCTGTCTAATCTCTTCGGCTTTTTCAACATTCAAGCCAGATCCTATCAATGCTGCATATTCATCGACGTCAGGGATAGGTATTTCAAAGAAGCGATTAAGTGTAACATCGTCAAACCGGACCGTTTTACCTTGCACACGGACTTTACCCCCCTGATGGTCTGGTACTCAAGCATAGAACTCGCGAACCACCGGAATAACTGCCGGGTCTCGAGGCTCGCAAAATGTCGTCCAACCCCGTCTAGCCACTTCAGCGGATAGCCAATAATGCTCGAACCCGTCCGGAATATGGGGGATTCCTCTCTCGAAAATAAATTTCTTGTTCCTTGACAAAGCCTCGGCAAGCCTCCTCTAGGCATTAGCCCCAAGGGTGCTTGATTCGGCTCTACCGGCCGAAGCCTTACCCCTATCTCTATTCGGTTGCTCACTCGCATTCCTAAGTCCGGTATTCTTTGTTCGCACCATACTATGAGCTTCTTAACAAGATGACCTAGGCTTGATGCTCGGAAAGAAAAGGTGGAACGGTTTACTTGGATGGAGAGAGACGGCTGCGTCCGTTGAAGAGAGAGAGCCGGAAGACGCGTCCTTCGCAGAGGAAACACCGGTCGAGTGATTTGTGCGGTATCCTGATGGGCGTTGGCGGCACCAGGCGAGACGCGTCCTAGCAGAAGAAAAGGGCGAATTAGGGTTAGGGTAGAAAAAATGGGCACGATCGACGCCCTTTTATAGGAATGATGAGTGATCGGACGCGTCTCTCTTGTTGGACGGACGCGTCCGTTTTGATTCTGTGTATAGACAGACGCGTCTCACATGTAGACGGACGCGTCCTTTTAGATACTGTGTAGAGACGGACGCGTTTGTCATGCTAGAAAATGACAGACGCGTCTCTCATTTTATGCGGACGCGTCTTTCGGCCTACTGTGGAGAGACGAACGCATCTCTCCTGCAGGCGGACGCGTCCGTTTTTTTTTTTTGAAAAAAAGAAACTACAACGAATTCACTTCAAGACTCAATTAAAAAGAAATAGAAAGAAAATTGGGTTGCCTCCCAATAAGCGCCCTAATTTATAGTCGTTTAGCTCGACTTTCTCGGTTGGTCAAGCTTCTTGTAGGTGAGTCGAGGTAGCTTCTTTTTCAAAAGTCTCTCCTCGGTAATGCTTCAATCGTTGTCCATTAACTTTGAATGTTCTGTCGGAGTTCTCTGCTTTGATTTTCACTGCTCCGTGGGGAAAGACAGACACCACTTGAAACGGCCCCGACCACCTGGAGTTCAACTTACCAGGAAATAACTTCAGTTGAGAATTGAAAAGTAAGACCAACTCACCTGGTGTGAAGATCCTATTGATGATCTTGCTGTCGTGCCATTTTTTCGTTTTCTCCTTGTATAGCCTTGCGTTTTCATATGCTTGATGACGAAGCTCTTCAAGTTCATTCAGCTGTAAACATCTCTTTTCCCCAGCTCTTGCGAGGTCAAAGTTCAATTTCTTCAACGCCCAATATGCCTTGTGCTCGAGTTCTACTGGCAAGTGACAAGCTTTCCCAAAAACTAATAGGTATGGTGACATGCCAATGGGGTTTTTATATGCTGTTCTATAAGCCCATAAAGCATCGTCTAGCTTCAATGACCAATCCTTCCTCGAAGGACACACTGTTTTCTCCAGGATGCGCTTTATTTCTCGGTTTGATACCTCAATCTGTCCGCTTGTCTGTGGATGATAGGCTGTTGCAATCTTGTGCTTGACCCCATATTTATTAAGCAATGCTTCAAATTGTCTGTTACAGAAGTGTGTGCCCCCATCGCTTATGATTGCCCGAGGTGTTCCAAATCGAGTGAAAATCTGTTTCTTTAAAAACTTAACAACCACCTTAGCATCATTAGTGGGAAAAGCGATTGCTTCTACCCATTTAGAGACATAATCCACAGCCATGAGAATGTATTTGTTATTTAAAGACGAAATGAAAGGTCCCATGAAATCTATACCCCATACATCGAACAGCTCTACCTCGAGGATGTTCTGCAATGGCATCTAATGTCGTTTTGAAATGTTCCCAACACGTTGGCACCTGTCACAACATGCAACAAATGTATAAGCATCTTTGAATAGAGTAGGCCAATAAAAACCTGATTGGAGCACTTTCGCTGCTGTTCGATCTCCCCCGAAGTGTCCCCCATAAGGTGATGCATGACATTGTACAAGTATGTTTTCCATTTCCTCCTCCGGCACGCATCTCCTGATGACCTGATCTGCACAATGCTTAAAGAGAAAAGGCTCATCCCATAGATAATTTTGCACATCATGCAAAAGTTTCTTCCTTTGTTGAGCATTGAGTTCAGGTGGGATATAATCAGAGACAATGAAATTCACAAAATCGGCATACCAAGGGATTGAATGATTATCAATTAAGAACAATTGTTCATCTGGAAAAGACTCATTAATCAATGTTTTATCCTTAGTCTGAATTTCATTTTCCAATCTCGACAGGTGATCAGCTACCTGGTTCTTTGTTCCCTTCCTGTCTCTAATTTCCAAGTCAAACTCTTGCAACAGTAAAATCCATCTAATCAGTCGCGGCTTAGCTTCTTTTTTCGCAATCAAATATTTGATAGCATAATGATCAGTGAACACTATGACTCTTGTGCCAATGAGATAACTACGAAACTTATCAAACGCAAATACTATCGCTAGTAATTCCTTTTCTGTGGTGGTGTAATTCACTTGAGCATCATCAAGCGTTCGACTAGCATAGTAAATGACATGGAAAACCTTGCCTACCCTTTGTCCTAGCACTGCACCTATGGCATAATCGCTAGCATCACACATTAACTCAAAAGGTAAATTCCAGTCAGGCGCAATGACGATAGGTGCAGAAACTAACCTGTTCTTTAACTCACCAAATGCTGAGAGACATGCGTCGTCGAAGATAAATAGCTTGTCCTTCTCCAACAAGTTGCATAACGGCTTCGTGATCTTGGAGAAATCCTTGATGAATCTTCGATAGAACCCGGCGTGGCCTAGGAAACTTCGAATTGCCTTGACTGATGTCGGGGGTGGTAGCTTCTCAATTGTCTCTATCTTGGCCTTGTCCACTTCGATGCCCTTGCTTGAAATCCTGTGACCGAGGACAATACTCTCTCTGACCATGAATTGGCATTTTTCCTAATTCAGGATTAGGTTAGTATCCTCACACCGCTTTAACACGCAAGCTAAATTCGCCAGGCAGTCAGAATATGATGTACCAAAGACTGAAAAATCGTCCATAAAAACCTCTAGTCCATTTTCCACCATATCACTGAAAATAGCCATCATGCATCGTTGGAAAGTTACAGGCACATTACACAAACCAAAAGGTATTCGACGGAAGGCAAAAGTCCCATATGGGCAGGTAAAAGTCGTCTTCTCCTGATCCTCCGGAGCAATCAAGATTTGATTATATCCAGAGTATCCATCTAAAAAGCAATGAAATTCCTTACCAGCCAACCTGTCGAGCATTTAGTCAATGAAAGGGAGAGGAAAGTGATCCTTCCTTGTGGCTTTATTCAGCTTGCGATAATCCATGCACACTCTCCATCTCGTCACTGTTCTTGTTGGGATGAGCTCGTTCTTTTCATTAGCTACCACCGTCATGCCACTTTTCTTCGGGACACACTGCACAGGACTCACCCATGAGCTGTCAGAGATGGGATAAATGATACCTACATCCAGCCACTTGATGACTTCTTTCTTGACCACCTCCTTCATGTTCGGATTTAATCGCCGTTGAGCTTCAACCGACGCCTTCTGGTTGTCCTCCAGGAGGATCTTGTGCATGCAAACTGATGGGCTGATTCCTCGAATGTCTGCAATCGTCTAACCTAGAGCTCTTTTGTGCTCTCTAAGAATCCGAAGCAACCTCTCTTCCTCTTGTGCTGTCAAGTCTGCAGAGATGATTACGGGTAAAGTGTTAGAGGATCCAAGATAAGCATACCTTAGATGCTCCAGCAACGGTTTGAGCTCTAGCGTGGGTGACTCTTCGATGGAGGGCTTCATGGGATTGTTTGGCTGCTCCAATGCTTCGAACTGTCGCGCAAATCTTGGCACGAATGGGGTAGCTTCTATCATATTCATCATCTCTGAGACTTCTTCATTGTTCGTTGATGTAGAAATCAATGATGCTTCAAGTGGGTCTTTGGGATGTAATTGTAGGAACGACTCGGAGGAACACCTGTCCACGACATCAAGAAGGAAACACTCATTAGGTTCGCTTGGCCACCTCATGGTCTTGTAGACGCTGAATGTTACTTCTTGGTCGTTGACCCGTATGGTCAACTCCCCTTTTTGGACGTCTATCAGAGCTCGTCCTGTTGCTAAGAATGGTCGCCCCAAGATGATAGGGATCTCTTGGTCATCCTCAAAATCAAGCACAAGAAAGTCAGCTGGGAATATAAATTTGTCAACCTTAACCAGTACATCCTCAATAATGCCCCTAGGATATGTAATAGACCAATCGGCTAATTGCAATGATACCGATGTGGGTCTAACCTCCCCCAAACCTAGCTCCTTGTACACAGAAAAGGGCATCAAATTGATACTCGCACCAAGGTCGCATAGAGCCTTACTTGAGAATGACGAACCGATTGTGCAAGGGATGGTGAAACTACCTGGATCCTTTAGCTTAGGCGGTAGTTTCTTTTGAAGGATTGCGTTACACTCCTCAGTTAGCGCCACGATCTCAAAATCGCCTAGTCGTCTTTTCTTGGAAAGCACGTCCTTCATGAACTTGACATAACTCGGCATTTGCTCAAGTGCTTCTGCAAAAGGAATGTTAATGTGAAGCTTTTTAAATACATCAAGAAACTTACGAAATTGGGCGTCCTCGTATTGCTTCCGCGCTCTTTGCGGAAAAGGTAGGGGCGGACGCTCCAATTTATCTTTTGCAGCTTTCTGCTTCTCCTTCCTTTGTTGTGGTGAGACTGCAGCTTCGATAAGAGTGCTGTCTGCTGGAGATGGGTCGACACAAGTATGGCCATCTACAATGTTAGATATTCCCTCTTCAGCTATGTCCCTTCTCTTTTCCACATTCTTATGCACCTCTTGAAGTTCTCGACCATTCCTAAGAGTTACCGCCTTCACATGCTCCCTTGGGTTGATCTCAGTATTGCTTGGAAGTGATCTTTGTGGCTGAGAGTTCATAGCCTGCGCCAATTGACTTACTTGGTTTTCTAAATTCCGAATGGAAGCCGCTTGATTCTTCATCAACGCATCTTGGTTGGCCATATACTTCATCATCATCTCTTCAAAGTTTGGTTTCTTCTCCGGCTCCTGAGCTCGAGGTTGCTGGAATCCTGGGGGTTGTTGAAATCCTGAGTGTTGCAGTGCCCGCGGCTCAGCTCCTTGTTGCCCTCTCCATGAAAAGTTGGGATGGTTTCGCCATCCTAGGTTGTACGAGTTGGAGTAGGGGTTGTTCCGCTAGTTTCCGATGAAATTTGATTCCTTCATGCTTGTCGAGCATTGATCTATGGTGTGCATGCCTCCGCATATCTCGCAATTGCTTGAAGTCCCTTGCACTGCATTAACACTCACCGTCTCGAATTTCTTTGTGAGTGCCGACAGTTGAGCTTGAATTGATGTCAAGGCATCGATCTCAAGTGCTCCAGGTGCTCTCCTTCTAGACACCCGATCCGAGTGCTGATTCGGCAAACAGGTTTTTCTCATAGTCTCCAGGAGGTCCAACCCTTCAATGTAAGATTTCTTCAGAAATGATCCATTTGATGCCAGGTTTAGATCCTTACGCGAGGACTTAGTCAGGCCATTGTAAAACGCTTCAAGTTGTCTCCATCCAAGAAGGTCATGGTAAGGGCACTGATTCAATAGGTTCTTGAAGCGCTCCCATGCTTCAATGAACGACTCCATATCTTGTTGCCAGAACGTTGTGATCTCGTTCCTCATCTGTGAAATCCTTGATGGAGGGAAGTACTGGTCCAGAAAGGCTTCCTCCATCTGCGCCCACGTGGTAATTAAATTTATAGGAAGTGAATTGAACCAACTCCATGCCCTGTCCTTCAGTGAAAATGAGAACAGTTTCAACCTCACTGCATCTTGTGGGACTCCATTCTGCCTGAAAGTGTCACAAATACTCAGGAACTTGCTCAGATGTTCGTGCGGATCCTCGAGTGGTGAGCCCCTGAATTGAACTGTGTTCTGTATCATTTGCAGCACTGAAGTCTTGATCTCGTAGTCACGAGCCTGAATCGCTAGCGACGCAATACAGGTGCGATGCACATGTGGCCTTGCCGATGTAAATTCCATCATCGGCCTGTTGTCCAAGTCCGGCACTGCATCATTAGCTTCCACCGGGAGCAAATTGTTCCCAACCGAGTTTACCTGGTTATGATCTGCCATGTCTGTCCGTTGTGCTCTTGACCTTTGCCGGAGTAGTCTGTGAAAAGTTCTCTCGATTTCAGGATCGATAGGAATCAGCTCTACGCTCCGACTGCGTCTCATGCAACAAAAATAAAACAAAGAATAATATATAAGTAAATTAAACAATAAGTAAAACTTGATCGTCAATTGATCACCGATACTCAAGGTAAAAAAAATTTCGTTAGAAAACAACTTCCCCGGCAACGGCGCCAAAATTTGATGCGCGTCATCAATGCAACAAAAATAAATCCTTATCCGACCTAACTAAAATGTAGCAAGGGCAAGCAAGGGTCGAATCCACAGGGAATTGTACTACGAAATTCTTTTAACGTTATTCTCAGTAATTGTCTTGAGGTCAAGTGGAAAATAAAATGGATATTCTTGAATTAAAAGTAATAACAGAAAGTAATAACGCAAACTATCAATAATGAGAGATCTAGGACGCTCGACTTCCCCTCGCGACCTTATATCTGATTCCGCCTTCCCTAATGCTATTGAATCAATCAGATTTGTTAACCTAGGATCCTAAAATCTCCTCATACCTCTCCCGAGGATATGAGAACGTATCAACTGGTATCAAATCGCTCGCTCTATCCCTAGGCTCGCGACTAGTGGTGACCCGTTATGAATCGATCCTAATTGATTACCTAAGGTGACCAAATATATCCATATTCTGCTCACTAATAACCTGGTTTTCCAACTCTTAGGTTACTTAGGTTGTCTTGTTCGTTAATCTGAACCTAGACTACTCTCCCGAGTCTCCCTAGGTTATCTGATCTATACTAATCGGTGATCAGGCGATTAGCATGCATGAAGAACAAAACAGACAAATAGAACTGATAAACCAAATTGCATTAAAAAGGTAGGAGTTCACAAATACATCGGAACACTAGGTTCCGTCTAAGCCCTAGAAAAGGAATTTAGTTCATCATCTCAAGGACAATGATCCGAACAATACACAACAACATAATACAAACGAAGGAAATAGGAAGAAGAGAATCCGCTGAAACCCTCGCCATCGCTTCACGTTCCTCCTTTGTTTGTCGACTCTGAATTCTGTCGTGTATCCACTGCCGATCCTCCCAAAGTATCAGCTGCCTCCCCTTTTTTTTTCTCAAAGATAAATATAAATATCTCTCCCAAGTTGTCCCACACGAAAAGATATCCCAACAGATAACCTTCCTAATTTAACTCAACCCTAGTCTAAAATATTTCTTAATTTACGAAAACGCCCACCAATCCCCGACCGAATCGCTGAAAGAGTTCTCCGCGTGCTTGGTGACTTCTGCGAACAACACGTATGGACCAACGCATCTTTGGATTGAACGGATGTGTCTTCATTGCTTCTGGAGAGCGACGGACGCGTCTCTATGGTTAGACGGACGCGTCCGTCTGGCTACTGTGTAGAGACGGACGCGTCTCTCATGTTAGATGGACGCGTCCGTCTTGCTCCTGGATTGGCTTTGTGGAGACGGACGCGTCTCTCATATGAGGCGGACGCGTCTGTCTCGGTACTGTGCTTTAGACTTCTAGGTCAAATGCGTCTCTCCTTGACTTGGACGTGTCCGTCATGCTACTGAGCTTCACGTCCATGGCGGACGCGTCTCTCCTTGGCTCAGACGCGTCGCTCACCTGTAAATAATCCTTTAGCCATTAAATAACTTGGAGATAGTAGAATCGCTTAAATAACCTAAAATTGATGAATTTACTTCAGCTAGTTGCACATTTTGCTCGCCTAAAACGGGCCTTTTAGCTCTACTTTCGTAGAGTCGTCAATAGGATAAAAGGGGATATAGCTAGGATAAAAATATTCTAAAGAAGGGGGTGAGATAGATCATGATAGAATTTCTCAAGAAAGAGGAGAATTAAATTTTTCCCATAGCCACCGCCTCTTCTCCATACTATGTCGCTTCTCCGTCGCACTAGGTCATCTCTCTAGTAGGGGGCCACCTCTCAAGCAGAGGTGACTGTCAAGTGTGACCACTCCTCTAGTAGCGCTAGATTAGGGTCTCCAATTGCAAAGTCGGATATTTTCATGATTGTTTTTCAATCGATTGTTTTGCATAATATGGGATCGCGTCCCTTATTCTTTAACTACTTGAATTTTTTCAATATTTGAAAGGAGTCTTGACATGTTATGAAAAACTTAAGGTTGATCATCGACTTTTAAGATAACTCTCTTAGACGACTTGCATGAGTGCATCTTTAATTTGTGGAAAAATGTCAAATAATTAGATTGTTCATCACTTATTTACTCACTCGATAAGCCAGTGAACAAGGCCATCTAGTCATTCTCAAAGGATTCAACTCCAAATCAAGACCTCCGATTCTAGAGGGTCTACTTCGTTGATGTGGTGCTCGAATTTAGATGGAACAAACCTTTGCTTAACAATAGCTCACTCATCAATATTCATCACTGAATAAGTTCTAAATCATCCTGATGTTTCAACGAAATAGAATCGATCTTAGCATTGTCCTACCTCTGCTTATTCGATTTTAAATCCGTAGTTCACAAAATAGTCGATAGGTGTTGGCACTCAAAATAATTCGCCCATTGAAACACGTGCTGTACATGTAAGAGATTGATACACATGCAGAACACGTGAGGAAGCGACACATGTGCAAAAAATATGAGTCGATACTTGAGTGAGACATGCGGAGATTCGATGCACGTGAGAAATAATTATTTCTATAGGAAACAAGGAAGGCACATACGGAGCACGTGAGGATGTTGATAAGTATCAATTGATAGGACCATCAAAATAACTATTAACATGGGCACCCACAAGATGTAATCCTACTAAGGATTCAAGATCCTTTAAGAAGAGCCAAAGGAATGTGAAAGTTGCCTTGGCGGGAGGATAATTGAGGCAGATAAGGCTGGAGTAAGCCCCCAAGAATAGGCCAAAGTTGGCGTGTGAGAGCCGTGGCTCCCTAGGTACGCTGGCTTACTAAATCGTGTTTTCATTTTATTATGATTTGTAAAAAGATTAATATTGTTTTCACATCAAAAGGAATGAGCATGCAAATTCACTTCAACATAATACCTCATTCATTAAGACTGTTAAAGGATATAAAGGGTATAATGATCTTCAAAGGTATTTTGATATGTATATATACTCTTTATTCTCATCAATAAAGGTAGATTATTCTGCTAGCATAGTATTAGAGCTAGGTTAACGCTTAAACTTAGATTTGAACCCTAAAATTATCACCGACTACCCAAAACCATCATCGATCATGTCTGAACCCTAGAATCACCTCCGGTGAACCCAGATCTAGGCCGGCGAACCCAGATCTAGACTCGACGGTTCTAGATCCAGGCCGACGAACCCAAATCTAGCGCGGCAAACCCTGATCCAGACCCAACAAACCCAGATCCAAGCCGGAGATCACCTACCCGGTCCGATGAATATTGACATCTAATTTTTAATCATTTTTTCTATTTTAAAATCAATAGAAAATCCATAAAAATTCATAAAATTGAAAAATTAACTTTGGGGACCTTGGACAAGCCTAGAGAACTAATTTTGACCAAAAAATGATTTTTCCGCATTTTCAGTATTTTTCGGTATTTTTATTTTCGAAAATTAATAAAAAAAATCCATAAAAATTCATAAAATTAAAAAATCAACTTTGGGGACCTTGGCCAAGCCTAGAGAGCCAATTTTGAGCAAAAAATGATTTTTCATATTTTTAATATTTTCCTGCATTTTTATTTTAAAAACAAATTCATAGAAAATCAAGAAAAAAATGAGAAAATTGTAAAATCAACTTTGGAAGCCTTTACCAAGTTCAGGCTACCATTTTTGAACAAAAAATAAATTTTCACATTTTTTTGCTTTTTTTAAATAATTTTTAGAAATTAAGAAAATATTTAGTAAATAATAGCATTTGAAGCCACGAAAAATATGAAAGAAGAGTCAGTATTTTTATTTTAATTTTATCTTCATTTTCGCCAAAGAAAATCCATAAAAATTAATCTGAAATTGAAAATTACTTTGTTAATCTCATTTTCTAGTTAATAAAAAAATTGTAGAAAAGTCATGCTAGCTTTGTAATTTTCAATTTCTGCATTTCTGAAGTTGTGACATTGTCCTCTAATAGTTCAAATCTTTCAATGGCGTGATGGTGCACTTTTCATTGTTGCATTCGGTTCTCCGAATTAGATTTATTATCTGAAGCGTTTCTCCGTGTTGCATCGTCACACGTAGGGTTCACCGATGGAATATGCGAGATCGATTTCATAAGATTTTCTCGAGAACTAGCGCATTTGAACGCAAAGTTGTAAGAAACTCTGGTTTGACCGTTGGAACAATCATGGCATATGCCCTTGGATATTGTGATGAAAAAGGAAATTGGATGCAGAAAGTGAAGGTGAGGGGGCACTTTATTTGTCAAAAAGAAAAAAGACGCCCCACTCACTCTCTCTCGGCGCGAACAAGAGGAAGAAAAATGATCAAAGGGCTTTGGATAAAAAATATACAATAAACAAAGTTAGTGGAGAGAATGATTGAATGGGAACTAGTGGGAGACATGGAAGGATGAGGGACCAAAATAAAAGTAAAGGCTACTGCAGGTGGTGGCCCAAGCCGTGCCCTCTCATTCTGAGTAATGCCCTTTACGATGTTGGATTTGCTGTCCACGCCAAGGATTAGCAAAATCGGGAGCTGCTAGGCCATCAAATGAGTATCCGAAGTTGCTGTATTGGTGCAAAAGATGAACGTTGGTTGGTGTTACCACCCCTTGCTGTTTGGGGTCAATTCGGTTGATGTTTGGTGCCGAAATAGATGCTGGTTGGTGATGAAAAGTGGCAATTCATACTGAATTTTGCTGCAGTTTTCGTCTAGGCATTTTGCTGCCATTCCTTGTTGCTGTTTTGGGCATTTCATTTCAAGAGTAGCTGCTGTTTAGTGCCTCGTTCTGGCTGCAAATCAGTCCGATTTATTTTGTTGTCCGAGGTCAATCTGAGGTGGCTATTTTAGGACAGTTTTCTTGCTGATTTGGCCCGATTGGTCACCGTTCAGCGCGTTTTCTCAGCTGCTCATCAAGACTCAGAGTCAATGATCAAGAGCGAAGACCCAAGACGCCATGTCTAGCAACGCATGAGCTGTCTTATTGCCTAAAAAAATGGGTAGGGCCCTCAGTCAAGTGGGGACCACAAAGCGAGAGCTGGAGTTGATTTTAAAACAGGAGGAGGAATTTGAATTGACGGTAAAAAAAAATTGTCCGTGGAGATTGTCAAGATGCAAAAGGACATGGAACAGAAGGACGATATTCTATCTACAATGCTAAGGAAGTCCAAGTTGGAGACAGTGGAGAAGCAGATGCTTTTAAAGGAGATTAAGTTGCCAAAAGCTAAGAGAAAACAGGCAAAACTAGAGACAGAACGATTAAAGTCCATGTCCGAGTCCAAACGCTTGTTGAGAAGTATGTTGGCTAACCAAGTCAATCTGAAACTCGAAGATCGCATGCGTGAATTGCTATTGGAGAGCTTGTCACATGATATCTATTCCCTCCGGAGAATAAATGCCAAGATGACATGAAATAGTGAGTTGGGAGGGAGCACCCAACATGCGAATGAGTCCAGGAACCAAACGGAGGCATATCACAGAAGATACACAAATTGACAATACAGAGAGAGTTCCACGCAGAAAAATCATCTCGAATAGGGAGTATCTTTTTCTCTGATTTTCTTTTTCTATTGGGAGATTTTAATGCTTGTTAAGTCTCTCTAATAGCTAAGGTTCGTCTTCTTTTTGGCCCATCATTGTCAGTGGATTTGATTCTCAGAACACAAAGTGATGTAGAACAGCTGGCGCTTAATTATCTTGAAGATTACGATCGTCGGAAGTTTGGGAAAGTCCATTGATTTAGACAATTTAGAATATTCCGTTTAATAGCATTATTCAATTTGAATTTCCTTGATTTGATTAGATATGGATTTGATAATATTATCTTTAGTTATGCTACTTCCTTAAGGAGTCCTTTCACTATAAAAGGATGTCCATCTTTGTAATCAGATTATCTGGCAATTTAAAAAATTCAGAATTTTCCCTTGGAAGTTGTTTTTTTTTCACTGTGTCATTTGGTATCAGAGCAGGTTTCTCCTGTGACGATGGTGAATAACGTGAATGTCAATCTTCCCGCAATGGAGGGCCATGGAAACGAGCCTATTATGCCGGTTGAATTCAATCAGTTCGTGAGTCAAACCGATCGAAAGTTTCAAGAGATCCTTGAGGCTATACAGCGCTTGACCACAAACCAGGCACCTGGTAGTCTTCCAGCCGAGCGAATTCCTGTCGTTCGCGATCCCGAAGTTGCCATGGAGCGTGGAGGAAATCCCCGACATAGGCGTCCCAACTATGTCGAGGATACTGAAGATGAAGATGAAGATGACTTCCAGGACATGCCAATTCGTGGGGGTCGCCGAAATAGGGGGTTCCAGGATGAGCATGTTCATGAGGCTCATTGTCATGGAAGTTATCGAAGAAATCCTGAGTAGTATCAATTGAAGGTAGATCTTCCTACTTTTAATGGCAATTTAAACATTGAAGAATTTATGGATTGGCTTTGGGAGGTCGAAAAAATTTTCGATGCTATGGAGATCGAAGAGGACCGCCAAGTGAAGTTCGTGGCATACAAGTTGAAGGGTGGCGCTTCGGCTTGGTGGGAGTAGACTCAACTAACCCGACGCCATCAAGGAAAGGCACCAATCCGAACATGGGATCGGATGAAGCAGATATTGAAGACTAGGTTCCTTCCGACTGATTATGAACAATTGTGATTCCAGCAATTTCAGAATTGCAGACAGATGAATCAATCCGTCCAGGCTTGTACAGAGGAGTTTCTTCGATTATCTGCTCGTAATAACCTTGATGAATCGAAGGTACAACAGACTGCTAGGTATGTCAATGGTTTACGACTTAACATTCAAGATCGAGTTTCCTTGCATTGGTTGTTTTCTGTTGAGGATGCTCAGGAGATGGCACGAAAGATTGAGATGCAATTGGAGAGGACTGGATCTAACACTCGAGGTAATAGCTACTTAGGTCATGGATCGTTTGGAAAAGGAAAGCAATCTGAAGTATCGAGTTCCTTGACACAGCAATTTGATGAAATGAACCGGAGATAAGGAAATATTGTAGGAGGGTCCAAGGAGCCAACCGCGACAAATAGTCGCGCTCCTAATCAGAATGCACAGAATCCTTATGCTAAGCCCCAACCAATTAAGTGTTACAAATGCAACGAATTGGGCCATCGTTCTAGCGATTGTCCACGGCGGAGGATGGCTAATGTAGTTGAGCATGATGGAGACAATTATGAAGAAGATTGGGTGAAAGAGGAAGAAGTGGATGATGAAGTGGGCGAGCAAGTTAACTGTGTCGTCCGACGCCTACTACTTGCCCCGTGGATAGAGGACACCTAGCGAAATTAACTTTTCCGTGCTCGCTGCACTGTCAACGGCAAGGTATGTGATCTCATTATTGATAGCGGTAGTTGCGAAAACATAGTTTCAAGGGCCTTGGTAGACTACTTGCAGTTGAAGATAGAACTGCATCCCACGCCCTATATGATTGGCTGGATTCGTAAGGGGCCAGAGTTAAAGGTAAATCAGATTTGTCATTTGCCTATTTCGATTGAAAAAATCATATCAAGATATTATTACGTGTGATGTTGTGGAGATAGATGCATGCTATGTATTGTTAGGGCGACCATGGCAGTATGACGTTGATATCACTCACCGGGCTAGAGAGAATATGTATTCTTTTATTTGGAAAAGGGTTAAGATTACTTTGAAACCAAAGAATAATAATCCTCAAGTTCCAAAGAAGCAGGGTGCTGATATTATGTTGAATGTGCGTAAACGTGAAGGAATGTATATGATTGTGGAGAAAGGGGATGACCAAACTGTTGTTCACATACCTGGTGTGCTTAAACCCTTGTTGAAAGCATTCAGTGATGTTATGCCAGAGGAATTACCTGATGTATTACCTCCTTTGAGGGATATTCAGCATGTAATTGATTTACTTCCGGGTGCCAGTTTTCCTAATTTACCTCATTACCGGATGAATCCAAAGGAGAACCAGATTTTGCAAGAACAAGTGGGAGAGCTCCTTCAGAAGGGTTTCCTGTGTGAGAGCAAAAGCCTTGGCGCTGTTCCTGCACTTCTCACACTAAAGAAAGATGGTAGTATGCGAATGTACGTGGATAGTCGCGCCATCAACAGAATTACTGTCAATTATAGGTTTCCAATTCCTCGACTTGATGATATGCTTGACAGACTTGCTGGGTCGAGAGTCTTTACAAAGATCGATTTACGTAGCGGATACCACCAAGTTCGCATCCGCCTTGGTGATGAGTGGAAGACCGCTTTTAAAACAAGTGCCGGTTTGTATGAGTGGCTTGTTATGCCATTTGGGCTTACTAACGCACCTAGTACTTTCATGCGTTTAATGACTCAAGTTCTCAAACCTTTAATTGGCAGATATGTAGTGGTTTTCTTTGATGATATTCTTATTTATAGTTCAGATAATCGGCAGCACATGGAGCACTTTAGAGAGGTTTTGCAAGTCTTGCAGCTGAACCAGTTATTTATTAATCGGAAGAAGTGTAGTTTCATGACCGAACAACTTCTTTTTCTAGGCTTTGTTGTGGGAGCTGATGGTCTTCGTGTAGACAAAGAAAAGGTGGCTGCAATTCGCAACTGGCCGGTACCTCAGAATGTTGGTGATGTTCGTAGTTTCCATGGACTGGCGACATTCTATCGGCGCTTCATCAGGGATTTCAGCACTATTATGACCCCAATCACTGATTGTTTGAAGAAAGGGAAGTTTCATTGGGGTGATAAAGCTAAAGCAAGTTTCGATCTTATCAAAGAAAAGCTCTTCACGACGCCAGTATTGATGCTTCCTGACTTCGAGAAGGTGTTCGAGTTGGATTGCGATGCCTCTGGCGTAGGAATTGGTGCTGTTCTTTCCCAAGAAGGTAAGCCAATTGCTTATTTTAGTGAGAAACTTAATGATGTTCGCAAGCGTTGGTCTACCTATGAGCAAGAATATTATGCTGTAGTGCGAGCTATTAAGCATTGGCAACCTTATCTTTATCAGCATGAATTTATTTTGAATACTGATCATCAAGCCCTTAAGTATATCAAGAGTCAGAAGCACTTAAACAAGATGCATGCGCGATGGGTCTCCTTTTTGGAACAATTCAACTTTGTACTTCGTCACAAGGCCGGACATTTGAATAAAGTTGCAGACGGACTTAGCCGACGTGCGGCCATATTAACGACCATGCGCAGCGATGTTGTTGGGTTTGACCATCTTTGTTCTCTATATGCTGAAGATGAAGATTTCGGGGAAAATATGGGCACAGTGTTCTGAAATTGGTTCTCATGGGGATATGATAATTCATGAAAGGTACTTGTTTTTCGGGAATAGATTATGCATTCCTCGCGGCTCTTTCCGAGAACAGCTTATTCGAGAACTCCATGGTGGTGCTCTGGGCGAACACGTAGGTCGTGACAAAACTGTGGCACTGGTTGAAGAATGGTACTATTGGCCTCAGTTAAAGAGAGATGTTGGGCGATTTGTTAACAAATGTTACATTTGCCAAGTCGCTAAGGGTCATTCGCAGAACACTGGCTTATATACTCCTCTACCTATTCCCATTGGTCCATGGATAGATATTTCAATGGATTTTGTGTTGGGACTTCCCCGAACCCAACGCGGATTAGACTCTGTTTTCATGGTGGTGGATAGGTTTTCAAAGATGGCGCACTTTATTCCTTGCAAGAAGACTTCGGATGCTTCATATGTCGCGAGCTTATTCTTTCGTGAAGTTGTCCGCTTACATGGTGTGCCCAAGACAATTACTTTTGATCGCGACACTAAGTTCCTAAGCTACTTCTGGAAGACTTTATGGCATTTATTTGGGACTGATTTGCAGTACAGTAGTTCCTTCCATTCACAAACTGATGGTCAGACAGAAGTTGTCAACCGAACTGTGGCTGATATCATTCGATGTCTCTGCAGTGACATGCCCAAGCAGTGGGATCGATACATAGCACCTGTTGAGTTCGCTTTCAACAATACTGTTAATCGTTCCACAGGTAAATCTCCGTTTGAAGTTATTTATGGGCGAACTCCACAACATACCCTTGATTTGGTTCCTCTGCCAAAGATTCTTGGTTATAATGTCGCAGCAGAAAACTTGGCAACGAAAATTATGGAGGTTCAAGCTGACGTGGCTCGACAACTTGCTGCTTCTAATTCGAAGTATAAGGATGACGCTGACAAGAAACGTCGCTCCAAGATTTTCAAGGAAGGTGATGAGGTCATGGTCTTTCTACGCAAGGAGCGATTTCTAGTTGGTACCTATAATAAGCTGAAGCATAAGAAAATTGGTCCGTGCCAAATCCTAAAGAAGATTAATGACAATGCTTATGTTGTTGATCTTCCCAGTGATTTGAACATCTCTCCAACTTTTAATGTAGCAGATTTATTTGAATATCGTCCGGATACTCCTTTTTATCCTGATACTAACTCGAGGACGAGTTCTCTTGAAGAGGAGGAAACTGATGTAGAACAGCTGGCGCTTAATTATCTTGAAGATTACGATCGTCGGAAGTTTGGGAAAGTCCATTGATTTAGACAATTTAGAATATTCCGTTTAATAGCATTATTCAATTTGAATTTCCTTGATTTGATTAAATATGGATTTGATAATATTATCTTCAGTTATGCTACTTCCTTAAGGAGTCCTTTCACTAAAAAAGAATTTCCATCTTTGTAATCAGATTATCTGGTAATTTAAAAAATTTAGAATTTCCCCTTGGAAGTTGTTTTTTTTTTTTTTCGCTGCGTCACAAAGTGAAACATATGAGAAAGGGAGAGAGGCCAGCGGTCTACCGTCCTTCACCTCCGCCTAGTGAGCCGATGCCTCTCGTCGCCCTCATGGTTGCATCACCATTGACGAACGTCATAGTAGCATGTCCATCAACTCAGTTGTCTTGCTGCGGTTCTCATATTTATTGCTGCAGTTTTAGGGTATATATTGCTGCGGTTTTATGCCTATCCCTGCGGTTTATTCGTTTTCCTTGCTGTTGAGCTGTCTCACATCATCGTTCCTGCACTGTGATTCCCTACTCAACGATGTATCGGCCACGTCTTGCTCGAGGCCACGAAATTGCAACAACAACTCCAGCTATACTAGTCCCTCTAAACATTTTTACTGCAGTTTTTCGTCAAGTTCACTGGGAATGCTGGCCTTTTAAGCGAATGAAAGGTGTCATCAGTCCTTCAAGTAGTGTGCAACATTACCACTCTCACACAGTCAAAGCTTGAAAAGTCAAAAAGGTCATCAAGATACCAATTAGAGAAGGCAATTCAGCGAACGTAGTGATGTCCGAAGTGACTAGATATCTCAATCATCGTGTTATATCTTGAAGCCATTGTGCACGATTAGCACTTCATTGAGTCCAAACCACAATCAAGCTTGCACGTGATCCCCAAGGTAGTCCAAGGTTCGAATTTGGCATCCAGATTTATCCAAATTGGGCAGAAGAGAGGAGGAGTCTGATTCTGATTTGTTGGGTTGGTCACAAGTGAGCTATTTCTCACCAATTTGTCAGTCATTGTTGGTTTTTCTCTGCTTTATGCTCTGAAAAAAATTCATTTTCTTGTCTGTAAGGAGAGTTCTTCTACCTCTCTTCTCGTTCGGAGTAGGTTGCTTGGTGTTAGTCAAGAAAAGCTGGTACTATTGTAGATTTTATGCCTGACTTATCTTGGATTTATTCACTTACTTCGCGTTGTTAGATGCTAAAATGAGAGGTTCCTGTTTTCTTCTTTAGTTGCCTCTCTGGATTCTATGAAGCCGCCACCCAAAGTCACTAGTTTCTTCTCGAGTCCTGCAACATATCACCAGCTCACTATGGTTAAACCCATTTTACACATCACACACTTATAACCCATTTAGTGTTAGGGCGATTGTTCGAGTCCAAAATTTTGGTTCCGCATTCTGAATATGAACAATAGTGGTGGGAGTGATGGAGATGAGATGGAGTTTCATGATGGGGGCAGTAGCGCAACGAATTATCCATCCTTGGGCATGATTGCAAATTCTGTATCTGAAGAAGTTCCCATGATGGCTACGAGTTCAATGCCCATGTTGGAGAGACCTCCGCATGAGATACACTGGCCTCATTAAGTCGTAACGAGAACTATGGGAATTCTTCGTTGGTTTCCCACGGCAGCTTTGTCGGTTCATTTTATACTATTTTAATGAATAACCAAGGAAAAGGGGGGGGACTTTTACCTTCCTGAGGATGAACGCATCGGCACGAAGATTGCAATGGTGGTGGTGGCTGAAGCTGAAAAGAGGGGACACGCACAGGGGGGAGAGCAGACGGAGTTAAAGAAAAAGGGATTCTCGTAGAGGAGGTGCATACTTTTTTAGGGGTTAATGATTTGGTATGGCAGAGGGATAGAGATAGGGGGCACGGTGGAAATTGGCTTACCTAAGAAAACTGAGGGAAGAAGGCCGTTGCAGATCCGTTCAATATGACATGGTGTCCTCCTGGATGTGAAGATAAACATATTTAGAGCTGTTCATAGTTTCTTTAAAAGGAGGAACGGCATGCGCGCCCAAGAAGAGTTGCCTGGCATTCTATCCCATCATGCGCAAGTCAAGGCCATCATCAAACCGAGTGTGATAGGGCAATTCGACAATTCCAGCAAAAGATCGCTTTCAAGAGTTCCTTATCGATCGGACCAAAATTGAGAACTTGGTGTACAATTCTTGCATGACTTCAAATTGGGAAAGGCAGTGCCTCGGTTTGACCCGCGACGTTCAAAGGCGCTCAAGATGCACACTTTCGACGTGTTCATTGTCTTCATCAGTTAGACTTGCGCCAAGCTCTTTGACGAGCCCCTAAGACGATCTCGACGTCGATCCCACCCTCTCCCAACAGGTTTTCCTCTAAAATAATTTTAGGATTACGTTGAAGCTGAGAAGATGAGCTTAGAATCGAGCATTACAGATTAAATCATGAATTCAAAAGGCCATATCTTCGAGAGAGACCGAATATGTCGTGCCTTTAGGGGGAGAAGTTTGGTGCTGACCTCTGTCCAGCACTCGGTCACCACGCTTGAAGCAAAAAGGAAGCCTGCTATTAGTCCTTCAAGCTTCGTGGCATCTAGGTGAAGCCCTGGAATTCGGCCGCGCATCTTTTCATCGCCAAAACAGTTTGTCGAGAGCTCGCATGTGTCGTCTGGCTAAAGCCAAAGCCCGCCAATCACCAGGTAAGTATTCTAAACTCACTTTGATGTTCTGTGATTGTTTAAATTAGTGATTGTTTAAATATTGTTCTTTGTTTAGGTTGGATTAGGCTAGTTGTAGGTTGTTTCTTGTGTTAAATTTGACATACGTTTAGGTTAAATCGTGGGAGAATAGGGTGAACTTGAAATCGGAGCATTTTAGGATCGTTTGGGTGTTTTGCCGGTAAAGTGATCGGAATATCATGTCGGAACAATGCCTCTGATAATACTGTTTATCTTCCCTAGCAAATCAATCAACCAATAAACTTTCGTTGACTGGTAAACGATGACGTGGCGCCACGTGAGCTCATGTCAGCTAGGTAAATTGAATTTAAGAATAAAAAATAAAATTCAGAGGCAACGGTAGAAATTTCACCACGTGTTGTGATTGGAACTTTCGGAAAAATCATTTTCATACCCTAAAATTGATTTTCAAGAAAACAAAACTTAAAAAAAATGCAATAAAAAGGTCAAAAATGAAAAATATAAAAAATTTAGAAAAATTTGAAAAATTCTCGAAAGTCTCAAAAATTAGGAGACGGGACATTTCGACTGGCCAATCCTATTTTTGACTAATTTCCCTCCTGATTTTTTCATAATAACGATTTTGACCCTTATGAGCAAATCGTCTCCTGATTTTGGAAATGGGTCATTTTGACTAACTAATCATATTTTTTGGTGAATTTTCATCCCGATCTTTCCAAAATGACTATTTTGCCCCTTATGGGTAAATTGTCTCGACAAATTCTAAAAAATTCTAAAAATTACAGAAAATGGGAAATGGTCAATTTTGATTGGACAGACCCATATTTTGTGGCTTTGACCCCCAATTTTTCAGAAAAGTTCTCAGAAATTGTGGGAAATAAGGAATGACCACATTCAACTGGTTTGACCTGATTTCACTTTCATATCCTTAAAAAATGACCATTTTACCCTTCTAGTTAGTTTGATCCAAATCTTTCCAAGTCACCCCAAATGATTTTTCATGATAATGGTACTGAAAGGGCGTTAGAGTAATCTAACGTAACCAAGTCCCTGAACTCATAATCTCTGGTTCGCAGAAATAAATTAGTTCTCTCGCTAATTTATTTAGGTTTCTAATCGACCTACCAAGAACGATTAGTGGCGACTCCAAATTTTAAAATCATTTAAAGAAAAATCAAAGTTGCGATTCGATAGGACTTGGGAGGGTCCGCGTTAGGTTAATCCATTTAATTAACCTAATAATCAGTTTACTCGATCGATAATAAAAATAATTTCTTTCGTGTCGCAACAGTGAACCTTGGTTAGGCTTCGCCTAACGTTGCTAAGGCCCGACGACCCCCTCATCGCTTGACGTCGCTGAGCCCCAATGACGCTGTTCCAGCTTCAGCGACCCACTGTTCTAGTCACCTAGCTTCGGCGACGCTGCTCTAAGCTCGACGACTAGGTTCCAGTGTTCCCTGAAGCACTGGTAATCTGAGGTGCTGATGTGTTTGAGGAGGGTAGAGGAATATTCTACTGGTGCTGATTTGTAGATGAATTCATGGCTATGGTTGTTCATTAGGTGAAAGTGTGGCTATTATTGATGATCTTTTGTTGATGTTCTTTGTGGGTATTGGATTGTGGAATCCTGGCAATTGAATATTGGTGTTGTGATAGTCTGTGGGGTTATGTTATGATTTTGTGAGAGTGCTTGACTTTCAATTTGCTAGTCTTAAGATTGTTCTAAAATTTGGGTTATGGCGGATGGCAAAGGAACAGTAAGTGAGATTGTGTCTATATCCTCTAGTCATTTGACGGAGGAAAAGTTAGCTGGTGTCTCCAATTATCAACAATGAAGGAGAATTGTGATTGTGGTATTGATTGGGAGAGAGCAACATGGTCATCTAACTAGTGAAAGGTTTGATGCTGATACTAAATAAGATACCATAAATGCTAGGATTATTGGGCAAATGTGGAATTCTATGGAATCTCAGATGGATGCATTGGTTACACATGTTACTACCGTTAAGGACCTATGGGATTACTTGAGCGTCATTTATTCTTGACAAAACAATCTATCAAGAATTTATGAAGTTTTATAGGATTTCTTTAGAGCAGACAGAAAAGACCAGCCTCTTACTCAATTTTTTGCTAATTTTAACTGAATGTATGAGGAGCTTAATTACCTTTTGCCAATTACCTCTAATGTTAGTAAGAAGCAGGAGCAGCGGGAACAATTGGCTGTTATGCGATTTTTGGGAGCACTCAAACCAGAGTTTGATGCAATTCGTTCACAAATCCTTGGAGGAAACACCGTGTCTTCGCTAACGGAAATCTTTTCTTGTGTATTAAGGGTCTCATGTGAATCATTTAAGGATAGATTGTCCACAGGTGATAGCAGCTTTAGCGACACAGGGGAACTGTGGTGGTCGAGGTCGTGGTAGTAATATTAGTGGACGTGGCTTTGGTGGTGGCAATAGTGGCCATGAGCTTGGTAGAGGCCAATCACATTCATATAGTGGTACATATGGTGACACAATGAATAATACTGGTTTTGCATGTACATGTCATTATTGTGGTGTTCCTACACACATTCAACGTTTTTGTTATAAGCTGCATGGAAGGCCCCCTCATTCGGCTATAGCTAATGTGGCCAATGCATTAGAACCATGTGTCTCTTCGCAGTCGTCTGAAGGATGAACACTGATTAGAATGTCTGACGAGAAACTTGCTAGATACAATCAGTTTCAGATTTCTCAGCCAGTTTCCTCCTCCACAGCTACTTTTGGTTGGATAGGTAATGCAATAGCTTATCTTTCATCTACCTCTCACCCCTGGGTTATTGATTTAGGTTCTACTAATCATATAACTGGATCTTCAGGTACTTTCTCTACCTTTCATGAGTCTACGTCTAGTGTCACATAAGCTGATGGCTCTCTATCCACAGTAGAAGGGATAGTCATAGTTCCATTGACATCCTCCATATCTTTATCTTCTGTGATGTACTTTCCAAATTTCCCGTTTAACCTTATGTCCGTCAGTCATCTTACCAAAGAATATAACTATTATGTAACCTTCTATCCCGATTCCTGTGTATTTTAGGATTTGAAGATGAAGAAGACGATTGGTAGAGGACATGTGTCGGGGGGTTATATGTGTTTGATGATGCTGCTAGTGTCGCTTGCTCAGTAGTTTCTCCACATCAAGTTCACTGTCACTTGGGACATACCTCTTCAGGAAGTTTGAAGAAGCTTATTCCCGATTTCATTTTTTACCTAGTCTTAAGTGTAAGTCATGTCAGTTTGGAAAATTGCATTGTATTAGTTATAGTCCAAGAGTTAATAAATAGGCTTCTCAGCCATTTACTTTAGTTTAATCTGATGTTTGGGGTTCATGTCCTATCACTTCAAAGTTGGGTTTCAAGTACTTCGTTAATTTTGTAGATGAATATTCTAGAGCCACTTGGGTATATCTAATGAAAAGTCCTTCTGAGTTATTTTCTATTCTTTGTGCATTTGTTAATAAAGTACGTACTCAATTTTCTACATTTGTTTGTATTCTTCAAAATGATAATGCTAAAAAGTATTTTTTCAAAACTTTCTCTGTCATATCCCAACAGGGCATTCTTCATCAATCTTCTTGTTTGGATACACCACCATAAAATGGTGTAGCTAAAAGAAAGAACTGCCATTTGTTAGAAATTGCTTGTTCCTTAACGTTTGAAATAAAGGTAGATAAATCATTTTGGGTTGATGCTGTTATGACTGTATGTTATCTTATTAATCACATGCCATCATCTGTTCTAAAGGGTGTAATTCCTCACTCCTTTCTTTGTCCTTTTGATCCCTTGTTTCATTTGCCACCTCGTATATTTAGTTGTGTCTGTTATATTCGTGACCATTGCCTTGGACTTTCCAAACTCAACCCTAGATCTCTCAAATGCATTTTTGTTGGGTATTATCGTACACAGAAGGGTTATCATTGCTATTGTCCCTCTTTACATAAGTACTTCACTACTGCAGATGTCTCCTTTTTTAAGTCTACTGTTTATTCTGATAATCCAATGAAGGTTCCTATAGTGTATAATGATTCCTTGGCAAGTGTTATTATGGAATCAACACCCACTTCGGACTCTCCAGCTATCCCTCTACCTATCCAATATGTTTACAGTAGACGTCCTCGTCAACATGTGGAGTCCCTTATATATGTACCTCCGCCTATCTTGTCTTCTTTGTCTTTGGCACTTGAGGCAAGTCAGTAACATACTGATCTTGATATTTCTATTGCACATCGTAAAAGAGTTCGTAGTTGTACCAAACACCCTATTGCATAGTTTGTCTCATATTCCGGTTTATCTGCATCTTGTCGAGCTAGTCTAATCACCATTGATAGCCATCCTATCCCTAAAACTGTTGGTGAAGCATTATCTAGTCAGGGCTGGAGGGCAGCTGCGGAAGAGGAACTATTGTCACTAGACCAAAATTATACTTGGAATCTTGTTCCTCTACTTGCAAGGAAGACGACCATTGGATGTAAGTGGGTCTTTTCTATCAAGGTTAACCCTGATGGTTTTCTTGCTCATCTTAAGGCTAGACTGGTTGTTAAAGGGTATGCACAGGTTTATGGAGTTGATTATGGTGATACTTTTTCTTCAGTTGCTAAGATGACCTCCATTCGTCTTTTACTTTCTTTGGCTGCTTCTGCTCATTGGCTTCTATTTCAGCTTGTTGTTAAGAATGTTTTTCTTTATGGAGATTTATAGGAAGATGTGTATATTGAGTAACCACTAGGATTTGTTGCTCAGGGAGAGTCTGGTCATGTTTGTTGCTTAAAAAGATCTCTATATGATTTGAAATAGTCTCCTGGAGCTTGGTTTGGGAAGTTTACTAAGGCGGTACTTCAGTTTGGATTGTGTAAATGTACTGGAGATCATTCTATGTTTTATTGAGTTTCTGGAGCTGGTCGGATATTTCTTGTAATTTATGTGGATGATATTGTCATAGCTAGAGATGATTCTTCAGGGATTAAAGAATTGAAATTATATTTGCAACAATAGTTTCATACAAAGGATTTGGGGCTACTTAGATATTTCTTGGGTATTGAAGTGGCACATGCGAAGAAAGGTATTTATATCTCACAATGAAAATATGTTCTAGATTTGCTTATAGAGACAGGTATGCTAGGAGCAAAACCATTGGATACACCAATGGAAGTGGGCTTGAAATTGATGGCAGAGGATGGTGAGCTATTAGATAATCCAGAAAGGTATCGAAAACTTGTTGGAAAATTAAATTGTTTGACTATCACTCAACGTAATATTTCTTTTTAGGTGAGTGTTGTGAGTAAGTTTTTGTGTTCTCCTCGTACCTTACATTGGAATGCAATAATCAAAATTTTGACATACTTGAAGAAAGCTCTAAGGAGTAGTATGATTGAGTATATTTGTAACAAGATGGGCATGCTTGATATTAATGTTCCAGCTTGAAGGGAAATGTTAAAAGATAAAAAGTGTATAATGGTCTTTAAGGGTATTTTGATATGTGTATATACTCTTTATTCTCATCAATAAAGGTAGATTATTCCGCTAACAAAGACATAAAAATAGAAACAAGTTTGTACCCAAGCTATCGTCAAACAGTATACTACCATCTAAGGCATACGAAGAATGACCTAACCAACCTGGAGAGGGGCACAAAAAGGATCCTATGCTATTTTATCAGGTGGTTTCAAGCAACAAAACTTGTCCAATATGCGTAGACACTACACCTTGTAAACCCATACATACACACATGTGTATATCTATATACACATACAAAGGGTTATCGGTTCCCGATTCGGTTCGGTTCCCCTCAAGAACCGGGAACCGAACCGGTGGTCTCGGTTCCCAATTTGTCGGAATAGGGAACCGGACCGACTATCCCGGGAACCGGACCGGATCGGACCGACAAATCGACTGGACCGGACTGACAAATCGCTTGGATCGGACCGAATCGGATCGGACCCAACCAAAAAAAAAATTACCAATAACATTATAGAACTTCAATGTCTATATAAAATGACTTCCCAATAAAAAAAAGGTCCAAGGTGTCGAAATAGATTCATGGACCGAATTAGGAAAAAAAATTTAAAAAAAGGACCGGTCCTGTCTGGGCGGTCCGGTCCGATCCTAGAAACCGGGAACCGGGAACCAGACCGCTCGGTCACCGGTCCCAATTTTATGAACCAGGAACCAGACCGGACTTCTATAGAACCGGGAACCGGACCACTCGTCCCAGTCCGATCCGGGCGGTCCCGGTTCGGGTGGGCCAAGTTGCTCACCCCTACACATACACGCATCTACTGCGTAGTCCTCCACTACCTCCTCCGGATCGCTCTCCACCTCTGATCCGTTGTCCCCATCTTTGTTATCGCCGTCGTCCATGAAGTGCAAGGGTCGTAATACGTAATCAGCTTGCCTAATATGCCAAGTGATGAATCTAAAAGTGGCTACAAGAAGATGGCCCACATTAATCCATAAAATGGACATGTACTTAACAAAAATAGACAAAGAATTAGGGAAAACAATGTCCTCGTGCCAAGCGTGAAATGAAATGGTGCTACGTAGAAGTGGTACAATAATATCTTTCAACAAAGCATCGGCATGGCTTCTTTCAAAGCATTATATGGAAGAGCTTGAAAGACTCTTATTTGTTGGAATGAAGTGAGAAATGAAAACTTACGGGACCTGAGTTAGTTCAAATTACCTCAGACACAATAAAAGTAATTTGAGATTAGCTTAGGACTGCGTAAAGCCGACAAAAGAGTTATGTCGATAGACGCCGAAGACCATTGGAGTTTAATGTGGGCGATCATGTATTCCTTAAAGTGTCACCAACGAAGGGCGTGTCGTGATTTGGAAAGAAAAGCTAGTTAGGTCCAAAATTTGTTGGGCCTTTCGAAATTATCGGGAAAATTAGAGATTTGGTGTATCGGTCAGCATTATCACCTAGACTTTCCAATGTTCATGGTGTTTGTAATGTCTCTATATTGAGGAACTATGAACCAGATCCTACACACGTACTAGATTGCAAGACAATCAAAGTTGACCCAAGGATAACTTGTGTGGAGAAATCAATGCAAATATTGGATTGGAGGGAGCAAGTCCTTCGGAGTAAGACCATTCCTTTAGTCAAGGTCCTATGGCAATACCGCGACATGCAAGAGGCAACACGGGAAAGCAAAGATGGTATGAGATGCACGTATACACAACTTTTTGAGTGATTAGGTAATTTTAAATTTCGAGGACGAAATTTCTTATGAGAGGAAGAGCTGTGATATTCTAAAAATTCCTACGTTAATTTATATTACGTACGAATATGTAGTTGATAAACAATGCACTTAAGAATTCTAGTTTGGGTGATTTACATGATTTTAACAGAGACACGAAATATATTCCGTATCCATACTTCTTGAGAAATATGTTTTGATTGCTTGATATTTATTTTCATATCAATTTTATAGAGTGGTGGCGAAGTACATAGCCCCACAAGTTTACGTATCGAACAAGTGATATGTTAGAAATTTGCTGAGTTAAATATTTTCTCATGTTCAATAAGTTTTACAAAATGTTTTGATGAATTTACAATATTCTTCTAAATTACCGAATTTTAAAATAGACACTGATTTCTCGTTTATGTATTGATTTACTTGTTAGTTGTTAGTTTTGGTAATTTGTCAAATATCGATTTTGGAGCCATTTGTCTAAGGTATTTGCGTCTCTTATAAACATGCCGCCGCTCTAAAATTATCACCGACAGATTTACCTCCTGTGATCTTGTCGACATTACGCCTTACATCATCTAGTGCATTTAATGCACTTAATGATTCATTCACTTGGCTTTACCAACAAAATATTCACTCCCTTGACTTGCTGATGAAGTTTTGTAGCATGAGGTCTCGCTTATTTCATGAATTTTGGCTCTAGTCATTTAATGCATATAATGATTAATTCACTTCAATGCTTGGCAGATGAAGAACCATGCCTTCTTTCCTTCATCAAAATATCCCTTCCTTTGGCCAATGATATCAAGCCACATGCGCTACCTATAAAATTAGAGGCCACTCGAATCAATTCTATGGGACCACGTACCCTTTGTGATCATTAGTTTAACTCTAAGGAAATGAATGCCTTAACTATGGTTGAGTCTCCTTCATTCTTCTTACATGCCGATTGAGGAAGAAACTCCCCATAAAGGATAGTGAGGTCCCACTCCCTTTACCTCATTCATTAACACTCATTTACTCTTCCATCTTTTTTCTCAATCCCATGAGTAAAAGGATAGGCCCCACATTTGCGTTATTAAAGTTTTTATCTCCATCATTTGATTTTGGACGAGGTATATCATATTCTCGTAACTTTCTACCAAAGTGTTTTTGTCGTTTTAATAATAAAACATTTGTTGATTTTCAATTTTGTTTATTTGCTTTGAAGGAAAGTAAAACTTTGATTTTTGCTCAAGTCATTTTAAGGTAAGTGAAAACTCGAAGCGATAAGTTAAAATGATCTACTTAATGCCCTTGACTTGGTTACTTGTTATTTGTTAGATTTAATTTCACTTGATAGTAAACTTGAAAGAAAAATAGGTTGGTAATTGAAGTTAGTGTACTGAGTTATCATATTTTGATTTGTATTTCTTAGTAAGAAGGGATACTTAATTATTTTCTATGTAAATTCGTAATATATTGGACGAGAAGAGTGAAAAATGGATAAAAAAAAACTAGCTTTGTTATTTGAGTATTGAAGTCACTAAAGTTTCTTATGAAAGTTTCCTTTCTATTTTGTGGAATTTGCCGAAGGGAAAGTGGTGAAGTTAGGAAGTTACGTGCTTAATATTATGAACTTTTGATTTTTGAAAAAAAATGTGGCAGATTCCCGTGTGACCAACGGCCAACACCATTGATCGAAGGTCACGATAAGCCTATTTGGTAATGTTTTTGTTTCTCTGATTTAGTTTTTAGAATAAAAAATGCATTAGAAACATGTGTAGTAACGCATTTGATTCTAATTCTATTTCTGAGAACGTTTTTAGACCAAAAATAAGAACAAAAATGGTAGTTATAAAAAAAAGAATTCTTTTGAGAATAAAAAAGGCAGCGATAGTGTTATCTCACTTTTGTTGGGTGCTTGCGAGGCGTGGGCCTAGTCAATCCGACCAAGTCCGGATATGTTTTTAATAAAAATTTTGAAAATTAAAAAAAATTAGAAAATGATTAAAAATTCCAAAATTTTTTTAAAAAATCAGAAAAAAATTCCGAAGAATCTCAAAACTTCGGAGATGTGTCATTTTAACTGGTCAATCCCATTTTTAATAATTTGACCTTTCAATTTCTCCAAAATGACGATTTTTCCCTCGTGGGCAAATCGTTCTAAAAAATCTCAAAAATTCCCTTCCTCCACAAAAAAAAAAAACTCAAAAAGTAGGACATGGGTCCATTTAACTGGCCAATCTTTATTGTTGGAGTACCAAGTTACATTAGTGACCATGCTCATGGTATCCAAGGGTAAAACTAAGCCACCCATGTGGCAAAGATGGAATTTATTCATTATAAGCAATAAAAGACAATTAGAGTCACCTCTTTCATCCTTGGCATATGCATAGCCTCAAGAGAAGCATGGAAAAACAACAATTTTAGCGTATTATCCTTCCAAGGAGCAAATCTAAAGCATCCCTATTTTGGCCAAAAATATGTCATGGTGCAAGAGGATTGCAATTGTGGGGTTTAGAAAAAGTCATCGGATGTGATTATGTAATTATTTGATTTAAATGATAAATTGGGAAGAGAAATTATTCTTAGAACAAGAATTTTGTGCAGTTCCCAAATGCGTTTTGATTCTCTAAAACTCATTTATGGAACAAAATAAAAAAAATACTTCTAATCAAAATCACCTTTTTGGAACAAAAATATTATCAAACAAGCCCATGTTACCGAATATAAGAATAATAATAAAATAATGATTAAAATACTAATATTATATATGTAAAAAAAAATTGCCGACTGATTTGAGTTATCAAATTTTGTAGTTCACTGATCCGGGGAACCATTTGGTCAACTAGGTTGACCGACTAAGGCAATTTAATAATATTATATTATTATAATATACTAATAATAAGTTACCGAATAGATGAAATAAGAAAAAGTTACCGGTTGTGGTTTTGATGTGCTCATTTTCTGGTTTGCTAAAGTGATGCGTAATCATGCTTATGCTTGTCGAAGTAATGCATGATCTAGAGTACCTGTGCATGCATATTGGTTTGAGAAAAGGCATGTGGTAATGTTGAATGCGGAAAATTTTCATGAGCACATCTTTACATGATAATTAAGTAAAAGATTATGAAAATGTTCTACCATCCACATGACGGCAGCTCTAATGCCACTGAGTTGCGATGCCCCTACCGTGTGATCCAAGATGCTACATGGAGTGTTATGGGATGCCTCGGGAGTCAAGATGCCCATGCTATATAATCTTGGATGTCCCTCATTGTGTGATCAGGGATGACTGGGATTGTTCAATAGAAGACGTAAAAGATGATAATGCATGTTTATGTGCATATTGATAAAATAGTAGGTGATATTGGTACATTATGAAATAACATGCCATTTGAATGCCTTGAATGAGTGATATCATTCAAGATTGTTACCGACATGAAAGAAGATGACTATGCATATGTTTATGCACTTATATATTCCTTTGAATGTTTGTGGTTGTGAATATCAGGTTGAGCGGTAAGAGGATTGCCTACCTTAAACTAAGAGATTTTATTTACTGGTCCTTAGCTCAACTCTTTATTTTTCAGATATGTATGATTGCCCTATTGTCGCTGCCGCTATTTGGAGTACCAATGCATGTTGATCACGCGTTTAAAGATGTAGAGTTGCCTAATTTAGTTTTTATTTATACTAGTGCACTACTACGGTATGGTGTAAACACAGGAATCGCCGAGTGGGTTCCTCATTGGTTCACAGCCTGGTATGCGATGTTCGATAGTGATATGCTCGGACCACTTTGGATTTTGATGGTCCTCTAGGTTTTGGCAATAATGACCCACCGATGGTTGAAGTTGTCGACCCTTAGTGGTAGGCGACGTTTATACAGGCAGACTTTTGGCGTAGGAAGAGTGAAGTAGAGGAGATAGGTGACCCGAACCCTCTTCCCAAGATTGTGTCCTTTTGCACGTGGTATGATGTTGCAGACTACATTTGTAATATGTAAAAATTATGTTATGAATATTTGGTAAACTAGTGACACAAATAAATGATGCATCGGTAATTAGTAAACTCATGCAGTGATGTGTCAGGGATGATGATGCGAAGAATTTTATTACCCTTCTGCATGCTAATAATTAAGAAAATAAAAAAAAATTAGAGATGACAGGTGTAGCACATGACGTTCTAGGGCATCACAAAAGAGGGTTGATTCTTGACGTCATCATGTCCAACACACTCATAAACGGATTTTGCCAGGTTGGGCACCTTGAAACTTACGGAGGAGCTAATTAACGAGATGCAATCTCGCGGTCAATCTCTGGATCATTATACCTTGAATGCTTTCCTGGATGGCTTGTGTAAAATGCAGCAAATTGACAAGGCCACGATATTGCTTCGAAAGATGGAAGATTCCAAATTCGTCCCAAACGTTGTGACTTAAAATGTTCTAATAAACGGCATGTGTAATGCTGGAAAGCATGACGATGCTAAGGGGCTGTTCAATTGTTTGCATTCTCGAGGCTTGCAACCTGACATGAGGACGTACGGTACTCTCATGCGTGGGTTGTGCAAAGGAGGATGCTCGGAGGAAGCATGTCAGCTGCTAAAGGAGATGTAAGGAAATGGATGCCTTCCAAATGAGGTCACTTATAACATATTAATCCAAGGGCTTCTAAGAAACAAAGTAAATATGAGAGCAGCCGCAACTTGTGGGTGAAATGGTTGGGTTAACTATCTCGTGACAAATGGAACTTCTTCCTTTTCACTTTGAAGGCAAGCATGATGACGAGATTTGATCATTTTAACTGTATGTTATGCTTTATTATATGCACTCAAAGTAAGTTTAGTTCTGCGTTACTTGGCTATGATTCATATGGAATTTAAATACTTAATGAAGTCATTGATCATTGTCCATATCAACCATGGAAATACGAGGCACCTTTCTGTTTATACTCTGTACCACAGTGACACCCTACAGCAAATTTTGCTTTAAATTTTTTATTGTCCATTAGTATCACTCGTCTCAAGAAATGAGCAAGAAAAGTGGAATCAAACTCATTTAAAGTAGTTGGTCTTCTGCGGAAAATGTTTTCAAATCTAATTGCAGTACCATTTCTAGGTCGAACCTATGATTGTCCAAGGAGCTAGACTCAAGACACTCTAGGTGATTTGATCATTTTCTATCATTCGTTTCTCCGCAGGATTCATTTTCAAGGCAAGCATGACGTGATTTGATCATTTTAACTGTATGTAATGCCTCTCAAAGTAAGTTTAGTTCTGCATTACTTGGTTATGGTTCAAATGAAATTTTTATACATGATGAAGGCATTGATCATTGTTCATACCATCCATGGAAATATGAGAGACATTTCTATTTATAATCTGTAGCAAAGTGACTCAGACACTCTATAGCAAATTTTGGTTCAAATTTCTGGTTCTCCATTAGTACAATCTTATCTAGAGACGAGCTAGAAGAGTGAAATCAAGCTCATTTAAAGTAATTGGTCTCTGCGAAACATGATTTTGAATCTAATTGCAGTACCATTTCTTGGTAAAACATATGATTTCCGAGGAGCTAGACTCAGACACTCTACACGACTTAATCGTTTTTTGTTATTTTTTTCTCTGCAGGCTTCATTTTCAAGGCAAGCATGACGCAATTTGATCATTTTAACTGTATGTTATGCTTTATTCTATGCTCTCAAAGTAAGTTTAGATCCGCGTTACTTGGTTATGGTTCATATGGGATTTGTATTCTTGATGAAAGGCATTGATCATTGTTCATACCATCCGTGGAAATATGAGGAACATTTCTAATTATACCAATTGGTCTTCTGCGGGACATGTTTTTGAATCTAGTGATAACAATTCTCTAATTGCAGTCCATTTCTTACCATTTTTTATCTGTTTCAATTACTGACTCAGAACACATTTTTCCATTTGTTGTCGAGTGTATCACTTGGGACAGGAGGATTTGCCTGGACAGTCACGCCCTCTACTCTTTGTTTGCCGACACAATCATAGTAGCATGCAAGCGTTTTGGAGACCAGTCTTCTAGCTAAGTTCATGTCTGGATACTGTGGCGTCCATGATCAATTGAACTCAGAAAAAAGAACTTGGCAAGCAAAAGGAATTGAAGTGCTGCATATATCACAAGAGGATCAACTCCTCAGCTGTCTCTTTTGTCCATTTCCTGATTTAAAAAAGCAGCTTCATGGTTTTAGCAACTGAAGTAAAGCCACTTTTATGATGAAACGTAAAATCTTCAGAGAAAGTTGGTTTCTGAAGAACCCCTATTGCACTATTTGTTGCTGGTTTGGTTCAATCTTATGCTGATAATTTCATTTTGTGTTTCATGGATTAGCTCATCCTCCGTTTCTGTTTTGGCTTATGTTGATGACACTTATATGATTGGGAATGACCGTTACTTAGTTTTAGAGCTGAGCATAATGGACTGACTGAACTGGTTGGGTTGTTGGGTCCTATTCCCGATTCCATAAAATTAGAACCGGTTATGGTTGGTTCGGTTCTCGATTCCAGGGAGAATTGGACCGCCTAGACCGGATCAAATAACATTTTCTTTTAAAAAAAATTCCTAAATGTAAACTTCGACTTAAACTTAAAATGTTTAGGATGCATTGTATGACTTCTTTTAGGTTTGGTGACAACGCCATGCTCCACCAGTGATTTTAGTCTACTGTTGGGTGCTATAGTGAGGATGAAGTAGTACTCCACTACGATTGGGTTGATTCAGCAACTGCATTCATTGGGGATTGAAGTTAATCATTGTTGGCTGACGATTTCCCTGAATTGCTTTTGCCTGTTAAGGTAGTAGGTTGATTTGGGTTTGTCGATCTTGAGTAGAATCTTGAAGCTTGGGTTTCACATCAATGTGGTAGCAATGTTCATCCTTATGGATGGTCTCTTTATCCAAGGCAAAATTGATAATCGTTGAGGTTTCTTAATGATATGCAATGGAAAGGATTCGCACCTAATTAGACCACGTAGGCGGTAATTGCGAAGGGATTATGCAGGGTGGGTAACACTAGGTTAGCGATTGAATTGCTAAGGGATTGGGAAGAGAGAAGTTACAGGCTGGGTTCCTTCACATACAACATTGTGATGGATAGTCTTTGCAAGAAGGGATTGATCATAGACTTCTTGAGACTACCCGTAAGTTTGAGTAGAAAAGGCATCCAACCAAATGTTGTTACTTACAGCAACTTCATCCACGGTCTGTGTAATCTAGGCCAAATGAAAGATGCTCTTGTATTGTTGAAAGAGATGACGCGCGGAGGCATCCAACCCCACGTACTCACTTATAGCTCATTGTTTCATAGCTCATTTAACCTCTGGCAATGGAAAAATGCTAAGGTTTTGTTGGATAAGATGACAAAGGAATAGAACCAAATGTCATTACTTATAACTCCTTCATTCAAGGAGTGTGCAATTCTGGCCAATTGAAAGTGGCTGGAAGACTTCTGAACCATATGGTGAATTAGGTGAAATGCCTAATAGTTTCATTCATAATACACTGATGAACGGTTATTGTTCGTAAAATAGAATGAATGATGCTATGGAAGTTTTTAATTTGATGGTTGAAAGAGGCTGCCCATCTGATGTTGTTTGTTGTAGCATGTTGATTAACGGACACTGCAAAGCGAAAAGAGATGTTAAGTCAAAGATGCTTTTGGGAAAATGCTTCAAAGGGGCTTGAATCCAAATGTCATCACATGCAACACTCTCATGAACGGATTTTGCCAGTTTGGGAACCTTGAAGCCGCAGAGGAGCTAATTAACAAGATGCAATATCGTGATCTATCTCTAATCATTATACCTTGAATGCTTTCTTGGATGGCTCGTGCAAAACGCAGCAAAGTGACATGGCCTTGCTATTGCTTCGAAAGATGGAAGGTCCCAAATTCGTCCGTAACATTTGTTAACACAAAGAGTTTAGAGGAAAGAATCGTTCCTCAATTTTCTGTGTATTCCTTCGATACAAATTAAAATGACCTAGAGATATATAAATACATATACACAGTAGAAGGAAAACTCCTAATAAGGCATCAACTCTAATAAAGGAAATTACAACTCATACACAATTTACAGCTCATTCCCACACTGACCAGATCTTGCTTGATACCACCTTTGTCAAAATATTTACAACTCATAGATGTCGTGAATGCCCAACTTGTCAAGTGAGCTGTAGAAGATCTTGCTTGATACCACCTTTGTCAAAATATTTGCTAACTGACCAGATCGCACAAATGAAAATCAAATCACTTTGGTGTCCAAGTTTTGCGTGATAAAATAATGGTTTACTTCAACGTGTTTGGTACGATCGTGCTGAACTAGATTGTGAAAGATGTCAATTGCTGTTTTGTTATCACAAAATAATTTCATCTTGGCTCCTTGAGTGAATCTAATTTCCGATATTAATTTCTTAAGCCATAGAAGCTCACACAATCCTTTAGCCATCCCTCCAAATTCAGCCTTTGCACTTGACAATACCACCACCTTTCGATTCTTGCTTCTCCAAGTAACCAAGTTTCCTCCCATAAAGGTGAAATATCTTGATGTTGATCTTCTATCATAAACACTCCCGGCCTAGTCTACATTAGTAAACCCTTCAATTTCAAAATGACCCCTTTTTAAAAATCTCAATCCTCTCCCTGGTGAACTCTTCAAGTAGTAAAGTCTGCGAAGACTGCATTCATACGATCTTCACTTGGGGCATGCATGAATTGACTAACAATACTCATCGAATAAGCCATGTTAGGATGAGTATGCGATAGATAAATTAGCTTGCCAACTAGCCTTTGATACCTTTCTTTGTTTGTTGGCACTTGATCTGGATACTCCCCAAGCCTATAATTCTAAACAATTAGTCTATCTGCAGGCTTGCAGTCTAACATTCCCACCTCTACCAACAAGTGTAGTACATACTTTCTCTGTTGGAGAAATATTCCCTCTGTCGATCTCACTATTTCAATATATAGAAAGTATTTTAGCCCCTCAAAGTTTTTCATCTCAAACTCCTCAGAAAGTTTCTTTTGGAGTTTCGAAATTTCTATCCAATTATCTCCAGTGATAATCATGTCATAAACATAAATAATCAACACAGTTACCTTCCCTTGATATCGTTTTAAGAACAATGTGTGATCTGAGTCACTTTGGGAATATCTCCTTATTGCCAAAGTGAAACGGCTAAACCAGGCTCATGGAGATTGTTTCAAATCATATAACGATCTCTCGAACTTATACACCGCTTCAAGTTGTAAGGGAGAACTATACCCCGGTGAAATATCCATAGAAATCTCTTCTTCAAGATCACCGTAAAGAAATGCATTCTTGACATCATACTGGTGTAGTGGCTAGTGTAGATTAGCTGCAAGAGACAATAAGACCCGAATAATATTAAATTTAGCAATAGAAGAAAATGTCTCCTGATAGTCAACCCCACAAGTTTGAGTATACCCCTTTGCTTTTAGTCTCGCCTTGTATATCTCTATAGATCCATCTGCTTTGTACTTCATAGAGAAGACCCACTTACATTCAACAGTCTTCTTCCCCTCAGGTAACTCCACTAGCTTCCAAGTCTTCTTTTTTTTTTCAGTATAGTCATCTCCTCTTCCATTGCTTAAAGCCACTTGGGATATTTTAGAGAATTATGTACCCCTTTTGGAATACGAATTACACACACGTTTGACACAAAATGCCTTTAATGGATCTAATACCCTTTTGGTTGACACATAATTCACAATATGATAGGTCAATTTGTTCTATTTGGCATCCGGTGAATATATGTTTGGGGGCTTGCCTCGATTGTGCCTATTAGGTAGTTTATATCTCACAAAAGTATCAAACTCATCAAAAACACAAGAAGGAGTAGGAGATATTACCTCAAGAATATCCTCAGGAGTTGAGTCAGGTACTGGAGAAGAGAGAGGTTGTTTTTCGTGATTTTGCTCCTATAGACGTTGGCCATCCCCTGTTAGAGCCTGTTCAATATTTGACACTACCTACCCAGTCACTACCTTCTCTCGTATGACATCCTCATCCACTCCCCTAAGCTGCATATCAGCAGCCTCTAGCCCAAGCTGCCTATCAGCAACCTCTACCCCTCCTCCTTTAGACAATACTACTAGAAAATTCCCACCAATTTACCCTTTCTATCTGTGTCTTCCCCTAAAAGGAAGAATTGAAGTCTAGGTAAAAGGATTCAGCTTCAACGAATGAGATATTCATAGTGACATAGGTTCACCGGGTGAAAGGGTTGTAACAGTGATACCCTTTTTAGTGTGTACCATATCCCAAGAATAGTCATCGCAATGCACATAGATCAAATTTCGTTTGCTGGGTCTTTGGGATATGTGAAAATGTAACACATGCGAACACTCGAGGAGGAATGATTAGGACGGACGGTAAAGAGATATATGTGGATAAGGCCTGTAGTGGTGTTTGGAAGTTCAACACTTTAGACGACATTCAGTTGAGAAGATGCATAGTTGTAGCCACAACATTGTCCTAAAATCTTTGAGGCACATGACTTTCAATCAAGAGAGCTCGAGCTATCTCGAGGATATGTCTATTCTTCTCTCCGCGACGCCGTTCTGCTGAGATATTTGAGAGCAGGAGAACTCATGGATCATGTCATGTTTTTGGAAATATTCCTTAAATATCCATTCATGTATTCTCCACCATTATCACTTCTTAAAATTTGGATCTACCCATCAAATTGGGTTTTTAACATAGTATGAAAATTTTGAAATATCTTAGTTACCTCATTTTTACTTTTCATCAAGTAAAGCCATATCATCCTAATACAATCATCAACAAATATCACAAACCACTGACAACTTGAAGTAGCAGTAATAGGAGATGGACCCTAAACATTCGAATGTATAAAAAAAAAGGGACTTCACTTTTATTTAAACTAATTGGAAAAAAAAAACTCTATGGCTCTTAGCCAATATGCAAGTCTGACATTGTAATTCTGAGTCTTTCAAATTAATAAAAAGATCAGGAAATAATCGCTTTAAATAACCAAATGTTGGATGTCCCAACCGTCGATGCCAAAGCCGTATCTGTTTCTCCCTGCTGATGGATACACCTAAAACTTGGAACTGAAGTCATCCATGTAATACAACCTCCCTTCCTTAGTACCATGCCCAATTATCTCATTCGTGAGAATATCCTGAAATAAACAAAAGACACAATTTAAATCTTCGGTAACTTGTTCAACCAAAATTAATTTAGTGGATAATGAAGAGACAAGCAACGTGTTAGGGAGAGAGACTACAGGGGAAATAGCAACAACTCCAGCTCCATCACCGGATAGGTAAACTTATTAGCATTTGTTACATTATCACGTCTTGGTTCTGAAGTATGAATAAAATCATCAGAAGTAAATGTCATGTGATCCTTAGCTCCCAAATTAATGATCCAGTGATTGTAGTCGGCTTGCTTGAAATTAACCAAAGCACTACCATGATTAACTCCTAACATCACTTATGCTTACTCTGCAGATCCATGTGAGGTATCAATGACAGCTGAGGCTCTGCGGTTACCAGAGAAGCTACCTAATCTTCCTGAATAGCCGTATTGTATCTTTCAATATCTTCAGGACACCTCATTGGGTTTGGACGATGGAAGTCGATTTCTCTCTACATACCTTGAAGGCTGTTGTAGTACGCCTCAATTGGTCCTCCTACTTGTCTCATCTGAGCCACATGCCTTTTCAAGTTATATACCTGAGAGGCATCTGTTCCATCGAAGAAAGTTATTGCAACTGAATCCTAGACGGACTTCGTTGTTGGGAAGCAAATGAAATTGCCAATTAAAGCTAGTTCATTGAGTTGATCAACCACTCTTTGACAGTTGAGTCTTCAGTTTTTCACTTTCGGAATTAAGGATCTATTGGTAGAGGTTGAGAGAAATCTCCATTGATGTATCCCAGCTTTTCTTTACTCGTGATATACATCTCGACAACTTGAGACCATAAGCCATAGTTGGTTCCATCCAACTTAATTTCAATTTGTGATAAAGATGAATCATTCTGCTTTGTCGAGATAGGAGGAGAAGGAGGGTTTTGAGTTAGAATCTGAGTTAATTTAGTGGTCAAATTCTCTAAAAGCGCTTCTATGGTCGAATTTCCTCCTTGATTTTGGTGGGGAATCACTGCTCTTGTAGGATTCTGAACTGCCATGAGTTTGTGCATACGCAAGAATAAAAAAAAGTAGTGGATTAGAGCAATGACTGTATGGATTGCAGTCGCTGCGAGTCAGTGCGGCAACGGTCTGAATCGGAGTCGCGGTGGATCGGTGCAGCGAGGGTCTGGATTGAAGTCACGGCGGGACCGCCGTAATCGGGGATTGTTGTACAGTACTCATTCGGAGCTTGTTGACACCTAAATTTTGATTTTTCATTTAATCATTATTTCATAAAAAATTAAAGACTACCTTTAATCCCTACAAAAATAACTAAATCATTCTGCATATAGTTTACACCTAGCTCATTTTGAGACAGTCCAAGACAGGGCATTATGGTTGCTCCTCTAGCAGGGTCTTTGAACAAAACACTCAGATGTTATAGGAAAATAGGTCTCCAATGACTCCGATCTTTCCTTTGGAAATGGGTTCGTCCGACTGATTGTCCAACTGGCTGAGACTTGGAGAAGTCCTTAAGACTCTTTGGGGGCTTTTGGTTTTTCTAGGGTAGGTTCGCCAAAAAAAAAAAAGGAGAGGGGCAAGCTACACTAGTTTAGCCATGCTTTGCTCCCGCTACTAGCGAAGCGCCCCATTGACGACGAACCAGATCCGTGCCACCGTCGTCCCTCACTGTTACGACGTGCCATCCCATGACATCAAGCCAATCCAAAGTTTGGTTTTGGTGAGCAAAGAAAGACAGAGAGTGCTTCGAAGGAAAAAGAAGAATGCACGAGACCACTATTGATGGAGCTTCGATCGGAAGCTTTCGAGACTTCGATATCGACATTCGGACTTCGTCAAGCCTTCGAATCATGTCCAGGAGTTTCGTGATACTCCAACAAATATCCACAACTCATTGGTTTGAAGTTTCATTGCAAAAATCTATAAGTACCATTTCCGAACTCTTAGAGGTCCGTCAATGGCGGATCTCCGTAGCGACAATCATTCTTCGTGATTTTTAGTTCAAATTGCTCCTCGTGCCTCCCTGCTCCTGTACATGCTCTCGATTTTCGTTTTCATTGCATAAAAATACTCAAGTTAGCCTCGAACCCTCCGAACCTACCTTGAGCTCGCAAGCTCATTTTCAACGTCAATTAGAGCGATCGAGACATGAGATAAGTACCTATAAACGTTTTACATGCTTATGGTGTGCTTAGTTTTGATCGATATTATGCGAAACGTGAGATCGGCTTCTGCCATGGCCGAAAGTTTCGAGCTTTATAAGTAGTGATTCCACCATTGGATTGGGCTAGATTGTAGATATGTTATACCCTGCATCGAGATGATTCCAATGAGCCCAAAATCACCAAAATTAGAGAAAATCTCATTGTTGGATGTCGTCGAAAAACTCTCGGCCGTCCGTGGTCATCTTCAACCTTGGGCCTATGTTGACTGGTCAACATCCGAGGTGGCGCTGACATGGATGCCACATGTCATGCCATGTCCGCAGATCATTTTCTAAAAATAAAAAAAAAATCATTTTCTGAAATTAAAATTGCTTTTAAAAATATATATTTTGTGATTGTGTGGCCTAAGTTTGGCCATGCGTCACAATCTCAGCTATTCATTTATTTAAAAAAAATCCTTTTGATCCAATACCACATGGCAAGTTTTCAAGCCTTAGATTGGTGCGGGAAATTAGAAAAATGAATAAAAAATAATAAAGAAAAACCAAAAGTATGTCGTTTTTTTTTAATTCGGTCAAATTGCGCATGGGTTTGGTCAGGCATTTGAGTTCATGGGCCGGGTCAACCCGACCCGGTCCAAAAATAAAAAAATAATGAATTAAAAATTTAAAAAATGCAATAAAAAATCCAAAAAAAAGAAAAATTCATAAAAAAACATTAAAAAATTCTTTAAAAAATCAGAAAAATTCTCAAAAATTCTAAACAATTGTGGAAAATAGAAAATGACTACATTCAAGTGGTTTGACTTATTTTCGCTTCCCGAGTCTTGAAAAATGACCATTTTGCCCTTCTGGTGAGTTTGATCCAAACTTCTCCAAATCACCCTTGAAGCCATTTGATGCATGCTCTGAGTCCTTAGGGCTTTATTAGGCTGGCCATGTGACCACTTGAGTGCCATTTTGATGTGATTTATCCACATGTACTGATTCCTTGATCTGCACACTTTCAATTACTGATTATTTGTGATAAGTTAGCTTATCCCTACTGCATGAACCTTTTAGACTTTTAGGACTTATCTTACCCCCAAAACTTGTGCATGAAATTGGTACCGAAAGAGCATTAATTAAAAAAATTAATGTAACCAAGTCCCCGAACTCATTGATTTCCGGTTTGTAGGAATAAAGTATTCCTCCCAATACTTTATTTAGATGTCTAATCAACCTATCCAAAATGATTAGTGACGACTCCAAAAATTAAAATCTTTTATCTAATGATCACTTGAACCATAAGTCACGATTTAGTAGAACTTGAAAGAGTTCGAGCTAAGTTAATTAATCTAATTAATTAACTTAGTAATCCATTAACCTAAAATTTGGGAAGCCCCTTTTTTTAGGGTTGCGACAACCCTAAGCTCTGATACCATGTTAACACAAAGAGTTTAGAGGAAAGAATCATTCCTCAATTTTCTGTATATTCCTTCGATACAAATTACAATGACCTAGAGATATACAAATACATATGCACAGAAGAAGGAAAACTCTAATAAAGGAGATTACAACTCATACACAATTTACAGCTCATTCCCACAATATTGTGGCTTACAATATCATAATAAAATGGCATGTGTAATGCCCAAAAGGTTGACGATGCAAAGGGGACGTATAACGTTCTTATGCATGGGCTGTGCAAAGGAGGACACACGAAGGAAGCATATTAGCTCCTAAAAGAGATGGAAGGAAATGGATAATTTCCAGATGGGGCCAATTATAACACAATAATCGAAGGACTACTAAGAAATAACGAAAACACTAGAGCAGCGCAACTTGGTGGTGAAATGGTAGAAAAGGGCTTTTCTGCAAATGTAGCAACGAGGGAGTTTTAGGTTAACTATCTCGCGACAAGTGGAACTTGTTCCTTTTCTAGTAGAACTCTCCATAGTCTGTGAGATGTGTCCACTTGTGCATATGAAATGCCATGAAGAGTAAATCAGATTAACGGCAAGTTTTCTTCCGAACATCATATCATTTAGTTGCATGTGCCATTGCAGGATTTGTTTTTAGACTGGAAGAGTTTTTCTCTTGCTTCAGTGTTAGGCTTTTGCATGTGTGGAAGGTGGATTTGTTTCTCGCATGCCTATGTTCTATAAGAAATCTCTGTATTTAACTGGTACAAGTACTTGTCAGCTAGTGCTTCTTGTGCCTCTATCTAGCTGGTGAAATTTATACAAATGATCAAATGGTGTGAGGGGGCTCTTGAATTAAATCGATGTTGATAGCAATCATTTTTGCTATGTCTTAAAGTTATACAATTGAGTGTTGAAGTTATGTATCAGTTCAGCTGCTAATATTCTATCATTATGTTATTCATTCAAATTGCTTGTTAGATGGATAGTTTGTTAGCTATTTTTCAGGAAGTGGAGCAAGTCAGTTTCTCTGTTAGCTATTTTCTAGGGAGTGGAAATATTTGTTTTTTGCACGTTTGAGTCAGGTTCCTTTTAAGCTTGTACTTGACAGATTTTGATTAAGGAATGAAGTTTTTCTGATTTCTTCATTCTCTCTTTCTCTCCGTGAAAAACAAAAGTTTGAGTGTATTAGCGTTTTCTGCTTCTGAACACATTCAGAAGCAACTTTTGATTTCCTTCTGAAAGATTTAGATTCAGAAGCAACTTATGATTTCCTTCTGAAAGATTCAGAATCAACATTGAGACATTATGCACAATTATCATGGAGTCTTCCTCAAAATTTTGAAAGAAAACAAAAAAAAAATATTGTTGTGGTAAGTATATTATGTCATAAATCCGGATTAGCCTATTACCTAAAACAATCTGATCCGTTAAATGTCCTTTTTATCACAGTAAATTCGAAGAAGATACATTAGTGGAAGTGGATGGCATTTAATTATGCACTTGTGTTACTTGCTCTGCTTCTTACAGGCAAACAATAGCCAACTTTGAGAGACGGCTTGCTGACTAAGGAACATGGCCGGAAGAATATGAAATTTTACTTGCCGTATCTTATCCTTTACACGGGGAGGGATTTTCCGAAAGGCATCTGCTGATAGGTAACGCCATTGACAGACATTTCCAATCAACTTCTTCAACAGTCAGGCAGAAAATGATGCAGCTTTCCCATTGTTTTTTTTTTATCTGTCTCAATTACTCACACGGGAACACATTTTTTTCTGTTTGTTGTTTTGTAAGTTCCACTGAGGACAGCAGCATTTGCCTGGACAGTCTGTCTCTCACCATGCCCTCCACTCTATGTTTCATGGCACCATCATGGTAGCGAGCAAGCGTCTCGGAGACTGCCCTTTGAGATAAGTTCACGGGTGGATTTCGTGACCGACGTGATCCACTGAACTCAGAAAAAGAAACTTGTTAAGCAAAAGGAGTAAACCAAAGTTCTGCATATATTGAGAGAGGATGAACTCATCAGCTGTCAATGATGTCCATTTCCTGATATAGAAAAGCAGGTTCATGGGGAGACACCGAACGTGTAGCGTATGCATAAGCACCACTCTCCGCAAAGCAAGCTATCATGGGTTTAAAACATGAGTGAGGAGCATGGGGATATCTCACTTCCTGGAGAATTTGAGAAAAGCCCGTTCCAAAAGGCCGTTTAAGAAAGTCTATCCAACAAAGTATTTTTGACAATTTTCCTGAAATTCTTTTAATAAAACTAAAAATTTCAAATTGACTGGCCCATGCGTCGCCGTCCTCTCTCGCTCGGTGCTCTGCTCGAAACGATTCCTGGTTTCGCCGCTTTAACAGTAATCTTCGAAGCATTTGATAGTCCGTCAACGCTCAGGTTCCGTTTTGTCCTCCACAGCGGATTTGAAATGTGCCTAGAGTCTACAAAGTCTGATTTGTGAATCTGGCCTGTTGTTGCGCAAATTGTTCTCTGTTTAGGTTGTAGGATCAAATTTCAGTCTTGAATTGGGACACAGAACGAGTTGAAGTGAATTCTGCGTCAAAAGCTATACACTTCAAGGCGACTAGAGTCAGGTATGTGTGAGAAATTAGGATTTGAAATGTGCCTAGAGTCTCCAAAATATAATTTGTGAATCTGACCTGATATGCGCAAATTGCTGTTCTCTGTTTCGGTTGTCGGATCAAATTTCAGTCTTGAATTAGGACACAGAGTGAGTTGAGGTGAATTCTGTGTCAAATGCCTATATACATAAACTAATTGAAGTGTATATTGTTTGATGCTCATTATCAAGTTATCACATTGTTTATCAAGCCATCCAATGATCCAGCAAATTTCAACTACTTGCCAGAGAAATAAAACTGTGCGTGTGAATAGTCACTTCTTCGAATGAAATGAAAATCAAGTCTTTTCCTTTGTGTATGCAGTGTAAGCTGGCGATTCCGGCACCCTAGGACCTCCGTAGTCGTATTCTAACAACAAAATAGCCATGAGATCGTGCTTGAGTACCTGATTTCTCATCCATCGTCGATCGGCTCCTCAAAACGACGAACGGGCTTCGGAACTTCGGCGAGACGAGCTCGGAACTTCCCCTTTATGCCCTCCGGCCGCCTGGCGTCGATGGAACTACCTCTCTCCTCGTGACTCTCTCTCCCACAAGCCGTATGGAGAAGAAGAAGAAGGAAAATGGCATAGAATAAGGGTTAAAGGGGGGTCCAAGCCTTATATTAACTTCCGGCTGGGCCCTTCTATCACGGGTCGGGCTGAAATTCGGCCCACACCAACCAGGCCCATATTCGGCCCGTCAAGAATCATAATATCCTTACCTTTATTGAACCAATATCGTATACGGTAAATTAATATCGTATACAATCAATTACAATTACAATTAAGGCGAGCCCACATACGGAAAAACTCTAACATAGCTTCCATCTTCAAAAGAAGAAGCTATTCAGTTTTCAGATTCATCTACTGATGGAGCAATTGAGTCTTTGCGGTGCTTCCATCTTCCGTCTTTGTGCTCCAGCTGCCATCTCCAGCAAGTCGTCGTCCCTTTCCATTCTCTGTCACCCTCATCCTTCTTGTGTCTGTTTCTCTTTTGTAGTTGTCGGAGGTTTTCTTCGATCCCTATCCGTCGTTTAGATGGCCTGAACCAGCTCTTGAGTTATGTGAGGAAACACTGCTGCAGAAATGGAGGTGTGTTTAAGAGTGTCTGTGATGCCTCGTGTTGCTTCAATAAAATGATAAAGATGAACCCTTTGCCTTCTGCTAGGGATTTGTCTACTTTTGGGTGCTATTGTGAGGATGAAGCAGTACTCCACTGCGATACGGTTGATTGAGCAGCTGTCATCGTTGGGGATGGAGCATGACGTTTTTTTTGCTGAATATTTTGTTGAATTGCTTTTGCCATTTGAAGCGGGTTGAGTTGGGAATGTCTATCCTGGGCACAATCTTGAAGCTTGGGTTCCCCATCAATGTGGTGATATTGAGCACCCTAATTGATGGTCTCTTTATTAAGGGCAAAACTGGTCAAGTGTTGAGGTTCCTCGATGATATGAGACGAAATGGCCCTGAACCTAATGAGATCATGTATGCAATAATCGTGAAGGGATTATGCAGGGCGGATAACACCAGATTGGCAATTGAATTGCTAAGGGAATGGGAAGAGAGAAGTTGCAGTATCAATTCCTTCACATACAACATAGTAATAGATAGTCTTTGCAAGGAGGGATTGATCACAGAGGCCTTGAGACTTCACGAAAGTATGAGTAAGAAAGGTATCAAACCAGATGTTGTTACTTATAACAGCTTGATCCATGGTCTGTGCAACCTAGGCCAATGGAAAGATGCTACGGTCCTTTTGGAGAAGATGACGAAGGTAGGAATCGAACCAAACATCCTTACCTATAACTCCATCATTCAAGGAGCGTGCAATTCTGGCCAATTGAAAGAGGCTCAAAGACTGCTGAACCATATGTTGCAATGCAAAGTAATGCTGAATGTTCGAACCTTCAATATTCTCGTGGATGCACATTGTGAAGAGGGAAAGTTTGTGGAGGTAGAGGCCATAGTGGACCAGACGATTCAATTAGGTAAAATGCCTGATAGTTTCACTTATAATACATTGATGAATGGTTATTGTTTGCAAAATAGAATGAAGGATGATATGGATATGCTTAATTTGATGGTTGGAAGGGGCTGTTACCTGATGTCATCACATACAACACTCTTGTAAATGGATTTTGCCAGGTTGGGAACCTTAAAGCCGCGGAGGAGCTAATGAACGAGATGCAATCTCGCCGTCTCTCTAGATCATTATACCTCGAGTGCTTTCTTGGATGGCTTGTGTAAAATGCGATAGATTGACAAGGCCTTGATATTGCTTCGAAAGATGGAAGATTCCAAATTTGTCACAGACATCGTGGCTTACAATGTACTAATAAATGATATGTGTAATGATGGAAAGCTCGACGATGCCATGGGGCTGTTTAATTGTTTGCATGCTCGAGGCTTGCAACCTAATGTGCGGACATAAAATATTCTAGTACACAGGTTGTGCAAAGGAGGACAAAGGAAGGACGCATATCAGTTGCTAAAGGAGATGGAAGGAAATGGATGCTTTCCAAATGGTGTCACTTACAACACAATAATCCTAGGACTATTAAAAAACAATGAAAATACTAGAGCAGCCCAACTTGTCAATGAAATGGTTGAAAGGGGTTTTTTTGCAAGTGTAGCAATGGCGGAGTTATGGGTTAAACATCTTGTGACAAATGGAACTTCTTCCTTTTCTAGTCGAGCTCTCCATTGTCGCTGCAATATGTCCACATTTTCTTCTGAATTGTGTGTGATGAGTAAACCAGATCAGTGGCAAGTTTTCTTCATCACTTTATCTCATTGAGTCCCATGTCCCATTAATGAAGTTGAATCAAGTCTGGAAATTTTGATCTCTTGCTTCCTTGTAAGGCTTTTGGAGGGGTGGAAGGTGGATTTATTTCTAGTATACCTAGGTTCTGTAAGAAGTCTGCGTTTAAGTGGTACGTGTACTTGTGGGTTAGTGCTTCTGGTGCCTAATGTTCTTCAAACAAGTGAAATTCATACGAGAGATCAAGCGGTCTGAGGCTGATCTTGCATTAAATAGATGTTAATGGCAATAACTTTACTATGTAATAAAGTAAGTTAAGTCATAAATCCTTATTAGCCTGTTGGGCGTGTGCTTTGAGAGAGATCCTAGTTTTTTGCTCTACTCTGTTTCTAACACAATCTGATCCCTTCAATGTCCTATTTACCATAGTTACTTCAAAGAGGATGCATATCTTGGAGTGGATGGATAGTATTTGAAACAATAGTGGAGAATATTTGGGTCGAGCTTGGTACTCAGATTATCAGCACAGGTCGATTACATATTTGGGTTATTTGCTGTGCTTCTTACATGAAAATAACAGTGAAGTTTGATGGACGGTTTGCTGACCAAGGAACATGGCTGCAAGTGTATGAAAACTACATCGAGCATCTTCTCCTTCTCGCCGCGTGAGATTTTCCGAAAAGCATTTGATGGTGGGTGAACATGAATGCCGTTGACAGAGATTCCCAATGCGGGACATCTTGAGCGAACACCAATCAACCTCATTGCAATCAGGCCCACATGGTGTAAATTTCAATGGTCTCTTCCACTGCATCAATTGAATTACTTTCCCGATCAATAGGGTTGGCTCTCAACGGAGGTACATTCCTTGTCATTTTTATCTGTTTCAATTACTGACTCGGCAACACATTTTTCTGTTTGTTTTTAAGTGTCTCACTTATGACAAGAGGATTTGCCTGGACAGTCTGCCTCTCGTTTATGCCCTCTACTCTTAGTTTGCTGACACGACGATAATAGATTGCAAGCGTTTCGGAGACCAGTCTTTGAGCTAAGTTCACGTGTGGATGCTGTGGCGGACTTGATCAATTGAACTTAGAAAAAAGAACCTGTCAAGCAAAAGGATCAAATTGCAGTTCTGCATATAAAGAGGATCAACTCCTCAGCTGTCTCTTTTGTCCATTTCCTGATTTTAAAGGGCAGGTTCATGGGATTAGCAACTCCAGCAAAGCCGATGTTGCAATGAAACGTAAAATCTACACAGAAAGTTGGTTTCTAAAGCATCCCCGACTGCTTTATTAGATGTCTGTTTGATTCAACCTTATGCTCATAATTCCATTTTGTATTTCATGCATGAGCTCATCCTCTGTACTTATTTTGGCTTATGTTCATGACACTGTTATGGTATGACCAGTGACTTATTCGAGATAGTTTTGGATTTGCCAATTTGGCTTCTTGGAAACATTTTCTTGGTGTCGAAATGACTGAATACTTGCATGGCACCTATCTTGCTTGGTGTAGATATGTTCTCGACATCCTTAATTATTTTCGAGTAGTGATCCTTATGCAAAGACTGGGGACAAAGTCATCATTGTTGCTAGCTTCCGTATTTCAACACGGACTGGTACTTCGAGTTCAACATATATGGCAAGTTGACAACCGGCTTTAGCAAGGTTGTAATCATTTCTTTTAGCCTCTAGCAGTGTTTGCTTCTATTGATTTAGCTTTTTGGTTTTGTACTGTCTAACTTGGCCGAAGCTTCAAATCTCTCTCCATTAGCAAGGCTGTGGCAATTGCTTCACCCCCTAATAAGAAGCGAATCATGAGAGCCAGAACATATGAAAAGACAAAAAAAAAAAAGAGAGATTAAAACTAGTCATCCATGATATTTATATTTACATGCATACACACGATAAAGAGAAACTGATTTGCCTTTACAATTCACAAAAAAAAAAGCCGATTAAAGAAAGTTCTCCGAGCACATTATTGATTCCTCGATGCCTTGTTCAAGGAGATACGCATAAACCAATGGAGGGCATAGCGTTCCTCGTCAAAGTCAACTAGTCATACTTATGGACAGATGAACCTTAATTTAAGGTCCTCGAAAAGGGGGATTTATAGATAAAATCTGTTATTTATACATTGATTAAGAAACAAGAGTCGACAAAGATAGTGGAGCCCCATGGACATTGAGGTGGTTCGGAAGCCCTTTTCAGTTTTCAGCACCATAAGCACATACAAAAGATGACATCATAGGATTCTGTTCTTGTACATGTCTGGATTGATCTAGTGTTAGGTTCCATTTATTTCGCAAAAAAATAATGATTTAAAATATATATATTTTTTAGCATAATCACTTGTATCGACTGAGATGATTAGCCAATAAAAAATATTTTCATTATTGAAAATAATTTACATTTTGAAGCAAAAAATATCTTTTGCTCATAAATTTTTATGAGTAATACAACTTGTCATTTTTAGAAAAAATATTTTTAAATCTGTTCATTTTTCACGAAACAAACAAAGCATTGGCATGAAATTGTTTTCTTGGTTCATCATATTAAAAGCATGGATTAAGAATTCGTTGAGAAACAAGACTAGATGAGAAGAATAATCAAGGCTAACGATAACGTCTGAACCATACTTCTAGATGCTGACCATTAAAAAACGACTAACCTTAGTTACGGGGACCGCGTCAATCTTATTATATGTACGAGTTTGATTGATTACATGGTCTGTCTAGCCCATTGATAGTCAATTTCTTGAAAAATCTGTTTTGAATTTTCAGTTTACAAATATTTAGTGGCCAAAATGGGATTAAAAGTTATGAAATAGTAAAATGAGTGAAAATTCACAAAATTGAAGGACCATTCCTGGAGGGCCAATCGAATTAGTAAATTTGATTATAGAGTCATTTTCAATTGATTCTTTTATTGTATTTTGATATTTCCCAAAATTGAACGGACCCATTCGAAAACAATTAGATGATGATAAAATTATTAAAGATGGGCATTCCTTATTTTTATTTCACAACCTATACAGAAAATATCCATGTATTTATTTGTGATGATTTCAAGCAATACACTCATCATAAGGCGGAATTTCCGTACACAAATCAAGGAGTGGAAGAAAGATAAATTAATGATCACGAGCAGCATAGCATCAAATTTTTGTGAAAAAAAAAAGAAAAAGAAAAAATGAGAACTATATGAGCTGACTAATTAAGACTTAATATCGAATTTAGATCAAACAAACAATAATCAATATCAATTAGTTGTGAGCTCAGATGTCATATTCAATAGCATTGAAAAATCATGGAGAAGTCACAGGCAACAAGTTTGCATACGTGAAGGAACCAGATATCGAATCACGGAGATTCGCGTTAGTGGTCAAGAGTCAACCTAGTGAAATTAAATCAGTAATCGAACAAAGTTTTATAATTAATTAGGGACCATGCAATGACTTTTGGACTTACAAAACCCTAACTTTATTATTTCTTGTTTGCATGTCCATTTCAATCCGACGCTGATATGCTAAAGGCCTTTTTATTCATGCAAATCAGCTCTTATGTGGTGTGATCTTCTGAAGGATGAGTTCGAAAGAGCAGGATAAGCTAGAAGATCGTCAAGATAGCTTCTCATTCAGCAACCATGACATCTCCTCCTCCTCCTCCGGTGTCGTCCTCTCCGAAGGCGAGGACAGCGACGAGTCATACATTGAGATCGAGCTCGAACGAGCGAAATCCTACTGGACCAGCGGCGACGTCCAATCTGACGGTGAGGATGGCGAGATAGAGCTGCGGATCTCAATTTCGTCCCACACCCCCTTTCCTCGGCTGTCGATTCCGAGCTTCAGCCATGCGACCGATGCCACGAAGAGCGGAAGCAGCCAGTCATCTTCGTCTGCCAAATACGCTTCAACTTCTTGGTTTTGGTCAAAAGCACGCGATGACGACAAGAAGGCGCCCAAATCGAAGGGATTTCCCGGAGGCCGGAGAGGCACAGCACAGTTTCCGGCCGTCAGCCGACTACTGAGTATGCTCATATCCAGCTTGAAGGTCCCGCCGGAGATTTGCCAAGAAAACAATGTTGCTTGTAGCAATGAAAATCAAGATAAGAAGACCGAGATTCCACGCGCGAGGTGCTGTAATAAACTTAGATTCAGATGCGTCATCTTGTCCTTGAAGTTGTCCTAAATTCATGCAATGATTTATGTACCTGCCTTAATTCAATTTTTGTTGAATTTAAAAGGAAGGCATCATCGAAGACATGGGCGACGATGAACGGAGGCATCATGAAGTTCTTCATCAAGCTCCGAGACATGCAAGCGAAAGCCCTCTTGGCCCCGATCAAGAAGGCCCGTGAGGCGACTGCCACTGTGACCGATCCGAAGGGCAAGAAGAGGGCTTCAGGCAGCGAAAGGAAGCAAAAACCGGAGGAGACGCTCGGGTTCTACCGGAGGATGTCCCCCAGCAAATCCGCCAAGAATTCGTGGTCGACATCATCGGCTGGGAAAGACCAACGCTACAATAAGAGCTCGTCTGTGAAGATGAACAGCAAAAAGAATGTGGCAGAGGCTTTGAATGGTGGCCAGTTCGAAAGAACGTCGTCGGCGGTGAGTTGTCCGAGCTCCATTATGTGCTCTCCTCTTCATGCCGGAGAGAACTCCATTCAGGCGGCGATTGCTCATTGCAAGAGCTCGTTTGCTCCGTTCCCTGGATTCTAATTTCGATCTTCACTGTAAGTTAAGACATGTATTGGAATAGCAGCAATAGTAATAGTAATGGATCTTCACTATATATTTCTACCGTAATATATTTTTCTGGTCCCCTGTTAGAGGAATTTCTCTAATTGCTTGTTGAGTTAAAAAGTTGTGGATGTCATTTATAGGCAAACTTTTTTTTTTTGGGTCAAAATGGAGATTTTCACTCATTTAACAGAGTTTGAGGAACATCCATGAGTAGCATCAAAGCATAACAGATCCCAAAGGCTAGGAGGGGCATCGACAGCCAATTAGAAGGGAGATAACCTAGTCTATGAGACTTTGCTAATCAGTCCGTGCATGAATTAGCTTCCCCGGGGGGAGTGGATGCTAACTCCTTTCAACTGACATTTATGAGCAAACTTCGCACATATATGTTAATGTTTGCAGCCCGCCAATTAGAAAACTTTAATATTGCGCTTGGTAATTAGAAACTCCAACGTTGCGTTTGGGAAGATAGAATGGAATGGAATGTAATAATGATTCAAAATATTTTTGTTTAGTAACCTACTGAATAGAATAGAACGAAGACTCTCGTGTTTGGTTGCAAGCAGAATGTTATGGGAGATGAATGAAGAAATTGTCAAAAACGTTTTAAACCTATTACATGACTTTCAATTTTGTGATAAACTTTCAAATTCAGTGAATTTAGTACTTAACATTTTCATCATTTTCCAATGTAGTTCATCATGCCAATTTTTAGGCGGCAAATCGCTCATGTGGCAGTCTAGTTAGCACCAACGTAGCATGGTCGATGCTTATATTGACAAATTTTTTCATTTATTTTAAATTCTTCAAATTTTTTTTAGTTTTTCTATTTTATCCTTATTTTGCAACTCTTTCATTCGTTAGTGGTCAGCCACAAGTGAAGGCTACAATAACCTTACCAAATCTAGGAGAGGGAATCATACTCACCCATATCTAAGCGAGGGGTGATAATTATAAAATCATCAAATGGTTTAAGACTGCATTTACCAAATTGAAAGGGTTAGGATTGAATTAGCGGTCGTACAATAAGTTTAGGTGTTTTTGGATTTTTTTTAAAGGAATTAAATGATAAATTGACTTAAATTGTATGAACTTACATTAATAGTATAGTAATAGGTAATTCTTAAGTAAAATTTCAAAATCATAATTAATAAGCTACAAATAATGATGTTTCTCAAATTTGGAATTATTAACCACTTGATATTAGTCATGTTACTGATTAATTATAGTTTATTGTGAATAATTATTGTGTAGGATCGAATAGAATAATAACAAAAATATGAAATATGCTTTAGAATTATTAAGTACTTGAAATTAATCATGTTATCCAAAGAATGGTTGTTAAAACATTAATTATTTCATTAAAATTTCTACTTACCTTTTATAGTATCAATGCAAAAAAAAAAGTTATACTGATTATAATCAATGTGTTTTTTTTTAGTTAAAATTATCAAATTTATTAACTTTTTGGTTAAAGAAAAAGGAATGGAATAGTCATTCCTCCACTTACGGGGTACAATTACCAATGTCACCAATCAAACACAACATTTGTACTAATATCCGTACTATTGAATTTCAAAAGATAATACTGTCAAAAGGATTGTTACGACCTAAAAATTATATTGAGACCTTAAATTAATGGATTATCATACTAATTTAAGACTAACATAATATAGATTCTCTCAAAACCCTACCAAATCGCAACTTAGATTCATTCAAATAATTTTAACTTTGGATCTGGCACTAACTATTTTTGGTAGGTTGGTTAGAAAGCTAAATAGAAAAAAAAAGAACTATTTTGTTCTTACGAACTAGAGATTAAAGATTCGATAACTTGGTTATATCAACTAATTAAAACTAATACCCTTTCGGTATCTTAATTCCATGAAAATCCTAAGTTGGCAATTCAAGCTCGATTGATTTTTCTTTAACTTCGAGTGAGTTTTTTTTTTCCAACTTAATGAGATAAAGTTTCTAAAAAACTTCTTCCTCCTAAAGATTTAAGTAGACATAATTTCTAGGAAATTATATCTTACTAAATTTTTTAGGAATTTTAAATTTATCAGAAAATTCAAAACATACAAGATATCAAATCAAGCTAGACAATTAAAGATAGCAATCAAGGCAAGTCAAAGCAAATCAAACCATTCTATCTTGCAATTTTCGAAAAAAGAAACTGTGTGACTAAATCTAAAATTAGCTTTTGAGAATAGCAATTCGGATCTAAATAGCTTAGATTGGCTATTCCCCCCCCCCCCCCCCTCTTTCTAAACCAAGGATCGCTCTCGAATCGTAACGGAAAGAATCGTCCAAATTTTTAAAAAAAATATGTGGCCTATTAGGAAAATACTTTCCTAATATAGATTTAGGTTTTTTTAATATTCAGAAAATCATGTTCAATTAATCCAATTAAACCCCCAAATTTTCGAAATTTGTAAAAAAAAAAATAGGGTTTTAATATGCAAAATTTGTTCTTGATTTTTTTTTCAAAAAATTCAGAAATTCATCCCAAAAAACAAGAAAGCAAAACAGCATTTAATCCATGCAAAACAGCATCTAAAACAAGTAAAATGCTTACATGTATGCTCCTGCAAAAATCTGCATGTATAATGATCATGAAAGATGCGAAAACAAGGTATTTTCGGACTAAACAGCATTAAAACAGTGCAGAAACAGCCTTAAAACAGTAAGTAACGAACCTCAAAACATGCTTGAATTGGTTATAGATTGGATTGGTTATCTTTCTCCCTTTTTTTTCCATTTAAATGGCAACAAGAAGTATCGTCCAAGTTTTTTTTAAAAAAAAAATCTGTTGCCTATTAGGAAAATACTTTCCTAATGTAGATTTAGGTTTTTAACATTCTGAAAATCATGTTCAATTAATCCAATTAAGCCCCCAAATTTTCGAAATTTGTAAAAAAAAAAAATAGGGTTTTAAAATGCAAAAAAAAATTCTTGATTTTTTTTTTCAAAAATTTCAGCAATGCATCCCAAAAAATAGCAAGCAAAACAGCCTTTAATCCATGCAAAACAGCATCTAAAACAAGTAAAATACTTACATTTATGCTCCCGCAAAAATTTGCATGGTTAATGATCACGAAACATGAGTTATTTTCGGACAAAAGAGCATTAAAACAGTAACTAACACACATCAAAACATGCTTGATCTAACCCTAGAAGGATATTCGTGGTTATCTTGATATGTAGGATGAAAATACAGCTAGATAGCAAGCTCCGGACAAAAACCAACAAGCTAAAAATGGGCAAGAGGGCAAGGCAGCACATGGGGTTGCACGGCGGGTCATGGTGACGGCTGCTGGGTGGCATGGCAGGACGGCAGGCAGCACAGCCGTGGACGGCAGCAGCGGTATCACGAACGGATGGGGCGCGACGTTGGATCCACAGATTGTGCTCCGCCGTGACCCTCCAACTCTCTTGCTCCCTATCTCTTTTCTCGAAAAAAAATTATGAATCTTTCCACCCTAAGCTATAATGATGTCTATATAGAACAAAGGTTTACTATTAAGCGCAGAATTTAATCTGGGCCGTTGGTTTTGAAGCTCTAGATAGGATAGTATTTAATGGCAGCCAAAGGATCGAAAAATCTGATAATTAAGAGTCCTAATCCACTAGAAAACCTTCAAATTTTCGGCCAAAGTAAGTGGATTATAGGGCTGCCAAATTTTTTAATCTCGTGGGCCATCATACGCAATTCCGGGCTCCAAGCGGGCTAAATTTAATTAAAAACTAATTAAATTAAGGCCTTGTGGGCTGAATTAAATCTGAAAATTGATCCAAACTCCTTTAGAAATTTCAGCACGCCCATCATCTGCCTTAGCCAAAATTTTCTAATTTAATTGTGTACTCACCGCGCATTTTTTTTGTGCTTAAATTAGGCTTTATTCCAATGATTGATGTTTAATCAAGCCTTAATTATTTAAAATAAACTTGAATGGGCTGAATTAAGCTCAGATTAACCCTCAATGGCCTAGCAAAATTCGGCACATGCTCTTTCATAATTGCCGAAAGTTGACTGATGTGCTCCACTCCAATCGCCTGTCAAATTAAGCTCAAACTTGCATGCGTTGCTGTCCAAATGAATACGAATGCAATGTGTGAATGCTAGAAATAAACTTGAAAAATCATTTTACTATTTTTGACAAGAACTAAATTAGTCCTCATTTTTTTTTAAAATAAAAATTTAGGTGTCAAAAAAGACTTCCACCATTTTTAAATTGATGAAACCATACGTTTTTTTTAGACTGGAAGGCACGTTCAACTGAATCTTCATCTTGTGCCATCAGTCTCTTCTCATGTGCTTTTAGAGAGCCAATTAACTCACTTAGGGTCGTTAAATCCCTAATTCCTTCTATTGTTGTGACAATAGTATTGTATCTTCTAGTAAGTGACACTAGTATTTTTTCTATGACCCTTTGATTAGTGATTTCATCTCCTTAGGCTCTCATTTGATTGACTAGCTCGTTTAACTTTCCACAGTATTCTTGAACGGTCTCACTTATTTTCATTTTAGAATTCTCAAATTCTCTTCTCAGAATTTGAAGTCGAATTGGATGTACCTTTTCTAATCGTTGAAATTTTTCTCATAGTATTTCCCAAGCCTACTTTGCAGTCTTTGCTCCAATTATTCTAGGAAAAACTGTTTTCGAGAGTGCATGTTGAATAACGCATAATGCCCTTGCATCCTTTTGTAGTTGATCCTTCGAAATAGATGTACCTTTGAAATGGGGCCTCATAACCTTTCTTCATGATGTCCCATAAATCTTGGGCCATCAAGTACGTAATCACTTTGATGCTCCAGTAATCATAGTTGTTCCCATCAAAAATTGGAATCGAAAAAAGAGAATGTGGCAGTGTTGGTCACAGTTTTGGTGTTAGAAGTTTTGGTGAGTTTTTTTTTTTTTTCAGAGGTTGGTTAGAACAAATGCTCAAAACCAACCAAATGTGGCTCTGATACCACTTTTAGTTTGTGGAATGGGTCATATGCACTTGCGTGCAAGGGAAAATTCGGCGAAGATATATGAGAGTGGGGGCAAGGAAGCACAGATGAATAAGGAAACACTTATTATTTAATTGGTAGTACAAGCAGAGAGGAAGGATTTGCTGGCTTTTTTTGCTTTTCCCTTTTTTTTTTTCTGCACATTTGATGTAAGGAGACAAGTTACGTGTCTGATCTTTAACTCTCACACTTTTGGACTTTTCTTCAAGCTCTACACAATTCCACACCGCCTGAGGACTTAATATTTTTGTAGAATTATTCTATATTTTTCTTGCTAATATCTAATTTGAAAATTCTAGAAATTGGATCAATAACTTAACACTTAGCAACTGTAGCAAAGCCAATGTTGCGATGAAACGTTAAATGTACACAGAATTTTGGTTTTTTAAGCATCCTCGACTGCATTATTAGATGTTTGTTTGATTTGATAATTCCATTTTGCATTTCATGCATTAGCTAATCTTCTATTACTTACTTTGGCTTGTATTCATGACACAGTCATGGTATGACCCGTAATTGATTTGACTTAGTTTTGGATTTGCCCATTTGGCTTCTTTGAAACATTTTCTTGGTGCCGAAATGACTGAATCCTCGCATGGCACCTATCTTGCATGGTGCAAATATGTTCTGAACCTACTTAATGATTTTCAAGTAGTAATCCTTATATAAAAACTGGGGACAAAGTCATGTGCTTCGAGTTCAACATATATGGTAAGTTCACAACCAGCTTTAGCAAGGTTGTAATCATTTCTTTTAGCCTTTAGCAGTGTTTGCTTCTATTAATTTAGCTTTTTGGCTTTGAATTCCACGCCAAATCTTTATTTTTCAGTAAATACCTACTTAAAGCGGACATAATGGAAAACAGAGCCAATTGAAAAGGAAGAAGCTGTATTACCACTAATGCAGGGTGATACAATTTCAAGATTTCGTTTGGGGCTGGACCGCATGCCCAGTCTACAGAAAACCCAAAAGGTCCACGCCCATTAGGAATTTAAGGGTGATGGTGCTGAGCTTTGTATAGTTTTTTCTTTGCCTAACTCGGAAGATCAAAGCGGATCTATTCCTTCTTGATTGCTTAGTCAAGCAAGGCCTAAAACCAAAAATCTTGTCACTAATAAGCAAAACTAGATTAAGGCATCCCTAATTACTTTTCATTTTTTTTTTTGCCAATTTTACGAGCTTCGTTCTTGTAGATAATACTATCTTTCAAATTATAGTCATCCATGATATTTATATTTACATGCATACACTCGTTTAAGAGAAACCGATTTGCCTTTACAATTCACAAAAAAAAAAAACCGATTAAAGAAAGTTCTCCGAGCACATCATTGATTTCTGAGTGACTTGTCCAAGGAGATGCCTTCCCTGCGATAGAATATGCATAAATCAATGGAGGGCATAGCGTTCGTCGTCAAAGTCAAACTAGTCATCATACCCATGGACAGATCAACCTTAATTTTTTTTTTTGGTCGGAAGATCAACCTTAATTTAAGGTCCTCGAAAAGCGGGATTTTTAGATAAAATCTGTTATTTGTACATTGATTAAGAAACAAGAGTCGACAAAGACAGTGGAGCCCCCATGGACATTGAGGTGGCTCGGAGGCTCTTTTCAGTTTTCAGCATCATAAGCACATACAAAAGATGGCATCATGGGATTCTGTTTTTGTACATGTCTGGATTTATCTGGTCTTAGACTCCATTCATTTAGCAAAAAATTAATAATTTAAAAAATATAAGTATTTTTTTAAAAATGATCGATTATATCGACCGGAATGATTAGCTAATGAAAAATATAATAGTTTACATTTTGAAGCAAAAAAATCTTTTGTTTATAAATTTTTATGAGTGATACAAGTTGTCATTTTTAGGAAAATATTTTTAAAGTTGTTCATTTTTCACAAAACAAAGAGAGCACTGGCATGAAATATTTTCTTGGTTTATCGTATTAAAAGCATGGATTAAGAATTCATTGAGGAACAAAACTAGATGAGAAGAATAATCATGGCTAACGATAACGTCCAAACCATACTTCTAGATGCTGACCATTAAAAAACGACTAATCTTAGTTACGGGGACCGCGTCAATCTTATTATATGTACAAGCTTGATTGATTTCGTCGTCTGTGTAGCCCATTGAAATTCAATTTCTTGAAAAATCTGTTTTAAATTTTCAGTTTGCAAATTTTTTGGTGGCCAAAATGGGATTAAAAGTTATGAAATAGTAAAATGACTGAAAATTCACAAAATTGAAGGAACCCTTCGTGGAGGGCGAATCGAATTAGTAAACTTGATTATAGTCATTTTTAATTGGTCCTTTTTATCGTATTTTGATACTTCCCAACATTGAACAGACCCAGTCGAAAACAATTAAATGATGACAAAATTATTAAAGACGGGCATTCCTTATGTTTATTTCACAATTTATACAGAAAGTATTTATGTATTTATTTATGATGATTTCAAACAATGCGCTCAATATAGGGCGGAACTTCCGTACACAAATCAAGGAAGTGGAAGAAAGGATAAGCTAATGGAAAAAAAAAATAAGAAAAAGAAAAAGGAGAATTATTTGAGCTGACTAGTTAAGACTTATTATCAGAGTTCAGATCAATCAAACAATAATCAAAATCAATTAGCTGTGGGCTCAGATGTCATATTCAGTAGCATTGAAAAATCATGGAGAAGACACAGGCAACAAGTTTGTATACGTGAAGGAACCAAATATCGAATCACGGAGATCGCGTTAGGGATCCAGAGTCAACCTAGTGAACGGTCCAAAAAATTAAATCAGTAATCGACCAAAGTTTTATGATTAAGTGGAGACCGTGCAACGACTTTTGGACTTACAAAACCCCAACTTTATTATTTCTTGTTTGCATGTCCATTTCAATCCGACGTTGATATGCTGAAAGCCTTTTTATTCATGCAAATCAGCTCTTATGTGGTGTGATCTTCTGAAGCATGAGTTCGAAGGAGCAAGATAAGCTAGAAGATCGTCAAGAGATCTTCTCCTTCAGCAACTATGACTTCTCCTCCTCCTCCTTTGGCGTCGCCCTGTCCGACGGCGAGGACAGCGATGAGTCGTACATCGAGATCGAGCTCGAACGAGCCAAATCCTACAGGACCGGCGGTGACGTCCAATCCGACAGCGAGGACAGCGAGATAGAGCTGCGGATCTCAATTTCGTCCCACAGCCCCTTTCCCCAGCCATCGATTCCAAGCTTCGGCTGCGCAACCGATGCTGCGGAAAGCGGAAGCAGCCAGTCATCTTCATCCGCCGCGGACGCTTCGACTTCTTGGTTTTGGTTGAAAGCATGCGACGACAACAAGAAGGTGCCCAAATTGGAGGGATTTCCTGGCGGCCGGAGAGGCGTGGCACAGTTTCCGGTTGTCAGCCGACTACTGAGTATGCTCTTATCGAGCTTGACGGTCCGGCCGGAGATTTGCCAAGAAAACAATGTTGGTTGTAGCAATGAAAAGCAAGATAAGAAGGCCGAGAATGAGGTGCCGCGCGCGAGGTACAGTAACAAACTTCGATTCAGATGCGTCATCTTGTCCTTGAAGCTGTCCTAAATTCATGGCATGATTTATGTACCTGCTTTGATTCGATTTCTGTTGAATCTAAAAGGACGCCATCATCGAACACAAGGACGACGATGAACGGAGGCATCATGAAGTTCTTCATCAAGCTCCGAGCCATGCAAGCGAAAGCCCTCTTGGCCCCGATCATGAAGACCCGTGATGCGACCGCCACCACTGCCGATCCCAAAGGCAAGAAGAGGACTTCAGGCAGAGAAAGGAAGCAAAAACAGGAGGAGACACTCGGGTTCTACTGGACGATGTCCACCGGCAAATACGCCAAGAATTCGGCAGCGGTGGCATCATCAGCTGGGAAAGACCAGTGTTACAGCAAGAGATCGTCAGTGAAGACGAACAGCAAAAAGAGTGTGGTGGACGCTTTTAACGGTGGCCGGTTTGAAAGAGCGTCATCATCGGCGAGTTGTCCGAGCTCCATTAGGTGCTCTCCTCTTCATGCCGGAGAGAACTCCATTCAGGCGGCGATTGCTCATTGCAAGAGCTCGTTTGCTCCGTTCCCCGGATTCTTCCTTTGATCTTCACCGTAAGTTAAGACATGTACTGGACTAGCAGCAATAGTAATAGTGATGGACTTCACTTTTGGATCTTCACTATATATTTCTACTGTAATATATTTTTCTGGTCCCTTGTTAGAGGAATTTCTCTAATTGCTTGTTGAGTTGAAAGTTACGGATGTCATTTATGGGCAAACTTACCCATATATATGTTTTTTTTTTTTGGTAAGGAAACTTAATCACATATATGTTTATGTTTGCGTCGACCAAAAAAAAAAATGTTCATGTTTGCAGCCCGCTAATTAGAAAACTTTAATATTGTGCTTGGTAATTAGAAAACTCCAATGCTGCGCTTGGGAAGACAGAATGGAACGGAACGTAATAATGATTCAAAATATTTTTGTTTAGTAGACTGCTGAATAGAATAGAACGAGGACACTTGTCTTCGGTTGTAAGCAGAATGTTATGGGAAATGAATGGAGGAATTGTCAAAAAAAAAAAGTTTTAAACTCATTACAGCACTCTCAATTCAGTGATAAATAGTACTGAACATTTTAACCATTTTTCAATGGAGTTCATCGTGCCAAATTTCTGGCGGCGAATCATTGATGTAGTGTCGCGACCTAAAAAAATCAGTTTCCCAATTTTTAAAGTTAATGGATTACCAGGTTAATTAAATTGAATTAACTAGCCTAGCTCGAACTCTCCCAAGTTCTACCAAATCGTGACTTAGGTTCAATTTCATCAAAAGAAGGATTTATCTTGGAGTCGCCACTAATTATTTTGGGTAGGTTGATTAGACACCTAAATAAAGCATCGGGAGAAATACTTTATTCCTACGAACCAGAGATTAATGAGTTCGGGGACTTGGTTACACTAATATTTCTACTAGCGCCCTTTCGGTACCAATTTCATGAAAATGTTCAACTTGGCAATTTTGATAAATTTTCACTTGAGATTCAAAGATGCAAATTTTTTTATTTTCTTTTTATGACAAGGTAAGGAACTAAATTATATGCAATGCATGCGGTTTAATCTAAATATTTACAAGATAAATTACGCGTGCAATTATCTACATGATGTGAAAATGTGCAACAAAAGCAAACCCCTTATTTTTATTTTTTAAAGAAAATATTACAACGTGCAATAAAAATCTCAAAAATTGGATATGCAATTTATTCCAAAGAAATGCAATATGTCCAACAAGGTATAATCAAAATTCAAATCAATCCATTTAGGCAACACAATTTCGAATATTCTAAATGATTAGAATCGTTACCTGACTTGACGAATTTGATTATCGAACTCGAACCTCGGATTTCCTCGTGGATCAAGATTGCGGATCGCGGCTCGAACGACGGGGATGGACTCGCGGATTGTATTGGTCGATGAAGATGGTAACTCCGAGCTTCGAACTCTCGTTCCCCTCAATTCTCTCTTCTAAAAGAATTCTCTTTTTTTTGTTTTCTTTTTCTCTCTAAATTTTCTTCTCTCCCAAAATCTCTCCTCAAGTTTTCTTCAATCTCCAAAGTCTTCCTAATTTCTCTCTAATCTCTCCAAAAGTCCTCTCTCCAAAAGTCCCCCCTTCAAGGCTCTCATTCTTCCTCTTTTTATAGCCTACTCCCCCATCTTCCTTTCTCTATCTTCATCTATCATTCTAATTTTTCCACTAACTTCATCTTCCCTTCTAATTCCACCATCTTCCCTTCTTTATCTCCATCTTCCCTTCTAATTCCACTATCCTCTATTCTTTATCTCCATCTTCCCTTCTAATTCACCATCTTCCATTCTAATCTTTCCATCTCCCATTCTAATTCTTCATCTTCCCTTCTAATTCTACCATCTTCCATTGTCCATCTTTCCTTCTAATTCACCATCTTCCATTCTAATCTTTCCATCTCCCATTCTAATTCTTCACATTCCCTTCTAATTCTACCATCTTCCATTGTCCATATTTCCTTCTAATTTCTCCATCTTCCCTTCTATATCTCCCCTTCTCCATCTTCCTTTCTAATTTCTCCATCTTCCCTTCTATATCTCCCCTTCTCCATCTTCCTTTCTAATTTCTCCACTATCCCTAAAATTTTATGTATTTGCAATTCAGTCCCTGTGGAAAAATTTCTTTTAAGTTCAAAACTTCATAAGCCTTTCGGCACACCTCCCTCACGCTCAATCCAATCGTTTTGTCAATTTAAGCTCAAATCCTCCGTCGTTAGCCATAATAAAATGCATGACCGACAAAAAATTAAATATGCAATGCATGAAAAAATTAATTTTTGGTGAGAACAAATTCTCATTTTTTATGTACTTAAGTGAATGAATTTTTAAAAAGTCAAAATTTAGGTGTCAACATGTAGCAGTCTAGCATCGACGTTGCATGGCTGATGCTTACATTGACTATTTTTGCCATTTATTTTAAATTCTTGGAATTTTTTTCTTTTTCCTTTTTTTTGTTTTATCCTTATTCTGTTCATCTTTTTCCTTCGTTAGTGGTCAACCTCAAGTGAAGGCTGCAATGACCTCACCAAATAAGGGTGAGAGAGTCGGACTCACCTAGATCTAAGTGAGGGGTGGTAATTATAAAATCATCAAGTGATTTAAGATTACATTTGCAAAATTGAAAAAGTTTAGGATCGAATTAACGGTCGTACAATAAATTTAAGACTTTTTGGATAATTTTTTCGAAAGGAATTAAATGTTGAATAGACTTAAATTGCATGAACTTGCATTAATAATATAATAATTGGTAATTCTTAAGTATAATTTCAAAATCATAATTAATAAGCTACAAATAATGATGTTTCTCAAATTTAGAATTATTGATCACTTGATATTAGTCATGTTACTGATTAATTATAGTTTATCACTAATAATTATTATTTATAATCGAATAGAATAATAACTAAAATATGAAATATGATTTAGAATTATTAATTACTTGAAATCATGTTATTCAAAGAACGGGTGTTAAAACATTAATTATTTTATTAAAATTTCTACTTACCGTTTATAATATCATTGCAAATTTCATTTTTAGTTATACTGATTATAATCAATATTTATTTTTTGGTAAAATTATCAAATTTATTAACTTTTTGGTTAAAGAAAAAGGAATGGAATGGCCATTCCTCCACTTTCGGGGTACAATTACCAATGTCGCTAATCAAACACAACATTTGTACTAATAACCGTACTATTGAATTTCAAAAGATAATGCTCAAAGGACATTCCATGCACAAGAAGTTTATGAAGTATTGTAAATTATTTTAAGGGATATACACACTAAAAAGTCCAAAATCTCATCATGAAAATATAATTGAGTCTTAAAATTTGCAAAAAGTGCAATCAAGTCCTAAAACTTGTCAAATTGACGCAATTGAATCCTTTCATTAATTATGTCCAATTTTGATTAATGAAAAATGCTAACATGATTTTTTTAAATATTTTGTCTTTCATATATAATGATGACGTAATTAAAACGACATCATTATGGTCCTAAATTAATTTTTAATGCAAATTTATTTTAAATTTAAAAATAAGGTAAATTTAAAAAAAAAGGAAGCATAACCAAAACCGGCGGTGAGGGCTTGAAGAGGTGACAATGGTGGGGAAGTGGTCCGTGGGGGTTGTAGGGCCTCAAGAGCACGCAGGGCTGCCTGGCCCTTGCCATTGATCAACAAGGGTCACCGACCCCTGATCGAGGCCCGTCGAGCCCCGTTGACCATTTCCCCACCATTGTCAACCCTTTTTGGCAGTGGTAGGACAACGGTGGCGAGGGCTTCAAGCCATCCCTGATCCTTCTCGACTTTTCTTTTTCAACCTTATTTCTTAGTTTACCTTATTTTTACATTAATTTAAATAAAAATTATGTCAAATATCATATTTGGACCAAAAATGACATGATTTTAGCCCCGAGGAGAGAGAAAATATTTTAAAAAAAGTCACGTCAACATTTTTCACTAGCCAAATTGGATAAAGTTAACAGAATGACTAGATTGCATCAATTTGATAAATTTTAGGACTCAATTATATTTTTTGCAAGTTTTGGTATTCAATTGCACTTTCATGATAAGTTTTAAGACTTCTATTTAACATACCCCTTATTTTAATGAAGTTTCTTAACTTCTTTTTTTTTTTGGCAATTGAACCTCTAAATTGTACACTTTTTTTATATTCAAGTTAAGATCCGTTTGGTTCAGCATACTAAAAGCCCCTTAGGGCCCCAAAGCATCTTTGGGGTGTTTGGTAACCATTCTTAAGAAACTTTGGGTGAAAATTAGTCTTGTGAAGGCTGAAAGGTCAATGATTATACATACTAATATTGAGCTTTTAGCATTTCCAAAATGGTTTTTTTATAACCGAGGTTCCGCACAGCTTGCGAACTTAATCTTAAACCAGCGATGAAGCATGACTAGTCCTCGGGAGCAATCGCAGGACCCCACCATCACAGCGCCCGGGTAAAACACCGGTTGAGCACACTCCCTGAGAAATTCGCAATGGAGGATTTGGACTTTGGACCAGCGAGTATTGAAAGGGTCATATGGCTCTTATCCACATGCCCACCCTGTTGGTGGGTAGCATTTTCAAAATGTTGAATGCATCATTAATGAAAAATAGTCAGTTGTCTATTTTCTGCTCAAAACCTTACTAAAAATCAAACTTTACCTCTCTAAAAAAATGTAACCCTAGATTTAATTTTTGAGCGAGGGTTGTCGGTGAGGACAAATTTGGCGTTCGAAGTGAGGGGAGGAGAGCTAGGGCCTTGTCGCTTGGAGTCGCATAGCCCAAGTGACCCTAGCCACTAGTGCCAGATTTGGCTCATCGACGGCTTGAGCCTTTCACTGGTTCGAGTGAAGGATTTTGATTTTTTTTTTAACAAGAAAAGAAATAATCCAATCAAAGCACTTTGCAATTTTTTTTTTGGCCAAACACTACTTAACCCAAAGTTGTTTTTCAAAGAATTTTTTACCAAACATCATTTGCATTTTTTTTTTCAAAGGCCTTTAGGCTATAGACATTTATATTTTCTTGAAGCCCATTTCAAATCCAAACCAAATACAGCTTAGAAGAAGACAAGAAAATACTAATGCTTTTTTTTTGGTCGAATACTAGCACTTTAAGTCGCTGTTAAATTAAATATATGGCATCTTTGATTGCTTTTTCAAAAATTAAAATAAGAAAGAATACATGACTAAAAAGATTAAAAAAATACAAGATAATTACTAAAGAATTCAAAAATAAGCAAATCCGGAAAAACCAACAAAGTGTGTTCACCTATGGAGGTGAAGCGTCGTGGGATTGCCCAATCCGGCGAGCAATGATTGGAGTCTTATGCGATGGCTGAGTGTGCGTGACCTCAACGGCGGCTAACAACCCCGGCCAATTTTGGGTTGCCACTAGGGGTGTGTAACTAAATTGGATTTACCCAGAATCTAAATTGGACCACCCGAAAAATAAATCTAGGAACCGGTTCCATTCAAACTAGTCTTGGAATCGATTCCAAGTGCCTAGGAACCAGACTGATTTTGGAACTTGTTTTTAACAGCTGTTAAAAAAAACCTAGTCTTACTCGCCTTAACTTTTGGTTTTGATGGATTGTAATTTCATTACTCATATTAGGGATTATTACTTTTGGTGGATAGTGAGTTTTATTATTCATCTTTTATTTTTAATTGTTTCCTTACTACTCATATTATTTTGCTAAAAAAAAGGGTTCTCAGGTAGACTTTGGAACCGAATTGAAAAAATAGGATAGGTTTCAAAACAAGTCCAGGACAAACACGATAGGCTCTAGGTTCCAAAAGTTTAGGATCGATTACAACAAGATCAGTTTCATGGTTTAGGTCCGGAACTTTCCTATCCGACTTATTCTCACCCCTAGGAGCGACTCAAATGGCACCACATCAAGAAAACAAGGTAACACCACAAATGAAAATTCAACGATTAAATTCCCACTAAAATAGCCATCAACCTTGAAATGAAACCATTCAGCAAGACTGAAATAATAAAATATGCCAATTCTGTTACTCCTTTAAACCCTATAGCTCACGTGTGAAATTATCGAGTGCGAAATGGGATCAGAGAGCCAAATCTGGCTCGTCCCAGGTTGCATAATCCTAGCGACTACCAGTAAGTAGAGGTAATTGGTTCTGAGTCTGATCTCGCTCATGAATTGAGAATTGGACCAAAAGAATCAGTTCCTCGTTTCAAGGATTGGGAACCAGATCAACTAGTCCTAGAACCGAACCAATTAATCCAATTCCCGACTAATCCGATGAAATTGGTCACTTCCTTGGTTTTTTTTTTTGTTAGTTATCTGTCAAACAGAAGGTCAACCGCCTTTTAATTTAGGGGCTAAATGACAGTGTGTAGTCACAAATAGTCGAGGGATAAAGTGCAAAAGCAGTTCCTCTTCCTTGTATTAATAAGCACGGAGAGATTTGCAAGCTTGGGTGCTCAAGTAAATTAGCCCTTTGTAGCGAGATTGGCCTCCACCTCAAGAGTTTTGAAGGGTTTTACTTTCTTCCTTTGTAGTGAGAGGGGAAAGGGCCAAGAGAGAGGAGAGGGGAAAAAGCGTGAGAAGGCAAATGGAAAGAGAGGGATGGGAGGGGAAAGAGACGAGAGGAAGAGGGAGAGAGGGAAGGCGTGACTCGTGAGAGGAGAAAGGGAAACTAGAAAATGGAAAGAGAGGGAAAAGACTAAAGAGCATTAAGGGTTTTTCTATAAAGATTTTAAGAGATAAAAAAATAAATAATAGTAACCCTTTCGATTCAAGCAGTCTGGGTGAGCGATTCCACCTTTGGAACTGGAGCCAGATAAAAAATTACCAATTCTAATTTTATGAAATTGCGAACTAGACGAGTGCCCTCAGGAATTGCAGTAAAGTGCAAAAGCAGTTCCTTTTCCTTGTATTAATAAGCACAAAGAGAGTTGCAAGCTCGGGTGCTCAAGTAAGTCAGCCCTTTGCAACAAAGGGTAAAGGGCAACTCCTTTGCAGCGAGATTGGTCTCCACCTCAAGAGTTTTGAAGGATTTTACTCTCTTCCTTTGCAGTGAGAGGGGAAAGAGCCAAGAGAGAAGAGAGGGGAAAAAGCGTGAGATGGCAACTGGAAAGAGAGGCATGAGAAGGGAAAGAGCCGAGAGGAAGAGGAAGAGAGGGAAACTGGAAAATGGAAAGAGAGGGAAAAGACTAAAGAGCAATAAGTTTTTTTTTTTAGAAAGATAAGATATATATATAAACTTTCCAAAATGCGCAAATACATGAGAAAGCCGAGATACAAAAATCTCGCACCAATCACGACACAAAAGGTGTCTCGAACGGTGCTGCAAAGATGACGCGGTCCAGTGTCAAAAATCCACATAAAGAAGGATCCGACACCACGAGACGCTGAATGAAGATGAACGATGGCAAAAAAAAAAACCACTATCAAATAAGGACGAAGGATAAAACTCAAGCCATTAACGGATATAGATACACCACCGTCACGTACTCAAGGGTGAGCTAAACAAGGAACGGATACAGATACACCACCGCTCAAAGTTATCACTCGATAATCTCAACACACTCAGTAATATTAATTCTTGAAAATAAGCTGCCTCCATTCTAACCTTAGCATCTTTTTTTTTTTATAGATGATTAAGGAAGGGTCTAGATCCTCTTTGATTACATCTCCAATTCCCAAAGATATTTATTCCCTCATTCCTTCTTAATTTCTTCTCCAGTTCCCCAAGATACTCATTCTATTTCCTAACAAATAACATTAATTTCTAGAAAATAAAAATATATGCTAGAAAAATAAAAGACACGTTGAACACATGAAGTGCCTCTTGGGTGAACTTCTCGGTAGCCACTTCTCGACCATTCATTCTCCTGCGATCCATTTTAGCACCGTATAGGTAATCACCTGTTCATCGATCTTTCGTTTGTCGAACCATCTCGCATCAAAAAGTGTAACGGCAAAAGTGAAGCACAAAAGCGCTACAACAATAATAGCCACAAACCGGCCAAAAGGGATGGCAAAACAACCGCAAGCTATCTAAGAAAAATATCAAAAGATATTCCTCAATTAGCCTAGATCTGTCTGTTGTTCGGTGTATCTTCAATCGGCTCGAGGGACAAACCTCTATCCTTGACCAAGAGCATTAAGGTTTTTTTCTCTAAAGATTTCAAGAAATAAAGAAATAATAGTAACCCGTCCGAGATCCGAGTGAGCGGTTTCGACTCTGGAACCAGGAGCCAGATTGAAAAACACTGGTTTCAATTTTATGAAGCAGCGAACTAGATCGGTGCTCTTGAGAATCACCCACAACAGCTTGGTTAGGTCCAATCCAAGCGATTTCCGGTCCAATCGATCCTTGTTGCTCACTTCTACCAATAGCAGCTTGATGGTCCTTAGCATATGGGTCATTGCAACCTCCACCCCCTATTGCTCAATGCCGGGTTCCCTTTTTTTTCTCTTTCTCCCTCTCATTCTTACTATTTGTTCTTATGTAAATTGGAATATTTGCCCTGGTCGGCACAAAATTAAAAAGTCAACGCTGACGTTGCATTGATGTATAAATCCATGTCATCATTTGCATTTTTTTTTTGAAGAAGTGACATGACCAAAAAAATTGTATAGTTCAAGAACCCAATTTTACCAAAATAAAAGAAAAAGAACCAAATTTTATGAAAATAAATGAGAGACTTGATTGAACAATTTACAATAGCTTGGAAACCTCTTTTATGCTTCCTCAAGAAGGGGGATGGGCATTCCATTTGCAATGCGCTTCTATAACAACGGCACTAAGCAAAAACAAACAAATGATTGAAACCAAAGGAGATTTCGATATTCTTGGACAATTACTCACGATATTCTTGAACCGTTACTCGTATAATGCATTCCCAATTCTTAAAATCCCTATCCTCATTTTCTTGCTAAATAACCCTCACATTCATCTCCAATTGGGTGCTAAAGAACTAGTATAATTTTGGTTGCATCCAACTTATTTTTAAAAAATATTAAAGGTTAATATCACGAAATTCCAAATTGATATACATGTAATAAATTTATCTAAAATTACTTTTTGATCACAAAATACCCCAAACTAATACACATGTGATAAATTTATCCAAAACTTTTTTTTTTACCATCAAAAATCTTAAACCAGTACATATGTGATAAATTTACCATAAACTAATTTTTTTGACCATGAAAAATGCTAAACTAGTATACCTGTGATAAATTTACCTTATGTTAAATTAGATTAATATCACAAAAAACCTCCAAATTGATATATATATGACAAACATAGCATACAACAACCAAACTAATATACTCATCTATTGTCATATGTCATCCAACTTAGCAATTTAACGGTTAGATTTAATTAAAAATAACAAAGGGTGGATTTATCATAGATGTACCGGTTTGGGATAAATTTGTCACAAGTATACCAGCTTGGATTTTTTGTAATTAAAAAATAATTTTGAGTAAATTTATCATAAATGTAACAATTTGAGGTATTTTTGTTGTATTAATCCAAATATTAAAGATTGCGCAAAATTTTGGAAATTATGTTAATAACTTTAGGAGAGACAATTATTAGTTACAAGAATGAAGAGGGTGATGATGACAAGGCAATTTTGCGATAGAAGATCTAGATTTTTTTAAAATAGTTATGGGATTAATTTATTTTTGGAATGGCTCTTTTGGTAGATTTATTTTGAAAAAAAAGAAAATCGATTTTCAACAATAAAAAAAAAAAAAAAGACACGTCTAAGGTCGGGACAGAACCCTAGCAAAACCAAGCTCGAATGTTCGTTCGTCCTCTTCAGGCTCACCCCTCTCTGGAAAGCGGAGCGAAGCGAAGCGCAGTACATCCCGTTCACGTTAATCCTCTGTCACGAGACTCACAGCCACAAAGCTATCAAGACCATTGAGGTGCGCTTTACTGTTGAAGGTAGCTTCTGGAATCGCTTCTTCAGAGCCATTAGACTTAGTTTCATGAAGCAAGAGTTGATCTTTATGCCGGACCAAGATTTTTTAGGCAAATGATATTGTTGTGTCGGCATTGGTGTGTGTTGGGATGTTCTTTACTAATATGGGTGGCCGTCGGTGCTGTCCCATTATGTTTCTTTTCCTTGCTTTTATTTGACTAATCTTTCGGTGATAGAGAGTGTGAAACATCTTAAGCTTGTTGTTAACTGCTGCTGTTTGAATGGCTAAAGAGTTGTTTGATTGGGGGTTCTCGTTTTCTGGGTGCATTTAGTATGGCCTAGTACACTGTCTTCATTGGTCTTTTGGCAAATTCGAGTTTAAGCTTTGAGCCCTTCGGATTTCTCGAGAAGAATGTACGATACCCCTTACCCCTCGGTCATTGATAAAGCTTGTGGATTACTCGTGCTGTTCTCTGTTTTGTGTGACTGATCAGAGAGTCATGTCACTCATTTGACTCGTCATTTTGTTTGCAAAAACTTGGCTGTAAAGAATCTTGTGTCGGCATGTAATCAGCCGTGTGGGTTGGTTCATGTCGGATATGAGAGCACGATAATGGAATGCATCTGGTTGTTGAGACAGATTATTACAGTAGAAGTCCTCTGCTTAGAGTTCGGTCCAAAACTCCCTTACATGGCTTAGTCTTACTCGAGAACCATGCTGTCATGATTGGATCAATTACTTTTTGCTTCTGATCATGTGCGTTTTTCTTCTTCTTTTTTTCCCAACAGGTTCTTGCATTAGCTTGATGTCTGCTGCTATGACTCTTCTGGAGCTTATAACCAAGGCTGCGGGTGGTCACCACTCGACAGATTCTGAGTCAGAATATCCAGTGACCCTGAACCCAGACCATATTCTTCAGAATTTGAAGCCTAAACAAGAAGATGGAGATCCTCTGTCTCTTGTTTGCCCTGTTTCAGGATGGCAAGTCTCACAAACTGATTCCCAGCTCATTGATTTAGTTGGCAAGTTCTCTAACAACTTAAAGCAAAAGCTCAAGGACACTAGCAAATTTGATAGGAGTGAGTTTTTTGGAATTTTGGAACCTTTTCTTGAGAAAGTTCTTCAGATTGTCAGAATTTCAGTCGGGGTTTCTCGAAACCATAGGAAGTATACCGAGGTTTTGATTGAGAATGTGGGTACTCTCGCGGGTAAAAACATCATGTCCTTGATTTTGGAAGCATGTGTGGCTCTGAACTTATGGGAACTGGTGCGACACATGATTATTTGTGGGATTGTTGATCATTCATGCTATTCGAAATTGATATTCAATCTATTGCTGAAGAGGAGGTCGGATTTGGTTTGTCTTTGTATTAAGCATGCCCCTGTTCTTCATATAGATGAGCTGGTTTGCATCTTGAAGTACTTCCTTTGTCCACCTAAAGATGCCTTGGATAGCATGGTCACCGTGAGGAAAGAATTGGAAAGCCAGGGCATGTCAGCTATTGCGAAGGAGAGTGATAAGAATCTTACAGAGAAAGAATGTGCAGTTGCGAGGGATGCTGCGATTCTGCTTATGGTCGCTCATGATGGTTTTACCATTTCCGAGCTTTGTTTGCATCATCTGTTAGCATTGGCGAATGTCGATGAAGTGATGTTGTCGTCTGCCATAAGCAAATTGAATGGAGAAGAGATGGCGAGTTTGCTCAGTTATTTGGAGAAGTGGCTGAAGAAGTATGAAAAGTTTCCTCGAGCATGCCCATGTCCACAAGCGTCATCCATGTTGGGATTGTGGGCTTGTGATTGGGTTCCTAAACTCGAAGATGTTGTCAGATGCCTCAGCCTGGTGCTGGACACAAACTTCTCGTCCTTGGTGTTGCATCCGGAGTTCCACAGGCAATTGACATCTATGGATGGCCTCGTGTCTTCTTTGGCTGCTGAAGCAAAACTATGCTGTTCATTGGACAATACTGTCGAGAGTCTGATGAATGCAAGTCAAAGTTGCGTGCTGTAGAATCCGTTATTAGTTTTGCATCATCGATCATTCGGTTACAGTGGCAACATTGAGGGATCTCCTAGGGTGGAGTCCAGTGATGTGAGTGGGATTCAGATGTAGAAAAATAGAAATTGTGTGTTGAGATTTCTTAGTCATTATAAGATACATTCTGTGGTTCAATCTTTCCAAATATTTGTTGCTCTCTCCCTCTCTTCCCCCTCCCTCCCGGATGATGTTCCTGCCACCTGATCATTTGTAAAAGAAAATTAGGCAGGTTCCAGTTTCCATATGATAGAAGGCTAGCCAGGGATGATGCTTTTGCAAATTCTTTCTCTTTCGTTCAGTATTTGGCTTGAGCACTCTCTCCAATTTAAGGATTTTCACCAGAATACGTCAGTTGAAAATCATGCCTGGTCCAAACTCATCGGGTCGGAGATCTATAAGGACGATAAGAACTTGACCCGAACCAAGGAAATTGGCCTTGGCCAAAGCAACCCAGAACCTAAAAACTAAAAGCCCGTCTTGCAGGTTACGGATCATTTTACTTTCCACTTAGTATTCTGAAATCAATGATATAATCCAGTTGTTAATGAATCGAATAAAAAACCGACAGCCTGGGGTGATTTGATGTCCACTTCATTCCATGACTGCGTTGTCCAAATCTTCCCAGAAGCAGAAACATAGCGAAGCCAAATTTGGCATTCATATCACCAAAAATGTTACAGACACAAATATTTCTCCCTCTGGCCTTCTGTCTTCACTTCCACTTTTCACCACGTACATCTATATAATCTCTTGAGCTGAAGAACCAAACATCGGAAACCCAGTCACTCAATTTCTTTCTTCTGTTTCAGAAAATTGGAAGTTTTCTCTCTCTTCACAAAATTACAACAATGTCCAGGTTTGGTTCATCATTCATCATGTAACATAATTGAAAAAGAAAAATTCCTATTTTGTTTCTCTTTTCTTTTCTTCTTCAGTTGCTTCAGATATCTGTGTTGATATGTAAATGTAGGTGTGAAAAAGAAGGTCCTAGCTTCTTTATGTTAACTTAATTTCTGGTGCAGTAGAAAAGTGCAGGTGTTGAAGTGGAGAGAGGGACAGAGGCGGAAAAGCCCTCGAGTCTATACCGTGGACATGTGCAAGTCCCGGGGATCGAATCGTGCAGATGACTCTGTTTGCATTTCGCCACAAAATGATATTGCTGAGAAGAGAAATGACTCCCAGGACCAGGAAGAGGGGCCAGCTTCTAGGACCAGAGCCAGGAACAAGAGAAAATTGCCCATCCCTCGTGATGATGACGCGGCAGTTAGTCCTCTAGCCTCTTACTTTGCTAACAAATATCAACCCTATATGCAATGTGCATGTCTGTGTATTGATTCATTGTTCTCCGTCATTAGTAAGAAATTTCTTGTAGTTGAGGTGATTATACGCTTCTCCAAGTTGCTGGGTTCTTTAGAACCGAGAGGGTGCCGCTCTTTTAACTGTTTGTGTCACACTTCAGAATTTTCTTTCTTGCTTTTCTTGGAAATCTTAATACAGGTTAGAAGCCAAAGAAGACATGAAGATCATGAAGTCGATAGTGGTGAGGCTTTTTTGCACCAGGAAAATAAATGAACAGGATGACTTCCTAACTGTGATTGTCCTGAATTTCACTTTGTTCAACGTTTTCAGATGAGCAACAGGTGATGCAGGGCTGGGCAAAGTGTAAACTTGGAGATGGTGATGAGAACAGAAACAATGGTTGGTTGCCTCAGTTCAGTCATCTAAATCTCCAATGGGTACAATCCTGCCAGCAGAATGAGTCATCTAACTCATATACTCGATCCTGTTTTCTTCAGGACAGCAATCAGCTCAATGTCTCGAGTCACCCCCGGCACCAGATATGCTGGAAAAGCGCGTGCTGGAACTCGTTATCGACACTTTACAAAGGTGGGATTCTTATGACAGTTGATCTAACAAACTCCAGCAATTAGAGTTGGTAAACTGTCGATCTGGTTATGTTCTGGACATATTTTGCCAATGTCTTTCTGTTTCTGACCTCATCTTCTTTAACAGAAGAGACACTTACGAGATATTCGGTGAACCAGTTGATCCGACCGAGGTATTTGTCTGATCTTTTACGTTACTGACATCATTTGCTTCTGCACATTCATTTCACCTTGTGCAGCTGACCTTGAGTTTCCTCTATTTCTTTTTCCATATAAGGTTGAGGATTATTACAAAATCATCGAGGAACCTATGGATTTCGGAACCATGAGAGCTAAACTTCATGAAGGAATGTATAACAGTCTTGAACAGTTTGAGGTCTAGTCCCTTCCTCTTCTAACAAATTTGCGTTTGTTTTTTTTCCTCCTTTGGCTACTGTCTGTCCATTCATTAGATTTATTGGCAAAAGTTAGCATCCACTGATTTGCCGCACTGCAATATTGTAGTAGCATCTGGTTGGAATAGCAGAACAGACTTGTTGTAATTTTGTTTCTGATTTCTGACTGAAATTTGTTATCGATTATCGATAGACAGTCTAACATCTTATGCAGTACGAAAATATAGCATGATAAACAGGGGAATATACTGCCATAAGCTCTCTTTGATTTTTCCTTGTAGTTTTAGCGAGGATTGGTCCGTCATTATTAACAAAAAAAGAATCAGTTTGTGATTTTGTTCTATCGTACACAATGCCGGCATCATAGATTTTCGTTTCCATGCTCTACATTAAGTCTCTTTATCATCCCAATGACTGCATACACGTTACTGTCAAGTCGAAGACAAAACAGCAATTGAATTGAATCGAAATGTAAGAAAGGATCACCGCCATGCAAAAGTCTCGACATCATCCAACTGATTAGTTTCTTCTCTCTTTGCCATGTCCGTGCAGCATGACGCGTTCTTGATTACCAAGAATGCGATGCGTTTTAATCCGTCGGGAACCACTTACTTTAGACAGGTATGCTTAGCTTGCTCTAGTAGCTGCCCCGGATAGATACGAAAATTCAAGAATGCTCAACTAGTTACTTCTCACATGGTTGCGCAGGCTCGAGCCATCCACGAACTAGCAAAGCAGGTCTTTCATCTCCTTAGAAACAATCCGAATGATTTCGAATTGCAATTTTCGGAGACGAGAAGAGTGACTAGGAGATCTCAGGCAGAAGTTAGGAGTCGAAGTAACAGTTCTTCCAGGAGAACTCGTAAGAATGTGAGGTCGAGTCAGGACATATCGTCAAAGGCTTCCCAATCTTCAAGAAGTCCATGGAATCTCAGGAATGCCTCGATGAACTCCAGGAGCTTTCGTACTGCTAGTCTTGTTCAAGCATCAAATGGACTGAATTTCGGTAACAAATGGAGCATCTTTTACCTTCATGTTTTCCACGTCTCAAAGTTAGTTGGCCTGCGAGAAACTAAGTTTTACACAATATCTCAGCGAATAAACAGGAAGGGAACGGAGAACGGAATCTTGCCTGGCTATGTAATGATCTTTTCCTTTTCCTCTAGGTTACGGCAGAGACGGGGGACGACAATCCAGCCTTCCTGATGCGGATCGGCGTTCTTCGTACAGGCCTTGGACATCCCTCCTCAATGGAAGTGATACTATAAACAGAACGATAGGGCCTGTACAGCCGCTAATGAACGTAAGTCCTTAGTTCTTTTTCATGTCCGCTTGTGAATTCAAGAGCGATGTGATTTCCGGGTGCTTATACTTACTGAGGAATATGTGATCACCGCGTAAATTCCTAGTCTCAGTTGACGAGCGAGAATTCTCGCCTTTCCAGGGGAAGCAACAGGATGTCGGCTACAGGGAGAGTCTGGTGTCGTTCTCCAAAGGCTTAGGACCGGCCGCGCAGAACATCGTCGAAAGGAAGTTGCAAGCATTGGACTCGGCATCAGACATGTCTGGGCCTGATGTTCCGGAATCCCGGCAGGAGAACCGTGTCTCACAATCTTCCCCATTGTCGCTTGAGAAGAACAAGAGCAGTGTCGGAGCAACTAACGCCTCGAAGGAGATTTCAAGATCACACAACCGGAGAGATTCGTATCCCGTGGTCAACAAACCGTGCGATGTCGGAGCGTCATCAAAAACTCACCGACCGGATCGTGCTGCTTCTCACTTCTTGTTCGACTTACCGTACCTGAAGGCGAGGCTCGACCAGATGGTCTCTTCAGGTCCAGAGAGATCAGCTCAGCCAAGTCTCCAAGCCGGGAAGCCCTCTTCCAGCGAAAATGTCTACCGGCGATCATCGGTCTGCGAAAAGGAGCCGAGTATCCATTGCTACAGCCGCAAGCGACGAGGATCGTCGTTTGATCCCCGTCATCACAGTGATTCGACCCTTCAACAGTAAGAAACAGCGCATCACAAAATGCCGCCTCGCACCGCCAAGCATAAGAGAATAACATGGCGAAGGTCAGACTTGTTTGTGATGCGATTGACGTTCACCAAACGAAAATTGAGCGGTTCTTTTCAAGCGGGTCATTGCTTGTCAATCCTCACCAACCAGCAATCCGCCATTTTTATCTTCCACTTCGTACTACCAGAGCAAAACACTCTGTACGAATTGGCCGACTCCGTGTAGAATCGCTTTAGGTAGGATCGGTAACAGAGACGCAACACACGACACGACATAATAAGACACGCCGACATGTCATTTATTAAAAAATAGAGAGTTTTCACATGTTATATTTATTATATATTCATAAAAATATCGGCGGTAAGTTTCTTTTTATTCTTCTTCTATCAAGAATTCATGTTTAGTTTTTTTTTTCCGAATGGTGTACTAATATTGGGATGACTGGATATATGACTTAAGTATATGTTTTTGATAAATTTATATTTTGACCCCTAATTTAATGAAAATGTTTAAAATTAACTCCGTACGTGTCGAAATAGTGTGTTGGAATGCTAGACTCACATGTCGCCGGCGTGTTTGGAACGCTAACCACATGTTGATAGCACGTCGGAGAGTGTTGGAGTATCGGAGTATCGGAGAGTGTTAGGAAAACCCTCCGAGAGTGTCCATGCTTCCTAGAGGCTATTGATGAATGAAGGACTTCTTAGAGGCTATTGATGAATGAAGGACCTTCTTTGAGTGCTCACTCGATCCACACGAGAAGGGAAAATGATGTAAATAATCGTTAAATTTTAACTTAATATGCAATATGATCCATAAACTTTGATTTTGTTTAATGCAATCGTCAAACGTTAGCCAAATGTGCAATGTTATGTCTAAACTCTTAATTCGTCCAATATGAACTTTTAACATATGTTCAATTTTGTCCACGACCTTTATGAAAATATTTATCGTTATCCTTGATATTGAACTAATAAAATAACAAAAACTGAACATTTTCATATAACTTTGGGACTACTCTAAAAATCAAAAGTTTATAGATCAAATTACACATCGGACAAAAGTTTAAAGATTATTTGTGTCATTACTTTATATAGGAACTGCATTATGCATCGAAATTTCGACTGATCAGACTTTATAGAGTAATAATAAGGAACTATAAATCGACACATGATTTTACTCTGCGAACGTTTATATTTTAAGTCGCACGTCGTATGGAAGGGAAGTACGAATAATCGATTTTGCATTTTACAGGTGAAATGTCGTGATTTGATTTAAAGAAGCAACATGGCCCAAAGATAGAAAAAAAAAAAGCGAAAAAGAGAAAAAAGAAAAGGAAACAACGTAGTCAAAGCTGGTTTCGCGGGGGCCTCCAACGATTGTGAGTTGGGTGACCCCCCCACGACATGCATGCGTAAAAGGTCCATCATGGGTTCCAATTCCAAGTAGAAATTGCAAATACCACTTTTTTTTTTAATTTACTCCTGTATTTGCCATTTCCACGAAAAAAAAGGCCTTTTTATATAGGTAAAACTTTCGGATCATAATAAAAAAAAATTAATATCACGAAAACTTTCAAACCAGTAAACATACCATAAATTTATCTCAAACTATTTTTTTATCGTAAAAAATCTCAAACTGATACACATGTGACAAATTTACTCCAAACTATTATTTCAATCACTGAGAACCTAATAAGTTTACTCTAAACTAATTATTTTGACCAACCAAAATCTCAAACTGGTATACATGTCATAAATTTATCTTTCGTTAGTTTTTGTTAAATTGGATTAATGCCATGAAAAATTTCAAATTAATACGATAGAAGGTAAAAATCTAAACTTGTATATCCGACAATTACCACGTGTCATCTAATTCAGCAATTAGACAATAAAATTCAATGAAAACTAACGAAGGGTAAATTTATCATAGGTATACCAATTTGAGGTAAATTTGTCAAAGATGTATCGGTTTAGGATTTTTTATAGTGAAAAAAATAATTTTTGGCAAATTTGTTCACATGTGTGTCAATTTGAGATTTTTCGTGATATTCATCCTAATAAATATAACCTTTGAATCAAGTAAGGTGCCACCCAAAATCTCAAATAGGATCATTCAAATATAGAATTATTTACATTTAGTAGCATGGGAAATCGAACCTAGTGTCGTATGCTTAGTGGGCACTTGCATTTCCGTTCCCTTGTCGCTAGGCTGATGCATAGGGTTTTTGTTTATTTGTTTAGTAATTAGAGATGTTCGACTATTTGGTGCGATTGATTTGATAGTGTCGAGTGGAAAGGCCATTGCTTAACGGATAAAAGTTACTTTAAGAATAGCATACTGATCTTCTCAAGAGTTCACATTGATGAGAAGGTTCGCCACCTTAATATCATCTCTTCGCCACCCGAATCTGTAATATGTTTGAAGGATTGGGCTGTTCGCCCGTTAAAACAGTACATGAGTTGGGTTCAGAAAGTCGTGGCGTGGGCATTAGAGCATTGAGCGAACCTTTCTTTAGAACGAGAGGATCTTGAGTGTTTGATTACTCCAATAATCATTTTCAGAATTTGAGGCTGCAATTATCGTATGAAAGCAGATACATATATGAGATTAGATATAGACCGTCGGATTTGGCGGGACTTAATGAAAGCTCCAATCGGACGGTGATTAGATGGACTACTGCGCGCGATCATCCCCTTCTCTCTCTATCTGCTGGTACTTTTTTGTTTTTTCGCTTTAAATTTTTATTAATTTTATTTTTATGGAAATTGTTTTTTAAAAAAAAGGAGGGGCCAAAAGAGTTCGTTATGACGTGAACGAAGGTGGTTTTCTTTTTCCCTCTCCGTTCCCCCTCCAAAACAGCTCATCACCTTCCCAATTCGTTCGTGTGGGCGACCACCATCTTCGGCGGTTCGCCATCGCGGCGGCTCATCGGCATTCTCCGGCGGCTCTTGCGGTGGTTTGGCAACAACCTCCCAGGCGGCGGCCGATTCGGCTTGATTCGATCCGCGGGACTGTTGCTCGGGGTCTGTGACAACGGAACGTCCAAGAAGGGGTGGGGGACAGCCCGGAAATGGCGTATCGGCGAAGGCACGGGATCACGAAATCGTCGACCTTCAAGGAGGAGATTTATTACGCTCCGCCGGCGGCCCCCGACGACAAGGACCGCTCCTCCTCCTCCTCCTCTCTGGCTGCCCAGGCGATCAGGGCGTCCGCCGCTCACCGCGAATCGTCGCTCTCGTCTGCGTATGGCGACTCCGCTTTTGCTTACAGAGACAGAGAGAATGATCCTCTCAGATCTAAGGTTCTGCTTCTGCTTTTTCCTTTCTTTTCAGGAGCTTGTGTCGATGTCTGATTTCTCTGGATCGTGTCTCGCTTTGATTTAATATCATTCTCTGTCAAATGAACGGAGAGTTGGCTTTGTTGGGGCGTTCGTGTTGCTTGCTCTTTTCTTTCATGTAGGATTCGCGTGATCTGAGATCATTTACGTGAATCAGAATTTTCCGCCTCCGACGAAGCGGGCGGGTTTTAGTTAGTCAATTTGGAATATTCCCTTTACTTATGCCTGTTCAAAAGTTAATTTCAAGAGTTCTCGATCACTGATGCAGTCTTTGCTACTTCGGATTAGATAACATGCGATTTGTTAATTCAATCTGATTCGTTCACGTGTGGCTCGCAGATTAGAGGATATTGTAGATGTGTTTAGTTTTTGCAAAATGCTGAGAATTTATAGAAAATTTATCGTCGTGAAGCAGTTCAAGCATCTGCTTTTCATTGATTCAAACAGATTGCCCGGAATATACTTTCTGAAGAACTGAAAGGACATTTTTTTAAATTCATGCATTTCTTTTTGACCTGTTGGCTATAATTTCCTTGGGAAATTATCCTGACTACTGTGATTGTGTATGAGGAACTAAAATTTCCTTACTGGGATCATAATCTCAATCTGGAAAAGGTATGGAGAGGAAAAAGAAGAGAGTGCAATTACATATCAATAGTTTCGCTTCATCTACACCGGGTCCTGGGACCCTTCATTCTTTCAGGAATTTTATTGTAGGACATTTCTGTTCATGTCCTAGAAGGAAAATACATTGAAGGTGACTGATAAGTAGAATCTGATTGCCTGAAGGAATTGTTTCTCATTGAGCTCCGGATATATCTTATGCCATCTGATTTTTCCTTTGGTTGTTGTCAGAGATATATCTGGAATTTATCATTCCTAGCTGGACCCTTCAAATTTTATTTATTCCAAGAAGTTCTGCTGAACGAATTAATCTCCTTTTCGTAGAGTTTTATTGTTTTCCATGACAATTTGACAATATTTGGCCTTATGTTAGTGTTAAGTTGGAGGTAACACAATCCAAATTTTTTCAAGTTTCTCCATAACGTTGACTGTTCATGTCTTGTCTTTCTTTCAACATAAAGTTGCATGTACCTGAATGGAACAATTGTCCTTCTTTCAAGTTTCTCCTTAATGTGACAGATCACATAAAATAGTGGTTCATTCAGTGAAAGAAATTATGTATTTTACTCTCTCTCTCTCTCTCTCTCTCCTGCTCAATAAATATAGTGATTGAATTGTAGAGCTTTTCTGCCTATGGGAATTCACCAGTGCAAATGGAGTCAAAATCTGGATTTTGGGGTGTTTTGGCTCGCAAAGCTAAGTCAATACTGGAAGATGAAAATGTATCTCAACAGTTCGAAAACCCCAGTAGAACAACGCCTCAGGTGATTGATAACTCTGTGGATGGCCAGGTAAATTTTATATTGGATTTGAGGAGAAATATTGATAGATGTCAACATGATACTTTGATTTGAACTTTGAAACCTATTTTTAATATACAATAGAACATTGTGATATTTATGTCCTCAATTTATGGTGCTTGCTTCTACTGGTTCTAGCATACTCATCAGATCTCTGAGAGCTTCAGAAGAATGGACAACCCTAGATTACGAAAGGGCTTGGATAGGATCACAACTTCGCTTAATCAAATCGGTGATACTTTTGAAAAGGCTTTTGAGGTAACATCAGTAATCATTGTTTATTGTCATCATAGTTTAGCCACTTTTTGATATTACCTGCGAATCTATTATTTGAGTTAATTCATTATGAATACCCAAGTTGGCCCAGTTGCAAATATTTCCCTCTCTATGACTTGGATTCAAGACTCATTCATCCACCTTTAAACTTATTCAAGGAAAAAGAAGTATATGAGTTTTATCCGTCTATCATCTTGGTGCTATATATTTGTGTGGCCAAGATCCTTCTTCCCTTTAGATAAGTATATTTATGGCAAAATTACCAAAGCAGGATATAGGAGCTGTGACAAAGAACTTCATATTAATCAGAGAGTAAAATCGGACCAACTTAACAAGAACTACCTATTAGACAAATCATGTGCTCGATTGTATCCACAAGATTGCTTGCAGTTCTGAACTTCACAGCAGGAACAATGCCAACCTAGATTATTTCTTTTGAGTTTCGAATCTTTGATCAGTTACAAGATTCTTTGGTTGATAGGCATGGTAGAGATAGGGTAAATGTATACGATCCCCTTTTAACTTAGCCGTTGGCCCAAAAGGAAAGTCGAAAAAGCAGAAAAACTTCATGTCAACCTAGTCTAGCTCCTTATTCCAATTCCCTCAGATTCTATCAGATAAGCAAAACTGGAGAATTTTATGCTCGGCAAAGAAATGGTACTGCAATTAGAGAAATGTTATAAACATGTTGGGCAGAAGACCAATTAGTGCTAAGCTTGATTCCACTTTTCTGGCTTATCTCTTGTGAAGAGTCTGTTATTAATTGATGACCAGAAATTTAGACCAAACTTTGCTGTAGAGTGTTATAAACAGACATAGATTCCTCAAATTTCCTTGGATGGTATCAACAATGACCAATGCCTTTCATCAAGTATACAATAGCCACATGAATCATAGCCAAGTATTAGAAATCTAATAATGCTTTGGGAGCCTAAAATCAACCGTAACATGCAATTAAAATGATCAAAAGCTGTCATCAAGCTTGCCTTCAAAGTGCATCTGCGAGAGTTATTTCCTTGCCTATTGGTATGTTACCAGGTCAATTGTTGTGTCCTCCTTTTCCATCACCTTAAGTATGCATGATCATCACAACAAGGCTTTAGCCAATTTTTAGAAACCTATTATCCATCAATCTATAGAAAATGTGGACAAATTAATCTTTTCTTTCGAAACAATCACTTCAAAACCTGTTTAATACCAGAGAGATTGCAATAGCATTGCCAGATCCACGGCCTCCAATGTCTGAGATAACACCTCTAAGGTTTTCTCGGAAAAACTCGTGTTCCCCAGCTAATAGAGCATAATAATCTATGTTCTTCTGCTACTGTGGGGGACATCAGGGAAGCTTTTTAATATCATCTTTTGCAAAATGAATTTGTTTTCTATTTCAGCATTGTTAATATCAATGCGTATTCTGTCATGTTTTATGGGAACTTTGGGAATATGACAATATATATATATCTTGCATCATTGTTTTTTTAAGCCAAGCAATACTGCTCATTTTGTAAAATGTTTCTTCTGCTGCTCTTGCCTCTGCATACATGTTGATTGGCACCATCTTGACATGTGCATACCCTCATGACCTCTTATTAATTGGCTGAAGTGAATAGTGATATCACATATGATACAGCAGCTTGGCCAACAAACAACTGCTAACTAAGAACATGTTATTTTTCCATTGTATTGACAAACAGTTTTCACTCAGATTAAATAGATGTTAATGACTATGTCAATTCTTTTTAGACTAATGCTTTTTTCTGCTATGTATTGATTAATGCAAGATTAGAACATGAGTCATAAAGTGATTGGAGTGAAATGTTGCCCTGTGCTCAATCTCCTTCTCCACATTTAACTGTGCTGTATTTGAGAGACTAGTGTTATTAAAGCCTTGAAATGATGTACGGCATTCCTTGCGGTACAAGAAATATGTTCATAAACTTCTCAAATATGTGCAGGAAGGCCGGACTATTGTGGAAAATAAGACTGCAGATATTATTCAAGAAACCCGGAAACTGCAAATTAGACGGAAAGGGGGTAACCTGGAGGTGCAGAATCAACCCCCTGGCACGAATAGTTCCTGGCAGCAGCCAATTCAACAGCAGAACCCAACCACCCATGAAACTCAACTCAAGGCATCTCGCGATGTAAGGTTGCACCCTTGTAGTGTATGAATGGCTAAGTATCAAATGCCTCAAAATTGCAAAATTTAATTTGTGCAATTGGATGGTAAAACATTACTCGCTCATGCATGTTGCTCTATAGCAGGACTATCCTCTCATGCAAGGCATTTTTGATTAGGAAGAAACTATTCTCATACATTACCTGACTCAACCTTTCAGTCTATGATAGGGACTATTGTACAGTATAATTCTTTATATTTCACAACAACTTTTGCACTTTATTACAACCAGACACTGCAACGTCGTAAAACAAGGAAAAAAAAAATCTCATTTTAGGTTGTTTTGCGACATTTTTACTTAATTATGACAGCATGTCCTAATGTTGCATTGTACAACGGTATACAATAGAAGTTCCCGGTCATGATACCCTGACCAAATATTAATTCAAATGGGTTATTGTATTATGCATCATTTGGAAGGCTGGAATATGAATGGCTATCTAGTCTTTTCCTAATTATGCATTCGAAATATTGACTAGGTCACTAGATTACTTTCAGCATTAATTCTATACTGTAGGAGGTGCTTTTCTTTCCCTCAATTTTTTTTGGCGGATACAGTTTCTTACATCTACTAGCTGCAAATCGTTATTTGATAACAGGTTGCAATGGCAACAGCTGCAAAAGCAAAACTTCTTCTACGTGAGCTAAAAACTATTAAAGCAGATTTGGCTTTTTCAAAGTTGCGATGTTCTCAGCTTGAAGAAGAAAACAAGAGCCTTCGAGAAAGCCGGGAGAAGGGGGGCAATCCTGCAGATGATGATATGGTTCTCTCTCCGTCTCTCTCTCTCTCTCACACGCGCGCACGCGCACACACCCCCCACACAATCGTGCTTCACACGTGTGCACCCAAGCACACAAATATTCTCCATGCATGAATCTGTGCTCTCCTGCACTGTAACTCTTTGCATATTGTTAGGCATTTTAGGCCCACCTCCTACTCAGCTTCATTTCAAATGCATCATTATCTACATGTAACTGTTTCCCAATTTGCTCTTCGTTTGCAAGTTATTATCCGGCCCAAGAACCAAAATGGTTAAGCATCTCACAATGAAAGCAAAATATTTCCCAGATACGCCTTCAACTCGAGACCCTTCTTGCGGAGAAAGCTCGTTTGGCCAATGAGAATGAAACATATTCACGTGAGAACCGCTTCCTAAGGGAAATTGTTGAGTATCACCAGCTTACCATGCAAGATGTGGTTTATATAGACGAGGGGATTGAAGAGGTCGCAGAAGTTTATCCCATGGGTTACCCCTCAGTTGCTAGCATGCTCTCACTTTCCCCAACTTCACCAAAATCACCAACCTCACCAACCGAGACACTTGCACCAACAAAAGGCGAGATTTTTAATCTCCCGCCTGTGGAAGAAGAGGACAACGATGGCTTTGTTGAGGATGAAGTCATCGAGAACTTAGATGACTCGGTTACCAAGGAAGAAGGTGATAGAAGACCAACACCAGCTTCTGCCTAAGTTTTTGTGTCCCTATTTCATTTACAAGATATGTCGAATGTCGATTTGTCTTAATTCTTTTTCTTCTTTTTCTTCCATTGTGGTTTTTCATCTGGAAGGAAAAAGGGGGGGTCGGGAGTAGACCATATGCTTGCTTGCATTAAGCTATTCCTTGGGTTTGTGACTGTGGAATGCGAGCTGTTTGGTTTTGCTCTTACAATAATGTCTTGATGTTTGTTTGTATTTCTTCGTTGATGGCCTAGAGCGTGAAGCTAATTTTGTAAATGATGCTTTCTTAAAGATTGCACTCTGAACTCTTGCAAAGGTTGAAGGCTTCAAGGCCTCTAGTTGAATAGGGATATCTCACTAGGAGAAGGATCGACCTGAGGTAAGTCGATGTAATTTACTACTCGGAGTGAAGAACACTTAACACATATCTCGAGTTCTGACTTGATAAGTTCTCTCGAGCTCGACATTTAGCTGACCTGACTTGACTCAAATGTCAAAAGAAAATGTTAGTCTGATCGGTAGTTAAATCTGGAAGTCAAACATTGAATAACCATGTTATAGGCATGGTCTAACACTTGCAACTGTATAAATATAGTTGATATAAATGGAAAACAACTCGACGTTGGTATGTGTTGATATAAATGGAAAACAACTCAACGTTGGTATGCTATTTTCTCAAATTTTGACTATTTGTTGCATAAGTTAGAGAATGACATCAATATTGATGCCTATCAGGGCTTCAACAGAGTAAGCTGAGTGTGCTTCAATTTTGTTCACATGCCATTTATGATCAGGAAACAAGAACTTCTGCGCTCTGATACCAATGAAGGGAACACACCAACAACATGCGAAGCGGAATTACATAGAAATTAACAAATTCAAGAACCGACTTGAATCATTAATCGGAGAAGTATATCATAGAATGGAAATACCTTGTTTTCCATAGATTATATGTACCCGTTGTAGTCCCTTGAGAGATCGTTCCTCTATTTGACGTTAAGGAGAGAGAGGGTTTAGAATGTTAGAACAAACATGAACTTTATTTAAAAGGAGTAATTGCCTTTGGCACTTATCAAAGATGATAAAGGGTTGGGATAGTTTACATGAGCGCACCACTGTTCTCTCATATACCATCATACATCCCAATAGTTATGCAATTCAGACAATATGCACAAATATCATGGAACTCTTCCTCAATATGGACCTAAAGAAAACAATTGTTTTTTTGGGGTGGTCAACAACGTGTGTACCAAATCCTGATTAGGCCGTTATGTATGTGCCTTGAGAAAGAGATTCTACTTTTGGTGGATTCTCTTTCCTAACACAAACTGTTCCCCTCGATGTCCTATTTACCAATAGTTACCTCAAAGAAGATGCATATGTGGAAGTGGATGGTATTTGATCATGGTGATGGGCTCTTTGGATATTTGTGGCGAGCTGGTACTCAGATTATCATCGCAGATTGATCATGTATTTGGGTTATTTGCTTTGCTTCTTACATGCAAATAATGGCCGAGTTTGAGTGACGGCTAGCGGACTCCATGGGTGCAAGGGTATGAAAACTACTTGCAGTAGCTTTTACATTGCAATGCGATGGATTTTCGGGAAAGCAACTGTTGACGGGGGACCACGAACGCCTTTGACAGACATTCCGAATGCCAAACTGCCCAGACATCTTCGGCAACACCATTCAACTTCATCAAAGTCAGGCCCGGATGATTTAATTTTCAATCGTCCTTTCCGCTGCATCGATTGAATTACTTTCCCGGTCGATTGGGTTGGCTCTACATGGAGCTGCATTCCTTGGCATTGGCATCTGTCTCTATTAGGAATCATAGCAGCGTGCAAGTGTTTCGGACCTTGGTCTTTGAGCTTAGTGTACGTGTGGATATTGTGGCCGACATGATATATTGAACTCGGAGTAAGGAACGCGGCCGTCATTGGCATGTGATATGATTTCTGAGATTCACGTTAAGGTTGATGCTTTTTTCTTGTCATTCAAGCAAATTCAGAATCCAACGGGAGGCAGTTTGCTTAATACTCCTTTTCTTGACGATGCTCTTTTTTTTTCACGACTTCGCCATGAATTCACAAGCAAATCTGTACCGTTCTTCAGTATGGGTTCTGCCAACATAAAAAGGGGTGTCTGAATATTTTTCTCTTTTTATGTGTTCCGACATTTCAGTCCGTTCCGCACTCGCCCCAAAATCTCGTCACATGCATTGAGCAGCAGCAATAGGTGGAGCAGTGGAGTTCTCCTCCAGGAACATCCATCACCATGAAACCACAGTAAGTTTGGCACAGCGACTTTCTCCATCTTCTCCATCTTTGCATTAAGCATTTTATCCTACTCAGCTTCGTTTCAAATGCATCATCGTCTACATGTAACTATTCCCCAATTTGCTATTAGATGCAGGTTAGTATCATATCCATGAACCACATTGGTTAAGTTCCTCACAAGCAGAAGCAAAATATTTCTCGAATGTGCCTTCAACTCGAGACGCCTCTTGCGGAGAAAGCTCGTTTGGCCCACGAGAATGAAACATATGCACATGAGAATATCAGAAGCGCTTCCCAAGAGAAATTGTTGAGTATCACCAACTCACCATGAAAGATGTGGTTTTATATTGATGAGAGGATTGAAGAGGTTGCAGAAGTTCTATCCCATTGGTTACCCCTCAGTCGCTGGCATCATCTCACTTTCCCCCACTTCACCAATCACAAAAGACGAGATTTTTAATCTCCCGCCCAGCGAAGAACAGGACGACGGCCGCTTGGAGGACGAAGTCATCGGGAACTTAGAAGACTTGTTTACGGAAAATTTAGGACTCAATTAAAAAAAAAACGTTAAAAAATTTAGAATTTAATTAGCACAATTAAAAGATTTAAGACTAGGTTGGCTAAAGTTCAATAGATTTAAGCGATATTCTTGCTAATTTAAGTCAGAACATTTCAAGCATGACCTACTTGACTCGACTTGAAAAGAATGGGAGAAATCTTAACTACTTAAAAATAATCTGTCTACATTGCAATTCACCATATGTTATGCACTATATCTTGCCAAATTTGTTGGTGATGAATATGAGGAAATGAGGCCTAGCCAAGTCTATTTGTTGAAGTACATTCCGATACATGATATTCAAAGAGAAATAGCAAAGAGGAAGGCCTGACTCACATTGCCGGACTAGCATTCTCAAATTTTCTTTCTTTCTGGATATTGCAGTAAGAGCTCGTTGATGAACTGTGCAAAATGCAGTACCATCTGATATGATGCTCATTCGTAAATCAAATGCTTTTTGGAAAAATCCATCGCGGTGGAAAAGAAAGATACTGCAAGTAGTTTTCAGACACTTGCTGCCACGTTCCTTGGTCAGAAAGCCGTCCCTCAAACTTGGCTCTTATTTGCATGTAAGAAGCAAAGCAAATAACCCAAATCTGCAATTGACCTGCGATGATCATCCAAGTACCCAGCTCATCACAAATATTATCCGCTATTGATTCAAAGTGGCCATCACCATAATCAAATACCATCCACTAGAGGTGCACAAAAGAACCCAGAATCACCGGGATCAGACTAGACCGAACCGACCGGTTCACAGATCCAATTTACTGGAACCAGTGAGTACCAGTCTGATCCCTTCCATGTCCTAACTACCATGTTATTTGAGTTACTTGTTGTTAGTAGCATAAAGGGCAAAGTTATATTTTGTCTCTTAGGTCTTTTAGGGTTTGGGTTACTAATGTATAAGTGCATGATTACTGAATAAGAAGTTGGTCTTTTCTCTCATATTCACATGGTATCAGAGCCTCATTAATCCCTAAACCCAAGTACTCGCGTTGACCACGTTGACCACCACCAAATCTTAGTCGCCCAGGTCTGCCGAACTCAGATCCGGCGTCAAGGAGCATCGAGGAGGCCCCGCGAGCCTCGCAGGGATGTCGGGGAGGCCCGGCGAGCCTCGCAAGGCCATCGGGAAGGCCCGGCGAACCTCGAAGGGGCATCGTCTAGGGCCAGCGAGCCTTGCAGGGGTGTCGTCCAGCTCCGGCGACTCAGTTCCAGCTCCAGCGACCCCTGTCCCAGGTCCGACGAGGCCAGATCTGATGTCCCCAGCTCCCAGCGAGCCTTACAGAAGCATCCTTCCGTTCGGTTTTGACTCACAGCCTACTTTCCTCTATTATGAACTATCTGGTTTTCAAGTTCTTTGTACAGCAGATCAATGGATATTGAAATCCAAAGTAGGAGTGTTGTTGAAGTGTTTACTCACTGATTATGACAGATTGTTATGTGGGTAAATGTGCTCTGGAGTGTTTCTTGATTTTATGAAGCTGATTATGTGAGTTTTGGAGCCTTTTGGAATTGATTATTTATGGTTTTTTGTGAGCTGATGTGATAAGCTTCGATTTTGGTGAATTATTGACCGTTAAGTATGGGTGATCCTAATAAAATTGAGGGTGGTTCAGGGAAGAACAATACTGTGATGACTGATGTAATTTCTTCCTCCTCAAATCGAATCACTGATAAGAAGCTTGAGGGTGGAGCTAACTTCCATCAGTGGAAGAAAATTGTGAAACTTACTTTGACAGGCAGGAATCAGCATAGACACTTAACTGAGCCTAAGCCCAGTGATTATGAGAATTGGGATGTTACTGATGCGCGTATTCTAGGCCAGATATTGAACTCTATTGAGAGTAATATAGTTGATATGGTAACTCATGTTGACACGATTAGAGAATTGTGGGAGTATTTGAATGTATTGTATTCGGGTCAAAATAACTTATCATGGATATGTGAGTTATCACAGGAATTTTACCGATTTGAGAAGAAGGGGCGATCTATTACACAGTATTTTGCTGATTTTAAGAGAATTTATGAGAAATTGAATGTTATTCTCCCTATTTCGACCAATGTTCAGCAGATGCAACTTCAGAGAGAACAATTGACTGTAATGGGTTTTTTTAGGTGGTCTTCCTCCTGAATATGAAACTGTTAGGTCTCAGATCACTCACAGATACGTTTGCTCAGGTTCTTCGAGTATCTCGTGAGTCTTCTTAGGATTTCATTTTTGTGGTAGATAATTCAGCCCTTGTATCACAGTCTAGAGCTGGTAGTGGGAATAGAAGTAATAGATAAAACCGTGAAGGTTATAATGGACGTGGTGGCCGAGGAGGAGGTCGAGTCATAGGAATAGGAAGAACCAAGGACCAGCAGCATCTTTATGGGCAATCTCAACCGTCTACTGATAGCTCAGGGCCAACACGGACCTGTCATTACTGTGGAAAACCAGGTCATATTCAGAGGTTTTGCTACAAGTTACATGGGAGGCCGGGGAATCAACAACAGTTTGCCAACACTACATCTGGTACTGACTCTTTTTCACAATCTTCTAAGAGCAAGATAGTGATTATGTCTGAAGAGGAATTTGCTCGGTATAATCAGTCTCAGAATTCACAGCCTACTTCTTCCACTGCTACTTTAGTACAGACAGGTAATGCCACTGCATGTGTTTCAGCTACTTCTCGTCCATGGGTTATTGACTCAGGGGCTTCTGATCACATGTCAAGTCTTTCAAGTATATTTTCCTCTCTCGCGCCATCTTCGTCCATAGTTACATTAGCTAATGGATCATCCACACGTGTTAAGGGAGTTGGCACAGCTTGTCCAACTCCTTCATTGCCGTTATCCTCAGTGCTTTTTCTTCCAAAATTTCCATTCAATCTCTTGTCAGTCAGTAAATTAACTAAAACCTTTCAATGTTTAGTAACATTTTATCCCGATTCTTGTATCTTCCAGGATTTGGCTACGAAGAGGACGATTGGTAAAGGACGTGAGGAAGGGGGGCTGTATGTGCTTGAAGACTCAACTTCGTTTGCATGTTCTAGTGTTACTTCTCTACATCAAATTCATTGTCGACTTGGTCATCCTTCTCTACAGAGTCTTCAGAAATTAGATTTCAGTTTCAAGTCTCTTTCTAGTTTGGAGTGTGAGTCATGCCAACTGGGTAAATTACATCGTGTTAGTTATCCACCTCGAGTCATTAAACGGAGTGAGTCTCCTTTTGTGTTAGTGCATTCAGATGTTTGGGGTCCATGTCATGTGACTTCCAATTTGGGTTTTAGATATTTTGTTACCTTTGTTGATGACTATTCCAGAGTTACTTGATTATATCTAATGAAAAATCGTTCAGAATTGTTTTCTATTTTTCGTGCATTTATATTTGAAATTTATACTCAGTTTGGTATGCATATTAAGGTTCTGCGTTCTGATAATGCAAAGGAGTACTTTTCTGCACTTTTCTCTGATCTTATGACACATCATGGTATGATTCACGAATCTTCCTATCCCGATACACCACAACAAAATGGTGTTGCTGAAAGGAAAAATCGACATTTGTTGGAAGTTACCAGATTTATGTTGTTTGAGATGAAGGTTCCTAAAACCTTTTGGTCTGATGCTGTCTTGACTGCTTATTATCTTATTAATCGCATGCCTTCTTCAGTTTTGCAAGGTGGTATTCCATTTTCTACTTTGTTTCCAAATCACTCACTATTTGAATTACCACCTCGTATATTTGGTTGTGTGTGTTTTATCTGTGATCATCGACCAGGATTATCAAAACTTGATCCCAGGGCTATCAAGTGTGTGTTTCTTGGTTATTCTCGTACTCAAAAGGGCTATCGTTGCTTTTCTCCATCATTGAAAAAGTATTTCATAACGGCTGATGTTTCATTTTTTGAATCCACTCCTTATCATGATATTCCCATTTCTGTGTCTGAGTTGGATGACGACTTCCATGTTACTACCATTAAGTCAACTGTTCCTGCTACTACACCTGTATCACAAGCACCACTTCCATTGCAGGTTTATACTCGCCGTCCTCAGGTACATACTTCCTCCCCCCCTACAGTCACTACTACGTCATCTTCCATCCTAGATCCTCCTTCTCCTAAATCTGATCTTGATCTTCCTATTGCTCATCACAAAGGTACACGTACTTACACTCAACATTCAATCGCTAATTTTATTTCATACTCTTCTATGTCTCCTTCCTTTCGATCCTTTCTATCCACTATTGAGCAATATCCTGTTCCTAAGTCAGTATCTGAGGCATTAAAATGCTCTAACTAGAGGATGGCTATGGAAGAAGAATTACAGGCTTTACGAGATAATCAAACTTGGGACTTGGTATCTCTTTCTCCAGGAAAAACGGCAATTGGTTGTAGATAGGTATATGTTGTGAAAGTCAATCCCGATGGTTCCCTTGCTCGCTTAAAAGCACGACTTGTTGCGAAAGGGTATGCTCAAGTATATAGAGTTAATTATCTGGATACCTTCTCTCCTGTTGCCAAGCTTACTTCTGTTCGTATTTTGATCTCTCTTGCTGCTACATATAACTGGCCATTATTTCAGCTTGATGTCAAGAATGCATTTTTACATGGCACTCTTCATGAAGAAGTGTATATGGAGCAACCTTTGGGTTTTGTTGCTCAGGGGGAGTTTGGAGGACTAGTTTGCAAATTAAAAAAATCTTTGTATGGGTTGAAGCAATCTCCACGGGCATGGTTTGGAAGATTTTCTGAGGTTGTACATTCTTTTGGGCTGTCTAGATGTGGTAATGATCATTCTTTGTTTTGCAAACAGACAGGTGAAATTAAGTTATTCTTGATTGTATATGTGGATAATATTATAATCACGGGAGATGACTTGGTTGGTATATCTGAACTGAAAGTGTATCTTCAGAAACAATTTTAGACAAAGGATTTAGGAAAGTTGAAGTACTTCTTAGGAATTGAAGTGGCACAGTCACAGAAAGGAATCGTTCTGTCACAGAGAAAATATGTCCTGAATTTACTTACTGAGACAGGTATGTTGGGATCAAAACCTTTTGATTCACCTGTGGAACAAGGAGTTAAGCTAGTTGCTAAGGGAGGGGAACTTCTTGATAATCCTGAAAGATATAGAAGATTGGTAAGGAAACTGAATTATCTCACAGTTACTCGACCAGATATTGTCTTTCCAGTTAGTGTGGTGAGTCAGTTTTTGTCTTCCCCTCGTACATCTCATTGAGATGCAGTAATTCGAATTTTGAGATACTTAAAGAAGACTCCAGGAAAAGGAATTGTTTATCAAAATCATGGTCATAGTAGAATTGAAGGGTTTTCTGATGCTGATTGGGCAGGGTCTCCAGATGATAGAAGATCAACTATTGGCTATTGTACATTAGTTGGAGGAAATCTGGTGTCATGGAAGAGTAAGAAGCAGAGTGTTGTTGCTCGCTCCAGTGCTAAGTCAGAGTATAGAGCTATGGCACAAGTTACATGTGAATTAGTGTGGATTAAGCAGTTGTTGACTGAGCTAGGCTTGAAAGCTTCAATTCCTATGTCTTTGTGGTGTGATAATAAGGCTGCAGTACATATATCTTCCAATCCCGTGTTTCATGAGAGAACAAAACACATTGAGGTTGATTGTCATTTTATTCGAGAAAAACTACAAAGTGGAATGATTGTCCCCAGTTATGTTAGAACTGGTGAACAACTTGCAGACATTTTTACTAAACCTTTGGGTTGTGGGAGGATAGAACATATTTGTAACAAGCTAGGCATGATTGATATCTATGCTCAGCTTGAGGGGGAGTGTTAGTAGCATAAAGGGCAAAATTGTATTTTGTCTCTTAGGTCTCTTAGGGTTTGGGTTACTAATATATAAGTGCATGATTATTGAATAAGAAGTTGGTCTTTTCTTTCATATTCACACTTGTCAACACTTATCAATTCAAAGTGACCATCATCGTGATCGAATTAGATCCAGGCATCCACTTTCATGTATGCATCATCTTTGAAGTAACGATGGTAGATAGGACATCGAAGGGATCAGATTGTGCAAGGAAAAGAGTATAAAAGAAAACTAGTATCTGCCCATGATATTTGTGCACAAAGTCAGAATTGCATGACTTTAGTACTCGGTAGAGTTATTGCTATTAACATCGAGTTTATTCAAGAACATCCTCACACCGCTTGATCATCTGTATGAGTCTCACCTGATTGATAAATATTATAAACCAAAAGCACTAACCGGCGAGTGCATCTACCAATTGAAACAGAGATTTCTTCCGGAACCTAGGTATACTAGAAAGAAATCCACCTTCCACCCCTCCAAAAGCCTTAGAATGAAGCCAGAGAAATAATCTCCCAGACTTAAAACAACTTCATTAATGGGATGTGGAACTCAATCAGATGAAGTGTGAAAGAAAACTTGCCATTAATCTGGTTTACTCATCATCCCATTTCAGATATATATAAAAAAAAAAATGGTGTACATCTTAGAGACAATGGAGAGTTCAACTAGAAGAAGTGGTTTCTTTTGTCACGAGATACTTAACCCACAACTCTGTTGTCAATATATCTGCAGAAAAACCCCTTTCGACCATTTCATTGACAAGTTGTGCTGCCCTCGTACTTTCGTTATTTCTTAGCAGTCCATGGATGATTGTGTTATAAGTGACACCATCTGGAAAGCATCCATTTCCTTTCATCCCCTTGAGCAGCTGATATACTTCCTCCGTGCGTCCTCCTTTGCACAACCCATGCATGAGAGTATTATACGTCTGCACGTCAGGCTGTGAGCCTCGAGCACGCAAACAATTGAACAGCCCCTTAGCATCGTCGACCTTTCCGGCATTACACATGCCATTTATTAGGATATTGTAAGTCACAATGTTTGGGACGAATTTGGAATCTTCCATCTTTCGAAGCAATGTAATGGCCTTGTCAATCTGCTGGACTTTACACAAGCCATCCAGGAAAGTGCTCAAGATGTAATGATCTAGAGATAGACCGCGAGATTCCATCTCGTAAATTAGCTCCTCCGCGACTTGAAGGTTCCCAATCTGGCAAAATCCATTTACGAGAGTGCCGTATGTGATGACGTCAGGAATCAAGCCCCTCTGCAACATGTCTCCGAAAAGCATCTTTGCCTTGTCAACTCTTTTTGCTCCGCAGTATCCGTTAATCAACGTGTTATAGCAAACAACATCAGGCGAGCAGCCTCTTTCAACCATCAAATTAAACACTTCCATGGCATCGTTCATTCTATTTTGCAAACAATAACCATTCATCAATGTACTATAAGTGAAGCTAGCAGGCATTTCACCTAATTGAATCATTTGGTCGACTATGGCCTCCGCCTCCATAAGCATTCCCTGTTTGCAATGTGCATCCACAAGAATACTGAAGGTTCGAACATTCGGCGTTGTTTTGCTTCGCAACATATGGTTCGTCAGTCTTCGACCCTCTTTCAATTTGCCGAAATTGCAGAATCCTTGAACGACGGAGGTATAAGTAAAGACGTTCGGTTCAATTCCTTCCTTCCTCATCTTCTCCAACAAGACCGTAGCATCGTTCCATTGGCCTTGGTTGCATAAGCAATGAACCATCGAGCTATAACTGAATATGTCGGGTTGGATCCCTCTGCTCGTCATCTCTTTCAACAATACGAGAGCTTCTTCCATCTGGCCTTCAATGCACAGGCCATGGATCAAGGAGTTATAAGTAACAACATTAGGTTGGATGCCTTTTCTACTCATAATTTCGTGGAGTCTCAAGGCCTCTGTGATCAATCCCTTCTTGCAAAGACTATCGATTATTATGCTGTATGCGAAGGAATTGACGCTGTAACTCCTCTCATCCCAGTCCTGTAGCAATTCAAGGGCCAATCTGGTGTCACCCGCCCTGCATAACCCCTTCACGATTATCGCATACGTCGTCTCATTAGGTTCGGGGCCATTTCGTCCCATATCATCGAGCAACCTCAACGCTTGATCTGTTTTGCCCTTTATAAAGAGACCATCAATCAGGGTGCTCAATGCCACCACATCGATGTGAAACCCCAGCTTCAAGATTCTACCCAGGATAGACAAACCCAAATCAACCCGCCTCAACCGGCAAAAGCAATTGAGAGAAATCGTCAGCAAAACATGATTATCTTCAATCCAAAAAGAATGCAGCTGCTGAATCAACCCGATCGCAGTGGAGTACTGCTTCATCCTCACAGTAGCACCCAGCAGTAGACAAAAATCCTCGGAAGAAGGTAGAGGGTTCGCCTTCATCATTTTGACGAAGCAACGCATGGCATCACCGACACTCGTAAACACACCGCCAGCTCTGCAATTTTTCCTCACGTAACTTAAGAGCTGGTTCCGGTCGTCCCAGTTAGGGTCAGGGATCGAACAAAGCCTCCGACGACCGCGAGACGAGAAAGGGAGAGAAGAAGGATGAGGGAGATGGAGACTCGTTCGCTTCATCAGCAGATGAAATCTGAAAACTGAAGAGATTTTTGCTTTGGGCTCTCTCTCTCTCTATCTACACCAAGGGGCAAGGGATGCGACTCTAAGGAGCCGATACTAAGCTTGATTGATATGCCACGGTGGCAAAATCAAGTGGGACCCATAATTTCTGCTTTTTCTCACCTTCGTTACGCACGCCCTCCTCCTCCGTTTTTTTTTTTTCTCGGATCCGGCTAACCTAATATTAGAATTTCTATATCATGAATAACATTACTCAAATCAAATCATCCATTTTTATTTGGACGGCTAAGATTGAGCCACGTTATTTATTAAAAGAGAGAGAAAAAATTAGACGGAAATTTAATTTAATGGTTAACAAACCTTTTGATCATTATATCCCATGCATCCTCTCTCTTTCTCCTTTTTTTTTTTGCGGGTGGTTTTAATTAGCAGAATATGTGTCAACAGACATCTGAAATTAAAATCTTCAAAAAGAAGAAATTTCTATCTACAGGCGAGAGTTCACGTTAACTATTTTGGCGAACTTAGCATAAAGAGTTGCGTCCAAAGCATTTACAGTAGGATAATACGAATTCATAACACGAGTTTGCATGATATCTCATCTGCATTAACGAAGCATCACGACAAAGAAAAGGAAAACAAGGTGGAAGAAATCAGTGCTCATCTTCTCCATGAACTTTGTTTACCACATGCACACTTCAATCAACGAAGCATCCCCATCATCCAGAATCGACCTTACTCGACAAATTAAGGCATGATGTCAGAAGTTAAACTTTTGGTTCATGGGTCAACCGTTACACAATTTACAGACACGTTGTACGATATATAATGAAACAAAGGTTGTTCGAGTAAAATGGACTGCTTAGGGCAAGTGGATAAGGCACCAGGATGTTGAATGAACTTGTTGTAAACCACCTACCTACTGGGCAAATCGCGTGATCAGCTGTATCCATAAGATTGTTGGCGATTCGGAACTGCACAACAGAAACGATGGCAAACTAGATCATGTCCTTTGAGAACAGAAACTTCGATCAGTGATCAGATTCCTTGCTTGACCGACATTTCAGTGAAGCGATATGGTGAGCGTAGATGCGACGCCCTTTAACTTGGCCGTCGGCCCGAAAGGAAAGCGAAACACAAATACTTAATCTCAACGTACTGTAGGTCCTTGGATTCTATCAGATAAGCAGCAGCGCTGATCGACTAATGTGTTCGACCCGGAAACGGTACTGCAATTAGAGAATTGTTACCTCTAGATTCATAACATGTCTGCAGGACCAATGACTCCAATGAGCTTGATTGCACTTTCTGGCTCATCCTTTGGGAACAGTCCGTTGCTAATGGACAACACGAAATTTAAAGCCAAATTTGCTGTAGAGCGTCTGAGTCACATTGCTACAGAGTATATAAACAATAATATTCCTCAGAATTCCATGGTTGGTCTAAACAATGACCAATGCCTTCTTCACGTATGCAGATTCCATATGAATCATAGCCATGTAAATTGCAATTCAAAAATTACTTTAGAGCACAGAATCAAGCATCACACAGACGCCTAAAACGATCGAATGTCTGTCATCAAGCTTGCTTCCAAAGTGCATCTAGGAGAGTTATTTCCTTGCCTGTCGGTAGTTTACCACATCGATTGCAAGCAACATTCTGTCCTCCTTCCCCATCAACGTAAGACCGGTCTCCGAAACACTTGCAACCTACTGTGATTGCATCAGGGAACAAAGAGTAGGGGGCGCGACGAGAGGCAGACGGTCTAGGCAAATCCTGCTGTCCTAACTCAAACAGATGAAAAATGGCAAGGATAAATGAAACAGATGAAAGATGGCAAGGAACATGTCTCCATTGAGAGCCAAGCCTATTCATTGGGGAAAGTAATCCGATTCGACGGAAAAGACAATGGAAAATAACATCATCTGGGCCTGAGATCAAGTTGATTGGAGTTGCTCCAAGTGTCTACGGGGTTGGGCACGGGGAATGTCTATCAACAGCAGTCATGTTAACCCGTCAGCAGATGCTCTTCGTAAAATCCGTAGCGGTGCGGAGGAAAAGATGCTGCAGGTAGCTTTCAAATGCATCCAGCCATGTTCGTTATGTAGGAACCAAATAAAAAAGAAGGAGGAATTTTGCGGAAGCTTGGAGGATTTAATTTGGAGAGAATAACAAAAACACAAATGAGAGAGCAATACTACAAAATACCTTTGCCAAGGTTTTACACAAAGAAAATCAAGCTTTGCTCTAAGCTTGTTTGTTGACACCTGATTTTTAATCATTTTTTCTATTGCTAAAGTAATAAAAAATCCATAAAAATTCATAAAATTGAAAAATCAACTTTGGGGACCTTAGCCAAGCCTAGGGAACCAATTTTGACCAAAAAATGATTTTTCATATTTTCAGTATTTTTACGTATTTTTTATTTATTTATTTTCGAAAATTAATAGAAAATCCATAAAAATTCATAAAATTGAAAAATCAACTTTGGGAACCTTAGCCAAGCCTAGGGAACGAATTTTGACCAAAAAATAATTTTTCATATTATATATATTTTAATTTTTTTTAAAAAAAATACAAAAATATTTGAAAATTTTGGAAAAATAACATTTGAGGCCAAAAAATACACAAAGATAGTTAATATTTTTATTTTAAATCTATTTTCATATTGGCCATCGCAAATTCAGAAAAATTCAATTCGAGTCACGTGTTCCTTCACGAGTATAATCTCGAATCGGGCCTAAAAAAAATTTAATTTGAGTCAACTTATTTTTAACTTTCACTTTTTATGAGTTGTGACATTGTCTTTTAATATTTTAAATTTTCATCTTGGCCCAATTATACCCAGAATGACTTAATTTTGCAAAAGGGCTTTAATTAAATTATGCATTATTTTCAGCGATAAGAAATGAGCTTAAATTTGACATGTGGTAAATTTTGGTGTGTCAAAAATTGTGAGGAGATTTGGACTTAAAGAAATATATTTTTTCAGGGACTGAATTGTAAATACTTAAAATTCAAGGACTAGAGTGCAAATACCTAACTCTTGAAGGATTATTTTACAAATAATAAAAAGAAGAGTTAGTGGATAAATTAGAATAGAGAAGGGAAGATGAAGAAGAGGAGATGAAGAAGAGAAGTTGGAGAAGAATGGATGGAGAAAATAAGATAAGAATAGAGAAGGGAAGATGGAGATGAAGAAGAGTTAGTAGAGAAATTAGAATGGAAGATAAGAATAGAGAAGAGAAGATGGAGATTAAGAAGAGTTAGTGGAGAAATTAGAATGGGAGATAAATATGGAGAAGGGAAGATGAAGATGAAGAAGAGTTAGTGGAGAGATTAGAATGTGAGATAGAGATGGAGAATGGAAGATGAAAATGAAGAAGAGTTAGTGGAGAAATTAGAATGGGAGATAGAGTTAGTGGAAAAATTAGAATGGGAGATAGATGAGTAGGTTATAAAAGGAGGAAGAAATGAGCTTGAAAGAGGATTCTTGAGAGAGAAAATTTGAAGTGTTTGGGAGGATTTTTTTTGGAGAGAAAATTTTGGATGTTTGAGAGAGTTTTGGGAGATTGAAGAAAAATTTGAGAGAAAGAAAATACCAAAAGAGAGAGAATTTTGAAGATGATGGGAGTTCAAAGCTAGGGATTATCATCACAAATTCCTTCATCGATCAATATAAATCAAGAGTTCATCCTCGTCAACGAGCAAGCAAATTCGAGCTAAGTGTTTTTATTTATTCATTTGTTTATGGTTTTACTTGCAAATTAGCACAAATTGTATACACTTTCTCCATCTCCTCTTTTTTTTTTCCATATTTTATGTCAGGAGAAGGATATCTCTACGTCAACAGCAAAAATCTCGTAGATATGCAAAAATCGGCCCAGACAAGCTCCTAAGCTGTCCACCGATTTCTCAACTCATCTGTGACTAAAAGTCCCTCTTAATTCAAAAGAAACTCTCTATATTGGGAACATAGAGAGCGAAAATCAATTATAGAAATCCCTCCCAAAAAAATGGGAGATAAGTACTCTTTCCACTCTTCTGGTTTTAGGTGCAGATTAGCACATATTTTGTATACTGACACTTCACTCTATTTTATGTTAGGAAGCCGCAGCTCTATATCAATGGTCAATCCTATGGAAGCACAAAATCGGCTTGGAGGAGTCCTCAAGCGCGCACAAATTTCAAATTGTTGAATCAATTCGTTGTATTTCATTTTAAAAAATTCATACCCCAAAATGGAGAGGACAAAGTCCATCCGCAATTTAAATACCTGCACCATAAATCCCAAAGGGAAGAGCCAAGCCAATGCTTAGCCTCCCATTGGAGGTTTTTACTTATAGTAGTTAAATACCTACAACTTAAATACCTGCACCTTAAATCCCAAAGGGAAGAGCCAAGCCAATGCTTAGCCTCCCATTGGAGGTTTTTACTTACAGTAGTTAAATACCTGCACCTTAAATCCCAAAGGGAAGAGCCAAGCCAATGCTTAGCCTCCCATTGGAGGTTTTTACTTACAGTAGTTAAATACCTGCAACTTAAATACCTGTACCTTAAATCCCAAAGGGAAGAGCCAAGCCAATGCTTAGCCTCCCATTGGAGGTTTTTACTTACAGTAGTTAAATACCTGCAACTTAAATACCTGTACCTTAAATCCCAAAGGGAAGAGCCAAGCCAATGCTTAGCCTCCCATTGGAGGTTTTTACTTACAGTAGTTTAAATACTTGCAACTTAAATACCTGTACCTTAAATCCCAAAGGGAAGAGCCAAGCTAATGCTAGGCCTCCCATTGGAGGTGTTTATTCACTGTCATGTACTTCCTATAATTTAATTTTTGAATCATCAGACCCAAAAGATGAGTAGGTCGTAATACTGCACAGAAGTCGTTAACACACTCTCTCTTTCGGCTTCAGGGAATCTTTAACACTTAAAAAAATATAACAAATAAAAATATATACCATCCATGCATCCTATTTAAAAAAGTGAAAACACAAAAGAGAATACCCTACTAGAGCTTTAGGAATAAACCAAGCCTGAGTTGCCGGATTAGGATATCCATGAAATTAAGGTACCGAAAGGGCATTAGTTTTAATTAACTAGTGTAACCAAGTCCCCGAGCTCCTAATCTCTGGTTCGCAGGAATAAATTAGTTCTCCCGCTAATTTATTTAGGTTTCTAATCGACCTACCAAGAACGATTAGTGGCGACTCCAAATTTCAAAATCATTTAAACAAAAACCAAAGTTGCGATTCGGTAGGGCTTGGGAGGGTCCGCGTTAGGTTAGTCAAATCTAATTAACCTAATAATCCGTTAACCCCTTTTAAAATTTAAAATTTTTTTTTAGAGGGTCGCGACAGACTGGCGACTCCACTGGGGAAGGGATTTTTAAATTTTCGAAAAAAAGATACCAATTGGAATACTTGAATTTTTTCGAAATTTTAAAAGTCTTAGTGGACTTAGGCCAATGAAAATTTCATGGATATCTCGCTTCTGGCGATCTTGTTTGGGACTCATTCTATAGGTGTTATATGTTTTTGCAGGATGGGAGTTATAAGGGGCGGAGTGTTTGGCTAACCCCTTTGTTTTGCAGGCTCGGTGTTGGGTTTATTTGTTTAATTTCGCACATTTTTAGAAGCGCTGTTTTGATATCAATTGTTGTGCATGTCTTGCATACTCTGAGGATCACGACACCTGCACACACAAGCGTCTAAACCCAAGTCGCGAAATTCTTCCTAGAAAACCATAGATAGGGATCGAATATGCAAAGCTCTTGCGTCGATTGCGCTCGGGTTGACCATATTTTATCCCGCTCATTATCTGAATTGACAATTCTTCCCATTGTGATCTGATTGCGCGGAGGGTAAGGTTGTCAATTCAGATAGTGGGGGCCTTTTAGGTCCATACCCTGTCTCTCCTTCTTTTATTTTCTAGAGTTCACTCCTCACTTGAGTCATGCGCATGACTATGTGATTTGCATTTCTCCAAGGTAAAAGTAAGTTCTCTAATTTTATCTTGTATTTATTTTCGGTCGGTTCATGCTAGGTGTTAGTCAGTTTTTGAGCTTGATATTACAACCATTCTTTTAAAAGAAAATAAAAATTAAATTTGTCCCTCATTTCTTTTAAAAAATTTTGAAAAAATGATGTGAAAAATCCCTTCATGGGAATTTTATTAACCCATAAGGGATTTTTGTCATGTTTTTATTGCTTCAATAAAAATGAAATTTTCCTGAAAAAATTTTCCTCTGAAAATTTATTTCAATAAAAAGAAAAATTCCCTCAAAAAAAAAAAACTCTAGTAGACATCAAGTGATTTTATCACATTTTTCAAATTATAAAAACTTGCAAGAAAATTCTTCTCGAGAAATTCGCTCATGTTTTTCTAAGAAAATTTTCTCTAAATAAAATTAGACTAATGTCTCGGGGGAATTGTGTTGACCAATAAGAGATTTTTGTCATGTTTTTCTTGCTTCAATAAAAATGAAATTTTCCTGACAAATTTTCCTTTAAAATTTTATTTCGATAAAAGAAAAATTCCTTCAAAAAAAAAAACTTTGGTAAACATCAAGTGATTTTATCACATTCTTTCAAATTATAAAAACTTGCAACAAAAATTCTTTTCGAGAAATTTGCTCATGCTTTTCTATGAAAATTTTCTCTAAATAAAATTAGACTAATGTCTCGGGGGAATTTTGTTAACCAATAAAGGATTTCTGTCATGTCTTTCCTGCTTCAATAAAAATAAAATTTTCCTGACAAATTTACCTCTGAAAATTTATTCTGATAAAAAGGAAATTCCTTCAAAAATTTTAGTAAACGTCAAGAGATTTTGTCACATTCCTTAAAAAAAATAATAAAAAAAGAGTAATAAATCTGCAAAAAAATTATGTATTAACCCATTTCTTCCTAAGGGAATTTTTTTTTTCTGATTTCTCTATAAAATAGAAAAAATCAAATTGGACTAATATAGGAGTCATGGACCGACATTCCTTGTGTCGCATACTAATTATATCATTTTCTTTTGCAGGGAGATCCTAGATACCCTAGACGGGTGTAAAAATTAAGTTCAAAATATATCAAGAATCATCTCCAGAAATACCAAAAGACGAAAAACACCGAGGCTTCAACCGTTAATTCCGGGGGGCAAACGAACACTGTCCATCTTTGACAGACAGAAGGATCCAGCGTCTTTTGAAAGACAATATGGATTATATAATCAGAACCCATGAAACAAATACCTTTACCTGATTAAATCAACCAGAGACCGATCTTAAAATTTCCTCTTATCCGAAACATGCGGAGGGCTTTAGAGGACCGAGGTTCTATTAATGAACGTGGCCCACAGGAATTTCTCCCGACGCTACAGGCGACCGACACGAGCAAGTGGACGCCGAAAGAAATAAAATATGGATAAAAGTGGGCACACAACAGGTGGCCGGATTTATTACCAGCGCACTGATCGAGTTGTCATAGTGTTATTGTTTGTGATCTCAAGATGGATAGTGGGGGCCACCGCCGAACCCTTCATCAATGTTCTCGATATCATCGTCTGGAGCAATTAAACAAGAACATCAAGAAAAACATTAAGCCTCGACATCTTCGGTACCTCAAATCGTTCTGTTATGCTATGCGGAAGAAACGATAGCAGGAAAATTAAACAAAAAAAAAAAACACGTGAAGCTTTTCTTTCATTCCATTCATCAAAGAGCATTACAACAGCTCACTGGGGAGGAAAAGTAAAGCCAAACTGAGCCCTGATAACCATTACGAAGGAGCTCAACTGACTCTCCAAACAGTTGATGCTCCGGGTGCACCGGGCGTTCTCAGGATCAAGCTCCGCGAGCCTAAAGAAGAGGCGATCGCGCTTCTCCTTAGCCTGGGCCATACTGGCCTCGTAATGCTCGACAGCAAACTCCAAGTCCGAAATCGCCGCCCTCTCGAAAGCAATATCTGCCGTAATGTCATCAAGTCTCTCCTGCAGCCAACCGCATTTGCACCTCATCATAATATTGCTCGGCTCCTGTTCGGCGTAAGTTCGGACCAAGGCCAGACGGTCCACCAACTTTCCCCTCTCACGAACTAGCCACGAAATCTGATCATTGGCAAACTTGAAGGCTTTCTTGTGATTATCAGCCATAAATGTGACTATTTCCAGGCGCTCGTGCCGGTCTCGGTAACGAGCTTTCACGACGGCAGTCACAATGACCGTCTCATAAGCGCGGTTATAGGCAGCCAGAAAATTAATGAAGAGGGTCGGGAAGTTCCGATACTCCCTCCCCAGTTGGGTACCCTCAACAGAAGCAGCGTCTAGGGTCCTGAATAAACCGAGGATTTCAGCCTCAACGGTAGAGTTTTGGGCTATATGAGCGTAACCTCTACCAAGAAGATTGTAGAGTCTCTCCCACCCAGCCAGGATTTCGGCGGAGAAGGTATGGTTAGGAGAATTGGCCATTTTTGAAAGCAGATCACGAAAGAAAGGAGGAGAGAGGCGAGGTAGATGATCGGAATGCGAAGGTGATAATATGCTTCAATTTAAATAATGATTTCACAGGGGCAGTCCTTATTGGTCGAGTTTTTTCTATCTACCATTCTCTGTCGGCAACACCCCCGCTGGCTCGAATTCCAGTCAAGCGGCAACCTCAAGCTGAGCAGACCCGACGTCTCTGCAGAAAAGTTGGACGGGCTGCCACCACTTTGAAAAAGAAAGAATAAAAAACGAGCTGAGTGGGAGACAAAGAAATTTTCGGCAGAAAAGGAGATACGACTCGTCTTTATTGGAGGACCCGCCAGTAAATCGACGGTGGAGATCTTGACAAGGGCCCTCTACCACGAAAAGAAAAAAGGAAGACGAACTGAGCGAGAAATAAGGATTTCCCCTTTGATCAAAAGCTGAATATCAGATTTTCTCCCTCGAAAAATCTAATAGCACTGCCCGTGAAGAGGGAAGTCGTTGCTATTGCCAGAGAGAGAACTTGTCCTCATTTGATAGTGAGAGTTCATTCGCAAGAACTCGCAGGAGAAAGATAGAGAGGAAGGAGTTCTCGTGGGAGAGGAATTCAAAACCTTCACCATCAAAGCATCGGCTTTCAAAGCCTGTTACGAGAAACCATCGACGATCCCGTGATCCCTCAAGTCCAAGAAGACATCCTGAGGCGGTCTCGAGTCGGCAGTCCTAGATCCAGAAATATGTCGAGCATTAGGGAAACGGGCGCATGTTCAACCCTGGTCGAAGCTAATGAAGTTCCTTACCCTGAGGGTCTACTGGTCATGGCCATTGACGGTAATCCAGTCTCTCTGTCAATCCTTGTTACCGTATTGAGAAAATGCCGGTATAAGGTTGTAGCTCAAGCAAAGGCGACAGAGGCCTTAGAGATATTAAGGAGGAGTGGTGACCAGTTTGATATCGTCCTCACCGCCATGGTAGGGATTGACATGGATGTTTTCACTCTCTTGGAAGTCATCAATTCTAAATTAAACATGCCAGTCCTCGTAATATCGGCAAGCGATGATCAGCAAGCCATAATGAAGGCTGTCTTAAATGGGGCCCAAGACGTTGTAACGAAACCAGTTAGGGTTCAGATGCTTCAAAACATATGGCAGCACGTGGTAAGGAAGCAATTGCACGACCATGAGAACAAGCATCAAGCCTTCAATTTTGTTCCAAGCAACTGGAGAAAGAAGATGAGTTGGTCTCCCGAGCTGCATCGTATGTTTGTTAATGCAGTTCAACAGGTAGGAATCGATTTGGCACGGCCGCAACATATACTGGAAATTATGAACGTAGAGGGACTCACTAAAGCAAATGTTTCGAGTCATCTTCAGAAGTACAGAAAAAGGGTGAGAGAACACAATGCAGCTCAGAATCAAGAAAACCAAGGCGGGACTGATCCAAGCCTGAATGTCGAGTCTCCTCGCCACCATAAGTTCCGCGGGTTAGCATGGGGCGAGCCACTTCCCATCATCAACCAAGCCAGTAGCCGTGCCATCAATCCTCCAGGCGTTAATCAAAGTATCCCCCAGAATCACCCTAATGCTCTTCAAGAGTATAGACCGCAGGGGCAGTGTATTCAGACTCCTTGGTCTGAGCACCAACCCGTGGCTAGAATTCATCCCATGATCAGCGCGCCTGCGCAGCCAGAGAATCAGACAAGAAATTATCCTGAGCACTTCCACTTCTTTAATCCTCGAATGAAAGGAGTTTTTGGCAGCAGGACAGTTGGTGATCCCCACACTTTCTCGAGTAATGATGAAGGCTCCAGCACGAGAAGTCAAATTGCTCATGGCGAGGACAGAATGAGAAATCTATCGCCAGCATTTGCCAACAACAATGCCCAATTCGAGCATCAGTTGCTGGAAGGTTCAAGAGATTACCCAGATGATGAGCTTACTGCCCTGGTCAACCAGTTTAGGGTTGACAGACGTCCCAAGCCGCGATCAGGAGCCAGTGAGTAGGGACTCTCAAACATCGATCATCCACACCCGAACCAATACGAGACTAGCTGATTATCGAAGAGCCACAGGAGAGGCAGAACTGACCTTGAATAAGTGCACATTTTATTTCATGCTTAATTCCCCTGCGTATGATATTTTCCAGCTTTCTAGGTGTCTCGATTTAATTCAGGGACAAGGGGGCAATTTATTTATTTTTTTATCCCGTCGAATGCGTGAATCCCTTTTTATGCTAGATTTAGGGCGGATCAATTTGTGGTAACGTCGCTGACTGCCATAATGAGAAATGTTGAATGGCCTCACGTAGGGAAATTTCAAGTGAAATGCCCAGGCGAGCTCGAAGACGGGTAATTGTGTGTCGTTCCAATTTACCCTCAATCGTTGCAAAATGCTAAATTGGATTTGTTCCATTCTCACCCAGGGAATCGCAAAGTGCCTCAAGAGTGTCGCAAAATGAAATGACCCAATGGAACGCGATAGGACTCATTTGCCTCGAAGGTAACCTTCAAATTAAAGGAGCCCTCCGGTCCACGGACCCGATGGCATAGAAAATGATGATGGTCCAAGGCAACCCGAAAGAAAATAAGGCCCAACTAAGCAAAGCACTTACGTGGCAAGCTCAAAGTGAAGGGCAACTCGGGACATACAATTCAATCCAGTCCAAATGAAGGAACTTCCTCAATTCAAATTCAATAGAAGTACACACAAGGGTAAAACAGTATCGTTCCAATTTTTCTAGAATATGAAGAACATATACTGCCGCATTCTCTTTCATTTTTGCAGGGGAAGTCTCTACTGGCCAGATTTTCCTGTCTAACATTCCCTATCAGTATCACCTCCGCTACTCGTCTCCAATCTCCAGCCAAGCAAATCCGACGTCTCTACGGCAAAGCTAAACGGGACGCCACTACTTTGAAAAAGAAAAGATAAAAAATAAGCTGAGTGGGAGACAAAGACATTTTCGGCAGAAAAGAGATACGACTCGTCTTTATTGAAGAACTCGCCAGCAAATTGACGGTGGAGACAACAACAAGGGGCCCTATCACGAAAAGATGGAAGGAGACGAGCCGAGCAAGAGACACGATAAGAAAAGAGGATTGAGAAAGGCCGGACCCTTGGAAGAAGCAATACAGTTGCTAAACCCACGTTTAATTTTAAAAGAGACGCCATGCTCGGAAGAGGGTCTTAAGGCATAGGCAATCGCTCAGAAAAATTCAAAGAGAGTGAAAACACCGGAAACGAGTAGCAAATCTTGAGAAATCATCAATCAAATCAAAGATGTCTCAACCCAATACTCCCGAGAGCTATCATTGCCTGCTAAATATGGGAGAGGAAGAGTTCGAAGCCATGTTTGGGATCGAGCCTATGGAGCTTGGCTCTTCCGCCGACGACGTCCAAAATCTCAGTAAAGATAAGGATAATAACGGTAAGGGTCAAAAGAAGCGTTACCGTCGCCATACTAAGGAGCAGGTACAAAGGCTTGAGGATTTCTTCAGAACATGCCCTATGCCAGACGGCAAACAGAAAATGGAACTGAGTCAAGAGTTAGGACTTGAACCTTTGCAAATCAAGTTCTGGTTTCAAAATAGGCGAACCCGAATGAAGGCTCGTCATGAGCACAACGAAGCCGAGTTTCTAAGAGTTGAAAATGAAAACCTCCGAGCGGAAAACAAGATGTATAAAGAGACTTTTGACTCCGCCACCTGCCCCAACTGCAATAGCCTCCTCCTCACCCTCGATGAAATGTATGATCTGAGGATCGAAAATGCACGTTTAAGAGGTGAGTTAGACCAGTTTATAACAGGATCGAGTTCTGTTGGAGGAGGGTACAAAAGGACCAATGATACTGGATCAGCATCAATACCTCCCGAGGAAGAAGGGACAGATCACCACAAAGCGGACATTGACGATGATCTTTTCGCCATAATCAACCAGTTTGATATCGGTAAAGCATCGGGACTGTGATGCACTTGTTCAGCCAGTGACCACGAGACCTTCAATATGGCCGATGCATACCTAATTTGGGATGAAGCCAGCTGATCATGGGAGAGCCTGCAGAGGAAGCGGAACTAATCCTGAATGAGTGAATGTGTTTTATTTCCTTGCGTGATGTGTTTTTCTGCTTTTGTGAATGTGTAAAAGCAAGGAGTAATAATCCGACTTCCCCCTATTAAATGCTCGAATCCGCCACCTCACCAACCTCGCGACGAATTGATGGCGAGTGAAAATCTGCATAAACCTGAAGGGTAACTCCGTATCGTTTCAATTTACCCTCAGTTGCTCCAAGTTTTAAAATTAAGCCCCTTCTATTCTCAGGAAATTGCAAATCGACCCGAGAACGCAATCATATCCGAATACAGGTTGGATAAAATTTGGGGGCAAATCAACTCATGGGCATTACCACGGGATAGACAGCTTCGGACAAAGGAAAGTACAAGCGAAAGACGCGAACAATCTCAGAAATGGGTAATTCTGTATCGTTCTAATGTGCACATAATCATCTCAAGTCTTGAATTGTCTTATTCCATTCTTAACAGGGATTGCAAATTACCTCGAGAAATACCGTAACATGGCCCAAGGTGATACAACAGGGCTGTTTTATCCCCAAAGATTAACCTTTGAAAGGATAGCCCCATGGACACCTACGGTCCAATGGACCGAATGGTATGGGGGATGACAGTAGGTCCGAAATATCCTGAGTTCGATCCCCAAGGGTGGGAAATGTTGTATGTATTATAAATAAATGAAACAACTTTTTGTGCATTTCTTTTTTACAAACAGGAATACTCGACGAGTAATATCAAAGTCAGTATTTTACCATAGTCTTCTCATAATGGTGAGGCGCCCAACAAAAGTCGAGGAAAATTCAATCCAACAAAACTGGTAAAAGACTCGTGCAAGACATTCAAGATGAAGGGTAAATCAGTATCGTTTTCAATTTATCCCTTTTAATACTGGCTGATATGTCTCTTTTTCTTTTTACAGGAAATATTTACACTAACATTTAACATGTTGAAGGAGACAAATCCAAAAGAAAATTATGATCATCTGACAAGATCTATTTTGGTGAAAAATGGGGCAAATTGATCACAAGCTCTGAAGCGAAAAAGCAAATATGTCTTCCTTATCTCGTTTGATTTCAAGAATAATTTCTCTGCTTTTTGCAGGGGCATTCAACCGCTAAACCATGGCGGTCGCTGTCATTAAACCAACCGAAATGCTCCCTCACCCATATGCTTCATCGCGCAGGGGCAAAGTTTGGGACAAACCGCTCCTCGACATAAGGAGTGGGCTTCCCAATTTGTTCGATCCACCCATATACCAGGGGCAATTCAAATCCGCCCATGTTTGCACATTATATAAACACACATGATGCTAAAAATTGTCACATCGGCATTGTGTTTACACATTTCATGAATTATGTATGACTATTCCGCATGTTTAATTTACCGACTTCAACTTAGAGCATAAACTGCATAGGAGACGTCAAATGTGCAAAATGGGGCATAACAGGATGAGGAAAGGCAAACCATTTCCACACAGGTCTAACATTTTAATCTACAGATAAACAGCTTTTCTCCAGAGTGAAAGAAAGCCCTTTTCGGAATGAAGTCCCCCATTCAGATTACATTCGAGGTGTTCGTACTATAAGAACCTCCTTAAACAGAAGTGGTAATGCAATACATGATCTATATATTGATCGATTGCATCATGAGTTATTACACAGACTGCCTTTAATCATGGCAAACTTAGCAGAACAATTTTGCATGAACCAATGAACGCATTGATGAAAATGCTTGCACATGTTACCTCTGACATTGCCTGACAGGCAACACATTCCCGATGTTCGAGTTACCTTCCAAAGTCTTGAAGTTCATTCGGCGATTATTGAATGAACAAGCCTGGTTGTCGAGAAGCCACCAAGCATTTTTTCCAAATTCTCAGGTAAGTGTATCTTCAACCTGAACCTTTCAAGAGAATGAATTCTGACGGTTGTTGGGGTACTCGAATCCATTGCGGTACATACAGGTATCCACCTTCTTCAATAAAGCATGATTTGTCTCAAGAACAGAAATGTTCGAGACCTTTTAATCTCTGCCTCTTTGGTTTATTCCTAAAGCGACAGGAGAATATAATTTGGGTTTGAGCTTCTGCAGGATTCCTGGTCTCCCCAAATTTCAGAATGGCACCCTTTGAGGTACACCAAGCCCTTCTTACAGGCAAACTAAGTCCTTCTTACAGGCAAACCAAGTCCTTCTTACAGGCACAAAGTCCTTCTTACAGGCAAACAAAGTCCTTCTTACAGATACAAAGTCCTTCTTACAGGCAAATCAAGTCCTTCTTACAGGCAAATCAAGTCCTTCTTACAGGCAAACTAAGTCCTTCTTACAGGCAAACCAAGTCCTTCTTACAGGCACAAAGTCCTTCTTACAGGCAAACCAAGTCCTTCTTACAGGTACAAAGTCCTTCTTACAGGCAAATCAAGTCCTTCTTACAGGCATAAAGTCCTTCTTACAGGCAAATCAAGTCCTTCTTACAGGCAAAACAAGTCCTTCTTACAGGCATAAAGTCCTTCTTACAGGCAAATCAAGTCCTTCTTACAGGCACAAAGTCCTTCTTACAGGCACAAAGTCCTTCTTACAGGCAAATCAAGTCCTTCTTACAGGCACAAAGTCCTTCTTACAGGCATAAAGTCCTTCTTACAGGCAAATCAAGTCCTTCTTACAGGCATAAAGTCCTTCTTACAGGCAAACAAAGTCCTTCTTACAGGCAAATCAAGTCCTTCTTACAGGCACAAAGTCCTTCTTACAGGCAAAGTAAGTCCTTCTTACAGGCAAAACAAAGTCCTTCTTACAGGCAAATAAAGTCCTTCTTACAGGCAAATCAAGTCCTTCTTACAGGCACAAAGTTCTTCTTAAAGGCAAAGTAAGTCCTTCTTACAGGCAAATCAAGTCCTTCTTACAGGCAAATTAAGTCCTTTTTACAGGCAAATCAAGTCCTTCTTACAGGCAAATTAAGTCCTTTTGACAGGCACAAGTCCTTTTTACAGGCACCAAGTCCTTTTTACTGGCACCAAGTCCTTTCTACAGGCACCAAGTCCTTCTTACAGGTATCTCCATGTGGTGACCTACCATACGGGTCAAATCTCAATCAAAATTTAATCAGTAGAATCCTTTTATTAGGAATCTACCATGGTACGACCCACCATACGGGTCAAATGGTATGACCCACCATACGGGTCAAATTTTAATTCAATTTTTAATCAGTAGAATCCTTTTATTAGGAATCTACCATGGGTTGATCCACCATACGGGTTCAAGTTCACCCACCCTAAAGTTTTTTTATATAACGAATCCTTAGGTTCTCATTTCATTTTCAGTGGAACAATCATGTCACGACTCTTTTTATTTCCTTGTATTGAGTCGATAAGAATCCAGGTGTCATCTCGTCTTTGAAATGAACCTCTACCAAGCTTCCTTTCAAAGAGGGGCAGCTGTTGACACCTGATTTTTAATCATTTTTTCTATTGCTAAAGTAATAAAAAATCCATAAAAATTCATAAAATTGAAAAATCAACTTTGGGGACCTTAGCCAAGCCTAGGGAACCAATTTTGACCAAAAAATGATTTTTCATATTTTCAGTATTTTTACGTATTTTTTATTTATTTATTTTCGAAAATTAATAGAAAATCCATAAAAATTCATAAAATTGAAAAATCAACTTTGGGAACCTTAGCCAAGCCTAGGGAACGAATTTTGACCAAAAAATAATTTTTCATATTATATATATTTTAATTTTTTTTAAAAAAAATACAAAAATATTTGAAAATTTTGGAAAAATAACATTTGAGGCCAAAAAATACACAAAGATAGTTAATATTTTTATTTTAAATCTATTTTCATATTGGCCATCGCAAATTCAGAAAAATTCAATTCGAGTCACGTGTTCCTTCACGAGTATAATCTCGAATCGGGCCTAAAAAAAATTTAATTTGAGTCAACTTATTTTTAACTTTCACTTTTTATGAGTTGTGACATTGTCTTTTAATATTTTAAATTTTCATCTTGGCCCAATTATACCCAGAATGACTTAATTTTGCAAAAGGGCTTTAATTAAATTATGCATTATTTTCAGCGATAAGAAATGAGCTTAAATTTGACATGTGGTAAATTTTGGTGTGTCAAAAATTGTGAGGAGATTTGGACTTAAAGAAATATATTTTTTCAGGGACTGAATTGTAAATACTTAAAATTCAAGGACTAGAGTGCAAATACCTAACTCTTGAAGGATTATTTTACAAATAATAAAAAGAAGAGTTAGTGGATAAATTAGAATAGAGAAGGGAAGATGAAGAAGAGGAGATGAAGAAGAGAAGTTGGAGAAGAATGGATGGAGAAAATAAGATAAGAATAGAGAAGGGAAGATGGAGATGAAGAAGAGTTAGTAGAGAAATTAGAATGGAAGATAAGAATAGAGAAGAGAAGATGGAGATTAAGAAGAGTTAGTGGAGAAATTAGAATGGGAGATAAATATGGAGAAGGGAAGATGAAGATGAAGAAGAGTTAGTGGAGAGATTAGAATGTGAGATAGAGATGGAGAATGGAAGATTAAATTGAAGAAGAGTTAGTGGAGAAATTAGAATGGGAGATAGAGTTAGTGGAAAAATTAGAATGGGAGATAGATGAGTAGGTTATAAAAGGAGGAAGAAATGAGCTTGAAAGAGGATTCTTGAGAGAGAAAATTTGAAGTGTTTGGGAGGATTTTTTTTGGAGAGAAAATTTTGGATGTTTGAGAGAGTTTTGGGAGATTGAAGAAAAATTTGAGAGAAAGAAAATATCAAAAGAGAGAGAATTTTGAAGATGATGGGAGTTCAAAGCTAGGGATTATCATCACAAATTCCTTCATCGATCAATATAAATCAAGAGTTCATCCTCGTCAACGAGCAAGCAAATTCGAGCTAAGTGTTTTTATTTATTCATTTGTTTATGGTTTTACTTGCAAATTAGCACAAATTGTATACACTTTCTCCATCTCATCTTTTTTTTTTCCATATTTTATGTCAGGAGAAGGATATCTCTACGTCAACAGCAAAAATCTCGTAGATATGCAAAAATCGGCCCAGACAAGCTCCTAAGCTGTCCACCGATTTCTCAACTGATCTGTGACTAAAAGTCCCTCTTAATTCAAAAGAAACTCTCTATATTGGGAACATAGAGAGCGAAAATCAATTATAGAAATCCCTCCCAAAAAAATGGGAGATAAGTACTCTTTCCACTCTTCTGGTTTTAGGTGCAGATTAGCACATATTTTGTATACTGACACTTCACTCTATTTTATGTTAGGAAGCCGCAGCTCTATATCAATGGTCAATCCTATGGAAGCACAAAATCGGCTTGGAGGAGTCCTCAAGCGCGCACAAATTTCAAATTGTTGAATCAATTCGTTGTATTTCATTTTAAAAAATTCATACCCCAAAATGGAGAGGACAAAGTCCATCCGCAATTTAAATACCTGCACCATAAATCCCAAAGGGAAGAGCCAAGCCAATGCTTAGCCTCCCATTGGAGGTTTTTACTTATAGTAGTTAAATACCTACAACTTAAATACCTGCACCTTAAATCCCAAAGGGAAGAGCCAAGCCAATGCTTAGCCTCCCATTGGAGGTTTTTACTTACAGTAGTTAAATACCTGCACCTTAAATCCCAAAGGGAAGAGCCAAGCCAATGCTTAGCCTCCCATTGGAGGTTTTTACTTACAGTAGTTAAATACCTGCAACTTAAATACCTGTACCTTAAATCCCAAAGGGAAGAGCCAAGCCAATGCTTAGCCTCCCATTGGAGGTTTTTACTTACAGTAGTTAAATACCTGCAACTTAAATACCTGTACCTTAAATCCCAAAGGGAAGAGCCAAGCCAATGCTTAGCCTCCCATTGGAGGTTTTTACTTACAGTAGTTTAAATACTTGCAACTTAAATACCTGTACCTTAAATCCCAAAGGGAAGAGCCAAGCTAATGCTAGGCCTCCCATTGGAGGTGTTTATTCACTGTCATGTACTTCCTATAATTTAATTTTTGAATCATCAGACCCAAAAGATGAGTAGGTCGTAATACTGCACAGAAGTCGTTAACACACTCTCTCTTTCGGCTTCAGGGAATCTTTAACACTTAAAAAAATATAACAAATAAAAATATATACCATCCATGCATCCTATTTAAAAAAGTGAAAACACAAAAGAGAATACCCTACTAGAGCTTTAGGAATAAACCAAGCCTGAGTTGCCGGATTAGGATATCCATGAAATTAAGGTACCGAAAGGGCATTAGTTTTAATTAACTAGTGTAACCAAGTCCCCGAGCTCCTAATCTCTGGTTCGCAGGAATAAATTAGTTCTCCCGCTAATTTATTTAGGTTTCTAATCGACCTACCAAGAACGATTAGTGGCGACTCCAAATTTCAAAATCATTTAAACAAAAACCAAAGTTGCGATTCGGTAGGGCTTGGGAGGGTCCGCGTTAGGTTAGTCAAATCTAATTAACCTAATAATCCGTTAACCCCTTTTAAAATTTAAAATTTTTTTTTAGTGGGTCGCGACATTGTTCTTACAAGAAAACTCTCTCTCTCTCTCTATTTCTTCTCCTCCTTGATATGAAACTTACAAGAAAAACCACACATATTTATAGCCAATTCTATACCTAATTTTTGTCAAACTTAAATGTCTTTATTTGACTACACTTAATTTTATCAAATTCAAGCACACCTAAGTTGTCCATTTTTGACAATCAATAGTCAAAAATTGAGGCTTAAGCACACCTAAGTTGTCCATTAATAGTCAAAAATTGAGGCTTCTTCTTTTTTTGACTTTCTTCCAAAATTTATTTTAATATTTTCAATAGCCTCCCTTAAAATTGATTTTGGAAGTTCATAACGCCAAGCATCGTCTTCAATCTTTCGAACAAATCAGCCTTCAATGGTTTTGTCAGGATATCTGCAATCTGGTCTTCTGATCTGCAGAAATTAAGTTCAATTTCACCATCTTTGACTTGCTCACGAATATAGTGATATATGATGTCGATGTGCTTGCTCCTGCCATGAAATACAGAATTCTTGGCTAATGCAATAGCCGACTTATTGTCACACATCAATTTAGTAGGACTTGCTTGTTCATGCATCAATTCACGCAGCATCCATCGAAGCCATATTGCCTGACAGGCCCCTGAAGCTAATGCCATGTATTCTGCTTCAGCTGTCGAGAGTGCAACAACCTGCTGTTTTTTCGAAGACCAAGAAATTACTCCTGATCCAAGAAAGAAAGCATACCCTGAAGTACTCTTTCGAGTCTCAGTATCACCTGCCCAATCACTATCTATATACCCCAACAGATCAAAGTTGTCAGTATAAGAATATAAAATTCCATGATCACGAGTTCCACTGACATACCGCAAAATTCTTTTTGCCGCCTGTAAATGTGATTGGTATGGTTTCTCCATGAACCTGCTAATAATTCCCACTCCATAGGTAATATCTGGTCTTGTAGAAGCCAAATATCTTAAACTGCCAACAATGCTTTTGAAATAAGTGGGATTTACCAATTCACCGGTTCCTTCTTTCTTCAGCTCTAAACGTTCAATTACGGGAGTTCGAATTGGTTTGAGCGATTCCATTTTTAATCGCTTCAGAATATCATTAGCATATTTCTGCTGTGAAATAAATATGCCATTATCTGTCTGCTTCACTTCAAGCCCAAGAAAATAGGACATCAATCCTAAATCAGTCATCTCGAACTGGCTAGTCATAGCCTCCCTGAATTCTGAAAACATTTTTTCACAGCTGCCTGTAAATATCAAGTCATCAACATAAAGGCACACAATTATTATGTCACCGTTAGTATTTGACTTGATATACAGTGTATGCTCATACGGGCACTTTTGAAAATCACGCTCTAACAGGTATGTGTCGATACGCGTGTACCAAGCACGAGGTGCCTGTTTTAGCCCATACAAAGCCTTCTTCAGTTTGTAAACTTGATTTTCATGCCCTTTCTCATAACCCTGTGGTTGCTCCACGTAGACTTCCTCTTCAAGAACACCATTGAGGAATGCTGATTTCACATCCATTTGATGGATCTTCCAATGATTTTGAGCTGCAAGTGCTAAGATCATCCGGATGTTATCCATCCGAGCCACTGGTGCAAATACTTCAAAATAATCAATACCTGGCTTTTGCTTGTAGCCCTTTACAACCAGTCTGGCCTTGTAACGGTCCACCTGACCATTGGGTTGGTACTTCGTCTTGTACACCCACTTGACACCAATGGGTTTCTTACCAGGTGGTAAAGAAGTTAGCACCCATGTGTCATTCTTCTCAATGGAGTGAATCTCTTCATCCATTGCATGAATCCACCTTTCATCTGCAGCTGCTTCATCATAGGTTACAGGATCACATTCAGCAAACAAACAAAAGTTTACCAATGTTTCATCAGTGATTCCGTTATTATCACTGCCATCGCCTCCTGTGACCACGTAATCCCTGAATTTTGCTGGCGTCTCCCTCAGTCGTTGTGAACGACGTAGTGGTGGTTCTGAAGCTGCTGTTGGTGAAGATGTACCACTAGTTGAAGATGATGGAGGCTCTTCTATTTCTTTCTCCAATGGTTCATCTTCGATGGTGATGCTTTTCTGGTTACCCTTTTGGTTCCAGTCCCAAGCTTCATCTTCAAAAAACTGGACATCCCTGCTGATAATTACCTTTTCAGTGACTGGGTTATACAGCTTATAACCTTTAGTTGTATCACTATAGCCAATGAAGATGCACTTCTCGCTTTTGTCATCCAACTTCTTTCTTCGTTCATCTGGTATATGGGGATATGCCACGCACCCAAATACTCGTAGAAACGAAACATCTGGCTTGTTGCCGCTCCAAGCCTCTTCTGGGGTTCTTCCAAGAACACTCCTTGTTGGACACCTGTTTAGTACAAATACAGCACAAGCAACCGCTTCTGCCCAAAAATTCTTAGGCAAATTTTTGGCTTTTAACATACTTCTTGCCATTTCAAAAATTGTCCTGTTCTTTCTTTCTGCTATACCATTTTGCTGAGGTGTATAGCTGGCAGTCAACTGACGTTTTACTCCATGAATTTTACAAAATTTGTCAAATTCATTTGAGGTAAATTCTCCTCCTCTATCCGATCTCAACGTCTTCAGATTAAAGCCACTATGTTTTTCAACATAGACTTTAAATTCTTTGAACTTGGCAAATGCTTCAGATTTTTCTTTCAAGAAATATACCCAAGTTTTTCTGGTAAAATCATCAAAAAAAATCAGCATGTACCTTTTTTGTCCGACTGATTCAACCTCAATAGGGCCACATATATCTGTATGTACCAGCTCCAAAAGTTGCTTTGCTCTTCTGGCTTTCCCTACTGGAAACGATTCTTGATGTTGTTTTCCAACGAGACATCCTTCGCATGGACGATCTGGACATTCGATTAAAGGCATGCCGGTCACCATCCTTTTCTGAACCAGTAGTTTTAGTCCACGAAAATTTAGATGACCGTATCGAAGATGCCACAGCCAGTTGTTGTCTTTCATCATCGCTTGAAAACTCAAGAGATTCTTCGTTTGAAGAGTCATGGGAAACATCCGGTTCTTCGTCATTTGCACCGTTGTGATCAACTTGTTGTTGACACCTCTGATGGTGCAAATTCCATTTTCAATGTGAACTTTGTGGCCTTTTTCGGAAAGTTGCCAAACACTTAGCAAATTCCAAAAAAGTCCTGGCACAAAGTAAACATCTGCAATAGCAACATTAGTACCATCTTTTGACATGATATTAATGTTACCTTTGCCCATCACGGGAATTTTTGATTTATTCCCGAAGTTGACTTCACCACGACTCGTCTCATCCAATTGCGAGAATAATTCCTTCCGGCCAGTCATATGATTGCTGCAACCAGTATCTAGATACCATATGTTGGTATCTACAGTGCTTGAGTCATCCTTCTTACATGCTAGCACCATGTATTCTTCAGCATCAGTGGTATGTGCGTGCTCCGCCTGCTCGTACGTCGCCTTTGCATGGCATTCGGATTTGTAATGTCCGAACTTGTTGCACTTAAAACATTTGACTTTTGATTTATCACATGTTTTAAATTTCCCGGTGAAATTGGAAATTTCCACCTCTTTCTTGGCCTCCTCCGCGACCTCGACCTCCTTGATAGCTTCCTCGATTTGATGGAGCGATACGACTTTGCAAAGCTTGCTCGGGATATGAACTGACGGACTTCTGATTCATTCTTTGCTCATGCGAGCATAATGAACCCATCAACCGCTCCAACGTCATGGTTGATATCTCTTGGCCTTCTTTGATTGCCGCAACAACGTAGTCAAATCTTTCAGTCAAAGACCTCAAGATTTTTTCTACGACTCGTATATCTTGGAGCGTTTCACCATTAACCCTCAATTGGTTAACGATGTTTTGTACATGATCAAAATACAAAGAGATAGATTCAGAATCATTCATGCGTAAAGACTCAAAATCACCTCGAAGTGTTTGAAGCCGAACTCTTCGAACACGATCGTCGCCCTTGTAGGATTTTTGCAAAATATCCCACGCTGCTTTGGCGGTCTCGGCATTCAATATTTTTTCAAATATCGTCTCCTCCACGGCTTGAAAGATCGCATATAATGCTTTCTGATCTTTTTTCCGGGATTCCACCAATGAATCATTCTCCTCCTTTCTCATGGCATTGAATTCTTCGTTATTAGCTACTTCGATGTAGCCATTCTCCACCAGGTTCCACAAATCTTGCGATTTGAACAAAACCTTCATCTGAACGGACCAGTTGTTGAAATTCTTTCCGTTCAACTTTGGAAGTTGAAATTGAACGGAACTTGTGGACGCCATAACTTGGCTCTGATACCAAATGTAGGAACCAAATAAAAAGGAAGGAGGAATTTTGCGGAAGCTTGGAGGATTTAATTTGGAGAGAATAACAAAAACACAAATGAGAGAGCAATACTACAAAATACCTTTGCCAAGGTTTTACACAAAGAAAATCAAGCTTTGCTCTAAGCTTGTTCTTACAAGAAAACTCTCTCTCTCTCTCTCTATTTCTTCTCCTCCTTGATATGAAACTTACAAGAAAAACCACACATATTTATAGCCAATTCTATACCTAATTTTTGTCAAACTTAAATGTCTTTATTTGACTACACTTAATTTTATCAAATTCAAGCACACCTAAGTTGTCCATTTTTGACAATCAATAGTCAAAAATTGAGGCTTAAGCACACCTAAGTTGTCCATTAATAGTCAAAAATTGAGGCTTCTTCTTTTTTTGACTTTCTTCCAAAATTTATTTTAATATTTTCAATACGTTAGTCAGGAAGCCGTCCCTCAAACCCAAATACGTAATACGTAATCAACCTACATTGATAATTTGAGTACCCAGCTCTTCACGAACATTCTGCTTTGATGTAAAGTGCCCATCCCCATCATAAAAAAAAAAAAAATGTTTTCTTTAGTTCCATTTTCAGGAAGAGTTCCATGTTGTTTCTTCTCAATGACTGAACTGCATAACTCTAGAACATAGTAAAGTTTGTGGCTACCTATTTAATTCAAGAGCGTCCTCACACCGCTTGATCCTTTTTATATGAATTTCACTGGTTTGATGAATATTAAGCACAAGAAGCACTAACACATGAGTACACGCACCAGTTAAATGCAGAGATTTCTTGGAGAACCTAACTATACGATAAACAAAATCCACCCTCCACCTCTCCAAAAGCCTTGCTTACAATGAAGCAAGAGATCAAAATTCCCAGACATCAAACAACTTCTTTAATGGGACATGCGACTCAACGAGATGGTGTGCGGAAGAAAACTTGCTGTTAATCTGGTTTAATAATCATCACATTTCAGATGAAAATGTGGACAGAAGCAGAAACAATGGAGATCTCAACAAGAAAAGAAAGAAGTTCCATTTGTCACGAGATGTTTTAACCCATAACTCTGTCGTTGCTACATGTGCAGAAAAACCTCTTTCGACCATTTCATTGACAAGTTGTGCAGCTTTCATACTTTCGATATTTCTTGGTATTCCATGGATGATTGTGTTATATAAGGGACACAATCTGGAAAGCATCCATTTCCTTCCATCTCCTTTAGCAGCTGATATGCTTCCTCTGCGCATCCTCCTTTGCACAACCGTGCATGAGAATACTATGCGTCCACACATTAGGTTGCAAGCCTCGTGCATGCAAACAGCCCCACACCACTGTCGAGCTTTCCAGCATTACACATGCCATTTATTAGAGGGGTGTAAGTCACAATCTCAGGGACGAATTTGGAACCTTCCATCTTTTGAAGCAATGCCATGGCCTCATCGATCTGTCGCGTTTTACACTAGCCATCCAGGAAAGCACTCAAGGTATAATGATTTAGAGAGAGGTTGCGAGATTGCATCTCGTTAATTAGCTCCTCTGCAGCTTCAAGGTTCCCAACTTGGCGAAATCCATTTACGAGAGTGTTGTATGTGATGACATTAGGATTCAAAGCCCCTGTGAAGCATTTCTTGCGGAAAGCATCTTTGGCATGACAACTCTTTTCGCCTTGCAATATCCATTAATCAACATGGAATAACAAACAACATCAGCTGACCAACCTCTTTCAACCATCAAACTAAGCACTTCCATAGCGTCATTCATTCTATTTTGCAAACAATAACCATTCATCAATGCATTATAAACGAAACTACTAGGCATTTCACCTAATTGAATCATCTGGTCGAATATGGCCTCTGCCTCCACAAGCACCCCCTCTTTGCACAGTGCGTACACCAGAATATTGAAGATTTGAACATTCGGCATTACTCTTGCTTTACATCATATGGCTCAGCAGTACTCAATCCCTCTTTCAATTGGCTAGAATTGCACACTCCCTGAATGACGGAGGTATAAGTAACAACTTTTGGTTCAATTCTTGCTTTCATCATCTTCTCCAACAAGACCATGGCATCTTTCCATCATCTTCTCCAACAATACCATAGCACCTTTTCATTGGGCTAGGTTGCAGAAGCATTGAACCAATGAGTTATAAGTGAATGTGTTGGGTTGAAGGCCTTCGCTCGTCATCTCTCTCAACAATACAAGAGCATCTTCCAACTGGCCTACATTGCACAGACTATGGATCAAGGAGGTATACGAACATCTAGTTTGACGCCTTTCCTACTCAAACCTTCGTGGAGTCTCAGCACGAGGTTCCTCAATGATATGGTTTTAAATGGCCTTGAACCTAATGAGACTACGCATGCAATAATCGCCAAGGGATTTTGCAGGACAAGTAACATCAAATTGGCAATTGAATAACTAAGGGATTGGGAAGAGAGAAGTTGCAGGTCGGGTTCTTTCACATACGGTATTACAATTGATAGTCTTTGCAACGAGGTATTGATCATGGAGGCGTTGAGACTCCACAAAGTTATGATTCGGAAAGGAATCAAACCATGTGTCGTTACTTATACCTCCTTGATCCGTAATCTATGCAATGTAGGAGGCGAGATGAAAGAAGCTCTTGTATTGTTGAAAGAAATGACGAGCGGAGGTATGCAGCCCAACTTATTCACTTATAGCTCCTTGATTCATTGCTTATGCAACCCAAGCCAGTGGAAAGATGCTACGCTCATGTTGGAGAAGATGATATAGATAGGCATTTGAACCGAACGCTGTTACTTATACTTCCGTCGTGTTGGAGTGTGGTTCATACTCCCGTGCAACAAGAAAGCATATGGGTCCCGCTCTATGCTGAGCATGCTGGGGTCTAAGGAAGTCATACCGATGAGGTCTCAAAATAACAGGGCGCCTCCGGACGTCAAAGGGCTTTTACAATTTAAGCTCATTTTTTTTTCATTGGTAGTTTTGAGCTTAGGCTCATAAATATCTACTGTTATATATACTCTTTTTCGCTTGTAATTGAGTAGTGTAACGAAAGATACGATGTGTTAATTATAGTGAAATCATCTACTGAACGTAGTCCTACTTTAAGGGTGAATCAGAATAAAATTTTGCGTCTTACTTTTTCTTTCTCGCTTTAACACTTTGTTTCATTGCAATTAAGCACCAAATCCTAACACATCATTCAGGAAGCATGCAATTCCTGTCAATTGTAAGGGGGTCGAACACTACCGGGTCATATGGTGCAAAGCAGAGTAATGCCAAATGCTCAAGCCTTCGCTATCCCGGTGGATGCACATTGCAAATAGGGAATGCTTGAAGAAGCAAAGGCCATAGTCGACCACATGATTCGAGGAGGTACAGTGCCTTCCAGTTTCATTTACAGTAGATTATTGATGAATGGTTCCAATATGTTGATTCAAAGTGATGATTAGTCCACTGAATTACCCGTCGAATTGGTTCGATGCTAGGTTCGACCGTTTCTTGACCAAACGAGGGGATCAAGGAAAAACCAAATCCGACCATGGTCCGGCTCCTAGTCCAGTCATTCGAGTCGGTTGGTCGGGTTTTGAGGTTGGTGGGATCGTACCTTGTGCATCCATGATCAATGATTGTTTTCACTAATGCATGTGTTACCGATGGTTGAAAACAAAATCACGAATCAAAATCGCCCTAGTTTCCATACCCAATTATGCCAATTGATTTGTTGAATTCTAGTTCACTCTTGCATGAAATAATTCGCATTGATGAAGATTTTTTTTTTTTTTGCCCCTCTCCCTCCCTCTCTCTCTCTCTCTCTCTCTCTCTCTCTCTCTCTCTCTCTCTCTCTCTCTCTCTCTCTCTCTCTCTCTCTCTCTCTCTCTCTCTCTCTCTCTCTCTCTCTCTTTTGTCTAAGGTATATCAAAGTAATTATTAGTCATCCCTTATATCCAACCACCTCCCTTTTTCTGAACTCGGGTTAGCTTGTTTTAAGGAGAATGTTGCAATTCAAGCTAACGCTTTCCCTCTGGAAAAGAGCTTCAAAGAAAGCGGTATCCTGCATATTCCCCTCGCACATGTTGGGATCGACTTAATCTTCGCAATTGATTCATAATTCTCACGAACTTTTGTGCAAGCAATATCGTTATGGATGAATTGATAAGGGCATCTTGGCCATGCAACCAGCTGAGTACACTCGCATTGATCTTTTGCATGCGCCGGATGCAAAGAAGTTACGAGAAAATTCCTCAAGGTAGACAAGATTATTCACCCAGAAATCGCACGTGTCGATGTAAGTGCAGATTGATCTTCCTTTTTTAACATGTCTTTGTCACTTAAGGTAAAAGACAATTTTCGCGCAAAAATCGCATGGGTCGATGTAAATGGCCACAAAGATGACTTCCAACATGGGCTTTGCTGGCTGTGGATTTCTACATTCCTACGTTCGGATGTGACTTTCATAGCTTATATTATTATTTTTTGGGGATTTTAATCTTATCGGCAAAACATCCATGAACTTAGAAGAAAATCTAGAGAGATTTAAATGATAGCCTTGTATCGATCGAAAGGAAGAGTGGAATGGAATGGAAAGAGAGCAGGATCAACACGCTTATCGCTCGAGTAATATCTTTTACAGTTAATGAAAAAATTGGATATTTTAATTTTAATTTTTATTGTTTACTCCGGATTTAAAAAAAAAAACGAAGAACAAAAAAGCTACGTGGGAATTCCATAGCCAACTGTCAAATGTGCCCCGAAAAGGAAGTGTCAAGAAAAGGAAAGGAAGAGGTCCATCCCTTCCCCCATGACAAGGATTTTGCCAATTCCTTTTGAATAATGGAATGGTTGTTGTCAGCGGAACGCTGGCTTTCGCCGATGATGCGATCACCAAAACGTGAAAGCAAGGCGCGGCCCGGAACCGCTCCGCTTCGGTTGTCATGCCGCGAAGCAAACGCCGCCTTCGATGACTTAAGTTCATCCCCATGGCATTGAAGGGGGCAGCTGGATAAGTTCTTGATTAAGACCCAGTTCCTCGTCCGCCAGTCAAAAAAAACAGAGGGCGAATTCCGGTCTTTCAGACAAAGTGGGAAAAGGAGAAAACGGGAAAAGACGAAAGAGAACAAACAGCAGAAACTTCTAAAAGTCGGAAGGGGTAGGGGCTCGTGGAATTGCTTTGCACACCTGTAAAAATCCCTTCTTTCTCGCTCTCTCCTTGGGGGTCGACCAAGCACCAACATTTATGTATTTAAGAATTTGTCTTCTTCTTTTGGGCTCTCTCTTGTCTCTCTCTCTCTCTCTCTCTCTCTCTGGTTTCACTCCACACCAGTCTCGCTCCACTGGCCATCGTCGTCCAGGCCGAGGGAAGCTTATCTCCTTGTCTCGGCTCAAGATTCTTCTTCCTCCTCCATGCGATTGCTCCGTGTCTCCGACTCTCCTTTCCGCGGTAGTCTCCATATACGATAACCCCTGAATCATACCTCTTTTCTTCGCTATCGGGATCACTCAAATTCTCTCTCTCTCTCTCTAGCGAAGGGGATCCCAAAAATTCCTTTCAACCGACGCCCGTGTGGTTCGATCAGGGAGCGCGTCTTGTTACATTGTGGGCGTGGAATTTCCTCTTTCGTTCAGCTTCAAGAATCTGGTGGGACTGATTCTTTTTGGCCATTACTGGGTTTTCTCAAGTTTTAATCAAGAAATACAGCATCTTTATCAAGAACCATCTCCGCATAAGTTCAAGATTTCAGGTTTTTTTTTTTTTCTTCCAGGGTCAGTTGATTATATTGTATTGATTGATTCTGGGGTCTCTCCATACATGGGTTTTGATTTGCAAGGCTATTACTGAAGAAGAGCCAGAAGGAGGAGTCATTAATACTCCTAATGTTGAGATTATGTGGTAATGCTGGGGGAATCAAGGGGCTATGATTTCATTTTAGGAAACATTATTAAGTTTGTGAATGTTTGTGGGATTTGGCTTCTTTTACAAGGATCCTGAAAGGGAAAGAAAAGGCGAAATGAGCAACGGCTGAAACCTTCAAAGGTGCTTTACATTGAGTGCCGCCCATATGGAATGTCTTTTTCTTACTCAGCATCCAATTGTTTTCCTTTACGGTTCAGTAATGTCATGGAATTTGAGCGATGGTAGATGTGCTGAAAAAAAACCACTCGAAACTTTCCAACTCTTCCATTTAGGGATCTGAGTCCTGAGCTGTTCGGCTGTATTGGGGAGGTTGATTGCGTTTTGTGGATATTTCCTTTTACTGGGTCCGCGAGGTGAGCAGAGATCGGAAAAAGTGCGCGGTGCTGATCTTCACTAGCAGAAGGCATCGATGGGGCTTCTTCGAAGTCTCGCGATGCTTGCGCTTCAGCTATGGTTGTTGCGACCTCTTGAACTTGGAGCCCAGAATGTCTCTAATGGGAATTTCGATTCTGCGAGGGCTTTGGATATGATGCTTCAAGACTATGCTTATGGGGCATTTCACCGTCCGAGAACTGGCATCCCTTATGATGGGGTTGTTCCGTCAAATTTGACCGGTATTACTATATCGGCGATGAGGCTTAGAAGTGGGAGCTTGAGGACGAGAGGTGTTAAGATGTACAAAGAGTTTGAGATTCCAACCGGTGTTATCGTGCACCCGTATGTGAAGAGGCTAGTTTTGGTGTACCAGAACCTTGGCAATTGGTCTGTAACATACTATCCTTTGCCTGGTTATACATATTTATCTCCGGTTTTGGGTCTTCTTGCTTATAATGCATCCAATTTATTAGCCATGAATTTGCCCGAGTTGGATATCGGGGCTTCTGGTGAACCTCTATTGGTCCACTTCCGCAGCATCGGACCAGCTCCACCGGGATCCGTGCCAAGATGTGTTTGGTTTGGTTTGGGAGGTTCGGTCAATTTTAGCGATGTAGAATCGGGAAATACGTGTTCAACGAAGCAACAGGGGCATTTCTCAATAGTGAGTGAGTCAATTGCTCCTTCTCCATCTCCGATCTTTCCTCCCCCACCTGGAGGTGGTGGAGCCCCTGGGCCGAGTGGCCAAGCAAAGAAAAGTTCCAGATCTTGGGTGGTTGTTGCTTCCGTGCTCGGTGGACTAGTATTGTTGATTTTGTTGGCAATGCTGGTCTTTTGGGTGCAAAGGTACAAGAAAAGGAAGAGAATTCAGCGAATGGAAAGAGCTGCAGATGCAGGGGAAGCTCTAAGTATGAGGCCAATTGGTGATACGAGAGCCCCGGCAGCTACGGTCACCAGGACTCAACCAGCCCTCGAGCACGAGTATGTGCCCTAACTTAAAAATAAACCGTACAGGATGCCCCTCCTACTTCGGTACGACTTCTCATTCAAATTCAATCCATGTATCCAAATACCTTCTTTTCCTTATTGCAACTATTCTTTTTCTGGGTGCGTTTGGTTGGTTCTGTCCTTGGGTAGGCTCTTGGGTTTAGTATGGGGGGTAATCTTAGGATATCTGGTGTAAATCCTTGTTTCTTGCAAAAATCTGTCCATAGTCTTATGATTCATTTTGTGCTATGTCCTCGCGCGAATCTGTTCTATTGTGTATTCAATGCACATATCCTGTCGATGATCGAATAAAGTTATTCGCCATTCTTGTCATCTGCATCTTGTGACTTGTTTCTTCATTCCTCGAATATCAGCTGGTGGGTCAGTTGATTGACTTATGATAATACCATAACGGATCCATCCCGGATGTTCGTCTCATCGGTAGTTACGATCACGTAGCTCATGTGAACCCATAGTCCAGGCAAGGATCCTCCTCCTAATGTAGCCTTCCTCTCCTCTGTGAGGGGCTCTGCATCTTTTAGCGAGGTTCAAGCTTGAGTAATGGTAATTTCACCTTTTCTTTGTTGTACATCTATGTTGACAAGAAGCAGCAGATGGGTTTCATTCAGCATGAGTCACTCCACTTCTATTTCAGAAAAAAAGAAAAAGAAAAGTGAAACTGTGAAATTCAATATTGCATAGAAAGGTATAATTATTTGTCTAGAGACACGTTCCTCTTTTGAAGGTAGATTATTAATTTTGAGGATTATAGCTAGAAGTAATTTACCGCCTGAGAAAGAAACTAATTTGTGACGCCATAAATATAAGCAAATTAAATGATTGAAATCTCTAATTTTGCTATAGTTTTTGTGTTACGTAATTCCTATCGCTTTAATGCATCGTAAATTGTGGTAAAAGACGTAACTTATGATCACTAATTGACCTTAGTAATCCGTAAATTATCGTATAGGTCTACGAATTATGGTGATTAGCAATCTTACTTTTAGAGATACCAAACTATTTTGAGTCCTCCTAAGCTAGAGGAAGCAACATAAAATTATTTTAGCTTTCTTTTGTTCTATTCTTAGTTAATCTACCTAAATGGTCGGACCTTTTCTTTTAAGTAATAATCCTTGATTATCGTAAGTTTCCCTCGCTCATTGTAAAATTTCCCAATCCTACTTCGGTAAACTTTCTTAAACGTGAACAAATTTCATTCAAAATGGATCTTTTTGTTTTTTTTTTTTGTTATTGTTGTAAATTTTAGGATTAATACCACGAAAAACCTTAAACTAGTATATCTGTGATAAATTTATCTTAAATTATTTTTTTATCTCGAAAAATCTTAAATTGGTATACCCGTAACAAACTTACCCTAAATTATTTTTTTTTAACATCAAAAACTCTAAATTGATATATTTATGACAAATTAACTCTAAATTGATTTTTTTACCCCCGAAAAATTTCAAATTGGCATACCTGTGACAAATTTATTTTCTGTTAAATTGGATTAATACCATGAAAAATCTCAAATTAATACACATGTGATAAACATAGGGTAGAAATCTCAAATTGGGACATCCGTGAACCTGTCAAGTGTCATTCAACTCAGCAATTTGATAATTAGATTTAATAAAAATTTACAGAGGGTAAATTTTTCATAGGTATATCAGTTTATGATAAATTTATCATAAGTATACTAGTTTATGATTTTTTGTGGTCAAAAAATTATTTGAGGTAAATCTATCATATATATCAGTGTAAGATTTTTCGTGATATTAATCTTAAATTTTAAACCCGATTGCCCGCATGAATGCGGAACCGGTCTAGCAAAAGCCCCTATTTTTCCAAATCAACGGGAAAGAATGGGCATTTCTTGACTTTTTTTACTTTTTTGGTCGGACATTTCTTGACTTTTAGACTAGGAAGATTCGTCAACCCTCCTATCCTTTTCCATTGAAGAACACAATCAATTTGGAATTTTTCCATGAATGTGCTTAAGACTATATTTCGATTTGTCCCGTGGGCATATTCTCATGAACCTCAGTCAAAGGACGGTTCGAACTGCCGTCCCCGCCGGTTTAAATTGTTGCCGGGAAAACGATCCGGCCGTTCTCGAGAGACATATTTTTCATTTATTTGTTTTCATAATTATGGCGTATCTTAATCTGTTTATTACGTCATTCGTAGAATGATTTTGAAATTTTATAATGTTTTCGCTTTGATTAGTACATATGCTCTTCAGCCACACACACACAGAGAGTCCAAAGTTGGTTTGCCCTGTTGCTGTCTAGGATTCTTTGTGCTTTCTTGTCTGCCTTTCCACCTAATTTAATTCAATAGGGGTTAGAATAATATGGGTCGAGGCTTTCTATATGATGTAAACGCTAATTAATTAGTGATTAGTGATTAATTATTCATTAGTGATTTAATCACCCACCATGGTCTATTATTTTGCTCTACTAGTAGCTGTCCAGTCATGGAAATTATTTTTTTTTTATGTCGGTGACCATCAATTCCGTGCTAATGGCACCTCCTTGACATGCTAGTCAAGGCCGGACAAACAATCCCTTCCCCACCATTTTTTGTACTTTTCTTTTTTAATTTGTGAAATAAATTTCAACATTTTCGCCCAAATCATGACATCCTCCTACCTTTGTTTGGTATTGTATATTTAAAAAAAGGAAAAAAATGAGAGAACTAAATTAAAATCGAACGCGAAAGACTAGTCAAATGTGCGCCAAAGCCGACTCAAACATTATCTAACCATTTTTATTATTAAAAGAAAAAAAGACGAAATGAAAGATGGAGGGATTGAAAGTTATTTTCGCCAAGCTCCTTCAAGGTTTTAAGTTTTTACTGATTTGATTATAACAGAAAAGAATCATTCTTTGAAAGGAACTAAGTGATTATTTATCGAGTGCATTTGTACATCCGGACGGTAATTCGATAAGAGGGAGTAGCGAGTAACATTAATTTTGATAAAATGATTAATTCGAAAAATAGACGATTCTTCTGACTTAAATATATATAATACATCACTTTGCAAGATCATCATATAAGTTGGTGTGTGCGTGTCATTGAAGAAGCAAACTTATTCGGAAGGCAGTGAACGAGTCATATTATGTCTAAGAATGTCCTTTTCTCAATCATTGAGCGCGAGGATTTAATTAGTATTGTCACTAAACGCTACCACACACTCCAAAAAGAAAAAAAGGGGGAAAATCTAGAAAATGCAAAACTTGCATCAACCAGATTATATAGAATTGCTGGGGAGATTACAAGCAAAGAGGGGTTAGGTGAGAAGTCTTAAATGTTTCAGATGGTGACAAAAAAAAATTAAAAAAATGGGGAATACCTGATGTGCCCACATGAAATTCTGTCAGAATATATATTTATTACATAGAATTGCTGACGTCAGAAAATGTATTACCATGCGTGACCCCAGAACAGCACTGTCTAAAAAAAGATTGGTAAAAAAATGTGAAAGAATAAATGCTCTTCTAGCTCTAGATGGAGACTAGGCAACAGATTTTTGACTTCCCAAGAATTAGAGCACGCATGATAACGTTTCTATTTTTCTATTTCTGTTCCAAACCTATTTCAGAAATAGATTTAGAACAGAAACTCGTTTAATAACGCAAATCTATTTTTCTATTTCTGAAACAAAAATCTGTTCCAGAAACAGATTTTGTCCCAAAATCAGAAATAAAATTTTTTTGTTTCCGACAGAAATAGAAAAATCTATTTCTGTTCTAGAAATAATTTCCGGAACAGAATGGTTGTCATGCGCCTCCTTACTCGATTTTGGCTGCAGAAATCAATCAATTTCCTTCCCCTGGGAAAAGAAGGGGGAAAAGATGATTCCTTTCCTTGCGAGGAAATTATTTTGGATATATGGTTCATGAAAATACTCCGTCAATCTTGTAAAATTATACGTGATGCGGGCTGAAAATGGTCAAGGTATGGGATTCTTTGCAGGAATCAGAACCTGCCCATGTGCCTAATCTAGGATCCTAGATTTATAATTTTGTTCCTTAAATCATTGAACCAAGCCCATCGGTTTGCATAGATGAATAAACGGCAACTGCTCCTCGAGAAGCTTGAGGGGCAACGAATTGAAACCCTAAAACAGTTAACCAAGATCAAAATCTCCGACCCTCGTGATTGACGTAGTTGATTGGGGCCTCAAGAGATTTATGACTTGGGAGTTTTAGATGACCGATGCTAATTCCACCACATCCATGTGACACGGATCGGTTGTTTCGCGTCATAAATGATCAAGTACTCACATGCTCATATAACCTTGAAGTGGAGCTTTTTGATGTCATTGTAATGAGTGAGCGGTGTAGAGAGGAAAGAAATAACTGGGTCTATAGGAGTGGCGTCAGGGTGGTTTTGTGCTAAAAGCTCTAGTTTACATAGAATATACCCTTAGCTGCATTTAATCGTAGGGATGTAAGTTAGAATACGATATATCATATCTTGTGTTTGGCAGCTGTTCAAGATGGAATAAAGGGGTATATGGCCAAGATCAAAAAACCCAAAGGAGGGAATAGGATAAATCATGATAGGAAGAATCGAATTTTTCCTACAATCAATACCTCTTCGCCCTATTGGGCTGCCTCTCTAGTAGGGGAATCGCTTCTCCAATGGTGGCGACCATCAAGCGTGATCGTCTCTCTGACGACACTGGACTAGAGTCTTCGACCACAAAGCTAGGTATCTCCACGACTATATTCTTTAATCGATTATTTGAAGTGATATGAGATCATGTCCCTCGTTCTTTAATCACTTAAATATTTTCAACATTCGAAATTGGTCTCAATATGTTAAGAATAACTCAAGGTTGATCTTTGACTTTCAAAATGGGCCTCCATATTTGAAAGGACTCTCTTGGACATTCGAAAGAGCTCTTGAATGACCTATATGGGTACATCTTTAACTTGCAAAAAAAGATAGAATAATTAGATTGTTCAGCATTGGTTTACTAAACCTTGTCTCTACTTATCTGACTTTAATCCATAGTTCATCAAATAGTAAATAAGATATAAAAAAAAATTCTTAGATTTTTTATCATATCCTATCCAATCATGTCTTTACTAGAAATCCGAATAACCTAACACAACCTCAAGAGATTTGAAGACAAGGTTGGCCTCCAATGTATAACTTGATCGGTGCTTCCTAATAAGATCATGGCAGGCCAAAACCAATTGTGATACCTAAAATGTCTTACTTATCTTGTTTGAAATAAGAAACCCGAGCTAAGCTGGACGTGGTATGATCTAATATGAGAAAGTTATTCGCGTAATTGTTTCATGGGACAACATGAAAAATAAGGTTAGCCTGGCTTAGATGACTCGCTAAACGACACGCGCTATTCCACAGGCAAAAAAGTGCTGGCCCGTGACACATGCATCTTGTTCTGGGTCAGGAAGGCGCATTACACACGTTAGAAGTCTAGACTAACCAGTTAATGGGGTATTGCAGAGTGCTTCATAACCTCCAAATAGCCGAGTCTTCACACTTGTGCTCCTCAAACTACTAAAATGAAAAAAAAAAAAAAAGAAATCATTTTCATTTTTTCAGTAGGCATTTAATAATGCCACGATTTTTTCAGTGCGTTGAACTTTTGATAGTAATTTAGCTCGCACTAGATGTTTGTTACTTCACCACCAAGGCGATTGGTTTACAAATAATGAGTCGTCTATTTTCCTTCGGGTTACAGATTCGATTCGTGTGAACGATTTGTAAGCAACTCGTGCTGTGTTGTCTAACTGTGGCATGCTACATGTGAAGCGACTTATTGGCAACCGGTGCTTTGGTGGGGCTGTGGAGATGGGGTCACCCCACCTCGGATCTTCCGGTCATGAGTGATGCAAATTAACCGTAATTCGACACCAACATTTCGTAGTGTACTCGTACGTGAGACTCATATCGTTACGGCCGGAAGTCGTCGCTAGGGTTAGTCGCCTCTCGCCATCCTTTATTCCATTAAAAGGGCTCCGGCCATTTTCCTATTTCTCGCCGGAACAGGCGAGGGTTCCCTTTTCCCTTTTCGACCAAAAGAAAGAGAAGAGGAAAAACCTTTTCTTTCTCCTTGGTCCCGTCAAGAACCTCGTTTTCGTTCACTTTGTACCATAACCGTTGTGAAGTAGATAAGATGCTAGGATTCCTAGAAATTTAGGACTCTCCTGATATATTGACACCATTAAGTAAAGTTGAGTTTTCATTTATTTCTTGACGGTTCTTTCGAATTGCTTAAGATTGCTTTATATATATATATATATATAGGCTTAATATCCAAAAAAACCTCAAACTTTAGCCTTTGTCCCAATTATATCCAAAACTTTTTTTGTCTCATAAAAAACCCCCAACTTTGGGTCAATACCCAAAAAAACCTTAAACTTTAACCTTTGTCCTAATTATACCAAAAAATTTTTTGTCTCATAAAAAACCCTAAACTTTTATTTTTATCCCAATTCTACCGGCCTAACACCCAAAAAAATCCACAACTTTAGTTTTGTCCCAATTCTACCAACCTAATACATAAAAAAAATCTATTAACTTCTTTTATGTTGTATACTTCTCTTACACATTGTCAGAAGATACAGAGCCACTTAAGGTGGTGTGTTTCGAATTCTACCCAGCACTCAACAACCCAAAAAATGGCTAGTCGTGGAGATTTGATTATCTAGATAAATAATTTCAAATCTTACTATCCTTGAAACCTGCTATTTTTGAATTTAAAAAATTTATTGGTAAATTTGACAAAAAAATTCAAGCCACGTAAAATTAACTAATAGTAATTATAAACAGAATGCTGGTGGTAGTAGAATTGGATCAAAAGTAAAAATTTGAGATTTTTTTATGTGATAATTTTTTTTTGGATATAATTGGAACAAATGCTAAAGTTGATGGTCTTTTTGAAAATTAGACCAATAGAATTGTGACAAAAGTAAAAGTTGTGGATTTTTTATGAGACAAAAAAAATTTTGGATATAATTGGGACTAAGGCCAAAGTTGGGGATTTTTTATGAGACAAAAAAAAGTTTTGGATATAATTGGGACTAAGGCCAAAGTTGGGGGGTTTTTTATGAGACAAAAAAAAAGTTTTGGGTATAATTGGAACAAAAACTAAAGTTTGAAGTTTTTTTGGGTATTTTATCATAATCTTTTTTTTGTCAAATATCATAATCTAGTAGATGCGATAATGTAAAATAAGAAAGACCTTCTATTTTGAAGGGATCTCAATCCATCATCTTTTCCATTATATTCTCAATTAGTTATCTTGTAGATATTCTATGAATGGGAGAAACACGAAAACCAATAATTCCAGTGAACCTCTCAAGCACTTCGATGTTAACATTTGCATCTTTTCTGCCTTATATACAACCTTACGGACAGGGGATTTCAATTTTGAATTTTTTTTTTGTCTCTTTCCAAATGTATGTCTCTAATTTCTTCATGTGGTATCAATTGCAATTAATATTTCCAAATATTGAGTACGTGTAACGTGTGTTCGCTTATGCTAGTGTAGAACATATCAAGTCAATCTCAAGGCGGGTCACTCCGTGGAAAAGTAGTCCAATGGAATTCTTGCAATCGTGTTAATCCACACAACGTTTGTGGCTAAAATTAAAGGTAGTTAACATTTCAAAATAGGAATAGTTTTTCCAAAGTCAACAAAAGAAAAAAACCTACGCACTTTAAATGATTCAAAACCGAGAAAGCTATGAAGGTAATTATAGGATGTCGCCTCCAATTTTCGAAAATGTGATGCCCCAAGGCATAACTCATGTCGGAATTCCACTAATTGCATGCAAACCGCTCTAGCTCGGCACGACATACACAGGTCAAATGCCGGAACTTGGCCGGTCCGTGGAACGTGCAGAATATTCCGTGAAAAAAATTTCAGAAAAAGAAGGGAGGGGGGCAAGAGCAAAGAAAGTAAGAGTGAGCGTACCGACATGGGCTCTTGTCTGTCGAATGTCTTGTACGTCTAGCTCTCCTACCAACATGGGCTCGTGTTCGATTCTTGCCATTTGGCCCGCCAAGCATTAGCTAAAAGGTTGGTTTGGTTAGGCATAGGTTGCTCTTAGTGAAGTTTACCAATGACTTCATTAACAGAAGTTGGGGATTGGCAGCATGCACCGATGTTAGGGAGGATTCTTGTGAAAATATATTGGCAAGTATCCGATCGAACGCCCTCGTCGGCAAATACGAGATAATTTGCGACGATTACGATCTTATGTTCCCTCGACGGAACGAGGTTAAACATATGTATGCCCTAAACAAGCGGCGCCTCCGCATGATAGCGACTAGGGTCAAGTGCGCCCGCCAAATTTGTAAAGTTTCCTGACCTAGTATGTACTTCTATTAGTCATCAATGATCTCCGGTGCAACCACGTCTTTGCCCACGACAAAGCCAAGATCCGATGGCTACAGTTCCATTGTTCTGACCGTGATAATGAATAATTTGGTTTTCATCGCAATCGCTGCTATTATTGGTCCTTTTTTTATTTTGATGTGGACGATTTGATTTGCTTGGTTTTTTTTTCCCCGATTTTATTAATTAGGGTGGGGCACAGTGATGTTGTTAGTGAACTTATTGAGGTAGGTTAATTGATTATATATAGATTTCATTGTATTTCAGCAATGACATAGAAAAGTCATACGGTTGACAAAAGGGAGAAAACTACCCGGAAATTTGAATATATAAAGTCCATTCGAATCCTAAACTTTTTTATTTGTGCAATGCAGTCCTTATTCCGCGTTAAAGATTGCAACGCGGTCCTTCGGATCATTAACCGTTAAATTTTCCTCCCTAAATGGGAGTGAATGTGTATTTTTTTTTCCCCTTTATTATTCTTATAACGAGTGTGACGGTTCGAGTCGTTTGGGTTTCCTCAAGACCAACTACATCCTGGCGACATTAAAGGAAATGTAAATTTCGACAGAACTTGCACATTCCTGTCAAACATTGACTCTTGACTGTCGGGCCCAAAGCGAGTTATATATACCTCGGGGTTCCTAATTTAGCCAACCAGAGGTAAGACGCAAAATTTGGGATGGCCAGAGGGGTATCATTGCAATTAAATTAAAATTACAAGGTGCAAGAGCAATATAATCAAATGGCTTCTCTAGGTGTTATAATTCATACGTAAATCCTTTCTGTCAGGTCAATCTGGGGAAGGCAAATTGTACGATACAGGATACGCAGGGATATATACCGTCGATTTTCTTAAAAATACGTGTAAAAAAATTTTACATTACTTTAACTATACATAAGAATGATGTTATCGTGAGTTTACACTAGGGATCTATTTGTTTCACAGAAAATGCGGCATTTATAGAAAACGTTTTTCAAGAAGTCTTTTTTCAGTAAAATAATCATATTTCCGGTGTTTTGGCTTAAACTTGAAAAAGACTCGAAAAAATATTTTTCAACATTTGGTAAGGAAAATTTTTCTTGTTTTCTCCAAAACAAATATACATTATTCAAGCTTCGGTAACTTGGGTACGAGCTGCCTGAGAAAAGGGTAGCTAGGGTCCACAATTGCCCGTGCTTGGGTCCATTGAGGCCAGACCTGAGACCCCCTCGGTTCTCGTGCCCGGATCCCTAGTGCTCTTACTCTGGTCTAAGTCCACGGAGGTCGAGTGTAAAAAATTTGCAAATTCAATCTCATGTTTCACTACAGACAGGCTCTCCCGATGGTGTCTCTAGTCTCGTGTGCTTGGTTGGACTCTACAAAATTCAAACCTATTATAGACAATACGCTCCTAGTTTCTCAAATTTCATCATAGGCTAAGGATGTTATCCTAAAACCAAATCGCCAATGCAGTAAATATTATGAAGCTCATTGATAATCACTAACAGGTTACTTAGAGAGAGAGAGGGGGGAGAGTAAGATGATCCCCTCAAAAGCGAGAAAAAAGAAATTCATATACAAGATTTATCACGATTCATCTTTAACTAATAACTACATTCAGAAGCGAGACTCCATGCTTTCTTGTCGATGAGAAGTATGAATCACACCCTAATAAAAACCTTAATTATAGAAGAGGGACCATTCAACTTATAAGGTATTATGAAAATCTCGTACCTACCAATCAAATTGTATTACAATTTTTTTTTCTATCCAATGAGAAATAAAAAAAAATTGTGTGTATTAATATTTCATGATCCAGTCATTACTGTGATACATAAATGATAAACGAGATCTTACAACATCAATTGACTATTCGAAGAGATATCGGACTAAATTAAAAATTGAAGGACTTTTCTTGAAAGTATAGTACGTCATGCGTTTTATACATGCGTTATTCTTCCAAAGAACGGTTCCGTAGATTCCTGCAAAGCTTCGGGAGATGAGAATTTTGTTCAAGACACGTACGTAGGCGTAATGCAAGTAAAAGTATGAGCATTTTACTAACAGAAGCTACTCCCACTAGAGAGAGAGAGAGAGAGAGAGAGAGAGAGTGAAGTTTGGGAAGGAAGGAAAGCGAGGGTGTGGAAAACGACGTGGTTTCGGGAGGCGAAGGCACTTCTATAGGATCCGCTCACACACCAGCTAAGTTAGGGTTGGCGACATCATTGGCCACTGGCCTCGTTGCTTCTCTTGGGACCTCTTGATTCGATGCATGCTGAACACGTGTCCCCTCTGTGCCGCGGACGGTAAAAGATAAAAATAAAATTAAACTTCTGCCCTTGACCCACACGCACTTGCTTTGACCATTTTCAGAATCTCCTCTGTGAATTCTCTTTTGTCTCATTTTTTACTGTAATTTCCTTTACCTCCCTCCACGGCTATCCACTCTGACCATTTTCAGAATTTCCTGTTTTGTTGCCTTGACAAATCCGTAGCCTTTATTACATGGGCTTAGAGAAAAGACAGGAAAATAGATATAGCGTCGGTTTTGTTACGTGATAAACAAATTTTGGTCCGTCAGTTTCACTGTTTTTAAGGTGGGAGCTGAAAATATAATTAATGGTTCGGCTGCTTTTCCTGCGAAACACACAGTCCTGTTGTCGAGTCTTTTTTCTGTTTTTGTTTTTTTCTGTATTTTTTTTTCCTTCTATAATTTCGGGGTTCCTTTGCCTTACGATTACAGTCCTCCTTTATTGATGGTGCTGTGTCTCCTTTTTCTCTTTAGCTGCTGCGGCAACAATTAAAACCCTTTTCAAGCACCACCCTTTTCCTTTTGTTCTGGCTCTGAATCTTCCTTCTTCCTCAAAGAGAAAAGGCTATGTCAGGGTTATACAATCCCAACTACTCACCTGCCAGAGCTGCTTCTCCGCAGATTAGGAGCACCACAGATGTTGACAGGTGAGTCTTTCTCAGAAGTGAGAACTTACCCATCTCTGTATCAATAAGATTAGCTTGTGAGGCAGCGAAAAGATGCAATCTTGACCATGTTCTTGAAGCATCTCGTAGCTGTTTTTCAGTTGTAATTTGTTTAGATTTCGTGGTTTCTTGGGTCTTGATCTGTGGCGGGTTTTGTGAACTGTGTAGTCAGTACCTGACAGAGCTGCTGGCGGAGCATCAAAAGCTTGGACCTTTCATACCAGTGCTTCCCATATGTAGCCGACTACTAAATCAAGGTTGCTTTCCCTCTCTCCCTGCTTTGGATCTTGTTTTCTGTTCTTGATGCCATATCCTTTTGCCGCTGGGCATGTGAATCTGTTCCTTCTAGTGATTTTGATATCCTTGTGTTGTATCTGCGTCTCCACAGATTAATTCTCACATTACTTTTGCATTTACGAAGATTAATTTCTTAACCATCTTTATCTGTGGATCGTTTTGAGCTATTGACAGTACTGTCGGTGGTGGTGGTATTACCACTTGTGGTTGACTGCTGATGTAATGGGCATTTGATGATAATAATTCTAGAAATAGATAGGTCCTACATTTTTGGCTGCCTCGGCAGTGTACAGCATTTGGACTTTGTGTGCCTATTTGGAAGGAGGAGAGGGCAATGACAAAGCTGGGTTTGGGTTAAAATTCTTCGAGACAACGTCTTAGCAGGTTGATTCGCCACCCTGGTAATTCAAATTAGCTTAGTGCTCTTTAGATCAAATGACTCGTGTGATGTTATCCGATGTGTGTGGCAAAAGTCCTACTAGCGCTGTTGAACTCTTAAGAATATTTATTATTGACTGTCACCTCGAGGGATATGTTGTCGAATGTTTAGAAGATATCCTTGTGTCGACATAATTGGACTGGTGTTTTGGATTGTCTTTAAAAAGGTATTGATTATCCTAGAATTTTTGTGTGATCAGTTTTGTCTAATTTACCTGATATATTGCCCTTCATTTTGTCGAGAAAAGGCTTACTTATGAGTCACGGTTCAGTGGTCCTCTCGAAATGACTGAATCATTCTATTTTTCTTTGTGTCAAATTCTTTCATTGTACTGTGGATTTGTTTGTTGCCATTCCATTTCATATTGGGGTATTGCCTTCTGTATGCAGAGATACTGCGAGTATCTGGAATGATGTCAAACCAAGGTTACAGTGACTTTGACAGACTACGGTATAGAAGCCCTAGTCCCATGGCATCTTCAAACATGAGTGTTGGAGGGACAGGATTAGGTGGCTGGAACAGTATTACTCAGGAGGTATGTATACTTCAATGCTTGGCCTCAGATTGTCATCAAGACACATTTATCCCAGTTGTCCTTCCTCATTTGCCAACTTTGAAGTGGTGAAGATTATCTCTCTGTCCTCGCTTCTTTTTTAAGTGGATTTCTTGGAAGGCTGAAATATATGCAATTGTCATCACATATTTGTTTAAGAACTTTGTTTGTGAATTCTCTGTTTGAGTTGGAAACTCGGTCTGTGTTTTCTGATGTTTATTGGCAAGGTGTATGTGTTATATGTGGCCAAAGAAGGCTAAGAAAGACCTCTAATACCTGGAGGCAGATGAGAAGACTTCGTTGAACAATGAGAATGTCTTATTGCCTGAATGAATTTCTTGTGTTCCATGGGAGATTGAACTGGAACTTTTTTGCCTCTATCGGTGTCTGACTTTCTGTGATATCATACTTAACCAAAACATGAAGCTGGTAGCAGCCTACTTCTTAACCAAAACATGAAGCTGGTAGTAGCCTACTTCCCTTCACATAGTCGTTGGCCTACTTCCCTTCACACAGTTGTTGGACTATGTATATTGTTTTCACCTTTTATCTGTGCATATCTTATGACTTTCCATTTCTAAGATGCAAAGCCTCCTACTAACTTTTACCAGAGATCTATGTAGATAATTTTTGAGAGTTTGGCAAGTTATAAAGACTTATAGTTGTTGGAACTTCAAATTGGATGCAAAAACTCTATCAATCCTTTTCGGAATAGTCAGCAAAGGACCGATTATTATGGCATTATACCATATTATGAAGCATCAAAGTATCAGTCTGATGCTGATGCAGACCAAGATTTCACTCAAATGCTATGATGTTCTGTGAATCCTTACTAAGAAGTTTTGTCAGAAGCTTTTCAATGAGTTGGAGAAAATGCTTTGATCTGTGACATTACCGTGTCTCCTGTCCTATCAGAGCATTGTATTCGGGTGCTTATAGTGCCAAGTAATTTATATTTACTATCAAATGAACAAAAGCAGGAATGGAAGTCTTTACATGCTGAGAGGGGCTTCATGGATCACCTGATGCTCTTTTGCCTGCTAATAGCATAGTCTAATATCGACTGTTGTTGTGATTTTCTTTGAGCAAGTGTATGAGTTGTGAAATGTTGATGTTGCCCATTACGTGGGCTACCATTGAGCTTACTAGTTGACAGTGTGTCATGGTGCAACAAGGGAAAGAAATCGAGGTTTACATATTTATAAGGAAAATCAAGTCATAATGAGGGCTGGAGTTTGGATCTAGCACTCTTGAATGTTGTGCAAGAGGGAAGAAAATCTATCTTGACTGCAGTGATTTGAGTTTGTACCCTCCATAGTGATGTTGGACTAGTGACTTTGTGAAAGGACATTCTTGATGATTGAACAACTCAAAGGCATTGCTTCCGAGAGGGTTCACTTAATTCAGACTTACGGTTTCTTATATGATTTTCCAGATACTGAAGGACATGTGTACAAAAATGTCCCAACAAGTGTGAATGTTATCAATAAAGTATTATCTGTCCACCTTTTCTTCTCTCTATGAAATGGTTGCTCATATGTCTAAATGTTGAGCCTCAATACTGATGTTACATACCTGCTCATACCATTAATTGCTGTTTATAAATCAATTGATATCCTAATATCACACGGAGGTTTTATAAAAAAGTTATTGTGAAAATGTGCCTTGGAGTTGAGAAGAAAGCAACTAGCTATATTTAGTGCCTGAAAGGTATTTAGCAGAACCCTTTTCCTCTTAAGGGGTTCAAAAGCACATCCTTCATGCTCAATTGCAGATTATTTCCTTTTTTCTACTTTTTCTTGTTTTGTTTAGCTTAGGGCATTATTTATGCTCCAGTCAGACATTTGCGCTTGCTACTGTGGGAGGATTTGGACAAGAGAACTAAAGTCTTTGAGAAAAAAAATTTCAGAAAGAATTATTGAAAGTTGAGATGCTGAAAGGTCTTTCATTTCACTTACCAAATTTGAAATAAGCCCTTAATTTTACCGTTTTGGGCAACTTATGGTACTATCTTGTTGAAGCTGTTTTAGACATTTGCTTCTAAGTCTAGCGGTGGTTGGTGATGATGCGCCTTTTGTTTCCAAGGGCATAGGAATTTGCTGAGCTGATTGTCTCATGATCGCCACTGTTCCTGTAATCATCAACCAACTGCCTCCTTTTATTTAGATTGGACATGACACAAGATGCTCTGCTTTGTCACAGAGATTGAGTGGACATCCCGGAATGACAATGGATTGGCAAGGCACACCTGCAAGCCCTAGTTCTTACAATGTAAAAAGGATTTTGCGCCTGGAGATTCCAGTGGATCTTTATCCAACTGTAAGATTCATATATCAAAAGCTGGACCAATATTTTTCCGTACTAGAGATTGAATACACACTCTAAATTTGATAAAAGTTGCGGTGTTGCTCGTTCTTTCAGTTTAATTTTGTTGGGCGGCTTCTCGGCCCTAGAGGCAATTCGCTTAAGCGGGTTGAAGCGACAACGGGCTGCCGTGTGTTCATCAGAGGGAAAGGTTCTATCAAGGATCCAGACAAGGTACTGCTATTCATTGACATGACTCTTCTTCAAGTGCTAAAACTCAGGATGATTTCACTAGAGCTGAAGGAAGATTATATCATGGTGGATTTCTGACATCAGAGAATTGCCCTCTTTCTAATTACTTTGTTGGTTTTACATCCTCAAGGAAGAGAAGCTAAGGGGAAGACCAGGCTATGAGCACCTTAATGACCCACTCCACATTTTAATTGAAGCTGATCTACCTGCCAATATCGTTGACTTAAGGCTGAGACAGGCTCAGGAAATTATCGAGGAACTGCTTAAACCCGTGGTAGCGTCTTGATCTCTTCTATTTAGTGTTATGTGGCCTTTTACACTCTTAATAATGTGTAATCATAGTTAGTTTCACATTCGCATTACACATGTCATCATGTAGACAAGCCCTGGAGATTTGTTTGGTGCTGTTTGTGAGTTTGAAATTGTCACATGCAGGATGAGTCACAGGACTATATTAAGAGGCAGCAATTGCGTGAGTTGGCGATGCTAAACTCGAACTTCAGAGAAGAAAGTCCTGGGCCGAGCGGTAGTGTCTCTCCTTTCAATTCCAGTGGCATGAAACGTGCGAAAACGGGACGCTGAGAATCCATAGAAGGTTGTTCCTGATGGTTTCTACCTGCTTACAAGATTTGTGCCTGAATACACTTCTAAGGTACATAACAGTTCAGCACAAGTACGAAAAGCATAGGCTAACAGTTCTTCATGGTGAGCTGCTGGTCTGCTCCAAAAGATTTTAGTCATTCGTTTTGGTCCCGGGGGGTTTTTAATTATTTGAACCACAGGCGAACGATAAATACAGATAAAAAAACATAAAAAAGCAGAAGTATAGTCTATATTGTTTGTGGCTTTTAGTGTAGGTTCTTTGAGGTCAGTTTTTTTTCCTTGTAAGCCCATTCATTGGATTTATTCTTGTATTAGACATTGATATCGCGCATTGTGGGTTAATATATGGTATTGAAATTGTTGTCCTAACAATGGTAGCACTTGTCGTGCACTTTTAAACATATATTGTGTTTGAATAGAGATGAATAATTGGTCTAAGTTGCTGTAAGATCTGTGAAGACCATCTAAAAAGCATTTAAAATCTTTTGACCCTACAAAAAGGCATCTGGGTCTTTTGGCATGTTGGATTTTAGGGAGGCCAGAGATCATTGCCAAGGGGATTTTTTGGTTCTGACCTGTTTCTGGGTGGTTTCATTATTCAATGACTCGAAAACATTGAAGTTTTGTCTACTACCCAAGGAACAACATTAAAGCTGCTGACAAAAAAACAGACCCAACAACGAAAAAAGGAAAAGAGCCTGCATCGCTGCATGCACAATAGCCACAGAAAGATATTCCATTTATTGTTCTGCACATGCAAGAGTATCTTAATCCCTGGGGAATCCTATGTAGGATGCATGGCTTTGACTGTTTGCTGTCCCTGAGGAAAACAAAATTTAAAAAGTATTTCAATGGCTATCACCTTGTAATAATGCCAAACTGTTGCGGCACAATGTTATTTGATGAATTGGTTGCTTAGAGTACGTTTTCTTATGATTTTTTTTTCCCTTTTTCTTGGGCCAGAAATAACCTGCCGTTTGATTCGGGTGCTAATATGCCACTGATTGTCTAAAATTAAAAGATACGTGCGTTTTGTCAGCTTCTATTAGTTTGATGTGCGTCCAACTTGCACTAAGTTTTCATAATTGCTCCTTGAGGCATCTTGAGAATGTGATAGAAAATGTTGGAAAGGCTGGCATTTCGATGTCTTCTAGAGAAGAGGGATTTGCTTGATTAAACTATGAAGTTGGATTATTGTGTTCTAATATAAAGATTTGTAAGTTGCATGAGAGTGGGAAGCTTTACCGTGATTCCCTTACTTCTGTTAGAATATCATGCACACGTGCAGCCTGTGCAGAGGGCATCGTTTGATGGAAAAGTTGAACAAACCGTTGATTAGGGTAGTTTATTTCATTTTTCTTTTTAAGTTTTCCTCCTCCTCTTGTTTTTTCTTTTTTTTTCATATGAGAGAAACATAATAGACGGAGGTGAGCGCTTTTGAAGGTTGAATTGAATTGTTTGGTTTAGGCCCTTAACTTTTCGAATTTCTCGATTTTTTTTTTGTGAATTTTTTGAAAATTTCAATTTTTTTTTTCCCGAATTGTGTCCCCTGCTGTATACTGAGCTGATACGAGCCCACTTGGATTGGCGCCCAAGAAAAACCGGGAAAAAAAAAAAAGGAACTTACCGATGCAAGGCCATGCTGCACGGCCGAGTCAGAGGTTGCCCGTGCCGTGCGGCTAACTCGCCACCGTCGCTTGGCCGGTGAAAGGTTTAGATATCCTGTACGTAAGCAGATTTCCGGTCTGAACTTTTAGATCTCTGGATCCTCTCCATACCCGAATCCAACTTCTTGGTAATGCAGACGTTGATTACGTTCCCGCCTGTCTAATGTGAAATGGTAGAGAAGTCGGGGAGGGATCTTTATACTCGTGCTTACTCTCGTGATTAAACAGTTTAAAATTGTCCAGGGATAATTACTAAAAATATTTTAAATCTATCGTATGAATGTCAATTTAGTCATAATTTTTTTTTTGATTTGGCTAATGTAGTGCTAAATGTTATGATAATTTGTCAATGGATTCTTCTTAATTAAATTTGTCTGGCAATCGGTGATGCAGGACATGTTTGGTGTAGATGGGGAGATGTCTTTTCCTATTTTTATTCTTCTTTTTTAAACTTAATAAAAATGAAAAAATCATTCACGTAGATTTGCCACGTTGGTGTCCAACATCCAAACTAGTGATTTTAGACCAAAATGACGATATTGGTAAATTGTCAAGATATTTAGAATTAAATTGGTTAAATTGAAAGGTTTTATGATTGAATTGATATTACGCAATAGGTTCGATGCCTTTTTTTCGTCTATACACTTTTGAATATAATTTAGCTTAATTTTTTTATGTCCACATCTCTTTCAAATCCTCATTAAGTTCCGGACAATTATGATAACAGCATCTACGAAGAAATTTCTTTACGGGGCATTTCATTGGTATTTCGTAATTGGCTCAAGATTTTGATTGTTCACAATTCATTCTAAGAAAGAGAAAAATATGATACTGTCAATGTAAATCATATCCATGATTAGTTTAATTTTCAAATTATGACTATACATGCGAGTCTTGTAGAAAGTAGGATACACATTGTGTGTATTATATATGAAGAATCCATATTTTAAAGATGGTAAGTTGAACCCTTATATCACTAACAATCCCTTGTAAAGTATGGTACGCACCTTTTGGTTTGTTTTGGAGCCATTTTGGCAGGCGTGATATGTGAGGGAATCCTAGATGTTTGGCGATCTTTAAAGCCATTTTGATGGGGCCTGCTATTTAACTGAGTAATTGATAGAATTAGATATTCTTAGGCTATACGAAAATGTGATATATTTACTCAAGCCATTTGGTGTTGAATTTTGTTAGGTCTCCAATGATTTGGATGACACTGTTGTCTTGTGTATTGGCGTAAAAATAATCGCTTGCACCGATTATAAAGATGGATGAATGAAAGATAGTCTCATCGTTCACAAAAATATTTCGACATAAATCATCATTGATAATAAAAATATTTTAATTGGTTAATTATTTTAGCCAAAATCGACAATTTTTTAAAAAAATATTTCTTAACCTATTTATTTTTCTCGAAACAAACAGAACCTTCATGAAATGTCCTCGATATGAAACTTTCTTTTAATAGGATTTGTAATTGGAATAAACAACAGAAAGGGGAAATTTATTTGATCAAGTAAATGTTTACAGGACCAGTCCCGCATCCAATGTGGATTATTGCAACTAATTACCCGCAACATCGATTTCCTGTCATAACTTATTGGCTTTAAAAGAAAGTTCTGGTTGCAAAACTTAAAAAATTTAGATTTGAAATTGAAAAAATTGTCAATAAACATGCATCCTTACTAGTAAAGGGATTGAGAAGGTGAGACACTAGCATCATAAGTGTCGGGTTCAACTTCGCGCTCCGCAAAGAGGCTAAGCAAAAATCAAGAGAGGAAAATTAGAGATAGGACAAATTAAAAAAAATTACTATGAGTAGGAAAAATTACTTAATCGTAGGTTGCAAAGGAGAAAGAAGCATGAAGGAGAGTTAGGATCAATTTGGTATTTCACAAAGGATAGGACAAAAAAAAATTAGTATTAACTTAGATTACAATTTTCGAGGAATACTATTGACCATAAAACCACAATACTTACGACCACGAAGCAAAGAAAACTTATGACATCATATTCTACTTGTAAATTACTATCTGTGGGGACGATTATGTGCTGCAAAGGACAATTAATCATTAAGTAATTTAATAAAATAGCATAAAAGAAAATTATTATTAATTTAGGTTTCATTTATTTCATGAAAAATGTAACATTTTTGGATTGTGTATTTGGAGGGGTCCTTTTCAGGAAAATGATAATATTTTTTAGTGTTTGGTTGAATTCCGAAAATAAACTGGAAAATATTTTCCGTCATTTGCTAAGGAAGATCTAATTTGAATTTTCGCGTCATCATTTGACCATAAATTGCTAATATAAATGCCAATTGTTCTACATGTACGGCTGGCCTGACGTTAATGTAGACTTTTTTTTTTAAATTAAAAAAAGGTTAATATCATGGAAAACCTTAAACTAGTATACCTATGACAAATCTACTTTAAACTATTTTTTGACTACAAAAACCCTCAAACTAGTACACTTGTAATAAGTTTATCTCAAACTGATATACTTATGACAAATTTAGCGGCCATTAGTTTTTATTAAATTTAACGTCAAATTTTTAAATTGAATGGCATGTGACAATTCACTGGTATACCAATATGTATCAATTTAGGTTTTTCGTGAATTTAACAAATAGTAAATTCGTTACAAGTGTAATAGTTTAGGGTTTTTGGTGGTAAAAAAAAATTAGTTTAAGATAAATTTGTCACAGAAGTCCCAGTTTAGGGTTTTTGGTGGTAAAAAAAAATGGCTTAGAGTAAATTTATCATATATTTATCAGTTTGAAATTTTTGTGGTATTAAACATTTAAATATTTGTCATTTTCTTTCTTTCTCCACTACGACTAGTCGACAGTGGCCATTAGAGAGGCTTGAGCTCGTTTGTTGAGGTCAACCTTGTTGGCCCTTGCCTCTAGCCAGTTGTCAAGTTTTGGCATCTGCCTAGAAGAAGAAGGAAGGAAGGAAGGAAAGAAAACAAAAAAGAATGAGAAAGAAAAGGAAAAAAAGAAAATAATAATAAATAAATAATTTTTAAAATTAATTTATTACAAATTATCCACATCAATGCCAATAACGTTGCGTCAACGGTTTCCAATGAAAATTATTTAAATGGACTAAATTGATATAAATTCAAATATTTAGGACTCAATTGGCAAAAAAAAAAAGAATTAGAACTGAATTGACACAATTGCAATATGTTTATGAATTTTTGGTAATTTTCTTGGTAATTCTCCTATTGATTCATACTATCTTTGATAATATTCTTGGTTGCATCACAAATAAAAAGTTAGAGCTCTTAAAATATCTCTTGATTTTGTATATTACCTTTTCTATCGTTTTTGTAACAATATTTCATAGGGTTAATATCATTAAAAAAAAATTCTAAACTGACACACATGTGAAAAATATATCTAAAACCAATTTTTTTACTTATAAAAAATTTCAAATTGGTACACTTATGATAAGTTTACCTCCAAATCATTTTTTTAACCATAAAAAATCCCAAACTAGTTCATATGTGACAAATTTATTTTTCATTAGTTCTCATTAAATTGATTTGGTACCACAAAAACTTTAAACTAGTAAACTTATAACAAGCGGAGGTTAAAAACCTCAAATTAGTACGTTTATCAATAGACATGTGTCATCTAATTCTATAATTTGATGACAAAATCTAATAGAAATTAACATGAGGTAGATTTGTCACAGGTGTATCAGTTTAGGATTTTCGATGGTAAAAAATTAAATTGAAGTAAATTTGTCACATATGTATTAGTTTGGGATCTTTTGTGACATTAAGATTCCTTATTGTATTGCAAATATTCAAATATTCAATAGATTTAGTGAGTTATTCTTTCAATTTTTCAAGTTTATTCCTCACCCTCATTGTATCGTAAATGAAGTTTGTAAATTAGCTTTTGGATTCGTAATATACTTTCTTTTTTCTTTCTATATATCACCTTTGGGTTCATTACTTATTCAAAATTTGATTAAGATACAACAAGTGCTATAACGCGATCAGTTAGATGCAATAACTTCCTTTTTGACCACTTGAGTGTCATTAATTTTAAAGACATTTCATAAGTGCCAAAACTTTTAATTGCTCACTCAAGTGCTACTTTAAAAAAAAAAAAGTCCACCCAAGTGTTGAAATCCAATGTGGCATGATACTTGTGATGAATAATTTTAGAAAATAATGACACATGTGATCGATTGAAAGTTACATACCACTCAAGTGATCATAAAAAAATATTATGACATTCAATTAAGAGTTGCGCATAATTTATGTCACTTAAATGAGATATACATATATATATGTATATAAAGAGGATAATTACCCAAAAAGCCTTAAACCAAATGGTGGATGTCAATTTAGTCATAAATCTTTTAATTTAATAAATTTAGTCTTAAACTTTTGATTATTCGCTAATAAAGTCTTTCCAATTAATTTTGGCCAATAATCTCTAACGTAAATACTGGTCTTCCTAAGTGGCATGTCTTGAGTAAATATGGGCGATATTTACAAATTTTATAAATTTTTTAAAAGATTTTATGAATTTTTTAAAAGATTTTATGAATTTTTTTTTGCTTCTTTCTTTTCTTTTCTTTTTTTCCCTTTCAAGACCAGCATGGACCCTTGCCGGCCACTAGGCAAGGGTTGCCAGCCCTACTCAGTAGAAAAACAAAAGGAAAGAAGATTTTAAAAAATTATAAAAATTATCAACGTCAGTACCGGTTATGCCTCATGGTACGGTTGACATTCACATCAATAATTTTCAGCCAAAATTGATTGCAATGATTACATTGGCAAGTTATCAAAATGCTTAGTAGTTAAATTGATAAAATTTGAAGGTTTAAGACTGAATTTGCATCCATCTAATATGTTTAGGACTTTTTTTTGGTAATTATTTAATTTTTTTAGTACTGTGCGAAATTTATGACATATAAGGTGTCCCTTTTCCCAAAAATTTGTGGCCACCCGCAAATTAGAATTTCCACATGGGATGAGGTCTCTCCTCTTTTTTGCATGCTTTGATACCGCAACCCCCAACAAAATGACAATCTTTCAAGTGAGACTACTCACTTGTGGTGGTTGGCTCTGTTGAAGTACCCAACACTTTTCATTCATAGGTTTGAACGGCTGCTTCGATCGACTTTTACTCATTAATTTTTGCTTCATCAAAATCTTATGAATCACTCCCTTTGACTTTTCCTTTTCAAATCAGAAACAGCTGAAAATTTTAAAATAATTTCTTTTTTCGTACTTTCTTGAGATTTAATATCATTTATAATATTTTTCCAGAAAAAAAAAGAATCGTTAATGAATCTGCTTTATATTTTTATTAGATTTTCTAACATAATATCGAGTGAGGCTCTGTATTTTTCTAGCCCTCGGTACAATTGTGTGGCTCCTCTTTCTTTAATTCCACATTTCTTCTTCTTATGATACAAGTTTACGTTTGACAAGGAGCATGAAAATATTCCACAATACTTGGCCACGGTTTTAATTCATCCTTTATATACTATAATTCCCTTCTATCTAATAGCTTAAACTTCGAGCTTATAATTATTTGACATGGTCAAGTGTATAACCCCGTTGACACGTGTTAAGGGTCCTTCTATCAGTCCACAAGGCCCAGATAACTGTCTAAAATTCATCTATTTGCAATTTCAACGAGATTTGGCATATTGTGTCCAACAAAGAGAAATTCCTTTCTTTTTATGAGATATGCTTTATACTGAATGTACAATTGAGCAACTCAGGTCAATTGAGTCGAAATTCATTCTACATCAACTCAATGCAAAGAACACCACAAATGTTAACCCCAACTTGCAACATCGTTTCGCAAATCCTTCCAATTCTATCAATAATCTATATGATATCTGTAGATTAGACAAGGAAAAGCCAGTGGAATATACACATCCCTCATATTTACATCATTAAGTCAGTTTAAAAAGGACAAAACGTTTTTTTATTCACATAAGCAATATTCACCTCTCAAAATTCGTTTCACTATCGAGGTGCAACGGTTGGTACAACCCCGCTTATCAGATCACTCCCCAAGACGCTTGATGAAATATACGGGTCCCGGCTCACATAAGATGACGACGACGACGACGGAAGTAACATGGTAGAATAAATGGAAGTCGTCTCAGAAAGTATGGCATCGGCGTCCGGCATCATTTTGAGTATGCTCTCAAGCTCCCTCACCACGTCCAACATGGATGGCCGCTTCTCCGGTTTATCGTGGCAACACAGGAGCGCCAGAGCGACAAACCTCTCGACACATTCCGAAGGGTAAGAGCCCATTCTGCTATCTATAATAGAGAACATAATGCCCGCCTGATGCGCAATGTTCACCTGACATTGCACTTGAAAAATTCAGCACCAAGAACGAAACAAAGGAACTCTAGTTTCTCCTTCAGTGTGCATCTGATATTGCAACCATCACCAAGTTTTCAGGTCTTACACATTGGTTTGACATTTCAGATCATGACTCGTTAATCCTTCTTGCTGCATTTAAACGTTGTTCTCCACCTAAAATTAGAATCTACAAAACATTTACTCTATTCGGCTACAATACTATGAAGATATCGAAACCACCGAACACCTGTTTTTGGGTTTCTCTTTCATTGCAAGAATGTCTTAGCATGTCAGTTTCTGTCGGGCTTCAGTGCATAGGAGATTGGAATTAAACACGCTTTCACCAGTTTCTAAAAGCACAAAATGTCACTAATTTACTACTGAAGTTCCCAAGCAAAAACAGATCATATCACTAATTTACGATTGAAATAAGCCCAAACTCCAAAGACATTATTAGGTGAGAACTAATCAAACGATGACAATGAATAGCAAGAAACAAGAGAGCCTATCATAGCAGGAAAGTACCTCTCTGACAATATTCTTTCCATGCGATATCGGATGCATTCCAGTCAACAGCTCCAGAAATACAACCCCAAGACTATAGACATCACTTTTATCAGTCAACTTGTGCGTCAGGAAATATTCAGGATCGAGGTATCCCTGGTAAGAAAAGCCACAGTGAAAAAGGGAGGTTGGAGGAGCAGCAAAAGTACGTAGTTTTGGGCACTTGAAGTTTCTATTGACCACTTACTGGAGTTCCTTTAACAATTGTAGACACATGATCAGGCACGGTCCCCTCATCATCCAGGACAGGGGCGAGCCGCGATAGCCCAAAATCAGCAACTTTGGCAGTAAGCTTGGAGTCCAAGAGAATGTTACTGGCCTTAATGTCTCGGTGAAATACTGGAGGGTTTGCTTCTGTATGGAGGTAAAGAATGCCCTTAGCAGACCCCAACGCAATACGCAGCCTCATACTGAAGTTAAGGTACTCCTTAGCTTTTCCTGTGAAGTAAGATGAATTTCCATGAAGCAAGAAAAGTACAAAGTACATGAAGCATGATGATAGCATTGATGGATTAGAAGTGTATTTGGAAAGCTCATGCCTCCACCAGCAAAAGAACAGAGAAGAAAAAATAACATCCTACTGGTGCTGTGAAGATAAATTTGTCATGGGACCGCACTCCAAATGAATGCTTCCGAGTACTAGAGAAATCATATTAATGGAAGTTCTTGAAAGAACATGTTGATATGGCAAGCCAATCCTCAACTCCAGTCAAAGTAGTCAACCTAGATTACTCCTCAAGCTGAGAATAGTAGTTTGAAAGAGAAAACAGAATATGATTCTCTTAAGAAGAGGAATTAAACCAATGTAAATCCAATTCCTACTATATGCATGCCTCCTATTCTTGTGGATGGCCTTACTAGTCAAAAGTTTGGAAAACTGATGTCTTTAAGATAATTGAGAATATAAAGTACATACCAGAAATCCAATCCCGCAGAGTACCGTTGGGCATAAACTCATATACTAACATCTGAAAACACACCAAGAGCATATAATAAGTTCTTCTGTTTAAATCAGGCCATGCACAAATAGTAATTTTCTTTGGAGGAAGATGACCATCGATTGTAGAATTGACGATGAAAGAAGTGTTCTGCCATTATGCACACAAGTACAATGTACAAACACTACTCTCCAGCTACTGTGAAGCTCTTTCCATTTTCCTAAACATGATCATTTTGAACATAAGAGAATTGAAATTTGTTCCTTCAACAACTTTTTGCCGTGACAGCATCAAAAAACATACTTGGTGGCAAGCTGCAAGAACCCATCTTTCAGCAGACGGATTTAGTGCTAAATTAGATTCGAGAGTTATTTAGCAATTCTCCTTTCGCATGCATAAAAATATTCCAATGCTACAACTGCTCATGATAAATGCAAACATCTAGACATATCAACAAATAATTATGCAGCACAAATTCCGAAAACATAGAATATCAGCTGCAGCGTCATTTTATCATTCATTGACAACAACCACATATCATAAAGCCAAACTCAAGCAGTTTACCTGTTCCCCCTCTTCATCACAATATCCCACCAAAGACACTAGGTTCCGATGATGTAACCTCGACAACAGTTTTATCTCCGTCAAAAATTCCTTTTGTCCCTGTAATGATCCTTCTTCTGCACGCTTTATGGCTACGACTGTGTTGTCATGTAAATTTCCTTTATAAACTTTTCCATAACCTCCTTGCCCAACTTGAGTCGATCTATTGAAATTGTCGGTTGCGACTGCCATTTCTCTAAAAGTGAAGGCTTTCACACCTTCAAGCTTCATAGATATCTTTGAGGCTATGAGGAGCAATACAAAATCAGATAACAGGCAACTCTCATTCGATTTAGCTAAGGAAAGTTTTGAAGAAGAACTTACATAGATTCTTCCTTGACAGCGAAGGCTGATATCTGGTCTTCCATCTTGCAATGAAAAGAGTAATCACGGCGGAGATTGCAACAACACAGGCAATAGATGATAATACTATGGCCACCAATATTCCTTTACTGATATTTGTCTTCTGATTTGGAATAATCACTGTCGAATTATGCAATCACGTGAGTCAAATAACTTGATTAGTGCTTTAGTCTTGATAAAATCAAATTTAACTAATGACAATACATGTTGACACATCAGTTTGTATTACCATCCATCCTTGAAAAGAGTAATAAAGCATCTTTTGTCGATTATCTAACTAAGCTTAAATTGCCTAGGTAGACTTCTTAATCAGGGTAAGTTTATTATGATGATCCTGGGTTTGTCTTGAATGGTCAACTTTATACAGTAACCTAGAGTGGAAGTGCCAGAGAAAAGACGAAAAGGTACGTGAGAGATGCCTAGTTAAAATCTTCAAAGAAGATGAAGAGGTTATTGTCTTCATATGGATTGAGACAACAATAATCAAGAAGGAAATATCAAGCAATGACTATGTTTCTGCTTCCTTGCAAAGTGATACGCAGTCGACATTTTAGAGAGCCAACTGTATTTTCACCCTAGAGTATCAGTTCGCTCAACAAATATGATCTTCAACAAATTGCTGAATTTCATACCAACTTCGCAGATAAATGTCCCATCATGCATTCACTAAGAAGCAATGGAACTGCAGAACAAGTTGTTTTGAGGCAACTCTACTTTCTTGAAATAAGCTAAATAAGGTAGTATTGTGTATTACATTTCCTGATTACCCATATCAAGTGACGGCACATGTCAAAGGGCAACTTTGCAGCATCAGCATCATTAGAAACCGTCACCAAAGGTGACTCTTTATAAGACAAATGTTGTGTGGAGTTAAGTACTTACTAGTTGAATAAGGTCCCAGAAGAGTAAAGTCGAGAAGTTCATATGGTCCATATAAGTCATCTCTAGGAAATAGCCACGATGTGAAGATGCCTCTTATTCGCTGAACCTCACTTGCATTAAATGTAGTTGGACCATTAACAACTGGGAAAAGCTTCAAATGCATCCTCATCCGTGGTCCTTTTTCCCAGGCATACGAATCAATATGCAATTGATATAGTTCCATGTTAAGAGATCTGGTTAAGTACATCTCAAATGGATCCTCATAAGGAGGGAAATAAGAGAAGCTGGGACTCTTCAGCCGGTATACGATTCTCAGGGGCGCTGCGCAGAAGCATTGCACAGGCGCTGCTGGAACATATTCAAAAAAATTATCTGTAGGGCATGATTGAGGAGGACAACTTGTCGAATTTGCCGAGTTGCTAGGTGTCCCATCGTCTTCACCCTTATTCGCACAAAATTGGCTAATATTCGTTATATTCTGTTTACTGCAGACAGGATTGCCTCCAAGCCTAGAGGAAAACTCCTTTGTTATATTTCAGACAGGAGGAATTTACCAATGGCAAATAATCATCTAAAGCACATTCCAATTAAAGAAATGAAAACATTTGACATTTTCCAACTTTTTTTGAACTGCGAAGCCAAAAGCATGTGCCAAGAGCTCAAAGAGAGCTTATTTCTTTTGGCTTTTCAATCAACATTAACATCAACATCACCTTTATCCCAAACCAGTTGGGGTCGGCGGTCGATGAACCCGAAGCGAAAAACTTAAAATATACTAAAATAAAAGTAAAAATATGGATACTCAAAAATAAATAAATAAATAAATAAAACTAAACAGGGCACTCTGGAACATAGGAAATCCCTCCCTCTACAATGCGGATAGCTTTCCTCTACTCCGTCCTAAGGCAGACCATACGCCAATCTATTTCCAACTCTATTAAATCTTGTTTTACTACCTTCCCCCAAGTAAGTTTCGGCCGACCTCACCCTTTCTTCATATCGTTTTCTCGGTAACACACTTCTGTTCTTATCGGAGCATTTAAGGGTTTACGAAGAATATGTCCAAACCATCTCAATCTATGTTCTCTCATCTTCTCTGCTACCGGTGCTATTCTAACTTTTCGTCGAATATCGTCATTTCTTATCTTATCCATCCTTGTATGACCACACATTCACCTTAACATTCTCATTTCCGCTACTCCAATTTTATGCTCATGTTGCTTTTGTATCGGCCAACATTCAGCTCCGTATAGTATTGCAGGTTTTATTGCTATTCTTATTTCTTTTGGCTTTTCAATGCGAGTTCAAAAACACGTGATGCCTATAAGACAAATTATCCATAAGCCTCAATGTTTATTTTGGTCTTATAGGATGGCTTCCAAAGGCAAACTCACAGCACCTGATCACGTGCAGGACCTTCAGGTACCATTTGCCAATAGCTCCACCACTTGAGAAAACCAACAGTAGGGGCTTGAAGAATAACCAAGATATTGACAAGTCGCCATAATTATTCAGGCATACAGTTGAAAAATCAGCATATAAGGAACATAATTACACCTACATTGTTCCTTAATGTAATTGGGGAGCAGGAAGGAACAGGAAACAAACCTTAGACTGACATTCTCTGGAAGATTAAGACCTCCTCCCACATCTGAGAATGAATTATTTTGAAGATCACTGTGATAAGAATATAAAAAGAATAAATAAACATCAACTATCTCATAAAGAACAAGCAGTGCATAATGTTTTGATAAGCTTGTTGATAACACATCGCAGTACATTTCAGGAATAAGCATGCAGTGAGACACTGGTTTACTTCCAGAGCAGATAATTAACAAGAAGGAAAACTCAGTGCTTACATTACAAGCATCTCATTTGAAGTGAAGGTCATGTTCTGCCAATTGTTTGCAGGGACAGAACCTGTCAAGCTGTTATCCTCCAGTGACCTGCATTATAAGTAATGCCCAGAGTCAGAATTATGAAACACTTAATATTTGAAGAATGAGTATCTTGTACTCTCTCAAGATTAAGTACAAAAAACTAATCTCAAAAACAACGCCTCTTCAGCACCTGCTAATAACATGCAAAAACAAGAATCTATACGATAAAGAAAGAAAAAATAGTCTTACAGTCTTTGTAGAGAGGGAAGAGCAGAAAAACTTGCTGGAATAGATCCATTAAGAAGGTTATTTGATAGATTGCTGCAATCAACAAGAATGTATCCCAAATTTAGCAGTCACTCATACATTGATATCATTTTCATGGATAAAGAAGTTGAATCATAGAATTGATCGTGAGCATACATGGTTGTTACATTATCAGAGAGCTTGTTTGTTGGTATAGGCCCAATAAGCCGATTATGGCTGAGATCCCTGCAAAATGGCAAAAAAATAAAAAAACAAAAACAAAACAAGTTTTAGGTGTATTAGCAAGAGAATATGCTAAAAAGCACATGATGGAAAACATAAACGTCAGACTTGACAGATTATAAAGAAGCCAGAACAAGATATTGGACTATTCTCAAACTTACAAAAAGCTAAGATTTGGTATCTGGCTAAGATCAAGAATCAATCCCTCCAAACTGCAATTTCGAAGACTCCTGCCAGGCAAATTTGGAAGTGCATTAGAAACCTTATGGAATAATTTGTGCAATATATGGTCCACAAATGCTTTCCATTGTCTTTTTGAACAGGAAGGCTGTCCCCTCTCCTAATACATCTCAATGAGACCATTAGCTTCAGGAAGCACTTCCCCAAATTTTACAATGTTCCATAGTAGTCATTACTCAATTTCCAATCCATGAATTTGACGCATTCAAGACTGTTTTTAATGGTGAAAATAATACTTTTAGGTGCCTGGTCCCCATCAAATTTCTTTCATTGAGCACTGCAGAGTTATAGTTCTCCAAAGTTAATAACCAAATGTACAACAAGTCACTTGTACAAGATATGAAAAGTTTTTGCCCTCGAACAGTTTATAGCCCAAGCAGCTTCATCATTCCGGCTGCTGATTTTTCTGATAATGTATTTCGCCAGTATTTTCAATCTTTCTACTATGGACAAAGAGCATGCTAGAATCATGTGATTTCATGCCTCAGCAGTGCATAATTGATGATACTAAATGCAGTTACAGACCAAATGTCGACTCACAATTTTACTAATCTGGAGAAATTCCCATAAGAAGCTGGTATTTCAGTGCCCTTGAAGTTGTTATTGTCAAGTTGACTGCAAAATTTTTATGGAAAGATCAGATCAACATACTTTAACAGTGTAATATGCATGCCTCCAACAGAACCAGAATAAGTCATTGACTGCAAAAAAAGGGGGAAATTTGAAAAATATCACATCTGCTATTCCTCATGCTACCTTTAGAATAACCAGTAGTTGACCTAGCGTTCCAGGCATACCAAAATATAGCTACTACAGATTATAGAGCAGCTACATTGCGGAGAAAACTTCATTTGTGAAGGAGGCTATGAGAAGGGCAACGACAATCCAACATTAGATTTACAAACTTGTTACGAGTATGCATATCCTCTTTTCAATGTTGAATGACAATTACTTCTTCATGGGCAAAACAACACCACCTGCTGTTTATGATTCAGTCAACCTACTCGATTACAGAATTGACTCTACCAATTGCTAATTATATCCACATTGTTGCATCTTCAGATTGAAACAATTGCCGTGCCACACCTTGTTTTTACAGACTTCTTTATCTGGTAGGGAGATCACTTGTTTCTGACCAAAACTTTCTTTCAACATAAGGACTTTACAAACTTCTGTTATTATAAAAGAAAAGAAGAGAGCTAGGAAAGGAGAGTAAGCAGATTACTGCAGACCTAGCAGACATCGACTACAAAAGCCTTCATACAATGGAGGCACTAGTGACCTTGATAGGCTATCATAGTTCCATGTCCTATTAATTTATATGTGTTCACTGGACTTTGAGAGCCATATCTATAGGCACCTTTAGAGGCAACTGATTTACTACACGACATGGGATGAGATCAGAACCGCAATAGAAACAACTTAATCCAAAATGCTATCTAGGATTACATAAACATGCCATACAGTATGCGCAAGTTTGGCAAGAGTGAGAACTCTGGTGGAAGATATCCAGATAAGTTGTTATTATCCAAAAGCCTGCAAAATCGATCGTATTATGTCACAAAAAAAAAAAATCTTCTGTATCAGCCTTTAACAGCAGTGTAGCAGAATTTTGAGAAAATCAGAAGATGGATGAGCTGTAAACTCACAAGTGAAGAAGTGTGGATATGCTGGAAAGCTCAGCTGGAATTTGACCACTTATCGTGTTATTATTCAAATGGCTGCATCATTTAATCTGTAAGGACATATAATACACAGAAGAAGGCTAGGCCACCAGCCAACACCAAGCAGCCAAAAGAGGTTGAAAATCCACTTACAGGTGTTTCACACTACTCAAGCTAGCAAATGATTTTGGTATTGAACCTGACAATTGATTCTGGTCCACTTGAAGTCTATTAAGGTTTGAGAGAGAGCCAAGCTCATCAGGTAAAGATCCAGATAGCTTGTTTCCATTCAAAAGCCTGCGCTGACAGAAGTAACCAAATCACTCTCAGGAAAACATGGTTGATGGAGTGCACCACTCTCACGAAATTGCATTTTCCAATCATGAAGGCAGAGAAACTTGGAAAGCCTTTCTCTAGCTGCTCTCCACTTGCTACTTTTCAGGCATTCAGACAAACAAGCAATTTCAAACTATGAAATTTAGTTAAAACAAATGGTATTCGTTTCAAAAAAACTAGTAATCTTCTTTTTTCCAGTTATTTATCAAAATCAATTAATAAATGAAAATCAGTTACTTTTATTAGGACTTAGAGAAAACGGTTTGTGAGAACCATTGTGAATGAGCACTATCTGGTGAGACCTTTGCAAACTGCAAGTTTTATCAATTGCAGAAGCATGGAAAAAACTAAACAGAAACTTACAGAATATGACGCTATTTTTAATCAGAAAAGTCATAAATTACAGAGAAGAAATGTCTGCATATCTTATTCATGATTACAATACTTCAAACCACCCAACGGCATATTATCATCTATTTCATTAGCATCAGTGTCACTTCCGCAAGTGGAAGACCTGGTTTTGAAAGGATAATTAAGGGAACCTGATTCCTGCTCTGCATCAACAACTATATGAGCATCAAGAGTTAAAACAGTGAAAAAAGAGCTAGCTGGAGGTCGCAAAATTAAATCACAAACTCAACTTACAAGAGTCTCAAGGATGCAAGACTTCCTATCTCCTTTGGTATGCTGCCAGTTAACTCATTCCACATGAAGTCTCTTCCAATACCCAAAAAAAAAAAAGGCACAAGATGAATAAGAAAAGATCAGCATCAATACTTCCATCTTATGCACTAACTCAGCCAAGAGTTGCGTTATGATAGATGCTAAAGTTGGAAGATGAGACGATCACTAACTCACAAAATTCGAAGTTGAGATAACTGCCCAACAGCAGGAGCTAAACTTCCAGAAAGATTCATATTCAGCAAGTGGCTGCATCAGGAAAGGAAATATAAGAACACCTGGATATATTCCAAGTATATCTCAAGTGATGACTAAAAGCAGGCTGCGAGGTTGACATTTTCGATACCAAGACTATCATGTACTATGATTATTCAGTTATTTACTAGAGAAATTTTAGAACTATTTATAGCGGTGAGAAAAGACCATACATCTCGCGCACATGCATATGACCATCAGTGCCAATGGTATCAAAGCATATAACTCCCGTCCAGTTAGATGTGCATGGATCCCCCTTCTTCCAATTCGCAAGGTGTTTCATAGGGTCTCTTAGACTGCTCTTCACAGCAATTAGTGCATTGACTGCAAATAGCACAAGCACTTATAAATCTTACAAATGAAATGTCCAGAAACAATTAGCCCTGAAACGATGCTGGAAAGCAACATGCATCCTCAAAGAATAATAGCATCAGATTCGCTCTCCATATATCCCAAAGAAAGGAAGAGTAAAGAAAGAGAGAGTCAAGCCATTCATATCAACTACTACGTTCTTTTTAATATAAATAATCCAGAGGCATGAGCATCAAGACCTGGTTACCTATACGCCATGAAACACCCTGCAAGCACCGTAAACTGTTATGTCCAGGCTTTTGGCCTTTACAGGTGACTCTAAGTTAGAATAGTTTGCATGTAGTTATTAGAATTTGAGCAAGTGACCTTCAGTTCCTGAATTAGAAATTTAAATCCTCGACCACATGCGGGCCATCTGAGAAGGAAATAGACGCGTCTTTACTGGCTACTACTGTGAACTATTACTTTGCTACAGTAATATTCCTTAATGTGACAATGACTTTTGCCCTGGTGCTGAAACAGAGTTCAAGGAGAACAAGCTTGGTAGACAGAAACAAACTCCGGATCGTATGCATTAATTTTCACCCACATGTGAGTATTGAGAAAATAGACCAGATGATGTAATAATAAGCAGTGGAATGGCTGAGAATAATGTCCCCCTCCCCACAAAAAAAAAAAAAAAACTAAACTAAACAAAACAAAACAAAAAGTTTCAGCTCAGATCCTCATCCAGCAACCAAATAGACCAATGTATTTGACAGCTTACAATTTACAACGTTCTACCAGAAAATATAAAAGATAAACACAAATTCTCTGCTTCTCATGCACACTTGGACGATGCAACTAAAGATGGAAAGATCACCTTCCGATGGAGCAGTGACCTCCGCTTCAACTAGATACACAAAGTAGCAACATGAAAGGACGAGAGCAGATATGGGAATTCTCAGCTTCAGCATCCTCTTTCCCTGAAACAACATCTAAAGACTGAAAACATTGCACATTTCTTCAATCTCCCAAAGCATTGGCAGTGTGTTATAGATACGCATTTCTTCATGAGAAGGTAAAACAGACATACGCATACACAAACCCTGTACATCGTATTGCCAAAGAAAGTAAAAACATCTGAAATTTGGAATGAAACAGCACCAGATCAGAAGAAACTCTTCCAAGCATCTGACAACAAGCGAAACAGAGGAGACCCGCAAGCAAAATACTAGAACTTGACTCAATTTGAGTATCTTCCTCACCTCAAGTCCACCACAAATGCAAGCAAGAGCTCAAGAAACCCTCAAGATTCAGGGCTAGAAGTCAAACAACTCAAGCGGTGGATATGCAACAGTGAAAAGGAAAAAGTTGAATGGATGTGGGTACATCACCATCAGCGCGAGGGGGATAAGGTGACCACTGGAAGAGGGACGATGACTTATCTCCGGTGTGAACCCGAGCTGGGGACTGTGAGCATGAGATGGGATTTGTGTAATGGTGGTTGCACCCACACAATCTAAACGGAACAAGCAAATGGCGAATCTGGATGGGGGAGAAACGCGCAGTTCTTTCTTGACATGTTTAATCCATTGTGGTGTCGCCATTCCCAGTTTCTTTGATTTGATTAATGGGGACGTTGACTTTTTTGTCTGTGGCACGGAAACGACAAAGACGGAATTGATAGAAAGTTCCCCGCCACAGCAGGCTCGCTCTGTGCTTTCCCAGACGGACAGAGACAAAAGTACGGAAAACAGGCTGAGAAGGTAGCTGAGAAAATAACATAAAAGATCCCGTAAATTTAAAGGTTAGCAATGAATTTTATATTTATTCAACATAAACTTTGAACTATAACTAAATATATAATATTATTTTTATATTTTTAATTTATTTAGTGTGGTCTTTAAATCTTTGGTACATGTTATACTTTTATTGATTTAAGTTCAAAAATGATATTGAATATTTATATAATCCATGGAATAGTTTGACATGTATTAAAAACTCAAGTACCACATTAAATAAATTAAAATATAAAGAAGATATTTCACATTGAGATAATCTCCCTTGTCGGTGAGGGCAAGCCTCGCCTAGCCAATAGGTAATCTCTCCTGCTTCCTTATATTCCCTTCCACCTTGCCACAGACCTCCATGAGTGATTTTCCCTTCGACCCCGGGTCCTTTGCCCTCGAAAGAGGTCATAAGGTTGAACCTCATGCTCACTAGCGAGTATTCCTTGTGTGGAGTGGTGGGCAAAGCTCACCCTCGCCAGATGCGGTGAGATCGTGCCTTGCCCATGGCCGACGAGGCCGAGCCTCACTAGCTCTGCTGATGAGGGTTGTCGGTCACAATGAAAAGGCATAAACGAAAGAATAATACAAATAGCAATAAAAAATTAAGCATAAATGTACTAAAAGTTTGAAAACTTATTACGAAAGTGCAATGGAGTCCTAAAACTTTCAAAAAGTGCAATCAAACCTTAAAATTTATTAAATTAGTGAAATTAAGTCATTTCGCTAATTGTGTTTTTTCAAAGTTTTTGAATTCAATTGCACTTTCATAACAAGTTTTTGGACTCAATTGCATCTTTTGAAAGTTTTAGGACTCGATTGCATTTTTGTAATAAGTTTTAGGGCTCGATTACATTATTTGAAAAATTTAGGGCTTCATTGTACTTTTTTGACAAATTTTGGGATTTCTAATGCATTTATCCCTAAAAATTATAAAAACCAAATTAGCATTAGTGATACCATGTAGGATAGCTAGCATCCGCATCAATAATTTCTAGTAAAAATTGATTAGATGGACTGAATTAGCATAATGCAAAATATTTATGACTAAATTGGCAATGAAAAAAAATATTTAAGATTGAATTAACATAATTGCAATAAGTTTAGGACTTTTTAGTTGATTTTTTTCCTATTAAATAGATGGTAGGATTAATCATTGGTGGGAAATGATCATCCATATGTACAAACCGAAACCTATTATCTTCTAAGTCGAAAGTGCTGAAGCACTTACCCCTCAATTAATAGGACGTCATTAAGTCCAATTAAAATCAGCCCGACTCCAAGAAATTGTTGGAATAATATATTTATAGTGCTGACTAATGAATTTCCCCTTTCCCGGCCGCGACTAATGTATTTTCCCTTTGCCAGCCCCCCAGGTCACCGGTGATGACCACGATGCCCTCGCAAGATGTAGGATAGACGAGGGCAGCCGATGGCGATTTTTTTTGCCAAAATTGATTGGATGGAGTAAATTAGAAACTCATTAAAAGGTTTAGGACTATATTGATCAAATTGAAAAATTTAGAATTGAATTAATGGCCATACAAATCCATCCATCGGTGGCCTAACTGATTTGCGCTTTGGTCCTTTCACGAAAGGCCTTGGGTTCCAACCTTGCTGGGTGTCGGTGATATAAGCGGAAGGCCGTGGCGGTGGGATGCTACGCTAGCCTTCCTGAAGGATTAGTCGAGATGCGCGATCCGTATGGACGCTGGCCCGGACACCTTCGATACAAAAAAAAAATAGTGGCCATACAATAAGTTTTGGATTTTTTTGGACAATTTTTATGAGAATTGAATCTGGGTTTGTGCGCTTAATGTGTAAATATGTTTTTCCTAAATGGTGTATAAGACAACACATATGGATATTGGCGAATATTGGAATCAGTCAAATGAAATATCTCCCTAGCAAACAGAGACCCCAAAATGGTTTCCCATTCAATAAATAGACAATTATATCGTGGCCTCAAGTTAGATAAAATGCAACTGAGTTTTATTCTTTTACTTTTCTCAAATTCATCATAGTGGGTTTACATCAAGGTTCGGCTTTGAGTCCTTATCTTTTTGCATTAATTATGGATGAGCTAACAAAGGATATCCAAGATGAGGTGTCATGGTGTATGCTATTCGCAGATGATATTGTGCTTATTGATGAGACTAGGACTGAGGTCAGTGTTAAGTTAGAATTATGGAGAAACACGTTAGAGTCCAAAGGATTTACACTAAGTCGGAGTAAAACGGAATACATGAAATGTGAGTTTGCCACGACAAAAGGAGATGATCAAGAATTCGTTGATATGCTTAGAGAGGAGGTACCTAAGAAAGATGCTTTTAGATATTTGGAATCAATTCTGCAAAAAAGGGGAGATATTGATGAGGATGTTAGTCATAGAATCAAAGCAAGTTGGATGAAATGGCGCAGTGCATCAGGGTTTTTGTGTGATCGCAAAATCCCTCTTAGGTCAAAGGGAAAATTTTATAAAACATCAATAAGACTTGCAATGCTATACGGAGCTGAATGTTGGCCAGTACAGAAGCAATACGAGCATAAAATTGAGGTAACGGAAATGAGGATGTTAAGGTGGATGTGTGGTCATACAAACATGGACAAGATAAGAAATGACGATATTCGACGAAAAGTTGGAACAGCACCGATGGCAGAGAAGATGAGAGAACATAGATTGAGATGGTTTGTGCATATTCTCCGTAGACCCCTAGATGCTCCAATAAGAACAAAAGTGTGTTATCGAAAACACGATATGAAGAAAGGACAAGGTCGGCCGAAACTTACCTGGAGGAAGGTAGTAAAACAAGATTTAATGTAGTGGGAAATAGATTGGCATACGATCTATCTTAGGATGGAGTGGAGGAAAGCTATATGCGTTATAGAGGGGGGGATTTCCTATGTTCCAGAGTGCCCTGTTTAGTCATTTATATTTATATTTATTTCTTATATTTATATATTTTTTATTCTTTTATTTTATTTTTCATTATTACTAATATTATTGTTTTTCTTTTTAGTACCCATATTTTTGCTTTTTTAGTATATTTTAAGCTTTTCACTTCGGGTTCATCGACCGCTGACCCCAACTAGTTTGGAATAAAGGTGATGTTGATATTAATGTTGATGTTGACTTTTCTCAAATTCATTCCCCCAAGGCAAGAGGCAGATAGTTTTATCCTGCACGAGAAGCCGAATATTCTTGAGAAAGTGGCCGATATGATTTCGGACATAAAGACTTTTCCAAGGTAATCGTGAGAATATTCAATTCTACAAATTTAAGCCTCTAAAAATTATAAACACAGCACTTAGATAAGTTTTAATATATGTTCCATGGATAATGACGTGAAATATCGTAACATCCTCGTATTCTCATTATCCAATGTGTTTCATTTTCTCATTTTCTATGGCCTTACGTGTTAAGGTAATGTTTTCCTACATCTCTAATGGAACAAAGTTTCTTACAACTCAAATCCGGATTCGTGGGAATTTTTTTTTAATACACACACACACTCTCTCTCTCTCTCTCTTCACCCTTCTCAAACCACGTCACTGCCGCCCTTGACAGGCCGAGCACCCAACGCCGCCGTCCTCAGTAACTCGAATCTCTTCCTCGCTCTGCAGAATAAGGAAGCGACGACCGCCGCACTAGTCAGAGCGGTCGTGATTTAAGGTTGCCCGAGGTCGCAGTCGTTGATCCAACGTCGTGGCCTCAGATTGGCAATGACCTGAGGTCGCGCGGTGGCAACATCCACCACCGAAATTTTCGGATAAATAAGTAATTTTGGATCCAATGAATTACAACATCGTCAGAATAATCTCAAAGAATCATGTTCATAGCTGCGAAATCTTATTTTATGCACCCGACTAGAAATGTCGAATCATTTTATAAATCCATTTCTTACCTCGTATACGATGTACTGAGTTGTTATATGAGTTCGTTATATTCATTATGGGACTATCAACAAGTTCAAACATAATATGAATGTTAGATGAATCGAAAATAGGTCATAAACCGATTTAAGATTTACTCATATCCAACCCGCTTTTATGACTCTTTTCGTTCTTTCTCGCTTTCACTCAATTTCTTGCTTACTCGCTCCTCACTCTCACATCAATTTGGATATGAGTTTTCCTAAATTAGATTAAATATAGATGTGCTTTATGAATACGAGTTAGATCCGGCATGTGTTGAGCATAAGTAATTAGATTTGCATTATTATAAATGGAACATAAAAAAGATAAATGAATCTACTTGGGTCGAGCCATTTATGATTCGATACGGACCGGATCCACCCATTTGACAGGTATACATGCGATCGAAGCAGCTTGCGTGGATCTCCGAAAGTTAACCGAGTCGAGCGGATGTCCATGTGATACCAAATAATTAAACTAGTATTGGCCCCCCTAATTGCAAACATATCATAGTCCCTCTTCTTTTATAAGTACAAATCTATCGCTCGTTTGACAGCGCCGTAAACGGCAAAATGCTTTAGATAATATGAAGTGCCTTGTACGAATTGGCTTTCAAAGGCAACTAAATTACAAGACTTTGGATCATTTTACGGCATCTTTGGGGCCAAATAAGTCAAGCAGCCGCTGGGAATACTGCATTTATGGCTTCATGTGGTGTCAACATTCACAACACCGTATGATCTGGTCTGCAGTATCTTTACATTTTATTCACGTGAAGTCAAGGCTTTCTAGATATCTGATGTCCTGTCTCCAATATCCACCGTGAAACGCAGGTAACGTGAAACGTGGGAATCACTCTCGGCTCTTCTGTCGGATTGGGATACGTAGGCAAATCCTACGCGTGGTCCTGTGATCATAAAAGCTCAAAACGGGCCACTATCAGAGAGATATATATATATATATATGGCTTGTCCAATCTGTCCTTTCTAAAGATCAAAATCCCTTACCATTTTTGGATAGAAACGTGAATTATGTTGGAAAAATTTTATATGGAAAAATTAATATAGAGCACTTAATAAATTTTAGTTGGCCTATAGCTCATTGATTTAAATTTTTATGTGAATGTGGGTCTAATTGAATATATTAACAGGTTCAGACTTTGGGTTCTCTCTTCGTGATCTCTGCCGGCGAAAGATATCCAGCTTACGCTCCCCGACCATCGAGTATCGCTGTCCAACTTCCGTCGATTTCATAAGGGGATTGGTTTGTGGAGGGGGGTTCTCTCAATGGCTTGTCAAAACCCCAAGTCTTGCCTAAAGATGATGATGCTATCTCAAAATAGACATCCTCCTGTCGAGTTGGCTATGCCTCAACGGGACTCTGAGAAGCTTGATAGGGATCGCACAAATCCAAACAAAACGATGACTTTCTCGATCCCCATCCCCGGAGTCTTTTGCTCCTACTGCTCGATCGCGACGAGAAACGGAGACTTCCGTGAATTTGTAGGATTAGGCGGGCTCTTTAAGAGTTCAGACTTGCAACCGTCATGTAAAAATTGATTCGAGATCCTTTCCTTTCGGTATAAGGGATCACTTAAGTATTAAATCGAAAAAAAAAAAGAATAATCACGTTAGTACCAACGACGAGAAATTCTGGCGACCTCATTGGAATTGGCACTTAAATAATCGTTTTTCATTCTACTCAAAAAATAACCATTTTTCAAAAAAAAAAAAACACTTAAGTGATTTAAAAAACGATCACTTTAGTACCAAATTAAAGAAAAAAAAGATCACTTTAGTGCCAACGGCAAGAAATTTCGACAATCTCATCGGGTTAGCACTTAAATAATCATTTTCCAAAAAATTGATATTTAAGTGACAAAAATATATATATTGATACCAAACTGAGCATTGTCCATAAATATTAATACTTCAAAAATGTCCTTTTGCTCTTTCCTTTCCAAGGAAAAGGAGTGGACGTAGACATTATACCATACATTCCTCATTGATTGGGAGTTGCTAGACAGGTGAATTTGAGTGCTTCGTAAGGAAGACTCCATTGTACGTGAGCTAGTCACGAGGACAACGGTTCATCATGTTCAGAAAAGATAGATTCTTTTATGTGCTGCTACATTTTCGAGGGAATGGGTGTTTGTCGCATGGAACAAGTGATCGAACAATAAGATAAACATAATAAGAAAATAAAATGGACACCATATTTACCTAATTCAATTGTACATACCAACGCTCATGGAGAGAGTAATAATGAATTTTACTATAGATCAAGCGATACAAAGAAAATCACAAATCACACTCGAGTCATTTAAATACTCTTAGCGTTTCTTAGCTCAATTCAATCGAATAACGCACGCAGTATTTAACCCCCTTAATTTCTCACGAAATAATATCTCAATCTCATGAATGAATTATAAACAATTTCTTGAATGGAATACAAACGTTAGCTGAAGTTTCCAAAGAAATCGATTGTCTTGCACAAATTCGATCCCTCGACGAAAGAACTCTTCAAGTTGGGCGCCATTTCAGCAAAAACTCCCGGGAAGACCTCCTCTGCAACTCTTTGCACACCAAGCGCTCGCACAAACCGGCGCTTCGAGGCTACGTACAGAAGACTTCCCTGACTTGTATCGTACACACAAATTTATGTATATGTCAACATAAAAACCTTTGCAGAGTCCCCCTAAAAGCTGACTTTTCGTATTTGTTTTTATTTATTTATATTCCTCGACCCACAATTCTACTCAGGACTACCGAACAGAAGATATATGTCCACGGCAGAACCTACAAATCTTGCACGCAAATTTTATATATCCAGACAAAATAGGAAATATTCAACTCAAAATACTTGGATTTTCGCTTCGGGCTCATATTTTAATAGTGTTAGTAGTAAAGTTACTCGTCATCGAATTTCTTGGCATAATTTACCGAGACTTATATGAAGTTTTTTATTTTTCCTTTGACAATTTAAAATCATCAACTTTTTCTTGTCTTTTACGAATTTTATCTGTCTTCTTCACTAATGCCTTGAATTAACCTCTTATGCTTATCAATCTTTGTTGGAGTGACTATTAATTTTTCTCTGACTAAATTGCTAATCAGTTTCGAGTTAGTTACCACTTTTATTTGTTTTTTTATTCCCTTAATTCTTAATATAATTTACCCACATTTATTTGTCCCTTTTACAAAGTCCTTCAATTTATCAATTTTTGTACGAATTTGTCATTCTTTATATATTTGATGTTTCGGCTTTTCCCCGCTAGGCTACCAACTAGTTTTTGTTTATGAAGTCTCATTTGAGTTGTTTATCGACATTTAAACTTAGAAACTCTTTCTTGTAAACTACCAAACTTTTGAGTGATTTATCACTTTCCTTCAATTAATTCACGAATCAATTCTGGTTTTTTAAACTCTCATTTCAAATGTGCAGTAACATTCATTTTTATTTATTTCGAACTTTATCTAATTTGTTATTGAGTTACCAATTTTGGTTATAAACGAATATTTGGATTTAAGATGGATTAACCAAGCATGCATCGCCACCGTAGATAAAAAGTTTCTGCAAGCGGCTTCGCACACCGTTGATTTGGCTGTTATTAAAAGAAAGTGGGTAGTTGCAATCACGAAATCAATGGTGGATGAGGCCGCTCGTGGAGCTTTTTTGTCACGCTAGCCGTGTATGCTTCCTTTGAAGTACAACTGTCTTAAAATTGAATTTTGTACATTGACATAAAAGAGTGTGATCAAAGGGGAAACAAAAAAAAAATCACACTAATCTTCCCCAATGATCGTATCTAAACTAAAACATGAGAGTAGTTCACTTCAATCCTATACAAAGCATTTCGCTTTTCAATCATACTTACTTTCAATCGACCCAAGATCAAGTCGTGCACCACGAGCCCCAATTGAAAATTCAATCGATACGAACAAAAACGGCTCTAGTTTTCGGTCTGGTTTCGACGTGTTTTTTTTTTCTCTCCCCGAATGCGATTGTTTTCTATCACCTCGATTGTATTTATATGAGAGGACTAGTAGTTGAACAGAGAACTTGCGTTCAACAATACTCTATTTTGGCATGCGTTGCTTTATCCACAAAGTCCTAAATCTATGATACGGAGACTAATTTAGTCCTAAACTTGTTAGTTGTGCCAATTTAATCATAAACCTTATTACAATGTGCCAATTTAGATCTATAAAATGTGACAATTTAGTTCCAAACTATTATTTAGATAATTAGCAGGAAGGATTACAATGACAAATCGTCAAAAGATTTAAGACTAAATTAGCAAACTGTCAAAATTTTTAAAACTAAATTTATACAATTAAAAGGTATATGACCAAATTGAAAAATAGTCAAAAGGTTTAGGATTAAATTGGCATAATTAAAAAGTTTAAGACTGAATTAATCATTGTACAATAGATTTAGGACTTTTTGGCAATCTTCCCCTATCAGGCCATTATACATTATCTTGAGGTGACAACCACCAAGTTTTTCTAACAAAAGATTAAGGTGATAAAATATCTCATCAACATAACCAATCCATGAAAGCTCAAGATGTTCACAACAGTTCCTTCCACAAATGCTTATGCCTGAACCATCTTCCAGTTCCAGGAACGATCTCAAAGCATATTCACAAGAGAAAAGGATCTTGTAGAGTCCGATTCTTGGACTTGTACCATCCATGAGATGTTAGAAACTTTGAGAAATTTCCAACATGTCGAAGTTCTTTGATCCAAATGCTACACAAGCGCGAAGGATTTGTACAAGGTCGATTCGCCAAGTTCTTACATGCGTTGGAAAAACGCTCCTTGGAAGGCAAGAAGGATACATTACATGGTGCGACTGATCCTAGTTAACACGAAGCAGGAAAAGTTTACGCTGCATTAACGGGGGCTGATCGTGGGTATCACGCCACTCACAAGGTCACTGCCAACCAAATCATTTGATGTGTATGGACTTCGCCTGGCGTGAAGAGGCTGAGAGGCATAATCGCCCATTCCTGAACCGGTAGTTTCTGATTCCGAGGCAATAGTGTCAGTTTCTGGCAGCATGGAAGATATGTTCTCCAATTCTCGTACCACCTCCAACATTGTTGGTCGCGCCTTGGTCTCATCTTCACAACACTTGAGGGCCAATGCCATGAACTTCTTGATACATTCAGAAGGATATGGGCCCATGCTTCGATCTATGATGGAGAACATCGATCCAAATTGACAAGCTTGTTGCACCTGCCAATGAGATCGACAATATAAAAGATCACAGTGAGACAGTACCAACAGGGCGGCGACGCCACAATGCTTAAGTTACGATTCATCTGAAAATTCTGATACTAAGACGAGAAATGCAATGGAATCGAATTTGAGGCCACTCCCTGAGTAATGGACAAGAAACAGTAGGAATCTATGTCCTGTTGACAAAGAATTCAGCACTTTCGTTAGTTGGGAAGATAACCATACTGACACTGCCCTGGATTGCATTATACATGAGTCAGGAAAATCCAAAATGGATCTCCGGTGGGGTTTATATGACCATTCTATTAGGATTTCAGAGAAAGGCGAAAGAACAAGTACCTCCCTGACAATGTTTCTACCATGAGATATGGGCTGCATCCCTGTCAACAGCTCCAAAAATACAATCCCAAGGCTGTAAACATCACTCTTTTCTGTTAACTTGTGTGTCAAGAAGTACTCTGGATCGAGGTAGCCCTGCAAAGGAAAACAGCGTACCGAGCATTATTAAGGTCAAGCCTTAAAACAGTTAAGCAGCACAAAGTACACAAGAGATGACTTTGCAGCTGGATCTCTACTCATTTACTGTTCCACTTGTATATGAAACAATGTCAGATCCAAAAGCAGCAATAACGCCAAAATTTCATTGTCCGATACTATACTAATGAACTGGTGAAGTTACAGATAACTAGAGAATCACGGCTGGCTTGTTGTACTTCAGTTTGTTTGAGACTATCCATTGATGGTGGCATGTGGTCCTCCCACAGAAACGGTTCATTAAATTCTACTTTTGCTCTACATCAGTCAGATACACTTTGTTCTTCTTTTAGTATGATAGATTCTCCAATTATGACAAGCAGGGTTACTTACAGGTGTGCCCTTTACGTTTGTGGATATGTGGGCAGTCACATAACCATCGGTATTTGGTGATGGAGCAAGTCTCGAGATTCCAAAGTCTGCAACTTTCGCGTTCAATCTGCTGTCTAATAAGATATTATTGGCTTTGATATCCCGGTGTATGATGGGAGGGTCTGCTTCTGTATGAAGGTAGAGAATGCCCTTGGCTGAACCCAAGGCGATGCTCAATCTGACTGCAAAACTCAACGGGCTTCTATATCGACCTGTCAATTAATGCATGTCAAGATTGAGAAGATACATTTAAACTCACAAAAGAAGATATATTTAAGCTCACAGCTAACAAAACAAAAACCTCCTTTGTGGATATCTCTATGTAAGCAGGGACATTTTGGCCTAAGAAGCATGTCAAAGTAGGCATTTTAAATTCTTTGCCAATTTCGAGGTACAAAAAGCCCAAACACTGCGACAGGGGATTCAGAAATCCAGCTTTGCATATTGTTAGCATGAGAAAATAAGCAATCAAAGATTGTGAGGAAATTTTAAGCCAAGTCAGCTAGGGACCAGTTGACCCAAAAGAGAAGAAGCTACGGACCAGCTTAGGAATGCGATAGATTCTGGATCATCCTGCTTTCCGCCATGGGCAAGGAACAGATTATGGGACGTATGCACAAAAGTTTTCACTTGAAGAAAAAAGGGGGAGAACCAACAAAACAAATCGTTCCTATATAAGCATAAGACAATCTATTTTACTCAATTATTAAATGAAAACGACAGGTGATCCATCTTGATAATCAAGAGACCAAACGGTTCCTAGAGAGAAACAAATTAGACAGATGAGCTTTACAGAGTATGATGAACAATCACGGGTACAACTTATGAAACTGCATGACCGTTTACCTGATAAGACATTGTGAAGGGAACCATTTGGCATGAACTCATATACCAACATCTACAAGAACAATTAAAGAAAGCATATCAAACTTATTTAAAGTCATTGTCCTTATTGAAATGCAGCAAAACCATTACTAAACATAGTGAAACAGGAGTATTACCCCAGCGGGCCAATTTCGAAAGAATAGTATAGGCACAAAACTAGGCATGGTCACTTGTCATTGACAAACTTTTTACCTATGACCTAAGAGTTTAATACCTGATAATTTATTGTTAGATAGACTTAGATGGACTTCCATTACCACGTGAAATCTGTCCAGTCAGGGTATTTTATAAAGGGGTGACTTAGATTCACGATTGCTAACGACTTCTTTAGAAGGTAAACAGTTCGACTCTTGGAGACATATTCTTTGCCAAGTATAAAAGTCCACAAGTCCATGCAAGACAAATTTCAAACGATCACGGGCAAAAGATCTAGTCGAATGTGATAAATCTTACTGCCTGCATATATCGCCAATGGAAACATTAATTGCAGAACTATACTGCACTTCTATCGTAGCATATGATAATAACAGGCAATGCTGATATAGGAATGCATGTATTTCCATATTCGAAATAAATGAGAACTTTTCTGCAAGCTCATGTAAGAGAACTCAAATCTCCGTGGTCAGACTCTTGGAAGTAGGTTATCCACCAGTCCATTGTGGTAGCTGCGCTTGCATGCAAATGAGAGCATTTAAAGTCCTCCAAACAATATTCACCACTTATAGTGGTGAAGATGGTATTGCATTGGAAGTACGCTCTACACCAGGGGGCTTGCTGTACTAGAAGATCTACTCAATGTCCACATCCTTCTTCTCACCATTCTAGATGATGTCGTATGAATCATAAAGAGTTTAAGAGCATCCTAGTCATTTCATAGGTTCCAAACTTAACAGTTAGAAAATTAAGGACTTGTTAAAAAGTTCATTTCCATGCACTTGAGGTCGCATGACTACGAGATTTATCAGCACGCACTCCATCTTGGCTGCACTGTAAGCTTGTATCGTACAAACATCACAGCTGAATCCTCAGAGGGGCACCTATTGATTACCTTACTTTTTGTAGCCCTACCAGGATTTACTTCTAAAGTGGAATTCTACATGTTGTCATCAATGAAACCGCAATATTTGACTTCAACATGTGAATGACGTACTAATGATGGAGGCTATCTACACCCTTCTGAATACCTCGTCACCGGGGAGTTTAGCAGCACGCACTTTGTACCCTTGTAATGTACATTTTAAAGGGTTATATTATGTTAGAGAATATCTTAATAAGGAGCTTCTTACTATTGACGAACGGGAGAGGCAATATGACACTTCTTTAAAACATTCCTTCAATGGGCACATCAGTGCTGTTGGAATCAAGAAGAATCTACCTGCTCACTTGATTCGTCGCAGTACCCAACTAAGGCAACAAGGTTGCGATGGTGTAGCCGTGACAAAAATTCTATTTCAGTAAAGAACTCCTTTTCGCCCTGCAGCGATCTTTGCTCTGCACGTTTGATAGCCACCACTGTGCTATCTCCCAAGACACCTTTATAAACTTTCCCGTAACCTCCTTGTCCTATCTGAGCAGTGATGTCGAAGTTACTTGTTGCCTTCTCAAGATCAGAAAAGGAAAATTCTTTTATTCCTTCAACTTTCATGGGAATTTTCGAAGCTACATAAGAGGAAGTAAACATTGAATAGTTCAATCATAGAGGATAAGGCTTCTCAAACTCAAAGTGCATATAATGTCGCAGAAATCACACACCTGACTTTGTCCTTGAACCTTGATCCTGGTTCCTAGGGTGTCGTCGGTAGAACAGAAATGCAATGGCCAGGCATATGACACCTGCAGAAGATATGGATCCAAGTACAATTGCAGCCAGAGCACCCTTGCTCATGCCCGAGCTTGTGGGCACAGCAAAATCTGCACATGAGGAGATTATTGTTCTCTAAGCACCAGTTTAACTCTACAAGACAGCTTCAATTGTTTCAGAAGAAGCCTCTGATTCAAACAATTGCAGAAGACCCTTTCAAATGCCCACTTGGAAGAGTTTTGAGAACAAGGGAAGAGTATATTCTATCTTGGGTCAGGTACTACATGGTTCCACTCAGATTGAAGCTCACCCTCTATGCAAGTGTATTGGGATGCAAGTTCAAATAATGCTTGAAACTTACCAGACTGATAAAGTCCAAGAGTAAAATTTAGCAGATCATAGGGCCCAAAGGTATCATTCCCAGGAATCGAAAACGTTGCAATAGCATCCACAAGCCGTCCAACCTCGCTTGCATTGAATTCACCAGAATAGTTGCCAATCTCAGGATAAAACTTTAAAAACATCATGAGCCTAGGACCTTTCTGCCATATGAAGGAGTCGACCATGAGCTGATAGAGTTCCAAGCCAAGATGGGAGGTTATGTAAGATCTGAACTCATCAGCATACGGGCGGAAATCAAATATACTAGGACTGCGTAGACGAACTCCTACACCAAGTGGTGCAGCACAGTAGCATGGAGCTGGGGCATCAGGCACATATTCGAAAGAGCCAGGACAATGTTTATTTGGGCAGCTGCTGCTGTTAAAGTACGTAGAATTGGCAGGAGCATCATCGCCATTTTCGGGTACACAGTAGGTGGCGATGTTGAGTTCATCTTCTCTTCTGCAAACAGGATTTCCCTGAAGCCTAGGCATAAGCAAATTAGTAAGTCATCAAGCTGCTGTCAGATTGTGGAAACATTGAGACAAAGGAACCAACAGGAACTATGTATAACATGTCTACATCTTTGGTTAGCAGAAAGAGTACCTAATTGTAACATTTGGGGGAGGATTGAGACCGCCCACAACATTAGTAAGTGCATTGTTTTGGAACTCCCTGCAAGTAAAGATTAATATACAAGGTTAGGAGGACAAAGAAATCGGTTAAGTAGGAAATTTCTTCAGACAAAGTGGGAGGTGACCCCCTAAATATTTCAGGTAAGCCAATAGTTCCTTTGTCCTTGTGCTTATTTCTCCAGTGCTCAATGCACAGTTTGATCTTTCCCTATTTATCTGGTTCAGAAATGAAGTCTGTAATTGGGGCTTGGGGTGGGGGGGAGAGAGAGTGTGTGGGAGTACGCATTCACTATTTGAAAAAACATACAAAGATTGACCATAAAATTCCTGGAAGGAGACTACATGCACATATATCACGATTTTAAGGCAGTCAGACCACAAGTCACTGAACCAAACAACACAATGCTCATCGTATTCAAAGAAATGTCTAAGATTGAACCCATGATTTAGGGATATTCTGCAGGTGGCTCACAATATAAGTGTCTTTATTGATCCAGTGATATTCTGCCATATATTGTTCGGCACATCGCCGGACAAGAAATTGTTCCGAAGAGATCTGCAAGAAACAAAAATAGTTGTCATTCCTATGTAAGTCCATTATGTAATTATTTCCATCTGTAGAAAAATGATATAGCACCATCAATTGATGACATGAAGTGAATAGCTGCTTCAAGCTTCAAAATAGGATTTTACTACAAGTTTGACGGAAGACAATCAAAGTCCAGATGATCCTTACAATTTTTGAAGACGGGGAAGACCAGAAAAACTTGAGGGGATAGTCCCATTAAGCTGATTATAGGAGAGATCACTGCAAGATGTGAAGCAGATCAATTAACTATGGATAAATGATTATCATTTCAGACATGCCTCTGACCTGTATACAATTTCAGGTGTCATACTATCTGTATGTAAGTGCCTTTCTTGCTTATTTTTATTTTGGAAGAGTGTGTGAATGTGAGTTAGTGTCCATGAGCGAGCGCGCACGTGTGAGAGAGAGAGAGAGAGAAAGAGAGCAACATAAATAACTCTACATCTAATGGAGCACCTACATAGTAGTAATCTTTGGAGAAAGCTTGTTCGTGGGTATGCTTCCACTTAGGTTATTTGAGCTAAGATCTCTGCAAATTGAACAACAGTTCTGGTCAGACAGCATGCCCAGCTTATTTGAAGTCATTTAAGTTACTTGTTGATACTTCTCTTATATCCCTTATCCCATTTACACAGAAAAAGCCAAGAAATGGCAAACAATTGGTATCATAATTGATGCTAACTGCCAAGCATCAACTAAAGAAGTAAAGATTGAAACTTACAAGTAAAGAAGACCTTGAATGGTGCTAAAATCAGGAATAGCACCTGTCAAATTGCAGTTTCTCAGACTCCTGTTAAGTTAATAAGAAATTGAGTTAAGAAAGTAGAAAACTATCCTTTTTGTGAGAGAAAATTGGAGAAAAAAATATGTAGCTTATGGCTTGTCCTGGCAGAAGATTCGAAAACCCATAAAGATGCAGAGCAAAAGTTCCATGCAGAGCAAAAGTTTCAATCTCCCTCTAACAGAGTAAAATTTTTCAAATGCCAAAATACTGATTGAAATTAGCCTTCAAGTGGCACTAGGTTCTATGGTAAGTATTTTCATGTCAATGCAATGTTGATGACAGAAATTAGAAGCAATGTGAAAATTAAACAGTAGGCATGATTGTCTTTACCAAAAAAAAAAAAAAACAGTGGGCATGATTGTCTGTTTTCTCTTCAAACAAAAGAAACAAAAAAAGGTAGCCCAATGCTGGCTTTGGTTGCATGCTGTGTGCATGCATGCATGCAGGTCAGAGAGAGAGAGAAGGATCTTACAATTTCAAGAGATTAGACATGTTTGAATAAGTAACTGGGATCTGATTCCCCTCAAAGTTGTTGTTGTCCAGTTGGCTGTAATTAAACAACATCGTTAAAATTGTAGCTAGTGTCTATTAATAGGTTATCAAGATTTCAAACATTCATTGTCTTTATGAGATTGTGTACCAGGATCAGATGCAAAGAACAAGACAAACAACCTCAGGCAAAACTGAGCTCCCACTCAAATCTTAACTAAATATGCCGGCTTAAGTCCCCATACATTTTAAGGTTCCTCAATACAGGAATTCCCAGAAGCTGTTCTACTCTTCTCAAGACCAAAGTAGTCATATCTGTATCTGTTTAAACTCTTTTGCTTCTGACTTAGACAACAAGTAATGATGTCCGAAATAGTTTCTGTTATAAGCAACAAGATCTTGTTATGGTTTCAGCGTCAAAAATCATTTGATTGGATAGCAAGGAGAAAGAAGCCTGTGTATAAAAATAAAGGCTTCATCAAAGGAAACATACAGAATCTTCAGCTTTGGCATCATAGAAAGCTCTGGTGGGAGATAACCTGACAAGTTGTTGTTATCCAAAAGGCTGCAAAGCATTCCATTTGACTGTTAAAATAAAGAAGGAAAGAGAGCAAGATACTGTGAATAACATACTTACAAGTGTATAAGTTTAGGTAGTTTATAGAGCTCAGGAGGGATCTGGCCACTGAAGGAATTGTTGTTCATATGACTGCAAGAGACAGCATCAGAGCACTTATCTTGTTACCTTGCCACTAAGAACCAAATGTTGATCTTATTTTCTACAATGCTTACAAGTGCTGAATTTGTGACAAATTTGCAAATGATCTGGGCAGTGGTCCTGATATTTGGTTAAGGTCCAGCTGAAATTTTGTTATATTGGGGAGGGATCCGAGCTCATCTGGAAGAGGACCTGATATATTGTTTCCACTTAGAAGCCTGCATTAAATGTTGCATATTATTATCAAGTTTCATCTGATACAGAAAGAATGTCCTATTTGCAATTTGCATGAAAAGAAGATGCCAATGAAGCTTCTATGAGCAAGTACACTGGATTCATCTCCAAAAAAATTCTGAACACAGCCATCATGTCAAGTCAAAACAAAAAACTTTGTAAAAAGACAGACAAGATTACATTCACACTGAAGATCTTGTTCCACTGTTGCATTAAGTGTGTTTACTGGCATGGAATGACAAGAAATTATCTCACGAAGAAATTCAGTACCTCTGAATAATGAGAGAAGCGAGTCGCTCCGAAAACATGAACCATGTCACAGACAATTGGACCTACGTTTGCGTGATTATATAAATGGATACACTGAAAGAAGTTTCTGTACAATAAACAGTACTCTCCATCTAACTAGTTAATTACCCCTGCATATATAGTTTCATCCGTCATCATGCATAATTCAAAACTCTTTAACTGATTAAGGATAACTTTGCCGAAAGAAATGAAGTGCGTATAACTATCAGTGAAAAAAGAAAGAAGGCTGCAGGTACGATCTCACATACAGGAGGCGCAAAGAAGTCATGCTGCCGACCTCCTTTGGTATGCTGCCACTTATGTTGTTCCACATAAAATCCCTGCCAAGAAATGTTTCGGAGTTGGGAAGGTGAGAGAGAGAGAGAGATCAATGGCAACTTCAACTTTCAAAATGAAGAAAGTGCGAGTTCGTAGGGCATGAGCACAGCACTTTACAGAAAGAAAAGTATGACATGATTAGAGCAGCGGCGTACAAGTAAGTCACATAGGTGAGTACACCAAGCTCAGGAGCTAATGTCCCAGTCAGGTTTCTTTTTAGCAAGCGCCTGCACATGAGAGAAATCATATGAGAACAGACTATCAACACATCTATATTTACATGTTTGAAATCCAGATTTGCTTCAGGATTTCAAGACTGAACTCCTGTACATGAATGGACAGTTTGACCCCCACATATTCAAAAGTTTTGCCATCTAACAACGTGAAAGAGTATCATGGAACCAGAATCCGTTGCAAGCAGAGAAGATTGCCACAATAACCTATCAAAGATTTAAAGCTATAAAATTTCGAAGGAAATGCCAAAACCAAATATCGGATGAAACACCCATAAAGCTAATTAGAAATCTGTTTCTCACTAGATAAACAATAATGGTACCAAAACTAAGGTTTAGCATATATTGGTGACGCAGAACAGGTCAATCGGAACTCCAAAATGGGAGAGAGGATATATAAAAATGAATATATAATTCTAGAACTTAGGTAAACAAAAAAAAAAATGAACTAACAGTTCTTGAATGTGCAGGTAGCCATCATCCTGGATCTGTGTGCAGATGACCCCAGTCCAGTTGGAAGTGCAAGGATCATTCTTCTTCCAGTTGCGAAGTTTATTTAATGGATCGCCAAGATTCTTACGGATTGCTTTCAGAGCTTTTACTGTAAAGCATTAGGATCTATCTTATCATAGAAAGAATAAGACAACCGCATATGGAAAACATCATCTCGTGTAAAGATCATCTTTTTCTCGTCATCTCCTTTTTGTGATTCCCACGGAAGAGCATAACTTAATTTACCGACAGAAGACGACACAACGAACAGAAAAAAAAACCAAAGAAACTGACATTCTGCCGGATGAATGATCTGTGCCGAAGCGAGCGAACCGAAGCAACATGCCGATAAAGCAACAGCCACTCCGAGCAAAAGAAGCCGTTCCCTCTCCATCTCTGAAACACAAAATCAAGCACGTTCAAAACAGGATCGAACCCCGGTCACTTCTCAGAGCTCAGATCATTCAGACTCTTTTCTCGCCATCCGTCGCGCCAGGAAAACACAGCGCTAGCATCGAGATTCCAGCACAAACACATCATTGGAGCAAAACAAATTGCTCGAGTCCAAGTGGGTCACGAAGCTCTAACCTGATGCGAGATCGAGCAGGAGCTGGACGTGGGTGAGGGTCAAGGGAGACCGGCGGGAAAAGCCGTCTTTGTAGACGCCACGGGATGCGGTGACGTGGGGATCGTCCGGCCGGGTCAGAGGAACCCCATAGAAAACTGGAATGCAATGGCAACGGATTAGGTGGAAGTGCATTGTCTCGGATTGTGATGGAGTTCTGGTTATTTTATGCAGAGAAACAGAGGACCTGTTCTTCTTCCTCCGGAGGGGGCGTGCGCAACTTGTGTGGCGCGAAGGTTCAAACTGCTCTGGTCATCATGAGCATTTCTGAGGCTGTTCTGCCGAATATAATTTTAAAAGAACTACATAAAACATACTTCACACATAAAATACAAAGTAACATCTTACTTTTCCATCGATAACTTTTTTTTTAAAATTTATAAAAAAAAAAATACATAAAATTATAAGTTAGGGTTCATACCACCAAAAGTCCCAAACCGGTACTTCTGCAACAAATTTATTCGAAACTATTTTTTTTATCACCAAAACCCTAGAGAAGTACATCTATGATAAATTTATCCCAAATTAGTACGGATGTAATAAATTTACCTTTTATTAATTTCTATTAAATTTTGCCGTCAAATTGTTGAGTTGGATGACACACGTTACCCTATATTTGTTACAAGTGTATCAATTTAGGATTTTTCGTTGTGTTAACTCAATTTAACGGAAACTAATATATGATAAATTTGTCACACACGTGTATCAGTTCTAGATTTTTTGGGATAAAAAATTTATTTGGAGTAAATTTATCATGGATGTACTAGTTTATGATTTTTTATAGTAAAAAAATAATTTGGGATAAATTTGTCCCAAGTGTACCGGTTTAAGATTTTTGATAGTCAAAAAAATATTTTTCGATAAATTTATCATAGGTGTATCAATTTTGAATTTTTCATGGTATTAATCATACAAGTTAATCCTACGTGTTAATAAATGCATGTTGTAAGAGTCTCAGGTTAAGAGAAAGTCAACGTATGCACATTGCGTAATAGTAACAATTAACAAGTAAGAATTTATCCGGACACAATTTTATGTACGTAGGGTCGGCCGATTTTGTGCCAATCTTACTAGGTCTAAACAATTGGATGACATGCCATTGACGGAGACAAGAAAAGTATTTTTTAAGGATTGCTTACAAATTCCACACCAAGCACGCTTTTCCTAATTACATATTTTATCAGAAAACCATTAATTATATAAAAATATATATTATCCACCGCGATATTAGGTTGCTAGCTATGGTGTATTTAAATAAAGTAATTACCTCATCTTGTAAGTCAATAAATATTGCGGTGTAAATTGTACAAGAAGTCAAGATGGAAACAATTAATTGATGATTCACCGAATTCAGTTGCCTCTCTCAATTTCCTCAATTTATGGTGCTTTAGAGAGAGACATCGACTTAGAACACTAAATAATCTAAAAAGATAATATATATATAAAGAAATATTGACTCAATTTTCAACACGCTCACTAACTCTTAGAAATATGCAATTGGGCAAATAATTTCGACTTATTTACTTTTATTCCCTCAATATTGGACTCATTCCGTACATCTTGAGATTTGAAACATATGATAAAAGAATTGACTGGGTTGAATTAAATAATGTTGAATTCGGTATTCCTAGAGTCAAGTTGACATTTAGGAAAGAGAATTGGAGCTAACTTTTATCTAAAATATGGGGAAAAACCCTCTTATTAAAACAACCCCCAAAAAAAAAAAAGTTTAGACTTAAACTCATATGAGTTGATGGCACTTAAAACTTATCAAATTGGTACAATCAAATCCTTTCTTCTGCTTTTTACCAAAAAAAAAATAGTTATTTTGTCGGGTCCTTTCAATTTGACTAACGGAAAAATATTGATATGATATTTTTAGTATTTTCTTATAATACTGGGCACTGGTACGGCACTCGTCAAGCATCACATAAAAAGTATAAGCTTGAAGTATGAAGCAGAAAAAAAAAATTTGAAGAAAATTTGATGAAAACGGCAAAAAGAAAGTGTCAATTTTTCTTCTTTTGTTTTTGGGGTTTGACTCTGTTGTTGCCCAATGCAGAGTACGAACAAGAAGAAGAAACTTCAAGAATCGCGAGCTCTCTCAATCGTAGACCTGCAAAAAATGGAAAAAGAGAAAAATGCTTGAATCCTTCATATCACAAAGTGCTTCTTGTTAGCTTAGTGCTTTTGATGTAGGCTTTTCTTATTTGTCGTCTCCAGTTTTGGCAGCAAGCGTAAGATTTGAATTCATAAAATTCTCATGCTCTATTTTTCCCAGCAAAAGCAAGCAGCCGTCTTGCCGCACATTTGGAAAAGCTAGAGCAACCATTGCCAAGTTCAACAGAGCCCGATTTGCCCTTGCCGCAAGCTTGGTAGCTGGAGCAACCTTGGCCGTGAGCTCAAAGAAACTCGAGCGGCCAGGGCCACGAATGCAGCTTGACGAAACTTGAGCAGCAAGCTCGACTTTTTTTTTTTTTTTACCTTAAGCTGTTAGCTCTTTTTAATTTTGTATTTCTCCTCTCTTTTTTTTTTATCTTTTTTAATACTCTCTCGAGTGTTTTTCTTTTCATACGTGGCTCTTGATCACGTACATTAACCCAAAAAAAAAAAAAACTCACATGAGCATGTTGCGTCAGCCAAGTTGAATAAACTTAACGAAATGATTTAACTATACCAATTTCACATTTGGGAAAATTTCGAGTCCCACTTATCTTTTTATTTTTTAAATAGATCAAAGTCAAACATGCCAAGAAGAATATAACGGGTTACGTGTGTGGTATTATCCTTTCCCCAGTCGAAATGGACCTGTGCACAGCCAGGAAGCGGGCCTTTCCTTGCTTGAAACTACAAGCGTGCCATTTGAGTCCGTTCGTATCTGGCGTACCCTGGGACCAGGATTGCCATACATGGGCCTGAAAAAAATCAATACGTGCACAAAGTACTGGCTGATTCAAATCTCTTCGGGGGAAATATATATATTTTTTTTTAAAAGGGACGAGCTGATTCAAGATTTTACCGGCACTTCTCTTTTCAATCGAACATATCTCACTTTACCTCAAGAAACATATCTTACAAAAGTTTTTCTAGACAACAGCGAGTTGCCAGGGCCCAAGGAGGGTGGCTAAAGGAGAAAAGATCGGACCCTGAGAACACACTTGAGTTACAAGCATAAGCAAACCACAAACTTATTGAATCATTTACACTAGATCGACTGGGTATCACGCGCATTGAGACCCATTAAGTTTAGCATACCTTTGCAGTCCACTCAGATTAGTGCTCGAGGATTTATCAATGACAATCCCACTGGTTGTTCCACAGCTACCCCGCCCATACTAATTGTCATCTTTCGCATACGCGAGGAACAGGACCCGGTATCAGAAGCATTGCCAGATAAGTGGACCCAGATGTACCACGGAAAATGTGATTGGCCTTCATGGTGATGATGTGCCCCGACATGCAATCAAAGAGCTTCAAATAAACCACGCAGTGGATCCAGTCCATTTTTCAAGGATGTATACATCATATGAAAGTCCCATCACAAGTCAGCTAGTTTCAACCGTGGAACAATATTCATCGATTGCAACTCCTGACAATGAATTGAGCGTCACCGACAATTAACATTGCATACATACTGTCGAGTATAAAATCACTTCAACCATGCACAGATTGGAATAATGAAATAAAAGGAAGGAACGATGGCATTTCAGCTACAAAGCACAGTAGTTTTGGGTGGGCTGTGTGTGAAAGGAGTATATACCTGGATTAAAAGCTTGCAAGCGTATGGCAATTTCATAGTCGAAATGTTGTCACCATTCTTACATGAAGAACATATTCCTGTTTTGAGCTTATGGTTGTAATATCCTAATAAACCACAAGCTCTGCAAACCTGCCAATCAATGATCTCTTTCAGCAATCATTCATTAATCAGTGCATCAATAAATGTTGACAAAATGCTTTTGGAAATTTGAACCGGAACATGTTGCAAACTCAATCAAATCGAGGGAAAATCCTGGGTGCATAATTTACCAAACCATTGCAGCAAGTTTAAAAGAAAGGCTTATTTTGAGAGGATTTGAGGTTCAATAGCCACTGGATAGTAATGTAGAATGATTTTAGTGGCAGCTTAACACTATGATGCAAAATATTGGCCTTTTCCTTTAAAATTACATGTTAAATATTTTCTGTAACAAATATAACATGACAGATAAATAATGTTACACATTCCTCAGGAAAATTCGTGAAACAAATTCTTACAAGCACACTAACCAAATCGAAGCATTTCTATTGCGAAAGGACTTGCACTAGGACTAGGACCGGTAATTGGAATGATAATTGAGCACACTGGAACATAACCTTTATTAGGGAACATAAATATCATTTAATCAATACCTGAACCTCAAAAGGATCACTAGATAACATCAGGCGCTCGTAGATAAGCATACTTGCACCATAAGCTATCAAACAATCACGTTCCATCTCTCCAACTCTTAGCCCTGGATGATGTTCAACATCATTACAAATAAAGGATACTTCTTGCTGAAAAAGGAAGTAACTTGTAATCAAATAAATAGATAATGTAGAGACCTCCATTCCTGGCTCTTCCTTCAGTTGGTTGTCTGGTTAGCATCACACGTGGACCACTGCCCCGAGCATGCATTTTATCCAAGACCTAGACATTTCGAGTACAGAGTCACAAGGTGCTAAGATTAATGTAGATGGACTATCTTCATTCACAATCTGCATAGTCTAATTTGACCAGACTAATGCTTATAGATAGACAAGGCAAGCCTTTTCACAGATCTTGCAGCACAAAAGTTGCTCCTCGATAGGATGATAGAATGCTAACAATTTAAGGTAGAAAGGAAGATTTCACAAATTAATGTTCCCTTAACATTAAGGGTCCATCCTGTTATACTTTTCTCTAAAAGTAAAGTGACTAGGGCTTGGAAGGTGTAGGAGATGATGTCAGAAAAATAAATCTCGAAAGTTGATCTCTCTTGCTACTCTTCACTTGGTGCATGTGGAAGTGTTGGATTGAGGATTTGGAGAAAAAGTAGTCTCTTTTTAATGTATGGTCCATTTATGATTTTCTAGTAAGAGTGGAAGTCATAATTCTGTTAATGGTTTATTCATTCAACTCTTCTAATATCAATGTCCTGCACAAAAGTTAGCAAATTGCAGCCTTTTCTCCTCATCAGGTCTTAGTGCAATAATTTATTACATCCTCTGAGAGAGGAATGACCGTTCAATAAGTTATAAGTTCCCAGAAACCCACTAGACCAATTCATCAAAGAAATGGACAGAGAGGGTGGCAGTACATCCCAATGGACCAAAAACTCACCATGTGTTTCAACTTCTGATAGTAAATTGGCCCCATAAAAATATAGGCCTGAAGTGGGCAACCAGTTATGCCTATAAAACCACAGCAATAATCAATATACTAGTTGACACAAATCAGCATAGACAACAATGCACTAATACAATCAGCTTTTATGCTATATCTTGAACATATACACTGTTCGAAACTACTGTATACAATACTGTTGGGCCATGCATAATCATGTCTATCAAATCTCCTGTAACTTCACAATAACTTTATAGTGCAAAAGTATGAAACAGAACAAACCATACACTAAATAAATGCAAACTGTCAAGTCTACAAGGATTCGCCAAGGGATACTTTCTACCTAAATGAGAACTACAAAGACAGGTTAGATGAAGTTGCATTTGAGAAACTGCGCTTCAAGTAGTCATTTAGATCAGAGAAAACTTCTTCAGCAATAAAGTCCACCTTTTCTTATGTGTACCGCATATTGGTAACTTGAATATTACTTATAAAACTCTTCTTCCCAAGGGAAGATCTTTTTGTATGCGTGGACAGTTTAGTCCTGTATTTCACTTCTACATATACAGGACAGCCTTCGAAATGCTCACTGCCATCCTGGATATGGTAGAACATTTATGTCATACTAAATTTTTATAATTCCTACCGACCACTTCTGCTTTCAATAGATTTTCCTTTGCTGTCTTTGAAAACACTTCTGTGCAGATAGCAACTGGGACCTTTCGACAACCAATCAATTTGCAAATTGATATTTGACAAAATCATGGTAAATTCTGTTATGGCTGCAACTATCTAATATGTATATGAAATGCTTTATTTTAATTATACAAGTTTGTCTAATAAAAAGGATATTATAGATTCATGACATCAAAGAGAAGCACAAAAAACTTGTGCTAGGACAAAAAGAAAGAAAGAAAAAGATAGAGATATTGATGCATTGAAGTTCAGTGAGATAAACTTAAGTGAGATGAATAATTACCTGAATAGAGAAAGTCCTTTCCATTGTAGCTGAAGCCATGCTTGACAAGGGTTTCACTATTTAAAGCATAGGCATGTTATTCTATTTAAATTTGCTAGAAAGGAGGGATGGTCTAGTAGAGATAAAAGAACCTTATAGCCTCGACCCTGTCTGCATGACCACTTGGTTCGCCAAATGCACTACCATAATGAAACCTTCCACATGAAACTCCAGCTTTACTACCAAGAAGCTCAATCATCTTACCTACTGTCATTCGACTAACAAAAAGAAGCATAAAGTCAATAGATTTAACACAACACTAAAAGAGTGCCAGTGCAAACCTAAGTCCCTAATCACAGCACATGTTTAACCAAAAAAAAAATTATCACGATGATGAAGATGGACTGCGATCAGACAATTTAGACCACTTAAAAAAGAAGACCAGTGTGCCAAAGAAGTACATATCCATCTCAAGAAACATCAAAAGGACATGCTCGCCCCACCAAAAAACACGAAGAAAACATCCTTTTGTGAGTGACATGGGGGGTGCTGCAGAGGGAGGAAAGATCATTCTCATTTCAGCCTCAGAGAGGAAAATTATGCTAGTTCATGTCTGCTTCCCTTTCTGTTGTTCTATCCACAGGGAAGCTCTCTTTTATTGTTTGTAACTGCTCCATATAACAAGAGGTTTTTCAGTTAGTCCCTAACTTTCAAAAACAATTTACAATCCATTTACGTCCATTATTTGGAGTGTGGCTAATATGGTACATGTTGAATCATTATCCCACATCACTTGACAATGGGCTCCTATATGCCCTTTATAATCACGTGATCTCCCTCCACCTATAAACTAGCTTTTGGGTTGAACTTTCTAACATGATATCAAAGCCGGTATTATCCTTTTTGCGAATGTGTGTTCATCCCCTATTAGTCAAATTCCACGTGCTGCTCGTAGTCCAGCTTGCACGTGAGATGGGTGTTAAAGTATTGTCCCACATCCCTTGATAACAGGTCCTATATGCTCTTTATATTTGTGTGGTCTCCTTCCACCTATAAGCTTAAGCCTTTAGGTTGGACTTTCTCACAGTACAAACTGAGATAGTAACGATCATGGATCATAGGCCATTCAGCTAATGCAAAATGAACCACCTATTTGAACAACAGCAAGCAACATTAACTCAGGAAAAAGCATGGCAAAGCTAGGAGATATGCATATGATGAAACAAGTGCTGCAGTAATTGCAACAAACTGTCGTGAAGTTCATAATCCATACTTCTAGTTATGACTACGAACATCATCTGGGAAACTTTGATTATCTTGCAGGAATCATCATAAATTTTCTCTAATAAACATTATTTTCAAAAAGACAAAACTTATGTTATCAAATGTCATGTCTAGTCCAGATTTTACTCTGCCAGATTATCACATCAACATAACATTCACTATGCAAAAAAAATTCTTGCTACTTCAAATATTTTAACAATAGCTTTCAAAATTTATCCAATGTAACTCCTTGATGACTTGTTCCCAAAAAGTTTTCCCCAAAAAAGCCAACCAAGAAACGTCAGCCATGGAAAGGTAGTGGCCTGTAGGTATGAAGGGCTCCTTCAAATGAAAGACAAGAAAATTTCCAGTTATTGTCACTGCCATTCTCAAAAGGCATGTCCGCACCTTTTTCTGCGTGTTCATGCCATTTACCAACATCAGCAGCTCACTTTTCTCTTTATAAAAAAATAGCAATACAAACTTAAAAACGCTTTCCAACAAGCCTTACTATTCATAAAAGCTGTAACTTCCCAACAAAGTTAACACATCAGGCTGATATCCATGCCAAGTGATGCTAGCGATGCAAGGTGGAACTAAGGACTTTACCTTGGAAAGCCATGAGGATTCATAATCAAATCAGGGCAAATCCCACGTTCAGAAAATGGTAAGTCTTCTTGCTGAACAATGGTACCACAAACTCCTTTCTGCCCATGTCTGCTGCTGAATTTGTCTCCAACCTAAGAATGCATTCAGAGAAATAAATTGCAAATTGAAAACCTTTACAGCTAAACAGCATTTATTATGCCCACCTCAGGTCGACGAGTATGCCGAATCATGAACTTAATTGATAAATTGTTGTTCTTATCTGAACAGAGAGTCACTCTATCCACCACACAAGACTCGCCTTCAGTGCCCTTAAATGTTTGTCGGCTAGGCTTATAGTCACTGAACAATATATGAAAAAAAAAACGAGTCATAAGCCAATGGGAGACGCAACAACTACTTCCTACTTACCCAAGACAGTAGAGCTCACCTATCTTTCAGCCCAACCATTACCGGGGATCCCTTTGTTATGATAGGGGATTCCTTGTTAATGTAAACATCATTTGGCCTAATAATTTCCCCAGGTGCAGCAATTCCATCGTTGTCCAATATCTAAACAAGCAAGATGGATAAAGCAACAAAAAAGATAGGCAAATTCTATGCAACTTCATTCCTGTTAACTAACGTTGTTCGATTAGATAATCATATGAGTCGTAATTTGTGGGCATGCTGCATCTAGAAACGACATTTGTTAAATACTTTTAGAGAATTATAAAGAAACCGCAACAAACAAAAAAGTTCAGAAAACAAACATAACCTCATAGTTCTAACTACTTGTACATTTTTTTTTTTGGTAAAGTCTAACTACTTGTACATTCAACCACATACAAAGGTTAGAAATTTAAAATCTAAAGCAAAAAAATCTCATTGGTACAAGAAAGAAAGAAAAACTAAGTCAATTATGATTTAGAAGAATTTTAAAGAAATTTAAGCTCTATTTCCTCAACAAATTACCAGATACTAAGAAATTTGAGAGATCTGACATTTCATGATGAAGAGCCCAATGATAAAAAATAATGCATCACCATTCTATAATTCTTGAAATGCAAAATATGCTGAGAGAGTCCAGAATGAAGGGCTTTTGAGATGAAAAGTCTAAGACAAAATAAGTATGGCTTGCCTGCATCCTTTCCCAGTCTGGATTTTCACCTTTCTTGTTTATGTCATCTTTCCTAGGTGGCCTGAGTATTCTGTCTGATGTCTTATTTTCATACTTCTGATTGACGGCACTATACCTGGAGATTATCACAGATACCACATCAAGAAATTCAAGGAACGAAATGAGAGATAAGAAGAACTAAATAGCATCATTGCCTATGTAGGATTTGCATACTTTTTCATCACTATACAACGACCGAATCCACGATCCAAAGAAGATTTATTCATGACAATTGCATCCTCTATATCATAGCCACTGTAACTCATCACTGCAACAGTCGCATTCTGCCCAGCTCCAAGCTTGTCGTATCCAATCTAAAACCAGAGATCAATCACTCCCTTATTCACTTTAAACTATCATAACACAACTCTGACCTTACTCACCAGTTCAATTGTTCTTGTTGTTAACAAAGGACGTTGAGGGTAGACCAACAGATACAGTAGTGTGTCCATCCGAAGCAACTGGAGAATCAAGACAGTGCAACAATCCTTAGATTAAAACAGAACCATCTCAGGGAAAACAACAACTCATGCTACGAGCTCATGCTATTATGCAAAATCTGGGGAGAAAAGATGTAATAATTTACACCATCAACTGCATTGTTCTTCAATGGCTTAAAGTATAAGGGAAGATCGTTGTGCACTCAACTTGAACATGGTATGAGAGTCGAAGATCTCACATTCGATTTTTTGCACTACCCTTTCACCAATCTGTAGTTTTCCCTCAATTATACATGCTGGGTTTTCAGAAAGTCCAACACAAAACCCTTAAGTCATTCGATCAAGGGAGCCTTCATGTACATATAAAGCCCATTCAAAAACCATTGCTAGCAATATGAGATAACTTTAACGTGCAAACTAGACCGAGACCGATGCAACGAATTGACCGTCAGGGAGCCACGGACACGGCTAAACCTGGCTTCTATACCATATTACATAAAAGCTTAAGCCATTACATTAAGCTTATTACTGTATATGTGAGATCCTGAGGGATGTATGCCAACTATTGTAAAAGCTTAAGCTATTAGATAAATGCATTCTTTAATATTTAATTATTCTATCGCCCCTCCTCACACTTAGTCTTGTATTTTTGCCTAACACTAAGCATGTAAATATTTAATTGCGGAGGCAAATTACATTGCACTTGCTTAAGACCTCCGTCATCAAACTGGCCTTCGCATGAATAGTGTGTAAAATGAAAAGTGTGTTGTTGCTTAAATAATGAACTTTCAGAGGACATTTGCCACTCAAACCAAAATGACTGAGAGATAGTGATCACAAAACAAAATCAAATGGAAGTGGTCCAGAAGGTCCAAGTGAATACAAAGTGCACACTAGTGCAATGGTGTAGGCACTGTTGGAAAACCGGAAATAGTTTTTTAGGAATTTTTCCTTGTAAAGCTGTAAATTAGCATATTTGCTGTCAATCTTTGTATTTTAGGAAAGTAGATGTCTATAGTTATTCTCTTCCTAGTATTAACTATATTCCTTAAATTAGTGATTTCTTTCCTGATTCTAAGGATTTGTATATGCTGTAAAATCCTATAAATGAATAATCAATGTCAGAGAAAAAGTATTCCCGAGAAAACCTATTTTTCAAGTTGGTATCAGAGCAGGTGAACTGCTTGCTGAAATTCTTCTTCTTCGTTCTTTCATTCAATTATTTGCTATCTCAATCATCATGTCGGACATCTCAAATGAATCCCCTGCTGCTCCTTTACCTTTTTCGAATCTGATATCATTGCTCCTTTATCTTTTTTGAACAATCCCACCACATCTGATTCCACAAAAAACAGTGCAAACACCTCAGAATCCCACTCTATCCAAATCACCACAATTCGATTGAATGGTGAAAATTTCCTGAGATGGTCTCAATCAGTCCGGATGTATGTCAGAGGACGTGGAAAAATGGGCTACCTGACGGGTGACAAGAAGGCTCCTAAGGAGGATGATCCGGACTGTGCTACATGGGACGCAGAAAATTCCATGGTGATGACATGGCTCGTAAACTCTATGGAAGAAGACATTAGTGCTAATTACATGTGCTATCCAACGGCGCAAGAGCTTTGGGAAAATGTAAATCAGATGTATTCTGATTTAGGGAATCAATCTCAAATCTTTGAATTGACTCTCAAACTAGGTGAAATTCAACAAGGGGAGGATAACGTCACAAAGTACTTCAATTCCTTGAAGCGGATCTGGCAGGATCTGGATCTCTTCAATACCTATGAGTGGAAAACTACCGAGGATGGACAACATCATAAGAAGACCGTGGAGGATAATCGGATCTTCAAATTTTTGGCTGGCCTCAATGTCGAATTGGATGAGGTAAGGGGTAGAATCATTGGAAGACAACCCCTGCCTTCAATTGGTGAAGTGTTTTCGGAGGTTAGAAGAGAAGAGAGTCGGAGAAATGTGATGCTGGGCAAGAAGGGACCTGGAGTTGCTGTTGAAGGTTCTGCATATCAGCGCAGATTTGATGACAAATCACGCCTTTGGTGTGATTTTTGCAACAGGGCTTGCCATACTCGTGAAACTTGTTGGAGGATTCACGGGAAACCTGCGAACTGGAAAGGTAAAACAGGTGACAAGCCAGGGCATGCCCTCACTGCTGCTAGAGAGGCCGAAACTAATTCTCTCACCAAGGAGCAGATGGAGCAACTTCTTACACTGCTGAAAAACAACTCAACATCTGGTATTCCTAGTGCTTCTGTGGTATACACAGGTAATGAATTCAATGCTCGAGCCTATCATTTCAATTTATCTGCTCCATGGATAATCGATTCTGGAGCATCCGACCATATGACCAACTCTTCAAACCTGTTTGAATCATATTTACCGTGTCCTGGAAATAAAAAGGTTAGGATAGCAGATGGTAACTTCTCACCTATTGCAGGAAAAGGTTTGATAAGAATTTCTGAGGGGATAGATCTTAAATCTGTCCTCCATGTTCCTAAACTTACTTGCAACCTCTTGTCTGTCAGTAAATTATCTAGAGATTCTAATTGTTGTGTTACCTTCTATGAATCCCATTGTCTGTTTTAGGACCGGAGCACGGGGAAGACGATTGGCAGTGCTAGGATGATCAATGGTCTCTATTATTTCGAGGATAATTTACCTAGTAATAAAATTGCTCAAGGACTTAGTAGTATTAGTTCTTTTTCTGATCGTGATCAAATAATGGTTTGGCATTGCAGATTGGGCCATCCTAGTTTTTCTTATTTAAAACATTTATTTCCAGTATTGTTTAAGAATGTTAATCCTCTATCATTTCAATGTGAAAGTTGTTTATTGGCAAAGAGCCAACGTAAACCCTATATTCAAAAAACTTATAAAGCTTCAAAACCATTTTATCTGTTTCACAGTGATGTTTGGGGACCTTCGAAGGTCACTACTACTTCAGGAAAAAAATGGTTTGTAACCTTTAAGTCTTTGCTGGGTGTATTTAATGCGGGAGAAATCTAAAGTTGAAAGAATTTTTAAAAATTTTCACTCAATGATCGAAAATCAATTTCAAACAAAAATCAGTGTTTTGAGATCTGATAATGGAACAGAATATTTTAATAAGGTCTTGGAAACCTTTTTAAAGGAAAAAGGGATTTTACATCAATCAACATGTTCAGATACTCCTGAGCAAAACGGAATAGCTGAGCGCAAAAATAAGCACCTGTTAGAGGTAGCTCGGGCTATGATGTTCTACATGAACATTCCAAAATATTTATGGGGGGATGCCATACTAACTGCCTCATATCTAATCAACAGGATGCCCACAAAAGTTTTACAATACACTACTCCGTTAGAGAGTTTTAAAAAGGTATTTCCTGATTCTCGAATTAATTCTGAATTACCTTTAAAAAATTTTGGTTGTACTGCTTATGTTCACCTTCCAAAACGGTCCCGGTCTAAGTTAGACCCAAGGGCAGAAAAATGTATTTTTGTGGGATATACTCCGAATAAAAAGGGTTACAAGTGTTTTAATCCTCTTACAAAACGATTTTACACAACCATGGATGTCTCTTTTATGGAAAATAGTCCCTATTTTACCAAAAACTTTCTTCAGGGGGAGATCTTAGTGGAACCAAATTTTTGGGAAATTGTTGAACCATTACCTAATCCAATTCTGGATATCTCTGTTTCAATGGAAAAAGGAACAAAGGCTGATCCCACTATATCCGAATCTGATATCATTGGTCTGTCAGAAAAAGAAATACCATGATTGCACAAAAATCGCAGTAATCTTGAGCCTATGGTTTATGCCAATCATCCCAACACATGCTCAATCAGAAACCCCGGGTGATGGTCTTCCAAATGTCTCAGGTAATTCTTCTTCTTCTACATGTACTCATTCTTTGCCATCACACTCTAATTCTGAAACTTCTACACCCGAACCTGGTTTAGAATTGGCCCCAGTAATCCCTACACAGATCCTTGACACTGATCTTCCCATTGCCCTTAGAAAAGGAACCCGCACGTGCACTAAGCATCCTATTTCTCAATATGTTTCCTACAATAATCTTTCTGATAACCATAGAGCATTCACTACAAATATTTCAAAACTTGTGGTACCTAGAAACATTCAGGAAGCATTAAATGAACCGAGTTGGAGATTAGCAGTGTTTGAGGAAATGAATGCTTTAAGAAAAAATGGTACTTGGGAGATTGTAGAATTGCCGAAAGAAAAGAAGGTTGTTGGGTGTAAGTGGGTCTTTACAATAAAGAGTAAGGCTGATGGAAGTGTTGAGAGATATAAAGCTAGACTTGTAGCAAAAGGTTTCACTCAAACCTATGGGATAGACTACCAAGAAACCTTTGCCCCAGTAGCTAAAATAAACTCAATTAGAGTTTTGTTATCCCTTGCAGTAAATTCTAACTGGCCCCTACATCAATTGGATGTTAAAAATGCCTTCCTTAATGGGGACTTAGAGGAGGAGGTGTTCATGAATCTGCCGCCAGGATTTGAAGAAAGATTTGAAGCTGGAAAAGTGCGCAAACTGAAGAAGTCCTTATATGGACTCAAGCAGTCCCCTAGAGCTTGGTTTGAACGCTTTGGCAAGGTGATAAAGCGTTATGGATACACTCAAGGTCAAGCTGATCACACTATGTTGTACAAACATTCAAAGGAAGGTAAAGTGGCTATCTTGATTGTGTATGTGGATGATATAGTGTTAACCGGAGATAGTTATGATGAACTAGAGAAGTTAAAGGGAAGACTCGCTGAAGAATTTGAAATTAAAGATTTGGGGACATTAAAATATTTCCTTGGAATGGAGTTTGCCAGGTCTAAAGAAGGTATCTCTGTAAATCAGCGTAAATATGTGCTCGATCTCCTTAATGAGACGGGTATGCTAGGGTGCAAGCCTGCTGAAACACCAATAGAGCCGAATGTAAAGCTACAGCCTGCAAAAGCCGAGAACGTGAAGGACAGGGAGCGTTATCAGAGACTCGTAGGGAGACTGATTTACTTGTCTCATACACGCCCTGACATAGCTTTTTCTGTGAGCATGGTCAGTCAGTTCATGCATTCACCTGGAGCAGAACATTTTGAAGCCGTTTACAGGATTCTAAGATATCTAAAGGGGGCACCTGGTAGAGGTCTTTTGTTCAAACCACGGGGACATCTACAAATTGAAGCCTACACTGATGCGGATTGGGCTGGAAGTATAGTGGACAGGAGATCTACCTCAGGGTACTGCTCATTTGTAGGAGGCAACTTGGTTACATGGCGAAGTAAAAAGCAGAATGTGGTGGCTAGAAGTAGTGCGGAGGCTGAGTTTAGAGCTGTGGCACACGGTATATGTGAGATTATGTGGATACGAAGAATTCTGGAGGAATTAAAGTCGTTGGAGTCATCTCCTATGAAGTTGTACTGTGACAACAAGGCTGCAATTTCGATTGCTCATAATCCAGCTCTCCATGACCGCACAAAACATGTAGAAGTGGATAAACATTTCATTAAGGAGAAAATAGATAATGGCTTGGTGTGCATGACTTATATTCCCACGGAGGAACAAGTGGCTGATGTCTTCACCAAAGGACTAACCAAGAAACAGTTTGATCCGTTAATTGGCAAGCTGGCTATGGAAGATATCTTTAGACCAGCTTGAGGGGGAGTATTTGAAAACCGGAAATAGTTTTTTAGGAATTTTTCCTTGTAAAGCTGTAAATTAGCGTATTTGCTGTCAATCTTTGTATTTTAGGAAAGTAGATGTCTATAGTTATTCTCTTCCTAGTATTAACTATATTCCTTAAATTAACTTTACCAAAAAAAAAACTATATTCCTTAAATTAGTGATTTCTTTCCTGATTCTAAGGATTTGTATATGCTGTAAAATCCTATAAATGAATAATCAATGTCAAAGAAAAGTATTCCCGAGAAAACCTATTTTTCAAGTGGCACATTCACCGATAGATATAATGACAAGAAGTCGTATTTTACAATGTCTTCTACTGCATGGAAGAAAATCAATCTCTATAAGTGCTTATCCCCAACAACCCCGCCCCCCCCCCCCCCGGCGGCCCCTCTTCCTTCACCCAAAAAAAAATTACGAATAAATACAAGAAAGAAAAGAAAATCTACAGACTACCCTAAAAATCGTCCAGGAGAAAGGGATAGGAGCATCAGAAAAAAGGGAAAGGAAATATTATAAAAAAAAAAAGCCAGTAAATCTGTTGGGTGTCTTCATTTTGATCCCTAAATACTTCAGTTCCAAAATAGTAATGAACAATATTACTAAGAACAAGCAGAGGTGAAACAAACCAAATAAAGGGTCGACTTTTGCATGCACACTAGATGCGTTCAGTTTGTATTAACCACTACAGAGTATCAGGGGAGACATAAAAATTTCCCTCCAAATGACTGATGAAACTGGTGGGCAATGCTAAGACGAGCAATGGTCAGCAACGACATGATTCAATATACCATCAGAAAATAATTATGGAAAAGTACAATACATTTACTAGAGAAATAAAAGTAGTAGCGAGAGGAATATGGTGCATGCATATGACACGGGCCGAGGTTTTCGTGCCCCAGCCGGTCGATCATCTGGCCGAAAGATACCCCAGGACTTGCTATGTCTAGGTCCCCTAGGGTTTTTCTAGGGTTTTCTTCTAGAGTTTCCAAAATGCTCCGGAGAGGGGTAATATTGTAAATATCCCTAGTTTCCAGAATGTTCCGTACTTATAACGGTGGTTAGGGAGTCGGTAGATGGATTCTGAGCCATCAGATCTTAGAGAGATCCAACGGTTGAAATCTGAGGCCCTCTACTATATAAAGAAGCCTCCTCCTTCTCATTTCAACAAGAACCGACAAAAACCGACTTAAAATATAAAGGCCTTCTCCCAGAGTCTCTCTCTCTAGAATTCTCTCTCTACGCAATCCGAGTTAAAACAGGCTTAGCTTGGACGCTCGATCGATCAAAGGACGCCTAAGTTGCCGCACGAGTCGGCCCTCCGCAACTGGCCCGTGACACATACATGTAATATGGAGAAGTACATTAGAAGTGTCAAAATTTTGGTACAGCGCTAAGGTTTGTTCCAAAACATTTCAAATGCTCATTTTAGACCAAAAACTTTTAAGAGTCAATTACTTAAGTAACGCCAACGACTTGTTATCTTTTTAATTATTAACAGATTTTTTATATGGCCTCCTATTTGCTATGTGGGATCTTTTATCATTTTTTCCTCTTTTGCTCCCTCTCTCCGCTCCTCCTCTTCACCATCATCTTTCATCGTGTTGCTACCGCCACGTGCCACCTCCAAAACTAGCCTCAAGACTAGGCTCTTCATATCTAGCATTGCCAATGCCCAGACGCCAGGGGTTGACTGGAAGTCAGGCTACCCCGCTGCCAACCAATCCATTGAAATGAAATTTGGGGCTACAACTTGGCTGGGGGAGCAATTCAAACCTAATTCCTCAATTTGGGCCAAATTTGTGTCGTTAAACAACGTTGTTTGTTCATGTATAAAGTAATGATTTCAACAGCGAGCCACGTAGGATTATTGAATGTTAAAATACTGCCAACCAAGCTTTTCCAGCAAGCCAAGTGATTGATATAACTCAAATGATCAAATTCCTTGAGCACTATTGTGGCATTAACTGAGCACAATTTGGCACTTCTAATGTACTTTTCCCGTTTAGAAAAGTATTTAAAAATAGGTCTGAACTAATCAAATTCTGTTAGGCTTCATTTTGAGGAAATGAACAAAAAATTGTTGAAACTACAACCATTTCATCAAGCTGATAAAATGCAAAAGGTAAAGCATAAAGTTTCAAAAGGAGATAGAAATATCCATAGCAAGAGAAAACAACATAGGAACAAATGCTTTACCCAAAAAAAAAAAAAAACATAGGAACCAATGCAACCAAATTTGAATGGCATAGGGCCAAATAGAAAAATATTCAACCTAAAGTTCACAGATTCAAAGTAAAGCAAGAGACTTGCCTGATTATAAGCAATATTCCCCATGGCCTGCTTCCCCATTGCACACTATTAAACATAGGACGTGCTATAGTGAGATGAAGTTTTATTGGTCCACAGATCACAGCAACATTATGGCTAGTCAAAGGAGTCCATCAAGAACTTCCAACGAACCTGGTATGTGTTTCGAGGCGACTGGTTATGATGAGGAAAAGGAATTAGCCCAGCACAAACACCTAGGATGGTGAATGGCTCTATCTCGATATGAGTTGTCTCTGAAGTAGCCTCCCGTTCATATAGAGCGATCTACAGTAGATGCTCATGTAATCACTAATGTAGCAGTAAATAACTCCAAACATAAAGTGGACTAATCAAATAAAACCAAACCAAAGCGTTATTCTCCTCATTGACGTCCAAATATTCAACCAACCCTTCTCGCACAAAATCATCAAAAGTACGTGCTCCATCCTGAAAATTGAAGTCAGAAAATGTCAAGGGCACATGTTAAATGAACATTAAGAAAAGAGTAAGGTTCAGTCAGTAGACATAAAATGTGCTTACCAACAATCCCTTCATATGATGCTCTTTGATCCTTGATATGCCTTTGTCAGCGATAACAAGGGGACGACATACCCGCCCACCATCAGAAGCAATGTAAACACAAAGCTGATAAAATAAAATAAAAATCAGCAGCCAGATGCCACACTAATAGCGATTAATTATGTTGGTGACGCCATCAAAATTTGCAATACTTGTTTTGCCATCACGCTAACACCAACAAAATTTGCAGTAATTGTTCTGCCATCATTGTGACCACCACTGATCCCACGTCAAGTACCAAGCTGAAAAGTATATTGGACTTACCTAAGGTGGTGATAAATATAATTTGATTTATCCTCCATATGCAGTCAAGCTTTAAACAAATTGTCATTTAGGCTATGAAATAAATTATTTGCTCCCACTGGTTTCTTGTCTGAGTTGCAAAACTCAACACATAAACAAGTAGACAGATAAACTTCAGCTTGAGGTACAATAAGGAAGTCACTCAGGCTGCATATGGTAATGCTTCAGAAAAAATGTTTCTGTTCCCAAAGTATTCCCGAAACACTACGGGAACAGAAACGCATATGATAAAAAAGTGTTTCCAAAAAGTGTTTCGAGAACACTTTTAACAAATAGAAACACTTTTGGAGCAGAAATAAGAAACAAAAAAAACTTGCTTCTGCGTTCCCGGAACACTTTTTAGAAACACATTTGGAACATTTTTTGGAAATAATTGGGAATACTTTCTTGAAAGTGATTAAAAATAAAAATAGTTAAAGAATAAAAATATTTAAAATAAAAAATAATTTTTTCGAAAAATAAAAAGATTACAAATAAATTAATTTAAAATAAAATGATTAAAAATAAAAAAAAATATTTTTAGAAATAATAAAATAAAATAAAATAATTAAATTAATTAATTAAAAATAAAAAATAATAATTTTTTTGAAAAAAATTAAAAATTAAAAAATATTTAAAGAAAGAAATCAAAAAATCAAAAAAATAAAAAAATATTCTAAATAATAAAAATTAATTGAGAAATCGAATCATTTACAAATGGTATTTTTTTATTAAACGACATTTATGTCAAAGTTGTATCCAAATGCACTTTTCAATTATAGTTTATCGAACTTAATTTGCATTTAATTATGTAATCATATTTTTATCTACTTGGGAACATTTATGTATGACTCATAATTGTAATTTTTCCTATCTATGTAAGACATATTTCATGTTCTCATTGCTTAGTTCTAATTTATCTTCTCTTTCATTTTTTTTTTATTGTTGATCTCATCCATATTGAAAAAATTAGGAATAGAATTAAATGAAAATATTAGGAACATAATTTTTTTGCAATTAACAAACGTTTTTTTATTCTTTTTTTGTTTAAAGAACAAAAACTTTACGCAATTACCAAACACGTTTCTGTTCCTTTTTTGTTTCGAGAACAGAAATTTTTTGTAGTTACTAAACGCATTTCTGTTCCCAGAAATCGTTACCAGGAACAGAAACACTTTTTTGTGTTTTTATTCCAAAAGTTGTTCCAAGAACATAAACATTACCATACGCAGCTTCAGTGTCTGCAATATCTTTCAGTTCTTTCAAAAAGTACCATTTCTGCCACGTTCAAGACTATATTTTTGGCAAATGAACAAAAATAGAAATACACAGTCCTATAGCCAAACAGACAGAGAAGCGTGCTTTGTCATGCTCCAATACAAGTTCGCTATGTCTCACCAATCTTAGTCAATGTATTTAAACCTGGTCCAGCCAAAGAACAGACCTGGTTCTGATTTTCCAGTCAACCAGTTGATCCAATCTTAGCAAAACCCTCCTGGTTGATCAATTTTTCTAGGCAAGCCCCAAACTGGAAGTTAGAAATTTTGCTCTCTCTAATTGTTATATGATTGTGACATCATTCCTAACTCTGATGATGTGTTGGTATGGAAGGTGTCAAAGGTTCTTAATAAAAAGGGTGGTCTCAGATATAGATCTTCGGTCAGATCAATCTAAGGGATGATAGAGGAGATTAATCATTCTGGTAGCCGGTAGGATAGCTTTTCATCCGAAAGCAATTAGGAAAGCAAAAGGTCCACCTCAGGTTGCTTAATTTGGCTGGGAAGCTTCTCAGGACTGTATGCTTACTTTGTACAGTTAAATTACTAAGGGAACTGCTGGAAATACATCCTCGTTCAGTTCAATTCATACTGCATGGCAACTCCCCAGTTAATGCATGTGTCCATATGCACTGAATGAAGGTAAAACCTGGAAGATTTCTTTCCGACTGCAGCTGGTCAAAGAGATCAACAATGGCCTTGGAGGAATATCATGCTCGTAAGCGGGATCCATCTTTTGGGGAATATGAGTCGAAGCGTAGGCCGTAAACTAGATTAGAATCATTCTCAACAAGATGGAAAATATTCTCAACATCCTTCAACCAAACTTTTTGGGAAGGATTTCAAGACAAGCAAATGTTCTCAAGAACATAAGAACTGGAAGGTACTTCAATTAATAGCCGAGTGGAGGTTGTAGGTGGGTTAAGAAGTAGCGAACGGTAGTGTGGCCAAGAATGATACTGGTAGCAATTCGCATTTTTCATGTCACAATCACGTTGTGTCATGGTAGTATTGCATCAACTTTTATGTCTAACCCAAACACAATAAGTTTATTAAACACGTAATTTTCTTAAAACCCAAAAAATGACCGCTTACTAAACAAGTTACACATTTAACATGTCAAAGATATTACCTCTTCATTTATTATATAAAAATTTGTTTAAATGTGTATCGCCGTGTCTTATATGTATCTAAATGTGTCATACTGACATGAGTAACAAATAAACCTGTTCATTAAACATGTCTATGCATGGCATAAACATGTCGAAAAGGTCAACCCACAAATGACATAGTTATTATTAGTATAGAGACAAGTTGACTTGTTTATGATAAGAACATGATTCAGCTCATCGGATGCACACTAAACTACCAGTTGCATAAACCGATCGTGTCAAAGATTGCTAACCCTACAACGAATGGAAAGGCCAAGTCTTTTTGTCTGCAACCACATTATTGCTACCCTATCAGCTCTGTTCACTACACAGCCCATGAACAAGTTGGCTGTTCTCAACCTCTTCTCCTTTTCTGATGATGTGGAACCCAGTTTACGTGAATAAACATCGGACCATGAAATACCCACTAACTCTTTTCTTTTTTATTCACACATTTTTATAGTTTTTAGAGTTGCACCTAGATAACACCTGCTTAAGTGTGAGAAGGCATAGAGAAACATTTACCTGCTTTTCATTGACAAAGACACTAACAAACTCGCCTATTCGGCCAATTCTCCGTAACTTCCTCATAGTGTTCGCAAATCTCTGGGAAAAAAAAAAAAGCAAACCAAAAGATTGTATCACAAACAATTATGTTCACATACTACACACTTTCAGACTAAGGAAACAATAGGGTACCTGAGGTCTCCTATGCTTGCCCAGAATGAGCCCATTAAAAATAATCAAGAATGAATTGGGCGTATGCAGCTCTTCACCAGATAGTAGTTCCAAGTCTTCAACACCCAAACAGTAGCACTACAGTAACATCAAGAATGTCGAGATTATTGTCTAAAGATTGCTAAAAGCCACCAAGCTAGCTACGTAAATAAAAATAAAAAGAGAAAGGTAACCTCATCAGTTCATATCTAGCTGTTTAATTGGGGCTTGTTTGGTTCAACTTTAAGCAAATGTCTTTGAGAAAATGCAAATATCTTTGATCTAAAGGGATTTGGTGAAATGAAAATATTGTTTGGTAAACTGTAATTAAAAAATGCATTTGGATGCAACTTTAACGTAAATTCCGTTTGGTAAAAGATACCCTTTGTAAATGATTCAATTTTTTTTTGTTATTTTTTAATTATTTTTTATTATTTCAAATAATTTTTTAATTTTTCAAAGAAATTATTTCTTATTATTAATTATTTTATTTTTAAATTAATTTCTTTAATTATTTTTTATTATTTTATTTTTAAAATTTATTTAATTATTTTTTATTTTTATTATTTCAATTTTTAATTTTTAAATTTTTCAAAAAATATTTTTTATTTTTTATTTTTAAATTAATTTCTTTAAAAGAAAAAAATAAAAAATTGTAGTTCCATTTCGGAAATACAATTTCCCAAAATACCTCCATAGCTACTTTGAGCTAAGGGCTTTTAGAGCTCTTTCGAAATGCATTTGCATTTTCCCAAATTGAGCAGAAAACGAACCAAATGCTATTTGCATTTGGCCAAGGGACTTTAGATCCCCAAAGCCCCTTGAAAATGTTGAACCAAACAAGCCCTTAATCTTGTAGTGTGTACAAATAAAAATCACTTTTTCATTTAAGAAGGATCATCTAGAAAGAATCTCTCCTATTCTTAAACACCAAGTTCTATCCCATGGTGCTGTGCCTTGTTGAAAATGGAAATCCTAAGAGTGGGATACTTACCAGACATTTTTCAATAAATCTAGGCTAAACAAGTAGTTCACCAATCTCTCTCTCTGAACGCTCAGGCAATTAGAAAAGGTACCACCAACACGTTGAGAACAAATTTCTCAAAACTCCACCAGCATGTAAGTTGGCCCCTATATGCAAATAGAGGCTGTGGAATAGGCACGTTGAAGAGGGGGTGCACAATATCAGCAAAAACAAGAGTAAAATTCGTATGAGACAAGTGCCAAGATATGAATAATTGGCCTACGACACGGTCAAGGCGTTTTTTTTTTTGGTGGGGTTTTTTTTTTGTGGGGGGGGGGGGGGCTCGCCACATTGATTGACCATTTTTGTGGAAGTTCAAAAAACACAAAAAAGGCATAGGTAAATGAATCAATAACAAAACTCGCATACGCATCAAGCATATTCCTTAACACTACTATACATCACAACCATGTACATGTCAAACATGAATAATCGTGGAATAAAAAGGTCGACCGGTATGGCTGTGCACAAGGTTAAGAGGCCTTTACTGACTCCTGTAAAGCCATAAATATGTGCACAACAATCTTGATGACATAGTGGCTATAAAGAAGACCTATCCCAGCCACACATCCAAAATACCATGCGGTATCCACAACAATCTTGATGACATAATCGCAGACAAGCAATCATTACTGCCTTATTTTATCAAGCTGGTAAGCAAGAATGAAATACTTGTCAATAGTGAATCAATGTGCATGAAAGAATACACCCCAACCGGCTAAAACTCTAATGTTCAGGAGCCTTATTATCACATAAAATCAAAAATTCATTTTTTTTATAGTAACTACTACGTCAGCATAAAAAACAACAGACTGAAATCAAAATATTTTCAGAGCTGGAAGTAGAATTTATCTTAGTGCCTTAACATGCTACACACAAGAAAATTAAATGAGAAAAATGAGTTTCTAGCTATTACCAAAGATATTAGTGGACCCTCCTCTTGATCAGTGGTAACATGAGTCATCAAAGCCAAATTCTTTACTAGACCGCAAGCCTCACCCTCTGGAGTGTCACATGGGCAGAGCATTCCCCACTATAACCAAAGAGAGAAACTTTAAGCATTGACTACAAGGCATTTAAAACTAGCTATTATAGGCAGTGCAGACTAAATAGCTAAGAACTACACAAGATCACAATTTGGAAGTTATCCAGGAAATCAAACATATCAAGCACCTGGCTTGGTTGCAAAGCCCTCGGTCCACTAACTTTCCTTGACTTCTCAAACTGAGGTGAGATTCGGGTCACATAACCCAATGTCCCTATAAAGGATAGCCGAGCTAGCACCTTTACACATAAAAGTAGCTCATTAAAACCAAATATAATGAGGATGATGAGAGGGACAGAGAGAAACAAAAGTTAAAGGGAAAAGCAACAAACCTGTGTCATGCCCTTCCTGTGCATCCTGAAACGTTTGACATCCCAATTTCCAGTTGAAAGGGCCCTTTCTAAGCCAACAGTTATAATATCCCTAGGTAATAACTACAAAGAGAAATGTTTGCACATTATTGATAACAATAAACAGTTAATCTTGGAATTGTGGATTCTTCATCATGTACATCAGCTCAATCACTTGATGCACTCTTTAGCATGTGTACAAGCCTAGGGATTGACAACCAACTAGTGCAGCTTGATATTTATTTTTTTACCAAAAAAAGGTGCAACAGAGAGGTGATATAGATTCATTCTGGTCCATATTAGAACCTTTGAGTTTCCAACGGGAAAAAAGGACAATCCAGCCGTGAAATTGCAATTATTGGTTCTCCATCTCAGAGTAGTTAAAAATGCGTCTTGAGTTGAATAATCGAAATCGATCTAACTTGCACTAAAAAAGAGGCCCAGTGGGACAACGCAGGATCGCAATTTTTGACTTGGTGAAATCAGTGAAATCACAGGTCAACCTATGAGTTACTGCTGCTGCCCTTTGAATAAATTCAACTGTTAATTTTTTTGGGCTGATATAAAGAGTCATGAGTATTAACAAGATAGGCCCGATAGACTCAAATGAAATCGTTTGTTTCCTTAGGGATGCAAGGCTTGCAAGCTACCACCAATTACTTAAAAAAAGAGAGAAACACATACAATTTTTCAATTTAGAAGAAATTATTCATGGAAAACCTTGAAAAAAGAAAAAGGAAGCGTGTTGAGAAAAGCGACCTGCAATACCAACAACCACAATGGTCGAACTTGCATTTGTCATGGACCCACAAATCTGACAGCCAAGTGGCATGTCCATCAACTCTCTCAACCCCCTTCCCCTCTCTCTCTCTCTCTCTCTCTCTCTCTCTCTCTCTCTCTCTCTCTCTCAAGTGGACATTAGATAGTCTGGTGTCTTCCTGACATAAACAATACCTTTCTGGACCCAAATATAACGAATCTAGAGATTTCATTCCATCATCATGATTCAATTTCAAAAATGTCGCTCAAATAACTTTGTATTTTCCTGCTTTTTTATGTCTTTACTGTGTACAAGGGATCATAAGAAATTTATTTCATCCAATTTTTGGTAAATTGCATTAGTGGGACTAACAAGCCTCTCTTTATCGCTTAATTAAGCAAATACAGCTTTTAGTGCATTTTAATGAGCAATTAGATCAATGTGAAGCCCAGAATTTGCCAGGACTATTCTAGTGAGCCCGCTTGCCCCAGATTGACTTTAGGAAGCAGAAAAGTTAAATCCAGGTAGAGTTGCTTGCTCTCAAGTGGAAATGCAGTGATGTATACAGCTTTCAGAGGACAAACTCTTCTTCAACCTCCCTTGGGGAAGTTGGGAAGTAAGGTTGTGAGATTTGGGGAAGCAAATAGGGGACTAGAGAGATTTAAACACAGGATCTCCTGCTCTTATACCACGAGAGATTTAGTGGAAAAACTGCCAACTGTTCTAAAAGCTTAAGTTGTTAGATGAAAGCACGGTTTAATATTTAAATCTTCTATCAAAGGTAACAGCCTTTCTTCTTTTTAGCTAGCATTATTGTGATTAACTTGCAAACGAGTTGCTCCAACAACCATGTGTCTTCTTGCTTTTATATACCTTTAATGTGCTTCTTTTAGCTAGTTAACAGATCACTAGAAATTTCTCTCATTCAATTTTTAGAAAATTGTACACTAACCAGCCTCTCTTTATTAGAAGGCTTTCAGCACATTTTGATGAGCATACAATAGTTTGAAGTTATTTTATGTAGTTTGTAAAATCTGTAAATTTTTAACTTCTGTCTTACAAGCACCATACCAATCTTACATAGAATGGTCAGGTGGAGCTTGTGAGGTATGCCAAGCACAGGAATATCGCACTATTATGTTGCAAGATATTAATTAGTTAATTGGTCACTGTAGGAAAAAGAGTGCTTACCATAGAAAAGTCAAGTGCACTTGACCTGCTGCGCTTTGATAAAACATTATCTGCCTGCTTTTGGACCTCACTGATCATAGTCTTAAACAAGTCCTGCAGCGAGTTGTAAGAAGTGATATGAAGAGGTATACGCATCCTTTTTAGCAGTAATACTTTCTCTTTTGAGTAATCATAACAAGAAATGCTAAAACAAACACATACCTCAAAAAGCAAGGAAATTAATTGGCCAGATAACTCCAACCGCTTGTTCCCCACGTAATCCTGACAAAGATAAGCAGCGTTTGCACATTTTTACATTAAAAAGGGGAATGACTACCATCGCCTGCATCACTTGAAACTAGCCATGCGTACAAAACAGAGTAACTTAGGATTCAGGCGTTTCAACAGACCCCATGTAATTGTTCATCTTGGTCCAGGTCATAGAAGCGTATTAGTTCTACAACAGAGGAAGGATGAACAATCTAGAGACACAAGCAAGTCTCCGTATCTGTAAGGCTATCACAATTTCACACCATCATAAAATTTTGTGCCATGCAGATGAATTATGTGCATCACACTGATAAAACAATACTTAAGCATCCTTCAACTGTTAAACATAAACACTGTATTGCCTAGAGCAGGTTAAAACTTTTCTGTCATATTACAGATCACCCTGTCATCCATAATATCAAATAAATCATTCTCGTCTTTGGTTAATTTAATAAGGGCTATAGTCATACCACCCAATTGGATTGTCAAGTCTGACTTGTTAATAGCCTGTTATTGCTCTATGGAGAGGTCACTTATGAACATGAGATTAACCATACCCAAGAAAAACATCCATGCGATCTATTGCAAAAATTTACGAATCCCCATACAATTCACATTTTCCACCTACATATATTATATATCATACCCATGGGGAGGTTGTATATATTTTGGAGAGAACTCAAAGGGCTACATCTTTACTCAACAGACTTAAAGAAATACAAGATAAGAGCTTTATTTATAGAGCATTAAGAGGCTGCGAAACCCTAATTGCCTAACTGACACTACCTACTGACTAAATGCTGATATCACTAATTATTACTTAGGCAGAAGTTGCTATAACACTAGCCAATCCTGCAGTTGATATATTAGCATCTTCTGAAGAGTTAGGGATAATGCAGTCAAACTTCTATTGGAGGAAAGAAATTTTGAGAAGCAATCAAGCAGCAGAATAGTTTTCCTATCCTCCCAAAATTTTCCCTTAACCTAACCATACAAACTAAAGAATGGTTATACAGGATGAATCAGGTAACACTTCAATGCAATATACTTCTGTTTACACACCAAAATATCACCACAAAAGAAAGAAGTTCTTCACGAGAGGGTTCGGCTCATTCACCTTATCATCCATTGCATCCTTATTCAAAATTGCTTCCATCATGCGTCGTAACATTACAGCAACATATATACACTTAGGGCGGAAGTTATTCTTGATCACCTTATGCATACAAAACATGAATAGATCACTAAATGAATAAATAAATAAATAAATAGAGAAACAAATACATAAATAAATAAACGTTGGCTTATGCTAATGATGTTTAGGAGACACAATATAAAAAAAAATTACCCGCACGTTAGCAAGAAATACATCTCGAAGTATAGACATAGCTCTGCTTTCCTGAACAAGTCATACAAACAAAGTAAGTGCCACTCAGAAAGTGCTAATAAGTACTCAGTACTAGGGCAAATTCAATTAATTTGTAATAGCATGTCCGTGAGCATGGCACAACCTTTCCTGTCAAAAGATTTGCATATGGAAACTTCTTCACCTGCAGCAGAAATCAATGTGTCAGAAGATCAGCCGAAACACCATGCCATCACCATAAAGCAAGCCCAGTATACCCATGGCTAAAAAGGCAAATAAATCTCATTACTTAACATACAATAGTCACCATAGAAATTAGCTGTCTCTTAACTTTTTCGAAGTCATCTAACATGGTTATTGTACCTTACTGGACTGAAATACCATAGATTAGTTACCTACAATTCACAAGTACTAATGCTATCATTCAAGAAAGGCTTGAGAAGAAATTCCGCATAAATATAATTCTATTAGAATGACAATCAGGCTGAGCACAAGAAAGGGTTGAGAAGATTATTAACAGCTTCCCCCAGGGCATAGTGGGCAATATGTCCTATACAAGAGGAGCCTTGATCATGTTGATTTAAGATATTTTTCACAGAGTCCACATAGAACACTGTATCCTGCGGCTAAAATTCTGGCAAAGGCTCAAATGCATGGTAATCTGAGTTGCTGAATTCTTGGACAAAAATCATAGTTCCTAGAGTGCATAAACAAAAAAATTGGCATGGTATATTTGATGTATAGTGGTCCCTCTTTTCTTTTCAAAGAGTAGAGCAGATGGGGGCTACATTACAAGTTTAAGGAACTTGATGCACTCTTGCAGAACAGAAACGGAACAGAAAAGTCAAGAGCTTGAAGTTGCAAAGCTTTTCAAACCTTTCCCTCAAGGAACTCAAGAGCTTGTTGTTGCGTAAATATACCGAGGCTTGCACATTCCTGAGATTAAAGCAATTTGTGAGACTGAAAAGCTATAACCTAGAAAAGATACACATCATCAGAAACATATAGCCAAATATGACTTCATATCCTTACTATATGGTACTGATAAGTAAACTGGATCAAGCTTATCCTCTTCCATGATGACTTCACTAAATTTATCCAGGACTACCAAGGTTTCCATAATTCCATTTTCCAGGAAGATGATTATCATTGGCAATTAAACATGTCACAATAGCATGAGAAACATAATAATCCTGAAGATCCCAAAATAAGACAACATAATTACATGCGCATAATCACAAGCATTAGAGAATATAGGTCACTGAAAGTTTCATTTTAATGCATAGAGGATTGTGATGAAAATTGATTGACCTTGACAAGCATAAAAAAATTTCCTTGGCAAGCCCACATACCCTTTCAACCCCCCCCCCCAAAAAAAAAAGGAGACATACTTCAATCGATGGAAGAAGAAGGGCACTATATCTAGGATCTCTGCCAATCATCTGGACAACCTCTTGATCACTTTCCATTCCCATTGCCTTCATGACTATCATAATCGGAATATTCTGCAGAAAGGTAAACACAAGAGATCAGAGACAGTCATTTTAAACGTGCGAAAGAAACTAAAATATATGAAACCACCTTTGCAAACTGATTGAGTTGTAAGTACATCTTCTCTTTTTCCATCACAACAACCGTTTTGCTCTTTGTGGCCTCTGTGCTACTAGTAACAGATGCATTTATGCTGCAACGAGTCAAATGGGAAAGAACATTACAGTCCAGACATGGAACATCCCAACAGTCCTAACATGGCTTGGAGTTGTGCAGAGTCAGATACATGTTGAACTAGACATTTGCGGAGGAGTACCAATGTTTCCTATGCTAAAATCTACTTCGAGTGGGATAAGAATGACTAAGTAATTTAATCACAGTTACTGGTACAAATTCTATGGAAGGAAGGCCAATAACCTGGCAGCAGCAAGATGAATGATCTATAAGTAAAATAACAGCAAAATTCTGACAGTACAGAAACTCACTTCCCCTTCTTGTCAGTAACGATAATTATCCTGTTCTTCGACAGTTGTTCTTGTATTAGTATCACCTGCAAACAATACAGTTACCGTAAACTCTGCAAAATATATGCCATAAGAAATGAGCAAACAGACAATTCAGCAGAAAAAGACAAGGGAGAACAGCAAGTTTTGCTAAAAAAGCAATGAGACACACAAAGAGACATGCAAATCTTAGTTTCTCAAACTACTGCACACGATTCACCTAATATTTCTGATACTGCTGAGCCATCAATAGTACAAATACCATGGTTGATTAAATAGACAATTAACAACCATCGGATCACAATTGATATGCACAAACTTCAAATAGTGAATGCACATTACAGAAATTGTGAGCTCAGGAAATTAAATCTCTGGCTGAAACAGAAGTACAGCAGATGCAGTATAGGTATCAATCCCAGTTCATCTTAGGTCTCTATCAACTTCACTCAATTTAACTAATAGCAACATTAACTGCACTTCTTGCGCAGGAACAAACTCCTCTCCAGAAGAGACGACATTTTAAATGTATCAACATGTGTACGTATGAACTCGATCCATCCACACCTTATACTACTACATCCATAACTGGACTTCCCAACATCAGCAAGTGAAAGCATGGCATAACACAATTAAGACATTTGCAAACCAAACCTGTAGATTTTAGAGACTAAGGGTGGGGCAGAACATGGTTTAAAAATGAGAAAGCAAAGAACACTCAATGGCGCAAGGACAGTAGACCGCAGCGTGCTTTTGTCTGTACTGTACTACAGAGGGCTTTTATCTCATAATTCAATTCTTGCAGCAACAAAAAGTACATTTATTCTGCACATAATTCTTTCAATGGTGCCTCCTTAAGGTCATTTGCTAATTAGAAACAGTCAAGGACCCTTCCACTTAATTGAAGGCCTTTAGACAAAAGAACCATCACGAATAATGGAATGTTGAGGTGCTACCAGGAGAACGGAACCGATCCCAGCATGTTTCACTGAAATGCATATAACATCCTATAAAATGGTATAATTTGAAAGCATTGCACATCAAAATAATAAAATACTAAAATATGATGATAGAGTACCTTTTCTGTTCCTTTTATTATAAAATACCCTCCGGGATCCAGGGGGCACTCACCTAAAATGAGCAAAGCAACAGAGTGAAACTAGCAAGATAACAGAAACTCATTGGTGAAGAATTAAAACAAGCTAAGAGGAGAAGATTTTGAATTTAGCACACAAACCAAGTCTTGCGAGTTCATCTTCATCTTTCCCAAATAGAACACAGCAACAGCTGCGAAGCATGACAGGCATTCTTCCAATTGCAACATCATTCTACAAGATCATTTCTCATTGGTATCGAGATTGCAGAATGCCCAAGAGAATATCCAAAAAGTTATATAAAACAATCAAAGATACCACAATTACCTTTTCTGACAAGCTATATCCTCCATGACTTCCTTTGGTGTACTCCACATCAACCAAAATTGGAGCAGCATACCTAATTATATGCAATTATAGTTTTTAGTTTTTGATGTGGGAGAGCAACGCAGGAGAAATCTGTTTTCTTAGTCATCTTTAACACTTCAAAGTTACTGAAGGAATTCAAACGATCATGCTAAGGGCATCCAGACGCTAGTTGTAAGGTGATGTGTGGGCTGAGGAGAAACGTGGATTGTCAATGACGTAAAGAACAAGATAACAGAAAACAAGAAGATAAATAAGTCTACTTTGCTGTAACTATCCTTATATCCAAAACTAAATTAAACAATTATCCAAAATAGAATCATGTCAAGTTAAGTAAAATTGGCTGATCTTTCAGTCTTAGTAGCTAACAAATTTCTGCTGACACATCTATGTCAAATACATCCAAATATAATTCAACTATCAAAGCAGTGGTAACTCAAATAGTCCCATCTCATCTTGACCTATGACATTAAAACTATCTGAATGCCAAAGCAACCCTCTTCTTTATTGATCATCTACCATCAGAGAATAATTCAACCATCTTGCAAGTCCACCGCCAAATTAGAAACCTATTTTCCATTCTCATCCTCACCAACCACCAATTCCGAGTATGAACTCAAGTATTCAACACTAATATGAGAAGTACCAATCAGCAATTTATAGCATGCAATTCTATATTTCTCCACATTCTTCTGAAAAGAAAAGGCTACCCACTTAAGACCATCGACTAAGGAGCATAATAAGCATATATTATGTGCAAACACAGTTACAGCTGAACAAGATGCAGCAATGAAACAAAATGATGCACTACATACGTCATATCTGTCAAACGGCACTTTTGAGGAGAGAGATCCTCCACAACACCATCCCCCATAGCTACAGTTGGATTGCCAATTCTGACATCTTTAAACCTACCCAAATAGCAAGAAACACCACATCAGCTTTTCCTCCAAAATAACGAGAAAAAAACTTGGAAAGACATATAATATAAGATCTGTCTCAGAGAACAAAATGAACTTTTGTTACCAACTATCACGGAATTTGAATTAAAATTGCTACATATCGGTAAAGATCAGTAGCGAGCATACAAAAGCAAAAACCCTGTGCAATATTACGGACAAGAGCATCAAATGTCCTTTCAATGGCTGAGGCTAAAAAGGATTGATGGGCGGATGTAAAAAAGTGTTAGAAAATAAACTTGATGGAATAAAGAGAAAGTGAATGAGCAAAAAAGAAGGGCTACGTCACCTGAGATAAAGGTTGGGATCGATGTTTGACACGATCTTATCATTAGCACGGACAATCTTCTTTATTTCCGTGTTTGCAAAATAATTAAAAGAATCCAAGTGTTGCTTGACTAGCCCTCGCACCTGAAATTACCAATTATAAATAACAGTTGGCAGAACTGCACCTCCAATTTCCTAAATAGTTCCTACACATAAGAACACAATACAAATGTTGATTACCTTCAAGAACTCGGGCACAAGCTGGAATTTGTCAACAGCTGATTTTATTGGGGCGGCTATCTTTCGATAGTCGACATCTGTGCTACTGGCACATCAAGAAGAACGAAGATAATTTTGAAAATTCAAATTTTGGACACGTTAACTATCTCAACCAATGACGGTTGTGATCAAGAATTTTAACTCAGAATCAGTAAAAGTACCTTCGGTTGCGGGGGCCTTCCATGAGCTAAAAAAGCTGCAAAGTTTTAGCTCTGCCCGATCAGTTCACTAAATTAAATAGAAGGAAATTGCAGGAATAGTAATTAGATAGCCAGTTTCGCAGTTTGCTAACTGGAAAACCTCTTGCACCTGCACCATAAGATTAAAAATCCATCAGTTTTGGAGCAAAAGAACGGCAAAACAAGTTTCGAGTATCTATTCCGTCCCCGCTAGCTTCGCAATCCCGCATCAATTTTACATATTGAAAGCAATTAAAATCATGGACAGCGATGAGAGAGAGACAGAGAGAGAGAGAGAGAATTCGCCGGCTAACCGGAATGAGACGGCGGCGACAGCCGAGAAGGTTCGAGCGGGGCGTGCGATGTGGTTGAGGCACTGCGGCGGCGGGGCCGCTAGGCCGTGATGGAGGTGCGGCGGCGGAGAGGTGGTGGCGCCGTCGGGCGGCGGTTGAGTCTATGGTGCGGGGGCAGCGGACTGGGCGTCGGTGGATGGGGGGTTTTAGAGGGGTTTAAGAGGGAGGCAGGCAGGCAAGGAAAGAGAGCACCGTTACAAATGGGAAATTTATCAGGCAGGCAAGTGGAAAAATATTTTTCAAAAAAGTTACGTTTTCCGTAAATAAATGAAAAAATATTAAAATAACGTAAAATTAGTATTACCAGCAGCACCTTGCAAAACATTTTTACATTTAAAATTTTTTTAATTGAGAACTTGTCAATTTCACTGAGAAAATATAAAACAAAATTAGTTGCCCAGATTAAAAGAGCCAAGGTTAGCGAACCAAGTTCTTTTTTAGCAAATTCATCAGGTTGCAAGGATGAAATTTTAACCATGGTTATTTTATCCCTCAAGTAAAAACTTCGTGATTTTTTAATTTGAAAAGTGAGGATAGTTTTGTCATATTTGTAATTCATTATTTTATTTTAATTTTGGGTGGGGTTGTTGGGGGCGGGGGAATTTACTTGAAAGTATTGTAAGGGAGGATAATTTTTAATGCCAACGAAGGGAACTACCAAAAAAAAAATTACTAAGTTTCTCTTTGGTCAAAATTAATTTCTAAGTTCAATATTTCAAGATCTCGTGATTCCATGAGAAAAGGAAACCTCGAATTTTACAGTTTAAAAAAAAAAAGAAACATCGAAAACATGGTCTGGTATAAAATATATATATAAGTGAAAACAAAAAAAAAATAAAAGGAAATATCGAAGTCAAAAATTGAAACCAATTCAAGAAAGTCTTCGAATTTCCTCAAAACAGATCGAAGTTTTGCAGTTACACGGTAAGATGAGATTGTCCCGTTATGATAGCCGCTCCCTTTATGGATTACAAAATATATGTGCATTTGTACATTGGGTTACTACCCCGGAGAGCTCCAAACCATCGTGCCTGATATATGTATGACAAATTTACTTCAAATTAAATTTTTGACTACTAAAAATCTCAAAATGATATATTTATAATAAATTTACTATATATTAATATTTTAACCACCAAAAATCTCATATAAGTACACATGTGATAAATTTGTCCTTCGTCGATTCAGGTTAAATTGACATAATGCTATGAAAAATCTCAAATTAATACATTTGTGACATATAGATGTTAAAAATCTCAAATCAATATACTTATCAATTGCCACATGTTGTCTAATACACCAATTTGATGGTAAATTTAACTAACTATGGGTAAATTTGCCATAAATACATCAGTTTGGAGTTTTTAAAGGTCAAAAAATTAATTTGAGCAAATTTGTCACAGTATGTGGACCCATTACCCAAAAATCTCCAACTTTAGTAGTTGCGACAATTATATCAAAAAAATTTCATATCATAAAAAAAACTCTGACTTTTACTTTTGTCTCAATTCAATCAGCTTAGTACCAAAAAAACTTTCAACTTTAGTATATGTCCCAATTATATCCAATTTTTTTTGTCTCGTAAAAAAAATTCAAGTTTAACTTTTGTCCAAATTTTATCACCATTGGCCTTTTGTCCATAATCACCATTTAATTAATCTTACTTGACATTTTTCACATCATTAATGAATTACACATCAACAAAATTGGCTTGAAAAACACCCGAACTTTTCTTTATTATTTACTTCCCCTACTTATTGCCAAGAGATACAATGTCACTGAAAACAACACATTTCATATTCTTTTCGGCACTCAATAGCCCAAAGAATGGCTAGGTATTAAAATATTTGGACGAATGATATTAAATCTCATTGTCCTTGAAACCTACTGCTTCTAAATTTCGAAGATTTATTGGTAAATGTGGCAAGAAAACTTAAACTATGTAGGATTAACTAACCGTGATTATGGACGAAAGGCTGATAGTGGTAGAATTAGAATGAGAGTAAAAATTGGTGATTTTTTTATTAGAAAAAAATGTTTTGGATATAATTGGGACAAATACTAAAGTTGATGATTTTTTTTAGTATTAGACCGATAAGATTGGGATAAAAGTAAATGTTGAAGGGTTTTTATGAAATAAAAAAAGATATAATTATCATAAATGCTAAAGTTTTTTTGGGTATTAGGCCCATGGTAATGTTAACATCTCTAAATAATAAGAATTTATAAGGCCACGAAATATCATTTTTTGGTTACATATTCTAGATGGAATATTCTTGCACTTTTTCATTGGACACCAGGGATTTCTACCAAAATTCAATAAACGAACATCACTTCTTTTATGTAATCTTCTCGTTTGAGTATGCATTTCGTATTGTAACCCAATTGATTTTAAATTACAAAGCAATTATTTTAAGATTCGTTGATAGTTACGTGAAATCTTTTGGACAAACTTTTAAAGAAATAACAATACATACATATCTGTATATAGAATTGTATATTTTCCATCCTTATATTATTAATCGAGTTCAAGACTACTACCAAAAATAGAAATCCGGAAATGAAGTGCAAGAACCCCAAGAAGAAATTGCCAAAACACAACATCTACTATAAAATTAAACCCAACAGAACTTTCAATGTCAAATTACAATTAGACGTAAATAATATCCACAGACTATATGATATCAAAATTACAAAGATCTCTCGGATATTTGAATGTCAAATCAAATGTTCATCATTTTTAATAGTTTGAATTCATTTCCTAACAAGTCAAATCATACTTTATCATGCTTTTTTAAAACAAAAAATTGTGCATTCTCAAGGAAAAAAAGAAGAGGCGGGAGGAAGAGTTCTTCTTTAAAAAAAAAAAAAGCGCGAATTTATACGGATTAGTCCAGCTGGGTGCAAGTAAGTACAGGTAAGTACACCAAGTTCAAGAGCTAATGTCCCTATCACTTAATGGCCAAGTCGCTAACTCTATAATTAGTCTTATTTTGCAGAGTTCTTCAATCTAGTCATGGAGTAATATCATAAAACTGTTGCTATATGTTAGTCAATTAAGATAGTTTTACCATTTTGGCTAAGGTAAAATAAATTTGATGATTTCATAAATATTTCGTTTCATATAATAATTTATTTAGATTTGAAAACCTAGAGGTTACGTCAGACATATGAATATTCAAAAGCGGATCCATCATAATTGAATACACATCTAAATGAAATTGTCATTCTAAAAGTACCAAGGAGTTCTGATTATGAAATACAAGTATCGATCGCAAAGTGAAAAGAGAATGATTTGAAAAAAAAAATCAAATGAAATGGAACTAGATCTCAACCCCGCCCAATAGGCACAAGCCAAAAGCTTTCCGGCCGAGAACAAGTCCACGTGACGCCTAGAGACAAAATGCTAGGACGGTGTAACGGATTGCATGCGTCATCATAATTATAATCTATCGTACGACGCCCAATTCAACTCTAGCATTTAGCCCTCGAGAAAAACACACCACTTTAGCACAACAAATCAATGGTGGCCATCATTAGGAGAGCGCGTTAGCTCTTGAACAATCCGTGCACGAGCCAAGGTTCACCTTTCAAGATGCTATAAGATGATAATCATCACATCCTTAAATTCTTTGCGCAAATACCCTAAGCCACTCCTACAAAGTAGTTGTATCAACAATTCTCTATCCCTCGCTCTTCTCGCTCGAACACCACAAAAGGCTCACATTTCAGCCCACATTGAAACTAGAGAGATCCGATCGTGATATTTTGCCTCACCAATTTCCACAAAGGTTCTTATAGGGGCCTATTTTATCGCTTCCTTGCGTTTTTCAATCGTCACTGCCACTCCAACGAGATTTACATAAATTTTTTTATCCTATCCCATTTGATCCTATTTTCACTAGAAATGCATATGACCAAATGTAGCCACAATGTACAACCATGGAGTTGCTCTTTCATTGTCCCTAATAAAATTTGTTGGCAGATCTCCAATCACTTTATACTCTCCCCAACAAGTACAGCATCAGGAGCCAATTGCTCTCCCTTGAAATTACTTTTTTTTTGGGTCTACTAGGTTTTCCCAATCTTAGCAAATCGAGGACGATTTCTCTTCTCGTTGGAAACATGGCAACAAATCTACTCTGGTCACCTATCCATGTAGTTTGGGAAAGCTATTTTGATATCATTTATAACGCCAAAAGCTTTCTCATCGAGACTAAGCTCATTCGATACTTGTTGAGGCGCAACATTAGGCTGGCCTCTAATCGATAGATCACGGAAAAATGACATTAACGCAACGTATCGCATTCAATACAGCTCGAGCAGTCCCCGAGCTAGACGTGCAGCGGTTGGTTTCGGCGTGCCACGACTATCCTTAAGAGAACGACCAATTCACTTACAAAAACACGAGGCAAGCATACCTTTGGAGATTCTTTATTATGATTATGTTCTTGAATTCCTATAAGGAAATACCTTGAACTTAACTTTCACAAACCAGTTATATCAACCATTTTTCATCTCTCGCTCTTTATCCCGACACCACAAAGCCCCTTTTTTTCGGCCCAAATGGATCATGGAGGGATCGAATCGAGACGCTAGCCGGGGTTCGGATCGTTTTTGTGCAAGATGATCTGGAAGTCGGATGATTGTTATAGAGCGGAGCCTCTTTTAGTTTTAAGCCGCAAAAATAGAAAAAAATAAATAAATGACAAAATGCATCAGAAAAAAAAGAAGAGAGAAAATGTAAAAAATGAAACAAAATTTTTGTCGAGCAAATAATAAACCGAGAGTTCAGCAACACAATTCGAGAAACCCTCGTCTGGTCTCGTCGCGGCGGCGTCGTCTCCGTCGTCTTCAAAACTCGGAAACTCTCCCAAGCTTCGCTTCCAAGGGCTTGAAGCTTTCTCGCACCATCCGGCTCGGCCCTTTCGAAGATCAAGGTTCCTCCCTCTCTCTCTCTCTCTAACTGGTCGTGTTTCTGTCAGCGATTACTGTGTAGGCGGGGGCTTTCCGTCGGCATTCTGACGCGACTCGTCTTGCGTTTCTTCCCTTCTCGTTTGACAGACGGCGGCAGGCATGGCGTCTTCACTGGTGAGACGACGCCCCGCGCTCTCTACTCTCTCCTCTTTGAGGTCGCTCTCTTGGAACGACTCCGTCGCTGCCCGCCGCCGAACCCTAGACGACGGCTGGAAAACCCTCAGCACGTACGCGGTGCCGAATGAGTATCCTCCTCCTCCTCCTGCCCCGCAGCAATCGCCTTCTCCGCCGTCTGATTTTAGGGCTTTCAACCGGAACCCAGATGGAGGGGTGCGACAAAATCAGTACTTTCAACCTCAGAACAGAGACATCAACGCTAGTAGTGGTCAATGGAGCTCGCCGCCGCCGGCGCCACAGCCGCCGCAAGGGAGTGCTCAGTTTGGTTACCAGAACCAGAGCCCGAGCCAGAGCCCGAGTTATCCCAATGCAGGATACCCTAGTCAGGGTCAGAACTACCCAGGCCGCGGGTACTCAAATCCTGCTCCGGTCTATCCGCAGCAGCAAAGCCCTGACCAGTGGAATAAGCAAGTTCCAGGACAGGGTTATCCTCGGCAGCAGAATCCTAGTCAGTGGAATACCCAGAACCAGAGCTATGGTCAGTACCAGAGCCCTACTCGGGTGAACACACCGAACCAGAACTATCAGCAACAGCACAGGAGCCCTGATCAGTGGAACAACCAAAATCAAGGATATCCGCAGCCAACGAATCGCAACCAGTGGGCCCCGCAGAATCCAAGTGCTAATCAGTGGAACCATCAGCAAGCAACTGTAGCACGTGGGATGGAGAATCAAGCGATGGAAGCTCCTGCTCCGGGGCCTTCAATTGCTGAACTGAGACAGTTGTGCCAAGGAGGGAAAGTTAAAGAAGCCATAGAGTTGTTGAACGAGGGGGTTAAAGCTGATGCTGACTGCTTCAGTTGGTTGTTCGATGCGTGTGGGAAGTCCAAGTCTCTTGAGAATGCGAAGAAGGTGCATGATTACTTTTTGCAGTCAACTTGTAGAGGTGACCTTCAGATGAAGAACAAGGTGCTTGAAATGTATGGGAAGTGTGGCAGTATGATCGATGCTCGGAGAGTTTTCGATCATCTGCAAGATAAGAACATTGACTCGTGGCATTTGATGATAAATGGATATGCGTACAACGGGTTAGGAGACGATGGGTTGGAGTTGTATGAGCAGATGAGGAATTTGGGATTGAAGCCAAATGAACAGACTTTTCTTGCAGTTCTGTCAGCATGTGCCAGTATAGGGGCTGTGGAAGAAGGTTTTATACATTTCGAGTCGATGCAGAATGATTATGGGATTAAGCCTGGGATTGAGCATTATTTAGGGCTTATTGATGTTCTCTGTCAACCTGGGCATCTTGCAGAAGCTGTGGGGTATGTTGAAAAGCTACCATTTGAGCCCACATTGGAGGTTTGGGAGGCATTGAAGAATTATGCACGGATCCATGGCGATCTTGATCTTGAAGACCATGTTGAGGAGTTGATGATGGCTCTTGATCCTTCAATCACTACTGCTAATAAGATCCCGACACCGCCACCCAAGAGGCGCTCTGTAATCAACATGCTCGAGGGGAAAAACAGAATCAGCGAGTTCAAGAATCCTACTCTTTACAAGGACGACGAGAAATACAAGAGTGGGAAGGAAGGGGGTTATGTACCAGACACAAGATATGTACTCCACGACATTGATCAAGAGGCAAAGGAGCAAGCCTTGCTCTATCACAGCGAGCGGCTTGCGATAGCTTACGGACTTATCAGCACTCCTGCGAGGACGCCTCTCAGAATTATCAAGAACCTCCGGATCTGCGGCGACTGTCATAATGCAATAAAGATCATGTCCAAGATTGTGGGTAGGGAACTAATTGTTAGAGACAACAAAAGGTTCCATCACTTCAAGGATGGCAAGTGCTCTTGTGGAGATTATTGGTGATCCCTTCTTGTTTAATCTATGCCGGTTCCGCATGTAGCTAGTGAGAATTGTCTTGCTCTAGGCATTTACCAAAAGATACTGAGAAGTTATGGCTCTTAGTTTCCAGTTTTCATGTTTTACCTGTGTTTAGTTCTTCAGCTTCTGGGGGGCACTGATATGCAGAGTTGGCCTCCTTTTCGCTTTTAAGGTGAAGAATTGGTTGCTGATGCGTGCATGATAACGGCAGGTGTTGGCGGAGACTTCGCTTTTGTTCACTTCTTGGGTGCTTGGATTGCACTCTTCATTCATATTTACTTGCCAAAGTGCTGATGTAGTATAGGACCTACATGAACGGCCTCTGACTTGAGTGATCTCATTATTCTTTTGCCTACTTTTGGAAGTCTCATATCATTACAATTTATCAAGCTAGAACGTAAACAACCCAACCAAATTTCAGCAAGCCAAGCTGTCTCATAACCTGACCCAAGAATAAATGTAAAATGAAAAGAACACTTGTAAAAAGTACAAAGTAACTCGTCTATCGCATGCACAAGGACCTTTGGCTTTTCAGTGATTATAATCTATAACCCTAATGGAGTAAGGGCAATAACTCATTTGGTAGTTTCCGGATAGGAATAAGCTTATGTAATAGCTTTTTATCTACTGTGAGATTGAACGCATGTTGTGATCCTCGAAAATTAAATAATCAATAATGAAAATTACTGTAGCGTTCACTCCTTCAAGAATTTATGGCCCACAACATGCTGTCATTCTTATGATCACTTAAAAATGGTTATGCTAGCAAATTCCTTTCCGTATAATGTTGCCAGTTATGAAGGATCATGTAATTGATGGTTTCGCTCCAAGGCCCTTCATTTACTCAAGAGTAATTTCATAAGACTTCAAGATTTATCAGCATGATTCAATGTATGCAAAACTTAATGAACAAATCACGCATAGAAATCATACAGTATAAATCATGCGTAATGAATGAGATAATACTAAGGAACCGACCTCTAGCTGTAAAATGCTTTGATTAATACGAAAAAAGAAAACAGGGGGAACCAAAGTTATAATAGAGCATGGCAATGATCAGAGCCTCATCAAATCTTAGATATACACACCCTGGAATTCGACATATCGAGACTCATTGAAAAGATAACGATTTACAACCGACTTGACATCACTTGGCATGGTAGGACAATTAGAATATCCCCCAAAAGTTCGTTTTTAGAAGAATATTCATGAAAAATCAAGCAAACTTGTAAAGTTGCACCCAACTACATGAAACCTAATTGTTTAACACTTAAGAAGGAACTCCACGCAGGCAATCGCCTCCTCACACCTCACAGTTGTATCCAACAGAACATGGCAAGTAGCAACAAATCAAACTTGGGAGCCAGAAATCTCGATCAGTTCTTACATTGTTTTCTTTCAAATTTACAATGGTTGTTACATTGTTATTATCTCCACTGCCCTATTTTTTTTTTAATTCTACCTTTCATCATAAATCTCAGCCAAATCAAATCTTGACTCCCGCAGCGTTTATCTTCCCATTAAAGATCAGGTTCACTTATTTTCAACCGAACATCCCGACTCACCATCCTGTTATCCTGCGATGATATTTCTTTAATAATTCTCTTGATATCTTCATCGGTCCCTCCAATTTCAGACAGCAAGCCAATGCATTCAAGAAAGTCATGTATTAACTGTCATAAACCAACCCTGAATATTTAATGAATTATAAATGTTGTCGTCTCTAATTATGTAACATCATAAGTAACTATTCCATCCGCGATTCCATTCTCCTAATCACGAACGCATCATTCGATTTACTCAGATAATGCACTTTGATTAAAAAAAAAATTTGCCCTACCGTTACAAGCTTATTGATAGTCAAAATCAAAATGGTAATTGCTCGATATTGGCACATTGACAATGATATCCCATATTATGTAGGTAGTACTTAAGGGGGGAAAAAAAACTCTTCTCCACATGGTGACAGATTCGCTGAAAGACAGTGTATTAATCAGCCAACATATTTGCTTCAGAGCTACAACATCCTGTTGCAACATACGATGTAAGTCGATGTTGACACCCTTTTTTCGCCAATAGATTAAAAAAACAAAAACAGAGAGAGAGAGAGAAAAGTAAAAATAAATGCGTCTAGCCTGGGCCAAAGCTTTTGATCTTCTGATCCATTTTCCTCTAAGCCCGGCCCGAGCGAAAGAAGCGAAGTTCTTCCTGCTCGATTGATCAAACCGCAAGCGTTAACGCCGGGGACGGAAGAAAAACCGGCCATATCTTCCGGAAGGTTGCTAACAGAATCGGTTTTGAGGAGATAAAGATCAGGGGATTAAACAGAAAGAGAAAGAGGGAGATCAGATCAGTCAGAGGTTCTGAAAGATTTCATTCGCTGGAGAAAAGAGAGACAAGCACACAGAGAGGGTGAGAACGAAAGAGAAAAGGAGAAAAAGAGAGAAAAATAGAAAGGAGATCCGCTCGTTGAGGTAGTCCCCACGCTTTCGTCCCGGGCGCTGTCGGTTCCCGTGACGTTTCCTCAGCGCCGAACCGGGTAAATTTCTTCTTCTCATGCTCGTTGATAGTCTTGGATACATTCGATCAAATGTTAAACAAACCTTACGATTCCAAGGGTGATTTGTGATGAATGATGTTGATTTAGAGATTTCTATGTCAAGTTTAGGCTAAGAGTTTCATTGAAACTGAATCTGAATGTGAGTGCTTATGTTCTAAGCGCAAAGTAACATGTTTCATGATTTTGTCTAGGAGAACATTGAATCTGATCTTTGCGTAATCGGCCGTTTGATGGTGTTTAGATCTAAGATTGATCAACATTTACTTCATTGATTTTGAAATTGAGTCTATCCAATGACTCTTCTTTGGTTTTGGTTTTGGTTTTGTAACATGATGTTCGGTTTCTAACACTGGCGGTGGAGGAATATTCGAGTTTAAACTAACGATAGCCTACGGTTTAAGGCCGTCTGTGTTATTTCTCTATTCCTTGTTCATATACTATCTATATGTGTAGAGTTAGAATCTGATTTTGAGTTGAGAAATGCGGTGGCCGGAGAATAAAATAATGGTAATCGAAGGTTCATTTTTGGTTTCCGACGATGGTCCAATAATGGTTGTGACCAGCTGATGATAAAGGTGAGATCGACATTGAGGACCGATTGACATTGCTGGCAAGCGGCGAGGACTGAAATGGTGGCTAGTGACCTTAATGGTGAGGCTATGGTGAGGTTTCAAGAAGAGAGGACTCGAGACGAAGAAGACGAGCTAAAAAATAAAAATAAAAAATAGAAAGAATTTAAAAAAAAATGGAAACATAAAATAGAAAATGCAAAGAAAAAAAGAAAAGGGAAAAATATAAAAACATGAAATAAAAGACGAGCTGAGAACTAGGTCGGGCTAGGCTTAAGATTTGGGCTTAGGCTGGTTAGAGAATTTAATGGGTTGAGCGAAATTAGGGCCTGAATAGTCCATTTTTGGACTGGCTCTTAAGGACAGTATGGGTTTTAGACCAACTTGGACTCTTAGGGTCCGAGTCGGATCCCTACGGAGAAGGTTTAGCCTCTTGGCCTGATTGGAATCATTTTCTAATAATAAAAAAAATAAAAAATCAGAAAAATTCTAGAAAAAATGTAGAAATTAGATTCGGATTAGTTTTACAAGATTTTTTTGTGTTAATTTTAGTCTATAATTAGTTCTAGATTTTCCTATATTAGAATTCGCATAGTTCAGGAATTTTAGTGAACATTTTAGGCTTAGCATAAAAATTTTCCTAGATTAGAATTTGCATAGTCGTTTGCGTTTTTACATTTCAATTTTAATTGATTGCGCATTTTTAATACATTGATTGTTCTTTTTCCTTTTAACGTGTTTACGATTTATTACACCAAAAAAAAGGATCAAATTTCGGTATCGAAAGGGCACTAGTTGAATAGCTAGTATAATCAAGTTCTCGAATCCATTTAATCTTTGGTTCATAAAACTAAAGTACTCGTCCATACTTTACTTGGGTGTCTAATAAACCCACCAAAAATTGATTAGTGGCGACTACTAATTGAATCAATTTTTATGTGTGAATTCACATGAAAGTTACAAGTTAGTATGGGCTTGGAAGAGTTCGAGCTAAGTCTTTCGTCTTAGTAATCCAATAGCCCTCCTTTGGATGGTTCACCCTTGGGAAGGTTATGACGACTAACACCTGACGGTTTATCCTGGAATAGTAGTGATAGATTACTACCATGTATCCCAACAAAACATTTTAGATGCAAGCTGAAAGTATTAGCAAGTGGAAACTCTTAAAAGCATTGAATAATGTAGACACATTATCCGACAAAGAAAGATAATTCATTTATAGGTCATGGCAGTAAATGCTTCAAGAAGTCTCTAGAGGATAAAATGCTTTAAGAAGCCAATTTAGCATGTTAAGGGAACATGCGGCTTCAACACACTCTATCTTCAAACTTTCCAAGAAATTGAAAGCAAAGAATGTCTCATCTCCTTAGCTCGGCAAATAGTAACATGGGACCATTATGCTCATTACTCCATCCCAGGGACATTTATATCATTCTTGGAATTCTGGAGTCTTGTATCAATATTCATATTGGGGATCATGGTCAAATTCCACAGTGATGATATGCAACAAATCCATGGCGATGTCAAAAAAAGGAGGGTAGCTGACAGTGGCATTTGTTAGCAACAAAAAAATGAAACATCTGATAGTAAGCGGAGATGTAAATAAAATATCATGTGTTCATTGCTAGTTAAAGAGCACTTATTGCCACAAAATTCTTTTTGCTTCACAACGTCTAGCATGGTTCATGGAGAGTATGGTGCACATCTTCATTTTGGTTCATGGATATTATGGCGCCTTGTGGTGCCTAACTAGATGACAAAAGCTATCCCTACATGAGTTATCATGAGGCAAGTAGATATTTCACCATTGATCAGATCACTCCATTTAAAATTGCTATTCCATTTAAGTAAAGAAAAGGACAACTAAATTATTGGGGGTAAACTAAACCAGAATATATATTATGCTAAAAGAAATAGCAAGAATATCGATAAATAGCAATGTTGCTATTCTCTCTAACCATTCAAGTAGTGAACACATGCACACATGACATGGTCAATATCAAGATTAATTCCATCCACATAGATGAATGTTAATTAGATTAAATGAATATCATACAAATACCTTTGAGATTCTAATACATTGTACCAATACTAGTTAAGCATGTAAAAACAAATTTGAAAGAGAAAAAAAAAAAACAACTTCCACTAGATTGGGATTTAAAAATGCTAGACACAATATTCAATGTACATGCATTAAGGTGAAGCCTCCCTACTGTCCCCATGTGTTGTCACTTTGCTAGTTCTTTGCATTTCTATCTCCCTTACTGCAAACCTCCCCATGAATATCGATTCAAAAATTTGCCACATCTCCTCTAGAGTCTGCTCCCGTGTCTTTGGTATTATCACATAGACGAACAAGTACGTGAAAATCGTGATTGCTATGGACAAGAAGGTAGCCTTGTCAAGTGCGATCACCTCGTATAGTGATAGGAAATTTGCTTACAAAAATGCACACAGAAGTTTGTTTATGATGATGCCAATTGCATTTTGCTGCGCACGTAACTCTTAATGGGAATATCTATGAGCTATACACAAATGAGATCGGGCCCATCCTTATGGGAGTAAAATGTCACGCAAAAAACAACTGGGAGATATACATGGCAACTACCCACTTGAGCTTTATGTCGCTCTAGTCAATGCTAGTGAGGCACATTTGGAGGGAGGCGAGTGACACGATCATCCCCTCGATGCTACTTAATAGCAATTGCTGTCACCGAACCTTGTCAAGGAGGAAGTTGGGGATGAGGATGAGCACCATCTTCACAATGTAAAATTTGATGCATAAGAGGAGCTTTCTGTTGGAAGAGGTGACACTAACCTTCTCAAAATTAAGAGAGATGTTAAGGAGAATAGTGTCGAAACCACATGCCTGTTGGAGTAATTGGATCCTACTACCGCAAATGAGCACGTGGTGAACACGTGGGTCAGGTGGAGAAGATTCCACTACATGCTTTATGCAGTGCTCTACATATTGACTTGGACAATGTCGTGATTATGCACCACAGGGATGCCGATAGCTGCCTTGATATTGGCGAGGACACCAACATCAAGGAGGGTATCGGCATCCTTATGTAGTAAAACCACGACACTGTCCAAGTCAATGTATAAAGCACCGTAGAGGGCCTGTGGTGGGATCTCCTCCACCCCACCTTGCCCGTTTGAGACATGCTCATTTGCGTTAGTGGGATCCACTTCCTCCTATAGGCCTGTGGCTTTGACACTATCCCCCTCTACAACTCTCACAATTTTGAGAAGATCACAATCACCTTCTCAAACGAAAAGTTCCTCTTGACATCAAATTTCACATTGTAAAGGTAGTGCTCTCATCCTTATCCCCAACTTCCTCCTTGATAAGGATGGCTGGCGGAGGTTGCGCTATTAAGCAGCATCGATGGGATGATCGTCTCACTCACCTACCTCAAAATGTGCCTCACTAGTAGTGACCAAAGTGATACGAAGCCCAAGTGGGTGGTGGCCATGTGTATCTTCTTGTTGTTTTTCTACGTGACAATTTACTTCCATTGGGATGGGGTCCATATCATCAGTGTATAGCTCGAAGATCTTCTCGCTGAGGTTGCATGCACAAGGAAACACAATTGGTGTAGCCATAAACCAATTGCTGAGTTCATTTTTGTTAGTAATATTCTTAACGCTATATGAGGTAATCACCCTTGATGAGGCCGTCTTCTTGTCCACAGTGATTGCGATTTTTGTGTATCTTTGTCTACTTGATAATGTCGGAGACATGAGAGTAGACTCTGGAGCATATGTGGCAATTTTTTGGTTCATTATTCATGTGGACATCTGTTGACATTTGATTTTTAATCATCTTTTCTCTTTTAAAATTAATAAAAATTCATAAAAACTCATAAAATTGAAAAATCAACTTTGGGACCTTGGCCAAGCCTAGGGAATTTTGATCAAAAAATGATTTTTCATATTTTAAGTATTTTTCGATATTTTTATTTTTGAAAATTCATAAAAAATCATAAAAAAATCATAAAAAATGAGAAAATTGCAAAATCAACTCTGGAAGCCTTCGTCGAGCCTAAGCAATCGTTTTTGAACAAAAATTAATTTTTATTATTAATTTTTATTTTATAAATATTTTTCAGAAATTGGGTAAATATTTGAAAATAAAATTGCATTTGAGGCTGCAAAAGTATGTAAAAATAGTTAGTATTTTTCTTTTAATTTTATCTTCATTTTGGCCAAAGAAAATCAGCAAAAATTAATCTGAAATTGTGCTCATTTTCATGTTAATTAAAAAAAATTGTAGAAAATTCATTTTAATTCGGTAATTTTAGATTTTCGTATTTCTGAAGTCGTGACATTGTTCTCTAATAATCCATATTTTCATCTCCATCACCTTATGAACGAGAGGTTATTTAATATGGCTGCCCAGGAATGGAAAGATGTGAAACTTAACATCGAAGACCTCGTCATTGCCAAAGTTACTCGTGAAAAAGAAACGTAGAGAATGAAGTTGAAGCAGGGGCACCCACATAGTTGTATGGACGCCATCCGTTTGTTGATCAGGACGGCCACTTTCTTGGGCCGCAGTTGTGCCCGCAAAAATCCCAGCCTAGCTAGATGGAAGGACAACCAGATCGTCAACCGGAAGATCTTGCCATCAAAATTCGTACTCGGAAGGGGATATTGCGTATACTGATTCTTGGGAGATTATGTTGACCGTGGCCAGCATAGTTTGGAAACCATCACCCTTCTGCTTGCTTTGAAGGTTGAGTATCCCAGTAATGTGCATTTAATTCAAGGGAACCACGAAGTTGCAGACATCAATGCTCTTTTTGGCTTTGGGATTGATTGCATTGAGCACATGGGTGAGGGAGATGGCATCTGGGCATGGTGTCGGATAAATTGTCTGTTTAATTGGCTTCCTCTAGCTGCTCTAATTGAGAAGAAGATTATTCGCACGCATGGTGGCAATGGACGGTCCATAAATCATGTGGAGCAGATTGAAGGTATCCAACGTCCTATTACCGTGGAGCCTGGGTCTATCGTTCTCATGGATTTGTTATGGCCTGACCCAACAGAAAATGATAGCGTAGAAGGTCTTACGCCAAATGCCAGAAGTCCAGAGTTGGTTAATTTCGGGCCTGATCGAGTGATGGAATTCTGCAACATCAACGATCTGCAGTTGATTGTGCGTGCTCACGAATGTGTGATGGATGGGTTTGAGTGTTTCGCTCAGGGTCATTTAATTACTTTATTCTCGGCAACGAATTACTGCAGTACTGCGAATAATGCGGGGGCGATGTTGGTTTTGGGAAGAGATTTTGTTGTTTTTCCTAAGCTTATTCGCCCTTCACCACCAGCCATCTCATCACCGGAAACATCACCCCGAACGCCATATAGAGGCCATCATTAAAAAAGGGGGGAGGCATGCCAAAAGGGACACAAGGAGAGTGAGACAAAAAAAGGGCTAATGGTGGCATGATAGGGTCTCTGGTTGCGGACTCTGACCGACCTCCCAGACATGACTCTTCCTCTCGGGGGGGTTTTCGATCGGAAGATTCGGGAAAACCTGAGTTGAAGTTGAAGAAGTTGCTCCGGCTTCTAAGAGATTACAGTTGCTGGGATTACAGCAGGGGTCTCTCTGATCGAGCTTCGCCAGGAGCTTCATCTCCGTAAGCTCAGGCCAAATTCGTTTGCGCTGCGAGAATCTGAAGATTTTCTCGTCTCCACCGCGTCAGCTCATGGAGCGGTACCTTTTAGAGCTGTGTCTGCCTATTAATAGTTATTCCTCAATGTAACCGTAGCTCGCGTGGTTTAACGGGGGTTCACAGACTTGAGTTCGAACTGAGGGAATGAAAAATTGAAAGAGCACGCTGGTGAAGGATTTCGTACAATTTCATGTATTTGGTGATCTTGGGCTCTCTCTCTCTCTCCCGCTTTGAGGCAACGGAGGTTCTACGGAGTAATGATGGTGGAGCGCACACATGAGCTGGAAAAAAATGATTGGAATGGGTTCATCGAAAAATGAGGAATGAGAACGCGACCAAGTGCCTGGGAGAGTCATAAACGCTGACGCTCAACGATTTGAGCTCGATCTAAACACTTGTGTGTCGAAAATCACGGCCACGTTCAACCAGAAACATCACGGCACGAGCAAGAATGTGAAGACGAAGGAGTGGATTTCGAGGCTTGCTAAGATGGGGGGCCAACAGACGTGTTAACCAAATAACAGTCTCGGTAACTCCATTTAAACCTAGAGTTGTCCTATGGTCCGTCCGTGGCAGCGTTGCCTAACGCAGTTCACAGGCCCATTACATACATCGGTATTTTATTATTGGCTAGGGGCAGAAAGACATCAAAAGGAGCAGCCCAAAAGAGAATTCCGAAGTGTAGCTGCTGCTTTGCAATTAAATTCTTATCCCGATTGTCCAGACTCAGACAGGGCGATGGGTCTCGCTGCTCACACAGACTCAATGCTCCTCGCAATTCTTTATCAAGATAATACAAGTGGCCTACAAGTACTTAAAGAGGGCAGTGGATAGATCACGGAATTTGGACTTTCTGGTAAGAAAGGATAGAAGACAAAAATGGCAGACAAAAGTAAAGGCGAATAAAGAAAAAGGAGAGGCCTCAAGGCCACCGAAAGAAAGAAGAACAGAAGGGCAGGTGGACCGAGTAAAAAAAAAAAAAAGGTGAAGAGAAGGGCGGGTAAGAGAGACACGGAAAAACGCTGGGGGAGGTGGAGTGGACACTTGATCTTGCACGATGACCATCATTATCACTTGCTTCACTCAGTCTCTACAAAAAAAAAAAAAAAAAAAAAATTCCCGGAGAATAGGGACGGCGGGGAGTCTTTCTGGTTTTGGAGAGTGAGGTAGGGATTCCACGGGAGAAGAGGACGAGTATTTGGCGTTGGAGGACATTCACGCATATGATTATGAAGGGTGCACAGGGATCAAGTCATAGGAAGGTAACACTTAGGGATGGTCTTGGTAAACTTGAGTCAACCCATCCTGGGCCATATCACGCTGCACCAAGCGTTAGAAGCTGCTGCCGCTGCTGAGTCATCGAAGATGAGGAGGATCATGCCGCGGACGGGAGGAGTTGCTGGAATCCCAAATGTTCTCGAAGGATATCCCGAGGAACGACTTCAATACAATCTTCGTGGTTGCTGTCGTCATCGCCACTTACATCTCCCTAGGTAATCTACTCCGTAAGCCCGAGCCAAGGAAGGAGGCTTCACCGACATCTATCACGCGGATATGGTGACCTGTAAGCAATCTTCTTTTTCCTAAATCTAGGTCATCGCTTGTGTTGGATATTGGTTTAAACATGTCGATGATTTGAAGTCTCTTAATAGGGTTCAAATGAACGTGAGGTTCACATTTGGGTTGAGTTTGAACATTCTTGAATCATAAGATGGAAATAGAAAGTTGTACGTTGAAACGTTAGTTCGAGAATAAGGTTCGACCCAATGTAACCAGTCATTTTCTTTTGTAATATGCTGCTGCCACATTTTCCTGATTGAATTCCAAAAAAAAAACGTGCACATGAAAATCAACCCCCATTAGAGAACAAAAAGATTGAGTCCCTCAGGAGGAGGTGTAAGGCAAATGTGACTACTAGTTTTTTCTGAGTCCTAGATCTATATGTGTGGTAGCAGATTTCAGTTCAAGCCGCACGCAATCACATGCTCAGGTCCGCACTTTAAACGGGAGATGAGAAGGCCATGGGGAAAGCATAAATCTGTTAAATTGATGTTTGAATACATTTTTCTTTTCGGGTAATGCTGATCATAAATCCTTCAAGGGACGATTTGTGGGGATGGCTGACCCCCTTGGAGGAGTCTTGTTTGCCACTTTCGCAGGTGTACCCAGACTGGAGTTGAAATAGGAGAATATGGCCTTCGCACCGGCGTCTTGATCAGATAGGGGAGCAATTCAGACAAAGAGTCACTTTTTATCGTTTGCCTGATATGATACTATTGATCATGCGCATTCTTGTATTAACATATAGGACTTTTCAGATAATACTTGGGAGAGAAAGTTATGACATGTCAAAAGAAATGACTCATTCATATTCGGGATTGGTGACGGATGAGACACCGGGACGACGCATGTGATGTAAAATCGATCGAAGCAACAAGCGCTAAGCTAATTGCATTTTCTTGGTCTTAGATACAAATTAACACAGACTCACTCCCTCGTCAATTTCCCAATATTTTTATGTCAAGTAAAAAGGAAGACCCCACATCAATGGTAAACTCCATGGAAGTGCCAAATTAGCCCAGACAAGCTCCAAAATGCTACCGAATTTTCAGTTGACCCTTCGAAGGATTTTGGCTCGAATTGTCGAATCAATTCATTGTATTTAATTTTTTTCATCTTCAAATCCCAGAATGGAGAGACAAAGCCCATTCACTGGAGGTTGTTTAATTCCTGCAATTTAAATTTCTGCACCATTAAATCCCAAAGGGAAGAGCTAAGCCAACGCTAGGCCGCCCATTGGAGGTTTTACTTATCGTCATTTAAATACCTGCAATTTAATTCATGCACCATTAAATTCCAAAGGGAAGAGCTAAGCCAATGCTAGGCCGCCCATTGGAGGTTTTACTTACCGTCATTTAAATACTTGCAATTTAATTCCTGTACCATTAAACCCCAAAGGGAAGAGCCAAGCCAACGCTAGGCCACCCATTGAAGGTTTTACCTGCAATTTAATTTCTGCACCATTAAACTCCAAAGGGAAGAGCCAAGTTAACGCTAGGCCGCCCATTGAAGGTTTTACTTATCGTCATTTAAATACCTGCAATTTAATTCTTACACCATTAAATCCAAAAGGGAAGAGCCAAGCCAATGCTAGGCCGCTTATTGGAGGTTTTACTTACCGTCATTTAAATTCCTGCAATTTAATACCTGCACCATTAAACCCCAAAGGGAAGAGCCAAGCAACGCTAGGTCGTCCATTGGAGGTTTTACTTACTGTCATTTAAATTTCTGTACCCTTAAACCCCAAAAGAAAGGGCTAAGTCAAGGTTGAGCCATCCATTGTAGGTCTTTATTTACTGTGATTTACTTCATGTAATTCAATTTTTGAATCACCAGACCCCAAAATGAGTAGGTCGCAGCACTGCACAGAAGTCGTTAACACACTCCTTCTTTCGGCTTCAGGGAATTTTAATACTTTGAAGACACCAAAAATACCATCCATGCATTACATTTATAAAGTGAAAACACGAAAAGAGAACACTCTACTAGAGTTTTAGGAATAAACCGAGCTTGGGTTGCCAAATTAAGATATCCACGAAATTAAGGTACCGAAAGGGCATTAGTTTTAATTAACTAGTATAACCAAGTCCCCGAACTCATAATCTCTGGTTCATAGTAGTAACTTAGTTCTCCCACTAATTTACTTAGGTTTCTAATCAACCTACCAAAAATGATTAGTGGCGACTTCAAATCCTAAAATCATTTAAACAGAAACCAAAGTTGCGATTCGGTAGGGCTTGGGAGGGCCCGTGTTAGGTTAATCCATTTAATTAACTTAATAATCCGTTCATCGATCGAAAAATTTTTAGGGTCATGACAACATCCATGATGAGAGAGATAGAAGTGCAAAGGAACAATGAAGCGACAACGCAAGGGGGCAGTAGTGAGGTTCACCTTAATGCATGTATATTGAATATTGTGTCTAGAAACTTTGACGTCTTACTCTAGCGGAAGTTGGTTTTTTTCATTCTTTCAGATTTATTTTTACATGCTTAACTAGCATTGGTACTTGGTATTAGAACTTCAAAGTTGTTTGTATGGTATTCATTTAATCTAATTAATGTTCTTCTATATGGATGGAATTAATCGTGATACTGACTATGCCATGCGTGTATGTGTTCACTATTTGGTTGGTTAGAGATAATAGGACTATTGCTATTTATCGATATTCTAATGAATCTACTTGCTATTTCTTTTAGCATAATATTTATTCTGCTTTAGTTCACTCCAATAATTTAGCTATCCATTCCTTTGTTTAAATAGAATAGCTATTTTGAATGGTGTGATCTGATCAAAGGTGAAATATTTACTTGCCCCATGATGGTAAATGTGGGGATAGCTTTTGAAAATAATAGCAAAAATAATAATTTTTATCATTATTTGGGCACCATACTCTCCATGAACCATGCTAGATGTTGAAGTAGAAAGAATTTTGGGGCAATAAGTGCTCTTTAACTAGCAATGAGCACATAATCTTTTATTAACATCTCCGCTTACCATTAAGTATCTCTCTTTTTTTTTTTTTTAAATCATTGCTAAGTAATGCCAATGTCATTCTCCCTTCCTTTTTATTTATTGCACTATCATGTATTTCTTGAATATTATCAGTGTAGAATTTAAGCAGGATCCCCAATATCAATCTTGGTACGGGTCTCTCCAGAACTCCAAGAATGATATTAATGACCCTAGAATGGAGGAATGGGCATAATGGTCACATGTTACTGTTTACCGAGCTAGGAAGACGAGAGATATTCCATGGCCCTTTGATCAATTTGGGCTTTCATCTTTCTATTGTTACTGTTTGATGTCTTGAAATGACTTGTGGCCCTTGTAGGAGACTTTGCTTTCAATTCTTGGGATATGTGGTAGTAGTCTGTCACTATTATTCTAGGATGAAGTGCAGGATATCGACTTACATCATGTGTTTCAACTAGATGATGCAACGCTGAAGCGAATATGTCATTTTTTTCCAGCTACGTCACGACTCTTTAGATATGTAAACCTTGAGCTAAGTAGATGATGAGTTGTTTGCTGATAAATCCTCTGTCTTCATCAAATCTGTCACCTTGGTGTATCTTGAGTCCTTTACACCTCACCTCAAAGTTGGAATGCTCTGTGGTTCTAGTCTTTGGCTACATTTATAGACATTACGATCATTGTGAAAAATGGAATGCTCCTGTTCTCATTCAGTTCTCTTCAACAGTTTCTGTAATTGAGAATTGGTGTAGTATGTAATATCTGGAAGGTTGTTGGATCTCTTAAAGGTTGGTTTGTTTTCCTTTTGTACTGTATAACAAATTTATGACTTCTTAAATTTGATGAAGCTAAAATATGATACATGATTAAGAAAAAATTCATCTTATTCATCAGTGTTTTGGCAATTAAATTGCCTCAAACAACTTTCAAATCTAGAAATATATGGCCAGGAGTCTATGTATCTAGCTCAATAGGTGCGGTCAGTCTCTTCAAGTATTCATGCTAAGCAAATGCCATTCCTATTCATGATGGTTTTGTATGGATTGTGCAAAAACCATAAGTTTTTCCAGATTTGATAGAACTAGACATTCGAGATTTGATAGGATTAGACTTCCAAGTGCACTAAAATGTTTTTTCCTAAGTGAGTACAACATTGATTTTCATTTGAATATGTTGAAATCTTTTTATTCTTTTAGATGATTTTAATATTGTTAAACAGTACACCTTCTGATATTGGTAATTTACTGCAATTCCAGAATTTGCATCTTTAACTTATCTTCCATTCAATGCAAATCATCATCAAAGCATATGATTCTTCAACTTCTCTGGACCTAGGCATGGAAAATTAGTGTGAGGAACAACAAAGGGTGTGAGGCATGGACCAGTTAAAAAGTATGGACATCCGTGCAAACTTTGTCCTTTGAGAGCAAAAACTGGTAAATTCATGTCGCTATGTTTGGTTTATCATCTTTAAACTCTCACTTGCTCCTGTGCATTTGTTTTGAATGCCAAACATATTTGATATCTCATATTTTTATGTTTATCAAACTATGGATTTAATAGTTCCACCGCTTGTGCAATGTTCAGACAGTAAGCTAATACCATTCAGGTATTTTATTCTTTTTAAGAAATTGATGGGAAAAAGGAAATCATAATATATATATATAAACTAAATAACTCACAATTTCATAAATCAAAATAGCATAAATTTTCTATGGATAATAATGTGCTGCCTAGATAAGTGATTCTAAATAATAATAAAAAAACTTTTGCAAAAGGAAGTGAACACGAGACTCTGGGTTATGGATTCAATTCCGTTCATAAAAAAATGTTTAAGAGCATATTGGTAATAAATGTTTAATAACGATATTCACTAAAAGTCCAATAAAATACGAATAGATTACCTATCTTTGGATTGACCAAGTGATAAAGTGTTTCTCATACTTCCCCCTAGAGGATCAATGGTTGTTGGTTTAATTATTTGTCTTGGACAACGCAGCCAAGATTTGAGCGCGCTTTTGGTAATGGATTCCTATGCTATTTTTTTTTTCAAGAAAAAATGATTTTCTTGATATTTTCTGAACTAGGTTAAGTTCTTTGTGCTCTTGAATTGTAAGAGAATGATTGATGTTATGAATTTTGATTCGGTGAGGTTATTAAAATTTTGATTTTTTTTTTTCACTTTTGAAGTTCTAGTTAGAAGAAGTGGATCCTTAGAAAGCATGTCACAATATTAGACGGAGCTAAAATTTGTTTTTTTTTTTTGGGGGGGAGGCTCCTTGACATGCCATACGCTGATGGATGGCTGTTCCGACCTAACCTCCGTTGAACGACCTAGGGTTTGGCTAATGGATTACTAAGTCTAAATTTAGCTCGGGCTCTCTGAGCCCATATTAATTCGCAACTTAGTTTAAGTTTGTAACATGCAAAGTTTTTTTATTTGGAATCGCCACTAATCAGGTTTTGTTAGGTTGCTTAAAATTCCAAGTAAAGTGTGAGAGAATTGCTTTCCTTCTATGAACTAGAGATTATGAGTTCTCGGACTTGATTATGATAGAATAAAGCTAATTTTGCTCATCATTAGACTTAAGTAATGCATTCTCATGTCATATTCGACTAGCTTGCTTCTCTTATGCCATTTCATGCAGCTTAGTTTTCATTAAACAAGAGGAAACCCCAAAAAATTAGTCGACAATTAGCTTTGCTTGAATTTCATTCTTTCTCACAATTTATTTGTCACTTCGATTGTTGGCTGTTATATGGATTGTGCATGAATACCTTTTGCATGTTAGGTTTTGAAAATGAATTCAAGCTGCCCGCAAAACATTTTTTGAAAATAAGAGAAAATGTAACGAAAGGGCGTTAATGCAGATTCTAGTTAAATTAACAAAAACATGCGGTTCTAAATAACACGGCATGCATAATGACACAGCAATGATGTAGCAATCATGGTGACGTGGCAAGAGCGATGACGTGGCAATAGTGACGACAAGGCAACAATGGCGTGACAAGATGCAATCTAACCCATAAGAAATGCTTGACCAGAAAAAAAAACCTATATGATATGCTCATGATGTTCTTTATTTTTATGAAAATTCATAAAAAAAAATCAACCAAAATTATCTAAAGTAAGATAATATTCAATTCACGCTCTTAAATAATCCAAGTTAAATCCTTTTATACTTTGGAAGTCGGGCTTGTGGACCAACAGAATTGGTAGACCAATTCGGACAAAGATGAAAGAAGCGCTGACACGTCCAAGTGTTGATTGAAACTCTTTCCTCACGGTTGAATTTGGACCTCAAACCTCAAAGCACTTCTCCTGGAATCTTTGAGCAAACTAAAGTGAATATGTTCTTCTCAAGAGTATATGCTTGCCGTTCCAAGATGGCAGGGACCGGCAGGAGAAAGAGAATATGCTTTGTTCTCTCTCTCTAGCGCGTGTTAGTCTCGTCAAGGTCTTCCTTTGGTGCTTCATCGTGCTATGTAGCACAGTCAGCACTGACATCGATAAATTTTAATAGTTTTTTCTTGCTTATTTTTTTTTGTTCTTCTAGGACTTAGGGCCGATGACAACCCATAGCTGCCAGGGCAAGGGCACGTAGCCCCTTGCACAAATCTTGTGAGGCCAGACCCCGCAACAAGGACTGCCATGCCCTCATCGGCCCTAGTCCTGGGAAAGAAACGGAAAAAAGGAAAATAAAATAAATAAATAAAAACGCTATAAATAATTCAAAAAAATCAAATATTATCTAAAAATATTCATGTCAGCATTAGCCATCCTATAAGCCATGATCGACATTTATGTTAGCGAATTCTGACCAATATTAGTCGAATGGACTAAATTGGTACAAATCAAAAAAGGTTTAGAATTAAATTGGCAAAAAAAAAAGAGTTTTGAACTAAATTGGCACAATTGTAATAGGGTTATGACTTTTTTTTTTGGCAATTTTCTAATTAAAACAAAGTTCAGTGTTATAATCCTAGAGTGTGTAAAAGTTCCACGTCAAGTTAAAGAGAAAATATCACTTTATACATTAGAGACCCTACCCTTTATAAAGATCACCATACAAAGCCTTTGAGATTGGAAGAAATGCACGATTAAAATTTTGAGCTCTACTCTCGTTTAATTAGTATATAACTTGTGAAAGGTGCGCAATGCCCACTTCTTTTTTCCTCCATAGTGGCGACAGGCAGTCATTTCTACTTAGTGCAGGGCAATTTTTTTGTTTTCCGAAAAGCAAAAAGGTTAATTCCTAATTCCAAAACACCTAATAAATCTCCAAAAATTAAATGTGAATGTGTGTGTCAATATATACCTTTACATATACATATACATACATATATATGTATATGTATATGTATATGTATATGTATATATAAAGACGCTCCTCCTAATTTTTTGAAGGAAGTGAAAAAGACACAATGCCTTTCGAATATTCAAGTAAATAGCCAACCAAATCAGAATGTGAGTGAGGCTTTTACGTATTTAAACAGCAGTACTTTCTATAATTTAACAGCAAAATAGGGGTAAAGAGGGAAAAGGAACAAAAGAAACGACAGAAATTTGAGCAACAGGAAAAGTACAAATAGTGAACACGTTATCAATAGCTCTGGATACATGTTCATTTGAATGGAAAATCATGTACATCATTCTAACTCTTCCTCTGATCCCGATCCTACATAAATCCAGGATACACTAAAAGGGTCTGCGGATTTACAAAAAAAGATTAGTATGATAAAAGAAAATGGGGTTCAAAAAAATCAAAAGCACGTCATCGTGTTTCACTATGTTGGGAAGAAATTGGGTACAAAAATCGAATATTCCTTCAAATTTCCCTTCTTTAGCTACCCAACTTTCAATTTTCTAGAGGATTGCTTTTGCTAATAGCTATAGCTTTACAATTGACCACAATTGACCTTGAATGTAGTCCTTTTGGATGTCTCTCATGCATCAGCCGTTGCTAACCCCAAACTCTCTCTCTCCCAGCAAAGAGAATCCTTTTCGAATTTTTCAAAACCAAATTAAAAATTTTATCCAAATATTAAATTTAAAAACTCAAGGTTGGTTAGATGTTCTTTTAATGGGGAAAGAGTCCACTTCATCGCCACGTGTATGAACCATCCCAGTAACGTTGTGACCACATAAGACTTGGACCAAAATCCATGTAAATTCACTAAACATGTAATTGTTTACAATTTAATGGTCCATCTAACATTGTGACATGCTTTCTAAGGATCCAATTATGCTGACGAGAACTTCAAAAGTGAAAAGAAAAATCAAAAGTTAAATAACTCGACCAAATAAAAAATCATAACATGGATCATCCTCTCTCAATTTGAGAGCACAAAAAACTTAAACTAGTTAAGAAAATATCGAGAAAATCATTATTTCCTGAAAATAAAAAAAAATAGCAAGGGAATCCGCTGCCAAAAGCGTGCTTACATCTGTGTGGTCCAAGACAATTAATTGGACCAACAGCCATTGATTTTTTTAGCAGGAACTATGAGAAACACATCAGTCTCTGGGTCAATTCCAAGATAGGCTATCAATTAGTATTTGGTTGGTTGGACTTTTAGCAACATAATTATCAAGCATTTGTTACCAAAATGCTCTTTAAACCTTTTTAGACGAAAGGGCTGGAATCCATAAGCCAAAGTCTCGCATTCACTTCCTTTGCTAAAGTTTTTATTTAGAATTACTATTCTAGATAGCACGTCACTAAATGAGTCGCGCTAACACACTCCCTAAAATAGTGTTCTAACTATAATATCCCATATGGGTCCTACCTTATAGCACATCCTATCCATTGACAATTATTAAATTCAGATGTGGGTTCCATTTTTATGTTTTACATTATTTTTTTCTTTTTCTTTCCTATCTCTCTCTTTGCGTGTTCGTCTCTTCTTCCTCAAGCCTTCTACTGCTCCACCATGCCTCCAACCCCAAAGGTTGCATTGCCCTCGCCATTCACTCGCTTCTCCGCATCGCTCCCCCATTGTGGCCTCGATCTGCTGCCCATTGGAATGGTTGAGTTTGAGCCAAGTTTAGTCTGCTTGGTGAAGATAGCTTAAAACCTCATGGAGGAAAGCAACGGGAAATAATTGGTGGCAAAGTGCAACCGCAACCATTGTAATGTGTCAATCGCAACAATAACAACTACTTCGACAACAAATTAAACATATTCGAAGGGTTCATCAAATCGGTGATTAGGAGAGAAAGGAAAAAAAATGTCGTCTCCCTTAGGCTATGATTCCTCCATCTGCAAATCCATATGGGTAAAACTACCTCTTTCCCTGCTGATACTCTCTCTCTTATTAAGTTTCTCAAGTTCATCATCAGCGGTTGGATCTTTATCATCAAAATCGTTTCGGCACATGGTGGGATCAAGGGATATCTCGCCGATTTTGTGCCCCTTTACGACAAAGTAAACGAGAGTCAGGAAAGTTTCGATGATGGTGGGTCGAGGCCACACAAGGGTGACATAGAGAAATGAGCAAACGGCATGGCCAATGGAGCCTTCGGGTCAGAGGCATGGGTGAAGAAGATGGCCAAGAAGAAGACAACGGACACGCTAAGTGAGAGAATAGAGAGATAGGGAAGAAAACGGAAAAAAAAAAATAAAGAAAACACAAAATGGGGCTCACGAGGGATATTATAGTCAAAATATTATTTCATGGACTGTTAGCCAAAAAGGGAGTGTAAAAAGCACCACCCTAAACGAAACATAGCACTATAAATTTACCAATTTTTTCTCTCAAAGGACAATTTCCAGAGGTGTCCAAGTTGAAGATGCAAATTATAGAATTACAGTAAATTACCAATATCATGAGATGTATTGTTTAACACCATTAAATCATTTAAAAGAATAAAACGATTTCAACGTATGGTGTACTCAATTAGGAAAAAGTATTTTAGTGCACTCGAAAGTCTAGTTCTATCAAATCTCGAATGTCTAATTCTATCGAATCACGGAAAACTTACAGTTTTTTTTTTTTCACAATCCATAAAAACCGTCTTGATAGGAATGGCATTTGCCTAGCGTGAATACCTAAAGAGACTATGCACATTTATTGAGCTAGATACACAGACTCCTGGCCTTTATCTTTCTAGATTTTAAAGTTGTCCGAGGCAATTTAATCGACAAGAAAATGATAAATAAAACTCAGTTTTTCTTAATCACGTATCGTATTTTTAGCTTTCTCAAAATTTAAGAATTCTTAAATTTGTCATAAAATTCAAAAAGAAAACAAAAACCAACCGTTAAGATATTACGTTACCACTGGGGACGGAAGAATTACCGGCCATATAAGGTTGCTAACAGAATCGGTTTTGAGGAGATAAAGATCAGGGGATATAACAGAAAGAGAAAGAGGGAGATCAGATCAGTCGGAGGTTCTGAAAGATTTCATTCGCTGGAGAAAAAGAGAGACAAGTTCACAGAGAGGGAGAGAACGAAAGAGAAAAGGAGCAAAAGAGAGAAAAATAGAAAGGAGATCCGCTCGTGGAGGTAGTGCCGACGCTTTCGTCCCGGGCGCTGTCGATTCCCGTGACGTTCCCTCAGCGCTGATCCGGGTAAATTTCTTCTCCTTATGCTTGCTGATAGTCTCGGATCCATTCGACGAAATGTTGGGCAAAACCTTGCGATTCCGAGGATGATTTTGTGATGAATGATGTTGATTTAGAGCTTTTTATATCAACTTTAGGCTCAGAACTGCATTGAATCCGAATCTGAGTGCTTATGTTCCAAGCGCATAGTAACTGTTTGATGATATTGTCTAAGAGAACATCGAATCTGATCTTGTGCGATCACCCGTTTGATGATGTTTAGACGTAAGATTAATCGACATTTACTTCATTGATTTTGAAATCGAGTCTATCCTGTGACTCTTCTTTGGTTTTGGTTTTGTAACATGATGTTCGGTTTCCTACGTTGGTGGTGGAGGAATATTCGAGTTGAAACTGCTACTCATTTGATGACGATAGCTCACAGTTAGTTCTCTATTCCTTATTCTTAATTGTCTACATGTGTGGAGATAGATTCTGATTTTGAGTTGGGGAGTGCGGTGGCCGGAGAATAACAAAATGGTAATTGGAGGTTCATTTTGGTTTCCAACGGTGGTCTGATAACGGCCGTGAACGGCTAACAATAAAGGTGAGATCGGCGGGGGACATTGGCAGCAGGCCGCGATGACTGAGAACGGTGGTTAGTGACTTTGATGGTGAGGCCATGGTGAGGTTTTGAGAAGAGAGGACTCGGGAACCAAAAAAATAAAAATGAAAAATAGAAACAGAAAGAAAGAAATGGGAAAAACATATTAAACAAAAGTGAAATAAAAGACAAGCTGAGAATTGGGTCGGGTCAAACTTAAGATTTGGGCTTAGGCTCGTTAGAGAGTTTAACGGCTGAGCAAAATTAGGGCTGGAATAGGCCATTTTTGGATTGGACCTTAGGGCCGGTCTGGGCTTTAGACCAACCTGATCCTTTGGGTCTGGGTCGGATCATTGCAGATTGGGTCGGGCAACTTGGCCCGATCCAGATCATTTTCCAATAATAATAAAATAAAAAATCCAAAAATTTTAAAGAAATCCAAAAAATTTTAGAAATTAGATTCTGATTAGTGTTACAAGATTTTTAGTGTTAAATCCATTTTAAAATTAGTTCTAGATTTTCCTAGATTGGAATGGACATACTTCAGGAATTTAATGAAGCTTTTAGGCTTAGCGCAAAAATTGGACGCAAAATTGAATAAGCTCTTAAGTCTTTACAATAGGATCTTGGATGTTCTTAGGGATAAATGTTAAGTCGTTTGTGTATTTACATTTTGATTTTACTTAATTGCGCATTTTCAATACGTTGATTGTTCTTTCCGGTTTTAGCATTTTTGGGATATAATGCACCCAAAAACATTTGCATGGACACATGTTCATGAGATAGATTATCAAGTTTAGGTACCGAAAGGGTACTAGTTGAATAGTTAGTATAATCAAGTCTCCAAATCCATTTAATCTCTATTTCGTAGAAATAAAGTACTCTTCCATACTTTACTTAAGTGTTTAATCAATCCACCAAAAATCGATTAGTGGCAACTCCTAATTGAATTAACTTTTACATGTTAATTGACTCAAAAGTTGCGAGTTGGTATGGGATAGGAAGAGCCCAAGCTAAGTCTATTGGCTCAGTAATCCAATAGCCCTTTGGATGGTTCACCCTTCGGAAGATCGCGATAATCAACACCCAACAATTCATCTTGGAATAGTAGTGATAGACTACAACCACCTATCCCAATAAAACATTTCAGATGCAACAGTATCCGACAAAGAAAGATACTTCACTTATAGGTCAGGGCAACAGCAATCGTTACTAATAAATTTATGAAGTCCCTAGAGGATAAAATGCTTTAGGAAGCCAATTTAGCATGTTAATGGAACATGCAACTTCATCACACTCTATCTTCAAACTTTCCAAGAAATTGAAAGCAAAGAATGCCCCTCATCTTCCCAACTTGGCAAACAGTCGACCATTATGCTCGTTACTACATTCCAAGGACATTAATATTGTTCTTGGAGTTATATAAAGACCAGTACCAAGATTCATATTGGGGATCATGGTCAAATTCCACAATCATGATATGCAACAAATCCATAAGGAGTGCGGTTGACATTGGCATTAGTTAGCAACAAAAAAAATGAAACAACTAGTAGGAAGTGGAGATGTAAATAAAAGATCATGTGCTCATTACTAGTTAAAGAGCACGTACTACCACAAAATTCTTTATGCTTCACAATATCTAGCATGGTTCATGGAGAGTATCGTGCCCAGATAAATGATGAAAACTATTCTCTTCTAGAGTCTGCTCCCCATGTCTCCAGCATTATCACGTAGAGGAAGAATACCCAAAAAATTGGAATTGCTATGGACAAGAAGGCAACCTCATCAAGGATGATTGCCTCATATTGTGATAGTAAAATTGCTGACAAAAATGCACACAATAGTTGGTTTGTGACGACGCTAATGCATTTTTTGACAAATGTAGCCTTAATGGGAAGATCTCCGAGCTATACATCGAGGAGATCGGCCCCATCCCAATAGGAGTCACTTAGAAAAATAATGAGGGGACACACATGGCCACCGCCCACTTGGGCTTTGGTCACTTTGGTCAATGCTAGTAAGGCATATTGCAAGGGAAGTGAGCTAGCCGATCATCCCAGTAATGCTGCTTTGTAGCAACCATTGCCACCTGACCTGGTCAAGGAGGAAAGCGGGGATGAGGTTGAGCACTGTCTTTACAATGCGGAATTCGATGCTCAAGAGTAGCTTTTTGTTGGAGGAGGTGATGTTGACCTTCTCAAAATTACGAGGGATGTAGAGGAGGATAGTGTCGAAGTCACAAGCCTGATAGAGTAGGTGGATCCCAATAGCACAATTGAGCATGTGGTGTACTGGCGAGGTTGGGTGGAGGAGATCCTGCCACACGCCCTATGTGGTGCTCTACATATTGACTTGGACAATGTTGTGGTTGTATGCCACAAATATGATGACAACCTCCTTAATGTTGGCAAGCTGTAGGGCATCCCCTCTATGGAGTTGAAAGTCTTGGTGAGGATGCCCACAGCATGGCAGCTGTCGGCATCTCCGTAGAGTACAACCACAACATTGTCCAAGTCAATGTCCAAAATAATGTGGAGGGCATGTAGTGAGATCTCCTCCATCCGACCTCACTTGCTCGCTACATGCTCATTTACGATACTGGCATTCACCTATTCCAATAGGTCTATGGTTTCAATGCTATCTTTCTCTAAAGATCTCACAATTTTGAGAATGTCAGCATCATCTCCTCTAATGAAAAGCTATGATCATCAAATTTCACATTGTAAAGGCAATGATCATTCTCTTCCCACCTTACTCTTTGACAAAGTCGAGCAATGGTGATTGCTACTAAGTAGCATTGATGGGATGATCATCTCACTACCTCCCTCGGAATGTGCCTAACTAGCATTGACCAAAGAGACACAAAGCCCACGTGGGTGGTGGCTATGTAGATCTCCTCTATGTTTTTCTACATGACATTTTATCCTCATTGGGATGGGTCGATCTCATTGGTGTATAGCTTGAAGATCTTCTCGTTAAGGTTGCATACGTAGGGAAAATCAATTGATGTCGCCATAATCAAACTAATGAGTGCATTCTTGTCAATAATATTCTTATTACTGTACAAGGAGATCACCCTCGAGGAAGCCGCCTTCTTATCCATAGCGATCACAATTTTTGCATACTTGTTCATCTACGTGATAATGTTGGACACACATGAAAGGACTTTGGGAGAGATGTGGCAATTTTTTGGTTTACTATTCATGTGGAGGCTTACGGCAAGGGAGATAGAAATGCAGAGGAACAAAAAAGTTGACCACGTGAGGGGATAGTAGTGAGGCTTCACCTTAATGCATATACATTGAATACTATGTCTAGGACTCTGATGTCTCACTTTGGTGGAAGTTGGTTTTGTTCATTCTTTCAGATTTGTTTTTACATGCATAACTAGCATTTGTACTTGGCATTAGAACTTTAGAGTTGTTTGTATGGTCTTCATCTAATCTGATTAACGTTCTTCTATATGGATGGAGTTAATCATGATATTGACCATGCTATTTAGAGAGAATAACACTATTGCTATTTATCAATTTTTGAATGGGTCTTCTTGCTGTTTATTTTAACATAATATCAATTTTGCTTTAGTTTACTCCAATAACTTAGCTATCCATTTCTTACTTTAAATGAATGGCTATTCTATTTTAAATTGTATGATCTGATGAATGGTTAAATATCTACTTACCCCATGATGGTTGATGTGGGGATAGATTTTTGTTTTCTAGCTAGGCACCACACTATCTCACATGAAGACATTATGAAAATATATGCATAAGAATAGATTTTATCATTTATTTAGGTGACATGCTCTCCATGAACCATGTTAGACATTGTGAAGCAAAAAGAATTTTGTGACAATAAGTGCTCTTTAACTAGCAATGAGCACAAAATCATTTATTAACATTGAGGTATCTCTTTTTCATCGTTGCTAACTAATCCCAATGTCAATGACCCTCCTTTTTTGGCACTGCCATGGATTTCTTGCATATTTTCATTGTGGAATATTACCGAGATCCTCTAGAGTTGGCCCCTGTCTCTCTGGCATTTTCATGTAGACAAACAACTCTGTAAAAATCACGATTGCTATGGACAAGAAGGTGGCCCAATCGAGGGTGATCGCCTTGTATAGTGATAAGAATGTTACTGAAAAGAATTCACTCAGTGGTTGGTTCATGGAGACGTCGATTGTTTTTCCCTACGCATGTAGCTTGAATAGAAAGATCTTGGAACTATACACTGATGCAATCGGCCCTATCCCGATGGGAATAAAATGCCACGTAGAAAAACAATGAGGGGATACACATGATGAGTACTCGTTTGGACTTTATCGTCGATTCTACTTAGCAACAGGGATGGGATGATCAGCTCTCTCGCCTCTCTCGAAATGTGCCTCCCTAGTAGTTGACCAAAGCGACACAAAGTCTAAATGAGTGTTGGCCATGTGTATCCTCTCATTGTTTTTACACATGGTATTTTACTCCCTTTACGATGAAGCCAATTGCATTGGTGTATGGCTCAGAGATCTTTCCGTTGAGGGTGCGTGCATAGGGAAACACAATCAGCATCGCCATGAAGCAACTACTAAGCGCATTTTTTGCAATAATATTCTTACCACCATACAAGATGATCACCCTCAAGGGCAGCCTTCTTGTCCATAGCAATCATGATCTTTGTGCAATTGTTTGTCAACATGAAAATGCTAAATACACGTGGGCCGACTCTAGAGGAGATGTGCCAATTTTTTTTTTGTTCATTATTCATATGGAGGTCTACGACAAGGGAGATAGAAATGCAAAGGAACAACAAAGCAACAGTGCAAGGGGCTAGCAGTGAGGCTTCACCGTAATGCATGTATATTGAATACTGTGTACTCTGATATCTCACTCTAGTGGATTTTTTTTTTGTCATTTTTAAATATATTTTTACATGCTTAACTTGCATTAGTAGTTGGTATTAGAACTTCAAAGCGGTTTGTATGGTCTTCACTTCTTTATGGATGGAATTAATCATGATACTAACGATGCCACGTGTGTATGTGCAATAGTTAGAAAGAATAGCACCATTGTGATTTATCGCTATTTGAATGAATCTTCTTTTTGTTTATTTTAGCATAATATATATTCTGCTTTAGTTTACTCCAATAATTTTGTTGTCCATTTCTTTTTTAAAATGGAAAGCTATTTTAAATGGTTTGATCCAATCAAGGGTCAAATATCTATTCACCCCACGATGGTTCACATGGGGATAGCTTTTGTCATTTAGTTGTGCACCACAATATCCATGAATCACATAAACATGTTATGAAAATAATGCTAGAAGAAATAGATTTTATCATCTATATGGCTACCATACTTTCCATGAACCACGCTAAATGTTGTGAAGCATAAAGAATTTTATGGCAATAAGTGCTTGTTAACTAGCAATTAGCGCATAGTCTGCTAACTAATGCCAATGTCAACCACCCTCCTATTTTGGCACTACCATGGATTTCTTGCATAGTATCATTGTGGAATTTGTTTGAGATCCCTAATGTCAATCTTGGTATGGGTCTCTCCAGAACTCCAAGAATGATAGTAATGGCCCTCCAATGTAGTAGCGGGCATAATGGTCTCATGTTAATATTTACCGAGCTAGGAAGATAAGAGATATTCCATGGTCCTCTGGTCAATCTTGGCTTGCATCTTCTCAGCTATCACTTGTTCATTTTTCTTATGGGATTATCACTCCATGAAGAGGCAATATATAGTGCAAGGATAACTCTATTTGATGCCATTGAAATGACTTGCAGCCCTTGTAGGAGATTTTTCTTTCAATTTCTTGGAAAGTTTGAATATATAGTATGCTAAAGGTACATGTTTCCCTAACATATAAATGATATATCTTTCTTTGTTGGATATTGTGTCTGCGTCTTTCAATGCCTTTGGGAGTGTCCATCTGCTAATACTTTTACCATGCATATGAAACCTTTTGCTAGGATAGGTAGTAGTAGTCTATCGCTAGTATTCTTGGATGAACTGCTGGGTGTCGGCATACAACATGTGTTTCAACTAGATGGTGCAACTTTGAAGCAAATATTTTGTTCTTTTTTTCAGCGTAGGTTGCAACATCATGATTCTTTAGATATGTAAACCTTGAGCTTTGTAGATGATGAGTTGTTTACTAATTAACCTTTTATCTTTCATCGATTTTGCCACCTTGTTGTATCTTGAGTTCTATACACCTCACCTCAAAGTTGAATTGTTTATATGGTTATAGTCCTAAGATATTTCTAGTCTAGTCTTTGGGTACATTCATAAACATTCCCGTCATTGTGAAAGATGGAATGCTCCCACTTTCATGCAAGTCTCCTCCACAGTTTCTATAACTGAGAATTGATATAGAATCTTATCCGGTAGGTCATTGGATCTCTTAAAGGTTGGTTTGTTTTCCTTTTTTATTACACAAAAAATTTATGACTTCTTAAATTTTGAGAAATCTAAATGCAATATGTGATTAAGAAAAACGAAGTGTTATTCCTCATTTTCTTTGCAATTAAATTGCCGTAGACAACTTTCAAATCTAGGAAGATAAGGCCCGGAGTATGTGTATTTAGCTCAATGGGCGCACTCGGTCTTAGGCAAATGGCAATCCATTCATGATGGTTTTGCATGGATTGTGCGAAAACAATAAATTTTCCTAGATTTGATAGAACTAGACTTCCGAGTGCACAAAAATGTTTTTTCCTTAATTGAGTACACCATTAATTTTTGTTTGAATATGCAGAAATCTTTTTATTCTTTTAGATGATTTTAATATTGCTAAACAGTACACCCCCATGATACTCGTAATTTACTGTAATTTCAGAATTTGTATTTTTTTTTTTAACTTTCCATTCAATACACCTCATCATCAGAGTATATGAGGACAACCATTCTTCAACTTCTCTAGACCTAGGCATGGATAATTGGTATGTTTTTTTTTTTGGTGGAATAGATAATTAGAATGAGAAAAAAAAGGGTGTGAGGCAAGGACCAGTAAAAAAGTACGGACATCTTGGGAAATTTTATTCTGTGAGAGCAAAGATTGGTAAATTCGTATCACTATTTTTGGTTTGTTGTCTTTAAACTCTCACTTTCTTATCTGCATAATTTTTTTTTGAATGCCAAACAAATATGATATCCTATGTTTTATGTGTATCACAATATGGTTTTAATAGGTCCCCCACTTGCGCAATGCGTGGGCAATAAGCTAATACCACTCAAGTATATTTTATTCTTTTTAAGAAATTGATGGGAAAAAGGAAATTACAATATGTAAGAATGAAACTAAAACAATTCCTAATTCAATAAGCAAAGCATTAAAATAATAGTCAATTTTCTATGGATAAAATGTACTATCCATATAAGTGTTTCTAGATAAAAACTTTAGCAAAGGAAGTGAACATGAGACTCCAGATTATGGATTCAAGTCTGTTCATCCAAAAAGGTTTAGGAGCATATTGGTAACAAATATTTGATAATGATATTCACTAAAAGTTCAACCAAATACGAATTGATAACCTATCTTGGGATTGATCCAAAGATAAGGGTGTTTCTCATACTTTCCGCTAGAAAATCAATAGTTGTTGGTTCAATTATCTGTCTCGGACAATGCAGATTTAAGCCCACTTTTGGCAATGGATTCCCATGATAATTTTTTCCAAGAAAAATTGATCATCTTTATATTTTCTTAACTAGGTTAGCTTTTTTATGCTCTCGAATTGAGAGTGGATGATCCATGTTGTGAATTTTGACTCAGTGAAATTATTAAACTTTTGAATTTTCTTTTCTCTTTTGAAGTTCTGGTAAGTAGAATAAAATCCTTAGAAAGCATGTCACAATGTTAATCAGGATGTATGGGATTCACTTAATGATTAGTAAAGGAATAATGCAAGAATTTGGCACACAACGATGCTATTTGTTACTATACCATTAAATGTAGACAATTACATGTTTAGTCTATTTATATGAATTTTGGTCTGCATCTTATGGGGTCACAAGGTTATTGGGATAGTTAATAGAGGTGGCAAAAATATTTACCTAAATTCTAGCCAATATCTAGCATGTAATCTTATCCAAAAGTTCTTTCCTATTCTGTATGCAATGCTATCTAGAGAGAGAGAGCATGAACATTTTGGGGAGGGGGTTGCAACCATTATATTATGGTTTCAATTAATTAGCACAAGGGGAAGAAAATTCATATTAGTTTCACATTGAACATAACATCTTGATTCATTAAGGCTAATAGATAGAAACAAGTTTGTACCCAAGTCATCGCTAACTAACGCGCTATATCAAAGATGTCTGGGGAATGATCTAGCCTACCTAGAGAGGGCTACAAGAAGGATCCTGCTCCCTCCTTTAATGCGGTTTTAAGGAACAAAACTTATCCAAAATACATGGACACTATACCCCTTACGCCCAAGGGGAAGAAAATACATGGACTCTATTCTAGATATAATGAATGACGATTTTAATTGATGCACCGTTAGTAATTCTCATTTTGAATTGATTACTCATGAGAGACTAACTAATAGGAAAATGCTACTAAAGAAATTAGTATGCATGACTTGAGAACTCGACCGACCATAAGGATTGACGAGGGACAATTTTGAGCCATTATAAACCAATCAAGGAACGGTTTTAGATTGTTTCGCCAATAGCATGCAATCGGATCGCGGGTGATTCCACTTGACCATTATATGGATTGAACAACTCTGAACTAATTCCTAATGATTGTGCCCATCGGAGCTAATGATTGACCCCTCGCGATTACATGATAATCGAGATCATCCAAGGTTCGAGAAAGCTTAAACATGGATTGACGTCAAATCTATCACTGGTCGAATAAGCATCACTTCTAAAAGCCACCTGTGAGCTCGAGACGTACTAAAGTCTCAATCGATTGATTTTTACCATGAATTAGAATCCAAACTTGGGTATTGAACCTTCGAAGATTTCAAGACTAAGTTCTTGAACGTCGCCTCATTGAGCTAACTATTTGTTGGTTTACTCGAAGCTCTAAAAATTGAGTTATCGGATCAAGTTGTGAAGCCCATGCCCAATTGAGCCCATTCAATCTTTCAAGCCAAATAAGCTATTCTAAAGCCTAATCTTTATTCTTTCAAGCCCAAATTCAATTTATATGAACCCATACAAAATACTAGCCCATATATGCATATAGTACTTTGTACTATACTTTGGGAAATTACCATTTTACCCTTGATGAGAAATTACCAAACTATCCTCCTTGCATTTATGAACTAGAGACAAAGGCACTAATGGAAGAAGACTTTGAGGGCAAAGGCATTAATGAGCAATTTCTATCTTGGACTTGGCTGGTAGATGAAGCTTTCAAGAGGATATTTTTCACATTAGATCACTCTCTCATTCTCTCTCTTCCCCTCACTCAATCGTACACTCCCTCTCTCCCTTCACCCTCTCGGCCAGCCACCCGCAATGCCACCACAGTCATTTTGTGCCATTGTTTGTGCTGACTAGAGTACCGCTGAGCACCATTGTAGCCTCTCGTTGCCGTACGCTGCCTTTTTAAACCTTTTTCGCCACCAATTCGAGCTCTACCGTACTCAACCAGCTATGTCGGGTTTGTGCAGTGTTGACACCTGGTTTTTAATCATCATTTCTTTTTAAAATTAATAGAAAATCTATAAAAATTCATAAAAATTGATAAATCAACTTTGGGGACCTTGGCTAAGCCTAGAGAACTAATTTTGATAAAAAAAATGATTTTTCATATTTTCAGTATTTTTTAGTATTTTTATTTTCGAAAATTCATGAAAAATAAAGAAAAAAATGAGAAAATTGCAAAATCAACTTTGGAAGCCTTGGCCAAGCCTAGGCAACCATTTTTGAACAAAAAATAAATTTTCATATTTTATATATATATTTTTTAATTTTTTTAAAAAACAAATACAAAAATACTTGAAAATTTTGGAAAAATAACATTTGAGGCCAAAAAAATACACGAAGATAGTTAATATTTTTATTTTAAATCTATTTTCATATTGGCCATCGAAAATTCAAAAAAATCCAATTCGAGTCACGTGTTCCTTCACGAGTATAATCTCAAATCGGACATAAAAAAAATTTTAATTTGAGTCAACTTATTTTTAATTTTCACTTTTTATGAGTTGTGACATTGTCTTCTAATATTTTAAATTTTCATCTTGGCCCAATTATACCCAGAATGACTCAATTTTGCAAAAGGGTTTTAATTAAATTCTGCATTATTTTCAGCGGCAAGAAATGAGCTTAAATTTGACATGTGGTAAATTTTGGTGTGTCAAAAATTGTGAGGAGATTTGGACTTAAAGAAATATATTTTTTCAGGGACTGAATTGTAAATACTTAAAATTCAAGGACTATAGTGCAAATACCTAACTCTTGAAGGATTATTTTACAAATAACAAAAAGAAGAGTTAGTGGATAAATTAGAATAGAGAAGGGAAGATGGAGAAGAGGAGATGAAGAAGAGAAGTTGGAGAAGAATGGATGGAGAAAATAAGATAAGAATAGAAAAAGGGGAGATGGAGATGAAGAAGAGTTAGTAGAGAAATTAGAATGGAAGATAAGAATAGAGAAGGGAAGATGGAGATGAAGAAGAGTTAGTGGAGAAATTAGAATGGAAGATAAATATGGAGAAGGGAAGATGAAGATGAAGAAGAGTTAGTGGAGAGATTAGAATGTGAGATAGAGATAGAGAATGGAAGATGAAAATGAAGAAGAGTTAGTGGAGAAATTAGAATGGGAGATAGAGTTAGTGGAAAAATTAGAATGGGAGATAGATGAGTAGGTTATAAAAGGAGGAAGAAGTGAGCTTGAGAGGGGATATGATTTTTGGAGAGAAAATTTTGGATGTTTGAGAGAGTTTTGGGAGATTGAAGAAAAATTTGAGAGAAAGAAAATACCAAAAGAGAGAGAATTTTGAAGATGATGGGAGTTTAAAGCTAGGGGTTACCATCACAAATTCCTTCATCGATCAATATAAATCAAGAGTTCATCCTCGTCAACGAGCAAGCAAATTCGAGCTAAGTGTTTTTATTTATTCATTTATTTATGGTTTTACTCGCAAATTAGCACAAATTGTATACACTTTCTCCATCTCCCATTTTTTCCCATATTTTATGTCAGGAGAAGGATATCTCTATGTCAACAGCAAAAATCTCGTAGAGACGCAAAAATCGGCCCAGACAAGCTCCTAAGCTGTCCACCGATTTCTCAACTGATCTGTGACTAAAAGTCCCTCTTAATTCAAAAGAAACTCTCTATATTGGGAACATAGAGAGCAAAAATCAATTATAGAAATCCCTCCCAAAAAAAATGGGAGATAAGTACTCTTTCCACTCTTCTGGTTTTAGGTGCAGATTAGCACATATTTTGTATACTGACACTTCACTCTATTTTATGTCAGGAAGCCGCAGCTCTATATCAATGGTCAACCCTATGGAAGCACAAAATCGGCTTGGAGGAGTCCTCAAGCGCGCACAAATTTCAAATTGTTGAATCAATTCGTTGTATTTCATTTTAAAGAATTCATACCCCAAAATGGAGAGGACAAAATCCATCTGCAATTTAAATACCTGCACCATAAATCCCAAAGGGAAGAGCTAAGCCAATGCTTAGCCTCCCATTGGAGGTTTTTACTTACAGTAGTTAAATACCTGCAACTTAAATACCTGTACCTTAAATCCCAAAGGGAAGAGCCAAGCCAATGCTTAGCCTCCCATTGGAGGTTTTTACTTACAGTAGTTTAAATACTTGCAACTTAAATACATGTACCTTAAATCCCAAAGGGTAGAGCCAAGCCAATGCTAGGCCTCCCATTGGAGGTGTTTATTCACTGTCATGTACTTCCTATAATTTAATTTTTGAATCATCAGACCCAAAAGATGAGTAGGTCGTAATACTGCACAGAAGTCGTTAACACACTCCCTCTTTCGACTTCAGGGAATCTTTAACACTTAAAAAAATATAACAAATAAAAATATATACCATCCATGCATCCTATTTAAAAAGTGAAAACACAAAAGAGAATACCCTACTAGAGCCTTAGGAATAAACCAAGCCTGAGTTGCCGAATTAGGATATCCATGAAATTAAGGTACTGAAAGGGCATTAGTTTTAATTAACTAGTGTAACCAAGTCCCCGAGCTCATAATCTCTGGTTCGTAGGAATAAATCAGTTCTCCCGCTAATTTATTTAGGTTTCTAATCGACCTACCAAGAACGATTAGTGGCGACTCTAAATTTCAAAATCATTTAAACAAAAACCAAAGTTGCGATTCGGTAGGGCTTGAGAGGGTCCGCGTTAGGTTAGTCAAATCTAATTAACATAATAATCCGTTAACCCCTTTAAAATTTAAAATTTTTTTAGAGGGTCGTGACATGCAGCTACAGTCTAGCCATATCATCATCCCATGTTATTTTTGGAGATAACCACGTGTAACCCTTGCCACCACCATCATGCTTGTGTCTTCAAAATCGTTGTCCAATGAGTTTTCACCATAATCCCTTAATTAGTATGTTAAACTTGATTAAGATGAGTTTATATTAGTTTAAGTATGCTTAGTCCTAGTTAATTTGAGATTAGTTGATAAGCTATCATGATAAGTGATAAGTGGACTTGATAGGTTTTAGAGAAAGGGTGATAATCTATCGATAATAAAGTAATAAGCTATTGATAATAAAAGTGATAATCTATCGATAATAAAGTGATAAGCTATTGATTTTTTCTAAGATTATTATTTTTATTAATATTTTCTAATACTAGATTGTGATAGTTTATTCTTGAATCGTGATGTCTACATTGGGAATTACTATATGAATCGGCTAGTATAGCTTAAATGATTTAATTGTGCATATGTAATCACGTTTGATTTATTTACTGTATTTTGGCATGAGAGTGACCTTAATTTGAGAAATGCACGGATAAGTCAGAAGACCCCTTGTGAGAACAGGCGTACCCTCACTTGGCCATAATTGGTCGAATAGATAAATGCCCAAATAAACCAAAAGACCCTCATATGAGAATGGGTGCTCGATCGATCATAATTGATAGAATAGATAAATGTTTAGATATGCCGGAAGACCCCCGTATTAGGACATGTGTGCCATCAATCAGTCATAATTGATTGAAAGGATAAATGCCCAGATAAGTCAAAAGGCCTCCGTATGAGGATGGGCATGCCATCAATTGGCCATAATTGATCAAAAAGATAAATGCTTGAGTGGTCGTGAGATTAGAATACTCTTGAATTCATTGTGTATGAGATCATCGACAGATGCTCTAATTGTGTTGTTCACTCATTGCATTTGGTGGTCTATAACATATCGGGTATGTGTCAAGACAAGGCAAGGTTGCCTAGAATTGTGTGATAGCATGCTCATACGTAACATACTGCATTGCATATATTAGATGCACCCGAGCTGAGTTGGCCTCCTATTTGAGGCCTAGGTCATTAACTCTCCAAGATTTGCCTCATTGTTGTTATTGTTTAAATATTTTCAGACCTTCGAGAATGAGTTGTTTGTTTCCCTATGCATTTTGGTGTGCTCATGGATATAGGCACAATAATAGCAGAGTATCCGATGGGACCGAAAATGTGGTATCAAAAACATTTGACAACCATCTGGGTTGACAAGGGGTTAGCGATGTGGCAATCACATGAGGTTCTACCTTTGTTTATTAGGAAAAGGAATAAGTTGTATGGTTTGCTTAGAGGTTTCGACAGACCTCCCTCTGGTGGCATCAGAAATGAAGTTTGGGATCCTATGAATATTGACCCTCTAGATGGAGCTATTTCTGATCAGAAGATCAATCATATTGGCATCGAATCCTAACCTGAGGAAGTGGAGTTTGATCCTAAGCCTCCTTCTGGTCATGGATAACTATGATGATAGGCACTGTATGCTTATCCTTTTTGGGTTGTCCCTTTTGGTAGTAGAGTTAGGTTAACTCGATTATCTCCACCCATTTTTGTACGAGTGGTCTACTAGGGAACGGCCTTGTGATAGGCGTGTATATATTGCAATCTCCTAAGGTTAACAATAATTAAATAAAAGTGAGTTTTGTTGTATGCTACTATTGCTTTTCTTTATGTTTATCCGTGCAATTATTCTTGTCTGGAGAAAATGATTTGCTTTCGTTATATTTAATTGAAAGATAAAATGAATGGATCGGTAATGCATCTTGGGACGTTGCAACTTAACATGCAAGAAGGGATGTTGGTGTGTTGGGGGATACAAGGCGCGACAGCCCCACCCCACCCCCCCTCCCGTGCGCGCGCACGCGCACATCTACTGCCTAGTCTTCTACCACCTCTTTCGAATCGCTCTCCACTTCTAGCCTGCTGCCATTACCACCATTTTTGCTGCCGTCCTCCATGAAATGCAAGGATCCTAACACATGATCGTCTTGCCTAAAATACCAGGCAATGAATCTAAAAGTAACCATAGGTAGATGTCCCACATTAACCCTTAAAATAGACGTATACTTAACGAAAAAACAGTCGGTGACTTAGGAAAAACAACATCCTCATACCGTGCCTAAAAATGGAATGGCTCTCCGTAGAAGTGTTGGGGTGGTATGTTCATATCTAAGGATCTAAAATTTTTGCAAGACTGAGCCACGGCCTAGCAAATGAAACATCTAAGCATTGCACTCTGCAATTCATGTGTTTCTCAATTAAAATTCAATTTTGATATGCAGTTCTTATAAATTCTATCAATTAGCATAAATTTCTTTTTAAATTTCAAAGAAAAAAGTTTTATTATTACATTTACAATAGAGATTTTTAGGGATCAAACCTCTGTTGTTTATTGACATTTTCATTCGCCATACCTCCATATCGAGGTGCTAGTGGTTTTAGATGGAATTCTTTCTTTTTATTTATATTACATGGCAAATGATTTAATATTCATCAAATTGCTATTTGGGATTATCACAAAAATGCAGATCAAGCATTTGTAGCCAATGAACATCACATCACATGAAATATGATATGCACTCACGATTATGCACATAATTTTAAGCCTTATTTCATTTAATATCTCTTAATTTCACTCGACAAGTGTTGACACTTAATTTTTAGCCATTTTTATTTTTTTTTATAAAAATTTTAGAAAATCCATAAAAATTCACAAAATTAAAAAATTAACTTTGGGAAACTTGACCAAGTCTAGGGAATCAATTTTAACCAAAAAATAATTTTTCATATTTTCAGTATTTTCCTGCATTTTATTTTCAAAAATTCATAAAACAAATCAAGAAAAAAAAAGAAAATTAAAAATCAACTTTAGAATCCTTGGCCAAGCATGGGCAACCATTTTTGAACAAAAAAAAATTTCCATATTTTTGGCATTTTTTAATATTTTTCAAAAAATAGAAAAATACTGGAAAATCAATAAAAAAAATAGCATTGAGGCCACAAAAATACAAAACAAAAATAGTAAATATTTTTTATTTAAATTTTATCTCCATTTTGGACAGATAAAGTTTGAAAAAAATCAATCTAGAATTGAGATTTTCTTTGTTAATCTCATTTTTAGATTAATAAAAAAAATTTAGAAATTTCATTTCAACTTTGTTATTTTTCATTTTTACATTTTTGGAGTCGTGTCATCCCCCTCTATTTTCAAAAATTAAAATCCAGTCCAAAGATTCACCGAATTGTCCAATTCCGCTAAAAAGGACCATAATGCAATTTTCGATTTTTCAATTTAGTCCTTAAAAATGCTTAACATGCAATTAAAATTTTTCTATGGACCAAATTAAAAATCATGGCATGCCAACCCCTAGTTTTTGGCCTTCTAAATCCATCGATCTTGTCAATTTTTGCAAAAAAGGCCACTAAGAGTTTGGATTTTGCAAAATGGGTCCTTGGGTCAAACTTAAAATTTAGGATTTTTATGCAAATTCTTTGAAAATTTCAAGAGAAAACCATTTCTTAATAGAAATCATCCCCCCAAGTTCAATTTTGACATTAATTTTAGGAAATTCTGGGGAAATTAGGGCGAATTTGCAATTTTTGATCAAATTGGGTCAACCGAGTCGAGTTGATCCGACCCGATCAACCCATTGACCCGACAAACTAGAACCAGTTCTGGTTTCTCATTCTCATGCGCGCGCAACGGAGAGAGGGGACTTTAGATCCATTCTGCGATGGCCAGATGCACATTGGAGCTCCGATGAACTGATTGGAAGTTTGCCCGGCGACGATGTGCCAAATGGCACGTGGATTCGTCGCTGGGCACGAAGCACTTGCTCGCGCGTCAAACTTCTAAAAAATCTCTGGTATAAATGGGAGCGAAGACGATTCTGTTAAGGGGATTTTTTTTTCATTCTGGAAGGATGTACGCAACAGATGAGAGAAAGGAGAGAGAGAGATTCCGAAGAAGAGAGTTTCATCATTGCCATCGGAGAGGTTTTTAAGAGTTTCAGAGGTTGATTCAAGACAATCGAGACCTTGTCTGGCCCAAAGAATCACTTCCGAAGCTTCACATCACGTCACAAAAGCTCTCAACACTCACAGAACACCATTTCGTCACAACACTAGGTAATCACCATTTTCGAGCTTGGAGTTCTGTAACCATGGCAAAACGTCATCTTAACTGTTATTCGATAGGCTCATGTGTGCGTTTTGATCCTCGAGTACTTCTGACCACCTCTGCATCTCTATTTTACATTGATACTGCATATAAACCCCGAGTCAAAACCTCGACCTTAGCTTAAACTGCCGCGACCTGGCTAGAGAAATCTGGCAATGTATAGCTTAATTAGGATTCAAGGTAAGTATCGTGAACTTCTGTTAAAGCTTCCTGTTAATTGAATTGCATTGTTATGCTCTTTATTGCATGTTAGGGTCGCCATGTTTGCTCTCTGTAAATGCTTCGATTAGAATGTTCTAATCGCAAGGTCTCGTTAGATCTTTCGTATATTGATCTGGAGTTGAGTAGAGGTTGATTGGCGTCAGATTTGGCTTGATCGGAGTTAACATCACCACTAGATTGCCGTTGGAGAGCCGCGGCCGTCCGTCTAGTTTTTCCCTCAGGAAAGAAGACGAGTCCAGTTAGCTGGTTGACTCAGTCAACATCTGACGTGGCACAACACGTCAGCGCTACGTCAGTCTATTGACCCGGTCAAACGCTGATGTGGATGACATGACAGGTCACTTCATCCGTTGCAACAGATTGAATTAGATTAACTGAATCTATCGGACAGTTAATTTTGAGCCACGTGTTAATATCTTAGAATTTTAAGAATAAAAAATTCTAACCTGAATTTTATAATAATTTCAGAAAATAAAAAATAACGGACGGCTAGGATTTAGTCATAGGTTTGATCTCAGCCGTAGGGTTAGTATGGAAGATGGATGGTCAGGATCGAGTCTTAGGTTTGATCTCGGCCGTAGGTTCAGTATTGGGAATGAATGGCCAGATTTAAGCCACGTGGAGAATCTTAGACCGTAGGATTAGAATTTAAGCGGGAAAATAAAAAAAAATAGATAAAAAATTCAAAAAATTCCAAAAATTAAGTCCTAAAACTACATTGTTTTGAGTTGGGTCTGGGATAATGGGCCTTGGGCCAGGCTTGGGTAGTGGGCCGGGTCTATCCGACCCAGTCCGTATAAAAAATAAAAAATAAAAATAAAAATTTTAAGAAAATCAATGAAAAAATTATAAAAATATAAAATCAAAAGAAAAATCAATACGATGTCGTTTAGGTCTGGGTCAAACCCAAGTGGTTTTTCGAGCCGAGTTCTCAAGTAGGGCCGGGTCAATTCGACCCTGTCTAGAGAATTAAATAGAAAATAAAAAATATAATAAATAAATAAATAAATAAATAAAATCCAAAAAAGGAAAAATTCATAAAAATCATAAAAAAAAATTCTAAAAAATAATATAAAAAAATAATAAAATTTTTAGAAAGTGTTAAAAATAGGGAAATTCCTTTAAAAATAAATAAAATATAAAAATAAAATAAATAAAAATAATTAGAGGAAAATTATAAAATAAAAAATAAAAAAATTCAAAAAATTCAAAACCAAAAATAGGAAAAGTCTTAGAAAATTCTAAAAAATTCCAAAAAAATTTCAGAAAAATTCAGAAAAATCATGTAAAATTGTGAAAATAGGGGAAAAACTACATTCAATTGGTTTAAGTTGTTTTCATATTTTTGACTTCCCGAGCCTAAAAAATGACAGTTTCGCCCTTTTGGTCAATCTGACCCAAACCTTTCCAGATCACCCGTGAATCCAATAGAAGTGTTTTCTAGGCTTTTAAGTCCCCCTCTAGGCTTGTTGTGACTTGATTTGATATGACTGCTCCTTGAATTGATCAATTGATTGCGCACTTATTTCGATGATTTGTGATTGATAGGACAAATACTCCCATTTGCATGAACCCGCTAGATTTTTAGGACTTACCTCCTCCAAAGAATTTTTTCATGAATTCCCTAGATTAGGAAATCACTCAACTCAAGTATCGAAAAAGCGTCAATAGCAATATTAGCATAACTAAGTCCCCGAACCCAAAATCTCTGGTTTTCGTAGAATTGAGAGATACCTCCCAATCATTCGATAGGGTTTCCGATCATACCCTCCAAAAAATGATTGGTGGCGACTCCATTTACATGTACACCGATGCACATGTCACCCGACTACACTAAAGTTGATCTCGATTCCAAAATTTCCCGACACGATTTGGTATGGGCCTGGGAGGGCCCGAGTTAGGCATCGATAATCCCAAAAATGGGCTAAGCAATCCATTAACTCCCTCGAGATGAGAAATCTCGAGAGGGTCGCAACACCAAGAGCTGCGGATTTCACCCAACATCTATGCATAGCACTACCAAGATTTACATAGTTTAGCATATCACTTCTAAGGCTTTCCTTATACATGAAAGGTGTCGCGACCTAAAAAACAAGTTTTCTTAGGTTAATGGATTATTAGGCTAATTATTTAACTTACCTAACTCGGACTCTCCTAAGCCCATACCAAATCGCAACTTATGGTTCAATATTTAACATGCAAAAATTTTCAATAGGAGCCGCCACTAATCGTTCTTGGTAGGTCGATTAGAAACCTAAGTAAATTAGCGGGAGAACTAAATTACTTCTACAAACCAGAGATTAAAAATTCGAGGACTTGATTACACTAGATTACTCTAACACCCTTTCGGTACCATTTTATTTCATGAAAAAAAAACATTTGAGAAGGCAACATTAATTGTTTTTAACCTAAGTCACTAACAAAGGTTATCATGCGAGTGCACAATCAATTAATTGAACATCCAGAAATCAAATAATCAAAGGAGCATGCGCCACACAAAACATTACTTCTTTTTTTTTAGTTTTCGATTTTTATAAATGCATGAAAGACTATACTATATGCAATGCATGAAATTATTCTAAGATGCAATGACATGAATTAAATGCAAGTCTAAAATGCAACCTATATGGCATTGCAAAAAAAAAAGGTAATGACGTGCATGGATGACGTGGAATAGATGACAAGCAAGGATGACATGGCAGGTGTGATGTGCAAGGATGACGTAGCAAATATGACATGGTAAGGATAACATGGCATAAATGACGTGGCAATAATGATATGGCAAGTATGACGTGGCAATGATGACGAAGCATAGATGACATGGAAAGTATGATTTTTTTTTATTTTTGGATGAATTTATTTCCTAAAATAGAACTATGTCAAAATAATATTTATCTTGCATATTTTAGAGTTTAAATTGACCTAAACCCTAATATATTAAAGATGGATTATTTTAGACATGAGATTCTATTAAAACATGCAATTTCTATCCTAAAATGCAATCTAACCTAAATATTTTACAAAAAGTAAGATATGCAATTATCTACATGATGCTATTTTTAAAAGAAATGCAATGTTCAAATAAGAAATATGAATGAATGCAAATTTTTTAGAATTTTTGGAGATTATATCATGCGACGGATATATTCCAAAAAAAAAATAACAATCAGGCAATCCAAGTCGAAATAGGAAAAGTAAATATGCCAATCAAGAAAGTGGATATATCAATCAAGTTTTGCAAACATTTCGCGAATATTTGAATCCAATTTTTAATTTGTAATCTTACGATTAAAGATTGAACGTAAATACTTGCCTAATCGAGTATTCCATCAATAGTTCTAAAGATGGATTTTCCCGATTATATGACAAGTTGCGGATTAGGAAAGAAAATTTTCCTAATTAGCCTGTATTTTGAAAAATATCCACTTTGATGTAATGCAAGATATGACGAGATATGCAAGATGCAACAAAATAGACAAACGAATATGTCTAAAATTCGAGATAAGAAAATTACCTTAATTGCAAGGTAAATTTCCCTAATTTGAACTTGCACGAACTTGCGACTCCAATTAAGCACTTCTAGATTGATTTGGCAAATAGCAGCATAGATCGTGCGGCAGAGGAGCAAAACAGTGAGGAGAAGGTGCTTTTTGACTTGGTCTAAAGGAAAGCAAAGCAGAGAAGTCTTCTGCTTCGGTGCAGCAGTAGTCTCCTTCGTACAGCAAGTTGCAGAGCTTGACAGGGAAGTTGGTGTTGAAGTCAACAACAACGGACGGCTTCCCGGGGCAGTGAATCAGTAGAGGAATCTTCGGCTGCTAAGTCAAATTCTCGATACAGTAGAAGAGTCGTTGAAATCGAACAACAAAGGGACAGCAGGAGGGGGAGCTTTTTGGTTTCGGTCAACAGAGGCAAGAAAGGGGATCACACGGCACCAAACAGCAACCAAAGCCGAAATCACTCTTGCCTCACGTGTGTTCTCTCAAGTTTCTCTGAATTTTTTTTGTCTCCCCCTAGAGTCCCCTTGATGATCTTTTCTTCTCTTTTATATTGTCCCAAAGAGAATCCTTAAGAATATGTAAAAGCTATATTGAAGATTTGATGGAGCAATTAAGAGGATTTTATTTTCTTTCGAAAGCTTTCCTTTTTTCACAATATTACGTGCACTTGCCTTGCTTCTATTATATTTATTCCCAAATCGCGAACTTATTTTTCCGCATCTTTCCCAAAAAATTTCCATGAGTTGAGCACATGCAATTTCCAGGCATGTAGATTTAGTCCAATTGGTCAAGTTTACTGTCCCTTTTTCCGATTAAGTTTGTTTCCGCCGTCAATTCGTTTTGATGCAAAATGCAATGCAAATGAATGCTAAAAATTAAAACTATGCTACATTAAATTATTTTTTGTAGGAACTAGAATTAATTCCTGATTTTCATGCAAAAATAAATGATTAAATAAAAATCAAAATTTAGGTGTCAACAAAAGGACATCCCAAATAGTTGGAGCTCCATCAAAACTCTGGTTGATGGAAAATTTTCACTTTTTTTAACTCCATGCTCTTGCACACATATTATTATATGATATGCCAAGTGAACATTCCATACATGATTCAATCGAGTCTACCCCTACTCAGCAAGTATAGGGATATATTCTTATGTAGATATTCAACATCGCATCAAACAAGTGGTTCAATTCAATAGAAAATCCATTACTGGGTAGATTCAGACCCGATTGCCGACCTAAACTAAAATTACCAAATAAATTCTAAAAATTCTAAAAATCCACAGAACAATAGTTCGAAGTGTGAAGAATAATTTTTGTTTGAAACTCATTTTTATTTGACTCATAGAACAAGGATTTTTCCCCAAAATTCATGACTCTCTCGTTCAAGGATAGTTTCACACACCGATCAAAATAACTATTTTTACCCGAGTAAATCAACTCCTAAAACCACAAAATTTTAGTATATTATAGGTAAGACCTTTCTATACAATTTCATGAGAAGTGTAAAGATCAAATTAGTTTGTATAAATCACAGTAAATTGAAGAAATTATGGAAAAAGTCAATCTCAGTACCAGAATAGAGTTGATTAAAGGAACAGTCCTGTCACCAACTTAAAGGGTTGTAGTTTAGGATGTTACCATTAACTTTTATAATTTGCATTTGGTCAATAGAAGCCCACAAAAAGTGGTAAAAAAATAACAAGCAGAGAAGGTCATATCAGACTCTAAATCAACACAAACTAAATCATGAAAGTACGAGGCCATTTAGCTAATCATATGAACTCCAAGAATTCTCAAATTAATATATGTTATAGTTTAGGATGTTACCATTGAATTTTATGCTTTACATTTGGTTAATATAAGTCCACAAAAAATGGTGCAAAAATAACAAGCACAAAAGATGAAACAAGACCCAAACCCAAGACAATTTCTCAACTCCACGTGTATAGCCATTTTACACTATGATCAACCACATGCAACACCATAGGCTTAACATTGCTTTCATTCCTCATCCATGTGAAGCCACAAATCTCAAATGAACCATAATCTAGCAACACCAAATCATATGGGGTAATGAAAGGATGAAAAACTTGCCTTTGATCTTGAGCTTGTCACTTCCTAGAGAGAGTTTTTAAGTGAAACTGAAAGCAAGAAGTGTGCATATGGAGAGGGGGGGGGGTCGGCTACCAGGGGTAAAGAAGAAGAAGAAAAGTGAGAATGAGTGCAAAAGTGAGTTTGTCATAAAATTTCATTGGGCACAATGCGTAGCATGAAACGATATATCAAAGGGGTGAATCGCAAAGTTACTTGAGTGAAAAATTGGCTCATTTTCCAATGGGGGCAGCCACCATATTAGGGTTAGAAAATGTCCATTTTGTTCTTAGTAATTTAATTATGTACATTACACTTCAATTTAAGCTATAATTTGCACTATGGTCTTGGAAATTGCAACTTAGAGGTCAAATTAACACTATAGTCCCTTAAGTGACATCTTGATAAACTCAATTAGCGATGGTCAATATCTAATCTTATACCATGACCACATTTAATTGGTTAATAAGAATCCCGGATATCACATTTGTACTATGATCACTTTGTATCATTCACTCTAGAGGTTAAATTAATACATTCGACCATCGATCAACCACATGACACATTTCAATTAATATCAAGTAATTTGATTATAATATTGTAATCGTCTTTAATTTGGTAGTTGAAATTCAGAATGTCACAGGAGCTAGGCTCCTTGACATGCCATTCACTAATTGAGGAAGGGGCCAAGTGTCGCGACCTAACTTCTAGTGAACTCCTGGGGTTTGGCTAATGGATCACTAAGCCTAAACTTAGCTCGGGCTCTCCAAGCTCATACCAATTCATCACTTGGTTCAAGTTTTTAAAATGCAAAGTATTTTTACGTGAAGTCGTCACTAATCGATTTTTTATGGGTTGATTAGAAAATAAGTAAAGTGTTGGAGAATTATTTTATTTTGATAAATCAGAAATTATGAGTTCTCTGACTTGATTACACTAGATTTCCATAATGCCTTTTCAATACCTTTTCTCTTATTTTCAAAAAATGTTTTGCAAGTAGCTTCAATTCATTTTACAACCTAACCACTGGCAAGCAAAAAGGTGTTCCTGCGGGTGCAGAATTAGCGACTTAACAACCAACAGCCAAAGCGATAATAAAGGATAAGAAAAAAAAATGAGATTCAAGCAAAGCTAATAATCAAATGATTTTTGGGGGCTTCCTCTTATTTAAGGCATAAGAGAATGCAAGCTATTCAAATATAACATGAGAATACGTACATGATCTAAGTCTAATGATGAGCAAAATTAGACTCATTCTATCATAACATATAAATTAAAATTAAATCAATGTAAACATGCAATTGTAAATGACATGGCATTTATGACATGGAATGCATTGTGACTGCAATGTGGCAAGAACAATGACATGACAACAATGATAACATGGCAAAATTGCATGACAAGATGCAATTTAATACGGTCATGATCTTTTTTTATTTTATGAAAATTCATAATTAAAAATAAATGAAATGAAATTATTTAAATTAAGATAACATCCAATTCGATGCTAGGAAATAATCCAAGTTAAATCATACTATACTTTGAAAATTTATATTCACTTATAGATAATATCTAGCATGCAATCTTATCCAAAAGTTCTTTCCTAATCTAATATGCCATATGCTGATGGAGGGAGGGAGCCGGCTGTCATGACCTAACCTCGAGTAAATCACCTGGTGTTTGGCAAATGGATTACTAAGCACAAACTTAGCTTGGGCTCCCTAAGCCCATAGCAATTCACCACTTGGTTCAAGTTTTTAATATGCAAAGCATTTTTATTTGAATTTGTCACCAACTGATTTTTTGATGGGTTGATTAGAAAACAAATAAAGTATAAGAGAATTAGTTTACTTCTATAAATTAGAGATCATGGGTTCTCTAACTTAATTACACTAGATATCTCTAATGCCCTTTCAGTATCTTCTTTCTTATTTTTAGAAAATGTTTTTCAGACAACTTAAATTCATTTTAAAACCTAACTACTAACATGCAAAAATGTGTTCACGCAAGTGCACAATCAACAACTTAAAACTGATAATCAAAGCGATAAATTAAGAATAAGAAAAAAAAATGAAATTCAAGCAAAGCTAATTATCATATGATTTTTGGGGGTTTCCTCTTATTTAAGGCACAAGAGAATGCAAGCTATTCAAATATGACATGAGAATGCATGACCTAAGTCTAATGACGAGCAAAATTAGACTTATTTAATCATAACATACAAATTCTAATTAAATCAACCTAAACATGCAATTGGAAATGACATGGCATTTATGACATGGAATATATGGTGACACGGCAACGTGGCAAGAGCGATGACACATCAATAATGGCACAACAAAATGCAATTAACCTATCAAATAATCCAAGTTAAATACGCTCATGATATTTTTTATTTAAATGAAAATTCATGATTAAAAATAAATGAAACTAAACTATCTAAAGTAAGATAACATCCAATTCAATGCTAGGAAATAATCCAAGTTAAATCCTATTAATCTTTGAAAAATTATCTTCACTTGTAGATAATATCTAGTATGCAATCTTATCCAAAAGTTCTTTCCTAATCTAATATGCCATGCTATCTGGAGTCTTTCCTAATCTGACATGCAATCTTATCTAATGTTTGTTTATAATTTAACTTACAATCTTATCTAATAACTATTCTAATTCAACATGCAAATCTATTTAGATTCTATTCAAAATATTGGAAATGCTATTTTCATGGTATTTTCTGAATAGGAAAGATGTCCAAATTAAAGATAATAGCATATCCGACCCACCCGATGTCTCACGGATTAAGTTAATCGTGACCTTAAAAAATCGAAATAATTAAGTCTTGCGGGTCAAGTTAATCATTACAATGATTTTTTATCAATCAAATGATAATCGGATAATGCCTAACATCTCAAAAGAAATTCTAACTTGGACAAAAATCTATTTAAAATAGAAAAGTAAGATAAAAGCAACCCATCATCTGGTGGCCCAGTTGGTTTGCGCTCAGTTCCTTTCACGAGAAGTCTTATAAAAAAAAAAGATAAAAGCATATCCAACCCACCCCATGTCTCACGGATTAAGTTAGTCGTGACCTTAAAAAAAAATCAAAATAATTTTAAAAAAAATGATCCGAAGTCCTGCAGATCAGGAAATGCCTAACATCTCAACAGAAATTCCAAGTTAGATAACAATCTATTTAAAATAGATAAGTAATCTAGAGCATCACTTCGGAAAAGGGACATTACCCGATTTGAAAATATTGTTCCTAATTCGAACCGGCAGACCGACGATGATGGTGGGCTGGACAAGAAGAGCTGGCGGTTGTGCTCGTGGCTAGGGAAGTGCTCGGACAAGCTCACAGCCAATTCGCAATTTGTCGGCGGGGATTCTCGGCCCAGTCAAGACCTGCAAAAGGAAACCGCAGGGTCGTTGCTAACCTCAGACTAGAGCTCGCTAAGAACGTCCGAAGGAAGCCTCGGATGAGAAATGGAAGTCGGGCTTGTGGACAAACATAATCGGTCGACCAATTCGGACAGAGATGAAAGTTGCTCTTCGGGTGTCTGTCGATACCGGTGCAATGGAGAAACCATGGGGCGGGGGGTCTTTATTTCCTAACTCAACTTAAGTAATTTTCTGAATTGTTTCTCAAGTAATATTATTTAATAAACCAATCGTTCCAACTTGAGCCTTATGAAGCAAATTTCGGCCCCATATAGTCCAACTTACCTATTTAAGCCCATTCACCATCAATTCAATTAAATGCAAGCCATGTGGGGCTTCATTAAATGTTAAGAACTCCTAATTTTAACTCCTATTAAGGAAGATCTTGATTCGTGTCCCTGGTCCTCAATCAATTCGAAGCCCGACCTTTTATCCCCCAACTTTTCCCGGTTCTTGACCAGACTCCTCTGTCCTTTGTGTAGCATTCTTGAGGTTTCTCCAAACCATCGTTAGCGTCGTCGATTTATGACAAACCAAACGCGCTCACCTCAAAATGGACATGTCCGTTTCATGTTTCATGACTTGGTGCATGATAAACTAACACATGCCGTCGACGCAAGAGGGTGTAAGAGATTGTGAAAAAAATGATATGCATAGGCTTCAATTAGCATAATGTTGCGCATTCCAGGGGTGCACGTGGCAACGCCTCTACTTTAGAATTCAATTTCTAGCCATAAGTTAAATTTTCTATTTTTGCTCAAAAAAGTTAATTTCTAATTAAAGAAAAGGTGTTTGATAACATGATAAAATTTATGCTTCTGTAACAGAAATTTATTTATTAACAATTGAAAATTTCTACTTTTAGAACATTATTAACATAAAATCTTCTACGAAAATTATTGATCTTAAACTAAAAGGCATGTTATTCAAGAAAAGTGAAATGCAAATACTGACAGATTTACATATAATTTATCATTTAGTTATTTTATGCAAATGGGACCAAGTTTATAGAGATAATTCTATGAATGAATATGACGGCTAGGGTAATATATTCACGCTAAAAGTATAGGTAATTTCAGTGCTTCTTCACCTGTGCCTTTAGTGTGGTTTATGTCGCAATTGGCATAATATGTAAATCTTCTTCATGCCTAAACCATCTCTAGTTTAGAGGCACAACATGATGCGTTCAGTAAATCATTCCATTGGACAAATTGGTTTATGACAAGCAAAAATGCTTTCCAACAATTTGGTCTGGTGCTTGTTGAGAACCTAAGAAGAAACTTCAAATGAGTGCATCTAAAAATGAGATTCACTAGCCTTGCATAGTGCCTTGAAGGGTGCGAATAATATCGACAAATAGAAATATACTTGCATTTTTGCTTCTCAACATCAAATTTCCTTGCTCTCAAAAATAAGATTAACAAGATAGATAACTTAAGAAGTTCAAAGTCGGCAACAATAATAGTACAATTGTGTCTTTGTGAGATTTCTCAATCCACTTTCAAATATTTGTGCAATGCCATTTAACTAACTTGGGTCAATTGCTCAATCCATTTTGCCATGATAGTGTGTTTGTGGAATTTCATTTAACAAATCATGAAACATTTATTTCTTATAATTTGTTAAAAAATGAAATTGCTAAGACACATTCATGCAATACAAAATTTAGTGAAATTTTATATTAATATTTTTTTATTTAACAATCGGAGGAGATCAACTGCTGCAGACAATGGTTACTAGCGGCAGCGAATGATGGTCACTGGTGGCAAATTGTCTCTTTTTTATTTTAACTTTCGGAGAGAAGCAACTTTTTTTTTTACTTCTAATAGCTACTCAAAAATAGCTTCTAAAGCAAAAAATTACTTCAGAAGTAGAAAAATAAATTTGAGTAACCAAATGGAATTTTGCTTCAAAGTTGCGTTACTAAATAGACTTCTAGAGCAAAAATTCTTTTTTAGAAGTGTTGCCATGCACCCCCTTAGAGTCCAAGTTTTGAGCCTTTATACGGTGGATTTGTTTTTTCTTTCAGCAATCTTATCGTTCTTTAATAAATTAGCCGGGCTCCATTTTAAATTTTCCTGTAGGATGAAGTATTGGTATAGTGATTTGTCTTAGTTTCTACTAGTAATAAACCCGCGCTTCCGACACGTGGAGATTAGTGATACGTATGGTTATTTTAATCAGGTTTCTTTTTCCTAAGATTGATAGGTATATAATGCACAATCTTTTAACAAAAATCTAGGAAGTAGAAAAAAAATAATTTTTATCAGGAAGATGAGCAATAGAGTATATAGTTTTTCTTTTTCTTTTGTGAATATTTCTGAAGAAACTTTTTTAATACGTAAAACATCATTAAAGAAAAAAAAAACTCGAGGCACCACTTCTTTATGCCAAAAAAAAAAACTTTTTGAATCTACTCTGTCTGCGTCCTTCACCACAACGCCACCTTCGAACGATTTCCTTTGTCCCTCTCTAGTGGGCTCCTAGAATTGGGGCTCGACTTTTGACAAGCTCGGCAATTACGACCCTCACAAGGTCATCACTACTTTTTTTTTCTTTCTTTTCATCTTACTAAAATTTCTTTTTTTAATTTTTTTTTTACTTTGCATCTTTACGGAGCTCGCGAACCCCCACCACAACCCTTTTATCATTAGGTACTCTAGCGACCTCAATTTGAGAGTCAAGGTCGTGGACACCACAACAAACCTCAATTTGTGGTTGGCATCGTATGAAAGGAGCAATTCAGTCTTTTTGCTCGTGGGGTTTTGTTCGAGCATTCGCAATGGTGTTGTGGGAAAGAGGAGGAAAATGCATTGAAGTAGAAATTCAGGATAATGTACATTAGTATTTTATTGTTTATCTTTGTGCATCATTTGTGAGTATAAACAGTAGACTCTTCTTATTTTCGCTTGTGATAAGTAGCTTTCAATGCCGGAGCAAAATATATTTCCTTCAATGTTAATTAAAAAAAAGATAATTTAAATTTGGTATCACGTGTTTTTTTTTTCAAAATTTCTTCGAAAAGCAAGAATATGATTGTCAATCAGTAGGCTAATAAAGGAAAGATGAGAGAGACTTATTTTATTAAACCGTACAATGGAAATTACTGAGGTTGGTATTTAAAATGGTCGAGGCATGAACTATTACGTGACCATCTCATGAAGTCCGAGACTGGGAAAACAATGAAACGGACTTATTTTATTTCGTGCGGTGGAGAATCAACACGTGTCCCTTCACATCTACACAAGGTACTCCATGAATAAACTTGTTCATTAATAGAGAAATATGACAATTATGCACGAGCGATAGAAAAATGACATAAATGGTTCAAAATCATCGTCCATATACTTTCGTTTTATTCAAGACTGTTTTTTTTTTGTAAGATTTAAAAAGGGCCTGCTACTAGTCTTTGAGCTGATTTTCGTGACATTTTCTGGTGACATTTTCTGCCTACATGATTATTCCACGTAATTTTTTAACGTGATTTTTATAACTTATTCACTTAACGGTTAACACGAAAGAAGTGCGTGAGTAATTATGAAATTGAGATAATCGAAAAAAATTTTGTGGACTTGAATTGTCCGACTCAACATATGATTTGGCGAGGTCAGCACATGATCAAAGTAGCCTGTGATTTCTGAAGATTCAAAGTTAAATACTACATGGTGAGTAAAGTTGACAAGAAGAAAAAGAGAGGTCAGGTATCCAACAGCAACCACACAGAATACTCGAGCAGCAATCGGGTTCAACTGAAGCGAAAGACATACTAGCCTATATGTGGAAACTTGTGTGACCTTCCCATTCCTATTGACCCAAACGCAAACGCTATCGCACCTGAAATTCCTCGTCAATGGCATTCCCTCTGGCGGCACCCTGGCTTAGACGTTGCAACTCTCTCTCTCTCCCCGATCTCCGATCTCCACCGCAACCTTCCCCCTTCATCTGACGAGCTCCGGCCAAGCGCTTTTTCCAGCAAAAATTGTTTCAGGAGGGAACTAGAATGAAACACCAGAAATCAGAGCAAACCAACCGAGGGAAACACCAAGAATTAGTAGTGTGAATTACACAGAGGCATGAATTTTGCACTATGAACGACTTAGCGAGCCATACCAAGGCGTCCTTACATGGGTGCAAGCACCTTCTTCGTTTTCTTGGTGTCAAATTGGTAAGAGATAGAGTTGACATCCCCAGGCGATTCTTTGGGAATGCTTACAGGATGATCTATCATTTGATGTTTAGAGTCAAAGAGAATACGATAATAAAGTGTTTATGGTGGCTTAATCTCAGTTATGGTTAAAGTGTTTATGGTGGCTTAATCTCGGTTATGGTTATATGTTATATATTTACAAGAGTGACTAAGTACAATAAGGGTATATATATGAAACGTAATATTACATAAATGCCCCCATAGTATATATGAATTACGCATTAATATTCTCCCTTAATCCGAAATGGGTGTGATGACTGAGAGACTGGATCTCAATATCACGTGACATGAACTAGTTAGTCCCTCGATGAAGATTGTTTGCTAACTGATCCGCCGTAGGCACGTGTAACAAACACCTAGATTGTAGGAAGCAACCCGCTCTCGAACAAAGTGATAATCCAACTCAATGTAGTTGGTGCGAGCATGAAGCATGGGATTGAGAGCAAAATAGGCAATAGATATGTTGTCACATAAATAATGAAAGGACAAAAGAGGGGGATCCCAAGCTCACAAAGTAAATGAAGAATCCAAATATTTTTAGCAGCACAGTAAGCGACAGCATGATACTCAACCTATGTACTAGAACAACCACAAAGGGTTGCTTCTTGTCACTCCACGATACAAGATTGGTGCCAAGAAAAGTACCAAAAAACCTGAGGTGGACCGTCGAGTCGCAGAACATCCATCCCAATCTATATCCGCATAAGCAGTCAATGAAGCGGGGGAACACCACTCGATGAGTATTCCATTAGTGGATGTGCCGGCTAAATGTTAGTATATATATTTGATGACCCGGAGATGAGGTAATCTTGGTCGATGCATGAATTAACTAACCAAATTCATAGCAAAACTAATATCTAGTCTGGTCATGGACACATACAGCAAAGCATCAACCATATGTCGTGCAAGCCTCATCATCATTAGTGAACAATTCATCGACCGATTATTTCAAGCGATACAAGTAATTATCTTTTTAACGTATTTTTTAAATCATTCACTTTTCGCCAAACAAAAAAAATATATCGAAGCAGATATCACAATTGCTCGTTGTCGCTGAACTTTAGTTTTGCACGCACAAAGGAGACACAACGATCGCGAAAAAAAAAAAAGAAAAACCCAACACCAACTCTTAACTGCAAAAGAGAAGGAGATCAACTTCTCTCCAATAATGGCGTCTTTATTGAGTTCCGAGCCCCCCACCACGCTCCTGTACACCCCCTCCAGTTTACTTTTTCTACATGCTCTGCTATTGATGAGGTCATACTTCTGCATTTCTTTTTCCTTTTTTTTTTTATTAATATCACGAAAAGCTCAAAAACAACATGTAATATATTATTTTAAAAAAATTTGACCATAGAAAAGAAAATCCTAAATCAGTATGCTTCTGGAAAATTTAATAGAAACTAATTTTTTAATCACCTTAAACCTCAAATTGATATACTTATGATAAATTTATTCTCTGTTAACTTTTTTTAAATTGATAATATCATGAAAAGACTCAAACATGTACACTTACGACAAAAGGAAGGATAAAAATCTCAAATTGATGCGACCGGCAATTATCATATACCATATGACTCAGTAATTTGACAGTCTAATTTAAAGAAAACTAATATATGGTAAATTTATCACATGTGTACCGGTTTGGAATTTTTGATGGTCAAAAAATTAGTTTCAAATAAATTTATCACGAGTGTATTCATTTTGAGATTTTTCGTGATATTAAACCCTTTTATTTTTTTTTCCTTTTTTGGAAAATATATATATTTATAAGTTTAAAGGAAAACCCATGAAAGATTACTTGCGATTGTATTTTATGAGACAATCTTTTAGATTCTTACATGAGAAGAAAATCAAACTATAGGAACACAGAAAGAATAAAAGAAATAAAAGTAAACGAGAAAAGTAAGCTCCAAATAGAACAAACTTGGGTCCGTATTTAAGCTTCACCATCAAAGAGATCCGACGGGGACATGCAAGATTGACTACTCGGGGGAGATAACTTGGGCTTCTCGGTTGTCCCGTGTTTAAGCATTCGACTGGTGCCGATGGCAATATTTGCTGTTGAGATTAAAACCCTCTTTAGACATTTTACGGATGAAATCGATAGGCTCGATCAATTACGATGCGAGGAAGTTCATGCGTGGAAAGAAGAAGTACGCCAAGAAATCAAAATGTATTATTCTTCGCGATGGGTGCCCGTGCTTGATGCAAGCCAAAGTGAAGGATTTCCCAAAGAGCGAGCTGGAATGAAAGGAGTGTGAAAAATCAAGATATCACAACAAATTCGACGGATGTTTGAGTGCATTTATCTCTCGAAAAATGAATATTTTGAAAAATATTTTTTTAAAGATATAATTGATCGTTTTTTTATAAGAAAAAACAAACGAAAGATATTTTTGTCGCTCCTGAAGTTTGAATTACAATCGTATGGAAATATTTTTTTTTTTTTGTTAACTGATAATTTCAATCGATGCAATTATTTTTAAAAAACGTAATTTAAATTATTTATTTTTCGCGTCGCGAATCTCTCTTCTGTTAAATAAAAATGAGAAGGGGGACTGTGAAGCGTTGGGAGCGAAAGCACTACGAGACAAAGGCAAACTTACAATATTCAGGGAAAAAGCGAAAGGTAGCTGACGGGACTGTGGGAACATGTCGTGTCGTTTTATGGAAAACAGAGAAAGAAGAGTCAGAGAGAATGAGAATGAGAGGCGCCTTTCTTTGGACCGAGAACCGATTGGACTGTGCATCGATTGAATACTATTTTCAATTTTCTCTTTTGTCCCCTGTTTTTGTGCGCACCCTCTTGCAAATGCATGCTCTTCTTTTGCTTCCTCCTCTGATCCATAGCGGTGATGGACATGGTCTCCTCTTCCGACCACCACACTTTGGCTGCTCCGTACTCTCTCTCTCTCTCTCTCTCTCTCCCTCGCTCTCTCTCTCTCTTGGAGTGTTATCTTCGCGTTCTGGTGTTGATTCAGTTGCAAAAGTTTTTTCCGAGAAACAGAGTTTTGTTGTTGGAATGTGAGAGTGAGACTAATTGGGTCTAATGTGCGACCATGTTCCTTGGTTATGATGCTCTGTTTTGTATTCTTGGTTTGAGTTTTGATCCATGTCGCATAGGGAAGTAGTGTTTGTACTTTGTGGTGTGCTAGTCCCCCCGGCTGTTATTGGCTGTTCTTCTATACCATCTTCAACAAGACTGGCCCTTTTGGTTTGGTTTCCTCTGTTCTTTTTCTGTTGTTTTCGAATTGCAAGACGCAACCATCATGTTATGATTTACGTGGAGGTCGAAAGGAACGACAATCCCTCCCCGAAAGATTGGGCGGAGGAGGATCGGTACCGTCAAACTCCCGGCAAACTAAGTGAATACCCCTGCGGGCCTGCCACCTAAGGTAGGTCAGAACAAACACGTCCATCATGAGGGTATGACGAGCGAGCGCGCCTGCAGCCGAATTGCGTATTGCGATTGCTACTTGGATGTCTTGAAAAGCTCTTCCACTGCTGTCAAAATGATTAGATTTCGTTTCGTTTGTTTGTTCGGACGACTTCTAGGACTTAAGTTCACCGGAAGACCACTGGTCCTAGGTGTGGATTGTTAGTGTTGTGTTCAGCCGTTTGCGAGTGATGTATCTTGACAGAACTTCCGGTCTATGCTTCCAAAAGACCGGAGAATCCAGAAACTCATCCGTAAAGTTTGCTTGGATATCGGGGAGTATGACATTCGATAGCTTACATTCCAAGTACTCGTTATCATGCCTCACATCTTCCGTGACAAATTTCTATTCCGGTGTCCAGCTTTTAGTGAAATTTTTGTCCAATTTGCCTGATAGCATGTTTGATTTTCTCACACAAGAATGTCCGTCACAGAAAGTTTTATTTGAATGCAGTATCTTCTCTGATGTCGCTGGGGATATCACCATCGTCGTTGACGGAGTGCCTTTTCTGCTTCACAAGGTAAAATACCATTGCCTAAGTTTGTTGAATAAGTTTGTGAATGTATAATCATCAACAGAAATTTTGTGCGATTCTTGTGAGCCCTGCGATGTTGGCAGCAACACCTTAATAAGTGAAAAAAAAGGAAGAAACTTTAGCGGTCGAAAGTTCATGTGAATGTCTTGCATCTGCATTTTCATTGTAGAGCACTCTTTAGTTTCTTGTTGCAGCTCAGCAGCAGGACATGAGAGCTTGAGCCTCATCTTCGTACTAAATTCAGACATAATTTGTTCCTAACACTTGGTTCCTCTGTTTAGTTTCCCCTGGTTCAACGCAGTGGGAAGATCCAAAAACTAGTCGCGGAGGCGAAAGATTCGGATTTGTCCAAGTTGGAGCTCCTCAACGTTCCAGCTGGACCCCAAACCTTTGAGCTCGCGATGAAATTCTGCTACGGAATGAACTTCCAGATCACCACGGCGAACGTGGCTCAACTTCGCTGTGTGGCAGAGTTCCTCGAAATGACCGAGGACTACAGAGAAGAGAACCTGATTGCGCGGACAGAGGTGTACTTGGATGACGTGGTTCTTCAAAGTCTCGAGCATTCAGTAGAGGTACTAACTGCTTGCGAGTCCTTAATTCCTATGGCCGAGGATGTAGATCTCGTCGATAGATGTGCGGAGGCTATAGCAATGAATGCCTCTAAGGAGCAGTTGGTTTCTGGCTTGTCAAGGTTAGAGTGTGACGACCACTCAACCGAACTTAAAAGTGGTTGCCTTGACTGGTGGATCGATGATTTAACGGTACTGCGAATCGACTTTTATGACAGAGTGATCCGTGCCATGGGAAGGGCGGGTGTTCGGCCTCATAGTATCACCATGTCTCTAATGCATTACGCTCGAGCATCGCTAAGGGGCATTGAGAAACCTCTGCTTTGGAGTTCGGCAAAAGCAAAACCGAGTCCTGGGACTCGGGAAAATGATCAGAGATTGATTTTCGAAACTCTTGTAGGCCTTCTCCCAGCAGAGAAAAGCTCTTCAATCCCGCTTAGCTTCTTGTTTGGTATGCTGAGGGTAGCGATGATGGTAGATGCCACCATCGCTTGTCGGTTCGAGCTAGAGCGGCGGATATCTTTTCAGCTCGAAATGGTATCGCTCGACGATCTGTTGATACCGTCTGTCCAGGCAGGCGATTCTCTGTTCGACATTGATACAGCTCATCGGATACTCGTGAATTTTCTTCAGCAAATAGAGGAAGAAGAAAATGGGTACGAGTCCGACTTCCTTGGTTCCCCATGCCATGGTTCCTTACTGAAAGTGGGACGCCTGATCGAGTCCTATCTCGCTGAAGTCGCCCCTGATCCGTATTTGAGTCTGCAGAAATTCAGCGCTATGATCGAGATACTGCCAGATTATTCTCGTGTTATTGATGACGGACTATATAGGGCGATCGACATATATCTGAAGGTAAAGAATCACGACACATTTAAACCTGCTATTCCGATATATTCCCAGTTTCTAATTTCTATCAATCAAAACGGATCTGTCCTCTTAATCTTTATTCCTTTCTATTTTCCCAGGCACACCCAATGCTAACTGAACATGAAAGTAAGAGGCTGTGCAAGTTCATAGACTGCCAGAAGCTCTCGCAAGAAGCCTGCAATCATGCTGCGCAGAATGACCGGCTTCCTCTGCAGATGACGGTTCGAGTCCTCTACTTTGAGCAGCTCCGCCTCAAGAATGCAGTGTCCGGCAGTTCAGGAGATCTGTTTTTCTCACAGAAGATAAGCAGCGGCATCCCGAGCGCACCCATGTCCCCACGAGATAACTACGCTTCTCTAAGGAGGGAGAATCGAGAGCTTAAATCCGAAATATCGAGAATGAGGGTGCGGCTTAGTGAGCTGGAGAAGGAGCACATGTTTTTGAAGCAGGGGCTGATGCACAAATCTGGAATCACAAGGACATTGTTCACGTCGATCTCGAGAGGATTCGGGAGGATTGGAATTTCCAATGGTCAGGCCGGAGGAAAGAAACAGAAACCGGATAGAAAATCCAGAGGGTGGGAAGCGACAACCGGAAGAATTAGGAGACATTCTGCTTCTAGCTGATCAAGATATGCATAAACTAGCAATCTTTTTTGAACAACTACCGAATTTTTTTTGTCAATTCAAGGGTTGATCTCTTTCTTTTTGTCTTACAACTACCGTAATTTTCCGGCATAAACTATAGCAAAATGGAAACACCTATGTTATTCGCTCATACATGAAACAAAAAGAACAGTGCAATCATGTTCTGGAGATCAGAAAAATAAAGTAAGAACCATTTCAGAGATGATTTAGAGATTCACAAAAGGGATCCAAAATGCCGAATGAAGACCTTGACTAATCTTCTCTGGTATTTGCTCAATCATATCTGCATATTCCCAAGAAGACGCTTTCGGATCTGCATTCACCGAAAAAGGAACTCAACTTCAGAAGGTGTATCGCTACAGATCTCCCCATGACTAGTTGATAGTCAGTAACATACCTCAGGCAGTTTCTGTCTGAAAACCACGTCCAGACGGGCATCGAGAGTGTTCTCGCAGACTATCTTACCGTCTGGTGAAGCCGCCACCACTCCGCCCGAGCTTCCGAACATTGGCCAAAAAGATTTGTCAGGACATTTTTCTCAGACAACTTGTCTATTAGTTGGAGAAGAGTATCAAAATTCTTATTGCAATTCTTTTGAATCGGAGCAATGCTAATGCCTGGATGAGAAGAAGGATAATCATCAAACGACTCCAAAAAGTTTTCTTCAAGCTTGTGGAACTATGAGCAAATATGAGCTGAATTACATTCAGATCAGATGTCCTAAATGACAGATTAAGCTATTCGATTGACACTCGCCACATTTAGGAAAAGAAAGAAACTTTTGCAAGCGAAGGTAGTCCTGGTTTTTACCAAGAAGGCTCGTGAGAATCCACGCCCTTGGGAGGCGGCGGGAGATACACACGGTCGTCGAGCGTGATGGCAGGAGGCGCAACTCCTGCTTTCTCGGCATACATTCTTTTAGCATCGTCCAACACAGATTGAACCAGCTTCCGGTCGACCTCTCTGCACCTGAGCAGCACGGCCGGCTCTTGAAGACGCAGTAGGCACTATAACAGAAAAAATGACAGCATCACAGGACCTTGTTATTGCATCTTTTGAAAGGCTTAAAGAAAGCAGAAGCACAATGACTACCTGGATAATTAAGGATTTCAGAAGCTTCTTGTACGCCTTGTTATTGCTCGACACGCGCAGGAGCTCTTTGCAGGCGGATTCTTTCATTGAGTTCACAACATCATCTTGCGCTTGAAGGAACCTTATGCGAGACGCGTTCAGTTGCATCGAGTACTCTCTGCAGATCACTTCTTTAGCAGGGTGACTCAAAAATTGCAGAATTTAACAGCAAAACTTGAATAACTGCTACTGCTGAAAGCTCACATCTTCTTTTTGACTTCGACTTGCTTCGCCTTTCGTTCGTACTCCTGGCGTAGTTTCTTCTTCTCAGCTTCGACCAGCTGCAGTTTCTCTATATTGAATTCCTGGATCAAAACATATTCCAATGAAACCCTTTCACAAAAGCAAGAATTCATGGGATGATCATGCATCTAGTTATCGGTTTTCTCCTCCCGGATCCATCTCGAAATTGAGTTAAATTTGAGAATCGCCCCGTATTGCAACACAAATTCTTCGCAAATCGAATGCAGTTTCGAATGGAGAAAAGGGTGTGCTTCGATAGCCTCGGTGCACATAATTAATGGAAAAAGGCGGCATTTTTTCATTGTATAGTTCAGGTGATATGAGAGTGATCAAGGAACCTCCTCAGCCGAGACGGAGATCTCGTTGGCCTTCTCCTCTGCTTCCTGGCGGATGAATCTGATCATCTGCTGAATCTGCTTCGACACATCTCCATCGTTCATCCTTGCGTCTCCTTCTCTTCGGAAATGCTGCGAAGCGTGACAGTGTTTGGTTTGACGTTACGGCGGTGAGGCTAATGAGGAAGGGAAAACAGTTTCGGAAAGTTTTAAGGAGACGAAGGAGATGATGACATTTGCACTTTCAGTCGTTGCTGTTTTTCTGCTTGCGCCGCGAAATTTCTTCCGATGTCTGCTCCGGTTTCGACACCGCACGTGAGCTTTGAATGGATCCGAATCCCATTCTTACTCTTTCTCCCTCTCTACCAACTTTTTCCAATTATACCTGATCAATGAGCGGGCCAAACATGCCGTCAGGCATTTCTTGCTCAAGCCCATTGATAATGTAGAATTTAATTACATTTTCTACCCGGAATTGACCGGATTTGGATATGCTTGAACGGATCTAAGTAGATGAGCCGAGTCCAAGAAACAAGTTATTTGTCCAAACTAACCCATTTAGCCCTTCGGGTCAACCTCGCATAGGCGGGCTCGGCAAACCGCCGAACCCATCATCACCTCTACTAGGACAATAGGCATGCGATGCTCTTTTGTTCCATAATGAATTACCTTGTACTCAACTGTAGACTGGCATTACTCTCCTACTTCATATGCACCATGCTTGATCTTTCTTTAAGTTTTTTCAATTCAGCATTGCTATTAGGTGCTAAGAACAAATGTGTGTTCCTTTTTTGTATTCCATGCCAACCTACAAGATATATACACGGTGGTTGCATCCAATCACCCTGATATTAAGCTAACAAATCTGCCCAATAAAGATATTGACAGATTCTTACTCTAAATCTAGGATACGTACACCTGACAATTACCATAAACACAGCCAACAATATCTTCTAGATATTTACAGCATATATTCCCGTATTGCCCCCCCTCAAGTTGGAGCATGCAAATCTTGAATGCCCAGCTTGCACAACAACGAGCCAAACTGTTTCGTGCCAAGGGCCTTTGTGAAGAGGTCAGCAAGTTGAGTGTGTGTACGAACATGAGAGAGATGAACATGACGCCGAAGTATTTCATCCCGAACGAAGTGGCAATCCACCTCGATGTGTTTCGTCCGTTCATGAAAGACGGGGTTTTTGGCAATATGAAGGGCTGCTTGGCTATCGCAATAGAGGTGCATTGGTTCAGTGTGAGAAACACCAAGACAAGTGAGAATCTCTTGCAACCACTTTAACTCGCAGGTGGTGTGAGCCATGGAGCAGTACTCCGCTTCTGCAGAGGACCTGGAGATTGTGTGTTGTTTCTTAGTTTTCCAAGACACTGGAGACTGTCCAAGAAGAATGAACCAACCAGTGAGAGACCTGCGAGTGAGGGGGCAGCTGGCCCAATCAGAATCACACCAAGCATATAGGCGGAGGTCATTGTCTCGTCGCAATAGGATTCCTTGGTTGGTTGCCCCTTTAAGTAACGCACTACACGTAAAGCCGCCTGCCAGTGCTCCTCCCTAGGTTGCTGCATAAATTGAGATAAAATGTGAACACTATGGGAAAGTTCAGATCGAGTGAAGCACAAATAAATAAGACGTCCGACAAGACGACGATATGGGCTAGGATCGACAAGCAGTGGCCCCTTTGACAGTGCCAAGCGATGGTTCTCTTCTAATGGTGTGGAGGCCGGTTTGGCCCCAAGCAAGCTAGTTTCCGTAACGATGTCGAGGGCATATTTGCGTTGACATAGATAGATGCCAGTGGGAGACCGAGCAACCTCCACCCCTAGGAAATATTTTAATCGACCCAAGTCCTTCATGTAAAAACAGCAATGGAGATAATCTTTGAATGCTTGGACAGCTGCTTGATCATTCCCTGCTATGACTAGATCATCCACGTAAACCAACACCACAAGTTGCATGAGGTCTTTTTGAAGGGTGAATAAGGAGTAGTCAGACTGGGATTGATGAAACCCATATTGAAGGAGAGCGGCTGAAAGTTTGGCAAACCAACAACGAGGAGCTTGCCATAAGCCATACAGCGATTTTCGCAGCTTGCATACCATGCCGCGTTCTGACACTTGGAAACCGGGAGGAAGTTTCATGTACACATCTTCCTCGAGGTCACCATGCAAAAAAGCATTGTGAACATCCATTTGGTGAACCTCCCAATCTTTGGCCGCAGCTACTGCCAAAACAGTACGGATAGTGACCATTTTCGCCACAAGAGCGAAAGTCTCATTGTAATCCAACCCTTCCACTTGATGGTTCCCAAGGATGACAAGGTGTGCTTTGAACCGTTCAAGACTGCCGTCAGAGTGATATTTGATCTTATATATCCATTTGCACCCGAGAGCTTTCTTTCCGGGAGGTAGAGTGGCGAGATCCCAGGTACCATTTTTCTCAAGTGCTTGTGTCTCAAGAGCCATGGCCTCCCTCCATCGAGCATCCTTGACAGCTTCCGAAAAATGAATTGGTTCACATTCTGCATGAATAGCAGCTAGAAAAGCACGGTGCTGGTAGGAAAACTTATCACATGTTACATAAAGTTCTAAAGGATAGACCGTACCTGAGAAAGCTGAGGGAGAAGGGGAACGTTCTAATGGGCTAAGGCGTATCGTGGCGTTGGTCACGTAGTCACGGAGTTTCACGGATGGGTGCTTGACTCGCTGCCCTCTGCCTAGTGAAGTGACTGAGTCATCTGATAGGGCTTCAATGGCTGGTGTTGCGTCTTCAGCTAATGAGTCTTCATCATGCGCAGTTGTATGGCCCCCCCTGCCTTCGTTGGTGGTGTCCGCAGGAACAATGGGCTCAATTAAATCATCATGTGAATTTGGCTCTTCTAATGTGACATCTCGGGCATTATTCCAAGTGGGGCTTTCCTCTTCAAGTGCATGAAAAGGCACATGGGGTGGCGAGTAGGGAGTGGGTGTATCATTAGTAGTAGGGTGAGAAGCAAAAGGGAATTCGTTTTCCATAAACTTGACATCACGGGAGACAAAGATAATTTTCCTTTCCAAATCAAAGAGTTTCCATCCTTTTTGTCCATATGGATACCCAACAAAAACACACTTTCGACTTCGGCTATCAAATTTATCACTCTTGCGATTTTGGTTATGTACATAACACAGGGAACCAAACACCCGCAAGTGCTCATAAGTGAGTGGCTTGCCATGCACTATTTCATACGGTGTCTTCCCGTTAAGAACTAAGGAGGGTGTCATATTAATCAAATAACCTACAGCCAAGATGCACTCTCCCCAAAATCCAAGAGGCAGGTTCCCTTGAAATCGCAATGCACGTGCTACATTTAGAATATGTCGATGCTTCCTCTCTACTCTTCCATTTTGCTAAGGAGTGCTAGTGCATGAAGTTTGATGAACAATCCCATGTTTCAGAAAATATTGCTTTAAGCACATAAATTCGGTGCCATTATCACTATGTACCATTTTAACTTGTCTGTTATATTGCCTCTCAACTAGGGAAAAGAAATCCATCACTGTTTGTGCCACTTCTTTCTTTTCACACAACAAATATATCCACACCACTCGTGAGCAATCATCAACCAAAGTGAGAAAATATGATGCACCGCAAGATGAGGGAGTTCTATAAGGTCCCCACAGATCACAATGTATTAAATCAAAAATATTTGAAGCACGACAATCACTCAAAGGAAATTTGTTTCTTGTTTGTTTGGATCTTTCACAAACCTCACAAACTTTATTCAAGCTTTCACTCTTGCAATTATTGCTTATACTAGGAAGCATTTGAATAACCTTCAAAGACGGATGTCCCATGCGTTTGTGCCAAAGGTCAAGTTGGTTTTCCACACTAATCTGGCAAGCTTTCACACCATGCATGCCACGATACAAGTAAAGCCCATCTTTCCGTTCACCCGCTCCAATCAGCATCCTCGAAGTTAGGTCCTGCATTACACACAGCTTGTTAGTGAACAATACTAGACAATCTACTTCATCGGTCAATTGTGACATAGAGATCAAATTGCATTTTAATTGTGGCACATATAGAACATTTTTCAATTTGAGTCCTCCCTCAAGAACCACTGCTCCTTCTTTGCTCGCAACTACATGTTCTCCATCTGGTAGCCCCATCGGGCAACTTTCTATGGTGCGTTCTTCGCTCAAGTTCTCCAAGGTTCCTGTCATATGATTAGAAGCTCCACTGTCTATTACCCACAAGTCCAAAGCTTTCTTACCAGTCATCTTTTCAGTTCCATTTGCTTTGCGTGAATTCACCATATCCACTAGGGCCTGCCACTGTTCATTGCTCAGCCCTGCCACCTCATGCCTTGCGTCAGTTTCATCGTTATCTTCACCAACTTGTGCCACATTTGCACGAACCGGACCCCTTTCGCGGCCTGTACCTTGTCCTCTGCTTCGTGGGCGCTGTCTCCACCATTCTGGATATCCAACGAGTTGAAAACATCCTTTAACATCATGACCAGCCTTGCCACAATGAGAGCAAGTTACTGACTTATCCTTTATCTCACCTCGTCCCTTGCCCCTATATCTTGTCTGTGTCGCTAGACCTACAACCATTCCTCTTTCTTCCTTAGACTTGGTGATAGTCTTCATCCTCTCTTCTTGCACCATGGTTGCATATACCCGATTTAGTGTGGGTAAGGGATCGGTTGCTAAGATATTGGAGCGCACCGTTCCGTAACTCATGTCATCCAGCCCCATCAAGAATTGATGGACTCTCTCTTCTTCCCTTCTCTTCTCAAGTTGCGATCCAATGTCGCACTTGCATCCTCCGCATGTACATCTCGGGATTTGTTCGTAGTTGGCCAACTCGTCCCACAGCTTCTTCAACTTGCCGTAGTACGCAACCATGGTCATCCCTTGCTGCTTACACTCTGCCAGTTTTGCCTTTAGTTGCTGGATTCTCGGTCCATTGACAACAGAGAAGCGTTCCTTGATATCTTCCCACAGTTCCTTCACGGTTTCTGAGTACGTAATGGTGGAGCGCAAGCTTGGCTCAACAGTGTTCAATATCCAAGAGACAAGCATGGATTGGACTGTCCACCAATCCTCCATGTCTGGTGTCCCTTCCCTCGGTTCCTCATGGGTTCCATCTACAAAGCCCCATTTTCTCCGGGCACGTAAAGACACTTTCACAGCACGTGCCTATTCTTCATAGTTTTCTCCTCGTAGCTGCACCTGGGTGATTACACTCCCGGGGTTGTCGCTTGCGTTCAGGTCATAAGGTGAAGGACCCTTCTTGGCTCCATCCCCTTGAATTTTCTCTAGTTCCTCAGTACGAGGTTTCTCGCTTCCTCCTGCCATTGTAGCAGCAGAGTTCTGCCTTCCAGCTCTGATACCATGCTAAGAACAAATGTGTGTTCCTTTTTTGTATTCCATGCCAACCTACAAGATATATACACGGTGGTTGCATCCAATCACCCTGATATTAAGCTAACAAATCTGCCCAATAAAGATATTGACAGATTCTTACTCTAAATCTAGGATACGTACACCTAACAATTACCATAAACACAGCCAACAATATCTTCTAGATATTTACAGCATATATTCCCATATTAGTTTTTCTCTGGTGAATACCACGTGCAATCACAATTTTTGGGATGATTGAAGCCATGTTTCCATCCTTAACCGATGCAGTTTTCTAAATTAACTTTGAAAGTCATCCTCCATGACAGACTAACATCTTTGTGGTTTGCATTCCTGTATGGCATAGCTATGCTTATTTCTACTTAAGCCCTATCGTTCGATGTGGTTGGGTTAGACTTATTCTTTACCCGTTCAATAGCTCTGAACTTATAGCATTTATGTTACAGCTTTTTGTAAGGTTTTATGGTGTCCTTCCTTTCTTCTTCCTGTCATAGTCACATTTTTCTATGACGTTGCAAGATCAGCATAGAACTTCTCAATCTAGTGTTGGTGCTAATTTGTCACGGACCGTCGCTGATCATGCTCGTCGGTTGTCATCTGAACTCACCTGCAAAAGTATTATTGCATTGGATGATGATAGCAGGTCCTTAACATGCAGATTACTTAATTGTGAATAAATGAATTTAAATGTCATTGTGATTGTTTCTTAGGAAAGAATCGCAGAAGCAGTCATGGTTATTTTTTTTTTACCTTGTGTAGGGCACAAGAGAGAAGTTTGTTGCTTCTGAATGTTTTCAGAAGCAGAAAGTAGTTTGATACCTCTGTTGCTGCTTCTGAATATTTTCAGAAGCAGAAAGTGCTTAAGTTTCTCAGCACAATTCTCTCAAACTTATTGCACACCCAAGAGAGAGATTAAAGGAACAACAACTACTCTTCATTCAACTTTAAAAAATATATATACCAATCCAAAACAGAACAACTTAACTGCACACAATCGTGCAAAAAAAAAACAACCTTGATTCACTACCTAAAAAATAGCTAACAAGTCAAACTGCTTAACAAACTAACTTGACTAATTCAAAATCACTAAAACGACAGAGTATTATACAGCAGCAATGAGACACAGCTCCAACACACTCCTCCTTGGATCAGTTGCTGCTGCAAACCCCTATTTTCTTCCTTAACAGCTCAAATCTTCCAGATTGAAGTGGCTTTGTGAACATGTCTGCAAGTTGATCTTCTGATCTGCAATAAATTAGTTTAACTTCACCATTCTGTTGCACTTCACGCAGAAAGAAGAACTTGATCTTAAAATGTTTGGTTTTGCCATGGAAGACTGGATTCTGTGATATTGCTAATGCAGCCTGATTGTCTATATAAACTTCAATGTAATCACCAGAATTCAACCATAAATCCTTCATTATCTTTTTCAGCCACAAAGCTTGATTTGCAGCAGCAGTAGCTGCTATAAACTCAGCTTCAGTAGTGGACTGAGCTACAATCTCTTGCTTTTTGGAACACCAAGAGAAACAAGCAGAACCAAACGTGAAACAGTACCCAGATGTACTCTTTATGTCATCTACCAAGCCAGCCCAGTCACTATCAGAAAAAACCTTGTAACTTAAACTTCTGGCATTTACTAAACTTCACACCAAAGGATAATGTTCCTTTGAGATATCTCAAGACCCTTTTTGCAGCAACTAAATGTAACTGACTGGGACTACTCATGAATCTGGATAGAACACTCACAGCAAATAGAATATCAAGTCTAGTTGCTGTAAGATACATGAGACATCCAATCAAGCTTCTATACATAGAGGTGTCTACTTCACCTGTTCCATCATTCTTCTGTAGCTTCTCCTTAGCAGCCATAGGAGTGCTTACACTTCTACAATTTTCCATCGGAAACTTCTTTACAATCTCCTTCAACTATTTTGTTTGGCAGATGAAGATCTCATGTGATGCTTGTTTGATTTCCAAACCCAAAAAATAAGCCATCTTTCCCAAGTTTGTCATCTCAAAAATTGCAAACAGACTTTGCTTCACCCTCTCTATCAATTCCTCATCATTTCCTGTCACCAACAAATCATCTACATAGAGTGACAAAATCACAATACTGTGGTTCACTCTTTTGACATAAAGAGTAAACTCACTCAAGCTTCTTACAAAGCCAAAATTCTGTAGATACTTGTCTATTTTCCCATACCAAGCTCTTGGAGCCTATTTCAATTCATATAGAGCTTTCCTCAACCTATATACCTTCTCTTCTTGCCCCTTGACACTGAAGCCCTCAGGTTGTTCAACAAATATCTCCTCCTCGAGCTCTCCATTCAGAAACGCAGACTTGACATCTAACTGAAATATAGGCCACCCCTTCTCTGCTGCAACAGCTATTAGTAACCTGATTGTGTCAAGTCTTGCGACAGGAGCAAAAGTCTCAGAATAATCTACTCCCCATATCTGAGCATAGCCTTTCACCACAAGTCTGGCTTTGTGTTTATTAACAGAACTATCAGGATTAAGTTTTGTTCTAAACACCCACTTAACCCCAATCACATTCTTATCAGGTGGTCTGTCAACAAGCTCCCATGTTTGATTTTTCTGAATCATTGCCAACTCCTCCTGCATTGCTGCAATCCACCTCTGATCCTCCTTAGCTTCTACAAAGTTGGCTGGTTCAAGCACTACCACATTGCTCCTTTCATAAATTTCAACAAGTGACCTTGTGCCTCTTATTGGCAGATCATCCACTGTATTTTCCAACTCATCTGCAACTTCATCAACTTGTACAATTGTTGCAGGTTGTTGTTTTGAGACTTTTTCTTCCGTCCAATTCCACTCATCTTCTTCTAGAAAAACAACATCTCTGCTCACAGTCACCTTCCCTGTTATAGGCTGAAAAATCCTATAATTTTTTGATTGCAGACTATATCCAATGAAGGCTCCATGCTCAGATTTTTTATCCAGCTTGTCTCTCTTAACCTGAGGAACAGGGGTATAACGCAAACTTCCAAAAACCTTCAAATGCTTCACCGAAGGTCTAACACCATACCAGGCTTCAAAAGGTGTTGACCTCTCTAAAGCCTTTGTGGGAAGTCTGTTTAACAAGAACACTGCAGTATTTGCTGCCTCAGCCCAGAACTTCTTAGGTAGCATCTTCTCCTGCAACATACATCTAGCCATCTCCATAATACTTCTGTTTTTCCTTTCACTGACCCCATTCTGTTGAGGTGAATAAGGAGCAGTGAACTGCTGCACAATGCCTGCTTGCTCACAGTTTAACTTAAACTTATGAGCAGTATACTCAGAACCATTATCAGACCTGAGCATTTTGATTTTTTCTCACTTTGATTCTCAACAAAGGTTTTGAACTTCACAAACACATCAGTAACTTCATATTTTGTTTGCAGAAAGTAAACCCAACTCATCCTAGTCATATCATCTGTAAAAGTAATAAAATACCTGCTGCCATTAAGAGATTGCTCAGACATAGGTCCACATAAGTCTGTGTGGACTAATTGCAGCTTCTCACTTGCTCTCCAACCTCCTCCTTTGAAAGGAATTCTAGCTTGCTTACCAAAAAGACAAGTTTTGCACAGTGGAAATTCCTCCTCTAAGCTAGGCAAGTCTTCTGCCAAGCTATTTTTCTGCATAAACAGCATGCTCTTACAGTGAACATGCCCAAGTCTTTTATGCCATAGCTCTGTGTTTTCTTCTTTGCACTTCAAAGCCATTTGTTGCATCTCAAGTGGCTTGTACAGGAAGCACTTTTCCTTCATTTGCATTCTAAGCACTTCTTTGCTATTGGCATTTTCAACAAGACATTCCTTCCCTTCAAACGTCACCTTATAACCTTTTTCAACTAATTGACCAACACTCAACAGATTCTGGTCAATTTTTGGCACATAGAGAACATCACTGATCAACTTTACCTCTTGATTTCCTTCAACAGCCACCGTACCCTTTCCTTGTACTTCAATATATTGTCCATTGCCTACTCTGACTTTGGACCTGACAGACTTGTCTAGCCACCTGAACAGCTTTAAGTTGCTAGTCATATGATTGGTACAGCCACTATCTACCAACCATGCATCATTCTCAACAGAAGAACTTGAATGAGAGGCTACAAATAAGTGTTCTGCCTCATTTTCATTCAGTGCTGTCTGTGCTTCTCCCGCTTGCTAGTGATTTTTCTCTTTGCAAATAGCCTCCATGTGACCAACCTTATGACATCTTCTGCACTTTGCATCAGGCCTTCTCCAGCATCTAAAAGACTGATGACTTATTCCACCACAATGTTGACAAGGTTTCTTGTTCTTCTTCCATTTTCCAGACTCACTAGAGCTCCCTTCTTTTGCTGCAAACCTAAAGTTGCATGCATTCCCTTTATTTTGAGTCCATTTCTTCCCTTTACCTCCATCGTTGAACCTCACTTTAGCTTGCAGTGCACCCTCTACAGGTTCCTCTCTTCTCATTAGTCTTCTTTGCTCTTGTGCCTGTAGGGCACTTAACAATTCTGCAAGTTTTATATCAGCTAGGTCTCTCGTATTTTCCAGAGAAGCTATGGTGGCTTCATACTTCTCTGGAAGAGACACCAAGATCTTCTGAACCAGTCTTTCATCCTTCAAGTCAGTCCCTAGGACTCTGATCTTATCAGCTATCTCAATCAGCCTATCAGAGTATTCCTTCACTGACTCAGAATCCTTCATCTGCTGTCTCTCGAACTCCCTCAAGAGGTTCAGCACCTTCATGCTCCTTACCTTCTCATCTCCTTCATATTCATCCTTTAGGAACTCCAATATTGTCTTTGCAGAATCACATCTCATGATCCTTGTAAAGATAGTTGGTGAGACAGCAGCATACAGGCAAGACTTTGCCTTGGCCTTCCTAGTGGTTTTTTCTTTATGAATATCTATCTGATTCACCGTAGGATTGTTTGGAAGTGGATTTACCTCATAATCATTCTCCACAGCCTCCCACAGATCATGACCCTCCAAAAATGCTGTCATCTTGACAACCCAGGCTTGATAATTCTCACCTGAAAAAACTGGAGGAGCCATTGCAGAGAATCCACTTGATCCTGCCTCCATCAGCTTCTTCTTCGCAGATTGAACGCGGTCCTTCAGCTACTTCCACTCACCTCTCAGTCCCTTAAGATCCCACAACGTCAGCTCTGATACCACTGTTGCTTCTGAATGTTTTCAGAAGCAGAAAGTAGTTTGATACCTCTGTTGCTGCTTCTGAATATTTTCAGAAGCAGAAAGTGCTTAAGTTTCTCAGCACAATTCTCTCAAACTTATTGCACACCCAAGAGAGAGATTAAAGGAACAACAACTACTCTTCATTCAACTTTAAAAAGTATATATAGACCAATCCAAAACAGAACAACTTAACTGCACACAATCGTGCAAAAAAAAAAAACAACCTTGATTCACTACCTAAAAAATAGCTAACAAGTCAAACTGCTTAACAAACTAACTTGACTAATTCAAAATCACTAAAACGACAGAGTATTATACAGCAGCAATGAGACACAGCTCCAACAAAGTTGAGTGAACAAAGAGAACATATTGAGTTAAATGATGCTGGGAAGCTGCCAGTAAGTGAAACATTTAGCTCTGCGCATCCTCATTGGAATTTGAGCGCGATCCTGGTCATTGCCTCCAATAAATTTTCAGTGATGTTGACATTTGTACAGCCTGCAATGGACACAAGGATATTGAAAGCTGAGGGTTACGTAGTATATATGAAAATGTAAAACAGAACTTCATGTTCTAGCAAGTTCGTCCATTTTTATTTTTGTCATTTAATTGCTTTTTAATGAACCTTGTTATGTTATTTTCTTTTGTTTGTTGAAAGGAAATAGTGGAGGTTCCGTGAGCCAAACGATCGGCAACATGGTCTGTAAGTATTAATCAAAATTTGAAGATGAACCTATTTTGCACAAAATATGGAACTTACCAGAAGACTATAAAGATCTTGAGAGCGAGTATCCAGAGAAGAATAACGATTGGGACAAGGAGGAGCAGGTTGACGACAATAAGCGCTGAGAGCGAGGAAGTTGACTCTCAGCTATTGAGACAAAGAGGAGCTGGTTGGCGAGGAAGAAGACGACAATAGCTATGGGGACAAAGCGGGAGGCGGCTGGTGAGAAAGAATAGAACTATGACAATACCTGTCGGGACCAAGAAGAAGAGGAGATAAATAAAAATTACTAAAGCGAGGATCTACTCGTCTTCATCTTCCTCTGCTTCTTCTGCCTCTCTATATAATCCCCTTCTTCTTGGTCAACCGGCTCCTCATTTGAAAAGGAGATGAATGAAAACACTAAAGGGAGGATCACTCGTCTTCATCTTCCTCTGCTTCTTCGGCCTCTCCAAATAATCCTCTTCTTCTTGGTCAACCAGCTCCCTGCTATCGTTCTCAACACAGTGCTCTACTTCGTCACCAGCCGCCTCCTCTTTGTTCTTCCTCGCCAACCGGCTCTTCGCTCCTTGTTCAAATAATCTCATTTCTTATCTGAGCGGTAATAAAATAAAGAGAAGATATTTGACAGTTAAAATAATCTCATTTTTTATCTGAGTTGTAATAAAATAATGAGAAAATATTTGAAGAAAGATGAATTTTCTTTTTCCGTAAATTCGTTAATTTCTACCATTTATACTGCTACTTCACTTTGCTTTTAGAATTAGGGTTGGCTGTAAAAAAAAAAAAATTAGTTCTGCTTTTTTTTTTTTTTGAAAAACCGATTCATTTCCTCAATCGTTGGAAATTTCAGATGGTTGCGATTTTCGGCCTAGAGGTTAGATTTGGATGCGCTGTAGTGTGAGTATCATGGGTATCGTGCGGCGACTTAAACTTTATTGAATGTTAGAATGCTTAAACTAAGACTTTTCCAAGGATCGTTGTTGGAAGAATGCTTAAGCCAAACCTTTTTGGATCGTCATTGGAACATCAAAGCTAAGCTAAGCCCTTTCCAAAGATTACCGTCGGATCAAGAAGCTCTTGGGAAAGAATGCGTTGTATTGCTCAAGTGTTGAATGATCCAAATTAGGGAGAGAGCTCCCCTATTTATACAAAAGCCTCTTGATGACCACCGTTGATTGACTCTAAATTTAATGGTCAACGTTTCATCTCCCATCTAGTAACTATCAACATTTTTTTTTGTGAGAAAGTACTAGAATATGGTATATTTATCGTATCGCCCCCCCTAAGAATATTTTAGATGACTCAAGAAAACCCTATAGGCCAAGGTGGTTCAACTATTTTCTACGAGATTATTTTAAAAAGGAGTTTCGAGTGGCTAAATAAAGCACTTCGGTCATAAATAAAAAATAAAAACAAACATCATGATTCATGAGGCACAAGAGGACGTAGAACTTTCCATAATCCTTATTTATCTTTGCCAATGATTTTCTCATTGTTATTCAAAAATAAAATTGGTTGATTTACCAGTGTCCTTCTCTTTGAATTAAAGTACAGGAAATTATGGGAATAATCGGTTCGTGGTGTTCTCAAGGAACAAAGTACATGGGATTAGGAATCTTAAACGTCCGGCTGCCCACGAATTGACCCTGAAGATCACTCCATTGACCCCCGATGTTCCCCCAGATTCTGTACCCTTCCTCCACCAATTGCCTTCTTATGTCTGATTTGAATGTTACTGCACTTTGTCCTTTATAAGGCGGGGTCCTGCATGAAAATAAAAAAAGACCCAAAAAGAATTTATCAATATTATTGTGTTTTTTTAATAGTGGAACGCACAGTGTGGAATAAGCAATGAGTTATGTTACAGTAAAATAAAAGATAAAAAAAAATTGAATTACGGACCTAAGTCATGCAGGATATAGCCAAGATGATACCAATTTATGAATTTATAATGTCATGCATTTGCCACGTAAGCGTGATGCGGGACGCCTATATATAGTGGAATTATCTACGTGTATTCCACATCACAAAAGTAATCTATTGTCCACCATACATAGTGCCCCCCAAGATGAATTGAGCGCTAGCTAATGACAGCATTTCTACATGTAAGACGCAGGACTATCCATAGTGCAGTTTCATATATTGGAAGACATGGATCAACATGCGTCTGCTACCACGTAAGTGTTCTTACATCGGCAGGGCTCGGGAATCGAATATAATACAACAGCCATCGGCGCATGTGAGACTCATCGAAAAAGACTAGTCATAGTCACTATTTATTGAATATATGAGTTTGTGATATACTTGGAGCTCGGAAATGATGTGGAAAGGACATAATTTACTGTTGTAGGAATTGGTCAATGTATTGTGGATGTGGTTTTTTCAATAAATTTAGGATGTAAGATGGTGTCGAAAGATGATGCGGATAGTGATTTAAAAGGGTCTTGATAAAAAAAAAAAAGCAAATCAAACTTATTTTTGTTTTTTCGAGATTATGTCATCAATTGAATATCGTAGATACATTGTCCTTAATTCTAACATAAGTAGATCTCAAAAGGATAGCTAAACTTGGTTATTAGAAATCAAGAACTCCGTCCATATCTTTCTATTTTTCGAGCTTTGAAAATGTCTGAATTTGTAGGCACGAAAATCCAAATTGGGCGACGGCGTGTTGACTCGAACAAAAGCCATTACGCGGGCGCCATAAATAATTAGATTTGATTTCTGAGGGCCCGACTATAGAGTCATTCCAAATTTGCCAATGAATCTCGTTGTAGCTTCCTAGCAAAAGAAGTCGAGAGACAGAGACTAGGGATAAGCAAGAGGGACCAATCAAATGGGGAACTGCCCGGATCGAATCAAACTGAACAGATCAGTTTGGATCGGTTTTCGAATTCACAAGATTGAAACCGGTATTTTTCGATCTAGTTCCCAATTTTAAGAGAGAACTAGACCATCCGGACCGAGATGATTATGTTTAAATAATTTATTTTTATTTATTAAATGTAAACTTAATAATTAATCAGTTTTTTATTTCTTAAATATAAATCTAATTTTAATTAATATAATAAAATCAAATTTTTGTGTTGCTCACCCCCACTAATAATCCACCAGTGCCATTAACAGCCCTGGAACTGGATCAGATCTTGAGCCAGTCACCCCTAATAGAGATAGAAATGAGCCAATTACCTCATAATCATACGTTCATAGCCAAAAAAATCCCCGATTAAGCAAATTGTTAAAAGTGGCAAGTCCTAAAGTCTCTTGGTCCCTTCCCGTGAGCAAGATGACCTTGAAACCATCCTTGACCAGTTCCTAGAACAGCCCCAGCACCGCCGGTTTCGCCGGACACTCCCCTTGCACCGCCCATGCCTTGAACCCCGCCGAGTCGAAGGGGTCGCATCTATGATTTTTTTTATAAAAAAAAAAAAGAAGAAGAGAGTATATCACATGATTCGCATTAACCCTAGAGCAAGCTTCAAGATAAAAATTATCCATATGTACATTATACATACCCATATCTCTTTCCCTTGTAGTAAAACAGATTTGAAATGCAGGGGTCATCGATGTCCGAGACCCAAGCGTCCATTCCGTCACCGGACACGGCGATCCCATCAACGTAAGCTGCTTTGAGGTCCCGGTCGTACTGGCCTCCGGTCATGTAGGACTCAACGTGGCTGCAGGCGCATCGTTCGCCCTCGAGCTGCAGTTCAGCTTGCTAAATGTTGCTTTGGGAAAGATGGCCAAGACCACCAGAACATGGTCGAGGTTTCATCTCCCATCTAACAATTCTCGGCATTTTTTTTTTATAAGAAAGTACTAGAATATGATATATGTGCCCTATCTCCCCCCCAAAGAATATTTTAGATGACTCAAGAAAACTTTATAGGCCAAGACGGTTCAACTATTTTTTATGAGATTATTTTAACATGGAGTTCCAAGTATCTCAATAAAGCACTTCAATCATAATAATAATAAACAAAAATCATGATTCATGAGGCACAAGAGGACGTAGAACTTTCCGTAATCCTTATTTCTCTTTCTCGATGATTTTCTCGTTTGTTACTCAAAAATACAATCGGCTGATTCACCAGTGTCCTTCTCCTTGAATTAAAAGTACGGGAAATTATGGGAATAATCGGTTCGTGGTGTTCTCAAGGAACAAAGTACATGGGATTAGGAATCTTAAACGTCCGGCTGCCCACGAATTGACCCTGAAGATCACTCCATTGATCCCCGATGTTCCCCCAGATTCTGAACCCTTCTTCCACCAGTTGCCTCCTTATGTCTGATTTGAATGTTATTGCACTTTGTCCTTTATAAGGCGGGGTCCTGCATGAAAATAAAAAAAAGACCCAAAAAGAATTTATCAAGATTATTGTGTTTTTTTAATAGTGGGACGCACAGTGTGGAATAAGCAATGAGTTATGTCACAGTAAAATAAGATTAAAAAAAAATTGAAAGATGGACCTAAGTCATGCAGGATATAGCCAAGATGATACCAATTTATGAATTTATAATGTCATGCATTTGCCACGTAAAAGTGACATGGGGCGCCTATATATATAGTGTAATTACCTCCGCATATTCCATGTCAGAAAAGTAATATATATTGTCCACCATACATAGTGTCCTTAAGATGAATTGAGCGCTAGCTAATTACGACATTTCTACATGTAATACACTCGACTATCCATATTACAGTTTCATATCGGAAGACGCGAATCAACATGTGCCTCCTACCACGGAAACATTCTTACATGGATAGGGTTCAAGAATCGAATATAATGCAACAGCCATCGGCACATGTGAGACTCATCAAAGAGAAGACTCATTACAGTCATTATTCATTGACTATACCAGTTTATGATATAATTGGAGCTTGGAAATGATGTGGCAAGGACATATTCTATTGATGTAGTAATTGGTCAACATATTGTGGATGTGGTTTTCGACAAATCCAAGATGTAATATGGTTTTGAAAGATGACATGGATCGTGATTTTCGAGGGGCTTGATTATAATTATATATATAAAAGCAAATCAAACTTGCATTTTTTTTTTGCCCGAGACTATGTCATCGATGGAATATCGGACATGCATTGTCCTTAATCCTAAGATAAGTCGATTTCAAAAGGATTTATAGGTGCTCCCCGAGTACCATGTCGTTTACACGACCGATGACTAACGAAGCACTAAATTCTGCCATTTGAATCCTTCAAAGAGAATAATTCAGAGAATGATTCATACTTTGTGATTGATTGAGTGGAGGGGCTCCACACAAAAAAAGAATTCTAATATTTCCAAAGCAATTGACCGCTCTAAAACCAGAAACAAAGCAACACTTTTCGTCCAAACTCTATCAAGTATGAAACCATGCCATAAAATAACATAATTAAAAAAAAAAGAATGTATGTCATATTCATACGGGGATTAGTCTCCATGATCTAGCTAAACTTGGTTATCCATCCATATCTTTCTATTTTTCCAGCTTTGAAAATGTCCGATTTTGCAGGCACGAAAATCCAAATTGGCCCACGACGTGTTGACTCGAACAAAAGCCATTACGCGGGTGCCACAAATAATTGGATTTGAATTCGGAGGGCCCGACTATAGAATCATTGCCAATTTGCCAATGAATCTCGTTGCAGCTTCCTGGCAAAAGAAGTTGAGAGATAGAGACTACAGATGACCAAGAGGAGGGATCGATCAAATCGGGAAGTAACTAGATCGGATCGGACTGAACCGACCAGTTTGATCCGGTTTCCTATTTCACAAAATTGAAACCGGTATTTTTTTTTATATGTTTCCCAAGTTTAGAAGAGAATTGGACCGCTCATACCGAAATGATTATGTTCAACTTATTTACTTTTATTTATTAAATGTAAACTTAATAATTCATTGGGTTTTTTATTTCTTAAATATAACTCTAATTTTAATTAATATATTAAAATCAAATTTCATGTTGCTCACCCCACTAATAATCAACCGGTGCTATTGAACAGCTTGGGAACCGGATTGGATCGGGAACTGATCGCCATTAATAGAGATAGAAATGAGCCAATTACCTCATAATCAGACGTTCATAGCCAAAAAATCCCTGATTAAGCAAATTGTTAAAAGTGGCAAGCCCAAGCGTCTCTTGGTCCCTTCCCGTGAGCAAGATGACCTTGAATCCGTCCTCGACTAGTTTTTGGAATAGCCCCAGCACCGCCGGTATCGCCGGACACTCCCCTTGCACCGCCCATGCCTTGAACCCCGCCGAGTCGAAGGGGTCGCATCTATGATTTTTTTTATAAAAAAAAAAAAAGAAGAAGAGAGTATATCACATGATTCGCATTAACCCTAGAGCAAGCTTCAAGATAAAAATTATCTACATGTACATTATACATACCCATATCTCTTTCCCTTGTAGTAAAACAGATTTGAAATGCAGGTGTCATCGATGTCCAAGACCCAAGCGTCCATTCCGTCGTCGGACACGACGATCCCATCAGCGTAAGCTGCAACCTGGTCGGCAATCAGGTTGAGGTCCCGGTCGTACTGGCCTCCGATCATGTAGGACTCGACGTGGTGCTGGCACTGAAGCGGGACCGTGCGCCACGCACGCACATTGTTCGCCTCCACCGCGAGCCTCCAGCTTAAGCAGTAGCCATTGCCGCCTTCCGCCGCAGCCACGGGGGCATCACTCCCCTTCGAGCTGTAGTTCTTGCCGAACGTTGCTTTGGGATAGATGGCCAAGACCACCAGGAGAAGTAGCTCCTGTACTCGATGCGCCATGGCTTTTATCATGTGAGCTTGATCCTATCACCAAATTATACCCGACATCATGATCAGTTGAAGGAGTGCAAAAGATGCAAGTATATATACTTCCTGCAATCTCTGTGTCCCTTCGAAAGTCAATTTAATCTCGATATTTAAGAAATCAGCACTACGAAACTACAGTTTAGTCCCTTGAAACGAATTTCCGCGTGGACAAACACGTATCTGGTGGTGCGATAAACATTCATAACCCGACAAGGAACTATAGCAGCAGCGAATAATTCAGCTACATCACATAATTTCATGTGGGGAAAAACGGAAGGAAACTGGGAGTCATCGATCTTACGAGGATCGGAAACCTGGATCTCAACCTGGAAGCACGACCAGCGAACATGTGCGCTTGCCCCCGTGAGAGAGAAGGGTTAGCCGCAAATGTGAAATGACAAGAGTGGGTGATATTTGAAACGGCGAAGGAGAGGATTTATACACGTCTTAGCCGAAGAGGATTTGCTCGATGCCCAATGCGTCGATGGTGATGATGCAGGCTAACGTTCGTCAGCTGATGACTTCAGGACTAAATTTAGACTTTTTAAAAAGCGACGGTCGTTTCGGAGAAACGATGAAGAAACAGCAATCACGACCCGCGTGATCGAGCTAGAAGCCAAGCGTTTCTCCTCACAAACGAGTTGAATACATGGACCGGCGCGGGACACGCTGCTACACGAAGTTACCTGACAGAAGCCAGCGCACACGTTGCTTGCACAAGTGGCCTTAACTTGAGATCGAGATGCGACATTTCGTTTTCATATGGACCTACCGCACCTGGCTTTTTACGCCATCGACTTCTTGGTCTAGAAGCCACTAGATTCTTTGACCCCACCGGTTTTTGACCCATTAAATTTTTATTTATTTTTTCGGGTCGGGGACCCATTAAATTGAAAAGGTCCATAATTTGAGCTAATCCAATTTATCCGTCGACGATTTTTTCAGATCGTTCTGCAAAAACCCAAAAAAAATAATAATAATAATAAGAAGAAGAAGAAGAAGAAGAAGAAAATCTTGTCAAGATTCATAGGAAGACCAGCTAAAAACACATTGGTGTCTGGCATTCTATTGGGGTGTATGGTACTCGATGTTTTTGCCCTAAGTTTGAGACGAAACGCACCTGCAAAATCTCCATCGTGGGTTGCCTTCTGCAATCTTTGTCTTTTCAGCTTTGTGAATAGCAACATCTCTCTCTCTCTCTCTCTCTCTCTCTCTCTCTCTCTCTCTCTCCGTGGTGGTCGGGACGCCTTGCGGAGTCATCGTCAGGGATGCTAGATTGAGCTTGCGCATGTTAACCCGACACCCGGGTGTCACCCGGGTGTCTTCGTTGCATCGCCATGGAGTCGCAAACAAAGAAGAAAGAAATGAGGGAGAGCCGAGATTGGGGCCGGGAGAAAAGAGGGCGTGAACGGTACCGGGGGTTAGGTAGAGTTGATCGGGTATGGAAGAGAAAAAATTAAAAGTCTTCATTTTATTTATTATTTTTGTTCCAGAAACTACAAAATTGAATCTTCAGCAAATAAAAATAACTACCAAATTGAATGCTAAACTATTAACTATATAACATGTTATATCAACATGTTATATCACTAGATTCTTTATAAGGTTGATAGCGCATATATTCATTAAAAATATGTCACGGATGGAGTTGAGATAGGGAAGGGCATCGAGAGTGGCTCCGCCTTTCGGCGGGCCCCGACTTCAATGAAGCAGATCTTTCCCACAAGAAATGGGTGAACGAGATTCTAGCTAGGCGGCGGCAGAGGCGGAGGCGGAGGCAACAATGTCCTCCCCGTCCTGGTTCACAAAGTTTCCAAAGAAAGAAATATTTTGTAAATTTGTCTCGTGATTGTATTGCGTTGGTTAACATTGACAAATTAGTAAAATCATTCCCCAAGTCCCGCTTGCATGTATTTATCTGTAATTTGAAAATTGAATTTCGTAGAACAAGTAAAGCAACCGTAGCAAAATATCCGCGACATAGCATTCAAACAATCTTAGTGACAAATGTACAATCTGAATAATTATTTTTAATTTTTTTAAGTCATTACTCGAATTTATGTCTAAACGGGGATTTAGAAAAGTGATCATTTGCTAGTGATTGCCTTTCGAGAATATATTGTCAGATATATTGTCGTTGACAATTCGAAAGTGCCACCACGACCGACACCCCCAAAAGTGAGCATATCATTTTTCATCATCCATTAGTGTTATTGGAAAAGGTATATATTTAGTAGGGGTGAACAGTTTTAGGTTCCGTACATGTTCCACTTAAACCTGAAATCTATCCGTTAGAACATGTTCTTCATTTTTTAGAACTTGGAACCTACCCCTGTTATAGGTTCCAGGGTCAGTTCTAGGATGCATGGGAACCTATCAATTTTTTTTTTTTAATATCAGATAAGTAAAATGAGAGTGAATGCAACAATCACTAAGAGGTCCGTAAAAGCAAATTGTGAAATCATAAGATTTTAATCAACACTGGATAACTTAAAAGAACATTGTCCCCAATTAGTAGTGACCCCAACAAAAGACCATAAAGCAAGATCGATGAAACAAGTCCAGTACGGTATAAACCTTATGCAAATACAAATTTACTAGTTTATAGTATCCAGTGTTCAAGCATGAAAAAAGGGTGAACAAAAACAATAATTGCAATCAAATACAAAAAAGAATAACTATTTGTTATTACAATCGATTCAGCACAAATTATATTTAGAAACATGAATAAATATGAATCATTAACAAATGAAAAATATCAATCATAAATATTGATAAAAATAAGAACTCAAACTAGTGATTTTAGATTATACACTTATAATTGGACATCAAGAAATACCACAGAGTTGTATAAAAATATATATCAAGAAAAAGATAATAACTTGTTAGAGGTTACAGCTTATACAGTTTCCACGTTCCACTTATCTAAAACCTAGAATTTACCTGTTAAAACAGGTTATCTAACTTTTGGAACTTGAAACCTATTCTACACACCTTTAAACTTGGAATCAAACCTAAGGAACCTATCCAATTCCTAGTTCCAAGTTCTACCCTAGACTACGCTCACACCTACTATTTAGATGTTTCATATCCATCATATTATATCATTTTTTATACACTAGATAAAATTAAGCCATAAATAATGATGTTCTAAACGGCTTGCAATGTTCTATCTTCTTATTTTATCGCATCCTATCATTTGTGTAGAATGATGACACGTTCAATCATCCTTTTGAAATTGAGCCAAACATAACGACTCTATATTATCATCTTATACATATGATCATTCCGATCATTTGTATGTGGGATTATGAGGAGAACGGGTTGCAAATTTTACCGTTTTAAGCGACCAATTCAACATTTTTAGGGTGATGGATCACCGTGTGCTCATGTATTAGCAAATTTAATTAGCAACTATTAAATTATCAAGGAGAGATAACTCCAAATACACATAATACCACAAAGAAACGAGAAATGGCATGAAAGGGAAGACAGAATTATCGAAGGGAAATCAATTACCTAACAATATGGTGATAGAGGCATTTTGAATTAGCTTCTGATCTCACAGCTGATCTTGAATAAAGTTCAAGCACTCGATGCTCAAAGTTGATCAACGTGTGGCTGTATATATAGAAATTGAAGAATCATGTGATATGAGGGAGCCAGAGAATATAGGCGAACCAATGAGCTACTCCAAAGTGGGGTAGCATCCGACCAAAAAAAAAAAAATGGGGTACCGAAAGTAGAGGGAAAAAAAAAGAACATTAAAATGAGGAACCCATTTGACCTACCACACTGAGTATTAATAAGATCACAATTTTTTTTGGTGGGGTGACGTCAGAGAGCAGAAATATCATGTCATCCACCCAAGTGGTGGATTTGACTCCTGGAAGAGTCCGGAGAGAGGCGGTGGATGGCGTAGGAAAGAGCGGCTAATTCCCTAAAGAATCTTTAATTTTATATTCAATTTCAATTCTGTCCTAACTTTTTTTCTAAAAAAGTTATCGATTTTCATTTGAATCCCAAATATGCCCATCTATGCAAAGACCATCATTGATTTCTTCAAAATTATCAAGAGGTTATTATTGTCCCATAAAAAGGTGACGTTGTTGAGAAAGATAAATTATGATAATCTAACTACACTTGGTGTTGATATTTTAAAATAAATAGTGGTGATTTTTGGAATGGTGGGCGGATTTGGGACTACAATAAAAATTAGGGAAAATTTCGTTTAAGGCCCCGAAGTGCTCTTGATTTTTTAAATAAGGGCCCAAAATGAACCACGTTTCAAATAAAGGCTTGGAGTGTCTTTTTTGTTTCAAAAAGGGGGCCTGATCAAAGGTGTTTTTGTCATTTTCTTTTTTGATTTTTTTTTCTTTTCTTTTTTTACCGGTTTACCCTCTCCGAATACTGTTCATCGTCTTCCACCTTAGGGCACTGTTCATCGTCTCTTCAACCCAAGCCTCACCTTCGGCAAGGCAAGCGCAGACCTCGATTTGCCCGGGTAGGCTAGCAAGGGCCGCTCTTTGCTCGCCCAGGCAAAGCCGCCGAGGCCAGCCCTTGGCTCACCGGGGCGAGCAATCAATCCCCCATTCCAGTATCCACCAATCTGATCTCCCTCTGAAGCAAGAAGACGAATCGCGGAAAGATGCATGCGCAATGCGCTCTCGCTTCCCAGTCCCCTTGTCTCGTTAAAATTATTAGAGCTTTGCTTCGTCTTCATTGACCCGAACCCACACACAGGTCTTCTCCTACTTTCCGAACTCCCAACACAAACTCTCTCTCTAACCCATTTAATATGGGCTCTCTACCCAACGGTCCCCTGAGTCATCGAGCTTCCCAGTTTCTCCCACTGTAAGGGCTTCCTCTTCCTCCTCCTCCTTCCATCTTCTTCTTCTTCTTCTTCCCATGGCATTTTGGTGAAGTGCAGGATAATGGCGACGAGTTCCAGGGGATTTGCGACTCAGCTCGACTTCAAGCTTGAGTTTGCACTCCCCCGAAGCAGCAAGCTGGAGTTGGGGAAGAGGGCGAGAAGGAGACGATGAACAGTGCCCTAGTTTGAAGACGATGAACAGTGCTCGGAGAGGTAAACTAGTGAAACGAAGTAAAAAAAAGAAAAGAAAAAAATCAAAAAAGAAAATGACAAAAACACCCTCGGTCGGCCCTTCTTTGAAACAAAATAGGTACTTTAGGCCCTTATTTGAAACGTGATTTACTTTGGACCCTTATTTGAAAAAATAAGAGCACTTCGGGCCCTTAAACGAAATTTTCCCTAAAAATCAAAAAAAAAAAAATCAAGCAGGATAGAGATTTAACCTAAAGTTATGGCTTTCTTTTTTTTTTCTTTTTTCTACAAAATTAGGCTGAGGAAAGTGATGATACCTTTTTTTTTTCTTATTATTGGTTCGATCAATTGATTTAACAAGTCCAATCTTTATTTTGTTCGACGAAAGTGGTCAATGTCTATATTTATAGATTGAACCAATTTAGACTTCCACTTGATATTTTAAATGGTTCGGAGTTTCACCACATGGTATACAATTTATTTGGTCAATCTAATTATCAAGACATGAAAGTATTATAAAAAATTGAAAAGAACTGCAAATAAGTCTTTCTTTTCAACTCGTTTATCTAATTTTACCAATTGAGTTGGTCTCTTAGCTCAAATGTGAGTTAATATGTTTCCAAATTTTCTATATTAAGCATATTTTCATTTACACATCTTAAATTTTCAGAATTATTAGTAATGTGTCCCATAAAAATTTAAATGGTGTCAGGAGGTCTTGAGTCGATGCTGCAAGGAATAAATAAACACGAATTTGTCAATCCACAAACGTGAGTAAGCACTCACGTTACTTACACGATATCGCACACGCACAAACTTACTACGGGAAAAACCTCTTCATTTTCATTAATTCATCAAAGGATAAATTTTATTACGTGCGAAAACAAAACGAATAAATGCTTTTGTCCACTATTGATGAATCGGAAACGATGGTTGAGGGGTCGTTATCTTCCGAATGCATCACATTCCACTTAACTGTGCACTCGGCAATCACATACATAAAAGAATTTTATGATTTTCGCATGTTCTAATTCTTTACGAGGAAAATTTCAAGCAAAGGCCTAAAGCACCGTTACTTGAGAAAATAAGGATTTGAAATATACCTTATTTAAAAAATGCTCTCATTATTTAAAAAAAAAAAGCCTAACCAAGGCATTTTGGCCATTCACTTATTTGTTTAGTTTTTTTTCCTTTTTTTATTATTTTTTTCCTTCCTTTTCGCTAATGGCCAGCCAGCCATATCGGGCATTGGCAAGGGCTGGGTGGGTTACCCTCAACAAATCTAGGTGAGGATCGTCGAGCCCTCACCGGCCAAAACAAAGAAAAAAAGAAATGAAAAAAAGAAAAAAATCAAAATAGTAAATGAACATAATGACCTGATGAAGGGCCCTCTTACGAAATAATTAGGACACTTCGTGTTTTTATTTGAAATAAGATTCATTTTAAGTATTTATTTAAAAAATTAAGGGCAATCCAAATTTTTATTTAAAATTTTCCTTCTTTATACGAAAATTACCTGTATATTTGTGTGTGTTTGTTTTTTTTTTACGACCAAGTATAATTAGTTTTGCTTTGGGGGGGATCTTAGAGGGGGGGCCGGCCACCCTTATTAGGTGGCCAGAAAAGTGGGGAGGGAGTCAGCGACCAACAACCCACTCGGACAAAAAGTGGAGAAACAGCCGTCGTGAGGGGAGACCAATGGCGTGGCTTTCACTGCTACACTCGCCCCTTGTTGGCTGACACGGTCCAATCGGTTTGATCATGGCGCCACCTCGTCCATTGCCGCCCCCAACGAGGTTGTCGATCCTCCAAAGTTCGGAAAACGACAACTCAATCCGGTGAGCAAAAAAAAATGCTGATATGTTCAGAAGGATTACATAAATCGAATTTTGATAGTTTAATGATAATACTAAACATTAAAGGAAGTTCGAAAAATGCATGTTCTTTATGAGTAAAATGCTCGTAAATCATATGAATTGGTCGACTTAGTAAGACAATCAGAATCTGCTTTCTTCCCCAGCAGTGCTGTGTTTGTTTGGAGGAAAAAGTTTTTGTGGAAAATATTTTTCGGATTTTCCGGCGTTTGGGGGGCAGAAAATAGGTTAACCCCGGAAAATATTTTTCTCCTATGGAAAAATCCCTTTGAAAATTGTGGAAAACGATTTCCTCTTTTTAAAAACGGAAATCATTTTCCGTCGACCGTGGCCGTCGGTCCCCAGCCATCGATCGCCGCCCATGGCCACCCGCCGCCGCTCGCCGCAGGTCGCCGGCCGCCAGCCGCCGGAAAATCAATTCCTTGCCAAACGACGGAAATTGTTTTCCAGTTCATTCTTAAGTATTAACCAAACACCGGAAAATATAGTTATTTTCTTGGAAAATGACTTCCTGGAAAATATTTTCCCCCAGGAAGCCATTTTTCGTGAAACAAACGGAGCCTTAGGTTGGAATGTTACTGGCCACCCCTCTCAAATTAGGTCAACAAAGTACGCATTTCTCTAGCACCGTCTCACCACGCACCAGCCCTATATAGATTGTTTATGGTCGGGCGATGATTAACGGGGTCTTAATTGATCCCAATGCTTTATATTCTACGCGAAAAAAAACTAGCACAAAACCCTAAGATCTCCTCTCCCTCCCCTCTCTCTTCCCCTTCCTCTCCATGCTCATACATCTCTACCGTGCGTTGGCTTGCCATACTGTCTTGTCACTTCTTTTCTTGTCCCTCACCGCTATTGAGGCACAAAGGACTCCAAATTGCATCGGCAAGAGGGTAGCGGTGGGAGTGGTGGCGAGGCTAGTGGGGGTGGTGGTGGAAGTATCAGAATAGAAAATTTTGAATTCGAAACGTTCCAAGTCTTTATTTGCCTTTCCAAGCTCAAACCAAAGTGCCTCTTGCTCGTGAGTGGAGTGTGAGAATATTCATATATTAAACGAGTATTCATTCAACAGTTTAAACTTTTAAAATAATTTATAATGATCCCATCAAATCTCACGGTAAAAAATGAAGTTGACCCAGCAAAGGTTCAAGATAATGACATGCGCTAGTGATAAAAAAAAGATCAAAAAAGAAAATAAAAACAACAGAACATTTCAATCAGTCATTTTTAACATGTCAATTATGACATTGTCATTTAAATTTAGAGAGTCCATGTCCTCATATAAGCATGGCATTCACTGGATCGTGTCTAAATATTTCATGCTCCGCTTGTCACCTTCATGTTTCCAACCTTTTTTTTCGCAAGCATTCGATTTTGGAATGTGGTTCATACTCTTCATCTATAAAAAGGCATGGGAGCCATCAAAGGGTTTTTATAGTTTGAATTTGTATTTTGTTGAACATTTGGGCTTGGACCTATGAAGCTATTGCTATATGATTGAAGAATTGTAATGAAGATATTTGATCTGCTAATTATAATGAAATCATCCATTCGATGTAATGTCGATTGTTTGTTTGAAGAAAAATGATATGGTGCAAAAACTTGTCCCACATAAAAATGTTAGTAGTTTGTGAGTCACTTTATAATTGTGAAGGTCTTCTAGTCTTACAAATGAAGACAACAGGCTTGGTAGGCTAAACCCATGTTAGCGATTTTGGCGTACTTAGCACTTTGCGTTTTGCGTTCATGCGGATCGAAAATAGTGTTAATAAACAATTATATAATTTTTATTTATTACTTTCAAAACAAGGAGTTAATATTTTTATTTTATATTTTAATTTTGAATTTAATTTATTTTTTACCTAATTGATATAAGACACTCTTACAAGCTTTGGAAGATTTATGTCCGTTTCGAACATAACTACCCAAATCAATACTCTTACAATCTTTGGAGTATTTGTGTCTATTCAAACATAAACATAAAGAGTAGTGTTCAAATTAACATACTTTTGAAAATGAAGAGTTGTGTAGATTTTTTCAGTTTTCAAACATGAAGGTGTGTCCTTTTCTTATTATATAATCAGCTATTCTATTCATCTTTTAGTATTTTAAATTTTGTTTTTTTTTTCATCTTTTTGTTTTTTCTCAAGGAAATACAGCATTCTTCTCCAATTATTTCTCTTGAGAAATCTTGAAGAAATATCAAAATTACTATCAGCTATTCTTACTTGAAACTCTATTGTATCCTAGAAGATATTTGCTAAAAATCATTAGTAATGTTATGGGGTAGATAAATCCTTAAAGAGAAAGTTATCACGACTCAATATCTCATTTCATTTCATCCCATTTTGGATGATAATTTTCAAAATGTAACTCTAATTTAAGAGTAAATTAAAATAAATCACGTGTCTCGATTTCTCTTTCTTGCCTTTTACTCTTTATTTGATTATATTTGTGCGCATGATCTTTACACTCTATGCCCCAAGGAAAATGGTTTTCCTCTTAATGACACGTAAAACAACCACATGAGCTTCCACTTTCCACCTCAAGTTCATGGAAATTGATCGATAGGGTTGGCCAATCAAGGGATTAGGGTTCCACCTGGAGCACACGCAAGATGCATAAATTAAGACGGATTATTATAAAAGGGAAGAGACAGAGAAAGAAGTGATCGAGGTCACAAGTCAACCACACAAGATCGTGACGATGACGACGACGACGAGGACGCTTGTGTTAGTGGGCAACGCATGTCATACTAAAGAATAGTAAGCAAAGGAACCATTTCGTATGGCCAAACTACCACCACGGAGCTACTCTCATCTCCGTCCATTCTTACCGTTCTATATCAATATCGAATCCATCTCATCTCAAGAAAAAAACTCTACTCATTAAAACAATTCAAATCATTTCATGTGATCAATCCTTTCAAAGAAGTAATTCGGTCCATCCTACCCCTTATTATATGCGTGACTCTATCCATCCTACCCTCTTTGCTGTTCGGCTCACTTGAGATGGGTTTGCTCGTTACGCTTACATTAAATTTTTATCACTAACTAATAAAGCATATTCAAACATATCTTCTTATTTTGGCAATCTAGGTAGATTCTACATATTCTATATTTGCAACATTTGGGAGATATTTGAACTCTTGGCTGGACTAAATGCATGGAAACTCATCCAGCTCTTCATCTTCAACTGAGTGAACGATCTCGACACGGAAGAACCTTTTTTTTTTAAATTTAATGAATGTGGGTCACTTCCCCATCCACGTGCATTCCATAAGACTTTGTCATAAGATGGCAGACTTGATCTCTCGAGGTCATTTTGAGTTACTACGTTACGATTGGTTTTATCAATCAAATCATCCATAAATTAGCACTCCATTTATTTAGCAGAAAGTAAATAATTTAAAAAATATTTTCCTAAAAATAATAACATATATTATTTATAAAAATAAGTGAACGGAAAATATTTTTATTATCCACGAAAATATTAAGACATAAATATTTGCCAATAACGAAAATATTTTTTGTTGACTAATAATTATAACTAATACAAACAATTATTTTTTTATAAAATATTATCCAAACCATTCATTCTTCGTCGATAAATAAATGAAGTGTAAATCTATTCTTATGCGCACATTCTCATTTGCCGACAATCACCGCCGGAGCTTCTCCATCCAATGATAATTTCGTGGGAAGTTTGTGCGGAAGTCGAATGTCAACTCACAGGGTTAGAGGAAAATGCTTCCTTTTATCCAATTTTCAACAACGAGCACTTATAAGATCCGCAATTAAAGTGCTGCCTTTTTTTTTTTTTGGGTGCACGCAAGGGTTGTCCAAATAAAGTAGCTTTTAGTGCTTCTTTTGCCCCCACTTTAATAGATACCATTCGAAGCATGTACGTAAGGATTCAGCAAATCTTGCGTGTAGAAACATGGTGGATGCCAATTTTTCCAACCATTTGCTCCTTTTTATTCGCTCACAATCATGGCGGATCTTGAATATATTTCTTCGTACGTCGAGAATTTTCTAAATCAATTGTACAGTCTCTTTCTCAAATGCGACAGAAGCGTGTAGGTGTAAATTTTTATAGTCATAAGCATAATGAGTCCGCTACGTACCTAACCTAACATATGGGAGATTTATGTGTGAGTTTACGAATATTCCAAGGACCCTTATTTCTCACATCGAGCGTGCCCACGTAAGTTTAGAGAAATCGAAGTATGAGCTGACAACAAATGACCCCAACGCACGAAATGTCGGGGGTCTCACTGTTCGATCAGCAAACGAGGATTTTTGGCTTGTGTTTAAGTTGGCCTGTTTGCTGATCAAAGGGATTTTGATAGATTAAGGTTTTGAGCCCATTGTAAGTCTTATATATCATACTCAAATGAGAAATCATTGTAACAAGTGATTATAATAGAAAAACCTAAACATTCTAGTGAAATCTCTTTGCGAAACAGAACCCCATTCTGAGGTGAATCTGAGTAAATTTACGTGTCGTTCTTTTTCTATTTATTGTGATTGTTTTGATTCAGTTTAGGATATAACCCAATAATTTCACGTGTCAATCACAAACGTGGTTGGCTCATCATCTACCTCAATGTATGGTAAAATTCCGCTTTACAACCACGGTCGAAGAATCACAGGAACGGACTATACCCACATGTTAGTGACATGTCACTTTGGAAGCTGAAGTGAAGTGATGGGATGCGATTAACGAGTAGCATTGCCTAGGATATGAGATTACCCTTTGGAAGCTGTACCGATTGATTAGTGAAAATCATTAATTCCATCACTTCACTTCAGCAGTCGAGTTCTTTCGAGATTAAACCTGGGTCTTCTTATATTACAGCATTATATAATAATGCTCAAGCATTTGCTCGCATGATGACTGAGGTTTCGTCTACTAGCTAACAATTTCCAGCTGAGCTTAACCAAAATTTTGGTGTTAACAAAACTTCATGTGTTCTTCTTCTGTGACTATCTTGTGATTAACATATTTGATGGCTGTTTGCCACAGAAGAAGTAACAATGCCAGTAGTGGCCTCATGGACACATGATTCATTCTTCTGTGGATTTACAAGTATGCATCAGAGTTCAAGCTTCATAGAATACAGTTGAAACTACCAAACAAAACGTGAAGTATTTTCTTATAATCAATCGCCAAGTGAATCTTGTTGTGCATATTAAGTAAACTTAGAAGCATAAACATGTGACAGGAGCTTCCCCTGATCTGATCTTCTTTGCCTGCTCCTTAACGTGAGATTCTTCAGTTCTTCTTTTCTCCTCTACTTGTGCCCTTGCTTCTCGAGCGATCTGATCAATTCTTGCTACCTTATATTGGTAATGCTGTTGATTTCTTGACCTTCTCTACTCGAGCTCATTCTGCAATTTGCAAAAACATCATTAGGGCTTTGACATTGTCATCTTTTTAATTAACATTGAAAAGTAACATATGGTAGTAAAAATTTGCATGTTCTAAGTATCACAAATAGAAGTATGTATTGTAATATTAACGCGGAAACAAATCAAGATCCTGCATATTAAGTCAATATGAAAAGACTATAGAAATAATGAGGAATGATAAAGGATACTAGAGATTATGTGGTTTGGTCCGAATATCAGTATCTACGTGCATAAGTAGAGCCAGTAAGAACAATCCACTATAATCGAAGAATCAGAATTACAATCGCTCGTATTTTACACACATAAATTATACCCAAAACCCAAAGTGTTTATAAGTAAAGCAACCTAATTGCATATAGAAAAACTCACGCACAAATCAATGTGTTTAGAACTCCTCCACATGCGACAAAAAAAAAAGAATTCACAATGTTCTCTCTTCCCTTCATTCGCATCGTCCTTTCTTGGAGTCCCTACGCACGGCTTTTACTTTGTGAGGCCTCTTCTACTTGTGCGGCACATTATTAGAGAAAAGAACCCAAACACGTTAAACCCATTCCTTTTACTTTTCTTCCTTCCTCGTATGCCGCTAGGTTCCACTTGCTTTTTTTCGGTCAAAAGTCTTCTCTTTTCTTTTCAATTATAGACAAAGACGTCCAAGTTTCATGTTGATCAAACTTGGACATTCACAAAATCGCCACTGTTCTAAAAGAAAATAATAAAGCAACAAGACTCCAATGAAATATTAGGTTTTGTAATGGGCTCAAACTCAAGACATAATTTAACAATTCTCCACTTTGGCTCGATGTTTGAAACTAAGTCAATAATATTTATCATCCATCCTAACCCTCCCAACCTTACCTTTTACTAAGATATCATAGATAAAATAGTACCTGACATTGATATGCTTCGTCCGCTCATGATAAATCAAATTATATGTTAGATATATCGCATCGTGGTTGTCACAGTGTATATCAATACTTTCTATTCTAACCTACAGTCCAAGAGCAAACCCTGTAACCATATCGCCTCATTCGCTGCAAAAATTAGTGCCATGTACTTTGCCTCAGTCGACAACAAGGCAACATGATCTTGTAAAGATGTCTTCCAACTAACTGCACTACATACAAGCATAAATACGTTCCCTGCTAAAGATCTGCACTCATTCAAGTCATCTGTATGATCAGAATCTACATAGCCAATGGTCTTACTAATATTATTGTCCCTTCGATACACTATACCAGCGTTTGTTGTCCCTTTCAAATACGTGAAGACCCATTTCGCAATTTTTCAATAAGTTTTACCAAGACGCTTCATATAATGACTGACTACTCCCACAGCTTATGAAATATAAAGTTAAGTGCATACCATAACATACATAATACTATCCACTGCATTATAATAAGGAGCACTAGACATATGCCCCACCTCCTCCTCAGTCTGCGGTGATAACCTCACTGAAAGTTTAAAATGCTTTACTCATTGTGTACTCACGGACATCGCTTACTGCATATTAAAACGTGTAACAATCTTCTCAATATATTTCTTTTGAGGCAAACGTAATACTCCTACAATCTTATCACACAAAATCTCTATATCCAAAATTTTCTTTGCAATGCCTAAATATTTCATCTTAAACTCAACACTCAACTACCTTTTTAGCAAATCAATATCAGATATACTCTTAGCTGCTATCAACATATCATCAACATATAACAATAGATATATCAAAGACCGATCATCTAGTCTCCTAAACTAAACACAGCTATCCATCTGACTTTTTGAATAAACCTGACTAATCATGAAAATATCAAAATGCTTATACTAGTGTATAGGAGATTGTTTCAGCCCATGTAATGATTTTTTTAATAAGCAAACATGATCTTTCTTACTTAGAATAGTAAATCTCTCTAGCTACCTCATGTAAATTTACTCCTCTTACTCATCGTGAAGAAATGTCGTTTTCATATCTAACTATTCTAACTAAAGATCGTGTGCAGCAACTAAGGCAAGTAAAACATAAATAGAAGTATGTCTTACCATGTGAGATAACACCTTATTATAGTCAATGCTCTCTCTCTCTCTCTCTCTCTCTCTCTCTCTCTCTCTCTCTCTCTCTCTCTCTCTCTCTCTCTCTCTCTCTCTCTCTCTCTCTCTCTCTCTCTCTCTCTCTCTCTCTCTCTCTCTGTGTACCCCTTTATAACAAGTCTTGGCTTATACCTCATTGCTTCGACACTAGGAATGCCCTCTTTTCCTTTATATACATATTTACTTTCAACAATCTTCTCGCTCTTTGGTACTTTTACTAGCTCCCATGTCTGATTTAGATGGAGTTATTCTATCTCTTCACTCATAACCTCTAGCCATTACAACGACTCCGAACTAGCGATCTTCGTAGAGTAAGATGAAGACTCATCTATCTCCACCTCGTCACCTACAGTCAAAAGCATAAGCAATATTTACATAAGCATAACGTACTAGTGATTTGATCTACCTTCGTTATCTGCTTGCAGCTATGTATGCATCCGAGTTCAAACTTCATAGTATACAATTGAAACCACCAAACAAAACGTGAAGCATTTTCTTATAATCAATCGGCAAGTGAATCTTGTTGTGCATATTAAGTAGACTTAGAAGCATAAACATGTGACATGAGCTTCCCCTGATCTGATCTTCTTTGCCTTCTCCTTAACGTGAGATTCTTCAGTTCTTCTTTTCTCCTCTGCTTGTGCCCTTGCTTCTCGAGCGATCTGATCAATTCTTGCTACCTTATATTGGTAATGCTATTGATTTGTTGACCTTCTCTCTTTGGCATTGTCATCTTTTTAATTAACATTGAAAAGTAACGTATCGTAACAAAAATTTGCATGTTCTAAGTATCACAAATAAAAGTATGTATTGTAATATTAACATGGAAACTAATCAAAATCCCGCAAATTAAGTCAATATGAAAAGCCTATAAAAAATGAGGAATAATAAAGGACATCAGAGATTATGTGATTTGATCTGAATATCAGTATCTACGTGCATAAGTAGAACCAACAAGAACAATCCACTATAATCGGAGAATCAGAATTACAATCGCTCGTATTTTCCACACCTAAACTATACTCGAAACCCAAAGTGTTTACAAGTAAAGCAACCTAATTGGATATGGAAAAACTCACGCACAAGTCAACATGTTTAGAGCTCCTCCACATGCGACAAAAAAAAAAGAATTCACAATGTTCTCTCTTCCCGTCATTCGCATTGTCCTTTATTGGAGTCCCTACGCACGGCTTTTACTTTGTACGGCCTCTTTTACTTCTTGTGCGGCACATTATTAGAGAAAAGAATCCAAACACGTTAAACCCCTTCCTTTTACTTTTCTTCCTTCCTCGTATGCCGCTAGGTTCCACTTGCTTTTGTACGATCAAAAGTCTTCTCTTTTCTTTTCAATTATAGACAAAGACGTCCAAGTTTCATGTTGATCAAATTTGGACATTCACAAAATCGCCACTGTTCTAAAAGAAAATAATAAAGCAACAAGACTCCAATAAAATATTAGGTTTTGTAATGGGCTCAAACTCAAGACATAATTTAACAATTCTCCACTTTAGCTCGATGTTTGAAACTAAGTCAATAGTATTTATCATCCATCCTAACTCTCCCAACCACGCCAATGGGTGCTCATTCTCCAGAGGCTTTAATTGTGCTCAAGCAAAGCTTGAGCTTCACTAAAGGAACATGCTTCGTCATCATATTTGTTGGGTTCTTTGCTGTAGCAATATTTTTCACAACAACCTTACCTTTTACTAAGATATCATAGATAAAATGGTACCTGATGTCGATATGCTTCGTCCGCTCATGATAAATCAAATTATATGTTAGATATATCGCATCGTGGTTGTCACAGTGTATATCAATACTTTCTATTCTAACCTACAGTTCAAGAGCAAACCCTGTAACCATATCGCCTCATTCGCTGCAAAAATTAGTGCCATGTACTTTGCCTCAGTCGACAACAAGGCAACATGATCTTGTAAAGATGCCTTCCAACTAACTGCACTACATACAAGCATAAATACGTTCCCTGCTAAAGATCTGCACTCATTCAAGTCATCTGCATGATCAGAATCTACATAGCCAATGGTCTTACTAATATTATTGTCCCTTCGATACACTATACCAGCGTTTGTTGTCCCTTTCAAATACGTGAAGACCCATTTCGCAATTTTCCAATAAGTTTTACCAAGACGCTTCATATAATGACTGACTACTCTCATAGCCTATGAAATATCAAGTTAAGTGCATACCATAACATACATAATACTATTCATTGCATTATAATAAGGAGCACTAGACATATGCCCCGCCTCCTCCTCAGTCTGCGGTGATAACCTCACTGAAAGTTTAAAATGCTTTACTCATTGTGTACTCACGGACATCGCTTATTGCATATTAAAACGTGTAACAATCTTCTCAATATATTTCTTTTGAGGCAAACGTAATACTCCTACAATCTTATCACACAAAATCTCTATATCCAAAATTTTCTTTGCAATGCCTAAATATTTCATCTTAAACTCAACACTCAACTACCTTTTTAGCAAATCAATATCAGATATACTCTTAGCTACTATCAACATATCATCAACATATAACAATAGATATATCAAAGACCGATCATCTAGTCTCCTAAACTAAACACAGCTATCCATCTGACTTTTTGAATAATCCTGACTAATCATGAAAATATCAAAATGCTTATACTAGTGTATAGGAGATTGTTTCAGCCCATGTAATGATTTTTTTAATAAGCAAGCATGATCTTTCTTACTTAGAATAGTAAATCTCTCTAGCTATCTCATGTAAATTTACTCCTCTTACTCATCGTGAAGAAATGTCATTTTCATATCAAACTATTCTAACTTGAGATCGTATGCAGCAACTAAGGCAAGTAAAACATAAATAGAAGTATGTCTTACCACGTGAGATAACACCTTATTATAGTCAATGCTCTCTCTCTCTCTCTCTCTCTCTCTCTCTCTCTCTCTCTCTCTCTCTCTCTCTCTCTCTCTCTCTCTCTCTCTCTCTCTCTCTCTGTACCCCTTTACAACAAGTCTTGGCTTATACCTCGTTGCCTCGACACTAGGAATGCCCTCTTTTCCTTTATATACATATTTACTTTCAACAATCTTCTCGCTCTTTGGTACTTTTACTAGCTCCCATGTCTAATTTGGATGGAGTTATTCTATCTCTTCACTCATAACCTCTAGCCATTACGACTCCGAACTAGCGATCGTCGCAGAGTAAGATGAAGACTCATCTATCTCCACCTCGTCACCTACAGTCAAAAGCATAAGCAATATTTATATAAGCATAACGTACCGGTGATTTGATCTACCTTCGTTATATGCCTGCAGCTATGTATGCATCAGAGTTCAAACTTCATAGTATCCAATTGAAACTACCAAACAAAACGTGAAGCATTTTCTTATAATCAATTGGCAAGTGAATCTTGTTGTGCATATTAAGTAGACTTAGAAGCATAAACATGTGACATGAGCTTCCCCTGATCAGATCTTCTTTGCCTTCTCCTTAACGTGAGATTCTTCAGTTCTTCTTTTCTCCTCTGCTTGTGCCCTTGCTTCTCGAGCGATCTGATCAATTCTTGCTACCTTATATTGGTAATGCTGTTGATTTGTTGACCTTCTCTGCTCGAGCTCATTCTGCAATTTGCGATAACATCATTAGGGCTTTGGCATTGTCATCTTTTTAATTAACATTGAAAAGTAACGTATCGTAACGAAAATTTGCATGTTCTAAGTATCACAAATAGAAGTATGTATTGTAATATTAACACGGAAACTAATCAAAATCCCGCAAATTAAGTCAATATGGAAAGCCTATAAAAAAAAATGAGGAATAATAAAGGACATCAGAGATTATGTGGTTTGGTCTGAATATCAGTATCTACGTGCATAAGTAGAGCCAACAAGAACAATCCACTATAATCAGAGAATCAGAATTACAATCGCTCGTATTTTCCACACCTAAACTATACTCGAAACCCAAAGTGTTTATAAGTAAAGCAACCTAATTGGATATGGAAAAACTCATGCACAAATCAACGTGTTTAGAGCTCCTCCACATGCGACAAAAAAAAAGAATTCGCAATGTTCTCTCTTCCCTTCATTCGCATTGTCCTTTATTGGAGTCCTTGCGCACGGCTTTTACTTTGTGCGGCACATTATTAGAGAAAAGAATTCAAACACATTAAACCCCTTCCTTTTACTTTTCTTGCTTTCCTCGTATCCCGCTAGGTCCCACTTGCTTTTGTACGGTCAAAAGTCTTCTCTTTTCTTTTCAATTATAGACAAAGACATCCAAGTTTCATGTTGATCAAACTTGGACATTTACAAAATTGCCACTGTTCCAAAAGAAAATAATAAAGCAACAAGACTCCAATGAAATATTAGGTTTTGTAATGGGCTCAAACTTGAGACATAATTTAACAACTCTCTACCTTGGTTCGACGTTTGAAACTAAGTCAATAGTATTTATCATCCATCCTAACTCTCCTAACCACACCGATGGGTGCTCATTCTCTAAAGACGCTAATTGTGCTCAAGCAAAGCTTGAGCTTCACTAAAGGAACATGCTTAGTCATCATATATGTTGGGTTTTCTGCTGTAGCAATCTTTTTCACGACAACCTTACATTTTATTAAGATATCATAGATAAAATGATACGTGATGTCGATATGCTTCGTTCGCTCATGATAAATCGAATTATATCTCAGATATATCGCACCGTGGTTATCACAGTTTATATCAACACTTTGTATTCCAATCCAAAAGTCCAAAAGCAAACCCTGTAACCATATCGCCTCCTTCGCTGTAAAGATTAGTGCCATGTACTTTGCCTCAGTCGATAACAACGTAACGCGATCCTATAAAGATGCGTTCCAACTAACTACACTACCTACAAGCATAAATATGTACCCTACTAAAGACCTGCACTCATTCAAGTCACTTGCATGATTAGAATCTACATAGCTAATGGTCTCATTTATATTATTGTCCCTTCGATATATTATACCAACATCTGTTGTCCCTTTCAAATACTTGAAAAACTATTTCACAATTTTTCAATAAGTTTTACCAGGACACTTCATATAATGTCTGACTACTCTCACAACCTTTGAAATATAAAGTCAAGTGCACACCATAACACACATAATGCTATCCACTGCATTAGAATAAAGAGCACTAAACATATACCCCACCTCCTCCTCAATCTGCGGTGATAACCTTACTGAAATTTTAAAATGCTTCGCTAATGGTGTATTCATAAACATCACTTATTGTATATTAAAATGTGAAACAATCTTCTTAATATATTTCTTTTGAGGCAAACATAATACTCCTGCAATCTTATCACACAAAATCTTTGCAGTACCTAAATATTTCATCTTAAACTCAACACTCAACTACCTTTTTAGCACATCAATATCAGAGATAGCCTTAACTACTATCAACATATCATCAACATATAACAATAGATATATCAAATATCGATCATCTAGTCTCCTAAACATTGAACCTAAGTTGCAAGACAAGCCCTTACCAGATCTAGAAGAGGATTATTGGTGACTCCAAATTAAAAATCTTTGCATGTTAAACATTGAACCTAACTTGGAGTCACCAATAATCATTTTATGGTAGGTTAATTAAACACCTAAATAAAGTATAAAAAATACTTTCTTCATACGAATCAGAGAACGATGAACGCTAAAATTTTTATCAATGCTCTTTCGGTACCACTCATGAAAATGTTTAATCTGGCAATTCTTGATAAATTCTGAGTTAAAACTCAAAGGTGAATTTTTTTTGTTGGGTTTTCTTTTTTTATGATTTTTTTATTTTATGTTATTTTTAAAATTTATGGAAAAGATGAAGATGAAATGGTTTTTTTAATCTTAAATAAAATCGAATTTGATTTGCATCACTTTTCCAAAAATTTTAAGAAAATCTTATTATCCTATGTCAAGATCTTTTAGGGATTGAGATGGATCGATCTAAACCTTGATAGATCGATGTTAAAAATTCGAAATACCCACTATTAAAATAATTCCACCCAAAGCCTAATAGATAGACTTATTTTCATACGTGCGATTGCGGATTAAGAAATTTTCCTAATCAATCACATTTTGAAATATTATGAATATCTTTGAGTATCTTCAGGAAATTTTCAAATTATCACAAAATTACACAAAATCTCCCAAAATATTCAAAAATATTCCAAAGGATCATGTATGGTATCTTCTCAAAATACAGTTCAAATATTTCAGCAAAATCAATTCACAGAAAAAATCCAAATCAAAATAGCCAACTATCTTCAAGATATGCTTCAAATTCAAAAAATCATTATGCAACAATAATCGATAGAAATTCAACATAGATTCAACTATATTCAGAATATTATGGATTACAAAGTTACCTAATTAGAAAACGAACCAAAAACTTGAACCCTAAGTGAGCTTCTTGGACCGAACATTGAAGGTATTTTGCACACCTAAAGGAATTTGAAGCAGAAAATCTGCACCTTCAAGCACTGAACAGCAATCATTTTGTGCTAGAAAAGCATGGTAAACAACCCCGAACTGCTGAGCAAAATCTGCACTTGATAGTTAGTGAAAACGCCCAAAAAATATGCAGTTTTTGACTTCAAACGGTCCCGTACAGCAGCAAAAACTAATCCCTCAATAGCAGCAGGATAGACACCGAACAGCAGCTCTGGAACAAGCAGTGAAAAGCGACCGACGGGGGAGAGAGGAAAATTGATCGCTGTGGAAGAAATATGATGTCCAATGGAAGACTTCAGCTAAAGATCTTTTTCTCTCTTTTTTCTCTCCTTTTCATCACGTGAAATCTCAGGATTTTTTTTTTTCCTCTGACCTCTCTCTCTCTCTCTTCAAATTTCGTGGCCTATCACAGAAGAAACAAAAAGCACCGAGGAGACTTAGGGACTTCTCCAAGTCTCAGTTGGTGGAAGTGAGTATGTAGCAAAATTGGAGATATGTCCCTTCGTGCATGACTCCCAAGGAAGCAAAAGGACAAGATAGAGTTTTTATAATCAGTTAACAAAAACTCTCGTTTTCTATCGTCTGATGATGCCTTCGGTCTGGTGGAGAAGAAAGAGTAGAAGTCCTTCGGACTTCTCTGTGAAGTCTTCTTTCACGTTCATTCCATATGGAAAACACGAGAATCCCTTTTCCTTTTTCTTTCTGAGGCTTCCCTTCCTTTTCTCTTTTGGAATGGCTATGGATCGAAGGAAGGAAGAGAGAACCCTTTTCTTATAAGCTTGAGAGTCTAAACTATTGAGCAAAAGAAAATCCCCGGTAGAATATCTGCGCGATAATCTCCAACCGTTCGGCCAGTTTGATATCTATATGGATTTAGCCCAACTAATTTAGTTAGGAATCATCCAATTCAAATCGTCCGCTAGCTTATCAATATCCGAGATTTATAAGATACCGCTAAGTGATTTGCAGGATAATAATGCTCGTGATTTACTCACAAGATAAAGCCAATGAAAGAGTCTGACTTGATAGGCTTTATTTTTTTAATTTTTAATTTTTTTTTTTTTGCCATGAGTGCATTTGCCGCATAATAATTTTGCAGTGTATGTTTGGGCCAAATATGACCCAACCATCTCCTTTTCTTTGCCTTTTTATGGAGCCCATAACCTCACAAATTTCCCTATCCTTGCTCCTCAGAGAATATGGCCACACATATATTCCTCTCTGCACACAATTGAATCATGAATTATAGTCATTGATTCACCTTTTCGTTAAATGAATTTCGGCCATAGGAGAGAAACAACGGACTCAACCACATTTTCGATTTACACAGGTTCAGTCTATTTAATTTAATTAAGCCCATAGCACTCGGTAAATCAACCTACCGTCGATCCGATAAAATATGCAAATGCAATGCCATTAATGCTAAAATTAAACTATCCTATATGAGAAGCTATATGGAAATGATTTAAATATTTTGGGTAGGGACTAAGATTAGTTTCCAGTTTTTTATGCAAAAAATTAATAATTAGGAAAGAGTAGTCAAAATTTAGGTGTCGACAGACATGTCCTAGAGCATGTCTAACAACTAACACAAGGACTTCTTGTCAAATTATGAGTTATATGCATCTCACTGCTCGTTTTGTGAATGCCGATTGGAAGTTGCAAAAGAAAATTATAAATTTTTGTCAAATTCCAGTCATTCTAGCGAGGTGATAGGAAAAGCAATTGAGAAATTTTTTATTGATTGGGGATTCAAACAGTTTTTTCTAGCACCGTGAATAATACGAGGTCAAATAACTTAGGAATTTTTGTACTAAATTACAACTTTTATCTACCTTAATTCCCCACTTTTTTATGTATGATTAAGTCACCAACTAATTTTACATCACTAGCTCTTATTTGAATTAGTTACCAGGGCGTATTCTTTTAAATTACTAAATTTTCTTAGGAAGTTATTTTATTATTTATCAACTTTATTGCTTGACCCTTTGTAGGCTACTATTATGTCCGGTTCCATTTGAAAAACATAATAAGAAAGAAACCAAAAATAAATAAATAAATAAGACCCAACCTGAATTGATTTGTTTTTTGTACTTCGTTTTTCGTTCGAGTCATGGATCGAGGTGGGTAGTATGGAAGCCCAACCCTAATCTACCCATTGACACCCTTGCATATCACAATTTAAAGAAACGTGCGTCTTTACGTGAAAAGAACATAGATTTTCTCTCACGCCCTTATTAGCGCATGGGTTATAATGCAAATATGCTCTGGTATCTCTATTCTCAATAACCAATACATCAAATGTCCTTATTTAAGGTTGCTGGGGACGTTGGGAAAGGAATTTGAGATGGTACAGAACTCTATATCTCCCAAAATTCAGGAAAATTACCGAAAAAAATATCTAAACATATTGTAATTATGACAATTCAGTTGTAAACTTTTTTTTGTCCAATTGAGTTTTAAGTATTTTGCATTTGTGTCACTTCAGTCCATCCACCCATCTTTAGCCATCCCATGTTGACGTGATAATATTTTAATATTTTTTGAAATGTTTTAATTTTTATTTTATTTTCTTTCATTTTCTTTTTTTTTTTCCCTCTCCTTCTTCCTCTAGCCAATAGCCCTTGCCAACCTTTGCCTTCACAAACTAATATTAATAATTTAAAAATTACCACGCCAGTGCTAACTGGCTGACCTAAATTGGTCGGATGGACTGAATTGGCACGGATGAAAAAATTTTAGGATCCAATTGGCCAAAAAAATTCAAAAATAAATTGGTAAAAATGTAATAGGTTTAAGACTTTTTTGGTAATTTTTCTTGCTAAAACAAACTAAATTTTTATAAGATTAAGGCATCTATTTCATTCATGTATCTTAAAAATATGTTTAAACCATGTAAAGTAGAAAATATATTAGAATAAAGTAAAATGAAAAAAATGAAAAAGACGGAATAAATAAAGTGCCTGTAATTATCTTGTATCGATTGGATTTCCCATGAATATTTTGCATTTTGTCTAAAAATAAGGAAAACAATGTGAATCACCCATATCCCCTCACTTTACTAATAAAGTCAATAAATACATTTCGATAGTACGTTCTTGCTAAATATAAAACCTTTTTGTTTGATTATAACAAGGGAAATAGTATTTCTTAATTTTTTTTGTTTTTCCCAGGGGGAAAGAAAGAAGTTTGAACAAAGAGTGGAGTTTAAGAAGTACATGGGCCACATTAAAGAAGGCCCACCAGGTTTGACTTCCTTTAAGACCCACGAGCCCAATCATCTCATTAATAGTGAATATACTCAGAGAAAAACTCAAATTTCTGAGCCCAAATCTGACTCCTTTCCTCGAAACTTTTGGACATGGTAAATACCAGATAGATTAATGTGAAAAATCGTTTCCTAAAGTTTTTTTTTTTTAATAACATCACGTACAAGAGATCATGTCATGACGGATTGATTATACACATTTTATGCGGTTAATTGTGCTATTTATTGTCTTTTATTGGCAAAATATCAAATCCCATCTTAATGTTTAACACTTGTATCAATTATATCTTCACATTTCATCTTCATTTTGCATCTCTAAAAACAAATCTCGAATCTCAAAGACGATTTGCTCCTCTTTCCAAAAAATACTAAGGAAGAACCTCGGTCGGGTCTCTGAAAAAAAGCAACCGCCATCACCAACCCTACCGCTGACCGACACCAACCACCAAAGCCCCATCCGCCGGCCGCCCCACCTCCCCAAACCTATCTCCGTTTCGAGACCAAGCTCTTAACGAAGCTCATGGGCTAAAGCAAAGCTTGGCTAACGATTCTTCAACCAAAGCCATAATGGAAGTTGCAAGCATCTGAGATTTGTCGACAACAGTGATGGCCTCCGACTGAGGAGCAGAGCTTCATCAGATTAGGACAGAGTGGCTGGTCCAAATGAGCAATCAAGAGGGGGATGAATTGGTTTTTCAAGAAAATGCAAGCTAATTTTATATAACCAATCCCAGTAAAAATTTCTTCTAAAAGCAAAGTGAACTAGCAATGTAAACAGTGGAAATTATCGAGTTTACGCAAAATTAAATTACAAATGACCTTCACAGGTAGAGGATCTGATTAGGAACAGAATGGTTAGTTCCAAATAGGCAACCAAAAGGGGGATGAATTGTTTTTTCAAGAAAATATAAACTAATTTAGAATAACCCAACTCCGTCAAAAATATTACCTCTAGCCGCAAAGTGAACTAGCAATATCAAACGGAAAAAAGAAAAAACTAGCAATATGAACAGCAAAAATTAACGAGTTTAAGAAAAGGAGAAATTGCTTATAGAGGTTCGGCTTATAGAGGTTCGGCTTGGGTGTGCGTACGCCTCTCTTCCAACTCAAGCAACCCAAAATAGGTCGAATTCCACACTAGTCTTGTCGAGTGAACAAGCGCCATCTCATTACAAGCACAGAACTTGACGTCACGTGAAATCCGACTACCTTCTACAGCAAGCCCGCTATAGACTAAGTAACTAAGTATTGGAACCTCCAGTAGTCGTTCTCGCACCCGGAGTTACAATCTACATGTGTACATGTGCACGTCGTCTCCTCGCTTTACATCAATATTCTTCCGACATAATGTAGACATGCGGGTATGCCTTCTTTAATGTTACATACATTTGTCATTAGCAATTCAGGTGTCCCATGTCATGGACGCTATCGTCGGTCACATATAATGTGTCCAGAACACTCTTGGGATAAAAGTTAGCCGGCATTTTTCAAATTAAGGTTTTCAAACAGCTTGAAAATCAATTCCACCTTGCAGACTCTTCTGTCTTCTTATCCCCAACTTAATGCTAGAATATTGGCCGAATATTTTAAAAAATATATCGGTGGAAGTTGAACTGTCTAAGAAACAGTGAAGACAAAAAAAAAAGGGGGGGGGGGAGATTAGAGAATATTAGATGCCAGGATTAATACACCTCTTCTGTATAATATGGTCATTATTAATTTAATTGTAATTAGTTTATCCATGCGGCATTACGTTTGCTATGGCCCATTTGTTTTGTGGAAAGTAACTGATTTAGAAACTGTTTTCCAACAAATGATCCTTACGTCGCTTGCATAAATGAATGGACAAAAAGAATTTTCATCTTTTCACAAAGATGCTTAAAAAGTGTATAGACATAAGTTGTTATTCAGAATGAAGACATTTTTTATTGGCTGCTTATTTTAAACGTTACAAGTAATCAATTTTAGGATTTAATTAATTGAAATTAGAGTGTGAATGTTGGTTTAAGATGTACACTTGTTACCTAACCACTTCAACGGGGCACATCGGATTCCAATACCATACCTAAAAGGGGGTATCTAAGCTTGGAAAATAATGAAAATGAGTTGTTGAGCTTTCTAGTCGTGTAAGCATGTGAACATAAGTGTGTACTATGAAGCATGAATTGTATGCATCCTGCTTCTGGCTTGAAAGAACATAATATATGGCGACCTTACACAGATACCGAAGTAGAAAGAAAATTCACATATTCGATTCTCGACAAGTTGAGTTAAATCGTGAAGCGGTCGATTCAGATGTGATATATTCTCTTTTCAAAGAACTGTGTCGGCACATTTGAAAGTCGTGTGTGTCCTCTCCGGATAAAACCTTAGCTAATAAGTAATTGAGCCAAAAATTCCGTTATCCATTTTTACTGGTATCTAATGGGACCTTCTCCTTCACTTTGTTTTTTTTTTTACCCTCTCTTTTTTCCATTTTATTTAAATATATGACGACTCAGAAAATATTTCTGATTATAAAACTAAGGAAACATCAAATCATTTAGAAATATGAGTAGATCGGTCAAACATACCTTACACATATCAAACATATTTTCTAGCGGCCCCATACTATTGCGGGTCACTATTGTTACTTTTATACATTGCATGGTGAGACAGATGTCAACTTATAGTTGGCGGCCAGTCTTTGGATATGCTTTTTGAGAAAATTCCTTCGGCTTCCAAAAAAAAAAAGTTAATCTCTGACGCGAAAATGAAAATTCAAACAAATATTAGGTTTTTATTTTATTAGCAAAATTTTAAAGAAAGGATAACAAAAATAATTGAAAGTTTCAGCAAGCAGTATGGGGTTATTTGCAAATTCCTTTTTTTTTGGGAGAATTATTTTTTAAAAAAAATCTTAAACCTATTGTACGGATGTTAGTTCAATTCTAAATTTTTAATTCATCCAATTTGATTTAAAACGTTGTTACCATATGCCCATATAGTCTTTCCAATTAGTTTTGATTACAAATCATTAATATGGATACTGACTATCTTACATGGAATGGTCTTGCTGATATGAATATTTTTCGCAAACTGTTTCTAAATTTTTTTTTCGAATTTCCTTTTTTCTTTCTTTTCTCTTTTTTCTCCACGGTAGTCCAAAAAACGGAAAATAAAAGAACAAAAATAATTTTAAAAATTGAGAATGCTTATAAAAAAAATTATAAAAGATGCCCGCATATTTAGCCATACCACGCAAAATAGCCGTTGTATACATCAGTGATTGCCGTCGAAAATTAGCCGAAATGAATACATTAACAAATCGTCAAAAAGTTTAGCACTAAATTAATCAAATTGAAAAGTTTAAACTTAAATTAACATTCATCTAATATGTGTTTTTTTTTATCGAAGGTGTCCGGGCCAACGTCTGTACGGATCGCGCACCTCGACTAACATGTTTAGGACCTTTTTAGTAACTTTTCTCTTTTTTTGTTCCAACTATTTTATTAAAGATTCTTTTATTTTGGTGGTATACAAACAAAACATCCTTAGGGAAAATTTCTTTTCAGTCTTGAAGAATTTAATCTGCTTCAATCATTTCTGTTTTCTTTTTAACCAACGTAACCAAACAACAAGCACTCGATTAATCATCATGGCATTTGAATGTCTTTTTCAAACATTCCATGTAGTCACAACAGGCCTCGCAATAAGTAAAATAAGATCTACACTACAATAATATCAAGAGAAAAATGATTCAAATGGTCCGTGAATTTTGGCCCAACATGCAACGTTCAAGACACGCACATCTTATTTGGACCATCTCTATGTCATTTTTGCCTAATATCAACTCTAACTTTATTGAAGAATTTCTCGTGCTAACATCAGACACTCCAACAATTAAGCTAATGGAAATAATCAGGTTCTTATTGTGTCAAAATCCAGCAATGTAATTTTCAACCTAGGGCACGTTATGATGGACCACATTGGAATTTTTGGCCTACCGCTAAACATTAAAGTGCACATCGACTTTTTCCCCCCTTTTGAATGCCAACACCCTGGAAATTGGATACTTGCTACAATAATGTCCAAATTTTTTCTATTTCATGCAAACTAGTAGCTAGAAAATTTAATTGGCTTCACGTGCATCAATTATTACACTGCCCTCCCCACATGATTTCAACAATTTACCTTTTTGGCCCTGTGTGTGTATGTGTATATATATTCCCTGTGGGCTCCACAACTTTAGCCAGCCTTTAAAAAAAAAATAATACTAGGAAGAAAAAATTAAATAATTTGGTAGGGCTTTGGCAAAAATTGGATTAGCTAAGTAGGGACGGTTGGGGATCACTTTCACGAGGGGGGGCATCTCTTCGTCTTGGAATAAAGAGAGAAGTTGTTGGTAATCCCGAAAGAGCAACCTAGGATTAGCTTCTTGCCACAGCATTAATTTTGAGCACGACTTTGAGCTGTGAAAAACTCAAATTTTGGAATTAATTGGCCGATCATTTGTTAATTGGGTATTTTGGGAAAATTTAATTTGGTGGTGTCGTCATTGAGTTTAGGGATTATTTGTGTTTGGATCGCCCAACAATGCATGGCACCAATATTATATTTACTTGGACCGTTCTAGGATGATGCTGTGACATTAGGAATATAACAAGTACATCTCCATTCGACAAATCTGAAAAAAAATATATAAAAATGAACAGAATGGGCAAAAAATAATAATAATAATAATAATAATAATAATAATAAAAGAAAGGGGGGCGGGGACAATGTTAGATTGATATCGCATTCATAATCCGGTTGGCCGCATGTTGTCCGTGCATCCATCCTCTCCATTTCTCCCTCAAATCTTTTCTTTATTTCCTTTGTGTTTTTCCTTGTTGCTAATATGGTGTTGTATTGCTATCCTATCACAAGTATTTTATGGGGAAAAATTCGATAAACGACAATCGCAATATATCAAATTGAAAAGAAATATAACTCTAATTTCGAGATATCACGTCACGATCATCGACATATCGATGACCCTAAATGCCAATTCATCTTTTAATTCAAATGACCATCAATGGAAATTATTCACCAACCCTAGCATATTTCTATTCCCTACTTTCGACGGTCGAGTCCAATTTTACCTTCCCTTAGTGGAATCCCATGTTCAGAAAAAGAAAATTGTGTACTTTGTCAAACCGGGCTCCGCATGTCCACAGATGATTGGAAAAGATAACCTGTCTTTTTCCTAAGCCAAAACAGTTGTCCCCATTGACTTTTCAAATAGGAAAAAGAAAGAAAAAAAGGAAAATTTGGATGCCACCATGAAATGTAAACGATGTCTTGTGACCTGTCGGTTGGCATCTAAGTCACTGTGCTTTTGCGCTCGTTGAGAACGAGAGGGAAAAAGTCAGAACGCCCACTTACTCCTTTAACATTTTGTGTAATCATTTTCATCTCTTATGATTCTTTTTTATCTCGAGCCATGTTTTTTCATTTTCTTTCTTTATTATTTTTTTTTTGCTTTTCAATTGTTAATTACATAATCACGCGAAAGATTATACAAAGTTTTTTTATTTGTAACTGTATTCTTTCCCTTCAAAAAACGCCTTTATCAATGTGAAGGAAATCTTTTTTTTCGATTAAAATGCCAGTCATAATATGCACCGATTGATCGCATGAGAGACGTAATCAAAGTTTCGATAGGAACTTGGTGAGAGTCGAGTTCTGAGGATACGGTGGTATGAAGAGGAGGGCGCCGCACAAGACAAATTCTGACTAATTTAAGGTCTATCCATGATAATTTGAAAATTTGAGGGGCTAAAATGTAATCCCAATCCCCAAATTTCGTTTTGAAGAAGCAAGGTAGGAGTGGCTCCAATGTGGAAGGACTGCGACATTATGGCTGATACTGATATAGATGTTCCAATACGTTTGGCTTGAATATGTACTAAGTATTTCTCTTTTTTTTTCTTTTTTTACTTGTTGATTTCATAACTATTGTTGGTCAACGACTTGGAAATTGTAGTTGATAATTACGTTACTCCACCTCATATTGTCAGTGAATTTCGTAACTACATACATGAAAACTACTAAAATAGCTGAAGAAAAAAATTAGGAGAGGTAGTGCCAAGAATCAATATATTAACCGGGCTCTAAAATAATTATTATTAAGCAATCAGTTTTTCTGAAGCCCTATATATGTATAAATATAAGAAAATAACAAATGCGGATTTCATGATTAATGTAGAAATTGTCATATTGCAATCTTTCTTCTTTCTTAGTTTAATCCCAAAGAGCAACTGGGATATTTAGAACATTTCAATAAACAAATATATAAAGAAAAAGGTTACAAAATATACGTTAGAATATTCAAATTCACAATACTAAAACTCATTAAGGTTATTTCTTTATTTATTTATTTTGGTGTTGATGGGAACTCATGGTACGGAAAGAGACAAGCACAAACCTAATACAAGGCAAGATGAGAAATACTCGTTACAAAGAGAATGATCCATTACTTGCAAATTATAGTCTTATGTGTCGTTTTCAATAATAATTATTAAGCATTAATCGTTTTGTTTTTCCATAAATTACATGGATTCACTCCAACGTGATCCACATCATATTCAAAAGATAAATAAAGAGTTTTTTTATAGCACTTGAAAATTGTTCATGTACGTCATTATACAAACAAATATAAAAGTAAAATAAAAATACAACACAACATCATATGCTAAACTCGTATATGAATCACAATTTCTTATTTTTTTCTTCATGATATAATTATTTTCCATGTTAACATAATAGCACAAAGTTATGGGAAATTACGCACTTGATTTTTGATCCGCGAAGGTTGCACTTCATTTTGTGGAATAGTCAAATGAGAGTCCGGAGATGACAGGCTGACTCTCGAAGGAAAGACAAAACAAAACAGGTGAGGTCGACCCACACATACTTTTAATATTCGTCAAACCTAACGACAACCGCAGTCTTTTTAATCACAAGACCAACCAATCTCATCTGCCTCTTTTTTTTTCCCTTTTTTTTTTTGAATTTTTTTCGCCACTCCAAGAACACTGCGTTCCCATCTGGGCCTTTCCCAAATTCAATTCTTTTACCCGTTAATTTATATTCTCCCTCTCTTCTCTCTGAATCTTGCTCTTGGGTTCAGAGTGTGTGGGGGTTTGTGGGGGAGGGAGAGAGAGAAAGAGAGAGCAGTGAGTGGTTGAGCTGAAAGTGGCAGCATAGAGATCTGAGTCTGAGCTGCAACTTTGGAGCTTGCTTAGGGAAGAAGCATTTTGAGCCAGAGTTCGGGGTAATGAGTGTTCGCTCGATCCAACGTTGAAAATGTTCTTCTCTCTCTCTCTCTCTGCGAGAACCTTTTGAGCTAACAATGAGCTAACTTTTTGAGCGACTGCGATAACTTCCAATCTTCTTCTCGAAGATTGTATCTTCCCGTTTCAGTCTCACCAAGAAAAGGCGAAAAGGAGAATGCCCATTTGTCTCTCTCGCTCACATTCCTTCTTTAGCTCGAGATTTTGCAGCTGTTGCTCCCGTAGCTCTGATGCCAACTTTCCACATTCTCGAAGGGAAAGAAGAACCAAGGTCCTCTCTCTCCTTTCCCCCCCCCCCCCCCCCCCCCCCTCTCTCTCTCTCTCTCTCTCTCTCTCTCTCTCTCTCTCTCTCTCTAATTTTGAGAAATTTGTTGGGATTGTGGAATTGGGTGCTGGAGATTCAAGCGAGATTTGGGGTTCAAGCTACATTGTGCTCGCTTATTGGATTGTTTTGGGTCTAATGCAGAGGAGGCCCTAGAAGGAGTGAAGATTGTGAGGGAATGGATCTCTTTTTTGCTCTGATTTCAAGGGCCCGTTCTAGAAAGGTAGCTGCTTGCTTTCTTGATTTCATCTCAGTTTCAGTGTTAGGGAATGATTCCCAGTTTTGCTCAGCCTGATCAAAGTAAGTTTTTGTTAAGTCTGGGCCTAATTTAGAAGTGAATTTGTTGTTCTCCTGATAGTTCGTTCGTATGTATTCAGTTTCATTTATCCTCATAATTTTGCATGCAGAGCAACGTAGTAGTTGTCCAGAATGCTGGTCTTTTTTAGGAATGATGTAGCTGAAGTTGTGTTGTGTTATTCCCTATTCTTGTGAGGGACCTTGAAAATGGACACTGAACTCACTGGCCTTCTAGGTGTTAGTTCAATTACAACCGAACTGCATCATATGCCACTACAAGCCTGTGAAATAGCTTATCCTTCCATATGTTTGTAAATGCTTTCTGCTTCTCGATAAAGTCAGGGCATTGCTTTGCCTGAAACCTATTGATGATTGTTATCACCACAAGCTGGTGTAATCGTGAAATTTACTGTAATTGCTTGTCCTTCCATATGTCTGTAAATGCTTTTGTTCTCAGTAAGTCAGGCCATTGCTTTGCCTGAAACATAAAAGATTGTGATTCTTTCATGTGAAGGTTTAGAATGCCGTTCTCTCCTACCTTTGCAACGCTGCTTTTCTCTATGTATTTTTCAGCGGATCCAAAGTTGAGCATGCTTTCAATACTAAAGAGATAAAAGGCTTCAAGGAGGGATTTTATCCTTGATGTGGTCCTGTGTGCTCCAGTGCTTCAGCTTTTCTTTGAAAGAGCAGGAATCTTTAAAGTGTCATCTCTTTTTTCTTGAGTAATGTTTATTGGGTTAGAGACTCTTTAGTCCAGTAATGATGTCCAGAAGGCTCATTTTTTAGGTTAAGTCCCTGGACTAATGTCATGCTGACAAACAAATACGACATCCCTGTGTGATTTTGAGATGATGAACAAAAGAAAAATAAGGGATGCTATTAACTAAAGCTAGACTAAAGATAGTGTAGCTACATTCCCTTTACCTATTCAACTTTATGATGTTCTAAATAGTTAGTGTTCTTAGGATATCTTTCTTGACCCCTTGCTAGTTTCTGCTCTGTGGGGAGTCTGCTTGAAGTGACTAGGTTCTGGATCCACCAATCCCCGACTTTGGGTATTTCTTATGTTTCCCATTTGTCCATGGACTACTATTTAGCTATTGTTCATGTACTTCACTTTACGCGTGGTTAGGGCAATTGCTCAGTTAACATCTAATGATTTTCCTCAGTAAATGATACCCTTCTGACTATTAAAGACAACTCACTGAATTATAAACCTAAACAAGTACATTCCTTTTGCCTTTTGTTGCTTCCATGTGGGACCTGCTTTATTCATAGTTATACTTTTTGTAGCTTTTCATCTTAAGAAGCCTCCATTGTTCAAAAAGGTTGTTATGACCGGACATATTCCTTGATTATATTTGACTATTTCTTTGTGTGGATTTGCCATACTCATCATTTTACTCTTTTCCTTGCAAAAGAAAATTAAACATCTCCTTTTACTGATGAAGGCTCCATGAAGTTGATTATTCTTGATCATTACTACTTGGCCAGGGAATACGAAGCAACTGCTGATATTCCAATTACATAGAAGACCATGAAGCGACACTTCTTCAGAGCATTACCTTTTCTATTGCTCTTGTTCATACTTCTCCAAGCCAATGCCGATTTGGATTCAGATAAGCAGGCACTCCTGCAATTTGCGAATGCCGTCCCTCATGGAAGGAAGCTGAACTGGACTGCTAGTTCTCGCATCTGTACTTCTTGGGTCGGTATCACCTGCTCCCAAAATCATACTCGTGTAATTGCCCTTCGGCTCCCTGGAACTGGACTTTTTGGTCCTATTCCAGCCAACACTTTGGGGAAGCTTGATGCACTCATGAAACTTAGCCTTAGATCCAATCGCCTAAGTGGGAATTTGCCATCTGATGTACTCTCTCTTCCTTCCCTCACCATAATCAACCTACAAAGTAACAATCTTTCGGGTGACCTACCCTCTTCACTCTCTCCCCAGCTCAGTGTGGTTGATCTCTCCTTCAATGCCTTCACTGGAGAAATCCCACCTGAAATTAGAAACTTAACCCATCTTACCATTTTGAACCTCCAAAATAATTCATTTCTGGGGTTGATCCCTGATCTCAGACAAACTAGGCTGAAGCAGTTGAACTTGAGCTATAACCATCTAAACGGTTCAATTCCATCTGGGATCCAAAAGTTCCCTGTGTCTTCCTTTTTAGGGAACCCTTTGCTATGTGGCAAGCCTCTGAATCAGTGTTCTTCAATCAGCCCATCACCTTCTCCCTCGCCTTCGTTCTTACCACCCCCACCACAAGAAAAATCCAAGAAGAAACTAAGTCTTGGAATTATTGTTGCCATTGCAGTCGGAGGTACTCTAGTGCTAGCTCTTCTCTTGCTGGCATTAATATTATGTTGCTTGAAGAAAAAACAGACTGAAGATGGTCCCTCGATGAAAGGTAAAGGAGTTCGAACTGATAAGCCTGAAGACTTCAGCAGTGGGGTCCAATCAGCGGAGAAAAACCGGCTTGTGTACTTTGAAGGTTGTTCTCACAGTTTTGACCTGGAAGATCTACTGAAAGCTTCAGCAGAAGTTCTAGGCAAGGGAAGTTGTGGGACCACATATAAAGCCATCATGGAGGATGGAACCACCGTGGTGGTGAAAAGGCTGAAGGAAGTGGTGGCAGAGAAAAGAGAGTTCGAGCAGCAGATGGAGAACGTGCAGAGGGTAGGACATCATGCGAACGTCATCCCACTCCGTGCATATTACTACTCAAAAGATGAGAAGCTCCTCATATATGACTATATAACAGGAGGCAACTTCTCCTCGTTGCTACATGGTATGCTTTACCTGGTCAATTTGGTATATTATTTAGATAATTTTCCGAACCAACTATTCACTGATCATTTATGTAGATGTGTACCATATGCATAAATTAAAAGATGAAATAGAAAGCAATGACCTAAAAATATCATGAGTAGGTGATCTTGATTATCTAGTAATGGGTCTTTTGAACGAGATCAGTCTTGTGTTAGGTGTTAGTAGCTTGAGACTGTGGCGTAGAGAGCAGAATATAGAGTCCATTCTTTTCGCTATGAGAGTGATTTCCAATTTTATTGCTCGAGGAAAGTGAAAACCTAAGTTCTGAAAATTGTAAGAAAGAAGCTTCTCACCATAACCAGCATCATGCTGTAATCAGGCACATAATGTGAGGAAAGACACCAAAATCACAGTAGGCCGTTTGATCAAATTGATGACCAAGTAAAGTCCTATATTGTTATGCTCCAATGAATGTTAATGTCCAAGCAAAATGTAGACAATGTCTTTGTTACGCATTCTGCACTGGTGCACGAGACCTAGAACTTGAGGTAATCGATATAGACATGTATTAGAAGTGTCCTGACTGTCAGGGTCAATGTCTTGTATGGACAGAACAATGCTAATGTCATTGCATGGATGTTGTCATGTTACCTAGAAACATCTTTTGTAGGTTGCCTCCCAGTTGCTGCATTGCTGACATTTCCTTCCGATAATGGTTTGCAGAAGGTGGGAGACAACCACTGGACTGGGCATCGCGGGTGAAGATTTCTCTTGGAGTGGCTAAAGGCATTGCTCACATCCATTCGGCCGGAGGTGGGAGGTTCATCCATGGCAACATCAAGTCCTCCAACGTCCTCCTCACTCAGGACCTTCACAGTTGCATCTCGGAGTTCGGCCTGACTCCTCTGATCCGCACTCCTGCAGTGCCTCCTAGAAGTGCAGGTTATCGGGCCCCTGAAGTCATAAAAACTCGGAAACCCTCACAAAAGTCTGACATCTACAGTTTCGGAGTACTACTCCTCGAGATGTTGACAGGCAAGTCACCCATCCAATCTCCTAGACGCGAGGATGTCTTCGATCTGCCAAGGTGGGTGCAGTCCGTTGTTAGAGAGGAGTGGACGGCCGAGGTGTTTGATGAAGAGCTGCTAAAGGACGGAAATATCGAAGAGGAGTTGGTGGAAATGCTTAAAATAGCGTTGGCCTGTGTAGACCGTATGCCTGATACAAGACCTCCGATGGGCGAAGTTGTTAGGATGATTGAAGAAGTTCGGCCATCTGACTCGGAAAATACTCCACCTCCATCATCATAGAATAAGTCTGAAAGCTTGCTTACACTTAAATCCCATTTGTTTGGCTTAGCTTAGCATTCGTGCCATGAATATAGATTCAGATTCTGGGGACTGGAAATGTACAAAATCTGAAACACCAGGAAGATTGCAAGAGTGATTTTTCTTGTTTAATTTTGTCTAGGAACTAATTTGAGAGTTACAGTGTCACAGTTCTTCCATTGTCATCTTTCAATGAATCGACCAGGATGAAGTGTTTTCTATCTTATGATTTAGCCGTACTCCATTTTTAACCAAGAAAGAAACCAAAGTGATGCAAGGTACGGCTTAAATTGGCTCACTGGTTTCTAAATTTCCTGTCCCACTGACTTTTTTTCCAGTAGACTTTGTCAGACTAAACTCTTTATCCATTGGCAATTGAATAGCAGTATGCCATAGAAAGGTGTGACATCAAATCAATCCTTACGGATAAAAAAAATTGACATCAAATCAGTGACTGTCACAGTTTTCAAATTAGTGCCTAATGACTCACCTCGCTCATCGAGTACCTAAGAATTTGAGGATACAAAATCATGTAGTTGGACCAATTTCAAGTCAGTAACAAATTACATGTACAAAATTGGTGCTTGCTTCGAGGCAAGAAGGTTCTGAACAATGACCAAGAATGGCTATAACATTATGTTAATGACTGGACTTCACATCCTTGTCTACTAGATCGGCTCCACTCACATAACTTGCGAAGAATGATATTAATCTGAAAGGAGCACCAATCAGTGGGGCATCCGAAAGCTGTACAACATTATCTTCTTCACTCTCAACAGCTTGTGACTCCAGATCCCGGACTTCATTTTCATCAAGAGGAATCTGGACAATTTCTCCAGAATCTTCAGGCTTTGCAGAGCTAGATACTAGAAGACCATGCTCTCCGTTTATTTTGTCTTCACTGTTCATGTGATCATCCATCTGAGTATCTTTTGAAGACTCTGGTCTCTCATCTAATAGAAGCTTATTCATATTTGATGCGTAGCTGTGATCCGTGATGCTGGTGCTTTCAGCAATTTCTATGCTAGAACCACTCTGAAAGTGTGATGAAAGCCCAGGTGCAGCCTTTTCACGATCGAGTTGAAGATACAGCTCATTCACCTGATAAAAACATGTGATTGAGGGACCATGTCATCAAAAGTTGATGATGAAAGGAATTACAATAGTCTATTTTAATTACTCTTCCTATGTTATTGGCCCACTGGTGCGTAGGGCTAACGGCTCTTACAAAAACCTTCCTTCTAGTGGTTATTGTTATTTGGGGTGGAAGGGAGTACATAGAGAGGCCTCCCCTTAGAACCTAGGCAACTCACGCTTTCATAAATGATTATTGCCTTTGGCCTTCTGGAGCAAGTGTCGCTGATTTATAAGAGCATAAACAATAGCTGAAAGGAATGAGCTAGCTTACCTTCTCAACAAGGTCTGCATTCTCTGTAATCAATTTCTCTACAAGAGCACATGCTGCTTCCATTTGGGAGTTCAACTCGTCATATTCTGAAGACCGCTACAACATACAAAAAAATTGTAAGAATTCCATAATGCATTCTTAAAGGTACAATCTGGAAGAAAAGTTCTTTGTCATAGCCAAAGATAAGGCCTGGCTGATCCTTTCTAAAAAAGAAAATACAAGCACAGACCGAGTTACATTTCATCCAACATGACAATGCTTTACACAATGAAACCTGCACAACCAAATTGCAACTATTTTTGGGGCACATCACTTGGACAAGCAAAAGGCATGATAAAATTGCAGAGGAAGCAAACCTTTCTTTGCTCATCTGAGTGATCAACTGAGGAAGCAACCTCCAGGAGATGAATCTGACCTTGCAGCTCCAAAATATCTTTTAGTCTTTGGTTTTCTTGCAAGTAACTGTTCTTGGATTCTTCCAACTTTGACACCTGCCAGACTTGGTTTTTACTTTCCATATCAGGACAAATACAGAGTAATTTGCAGCTCAACGGTGAAGCCCACATTTCATGATAGTGTGGTGGTGAGTTAACTCCTCTAAGCTAGGAAGACTGAAACTCATGAATAGAAATAAGACAGAGAAGCCGAGTTACGAGATACATGAATGACAGGCATCTTGCAGAGGAACTCAATTTAGTCACATTAATGGACTGGTAAACAAGGGGGAAATGGTTTCCCCTTTTAGATCCTAACTATGTTTCAAAGCAATCAATCAATCAAATCATCTACAAAACCAACAGAATCAAAACAGTTGCTTCAATTTAACCATTTGAAGGGGGAATTGTTTCCTATGTAACTGCTCCTGGGTGCATCCCTCACTGCATTGGTTGGAAATTATAGGTTCTAGAAATCAGGTATGGTCCAGTAGCCATCCCTTTTACCAAGAGACCTAACATAGAAACCTGTCGATTGATGCCTCCTTAAATGCAGTCCACTCTACCTTTCATTTTTTTTTATCCTCCATCCCTTTTCTTTCTCTTCCTTTTAGTCTACCATCTCTGAAAACCTTCAGTCCATTGAAAATAATACTCATTGTGAGATCTAACTTTTCAACGTACATTGTTTATTTCCTTCACTTCATTCTACTCATATTTTCAATCTTCGGACAATGCCAATGCTTTAGACATGCATAATCCCTGTTTAGATCTAGGTTCAAAAATGAATGATTACATATTCCACTTCTATTTAGAGTAGTTGGATCCCAATATCACGAGGCACAAGTCTTAGATGCACTATTTTCAGGATTCCAGTATCTGAACTCGCATATTCTTGGTGCAGAAACTTCCGTACCTTTTACGACCAAAAAAAAAAAAATTCCGTACCTTTAGACAAAGACAAACATGCTTAGACTAAGACAAAGAAAGACATTCCACAAGAAAAAAGTAGAAAATGGCCACGTCGTGGTTGGTCACAAGCAGCAATTCGGCAGAAGCTAATAAACATTTTTCTCTGGTTAAATTCGTCACTATAGTTGGATATTTGGGCCAAAAACATGATGGATGACGTATGACATTCAACATTAGTTTCTTCTCCAAATAATGTCATAAACATTTGCCATCACTTTGCAGTTTGCATGCAAAGATGCACGTTGAACTCGTTTCATCATTGTGCTCTTCATTAATGCGACCAAGTAATGGCAAATGTTTATGACATTAAAAAAGTGACGAGGAGACATTCAAACCTTAACGTATTGAAAGGTCAATAAAATGAGCTTTCCATCCGGTCAGAATACATAGGGTTGCAAGATAACATGACGCTTATGGAGAATTTATACATGTCTCTTCTTATTAATTTCCCATAATATCATGAATTCAGAATCTTTATCAGATTGTTTTATCTTTATTTCTACGTTAGTCTAGATTTATATTTGTTATGCCTGTCATGGCTCTTTTCCCCTGACAGTCTTTTGTACAACTTGGAAGCAATAGTACAAGTAGGAGAAAAAATATGGCGATTCACTCAGTAAAATTAGATATAGGCGGGAAGAAAATAGAAATCCCTTGCTTAACAGCCACTCTAGATAGGAGAAGCTGCAGCAATCATCACAACTGCAGTTCTACAATAATCGTGTCCCAGATAAAGGGTTGCTACAACAACCATTGCAACTGTAGCTTTATTAAAAACATGTTGAAAATTTTTTCCAGGTTCTGTATGGCCAGCATGAACTTGACATCTAAATTTAGTCCCAAAAGACAACGGTTGATGTCCACCATTTCGACTGAAAAAGTCTTCAGCAGTATGTACCTGTAACTGTAGTCCTGAAATGTCGGTCTCCATTTTTGCTAAGATTTCTTTACTTGAGCTCTGTGAATTAGAAGTATTCATGAGAATTGAAATTCAAAACTTGACTTGAAATACCATAAAAATAAAAATACAGAACAACTCATGGATATCAAGGATGCTACTGGTGACAAAGCCTCCAGCAAGTCAGACACAGCAGAAAATTCCCTCATACACATTGAGGAAAGAGCAAACAAATCGCATCACATATCTCATATCAAATATTAAGAGCCAAACTTTTCATGGAGCACCAAAAGGCAAAAGGTTTTAATCATTCAAAAATTGAGACTTCCCTTTGTGATGGGCATTTATAGTAGCAATTTCATCAAGTGAGAGAATTTTTTCTCATTGAAATTTGACTAACTAGAACCAGGATTTTACAGAAAGTTTCTCACCTCCTTTAAAAGCCAGGATTCATGATCTTTTCCTAGTTGTCTTATTTGCTCCTCCAAACTTTCCTGTGAATCATTTTCAAATTCTGTCACCTCCATATGTCATAGGTTAAAAATGCTTCGGACCATAAGCTCATTGAATGAAAGAACTTTTTCTCAATGAAATTCAAACAAGAACAAGCTATCAAGTGAAGTACATAAAGTACCTCCTTTAAAACCCAGGAATCATGATCCCTTTCTAGTTCTTGTATTTTTTCCACTAAACGTTCCTGTCAATCATTTTCAAAGTTTGTCAGCTCCACCAGTCATCGCTTAAAAAAGCTTGCCTGAAAGAATAAACCAAAATGATAGAACTTTTCCCAGTGAAATTTGACTAACAAGAACAAGCATGGTACAGAAAGTTGCATACCTCCTCTGAGACCCAGGAACCATGATCTCTTTCAAGTTGTCTTACTTTTTCCTCCAAACTTTCCTGTGAATTACTTTCAGAATTGGTCACTGTCATCTCCATAAGTAGTGGTTTATATAGCTTAAGAAGACTTCTACGAAAAATGGATTACGTAGAAAGAACAGTCAAACCTTAACACCAACAAACAAAATATTTGACTTTTGATAATGTGAATGCGACTAAGGAACTTGAAAGATACCTGTTTCAATTCCAGATTGGCTTTCTCGTCTAAGATCTGGCTAATCTTCTCCTTAAAGCTAGCCTACATATAGGATGGGAACAGAATAAACAAATCATGAAGCTAAATTCACAATGGGCTAAAGATAAGAAGATATACCTGCTTCAGTTCCAAAATAGCTTTCTCGTCTATTAACTGGTTAATCTTGTCCTTAAAGCTAACCTAAATGCATAGTGGTAAATCAACAACAGATGGCAAAAGTCGTGGAGAAAAGTAATGACAGCAGTATATTGTTATTCATTCTTATGTGGAGAAGAAGATCCACAGCCCTCAAATAAGCGTCAGACAGGCATAAGTGTCATTTGGAGAAAAGTAATGACGGCAGCATATTGTTATTCATTCTTATGTGAAGGAGAAGATCCACGGCCCTCAAATAAGTGTCAGGCAAAAGACTGAACTGGATGTTGCAAGATATCTTAAAACCTCATTAAAGCATCCTCAATAGCAAATTACCTCTTTCTGAAGCCAGCTTTCCTTCTCACACTCCAACTGTGCAACATTTGTGGCTAAACCAGCCTGTAACAAGTCCAATACATTATGTCAGCCAATAAAAGAGAATGGAAGTAACTCTCTGGAGACTGCCAAGCACATGCTAAAGTGATATAATCTGACAAACTGATCTCTATACCCATAATCATGTTGAATTACCTCTTTTTCCTTGTGTAAGTCATTCTCATTCCGTAAGTGCTTAATGTTTTCTTCCAACGTAGCCTGCGAAATCACATTCCGTGCTCATGGGCCAGAAATAGCCGTAAAAAATCAAGGTGAAGCAACAATTTAAATTTGGCAGAAGCTTGGGACAATTTTCTAAGGCCATTGTCCACACCTTGATTTCCAACCAGTTTTGTTCCACAGCTCCAGCTAAAGTGGACTGTATGTCAACATGCTGTACAGGATATTAGTAAAGAAAGAAGATATTAGCCTCATTTGTACACATCGATTCATAGTTGTGTTTAAAAACGTCAACAAAATCAATGAAAGTAGCAACAGTGGCGGTTATGGGCAACAGGGGAAAACTCATAGCAGCAGAGCTGCCACAAATAAAGCAACCAAGATTATTGGATACGTAGTTTGATTAAAGGTGTATAATGAAGCACATTCACAAATGTTTTCCAACAGGGTGGAGGAAGAAGAAATGAACATTATTCTAGTTTCTTCACTAATAGTTAAATTATAAACCAAATATATAGTAAAAAGAGGATAGACAGTCCATTGATAGGTCCACTCGTCTTAAGATATCGATGTTTCATTTACTGCATATTTTACTTTGGCATAAAATTGTCATTAAAAAGTTATGGTAATCGAGTACATTGCATATATGAAACAAGCTCTTCCCAATAAAACATGATGCTCCCTTCAAAAAATTTGCAATATTTTTCAAAAATTTGCCTAAAATTCTAAATCCAAACCCATGCTACTTTTCTGGCATGCTGCAGATAATCGGCTAAAACATTGAATGTAATTAAGAGAAAAGAGAGAAAGGCAACATATATCTTCCTTCAAGATATCAGGTGTGGTTTAAACCATTACTCTTCTCACCATCAGAAAATGCAAATTGGATATAAAACATCACTGCCGTCAGGCATTTCTTGTGCAACATGAAGGAGGAAAAAGTGTAAGGATTTGAGAGATGCATTAGACTGGCAAATATGCCATTCATTTTTGTGCACCGGATAGCAAAATCACATAATTCTTTCTTATTCAAGTTATGTCACTTTCCCCAAGATCACACGTATTGTGGATCGCTCAGTTATACGGAACAAAACAGGCCCGCAAGAGGCCATGTAGAATGAGGTTCACTTAGGGTAGGCATCCATGGATCGGTACTCTGAACAAAACTTCCATTTAGGAAAACATAAACTGTAGACTGTTCGATCCATTGCAGAAGTGCTCTCATAGAAACTAAAACAATGCATATTTCTCTAAAGATCTTTTCCAGCAGAGATAACATGTCAAGCCAACTAGCAACTACACTGATCCTTTCCAGATTGAAATGCCGGGAATGTAATGAGAATGCAGATGTACCACAAAACTGATCTGAATTGCGGCTCAGCTAAATCCTATTGTACTATGATATCTGTTATCCCATCCTGGGTGATTTGGATCAACTCATTAAGTCAAACAACAGCTCATAACATCATTCTCCGCATCCGACTTTAAAAGGAAATGCCTACAGCTTCTATGCCAATAGAACTCAAAACTAAATACTTACATCTTCGACACCATTAGTCAGAGGTTCGATCCGATCCATCCCCGCATCTGGCCTAGCATCAGATACCTCATTCCCATGAGCCCCCCCATTGCTCAAACGACTCGTCTGGTCGACCGAAGCAGTTTCCCCATCACCAGCCGCGACGACCGCGGCGTCTTCCCCCGCTTTGCTGTTCTGCTTATTGTTCTTCTTCTTCTTGTTCCTCTTCCTCCTCTTCTCCTCATCCATTCCTCCAGCTCAAACAGCAAACCGAATCGAATCTCCCGCGACCAAATCCGCCCCCGCCACCCCCAAAAAATCAAATCCGTATCCCCCTTATCACTGTTCGCGCCACCAAAAAAACAAAAAAACAGCTCAATGGAAAACCTCCAAACGGACAGCCGACCTGGCGCACCGCTCGCGCACGTCGGAAAACCCAATCCTTCGTCCCAGCGAAACCCTAGGGTAAAAAATCAAATCAAAATCAAAATGCCTAAAGGATAAGCTCGGAAACAGATAGACAGAGAGATTGATGGATCGGACGTTTGAGAGAGATCTACCAAGGGATCGAACCGGAGGAATCTCGAAACGAAAGCTTCGTTGATCTGGGAGAGACGCCAATGGAGTAGAAGGGGAAAATCGAACGAAGAACTAAGAAGGCATTGCATTGAATTGAATGTTCCCCAGTTTGAGTCGATGACACGCGTCCGCCCCGAGAACAGTAACGCCGGTGGGGAAGACCACTAACCGCTTTTCTTTCGTACGTTTTTGCAAAAGCAAAAAATATATAAAGTTCATTTTTCAAAATTCACCTCGAACGCCACCGATGTTGTTAGCAGGACCAACACAATCGAGCAATTTGAAATTCCGATGAACCGCCCTCGATGAAGCACTTTGGGCCAAAATTTAGGTGTTTAGTAAATTTTTTAAAAACATCTTTGGCTCAAAATGAACCTTCGAAAGGCAAAAAGCTCAAGTTAGTCTTGAGCATTCTTGACAGGCAACAATATCGAGTTAAATGAATATTTTTAATTTTCAATGTTACCCTCACTCAATTCTCATAATTTCACATTTACCCTCGTTGTCTTCATAATTTCTCTCCCCCCCCCCCCCTCCTCCCGTCTTTGGCTTCCACTACTCCCTAAGCCTTCAGCTTCGGCGAGGAGGCTGCTACCGAACGCCACCGCCACATCAAGCACCCTCTCCACGCCTTTCGCCGTGGCAACTACCTCCTTCCTCCCCGTGATCCCAACACACCTCACCTCCCCGCCCCTACCTTTGCCCTCATTGGCCAGAGGTACAACCGGCAAGGCCATGTGGGTTGTGGCAGGGCTCGATCGACGACGGCATGATCAGGCCTTGCCACGATCCAGCGAGGCTAGCCTCGCCATGGTCCAGGTAAGGGTTGGCCTCGCTAGCCACGCCTCTGGCCGATTGTCGAATGAGTTGGAGGTAGGGAAGGGGCTGCGAAAAGAAAAAAAAAAGGAAAAAGAACATTAAAAATAAAAATAAAGAAAAAAATAAAAATTTCAAAAAATATTAAAATATTCTATTGACAACTAGTCAAAATTCGCTAGATGGACTGAAATCACACGATTACAAAAGACTTAGTATTGAATCGACAAAAATAAAGTTTATGACTGAATTTGCACAATTACAATAGGTTCATGATTTTTTTGGTAATTTTTCTCATTTCTTTACTCAAGACATATGTGACCATTTTTATTGTAGTGTGTTTGCTCTCTTTTTAGTTGAAATATCCACTTTGATGTGATTTTTTAATTATGAATTTGTCCATATGTAAAAATTATTTTTTAAATCGAAAGATTTTCCGAATTTATGTTTACCAAACTGCATTTTCCCAAAGGTGTATTCCAAGACATTTTTCAATTACAGTTTATCAAATAATCTTTGCATTTCATCAAATACCTTTAATCTAAAGGTTTTTGCATTTCTCCAAAGACTTTCTCCAAAAATCAAACCAAACGCATCCTACGTTATACAACATTTAGATTGGGTCAAGTATGAGCGGCCTGTGTTTTCGATCTTTGAGAATGATTCTCAAAGACACGCCCCATTTGTCCTTCAGGCCTTGGTCGGGTAAATGAAAACCAAAAGAATCAATGAGCTTTCCTTTAATTTCTCCCTAGAAAAAGATAGACGCGGTAATAAAATTTTGTCGTGTACCCCAAGCTCGATGCAAAGCTCAAGTGCTGATTTTAGAAATAACGACACAAATGATCACTAGATATTGGCCCAATATGTAATGTGGTCTCTAAATTTTAAATTTGTTCAATGTAATGAGATCTCTGAACTTTTGGTTCATGCTTTTGGTACAATGTTCAACTCAGTACCCGAACTCCATGAAAATATCCAATATTATGCATGAACTTGCATTAACAAAATGGCAACAACGAGTACGTTCATATAGCTTAGGGACTAAATTGATCATGTATTAAAAATTTATGGACTACATTGAATAAATAAAAAATTTAAAGAGGATATTAAACAAATTTAAAATTCATGCATCATGCCGCACGTTGACCCAAAGTTCAAATACCGGTCATGCCATTCGCCTTTGATTTTGCAAGTTGGGGCTTCTCCTTGTGACCGCATCGGTGAAAACCTCTTCTCGACATCGTCGACGGAGTGACAAAGGATGTAATTACACAAAATCTCTAATGGAAGAGGGAAAAAAAAATCAAATTGTGTCTCTCTATAGTTAGAGTACCACGTTAGATCATTGTTTAGGTCAAATCACCCAATGCCATCAGATTCATTGCAAATGACCATGGAAAAAAAGGGGCTTTCTAATCCTTTGGTGTGGCAATAGATGCCCGAGGAGACAGCTAATGGCAGACCGCGATATCACATTGAGGAAACTCAACAAAGGTTTTGCTGCTGCACAGCATCAGCATCTGCAGACTGCATCTATTTGGTCATTGTGAACCTTTACTAAGGGCGCGCATGGCAACGTTTCTATTTCTCTATTTCTGTTCCAAACCTATTCCAGAAATAGGTTTTGGAACAGAAACTCGTTTGGCAACGCAAATCTGTTTTTCTATTTCTGGAACAAAAATCTGTTCCAGAAATAGATTTTGGCCCAAAACCAGAAACAAAAAATTTTTGTTTCTGGCAGAAATAGAAAAATCTATTTCTGTTCCAGAAATTATTTCTGGAACAGAATGATTGTCATGCGCGCCCTAAGTGGGAGAAAAATTCAAAGTCAGGCCGCACATTGGCAATGTAAAGCGAGCTTTTGTAGAAGGAAAAAAGGACAATAAAATCACTACTATAAGGTCAACTTTTCTCAGTGTACAGACAATCTGCCAGGTAATGCTCTTCAATTTCCTCTTTCGATCTGATCTCTCTCTCTCTTCAGAAGAATCACCAAAAAAAAAATTTAAACCTATTACAATTATATTAATTCAATCATAAATCCTTTTTTTTTTACTAATTCAGTTTTAAATATTTTGCATAATCTCAATCCATGCAGCTAATTTTAGACAACTAGCGCTGATGTGGACATTGGTCGAGCAGCGCTAATGTGGACGCCGACCGATCGGCAATCGAATATTTTAATATTTTATGGATTTTTATTTTTATTTTTATTTCCCCAACTCCTCCCCTTCCTTAACTGGTCGCCAAGATCCAATCACTAGCTAGAGATGCAATCGGTGAGGTCGACCCTCGCCCAGCCATGCATGGAGCTCGACCTGGTCATCACTACCTCGCTAGGGGTCGAGCGAGGCTCGACCTCGCAAGCTTGGATCTAAGTCGATCACTGCCTCGCTTGGCCGTGCCTTCTGCCTTTCCCGATCACACCTTCGGTTGGTGGCTACCTCGCCTAGCGATTACGAGGCTAGGCCTCGCCATGGCGGGGCGTGGCTTGACCTCGCCGGCATCTACGTCGATGGTAGATGGCCAAAATTTACCGGATTGACTGAAATAACATAATTATAAACATTTTTGGACTAAATCAAGCAAAAAAAAAAGTTTATAACTGAATTGGTATAATTGGAATATGTTTGGTATTTTTTGATAATTTTTTCTTTCGTTTTCTTTTGAACACTTATCCAAATAATCCCTTTTTTTCTTTTTCATTTTTTGGTGCTAACGAGTCGTTTTGATGCTCTTGAAGACCTAATCATATGGAGAAGACTGTGCTTCCATGTAGCTCCTAGCCTCCCACATAGACATTTTCATAATTTGCTATTTTTTTACTCTGAAGCTCATGGAAATATCCCGACAATATATAAATAAATCACCATCATCACATGCGGCGTGCATTTCTTCCCTCGACTCGAGTCGCTCGCGCAAATGCACTGAGAGAGAGAGAGAGAGAGAGAGAGAGAGAGAGAGAGAGAGAGAGAGAGAGAGACTAGGCTTAATGGGGGTGTTTTAAGTGCCTTTCGAATCCGATTTTCCATTTGGAAGTGGGTGAAGATCGTCGCTGATCATTTTGCCTGCGTGCATTGCCTGAACGGGAGACAAAAAAAAAAAGACAAGGTGATTAATGATGCTGATCACCTGCGTGCATTACCTGAAAGGGGAGACACTTAGCTGTATGGAGGGTTGTTGAACCCTCGTCCACGACCAGACGTGGCCCATGAAGTTGCACATGCTCGTCGTCCAGAACAGGACCTCCGGCATGCCGACGAGGGAGCAGGGGCGGTGGGAGCGGAGGAGGGGTTATGGTTGTACTCTGATGTTGACGAAGGTGACATGGAAGACTATTGGGTACTTACGAATTTGGGCGAGGTCTAAGGTTAACATGGGCAAGCAGATTTACTGCTCAATGTTACACATAATTTTTAGTTGTTTTAGTTTTTTAAAAAATTATTTGAAAATCAATAAAAATTCATGATATTCAAAATTTAACTTCTGGAACCCTTAGCCACATCTAATGAATCAAATTTGAACAAAAAAATATTTCATTTGTCGTATTTTTTAAAAAAATTTCAATTTAAAGTAGTCGAAAATCAAGAAAAATAACCTATTGGGACACTCTCGTGTCTTAGTTGGTGCGAGGTTTTTGTGTTTCGGCTCCTTATAATCGCGCTTTTGAGTAGCTAATATATTTCTTACTTTCACAAAAAAAATCAAGAAAAATATAAAAAAAAATGGTCAGAAAAATTGAGAAAAATAGTCAAAATTTTCCTTTTAATTCTAATTTCATTTTGTCTGCATTATTTTTTGAAAATTAGATTTGGGTCACGGTTATCCCCAATTCATGCTTTTTCATGCCCTAATCAACTTGAAAAGTCAAATCGATCTCTTTCTACTCGTTTTACCTCAAGTCAGGTATGACATTTGATTTAAAGACCTTTAATTTCACTTTAGCCGAACTAATTTCACATTTCGGGAATAATTGGAATTTGACAAAAATTTGAGGGCATTTCTGAAGCTAATTTGAGTTTTCAAACCGTTAAGTCAATAATAGGGTCATAATTGAATACCCTAGTAAGTTATGTGATTTGTAATTTCGACAAAAAAAAAACAAAGTGATTTGTATAAAAACCTAGGCAGCCGCACAACGGCACAAGTCCAAAAAATGATCCTCTCTCTTCACTCAGTCGGGGCGGTTCGAGAGATCGAGATCGAGATCGAGATCGAGAGAGAGAGAGAGAGAGAGAGAGAGAGAGAGAGAGAGAGAGAGAGAGAGAGAGAGAGAGAGAGAGAGAGAGAGAGAGAGAGAGCGCAAGAGTGTTGACACCTGATTTTTAATCATCTTTTCTCTTTTAAAAATTTTCAATATTTTTCGGCATTTTTATTTTTTAAAAAATCCATAAAAATTCATAAAATTGAAAATTTAACTTTGGGGACCTTGGCCAAGCCTAGAGAACTAATTTTGACCAAAAAATGATTTTTCATATTTTCAGTATTTTTTAGTATTTTTATTTTCGAAAATTCATGAAAAATAAAGAAAAAAATGAGAAAATTGCAAAATCAACTTTGGAAGCCTTGGCCAAGCCTAGACAACCATTTTTGAATGAAAAATAAATTTTCATATTTTTTATATATATGTTTTTTTAATTTTTTTAAAAAAAATACAAAAAAACTTGAAAATTTTGGAAAAATAACATTTGAGGCAAAAAAAAAAACACAAAGATAGTTAATATTTTTATTTTAAATCTATTTTCATATTGGCCATCGCAAATTCAGAAAAATCCAATTCGAGTCACGTGTTCCTTCACGAGTATAATCTCGAATCGGGCCTAAAAAAATTTAATTTGAGTCAACTTATTTTTAATTTTCACTTTTTATGAGTTGTGACATTGTCTTCTAATATTTTAAATTTTCATCTTGGCTCAATTATAGCCCAGAATGACTCAATTTTGTAAAAGGGCTTTAATTAAATTCTGCATTATTTTCAGCGGCAAGAAATGAGCTTAAATTTGACATGTGGTAAATTTTGGTGTGTCAAAAATTATGAGGAGATTTGGACTTAAAGAAATATATTTTTTCATGGACTGAATTGTAAATACTTAAAATTCAAGGACTAGAGTGCAAATACCTAACTCTTGAAGGATTATTTTACAAATAACAAAAAGAAGAATTAATGGTTAAATTAGAATAGAGAAGAGAATATGGAGAAGAGGAGATGAAGAAGAGCAGTTGGAGAAGAATAGATGGAGAAAATAAGATAAGAATAGAGAATGGAAGATGGAGATGAAGAAGAGTTAGTAGAGAAATTAGAATGGAAGATAAGAATAGAGAAGGGAAGATGGAGATGAAGAAGAGTTAGTGGAGAAATTAGAATGGGAGATAAATATGGAGAAGGGAAGATGAAGATGAAGAAGAGTTAGTGGAGAGATTAGAATGTGAGATAGAGATGGAGAATGGAAGATGAAAATGAAGAAGAGTTAGTGGAAAAATTAGAATGGGAGATAGAGTTAGTGGAAAAATTAGAATGGGAGATAGATGAGTAGATTATAAAAGGAGGAAGAAGTGAGCTTGAGAGGAAAATTTTTTGGAGAGAAAATTTTGGATGTTTGAGAGAGTTTTGGGAGATTGAAGAAAAATTTAAGAGAAAGAAAATACCAAAAGAGAGAGAATTTTGAAGATGATGGGAGTTTAAAGCTAGGGGTTATCATCACAAATTCCTTCATCGATCAATATAAATCAAGAGTTCATCATCGTCAACGAGCAAGCAAATTCGAGCTAAGTGTTTTTATTTATTCATTTATTTATGGTTTTACTCGCAAATTAGCACAAATTGTATACACTTTCTCCATCTCCCATCTTTTCCCATATTTTATGTCAGGAGAAGGATATCTCTATGTCAACAGCAAAAATCTCGTAGAGATGCAAAAATCGGCCCAGACAAGCTCCTAAGCTGTCCACCGATTTCTCAACTGATCTGTGACTAAAAGTCCATCTTAATTCAAAAGAAACTCTCTATATTAGGAATATAGAGAGTGAAAATCAATTATAGAAATCCCTAAAAAAAATGGGAGATAAGTACTCTTTCCACTCTTCTGGTTTTAGGTGCAGATTAGCACATATTTGTATACTGATACTTCACTTTATTTTATGTCAGGAAGCCGCAGCTCTATATCAATGGTCAACCATATGGAAGCACAAAATCGGCTTAGAGAAGTCCTCAAGCGCGCACAAATTTCAAATTGTTGAATCAATTCGTTGTATTTCATTTTAAAGAATTCATACCCCAGAATGGAGAGGACAAAGTCCATCCGCAATTTAAATACCTGCACCATAAATCCCAAAGGGAAGAGCCAAGCCAATGCTTAGCTTCCCATTGGAGGTTTTTACTTACAGTAGTTAAATACCTGCAACTTAAATACCTGAACCTTAAATCCCAAAGGGAAGAGCCAAGCCAATGCTTAGCCTCCCATTGGAGGTTTACTTATAGTAGTTAAATACCTGCAACTTAAATACCTGTACCTTAAATCCCAAAGGGAAGAGCCAAGCCAATGCTTAGCCTCCCATTGGAGGTTTTTACTTATAGTAGTTAAATACCTGCAACTTAAATACCTGTATCTTAAATCCTAAAGGGAAGAGCCAAGCCAATGCTTAGCTTCCCATTGGAGGTTTTTACTTACAGTAATTAAATACCTACAACTTAAATACTTGTACTTTAAATCCCAAAGGGAAGAGCCAAGCCAATGCTTAGCCTCCCATTGGGGGTTTTTACTTACAGTAGTTTAAATACTTGCAACTTAAATACATGTACCTTAAATCCCGAAGGGAAGAGCCAAGCCAACGCTAGGCCTCCCATTGGAGGTGTTTATTCATTGTCATGTACTTCCTATAATTTAATTTTTGAATCATCAGACCCAAAAGATAAGTAGGTCGTAATACTGCACAGAAGTCGTTAACACACTCCCTCTTTCGGCTTTAGGGAATCTTTAACACTTAAAAAAATATAACAAATAAAAATATATATCATCCATGCATCCTATTTAAAAAGTGAAAACACAAAAGAGAATACCCTACTAGAGCCTTAGGAATAAACCAAGCCTGAGTTGCCGAATTAGGATATCCATGAAATTAAGGTACCGAAAGGGCATTAGTTTTAATTAACTAGTGTAACCAAGTCCCCGAGCTCCTAATCTCTAGTTCGCAGGAATAAATTAGTTCTCCCGCTAATTTATTTAGGTTTCTAATCGACCTACCAAGAACGATTAGTAGCGACTCCAAAATTCAAAATCATTTAAATAAAAACCAAAGTTGCGATTCGGTAGGGCTTGGGAGGGTCCGCGTTAGGTTAGTCAAATCTAATTAACCTAATAATCCGTTAAACCTTTTTAAAATTTAAAATTTTTTAAGAAGGTCGCGACAAAGGGAGAGGGAGAGGAGGATGCCACTAGGAGAGCTGGGGAGAGAGGGAGGGTGAAGTAGAGAGAGAGCTCAGTAGGGGTTTGGGGTTTTGGGGAGCTCTTGATTCGCACGACCGCTACTACGTCGAAAACCCTGAAGAGCTAATGTTCGGAATTGGTTAGATCTGAGTCCTCTTCGCGACTTGATCCACGACAACGACTACCAGATGAAGCAACAACCGAGTGTTGACACTTGATTTTTGGATAATTTTATTTTCAAAATCTTCAGAAAATCCATAAAAATTCATAAAATTGAAAAATCAGCCTTGGGGACCTCAGCATAGCCTAGAGAACTAATTTTGAACAAAAAATAATTTTCCTTATTTTTCTGCATTTTATTTTCAAAAATTCATTAAAAATCCATAAAAAGTGAGAAAATTGCAAAATCAACTTTGGGGACCTCGGCATAGCCTAGGGAACCAATTTTGAACAAAAAATAATTTTCCTTATTTTTCGCATTTTTAATATTTTCAGAAATTAGGAAAATAATAAAACAATTAATAAAAAATAGCATTTGAAGGCAGAAAATTACCAAAAAATAGTCAATATTTTTTATTTAATTTTATCTTATTTTTTTAATGAATAAATTTTGAAAAATAAGTTATGGAATCTAGGGTTTTTTTGTAAATTTCATTTTTCAGAATATTCAAATAATCCTAGAAATTCCATTTTAGCTTTTTAATTTTCCATTTTTACATTTTTAGAGTCGTGTCATCCTCCTCTATTTTTCAAAATTAAAATCAAGTCCAAAAGCCCTCACAATTGTCCAATTTCGCTAAAAAGGACCAAAATGCAATTTCTCATTTTTCAAATTAGTCCCTAAAATCACTAAAAATGAAATTTAAAACTTTCTAGGGACTGAATTGAAAATAGGGCGACGTCACCCCCTAGATTTTGATCCCCTGAATCCATTGGTGGCAACAATTTTTGCAAAAAAGGCCATTAGGACTTTGGATTTTGCGGAATGGGTCCTCGGGTCAAACTTGAAATTTGGGTTTTTTATGCAAATTACTTGAAAATTTCAGGGGGAAGGCCATTTCCTGATGCAAATTATCCTTCCAAAGTCAATTTTGACATCAATTTTGGAAAATTTGAGCGAAATTAGGTCTAATTTGCATTTTTTTTAGTCAAATGGGTCGACCGGGTCGAGTTGACCCGACCCGGTCAACCCGTTGCCCATCATCTCCCCAGAACCACCTGCGCGCGCGTTGAATTTGAAGCGAGAAGGAGTTTGTTGAGAGAGAGAGAGATCCTGAGAGATTTTTGGGGATTTTGGGTGGGGATTTGACGAGATCATCGCGAGGATCAAAAGAAGGATTTAGGGGGTTTCAGTTGGGCGAATTTTTACGGAGATAAAGAGGGGAGTCTGGGGATTTTTGAGGGGGATTCTGGAGATCGCCATTGAAGAGGGACCCGAGAGCTTGAGCAGCTTGATCAGACCTCATAACGAAGAACCGAGCCCCAAAATTGACGCCACAAGTTTCCTGAAGCCCGGAAGAATCATCAGGATTAAACGGTGAGTCGTTTCGTTGCTTTTACGATAAAACGCCATTAACGTACAGTCAAAGGTCCATCAATGGCGGATTCTGCATTTCCCTATCATCCTTCGCAATTCTCGGCTTGAAACGCTCCTAAGGTTCTACTGATTCCATTTATGCTTTGCCTTTGCATTTTTGTCGTGGAAAAACCCCTCGGTCACTCCCTCTACCCTCGAACTGGTCGCGAGCTGGGTGCTTGCCTTCTACGTCGAACAGGGTCGTACGACCCTCAGGTAAGTGTCCCTGCCTCTCGTAGATGTTCCCACTCTGGTTGGCGTAGCTTGTTAATGTGCATTTGTTAAACGTTGACCTCGTCGCTGGAGCAGTCTCCGGCCGAAGTAACGGAGGTAGTTCCGAGTAGTTTTTAGGGCTTTAAGTTTGTTTGCGTTCGTCTTAGGATGATTAGGAATGAATCTGGCTTGGGTACGAGGATTTTTGGCTAGATTTTGGGCCATTTTTAGGCCTGCCGGTGAAGCGCCGACGATTGCCGCCGGCGCTGGCAATCTTCAATTCGGAGCGTGTAGACTAGTCAATGCCGACGTGGCACTGACGTGGCTGTCCATGTCATATGCCACGTCGGCTCGGCTATTGTAGCCAACTAAGCTGAGCAATGGACGGTTAGATCTAGGTCAAGAATTAATCCAGACCATAGATCTGGTATGAGGAATGGACGGCCGGATCATGGGCACATGGCGGAAAATTGACCGTCGGATTAGAATTTGGGCGGGAATAAAAAAATTAATAAAAAATTCTGAAAATCTGAAAATTCAAAAAAAAACTCGCTCGAAACTACGTCGTTTTGGTGTGTTCGCCCGAGTTTGGGCCGGGTTAGGTTGCTGGGCCGAGTCGGTTTAGTGGGCCGGGTCCATTTGACCCGGTCCGGAAAAATATAAACAAAATCGAAAATAATAAAAAAAATCAGAAAACGATTAAAAATCCTAAAAAATGATGAAAAATTTTGTAAAAAAAATGTTAAAAAGTAAATAAAATCCCAAAAAATATAATAAAAAATTAATAATAAAATAAAATAAAATAAATAGTCATAAAAAATTCCAAAAATCTTATAAAAAAATTATAAAATTCAGGAATTAAAAAGAACAACACAACAAAAAATAATAAATCAATAAACAAATAATAAAAAATTTGTAGAAACTTTAGAAAAATTAAAAAAAATATTAGAAAATATATAAAAATGTTTAGAAAAATAGGAAAAGTATAGAAAATCAAAAAATAAAAATTTCAAAAAATATAGAAAATAAGAAAATTCTCAGAAAGTCTAGAAAAATCCCAAAACAATTGAGAAAAATTCTAAAACAAATTCAGAAAAAATCCAGAAAAATTCCCAAAAAATCGTGAAAATTAGGGAAAAACCACATTCAACTGGTTTGACCTATTTTCACATTTTTAAATTCCCGAGCCTTCTAAAATGACCATTTTGCCCCTCTGGTCAATTTGACATAAATCGTTCCAGACCAACCCAAATCATCTTCAAACCTAATTGAGGTATTTTCCCAGATTCCTAGGACTCCCTTTTGTTTGTAATTGACTTGATGTGATACGTTTGCTTTCCGATTTGATTTCTTGATTACGCATTCACTTCCCTGATTGTGATTGATAGGACAGATAATCCCACCTGCATGAACCCCTTGGATTCTTAGAGCTTACCTTATCCAATCTCACATGCATGAATTCCTTAGATTAGGAAATCACTCAACTTAGGTACCGAGAGGGCGTCATGGTAGTATCGACGTAACTAAGTCCCCGAATCTAGATCTCTGGTTTTCGTAGGATCGAGCGATCTCTCCCAATCGTTCGATAGGGTTCCCAATCATACCCTCCAATAAATAATTGATGGCGACTCCTATGGCATGCACACTAATCACATGTCACCCGACCACACTAAGGTCGACCTCGATTTAAATTTTCCTGACGCGATTTGGTATGGGCCTGGGAGGGCCCGAGCTAAGCTCAGATACCCAATGGGCCTATCAATCCATTAATTCCCTCGGGATTCCGAAAAATCTCGGGAGGGTCGCGACACCGAGATTGTACCGCGATTCCCACCGGCCGTGCCCATAATTACGGGCGCTCTAACTTCTCGACTCAGCATAGATCTAACAATAAGATCCACAAAGTAAAGTAGCAAGGGTTCAATAGCTTATTTTTAGTAATAAGGGTGTCAAAGCTTTGGCTCAGACTGATCATTAACATCAACTAGTATTCGCACCACTACTATAGATGATCTTCTTCCATGAAAATTTTGTCCCTATCTTAGCTCATGGCCAAATGCTCATGAATTGAATTCCACATTAGAGTTTCAATTACCATAGTGGATCATAGAATGAATGCTAGAAACACCTAGCACTTATTAACAGCTAGTCATTCTTCTTCGTCTACCCTATCCTTCTTCTCCTCAACATCTTCCTTGAAATTCTCCTTAAAGCATGCACGATTAGTCAACCAGCCAAGATTGTACCGCGATTCCCATCGACCATGTCCACAATTCCTTATCAAGTCACGGGTGCTCTAACTTCTTGACTCAGCATAGACCTAACAATAAAATCCACGAAACAAAGAAGGGTTCAACAGCTTATTTTTAGTAATAAGGGTGTCAAAGTTGTGGCTCAAACTGATTATTAACATTAACTAGTATCCGCATCATTGCTACAGATGATCTTCTTCCATGAAAATTTTGTCCTTATCTTAGCTCATGGCCAAATGCTCACGAATTGAATTCCGCATTAGAGTTTCAATTATCATAGTGGATCATATAATGAATGCTAGACATGCCTAGAACTTATTAACAATTAGTCATTCTTCTTCGTCTACCTTCTCATTCTTCTCCTCAACATCTTCCTTGAAATTCTTCTTGAAGCATGCACGATTAGTTGTTGACACCTGATCTTTAATCATTTTTCTATTGCTAAAGTAATAAAAAATCCATAAAAATTCATAAAATTGAAAAATCAACTTTGGGGACCTTAGCCAAGCCTAGGGAACCAATTTTGACCAAAAAATGATTTTTCATATTTTCAGTATTTTTACGTATTTTTTATTTATTTATTTTCAAAAATTAATAGAAAATCCATAAAAATTCATAAAATTGAAAAATCAACTTTGGGAACCTTAGCCAAGCCTAGGGAACGAATTTTGACCAAAAAATAATTTTTCATATTATATATATTTTAATTTTTTTATAAAAAAATACAAAAATATTTGAAAATTTTGAAAAAATAACATTTGAGGCCAAAAAATACACAAAGATAGTTAATATTTTTATTTTAAATCTATTTTCATATTGGCCATCGCAAATTCAGAAAAATCCAATTCGAGTCACGTGTTCCTTCACGAGTATAATCTCGAATCGGGCCTAAAAAAAATTTAATTTGAGTCAACTTATTTTTAACTTTCACTTTTTATGAGTTGTGACATTATCTTCTAATATTTTAAATTTTCATCTTGGCCCAATTATACCCAGAATGACTTAATTTTGCAAAAGGGCTTTAATTAAATTATGCATTATTTTCAGCGACAAGAAATGAGCTTAAATTTGACATGTGGTAAATTTTGGTGTGTCAAAAATTGTGAGGAGATTTGGACTTAAAGAAATATATTTTTTCAGGGACTGAATTGTAAATACTTAAAATTCAAGGACTAAAGTGCAAATACCTAACTCTTGAAGGATTATTTTACAAATAATAAAAAGAAAAGTTAGTGGATAAATTAGAATAGAGAAGGGAAGATGAAGAAGAGGAGATGAAGAAGAGAAGTTGGAGAAGAATGGATGGAGAAAATAAGATAAGAATAGAGAAGGGAAGATGGAGATGAAGAAGAGTTAGTAGAGAAATTAGAATGGAAGATAAGAATAGAGAAGGGAAGATGGAGATTAAGAAGAGTTAGTGGAGAAATTAGAATGGGAGATAAATATGGAGAAGGGAAGATGAAGATGAAGAAGAGTTAGTGGAGAGATTAGAATGTGAGATAGAGATGGAGAATGGAAGATGAAAATGAAGAAGAGTTAGTGGAGAAATTAGAATGGGAGATAGAGTCAGTGGAAAAATTAGAATGGGAGATAGATGAGTAGGTTATAAAAGGAGAAAGAAGTGAGCTTGAGAAAGGATTCTTGAGAGAGAAAATTTGAAGTGTTTGGGATGATTTTTTTTTTAGAGAAAATTTTGGATATTTGAGAGAGTTTTGGGAGATTGAAGAAAAATTTGAGAGAAAGAAAATACCAAAAGAGAGAGAATTTTGAAGATGATGGGAGTTCAAAGCTAGGGATTATCATCACAAATTCCTTCATCGATCAATATAAATCAAGAGTTCATCCTCGTCAACGAGCAAGCAAATTCGAGCTAAGTGTTTTTATTTATTCATTTGTTTATGGTTTTACTTGCAAATTAGCACAAATTGTATACACTTTCTCCATCTCCTCTTTTTTTTTCCATATTTTATGTCAGGAGAAGGATATCTCTACGTCAACAGCAAAAATCTCGTAGATATGCAAAAATCGGCCCAGACAAGCTCCTAAGCTGTCCACCGATTTCTCAACTGATCTGTGACTAAAAGTCCCTCTTAATTCAAAAGAAACTCTCTATATTGGGAACATAGAGAGCGAAAATCAATTATAGAAATCCCTTCCAAAAAAATGGGAGATAAGTACTCTTTCCACTCTTCTGGTTTTAGGTGCAGATTAGCACATATTTTGGAGGTTTTTACTTACAGTAGTTAAATACCTGCAACTTAAATACATGTACCTTAAATCCCAAAGGGAAGAGCCAAGCCAATGCTTAGCCTCCCATTGGAGGTTTTTACTTACAGTAGTTAAATACCTGCAACTTAAATACATGTACCTTAAATCCCAAAGGGAAGAGCCAAGCCAATGCTTAGCCTCCCATTGGAGGTTTTTACTTACAGTAGTTTAAATACTTGCAATTTAAATACCTGTACCTTAAATCCCAAAGGGAAGAGCCAAGCCAATGCTAGGCCTCCCATTGGAGGTGTTTATTCACTGTCATGTACTTCCTATAATTTAATTTTTGAATCATCAGACCCAAAAGATAAGTAGGTTGTAATACTGCACAGAAGTCGTTAACACACTCCTTCTTTCGGCTTCAGGGAATCTTTAACACTTAAAAAAATATAACAAATAAAAATATATACCATCCATGCATCCTATTTAAAAAGTGAAAACACAAAAGAGAATACCCTACTATAGCCTTAGGAATAAACCAAGCCTGAGTTGCCGAATTAGGATATCCATGAAATTAAGGTACCGAAAGGGCATTAGTTTTAATTAACTAGTGTAACCAAGTCCCCGAGCTCCTAATCTCTGGTTCGCAGGAATAAATTAGTTCTCCCGCTAATTTATTTAGGTTTCTAATCGACCTACCAAGAACGATTAGTGGCGACTCCAAATTTTAAAATCATTTAAACAAAAACCAAAGTTGCGATTCTGTAGGGCTTGGGAGGGTCCGCGTTAGGTTAGTCAAATCTAATTAACCTAATAATCCGTTAACCCCCTTTAAAATTTTAAATTTTTTTAGAGGGTCGCGACAGACTGGCGACTTCTCTGGGGAGAGAGATTTTTAAATTTTCGAAAAAAGATACCAATTGGAATACTTAAATTTTTTTGAAATTTTAAGAGTCTTAGTGGACTTAGGCCAATGAAAATTTCATGCATATCTCGCTTCTGGCGATATTGTTTGGGACTCATTCTATAGGTGTTATATGTTTTTGCAGGATGGGAGTTATTAGGGGCGGAGTGTTTGGCTAACCCCTTTGTTTTGCAGGTTGGTGTTGGGTTTATTTGTTTAATTTCGCACATTTTTAGAAGCGCTGTTTTGATATCAATTGTTGTGCATGTCTTGCATACTCTGAGGATCACGACACCTGCACACACAAGCGTCTAAACCCAAGTCGCGAAATTCTTCCTAGAAAACCATAGATAGGGATCGAATATGCAAAGCTCTTGCGTCGATTGCGCTCGGGTTGACCATATTTTATTCCGCTCATTATCTGAATTGACAATTCTTCCCATTGTGATTTGATTGCGCGGAGGGTAAGTTTGTCAATTCAGATAGTGGGAGCCTTTTTAGGTCCATACCTTGTCTCTCCTTCTTTGATTTTCTAGAGTCCACTCCTCACTTGAGTCATGCGCATGACTATGTGATTTGCATTTCTCCAAGGTAAAAGTAAGTTCTCTAATTTTATCTTGTATTTATTTTCGGTCGGTCCATGCTAGGTGCTAGTCAGTTTTTGAGCTTGATATTACGACCATTCTTTTTAAAAGAAAATAAAAATTAAATTTGTCCCTCATTTCTTTTAATTTTTTTTTTGAAAAAATGATGTAAAAAAATCCCTTCATGGGAATTTTATTAATCAATAAGGGATTTTTGTCATATTTTTATTGCTTCAATAAAAATGAAATTTTCCTGAAAAAATTTTCCTCTGAAAATTTCAATAAAAAGAAAAATTCCTTTAAAAAAAACTCTAGTAGACATCAAGTGATTTTATCACATTTTTAAAATTATAAAAACTTGCAAGAAAATTCTTCTCGAGAAATTCGCTCATGTTTTTCTAAGAAAATTTTCTCTAAATAAAATTAGACTAATTGACCAATAAGAGATTTTTGTCATGTTTTTTTCTCTCCAATAAAAATGAAATTTTCCCGACAAATTTTCCTCTGAAAATTTATTTCGATAAAAAGAAAAATTCCTTTAAAAAAAACATCAAGTGATTTTATCACATTCTTTCAAATTATAAAAACTTGCAACAAAAATTCTTTTCGAGAAATTCGCTCATGTTTTTCTAAGAAAAGTTTCTCTAAATAAAATTAGACTAATGTCTCGGGGGAATTTCGTTAACCAATAAAGGATTTCTGTCATGTCTTTCCTGCTTCAATAAAAATAAAATTTTCCTGACAAATTTACCTCTGAAAATTTATTTTGATAAAAAGGAAATTCCTTCAAAAATTTTAGTAAATGTCAAGAGACTTTGTCACATTCCTTTAAAAAAAAAAAAGAATAATAAATCTGAAAAAAATTCTGTATCAGAAATTAACCCATTTCTTCCTAAGGAAATTTTTTTTTTCTTTCTTCTGATTTCTCTATAAAATAGAAAAAATCAAATTGAACTAATATAGGAGTCATGGACCGACATTTCTTGTGTCGCATACTAATTATATCCTTTTCTTTTGCAGGGAGATCCTAGATACCCCAGACGGGTGTAAAAATTAAGTTTAATAATATATCAAGAATCATCTTCAGAAATACCAAAAGACGAAAAACACCGAGGCTTCAACCGTTAATTCTGGGGGGCAAACGAACATTATCCATCTTTGACAGACAAAGTTGTGTCAATCCGTAAACTTGTATGGGCAGTGTATTCTGATATGACGGTGGATTTATACTGATTAAACATGGGGGCATATTTAATGTATTGCAGAGGATCCCGCGTCTTTTGAAAAACAATATGGATTATATAATCAGAACCCATGAAACAAATACCTTTACCTGATCAAATCAACCAGAGATCGGTCTTAAAATTTCCTCTTATCCGAAACATGCGGAGGGCTTTAGAGGACCGAGATTCTATTAATGAACGTGGCCCACAGGAATTTCTCCCGACGCTACAGGCGACCGACACGAGCAAGTGGACGCCGAAAGAAACAAAATATGGATAAAAGTGGGCACACAACAGGTGGCCGGATTTACTACCAGCGCACTGATCGAGTTGTCATAGCATTATTGTTCGTGATCTCAAGATGGATAGTGGGGGCCACCGCCAAACCCATCATCAATGTTGTCGATATCATCGTCTGGAGCAATTAAACAAGAACATCAAGAAGAACATTAAGCCTCGACATCTTCGGTACCTCAAATCGTTCTGTTATGCTATGCGAAAGAAACGATAGCAGGAAAATTAAAAAAAAAAACAAAACAAAACACGTGAAGCTTTTCTTTCATTCCATTCATCAAAGAGTATTACAACAACTCACTGGGGAGGAAAGGTAAAGCCAAACTGGGCCCTGATGACCATTACGAAAGAGCTCAACTGACTCTCCAAACAGTTGATGCTCTGGATGCACCGGGCGCTCTCGGGATCAAGCTCCGCGAGCCTAAAGAAGAGGCGATCGCACTTCTCTTTAACCTGGGCCATAGTGGCCTCGTAATGCTCAACGGTAAACTCCAGGTCCGGAACCGCTGCCCTCTCGAAAGCAATGTCTGCCGTAATTTCATCAAGTCTCTCCTGCAGCCAACCACATTTACACCTCATCACAATATTGCCTGGCTCCTGTTCGGCGTAAGTTCGGACCAAGGCCAGACGGTCCACCAACTTTCCCCTCTCACGAACCAGCCACGAAAGCTGATCGTTGGCAAACTTGAGGGCCTTTTTGTGATTATCAGCCACAAACGTAACTGTTGCCAGACGCTCGTGCCGGTCTCGGTAACGGGCTTTCACGACGGCGGTCACAAGGACCGTCTCATAAGCATGGTTATAGGCAGCCAGAAAATTGATAAAGAGGGTCGAGAAGTTCCGGTACTCCTTCCCTAGTTGGGTACCCTCAACAGAAGCAGCGTCCACGGTCCTAAATAAACCGAGGATTTCAGCCTCAACGGTAGAGTTTTTGGCTATATGAGCGTAACCTCTACCAAGAAGATTGTAGAGTCTCTCCCACCCAGCTAGGACTTCGGCGGATAAGGTATGGTTAGGAGAATTGGCCATTTTTGAAAGCAGAATACGAAAGAAAGGGGGAGAGAGGTGAGGCAGATGAGCGGAATACGAAGATGGTAATCTGCTTTGAAGTAAATATTGATTTCATAGTGACGGTATCAACCAGTCAAGATTTCTCTTATCTACCATTCTCTATTGGCACCACCCTCGTTGGCTCGAATTCCCATCAGATGGCGACTGCGAGCTAAGCGAGTCCAAAATCTCCGCAGTGTTGACACCTAATTTTTAATCATTTTTTTTCTATTTCTAAAGTAATAAAAAATCCATAAAAATTCATAAAATTGAAAAATCAACTTTGGGGACCTTAGCCAAGCCTAGGGAACCAATTTTGACCAAAAAACGATTTTTCATATTTTCAGTATTTTTCGGTATTTTTATTTTCGAAAATTCATAAAACAAAAAATGAAGAAAAAATGAGAAAAATGAAAAATCAACTTTGGAAGCCTTGGCCAAGCCTAGGCAACCATTTTTGAACAAAAAATAAAATTTCATATTATATATATATATTTTTTAATTTTTTTTTAAAAAAATACAAAAATGCTTGAAAATTTTGGAAAAATAACATTTGAGGCCAAAAAAATACACAAATATAGTTAATATTTTTATTTTAAATCTATTTTCATATTGGCCATCGCAAATTCAGAAAAATCCAATTCGAGTCACGTGTTCCTTCACGAGTATAATCTTGAATCGGGCCTAAAAAAATTTAATTTGAGTCAACCTATTTTTAATTTTCACTTTTTATGAGTTGTGACATTGTCCTCTAATATTTTAAATTTTCATCTTGGCCCAATTATACCCAGAATGACTTAATTTTGCAAAAAGGCTTTAATTAAATTCTGCATTATTTTCAACGGCAAGAAATGAGCTTAAATTTGACATGTGGTAAATTTTGGTGTGTCAAAAATTGTGAGGAGATTTGGACTTAAAGAAATATATTTTTTCAGGGACTAAATTGTAAATACTTAAAATTCAAGGACTAGAGTGCAAATACTTAACTCTTGAAGGATTATTTTACAAATAACAAAAAGAAGAGTTAGTGGATAAATTAGAATAGAGAAGGGAAGATGGAGAAGAGGAGATGAAGAAGAGAAGTTGGAGAAGAATGGATGGAGAAAATAAGATAAGAATAGAGAATGGAAGATGGAGAAGAGTTAGTAGAGAAATTAGAATGGAAGATAAGAATAGAGAAGGGAAGATGGAGATGAAGAAGAGTTAGTGGAGAAATTAGAATGGGAGATAGAGTTAGTGGAAAAATTAGAATGGAAGATAGATGAGTAGATTATAAAAGGAGGAAGAAGTGAGCTTGATGGGGGAGATTCTTGGGAGAGAAAATTTGAAGTGTTTGGGAGGAATTTTTGAGAGAGAAAATCTTGGATGCTTGAGAGAATTTTGAGAGATTGAAAGAAATTAGAGAGAAAGAAAAAAATAAAAAAAGAGAGAGAATCCTTTTTTCCAAAAGAGAGCCTTGAAGATGATGGAAGTTTAAAGCTAGGGGTTATCATCAGAAATTCCTTCATCGATCAATATAAATCAAGAGTTCTTCCTCGTCAACGAGCAAGCAAATTCGAGCTAAGTGTTTTTATTTATTCATTTGTTTATGGTTTTACTTGCAAATTAGCACAAATTGTATACACTTTCTCCATCTCTTTTTTTTTTTCATATTTTATGTCAGGAGAAGGATATCTCTACGTCAACAGCAAAAATCTCGTAGAGATGCAAAAATCGGCCCAGACAAGCTCCTAAGCTGTCCACCGATTTCTCAACTGATCTGTGACTAAAAGTCCCTCTTAATTCAAAAGAAACTCTATATATTGGGAACATAGAGAGCGAAAATCAATTATAGAAATCCCTCCCAAAAAAATGGGAGATAAGTACTCTTTCCACTCTTCTGGTTTTAGGTGCAGATTAGCACATATTTTGTATACTGACATTTCACTCTATTTTATGTCAGGAAGCCGCAGCTTTATATCAATGGTCAACCTTATGGAAGCATAAAATCGGCTTGGAGGAGTCCTCAAGCGCGCACAAATTTCAAATTGTTGAATCAATTTGTTGTATTTTATTTTAAAGAATTCATACCCCAGAATGAAGAGGACAAAGTCCATCCGCAATTTAAATACCTGCACCATAAATCCCAAAGGGAAGAGCCAAGCCAATGCTTAGCCTCCCATTGGAGGTTTTTACTTACAGTAGTTAAATACCTGCAACTTAAATACCTGTACCTTAATCCCAAAGGGAAGAGCCAAGCCAATGCTTAGCCTCCCATTGGAGGTTTTTACTTACAGTAGTTAAATATCTGCAACTTAAATACCTATACCTTAAATCCCAAAGGGAAGAGCCAAGCCAATGCTTAGCCTCCCAGTGGAGGTTTTTACTTACATTAGTTAAATACCTGCAACTTAAATACATGTACCTTAAATCCCAAAGGGAAGAACCAAGCCAATGCTTAGCCTCCCATTGGAGGTTTTTACTTACAGTAGTTAAATACCTGCAACTTAAATACCTATACCTTAAATCCCAAAGGGAAGAGCCAAGCCAATGCTTAGCCTCCCATTGGAGGTTTTTACTTACAGTAGTTTAAATACTTGCAACTTAAATACCTGTACCTTAAATCCCAAAGGGAAGAGCCAAGCCAATGCTAGGCCTCCCATTGGAGGTGTTTATTCACTGTCATGTACTTCCTATAATTTAATTTTCGAATCATCGGACCCAAAAGATAAGCAGGTCGTAATACTGCACAGAAGTCGTTAACACACTCCCTCTTTCGGCTTCAGGGAACTTTAACACTTAAAAAAATATAACAAATAAAAATATATACCATCCATGCATCCTATTTAAAAAGTGAAAACACAAAAGAGAATACCCTACTAGAGCCTTAGGAATAAACCAAGTCTGAGTTGCCGAATTAGGATATCCATGAAATTAAGGTACCGAAAGGGCATTAGTTTTAATTAACTAGTGTAACCAAGTCCCCGAGCTCCTAATCTCTGGTTCGCAGGAATAAATTAGTTCTCCCGCTAATTTATTTAGGTTTCTAATCGACCTACCAAGAACGATTAGTGGCGACTCCAAATTTCAAAATCATTTAAACAAAAACCAAAGTTGCGATTCGGTAGGGCTTGGGAGGGTCCGCGTTAGGTTAGTCAAATCTAATTAACCTAATAATCCGTTAACCCCTTTTAAAGATTAAAATTTTTTTAGAGGGTCGCGACAGACTGGCGACTCCACTGGGGAATAGAGATTTTTAAATTTTCGAAAAAAGATACCAATTGGAATACTTAAATTTTTTCGAAATTTTAAAAGTCTTAGTGGACTTAGGCCAATGAAACTTTCATGGATATCTCGCTTTTGGCGATCTTGCTTGGGACTCATTCTATAGGTGTTATATGTTTTTGCAGGATGGGAGTTATAAGGGGCGGAGTGTTTGGCTAACCCATTTGTTTTGCAGGCTCGGTGTTGGGATTATGTTTAATTTCGCACATTTTTAGAAGCGCTGTTTTGATATCAATTGTTGTGCATGTCTTGCATATTCTGAGGATCACAACACCTGCACACACAAGCGTCTAAACCCAAGTCGCGAAATTTTTCCTAGGTAACCATAGATAGGGATCGAATATGCAAAGCTCTTGCGTCGATTGCGCTTGGGTTGACCATATTTTATCCCGCTCATTATCTGAATTGATAATTCTTCCCATTGTGATTTGATTGCGCGGAGGGTAAGGTTGTCAATTCAGATAGTGGGGGCCTTTTAGGTCCATACCCTGTCTCTCCTTCTTTTATTTTCTAGAGTCCACTCCTCACTTGAGTCATGCGCATGACTATGTGATTTGCATTTCTCCAAGGTAAAAGTAAGTTCTCTAATTTTATCTTGTATTTATTTTCGGTCGGTCCATGCTAGGTGTTAGTCAGTTTTTGAGCTTGATATTACGACCATTCTTTTAAAAGAAAATAAAAATTAAATTTGTCCCTCATTTCTTTTTAGAAATTTTTTTTTTTGAAAAAATGATGTGAAAAAATCCCTTCATGAGAATTTTATTAACCAATAAGGGATTTTTGTCATGTTTTTATTACTTTAATAAAAATGAAATTTTCCTGAAAAAATTTTCCTCTGAAAATTTATTTCAATAAAAAGAAAAATTCCTTCAAAAAAAACTCTAGTAGACATCAAGTGATTTTATCACATTTTTCAAATTATAAAAACTTGCAAGAAAATTCTTCTCGAGAAATTCGCTCATGTTTTTCTAAGAAAATTTTCTCTAAATAAAATTAGACTAATGTCTCGGGGGAATTGTATTGACCAATAAGAGATTTTTGTCATGTTTTTCTTGCTTCAATAAAAATGAAATTTTCCTGACAAATTTTCCTCTGAAAATTTATTTCGATAAAAAGAAAAATTCCTGCAAAAAAAAACTTTGGTAAACATCAAGTGATTTTATCACATTCTTTCAAATTATAAAAACTTGCAACAAAAATTCTTTTCGAGAAATTCGCTCATGTTTTTCTAAGAAAATTTTCTCTAAATAAAATTAGACTAATGTCTCGGGGGAATTTTGTTAACCAATAAAGGATTTCTATTATGTCTTTCCTGCTTCAATAAAAATAAAATTTTCCTGATAAATTTACCTCGGAAAATTTATTTTGATAAAAAGGAAATTCCTTCAAAAATTTTAGTAAACATCAAGAGATTTTGTCACATTCCTTTAAAAAAATAAAAAAAAGAGTAATAAATCTGCAAAAAAAAATTCTGTATCAGAAATTAACCCATTTCTTCCTAAGGAAATTTTTTTTTTCTGATTTCTCTATAAAATAGAAAAAATCAAATTGGACTAATATAGGAGTCATGGACTGACATTCCTTGTGTCGCATACTAATTATATCCTTTTCTTTTGCAGGGAGATCCTAGATACCCCAGACGGGTGTAAAAATTAAGTTCAATAATATATCAAGAATCATCTTCAGAAATACCAAAAGATGAAAAACACCAAGGCTTCAACCGTTAATTCAGGGGGGCAAACGAACACTATCCATCTTTGACAGACAGAGTTGTGTCAATCCGTAAACTTGTATGGGCAGTGTATTCTGATATGACGGTGGATTTATACTGATTAAACACGGGGGCATATTTAATGTATTGCAGAGGATCCCGCGTCTTTTGAAAGACAATATGGATTATATAATCAGAAACCATGAAATAAGTACCTTAACCTGATTAAATCAACCAGAGACCGGTCTTAAGATTTCCTCGGATCCGAAACACGCGGAGGGTTTTAGAGGACCGAGGTTCTATTAATGAATGTGACCCACAAGTATTTCTCCCAATGCTACAGGCGCTCGACAAGAGCAAATGGGCACCGAAAGAAACAAAACACGGTTGAAGTGGGGCACGCAACAAATGGCCGAATTTATTGGCACACTAATTAAGTGGTGGTAGCTTTATTAATTTACATGATTGAACGCGGGTCTCTAGGCGGCTGGTGGAAAGCCACACTAAATGTCTCTCTAATGTTCTTGATATCATCGTCTACCGCAACCCGCGAGAGCATCATGAAGAAGATTAAACCTAGACGAATACATCTACTTAGTTTCATCGCACGTTCTCGCCTTTTGTCGATGTCCAAAATTAATGCACAAGCTAGAAGTAATCATTTCCCTTTCCCCCCTATTAAATGCTCGGAGCCGTTAACCGCACCAAACTCGAAAAAATTAATATCGAGACGAAATCTGCGTAAATTTGAAGGGTAAATCCGTATCGTTCCAATTTACCCTTAAATTGCTCCGGTTTTAAATTTGATCCCTTCTATTTTCAGGAATTTGCAAAAGCGACTCGAGAATACAGTTGTATCCAAAAACCAAATTTCATGGTCGGGCTAAATTGGGGGCAAATCAACTCATGGACATTACCACGGGATTGGCAGCTTCGGTTAAAGAAAAATACAAGCGAAAGATCCGAACAATCTCAGACATGGGTAATTCTGTATCGTTCTAATTTGCACATAATCATCTCGAGTCCTGAATTTTTTTATTCCATTCTTAACATGGATTGCAAATTACCTCGAGAAATATCGTAACAAGGCCCAAGGTGATACAACAGGGCCGCGTTATCCCCAAGGATTAACCTTTGAAAAGAAAACCCCATGGACACCTATGGTCCAATAGACCGAATGGTATGGAGGATGACAGTAGGTCCGAAATATCCCGAGTTCGATCTCCAAAGTGGGGAATGTTGTATGTATTATAAATAAATGAAACAACTTTTTGTATATTTCTTTTTGCAAGAAGGAATACTCGACGAGTAATACCGAAGTCAATATTTTGCCACATTCTCGGCTTAATGGTGAAGCATCCAACAAAAGTCGAAGAAAACTCAACCCAGCAAAATTGGTAAAAGACTTGTCCAAGGCATTCAAGATGAAGGGTAAATCAGTATCGTTTCCAATTTATCCCTTTTAATACCGGTTGACATGTCTCCTTTTCTTGTTACAGGAAATATTTATACTAACATGTAACATGTTGGAGGAGACAAATCCAAAAGAAAATGATGATCATTTGACAAGATCTATTCTGGTGAAAAATGGGGGGCATTTAACTGCTAAACCATGGCGGTCGCTGTCACTAAACAAACCAAAATGCTCCCTCACCCATATGCCTCATCGTGCAGGGGCAAAACTTGAGACAAACCGCTCCTCGACATAAGGAGTGGGCTTCCCAATTTGTTCAATCCACCCACATACCAGGGGCAATTCAAATCCGCCCATGTTTGCACATTATATAAATACACATGATGCTAAAAATTGTCACATCGGCATTGTGTTTACACATTTCACGAATTACGTATGATTATTCCGCATGTTTAATTTACCAACTCCAACTTAGAGTATAAACTGCATAGGAGACATCAAATGTGTAAAATGGGGCATAACAGGATGAGGAAAGTTAAACCATTTCTACACACGGGTCTAACATTTTAATCTACAGATAAACAGCCTTTCTCTAGAGTGAGAGAAAGCCCCTTCGGACTAAAGTCCCCCATTCAGATTACATTCGAGGCGTTCATATTATGAGAACCTCCTTAAATAGAATTGGTAATGCAAACTTGACAGAATAGTTTTGCATGATCCACATTTTGATTGATTGCATCATGAGTTATCACACAGACTACTTCTAATCATTGCCAACTTAGCTGAACAATTTTGTATGAACCAATGAACGCATTGATGAAAATGCTTGCACATGTTAGCTCTGACATTGCCTGACAGGCAACACATTCCCGGTGTTTGAGTTACCTTCCAAAGTCTTGAAATCCATTCGGCGATTATTGAATGAACAAGCCTAGTTGTCGAGAAGCCACCAAGCATTTCTTCCAAATTCTCAGGTAAGTATATCTTCAACCTGAACTTTTCAAGAGAATGAATTCTGACGGTTGTTGGGGTACTCGAATCCATTGCGGTATATATAGGTATCCACCTTCTTCAATAAAGCATGATTTGTCTCAAGGACAGAAATGTTCGAGACTTTTTGATCTCTGCCTCTTTGGTTTATTCCTAAAGCGACAGGAGAATATAATTTGGGTTTGAGCTTCTGCAGGATTCCTGGTCTCCCCAGATTTCAGAATGGCACCCTTTGAGGTACACCAAGCCCTTCTTACAGGCAAACTAAGTCTTTCTTACAGGCAAACCAAGTCCTTCTTACAGGCAAACCAAGTCCTTCTTACAGGCATAAAGTCCTTCTTACAGGCAAACCAAGTCCTTCTTACAGGCAAACCAAGTCCTTCTTACAGGCATAAAGTCCTTCTTACAGGCAAATCAAGTCCTTCTTACAGGCAAACAAAGTCCTTCTTACAGGCAAAACAAGTCCTTCTTACAGGCAAATCAAGTCCTTCTTATAGGTACAAAGTCCTTCTTATAGGCACAAAGTCCTTCTTACAGGCAAATCAAGTCCTTCTTACAGGCATAAAGTCCTTCTTACAGGCAAATCAAGTCCTTCTTACAGGCAAACTAAGTCCTTCTTACAGGCAAACCAAGTCCTTCTTACAGGCACAAAGTCCTTCTTATAGGCAAATCAAGTCCTTCTTACAGGCAAGCTAAGTCCTTCTTACAGGCAAACCAAGTCCTTCTTACAGGCACCAAGTCCTTCTTACAGGCAAATCAAGTCCTTCTTACAGGCACAAAGTCCTTCTTACAGGCAAATCAAGTCCTTCTTACAGGCATAAAGTCATTCTTACAGGCAAATCAAGTCCTTCTTACAGGCAAACAAAGTCCTTCTTACAAGCAACGCAAGTCCTTCTTACAGGCACAAAGTCCTTCTTACAGGCAAAGTAAGTCCTTCTTACAGGCAAATTAAGTCCTTTTTACAGGCAAATCAAGTCCTTCTTACAGGCACAAGTCCTTTTTACAGACACCAAGTCCTTTCTACAGGCACCAAGTCCTTCTTACAGGTATCTCCATGGGGTGACCTACCATACGGGTCAAATCTCAATCAAAATTTAATCAGTAGAATCCTTTTATTAGGAATCTACCATGGTACGACCCACTATACGGGTCAAATGGTATGACCCACCATACGGGTCAAATTTTAATTCAATTTGTAATGAGTAGAATCATTTTATTAGGAATCTACCATGGGTTGATCCACCATACGAGTTCAAGTTCAACCACCCTAAAGTTTTTTTATATAACGAATCCTTAGGTTCTCATTTCATTTTCAGTGGAACATTCATGTCACGACTCTTTTTATTTCCTTGTATTGAGTCGATTAGAATTCAGGTGTCATTTCGTCTTTGAAATGAACCTCTATCGAGCTTCCTTTCAAAGAGGGGCAGCTGTTGACACCTGATTTTTAATCATTTTTTTTCTATTGCTAAAGTAATAAAAAATCCATAAAAATTCATAAAATTGAAAAATCAACTTTGGGGACCTTAGCCAAGCCTAGGGAACCAATTTTGACCAAAAAACGATTTTTCATATTTTCAGTATTTTTCGGTATTTTTATTTTCGAAAATTCATAAAACAAAAAATGAAGAAAAAATGAGAAAAATGAAAAATCAACTTTGGAAGCCTTGGCCAAGCCTAGGCAACCATTTTTGAACAAAAAATAAAATTTCATATTATATATATATATTTTTTTTAATTTTTTTTAAAAAAAATACAAAAATACTTGAAAATTTTGGAAAAATAACATTTGAGGCCAAAAAAATACACAAATATAGTTAATATTTTTATTTTAAATCTATTTTCATATTGGCCATCGCAAATTCAGAAAAATCCAATTCGAATCACGTGTTCCTTCACGAGTATAATCTTGAATCGGGCCTAAAAAAATTTAATTTGAGTCAACTTATTTTTAATTTTCACTTTTTATGAGTTGTGACATTGTCTTCTAATATTTTAAATTTTCATCTTGGCCCAATTATACCCAGAATGACTTAATTTTGCAAAAAGGCTTTAATTAAATTCTGCATTATTTTCAACGGCAAGAAATGAACTTAAATTTGACATGTGGTAAATTTTGGTGTGTCAAAAATTGTGAGGAGATTTGGACTTAAAGAAATATATTTTTTCAGGGACTAAATTGTAAATACTTAAAATTCAAGGACTAGAGTGCAAATACTTAACTCTTGAAGGATTATTTTACAAATAACAAAAAGAAGAGTTAGTGGATAAATTAGAATAGAGAAGGGAAGATGGAGAAGAGGAGATGAAGAAGTTGGAGAAGAATGGATGGAGAAAATAAGATAAGAATAGAGAATGGAAGATGGAGAAGAGTTAATAGAGAAATTAGAATGGAAGATAAGAATAGAGAAGGGAAGATGGAGATGAAGAAGAGTTAGTGGAGAAATTAGAATGGGAGATAGAGTTAGTGGAAAAATTAGAATGGGAGATAGATGAGTAGATTATAAAAGGAGGAAGAAGTGAGCTTGAGGGGGGAGATTTTTGGGAGAGAAAATTTGAAGTGTTTGAGGGGATTTTTTGGAGAGAGAAAATCTTGGATGCTTGAGAGAATTTTGAGAGATTGAAAGAAATTAGAGAGAAAGAAAAAAAATAAAAAAAGAGAGAGAATCCTTTTTTCCAAAAGAGAGCTTTGAAGATGATGGAAGTTTAAAGCTAGGGGTTATCATCAGAAATTCCTTCATCGATCAATATAAATCAAGAGTTCTTCCTCGTCAACGAGCAAGCAAATTCGAGCTAAGTGTTTTTATTTATTCATTTGTTTATGGTTTTACTTGCAAATTAGCACAAATTGTATACACTTTCTCCATCTCTTTTTTTTTCATATTTTATGTCAGGAGAAGGATATCTCTACGTCAACAGCAAAAATCTCGTAGAGATGCAAAAATTGGCCCAGACAAGCTCCTAAGCTGTCCACCGATTTCTCAACTGATCTGTGACTAAAAGTCCCTCTTAATTCAAAAGAAACTCTATATATTGGAAACATAGAGAGCGAAAATCAATTATAGAAATCCCTCCCAAAAAAATGGGAGATAAGTACTCTTTCCACTCTTCTGGTTTTAGGTGCAGATTAGCACATATTTTGTATACTGACATTTCACTCTATTTTATGTCAGGAAGCCGCAGCTTTATATCAATGGTCAACCTTATGGAAGCATAAAATCGGCTTGGAAGAGTCCTCAAGCGCGCACAAATTTCAAATTGTTGAATCAATTTGTTGTATTTTATTTTAAAGAATTCATACCCCAGAATGGAGAGGACAAAGTCCATCCGCAATTTAAATACCTGCACCATAAATCCCAAAGGGAAGAGCCAAGCCAATGCTTAGCCTCCCATTGGAGGTTTTTACTTACAGTAGTTAAATACCTGCAACTTAAATACCTGTACCTTAAATCCCAAAGGGAAGAGCCAAGCCAATGCTTAGCCTCCCATTGGAGGTTTTTACTTACAGCAGTTAAATACCTGCAACTTAAATACCTATACCTTAAATCCCAAAGGGAAGAGCCAAGCCAATGCTTAGCCTCCCAGTGGAGGTTTTTACTTACATTAGTTAAATACCTGCAACTTAAATACATGTACCTTAAATCCCAAAGGAAAGAACCAAGCCAATGCTTAGCCTCCCATTGGAGGTTTTTACTTACAGTAGTTAAATACCTGCAACTTAAATACCTATACCTTAAATCCCAAAGGGAAGAGCCAAGCCAATGCTTAGCCTCCCATTGGAGGTTTTTACTTACAGTAGTTTAAATACTTGCAACTTAAATACCTGTACCTTAAATCCCAAAGGGAAGAGCCAAGCCAATGCTAGGCCTCCCATTGGAGGTGTTTATTCACTGTCATGTACTTCCTATAATTTAATTTTCGAATCATCGGACCCAAAAGATAAGCAGGTCGTAATACTGCACAGAAGTCGTTAACACACTCCCTCTTTCGGCTTCAGGGAACTTTAACACTTAAAAAAATATAACAAATAAAAATATATACCATCCATGCATCCTATTTAAAAAGTGAAAACACAAAAGAGAATACCCTACTAGAGCCTTAGGAATAAACCAAGTCTGAGTTGCCGAATTAGGATATCCATGAAATTAAGGTACCGAAAGGGCATTAGTTTTAATTAACTAGTGTAACCAAGTCCCCGAGCTCCTAATCTCTGGTTCGCAGGAATAAATTAGTTCTCCCGCTAATTTATTTAGGTTTCTAATCGACCTACCAAGAACGATTAGTGGCGACTCCAAATTTCAAAATCATTTAAACAAAAACCAAAGTTGCGATTCGGTAGGGCTTGGGAGGGTCCGCGTTAGGTTAGTCAAATCTAATTAACCTAATAATCCGTTAACCCCTTTTAAAGTTTAAAATTTTTTTAGAGGGTCGCGACACGCAGAAAGTTTGACGAGACACCGCCACTTTGAAAAAGAAGACGAAAAGATGAGCTGAGTGGAAGACACGGCAAACGTTAGCGAAAAGGAGATACGACTTGTCTTCATTGGAGGACCCGCTAGTAAATCGACGGTGGAGATCTTGACAGGGGCCCTCTATCACGAAAAGAAAAAAGAAGACAAACTGAGCGAGAAACAAGGATTTCCCCTTTGATCAAAAGATGAATATCAGATTTTCTCCCTCGAAAAATCTAATAGCGTTGCCCGTGAAGAGGGAAGTCGTTGCTATTGCCAGAGAGAAAACTTGTCCCCATTTGATAGTCAGAGTTCATTCGCAAGAACTTGCAGGAGAAAGATAGAGAGGAAGGAGTTCTCGTGGGAGAGGAATTCAAAACCTTCACCATCAAAGCATCGGCTTTCAAAGCCTGTTACGAGAAGGCATCAACGATCTCGTGATCCCTCAAGTCCGAGAAGACATCCCGAGGCGGTCTCGAATCGGCAGTCCTAGATCCAGAAATATGTCGAGTATTAGGGGAACGGGCGCATGTTCAAGCCTGGTCAAAGCTGATGAAGTTCCTTACCCTGAGGGTCTACTGGTCATGGCCATTGACGGTAATCCAGTCTCTCTGTCAATCCTTGTTACCGTATTAAGAAAATGCCGGTATAAGGTTGTAGCTCAAGCAAAGGCGACAGAGGCCTTAGAGATATTAAGGAGGAGTAGTGACCCGTTTGATATCGTCCTCACCGCCATGGTAGGGATTGACATGGATGTTTTCACTCTCTTGGAAGTCATCAATTCTAAATTAAACATGCCAGTCCTCGTAATATCGGCAAGCGATGATCAGCAAGCCCTAATGAAGGCTGTCTTAAATGGGGCCCAAGACGTCATAACGAAACCAGTTAGAGTTCAGATGCTTCAAAACATATGGCAGCACGTGGTAAGGAAGCAATTGCACGACCATGAGAACAAGCATCAAGCCTTCAATTTTGTTCCAAGCAACTGGAGAAAGAAGATGAGTTGGTCTCCCGAGCTGCATCGTATGTTTGTTAATGCAGTTCAGCAGCTAGGAATAGATTCGGCACGGCCGCAACATATACTGGAAATTATGAAGGTAGAGGGACTCACTAAAGCAAATGTTTCGAGTCATCTTCAGAAGTACAGAAAAAGGGTGAGAGAACACAATGCAGCTCAGAATCAAGAAAACCAAGGCGGGACTGATCCAAGCCTGAACGTCGAGTCTCCTCGCCACCATAAGTTCCCCAGGTTAGCATGGGGCGAGCCACTTCCCATCATCAACCAAGCTAGTAGCCATGCCATCAATCCCCCAGGCGTTAATCAAAGTATCCCCCAGAATCACCCTAATGCTCTTCAAGAGTATAGACCGCAGGAGCAGTGAATTCAGATTCCTTGGTTTGAGCACCAACCTGTGGCTAGAACTCATCCCATGATCAGCGCGCCTGCGCAGCTAGAGAATCAGACAAGAAGTTATCCTGAGCACTTCCACTTCTCTAATCCTCGAATGGAAGGAGTTTTTGGCAGCAGGACAGTTGGTGATCCCCACACTTTCTCGAGTAATGATGAAGGCTCCAGCATGAGAAGTCAAATTGCTCATGGCGAGGACAGAATGAGAAATCTACCGCCAGCATTTGCCAACAACAATGCCCAATTCGAGCATCAGTTGCTGGAAGGTTCAAGAGATTACCCAGATGATGAGCTTACTGCCCTGGTCAACCAGTTTAGGGTTGACAGACGTCCCAAGCCGCGATCAGGAGCCAGTGAGTAGGGACTCTCAAACATCGGTTATCCACACCCGAACCAACACGAGACTAGCTGATTATCGAAGAGCCACAGGAGAGGCAGAACTGACCTTGAATAAGTGCACCTTTCATTTCATGCTTAATTCCCCTGCGTATGATATTTTCCAGCTTTCTAGGTGTCTCGATTTAATTCAAGGACAAGGGGGCAATTTATTTATCCCGTCGAATGCGTGAATCCCTTTTTATGCTAGATTTAGGGCGGATCAATTTGTGGCAACGTCGCTGACTGCCATAATGAGAAATGTTGAATGGCCTCACGTAGGGAAATTTCAAGTGAAAAGCCCAGGCGAACTCGAAGACGGGTAACTGTGTGTCGTTCCAATTTACCCTCAATCGTTGCAAAATGCTAAATTGGATTTGTTCCATTCTCACCCAGGGGATTGCAAAGTGCCTCAAGAGTGTCGCAAAATGAAATGACCCAATGGAATGCGATAGGACTCATTCGCCTTCAAGGTAACCTTCAAATTAAAGGAGCCCTCCGGTCCACGGACCCAATGGCATGGAAAATGATGATGGTCCAAGGCAACCCGAAAGAAAACAAGGCCCAACTAAGCAAAGCACATATGTGGCAAGCTCAAAGTGAAGGGCAACTCGGGACATACAATTCAATCCAATCCAAATGAAGGAACTTCCTCAATTCAAATTCAATGGAAGTATACACAAGGGTAAAACAGTATCGTTCCAATTTTTCTAAAATATGAAGAACATATACTGCCGCATTCTCTTTCATTTTTGCAGGGGAAGTCTCTACTGGCCAAATTTTCCTGTCTACCATTCCCTATCAGTATCACCTCCGCTACTCGTCTCCAATCTCGAGCCAAGCAAATCCGACGTCTCTACGGAAAAGTTGGACGAGACGCCACTACTTTGAAAAAGAAAGGATAAAAAATAAGCTGAGTGGGAGACAAAGACATTTTCGGCAGAAAAGAGATACGACTCGTCTTTATTGAAGAACTCGCCAGCAAATTGACAGTGGAGACAGCAACAAGGGGCCCCCTTCCACGGAAAGATGGAAGGAGACGAGCTGGGCGAGAGATACGATGAAAAGAAAATCGAGAAAGCCAGAACACTTGAGAGAGGCAATACAGTTGCTAAACCCACGTCTAATTTTAAAGGAGGCATCTTCTTGATAATTCTCATTCGTGCTCGAAAGAGAGACTCTTAAAGCATACGCAGTCTCCCAGAAAAATCCAGAGAGTGAAAATACAAGAAGAGATATCAAACTTTGAGAAATCGTTAACCAAATCGAAGATGTCTCAACCCAACACACTTGAAAGTTATCGTTACTTGCTGAATATGGGAGAGGAAGAGTTCGAAGCCATATTTGGGATCGAGCCTATGGAGCTCGGCCCTTCCACCGACGACGTCCAAGAGCCCGGTAAGGACAATGACAACAACGGTAAAGGTCAAAAGAAGCGTTACCGTCGCCATACTGAGGAGCAAGTACGAAAGCTTGAAGCTTTCTTCAGAACGTGCCCTATGCCAGACGGCAAACAAAAAATGGAACTGAGTCAAGAGCTAGGCCTTGAACCTTCGCAAATCAAGTTCTGGTTTCAAAATAGACGAACCCGAATGAAGACTCGTCATGAGCACAACGAAGCCGAGTTTCTAAGAGTTGGAAATGAAAACCTCCGAGCGGAAAACAAGATGTATAAAGAGACTTTTCACTCCGCCACCTGCCCCAACTGCAATAGCCTCCTCCTCACCCTCGATGAAATGTATGATCTGAGGATCGAAAATGCACGTTTAAGAGGTGAGTTAGACCAATTTATAACAGGATCGAGTTCTGTTGGAGCAGGGTACAAAAGGACCAATGATACTGGATCAGTATCAATACCTCCCGAGGAAGAAGGGACAGATCACCACCAAGCGGACATTGACGATGATCTTTTCGCCATAATCAACCAGTTTGATATCGGTAAAGTATCGGGACTGTGATGCACTTGTTCAACCAGTGACCACCAGACCTTCTATATGGCCGATGCATACCTAATTTGGGATGAAGCCAGCTGATCATGGGAGAGCCTGTAGAGGAAGCAGAACTGATCCTGAATGAGTGAATGTGTTTTATTTTCTTGCGTGATATGTTTTTCTGCTTTTGTGAATGTGTAAAAGCAAGGAGTAATAATCCGACTTCCCCCTATTAAATGCTCGAATCCGCCACCTCACCAACCTCGCGACGAATTGATGGCGAGTAAAAATCTGGATAAACCTGAAGGGTAACTCCGTATCGTTTCAATTTACCCTCAGTTGCTCCAAGTTTTAAAATTAAGCCCCTTCTATTCTCAGAAAATTGCAAATCGACCCGAGAACGCAATCATATCCGAATACAAGTTGAACAAAATTTGAGGGCAAATCGACTCATGGGCATTACCACGGGATGGACAGCTTCGGACAGAGGAAAGTACAAGCGAAAGACGCGAACAATCTCAGAAATGGGTAATTCTGTATCGTTCTAATGTGCACATAAGCATCTCAAGTCTTGAATTGTCTTATTCCATTCTTAACAGGGATTGCAAATTACCTCGAGAAATACCGTAACATGGCATAAGGTGATACAACAAGGCTGCTTTATCCCCAAAGATTAACCTTTGAAAGGATAGCCCCATGGACACCTATGGTCCAATGGACCGAATGGTATGGGGGATGACAGTAGGTCCGAAATATCCCGAGTTCGATCCCCGAGGGTGGGGAATGTTGTATGTATTATAAATAAATGAAACAACTTTTTGTGCATTTCTTTTTGCAAGCAGGAATACTCGACGAGTAATACCGAAGTCAATATTTTGCTACATTCTCGGCTTAATGGTGAAGCATCCAACAAAAGTCGAAGAAAACTCAATCCAGCAAAATTGGTAAAAGACTTGTCCAAGGCATTCAAGATGAAGGGTAAATCAGTATCGTTTCCAATTTATCCCTTTTAATACTGGTTGACATGTCTCCTTTTCTTTTCACAGGAAATATTTATACTAACATTTAACATGTTGAAGGAGACAAATCCAAAAGAAAAGTATGATCACCTGACAAGATCTATTCTGGTGAAAAATGGGGCAAATTGATCGCAAGCTCTGAAACGAAAAAGCAAATATGTCTTCCTTATCTCGTTTGGTTTCAAGAATAATTTCTCTGCTTCTTGCAGGGACATTAAACAAACCAAAATGCTCCATCGCCCATATGCTTCATCGCGCAGGGGTAAAGTTTGAGACAAACCACCCCTCGACATAAGGAGTAGGCTTCCCAATTTGTTCGGTCCGCCCACATACCAGGGGCAATTTAAATTCGCCCATATTTGCACATTATATAAACACACGTGATGCTAAAAAATTGTCACATCTGCATTGTGCTTACACAGTTCATGAATTATGTATGACTATTCCGTGTGTTTAACTTACCAACTCTAACTTAGAGCATAAACTGCACAGGAGATATCAAATGTGCAGAATGGGGCATGACAGGATGAGGAAAGGCAAACCATTTCCACACAGGTCTAACATTTTGATCTACAGATAAACAGCCTTTCTCCAGAGTGAGAAAAAGCCATTTCGGAATGAAGTCCCCCATTCAGATTACATTCGAAGTGTTCATACTATAAGAACCTCCTTAAACAGAAGTGGTAATGCAATACATGATCTATATGTTGATCGATTGCATCATGAGTTATTACATAGACTGCCTTTAATCATGGCAAACTTAGCTGAACAATTTTGTATGAACCAATGAACGCATTGATGAAAATGCTTGCACATGTTAGCTCTGACATTGCCCGACAGGCAGCACATTCCCGGTGTTTGAGTTACCTTCCAAAGTCTTGAAATTCATTCGGCGATTATTGAATGAACAAGCCTGGTTGTCCAGAAGCCACCAAGCATTTCTTCCAAATTCTCAGGTAAGTATATCTTCAACCAGAACCTTTCAAGAGAATGAATTCTGACGGTTGTTGGGATACTCGAATCCATTGCGGTATATACAGGTATCCACATTCTTCAATAAAGCATGATTTGTCTCAAGGACAGAAATGTTCGAGACCTTTTGATCTCTGCCTCTTTGGTTTATTCCTAAAACGACAGGAGAATATAATTTGGGTTTGAGCTTCTGCAGGATTCCTGGTCTCCCTAGATTTCAGAATGGCACCCTTTGAGGTACATAAAGTCCTTCTTACAGGCAAATCAAGTCCTTCTTACAGGCAAGTCCTTCTTACAGGCATAAAGTCCTTCTTACAAGCAAACCAAGTCCTTCTTATAGGCAAATCAAGTCCTTCTTACAGGCAAACCAAGTCCTTCTTACAGGCACCAAGTCCTTCTTACAGGCAAACCAAGTCCTTCTTACAGGCACAAAGTCCTTCTTACAGGCAAAGTAAGTCCTTTTTACAGGCAAATCAAGTCCTTCTTACAGGCACAAAGTCCTTCTTACAGGCAAATCAAGTCCTTCTTACAGGCAAACTAAGTCCTTCTTACAGGCAAACAAAGTCTTTCTTACAGGCACAAAGTCCTTCTTACAGGCAAACCAAGTCCTTCTTACAGGCAAATCAAGTCCTGCTTACAGGCAAATAAAGTCCTTCTTACAGGCAAAGCAAGTCCTTCTTACAGGCACAAAGTCCTTCTTACAGGCAAATCAAGTCCTTCTTACAGGCACAAAGTCCTTCTTACAGGCAAACAAAGTCCTTCTTACAAGCAAATCAAGTCCTTCTTAAAGGCATAAAGTCCTTCTTACAGGCAAATCAAGTCCTTCTTATAGGCAAACTAAGTCCTTCTTACAGGTAAACTAAGTCCTTCTTACAGGCAAACCAAGTCCTTCTTACAGGCATAAAGTCCTTCTTACAGGCAAATCAAGTCCTTCTTACAGGCACAAAGTCCTTCTTACAGGCAAATCAAGTCCTTCTTACAGGCATAAAGTCCTTCTTACAGGCAAATCAAGTCCTTCTTACAGGCATAAAGTCCTTCTTACAGGCAAACAAAGTCCTTCTTACAGGCAAATCAAGTCATTCTTACAGGCACAAAGTCCTTCTTACAGGCAAAGTAAGTCCTTTTTACAGGCAAACAAAGTCATTCTTACAGGCAAATCAAGTCCTTCTTACAGGCAAAGCAAGTCCTTCTTACAGGCACAAAGTTCTTCTTACAGGCAAAGCACCAAGTCCTTTTTACTGGCACCAAGTCCTTTCTACAGGCACCAAGTCCTTCTTACAGGTATCTCCATGTGGTGACCTACCATACGGGTCAAATCTCAATCAAAATTTAATCAGTAGAATCCTTTTATTAAGAATCTACCATGGTACGACCCACCATACGGGTCAAATGGTACGACCCACCATACGGGTCAAATTTTAATTCAATTTTTAATCAGTAGAATCCTTTTATTAGGAATCTACCATGGGTTGATCCACCATACGGGTTCAAGTTCAACCACCCTAAAGTTTTTTTATATAACGAATCATTAGGTTCTCATTTCATTTTCAGTGGAACAATCATGTCACGACTCTTTTTATTTCCTTGTATTGAGTCGATAAGAATCCAGGTGTCATCTCGTCTTTGAAATGAACCTCTACTGAGCTTCCTTTCAAAGAGGGGCAGCTGTTGACACCTGATCTTTAATCATTTTTTCTATTGCTAAAGTAATAAAAAATCCATAAAAATTCATAAAATTGAAAAATCAACTTTGGGGACCTTAGCCAAGCCTAGGGAACCAATTTTGACCAAAAAATGATTTTTCATATTTTCAATATTTTTACGTATTTTTTATTTATTTATTTTCAAAAATTAATAGAAAATCCATAAAAATTCATAAAATTGAAAAATCAACTTTGGGAACCTTAGCCAAGCCTAGGGAACGAATTTTGACCAAAAAATATTTTTTCATATTATATATATTTTAATTTTTTTTAAAAAAAATACAAAAATATTTGAAAATTTTGAAAAAATAACATTTGAGGCCAAAAAATACACAAAGATAGTTAATATTTTTATTTTAAATCTATTTTCATATTGGACATCGCAAATTCAGAAAAATCCAATTCGAGTCACGTGTTCCTTCACGAGTATAATCTCGAATCGGGCCTAAAAAAAAATTAATTTTAGTCAACTTATTTTTAACTTTCACTTTTTATGAGTTGTGACATTGTCTTCTAATATTTTAAATTTTCATCTTGGCCCAATTATACCCAGAATGACTTAATTTTGCAAAAGGGCTTTAATTAAATTATGCATTATTTTCAGCGACAAGAAATGAGCTTAAATTTGACATGTGGTAAATTTTGGTGTGTCAAAAATTGTGAGGAGATTTGGACTTAAAGAAATATATTTTTTCAGGGACTGAATTGTAAATATTTAAAATTCAAGGACTAAAGTGCAAATACCTAACTCTTGAAGGATTATTTTACAAATAATAAAAAGAAAAGTTAGTGGATAAATTAGAATAGAGAAGGGAAGATGAAGAAGAGGAGATGAAGAAGAGAAGTTGGAGAAGAATGGATGGAGAAAATAAGATAAGAATAGAGAAGGGAAGATGGAGATGAAGAAGAGTTAGTAGAGAAATTAGAATGGAAGATAAGAATAGAGAAGGGGAGATGGAGATTAAGAAGAGTTAGTGGAGAAATTAGAATGGGAGATAAATATGGAGAAGGGAAGATGAAGATGAAGAAGAGTTAGTGGAGAGATTAGAATGTGAGATAGAGATGGAGAATGGAAGATGAAAATGAAGAAGAGTTAGTGGAGAAATTAGAATGGGAGATAGAGTTAGTGGAAAAATTAGAATGGGAGATAGATGAGTAGGTTATAAAAGGAGAAAGAAGTGAGCTTGAGAGAGGATTCTTGAGAGAGAAAATTTGAAGTGTTTGGGAGGATTTTTTTTTTAGAGAAAATTTTGGATGTTTGAGAGAGTTTTGGGAGATTGAAGAAAAATTTGAGAGAAAGAAAATACCAAAAGAGAGAGAATTTTGAAGATGATGGGAGTTCAAAGCTAGGGATTATCATCACAAATTCCTTCATCGATCAATATAAATCAAGAGTTCATCCTCGTCAACGAGCAAGCAAATTCGAGCTAAGTGTTTTTATTTATTCATTTGTTTATGGTTTTACTTGCAAATTAGCACAAATTGTATACACTTTCTCCATCTCCTCTTTTTTTTTCCATATTTTATGTCAGGAGAAGGATATCTCTACGTCAACAGCAAAAATCTCGTAGATATGCAAAAATCGGCCCAGACAAGCTCCTAAGCTGTCCACCGATTTCTCAACTGATCTGTGACTAAAAGTCCCTCTTAATTCAAAAGAAACTCTCTATATTGGGAACATAGAGAGCGAAAATCAATTATAGAAATCCCTTCCAAAAAAAATGAGAGATAAGTACTCTTTCCACTCTTCTGGTTTTAGGTGCAGATTAGCACATATTTTGTATACTGACATTTCACTCTATTTTATGTCAGGAAGCCGCAGTTTTATATCAATGGTCAACCCTATGGAAGCACAAAATCGGCTTGGAGGAGTCCTCAAGCGCGCACAAATTTCAAATTGTTGAATCAATTCGTTGTATTTTATTTTAAAGAATTCATACCCCAGAATGGAGAGGACAAAGTCCATCCGCAATTTAAATACCTGCACCATAAATCCCAAAGGGAAGAGCCAAGCCAATGCTTAGCCTCCCATTGGAGGTTTTTACTTACAGTAGTTAAATACCTGCAACTTAAATACCTGTACCTTAAATCCCAAAGGGAAGAGCCAAGCCAATGCTTAGCCTCCCATTGGAGGTTTTTACTTACAGTAGTTAAATACCTGCAACTTAAATACCTATACCTTAAATCCCAAAGGGAAGAGCCAAGCCAATGCTTAGCCTCCCATTGGAGGTTTTTACTTACAGTAGTTAAATACCTGCAACTTAAATACATGTACCTTAAATCCCAAAGGGAAGAGCCAAGCCAATGCTTAGCCTCCCATTGGAGGTTTTTACTTACAGTAGTTAAATACCTGCAACTTAAATACATGTACCTTAAATCCCAAAGGGAAGAGCCAAGCCAATGCTTAGCCTCCCATTGGAGGTTTTTACTTACAGTAGTTTAAATACTTGCAACTTAAATACCTGTACCTTAAATCCCAAAGGGAAGAGCCAAGCCAATGCTAGGCCTCCCATTGGAGGTGTTTATTCACTGTCATGTACTTCCTATAATTTAATTTTTGAATCATCAGACCCAAAAGATAAGTAGGTTGTAATACTGCACAGAAGTCGTTAACACACTCCTTCTTTCGGCTTCAGGGAATCTTTAACACTTAAAAAAATATAACAAATAAAAATATATACCATCCATGCATCCTATTTAAAAAGTGAAAACACAAAAGAGAATACCCTACTATAGCCTTAGGAATAAACCAAGCCTGAGTTGCCGAATTAGGATATCCATGAAATTAAGGTACCGAAAGGGCATTAGTTTTAATTAACTAGTGTAACCAAGTCCCCGAGCTCCTAATCTCTAGTTCGCAGGAATAAATTAGTTCTCCCGCTAATTTATTTAGGTTTCTAATCGACCTACCAAGAACGATTAGTGGCGACTCCAAATTTTAAAATCATTTAAACAAAAACCAAAGTTGCGATTCGGTAGGGCTTGGGAGGGTCCGCGTTAGGTTAGTCAAATCTAATTAACCTAATAATCCGTTAACCCCCTTTAAAATTTAAAATTTTTTTAGAGGGTCGCGACATTAGTCAACCAGTCGAGATTGTATCGCGATTCCCATCGACCGTGCCCACAATTCCTTATCAAGTCATGGGCGCTCTAACTTCTCGACTCAGCATAGATCTAACAATAAGATCCACGAAGTAAAGTAGCAAGGGGTCAACAACTTATTTTCAGTAATAAGGGTGTCAAAGCTCTAGCTCAGACTGATTATTAACATCAACTAGTATCCGCTTTATTGCTAAAGATGATCTTCTTCCATGAAAATTTTGTCCTTATCTTAGCTCATGGCCAAATGCTCACGAATTGAATTCTGCATTAGAGTTTCAATTATCATAGTGGATCATATAATGAATGCTAGACATGCCTAGAACTTATTAACAATTAGTCATTCTTCTTCGTCTACCTTCTCATTCTTCTCCTCAACATCTTCCTTGAAATTCTTCTTGAAGCATGCACGATTAGTCAACCAGTCGAGATTGTATCGTGATTCCCATCGACCGTGCCCACAATTCCTTATCAAGTCATGGGCGCTCTAACTTCTCGACTCAGCATAGATCTAACAATAAGATCCACGAAGTAAAGTAGCAAGGGGTCAACAGCTTATTTTTAGTAATAAGGGTGTCAAAGCTCTAGCTTAGATTGATTATTAACATCAACTAGTATCCGCATTATTGCTACAGATGATCTTCTTCCATGAAAATTTTATCCTTATCTTAGCTCATGGCCAAATGCTCGTGAATTGAATTCCAAATTAGAGCTTCAATTATCATATCATAGTGGATCATAGAATGAATGCTAGACACACCTAGCACTTATTAACAGCTAGTCATTCTTCTTCGCCTGCCCTCTCATTCTTCTCCTCAACATCTTCCTTAAAATTCTTCTTGAAGCATGCACGATTAGTCAACACTTACCTCATCCCCAGAATGCCTGTTGCCAAGCGTGTAGATGATGAGCCCTCACGTCGAGTCGTAGCAGCTCACCTCAATCTTGACCTTATCCCCAGGCAGTATCTGAATTAAATTCTTCTTGATCTCCTCAAGATGCACCCAAGAACCACATTCACGTTATCCAAGCGGATCCGGAACATGTTACTGGGCAGCAACGACGATGATGCCCTCGTGGTTCCATTTCTTCTCCTTCTTGCCTTGCCTCCTTGGTGTGGAGGGGGATGGCAGGCCTCGGGGAGAGAGGTTGCGTGAGAGGGACAATGACGTCGGAGGAGAATCTTGTGGTTGGAGCAGAGGAGGAAGAAGACAAGACGCGTGCACATCCACTCCTTCTCTTTCTTCTTCTCCCTCGTCTCTTCCTTCTTCTGATGAAACTTCTCCTCATTTTTCTTTATTGAGACCTATTTTTCTCTGTGAGGGACTTCCACTCTGTGCTCTTGGGGATCTTTCCCTTCACCCTCCTCTCTTTGCCCTTTCCTTCCTTGCATTTCATGATTTGGTCAATAGCTAACTCTAAAATAAGATATGAAAATTACCAAGAGTTTACATTGCTGAGAAAGGAATCCTTCGAACACGATCTAGATATCTCATCCTTCGACAAAGAACCGAAATGCCTAACCCCGATCAAATAGAGAGATTGAGATGGCGGAAGGAGGTGCGAAGGGCGAGCTACAAGTTCCTAGTACTTCTTAGACTTGTTTTGAAAAAAAGTTACAATAAGCAAATATAACTTTTAAAACAGACCTCACATCACAAAAAATGAAACACGGATTAATGTATCACAAGACATGGATTAATCTATTACCAAATGTGAGGTCTGTTTTAGAAGCTATGTTTGCTTATTAGAACTTTTTTTCAAAGCAAGTCTAAGGAGTACTAAGTACCGATTATTAGACTCGCTGCAAAGAATATCACTGAAAAAACTGCCGGTAACTCACCCTCCATACCATCTCCCATTGTCTTAGTCTCTCCATCGAATCGAGGTTAAGCATTCCCATCGTCTTAGTCTCTCCATCGAATCGAGGTTAAGCATTTCGGTTCTTTGTTGAAGGATGAGATATCTAGATCATGTTAGGAGGATTCTCTTCCCGCCAATGCAGACTTTTGGTAATTTTCATATTTTATTTTAGAGTTAGCTATTGATCAAATCATGAAACGTAGGGAAGGTAAGGATAGGGAGAGGAGGGCGAAGGGGAAGATCCCCAAGAACATATAGTAGAGGTCCCTCATAGAAAAAACTAGGTCTTTGATAAAGAAAAAAGAGGAGAAGTTTCATTAGAAAGAGGAGAGGGGGGAGAAGAACAAAGAGATGTAGTGGATGAAGAAGAAAGAGATGGAGTAGATGCACGCACCTCGTCTTCTTCCTCCTCTGCTCCAACCCCACGATTCTCCTCCACCACCACTATTCCTCTCGCGTGACCTATCATCCCGTCGTCTATGCCAAGAAGGCGTCGCAGGGCAAGGAGCAGAAATGGACCCACGAGAGCGTCATCATTGAGTTGTTGTACAATAGCATTTTCCACGTTCACTCGGACAACATGAACGTTTGTTCTTAGGTACATCTCAGGAAAACTAGGAAGAATCTCATTGGGATATTACCTGGGGATAAGGCCAAGATTGAGGTGAGCAGCTATGACACGATGTGAGGGCGCATCATCTTCGGGCTTCGCAACAAGGATTTTGGGGATTAAGCAAGTGTTGACTAATTATGCATGCTCCAAGAAGAATTTCAAGGAAGAAGTTGAGGAGAAGAATGAGAGAACAGTTGAAGAAGAATGACTGGCTAGTAATAAGTGATAGATGTGTTTAGTGCCCATATTATGATTCACTATGATGATTGCCAGTCTAACGTAGAATTCAACTCAGGAGCATTTGGCCATGAGCTAATATGGTGATGAAATTTTCATGGAAGAAGATTAGCTGCTGCAATGACGAGGATACTAGTTGACGTCAATGATTAGTTTGAGCAAGATCTTTGAACTAATCAATCTTCTCTCTATCTTGGAAAAAAAAAACCCAAACCTGAATACTGTGATCTTTCAGTTTAATTCCTTGAGACGGGCCCAACTTAGTGATTTGCAGCCTATTATCTTCAAACAAGAGAACAAAATGCTGTGATCAACAAATGATAGATTGAGAAGTTTTAGGTCAGAATTACTTGTGGATACACTCAAGGATTATATCAAATGTTCCGTGTTGCTACGCTTCCAATTGATTTCATGGTGCTTTTCCTGGGCTCCTCTAGTTAATGCGATCTATATGCCTATTTGGAAAACCCTTTTAACAATACTTCGATATCATGCGATAATCCTCGCATATTTTAGATCTTGGGTTCTTTGTGCTTTCTTCTGCTAAATCTTGGAATTTGCGTTCCAATCGCAATGGGCCGGGTTGGGCCGAGTCTAATATGGGCCTAACTCAGCCTAAAACCAAATAGTGCCAAGCTCGGCCCGGACCGACCTGAATCAAAGATAGTATTCGGGTTGGGTTGGTTTCGATTTTGGTTTTATTATTATTATTTTGAATAAAAAAATCGAGTCCCTTCCCTCCCCCTACAGTTGGCTTAGTTGTATTCCACGATTTGACGTCACTACGTATCATTATTGGTTTGGGAGTGTGGGATGATTCGTGAATGACTCGATGTCGCGACCCTAAAAATTTTCAATCGGTGAAAAATTCTCAGGTTAACAGATTATTAGGTTAATTAGAATAACTAACATAACGCGGACCCTCCCAAGTCTACCGAATCGCAACTTTGGTTTTTGTTTAAATGATTTTAGAATTTGGAGTCGCCACTAATCATTTTTGGTAGGTTGATTAAAAACCTAAGTAAATTAGCAGGAGAACTAAATTACTTCTACGAACTAGAGATTATGTGTTCGGGGACTTGGTTACACCAGTTAATTAAAACTAATGCCCTTTCGGTACTTTAATTTCATGAATATCCTAATTTTGGCAACTCAGGCTTGGTTTACTCCTAAGGCTCTAGCAGGGTGTTCTTTTTTGTATTTTCACTTTTTAGATGGAATGCATGTGAGTGACATTTTTTGATATTTTCAAAGCATTAAAAATTCCTTGAAACCAAAAGAGGGAGTGTGCTATCGACTTTTATACAGTATTACGACCTCCAGCAAATAGCTTGGCCTACTCATTCTAGGGCTTGATGATGTAGAAATTAAACTATAGAAAGTAAATGGCAGTAAATAAAAAACCTCTAATAGGTGGCTCAGCCTTGGCTTAGCCTTCCCTTTCTAAGGTTTGATAGTGTAGAAATTAAATTGCAGAAAGTAAATGACAGTAAATAAAGGACCTCCAATGGGTGGCTCGGCCTTGCCTTGGCCTTCCATTTTTGGGGTTTGATGGTGTAGAAATAAAATTGCAGAAAGTAAAAGGCAGTAAATAAAAGACCTCTAATGGGTGGCTCGGCTTTGGCTTATCCTTCCTATTCTAGGATTTGATGGTACATAAATTAAATTGCAGGAAGTAAATACAATAAATAAGGAACCTCCAACGGGTGGGCCAGCCTTCCCATTCTAGGGTTTAATGGTACGAAAATTAATTGGCAAGAAGTAAAAAGCAGTAAATGAAGAACCTCCAATGGGTGGCTCAGCTTTGGCTTGGCTTGGCTTTTCCTTTCTGTGGTTTAATGATGCAGAAATTAAATTACAGAATGTAAAGAGCAGTAAATAAAGAACCTCCAATGGGTAGGTCGACCTTCCCATTTTGGAGTTTGACGGTGCAAAAATTAAATTGCAAAAAGTAAAGTACAAGAGATTTTTACACCACTAAGTATGGGGCAAAATCTGCCGTAATTTGGGATTCGAATCTTTTAAGTAAAAAATGCAGAAAATTGCAATACGAATACGACATGTGTATATGACACGACATAATCGAAATTTAAATCAATCCATTGAGGTAACGACATTCTCGAAGATTTTAATGGTTAGAATCGTTACTTGATTTGACGGATTTGACTGTCGAATTCAGACCTCGTGCCACCTTATGGATCAAGATTGCGGCTCGAACAAGGGGGATGAACTCATGACTTGTGTTGATCGGTAGAGAAATTGGTGATGGTAACATCTAGATTTAAACTCCCACCATCTTCAAGATTATCTTTTGGAAAAGAATTCTCTCTCTTTTTTCTCTCTCTAATTTCTCTTCAATATCTCAAAACCCTCTCAAACATTTCAAATTTTCTCTAAAAAAAATCTCCTCTTTTAAACTCACTTCTTCCTCCTTTTATAACTCACTCATCTACCTCCCATTCTAATTTTTTTACTAACTCTTCTTCATTTCATCTTCGCTTCTCTATTCCCATCTCCTCTTCTTCATCTCCTTTTCTCCGTCTTCCCTTCTCCATCTCCTCTTCTCTATCTTTTCTTCTCTATTCTAATTTCTCCACTAACTCTTCGTTTTGTTATTTACAAAATAATCTCTCAAGTATTAAGTATTTGCACTCTAGTTCCTGAGATTTAAAGTATTTGCAATTCAATCCCTAGAGAACTATTTCTTTAAGTTCAAATGTCCTCACAATTTTCGACACACCTCCCCTATAGTTGGTTGAAATTCACCGCATGTCTAGTTCAATCGCTTGTCAAATTTAAGCACATTTCTTGCCACTGAAAATAATGCAAAATTCAATTAAAATCCTTTTGTAAAATTGAGTCATTTTAGATATAATTTGGCCAAGATGAAAATTTAGACTATTAGATAACACTATCACAACTCCTAAAAGTGAAAAATAAAAATAAATTGACTCAAATTGAATTTTTTAGGCCCAATTCGAGATTATGCTCGTGAAGGAATACATGAACTCGAATTGGATTTTTCAAATTTGCGATGGCCAACATGAAAAGGGATTTAAAATAAAAATATTGACTATTTTTATGTATTTTTGTGGTCTTAAATGTTATTTTTCCTGAATTTTTAAGTATTTTTGTATTTTTTGAAAAATATTGAAAAGTATGAAAATTTATTTTTTATTTAAAAATGGTTCCATACGCTTGGCCAATGCTTCCAAAGTTGATTTTTTCCATTTTCTTTTTTTATTTTCTATGAATTTTCGAAAATAAAAATGCTGAAAATATGAAAAATCATTTTTTGGTCAAAATTGATTCCCTAAGCTTGGCCAAAGTCTCCAAAGTTTATTTTTTTTTAATTTTATTGATTTTTATGGATTTTTTACTTTTTTAAAGAGAAAATATGATTAAAAATCAAATGTCAATACTCGATCAAAGATGAGATTTTTGTAGAAAAATTGGCTTACAAGCCACTCTACCACTCTATCTTTGCTACTGTCGTTTCTCTTCCTCCAAAGCAAAGCTCGAGAACCACCCTCGACTACAACCACAAAATGCACACCAGCACCGCCCTCAGCTGCGACCATATGGTTGCCAGTGAAAAGAAGGATGGAATCGTCCATTTTCGTTCACGAGCCATCTGGGTGGGTCGCTCCCTCGATACCTAACCAGGTCCCCAGTGCACACACTCTTCTAAACTTGGGGAAAAAACCATCATGACGGCCTTAAAAATCGGTATGGTTTGGGTTGCTCAATCCGAGTCCAACAGCAACATGGGGGACAATTTTAGATTTTCAGAGAAAATGAGGAACAACAACAACAATAACCCTCAGAAGAAGAAGCAGCAATAGCAGATTCTCAAGTAGACCAAAGAACGAAGCACACGCATCAGAGAGAGAGAGAGAGAGAGAGTGTGTGTGTGTGTGTGTGTGTGTGTGTGTGTGTTTTAGGATTGCTGTGAAATCACAAGCCTCATCTTAAATCGAGGCTGCAATGAAGGAGGAAAGGGTGGAGGTGAAGTCAAACGAGCAGATCTGGGGAGCATACTATTTCGCGAAGGTTTCAAAAAGTACCTGTACTATTTCAAAACAGTACCCAGGCCCGGCCCGAAAATTTTCTAAAATTTTGGATTGGGTCGGGCCTTTTTAATAGCCCTAGGTAGGGGCAATGCGTAGCCAAGGTGATGCCTCTAGGCCATTTTTCATTGGTGGGGAAAAGCCATTAACGGCTCTCCATTCGTCAGTTTTTGCAGGATTGTTTCAGAAAAATTTTCCTTATTTTCCGTCTATTACGAAAAAAGAAATCGAATTAAAAGGCGAAAAAAAAAAAGAAAAGTTCATTGTTCGATGGTGTAACCTTTTTTCGAAATTCACCTTAGTCGAATCAATCCAATCGAGTAGACTTGAAATCCTGATGGTTAGGCCCGAGGCCATGGTACTCGAGATCTAGATAAACATAACTTAAAGAGCAGGATAACTATTTAACTATACCACCCTCGACGGGCTGCCCGCAGCGTAAATTCTACTCGAACAACGCTCGGGTCGGGTCAAGTATGAGCGGCCAAACTTTTCAATATGTAAAAATAATTGTTCAAACACACACCCATTTGTCCTTCTGCTCTTCGTCGAGTAAATGAAAACTGAAAGTATTAATGGGCTTTTCGTTATATTCTCCCTCTCCCCTTGCCCAACTAGCCCCCCTGGCGTAAAATCTATCTGGGTCGGGTCAAGTATGAGCGGCCCAACTTTCCAATCCGGAAAAATAAACCATAACAAAAATTCATGGTGCCAATTACAAAGCCCAATTGCTGATCTTCAGGATAATAGAACAAATGGTCATTAAAATTTAGTCTAATATGCAGCGTGATCTTTAAATTTTAAATTTGCTTATTGTTGACTTTCGAACTTTAGCTCAATATAAAATGTCATTCCAAATTTTTTTAATTTATTTAATATAGTGCTTGAATTATATGAAAATCTTCAATTTTATCTTTGAATTTTAATTAATAGAAGAACAAAATGAAACGTTTTCATATAATGTAAGGACTAAATTCAATATGTATCAAAAGTCTATGAATCACGTTGAATAAATAAAAAAAAATTGAGAATCATGTGTATTGAGTTAAAGTGTGTATTATTTACTCCGATTTTAGTTGGGCTTTCCCTTGTTGACCGCAGCTTGAGAACCTCCTTTCGACATCATTGGTGGAGTATTTTGACGTTCCTGCAATCCCCATTCATTCGACGTCGCAATTTGGATTTTCTTAGGTGTTAATCTTGCGTTGCCACCGGGACACCTGGTCGTCGTGTCGGGTCTCGAGCGAGGCCAAATTTGGTAACCACTTCGCTTGCCAAATTCAAGGCAAGCACCCACCCACAAGAGAATTCCGGAGGAAAAGAACTTTCGACCGGATCCCCTCTCTCTCTCAATTCGTCTTGATTTCGAGCCATTTCTTTTTCTTGGTAATCTTGCCTGGCGGATACGAACTCGCCTCGTATAGAGATTCAACCGGGATTCGATCGTGGTACGTGCTGTGTCTGCGCTTTTCGTTTCCATGGTGTTTTGAATTCCTTTGAATTGACGGGGTTGAAGACGCGCGCATTGTGTTTGATATATGGCCCTTTGGTTTTCCTCTTGTTGTTTTTGTTTCTTAATGAGATGATTAAATTAGAAATTGCCATATCTGCGTGCCTTCAATTTGGTTGAAGAAATGAGGTTCTGAATTGTATTATCTTTTCTGGGTTGGATTGATATGTGATATAAATTTGCTTGAGAGCATTAGGAAAGAACATTGTGGCAGTTTCTGGCTGTGGGATTCGATTAGAGGTTTATTGTATGGCATGAAATGAGAGCTGGTTTGAGCATGCCATTTTGCAAGCAGAGGTGCTTATTCAAAATCCTGGAAAAATCCTTGATTTCAGTTGGATTATTCTTCCAAGGTGACATGGATTGAAATCTGTATGTCGAGAATGTGATTCCCGAATTTTTCTTAGGTACAACATCCTGCAGCAGGAAAGATGTGCCAGGAGTTCTGTATGTTAATGGAATGACATTTGATCTTAGCTTATCCGTTGGATTGTTGTGTTGTCATCAAGGACTGATTTTTATCGAGGTGGCACCGATGCTATGCCAACTTATACTGAAATGATCGACAAGAAACGAGCTTGACTATAACTAGCATATCCCGTTATTCTAAATATTGAAAGAGTTAATGATGTAGAACCAAGAGTCCTGTATATTCCAAATTACTCTCTACACACCCTTGAACACACTCCATCCCTCTCTCCACTCATCATTTTTTCCTCCATGCATTTTATGGTTTGTGCATCCGATACCACAAAGCCGAAAATCATGTTCCAATTTTCAAAGACCTCATGCTCAGCACCAGCATATGAACAAATCCCTTGCTGTTTTCATAGCCACCTTATGTAGAGGGCTTCTATTCGAGACGATTATTCTCCCTTTGCAAATGGCTTGATGTTATAAGTTTGGCGAGGATGCCTTCTGCATAAATGAGGAAATCTTGGTAGGAACAGCTGAGTTCTTGTCCATCCTTAAGGGTTTTAGTTTTCCTTCTCCTTGCTAAATTTGTTCTCTTCGTCATCCCTTTTCAGTTTTGCCTCCTCTAGCACATTATAGAACTTAGCACGATGTTCCAATACTTGATCATTAAAGCTTCTGACAATATCTGCAGGGACATGTAAAGTTTAAACGTCCACGTGCCCTTTAATGCTTAGAAAGTCTGACTAGTCAAGCAATTCGGGCTTGAAGGTGTGTTGAACCACACTTTATCCTGATGGAAGAAAACAGAATCTCCTCTGCCAACAACGTGATCTATGTTAGACTAGGAAGATTGACCTAACATTTGTTAATCCATCTCCAAGGGATCTCTCTGAAAGTGCACCGACATTGTTAACCTGGCCAACATGGTTTCATTGTTCTTATTGATGAACTCTTTCTAGAGAAAATTCTTTTGGTCATAATTTTCAAAGACACTTGGCACACAGAGCTTTGTGGAAATTTAATAAAGAATTCATACCCAAAGGCAAAGCCACTTTCATATGGGGAGTTTAATGATGCCCCCACCTACCAAGGCTGAAACTATACCTTTGCCTTACCTCCTATGCAAACCTTCTCTCAATGTTACCTAGTATCCTATTTGCCACTCTTGAAGAGGGAAAAGCAGGAAAACAAAAACTGGCAGAGTTGTGTGAGTCTATTTACTGAAGTCATTCTGCTGCCATTGGTTAGACAACCTCTTTAACGAACCAGTCTTTCAGTTTAATTCCTTGAGGCGGCCCCAACTAAGTGATTTGCAGTCTATTACTGAAATGCAATGTCCCAGATTTATCTTCAAACAAGAGAACAAAATGCTGTCATCGGCAAATAAAGATTGGAAAGGTCTAGGTTAGAATTACTTCTAGATACACTTGAGGATTATATCAAGTGTTTCGCATCACTGCTTTGCCAATGGATTTCTGTGTATTTGGAAAACCCTTTTGACAATACTTCGATATCATGTGGTAATCCTCGTATATTTTAGCTTTCAGGTTCTTTGTGCTTTGTTCTGCTGAATCTTGGAATTCACATTCCAACCATCAGTATGGGGCAATGTGTAGCCAAGGTAATACCTCTGGGCCTTTTTTTGCTCGAATCTATTCTGTCCTTCTCAAATATTTTACTGACTATTGTGAAGATGTACACATTTTTGTAGTTCATATCGTGCAATGACTTCTTGACCACTTCTTCTGTCATGTTATTTTGCTCTGTTGTTTGGATGAGATTTCTGTTGTTCATAAAGTATATCTATTACTCTCTACATATGGTAACTCTACTAAATATCCTTCTCCTACTTTATTAAACCATGTTTGTCCTAAAACAGTTGTTCTATGACATTTAATGGCTGCCACCATTTATTTGCTGTTGCATGTCTTCTGGGTTTTGGCTTGAAATATCTAAATGAAACACTGTCAGTTCTTTTTGTCAAAAAGATTCTATGTTGTTCATGGTGCTTCCAGCAAGAAACAACAGACGATGGCTCCGACGACCACCACATTGATTTTGCTAGCGGCAATGTGCATCTCATCACTACTAAAGAGAGCTGGGATGAAAAGTTATCAGAAGCCATTAAGGACGGAAAGATTGTAAGTTTTCAAAATTAGTTCTTTGCAGTTCATACAAATGATGTCTCGCTCTTGCTATGATCCATAACAGGATAGCCTTTTTCTTCTCTCGGTAATTTTGCACCCAAGGGCCAGGTGCTCTCTGTAATTGAGCCCTGGGCTTGCCCCTAACCCTGCCCCTCTGTTGCCACCAGGTCATTTGCCTGGTGTTCTCATATTTGTTGTTATAAGAATTTGGTGTAAGTCCTGGGTCACGAGATAGTGAGATAGTACCACTGTTGAGAAACGTAAATTTGAAGATGAGACTGAGACTGAGTTTGGAGTTTATCCTTTAAGTCTTTGCCTTGATATTTGATTGCTGCATCTCCATCTGTTTTCTTTTTTGTGCATATATTTTCAGCATAGGGATGACTTTTAGAGTTTATTTCAAATTTCGAGAATCCAGAGTAAGACAGTAGCATGCACTCGGTGCTGTGTCAGGCTATAGTAAACTGGAAAGGTGTTATGCGGGAAAGGTGGTTGAGACAATCCTGTTATGTCAACTCTTTTTAATTATAACCTTTTCCTTACATGAAAATGTGGCTGCCCACTGTGACGTGTGAATGCTTAACAGGTTATAGCAAACTTTAGTGCGACCTGGTGTGGTCCTTGTAGAGTGATTGCGCCTTTCTTCTCCGAGATATCCGAGAAGCACCCTTCTCTCATGCTTCTTCTTGTCGATGTGGATGAACTAACTGTAAGTATGACTTTTATCTCTCAGACCTTGCAACTTGCGACTTGGATGAGAAATTTGCCTAGTTATGTGCCAAATGTACTGACCGTAGCTCTTGTGCCGTTTCATTTATTTTACAGGAGTTCAGCACATCGTGGGACATTAAAGCGACCCCTACTTTCTTCTTTCTTAAAGACGGGAAACAAGTCGACAAGCTCGTGGGAGCCAACAAGCCAGAGCTTCAGAAGAAGATAACCGCGATTTTAGACTCGGTTGGTCCAAGCCAGATCTGAATGGTGGACTGCTAGAGGTTGGGGGGAACAAAGCTAAGCCTTTTTTGAAATTTTGTGAAGCCATGTATATGCAGGTCCCCGAGTTGTAAAATGCTTTACGCCGCACTTGTTCTGGAATGTAAATAGAGATGCTTGAGGATGTCGAACGATGAAATATCTCTCCGTTCTCTTTATCGTGTCCTCGATGTCCATGCTGCGTGGAGAATCTCGATCGGTTTGGATCGAATTTGGAGAAGTCTCTCTCTGTTCAGAGCAATAAAGCTCAGTTCGTTGCAAACCTTGCCAAGCTTCCTGTTTTGTAACAAATTTGACCACTGTTTAGCTCTTTGTGGTCATGATTTTGGTGCAGTTCTTAGGGGATTCAACCCTGAGCCATGGTGGCCCACGTTTCGCCATTTGAAGTGCGAAAGAACAACAGGACGGCTGAGAAAGATTCACGAATATTAGGTCATTTGAAACAATCATATGTTGTCATCACTGGGCCATGTTTGAAAAAGTTTTATCGTGAATGATGAAATCATTTTTCGTTTTGTAATATTTCATTTATTCATTTTGCAATAGAGACAGACAATTTTTTTTAGGAAAAAAATAAATTTTTATTTTTTACCAAACAAACGAAGTCAATCATGCAACAAAATAATATTGAAACCGCGTTTATCTATCACTCGAGTGGTTTGATTTTGCATACGTTTCCGGCATTTTGCATAACCTAACGCGTCACGAAAGAATGATCCAATGGTGAATACCATACCGTTCGATCGACTTTCTCCTGCCGACTCGATGATTGCCACGTGGCAACGTTTCCATTGCTCGGTCCACAAGACACGAGCGAGTGGACAGGACATACCCTTTGTCTTAAAAAGGGAAAAATTTTTGAGACAGCGAGACGAGACGAGAGACCACGTCGTCGTCTTTTTTAGCTGTCTAAGCAGTAGGAAATGGAAGACCGAGTCTCACCCGTCGCTGTTAAAAGGTCCTCCCCCACTTCGCATTTCCACTCTTTGAAAGATGCTTTTCACCCATCAACCAAACTTATGTAGAATACTCGCCTTCCCGCGTTTAACGGATCAAACATCAGCCAAACTTGTATAGAACACTCAGCTTTTCGCTTTCATCGGATCCGAATGCATGGACCCTGCACCGACGCAATTCACACGTTAGTTTTTCACCAGATCAACGGCCACGATAGACCGATGGATGCGAGCAACGATTCGCGACGCGAATTGGAGATTGGACAAAGGTCGCCAGACAGCTGCAAATATGCTGGCTGCCCCCGTTAGATAGATGTGCCAAGCTGGTCCAGCCCAAGCTTTTGCTAAATTGGAAGATGGAAAGACGGCAAAGTCGCTGTCCTGCACCCGAAAAAGAAAAGGCCTGCGACAGATTGTATGACGCGCAAAACGTTACTCGGGACCCGCCCATGTGCCGGGATGGGGCCATAGTCAATGGGTTCACGACACCATCCCAACCACAAAGTCAACCGAACGGAAACTCAAGAAAGATGACCGAGGTTAAATGTTTAAGAGAACGACAGAATGTTTCGTACAAAGGATAGTAACTCCAAGGATATATTTAGCAAAGGTGCATATTATCTTACACTCCTCATACGATATGTAGGGTTTAACAAACAAATTAACAACTGCCTTGGAGAGAATTGATATCAGAAGCCGGAAAAGACAGGGAAAAAGAAAAAAGAAATCTTGACAGCAAGCTAATGAATAAGAAGATCGAGGAAAGCGAAATGTGCCGTGAATGTCCGACATTTTTTGCCGTGGAAAGTGAGACTTCAAAGAGGTGAGCGGAACATGCGTCCGAGTTCAGCGCCCGCTAGGGTTCATGATTTGAGAGAACACGGCGCTCGGCGTCAGCCCATCCGAGTCTTCACTGGCGAGGCTCCGACCGCCGATGCTCATGCTCATTCCGGTGCTTCTTGAATCGGTCACATTGCTTTCGAAACCAGGGGATGCGTCGGGATCCTTCTTCCCTTTGCAGGCCGCGGCATCGAAAGCTCCGTCGTCCGAGCCCATTCCCCCAAAGCCCTTGCCGCTCTCCTCCGCGCTCTCTTGCAGCTGCAGGGCGAACTCAAGGTTCCACAGGACATCACCCATTGACGGCCTCTCGATGCCCTGATCAGCGACGCACTTCATCGCGGTCTCGGCGAACTTTTTGAAGCACTCTGGTGCGATTTTCCCTTTCAGATGAGGATCCATAATGTGTTCGAGAATGCCTTTCTTGTGGCAATGGGCAGCCCATTCTGCCAAACTGACTTGCTCTTTCGGCAGCGTGGGGTTCAATGCAGGGCGTGCACAGAGGATCTCGAACAGCACGACTCCAAAGGAGTACACATCGGATTTGTCAGTCAATTGCTGACGTCTGAAGTATTCAGGATCCAGATATCCAAAGCTACCCTTCACAACAGTACTGACATGAGTGTGATCCAACGTTGGACCAGTCTTCGACAAACCAAAATCGGAGACCTTTGCCACCCACTTCTCGTCCAAAAGAATGTTGGTGGTTTTCACATCGCGGTGAATGATCGTGTGCTTCGCCCCAGTGTGGAGATAGTGCAACCCGCGGGCAGCCCCAATGCAAATCTCAAGCCTTTGCTTCCATGGGAGAGGGGGTTTTTGGGTCTTGTACAAGTGCTCGCGGAGTGTTCCATAAGCCATGTAATCATAGACAAGGATCATCTCACAGTTTTCTTCACAATACCCGATCAATGAAACAAGATGACGATGGCGCAGCTTTGAAAGCATTTCAATCTCAGTTTGGAATTCGTGCACACCTTGCTCAGAGAGGGGGTTCCCACGCTTGATTGCCACTTTGGTCGTTGCGCCGTCGACTTCTCCTTTGTACACTTTGCCGAAGCCTCCCACTCCAAGGAGGAGAGCCTCATCAAAGTCGTTGGTGGCAGCTTTAATCTCAGCAAAAGAGAAATGGCGGCAAAGGTTCGATGGCAGGGATGATGCATAACTACCGGTAGTGTTCGTCTTTGCAGAACCCGCAGAGTGCGAGTTTCCATAAAGAGAGAGAGGAAGCCAGCCAGATGGTCCATCACTTGCGCTTGAATCCTTCCTATGCCTACGGCGACGTGAAGCACAAACAGCTAAGAGACCAATCGCTATGGCTAAAGCAACTCCACCGCTAACCCCTCCTGCAATAATTGCTGTTTGATTAGTTGATTTACCAGAGCCTGGTGTTACTCTAGCTCGTGAGGGATCAATTACGTCCTGCTTCGGTGCAGGAATCGGGTTAGGCGCCGCAAGACTGCCACTCGCATCACTAAGCTTGAAAATCTCTAGTCCATTCAAAATTGCGTCATAATACTCAGGTTTCAAAGCCGTATTTGGATGAAGGGCAAGCCACAAATCCTGCTGCGCACCTCCATCTGGTACAAGTACCACATAATCCCTATAAATAGGGATTCCATTGCCGCCTTGTGTCCATCCAGCTACATCAGCCTGATCGTCAGCAGTTTGATTGCCGATGAAGATCTCAAACATTCTCTGATTCAGTTTCGTTATGTCATCAGCCAACTCACAGAAATGCAGCCTAATCAGGTAATTGAACCCAGAGTCAACAGAGAAAATCCACGTGAGGTTGTAGTTCACATTGACACTTGCATTGGGTCCCATCGATCTTGCAGTGGAGTACACGTCAACAGGAGCAACGTAAGTAGGCACGGATGGAGGATAACGAATCGTCATATTCGGACCAGCAGTCACTGTGACCCCTAGGGCAGCACCATATATGTAAGGAGCATCGTTATACCAGGACCGGAACAGTCCCGTGTCACCAGATGGCGAGATGTCCTGACCTCCCACATTTAATCGATAAGCACTCTCAAGAGCAGTGGTGTTATCGATGGTGAAGGGAGTATTCTGACCGATGATCATTGTAGTTCCATCAGTAGTACTATAAATGTCAGGCATCGACACAACCTCGATGCCATTAACAAAAGCAAATGTGCCCGGATAGTTCTTAGAGGGACTGAAAGTTATATCCAGCGTCTCCCCCACAACGTTGACTGAGTACTCCTTCAAAACATATGCAAAGTTCAAAGCCTCTGTAGTTTGGGCCACACTGAAGTTCTTCAGAAGAGTATAATCCCCGGCAGAAACAGAGAATATGGCATTGGACGCATTATACGTCTTGTACAAGGAGGGATAAAAGTACAGGCGGACAAACTTCCGACCAGATGCCACGGGAAAACTGTAAGTAAAGTTGGACGGGAAGATCCTGGCCGTCATGTACGGGACCTGGGGCACGGAAGGGTCTTGCGTGGCGGCCGTGGACGTGATCGAGTTCGCGGTAGAGGATGGAATCTTGGAACCGATGTCCGAGGTCCACACCCGGCCATCGGTATCGGTAGTCTGCGGATCCGCCCCGCAACTCAGCAGGATTTTATCCCTAGGCACGTAGTCAGCCCCCAAAACCACCCACAACGACGCGGACAAACACAAGAACACTAGAGCCGTCCCCGAGCTAATCATCGCAGTATTCCTCATGGACTCAGCAAGACCCAGATTCGAGATTAAAGTTGGAACAACTTACTTTACTTCGAAACCCCGGAAATCCTCCGCCGGAACACCCCGACAGCAAGACGGCAACCGCACGATCTGAGAGAACCTGAACGACAGTCAATGGAGAGAAGAACCCATCAGCTCGAACCTCCCATCTCCCGAAATCACAGCCAAACAAAAAACTAAAGCAAACGAACAGAGCAATCGCAAAACCAGCCAAAACTCAAAGAACGCGAACAATGAACCAGTAGAAAGCCCAATGCAACCCACCGGAAGCACCCAAAAAAAAAAAAAACAGCTAAAGAAACGAAGAAATTTTGAGCTGAATCTTGATAATCACCTGAGCTGAAGCAGCTGAGAGTGAGGCGAACTCAGTGAGTCAACCCAGACAAGATCGCCATTCCTTAGGATTGGAGGAGAAATTGCCGAACTCCAGAGATCGAGAGAGAGAGAGAGAGGGATGATCGGGGAATTCTGCACTTGCTTGGAGTTGATGCCGTCTTCCTTCAAAATAGTTTCTTTTATTCGTTTATTTTTGTCAATATGAGTTAAATTACATTAGAGCAATGCCGTCTTGAATTTAATGGCGGAGCAGTTCGGGGGTGCGGAATGACGAGGATGCCCTCCAGAGAGCGACGGTTTTGCGGATCCCGCCACTCTGCATGATTGAAGTCGAACGCGTTGAACTGTGATTGGCGCCGAGGATGGGACCCATCTCTGGTTGGGGGCGTTTTACGCGTCCGCCCGCGTCGAGCTGGCAACACTCCCCGAAACGGCGGATTTCTTATTGTCGTTTCGCTTCGCTTCGGTGAGCTGGAGCCGCAGTGAGCACCACCGTCAACGTCTCGGCTCCTTTTTGAACTTTCCTAACAAACTTCCTAAGTAAGCGGGATGTGCCGGCACGAACGAATGCGGCGTACGGGACGAGAAAAGAATGAACGGAGGGTGGGAGAAGGTTCCAGTGCGTTCTCCTGAAGTTAGCGGTGCGGCCTCGGCTCGGGCTAAACGAGAGCCGGAAGCTCGATGTGTAGGCAAGGCCGGGTGCGATGTGCGGGGATAGACGTGAATGGATAAAGAGCTAGTTAAAATTCGAGTGCGTTCGCTCGAAGTTAGCACCACGGGCATGGCTCGGGCCACAATAAGAGAGCCTCGTGAGTTTAGGGCACTCGAGTCGGAACATGGATGTTAGGGCACGAAGGCGATATCCAAAAGTCGAATAAAAATTAGAAGAGACGTTCAAATCTTTTTTTTTTTTTTTGTGGCAACGTGACTATTTTCTTGAATTCACGCAAGCCGCTTGTCCCCTTGCATCAGATAAAAACTCCATTTGAAGGGTGGTGGGTATGGCCTCCAAGTTCAATATGAACACGTGATGCTGTAAATGGAGGAAAATTATCGAAAAAAAATATCTTAAATTTATTATAATTATATCATTTTAATTTTAATTTTTTAAAATAATTGAATCCAAAACCCTTTGTATTTATGTTAATTCAGTCTATCTGAACAATTTTGATCGACTAGAGCCAATGTGGCAATTTTTATTAATATTTTAAAAATTTTATTTTCTTTCTTTTTCTTCCTTCAACCTGTTGCCAATGCCGGCAAGGCTCTAGCGTCCACGTCAATGCCAGGCAGTCAAAGTTGACCAGATTAACTAAATCGATATAAATGCAAAATGTTTACTACTCAATTGGTAGAAAAAATGATTTAAGATTAAATTAACACAATTGCAATACGTTTAGGAGTTTTTTTTATTATAATTTTCCCCTGTAAATTGAATTCATAATCCGCTTGATCTAAGTCAAGCATTCAACAATAAAGTGGACTAAAGTCATATGACATGAAAATTGATTAAGTTAATTGTGATAAAAAAAAATTTTGCTACACGAGACATTTTATTTTCCTTTTCGGAAAATATGCATTTACTGAAAAATAAGATATGCATGACCATGATTTTACAACAAATAGGCTTTTCAACCTACTTCCTGCGGTAAAATAGCTTCACCTTCCGTCTTTGGGCATGGTCACCATGGCTCGATTGTGGCCAAGTCACATAGCTTGGTCATACGTATTCATCCTTGAACCGATCACGGTGATTCAATCATGCCCAGATGGTGTGCCTCAATCTAATCCCCCCCCCCCCCCCGACCTGTTTAAGCTTTGAGCACAAGGAAGACAACGTGGCATTTTACGGGAATTTGGCTGCCCCATCAACATTGTTGTTTGATTTTTTTTTTTTAACATGATGACTAATATTGCACAGAACAGAAAAGTTTTCAGGATTCGAATACATGAAAAAAATAAAGTCTAGGACAACACTGCACAAACCAAAGAAGTTCAAGGATATTTTGTGGCGTTATTCATAAATCCTGATGAATGGAGATGAAATTATAAGAGTTTTTTCAAGGAAAAACACTGAAAGGTCAGAGGAAAATTTATAAACACTTGTTAGGAAAACTGATCTATAAGTATGAGAGAGCTTGACAAAAAAATTGAAGGAGTATTTGTAAAAATTATTAACATATATATAGATATTACATCCATTTTACATATGTTTAGCAATATCTAAAGCAGTAAGCAGTAAAATTAACTCAAAACGTAATTATAACTATAATTCCAGTTAAAACTAACTCTATTGTACATGAGATGCAATATGACGTGACATGTTTATGATATATATATATACACACACCCATGTACCTATAGAATAACATGAGAGAGAAATTGATTTTGCCATTTGCACTATAATGCACCATAGTAAGTAAACTCACTTCAATTACATCCAATAAGATATGTAGTAAATCATAGTATTAGAGCAATCGTTACTTAATGGACAATAGTTACTCGAAAAATGACCGAATGATCGAAGGAAATTAAATGGAATATATCTTGGTAAATTCAATTCTTTCAAAATCTAATACCAAAAATGTTTCATAAGTAGAAGAGGAATTAACATAAAAAACAAATGAACGTAGAATATTGTAATCGTTATAACTATGAAAATGGTACATATGCAATTTTTTTTTTTGGTAAAGGGTACAAATGCAAGTTTAATAAGCATAAGTTTTCAAAAATAGTTATGCATAAGTAAATATATTAGTTAAGGAACTAAAAATTACATTATCAAATTTGCAAAAAATAATGACCAAAAAGAATCTGCAAAAATAAAAAATAAAAAGAAGTCAAAGTACAAGATTAAAGATAAAAATAAAAAATAAAAGAACAACAAAAAGAAGAAAATTCAATAATGGGCCCATCGTTGCAGGCCCAGCCCACTTTCATCACGTCAAAACCCTAACATCCTCCTTCCCTGACCATCCTCTGACTCTCTGAAGCCTCCCCTCCTCCGCGCAACGATCCGCCGCCTCCTCCCACCTTTCCCTTCGTCTCCGTCGCCGGCGACCTCTCTGCGAGTAAGTTCCGTCTCATCTCACTCTTCCTCTCCTTGGCGACATCTCTCCTCTTAATTTGCCTCGCTGTTGTCATCGCTTGCTCGGCGTTTGAATCCAAGCGACCTGGAGCCTACTTGTAGAGCAGAGAAACTAAGATGCTTTGAGACGGGATTCGTAGCTTCATCATAGTTCAAGGTTGATCACGATCGAAAATGCCTGAATCTGGAATCAATGTTATGGTGCAGTTGTTCATGCTTCAGTACATTACGTGCTTTGATGACACGTTGTGTCGGCTTAGTATCTTGTATTTGTTTGACCTGGTGGCTGAGGGTGACAAAGCTTCGTCTTTTAACTTTGTGAACCAAGGTTTCAGTGTAGTATGCATGTTTCAAATGACGACCTTAGCACATATTTCGACTCGTAGATACAGAAGCATGGCTCTGTCATTTTTATTCTTCTTTTTTGCGATTGAAGAATCGATGCAATACGATGATGGCTAGAAGGTGATATCGCTCTACATGAGGCTTTTGCAATTTGGTTGATGCATGTATGGATTTATGTCTAGTTATCGACTGTAATTGATGGGCTTAATTTAATCGATGTTACTTCTGTTAGGCCACTCTCAACATGGTTTTGTACTTCATGTTCTCTTTTCACTCTGTTCCTGGACTCGTAGGGTTATCAAGGGAATTGTTATTTGGGATTCATATTTTTCCTACAGTGGCAAAATCTGGTGTAGCTATGTTTTGATATGTAATTTTCTTTTGCATCAGGAAAGCAATCTCCCACCCAAGCATCAAGTGGAAGAATGTCGGGGTATGTAATTTGGAGCTGCATTTTTCTTGTTACGCCCCGTGATTGTGTTTTCTAATCCCCCTTCTCTTCCTTCTTTCTCAAAGTAATGTTATGTTACATTGCGAACAGTGAGACGGGGAAGACTTATGCACCTCATAATGTCTTAGTTTCTAATGGGCCCTTATTAGTAGTTTCCTTTTTCCCCTCAGAGAGAGGAAGTCATCAAGGATTAGGCTTTTCTATTCTAATTGTGCAATTTTCTTGTTATAATTAAGTACTTAACTCGACTGTTAAAATAATTTTGGTCCATTGTATGAATCTTTACTTACTTTTGATTCTATTGCTTTCAGAGAAGAAGATGTTCCTGCACCTGAGGTTGCGGCTCCACCTCCAGCTTTGGGTGAGCCCATGGATCTCAATACAGCTTTACAAGTTCTGCTGAGGAAGTCCCTGGCTCATGGCGGTCTTGTACGTGGGCTTCACGAAGGTGCCAAGGCCATTGAAAAGCATGCTGGGCTGCTTTGCCTACTAGCGGAGGACTGCAACCAGCCTGATTATATCAAGTTGGTGAAGGCGCTATGCAATGAGCATAATGTCAGTTTGATCAATGTGCCTAGCGCAAAGACTCTCGGAGAGTGGGCTGGTGTAAGTTAGCTACCCTCTTCAATTTTCACTTGTACAATTCTTTTGGTAGCTGTGCAGCAATGACAAACCGTATGTTAGATATTTGAAATTGTAGCATCTTCTTGACTGCTCATTAATTTTCTCTATTTTTGCTGCACAGTTGTGTAAAATTGATTCTGAGGGGAAAGCAAGGAAGGTTGTTGGTTGCTCATGTGTGGTTGTAAAGGTAAAATGTTGTACAATGGTCTTATATTAATCAAGATGGTTTACTCCTGCTTTATATTGTTATTGCATTGGTCTTCCTTTTCTGCCCCCAAAAATAATGTAGACTATAGTTGGCAAAACTGGAACTAGCTTTGAAATGTTTTCTTGGGCTATTTATTTTGATATGCATCGTCAGGAGATCATACGAGCTAGCATGTTTTTAAGCATTTTAAGATTTCCTCAACGATCATTATCAGTGGCTTAGGTACTTATTACTTATTTGAAACTCTTAAACGCAATTTTAAGTCAGACATAAACTTCTTTTATCATGCTTGCTTGTGATTGTCTATATTGATGCAATCTTTGTTGGTATTCCCATTTCTATCCCCTCAAGGAAACCTGATCAATTTGCAGGATTTTGGGGAGGAGACCGAGGCACGTCATGTTGTTATGGAGTATGTCAAGTCTCACTGAGATTAGAAAGCCTTGAGCCGTCCGGCGAGGCTTTTCTTAAATAGTGATGAGATTTTTCTGATTATTTTTTAAGGAGACAGTAAACCAGTGGGCGTTTTTATCTTATGCACCTCTTTCTCTTTTTCCTGAGCTGATCGAGCAATAGCGTTCAACTGTCTTTAAGGGCTTGTCATCTTGTTTTCTTCCTATCAATGTTTGCAACATTTTGACATATTTAGTTATGAGCGTTGCTGGAGTGTCTCTCAAAAACCATTGATTGATTGGTTTCGTGCATGATCGTTATATTTTTGCATGACCTTTCAACATTTTTAACTTTAGACCTTTTGGTCAATTCAGTTGCCCAAGAATAAGGTCCACTGTGACACTAATGGTGCTGCTTCTGCTTCTGGTCTATTTATGCACCTGCCGAGGACGTGGTTTGCATGTGATCGTCCTCCGCAATAGTAATTCTTATAGACAGGGATTCAAGTGCTTGTCTGTTGTGTAAGTAAGAGAAGTGTACTATAATTTGCAAATTACAAAGTCTGAAAAAGAAAAAACTGAAAATGATGACTAATGGAGGGAACCTTGAATGGTAAAAAATCAATGGATCAAACGATTAAGTTGTAATTTTCACAACGAAAGTGGAGTTGGTGACCATTGAAACCTCCCTACGCAGTGTTTGCGACCTAGCTGGTGCTTAGTAGCTACTAAAGGTTCTTGCACTAGAGGGTTGATTTCTTGCGGATAAGGAAGGAAACAAGATCGTGAATCATCTGAAGGGATTTTGATTAAAAAAAAAATTATTGGTCGGAGGATTTTGATAAAATTAGTAACTCTTGAAATGGCATTGATGGACGCGAAGGTTGGTCAAATGAAAGTACTAGTAGGTTTCTATTAAGTTGCTGAGATGTGATCTTTCATGTCAAGCTTCCGTATAGATATCGATGTTTCTCTTGGCCAAAAGTAACGTTTGCTTTTGGAAGTTCTTCAAAAAGACGTGAAAAACAGAGGAGTATTGGAGGATGGGTTGCTAACCTAGGGCAGATCCGATGTGGGGGTGATATCAAGGGACCGAAACTGGAACCTAAGGGTCTGCATGGTAACCATTCTAATTCTCTGATTCTGTTTCCTGGAATAGTAAAGAATGAGAATCGTGTTTGGTAACGTAAATAATTCTGATTCTGATTCTGTTCCAAAAATCAATTTTGGAGAATCAGAATAACTTTTAGAGCAAAATCCAGAACAAAAAAAAAGTTAGTTCTGAAATTATAATCACTTTTGAGAATCACAAAACAGAATGAAATCTCACATCTTTTACTTTTTCCTTTCAGTTCTCTCGTTACTTTTCTCTCAACCTAATAAAAATAAAAAATTTCAAAACAAATTGAATTTTTTTTTTAAAATCACAAAAATTTTAGGAAATTCCCAAAAATAGAAGAAGCTTAGATGAGACTAGTTTGACCTCATTTTCATAATTTTGGACCTAAATTTCCTAGATTTCATAGATTCACTCTTTTACAAAAAATGTCGCAGAAGATGAGGGCATCCAATGTGTGGATGGTAACATATATACTCGTAGCCGTGTATTACAAAATGTGACCATCTGCACGTAGGGCTGGAGCTAAACACCCACTTGAATTTAGGATAAAATTTACAAAATGATAGTGAAGGACTTGTATTTTGTATCAAGGAAGATAATTTGATTTTTTTTTCAATGATAATTTGATTGTTCGACTGCTATATTTGTATGTATTTGGACAATGCAACATTTAAAGAAAAAAATGAGTCCTTAATATGGGAACGTGTCCTAATGCTTTAATCGAACTTCAAATGTCATGTATTAAAATTTGTGTTTCATTTATTATGACACGCTAAAAAAAATAAATATATTTTAAATTTTTTAGTGTGCATTGGAAATTAGTCTTCAATTTAGAATAAAATTTTACAAAGTAGAAAAAAATTAGGAAGAGCAACAATTTTTCAAAACAGAAATTTTGTGCAGTTATCAAACGCGTTTCCAGTTCTTTAAACTCATTCAGGAACAGAATCAGAAAAAGTCATTTTAATCAAAATCAGTTTTTTGGAATAGAATGGTTATCATGCAGGCCCTAATTTTCGGCTGTGCAACCTGTTCCGTTCTTCATTCCATCCACTTCATAACCTACCCGACGGAGATGGTATTAATGGCGTTAGATTGGTACGATTCACGGGGGCAGGGCCTCATTGTCGTGCGCTAGCCGATGTCCGCATATACACAAACCGAAAACAGCCCGGCGGAACTCAATTTGTCATAAAAAAGTTGAGTGAGCTAATCTCACTGCTGGTAGTGCTGAATGAACAGAATGCTGAGAAATGATGATGTGGAAGTAGCTCGGCACGCATTCGCAAGGTAAGGATTGCCTTGCAAATGTTGCGAACAATGGCAACGGTATCTGGATCCTTCCTTCAAGCGCGGATTCAACTGGCGAACTCTTTGCACTTGTAGCTTATCTTGTTGTTCTCGGCGAGGTCGCATGTTTTGTTTCCGATTACCCGGTCAACAAGTTGCGAGAAGTTGCGGGAGATCGCATGCTCAGAAATTGTAGGAAGCCGTACTCTGCTTAATTAAGAATAGCTAATAGGACTGAAAGCCAGCAAATCCTTGTGGCTGTGATTGCTCCTGGGACTTAAAACCTGCAATTGAATGATTTCTTTTGGATGCTTGTCTCGCTGCAGTTGATACCAGAACATGAGCCCGTTATTCACGTCGAATGAGTTTCTGCAGAGAGGCATGCATCCGGAAGCATAATCCCCATCTCGATCGTTGGAGAAGGCAGAAGTATCATAAGGGTGGCTGTGAACGTGTTCCTAGTGTCGGATATGGGAATATCGCAAAGCTTGAGCCAGAGGTAAAAACTTCAGAGAACCGTGGTAATGGGGAGAGGAGTTGTAGCCAGTCCCGAGCTACGTCCATTGCCACATATATCTCACGATCCTCTAGAAGAATGTCGTCTATTCGATTTTGCTGCTGTTGCTATTCAAATATGGTACTGGAGGATCAGTAGTCACATCACAGAAGATGGGAAATGACCCAGAAGGAACGGCCAAATAACAGCCGTCCGTCCGTCCCTCGTACCGAACGGAACATGGAATGGTGACAGTCTCCACAACTAGTTTGGCATTCAGGGTTCATGTAGCGTATACACTAAATCATATCGGTGGAGAATATGTAAGAATCTGCAATCATGGCAAAAAATGGCCAATTCAAAGTATCTGATCAAGTTGCTAGTGGTTTAATCATCTATCAAGAGCTCTGTCATAATTTCACAGAAATTCTTAAAGTCTCATAATCCAAGTACTTACTTTCACATTCCAATCTTTATGTACTAGTCCACAGATCACCGGAGTACATGAACGCATCTAAGGCGTGCTTCTTCTTACAACCCCAGTGGCACTTCCAAGAACACAAGGAGTTGAAGATTGCAAGCCTTGTGGAATGAAGGGAAATGATGTTTGCCGTGGAAGGGGACTTTGAAATAACAACCGCGTACCCGTCGTCCATATAGTCTGTCCCTTCAGGGAACAGCTGCCACAAAAGGCTTCCACCCCCGCCTCCACCTTTCTTGGTTGAGTTCAAGATGGTCTTGTACACCACGCTGAAAAGCTTGTCCCGGTATGATGAATTGTAACCAGGGTCATTAGCAGACACGCCAAATTCAGAAAACAAAACAGGCATGCAGAGATACTTCTCAGCATCTTCAATGTGAGCTTCCATCCATGATTTTGTGAACTGGAGATGCACATCCGAGATTGATTGCGATATCCTTCACCAATGAATCGGAAGTTCAATTAGTGGGAGGCACCCACTTTAATTTTTCTAAAGCTAGTTTATAAGCATAATGAGAAAGCATGAGCAATCCTGCATATGCATAAAGAATGCGCTGCTCATCTTTTTCTAGTTTGTTAAATAATTAAGAAAAACACGGTCTATATCTTCTTAATGCCCGATTGAGTTACTAAAAATACATCAGCAGGAGGTTTGTAATTTTTTTAATATCGAGCAAAAAAGGCAAAATATCCAAATTGATTTGTTCACATGACAGATCAGAACGTTTTTTCTGCAACCAGTGTCTAGTGCTTACCAAGAGTCCGCATAGATATGAACAGAGGCAAAATCAATCCCCAGAACCTGATGGTTCCTAATGAAGTCAGTACCAACTTGCTGTGCATATGTGTTTGGATTATACTGAACTCTGTTAGGGGTGGAGAGACCATAAAATCCTTCTAATCCAATCTCTAGCAAATGCTTTGGGTCTATGCTCTTCACATACACTGCCATTTCTTCTATCCATGCCTGGAAAGTCCACATATGTTAGCACGTATGCAGCAAAGAAAGGTTTAACTTCCTGTAAAGAACTTGAACCTTACAGAAAATGCCATTACAATCTGTGATTCATTTTGCCTTGGGGAATAGTTTTCAATGAAAATGAACCTGCAAGGTGTTGCCCGATGGATCCAAAAGGCATTGTGGCTCGTTCATCAATTCCCAGGCAAAGATTGTAGGATCCTCCTTGTAAGTTATATTTGTGAATGTATTGACTCTATCAAGCACGGTCTGCATAAATCAACTATCGGTAACCGCAAACATATCTTAACCAACAAATAACTCCTATCTCAGATATTAAAAGCAGTGGCTGGCTTGCCTTAACATGAGCCTTGTAATAGCTCTTAAGAGTTGGATGAGAGAAGAATTCGTCATCTGATGTCAAGTTCAGGCCAGCTGCTTTTCCCCATTTGACATATTGTGCTTTGCCACCATAAGCTTCCCAATTGTTAGTTAACGACAAAATGAGCCTGATTTTGTACTTCTTCGCTTCACTCACCACAAAATCTAATGCCTGAAACACAGTAAAATAGAGGGGAATTTTTTTGAAAATCTACTAATTTACATGTTCAACCATAATGTCCATGTATTGCTTGGAGAACTGAGCGACTAGCAGGCAGGCCGCAGGATCACACTTTTACCTAGGTAAAAATTAGTAGGTCAGATGGTACCTTGAAAACGTCCTCGTCATACACCGATGGAGATTTCTGAAGAGCTCGCCACTGGCCATCATTGAAAGCCCAAGTCCTACAGACTGTCAGTCCCACAGCAGATGCTTGTTGGAAAACCTCACTGACCTTCCCTCTTGTGGAATCATCCGCAGCAAACACCATCAACCAGTAGGTGTTGAACCCATTAACATAGAAAGGTTGATCATTAACCATAAACTGGTTGCCTTTCTTCCGGACCATTTGCCATGCATCGTCTTCCCTGTTACCTGAATAAGCACTGAGCATCGTGGAAATACAATAAATCCAAGAAGCTACATGCCCAAAAAAGGGCTGTGCGAGTCATCTGATAGTTCATATGTTATCATCAGTGACGGGATGATAATCTTGACGAGTGCAACAGTATGAATGTGGCCTAATATCAGGCAATAGTGCAATAAAACAACACAATCAACCTCACAATCGTGCAACGATTAACATGAACAAAGATCAATACCCCTCACTCCCGCCAAAGGAGGGACATTGATTTTCTGCTTCGTCCACCATCATCTCCAATGGCTCCATTGCCTTGCCACTGCAAACAGCCGGGCTGTCATTCATAATGAAAACAACCACACAAGCTAAGAGGAGCTTTAGCCCGACATCCATGGCCTCGACTAACAACACCACACATACCTCTCTTTCCTTGGACCACCACCTTTTTTTTATAAGCGTCATCAATGGGCAGCTTTTCCCCCTTGCGGGGAAAGAAAACTGTCAAGTTCAAGAAGAGTGAAGTGGAGGGGATAGCCCCCCTCTAGCTTTTAAGCCAAGAAAAAGTTTTACCCCATTGGCCCTCCTCCGTTTCAGGTGAGTGGGTGTACGGATTTGGGATCATACCACATCACTCCTAAGACAAGTTTTCTCCATGAGGGTCCTACCTGAACTGCAGGTATTCATAGTCGCATCAACGTAATCAAAAAAGAAAAAAGACGATGATCAAATACGATTCACAATCAAATCCAATTTGGCGCAGGTAAGCCCGCTCGGTTCTTTCCAGAAGTTTCAAAAGAATCAACAACTCTCGTTGTTTTAGTTTAACTCGAAGAGGGCATACATCGACTGATTCTCGAGAGCTCGCGCAACTGGGGCTCGACGCGAACGAACCGGTGACCGGAGCTTCCCGTGGCGAGTGCGTTAGACACCACGGACGGAGGAGCGTCGACGGCGACGCGGTCGGGTCATGGAGGAGTGTTGTCTTCTTGGTCGTTCTGTAGGGGTCATGAACTCCACGCGTAAGGCGTAACACCAGAGAGAGAGAGAGAGAGAGAGAGAGAGAGAGAGAATGCATGCAGAAGAAGGTGAAGAGCAATGGCGACGCATTAATGGGGGAAAAAAAATCCGTTTTTATTTTTATTTTTTTAATATTTTGTACATTTAAATGTATTATTCAACATAAACATCAACATCACCTTTATCCTAAACCAGTTAGGCAACATTTGAATGTATGATTACGAAACATAAAATTAGATAGCTCTTTAGGAAATATCAATGAAAGAAAAGGCCAAGCAAGTTTTAGAAATTAATTTATGGAACATATATAGTTCTCGAAGGAGTGCTTACTTTTACTAGCTAAATTACACGAAGACCCCCCGTTTGGGATTATATCAATGAAGATGACGAATGTATATACGCACACAGATGATGTCGAAAACAAGCACCTATTTTCCCGAAGACGAATAATGGATTAATTCAAGAGAAGGAGAGTAAGAATGAACAAATTATACGAGCTAATTTCCCTGATTATTGTATTAAGAAAATGACTCATTTTGCAGATATTTTTATAAGTTACTATCACGTCAAATAGCTAATGACAATTTTTGAATAAAGCATTAATGGGTACATATTTAGGGCTCCGTTTATTTAATGAAAAATGAGCGCTTAGAAAAATATTTTCAAAAAATAATCGATTATATCACTTAAAAAATAAATAAATAGGAAATTTTCATTGCCTATGAAAATAATTAGGCATAAACTGTTATCGATGATGAAAATATTTTTTATTGACTATTCTAAATAATATAAGTAATCACTTTTTGAATTTTTTTTTAAAATCGCTTATTTTCTGTAAAACAAATAAGGCGTAAGAGTAGGAGGAAAAAAAAAAGTTTGGAACCAATATAGCCGTTCAAAATCCACGAATTTGAAACTAGATCTAAAGATTAGATTTTTCTTAAACATGAAAAAAAAAAAATTCAAGGCAAAACTGATATTGGACGTAAAGTTTGCAGCTTTTTTTTTTTTAAAGGGAATTGGACCCTAAAAGTTATTTATTTACCCATTTTCCTCACGAGAAACCAAAGATATCAATGATGTTCATATATAGCTTATTAGAAAATGGAATGGCCTAAAACATGGACGCTTCCCTCTTGTTTCTTATTCTTGCTCTACCATTGAACAAAAATGAGGGGGAAAACTATCAAAAAAATTGTCTCTTCATTTTCAAAAACCCATCGTGTAAAATGACTCCAAATCAAGTAATTATTAGACCTAATAATCAATGTAAGCCATCATCCACGCCAAAGGAATAGCATATAGGGTTCAAGCACGCGTGAAACCCACAAAAGGCATGCCAGACAGGCATAAATTAAACAGGAATAACTTGAAGCAAACTCAAATGTGTTCAAAAGTCGAAACAAGCCACAAGGCAAGCAAGAGTGCCTTGAGGTTGATTAACAACTGACCATCCTCATGTCTTCATCAACTTGCCAACAGGAAAGAACGCCGTAAACAATCTTAAACACCAGCAGCATTCTTCAACAAGTAAGCTTAAACAGAAAAAGAGGCTATAAACGAGATTCACATATGAAAACTACTTGTTTTGTTGAAGGAAAGAAGCCGGTGGCCTCACATAAGTAAAGTCTTTGAAAGGGTTTCCTGCAGCAGTGGGACTGGCAGCAGGAGAATCCGCTATGGGCATGTCGGTCCATTTTTTTTCGAAATTGGCGATGCATTGCTTTCCGGCGACTTCTGGAAGAAAACTGGGCTTGATCTCCCGCGCCTCAAGTTTCTTCCAGTTGATCGTCTTGAACCATTTGTGGTTCTTGATGTCCGCACTCCCATTAGGTCCACTGCCCAGGCGCTTGCTGGGGCCTTTCTGTAGCAGCTGCGGCATATCAAAACATCTTTAGTTCTCTAATGGATTGAGCGATTAAATATGTCAGAGAAAAAGAGGTAGGTTTTCATGATCGGGGTAGTTCATGTCATACTTTTTCATGCACAACAGAGGGAAGTTGCGGGGGCTAACGAGTCAACTAGAGACTGTTCGATTACCATCTCAACAGAGAAGAGATGATTCAGAAAAAGAAAAACACAAATAGCAGATAACAATAAGTCAGGACATGTCGGCAGTCAACGCCTTCGTATCAAATCCTACAATCATCAGAGATCGAGGCCATTTGCTGATTGTGAACTTAGGCATAGCCAGAAATTAAGGCATTAATGCCAGGTGGATTTCATTGCTTGCCAAAACAGGCAGTTCCAACCCATGTAAAATTCTGTCGTAATTGAGAAACATTGCATGCGCATTTTTAACAATACATAAGAAGGGGCAATCTTGCTATGTAGATGGATCAGAATCATCAGCACAAATTTAAACAGAAGATAATTAGTACTTACAAAGACTAAAATAGTGCATGATTTTCCACCAAGTTGACTTAATACTGTCGAATGCAGAAATAGAAGGAATGCACATAATATATACACATGCAATGCTCATTAGCAAGAATACATAACAGGAATTCCTGCGGACTTACTCCTTTCAACAGTGAATGAGCTTCACTGGAAAGAAAATTTGGTAGCTTCATTTTGTCCTTCACTATCTTCTGTTGAATCTTTTCGCGGTTTCCACCAATAAAAGGAGGCTGCATAAATGAATTGAAACGAACAAGACATTAGCTTATTAGAAATTTTTACGTGTATTCTGCATAGAACTATATATCTAAGTATCCTATCAAATAAAAAGACAGCTAACCTCATAACTGTATGTAGTAAGTACATTAATCATCCATTGCAAGTAACTAACAAGACAAATACGAAACTTAGGTTTGCTGTGAATGAAGTATATAACAGATGTCTCGTCATAAATGCATTGAGCTATTTTCAGGAAGAAACGAAAGCTAGATGAAGCTGTAGGATAATTAACCGTCGTCACTCCTAACATATAAACAAACTTTAACTTGTTTAAATAGCATGGCCAAACAGATATCTAGCGATGCTTTAGTCTTCACAGAAGATCAACCATATTGCATTCATTATGTAACCAAAATAACAGCTCAGCTATTACGATGGGGAGCCATCAAGAAAATTCATAAAGATCAGCATGGGCGAGGTCCAGCAACGGTGTCTCCATCAAAATTGGAACAAATTATACACAGCAAAGCAACTAAAACGAATAGCAGGAATGCCAACCTTTCCGGTAAGCATCTCAAATAACAGTACACCCACACTCCACCAGTCTGCAGCTTTATCATGCCCCTTTCCAAGGACAATTTCTGGCGCCATATATTCTACTGTTCCACACAAGGAATTAGATCTTCCATTCTCCTCAAGTTGCTTTGCTAGGCCAAAATCAGTCAAGGCAACCTAATCGCAAAAAATCGTATATCAAGTCTCAAGAAATCCTAAAAAGAGAGGGGTGGGGTGTGCCCGTCTGTGATCAGAAACAGAAAACAATCTGAAAGCCCCAGAGAGAGAGAGAGTACATGGCCTTCGGCATCCAGTAGGATATTTTCTGGTTTGAGATCCCTATGCATTATGCCATTTGCATGGAGATGAGCCACTGCAGAAATAATTTCAGCAGCGTAGATACGTGCCAAATCCTCTCTGAAACAATTTCAACTATAAAGTCAACGCAATTGCACATGCTTTATAAATAACACAAAGCTTCGGAAGACAAACCTGAAAAGGCCATGATGATACAGCTGGAAAAAGAGATGGCCCCCATTTATAAAGTCCAGCACAAGATAAAGCCTGTATTTGGTCTGCAATTGCACGTGAAAAGAAATTTCAGTTATAAGACTGAATTACAGACATGGCAAAAACATTTAAAGCATCAGTGGTACTACAACCTATTACGATTATGAAGGTAGGACAGTGGAAGTACCTGAAAAGAATATCTAAGCCGGACAATGAATGGGTGATCAATTTTGGTTAAAATGTCTCTCTCTGCTTTCATGTACTCAGCATGATTCTTCTCCATGATTTTGTCCTTTCTCATTACCTTCATTGCATATATATCAGTAGTGCCCTTTTTCCTCACTTGCAAGACTTTTGCAAATGCACCTCGGCCTACAACCTTCAAAGCCTCAAAATCTTCAAGACATACACTATCAACTTTCAAGGGATCTTCAAGTGTGTCAAGTTTCTTATTCCCTCCGGCATCAGTCGTGGACTCTTGAATTTCCTTGATGGTCTCTCGGTTAAAAAATTCCACAAAATCCATTGACTCATCACTCTCACTTAGAGTGAGCATACTCAGCCTCAATGTTTGATTGACACAAGAGGAGGGACCGACCAGAGAATGCGACCTGCTACATATGACAACTGGATCGTCATAGACGAGTTCATTCACATCTGCACCAGATACAGAGTTTTCATTGACAGTCACCTCCAAGGAGGGTTGAACTGGTGCAGGACCAAACAAATCAGAGAAATCCAATTCCATGTGATCCGTAACAATGGCATCGTGAGAATTCATGGGAAAAAGTAGCGTGCTTGGGAATGGCATGCATCTCTGGCTGTTGGTCGAACCAGATGACTGAGAATAAACCATACTGTCACTTGTATACAGCGCTAACAACCCAATAATCAGCCAGAGATGTTTCCAAAACGGCTACACGTCAGTCTTTCCAATTATCTTAAGGTCATAAACTGCAGAAGGACTCCTGTCAATGGCCTTAATCAACAGGAAATTCACGTATGCGAAAGCAGTGCCAAGAAACTTAGGAAGCAAGCTGAGCAAAATCCAGAGGTAGAGGCTGTTCTTGTTTCCCGATTCACAGGAAACCACAGATACTACAGTAATTCTTGAACTCATGAAGATCTGGAAAGGAAATCTGCAGTTCAACGAAAGATAAAAGGGACATTAGTGGAGCTAAACCAAATAACGAAATTCGTTAATTAATAAGTCTCCACAAGAGACCATCCAATAAAATGAATGATAGAATTCGGCATTCGGGTTCTTCCTCTTTAATCACCAGTGAAGAAAATCAATCAAATAAATCTGGTGTTATACAGTTTTTCTTTATTCTTTGGTCATAAGCATACTTAACAAGGAACGTGTTAATTTTTAGAGCACTAAAAGAGCGTATTGGAATTTGCGAACTTTACTAGTTTGGTTGCTTAAGTAGAGCCCGGGAATCGTTCACAAAATCCAAAATTCATCACGAAATTGCACTAGAATTTAAAATCATGGTGTGCATTCACCACCCTTTTGTGAGACAACAATCACACCCGACACCTCGGACATCCAATTGGAGCAAGAAATCAATGACGACGAAAAGGTCTAACAATTCCCAAAGAAGAAAAAGCCGTTCTACAGCCTCCTTTACACTTTGCCCTGTACCTAAAAAGGGAAAAAAAAGGAAAGACCAACCCCCACAAGATAGAGCCTGAAACACAGATCCGGATAACCGGAACCTCAAAGAACCTCAATCGAACTACAAAATCCTCGTAACCCAGAAAAACGACAGATCAAACAACGACAAATTTTCCCACAAATTTAACCTCCATCCGAAAAAGGAGAACACGAGCACGCCATTGAACACAATCATGCGTCGTCTGAATAACAGCCCCAAGACTCGAAATTTTCCCTCTTTTTCCTGGGAATTCTCGTCGGACGACACGAATCGAAGTGGAATTGAACCCAAAAGAAACTAACCCCCGACGAAGAATTGGGATGCAGAGATGCGAGAGACGGTACCTGAGGAGAATGCAGAGAGAGATTGAGAGCGACAGAGAGCGAGTTTCGAAGAACGTCTTTTGAAAGAGGAGTCCCCGAAAGACACCATGGTTTTCCGCGTCGCCACATAAGTACCGAGTCATGTCCGGCGCTTCCGTTCCCGTCCCAACACGTGGCGCGGCGTGATTGGTCAGCCCCCGCCGAAGAGGATGCTTTAAGGAGAATCGGAATATTATGTTGAAATGAATCTTGGAATATGCCCCACTGTGATAAGATGTTCTTGGGATCTAATTAGATGGCATTCTGGATCGGATTTTTTTTTTCCTACTCTGCAGCAACGTGAGTAAAATTTGTAAATTTTCGATGCGTGATATCTCTAATATTACGTGCAATTAAAATAAATATTTTATGGTTAAGTATGATTAGATATAGCAAATGCGTCATTAATAAGACCTTTTAAATTATGCTATGGACAATTCATAGAATTATTTATTTGGTTATTTAATTGGATAATGCGATGGATAATTACTGAATGTTTAATTTTATTTACTTAATCAAACGTCGCTTTATAATTGATAAAACACCATCGAAAACTCTAAATTATGCCTATTGCTTCACCGAAATCCTAATCTGATTTTTCCCCCAAGCCTCCGGACATCCATCTTCCACCATAGAAAAATTCTCGATATTCTAATTTTATTTAGGACTTGTGCCGATGTGACAAAAGTTCGGGATATTGGTGTCACGGTGGACATAGTTCAATGGTCTTGGTGGCACAAAAGAAATAATGTGTTGTTGTCAAGATGTGCATAATTTAGGATTTTTTTGGTGATTGAAAAAAAAATTTCGGACATTTATGATTTTTTTATTTTGTAATTGGATTTCCCTATAGTTGGTCTTAATATTTATGTAGGTATGTTTTGCGAATAAGGACAACAGGGACATTGATTAGTCATGCTATCTCAATCGTTCACGCAATCTTTTGACATCCATACACAGTTACACACATATAATTTATTTATTTTTACGAATAATTTTTATTCGTTGTAGGTGCCGTCCTGAGTTGGCGAACGGGTGGAGTCCACTCAGGCCAGTCCACCACCTGAACGAGACAGCACCGTTGAAGTCGCCGTCAAAGACGGCGGTGACGGCGGCGGCCCACAATAGAAGTCAAATTCTCGAGATTTGAATGTTATCTTCGATGGCTGGCCAAAAGGGATTTGGTTTTCTGGGATTGTAGCTTAGCCTCTAAGAATTTAGATTCCATGCTCTAACACGGGGGATTACTAATTTTTACATTCCAAACATATGGCCGCGTAAATTTAGGAAAATGAATTCTCCAAATTGGATTCGTCGAAATAAACGCACCCTAAATTTGAAAGATAACGAGATGAACACCGAGAATATCGAAGCATAGTTTTGGCAGAGTTTATATATAGGTTGTGTATGCCGTCTTTCTCTGTTGGTCCTAAATTCCTTTTGGGCAATCGTTAAAATCCATGCACATTTTTTTCAATTCATTTATTTTGCGAAAAATGAATGATTTAAAAAATATTTTCTTTAAAATAATCATTTACATTGCCAAAAATAACAAAGTAATTAAAAAATTATTTTCAGTATCGCCGACAATTTATAATCTAAACATATTTGTAGATGAAAAAAAATATTTTTCATTCGTTCAGTTCATAAGTGATATAAGTAATTGTTTTTAAAAAATTATTTTATATATAATTTATTTTTTGTAAAACAAATGCATATTTAATTGTCAGAACTCGAGCAGCTCTCATCGAGTGTTCTTCTATATTCGAGCTTACTCCGGGCTGTAACTCTTCCCGTTACTTTGTGATTGTTAAACATTACTTTGTGATTGTTAAACAAGGATAAGGTGCAAAATTATATGGTGTGATTAGGTACACAGGTGTACAATAACACCACCAATATGAAAGCGCCACCTAGCCAGCAGCTTCTAATTCTTTGCTTCCACCAACTATGTAAAGTATATGGCTTTATAACTGTAAAAAAATCGCAGTAGAAAAATATATATATATATATATATTACGAACTAAGAATTTCGTTTTCTTTTTTGAAAAAAGGAATGTTTATAGTATATGTGACACATTTAACGAAGGGTTGCATTTTTCCACTCCTTTTATGACTATAACATTCCCTTTTGTGCATGTTTTGACCATCCTATTCTTTGGGTGGCTATGATATAATTTTATATGATTTCTTTTTATTTTATTACTTTGTCTAACTCTTTTATTTTGTTTCTTATTTTTCCCCTTATGATCCCACTTTCTTTCTTGTTCTTTCTTTCCCCGCCCCCAAATCGTGTGTGTTTCTCTCTTGCGGATCATTCCCTCTCTACCCTCTCAACCCATCGTCCTTCACACTTTCGTTAGTCGGCATTGGGCTCGCCGCTGACCTCCCAACAAGCCCCTTTTCTCCGCACGTAGGCTCTTCTTGCACCATGAAAGGTAATAATGAGAAGCATTGCTTCACTCTCTTTTCTTTTTAAAGGAAAGTAGAGGACAATGGGGAAAGAGATTGAGGCCAAGTCTCTCTTCTTCCAAAAAAACAGAGGACGATCACTTCTCTCTCTTCTCTTTTCTTCCCTTTGAGCGCATGTAGGTGCACTAAGACTTTTTTTTTTAAATTGAAAACATGACTTATAAGGAAAACAGAGAAACCAGTGGGAGGCATGATAAGAGAGGACTACGGGATTTCTAGAAGAAAGAGCAAGAGGCTTAGAGAGAGAATGGCCTGCAAGAAAGAAAATACAAAAATGAGTGGGGAGGTGAAAAGAAAGAAAAAGAAGAAAAGTGAGACCGTAAAGAAAAATAAAATAAAATAAAAGAGTTGATCGAATAATAAAATAATAGAAACTATATAAAATTGAACCAGCAGTGGTAGGCCACACAAGGGATAAAATTATTAAAATACAATAAAAAGGAGTGTGAGAACCATATGAGGAGTGAGAAAAGCACAGCCTTTTAACGAATCATATATACTAAAATGCATACTTTAATTTTATAGGATTGAAGTAATTCACACACCAGGCAGTTATGTAAAAATTACTGGCCAACTAGTATTTTTACTGTTACTTAATGTTAAAAAAGAATGATCAATTATGCATGAATGAAACTCACTATATATAGAGATATACCCATGTCTACTTTCTCAAAACAAACTTACTAATTGCGCGAATAAGTTTCTATCTACAGAAAACTTTTTCTTTGACATGTCAAAAGTTTTCTTATTGTCCAAACTTATCTTTCTAGGGAGTTAATAAGAAAGGTTGAAAATTTCCTTTACAACGGAAAAATTGCTTATGAAATAGAGAAATTGCTAGTTATTAATAAGTCCAAATTTACTTTTTCGACATAAAAAGATCCTATTCACAGTAAAAATATAGCATTCTTTAGATTGAATGCTAAACATTTTATAAGTGAAAAGTTTCTTAATCACTTGAAAAGTTTACTAACGCAAACACATTGATTTCCTTTTTTCTATGTAAAGAAAAAAAAGTTACTAACTAGGTGCGCTAACTATCAAGCCACGGGTGTTTTTAGATTAAGAATTTTTCATCCGGAGGATATTTATTGTAGCTATTTAGTATGTCGACACTTACCTTTGCCATACTTTGAGGATTGCTTAGGGTATGCATGACAATCATTCTGTTTCAGAAATTATTTATGAAATAAAAATAGATTTTTCTATTTCTATCAAAAATAAAAAAATTTTGTTTCTGGTTTTGGGCCAAAATCTATTTTTGAAACAGATTTTTGTTCCAGAAATAGAAAAACAGATTTGCGTTGCCAAACGAGTTTCTGTTCCAAACCTATTCATGGAATATGTTTGAAACAAAAATAGAGAAATAGAAACATTGTCATGCGCTCCCTAAGTAGCTGAGCGTTTGATTTTAGATGTAGTTCATTCCGCGTTCAAATCGCTGCATTTGATTTTGTTTTATTTAGAGCAATGATTATATTACTGTTTATAATTCACCGTGAGAATAATGGTCTTTTTTAATTATAAAAAATTAAAAATTAAAAATAATTATGAGGTCCATTCTTTCGAAAATTTATGAACTTTTGATATTCTCACGGCTAATATGATTGCACCAACTCTCTCTCTCTCTCTCTCTCTTTCCCGCTCCAGTTCAACTCGCTGATCGCTCTCGCTCTGAAGCTCCGTGGCTCGGGAACGTACCTACTCCGAAGAAGCGCTCCCATGCGCGAGTCGTTCTTTGAATTCCGCCGTTGCTTCGGTTCGTTTTTCTCGACCTTTCGTCGGCAATCGATCGATCGAAATAGGTCACGATCGTGTCCGAGCTTCGTGAATCGTGCTTGCATGCGTAGTCATCTGATTTCGTCGCCCAGCAGAAATGAAGCGAAGAACAATGAGGAACCATGACGAGCTATTCCGGACTTGAAATTCTAGTTTGTTCGATTCCCATATTCAGTCGGGATCTTGCTCCCCGCGCGATCGGAAGATGTCCGAAGCGGCTGCATTGTTGTCCTGCTTCCATTTCTGTGATCTGTGTGTTCGATTCCGTGTAGAGTCGCTGCTGGATCATTGTTATATCAGAGCGATTGCTGTTTTTTCCAGTCGACGTGTCTGAATCTGTGGTGTTTGTGCTTATTGAGCGTGCTTGTATTCGTGAGTTGCTTGATTGCTTTCTCCTAGGGGATGCGCTCTTTTTCTCTTACGTTTTCATGTGGAAGTGTAATGTCGACAGAGTAAGCCGATTTCACAGAGCATGAGAATTGGAATGTAGAGTTGTCATTTGGAACTTAGAGAGAATCGAAATGGATTGGTAAGGGGGAAAACTTAACATGCTTTGGAGTCAGATACATGTGTTGGCTCGATCACTCGTTCTGGTTTTTGACGTAGGAACCGGTCTTGCACGTTGATTGCAGCCTTCTAGTAAGTTTGGTTACTGAGTGTATGTTACGGTCAAAGAAACGATCAGATGTTGGATGGCATACAGCTGACTGTAATGTTGATGTTTTATACCTCTGCTTCTGAGTTAATGCTCATTTTTTTTCTTCTTTTAGAATCAGCTTTAACAGACATTGAGAACCTATCTAAGGATAGGTTGCAAAACTTTGGTAACCCACCAAATACTTCTGGCCAATGGCTAGTGAATCCAGGAAAAGGAAGAGCCCAGAAAGGCCACTGATACCATATGGTGATGATAGCAGGAAACCACGGATTTTGCTTGCGGCTTGCGGGTGTGTGGTGGCTGTACAGTTTGGGCATATCTGCCAGTGTTTCTCTAAATGGGCAGAAGTAAAAGCGGTTGCCACTGATGACGCCTTATCTTTCATAGATAGGGCAACAATTCCTAAAGATGTAGTTCTTTACACAGACGTGGATGACTGGAAAAGTTGGGGAACAACGGCTGATGGTATCCTCCACATTCAACTCCGTCGATGGGCTGATATTCTGGTCATCGCTCCCGCATCAGCGAATACTTTGGCCAAGGTAAATTATACATGCAACTTTGAGATATCAGAGCATGGAACTGGATAGTTATAGGAAGTCCAGATTATGTCATTTAGAAGTCCCTCACATACTTTAGGAACCTTTATGTTCTGTCCAATCCAGGCCTTGAAACAAAAAGTCAGGTTTTACTCTAAGCTTCCTCTCCGGAAAGAATGGACTAAACTTGGTACTAGTAGTTGGCCTAATCTCCTTCCTTATATACTGTGTATTGAGTAAGGGGAGTGCAAGAAGTATTTACATTTGGTATACGGGACTCTGAGATTTTAGGTCATATATTCTCCAAGACTCTTTCTGGTCTGTGAATCATCCTTTTCCTTGCTTTTGTATTAGATCCATCAGCAAACTTTTGGGGTTGATCTATGTCTGTAACATCTAAACTATATATATATATATATATATATATATATATATATATTAAAGTTTTAGATGTTCTATGTTAATCTTCTAAGAAGGTTCACTAGTCATCTCAGAGAAGTTCTCAAAAATGATGCGCAGCTGGAAAATTCTCTCTGCTCTTTTAGCAAAGTTGTGTTGTTGTTTAATCCTTAAGTGAATGATGTAGCTTGGTCACCTTCACCTCCTTATTTTCTAATAATGCCATAGATGGTAAAATTGATATCCTAAATACATTAACTAAAGAACGTGCTGAATTCCCTATGGGCGTATATATGAGCCCACCGATTTTAATAATCACTTTCAAATTATCACATAATTTGTTTAACCCATTTAGTTTATCAGCCTAATCTTAACATTACTCAAAAGTATCTTTAGAACTACTGGAGTTGTTGCAAATATTTCTGTCCTGTTCCCTCGGCTGTTCATCTAGGACAGAGCACTAAATTTTTTATCAAAGTGAAGTAGGACAATCGATGTGCACATCTAGACAAGTGCTTAAACATATGAACAGAGTGAGTTCATCTGTACCGAAAGATTTATGCTTATTGAAAGGTTGTTTTCCAAGCCGAATTTTGTGGATTGGGATGCGCTCTACTCTTCCACTGCATAAGAATTTGGTCACTAAGCTATGCAAGTGTTATCATGATGAATCCGACAGATTGAATGACCTTTTTTCACCTTTCCTTCAGATCTTACTTCTTCTGATTTTTAACGTCCATCCTCTTATAGATTGCAGGTGGTTTATGTGACAATTTGCTGACTTGCATTGTCAGAGCATGGGACTACAGCAAACCAATTTTCGTCTCTCCTTCAATGAATTCTTCCATGTGGAAAAGTCCCTTCACTGACGATGTTCTTATGTCTCTCAAGGAGCTTGGGATTGTTCTCATCACACCGGCCTCAGGGCCGATGGCAAATGATGGAGATCATGGAAACGGCACGATGGCCGAACCAGTGAGCATATACGGAACTGTCAGACTCTCCTACGAGTCTCGCACTCGGTCCTGTGGCAGTAACGGCTAGCAGAAAGTGTGATTGAAACTGAAGAACCTGGAGACCTGATTGGTTCTGTATGACTATTGTGCTACTCTAGTCATTGTTGCTCCCGTTGTTGGGGGATCAGAGTACTACTGTTCCTGTACACACAATAATACTCCATCTCACATGTTTACACCGAAAGTGAACCTCGATAACCCTTCCTTTTTGGCTTGGGTTAATTCCAGATTAATGTCAATAACCACAGGATTACATTCGAGATACAGTTTATTTTTTGTAAGACTGCTATGCATAATGAACGGTCGGTACCGTAACTTTTGCAATTTTTTTGCATGTGCTCAGGCTTGGAATGTAACAAGAGGGACGAATCGGCTGTTTTAGGCCCCCCTCCCCCTCTCTCTCTCTCTCTCTCTTTGCTCAATAATATATGGGCATGGGAATAGAAATTTGGCTATCTGGATATCCGGAAAACAATCTGCAAGCCCCAGAATAGATAAATCCAAACCTTTGGCCTGTGCAGGTGATCTTGACTTGGGACATTTTGAAAATACCCTAACGCCCCCAACCACATATATCAATCCCGAGGTGGCTTAGAAACGGTTGTTTTACTTCGTGTAGGATGAAAAAATTGGTTCAAATTGCCGGCGGTTCGGGTCATATATAGAACTCCGAGATCGTCGGTTCGAGTTGTAGGGGTCCAGCTTTTGAATTTTTGTGGCCTAACGCCCTTTGACAGTGGAGACGTACATTACTCCCAATCACATTCTGCCCACCATGAGCGGGGCCTCCGAAGCAAAGCCCGGTGAAAATCAGAACCTGCCCATCATCCTTTAAAGAACCCCCCCTCACTAGAAAAGATAAATCAATAGCATAGAAGGTGGAGGAGCTCCTGTGTGTCATAATAGCAATTACAGGGTCGTGAACGAAATTCTAAACTTAGAGCCTGTTCCAATAGCCGAATTCGTCTTTGATCGTGTCGCGTTTTCTCTGGCACCAACTCTCTTTTTGCCTGATTCTCGGCTAAGGCGGGCTCGCGGTTCGTGCGGATGAAGTTGCGGATCTCTCGAAGGGAAAGTTGCGGCTTTGTTTCTTTCGGGACCCACTTCGAGCAGCTGATTGAAGTTCTTTGGAGATTGTGTGCAAGAACAGCGGCTTCCCCGACCCAACATCAGAGTTTTTTTTTTTCCCGTGGTTTAGGAGGTGCCTGGACTTTTGTTCCTTGTAGATGAATTGCTCGACGAAATGCCGTTGAAGGCTGCCATAGTTTGCTTCCGTGCTGAACTGGGTATTTTCTTAACTTGAAACCTTGAATGGAAGTTACATTCATTGTTGGCAGAGACGGGCAATTGCAAAATGCTTTTCTCAGGAGTTCCTCGCCTCCTACTCCACAAATCCATTGTCCAAATCCCAGTCTCTTTGTTTCGTCACATAAAGACCCTCCCTTCAACTTCCTCGTTCGATGAATCTCCTCTGCAAACCCGCAAGAAAGATGACTACTTTGCAGTTGTCCAGCACATTTCCAACATTGTTCGCCACGACTACTACATGGAGCGGACCCTCAACAAAATGCGAGTTTCCCTAAGCTCCGACCTTGTCTTCCGTGTCCTTCGTTCCTGCTCCCGCTGCGGCACTGAATCCTTAAGGTTCTTCAACTGGGCTTGCACCTGCCAGCCTGCTTCCTATGCCCCCACTTCAGTTGAATACGAAGAGATTGTCAAGATCTTGGCTCAAACCAAGAAGTATGAGTCCATGTGGAAGATCATCCACCAAATGAAAAGTCAGCGTCTGGGTCTTTCTCCAAACACTGCATGTTTCATCATTGAGGAGTTCGGTAAGCATGGGCTTATTGATCAGGCAGTCGAGATCTTCAATAAGCTGAAACACTTTGATTGTAAGCAGAATGTTGATGTTTTCAATTCTTTACTGTTTGCTCTTTGCGAAGTTAAGATGTTTCATGGGGCTTATGCTCTGATCAGGCGGATGATCAGAAAAGGAGAGGTACCGGATAAGAGAACTTTTGCAGTCCTTGTTAATGGCTGGTGTTCTGCTGGTAAAATGAGTGAGGCACAGGACTTTTTAGAGGAGATGAGTAGAAAAGGGTTTAATCCTCCAGTGAGGGGTCGTGATCTTTTGATTGAAGGGTTGTTGCATGCAGGTTATTTGGAGTCTGCTAAGGGAATGGTGAGGAAGATGACTAAGGAAGGGTTTGTGCCTGATGTTGGGACCTTTAATTCTTTGATGGAAGCCATTCTGAAATCTGGGGAGCTTGATTTTTGTCTTAGTCTTTATCATAGCGTATGCAAACTAGGACTATGTCCCGACATCGGTACTTACAAACTTTTGATACCAGCTGTTTCTAAGGCGGGAATGATTGATGAGGCTTTCAGGCTGCTGCACAAATCAATTGAGGATGGACATAAGCCTTTTCCTAGTCTATATGCACCTATAATAAAAGGGATGTGTAGGAGGGGACAGTTTGATGATGCATTTAGTTTCTTCAGCGAAATGAAAGTTAAGGGGCATCCACCTAATCGGCCTGTTTATACAATGTTGATAACCATGTCGGGACGTGGAGGTAGGTATGTAGAGGCTGCCAACTACCTGGCGGAGATGACTGAATTTGGCTTTACACCCATTTCCCGGTGCTTTGACATGGTTACTGATGGCTTGCGGAGTTGCGGGAAGCATGACCTAGCTGAAAAGCTGATGCAGTTGGAGGTCTCCCTACAGTGATTGATGATGGCTATAGGTATGTCTTTCTCATTCAAGACATGATGTCAGCTGTAACTGTCATATATTCATTTGGATTGAAGCTTCAACTTGACGAACATGAAGTCTCGAATTTTCAGATTCTTATCCTGATGTTATATCCATCAATGTTTCTCCTGAAGTTTTCTTTTCCACACATTTGCTGGCTTGACAATCTGGGTGCCCTTGAATCAAGCAGGGACTGATCGAGGCGGATCTTAGTGGCTTTGTCCCACTTTTAAGACATCCAGTTTGTGGTGCAGTGACTATTACTAGGGTATAATTTATGAACCAAGTTCGAGAGCAGAAAGCACATTGGAGAAGCTTGAATTGGATATGCCGAAAGAAGCAAAGTTGGATGAACATGGTTTGGTATAAGCGCAGTATGACTTGCTTCTTTTTGGAATTTCATTCTAGTTGTTGTTGGACACCTAGTGACTTTTTATTTTTGCCTTAGTGGATTTAAGTTTTTCTGCTTTGTCTCGGTGGAGTCACTGCTGTCAGAGCCTCTGGATTTTGGTGATGAGACCTCAGAGTAGCCATGATGAATCCATGATGCTAGGATTTCTCTCTTTTGGGTTGAAGCTGCAAAAGAAACGGAAGATGCTATAAAATATTTCTTGCAGAATCTGTTGCTTTGGGTTGAATTTTTAAGAAAGATAGCCCTCATAGTTGTTTCGTGTGGGGATCAACGGAAGCTGACCATCGTCAATGATTACGTAATTGAGTAGAGTTATCTCAACAGACAGTTCCTGTTTCAAATTGGGATATTGGACAGGCCAATTCTACCCTCTCTCCTGCTTGTGCTGCGATTACGTTATTGAATTCATCTTAATGTGGAAACTCTGCAAAATCTCGTTGGGATCACAAACGGGAAACTTTTTGTGTACAGGTTCCAGGACTATCCGAGTTTTGTAGTTAATGCACTGCTCAATGTCAATGCTTGGCCATATGCTGATCGAAGGTCTTATATTTCCCGAAACTATTCTTGAGTCAGGAACACAGCCTGAGAGACATGGCCAACTAGAAGAACAAAAGGAGAAGAAATTCTTCAAGGTTTCTGTTCAGATTGGATTACAAGAGAGAACAAACGCATAGGATCTACTTTCACCTACATCATGATATTAAGAAGTGGGAGACGGTATTATACAGTCAGAAAGAAGCATACCAGCATGAGGACTAGATTTACATGACGTAACCGACATTGCAAACGAGAAAACCAGAGACTTCACCTGAAGAATCCAGACACATAGTACATTGAAATCTCAGATAGACCTAACTAGATTGCCAAAGATAGGAGTTGCCCTGAATGATGTCCTTTGGCATTGTTTGTCACCCTGCCTTCTCATCATAACCATAGCCACAGGAGCTGCATCTTCGCCTTCTGATCATCTCGTGACCAATCAGGACCTGAGTCATACTCCCCTGATGAATCAAGTTCTAATCCAGAGGCTGACTGAGAGAAGTTTCTCTTACTCTGCTTGGAAAGTGAAGAGCTTGGAGGGATTTTGAGTGCCCTTTTGTAGGTTTTTGTAGTGGCAGGACCTGCGCAGCATATGCTTCAAAGGAACAGTTTTTTCTCCTCCACTTTGTATTAGTCACCAACATCTTTAGAAATCACAAGGAATCTTCCGTGACTTCGGTTTTTTCACTAGTTGCTACACACATCAGACTGATGATTACATCTGCAGGCACTTCAAGGGCGGCACAGAAATATCTTATATTCTTGTCCTAGTAGATAAAGCGCCGGGTTCGTCACTAGATCTGATCAATGGACAGAAAAGGGGCATAAGGGCATATTCCGAATTCGAGGATTCTAAGTTCTTTGGTGTTGGACTTTGGCCAATAATTTAGACTTCTTTTCCTGGAGTGGATGCTTCTTGGGGAGGTCAGATGTTGCTTTCTCATAAAGTATTTCCAATTCATCTCCTGCTCAACGTTGTAGAGTGCCTAAGGTGGTACAAAATTCTGGTGCATCAAGACCACCAGCATGAATAATCATCTAAGCTTGTGGATCTGATCGCTCTCGAGGCAAGCAAGCTCTCCACGAACGAGAAAGTCTTTCAGCCGAAACCAGACATGATGATTAGATCCAAACATGAAGAGTCAGCTCTCCCGGACCATATTTACTAGTGATAGACCATGCGGAAGATTTTATCTAATGCATCTATTGCAGCACCACTTATGTGAAGAAATGTGCCAGTAACTTCTCTGAACAGTAATTGCCCCCGGCACGATTGGCTTGCTTCTCAAGTGTCCGTGATGCGCGTGGTACACCAAATGTATGAATATCTTTCTCACGGTCGCAACAAGAAAGGATGGAATCTGATTACCCGACGAAGAGATTTCGGGCGAATTCGAGATTGAAACAGAAATTAACCAGATGATTTGGTACATTAATGAATGATCAATATAATTAGATGGACTACCACTACTGTTCCTCGTGCTCAACCCCTGCCACAGATGATTTCCTTTTCATTTTGCGCCAAACGTTATTGACTACTGGCCGTGCTCGCTTAAGCTTCACATATTTTAACCATTGCATTCGTGGAGTCAAAACATTCGCATTCTATCTAATCCAACAACTCTTGTACACGAGAGGAGACTTATGCGACTATTTTAACTCCTCAATTCTCTTTGTGATTTCTAACTATATTATTCAAATTGTGTCATTTTACTGGATCAAATGACGGAATCGTGTCGTATTTTGGGCCCAAAAGAAGGAAAAATAGAAATGTTAACTTTGTGATACAGCAGATGAGAGATCTTTAGATGCTTCGAAAGAATCGCATCGCAGGTCCATCCAATGAATAGAGTTACAAAATACTTTACAATTCATCGATCTTCAAAAAAAAAAAAAGGGTTATGTTGTGTGCTCTGCATTCATCGGGCGAAACGGAAATTGATGGGCGTGGTTTCTGGAGAGGACTCAGCAACTTGCCATGTCGAGATTAATCGTCGAGATTAATCGATAAAATTGAAAAGTAAAATCCTTACCTAGCATTTTAGTCCGTCTAAACCGTTGACGCTACGCTATGAACTTATGTGCGAGATCCACTTGATACCATTGATGGCGACGGTGGTTATGAATCATGTTCGGTGATCCTAGAACCAGTGTTTCCCGGATGAATGAGCAACCGAATCATGCCATCGTCATTAGCTTCCTAACCGCGGAAAGAAACTCTGCTATAAAAGCCCTCTTCTTTTCCACTTCTTTTCAAAAGAAATCCTAAAAAACGGAACACTCCTCGCCATGGCTTCGTCCGGAGCTCTCGCATTTCCTCTTGCACGCTTTCTCAACGAATTATGTACCAATTTCCATCTCCATTATTGTCTGTACGTTGTTCTGTTAGCTTCGATCAGGAGCCTTCAATGTTCTCTTCCTACAAATCACGTGTTTTCCAAGCATCGCCCGTCTCGTTGCCTGGGAAACGAGAAGAAGAAAACGATCGAGTCATTGTGAACTCAAAAGTGTTGTCCATGTTTGATTTTGATAGGAGCACGGCATTTGCTTTGACGTGAGTGGAAAAATGTCCAAAATGATTATCTTCGATTATGTCATGATAAATAATGTTCTTGTGACTTCGCTTCCATTTCAAGATTTTGATGATGTTTGGTTGATTCTGTTCCAAATTTGTTCTTGGATCATCTTATGTATTGGAGTATTGATTTCGAACTTCAAAAATTGGTGCGAGTTTTCGTGCATACATCTGGTCGAGTACTCCTTTGGGCCTGATTGCTCTATTTACGAGGGTTTATAGGAGAGTCGATATTCAGACAGGGACAAGTCTGGCTTTATGGCATTAGTTGTCTTCCCAAAAACAAATTAATAGAAGAGTTGGAGCTAGTAGCCACAGACATGGTCATAATTTCCTATTTTTGACTCTGAAGCTCATAACAACGTAGTGACTATGGCTTGTTTACTTTGACTAAATGATTTCCAAGGGAGGCCAGCTTCTGTTATCCCCTATTCATTAATTGTAATCAGGTGCAGGTGATAGATTAATCCGTGCCTCATTGTTTGTGATGTGAGGTCTGTTTGTTTGTGGTGTGAGGTTTGTTTCAGATATTGTTTGTTTATTGGTTTTTTTTAAGTAGGTCGGAGGAGTATTAGGAACCTGTTATTGGACTTATAGCAAAGAATATCACTGAGAAACTCCGTACTTCAGGAAGATGGCTAGTCACTCAGGGATTCAAACAGGTCCGGTGACGCAATCAGTGCCACTTGCTGCTTTGAGAAACTTTGAGTTCTGGTTGCTTCTTGTGGATGTTGGGGGCTACAAAATTCAGGCAAATCTGCTGTCCTTTTATTGAATGGGCAGAGGTAAAAGCAGTTGCCACAAGGGCCAGTTTGTTTTTCATCGATAGAGTGACAATTTATGCTGTACAGCTCTACAACGACAAAGATGAATTGGCAAATTGGAGTAAACTAGGTGATTCCATAGGCTTTTCTTAAAACTTCAATTCGCTTTCCTTTTATGATTCTGTTCTATTTCTAATGTCCACTTTGTTGTAGATGTCTGGGTGTTTTATGTGATAATTTTCTGACTTGCATAATCCAAGCATGCGATTTTACCAAGCCCTTTTTTGTTATACCCTCCATGCATGTTCGTTTTGAGGACCAGGTTATTATTTTTGTAGTTTCTATCCGGCTGTTGGATGATTTTCATACTTTCTATTTGGCTGTTGGATGATAGGCAATTTGAGGATTCCGATCATATCAGTAAAGAAAACGGATGAAGAGCTTGGTTATCCTTGGTTATCCAATGAAGTGCTGTAACTAGGCTTGGCTACAAAAACTCATTGCACGACTTTCATCCCCAATTTGATCGAGAAACTTCAAGCAGAAACTTCATTTCGTGCTTGAATCACCCGAATCTTGAGGGTAGAAAGACAAAGGCTAGAAAGAGAAGCTGTGGGAGATAACGTTTGTATTGCTTTTCGTTGGATGATCAAAATAAGGAGGAGAAGGAAATCTCTTTATATAGTAGAGCGTCTCGCATTACGACCGTCGATCGTATCTAAATCCATTGGCCGGCTTAGATCACATCTCCTAATCTATTCAACCACTGATATAAATGAGAAAGTTCTAGAAAATGGGACAATTATCGTATCGCCCGCCATTGAGAATATTTTAGAGAACCCTAGAAAAATCTAGGAAACCCTAGATGCCAAGACAGTTGAGGTGGTTCTTCTCACCCATGTGATCAACCGGTTAACACACAGAAATCTCGGTCCGTGACATTTGCTACAGAGTTAATGCTCTTTTTTTTTTTCTTCTTTTTGAATCAGCTTTGACAAATAGTAAGAACCTATCTTTAGATCGGTTGCAAAAGCTTTGTTAACCCACCGAATACTCCCGGTCAGCTTTAACAAATATTTTTTAAGTTTCAGATATTCTATGTTAATCGTCTAAGGAGGTTCACTAGTTGTCTCAGAGAGCTTCTCGAAAATTATGCGCGGCTGGAAAATTCTCTCTACTCTTTTAGCAAAGTTGTGTTGATGTTTAATCCTTAAGTGAATGATGTAGCTCGGTCATCTTCATCTCCTTATTGTCCAGTAATGCCATAGATGGTAAGATTGATATCCTAAATAGATCAACTAAAGAACGGGGCAAATTCCTTACGGGTGTTTACGGGAGCCCACTAATTTGAGTAATCGCTTGCAATTTACCACATCATTTGTTTAACCCATTTAGTATATCAGTCTAATCTTTTAGCATTACTCAAAAGTATCTCTATAACTACTAGAGTTGTTGCTAACATTTCTGTTCTGTTCCCTCAGTTGTTCATCGTCGACAGAGCACTAAACTTTTATGAAAGTGAAAGAGGACATAATCAACATGAACATCTAGGCAAGTGGTTAAACATATGAACGGACCAAAAGATTTATGCTTATTGAAAGGCTTCTTTTTCGAGCTGTGTTTTTTGAATTGGGATGCGCTAAGCTCTTCCACTGCATAAATGTTGCGTCAACTGGTAAGTTGGTTTGAGCTATACAAGAGTTTATTACGATGAATTTTTTTCCATCCTTTCCTTTTGGATCTTACTTTTTCTGATTTTTATTTCCTAGATAGTTGGGCAGAGTATGGCAACGTTTCTATTCTCGAAACAACTTTTGAAACATAAACATTTTTTTTTTCTGTTTCTTTCCCGGCAATGATTTTTGGAACGGAAACGCGTTTGGTAATTGTAAAAAAAATTATGTTTATAATTTTCTTTGTAAATGATTCGATTTCTCACTTATTTTTTTATTATTTCAATTTTATTATTTTTATTTTTTATTTGCTTTCTTTAATTATTTTTTTATTTCTAGTTTTTTTATTTTATTTATATTTTAGAAAAATTATTTTTATTTTTAATTATTTTAATTATTTGGATTTTTTTATTATTTATTATTTTATTTATATTTCTGAAAAAAAATATTTTTAATTATTTTTAATTATTTCTATTTTATTTATATTTTAGAAAAAAATATTTTTATTATTTCGATTTTTAATTATTTTTATTTTATTTATATTTTGGAAAAAATATTTTTATTATTTCGATTTTTTATTTTATTTTATTTTATTTATATTTTCGAAAAAAAATTATTTTTTATTTTTAAAAAAACTTATTTTTATTCTTTAATTATTTTTATTTTTAATTACTTTCAAGAAAGTGTTCTCAATTGTTTCTAAAAAATGTTTCAAATGTGCTTGTAAAAAGTGTTTCGGGAACACGAAAGTAAATTTTTTTGTTTCTTGTTTCTGCTCCAAAAACGTTTTTATTTGTTAAAACTGTTTCCGAAATACTTTGTAAATACTTTTTAACCGTACGCGTTTCTGGAGCATTTACCGTAGGCAGCCTTGACGTCCATCATCTTGTAGATTGCAGGTGGTTTGTGTGACAATTTGCTGACTTGCACTGTCAGAGCATGGGACTGCACTGCAGCAAACCAATTTTCATCGCTCCTTCAGTGAATTCTTCCCCGTGGAAAAGACCCTTCACCGACGATGTTCTTATGTCTCTCAAGGAGCTTGGGATTGTTCTCGTTACGCCGGCCTCAGGGCCGACGGCAAATGATGGAGATCATGGAAACGGCAAATTGGCCGAACCGGTGAGCATATACGGAACTGTTCAGACTCTCCTACGAGTCTCGTCTCCGGTCTGGTGGCAGTAATGGCTATCACTAAGTGTGATTGAAACTGAAGAAACTGGAGACTTGATCGCTTCTGTATGACTGCTGTGCTGCTCTAGTCACTGTTGCTTACGTTGTTGGGGGGTTAGAGTACTACTGTTCCTGTACATATAATGCTTCATCTCACATGTTAACACCGAAAGTGAACGTCGATAATCCTTCCTTATTTTGGCTTGGGTTAATTTCAGATTAGTATAAATAACTGCGGGGTTACATTCAAAAGACAGTTTATTTTTGCTTGTCTTTGGGTTTGGAAGGTAATAAGGGGGAGGACGAATCCGCTGTTTTGTTTTTGCTTTTTAAATAATCTATGGGCACGGAAATGGAGACCCGGCTATCTAGAGATCCATGAAACAATCCGCAAACCCCGTAATCGATTAAATCTGAGACATTTGGACTTGGTCTTGACTCGAAGCAATTTGCACGAAATCGATGAGATTAGAATTTGATGTGTACTGGAAATCCCTTGACGTCCCCACCAAATACACTAATCCCAAGGGGCTTAGAAAGGGTTGTTGTAATTCGTGATAGGTAATAATCGATTCAGATCGTCGGTTCGGGCCATTTATGGAACTGTCTTTGGATTCAAACTTTTTTGAAATGCCAATACTAGTTTGGATTCTGATTCTCATTCGAATTGGAGCTCAAGCTGCTTCGACTCGTGCTTAACCTGATCAAATTGGACTTGAGCTTGACAAGGGTCGAGGGCTAGTTGAGCTTGAGAGAAGCTCACTCATACAACCAGTGCCTTTGCAATCCATTCTGACATGTGTCGGGTCGATCCGGGGCGACTGCGGTCCTAGTCCTGGCAAAGTAAGAACTGGTTCGTTTTTTGGGCTAAAACCCAAACCAATCCACGTTAAGCAACTGACGAGATCAAATCCAAAGTTTGTTTGAATCGAATCGGGCTGGATCGAATCTCGATCGGCAGCTCGGTTGATTACTGACTGCATTTTCTCTTCTACTGATGAGGTGGTTGCTCTTTCTTTCGTGTTAGACAGCACGATAATTTATTTTCTTTGGACAAATTTTTTCAGGAACCGGAACTGGAGAACAGAGAGGAATCGGTGGGGGAATCTGAAGCGCTGACTCGGAGCTCTGTTTCTCCGAAATCGAGTGCAGATGAGGATGGATTCGATACGGGGTTTTCTTGTACTCGGGTTTTGATTCGAAATTTGTTTGTAACTTCACTTCCCTCGTTGAAGTACATGTGGAGATTTGGCAAATGCATCGTCACATGATGAGCGCCTCCGAGCTGCTACAGGGGATTCGGCGGGTCCATGGCATCTGATGTGCTGTCGATCACAAACTTGGAGTTGGCATTAGGACGGAGTCCCGGGTCATCAAGACACCTGACAGGTTGCTCCTAGAGCTTCTCCCACGAGGGATCCGGGCGACTCTCTATCATTTCATTCAAGTTCTGTTCTGCCGGCCATGGCTTGTGAGTTCTTTACTGTCCACATCCTAGTCAGTTCCGATACATCCTATTGGGGGTTAATTTTATCCCTTCGATCCTTAAATTGGCTCCATACATGCTTGAGTCTCTTCTAAGTGGGTTCGATTTGCCTTTCTGGTCTCAATGACCCAGATTCCATTCCATGCATAACCTTGCCAACACTACTTTGGATTCAGATTGGCCATTGAATTTGAACTCAAGCTGATTCGACTCGTGCTTTAACCTGAACAAATTTGACTTTGAGCTCGACAAGGGTCGAGGGCAGGCAGAGTTCTAGAGAAAAGAGCTCTTGGAGAAGAATGCTTCGTATTTCTTTCTTGGATAATCAAAATGAAGGGGAGGAGAGGGCTTCTCGTTTCGACCGCCGATCGATACTCGATCCAATGCCTTACAATCACATCTTCGCTTCTACTCAGCTACGTACATAAATAAAATTCTAAAGTACCGAACAATCACCATATCATCGGCCTTGAGAATATTCTAGAGAGTCGTAAAAAACCCTAAAGAAACCATAGACACTTTAAGTCTTGAGGTTCTTCTCGGCCATATGATCCATCGATTGTGCCACAAGAACCTCAGTCCGTGGCTCTATGGTTGAGCACTTGACAAAAGTACCCGGTTGCACTAACATTGAGATCTTGAGGACGCAATCAAACGCGTCCTTCGTCCGAGCCGCAAAAGAACAATCTTTTTGTCCTCTATCAAGTGCCCTAGCACCGTGGAGAGTCCTGCATCGGGACAGCATAGAACGCATTGACCCTTTCATGTGTTGATCCCACGAGACGAAACATGATCGAGCTTGCTTTTACATCTGAGCGCTGTGATCTCTACGATCGGTCCAGATGCGGCCGCTAAATGAGCTACTACCAAAATATCTTTTTAGACTATATAGTATGAATAAAATTTGCCTCCAATCGCCAAAATTCAAGGTGAAATTTACGAGCAGTTGTACATATAGTCTAGATTTCATTTCCCAGCAACAACCTCCATTTCCTACTAGTCAATTAGACTCCAGTCTTCAGACAACAACAAAAATTAGAGATAAAGGACCAACTTTTCTAGCCGTTAACCGCCTCAGCCCGTTCAAATTCGAAAACCCGAACTTCAATCTTCATCTTCACACTTCGCCCTCTCGCCTTCTCGATTCCGCTCCGTGTCTGTGCCCCATCACAGCCCCATTTGCTTCACGCGGAGACCCCATGGGCGTGAAGATGCAAGAAGCGCTCCAACCTCCGCCCGGCGGAGCCGGAGACGACAAGCTCCGGTGCAAGCCCGGCCGGAAGCCTCTCCAGCCGAGGAACTCTCCGGCCCCTCTTCCCTCCGGCGACCAGCTGAAACCGAAGCCGAAGCCGAAGCCCGAGAGGATCGGGATCGGGATCGAGATCTCGCCGCTGTTCCTCGAGTCGGACAAGGAGAACTGCCCCTACCCGCCGCCGTCGCCCCGCGCCGCCGCGACTCCTCCGGCGAAGGTGGAGCAGCTGGGCGCGTCGCTCGCGGAGGAGCTGGTCGCGGTGAGGAAGAAGCTGGAGAGGCTGAGGGCGGACGGGGAGAGGACGGAGGCCATGCTGAAGGAGAGGAACGGGTTCCTGGCGACCAAGATGAGGGAGGTCGAGGAGAGGGGGGAGGTCCAGAAGCTGCTCGAGATCGAGGTGGATCGCCTGTACCGATTGAAGCAGCTCAAGCTTTCGCTCGAGGTAAGCGCACTTGGAACCGATGATGTTGCCGACAGATTTTGAGTTTGATTTTTGTGGAGATTACTGAGAAAGTCTAGGGTTTTTTCGTCTTCGTTTCTTGAATCAGAGAGTGTCGCCGATTCGATCGCTGAGAGAGAGGTCTCACATCAATCAGGTACGCATGAACCGCCATTTTCTTCCGATTGCGGTCCTAGTCCTGGCCAAAGTAAGAACTGGTTCGTTTTAGGTCAAAACCCATATCAAATACCAAACCACGTTAAGCAACAGATTGGATCAAATCCAAAGTTTGTTTGAATCGAATTGAGCCGGACTGTATCTCGATCGCCAGCTCTGTTGATTGCGGATTGCGTCTTCTCATCTACTGATTAAGTCGTTGCTCTTTCCTTCAGACAGTACGGTGATTTATATATGTTATTTTTCTTTTGACAATTTTTTTTTTGCAGGAACCAAAATTGGAGAACGCAGAGGAATCGGTGGGGGAATGTGAAGCGCCGAGTCGGAGCTCTGTTTCTTCGAAATCGAGTGCAGATGAGGATTGATTCGATAGGGGTTTTCTCGTGCTTGGATTTTGATTCGAAATTTGTTTGTAACTTCACTTTCCTCGTTGAAGTACATGGGGGGAGATTTGGCAAAAGCATCAGCCGGCAAGCACGTACGCGCCACACCGGGGGATTCGGCAGATCCCCGGCATGTAATGTGTGGTCGATCCCAATCTTGGATTCGACATTAGGAAATGGTCCCGCGTCATCAAGACGCCCGATGGTGCTCCTAGAGCTTCTCCTAGGAGGGATCCGAGCGACGCTTTCACTTCATCCAAGTTCTGTTTTCCCTGCCTTGGCTTGTGAGTTCTGTACTGTCCACTCGATACCTCCCTATTGAGGGGTAATTTTATCCTTCAATCCTTGAAGTGGCTCCATACGAGTTTGAGTTCCTTCTGAGTGGGTTCGATTTGCCTCTCTTGTCTCAATGACCCATGTTCCATTCCATGCATACCCCTAACCCCCCCCCCCCCCCCCCCCCCTCTCTCTCTCCCTATTTTTCTCTCCCTCTCCTCTTTTCCCCCAATGAGGAACTGGGAACTCAGACAACAGTCCAATTCTAAAATGGTGATAAAATCATGGCTAAGCGTAGAGCTTGAACATGCCCTCACTTGTTTCTTCAGATGATCTACAGGCTGGGGCGGGCGTAGAGCTTGAACATGCCCTCACTCGTTTCTTCAGATGATCTATCGACAGGCTGGGGCGGGCCGGGTTTCACGTAGCAAATCCAAGTTAGGGTGACGATGCTGCAAACGTCAATAACCTTACCCTCGAACAAGTCTGCTTGCACCTGCTGTGTCATATCCATTTCCCAGCTTTCCTCGTTCGCACCATGTTCCAATTGCCTAGATGGGGCTCCCAGAACTGTATAGGGACCAACCATGGTCGTGGCTTTAAAGTGCACCCTGCAATATGTGGTGAACAAGAATAGGATGCGACTTGGATGGCGTCACACTACCTGGGCAATTGCTGACTCTTTAATGCGTGGGACAAGTAGTGTGTACCCGACTGAATCGAGCGACATAATGTGGCACGGGTTAATGATCCACGCATAGCTGCCCCTAAACTCGCGACTGCAAATATTAAAAGTCTCCGGAGAGGCAGATGGGAAGACATCACTTCAAGATTTAAGTAGCTATTTAATCCTTCACTTGGATGATCGAAACAGGCCATAACACCAGAGAAGAAACGACCCCCCAACTCCAGCTTGCAAGTGCAACAGAATTCATAAAGACAGATAATTCAACTCTTCGATGAACCAGTCAAGGCAATGCAAAACACTACCCACTTATCTCCAACTTGTACACTGGAATGCCGGGGGAGGATTAGCATAGCATTTACAAGACAAACTCTACTGAGCGATAACAAACATCCCAATAAAGCTAACAACTCAGTGTTCCCTCTGGGAGGACTTGCAAGAATTTTACCATACAAAATAACCAAGAGAAGCTATTAACTGATTGCAACAGTCAAATTAGACATCTAACATGCAAAACAGCAATTTCCCCGATGGCCACAACCATACACGCCTCATGATTGTGACAGAGAAAGAAAGATAATGCACTCCAAGCGGTAGGAGTTACCTCGGAAACTCCTATGAAGGGCAAGTAAGCGTGCTGATCGACATTTACCCCAGTAAGCATGTTTCACAAGAACAAAACCAGTACCACGGTATTCATGCAACACAAAGATCTAGATTTATATCCAAAGACTTCCAAGAGAAATTGATTAACAGAGTTATTTAAGATACAAACCAAGAAAAGCAGTTCGATGAAAAATAGATTGAAAGTCATTTAGAGAGCCTGGGGAGAATTAGCTCTAGCTACTACCTCTAATTAAAACAGAAAACTTTATCACCCAAGGTAGCCCATGTCTCCCTTACTACTCTCAACCAATGCGGTTGAGATCCTAAACAAGAATTGGGGCGTCTTGAGGAGCACACTGCACCTACTGTTGAGCTATGAAAGCCTACATTAAACATGACCTATGGTTCTGCAAAGCATGCATCACCAGACAACCTATCTTCTACAGAAGAGAACAAATGAGAGGCCTAAAAACACTCACATCAAATGTAGTGTACCAGATGCGTTGGTACTTGTCGTCAGGACCTCAGCCACAGCCAGATAATGCCCACAACTAATCTTCCAGCAATAAATGAATACCCAAGGATGGTAATCGAATAACTGAAGATGACCCATACAATGGATTGTGCAAATCAGCAGAACTTCCAGTGGTTGTTACAATTTACACAAGTCACAAAAGTTGTCATAGGCTCATCTGCACTCCTAGTTTGCAATTGATAATAAGTAGTCTTCCGTTGGCCACAGCGGCCACACTTGAACTGGTCAGTTGTGGCTTTTGGTGGGCCACCACGTTCACAGTCGAACAAAGCTTTCTCTTTAATTTGGTGATTCTCAAGCTGCCTTTGATCACTAGCCATTTCTTCTGGGGTCATTGTGATGAGCCTCTCTGGTTTGACCTCCCCAAGAAGAACTTTCCTTCTTAGGTCTGGATTGTTTGGGTCCTTGATGTTGAACATGATGGATCGATATTTGAATTTTTGGGTCCCATTGGACCGACCCATCTTCTCAAACATGACAGATTCAACGGTGACAGCAACTCGGATTGGATCACATGCATTTACTTCGTCCTTAATATCATCGTTGGCCTCGCTGGCAACCTTAGACAGTGCCTCAACAAGTAGTTCCCTAACTTTGTCACGAATAGAATCATTGCACTTGACCAATGCTGTCAACTTGGGAGGAGCATTAGACCCGGCTAATGGTTTCTTAATATTCAATGGCTGTTTCTCCTCTTTGGACATCTGCTCAACTTTAATGCCCCCTTCTCCGTCATTCTTCTCAGACATTAGAGTACGTGTGTCTACAACATTTTTCTCAATTTTGGTGGTTTGAGAACTTGAAACACTACCCAACTTGGTCGAATCACCTTTGTAAATTTTCTCAACTTTCAATGTTTCAGCATGTGAAAATTTATCGACCTTTACCGCACCTGCCTTCTGCCCCTTCTCAACTTTGATACTATCTGCTTTCTCATTTTTCTGCAACAATTTATCATCACTGCCTGACTTCTTTTTATTTTTGGCTGTCTCGTCAATAATTATCTTCTTCCAAATCTCAAGCACATCTGCAGCCATTGTTTTGATTGGTTCCGTAGGATGTTTTGTCAGGTGCCTAAGCCGTTTCCCAACCTGAAATGAATTACCATCAAAGCATTCATGTGAAGATAACAAGAGAATTTGTGCAAGAGTCTCAAATAAGCGAAAACAGACAATGAATCAAGCTCACCAGTGGATTCCTCCACCATGAATAAGTAATAGGTTTCGGAGTCGTAACAAAGCAGGAAAGAACAGGTACATGTGACAAGGACAACAAACTAAAAGCAAGTCCCCCAGTAAGATAAGAAATGATACCAATTTCTCATCATCTTTTTAGAGGTATTTTGCATGTGAAATTATCGCATCCAACAGTCTCTTCAAGCCTATGGTCCCCCCTCAGACGAAAGCAAGTTTTATTTTTCCCCATATAATGAATATGCTATAATTCATGCTCAACTGGGCCTATGTATTCCAAAAGAACAGTGTAAGACCACCGAAAATCTGAAATTTCGTTACAGAGAACCATCATCACTAAAACCCCAAAAGAAAACAATACAAAGGAACAATACAAAGGATCTGCAAATCATATCAAGGAGGTTTTAGATTTCACCACATCCTAGAAAGCACAGCTACATCTAGCTTTTCCTCTAAACCACCACAAGATTTATAGGTATGTGCACTGTGGCTGCATCAGCCATCACGTGACAGCATTGCTGCCTCCTTGGCCATAATTGCGGTCTAAAGCTGTTACAGCCTGCTAAGCCCCCTCCCCCCAAAAACAAAACAAAACAAAAAACGAATACAAAAAAGAAAGGGAAAGCAAAAAAGAAATAGTAAATATAAGCTTTCCTCCTGGACTCTTATCACGAAATCTTCTCCAGCTGCACGCTGTAATTCCGCAAGAGAACAAGTATGCATATATGATCTAATGGCTTCTTTGCTCTCATTCCCCTAATTATTTAAAAGATCAGAAGATTGGCCTAAAGGCTGGCCATTCTCACCAAAATTTAAGAGACCTCATGTGCACTGCGGCTGCATCAACCGTCACGTGACAACATCCTTGCCTTGGACATAATGGCCTTACTTATGGTCTAGAAAGCTGTTACAGCTTGTTAAACAAACTGGAGTCATTGCACCTATCAAATGACCTTTCACGGCTTCAAAATCTTACACTAATGGTGCTAAGCCAAGGTTTCTATGGATTCAGTCCTGTGAAAAAAAATACATTACCAGTCCATCCCAGGGACACCAAATTGTGTGCTCATGCTTCTTTCGAATGAGATCTTGATGTCCATCCCAGGAAAACCATCTCTTGTTTGGCACTCCCATAATGGCTACAGTTCCAACAATCAAGACAAAATAATATCGCTCCTCATAGTATCGAATCCTTCCTTGACCTCGGCATATTATCTTTAAAACGGCCAGAATATTCCCTTCTTTTGACAACTGAAAGGTTTTATCCACCTATGTGGACAGATGGCTGTCCGATATGCTAAAGCATGTGCTCCGACATGTTTGGTGCGGAAAGACTTCTCTTGCTCTAGGTGCCCTATGTACGCATGCAATTTCCTGAGGATTTTTCCTTCTCTTGACAACCATGACCATCCGCACGTAAAAGCACCAAAAACCCCAGCATTTCAGTAACAAGTGCCATCAACCAGTTAGCTACTGGATATGGAAGAAAAGAGAGAGAGATGCGGCCCGGAAGAAATGGCCAACTGCCAACAATTGCTACGGCATCGCTAGATTTACCTAACCAACAGATACCCGCACTGAAAACACATAATCAACATAACGTCTTTAGAACAAGCTAGATAGAGAGGCCAATAGAAAGAGCAAAAAATTCTTTTTCTTCCTCTACTTTATCCATAAGAATAGAAAAACTAGCAAAGAACTCGATTCCAAAGTTGATGGATCAAACGTCAACACTCGACTACATCACTAAAATTAAGGTGGTTGTCCCCTTCTGATTCTAATGTTTGCCCAGTAAAAACCATAACTCTCTAATTCCTCAAATTGCGTTCTCAAAGACTAAAAAATCCTACCTTTCGCTACTCTACTCTTCTACCGAATTCTGAAATTTCAAGAAAATTTACCTGAGTGGCCACGAGAGCGTCGTAAGTAACCGGGAAGCCCTTGAGCCGTTTCAGAGAGTCCACGCACCGGGAAACCTCCGGGCCATCCGACGACACCCCGTCGCAGGCCGCCGCATCGGCGGCCTTCTTCGCCCTCTCGAAAAGCTCCACCAGCTCTCTGTCCATCGGATTGCGACCCCGGAGACTTCCCTAGAACCCCATCGCGACCCAGGAATTGACCAAACAAAAGACAAATGAACGCATATCAATTAGGAACCGCACACTCAAACAAGCGACAAAATCAAGAAAACCGGACGATGTAAGTGCGAGAATCGCAAGGAACGGGGAGAGATCTCGCGAAACTACCGGACGGGTGGGTCGGACAAGGCGGAGCTCGGCGCAGAGTCACGGCGTCGAAGAAAGGTATTAATCGCTTCGGAATTCTCTTCAAGATTTGCTGCCTTGTCCGCTGAACATTCTCATTTATATATATGGAGAGAGAGAGAGGGGGAGAGGAGACTTGATTGGGATCGACGGTGGATATAGGATTCCTAAGATCCTGTTCCGAGAATGGACGGCTAGTGATCAACCTGCAACAAACGCTCGAGTTTCCTGTTCAGTTGCAGTCCTGGGAAAGGATTCTTTGTAATGTATGGTCACGTTGATGAATTTCCACGTGCAATACGAATTGGAAATCTCAATTTGTATGGATTCAGCTTCTCTAGGATTGTAATTTTGATTATTCGATTAGTGATTGTGAAGAACCTTCTGGAACGCCGGTGTAAAATCCGCGGCATGCTTTTTGTCGGGTCCGGTTCAAGATGGGCTAAGGGAAAAAAAGATCCAAGCCGATGTCCGTGGATTAAGCTCGCCGGCACTTAAGGCATGTGTACCCTGGCTAGCATTGCTTACCTTTCAAGAGGGACATCTTGCTAGCTCTAAGATGAATCGATGCCAAAAATGTCGAAGGCCAATTCTCAGAACCACAGGCCCATCGGTTCGTCCAAGATAGTGAAGGAATAGAAGCCGTGTGTAAGGTGATGGTCGGAGTTGGCCGGTGACCATGATTGCCGGCTCACACTCGTCGATGCGGTCACCGGTGGTCCTCCTTGTGGGCCGGGCTTGTGGTCACTTGGGCTTGTTTGAGCTCAGTGAATCACATTACTCCATGGGCCCTTCCTCATCACTTGGGCCTGGCCCACTAAAGGTGTCCCTCCTCCTCCTCTCTCTATCGGAGATGAGCAATGCCTTGGAACTTCTACGCTGGACGTGGATTCGTCGTGGCGAATTATGTTTTCATTTGTTGTCTCCTTCACTTGATTTTGAGACACGTCTAAATTATGGTGGTCTTCGCGATGAATAGTTTTGCTGCCGATTTCATGGCACAACCATCTCTTCCCTATTTTCCCCTTGCTCAAACCTCAACCGCCACCCTCAGCCACGTCCGTCCCCCACACCCCCCAAACGCAATGTCACGATGGCGACCACCGCGACCACCGCACCTACATCGGTGCCGCTTGTCTCTCTCCCGCCGCAACTGTTCATCTAAGGCCCATTGTTTGTCTCCTCGTTTACTCACCTTATATCATGGGTCGAATCCAATATTGTCGACCCCGAACTTGATGCTCATGGTGCAACTCAACACGAGATATTGGGTGGGTTTGGTTCAACATTTCAAATGGGCTTTGGTGAAATGCAAATGTCCTTAGCCTAAAGGGCTTTGGGAAAATGCTAATTGTGTTTGGAAAAAAACTGATTTCAAAACGGGTTTCGGATTAAATATTGTTTTCTAAAAATAACTTTGCAAATGGGTTTTGGTAATTTTTACCATTGTGGGGTTAGTTTTGGGAAATTTTTTTTTTTTAGCATTCGGTCAAATGCTGAAAGCCCAATACAGCATTCTCAAGGCCAGCATTTAGCCCAATGTTGGCCTAAAGCTGAACCAAATGATTCAGCATTTTCCCAAGGGGCTTTGAGGACTGAAAGCCTCTTGGGAATGCTGAACCAAACCCATCCATCCGAGCTCCTCTCGTCCCAATTGATGAGCTTTCAAATTTGGAGGGCTCAAGCTATCTTCTAAATCAGTAGGCCCGACGCAACTCCTATGGCTTTCAAGGCTGTTGAGGTGACGCCAGCGCAAGCTTGATGTTACCACTAGAGTCTCTCTAGGCATTGCCATAAGGGACCTACACTTATTAAGAGATGTGTCATTCGAGTCGTCACCCTTCCGTAGCACTCGTAACTTGAAAGCTCAAGATTGACGAGCCCATCACAGTAACCTCATCAAAATACTAGTGATTAGGAAATTTTTCTCTCGCAAGATATAATATATCTAGATAACGCAATATAAACCATTCATGATTACGCTTATAAGGTGAAACAAACTCGAGATCCGGTAAAAGATCGATGAACTTGCGTGGAACTTCCTCTAATGCCAATCCCCATCAAGAATTATAGATCGTCGCTATCCGTCGGATGATCAAAAGCATAATGACTTCAAAAATGCTCCTTTTGTGGAAATTATTCACTAATTTTTTTTAATATAAATTTCCAATCGATGTCAGCGCTAGGGTTATTAGGTCACTTCACTTTTGACCATTCAAAATAACTTCGAAACCCTAACGATTTCTTTGATCTTTCGTTTATGGGCAGAGACAAGGTTGGAAATTTATTATCTTCTGATTATTTATTTATTTATTTATTTCCCCGAAAAGATGAGTCCAACGTCTCCATCGAGCCTCTGTCTGATGTAAAGTAACACAATGGCGATAATAACAAGATGCAGAGATATGTACCAATATACTTGGAAGTTTGTCATAAAGTATAGGACAAGTATCAGCTTAATACATTCGAATATGATTCGCAAATGAAACTTTCATTAGCTTACGTCGAGCATGTCTTGATCGATAAAAACTTGTATAGCCTTAAATTGTCGCATGCAAATGAAAATAGTTACGAGGAACATTGGTATCTAGCGATTGTATTCTATCCTGATGTTTTACTGCCTAATAAGAAAACAAGAGGATTTGTGCTCTGATCCTTTCACAAGAGGTCCTGGGTTCAAATCTCATTGGGTGCCGGTGATTTAAGTGGGGGATTGTAACGGTAGGATGCTGCGCTAGCCTTTCCTGAGGATTAGTCGAAGTGCGCGATCCGTACAAACTCTGGCCCGGACACCTTCGATAAAAAAAAAGAGAAGATTTTGAAGAATAAGCATCCAGTGGATTAGACACTGAAGCAGCATTATTTAGTGCATACTATATGTATGTACATAGTTGTCCTCAAACTAAAAGAGTGTTCTCTCGTGAGTTCAAAAAAAAATGAAAAATATAGGCTTTATTTATTAAAAAAATGAATATTTTGAAATTCTTAAAACTTATCACGAAAATATTATTTAATCCTAAAACTTTCAAAAAGTGTAATTAAATTTTAAAAATTATCACGAAGGTGTATTGAGTCCTAAAACTTATAAAAAGTATAATCAAATTATAAAACTTGTCAAATTGGTCAAATCAAGTTCTTCTATTGATTCTACTTTTTGAAATTTTTAAGACTCGATTGTACTTTCGCAATAAATTTTAAGACTTGATTGCACTTTTGATAGTTTTAAAACTCGATAGCACTTTTGTAACATCTTGATCTAGCAAGTGAAACACGCGTAGCATGTCAATCTTCGACCCTTTCATGAACTACACAAGAAATCCACATCCATCATTAAGATCGTCTTTAAGGTTCTCTCTTTTTTTTCTCCCAGGACCTTTGCATTAGGAAAATTTGTCAAAAAAAATTATAAACCTATTAATCATGTCATTTTAGTTTTATTTTTTTTTTCACATTTTGTCAATAGAGTCTACTCGAAAAAAAAAATTCATAAGGGTCCTACATTTGTTAGGAGATGTGCGATTTGAGTCGTGACTTTTTCGTATCACTTGTAACTTGAAAGTTTAAAATTGGCAAGCCCATCACCGTAGCCCATCAAAATACTATCAATTAAGAAATTTCTCTTTCACAAGATATGACATGTCTAGATAACGCAATATGAACCGTTGAAAATTTCGCTCATAAGATGAAACAAACTCGTGATTTGGTAAAGGATAAGTGGTCATTTTCCCGCTTGACCAACCGCCTTGGCGGTATTACGAACTTGCGTGGAACTTACTCGAATGGCAATCCTCATCAACAATATTATATTGATAATCTTCTCGACGAGACAATATTGTAAAACTCACAAGAATAACAAAAACCTTATTCAACAACTCGATGCCCTGATCATTCGTCGCCATTGAAGTCATCTAGAAGTCTGACGTCGGATGAGCATAAGCACAATGACGTCATAAAATGCTCCTTTGTGGAATTATTCACTAATTTTTTTTAATATAAATTTCAAATCGATGCCAACACTAGGGTTATTAGGTCACTTCACTTTTGACCAGTCAAAATAAATTTGAAAACGTAACAATTTCTTGGATCTTTCACTTGGGAGAGACAAGGTTGGAACTTTATTTTTCTTCTGATTTATTCTTCCTCCTTTTTGTCTGAAGTGGATGAGTCCAACGTCTCCATCGAGCCTCTGTCTGATAGTAACACAATGGCGAAAATAATAAGATGCAGAGATACGTACCGATGTACATAGTAGTTTATCATAAAGTGTAGGACACGATCAGCTTAGTATAATTAAATATGATTCGCAAATGAAGATTTCATTTAGCTTACTTAGAACCTGGCTTGTTCAAGAAAAACTTGTGTAGACTGAAATTACATGTGGATGCAAATGAAAATAGTTATGAGAAACGTCAGTATCTAGTGATTGAATTCCGTCCCGACATTTTACTGTCTAATGATAATCAAGAGAAATTTGAAGAATAAATATCAAGTGAGTAGAGGTGTCAAATGGGTGGGTCAGGTCGGATTTGGGTCGGGTCGAATATGGTCCGACCCATATTGACCCGTCTAACCCGTTTTGACCCATATTCAATGACCCATACCCGACCCAACCCGTAACCAACCCATACCCGACCTGACTCATTTTAACCTATATTGTCAAATCACACTAATATTCTAAGAAAAATTATATAACTCGTTTAACCTATTTTAAGCTTTTCACATGTATATGTTATCAGATAAAATTTTTACATCAAATAAAAAAGAAAATTAAATAATAAAAAATTATTAAATAAAACAAAAAATGATATTACTAAAATACTTTCATGCAATAAAAATGGTAGCGGCAGTGGCAAACGGCGACAAACGGCGACCGGCGGTAAAATCGTGGTGATAGCGTCGGCGGACAGTGGCGGTGACCGCAATCGCGAACGTGAACTGCGGCGGCGACCACGAATGCGAATTGCGGCGGCAACCGCGACCGCGGACGGCGGCGACTACCGTGACCGCGGACGTCGACCGCGACCGCAGACAGCGGCGGCGACTACGGTGACCGCGGACGTCGACCGCGACCGCGGACGGCGGTGGCGGCCGCGACCGCAGACCGCGGCGACCGCGACCGCAGACCGCGGCAGCGACTGCAACTGAGGACCGCGGCAATGACCGCGGACCGCGGCGGCCAACGGACGACGTCATGGATCCATTTATAAAAATAGAAAATTAAAAAATAATAATAATAAGAAAGTTTAAACTTTGAGGCCCTAAGTCTATTTGTAAGTTGTGGGAGTTATGGGTCAAAAATGGGTCCAACATGGGTCAAAAATGGGTTCCATGCATAACCCAATTTTGACCCATTTAATTTTACTTCAACTTTTTTGACCCATTTTTAATGAGTCATTCAAAAATTAATGACCCATATAAGACCCATTTTATATAAAATATGGGTCAAATATGGGTCTTTGACCCATATTGACAGCTCTACAAGTGAGTCAGACATTGAAGCAGTATTATTTAGTGCATGCTATATGCATGTACTTAGTTGTCCTCAAACTAAAAGACTATTCTTTCATAAACTTGGAAAAACATAAAATAAAAAAAAAAAGAGGTTTTATTTGTAATGACAAAAAATTTATGCAATAAGACTAAGCACATCACATGTAAATCTTAGGCCTTTTCATACAAGAAATTCGCCTCCATTATTAAGATCTTTATCAATTTTTGTAAGTGTAAAGGAAACGCGTATTGTTCAAGTTAACCCAGATATAGCCAATCGACGTCCATAATTAAGATGTTTACCATTTTTTAAGCGAAAAGAAAACGTGTCTCGTTCAAATAAACCCAGATATACCCTCCACAACCTTGTGTGCTAAATAAAACTCAAGTTAACATCCAGACAAATGACACGAAAAGTACCAAAAACTTCCTAAACCTAGTGCATTGATACCAATTTAGTTCTTAACTTTTTAGTTGGATCAATTTAGCCTTAAATCTTTTTATATTAGTACCAATTCAATCCATTTGGCTAATTTAGGTTGGAAATCACTGATGTGGATGCCAACCATCCTATATGGCATCGCCAGAACTGACATGAAATTTTTTAAAATAATTGTTAAATAATTTTTTCAAATTATTATTATTTATTTATTCCCTTATTTTATTCTTCCACATTTTCTCTATTCTTAATACCGGTGGTCGATGAGGGGTGGCCTCGCTGGCCACAAGCAGGAACCCCTTGCCAGATTTGGCAAGGCCGACAAGGCTTGCCTTGGCTCAAGCCTGGGCGAGAGTTAGACTCGAGCCAAGGCAAGCCTTGCCAACTTTTCCCTCGCCCAACTAGGAATAGTCAGGACTCACCCTTGCCCATGCGAGAATTGCCAGGGATCATCGGGCCTCGCCCCTTGCCCAAGTGAGGTCCAACGAGGCCAACCCTTGCCCTTGCAAGGCCTAGCGAGGCCGCCCTTATTTTGGCAAGGGTCATCCTCGCTGGATCTTGGGAGAGAGGCCTTGTCGGCTCTCTCCCTCCCCCTCGGCTAGGTAAGGCCGACCCGACTCGTAACTGGTTGGCCATCGGCAATAAGAACAGAGAAAATGGGGGAGAAAAAAAAAGGAAAAAAGGAAATTTTTTTTTAAAAAAAATTCACGTTGGGGATTTTCGACCTACATACACCAGATAGATTGAATTGATACCAATACAAAAAGATTTAGAATTAAATTGATCCAATTGAAAAGTTCATGATTGAATTGGTATCAATGCAATAAGTTTAATATTTTTTGGTACTTTTCCCGACAAATGACTCGAACCTAAAATCATTTGCATTATCAGTATCAAAAGTTTAAATTATTATATGAATATATGATTTGTTATTTAAATATTCAAACACTCTTACTCACGCCTAGACTAGATTTTAGCCTTAGCCTAGAGTGTGAAAATATGCAACTAGGGAGGTAAATAGGGATCCAAAAAAATTTGAACTCGAAATTTCTTGTTCTAATATTATGTAAAATTTTGTGAGGTCATTGTCAACGGTTCTAAAAATTTAAATCGTTAAATGAATGTATAATTTATTATTTAAATATTTTACCGCGTCCGGTGCATCTTTGCCTTAACGAAGATTAGTTTCGTGGGGGGTGTCGACATCCAAGAAGAAAGGTGGTGGGGGTAGCCCAACCTAATTCGCAGATTGCAGTAAATTTCGGACGGGGACTGATGGTCGGGTGAGTGATTGGTGACTCCTAAGGATATGGACAACTTCATCGTCGGAAGTAAATGCATGGCAAGACAGGAATGATTGGAACACCGCAAGCATCACCATCTTTGTAGAAGTCGAGGACAGAATTGCACTGAGCTTGGTGTTGGGAAAACATCCCAAAAACAATTTTGATGATTGGAAAATTTATTTTGGGTATTTATTGAATTTGATTAAGTGTACGGCTGTATTTTGTGTGTGTATATATATAATAGATAATGATACAAATGATTTATGGATTTCGGCTCAATGTGCAACATAACTCCTGAACTTTTAATTTGTTTAATATAATATATGAACTTTTTATGCACATTCAATTTAGTCTCTCCTTTTTTTTTTTAATGTAAATGAAAGTTTTCAATATTCTAAATTCAAGATTTGAAAATTTTGCAACCGATCATCAAATGAAAATTTAGAAGTAAAGTTAGAAATGCTATTCGGATGGCCCAAGAAAAAATTAGAATAATTCTTGCGCGAACGGACACGGTTTTCTTACACATACAAGGCACAACCACCTGAGTCGAACCTCCAACCAGCTCGTTGACCTAACCCACGGTTTGGAATCGAAATTGGCCCGTGACATAAGGGCACAGTTTTGGGTTCTCAAAATCTTGAACCGAGCCAAGAACCAACTATTCCAAACTGAAAAAAAAAAAAAAGAGCAATGGCAGCTTGGGTGACCGTTGGCATGCCAACAATCAACATAATTTTTTTCCTAACCCATGATAAAAAAAAAATATAAATACCCATTTTATCTCTCATTTTTTTATACAAATTCTCTATTCGTCTCAATTCCCTCACAATTTCTATAGCTTTCATTCTCTCAAATTCTCTCTAACTCTCGGTTACGTTCTCTAATTTCTTATTTTCTTTATTTATTATCTCCTTTAATATTTCCCTATTTTAATTCTTTTTTCATACCCTATGTTTTTTTCATTATACAATATATTTTTTTATAAAAAAAATGGCAAGTGGAAGTAAAACTAGTAGTAAAGGCAAGAGTAAGGTGTGGAATCCGATTGTCCTCCTAGTTCTCATGGTTATGAAGATCGATGAGTTGATGTGGATGATGAAATCAACATTTTTTTTTCTAATATTGAGCAAGTCCATATGTAAGAGAATTTTTATCCTCCTACCAGTATCAAATAAGTGTCAACAATAAAAGAGTGAGAGATTGCATTCAATGTATGAGACCACTTCACAAAGACCGAAAGATTTGATCTACCTCCAAAAGATATGATGTAGTTTGTAAACATTGTCAAATAATATACAAATATATTAGTGAAGTCAGATATGGAACATTTAGTCGACATCTTAAGGCGAAACATCCAACCAAAGAGGGAATTGACACCAAGCAACAACAAATTTATTGGTAAGCCAATCCTAATGCTTCTCTTTTATTTTATTATAATGAAAAAACTTATAAAAAATTAGGTAAATTTGTTTCTGCTGAATATTTATCATTTAGTTTTGGTAAAAGATTTGATTTTAATCGAATTATACAAAAAGCATGTGTTCCACCAACAAAACGCGTTCCTAAAAATACACTTAAACGTGAAATTGAAAATTTTTATAAAAAAGGAAAAAAGACTTACAATTTTTTTTTTGAATTTTAATGGACATGTGCATATAGGTAGTGATATTTGAAGTGATCATTGGCAAGTTAATTCTTATATGGGTATAACATGTCACTATTGAATATTTAAAAAAATATTTATTGCATTTAGAGTTTTTGATGATAGGCATACAGCAAATAATATTTATAGATTAATTAAGCAAATTTTAGAAAAATATTATTTTCTTAATAAAATTTTTTCAATTGATTTTGATAATACTGCGGCAAATACCACTTCAATTGTTGAATTGGAAAAGATTCGTAAACCTGTTTTTGATGGATAATTTTTTCACATTACATATGCTTGTCATGTTTTAAATTTATGTACACAAAATGATTTAAAAACTCTCGATATTTTTCTCGACCTAATAAAAATAGCAATTCAATTTTTATGGAAACATTTCCAAATAATAAAAGACAATTAAAATTTTGCAGAGCAAATGAGAAAAAAATCAAAAATATTTTCAAAAGATTTTTCAAATCATCGGAATTCTACTTACAAATTGTTTAATGAATATTTTGCATATAAATATTTATTATGTTCATTTATCTCGGATAATATTACTCACGTTAATTTATATCCACAAGAATGAGATATTTGCGAAAATAACTTAGATATTTTAAAAGTCTTTAATGGTGCAACTTATACTCTGTCTAGTGTTTATTATCCTACTATGTATTTATTTTTAATAGAACGTATTAATATTGTTGGAGTTTTTGAAGAAAAAAAACAATGATAATAAATTAAGTGATACTATTAGAACAATGCAAACAAATGGCTACATTATTATAGAAAAATTTCTATTATTTATTTAGTTCTTGTGTTTTTTATCCACAATATACATTAGATGATTTAAGTGATTATTTGAATATGTATTATGAATATTTACATTTAATTGATGCGGTAAATATTAGAACTACACAAACAATGGTTAAAAATGCAATAATATAATTATTAATGAATTTTTTACTACATATAATCTAGGTGATAATAGATCTTCTCAGTCTAATGACTCATAAAGTGGGAACATAGGTAAAATTAGTAAAGGTATTAACTTTTATTGCATAGGCAAAAAAAGCAAAAGGGAGAGATAGAAAGTAATTATGAAATAGAAAGTGTTCTTTTAAGTTTGATGAATCTCAAGACAGCACATATTTCATAATATTGAATTGATGAAAGAGTTATTCCACCAAATACTAAATTCTTTGTCTAATTGCAAAATAAATTTTAACAATCTCCTGTTCAACAGTTGCGGTAGAATAAATATTTAACTCTGGAGACAATTTTTTTCGGATGAATGACATTCAAGATTAGCTCCCGATTTGATGGAGGCTCAAACTTGTATTGATGATTGGACAAATATTCAATATAAATAACAAGAGATAGATTGCAATAATAAAGTCGAATTCTTTAATGATGGAGGTACTACTGGCACTAGTATCAAAACGGGCGGCGACAATTGAAAATGAGATAAGTATGTAGTTATCATAGGTAAAAAAAACTACATAAGTTTTGATTCTTCTATCCCTAATAAGATATGTAGGTGCTTAATAATAATTCATTAAGTTCAAACCCCATCTCCTTCTCCTTTTCCCTCCAAATTTTATTACAATTTTTACTCGATAATTCATTATTTTGTAATTCATCATTTCCTTGTATTTCATAATTTGATTACAAATTCATTACAATTTAATTTTCAAATTCAAAAATCATAATTGAAATCGACAGTTTCATTTTCGATTTTAAACCATAACTGGTTCGGAACCACCAATTCAAAATCGAAATCAGAACCGCCACTTAAGATTTCGATTGCAATTCTTTCAATTTTGAACCAAAATTGCTAGCGCGTGGACCGGAACCAATAATTTCGAAACCGTGGCCAGGACTCCGTCCAGGTGCGTTTTTGCCATGAGGAAGATTAGTTTAGCGTAGGGGTGTCGACGTCCGAGAAGAAAAGGTCGTGGACGCAGCCCAACCTCATTCGCGGATTGCGGTAAATTTGGAATGGGGACGAATGGTTGTGCGAGTGACTGGTGACTCATAAGGACAAGGACAACTTCATCGTAGGAAATAAATACATGGCATGACAGGAATGATTGGAACACCGCAATCATCGTCATCTTCGTAGAAATCGAGGAGGGAATAGCACCGAGCTTGGTGTTGGAAAGACATCCCAAAAACAATTTTTTTGATTGGACAATTTATTTTGCGCATTTATTGAATTTGATTAAGGGTATAGCTGTGTTACAGTAATAATATATATAATGACACAATCCATCCATAAATTTTAGTTTAAAGCGTAATATAATTTTTGAATTTTTAATTTATTTAATATAATCCCTAAACTTTTTATATACATTCAATTTAGTCTCTCCTTCTTATTTAAATGTAAATAAAAATTGCCGATATTCTAAACCCGCGATCTGACAATTTTGCAACCGACCATCAAAATGAAAAGTTGGAAATGCTATTCGGTTGGCCCAAGAGAAAAATTCGAATAATTCTCGTGTGAACGGACACGGTTTTCTTACACCCAGGAGGCACAACCACCCTTGGTTTGTCCTTCAGCGACGGAGTTCACTGGAGTGCCAAGGGGGTATTATCGTCAAATCACGCAGTGACGCGTCGCTAAGCGTGAGCTTAACGGAAAAATTTACAGATCCCCTCCACTTGGATTAATTTAACAATACTTCTAAAGCTCCGCGCTTGCCTGTGAACCGGCGGTGGCGATGATGACGTAGCCGCCGTGACGTATGGGTCGTGAGATCACCCCCGCTGCTCGTAATGGCCCAACCCAATCGCCTCCCCGCGCGCGTGGGGGACACCTCCACCTAACAATCTCGGCCAAACGAACCCACGCCTCGCGAGATGTGCCCTTTTTTTTTTTTGGGACAAAGAGGAAATAATAAAAAAGGGGAAAAAAAATAAAAAAGGAAAAGTCACGATTCGCTTTCTAGATGGCCCAAAAGTGCCCTTTGTTTTACCTCGTAATTTCCATGATGGCCCTTCACCATGCCTAATCCCCCACTTAGCGGGTAACCCATTTGTCTTATCGCACCGCATCAGCTGTACGATCGATGTGCAAAATAGCTTTTTCAAAGAATTCACATGGCAGATGAATCAAATCATCTCTAACTTTAAAAGATAGAGACCGCCTATTGTATATAAAAGATTTTTCTCTTTTCAATTGTAGAAGTTAGTACAAGCAGTTCTATGACATGACGGCCTGAAAGATAGATCCTGTGCATTTACATATTATTAGAAAGGAAAACAATAATTTAGCCCGGAAAATGCTTCACTAACATAAATGAATCCCTTAGCTCGATGCTTTTTTTTTTATATGAATTCTTCCCCCAGTGTGAATTCAACGGGTGACAACAAAGATAATGAATACAATTGCACTAATAATATAAGATTCCTTCTTTCTGAAACTGACTGTTTATGACAAAAAAAAATGAAAAGGAGAACTAACTGTAACTCCCACGCGTCGCGCGTGGGGATGGACACACCTTGCGAGACTTGGAATTTTCCCACCAAGCTTCTCCTTCCTTATCTTCCTTGCCTCTTGCACAAGACAATTTTTATTGCCTCAGTGAGAGCACATAATTCATTGACCCGAAAGTTACATTCTGTACATTTACGTATTACTGAAAAGGAAAATAATAATTTAGCATGAAAAATACTTCACTAATATAAATGAATTCCTTAGCTCGATGCTCATTTTATGTGAATTCTTCCCCAAGTGTGTATTCAACATGCGATAACAAAGATAATAAATGCAATTGTACTAATAAGATGAGATTCCATCTTTCTGATACTGACTGTTTGTGATCAAAAAAAGAAGAGGAAGGAAAAACTAACCACAACTCGCACGTGCTGCGCGTCGAGATGGACACACCCCGCAAGACTTGGAATTTTCCCACCAAGCTTCTCCTTCCTTATCTTCCTTGCCTCTTGCGCAAGACAAATTTTATTGCCTCAGTAAGAGCACATAATTCATCGACATGAAAGATACATTCTATGCATTTACGTATTATTGAAAGGGAAAATAATAATTTAGCCTAGAAAATACTTCAATAATATAAATGAATTCATTAGCTCAATGTCCCTTTTATGTGAATTCTTCCCCCAAGTGTGTATTCAACATGTGACACATGTGATAACGAAGATAATAAATGCAATTGTACTAATAAGATAAGATTCCATCCGTCGGAAGCTGACTGCTTATGAAAAAAAAGAAAAAAAAAAAGGGGAAATCGACTGCAACTCGCACGCGCCGCGCGTGGGGAAGGATGGACACACCCCGCAAGACTTGGAATTTTCCCACCGTGCTTCCTCTTCCTTATCTTCCTTGCCCCTTGCACATGACGTTGAGCTCTTTTGTCCCCTCCCTCTCTCTCTCTCTCCTTGTCTTCCTCAATTTAAAGGGTCTCTTCTTCCTTTCTCCAGTTTCACTCCTTCCTCGCCAAGCAAAGCCACTAGAACCTCTCTCTCTCTCTCTCTCTCTCTTCATCAATGGATCGTCCCTCTTGGCCTGAGAACCTCTCCTCGAGCCGCCACGACGCGGTGGAAGAGCTCCTCCGCGGCCAGGAGTCCGCGAAGCAGCTCCGAGATCTCTTCACCGCCCTGTCTCGAGGCGCCGGCGGCGACGCGCGGCACCCCGCGTCCGCCGGAGATCTGGTCGTCAAAGTCCTCCGGTCGTTCGACAAAACCCTGTCCCTGCTGAGCGGCGCCGATCCCGATGAGGTCTCGCAGGTCCCGGTCAAGGCCTGCCGCGTCAAGTCCGAGTACTCCGAGGAGAGCAGCAAGACCTCCGTCCCGAGAGATCGCCGCGGATGTTACAAGAGAAGGTAATTAAGGAGAAATGTACAGATCTCTCGCAACTTAGGAAGAAGAAAGACATGAAAAGATCGTGTTTTTTTTTTCTGTTCATAGATTGGACATAACTCGAGAGATCATGATTGGAGCATAACGAGTTTCTCTAACCTGCTAGATTTTTTTTTTGGTCTTTTTACTCATTTATCGAATTTTTTATAAGTTAAATTGTGCATTTGTCTCGAAATTATTCTAACATGAATTGGGAATCATTCAAAAAAAAAAAAATTCTGCAGAAAGACTTCAGATACCCGGACGAGGCTGGACAGCAGCTTGATCGACGACGGGTACCAATGGAGGAAATATGGTCAGAAAGCGATTCTCAACTCTGAGTTCCCAAGGTACTTCACAAATGATATATCCACTTTCATGAATTTCTCGGTTCTTCCTTAAATTTACTAAATTTTAAGTTCGATCCACCGTAACGCGACGCATAATTTAGAATCTAATCGAAACAAGCACGCCATCGCTGTTCGTCGTCTATAATCGCATGTGAATTTTTCTCTGGGTTAATTTTGGGATTGGAAGCATCCGAAGCCCCAAATCTCCAAATCGCGTGTTGATTAGCGTGTTGGTGGTTCACACAGGAGCTACTTCAGGTGCACTCACAAGATCGACCAGGGGTGCCAAGCGAGCAAGCAGGTCCAAAAGATTGAGGAGGACCCGCCCGTTTACAGGACCATATACCAGGGCCACCACACTTGCCGGAACCTCGCACTCAAATTGCCCCCGCTCGTCCTGGACTCACCACGCCCTAGGGACTCCTCCGTCCTCCTCAGTTTCAACACCAGCCCCACCCCAAAGCAAGACGGCAACAGCAACAGCGACCACAAACCCTTCTCTTCCTCGACTTTCTCGCCGGCGAAACACGAGCAGAAGCTGGGCAGCAGCGGCGGCTGTGGCGACGGAAGCAGCAACGACAACAACAACCAGTCTGCGTCCTCGGACTACTACGCCGTGTTCGAGTCGGCCGGAGAGATCTCGGCCCTGTCGTCGGATCAAGGGGATGTGATGTCTAGCTGCCATAGCTTCGACATGATTGTGGGGTCTGATTTCGAAGATCTGTTAGACATTGTTGAATGTTGATCTTGGAGAAGCTTTTTGCTTCTTTTTCCAAAATTGGGGAGGTGTTTGCTTAGTTCCGTTTCCTTGTACATATATGTCCCTATGTGACAGTTTGTCTAGAAGACAGAAGGGAGCCAAATAATAGCTGGTTTAGTTAAAATCTATGTTGTGGAATATATTTGGAAATTACATGCATGGGGTTTTTGTCCATCCTTGATGCCAAAGATTCTCCCACTCTGAGGAACATCAAAGACATTGTCCCCCACTACAACATTTCCTGTCTTGGCACAGAAACCGGGGGTCTGCTCCAAGACAAAAGACGGTGGAGAACTTTCTCTTTTGACGTGGGAAATTTTGGTGAGAGGTCCATTGGAGCCATGGTGTCCATCCGACATTAGGGTTGGGCTTTTAGTGGAAATACTTAGGTACGTATCCTAATACAAGCGTGGCATTTACGGGCGATAGACTGATGTTGAGTTGGGGCGCGGAGAAAGCACGAATGGTCCCACACGATCGCCAAATCAAGAAAACAGAGAAGAAAATGACGAGGGCGTTCCTGCAATGGCATCAAATACATTCTACAGAAGAAGCTTCGAATAGAAAGCTCCTAACCCGACAGTATTACCAATTATTCCTTATTACACAATCTCCCAATCAATGAATGCTTTATGCAAAACGTGCAACGATGATGTGTGGATTTACGATTAAGGTTGTACCGTCCATGATAATATTGCCAAGGAAGCATTTTTCCATGGAATAGTGTTGTCTTTTCCTTTTAAACTCTTGTTTGAAAAGTGATGGGATAACTACATAAATGGTTTTTGAACTTTGGCACAATGTGTAATGTGATCCCTGAACTTTAGCATAATTTTCAACTTGATCACTGAATTTTTAATTTGTTCAATATGATTTCTGAAATTTTAGTACATATTCAACATAATCCCTAAACGATATGAGAATGTTCAATTTAGTTCTTCCATTAAATAAGATCAGGGACAACATCGAACAATATTTATATATTGTTTGGAGACTAAGTTAAACATGTACAAAAGGGTCCGGGACTACATTAAATAAATCAAAACTTCAAGGACCACATTGTGTACGAGTTAACGCTCAAGGATCACATTATATATTGAGCTTAAATTCAATGATTGTTTTGCCATTCTTTCAACGGTGATTATGCCCCCGCAAAGAATGCATGAATGGCTAGTCAAGTCATGCTGACCAAAGGAATAATGCTATTCGAGCTTATCAGATGCAGAATATATGATGTCCCGGACAAATTGTTTGAATTTGACAATAGAGATGCTATGATTTCGATGGAGTACGGTGAATTTCTACGAAAACAGCAGAGAACAATTTGCGTTTTTGGTCTTTCAGTGTGGGGACACGTTCTGTGGGTCTGGCATCAAACTGATTCAGATCATCTCATGCATTGACCCATGATTCTACCTTCGATCGGACTGCGCTAATGGATGGACCTGCCATAGGGACATAATTGCCGGTTCGAGGATCTGGTTTTCTGAAGAAAGTGGGACAGAGATGACATAGAACAGGGGTTTTCTTCTAAATATTGCATACAGTCTGAGTGGAGTTTGATTCCTATAAAGCCTATCTTTGGCCAAACAAATTCAGAGGGGAAAATTACGCGGAAAGTCTTGATAATCATTTGGCCGATGTCCAATCAAGTTCTAAGCATGTGAGTTTTTGTAATTAAGTTTTGAATGTTTTGAATCTAGTGTAATCAAATCCTTCCGAGTATCGTTTAGACAAATCTATTGACGCAGGCGGACCGAGGATCCCAAGCTCCCACATGGTGGCGGCTTGAAAATTGGCCACCATCACGCGAGTGTCGGTCGACCCTTGCCGACGACACGAGAGTAGCAATGCCTACCTAAACCCTAGCGCGTGCGCTCTCTCTCTCTCTTTAGTCTTTGATTTATTTTTGTGAGAAAAAATTTGCATCAATTAACTTTTCTCAGTTTTATTGGTTCTTCTTTGATTCTTTTACTACTTTTTCTGACATAGCATCACATCAGCAACATATGTGCAAGAATTAACCGAGAAACATCATGCCGAGTTTGACGTGCCACATAAGCAAACTTTGCCAAGAACTCTCCCGAAGTCCTGAATCAGTGAATTGCAGTCCATAAAACACGTTTCTTAGGACTTGATTGCACATCAGGCCAAATGTGCATAATTTGACTATTGATGTACCTTTTATACTCATCATGTGTGTTGACACCTGATTTTTAATCATTTTTTCTATTGCTAAAGTAATAAAAAAATTCATAAAAATTCATAAAATTGAAAAACCAACTTTGGGGACCTTAGCCAAGCCTAGGGAACCAATTTTGACCAAAAAACGATTTTTCATATTTTTAGTATTTTTACGTATTTTTTATTTATTTATTTTCGAAAATTAATAGAAAATCCATAAAAATTCATAAAATTGAAAAATCAACTTTGGGAACCTTAGCCAAGCCTAGGGAACCAATTTTGACCAAAAAATAATTTTTCATATTTTCGATATTTTTCGGTATTTTTATTTTCGAAAATTCATAAAAACAAAAAATTAAGAAAAATGAGAAAATTAAAAAATCAAGTTTGGAGCCTTGGCCAAGCTTAGGCAAATATTTTCGAACAAAAAAATAATTTTTTTGTATTTATATATATTGTTTATATATTTTAGAAATTATGAGAATATTTAATAAATAATAGCATTTGAGGCTACAAAAATATATAAAAATAGTCAATATTTTTATTTTAAATCCCTTTTCATGTTGGTTATCACAAATTTAAAAAATCCAATTCGGGGTCGTGTATTCCTTCATGAGCCTAATCTCGAACTGGGTCTAAAAAATTCAATTTGAGTCAATTTATTTTCATTTTTTCACTTTTAGGAGTTGTGACATTGTTCTCTAATATTTCAAATTTTTATATTGGCCCAAATTATACTCAGAATGACTCAATTGTGCAAAAGGGCTTTAATTAAATTCGGCATTACTTTCAGTGGCAAGAAATGAGCTTAAATTTGACATGTGGTGAATTTTGACTAAGTATAGGGAAGGTATGTCATAAATTGTAAGGAGATTTGGACTTAAAGAAATATTTTTTCAGGGACTAAATTGTAAATACTTAAAATTCAAGGACTAGAGTGCAAATACCTAACTCTTGAAGGATTATTTTACAAATAATAAAAAGAAGAGTTAGTGGATAAATTAGAATAGAGAAGGGAAGATGAAGAAGAGGAGATGAAGAAGAGAAGTTGGAGAAGAATGGATGGAGAAAATAAGATAAGAATAGAGAAGGGAAGATGGAGATGAAGAAGAGTTAGTAGAGAAATTAGAATGGAAGATAAGAATAGAGAAGGGAAGATGGAGATTAAGAAGAGTTAGTGGAGAAATTAGAATGGGAGATAAATATGGAGAAGGGAAGATGAAGATGAAGAAGAGTTAGTGGAGAGATTAGAATGTGAGATAGAGATGGAGAATGGAAGATGAAAATGAAGAAGAGTTAGTGGAGAAATTAGAATGGGAGATAGAGTTAGTGGAAAAATTAGAATGGGAGATAGATGAGTAGGTTATAAAAGGAGGAAGAAGTGAGCTTGAGAAAGGATTCTTGAGAGAGAAAATTTGAAGTGTTTGGGAGAATTTTTTGGAGAGAAAATTTTGGATGTTTGAGAGAGTTTTGGGAGATTGAAGAAAATTTTGAGAGAAAGAAAATACCAAAAGAGAGAGAATTTTGAAGATGATGGGAGTTTAAAGCTAGGGGTTATCATCACAAATTCCTTCATCGATCAATATAAATCAAGAGTTCATCCTCGTCAACGAGCAAACAAATTCAAGCTAAGTGTTTTTATTTATTCATTTATTTATGGTTTTACTCGCAAATTAGCACAAATTGTATACACTTTCTCCATTTCCTTTTTCTTCCATATTTTATGTCAGGAGAAGGATATCTCTACGTCAACAGCAAAAATCTCGTCGAGATGCAAAAATCGGCCCAGACAAGCTCCTAAGCTGTCCACCGATTTCTCAACTGATCTGTGACTAAAAGTCCCTCTTAATTCAAAAGAAACTCTCTATATTGGGAACATAGAGAGCGAAAATCAATTATAGAAATCCCTCCCAAAAAAATGGGAGATAAGTACTCTTTCTACTCTTCTGGTTTTAGATGCAGATTAGCACATATTTTGTATACTAACACTTCACTCTATTTTATGTCAGGAAGCCGCAGCTCTATATCAATGGTCAATCCTATGGAAGCACAAAATCGGTTTGGAGGAGTCCTCAAGCGCGCACAAATTTCAAATTGTTGAATCAATTCGTTGTATTTCATTTTAAAAAATTCATACCCCAAAATGGAGAGGACAAAGTCCATCCGCAATTTAAATACCTGCACCATAAATCCCAAAGGGAAGAGCCAAGCCAATGCTTAGCCTCCCATTGGAGGTTTTTACTTATAGTAGTTAAATACCTGCACCTTAAATCCCAAAGGGAAGAGCCAAGCCAATGCTTAGCCTCCCATTGGAGGTTTTTACTTACAGTAGTTAAATACCTGCACCTTAAATCCCAAAGGGAAGAGCCAAGCCAATGCTTAGCCTCCCATTGGAGGTTTTTACTTACAGTAGTTAAATACCTGCAACTTAAATACCTGTACCTTAAATCCCAAAGGGAAGAGCCAAGCCAATGCTTAGCCTCCCATTGGAGGTTTTTACTTACAGTAGTTAAATACCTGCAACTTAAATACCTGTACCTTAAATCCCAAAGGGAAGAGCCAAGCCAATGCTTAGCCTCCCATTGGAGGTTTTTACTTACAGTAGTTTAAATACTTGCAACTTAAATACCTGTACCTTAAATCCCAAAGGGAAGAGCCAAGCCAATGCTAGGCCTCCCATTGGAGGTGTTTATTCACTGTCATGTACTTCCTATAATTTAATTTTTGAATCATCAGACCCAAAAGATGAGTAGGTCGTAATACTGCACAGAAGTCGTTAACACACTCCCTCTTTCGGCTTCAGGGAATCTTTAACACTTAAAAAAATATAACAAATAAAAATATATACCATCCATGCATCCTATTTAAAAAGTGAAAACACAAAAGAGAATACCCTACTAGAGCTTTAGGAATAAACCAAGCCTGAGTTGCCGGATTAGGATATCCATGAAATTAAGGTACCGAAAGGGCATTAGTTTTAATTAACTAGTGTAACCAAGTCCCCGAGCTCATAATCTCTGGTTCGCAGGAATAAATTAGTTCTCCCGCTAATTTATTTAGGTTTCTAATCGACCTACCAAGAACGATTAGTGGCGACTCCAAATTTCAAAATCATTTAAACAAAAACCAAAGTTGCGATTCGGTAGGGCTTGGGAGGGTCCGCATTAGGTTAGTCAAATCTAATTAACCTAATAATCCGTTAACCCCTTTTAAAATTTAAAATTTTTTTTTAGAGGGTCGCGACAATGTGTACTTTGAACATTGAAGTATACGAAACCTTTTTCAAATTATATGCATGTACGAATTCTATTTGGATTATTATAGCTTCCATTGCCAATTTAAAAGAATCTTTATTGGATTATCCATTAGGATTTTTTGTTGGGTAAATTAATAAAATCTCTTTGTCATCAGCCCTAGTATAATAAGTCAAGCAATTATGTCCTGACGTGCAAGTGGGAACCGGGAGAGCTTTTCCCATGCTCCAAAAGAACCTTTTCAAAACCTCGTGGTCTGACCCAAAGAAAAAAAAAACCTCGTGGTCGAGAAGAAACCGAAACCCTAATTTTATCAATTTTGCTTTTGTTCTGTCCTTTTTTTTTTCTCTCTTTTCTATTGGCCACAGAGGTTCCCTGCTTTAACATGATCCCCTTGCACAGGAACACGTGTACCAATTGAGCCAAAAAGCAGTATGATCTTTCAGATCTAGGGATTTGAATTTTTCCCCTTTGTTCTCACTTGTATGGATCGACATGTGTATCACGACACGATGCAACGAACCCAATATTTTGTTCTTTTGTTCTTGGTCTTTTCCAAGAATATGCCCATTTAAAAAAAAAATAGATTGAGGAATAAGGAAAAGCATGTTCATCGCAAGTTCTTTACTATCTGAAAAAAAAAAAGAGGGTCCAGACAAACCAACCAAATAAACGAACAGATTCCATTCTCGAGCACTCTCTAAACCAGTGTCACCCCCTTTACAAGTTCAAATCAGGGACCGAACCCATTATCGTTGAACAGCTAAAAGATCTGGGCCAACTTTATGTCAACTGAGTGACAAACATTTTAGTGTTTTCATCAATCCAATTTATCTAATTAATTTTATCCAAAAACCGCTAACGTGGATAAATTTTTATCATTTTATTTTTTTTTTCTTCTTCTTTTTTTTTAGAAAAAATTTCTACCAAGTTCGATATGGCTCGCTGACCGACCCTCCTTGCAGCCGAAGAGGGTTGGCCAGCGACCTACTTTGGGCTTGGAAGAAAAAGGGAAAAGAAATAAAGAAATTATAAATAAAATAAAATAAAATAAAAATTATCCACATCGGTGTCAATAGTATCACGTAGAATGACCAGTACTTACGTTAGTGATTTTCCGATAAAAATGGCCGGATGAATTTAACTGGCAAAAAGTGAAAAGGTTTATGATTCAATTAGCATAATTATAAGATTTGCGACTGAATTGGCATATATACAATATGTTTAGGACTTTATTAGTAATTTTCTCCAATTCATCCTATGTGTAGAGAATAGATGAACGCTTCACATTAGAAAGAGCTACTAAATCTCGTTACCATGAGTTATACCGTGTTACAGTGTACACATAAGAGTTTTGGCCAATATGAATCCACATCAGCGATATGGTTTAATGCCAATCAACAAACAAATTGGTACATCATTAATCAGTTAAAAAGCATGCATTTGAGAATTTTTCTGTGTGAATAAATTGCTGCAACTGATTTTGGGTGAAAGAGAAGACCAGTTCAGTCATTTATCTAGTCGAGAAGATGTTTGTGACGTGATTCCATAACCTCATCAAGATTAGGCCGCTCTCCCCTCCTACTTTAGAATGAGGTTTAGATTCGAAGACTTTACTCTCCCGAACTAGATCTAGATATAGATTTGGCAGTTTCTTACAGATATTTGATCTTTGTTCATTCAACATATCTTAATATTATTGCTTAGTGATGGTGGTGAGAACGATGAACCTAGACGTGTACTGCAAGCCTTTGTAAATAGCGTAAGAGATCTTAGCATTTACTCATCATTGAATTTGGTGATTGGCCATTGAACATTTATAAGTGATAGATATGTTCTTAGCAATGAGAGTCTATTTCTAGGTGCAGTGTATGCTTCATTATATGCTTTATGATATTTACTTTATTCTGCGGTTATTTGGAATTTGTTTGATTTGAAATCCTTCTATGTATTTCTTAAGTATCATTCTTCTTAATGAATAAAAATTTTCTTTCAATAAAGAAGAAGAAGACGAAGAAGCTCTTGACTCTTCATAGCCTTCAAAGAGCCCAACTCAACCGTCCATCCCAGTCACCTATAGTCCACAGAATATTCTACCAAATACAATCGAGTCCTAAACAAACCTATTTAAATTGGTTCTACTCATCTTTTTACACTTTTTGCTTTCTGAAAAGAACAAAGAAAGCCCTTCCTACCTTTGCTGCTCATGTGAATTGCCTGAGTGATAACAAGGAACTATTTACGTGGTGAATTTAAATTGTACTTTTAAATAAAAATTCGAGACGTGATTTCAAAATTTTCATTAAAATTTATGGGTTGTTCAATCATATTGAAAGATTTGATGCTTGCTTTGGTCATCACATCCGACCCAAAAAATTTGCCTGTCAAAACAATTTGACTTCTGTCTTAAGGCTTTAGTTCTTTTTTCGTTTTGGGATATAAAATACGTTGGCTTTTTTTTTTTCTCTTGGATTTGGAATGGACGCCTGCGGAAGAGAGAAGGAGAATCAGGAGTTCCCAACCACTGTTTTCTGTAGTGGGTCACAAATACGGAAATCGCTACTTCTTTCATTAGCTGAGTTTGCATATGCGTGATGTTGTAACTTGTAATCTATCAACCGTAGGCATCATTAGAAGAAATCACGTCCAGCCAAGAACCAAGAAAAATATTGTCCTCCTTCCAAAACTATAGCACCCGGCGAGAGAAATATAATTTGGCAAAAATGGAATTGGTCTCGATAAAGCGAGAAGCGAAAATTACGAAGAAAAGTAAGCTTTAGATAGATTATAACACCCAAATGACAGACTTATGCTGGCTAGGTTGACTTTGGATTCACAAATACACTTAGATATTTCCACTCGCCTCATGCGAACACAGGTGCTAAAGTTGAATGTTACCGAATCTGATTAAACTGAAGGCAGTAAGACCGTGTACAAGCTATAATATCATGTTCCGAGCTCTTTGAGCATCTAAGTAATTCGTATTATAGCACTCATTCTCCGGTCCCGCGAAGATAAAATCGAAAGAATGCTCAGGTTGAATGATATTCCAGTAGTTGTTATGACGAGAACGTATCAAAATTGGAAGTTCAAATGCAAGACAAGCTAAGTTATATGTGCTGGTCGTATGTGGGTCTCCAGTCAAAGCCCATCGTTGACTCAGTTAGCGGGCTGGATCCAACACGAGTGGAAGACGAGATTACGAGAGAGTCCAATGCCAATGTATCTTCGGCATAGATACTGGGGGGGTCTCCTCGAAGGCAAAAGAATGTGGAAAACTCTCTTTTGACATTGGCAATTTTGGCGAGAGGTCCATTGGAGAGCCATGGCGTCCATCCGACATTAGGTTTGGGCTTTTAGTAGAAATATTTAGGTCATGCTTTCTCCACGCCTGTACAAAAGGTCGTGGAAAACTTTCTCTTGACGTTGGCAATTTTCAGCGAGACATCCATTGAAGTCATGGTGTCCATCCGACATTAGGGTTTGGGTATTAGTAGTAAGCAGGCACGGAGAAAGCATGAATGGTTGCAGATCATCGCCAACCCAAGAAAACAGAGAAAAAGATGATGAGGGCTTTCCTACAATGGCATCAGATATCATCGACAGAACAAGCTTGGAATAATGCTGTATTTCATTTTAAACTCTCACTTTAAAAAGTGATGGGATAGCGCGACAAATAATCATTGACCTTTGGTTCAATATGGACTATGGTCCCTGAATGTTCAATATAGTCAATGAATGTTTAATCTATTCAATGTGGCCACTCATGTTCAATGTAATCCATGGACTATATGAAAATGTACAATATAATCCTTTCATTAATTTAAGATCAAGGACAACATCGAACATTCACATTTGGTTCAGGAACTAAGTTGAATATGTACCAAAAGTTTAGGGATTACATTGAACAAATCAAAAGTTTATGAACCAATGATAAAGGTTAGGGACTACACTGCATATTAAGCTAAAATTCAAAAACTACTCATGCCTTTTCTCAAAAGTGATTATGGCCCCGGAAAGAATGCATGAATTGCTGGTCAAGTCCTGCTAACTACAGGAATAATAGTATTGGACCTTATCAGATGCAGACATCTTGGACGGTTGTTTGAATTCGACAACATACATGCCCTGATTTCGATGGGGGTACAATGAGAGGAGAACTGTTGCTTTTGAAGGGATCAGAAGGACGTCAAAAGCAGTTCTATGTTTGCTTCTGAAGTGTTTAAAAGGACGTTTAGATGCACAAAACAGAGCAGAATGAAAACAGAATGTATTCCAAGAGCAAGATTTTAACGTATAGAAGGGAAAACTTCAACACTCTTATTATTCCAAAAGATTGTAACGCTTAAATACATACTCCAAAACAAATCTTTATCCTAAATCTACTAGAATTGGAATCAAAACAGAATATTTGAATAATAAACCAGAAAGTTATCTAGTAAATTCAAATCTTAACAGAATCTAATCAAATCTTAAAGATAGAATTGCTAGAACTAACTTAAAACAAAATATTCTGCAGCCTTGATACACAACATTCTCCTCCTAAATCAAGTGCTGCACATTCCCAGCTTTGCTCTCAAAACTTCAAATCGACCAACGTTGAATGACTTTGTGAATATATCTGCAAGTTGTTCTTCTGAACTGCAGTATATCAACTTTACTTCTCCAGCCTTCTGCACCTCTCTTAGAAAATAATATTTGATCTTGAAATGCTTTGTTTTTCCGTGAAATACTGGATTATGTGAAATTGCCAATGCAGCTTGATTATCTACAAACACTTCAATGCCTTCTTCTTGCTTCAGATGCAGATCATCCATCAACTTCTTCAACCATAATGTTTGATTTACAGCTGCAGTAGCTGTAATAAACTCAGCTTCTGCAGTTGATTGAGATACTATTTCCTGTTTCTTTGAACTCCAAGAAAAACATGCCGAACCAAATGTGAAACAATAACCTGAAGTGCTTTTCATATCATCTATTGAACTTGCCCAGTCACTATCTGAATACCTCTGCAACTTAAACTCTTGAATTTTATAGAATTTAATCCCATATGAAAGAGTACCCTTTAAGTATCTCAACACCCTCTTTCCTGCTACCATATGTAACTTACTTGCACAATCAAGAAATCTAGACAAGACACTTACAGGAAACATGATGTCTGGTCTAGTTGCCGTGAGATACATAAGACAGCCAATCAAACTTCTGTAAACTTTTTTATCTGCAGGTTCTGAACCATCATCCTTCTGAAGCTTTTCCTTCTGAACCATTGGAGTACTCACACTCTTGCACTCCTCCATGTTAAATCTCTTCAGAATCTCCTTCGAATACTTCTTCTGAAATATAAAAACTTCATTCTGAGTCTGACTAATTTCCATCCCCAGAAAATATGACATCTCACCAAGATCTGTCATCTCAAACATCTTCATCATCTCCTGCTTAAATGCAACAATATGAGCACTCTTAATTCCTGTTACTAGCAAATCATCCATATAAAGTGACACTACCACCAAGTCAGATGCTAACTTCTTGACATATAGAGTGGATTCACTTAGGCTTTTCTCAAAACCCAAGTTCAGTAAATGCTCATCAATCTTACTGTACCAAGCTCTAGGAGCTTGTTTCAAGCCATAAAGAGCTTTTCTCAGCAAATAAACCTTCTCTTCCTGGCCTGGTGCGACAAAACCCTCTGGTTGCTCAACATAAATCTCCTCCTGCAATACACCATTCAAAAAAGCATATTTTACATCTAATTGATATACTTTCCATCCTTGTTGAGCTGTCAAGGCAAGAGTCATTTTGATTGTATCCAGTTTTGCCACTGGTGCAAAGGTTTCTGAGAAATCAACTCCCCAAACCTGTGCATATCCCTTCACAACCAATCTGGCCTTGTACTTATTCACCGAGCCATCAGAATTGAGTTTGGTTCTGAAGACCCATTTTACACCAATCACCTTCCTATCTTCAGGCCTCTCTACTAACTCCCATGTTTGGTTCTTTTCAATCATAACAAACTCTTCATTCATTGCAATCAACCACTTCTGATCACTTTTAGCTTCCTCGTAACTCGAAGGTTTCAAAACAGCCACGCTACACCTCTGATATATATATCAGTCAGAGTTTTGGTCCCTCTAACTGGAACATCATCCTCCAGCTCGTCAGGTTCCAGAGATAACTTCTTCTGCTTGTCTTGTGACTCTTCTGTCCAGTCCCATTGTTCATCTTCAAAGAACTGAACATCTCTGCTAGTGATCACCTTCCCTGTATGTGGTTGATAGATTCTGTAGGCTTTTGACATTGAACAATAGCCAACAAAGATTCCAGATTCAGCTTTCTCTCCCAGCTTGTCTCTTTTGACCTGTGGGATATGAGAAAAACACAAACAGCCAAACACTTTCAGATTTCGTAATATTGGCTTGACACCAAACCAAGCTTCAAAGGATGTCTTCTTCTCCAATACCCTTGTAGACAGTCTGTTCAGTAGAAAGACTGCTGTGTTTGCTGCTTCTGCCCAAAACTCTTTTGGCAGATTCTTCTCATGTAACAGACATCTAGTCATCTCCATGATGGTTCTATTTTTCCTTTCACTAATTTCATTTTGTTGTAGAGAGTAAGGAGCAGTAAGTTGATGCTCAATACCAGCTTCTTCACAGAAAGAGTTAAACCTCTGTGAAGTGTATTCTGTTCCATTATCAGATATGATGACCTGAATCTTGCAGCCACTTTGGTTCTCAACCAATCTCTTAAACTTCAGAAACACCTCAGCAACTTTTGACTTTTGCTTCATGAAATAAATCCAGCACATTCTAGTATAATCATTAATGAAGATAATGAAATACCTGCTGCCATTTAGTGAAGGAGTCACATGTGAACCACAGAGGTCTGTATGGATTACCTGCAGCTTCTTTGTAGCTCTCCAAGTTGATTCTTTGAATGGAAGTCTCGTCTGCTTGCCCAACAAACAAGACTTGCACCTTGTGATCTCCTCCTCCATACTCGGTAACCCTGTTGCCATCTCATTCCTCTGCATAAACTGCAACCCTTTGTGATGAAAGTGACCCAACCTCTTGTGCCATAACTCTGAATCACTAGCTTGACACTTGAATGCCACTTACTCCTTCTCGAGAGGGTTCAGAGAAAAACTCTTCTTCTGCATTTTGATTTTGAACAGCTTCTGTCCATCTGAATCAAATATCAAACACTCTCCTTCTTTAAATACCACCTTAAATCCCTTTTCTACTAACTGACTGACACTTAGCAAGTTCTGATCAATCTCAGGGACATACATTACATCAGAAACAAATTTTGTTCCAGCACAACTCTCCATTGTTACAGTCCCTTTACCTTTCACTTCTAAATACTCACAATTCACAATCCTCACTTTTGACTTCAATGACTTGTCAAGATCAGTGAACAGCTTCTCATCACTTGTCATGTGGTTTGTACAACCACTATCAACAAGCCAACTATCACATGGAGTACTAGAAGAGAAACAAGAAGCAACAAAAAGTTGATCTACCACTTGTTGAACTGCAGCGTGTGCTTCACCTTGATGCTGATCTCCTTTCTCTTTGCAGAACTTCTCAATGTGTCCAAGCTTCTGACACTTTCTACATCTTACATCTGGTCTCTTCCAACACCTAAAGTGTGGATGATTCTGTTTTCCACAATGCTTACACGAAGAATACTTTCCCCAATTGTTCTTCAAATTACTAGCATTGTTCTCTATCGCAGTAGTTTTTGAACCACTACCGCCATTCCACTTCTTCCCTTTCCACTTCTTGTCTTTCTCTCTAACATTCTGCTGTACCTTGGCCTGTAGAGCTCCTTCAGCACTACCTTCCAGCCTCATTAACCTCCTCTGCTCTTGCGCTTGCAAAGTACTTAGCAATTCGGCAAACCGAATCTGAGACAAATCCTTGGTATTCTCCAACGAGGCAATTGTTGCCTCAAACCTTTCGGGCAAAGAGACAAGAATTTTCTGCACTAACCTATTGTCAGAGAGATCAGTGCCTAGAACTCTTGCCTGATTTGCTATGTTTATCAATTTATCAGAATACTCCTTAATTGTTTCAGACTCCTTTATCTGAAGTCTCTCGAATTCTCTAATCAGATTCAGCCCATTCATACTTCTGATCCTTTCATCTCCTTGATACTCGCCTTTAAGGAAATCCCAGATAGCTTTTGTTGATTCGCAAACCATAATTCTGCTAAAGATAGCAGGTGAGACAGCAGCATATAAACAAGACTTCGCCTTTGCTTTCCTTGTAACCCTCTCCTTGTGATACCTGATTTGATTGATGGTTACGTTGTCAAGAAGGGGAGCAACTTCATAATCTTCTTCTACTGCTTCCTAAAAATCACAACCCTCTAGATAAGCTTGCATCCTCATTGACCAGGCTTGATAATTTTCTCCATCAAACATTGGTGGAGCAATAGCTGAAAAACCACTCGATCCAGCCTCCATCTTGCCTTCGTCTTCTATGGATGCAAACACACTCTTAATCAATCTCATAAGTCACTCATAGCACAGTCCCTTAAGATCAAGAAAGCTCTGATAACAATTGTTGCTTCTGAAGGGATCAGAAGGACGTCAAAAGCAGTTATGTGTTTGCTTCTGAAGTATTTAGAAGGACGTTCAGATGCACAAAACAGAGTAGAATGAAAACAGAATGTATTCCAAGAGCAAGATTTTAACGTATGGAAGGGAAAACTTCAACACTTTTATTATTCCAAAAGATTGTAACGCTTAAATACATACTCCAAAACAAATCTTTATCCTAAATCTACTAGGATTGGAATCAAAACAGAATATTTGAATAATAAACCAGAAAGTTATCTAGTAAATTCAAATCTTAACAGAATCTAATCAAATCTTAAAGATAGAATTGCTAGAACTAACTTAAAACAAAATATTCTGCAGCCTTGATACACAACAAGAACAGCTGTGCGAATGGGAAAAGCCTTCTTAGAGAAAGAGCACCCACACTTCTCTCTCTACCCTTCAAGGGAACAATTTGCCTTTTCTGTCTTTCAACGGGACACGTTCTGTGGCTTTCAAACCTTAGATAATGCAAATCATGTTTGCATCAAACTGATTCAGATCATCACATGCATTGACCCAAGCTTCTATCTTCGATCGAACTACGTTGACAGATGGACTTTGCTCCAGGACATACTTGCTGGCTTGAGGATATGGTTTTTTTTTTTTTAGAAAGTGGGACAGAGACGATACAGAAAAAGGGTTTTCTTCTATATATTGCATAGAGTCTGAGTAAAGTTTGATTCCTATAAAACCTATCTCTGGTAAAATTAATTTGTGGGGAAAATTATGCCGAAAGTTCTAATCGTTTGGCCAATCTCCAATCAAGTTATGAATGTATGAATTTTTGTGATCAAGTGTTGAATGTTTTGAATGTTGCAATCAAGTTCTTCCAATGATCGTTTAGGGAAATCTGCTGACATGGTACACTGAAATCTAACGTGGTATTTTTTTTAAGCATATGTGGTATTAACATGGCATTGACGTGGAGCCACATAAAAAAAAGTCATATGAGAGAGAGAGAGAGAGAGAGAGAGAGAGAGAGAGAGAGAGAGAGAGAGAGAGAGAGAGAGAGAGAGAGAGCGCGAACCAAGGATGGGTGAGGGCTCTTAAAGGCCAGGAGGGATTAGCCTTGAGACGGGTAGCCTAAGGCTCTAGATGGTGGTGGCTTGATAGATAGCCACCAATACGTGAATGCCGATTGGCCCTTGCTAATGGTATGGGGGCAGCAATACCGATCTAAACCCCCACCCCCTCTTCTCTCTCTCTTCAGTCTTTGATTTATTTTTTCTGGAAAAAAATTGGCTTAACTAGCTTTTCTCGATTTTATTGATTTTTCTTTTATTCTTTTATTACTTTGTCCAAAGCCTCATCACATCAACAACACATATGCAAGAATTAATTGAGAAATGTCGTGTCAAAGTCTGTGTGCCATGTAAGCATATTTTGCCAAGAGCTCACCTGAAGTACTAAATTGCACTCGATCAAAAACGTTTATGAAGACTTCATTGCACATCGGACCATATGTGCATAATTTGACTATGCATCTACTTTTTATACGCATCACGTATCCTTCGAATATTGATGTATACGAAGCTTTTTCGGAACTAAATTCACCTTTGGAATTCTATTTAAATGACTAATGTGTCTACCGTCAATTTAAAAGAATCTTTACATATTTATTGTTGGATAAATGACATGTGTTTTTATGGAATGTCTATTAAGATTATTTATTAAGTAAATTAATAAATCTCTTGTCATCAGCCCAAATTTTAATGAGTCGAGGAACTATGTCGGGAGGCACAAGTGTGAACACTTTTCACATCCTCAAAAAGAACCTTTTCAAAACCGCGAGGTCATTCGACCGAAAAAAAAGTAAAAAAAAAACACCGCGTGGTCTTTGACCAAAAAACACACACAAAAAAAAGAAAACCTCTTGCACAAGGACACGTGGCCAATTGGATAAAAAAGCAAAATGATCTTTCAGATCTTTGGGCTTTTCCCCCTTTGTCCTCACTTGCATGCATCAACGAGTGCATGTCATCATTTAAAATTCGAAAATAAGCAAAAAATGTAGCGAACCCTTTTTTTTTTTTTCATATATTCTTGGTCTTTTCCAACAATATACTCATCTTATTTATAAAAGCAAGAATGAGAGATAAGCATGAGCATGTTCATCGTAACTATCTTAGAAAAAGGGTTTAGATAGACCGACCAAATAGATAGTTAGATTATATTCTAGAGCAATCTCTAACCAGCGTCACCCCCTTTACAAGCTCAAATCAGGGGACCAACCCCCATTCTTCTTCTTTGGATCTGCACAATGAATCCGAAAATGATCCCCGGTCTAGAGAATAGCTGAACACTTGATGTTAGAAATAGCTACTAAATCTCATTACCCTGAATGATATTGTATTAAGGTGCACGCGTGAGAATGCTATGTAATACAAAGTTCTCGTATTGCCTGTATGATGTAACGCCAATCAATAAGCATATTCTAATTGGCCCATTAGTAAATGGTTTAAAATTTGAGTGAGCATAAATCTAATTAAGTATGTTGACGTAGTCTAATTTGAAATGGCGGACTCCCTCTCCGTGATTTCTATGGACGAAAAAATATTAAATTTCTATCGGGCCTCTTGACACATATGAAAACCAAATATAACATTTAGAAGGATAAAGACACCACAATTGTCATGACTTCTTCTCGGCGCTTACTTGAGTATCGTAATTCTTTTTCGATCACATGAGTGTCATAACTTCTGAAAAAAAAAACGTTCACTTGAGTGGTGCAATTTACATTTAATCACTTAAGTGCAAAAAAAAAATGTTTACATGAATGTCGAAAATCTGACATGGCATAGCATATGTGGTGAACGTTTTTAAAAAGTTATAACACTTAAGTGAACGATAGATTTTCAATCAAAAAAGTATCGATTAAAAAGTTATATAACACTCAAGTGATTCTTCAAGTGAGTGTCGTACAAAAATCTTGTCACTTATGATGTCTTTATCCCAACACCTGTAATGACTCTGTCGATTTGAAAAGGCACGTTCTCACATGTCTACTGCAAATTGCCCAAGTGATAACGAGGAACTACTTACATGGTGATTTCAACTTGGGACGCGGTCAAAACTTCCTGAGATGATTTTTTTGTAACTAATTCAATCATATCCCAAGATTTGATTCTCGCTTGGTCCATTTCATGAAACCCATACACGCCATTTCATAATATTGGCGTTTATCTGCCTAGACTTCTGTGTTTAGGCATTACTTTCTGTTAATACTGAAAGTTGTCTCTTAGTGATTTGGTATCTTAAAAACAGTATATCGCGTGGAAAGACTTCACTAGTAGATCCCAAAATACAGTGAGAAGAAAATGATGTACCGAATAACACAAAGGTGATTTTATATTCGGGAAGTTTGAAAGAAAATACAAAAAGATGTCGAATGGAGGACACAATGTGCTTGAATTCGATAAGTCTCAAATATAGGACGTGGGGATTGTATCTCGAAATTTGAGAAATATTGAGCAAAAATCATGGGCATGAACATATTTTTGAAAGTTAAGGGATGTTATTCAAAAAGATTCAACTGACCATGCAGTTACAAGTGGGATTAGAAATGTTTCGATTTCCACGAGCAAGTTGTAAGAATCGTGGGTTAAGAAGAGATAAGCAATGGCACTAAAATTTAAAGGTTTGAAATTGGAGAATAATTGCCCAACCAGTTGAGAATGCAAGATGAATAAGTGTCCAAAAGAGAGGAGAAAAAAAGGGTAGACACACAATTCAGAAAAATGCTCTGTTTCTTTCGAGTTTTCATTAAGGCATGCAGTTTAACTTTCATGTACTTTCCACTTCTTGTACCTTCAGATTCTAGCAAGTAGAAGTATTGTAATCGTAGATTGTCCAACTTTCGAAACATTTCCTCATAATTCTCCATCAAAACAGAGCTACAGAACTCGTATCAATAAAAATCGAAAAGCGAGTTTCGGTGAAAGATATTCTCGATATAAATCGTGCGAATATCTTTTTGGCACGCCTGGTACGACAACGTGGTGAGTTTAGGAGAAATGGTGAGAATAAAAAATCAACTAGAAGGAGATCGTGGTCAGAATGACCAGATTAATAATCTTGAAGATGGCACCCATTCAGAAAATTCTGCTGTAAATGTAGCCACTAGGATTCTCCTTCAGAATACTCATATACCATGGCGATTGAATGAAGAATAGACTCGTGTACTAGTACTAGATCCTACAGTGGTGGCTATGATGAAGAGAATGTTTAAATAACAATAGAACAAATTGACTAATTATATAGTCAAGCATGTTATTGATGTGATCAAGCCAATGATGGTCAACGCCATAAATGAGGTAATATATCGTCCGAGTTCATCATTTCAAGTATTACCTTTTCAGGTGAATTCTTCTGGGATGATGCCGTATCCTCCTGTGTATGGCCCTCATAGTACTGGATATAATTATGGTGGAGGAGTATTTATACCACCTTTAACTGTAAGAATTATACCAAGGCTCAAGAATCCTACTCTAAGAAATTTGATCAATGGAGTTAATGGTTATATTTTTCCTCAAAATGTCCCGATTGAAGTTAACACAAGTAATCCAAATGTCTAGAATGTGCCCAACTCGGAACCTATAAGGCCTCTTGAAATTATGCCGAATCCATATGGTATGGGAAATCTGCCACATACGCTAGTGCCACCGGTTAATTTCAATCCGGAGAATTAAGGAATGGATTGACCTTTACCGGTTAACCCGAGGGGGCAAGAATCTTGGATTAGCCAACAAAACATGAGGCCATAGAACCTAGATTGAGTAGTTGAGATAGTACTCCAACAATTGGGAGTAGATAGAGGCGTTCCAAGACCAGTTTATAAGAAACCATATCCTGATTGGGTTGATAATATTCCTTACCCAAGGGGATTTAAGACACCGGACTTTGCCGTGTTTACAGGAGAAGAAGATCACTCAATAGTTGAACATATTGGCCGTTTCTTAGCGCAGTGTGGGGAAGCATGTACAAATGAGTATTTAAAATTAAAACTGTTCCCGTTGTCATTGTCTAAAACAGCACTTACATGGTACACCAATCTACTAGCCAATTCTATCAAAAATTGGGTTGAAATGGAATGACAATTCCATTCTCGATTTTATTGGTCAGTACCCGAGATATTAGTGGATGATTTGGCGAGAATGCATCAGTATGGAAATGAAACAACAGATCAATTCATTGCCAAGTCCAAGAAATCAAGGAATCGATACCTGACCTCTCTTATCGAAAAAGAGTTTACTGATTTGGCTTTCAATAGGTTTAAGTTCGATCTTCGGGAACGTTTTGAAGGACAAACATTTGATAATCTTTTCCAGTTAATCACAAGGATCTCGAAGTATGAGCACTTGTTGAAAGAAAAAGACAAGAAACCGGTAAAGGACAATCGGCAAGCTATGATTGGGACACATAGTCCTGAAGTTGGAAGCCTTCTGGAAGAAAAAGAAGAAAATGAAATAGCGACAACTACCATGGTTTTGGAAAAACTATATGTATATCCAGCTCTCAAGCCAACAAGAATGAAGGAGTTCGTGAAAGTCAAGGCTAAGGAGTTGAACAGTTATTTGTTTGATATATACAAGTTGGACAAAATATTCGACTTATTATTGAAAGATAGGTTGATAAAGCTAGTCGAATGGCAGAAGATCCTATCTTGAAGAGCTAGCTGATAAGAGATACTGCAAATGACATCATTCTACTAGTTATAACACGGCAAATTGCATTGTTTTCAGGAAAACAATCCAAGAAGCAATTCGACATGGTAAGATTAAGTTTGCGAAGACAAAGGGAAAACACCAATAGAAATTGATATAGATTCTTTTCCTAAAATGATCGGTATGGTGAACGTTCATACCCCAATAAGCCATGAAACAGATAGAGTTTGCATTTATTATAATCAAGAGTCAGTCAATCAAGATCAGCATTATCTGAAGAATCGGTTTAGAAGAGGATATAGAGGACGGCATTGATATGGTTCGTTCGATCGAAGAATCATTAGATCACAAGTAAGTCATGAGAATCAACCCTCTAATTATCTAGTTAGAAGGTTAAGAGGAAAATATTGAGCTGGGTCTTTTACCCAAAGGGGAGGTATGCCACAAATGAGGTCTGAGATAGCAACCCAAAAAGGTTCTTTTCAAGGACGCGAAGAAGAAGTACGTTGTAATCGGATGAAACCGGAGAAGATTTGATGGAAAAGCATGCCTGTTCGCAATGCCTTGTGAAAGGGATTGGGAGTGCAGGTGCAGGTCTCAAATTTTCTATAAAAGCATGCAATCCATGTTCCTAATATCTTGTTGAGCAGATTTGATGGAGTGCAGGGTAGATTTGAAAGAATCCATGAGTAGAAGCCGTTGCTCATAATTTAATATAAGTGTTAATACCACGAAAAACTCTAAACTGATACAAATGTAACAAATTTATTATAAATTATTTTTTTGACCACAAAAAATTTCAAATTGGTACATTTATGACAAATTCATTTCAAACTAGCATACTTGTGATAAATTTACCTTCCATTAGTTTTTGTTAAATTTAACGTCAAAGTATTGAGTTGGTTAGCACATGACAATTTACGGGTATATCAATTTGGAGTTTTTATCCTTTTATTTGTCAAGTGTATCAATTTGAGTTTTTTTTATGTATTAGCCCAATTTAATCAATGGTAAATTTTTCATAAATGTAATATTTTTTTCGTGATAAAAAAATTAATTTATGGTAAATTTATCACAAATATATCAGTTTGAGATTTTTCGTGGTTAAAAAAATAGTTTTGGATAAATTTATTTCATGTGTATCAATTTGGGAGTTTTCATGGTAAAAAAATTCTTTGGAAATAAATTTATCACATGTGCACTAATTTAATATTTTTCACGATAATAACCCGAATATAATTATGGTGCATTTTTTTTTTTTGCATGTTTTCGGTCCAATAGAGGTCCACTTCATTTTCTAGTTCCAAAAAATTAAGAATCAAAATTATCAATCCGGTGGTCGATTCTTGAAATAGAACCGCAGAACCAATCACCCTTATTTTTTACGACCTCATCTAGTAATTTGTTGATATCACGATCTTGAAGGAAGCAAAAAAGACGAAGCTATCAGATTCCGAAGTAAAGAGTTCCATTCAGTTTGGGCGCTGATAAAGTAGTTGACCGCCTCCGAGCTCGCCAAGGCTTCCGCCGACAAAGCGGATGTAAACCTCACTGATCTGGCAAACCCCCGTCGGCGATCTTCGCCGAAGAATCACGGCACACGCATGCTATAGCTCCGGCGGTGGACCCATATAGGCGGTGAGTTTTCTGGCTGCAATCCTGGGGTGTTCTTCCATTTTGTTCATATAAGCTTCCATGCATCGCCCTCTCCGCTCCCAAAACTGACCTCCAGACAGAATTATTGCGAGCTTTCTGCAAAATCCGGATTATTCCTAAGCAATACTCGTTGGTTTTTTTTTTCCTGTTTTCTTATTAATAAGAAAAAGCAAGTCAAGTCAAAGTCGTGCTCGCTTTCGGTCAAAACCCCTGCGTCGGTTTTTGTTTGGGCACTCCTCAAGTAATCAGCGACTCCTTGCTCTTCGCTTCTCTTGCCTGTTTCCTGCTTTGATTGCTCCATTTTCTTGTGATGAGTTGTATGAAGGTTTTCATTTTTGTCCGAAAGTAGCTCCGAATTGAGTTTTGGAGAAACATTGCTGCAATTCCCAGATCTGCGATTTCGTATCCTCTTCTTTTTGAGGCTCTGCTTCATCAATCCCTTTTACTGCCTCCGTATTACTACAATCCTCTCGAGATGAAGAGAAGAGAACCCACTGGACCAGAAGATCCGATGTATGGGGCGTCTTCCTCGTCGACCTCTCCACATGTAGGTGATTCTGAGTGCAGAGCCAAAAAGCCAAAAGGAAGTGACCACGAAGTATTCTTGAGCTTCAGAGGGGAAGATACTCGCAAAGGCTTCACTGATCATCTCTATAATAGCCTCGTCAATGCTGGAATTCACGTGTTCAGAGATGATAATGAGCTCTGTGTTGGTGAGGAGATTGGTTCGGAGCTTCTCTGCAGTATAACGCAGTCTAAGATCTCCATCCCAATTATCTCAGGGAACTATGCTTCCAGCAGGTGGTGCCTTCGCGAGCTGGCTCAGATATTGAAGTGCAAGAGAAGCAGAGGGCAAATAGTGTTGCCCATATTTTACAAAGTGGAACCCTCGCAATTGCGAAATCTTACAGGGAGTTTGGGAGATGCTGTCAATGCACATAAAGAGAATTTGGATGAAATGGTTGTGAAGGAATGGGAAGAAGCGCTCAAAGAAGTCAGTTCCTTGAAAGGATGGGTATCGGACAAAGTTGATAATGGGTACGTTATTCTCCACCAAAACTCTGTATAGTTTCTCATAACTAGATTTAGAATATAAATATTGCCATCCTATACTGAACCTCATTCTTATTTGACAGGCATGAAGGAACATTGGTTAACATTGTTCTCAGAAAAGTTATGAGCGAGTTAAAAAGACTTTTTCATCTAATTGTTCCGGAACAGTTGGTGGGAGTTGATGATCGTGCGGAAGATGTAATGAACTTGATAGATGCTAAATCCAATGATTCAAGGGTCGTCGGAATTTATGGAATGGGCGGCATTGGTAAGACTACTCTTGCAAAGGTGTTACACAACAAACTCTCTGGTCATTTTGAGTATCTTAGCTTTGTGGCAAATATTCGAGAAACATCTCGGCGCAAGGGTATTGAAAGCTTGCAAAAGCAGCTCATTTACGATATACTAAGAAGTTCATATGATGTTTCTAATGTGGACGAGGGAATTGGTGTCATCAAATGTCGGTTTGCAAGTAAGAAAGTCCTAATTCTTCTTGATGATATTGATGACAAGACTCACTTGAATGCTTTGGTCGGGGATGGTAGTTGGTTTAAAGCAGGAAGTATAGTCATCATCACAACTAGAAACAAGAGCATTCTTGATGAGGCTGGTGTAGGTTACATGTACCAACTCAACGAGTTGTCTGTAAAGCAATCGTTAATTTTATTTAGTAGACATGCATTTCGGAAGGATTCTCCTCATAGTGATTTTCAGCTTATCTCTCATGATGTCGTCTCTACTACCGGGGGGCTTCCATTAGCCCTTGAAGTTATAGGTTCATTCTTATGTGGAAAGACAAAAAAAGTATGGAAAGATACCTCAAAGAAATTAAAAAAAGTCCCCGATAAGAAAGTCCAAGAGACTTTGAGGATAAGTTATGAAGCGTTAGATCATGAGGCGCAACAGATATTTCTGGACATTGCTTGTTATTTTATTGGATCATCTAAACAAAATCCGACTTACATGTGGGATGCCTGTGATTTTTTCCCGGAGAGTTGGATTGAAGTATTGTGTCTTATGTCCCTCATTAAAATTGACAAAGATGGTAAGTTGATGATGCATGATCAGCTGAGAGATTTTGGAAGGGAAATCGTCCGTCTAGAAAATCAAAGGGAGCCTCAAGGCCGTAGCAGATTATGGATTCATGAGGAAGCCATAGACGTGCTTGAGAGCAACAAGGTACGAATTTTCTCTATTTGTCTTAGTCAGTGAATGTGAGCCAATCTTCTCTTTCTTGTTTGAGATAAAAATTATTGTCAGTCCTGAGTCTTCAAAACTTGCTGCTTCAACCGACAAAAGAGCTCCTTCATTTAATTGCCATTCTTGCCTGACTTTGGGACATGATTAAGGTGCAATTTCTTGGTTACCGATGATGTGTGTGTATTTATATGTATTTACCTCCTAATATTGTGATGAGGACACTCTTTTACCTCCTAAGTTTGAATCGGAGTTTCCTAATATGATTAAGGAGCAATTTCTTGGTTACTGATGATGTGGGTGCATTTTTATGTATTTACCAGAAAAAAACAGAACGAAGCCCCCCCCCCCCCAGGCGGCTGGGAGGCTAACTTCAATGCAACAAAACAACTACAAAAAATGTAATGATTTAACAGAGCACTTTCAGATGAAACATGACATCTATAAATTGTCGGGGCCAATGCTTTTCCATGTATCTGTATGACGCGAGTGTTTGATTTTTTGGACTCTTCTTTTCATTTCTCATCAGCCCCTTTCTTTCTTTTTTATTTTGCTCAGTATTGACTTCTCTTATGAGTTGTTTTCTCTGATGAATGAGATCTCTGTTTTGTGACCATTAGCTATCACGATTCTGTATTTTGCAAGCTGGGGTTAAGTACATAAAGTCCAAAAGCATTACTATTTGTACGATTTAGTCCTCCCTCTATATTTTTTGCTCAATGTAGTCCTTTATCTTTCACAGCTTGTGCAATCAAGTCCTTTGCTGTCAAGTCAATCCTTAGTGAACAAAGTCAATTTGTTGTTGGCTTTCGTATTTGCTTATGTTATATGCGCAACTGTGTTATATAACCCTAAATACATATTATTTCATTTCAAAGACTTACTGGGGATAAATTTCTTTCTATGAATTTGCTAACTCTTTTTTTTTTTTTTGTAACGATTGAAAATGGACAATATTTCTATTAACCCCCTGATAACATTTACGTGTCAATTATAGGCTATCATGCTATAAAAACGATTCCCACATCCTGCAATTCTTTTTGAGCATCTTATTTAGCAAATGCTTAGTTAATTTTTATATCATCATGGGCAATCATGTTGCATGATATTTCTACCTGTTGACCCCTTAGTGAGCTTCCACCCAAAAAAAAAAAAAAGCTTTAGTGAGCGTCTGTAGCGGATATCTAGTATATTTATATTGTGTATTTGTTGAATATGAGTTATCGTGTTATCTAATTTTTTTTTAATTATTTGTTAGTATCATTTACTGATGAAATACTTAATAGTATTTTCTCATAATGACTATCCATACAGCTTTTCAATCGTAACAGCCATCACTTATTATACGTTTGGCTGTGCTCATTATTAACATATATGTAGTCATGTAGTATAACCCTCGAAAGATATATTCTTTCTCCTTTTGTGATGGACAACTTTATTATATTCACTTACTATATATATATAGTCACAGTGGGTATCCATACACCTTTTCAACTATAATAGTTGTCACTTGACGACAATGAAAAGATAGCATCAAATGTCTGTGGATTAGAGCAGTAAAAATCATTAATATAACATTTGATATAAAACACGTCTGTACTTTTTCAGATTACATTTTTGTTGTGATTTTCATATTGAGAAGTGCAAACAAGGGGAATTCTACAATTGGGATTCTTTGATGGCAAGTTTGATAGATGTGTTCGGACTGTAAGAGGAGTGATATTGTTTCACGTATAAAGGATATGAGTTAGGGTTGTGTTGTTTCACGTATAAAGGGCATGAATTTTATTAGATATATTTGAAATGGGGTGTGCATAAAGAGAGGCCTCTGTTGTAATTTCAAAAGGATGCAATTTCTGGGAATTCTTTTTTTTTTCCCTGTTGTGTGTGTGTTTGGGGGGTTTTGGTTTTTTTTTTTTTTTGTGGTGGGGGGGGGGGGTCAGAATTTTCTGGGAATTGAAAAGGTGCAAATTGCAAAGGGCATAGTTAGAAAGGGATAAGTTTGGTAACACCCTTGGGAGCTCCTTTTACATAAATTAGATAGATATTTGTCAAGCACAACCTGTCATTTATGGAAGCTGAAAGTGAGAAGCCTACACTATTATAGTATGACAACCTATTGAATTTAGTCCAGCTTTTCTTAAATATAGTTGGTCTCACCTCATCTTTCAAAACTTACAGTCTATAATGCTTTCTAATTGCAGGGCACTAGTAAGATTGAGGCCCTTCGTCTGGATAAATGTGGTTGTAGAAGAAGCTACCCAGGTGAACTATTTAAAGAACTGACCAGTTTGAGGTTCCTTCAAGTGAATGCTGCGAATCTCGTTGGAGATTTCCTGAACTTGCTTCCTCAATTAAGATGGCTTCAATGGGAGGAGTGTCCCTCGAATTTCACAGTGGCCAACTTCCATCCGAAGAAATTAGTCGTGCTTGATCTGTCGTGGAGTGGGATTTCGGAAGACTGGGGAGGATGGGGTACAGTTAAGGTAAGATGTAGCAGAGAAGCCATATCTCTTGTTGATAATCGTGTGTTGTTGAGAGTACAATCTCACCAAGTTCTCCTTTTCTCCTTTCTTTTTCTCGGAGAGATTTAATAACCTTCCTCAGATTAAGGATTTTTCTCTTAGTATAAGAGGAATTTGTAGGCACCTAAATGTATGATAAGCTTGTGTCATTAATAAGTTAATAAACAATCATGCTTAACACTAGACATTCTGAGAAATAAAAACTTGTTTTAGCTTTATTAATTACAATCTATCAGAAATATAACTACAATATTTGTGCCCATCTTGAGTTTTTTTTTAAAATCTGAATGGTTTGTGGCTTCCAAGTGAATCTCTCCTGATGTATGCCTTTTTAGCAATTCTTCTTACATATCTGTATCAATCTTATAAAGGCAGCCCGGAAAATGAAAAATGAATCTTAGATATCTGTATCAATCTTCTTTCACGAAAAATGAAAAGTTACAATTATTTAGGTATAGTTTGGTATGTTCAAAGAAACACTCTTAACTGTTTTCGACCTGAAATACTATTTGAATGGTCATTAGACAGAATCAATTGTTATAAAAAACAAAAGTAAACACTAATATTTGAAAATAAGTGCATTGCTTCATAATGGCTTTTGTGAGGGCAAATTATATGTTAGTTATGTGAGTGCTAACCAGTTGATATTTATTTTAGCCAAATTGGAAGATATGCCTAATGCAGTAAGAAAATATAGTTAGCAGTTGTATGTCCCTAACATTCTTTTTGCAGTATATGCTCAAAAATTATTTCTTTGTTGGTTAGTTTAAAAAAAAATTATTATTTCTATGTTGGTGACGTAGCCAAACACTACTACTTAAGGAACGTTTAAATAAAACATATGTGAGGTAGTGGAGCATTATAGCAATGATAGAATGGGGACTGGGCTATGAAACATTTATATATTCTTCTAAAAAGTCCAAATAAAAGGAGTAGTAGAGCATTGATATTTTTCTATGGAATTTTAAAAAGTTCAAACAAGAACGAGGAGTATCGGAAATGCAGTCCAATCTCATTGAGGTATCTTATTTTCCAGATGGCAACTGAGCTCAAAGTTCTCAACCTCTCGAATTGTCGGTCTTTGAGAAGAACTCCTGACTTGTCCGCTTTCAAAAGCTTGGAGATTTTATCATTTGAAGGATGTTGGCATCTGGAAGAGATTCATCCTTCTATTGGTGACATCAAGACCCTCGTCTCCTTGAATGTCAAGAGTTGTAAGAAACTGGAGGAGCTACCCGCCGGAGTTGGTAGAATGGAAGAATTGAGGGAGCTTCTCTTGGATCATACTGACATACAAGAGATTCCTATTTCAAGAGGTTGTCTGATGAAGCTGGAGACACTAAGTGCCTCATCTTGTAGACGACTGGCTCAACTTCCAGAATCCATGGGCTCTCTTGTGATGTTAACTTTGTTGGACGTATCTGGGACACGAATCAAAGAATTACCTGAATTCATTGATTCTATGAAGGAGCTCAAGACTCTTGATGCATCTAATTGTGCATCGCTAGCCTGCATACCCTGCTCCATAGGCCATCTAGCATCTTTGCAGTGCTTGTTATTATGGGGATGCCCCTCGTTGAGAGAAATTCCTGATTCAATTGGAAACTTGGCATCCTTGGCCGAACTGCATTTAGCAAGGACAGCAATTGCGGAATTACCTGAAAGCATTGGGAATCTGCAGAATTTGAGGATCCTGGACATTTGTCGAACTCGCATAACAGAATTGCCTGGTACCATTGGAATGTTGGCGAAACTCCAAGAGCTGAGAGCTTTGGGATGCAAAAATCTAGGAGGACTACCTAGTGAGATAGGTAAACTGGTTTCACTGAACAAGCTTAATTTAGACAAGTCGGGCATTACGGGTTTGCCAGAAAGCATTTCTAAGCTCTCTTGTGTCCAAAAACTGAGCGTTCGATATTGCCAAAAGCTTCGAGAACTACCAGAACTGCCCTCTGGCATAACAGCTCTACGTCTCACCTGCCAGAGTTCGTCGTTGCCACATCTTTCCCAGCTAACCCTTCTCAAGAAACTCACTCTTTCTGATTGCCCTTGGCTTGAATATCTTCCAAAGCTGCCTGTTGGGCTATCAATGCTTTCCATTACGCGTTGTGGCAGATTGAAAGCGGTGACGGATTTGTCGAACTTGAAGCACTTATCCGAATTGTATCTTGAGGAGTGCGATGAGCTAACAGAAGTCACCGGCCTGGAAGGTTTACAATCCCTCTATAACTTGCGTGTACGGGAATGTCCTAATATATCGGGGCTTGATGGTGTCGAATCCTGTGATTCTGCATCCTCGACATGATATCGAGAGCCAGGCTTGTAGATTAATAACCTCCGGGCAAGTTCTGTATTCAAAGGTTGTGGTTGCTCGTAGGTCATCTACTAACATGTTTGTTTTGTTCACATGGCGTGTTAAACTTTTATCTCGTGTTTGATTCTTATATTACCAGAATTCGTCGGGTTCTTCAAGCTAATTTCAGAGGGTGCGAGTCTGATAAGCTGCAAGACTGCAAGAGTGAGTTCATAGTTTCATTGTCATTTTTTTTTTCCTCTAGGAATTGTCAATCTGTTGAGTTTGATTCTAGCAAGATTCACACCGTTTATGCTCTCACAACGCGATTTATCTTCCGCTCATTAGTCATTCTAACGTTCGCTACACCAAAGAGGATTTTGTTCTAGTGATGCTCTGTTTCGACTTTTCGGTACGCAAGTTTGTCTCCTGCTGCTCTCTAAATATTTCTAATGATCTTGGTCTTCATGACGTAGGAACTGCAAATTTCAGAGCCGAATTTTAGAATTTCGGGACAGAACCATATAAGTATTTCAAAGAAACTTATGAACTGTCACGAGTTTGAGCAATGCTATCTGTAAGAGTCATGCTGGAATTCTGAGAAGAAGCCTTTTCACGAGTTTATTCACTTTATGACCGAGTAGCAAGATGTCACAATCTATAAAACTATGAATGGATGCTCTATCACTCTGATACATATTTTTATTACTCTTCCCATTGTCTCCCGATTGGTTTGAGGAATGAACTGGACAGGTGTCAAATGATTGATGTGAAACAAGAATGCCTTTCCTCCTATTTTTCTTTTAATTTGGGAATACTTTCAAAGTGGGGTGGAAAAATCGGTCTATATGACATTTGACTTTTTCAGTCTTACTAAGGTTCAATTTCGTCCCCCTAGTCGTATTCATGCTTACTAGTATGATCTTGATGTGGCTAGCAACGACACTTAGAGGGGGGGTGAATAGGTGCTTCTGAAGATTTTGAGATTCAAATGCAAGCAAGCGCAGAAGCGATGTATTGAATGTAACAGAACAAATATGCACAAAATAAAGGAGTTCAGAAGGCGAATTGTGCACACAGATTTATAGTGGTTCGACTATAGTAAGCCTACGTCCACTCTCCCACGATGACAGCCGATTAGCTGGATTTCACTATAATGATCACAAAGTTACAATGAACTTCTCTCAACTCACTGACAAGAGTATTTCCACGAGAAGTTAAAAATTGTTTTCTCAACAGTTTTGCTCGTACTTTTTATATCTCACATTCTCTTCTTTCTTCGAATACCAACACCCTCATTTTATACCCATTTCACCTTGAACTAGCCGTTGTCAAGGTACTCCACGGGATCACTCGTCAATCTTCAATCAGCCTTGATTGAGCGAGATAAACTTGGAAAGATGCTAGGTAATCGGTGAAGAAAGATTCTGGCAAACTTCAGATTTGGTCGCCCATACAACTAAATCTTCAGTTTCTATTTACGTGAGATGTTGAATCTTCTTGAAAGAGGGAAAGAAAGATAATATCCAATCAAGGATTTTGTCCTAATAAAGATGGACAATCATCCTGTAGATCGAATCCTTTCATTTCCCGTATTTTCCGAAATCAATCGGACTCTTTGTCAATCGTGGGTCTTCTTAGTCCAGTTGCAGAATCTGAATCCATTCAGAAACAGCTTTCAAACCATGTGAGGTCTCTGAATCTGATTCGATATTACACTGTGAATCTGAGCTCTTAAAGCTCCCGCTGGTGACGTCTCACACGAGTCTTCTTGAGGTCTTCCAAGGTAATGCTGTCCTCCATCTGAATCCATTTGAGGCAGTAAACCACTTCATCTGAATTACTCAGACGCAGACTCCTCCTTCTGATTCCTTTAGAGGCACAAGCATAGTTCCTCCTTCTGACCATTCAGAAGCACTATGGTGACGACTCTTCCTTGAGTCTGAACGCCAGTTGTGGGATATTCAACGCTCTTTTCACATCGTGATTTTCTGCAAGGAAGATATACTTCCATTAACTAGACTTCTTAAAAAACGAGTTTTGTCAGAAACAAAATTCTTGGCGGGATAGTTTCCTTAACAATCTCCCCCTTTTTAATGATGACAAAACTCCTTCGATTTAAAGTAATGTTAAAATAAAAATAAGCACGAAAGATTATAAGAATCTTTTTAAAGATGGAGGTGGATAGAAAAACTTTCGAGAAAGTGTAACACGGTGAGCGATATATATGCTTCTGAAAAAATATCACCGTATCAGCTGCGGTTGCACATTGTTATAAGTTTAGCCACCTGCAAACAACAGTTCATACTTTCTCCCAACATTGTTGTATATCTGCAAACAAATCATACGCTCTCCCCCTTTTTGTCATCAACAAAAAGAGAAGTAGGTAAAACAATATGCTGAATAAACGATAGTGATATTTCAAAATCAATAGTAATGAACAATGTTTAAGAAACAAATGAATTAGGAATGAGTTGGCTCGTCATCATCCTCTTTGGCTTCATCTTGAGGTCTGCTTTTTTTGGATCTGACAATAGTGAAACTGTCGAGATCATCTATTTTGGCGCAAAGCAAACTACAAGTTTTCTTGATCAAATCTTCCAACGCAGCCAGTTTAGCCTTCACTTTTGCCTCAAATGCCTGCATCTGTTCTCTGTTCTCCTCTCTGAATCGAGCTTCATCTCTAACCTCTGTTCGCAGATTCTGAACATCTTGCTGAATTTGAAGTAACAGATGGTCAGGTGCTGAAGCATTAGCTGCATTAGCTGGTTGAGATTCAGATAACTGAGGCTGCTCTTCAGCAGTTAATTCTGATGGCTGGTTTGCTGCAGGTGGTGTTGAAGGCTGTTCTTCAGCAGTTAATTCTGAAGGCTGGTCCGCTGCTGATGGTGCTGAAGGCTGTTCCTGAACTGAAGGTTCTGAGGGCTGTTCTTCAGCCGTTGCTTCTGAAACCTGTTTTTCAACAGAAGGATCTGAAGACTGGTTTTCAGCTGGTTGATCTTCAGCTGTTTGTGCTGAAACCGGTTCTTCATCTGGCTGGTCCTCAACTATTAAATCGGAAGACTGTTTCTCAATTGGTGATTCTGAAGCCTGTTCTCCAGCTTGCTGCTGTTCCACAGTAGTTCCTTCTGAAGTCTGTGCTTCAATTAAAAGTTCAGAAGGCTGTGCTTTAGCCGTTGGTTCTGAAAGCTATTTGTCAACCGGAGGAGCAGTAATCTATTCTTCAGATTTAGATGATGACTGTGCTGTAAACTTCTGTGGCTCTAGATATTTGGAGAGCCTTGAGAAGACAATCTTTACAGGAACTTCTTCCTGAAGAATAATAGGAAGTTCCTCTTCTGGTCGTGCATCGAGAAGACTTAAAACTCTCGCAGCTTCCATCTGCCATTCGAAGAGTGCTTCTTCATCTTCCTCAAGCACTCCTTCAGTTGTTCCCAGAACCTCCCCCTGAGGTTGTGCACGAGGTATCTCTTGTTCAATCTCCATATGAACTTGTTTCTCAGCAGCTGAAGGTTCCTCTGCTGCAAGTTTATTCTTCTTCTCCTTCTGAGATTTTGTTCTAGCCGTAGTAGACCCTGATTTCTTTTGAGGAGTCAACTTCTTTATCTTCTTAGGTGATGTACGGGGTGTTTCCTCATTGTCAGATTCAGAGCTGCTGCTCTGAATTGTCTGCTCCTTTCCCTTTGTTGCCATAACCTTTCTTCTTTTGGCTGATCTCTCATCCTGATCAAAATCCACTGGTACTGCTCTTGACTTGTTGTACCACTTCCCATCTTTCAGCCTGAACCCCATTTTCTGAAGCATTTCAGCTCCACCGGTTTTGACTGGAACCTTTGTCTCTGTAAGAGGTTTAGGCAGGATTTGATTGTGGTATCTGACGATGTCATGGATGAGAGCTGCATATGGCAGTTGACCTTTTGTCTTTTGCACAGTTCTATACATATGCAGTATGACTACATGTGCAAGACTAAACTTGTATCCTGTCAACAATGCCCACATCAACTTAGCCTCGAATCTTGAGGTGTCAGTCTTGGATGATGCTTTGGGTCGTAGAGACTCAATCACAATTTTGTGCATCATGATGTGCTTCAGGGGAAAATCATCATAGGCAATATGTGCCTTGGAATCTCTGGAGAAATTATCTTTCCCTGTTAGATATGCAAAAGCCTCATTCGGCTGGATATTGATAGGAGTAAACTCTCTGTATTTGACCCCCATTATATGAGCCAATTCATTATCCCTCAGATAGCAGACTTTATCACCTATCTTGTAATACAAAGAATTGGCATTAAAGAAGGACAAAGTAGAGTAGAAGTAGGCAACCAAGTCAGGATAAATAAGAGCCTTTCTCTCCACGAAATATAACAGTTTGCATTTTTTCAGATGCACCTTCAGAGAAATTCCGACAGACTCCAAGTAATTAAGGTCAAAAACCCTGTGAGGCATAATACCTCTCTCTTTAAGAATTTCAAATCTGTCCTTGTGATCGGAGTTCACAAAGAATTGATCAGTATAACCTTCTCTTCTGACCAAAACAGTTTTAAACTTCGCGAAGTTTTTGTACAGATACTCATCATCATCCTTTGACTCTTCTTCCTTTCCTTTCTCAGCCGATTCCTTAGGCACATTCCCTTTGGGAGATGTCCTTTTCGAAACAGATTTTTCAGGGACCACTTCCCTTTTTCATCGCCATAAATAGGGTGTCATCATCGCCCGGAATGACAGTTCTTAACGGCTTATTCAGATAATCTAAGTATTCTTCTTCACTAGAAAAACGATAAGTGGTCAGAAACTTACTGACACTAGTGTACGCACCATCTCTTGCTTTCAGATTGTCATAGATGTGCTTGATACGATGAGCCGTCTCGACTTTCTCATCAAAATACTCCCTGGTCTTCATTGTCGGAGATGATTCTGAAACTCGAGGTCGCTTCCCGACTCTCTGTGATCCTTCAGCCTGTTCAGATAGAGGACTAGATGTCTTCTTTGTCGTCGAGGATGATTTAGGAGCCATTTAGAAAGAGGAATGTGATGAAGAAAAGATGAGGTCTTTTGAGAGTGAAAGAGCTTGTAAAAAAAACTCGGAAGGGTTTAGGGTTTTTCAAAAGAAGAGAATTCAATATTTATAAGATAACACAAAGTAACGGTATTTTTGGCAACAGAATCAGAAATATTGCGAAAATATTTGAACGAATATATTTTACCAATCAAGATCGTATAAAAAAATTAAGATAGAGAACGTACCTTTTGTCTTAGATTCTGTCAATCAAATAAAATTACTTACAAGAGATTCTGAGTAATTTGAAATCTTGCTCCCATAGTTTCATATAATCTGCTTCTGAATCTGAAACTTTAAGCTGACCTTTCAAGTTGCGTCTGAATAACTAGTTTCTGAGATAACTTGGTCTTGATAGTTTTCTGTTTCTTATAGATCTTAACAAAAAGGGTTAGTGATTGATAATCTATCACGAATAAAATTAAAACTTAACTTATCAAGAGGCTTGGTAAAAATGTCTGCAAGTTGATTCTTCGTGTCCACATGATGAATCTGAACCTCCTGGTTCTGAACATGATCTCGTATGAAGTGATGCTTTATCTCAATGTGCTTTGCTCTCGAGTGGAGTATTGGATTCTTGGTGAGATTGATTGCACTTGTGTTGTCGCAAAGAATTTCAACATTTGAAGCTTCAATTCCATAATCCCTTAGTTGCTGCTTCAACCATAGAATCTGAGCACAACAGCTTCCAAGAGATACATATTCTGCTTCTGCTGTTGATAGAGCCACGGTGCTTTGCTTCTTAGAGAACCATGAGATTAACATATCTCCCATTAATTGACACGTTCCAGAAGTGCTTTTTCTATCAACTTTGCAACCCGCTAAGTCTGCATCTGAATATCCTTTTAGCACAAAAGTTGATTCTTTTGAGTACCATAGTCCGAGATTTGGATAAGTTCCAACGTATTTGATTATTCTCTTTAGAGCAGAGAGATGTGATTCCCTGGGACTAGATTGAAATCTTGCGCATAAACAAACACTATACAAAATATCAGGCCATGATGCTGTAAGATATAGAAGCGAGCCAATCATGCTGCGATATAGTTTCTGATCAACTTCCTTTCAATCTTCATCCTTGTCCAATTTTGATGAATGGGCCATGGGAGTTTCCATCTTTTTGCTATTCTGCAAACCAAACTTCTTTACTATTTCAAGAGCATATTTCTCTTGATAGATAAAAGTTCCTTTCTCAGATTGATGAATCTGAAGTCCAAGAAAGAATTTTAATTCTCCTATCATGCTCATTTCGAATTCATCCTGCATAGCTTTAGAGAAATTCTTACACAGTAATTCGTTAGATGATCCAAATATAATATCATCAACATAAATATGAACAATCAAAAAGTCTTTACCCTGCTTCTGAATAAACAAAGTAGTGTCTACTGTGCCTTTTGTGAACTTCTTTTGAGAAAGAAAGTTACTTAACCTTTCATACCAGGCACGAGAAGCTTGTTTTAAACCATATAGAGCTTTGTTCAATAGATAAACTAGATCCTTTCCTCTTGGATTTTCGAACCCTGGTGGTTGTTCAACGTAAACTTCTTCCTTGATGTAGCCATTTAAGAAGGCACTCTTTACGTCCATCTGAAATAACTTGAAATCATTGTAACAAGCATAAGCGAGAAGTAGCCTGATGGCTTCTAATCTGGCAACTGGTGCATATGTCTCATCATAATCTATCCCTTCTTCTTGGGAGTACCCTTTTGCAACCAGTCTTGCCTTGTTTCTGATTACTTTTCCCTTATCGTCCAGTTTGTTTCTGAAAACCCATTTTGTGCCGATGACAGGTCTGTCTTTGGGTCTTGATACTAATTTCCAGACGTTGTTGATCTTGAATTGCTGGAGCTCTTCTTGCATTGCATTTATCCAGCTTTCATCAATTAGAGCTTCTTCGATACTTTTTGGCTCCAATTCAGATACTAGTGCGAAGTTCCCTAATAGCTCTCGTATCTTCGATCTGGTTCTTATACCTTCATCCAAGTTTCCTATAATGAGATCCTTTGGATGACTAGATTTATGCTTCCAGTTTGTGTTGAATCTTTCATCTTCTTGCGAAGTGGTAGAGTTGTTCTGCCTTTTTTCATGATCTGAAGAAATTATTGCTTCAGTTTCATGAATCTGAATATCCCCTAAACCATTATCTTCTTCTGAGTTGAGATGTATAGTTGGCATTTGAATAGCTTCTTCCTTGTTTCTTTCCTTCTGACTGCATTCTGTGAATTTGACATTCATAGATTCCTCTACCGTTCGAGAGGATTTGTTGTAGACTCGAAAGGCTTTGCTGGTTGTTGAGTATCCAAGGAAAATCCCTTCATCTGACTTATCATCAAACTTGCCAACACGATCATTAGCATTTTTCAATATAAAGCATTTACTGCCAAATATATGAAAGTATGAAAGATTTGGTTTTCTTTCTTTAAAAATTTTGTAAGGAGTCTTTTCAAGGATGGGTCTTAAGGAAACTCGATTCAGAATGTAACAAGCTGTAGAAACTGCTTCTGCCCAAAAATGAGATGCAATTTTGCTTTCAATAAGAAGAGTTCGACCCATTTCTTGTAAAGAACGATTTTTCCTTTCAACAACCCCATTCTGTTGAGGTGTGTAAGGAGTAGAAAAGGTATGTTTGATTCCAGCATCATCACAGAAACTAGAGAAATCCTGGTTTTCAAATTCTCCACCGTGATCGGTTTTAATGCAAGAAATCATAAAACCTTTTTCATTCTGAATCCTTTTTGAAAATTTTGCAAATGCAGCAAATGCATCACTCTTGTGAGCTAAGAAAATAACCCATGTAAATCTGGAGAAATCATCAACAATGACCATACATTATTTCTTACCTCCAAGACTTAGTACCTTGTTTGGTCCAAAGAGGTCCATGTGAAGCAACTGTAATACACGATTAGTTGAAACATGATTTATAGGCTTAAATGTGCTTCTGACCTGTTTTCCCAGAGTGCATGCAGTGCAAAGTTCTGGCTGTTCAAATTTTGATTGAGGTAATCCTCGAACCAGGTTCTTGGATGATAATTTCGAAATATGCTTAATACTGATGTGACCAAGCTTCCTGTGCCAGAGATCAGATTCATTTTTGACTGATATGAGACACTTGATTTCTTCAGATGCAACATCCAGAAGATAGATGTTTCCATGCCGATATCCAGAAAAGCTCTGTTTATTATCACTACTGACACCTGTACATTTCATATCTTGAAAACAAATTTTATATCCAGAATCACATAACTGACTTACCGATATCAGATTGTACTTCAAACCTTTAACGAGAGATACATCATTAATAATGAGGTTTCCAATCTTAACTGTTCCTTGTCCTATTACCTTACCTTTATTCTTACCTCCAAATGATACACTTCTGCCACTAATCATGGATAACTTAGTAAAGTTTTCTGGATTACCAGTCATATGACTTGAGCATCCACTATCCAGAAACCATTTCTTATTTCCCTTTCGAGGTACCTGCAAGAAAAAATAATCTTACCTTTGTTTTGGTACCCTCATTTACTGGGGTCCATGGAAGTTAGTATAAGCAGATCTATTCACAGGCTTCCAAACAAACATACATTCATTTTTACTATGATGTCTACCACCACAATTTGAGCAACTTCTAGAGTAATATCCTTCTATTGATTGCTTGTTAGGATATTGTAGACTTGTATGCTTTCTATAGATGTTCTGCGGATAATGAGGTTGGTAAACATTATGAGAGTAGTTAGTTCTGGGCATGTTCTGAAATCGTCTCACAGAATTATGATATGATCTATAATGATTTTGTGAATGATATGGCTTGTAATAATTCTGTGAAGGTCTAGTATAATGCCTATATGAATGATGCGTTTGATATGGTTTTGTAACCTGATTTTGGAAATGATTGAGTGGATAAAAACGCTTGTGAGGTTGATGTGATGATTTAGTAAATTTCTTGGAAAAGTGTTGTTGATAAGCAGACTTGGTAGGACGATGTTTCAATCTGTTTTCAGAATCTGAAAAACCGTTTTTAAGACTATCTTGTTTTTCAAAACCAAGAACGGATTTTTTGCCAAAAGGAATTTGGGTGGAAATGATATTTTCTAGATCTTTAGAACTTTGAGTAAACTTCTTATTTATGTTTTCAACTTTGGTTTTTAAAGTATCGTTTTCCTTTAAAGTAAGATTATGACTTTTCTTTAAAGAGTGAAATTCTTTTTGTAAAAACTCGATCCTATCTTTTTGAGAAAGATCTTGCTGTTTCAAAGATTGATTTTCCTTTTTCAAACATGAAATCTTTTTGAGAACTTCTTTATAATTTTTGCACAGCTCTGTTATGTATTCAGAAACATTATCAGGTAGCTCAGAAAAGTTTACCTCCGTATCTGATTCTGAGTCTGAATCTGAATTTGCCATAAGACATATGTTTGCATAGTCCTCGTCGCTTTCTTCAGAGTCGCTTAGTGTTTCTGCCTTCAAGGCCTTCTTGTATTTTTCAAATTTGGCTTTATTCTTCTTTAGCAGTGGACATTTGGGTTTAATATGTCCCACTTTCTTGTAGTGAAAGCATACGATGTCCTTGCTTTCCTGTTTGTCATGACTAGATTGTTTGTGGTCGTTCCTTCTAAATGTCTTCTTTCCCTTGAAGAATCTACCTTTCTTGACCATCTTTCTAAACTTCTTCACCATTAATGCGAGCTCTTCATCGTCTTCATCCTCATCATCTGAATCTGAAATTTCATCATCAAAGTTAGATGAAAGAGCAATAGACTTCTTACCTTTTGAGATCTCTGGTTTATTGTCATTTCTCTCTGTGTTATATGATTGCAGAGTTCCAACTAACTCGTCGATGGATAGTGGTCTTATAGTTTGGCATTCTTGAATGGAAGGCTTGATGTAGTTCCATTCTTCGGTTAATCTTCGGAGGATTTTTCTGACCTGCATTGGTTCAGCCACAGGTGCACCTTGTTGTGCGAGACCACTAGCCAGAATCTGAAACCTGTCAATCATCTCAGCAATTGTTTCATCAGGTTTCATTTTAAAGGCTTAATAGTCACTCGGTAGTATACTGAGTTTAGTCTCTTTAACCCGATTAGTGCCCTGATATGTGACATGTAGTTTGTCCCATATTATCTTCGCAGATACTTCTTCTGTTACACGATTATAGATCGCTGAGGATAGTGCATAGAAGAGTGAGTGGACAACTTTAAAGTCGAGTCCTTGTCTCTCGATTCTCTCAGCATCTGTAAGTGTTGCTGGATTTTCTTCTGATCTCCTATTTATGGAAATGATAGGGACCACTCCTCTGGTTACTACATCCCACATTTGATCATCTAGTGCTTTGATGAACCATTTCATCTTGTTGCACCAAATGTTGTAATCCTTTCCATCGAAATACGGTGGTTTGTTGTGGAATGATGAATCACCAGAACCTGAGAAGTTGTTGCTAGACATGATAGATCGTTAGCTCTGAAGTAGAATACTTCACAAAAGTGAGCAACTTGGCTCTGATACCAATTGATGTGGCTAGCAACGACACCTAGAGGGGGGGTGAATAGGTGCTTCTGAAGATTTTGAGATTCAAATGCAAGCAGGCGCAGAAGCGATGTATTGAATGTAACAGAACAAATATGCACGAAATAAAGGAGTTCAGAAGGAGAATTGTGCACACAGATTTATAGTGGTTCGGCTATAGTAAGCCTACGTCCACTCTCCCACGATGACAGCCGATTGGCTGGATTTCACTATAATGATCATAAAGTTACAATGAACTTCTCTCAACTCACTGACAAGAGTATTTCCACGAGAAGTTAAAAATTGTTTTCTCAACAGTTTTGCTCGTACTTTTTATATCTCACATTCTCTTCTTTCTTCGAATACCAACACCCTCCTTTTATACCCCTTTCACCTTGAACTAGCCGTTGTCAAGGTACTCCACGGGATCACTCGTCAATCTTCAATCAGCCTTGATTGAGCGAGATAAACTTGGAAAGATGCTAGGTAGTCGTTGAAGAAAGATTCTGGCAAACTTCAGATTTGGTCGCCCATACAACTAAATCTTCAGTTTCCATTTACGTGAGATGTTGAATCTTCTTGAAAGAGGGAAAGAAAGATAATATCCAATCAAGGATTTTGTCCTAACAAAGATGGACAATCATCTTGTAGATCGAATCCTTTCATTTTCCGTATTTTCCAAAATCAATCGGACTTTTTGTCAATCGTGGGTTTTCTTAGTCCAGCTGCAGAATCTGAATCCATTCAGAAACAGCTTTCAAACCATGTGAGGTCTCTGAATCTGATTCGATATTACACTGTGAATCTGAGCTCTTAAAGCTCCCGCTGGTGACGTCTCACACGAGTCTTCTTGAGGTCTTCCAAGGTAATGATGTCCTCCATCTGAATCCATTTGAGGCAGTAAACCACTTCATCTAAATTACTCAGACGCAGACTCCTCCTTCTGATTCCTTTAGAGGCACAAGCATAGTTCCTCCTTCTGACCATTCAGAAGCACTATGGTGACGACTCTTCCTTGAGTCTGAACGCCAGTTGTGGGATATTCAACGCTCTTTTCACATCGTGATTTTCTGCAAGGAAGACATACTTCCATTAACTAGACTTCTTAAAAACGAGTTTTGTTAGAATCAAAATTGTTGGCGGGATAGTTTCCTCAACAGATCTCACTATAGATTGAATTCCATTTTGTGCATGTTTTGTTTGCGGATTGGATTTGAGAAGGGATTTTTCTTTCAAACAGGGAAATGTTTCGTTACCCGTGAAGTAAAAGCTCATTTTGAGAGTGTGTTGGTTTAATTGAACATATCACATTTGAATATACCGTTTCTTGAGGGATAAAGTGCACCGGAAATTGTAAAATTTATCGTGAAAGTGCAATTGAGTCCTATAACTTTCAAAAACTGCGATCGAATTCTAAATTTTTTTTACAAAAGTACAATCGAGTCCAAAAAATTGTCACGAAAGTACAATCAACAAGAGGATTTTTTTTTTTGGGTAAGGATCAACAAGAGGATTTAATTTCACCAATATGACAAGTTTTTGAATTTGATTGTGCTTTTTGAAAGCTTTATAACTCAATTGTACTTTTTTGCGAGTTTTTGAACTTACTTGCATTTTTTGAAATTTAAGCACTTTCAACACATTTATCCTTTCTTTTTTACGCATTAGTTTCTCTTGGAAAATTAGTAAGAGTACTTGTAGACGTTCTTTTTACTGCCCATTGTATTAGTGGCCTATGCTAAATAAAAATCAACAAGATCGCATGATTAAATGTTCTTGAAATGATGAGAAAAGGTACTAAAAGGGCACTAATTAGAATTAGCGTAACTTAGTCCCATAAGATCTCTCTGGTTCATGGAAGGTGAAATGACCTCTAGCTAATTAAGGACAAGACAAGGACGTCGGCAAAGGAGGAGGTCAGGGACGCTAGCCAAGGGTCGGAGCAACATCGGTCTAGGGTCGAGCAACAACAATCGAGGATCGGCGGCCCCGAGAGAGGGTTGAGCGATGCCGACTGAGACCTCACTTGGCTAGATCCGAGAAAACTTTGAACCAATTTGCTGGGAATTCGTGGAGGAGGACAGGGACGCCGACCAAGGGTTGGACAACGCATGCCGAGGGTCAAGCGACGCTAGCTAGTACCTTGTTTGGCTAGTTCGGAATTTACAGAGGAGATCAGGGATACCGGCCAATGGTCCGGCAACAATAGCCAAGGGTCAAGCAACAAAGGCCAAGGATTCAGCGAGAACAAATACCTCAATCTCTCACATAGGTTGACAACTTTTACTTACCGACAAATTTTTCTCCGTTATTATGTTCTAAATTCTAGTTATGCTGATATTCGTTCCTTTTTTTGTTGCTTACAAGGACCCCTGATCATGAGGGGCCGGTGGAGGGAGGAGCTTGACTCGATAATCACAGAACTTGCCTGAGATCCGACAACCGTGAAGTTCACTATCGAGATTTGGGCAGGGGACACGGTGAGGTAGGGACGGCCATGGAGCTTGATTCCGATAGCCATGGAGTTTGTTGAGCAGTTGTCATGGGTCTAGTTGGATCAGACCCAGATGAGGTGTAATTGACCCCTAGGAGAGAGCTAGTGCTGGCGACCCCCGCCCCCTTGGGCGAGGGCCTCAAAGTCCTCACGGAGGTGGAAGAGTGGCTGCAGCCTTTGCTCTCGCTGGCCACGGCTAGAGTGCCGTGGCCTTCACCCTGACCATCGAAATATGATAACTATAGCAATAAGTAATGGTAATAAGACAAGACATTGACTTATTAGTCTGAGAAAGAACTTGTTATTTGTCATGGACTTCATCTGCTATCGACCTAACAGTAACTCGCACGCGCCGCGCGTGGAATGGCTGGATCCCACAAGGCGTGGGATTTTCGCAGCACCTTCCACTTATCTTCCTTGCCTCCTGCAGTGTTTTTCTTTTTCTTGGTCAAAGCCTCTAGCGGAAGACCATGAGCTCTTTTGTCTCATCAAATATTCTCTCTCTCGATCTCTCGATGACCTCGGCTTTCCTCCCTCATTCCCAAAGCAAGAACAAGACCTCTCATCAATGGAGCGTTCCGCTTGGCCTAAGAACCTCTCCTCAAGCCGCAAGCACGCGATCCAGGAGCTCCTCCATGCCCAGGATCCCGCGAAGAAGCTCAGACATCTCTTCGACGCTCACTCTCAAACTGGCAATAACACAGGGCAGCCCTTGTTTGCGGAAGATCTGGTCTTCAACGTCTTCAGGTCGTTCAGCAACACCCTATCCCTATCGAGCGGCCCCGAGTCCGACGAGGTCTTGCAGGTCCCCACCAACGCCTGTATCAGGTTCGAGGTCTCAGAGGAGAGCGTCAAGCCCAACGCCTGTGTTAGGCCCGAGGTCTCCGAGGAGAGCATCAATCCCCCGTCGGTCCCGACCAATGCCTGCGTTAGGCCCGAGGTCTCCGAGGAGAGCACCAAGCCCCCGCCGGTCCCGAGGTAATTAAGGGACAAAATTCGTGCCTTTTTATTTTAATTTGTTTGCTGACTTTGTCTGAAAAGTAATTTATCTATTCTAGTGGAGTTTCGCGTAATTCAAAAAAACCTATGAAGTTTCTTTTTGGGAAACACAATTAGATGTAAGGTGAGCACCCGTTTGAAAATGACAGTGAAGATCTCTTGAAATTTAGGAGAAGGGGAAGACAAGAATAGATGTCGCCACGGTCAATATGATTTTGGGACACAACTTGACAGATTGTGATTGGGTTATAATGAGCTTGTCTAACTTGGACAGAATAGACGTTGTCTTTTGCTATGTCAGTTATCTTGTCCTTGGGCAGAGGATGAAAGAGGTCTAAGTAATTCTAACATGAAGTGTGAATTACTTACTCATTTTTGCGTAGGAGGACTCCGGAGACATGGACAAGACTGGACCAGAATTTGATAGACGAAGGGCACGAATGGAGAACAGATGATCAACAAGCGATTCTCAACTCGCAGTTCCCAAGGTACTTCACAAATAATACATCCATTTTCATTAATTTCTCATATAGATTTTTTAGTTGTTCTGTTATTGGTGGGTGTGTGTGTGTGTATATACACACACGGATCTTAATAATTCTAACATGAATTGGGGCTTACTCATTTTTTTCCGCAGAAAGACAGCAGATTCAGTAACAGTAGTGACTACTAATTTGGAGGACGGGCACCAATGGAGGAAATATCTTCAGAGAGCAATTCTCAACTCCGTATTCCCTAGGTACTTCACAAATGACCTTATCGTAAATATCTGATACATTGAGAATAATTTTGTATAAAGTAGAGAGAGATCAATTCTTGCTTGTTGTCTAAAACGAATTGTATGTGAGATCTTTACGATAAGTCATGTCTTTTGTCTAAATTATTCATGCTTCTCTCATGATGAACAATTAAGCAAATAAAGGGTGATTGCTCCTGCTTAAAGCTGGGTTTGGGGGCACTCGCAGGCAGTACCTCAGGTGCGTTCACAAGATCGACCGCGGATGTCAAGCAACCAAGCAGGTCCAAAAGACAAAGGATGACCCACCCCTTTACATGACCACATACCGAGGCCACCACACTTGCAAGAACCTCTTGGTCGGATCCCCCCAACTCATGCTGGACTCACCAAGCCCTAGGGAGGATGATCTGAACCGTAGCCTCATTGCCGAACAAGACGACGGCAACAACAACAACCCCATCTTCTACGACTTTCTATCAGTGAATCAGGAGCAAAAGTTGCCCAGTGAGGATGATCTGAACCGGGCATTGGTCGACTCTCTGAAAGGAATCTATTTTCCCGAAGGAAATGTGTGGACTGCAAAGAGAGGGCATCGACCCTCCTGGGGATGGCAGAGTCTGTTAGCCAGAAGAGATGCAATCGAACCAGCCACTAAGTGGATCGTGGGAGACGGCAGAAGGATAAAAATTAGGGCAGACAAATGGCTTCCTTCAGGCAGATTTGAAGGCCCAGTAAACCAGTATGAACCTACACAGGTTGCAGACATCATTGACCAGGATACCCACGAATGGAAGCAGCAACTGATCTCTGAGTGTTTTCACGACGATATGGCTCAAGAGATACTCAAAACCCCTCTCAGTCATTACCCCTCCGAGGATCGCTTAATGTGGACAGGGAACAAGGAAGGGATATATTCGGTTAAGACAGCCTACAACAAGATCAAGGCAGAGGGTGATAAGGCTTCTAAGGCTATGGCATCGACTTCCTACAGGCCTCCGAGGAACCTATGGACCAGGATATGGCAAACCCCGACCAGCCCAAAGGTGCGTATCCTTCTCTGGAGTATATGCAACAACGCCCTCCCGACTATGGATAACCTTTTTAGAAGGAAAATGATACCTGACCCCCTGTGCCCTCTTTGCGGCCAAACCCCAGAAACTATTGAACATCTCTTCCTCCTGTGCAACTGGACAAAGGAGATCTGGTCAGATATGAGATTGAATATCGACACCTCTCCAACGCGAGTCACAAGAATTGAGAAGTGGCTAGCACTTAACCTTACAAGGAGCATGAGCCCCCCACCCGAGGAGATCCCCCGTTCCAATCGCTACTAGCAGAAGTTCTCTGGACAATTTGGACCACTCGCAATGAATGGATCTTCAGAAGGAGAGTACCCAAGCCCTGCACCATCATTGAAGATGCAATCAATTCTCTGAAGCTTTACATGACATGGAATCCGCCAGCTAAACAGAAACAGAACGCGCAGATACCTCCTCCCCCCCGAGAAAACGGGCTGAAACTGCATATTGATGCTTCGTGGATAGGCGAAATAGGGGAGGCTACTGCTGTGGGTCTCCTTCGATATGCTTCAAGTGTATTGATTTCAGGCTTTGCGAGGAGTTTCAATGCGTCTTCTGCGACCCAAGCGGAAACCCTAGCTTTAAGAGAAGGCCTGGAGTTCTTGTGGAAAGTACGCAGCGGAAAGACCAAAGAAAATCTTGGAGCCTTGGATTCTCTGGATATGGGTGTACGTATTGAAGCAGATTGCCTTCCAACTATCCGATGGGTATTGGGCCAGGAGTAAAGCCCATGGACGGAACATTTAATTGTTTTAGACTGTATTGTACTATTGAAGAGATTGGACCGAGTTAGTTTAAATTACTGCCCTCGCTCCGCAAATTTAGCTGCTGACTGGGTGGCTAAAGCTAAGCGCTCAAATTCTCTCCCACCTAACTGGCTGAGGAAGCCCCCTCTTCCGCTTTTTTTTCCTGTTATGTCTTGACCTCGGTCAACCCTCTGTAACCTTCTTAGGTTCTTGAATGAAAGTATGCTGTCTTTTCGGCAAAAAAAAAAAAATTGGATGATCTGAACCCCCACGGCCACAGCCATGACAACAAGAGCGGCAGCCACTGGTCCACGACGACATACTACTTATACGTGCCCGAATCTCATGAACTAGAGATGGATCTTGTGCCCTGTAGTACTAGCTTTATCTACGATTTCACCTTTGTAGACTCCAATTTCCCCTTTGATGACTCCAATTTCCCATGAGGATGATCTGAACCCCCACGGCCACAGCCATGATAACCATAGCAGCAACCCCGTCCCCGAATTGCCCCGGGAGATCTCGGTCCCCCTTGCTGGTTCGAGGGGATCTGATGCCTAGCCCTTTTTAATGGACTTGTTTATGGGTTTTGATGGTTTCTTTGATTAGCAGTTTGATTAGAAGGCAAGAGGAGCCAAATAATAGCTAGCGTAATAATATCAATGTTGTGGAATTCATCTATCCTTGATGCTAAAGATTCTCACTTTGAGGAACATCAAAGACATGGTCCCGCCCACTATAACATTTCTTGTCTGGGCACAGAAATTGGGAGCCTCCTCGAAGACGAAAGATCGTGGAAAACTTTCTCTTGATGTTGGCAATTTTTAGCGACACATCCATTGAAGTCATGCGAGAATGGTTGCAGATGGTCGCCAACCCAAGAAGACAGAGAAAAAGATGACGAGGAGGGCTTCCTACAATGGCATCGGATATCATCGGCAGAAAATGTTTGGAACAGTGCTGTATTTCTTCTCGAACTCTCATTCGAAAAGTGATTGCGTACGGCAGGCAAAAATGGAAGAAGACTTAGGGGTGTTTGTTGGGGCCAAAAACTCTATGAAAAAGGAACGGGAAATGATTTATATGAAAACGATTTGTTTTTCTTTATTTGATTATATGTAAAGAATGTTTTTTTGGTGTTTGGATCTCATTTGAAAATTAATTTAATCTCATAACCTTTTTTTTTTTGGGTAAGATTTAATCTCATGACTTTATATCTAGCAAAAAAGAAAAACTCATATTTTTAAAAATTTTATCTATTCGTTATTTCTTTCTTCTTTTTTCTTTTTTTTTCTTTTTTCTTCCTCAGTCTGCCTTGGAAGAAGAATAAAAAATTGAAAATACTAAAATATTGAAATATAAAAAAAGAAAAATATATAATATTAAAAAAAATTAATTTTTTTTAAAAAATCCAGATGAATAAATTTGAAAAATGTTTTCATCTCTTTAAATTTAGGAATTCATTTTTATAATTCTATGGATGAATTTCTTCTTAACGGAAAAATACTTTTTATTTTTGGCAAAATCCAAAAAATTAATTTTGAAAACACAGTTTCTCTAAAACAAACGCAACCTTAGTTCCTCTAAAAGCAAATAATGCATGGATGGCTAATCAAGTCATGCTGACTAGTGACTAAAGGAACAATTTTCTTTTCTATCTTAAAGGAAAACGGCCGGTGCAAATCTGAAAAGCCTTCTTAGAGAAAGAGCCACCGCACTTCTCTATGCTCTTTGAGGGAACAATTTGCTTTTCTATCTTTCAGTGGGGACACGTTCCATGGTTTTTAAAACTTAGATAACGATCCGACCAAAAAAAAAAAGTGGATGATGCGATTCATTTTTCGCGTCAAACTGATTCAGAGCATCACACACGGGGATATAATTGCCGATTCGAGGATCTGGTTTTCTGAAGAAAGTGGGACGGAGACGATATAGAAAACGGGTTTTCTTCTAAATATTGCATACAGTCTCAGCAAAGTTTGATTCCCATAAAACCTATCTTTGGCAAAGTTGATTTGAGGGAAAAGTTTGCCAATCTGCAATCAAGTTTTAAACGTGTGAATTTTGTAATCAAGTCTTGAATATTTTGAATATGGTTTAATCAGCTCTTCCCGCGATCGTTTAGACAGAATTGTTGACGTGCCACGCTAATATTTAATGTGATGTTTTCTAAATTTTCATTCAAAAGTTGCTCAAATAGTAAGGGTATTGAGCAGATATATGTATAATCCGTGGAAAAAGCATTGGATGGCAACAAAATGGGTGCTTCGTTATATTTGCGGTGTATCTGACTTTGAGTTATGTAATGAAGGCATAAAAATGTCAAGGGGATAGCAAGTGTTAGAACTGAAATGTTTTTGTAGATGATGATTGGGGATGTGGCATTGATAGCAGAAGGTCTACTAGAAGATATGTAATTTCCTTGATCGGCGAAGCTGTGAGATGAATGAATAAGACGCAAAGCAGGGTTGCTCTAACTAGTATTGAGGCAAAGTACATCCTTCTTACTTATTCTACTAAGGAAGTGATCTGGATGTGTATATTGTCTAAAGAGTTTGGTTTTACACAAGGAGATGTGAAGATTGGGTATAACAACCAGAATGCTATATTCTTGGCTAACAATCCTAGATTTCATGTAAGGACAAAACAAATCAACATACAATATCACTTCATCCTAGAAAAAGTAGAAACAAAAGTTATAGTGCTAGAAAAAGTTGACACACAATGTTAGGTCTAAAGAAGCGTATGAAGTATTCACCAAATAGAAGAATGTATGGTGTGATTTATACTCCCCAATGACAGAAAAACACGTGAGTCCCACTCATCAATGGCTATTGCTATATGTATTATTTTTCGTTTGCAATTAAGTGAAGTAGCGAGAGGTGCGAAACACTAAATATAATGGAATCCTTTGTTGGACGTAGTTTAAATTTAAGGCTGAACTAGGATAAAAAAAAATTTATCTCAATTTTTCTTTCTTGCTACGCTTTACTTCGATTTGATTGTGCATCGAATCTTAACCGCGGCTATATGGTGTTGGCGTGGTAGCTGGCTTATATAGTGATTGGACTGCTCGACTTACGCTGATGTTTTGATGACATGTGGGTGACATCAATGATACATGTGTAGGGGCTTTAGGTGCGTGGATCCAAGGGGCAGGGCTACATACCAGCGTGTGAGAGTGCTTGCAATGGTAGGCCGAGACGAAATTTTAAGTTTTGGCTTATTTGAGGACGATGTGTTCGATAATAGTTTGTTTTTCAAAACAAGCAATTTAAAGTGTCAGAATAGCACTCAGTAGCGTCGTGTTTAGTGGTCGGGTTTAGTGGAGAAGGGATACTGGGCTCAAACATCAAGAGCTCTGATATCAAGGTAAAAATACATCGAAGTGAGGATCGTGCAATTTCTATGCATTTAATAATGAAGAGAACTTAGCCTATTTATAATATTTATAAGATAAATCAAGAATATGCACAATCAAATCAAATGGAGATAATTGGCAATCCTCAAGAGATTTGAAGAATCATAAAAGATATGAGAAATTACTTGATTATTCTCTAATGATTTCTAATAGTATTAATAAAACAGAGTAACAAATATGAAGTAATGATCTCATGCTTCATAAATAGTATTTTGAGTTGAGGGAATTAAAACATCGCTCCCATCGATAAATAATAACAACAATCGTAGCAATAATAATAGTAATAAGACAAGATGCTCATTCTTAGAATGAAATTGCTATTTGCCATGATATCGTCTGCTATCGGCCTTACAGTAACTCCCACGCACCGCACGTGGGGATGGCTAGATCCCACAAGACGTTAATTGTCGCACCACCTGCCACGTGTCTTCCTTGCCTCTTGCTGTTTTCTTTTTGGTCGGTCCTCTTGCAGTTTACCAAGAGCTCTTTGTCCCCTCTCTCTCTCTCTCTCGATCTCGATCTCGACTTTCCTCCCTCATCACATCACAAAGCAAGCAGAAAACCCGCGGGTCGCATCAATGGAGCGTTCCGCTTGGCCAAAGAACCTCTCCTCAAGCCGCAAGCAGGCGATCCAGGAGCTCCTCGATGGCCAGGATCCCACGAAGAAGATCAGACATCTCTTCGACGCTCACTCTCAAACTGGCAATAACACAGAGTGGCCCTTGATTGCGGAACATCTGACCGTCAACGTCCTCGGGTCGTTCAGCAACACCCTATCCCTATCGAGCAGCGCCGCCGAGTCCTACGAGGTCTTGCAGGTCCCGACGAATGCCTGTGTTAGGTCCGAGGTCTCCAAGGTCTCCGAGGAGAGCATCAAGTCCCCGCGGGTCCCGATCAACGCCTGTGTTAGGCCTGAGGTCTCCGAGGAGAGCATCAAGCCCCTGCCGGTCTCGACCAACGCCTGTGTTAGGTCCGAGGTCTCCGAGGGAAGTGGGAGCATCCACTTCCCGGTCCTGAGGTAATTAAGGGACAAAATTCGGTTTTTTTTTCCTGACTTTATTTAAGTGGAGTTTCACGTAATTCGGAAAACCTATTAAGTTTCTTTTTGGGAAGAACGATTACATAAAAGGTGAGCATCACATGTTTGAAAATGACGGCGTGAAGATGTCTCGAAATTCAGGAGAAGGGAAAGACAAGAATAGATCGTTTCGCTGTTTATATGTTTTTGGGGAACAACTTGACACTTGGCAGATGATGATTAGATTATAACGAGCTTGTCTAACTTGCAGAGGATACAATTTTTTTTTTTTTGTTATTTCATTTATCTTGTTATTGGGCAGAAGATGAAAGAGGCTTCATATTGGAGCTAAATTATATACATGGGTCTAAGTAATTCTAACATGAAATGGAAATTACTCATTTTCGCGCAGAAGGACTTCAGATACATGGACACTACTGGATCTGAATTTGATAGACAACGGGCACCAATGGAGCACAGATGACCAGCAGTCGATTCCCAACTTCGAGTTACCTGAGTACTTCACAAATGATACTCCCATTTTCATTAATTTCCCTTATCGTTGAAATTTGGAGCTCTATTCCATTTTGAAAAGTTGACAATGTGGGTGAACATGGTGTTGATATTCATGGTACTTTGTGGTTTGAATGTAGGCAAGTGTATGTGTATGTATGGAATAGTGGGTGTAGGAATGGACAGGGGACAAGGTAGAGTATCCAAGGGATGATAGGCTATGGGATATGAGTTTCACAGTTTTTATATGGAGGAGTACATATGGTGTGGTTGGAATGGTGAGGGAACTAAGGCATATGCACGTTAGTACATGCTCGCCACACCCAACATGAATGATTCTGAGCTCTATATATATAGAGCATTCTCCTTTGCAAGCTGATCTTCTCACGTTCTTTTAATTGTCTTCAACTCTTGCAAGATTCATCCAGTTTTTTAGATTGTCTAGAAGAAAATGGATATCAGTTTCCAACACTCATATAGATTTTTTTTTAATCTGTTCTGTTATTTGTTAAACTTGCAGAGAATAGACAGTGTCTTTTGTTATTTGAGTTATCTTGTTATTGGGCAGAGGATGAAAGAGGTTTTATATGGAGCTAATATATATATATCTAAGTAATCCTAACGTGAGATGGGAATTACTCATTTTTTGCGCAGAAAGATTTCGGATACACGGACAAGACTGGAGCAGAACTTGATCGACAAGATCGACAACCACGGGCACGAAAGGAGGACATATGATCATAAATTGATTCTCAACTCCACGCCACCCAGGTACGTCACAAATGCATTTTCATTAATTTCTCATATAGATTTTTTTTTATTGTTCTGTTTTAACTTTAGTTAAGAGATGTACATGAATCTTAATAATTCTAATAACTCTAATATGAAATGAGAATTACTTATTTTCTCGCAGACGATCATTTTTAAGAAAATATTTTTTAAATCTTTCAATTTTTTACAAAATAAACGTACCCCAACATAAACCGGGAATTACTCATTTTTTTTTTTCAGAGTGACTTCGCATGCATGGACACATGTGACAACCGATTTGATTGACGGCGGGTACAAATGGAGGACATATAGTCAGACATATGATCAGTAATTGATTCTCTAACTCCAAGTCACCCAAGTACTTCACAAATGATACATCCATTTTCATTAATTTCCCATATAGATTTTTTTTATAGTTCCGTTTTTACTTTAGTTAAGATATGTACATGAATCTTAATAATTCTAACATGAAATGAGAATTACTTATTTTCTCGCAGATGATCATTTTTAAGAAAATATTTTTCGAATCTTTCATTTTTTACGAAATAAACGTACTCCAACATGAACAGGGAATTACTCATTTTCCTGCAGAGAGACTCCGCATACATGGGCACATTTGACAACTGGTTTGATCGACGATGGGTACGAATGGAGGACATATAGTCAGACATTGAATCCTTCCAATTTCCCCTGGTACTCCACAAACATTATGCATATATTTGAGGAAAAATATTGCAGAAATCAATTCTTGCTTGATGTCTAAAACAAATATTATGTGGGCATCTTTACCACAAGTGACACGTCCATCTATCAACTTGACCGAATTATTTGTGCTTCTCTCACGAGTCAAGATGAACAATTAAGCAAGTAGTGTGCTATTGCTTGTGATCAAATCTGCATTTGGCGGCACTTGCAGTATCGACTACTCGTGCGCTCACGCGATCGACCAGGGGTGCCGAGCGACCAAGCAGGTCCAAAAGATAGGTGTCTACGCACCCGATTACTTTTACCGTATACGAAGGCCGCCACACTTGCCGGAACCTCGTACCCAAATTTCGATCTGCACCGTCCGTCGGGGACATCGAATCCCGGCCGTCAGATCAAGGGACGTGATTTTTTTTTTTTTATGGTGTCATGGTCTTGAGATGATCGTGGGGTCTGAGTTTGATGATATGTTGGGTTATGAACTTCAATGTTGATTTTGGTGTAGGTTACTTGATTAATGTAAAGAGGTGATTGCTGGACGAGTTCCTTGAAACTATTTAATCCTATGCGGCGGTTTGTTTAGGAGAAAAAGGAGCAATATAATAGCCAGTGCAACAATGTTTTGCTATATATATATTTTTCAAAAAATTACCAGGTTTTATATATACTCTAAAGATTCTCTCGCTTTGAGGAATATGAAATACAAGGAGAAATTATCCAATCAATCTTAAATTATTGTACGGATACCAATTTAGTACTAAACTTTGAAATTTGTTGATATAGTCGAGAATTTTTGCGTGAAATTTCAATGTAATTTTTATTGGCAAAAAGTGATTGAAAGGGCCACACTATAATTTCGTGCAAAGGTTCTAGGACTTAAATTGAAAAATTTGAAAAATCTAGAACTGAATTAACATTATTATAATAGGTTTAGGACTAATTAGTTCTTCCCAACAGACACAATTAATTCTCTTGCTTTAAGGAGAGCATTTCAACTTTAGACTAAATAATTTTCATGATGTTGCCTAGTAGGGTCACGTGTAATTTTTCTTCAATAATTGGCCCATGGAGGTTAAGGGCGCCCATGACAACCATTCTGTTCTAGAAATAATTTCTGGAACAGAAATAGATTTTTCTATTTCTGCTAGAAACAAAAATTTTTTGTTTCTGGTTTTGGGCCAAAATCTATTTCTGGAACAGATTTTTGTTCCAGAAATAGAAAAACAGATTTGCGTTGCCAAATGAGTTTCTGTTCCAAATTTATTTCTGTAATAGGTTTGGAACAGAAATAGAGAAACAAAAACGTTCTCATGCGTGCCCTAAAAGTTGTCATGAAATGTACTGTTCATCAGTTAACACTGTTCACTATTCATTTAGAAGTAGATAGGTTACTATTTATAAATAGTATCGAATATGTGAATTCAATATGTTTATTTTATTCAGCTGTGTTATCTATATAAGGCCCTTTGTATCAATGTAATGAGGCAAATCTAGCCTTCATCAGAATATTAGTGTGAAGATTTTTCACTATGAATCCCTAAAATTATCTCCCTTCTTCTCATCCAAACATGGTTCCTCAACTCCTACAATTCTCTTGTTAATTTGGTAGTATGTATAGTTCGGTATGCTTTTCACTTGTGGTTCTATGTGGAACTTATCGATCAGAAATTTCGGACACTTTGAGAGTTGAGTTTCAAGATTGAGTTTGGAAATTAAAAAGCAGTCTCCTAAATTGGCTTATTGGGGATAGCATACCTAGTTTCAGATTCAGACTTATCTCCGCTTCCTACCCTGCTAGCACCAACTATTTTGCAAATGCATGGTATGGTTGGAGTTGATGTAGAAAATCTTTGCAATTTTTTTAGAAGTATTTTGAGATTTCTTCCCACCCTCCCTTTTTTTTTTTTCCTTCTTATGATTTTCTAACGGAAATTACAAAAGTCATCCACATCTGCCCGTTCCATATACGGTGGAGTAAGTGTTTTCCGATCAAAATTGACCGGAAGGTTTTCGTAGACAAATTGACAAAAGATTTAGAGTCAAATTTCCAAAAATAAAAAAGTTTATGTCCAAATTAACTGTAAAGCAATAAGTTTAAGACTTTTCGGTTAAATTTTTGGTAAGTTATGGGTAAAATAATCTTTCATAACTTTTCTTTAAAGGGCGGGATTTTTCTTTGATGTGTATAAGTTCTCAGGATTTTATGATTCATAATATATATATATATATATATATATATATATATATAAGTTGTCCATATTTCAGAAATTAAAACGAAAAAACAACGAAAGCGTCTCACCTGTCGGAGTTCATTCTGTTCACCAGAAAATTGAAGTCTGCCTCAGAGAAAGAGAGAGAGAAGGAAAGAAGGAAAGAAATGGAAGTGAGGGAATCGCGTAGAACGACGCGTGGGTTAGGGTTCTTCTTCGTAGCTCTGGTTTGCTTGTTGTGCGATTCGATGATCGTCACCGTGGACGCTTCGGTCCACGATTACTTCAACGAAGCCTTCACCTCGCGCTCCAACGCCTTCTTCTTCCATGGCGGCAGCGAAGGCCTCCATGCTCCCCGGTCCGCGATCCCGCCTCCAACGGCTCCTAACGTCACGACGAGCCCCAAGGGGAAGTCCTTCATCAGGTATGGGATCTTTCGTTTTTTCTGCTCCGGCTCCGATTCAGCTCCGAGTGGTTTTAGTTGTCTTGTCTTGTTGCTCTGGAAGTTTGCTGGTTGCTGGAATGTTATGCTGAAACAGTGAGATCGTTGAATTTCTTAGGTTCTATGTGGTTTATAAGTATGCCTTCGGGAATTTAATCGGAACACCTGAAATTGCCCACTAAGGAATTGTCTACGTTTCGAATGTAAGTTTTAGGACTTAATTGCATTTTGAAATAAATGATTGGGACTTGATTGGAAATTTTATGACTCGGTTGCATTTTCTGGTAGAAGAGGTTTGGGACTACGTTGCATTCCTTACATAAGGTTTAGGACTTAAGGTTGCAGTCTACTCGTTCTCTCTTTTTTTTTTTTAATCTTCGAGGGGGTGTTGGAATTTCTTCGTTTTACTCTGCATCAATGATTGAGTAGAGCTTTCGCTGAAGGTCCAAGAAGTTGGTGATTCATTGCAAGGTTATAATGGATCTTTTTCTGTTCTTGGTTATTGTGGAAGAACCGTTTCTTCCGTCAATTGTATGTCGGGAGGTCTAAGGAAAAACCTTTTTCTCTATTGAAATCCTAGTAACAAGTTTTTTAATGTTTTGCTGTCTCTAAATTCTGCCGATTTTCTTTCCATGTGATGGTTCAGGTAATGTGAGTATCATATTTGTACCTCATGGTGTGCCTGCTTTCCATTTCTTTTGATGTGCCGGCTACCTGCTATATATATACGCGAACACGCGCGTTCGCACCAAATAAATAGCCTGAACTTAATGCATATCGTTACTGGATTGGAGGCAGCATTGTAGTCTCTGTTTAAACATCTTTTTTGTTCAAACCTTCGTCAATCTTGGTTTGGAGGTTTTCCCTATGATTGTTGATATTGATTTGACTTCTTTATCTTGATTCCACAACTTAGGTTTGATGACGTCACCTTCATAAGAACAAAGGAGTCTGCTAATGCACAGCATGATATGCAACAGAATACTGGCTTGGTGGAGGCTATCATACTTGATATAAAAGATCGGAAAAGGATTGGAGGTTCTTATTTGAAATCTGATATGATATGTTGCACTCCGCAGTTGGCTGATGAGGGAGGCTGCAAATTAGGTGAAGTTATCATTCAGATAAACCCAGATAACCCTGAATGGCCTAAACGCATACAAACTTTCTTTGCTGGGAAACATCAAGAAACAAAAATGGAGAGTGTGACTATTGAGATCAATAAGACGGGGATGTACTACTTGTATTTTATGTTTTGTGATCCACAACTCAAGGGTACCATAATTAAAGGGAGGACAGTATGGAGAAATCCAAGTGGTTATTTGCCTGGAAAAATGGCTCCTTTGATGGTAGTGTTTGGTTTAATGTCATTGGCTTACCTTGTACTTGGACTTATATGGTTTTTGAAGTTTGTTCAACGCTGGAAGGATGTCATACAGTTGCATTACCACATAACTGCAGTTATTGCTCTTGGAATGTGTGAATCGGCTCTTTGGTACTTTGAATATTCCAACTTAAACTCTACTGGAAAAAGACCGATGGGAATCACGATATGGGCCGTCACTTTTACTGCTGTTAAGAAAACACTCTCAAGACTTCTCTTACTGGTTGTGTCAATGGGTTATGGAGTGGTGAGACCTACCCTTGGGGGCATAACCTCAAGAGTGCTTCTTCTTGGTGGAACATATCTAGTTGCATCCGAGTCGTATGAGCTCGTTGAACATCTTGGGAATATCAACGACTTTTCTGGAAAGACGGCATTGTTTCTGGTTTTGCCAGTTACATTTCTGGACGCTTGCTTTATATTGTGGATCTTTTCATCATTATCCAAAACTCTGGAGCAGCTTCAGGTACTTCTCTTTTTATTTCAACCAGAAACCTCTCATGCTTTTTTTGCCTTTATCTGTTGTACATAGCTAATCATATTCTTAGTTATTTAGGAGTAGCAGCTAATTGGTAGAATGATTTCTAGTGTTGTTCTGGGAGCATCTTTTAATTATGTTCATTACTAGAGACATTTGTGAAGTTGATGTTTGGTAAAGACAGGTATGAGGATGAAGATCTTATTACAATAGTTATGTTTTCCTTTTTGGGTGAAAGGAATATTTTCATTGCATATCGATATTTCAATGTTATCGCAATCTACTTGTATCATATCGCTAGCAAAACCTTTTTTTTTTTGGGGGGCCGGGGGGGGGGGGGTGGGGTTTCAAAAACTGGGAAAACCCTATTTACAATCCTTTTCTGCAAATGTTTCTCAACTTAATCAACAAAGCAACTAAAGAAGAACCTTGAATGAAGTCATAATGTCCCATTTGGCATGCTGTTGAAACAGGTCTTCCATCTCCCTTTTGGTTTGATGTTTTTCAATCTCTTGTGCAGATGAAGAGAAATATGGCTAAATTAGAGCTTTACCGAAAATTTACCAATTCTCTTGCTGTATCTGTGCTACTTTCAATTGCTTGGATTGGCTTTGAGGTAATGAACTTTGTCCTCTACGAAATGATATTTAACCATTGCATAATGCTTGGATATGATTGATATATGTGAGCCGATAATATGATCAAATAACATCTAACGCCAGCGCAATTCTGAATTGTTCTGGTCCAGTTATACTTCAATGCTACAGATCCATTGAGTGAGCTGTGGCAAGTTTATTGGATCATTCCAGCATTCTGGACTATTCTTGCGTACAGTCTCTTGGTTGTTATTTGCATTCTCTGGGCTCCTTCACGCAACCCAACTAGGTATGACATATATGCTTTCAGTGTTCATTACTTTTTGCTACCGCCTTTAGTATAATAGCAAATGTTGGCTCTGAAGGGCCTCCACATTTGACTTTGACCTCCATATTTGTTCCTGTGCTTGTTTGGTGCAATCAGAATTAAAGTTAGACATGTACTTGGAATGTTCTTGCATTTTTTCCGCTCTGCTTGTATTCCATTACCAACAGGAGTGGCATAAATTTCTTGATCTGCTATTCTGAGTCTTTTTAGATTTCTATGTCGGGACTTTTTTTCATTGGGAGCCAAATTAGACCGCAGTCAACTGAATGAATAGTGAACTTGTTTCGGTATAGTAAACAGTTGTACACTGCTGCATACTGTACCCTGCAATTTGATGGGGCAAATGTTAAATAGAAACTCTATAGTCTTGATGAATCGATATGCATTTTTGTTTTTCATGACTGGGAGGTATGCATGCTGATATATTAGCTTGTGAGTTCTCTGCAAAAAAGAAAAATGGAAGGAAATGGAGGATACCCTGGAATGCTGGACATTAAATTTATTTGCTGTCTGTTTCTTCCTCAATTCAAGCTTCACTGAGTCTGGATATCTTTGTCCTGATATATTAGCTTGTGAGTTCTCTGCAAAAAGGAAAAATGGAAGGCAATGGAGGATACCCAGCTGGAATGCTGGATGCTAAATTTATTTGCTATCTGTTGCTTCCTCAAATCCAAGTCACTGAGTCTGGATATCTGTCTTGTCCTGTCTCATTGATCCCTCTACGATCTTTACATTTATTTACACTTTGTAATCCTCCAAAGCAGACAAGGAAATGGTGACGAGAATTAGATGATACAATATCGCCACAAGAAGTAGATGATATAATGTTGTTTCAAGTGGCAAACATAGTCCTATTCCATCTACTCACTTTATTTGGTCATCCTACTATGGAGTTTTTGAATTTTGACTGAGCCACGTGAATTAATGTTGATAATCTTGCCAATGCGTTTTCATTGTCTTAGACATGATGGCAGTTCTTTTGAATCTATTCTGTGCCCTATGCTTCACGACAGTTCTTTTGAATCTCTTCTCTTCCCCATGCTTCTAATGGTTTCCTTCATTTACTGTAATCATCCTTGTTTGGTTTGTCAAGGCACTGTTCAATGTGGTAATGTTTTGTTGAACGAATCTAAATGGTTTGCGACTTGTAGATATTCGTACCTGGAAGAGAATGAAGATGTCGAGGAGGGCATCTCTTTGACAACTGGTAGCAAGGCGACAGGTGATAGTGTGACCAAAGTTGGAGAAGACCTTGAGGAGGATAAGCGTGAATAGATGGCACTCTCTCTGCCGTGATGTCATATTTCTCTGTACATTTTGTTGCAAAGTTCATGGCTGTACCAACTACAGACGTGCGACTGATATGTTCATAGAGTTTGCAGACGGGGAAGGGAGCAATACTGACGAGATACTGTGGATTTACAGTGTGAGGACGCCTGTATCTCTAGTTCCGATTTTTCTTCCTCCTGTGATTATTTAATAGACAAGGAAATGGAGCTGAGAAATGAGAAGATGTCTGATAGAGGATCTTGACTCTGCGCCCCTCTTTCTCCCCCATGTGACGATTACTCATAGTTGACGTCTTTCCGTTAATGTAATTCAATACCTTGTTGGTATCTTTCCCGGTATGCACTCGGATGTCATGCATGATGGTTTTGGTTCCTTTTCATTGGAATTGGATATGCCTGATGGCGGGCTGTGCATTGTTGAAAACGATTCAGAGAATGCAATAACCACTAAAAGTTAGATATGGTGGCCTGAATGAGCTGTGAAGGGAATGGGACATCGAACCAGTCATAGGGAGACTACCGGGTACTTGAAGAAGTTCCGCGCGCTAATTTTGGACCCGAAAGGAGAATACTATAAAAGACGGTCGCACCAGATTCACCGACATGATACTGCTTCAAATTCATGTCATGTAGAAGAGAATGCATTCAATCAAAATTTTCTTCTTTCTTCTTCTAGGAGCCCCGCAGCAGACTGGCTATTCCTTCTTTTCCTCTTTCTGGTGATGGTAATTGATCAGGGTCATGCTCCATAACATTCACAGTTTAGTTGACCTTATGCCCTGTATAGTAAAAGGGTAAAGATCATTTTGATTACTGTCAAATCTATGCCCAGCAATTACGCTTGGTGCCACATTTATCATTGCAAATTTGGCGGCAAGAAGATCCTGTTTGCCGTGAATCCAGACCTGTAGGTAAATATTGGCAGTTCGAAAGAACAATGGAAGTTTCTGTCGATAGTTATTTTTCAAAACCAAAATCATGGGCATACATAGATAGGTGCATGTCTACACCACATTAGAATGATCGCCTCTAAAATTTGTTTTTCCCGCACGTACTTCCCCGGGGTATATCACTGCTGATAAAGATCGGAAATACTTGCTGAACACGTATCATCGGAACTTGGACATACGCGATTCTATCACTGCAAAGAGAACCTCATCTAACATCTACAAGCTCCCCTGGACATCTGTCTCTCTCACACAAACACACAGGTAAACCCCTTGCAAAAACCTTTGCAGCAGACAATACCTTGATGTTTCTGTATCGTAACTGCTGTCTTCAATATGGCACTAGTCAGGTCAACGCAATTCTTTGTTTTTAATCGGAAGAGAGAAGAAACGTCGGTAGACAATCTCTTTTTTACTGCACCTATTATGATCATCACCGGACCCTCCGGCGCTTGAAAGTTCCGCCTCGCCTTTCAGTATGTACCGTGCTTATCTGGTGATGTCTTGACATCCTTGATGTCCGTGAACCTCTTCCCGAGGCGAAAGAAACGCGCCTAGACTTCAGCTTCATATGCCTGTGGCGGTGATGGCGATGGTGCCGGCGGCTACGGTTGCCATATGAAGCAAGAGGGCCTTCCGTCCTCTCTCTGAGTAGCTTCCTTTTCCTACTTGCGCCGAGATGACGACTCGAATAATCGTCACTTACGTCGCTCAGGCCATGTCCTGCTTCAAAGTCTCGGAAGCGGCGTCGCCCCCGGTATACCCGCTTGGTGCTTGTTATCTTGTACCACACGAAACAGCAAGTGTGCCCGAGCGCGTGCCAGTACGTCTCGCACGCCGCCCAGCACATGTTACAGAGGCTTCTCCCTATGCACCGGCAAATCCCCAGCTTGAAAAGCAGATACAGGAACAGCAGAGCTGAAAACCACCGCATCCACATGAAAATGATACATCTTTTACCGTAGTCTCAACCAAAAAGTGCAACGGAATAAGAACAGGAGGACTGATTTCTGGTTAGCAAATCAAATCTATTATTAGCCTAGTGAAGCGAAGCTCGGTGGCCAGCGGAGAGAAACCACAATCCGAACGGGGAGATAATAAGGGAAATGAGTACATTACCTATGTAGCAGAGGACACATATCAGCAAGAGTTTGATCAGATTCGTGACGCATAGGTGCTCGATGAAACAAACTACGTCCCACGGCCCGGAGCATAGTTCCCTGCATCAGTGCAAAACAATGGGAAACTGGGTAAAATCATGGAAACCGGAACAATGAGGGGAAACAGAAAGGTAACTTTGAGATTTTTTTTATGTAGACGAAAGATGAATCGCCCGTGAACGATATCGAGTAATGGCAGAAACATTTTTTTTTTTTTTGGTTACAAGCTCTGCGCCGCAGGCTGTTTTTGTAAATTTTTGCCAAATCAAACCAGGAGATATTACCACATGAACAATAACTGAAAATAACAGCCCAGAAGTTGTAATTGGCAGAATGTTATTAAGAAAGCGCTTACTCGCACGATCCGCCGAAAATGGTCTTGAACGGAGCGGCGACAGCATTTCCGACAGCGGCGCCGACGCTATTGGCAGCTTTACTTAGAACACCTCCCATTGCTTTATGTGCCTTTCTCCATCCAAATCAGCGCCTGAGAAAATCGTAAATTGCAACACTAATGTCATTCCCCAGTGGTAAAAGGATAACACAAGAGGGACAAAACGATCCTCCAACTTCTGTTCTTTTGTTTCACAACGTTTCATCGCCACTGTTCTGGTTCACATCACGATTAGCAATGCAAAAGCACGAGGCTTTCCGCCATCCCGAATTCATCGAAAGCATCCGGCGAAAAAGGAAAATGGGCCGCTCGGTTACATCACACGGTCTCATCGTTTTCTAAACTCAGTGTCCCGGCTATAACGCAAACAAGAACAAAAGGAAACTGCACGTGAAGCAGAGATTGGAGGAACACTTTCTAATGTGAAAACTCTTCGGGTCCGGCCAATGTTCACCGGATGCTTCGGGCGGCGACGTGCACTCCTAGGATGCCTTTTTGTTGCCCAAAGCAGCCTCTGCTTCGGAAGGAACAATGAGAGGGGATGTCAGAAACCCATTTCAGAATACGTTCGACAGAACAGAATGCTCAAGAAAGTGATGGAAGCACCAAGATCATCTATGGGATTCCCGTCGGAACAGACGACAAGACCATCAATACACAGATTTCCTGACAGGCTTCTCCTTCCATGACCATTAGAGACGACAAAATCTGAGGAGGGAGAGGCCAATGGGAACCACTTTTTCAAATGTTAGTTAAACTCGAAGGAGAGGATGAGCGAACGGTCACCATCCCACCTTTATCTACAGTAGTTTAATTCAGTTTCTCCTATCGCTTTTTGATTTAATATTTATGCGACGCCTAATTGTGTAGGTAACTACCTTCCACTCTCCCTTTTAAACTTATATGCCAGCAGTCATGCAAGGGAAAAGTGCTGAAAAAGTTCTAAACATATCGCATTGGTACCCCAATTAAATCATAAACCTTTCAATTGAATCAATTTAGTCGTGAACATTTTCACATTGATATCATTTCAGTCAATCTGATCAACTTATGCAGCAAATCGACGATATAAACGCCAATCGCCCTACGTGACACGACCGGCGCTAATGTGAAAACTTAATATTCGTTAATAATAATTTTTTTACGTTGATATTTTTCCTTTTTTCTTTTTTTTCTTGCCCTTTTTGCTGGTGGCCAAGCAGTGCTTGGGCGAGGGCAGGGGCCAATGAGGCCCCCCTTGCCAAATATGGTGAGGTCGATCCTCACCCCAGCCAAAGCGGCCTCACGCACCATAGGCAAGGGTCAACCAGGCTACCGGCAAAAAGAAAAGGGGAAGAAAAGAAAAAAAAAAGAAAAAAAAATAAAAAATATATATATATATATATAAACTGTATAAAAAAATAATTTCATTATTATTAAAAATGTCCAAATCAGCATCGGCCATATCACGTAAGATGCTCGGTGCCCACATCAACGATTTTCGGCCCAAATTAGCCAGATGGACCGAATTGGTACAGGTATGAAGAGATTTAGGATTAAATTTGTCAAATTAAAAAGTTTATGACTGAATTGATATCAATACAGTAGATGTATCACCTTTTCGATACTTTTTTCTCATGCACGGTTCGCCCGCACGCACGACGAGTTTCGCGCCGCGCCGTTGGACCGGACTCTTTTTCGGTAGTTATCACACGTAAAATCCTCCATTTCCTCGTCATTTTCAACCCCACGTTTCGCGAACAAAGCGAACGAGTCACAGCGACCGCTGGGGCAAGACGAGGGGCATCCTTACATCCCTCTCGCGTGCAAAACCGGACGAAGAACGACGATGCATGAAATTGACAGTACGAACTACAGGAGAGAAACATGAGGTGGCCTCAATCGAAACATCCCGAATTAATTACGCTAATGAATCCCAACGACCAACCCATGCATGCTCAACTTCCCCCGACACACGTGTCCCATGATCAAAGCACCCCGCTACGACTTTTCAAGTTTTCCAAGTTCCTTCGTCCTAGTCTCTTCTTGTTTCTTGAAAGTGATAATTACACGAATTATCTTTGAACTCTGTTTCAATAGATAATATGATCCATGAACTTTAATCAAATATCTAACGTAATTTTTAAATTTTTAACTTGATTGATATGATCCTTAAATTTTTGGAACATGTTAGACTTAATGCTTGAATTATAGAAAGACGTGTGATGTAATCCTTTCATTGATTCAAATTCAGGGGAGAAGTCGAGCATTTTTAAAAAATTCGGAGATCATATTGGCTAAATTAAAAGTCCATGTACCACATTGTACATTGAGTTAAAGTTTAAAGGCCATATCTGTCAAATTAAAAATTTAGGGATTACATTACACATCACATCAAAGTTTTAGGAAATATTGTTTTTTTGAACCATTCATTTTTTACGAAACAAATGGAGTCGATAAAGGGTGATTTTTAAGAATGGAATAAAGTGGCTTCCTAGATCGGATAATCTTGCTGCAATCAATAAATTCTCTCTGGAGCAAATTGTTGAGCCGAACGTCAGCATCCATCTTCAAAAGAAAAATTCAACCATAAAAAACGGGTCAACAATGTTTTACCGTGCCTCTGATAAATATTATAGGAACCGCAGATCCGATAGCAATGGGAAGAGTTGTCAAGATTCGGTCTCAAAACATGTACTCTATATCATGTAAGGTGTTGGCACCAAAATAAATCGCCTGTTGAGACACATGCTGTACATGTGAGAAATCAATACATGGATAAATCACGTGAGGAATCAACACATGTACAGAACACGTGAGGAGTCAACACCTGAGCAAGACACATGAAAGGTCGGCACACGTGAAGAGAAGACCTTCAGATAGAGAATACAAAAAGGCCTAATAGGCATCATTTGAAGAAGTTATTAAATCAATTAGTAAAATTGAGAGTTAACAAGAAAGCAACCCCGCAAAATTCCACGTTTTTCAAGGAGCGCCAAAGAATACGAAAATTGTCTCCTTGAACTTCATGACAGGGGGATAAGTTTGAAGTGCGTAAGGCTATTTCGGGTCAAGGAGTCTACAGAATGTGGACGACATAGGGCTAACTCCCTCACGATCAAAAGGGAACTGGTAAGTGTCTTGTTGACAGTTACTGGGTTAACGAATTTCAAAGCATCAAGATGTAGGAAATGTGGGCACGGTCGACACTAATGGAAATTGAAGAAAGGCCCCAATAGTATCGGTTATCTGGAGTCAAATAACTACTCGACGACTGGATCAAAAAAGATTCCAAAAGACCATGAAAGACGGCAATTGTTAGCACGCTATGATTGAAACCGCTGAAGAACAATTACCACTCCAACTATTATAAATATCACCATGCATCAATAGAGAAGCACTTGAATAAATCAACAAGTTTATCTTATCTTTATTTATCGTACTTCATTTATTTTTCTTAGCTGTAGCTTTCAGATTCTCGTCATCAAATCAAACTTTGGCGTTTATCTTTATCTCAGATATTATGCCATGGAGTTGAACTTTTGTGCATTATCAAAGCGTATTCAAAGCACTGTCGCCGAGTCAAACTCTGATACTATTTTGGGTGCGCTCTCATTATCATTGAAGGAAATGTGCTTGTAAGGGCATACCATCAAGTCAAATTCTATTTTTGGTTTACGTTTGTACAATTTTTTTCTTATTTCGATTTTATTTGTGTCGATTCCTTTAAATTTGTACTTATAGACTCTCATCATCAAGTTAAACTCTAGTCGAGACAATACTAGTGTAATTCTATTAGATTACTAACTTCGTACGTTGATTTTTCTGACTATCTAGAACTGTCCTGCCCAAAATTGTCACAAAACATCTTATTGCATTTAAAAGTCAAAGTACAAATTTCGGTGAAAAATATTTTGTCGTTGAGCAATTCCGATGAACATAAGGTAAATCATTCTTTTAATGTTCTACCGTGCCTCTGATAATATTATAGGAACGACACGTCCGACAACAATGGGAAGAGTTGTCAAGATTCGGTCTCGATCTTGCATGATCTATTGACATATAGATCAAGCCCGTCTAGACCACTACTCATGCGAAGTCCGTTATGAAGATCTCGTAATTAATGAATGAAATGATGTCGGTAGATGTGATCTCCATTTCATGCAATAGCTTGCAGACATGTCGGTCTTAGTGAAAACGTTGGAATCACAATTAATGCCCGGCAGCAGCCAAATGACTAAGCATGGAATTAAGACTTATCAATTACTCTCTTGTCGCTCGCACCGGCCAACTAATACTCAGCTTCCCTCAACACCTGTCGAATTTTGAACCCTTCCCCGCTTTCTATATAAACTCGCAAGCCCGATCACATTTAGACTCACCCAAAAGTTTTCACGCGCTCCGGCACAGTTCTCCTCACTCATACAGCTCGGAGAGTTCACAATGGCTCCCTCTGCAGTGTTGAAGCTGGCCTGTGTGCTCCTCGCGTGCATGGTGGCAGCAGCTCCGGTGGCCCGAGCTGCAGTCACGTGCGGCCAGGTGACTGGCGCTCTGTCCCCGTGCATTCCCTACGCAAGGGGCAGCTCGGGGCCTGTGCCGGCATCCTGCTGCAATGGGATCAGGTCGCTCAACTCGGCGGCTCAGACCACTCCGGACCGCCAGACTGCCTGCAAGTGCTTGAAGTCGGCCTCGGGAAGCATCTCCGGCCTCAATTATGGAGTCGTCGCTGGGCTTCCGGGGAAGTGCGGGGTGAACATCCCTTACAAGATCAGCCCCAGCACCAACTGCGACAGGTATGTTGTGCTTTTTTTTAGTCTCGTGGTCTGAAGGCGCGACCAAACCTTTATTTTCACTTGACCACATATGGTCAGCATGTCACATCACATATGTGTTGCGTAAAAACACATAATTTCTTCGTATCTAGAGCGGCTTTTTTTTTTCTTTCTTTCTGTTTTATTTCTTTTTTATTTTGTTATTCTGAAGTTTACATTTGGGAAGCTGATTGTTAGATGTTTTGTTGCAGCGTGAAGTGAAAATTGGATCGTTTTCAGCTTCTGGAGATAGCAAGACTAGTTAGCTTCGAATAAAACGAATGTACGAACCAATAGTTGGTTCGCAACTTGGATTATGTATGACTAGTTTCCTTTGCTCGTGCTATGTAATAATAAAAATATATATGATCTATGTTTATTAATATATTTATATATGAAGTTGAAATGAAGGAAACTATAAAATGTTTCCCTTTTTCTCTGCGTAATTTTTTACTTCATGTTTTTCTTTTTCATTATTTTTCTCATGCCGGCATATTTCAGGAAAAAAAAAAGGAGGGGGGGGGGAGCAGAGGTGTCGAGATGAAGGGATGGACGGAGCCAAGAGAAAATGCTATTAAGCTTGAATTAAGAGCAAAACTGGTAGTTTACAAATGCTATAATCTCCTTGACAATCATGTTAAGCTCAATCTCATCGCTATTATTATGACTAACGCGAAAGCGTTAAATAAAAGGAACAATATGCGTAAGAAATAAATTGCAGAAAGCTAAGTTTAAACAGGGAGTGGTTTACGTAATCTGAGGGTGTCGTTTATGCCATGGAGAGAAATCGACGAGGTGGTTCTGCTATGATCGGGAGGTCGAAGATCGGGACCTCTCGAATGCTTGCAACTAGGTGTATCCCTATCCTATATATACCAAAAGCAACGAGATGTCAATCACAAGATGAAGTTTTTCTCAAGCTCTGAACATTCTTGGACGATGGCTTTCAAAGATTTCTAGGATTTCACTAGTTTATATATTCAAGTATAACCTAGATATTTAATTACATCGTAAAACTCGTCAGTCTGTGTGGGGTCGATCGACAAACACAGCCTCGCAACTATTGCTATTCTTGGGTATTGGGTGTGGTTCATCCTTCACATTAATAGGAAGGCACGGGGATCTGCTTCCTAAAAATTCATAGGGCTTTTTATAGTTCAAGCTCGTATTTTATTAGTAGGTTGAGCTTGGCCCTCATGAATAATTACTCTTCTTTATAACATCTTTCTACTATAATTGAAAGTTGTATCTTGATATCTTTTTCTTGCCTTTGAACCATATTAAATTGTGGATGTGCACCTAATGCTAAAATTGGAAAGATTATCGGTCGACCGTTGTTTGGTCGGGTGGTCTACTGCTTCCGTCTTTGTGCCCACGTCAACGCTCTGAGATCCTGAAAGGCATCAATCTCCTGTCGGTTTCCAACCGTTCGTTCGACATAACTTTGAGTTACCATAAACACACGTGCAGTTCAATAAGTTGATGGGGCCGATCCTAGAGTGAGACCAACTCGAGCTTATTAACATATCTCGATATCTCTATGTAGAACTCCATTGCACGAGCAGGTATTGAGTGCACACAACGCATGGGGGCAAAATTCACATGCACTGCTAGATCAACGGGGTATTATCACGTGGAACTAACCTCATCCGACGGTGCTCACATGCTCGGAGAGTACCTAATACTTTTCCCTATCTTCACTCCAAGGTTCTAGCCAATGAATCAAGAGCAAATTAGATACATCGATTATTTCACACTGCATCGACTATCTGATCGTGAGATTCTAGCCCACTACGACCTTGTAAGTGCGTCTTAATAGGGATGAACCATCTCTTTGTGCTAGGGCATCTGATCATTGATGCAAATAGCTGAGTACTCATTTTCAGAGGTAGAATTTCCGACCCATTAGCCCAAGATGTAAAATGGGAGGGGACACACTTTGAAGATCCGCTCTGTGGAGACCTTGATCGAAGAATGGTACGTGATATTAAATTATAAGGAATGAGACACACAAGATACCCGCAAGTTAAATAGTTCATGAAACCATGAGGATTCTTTCAATCCTAAAGTTTAAATTGTAAAACGATGGAAGGCTATACATATATAAGGACCTAACAAACCTCATAGGCGAAAAATATGGAGTATTTTCGCACCATTTTAGGCTTAATACCCTATAAAACGTCCAACTTTAGCTCTTGTCCTAATTTTACCTTTTATCTCATAAAATATCTCTAACTTTAGGTTAAGTCCCCATGCTAGCCTAAATTTTTTTTTGTCCCATAAAAAATCCTCAACTTTAGGTCCTGTCCCATTTATATGCTAAACTTTATTTCGGTCCTATGAAAAACTCTCAAGTTGAGGTCTCGTCCTAATTTTATTGCCTCCTCCCAATTTTACACTAAAATTTTTTACAATCTCATAAAAAATACAAACTTTAATTGAGCCATAAATATTGCCCTTCATCCCAAATGTCATTTTGACAACCGAGAAATGAAAACTCCTAAGAATGAGCAATTCAGGAATCCAGAGTGCAAGCTCTCCGATTGTGAGAGATGGAACATTCCCAAGCACAAGAAATAAAAAATCAAGCACAAAATCACTAAGGAAGATTTTAACGAAGGGTTAATGGAGGTAGATTTATGACTCAAGTAGAAGTTGGAGATCTTTCGTGAGACAACAAAATTAGAGTAAAATTGAAATTAGAGATAAAGTTGAGATTTTTTTATGAGATTAAAAAAAGTCTACAACATAATTGATATCGAACCTGAAGTTAACGGTTCTTTATGAGACAAAAAAAAAGTTTATGGAAAAATTGGGAATGAACCTAAAGTTGAAGGTTTTTTATTGGAAAAAAAAAATAAGATAGAATTGGGACTAAACCTAAAGTTAGAGGTTTTTTATAAGGTAAAAGTAAGAATTTAGACAATAGCTAAAGTTGGAGGGTTTTTAGGGTATTAATCCCACCATTATAACTCAATATCGTTTGTTGTGCATCTCGACGTCCAGCGATTGCAAACCACTACGCATTGAGTTGCCAAATCTAGATTGTAATGGAACACTCCGGGGTGACTATTTTTCTACACAGCTCAACTTGATCCAGCCCTTGAATGTAAGAAAACATCAAACTGTTTTAACTTTAATACTCAGCACTTAAGTTCAATTTAAAAAAATTCCGATTTTTATCTTTTGGTTTGGTGAAACAATCGCTGAGTTTAGGCAACATTTTCTCCCATATTAAGAGTGAAATGCAAAGCCGAACCATTGAACTAGTTTGTCATCTCTAAATAATTAAGAAAAGAAACTGAATTGGACATAAAAAGAAGAGTGATTATCGACATGAGAGAATTGATGGTTGATCATGAAAAATGGTGATGATTCCAATAAAGTACATAATCTCTAGAGACATGTTGGCTGGTTGTTTGTAAACAAGACCAAATTGCACATTGCTCAGAATGACAACAATAACAACTTTTTCTTTTTCGTAATTCTCTCCTCTTTTGATTCTTTCACAAAAGTTTGATAGCACATTTAAGGTGAAACTTGAAAAATGTAAATTGAGTATTGCGGAACTCGTTTCTCTATGGCTTTGGCGTATATCCTAGGGGTATATATATATGTTTTAAATCTGGCAGCAATAACAGTGAGGGAAATTAATATCTTAAGGACAGTGATCTTGCATCATAGCATCACAGAACTATAAATTATGGATCATATCTTCATTAGCAATCAAATTTTCCCTACACGAACATATTGTAATTTGTTGCTACACCGTAGCGCCCTCCTTCATCCATTGTATTTCCCTGGCACATACTAAATTAGTGTCCACTAATGCCTTCACATATGCACCTTAACATAACTAATGACAATAAACGACTTCTAAATTCAAATACACCACCATCTCAAAATGCATGATTACTCTCAATAAATTATTTTTTAAATGAATTGCTAAGCCGAGCATTAGCACAATTTTTTTTTTCAAAAAATTGTGAACTCTATAAGAAATAGGTCGATAACATTTAACCGTGCCTCTCATAATATAGTAGGATGACGGACCCAATAAAAATGAGAAGGATTGTCAAGATTCGAGTTCGAAACATTACTCCAACGTTATGCAATACATACAATTTTTTTAAAAAAGTTAAAGTTGTTATAAAATGGATCAACAATATATAAACACGATATTCAACAAGTACTAATTTGGAAACATTATTTGTTGCGCAGTAATAACATACCGATAGAACTATCTGGTTAAGATAACTGCAAGTTATTATTGCCTAAACTACTGAGCTTATTCATTGACTTCTAGGAAAAAATATTGCGTGAGCCAAAAACTATATTGATTAAGCCCGTCTAAATTGTCGATCATGTTGGGTTCCTAATGAGACGCACAATTAACGATGGAGATGATACTGATCCATGCGAACGTTAGGAAAAGTTGGCCAAAAGTTCTAAATTTATTATATATAGACTAATTCAATCATAAATCTTTTAATTATGCTAATTTAATATTAATTTTTTTAAAATATTTATCAATTTAGTTATAAATCTTTTGATGATTTGTTACTATGATCTTTTAGGAAAATGCCCAAATAATATATTTGGGATTAAATTGGTAAATTTTCAAAAGTCTAGGATTAAATTAATAATAATAATAAAAAACGGTAAAATCATGCAATAGCTCTCCATTTGTGACACGTACTGAGGGACAAAACATGTCGGCCTTTTGTCAGGGAAGTGATGACTAAGCATCATGAGGTTGCCTGAAATTAAGACATCCAATTACTCTCTTATCACTCGCAACGGCCAACTAACACAAAACCTCCTTGGACACGTGTCGAATGTTCAACCCTTCCCCATTTTCTATATAAACTCACGTACCCAATCACATTTAAACTCACCCAATTTGCTAGAACAATGGCTTTTACATACTGCACAAAAGTTGGTCTTAAAATACATAAGCTCGGAGAGTTCAGAATGGCTGCCTCTACACTGTTGAAGCTGGCCTGTGTGCTGCTCGCGTGCATGGTGGCGGCGGCGGCAGCTCCGGCAGCTCGAGCCGCGGTAACATGCGGCCAGGTGACGGGTGTTCTGGCCCCATGCATTCCCTATACGAGAGCGGCGTGGGGCCTGTGCCGGCGTCTTGCTGCAACAGGATCAGGTCGCTCAAATTGGCAGCTCAGACCACGCCGGACCACCACACCGCCTGCAAGTGCTTGAAGTCGGCCTCGGGATGCATCTCCGGCCTTAATTACGGAGTCGTTGCCGGGCTTCCAGGGGAGTGCGGGTTCAGCATCCCGCACAAGATCAGCCCCAGCACCAACTGCGACGGGTACGAGATTTTAGTCTCAAGTTCCGAAGGCGTGACCAAACCTTATTTTCCCTTGTGAAGTTCACAGTTGCGAGGCTGGTCATTAGATGTTTTGTTGCAGCGTGAAGTAAGGATGGATCATACGAGTGCTTTTTCAGCTTCGGAGTTAGGAAAAAAAGAACAGTTGTTGGATCGGCTGGACGAAAAATAAAAAGAAAACAAGAAAGAGAAAAAAAAAATAAACAAAAAATTTTGCAAAAAATTATGCACGTCAGCAGCACTAGTCAATGTGATTTCAGTTCAAAATTGACATAGTGGGTTAAATTGACATAAATACAAAAATTTCATGACTCGGTTGACAAAAAAAAAAGTTTATAACTAAATTAGTATAATTATAATAAGTTTAGCATTTTTTTAGTAAAAACAACCCCCTCCCCTCAAAAAAGAAAAATTAAGCCATCCCCTTCTAGGAAAAAACATTGCATGATCTACGGACCACATCGATCAAGCTCACTTAGACAATTGATTATGTGGAGTCCGTGGTCTTATTGACATGCTTAATGATTGAGATGATATTATGAGAAACGTGTCGGTCTTAGCCAGATGTGTACGAATAACAATTAAGGCCCAACAGCAACCAAATGGCCAGGCACCATGAGGTTTCATAAATATATTGTTGGCTCGTTTTCTAACCGCTCGAGAAGAAAAAGTTTTGTCTAACGATGATGACCAAAGCTAAACAAGTGCAATAGTGCGTGGACCATTTTCAATAGTTCTGTCTCAATTCTTTGCTTGTTTATTTCCTCAGAGACCACATATTGGGTCTGTGGTCTTGGACATTCACAAAGTATCGATACTAGAATTGAATGGAGTAAAAAAATTTCCTCCGACCCGATTTTAAGGAAAATATAGCCCGTCATTGCATGTAAAATGTTTTAAATCCGGGTCATTTACATAAGTCAAAGGGCGGGACTTAACCAATTTATGGGGTTTTAAGGTGTTGCAGAGTTCCTTATATAGTTAGATCTCTGTGCTCATGTATCTAATTTTTTAAAAGAAGCGTTATCCATCAAAACATTTGGAAATGTGTGTTCAGGATGGGGCTATACTTTTCTTTAATCCTTAGTTAGAGGAAGTTTGCTCATCCCATACCTCCGGTAAGTGACTTGAAAACTATGGATATTGTCCGCATGCAAATCGAAGTATATATCCATATTTATAATCTATTGCTCAAAGAAACGGGTTTCTACAACAGATCTGAGAGAAGCATGATTGCATCCATAACCTTTTCATAATTTTTTGAGGGAAAGTATCGAAAAAAACCCTAAACCCATTGCGTTTGTGTCAATTTGGTCATAAACATTTGGACCTAAAGTCAATTCAATCACAGCCAATACTAACATGGAACATTTTGTAATAATATATTAGTATTTTTTTTTTGTCTTTGTTCCACTCTTTCTTTCGATGGTTGGTGAGAGGATGCTAGTAAGGTTGCCCTGGCCAGATATGGCAAGGAACTCTCATCCTAGTTCAAGGCGACTTGGGTGAGGTCAACTCACTCGGGGGATGGTTGGCCTCGACGATGTTCGCCCTTGCCCTAGCGAGGCTGACCCTTGTTAGCCATCGAAAGAAAGAGGGGGAGGGGGGAGGAGACATAAAAAAAAAGAAGGAAAAAAATAAAGAACAAACAAAAAATATAAAATTATTAAAACATTATTGGAAAATGTCCATGTCAACGCGATTGCGCCACGTGGTCATCTGGTGTCCATGTTAACAACATCCAGCAAAAATTAGGTTAAAGGACTAAGGTGGCTTTAGATAAAAAAAAATTTTAAACTAAATTAGTATTAATAAAATATCTAAAATTAAATTGACACCATCCTTTTTTTTTTCCCAACTTTTCAACATTTAAAAAAGTGTACGTAAACAGAAGTCAGAAGAAGCTGACAGGCACAGATGCCCATGGCTATAACTTCACGCTTAAATATTTGAGCCCCATTAAGATTTTTTTTTAATATTTTGGGTCAAGGGTTTTTTTTTTTTTTGGTTCGAAATCAAGGGGCGTTGGCATAGTTAAAATAACTACTTGCGCATTTATTCCACGAATTGGGCGAAAAAAAGTTTTAACTGTGAAATTTCTTCAGGGCAGGGTGTTTTTTTTTTGGTCCTAAACATTACCTAAAAAGGCTTCATTTGAGCTCTGAATGTAAAATTTAAGGGATATTCTCGAGAGATGGGAAAGAAAAATATTTATCTTTAATTGAGGAAGAAGGTTTTTATAAAAGAAAACACCTTTTTTTTAATGCATTTTTCTAAGTGTTATAAGTTAACAATCAAAATTAAGAAAACTCTTTCCTGAATTACTAATTCGTGCAAAACAAACATACTTTAGACATTTATTAAGCTGCTGACAAAGACGCACCAGGTTTACTAAACAGACTCATGAAATTTTTACGTACGAGGTGCGGGAGATTTATCATAAAGATGCATTAGAAGCAGCAAGGCAAACCAAAAAATGTTAATTTGGACTAACGTTAGAAAGTGCGCTCCGCAAAATTATTAGATTAACTAAGAAAAAGGGGTATGTTTGTCGCGCGAAAAATTCATCATAAAGAAAATGCTTTTTGAAAATTTATTTCTTAAGAAAATATTTTTCTCCCTCTTCGAATTAGGAAAGTCATTTTCCTAACTTTATGAAAATTGCGTATTTACTTTAATCGTAAATATTTTTTATTGGCTGTTCATTTTCAGCAAATGCGAAGGTTGGAAGAATTTATTCGTGAAAAAAATATTTGGATCAGACAAACGCATCCTAAATGTTTATCTAAAGTCTTGGGAAACCGATCAACCAGGGTAAAAACTCACCCTAGATTTCATATGTTGTGTTCATAGAAGCAGATCCAATCGGGGCTCAACAGACGAAGAAAGCGAAAGCATTCAAACCACACCGACAACTACTCAACCGCCAACATTAATCTCCTGTACACGGATGCACACGTGTCGCGCAACCAATCGCCCTCTTCTTAACCATCGAAAGTTGTGAACCCTACCCACTCCCAAAATGCATTTATCCGGCTGAGCAAACCGGCTCGACCGGGTCAAGAAGATCGCTCAAATCGGATCGAAACTAGCGATTCAGTTTGCTAGGATTGCTTTGACCCCCTAAAAAAAGAATTATGCTAGGACTCTCTTTCACATTCTCACAACATGCATGCTGGCGGCGGCGGCTGCTCGAGCCTTAAACCTGTGTCTTGTGGTCAAGGGCGTTCCGGCTCAGGGCGTTCCCCCATTCGAGAAGCGACACGTGGCCCATGCCGGCGGCCTGCTGCAACTGAATCAGATCGCTCGACTCGGTGGCCAGGACCACCCCAAACAGCCAACCCGCTCGCAGGTGCTGGGAAGTGGCTTCCGGCAACATCTCCGGCCTTAATTACGAAGTCCTTGTCGGGAGCGTGGCAACGGGGTCAGCATTACGTGCAACATCAGCCCTGGTGCTAACCGTGATAGGCATGTGCTTTCACCATGATAAAAAGATCTCATTTGATAACATAGAGTAGAGCAATGGAGAACAAGAGCATGTTCTCGATATTGTCGGTCTTTCCAAGGTTACGTGCTTGTCGATTAATCAATTTTGAGAAACTATGGAGAGTTCGTACCAAATGATCTAGAACAAGAAGGATGAGCCATTTGGCCAAAACCCAACAGGATAAAATTTTACTCTTATATATAGTGCCAATGTACAATTTGATACACTTTAAACTTGGCGACAAGGCTAGGAGTACCTTAAATTCAGGCATTCTAATTTTACCCCAGAGGAAACTCACCCCAGGGGCCACCCCAGATTGGAAAACTTGTTAAATGCAATTGAATCATGTAATTACTCACTCCATCTCAGTCATTAAATGTTGTAGGTCACACGTGAAATTCAAATGTAGAGAGAGTTGCCAAAAATATTCTAAACCTTATTCAATCCCAAAATCTTTTTTTTTTTTGGCCTAGTCAAGTCCTAAAGCTTTTGTAATTATGCCAATTCACTCCATTTGACCGGTGGGCGGTGACGTGGATAATTTTAACATTTTTGAATTATTTTGAATTTTTCTATTTTTCTTTTCTAACTCTTTCTCTCTCTTTTTTTCTCCATCTTCTTACTCTAGCTAGTCGTGGCCTCAGTGACTGGCTGGATGAAGAAAACGGAAAGGGAGGAAGAAAGAAAGAAAGAAAAAATAAAAAAATAATTAAAAATTCAAAAAAAATATGAGAATTTTATTTAAAATTGTTCACGTCAGCGATCGATGACGCCACGTCAGCGCCACCGGCAAAATGAATTGAATTGGTACAATTATAAAATGTTTAGGACTCAATTGATAAATAAAAAGGTTAGGGCTTAATTGTCATCATTGCAATCGGTCAAAGACACTTTTGGTAATTTTTCCAATGAATGTAGTAGGCTCGTATACATTGTGTGCATGCGAAATTTGCTTCAAGATTGTGGGTGAAAACTTCTAAGGCACATAGTCGTGCCCTATAAATGCATGGTACCGGATTACAACACCAAGGTGTTTCAGATTCAGAGGTTACCGCTATAACTAAGCACAAGGGAAAGAACCTAATTTACGACGCGGAGTTGTCGTGTATATATATAACGTTGTTGTACTTATTTACGATTCGATGTTGTATAATTGTACGATACGTCGCAGAGTGTACCGTAGAAGTGCCCGATTGCTGGCAGATTCAATTCTCCAACCAAACTCCATCAGAACACTAAATGAGATTCACCCACCGTCCCAAACTTCGAGTTCCTATCTCCTGCTATTTAAACACTACCTTCTCCATATCTCCCAAGAAGAAGAAGAAGAAGAAGAAGAAGAAGAAGAGCACTCATAGTATCCACGAAAATGGCCAACCCTGGACTCCTCAAAACCGCAGCCCTGGCGGTCGCCGTCGTGTGCATGGTGGTGGCCAATCAGCCTCCGGCCGCGGCGCAGGTGTCCTCGTGCAACCAGGTGGTCAACACGCTGATGCCGTGCGCGTCCTACGTGCTCAACGGAGGGGCCGTGCCCCCCGCCTGCTGCAACGGGATCCGGTCGCTGTACTCCGCGGCGAAGACCACTGCCGACCGCCAGGGCGTCTGCAACTGCCTGAAGTCCGCCATCAACGGGATCCCCTACAACGCCTACAATGCCGGCCGAGCGGCGGGGCTGCCCGGCGAGTGCAGGGTCAACATCCCTTACAAGATAAGCCCCTCCGCCGACTGCAAGAGGCAAGTGCATCATCATTTCATCGAGCGCCATTAGAGCACTGTAGTTAGCAAATACTATCGAATGCGCTCGCTAAGTCTCATCTTTTGGTTTTGTGCGATCTGTGTTGCAGCGTGAAGTGAGAGAAAGATGGAGCGCAGGACCAAAATGCTTCCAAGGCCTGGACGTGGGTTGACGTGAGAATAAGAGGAACTGCTCCTGCTACAGTTGCCTCGATCGACGGTTTCTCTAGTTATTACGATAGTGTAGTCGTTGCAGTGTCGTTCTGGATCTGTGTGTCGAGCGGTGACACGATGCGTCGTGTGGTATGGTGACTATGGTCCCGTCTGTTCTCCGCAATGTATGCAGAACCTACTTCGTACTTTTGAATGTATGCGTTTCCGGTGCTTCATTGACCAGCTTGCCTCCGTCTCACTCGTTTTTGCTCTCATTTCGATACAAAGCTTCCGAATGCATGCTTGCTGAGAACAAGCATGGAGCGAAGTACAACAGATCCGAGTCGAGCAGCAACGATTCCACAATTCTGATTCCTCATTGGCCACTAAACAGTAGGGTTCTCAGATGGGCGAGTCCGATCAGATCGAAAATGAACCAATTCATATTGATCCATTTAAGCTGTTTTGAACTATTTTCGTGCAATGCAAGTTTAAGAACCCACATCTAAACCAAAATCAATGGATTTGGAACCCCTTTTGCTGACCTTAAAAAATTTGTGGCTCAACAATATAATATTACTCCTACAGTCATTCAAAAATTATTGTACTAATAAAGTTGAATGCTAAATAAGATGTGATTAGGATCTTTGCGGTGCAAATGTTGGCTTTATTACGCATTGGGATGGGTGTATTACACAAATGTACGAGTCACTGCATGGAGATACGACGGAGGCAGGGCATTTATTCCATCAGTAACGGGGCATTTATTCCATTTGGTAATGGTCAAGCAGTACATTTCGAGATTCCAGATCCAATACTTCATTTAGCCTGGACGATTTGGAAAGCGATATCCTACAATTAATTGCTTGTATCGTATCCAAAAACGAATATTTCATTATTTGCGAAAATGGTCGGGCATAATGTTTTTTTTTTGTCAATAATGAACACATTTTTTATTGACTAATTATTTTAAGAAAATTACTTTTAAATCATCCATTTTTCGCAAACACAAGCCTTAGGCTTGCTTGTTTCGCGGTAAATGAAGATTCGCAAAATATTTTCATATAAATAATATGCTTGAAATAATTAGTTAATGAAAGCTATTTTCATTAGAAACAACAATTTATGCCTAAATTGACGAAAATATTTTTCGTTCCTTCATTTGTGTGAGCGGTACAAGCGATTATTTTTAAGACAATATCATTTTAAATCATCCATTTCGAGGAAAAAAAAACATAGTCTTAGTATATCAAAGATAACCCTCTCCAATGCGGGAGCATCTGGCTCGAAAGATCGCATTTCCTTAGACAATCACTCAAAACATATTTGCCAAACGTCGCAACCTCATCAATCTCTAAGTACGATTTTTAAGCAACTACAATAGAGTCAGCTTATTTAGAGGAAAATTGAAAGTAGCGGTAAAAAATTTTCCAGTTCAGAGATTGTTGTAATTTTACTGAGTTACACCTCATTTTCTAGTTCTCTGTAACTTTTATTTTGACAATTGGACATGGGTTCGATTACCGGACCCGGGAATGGGCACCGACCCCCGCCCTTGAGCAAGATCTACCACTTGGATATTTTTGCAAAATGCTGGTTAGATAATACGAGAAAAGAGTTGCAATTGGCATAACTGAGCATGAATGTTTGTACTAATGGATCGGATTTACCTACGGTAACTCGCTAATCACTGGTAATAATTAATATAGACTATCCATTAAGAAATAAGTAAATAAAAAGGGAAAAGGGGGATGGATTTCTCTCGCTTTTGACATAGCAAGCTCCGATGAGAGGTCCGCACGATAGGCTATTATCTCAATGATAGAGCGTGCCCTTCCTTACGACCTAAATCTGAGGTCATCCATGTCGCCCAAAGGACCCCCGATTGGTGGTGGTTAGCAGTTGGTGGCGAGGTCATGGGCAAAGATGGGTGGTGGCAAACAAGTGACGACAGTGGGCGACGGCCGGCAAAGTTCTATGGTAGGTGGCGAAGGGTAATGGTCTACGATGGTCGCGAGTAGAGGTGGAGAGTGGGCGGTTGAGAGTGATTGACGGTGGCGATGGTTGGTGGCGAGGGGCAATAGGTGATGGAGGTTGCAAGCCGTGGTCAGCAGCGAGGGACGATGAAGGTTGGCGGTAGGCGAAGCAGATGTGGTCGAAAAGAGAGCAAGGGTGCAAAGAAGAAAAGATGAAATGAGAAGTGCTTTTTGAATAAAGAAGCAATCTTTTTAATTTCTCAAATAAAAAAGAAATAACTTTAGAAGTGAAAATTCAATTCAGAAATAAAATTTTTATTAAATGAATTTCTATTTTAGAAGTTAAATTACTAAATGGATTTTTGCTCTAATAATATTTTTTGAAGCAGAAATTTACTTTTGAAAGCGCTGCCATGCGTATCCTAAGAGGCGGACGACCGGGGTTGGCCGTCGGTGGTGGTGGTGGGGAGACTGGGGCTTGGGTGAGATGGACGAAGAGAAGTCCATTCATTGATAGGGCGGCCTCCCCCCTTCAACCCAACAACAAATGCGACAAAGAATCCCAAACAGCAAATCCCACTCTCCTATTGCTCCCCTCCCCTCACCTTTCCCCCCTTTCCACCGTCCACTTGGAAACTGGTTGACCTCCGCTGGCCGCAACCAAACGGCTCGGTGAGCTCGCCGTGACAAAACAAGCCCCGCAACCTCTTTTTCACTCGCTGAGCTCGCTGTGACCTAACGGCCGGCCTCACGATGCGAGCAGAGCAAGAGCATCCGCCGCCGCCGCAGCAGCAGCAGCAGCAATGGAGAGTCAACCTCCACGCGAGGTGCAGGAACTTCAGCGTCGCGGTCACAGCCACAACGCCGATTCCGACTTGGAGTCCTCGCGGCCATCACCATCGCCTCTCGATCTTGCTCCGGCTTCGGAGATTCGTCCTCCGCGTCCGGTCGGATTGCGGGGGCCGACCTCCGAGCCAGCCCCGGCGATTTCTCGGATCCAGATTCCTCAGAGCTCTCAAGAGAATCCGAGGATCGCGAGCTAGAAAGGAAGCCATCGCGACGCGAGAAGCCGATAAGGTACGGTACAGGCTACAGATTCGCGCGATTCAAGCGCCATTACTACCCATTGCTTTGATAGTGGAGTTGCGAAACTGAGAATGTCAAGCTCAATTCCATTTGATCCTGTTTATATGTAGGCCGAGATTGGGACCGTTCGGCTTTCCGTCGTCCTTGTCCTGATATCCGCGTTCCTTCTCGGAGCGATCTCGGCCCACCGTCTGGACAAGATCGGTGCAGCCGTCGTCGCGGTGGCTTCGACGATCCTCGCTCGCGGGTCGAAGAAATTTCTCGCGAGGCAAGCGAGCTTATTCGTGTTGGTGCTGTTGAGTTTGTGGAGCGTAGTTGGATCTCCGTCTCGAGCGTTCGATCTGGCGAAGCAGGTCGACTACGCCGGGGATTGGGCGCGAGGAATCTTGTGGAAGATCTGGAAGAGCGCGGCGTCTTGAATTCCTCATTGGCTGATTTGATGGAATGGATCAGGTGAAGCGAAATCTCAGGTACTGTGATTTATCTCGAGCGAGCCCTCCGCCGCCGCCGCCGCGGCCCCCCAGGCCGGTACGAGTTAGATTAAAGCCGGAGTAATTTCTACGCCGCGGATACAAGCCTAATCTATGTGACAGACGTGCGAAGTATGCTGGAACCGGCTCGGCCAAATTCTTGCGTTAGCACTGTCCAATGCATTTTCTTCGTTACCATCTCCCTTCTACGTGACCATTTTGTCAATTGAAGCATACAGCAAGGGTGGAATGGATATCCTCCCCGCTTGCCAGGGCCCTTGCTCGGACACGGGCGAGGGCTCGCAGCCTTGGCCTGCGCATGGTGGATGGCAGAGCCGCCGCCGCTGCCGCCGCCGACCAAAGATGACAAGAGCGGCAACTTGGGGGCTTCGATCGGCAATACTGTCTCGAAAATCGCTCGGGCGGCATCCTATCGGATGAACCCGCTTCTCATTTCCTACCCGAGCCCCGCTCATGGATCCTCGCGGAGTTCGTCTGCGTAACAAATGATGCCCGAAAACCCAAACACACTATTAGAAACACGAACGGACGATTCCTCTCAATAATAAGAATGTTCCAAAATGTCATTCTTGCCCAAATGTCACAAGCAAACTTTGCGCAACCCTAAAGCGTCTCTTGCCCATCTACAACCGGGTGTTAAGGGCCGCAAGCGAGCCGAATCGTATTACCAACCGTCTGAAGTCGCAATCACGGGCCGCAGAAGTCCCCTGAAGTTGCTAGCCCAGGCCGCGTAATGCATGTGTGTTCTCCTCCGTGAAATTCTCCGATCCCATCGCACATCCACGCAAACGATCCCCGATCCTCTTGCCGGCGAAGCCGGGAACCAGAGCAGCGTAGCGCGTTCTCGAAAAGCATTCTACAATACCGTGTTAACGGAGACAATTTTATTAATCGAACGAACGAGTTTTTAGGATTCAAGCGAACTACTGGAAAGTCTAGATCTTAATGGGCTGGATCCCATGTTGTGTGGCCCTGGAAGGGTTTCCTTCGGCCCAATAATCCACATATGACAACAACATTCAAATCGACTGGGCCCACTTGGGGGGCCCCTCGGTTTGGGATGATGGGAAGCTTCGGCACGAGTGCATGGCGCGTGTGAGGTGCCCACTCAATGAAGCATCATCGACAAGCTGTCCATGTCAGGTAGGGCCCCACAGCATGCCTTCGTTGGAGGTGCGCGAGCCGTCGATTGGGGCCCCGGGGGCTAAATCCGACGGCGTGCATCGAAAGTCAAAGCGGAATCCCCAACCGGTCTCTTTGACCACACGGGAATTGTGTTGCTTAGAAATAATTTTTTTTTTCGTTTTCCGATTTTCTTTTTCTCTGCCTTTGACTGGATTGTCACTTCAAACGAGACGCTCTTTCGTTGAAATAGGAGGCCAGTGGACCCGCTTTTACGCAAATGGCCCTGCCCCTTTTGGTCATTTCCGAATCTCCCACCTCCCTCCTCTCTTTCTACTCTTCCCATCTTCAAAAAGCTAGATTGTATCCCAATATTTTTATAAAATGTAAATTATTAAGGTTACATTCCTTTCTGATTATCACACTAGCTTTATATTGAATGAATTGATTTTGTAAAAAAACAATTCATTATCAAATATTTCGGATGAGTTTTGATGATAATAATCATTTTTGTAGGATGGAAAAATGGGTTGAACTAATTTTGAAAAAAAAAGGTTGAACACAGATTTTCCTTTTTTTATGCTTATAAGTCTAGGCTGACCAAAAAGCGCAAATGAAACATGTTTTTTTCGTCCAAGCACAAGAAAATATACATAACATGACTTATATAGTGATATTAAATTAAAACAAAAAAAAGAAACATTGTAGGAGTCAACCTTGAGTTTTCCTCAATTGTATTTTGCGTTTTGTAATCCATATTTTGCTTCGACCCTTTTTTTCCATTATGAAAAAGATGTTTCTTACATGATAATATTTCACAAAATCGTATCTCACATCCTCCGGTGAACGCTACAGACGTAAAGCTACGAAATGGCAAGTCTCGAAATCTCAAGGAATGAAGTCCATATCAAAATAGAACATGACTTTCATTTGTTATTTTGTACGCTTACATTAATGCCATCAACTAGAGTTCAATAATATTCCAACTCATTCGGCTTTACTAGTCAACGTAACATAAATAATGATTTTTGAAAATATTTCGCGAAGAAGTTTGCCATTATCACGACCGATGAACGTCGGGAAATACAGGGAAAATTCTTCGGCGTGCGCCCTTCGAAAAGGATACAGGGCATACGCATGATGTTCTCGGATGGACATTTCCAAAGCGTGCGCACGCTTTGGAAGATTTCAAATTTCCGGACAATTCAAACCCCACGAGTAAAATTCTTCCTAATTTCTATTCTCCCAAAATACGTAAAAAAAAGAAGAGAGAGAGAGAGAGGCGAGCTTTTTGGCACCCCGGGGGGTTTGGTTGCTAGGTTGGGACAAAAGGCTCCAGGGTAAAACAGTAAAATCGATTTCTTGCTGCCGTGGCGGACGAGATATTAGATAATGATTAAATTACTAAATCCGGTTTTCTTTTTCTCTCTGGTAGTTTGACCACTGTTCATTGGGCCCCACTGGCCTTCCTCTCTCTCCATTCGACCCTAATATTCCTCCACATCTCTTCTCTCTCTCTCTCTCGCTCGCTCTTTCTCTCTCCCTGTCTCTTTCGACACCACTTCCTTCCGCCTGTTCCTTTCTTTGACCTGCTACCTGCACCAAAATTCGTCGACTGGACTGAACGAAGAAACTTCAGCCGCACGTCTTCTTCCCATCCCCCCCAGCACCTTCAATCTTGCTGACGAGTTGATTCCGGGGATTCGAGGTTTCTCAGGTGAGCGATGTGGTTCTTTTTTTCTTGCTTCGGATTTGGCCTCGATTTCGCTGTTGTTTTGGCCCGGCTTGGTGGGATTAGGACGACGCCGCGGGCGGTTGGTCTTGAGTCCTCGTTAGCGGCGGGGCTAGGTTTTGAGTTTTTTTTTGGGGGGGGGGGTCTTTTGTCTGTGGGGACTCTGGGATCTTCCCGCTTTGATTTGTGCGGCCGCGGATTCTTCAGCCGATAGGAAGTCACGGGGTGTAAATGGGTGTTGGGTTTTGGGGTTTCGCTAGATCTGAGGTCGCCGTCGGCTCGATGAGGCGGCGAATCGAGGCTTTTTTTTTTTCCAGTCGTCGTGCTTTGATGAATGGGCCGGTGATTGTTTGAGCGATTTGTAGCCGCATCTCGCTGGACTAGCGAGTAGGAAGATGTGTTTGTTCATATTGGCGGTGAGTTAGCAGATTTTCGACATTATTGCTGTTTCGGTAATGGTTGGAGTGGGCAAAGCTGCGGAAATTCATATTGCGCTGCTCGACTGGCGAATGTGGACACGTGCCCACCCGTGTCCAATGGCTTTGTTCATTTTTGAATTCCGATTGCCTTGAAATGGCGCACCATGTTAGTCTAGGAAGTAATGGAATGAGTGCCTAGTATCTCCTTTTGGGAACAGCCAGTAAAAGCAAATGAAGACCAGATTTTTGGCATTAATTTATAGCGGCTGTGATGCGGGCTGAAGGTGGGGGGAAATTATAGTAGGTTAAAAAGACAAGCCTAATTAAGAGGCGGGGAGAAACAGCTTGTACAACCTGCTATTTATTGTGCTTATTTGCTTGTGCAGTTTGATATGGCTTTTTTCAATGTGTTATGGTCGATGTTTTTCATATAAATGATGCCTTCAGAGTTGAAGACGGTATTCGCGAATTGCACGGCCCAGATGTGCTTTTTTTATGGACCCATACGAAGTTCTGAAACATTTATAGGTTTGAGATGTTTATGTGTTTATTGTTTTTCTTTGGCAGGAACATAGACGGCAAGATAGCAGCTGCAGATTTCTGAATCTAGAATGGGTTGTTTCACCGTTTTGAAGCGTAGGAAGAAGAAACCTGAAAGAACCAGTTACACCAAACATGATAACGACTCTAGGGAGCACACGCCAATGATTCTGCCCGAACCCCAAATACGGACGCGGTCATTGCAGTCTGCTCCACCGAGTTTCAAATCCAGAGTAAAACCTGTTCAGACAGTTTGCATGGTCACAAATGGTAGGATGCGCACATTATCTGCTCCATCTATTGCCTTTGATATGGCCGAACAAGATGCTCTCTCATCAGCTGAATTCGATGAGCTAGAAGATTCAAGATACCGTGCTTCCATGAAAGAACGAAGGTCCTCGAGTCCACAACCTCTTCCTCTTCCATCACCTCAGGGTGCTGCTGTCCTGACAACTGCAGGAAGCTTTAAGTCTGCAGCAGGGAGTGGCCCCCTGTATCCTTCTGGACCCTTGCCTTTGCCTCCCTCAGGAGCCCTTCGAAGCTTTACATTTGAAGAAATTGCTGCAGCTTGCCATAATTTTTCTTTAGATCGATGCACATCAGGAGGTCTATCTTCAGTTATGTATAGAGCATCCTTTGGAGAAGATAATTCGAGTTCAAGGAAGTTTGAAGCTACTGTCACTCGCCTTCAGACGGCCACTCAGGTAATGAGTGCTTTAAAATGTTGTGAATTCAACATCAGTAATTTCTCTCTGAGCTTAGGGATATTCGATGCAAAAGAATGCTAGGAGTTCTTTCCTTCACTCTGAATATGAATTTGACAGTTTTTGAAACCTAGATCTCATGACACTCACTAGAGGTTCGGTTTTAATAAGATGATTTGTCCTACAATTTACATTGGCTTACATGTAATGTTTGAGTTGATTCGCCTGCTTGTAATGTAGCCTTACAAATTTCTTTCACTTGTTGCTTTAGGGGATAAAAGAGTTCGTAAGTGATGCAAACACTCTTGCATCTTTGCAACATCCTTACCTTTGTAAGCTGCTCGGGTACTGTGCACGTGAGGGTGAGGGTTCAGAGCTAAGAGCTCTTGTGTATGAGAGGCTATTCCACGGAAGCTTAGATAGGCTTCTCTATGGAAGATCTGATGGACCACCTATAGATTGGAACACCAGAATGAAAGTTGCCTTATGTGCTGCACAAGGTCTTACTTTCCTGCATGAAGAGGGACCCTTTCAGGTGAGCAGAAGGCTTTTGTTTCTCGTTTCTCTATGCATGATGGGTGACACATATTGCAGTATGTGATGAGAAAACTTGAGAAGGCTTCACGAAAATTGGACACAGTTAAAGACCAAAATCCGACATGATGAATTTGGATTCCTAGGGTCCTGATTCCAGGACTTGTGGCCTTGCAGATTTGTATTTTGAATGTTCAATGTCATTAGATACTGATAGGAGTCTTACATTCGCAGGCTATGTTCAATGAATTTTCAACCGCCAACATCCAAATTGACAAGGATTTCAGCGCCAAGCTTTCAGGATATGGTTGCATTGGGCACATTCAAGAGTCGGATATTTCCAACAGCTCAGTGGTAAGATCTTTCTGCCCACTTGTGTTCTGAGTTCCTTGGATCGTTCACGCTGACTCTTGGTCAACAGAATTTCTATTAAACACCACGTTTGCCTAAGTTCAATGGTACATATGACTATCATTTTTGTGTGTTCAGGCATTAGCTAACCTTTCCGTGGAGACAGTGGAGAAGGGATTGCTCACTCCAAAGAGCAACGTATGGAGTTTTGGCATAGTTCTTCTTGAATTGCTCACTGGTCGGAAGAATCTGGATAACCGGTTTCCTAAAGAAGAGAGGAACCTGGTCAAGTGGAGTCGGCCTTTCCTGGCCGATGATTGCCGGCTATCACTGATAATGGATCCTCAGCTCAAAGGTCGTTTCCCGGCTAAAGCTGCAAGAACTGTGGCTGACATTGCTCTGCAATGCCTCCAAAAAGAACCTTCAGAAAGACCCACTATGAGAACCATTGGGGACCTTCTAAGAGTCATACAAGGCGTGAAGTATTCTTGCCGATTCCCCTTGCAAGAGCCAGCAGCAATTACCGGGAAGCAAATGTTGAAATCCCCGAGCCTAAACGGAATCATGGTCCCGACACCCAAGTTGAACTTTTCGCCGTCCCCACCCCCTAGAGTGGCCCCTCGATCCGTCTCTCCCAAGAAGTTCCGCCCTCTACCCACATCTCTTCCTCCTCGTGCATGTTCCACGACCCTTGCCTTGGAGGAATTAAATTCTCAAGAAAGCCGTAAATCTTCATCATCATCGACCATGCGAAGGTCTAGTGTGGAAGGATTTTGATTGTTGATACGTGATTTTATTTATTTATTTTTCTCGGGTTCTCGTGTTCATTCGTGATTTAGTAGTATGAAGTATATAGATTATAAGGTGTGGTTTTTTCACCTTGCCATCCCTCTAGATCCGGTCATAGAGGGGATGCTATTTTGTAGATAGCGCGCAAGTTCATGCTGTTTATTGTTATACAAGAATCCCATCTAAAACCAGAGTGGCCATGTCCATCGTCGTCTCCATGTGGTCAAGGGCGCTCTTCATTGTATATGTGTATGTTTCTGTCTGGTTAATGGTTTTTGCAATAATCCTCTGTGGAGGAGAATAACGTCGATATATTCCTTTTGAGTGGCACTGCAGATGAGTTGTGCTCTTTGGATTTGTGAGCATGCGACCCTCTTTTCGGAGCTAAGGGTCGTTCCATGATCACTTCATGGTGTTCGTGAAGTGATGCCAAAGATTGCGATTAGAGCTACAGAAAAGCCGGTGAAAGTCGCATGCTTTGTTCATAAGGAAATCCTTAGGTCCGAAAAGAGCAAATGACCCTCCAACGGAGGATGCCAAAAAATCTTTCAATTTTTCAAGGCGAGCATCTTCTTGTTCTCTGGATCTACCAAAAAGAAGAACGAAATCTAAAATTACTAATTCTTTCGGCGCGAGTAAAGAATACACGCTCAAAGCAGGAGCTATCCATTTGCGTGATTAAATCTTGCTTGACAGAAGCTTACTTATCCATAAATCAAATCATACGACGAGTAGAATGAACTGTACATATGAAAGATGATGGCGAGAATGTCTCTCCTGTTGCATTACGACATGTCGCATCCGAATCCAGATTACAAGCTAGAGCTCGGCATTAATGGTATGCAAAGTCGATCTAATTACTCAAAACAGAGTTATTGCCTAAAGTAATTAATGACTCTCCATCGTCCAGATGGATTTGCAAAAGCTGTGCAAATAAAGTTCCAATAAACATTGAGAGCCAGGTGCCCTATATGCTCGAGAGACCCAATGGAGGATACAGTTCATGAAAATTTCCGACCGTTTTTAAATGCAAAACTAACCTCCGAGCTTCAGATGAAGTAACATTGGTGTCGGACATTGATCTTTGCTAGCTTTTAAATGAAACGAGTTAGACGTTTTTTTTTCAACTCTACTCGAGAGACGAATAGCTTGCGGGGAATGCAGATTGTGGTGAGCTTCATATCCATCAAAGGGGGTATTTATAGAAAGAGCCATTTTTATTTTTATTTTTCTACTACTCGTTTTTATTGTTATTGTTGACTTCGCGTAGGCTAAGCGTGAGAGAAAGTTGAGACGGTGGATGGCTGAAGAAGCTTCGTTGCGTTTTCAAGCCTTGTGAGCACAACAATTTTTGAGTCGTTCACTCGATGCATTGAAACTTTGGGGCGTTTAAAACTTCTGAGGAGTGTGGAACTTGGTTGAAATTTGCAGGTATTGTTTGATTTTGCATGCACTCTAATCCAAAAGGAGAGAGTGAAAAGGAGATAATAAAATCCTAAAATTTGTTGCAAGAGTACAATCGAATTTTAAAAATTTTGAAAGATGTAATCAAATTCTAAAATTTTCAAAAAATGCCATTAATGAAAGGACTTGATTTTATCAATTTAATAAGTTTTAGGATTTGATTAGATTTTTTAAAAGTTTTATGATTTAATTACACTTTTTAATGAATTTTAAAATTTAGTTATTTTTTTTTAAAATTTAATTAAATTTTCATTATAAATTTTAAAACTTTTAACGCCTTTAGCTCTGGAGGTGGTGGTGATGGTGGTGGGGGTCCGGGGAGGAGGAGGAAGAGGAGCAGGAGCAGGAAGAAAAAAAAAACAAAAACAAAAACAAAAACAACAGGAGTAACCTTCGTTATCCGACTGGTCTCGTTGGCGGCCCTGTAAGAAGGAACACTGCACGGGACCGATTCACTTGCCGAGACACCGAGAAGCAACCGCATTTGCCCCAGCTCGTCCTCGGGAATGGCGTCTCTCCACCTCTCCTCCTCTGTAGCATCGTCGTCCTCTTCCACTTCTTCGATGCTTCGTGCGCCTGCGCTCTCTCTCCCCTCCTCGAAGCCCTCCGTGTTCTCGTCCCGGTCTTTCCCCAGATTCTATCGACGCTCTTCGTATCCGAGTAATCAGTCAACTGCCTCAATCCGTTCATCTCCCTCCCTCTCTCTCTCTCTCTCTCTCTCCCCCTGTGCAGAGCTCAAATTGAACTTCTTTCTGATGTGGGTTTCGATGGACGCCCTCGCATTTGCGATTGTTTCGCAGGGATATATGCTCTGTCCAGTAATGACATAAAAGTCGGCACCAACCTTGTGGTGGATGGAGCTCCTTGGCGAGTCATCGGTAACTGCTTCCTCTGTTTCCTTTTGAGATAATCTCGGTTTCCTTGTGTTTCGTTGGTGTGGAATGCGCATATGGTTTAGGGAAATTCTTGTATTTGTGCGTTTATGACTGCGTTTATGTCCTATCCTTAAACGTCATCACAATGCGTTCTTGGTTAATGAAATGCTGATAGTTTGGTGCGTTTACGTTTATCTGGTTTCTGATTGTGGAGATAGCCATGTTGCGAAAGCCCAGCGGCGGATGCAGGGTTTTGACTTACAAGGGAACTAGGAGCTAAGAAATTTGGCAAAATCTAAGCTTAGGGGGCGAGATATATACAGATTTGACATGAAAATTTTTTTAACAGCATAACAAATACTACTGAAATTAGATCGAACACCTGACTGTCGCGGGGGGAGGGGGTGGTTAGTGTCAGTGGGTACCTGTGATGGATCTTTCTCCTTTTCTCTCATTGCTTCCGGTTACTGTACATGGATTGTTCAAGGGTTTTAGGGGCAGTTGGCTCTATAAATCACCGACTTTCAGTTTACTTAACTACCTATAGAGACATTTTACATAGAGATATGGAGATCAAGTTCCCTTGCGGAAAAGTCTTCATCACGCTAGGCAATTAATAGTATACCTCTCACGGCTCTTTTTAAGTAGTCTTCCTCTTCTTCTTCAAAGCTGGCATTGGCTGAGTATGGGACTTTGGTTCAGTGTGTCGTATGTTTTGCAAAGTTTTAAGCTGTGCACAAGGCTCATGTGTTCACTACTTCATTCATTTGGCTTGTGAGTTTCTGTGCTTTACTGTGACATTATTCTCCACGTAAGTCCTAGGTTTCCTGCTGTTTGGTATATGCAGAATTCTTACATGTGAAACCCGGAAAAGGAGCAGCTTTTGTTAGAACCAAGATGCGCAATTACGTAACAGGAAACACTGTTGAGAAAACCTTTAGAGCTGGAAGTTCGGTTAGTTTCTCAGTCTTAGTGGTCTCTTGTTACCCTTTGTGTTATTAAGAAGGCTAGCGTAGTACGAACTGGTATTTCCAGTCAAATGATTGTTGATTTGAGTAGAAAGCATAATTGTTATGTACTTTCACATTTCATATATGGACTTAGACTTCTATTGTGTAAACTCTATCACAGGATGTTCTTGAGTGTGCCATACCTTCCTAGATACAAATTCATTGTTCAACCACAGGTCTCATGTAATTAAAGTGATGGTTCAGTCCATTAAAGGTGAGGTATCTGAGTGTGGACAGAGGAATCACGTTATCCAAACAAACCTCTGATTTGCAAACGGAGTAGCTCTGTCACTATTGTCTTGCACATCGGAGCCTGTGATCCTTGATTCCTGGGCTAATTGCGTAGAGTTCTATTGTCTAGCTTAAGTAACTTATCTCAAGTACGCCTTATGGAGAAGAAAGTTGAAAATAGTATGTCGACTGCAATAAGTAGGGCAAAGCTTTTTGGGACTTATGGGTTCCGTTAGAATGATTAATGTGCGCTTCTACTTTGATTGTGATTATTCAAGAATTGCATTTTGGATGGTTGTGAACATGGCTGTAATCCTCCTTTAGAAGAATTGCCACAGTTGTAGGATGATGTCGCAGAAATAAGTACTTGTGTCTTGATTCAGCGCCTTCGACAGAACCCTTCCCGAATCTTTTTTTTCTTATTCAGATCATTCCAAGCATTTAGATCTTTTGGAGATTGCTGTCTAAGCCAAGACTATCTGATGTCTGGATCTTTTTCCAGATTGACGAGGCAAATATATTCAAGGAAACCAAGCAATTCACTTACAAGGATGGTGCCCAGTTTGTCTTCATGGACTTGGTGTGTTTCTTTGTTCATCTAGTTTCCATATAGTGCACTTTTCTCAACCAGTTGTGCTCTGCTCAAGCATCACCTTCTTCATCACTCTAGGAATGTCTTCTTTGCAGTTGTTTACGTGAGTGTATTATATCAGCTAGGCGACTTTAAAAATGAATTGAAAAAGGAGCGGCTGCTATCATTATGTTCAGTCTTCTAAGATATGTACTTCTTGTGTGACAGACTACCTACGAGGAAATTCGTCTCGATGAATCAGAGGTCGGTGACAAGACAAAGTGGTTAAAAGAGGGTATGGACTGCAATGTGCTGTTTTGGAATGGGAAGGTAATTTGAATTTCAGATTCTTGGTATGGTGATTTCAGGTGTTTTCACCATACGAATATGATACGCCTTCAGTGCTCTTGTGTCACAAAGTGCATATGGATCTAATTAATTTAGGAGCAGTTTAATGTAGGGCCAGCATCAAACTGCACCTTCATAAAAGCCCTTTTCGTGCTTCTGTGAATTAAAACGTTTGTATTCATTTATTAGCCATCTCATTGTGCAGCGTTGTATCTGTTGCAGGTTATTGGCTTTGAACTCCCGATCACAGTTAAGCTGAAGGTAGTGGATGTTGACCCTGGTCTGAAAGGCGATACTGCTCAAGGTAAGTTCCTCTGTTCTTTCTCAAGCTAAAGCAACTATATTCTTATTAGTGAGGTATTACGGCCACCGAGTCTCTCAAGAAATATGAAGTGAGGCACGTGGTCTTTAAGGTTTCGCTCTGTTTCATTTGGCAGTATCTGAGCTGTGCATGATTTAGTGAGAAAAAAGTTCGGGACTTTGGTCTTTTCCTTTGTTGCATTAGGGGCTTGGGTGGTGAAGGAGAAGTTGGTTTTTCTTTCTTACCATCTGATCTGATGATTCATATTCTTGTAATAGGTGGGTCGAAACCAGCGACACTTGACACAGGTGCTGTGGTTAACGTCCCACTGTTCGTGAACATAGGTGACGAGATTTTGGTAGATACAAGAACCGGGCAATACATGAGTCGTGCATGAGGTTTTAGCCCTGTATGATTCTTACTCACTCCAAATGACTAGCCATTTCCATCGGATCTGTGAAATTCACTCATGAGGCTTAGATAGCAAAGAGGTAGTTGCCCAAATTTCATTGTTGAGCAATTCTTTTTTGTGTAGTGGATTTAGTATTTATTGCTTATCATACATGTAAGAAAAGAGCAAGTTTTGCGACCAAAGCTATGGCCAGTAGAAATAGTATTGAGGATACTTTGCAATTGCTTTATTTGTTTTAAAAATCTTCAAGTGCGGGAGACGTTTATAATCCAGGTTTAATTGAATGTTTTCAAGCCAATAACTGTACAAAAGTCCTTGTTTACAAGTCATATCTTCAAGAACAAGTATACATTCAGTTTGATTGTGCAAACAGTCTTAGGAACATACAGGGTTGATCGACAGATATCGAGCCTCTCTTGTTATGACTGTTGGGCCCTCTCTGCCGGGGAATCAATGCCAAGAGAATGGAAGATTATTTGCTTGCTTTGACGCTTGAGGCTAGGCTGAAGGAAGTAGCTGGCCTACCAAAAGTTGCGACTATCAGACTCAATTGGTGTTTGCCGATGTAATATTAAGAAGCATTTGCTCCGTTGATAACTTCTATTCAAGCGCTATTGTCACACCAAGCCGCTTGGAACTATGAGGCCATCTCCCACTGGGAGTGATCCAAGAAGGTGGCTACTGTCGTGAGTTAGCCAAGGCTCTTCTCTATGCATCTTCTGGCTTCTTCTCGGGCACGACACCTCGCTTCAATGCCATCCCATACACACTACGAGCGCATAACCACCTTCCTTGTCGATTAAATTCATTTATAATGACGTTGTATGCATCTTTAAAGGGATGCGTAAATCTTTCATCCATTAGGACCGACAAAGCCTTGTCAAGCTTTCCCTCCCTGCAAAGTGCCCCGACTACTCTAGCTAAACTAATCATTTTTGGTGAATTCCCCATTCTCATCATGTGCTCCGTATTGAAAAAAGCTTCCTCATTTCTGTTCCCCACAGAAAGTGTTTGTATGATAAATCCATAAGAGCTCTCATCAATAACACAGCCCCTACTTCTCATTTTCTCGAACATCTGGTAGGCATCATCCAATAGGTCTCTCTCTTTCCAAGAAATCCTACACACGGCCCTCAGTAATGTATTCAACATCCTCTCTTCAACTTCAAAACCAACTCCTACCATCTCTTTATAAGCCTTCAATGCAGCCCTTATTTTCCCCCACTTCAACAAGCCGTGAATCAAGGTGCTATAACTGATGCGGTCTGGCATGCAATCTCTCTCCTTCATCAGCTTCAACACACCAAAGCCTTTCATTGGCTTCCCTTCTTTGCAGTACCCATTGAACAAAGTATTGTAAGTAACAACATTAGGAGACAACCCTGCCTCTAGAGCTTCATCAAGCAATTCCATGGCCTCCGGCGACCTGCCCACTTTGCAAAACCCATCCATAACAGCTGTATATGTGTATAAGTCTGGCTTGATCGGAATGGAATCCTTCTTGATATTCTCCAACGTCTCATATGCTTCCTCCACCCTCCCAACGTAGCATAACCCTTTGATCAAGCAATTGTAAGTCTGAATTGTGGGCTCGCAACCAACTCTGTTCATGACACGGAACACCTCAAAAGCCCTCTGCATTTCGCCCTTTCTGCAAAACGAATTCAAGAGGGTTGTGAAAGTCGCGACGCTCGGGCAGAGCTCGTTATCCACCATGAAGTCCAAGACTCGTGTAGCATCATCTACGTTGTTCTTCAAACAGTGGCAGACGATCACGGACGAAAGCGTCCACGAATCCGGGTCCAGCCCACGAGAAGGCATTTCGTCGAACACTTGCAAGGCGATGTCGGGCTCGTGCGCCATGGCCAATGCCGCGAGCAGATCGTTGACCCCGGACAAGCTCCCCATCTGCCCATCTTGCTGTAGGAGACGGACGAACTCGGCCCTGTCCCTAGCGGGCAACGCCCTGATTCTCGCGGCCAGGTACTGGACGCGCACCGTGCGGTTCCTCCGCTCGTGTTCCCGATTCTCTCGCCCCTCCACTTTACTCGGCGTTGTCAGGATCGCGCCGGTTCCATCAACAGAGCCGTGCGAATCTCCTCTCCGGGAGAACCTTGGGACGGGCTTGCTTCGTTGGATTTTCCAAAGATGCCGTGGGGAGATGACGGTGCTTGGAAACGAGCAAGGGTTGCCCTGCGAAGGAAGAAGAAGAAGTGGGGATGGGGGAGGATATGGAGGGGATAACAGTGAGGAAGGATGAGGAGGCATTATCCGCAAGGACGTGTTCACAGCTTTCATACCTTACCCGCAACATTCGTCTCTTTCTTCTTCACTGCGCAGGGCAGGGGAGGGCCTTTGTCCTTGTCATGGTACCTGTGGTATCTTTCTCCTGGCCAACTGCCATGCATTAACATCGATCCAAGCATCTTCGCACACGAATGCTACCTTAACTTCAATCTACACATTAGCTCGATAGAGTTTTGCCGGATATTGACGACAATAACATATGCCCTTTTGACACTCCTCATGAGTTGCCTCGATCCAATCTAGTCGGATTTGGATCCCCTAACATAATGTTAGGAGTGACATTACTCAATCTCGGCCGTCCAATTCAAAATGGACTGCCTAGATTGATTCACATCAACTTTTTCAAAAGGAGGAAAAGTTTTGGCGAGAATTTTAAAATTTTGAATTAATCAATCTGCGCTGTCCATTTTTAAATTGGATTAACCGTTCTCTTCTTCTAGGGCTCTATTTCTAGCTAGATTTTTATTTTCATTCCTTGGATGATTTTTAAGTAGAAACACGCATTTGATAACGTCAAAAATGTTTTGTCCCTGAAACATAGATTCATTTGATAACAGTATAAAATTTCAATTGTCGTCGATTGTGAGACATCACTTGGTGAAACACGACGGGCGAGCGGAGATTGGCGGATGGCTGTCGCGACCCTCCCGAGATTTTCTAGGAATCCCGAGGGAGCTAATGGATTGCTAGGCCCATTGGGTGTCTGGGCTAAGCTCGGGCCGTCCCAGGCCCATACCAAATCGCGTCAGTGAGATTTAAATCGAGGTTGACCTTAGTGTGGTCAAGTGACATGTGAATAGTGTGCATGCCATAGGAGTCACCACCAATCGTTTATTGGAGGGTATGACTGGGAACCCTATCGAACGATTGGGAGAGGTCGCTCGATCCTACGAAAATCAGAAATTTAGATTCGGGGACTTAGTTATGTCGATACTACCATCGATGCCCTCTCGGTACCTAAGTTGAGTGATTTCCTAATCTAAGGAATTCATGCAAGCGAGATTGGATAAGATAAGCTCTAAGAATCTAAGGGGGTTCATGCAGGAGGGATAATCTATCCTATCAATCACAATCAGGAAGTAAATGTGTAATAAAAAAAATCAATATGCAGAGAAGATACACCAAGTCAAGTCAAAGCGGGCTTAGGGGGTCTTAGGAAAGCCTAGAAAACACGCCAATTTGGTTCAAGGTTGATTTGGAATGATTTGGGTCGGATTGACCAGAAGGGCAAAGCGGTCATTTTGGAAGGCTCGGGAAGCCAAAAATGTGAAATTAGGTTAAACCAGTTGAATGTGGTTTTTCCCTAATTTTCGTAATTTTTGGAAACTTTTCTGGATTTTCTAGGATTTTTTAGAATTTTTCTAGACTTTTCTAAGAGTTTCTAAGAATTTTCCTATTTTTTAGAATATTTTTTATATTTTCTGGAATTTTTATTTTTGTTTTCTAATACTTTTCTTAATTTTTTAGATTTTTTAAGACTTTCTAGGGATTTTCCTATTTTTCAGAACATTTTCTATATTTTCTGGAATTTTTATTTTTGTTTTCTAATAATTTTTTAGGATTTTCTAAGACTTTCTAGGAGCTTTCCTATTTTTTAGAACATTTTCTATATTTTCTGAAATTTTTATTTTTATTTTCTAATATTTTTCCTACTATTTTTTAAATTTTCATATATTTTATAATTTTTAATTTTTTCTAAAATTTTTATTGATTTTTCTTATCTTCTTATAATTTGAAATTTTACAAGTTTTTCAGAATTTTTTTAATTTTTTTAATTTTTTTTACATTTTTATTCTGTTTTTGTATTATTTTTCCACTTTTTAATTTCCTATTTTTCCTAATTTTTATGTTATCGTTTTTACCTATTTATTTATTTATTTTTTTAATTTAATCCTATGGACTAAAACGACGTAGTTTCTAACTTTTCTTAATTTTTTTGGATTTTTGGATTTCTTATTATTTTTTATTCTTATTTTATTTTTTATTTTTATTTAATTCTTCGGATCAGGTCGGGTCGGGTCGACCCGGCCCGCTCGACCTAAAAGCCCGGACCTAAAACCCTAAACTAAAGCGACGTCGTATTTGGGTTTTTCTATTTTTTATTTTTATTTGGTTTTTCTAGATTTTAATCATTTTTTATTATTCTATTCTTTATTATTATTGTTTTACCGACCGGGTCGAATGGACCCGACCCATTGAACTAAACCGGCCCAAAGCCCAAGCAGGTCCCCTAATGACAAAAACGACGTGGCTTCAGGAAATTTTTCTTTTAATTTTCAGATTTTTTTGGGCTTTTATTCTATTTTCCTTTTTTTTATCCTATTTTTTTATTCAATTTCTTTTGTTTTATCCCTTGTTTACTTTTGAGGTGGACAAGTCAAACTTTTACTCAATTAATACACGATCAGAAGCCCTACCTTTTTTTATGTTTTCATTTCCTGATTAGCATTTTTTTTACTATTATTTTATTCTTGCTTTTTTAATCTTGCTAAAAAGATGGCGCACGGCAATGGAAATCGTCATTCGCCGTGGAAGAAGAACAGTGGCTCGATGGAGTATTGTGCCGGCGAGTATTACGGCGTTCTCGCCGGGAAATCGTCAAAAATTGGTCGAAACTCAAGGTTTTCTCATCCGAATCCATTTGAAACGTCTAACCTATCCTACTAGATCAAAAATCAACCAAAACTAACTACGGCTAAACCCACGAGCATGCGTCCACAGTGCATGAAAAATCCAGAATTCGGCGAACGAAATTTCCATAATTTTCTAAACTCAATCTCCAACCTCAACAATTATGAAACACGAGAAGAGGCTTAGTAAACTTACCTCGAAGTCGTCGCGCTCCGAGTTTAACCGGAAAGTGTTTGCGAGCTCGCGACCAAACCTCGAGCTCGGGATGGTTGGTTATGGCATTTCGAGCGAAACCGATACAAATAACGAGTGGAATGGGTTTAGCAGAGGTCTAGGACTCAAACCGAACAAAAATGACCAAGAATGATGTTCAAATCAAAGAGTTGCCATTAAAGCTCCCTCAAGAACTCGTTAATGGCGTTTACCTTTTTACGCGATGAAACTTCGATCCGAAGAGTTGTGGACGTTCCTTGAGGTTGTACGAAGCCTGCGGAGTGACTTTGAAGGTCTACCGACGCTTGGTTGCCATTGACGTAGCTCGAAAATCGTTCGGCCGAAAACGTTTTTTTTCAAAAAAAAATCGTAGTCCCCCCCCCCTCTTCGTGACGCCCCAAAAACTCTCCTTTTAAAACCATCCCAGGCCGAAGATCTTTTCAAATATATCCCTCAACTGACTGGAGTATTGAAAATATTAAAATAAATTTTGGAAGAAAGTCAAAAAAAGAAGAAGCCTCAATTTTTGACTATTAATGGACAACTTAGGTGTGCTTAAGCCTCAATTTTTGACTATTGATTGTCAAAAATGGACAACTTAGGTGTGCTTGAATTTGATAAAATTAAGTGTAGTCAAATAAAGACATTTAAGTTTGACAAAAATTAGGTATAGAATTGGCTATAAATATGTGTGGTTTTTCTTGTAAGTTTCATATCAAGGAGGAGAAGAAATAGAGAGAGAGAGAGAGTTTTCTTGTAAGAACAAGCTTAGAGCAAAGCTTGATTTTCTTTGTGTAAAACCTTGGCAAAGGTATTTTGTAGTATTGCTCTCTCATTTGTGTTTTTGTTATTCTCTCCAAATTAAATCCTCCAAGCTTCCGCAAAATTCCTCCTTCCTTTTTATTTGGTTCCTACATTTGGTATCAGAGCCAAGTTATGGCGTCCACAAGTTCCGTTCAATTTCAACTTCCAAAGTTGAACGGAAAGAATTTCAACAACTGGTCCGTCCAGATGAAGGTTTTGTTCAAATCGCAAGATTTGTGGAACCTGGTGGAGAATGGCTACATCGAAGTAGCTAATAACGAAGAATTCAATGCCATGAGAAAGGAGGAGAAGGATTCATTGGTGGAATCCCGGAAAAAAGATCAGAAAGCATTATATGCGATCTTTCAAGCCGTGGAGGAGACGATATTTGAAAAAATATCGAATGCCGAGACCGCCAAAGCAGCGTGGGATATTTTGCAAAAATCCTACAAGGGCGACGATCGTGTTCGAAGAGTTCGGCTTCAAACACTTCGAGGTGATTTTGAGTCTTTACGCATGAATGATTCTGAATCTATCTCTTTGTATTTTGATCGTGTACAAAACATCGTTAACCAATTGAGGGTTAATGGTGAAACACTCCAAGATGTACGAGTCGTAGAAAAAATCTTGAGGTCTTTGACTGAAAGATTTGACTACGTTGTTGCGGCAATCGAAGAAGGCCAAGATATATCAACTATGACGTTGGAGCGGTTGATGGGTTCATTATGCTCGCATGAGCAAAGAATGAATCAGAAGTCCGTCAGTTCATATCCCGAGCAAGCTTTGCAAAGTCGTATCGCTCCATCAAATCGAGGAAGCTATCAAGGAGGTCGAGGTCGCGGAGGAGGCCAAGGAAGAGGTGGAAATTCCAATTTCACCGGGAAATTTAAAACACGTGACAAATCAAAAGTCAAGTGTTTTAAGTGCAACAAGTTCGGACATTACAAATCCGAATGCCATGCAAAGGCGACGTACGAGCAGGCGGAGCACGCACATACCACTGATGCTGAAGAATACATGGTGCTAGCATGTAAGAAGGATGACTCAAGCACTGTAGATACCAACATATGGTATCTAGATACTGGTTGCAGCAATCATATGACTGGCCGGAAGGAATTATTCTCGCAATTGGATGAGACGAGTCGTGGTGAAGTCAACTTCGGGAATAAATCAAAAATTCCCGTGATGGGCAAAGGTAACATTAATATCAAGTCAAAAGATGGTACTAATGTTGCTATTGCAGATGTTTACTTTGTGCCAGGACTTTTTTGGAATTTGCTAAGTGTTGGGCAACTTTCCGAAAAAGGCCACAAAGTTCACATTGAAAATGGAATTTGCACCATCAGAGGTGTCAACAACAAGTTGATCACAACGGTGCAAATGACGAAGAACCGGATGTTTCCCATGACTCTTCAGACGAAAAATCTCTTGAGTTTTCAAGCGATGATGAAAGACAACAACTGGCTGTGGCATCTTCGATACGGTCATCTAAATTTTCGTGGACTAAAACTACTGGTTCAGAAAAGGATGGTGACCGGCATGCCTTTAATCGAATGTCCAGATCGTCCATGCGAAGGATGTCTCGTTGGAAAACAACATCGAGAATCATTTCCAGTAGGGAAAGCCAGAAGAGCAAAGCAACTTTTGGAGCTGGTACATATAGATATATGTGGCCCTATTGAGGTTGAATCAGTCGGACAAAAAAGGTACATGCTGATTTTTGTTGATGATTTTACCAGAAAAACTTGGGTATATTTCTTGAGAGAAAAATCTGAAGCATTTGCCAAGTTCAAAGAATTTAAAGTCTATGTTGAAAAACATAGTGGCTTTAATCTGAAGACGTTGAGATCGGATAGAGGAGGAGAATTTACCTCAAATGAATTTGACAAATTTTGTAAAATTCATGGAGTAAAACGTCAGTTGACTGCCAGCTATACACCTCAGCAAAATGGTATAGCAGAAAGAAAGAACAGGACAATTTTTGAAATGGCAAGAAGTATGTTAAAAGCCAAAAATTTGCCTAAGAATTTTTGGGCAGAAGCGGTTGCTTGTGCTGTATTTGTACTAAACAGGTGTCCAACAAGGAGTGTTCTTGGAAGAACCCCAGAAGAGGCTTGGAGCGGCAACAAGCCAGATGTTTCGTTTCTACGAGTATTTGGGTGTATGGCATATCCCCATATACCAGATGAACGAAGAAAGAAGTTGGATGACAAAAGCGAGAAGTGCATCTTCATTGGCTATAGTGACACAACTAAAGGTTATAAGCTGTATAACCCAGTCACTGAAAAGGTAATTATCAGCAGGGATGTCCAGTTTTTTGAAGATGAAGCTTGGGACTGGAACCAAAAGGGTGACCAGAAAAGCATCACCATCGAAGATGAACCATTGGAGAAAGAAATAGAAGAGCCTCCATCATCTTCAACTAGTGGTACATCTTCACCAACAGCAGCTTCAGAACCACCACTACGTCGTTCACAACGACTGAGGGAGACGCCAGCAAAATTCAGGGATTACGTGGTCACAGGAGGCGATGGCAGTGATAATAACGGAATCACTGATGAAACATTGGTAAACTTTTGTTTGTTTGCTGAATGTGATCCTGTAACCTATGATGAAGCAGCTGCAGATGAAAGGTGGATTCATGCAATGGATGAAGAGATTCACTCCATTGAGAAGAATGACACATGGGTGCTAACTTCTTTACCACCTGGTAAGAAACCCATTGGTGTCAAGTGGGTGTACAAGACGAAGTACCAACCCAATGGTCAGGTGGACCGTTACAAGGCCAGACTGGTTGTAAAGGGCTACAAGCAAAAGCCAGGTATTGATTATTTTGAAGTATTTGCACCAGTGGCTCGGATGGATATCATCCGGATGATCTTAGCACTTGCAGCTCAAAATCATTGGAAGATCCATCAAATGGATGTGAAATCAGCATTCCTCAATGGTGTTCTTGAAGAGGAAGTCTACGTGGAGCAACCACAGGGTTATGAGAAAGGGCATGAAAATCAAGTTTACAAACTGAAGAAGGCTTTGTATGGGCTAAAACAGGCACCTCGTGCTTGGTACACGCGTATCGACACATACCTGTTAGAGCGTGATTTTCAAAAGTGCCCGTATGAGCATACACTGTATATCAAGTCAAATACTAACGGTGACATAATAATTGTGTGCCTTTATGTTGATGACTTGATATTTACAGGCAGCTGTGAAAAAATGTTTTCAGAATTCAGGGAGGCTATGACTAGCCAGTTCGAGATGACTGATTTAGGATTGATGTCCTATTTTCTTGGGCTTGAAGTGAAGCAGACAGATAATGGCATATTTATTTCACAGCAGAAATATGCTAATGATATTCTGAAGCGATTAAAAATGGAATCACTCAAACCAATTCGAACTCCCGTAATTGAACGTTTAGAGCTGAAGAAAGAAGGAACCGGTGAATTGGTAAATCCCACTTATTTCAAAAGCATTGTTGGCAGTTTAAGATATTTGGCTTCTACAAGACCAGATATTACCTATGGAGTGGGAATTATTAGCAGGTTCATGGAGAAACCATACCAATCACATTTACAGGCGGCAAAAAGAATTTTGCGGTATGTCAGTGGAACTCGTGATCATGGAATTTTATATTCTTATACTGACAACTTTGATCTGTTGGGGTATACAGATAGTGATTGGGCAGGTGATACTGAGACTCGAAAGAGTACTTCAGGGTATGCTTTCTTTCTTGGATCAGGAGTAATTTCTTGGTCTTCGAAAAAACAGCAGGTTGTTGCACTCTCGACAGCTGAAGCAGAATACATGGCATTAGCTTCAGGGGCCTGTCAGGCAATATGGCTTCAATGGATGCTGCGTGAATTGATGCATGAACAAGCAAGTCCTACTAAATTGATGTGTGACAATAAGTCGGCTATTGCATTAGCCAAGAATCCTGTATTTCATGGCAGGAGCAAGCACATCGACATCAAGTATCACTATATTCGTGAGCAAGTCAAAGATGGCGAAATTGAACTTAATTTCTGCAGATCAGAAGACCAGATTGCAGATATCCTGACAAAACCATTGAAGGCTGATTTGTTCGAAAGATTGAAGACGATGCTTGGCGTTATGAACTTCCAAAATCAATTTTAAGGGAGGCTATTGAAAATATTAAAATAAATTTTGGAAGAAAGTCAAAAAAAGAAGAAGCCTCAATTTTTGACTATTAATGGACAACTTAGGTGTGCTTAAGCCTCAATTTTTGACTATTGATTGTCAAAAATGGACAACTTAGGTGTGCTTGAATTTGATAAAATTAAGTGTAGTCAAATAAAGACATTTAAGTTTGACAAAAATTAGGTATAGAATTGGCTATAAATATGTGTGGTTTTTCTTGTAAGTTTCATATCAAGGAGGAGAAGAAATAGAGAGAGAGAGAGAGTTTTCTTGTAAGAACAAGCTTAGAGCAAAGCTTGATTTTCTTTGTGTAAAACCTTGGCAAAGGTATTTTGTAGTATTGCTCTCTCATTTGTGTTTTTGTTATTCTCTCCAAATTAAATCCTCCAAGCTTCCGCAAAATTCCTCCTTCCTTTTTATTTGGTTCCTACATGGAGATCTCGCCTAGAATCTTTGCGGGTCTGTTGATTCTCAATAGAATTCCTTTCGTTTGAAACCCAACGCGTGCAAGAAAGCTTCTGGAGGAAGATGATGAATAGTGCGGGTCGCCGGGTCGGGTCAACCCGACCCGGCCGACCCGCCTTGAGTAGAAAATCTCAAATTAACCCCAATATCTCCATTTTTTTTAAAATTGATGCCTAAATTAGACTCAGGGGTGTTGAATTTACTTGAAAATGATATTTTTTCCATAAATTTCCCATTATTTGCGCAAAAACCCCAATTTTTGGGTTTGACCCGAGGACACATTTTGCAAAATCGAAAGTCTTAATGGCTTTATTTGCAAAAATTGACGCCACCAATGGATTCAGAAGGTCAAAATCTAGGGGGTGACGTCGCCCTATTTTCAGTTTAGTCCCTATAAAATTTTTAATTTCATTTTTTATGATTTTAGGGACTAAATTGAAAAATCAGAAATTGCATTTTGGTCCTTTTTAGCAAAATTGAGCGATTCTGAGGGCTTCTGGACTCGATTTTAATTTTGAAAAATAGAGGAGGATGACATGACTCCAAAAATATAAAAATGGAAAATTAAAAGGCTAAAATGGAATTTCTAGAATTATTTAAATAATCTAAAAAAATGAAATTAACAAAGAAACCCTAGATTCCAAAATTAATCTTTCAAAATTTATTCATCCAAAATGAGGGGAAAATTAAATTAAAAATATTGACTATTTTTTGGTAATTTTCTGACTTCAAATGCTATTTGTTATTAATTTTTCATTATTTTCCTAATTTTTGAAAATATAAAAAATGCAAAAAATAAGGAAAATTATTTTTTATTCAAAATTGGCCCCCTAGGCTACGCTGAGATCCCCAAAGTTGATTTTACAATTTTATCACTTTTTATATATATATTTTTTATGAATTTTTGAAAATAAAAATGCAGAAAAATACAAAAAATAAGGAAAATTATTTTTTGCTCAAAATTGGTTCCTTAGGCCAGGCTGAGGTCCCCAAAGTTGATTTTGCAATTTTCTCACTTTTTATTTATTTTTTATGAATTTTTGAAAGTAAAATGGAGAAAAATATGAAAAATAAGGAAAATTATTTTTTTCCTCAAAATTGGTTCCCTAGGCCAAACCAAGGTCCCCAAAGTTGATTTTTCAATTTTATGAATTTTTATGGATTTTATAAAAATTTTTGAAAATAAAATTGGCCAAAAATCAAGTGTCAACAATGGCGAACACCAAAGAATGAATATGACCCAAGGATTGGAGAGTAGTGGGCAACCGGAAAATGGTAACCGGTGACAGATGGTCGGCGGATGGTACAAAGTGATCTCGGACCGACGTGTTTTTATCCCTCGTCTAAATTATATTTTTTCTTCCTTAAACTATTCAGACATTACCTGCGAAATGAAATACGAAAGGCAATTGGGGTGGAATTCCTTTTACTTTAAAAGAAACGAACGAGAGGACGGCCAGATAGATATTCTGAACTTTGAAGGAGCACAAACATTATGAAGGAAAAATAAAATAAAATATGATAAACTGAAAATAAAAATAATAATAATAATTCAATTTTCCTTATTTGCAATAAAATAAGGACGAGGGAAAATTGAATTTGGACCTTATTTTAAGACAAAAGGAAAAAAATAGATTAAATTGAAATATGATCAATAAAATTATGTGTCAGTAACACCAAATTAGAAAGAAAATATCATTTTCTTGAAAAGCCTTCCTTTCGTCGTATGGTTATACACAAAACGTTATTCATACTTCTCTAATATTTAGTGATGAGTATAAAAGAAGGTATGATGTATCTTAAGAGTATAGCTGTTAGAAACCTTACACATCGAGTTTCCTACTCGAGGAGCAGAACTATCCTTAAGTACAGTGCTTGCATGCCTTAGATAATTGATCTTACTTTTTTCATCTTTTTCAATAGATTGTTATTTTTCACATTATCTAAAATTTTTCTAATAACTCGATCTTAGAACATTTATCCATGTGTGAAGCCGCCCACCATGGATAAATGCTGAAGCTGTTTCGGGTGACTCGATTAGTTGAAGCATCTAACATTTATCCATAAAAAATTGCAAGAAGAAGCTGTTCGGATGACTCTATTATGCACCCAAGAGATGTTGCAAGTTGCAACCTAGCAATGTTGCAATGACTGATTTCATGCACTCACTCGGGAACTGGACTGCCGGTCCAATCCAATTTTCGAGTGAATTCAAAAACTAGTGGGTAGTTCTTGATTTGTATCTTCTGAAAGCGGCCCTTTTGAAACTGATCATTCATAACCAGCAAAAGATAATTTTTCACATTCCTCCGAAAAATAAAAACCATTGTGGTATATTAATATCTCTCCACCACTCAATTATTTATTTTGACTAACTGACGTGGGATTTGTAAAAAAAAAAAGGAACTTTCTAAGACACTTCGGCCTCGTCATGTTTTGAAAGAAAGCTGCGTGGTGGACCGTCACACAAACCGGCCGTCCCGTTTCGGGGTGACGTGGGGGACACACATTGCAGTGGCGTTTTCGAGTTCTTTTCGTGAAAATGAAGGTCCAAAGTTCAGTTAATTGGAGTGCTAATTACTAGCTAATAGTCATCAACATGAGCTTTAAGATTGAATTGAATAAGTAAATTAGTTTAAAGATAGAATCTTTATTGTAATAAAAAAGAGCTCTGTTTTTTTTTTTCCGGCTAGGCTGCCAATTTGTGTCGGATTTGTTTATCATTTGTACGAATATCTGGGGTTAAAACGCTGAAGTTCAGTTATATGTTAAACTAGATTCAAGCATGATCCGGGTTGGTCCGGTTCCCTCAAGAATGGTAGACCGACGGTCCCGGTTCTCAATTTCAAGAACCATGAACCGGACCTAGTGTCCCTAAGATCGTGGATTGACCGGACCACCGGTCCGGTTCGGTTCTCGAGCGGTCCAATGAAATCACAAAAATGAAAACAAAACGTAAAATGAAACCAAAGATAACCATGTATGATACATCTGCTTTGGGCCCGGGAGATACCTGTTTTGCTAACATTGGGGACACCACGTACAATAGCTAAAATTTGCTTGGGAGATACCTGTTTTACTTCAAAAAGACAATGAAAAGTTGTTCTGGGCATACCAATTGCCAAAGTTAGGTCAGGACTCAGAAGACATCTTTTGAGAATCTGACTATTAGGTTTTCTTCTCCCTTTTTTCATAAATTCTGAATTAAGTTGGGTATTTTTTTTAACTTTAATTAATTTTTTTTTAGAAAATAGAAAGAAAAATTCGTCGGTCTAGGTGGGTGGTCCATCGATTCGGTCCCCCGTAGAACCAGAAACCAGAACTCCTAGACATCGATTCCATCTTGAGAAACTGGGAATTGGACCGGAGACCTCAAGAATTGGACCAAACCTGTCGGTCTAGTCCTATCTAGGCGCCGGTTCGAGTAGTTCATTTTGCTCACCCCTACGTTAAACAAAAAAAAAAAGTTTTAACCCGCATTAATGATTGTTTGGAACTTGTAAAAGCAAGTTTAGTGCCAGAAAATGCAGCGAATTAATGAACTTCCACAATATTGAAAATATTAAAATACATTTTGGAAGAAAGTCAAAAAAAGAAGAAGCCTCAATTTTTGACTATTAATTGTAAAAAATGGACAACTTAGGTGTGCTTAAGTTTGATAAAATTAAGTGTAGTCAAATAAAGACATTTAAGTTTGACAAAATTATGTATAGAATTGGCTATAAATATGTGTGATTTTTCTTGTAAGTTTCATATCAATGAGGAGGAGAAATATAGAGAAAGTTGAGAGTTCTTGTAAGAACAAGCTTAGAGCAAAGCTTGTGTTTTTTTTTTGTGTAAAACCTTAGCAAAAGTATTTTGTAGTATTGCTCTCTCATTTGTGTTTTGTTATTCTCTCCAAATTAAATCCTCCAAGCTTCCGCAAAATTCCTTCTCTCTTTTATTGGTTCCTACACAGAGAGGATCTCTGAGTTGCCATAGTTTCATATTGGAGTATTAAGACAGAATTTTTTTTTTTTTGAAGAGATTTAATATCTGAAAAGTTTGATGAACTTCTATCAAAGCATATAATAACCAAATAATGTCGACATATTAAGTTTATGAATTCAAGAATATGAATCGTAACTAGTCATATTAACTTCTTAAGGTGTCGATTTATCATTAATGAAAATAATGTAGAAATAAAAGGCGGATGTAGTCATGGCTCATGAACCGGCAGTTCCAGCGCAAGATTTGGCGAAACAGTTCCTGTTTGGAACCAGTTTTGGTTTTTATAAGCTATGAGTGGGTCTGGCGCGGGCTCGCAGCGTTGGCGCAGCAGACGCAGCAGACGATGGCCCAGCAAGGCGTGACAACGAGCTGTAGGGTCTGCAGGGTGAGGGGGGAATGGCCGAAGGGCTCGGCTAGGGGATGGTGGTGAACGGAGGAAGTGGCGATGGCATCGGCCAAATGAAAAAGAAGAAGAAGAAGAAAATGCAACAGAGGGCGTCGTGGAAGAAGGGGGAGGAGAGAGAGAGAAAAGGAGGGCGGTGACGAGTGGAGGGCTCGACTGGGGGATGGTGGCGGATGGAGGAAGCGATGGTGGCGTCGGCCAAACGAAGAAGAGGAAGAAGAAAATGTAGTAGGCGGTGTCGGGGAAGAAAGGGGAGGAGAGAGAGAAGATAGAAAAGTAATAGAAAAGCAAGAGAGAGAGAGAGGGAAGAGGGGTAGTCTACGGCGGAAAAAAGGAGGGAGTGAAAGATTCGCAACATTTTTTTTTTTAAATCCACGGTTCAAGAACAGCCTGAACCATCTGTTCCGTGTCTAGTTCATGGTTTGAAGAAATCAGAACCGGGTCCGAATGCCACGGGCCGATTTTGGGCCCAAATCTGCCTGTGGCCATGACTAGGCGGATGGAAACTTGTAAGGACATTTGACATGGGGCAAATATGCAGAGCTGCAAATCTAATGTATTGATAGAGAATTGCTATATTTTGACCACACTTTCGCATTTCGTACATACACAATACATGGGAAAAAGCTCGGATATCTATCTCACGTATCATGACGAACATCTTACAATACAAAAGCAAATAAAGGATGTTGAATTTCATAACTTGATCAGCTAGACATTATCCTCCCAACTAGACATTGTCCTCCTCGACTATGCCTCCGTCCCACCCACTAATTGAGTAGTAGGGTTGTTATTCATCGATGATTCTTCTCGGTCCTTAAAGATAATTTCCAAGCAATTTTGAATAGCCACTAGTACTTGACTACACGAGCTTTCGAGTCTCAGAAAAGTTGCTCAGCACATGGGCTTCAAGATTTGTTGCATCTCTTGAAAAGTTTGTTGGTGATCGGGATGTATAGCTACCAAAGCAATGAACATAGCATAGATAACCCACTTGATGTAAGGATTAAGCGTGATCAAGTTTGCTATTCCAACAACGAGACATCTGGTAACACTTGGAACCTCGGGCACGTAAACTAAATGATGCCAAAGCATATGGTAATAACCAAAAATTGATGACCAGCCAGATGACTAGAGAGAGGTTCGCCTAGAGAAGCGACTTGAAGCTGAGAGTTCCAAAAACGTTGTACAACTACCAGTATACCCAACTCGGGCTTATGGGTCTGGTCGCCTCGATATATGATATTGAATAAATGACTTCGCAAATGATGTATATAGAATGGAAACGCGCGATCATGAGCAGCTTCAGTAAACCGAACTTGATGTGGAACTTTAAGGCCGACTCCAGCCATCCCTGCGGCCATTGGCATTGGTTATGTGGCTCTTGATCGTCGTCCTTACATTAAATCAGCAAGAAATCAATTAAAAAAAATCAAGAACGGACTAATTTCTCAACCCAGGATTCCAATAGTGACGACAGTCGAAACAACGTATTCTGTGAGTGAATTGAGTACCTTTCGATTCCGACTTGAAGTGTTACGCTCCTAGGATCCATAATGTTCCTTGGCTTTTGTGTTGTCTCTGTTTGAACTATGCAAATGCTAGAGTTGAGCTTTATATACATAAGTCTCCCTCTGAATTAAAAATTTTACTGTGTTGTTGCTAGCGTTCTCATCTAGAAGGAGGTGAATAGGTGATTTTAAATAATTTTAAGAAATTAATGCGGAATATAACTAGTCCGCTCGGAACTTTAATCAAACGATATTAACCAGTAAAATCAATCGCCAAACTGCTGGATAACCCTTTCTTTTTATGGGCTTTTGGAGCCCGGCCCGATAATAAATTAGCCTTTCTAGAGCAATGGACAAGTCGAACGTTAGGAAATTGCGATAACATATTAGCACGCTCGTGAATAAGGACGCCCTCCCAGTTGAACTGGTCTGTAGTCTTAAAGTGGAGAGCACTTATCAGTTTAAGGCAATCACTTTCAACCATGAGCGACTCAGTCTTCCAACAAAAGAGATGGGAGGGAGTTTTCTGTCCGCTAGAAGAGCCTAGGACCGCTCGAACCATGTGAGAAAATCCATCCAGCAGGCGTCCAAAGGAATCGCGGACGACACCAGAGATGGATCCATCCGAAAAATCTAGTACATGGGATGCATCAATGTTAATCTTGATTGAGTGCTCCCAGTTTCTGTGGACACCACAAATGAGGCGATGTCCTAAATAGCCAGCTTGTTACCCCCTACAAACGAAATGGAAATTCGGACTCCCCATTCTTATTTTTCATCTAGTTGTCGAGACGATTAAAAGGGGTTTTCCTTATTCCAAGATATATTATCTTAGACTAAAATCATTCGATTATACATATTATACAACGCGGGTGTTGTAACTCGATTGTTGCAGTCTCAAGTCTTTCAGATGATTGCACACAATTATAATGCTGCTTGTGCAAGAGCAGATGCCAATTTTCCTCTAATACTGTGGGAATTCCTTCGCGTTTGAAACTTGCACAAAAGGGCAAAGTACCGAACGTCCTTTTGGGAAAAGAAACTTGCGTATTTGTAAGGTGAGTCAAAATGCCATAGACCCTGTCACCCAACAACCTATGAGAAACAGGTGAACAAGTTTTTCTCGAATGTCCGGAAAATTATCCAAAATTCCTAAATCTATTGCACTTTTACCGATTCGGTCTTAAACCTTTTAATTTTATCTATTGAGTCATAAATATTTTCACATTTTGTTAAGTGAGCCTATCCAGCCAATATGGCCAAAAATCACTAATGTGGATGTTGTTTCTCCTATGTGGCATAGTTGGCACAAAGGAAAAAAAAGGCCAAAAATAGAAAGAAAAGAAAAATAAATAGATAATTCAAAAATATTTAAAATTGTCTACAATAGTATCGATAATGCCACGTAGGACGATCGGCTTTTAAGTCAGTGATTTTCGACCAAAATTTACTTGGTGGACTTAATTGAAAAAGCGTGAAAAGATTTAGGACTTAATTGAGTATACTAAAAGGTTTAGGATTAAATTGGTAAAAATAAATTTATGATTTTTGGAACTATTTTCCCCTTGAATTCTTACTTTAACTTGTCAGAATTTCTCTACCCGCATCTTTTCAACCTCTTTACTCCGATGTGATCGTGCCTGACGATGCGATAAAATGTGTTATAGTCAATTGGATTATATTCTCAGGATATGAATTTATCATTAATTTAGAACACTCTCTTTTCCACTTTGACGTTATGTCCAATGAAACACCGATAGAAGAAGATGTGAATTTACTCCTTTTTCTAAAAAATTTACCGAATAGCCATAATTTACTGTGTGGATATCAATTCAGTCCTTAACATTTTTGAGAAATTTCAATAAAATCCTTTTGAGTAATTTTCACTCGAAAATGCCGATGTAGAGGTCTAGTCATCAATACCATCCTACGTGGCATGGTTGGTATATGATGTGAATCAACTCTTTTCCTCTCTTTGTCAGTAAAAAGTATTGTGCTTCCCCTTATTTGCGCAAGTTTTAAACACATGATCCTTCAATGTTATATGACAAGAGATATATTCGCTACGAGTCTGAAAACTTGTCATCAAAATATAATTGAGTCCTAAAACTTTCAGATGTACAATCAAGTCCTAAAATTTATCAAATTGATGCAATCAAGTTCTTTGGTTAGCTTTGTCCAATTTGGCTAATGAAATGCTAGCGTGGTATTTTTTTTTTAATTACTTTCTCTCTCCTACGTGACGCTAATGTAACTTAAACAAGAAAGATAAGTTCAAAATAATATTGTTTTGGTCTAAATTTGATTTTTTAAATATAAATGTTAGTTTAATTAAACTAAAAAATAAAATAAAATAAATTTTTTAAAAAAGGGGCAAACTAGCAACGCAAGAGCCAGCAGGGGCGTCGGATATAATGACTCGAATTTCTCAACTACTTAAGCTACAAGCGAGTTAGTTTTCATCAAGCTCGAGTTCATAGCGAACGTGCTTTGAGGGACTTATTAAAGTGTTTTGGCACGGTGGATTGTTTCGGTTTAATAATATTTTTGAGGACATTATGTATTTAATTTGGACTACATGAAGCAAAATTTGTGAAAAATTGGGACAATTAGGGCAAGAATGACACGTGTCACGTGACGGTGACACTTGGCATGGGAGACGGTGCCACATGTCACCTTGGATGGGTGACTCATACCCCACATGGACAACCCCCCCACCCCCACACCACAATGATCTCTCTCTCTCTCATTTTTCTTGCCGACTCCCTCATTTTCATCTTCTTTTCCTCTCCTTCGGGGGCGCCAACTTCTCTTCCGTGGAGCTCCCTCATCCCATCCGTTCGTCGACGTCATCTCCCCCGTTTGGACTCTCTCTCTCTCACCATGCTCGTGCACGAGGAAGCAAGCTTGGGAGTTGCGGCAGTGATCCGTAATGGCTCTTGCGCGTGGCAAAGACAAGGCGAGCTCGAAGTCAGCGCGGAGGTCATGGTTGATTTGTGCGAGAAATCAAGGCGGGCCCGAGCTGGTGGTCGCAATGGGTTCGTGGTCGTCCTAGTGTGCAAGGAGGTTAAGGCGAGTAGAAATTCTAACTTGTTGATTGTTAGATTGTCTATCCCACTTGCATGTAGATCTTGTTAATTAATTGGCGTCCTTGAGTGTCGAATTCATGAAGCTGAGGAACGGATCGTCAAAGATAGTGCGGCAGATTGTGGTGGCCATGGGAGTTGGGATTCGGCTTGCGTTTAGTGAGCCTGGATGCTTTGCTTGTCATAGCTAGGGGCGTAACTGACGTCCTCGATGGTAGGATCATCGAGTTTGGCGTTCGGATCGTTGCTTTGGGAGGCAGATTTAGCTTGGCGGTAGCAAAATGGGTTCAAAATTGGCCTATAGAGGTGCAACGGGCATTGAGTTGTCTTGCATGTTCGTGCCTTGATCTGAGGAAGTATTATGAGTGCTGGAGAGGTGGAATTCAAAGCCAATCAGACAAAACGCTTTAAGGACCGTGGACGGATTCACGTGAGAGGGTCGGCAATGAGTATAGATGGATGCACAGAGGTCGTGAATGATCCGCAAGCTATGGTTATTGCTTGAATGTTCCGGTTAATTCGATTCGGTGGTTTTACTTGCCCCCTTATTGTTGATATGTGCTGCTTGTTGGGTGTTTGAGACAATTTTGATGGTTGACATGTTAGAATAACACATGCTAAACTTTTAGCTTACTTTCGTTGTTGAACTTTTTCTAACCAACTTGGCTAAGGAGGATGCTAATAATAGCAGACATAGCTATGATGGCATCATTGGAATACGCCGATGGTGCTAGCTAGACAGGAGTTGGTGATACCCTTTCATTAGCCTCCTAGTGTGATCTATTGTTATTCAATAGATAGCGTACAAAACTGGTTGTAATGACATGTGTATAAACAAGATGTTTATGGCATAAGTCTATTTATGATATGTGGCATGAAAGGTATATGTTAGTGTACTTAATGAGACCCTACCCTTTAGGCGTACCTGCAATTTATTTCTGTGCACTTGTGTTTTTGTAAGGATGCCTATATTTTTTGATTTATTTAGCTTCCGTGTGCTTATATATATAATATCTAATTAAAGCAGAATGCAAAAGTAGGTTAAGCAGGTGGTGAGACCTGAGTCATCATACCAGAAGGGCTGGCGAAGGTGGGTGAGGACAGGCCCGGGTCCCTAGGCCCTAGCTAGTGGCTGGCAACCCTAGCTACGTAGGGGAGGGCCACCACGGGCGGGGTCACCTTAGACTTTTTCAAGAACATCCATCTTTAAAGTATTCGTCCAACCCATATGATTCTATAGTCAATAAAGGTGCAATTTTTTGGTTGAAATTTGGAATATGGGTTCTGGAAGTTGCTAGATGATAGCACTTTTTAGCTTCTCAATTTGGGTCATTCGTTTCCTGTTTTTGTGGGGATATTGCATGAATTGGTCGTGTTGCAGATGACGGCATGGCTGGTGTCGAATTTGGCACTCCGAGAAGTACTCCGACATGCAATGGAGGCTAGAAAATGTACGGGTGAGCGGTTCCACATTCCGTACAGGTTTTATCTGAAACATGGAACCTATCTGTTTATACAAGTTCCTCATTTTGTGGAACTTAGAACCTATCCTGCATATTTTGGAACCTATAACCTACCCTGTCACAGGTTCCAGAGTCGATTCCAGGCTCGATTCCAGGCTCCACCCAAGTTCCACATGTATTCTTAGTTGAACGATTATAGTAAATAATCACATTTAATGACTATCGTCAACTGTTAAAATTCACTGACAACAACTCATATTTAGAGACGAAAAATATGAAACATTAACAAAGTAAAAGTCTTAATGATAAAGTGATTCTGTATAACACACTCAGCATTGGATATTATGGAATACTGCAGGATGACACAAAGACATATAACAAGAAAAAATATAAAAACTTTCTTCAGGGTCCAGATTCCGTTTCCAGGTTTCACCTACCTAGAACCTGAAACCTACCCGTCAGAAGAGGTTCCCTAATTTTTGGAACCTAGAACCTACCCTCCTTATCTTGGAACTTGGAACCGACCAGTTCCATCAGTCCGGTTCTTCAGGTTTTAGATTCTACCCTATAACCATGCTCACCCCTAAGAAAATGTCTTTACCTGCTTCAATTCCTTGCATGCCCTCGTCTAGTTTTGGACTTATGTTGGGCCTGGTAACCCCGGCTTGCCCCACCATCGTTGGCCCTTTCGGCGATGGCGGGTGGCGGTAGCAGAGAGGGGCGCTAGTTTTTCTGGTTTTCCCTTTCTTTTTTTTTAATTTATTTTATTGTTTACTTTAAATTAATTGTGTTATATAAAAATTAAATTTGGACCAAAATGACGTTGTTTTGGCCTTATCTTTTTTGTTTTAGTCACTTCAGTGTCACGTAGAAGAGAAAAAACAATAAAAAAAAATGGCACATTAGCATTTTCCTTCAGCCAAATTAGATATTGTTAATGGAAGGAGCCGATTGGACCAATTTGACAAGTTTTAGAGTTTTAATTACACTTTCTAAAAATTTTAGGACTCCACTGTACTTTGATGATAAGTTTTAGAACTTCTAGCCAACATATTCCTAAAATCAATTATTGCTCTTTCCTTATTTGTGCAAGTTTTGAACACCTGGTCCTACAATATTACATGACAATGGATAAATCAACTAAGTTGATAATAAAAATTCTCTTCTAGTCAATTGAATACCACCATTCTTTATCTCATTGGCAACCTTTATTTTGCGTGAAATGGCCATTATTGATTCATACTATAGGCATGATAAAACTAATAGTGATACCATAGGGGACAAAATTGATTGGAAATATATTTGCACCGTCAATCTTGGACAAATACGCAAAGTTTCATAGTTAATTATCAATAAACAGCTATTATAGTTTTAGTGCACTTTCTGTATCGTAAGGACACTTATATCAAGGAAAAATCTCGGTTATCCATTTTATATGGTCCAAACATATTGTAATACAAAGGCAAAAAGAGAGATAAAGGTTGTCGAATTCCATCATGAGATCAACTAGACAGTGTCCTCCCTGACTCCTCCTTTGGCACTCCCAACCAATCAAGTTGCAGTGTTGTTATTCATCAATAATTCTTCTTGATCGGCAACATTAATTTTCAACAGATTTTTCGTAATCACTTGAGCGAATGATCAAGTTTGTGAGTCTCAAATAAATTGTTCTAACTTGTAGATTCTTTCATATCTTGAAAAAATTGTTCTTAATTGGTATTTATAGCTACCATAGCAAGGAATATACCCTAGATGAATCATTTGAAGTAAGAATTCAACACAATCATGTCGATTGCAATAAGAAGATATCCTAATATGGAAAAACAATAAATTCATGTATATTGTTCCCCGACTGCTTCATATTGTTCACAAACACATGCCAAGAGCATGATGAAACTTATCGGAATTGCGATGGAGATCACTTGCATGTTCCGGCAAAAGGACAATAGAAATGCCAAAACTTTAGTGCCAATTTTTAATTTTTGAATCATTTAAGTGCCAAGCTTTTCTAAAAACATTCATTTAAATGCTAAATATGATCTACTTGGCTGGAAACCGATGTGATACTTTTTATTATTATTATTAATGTCTGAAGCTTATATGGCTCGTTAGAGTTCTAGTTAGCATCTAAGACATAAAACGACGTCGTTTAACGCATTCGTCAACTTCTTTATTTTATTTTATTTATTTTATGTATTTTATTTTCTAATTTCTCGCTCTGGACACCAACCAATCAGAAGAGTGCCAATGAGGACCTTGCCCTTGCCAATCCTCCGCCCTCCCTCTAGTTGGTTGCCAATTTGACAATTGACAAGAGAAAGAAGGTATTAAAAAAAAATAAGAAAAGAAGGATAACTAACATGTCACTTAAAAAAAAGAAAAAGAAATTAAAATGCCATATCACTTAAGAAATATAATTACAAGTACCACGTGTTTTTTTTGCCGGAATTTCTCATCATTGGCACTCAAGTAATCTTTTTTTTCTCTGATTTGGCACTTAAGTGAGTCGGCAAAAATTTTGACACTTTTGGTATCCTTTTGCCACATGTTTCTATGACCATCTAAATGAGGATTGAAGAAATCCTTGATTGAAGAAATTATGCAAATTGAAATACTCAATTACATAAAATGAAAACTAGCGGATTCATTTGCCAAACCACATATATTTCAGATCTGAATACAAAAAAGCATCACAAAAAATAAAGGGGTTGACATAAAAAAATTATTTTTTTGCTAAACTATTTTTATCACAAAATTTTTTTAAAACTGATACACATATGGTTAATTTATCCTAAACTATTTTTTTGACTACCAAAAGTCTCAAACTGGTACACCCATGATAAATTTATCTCAAAGTAAATTTTTTTATCTTAAAAAACTCTAAACTAGTATATTTATGGCAAATTTATCATATGTTAGTTTTCATTAAATTGAGTTAATATCACGAAAAATTCAAACTAATACATTTGTAATAAATATAGGGTAAAAATATTAACTTGGTATACCTATCAACTGCTACGTGTCATCCTACTAAACCATTTAATGGTAAAATTTAAAGAAAATTTAACGGAGTATAAATCTATCAAAAGTGTACTAATTTGGGTTAAACTTGTCATAGACGAACCAATTTGAGGTTTTTGGTGATCAAAACGTAATTTGTAATAAATTTTTCACATATGTATCAATTTAGAATTTTTTTGGTAAAAAAATAATTTGTGATAGATTTGTCTTAAGTGTATTAGTTTTAGGAGGAAAATTTTTCAAAAAAAGTTCTAAACCTATTGAACTTGTACCAGTTTAGTCACATACCTTTCAATTATGGCAATTTAGTCATAAATTTTTTTACGTTTTGTCAATTGAGTCAATTTGGCCAAATTAAGGTAGAAAGCGCAAATGTAGACATTGGCAGTTTTGTGTGTCATAGTCAACATTGAATGTGGACTTTTTTTTAATATAATTTTGTAATTTTTATAAAATATTAATGATTTTTTTTCTTTTCTTGCTTATTTTTCTTTTCTTTCATTTACTCTTTTTTTTGTTAGGCCTGAGGGTCGGCAAAGTTAATTGGCCAACCCTCACTTGTTGTCCTCCTTGTGGCAGTGAGGGCTTGGGTGAAGGCCACGACTCCCTCACTGGCCATAGTGAGTGTGCGTGATCCCTCATCTCGACCTAGCGAGGGTCATGAAACCCTCAACATGTGCCAACGAGGTCCAATCGGTGACCTTGACTGGCTATCAGTGAAAAGAATAAAGTAAAGAAGAGGAAAGATAAAAGAAAATAATCTTTTTAATTTAATTATAAAAATATCATCGTCGATTATGCCACATAGAATTACTCATGTCCACATCAATGATTTTCAATCTAAACTATCTTCATGGGCTCAATTGACAAAAAAATAAAAATATTTAAGACTAAATTAACATAATTGAAATGCTTGTTCTTGAATTGAAATAGATGCAATAGATTTAGTATGTTTTTTTAATGATAGGTTTGCATGCAATGCTACGGTGGATCGATAGGGGTCCAGAATACATTTGGGCCACATGAAGATTGTGATCTCATTGTCCTGTGGATGGGCGTCCAATCAGCAGGCTTCAACGATTGGTTTCATGGTTGTTTCTTGGACCGAAGTTGACATGGTGGCACAAGATGATTACTCCTTAATAACGATTAATTAGCCATAGCCTCCCGAGAACAAGCACTTGGTTACAAAGCGTATACATTGGTTACCTCACATGGCGAGATCTCCTCGCTTCTGAACTGCCGGTGAGTTGCGGCAATGGGCCCATCCATCTTGGACATTCAGGTTCCAAGCCTACAAAGTAGCAAATTCGAAACAAAAGAGTTTTGAGACTCTTATCATCTTGTATATTATCATACTCTACCATAAAATTTATCAATCTCTCCCCACTATCTTCACAGTATTACAAGGTCGAGTCATTTAGTAAGCGGATCTTTGTTCAACTTGTGCCTCGGACATTTGCTACCTTACGTAGAGAGATTTTCTTCCCTTCCGACTTGTTAGTGAAGTTGTGGCAACGGGCTTATCAATATCACACAACAGGTTCCAAGTGGATGAAGTAGCAAATTAGAACAAAGAGCCAAAGACTCTATCATGACCATCTTTTAGGGATCTTTTGGTTCAACTATGGTCAGCATCTATAGTAGGTTATGTGGTAAGAAAAATCATTTGTCGATCCACCGAACACTGAACGATTTGTGACGTTTTCACTTTCTTTCAATATTTGAAACCGGACATGATCTAAAAAACAAGGCCATTTTTAGACAATACTCTGCGAAGCCGAGCTATATACATTTGTCTGTTATGATTGATTAATACATCTGACCTTTCGTTTGATGTCCAATGAGTTGGGCTTTTAGGATGAACTCATTTTATTTTATTTTATTGGAAGAAGGGTGAACTTGTTGGTCACTCTAATATGACCCATTTCGTGGAGCTCTTACTCTTAAGTGTGACTCGATAGTCATGGGAATTGATCTATGGAAAACTCAAATACACTTCCCAGAAGAAATTAGATAAAAATAACTAGGCTAAGAAAAGAATCAAATGAATTTTCATTATTTGCATACATAACAAAGCAATAACTATGGTTCACTAAATAAAGAAAATGTATATGATAACATGTCAGTGTCGGTTCAATGCCGATAGGCTAAATGAATTGAATTAGCATAAATGCAAAATGTTTAGAACTGAATCGGTCTAAAATAAGGTTTAGGTTGACACAATTATAATAAGTTTAGGACTGTTTCTGTCACGCCTCGAACCTCCACGAGCGCGCGACATCTGCGCAACGACGGTCGATACATGCGACATCCCAGGACTGTCATCGACCTTGAAACCTTAATATCCAAATAAATGCTAGCGGAAGCGATACCTTACCCCTGACAACGAATGAGCAAGGACTAGAACAACTACAGCACCTCATATATTGCATAATCTTATCTCCATATTACACTTGAATGTCACCTTTACAAAGATTAACAACAACAAATAACCCAGGGCCACCATATTCATCAGCATCCACCGATTCACCATCAATTACCCTTGCCAACTAGGTACTCCGCCACATGGATATCTGTTGACACCTGATTTTTAATCATTTTTTTATTGCTCAAGTAATAAAAAATCCATAAAAATTAATAAAATTGAAAAATCAACTTTGGGGACCTTAGCCAAGCCTAGGGAACCAATTTTGACCAAAAAAAGATTTTTCATATTTTTAGTATTTTTACGTATTTTTTATTTATTTTCGAAAATTAATAGAAAATCCATAAAAATCCATAAAATTGAAAAATCAACTTTGGGAACCTTAGCCAAGCCTAGGGAACCAATTTTGACCAAAAAATAATTTTTCATATTTTCCATATTTTTCGGTATTTTTATTTTCGAAAATTCATAAAACAAAAAATAAAGAAAAAATGAGAAAATTGAAAAATTAACTTTGGAAGCCTTGGCCAAGCCTAGGCAACCATTTTTGAACAAAAAATAAATTTTCATATTATATATATATATATATATATATTTTAATTTTTTTAAAAAATACAAAAATACTTGCAAATTTTGGAAAAATAACATTTGAGGCCAAAAAAATACACAAAGATAGTTAATATTTTTATTTTAAATCTATTTTCATTTTGGCCATCGCAAATTTAGAAAAATCCAATTCGAGTCACGTGTTCCTTCACGAGTATAATCTCGAATCGGGCCTAAAAAATTTAATTTAAGCCAACTTATTTTTAATTTTCACTTTTTATGAGTTGTGACATTGTCTTATAATATTTTAAATTTTCACCTTGGCCCAATTATACCCAGAATGACTTGATTTTGCAAAAGGGCTTTAATTAAATTCTGCATTATTTTCAGCGGCAAAAAATGAGCTTAAATTTGACATGTGGTAAATTTTGATGTGTCAAAAATTGTGAGGAGATTTGGACTTAAAGAAATATATTTTTTTAGGGACTGAATTGTAAATACTTAAAATTCAAGGACTAGAGTGCAAATACCTAACTCTTGAAGGATTATTTTACAAATAACAAAAAGAAGAGTTAGTGGATAAATTAGAATAGAGAAGGGAAGATGGAGATGAAGAAGAGTTAGTAGAGAAATTAGAATGGAAGATAAGAATAGAGAAGGGAAGATGAAGATGAAGAAGAGTTAGTGGAAAAATTAGAATAGGAGATAAATATGGAGAAGGGAAGATGAAGATGAAGAAGAGTTAGTGGAGAGATTAGAATATGAGATAGAGATGGAGAATGGAAGATGAAAATGAAGAAGAGTTAGTGGAGAAATTAGAATGGGAGATAGAGTTAGTGGAAAAATTAGAATGGGAGATAGATGAGTAGATTATAAAAGGAGGAAGAAGTGAGCTTGAGAGGAGGAATTTTTTTGGAGAGAAAATTTTGGATGTTTGAGAGAGTTTTGGGAGATTGAAGAAAAATTTGAGAGAAAGAAAATACCAAAGGAGAGAGAATTTTGAAGATGATGGGAGTTTAAAGCTAGGGGTTATCATCACAAATTCCTTCATCGATCAATATAAATCAAGAGTTCATCCTCGTCAACGAGCAAGCAAATTCGAGCTAAGTGTTTTTATTTATTCATTTATTTATGATTTTACTCGCAAATTAGCACAAATTGTATACAGTTTCTCCATCTCTTTTTTTTTTCCATATTTTATGTCAGGAGAAGGATATCTCTATGTCAACAGCAAAAATCTCGTAAAGATGCAAAAATCGGCCCAGACAAGATCCTAAGTTGTCCACCGATTTCTCAACTAATCTGTGACTAAAAGTCCCTCTTAATTCAAAAGAAACTCTCTATATTGGGAATATAGAGAGCGAAAATCAATTATAGAAATCCCTCCCAAAAAAACGGGAGATAAGTACTCTTTCCACTCTTCTGGTTTTAGGTGCAGATTAGCACATATTTTGTATACTGACACTTCACTCTATTTTATGTCAGGAAGCTGCAGCTCTATATCAATGGTTAACCCTATAGAAGCACAAAATCGGCTTGGAGGAGTCCTCAAGCGCGCACAAATTTCAAATTGTTGAATCAATTCGTTGTATTTCATTTTAAAGAATTCATACCCCAGAATGGAGAGGACAAAGTCCATCCGCAATCTAAATACCTGCACCATAAATCCCAAAGGGAAGAGCGAAGCCAATGCTTAGCCTCCTATTGGAGGGTTTTACTTACAGTAGTTAAATACCTGCAACTTAAATACCTGTACCTTAAATCCCAAAGGGAAGAGCCAAGCCAATGCTTAGCCTCCCATTGGAGGTTTTTACTTACAGTAGTTAAATACCTGCAACTTAAATACCTGTACCTTAAATCTCAAAGGGAAGAGCCAAGCTAATGCTTAGCCTCCCATTGGAGGTTTTTACTTACAGTAGTTTAAATACTTGCAACTTAAATACCTGTACCTTAAATCCCAAAGGGAAGAGCCAAGCCAATGCTAGGCCTCCCATTGGAGGTGTTTATTTACTGTCATGTACTTCTTATAATTTAATTTTTGAATCATCAGACCTAAAAGATGAGTAGGTCGTAATACTGCACAGAAGTCGTTAACACACACTCCCTCTTTCGGCTTCAGGGAATCTTTAACACTTAAAAAAAATATAACAAATAAAAATATATACCATCCATGCATCCTATTTAAAAAGTGAAAACACAAAAGAGAATACCCTACTAGAGCCTTAGGAATAAACCAAGCCTGAGTTGCCGAATTAGGATATCCATGAAATTAAGGTACCGAAAGGGCATTAGTTTTAATTAACTAGTATAACCAAGTCCCCGAGCTCATAATCTCTGGTTCGCAGGAATAAATTAGTTCTCCCGCTAATTTATTTAGGTTTCTAATCGACCTACCAAGAACGATTAGTGGCGACTCCAAATTTCAAAATCATATAAATAAAAACCAAAGTTGCGATTCGGTAGGGCTTGGGAGGGTCCGCGTTAGGTTAGTCAAATCTAATTAACCTAATAATCCGTTAACCCCTTAAAAAAAAATTTTAGAGGGTCGCGGCAATATCAAATCTTTTGATATTCTTACCATGCTTATATCCTAGGATTTGAAAAATAAGGGTAATCACCCGCGAGAACACATCTCAGCAAGCTAACATCTAAATCCCTTCTCAGAATATCACACAAACCCTCAGACCCAACTCCCAAGTCTCAACTCAGGCATTCAAGTCCGCAAGGCCAGAAAATACCAAATTAGGTCCAATTTAGGATCACAATCTCAAGATTTCAAATAACAACCAATCAATGGCTCGATATAAATAATCAGGCATTTAAATCAAACACATCCAATCCATCCTCAAATATTATTTTGAACACGAACCCGGGCCCCAAATATTTGAAATAGTAATATAAAATATTGCTCGAGTCCAGTTTTGCATAAAATGATCCAAAAACCCATTTTTCAATACTCAATCCACACAGGACCCACAAATTCAATTCAAAATTTAATTGGGCAGCACGCGAACAATGTTCGTGGGTCGTGAACAGTGATTTCAAAATACTATTTGGCCCGTTTTTGAATAAAAGTCCAAAAAATCTATTTTTCGGTACCCAAACCTCGCGATACCCACATCCACCACCTCAAAAAGCCTCATTCCAACATGGGCATCAACATTTCACCAATCCACAGAATATTCACAGCCCCACAGAATTTAATTTGCGCAAATACGCCAATTCCGACAATTTTTCCTAAACCGATTTACCTCAAATTAGACCATAGAGCTAGTCCATGGCATGTATAATATTCTAATCGAGAAATAGAGGTATAACTTACCTAATCGAGTCTGAAACAGAGCTGAGAAAGCGGCGGCGCACGGCGGCGACCGAAAAGGGACGACGGATTCCGATGGATTTCGTCCAAACCGGGGCTGATCAATGGCTGAACGGGATGGGTCACGAGCTAAAAATCAATGTTTTCACATGAAAATGAGCTCTAGGGGTCGCTAGGGTCAACACATTTCAATATGAGCCCTATATGAAATTCGGGTATCAAAAGACTGGTTCGTTGACTGACACGGCAAAATAGATTTGGAAGGTCAAATGATCTCGGATCAAAGTGATTCAAGTTGGAAAAGAACCATAAGATAATGAACTACAACATACCCAAAAATTGTGATGATCCAACGGTCAGATTTTCGTCGGCGGTCAGTTGAAATTGGCAGTAGAAAACTGGGCCGCGAGAAAGAGAGAGATCCGAAATTTAGAGAGAGAAAAAAGGGAGAGAATTTGCTGATGAGAGAGAGAAAAAGAGAGAAGAGAGAGTATATATTATCCCTAGGATGCATTATTGAGATTACTATTCATCGAAAGCGACGTAAGGCTGAACGAATCAACTGATTTTTGGATTATCAGTGAATTTTCGGACTGATAGGGGATTGGGCCTCAATAATTTCGGTCAAACTAGTCAAATTGATCAAAAAGATGGCCGACGAGACATTTCTCGAAATTCGTGAAATTTCAGGATCGGTAGAGGCTCAATTGGTGATGATTTGGCTCAATCGCGATGGAAAAATAATTCGGAATACCACTGAACAAATTTTCTAGCCTCACTAAAATTACTAATACTCTCTAGCCATTGATTCTAGTACAAGACGGAGGCGAGATGTCAATTTTCAATTTTGCCATTTCTTTAGACACTTTGAAGCCAAACTGCCAATTCCACGCCTTTCAAGGCGATGTCCAAATTTTGTCTTTCAATTCTCGAAAATATAATATTATTTATGTTATAGACAACAGAAATTCAGGATGTCATAGTTTCAGTGATTTTTTCTAATTTCAATTATTTGAATACGTAACAAAGCAAGAATTATGGTTCACCAAATAAAGAACATGTATATGATGACATTCTCTTTTCTATAAATTACTAGTATCTATTACAGATACCTGTAACCAAATTGATGCACAAATACAATTTGATTGCAGAAGGTTGAAAAAATCAATTAGAACTTAAAAAAAAAATACTACATTGTCTAATTGTTGAACAATATCTACAAACTAGTCAGAACCTCTTACAAGATGATGCGTAAGCAAACATTAATGAGCACATATTGACGAGACAACTCACCACATGGCCAAAGATAGGTTCGTACAAAGAAGCAAATTGGAGCTAAGGGTCCCAAAAGCGGTAAATAAGTATCGATATGTCGAGTTTCGGCTCACAATTCTAGTCAATTCGACCAATGCTATGAGATAAATGATCTTGCAAATTGTATAAAATGGGATAATCGCGTGACTTAGCAGCTTGGTATGCCACAAATTGAAATGCGCAAAGATGACTAGCTTCAACAAAGTAAATGCAATGTGGAAAATCTCTTGGTTAAGTCAATGTCACGCCCTGAACCCGGTAAGCCACGCGACATTCCTACCTTGGACGATCGATTAGTCGAACAACACAATGCGACAACCTAGGATGCTTGTCGCCAACCAACCAATTCTCAGAGTTCCTACGCTAGCAAAAACAAACCACACCCGTACTTACATAGAACGAGGAATAGAGAAGAGAGACAGCATACCTAATATCAAACACACTTTTATACGTACTTATACACCAAATTTACAATATACAAAAGCTGCTCGACCAACTACACATCAAAAAGAAGCTTGGTCGACAGACTACCCTCTCCCCAACTATGTACACCCAAAACTTGGAGAAACAAGGACTAGAGTTCTGGAGTTACCCATCGCTGACATCGCTCAGGTTTGACGATGGAATCTCCTCTGGGTCAGACTCCTTTGGTGTCTCGAGGTTGCTCTCTATGCTCTCCTCAAGGTCTGCCGTATTAATCTCCATTGATCCACTAACATCTGAGTCTTCTGTGGCTGTATCTGGACTTGTCGCAACTCCGTCAGGGATAGTGTCCAACTAAGGTGTCCAATCACCTAACTCATCTACCGAGATGTCAAATCCTGAAGCGGTCCATAGTAAATGTTCCCTAGCTTGTAGATCCATGTCCCAAAAAGGTGAGGCTTCCAAAGCCTCTCGCCTATATCTACCCACGCGGTACTCTTGTACCTCACATGTATGCCTTTTCTAAGCCCACGATACAATATCATCTCAATATCCATGTCTATCGAGATCCCATGCCAAATCGGAGGATCATTCATACTCATTGCCTAGGGCAATGGTCTGAAAAGACTTGTAAATAACACAAATGAGAACATATCTCAGTAAGCTTACTCCTAAGTCTCGCACAGGACATTGCGTACCCTCAGATCAATCCTAAATATACAATTTTAGACATCCAAGTCAATATAGCCAAAAGGATACTATACTAGGAAAAGGCAATAATGACTCAACTAACAAAGTAGTCAGGCATGCAAGTAGATCACAACCAGCATAGTCAACCCATGTAAACGCATGCATGTGCCATGCTCAAGTTCGAACTTTAGTTTAACAACATAATTTAGTTCACAAATAACAATTCAAGCTCGTGCCTCAACCCGCATATATGCTTCACTGCGCAAAGACTCAAGTTGACACATCTCCTCAAATCCATACCCCTGCATATACGACTCCAGCGCGTATAAGACCTAAGTGCACAATAACATCCCAGTGCCTCAAACACGTGTATACACCTCACTGCGCAAAAATCCAAGTTGACACCCTTATCGCTCCAGCAATCCCGCATTGTACACATCCGGGCACACCAGCCTTATCTCACTGTTTCCCCCATTGGGCCAAGCCTCCACTACTCAAAATCCTCTATGCAATGCTATAGGCTCAGGCCAGCATGCATTTCAATATTTCGCATATTAATCCATCAAGCATGCTCAGGCAGATCAATGTGAGGCAATTGCAATCTGGCAGATTTTTTAACTATGCAGTCTAAGCAATCAATTAAACGCATGCTCAACCACATCAATTTCGCAGCATAATACAATATCTAAGCCAGTCACTTTGCTAACATGGTCCGATTTCGCCGGAATTCCCTAATTCCGGAAGTTTCCTTCTAGGCATGCACATTGGACTCACAAATCACATGAATAGACCACGAACATGCATGAACATCGAAAGAACGATATTTTTCACGTGTGAACAGTACCTAGAACACATGGACAGTGATTTTTTCAATAAACAATGATTTTCTTCGATAAACAGTACCCGGGTATTTAATGAACAGTATTTTTCTTCGATGAACAATAAAAATCTTCAATAAACAGTGCTCTCATGAATAGTGCACAAATTCAAAAATAGACCACATTTTTGCACCAAAGATCACCTTAAATCAAGTCTAAACCATCCCTAATCTCATCCTAGGGTTGCCCAAAGTCCTACTCTAGAATTAGAGGTTTCGCTTACCTCAAACCGAGCTAAAACAGCCTCTAATCATGCCCGAACAGTAGCCATAAAGATGCGGCGGCGGCGAAGTTTGTTTCAAGGTGAAGCATACCCGGTCTCCACGACCAGCCTCTGTTCAGCTCCAATCCATGAAAATATAACAACTTTCTAAGTGATCTTCCTTTAGATTCTCGCAGCCTAAGATCTTACGATCGCACAGGAGAAAACATAGCTTGATTTACCCTCCGGATGAGCTCAAACGGACCAATTCTTCTCGAGCGTGAGCAGAAAAAAGGGGAAAAACAGGATATAAATGGAACTCAGGATTGGAGCGGGGTATCCAAGAAAAATGAAGAGGAAGAATGAAATGAGGAGAGAGAATGAGCTATTATCTTTGACTCAATTGTTGTTCAATTTTACTATTCATCGACGCGACATAAAGCCAATCGATTTTGACTGATTTGATGGTCGATTGACCGATTTAATTGATTTGATATTTGATTTGATCGACAAGATTGATTTGACACTTCTCAAGATTCATGTCATTTAAGGACTGATCGAGTTCAAATTGGACTGATCGGGGCTCAAGTGCGAACGAGATTAGATGCTAAGTCACTCCAGATTAAAATTCTAATCTCACTAAAATTTCTACCACCGAATCTCTAGGGAATTTAAATCAAATCGGGGGCAAATCAGCCATTTTTAACTTTCAGCTACTTTTCCCCGGTACTACGAAGCCAAATTGCCAACTGCTGAGCCATTCAATGCGATATCCAAATTTCAATTGTGATATTCATGAAAACTCAATTATCCAAACTTGGAATCCGATTTGTGGCCATATTCATACGATAACGACTTTAGTAAATACTCAGACTAACGGGCGATTTTTAGGAGCTATGTGTATCAACCTACAATTAGGTCGACGCACTTTAATTCCTAGCTAGTCATTTCTCTTTGGTAAGTCATCTTGAAGTGATTAATTTCGAGTGAGATTTAACTATGGTACATCAATAAAATACATCCATTCTATTACAAATCCCGAAAGTGAGTCGAATTTTCAGATGTCACAGTCAAACCTTTTGTGTTGTTGTTGATGTTGTGGATACTCCTTGCCCCAATTAATTGAAAGAAAAGAAGATTCAAAAGGGGAAAAAACAAACTATCCACTTAGTTTGTGCTCTGAGTAGAGTTCTTAGAGCATGTTCCCACGAATGAATCATGTACCTTTCGAGTGGCATTCTACGATCCCTCGTGCTCCGGAGAAGTTGAAGCTCAACGAACCCAGGATCCATCACACTTAGCAAATATGTTTTCTTATAGTGTCACGATATAAATCCTCATAGTGTTCTGATCGTTAGAAGATCTGTATATCTACCTCTGACATCTTATATTTCTCGACTAAAGTAATTTGAAATAGTGCGCCGTAATAATATTTCTGTATTAGATCCTGAACATGGATTGTAATCAATCAGATTAACTTCTTAAGATAATGAAAGAGTATAGCCGAGTCAAGCCAATGAAAATGCTAGCTCTTTTTTTATCTTTTACTTTTGTCATATATCAGCTTCTTTTCAGGTTGGACATTTCATCTGCCTTAACTTTGAGGAAAGCATTAGGAAAGCTACTTTAGGGTTTCAAACTACCCCACTTACAAAGTGACATTAGAGTTAATAAAACTTCCTTCTTAGATTCGCTTTTTCCATATCATAATGGGAGGGTTTGATTGATCATCCCTTTAATTGCTATGAATCCTTTACTTTAGGGTCATCAAAGCGAATTTTCCACTTATAGATTTAATATTGCTTCAAATGCTCACATTTCACCATCACATCCTAAAACACAGTATTATTGTGGATCATGTTGTTATGAACTTAGGGGTTTCAATAGTTCAGTTTGGTTCCATTAACTGAACCAAATCGAAATGAACTGAACAAAAAAAATTGTTATTTTTCAATTAATTAAACTGGACCAAAGTGCATAAATTTTTTGTTATGTTCACTTCGATTAGTGGTTTAGTTCAATTTTTCTATTTAGTTTTGGCACCGCTATATGAAATAACAAGTGACCAATAAAAATTTCTGGAAGATGGAGCAAATATGCAAAGTTGCAAATTTAATGCATCAATGAAGAACTACAATAGTCTGACCAAACTTTTGCTTATCGTACAATCAAAGATTGGACAACTATTTCACATATCGTATTGTTGCACGAAACAAGCGATCGAACAATAAAATAAACAGAATAAGAAAATAAAGTGAACACCAAATGTATGTGGTTCAATCGTAGAAACGTACGTTTATGAGGAGAACATAAACGAATTTCACTATAGAATAAGCAATACAATCAGAAATTACAAATCACACTTGAGTTATTCAAATGCTCTTAGTGTTTTTCATCCCCAACTACATTCAATAACGTACCCAGTTTAGCCTTACAATTCTTCACGAAATTATCTCTCCGTCTCGCAAATAAATTAAACAAAATCTTAAAACAAGATTTATTATGCTAAGACACTCTTCAATTGGATCATGGTGCAATTGACGAAAAGAAGCATTGCCCCTTTGCACCCGCGGCACACCTCTGCTCACACCAACGACCATCCTTCAAAAGTTCAGAGTATATATATTCTGCTGTAAATAAATATGCAGAGACCAACTCCAACGCGGAAAGGAAACCCGTCAAAGTCCAAGTCTGCCCCGTTCTTTTCTTTTCTTTTCTTGGTCCAAAAACTTGCTTGCCAATTTTACATCCAGAAAATATATGAAATATTCAACTCCAACTCAACCGATCAGGAAATATAATTTCCACGGATGTCGTACACAAATATTTATTTTATTTCCTCAATTCAAAATTTTTGGTTCGTGCTCAAACTCAAGACATATTTTTGGCATAAACATCGTATAATACAATGAGAAAATGAGACATAAAGGGTATTGAGTTCTATCATGAGATCAATTACACAATGTCCTCCCCGACTCTACCTCCATCGCCGCTGATCGATCGAGTCATAAAGTTGTTATTTGTCGATGATTCTTCTCGATCCGCAACATTAATTTTCAAAAGATTTTCCATAAACACTTTTGAGTGAATGAACGAGTTTCTGAGTCTCAAAGAAGTTGCTTTGCACATGGATTTCACAATTTGTTTCATCTCCTGAAAAAGTTGTTGGTAATCAGGATTTGTTGCTACCATAGCAAGGAACATACCATAGATAGCCCACTTGATGTAAGAATTGATTATGATTGTGTTGAGTGTTATTCCAACAACAAGGCATCCCAGTATGAGAAACGTAAAATTGATGAATGTTGTCTCACAACCGCTTCGTGTTGTTCGTGAACTGATGCCGAAAAGCATTATGAGAGATATGGAAATTGTGATGAAGGTTGCTTGCATGTTTATAAGTAAATCCTTGACTCCAAGAAGAACAAATGACCATCTAAGCGATGATGTCAAGAAATCTTTCTCTTTTTCAATGATGGGATCTTCTCGTTCTCTGATTCTACAAAAAATAACAACAAAATCTAAAATCATTTGTTTATGGTACAAATAAACAATACAAGTTTGTAGTGGGAACAACTTAAATCATGCTCAACGAAAGCTTCAGGTGCCCATGACAGCACTTGTAGAACAAAAATCTATTTGATTACGCAATTTCATTTTTTCTATATCTATAGCATTTTTTTTTCTTCGGAAGTAGTCTAAAAGCCACTTAAAAAAGTAAAAAAAAAAAATCTGACTATAAGTTGATTTCTAGAGTAGAAGTGTTGCGATTTGCACCCTTACTCATCCACATAGTAAAATTTATTGTACATTATAACATGAGGGTGAGAATTTCTCACAAAATGGATAGCTACATGTTGTTTGCAAGCCCGAAATAGCAATCATAAGCTAAGTATCAATGACATGCAAAGTCCCTATGATAAGTCTCAAAGTGATTAATGACTCGTGATCAAAATAGATGGATTCCACAAAAGCTTGTACAAATGAAAGTTCTAAGGACATAGAAAAACCGGTGCCCCAAAAGCTGGTGAGCCAAAGGAGGATGTGGTTCCTAAAGGCCTAAAGGAACAACATAAACGTAAGCAAGCAATGAAGAGTAGTAATTTATGTAAATTTGGGGTGTTTTGAAGGCAAAACAAACCTCCGAGCTTCAGTTGAAGTAGAGTTGATGTCTGACATCATTGACCTGAGCTGGCTTTCCAAGAAAGAGTGTTAACGTTTTTTTCTCCTCAGAACCACGCGTAAGGAGGTCACGGCAAATGCAAATTGTGTTGGGTTTCGCGTCCATCAAAGAACGGTTTTTATAGGAGCGATTACATGGAGAAGCTTTCCCACTTTGACTTGACCAGCAGCCGGGGAATTTCGTGCGGAGGCTTGTCCATGTAATGGCTCTGCACCTTGTCACCTCACTAGGTGAGGTGACAAAGGTCGCTTGAGCAATTGCACCTTGTCTTGCACCCTGTCACCTCAGAGATTACCTAATTGCTTTTGTACCTTGCCACCTCAGAGATTACCTAATCCCTTTTGGACCTTGTCACTTCCCCTATGACCTTTGAACACATGGACAAGCGTCTCCATGAAATTCCCCGGCTAGTGCTCAAATCAAAAGAGGGAAAGCTTCTCTGTGTAATCGCTCCCATGAAATGGAGAAATTAATTCGAAGAAAAAACATATTCATGTCCACGGCCCTAATACACACGGGTTCTCTAATATTCTTCTGATCAGGCTGACATGATTTTTTTCTTTTCTAATTCTGAAAAGATTTGCACGGCCAGTATATCTTTATTCTAATGTCTCCATTTTAATCATATTAACTATTTGAAAAAACATTCACGGTGGTACAGCTTGGAAAACCCAACTCATAGGATGTCAAACGAAGGATAGTATATATTAAATAATATTAATAGACAAGGTATAGCTCTATTTTTTAGGGTATTTTCTAAAATGACCTAAAATGTTAATATTTCTGGTATTTCTTTTTCTTTTTCTTTTTCTTTTTTTAGATCATTATTTTCCCATATCGAATAACATAAAAGGATTACAACATAACCTACTTAAAAAACAACAAAGATCATAAGGGATGACTTGGACTAATGAAGAATAGAGTGGTACTTCATCCACTTGGGAACTCAATTGTCCTAGATGGATGAGCCCATATCGTTTCATGTGAGATGAAAATGCATGACCCATAAGTTGGGGCAAATGATTGCTTATGGTAAAGTGACTCAAAACTTGTGATATCGAGAAAGAAAGTGAGATACCTTCATTGTTGAGCTACCACACTGGGCACACGGGCCGTGGATGCTGTGATGGCACTTGGCACACAATCCATGGGACAGGATCCACAATGCAATAAACACACAACCCGTGGCTCTTAAGTTTTGACAAGGTACACACACGCATGCAGACAAGGAAGAGTTTCTGATCAACCGTAAACAATGACGAGTTCTAATCCCTTATACACATATGCAAACAATGAAGGATTCTAAATCTCCATAAGGGACAAGATACACATATGTAAATTATGAGATTATTTTGAATGCAAAAACTAATCTCTGAGCCTCAGTTGAAGTAGTGTTGATGTCAGACATCGATCTAATTCTATGGTAGCTTTCTCAACAAAGAGAGTTTGATGTTTCTTTTCAGCTCTGCGCGAGAGGCAAAGAGTCCGCAGTGAATGCTCCACACTTTGAGGCAAGTTTGGGTTTTCATAAAAAAGACATTTTTTTTTGTTTTTATTTTTTCTTCATGGCTAATAAAGTTGGTTTTCATAACTTCATTTCCGTGTAAAGGAGGAGAGAGAGAGCGGGAACAACTTTCTTTTATGTTCTAAAAAAAAAATGATGGGAGGGTTCAACCTTTTTCCTGATTGGCTATGTAAGCCCCCGACTCTCTGAGGTCTTTGTCATGTCGAGATTTTGAATGCTGTTATGTTACATTCTGACAAATCGTTGACAAAGTTTGTCCTTGATAGAGTTTCCAACGCGAAGTTTGAATATTTTCATTTAAAAATTTACTCTAGGATTTGAAGATTGCTTCAAAATATTCCACACTACAAATAATAATAATAATAACAATCTTTAGTTATATTTTTGCCCTTCATAATTTATAGTCTTTTATAGATTTGACACAAGGATTAAAGGGACCAATCTTTAAGTATGAGTATCTATTATAGTCAACATGAAATTTGATCATTACCCAAGTCGCTTAACCATTGTAACTCATTGCAAAAATGAAACAAGTTTATATGGCTGTCGCGAAGCGCAATTACCCTGTAATAGAGGGATATCACTATCTTTCATGTTATTATGAGTTCAAGTCATCTTGCAAGCGAGTACTTATTCGACTTGTATCGAAAAAAAACCTTTTTTTCTGAATATTTTGATTTTGATAAAACTATCCGTATTAAGAAAAAATATAGTTAATGTTAATAATTTTTTATTGCATGAATAAACACACAAACAGAAACTTCTATTGTTCCAAACTTGTCTTTCAAACTTGAAGTGTAGTTTTCACGTATTTGCTTCTGAGATAATTAAAGTCTTGCATTCAGATGGAGAAAGATATTGCTTCTAAAGACTAAATTTCAAGAAGACTTATGTGGCATATCAATAAGGACTCTACTGAAACTCGAAATCGTTGTTCTAATTTGTTCAAATTTAGAAAGTCTCTTCTACTTTTGAAAATTGCTTCTAAATTATGTTTAGATTTTGTAGTATCTTTTGGCCAGTTTCTAAAGACTCGTGTTTGATAGGTTTTCGATTTGGCTTGCTTAATTTATGAAAATCTGTAAGATTTGAATGACAGGACTATTTTCCAATCAAATCAAGAGAATATCCATGATTGGATATTACTTTCCATGAACAAGATATCTTAAAGATTTGAATGAATTCTACTTATAGAAACTAAGATTTTAGTTGTATGGGTAACTGAATCTGAATGACTCAGACTCTACCAAATCTTTCTAGATACGGTGTTATTCAATCAAGATTGATAGCATCCAATCAGCAATTAAAAAGCGATCCTTCAAAGATTTGCCCAACAGTTAGTTTGGGGGTGAAGGAATATAAAATAAAGATCCATGGTGTCCAGACTAGTGAAATTAGAACTTACAATTCCAAAGCACTTGAGTTGTTTAGATTCATTCTCTTGTTCTCAAGAACTATAAGCATTATCTTTGAGAGGCTTTGTAAGAATGATAAAGTGTGATATCTTCGATTCATATAGTGAAATCAAGCCAATCGACTGTCACTTTAGGAGAGTGAACGTAGGCTTGCTAAAGTCGAACTAATATAAATTTGATGTACACTTCTTTCTTTCTCTAAACTCTCTTTCCTGTATTTAGAATTCTACATGTCTTGCTACAGAATTTATTCTGTTTATGTTTCAAATTTGTTTAAATTTCGCAATTAGTTTCAAAACCGCTCAGAATCATCTTGTCATCCCTCTAGGTGATTTGCTAGAAACAACAACTTGTACCTCTGGCATTTGCTACCTTATATGAAAAGATTTCCTCATTACTGATTTGTTGGTGAAGTTGCAGCAATGGGCCCATTGATCTCGGTGTCTATAGTAGGTTATGTGGTAAAAAAAAAAATCGTTTGTTGATCAACTCAATACCGAATAACACGTTGGATTATCATTTTTTTTAAGATAATACACTGCAAAACCGAGTTATACCAATGTTGATTAAGATTAGTTAATGCACATGACCTTTTTGGCATCCGATGAGTTGGCTTTTCCGAACTATATCACGGTAAGGTGATCGTATGCCATTAGATGACAAGTTCCATGACATGTTGAAGATGTGGCCAAAAAACAAGAAAGGGAAATCCTTCTTGTTTCACTTTTGGTGATCTAAGAAATGAAAAACTCTGTTCCATTGGTAGGATGCGCTTCTTTGTTTTACTTTTTCTTTCTCTTTTTTTCGATTGGCAGAAAGATGAACTTATTGGTCACTCTAAGTTGATCCATTTTGTAAAATTCCTGGGTCTTTGAGTTATAGCCATTAAGCTCTGGAACACTCGAAGACACTTCCAAGAAGAAATTAGGGGAAAAAAAAAACTATTTAGCCAGAATAAGAACCAAATGAAATTAAAGTAATCGGGTAACAATGGGGTAAGGCCTACCATAAATGGAACACATGATGACGACGTTCTTTTTTTATTACAAATGACATGCAACAAAACTGATACGCAAATACATTTTGACTGTGGGAGCTTCAAAAGTCAATCTGAACTTCAGTAAACGGCACATTGGCGAATGGTTGAACAATCTCCCAAAACTAGTCGGAACCTCGGACGAGCAAATTGGAGGATGCCGAAGCTAACACTAGCAAGCACATATTTACGACCAGCCACATTGCTAGAGATAGATCCATCCAAAGAATCAACTTTGAGTCGAGAGTCCCAAAAATGATGTGCAAGTACTTGTATACCAGGTTTGGGTTTGAGGGTCCAATCAATTTGATCAGTGCTATCAAATAGATGACCTTAGAAATGATGTAAAACAGCAGAATCGTGTGGCTCAACGTCTCTTACGCTGTGAATTGAGACGTCAAAAAACCTGCTTTAATGAGGCGAATACAATGTGGAATCTCCTGATCGAGTCAAACCTTTCCTGTTACTGCTGCTGTTGGGGTAGCTCATCATGCCTGTTTGATTCAGGGAGAAATCAATTGAAGAAGAGCAGATTCAAAAGAAAAAGAACTAGCTATTGAATCCGCGCTCTAAGCAAAATTCTTAAAGCATGTCCACATGAATGACTTGCGCACCTTTTGGGCGTTACTGCATGGTCCACCATGTCCTGAACGAGTCGGAGCTCAACGAATTATATGGTTGCTTTTGTGAATGAGCAAGTGTAAAAAAGTGTATATATAGAGGTCTCGTTGGATTTTTTTTTTTTTACTTTTGGAACATGACACAAATGACGCATGAATTTTAGCCCAATATGCAATATGATCATAGAGTTTTTAATTTGACTAATATAGTCCATAAACTTGAGTCCAATTTACAATGTGGTCCTTGAACTTTCAATTTATTCAGCATAGTCTCCGAACTTTTGGAACATGTAACTTGGTCCATGAACTACAATAAAATATTGAGAATATTCCTTGAACTTGAATTAATGAAATGACTATATTGAACATCTTTCTATAATTCAATAACTAAGTTGAACATGTTCCAAAAGGTCAAGGCTCATATTAATCAAAGTAAAAGTTTAGGGATTATATTATGCATTGAGCTAAGATTCAAATACCATATTAATCAAATTAAAAGTTCAAATACTGCATTGCATATTAGATCATGTACTACTTGTGTCATTATCTTTTTTTTTTTTAAAGGTCAAGATCTTGTTGGAGTTGCAGACTAGCAACTATCACAGGCCGACGTTCCTTTTACTTTTTTCATATTATTCCGTCCCTATAGTTAAAGAGGGTCGTAAGCGACCTTGCGAATTTGCTTGTTCCTTCAGCTTCAGGGATGGAATCATAGTAAAAGGGGAGAAGAAACATAACCAGCGACGTGCGAGGTGGTTAGCCTTTCCCCTCCCTCAAGATGCAGACAAATCATAAACAAATCTAACACCAAATTGGCGGCCCGCTAGTGTCGGCAGCACATTCTGTGAAGAAGATTTCCTATATTTAAAATAATTTACTTATTCAATGCGAGCTGAAAGCTCATTTTGAGAAGAAGCAATAAATTAATAAATGCAGAGCAGGAATATTAGAAAGATAATACGGTTGTGGAAGTAATGAACCAATAAATAAAAAAGTAAATGATGGATACCCAGAAAAATTTCAAATTGATAAACACATGATACATTTAATCTGAATTAATTTTCGTATCGCAAAAAGTTATAATTTTTAGTTTAGACATTCGATGTCGCTTTTAATTTCCTAACCTTAGACGAATTATTTCTCTAACCTTAAACATCTGATGCGTCCGACTCAGCTATAACAACATTTTTAAATATTTCTTCTTTCCTTTCATATTTCCAATGTCTCTCTTCGGCATTCATTTTTCTAGTTATCTTCGGCCAAGCTCTCTCCATTCAGCTACAACAAATTATGTTTTACCGATGTGGCTTCTGATATGCTGACTTGTATTGGCCCTACCGCTTAAGTAGATTACCTATCAAATACCAACATCCCAAATTAATTAGAAGGTTTAAATCGGTTGATAAAGAGTATGAAGGTCAAATTGAACAAAATTAAGGTTTGAGGACCAAAGTTTTGATATCGTCCAAAGTAGAGAGATCATTTTTGACATTGTCTCCTACAATTTTCAAATTGCAAATCAATTTTACAAAGGTTTGAGTGTAAATTTGTACGGATTATAAAAGAAAGAAGGACAGCACAAGCGTCATAACTTTCGTATGATGTTCACTTAAGAGTCGTAACTTTTTTTTCCCTGACAACTTGACGCCATTCACTTGATTGTCATACCTTTCAATTGACCACATGAGTATCATAACCCTTTTAAAAACGTTCATCCAAGTGCCAAAAATTCGTTGTGGTATTGCACTTGTGGTAAACGTTTTTAAAACGTTATGACACTCGAGTGATCAATTAAAAATTATATGACACGAAAGAGATCAGAGAAAAAGTTATGGTTCTCAAGTGAGCATCGTTCATAAATCATGCACTCAGTTGATCGAGAAAACAAGATGTTATGGCACCTAAGTGAGTATCGTACAAAAAAGTTAGAGCACTGATGGGGTCTTTTTCCCAATTATAAAGGTATTGTCCATTAACTAACTTTTTAAGTATTTCCAAATAGTGAAAAATGGAGAAGAGGTCATGCATTGCCATTTCTCATAAACAAATTGCTTAGCCATTTTTCATAAATAAATAAAAAAGAAAAAAATGACAATTATACAGTTGTCCTCGATGAGTATTCTAGAACACAAATAGTAAAAAATAAAATAAAATTAAGGATCTATTTGTTTCATAAAAATGAATTATTTGTAAAGTATTTTCCTAAAAATGATCGCTCATGTCGCTTGGAATAATTAGATAATGAAAAAAAAATTCACTGTCTACAGCAATTTATATCTAGAGACTTTCATGAAAGATGAAAATATTGTTCCTTCATTCATTTTTCTAAGCTATATGGGCGATTGATTTTTAGAAAAATATTTTTCAAATCATTCATTTATCACGAAACAAACGGAACCTAAAAGTAGTACTTCAATTAGGAACAAGAATGGAAACTTTTACATGCTACACCGATGCAACACCGTTATTGACAAAAACCAATTAGTACATGTTTTTTTTTTTTGGTTTTCAGTAGCCAATTACTACATGTTAAGTAAGTGGACTTCCTAATTTGCTAAATAGTAAAGCACTTGGAGATGAGAATTTTTTTTTTCTTCTTTTCTTTTAATGTCTGAACACATTTCTGAGATGATTTTCTTTCTCACACGAGAATGAAGATGAAAATATCTTTTCTCTCCTTTTTCAATCTCTGAATATGCGGAACGCGTATTGGACCAAACACCTTTCTTAATCTCTGAAGTTTCCCTGCTGTTGCTAACTGGCTGAAGCAAGAATTCCACAGATGAGATAGATCAGAAGTTCCTGCATTGAAAAGCTCTTTTGCCGTCGCCCGTGTTCAAGATGGGTCCCGCTGATCTTTAGGTCAAATCTCTAGTAGAGTGTTTCACTTGAGTTTGCATTCCTGCAGAAATTCAACTCGAACCTGGATAATATTAGATCAAGTACACCACAAGTGACATAGATTTTGTGCCGTAGTTACTCAAGTTCCATAATTATTTTTTAGATCACTTAAGTGTTCTAACTTCTAAATAAAAATTTATTTAATCGTCATAACTTTAGTGATTGAAAAAAAAGTCACGAATCTCAATTGAGGGCAATACATAAGTTACAAAACTCAAAGATGAAAAAGAAAACAAAAATTGAGCACCAAAGTATCTTGCTAGCCACCCCGATTCGTTCCTTCGGCGGACCCACACGATTGATCCCCCTCCCCCTTTGCGATTCGAGGTCAAGAGATTGAAAAGTTCCAACCCTAATTGAGCGTCAAACTATTACGTACGGCAAGGGATTGAGCAAACATGGCTTTACTCTTTGGAACTGAGGATTTGGTGTGGGCATCTCCACTTTTGCCACATCCAACAAGCCTAATTTTCTATTCCAGCCCTAATTTTTTTTTATTTTAGCTTTACTCTTTTTTTCATATGAGGAAATGCAAATTCAACAGAGTCGTTTACCATTATTTTTTTCTTTTACAAGTGGGGCGAAAGCGAGGTTGCTTCTTATGGTTTTTGCATAATCAATTTTTTTTGGCAAGCCAAACAAATTATTGCCTCCTCCTTCATTCATTCATTCATTCATTCAAAAAGGAAAAAAAAGAAAAGATGATGGCCCAATGTAAAAAAGAAAAAAACGATGGGCCCCATAAAGATATTACACATGAAATGTCTAAACCAAAGGAAGAATGAAAAAAACGGCCAAAAAGTTATTGTCTAGCTCGCTAAACGTGAAATTCTCGAACTGCCATTGTTTAGGACTTATGAGGCAACATTTACCCATCTACCCGAAGAAGGATTAGTCTCTCAGAAAAAAAAAAATCCCTTCCATTTTCGTTGTGCTTTCATATCCTAGAAATGGATTCCATGCATACTTTCTTTGTCATGAAAACAACTCTTGGTCCACGCAATTAGTTTCCACTTAATTGTAAGAAATTATCATGAAAACATCTTTGTCATTAAGGCAACTTTTGGTCCATGCGACCGTCGCAATGGCAGAGGATGTCCACTCCCCCACCACTAAGTGTTAGAAATTAAATATTCAAAACCAAATGAAATTAAACTTGTTGGATAATCTTAATAGAATCGATTCAAATGATTGAAATAAATAAAAAAATTCACTTAATCTAGTGACTAAAGAAGGGGTTATCTAAGTCTAGTGAGTAAAGAAGGGGTTATCTAAGTCCTTAGAAAGAACAATAATCGATGGTAAATAGAAACTTGTCAAATATATTTGAAATAAATTATCAATTATTACACAGGGAGCTTCTAATGGAATTTATGGGGAGATCCCTTTGGGTTGGAGTTTATTAAACAGAGATTTGGAAGGAAAAAAAAAAAGGAAGAAAACAAATTTTTCCCTCAAACTCGAACACCGCTCTCTAATGACATGATTGATGGGGTTGTGATTATAAGAGGAATAAGAATTCAGTGGGAAAAGAATAATGAAGAATAGCAGTTCAGTTCTCATAATACCTTATTTCGAAAAAGGATCTAAAGTGGCCAAGTCAGTCTCGAATAAGTGCCTAAACTCGCCGATCGCTCGAATTTTCGTAAGTGATACAATTGATTATTTTCAAGAATATATTTTTCAAATTATTCATTTTTCGCGAAACAAACGAAACATAGATGGCATTTCTAGAAAAATGTTTTCTCGTCATTTTTCAAGAAGATGAGGATATTTTTCGGTATTCGGTTGAGACCTTAAAATGAAAAGGGAAATATTTTATATTTCTTTGGGAAGGAAAATATCTTCTTTTCTAAATAGACATGTATCTCCGATGCTCTGTCACGAGCCTGGCACAGGTCCCGGGTCCATCAGGGCTGATCTCGAATGGGTCCTTGAGGATTGTGCGAGCGAGTGATGCCCCCACCGAACCAGGCACTGTGGAATGGGATCGAGACGAACGATGTGGACTCGTGGCTCGAGGATATGTCGCTGCTGAGCTTGCCTCGGCTCATACGCTTGATCTTTGCCATGAGAGAGGCTGATTTGAGCTCTGAAATCGTCGAGACCTGCTTGGTGCACTAAGCGAATCGATACATCCCGGGCTTCTCGTGATCCAGTTGGAAGCGTCTACTGTCGTCCTCTTCTTCGGCAGTGCGTTCAAAGAGACAAGAAACGGAGATGATTGTAGTGATTATCTCAGAAATCGTATCTCCGTGGGTTAGAAAATGCAAGCGAGAACAATGACGGGGCGCCCTCTCTGCTATGTTATCTAGAAGAGAAGCGTGATGCCGCATCGGAGGAGGACAATACGAAGAAGCCCTAAGTTGCGTGAGAAAGATGGCGGAAACGAAGCTCTGGAGATCGAACGAGAGGACGCGTGGGAGGGGGGAAGGGAGGGGTTTGTCTCATAAAAAAACTCTTATTTTTACTTTTATCACAATTTTATCGGTCTGATTCCTAAAAAGTCTCCAAACTTTAATATTTGTCCCAAATATATCCAAAACCTTTTTTTGTCTCATGAAAAATCTTCAACTTTTAATTTTGCCTCAATTTTACCACCGTTAGCCTTCGTCCCTAACACTGTTAGTTACTCCTACATGACATTCCACGTCGTTAATGAATTACACTTTAACAAAACCATCATGTAAAAAATCTCACGTCATTAATGATTTATACCTTAGCAAAACTAACATGAAAAAATCCTTCAACTTCTATTCTGTTGTCTCCTCCTCCTACAAATTATTGGGAGATAAAAGAGCTGCTAAAGACGAGCGTTTCAAATTCCCCCCTGTACTCAACAACTCAAAAAACGGCTAGGTGTGGAACGATCTCAAATATTGTTGTCTTTGAAACCTGCTGTTTCCGAGTTACAAAGATCCATTGAAAGTTTTAGTGACAAAATTCGAACCATGTAGGATTAACTAATAGTGATTATAGATGTAAGATTGCCGAGGGTAGAATTAGAACCAAAATAAAAGTTGTGAGTTGTTTTATGAGATAATTTTTTTAAAATACAATTGGTACAGATCCTAGATGTCGCGACCCTAAAAATAATTAAGTTTCAAGGTGAACGGATTATTAGGTTTATTAGATGAATTAGCCTAACGCAGACCCTCCCAAGCCCTACCGAATCGCGAGTTAGGTTTGTTTAAATGATTTTAAGACAATTGAGTCGCCACTAATCGTTATTGGTAGGTCGATTAGAAACCTAAATAAATTAGCGGAAGAACTAATTTATTTCTGCGAACCAGAGATTATGAGTTCGGGGACTTGGTTACGTTAGATTACTCTAACGCCCTTTCGGTACCAATTTCATGAAAAATCATTTGGGGTGATTGGGAAAAGATTTGGATTAAACTGACCAGAAGGGTAAAATGGTCATTTTTCAAGGGTTGGGAAGTGAAAACAGGTCAAACCAGTTGAATGCGGTCATTCCTTATTTTTCACAATTTCTGAGAATTTTTTCGAAATTTTCTGAGACAATTTAGCCATAAGGGACAAAATCATCATTTTGAGAATATCAAAAGGCCAAAATTTCCAAAAATAGGATTAGCCAGACGAAATGGCACGTTTCCTGATTCTTGAGATTTTTCTGAGTTTTTAGGATTTTTCAAGACAATTGACCAATAAGGGGCAAAATCGTCATTTGAAAAGAACGGGGTGGGAATTCGCCAAAAATAGGATTGGTCAGTTGAAATGACCCGTTTCCTAATTTCTGAGATTTTTCAGAATTTTTCATAATGTTTTTAAAACAATTTACCCATAAGGGGCAAAATCATCATTTTGAAAGGATCGGAGTGGAAATTCACCAAAAATAGGATTGGTCAGTCGAAATGACCCGTTTCCTAGTTTTTGAGATTTTTCTGAATTTTTCGGAATTTTTACCCACAAGGGGCAAAATCGTCATTTTGAAAAGATTGGGGTGGAAATTCATCAAAAATAGGATTGGTCAGTCGAAATGACCCGTTTCCTAATTTCTGAGATTTTTCTGAATTTTTATGAAATTTTCGAGACAATTTACCCATAAGGGGCAAAATCGTCATTTTGAAAAGATCGGGGTGGAAATTCACCAAAAATAGGATTGGTCAGTCGAAATGACCCGTTTCCTAATTTCTGAGATTTCGGAGAATTTTTTGGAATGATAATAATTTTTATGAATTTTCCTTTTTTTTTGGATTTTTCATTGCATTTTTTCAAATTTTTATTTATACTTTTGGATCGGGTCGGGTTGACTCGGCCCAGACCATGTGGGCCCGAATCATTCTAAGATACAAAAGCCTAACTTGGGCTCAAATCAAACTATTATATTCTTCAAGAGAAGCCAAGCCCAAAGCCTATTTAATACCCAAATTTAATGCAAGCCCACATATCAAGCCCATGACTAAATCAGATCTAACTCACAAGAACAAATCCAACATGTACGCCCCTGTCTCGCAATCCACGTTTTTCTATTATTATATCATATATATTTATATTTTATTTATGTTTGTTTTTTACTTTTCCTCTATACTATTTTCCTGATTCATTTTCATCTTCCATCTATTTCTTTTCTGTCTTGATTTTTTTTATTACTTCGTGGGTCTTCTTCCTTAGGATTTCTTCTCGTGAACTTCATCTTCTTTCTTGAACCATGGCAGCAACATCCTTCTCTTTTCACTAACCTAACCCAACCTAATTTTAAAAAATAAATGGTTCAAGAACGAAATCACATCTTACCCAACTAGCTTTTACGCCCTCCACGCACAGCTCTTCCTCGACGCCACCGTTGGGATCCACTCGCACGCGCCTAGGGAGATTTGACGAAGTGAAAACGCAGCAGCCATTTTGCACTTTGAACAGCACCGGACAGCGGGTAATTTCCGTCAAAAACGTGTAGATATCGTCCCCGAACAGCAAGACAAAAATCTGCACAAACAACTAATAAAACGAGACAAAATAGCTGCTGTTTTTTATAGTGAACAGCAGCTAAATCAGCAACACACATCTTCTGAATCTACTCCGAACAGCAAATAGATCTCTCAAAAACCTGCAGAAAATTGAGCACCGAAACTAGAGCAAAAATAGCACTGGACAGCAGCCTAATAGCATTAATCGGTAGCGAAACAGTGCTGGATTAGAGATGAAACAACGCTGAACAACAGACCACGAAACTGCACGGTATATCAGCAATAAAAGGACTAAATAACTACTGTTTTGGACGCCGAATAGCACAAAAAACAATAGTGAAACCATGAGTATTTGAGCATCGAAATAGCAGGAGATTCAGTGTTAAATATGGACCAAAAACTATCAAGCTCTAGCCCGTAAGTGATACGTGCCAAGTATAAGAGTGGCTCAAAACTGTCTTCAAAACTCCAAAGGACAGTACTATTCAAAATCCATAAAGAACCCTATGCTCCGGTTGGAAAAACAAAAGTGACCAGTCCAATTTAATGCCCAATCTGCATAAATAGTCTTCCCGTAACCATAATCACAAATGCCGTGAAATGACAATACCACCACATACGGGATGCACGGAATTTCTAAGCTGCATATAGGTTAAACTCAACGTAAAACCTTATACCTGCAAAGCCATGGAGGCCGTTTAGTAAGCCCGACTGTTATGTCGCAATCGGGCTGTTGCTTCGCATCTTTGTTGGGCTTAGCAGGCATGCCATTTGAAAACCTTCCTTGACCCTTAGGACCGTATTTTTCCGCTTCGGTGAGACACTGGGTGTGACCTTGTACGCTCTGCTGGTTGAACGTCTCTTCGCCATCAATGCTGGACAACTTGAAAGCGGAGCCGACCTTGAAGTCATTAGGCAACTTGGGCTTCTTGAGGTTCTCTCCAACTGTTACGCTTCGTCACGCCACGTATAGGGATTTTGCCTGGATCCCTTCGAGAAAGAGCAGAGCCCCTCCCTTCACTTTTCTTTTTCAGTTTGCATCTTTCACCCCTGTCCACCTGTTGGAATGGATCCTCGAAGAAACTTCCTTTTGCCTTGATCTCAACCCCTCCTCACAGGACATGGCAGAGGAAATGGAAGCATCCTTCTCCCTGACATCATAAGCTGACGACAGATCTATTCCATTTTTCCCAGACAAATGCTTTGAGTTCAGCTAGGATCTCTATTTGCTTCTTCAGGGACTCTCCTCTGTCCAAGAACTCTTTCTCCTTGGTACTGAAGGACTTGTTCACTTTGCTGAGCTGATGATCCAAGCATGCAGAGGATTCCTTGGCTGCTTTCAAGGTCTGAGAATTGCTCCACCAACTCAGTCTCGTACAAATCACCTTGTCTGTCTGAAGACGCAAGTATCTTGTGCACTTGAATGGCATCATCAGCCCTGGGATGACGATGCTCGAAAGGACTCAGTTTCTTCAGAAAATGAGAGGAAAGTCCCAGCCCCTCCCCATATGATTGAGGAAGCTTGAGAAGAGTCCTTCAAAACAGAACAAAGACAAACCCTGCATTGCTGCCCTCTTGCCCAGCAATTCCAACTCCCACGTAGCGGTTTGGATCATGGAAACATCGTTGGTGCCATCCCCCGCAGCAAGAGTCAGGTCTGAAGTCCTTTTATTCACCAAACAACAATGTCCAACATTCAGTAGATGAGCCACACGACAGCGCAACCGCAGGATCTTCGGCAAAAGACCCTTGAAAATGTGAAGCCTTCAATAAGTGATCCTCGAAATTGCGAATGCTGGCTGCATGAGTGCTGCTAAAGCAGCGGAGACACATTTTCTAGTCAGACGTGTCTCCCTCTTTTTTTTTTCTTTTTCTTTTTCCTTCATTCCACTAACGTTTTTTTCTTTTATTCTTCTTTCGGTGGATTCCTTCCCGACGGTCACTCAACTTTTGGTTCTCCACTTAATTTCCTCCAAATCACCGAAATGGATGGCCCCCCCTGAATGCCCCCATAGGACTGCCATGATAATGCGAAGACTTTAGGGTAGGAGAATGGGAGGTAGTCAAATTTTCTGGTCTTCTCTTGGTCCCTCGTTGCAGCAACGGCATGTCGTGCTGCTAAAGTCTACCAGTCTCTCCAACTAATTTGACTGGAAATGTGGCAATGTCTCGAACAGCATACGCTGCGTTGTAGCTTGATTGAGGCCGTCTGTTGACTTTGATACCACCCCTCTCCAATGTGAACTGTCCTTCAAAGGGGTCTTGTTTGGACGAATCCTAATCCCAACCACAACCATGTCTACAAGTAGCCGACTTCCATCCTTAAGTGTGTCGGCAATGACTTTTCCATCAGAATCAAAGTCAAATAATGACAGTGCGGTTCCTTTAACGAACTTCACTCTCCTGGACACATAATAGACCTCATAGAAATTTGTGATTTTTTTTTTTTTAGGTGTAAATAGGCGGGCCATGCAATGTGCTTCAGGAAAGAACCATAGTTACGATCGTTTGTTGATCATAAGAGATGCTGCACATTCCATTCCTACCTGACCACCATCGATGATGACAGCATTGCCGCCACTACATGATTGCATCACATCAACAATTTCATTTGCATCGGCTAAACCCCATTGACAGCATAAATCTTCAGCATCTGATCTGTTCACCCCAAATTCTTCAAGGTTTAAAGCCCGTGCACCTGTTGCAATGATAAGAATTTTATAACTTCTTGTCTCTCCAGTAGCTATCAGTAGTGTCTTCCTCCTCACATCGGCAGACTTAACACAAGTCTCAAGCACCTACTCAATTCCGCGTTCTTTGCACCACTTCGGAGTTAGTCTTTCTTCATTCACACTAACACAAGTGTAGAATGATGGAAATCGTGCAGGAGCTCTGCGTAACAGATAGCCTTTGCTTAATGCAGGTCTCTCATATGGCGCTGTGCGTAGCGAACTTGAGAGCAGCGTAACCAGCGGCGACACCCCCTCCGAGCATCACGTACATGAATGCTCTTCCATTCTTTAACTCTCTCACGAAAGAGGAGAGAGAGAGAGAGAGAGAGCACATTCGGGGTGATAAATTAAATTCGGAAACCGAACGCGAAAACGGAAAATGCATCCTTAGGGCACTGAAAAATTTGGACTATTAGAGGATAATGTCACGACTCCAGAAAAATGCAAAAATCGAAAATTACAGAATTAAACGCAATTTCTAGAAATTAATTAAATAACCTAAAAATAAAATTAATTAAGAAATTCTCAATTTCAAATCGAATTTTGCAGATTTTATTTGGCCAAAATGAAGAGAAAATTAAAAGAAAAATGCTGACTATTTTCTTATTTTTTTCATATTTTTGGCCTCAAACGCAATTTTATTTACAAATATTTTCCTAATTTTCTGAAAAATATTAAATAATACAAAAAATAAGAAAAATTATTTTTTTGTTCAAAAATGGTAGCCTAAGCTTGGTGAAGGCTTCCAAAGTTGATTTTTCAATTTTCTCATTCATTTTTTTTATTTTCTATTAATTTGTTTTAAAACAATAACAATAAAAATACCGAAAAAAATACTGAAAGTATGAAAAATTATTTTTTGGTCAAAATTGGTTCCCTAGGCTTGGCCAAGGTCCCCAAAATTGGTTTTTCAATTTTATGAATTTTTATGGATTTTCTATTAATTTTAAAAGAGAAAAGATGATTAAAAATCAGGTGTCAACACCAGAGTTTAGGGCTTTTTGGGTACTAGTCCGCTAAAATTGGAACAAAAGTAAAAGTTTGAGGTCTTTTATGAGATAAAAAAATGTTTTGGATATAATTAAGACAAATGCTAAAGTTTGAGGTTTCTTTGGGTATTAGGCCAATTTTAAAAGGATATTTTTAGTTTATTAGAAAATATTTTGTTCAATCACACTAGAAATTTTGGAAAAGAAAAATATTTTTAACAAAACAAACAGAGTCTTGCTCTCAAAACACACTCCTCGCTCATGACAGGGGCGCAGACATCCCATGGGAGATCTTAGGTTGGTTGGAGAGCTTCCCCATTTCGAGGAGGAGGAAGGCAAGGACCGAGCAGAGAGTCGAGTGCTTCTCCCATTTCAAGGAGACAGACAACAAGAAGTAGGAAGGCAAGGACCAAGTAGAGAGTGATGGTGACAGTTGCTACAAAGTGAGTGTTGGAGCGCGTATCAGAAGTTCGATATATTCATCCAGAAAGATTATCAAAATGGAGCATAAATTCGCACCCCTCAACATATTTAGTTGAACCTCCTTTCACTCAAAAGTTTAGGCTAAAGAGTTTTGAGCTAATAATATATTAATTGTTATACACCACATCAATTCTATAATGTGAGATTTCTCGACACAACTCACTCACACGTGAATTCTTAAAAATTTGCTAATGAGGTAGTAGATAGAGAGAAGCATACAATCTATAATACTATTATTAGTATTACTCCATGTTAATTGATGAGGAGTATCACAAATGCACAAATTTCAATTACTAGTTTTTTGAAGAGGATGGATGCAAAGGTTTTTGATGCATCACATATATTTGTCTTTAAGTGGGAGATTGTTGGCGATGAAACCACGTATTATATTGGTTTTTTTATTATATTTGCTATTTAATTTACTTTTAGCGCAAGAAGTACTAGAATATTTAGCACAATTATTTAGTGCAAAGATGTAATAACATTTAGCACAAAAGAGGCAACATAATATTTATGTAGAGATGTAGAAGATTTAGCATAGTATTGAGAGAGTAGAAAAAAAAAAAAGAGAGAGAGGTCATGATGGTATTTTAAGTGTTTTTAATCTCTTTATGCCCCGATCCTAGGAGAAGATCATCAATTGTATTCCTACTTTCTCGAAATTAGCGAACTCTTAGAGTGTCTTTGTGCAGAGACGTAGCATAAGTTTGGCTGATCTTCAATAACAAATTCTCCAATGTGATTTTCTGATTATGTTCTTTTATTATTATATTTTATCAGTATGGATTGTTTGCTTTGATTATTTTTCTAGAATTAGTGCGCAATTTCTAACGATGAGGACCGGATGTGAGATAATCGACTACTAGAAAACCGTTTGAGTTGTCTTCTACACCTTCGTCTCTTTTTTCTCTCCACACTCAACTTTTGTCCATGGAAGTTGCTACCTCTTTCAATTCATTCCAAGGTCGCTAGCCTCGCACGACCATAAATCTGTAGTTGCTTGTGGCCGGACACCTCTATGGCCGCGATATCGGATCAATTTTTGGTTGTAAGATATCAAAGCTCTCGAGAGGCTATGGCCATGGCTGAGAGCTCGGAGCTCGAGTGAACATGGCCACCAGTGGGAGGAGCTAGAGAGCCGTGAGGGAGAAGAGAGGGAGCTACCAAAGTCGTAAGCTCAAAGCTTGAGTGTCCGTGTCTCGGAACTCAGAGATCTGGCAACTTTGGGTGAGAGTGGGAAGAGAGAAAGCAACCATGACCGCGTGCTCAAAGCTAAAGCGACCATGGCCACCAACTCGGATACGTGGAGCATGATCATGAACTCAGAGCTCAAACGGCCATGGCCATGGCCTGAAAGTGTGGAGATACGGCTGCCATCATGTGAAAAAAGTAAGAACGGCCATCAGCATTGCCGACCAGCGCTGGATGTAGGGTGGTCGAGGGTGGTCGTAGGTGACTTCGGTACGGAGGCTCACCATCCACTTTATGATGTCAAGCAAGATAGAGCACCGGAAATGGCTCGGAACAGGTGTGGGCAGAAGAAGAAAAAGAGATAAAAGAAGAATTAAATTGAAAAATGAAGAAAAAAAGGCCATCGGTCATGGCTTGGAAAGTGGCACGTGAGATGCCCATGCTCGCTAGCTGGCGAAAATTTGGCCACCGAGTGAGCTAGGCTATGTTGTTGTGTATATTCGTTCGTGTATGTCAAATAGAAAGTAGTCAGACAAACCTGAATCGCAAAGCAGACGAGAACTAAATTGGAGATGAAGATCCGAGCCTGACGAATTCACGTCGTGTCCTTAAGACAAATTCGTTCCCTCAATTGGTACCCAAGGTGTATGGACAATCGTCTCCCAGGATAGAATGGATCGCTCTTCTCAGAAAGTGGTACTTCTTTCAGAGAATACTTCAAACGCAACTCGGAGAAAAATCGCACAGAGAATGAGAATGAGAGTGTGTAGTTTTCAATAAAACCAGAGAATATGTTCTTAAAACGCATGCCTCAGTTTTTTATATTTGAAAACGAATGTAATATGTCGCCGAAGAGTCACGAATCAATTCAGGTTCGGTTATTACCGAATCAATACATACGTTCGGTGATCAGTTATTTGCGAACCCGAACCGGTGTCTTGAAGAGAAGTAATTCGGACATACTTTCTTATTGTGTCCATTCGAAAAAAATAAAAAACTGATAAAATAAATAGGCCGAGTTCCAAAAAGATAAATGGATCCAGGCCCGGGCCCGGCCCGAACCGAACCGAACCGAGCCGGCCGGTCGGACGGACGGCGGCGGCGGCGCGCGCGCGCATGTGGACCGATCCAACTTTGTCCAAGACCTCTCTCCTCCACAAAAGTGGGGTGCCCTTTGGGGTCCAAACCCATTAGTGAGGCTCCACAATATAAACCCTTTTTTCCATCTCTCTTCTATCTCATTTGGGACTATTCATTCACCTTTCTCATTCACTTTTTTTATGGGTTTTTTTGGGTTCCCAAAACCCAACAATCCCCCACATGAATGAGAATTTCAGATATCATGACTCTTCATGTATGCATGAAATGCAATGTGTGATTATTCCATGAGAGAATGCTGCATTGGGATAAGTAGTCAGAGACCTTGAACTTTCCCTAGTGAAACCTATCGGACTTACTCGGTCAATCAGTAGACTTGATGTCTTTGAACTGTCGATCTTCGTTGTAAGTCAAGACAATAGGAGTCACACAACTATCTCTCAACCAAAGTTGGTTCTCACTGTTGTGTTCGTTTTGGCTATGAACACCGCCTGGTTTCATGAGTGCTTTCGGGAATTCGGCCTTTCAAATTCACCTTAGAAGCGGCCCTCACTTCACACTCACATAGGTGAATTCTGAAAATGTGGTATTTCACATACCTAAATTAGAATAATTAAATGCTTATGCTTAACCTTCACATGTCTGTACTGTTTTTATACGGGAATGAGTAAGAGTTGACAGTACTCTACTCAGCCTGCATAACTTAGTTGTCCCTTTGAACTTAGATCTTGGGATCTCCAGTCAACTAGGTGGGGTTTCCCCTTGATGTTTTCTCAACTATCTCTCTAGTTAGACCTTTTGTTAATGGATCCACAATATTATCTTTTGACTTCACATAGTCAATCGTGATAATTCCACTAGAGAGTAGTTGTCTCACGGTATCATGTCTTCGACGTATATGTCGGGACTTTCCATTATACATAATATTCCTTGCCCTACCAATTGCCACTTGACTATCACAATGAAGACATACAGCTGGCACTGGTTTAGGCCAATTAGGAATGTCTTCTAAGAAATTTCGAAGCCACTCTGCTTCTTCACCAGCCTTATCCAAAGCAATAAATTCTGCTTCCATAGTAGACCTTGCAATGCAAGTTTGTTTGGATGATTTCCAAGACACTGCCCCCCTGTTGACACCTGATTTTTAATCATCTTTTCTTTTAAAATTAATAGAAAATCCATAAAAATTGAGAAAATTAAAAAATCAACTTTGGGAACATTGGCCAAGCCTAGGGAACCAATTTTGACCAAAAAAATGATATTCCATATTTTCAGTATTTTTCGGTATTTTTATTTTCGAAAATTAATAGAAAATCCATAAAAATTCATAAAATTAAAAAATCAACTTTGGGGACCTTGGCCAAGCCTAGGGAACAAATTTTGACCAAAAAAATGAATTTTCATATTTTCGGTTTTTTTTAATATTTTTCATAAATTAGGAAAATATTTAATAAAATTAGCGTTTGAGGCCACAAAAATATGAAAAAAAAAGAGAGAGCCAGTATTTTTCTTTTAAGTTTCTCTTCATTTTGGCCAAAGAAAATCCACAAAAATTAATTCTGAACCGAGAGTTACTTTGTTAATCCCATTTTTAGACTAATTGGAAAAATTGTAGAAAATTCATTTTAGCTCCGTAATTTTTCATTTTTTGCATTTTTGGAGTCGTGATATTGTCCTCTAATAGTTCAAAATTTTCAATGACCTAATCATGCACTTTCCGCTGTTGCGTTCGATCTGCTGAATCCAATTCATCATTTGAAGCATTTTTCTGTGCATTACATAATATGGGCATCCTAAAGGTCTTTTGGCAAATCCTTCCCTGTTCTTGTGAACACGAATGACACTGTGTGATCCTCACATTTTTGAGTCAAATCTAGTTATTGATGATCATCGTCAGCGTAGACTCGAAATTGTTGTTCTTAAATAAGGTTCCTTTTGGCATTAAGTGCCAGAGCCTATATCAAGTTCAAGAAGCTAGAGGATGTTACTGAACTTGCGGGTACCTTCAATGGGCACGTGTCTGTGAACGGGAAAGGTGTTCAATTTAACACGATTGTTGAGTATGCACTTTTTCAATATGTTCCGGCTCAACGTTTAAGTCCTCAAGAGCGACCCAGCTGGAGACTCTAATTGCTTGGGATGATTTTCCAAGATAAAGTCAGTGGTTCGATCTCAATTTAGAGAAGTCGATTGCGTTTGACACCAAGACTGAATAAACAAATCCGAACCACAACTGACGCATGAAATTCATAAAACAAGGGGCGGTTCGATGTTTTAAAAGATATGTTCACACGAGTTCAAACAGCTGCAAGTGGAAGTATATTTATTCAATCGCTTGATGTGTGGATCAATATAGCGCATGCTTATTTCGCTCAAGGAGAACTTCGCATTGGCTGTGAGAATGTATCGAAATTGCTCGCGGAAGTTTTAGCACACCACAGACTCTCGTGTTCTTCTTTATTTGGCGCACACTCATTGTGAAGATTAACGCTGGCAAGAGCGCAAGAAGATTTTGTTGAAGGCCATCCACTTGTCATATTAAGGCTTGATGCTAATGTTGCAATGCGGAAACGCTTAACATCGGCACTGTAAAAATCAAAGAGAATGGCAAATGGGATGCGTTTAGCAATTACTGAGCTCCATAATGCTATCCACGTGCTTAGTCAAATGGATGCCGGTGCCAATCGTCGTTATCATGGAACTGAAGAGAAGAAAATTGATACACGTCTTGGATATTGTGAGGCAGCTCAGCGCGAGGTGGAGACATACAGCAAGGACAACAAGAAGAATAGAAAAGAAAAGGCTAAAAAATGATGATGAGAGGCGTGGGCACCGAAAGCTGCAACAGAAAAAGGAGAAAAGAGGGGCGACAATTTTTAATAGGAATGGCAAAATAGTGAAGATCAGAGACCATTGCTGCGAGAAAGAAGTTTGTGACCCAACTAATTTCGTGAACTAGGACTCGACATTTTGCGGTGCGTTTTCCTCGGATCTCACTTCAAGACGGTCAAAGTTATTGACGTACAGCTATCACCTAAAAAAAACTAATCCGGAAAGGGGGCAACGAAGAAAGTGAGATGGAGAGTGGACTGGTTGGCACGGCATTCAGTCAATACCTAAGGAAATGGAGACAAGTAGGAGGGGGGATGCCAAGTAGTGATGTAGTCAGTCTAGTGAGTTTGGGTGCTGGGGGTGGCAACCAAGGGCCAAGCATCGTCCAAGCTCACTACGACCTCAAGCCTCGTTCAATATTCATCAATCAAGGGGATGTTGATGGTGTAGGCGTAAGTCAGAGTCCGAGCACGTACTTGCTCAATCTAAACGAGGAAGGAAGAGAGGTAGGAATGGGAGATTGGTCCGGCCAAGCTGTTCATCGAGTTCGTCATCGTACGCGACATCAGCAGAAGCATCTCCTAATCCGTGGTGTCCAAGTTCGTCACGATTCCTAGACCCTTGGCCGTTAGACGCACTACTCCCTCCGCGTTGAACCAGAGGCTTCTCGGGTGCAGTCCAATCACTTTTTTTTAAAGGTTCAATGTATACATTTGTATTTCTATGGATGCCTACTTTGAGCCCGAATGACGAAGACATTCCCCGCGGGTGCTACCTTCATGTTGGTCTCCATGCTGGCTAGCCCTCTCTTGCCTCCCGATTCATGGCCCGCGCATCACCCAGGGTTGAAAATTACATGTAGATCGTTTTGTTATATCTGCTAACGCTCTCCTGTTTCCCATCTAAACTACTGTCGTGGTGGCATCTTTTAAGACAAACGATGGAGACATCGTCATTCATGGCCCATATTCTCGAGGAACCCTTTAATACCATGGTCATTCATGAAACAAGTCATTATGGCGATGGACTTGTATCAAACCTTTTCTATGTTCTGCTTGGAGTTTCTGCGATGTTAAGGGTTCACAAGCGCGTCGCAATGTTGCCTCAAATGGCTGCAATTTGCAGCTTTAGCGGAAAGACATCCTGGAAGGCAATCCTTAATTGGGATTCTTTGCATGCATGGCTCCAAGTTGTGGTACGATGTCTTCCAGTAGAATATATGGAACCAGAGGACTCTTGCACCTTAACTAAAAGGAGGGGCTCTCGTACCTGCTGGGAGGACACCTGCCGTTTTGTTGTTTTGGCAAATCAACACCAAAACCAGCGAGCTCGTGATCGAGCAAGGGGCTCACAAGAAGAACCCATTCCATGTCTACACTAGCTTCAATGAGAAGAATGGGTTTTGGATCCCAACGTTAGCTCAGATTCTCGTAGGGTCCATGCAGTTCACTTGCGCCATCTACAATGGGATCTTCGATAGGTACAACAACATGCAGACGCACAGAGAGTGTCGAAAAGGACCAGACTCGCCGAAGGGCATACAATTGGCAGCGATACTAGGGTTGCCGTGTTAGCTGGTGTAAGGCTGGTCGCAAGTTTGGATCGCAAGACAGGAAGAACAGTCGGTGACGAGCTGCTCGGGCAGAGGAAGAGACGGCGAAAGGAACGACAACGTGACTTTCTGTTCGCCTGGGAAGAGCTAGAAAAGATTGAAAGCTCTGGTCTCTAATGACGATCATCAAGCATCAGTCGCAGAGGAGACAGCTCAAGACTTCATTGGAGTTGCTTCAACACAGAAAGAAAGGAGCCACGAAACTCAAACAGTGACAACGCGCAAGTCTCGACGGCGGCGCAACCGTCCGAAAGTCCCTGTTCCGAAACCACGACCGTGCTGTTTCCTCTCCGACCAGGTAGGTCCCGCACTACCTCAATTCATTTCGTTTTGTTCATGCTTGAGCTGAGAGCCACGTTTTTGTTTTCTTCTTTGTTCATGCGCCTTCATGCCGTTTCCGTTACATGTCTATATCCATGTTTTACTTATTACCATGTTTACTGTGGTGTTGACTTGCGGCGGTGGTCCAGGTTCTACGGAGAAAGTAGCAAATGGTAGTCTTAATGTGTGGTTTGATATGTCAAGTTCTACTGTTTAAGTTCATATTACCTGTGAATGGTGATTTTCTCGTTGGGTGAGTTTGATTAATTTTTCGTTACTTGGGCGATTGCAAATAACTCCAAGGTTAAACCATTAACCCATGATAAATGAAATCAAGGAGATATGTGTTGTGGTTAATATTCGGGAAAATAAATATTGAGATGTATATATTAATCGTAAATCCGTGGCTTAGGTCTTAGCCTACCTTTGGAGCATTTGCAAACATAAATACATGTTATTATCCATCTCCTTTGTGCTTTGAAACTATGACCATACGTAAATTGAATTGAGTATGTTAATTTTCAATTTTAACCTTCTTGATTGAATTTGGAGTCACAAGAGCCCTCGTTTCCTCGGTGATCTTGCGGCTGAGAGTGAACAAATGTTACGTCGTCGTCGGGTTGTTCTTTTTAGGCCACACGTTGAATCTTTGGGGGATTGGCCCAATGGTGGAGAAGATTTGCAAGGGAATTGAGCCTGTTAAAAAATGAGCCAAAAGAATGGATTTTGGGTTAGACCCAATAAATATCCACTTTCTGAAATTGGGCCCTTGAGGCCCGAGTCCAATTCCAGCCAAGTAGGTCGGGTCTATACCTGGCCCGGACCACATAAAAAAAAAGTAATAAATAATAAATAATTATAAGAATTAAAAATAATAATAATAATAATAATAATAATAATAATAATAATAATAACGAAAAAGTCCCCAAAAAATAGAAAAATTATGAAAATTCTCAGAAATTAGAAAACAGGTCATTTCGACCGATCGATTATACTTTTGACTAATTTCCTCTCCGATTCTTTCCAAAATGACGATTTTCCCCTTCTGGGTGGATTGTCTCGAAAAATTCTGAAAAATTCTGAAAAATTCTCAGAAATTGTAGAAAATAGGAGATAACCACATTCAACTGGTTTGACCTATTCCCAACTCCCAATCTTCGAAAGATGACCATTTTACCTTTCTGGTCAGTTTGACCCAAATCTTTCCAAATCATCTCAAACGAATTTTCATGAAATTGGTACCGAAAGGGCGTTAGAGTAATCTAGCGTAACCAAGTTCCCGAACTCATTTTTTCTGGTTCGCAGAAATAAATTAGTTCTCCCGCTAATTTATTTAGGTTTCTAATCGACCTACCAAGAACGATTAGTGGCGACTCCAAAATTAAAAATCATTTAAATAAAAACCAAAGTCGCGATTCGGTAGGGCTTGGGAGAGTCCGCGTTAGGTTAGTTAATCTAATTAATTAACCTAATAATCCGTTCACCCGAAACTTATAATTATTTTTAGGGTCGCGACACCCCCCACCAAGTGTAAATACATACCCACTTGTGGATTTTGTGTCTTTTGTGCCAGTTATCCAATTTGCATCACAATATCCTTCAAGTACTGCTGGATATTTTGTGTAATGCAAAGCATAATTTTGAGTGTGTTTCAGATAGCCCAGTACACGTTTAATTGCTTTCCAATGATTTTCATTTGGACTAATTGTAAATCGACTCAGCTTGCTCACAGCACAAGCTATGTCTGGCCTAGTACAGTTCATGACATACATTAAACTGCCTAGTATACTAGCATAATCATTTTGAGCTTTACTTTCACCAGTATTCTTTGAAAGATGTAGATTAACATCTATGTGGGTCTTTGCTGGTATAATATCTAGATTCTTGCATTTTTCAAGAATCTTCTCAATATAATGAGACTGCGATAAAGCTAGTTCTCCATATGTGTTTTTGGATTTTAATCCCTAAAATAACATCTGCGACCCCCATATCTTTCATATCAAATTTACTTGTAAGCATGCGTTTGGTCGCTTTAACAATCTCACTATCACTACCCATTATAAGCATGTCATCTACATACAAGCACAGAATGGCAAAGCCATTATGAGTATTTTTAAAATAAACACATTTATCGCACTCATTTATCTTAAAACCATTCGACAACATGACTTGGTCAAATTTAGCATGCCATTGTTTCGGTACTTGTTTCAATCCATAGAGTGACTTGATAAGTCGACATACCTTTTTCTCTTGTCCTGGAACAATGAACCCTTCAGGTTGTTCCAGATATATTTCTTCCTCCAGATCCCCATTTAAAAAGGCCATTTTCACATCCATTTAATGGATTTCAAGCTTATACATTGCTGCTATAGCAATTAGCATCCTTATTGATGTAATTCTTGTGACAGGTGAATAAGTGTCGAAATAATCTAAACCTTCTCGTTGCTTGTATCCTTTTACCACAAGCCTAGCCTTATATTTATCAATAGTGCCATCCACTTTCATTTTCCTTTTGAATATCCACTTACATTGTAGTGGTTTATTACCATGAGGAAGATCAACAAATTCCCAGGTATGGTTTGACAAGATGGATTCAATCTCACCATTGATAGCTTCTTTCCAGAACGGAGCTTCTGGGGATGTCACAGCCTCTTTAAAGGTCCGAGGCTCATTCTCTAACAAATATGTTAGAAAATCATGTCCAAAAGACTTAGAGATTCTTTGTCTTTTGCTATGCCTAAATTCATCCTCTATAGGTTCGCTTCTAGGCGTAGTCTCCCTAGGCCTTTTATTATTATTGATTGTCTCATATACTCTGTTATACGGAAAAATATTCTCGAAGAACGAAGCGTCCCTCGATTCAATAATCGTATTAACATGTATATCAGGGATTTCAGACTTGTGAACTAGAAATCGATATGCATTACTATTAAGAGCATATCCAATAAAGACATAATCAACGGTTTTCGGTCCTATTTTAACCTTCTTAGGTTTAGGAACGGCAACCTTAGCTAAACACCCCCACACTTTGAGGGATTTCAAATTAGGCGTTTTGCCTTTCCACTTCTCATATGGAGTTTGTTGTATCCTTTTGTGGGGTACTCTATTTAAAACAAAATTAGCTGTCAGAACAGCTTCCCCCCACAAGTTCATTGTTTCCTTTTCAATAACGCATTCATTGTTTCCTTTAATGATCAATTTTTCCTTTCTGCCACGCCATTGGACTGTGGCGTATAAGGAGGCGTAATTTGGTGAATAATACCAAATTCAGAATAAATTTCCTCAAAAGGAAATTCATATTCAGCACCTCTATCACTTCTTATCATTTTGATTTTACTCTTTAACTGAGTTTCAACTTCAGACTTATAAGTTCTAAAAGCATTTACAGCTTCATCTTTACTACTCAGCAAATAGACATAGCAATACCTTGAACAGTCATCTATAAAAGTGATAAAATATTTTTTACCACCTCTTGTGGGTATTGTTTTCAAATCACATATGTCAGTGTGTATTAAATCTAAAGGTTCGGTGATTTTATTGTCTATAGAATGAAAAGGAGGCTTAGAGAATTTTGATTCAACACACACTTTGCATTTTTCATTTGGACAATCGGATTTTGGTAATAGTCTCATGCTCATCAATTTCTTTATTGACTTATAGTTAACATGTCCTAATCTAGCATGCCATAAATTAGGAGACCCAAGCACATAAGCAGAAGCAACTTTATTCATAGAATCATTGGGTACAACAGTCATTACATTCAGCTTAAACAAACCCTCACTCAAATAACCTTTTCCTACATACATCTCATTCTTGGAGAGTACAAACTTGTCAGATACAAACACCAACTTAAATTCATTATTGCTAAGGAGAGATCCAGACACTAAGTTCTTGCGTATGTCTGGCACATGCAGCACATCGACTAGTGTCACGGTTTTTCTAGACGTCATCTTCAGAGCAATCTTGCCAATACCTTCAACCTTAGAGGTTGATGAATTACCCATATAGAGTTTCTCATCACGTGCCATAGGCGTATAGGATGTGAACATCCATCTGTTGGCGCATATATGGCAAGTTGCTCCAGTATCAATCCACCATTCCTTGGGGTTGCCCACCAAATTGCACTCGGATATCATAGCAGTCAGATTGATATCATCAATGCCATTGGAAATTTGTTCCACCACATTAGCTTGAGTATGCTTTCTCTTCTTGGCTCTACAGTCCTTGGCACGATGTCTAGTTTTTCCACAATTGTAGCATTTGCCAATGAACTTTTTCTGGCCTTGGGTGGATCCCTCTCCAAACCTTTTCCTCTTCATGTTGGACTTCGGTCCGCCTTCAACAACATTGGCCTTGGAGACCTCCAGTTTACTACCAATTTTCTTTTCAGAAACTCGATTGTCTTCTTCAATCCTCAATCGAACAATCAAGTCCTCAAGCGACAACTCCTTTCTCTTATGTTTGAGATAATTCTTGAAATCTTTACAAGACGACGGTAATTTTTCAATGAAGGCAGCCACTTGAAATGATTCACTCAGAATCATGCCCTCGGCATGAATATCATGCATAATCACTTGAAGTTCTTGGACTTGACTTAAGACGGTCTTGAAGTCGACCATCTTAAAGTCCAGAAATTTGCCGACTATGAACTTCTTCAATCCGGCATCTTCGGTCTTGTATTTCTTATCTAGACTATCCCATAATTCTTTAGCCGTTTTCAACGGGCTATAAACATTATATAGGGTATTGTCCAGACCATTGAGGATGTAGTTGCGACACAGAAAATCGGAGTGTTTCCACGCATCTACCGCAGCAAACTTTTCCTTATCCATTTCTCCCTCATCCAACTTAGGAGCATCCTCGGTGAGGAACCTTGCCAAATTCAAGGTTGTGAGATAGAACAGCATCTTTTGTTGCCATCTCTTGAAGTCAGTTCCATTGAACTTCTCTGGTTTCTCTCCATGAGTTGGAACAAACGCAACATGCGTCATTGATGTCGTAGCCATTTCTATTACGAAAATAGAAATGATTCAATAAACGTGCTTACACAATCAATAGAGAAGAAAAATGATTTAATAATCACAAACATAAAAGTTTTCCTCACGAAAGGAATGAATGATTGAACGAGTATATAAATTTCGAAAAATATAAACAGAAGGGATCCGACAACAGAACGTACGAAGAAATAGGAACGATGCAATTTATGAAAAACAATCAGAAACTATTGGCTTCTCAAACATATACTATAGTGAGAGACGAAGAAAATAGTTTCTGAATGTGCAAACAGAACAGAAGCGATTGGTCTGACAACTTTAGATTGATACACAAACGATATGGAAGGACTTTGTCTTAAGATTGTTGTTGTGTATATTCGTTCGTGTATGTCAAATAAAAAGTAGTCAGACAAACCTGAATCGCAAAGCAGACGAGAACTAAATTGGAGATGAAGATCCGAGCCCGACGAATTCACGTCGTGTCTTTAAGACAAATTCGTCCCCTCAATCGGTACCGAAGGTGTATGGACAATCGTCTCCCAGGATAGAACGGATCGCTTTTCTCAGAAAGTGGTACTTCTTTCAGAGAATACTTCGAACGCAACTTGGAGAAAAATCGCACAGAGAATGAGAATGAGAGTGTGTAGTTTTTGAAAAAACCAGAGAATATGTTCTTAAAACGCATGCCTCAGCTTTTTATATTTGAAAACGAATGTAATATGTCGCCGAAAAGTCACGAATCAATTCAGGTTCGGTTATTACCGCATCAATACATACGTTCGGTGATCAGTTATTTGCGAACCCGAACTGGTGTCTTAAAGAGAAGTAATTCGGACATACTTTCTTATTGTGTCCATTCGAAAAAAATAAAAAACTGATAAAATAAATGGGCCGAGTTCCAAAAAGATAAATGGAACCGAACCGAGCCGGCCGGACGGACGGCGCGCGCACGCGTGGACCGATCCAACATTGTCCAAGACCTCTCTCCTCCACAAAAGTGGGGTGCCCCTTGGGGCCCAAACCCATTAGTGAGGCTCCACAATATAAACCCTTTTTTCCATCTCTTTTCTATCCCATGTAGGACTATTCAGTCACCTTTCTCATTCACTTTTTTTTATGGGTTTTTTGGGTTCCCAAAACCCAACAGGCTGCTAGGGGTGTGTCTTAAGAATGACTACCAATTTTTGGGTCTTATTTGATGCAACATTTATTTTAGGACTCTTTTGAGCAAAATGATCCCATTTTATGGCCCTATTTGAAATTTCTCCATTAGGCAATCGATCCCACTTCAGAGCCTCTATGGCAAATTTCCCCATTAAGCAATGGAAATCGAATTCGGCCTGGCATGATCCTCATCAAAGAAGTGGTATCAGCTCCTTGAGCAATTTGTGCACGAGCGCTAGGTAAGCCTTGAGAAATTCTCGAGCTAGATGGGCATCTTTGCATCTTGGACTTCTTACACAAACAAACCCAGGAAGTTGTCTGAGGAGTCTAAATCACACCCTCCTCGGAGCCAAATATAAGTCAACGAAGAAGCGGAGATGGGCCGAAAAGCAAAGCCATTGAAGCAGCTTCCTCCTCATCGTCGTTCTCTCTTTCGAAAATCAGTCTCCTCTCTTGAGAAACCATTCCCCTTCGCCTCACATCCACCGCCATGAAGCGCTTCCTTCTCGCGTGAGGCTTGAGACTCTCGAGTCAATTCTCGATTACGACCCGGGGTAATTATTTCAGCATATAAAGAAGGCATTTCGAGACGGAGGATAATGATTAACATAAAAGAAACGCTAAAAGAAGAATGAAAACCAGAAGACGATGTATTTGTGCTATCTTCCAATTTTACCATATGGATGTCCTCTCCAGTGCTGTAACTGGTGTATTGAATACATCTTGATCTGTTTTAATTTATTTCTGTAAGGTTTAGACTGGTGATTATACGAAGGAGTGGGGGGTGAAGGATTGGTCAGTCACGGTGTCGTGATCGGACAAGTGCATTTGCCTAAATTCACAATCGGCCGCATTGCGAAACCTGTTCCCCATCCCCCCGAAGCCTCGGAACCACAACGAAGATCACTCCATCTCTCTCTCGCACCTCCGCGAGCACAGACTGATCAAATCGCCACAGAATTCCACCGTCCGTGTCGTCAGCAATCGTCGCCGGAGAGGATTCTGTTGAGGATGCCGAAGAATACGAGCACATGAAGCGTGGGATACATACGTCTACGTATAAGAAGAGAGAGAGAGAGCCGTACAATCCCTCGGGTCCCTTTTGACCATTGTTAATTTCCTCGAAAGGTGCGGTCAGACCCTTATTTATTTAAGTGGAGGAGTTTAACCCTGTCTAAGCAATTCAGACTTGGTTTGCTTTAGCTAATTAATCAGTAATTCTGCCGAAAGGGAGAAAAGCCCCCCTGAAAGAAGGATTCCTAAACCCATTTGAATACTCGATTTTCCTTTTTTTTTTTTATACCTTTCTCATATAAAGAACACTAATCGAATTACGGCAATTTAAATCGAAACAACAAAAGTTATTTTGGTGACGTATTAGAAAGACAAGATAAACAGTTCGCCTCGTAGGCAAACTTAGATTCTAAGAGCAATTCATCCAAAGGCGTCCATTTCCAGTTAAGAGATGTTTGAGACGACCGTGTCATCAATAAAGCTCATAAATGAATATTTATGGCTACAACAGTTGATGGATCCGACCATTCTTTCTATTTCAAGTCAATACCTATATAATTCGGAGTATGAAATCAATACTAAATTGTGCAAATAAATCTTAGAGAAGTATGGCGGTACTCAAAATATTAAAAAAACAATTATCTCCAACCTTCTTCTTGCTTCTAAGCATCCATAAGTGACAAAATTGGTGCTCACCAGGCAACTTTGAATATGAGATTAGGGACAGATTTGCCCTTCCAATCAGCACATGCCCATTGTAGCTAATATTCATAATCCCAATCATGTAAACCTTTAATATCCCAACATTATCATGTTTGTTCACATCCTTATATAATTATGTAGCTAGATGGGTTAAATATATTGTGTTACTTCAATTATAATATCTAGAAATGGTCATATCACCTTTTCATCGTATGGTAGAGAGATAAACAAAGCCATCTCGTTAATACAAGTTCATATCACAAAGGAATGGTAAGAAATTATCGATGAAAATACAGAATACAAAAATAAAATTTCTCCGCATTTGAGTTTCTAGGAAGGTTATTATTTGATGGAAGAAATCGATTTTCGACTGAATATTATGAGAGACAAGATAAAACTATTGTGACAACCCAGGCCTCGTCGTCACCAGTTTAACCTACTTACGCATTTTGCTTTAATATGATATTATATATAAAAGCATGTGGATGCATGAAAAACCAAAAACAATCAGAAGCCATACGAGAATTCAAGTACATGGAAACAAATGACAGGCACACCTCAAAATCAATAATGAAATTATGAAGCAAGGTTGCTGATGATGGTGTTACTGTTAAAAATTCGAAGAAATGATATGCTTTGAAGGTTATGGAACTGATGATCCAAACAGGGGAAGTAAATAGCTATAAATGTCTCGGCTCCATTGCTTTCGAACACTTGGTTCCCTAATTTCAATGAGGAGATAAAACATTACTAATAAGAGGAGTTGGATAATCATTATTTACGTATAGTAATTATCTACAGTGACTATTTAACTCCGTTGTGTCACAGAAAGTAATCGTTTTGAAATGGTTGTATTTGACCCAAAAAAAAAGGTAGTAAAATTACAGTAGGAAAAAAAAAAGAAGCATGTCAAAGTATGAGTGGATACAATAACTGTTTAACTCTGCTAATAATTGCGCAGGTACAACTCAGTGAGAGAATAGAAATCCGAACCAACTTTTCAAATATAATTCAACTCTTAAACCTTAGTCGTTTATACATAAGTTGCACATTTCCCGTGCAATTTTTATTTTTTTAAAGCTTGGAGAGCCTTTTTTGAGGTAATTGGAGCCAAAATGAAAAGAAGCTTTCCACATTGCATCATTGTATTTCACATAGCGAGGGTGACAACTTGCCACCCTGACCATCTGAAAGATGCAATGATGCAATTTAAAAGATTTCTCTACATTTTTGCTCCAATTACCCCAATAAAAACTTTCGAAACTGAAAAATGAATTACGAATTGAGTCAAATTGAGCCGCCCATGTAGATGATATAATCCGACTACTATTCAAGAGCATGGAGTCAAATGGTTTAAATTTTGAAAATACAAACGATAAAGAGTTAGATGATGTTATTTTGAGAGCATGGAGTCAGATTTCCCAATTGCAATCTAACTCTTTACTACTTGTATTTTCAAAACCCAAAACACAATCTGACTCCATGCCCTTAAATACTAGTCAGATTGCATCATCTGCATGGGCTGCTCAATCTGAAACCTGTGCATACTAGTCAGATTGCATCATCTACATGGGCTGCTCAATTTGAAACCTGTGCAGATGGACTTCGAAAGTGGTGACAACTCCGAATCCATATCCGTTATTGTCAGTCTTCCACGTACTGGTGGAGGTTGGAGGTTCGGGGAGGAGAAAGTGAGGTAGTCGAAAAGTAGTGAGAATTATGGGTCCATACATTCAAAGGGTAACGTTGATTGTCCAGAGAGAGGTCGGGCAATGCAGAAGTTGGCGGAAGCTTCAGGATCTTGACCACCACCACCATAACTCCACTGACCGTTGACCACCACCATCATAGTTCCGCTGACCGTTCATGCTGATAAGGTTTTGAGTAATCAGCTACTCCCTCTCCTTTCTCGAACCATCCTGTGAAATGGGAAGATCAAATCACAAAGGTAAAATCAAGCGCCCGAAATGAAATGATTGGCAAGTTCAGAAAGCAAAGGCACACTCACTAGCTTCCCCTCGCTGAGCTCACCTCCTGATCAAACTCAGCTTCATTCTCAATAGCAAATGACTAGAATGAGGGGAGGGGTCATCAGTTCCCAGGCCCCAAGAATCTACCGGAACCTACCCTGTTTTGGACCCAGGATCTAACCTTGTAAAACCTAGAACCAACCAGGAAACCGAACCGAGAGTTATGCTAACTAAACAGGTAGTGCAATCCAAACTCCGAACAGCAATCAACAATCAAGCACAGTATTGCCTCTTCTAAGGTTTCCGGACACAAAACAGAGAAGAGCACACGGTATCCTCCACCGAGACCACGGCAACAGGCGAAGGAGAGAAAAAAGATCATCCGTGCAACTAAACGTCGAACAATCACCAAATACCAAGCAAGAAATACACAAAAACGACCATAATTCCTTGCATCCATGGCCATGCAACCGAATTCAAAGCCAAAACACTGACAACGGTGCTGGCTGGCGACATCTCAAATCCCTCGTCATAGTAACATTTTTCACGCAAACTGAGAGATGCAGAGGAGTAAAGTACCACCTTCTGAGGCGAGGCGAAGCCGAGACGGCGGCGATCCGCGACTGAGATTGGCGCGGACCGAGCAACTTACTGGAGGAAGATGGAAGCCCACTTCTCCTAGGAGGAGGAGAGGGGAGAAAAAACGCAACGCGAAATGGCTGTCGAACCCTCATCTCTCTTGGACATTCGAGTTATATAGTGACGTCAAAATACAGAATCTAGGGGCATGAAAACGATAAGGCCAAAAAGGTCCAAATCAGATCTCTTATCAATTCACTTCGGCGGCGCGGATGAGTCCACGTGCTTATCAACCAGCCTTCGGATGCCCACTGCTATAGCGAAAGTCCTCGACAGCGCGTTTTTAAAAATGAGTTAATATCACAAAAAATAATAAATTTTAATTATTTTTGTAACTACACGATATCTCAAATTGATACACACTTATGATAAATTTACCGTAAAATGATATACTTTTGATAAATTTCTTCTTCGTTAATTTTTGTTAAATCTAACTATCAAATTATTGAGTTGGATAACACTTAACATTTGATGGGTGTGCCGATTTAAAATTTTTACCATCCATTTGTCATAAATATATTAATTTATAATTTTTCATGGTATTGACTCAATTTAATGAACGGTAAATTTATCATAAATATATAAATTTGAAGTTTTTTGTTGTCAAAAAATTAATTTAATATAAATTTATCAAATATGTACTAGTTTAGAGTTTTTGATTGTTAAAAAATAGTTCATGATGAATTTATCATAGATGTATCAATTTAAGTTTTTTGTGATCAAAAAATAATTTTGAAAAAATTTGTCGCATGTATCAATTTGAATTTTTTCGTATTATTAATCTATGTAGCACCGACACTTCTATTAGGTGTGCGTATCGTGTCGGACACCGTGTCCGACACTCGTCCGACACTCGTTGACCGCGTGTCGAAATTTTGACACTCGGTCAACGCGTGTCAGACGCGTGTCCCTTGTGTGTCTAGCGTGTCTAGCGTGTCGGACACGACTATTAAAAAAAAGAAAAACTTTTGGAACCTTGCCGGTTTTGAAGTGATCACGGAAATGTGTGCAATGAAGGAGAAGTTCATTAGATAGAGCTTGATATCCATAGAAAAAAGGAAAAATAAGGAGATCTCATAGACTTCTTGGTTTCCATTGCGCTCGGGAGCTCTGAAAATTAACGTTCGATGGAGCGTTCATGGAGAGAGAAGCTAATGGCCCGGTGATATGGGTATGCAGAGACTCCTTTAGGCTATTGGTTGAAGGAGCAGCGAGGTCTGTGAATGTTCGATTTTCCCTTCATGCTGAAACCCTAGCTCTATTGGATGCTTTGAAGTGCTTGAACTCACATGGGTTTGCAGACAAAGTGCTTAAAGAGATAGATTTGGAGTCAAACAGTATCTATTTGGTCAAAATGCTCCAAGACATAGATATAGTCTCATGGGAAATATAAGTGTTGATCAAGGAGTGCTCATACTTGTTTTCAAAAGTGAAAAGCTACGGCTAACCCATTGTGCATGAACCCAAAACAAGATTACGGATTGGGTTGTTAAAGCGCAATTTCATAATACTCTTCCACCTGACTAGGTTTTTAACCCATCTCAAACCCTTTGAAATTTGTTATACTTAGAAGCACATATGATATTCTTTTTGACTTTATAATACGAATCAAATGACCTTTTCGACAAAAAAAAGCTCCTGAGTTTATCAAACTTCATATAAATAGAAGCTTGCCCTCTTCGGTTCAAAATTAATGTATATGACACATGTTTTGGCTTTATTTATTATTTTTATATTTAAAAATATATTTAATACAACGTGTCCTCAACGTGTCAGAATTTTCTATTTTTAAGAAATGTCGTGTCGCCGTGTCGTGTCGTGTCGCGTATCAGTGTCGGTATCGGTGTCCGTGCTACATAGTTATTAATCCAACCTTTTAAAACCTTTAAAAAAAATCTTTTAAAAAATTGTACTTGTATTTTGCTGAGACTTGGATATTCAAATTAATAATTAAAAGCTTTTTATTTTTTGGTCGGGGATTCAACGCGGTACTGCCACTGCCAGCACATCAGGATGGGACAAGCATGGCGTTAAGTTGCTTTCCGGTTTGCTCATTGGCCATGTCACGTCCTATGTAGCACCGACACGCTTAGAATGTTGTTGCGTCGGTGTCGGACACGGACACGCGCTCGACACGCTCCGACACGCGTCCGACACGTGGTCAACGCGTGTCGGAGGTCCGACTCGTGGTCAACGATAGTGACACGCTGCGAACACGCGAGTTGGGGAGGAAGGAGGGCGGCAAAAGCGCAGATGAGGAGGGGGGGCGGACGGCGCCGGACAGCAGAGAAACCGCAGATTTGGAGGAGAAGACGGGAGCGCAAAGTTGTAGGTGGAATAGGAGGCGAGCAGCGAGCGTCCGAGCAGCGATGAACTTCATATGCGCCGGAGCAGACAGCGAATGAGTGGCGGAGGACAGAACAACGGAGCACCGGCGAAGGGACGAGGTAGCCAAAATCATGGTCGTCGTCCTCATGTCGTCGGCTTCTCTAGACTGAGAGGTGAGAGAGGTGAGGCGTGTGTTAAAAAATAGATAGCGACGGGAAGACGAGAGGACACAAGAGAGAGAGCTTGGGAAGTGTGATGATTTTTAAAATAAGTAGTGCGAGTACGAGAGAGGAGAGAGCCAAGATGCAAGATGTTGGAAAAAGGGAGCGTGGGGCATTAAAGCTGGTCTGTCTTGTGCGGGGCATTAAAGTTGGTCAGAGAAATTTTCTTTTCTTGTAATAATTTTTTTTAAAAAAATCTCCATTATTGTCGCGACCCTCTAAAAAAAAATTTTAAATTTTAAAAGGGGTTAACGGATTATTAGGTTAATTAGATTTGACTAACCTAATGCGGACCCTCCCAAGCCCTACCGAATCGCAACTTTGGTTTTTGTTTAAATGATTTTGAAATTTGGAGTCGCCACTAATCGTTCTTGGTAGGTCGATTAGAAACCTAAATAAATTAGCGGGAGAACTAATTTACTCCTGCGAACCAGAGATTATGAGCTCGGGGACTTGGTTACACTAGTTAATTAAAACTAATGACCTTTCGGTACCTTAATTTCATGGATATCCTAATCCGGCAACTCAGGCTTGGTTTATTCCTAAAGCTCTAGTAGGGTATTCTCTTTTGTGTTTTCACTTTTTAAATAGGATGCATGGATGGTATATATTTTTATTTGTTATATTTTTTTAAGTGTTAAAGATTCCCTGAAGCCGAAAGAGGGAGTGTGTTAACGACTTCTGTACAGTATTACGACCTACTCATCTTTTGGGTCTGATGATTCAAAAATTAAATTATAGGAAGTACATGACAGTGAATAAACACCTCCAATGGGAGGCCTAGCATTGGCTTGGCTCTTCCCTTTGGGATTTAAGGTACATGTATTTAAGTTGCAAGTATTTAAACTACTGTAAGTAAAAACCTCCAATGGGAGGCTAAGTATTGGCTTGGCTCTTCCCTTTGGGATTTAAGGTACAGGTATTTAAGTTGCAGGTATTTAACTACTGTAAGTAAAAACCTCAAATGGGAGGCTAAGCATTGGCTTGGCTCTTCCCTTTGGGATTTAAGGTACAGGTATTTAAGTTGCAGGTATTTAACTATTGTAAGTAAAAACCTCCAATGGGAGGCTAAGCATTGGCTTGGCTCTTCCCTTTGGGATTTAAGGTGCAGGTATTTAACTACTGTAAGTAAAAACCTCCAATGGGAGGCTAAGCATTGGCTTGGCTCTTCCCTTTGGGATTTAAGGTGCAGGTATTTAAGTTGCAGGTATTTAACTACTATAAGTAAAAACCTCCAATGGGAGGCTAAGCATTGGCTTGGCTCTTCCCTTTGGGATTTATGGTGCAGGTATTTAAATTGCGGATGGACTTTGTCCTCTCCATTTTGGGGTATGAATTTTTTAAAATGAAATACAACGAATTGATTCCTCCAAGCCGATTTTGTGCTTCCATAGGATTGACCATTGATATAGAGCTGCGGCTTCCTGACATAAAATAGAGTGAAGTGTTAGTATACAAAATATGTGCTAATCTGCACCTAAAACCAGAAGAGTAGAAAGAGTACTTATCTCCCATTTTTTTGGGAGGGATTTCTATAATTGATTTTCGCTCTCTATGTTCCCAATATAGAGAGTTTCTTTTGAATTAAGAGGGACTTTTAGTCACAGATCAGTTGAGAAATCGGTGGACAGCTTAGGAGCTTGTCTGGGCCGATTTTTGCATCTCGACGAGATTTTTGCTGTTGACGTAGAGATATCCTTCTCCTGACATAAAATATGGAAGAAAAAGGAGAGGGAGAAAGTGTATACAATTTTTGCTAATTTGCGAGTAAAACCATAAATAAATGAATAAATAAAAACACTTAGCTTGAATTTGTTTGCTCGTTGACGAGGATGAACTCTTGATTTATATTGATCGATGAAGGAATTTGTGATGATAACCCCTAGCTTTAAACTCCCATCATCTTCAAAATTCTCTCTCTTTTGGTATTTTCTTTCTCTCAAAATTTTCTTCAATCTCCCAAAACTCTCTCAAACATCCAAAATTTTCTCTCAAAAAATTCTCCCAAACACTTCAAATTTTCTCTCTCAAGAATCCTTTCTCAAGCTCACTTCTTCCTCCTTTTATAACCTACTCATCTATCTCCCATTCTAATTTTTCCACTAACTCTATCTCCCATTCTAATTTCTCCACTAACTCTTCTTCATTTTCATCTTCCATTCTCCATTTCTATCTCACATTCTAATCTCTCCACTAACTCTTCTTCATCTTCATCTTCCCTTCTCCATATTTATCTCCCATTCTAATTTCTCCACTAACTCTTCTTAATCTCCATCTTCCCTTCTCTATTCTTATCTTCCATTCTAATTTCTCTACTAACTCTTCTTCATCTCTATCTTCCCTTCTCTATTCTTATCTTATTTTCTCCATCCATTCTTCTCCAACTTCTCTTCTTCATCTCCTCTTCTTCATCTTCCCTTCTCTATTCTAATTTATCCACTAACTCTTCTTTTTATTATTTGTAAAATAATCCTTCAAGAGTTAGGTATTTGCACTCTAGTCCTTGAATTTTAAGTATTTACAATTCAGTCCCTGAAAAAAATATATTTCTTTAAGTCCAAATCTCCTCACAATTTTTGACACACCAAAATTTACCACATGTCAAATTTAAGCTCATTTCTTGTCGCTGAAAATAATGTATAATTTAATTAAAGCCCTTTTGCAAAATTAAGTCATTCTGGGTATAATTGGGCCAAGATGAAAATTTAAAATATTAGAAGACAATGTCACAACTCATAAAAAGTGAAAGTTAAAATAAGTTGACTCAAATTAAATTTTTTTAGGCCCGATTCGAGATTATACTCGTGAAGGAACAAGTGACTCGAATTGGATTTTTCTGAATTTGCGATGGCCAATATGAAAATAGATTTAAAATAAAAATATTAACTATCTTTGTGTATTTTTTGGCCTCAAATGTTATTTTTCCAAAATTTTCAAATATTTTTGTATTTTTTTTTAAAAAAAATTAAAATATATATAATATGAAAAATTATTTTTTGATCAAAATTCGTTCCCTAGGCTTGGCTAAGGTTCCCAAAGTTGATTTTTCAATTTTATGAATTTTTATGGATTTTCTATTAATTTTCGAAAATAAATAAATAAAAAATACGTAAAAATACTGAAAATATGAAAAATCGTTTTTTGGTCAAAATTGGTTCCCTAGGCTTGGCTAAGGTCCCCAAAGTTGATTTTTCAATTTTATGAATATTTATGGATTTTTATTACTTTAGCAATAGAAAAAATGATTAAAAATCAGGTGTCAACAGCTGCCCCTCTTTGAAAGGAAGCTCGGTAGAGGTTCATTTCAAAGACGAGATGACACCTGGATTCTTATCGACTCAATACAAGTAAATAAAAAGAGTCGTGACATGATTGTTCCACTGAAAATGAAATGAGAATCTAAGGATTCGTTATATAAAAAAACTTTAGGGTGGTTGAACTTGAACCCGTATGGTGGATCAACCCATGGTAGATTCCTAATAAAAGGATTCTACTGATTAAAAATTGAATTAAAATTTGACCCGTATGGTGGGTCATACCATTTGACCCGTATGGTGGGTCGTACCATGGTAGATTCCTAATAAAAGGATTCTACTGATTAAATTTTGATTGAGATTTGACCCGTATGGTAGGTCACCACATGGAGATACCTGTAAGAAGGACTTGGTGCCTGTAGAAAGGACTTGGTGCCAGTAAAAAGGACTTGGTGCTTTGCCTGTAAGAAGAACTTTGTGCCTCTAAGAAGGACTTGCTTTGCCTGTAAGAAGGACTTGATTTGCCTGTAAGAAGGACTTTGTTTGCCTGTAAGAAGGACTTTGTTTTGCCTGTAAGAAGGACTTACTTTGCCTGTAAGAAGGACTTTGTGCCTGTAAGAAGGACTTGATTTGCCTGTAAGAAGGACTTTGTTTGCCTGTAAGAAGGACTTTATGCCTGTAAGAAGGACTTGATTTGCCTGTAAGAAGGACTTTATGCCTGTAAGAAGGACTTTGTGCCTGTAAGAAGGACTTGATTTGCCTGTAAGAAGGACTTTGTGCCTGTAAGAAGGACTTTGTGCCTGTAAGAAGGACTTGATTTGCCTGTAAGAAGGACTTTGTGCCTGTAAGAAGGACTTGGTTTGCCTGTAAGAAGGACTTAGTTTGCCTATAAGAAGGACTTGGTGCATATAAGAAGGACTTGGTTTGCCTGTAAGAAGGACTTTATGCCTGTAAGAAGGACTTGGTGCCTGTAAGAAGAACTTGGTTTGCCTATAAGAAGGACTTTATGCCTGTAAGAAGGACTTGATTTGCCTGTAAGAAGGACTTGTTTTGCCTGTAAGAAGGACTTGATTTGCCTGTAAGAAGGACTTTGTGCCTGTAAGAAGGACTTGTTTTGCCTGTAAGAAGGACTTGGTTTGCTTGTAAGAAGGACTTGGTGCCTGTAAGAAGAACTTGGTTTGCCTATAAGAAGGACTTTATGCCTGTAAGAAGGACTTGATTTGTCTGTAAGAAGGACTTGTTTTGCCTGTAAGAAGGACTTGATTTGCCTGTAAGAAGGACTTTGTGCCTGTAAGAAGGACTTGTTTTGCCTGTAAGAAGGACTTGATTTGCCTGTAAGAAGGACTTTGTGCCTGTAAGAAGGACTTGTTTTGCCTGTAAGAAGGACTTGATTTGCCTGTAAGAAGGACTTTGTGCCTATAAGAAGGACTTGATTTGCCTGTAAGAAGGACTTGGTTTGCCTGTAAGAAGGACTTATTTTGCCTGTAAGAAGGACTTGGTGTACCTCAAAGGGTGCCATTCTGGAATCTGGAAAGATCAGGAATCCTGCAGAAGCTCAAACCCAAATTATATTATCCTGTCGCTTTAGGAATAAACCAAAGAGGCAGAGATCAAAAGGTCTCGAACATTTCTGTCCTTGAGACAAATCATGCTTTATTGAAGAAGGTGGATACCTGTATGTACCGCAATGGATTCGAGTACCCCAACAACCGTCAGAATTCATTCTCTTGAAAGGTTCAGGTTGAAGATATACTTACCTGAGAATTTGGAAGAAATGCTTGGTGGCTTCTCGACAACCAGGCTTGTTCATTCAATAATCGCTGAATGAATTTCAAGACTTTGGAAGGTAGTTTGAACATTGGGAATGTGTTGCCTGTCAGGCAGTATCAGAGGTAACATGTGCAAGCATTTTCATCAATGAGTTGATCGGTTCATGTAAAACTATTCAACCAAGTCGGCAATGATTAGAAGTAGTCTGTGTGATAACTCATGATGCAATCAATCCAAATATGGATCATGCAAAACTATTCTGTCAAGCTTGCATTACCAATTCTGTTTAAGGAGGTTCTCATAGTATGAACGCCTCGAATGTAATCTGAATGGGGGACTTCAATCCGAAAGGGCCTTCTCTCACTCTGGGGAAAGGCTGTTTATCTGTAAATTAAAATGTTAGACTTGCGTGGAAATGGTTTGCCTTTCCTCATAGCATTACGTGTATTTATATAATGTGCAAATATGGGCGGATTTGAATTGCCCCTGGTATGTGGGCGGACCGAACAAATTGGGAAGCCTACTCCTTATGTCGAGGGGTGGTTCGTCTCAAACTTTGTCTCTACGTGATGAAGCATATGGGTGAGGGAGCATTTCGGTTTGTTTAATGACAGCGACCGCCACGGTTTAGCGGTTGAATGCCCCTGTAAAAAGCAGAGAAATTATTCTTGAAATCAAACGAGATAAGGAAGACATATTTGCTTTTTCGCTTCAGAGCTTGTGATCAATTTGCCCCATTTTTCACCAGAATAGATCTTGTCAGATGATCATAATTTTCTTTTGGATTTGTCTCCTTCAACATGTTAAATGTTAGTGTAAATATTTCCTGTAAAAAGAAAAAGAGACATATCAGCCAGTATTAAAAGGGATAAATTGAAAACGATACTGATTTACCCTTCATCTTGAATGTCTTGCACGAGTCTTTTACCAGTTTTGTTGGATTGAATTTTCCTCGACTTTTGTTGGGCGCCTCACCATTATGGGAAGACTATGGTAAAATACTGACTTTGATATTACTCGTCGAGTATTCCTGTTTGTAAAAAAAAGAAATGCACAAAAAGTTGTTTCATTTATTTATAATACATACAACATTCCCCACCCTTGGGGATCGAACTCGGAATATTTCGGACCTACTGTCATCCCCCATACCATTCGGTCCATTGGACCGTAGGTGTCCATGGGGCTTTCTTTTCAAGGGTTAATCCTTGGGGATAACGCAGCCCTGTTGTATCACCTTGGGCCATGTTACGGTATTTCTCGAGGTAATTTGCAATCCCTGTTAAGAATGGAATAAGACAATTCAAGACTTGAGATGATTATGTGCACATTAGAACGATACAGAATTACCCATTTCTGAGATTGTTCGCGTCTTTCGCTTGTACTTTCCTTTGTCCGAAGCTATCTATCCCGTGGTAATGCCCATGAGTTGATTTGCCCCCAAATTTTATCCAACCTGTATTCGGATATGATTGCGTTCTCGGGTCGATTTGCAATTTCCTGAGAATAGAAGGGGCTTAATTTTAAAACTTGGAGCAACTGAGGGTAAATTGAAACGATACGGAGTTACCCTTCAGGTTTATGCAGATTTTCACTCGCCATCAATTCGTCGCGAGGTTGGTGATGTGGCGGATTCGAGCATTTAATAGGGGGAAGTCGGATTATTACTCCTTGCTTTTACACATTCACAAAAGCAGAAAAACACATCACGCAAGGAAATAAAACACATTCACTCATTCAGGATTAGTTCCGCTTCCTCTGCAGGCTCTCCCATGATCAGCTGGCTTCATCCCAAATTAGGTATGCATCGGCCATATTGAAGGTCTCGTGGTCACTGGCTGAACAAGTGCATCACGGTCCCGATGCTTTACCGATATCAAACTGGTTGATTATGGCGAAAAGATCATCGTCAATGTCCGCTTGGTGGTGATCTGTCCCTTCTTCCTCGGGAGGTATTGATGCTGATCCAGTATCATTGGTCCTTTTGTACCCTCCTCCAACAGAACTCGATCCTGTTATAAACTGGTCTAACTCACCTCTTAAACGTGCATTTTCGATCCTCAGATCATGCATTTCATCGAGGGTGAGGAGAAGGCTATTGCAGTTGGGGCAGGTGGCGGAGTCAAAAGTCTCTTTATACATCTTGTTTTCCACTCGGAGGTTTTCATTTTCAACTCTTAGAAACTCGGCTTCGTTGTGCTCATGACGAGCCTTCATTCGAGTTCGCCTATTTTGAAACCAGAACTTAATTTGCAAAGGTTCAAGTCCTAACTCTTGACTCAGTTCCATTTTCTGTTTGCCGTCTGGCATAGGGCATGTTCTGAAGAAATCCTCAAGCCTTTGTACTTGCTCCTTAGTATGGCGACGGTAACGCTTCTTTTGACCCTTACCGTTATTGTCCTTATCTTTACTGAGATTTTGGACGTCGTCGGCGGAAGAGCCAGGCTCCATAGGCTCGATCCCAAACATGGCTTCGAACTCTTCCTCTCCCATATTCAGCAGGCAATGATAGCTCTCGGGAGTATTGGGTTGAGGCATCTTTGATTTGGTTGATGATTTCTCAAGATTTGCTACTCGCTTCCGGTGTTTTCACTCTCTTTGAATTTTTCTGAGCGATTGCCTATGCCTTAAGACCCTCTTCCGAGCATGGCGTCTCTTTTAAAATTAAACGTGGGTTTAGCAACTGTATTGCTTCTTCCAAGGGTCCGATCTTTCTCAATCCTCTTTTCTTATCGTGTCTCTTGCTCGGCTCGTCTCCTTCCATCTTTTCGTGATAGGGCCCCTTGTTGTTGTCTCCACCGTCAATTTGCTGGCGAGTTCTTCAATAAAGACGAGTCGTATCTCTTTTCTGCCGAAAATGTCTTTGTCTCCCACTCAGCTTATTTTTTATCTTTTCTTTTTCAAAGTAGTGGCGTCCCGTTTAGCTTTGCCGTAGAGACGTCGGATTTGCTTGGCTGGAGAATGGAGACGAGTAGCGGAGGTGATACTGATAGGGAATGTTAGACAGGAAAATCTGGCCAGTAGAGACTTCCCCTGCAAAAATGAAAGAGAATGCGGCAGTATATGTTCTTCATATTCTAGAAAAATTGGAACGATATTGTTTTACCCTTGTGTGTACTTCTATTGAATTTGAATTGAGGAAGTTCCTTCATTTAGACTGGATTGAATTGTATGTCCCGAGTTGCCCTTCACTTTGAGCTTGCCACGTAAGTGCTTTGCTTAGTTGGGCCTTATTTTCTTTCGGGTTGCCTTGGACCATCATCATTTTCTATGCCATCGGGTCCGTGGACCGGAGGGCTCCTTTAATTTGAAGGTTACCTTCGAGGCAAATGAGTCCTATCGCGTTCCATTGGGTCATTTCATTTTACGACACTCTTGAGGCACTTTGCGATTCCCTGGGTGAGAATGGAACAAATCCAATTTAGCATTTTGCAACGATTGAGGGTAAATTGGAACGACACACAATTACCCGTCTTCGAGCTTGCCTGGGCATTTCACTTGAAATTTCCCTACGTGAGGCCATTCAACATTTCTCATTATGGCAGTCAGCGACGTTACCACAAATTGATCCGCCCTAAATCTAGCATAAAAAGGGATTCACGCATTCGACGGGATAAAAAAAAATAAATAAATTGCCCCCTTGTCCCTGAATTAAATCGAGACACCTAGAAAGCTGGAAAATATCATACGCAGGGGAATTAAGCATGAAATAAAATGTGCACTTATTCAAGGTCAGTTCTGCCTCTCCTGTGGCTCTTCGATAATCAGCTAGTCTCGTGTTAGTTCGGGTGTGGATGATCGATGTTTGAGAGTCCCTACTCACTGGCTCCTGATCGCGGCTTGGGACGTCTGTCAACCCTAAACTGGTTGACCAGGGCAGTAAGCTCATCATCTGGGTAATCTCTTGAACCTTCCAGCAACTGATGCTCGAATTGGGCATTGTTGTTGGCAAATGCTGGCGGTAGATTTCTCATTCTGTCCTCGCCATGAGCAATTTGACTTCTCGTGCTGGAGCCTTCATCATTACTCGAGAAAGTGTGGGGATCACCAACTGTCCTGCTGCCAAAAACTCCTTCCATTCGAGGATTAAAGAAGTGGAAGTGCTCAGGATAATTTCTTGTCTGATTCTCTGGCTGCACAGGCGCGCTGATCATGGGATGAATTCTAGCCACGGGTTGGTGCTCAGACCAAGGAGTCTGAATACACTGCCCCTGCGGTCTATACTCTTGAAGAGCATTAGGGTGATTCTGGGGGATACTTTGATTAACGCTTGGAGGATTGATGGCACGGCTACTGGCTTGGTTGATGATGGGAAGTGGCTCGCCCCATGCTAACCCGCGGAACTTATGGTGGCGAGGAGACTCGACATTCAGGCTTGGATCAGTCCCGCCTTGGTTTTCTTGATTCTGAGCTGCATTGTGTTCTCTCACCCTTTTTCTGTACTTCTGAAGATGACTCGAAACATTTGCTTTAGTGAGTCCCTCTACGTTCATAATTTCCAGTATATGTTGCGGCCGTGCCGAATCGATTCCTACCTGTTGAACTGCATTAACAAACATACGATGCAGCTCGGGAGACCAACTCATCTTCTTTCTCCAGTTGCTTGGAACAAAATTGAAGGCTTGATGCTTGTTCTCATGGTCGTGCAATTGCTTCCTTACCACGTGCTGCCATATGTTTTGAAGCATCTGAACCCTAACTGGTTTCGTTACGACGTCTTGGGCCCCATTTAAGACAGCCTTCATTATGGCTTGCTGATCATCGCTTGCCGATATTACGAGGACTGGCATGTTTAATTTAGAATTGATGACTTCCAAGAGAGTGAAAACATCCATGTTAATCCCTACCATGGCGGTGAGGACGATATCAAACTGGTCACCACTCCTCCTTAATATCTCTAAGGCCTCTGTCGCCTTTGCTTGAGCTACAACCTTATACCGGCATTTTCTCAATACGGTAACAAGGATTGACAGAGAGACTGGATTACCGTCAATGGCCATGACCAGTAGACCCTCAGGGTAAGGAACTTCATTAGCTTCGACCAGGGTTGAACATGCGCCCGTTTCCCTAATGCTCGACATATTTCTGGATCTAGGACTGCCGACTCGAGACCGCCTCAGGATGTCTTCTTGGACTTGAGGGATCACGGGATCGTCGATGGTTTCTCGTAACAGGCTTTGAAAGCCGATGCTTTGATGGTGAAGGTTTTGAATTCCTCTCCCACGAGAACTCCTTCCTCTCTATCTTTCTCCTGCGAGTTCTTGCGAATGAACTCTCACTATCAAATGAGGACAAGTTCTCTCTCTGGCAATAGCAACGACTTCCCTCTTCACGGGCAGTGCTATTAGATTTTTCGAGGGAGAAAATCTGATATTCAGCTTTTGATCAAAGGGGAAATCCTTGTTTGTCGCTCAGTTCGTCTTCCTTTTTTCTTTTCGTGGTAGAGGGCCCTTGTCAAGATCTCCACCGTCGATTTACTGGTGGGTCCTCCAATAAAGACGAGTCGTATCTCCTTTTCTGCCGAAAATTTCTTTGTCTCCCACTCAGCTCGTTTTTTATTCTTTCTTTTTCAAAGTGGTGGCAGCCCGTCCAACTTTTCTGCAGAGACGTCGGGTCTGCTCAGCTTGAGGTTGCCGCTTGACTGGAATTCGAGCCAGCGGGGGTGTTGCCGACAGAGAATGGTAGATAGAAAAAACTCGACCAATAAGGACTGCCCCTGTGAAATCATTATTTAAATTGAAGCAGATTATCACCTTCGCATTCCGATCATCTGCCTCGCCTCTCTCCTCTTTTCTTTCGTGATCTGCTTTCAAAAATTGCCAATTCTCCTAACCATACCTTCTCCGCCGAAATCCTGGCTGGGTGGGAGAGACTCTACAATCTTCTTGGTAGAGGTTACGCTCATATAGCCCAAAACTCTACCGTTGAGGCTGAAATCCTCGGTTTATTCAGGACCCTAGACGCTGCTTCTGTTGAGGGTACCCAACTGGGGAGGGAGTATCGGAACTTCCCGACCCTCTTCATTAATTTTCTGGCTGCCTATAACCGCGCTTATGAGACGGTCATTGTGACTACCGTCGTGAAAGCTCGTTACCGAGACCGGCACGAGCGTCTGGAAATAGTCACATTTATGGCTGATAATTACAAGAAAGCCTTCAAGTTTGTCAATGATCAGCTTTCGTGGCTAGTTCGTGAGAGGGGAAAGTTGGTGGACCGTCTGGCCTTGGTCCGAACTTACGCCGAACAGGAGCCGAGCAATATTATGATGAGGTGCAAATGCGGTTGGCTGCAGGAGAGACTTGATGACATTACGGCAGATATTGCTTTCGAGAGGGCGGCGATTTCGGACTTGGAGTTTGCTGTCGAGCATTACGAGGCCAGTATGGCCCAGGCTAAGGAGAAGCGCGATCGCCTCTTCTTTAGGCTCGCGGAGCTTGATCCTGAGAACGTCCGGTGCACCCGGAGCATCAACTGTTTGGAGAGTCAGTTGAGCTCCTTCGTAATGGTTATCGGGGCTCAGTTTGGCTTTACTTTTCCTCCCCAGTGAGCTGTTGTAATGCTCTTTGATGAATGGAATGAAAGAAAAGCTTCACGTGTTTTTTTTTTGTTTAATTTTCCTGCTATCGTTTCTTCCGCATAGCATAACAGAACGATTTGAGGTACCGAAGATGTCGAGGCTTAATGTTTTTCTTGATGTTCTTGTTTAATTGCTCCAGACGATGATATCGAGAACATTGATGAAGAGTTCGGCGGTGGCCCCCACTATCCATCTTGAGATCACAAACAATAACACTATGACAACTCGATCAGTGCGCTGGTAATAAATCCGGCCACCTGTTGTGTGCCCACTTTTATCCATATTTTATTTCTTTCGGCGTCCACTTGCTCGTGTCGGTCGCCTGTAGCGTCGGGAGAAATTCCTGTGGGCCACGTTCATTAATAGAACATCGGTCCTCTAAAGCCCTCCGCATGTTTCGGATAAGAGGAAATTTTAAGATCGGTCTCTGGTTGATTTAATCAGGTAAAGGTATTTGTTTCATGGGTTCTGATTATATAATCCATATTGTCTTTCAAAAGACGCGGGATCCTCTGCAATACATTAAATATGCCCCCGTGTTTAATCAGTATAAATCCACCGTCATATCAGAATACACTGCCCATACAAGTTTACGGATTGACATAACTCTGTCTGTCAAAGATGGACAGTGTTCGTTTGCCCCCCGGAATTAACGGTTGAAGCCTCGGTGTTTTTCGTCTTTTGGTATTTCTGGAGATGATTCTTGATATATTTTGAACTTAATTTTTACACCCGTCTAGGGTATCTAGGATCTCCCTGCAAAAGAAAATGATATAATTAGTATGCGACACAAGGAATGTCGGTCCATGACTCCTATATTAGTCCAATTTGATTTTTTCTATTTTATAGAGAAATCAGAAAAAAAAAATTCCCTTAGGAAGAAATGGGTTAATACAGAATTTTTTTGCAGATTTATTACTCTTTTATTATTATTTTTTTTTTAAGGAATGTGACAAAATCTCTTGACGATTACTAAAATTTTTGAAGGAATTTCCTTTTTATCAGAATAAATTTTCAGAGGTAAATTTGTCAGGAAAATTTTATTTTTATTGAAGCAGGAAAGACATGACAGAAATCCTTTATTGGTTAACAAAATTCCCCCGAGACATTAGTCTAATTTTATTTAGAGAAAATTTTCTTAGAAAAACATGAGCAAATTTCTCGAAAAGAATTTTTGTTGCAAGTTTTTATAATTTGAAAGAACGTGATAAAATCACTTGATGTTTACCAAAGTTTTTTTTTTGAAGGAATTTTTCTTTTATTGAAATAAAATTTTAGAGGAAAATTTGTCAGGAAAATTTCATTTTTATTGAAGCAAGAAAAACATGACAAAAATCTCTTATTGGTCAATACAATTCCCCCGAGACATTAGTCTAATTTTATTTAGAGAAAATTTTCTTAGAAAAACATGAGCGAATTTCTCGAGAAGAATTTTCTTGCAAGTTTTTATAATTTGAAAATTGTGATAAAATCACTTGATGTCTACTAGAGTTTTTTTTTTTAGGGAATTTTTCTTTTTATTGAAATAAATTTTCAGAGGAAAATTTTTTCAGGAAAATTTCATTTTTATTGAAGCAATAAAAACATGACAAAAATCCTTTATTGGTTAATAAAATTCCCATGAAGGGATTTTTCACATCATTTTTTCAAAAATTTTTTTAAAAGAAATGAGGGACAAATTTAATTTTTATTTTCTTTTAAAAGAATGGTCATAATATCAAGCTCAAAAACTGACTAACACCTAGCATGAACCGACGGAAAATAAATACAAGATAAAATTAGAGAACTTACTTTTACCTTGGAGAAATGCAAATCACACAGTCATGCGCATGACTCAAGTGAGGAGTGAACTCTAGAAAATAAAAGAAGGAGAGACAAGGCATGGACCTAAAAGGCCCCCACTATCTGAATTGACAACCTTACCCTCCGCGCAATCAAATCACAATGGGAAGAATTGTCAATTCAGATAATGAGCGGGATAAAATATGGTCAACCCAAGCGCAATCGACGCAAGAGCTTTGCATATTCGATCCCTATCTATGGTTACCTAGGAAAAATTTCGCGACTTGGGTTTAGACGCTTGTGTGTGCAGGTGTTGTGATCCTCAGAATATGCAAGACATGCACAACAATTGATATCAAAACAGCGCTTCTAAAAATGTGTGAAATTAAACATAATCCCAACACCGAGCCTGCAAAACAAATGGGTTAGCCAAACACTCCGCCCCTTATAACTCCCACCCTGCAAAAACATATAACACCTATAGAATGAGTCCCAAGCAAGATCGCCAGAAGCGAGATATCCATGAAATTTTCATTGGCCTAAGTCCACTAAGACTTTTAAAATTTCGAAAAAATTTAAGTATTCCAATTGGTATCTTTTTTCGAAAATTTAAAAATCTCTATTCCCTAGCGGAGTCGCCAGTCTGTCGCGACCCTCTAAAAAAAATTTTAAATTTTAAAAGGGGTTAACGGATTATTAGGTTAATTAGATTTGACTAACCTAATGCGGACCCTCCCAAGCCCTACCGAATCGCAACTTTGGTTTTTGTTTAAATGATTTTGAAATTTAGAGTCGCCACTAATCGTTCTTGGTAGGTCGATTAGAAACCTAAATAAATTAGCGGGAGAACTAATTTATTCCTGCGAACCGGAGATTATGAGCTCGGGGACTTGGTTACACTAGTTAATTAAAACTAATGACCTTTCGGTACCTTAATTTCATGGATATCCTAATCCGGCAACTCAGGCTTGGTTTATTCCTAAAGCTCTAGTAGGGTATTCTCTTTTGTGTTTTCACTTTTTAAATAGGATGCATGGATGGTATATATTTTTATTTGTTATATTTTTTTAAGTGTTAAAGATTCCCTGAAGCCGAAAGAGGGAGTGTGTTAACGACTTCTGTACAGTATTACGACCTACTCATCTTTTGGGTCTGATGATTCAAAAATTAAATTATAGGAAGTACATGACAGTGAATAAACACCTCCAATGGGAGGCCTAGCATTGGCTTGGCTCTTTCCTTTGGGATTTAAGGTACAGGTATTTAAGTTGCAAGTATTTAAACTACTGTAAGTAAAAACCTCCAATGGGAGGCTAAGCATTGGCTTGGCTCTTCCCTTTGGGATTTAAGGTACAGGTATTTAAGTTGCAGGTATTTAACTACTGTAAGTAAAAACCTTCAATGGGAGGCTAAGCATTGGCTTGGCTCTTCCCTTTGGGATTTAAGGTACAGGTATTTAAGTTGCAGGTATTTAACTACTGTAAGTAAAAACCTCCAATGGGAGGCTAAGCATTGGCTTGGCCCTTCCCTTTGGGATTTAAGGTACAGGTATTTAACTACTGTAAGTAAAAACCTCCAATGGGAGGCTAAGCATTGGCTTGGCTCTTCCCTTTGGGATTTAAAGTGCAGGTATTTAAGTTGCAGGTATTTAACTACTATAAGTAAAAACCTCCAATGGGAGGCTAAGCATTGGCTTGGCTCTTCCCTTTGGGATTTATGGTGCAGGTATTTAAATTGCGGATGGACTTTGTCCTCTCCATTTTGGGGTATGAATTTTTTAAAATGAAATACAACGAATTGATTCAACAATTTGAAATTTGTGCGCGCTTGAGGACTCCTCCAAGCCGATTTTGTGCTTCCATAGGATTGACCATTGATATAGAGCTGCGGTTTCCTGACATAAAATAGAGTGAAGTGTTAGTATACAAAATATGTGCTAATCTGCACCTAAAACCAGAAGAGTAGAAAGAGTACTTATCTCCCATTTTTTTGGGAGGGATTTCTATAATTGATTTTCGCTCTCTATGTTCCCAATATAGAGAGTTTCTTTTGAATTAAGAGGGACTTTTAGTCACAGATCAGTTGAGAAATCGGTGGACAGCTTAGGAGCTTGTCTGGGCCGATTTTTGCATCTCGATGAGATTTTTGCTGTTGACGTAGAGATATCCTTCTTCTGACATAAAATATGGAAGAAAAAGGAGAGGGAGAAAGTGTATACAATTTGTGCTAATTTGCGAGTAAAACCATAAATAAATGAATAAATAAAAACACTTAGCTTGAATTTGTTTGCTCGTTGACGAGGATGAACTCTTGATTTATATTGATCGATGAAGGAATTTGTGATGATAACCCCTAGCTTTAAACTCCCATCATCTTCAAAATTCTCTCTCTTTTGGTATTTCCTTTCTCTCAAAATTTTCTTCAATCTCCCAAAACTCTCTCAAACATCCAAAATTTTCTCTCAAAAAATTCTCCCAAACACTTCAAATTTTCTCTCTCAAGAATCCTTTCTCAAGCTCACTTCTTCCTCCTTTTATAACCTACTCATCTATCTCCCATTCTAATTTTTCCACTAACTCTATCTCCCATTCTAATTTCTCCACTAACTCTTCTTCATTTTCATCTTCCATTCTCCATCTCTATCTCACATTCTAATCTCTCCACTAACTCTTCTTCATCTTCATCTTCCCTCCTCCATATTTATCTCCCATTCTAATTTCTCCACTAACTCTTCTTAATCTCCATCTTCCCTTCTCTATTCTTATCTTCCATTCTAATTTCTCTACTAACTCTTCTTCATCTCCATCTTCCCTTCTCTATTCTTATCTTATTTTCTCCATCCATTCTTCTCCAACTTCTCTTCTTCATCTCCTCTTCTTCATCTTCCCTTCTCTATTCTAATTTATCCACTAACTCTTCTTTTTATTATTTGTAAAATAATCTTTCAAGAGTTAGGTATTTGCACTCTAGTCCTTGAATTTTAAGTATTTACAATTCAGTCCCTGAAAAAAATATATTTCTTTAAGTCCAAATCTCCTCACAATTTTTGACACACCAAAATTTACCACATGTCAAATTTAAGCTCATTTCTTGTCGCTGAAAATAATGTATAATTTAATTAAAACCCTTTTGCAAAATTAAGTCATTCTGGGTATAATTGGGCCAAGATGAAAATTTAAAATATTAGAAGACAATGTCACAACTCATAAAAAGTGAAAGTTAAAATAAGTTGACTCAAATTAAATTTTTTTAGGCCCGATTCGAGATTATACTCGTGAAGGAACACGTGACTCGAATTGGATTTTTCTGAATTTGCGATGGCCAATATGAAAATAGATTTAAAATAAAAATATTAACTATCTTTGTGTATTTTTTGGCCTCAAATGTTATTTTTCCAAAATTTTCAAATATTTTTGTATTTTTTTAAAAAAAAAATTAAAATATATATATAATATGAAAAATTATTTTTTGGTCAAAATTCGTTCCCTAGGCTTGGCTAAGGTTCCCAAAGTTGATTTTTCAATTTTATGAATTTTTATGGATTTTCTATTAATTTTCGAAAATAAATAAATAAAAAATACGTAAAAATACTGAAAATATGAAAAATCGTTTTTTGGTCAAAATTGGTTCCCTAGGCTTGGCTAAGGTCCCCAAAGTTGATTTTTCAATTTTATGAATTTTTATGGATTTTTTATTACTTTAGCAATAGAAAAAATGATTAAAAATCAAGTGTCAACAATTATTATAAAATATCATAAAACAATAATATAATATATATAAATAAAAATATATAATTAATATATAACGTGTCCACACGTGTCGGAAATTTGTATTTTTTAGAAATGACGTGTCGACGAGTCGTGTCGTGTCGCGTGTCGCGTGTCGTGTCCGTGTCGGTGCTACCTAGGTCACGTCAAACTCCGCACGATTCCATAAAAGTATGTTGTCCTATCTGTCATATCCCCGAGGTTTCACTTCTGCCCCCAACTCGTTTATTTTAGGGTCATAGAAAATCTCAATCTAATGCGCTTAATCTATTAATTTGATAACGCATTAATTTTTCTATTTTGATAAAAAAAAATTCTAACATAAAATAATTTAAAATGATATATTTATAATAAATTTACTTTTAAAATAATTTTTACCTATTAAAATTTTTAAATTGATATATACGTAATAAATTTATCATCCATTATTTTTACTGAATTGAGATAGTAGCATAAAAAAATCAAATTAATATACTGATGACAAACGGAGAAAACTCGGTGACTTGATGATAAAATTTAATGAAAAAAGGGAAGGTAAATTTATCGCAGTTAATATTGGTTTGAATTTTTTTGTAATGTATATTAGTTTAAATTTTTTTACAGTGTTAATCATTTTATTTAAAATAAACACCTCGAAAAATCCTAAACTAATATACATGTGATAAATTTATCCCAAATTATTTTTATCATAAAATCATGAATTAGTATATTTGTGACAAATTTACTCCGCACCAGCACATCTGTGAGAAATTTACTCTTCACTAATTTTCATTAAATATAACCATTGAATTAATGAATTGAATGACACATAACAGTTAACATGTATACCAGTATGTGGTTTTTACCGTCTATTTGTCACATATATATCATTTGTGATTTTTTGTGGGGTTAGCCTAATTAACAATGAATAAATTTATCATGAGTATATCAGTTCGAAATTTTTTCTAGCCAAAAAAATTAATTTAAGATAAATTTATTCACATATATATCAATTTTATTTTTTTATAATTAAAAAATAATTTATATTAATTTTTTTGTAATTAAAAAAATAATTTAAAATAAATTATATTATAAATATTTTAATTTAAAATTTTTCATGGCATCAATTTTTTTTTTTTCAAAGGAAGATTTGTTTCCAAAGAGATGGAGGTAGAGTGGCTACCCAACCCTCAATTTTTGCAGGGGAGGGAAAGGAAAAGAGAGATACAAGGCGGTGTCCATCCTGTCGTGGCCTCTGCATTTATGAAGAGCGAGCAGAGTTGCTATCCTGACTTCACTTTCATAAAAAGATTTTGTGGCAGAAGATCAGAGTTTGTCGCAGAAGAACACTTTTTTGTTTTGGTCAGAACAGTTTGATTCAACTTTTGCGGTGAGGTTGACTTATCCAAAATAGTCGATATGGATCTGCTCATTTCTTCCTAAGCCGTGTTTAAGTCTTAAGAATTTTGAAATCACCTTGAATTGAAAATCAAAGAAATTAAAATTAAATTAACTAATCTCACTAACAAATAACCTACCCTACAATTATGATCATTAGAAACTAGCAAAGCCCTGTGAGCGGGACAAGATGAATTACAAATGACGAGGCCCCGTGATGGTTTCTTTCTTGTTATAATTGCCTTTTTCTTCTTTTCCAATTGATCTTTTTATTTAGATTCGTTGACTGTGACCTTCCTTCAATTTAATTCGATTCGCAACACCGAATTTTAGATCTCCAAAAGAGGGAGAGGAGAATTTCGATTCGAAAAGGGTGGAAATAACACGACAAGGAAATGTTTGTGATCCCAAAAAAGGAAAAAAATTGATTGGCCTTGATAATACTATCCAAGACATATTTGACTTGTGGTCTTGACCCGCTAAATTGTAATTCCACTAGCGGAAAAAGTTGAAATTTGGGGGGCTAAATCCAATTAATTTTTGCAAATAGTAGAAAGGCCGAGCTTTAGAGGCAACAACATTGATAAAACACATTGAAGAACAGTAGCGATGATGACGAAAATTTACAGGTATGTGCTTTGGCAGCTGAGAAAAACGTATACATTACACCTCGACATTGTTGATATGCTCTTTTTTTTCTTTTTTTTAAATGGACGCGGGTTTTAGAAGTATTTCAAATTTTTCTTTATTGCTTGATTTTCTATTTAAAGAGTAAAACATAGTGATTTTTCAGTTTCAGTTTAATTTGTTTAGGGCAATTGGTCCTTGGCCCATTTCTCTGACATTACACTAACGGCACTATTAACACAAGCTCTCGTCTAGGGCCTAAATAGTAGGGGTGAGCATAGGTTCCGGGTAGAACCGGGAACCGAAGAACCGAACCGGTGGTTCCGGTTCGGTTCCCAGTTCTAACAAATCCGGGTCCGGTTCCCGGTTCCACATTTTAAAGAACCGCCGGTTCCGGTTCCGGTTCCCGGTTCTCGGTTGAAATCGGAACCGGATTTTTAGAAACCCTAATTTTTCTACATTCCCTTTCAGGCTTTCACTTGTACTGTCTATTTTGATTTCTCGTCCTCTGACTCTGAGCCCTAACACCTCACGCCCACCCTCCCGAGTCCAACCCACCCTCTACAGAAAAAAAGAAGAACGCAATTGCTTCCTCTCACTACCTCCCAAACCTCACACTCTCTTCCTCCTCGAGCCTTCACCCTCTCTTGAAAATGCGTGAAATCCTCCACATCCAAGGTGGCAAGTGCGGCAACCAGATCGGAGCGAAGTTCTGGGAGGTCGTCTGCGCCGAGCACGGCATCGACTCGACCGGACGCTACCAGGGCAACAACGACTTGCAGCTCGAGCGGGTCAATGTCTACTACAACGAGGTGAGCTATGGACGGTCTCGTGCCGCGCGCCGTGCTCATGGATCTGGAGCCTGGGACCATGGACAGCGTCAGATCTGGACCGTACGGGCAGATCTTCCGGCCGGACAACTTCGTGTTTGGCCAGTCCGGTGCCGGGAACAACTGGGCCAAGGGTCACTACACCGAAGGAGCTGAGTTGATCGACTCGGTGCTCGACATTGTGAGGAAAGAGGCCGAGAACTGCGACTGCTTGCAAGGTAATGTGCTCGGCTTGGTCTCTGCTGTTCTCAGAGGAGTTGGTTTCGGTTTGTGGATGCGTTGTTGAGCTCTCTGCGGAACTAGGTTTTAATTCGGCTAGGCATTGTCGTGGTTCATCTCTTGTCCTCTAGCTCTGTTGTCGATCTGCTGCTTTTGAATTGCGTCTTGTACGCATTGATTCACAGAGTCAGTGGTTTAGTGTGGAGATTTGTGTTGTGGGCGGGTTTCGGGCTTGTTGTCGGTTACTATGAGGTAGTAAGCAATTTTTAGCGCAGATTGTTACAAAATATGTGTTCCGTTTGTTGAAATCACTTTCCTAAAGCATTTCTGGCCGTCCAATGTTGTTTCACCTGCTGATTTAACGTCCTGAAGGGAATGTGTTAGAAATTTATTCATCAAAAGCGAGCGGTTGTGTAGTTTTGTTGGCGATCTGCTGATTTAGAATGTATCTCATGCGTGTATTACTTATGAGTGGTTACTGTGCGATTCGCATGAGTCAGTAAGTGCTTCTAGCTGCAAATTTTCTAGCGGTTTTGTCAATGGATCTTCCCTTTGGCAAGTGCTCTTAGTGAAATTAATAGGTTCCCGGGTAATCTGGAACCGGATCCTGGAACCTGTGATAGGGTAGGTTCCAGGTTCTTGGATATACAGGGTAGGTTCCAGGTTCCAAAAAAATGAGGAACCTGTACTCGCGGGTAGGTTCCAGGTTCCGAGCGGAACCTACCCGGAACCTGGAACCGCTCACCCTTACTAAATAGGAGAGTTTCTTTTATTTCTAGTCTTTATATATATGCATCCCCTGATTTGTGGGAGATTCTTTTGTTTGCAGAAGGTTCTAGGGTGCCTCACGTCTGTATATATATTTCTATGTTTACCAAGAGAAAATAATGAAAAAGAAGAAAGATTTCATTCTTGAATAGTTGACAGGCACACTTGATAACCAAAAATGAAAAAAATAATTTGACCCAATCCCCATTGCATTTATATTCAGATATCAGATTTCTCTCATATATTCTTCTCTTACATATTAAGAGGAAATAATCAATAAAAATCATTTCTCCCCCCCCCCCCCCAACAAAAAAAGGACCTATAGTTCAGTTGCCCTTAGTATGTGGAATTCCACTATCCATAGTGTGTTTCAAATTTCGTCTAAATTTAAAAATTGTGAACTGAAATCGACCCTAGTTAAAACCAAAAAGAAGCCAATCGAAAATAAGGAAACTCCTCCGTGTGGTACATATCCACTAATTTTCATTCACTCCATTTTATTGGAAGTCAAAGCTAAACCTCCACCATCAATTAGATTTATTTATTCCAAAATTTGAAAAAAAAATTAATTTAAATTATTTAAATTAATAGCTTCAACACTAATACCTAAATGAAAAAAAATTTAGCAATGTGTAAATTCAAAATAAAAGTTGAAAAGAGCAGGTGTTGGATTTTTAGGGCCTATTTGATAATGTTTTTATTCCTCCGATTATGTTTCTTAGAACAAAAAGGATCGAAAACATATTCGATGACACAAATTATTCTGATTTTGTTCCCCTTAACAGTTTTGGACCAAAAATAAGATTAAAAAAAAAGTTAGTTCTAAAAAAAAGAGCGCTATTGAGAATTACAAAAAAGAATAAAGTCTAAGTTCTTTGAAAAAGATTAAATCCAAATGAACTTTTGAACTAAAAAAAATTAAAATTAGATTTGAAAATTTACTAACTACTAATTTTTTAAACACACTTTTTTAAATTAAATTTAAAAATAAGCTTTAAAATTTAACAAATTAAAAAAATAAAAGGGGAATTAAAAATGTAAATATGAAAAAATTTTAAAAAAATGTAGAAATTAAAAATGCAATTTTCAAAAAATAAAAATTTTAAAAAAGATTTTTAAAAGATTTTTAAAAAAGATGAAATATTTTTTAAAAAGAATTCTCACCACTTGATTGTTTCCAATAATAAAAATTTTGCGCAATTAATAAACTTGTTTTTCTTTGAGAACAAAAATTTTGTACAGTTACCAGACGTGTTCTGATTCTCTAAAAATCATCTAAGGAATAGAATTAGAAAATATAATTTTAATGAGAATCACTCTTTTATATCGGAATCATTGCCAAAGAGGCACTTACTAGACTAGTATTCAATAGTTCTCATAAATATGGTCAACCACAACAAAGCCCATATCCAAAGCATCTCTTCCGGTTCCTCTTCCTTGTTCAGCTCTCGAAGTCGACCTCACAGAATAGAACAAGCAAGACATTCATTCTTTTTCACTCAACTTTTAAAAAAAATAAAAATAAAATAAAAAGAAGAAGAAGACGACATTCCTCGTTCTTTTTAGATTACAAGTTTACCATTTTGTCGTCACCCTTATTTTCTAGGGCATGTATAGATAAGAACTAGGTGCACTTTACGAAAGAAGTTCAACGTGCAATAGTATTAAGGGACACTTTCTTTTCTTCTTCCTAAAATCGGCCCGTCTCCCTCTCCCTCGTCTCGTGGCCTGTCCCTCGAAACAGTACGCCGAACCGTACTCAGCACCGCCGGAAAAAAAAAAATCTGTCCCCATCTCAACCTCACGCTGAGAGGTGAGAAAGGCTGGGCGACGAGGTCGGGCTGTCAGCTCCTAGTACCGAAGGGGAGTGGGTGGCGGAGGACGAGATCGGGCAACACTGGGGCATGACTGTGGCAGTTGGGAAAAAGACTCTGAAGAAGATAAAGAGCGGAGGTTTTGGTGTGACGCCCGAGATCAAATGCTCGTCAGGCTTTGCCCGTAAGAATAGTTATGGCCCACGTGACTTTATTAATAATAATTTACTTATTATTTACAAGCTATAGAGTGAAATGCATCCATTATGAAAAGATACAACTAAAAAGGTGCCATTATGATAAACGTTGATGGAAGGCACCGGTTGAATAGGCACTCGTCGATAACGTTACGAGAGCTTGGTCCTCTCTCCACCCAATGACGATGCTTTAACGTAATGTAAGGGTGATCGGTTCCCGGTTCGGTCCGGTTCCCCTTGAGAACTGGGCACCAGACCAGTGGGCCCAGTTCCCTATTTGTCGGAATCGGGAACCGAACCGACGGTCCCGGGAACCGGACCAGACCAACGGTCTCGGGATCGGACTGGACCGGAAAAAAAATCCATAATTTTTCATATTTGTAACACTAAATTTAAAAAAAAAATAAAAATAAAAAAGCAAACGGTCCGGTCCTATACCCCAGAACCGGGAACCGGACCGCCCGGCCACCGGTTCCAATTTTGGGAATCGGGAACCGGACCGGGATCCCCTAGAACCGAGAACCGGACCACCGGTCCGGGCGGTCCCGGTCCAGACGGGACAATTTGCACACCCCTAACGTAATGTAAAAAAGAATGTCTATTGTGTTCTCTCCATCCAATAAACAACGCAAAGAGAATAAGAATTAAAGAAGTAAAATTAGGATCTTTGTATATCATGTTTTCTGCAACAATCATGGCAAAGCTTTGTTATGGATAAAGGCATGTCTTCATCCTTCTTACTTGTGAAAATCGTGAAGATCAAAGATCCGTTAATATCACATTTTCGTGTGAAGTTTAACGTCAATTGCTTATAGTTGGTATCAGAACATGGTTTATGATCTCATGAATTTTTTATTATATGCTTTATGTATATGTGCGTGTGGGAAGGCTTGGTGAATTTACGTTAATGTTTATGGATGAATTTTCATAGGGTCTTCAAAGAATTACAAATCAAGGCAATTTCAAACCTTGAAAAGAAAATGCCGATTTTGGCCACCCATCACCCGAAATCCCTAAAGTAGGGACGCATCGCCATGGGCAACAAAAGCCATTACAGTGTTTTTTTTTTTTGATAACCGAGGTGTCCAGCCGTACCGGCGAGCTGACACTCAAACCGACGGCGATCGACTAATCCCCGGGGAGGCACCGCAGGACCCCACCACCACGGTACTCCGGGTAAGACACCAGTGAATGTGGGCGAGTAAGTTTCGATCCCAGGACCATGAGTACTACTCAGTGGAGTCCCAGGAGTCTACTCCTTACCACGCGACCACCTGATGGGTGGGTAAGCCATTACAGTGTTCGTCCTAGGATAATCGAACGATGAAAGGTTTCGGTTCTGGGGTTTATGTTGAAGGAAATTTCGTTTGATTTTGGGCAATTTTTTGGCCATTATTGTGATTCCTTAGATCACTATGGTCGTGATGATAAGTTATCCAAAACCCCATATGTTTAATTTTGGTTTGATATGGGTTGTCAGAGAAGACCCAGCAACGGAAGTCACAGAAAAATCCGGCGAATGAAAGTTGAACAGGGCCGAAGCGTCAAAATCCTGCGTGTTCTTTATATTTATGTTATCTTCTTCCATCTATCAGCTTAAGGTTTTGGATTCGATTTTTTAATATGGTATCGAAGCCAGTGTTAAATTTCATTCATCATTAGTCAAATTTCACGTGCCGCTTGTAATTCGGCTTACACGTGACTTTATATTTTTATGGCCTCATTTTACCTATTAGTTTAAGTTTTTGTATTGGACTTTTAATGAAAAGGAAGTTCTCATTCAATGCTTTTTTTTCCTTTTCTTTATTGGTTAGGGCCGATGAGAGGTCGCTGGCCACCAGTTAAGAGCCGGCAATCTCTGTTGGCTATTGACAATGTCATATTAGTGCTGACTGGCCAAAGGATCGAACTGCTATCAATATAAAAAGATTTAAGGCTTAATTGATAAAAAAAAATTAAAATAAATTAACATAATTGCTATAAATTAAAAAGTTTCCCGGGTAATTTTCAACATGCGGCCACTGAATCAACCACGGCTCCTTGTGCAGAAATGACCAGCGGACGAAGCTTCTAACGGCTGTTACCAAGAAGTCAAAGCATTGACCAGGTCTAGTAAAAAACCAGGAAGCGAGGAAACGCGCCTTTATTTTTATTTTTTATCTGTTGGTCGGATTAGGCGCCTTAGGCAGCGCGGTATGATGCACTCTTTTGCTGTAACCTGGAGGCACAAAACCCTAGCTGCCTGGCGGCTCATAGAACATCTCTCGAGTCCTATGAAAGTGTGCGGTCTGGTCCGGTCCGGACGTCGGGCGTGTGCAGATTGTCCCGACCCAAAGTGATCTGCGCAAAATTTGTAGGTTCCGATCGGCAGGAAAGTAAAAGGTTCTCTATCGAATTTGACGCGAGAATAATGCAAAATGAGATTTTCACGAGCATTATCCAAATTTGACACTGCCCAAATGAAAAGATGAATTTTTCAAAAAAAAAGGAAAGGAAAAGAAAAGACGAATTTAACTGCCCAGTTTCCACTGCACGAGTGTCTTGAAATGATATTTTGGGTGCGTTTGTCTTCATGAAAGAGCTTTCGGCTAATTAATTTTCTAGACCATCGCTAGTTTGGTTTGCCGACAAATGGTTAGTCAATAGAAAAACCCACGTGCTGTCGAAGAATATACCCATACCAAGGTAGGGTTACGTCGGAGCCTTAGGCTACAGCGTGACGTACTCTTTTGTTGCCTTGCTACCTAGAGGCTCATAGAACATCTCTCAAGCTCTATGAAGGTATGGTTAGGTCTGAACAACATTAGGCTTGGGCAGACAGTCCCGACCCAAAGTGATTTGCGCAAAATTTGTAGGCTTTTATCAGGGGAACCCCGTTTAGGTCCAAGCCTTAGGCAACAGTACAATGTGCTCTTTTCCTGTAACCTAGAGGCACGGAAGCTTAGGTCCCGTTCGATAACAATTCTGACCTTGGAAATAGTTTATGAGCAGAAGTGATTTTTTCTAATTTTACTCTCGGGAACAGAGAAATGTATATATTTTTTGCTTCTTGTTTATGTTTCAAGTCTATTCCCTAGCCACTAATCTGTTCTCGAGAACAGAAAAATTAATTGACATTACCAAATAGATTTATATTCTTCTTATGTTCTTGGGAATAAAAGAATATGAATAAGAGAAATATAAGCATCATCGAATAGGCCTCCGGCTACACGAAGGTCCATGCAACATCTTGCAAACCTTATGAAGGTACAGTTAACTTCGAGCCTTAGGGCCGTGCAAATTATGTCGACCCAAAGAGATCTATGCACAACTTGTAGGTTTGACCGAGTGACCTCCGTTTCCTAAGTTGGAAATGTCTTGACATCCCAATGAAACGATGCCAGCCTCGGGGCTATCGATATGATGCATTGAATTTACCGTATTCCTATTAGCTTTCTTTCGGTGAATGTGTAGGAAAGTAAAAGGTTTTCTATCAAATGGGACGCAAGAATAATGCAAAACGAGATATTGATGGGTATTATGCAAATGTTCCTACCCTAATGAAAATATAATGAATTTGACTATCCAGATTCCATCACATGAGTACGTTAGGATGACATCTTGCGTGCATTTGTTTTAACGGAAGAGTTTTTAGCTAATTAATTTTTCAGACATTCACGACAATGATTAGTCAAAAGAAAAAACACATATGCAGTCAAAGAAAACACCCATACATAAAACTAGAAAAATGAATTCCCGTTTATCATTTCCCAAGCACAACAAATTCTTCAGCAAACCCTCACCTCGTCACATTTTTCAATACCAACTGTTCCAAATGAGACCTCAACACCTAAAAACGTGTTTTACCACACTTTTTCAGCATTCCACAAAGCAAATGAAAGCCAAAGATTATTTTTCAGCATTCCACAAAGCAAATGAAAATGAATAATTTTTTTTTATGATGTTTTTCACGGAAAATATTTTCCTCTATTATGAAATTTTACGTGAAATAAACACGCCCCTATTTCACGAACCTACCTTGAATATGAACACTGTTATTGCATGAAAGTTATTTATTTGGATAGAAAACATCTTAGATAATCGTGTTATTCAAGGGATCTTCGCAATGAAAGAATTTGCTTTCCCAAGACTCATTGAAAGGGTGATGGCCAAACAAATAAAGACTCATTCAAATGCGGACGTCATTTAGGAAATCGCCGATGCATCTGATCCTGCGTTGGGGGAAGCCTTAAGAAGTGACGAGTCAGAAACGTCGGCTTTGTCTAGTCGACGTGACTTTACATTGAACAGTTCATTGAGTCTCACCAGCTCAGTTTGCAATCCATTGACTCAGGATAGTCACATTGCAACTTGCAATGTACTACGTTTAGCAAATCAACTCGGTGTATGAACGACCAGGATCGGAGACCTAGGGCCGCCTCCGCGTGCCCCGTATGTATATATCTACCCGTCTCGGCAGGCTTCCGAAAGCGGAATGACCCGATAGAGAGATTGTAAACTTCTTTTACTTGGGTAAGTGAGATTTTCGGTGTCTAATTACTCTTTTTCGGGGACGAATAATGCGTGAGTACTTGTGGTTCGCCTGCGGGGTGACGGTTTCCGCCATCCTTTTCGCTGCTCTTCTGTTCAAGGATTTCTTCAAGAGAAGTGGAGGTCACTTTGCTACCGCAGAAGACGAAGACGGGGCCGGGGCCGATAAGAAAGGGACGGCAACTTCTTCTTCGTCAGGATACGATTATGAGGTGTTTTTGAGCTTTAGAGGGCCGGATACCCGAGAAGGCTTCACCGATGTCCTCTACACTAGCCTAGTCAGTGCGGGGATCCGTGCTTACAGAGACGACGACGGTCTCCGATGCGGGGAAGACATCGGCCCGAAGCTCTTGCAAGCGATTCAGCAGTCGAAGATTTCCATACCCATCTTCTCGAAAGGCTATGCCTCTAGTAAATGGTGTCTCCGGGAGTTAGCCCACATGGTGAAGTGCAGGAAGACTCGGGGGCAGATTATTATACCTATTTTCTATGATGTGGTGCCTTCCGAAGTCCGAATGCGAAGCGGCGCCTATGTGGAGGCCTTGTCATTGCACGAGACCATGAAGCACGGCGACGACCAGACTATTCGAGAGTGGAAGGCGGCTCTCAAAGAGGCCAGCGAAATAAAGGGATACGACTTGCAGAGCATGCCCAACAGGTGATTCCTTCCAACAATCCAACCTGGAAAATCTTGTCCAGTTAGGATTTGCATTCACATCTATTTGAGTTCTTGGTTGGGATTGTGCTATTTAATATTGAAAGGTATTTGTTTCTGTTGAAGATAGACCCAATAGAAACATTGGCAGTATGCATAGAGTTTAAATAAATAGGGAGAAAATTTTAAATAAGGATCTAAAATGCTATTATTTTATCAGAAAAGGACTTGGAATGGACCTTACAATGAAAGCTTAAAGTGGCTTCATTATTTCAAAGAATGTCTTGATAAATGGTATTTTCGTTGTCTACACTTTTTTGAATTTTTTTTCTTTTTTTTTTTCCTTCATTTTTACCAGTGGCCAACTCAGGCGATGGCTGGCCACTCGTTAGTGCTGGACGTCCAAGGGCGACCTCCCCCAGCCCTTGTTGGTGGCCAGCCATCGCTTGAGCTGACCACCAATGAAAAGGAAGCAAACAAATTCAAAAAAAAAAAAATCCTTGGTCGGACCTTTTTTAAAATAATAAAATCACTTCATGTTCTTATTTGAAATTTTTACATAAATTAGAGATAGATCTCAACAAGTTGTGCTCATGTTTATTCTTTGAATTTCAATCAAATCAAAATTATCCAACTTCTGGCAGGTCATTTAGCCGATACGGGACAAATAAAGTCAATGATAATTGAATTGAATTCATGACTTGAGAGATATTGTTGCAAACGGATGGTTAAGGTTTCCTGATTTTGTCTGTCACAGTAGTTGGCTCAACACATTTTAATAAATCCTTGTGCTTTGACGATATGAAATATCAGGCGCGAAGGTCAGTTCGTGAAGCAGGTGGTCCAGGACGTTCTCCGTAGGTTGAAGAAGCCTTATTTGGTAGCATCTGACTGCTTGGTTGGAGTCGACGAACATGTGAGTGAGATTATGCAAATGATAGGTGCTCAAATACAAGAAACACGGATCATCGGAATCCATGGAATGGGTGGCGTTGGGAAGACAACTCTCGCCAAAATCATATACAATCAACTCTTACATGATTTTGAGCATTGTTGCTTCCTCTCCAACATTCGAGAAACTTCGGAGCTTCATGGTATTGAGCAATTGCAGAGTCAGCTCATCTTTGACGTTCTTAAACAGAATTGGACCGTCATAGAAAATAGTGGCGAAGGGATTAAGATGATCAAAGAAAGGTTGTTGAGTAAAAAAGTTCTTCTTCTTCTCGATGATGTAGACAAAGAGATGCAACTAAATGCGCTTATGGGCAAGCGCAATTGGTTTGGTGAAGGAAGCAAGCTTATAATCACAACTAGAAACAAAGACATTCTCAATGTTTTCAAAGTGGACTATAGTTATGATCTTTCTTGTATGAATTTTGACCAATCTATTCAACTTTTTAGTAGGTATGCCTTCAGAAGAGATTGTCCCTTAGACAAGTATGTCGACCTCTCCCGAAAGGCAGTGGAGATTGCTGGAGGCCTGCCTCTTGCGATTGAGGTTATAGGTTCACTTTTATCACGTACCAGTATAGAAAAGTGGGATGCTAAGCTGAAGATGTTCAAAACCAATCCTCGTGAAGTTCAGAGCAAGCTGAAAGTAAGTTATGACGCATTGGATGATTGGCAAAAACATGTCTTCCTTGACATAGGTTGTCTTTTCATTGGATGGGACATCGATACAGTGATTCATGCGTGGGACGAGTGTGAGTATTCCCCAAGAGAAACCATTGAACTTCTGCAGCACATGTCTCTGATAAAGATTCAAGAAGATAAAAAGTTGTGGATGCATGATTATCTGAGAGACCTTGCGAGAGAGATCACTCGCCAGGAATGTAAAAGGCACGACACAAAGCAAAGGAGAGTGTGGGATCACAAGAAAGCGTTCGAATTGCTAGAGACACGCCAGGTAAAGTTCCGACACAGCGAATTTCCGATTCGAGAAGACAAGTCATATGCCTCGTCTACTGCACTAACGTATAACCTCTATGATATGGCAGCAGTTAACCGTTAGAAATTCACAAACCATAGTTCATTTTGTGCAGGAAAAAGGAAAAGTCGAAGCTATTTGTCTCAAGTTTGACCACCGGAAGCAATACCATTTTACGTACAAAGACTTCTCTAGATTACCAAGTCTGAGGTTCCTCCATGTGGACGGCGTCAACTTGCATGAACACCTCATGGAAGACTCTCGTGCGCAATGGAGGCTTTACCGGCACAATTTGCAGTTCAAGGCTGCTCAGGCTTTTCATCTTGGGAAGAGGTCGAGTCTCCTGCCAAAGCTGCGATGGCTCTCTTGGCATAATTATTCTCCGAAATTCGATTTAACCGAATTTTCCCTGGCGAATCTAGCCATTCTTGATCTGTCGTGGAGTAAACTGACAGAGAGTTGGGATGGTTGGGATCACATAAAGGTACATTACGTGCTTGGGACAATCTGTTATTCATAATTGCACATTTTCGTGGGCTTCGAAAACTTATCTTGGCATGTTTGTTGTAGGTGGCGAAGAATTTGAAAGTGCTGAATCTGACCGGCACACTCTTGAAGAAAACTCCTGACTTATCAGCACATGTGAATTTAGAAAGATTGATCTTGGAGAAATGCGAAATCTTGGAAGAAATTGATGAGTTTATTGGTCAGTTACGGAACTTAGTCTTATTGAACTTGAATTTCTGCAAGAAACTCCGCCGCCTCCCAGAGGAGCTTCGTGACATGGAATCTCTAGAAGAACTCTTGACTGACGGGACATCACTAGAGGGCATGCTCCGACGTCAAGGCGATACGGGAGCATCAGGCTCTATGGAACAAACGTCACTCTCGTCTCACGATTTGTCCCGTATTCTAGTCGAATTTTTACTCCGGCAAATTATTAAAAGGGTGTCTCGCTAAATCCCCACCTATAGCCTTTCGGTAGCGCCCTTAGAATCTAAGCCTTTTAAAGTGCCAATAGTTATAGCCGTGGACAATGCTTTCGTCCTTATCGCTTCAGGTTTCAATCTATTTGAACTCAGGCAGTACAAAGTACAACTCTTATGTAGAGGCAAGTAGTAATCGCAAATTATTTTAAAATATGTCTCGAATTTGAGTTCGAAATAAATATTTGGATATTTTAAATTGGATATTCCTATTTTGTATTGGATGAAATTTATTTTCAAATCCTCAAAATTTTATGTCGAGTTATTGGAATCTGCAAAGGGAAGATAAGTATAAGAGAAAAGTCCTTCGTGGATTTTTGTTGCCAATTGTATCAGGGAGAAGAAAATATAAGATTCCAAAATCTACTTTCATGCACATTGAAATCATGGTGAAGATTTTTTGTGGGGTTAGCCTAATTAACGAAGAGAAGTATATCAGTTTGAAATTTTTTATCCTAAAAAAAATTAATTTAAGATAAATTTATTCACATGTATATCAATTTATTTTTTTGTAATTAAATAAATAATTTAAAATAAATTTATTTTTAAAATTTTTCGTAATTAAAAATATAATTAAAAATAAATTTATTATAAATATATAAATTTAAAATTTTTCATGGCATTAACTTTTTCCTATTTAAAAAGGAAGACTTGTTTTCAAAGAGATGGAGGTAGAGCGGCTACCCAGCACTCAATTTTTGCAGGGGAGGGGAAGGAAAAGAGAGAGACAAGGCGGTGTCCATCCTGTCGTGGCCTCCGCATTTATTAAGAACGAGGAGAGTTGCTATCCTGACTTCACTTTCATAAAAAGATTTTGTGGCAGAAGATCAGATTTTGTCGCAGAAGAACAGTTCGATTCAACTTTTGTAGTGAGATTGACTTATCCAAAAAAGAAGGGCTCCTTCGATATGGCTCTCTTTCTCTTTGTAGCTCATTTCTTCGTAAGCCGTGTTTAAGTCTTAAGAATTTTGAAATCACCTTGAATTGAAAATCGAAGAAATTAAAATTAAATTAACTAATCTCACTAACTAATAACCTACCTTACAATTATGACCATTAGAAAGCAGCAAAGCCCCATGAGCGAGGCTAGATGAATTACAAATGGCGAGACCTCGTGATAATTTCTTTCCTGCTGCAAGTGCCTTCTTTTTCTTTCCCAATTGATCTTTTCATTTGGATTCGTTGACTGCGATCTTCCTTCAATTTAATTCGATTCGCAACACTGAATTTTGGATCTCCAAAAAAGGGAGAGGAGAATTTCGATGCAAAAAGGGTGGAAATAACGCATCGAGACAATGTTTGTGATCCCAAAAAAAGGAAAAAAAATTGATTGGCCTTGATAATACTGTCCAAGACATATTTGACTTGTGGACTTGACCCGCTAAATTGTAATTCCACTAGCGGAAAAAGTTGAAATTTGGGGGGCTAAATCCAATTAATTTTTGCAAATAGTAGAAAGGCCGAGCTTTAGAGGCAACAACATTGATAAAACACATTGAAGAACAGTAGCGATGATGACGAAAATTTACAGGTATGTGCTTTGGCAAGCTCAGGAAAACGTATACATTACACCTCGCCATTGTTGATATTCTTCTTTTTTTTCTTTTTTTTAAATGGACGTGGGTTTTAGAAGTATTTCAAATTTTGCTTTATTGCTTGATTTTCTATTTTACAGAGTAAAACATAGTGATTTTTCAGTTTCAGTTGAATTTGTTTAGGGCAATTGGTCCTTGGCCCATTTCTCCGACATTACACCGACGACACTATTAACATGAGCTCTCGTCTGGGACCTAAATAAGAGAGTTTTTTTTTTATTTATAGTCTTTATATATATGTATTCCCTGATTTGTGGGAGATTTTTGTGTTTGCAGAAGGTTCTAGGGTGCCTCATGTCTATATATATATATATATATATATATTATATTTACCAAGAGAAAATAATGAAAAAGAAGGAAAATTTCATTCTTGAATAGTTGATAGGCACACTTGATAACCAAAAATGAAAAACGGGAATCGGACCCAATCCCCATTGCATTTATATTCAAATATCAGATTTCTCTCATATATTCTTCTCTTACACATTAAGAGGAAATAATCAATAAAAATCATTTCTGCCCCCCCCCCCCCAAACAAAAAAAAAAGGACCTATAGCTCAGTTGCCCTTACCATGTGGAATTTCCGCTATCGATAGTGTGTTTCAAATTTCGTCTAAATTTAAAAATTGTGAACTGAAATCGACCCTAGTTGAAACCAAAAAGAAGCCAACCAAAAATAAGGAAACTCCTTCATGTGGTATATATCCACTATTTTTCATTCACTCCATTTTAGAGGATGTCAAAACTAAAACCCCACAATCAATTAGATTTATTTATTCCAAAATTTGAAAAAAAAAAGTAATTAAAATTATTTAAATTGATAGCTTCAATACTAATACCTAAATGAAAAAACAAATTAGTGATGTGTAAATTCAAAATAAAAGTTGAAAAGAGCAAGTGCTAGATACTTAAGGCCTGTTTGATAATGTTCGTGTTCCTCCGATTATGTTTCTCGGAACAAAAAAGGATAAAAAACATATTCGATGACGCAAATTGTTTTGATTTTGTTCCTGTGAGCAGTTTTGGACCAAAAATAAAAAAAAAAGTTAGTTTTAAAAAAAAGCACTTTTGAGAATTACGAAAAAAGAATAAAGCCTCTTTAAAAAAAATTAAATCCAAATGAACTTTTGAACTTTAAAAAAAATTAAAATTAGATTTGAAAATTTAATAACTACTAATTTTTTAAACACACTTTTTTAGAATTAAATTTAAAAATAAGCTTTAAAATTTAACAAATTTTAAAAAAAATAAAAGGGGAATTAAAAATTTTAAAAAATGGAGAAATTAAAAATATAATTTAAAAAAATAAAAATTTTAAAAATATTTTTAAAAAAGAATTCTTACCACTTGATTATTTTCAATAATAAAAATGTTGCGCAATTACTAAACTTGTTTTTCTTCAAGAACAGGAATTTTGTTACCAAACGTGTTCTGATTCTCTCAAAATTATCTAAGAAATAGAATCAGAAAAAATAATTTTAATGAGAATCACTCTTTTATATCGAAATCGTTGCTAAATAGGCACTTACTAGACTAGCATTCAATAGTTCTCATAAATATGGTCAAGCACAACAAAGCCCATACCCAAAGCATCTCTTCCGGTTCCTCTTCCTTGTTCGGCTCTCAAAAGTCGATCTCACACAATAGAACAAGTAAAACATTCATTCTTTTTCACTCAACTTTAGAAGAAGAAGAAGAAGACATTCCTCGTTCTTTTTAGATTACAAGTTTACCATTTTGTCGTCACCCTTAAGAAGAAGAAGACATTCCTCGTTCTTTTTAGATTACAAGTTTACCATTTTGTCGTCACCCTTATTTTCTAGGGCATGTATAGATAAGAACTAGGTGCACTTAAATTTACTAAAGAAGTTCAACATGCAATAGTATTAAGGGAAACTCGCTTTTCTTCTTCCTAAAATTGGCCAGTCTCCCTCTCCCTCGTCTCGTGGCCTGTCCCTCGAAACAGTACGCCGAACCGTACTCAGCGCCGCCGGAATATATATATATATATATATATATATATATATATATATATATATATATATATCTGTCCACGTCTCAACCTCACGCTGAGAGGTGAGGAAGGCTGGCGACGAGGTCGGGCTGTCAGCTCCTAGTAACCGAAGGGGAGCGGATCGCGGAGGACGAGATTGGGCAACTCCGGGGCATGATTGTGGTAATTGGGATAAAGACTCTGAAGAAGATAAAGAGGGGAGGTTTTAGTGCGACGCCCGATATCAAATCCTCGTCAGGCTTTGCCCGTAAGAATAGTTATGGCCCACGTGACCTTATTAATAATGATTTACTTATTGTCTACAAGCTATAAAGTGAAATTATCTATTGATCATGAAATGATACAATTGAAAAGGTGCGATTCTGATAAACGTTGATGAAAGGCACCGGCTGAATAGGCACTCATGGATAACGTTACCAGAGCTTGGTCCTCTCTCCACCGAACGACGACGCTTTAACATAACGCAAAAAGAATGTCTATTGCATATCTCTCCATCAAAAAAATAATGTAAAGAGAATAGAGAGTTAAAAGGAGAGAAATGATGATCTTTGTCGTCTCCCGTTTTCTGCAACAATCATCGCAAAGCTTCGCTATGATGAAGGCATGTCTTCATCCTTGTTACTCACGAAAATCATGAAGATCAAAGATCTATTAATGTTACATTTTCGTGTAAAGATTAACGTTAATTGCTTACAGTTGGTATCGATGCAAGGTTCATGATCTCATGATTTTCCGATTATATGCTTTATGTATATGTGCATATGGGAAGGCTTGATGAATTTAAGTTGACGTTTTATGGATGAATTTTCATGGGTCTTCAAAGAATTACAAATCGAGGCAATTTCGGACCTTGAAAAGAAAATACCGATTCCAGCCACCCATCACCCGAAATTCGTCTAATAGGGTCATATCGCCATGGGCAACAAAAGCCCTAAGTTCGCTTGGAATTACAGTGTTCGCTAGAGGATAATCGAACGATGAAAGGTTTTGGTTCTAGAGTTTATGTTCAAGGAAATTTCGTTCGATTTTGGGCAATTTTTTTGCCACAATTGTGATTCCTTAGATTTGTATGGTCGTGACAATAAGGTATCCGAAACCCATGTTTTATTTTGGTTTGATACGGGTTGTCAGAGGAGACCCAAAGGCGGAAGTCACGGCGAAATTCAGCGAATGAAAGTCAAACAAGCGCAAAATGTTGAAGTCTTTGTCCCACATCGCTTAATAATAGGTCTTATACACTATTTTTTATTTATGTTGTCTCATTCATATATCAATTTATGCTTTTGAATTGGACTTTTTAATATTGTATCAAAGCCAATGTTAAATTCCACCCCTCATTAGTTAAATTTCCCGTGCCGCTTGTAATTCCGCTTACATGTGACTTTATATTTATATGGTCTCCCTTCACTCATTAGTTTAAGCTTTTGGGTTTGACTTTTAACACAAAGGAAGTTTCTCATTCAATGCTTTTTCCCTTTTGTTTTTATATTGGTTATGGCCGATAGGAGGTTGCCAATGGGTATCTCTATCGGCCATTGACAATGTCATGTTAGCGTTGATCGGCCAAAGGACTGAACTGATATCAATACAAAAATGTTTAAGACTTAATTAAGAAAAAAATTAAAAAAATTAAAAGAAACTAACATAATTACTATAAATTTAAAAAATTTTCGATAATTTTGCTCAATTGAAGGTATTGGAGACAAAATGCTATTGAAGCGGTGGACATATCAACTCCCGTTGGATATTAGTAGGGGTGAGCAAATCGGACCGATTGGACCGAGACTGCTCAGATTGGACGGGGACTGGTGATCTGGTTCTCGATTCTAGAGGGCGGCGGTCCGGTCGGCGATTCTTAAAATTGAAACTGGATTGGACTGGTTGAAATTTTTATTTTATTTTATTTTTTTTTAAGTAACCCTAAATCTAAATCTAGTGTTCACTAGGGGTGAGCAAAAAAACCACGATCCAACTAAACCGGACCGTACCCAACCGGCTAATTTTGGATCGTAACCAGCGGGTACAGTTCGGTTTTGGGTTCCAATTTTTCAAAACTGGCAGGTATCGGTTCGGTTCTCGGTTTCGGGCGGGAATAATCCAATCGGTCCAACCGAACCGGTTTTTATATAATGTAAATGGACCAATTATTTTAATGAAACCATTTCTTAAATGCTTAACCCATCCGTTAAAAAAAAGAGAGCTTAGACCCGCAAAATGAAAAAAGACCCTACCCTAATCCAACTCTCTTCGCATTCAGTCGCTCTCATTGTACAATTTAATTGCACATTTCTTTCTTTTTATAGTGCAGTGGGCAAATTTTCATTTAGCTGGTACCCTTGGATTGCTGAGAATTTTGATTTACAAGGTAGAAAAAGGAAAAGAAAGTTCTAAGTCCACCGTTATATAGTTTTATTGAGTCAAATTTGTGGGATTAGTATTGAACTTAATTTTTTCATGGAACGAGTGGGTGACATTTGGACCGTAACCAGGATCCAACTTTGAACCGGATCGGACCGGTGGTACGGTTCTCGAGTGGATCCATGGAACAAACGGTTGGTTCACGGTTCACATTTTGCCGAACCAGTACTTAACGGACGGTTCTCGGTTCAAGGATAAAACCATCCATCTAGTAAACCGATCACTCCTAATGTTCACTGAGTAAGGTTCATGCATAGTGACTTTTTGGTTGGCATTGCACCAACTCTTTTGGGACTAAGACCCAATCCACAGAAAGCCATTGATCTCATTATATGTGAAGTATCATGTCCAGACTCCAAACCGTCCTTAATTATCACTTCGAGTAGTCTGTTTCTCGCAATGCTATTCCCCTTAACATGTTTTTTTTTAATGTTTTCATTTTCTTTTCCTTTTCCTCTCCCCTCTCCCACTCATCGCCAATCTCAGCTTCTCTTCAATGGTGGGCATCGACTTCCTCTCTCCTCTGGACGTCCTTGAGCTGGACCAAATCGAGAATCGACCCAACTTAGCAAAGATTCGGCAACGCTCGACAAGAAGTAAGAACGACCCATTTTTCCCATATGACCCGATATTGGTTATCTTTTGTTTTATGTTCGTTGATTTGGAACTTTGATCGGTCTTAACATGTTTTTTTTTTTCATATTTCCGGTCTAATGGAACCGTTTAGGATCGGACCGGACCGGACCGATCGGTCCGATTCTTGGTTTCGAAAAATTAAGAGCCGGCACCACCGATCTGGTCGTCGATTGTTAAGGAGAATCGGATCAGACCGGGAATCGATCACCCCTAGGTATCAAAGATGGTCTAAATCATTCTCAATTCTTCCTTTACTTGATCCTCGTTTCAACACGCTGCCACTGAATCAGCCACGGCTCCTTGTGCAGAAATGACCAGCGGACGATGCTTCTAGCAGCCGCTACCAAGAAGTCAAAGCATTGACCAGGTCTAGGAAAAACCAGGCCGTGAGGAAACGCGCCTTTATTTTTATTTTTTATTTATTGGTCGGATTAGGCGCCTTAGGCAGCGGTATGATGTACTCTTTTGGTGTAACCTAGAGGCACAAAACCCTAGCTGCCTGGAGGCTCATAGAACATCTCTCAAGTCCTATGAAAGTGTGCGGTTAGGTCCGAACATCAGGCTTGTGCAGACTGTCCGCATCCAAAGTGATCTGCGCAAAATTTGTAGGTTCTGATCGGTAGGAAATTAAAGGGTTGTCTATCAAATGTGATGCAAGAATAATGCAAAATGAGATTTTGACGGGCATTATCCAAATTTTACTGCCCAAATGAAAGGATGAATTTTATGAAAAAAAGAAAAGATGAATTTAACTTCCCAGTTACTAGTACCACATGAGTGTCTTGAAATGACATTTTGGGTGCGTTTGTTTCCATGAAAGAGCCTTCAGCTAATTAATTTTTTAGACCATCACGTGTTTGGTTTGCTGACAATGGTTAGTCAATGAGAAAAACCCATGTCCAGTCAAAGAATACACCCATACCAAGGTGTGGTTTCGTCGGAGCCTTAGGCTGCAGCGTGATGCACTCTTTTGCTGCCTAGCTACCTAGAGGTTCATAGAACATCTCTCGAGCCCTATGACAGTATGGTTAGGTCTAATCCTTAGGCTTGGGCAGATTGTCCCGACCCAAAGTGATTTGCTCAAAATTTGTAGGCTTTTATCGGGTGACCCCCGTTTCTGTCCAAGCCTTAGGCAGCACTACAATGTGCTCCTTTGCTGTAACATAGAGGCACAGAAGCTTTCCCGTTTGGTAACAATTCTGTTCTTAAAAATAGTTCGTGAGTAAAAGTGACTTTTTTTAATTTTATTTTCAGAAATATATATATATATATATATCGCTTCTTATTTATGTTCCAAGTTTATTCCCTAGCCACTAATTTGTTCTCGAGAATAGAAAATTAATTGACATTACCAAATAGATTTATGTTCTTCTTATGTTCTTGGGAATAAAAGAATATGAATAAGAGAAATATGAGCGTCACCAAATAGGTCTCTAGCTACACGAAGGTCCATGCAACATCTTGCAAACCTTATGAAGGTACAGTTAACTCCGAGCCTTAGGGCCGTGCAAATTATGTCGACCCAAAGTGATCTCTGCACAACTTGTAGGTTTGACCAAGTGACGTCCGTTTCCTAAGTTGGAAATGTCTTGACATCCCAATGAAACGATGCCAGCCTCGGGGCTATCGATATGATGTATTGAATTTACTGTATTCCTATTAGCTTTCTTTTGGTGAATGTGTAGGAAAGTAAAAGGTTCTCTATCAAATGGGACGCAAGAATAATGCGAAATGAGATATTGATGAGTACTATGCAAATTTTCCTACCCTAATGAAAATATGAATTTGACTATCCAGTTTCCATCACATGAGTACGTTAGAATGACATTTTGGGTGCGTTTGTTTCAATGAAAGAGTTTTCAGCTAATTAATTTTTCAGACATTCACAAGTTCGGTTCGCAACAATGATTAATCAACAGAAAAAAACACATATGCAGTCAAAGAAAACACCCATACATAAAACTAGAAAAATGAATTCCCATTTATCATTTCCCAAGCACAACAAAATCTTCAGCAAACCCTTAACTCTTCACATTTTTCAATATCAATTGTTCCAGATGAGACCTAAACACCTAAAAACATTTTTTTTATCACAATTTCTCAGCATTTCACAAAGCAAATGAAAACGAATCATTTTTTTTTACGATATTTTTCATGGAAAATATTTTCCTCCATCATGAAATTTTACGTGAAATAAACAAGTCTCTACTTTGCGAACCTACCTTGAATATGAACACTGTTATTGCATGAAAGTTATTTATTTGGATAGAAAATATCTTAGATAATGGTGTTATTCAAGGAATCTTCGCAATGAAAGAATTTGCTTTCCCAAGACTCATTGAAAAGGTGATGGCCAAACAAATAAAGACTCTTGGACCCAAAAAAAAGAAAAGAAAAAGACAAATAAAGACTCATTCAAATGCGGACATCATTTAGGAAATTGCCGACGCATCTGATCTTACGTAGGGGGGATTGGCGAACCTTGAGAAGTGACGGGTCAGAAACGTCGGCTTTGTCGAGTCAACGTGACTTTACAATGAGTATCACCAGCTTAGCTTGCAATACATTGAGTCCGCAAAGTCACACTGCAACTTGCAGTGTAATACTTTTACCAAATCAACTTCGCGCATGAATGACCAGGATCGGAGGCCCAGGGCCGCCTCCGCGTGCCCCGTATGTATAGTATATATCTACCCGTCTCGGCAGGCTTCCGAAAGCGGAATGACCCGATAGAGAGATTGTAAACTTCCTTCTCTTGGGTAGGTGAGATTTTCGGTGTCTAATTACTCTTTTTTCGGGGCGAATAATGCGTGAGTACTTGTGGTTCGCCTGCGGGGTGACGGTTTCCACCATCCTTTTCGCTGCTCTTCTGTTCAAGGATTTCTTCAAGAGAAGTGCAGGTCACTTTGCTACCGAAGAAGACGGGGCCGGGGCCGATAAGAAAGGGACGGCAACTTCTTCTTCGTCAGGATACGATTATGAGGTGTTCTTGAGCTTTAGAGGGCCAGATACCCGAGGAGGCATCACCGATGTCCTCTACACAAGCCTAGTCGGTGCAGGGATCCGCACTTACAGAGACGACGAAGGTCTCCGATGCGGGGAAGAGATCGGCCCGAAGCTCTTGCAAGCGATTCAGCAGTCGAAGATTTCCATACCCATCTTCTCGAAAGGCTATGCCTCTAGTAAATGGTGTCTCCGGGAGTTAGCCCACATGGTGGAGTGCAGGAAGACTCGGGGGCAGATTATCATACCTATTTTCTATGATGTGGTGCCTTCCGAAGTCCGAATGCGAAGCGGGGTCGGCGACGACGAGACTATACGAGCGTGGAAGGCGGCTCTCAAAGAGGCCAGCAAAATAAAGGGATACGACCTGCAGAGCATGCCCAACAGGTGATTCCTTCCAACAATCCAACCTAGAAAATCTTGTCCAGTTAGGATTTGCATTCATCTCTACTTGAGTTCTTGGCTGGGATTGTGCTATTTAATATCGAAAGGTTTTTGTTTCTGTTGAAGATAGACCCAGTAGAAACATTGGCCGTATGCATAGAGTTTAAATGAATTGGGAGAAAATTTCAAATAAGGAACTGAAATGCTATTATTTTATCAAATAAGGGATTGGAATGAACCTTACAATGAAAACCTAAAGTGCCTTAATTATTTTAAAGAATATCTCGATAAATGGTATTTTTGTCATCTACACTTTTTGAATTTTTTTCCTTTTTCCCCCTCCCTTTTCACCAGTGGCCAACTCAGGCGATCGGCGAGGGCTGGAGGTCCAAGGGCGACCTCGCCTAGCCCTCGTCGGTGGCTAGCCATCGCCTGAGCTAACCACCGACGAAAAGGTAGCAAAAAAATTCAAAAAGAAAAAAAAAGAAATATACTTGGTCAGACCTTCTTTAAAATAACAAGATCACTTCATGTCCTTATTTGAAAGTTTTACATAAATTAGAGATAGATCTCAACAAGTTTTGCTCATGTTTATTCTTTGAATGTCAATCAAATCAAAATTATCCAACTTCTGGCGAGTCATTTAGACGATACGGGACAAATAAAGTCAATGATAATTGAATTGAATTCATGACTTGAGAGATATTGTTGCAAACAGATGGTTAAGGTTTCCTGATTTTGTCTGTCACAGTAGTTGGCTCAACACATTTTAATAAATCCTTGTTCTTTGACGATATGAAATATCAGGCGCGAAGGTGAGTTCGTGAAGCAGGTGGTCCAGGATGTTCTCCGTAGGTTGAAGAAGCCTTATTTGGTAGCATCTGAGTGCTTGGTTGGAGTCGAAGAACATGTGAGTGAGATTATGCAAATGATAGGTGCTCAAATACGAGAAACACGGATCGTCGGAATCCATGGAATGGGTGGTGTTGGGAAGACAACTCTCGCCAAAGTCATATACAATCAACTCTTGCATGATTTTGAGCATTGTTGCTTCCTCTCCAACATTCGAGAAACTTCGGAGCTTCATGGTATTGAGCAATTGCAGAGTCAGCTCATCTTTGACGTTCTTAAACAGAATTGGACCGTCATAGAAAATAGTGGCGAAGGGATTAAGATGATCAAAGAAAGGTTGTCGAGTAAAAAAGTTCTTCTTCTTCTCGATGATGTAGACAAAGAGATGCAACTAAATGCGCTTATGGGCAAGCGCAATTGGTTTGGTGAAGGAAGCAAGCTTATAATCACAACTAGAAACAAAGACATTCTCAATTTTTTCAAAGTGGACTATAGTTATGATCTTTCTTGTATGAATTTTGACCAATCCATTCAACTTTTTAGTAGGTATGCCTTTAGAAGAGATTGTCCCTTAGACAAGTATGTCGACCTCTCCCGAAAGGCAGTGAAGATTGCTGGAGGCCTGCCTCTTGCGATTGAGGTTATAGGTTCACTTTTATCACGTACCAGTAAAGAAAAGTGGGATGCTAAGCTGAAGATGTTCAAAAGGAATCCTCATGAAGTTCAGAGAAAGCTAAAAGTAAGTTATGACGCATTGGATGATCGGCAAAAGCATGTCTTCCTTGACATAGGTTGTCTTTTCATTGGATGGGACATCGATACCGTGATTCATGCATGGGACGAGTGTGAGTATTCCCCGAGAGAAACCATAGAACTTCTGCAGCACATGTCTTTGATAAAGATTCAAGAAGATAATAAGCTGTGGATGCATGATCTTTTGAGAGATCTTGCGAGAGAGATCACTCGTCAGGAATGTAAAAGGCACGATTCGAAGCAGAGGAGAGTGTGGGATCATAAGGAAGCGTCCGAATTGCTAGTGACACGCCAGGTAAAGTGCTGACATGGCGAATTTCCGATTTGAGAAGACAAGTTATATGCCTCGTCTACTGCACTAACGTGTAACCTCTATGATATGGCAGCAGTTAACCGTTAGAAATTCACAAACTATAGTTCATTTTGTGCAGGAAAAAGGAAAAGTCCAAGCTATTTGTCTCAAGTTTGACCATCGGAAGCAATACCATTTTACGTACAAAGACTTCTCTAGATTACCAAGTCTGAGGTTCCTCCGTGTGGACAGCGTCAACTTGCGCGAACGCCTCAATGTGGACAGCGTCAACTTGCACGAACACCTCATGGAAGACTCTCGTGCGCAATGGAGGCTTTACCGGCGCAATTTGCAGTTCAAGGCTGCTCAGGCTCTTCATCTTGGGGAGAGGTCGGGTCTCCTGCCAAAGCTGCGATGGCTCTCTTGGCATAATTATCCTCTGAAATTCGATATAACCGAATTTTCCCTGGCGAATCTAGCTATTCTTGATCTGTCGTGGAGTAAACTGACAGAGAGTTGGGATGGTTGGGATCACATAAAGGTACGTTATATGCTTGGGACAATCTGTTATTCATAATCGCACATTTTCGTGGGCTCCGAAAACTTATCTTGGCGTGTTTGTTGTAGATGGCGAAGAATTTGAAAGTGCTGAATCTGACGGGTTGCATGCTCTTGAAGAAAACTCCTGACTTATCAGCACATGTGAATTTAGAAAGATTGATCTTGGAGAAATGCGAAATCTTGGAAGAAATTGATGGGTCTATTGGTCAGTTACGGCACTTAGTTTTATTGAACTTGAATTTCTGCAAGGAACTCCGCCGCCTCCCAGAGGAGATTCGTGATATGGAATCTCTAGAGCTCTTGACTGACGGGACATCACTAGAGGACATGCCCCAATGTCAAGGCGAAAGGGGGGCATCAAACTCTACGGAACAAATGTCACTCTCGCCTCATGTTTCGTCTCGTATTCTAGTCGCATTTTTACTCCGGCAAATTATTAAAAATATGGCTGTCCATAAACCACGACCTAAAGCCTTTCGGCTGCACCTTTAGAATCTAAGCCTTTTAAAGCGTCAGTAGTTGTAGCTGTGGATTGGGCTTTCATTCTTATCACTCGGGGTTCCGATCTATTTGATCTCCGGCAGTACAAAGAACGCCTCTTCTTCAGAGGCAGATAGTAATAGCAAATTATTAGAAATATGTATCGAATTTGAGTTCGAAATAAAAATTTGAATATTTCAAATTTGATATTCCTATTTTGTGTTAGATGAAATCTTTCAAATCCTTAGAATTTTATGCCTTGAGTTATTGGAATCTGCAAAGGGAAGATAAGTACAAAAGAAAAGTCCATCGTAGATTTTTGTTGCCAATTGTATCAGAGAGAAGAAAATATAAAAGACTCTAAGATCTACTTTCCTGATGCACATTGAAATTGTTGACACCTAAATTTTGATTTTTTTTTATTTTTTATTTTGTATAAAAATGAGAATTGATTCTCGCAAAAAAAAAAAATTTCATGCATTCCATGTTTAATTTTTCTGCATTGCATTAAGGCTAACGGCAGTAGATTTGAGTTGAAATTTGATAGGTGATTGGACTAGACATGGGAAAAATGTGCCGAACATTTTGTGAAAATTTCTTCAGGGAGCGAATTGCGGATACTCAAAATCTCAAGAACCCAATTGCAAATGCTCAAAGTCTCAGGGACCCAATTGCAAATACTCAAAATCTCAAGGACTCAATTGCAAATATTCAAGATTTCAAGGGCTAGAATGCAAATATCTAAAAATTGAGGGATCATTTTGTAAATAAATAAAAGAGAAGTTAATGGAGAAATTAGAAAAAGAAAAGATGTCTTCCACTAAATAAAAAATGGATGGTCCTCCACCACAAAAAAAAAGATGTTTTCCATTAAGAGAAAAAGAAAGAAAAAGAAAGAAAAAAGAAAAAAAGAGAAGTTAGTGGAAAAATTAGAAAAGAAAAAGATGTCTCCCACTAAATAAAAAATGGATGGTCCTCCACAAAAAAAAGATGTCTTCCATTAAGTGGAAAATAAAGATAAAAAAAGTTAGTGGAAAAACAAGAGTGGAAAATAAAGATAAAAAAGAGTTAGTGGAAAAACAAGAGTGGAAAATAAAGATAAAAAAGGTTAGTGGAAAAATAAGAGTGGGAAATAAAGATAAAAAAAATTAGTGGAAAAACAAGATGTAAAAAAAAGAGTTAGTGGAAAAACAAGAGTGGGAAATAAAAATAAAAAAAAGAGTTAGTGGAAAAATAAAAATGAAATATGAGATATGTAAAAATAAAAAAAAAAGATAGAGGAACACACTATAAAAGGGGGAGGAAGGAAAGATGTTGGGGGGATTCATTCTTGAAGAGAATTTTGCAAGACATAAGAGAAAAGAGAGCCAAGAGGGGGGAGGAAGAGAGAAAAAATATGAAAGGATTGAGATTTTGAGAGAAAAAATAAGAGTGATCTTGAGAAAGAAAAAAAAAACCGAAGAGCGACCGCGGAGAGCAAAGGAGGAGGAGGCCGGAATATTTCTCCCTTCGTCGCGCCACCGTCCCGGGTTCATCATCAACGCAACTCACCACGTCACGAGAGGTGCAAGTCCACAAGTTTTTTTTTTATTTTCGGATCAGCATACCCAGTGGTCTTGCAACCGCATTTTTCATACCTAGATGACAAGATCTTGAAAACTTATCTTCTGGAATTTTGTAGACGACTTTGAGATCTTCGATTTGATATATTATGGTATGAAAATGGACGTCGTTTGCTATGTCAAAAAGGTCCCGAAATTGAGAGCAGAATCTGGAAATATGGTGATCAGAACCTGAGAAGGAAATTTTCTGATCTGACCTTTCACGCTAAATGATTTTCCATGGGTTATTTTAGACTTCGTTTCATAAAGACCTCCTCATGACATTTGTTCATAACATCCTGATGCATAACATATAATAAATAAATAAAAAATATTCATGCACGTTTCATATTTTTAATGCATTTAATGAAATCATGCAATTCTGTTGGTGTCCTTGAGTCTGAGTGTTTTTTCTGTGAGTGGTCATATTAATTCATAGTTATCTCATGTTTAGATTCTTCTTTTGAAACTTCACAAAAAATGAAAGTTGTTCATTGGGGTTTTGTTTAGTAGACTGGAAAGTTTGGTGAATTAATTTTGAGATTTGAGTGTCCATTTGAGCTTAATCTTGAAGTATGTCTGTTCTGTGAAATTTGTTTATTTGCTGCTGAGCTCTCATGAAAGACCATTTTCTACATGAAAATGAGTGTCTTTTCAATAAGAATACAAAACATGAAAGTTGTCAATGACACATTTTCCCATCCACATAAAAAATCTCAGAAATTTTGCATAAATTTCATTATTTCTTTTGTATTTTATGGTTACTGCTTTCTCCATAAGCATGTTCATGGACAGTATGGTTTAATTCGTATTTTTTGTTAATGCATTGGAAAATGTAAAAAAAATGGTCTCAATGAAGTTTAATCAGCACGTGTTAAACTTTCTTTGAGCGTTTGAATTGTCTTAACTCATTGGTGATTGTGCATGTCCGATTGGATAGTTCATTATTTTCATTTGGTTTTCGACCCGATGCTCTGAAGACTGGAGGATGACCGATGTCCATTCCGGTCCGTTTTGTTGCATTCCCGACCCATGAGGCTTGGTGACGGGTGTTTGACCGATGTCCATTCCGATCCATTTTTGTTGTATTCCCGATCATGTCTCGGGTTTTATTTAATTGGTCTGTAATTATTCACCCGACGAGTTGCGGGTTTTATTTTCACTATCCTTAGGGTAGTTTTACTTTACCTGCTCTCTCTTCACATCTTTGTTTGTTTTGGGTGATTTTGCATTCTTTTATAATACATCCAAAATCTAAAAAAAAAATAAAAAAAAATACCATAAAAAAAGTCATTCATTTTGCACAACATGTAATATTAAACATCATGCATATATTGTCATGTTATATCTGCTACGTCATGCATATAGCATAGTCCTTGCCACGTCATTACATTTCACATGTCATATAGTTAGATTGTATTTGCATCACATTTGACAAAAGAAAACCCAAAAAAATTTGCACATTTGAACTTTAATTCAAAATTCATCAAAATTGCCAAATCAAACATTTTTTTATGAAATTGGTACCGAAAGGGCATCAATTCAAAAAATTAATGTAACCAAGTCCCGAACTTAAAATCTCTGGTTCGCAGAAGTAATTTAGTTCTCCCACTGAATTACTTAGGTTTCTAATCAACCTACCAAGAAATGATTAGTGGCGACTCCATGTTAAAAATCTTTGCATGATTAAACATTGAACCTAAGTTGCGATTTGGTAGACCTTGGGAGAGTTCGAACTAGGTTAATTAATTTCACTTAATTAACTTGATAATCCATTAACCTAAAACTGGATTTTTAGGTCGCGACAGAAATCACGGTGAAGATTTTATTTTTGGAAGTCCAACATGGACTGGGAAGACCAAGATTCGGTCAACCTGGGCATCTTTATATGGGATGGAGTTTCCTTTGACTAAGTGGGTTTCCAGTGCTCGCAAGAGGGTTTTCGAGCAGCGACGCTTTCATCGCATATTACATGGAAGAAGAATTTGTGTTATAGCTGAGAAATTCTTATAATAAGAAATTGTATATAATTTCTTCATAAGATTGAGAGATTATTTCATAAAGAATTGGGACTAAACACTGTATGTGTCATTGTATGTAATTGAGATTGGAAAATACTAAGTATATTTAAGTTACTTGAATATGATTTGTAATTTTTGAATTATTTCGCTTGTTCTATAGTGAAATTAGTTTGTACTCTCATCATGAACATAGGTCTCTACGATCAGACCACATACTTCTAGTGTCAGATTTATTTTAATGTTCTATCTTTTATTGTTGGATCGCTTGATTCCGTGCAATAATTGGTATCAGAGCTAAGCTTGCCGGAGTTAAAGAGAATCGATGGCGACAAAAGAAGGTAAAGTGAAAATCGACATATTTGATAAAAAGGATTTTGGTTTTTGAAGGATGTAGATTGAAAATTATCTGTATCAAATGAAATTATATCTACTCTTGTATGGGGAGAAGCTGGATATGATGAAGTGAGCTAACTGAAAATTGTTGGATAGATGAGAGATGGGTATTACTCGGCTGTCGTTGGCTCGTAACGTTGCACTTAATATTGTCAAAGAGAAGAACACTACGGGTTTGATGAAAGACATCTCGGATATGTACAAGAAGCCTTCTGTGATTAATAAGGTCTATTTAATGCGACGTCGATTTAATTTAAAGATGGGCGGAGGAGCATCAGTTACTAATCATATCAATGAATTCAATGTGATTGTTAGTCAATTGAGTTCAGTTAATAGTGATTTTGAATATAAGGTATGTGTTTTGATTCTATTATCCTCATTGTTTGATAATTGAAATACTATTATTACTGTTGCTAGTAATTCTTCTTGATCAATAAGTTTAACTTTTGATGAGATTTGGGATTATGTAGAAGAAAATATGGCAAACCCATATCTACTGCTTGGTTGGGTGGAAATAGAGGAAGAGCTAGCACTTGAGTCAGTCTAGAATTAATGGCGTTGTCTATTGAAATTGTGGCAAGAGGGGCATCTTCGAAAGAATTGTCTCAAGCTGAAAAACAATAAGAGTAAGGGAACTAAAATTGAATCTACAGATGATATTGTAGTTATAACTAACAGTAATTCAGATAATATTGATTTTGTCTTGTTTGTCACTAATGATTTGTTGTTTGACGAATGAATTATAAATTTTGGCTGTTCATTTCATGCTTCACCAAATAAGAACGGGTTTATTACTTATCAGTACATGGATAGTAGTAAAGTGTAGTTGGCGAACAACGTTGAATGCATGATGGTATTGTGAAGACGTTGATTAGAGTGAGGCATAATCCAAAGTTGAAGAAAAATTTGATTTCCTCGAATGCCCTGGATTTTGCAGGATGTCGGTATTCTTTAGAATGTAGAGTTTTGAAAATTATTTGAGATGCTTTGGTGATAATAAAAAGAATCAAGCACAATGGCTTATATGAGCTTCAAGGTGAAATAGTAATATATTTCACTACGGAGATGTCGAATGCATCTGATCGAGAATCAAAACTATAGTATATGCGTTTGGGGCATATTAGCAAAAGAAGCCTAAAAATTCTTGAAAGAAATTTATTATATGGTTATATTGCTGGCGAATTGAATGTATACAAGTGATATGTTTTAGATCAACGACAAAAAGTGCAGTTTAGTGCGATTGTCAAAGAAACCGTAAAAATTGAAAAATTAATTCACTTGAATATTCACAAATTGTCACGGTTTTCTTCGAGGAAGAGTACTAGATTTAAGCTTACAGTTGTTAATGACTACTTGAAGAAGACCTATGTGTTTGCGCTTGGACACAAGTTTGATACTATTATCAAGATCAGGCAGTTAAGAGCTTTGATTGAAAATGATACTCGTAAAAAGATTAAGTAGATGCAGACCGACAAAAGTATGGAATTTCACTTGGGGTTGTTAAATGAATTTTGCATGAAGGAAGATATAGTGAAACACTACATTAGTGCCAATGAACAACATGTAGAATTGATAAGCAAAACATTACTAAAGACGGCCTATAGAATGCTCTCTAGTGTTGGTATGACTTGGAGATTCCTGACTAATGCGCTTAGTATGATGAGCTACCTGATAAATAGATCCCATCGACTACGATTGGATGTCGAACTCCTGAAGAAGTGTGGTCAGGTAATGTTGCTGATTATTTTATTATTAGGATATTTGGTTACTCATAGTATGTTCCGATTAGTGATGGTAAGCTCGATAGAAAGACAAGAAAGTTCATACTCTTAGGCTATGCACAAGATAATAATAATCAACAGTCATGGTGCTCGAAGTTAAATTCATCTATTATCAGCAGATAAATTATATTTGATGAGTCTCCAGTACTTCTTGGCTAGGAGTGATCATAGCAGTGTTTATACGGATCTGAACGATATTCAGCTTGAGGTGGAGTTGCAATCAGAAACTCCTAAGATAACGGATACTAGTGAAGTAATTGACACAGATAATGATTTAAGCAAGGTAGAGCCTGTAGAGCCAATGGTTACTGTAACTGCTGATATTGACAAGGTACATATTTGATTGCTTGATAGATATGGATACAATGATGGTTTTGCTTTATCTATGATTGAGGAGGTTATGTTAGATGTCTTTGTGGGGCTGTTAAAGGTGCATATGTAATTGATGTTCTAATGAGATCCACAGTTATAGTAAAGTTCAAGCAAGGCTTGAACATGGATGATGTCTTCGGCAGTTGAGCCATGGGGGTTGTGGAAGAATAGCAGCAAAGTTCGGATTCTAGCGAAACGACTGTGACTTGACTCAAATATCGAGTCAATGTGAAGATTGCTGAAAATATGTGTCAAGTTTAAGCCTAAAGAAAAAATCTGAATATTCTAAATTGGAGATTCCTATTTTGTATTGGAATAAATCTATTTTTAAATCCTTAGAATGTTATCCCTTGGATTTTTGGAATCTGCAAAGGGAAGATAAGTATAAAAGAAAAGTCCATCGTGGATTTTTGTTGCCAATTGTGTCAGAGAGAAGAAAATATAAAAAACTCTAAAATCTACTTTCCTGATGCACAATGAAATCACGGTGAAGATTTTATTTTTGAAAGTCCAACATGGACTGGGAAGACCAAGATTCGGTCAACTGGGGCATCTTCATATGGGATGGAAGTTTTCTTTGACTAACGCTGTTTCCCGTGCTCGCAAGAGGATTGTCGGAGAACGTTTCATCGCAAATTACATCGAAGAAGAATTTGTGTTATAGCTGAGAAATTCTTGTGGTGAGAATTTCTGTATAATGCTTTTATGAGATCGAGAGATTATTTCAAAAGAAATTTGGACTAAATGATAGTGTGCGTTATTGGGTATAGTTGGGACTGAAAAATACTAAGTGTATTTGAGTTACTCGAGCATGATTTGCATTCTTCAAATTGTATGGTTCGTTTTATAATGAAATTCGTTATTGCTCTCCCGTGGACGTACGCCTATACAATCGAATCACGTACATTTGGTGTTCGATTTATTTTCTAGTTCTGTCTTTTGTTGTTCTATCGTTTGCTTCCGCGCAACAAGAACAAAGGCCAATTTTCGCTACATGTTGACTCGAAGTGTTCAAGGTTAACGATACTCTCTAGGGAAGTTGCCGATTCAATGGATTAGTTGTCGCTTTCATGGGTGCCGATCGACTACCAAAATATCGATTTTTTGTCTACTCCGGGGCTTCTAATCGACTACCTAGGATTGGAGACTGTTTTGGCCGATTTCCGTTGCTGTTTGTCGATCCTCCAAGGTGTTTGTTCGGCTGCAGGCTGATGGACGAATTCAAAAAGTCAAGGATAAACGCAAGCTTGGAGCTTTGATTCTTTATTTTGTTTTCTTTTATATTGTTCAATGCGGCACTACGACGCATGTATTTCAGTGTCTGTGTAAGCGATTCTGCAATTTATATTAACAAAAATCCTCCGGCAAAAGAAAAAAAAGCACAACGGAAGGGCTCACGTAGGGAATTTTTTAACAAAAAAAAAATAGAGTGATGATTTTGATTTTTGAACAAAAATACGCGCGTCACGGATAATATTATTCATTTAATAAAAGTAATATGTTCACTAAAATCTTAAAACATGCAATTGAATCTTAAAACTTACAAAAAGTAAAATAAAATCCTAAAAGTTGTCAAACTAGAGCAATAGAGTACTTCTGTTGACTCCATTCACTTTGGTTAATGGAAAATATTGACGTAAACTTTTTTAATATTTTCTCTTTTCTATATGGTGATGACGTGTCTAAAATAATGTTGCTTTAGCTCAAATCTAATTTTTAATTTAATTATTACTTAAATTAATTAAAAATAAGATAAACTTAAAAAAAAATGAAGAAAAAAAGAGGAAACAAATGCAGAAGAAGTACAACGGAGACCTCTTCGCTACGACTACGAGCCCAAGCAATCTAAACGAGAGTGCACCTCAAAAGATAAAAGACTCGAACAGTACAAAGAACATCGATTTTCATGATTCCACAACAAATACGATAGCAAATCGAGGGATGGCACTTGAGATCAAAGCGTTGAACCTCATACAGATCCGAAATGCCATTCGGAGAAGCGGGAGAAAAATGAGGATGCGTCTTCCTAAAAGCGACCTCATGAATTTGCGAGGGCCAAACTTGGATAAGGACCGACGACCCTCGCCTACATCTGGATGAGGGCCGGCTGGCCCTCACCATTGGTTAGCGAGGGTCAACGGCCCCTGGTCGGGGTCCGGTGCTTCCTTCGAGCACTTTCCTTCCAATTTCGGAATTGCACTTTCATGACAGTTTTAGACTTCCAGCGAATATGTACATTGAAAAAAGGACAACCTTTATTCCACACCATCTCGCATTTGGCTGCTCATCGTTAGTTTTGACCTTTTCCACGTCCATTGAGGGTAAACCAACCATGATTTTTTTTTTATTGCTCCCAAATTTGCGATTGTAAAGAGTGGACCTGTTGACCGGAAATCAAATAAACAATAGTTGCAGCTTTTCTTAACTTCACCTCGCTGGATCCCAATAGAAAAGAAAAGGACCAGTTAACAAATGCAACAGCAAACAGAACTAATGAACAAGATGAAAGGCCCCATGGAACGGATAGAGCAAGAAGACGGTAAATTCAGTGAAGCTTTCTTTTTTTTTTGGTCAAACAGTAGCATTTAACTTCAATCGTAAGGACTAGCAACATTTTTTGAGTTGAGTATTCATTAATGGGACAATAATCAAGGATGGTTAGTGACATGTGGGGTCCTTTTTGACAATCCAGTGTCGACACCTAAATTTTGATTTCTTACTTAATTATTTATTTCATAAAGAAAAAACTACGGATTAACCGTAGTTCCTAGCAAAAATGTTCAAATCATTTTCATATAGTTATCATTTAGATTAGTTTAATTTAACGTTCATCACATTGCATTTTTTTTTCTCACATTTCAAATCGAACTGGCAGTGGATATGCTTAAATGTTTCGTTCGGAGCCTATTTAATTTTTCTTGGGATTTGTCGCAGGAAATCAGTTGAAAATCTGGAAAGATGGAGAACATCTTTGATATTCAAAACTAAAAGGGATACGATTGGAGCAATATCGGCAAAAAAATCAATGTTCATGAGCTGCCTAATGACGAGTGAACGTAGATACGTTCATGGCACAAGTGAAATTGTGGGAAAAAGAAAAAAAGAAGAAGAAGAAGAAGAAGATGAGCACATACACTTAGAGTGAATATTTGCAAATAAAAAGGAATCATGCATAGAGATTTAGTTTGTTATCATCGAGCTAAGTCTTATGATGCCTATAAAAAGGGGGCCACGAAAATTGAAAAGAGAGACGGAAGGTGAAGAGAGGTTCCATCCAGAGAGAAATAGAGAGGTTTCGTCCACAAGGGCGTCATCCCGGGGCTGAAGTTCCACGCCTTGCACCGGACGTTGCCCCCTTTGGAGCCGAACGAAATAATTTGCTGTTCAGTCACCAGTCCGATTTTAATTTTGTTTGAAATTTAACTCAATTGCCATCCTGTGATAGAGTTTTGAGGATTGTCTTGAAATTTAATTCACGACAAATCAGGTTCGAAAAGGCTAATCTTTAGGTGATTGTGCAGCTTGCTTTGGTGCTGGATTTTGGCTTAATAAAAGGTAATTCACTCATCTCTTTGGTTGCAAGCATGAAGTTAATTGATTGATTATGCATGTGTTTGTAACTTCTCTTCAATTGATATGTTCCGTATGATCGAAGATTTTTTTTTTGTAAAAAAAAAACATGTCCTTTTTATCAAATGAATCCGGATTCTTATCAAGGAAAATGTCTTTGCATGTCTGATCACAAAGTTTCATTTTTTTAATTTATAAAAAAAAATTTGACTAGAGAAGATTTGTTTGGATTGGTTTACTTCTTGACATAATTTTCTGAAATAAAAAAAAAACCAAATCTAAATTAGGGAAATTGCTTTCCTAATAGGCAGCAACTTTTTTTTTTCTAAATTTAAACGATTCTTTCCATCGCCATTTGGGAATGATCCTCCGGTTTAGGAAAAGCGGAAAAGATAACCAGTCCGATCTATTGCCATTTAGATCCGATTCGTCATCTTTTCAAAAGCCAATTTTAGATTTAGGCTTTTTTTTCGCGAAAATGCGAGATAGAAATGGCTGATTTGCTTGGATTTGTTATCTTGGATTTACTTGATTGATATCTTGTTTGATTTTGAATTTTCTGAGACTTTAAAATTCCTAAGAATAGTTTCTTAGAAATTATATCTAATTAAATCTTTAGGGAGTTAAGTTCAACTTGGAAACGAGAGTCAACAAAATCAAATCAAGCATACCTTCATGTGGTCGAATCTCCCAAAGAAAATTAAAAAAAAATCTCATGCATATATTGCATATTTATTCTGAATATCATATCCTGCATTCCATATTTTTAAAATACCATTTCATATTTTTGCATTATCTCTCATGCCATTCATATTTTCGAGTATCATTTAATCCATCATTCATTTTTTCCAAAAAAATCATGAATATCATATTATGGCATCGTCATTTTCATATCTCTCATATCTTGCATGTCTACATCATATTTTATTTTTATTTTTACCATGACATTTGGCATGTCATTAGTATCATGTTTAGGATACTCATGTTAGGATAGTTTAATTTGTATGTTTTAATTGGTTGAATAAAAATCGCATGCTATCTAGGTTAGTTAGAATCTTTGCATGCTATATATATATATACAGTCTTTGCATGTTTATTTCATTTAAAATGCATGATTGTATGCATGTTGCCTTGAGTGTTGCATTAATTTGATGTCATTTTGTATGTTTAATTTACTCATATACATTCAGCATATAGGTTAGTCCTTGCATGTCATGCATTGCATCCCTTCCAAAAAGTGAAAAGAATTAAAAAAAAAGTCTCTACCTGAAAGATTTAAAAAAATCAATCAAGCTTGGGTTACCGAGCCTAGGTTTTCGTGGAATTAACGTATCGAAAGGGCGTTAATTTCAGTTAACTAGCGTAACTAAGTCCCTGAACACTTAATTTTTGGTTCATAGGAATAAAATAATCATTCTGCTATTTTGTTTAGGTATCTAACCGACCTACCAAAAATGATTAGTGGCGACTCCAAAGTTAAAATCATTTGAATAAATCAAAATTGTGAATTGGTAGGGCTTGAAAGAATCGGTATTAGATTAGCCACTCAATGAACCTAATAATTCATTAGCTGAAATTTGATTTTAGGTCGCGACGGCCGGTGGAATTTGGCAGCTCTTTCCTCCTCCTGGTGTAGGCCTAATAACTAATCTGATATTGATATGATAGGAGTTTTCATGAAGATTGAAAGACATGGAGAATACTTAATTATACCTTACACTAATGCGACTCGCCAACGTCACTTTATCTTGTGGCAGTCTCTTCTGGTGGCTCTTTCCGTTGACCAGTGCTGAATGGAGGGTGATCTTGGTTGACGCCGTCGCAGAGGCTCAACGGCCACTTCATCACGTCAATCAAGATCGCGCACTGAAGATCGCTTGGCTCTGGTGTGGAAGGAAGAAGAAAAAGAGAGAAATAAATAAAGAAAAATTAAAAAAAAGAAGAAGAAAGAACAGGAAAAAAAAAATGCCTCGAACGAAAATGCCGTCGACCATAGCTTGGAAATGGCACGTGACATGCACGTACTAGCGGACTGACGAAAAATAGGCCAGAGAGTGAGCTCGGGTGTGCTTTCAGACAAAATTGCCAATTTCAAGGCCTTACTAGAGACAACATTTGCTCTAGAGCTCTTTTATGAAAATAGTTACAATTCAAAGCCCCGTTTGAAAATTTTCCATTAGGCAACGAAAATTGATTTTGGCTCACCGTGATCATCATCAAGAAAGTGGTGTCAGCTCCCGGAGCAATTTGTGCATGAGCAGGTTACCTCACCTTGAGAAATTCTTGAGCTAGATAAGCATCTTTACTTCTTGGACTCTTTACACAAACCCACGAAGTCGTTTTAGGATCTAATCACATCGTCTTTCCGAGTATCTCATACTTCGCCTTCGACACTCGAAGCCTACCTTTTAAGTTCCATGCCACTCTCGCGGTAAATTTCCCAACTCTCTCGTTGCGAGCTGCTCACCATCGCTTAACAAAGCCGCGAACGAAATCTTTCGATGTCGAAATGGGCTTAAAGCAGGGCTTCGGGTGCCCCTAGCTAGGTTCAAGGGAGCGGCGTTAGGAGAGATTTGGGGTTATCCAAGATGAATGCTAATCTACTTTAGGCGGTCGAGGGCATGGTCGGCGTGCCTACACAAGCTAGCTTAGTCGTAAGTTTGATGATGCTGTTCTAATGTCGGTACATAGGTCGAAACTAGTTGTGCTTGAAATTTTGGATCCAAGATTTTCCCTAAGTTTCTGGATCGTGGAGAACATTCAACGACGTTGACTTTTAACCTAAGCTAAACATCGAAATTGTATAGGTTCGTGACTTTCAGGAACCTTGGCCGCATTGGGTGTTCCTCGTTTGTACTTTGTTATGTCACACCCGAATTCGTCTTCTTCGCGTTTCTTTCTTTCCCGCCCGCCATGTTAAGACTGGTTAGCGGCTCTTTTGCCGATTGCTTCTTGCTATGTCAATAGGAAGGCTTTCTGCCTACTCAAAAAAAAAAAAAATTTGCGAGGTTTTACCGGGGTCTTTGCTTTCTTGAGATGGATGAGACGGGTAAAAAATATGGATGGGTAAAGCTCGTGGGAAATTGCGTGGCGTTCCACACTTACGCCCGAACTTTATGTGATCTTTGTATTTTTGGATGGAAAAAAAAATTTCAAATGGAGAATTGTGATTTGAGTTTTTGAAACAATTGAATAATGTGAGGATATTCATCATTAAAAATTTATGATAAAATCAAATACATGAATTTTTAGAGGTCCGCTTTTGTTACGGATTACATTAAGCTTGTATCGAGTCACATGACAAGCTCACGTGGCAGCTACTTAGCTGCGAGCTACTGGTCATCGATTCGTATCAATCCGACCCCACCAATAGTCCTAGAATGATGAAAAACCCATGGATCCGGGTGGTTTGTTTTTGAATGAATATGACCGATTGATCATGATTTAGGAGGTTAAATTTTCGTATTTGGCTTTAGCTTTTCTTCATGTGGAAAAACAAAACGTAGGATGGATCGATTTGATTACGCCTGAAGTGCGGGCCAGCCACAAGAGCTAAGCAAGAAGTCCACAAAGAACAATCCTTTTGCGCGGTCAGGAAAAGCAAAAGAGCAACTCTTTATTCCATGGCACCATTTACACCGCACAGCCTAGCTTTTAGAACAGGGAAAAAGGAAGAAGACAGGATCAAGTTCAGGGCAAATACCTGCCTGGACTCGATCCTCGACAACGGATCGAGTCGACCGTTGGCATGGATCCCACAAAATCCAACGGCTCTGATCGCCGTGACGAGAATTTCCCTGATTTTTAGATCCTTAGTGATCTGCTGAAAGCCTTGGAGTACCGGTAGCTGGGAATCCTGGAATCCTCCTCTTCTGCTGCTGCTGCCGCTACATTGTTGTTCCCTGAGCTCTTCTTACCGAGAATGGGCCTGAACAACTTCTTGAGCACCCTTCGGAAGCTCGACGGCCCACCACGGCCTCTTCGCTCGGCGGCCGCCGTGCCGCCGTGGGCTGAACCGAGGAGGTCCGCCCGTGGCGGGGCGCGGGGGGTGGGCCGAGCGAGGGTCGGGTCGGAGTGGCTCCTGCCCAGGATGGCCTGGTTCAGCTGGACCTCGAAGGAGAGCCTCTCGAACCGGTCCAGCAGCGCGCTCTGCTCGTCCCCGAACCGCTTCAGGACGGCCGCGATCTCGTCCGCCGCCTTGGTCGGCTTGGCCTCCTGCGGCTGCTGCAACCATCTCTTCATCTTCATCGTGTGGTCAGAGGGGACTTGGGGGAGGACGGAGGAGCTTCGAGGAATTCAGAAGGTTGCTTTGGTTTACGTTAAAAGGGCTAGAAGTAACGACTTAAAGGGACAAATGGAGATGGAGATCTCGGATTTTTGGTACTTTGTCCATGGAAGGGAGAAAGGTATCTTAAAGAAGAACACCAGCGACTGGAAAGACAGTCGTTTAAGAGCGTAGTCGTAAGGTCGGCAGGAGTCATTATTGTTATGAAAGCTTCGCGGCATTTGTTCCAAGTTTTTTTAATTAAAAAAAGTAATTTTTTTTAATTTGACTAAAAATTCACCGAAATTCCATTTTTCAAAAGATGATGACAATTGATGAAAATCGAGAAATGGCATTTGGGGGGGGGGGGGGGGGGAACTATTTCCACACCCTATGTCACTAAATCCGCCCAAATTTTATCAAAAAGACAAAATTGCCCCATATCATTCAATTGCAATTTAAATTGATGGTCCCAAATTTATTTACTTCCCTTTTTTAGTTTTTTCTATATCTATATAGGATATAATTAATATAATTATAACTTTGATAAGTTTAGTTTTTGTTTCTTATAGATTTTTTTTCTATATCAAAAGTACTATTTTTAGTCTTAAGTTCAAATCTTTTTTAAGCCTCTATTTACATTTACAAATAAACATTTCCACGCTCTAGGCTCGAGCCAAAATTCAACATCTGCGCGAAAGAGAGTGTTACAATATTCAAATATTAAATCACCTCTCTATCTAATAATTTAAACTTTTAAATTGGACTTTTGAATAAATTTGACAGCACTTGTACTATTTGGACAGGGTATACGCTATGTTCCAAGATGACCAAATTTTAGATGATTTAATTAAAGAAATCTCATGACATGACACAAATTCACCAACTGCAGGCGATGCAACTCAGACTGTTTTGGCAGGAGGCAGTATCACTGCTTATTATGATTTTATCTCCCGACATAAGTAAGACAGAACAAAAGGTGTTGATTCGAAGTTGGAAAAGCATTGAAATCTGATTATCCCAAAATCAAAAGACAGAAGAAGGTGTTGTTTCTTTATTGATCAAGGAAAAGTGGGGTCCCACAGCCCACATCAATGCTAAATTATGAAAAATGATTAAGCGAGTATCCTTAATCTATTGCAAAATTAACAAAAATATTTTGAATCACAAAAAAAAAATAAATGAATTAAAATTATTATGAGTTTTATTTCTTCAAAAAATTTTGGCCCACGATTTAGTGTTACTTCACAATTGCCTAAAGATTATTGTGCTAGCAAAGTTCAACCTTTTTTTTTTAAAAAAAATTATTCTCCACTGCATGAATGAAGCTTGAAAGAGCAGGATTTTTACTTATACAATTAGTTAGGAGTGCAAACTTTAACTAAATGCAACATGCCGAATTACATAGAGTAACGAACTCAAACTACATTCTTAAAAGTTTTTTCTTGATGAGTGTCCCAAGATGCTTGTTAAATATAATCAACAAGACAATGTTCGATTTTTTAAAATATTGATTATGCATATCACGAGAAAAGTGGATACATTGAAAATTTCAATATTTCTTTATTGGGCTGCTTCATATGTGCCTTGTGGCACCTTCATGGAAAATCCTTATCAATCCCTACTCTCTACAAAGGATTGGAATCACATTTGCGGAATTGTCAAAGTTCTATCACGTTAATTTTGTCATGTTCAACTCTTTTGTGTATTGAAGTTCATGATCAATAAGCAAAACTTCAAAAATCAAGCGCACATGACAACATTTATGGAGCAAAACTCATTTAGTTACGCAGTTTTATTTTTCTACTTTTGCAACATTTTTTTGCACCAAATATAATTTTGGTGCCACTTTTTTTTGTCATAATTTTGAAGCAACTTGAAGAAGTTAAAAAAAGTTATTTTCTCTCCATAAATTAATTTTTTTTTTTGCAGAGATGTTGTCATGCGCACACTAAGGGCCTGCATGACAACGATTCTAGTTCTTTGTTTCTGTTCCCCGGAACAGTAAAAAATGAGAATCCTGTTTGGTAATGTAAAATAATTTTAATTCTGATTCTGGTTTTTACTGTTCACGGGAACACTTTTAGTGTAAGAAAAAGAACAAAAAAAAAGTTGGTTTTTGGGAGAAAAACCACTTTTGATAAACTCTCCTCTGGAATAAAATACAAAACCAACGCCTTCCTCTTTCTCACTTCTCTCGTCAAAACATCAGAGTCCCTCTCACTTTCACTTCCCTGTCTGCTGCTCCTGAGCTTCGCCTCCGCACCTGAGCTTCGCCGCCGCCATCCGCCTGTTCGTAGCACGATTGCGGTGAGTTCGCACGACCCTATTTTTCCTCGTCTCCTTGTCAGGCTTGAGTTTGCAGCCCTGTTTTTCCTCATCTGCTTGCACGGGCGAGCGTCACCCTCACCGATCTAGGTGAAGACAGCCCTAATCGAGCACGAGTGAGCGTCGCCTTCGCCGATCTGGGTGAAGACAGCCCTAATCGGGCACGGGTGAGCATCGCACTCGCCAATTTGGGCGAGGGCTGCCCTAATCGGCCATGGGCGTTGGAGTTGCTTTGCTTCATGTAAAATATTAGATCCTTGTTCATATGATTTAGCACTCTGTTTATATTGTTGGTGTTGGAGTTGCTTTGCTTCAGTATTTGTTGTGGGTTATGTGCGGTGAAATGTGCGGTTTGCCCGAATTCTAGTTTCTGTTGCAGGATTACAATTTGAAATAATTCTGTTCTGGCTTATATTTCATATGCTTGTCTAGGTGTATCCTATAGACTGGGTCTGCATTGAGCATATCTCTCCTTTATAGTGTTGTTAGCGTCCATGACATGATTGAAACCTCTTGAACCAATCGAGGAAGAACATATTTGATGAAAAGGATGAAGGTAAAGTTGTAAGTTGGGGCGGTTATCTCTGTCCTCTACTAGTAATTCAACAACATTTACAGTAGAAGGCCATGAGGTGCTTGTTGCTGCATCATTTTGATTCTTGATTTACTCTTGTCCATTTTCAAAGACAATTAAACAAAACTTCGTGGCCTTTTACTATCGAATGGTGTTGAATTCTCTAGTTGAGGCACCGACAATCACACAGCTTTGGGATTGTAGTGGATTGTAGAGAGATGGAGATGTTGTATCTCAAATGTGCTTCCGTTTCATTTGTTAGTAACTCTATATTGCGTCATATGGCTTAATCTAATCGAGAATCTTGCTTCAATCTCAGGCACACTTTTGACCAGAAGAGATTGAAACAGCCTCTGTACCGCCACCCATGGGAGAATGTTCTCTACACCAAGTGATAGTCACATCGATCACCAGGGTGCACTGACCAAACTGTCGTCTTCAAGCTATTTCACCCTTATTCTTGAGTTCCATTCAGAAGTCGATGGACGGAGAATTCTCTCTTGATTATTTTTTTTTTTCAATGTATGTCCAGTTCCATGTTATTGCTGATCATTAACGAATAGAGCACTCAACCGAAGCGCACGCGAAGTTCCACCCATGTAATAGTTTCGGGCGCGTGATGTACTCATTTCTTGCTTTAAGATGAAGGACACGAGGCTAAGTTCAGTTCAATAGAGAGTGCCATGATGTATTCGTGGGTGTAAGTTTTGTGTAAGCAAGGGCTTTGTTCGGGCGAGGCTGCTTGGGAACAAGCAAACACGCCCTTTTTTCTTGATCAAACACCAAAATTCCTGGAAATAGAAATTTGTGTTTCATTTATGATATGCTAAAAAAAGTGTATTTTGAATTATTTTAGTGTGCATTGAAAATAAGTCTTCAATTAAACTTAAATTAAAAAAATTACAAGAGAAATTATTTTTGGGAACAGAAATTTTGTGCGTTACCAAACGCGTTCTGATTCTTCAAAACTCATTCAAAAACAGAATTAGAAAAAGTAATTTTAATCAAAATCACTTTTTTTGAACAGAATCGTTGTCATGCAGGCCCTAAACTTCTTTTTTTCGTGAAGAACTGGGCCAGGCACTGACCTTCATGGGCCGAACCGTATCGGTTCAGTCGAGGCCCGCGTTTGGGTGCTGGCCCGCCAGGACCGACCCGTACTAAACTGGCACCTCGCTCTTTGACGTTGTCTTTATTTATTGAAGAAAATCTCTGTTCCTCGATTAACTTACGTTTGTATTTGTATATAATTAACGAATTAAGGTCAGCCTCGCTATTTTTAAACCTTAATTAGTGCTAATCAATCCCACTCATCGAGAACAAAGAAAAATATATAAATAATCAATTTGGCTGCTCGGCGACTTTCAGCAGTTGCCCGCGTCACTTCTCGAACTCCTTTTCGTGCTTGAAGCGAAGAATCGAATGCCAAATTCGCGAACCCATCTTCCGCTTCGCGCCTCCGTTCTCGATCCTCCGATTTTCTTCTGCTTAATCTTGCGATTTTTGTCTCCTCCTTCACGCGGAAGCCGAGCTCGTTCATGTCCAGTTCATTTCTCTGCAATTTTTTTGACTCTAGATTCATGGAAGGTTGCTGTCGCTACTGACGCTCCTGGAAGATGAACTTGGAAGACCTAGCGTGTTCGGAGAATCGAATTTGAGGTGAGGCCGTGAAATTTTGAGACGATTGATGTTCTGATGGCGAAAAATGGATTTCTGGCTGCGGTTTTGGTGTGTTTGATCCTGGCAGATGCTTCCGGTTTCGGTGCTTCTCTGTCTCTGAGTTTCAGAAAGCTAGTTGGTCCGGCGAAATCTGTCGACTCCTCTTCGACGCAGCAGGTCCGTTCTCTCCTTTTCTGGGGGTGCAAACTGTCGTGTTCTATTGTTTTCTCTCAGTTATCTGCGAGTTTTTGGTTCGTGGTGGCAAAAGCGATGGCTTTAATGATGTGTTTTGTTTCAGGCGTCTCCACTGCCAGGTCCTGTTTCAGGTGCCAAGAAAACGGATGGTGGAACAGACGATGCCGGTAACTCTAGTGAGGCGACCACAACTTCGTCCAACTCGAACCCAAAAGGCCAAAATGGCAGTGTGTCCGTGGGTTCCCCTTCGGTTGAACGGAAGGAGAAGAAAACGAATAATGAGAAGAAGGAAGACAAGGAGCTGCACGAGCCAGCAGAAACAGGCGAGACTTGTGATGGAAAAGACGAAGACAAAGTGTGTCACGATCCAGGAACTCTGACTGCCTGCATTCTGAGCTTTGAAGGTGATGATCTCTATATTTATTTTCATTTCACTTCATTCCAATTGGAGATGGTCATGTTCCAATTTCTAATTTGATTTGTCATCAGAAACCGTGCTATCTGTTCTGCATTTCGTTTTGGCAATCTATTTTGGGGGGAAAACGTGAGTTAGGAGTTTTGTGACAAGAGTTCTTCTTGTGATTCGTAGAAGCATGTTGCACATATGTTGCATATTATTGATATGTAATTTGGAGACGGTTTAAAACACAGGACACAAGCGGTATCATCATGCTTCTGATGCCTGAATGAAGTGGTCAAGAAGTCTTACCGCTGCATTGATATGCTTCCTGTTCAAAATATAGCTCTATCATTCTTTAATAACACTCTTAGCCTTTATCTTGAGAAAATCCTCATTGAGAAATTAGTATTTCAAAGCTTATGGGAATCTTCTCTATCAAGAATTGTTGGCATAGTCCGGATGACAGAGTAGGAAATCATGATCGACTTATGACTGCATACTTCAATGATTCACAGAGGTTACATCTGAATTTTTTTTTTAAAAAAAGGTTACATCTGTGTTGGAGAGAGGAAAAATTGCACTAAAAGTCCTAAATGTTTTGCTGAATGTGCAATCAAGTACTAAACGTTTTGGATCTAATGCTATCATTTTTTTCCGGTGAGGTATCAATTAAGGTTGCCGGCGTTGCACGGCAGAAATCCGATGTGGCGATTTTTTACTATCTTTGAGTTGGCGCTGATGTGGCACCACATCAGAAAATAGGCTCTCTCTCTCTCTCTCTCTATAGATATATATATATATATATATATATATATATATATATATATATATATATTATGGAAGGTGAGGACTTGATTGTATGTTGGGCAACATATTTATGAATTTTGGTGCTATATTCCCTTGTGGAAATAAACCCAACATGGGCTATGGTGGGTCACTGGTTTCATAACTTACTAGCAGACTAATAAAAGAGGAAAAGCTTGCGAGAGGTTTAAGGGATTGCATGGCAATTATGTTGATTGCTCATGTACAATTAAACTTCATCTTTATTGGGGGCATGAATTTTATGGAAATTCTGATGTGAAAGTTGCAGGGATTCAATCTCTTGAGGCCAAGAGAACCATCTATTCCTTTGACTTTACTCTTGTATCTTTAGTCAATTTGAAGTCTAAACCCAGTGAATGGGAGACCTGGCTCCTGGACGATTATAGAGAGCACCATGAAGTGAATATCAGCTTGAGAACGATAGCTCTACACCAGGTTTCTTGATAGTATCTCATACCAGTATGTTCATCAAAGATTGGTACAATTAGTAATCCTGATTGATGCATTTTCCTTTGTTACAGTCAAAATTGGGATACTATAACACCAGAAAATAAAAATTATGAGGAATAATGACTTGCTCTGTCGAGTGATTAAATGGTTTGAGTGCAAAAAGTCAGTGATTTGCACGAGTTAAAAATGCGTACCCTATCAATCTCATTTGGATAAGCATTCTTGCTCCTGGACCAATTGAATACATTAAAACCACAAATTCTCATACTCAGAAACTAATTGATGATATAGTTGTCAAATCAGCTTGTTTGATATATGAGAACCACTGGTGAATTGATGAACTATGGTTTTGGTTCCCTTAAGTTTTCTTGTTGAGATGGATTTGCTGCTATTGGTGATGATGAGGTCTTTGTGTCTGCAAGGAGGACAACCAGCGGAGGCAACAGCAATAGCAAATACTTTGGTTTGGGACCAAAATATTTGGTACCTGTGTTGATTGGATTAATAATAAGGCTCGAATTCTCAGTCGAATTTATAATGGAGAAGTTTGGCCACTGTATTATTTATGGGAGGGAGGGAGGGAGGGGATGACTAAGGTTTGAGAACTGGTACTTAGCATCTTTAAGCTGTCATGATTTTGAACAGCTAAGAGACTGATGACTCTCAGTCAAGCCTCAATAGTTTTTACGTTAAGGTTTGAGAATTGTTACTTAGCATCTTTAAGCTGTCATGATTTTGAACAGCTAAGAGACTGATGACTCTCAGTCAAGCCTCAATAGTTTGGTAAGGTCGAAGGGCGCATGCTTGAGAGGTGTTCCTATTGGGGTTAACTTCACCTTGTTACTTGGACATCATAAAGATAAGTTCCTTGGTCAGCTTTTAGATAGGGAGATGGGATATGAGGTGTTTTTAGATTTTGTTTCCACTTATCCCTGTGAAATTTGTTGGAGTTAGCTGGAGCAACATTCTAAGAATAGTAATTGCTCATTTAGGTTCATGGATTGTAAATTATTAGAGGGTTCCAAAATGCCCTTCGCCTAACAAACCCAAAAAAGGAAGTTATATGTTCCAAAATAGATGATTATTGTCCATCAGTTCTCAATTCAGTGCTACTTAATTGATTCTGTCGATTTTCTGAAATGATTGAATTCTCTTGACCGTACATGTAAAATCGTGAATGGGGGGTGGCCAGCCTCGTTAAAACTATTGAACTAATAGATTCATTAAACTGATATGTGCGATTGATGCTACCCTATCAGATGGAATGTACTTAGTGTATCTAATAATATGTTTTATATATACGACTTACTCGTCTCAAGCCTTATATAAATGCCTTTCCTTCCAAGGCTTTCCAGAACAAGTTGATGTCAATCCATAAGGGTTGATGTATTGACTCTATACTTGTCATTTTTTTAGGATATATATACATCATGTTCTATGGTTCTTGTCCATGTAGATCGAGAAGTTAATGCATTGTTTAGAAATTTGATCTTCTCTAAGGTTCTCCCTTTGTGCACTTTCAGTTCTGTGGTTAACTTCCCAGAATTTCTTTTGACATGTTCAGAAGTTCTTAAAGTCTGCTGCATGATAGTTGTAGGACCTGAGCTGATGCTAAATTTGGCATGTTAAATTAGTTCAAGCTGGGGCAGGTGACCAGTACAATCCACAAACCCTGTCAAGTTACTCTTTTATTCAGTAAAGAAAGATATTCTCTTGTTTCAATAACATGTGGTGTCACTTACCTGGAACTAAGTATTAGAGTGATGTTCACTGGCCAGAATAGGAAGTATCATTGTACTTTTCGGCTTTTCGGTATAAAACCTTTTATAGCTTGTACTAATATGCCAGAATCCAGTTACATGCATATGCCATTCAATTCTGCTTCTTATTATAATAATTGTAGGTAGTTTAGTTTAGAGGACTCTTCGGAGATGGTTGAATTCCTCTTAGGAACATTCTCTTTATTGCATCATATACAGGGTGAGATTCATAGGAATTAGCTCTCGAGTTCTCTGTTGGTCGTGGATTTCTTGTTACTGAGCTATAATTTGGCAAGGATTACCTTATTTTTCTTCATGTTCTATAATACTGCAACCAAATGAGTGTTCTGTAATTAGTTGATGTCTTTGTCATTTCGTAGTCGCTATCTCTTTATGGAAAAGAGGTAGATTGCGGAAATACTTTTACTGCTCTATTTTTTTTTCTTTTTATTGGGAATCTCATGAAGACTCTGAAAAATACTTAAATTCATTTTACCGTTCAGTTGCAGCAGGGTTGAACAAATTGGTGGTTTTAGTCCAAAATAAGGGGGATAGCAATTTGATAGTAGATATGAGTCCGCCAAATTCTGCTGCAGGTGCTACAAAGAAGCTTGAAATACCGAAACACCATATCAAAAAGGTATACATCATCCATCCTGTACTTCATATAAATCACCTCACGTTGGGTACAACCAGAGTATAAAATTAGTTGGTTAGTTTATGATAATTCTCCAACAGTTGCTTGGAAAGACCCTAGTAAGGTGGGTGATTTTTGTTTAATGGAGTCTGGTGTGCTAATAAATAATTCAGTTGATCAATCAATCAATGAGGGATAGAACTGGAGCCTCCAATTCAGAACTTACGCTTGACCTCTTTCCAAACCATTAGACTTGTGAATATTTTCCTGTTAACGGTGGCCAGCTCTTTACAATTTTTTACCTCCACTTTCTACCCCTCCAAACAAGTAGGATAATCATTTTCTTCATCCCCCCTTCTTTGCTTTCTTCACCTCCGTTTCCTTTAGCTCCTAATTCTTCTTGCAAATTAAGTGTAAGGTTGACAAGCTGCAGATAAGAGATCTTCAGGCTTGTTTGCCTAATACAACAGTCTTTGGAAATTATTGTACAATTGAATAATATTTTCTTGCATTCACTCTCTTGCTTCTGGAGGCTCTTTTCTGCACTGTTTTGGCCAAGACATCAATAGCTGCGGAAAGAACTTCATTATAGATAGTCACATAGAGAGCATTTCTTTCATCTGCTGCTTAATTCTCATTTTGCTTTCCTTTTTAGAAGGTTTTCCTATTAATTTCTTTTTTCTTCCTCAGATTAATGTTTCTCTTTCTATGGGGGAAGGCAGTAAAGTCGTATTAAATGCTGGGAAAGGGGATTGCGTGCTTCACATGGGGCCTCTTGTAGCTGACACGAGTGTCTTCCTCTACCTCCCTTCATTCGACAAGCTAATTACCCCGATCAATGGTGTGTATTTCTTGATTCTAACAGTGGTGGTCTTTGGTGGGGTGTTAGCTTGCTGTGCATTTAGGAAGCGGCGAAGAAAGAGCGAGTTCAGGTATCAAGAGCTTGAAATGGGTTCAGGAGAAGGGACCAATATAGAAACCGCAGAAGGTTGGGATCAAGGATGGGATGATGATTGGGATGAAGAGAATGCTGTGAAATCTCCAGGTCAACATCATGTAGGAAGTATATCTGCAAATGGCCTCACTTCTAGGCCTGCAAATAGGGATGGTTGGGAACGTGATTGGGATGACTAGGAATCTACAATGAAAACGGTTTCGGAAGAGAAATACCTCTACATAAGGAGGAAAAGGAAACCAGGGGACATGACGATACCAAAAACAGGTACTTGATCCAATTTCATTCCACCTGTACACTTTTCTCATGAAAGGTAGCTTCAGTTTGACGTCGCCAGTTAAAGGTACACAATAAGTTAGTTGAAATTTTGAAGTTGAGGAGGTGGATTGTGTTGCCTTCTAATGCTGTTCCACTCAGATAGCCTTTACAGTTTGCTTTACATCCCAAGGAGTTTTTTTGAAACATTGAGCGATTCCCTTCTATTTTCCACTTATGTCAATTTGGTTGCTCTTATTATAACGTGATTTTTAGTTTGGCACAGAAAGTATCTCCGGTAGCAACTTTTCTCTTTCACATGAAAAGTGAATATTTCGCATTTTGGCCTTTTCATGTTTCTCTTGCTATAATTCGTTCTCCCAAGTGTCCATTTTTTGCGCATGCTCTTCGGATCAAGCTTTCCCGTGCAGTTATTGGAGTGGAGATTCCACACCGCAAGAATTTGGCATCCAATACAATTGGTTATCTGCTTTTCAAGTTTAAAACGCCTCGTAGACGTCCGTCCATGAATAGCGGCTAATAAGTTGAACCAAGTATCCTCTTCCATTCCAGTTTTCTTTACCTCGCACTTTTCGGTTCCGAGTGTTTAGTCTTTATCGCAAGTTACGGTTGTCCACCCGAACCTAATATCTGTGCTTTGCGCAGCGATTAGAATAGGAAAGCGAGAGTTCACTTCCCTACCTTGTCTGAGCTGTCAAATTGCCGTGGAGAAGTTGGAGGGAACTGTTCTGACAATAGCGCTGTAAGGCAAGAGCTAATATAAGCAGGGGCTCTTTACGAATTAGGGATAAAAAAAATTTGCATTTTACAACTATGGGTTCCCAGCGATTTATTTACGGTTTAGGGTCCCTTCGGCAGTTTTATTGCCGGATGGACCTGGTTCGGCACCATGGATGTGGAATGGGCCCCCTTTTCCACCCTTTTGATTGTGTCCATGAATGTGTTCTGCTGGGTTGCAAGTGTAGTCCGTGACCTTCTCCTGTCATCCTATTCTTCGCCTTCTCGTTCATCTTGTTGATCAGATTGGATACTGCTCTTCTCGTCGACGACTGAAGCTAAGGATAATTCTCCGAGTGTCGCATCAACACCCGAATCACAGCTCCCTCAATGTAGTCCCAAACACGAGCCACGAAACTCGGCGGCTTGCTCGATATCCCCTTCACCTTCCGCTGCGAAACAGTGAGAAAGGTGGTACGAGGGAAGAAGTTCGGGAGCCGGATCCCTTTGGCCTCTTCCAGGACCTCCAATTCTTCCAAAAGGAAGTTGGTCCTCGGGTCATTCTTAGGACAGTTTTGGAGCTCATCGGAGAATTGGTTCAGCATCTCCACCGGCCTGGCCGGGTAGTGCGTGTTCTTCCCTTTTGGGTACTCGTTGAACTTGCCTCTCAGCAAGACTTTCCTCGGTGACCTCTTTGCCGACCCCATGATCTGCATGAAGGCTGCCGTGGCCTCCACTGCCAAGGACAGATTCTTGGGCATCCTCTTGAGCTCGGCGACGTTCGCGTTCGGTTTGTTGTTGATCTTCTTGACGGTCTCTGACAAGCACTTGGCCATGATAGTGGCTTGGATCTGCGTCAGCTTCTGCGCCAAGATAGGCACACCGTGGCGGCAGCTCGGGAGCGAAGCTGCTTGGCTGCCGAACTGGGGCCTGTCCGGCAGTTTCTCTACCGGATGGATCCCTAAACTGTAAATGAATTGTCAGGGAACCGAAATCCGTAAAATGCAATTTTTTTAACCCCTAGTTCATAATATGCCCTATAAGTAGTTGTGTTTAGATCCGGCAAATTGGTCAACTTTTTGTTTGGGTTCTGATCGCGAATTTGCCATTTGATCCGAGGTAAGCTAAGGGTGGGTTTGGTTCAGCATTCCCAAGGGGTTTTGAGTCCTCAAAGCCTCTTGAGAAAATATTGGACTGTTTGGTTCAGCTTTAGGCCAGCATTTGGCCAAATGCTGGCTTTGGGAATGCTGAAAGCCCAATGCTAGTCCAACTAGCATTAGGCTTTCAGCATTTGGCCGAATGCTAAAATAAATTTTTTTTCTCAAAACTAGCCCCCACAATGGTAAAAATTACCAAAACCCATTTGCAAAGTTATTTTTAGCAAATAATATGTAATCCAAAGCCCGTTTTAAAATCAGTTTTTTCCAAACGCAATTAGCATTTTTCCAAAGTCCTTTAGGCTAAGGATATTTGCATTTCACCAAAGCCCATTTGAAATGCTGAACCAAATCCACCCTAAATCCCCTTTTGACTCTAGTTTTGACATGGGTTCGAAAGTGCTCCCCAATCATGCAAGAAAAGTTCGATAAATTCACCTCGTCTCCCGGTGAATTAAGTCTGAGCCCGAAAATAACTTCACTCAGAGTGCCATAATTCTCCTTGAATTTGTTTTTTCGTCTAATTACGTGATTGAACTTTTTTTTTTTTAATGATGAATGGTCAAGCAGAACTTTCCAATTTGAACGTGGATCTCTAATTTTACCTAATCGGTGGTGGCACACGATGTTTTGGTTTCCCATAGGAGAAATGGGTCTTTGGTTGTTCATGCTCTTCGTTAGGGGTGAATAGTTTTGGATTTCGTACACATTCTACTTGAAATTTGAAACTTACTCGTCAGAACATGTTTATCATATTTAGGAACCTAGAAACTACCTAACATGGCTTGGAATTATCCTGTCACAGGTTCTAAATTGTAATGAATTATATTTAATGACCATCGTTTATTGCTATGATTCATTGATCACAATTCATATTTAGATACACGAAGTAATATGAATATATATGAAACAACAACAAAATAAAAATCTTGGTCATAAAATAATTATCGAAAATGAAAGTTCACATTAGTGGTTTCATATTACACACCCATTAGTGGATGTTATAGAATACCACAGATTACCACATGATTATGCGAAGACATATATTAAGAAAAATACAAAAAAAATTGTTACATGTTTCACACATCATTTGGAATCTACCCGTTAGAAATAGGTTTTTCAATTTTTGAAACTTGGAACTTACTTGCAAACTCGAGAACCATTCTCATCTCTACTTTTGATCATGTAACACGAAAAGAAAAGAGAGAGAATTTCTTCGTATAGTCATGCCCGCCAAATCTCACTAGTTTCATCCTCCACGTGACTAAACCGACTCTATCCTCAGGATCGTCTTTATATTTGCACGGCCTTTTAATTGAGTGACTCTCTTTTTATGGGTTTCCTTTGAATTTAAAATTCTTGTTGTTTGTAAAATGAAAATTAGCCTATTTTTCGTTATTGGTCTTTAGCGCAACTTATCAATTCTTCATCACTTATACCTGGAAGGCTCACTTATGCCGTGAATTTGTTATTTGGCTATTTGATTAATCTTAAAAATGAAAGTCAAGTCTTCTTACATATCAAAGGATTACTGAATTTTTCCGTATACCGAAATATTTCTACACCAAGCATGAAGAGCATCTAAAAATATACGAAAGTAATAGCGTAAAGTATTATGCACATTAAGATACCTCGATATTTTTTTTTTCGTAAATGCCTCGTAAAATATATTTATTTGTTTGATCCAAAAATGAATGAAAACTTAAATGTCATTTAATTTTTTTTTAAATTTATGCAAAGCTTCGATTTATTTAATTTTCATCCTTTAATTATGATTTTATCCCAACGAAAATGGATTTTTTTTTGCGTGTTTTTATTCGATCATCCTATCTGGAGTATATGAAAGCAACATATAACAAAGAGCTTGATGGTGATATGCATACCGATAACGGAAGTTTGTAAACACTTGGCGGTGTTTAAAATTTGATTATGGTCAAAATTTTCCACAATATTGTCAACAACTATTCTAGAAATTCGCTCAATAAGGTGGATTTTCTAAAAAGAAGAAAATAGTACTTTAATATGAATGGTAATACCCACTTTGAAAGGAAAAAAAGGGAAAAGATGTGACATTATTAACAGTGGAGACTAGATCTTATATTAAGAAGGGGAAACTGAAAAACGAGAGAAAGTGAAGTTAAGGGCCACGACTTTAAGTATCAACTGGAAATTAAGGGTAATCTCACCATTAACTTACAATAGTTTTTTGGCCCCATTCATCAAGTTTATTCGTCAGGTGAAGGAAAAACACCTAATGTGATTACATCACATATTAGTAAAACAGATCACTGACATTTTTAACAAAAAAGAAATTATTTTTTATAACAAAAAATTTAATTATAGGGAAGAGAAATTTATCCACGTGCAGTGACAGGAGGTGTTAAAGCTTCAAAAGATACTTCCTTCTTCATCTGAATTCGAAGTTTGAATTCCACGGGTCTTAAATAGGCCATTCATCACCTAGCTCGAGCCTTAAATATTTGAATTTTGGCCAATTGAGTTAGAAATTATTTGAAAATACTCAGTCAAGTTCTCAGTCAAGGTCTAAACTCGCTGCTAAACGAGATCCATTCGGTCTCATTTGAAGCTAACCGTGTTGGTTTACCCTAATTACGAAATGAAACATATAGATTTTGTAATTACGAAATTTGGATGACAATTGAGACTCAAACCTCATGTAAATTGAGGGGACAATTTAGTTTGGTCTAAAACCACGAAATCGGCCCATTAGTTTTGACTTTTCTTTTTTTTAAGTCTTTACCTAGAATGATTGACAAAATTCACGTGCTTTATCCCTCAATACGGTCTAAATCATACTTAGCTATATGAAAAATCAAATGGGTATAATTTTATCGTGAAGAAATGCTGCTGGTAAGGTTGGGCCTTGATTATCACCCAAAAAAAAAAAATTAGGCCTTGGCCAAAGATTTTCTCAATATATTTAGGACTTTTTCTTTTTGCGAAAGAGTGGAGTCAACTGATTCTTCGGGAACCCTCAGAGAATTCTCTTCATACCATTATAACAAGACTTTCAGCTCAATTGTTGATAATGTCAATTAAATTGAAATGTAGTATAATTAAATCATAATTATTTCCAACTCAAAAGATTCAATCTAGTCAGAAATCACTTGATTTGCTGAGTAAAGTTGGGACTACATAGACATTTAAAAATTAATTAATTCTTAATAATTAGCTATTATCAAACAAAACTATATTTCGTTTCGGCACTTACTATTTAGTATTCATTTTTAGTGTCAATTTTTTTTTATTGAATTTTTAGTGTCAGTAGATAGGCCCTAATCTAGCGATTTCCTTGCTCGTAAAAGCTACTCCAGATGGAGGAAACTATCGATGCTTTTTTCAAATATTAAATCGGGCCGTCATTGACACAACTTATCAACAAGTGCCGACTATCATCAGCTCGAGCTGCTCCAATGTTCCCGGAAAGCAGGACTCGCCGTCGACGAGGTTGGCGTTCCTCTACACACAAAAAAAATATAGAGGAAAAAATCAATAAAAAAAATAAAATAAAATAAAGAAAAAGATGAGAAGCCATGTTCCCTCTTGGGCACTAAGCTTTATGGGCAGACAAAATGAATGTCATAAATCCCCAACAGTCGCATGATTTGGGGTTGTCCGACCCCATCAGTTTGTCCTTGCAATGTCAATGGAAAGTGAAGAAAAGCCAACAATCTAGTCTTTGCTTCTTTATCAAATTGCCCTCATTCCAAGAGGCCCTTTTCCCATTGCATGGATCGCTTTAAGCACGCTCTCCTATCATTATCCTTCCACTAAGACCAGCCCTTCCCAAACATCATGATTAACTTACTTTTCTTTTCTTTTTTTTTTTTAACAAAAAGGTTAAATTTAATTTGCAAAACTTTTGTTATAAGTAACCTTCGACCGTAATTCACCACTTGTGTGAACCTAGCGAAAGGAAGCTCGAACTAACTACAGCGAAATCCCACATGCCCATCCGTCTCATCAGTCCTGGGTTCATTGTGTTTTGAGTGGTCAGATCGTGATTCATCGACGATTTCCTACTGATGACTTATGGGGTCAGCATTTTTATCCAGGCCAAACTTATGTTTATGGTACTTCTTTTGGCGCTTTAGTTTACCTTGCTTAGCGTGGCCACAAAGGCACAAAAACAACTATAAACTACAATTGGCTTATTCGCCGGAGCTGAGTAGAAAATGGGATTTGATCATTGAAAAAGAAAGGTAAAGACATGAGAAGTTCCCGCTGCAAGACGTGATGTGATTGTTGAGCACTAATTACTACCACTCAATGCTTTTGAGCACCTCATGTGACGCCCTCTCATGGTGTCCAAAGCACATCAATTTTGTTCCTACAAAAAGCGTAGATTTGAAAATGTAAAACAGAAAGGGGGAAAAAAAAAGAAAAGCAAAGGAAAGGAAAGGAAAGCATTTGATTCTTTGGTCCCCCCCTGTGTCCAACACCATGATTTCCCAAAAAAAAAAAAAAGAATCTTCAAATTCAAGAATTCATCATCAGACTCCATCAAGATAAAAAAACAGAAGGGGGGGGGGGGTGTTTACTTGCGATGCAGTCAATGCTTCATGTGATGCAAGTGCTGGAGTGCTGTGGTTATGCATAATTGCACTCACTGGCCAAACATGAATGTTCATGATTCCTTTCCTGAGGAAGTTGACCATAGATATAACTACACTCACTGATGGGAGTTTGACTTTGGCATCAATGGAGTTCTGGCGGGTGAGCTGACACGGTTCCTCTAATTATGACACCATCAAAAGCAAATATCAGAGAAAAGAGGGGGAAGAAGAAAATTCATGTAGAGATTGTGCAAAATTTCAAAGTTTTCTAATTGCATTATGGCTTTTAAATCACGATAAAATTTAGCGTGCGGCTATCTTCTCTAAAGAGCTTAAATTGTTATAGAATTGCGTTAACTACACATATTTTTTCATGTTATAAATGTCTTGTTTTTCTCTAACAAAGTAAAACTCAGTTCCTAGTTAATTACAAATATATGTGTGACATTTACTTAAGAATTGATGAACGAAACATTATGTAACTTGTGCATGCAACAAAAACTTCAGAGCTAATTATGGTGACACCATCTTCATCAGAGTGGCATCAAAACTAACACGAAAGCTCCTCCATTTACAAAATCAGCACTCATAACGTGGTGCCTAGAACATTTTGAGATCATGCCCTGTGCAATGAACACACTGGTTGAGCTATTTAACCAGCCCGAATCCTCTCTTCTCTCCCATTGCAACTCTTTGGTTTTCATTCAAAACCGGGGTTGTTCGACCTACATTTATCTAGAACTTAGAAAAATGCACATCGAAATTGATCTTTAGGTTTAATGGCAAATTTATTGGTCTATAGCAAGCAGAGTATCACAAGAAACCTGTGAATTACACTAAATAGACTTGTCTGCACTCTGCAGATGTTAGTCAACGTGGACCATCAGTATTCTGTACCATGTAACTTGATGCTCATATGTGGACAACGTTATAATCGAAAACCAAGAACAAGAACCAAATTGAAGAGATTCAGGCCGTCTTTAAGTCGAAAGCAAAGTATATATGAAGGAGACATAACATTTGGACTCTTGTAATATCACACCAGTGAAGGAATCCACAAATACAGCTGTGACGAGAGGAAGATGCATGAAGTATAGTGAACTACAGTATCAAGATCTTTTCAAATCAAGCAAACTGGATTCCTCCGCAATGGCAAACTCTGTAGCACTGTATCGCTCTTTAATTTAAACAAAACTATAAGGTCATTGTATTTCCTCTTGACCTTCCGAGGGGCACTGGATCAACTCCAAAATGTTGACAACTTCACTCATATCTGGCCGGTTCGACGGCACCTGAGATGCACATATTAGACCGAGCTTTATGACAGGGATCGCCTCCTCAGGTGGAAAACTACCTCCGAGCCTCCCGTCAATGCATTTCTCCGCCTTGCATTCCTCTAATGCACCCCTCACCATGTCACAGAGCACCACCACATCATCCTCCATGTACTCCACTGGCCTCCTCCCCGTTATTACCTCCAGAACCAAAATTCCAAACCCGTAGACATCGCATTTCTCTGTTATTTTTACCGTTCGGCATGCAAATTCTGGAGCCATGTAGCCAAGCGCACTCTGGATTTTGCTGCTTAAGATACAACGGTCTAGCATCGGCAACAATCTCGCCAGGCCAAAATCACCGACCTTCACGTCTCCTGAGTCATCCAATAGAACATTTGTCGACTTCAGATTGTAATGAACCACACCCATCTGATGCAAGTACGATAATCCTTTAGCCATTCCAAGTATTATGCTGAATCTCTGCCTCCAAGTTAGGCTGCTTCTCTCATCCGCATCATGAAGATGTTTATACAAGGTCCCATTGGAAACGAATTCATAAATTAGAAGCTGCAATGATGCTGTCCAATAGTATCCTTCTAGCTTTACGAGATTAGGGTGCCAGATCTTTGCAAGTGTCTTGACCTCCCTCTCGAAGTCATCTTGAGACTTCATCAAACCCGAAGCTGTTAGCTTCTTGATTGCCACTGATCGCCCATCACGGAGGACTGTCCGATAAACAACTCCAAAACCACCACGGCCCAGCTCGGAGTCTTTGTTGAGCAATGCATGGGCTCCCGTGACAAAATTAGCGTCTTCAGAAAACATGACCAGTTTCCCATAATTTGGGTCAACAGTTGGCGAACAGCTGAAATCCTCACCTCCAGACACTGTGAGTGCCGGAGCAGAATGAGCCATGGAAGATCGGACATGGATATTCAGAAGAGTTATGGTGATCACCCCAATGGCAATAAAAGCTGCAGCTCCGATGGCAATAAGGGAAGATATGCTGAGTATAATACGCTTGTGATGGATTTTTGAAGAGGATGCAGCGCCTGCAGGGTTGGAAGAATTAGGGTTTAGGACAATGGGTTTTGGATGGACTGAGGGGCAGGAATCATTGACAACAGAGCCGCAAAGAGATGGGTTGTCGGAGACAGATGCGAGGGGAATGGTGTTGAAGAACCCGCCGACGGGGAGCTCGCCTTCCAGAAAGTTGTGCGAGATATTGAAATAGACGAGGTGTGAAAGATTTGCCAGCTCCTTGGGTAAGCTTCCGGAGAGATTGTTTAAGGAAAGGTCCACATACTCGAGATTAGTGAGGTTTGCCATGGCAGGAGGGACTGGGCCGGTCAGGTTATTCTGTGACAGGATCCTGCACAATATGAAAATATGACATAATGAGAGCATTTCCAAGATCATACCATCTTTGCATTCTTGTTTGAGAGAATGTGCAATACAAAAGCAAGAAATAAGAACCATCAACAATAGACATCGCGTCATAAATTTATTCAAGGGAAACAAGATGTGATTGTCTTCAATCATCTGGAAAGAACAAACAAGCCACATATTCTGAATTCACCATCCGTGTGCTTCTCACTCTATTCATGCCGCCGTGACATGTGAGTTATGCTTCCATTGACAGAGCAATTTGGCCAGTCTCCAGGTAGAAAAACCGCCTTTAAAGTTTGAAGATGCGACATGAAAGTGAATAGGATTTCTTTTTGGAGTTTGTGCCATATAAACCTCAATAAAATATACAGACACAAATTTGCTTAGGTCATTGGAGCTGAACTTTAGGCCACGCTACTATTGCAATGTATGTGAAGCAAGCAAAAGATATTAAAGCAGCAAATAAAGGACTCACAGCGAAGTCAAATTCGAGCATGTCCCAATTTGAGTCGGAATGTTTCCACTTAGGAAGTTTTTGTCCAGCTTCAAGTCCTTGAGTGAAATTGCTTCTCCAATTTCAGGGGGAAGGCTTCCATTTAGCCTATTGTTGCTCAAATCAAGAAACTGAGTGTACTTTAATACGCCTATGCTGGCTGGGATGGAACCAAAGAACAAGTTCCTCGACACATTCAATGACTCCACACTACTAAGAATGCCGAGGTTGGCAGGAATTTCACCAGAGAGAGCATTTGAAGATATGTCCATGACCCGCAGATAACTATACAGCCTTGTAGCTGGAAGTGAAGTATATTCGGCGCTTTTATCTACTCCATTTCCCAAGATTGAGACACCTCCAGTGTCCAGCTTAAAAGGAAAAGCACCCGTCAACAAATTCTGGCTAACATCTAGAACGGAAAGGTTCTTGCAGTTTGATATCGAGTCCGGTAAACTTCCGGTGAGAAGGTTCGTCGACAGATTTAGATGCTTAAGTGACTGGATATCTCCAATTGACGGTGGGATTGAACCAGAAAGTTTGTTTCCTGAGAGATCTAAATTCTCAAGGCTTCTCAATTCCCCAATCCAATCTGGAATCTCCCCTGTAAGTAAATTCCCATGTACATCAAGAGAACTGCATAGACCTAGTCGTCGCATCGATTCTGGGAGACTCCCAGAGAACAAATTCTCGCTCAGATCAAGAAAGCGTAAAAGCAAATTTCCTCCAATATCCCCGGGAATATGTCCAGTGAACCGGTTTCTCCGTAGGTTCACAACCCTAACATCATATAAGTTCTGAATTCCTTCAGGGATCTCTGCCTCCAGTAAATTTTCAGAAAGATCAAGCGATTGAAGCCCCCTTGAAAACCATATTCCTAGAGGTAACTTCCCAGATAGCTGATTGGAGGAGAAGTTAATGGCGACCAATGTCGAGCAATAGTTTAAAGAATCAGGGATCCGTCCCATGAGGCTATTTTTAGCAAATGAAACTACTCTTAGCGAGCCACATTGCTGAAACATTTCATCTGGGATTGATCCCGTGAAGTTGTTCTCGCTCATTTCTAGGACTTGCAAGGTCCCAATGTGGGTGAGACTAGGGTTGATAGGTCCACTGAAGTTGTTCTTGGAAAGTGACAGAACTTGGAGGAATTGCAACCTTAAAAGGCCGCGGCCTATGTGTCCGGAAAGAGAAAATCCATCGAGAGCAACCTCGGTGACTCGGTGAGACCTCGGATTGCATTTGATCCCAACCCAGTCACAAGGATGTTCAGCATCTTCATTCCAAGACGAAAGCTTATCTTCAGGATCGTGAAGCCCGGCTTTGAACACAATCAACCCCAAAACGTCATCATTGAATTCTGCGTCTAAAGCTTGCACGAATATCGGAGCAAAGAGAAGTAGAAGAAACACCCTGAACGCCATTCTTAGCTCAGTGCATAGAGGTAAGATATGATATGTAGGTCTCCAAGACAGGATTTTGAACAGTTTCTTCAAGGAAGGGAAGCACTAGGATTATGGCTCGTGAGGGTAGCTAAACGATCAGTGAAAGCAACAATCAGAGAAACAGATGACTGAAGCAGTAATGTTGCATACTTTGAAAGGTGACAGGGCAGAAGCAACAAAGCGCCGCAGAACAGAGCAATTGACGATTAACGGCCAACTCACCACCAGACAAAACGAAGCGCAATAGTTTTTACAATCTCAGAGGATGAACGGCAAGCTAAGAAGATACCGGCATGATGCTTTGGGGATTTCAGACAAAATACTCGCACTTTCTTTCCCTCAAGAAAGCAACTTTCCTCTAAGCACTGTTGTGTAACACGAGAAAAAGGTGACAGCAATACTCACAGGAGACCCAACAAAAAGCACCAGCAGCAACTTCAACAGAACGAAGACCCCACCAACCACAACGCAAGTTAATCACCAGCAAAATTAACCCCTTGGTAAGCAAGAAGAAACCCCAAGTCCAAGAAGAGCTTGCTCAAGCCTCACAGTCCCGAGGACACTAAGGGCATTTTCAAAGATTTGGAAGGAGCTTAGAACAGAGGCAGGGAGAGAGAGGCAAGTGGTTTTTGTGCTTCTTTGTGATCTTGGCTTGTAAAAAGAAGCAAAATTCAAAAAGAACCCAAAAAAAAAAAAAGGTCCTTTCTTTCCTGGTTCAAATTGCTGGGTTCGAAGGAAATGGGCAGAAACCGGAGAGTTCAGAGCGAAGATCGCCGAGAAAGGCGGGCGCAAGGCTCCAGGGTTGAATTTCTTTTGAAGCGCCTGTCAGTCCTGAGAGCCATTAAATGAAGAGAGAGAGAGAGAGAGAGAGAGAGAGTCAAGCTCAATAGAGAAATGGGAGTAAAAGCAGCGCATTTAAAGCGCTCAACGGCGAGACAGAGTAGAGTTGCTGAGAGCGAGAGGGAGCACTCTTCCCTGCCTTTGCTGAGTCTCTTTCGCCCTCTACTCATCTGGTCGAGAGTCTCGTCCGACGTGGCCTCCAACTATAATTCCTGCCTTGATTTTAAAAAATAACTGCTCGGACCCACTTTTTAAATACAACCCCCCCCCCCCCCCCAAAAAAAAAAAAAGAAGAGGCATTTTCAATATAGCGACTCGTTCATCATACCATGTGCCATCGATAGGTTGCGATTGCATTTTTAGCTGAATGTCCTAAGAGCACTTGTCCCCCAACAAAATTAAAACTCTCGTAGCTTATTGCGTTCACAAATTAAAAATAGTCATTTTTTTTTCCTCCTAAACTCTTCTTAATTGGGCTCACGTATTTATTTCATTGATATTAAAACTTTCGTTTCTTAATCCGATCCCGAATGAGTAGGCTCCAGACTGGAGGGCTAGAAAAGTTTTGAGTCGCGGGATGAGTTCTCGGTCCGAAACCGATCACCTCTAGCGAGAAAGACAGACGGTGCCAAACGCCTCGGCGAAATCCTCCCAATCTTTCTTACTCCAACGCGGTCATGTCATGGAAATAAGAATTCCAAATTTCTAAGTAAGTAAGACCTTGTAATAGTCGCAAAAAGGTAAAGTCGTCCAGGGGCTCACCATCCACGACAGAGAAAGCATCATTCTGTCCCAAGAACGCATTAATTCAGCTTAACTTCGACCTCACGTTTTTATTTTGGCCAACACGAGACTGACTTCCTTGCAAGCAACGATACATGAGTGGAGATGATGAGCGATTTCAGGGCCAATTTAAATTTTGCCTAGAATTCGAAGTTTCTTAATTCTTGAAATTCGGAACATATCCTTGCTTATTATATTCACCGGGTTCAGTATTTCGATTTTACGCCAAAATCTTGCTCTCTCTCTCTCGTAGTGATAACCCTCGGCAGCGACGGAGGCACCGTGAACCGGGACGGCCCAAGGCTAAGTCGCGGCGGAGTTACCTCCCCAAGGTGGAAAGACAGACACTGCAGCGTAAAGACACGCACGACGCTGCGTTTTGCATTACCTTTTTGTTAATACCCAGCGAAACGACAGTGCTCCCACGCCTTCCTCTTGCGAGACGGTCGAAGGGAACGAGAATCCCCGAGTCCTGCGACGCTTCGTTTTCGTTTCCACTTCCTGGCCTCCCTTGTTTTTTTTTTTTTTTTAATTTTAATAAAAAATAAAAAAAAAGCCCGTTTTTGGCCCGTAGCCTTTTTAACTTTTGCTCGTTTCTCTCCCTCCAAATTTGACCTCTTCGTGAGGACAAATGGAATGAATGAATAGAAACAAAGTCAGCACGCTCACCCACCATCGATATCGACGAGCAGCAGTACCTTAATAAATAAATAAAAAAAACGCCTTTTTTAATTGCAGTTTCTTGGAGGTTGCTTGCTGCGGATCTCACGTGAGTGGCGTGACGGGCCGGGCGTATCCTTACTCAGTTCTAACTTCGAGGACCAAAGATTTGATTATTGGGAGAGACGTGTTAATTCTGCCCGTCGGACCGATGCTACGGCGCTAAAGTCGGGTCACGTGAGAATTGAGCTCGAGACCGACCTCGTACTTTTCGAGCGAAAGGCGCTGAATGTAAGATCGTTTTCAACCACTTTGACGAAAGCCTTGAGCGAAAATTGTTGCGGGCTCGTTCTAGAGAACATGGCGTTATGTGTCGCGAGAGATCTTTATTGTTGTCGAGTCACTCCTGTTCAGATCACAGAGGAAAACAAGACATTTTGTCCCCACTTCCAAACGTGATTAGAGGGGCCTCAACATGGAAGCCGACGTCAATAGAGACGCCGGAACAAGAGCCAGCTGGGAAATCTGATGTCATATCAAAGAAGATGAGAGGAAGGGAGACGACTCCGGTGTCTTCATAGGAAATGATGATTAAGAGAAGCATCACACCGGACCGACAATCTCCGGGCACCCGGTTACCCATTTCTCGTTGGGTGACAAACGTCACACATAATGAATTTCTTCTTCTTATGCCTTATGTATTAAACCTACAGGCAGCATGGACAGAAGTTACAAGAAATCGTGCGAGAAACGACAGGGTCGACACATCACAAGCGAGACCATTATTTTGCTAATTATACTCGGGATAATTTGTCGTAGATTAAGACATTTACATTAACAGGACCAAAACCGAAACTCTCTTCTAATTAAATGGTTATATGATGACCCAAACGCAGCCTCATCGCGGGCGATGCTGCTGATGAGATGTACGCGCACAGGGTCGATCAGACTGCACGACCACTATCATTCAATTTCACATGGAGAGGGTCTGGAGTTCAGGCGATGAGTGACTTCATAGTTTTCTTCCTCTCACGCTACACAGGCGTCCGCCGCTTTCACAGGTTCCCATGGGAGGCATGAGTATGACTAGGCACCTCGCCCTGATTATCCAGCGGCATGTACTGAGCCATGATCGCCCTTATCTCGGAATCCATGTATCTCTGCACGAAAGTTCGACAAATATCAGAAGAGTCGCGATGCTGTTACTGGACAGTAACAAATGCATAGCAAAAAGGTAATCATCCACCGGTTCTTGAGTAAAATCATACCCTGATTCTGTACTTGTAAACTGCATAGCCCGCAAGTCCAGCAGCAGCCAAACCCAAAACAATAGTCCAGAAGAAGCCCCAGCTAAACTCAGTACGAATGTTCTTACCTGCATTTGAGCATCGCCAAATCAGAAGGGGCACACAGAAAATGCAGCACGTAGCAAATAAACATTAGATTTTTCTGTTCTGGAGAAAACATGCTCCTGCATTTCGACACAAACTGAGAAGCACTGGTCTGTTTTATTCCCTTATTTGCAACTAACAGGAAACTCGTAAATCAACAGAATAAACAGTCAGTAATAGAGCATATTCTCAGTTGCAGGTGTATATCCTAGCTGATGGTCTAAAATATTGTGCCAATTCATCACAAGGTCTAAGCTTGAACTGCAAAAGAACAGGGGTTCAAGGGTACTCACTGATACACATGTCATGTTCTTCCATGTATAATAAACCACCACTGCAGCTGCAGTCATAACCACCCCACGTGTCCTTGCATTTACATTCTGGGCACTGGCACTTCACTTTCTCTTTGCACTCGTCCACATCTAAAAAGATTGCGAGAAATAAGACAACGTACAGATGACCATCGAAGAATGAGGTGCTGCGACCATCCAAATGACATTTGGCAAAACAGGAGCTAAAAGGATGAGCAGAAAAGCGCCTAAACTTCGAAAAAATTTGCAATGTTTTTTTTTTCTCATTTTTTTTTGTTAACAAAAGAATTCCGCACTTTTTACTTCCCACTAAAAGACCTCCTCACGGAACCTTAGATCCTCTTCGCATATGCAAGGCATGATAGGAGCGGTATCCGCTTAAAATAGGATTCTCAGAATCTTGATGGTCACAGAGAACACACCATTCCCAATTGACTATCATTGAAGCGTAAACTGAAAGTCCACGAAAATGTGAAAAAAATCATTAATAGGCAGGTATATTAGAAAAATTTCATGCCATCCAAAACTCAGCGACATTTTTTCTTAACTTAGAATAATAAACTCCTCTTGGTCAGATGAGTACAAGGCAATTAGATTCAGTACCCTCACAAGATTGGACTCCATCTCCCCGAAATCCAGGAGGACATTTGCAGCCTTTTGTGTGATCGTCCTAGCAAATAAGTTGTGGAAAATCATAATAAAAACCAACTCCAGCAACAGCACCACAAATCTTACAGCATTAGGAAAAGCAAGACAACATTTGAACTCACAATGCAAGCAGAGAACGTCTTGCCGTTTCGTGTCTCCTTCCAGCATCCCCCGTTGTTGATTTCACACCGCAACGCTCCAGAAGCTAAGAAGCAGAGTATCAGAAAGGAAATTATGCAAACAGAACACAGCAAAATAAGTAAATTGGCAACGTCGTATTAAACTCCACAATCTTATATTATTTCCATAGAGAAATGATGATGTTGAAAAGACGTATTTACAGTTATGAGTGCTTAAAACAGATCTACAACCAAAGCACATTTACCTTCACAGTGAGTATAACCGTCACCAGTGAACTTCACACCTTGCACTATAGGGCATTCGCATACTCTTCCCCGGAATGTATCCTGCATAAGTGGCATGTATCAGAGACGTGGGAAGCACATGAATCAGAAACAACCTAAAACTAAATTAAGAGGATTTCCCATAGAATACACCAATCAAAGGTAGAAAAGATACCTTGCATGCAGAAATATTAGCAGCCTTGTCCTTCCAGCAGCCACCATTGTTCTCCAAACACTCATTTGTCTCCATTTCTGCAGAGATCAATGCATGAAAAGATATTTCATATTCTCTTCACACGACTCTCAATTTTCTACAATCACTTGAATATAATTATCTAAAGCAATTTATTGCTATGAAACATATTGCTTTAGGAATAGACAATTCCGATGGTGGAAATACGAGCTTATTTTGTTCAAAAGTTACAAATAAAAATTATTAATTTCTTTCGAGCGAAATCGTAGTTCTTACTATGTCTTAGGAAACGTAGGAAGGAAAGATAGTTAATATAACAACTTTTTATGCCAAGAGTTCTTTTTAACTGGGATAAACTGTTAGTTGTTATTACAACATGATTCAAGTTTTTGTTTCCTAAGCCACCAGCACTAATTTATTATGCAGAAATGATTTTGAGGCTATAAGAACATGAACTTAATAATGTTAATTTTCAAAAACAAGGAGACACCGCTAAAAATGTATGTCCTAAAATAGTTTGAAACCGTCTTCTTTATATCATCCAAAGCTTGAAAAAACGTCGCGCCATTTCAAAATCAGGAGAAAAAAGGAACTTTTCCAAAGAAGAAAGATTCAGCTTAAAGGATGGAGAAGAAAATGAAAGAAGATACAAAACCGAAAGAGAGAATGAAGGAAAAGACACTCCTCGGCATAGTCAATGTCCTAGAAAATTAAAGTTTCCACATAGTGACAATTCTAAAAATTGCTATAATGCTCTCTACTAATTAAATAAAGCAGCCAAAGAATAAAATTGATGTCAGACGTACAAGAATTTCACAAGCAGAAAGCCAATCAGTCAGACTTTCCTATAGGACTAGGGCGCAGTTTTTGGCATGTTTTAAACAGTAAAGCATATACAAGAGCCTCATTTAAGAAGGCATTCGAAGAGTACCTTGACTAAGACAAATAGCCGGTTCAGTGGTCTCCTGGAAACCAGAGCAGATGGCCTTCAGGACTGCTATTCTGTCTAACTTGCCTGAAACATGAAAACAGACCATTGAAAAACTGAAGATCCAGAAGTCTTACTACATTGTCAATTAGTAGCTTGTTACCTCTATACTGTCCGTTATTTATAACAAGAGTCGGCAAAATAGTTACATCTCCACGAGCACCCTTGCCAATCTGGCATAATTCGAAATAAATACGAAAATTAAATACAACGATATGAAGAGACTACTCGGCAAGAAGCTGTCTATTGCTCGTGACAAAAGTTGGCAAAATAGTTACATCTCCAAGAAAACCTTAGCCTATTTGGCATAATCACATATGGAGATACAATAAATAATCAAAATAACACACAGTCAACTCAGAAAAAAGGTAAATAATTACCTGTGCTTCTTGTTCAGCTTTAAGAACTGGATTGTCCACATCGGCCTCAGGGTTGCCTATGCATTCATCTATCTTCTTGAGATCAACACCTTGACATAACAGAAGATAAAACCATCATAACTGGAAATTTCTTTTCAATAGGGAAGGAAAGATACAACCAACTTGAGAACAGAACTTCTCTATAAGGTAGAAGTCGGAACCTCGGGGACTGAGTAACCTTTTTTTTTTTTTTTTAATTTTAAAGCATATTTGGTTCAAATACGTTACATAGTCCCAAAAGAGTACATAAGCAATGCTATACCCAAACCAAAAAGGAAACTAATAAAAAGCCCTTCAAGAATAAAGTAGATTGTAAAGTGTAAGGAAAATCGGATGAGAAAGGAACAATAAAAGGAGACTTGCCAGTACCGTAGCCAAAAAGCACCATCCAGAGATGCAAAAACATGAACCAGACAGATAAAGAGGAGGATTCAGATGGATGAGAAGTGAGTCAGACCTCCATTAGCAGGAACACGAAGTTTAACAGTATTACAGTAATGAAACTTTAATTTAGAAACAAAAATATAGAAAATTGCGAAACAGATGTTGGATATACACAAGAAAGTCTCAGCTGCATTCTCCATGAGTGCGACCACAATCATCATACTTTTCCTATTTTCCCACTCTTAGATCAGTTAATAATTCATGTAATATACTGAACTGAATAGCGCACTTTTTAAGCCACTAGGCTCACAGTCTATTGGTTACAAACATCTCATGTTGGACGTAGGAAGTTCGACTGAGCTATTTATGTTCTATTACCGTATTCTTCCAGGAAGTTCAAATGAGAAGCTTGTTAAGAGATACTATACTTCACCAAAATCAAGATCACAATTAAAAAGGCAATCCATTAATTTTTTTTGAGAAGATACAGTAGCTAGTCAGACTGGCCCTGTCTATCCTGAAGGAGATTCAGCAGGTAGTACATGGTTCATCCCTAAGGTACCAATTTACTATTTCTATAGCGAAGACATGCGAAAATATCACATTTTCTAATGTATTAACTCAGAAATCAAGAAAACCTTTTCAATGCTTTAAGTGAATGCAAAGTCAAAGGGAGTCCTGACAAGTGCATGATGCATCAGTACCCGATGACATCTAAGAATAACTAACTCTTACCAAGAGACTTTATGACTTGATCTGCACATTCCTTCGTGTACTTTTTCTCTTTCATTGGGCAGCGGATCGCAAAGTCAGTCACATAGTCCCACCAAAGCCATGGCTTTCCACTTTCGTTTGCCACTTTGAAGAAACAAGCTTGGCGTAAATTCTGAACTACGACATCCTTTCCATCATATCCTCTGCTAAAATCTTGCTCAGGATCAGGAGAACAGTATCTCCCATAATTGATGCACTGTGACTTGCACTGTTTGCTCAAAAGAAAAGCTTCTGGGCAGTACCAAGTTATATAATGAGGGGTGAACTGAGTATACCCTTTCTGCTCAAGAATTTGCGCCGCTCCTTTAAAGTTCTTAACAAAGTCAATCTGACCGTCGCATTTTGGCCCACACTCGTCATTGCTATTTGTCCAGAATTCATACTCAACCCGCTCATCAGGATGAGGAAGAGCCTCAGTCCAATCAAGATTGATGTTAACCATATTACCACCAGACAAAGCTTTTTTTATGCTATCACCCAAGTTTTTGCTGATAAGGGCCGATGGAATAGTGATTTTCTCAATATAATCAGCATCGGCTTTCTCTTCTTCGGGAGTGTCCATGGTGATCAACGGTTCTTCCCTATCATCTGAAACAAGAATGGCAGCTGCTCCACCATTCTGGGCATTCCACGCCTTCAATGTAAAGTAGCAATCTGCCAAATTAGCAAATTAACACGTCAATTGGTATTTCAGAGGCAAGGGAAGTCAGAAACATCCTTCAAATTCCTAGCTGCAGAGGTGCACTTTAAGTACTACTCTAGCATTAATCTCGGGAATGAAGAAATACACTCCTAGAATCCACATAATAGAACTTCAATAAGGCTATTAGAGGAAAACTACTACCGGAGAACTTCAGAGTAATTAAATGGACAAAAATTCCAGGATTATGTTCTAGTCTCTGAAAGACTGGCTTCAGAAGTATAGAATTTCATACTAAAACGATTAAATTCCTTAATGGTCAAAGCACGCAAGTCTTAATTGTTGAGATTTCCGGCAACGAGACAGAACAATCGATCAATTTGATCACCCACGAACCAAAGACGTAACGATATACCAATTGCACAAAAAGAACCGACCGACCGACCAATCGAGTGCGAATTGTGAATTTCAAGGGACAATAGAGTATCGAATGACCATACGAAACTCGAATTGCAACACTAAAGGAGCTAAATACCTCAAATAGAAAGCCAAAAGGTCCTAAATCGATGCCAAGCATATACGACAAACGCACACAAGCTCCAGGCCAGAGACAAAACAGGAATTACTCAAGACCCGCGAAACTAACCTCCGCGATCGGTGAGGACAAAAACTGGCAATCCACCGGGCTTAGACTTGAAGCTGACGTCGAATTCGTCAAAGCTCTTGCATGCCTTCTGATTCGCCTGCGGGTAAAGCACGGTGCCGACGAGCGTCCCCCCGTACTGCGGGACGCCGAAGTTCCCGATCGCGCACTCGTACGTGCCCCTCATCGAGTTCGGGGTGGCCACCTTCAAGCTGTTCTTCTGCACCACGAACCTCCCCGCGCAAGTGCCCCACAGCAGCAGCCATACGGTCAGGACTAGCCCTAGCTCCCCCCTCATCCTGCGCCTCCGCTGTTCTCCTCCAATCGACGGAGCGATCGAAAGAGCCGCGCCTCTTAGATCGGAGAGGGACCCGAAACTCCCAATGCTATGGAGGGAGAACCCAGTAGTAGGATTAGGAGCCCGAATCCAGAAGCGCTGAGGAGAGCAAAGAATCGTTTAGCTCCGAATCAAGCCGTGGCCTTTTTGCTCCGTCAAGTCTTCCGTGTCGAGCGCAGAAGGAGCAGAAGAAGAATAAAAGAGAAAGCTTTCCTGGTCGCAAAAGAGCGTGAGATGTAGGAGGAGACGTGCTCAAACGACTCGCCGTAGTAGCAGAAACCCCGCCGAGCCGTTATTCAACGAAGACTGGCGGTGGTCGATATACGAGATTTTCTGAACTTTTTCTCGTGAGATGATATGCTCTCGTATCGTGGAGATATGGAGGCACGCCTCCCATGCGCTTGCATGAGATCCACGTGGGGTTTCCTCATCACGCGCCTCCGGCGGCTTCTGCTGGTTGCGTGATCCCCCGCCCACAACCCAACACACACGCACACAAAAAAAGAAACTGAGATTTTGAAACTTTTTTTTTATTAATACCTTGAAGAAACCTCAAAATTTATTTACCTGTGATAAATTTATCTCAAATTACCTTTTGATCATAAAAAAAACCTAAATTGATATAATTATAATAAATTTACTCCAAATTGATACATATGTAACAAATTTATCCTCAGTTAATCTTTCTTGAATCTAACTATTAAATTATTGAATTGGATAGCACATGACAATTCATGAATATACTGATTTGAGATTTTTATGCTCTATTTTTCATAGGTGCATCAATTTGAGATTTTTTTTATGATATTAACTTAATTTAATGGAAGGTAAATTTGTCACATGTACCAGTTTGAGATTTTTCATGATAAAAAAACTTACTTTGGGAAAATTTTTCACAAATATATTAATTTAAGGTTTTTGACAATAAAAAATAAGGTAAATTTATCATAAATATACCAGTTTATGGGTTTTTATGGTTAAAAAATAATTTATGATAAATTTATTATAAGTATATCAGTTTGGAGTTTTTCAAGATATGAACTCTTTTTTTTTATTTTCTAATTATGGAAGGATGAAAAGGCCGGTTTTGTTACGGAATTAGAACGGTCTTATATAATAATCGGATAACTTAGGAATGAAGTATACTTCTCAAGGAAGTATTCGATCTTCTCTTCCCTTATCATCGAGATTGAATTTTTCATTTCATGCTATTAATGCGATAAAATCGCGTAATATTGATGGGGGGGCGTCGAGTCAATAAATTAGAGCACGAGGAAATTTCATTTTAAATCTCGAACGATGTTTTCGCTTTATTCTCGCGAAATAATGGAAAGCGACCTATTTGGTCGGTTGCGTTCATGTCATTCTCTTACGCGCGAAGACATAAAATCAATCTACCCCCTTGTCCGTTAAACCTTATGTTATGAGATATTACAAAGAATTTATCATTTCGAAAAGGTACAAATTATTTTAACGGTCACCCTCGACATATAGTATCCGCTAGAAAGAGGAGTGGATGTGAATTTTAAGCTATCAATCTATAGAGATGAGTATGGTTCGAGAGTAGAATTCGGAATCGGATTAGTTTTCGGTTTCAAGATGCAAGTAGGTTTTGGGTTCCACAGACGAGGGAATCGATCGATTTCAACGGATATGTTTTGAATTATAGGTGTTTTTGCATGATTATAGTCTGTAGAGGTGAGCATGGTTGGAGAGTAAAATTCGGAATCGGATCAAGGTTTTAAGATGTCGTTATATAATCTAAAAGCACTTATCTGAACTTTTTTTATTTTTAGCAATGTACATAACTAAGATATTTACTTTGTTAATGTTTCATATATTTTTTTGTGTTTAAATATAAATAGTGACGATGGATTTGTTAATATGTCTTGAATTATTTATGGGCTTTTGGCCAACATTAGAGTTTGGGGCAGTAGTACGTGTGTGTCTATTATTCTTTCTCAAGTTATTATGTGAAAAGGCATCTTTAGCTTTTTGAACCACATTTTGCAATTCTTAGATTCCAGTGCATTTTACTTCTCTTCTTCTCATGATTTTTCCCACACATGTTTCCACGTAAATTTTTGTGTTTTTTCTTCTTCTCAGTTTTAATTTCATTTTAGTTTCCGCATTGTCATAACAATTAGGTATTAAAGCCTTAGGGTTTTTCTATTTTGGTCTTATGATTATGGCTTCAAATTTAACAACAAAATTTGATATTGAGAAGTTTGATGGGAGCTATAGTTTCAACTTGTGGCGAGTTCGTATGTTAGTTGTTCTTATGTAGTAGGGTTTGAAGATAACTTTGTTTAGTAAAGGGAGGAAACAAGAAACCACCTCGAATGAAACATGGGAAGAATTGGATGAAAAATGCAATGCTTCGGCTGCAACTTAGGTTCCCGTTTGGCAAGGAAAGAACTTCATAAAAAAAATACTTTTGGAGAAATCATTTTTCAGGAAAATAGTTAGTTTTTCTATATTTGGTGATATGGGTCGAAATTGTTTTTTGGTGTTTGGATCTTATTTAGAAAATGATTTTAATCTCATGACTTTTTTATGCTAAATAAAAATCTCAAAATTTTAAAATATATTGTTTGTGTTATTTTTTTTTTCTTTCTCCCTCCATTGTGATTGGGCGATGGCAACCACGGGCAAGCTTAAGCTCGCCAATCACCAACCTTTGGCAAGCTTGAGCTCACTTGTCGTTGGCCTCTAGTGAGACTGGAGCTTGTCGGCCCACGTCACCAACTGTCGTAGGCTCAACGATTGGCAGAGGAAGAAAAGAAAAAGAAATAAAGAAAAGGAGAAAAAATAATATAAAATATAAAATGTAAAAATTATCAAATATTAAAAAATTTGATATGAGTAACTCCGGAAAGTGGTTCCACCTCTTTATACATTTTAAAAAAAAAATTCAACATACGATCACTTGTATCACTTATGAAATGAATGAAAACAAAATATTTTCATTATTTACAAATATATTTAAGACATAAATCATTGTTGATAATAAAAGAATTTTTCATTAATTAATTATTTCAAACGATATAAGCGATCATTTTTCAAAAAATATTTTCCAAATGATTTATTTACTACTAAACAAATGGAGCTTTAAGAATTCACTTTTCTCAATTTTATGCATGAATTTTTCGTTGACTAAGTCATTTTCGACAAATCAAATGAATTTTTCGAGAACCACCTAAAGTTCTAACTAAAAAGGTGAAATGATTTTTCATTATATCAATTGAATTAAAGTAATAAGCCTCCCAAGTTGGGAAGCTAGAAAGTCCTTTCACTGAAATAAACGCACCTTTAAAGATTCACATGCACAACCCATTTTGATTCGAAAGTTTTGGTTACGAAAACCAATTTATAGTAGGGGTGATCATGGTTCCAAGATAATCCGAGAATTGCATAATCATATCGGTCCAATTAAGGCTTCAAACTATGTATGGTAAATTCCAATTTTCAAAAATGAGAGAGCTTATTTCGATAAGTGCGAATCAAGTTCCAGGTACCTAGAATGTAGAACTTGAAACCTGAAATAAGTCCTTGTATTTTTGTTGTTCAATATTTTCGCGCAATCATGCGGTATTCCGTTGCTTCCGGTGATGAGTTTGTAATATGGAATTACTTGTTTGAACTTCCATTTCTAGCGATATCCATTACCGAGACTTTTACTCAGTTAATATTTCATATTTTTCATGTGTTTATATATGAGTTGCGGTAAGTGGTTTACAAATATTAGTTATTAAAGTTGATGATTCATTATATTCATTCAAATAAGAATATAGGCGGAATTTGAGTAGATCCTAAAATTGATCTTGAAACTTGTGATAGAGAAGGTTTCAAGTTCCAAAAATTGAAGAATCAATTCCAAAGGATAGGTTCCGCTCACCCCTTGTCAAACGCAATATATTCTTTCTTTATAAAGGCCCTCTAATGCGATGCTTCATTGCAACCTAAAGAATCACATGCACCACCCATTTTGATGGGAAAATTTTGGTTGTGAAACCAATCCATTGAACCTCGGACCCCGCCGCCCAACCTAGGGACTCAAGCCCCATAAGTAGGACAACGGACCTAATGTCTGGATTAGAGATCACGGAGGCTGAATTGCGGATCACGAACCTTATATCGGGACCTTGCCATCAGACGGCAAACTCCGGTGACTTAATTCTAAGACCGTGGTACCTAGACTCGATACCTAGGTGCTTGAACATAGGGACATTGAGGGTTGCACCCGGGACCTCAACATTTCTATGAGGGACCATAAAGGTTGGACCCGAGGCCTCGGGGTTGGATTAGGGATCTCCGGGGGCTAGAAGACGTCCAATCGGGAGTAGAGATCCGAACCTAGGCGCCTAGAACCGAGTGAGTGCGGTTCCACAACAATTTTGCATAAAGCCACTACCTATAAAGGGTATATTACTCTTAAGAAGTTAAAAAAAAGAGAGAGTACAAATTTAAGTTCATAATTTTGTAACTATTGTTTTGAATATTTCATTTGAACCTAATTAAGTATTTGGGCAAGAGAAATACTTTTTTCTAATGGCTCTTTATTATAATTGCAAGCTATTTAAATGCTAAGCAAGAAATTTTCTACAAAAATTCTCAATTGATGTTGGCTCCATTAATTTTTTGAAAAATGGAATCTTTACCTAAAACAAGATAGATTTCCATGCTAGGTGTATACATGGGGTGTGTTTGTTTCTAGAAAAATTAATGATTTGGAAAATATTTCTCTAGATATAATCGCTTGTATTATTTACAAAGATGAATGAATGAAAATAAATTTCATCATCCATGATAATAGTTAGGCATAAATTGTCGTCCATAATGAAATATCTTTTATTGACATATTATTTCAAGCAATCATTTTTAAGAAAATATTTTTTAAATCCTTAATTTTTTTTGCAAAACAAATAGGGCCATATTACCAATCGAAAATCACATTTTCTAACGGAAAAAAGAAAAAGGAAAAAAAGAAAATAGAATGGAATCATTAACACATTTAAAGTAAGATTTAAGAGAATGCAATGCCAAATGGGTACTTTACAAACACACCTGACAAATGCAATTTGAGTTAATTATTTGATTGGCATCTTCCAAAGAAAATGCATGCGTTTTTTATATATACTAACTCGAAAATTGATCTAATGTAAATTTGAGATAGAAAATAATTGTTTAGACCTATCACTGCCTTAATCTATTTGGTACTAGAGGAGCACTCTCTAGTCTCTGCGTGTGCAAAAAGCCAAATATTTGCGTATGTTTAGAAAACCTAAAGGTTCAGTTTTAACATTTCATGAGAGTGCATCTTTTGTTTTAGAGAGATTTCATTATTTATCCATTTTCAACATTGCCACGGAAAGTTAGATTGAAAAAAAGGGAGGTTAATACCACGAAAAATTCTAAACCAATGCACTTATAACAAATTTACTTTAAAGTAATTTTTTGATCACCAGAAATCTCAATCTGGTATACATGTCTCAAATGTAGCCCAAACTAATTTTTTGACCACAAAAAATCCTAAATTAGTATATCTGTGATAAATTTACCCTCTGTTAGTTTCTAACAAATTGGGTTAGTTTAACAAAAAAATTTTAAACCAGTATACATGTGACAAATGGATGGTAAGAACTCCAACTCGGTATACCCATCAACTGTCACGTGTCATCTAACTTAGTAATTTAACTGTAAAATTTAAAGAAAACTAATGGGGGATAAATTGTTATAGGTCACTTTGAGGTTTTTGGTGATTAAAAAATTAATTCAATGTAAATTTATCATATGTATACTAGTTTAGGATTTTTCGTGATATCAATTCGAAAAAAAAAAAAGATTGTACACAATTGTGATCAGTATATCAGTGGGGTAAATATTTCTTTGCATAAGCGGGTGTTAGAGAATGACCCACGTACAATTATTGTTTTTATCGTGTGGTTCATTTCATAAACCCCATCGATATTTCCGTTCCGAGATCGCTTGTGTAAAAGAACTTCTGCATGATAAAAATTGCTAAGGCGTGTAGGCCGAGTTCGTTGATGAATAAATGTCTGTGATGGTTATGGAAAAAGGAAAATGGACAGAGAAAAGAACTCAAGGTACGAAAAACATACATATTATTTATCGCATTGCGGTGGTTGACCGTCTTATTCACGGCGGCGCTAAACGTCGACAAGGGATGTAACCAAGATAGGTAAAATGAAAAGGAAAAAGAAACACAGCATTGATTCGGATCGGAGCGGCTCAGTGCAAGGCGGAGCTCCTGGCGGCGGTGGGTTCAAAACCCATCTTTATTTTCCTCATGCCGAGCCACGAAATCGCTCGTTCACGTTCATCTCACCCTACAACACAAGAAAGTCATGCATGGCTCAATGCTTGCCATTGCTGAAACCGTTGTACGAGGTGGTAAGTAAAAGGGTACCTGTTGCAGTCGGTGGAGGGACTGATCTTGTAAGGGACGTTGACGCCGCATTTGCCTGGGAGCGCGGACACGAGGCCGGGCTTGAGGCCCCGGATGTTGCCGGCGGAGGCCTGCAGGCACCGGCAGGTGGCCTGGCGGCTGGAAGTATCCCTGGCGGCGTTGTTGAGCGACCTGATGCCGCGGCAGCAGGCTGGGGGTACCGACCCACCGGCCCTCAAGTACCCGATGCAAGGGGCCACGTAGCTCACCACCTGGCCGCAGTTCACCCCTGACTCAGCAAGCGGCGCGACTGCCGCAAGGCCGATCACTAGGGCCAGGCACAACAACTTGAGGCTCGCCATGTTGGGGGGACGAAGTGCAATGTGATCGGGCAGTGCTGTTTGAAGTAGAGAGTGAAAAAAGAGTGCATGAGGGCTTCGAGCTTGAGGGTTGGTTCTTATAGGAGGCGGAGGTGAGGGGGTCGGTCGATGGCTGGGCCTTGAATTGAATGCTGCTGCCATTTGCGGTTGAGATGTAAGTAGAACCCATGCTTCACATGCACTCCACACACATTATTTTTGCCTCACCTAGGGTTTTTGAAGGAGTTTGTTTCATCTTAGCATGAATATATGTTGATTACAGAGGAAATTCCCCAAAAAATTTTAAACATACTGTACCGTGAACAGTTCAGCTCTAAATATTTCAATTGTACCAATTTAGTTATAAACCTATTGAACGATTTATCAATTTAATCATAAACCTTTCAATTATGTCAATTCATTCCTAAACTTTTAGACGATTTCTTAACTAAGTCCTGAAAGTTTTGACAATTGTCAATTTAATAATCTAAATAATAGATTTAAGACAAAGTTAGCAAAATTTCAAAAGGTTTATGATTGAATTGATATAATTAAATTTAGAATTAAATTGATAAATTGTAAAAAAAAAATAGGACATTTTAGATAATTACCCCATATATATGTACATATATGTATTGTGTACATATATATGCAAACACCATTAAATGCCGGTTCCCATGCCTTTGTGTAGACCCACAGGAATTGCTAGCCTTCAATGCTGTCGGATCGAGACCATCAGATTCAGGAGTGACTGACCCCACCTCTGCAAATCAAATTGAAAGCTTTTGAGATAAGGTCTGTGCGCGACACACAAAGCGAGAAAGAAGAATGCATCGAACCACCACGGACAAGAAACCCTAGGGCTAACAATTCTCAATAACACGTATAGACAGAATGTATTTATGTACCATGTAAAGATCTAATATTGCGTGAGGTGCTGATGACAACATTGTTGCCAAACGGATTGAGCGTGTTCATTAGCATTCGTCTGGTGATAAGTAGATCGAGGCCTGCCTCGACCTCGATCCCGGGCTAATATAAGACTAAAGAGGCATCTCTCGTTGCCAAATGGATTGAGCATGTCCATTATCATTCATCATGTAAATAAGTAGATCAAGGCTGGCCTCGATCTCAGGCTAATTCAAGACTAAAGAGGCATCTCTCAAGTCTCTCTCGCTATTGCATTAGACCGCCAAATGAACGATGACAATGGATGTAGCCACAATATGTTGAGCCTCAGTTGGACTACTTGCCCATTTAGCCATCAATGGTAGACAGCAATTTTTGTTTTTTGTTTTTTTTGACTGAGCAAACTTCATGCTTGAATTTAAGCAAGTAGGGTTCATTTTCAGTCCCCTTTTATCAATGCATGGGCCAGCTGTAAGCCGAGCCAAAAAGTTACCTCAGAAAAACGCGCAAGCGCAGACCCTAATTTGAATTGACTTGGAGATTAAAACTTATCAAAGGTAAGTTCTAAATCAGCTATGACCTTAACTTGCTAATAATTTTTGAATCACATGTTTTGTTTAGCATAAAATTAACTCTGCCATAATATTTCTTTCATTCTCCAACGTTCGAAAAATGAGTTGATGAGAAAATCTTCACGTAATCAATGGACGCTTTAATTCATGAAATTTCATTCCTTTCTTGAAAATCAGTAATCACTTTACAACTTGACCTGATACAAGATCTGTTTCCAAGAAATATGACAAATCATGCGTACTCTCTCTCCGCTGCAAGACTTGTTAGAGTGGAAGTTATTAAAGCAGGATCCAAAAGCTGTTACAGAGAAGTTTATACAAACCAAAGGTAAAATAGGACTTTCTTAACAATGCATGAAGTTGTAAACACACCCATTACACGAATTTATCATGCTCAGCTGTGTCAACAAAGATTGCATGGCCAACAGCTCCAAACTTTACAACAGAAACAATGCCAACCGAGATCATTTCTGATGATATTGAAATCTGTGGCAAAAGTTACAACTTAAGCAAATTAGCCCCCAACCTAGCTCCTAGTTCCAAGTCCCATAGATCGATCCTATCTGATAAGCAATACTGCAGAATGACATTCAAACCAGGAAATGGCACTGCAATTAAAGAAACATGATCTCTACATTCTAAACATCTTCTGCAGATGATCAGATCACTTTTATGTGCTCCATCCCACCTTTTTTCTTGCTCATCTCTTGTGACTCTTGTCACCCATAAGCAAAAAATTTAGAGCAAAATTTGCAATTACCTAGCTTCATGAGAGAAAGAGAGAGAGAGAGAGAGAGAGAGAGAGAGAGTGTGTGTTTTGGAAACAAGAGGAATTTGCAAGTTACATAGCAGATCAATTATCAGGCCAAAGAAACACAAATGCACAACAGGTCAACTAGAATCAAGATGAAGAAAATAATATGGAAATCAGACAAAGACGCCCAGGATGTTTATAAAGACCAAAATGTGAAAAGGTAACAAAAGACAACATTGTTTTTTATTTTTTATGAAATGAATTAAAATGAAAAGATGTCCTAAAATCTGAGTAATAGCATAATTATAAAAACTTGTTAATGGTAATGAATGATTGATTTGACTTTTTATGGATAGTTTAGAGACTAAATTGAACAACTCGAAAGTTTAGGAATTAAATTGCACCTTTTGCAATAGTTCAAGATTTGTGGTGACTTTCTCCCTTGTTTGATCAAACAGATGAGCCATATTGACTATTTAGAAATAGCTCGAGCCATATTAAACAAATTAAAAGTTTAATAATGACATTGCACATTCATCCAAAGTATGAACTATCAGTATCATTTTTCCTTTCTATATATAAAAGATATTACCTCAGTGTAGTAATTCACGAGCAAAAACTTCTCTAAAGCTCATCTCCATGCTAGCAACAGAAGAACTTCAAGCAACTAAAGAGGGGGCAACTTAGAATAACCTCAAGATCAATGACATGGGCAATTAAGCAAAAAATCATTGTGAACGGAAAGTTCCATTTCGCGAACCAATGAGTCACTACTGTTGTATCTAATTACCACTTATGGAATTTCAGGAATTAACTGTATATCTTAAGAGCTTTTACCAATAATTGCTGATTAGCACTCAGCCACAAGTATGTGTGCAATATTATAAAGAGAACTCATGCTGACACTCACATATAATGTATTCTTAATATCCAAAATGTAAGATATGTCTACTAATTGCCAAAAAAATTCAGCAAAATAACAACAAAAAGAAAAGGAGAGAAATCAGACATTTTCTTCTAGCTTTCATCACATAAAGCATCAACATCAACAACATCAAGATCACCTTTATCCCAAACCAGCATCAAATTCAAGAAAATATCATCCAGAATAGACTTTGCTTGACAAAGACATAAAGCAAAAGGTAACAGACAGGTGATTACTACTATTGGTATTTCTGAGCCACTTCAATTAGCAAGATATGCTAAAACGGGGTAGCATATATATTACTCGATTGGGATCCAAAAGACATCAATGTTCATGATGGGATCATAGCTAATTAGAATCTGGTCATGTCACAAGCAAGGAAAGATGCATGTCCAGTTATCTAAATGAACAGCAAGAGAAAAGGGCTAACTGACATTCTCAAATCATCTCTCTACATATTGTAATGAGAGCTAGTACTGAAATCTGATCTAAAGTAGGAATTCTTAGAATGAGCTCTTGGTCTTTTACCTGTAATAACTGCAGGAGGATATTATTAAAAGAGAAGCTTCCATGAAATGTTAATGATTACTTCAAGCAGATTTGCATAAAAAAAATTTCCTTGTCTACATTGATAATAAACAAAAGCACCCTCAATTTCAGTTCAAAGGGAAAATTGAAGTCGGATCAGTCCTTAGGATAACCATTCCCATGCTGATTCTTTCACAATTTCCATGACATTGGATGCAAAAAGACTTTCTGAATTGCATAACTTCAGTACAATCCTAGAGTTAGTGCTAATAAGATCTGCTTAATTCAAGCGATTCCTGACTCTGCTTTATCATTTGTGTAAAAATTTTAATGGATTGATAGATATTGGGCACCAGATACACTAAACTATCAGTAGACATACCACTTAGATACAGAGACTTTTCACAGAACCAAGGTGTAATGAGGAAAAAATTTCACCTTCCTTCCATGCCTTAAAAAGCCACATGATGAAGAAAGACTCCTAGTATTGCAGACATAAAACAGCCTAATTGATGGACATGAGCCTCAATGAGATGATGTGTGGAGGAAAATGTGTCGTCAACCTGGTTCACACCATCATCTCATCAAATTTGAGTTGAAAAAGTGGCTAGATTTGGAGACCAATGGTGATCTAATCAGAAAAGGAAGAAACTCTATTCATGGTGAGATATTGAACCCATAAGTCCATTGTCAATAAATCTGCAGCAAACCCCATTGCAACCATTTCACTGATAAGTTGTGCAGCCCTCGCATTTTCATTGTTCTTTAGAAGTCCTTGGACCATTGTATTGTAAGTGACACTATTTGGAGAGCATCCACTTTCCACCATCTCCTTTAGCAGCTGATACGCTTCCCTGGGGAGTCCTCCTTTGCACAATCCACTTATAATGATCGAACATGTCCAGTTGTTAGGTTGCAAGCCTCGAGCATGCAAACAATTAAACAGTTCCATTGCATCTTTGAGCCTCCCAGCATTGCACAGGCCATTCATTAAAATATTAAAAGTCACAACGTCTGGGACTAATTTCAAATCTTCCATACGTCGAAGCAATGACACGGCCTTGTCAATCTGCTGTGTTTTACGCAAGCCATCCAAGAAACCATTTGAATTTTATCCACGACTAACTGAATCATGTTTATTAGGAAATCAAGCATTGACTATAGTAGTGACAGCAAGAGAAAATCCTCAGAGGAATTTTCTTACTCTGGCTGACATGTACTGCAGTCAGCAAGACGTCCATCAAACTTATGGTTCTCTTGGAATACAAGCAGACTCTATATCACAAGCCAGGCCAGAAAATTCGCATATAAGAATAATCCAGCCAGCGACAACAGTCAAAGTACCCCACTCAAAAAATAGCCTTAGCCATCAATTTGAAATATATCACCATGATCAAATTACCATCCACTTCTGCAATGACTTTTAATATTACTAATCGCAAGAAAGATTCGGCAAAATAACAACAAAAAGAAAATGAGAGAAATTGCACACATCCAAATAGCAGCTTTCATCACCGAGTCATCGACTTCAACAAAAATATCATCCAGAATAGACTTTCCTTAACAAAGACATAAAGCAAAAGGTAATAGATAGGTGATTACCACTGATAATGTTTCACAGCCACTTCAAATTAGCAAGATGTACTGAACAAGGGAGCCTAAATATTACCCGTTTGGGATTCTTAGATATCCATGTTTCCTAATGGGACTGTAGCTAAATTTAGAGCATTAGTAGTGGCTGGCCCCACAATTTGAGGCAGAAGCAAGGGATTTCAATTTATGATGCACTTCCGGTTTTTTAAATGAACAGCAAAGAGAAAAGGGCTAACTGACTTTCTTGATCATTTCTCTACATATTGTAAAAAGAGCCAGCATTGACATCTTATCTGAAGTTGGAGTTCTTAGAATAAACTCTTGGTCTTCCACCCATAACAACTGCAGGAGGATATCACTCAAAGAGAGCCCTGAAATGCTAGAGACCAATTCAAGCAGATTTTTACACGAACTTTTCCAAGTATGCATTAGTACTAAGCAAAAGCGTGCTCAATTTCAGTTCAAATGGCAAATTTACTCGGAACATTCCTTAAAATAATCAAGTGGGGTAAGATAGTAGTTTGCCCTATCTATGGCCACTATTCTGACTGGATGGTACCCAGAGTGTTAGTCCTGCTTAGCGGAATAAGTTGCCTTATACAAATGATCCAACAAGTCAGCCACCAGCAAGATGGGGCATTTATTCTTCACCATGACCTTATTAAGAGCATGATAGTCAAGTCAAGTTGGTAATTTTTCTCACATTTCCCCTCTTGCAGCCTAGGTATAGCCTTTAAAATAAAGAGCTTTGAATACTAGAGGAAACTCATTTACACCTACGAGTTAGGAGATACCCCAAAATGTCTGTAATTCTATTTGTATCTTTCCATATATAACTAAAAAATGAAAAAGATTCTTCAAGAGTCTCAGGGTCCACAATTGCATGATAAATACTGCCAAAGCCTAATACCGCAGAGCAATTTAAGTGAAGTACTCCAAATACAAAATATGGCAACCTGACACCAATTTATCATTTGTGCACAAACTTTTACTGTTTGATAAATATTAGGCACCGGATGCACTATTTACGAGTAGACCTACCACTCAAATACAGAGATTTTTCACAAAACCTAGATGTAACGAGGAAAAGATTTCACCTTCCTTCCAAGCCTCCAAAAGCCATGATGAAGAAAGACTCCAAGTAGACTTAAAACGACCTGATTGATGGACAGAGACTCAATGAGATGATGTATGGAAGAAAATGTGTCTATAACCTACCTCGCACCATCATTTCTTTACATCTTCGATGGAAAAATGGCTAGATTTCGGTGACCAACCGAAAGTTTAACCGGAAGAGGAGCAAACTGTATTCATGGCGAGATACTGAACCCATAACTCCATCGTCGATAAATCTGCAGAAAATCCCATTCCAACCATTTCACTGATAAGTTGTTCAGCTCTTGCATTTTCCTTGTTCTTTAGAAGGCCTTGGATTATTGTATTATAAGTGACACCATTTGGAGAGCATCCATTTCCCTCCATCTCCTTTAGCAGCTGATATGCTTCCTCAGCGCGTTCTTCTTTGCACAATCCCCTCATAAGAATCGTATATGTGTAGACATCAGGTTGCAAGCCTCGAGCATGCAAAAAATTAAACAGTTCCATTGCATCTTTGAGCTTTCCGGCATTGCACAGGCCGTTCATTAGAATACTGTACGTCACAATATCTGGGACAACTTTCAAATCTTCCATACGTGGAAGCGATGTCATGGCCTTGTCAATCTGTTGCGTTTTACACATGCCAACCAAGAAAGCATTGAAGGTGTGACAATCTAAACATAGATGATGAGATTGCATCTCTTTAATAATCTCTTCCACGGCTCGAAGGTTCCCAACTTGACAAAATCCATCTAAGAGAGCACTATATGTGATTACATCAGGAATCAAGCCCCTTTGAAGCATTTCTTGGAAAAGTAGTATCGACTCATCTACTCTTTTTGCTTTGCTGTATCCATTAATCAATGTGTTATAATTAACAACATTGGGGGAGCAGCCCATATCAACCATCAAACTAAGTACTCTCCTAGCATCGTTCATCCTATTTTGCAAGCAATAACCATTCATCAATGTATTATAAGTGAACTTATCAGGTGTTTTACCTAATTGAATCATCTCGGCGACTATTGCCTCTGCGTCTACAAGCATTCCCTCTTTACAATGTGCATCCACCAGAATAGTGAAGGTTCGAACATTCGGCATTACTCTACTTCGCACCATATGACTCAGCAGTCCTCGAGCTTCTTTCAATTGGCCAGAATTGCACACTCCTTGAATGATAGAGTTATAAGTAATGACGTCCGGTTCGATTCCTTCCTTCGTCATGTTCTCCAACAAGATTGTAGCGTCTTTCCATCGGCCTAGGTCGCATAAGCAATGAATCAACATGCTATAAGTGAATATGCAGGGTCGGATTCCTCTGCTCATCATCTCTTTCAACAATAAGAAAGCATCTTCCAGCTGGCCTACATTGCACAGACCATGGATCAAGGAGTTATAAGTAACAACATTTGGTTGGACGCCTTTTCTAATCATACTTTCGTGGAGTCTCAATGCCTCTGTTAGCAATCCCTTCTTGCAAACACTATCAATTACTATGCTGTACGTGCAGGTATTGATCCTGCAGCTTCTCTCTTCCCAGTCCCTTAGCAATTCAATAGCCAATTTGGTGCTACCCGCTTTACATAAACCCTTCACGGTGACTGCATACGTGTGCCCATCAGGTTGGGGGCCCATTCGTTGCATATAATCAAGCAACCTCAGTGCTTGATCAATTCTGCCATCAATTAAGAGGCCGTCGATTAGGGTGCTCAATATCACCACATTGATTTTAAAATTAAGCCTGAAGATTCTACCTAGACAGGACAAACCCAAATCAACCCGCTTTGACCGGCAAAAGCAATTCAAGGAAATACTCAGCAAAACGAGATCATCTTGAATCCCTAACGAATGCAGCTGCCCGATCAATCCGATTGCAGTCGAATACTGCTTCATCCTCACCATAGCACCCAACAGTAATGTGAAATCCACAGCAGAAGGCAAAGGGTTCAGCTTTATCATCCTACCGAAGCAACACAAGGCGTCATCAGCACTCCTGAACCCGCCACGAGCTCTGCAGCTTCTCCTCACGTAATTCAAGAACTGGTCCGGATCGTCCAAATTCGGCTTGGGGACCGAACAAAACTTTCGAACGCGAGACCAGCAACCGAGACAAGAAGGAAGGGCAAAACAGAGGGAGGGGCGGGAGGACTCACTGGAGATTCCAACGCGAGCACGAAGACGGGAGGCGGAACCGCAAAGGCCTGCTCGCCTCATCACCAGCTGAGAGCAACCGGTGGCGTGGCTTTCATCATCAGCTGAGATGCGCGATTCAGAAATCCTCGGTAATTGCCTTCTGCTCTGGCACGAGAGAATGACGACGACACCGGCATACGCACCGAGGCAATGTACACCGGCCGTCATCTCTTCCTTTTTGGGCTGCTCCATGACGGAACCACATGGCCATGGGCCGGTTTGGGCCCGGAACCGGCCCGAGTCAAACCCGGGCCCACGGTTCCAAACCGGAACCAGCCTGGAGGTTTCGGGGCCCGGTTTTGATTTCTTCGAACCTTGAACAGGACGCAGAAGCCCAGAACTGGCGATTTCAGGCTGGCTCCGAACTGCCAAAAATGGGGATCATAAAACAAAAATCAAGCCCCCTCCTCTTTTTTTTTTTTTCCCTCTAAATTTGATTATAATTTACAATTCGATTATAATTTGTATTTAATAATTCATAATTTCATTATTCATTACTTTCTTTTATTTCACAATTTGATTACAATGTTATTATAAATCCATTACAATTTAAGTTTTAAACTCAAAAATCGTAATAGAAACCAGAACCGAAACCGGCGGTGCTATTTTCGATTTTGAATTGAAACTATAATCGCCACATAAGGTTTCAATTCCCTCGAAATTTGAACTCGAATTGCCGGTTCATGAACTAGAACCGCCAATTCATGGACCATGATTATGTCTCGCAAGACCCAAGAACCCTAATTGCACTCTGATTTGCCCCCCAATTTTTTTTTCCCCTAAAACGACGGTGTTTTGCCTCCCAAGGAAACACCTTTTTTTTTTTAAATCAAATTATTTTAAAATTTTAAGCCAGTAAATTAATACCTAGTTTAAAATTTAAATACTATATGACTCTCCTATAAATTTCCGAATCTTATATGATTTCACAACATTAACTGTCTCTTTTGTGTACTCATGCTTCTAGATTTGCCATTGATATGGCTTGAACGAAGACCAACTTTCCTCCATTATATTTGTTCTTTGCTTTCTTGACAGAACATAAAAACCTTAGCTCATGACAGAATTCTATTTTGCCTAGGATCAATAATCCTCCCACACATATGATGTAAATGTCGGCTGGGTCTCCCTCATGTGGGGGGACCCAGCAACTTTTCTTTTATTATTTGTTTAAAGGAAAGTGAGAGACAAATAGTTTATAAAGAAGAGGAAAAGAAAAAAAATGATAAAAAAATAGTGTTTGTGTGTGTATGGGTGCGTGAGTTTCTCTTTGTTTTGAAAAGAAGTGAGAGAGAGAGTCTTCAGAAGAGAGGAGACACAGAGGGTTCTTACACACACAGAAGCTGACCGAGAGTCTGCGAGAGAGAAAAGAAAGGAAGAGAAAATTCTTTGTAGTCCAGATTTGAGGGCCAAACGTTGACGGAATTGGCTCAAATTTGGATATGTTGTTCGTGAGGCCGAGACCTACGTGGTGATGGTTCTCGTTCGTTGAAACTCTCCTCCGATTCTCCAATTGCGGTTAGGGTTTCTTGCCCCTTTGTGTAGTATTTCACCTTTGTGGTGATGAAGTATTGTTGTATTGTTGATGTATAGTCTCTAGTGTGTGACTAGAGCGAAGATCCTTTGTATACCTGCTATTTCTTGGTGATTAGTGGAAGATTTTGGGTCGGCCGTGGTTTTTCCCGATTTGGGTTTTCCACGTAAATCTTGGTGTGTTGTTTTATTATTCCGCATTAGAATATTTGACTGGATATAATGCTGGTTGTTGCTGGATTAAATCTGTGAAATTAGGGGAATATTTTTTATCCTGGATTGGTCTAATTAGAGGCGAAGTGCTGCCCGATTTTCCCCAACAGAGTGGTATCAGAGCTTGTGTTGATATTTCAGTATTAGATGGATCAATCAAGTAGCACCATGTTTAAGTTGAATGCCTCTAATTATTCTATATGGAAGCCTCGGATGGAAGACATGTTATATTGTAAAGACTTATTTGATCCTATCGACGGTGACGAAGCTCAAGGAGACAAGGAAGACAAAGACTGGGAGCGAATGAATCGGAAGACGGTTGGGTTTATTCGGCAATGGATTGATGATAGTGTATTTCATCATGTTGCGCAAGAAACCAAAGCGGATGCCTTGTGGAAAAAACTACAAGATCTCTATGAGAGGAGAACCCCGCAAAATAAAGCTTTTCTAGTCAAGCGACTTGTGAACTTGAGATATAAGGAGGGAAGTAGTATGTCGGAACACTTGAGTGAATTTCAAGATGTTGTAAATCAATTGACAAATCTTGAGATTGACTTAGGTGATGAATTGCAATCATGTTTGTTGCTTGGTACTCTTCCTGATAGTTGGGATACACTGGTTGTGGCGTTAAATAATTCAGCTCCTGGTGGTGTGCTTTCTATGAGCATGGTTAAAGAAAGCTTGTTCAATGAAGAAACAAGAAGAAAAGGCTTGAATTATGCTTCTAGATCGGAGGCACTTGTCATAGAAAACAGGTCCAGAAGTCAATCAAGGAAGTTTCAAAGTAATGACAGGGGCAAGTCAAGAGGAAGATCGAAGTCCAGGCCGAGGAGAAATGTGAAATGTTACAACTGTGGCAAGATGGGACATTATGCTAAAGAGTGCTGGCAACCAAAGAGAGATAAATCCCATGATAGAAATGGAGATAAAAAGAAAGAAGAAAATCAGGCTACAACAGCAGCTGCATCTGACGGTGATATTATCTTCATTTGTGATGATGGTTATGTAAACCTTACATGTCAAGACTCTAGCTGGGTTGTTGATTCTGCAGCTTCTTTTCATGTCACTTCACGACGTGATTATTTTACATCTTATCGCACCGGTGATTTCGGTTGTGTTAGGATGGGAAACAGTGGTGTTTCTAAGGTTATTGGCATGGGAGATGTTCACTTGGAGACTGATGTGGGATGCAATTTGCTTCTAAGAAATGTGAGACATGTTCCGGATATTCGACTACAGTTGATCTCTACAGGTGCCTTAGATGATGATGGCTACGGCAGTTTCTTTTATGATGGTAAATGGAAATTGACTAAAGGCTCTATGGTAGTGGCAAAAGGCAAGAAGACATGCACTCTCTACACCATGGAAGCAAAGTTGATCAAAGAAGAGGTAAATGCAGTGGAAGATTCCTCAGTTGATTTATGGCACATGAGACTTGGTCATCTTAGCGAGAAAGGACTTGAGACTCTTGCTAGAAAGAATTTTCTACCATTGAAGGAGAAAAATCTGACAAAGTGTACTCATTGCATAATGGGTAAGCAACATCGATTCTCATTTCAGAATTCATCTCCACACACAAAATCTAATGTGCTTGATCTAGTTCACACCGATGTTTGTTGCATGGATGCTAGAACACTTGGCGGTGCATTATATTTTGTGACATTTATCGATGATTGCTCTAGAAAAGTGTGGGCTTTTGCTTTGAAATCTAAAGACCAGGTGCTTGCGGCTTTCAAACAATTTCATGTCAACGTGGAAAGAGAAACCGGGAAGAAGTTGAAATGTGTTCGAGCCGACAACGGTGGAGAATATAGAGGCCCGTTTGAGTATTATTGCAGGGATTATGGTATCAAGCTTGAGAAGACTGTTCCGAAAACACCACAGCAGAATGGAGTGGCAGAGAGAATGAACCGGACGATTAATGATCGGATTCGGTGTATGCTATCTCATGCGAAGTTGCCTAAGTCATTCTGGGGTGAAGCAATGAGAACGGCTGTAGACTTGATAAATCTTTCTCCATCAGTTCCTCTTAAAGGGGATGTTCCACAGAGAGTTTGGAGTGGGAAAGATGTTTCCTACAATTATTTGAAAGTGTTCGGCTGCCGGGCATTTGTACATATTCCAAAAGATGAGAGATCCAAGCTTGATGACAGGTCTAAACAGTGTATCTTCTTGGGTTATGGACATGAAGAGTTTGGTTATAGATTGTGGGATCCAGCTACAAAGAAAGTCATCAGAAGCCGAGATGTGGTATTCTTTGAGCATCAAACCATTGAAGACATCAACAAGCCAGAGAAGCCAAAGAATGTAGCTCAACAGAGGGTTAGTTTTAGCCCAAATCCTCCGACCATATTGGGTGGAAATCAAGGGGGAGAAGCGCATGGAAATCATGAAGATGATGAATCCTCACAGAATATTGATTCTTCAGTGGAAGCAGGTGAATCAGTTGAGCAAGAGCAACCAGTTGAACCAGTTGAGCAAGAAGAACTGATTCTACCTCAAGTTAGAAGATCAGAAAGAGAGCGTAGACCATCACAAAGATATCAACCGCATGAGTATGTATTACTCACCGATGCAGGAGAGCCAGAAACTTATGAAGAGGCTATATCGTGTGATAAGAAGAATGAGTGGCATGAAGCTATGCAAGATGAGCTCAAATCTTTGCATGAGAACCACACATTTGAATTGGTGAAGTTGCCTAAGGGTAAGAGAACACTCACAAACAAATGGGTGTACAAGTTGAAGACGGAAGAAAATAGTTCACAACCACGATACAAGGCTAGGCTTGTTGTGAAGGGCTTTCGTCAGAAGAAGGGAATTGATTTTGAAGAGATTTTTTCACCAGTTGTAAAAATGCCTTCTATTCGAGTTGTTCTTGGGTTAGCTGCGAGTCTGGATTTAGAAATTGAACAGCTTGATGTAAAAACAGCTTTTCTTCATGGAGACTTAGAAGAAGAGATATACATGGAGCAACCGGAGGGTTTTGAAGTTAAAGGCAAGGAGCATTTTGTATGCAGATTGAAAAAGAGTTTATACGGTCTCAAGCAAGCGCCAAGACAGTGGTACTTGAAGTTTGATTCATTCATGGAAGATCATGGATATGGTAAGACCAACTCTGACTCTTGTGTCTTTGTGAAAAGATTCTCAGATGATGATTTTATTATCCTCCTACTCTATGTGGATGATATGTTGATAGTTGGGCATGATGCTAATAAAATCAAGAGCTTGAAAAATGAGTTGAGTAAAGCTTTTGCGATGAAGGATCTTGGATCGGCTAAACAAATCCTTGGTATGCAAATTACTCGTGATAGGAAGAATAAGAAACTCTGGCTATCTCAGGAGAAGTATATTGAAAAGGTGCTTGAAAGATTCAACATGAGCACATGTAAACCGGTAAGTACTCCACTTGCTGGTCACTTCAAGTTGAGTAGTAATGAGTGTCCTACGAGTAAGAAAGATAAGGAAGAGATGATGAAAATTCCTTATGCATCTGCCGTGGGTAGTTTGATGTATGCCATGGTTTGTACAAGACCAGATATTGCTCATGCAGTTGGTGTTGTGAGTAGATTTCTCTCAAATCCAGGTAAAGAACATTGGAACGGTGTAAAATGGATTTTGAGGTATCTCAGAGGCACTTCCAGATTATGCTTGTGTTATGGAAATGGAAAGCTTGAGTTGAATGGTTATTCAGACTCTGATTATGCTGGTGATAGTGATTCCCGAAAGTCTACATCAGGTTATATGATGATCTTTGCAGGGGGAGCAGTTTCGTGGCAATCAAGATTGCAAAAATGTATTACTCTGTCTACAACTGAAGCGGAGTATATTGCTATCACCGAGGGAGGCAAGGAACTCTTGTGGATGCAGAAATTCCTACGAGAGTTGGACTTGAAGCAACAGAAGTTTGTTTTATATTGTGATAGCATGAGTGCTATTTATCTTAGCAAGAATCCAGTGTTGCATTCAAGATCGAAGCATATTGATGTGAAGTATCATTGGGTTCGAGAAAAGTTAGAAGAAAAACTCTTTCTGCTTGAGAAAGTCCATACCGACGACAATGGATCCGATATGATGACTAAGGCCTTGCCGGTGATGAAACTTGACTCCTGTCGAAGCAAAGCGGGCATGATGGAACTCCCCACATGAGGTAGAGGGGGAGATTTGTCGGCTGGGTCTCCCTCATGTGGGGGGACCCAGCAACTTTTCTTTTATTATTTGTTTAAAGGAAAGTGAGAGACAAATAGTTTATAAAGAAGAGGAAAAGAAAAAAAAATGATAAAAAAATAGTGTTTGTGTGTGTATGGGTGCGTGAGTTTCTCTTTGTTTTGAAAAGAAGTGAGAGAGAGAGTCTTCAGAAGAGAGGAGACACAGAGGGTTCTTACACACACAGAAGCTGACCGAGAGTCTGCGAGAGAGAAAAGAAAGGAAGAGAAAATTCTTTGTAGTCCAGATTTGAGGGCCAAACGTTGACGGAATTGGCTCAAATTTGGATATGTTGTTCGTGAGGCCGAGACCTACGTGGTGATGGTTCTCGTTCGTTGAAACTCTCCTCCGATTCTCCAATTGCGGTTAGGGTTTCTTGCCACTTTGTGTAGTATTTCACCTTTGTGGTGATGAAGTATTGTTGTATTGTTGATGTATAGTCTCTAGTGTGTGACTAGAGCGAAGATCCTTTGTATACCTGCTATTTCTTGGTGATTAGTGGAAGATTTTGGGTCGGCCGTGGTTTTTCCCGATTTGGGTTTTCCACGTAAATCTTGGTGTGTTGTTTTATTATTCCGCATTAGAATATTTGACTGGATATAATGCTGGTTGTTGCTGGATTAAATCTGTGAAATTAGGGGAATATTTTTTATCCTGGATTGGTCTAATTAGAGGCGAAGTGCTGCCCGATTTTCCCCAACAGTAAAGATCTCCATATCATATGAATATCTCAGATCGCGTAACTCACGACATCGAATGGTTTTGCAATCAGCTATGACCATGAGTGCCATTTCCGTTAAACATCCTCTTGCTGATAATTTTGCAATCACAAGTTCGTCTATCGTCTCTTCTCAACCCGTAACCCTAGGGTCGCAACCGGAGCATATACGAACCATTCGTGTTCAAGACACTGTTAATGATTTTACACTCGCAAGTTTGAATTCCTTTCTCGTACCCGGAGATCGAATCTAGGTCTCTCATAAACCCTCAACCCTACGCTCATAACCAGGCCATATGCCCATACAAACTTGAAGGAAAAATGAGTTATTGAGAAAATCTTTTCGTAATCGATGGAAAATCTATGCTTTAACTCGTGAAACTTCACCTCCTACATTGAAAATCAGAAATCGTTTTCCAAAATACGACTTGACCATTAACACGGCCTTATCTCAGAGAAATATCATAATCAGTATACACTTTTTCTCAGCTGCAAGACCCGTTACAGGGAAATTCTTTAAAGCAGGATCTAAGACCAGTCACAGAGAAGTTTACACAAACCAAAATGTCAAATACATTACCCTGTAAACCCGCCCATTGTACAAATTATCATGCTCAACTGTATTCACAGGATTGCTTGGTTTGCAGTTCCAAACTTCCCAACCGAAACAATGCCAACCAAGGTAATTTCTCATGATACCGTAATCTGTGACAAATTATAACAGTAAGCAAATTATCCCAGCCTCGGTTGTATCCTATTTGTTTAGCAACAATGCAGAATGACATTTGAAACCAGGAAATGGCACCGCAATGGAAGAAATATGATCTTCCAATGTAAAAGTCCTTTTGCAGAAGACTAGATCACTTTTTAGGACCTTGATCCCACATTTTTTTCTTGCTCATGTCTCGTGACCAATAACCAAAATAAAATTTGCAATAGAGCTACTAAATTACCTAACTACAAAGCATTAATAAACATATTGCATTTGTGAATAATTTGCCTTCATCAAGTATATGTGCAAAATCCAAACGAATCACAATGGGCGTAATGAAAATTGGAGACTACTTTTAGAGCATCGAATTAGGTACACATACTTAAAATGATCAGACACCTCCATCAAGCTTACCTTCAATCTGGGAGGTTATTACCTCCCTTTTGGCATCTTACCAGCTCAAAGTGAAGCAATATGGTGTCCCTCCTTTTCATCACCTTAAGTCTGCACGCTCATGTTGACAAGGCATTAGCCAAGGTCGGCTAATCTATCTTGTCGTATCAATCACCTTAAAACTAGTTCTATACCAAGAGGTGTTTTAATAGCAATGCCAGAAATGTTTGAAATAACCTCTTCAGGGTTTCTTCTGTAATTTTTTTTTTTTTTTGGGTAAGGAGGTTTCTTCTGTAATATTTATGCTGCTTTTAAAGAAAAAAACCTTAGTTGTATTTCTTTACTAGAACTCAAGCCTTTCCCCAACTAACATACTATAACCTCTGTCAAACTCTTCTGCAACTGGATGAAATGACAGAAACCATTTGAATTTTATCCACTACTAACTGAATCATGTTTATTAGAAAATCAAGCATTGACTATAGCAGTGGCAGCAAGAGAAAATCCTCAGAGGAATTTTCTTACTCTGGCTGACATGTACTGTAGTCAGTAAGATGTCTATCAAACTTATGGTTCTCTTGGAATACAAGCAGACTCTATATCACAAGCCAGGCCAGAAAATTCGCATATAAGAATAATCAAGCCAGCGACAACAATCCAAGTACCCTACTCAAAAAATAGCCTTAGCCATTGATTTGAAATCTACCACCATGATCAAATTACCATCCACTTCTGCAATGACTTTTAATATTACTAATTGCAAGAAAGATTCAGCAAATAACAACAAAAAGAAAATGAGAGAAATTACACATATCCAAATAGCAGCTTCCATCACTGAGTCATCAACTTCGACAAAAATATCATCCAGAATAAACTTTTCTTGACAAAGACATAAAGCAAAAGGTAATAGATAGGTGATTACCACTGATGGTGTGTCACAGCCACTTCAAATTAGCAAGATGTACTAAACAAGGGAGCATAAATATTACCCGTTTGGGATTCTTAGATATCCATGTTTCGTAATGGGACTGTAGCTAAATTTAGAGCATTAGAAGCTGGCCCCACAATTTGTGGCACAAGCAAGGGATTTCAATTTATGACGCGCTTCCAGTTTTTTAAATGAACAGCAAAGGGAAAAGGGCTAACTGACTTTCTTGATCATTTCTCTACATATTGTAAAAAGAGCCAGCATTGACATCTTACCTGAAGTTGGAGTTCTTAGAATGAACTCTTGGTCTTTCACCCATAACAACTGCAAGAGGATATTACTGAAAGAGAGCCCTGAAATGTTAGAGACCAATTCAAGCAGAATTGTATACAAACTTTTCCAAGTATGCATTAGTACTAAGCAAAAGCACGCTCAATTTCAGTTCAAATGGCAAATTTACTCAGAACATTCCTTAAAATAATCATTTGGGGTAAGATAGTAGTTTGCCTTATCTATAGCCACCATTCCGATACCATGTGAGATATAGATAAAAAGGCAAGCCGTCAAATCTGAAATAGAAGAACTTAAAATGGCAGAAACTACTAACCCTCTTCTTTGCTAGCCATCTGTTATGAATATGAAAAACCTGAAATTCTCGATACGAGAATTCTCTCAAGGTAAACAAGGGAGGGTAGGACTTTCGCAAGTAGTCATGGCTACAATTCATGAATAAGCAGTTTCGATTTCAATTTGAGAGGAATCGAAACCCAATCCTTAAGTGATTGTTCCAATTCTGATTCCAGTTCCAAGCCCCCACTTCTAAGGCGGTTCCATTACTTGGCAAAACCCTTTCCCTTTTTTTTTATTTTTTTTAAATCTCCATTTTCACAATTTGGAACCGGGCCCTTATATCACAAGCCAATTTCGATTTCGAACCATGGGCCAATTTCGAGCCCAACTCGGCCCATGGCCATGACTATTGGCAACAGTATCCCCTCTTTTTCCGGTTAAGATAAATTGGAAGGAGACTCATCAAGCAAATGCCATAATCAATTTTTATTTATTTATTTTATGTGCACACACCTTTGTTTTGGGGTGGGGCTGCCCCTTTCTTCATCTAATTTTGGTTTGCCCCTTGCATAGGATGGAGCTACGAAGCTTAAGAACAACAACAGTTAGGAGTAGGTGTTATTTTGGAGCACGCGGAAAAAGCCAAATTTGAATCTAATTGAAGATGAGAATTCTCAAAAGTTATGGGTGCTCACGGTAACACTTCTGAAAGTGGATTTCTGTTCTAAAAACGCTTCTGGAGCAAAAATTTGTTTGGTAAAAAAAAATTTCTTCCGAAAGAAATTTTTACTTCTAAAGTGAATTTTCGTTTTTGAAGTTATTTTTTCCCCAATTTGAAAAGTTAAGAAAAAAAATTGTTTCTCAACTTAAGAAGTACTTCTCGTCTCACTGTCTTTTCTTTACGCGCTCACCCTCTTTTTGACCATGCCCGCCTTTGCTTGCCGCCGACCTCCATTGTCGCCCGCCGTCGCTCACCACCGCCCGCGATCATCCTTCGCCCAATGTACAGTTCAGCACCAATCACATTCATTATAAGGAGGACTTCAATACGTTTTGGTGCTACAATATCAACGAATATTTTGTCGTTACCCACATAAACCTACATTATGGGATCTAATGACCGTTAAGTTATGTCTCGACGGGATCCGACCCGGTTGGATATTTATCCAACATTCATTAACCGGGCATGGTCTCTTCAGAAATATCCAAGAAGACCAAGCAGACAACTCCACGGATTTGGTCAAAACAGTACATATGACAAAGGCCAAATGCGGGATGGCGCTACCATTGATTTGATGTGGAATTCTTAGAACAGCATTACTCATCTGAATAGGGATTTTCCTCACTGGATCGAGGGCTACAGAAGGAAAAGCTACAGCAGCAGGTTGCTCAACTTTTAAAACAGTGGCGTGACAAATTACTGTCCCAGAACTTGCTTTAAAACGCTGATAGACTTTAAGAAGACAACACCGGCAGCAGACCAAGCTAGTTGATGTTGCAGCTTATAGTAATTCCTATTCCAATCAGGCATCCTTACGGCCAATGCGAATGCATTTTCTTGTTACTCTAGCTCCTTTCTTCGGCCGCTTTCCGTGCTCTTCTTCCTACTTGAGTGTAACTACAGCATTCTTAGAAGCCCTGTCACAACATTGAATTCGTTGGGCCGCTTCATGCAATTTGTGTGAATCGATCACCTCGAGATGTTGTGATTCGTTCGTAACTTTGATGACCATATTTTCTAGCACAAATGCATGTCCGAGAACAAACTTTACCAGCATGAACACTTCTTTCCCATATTCGTATCTTAAACAATCGTAAAATCCGATAATCTCAACGTTCTTGAGATGCCGAACCCAATGCTTGAACTTCTTCTTTATATGCCAGCACCTCTCGTGATCAAGAATGTAGGAGCGCAAGCTAGGTATATGCTGCACACGCATAAAAGACAGAATGAACGTTTTTCCAAGTAAAACACAATTTAGTTTCCACATTTTAGCGTCCTCAGACCTCTGGAGCAAAAGAAGGGAGAGACTTTGGATGTAACATTCCAATGAATCCTTTAACATATCTTAACCTGTGAATTAGAGTTTAGGGAACATACCGAGCACGGATGATATGGCTTAAAAATTATGACCAGCTTCTCCAAATTTGGTGCAGTTGCTAGCATATTTGCTGTAGCAATAAAGCTGAATTGTCGAAAGGTAATATGGAGCGTTAGATACTTGCAATTCGGGAGCAAAACCTGCACGTCTTCTACCTTCACAGAACGCATCACCTAGCCACGTTAAAAGGTAAAATTAGAGCACCAAAAAAAAAAAAAAAGTTTGCAAAGGTTCACATTGAGAATGATAAAACATAGATTAAACTTCTCTCAAGTACATCACAGTCCACAAGCTTTGGCAGATTAATGTCGACTATGCTAAGTGAAAAGATAAATGGAAAAGTTAATGTCCATTATGAAGCAAGACGGCTATGCTCACCCGAAGGCACCACAGACCGAAAACAATTCGAGTAGCATTCTGCAGCTTGCAAAGCAGTTCCTTTAGCAGGCAGAAATCTGACTCGGGATGAACGTCGAAATCTAATTCGGCTTCAAGCAAGGGCGGTGCATCAACAAGCCTTATTACCTCATAACGAGAATAACTTCTCACACCCAATGACAATAGTCGAGGAGTCGAAACGAGCAAAGGCGATACCGCATTGACATTTTCAATCACCAACTCTTTCAAACTTGTCGAATGAATTCCCTTCACCCCCCAGCAATTTTTCATATTCAAGTATTCAAGAACAGGGCTGCCCATCAAAATCTTCCGAACCACAGCATCATCCATTGTCATGTTTTGAATGTACAGGGACTTAAGCGAACTCCAATTGATACTTTTGCTGGATGAGAAAAAGCAGCCACTCAAACATATCTTTGTCAACGAAGAGCAATTATAAAGCAATGGAGATAACATGTAATGAAGCCACCAATTCAAGTTGAGAAGAAGTTCTTCCATCTGATGATCAATCGCAAACCGAACCCATGAATCAATCTTAGAATTGTAGAGGCGATCTGATGTGATGTAAAGGTGGAACTTTGTCACCTTACCCCAACGGTACAGCGTCAAAACCCTGTCCACAAACGGATCATCATAAGAAGAGACGGAGAACCTGAGATCCGAGACGGTCGTCCAAACAGACCGCCACCTTTTCGACAAGACACAAGTTTTGACCACGTCCCTCGTGGGCAATAAGGAGAAGATGTGGTGGATTAGGCAATCGGGCAACAGGCTGATGTAATAATCCTCGTCATCTTTCCGGCCTATGGTCTGCTTCGAATTACCTGCCATGGCTTCCAGGGTTTCTTTTCTTTCTCTGATCGGTGAAGCGTGGGACCTGTGTTGAGATTGCTTCCTTAAGTGATAGCTTAGGCTTGCGGCAGGACACCGGACGAAGTTGGAGATTCCCTGGCATGCCTAACTCGTAAATTCCTTTGTCCTTTCAAATCTCCCGGAAGAAGGAAACAATATTTTATGCATGTGATGAGGATCAAACGTGGTGCAATCAACCTATTGTGTGTTGTAGATCGTATATTTGAAGGATGGATATATTTTCATATCGTATATCACTTAATCCACTGAATTTTCACTAGATACACTCTTAATGATCTTCCTGTTTGGATAATTTCCTTCAATTTAGTTATTTTCCTATTTTGGGTTTTCTTCAAATACGAACATATTGCCATTTATGCCTTACCAAAAAAAAAAACATTGTCATTTACAACATAAAATTTATTCTCGTTTTTGTCGATACTCTTCTTGCAACTCATACATCATTCACTTCTACCTCGAAGGCTCTTTTTTTTCTTTCAAGAATTTGTTATTTGATTAGTCTAAAAAAATATCAAGTCTCTTTATTTATTACATCAAAGAATTTGTGAATTCTTTACAACCTTATTGAGACACTTTCACACATTGCATCAAAATATATATAGTTATAGGAGCATCTAAAATACTATAAGTGCGCGCGCATATATATATCAAGACTCCATGAATCACATTATTTTTTTTCTCAATCCGAAATGAATGAAATTGAACTACCGTTACAATTTTTATATAAATTTTCATTAAATCAAATTTCATATTTTATAACTTTTTCTTAGATATATAATTGTGATTTTATTTTGAAAATCTTGGAACTGCGTTATTTTTTTTTTTCCATCCAAGCATCTATTATGTTTGCACGAAAGACATTTGATAGGATGAGTTTTGTCAAAAAGGACATTAGAAGTGCAGAATTTGGGTATGGCATTTATTTTAGTGCCAAAATTTTTCATTGGCTCACTTACATATTATGTGGCATTTACTATTAAAATTTAAATATTACATGGAATTTTTTTAAATAAAAAAAATCAGTCCACGTTTAGAAGTCCATTTGGACTCCACGTGGAAAATTTTTTTAAAAAATTCAGCCGCTTTATGCACTTGCAGCTTCGTCTCTATAGCTGCCTCCCACCAGTAGCCGCATCGTGCACTATCGCCCTTCAACCACCAAACCCGACCACCGGATACCAGCGCCGCCAACCAAACCTTTCGCCTCCTCCAGCGAGGCCCCATATGGCGTCACCCCGAAGCTAGGTCATGACGTTGGGTTCTTCTCTTTCTTGCCCTCTCTGCTTAGCTTTTGCTTTGCTTGCCGCCGTCCTCTGAGTGTTGAAAATTTGCAGGAGCCTCGAGCCTCGCACTTGGCTGCACTTGACCAGGGCCCTCATCTCGAATCTTTGGGCTCGCTCAATGCCGGATCGAGGTCGATTGGGTCGGCAACGGCCTGAGAGCGGGTGCCAGTTCGCGGACCAGAGCCTTGGGCGATGGGGGAGGTGGGAGTTCATTGTCACAGAGCCTGAGATTAGAGGTTAGCTCTCCTCGCCGATCATGGAGGCTTGGTCTTTTTTGCTCGAATTTCTGATAAGTAGACCGCTGAGTTTTGGTGGGTTCATCGGACTCTGAAGTGGAAGGCCTGGCGACGGTCGCTTGTGGAGTCCAGCCGTGGAGAGGTGGCATCGTGCAAAAAAGAAGAAGAGAAAGGGAAGGAAGAGGGAGAAGGGGGGGGGGGGGGGGGGGGGGGCGGCGACGTTTCCTATAATGTATAGGAAAATTTTCAAATATTGACCTATAATGTCCTCATTTTCTTAAAAAAGATTTTAAATAAAGATTTTAAATGAAGACATGAAGTAACCTTATCGGGTTTAAATAAGGGCATAAATAACTATATTAATCTCAAGAAATGGCCTAACTCACTAGTTGATTAGAGCATTTTCGTCATTTTCTTTTAAATTTTTCTTCTGATTTTCAAAAATTAAGAAAAACCTAAAAGTGCAAAGAAGAAGAAGAAAAAACACAAGCAGGAGAGATAGCTACCACCCCACCGCCGATGGGGCAACAATGAATGTCATTGAGGTCGTCGGCGCCTCGATGAGGGCTAGCGACCTATCTGACTAGAGGCCAAGGCCAACTAGGTTCGGGGGACGGTCACGGGCCTTGGCCAGACAGGGGTGAGGATCGCAACACTTCAACCTAAGGATGACGAGGTGTCGGCAACCTCGATAGCCTAGCCGACGTTGGGGTGGCGGCCACAGGCTCTCTCGCATGTCTTCCCTTTTCAACTTTTAACTTTTAATTTTTAATTTAATTTAACTAAAAATTCAGTTAAAATTATATTTTGATGAAAATGCCTTTGATCGGCTCGTAAGGTCAAACTTTTATTTGATATAGTTATGGCAACTTTAGGCCCTTATTTGAAATAAAGAGAGCATTTCAATCCCTTATTTTAAAATAATGTCTATTGCAAACTCTTATTTGAGAAAATAAGGACATTTCAAGTCATTATTTAAAATTTTTCTGCATATATAATTACGTGTAGGGTCTAAGTGGTCAAAGAAAAAGGAAAGTAAAAGAAGGCAGGGTTTTTGCCTTTATACCTCTTCCTCTGGAGTAGCTGCACAAGCCATGAAACACACAAAGAAGTCTTCTAGCCACACAGTGAAGGGGCAGTCGTACGAAAAAGAGAAGTTCTTCGTTTTCCATAAATTGCTCTTACTTTGGTCTTGAAGACTTGGTGATTTTGGCCATGAATTTATATATATATATATATATATATATATATATATAAAACATTAACTTATCTTACTTGTAAAAACTTTTGACTTTGGTGTAATCAGGGTATGGGAAATACTTGAGTATATAAACGATTGTAACTGTGATTCTTGGATTATATTATATCATTTGCGGTTGGCTTTTCCCGTAAATATAGATATCGATACTCGAAATGAACCACCTAACTTTTTGGGGTTCTTTTTTGTTTCTTGTTTATTTCTCTAGGGATTTTTGTATCGGCTTACTTGCATTATCTGATATTTTTCGCATTAATATTACAATGCTTTGGTGTCAGAGCTTGAAATCAGATATTCTAAATTTTTTATTTGAGATTTTTGCTTGTGTGATTATTATTTAGATATTATGTTATTGCAATTATGTCTAGAGAGAAAATAGAAATTGAGAAGTTTAAAAGGATGAATGGCTTTGGGTTATGGAGCCTCAAGATGGAGGCATTATTAACGACTCAAAATTAAGCCAAAGCATTGAAGAACAAGGCTACGTTGCTCGAAACAATGAGAGATACCGAAAATGACATATTAATGAGGAAATCAAAGGTGTATAATCTAGTTCAATTTATCGGGTGAGGAGTTAATAGAGGTAGCCCAGGAGAAGGATACCGCAATATTATGAGCAAAATTTAAGCACTCTATTTAACGAAGGGTTTGAACAATTGTTTATGCATGTTGAAGAGAATATTTTAGTTCAGATATACTGACGTTACGTCTATTATAATCCACCTAGATGAGTTTAATAAACTCATGATGAATTTAAAGAATATTGATAAGACACTTGATAATGAAGAACATGGTATAATGCTATTAACTTCTTTATGAGAGTTATAGAAGAACTTTACTAATTCATTGCTACAAATGCATGCTATGATTACTTCGAAAGAGGAGTCTATATTGTTATCTAAGGAGAGATAGAGGAAGTTACAAGATGACAGTTTAGTACATAATGTGGCACGGGGACTGGTGATTCGAGGTTGAGATCAATATCGAGATTTGAATAGCAATAGAGATAAAAGCATGTCGAAGTCACATCATGAAAAATCCAAGGGACGCATAAAGTGCTTTGAGCTTCACAAGGAGGGATACATCAGGAGAGATTGCCTTAAACTAGGAAATAGAGGTGACGAACAGAATGCCACAAGTAGTGTGGAGCTATGTTACACGGACACGCCATTTTTCAAAATTTTGGCGTGTCGGACACTCGGACACTTCCGGACACGTTGACCTCGGGTCAACGCGAGTCCCTCGCGTGTCCAGTGGTAAAATGGTTCAGAAACTCAAATTTTTTGACGTAATTATCACCTTAGCTGCATTAGATGCATCAACATGGCAGATATTTTGATGAAAGTATTGCAAACTCTTACCTTCGTTGGGATTCTTTCAATTCTTTAATACAATTTAGCTTATGAGAAGGAGCCACCATTAAAAATATAAATATAATATATAACGTGTCCCAGCGTGTCGGAATTCTCTATTTTTTGAAAATTCACGTGTTGGCGTGTCGTGTCGTGTCGTATCGCGTGTCGTGTCTCGTATCGGTGTAACATAGGCGTGGAGAGCATTGTTAGGGATAACACCAGTGATGCGTAGACTATTTTGTGTGTGAATACTGATTAATTAGGAGATGAATAAGTGCTGAGTTCGTGGTGTTCTTATCGTATGTCGTTTCACAGGAACTAGTTTACTACTTACCAGACTGTAGATGGTAGTAGAGTTTTGATGAGGAATAATGTGGCCCATAAGGTTATAGGGATAGAGATAGTTTAGATTCGGATGCACAATTGGGTGGTGCACACACTGACAAACATGAGGCATGTACCGAAGTTCAAGAAGAACCTTATTTCTCTAAAGACACTCAATGACATCAAGTGAAAGTGCATTGCTAAAGATGAAGTGCTGAAGATCTCTCAAGGTGTTATAACAGTGATGAAATAGAAGAAAGTGAATACTCTCTTTCATCTACTAGGAGAGACCATGACAAGAAAAGTCACGTCATAAAAAGTTCAAGGGACACGTGAAGTGCTTTGAGCTTCATAAGGAGGGGCACATCAGGAGAGATTGTCTTAAATTGAGAAATAGATGTGACAGGCAGAATGCCACAAACAATGTGGAGAGCATTGTTAGGGATAACACCAGTGATGCATAGACTATTTTGTGTGTGACTACTACTTTATTAAGAGAAGTGTTGGGTTTGTGGTGTTCTTATCGTATGGTGTCTCATAAGAACTGATTTACTACTTACCATACTGTAGATAGTGGTAGAGTTTTGATGAGGAAAAATGTAGCCCACAAGATTATAGGGATGGGTACAATTTAGATTCGGATACACAATTGAGTGGTGTGCACATTGATTAACATAAGACATGTACCGGAGTTCAAGAAAAACCTTATTTCTCTAGGGACACTCAATGACATCAGGTGAAAGTACACTACTAAAGATGGAGTTTTGAAAATCTCTCAAGGTGTTATAATAGTGATAAAATGAAAAAAAATGAATACTCTTTATCATCTACTGGGAGAGACTGTTACAAGAGCTATTGCAGTTCGTTAGGTGAGTCAGACATTGACTTGACTCAGTTATAGCGTCTGTGGTCGAGACACATGAGTGAGGCAGGTATGATGATGCTGAGTGAGAGGACGTTGAAAATAGAGAAGTTAGACTTATGTGAGCATTGTATGAAGCAGCGGATTAAGTTTATTATAAGTATTCATTTGACCAACTAGCTCAATATAGTTATTTAGATGTCCAGGACCCTTTTCTGGTTCCTTCAAAAGGAGGTGCCCTTTGCTGAAATTTGTTGTAAACTATTCAAGGAAGGCATTGGTATATTTTTTTTAAGCACAAATTTGATGTGTTTAATTAGTTCAAGAAGTTTAAGACATTGATTGAAAAGCAGTCTGATAAAAAAATCAAGTGCATGATGATCGATAATAATATGGTTTTTTGTGGTAAAGATTTTATCGAGTTCTGCGAAAGAGAAGGGATTATGAGACACTGCACAATACTTGTGACACCACAACATAATAACATTGCAGAGGGATGAACAAAACTTGCGAGCTCCAGGCATGCTCTCGCATGTAGGAATAAACAAGGAATCTTGTGCCGAAGTAGTGAATATGTCATTTTACCTAGTTAATTAATCTCCATCATTGGCTATTGCGATAAAGGCTCCAGAGGAAGGACGGTCGAGGAAAACTGTAGATTACTTTAGATTACAAGTATTTGGATGCCTTGCGAATGCTCATACTAGTGATATTAAGCTTGAGCCAAGGGCAAAGAAGTGCATATTTCAAGTTTATGCACATGGGGGTGAAAGGGCATCGACTATGGTGCACCGATCATAGATCACCTGATTTTCTAATAAGTAAAGATGTGATTTTCAATGATGCTGTAATTCGATAGAGGAGTCCTGAGACAGAACTAGCAAAGTAAATAGATCATGGTGTCAGTGTGAGGTAAAGCTTCAAGTGGAGATTCTGAAAACCTTGAAGGTAACAAAGGCAAAGACTAATGAAGAGGGCATAGTTCCTGAAGTCAGTAATGCTCTACAACCAGTACGAAGGGAGCAGCGGCACGAAGGGAAAAGAGATGTTCTTGGTTTTCTCGCATGTTGCTCTTGCTTGGGTCTTGAAGATTTGAGACTTGTTTTGTAACGTTTCTGATTCTCTGATTCTATTTTCTGAAACAAAAAAAAAAGTATCAAAAACATTTTTGGTAAAGCAAACGATTCCAATTCCGATTCTATTACTAAAACATTTTTTTTTACCAAAAATAAGAAAAAAATTGGTTCTCCGATCACAAAAAATAACAAAGTCTTAGTTTTTTTAAAAAAATTAAGTCTACGTGAACTTTTGAACTTAAAAAAAATTAAAATTAGGTTTGAAAATTTACTGACTACTAATTTTTTAAACATATTTTTTAAAAATTAAATTTAAAAATAAGATTTAATATTTTAAAAAAATTAAAAAAAATTGTGCGGCGTCCTCACCCGACAGTGCTCTGTTTCTCATTTCTCAATGTCCCACTCGTCGTCTCACTCGACACCATTTCGCTTGCCACCCTAAATCTACCGAGGTCGTTCTTCCTCCTCGGATGAAGTTTTAGTGCTGTTGGAAATTGACTATGACGACATCGGGCCAGATGTAACTCAAGCAAGTCGGCGACCAAAATCCAAATCAAATTCACTCAAGGCCAAGCCAAGCCAATGCCATTTAGCATCCTCGCCGTCCCCGGAAAACACCCTCTTCGCCGGTTCATCAGAAGCTTCAACGCATGGGCTCGATCCATAAGGAAAGCCACCGTCTCTCACCCACATAAACCCCACGTGGCATTTGATCTCTACGCTCGGATGCACCGCTGCAACATCCCTTTTGATAGCTTCTCGATTCTTTATACGGTGAGGTCTTGCACTAACTTGCGCGACCCAACAGTCATTCGTCACCTCCATTGCCATGCCCTAAAGCTCGGCTTCGGTTCCCACGTTTACGTCGCCTCGTCTCTGTTGTATGCCTATGTCGTCGTGTCTTTTCGGGATGCTTGCGTGCTGTTCGACGAAATGCCTCAGAGAACCACGGTGAGTTGGAATACTATGATTACCGGCTTCGCAAAGTCGGGTGACGTGAAGAAGGCGCGTTCGGTTTTCACCAAAATGCCTAGGAGGGATGTCTCTTCGTGGTCTGCCATGATTGCGGCGTATGTGAATTACGGGAGTGTAGTTTGTGGATTGGTGCTGTTTCAGGAAATGATGGTAAAGGAGAGACTGTTTCCCGATCAAGTGACGGTCTGCTCCGCTTTGACTGGGTGTGCTCGGATTGGTTCCTGTGGATTGTTGGCGGGGAAATCAATTCATGGTTTCATGATGAAGAATTCGTGGAAGATGAATGTTTCGATCGGGACTGTTTTGGTTGACATGTACACCAAGTGTGGATTCTTCAAGCAGGCTGTCCGCATATTTGACACGATGAAGGAAAAGAACGTCATGACTTGGACGGCTTTGATTTGTGGGTCGGCGCAACATGGTTTCAGCGAGGAAGCACTCTCTTTGTTCGAGATAATGCAAAAGAGGGGTGTGAAGCCAAATGAATTGACTTTCACTGGGGTTTTGAGTGCTTGTACCAATACAGGCAGAGTAGAGGAGGGACGCAGATACTTCAATTTGATTGAGGAATACGGCTTGGAGTTGAGAATACAACATTATGGATGCATGGTTGATTTACTCGGTAAGGCAGGATTGCTAGATGAGGCTTACGAGACAATTCGGACCATGAAATATGAACCCAATGTAATTGTTTGGACTGCCTACTTGTCAGCTTGCAAGACACATAATCAATTTGGGATGGCCGAACGAGTAATTGACCGGGTGTTGAGGATGGTGAAGCCGGAGAATGATGGAGGCATTTACACACTCATATGTGATATCTACATCTTGAGCGGGAAGAGGGATGAGGCACAAAGGATAAGAGAATTAATGACCAAAGAAAATGTGAGAAAGGTCACTGGATCTAGTTCTGTCAAAAGCTAAAAATTATAGCCAGTTGTTCCATGGCTTGTATCTCCCATGACTGAACGATGCACAATGAAACCCTAGGCTGGCAGTAGAATGGGTTGCATTTTCTGCCAACACATTGTGGAGGTGGTTCTCAGGTAACGACCTTGGATCTAATTCATTTCATTCTTTGTGGAAGCGTGGTCTTCTCCTAGACATATAAGATTTTAGAAGAGATTGTTGTATTGTGTACAATGAAACCCCAGGACCAAGAGTTGAAGAGCAGCTGACGATTTAACCGATCCCTGAACAGAGTGCATTATTGTTGCCTTTTGGATAAATTAAAGAGATTTATAGTCTAACTCTCCCCCTTGGTATTCAAGGATCAACATTGAAATCTGCATAAGGGCTGAAAAGCTGATTGCTGGATCCAGGTGCCCCTATTTTGATTGTTGAATCTTAAGTTTAGCTGGCCACTATTGCGGTTGTGCTATCGAATGAATATAGCATGATTTGCCTGTCTTTGTTACTTTCTTCTTCTTCTTTTCTCTTGGGCTGAGAATTTTCACTGACATGTTCAAATTGTACATTGTATTGGTATAGTCAGAGGTCACCTTAATTCTTTGAACGAGGAAAAGGATATAGTTTTACTCTTGCTTGATGAGTAACCCAGATGATTCTTTATCGTCAAACGGACACATTTCTGTAGTGCACTGTACATTTGCAACATTCTTTTTGAACAACTTTCCAGGAGTCGATTGCAAGTTGAACTATGCTTCCACTTTTCCTCCATTTTTCTGTGGTTAAAAATTTGGTTCTTCTTATGACATTTTCTTCAATTTTACTGCTTCCTCTGCACGTTAGTCAAGGTGGGAAGGATTATGGAATTTCCATTAGGAATAGCAGTTCCGTTTCCTTGGACAGCCTTTGCTCAAGGAATGACTGCCAAACAGCTTCCTTCTTCTCTGGAAGAGTAAGCTTGATCCATTTTCTCACTACAGCTCTTCTGATCACATAACATTACGTCTACTACGCATAAAGCAAACAGTACAGAAACACAAGATCAAATGATAGCCGAATCAGGTTCAATAAGGACCCAAGATAACTTCAAGTGCAGAAACACGAGTTGGAGAGTTGCTGCACCAAATTGTTTCTGTGCGCATGAAGTCTTGATATATTACGAAGAATTGTGGTGTGGACAGATACTAGGACCATATTGGAGTCACAATATAAAGTAATATAGAGATTAGCCGGTATGAGCAGAAATGCCGGATCGATGTTTGAGCTATTGGTTGCAGTGAAGTTCACGTTGACAGCACTTGAATTCTTACCGCTAATATCTACTGCAAGTCGAGAATTGGGCTATGAAGTTCTCCTTCGATGAAAGCCAACAGCAAAGAAAGCTCTTGTGCACCACCTCCCAACATCCAAAGCATCGACTTATCTATCGAAGACACGTGGATAGCGTTCAACTGGAGAAGGAGGTGAAGAATGGTTCTGATCCGTGTGAACCGGCTTCGGTGTAAACTCCTCTGTGAGTGGCAAACCTGAGGATATACAAACGCAGATTCATTGATTCGTCAAAGACACTGGTTTTCTGCTTAACTAGTGCTTCAAAATACTATGCGGATTGAGAATCCTAACAGCTGATGTGCATAAAGGGATGTGTCGACAGGAACATTGATCCGCTGAACGATCATAGTAATTTGGCCGAACAAGGGCCGCAAGGGTGCTGACCGAGTTCAAGTTCCATGACAAAATTAGATGAAGGAACGGATTTTAGCATCACTTTGCGGATCCATCTACTCGTAGACCGAATTTCTCGTGATTGAAACCTTGCCATTTTATAAAGTACATAGTATGAAAAGTCAGCGGTTCCAATTTTATGAAATCGGAAACCAAAATCGATTCAGTCTAGTTTGGGCAGTTCCCGATTCGGTCAATCCATCTTGCTCAGTCTTGATTGACGTTATGTCAAGTAACTACTGCCCATCATGGTTCAGTCGTTGATCAGCAATTTATATTGTCAACAAGGAGCCCTTGATGAACATTAGACTAGTAATCTAGGGAAAAGTATCCAATTAACCTTAAATCTATTGTACTGATGTCAATTCTGTCATAAGCATTTCAATTTTTTCAATTTAGTCTTAAATCTTTGTGTGGAATGTCAATGTAGTCATTCCAGTAAATCTCCGTTGAAAATTAATGATGTGACGGTCCAATCATCATTCGTCATTCAACATTGCGACGTCAGTGATACATGACAATGGCGGGAAGGATTACGTTGGAATTTCGCTCAAAATTTTATGATTTAATTGGAAAAATTAGAAAATTTATGGATGAATTGACATGCATACAATTGGCTTAGGACTTAATTAAATAATTTTTTTTCACTAATCAAGCACATTAGGATGGGTTTTAGTAGATATATCAAAATGGGTCGTAGACTTGTTTCTCGACCCATATTTAATGGGCTTAGTTCTTATACGAGTTAGTTAATTCAGTAAATGAGTCATGAATAGATTTACGATGGTAAAGCCTAAAATAATATGGACGTTAAATGAGTCCACAACTTTATGACTTTTTATTCCCCCCCTCCCCCGTGCGCGCGCGCTTTTGATCTCGCATTTGCTCACCTCAATTTGGATTTGAGTTTTCCTATATTTAGTTAAATACAATAGTATTTTAGCAATATGAGCTAATTTGGATATATGTTGGATCATGTATAAGTCACTAGATTTATGTTCTATTGGAATAAGTCAAAACGAGTTAAATACGTCAACTTGGGTCAGACCATTGATCTAGTGCCTAAGCACTTTTTTTTTTTAGCACATTGAGCTGGTGCTCCAGCTTACTGAACATATGTTCTAGCCTAAGATGGAAGTGTTAATTTGTGTGATATTCCATTCAACACTAGGCACCATTAAAATTCACACTTAAGAGGTGAAAAAAGATTGAAAAATGGTAAAAAGAAAAGGCCACGTGGCGTGGTGGGTGTGCTTTTTTGGTGGGGGGGAGTACGTGTCGAGCTGCTCAACCAGAAAAGAGGCGCCTTTTCCGGGGGGGTTGGTCCGACGTGTCCATGGCCACCCAATAAATTGCCACCAGCAAAGCTCGTCAACGACACGTCAGCATTCAAAACCGTTTCTACGTTGTGTTGGTTGGTTCCTTGGTCATGTGAATGTTCTAATCCGTCCAGCATAAAAAGAGTCAGACGACCCAATCTCACTGCTTCAGCTACTTGATGAGACCTCGCATGTGAAATCTCCAAATGTTGCAGCCCCCCTCCAACTAAATCCAGATATTCTATAGATTCCCCAAGTCGAAACACCAGTTGAAAAGATCGATAATTTTCGACACACACTATGATAAAGCGGCGAGCGAAACAAAAAGGGAAAAAAGAAAAAGAAAAAGAAAGAGAAGTTACTCTGTAATCGATACTGTTCGATGTTTTTTGATATATTATTTTTTATTCTTTTCTCCGGATAATGACTGAGCGATGGCCATATTGATCGAAATCCAGCCTCATTTACCAATGAAATCACACGGTAAAGAACCACCCACGTGATCACAACGATAGAGTGTGATCGCTAGCTAGTGCCTTATAAATTTATGCTATCAAGATTACTATAATTAGGTCGACGCAAAGTGATCAACGAAATGTGCATAGTATAGAAGACTTACTCCACAAAATGCAATCCTTAACTAATAGATTTTCCAATTGGGGCTTTTTCTTTTCTTTTCTTAAGCTACAACTTGTTGGGATGTGTTTCATATTCTCCGTCGGCAGGAAAGCATATGGGTCATGTTCCCTTCGGCGAGCGTGGGTATGGGAGAGCCATCGTGGAGGGGATTGTAGGATGTCGAACCCATCTGAATGTCGGAGGATTTTTTATAAATTGAGCCCGTGTTTTAAGGATAAACCAAGATAAATATCTTGATTCTCCTTTCTCATTTTTACACTCTATTTCGTTGGGGTTGTGTACCGAATTTTAGCACAGCCGAGATTGTCTTAAACGCCTTTTATTTACAGTTATTTTTCCGGGAGCTAACCATAGCCAATCAGGACCGAGACCAATCAAGCTTCTCCCTCACTCCCAACTTTTTTTTTCCGCAGTTAATTCCGCATTCGATACATTTGATTGCGGCTGGTGAAAGTTGCTGAGCATCTTCATCGTCCATTCATAACGTTGCATGCATAAACAGGCAACCACAGCAAGTTGTCAAGGATTAATGAGACATAAATAGTCGCAGGCTTTAGCTTTGTGAAAGACGTAGCCAATTTGCCAGTAGTGTTCACCAGTGTGCTGAGCAGTAACAACTGCATTGCTTGTAGTCTGCGGGGAAAAAAAAAAAAGGTAAAATTTTCTTGACTTGGACATCGATTTGGCACTCCACATCAGGTGAAAGCTCAAGCACAGAGCGTGCTAAAACAGCAGTTTGGAGTTGTGGTTTGATCTCTTTGGCGACTACCATGAAAATGAATGATTTAAGAAGTAATAATCGTGTGAAATAATTAGCTAATAAAAAAAATATATTTTCATCATCAATAACAATTGAAGTTTAAATATTTTCGTGGACAATAAAAGTCTTTTTATGTATTCAGTTTTGTGAACGAAATAAACGATCATTTTAAAGTTATTTTTTGTGTGAAAGGAACGTTACCTTGAATGGAAAATTAAATTGATTTCTCAGCTTCATATCTATAACTCAGGAGACACAACCAAAACCCAAGCACTCGGACAGATGGAAAAAAAAAAAAAACAAGGAAAAAGAAAAGTGCTGGGCCATCTCTTCAACCATGCCATATCTACCAACTTTTTTGCTTTTCACATTTGTGCTTTTTTTTATCTATTTGTTGGTCATTAAAACTATCTCTACCCTGGTAAGTGACTTCTACCTCTCTCTCTGCTGTATAAATAGCCCCTCCTGCCACTGCAATTTCCCAAGCTCTTGATCCTCCTCCTCCTCTCTTTTTTTGTGTATAGTAGAAAATGAGAACTAGTGGTACCATTCCTAGCTTGCCATTGTTCTCTCTCTTGTTCATTATGCATAGTGTACTTGTTCGGAGCACAACCGGCCACTATGGCGGCTGGCAGAGCGCCCACGCGACGTTCTACGGTGGCAGCGATGCAGCAGGCACGATGGGTAAGTGAAAATGCAGAGAAAAATTTCATAGATAGTCGAACTGGCTAAGCATGCTCTACCGTTCTGGCTTACTACCATTCCCGCTTACATAGGGAAGTGTCTGTCTGTGGCATCACTTTTGGCATAAGAAAATCCATAGAAGACGTGTGCTTTCCTCTGTTGCAGGAGGGGCATGTGGGTACGGCAACTTGTACAGCCAGGGCTACGGGACCGAGACAGCCGCTCTGAGCACCGCTCTGTTCAATAGTGGCCTGAGCTGCGGGTCGTGCTTCGAGCTCCGATGCAGCGACGACCCACAATGGTGCATTCCCCGCACGATTACGGTGACCGCCACCAACTTCTGCCCCCCTAACTACGCACAGGCTAGTGACAACGGAGGGTGGTGCAACCCTCCTCGAATGCACTTCGACTTGGCTGAGCCCGCGTTCCTGCAGATTGCCCAGTACCGAGCTGGGATCGTCCCCGTGAGCTTCAGAAGGTACAAAATTAAACAAATTCAAACTAACGATCGAGCTTGAGCTGCCGTCTCCGATGCGATAACCGTCGTTCGGTTGCATTGTGCCATGGCATCATGACAGGGTCCCATGTGTGAAGAAAGGAGGCATGAGGTTCACAATGAATGGCCATTCATACTTCAACTTGGTGCTGGTCACAAATGTGGCTGGTCCAGGGGATGTCCAGGCAGTGTCCATCAAGGGTTCAAGGACCGGGTGGATGCCAATGTCAAGGAACTGGGGCCAGAATTGGCAGAGCAATTCGCACCTTGATGGACAGAGCCTCTCCTTCAGGATCACCGCCAGTGACGGTCAGACACTCACGACCTATAACGTCGTCCCGGCTGGTTGGCAGTTCGGACAGACTTTCGAAGGCGACCAATTTTAGGTGAATGAAAATGATCTTCTCCTAGGAGGGCGGAAAGAGGAAAATCAAAGGAGGAAAGACAACGATATATAACACATTAACATGTATCCGTGGTTAGTATATGATAGAGGCTTATAAATTTGCGCTCCTAGAACCTGCCTCAAAAGGGAAAAGGAAACAAGAAAGACGATGAAGTCATAATAAGTACGATCGCTTGTGTGTTCCTATTCTATGGACTTCAAAATCTGAAGTGCTTAGAATAAGCGCAACTTGGTTAAGTTGCCCTGATTAGGTATATGCAGAAATACGAAATACGTAATTTCGGCCAGTGTTTGTTTCACTGAGGATTGATTCATGAAAAAGCTACCGAACAAGAGCGAACAAGATTCTCTCCAAGAGTGCAGATGTTTGATTTGGTTTCATGTGTCAATACATGCTTGCCATTCTCAGAATTGAATCATGGGACGTGAACCTGTCCCACACTACTAACAATCTCTGCCGTCTACAAGAAAGCAGCTCAAAATGAGGATCATATTTTGCAGAGATGAACCGAAACACAATAGGCACTGAAAACTGAACAGTAACAGTTCTCTGCAACATCTATAGCCTTTGGTTAGGCGTAAGAAAATCACTAACTGAGATGCGTGGATAACACCTTGATGGCTCCATCACTCGAATGAAAATTCCGCTGTTGCACAATCTGTCTGTAATTGAACTTGCTAAACGAGTTGCAGGCCCCCTTTCTCTCTAACCCTGCAACGAGGAGACCCACCATCAGCTAGTTGAGAGGGTGAATCAGGGCGGTCCAAGATAAGCTCTTTGTGTAGCGTGAGCCGTGTAATATCTAACCTCATGAATCAGCTGGCACCACCTTCCAAGTTTGCTTCCTTTCTTTAAGCAACTTTTCAAAACCATTCCAGACTTGCTTCTTTTGCCTTTTCCCCCTCTCATAGCACGTAAGCAAAACTGATCATCTAAGAGGTTACATAACAAAAGAAGGGTCTTCAAGTGGAAGAGTGTGGACGGACGGACGACATAGACCCTGTGGTTGAAGTGGTGAAAAACATGCATGCTGACAATAAATGAGACATTTCAGATACACGTATCTACAACTTGGGCATCTCCGCTTGTCAAGGGTATATTAGCCCCATTCCAGACAATTCCCCATCAAAATGGGAAGAACAATACATGCTCAAGACCATCCATTAAACAACTTTGAACTGCAATGTTTCCCCACACGTGAAACACACTGCATTTCTACTACAATCACCGATCCCACCTAAACTAAATTCAGCACTGGAAACGATACAGAGGCACATTTCACAAGTGTCAATAATTTAACAAGGAGTACTTCACCCTCACAACAATCTTTCCCTTCTCTACACCCAGCTTTCCGCCAGTAACTATCCAATGACCTGGGGGGTCTTGTGGTCCCTTGCTCATTTCTGACATATCGACAAGCTTTGCCAACTTGTTGCCACCAGAAGGGTTTTCACTTGAACCTGAATTGGACTCACTAGAGTCCACGCTGCTTCCATTGCTACAAGCTTTCCTCGACATGTCATGCGGTGAATGGTCCCATAGTGATCTTCTAATTGTGCAACCAGGTAGCCGAGAATACAAGAGCTTCATGTATAGAACATTTCTTGACCCAAAATCCCACACTCCAAGTTGAGCTCCGGTGACAATGTAGATGCCAGAAAGATCACCTATGAAGCTCTCTGGATTTTCAATCGGTGCTGTACTAACATGTGAAAAGTTCTTCCATTTGACTGGCTCGAACCATCGACTGTCTTGTTCCTCTGGCCCCTGCCACTTGGGGGCACCAATTGCGACATGGGCATCCCAGTATGGCTGAAGGATCTTTGGGAGAGATGCAAGGTGTTGAAGCTGTATACATAGCCTATTCTGCCTGCTTCCTTCCAGATGTAACCGCAGGCCTGTGACAGGTTTCCTTCCGACTGAAACCTGCATATTTGTTGAGTGAATCTCAGCAGAACTTCATTTCCAAGCTTACTGTTAATCCAAAAAATGAGAGGGCCACTCAACATTGGTATGATTACGCACCATAAAAAATATCCTAAATTTCATCATCAAATCAATATCAAGCTTAAATGGCCCACTGAAACATGACAATACATTTTTTAAAGCAAGCCAAGACAAGTGATGCACTATTGCGTCAGTCAATATATCCTAGAGGACAACTGATAATTTCACCATGATCCCATTAGATTATTTGTTAATTAATTATGGCTCTCTGTCTCATACAACAAAATTCCACAGTAACTTTTCTATCATGAAAAGGACTATATTCTGAGCAGAGAGTTCTTCGTACACTTGCTTATCAGTCATTATCATGAATCACGCTGTGTCTAGTGCCCGTGTAATTACACGAGTATTGACCGTTAAGAAACCCACGAGGGCTTACTGATTGATAGTTACGCAATGTACTTGTAGTGGTTGACTCAATCAGCCCTTAGATGGTACAGGCTGTCAAAGATTTATTAAATACAGACGAGAGAAGGTTCAACAGCTTGATCATTTCATTCGCGACTACCAAGTGCAAAATACTGCAATCAGGAGTATCAAGATCAAGTGCATGCATCTATGCATGACTCGGTCTGAATGGTGATTTGTTTTGCTCCATGTGGCACTATGGACTTTTCATTCTATACAGATATAGGAAAAATTGCATCGCTGCCGATACCTGCTCTTGGCTGACGTAAAGTTTCTGCCCCATTATACTAAATTGCAAAGATGGACAAACAGGTTCTTTTCTTTGGGGGCCCAGAATCTTGTCCTGGACAGGAGCCCATATCCGTGGAATCTGGAACTCTAGAAAGTACCTCAGCTCTTCAATCTGTGGCTTGTCTGCAGAAGTGAAAAGAGAGTTCATGTGTGCTCAAAGAAGAAACTAGTGAACAAGAAAGAAGAATTTTGAGTCATCTCCAAAGCAATGAATCTCCTCACATTCAAGATAGAGATTAATAGCTCGAGTCAAATGCTCCTTTCCAGCTATTCCATCAATGAGAGCTGTAATTGGAGAAAAGGTCATCTCGATGATATCAGGAGAAGACTCCACTGTTTTTGCCCACCGAACGTGATTTTGTTCTAAATCATCTCCACCCCTCCTCCGGAATATAACTGTAACATCCTTCAATAGTAATATAAGAAAAAACTCTCAGGTCATGGCATGACAAACAACAAAATAGTATCCGTGCAGTCACCCATATGGAATTGATATCATGATTTCAAACAATTATGACGAAAAAAAAGGTCACCTCCTTCTCCAATCGGTTGTCATATTTATAAACAAAGCCTCTGTAACTTTAATTTGTAGTTACTTGTTACTCAAATAAACACCATTGCCATTACAAATTGGAGGGTTTAACATCAGTACAAGCTGGACTGTACAAATTGGAGGATTTAACATCAGTTCACGTTGGATGGTTCAACACTGAGTGGCCCACAAATATTGCCTAATTCAACTGAAAAAAGGGAGGGCTAAGGGCTCTAATTTTCAAACATGCTAAAAGCCCTTTCTACCTGGAATGCCAACTTCTGTAACCAAGAACCATTAGTTGGATGTCTAATATTAAGACATTGGTCAACACAGAATGTGAATCAATCACAAATTGTCGAAAGTATATATTAATTATTTTTTATAATAAATAAGATTTCATTAAGAAGGTACCAAGGGGTACTGTCCCTATACAAAAAATCTTCAGATAGAAGCCACCCATAGACAAAGTTATGGACAAAAGACTTTCTAACATTTTCAAATCGCTAGATGTATGAAGTTGAACTTTCCTGCTATACTGAAATTGAAGAGTGCACAACCAATTATCCCCAAAAATCCTCTTGTGCCCTATGTAGAAAGTTAAACTCCAACACCAATACCCCCTGCTGTTTTTATTCCACAATCAGCACCCCTAGCTCTCGTTTCTTGCTAGTGCATACACCCTGTAACTGTGATTTGTATATTTATTCCTAAAGAGGTAATTATCACCCACATTACTTTCAGTCTATCACAAAAAAAAAAAAAAAAGAAAGGCATCTGCCGGCTCAGGTCATCATGTAATAAGAGTAAAGCTTGATAAATCATTAATCTGATTACTGTCACACAGTTATCGGCTCATGTATTACAACTAAGGCACCAACGAGAAAGGACTTCTCCTCACTACAACATATCTCAAGTATACACATCTCAAGTCCTCTTATGTAGATATTACAGATTCATTCTTCGTTTATCGAATTCTAAGTTGTAGCGCAAAGAATTGTAATCTAGAATCCACATACTATGCAGAAATGATATGAAGTTTTGGCATGCTTAAATTCTGTTCCACCTGCGAGCTTATTGACCGCCAAACAAGAATCCAACTTGATACAGGTTTATTGGGATTATATGCACTGCTGCTGAATACAATAGGATCCTCATTTACTGAGACCTTTAGCGGAAACCCTTCAAAAAGAAGGTTACTGAAATAAGAATCTCTCTCATAAAGCTCTAGCCCTGTGGGGCTCTAGTGCAAGCAAATTAGGTTTAAACCTAGTCATTATGTCAACAGGAACTAAAAATCCTTGAGGTAACTTTCCTGCATGATCCAAGAGGTGAAGCCTCATTTCATAATAGGCATTCTTGATCTAGAAGCTAGAAACTGAAGAACAAAGAAAACATATCAATCACTTCCATGACTGTTTCAAATTCAATCTCTCACTGCCGTCTTTCTTAGGAAGGCATCATAGAAAATTTCTGCCAAATGGGCAAAAATAGAGGGACTTTGTTTCAACAAATAAATCTCTGTACAAACTAAGCAGAATAAGACAAAAAGCAGGCACTTAGGCTCCATGTCACATAAGCATTACATCGGACAGAATATAAGGTCACTTACTTCTTTACCAGATAGAAATGCTGCCCCTGTAGGCTGAGGGTATACTCCCTGGCTATAGAATAAGTAAGGATCTGCACCCTGTTGAGTTTAAGACAAGTCAACAAAAAATAGTACTGTGTATGATCAAAATAAACAGAACTAAGATAGAAGAAAACAGAGAAATAGTTGGCACTAGCCTTGTCCTTAATTTTCTTTTGACCTGAACTTGAGTGACTTTCTGTGTCAGAGAATCGCTGGTTTCCAATTTCCTGGACATAATTTTTTATTTCCGTAGTTGTCAGAGGTGATGACTGATGTTGTTTGACATAAATCACATCTTTCCCACCAATTGTCACAGAAGTAATCACATGTGTCCCAAAGTTCTCAATGAAGCTGCCAAAATATTAAAAATGATCAACACTAATGACATCAGAATAATAGTTAGAAAATCCACATGTTACCTTGCTAAGGAGGGTGGGTCCCACGAAGAGGGAACTGCGTGCTTCACATTTTCTTGCAACATTAAAGGAGACTTGCTAATTTCCACCTTAGCAAGTGGTCTATAAAACCCATCTGTGGAAAGTGTCTTTGTCGCTGCTGCATCAATATGCTTTGAGCCAGTAAAGCTAAATGCAGCATTGAAGCTTCCTAAAGGAAGGCTTCCAGATAGATTTACCTTTCTATTGAAGTGTTCCACCATCTGCACCCACTCATCCAAAACCCATGATACAGCAAATGAATGAGCACAAATCGGAAGAATATATCACTATGTATCTTAACGTATAATTTGAACAAATTCTGATCATATAGTCCGCACCTTGTAAGCCGAGTAATCTCCCTCCCTCCCTCCCTCCCTCATATTAAGGTTTTGAGCAATCCATAAATCCAATTTGTCTACGATTGGATGGGGATCTAGCTACAAATGATGTGCTTCTCCAGAGTATTCCTTTATCAAATTCTTCTTCTTCTTCTTTTTCACTTCTTTATGTTCTCCCATATGAAAGAAGATAATTATTTCTATCTTTCTAATGGTCTGAATTTTATTGACTTGCTATTTGATCTTATCAGTTTCTGACCAATCTAAGGAGTTTTCAATCACCTCACACTGCCAGCTCAACACATGGACAACGGACATATCACAAAGTTCCCAGATTGCCACAACAGAAAGAAGCAAACAAAAATAGTAACATAAATGCAGACTTCGATTCAGCAAATGGATGTAGCATCTCCAACACTCTATTTCAAGAAGTTCCATAGCCTGAGAAATACCACGGCAGTTTTCCTTATTTTCTAATATTTCTCAATCATATACCTAATAACTAGTAAGGTGGTTGTTAAAGATGTGCCAAAAACACTCTAATCAATTAATAAAATGAGCCGGCATCGTTTAGCGGTAGCTCATTATGGAACAAAGTACGTCCTTGTGCGAAAAATAGAAGATGGAAATTTAATTGCACGAATGTCAGTAGAGGCACCGAATACCGAGTAAAGCTTCAATCCAAATTGATTTTCTTGCAAATTAGAAGAACTTGGAAATATCAACTAACACATTAGTACTAGTGGCAGAAACATCTCTCGCTCCACCATCACAAGCACATTGCTGCGACAGTTTCTTCCTTAAACTTTCTAGTTCTCAATTCACAACCCCAAGTGGAGACACCCTGGGAAAATTACTCCACCATGACAAGCATTAAAAGGTCCCTCAAGATTTGATAGCTAGAGAAGAAAATTAATCACTAACGTGAAGACAAGCCCTTTACTAACAAAAGAAAACGCTAAAAAAATCTAACCACGCACAAGCTGAGAAACACTGAACAATGATCAGTCCATACCTCATCGTAGGTGTAAATCCCAGATTGCTGGCGACTGGAAGACACCTGAGAAACACTGAAGTCCCTGGAAACATTGGGCACGACCACATCACCGTACAACGAGAGATCTCTGGCGTGCTCCTCATCGACCTGCACCAATCTGGAACCCGCAACGCCCTTGCAATACAGCAGCCTCGCGTCGAAATTCACGTCGAAGCCCCGGCCCAGCGCCTGCACCGCCTTCGCCGCGGTGTGCAAGGCAGCCGGATTATGGCCCATCGCTCATCACCCCCTCTCAATCACAACCGAAAAATGCTCTCCGATTCCGCCCCCCTAATTGACAAACCCCCCCAAGGGGGAGGTCAATCCCGAAACCCTAGGAGATCCTCCTCGACCCCCTCTCTCCACAGCATCGAGAGGCTCGATTCGGAGGCGCGTGCCGTGTCGAGCGTCGGAAAGCCTAAGAGCAAGTTTGACCGGACCAGTGGGAGCTCTCGAAGCGGATTTGCATCGGGGGAGCGACGATACGCCGTTCCGCGTAAGCCGCGAGGCGAGCTCCTCTAGATCTCGAATGGCATTCCGACGGAGAGTAATCTAATTATCCAGCTCCCTGCACGGAACTATCAATCCGCCTGCGATCTCTCTTCTCTCTCTAGAATGCGGGAGCTCTCTCTCTCTCTCTCTCTCTCTCTACCGTGTATACCGTCCTTACAGGCATTGACTTGTCAGTCCTCCAAAATTTTCTCGCGCGTTCTTTCCTTTCTCTTCCTCTTTTTTTTTCCCGGGAAAATTGCGGGGGTCAGCGCGCCCCTTTCTCTCTCTCACACACGCAGGCAGATCTGAACCTTTGAATTACTCGAGCGGTCCAGATGAAGCTGCTCGTGATGTCGGGATTTTGGAATTCCAACCTTAGTCAATGTTTTGGGGACAGCTTTGCCTCTGCCTTTTAGGGGGAGCGACTAGATATTTGACGGGTCGATATCATCGATCCGCCTTTGCATATTTAATAGAAATACCATAAATATCTCGCAAAATTATAAATAAATGTGTGAATTTTCAATAGAAATTGAGATTTCTGGAAATGATTTTTACACGATGAACATATATCTCCTCGAACGAGTCAAATGATTTGCAAATTAAGGATTCAATTATTTGGAGGATGCCCTAAAATCCTATCGGGATGGCTTCACATTTTTTTTAAGGGAACCATTGGTGCGCCAATCGAAAAAAAATCATTTGCTCCCTCTTCCTCCTCTTTTTGGCTAGTGCTTCGACGTTGCTGCCTTCATGAGGATTGCTCAGTGCGTGACTCGCTCTTATTGTTTGAAATATATAATTTACATGTAGTTTTCCATCTCAGTGGTTATTGGTTTTTTTTTATTATTATATATTTAGTAGATTTGGAAGGTTAAAAAGTAAGTTGAAGTCAATACATAGTGAGTTTATGTGGATTGATAACGTGTTGATTAAGCTAATTTGAACTAATGACCACGATCTTGACTCTTTGAACTTTCACGACCTTTGACCGCCCCGAGGCCACATATGTAGCGGTAAAGCTCAATCATTGACCAGTTTTTGAACTCTTTGGGCGCTTTCTTTACCTCATGTGATGTTTTCAGACCTTTTACCATTCTTTCCACACTGTAAATAAACCGGTAAAAAGGTCAAACATTCGTAACAAACTTTAAAAAAAAAAAATTTACAAATTTTCCCTCTTCCTTCCCCATGCTACTTTTTGGGGCCGGAAATGGGCAGCTACCGTTCACTTAAAAAAGTTTAGTGAGTACTACAAATCAAGAGCCTTTGAGCAAATCAAATCTGAAAGGGCCGGGGGAGGGTACAAGACCCAATTACAAGGTAGGCCATTAGTCTGCTAGGCTTTAGCTACTTTGTTACTTCAATTGTCTTTGTGACACTAGTAGTGGTCTTAGAATGTTGCCCGGTAGAACATGTCTCGAGTTGGAACCGATGAAGAAAGCTTTATCTAAAGTGGGCTTCTTATTTTGCATACAAATATACATAGGACATGGAATTTTTCTCGATTATTACACGCTAGAGTTAACAAAAGTAGTGTTAGTGTTTTCTTTCTGAGCGAGTTCTGTGAGAAATTGTGAGATAACGCTTGTAGATTGACACTTTGAGCCGAACCATGTAAATATCTAGCTTCCTTATCGTTTATTGATCTTGTGGCAATTTCTTCTTTTCACATCAGTCTTCAAGTTCAAGATTCATTAACTTCCGTATTATTTCAAAACATTTCGTTTTTATAGAATCTATGATGCACTCACTCCATAGTACAACTTTCTACCCTATCAAAAAGAAGCACAAGGTTCGACAACTTCCATAAAAACGGACCGATTTGATAGAAAAATCTAACAATTGTAAGGAGAATTTCTTTATTGCGAATATTCATTTCCAAAGATGATAACATTTGAAACTTGACCCGTTCCCTTTCTCAGACTTCCTTACATGCTTATAACATGTCATTCGGATTGTTTGAATCTTGTCTCATTTTTTTTTTTGGTCGAGAAATAAATTCATTCATCATATATTGAAACGATAACATAGGTTATGGTTTTCTGAAAATAACAACTCCAATAAGATTGGACCGAGCCAGCCCGTTCCTTGCGTTCCTCTATGATGGCCCAAGCCAAAGCCCATGATCAGGTTGTAGGCTGATACACTGTCAGTTACCAAGCTAATTTGCAGATCGCGATTGTTCCACAGATCGTGTTTGTCTTGTGAGTAACCTCGCCAACGAAATGGAGCGCAAAACTCTTGATCGGATCGTGCCAAGCTCATAGCACCTGGTTGACTCGGGTTGTAGTGTTCTCCCGATGTAAATTAAGCAAGTTTTACATGAAGAAGATTTGGCTCATCATGTTCGATTTGATACAGATAGGAAAAGCGGTGTTCTTGAAAAAGAATAGAGAGATCGGAATCAAGTCACTATAACACAAGTCAACCCTTTCTTTTTGCACCAAAGATCTTACCATTTCCAAAGAAAGTGGAGTTACATCTCTTTTCCATTTCTATTGAAAAGTTCTTACGTGCACCTTTAAAATCCCAAAAATAGACAAATTCCGTTCCTAATATTTGTTACTACAAAAAAAAAATGGTAATCACCATTATCTACTTCATTTATGAATTTCATACTAATAGAAATACACCTATTTTCTAAAATGCCCTTGTTTTGGAAACCTCGGTACTTGTCAAAGCCTTCTTAAATTGCTACATTGACACCACGGGATGTTGCCTTCCATAACTCTCTTTCACTTGACAAGATACTTAAAGCCTAGCCGGCTTACCCTTCTCCCGCAACCACCTATTGGTAAGGGAGGATTTGCTCCACATCCTTGTCATACTCGTCACGGGATGTCACCTTCTATACCTCTCTTCCACTTGACGAGATACTTAAGGACTCGTCATGCTGTGTATCGACAAATGTTTGATGGTCGTCCTTGCTGGCTTACCCTTCTCCCGCAACCACCTATTGGTAAAGGAGGATTTGCTCCACATCCTTGTCATACTCGTCATGTTGTGTATCGACGGATATTCAATGGCCGTCCTTGCCGGCTTACCCTTCTCCCACAACCATCTATTGGTAAGGGTGAATTGGCTCCACATCCTTGTCATACTTGTCATGTTGTATTGACGGATGTTTGATGGTTGTCCTTGCAACACTAATTGCTACCATCGAAATGGCATGTTCCGTGGTTAAATCATAACATCTCTCACTTAAAAATAACTTTGAAGGTCATGTTTATCACCCACGATATTACCTTACAATGAAGGCTAAATGGGCTATTGCGTGAAGATTACTACAACAAATTAATTTTTCACATCGGTTCTATTAGGCGAAAGAAGTAACTTTTTCACATTTTTCTTACTAAAAAGTAATTCACCTATTGATAACTACTAGGTCTTCATGTGATAAAGTAGCTTCAAATTAAAAAAATTGATTTCCGACCTATCAATGGTTATTTAGTTTGCAACAATGGTATTTTTGTTAAAGTAGTTTATTATCATGAAAAGAGGTGATTGTTGAATATAAAAAGAAGTGGTTGTCAACGTAAAAAAGAGGCGATGGTTGATCATGAAAAAAGGCGATGGTAGAGATTAAGTACCTATTTTCAAGAAACATGATTAGTTGTCAATACATTGGATTAAATAATCTATTGTTCATCACAACTATCTATAATAGCAAGTCTCTTTTTCAGAACATTTTCCCCTCTTCTTTTTTCACACACAACTTTGACAACACGCTTAAGGTGAAATTTAGTAAGTGTTGAACTTGTTTCTTTGTGGCTTTAATGTATATCTTAGAGGTATATATATATGCTAAACTCAACATCAACAACAGTGGGGAGCGAAAAAAATAAACTAAGGACAATGATCGTCATGACGCATTAAAGCATCAAAGATGTGGACTACTGCTCTATCTTCATTAGCAATTAAATTTCTCCAATACTTTTTGCATAACAAAATAAGTCTGACCCCATGTTTTTCAAAAAGTTCAGCCATTTTTGCGTTAGAAACATTTTAAATTTCATCCTCAGTCAATATTTTTGGAATGCTTGTGCATTGTGGTAACTAATTATAGATGTTGAATTACATCCTTAAATGATTGGCAAATTAGCAACTATGAGTGATCGTAAACACCTAAATTTTGGCAACCCAGATTCCTAAATAAAAATGTCAAAATCACATTACGCATTTTGCATCTCATAACATGGCAACAACATTTTGGACCAAACTTTTCCGATTTAAAATTTCTAAAAATCAGCAATTAACCAGGAAAAGATAATTTGATCGTGGATGGAGATTTAAAAGTGTTTGAAAGGTTTGAAAGTGGAGCCATCTCGGCGTGAAATTTTGCATGGATTGAGCGATTCCTCTTTTTGGGAAGATCATAAATTAGCTGAGTGAAAATAAGGCCCGGTTCCCCAAAAAACCTCAAATTTTGATTCTGAATTTTATTTAATATAATAAAAAATTACAAACTTTCGCTTTAAATCCAAATATGTCCTAGATTAATTTTCTGTCCAGTTGTTGCCATTTTGTCCCACGAGTCAGCTTCGTTGGTCTTCTTTTTCCACGTCAGCTCGGGTCGACCTTTTCTTCGTTCATTCTTTCCTCTTCCTTTCACTTCCATGCCGCGGACGACCAGACCACCATCATTAACATTTGGATATGCGAGTGCTAATGAAACATTATCTTTCATTCTTCCTCTTCCTTCTAAGGGGTTGGTTTAGTGATCGCGTTGGTGCTAGCTAGCTGGTTTAGTGATTGCGTTGGTGCTCGCTAGCTTTTGGATATGCGGGTGCTAGTGAAACATTATCTATTGGTTAATTTAGTTTCTGAAGATAATCATCATGGCTTTTCCAGGGAGAATTGCAAAAAAAGTCCTAAACTACTGTAGCTGCGCCGATTACATCCTAAACTTTTTTTTTTGTATTTATTCTAACTTAGCCTTTGGTGAAGTTCCCCCCGTCGACCCCCGGCAAGGTCGACCTCACCTAGCGACGGCGCCCATCGAGCTCACCATGGCTGGGCAAAGCCGAGCTCCCCAAGGGCCGGCAAGGCTCACCCTTGCTACTGGCCAAGGGGAGCAAGCTTCCCCCGAGGCTAGCAAGATCGACCTTGCCTTTAGCCTGTTGCCAAGGCCTAACAATCAGCTCGAGGAAGAAGGAAGTGAAGGAAAAATAAAAGAAAAATAAAAAATAATTAAAAATTATCCACGTCAGCATCGATAGTGCCACGTAGTATGGCTGGTGTCTATGTCAGCAATTTCGATCAAGCAGCCGGACACATAAATATAAAAGGTTTATGACTTAATTGTTTCAAAAAATTTAGGACTAAATTAGCACAATTACAATAGATTTATGACTTTTTTCTTGATAATTTTTTCGATGACAATTCCTAATACAAATTTTCGTTCCAAGTAACTTGACTTGTGGAATCGGATTCCCTTTCAATTGGTTGAGTGATGAAAAATTTAATGTTTTTGAAAGGACTTTTCATCGATCCACTAGCTTCGTCAAACTGTGGCTTTCAGATGGTGATGGGGCAAAAAATTCTTCGGGTTCACTTTTTCGGCGGGCATTGTCATGAATTCTTCAATTTGACAGTAATAAAAGCAAGTGAATAGACACGAACCCCTTCCGGCTTGCAGATTATTTCTGCTCGGTAACTCCTTTTGACAGATGACATTCATGAGAGCTCGCTGGATTTGGGTTTGGCGTTTCCATTTTCTGAGAGTCTTGGGATTATTGTCATGCTTTGGTGAAGTTTGGCACCATCGTTTAGTCATGAAAATCGAAAAAAAAAATTGAAATTATCTCAGTCACGTAAAATGACCGATGTCTATGTCAGTGATTTTCAGGCTATAATTGATTGAATTAATTGAATTGATACAAATACAAAAACTTTAAGACTTAATTAACAAAAAAAGCTCTAAAACTAAATTGATAGAATTACAATAAATTAAAGGTTTTTTTTTTTTCAGTTTTCCAATCATTATTGACGGACTTGCAGCAACTCAAAGTCCCAAGCGAGATGAGAAGACTCACAAATCGACTTAAATAACTAGTAGTTCGATAATACGGACACTCTGAATTGACCATTTCTACCAAGTTGCTTGACATGTCAATTTCAACGAAAACTAAGTCAAGCACGCGTGCCTTAACAGCAGAATACACGCTAAACCGACTGAAAAAAAAAAAAGATTAGAAATAATGTTTCAGGCTCCATTTATTTGGCATAAAGTATGACATTTTTGAAAAATATTTTTTAAAAAGTCATTTTTTAGGAAAAGGATAATCTTTTCTAGTGTTTGTCTAAAACTTGAACTAGAAAATAAATTTAAGGGAAATTTTTAAATACCAGCTCGAAGTGCCCCGTTTTTTCTCAAATAAGAACCTAAAGTGGTCCTAATTTCAAACTTCTAAAGACAGCAGACGATTCAATCTATTGACTCCATCTCTCTTACCGGCTTAGACTAACTAAGGGCCTAGAGTACCATCATTGTTTCAAATAAAAGCCTGAAGTGATCATAACTGTTTTAAATAAGGGCTTAACCTCGTCGACCGACTAAAAATTCTTGCCGATCAAGGGTATTTTTCATCAAAATACAATTCTAACATAATCTTTAGTTAAATTAAATTAAAAATTAAATAAAAGCTAAAAGTTAAAATAGAAAATAAAAAGGAAATACAGCCTTCTACCTGTGTTTATTTTTTGGGTTAATACCACGAAAAATTTTAAATTGGTATACCTGCGACAAATTTATCATAAACTATTTTTTTTACCACAAAAAACTTCAAACTAGTATACCTATGAAAAATTTCCCTAAAATGCTATGCCTGTGATAAATTTACCCTCCGTTAATTTTTGCTATAATTTTATTATCAAATTACTGAGTTGGATGACACATGACAGTTGATGGGTGTACCATTTTGAGGTTTTTACTTGCCGTTCGTCATAGATGTATCAGTTTAGGATTTTTTGTGGTATTAATGCAATTTAACAGAAACTAATGGATGGTAAATTTGTTATATGTGTACTGGTTTATGGTAAATTTTTCACATGTGTACCAGTTTGAATTTTTTTGTTGCCAAAAAAGTAATTGCAATAAATTTGTCACAAATGTATCAATTTAAAATTTATTGTAGTCAAAATAATAGCTTTGGATAAATTTATCACTTGTGTACCAGTTTGGAATTATTCATGGTATTAGCCCTTAGTCTTTTTCGTTTATTTTTTAAAATTTTCATAGAATTGAAAAAGGGGAAAAAGGAGAGAAATAAAGAAAAAGTAAATGAAAAAAAGCCGTAACCAAATGATGAAAGTGTCTTTTTTGAGATTTATATGGTGACTTCATGCCATTATTTGAAACAATATCGAATTCAGGTCTTTATTTGAAACAAGGTCCACTTTAGACTATTATTTGAGAATATTAGGGCATTTCATGCCATTATTTGAAACTTTTCCTAAATTTAAATTACTCAAAGATAAGAAAGGTTTCTATTTAAATTTGAAAGGCATTAAAGATTTAAGGAATCATTTAATGTTATCCCAACAACAATTATAATATTATTTTCTCCACTTATAGGTCGACCTACCTCTGGCTGGTCATCGAGGTCCTGCGTTATGTTCGCGGAAGTAGCAAGTGAAGAAAAACAAAAAGAGACAAAAAGAAAAAATAAAAAATCATAAAAATATTGAAACATTAGAAAAAATTATTCACTTTAGCAACGACTGCGTCACGTAGTACGATTGTCGTCCATGCCAATGATTTCCGATTAAAATTGACCGAACTAACATATATGCAAAAATTTTAGGACACATTATAGGTTTAAAACTTTTTTTCCTTAATTTTTATAACAATGATTCCTTATAAAATTTTTCGTTCCAAGTAATTTGATTCGCTTTCAATTATTTGAGTTATGACAAATTTCAGATTTTTAAAAGAATTTTCAAAACTTTTCATCGATCCACTAGCTTGGTCAAACCGTGGCTTTCACGTGGTGATGGGGCAAAAAAAATCTTTGGCACCCCTTTTTCTGCGGGCTTTGTTATAAAATCTTATAGACACGAACTCTTTCTGGCTTGCAGATTATTTATATTCAGTTGTTACTTTTCGACAGATAATATTCATGAGAGTTCGCTGGATTTGGAATTGGCGTTTCCGTTTTCTGAGAGTCCCGTGATTATTGTCATGCTTTGGTGAAGTTTAGCTCCATTGTTTGGTCTTAAAAGTAAAATATATATATATATATATATATATATATATTATAATTATCCATATCAATGCCGGCCGCTCCACGTAACATGGCTAGTGTCTATAACAATGATTTACAGCCTAAATTGGCCACATGGATTGAATTCGCAGAAATGCAAAATATTTAAGATTTAATTAATAAAAAAAACTAAAATTGAATTGATATAATTATTATAAGTTTTAGACTTTTTTTTGATAATTTTGTTACATTATCAATCGTAGCAACGCAAAGACCCATGTAAGATGAGAAGACTCACAAATTGATTTGAATAACTAGTAGTTCAATGATGCCGACACTCGAATCGACCATTTTCTATCAAGTTGCTTGGCATGTCAATTTCAACGAAGAGTTGGAAAAGTAAGTCATGCATTCCTGTCTTAACAGCAAAATACATGCTGTTGAAGTTTTTTGGTAAGGCACGCCGTTGAAGTTTGTTTACAAAACAAACAAAAAAACTACATAACATGGAAAAAAGAGTGCAAGTATCTTTATTAGTTAGAAAGCTACTATAATCTTTCAAAATAAAGAAATGATAAGTGTACTAGACTCCAGTATACCAGCGTGTTGGTGCGCGATTATTAGGAGCACTTAGCACTTTGCACGCTTGCACAGTGTGCGGTCTCAAATAATTATTGGCACTAATCAACAATCATTTTATTTTATTTTTTATTTTTTGAAACTATAATAAAAACAAACTATTGATTCCGAACAAAATATCGTGACTGTTCAAGTAGGAATTGCAATTATTTTCTATTAAATTTATTTTCAAAATTTATATTAATTTTGGACAATGAAAAGTTGCAATTTTTCAAAGGAGACAGTTTTCGAACAAAGAAGAATTGTGTTTGGATAAATTTTTTTTTTTGGACAACGAAGAAGTGTGTCCGAAATTAACTCTTATCTAGACACGAAAAGTTATGTTCAAATAACAGTTTTTGAGACATAAAAAGTTGTCTTCCTTCATCTATTATATATTGAGCGCTTTTGTTCATTTTCAGAATTTAACTTCTATTTTCATTTTCTCAAATGATACACAACTATTTTTTCCAATTGTTTTCCTTGAAAGGTCCTTGAGAAATATTAAAATTGCTATTTGCTATTCTCACCAAAACTTTGTTGTATATTAGAGGATATTTTTCGGAAACCATTAGCAACGTTGTGAGGTAACTAAATCCCTAAAAAGAGTGTTATCACGCCTCAAAATTTGATTCCATTTTATCCCACTCGCTAAATTTCCCAATTCATGACAAAGTAATTGAAAAAGGATAAGAAATAATGTTTTAGGCTCTGTTTTTTTGGGATGAAATATCACATTTTTGGAAAAGATTTTGTAAACAAGATTTTTGAGAAAAATGACATTAATTTTTGGTGTTTGGTTGGAATGTAAAAATGAACTAGAAAATATTCTTTGTTTTTTGATATGGAAAATCATTGATTTTCCTGAAGAAAATTATCAAAAATTCAAAATTTTAATTGCTTTTTTTTTATTTGTTTGCTTTTTTATTTGTCTCTTTTTCCTTCTTCCTCGATTGCTGGCCGCGGTGACAATAGGAGATCGGCCATAGCTGAGGGACAAGCTCGCCAATGTAGGTGAGGCTCAATTTCGCTAGATTCTGACAAGCTCGAGCCTCGCCGACCATGGACGAGGCTCCATCTCATATGATCTAAAGAGATCAAGCTCACCCAAGGCCTTCTGGCTTGCAAATTATTTTTATTCAATTGCTATTTTTGAGAGATGATATTCATGAGAGTTCGCTAGATTTGAATTTGTGTTTCCATTTTTCAGGAGTCTCGTGATTATTGTCATGCTTTGATAAAGTTTAGCTCCATCGTTTGTTTATGAAAATCGAAAAGAGTATATTCAAATTAACCATATTAGTGCCAACCGCCCAATGTTAGACAGTCAATGTCCATGTCAGTGATTTTCGAGCAAAATTAGCCGGATGGATTATATTGATATAAATACAATAGGTTTAGAAGTTAATTAACAAGAAAAAAGGTTAGGATTGACCCAATTACAATAAATTTAGAACATTTTTGATCATTTTCCTATCATTATTAATGGACTTGTGTCAACTCAAAGACCCGAGCAAGATGAGAAGACTCACAAATCAACTTGAGTAACTAGTGGTTGAATGATACTGACACTCGAATCCACCATTTCCTACCAAGTTGCTTGAGAATGTCAATTTCAACGAAGACTCGGAAAAGTAAGTCAAGCATGCCTTTCTTAACAGCAAAGCACACGCTAAACCGATTCAAACGGATGAGAAATAATGCTTCATGCTCCGTTTATTTGGCATAAACGTGACATTTCTTAAAAATATTTTTTAAATAGTCATTTTTCAGGATAATGATAATATTTTCTGGTTGGGAAGCTAAGCTCCTTAGAAAGGATTGACCGAGAAAAGGTCTTTCTTTCATGGACTATATCCCAGCAGACAGTGGTCATTTTACAAATATAGAAGAATGAACAAAAACCAATTCCATTAGAAATCAATACGAATTGCCTTATTCAAGGCTCTCCAACTCGCTCATACATAGTTGGCTTTTCCCAACCTAGGTTAGGTTTGGAACCCTTCCCCTATTTGTCAAGCTTTGATTGTTTGGTTAAAACTTAAAAATGAACTAGAAAATATACTTTGCCGTTTGGTATAGAAAAATCATAAAAAAAATTGAATTTTTGATTATTTTTTTCTTTCTTACTCAAAACAATCGCTGGCTACGGTGATGGTAGGAGATCGGCCATTGGTGCGGGACAAGCTTGCCAAGGCTAGCGAGGCTTGACTTTGCTAGATTCTTGCAAGCTCAAGCCTCGCCAGCCATGGGCAAGGCTCCATAACATTGGATCTGGCAATGTCGAGCTTGCCTGAGGCTAGCAAACTTGTCCTGCGCCTGTGGCCAGTCGCCAAGAAAGAAGCAAAAAGAAAAAGAAGGAAAGAAAAGAAATCGGCGAGAAAACAAAATCTTTGTTTTTTAAATTTAAAAATTTGAATTTTATTAAATATTTATATAAGAATGAACGTCTAATTAACCAAGGAACCTAGCCCAAGCGCTGAGGACACGTCCACGATGTTTGTGGATCTGAGCATGAGTGCTAGGGACAAGAGCTTGAACATCAAGGACTCGAGCACAACCTTTATGAAACTGGGTATGGGTGCCAAGGGATCGGGAAATGGCCTACTTAGGCCCAGCTGCTGGAAATCTGGTCCTGAACGCCACGATCCTTGAACCAATGTTGGAGTTTCTATGCCCAAGCATAGAGTTTTGGGTCCAAGTGCCGATACTTAGTCATATTTAGAAAAATGTTCCTTGTTTTTCAAAGAGGAAATCATATCATGGATTTAAGCTTTAGTAGCAAAACCTTTTTCGTTGGCTCATTTTCCTAAGCAAACCAAAAGGAAGAAAATATTTTCGGTGAAACAAGGAGAGCCTTAATGAAAAATTTCTTCAAAGTATTAATTGTGAAACCTACCGTTGATTTTGTTGCTCTCTATTAGAACCAATATCTATGGAGCTATCATTTTCATCTTTTACTGTCTTTATTTTTCTGTGAATTAATTTCCATGGAAGTTGTCTCAATACTATGAAATAATGTGTAGGCTTGATACTGGATTACCTAGTAGAAAAGATTTCAAAATCATCACAAACCTCCTTTTTTTTTTTCTTTTACATGTGATTATGCATCCTTTTTTTTACATATCAATAGGATTCGGCCAAAATCGATAATTTGTTTAGGCGCAAACAACCATGAGTTGGTGAGCTCATAATCTAAGGAAACGTGAAAATTTTCGTGTGAAGACCGTGCACTGGTGCTGCAGAGAGAGCCGGGCATGTACAATACTGTTATCTTCTATCAATGAAACACAAAGGAGTTTAAGGCCCCATTTGTTTTTGTTAAGAATTGTCGCACAACCACAATAAAATAAAATGTGAAAGTAAGGAAGAAAAATCAAGATACAAGATTTGTCCCGGTTTACTATTAAACTAGAGATATATCCGGCAGAGGGCTCCACTATAATTAGCACGTTCTACTTGACTATTATATCACTTAATTATAAGCAAAAAAAATTAAATATATAGCCGTATCTATTCATGAGTCCAAGCCCAAATCATTGGTAAAATATGTACTCAAATCATAGAAGCTATCTGGCGACCAACATGACCCTTTGCTTTCATGTCGACGGGAGTATGAACCACATCCCAACAGTTTCATGAAATAATTAGCCAATGAAAAATATTTTTACTCTCGGCAACAATTTTTGTTTGGCAGTTTTCGTGAATGATGAAAATATTTTTGGGACCTTGATTTTCGTAAGCGATGTTAGCGAACATTTAGGAAAAATCTTTTCGAATCATCCATTTTCTATGAAATAAAGGGAGCTTTGTGATGTAGCATAATTGCAAAGTACTTTTATAGTGCTTGGGCTATCCACTCGGCTTTCTCCATTCTTTCAGCTCTCTAACGGTCCAAAAAATAGCGGAATCCGCTATATAGTCCTTGAGATGCTGCTGCATCCGAAGATGCTTCCTTCTCTACTTGGAGCTTTCCCTCTACAATCTGTACAGCTTGTTGAAAACAATTTTCTACATATCATGTCGCCAATTTGTGTGCCTACAATTACTCTCGGATAGTCAGTGCATTAGAATTTGCAATATTTAATTATCCTTGCGCAAGTAGAACATCAACTGAGTATAAAAAGTGAGTAGAACTCGTGCGAAGTTGAGCGATATAGTGCGGTTACATGTGGACTCTCGGTAATAGAGTTCTAACCTTAGTAGATCTCTATCCCTACATCGCTAGTCTTATGCATATTTTAATAAAAAGTATATTATTGACGTACCTTCATACATTCTTATGCATAAGTCTCTAATAGAATTATTAATATTGTGGCAATGAATGATTTAAAAAAGTTGTTTATATATATAGATTCTATCCCAAAATACTGGCATTTTTCATATTTAGAGAAACTTGTTCAAGAGGAGATTTTAAAAGAATTTTACCTAGTCGTTTTTTTTTTCTAAAGGGAGACTTACAATGTAGGGACCCAAAAAAAAACAATATAGGGATACCTATCTGATAATTAGCTCATATATAACACATTGTATATTAAAAGATCAATCTTGTATCGGGCTCATATTTGACAAATAAATAATATTAAAAAATCAATCTCATCCAATTGGACTCGTATTTAACCAAATAAATAAATTAAACGATGCATGAAAAAGTACAGCATCACAGGGCTATCTACCTTATTATTGACTCATATTTAAGAGTAATTTATATGAAAGATCAATCTCACATTGAGATCATATTCGACAAATGAATGATATTAAAACATATTTATAGTGGTATTACATGATCAATTCAAGATCAACCTCGTGCCTTACTCAGTCGTCAACTAATAAATGTTACAATTTTTTTTTTGTTTGCCTTTTTTATTTGGAATGAAAATGCCAGCTAGTAATGATCATAGCGCGACTTTCTAGGTTTCCCTTCGATGTCATATTTATTTACGGGTCCCAATCTTCAAGGTCTTGCGGAGATAGTGCCGGTCTTCTAACCAAAATGTCAGCCAGTAATAATGCAGAGCGCGACTTTCTAGGGTTCCCTTCGATGTCATATTTATTTACAGGTCCCCGCGATGATGACATCCTCTCCGGTAATACTTTGTCAGCTAGTAACAATGCATAGCCCAAGCCTTTTCCCAATAGCACCGTCATGTTGCATGCTCCACAATTGATAGGAAAACGCGACAGGGAAGACAAAACAGGAATTACACGGAAAAAGACTTATGACGCCTTAGGGAAAAGTATAAAAAAAAAACTTAAATCTATTATATTAATATCAATTGAGCCATAAATCTTTTTATATAGAGTCAATTTTGTCTTTCTGACTAGTTTCGGCTGAATATTGCTGACGTAGACGTCAGTCGTGCTATTCAATATTGTCCCTAAACTTGAATTAGTGAAAAGATAATATTAAATATTTTCATATAGTTCATGAACTAAATTGAATGTGTACAAAAATCGAGAGATCACGTCGAACAAATTGAAAGTTTAAGGAGTACATAATATATTAGGTCAAAATTCAGGGATTATTTATGTTGTTATTGTCGCGACCCTCTAAAAAAATTTTAAATTTTAAAGGGGTTAACGGATTATTAGGTTAATTAGATTTGACTAACTTAACGCGGACCCTCCCAAGCCCTACCGAATCGCAACTTTGGTTTTTGTTTAAATGATTTTAAGATTTGGAGTCGCCACTAATCGTTCTTGGTAGGTCGATTAAAAACCTAAATAAATTAGCGGGAGAACTAATTTATTTCTGCGAACCAGAGATTATGAGTTCGGGGACTTGGTTACACTAGTTAATTAAAACTAATGCCCTTTCGGTACCTTAATTTCATGGATATCCTAATTTGGCAACTCAGGCTTGGTTTATTCCTACGGCTCTAGTAGGGTATTCTCTTTCGCGTTTTCACCTTTTAAATAGGATGCATAGATGGTATATATTTTTATTTGTTATATTTTTTTAAGTGTTAAAGATTTCCTGAAGCCGAAAGAGGGAGTGTATTAACGACTTCTGTGCAATATTACAACCTACTCATCTTTTGGGTCTGATGATTCAAAAATTAAATTATAGGAAGTACATGACAGTGAATAAACACCTCCAATGGGAGGCCTATCATTGGCTTGGCTCTTCCCTTTGGGATTTAAGGTACAGGTATTTAAGTTGCAGGTATTTAACTACTGCAAGTAAAAACCTCCAATGGGAGGCTAAGCATTGGCTTGGCTCTTCCCTTTGGGATTTAAGGTACAGGTATTTAAGTTGCAGGTATTTAACTACTGTAAGTAACAACCTCCAATGGGAGACTAAGCATTGGCTTGGCTCTTCCCTTTGGGATTTAAGGTACAGGTATTTAAGTTGCAGGTATTTAACTACTGTAAGTAAAAACCTCCAATGGGAGGCTAAGCATTGGCTTGGCTCTTCCCTTTGGGATTTATGGTGCAGATATTTAAATTGCGGATGGACTTTGTCCTCTCCATTCTGGGGTATGAATTCTTTAAAATGAAATACAACGAATTGATTCAACAATTTGAAATTTGTGCGTGCTTGAAGACTCCTCCAAGCCGATTTTGTGCTTCCATAGGGTTGACCATTGATATAGAGCTGCGGCTTCCTGACATAAAATAGAGTGAAGTGTCAGTATACAAAATATGTGCTAATCTGCACCTAAAACCAGAAGAGTGGAAAGAGTACTTATCCCCCGTTTTTTTTGAGGGATTTCTATAATTGATTTTCGCTCTCTATGTTCCCAATATAGAGAGTTTCTTTTGAATTAAGAGGGACTTTTAGTCACAGATCAGTTGAGAAATCGGTGGACAGCTTAGGAGCTTGTCTGGGCCGATTTTTGCATCTCTACGAGATTTTTGCTGTTGACATAGATATATCCTTCTCCTGACATAAAATATGGGAAAAAATGGGAGATGGAGAAAGTGTATACAATTTGTGCTAATTTGCAAGTAAAACCATAAATAAATGAATAAATAAAAACACTTAGCTCGAATTTGCTTGCTCGTTGACGAGGATGAACTCTTGATTTATATTGATCGATGAAGGAATTTGTGATGATAACCCCTAGCTTTAAACTCTCATCATCTTCAAAATTTTCTCTCTTTTGGTATTTTCTTTCTCTCAAATTTTTCTTCAATCTCCAAAAACTTTCTCAAACATCCAAAATTTTCTTTCCAAAAAATCCAATCCTCACTCAAGCTCACTTCTTCCTCCTTTTATAATCTACTTATCTATCTCCCATTCTAATTTTTCCACTAACGCTATCTCCCATTCTAATTTCTCCACTAACTCTTCTTCATTTTCATCTTCCATTCTCCATCTCTATCTCACATTCTAATCTCTCCACTAACTCTTCTTCATCTTCATCTTCCATTCTCCATATTTATCTCCCATTCTAATTTCTCCACTAACTCTTCTTCATCTCCATATTCCCTTCTCTATTCTTATCTTTTATTCTAATTTCTCCACTAACTCTTCTTCATCTCCATCTTCCCTTCTCTATTCTTATCTTATTTTCTCCATCCATTCTTCTCCAACTTCTCTTCTTCATCTCCTCTTCTCCATCTTCCCTTTCTCTATTCTAATTTATCCACTAACTCTTCTTTTTGTTATTTGTAAAATAATCCTTCAAGAGTTAGGTATTTGCACTCTAGTCCTTGAATTTTAAGTATTTACAATTCAGTCCCTGAAAAAATATATTTCTTTGAGTCTAAATCTCCTCACAATTTTTGACACACTAAAATTTACCACATGTCAAATTTAAGCTCATTTCTTGCCGCTGAAAATAATGCAGAATTTAATTAAAGCCCTTTTACAAAATTGAGTCATTCCGGGTATAATTGGGCCAAGATGAAAATTTAAAATATTAGAAGACAATGTCACAACTCATAAAAAGTGAAAATTAAAAATAAGTTGACTCAAATTAAATTTTTTTAGGCCCGATTCGAGATTATACTCGTGAAGGAACACATGACTCGAATTGGATTTTTCTGAATTTGCGATGGCCAATATGAAAATAGATTTAAAATAAAAATATTAACTATCTTTGTGTATTTTTTTTGGCCTCAAATGTTATTTTTCCAAAATTTTCAAGTATTTTTGTATTATTTATTTTTTTAAAAAAATTAAAAAAATATATAAAAAATATAAAAATTTATTTTTTGTTCAAAATTGGTTCCCTAGGCTTGGCTAAGGTCCCCAAACTTGATTTTTCAATTTTATGAATTTTTATGGATTTTCTATTAATTTTCGAAAATAAATAAATAAAAAATACGTAAAAATACTGAAAATATGAAAAAAAAATTTTTGGTCAAAATTGGTTCTCTAGACTTGGCTAAGGTCCCCAAAGTTGATTTTTCAATTTTATGAATTTTTATGGATTTTTTATTACTTTAGCAATAGAAAAAATGATTAAAAATCAGGTGTCAACAGTTATTCTTAAGATTAATGCTGGATTTATGTGGCAAGCACTCCATATTTTTTATTAATTGTTTTAGAATAACAACGGTATCTGTATTGACCTTGATTGAGGCTGCGTTTTAATAATGATTTTGCCATCTATAAATATCTTACCAATCTCGTCGTTGAGAACATGCGAACCTGGACAATCTCACATCCTCGAAACCCACCCCAAGATCATATGGCTTCTTCATCATTTTTGTGGAAGCCGTCGTCTGTAGCAGTCTTCTTCTTGTTCTCCTTGCTCTCCTTCCTAAACAATATCACCATCCTCGTTTCCATTCCATTTCCTGGCATTGGCATCTCTGCTTCCTCCACTCCTTTCACTCCTGACGTGATCGACCAAAAGGATGAAGCCGAGGCTCTCCTAAAATGGAAATCTAGCCTCGAAAACCACAGCCAGTCTCTCCTACCTTCATGGCACGGGAACAACTCTTGCCACTTCACGGGCGTCACTTGCGACAACTATGGATTCATTGCCCATCTTAATCTTTCTAATCTCGGCCTGAGAGGAACTTTAAATGGTCTCGACTTCTCGCGCTTAGCCAAGGTGCTCAGCCTCAACTTTTCCAACAACTTGATCTACGGTCCAATAGCCTCGAGTATCGGCAACCTGTCCAAACTGAACCATCTTGATTTTTGTTACAATAGACTCTCCGGAAACATTCCTCAATGTATAGGCATGCTAAAGAGCCTTCGCGTTTTGTACTTGTGTGCAAACTATTTGAGTGGACACATCCCTCGGGAGATTGGATTGTTAGATTCTCTTATGGAAGTTGATCTTTCCCAAAACAATCTCACAGGTCCTGTCCCTGCTTCACTAGGAAACCTAAGCAGCCTAAATCATCTCTATCTTTGGCAAAACCAATTGATAGGGTCCATTCCTCCTTCTCTTGGAAAATTAGGCAATTTAACAGAATTAAGTGTATTAAGAAATGGCCTTTCTGGTCCCATTCCGAGAGAGATAGGTGACCTAAGAAGCTTGAAGGTTCTTTACTTATGGGGGAACAGACTATCAGGATCCATTCCTCCTTCTCTTGGAAAATTAGGCAATTTAACAGAATTAAGTGTATCAAGAAATGGCTTTTCTGGTCCCATTCCGAGAGAGATAGGTGACCTAAGAAGCTTAAAGGTTCTTTACTTATTGGAGAACAGACTATCAGGATCCATTCCTCATTCTCTTGGAAAATTAGGCAATTTAACAGAATTAGAAGTATCAAGAAATAGCCTTTCTGGTCCCATTCCGAGAGAGATAGGTGACCTAAGAAGCTTGAAGGTTCTTTACTTATGGGGGAACAGACTATCAGGATCCATACCTTCAGAAATCTGGAGGCTAACTCTTACAGAATTAGATCTGAGTTTTAATACTTTGACTGGCTCAATCCCTGCATCAGTTGGAAGCATGGCCAATTTAACCGTGTTGGGCCTTTCGTACAACTTCTTTCACGGTTCCTTGCCCCTTGAGTTCAATAAGCTTGTTCATTTGAGTCATCTGGAAATCTCTCACAATGAACTCGAAGGGCAGCTGCCAGAAAACGTATGCCTTGGGGGATTATTGCAACATTTCACCATCAGCAATAATCGATTCACAGGTCATCTCCCTAGAAGCTTGAGGAATTGCACTTCATTAGTAAGAGCGAGGCTGGATGGAAACCAACTTACTGGGAACTTAACAGAAGCTTTCGGAATACACCCGCACCTGAATTTCATAGACTTGAGCCACAACTATCTGCACGGCGAACTTTCCTGGAAATGGGAGCGTTGCCACAATTTGACAAGCTTAAGGATATCGAACAACGACATTTCCGGTGACATACCCGCGATATTCGGGAGGATGCCTCAGTTACAGGTACTCGACCTTTCTTCGAATAACTTGAGCGGAAAGATCCCGGGGGAATTGGGAAGCTTGCAGTTACTGCTAAATCTCATCCTCGACAACAATGGGATCACGGGTGATATTCCCGATGAAATCGGATCTTTATCTCGACTGGAACATCTCAACCTAGCCTCGAACAATTTGAGTGGCGCCATTCCACGGCAACTCGACCTGTGCATCAACTTGTTGAGCTTGAACTTGAGCCGAAATGGACTCGAGACAAGCATTTCTCCTGAGATAGGCAATTTGCGATTCATAACTGTTCTTGATTTGAGCCACAACCTGTTAACTGGAAGAATACCACAAGATCTAGGAAAACTGAGAGTCCTAGAAACTTTTAACATCTCCCACAATGACCTCTCGGGTACCATCCCACACAGTTTTGCTGACTTATTAGCATTAACTTCTGTTGATGTGTCCTACAATAGCCTGGAAGGTCCTCTCCCAGATGTCAAAGCTTTCAAGGAGGCTACATTAGAGGCATTTCAGCATAACAAGGGGCTGTGCGGCAACGTGGTTGGATTACAGAAATGCAATATTCCTACCAGGACCAAGGAACACGACCGACCTGGCGGAGCCAGGATTCGAATTGTCCTTGTTCTCATGTTCTTGGGATTCCTCTCTCTCTCTTCCTTCTTGAGCTTTCTCGTGATTGTTAATCACCATCGAAGAAAGATTATCGAGAGAGAGAGAGAAGCACACAGACAGAGACAAATCGTTTAGATTTCTCGCACGTTTCGAGTTTTGATGGCAAAATTTTCTACGAGCAAATCGTGGAGGCCACGGAAGGATTCGACTCCAAGTACTATTTGGGAGAAGGGGCCTATGGCGTCGTTTACAGAGCTGATCTGTCAACAGGTAAAACTGTTGCGGTCAAGAAAATCCCAACGTCCGAGGAAGATGAGACCGTCGACATCGTTCCTTTCGAAAGGGAAATCGAAGCCTTACAAAATATTCGCCACCGCAACATCGTGAAGCTCTATGGGTTCTGCTCTCATGCACGACATCGTTTTCTGGTGTATGAGTATGTCGAAAGAGGGAGCTTGAGAACAATCTTGAATGACAATGGAAGAGCATCGGAGTTCAGCTGGGACAGAAGGATGAACACGGTTCGAGCAGTTGCGGATGCATTGTCGTATATGCATCACGGCTGTTTTCCTCCTTTGATCCATCGAGACTTGACCAGCAACAACATCTTGTTGGATGCTGACTATGAGGCTTGCGTTTCAGACTTTGGCACCGCGAGATTATTGAGGCCAGATTCCACCAACTGGACTGCTATTGCCGGCACCGTGGGATATATCGCTCCAGGTGACTTTCTTTGCAGAAGCATATTAGGTTTCCAAATCTTTAATTATAGCTGACAAGATTATCAACGGACTTTGAATTCTTCAATTGCAGAGCTAGCGTATTCCAACATTCCGACTGAAAAATGTGATGTATATAGCTTTGGAGTCGTAGTATTAGAGGTAATCATGGGAAAGCATCCGGGAGACTATGTCTCATCAGTATTCTCATCCACTCAATCTGAGTCAGGAATACCATTGAAGGATGTGCTCGACCAACGGCTCTCGCCTCCAACAAATCGTGATGCGCAACGCATGATATCTGTCGTAACACTAGCACTCAAGTGCTTGCAGACCAGTCCTCAACTTCGACCAACCATGACACAAGTCTCGCATGAGCTTCAAAATTAGGTCATCATGTACTAAGAGTAAAGCTTGATAAATCATTAATCTGATTACTGTCACACAGTTATCGGCTCGTTTATTACAACTAAGGCACCAACGAGAAAGTACTTCTCCTCACTGCAACATATCTCAAGTATCCACATCTCAAGTCCTCTTATGTAGATATTACAGACTCATTCTTTGTTTATCGAATTCTAAGTTGCAGCGCAAAGAATTGTAAGCTAGAATCCACATACTACGCAGAAGTGATGAAGTTTTGGCATGCTTAAATTCTGTTCCACCTGCAAGCTTATAGACTGCCAAACTAGAATCCAACTTGATACTTGTTTATTTGGATTATCTGCACTGCTGCTGAATACAGTAGGATCCTTATTTACTGAGACCTTTAGTGGAAACCCTTCAAAAAGAAGGTTTCTGAAATAAGAATATCTGTCATAAAGCTCTAGCCCTGTTGGGCTCTAGTGCAAGCTTAGGTATCTGCGTGGACTGCTTCCAGGCCTTCCTGGTTTATGGAAAATGTCAAAAATAAGTTAATATCTCACAGATTTTATATTGTTTCCTACGAAAATACATGATATTGGAACAAAAATCACGAGAGAGTCCTCCAAGAAGATTAATTTCAAAAGTCAAGCGAACTGGCACTCTGAATCTAAGAAAGAGCATAATTATGGGAGGCAGAAAATGGCTGCAAGCAAATTAGATTTAAACCTAGTCATCATGTCAACAGGAACTAAAAATCCTTGACGTAACTTTTCTGCATGATCCTAGAGGTGAGCCTCATTTCAGAATAGGCATTCTTGATCTAGAAGCAAGAAACTGAAGAACAAAGAAAACATATCAATTACTTCCATAACTACTTTAATTCAATCTCTTACTACCGTCTTTCTTAGGAAGGCATCATAGAAAATTTCTGCCGAGTGGGCAAAAAGCAGAATAAGACAAAAAGGAGGCACCTAGGTTCCGTGTCGCATAAGCATTACATCGGACAGAATATAAGGTCACTTGCTTCTTTACCAGATAGAAATGCTGCCCCTGTAGGCTGAGGGTATACTCCCTGAGTCCCTGGCTATAGAATAAGTGAGGGATCTGCACCCTGTTGAGTTTAAGACAAGTCAACAAAAAAAATAGTACTGTGCATGATCGAAATAAACAGAACTACGATATAAGAAAATAGAGAAATAGTTTGCTCTAGCCTTGTCCTTAATTTTCTTTTGACCTGAACTTGGAAGACTCTCTGTGTCGGAGAATCGCTGGTTTCCAATTTCCTGGACATAATTTTTTTTATTTCCGTAGTTGTCAGAGGTGATGACTGATGCTGTTTGACATAAATCACATCTTTCCCACCAATTGTCACAGAAGTAATCACATGTGTTCCAAAGTTCTCAATGGAGCTGCCAAAATATTAAAAATGATCAACACTAATGACATCAGAATAACAGTTAGAGAATCCACATGTTACCTTGCTAAGGATGGTGGGTCCCACGAAGAGGGAACTGCGTGCTTCGCATTTTCTCGCAACACTAAAGGAGACTTGCTAATTTCCACCTTAGCGATTGGTCAATAGAACCCACCTGTGGAAGGTAACATAAATGCAGACTTAGATTCCGCCAATGGACTTTAGCATCTCCAACCCTCAATTTCAAGAAATTCTGTAGCCTGAGGTATACCATGGCAGTCTTCCTTATTTTCTAATATTTCTCAATCATATGCCTAATAAATAATAAGGTGGTTGTTAAAGATGTGCCGAAAGCACTCTAATCAATTATTAAAATGAGCCGGCATTGTTTGGTGGTAGCTCATTATGGAACAAAGTACATCCTTGTGCGAAAAATAGAAGATGGAAATTAAATCGCTCATCACCCCCTCTCAATCGCAGCTGAAAAGTGCTCTCCGATTCCGCCAACCTGGTTGGCAACCTCCCCGGGGGAGGTCAATCCCGAAACCCTAGGTGATCCTCCTCGACCCTCTCTCTCCGTAGCATCGAGAGGCTCCATTCGGAAGCACGCGTGCTGTGACGAGCGTCGAAAAGCCTAAGCTAGACAAGGCAAGTTTGACTGGACCAGTGGGAGCTCTCGAAGTGGATTTGCATTGGGGGAGCGACGGTACGGCATTCCGTGTAAGCAGCATGGCGAGCTCGTCTAGATCTCCAATGGCATTCCAACAGAGAGTAATCTAATCATCCAACTCCCTATACGGAACTATGAGTCCGCCTACGGCAGCCCCTCTCTCTCTCTCTCTAGAATGCAGGAGCTCTCTCTCTCTCTCTCTCTCATTTCTTTCTACCGTGTGTACTGTCCACACAGGCATTGACTTGTAAGTCCTCCAAAATTTTCTCGAGCGCTCTTTCCTTTCTCTTCCTCTTTCTTTTTCCGAGAAAATTGCAGGCAGATCTGAGCCGTTGAATTTCTCGAGCGGTCCAGATGAAGCTGCCCGTGATGTCGGGGATTTTCGAATTCCAACCATAGTAAATGTTTTGGGGGATAGCTTTGCTTTTGCCTTTTAGGGGAAGCGACTAGCTGTTTGACGGGTCAATATCATCGATTCCCCTTTGCATATGTAATAGGAATACCCATAAATATCTCGCGGAACTATAAATAAATGTGTGAATTTTCAATGGAAATTGAGATCTTCTAAGTTTAATTGGGGATGATTTTTACATGGTGAACATATATCTTCTCAAATGGGCCGAATGATTTGCAAATTAGGGATCCAGTTATTTAGAGGATACTCTAAATTCTATCGAATTGGCCTCACATTTTTTTGAAGGAACCATTGGTGCACCAATCGGAAAAAATCATTCGCTCCCTCCTCCCCTCTCCTTTTTGGCTAGTGCTCCAGCACGGCCACAGTCTATGTCTTCGTCTGCCGTAACAACACCTATGAGTTCCACTACCAGCCTTGGTGAGGGTCGCTCGGAGCGCGACTCGCTCTTACTGCGGGAGCTGCGAGCCCCTTTTAGCAATGGCAGAACCGTCGGAGTGGCATTGCCAAGAGATCGGGATGACTTCAATTACCACCAATTTCCACTAACGAATGTCAACATTTTTAATTTATGTTCTCTTTCTCTCATTGTTCATACTTGGTTTCAAGGCTTCTCCAGCGATCTGCGCTGAGCCGCACGTGGCGTGAGGTCCGGCATAGCGGATCAAGCGGCAGCGTACTTCTTCGGCAACAAAAAATCCCTCTACAAATCCCTCAACTCTCTCTACTGCTTGCCCAAGTTCCTGGTCGTTTTTCGCGGAATTCCTGGAGCTGCGGGCTCCTTTACATAGCTAGGGGTGAAGCCTGAAACACCGGCTCCGTGGTCGTGTAGGGACGAGAGGCGGGGGATCGCCGAACAGGCGTGGCGCAGCGTCATTTCCCCCCTTTCTCGCATTGAAGTGCCGCAGTGGGAGAGAGAGAGAGAGAGAGAGAGAGAGAGAGAGCGCACGACGTCGTTTGTGGGCAAAGGGTGTTTTTTTTGTTTTTTTGGGGGGAGGGGGGGGGGGGGAAGCCGCACGCCGTCGCTTCACTCAGGAGGCATGGGGAAAAGAAAAGAAATGGGCCTGCATTGTGCGGGCCCGTTGTTGTGAACGAAAAAAAGAATGGGCCAGGAGGCCCACTGGAGTTCAGGCTGACGCGGCCCCGATCCGAATCATGAAAATTCTTTTTTATATATAAAAATATAATTTATAATTTCCAAATTTGGAAAATAAGATAGTAAATAGGCCAACCTATTTTAACTTATCACTATCTTAAGCCTTGAGAAAAAATTTTAAATTTAGCGAAGATCGGCAAAATTAGGCGTCGAAAATTTGTCCTTTCTTCATGTCCTTTTTTCCAAAATATAGTGGCTTTGTCCTTAATTTCGCAAGATAAGTATGAGAAATTTGCACAGTTTTCCATCTAAGTGATCATTAGTTTTTTTATTATATATTTAGTAGATTTGGAAGATTAAAAAGTAAGTTGAAATCAATACATAGTGAGTTTATGTGCATTAAGAACGTGTTGATTAAGCTAATTTGAACTAAAGACCATAATCTTGATTCTTTGGACTTTCATGTCCTTTGACCAACCTTGGCCACATATGCAGAGGTAAAGTTGAATCATTGACCAGTTCTTGAACCCTTTTGGCGTTTTCTTTGCCTCATGCGATGTTTTCAGACTTTTTTAGCATTCTTTCCACACTGTAACGAAACCGGTAAAAAGGCCAAACATTCGTAAAAAAGTTAAAAAAAAAAAAATTTACAGATTTTCCCTCTGCCTTCCCCATGCTACTTTTTGGTGTCGGAAATGTGCAGCTGCCATTCACTTAAAAAAGCTTAGTGATTACTAATCAAGAGCTTTTGCGCAAATCAAATCTGAAAGGGCCGGGGGAGGGTACGAGACCCAATTACAAGGTAGGCCATTAGCCTGCTAGGCTTTAGTTACTTTGTCGCTTCAATTGTCTTTGTGTCACTAATAGGGGTCTGTGGCATTTCCTACCTGGTTTATAATGTTTCACGGTAGATTTTCTAGTTTCAGTGGGCTTTCAACATACAAAAATATGTAGGACATGGAATTTTACTTGGTTATTACATGCTAGAGCTAACAAGAGCAGTATTAGGATTTTCTTTGTAAGTGAGTTCTATTAGAGATTTTGAGATAATACTTGTATATTGACACTTTGGGTCGAACCACGTAAATATCTGGTGTCCTTATCGTTTATCGGTCTTGTGGAAATTTCTTCTTTTCACATCATTCTTCAAGTTCGAGATTTGTTAACTTCCGTGTTATTTTAGAACATTTTGTTTTACAAAATCTATGATGTACTTACTCCATATTACAATTCGCAACCCTGTCGCAAAGAAGCACAAGGTTCGACAACTTCCATAAAAATGGACCAATTCGATAGAAACATGTAACAATTGTAAGGAGAACTTCTTTATTTCGAAAATTCATACGCAAAGACAATAGCATTTGAAACGTAGACCCATTCTCTTTCTCAAAGTTTCCTACAGGCCTATAACATGTTTTTCGGATTGTTAAACCTTGTCTTCTGATAAAAACAACTCCAAGGAGATTGGACCGAGCCACCCGGTTCCTTGCTTTCCTCTGTGAAGGCCCAAGCCAAAGCCCATGATTAGGTTGTAGACTGATACGCTATAAGTTACCAAGCTAATGTGCAGATCACGGTACTTCCATAGATCGTGTCTGTTCTTGCAAGCAACCCCGCCAATGAAATGCAGCCCACCACTCTTGATCGGGTCGTGCCAAGCTCATAGCACCTAGTTGACTCAAGTTGTCGCACTCTCCCAATGTAAATAAGCAAGTTTTACAAGCAGAAAATTTGACTTAGCATGTTCGATTTGATACGGATAGGAAAAACGGTGTTTTAATAAATAAATAAATAAATTAGAACCAAGTCACTATGATACGAGTCAACCCCTTCTTTTTGTGCCAAATATCTTTCCATTCCCGAATAAACAGAAGTTAGGTATTTTTTCCATTTCCATTCAAGAGTTCTGATGTGTTTTCGCACACCTTTGAAATCTCGGCAAATGGAAAAATTCATTTTCTTTTCTTAATAACGGATACAATATTCGTCACTACAAAAATGATAATCGTAACCCCATTAACTACTTCATTTATGAATTTCATACTAATAGAAATACACCTATTTCTAAAATGCCCTCGTTTTGGAAACCCAGTACTTGTCAAAGCCTACTTAAATTGCTATATCGACTCCACCGGATGTCACCTTCCGTAACTCTCTTCCACTCAATGAGATACTTAAAGCCTAGCCGGTTTACCCTTCTCCCGCAACCACCTATTGGTAAGGAAGGATTTGCTCCACATCCTTGTCATAGTTGTCATGGGATGTCACCTTCCATACACTTCTTCCACTTGACGAGACACCTAAAGACTCGTCATGTTGTGTATTCGCGGATGTTCGATGGTCATCCTTGCCGGCTTACCCTTCTCCCACAACCACTTATTGGTAAGGGAGGATTCACTTCACATCCTTGCCGTACTTGTCACGGGATGTCACCTTCCATACACCTCTTCCACTTGACGAGATACCTAAAGACTCGTCATGTTGTGTCTTAACGGATGTTCGATGGTCATCCTTGCCAGCTTACCCTTCTCCCACAACCACCTATTGGTAAGGGAGGATTTGCTCCACATCCTTGTTATAGTCGTCACGGGATGTCACCTTCCATACACCTCTTCCACTTGACGAGATACCTAAAGACTCGTCATGTTGTGTGTTGACGGATGTTCAATGGTCGTCCTTACCAACTTACCCTTCTCCCACAATCACCTATTGGTAAGTGAGGATTTGCTCCACATCCTTGTCATACTCGTCACGAGATGTCACCTTCCATATACCTCTTTCACTTGACGTGATACCTTAAAACTCGTCATGTTGTGTCTTGACGGATGTTCGATGGTCGTCCTTGTTGGCTTACCCTTCTCCCTCATACTTGTCACGGGATGTCACATTCCATACCTCTCTTCCACTTGATGAGATACATAAAGACTCGTCATGTTGTGTATTAACGGATGTTTAATGGTTGTCCTTGCTGGCTTACCCTTCTTCCACAACCACCTATTGGTAAGGGAGGATCTGCTCCACATCCTTGTCATACTCGTCATGGGATGTCACCTTCCATACCCCTCTTCCACTTGACGAGATACATAAAAGACTTGTCATGTTGTGTATTGACGAATATTCGATGGTCGTCCTTGCCAGCTTACCCTTCTCCTACAACCACCTATTGGTAAGGGAGGATTTGCTCCACATCCTTGTCATACTCGCCACGGGATTTCACCTTTCACACCTCTCTTTCACTTGATGAGATACTTAAAGACTCGTTGTTTTGTGTATCGACGAATGTTCGATGGACGTCCTTGCCGGCTTACCCCTCTCCCGCAACCACCTATTGGTGTTAGAATAATTAAATATTAAACCACGCCTTCATCCAACAGCTTAAGCTTTTGGAACAGTTGGCAGTGGTCCCACAAAATCTCACATGGTATCAGAGCAGGAGGTCCTGAGTTCAAATCCTTCCAGGCCCCTATTTACCTCCCCAATCATATATTTCCACGCTTAGTACTAGGCAAAAATACCAGACTAAGCGTGAGGGGGAGTGTTAGAATAATTAAATATTAAACCATGCCTTCATCCAACAGCTTAAGCTTTTAGAACAGTTGGCAGTGGTCCTACAAAATCTCACAATTGGTAAAGGAGGATTTGCTCCATATCTTTGTCATACTTGTCATGTTGTGTATCGATGGATGTTCGATGGTTGTTCTTGCCGGCTTACCCTTCTCTCACAACCACCCATTGGTAAGGGAGGATTGGCTCCACATCCTTGTCATACTCTTCATGTTGTGTATCGACGGATGTTCTATGGTCATCCTTGCAACTCGAATTGCTGCCATCGAAATGGCATGTTTCGTGGTTAAATTATAACATGTCTTACTTAAAAGTCACTTTGAAGGTCATGTTTATCACCTACAACACTTCCTTAAGATGAAGGCTAAATGGGCTATTGTGTGAAGATTACTACGACAAAATAATTTTTCTCATTGGTTCTATTAGGCGAAAGAAGTAACTTTTTCACATTTTTCTTACAAAAAAAGCTTTTCATGTGATAAAGTATCTTCTAATTAGAAAAATTGATTTCCGACCAATCAATGGTTATTTAGTTTGCAACAAGGGTATTTTTGTTAAAGTAGTTTGTTATCATGAAAAGAAATGATTGTTGGATATAAAAAGAAGTGAATGTTGACCTAAAAAAAAAGAGTAAGCGATGGTTGATCATGAAAAGAGGCGATGGTAGAGATAAAGTGCCTATTTTCAAGAAACATGTCGATTAGTTGTCAATAAATTGGATTGAATAATCTATTAGTTTTCAGAACATTTTCGCTTCTTCTCTTTTCACACACAACTTTGACAACAGGCTTAAGGTGAAATTCCATGAGAGAAATTTAGTAAGTATTGAACTCATTTCTTTGTGGCTTTAATATATATTTTAGAGGTATATATATTCTAAACCCAACATCAACAATAGTGGGGGGCGAAAAAAATACCTTAAGGACAATGATCGCCATCACGCATTAAAGCATCAAAGATATGGACTACTGCTCTATCTTCATCAGCAATTAAATTTCTCCGACACTTTTTGCATAACAAAATAAGTCTGACCCATGTTTCCCAAAAACTTCAACCATTTCCGCTTTCGAAACATTTTAAATTTCATCCTTAGTCATTATTTCTGGAATGCTTGTTCATTATGGTAACTGACTATAGATGTTGAATTAGATCCTTAAATCATTGGCAAATTAGCAACTATGAGTGATTGTAAACACCTAAATTTTGGCAATCCAGATTCTTAAATAAAAATGTCAAAATCACCTTTGGCATTATGCATCCCATAACATGGCAATAACATTTTGGACCAAGCCTGTCCGATTTTAAATTTCTCTTAAACGAAAAAAAAATCAGCAATTAACCAGGAAAAGATAATTTGGTCGTGGAGGGAGATTTAAAAGTGTTTGAAATAAATGAGGTTTGAAAGTGGAGCCATCTCGGTTTGAAATTTTACATGGATTGAGCGATTCCTCTTTTTGGGAAGATCATAATTAGCTGAATTTCATTTTATCTCATAAAAAAAATTAGAAGATTAATTTTCTGTACAGTTGTTGCCATTTTGTCCCACGTGTCATCTTCGTTGGTCTTCTTCGTCCACATCAGCTCGGGTTGACCATTTCTTCTTTCATTCTTTCCTCTTCCTTTCACTTCCATGCCACGGATAACCAGACCACCATCATGAACACAGAGGAAGCTCAAGCCCCGCCACGCGGCGTTCAGTACTGCCGCAACATTTGGATATGCGAGTGCTAATGAAAAATTATCTATTTGTTTGCGTTGGTGCAATCAAATAGATAATGCGAGTGCTAATGAAATATTATCTTTCATTCTTCCTCTTCCTCTTCAGGGTTGGTTAAGGGTGCACATGGTAACATTTCTACTTTAGAAATCAACTTCTAATTAGAAGTTGATTTTTTCACTTCTACTCCAAAAGTTGATTTCTAATGAGAGAAATTTGTTTGGTAACGGTTGGAAATTTCTGCTTTTGAAATATTATTAACACAAAATATTTTATAAAAAATTATTGTCAGAGGCAAAAAAATTTCTACTTCATGTTTAAGCATTTTTTTAAAATGTTTTTTTATTATTAAAAACTATCATTGAGTTTTTAAAATAAAAAAAATTATTTATTTTTTACTCCAACGACAAGAGACAGCAATAGCTGGCAAAGGCCAATAGTAGATTGAGGCGGCAAGTGACAAGGTAATCAATAGTTGGCAGCAGAAGGCGGCAGTTGGTAGCAGCCGGTAGTGGTCGGCAGTGGTCGGTAGTGGTCGGAGGAGGTCAACAGTGGGCAGCGGTTGGCAGTGGTCCGCAATGGTCGGCGGTAGCTAGAAATGGTTGGTGACAGTTGGCAATGGTTGACGACGACCAGCGATAGCGATGATCGATGAGTGGCGCGATGGTCACAGGCAGTAATGAGCAGTGGTCGGTGACGGTGGCAATCGGCGGGTGGCAATGGTTCTAGGTTGCAATGGGTGGAGGTCAGCAGTGGGCAGCGGTGGTCGGCAGTGGGCAATGGTCGGCGATGGGTGTGGACAACGGTTGGTAGAGGTTAGTGATAGGTTAGTGATGGGCGACAGCCGGTGGTGGTTAATGGTTGGCACCGGGGGTCGATGGGTGGTGGTGGTTGCGAGCGGCAGTGGAAGGTGGTCCACGGTGGGTGGTCACAGAGGTTGGCTGAGCCGGGCGCATCGAAAAAATGGTGAGACAAGAAATACTTCTTGAAATTTTTTTTTGTCCAAGAAGTACTTCTTGAGTTGAGAAGCAGTTTTTTTTAATTTCTCAAATTGGGGGAAAAAAACTTTAGAAGTGAAAATTCACTTCAGAAGTAGAAATTTCTTCCATAAGTAAATTTTTTACCAAACAGACTTCTATTTCAAAAGTTACAATACCAAACGTATTTCTACTTCAAAGGCACTTCTGGAGTAAAAATTCACTTCTAGAAGTATTATCATGCGCGCCATAAGTGATTGCGTTGGTTCTCGCTAGCTTTTAGATACGCGGGTGCTGATGAAACATTATCTATTGGTTAATTTAGTTTGTGAAGATAATCAACATGGCTTTTCTAGCGAGAATTACTAAAAAAAGTCCTAAACCTATTGCAAATGTACCAATTATGTCATAAACCTTTTGTATTTGTTCTAATATAGCCTATGACGAAGCTCACCCCCATCAGCCACTAGCGAGGTCGACCCCACCCAGTGACAGTGCCCGTCAAGCTTGCCATGGTCGGCAAGGCTTGCCTCACTAGTGGCCGATGGGAGCAAGCGTCCCCCAAGGTCGGCAAGGTCGCCTTTACCTCTAGTCGATTGACGAGGTCCAGCGGTTGGCTGGAGGAAGAAGAAAGTGAAGAAAAAAAAGAAAAAAAGAAAAAACAAAAATATTATTAAAATTATCCACATTAGCATTGATCACCACGTAGTATGACTGGTGTCTACGTCAGCGATTTCCGGCCAAGTGGCTAGATTAAATTGACACAAATGTAAAAGATTTATGACTCAATTGATCCAAAAAAATTTATGACTAAATTAGCATAATTACAATAGATTTATGACTTTTTTATAATTTTTTTGATAATGATTCCTAATACAAAATTTCGTTCCAAATAACTTGATTCGTGGAATCGGATTCGCCTTCAATTGGTCGAGTGATGAAAATTTTCATATTTTTGAAAGAACTCGTCATCATCCACTGGCTTGGTCAAACTTTGGCTTTCAGATGGTGATGGGGCGAAAAAAATCTTCGGGTTCCCTTTTTCTGCAGGCATTCCCATGAATTCTTCAATTTGACAGTAATAAAAGCAAATGAATAGACACGAACCCTTTCCGGCTTGCAGATTATTTCTGTTCAATAGCTCCTTTTGACCGATGACATTCTCGAGAGTTCGCTGGATTTGGAACGGGCGTTTCCATTTTCTGAGTCTCGGGATTATTGTCATGCTGTGGTGAAGTCTGGCTCCATCTTTCGGTCATGAAAAAAAAATATTAAAATTATCTTAGCACCAGTTACGTCACGTTGAATGGCCGACATCCATGTCAGTGATTTTTAGGCTATAATTGATCGAATTAATTGAATTGACACAAATGTAAAAACTTTAAGTCTTGATCAACAAAAAAAAGTCTAAGACTAAATTAAAGACTTTTTTTTTTAATATAGTTTTCCAATCATTATCAACGGAATTGCAGCAACTCAAAGACCCAAAGCAAGATAAGAAGACTCACAAATCGACTTGAATAGCTAGTAGTTCGATAATATTGACTTTCTGAATTGACCATTTTCTACCAAGTTGCTTGGCATGTCAATTTCAACGAAAACTTGGAAAAGTAAGTCCAGCACGCTTGTCTTAACAACAAAATACATGCTAAACGATTGAAAAAAAAAAAGATTGGAAATAATGTTTCGGGCTCCATTTATTTGGCATAAAGTGTGACATTTCTAGAAAAGATTTTTCAAAAAGTCATTTTTTAGGAAAACGACGATATTTTCTAGTGTTTGACTAAAACTATGAACTAGAAAATAAATTAAAGAGAAAATTCCAAGTATCGGCTCGAAGTGCCAATATTTTCTCAAATAAGAACTTGAAGTGGTCCTAATTTCAAACTTCTAAAGACAGCAGGCGATTCAATCTTTCAAAGCTATACCAATTTGGGATAAATTTATCGCATGTGTATTTTTGTGATCAAAAAAATAATTTGGGCCAAATTTATCGCAGGTGTAGCCGTTTGAAATTTTGGATGGTATTAACCAAAAAAATGTTTAGAACTGAATTGATATAATGACAATACATTTAAGTTTTTTTTCTTAATTTTTATGATAATGATTCCTAATACAATTTTTCGTTCCAAGTAATTTGATTTCTTTCAATTATTTGAGTGATGACAAATTTCAGATTTTTACAAGAATTTTTAAAACTTTCCAGCTATCCCCTAGCTTGGTCAAACTGTGGCTTTCAGATGGTGATGGGGCAAAAAAATCTTTGGCGCCTCTTTTCTGCGGGTTCTGTTATAAAATCTTATAGACAAGAACTCTTTCTGGCTTGCAGATTATTTCTATTCAGTTGCCACTTTTCGACAGATGATATTCATGAGAGTTCGCTAGATTTGGAATTGGCATTTCCATTTTGAGAGTCCCGCGATTATTGTCATACTTTGGTGAAGTTTAGCTCCATCGTTTGGTCATGAAAATAACAAAGAAATTTATAATTATCCATATCAATGCTTGCTGCGCCTCGAAAGACGGCCAGCATTCATGATAATGATTTTCGACCAAAATTAACCAGATGAATTGAATTTGCAGGAACACAAAATATTTCGAATTTAATTAACCAAAAAAAAAAGGAGAGTCTAAGATTGAATTGATAATTATAATAAGTTTAATACTTTTTTGATATTTTTCCTATATCATCAATGACGCCAAAGCAAAGACCCGAGCAAGATGAGAAGACTCACAAATCGACTTGAAAGACTAGTAGTTCAATGATGCTGACGCTCGAATTGACCATTTTCTATCAAGTTGCTTGGCATGTCAATTTCAACAAAGAGTTGGAAAAGTAAGTCAAGCATTCCTGTCTTAAAATACACGCTGTTGAAGCTTGTTTCCAAAACAAACAAAAAAACTCCCTTTTTCAATCCCACATAGAATGGAAAGAAGAGTGCAAGTCTCTTTATTAATTAGAAAATCACTATGAACTTTCAAAATAAAGAAATAGGCAAGTGAACTAGTCCCCACTATACTCACATGCACATACCGTGGATAATTTTTGGTACTAATCAACAATCATTTATTTTATTTTTATTTTTCAAAACTCTAATAAAAATAAACTGTTGATTCCTAATGAAATAGTGAGACTATTCAAGTAGAAATAGTAGTTATTTTTATAAATTTATTTTCAAATTTTATATTGATTTCGAACAATGAATAGCTGCAATTTTTTTGGGTAAGGACACCGCAAGTACCATAACTTTTTGGTTTCGCTCATTTGAGTGTCACAAGAGAGGAAAATCGTTCACTTGAGTGCAACTTTCAGCAAATCCTCCCATGTGGACTTATTATTATTATATTTATTTATTTTTTAATGACACATAGGTTTTTTAAAAAAAATTAAATATTTTCAGCCATCTTTTTTATTTATTTTTATATTTTTATATTTTAATTTTTGTGGACTTTTTACCCTTGGCCAGCGAGGGTCACCAACGACCCTCGTCGGCCACTTCCAGGTAGCCCAGGGGTCTGAGTTGACTCACCTTGGGCCGGCAGGGCCACTATGGCTTTGAGCCACGACCATCGTGGCCTTGGCCGTCGGGGGTGAGGGTGTGAAGGCCCCCATTAGATTTGGGAGACGACCGTCGCTGCCCGCCAGCCATTGGCAAGGGGGCTCTCACTTGGACCTTGAAACCACCAAGCCCGTGACAGGAGAGGGCCTCCTCGCCAGTGGCTGATGGGGCTGGGACAACCCTCGCCGCGACGGCAGAGTCTATGATGGCCGTTGCCTGGGGTCGTTGCAGCCTTGCCAACCCAGAGCGAGTCGGCCCTGGCCCCTAGGCCGCCTGATGGCGGCCAATATCGGTGGGTACAAACAGAGAGAGAGAGAGAGAGAGAGAGAGAGAGAGAGAGAGAGAGAGAGAGAGAGAGAGAGAGAGAGAGAGAGAGAGAGAGAGAGGGATGTCCTCTGTTGCAAAAACCAAGAAAGAAAAAAAGAAAACGAAAATTTGCAAAACAAATTATGAAAAATTTCACATGTACCTTAAAATATTAAAAAAATCATTCTGTCGTTGCCATGTCAGCTTTTCCAGTGGCTATGTAAGCGATGGCATTTAAGTGGTCGATTTTTAAAAGTTGTGGCACTAAAAAAAAGGTTATGACATTTAAGTGAACGCCTGTTTAAAAGTTATGACACTTACGGTATACTTATCTCCAATTTTTTAGATGAGACAGGTTTTGGACAATGAAGAGTTGTGTTCACATAAACTTTTTTTTTTAAACAATGCAAAAGTGTGTTCGAAATTAACTGTTATTTTGACATGAAGAGTTATGTTCAAATGACAATTTTTGAAACATGAAAAGTTGTCTTCCTTAATCTATTATATATTGAGCACTTCCGTTCATTTTCATAATTTAAATTCTATTTTCATTTTCTCAAATGATACACGGTCATTGTTTCTAATTGTTTCCCTTGAGAGATCCTAGAGAAATATTAGAATTATTATTTGCTATTTTCACCTAGAATTTGTTGTTTCTTGAAGGATATTTGCCGAAAACTATTAGCAACGTTGTGGGGGCAAATAAATCCTTAAATAGAGTGTTATCACTCCTCAAAATATGATTCCATTTTACCCCATTCGTTAAATTTCCCAACACACACTAAACTGATTGAAAAAGGATCAGAAAAAATATTTTGTAAACAAGATTTTTGATGACAATGACAATAATTTCTAGTGTTTGCCTGAAACCTAAAAATGAACTAGAAAATATTTTTCATTTTTTGGTATGGAAAATAATTGATTTTCCTGAAGAAAATTATCAAAAAATTCAAAATTTTAATTAATCTTATTTTTATTTTTATTTTTCCTTCTTCCTCGGTTACTAGCCATGGTGACAGTAGATCGAGCACAGCTGAGGGAGAAGCTTGCCATGGCAGGCGAGGCTCGATTTCCCTAGATTTTGGCGAGCTTAAGCCTTGCTGGCCATGGGTGAGGCTCCATCTCATAGGATTTGGCGAGGTCGAGCTTGGCCAAGGCCTTCCGACTTACGGATTATTTTTATTCAGTTGCTACTTTTGATAGATGATATTCATGAGAGCTTGCTGGATTTGGAATAGGCGTTTCCATTTTCTGAGATTCTCATGATTATTGCCATGCTTTGATGAAGTTTAGCTCCATCATTTGCTTATGAAAATCGAATAAAAAATATATTCAAATTATCCACATCAGTATCGATAGCGCCACATAGGATGGCCAGTGCTTATGTCAGTGATTTCTGATCAACATTGGCCGGATGGATTATTGGCATAAATACAAAAGGTTTTTTTTTTCGGTAAAGGTAAGAATAGGACAGACTAATCAAAAACGCGAACAACCTAAACCAAAGCGCAAAGGACCACACCGAACAACCCTCCACCAGGATCTACAGAACTGTAGAGGCGGGTGCAGGGGTGAAGGGAGGGACAGCGCAGGGAACTAACAATACAAAAGGTTTAGGACTTAATTAACAAATAAAAAGATTTAAAACTAAATTGACACAATTACAATAAATTTAGAACTTTGTTGATAATTTTCTTACCATTATCAATGGACTTGTGTCAACTCGAAGACCGAGCAAGATGAGAAGACTCACAAATCAACTTGAACAACTAGTAATTAAATGATACTGACACTCGGATCCACCATTTCCTACCAAGTTGCTTGATAATGTCAATTTCAACGAAGACTTGGAAAAGTAAGTCAAGCATGCCTTTCTTAACAGCAAAGCACACGCTAAACCGATTGAAAAAGATGAGAAATAACGTTTCATGCTCCGTTCATTTGCATAAAATGTGACATTTCTTGCAAATATTTTTCAAAAAGTCAATTTTCAGGAAAATAATAATATTTTCTTATGTTTGGTTGAAACTTAAAAATGAACAAGAAAATATATTCCGTCGTTTGGTATAGAAAATCATCAAAAAATTTCTTTTTTTTTTCTTTCTTACTTGGTCGGTTGTTGGCTATGGTGACGACAAGAGATCAGCCATGGGTGAGGGACAAGCTTGCTAAGGCCAGCAAGGCTTGACTTTGCTAGATTCTAGTGAGCTCGAGGCTCGTCGGCCATGGGCAAGGCTCCATAGCATCGGATCTAGCAAGGTCGAGCTCGCTTGTGGCCAATCGCCGAGAAAGAAGCAAAAAGAAAGAGAGAAAGAGCGAAAAGAAATGGATGAGAAAATAAAATATTTTTTAAATTAAAAATCTGAATTTTATTAAATATTTATATAAGAATGAACATTTGATTAACCAAGGAACCTAGCCCGAGTGCTAAGGACATGTGCATGGACTTTGTGGATCCGGGCACGAGTGCTGGGGGACAAGAGCTTGAACATTGGGGACTCGAGCACGGCCTTTATGAACCCGGGTATGGATGCCTAGGGGCCGGAAAATGGCCTACTTGGGCCCAGCTGCCAGAAACCTGGTCCCAAATACCACGACCCTTGAACCAACATTGGAGTTTCTATGCCCAAGTTGTTTCAAGTGCCAATACCCATTCATATTTCAAAGAGGAAATTATATTCCTGGATTTAAGCTTTAACAAGAAAACCTTTTTCGCTGACTCATTTTCCCAACAAACCAAAAGCAGGAAAATGTTTTCATCGGAACAAAGAGGGCCCTAATGAAAAATTTTGCTTCAAAGTATTAATTGTGAAACCTACCGTTCATTTTGGTGCTCTCTATTAGAACTAATATCTATGGAACCATCATTTTCATCTTTTACCGTCTCGATTCTTCCGTGAATTAATTTCCATGGAAGTTGTCTCAATACTATGAAATAGCGTGTAGGCTGACATGGGATTATGCATCTTTTTTTAACGTATCAATAGGATTCGGCCGAAATTGATAATTTGTTTAGGCACAAATAACCATTAGTTGGTAAGCTCGTGATCTAAGGAAAGGTGAAAACTTTCGTGTGAAGAACGTGCACCAGTGCTGCAGAGAGAATCGCGCACGTACAATACAGTTATCTTCTATCAATGAAATATAAGGGAGTTTAAGGCTCCGTTTGTTTTTGTTAAGTTTAAGAATTTTTTGGTAGTCTTCCCATCATTATCAAGGGGGTCCACTCAAAGACCCAAGCAAGATGAGAAGACTCTCAAATCGACCATTTTCTACCAAGTTGAATCGACCATCTTCTACCAAGTTGCCTGACATGTCAATTTTAACGAAGACCAGGAAAAGTAAGTCAAGCATGCCTGTCATAACCGCAAAATACACGCTAAACCGATTGAAAAAGGATAAGAAATAGGACCTGAGCGAGAGCAGATCCGAAGAGAGCAAAATTTTCTGAGACACTTGCCCTTTTTGATTTTTAGAACTCACTTCCTTGAGGATGTCAACAGCGTCAAAATAAATGAAGAAGTCTAGAAAATAAAGAGATCAAAGCGACATGAAGGGAGGGGGGAGAGGAACAAAAGGGAGGGGGCAACGTTGGGAGAAAGGGCCCTCTCTCTACCTCCGAGGACTCTTTGCGGGTCCGGCTGGAGAGAAGCGCGACTTCTCACGTCATCTTCGCGGGTCCTCATCTTCAGAGTCTTGCGGAGACAGTGCCGGTCTTCTAAGCAAAATGCCTCTTGGTCCCCGCGATAATCTGTCAGCTACTAATAATGCATAGCACGAGCCTTTTCCCAATGGCACCGTCATGTTGTATGCTCCAAAAATTGATCGTAAAACGCGACGGGAGAGATAAAACGTGAATTGCGCGGAAAAGGACTCATGATGTATTAAAAAATGTGTCGAAAAAGTCTTAAAACTATTGTGTTTATATCGATTTAGCCATAAATCTTTTGATATAGAGCCAATTTTGTCCTTCCAACTAGTTTTGGCCGAATATTGCTAACGTGGATGTCGGCCGTAACATTTAATATTGTCCCCCAACTTGAATTAATGGAAGGACAACATTGAACATTTTTATATAGTTCATGAACGAAGCTGAACATGTACAAAAAATTTAGGGACCGCATCAAATAAATTAAAAGTTCAAGGACTATATAATACGCTCGGTGAAAGTTTAGGAACCATTTATGTCGTTATCCTCAAAATTAATGCTGGATTTTTGCGGCAAGCGCTCCATCTTTTTTCTTTTTAACTGTCTCGGAATAACAACGACACATGTATTGACCTTGATTTAGGCTTCGTTTTAATAATGATTTTGCCATCTATAAATATCTTGCCAATCTCGTCATTGAGAACATGCGAACGACAATCTCACATCCTCGAAACCCACCCCAAGATCATATGGCTTCTTCATCATTTCTGTGGAAGCTATCGTCTTTAGCAGTCTTCTTCTTGTTCTCCTTGCTCTCCTTCCTAAACAACATCACCACCCTCGTTTCCATTCCATTTCCTGGCATCGGCGTCTCTGCTTCCTCCACTCCTTTCGCTCCTGACGTGACCGGCCATAAGGATGAAGCAGAGGCTCTCTTGAAATGGAAATCTAGCCTCGAAGACCACAGCCAATCTCTCCTGCCTTCATGGCACGGTAACAACTCTTGCCGCTTCGCAGGCGTCGCTTGCGATGACTATGGATTCGTCGCCCATCTTAATCTTTCTAATCTCGGCCTGAGTGGACCTTTAAATGGTCTCGACTTCTCGCGCATAGCGAAGGTGGTCAGTCTCGACTTTTCTAACAACTTGATCTACGGTCCGATATCCTTGAGTATCGCTAACCTTTCCAAACTGAGCCATCTTGATTTTGGTCATAACAGACTCTCCGGAAGCATTCCTCGATGTATAGGCATGCTAAAGAGCCTTCGTATTTTGTCCTTTTGGGCAAACTATTTGAGTGGACACATCCCTCAGGAGATTGGATTGTTAGATTCTCTTATGGAAGTTGATCTTTCCGAAAACAATCTCACAGGTCCCATCCCTGCTTCACTAGGAAACCTAAGCAGCCTCAATTATCTCAATCTCTGGCAAAACCTATTGATAGGGTCCATTCCTCCTTCTCTTGGAAAATTAGGCAATTTAACAGAATTAATTGTATCAAGAAATGGCCTCTCTGGTCCCATTCCGAGAGAGATAGGTGACCTAAGAAGCTTGAAAGGTCTTTTCTTATGGGGGAATAGACTATCAGGATCCATACCTTCAGAAATCGGGAGGCTAACTGTTCTTGTCGAATTAGAATTTTTTGAAAATGATCTGGTCGGGCATATCCCATCATCTATTCAGAATTTGAGCGATCTGAATGTCTTGTACCTGTTCTCAAATCATCTTTCAGGCTTGCTACCTGAAGAGATAGGGAAACTCACATCTCTTGTAGAATTAGATCTAAGTTATAATAGACTCTCGGGAAACATTCCTCGATCTATAGGCATACTAAAAAGCCTTCACATTTTGTCCTTTTGTGCAAACTATTTGAGTGGACACATCCTCCCTAAGGAGATTGGATTGTTAGATTCCCTTCTGGAAGTTGATCTTTCTAAAAACAATCTCACAGGTCCCATCCCTGCTTCACTAGGAAACCTAAGCAGCCTAAATCATCTCTATCTTCTGCAAAACCAATTGATAGGGTCCATTCCTCCTTCTCTTGGAAAATTACGCAATTTAACAGAATTAAGTGTATCAAGAAATGGCCTTTCTGGTCCCATTCCGAGAGAGATAGGTGACCTAAGAAGCTTGAAGGTTCTTTACTTATGGGGGAACAGACTATCAGGATCCATACCTTCAGAAATCGGGAGGCTAACTGCTCTTGTCTATTTAGATTTTTCTGCTAATGATCTGGTCGGGTATATCCCATCATCTATTCAGAATTTGAGCAATCTGAATGTCTTGCACCTGTTCTCAAATCATCTTTCAGGCTTGCTTCCTGAAGAGATAGGGAAACTCACATCTCTTGCAGAATTAGATTTGAGTTATTACACTTTGACTAGCTCAATCCCTGCATCAGTTGGAAGCATGTCCAATTTAACCGTGTTGCGCCTTTCATACAACTTCTTTCACGGTTCCTTGCCCCTTGAGATCAATAAGCTTGTTCATTTGAGTGATCTGGAAATCTCTCACAATGAACTCGAAGGGCAGCTGCCAGAAAACGTATGCCTTGGGGGATTATTGCAATATTTCACCATTAGCAATAATCGATTCACAGGTCATCTCCCTAGAAGCTTGAGGAATTGCACTTCATTAGTAAGAGCGAGGCTGGATGGAAACCAACTTACTGGGAATTTAACAGAAGCTTTCGGAATACACCCGCACCTGAATTTCATAGACTTGAGCCACAACTATCTGCACGGAAAACTTTCCTGGAAATGGGAGCATTGCCACAATTTGACAAGCTTAAGGATATCAAACAATGGCATTTCTGGTGATATACCCGCGGTATTTGGGAGGATGCCTCAGTTACAGGTACTTGACCTTTCCTCGAATAACTTGAGCGGAAAGATCCCGGGGGAATTGGGAAGCTTGCAATTACTACTAAATCTCATCCTCGACAACAATGGGATCACGGGTGATATTCCCAATGAAGTTGGATTTTTATCTCGACTGGAACATCTCAACCTAGCCTCGAACAATTTGAGTGGCGCCATTCCACGGCAACTCGACCTGTGCATCAACTTGTTGAGCTTGAACTTGAGCCGAAATGGACTCGAGACAAGCATTCCTCCTGAGATAGGCAATTTGCGATTCCTAACTGTTCTTGATTTGAGCCACAACCTGTTAACTGGAAGAATACCACAAGATCTAGGAAAACTGAGAGTCCTAGAAACTTTTAACATCTCCCACAATGACCTCTCGGGTACCATCCCACATAGTTTTGCTGACTTATTAGCATTAACTTCTGTTGATGTGTCCTACAATAGCCTAGAAGGTCCTCTCCCAGATGTCAAAGCATTTAAGGAGGCTACATTTGAGGCGGTTCAGCATAACAGGGGGCTGTGCGGCAACGTGATTGGATTACATAAATGCAATATTCCTACCAGGAGTGAGAAACACGACCGACCCGGCGGAGCTAGGATTCGAATTGTCCTTGTTCTCTCGTTCTTGGGATTCCTCTCTCTCTCTTCCTTCTTGAGCTTTCTCATGATTGTTAATCACCGTCGAAGAAAGATTATCAAGAGAGAGAGAAGCACACAGACAGAGACAAATCATTTAGATTTCTCGCACGTTCTGAGTTTTGATGGCAAAATTTTCTACGAGCAAATCGTGGAGGCCACTGAAGGATTCAACTTCAAGTACTATTTGGGAGAAGGGGCCTATGGCGTCGTTTACAGAGCTGATCTATCGACAGGTAAAACTATTGCGGTCAAGAAAATCCCAACGTCCGAGGAAGATGAGACCGTCAACATCATTTCTTTCAAAAGGGAAATCGAAGCCTTACGAAATATTCGCCATCGCAACATTGTGAAGCTCTACGGGTTCTGCTCTCATGCACGACATCGTTTTCTGGTGTACGAGTACGTAGAAAGAGGGAGCTTGAGAACAATCTTGAATGACAATGGAAGAGCATCGGAGTTCGGCTGGGACAGAAGGATGAACACCGTTCGAGCAGTTGCGGATGCATTGTCGTATATGCATCACGGCTGTTCTCCTCCTTTGATCCATCGAGACTTGACCAGCAACAACATCTTGTTGGATGCCGATTATGAGGCTCACATTTCGGACTTTGGCACCGCAAGATTATTGAGGCCAGATTTCACCAACTGGACTGCTATTGCTGGCACCATGGGTTACATCGCTCCAGGTGATTTTCTTTGCAGAAGCATATTAGGTTTCCATATCTTTAATTATAGTTGACAAGATTATCAATGGACTTTGAATTCTTCAATTGCAGAGCTAGCGTATTCCAACATTCCAACCGAAAAATGTGATGTATATAGCTTTGGAGTTGTAGTATTGGAGATAATCATGGGAAAGCATCCGGGAGACTATGTCTCATCGATATTCTCATCCGCCCAATCCGAGTCACGAACACCATTGAAGGATGTGCTTGACCAACGGCTCTTCCCTCCTACAAATCGTGATGCGCAACGCATGATCTCTGTCGTAGCACTAGCACTCGCGTGCTTGCATACCAGCCCTCAACTTCGACCGACTATGACACAAGTCTCGCGCGAGCTTCAAGTTCAAGAACCGCTGGCATTGCCCTTCTTTGGAGTCACCTTAGAACAACTCCGTGATGTCGATGGCAGGAACTTTTAGACAACATCAAGAAGACTGGTAAGTTGTCTCTCGAGTTAGTGTCGTGAGTTCACCTTTTCTGGCGTCTAGTTTTGGCATTAAAACTAAAAAATTACGAAAAAAGTCCTAGACTAATTGTAATTATGCCAACTGAGTCCTAAACTATTTGCATTTTTACTAATTCAATCCATTCGGCCAATTTAGCCTGGAAATTACTAATATGGACGTTGGCCATTTTATGTGGCGCGGCTGACGCTAACTTAGATAATTTTAATAATGATTGATATTTTTTTCGAGTAATTAAATTATTTTTTATATTCATTTCTTTTTTTTTTTTACAAGTCTGGCAAATGAGGCTGCTAGCCGACCATCGCCAACCACAGGTTATGGCCTATGACACTCACCAGCCATGCCATCACCAAAATCTAAGCGAGGGTGTTTGGTCCTTGCCACGATTTAGGCAAGGGCCACAACGCCCTCCTAGCTGCAACCCTTGCCTGTGGCTGACAAGGGAGTGACACCCTCGCCTAGACTGGGCATTAATAGCTAGCCCTTACTTGGGACAACGATGGTTGGTTGGCGATCTCATTGAAAAGAGAACAAAAGAAAGGAAAATTAAATAAATAATTCGAAAAAGCATTAAACTATTACTAAAAATTATTCATGTTAATGCCGACCATGTTATACAAGACTATTAGCATCCACTTTAGCAATTTTCAGCAAGAATTGGTCAAGTTGACTAAATTGTCACAAATGCAATAAGTTTAGAACTCAATTGACAAAAAAAAAAGTAAATTTTTTTACCAAAAAAATATTTATAACTGAATTGGCGCAATTGCAATATGATTAAGACTTTTTTGATATATTTTTTTATCTACTTCATCCAATGCAAATCTAGTGATTCATATCTTGCCGGACCATATTGATAAAACACTTCCACATTTAACCCAATCTTGAAAAACCTATGCTTAAACTAAGGTGAAAGCGTGGAGTGTTAAAGAATTAGATTAGTTTGAAATTAGGTACTCATCCATTTACTATCATACCATAAAAATTCACTGGGGTTTTGCATGAAATTTTTCGGAAAACATTTGACCTTGAAACCATAGTCGTGCTTCATCAGGTAGAGCATGTTTTAGTATGGATATTTCGAAAACCTGATCAACAGGCCGCCTTTGCAAGATTGTCAATCCTCCCCATTAGAACGTAATCTGTAAATGAATGAGGTTGATTAACACGATCTAGGTATCTTCCAACTTCTAAGGACAATAATCTCATGTGCTCAGTGGTAATGTTACTAATATGTACGAAGTTAATTCCTGAAAAATCTTGTCAACAATCTTGTCTTTTTGCCCGTTTTGGTTTGTTGCAATTTAATCACCGATCGGAGAGCAGGTCAGACTCTAAGTCATTCTGGTCGCCGACGTTTGGGACCGTGGTCAGCTCGTCGGCCCTCTTGACCTGATGCTTCCAATCCGTCTGAATCAATGTGTAAGTCATCAAGCACACACAAGAGATCTGGGACGCCAGCAGGCCGAACCACAGCCCGCGGAACCCGAGCTTGAACTGGAACGTCGTGAGCACCGCGACGGGCAATCCGACCAAGTAGAACGAGAAGAGATTTATGCGTGCCCCGACATTGGGCCGGGCTGTCCCGGTCAGGACCCCACAGGATGTGGTTTGGGGGGAGTTCCCGAGCTCGCAAAGGCCGAGGATCGGGAGCGCCGAGGAGACCAATTTGAGGACCTGTGGATCGTCCGTGTAGATCCGGCCCCATACTGACCGGATGGCGATCATGAAGATGAGGGCAGCGAGCCCAAAGGCGACCCCCGCGGTGATCCCAATGATAGTTATGAGCTGGGCCTGAGACGGGTGGCCCGCGCCCAGGGCCTGCCCAATGCGTGCGGACAGGCCTGAGCTGAGCGAGAACGGGAACGTGTACAACAACCCGGTCGTTTGTATCAATATTCCCATTGCCGCGACCGAGGCCTTAGGGTTGCTGATCAGACCGCAGAGGAAGAGCATAATCTCGTACCACCACCACTCGAGGCACACTGAGATGCAGCTCGGCAAGGCCAGGGCCAGGAGCGGCCGCCACCCCTGGAGGATTGAGGAGAAGCCGGCCCCGTACCATGGCTTCAGGGTCGTCTCCGATGTGGCCAGGTAGATAAGCAGGCCGAGGTTGAGGTTAATGGTGTTCCAACCAAGGGCGAGCGACACGCCCTTCACGCCGAGGCCCAAGTAGACCACCAGGAAGTAGTTGATGGGCAAGTGAAGGATCACCGACCAGACACAGGCTATTGTGAGTGGTGTGGTCACGCCCTGAGTCCTCAGAAAAATCCTCAATGGATGGAGGCAAGCCTGGGCAAAGAGCTCGGGGATCGAGAACACCATATAGACCTGGGCAATGTGGGTGATCTCCGGGTCCTGGCCGAGCCAGCCAAAGATCGACTCCATGTGGAGCCAGAGGCCCGAGATCGGGACGCACACGAGGAGCATCAGGCACAGGGTCTTCTGGTAAGTCTGGCTCATGACCGACCACCGCTTGGCCCCGAAGGCCTGGGCGCAGATCGGGTCCATGCCTATTGCGAGGCCCTTCAGGATTGAGTTGCCCGTGATGTTGCTGAAGCCAAGGGCTAGGGACCCACCGGCCAGCTCCTCCTTGCCGAGGTGGCTCAAGAAGAGCATGGAGATCACCGACCTTGAGAAGATGAGCAGCGTGGTCATCACAATGGGGCACGCGATCTTCATTAGCGACTGTAATTCCACTCCGGCCTGCGAATATTTTCCAGGGAAAATTGCCAATGTTAGAAATAGGGACAATCGTAGGAGTCCTGGATTGTACCGCAGCTTCAACGAACTCAATCACAATACAGAAATATACATGACACGGGCATGGCTATGCAAAGAAACAGTACTGACAATGAAGTTTGAGACAAGGCCACAGTACCGAGCTGAGCTGTACTGAACCAAATCAAGCCGGGGATGTGAAAAATAGAGGACATACAAGTGCACCGAGTAATTTGATAGCAATTTAGTAAATTCCCTGAGCCCAGGGACACCGTTAAGAGATTATTCCCACACAAATAACTAGATGCGGAAGTGTAGATTGATCTTCACCTTCAATCCTTTCTTCTTGAGCAAGAACAGATTGACCTTCTCGTGTTCTAAGGTAAAACTAGCATTCTTAAGACCGAAAAGTTGAACAAGAACGAAGGAAAAGCTCTCTTCTAGTCCTGGTAGAATCTCCGGAACTGTCATATTTAGTTTCAATATGACTTCATACTTTGATGAATGATCAACCTAAGGGTCATTCTAAGTTCTCTGAAACATAGGAGTTGATCCCTTTGACAGGGTGGTCGAGCCTTTGACATGAATGCTGATCATCCAATAACTCAATTGAATGTTCTTGTTAACAAGTAAAAAATGAAAATTGGTTCTCTCCAGCAAAAGAGTAGAACTTGAGATCTCACCAGGTACAAAGGAGCATTGTCATACTATATCGGACTCTTCGGTGAAACAAACGTGTATGAATAATTTGAGAGTATGTGTTAAATTTCATGGAAGATTGGAATTTGTCATAGAAACTAGCTAGCAATTACCAACTATCGAGTCAAGATTAGGTTACCAATGAGGAAAACTAAAACCTGCCCGAGATCCTATAGGGTTCTTGCAACTCAGTCCTAAATACTCGGAACCCGACACTAGAGATAGGACTTGTAAGAGTAATATTGAGTTGGGGAATCCTTAAAACCTAACTGGCGACTGCTATCCCCACACCGTTGGCCGTCTTGTCTTAACAATGCGCCATGCCAAAACTGTCCTAGAGAAATTAGTGTCTGTACTGGTACTTTCTAACCCTCGGGCAACGACTCATCACCTTATTAAAGCCCCACAGCAAATTCCCAAAAAGTAAGGTTGAATTGAACTGTTTCTGCAGAAAAAGTGACATTCAACTTTTAGAATAAGATGCCTAGTAGGAAACCAAGACCATGTGTATCATTCCCTGGAAAGTTTCTACTGAAATGCTTATGGAAAAAAAAGTCACTCCTGATCACGCTGCTGCCCAGGGAAAAGAGACCTTCAAAGCCCAATCTCAGGAGAAAGCGAAAAGCATTAGTTCATCGGAGAATAAGAAAGTGGAAAGAAAAAGGGAAGACACTGCAGGTGTACAGCCACATGATGCTTCCATTTTCTTACTGATCTTGCTGCCTGGACACAAACGAGGATTCTCAAACTTCCATACAGATCACAAGCACATGAGATTCAATGTGTGCGTGAGCACATGCCTGCTGCAAGGGGACGTAAGGGAGCCCTAGAAAATGTTCTGTCTTTTTTACTAGGATGATGTTTGTTGTTCATCTAACATTGAAAGTCTTCTTCCAGGCAAATTTCAGGCAGGCTATCTCCATGACCCCAGAATCTCTCGACGATAGATCTTACAATCATCCAATGAATAAAACATGCTGAACGATGTATCACACAAAATAACTTCTCTTGTGATATAATGACTTGCAATTACGTCTGAGTAGAATGAGATGTGAAACTGAACGGTGCCAGAAAATTCAGAGAGATGTAGTTTGGCACTCCAAACTTTTAGAATTGACAATGTGATAAACCGATATTATAATAAAACAATAAAAATATCAGTCTAATGTTGAAATGTTGATTTGACCGACGATGTTGAAATGTTGAAAGATTTCCTAATGTCAAATTTGACATAGAGCTAACTCAGTTTGAGTCCTCATTCCACACTTTCGAGCCGGAACACTTTCGAGGATTTTGAAAACAAGAAAGCCGCCGCATGTCTTGCCTTTTCTTCCCGGAGCACACTCTGTGATCGAACTAAATACATGCTAAGTACACATTAAAACTAAAAATACAAAATCATTATTTGAAATGGGCAGATATTAGAGGCAGAAAACAGAAGCAGTACTTTTTTGGCACAAAAACAATATCATTAATAAAAGAAAAAAGAAGTAAAAAATAGAAAGAGATGATGTTTAAACTGCGTCGTTCACCCTAGGGCATAAGGTGGTGGGATCCACGTGGATTCCAGTTGGCTCCAAACCCACATGAGGAATGATAGCTTCAAGAAATCAATCAAATCGAAGAACAAAGGCTAGGAAGAAGATGCTTATGCTTACCAATCTTGACTTTGACTACCCCCAAAATGCCAAATAATTTCAACTTTCGCCTTTATTTTCTTTCCAATTGCCCCATTTTCTCCCATGAATTTGGTCCTACCCAAGAATGTCATTGTCATTTGTCACACATCAAACAAAAATGGAAAAATCCCAGGAGAGAGAGGGTTCTCTACTTTGGAAGGAAAGGAACAAGAAGAAGATCATTCTTGGGTAGAAACTTCAAGAAAAAGAAAAAAAAAAAGAACCTCTTCTACATGCAAGAACTAACGCAGATTTCAAACACATCTTCATCATTCCAAAAAGAAAGGTAGAACAAGGAGAGGTCGTGATATCACGTAAATAATTAATTGGTCACCTGGCTCAAGGGAAGCTTTTCGAGAACGGCAATGACTGGGAATCTCCGAGAAAGCCGGCGCAAGAATCTGCCCCCTCTTGATCTGCCAGTTGTTTCTTCTTCCCCATTACTCTCGCCGTCATTGCCGTCCTCCTCCTCCTCCTCCTCTTCTTCTTCTTCCTTTAAGCCATCAAAATGGTCACTGCTTACAGTCCCAGCAGATTTGCTAGTCGAGCACATGTTTTTTTTTTGGGCCTTTAGGGCTCGCGCAAATGGACACAGAGAGACACCCTCATAAAAAGAACCAAGATCGACTGGAGGCCAGAAGTGAATGCGAATAACTCTGAATGTGGGTCAATGTGATCGCTCGACAAAACCTGCCGAATTAACGAATAGCAGCAAAGAAACTGAAGTCATTTTTGTTCAAGCCACAGACATGAAAAACAGAGAGTAGAAAACAAAGAGATAGGTAGAGAGCTTAAGAGTGCCACATACAATGTGACCCTAGAGAGAGCCTCGGCAATGGAAAAATGGAAGTATTACGAAGGACGAAGAAGAAGAAGAAGAGAGAAAAGAGAGGTGTTGCGTTGGGAAGTGGAGATAACTGCAACAAAATTACTTGGAGCTTCACATCCATAGGCCTCGATTTATAGACATCAATCAATGGAATAGTTACTTTTGGGCAAGTGGGAAAAAACTAAAACCTCTCTTATCTCACATTTCATTTTTATATGCCACGTGTCATACTGACGTGCTATCGCGAATTGACTTTTTCCATTCAATCGTATGTGTACTAAGATTGGTGTAGTTTGATCGGATGCGTGATACCACGATGCTAACGTGATGCGACACAGTTGTTACACCGGAATTTTTCCCAAACTGTTATAATTACTGGTGTGATAGGAAAGGCTTAAAGTGGAGCTGGGATCTGTCACAGAAATATGAGTGAAGACAGAGAGCGAAACTGGTTTGCTTAACCCAAAAAGAAAGATAACCCCCAATTCTAGTAGTGCAATGGAGTTTATAATACATGGGGAAAGCTCTCTGATGCACTCATAGTCTGGATTTTTAACTCTGAACCAAGAATGGAGACTTCTGGTTAGGGTTGTTTTCAAGTGACAGTAAAACGAGCATACAGAAAATCTGTTTGATGGAATTGGTAAGATACCACCACATTGTGTTTACAAGGAGGGGGAAGCTTCAGTGGTAACCCATTTTGCTTTTGGCATGAATTCTTTCTTACTCTTCTAGGGTCAATACCCTCAGGGATTTCAGATATGTATATGTACTTCGGGAAAATTATCAAAAAAGTTTTAAACCTATTGTAATTGTGTCAATTCAGTTTTAATTTTTTTTTAATAATTCAGTTCTAAATCTTTTGCATTTGTATCAATTCAGTCTATCTAATGGATTTTTTAGATAATATTCTAGTAATTTTTTTATTTTTTATAATTTTTTTTTTTATTTTTCCCTGCAAGAATTACATAGTATTCTAGCATATAGGCTGTGAGAACTACTTTTTCCTTGGTTAGTGCTTATAATGGGAATTTCAAAGAACAGCTTCCGTGCGCTTTTTGTGGTGCTTTTGTTGGATTCGGCAATTACAATTTTTTATTTCTGGAAAAATATTAGATAGTTTGAGATTGAAAGGAAACTTTACGAAGGATTTTATTAATGGTTAAAATCCCTAGTTAAGGAAAAGTTATAATTTCGAATGACGGTTTCTCTCATGTTATGTGTACTACATTGCACTGGAAATCAAAACCTCTTCTTATTGAATAAATTCATAAACACCCTCGAGACATTCATTAACACGACCCAATTTAGGAATTTGGATAAATAAACAAGCATCTTCGGCCTCTTCGGGGCCCTCATCCATGCTGTTTGTATCCTATAAATACCATGGTCCTTTATTTTCAATCGGGTACCCCGACCCACCCGAGCCTTAATGCACCTAAATGATTTAGGGTTTCAAGTACTAGGGAGAAATTCCTTTATTTCCTTTAGAGTCCTTAGGTTATTTATAAATATACATGATCCCAAAACAAGATTAAACATAGCCAAATATTTTTAGTAACCATCACCATTTTAAGCCTGACTTCTCATTTTGGGCTTGCAAGATTTCAGATTGCTACCATCATTTATCTTGATCATTTTCTCAATCTTGTACTTCGCGATGATGAAGCCATTTCAATTTGGAAATCCACAATGCGTGACTTCCAAATAAACCATCGTGCTTGGAAATTTGAGATGATTTATTATATGTTTAACGCGAGACATCTATTTTTTAATAATCACCCCGTGCGGAATGAGGAGAGAGTGCGCGACTATCTTAGTAGTCGGGTTTGGGATTACGTCAAAACTCGTACTGGGTTTTAAAAATAACAGCAAGTTCACTAGACTCATTCGAAGAAATTACCGTATTTTTTTAAGCATATTACAATCGTATCAATTTATTCTTAAACATTTTTTTATCAATTTAATCCTAAACTTTTTGCATTTGTGCCATTCAATCAATCCGGCCAATTTAGGCCGAAAATCGCTGACTTGTAAGCCGGCCATGTCACGTAAGATGGCAGGCTCTAACATGAAATTTTTTTAATGAGTTTTTTATTTTTTTATTTTTTCTTTTCTTGACCTATTTTTTCTAGGCTTAGAGCTACGAGGGTCAGGACTCCCTCACCTGGGGCCGAGGGGGGGGGGGTCCCAGCCCTAAATCAGGGAAAAAATAGAAAAAGTAAAGAAAAGAAAGAGGAAAAGAAAAAATTAAAAAAAATTAAAAAATTATAAGAATATTATTAAATTTATCCACATTAGCTATTTTCGGCCGAAATTGGTAAGATTGACTCAACTGGAAAAACATAAAAAGATTGAGGGATGAATTGGTAAAAAAAAAAAGATTTAGTACTGAATTGTTATAATTATAATAAGTTTATGACTTTTTTAGTAATTTACCCGACAAATTCTGGATAAGGTGTACCGTCTCAAACTCGACCCACTTCCATCTCTACTTACGTGTATTAAGGCTTTCATTTTATTTTTCCATGTATTTCTAGAATTAAATTGAAAAAGTTGCCCTTTACCCGAGCAGACCTAAGAGTTCAAATTGAAAAAAAAAAAAATTGGGTCTCAATGCAGCAAAACCTTAATTTCTGCTACGCGCTGAGGAACAGTAACAATTCTAAATTGATAAAAAAAAATCGGATATCATTTATTGCGCAACGGATGATTTAATCTGCCCAAATAAAACTTTTCACTGAAAAATAAAAGTGGTGGCCACACTTGATAAAATTAATAGGTGGTCCCGACCGAATTTGTTTTTTTTTTTTTTGGTCAGACCGACCGAATTTGTTTAATATTGACTTTCGTTGCGCCAAGTGACGATCATTCATTCGCCTGGCCGGAAAGATTCAGCAGAGAGTTGGATGCTCCAGGACACACGACCCAAGATTAAAATTTTGTAACCCAATCAGATTTCATCGTGATATAGATTAAATTTTTGTGACCAATGATCATTGGAATAGATTAAATTCCGACCGAAATTTAAAAAAGTAATTCGATTGTGTTGATCCCATGGGGATTTTGTTTTGTTTTGTTTTTTTTTTTAAAGTAAGGTAGGATATGTATTAACTTAACCAAAACGCAGATTACAAAAGATAGCCAAACACCTCAAAGGGAAGCCTTACACACATGATGACACTAGGGAATGCCATTATAGATAGAAGGGTGTCGAGGATGTGAAAGCAAAGGAACGATGGGAATAAAATCAAAGGGAGAACATACAAGGAGATAAATGGGCCAAACAGGCAGCGGAAAGGCAAAAATTAACAAGTCTGGGAGGTAACCGAAGCTCGGTCAAATATAGTCAAAGAGATACCCAGGTTCCTTGCATGCTTTGGTTCCTAGGAGTGTCATCCATATGTTTAAATGATAAAGCTTTGTCTTTGACAACTGTTTGAAGGTGTACTTTGAGAGCGAGCATGAAATGTGTGTGATTGCGAAAGAAGATGCAATTCCTTTCCGTCCATATGATGTGACACAAAGCACCAAATGAAACCCGAGCAATGATTTGGTGGAAATGCTAGCCACGGAGATGTTGCATAGCCCATTGGAGGTTGTCTTACCATCAACTATTTTGCCAAGCCAAATTGCAATTGGCAGCCCAAAACAGAGCAAGGGTGCGAGTGGTGTGGCAGCCAAAAAATAAGTGATTTACTAAGCCTAGGTGGCACTCACAAAAAGCACAAACACCTTGCAAAATTCTATGGTAGTTGAGTAACAAAACCTGAGTTGGCAACGTACTCAACGTTATAGGCCAAAGGTGAAAAGAATGCCAAGGAGTGATGAAATGGTCCCAAACAAAAGAGTGCCAAGGTTCAACCTGCCCTCTATGGCGGATGATATCCCAGGTGATAGCAACAGAGAAAAATCCTGAAGGGTGGCCAAGCCATATAAAATGATCCCTGCTCTTAGCGGATAGAGAAAGGAAAGGCTCAAACCAAGATATAATGGTGCTCACAACTTGAGAGGGGTTGGATGTTGTGGATAGGAACTCAAGAACAGTAGTCTTCCGAGGGATACCAAAACGATAGATATCCGAATTAGAGAAAAGCTTGTAGAGAGGTCTTTTTTGGTGCCAAGAATCAAACCAAAAAGAGGCGGTGTCACCGTTGCCAACCCACCATCGAAAAAGATTCTGAAAGTCAGGGCGAATATCGAAACATGGGTATTTTGTTGATTGTTTCTCAATGTATAAATTTCGGTGTCTCGACAAAGATGTAGAGCAATTCGATCGGATTTTTCTAAAAGTTTTCGTCGTTAGATTGGCGATGAATAAAAGAGTATCATGATGGATGTTTCGATTTTGAATGACTAAGCATCGTTTATACGATTAGCAGTAAGTTGTTTGTGGAGATTTTTTTTTTTCTGGTTCAATGATGATAACGACGTTAATTTTATTCTTTAAATGAGCTGCTCTTGGATATCAATCGATGACTTCAATAAACCGTGGAACACACCTTGCAAAACAAATTTTGCTTTTAATACCTTGGTTGTGAAATGAGGCTCCATTTGTTTCCAAAAAAATGAATGATACAAAAAATATCTTCTTAAAAATGATTCGCTAGCTTGAAATAATTAGTTAGTAAAAAAATATTTTTATTATTAATAACATTTTTGTCTAAATATTTTCATAAATAATAAAAATATTTTTCATTCATTTATTGATATAAGTGATAGAAACAATCAATTTCGGGAATATGTTTTTTAAATTATTCATCTTTTACAAATTAAATACATCCTGGCTTGAAAAAAAAAACTATACTTTTGATAATTAAATTAACAACTTTCCACAACTTTCCAACTAACTCACGCATGAAGGGATTCAAAGGGGCTTTGCTTCCCCCAACTTTATTGCGCCTTTTTCCTCGGACTTTGCTTCTGCTTAATTTATCTGCTCGTGATGAGTACGAGGTTCTTGTCTGGGAATTTCTAGATGAAGGTGTAGAAATTGACTTCTGGATTCATTGCCTAAGACTCCAACTCACATTTTCCGAAATTGTCCAAGAACACAACGACGAAGCCACCATGTAACCGTAAATCATTTAGGCTCTACTTATTCTGCAATAAATAAATAATTTGAAAGATATTTTTTTGAAAATAATTATTTGTATTGTTTAAAATAATTAGTAAATAAAATGTTATCATCATTGATGACCATTTATATGCAAATATTTTCCTTGGACGATAAAAAAAATCGTTTATTTGTTTTTTTAAGCAATATGAGCCATCTCTTTTAGAAAAATATTTTTCAAATCACTTTTTTTTTCATGAAACAAACGCCCTCTTGGATGAATGACAAAGTTTTGTAGTGGGTGGGTTAGCATGAGGTGGAATTGAGGCAAGTTAGGCCGTGCTTTTATAGAGTGTGGGACAAATTGTTTTTCTCGAAATTATTAGAATGCTATTGTTAAATTAAATAATTGATAAACAGCTCCTGGCAATATATGTTTAGGAACCCGACCTTACTGAGACCTTACATATGAAACATACGATTTAGCTTTTATTAAGGAAAGTGGACAAAATTACAAAATTTTAACAAAAAAAATGGAGATTGGAAAATAAGGTGAAGGGTGAGATGTATGGCCCTTACTGCTTGTGCCCATCTTCATCCAATTTTTTTTTTGGTCGGAATCTTCATTCAAGGTTTAAGCGGCTTATTTCAGATATATTAACTACTGTTCACCACATTATCTTTTAGTGAGACATTTCTAACGTCCTTCACACAAGCAATTAAACAATTCCCTGATGATCCTTTACCCAAATGACGTATGAATCTTGAGATTTCTTCCTTATATTCACTCAAAATCCAATCCACATTGGGATGCACTAATAAGTCATTGGCCAACAAAACTTGTTAGGGTGCGCAATAGAAATTTGATACCTTATCCTAATAATATTATCAAGAGGGAAGCCCAAATCTAATCCAATTAGCATATCCAATAACACCTATATTTACTAAAAATACTTAACTCAATGATTCTTAGCCATGACTAACATAGGGGCCACAGTTCTCATGTTCGAGAAGAGGGCCACGAGAGGGTTGCCACAATCACAATGCGTGGCGCACGACCCCAATCTGACGTGTGTTGCCACACAAACAAGTTTAAAGAAAAGGAAGAAATGGGCTCATCACGGATAGGGCTAATGGCGATTGGGATTAACGACCATGAAAGGGGATGCTAGCGACAATGGTAGCTAGGGTAAGACCTATCAAAATCCATTATAAACTCACTTCTTAACCATGTATGATTGGTCGAGTTGTTATAAAGACCAACATAATATATATATGCTAAATAGATTTACAACTTACTTATACCTAACTCACATCTATGACTCTTTTCACTCTCTCTCATTTTCATTCGATCTCGTGCTCGCTCATTTTGCACTCTTACTTCAATTTAGATATGATCTTTCATAGATTTGGTTAGAAATGGAAGCGTTTTAATAATATGAGTCAAATCAGATATGGGCCACTGGATTTACACTACATAGACATTGGTTAAAACTGGTTAAATGGTTTATTTGGATTGAACCATTTTCAACCTAACTTAATCTCGACTTGACTAGACTCGACTCACTCATTTGACGGATCTAGCTAGGTTAACGAAGACGACAAAGTGCACATCGGTGGTCGCGAAATTAAGGCGAGAGAGTGGCAAACGTGGGCTTCAGGTTGAGAATTTCAAAACTTATCTCGAGCAACCAATCTGACTTGGAAGCTAGAGACCTCCAAACTTCGTCACCCCATGCTAGTTCTAGTGTCCAGACACATGTTTAGTCATTTGGTCAATTAAGCCCTCTCTTCCGGCGACCCAACGCATGTTAATCGCCAGGACATCCTCTAGGTTCTGATCGCTACAAATCAAATTTTCTAGAATGATTCTACACCATATAAAATCTCATATAGGCACACCTCAACAATAGGTGCACCAAACGATCCAATGCCACACTTCGTAACAATTAAATATGACTCGCTTACTTACCGCATCGCTTACTAGACCGATATTAATCTTAGCACATCTGGCTCTACTCTTATTTGAGCAACTAGGTATAGATCTTGTGGCATCATTTCGTAAATAAATTCCCTAGGACGGTGTCTTTGTTCCCGGACATCTTTCTCAGGAAAAAAAAGCGTACAACATTCTAGTTGGATGGCCCTGATTTCTCCTACGAAGAGACAAAGCTCTATGTAATCGGGACAGATGTCGGTCATTTCGAGGCAGACACGTGAACTTTTAAAAATTCATGATTAAATCTAGCCTCATTGGCAAATGATGCCTCTAAGCTAAAGACCACTAAAATTCATTTGTTCTTTTATGATTTATATTTAGCATATCCTTTGTTTGTCAAATTTGTTAAACTATTTAAATTGACTTTAAAAAAAATACTTGGATCGGATTGTCTCATGTAATGTTCGTTACTTGGTCTCATCTGATGATGGGAAGTGCATTAGCAACCTCTTCCTAACCCTCTACTGGGTGATGTTTGTTTAATCACGTTCATATGCCAGTTTATTTTTCTTTTTGTTAAATGAAAAATTAATTTGAGGTAAATGTGACACGGGTGTATTAGTTCAATATTTTTGGTGATATTAATTCTTAAATTTAAGTGATATAATTTGAAAGACATTTTTTGAAAATAATTACTTGTATTGTTTGAAATAATTAGTAAATAAAATATTATAATCATTGATGACAATTTATCTGCAAATAACCATGGAAGATAAAAAAAATTATTTATTTATTTTTTTAAGCTACACGAGCAATCTCTTTTATTAAGAAAATATTTTTCAAATCACTTATTTTTTCATGAAACAAACACTTGGGTGAATGACAAAGTTTTGTAGTGGGTGGGTTAGCATGACGTAGACTTGAGGCAAGTTAGGCCGTGCTTTTATAGAGTGTGGGACAAATTGTTTTTCTCAATATTATTAAAATGATAATTTTAAATTAAATAATTTATAAACAGCTCCTGGCAATATATGTTTAGGAACCCAACCTTAATGAGACCTTACATATGAAACCTACGATTTAGCTTTATTATGGAAAGTGGACAAAATTACAAATTTTTAACAAAAAAAAAATGGAGATTGGAAAATAAGGTGAAGGGTGAGATGTATGGCCCTTACTGCTTGTGCCCATCTTCATTCCAATTTTGTTTTTGGTTTTTGTTGGAATCTTGATTCAAAGTTTAAACGGCTGATTTCAGATATATTAACTATTGTTCAACCCATTATCTTTTAGCGAGACTTTTCTAACGTTTTTCACATAAGCAGTTAAACTATTCCCTGGTGATCCTTTACCCAAATAACGTATGAATCTTGAGATTTCTTCCTTATATTCACTCACCAATCCACATTGGGGGACATTAATAAGTCATTGGCCAACAAAACTTGTTGGGGGTGCGCAATAGAAATTTGATACATCATCCTAATAATATTATCAAGAGGGAAACCCAAATCTAATCCCATTAGCATATCTAGTAACCCCTATATTTACTAAAAATGCTTAACTCAATGAATCTTAGCCATGGTTGACAAAGGGGCCACAATCCTCGTGTTTGAGAAGAGGGCCACGAGAGGGTCGCCATAGTCACAATGGGTGGCGCACGACCCCAATCCTGATGTGTGCTGCCACACAAACAAGTTTACAGAAAAGGAAGAAATGGCTAATGGCGACTGGGATTAACGACCATGAAAGGGGATCCTAGCGACAATGGTAGCCAGGGCTAGACTTGTCAAAATGGATTATAAACTCACTTCTTAACTACGTATGATGGGCCGAGTTATTATGCTAGTTAGTTATATTATGGGTTTAGAATTATAAAGACCAACATAATATATTTGCCAAATGGATTTACAACTTACTTATATGTAACTCACCTCTATAACTCTTTTCATTTTCTTTCACTGTCATTGGATCTCATGATCGCTCAACTTGCACTCTTACTTCAATTTAGATATGAGCTTTCATAAATTTGGTTAGATATGGAAACGTTGTAATAATATGAGTCAGATCAGATATGGGCTACTAGATTTATATTACATAGAAATTGGTCAAATGGGTTAAATGGTTTATTTGGATTGGACCATTTTCGACCTAACTTAATCTCGACTTGACTAGACTCAAATCACCCATTTGATAGATCTAGCTAGGTTAACTTAGACGACAAAGTGCATGTCAGTGGTCATGAAACTAAGGCGAGAGAGTGGCAAATGCGGGCTTCGGATTGAGAATTTCAAAACTCTATCTCGAGCAACCAATCTGACTTGGAAGCTAGAGATCTAAAAACTTGGTCACCCCATGCCAATTCTTGTGTCCAGACACATGTTTAGTCGTCTGGTCAATTGAGCCCTCTCTTTCGGCGACCAAACGCATGTTAGTCGCAAGTACATCCTCTAGGTTCTGATCTCCACAATTCAATTTGTCTAGAATGATTCTACCCCGTATAAAATCTCATACAGGCACACCTCAACAATGGACGCACCAAGTGATCCAATGCCATACTTCGTAACAATTAAATATGACTTGCTTACTTACCGCATCGCTTACTAGACAGATATTAATCTTTGCACATCTGGCTCTACTCTTATTTGAGCAACTAGGTATAGATTTGTTGCATCATTTCGTAAATAAAATCCGAGGACAGTGTCTTTGTTCCCGGACATCGTTCTCGGGGAAAGAGGGGTACAACATTCTAGTCGGATGGGCATGACTTCTCCTACGAAGAGACAAAGCTCTATGTAAACGGGACACATGTCGGTCATTTCGAGGCAGACACGTGAACTTTTAAAAATTCATGATTAAACCTAGCCTCATTGGCAAATGATGCCTCTAAGCTAAAGACCCCTAAAATTCATTTGTTCTTTTATGAATTATATTTAGCATAATCCATTGTTTGTCGAATTTGTTAAACTATTTAAATTGACTTAAAAAAAAAATACTTGGATCGGATTGTCTCATGTACTGTTCGTTACTTGGTCTCATCTGATGATGGGAAGTGCATTAGCAATCTCTTCCTAACGCTCCTCTGGGTGATGTTTGTTTAATCACGTTCATATTATTTATGTTTTCACTTAAATTTAAGAATTAATATCCCTAGAAATATTAAACTGATATACCCGTGTCACAATTACCTCAAATTAATTTTTCATTTAACAAAAAAAAGTTAAATTGGCATATCCATACCACATATATTCCGAGCTAATTTTTGTGTCACAAAAAATTTCCAACAAATGCAAAATTGCCATCCGTCAGATTTTGTATTAATATCCTGTTAAAATACTGATGTAGAAACACATGTGGCAAATAACTTGGATGATTGGCATTTGAAGGACTCCAAGGTGGAAATTCAACGTAAATAGTAATCCTAAACGACGTCATTTTGGAGAAGCCAGCTATAAATCTGCTAATTTCCTAAAGAATTCCCTCACGTTTCGAGATTCCGATGAAGTCCCCAATTTCTCCCAAATTTTCGAAGCAAGTTGCTTATAATAGCCATCAAAATGAGACTAGATGTTTCAAGTTGTTTCCGGTTGAAACACCGTAAACACACTGAAACTGAGTTTTATCATGAGAGAAATAGTTTAAGTGTGTGTGTGTGTGTATATATATACATCATGATTGGGGCTGTGGAGCTCGTGTTGCCACCTTTGAGTCTGTGACCACTCGCTTAAGAAAATCAACCCCCATCTTTGGTTAAGAATGATTGAACTCAACAATCGCAGGTATTCACCAACTATACAATAATTTATAACAATTTGAGAAGGTTAATCGAATCGCATTTTTACTAAAATAGTATAAAAAATTATAATGAAAGAAGATGTTTCTAAGCATCAATTCCGACTCTTCCTCTACAAGCAAGTTGGATCTATTATATTTATTTATCTAACTTTTGGACTTTTTATTCCACGGCCAATGTTTTAACAAGCATTTGCTCCATTTAGAAATAAATGGAAAATTTCAAATAAGAAATTGAAATGCTATCGGTTAGTTTAACTTGGACCTCAGACGGGTCCGTTAGTTTAATGATATTGCTAGGCTGTCTGATTGGGCTTTCCCAAACCCATATCAAATCATGACTTTCGAATCTCGATTATCATCCTTAAAATGAATGCATAGGGTGACATGGAGCCGCCACTAGCCTTTGACAATAGGGAGGCTTGAAACCTAATCAAGAGAGTTTTTGGGGAGGGTAGACCAAAACCTTATCGAGCAATTGAGAGAAACTATTCGATTTTACACAACCAAAGATTCTAAATCCAGGGACTTGGTTACGCCGGTGTTACCATTGATGCCTTTTGTGTCCTACTTTTCTCAAATAAAAATATGAAGTAGACCTTATTTTAAATAAGGCTCTAAAGTGGCCATATCAATCTCAAATTAGAGTCTGAAATGATCATGACAAATTCTTATAAGGGCCTAATGTCAATCGGCTAAATATTCTGGCTAGTTAAGGGTATTTTAGCCCAAAGACAATTTTAACTCTAAAATATTTTTCCTTTTTTTTTTCTCATTTTTTTCTCTTTGTTGTGATTGGCAAGGCGGCCCTCACCCAGGTGAGGCCATCCCTTAGCTAGGGCTTGTTTGTGGCTGGAGAGGGTGGCCCTCGCTAGATCAGGCGAGGGTGACGCTTGCCCAGCCCTCTTTGGGCATCACTAGTGGCTAGCCATCAGCAAAAAGGGGAAAAAAAAGGAACATCAAAAGGAAAAAAAATGTAAGAGATGAAAATACCATCGACCAACTTTAAAGTTAAGTCTTTCGTTGAGACTGATAAAGCTACTTCAAGTCCTTATACGAAACAATATTAATTTTAGGCCTTAATTTAAGAAAATAATGGCACTTCAAACTTTTCTTTGAAATAAGGTTTATTTCAGGCCATATTTTTTTTGGAACTTTCCTAGAAGTAAATGCTTCCCTTTTTTTCTTACCCAAAAAAAAAATGCTTCCTTTTTAATACCTGTTCTCCTTGAAGATTTATTACAATAAAGATGCTTCCTTTCTGATACTTTCTCCTCTCTCTCTCTCTCTCTCTCTCTCTCTCTCTCTCTCTCTCTCTCTCTCTCTCTCTCTCTCTCTCTCTCTCTCTCTCTCTCTCTCTCTCTCTCTCTCTCTCTCTCTCTCTCTCTCTTTTGTATATTATATAATTCAGGGGCAAAGCGCAAGGGCATGGACACCTATAGGTCCGGGAAGCACCATATAAGCCCCATGAACCAGTTGAGTCCAAATATTTGACTTATATATGGAGGTGTCTTGACCCAAAATAATTTGCACGTAATTAGTAGGATTTGAGAAAGTGACCCTCAAATTTTTTAGCTGAAAATCCTTTGATGCTCCATCAAGCTACACCAAACCCTGAGGGACTCATTTGGTAATTAGCTCAAGTAAAGTTGAGATTCATAGTTGGACACCATGAGGTGATAGTGGTACCATCTTACTTACTTATCAAGTTCACAGAACAGAAACAAACCGAAAGTAGGCATAAACAAATGGAAATCCATGGTGCAACTCACTCCTTTTGCTGTCCCCATACATAAATTAGTCTAATCTTTTCAGTCCCAAAGGCGACAGAAAATTCAACCGTGCATTTCCGATGTACTTTTCAACCTAAAAAGCCTACATAGGACCATCGTCCCTCCTAATCCGTTCCTTAATTGAGTCATTGCGGTCACGAACTCTCTTAAAAGTGGTTCTTACAGTATACTCCGTCTGACTAATTAGCTTCCTTGGTTATTGCACATCCAAGCTGTGTTTTGTACGGCTGTCTTTTCATTGCCACCATTTCTTGGCTTGTCCGTGACGGGACTGACCCATTTCTAGAAATCAGAGAACTTCCAACCTCCATTGATTCGTCCTGGCTTGGGAGAGAAAATGGTGGAGTTTCTTTTTGAACATTGCCACCCGTAACATAGGAGTAACCGGTTCCGAACTAGTCTAGTCTCATTTGGAAATAGAGAATCAAATCAAAAAGATTGATTTTCAGTTTATGAAATCGAGAATCGAACCAGTTAGTCTTAAGATAGGTCCGGTTTGATTCCCAAGAGGTCAAATGAAATCGATGGAATCGATGCTTCTCCCTCTCTGCAGACATCATATCATTTGTTAAATATAGTTGCTTATAACTTCTTGAATCCTCTGCTTTGTAGGTTGTATGTGGCAGGAGACTATAGCTTTGAACGGGACCGAACATAACCAGTTTTGATTTTATGAGATTGGGAACTGGACTAAATTGGCCCGTTCGATCCAATTCGGCCGGTTCCCAATTTGATCGATCCATTATGCTCAGTGCTATTCGTACACGAACATTTTAATATTTTGAGATAGAGTTTTCTTTGCTTATCTTTTGTTTTAAAAAAAAATTCAAAGGAGTTAGCACCTCGTGCCCATTGGCCCTGAACCCTATTAATCTCCTATCACCAATCCTCAGCTACTATTGTCAGATTTTTTTTTTGTATATTCCTTTTTTTTTTAAAGCAGGAATCTGACTATGTGGCATTATCATAATTACATGCCTTTTATATGTATTGGCCAAAATGATGATGCTTGGAATGTCATCAAAAGTCTTGCCACCCCTTGAAAGTGGAATCTAGATAAATAAATTTTAGTGAGAAAATAATACAAGCATTGTTATGCTTTTTCGATGTTCATTGGCTGTCGAAGTCCAATCACACACGTTTGCTTAGGCAGGAATGATGGATGTTTGTGTTTCGTGTCTCCCTTTCCTTGCACAGACTCTCCCGTTAGGTCTCAATGTCGACCCGAAAATCCGGATAACATATGTACAGTGTCCTTATGAGAGATTCTCAGTGGTCCTATAATGAAGTAATCAGCTCAAACGTCTCAAACGAAATGGGGCAAAAAAAAAAGTGAGACTTGTTTGTTCTCTAGATACCAAACAATTCACTTTACGAACATCAATTTTGGAAGGTGATGTAGAGGCATCTTATCAACATCAAGAAAGTAAGCTTCAACTCCGAAATGGGTTTGGAATGGAACCCGAGATTGAAACCCTTGAGAGACACTCCAAACTTGTAGAACGCAATTAACTTATCAAGAAAGAGAAAAGGGTTTGAATTTTATTTATTTATTTAATCTATATCTAACTCTTATTTTTCTGAATTTTGCTCCGCCCTTTGCAGAGCGTGGAAGTCGAAACCCGCACTTATAATATTAGCGTCCCCACGTCTCCCCTTCCCAGCATCATCAATAAAACAAGATAACCTTGCATCCTTTGAGTGATCCTAAGTTACTCCTGCACCTGCAAAGAAATTCCTAAATGCTCACATTTTGGTAATAATTTTTTTTTTGCAAATACAAATAAGAAGAAAACATATATTTATATTTTGTGAAGTGAGAACTTTCTTTTTCATACTTGTACTGCAAATATTTTCATTACCCTCTCGTCCATAGACTATTTGTTTTTTAAGGATAAGGATATTGGAAGTCTTAAAACTTGTCACGAAAGTGCAAAATGAGTTCTAAAACTTTTGAAATGTACAATCAAATCCTAAACTTATCACGAAAATGTAATTGAATCTTAAAACTTTTAAAAAAGTGCAACAAATGGAAGGATTTGATTGAACCAAATGACAAGTTTCAGGACTTGATTATGTTCTTTGAAATTTTTAGGACTCAAATGCACTTTCGTGATAATTTTTAGGATTTCATTGTATTTTTGAAAGTTTTAAGACTCGATTGCATTTTGGTAATAAGTTTTCGAACTTTCAATGCACTTATCCCCTTTTTTTAATAAACAAGAGGGACGGTCTAGGAAACCCGACTACGAGAAAGCCCACATAATGCCTAGCAAACCCTGTGAGCTGGTTAAGTTGGGCCCTTTGGTCTGTGCGGTGGCCCTTAGTTCATTGCAACATTCTAGAGCCATAAGTTCAAATATGACATAAATGTAAAGGGGCATATTGCAACATTGACAATGTAAATACGCCAATGCACACCCAATCTAATAAAAGGGAGGAAACATGATTATTGAATTTTGCAATTCCGAAAAATATAGTGTTTTGACTTTCTCAACACTTTCGTGAAACTTCAACAAGAACCATAACAAAAAAGGAGTTTTGAACTTTTTTTTTTTTATTGTTTTCATAGCTTTTGATGTGAACCAAATAGCTACGGGAGAAAAGAAGCTTCGACTCTCTTGTCATTTTTAAGGAGCTTTGGCATGAACAGAGAACTATGGAAGAGTCATGAAGCTTTAACATGAATCAGAAATACGAAAGAGAAGGAGATAAGAAGAATTATAAAGATCCTTTTCAAGTTTAAATTTCTTTATTTAAAATTAGGGTTCTTCTACTTCATTTTTATTTACTTATTTTTATTTATTCTTCCTGTCTTTTTATTCCCTCCCATCACTTCATTGTATATTAAATAATAAACTACACTAATATACCAAAATGTGTAATAAATATAGATACTAAATATATAAACATACAAAATATAAATTATAGAACAGAAAGAAATTCAAATATATAAATAAAAAAATTGTTATCACTATTTTTGTTATTATGAAATTTATATTATTTTTTAGATCCAAATATTATATTTATTTTTTATTTTAAATTTCTCGAGAGAGAGAGAGAGAGAGAGAGAGAGAGAGAGAGAGAGAGAGAGAGAGCGTGCGCGCGTCCTCTCATGAATCTGTGGTCACAGCACCGGGCAAAGCTAACACTTTGTCAGTACGACGTTCGCCCAATTAAAGCGTAGGCATATGCGATACAGTTCCGAATGTGCTGGCGCTTAACGTGTCCGTAAGCTTTTGTGAACATGCAGAGTATGGAACCGACGATGAACACTAGGTCAGAAAACAATATATTCTATGCGTCGATCGAATAAAATCGAGCTTCAACTTTTCGAGATAAAGCCAACGTGGATGCCTGATTTTTTTCCCTCAATCCGTGCAATTAAATTCTCGAATTGTACATTCGTTTGTTCAAGTTGGTCCTTCCATCATATATATATATATATATATATATAGACAAACTCCTCGTGCGATCATCCAAATTAGTGCCACATCATCAAGCTACTCTACCGAATTTCTGATGTGGAAAGAATATAAAATAGAAATTGTAAATTCGAGAGAGGGAGATTGTTTGTCGAGGAGACCTCTGAGGGTTTGCAATTAGGATTGTAGAGTATCACAGTAGAACCGCTACTCCTTCTCTAGCGACATCACATTCTGTAGATTGTTCATAATTTACTAGGTCCATCCAAACTCTTCAGCAATCACAAATCCTCTAGCTTGTTATTTATCCGCAAGATCCATCCAAAAAAATTCTTCGTCATGTCCTCGTTTACCTCCCATTGGTCTATCACGATCATACGTCCTCTAATTGGTTCACTATCCACATATTTTTTTTTTCCAAACATTAACATCTCTCACATCGAGTAACCAAGTAACGTGTTCATCATTTGCAAGGTCTGTCCATTCATCAGCATTTCTCAAATTCAATATCTTGCTCACATTTTCTAGAACAAAGGTCCTTCCACATTTTTAGATGTTTTGTTGCTAACGCATCTGTATATGAATCTGGGTATGTAGAAGCAGACAGTATATTATGCACAATCAATTTCATATATTAAATCTAAAATGTTTTGTTATCCTCAAAATATCATATGATTTTTATCAACACATGGATTTCATCTTCGTAAAACAAATTTCCTTGTCATAAAAAGAAAAAAAAAACCATGAATATTCTCTACCAAGTTGGCATAATGTCTCATTTTGTGTTGTACAATGATATATATCAAATGGCAATACGTGTCAATAAACCCAGGAGTTTGGATAATATTAGTTGAAACGTCAGGTGATCTCCAACTCAGAACCCGGATGCTACCCATTCGAATCAGACCAAACTGCAGGCAAATAGCTCTAAGTTAGGGCCACCTGCACAAAGGCAAGACATTAGTTTAACTAGTTCATGAAATTTGCAAGATTTTTGGTAGGCCTCCATGTAATTTGGGTTTCCATGCCTATGCCCTGAAATATGAAAAGATCATACGTGTCAATGACTTCATAAAGATTAGAAATTGTGCTCAACACACGTCAAGATCCTAGTTATGCCTGTCACATACATTTGGGACATAATAAAGTAATACAAGATCCCTTTTTCTGAACTGATATTTGATGGAGTAGTGGTTCTTTGTGTTTTTGTTGGCCATTGTTTGGTGCCGGGTTCTATAGTATGATTTGTCCTTTTATTCTATATTATCCAAGTTGCTGTCATTCATGATCTTCGATTGGTTCCAACCCATCATTTTCTAGGACATGGACAAAAGATGTAGCAATTCACTTTGTCCCGACAAAGGCAAAACACACGTTTCGAGATGGGATATTTTTTTTTAATCAAATCCACAACCTGTAATCAAGTTCACTCCACACACACACAAAAAAAAAAAAAGGAAACTTCTTTTCTTGATATCCTAAAAAAAAACCCCCGAAATTTAAAACTTTCGGTCCTGATCACTTTGTGAATTAAGGTTCCTTTTCGAAAAGAATTATTCTATAATTATACTTTTAGTGAAAGTGACTGTCGATTACATATCCCCAATTATATGCTGTCCTTATAACTAATAAACTTAATGCTAAAGGACATGGGAAAGATAGGTAGAAGGTACCATGTATCGGCTAAATGATTTTTCTGACTATACCAGGAATCTTCATAGTGGAGACCCCCCTGTCGCCCCTCCCACTGGTACTCCAACGTAATTATGATTCTGGTCTCTTACTTTTATGCTAATAATTAATAAGTTAAATCTCATCACTAAGTTATGTAATCATCTACAGTTAACTCTTATCACTATCCGACAAAAAAAAAGCATCTTTTCACTAAGTGAGGTAATCATCTACTCATGCTTCGAATTTTAATTTGATTTGTTCCTGATGAATGGGGCACTTCCTCTTGCCTGACCATGCCATGACAAATGGCGCTTTTCAAGCTGCTTCTTAATCTCACAACGACATCTGTCAATGTTAGGAAATGGCTGGAAATCAAACACTTTCTAGCTTTGCGGACCTTGTTAACTCCTTTGCTCTATTAAATTGAGAACCATGAACAAACTGACGAATTCAATTGGTCATTAGCCAAAAGGTAAAGAAAGGAGAAAGTAGCTGAGTTAAGTATTTGATAGGATAATGGGATCTTGTTGCACGAACGAATATTATTTTTGGGGCAAATAATTAGTTTCCGATCAATTATAGTCTACGCTTCGATAGAGAAAAGTATTATTGCAATAGCCATACAGGAAAAATTATCAAAAAAGTGTTAAACCTATTGTAATTGTGCCAATTGAGTCATAAACATTTTTTTCACAATTGAGTCCTAAATCTTTTGCAAGTGTCAATTCAATTCAATTTTGTCAATTATGAAAAAAAAAATCGCTGACATAAATGGTGGACGTCCTATATGGTTGGTGCTGACGTGGTTATATCTTAATAATATTTTAATATTTTTTCTTTTTTCTTTTCTTTCTCGATCGGCAACCAATTGGAGGAAAAAGGAAGGGGAAAAAAAAGAAAAAGAAGGAAAAGGAAAAAAAAAACTAACAAAAATACAAAAAATATTAAAATATTAATTAAATCTTTCCACATCACTGCCGGCAACCCATGTAGGTTGGTCAGTGTCCATGCAAGCAATGTCAGGCTAAAATTGACCAGATAGACTGAATTAGCACAAATGTAAAAGGTTTAAATTTTTTTTTTTTATAATTCTCCCCAAGCATATAGTAAGAGGTGTTTTTTTGTTGGCTTTTATTAGATTAGGGGCACGTAATGTCAAACTATAATCCCAAACTTCTGTCAATCCTGACTAAGTATAAGAAATATTTTGCTTTGCCGCCTGACATAAAGAGAAATGCTTCATCTGTGCTTATCAGGTTTGAATAGGGTGAAGGACCATTTCAAGAGGATTAAGATCTCTTTCTCGTGTATCCTAATTGCATGGAGCCTAACTTCATATATGCTGGAAAAATGTTTAAAAGATCACTTTCTTCTAATATTTGAGAGGGTTCTCATTGTTCAGTATGACCAAATAATTTGTCATTGGAACCCTCTATGCGTAATAATTTCCCCATGCATCAAGTTTCATAAAATTTGGAGACTTCTAGATAAAGTTATGTCGCACATACTAAATGTTGCTCAATTTAAGCCGAGATGTGTCTCCTAGTATTCCTACATATTGGTTGAGTACCATATTTGTTCTTTGTTTCTTGTATCTTCATAAGACAATGTGAGGATGTATGTTTCATTTAGGGATTGTTGGTCTTTCTCTTTAAAGATAAAAAGAGTAGGAGCCTTGGTGATGTGACTGCCAACCTACGCTCGTCCCGTCGCATTGCGGGATCATTCCGAGCTTTTCAAGAAAACAAAGTTTTACTCTCCAAAAAATCTATCCCATGGTCTATGGAATAGTCTTCCTTGTGGTGCACTATTTGGTTCAAATTTTAAGTTCTAGGAGTCGCCATCAATCATTTCCGTGAAAACTAAATATTTAGATCTAAAGATTCGGTTATGTGTGAAGTAAAGGTTAATAACCTCCATATTGCCCTTTTAATAATTATATACCCGAAATTGCCAACGCATTAATCAAGTTTAAGTTATATGGACCATTTGGTGGGTGCGGTGGTCCTCCCTACTCATCTAATCCAACTCAAAGGGCATCACTAGCAAGCTCCGTTAATCATCATGAAATAAGATGGGAAAGCAATGTTTTTCAAGTCCGTTTTGCTGATATGTTAATCGTAATTAACCTTTTCACCTCATAATAGCAATGACAGATTTTTTTTTTCAACAACGGTGTGTCCAAGACTTTTTGAACACGTGACTAATCTTCACTGGGCGTCGTCATCCTCTGGTCCCAAACATATTAGGTAATTCCTAGAGACAAGCGAATCTACTCTACTTGGGATACCTTTAAGAAAATATGTAGATGTGATGATCTGGACTCGGACCATGAACTGTGAATGTCGAGCACACTTACCACTTGAGCAACTCAAAGGGACTATAGCCACGATTGACTAACCCCATGTGCTCAATTGACATTTACCAAGTTTTTTAACCCCTTGGGGCAATTGGTTGAGGCATTGGAGAATTTTCTATTTAGGATTTGAAGGTCACCAATTCGAATCTCACCAATTTTGTTTGAATTGCGTTGAGTCCGGGCACCTGCGCAGGTCAAAGGGCTGGACTTTTTTTTTTTTTGAGTTGAAAAAGGCCTGGACTTAACTAGTTGATTAAGCTGGGGCCATAGGTCTCCAAATAGATGCATCTCCGCGTCCCAGGCCATCGGGTATTCCAAAAAAGAAAAGAAAATTACTTCCGCCAATAAAATTTTGCAAGGCCTAAGTTTTTCTCCAAGTGAGTACTTGCCCAACTTGGATATTTGGGCCTTGGCAAATGGGTCTAAAGAAATTACCAATTTTCAATGAAAAATTTTCAAGGCCTTAGTTTTTCTTCAACTGGGTATGGGCCTTTGAAAGTGGTTCTTGTCATCTTGATCTTCTTCTCTCTCTCTCTCTTTTTTTTTTTTTTGGGTGTAAGATTGTCATCTTGATCTTAGGATCTGTGAAATCTAACAATCCTTTTCCACGTTTCTTTTACGGGGCTCGAAGAAATATATAAGATAGATGGGAGGGGAGCCGCTAACACGACACCCGACATCTAAATCTAATGTAACATGTCTATAAGGTCAACATCTAAAGTCAATGCAACATGTATGCAAGGTCCTATCATCCAATGATGGCAATGCATAGAACATGAGATAATTATCCAACACGTCCTAAACTCATTGTATGGTCCTATCATCTGATGATAGCAATGCTTGGAACATCAAATAATTATCCGATAAGTCCTAAACTCATTGTACAATAGCTAATTTAGTCTTCAATCATTCAATTGTGTCAATTTAATTGTAAATCCTTTTTTTTGTGTCAATTTATTCCTTAATCTTTTGAAAATTTATCAATTTAGTCATAAACATACTCTTTAGATTTTTGGTTGAAATGATTGAATTGACAAAATTTTAAAATATTTAGGATTAAGTTGGTAAATCATCAAGAAGTTTAGAACTAAATTGGCATAATTGAAATATTTTAGACTAAATTGACAAATCGTCAAAAATATTTAGGACTATATTGGCAAACTTGAGAAGTTTATAACTAAATTAATTGTTGTATATTAAGTTTATGACTTTTTAGATAATTTTTTCTTTGAAACATCGTTAAGGAGAAATATATACGTGGGGTTCATGTTGTTAAGCACTAAGTAGTAGGAATATGTCAAATCATTTATTCGAATTACAGTGTCATCCACTCAAAGTTATATCGATGTCGACTATTTTATGGGTGGAGTCTTGCCCTGTGAACACGTGCGGAGTGGCTTGCGTCCGTCTATACAAATTAATCGAATTGCAAAGTCCGAATTCACTGTGTTGAAAACAAAAAAACTTGCTCCCACGGCAAGACATCTTAGATTAAATGGTACTCGTGTTTACCTATTTTCGATTTTTCATTGGAAGATAACTTATTATGCATGAAGTATACATGTTTTACATAAGTTTTGAGGAATAATAACAACGATAGTGATAGTAATAACAAAAAATAACAATAATCGAGATAATGTATACGGTAATTAGGTCGAATATATTTTTGGGTTTAGAGAATCTTGACAAAGTCCACTAGTTAGGCTAAATGACGACGACCTGTCAAATTCATGAATGTAATCTACTTTGACACCCAAACTCATCGAAACTGTGTTTCCTGATTTTGTCGTACGTACATGGACTTCATGCCATTCCTTTCGACATACCTTAGCCCATTATAGAAATCACATACTGCAACCAAAAAATTACATCAAATTGATATGACCAGAAAAGAAATTTTCCCTTAGGAATCTCTTTGAAAAAGGGCTTTTAGAAAGACTTAACATAGGATATTGCACAAAAAAAAAAATTGTCAAAGTGCTGGCTTGTACCAGTTTTTACTAGCAACTCATCACAAAAACATACCCATCAACTATGACCTAAGTCCTATACCGCAACGTTGTAATTAATAAATGACCGCATCGAGTACATGTTGGCATGTATGATCCCATCCCTCTTGATCGCAAGATTGGGGTCAGTCTCTTCTACTTCGGCCTCGGTCAGTGTAAGAACCCAACTGAGGAACCCAGGCGAGCAACACAAGTAGATTCTTTTACGCTCGTCTGATTAGTCTCGGCACTGATCAAGCAACGCTTGCAACATTATTGACTTCAAGTACCTCATCGGGATCTCATGATGTTCTCTCTCTTCACCAACATACACTCTAAAGCATTGTCTTCTCACCAACTTTCTGACGAGCCAACGCGTTTATCGGCACCTAAATTTTAGTTTTTCCTTAAATTATTTGTTTTACATAAAAAAAAATGACAATTAGTTTAGTTCCCGTCAAAAATAAATTAGTTGTCATTCATAGCATAATTAATTTAGCATTAAATTTTTCCTTTCACATTTGATCGGGCTGGCTACAGGGAGATGAGCTTAATTTAACAAAGCGTCCCGATCAGACTGTACTACAAAATTTCGGCAATGAGGGATCATGGACCAAAATTCATATAGGTCATAGGGGATTATTTCTTGAACGTATTATAGCCCATTCGGGTTTAATCAATTGAAAGGGGTTTTAATTAAATACCAATTAATTGATAAGAAGCCCAGTTTAAGCCCAGAAAGTATGAGTAAGTCCACAATTAGATGCAATGTTCGACCAGTTCAATTCCCAAGGGAGGTGTGCCGAAAATCAATGAGAACATGGGAATTGCCCTTGGGCTTAAATTAAACCCACTCACGTTCAAATTGGGGAAGGGTTGGATTAGTTTTTAATTCATCAATTGAGCCCAAAATGTACACATCAAACCCATGAGCAAATGGAATTTTCGGCACTTCCATGTCATTAGAACAGCCGAAAGTCTTTAAGATTAACTTAAGCAATTATCTTCTTTGAGACTTAATTGACACAATATTTCGATCTCGGGGCATATTTTGCAAAATTAACAAAACTCATGCCCCAAGCTTGACGAGTTGCTGCTCTTATCGTCATCGATACATCATTGAAGCTCTTGAGAAAATTGTCACCAAGCGGTCTAATACTGAACGTGAGCCTCTGTCTGCAAGTCTCCATACCCAGCATGCAATCTTGTGATCTAAAGATTGTGTCTTCGAAATTTGGATAACATTTGAGTTAAGTAATGGATTCTATTCTAGAATATTTTGCGATATTCGTTTCTTAATTTGAATTGTTTGAATCTTGAATATATCTCATGGGTATCATGTTTATCTTTAGATTATTCTACATCGCTTGTTATCAAATTCAAAGTTTGTCTAAATACTAACCATATCTTTTGAATATATATCTTATTTGGAAAAAATTTCTTGCAATATTTAAAAGGTGTTATCCTTGTGGATAAGGCAAATTTGCCCTTTAAAATTCGGGACTTATCTCATACACTTTTGAAATCTTACAAGATAATGTTCCTTTTTTTCAAAAAAAAAAAAAATGATAGTTAGCGGATGGGCAAGTTGTCCCCACATGAATCTTCGGCCACCCCATATAATTTTCAAAATTCATTTATAGTTAGGTGGTTGACTTTTTCGTCTTGTCCGGTGGTCTTTGCCTTTTTATATGAATATAAATATATTTATTATTATTGCATTATCACATTCATACCATGTTAGCTTATTTTATTTTATAAAGTTTGCACAATTATGAACAAATATGTTTATAATATATGTTCCCCTATGTGCTTGGACCCTTCACAATGTACAAAAGGGCAATATATGACTTTAATCTTAAAGTACGGTGGTGCTCGCGCAAAAATTATATATCATATCCTCAATCTTGTTGGAATGGTTAGTAATTTAGTATAGAATTTCGTATTCTTCCCTTCTTAGAATGGAACAATGTTATTCTATACTGTATTCGCTCACTGACTCAAATCTAAGAGTATGTTGTGAATCAAAATCAAAATTTTCAGAATAAAAGGAGTACTATGGGCATATTTGTTTATTTTTGTTCATTCTTTGCGTTTTCTTAGTTTAATTAAATTCATAAAAATCTCAAAAACAAACCTCGTTTTTCTTAGAGTAAAACATGTTAAAAGTCCTTTTCATGTCTTAAATAACGTCTAACATAAGTTAAGACATTGTGAAATCATTTTCTAAATTAAAATTGGATGTTATTTCACTTTAGGGTAGTTTTTTTCCTAATAATTTTCCCTTAATCCGAAAATACAAAAAAATTTGACATTTGCATACCATATAATTTAAATCATATTTTTCCATGTTGTCATCTTATTCATATTGCTATGTCATGTAGGTTTGTTGCTTTGCATTTGTTTTTAAAGAAAGAAACCCCCAAAAGAAATAATTTAATTCACATCATCAAGCTAAAGGAATTTTTCATGAAATTGGGTACCAAAAGGATGTTAATTGAAAGATTAGCGTAACCAAGTCCTTGGACTTATTATCTCCGGTTTGTAAAAGTAAGTTAGTTTTCCCGCTAATTTATTTAGGTGTCTAATCGGCCTATCAAGAAAATGATTAGTAGAGGCTCCAAATTGAATAAACTTTGCATGAAATTAGACCTAAGTTGTGATTCGATAGGGTTTGGACGAATTAATATAATGCTAGTTAAAAGAATTAACATGATAATCCGTTAACTTGAAATTTTCAATTTTAGGTTGTAGTAGTATTTTCCTTCCGAAAATGACCATCAGAACTTTCAAATGAAGAATGGGGACTCCTTAGTGAATCTGAATTTATAACCAATTGGAGAGATCTTGAGCCTGGAATTTATACAACTATTGGAGGTCTAGTGAATGGATTATTAATAGGCGAAATGCTTTCCTAACAATATTGTGAAGAAAGTTGCAATCTCAATCAAAATTCACATACCATCACCATGTATTTTGCATAAAATACTCATTCATTGTGAGATCATATGATAAAAAAATAATTGACAGTATTGTAGATTGTTAGGCTAGTAGCTCCCTATTTATAAAGGGATCGGAAGAAAGAGTATAAACATTGTGGAATTAGAGTAGGATTCGGTTTACTTTGTTGTTTGAATAGGAAAGAACAATGGATGATTTGATTTTAAGGGTTTAAAAGAGATTTTAGGTTTGGAAGTCAAGTGGGATTTTAAAATTGGATAGATATGTCTTAAACTAGAAATTAAGTCCTCTAATTCAGCTTATTTTCGCGATCTAAGTTATGTTGACATTAACATTGTTCTATTTGTTGATATTTCCATCTATTTCTAAATTTAAAAAAATTAGAGAAAATCATGTGCAATAATCTTGAATTGATGGTTGGCCTTTTGTCCTCTCTTTGACAAAGAATATAGAATAAAAGTATCTTAAAGTTAAAAAGAACCATTCTAGAAAAACAAAATAAATATGGAAAAATAAAAATAATTTGTTGATCTTTGATTCCGGCGATTATGCTAGTTTCCGATGATATGTCTTTGTTATTAATAGAGGATCCACATCTTTGAGCACGTGAGTCGAATTCCGCACCTATGATACTATGGTCGCTACTCCTCCAATCCCTTTACCAGTAGAGCTTCATGCCTATTGGCTATCCTTAACATTTAGAAATACTTTTTTTTTAATGTTCTAGGTGATATTTGTTTGATTTCGCTATGATTAGAGGCAAGGCAGTAATTAACCAGAAAGCTACCCAATGCATGAAATTAACGTTTTTCGTATTTTTTTTTTCTGTAAGAATAATCTAATCCTCAGGCATATTTTAATGAGTATGGCTTGGGCACAAATTTTCTCTTTATAAAATTATAGATTATCTTGTCAGATTTTTCTTAAATCTTTATTTAGGACTATTTCAGAGTTGTCCAGTGTTTTGAGACTATATGTTTTTTTTTTATATTCCCTTATCATGAAAGCTTATCTCTTAAAAAGTTAATATGAAAATTGAGATTTATCTTCTTCTTTCTTTGCGCTTTAAAGCGTTAATAAGAGCGGGATGCGCGTGTATATATATACACGCGCATAAGTTAAATACACTTTCACAAATTTGCTATAAATTTTAGAGTTATATAGCATATTACCATATAATTACATGCGACCTATAAATCACAATATTTATAACAATACTACTAGTTGTCAAGTAATGTTTAAATGACTTGTATGTGATTAACTACGTCAAATCTTTTGCACATATTAACTTTATTTGCATAAAGTACCATATATATATATATTACATATTAACGAATTGGTATGTCTAAATTTGTCCAATTCAATCCTCGCATCGAAACCTTCTCTAATTAGTGTATCTAATATTACCTGTAAAAGCCCCCAAACCCCAAACACCACAACCCAAATCTTAACAAACTAAACTTTTGAGGAAAATAATGTGCCCAATATCATATTATAGTCAAACATCAATTCTTCATGTTCATGTGATTTTTCATTTCGCATATGCTTTTTATCTATCTTATTCCCTATTCATCAAATACACATGTTGTTTTACATGCAAGATGGGGTGTCGAATTGATCTTTCATTGCTTTTCTGATTGGTTTGTTCAAATCTAATGTTCACATAATCTATCCCCACTTCATACTAAAAAATTTTCGAGTACTTATGATACCAACAGTAGTAAAATGTACAAACGACCATAAGTTTGACTTTCGACACTACTTATGATACCAATAGTATCTTCTATTGCATTAAATCAGACAATGATTATTGCTTGAAAAGATTTTCTCTATAAAAGATTGCACCAAATTCTATCGTAGTAACGATTTTTGTGGAACTTGAGGTACTGGATATGCTTGTTTTAGTTGGGGTAAGAGTAGCTATTGTCAAAAAAATATGCAAACGGTCTATTGGAACAAGACAATATCTTTTTTGTCCAAAGATCACTTGTGTCAGGATGAAACCCTTTTTGGTAACACTCTCGGTATTCGATCTATTGAGAAATACCCATAATTGATTTTGAAGTTAATAAAACAATCCATGATTTCTAATATCTGAGTTAATGCAATGAAATGCAGTTTTGCGTATTCTTCCAACATACATTTGAGTGTTAAAAAATAGGTACACGAGATTGAATCTGGCAAAAAAGGCTCAGACGATGTTTTGCGGGGCTCAGACGCTGTATGGAAGCTCAAATGTTGGGCAGGGAGCTTAGATGTTGGAGCAAAGCTCAAGTTATGAGAGAGTATTTTATGTTCAACGATCATATTATCAAGAGATATTCAAGATGATTTAATTAATATATTATATCATCACAAGAGCTAGCAAATCAAACTGGATCATACTTGGAGATTCTCAATCATGAAGATATCATGAAGATCAATCAAGGATGTGGAGTAAGGGAGATTAGGATGACTCATCTACTGAAGAATTCAATCTATGGAAACCTAAGATCATAATTTATGGGAGAATTGATTTAACGTGAGATTCTTTTATTTGTCAACCTTAACAGTTACGATTCTTTTATTTGTCAACCTTAATAGTTATGAGATCCTTTATATATAATATTGTTCAAATGAGAAGATTGAAAAGTGATTCTCTAGAGATATTGAAATTGGAAGTTGAAGATAGAGAAGTATAAAAGGAGATATCAAGATTGAAGAGTGAACAAGACGAGAGAGCAAAATTTTAAATTTCAAGATCAAAAAAGTTTCACATTCTTTATACATCTTTGTTTCAAACTGTAATTCTTAGAGAAGCGCATTCAAGTGTTAGATGAAAAGTCTAGTGACTAGTGAATCATCACAAGCATTGTAACATATGAGCTATCTATTACTGGAATTCAGCTAATTTGCTGCCATCGTGAAGAAGTAGATGTAGGCTTAAATTAAATCCGAACAACTATAGACCTATTGTGCAACTTTTCTGTCCTTTAATTTCTCTGTTTATATTCTGTGATAGTAGAACTGTGCATATTGCTGCTTCTAAGGATATTTCAAATCTTACTAGCACTCATCGTCTATATTTTCATATTGGTTTTCAAAGTTTCTTGAAATCGCCTCTTCACCCCCTTTAGGTGATCTTGCTATCTATAACACGATCCTTTAGAGAAAAAATCAAGTAACAAGAGCCAACTTACACGATCCTTTATAGAAAAATCAAGTAACGAGAGCCAACCTAGGAATCTCTTTGTACAAGTGCTCTTAGATGGATTTGACCTGGGGTGCTTTGGGTATGTTTCTCCATGGCAAAAAGTTGTAATCCAATGCTGGCTTATGCTAGATTTTACTAACAATTCATCATAAAATATGCCTATCGATAACTATACCTGCAGAGAAAAATTACATACTTCATCCATTCATTCCTCGGTGAAGCCTTAAATTACAAAACAAGCTCTTCACGTGTACGTTAGGGCCTAATCCAACGGAGAAACCAAGATCAAGTCTCATACCATACAATGAAATTACTAAATGACCGAATTGGTTGCATATCATCATGTATGATCCCATCATTCTTGATCACGAAATTACAGTCGGTCTCTTCTACTTCGGCCTTGGCCAGATGCAGAACCTAATTGAGCAATCCAAGCGAGCAACACAAGTAGAGGCCCATGCGCTTGCCTGATTCGTCTTGGCAACAATCAAACAATGCTTGCAACATTACAGAATTCAAGTACTTGACTGGGATCTCACGAAGCTCTTTCTCTTTACCGACGTACACCGCAAAGCATCCTCTTCTCGCGAGCTTCTTGCTGGTTCATAACTTCCCTACGAGCCAACGCAATTTTCTTCGGATAACGGCCATCAGAACTTTTCAACGGAGAATGGCGTCTCCTTACTGAATTCAATCTCTGACTAATAGGAGAGATGTTGAGATTGGAATCAAATGTACAAATAGTTGGAGACTCAGTGAATGGATTATTTATAAAGGGATCAGGAAGAGAGAGAATAAACATTGTTTGACAGTAGGATTAGGTTTCCTTTTCTGATTAGATTTGGGATGAAGCAGGTTAGTTTAATTTTAAGGGTTTTGGGATTTTAAACCGGAAAGAGACGGCCAAAACTAACCACGGGCAGAATATAAGAGGATATAAGTCCGTTAATTTATCTGATTTTCGCAATCTTAGTCATTCTGACATTAGCATTATTCAATTTCTTGATGGTGCAATCTATTATCAAATTAGAAAAAAGAGACAATCGCGTCAAATAATCTTGAATTGATACACGGCCTTTTGGCCTCTCCTTTGGGAAAAAAATGAATAAAAGCATCTTTAAGTTTAAAAAAAATTAAAAAAAAGAAAAGAAAAAAGAACCAGCTGAATTGAAGAAAAAGAAAAAGAAAAAACATGCAACAAAAATAATGTGGTGAATATTTTTGATTCTGGTGATTAGAGGGTTAAGATTGCACCAAGGAAGTTTGAGCGTCCCATGAGTTAAGAATGCAAAGGAGACGGGAGGAATTCTGGTATATTTCAATGTTTATTGAAATGAGTACATAAAGTGAAGCTTATTTATAGGCTTTATTAAATGATTAGCTCAGGTAACATGATATACGCACAATTTTGAAGATACGGAAGATTAATAGAATTATCAAAATAAATCTAGAAAAATCCTAATTTTCTCAAGATGACTAAGTAAACTTGAGTTTGAAATAAATAAATGTGACGGTGCAACAGAAAATTTATTTCTCCATTAAATCAGCACCCAACGTGTGGCTAGTGCGTGAGATGACGTCCGGCGACTGTTCATGGTAAAACTTGCAAATCCAAGGGTGGCGACTCTAATGGCGGTATTGACTACTCGAAACAATGTGATAAAAGTCGAGAATACGAGGGGAAACAGCAAGCAGCCGATGCGGCTATCTTACGAAACTATAATTGAGCGACGTGCCTATACGACTAGCATTGTAGCATCAAGCAACCTATATGGCTAGCTTGGGAACATATTTACTGAGCAATGTGGCGTGTGTGGATGTCATCGGAGAAAAAAAAAAAAAGATCACCTTCATGATAAAAGCTTAACTTGGTGACGCATCGTAACACAACCAGCATGAGTAAGCACCATGCTTACTCAGATGAGAATGAGGCACTATGAAGGGACGAGAAGGATTTATCTTGATATGATGATGCAAGGTGCATATAGCCTATTTATATGGCTAACATCGTAGCATCAAGAGGCTTATATTGGCATGGGAAGATAGCTACTGAGCGAGGCAGCATGTGCAGATGGCATCCAAAGAAAACCACCTCCATGATAAATGCTCGACTTGGCGATGGGTCGCCAACATTGTAACGTGACCATCGTGGTGCTCAGACTGGAATGACACATTGTGGATGGATGAGATGGATTTATTACGAGATCGATTTATTTTGCCACGATGATGCAGGATGCAGGTCGCATGTTGAGAAGGATAAAACAAAAGAAATTGTCAGAATTTCTAGGGTGCGCCTGTGCACGAGGGTTACGTCAGGAAAGGAGGGTCTAATACCAAGTTAAGAATGTAAAGCGGAAGATAACATTTAGTGCTTTATGAGATGACTAGTTAAGATAACATACCAATCAAGATATACGTGTAATGTTGAAGATGCGAAGAATCGACAGAATTATCAAAATAATCATAATATAGAAAATTAATCTAAAAAAATCCTAATTTTCTCCACCACCATGCAAGAAACGAGCAATCTCGGTTTTCTTCCGTAGCATCTTCTTTTCCACCTTTTTTTTTTTCCTTCTCTTTGCCATGTGACGAGATAACCCATATGACGGATACATTATGCTATTTCCTTATCTTTGGGATTTTAGAATTATTCTTCAATGTTTAAGGTGATTTTGTTTGATTTAGCAATAATTAACTTTGTCTTTCAAATTTCTCCTTTTTACTATTTGTTGAACATAAGTTAAATAGACTTCCACAAATTTGCTTTAAATTTCCGAGTTATATAACACACCATATAATTTACATGAGATCACATTTGCGATAGTTTCAATAATGTAATTAGTTTTCTTTAGTGGGACAAATAGTTAAATGACTTAGATGAGATCAGTTACATCGGATCTTTTGAACATATATTAACTTGATTTTCATAAAGCACCGTATACAATCTGTATTAATGAATTAGTGTATTTGTATTTTGTCCAATTCACTCCTCGCATTAGTGTAATTTTTTTCTAAAATAAAATAAAAAAGATGAATTCGAGTGTCGTTACTTTTCAAAAGTTCATGGCTTCACAATTGATCATTCTTTAGTGATATGCTAACATATATAATCGCGATCTGAATTTTAACAAATTAAACTCCAAATAAAAATGTCGCGTCCGCATTTCGACAATACTTCTATTATATTAAATTGGGCAATGATGATTGCTTGAAATAATTTTCACAATAAAATCTTATACCAAGTCTATAGAGACAGCGATTTATATGAAAATTAAGGTATCTGTATTTACGCTTGAAATAGTTGGGCTAAGAATAGTTGATGCCACAGATATGCACACAATCTATTTGAACAAGATAGTGTTGTTTGGTTCAGAGATCACTGGTGTCGATATGAATCCCTTTTGTTCAAACACCACTCTCGGCATTCTTGGCACGCGATCGCCTAAAAAAAAAAAACGAATAACATGAGCCGCATGAGGAATCCCTTTTGTCAAAACTACCAGCTTATTCTAGTTTTTTTTTTTTCGAGCAACTCATCACAAAAATAAACCCATGAATAACAATATTGCGGAGAAAATTTATTTATTCATTCATTCAAATTACAAAACAAGGTCTTGCCATGTACATTGGAATCTAATCCAACAGAAAACTGAGATCAAGTCCTATAACATCAGAAGGAAATTACTAAACAATTTAGTCGGGCGCATTTCAGCATGTCTGATCTCATCATCCTTGATCGCAAGATTATGGTCGGTCTCTCCTACTTCGGCCTTGGCCAATTCAAGAACCCAATTGAGCAATTCAGGCGAGCAACCCAAGCAGAGCCCTGGGCACTCGTCCGACTGATCTCGGCACTGATTCAACAAGGCTTGCAACATTATACAACGCAAGTACTTCACAGGGATCTCGCGACGTTCTCTGTCTCCACCGATGTACACAGCAAAGCAACCTCTGCTCGCTAACTTTTTGCCGATTCCTAACTTTCCAACGAGCCAAGATAGCTTTCTTGCAAGAACGGCCACGAGAACTTTTTGATGAAGAATGGCGACTCCGTAGTGAATTTGATCTCCAACCGGCAGGAGAGATATTGAGAACGTTAATGTAAAAGTTGTTGGAGGCTTAGTGAATGGATTAATTTATAGAGGGATAAACATCGTGGAATTATAGTAGGATTAGGCTTACTTTTCTTAATAGAATTGGGTGAAGAAGGTTGACTTAATTTTTAAGGAACTAAAAGAGATTTTGAGTTTGGAATTCGAGTGGAATTTTAAAACCAAATAGAGATATCCCAAACTAATCATGTACAGAATTGTTTGCTTAACTATATCCTCTAATTGCAGATTCAGATATTATAAATACGACGGACTTCAGTTATGGAAAAAAAAAAGAAGAAAAATTTGAACACAAATTGGCGGATCCTTGCCCTGCAAATAAGATGAGTTTGGCTTTCTTTTTCCGTTTAAGTAAATCATGTTATTAGAAAATTCTACTCAAAAATTTTAATTAACAGGTGGGGGGAGACTACATATAGATAAAGGACATATAAACCTCATAATTATCAAGCAATGTATGTTATTTTGACAGGTCAATGGAGATCGCATGTATATAAAAAAAATCATATTAATCCTATAGTTAGGAAATTTTAATCCATTTAGTGTTTTTTTTAACGAGGGATGAATCCATATCGACCAGTCTAAATGCATGCAGTATTGCAGTGGGACTCCGTGAACACGTGTGTGACACGCGGACATGCTTTGACTTCGTTAATGTATTCATCGTCCCATAAAATCCTTTACTCTTGATTTTTTCGGTAGAATATGCGATGCGAATGGATATTTGTCCAAATGAGGGCCGACACAGATAAGTCTTTTTTATGGAAACACGACGTAAGGAATGACATATATAGAGATCGAGTTGATATCTAAGTCACGAAAATATTTTTTGAAAAAAGAAGGTAATAATAGGTTCACGAAAAATAAATAATGTAGAAAATATATATATTTTTAAATATGATCATTTATATGGTCTACAAAATGAAAAATATTTTTATCATATACGAAAATATTTAGAGATAAATTAATTGTCATAATGAAAACTCTTGGCATCAGCTAATTATTTCAAGCGATACAAACAATCGTTTTTTACAAAACTACTTTTCAGATCATTCATTTTTTTGCAAAATAAATGCACTCAATAATGTTGCGAAATTTTATTTCGAATCATGGCTGAATTCTTTTACAAGCCTCGTTGAGATCTTAGATTCGTCTGACTATCACTATGGTATGGAAGCAACCTTAATCAAGACAATCATACATTTTCTAAGGCTTTCCAAGGAAGGCAGAAGAGATATTCGAGAATTTCAAAATCAAAATCGTCTCCCAATATGCTCTTGAATTTACAATTTACCAAACTCAATTTGCATTTCGAAAAACCCATTTAGCCTAAAAGCCTCTTTCCCCAAAAACCCAGCCAAATGTACACTAAGAACCCATGACAAAGAGCTGGCTAACTGTCGAAGGAATCCTATATGGATTATAAACATAAAAAACCACTTCTATCATCCGAATAACTAAGGCGAACAATATCACGTTATTTGCACTATCATTTTGACTCATAACTTATCTGATAATGAAACTAGTAGAATACATTGATGCACATAGTTCCATTACATTAAAAGAAAAAAGAACATTAAGGACAAGTGAACTATCTAGTGTTATGGTGTAAAGGACCGCTACGTTTGTGCTCTTTCTCGGGGAAATTCTTAAAAGATGCGAGTCTGTGGAGAAAAACAAAACCTAGACGCAACTAACGGACTAAAGAATTCCAAATTAACCACTGTTGCTACTTTTTCACTGAACTAAATTTAGAGTAAATCGCGTGAGCTTCTTGGAAGAATTTTCTAGAAGAAGTTCTTTCTTTTGTTAATTTTGCCAGTAAATTTTGCATAATAGGTTGATGACAACTTTGTATTTGTGAGTCCATACAAGTACCTCTAATTTCTACTTGCCATTAACCGGGTCTATATTTTCTGCGGGTGATCAACTTGGTTATGAGGCAAGAATTATCCACAAATTACACTAGAAAAAAAAAGACAGAAAATTAGGCATATGAAAAAGAAATGTTTTAAATGGGTCTAGAAAGTACTTAAAGATTTGAATTAATTTGGGAGGTAAAACAAATTCTTGTGGTATGGGCAAAATCTAAAATTTACTGAATTAGTCAATAATTTTTCCTTGTATGTATTACGATTCTGTCTATTTTGATTTGAATAACGACGTTGTTGTCTTTGTTAATTAATCAAATAGACTCTCAAAATATTTTGATAAGATCTTGACGTGAAAAGGTGCGATTTAAATAAAATGGACTCTCATGATTTTCGCCGAGGCTAGTAAAAGGTTAATAATACCTTAACTTAGTAATGCAAAGGCAAATCACATATTGGAGTCCTCTACCAGATCAAACCAGTCAAATGGGGACCGAAAACATCAAAGTAGTGAGCCTGCAAAATCCAAACACTTGTCTCTCAAGATTTGTATTGATTGCGATTCCAAACTAGCACGCCGGGCAGAGTCCCATCCTTCTCCCGATCCGCAAGCACCCCGAACTCCGGCGCCAAAGGCGACAAACACTATGGGAATGGCAATGCGATGAGCCTCACTGAGATATTGATGATCCCGTTGCCTAGGCCTTTGGCATCTCTCAGCCCATAACTCAAGAAGTGCAGGTGATTCTTCGGCCTGTAGATGACGCACGACGCGGGAATCCATGCTGTCCCGACAAGCCTATCTCCTCCGGCCGAGGAACTCCTACGGCGGACCTCCATGGCGAGTTAGCAGGATCCCCATAATGTATATGTCAAAACTAGGCGGGCAATGCGAGATGTGTAAAGAGTTTACCAAGACAATAAACCATATCCTTTTTCCCGAGAAAGCGGTGGAAAATCTTCTTCCTTTCACGGTCCTCTTGTTCGGCTGCGGTCTGATGATTCATTGCTTTTCTCGGAAAAACGTTGTCGTGGGAAGATCTTCACCTTCATTTCCCAGCTCTTGCAGAGGGGCGAGGTTCTTGTTTCAATTGGGTCCGTTTTCGACGTCTGCTACGGAGATTATCGGCTTATGGGTATAGTTTACATTCTTGTTTTTTCTCCCCGAAATTGTTTTGAATTTGAGCTTCTCCTTCATCGTCAAAATGATTTCATCGCAAGAAAGTTTGGTTTCATGGATTGTTAGTTTAAGCTCGAGATGAGTGTTGATACCTGATTTTTAATCAATCTTGTTTAGAAATTTAACAGAAAATCAATAAAAATTCATAAAAACCGAAGATCAACTTTGGAACCCTTGAGCAAGCCCAAGGAACCAAGCTTGAACAAAAATATTTTTTTCAAAATTTTCGGAATTTTTTAATTTTCTTTTTATTTAAAAATAACCGAAAATTGAGAAAATAGCATTTGTGATCAGAAAAGTAAATCAATAAAAATTAATAAAAATCAAAAATCATCTTTGGAACCCTTGGCCAAGCACAAGGAATGAAGCTTGAACAAAAAATATTTTTTTCAAAATTTTCGGAATTTTTGAAATTTCTTTTTATTTAAAAACAGTCGAAAATTGAGAAAAATAGCATTTGTGACCAGAAAAAGTATGGAAAATAGTCATTTGTCTTATTTTAATCCCAATTGCATTTTGGTCATTTCAAATCTTAAAAATTCGATGGGGAACCCTACGTTCCAAAGTTTTGTATTTAAATCCTTAATGTTGACACCTGAATTTTAATAATCTTTTTTCTTAGAAAATTAATAAAAAAAAATATATAATTTTATAAAATTGAAAAATCAACTTTGGAGGCCTTGGCCAATTCTAAGGAACCAATTTTGAACATAAAATAATTTTCAGATTTTTTGGCATTTTAATATTATTTTTTATTAAAAAATACCCCCAAAAAATAGCATTTGTGACCAGAAAAATGAAAAAAGTAATTAGTTTTTTTAAATTCCAATTGCATTTTGGTCACTTTAAAATTTAAAAATTCAATGAGAAGCCTCAATTTTCAAAATTTTGTATTTACGTCCCTTGTCAAACCAAAATCCCAAAATAGCATTTGGGCCTCGCGCGGCACAGTGAATGCCGCGGGGGCCCGTGCGGCATTCTAAGAGCCGCGCAGGCCCAAGGCCCGCAAGCCCGCGCGGTCCAAAGCCTTTAAATAATTTTTTTTATGTGGTTAACATTTATATTTATATAACTTTTTAAACATAATTTCTCCCTTTTTCAAGCTTATTTTTATAACAAAATTATCAACAATTAATTAAAAATATTCTTAATATGCATGTAATTAATTTATTTACTATGTAAATAATTAATAAAACATAATGAATTTATTAAGATGAATTTTTCAAAAAATAAATAATTCAATGAGATAAAATTTTTAATTAATATAATTTATTTAGTATGTAAATAAATAAATAATTTATAAAGAAAAATTCTATATAAATTTTTACAAATTATTTACATAATAAATAAATTCATTACATACATATTAATAAAATTTTAAATTAATTATTGATAATTATATAAAAATAAGTTACAAAAGGAATAAAATTACCTTTGGAAATTTATATAAATATAAAATTATAAAAACAAATAAAAAAATACGAATGTTGTAAAAACAAGCTTTAGAAGGAAAACATTATATTTGGAAAGCTATATAAACAAAAAAAAATTATAGAAATAAATTAAAATATGAAATTTTTAAAAAACTTATTTCAAGTAATTATTGTTAATTATGTTATCAAAATAAGTTTCAAAAGGAAAAAATTATATTTTGAAATTTATATAAATATAAATTTATCAAAAAAAATTAAAATATGAAATTAAAAATTATATAAATATAAAATTAAAAAAATAAAAATAATTATTTTTTATTAAAATTGTTTTTTAATAATTTCGTATTTTTTTAATTTTATATTTATATAATTTTTTAAATTTCGTATTTTAATTTTATTAATAAATTTACATTTATATTTTCTAAATATAATTTTTTTCTTATGAAACTTATTTCAATAACATAATTATCAATAATTAAATGAAAATTTTTTGAATATGTATATCAGTAATTTACAAAGTATGTAAATAAATAATAAAAAATTAAATAAAAAATTTATCTTAATAACTTTATTATTTATTTACATACTAAATTAATTATATTAATTGAAATTTTTATTTTAATGAAATAAAATTTCATATTTTAATTAATATTTTTCTAATTTTTTTTATAATTTGTTATTTATATAATTTTTTAATTTCCCATTTGTTTATTTTTATAATTTATATTTATATAAATTTATAAATATAATTTTTTCCCATTTGAAATTTATTTTTATAACATAATTTTCAATAAATAATTGAAATAACTTTTTTAAATAAATAATTTATTTGTATAAATTTCTAAATGCAATTTTTTCTCTTTGAAGCTTTTTTTATATAAATTTTTTATTTTATTTATTTTTATAATTTTATATTTATGTAACTTTCTAAAATTTTTAATTTCTTATTTTATATAAATTTCCAAATATTATTTTTTTCCTTTTGAAAATTATTTTTATAGCATAATTATCAATAATTATTTTGAAATATTATTAATATGTATGTATTGAATTTATTTGTTATGTAAATAAATTATAAAAATTTAAATAAATTTTTTTCTTACTAAATAAATTATTCTTAATAAAAAAATTTTCTTACAAACTAAATAAATTAGATTAATTGAAAATTTTATCTTAATGCATTATTTATTTTTTGAAAAATTTTTCTTAATAAATTAATTATGTTTTATTAATTATTTAGATACTAAATAAATTAATTGCATGCATATTAATAAAATTTTTAATTAATTATTGATAATTGTGTTATAAAAAAAGCTTTAAAAAGGAAGAAAATATATTGAAAAGTTATATAAATATAAATGTTAAACCACATAAGAAACAAAAAAAAAATTATTTAAAGGCTTTGGGCCGCGGTGGCCTGCGAGTCATGGGCCCGCGTGGCTCTTAGAATGCTGCACAGGCCCAAATACCGCACAAGCCCGTGCAACATTCGCTGCGTCTCGAAAATATTCTTTTTTAAACTCATTTTCATAAATATTTTTTTGAACCCTAAATTAGGGAAAAAAACCCTTAGAAAGGTTGGTCAAAACCCTTAGAAAGGCTGCCTCAGGTTACCCGAAAGAACAGGCTGAGAAAGCTGATCGACGACGGAGAAGAAAGCTGAGCCCACACCATTTTGGGATAACCATCAAGCTTTGGGCAGATGGTTGTCAATGGTGTTCGCTATTTTAGAGTGTTGTCAATGGTCATGAAATTTATTCGATCTAATGGGACATTTCTAGAAAAGCGAGCTGAATTAAGATTGAGAGGTTTAAGAGAAGAGGAAGATCAATTTGTTTTGATGTCACATTCTATCTTTGTATTCACACGTCGACCAATTATGATTATTTGAGTTTAATCATGATTGTGAATACAATAAATCCGAGTATTCGAGAAGATCAAGAGATATGTAATGTAAATGTGACTGATTGATCTACGGTACTGCATACTAAATCAATGCCATTTTGGGATAACCATCAAGCTTTGGGCAAAGGGTTGGTAAAAAGCTAACAGTACATCGGAGATTTAAATGACAAAGACGCACCAAGTTCACAAAGGAATTAGTTCCCTATATTGAAATCTCTAGGATTACGTAGAAGTAGGAGTACTAAATATTTATATTTCCCAAAGTTCACAGATAATGATATTTATTTTCATTATTAATGCTTGAGTCTATTCGATATTTATGCATATTAATGCTTAGTGCATTATGTTAAGAAGATATGTTGGACAGATAAGAGATTAGCCCACTCACACGGGTAATCGCCTTTATTAACTATGTGATGTATAGAGATGAATTATCTAGGTGATAATTGAGAGCTCAAGCTTGAAATTTTGTTGTCGCCTTAACAAAAGTGTTAAGATGAGGACATATTATTTATTATGTCCGAAAGTGAAATAACCCACATATTTTACTTTATCTGTCTTTAATGTCAGATGTGAGTTCTGATGGATTCTTTTAAAAAGAGTAGATTTGCAAACTCAAGTTAGATATTGAGTATGTCTAAACTATCATATGTACGGTATTAAATAGAGAGACATACGCTCCATGGGAAAGGAGAGAATACCGTAATACATATTTCATATTACGTATGAATGAGACGACTAATAAGATTTGGCGGAAGTTTTGATCTTAACTTCCTAACCGTTTGAGACTCTTGAGGATAAAAGTTCCGCAAATTTATCCTCTCACGACTCTTACTTATTCTCAAGATTTCTATTCAGTGTTCGCTATTTTAGAGAGTTGTCAATGGTCATCAAATTGATTCGATCTAATGGGATATTTCTAGAAAAACGAGCTGAACTGTGATTGAGAGGTTTAAGGGAAGAGGAAGATTAATTTGTTTTGATGTCACATTCTATCTTTGTATTCACAGGTCGACCAATTATGATTATTTGAGTTTAATCATGATTGTGAATACAATAAATACGAGTATTCGAGGAGATCAAGAGATATGTAATGTAAATGTGACTGATTGATCTACGGTACTGCATACTAAATCTACGTCATTTTGAGATAACCATCAAGCTTTGGGCAGAGGGTTGGTAAAAAGCTAACAGTACATCGGAGATTTAAATGACGAAGACGCACCAAGTTCACAAAGGAATTAGTTCCCTATATTGAAATCTCTAGGATAACGTAGAAGCTGGAGTACTAAATATTTATATTTCCCAAAGTTCACAGATAATGATATTTATTGTCATTATTAACGCTAGAGTCTATTCGATATTTATGCATATTAATGCTTAGTGCATTATGTTAAGAAGATATGTCGGACAGATAAGAGATTAGCCCACTCACACGGGTAATCGCCTTTATTTACTATGTGATGAATAGAGATGAATTATCTAGGTGATAATTGAGGGCTCAAGCTTGAAATTTTGTTGTTGCCTTAACAAAAGTATTAAGATGAGGACATATTATTTATTATGTCTGAAAGTGAAATAACCAACATATTTTACTTTATCTGTCTTTAATGCCAGATGTGAGTTCTGATGGATTCTTTTAAAGAGAGTAGATTTGTGAACTCAAGTTAGATATTGAGTATATCTAAACTATCATCTGTACGGTATTAAATAGAGAGACATACGCTCCATGGGAAAGGAGAGAATACCGTAATACATATTTCAGATTACGTATGCATGAGACGACCAATAAGAGTTGGCGGAAGTTTTGATCTTAACTTCCTAATCGTGTGAGACTCTTGAGGATAAAAGTTTCCCAAATTTGTCCCCTCACGACTCTTACTTATTCTCAAGATTTCTATTCAGTGTTTGCTATTTTAGAGTGTTGTCAATGGTCAAGAAATTGATTCCATCTAATGGAACATTTCTAGAAAAGCGAGCTGAACTGAGATTGAGAGGTTTAAGGGAAGAGGAAGATCAAATAATTTTGATGTCACATTCTATCTTTGTATTCACAGGTCGACCAATTATGATTATTTGAGTTTAATCATGATTGTGAATACAATAAATCCGAGTATTCGAGGAGATCAAGAGATATTTAATGTAAATGTGACTGATTGATCTACGGTACTGCATACTAAATCTACGCCATTTTGGGATAACCATCGAGCTTTGGGCAGAGGGTTGGTAAAAAGCTAACAGTACATCGGAGATTTAAATGACGAAGACGCATCAAGTTCACAAAGGAATTAGTTCCCTATATTGAAATCTCTAGAATTACGTAGAAGCTGGAGTACTAAATATTTATATTTCCCAAAGTTCACAGATAATAATATTTACTGTCATTATTAAAGCTTGAGTCTATTCGATATTTATGCATATTAATGCTTAGTGCATTATGTTAAGAAGATATGTCGGACAGATAAGACATTAGCCCACTCACACGGGTAATCGCCTTTTGTTTACTATGTGATGAATAGATATGAATTATCTAGGTGATAATTGAGGGCTCAAGCTTGAAATTTTGTCGTCGCCTTAACAAAATTTTTAAGGTGAAGACATATTATTTATTATGTCCGAAAGTGAAATAACCCACATATTTTACTTTATCTGTCTTTAATGCCAGATGTGAGTTCTGATTGATTCTTTTAAAGAGAGTAGATTTGCAAACTCAAGTTAGATATTGAGTATGTCTAAACTATCATCTGTACGGTATTAAATAGAGAGACATACACTCCATGGAAAAGGAGAGAATACCGTAATACATATTTCAGATTACGTATCCATGAGAAGACCAATAAGAGTTGGCGGAAGTTTGGATCTTAACTTCCTAACCGTGTGAGACTCTTGAGGATAAAAGTTCCGCAAATTTGTCCTCTCACGACTCTTACTTATTCTCAACATTTTTATTCAGTGTTCGCTATTTTAGAGAGTTGTCAATGGTCATCAAATTGATTCGATCTAATGGGAGATTTCTAGAAAAGCGAGCTGAACTGAGATTGAGAGGTTTAAGGGAATAGGAAGATCAATTTGTTTTGATGTCACATTCTATCTTTGTATTCACAGGTCGACCAATTATGATTATTGGAGTTTAATCATGGTTGTGAATACAATAAATCTGAGTATTCGAGGATATCAAGAGATATGTAATGTAAATGTGACTGATTGATCTACGGTACTGCATACTAAATCAACGCCTTTTTGGGATAACCATCAAGCTTTGGGCAGAGGGTTGATAAAAAGCTAACAGTACATCGGAGATTTAAATGATGAAGACGCACCAAGTTCACAAAGGAATTAGTTCCCTATATTGAAATCTCTAGGATTAAGTAGAAGCTGGAGAACTAAATATTTATATTTCCCAAAGTTCACAGATAATGATATTTATTGTTATTATTAACGCTTGAGTCTATTCAATATTTATGCATATTAATGCTTAGTGCATTATGTTAAGAAGATATGTCGGACAGATAAGAGATTAACCCACTCACACGGGTAATCGCCTTTATTTACTATGTGATGAATAGAGATGAATTATCTAGGTGATAATTGAGGGCTCAAGGATGAAATTTTGTTGTCGCCTTAACAAAAGTGTTAAGATGAGGACATATTATTTATTATGTCCGAAAGTGAAATAACCCACATATTTTACTTTATCTATCTTTAATGCCAGATGTGAGTTCTGATGGATTCTTTTAAAGAGAGTAGATTTGTGAACTCAAGTTAGATATTGAGTATCTCTATACTATCATCTATGCGGTATTAAATAGAGAGACATACGCTCCATGGGAAAGGAGAGAATACCGTAATACATATTTCATATTACGTATGCATGAGACAACCAATAAGAGTTGGCGGAAGTTTTGGTCTTAACTTCCTAACCGTGTAAGAATCTTGAGGATAAAAGTTCCGCAAATTTATCCCCTCACGACTCTTACTTATTCTCAAGATTTCTATTCAGTGTTCGCTATTTTAGAGTGTTGTCAATGGTCATGAAATTAATTCGATCTAATGGGACATTTCTAGAAAAGCGAGCTGAACTGAGATTGAGAGGTTTAAGGAAAGAGAAAAATCAATTTGTTTTGATGTCACCTTCCATCTTTGTATTCACAGGTCGACCAATTATGATTATTTGAGTTTAATCATGATTGTGAATACAATAAATCCGAGTATTCGAGGAGATTAAGAGATATGTAATGTAAATGTGACTGATTGATCTACGGTACTGCATACTAAATCTACGCCATTTTGGGATAACCATCAAGCTTTGGGCAGAGGGTTGGTAAAAAGCTAACAGTACATCGGAGATTTAAATGACGAAGACGCACCAAGTTCACAAAGGAATTAGTTCCCTATATTGAAATCTCTAGGATTACGTAGAAGCTGGAGTACTAAATATTTATATTTCCCAAAGTTCACAGATAATGATATTTATTGTCATTATTAATGCTTGAGTCTATTCGATATTTATGCATATTAATGATTAGTGCATTATGTTAAGAAGATATGTCGGACAGATAAGAGATTAGCCCACTTACACGGGTAATCGCCTTTATTTACTTTGTGGTGAATAGAGATGAATTATCTAGGTGATAATTGAGAGCTCAAGCTTGAAATTTTGTTGTTGCCTTAACAAAAGTGTTAAGATGAGGACATAGTATTTATTATGTCCGAAAGTGAAATAACCCACATATTTTACTTTATCTGTCTTTAATGCCAGATGTGAGTTCTGATGGATTCTTTTAAAGAGAGTAGATTTGTGAACTCAAGTTAGATATTGAGTATGTCTAAACTATCATATGTGCGGTATTAAATAGAGAGACATACGCTCCATGGGAAAGGAGAGAATACCGTAATACATATTTCATATTACGTATGCATGAGACGACCAATAAGAGTTGGCGGAAGTTTTGATCTTAACTTCCTAACCATGTGATACTCTTGAGGATAAAGTTCCGCAAATTTGTCCCCTTACGACTCTTACTTATTCTCAAGATTTCTATTCAGTATTCGCTATTTTAAAGTGTTGTCAATAGTCATGAAATTGATTCGATCTAATGGGACATTTCTAGAAAAGCGAGCTGAACTGAGATTGAGAGGTTTAAGGGAAGAGGAAGATCAATTTGTTTTGATGTCACATTCTATCTTTGTATTCACAGGTCGACCAATTATGATTATTTGAGTTTAATCATGATTGTGAATACAATAAATCCGAGTATTCGAGGATATCAAGAGATATGTAATGTAAATGTGACTGATTGATCTACGGTACTGCATACTAAATCTATGCCATTTTGGGATAACCATCAAGCTTTGGGCAGAGGGTTGGTAAAAAGCTAACAGTACATCGGAGATTTAAATGACGAAGTCGCACCAAGTCATCTACATCCTCCTCTCTTCTTCTCCGGCAGTTGGTCCGTCACCGTCACTGGAGACTGATCTTGGCTTGTCGTCGTTGCCGGAGAGAAGGTGAAGGCGCCGAGCCGGAGATAACTCCTGCTAGTCCACCAAGCCGTCCTCATTTCTTCAAGATCATACTCGAATGCGCGCTCGAATCCGGAAAGCTTGTAAGTTCATCCACGCTTCACAGTTCGCTCCGTACCCATCAATCATCTTCACGACATTTTCGATTTCGCCTCCACCATCACACGTCTCTTGCATTGTGCCTGGCGTCTTCTTGAATGAACTCTCCCAAATCATGCCGGTTCATCAAGAGACGTCTCTGGTTCGCAATGAACTGTTCCATTCTAGTAAAAAGGGGAAAAAAATCACAAATGAAAACAAAAGAGTAAAAGCCTTAAGGCCAAGTTCATCCGGGGTTTTTCCTTCTTCTTCTTTTCATGTAAACAAGGTAATGGGTGTCTCTAAAAGGTTATTGAGTCTGGTCTTCCAAATTTGTATAAGAAGTTATGCGGCGGATTTTTGTAAGAAATCGAACACGATCGCATTGTCTGTGGAAATTGTTCATCTACAGGGTAAAATGTAAAGAACCCTATTTTTCTTTTTTGTATTTTGGCATCTTTGAATCTAGCTTCAAATAAGGGCAATGGATTTACCATAAATATTCATGATAGGGAATTCCAAAAAGCTTCTTAAGAAGATATGGAGGAGATCTTGAGGGTTCGGTGCTTCTCAAGGTTCCAGGTGGTTCCTCCTGGCTTGTGAAACTAGAAAAGAGTAGCAATGACATGGTTTGGCTGTGGAAAGGGTGGCGGCAATTCATGGAGCATTATTCGATTTGTCATGGTCACTTCGTAGTCTTCTAGTACGAAGGGGACTCCGTTTTCCATGTGATAATATTCGATAAGAGTGCTTCCGAGATTGATTATCCCTCGAGCATCAAAAGTGATGTGTCAGGCCCTAAGGGCAAATTCCTCTCGCAGAAAGAGGAAAATATCATCGCAATTGAAGATTCAGGGGGCTTCATGCCTTGTTCGTGGACAAGTCCAAACAGCTTGCCACGAGAACTTGGAGGTGTGAGTTGTGTTCCTTCTCGGCATAACACTCTTTCTTCTCATGTTCAATTTCTTCAAAACTTCTAGTAAGCTATTTTTATACGTTAAAGTGATGAAGTATGTGGAAAATGTAGTTAATCATTTACTCCTAATTTGAAGGTGGTGACGAATATACTACATCAAGTTATCTTTATCTTGAAACTACAGATTACATTATTTTTCCATCACTGCAAATGCCATAATCACTAAATTGATAAAATATAGTGCAGTTGTATCTCTTAAGTGCAAACAAAATTAAACAAATTGGATGCAGAGTGTGTCATCTTGAGCTGGTTTTCTGTGGTTCTATAGGTCCAAGGTGTTTCATCGCTCTTGAATTAGCCAGCCAATTCGAGTCAAACCATCCCTTTTTCAAAATGGAGATACGACCTTCTTATGTTCGGAATTTTTTGGTAGGATCCAGAGCTTTATTTGTTGGTGTCATATGTCGAATTCAAACATGGTCACTGTTAGTATTTTTGTCTTATATTCTACTTTTTACCAAGTTGGTTTGGTTTGTGTAGGAAACCACATGACATGTTATTTTGCTTGAAAAGTTCATGGGATGAGTCAACGTCAAGTATGAATCCTATTTATATCTTGTCTGAAAATTGACGGATTCAGTTTTTTCCCATGAGCATACACTTCCCCATTTTAGACGCAAAATTGCAGGTTAATTGATTATGATTAATGACTTCCATAGCAAGTAAAACCGGTTGATTAAAACTCCTGAACTGAGCAAAATTTGATCATAAATCTTGTTTCTTGCGTGTTTGTCTGTGTGAATGTATTGTGATTCTATCACCTTTCTTAATCATATATTGGTTGTTCAAACACCTACTGGAAGAGCATCCCTTGTGAATTCTTCAGGAAACATGTTCAAAAGAACAAGCAAATCACGACTCTTAGGTGCTCAGACAGATCATGGTACGTGAAACTGAGGAGATATGAACCCAGAGATATAGGATGTCTCTCAATCGGTTGGTCCTCATTTGCAAGAGAAAGTAGTCTCCGTGTACGAGATGTCTGCGTGTTTGAGCTCATTGATAGGTGTTGGGTTAGATAGATGGGTGGGCCACCCAAGATGGGCTAACCCAACCCATTACCCATAAGAGATAACTGCCAAAGGCAGTTACTCATTTAACTCCTTTAAACGTGAAGAAGTTAACGTCTGTTTTATGGGTTCATTAGAATGAACGACGTTCTTTTCCTCAGTGAGAAGAGAATAGAGAACACAAACAACAACGAACTCTCCTGATCGTCAAACCGACGAGGACTCTCTCGAGGGACTGCAATGGTAACACTTAATCTGTGAAAACACGAGATATGTCCATTCTGTGATATGTTTCTTCGATCAGCGATTCAAGTAAGTTTCTTGGGCTTGTTAATTCCGTGTAATCTGCTGCGTATGTTGTGGGATGCGTTCCATTCAATAGGGATAACATTGTCTTCAGAGTCTCCATTTTCAGCAGTGATGGTAAGGACCTGATCTTTGTCGATCGAGATGAATGGAAGAAGTTTGACTGGACGCTTTGTAAATAACCTCGGAACTCAGTATTCCACATAATGACTCCTTTGTTCAGTTCAGTAGTGATGAATAAATTATAAGTGCACTCTTTTGCTATTTTTTGTTCGTAAGTTATGTTTCTGCTGATGTATTATCTACTCATGATCTGTTTTCCAATCCTAAAAATTATTTTAAGAAGCATTTTGTCTTGATGACATAATGAATTGGGAGGTGCAAAATCTACTCAGTTACATCTTCTAGGAAGAGCATGAAACGATCATGCCTATTGACTTGCAATCCATTCTAAATTCTTCCAATGTCAATTCATGAAATTCATAATGGTGCTTATGAGAATTCTCCTCTTTGCATTGTAGGTCAGATCCAAATTGAACAGTCTCAATGCCGAGAGAACTCTTCGGAGTCAGCTTTCCATGCTTCTCCATGTCTAAGCCCTGTCACTGCTCATGAAAAGGCTTGCGAGTTTGATTCAGAGCATCCATTTTTTAATATTGTGATGTGCCCGAGACATTTGAACAGCAATGATATGGTAAGCCAGAGCTTAACTTATGTGCATCTTCTGTGCTTTCGCTCATGAATTTGCATGCTTATATTATGCTCGTTTGTTATCATTGGGTCGTCATCAAACTACAATGTGAGCAGACCATTCCATGGTAGTTCATAAATACATACATTCGGAAAGACCGTCAAATGGTGACTCTTGTTTACTTGGGCCGATCATTTGAGGTGAAGCTCCGAGTCTATGAGCGCTCTTATAATGCATTCTTGGGGGCCGGTTGGTCCGCGTTTGCAAGAGAAGCTTGCCTGCACAAAGGAGATGTCTGCAAGTTCGAGCTCTTATAATGCATTCTTGGGGGCCAGTTGGTCCACGTTCGCAAGAGAAGCTTGCCTGCACAAAGGAGATATCTGCAAGTTCGAGCTCGTCAATGGGGACAATATTGTGTTCAGAGTCTCCATCTTCAGGAGTGTGGATAAAGAAGTGATTTGCATCGAGTGAGATTAACAACAGGAAGTGTGGCGCTCTAGGAAAGTTTTCGATGGTGAGAGGTGTTGACACCTGATTTTTAATCATTTTTTCTATTGCTAAAGTAATAAAAAAATTCATAAAAATTCATAAAATTGAAAAATCAACTTTGGGGACCTTAGCCAAGCCTAGGGAACCAATTTTGACCAAAAAACGATTTTTCATATTTTTAGTATTTTTACATATTTTTTATTTATTTATTTTCGAAAATTAATAGAAAATCCATAAAAATTCATAAAATTGAAAAATCAACTTTGGGAACCTTAGCCAAGCCTAGGGAACCAATTTTGACCAAAAAATAATTTTTCATATTTTCGATATTTTTCGGTATTTTTATTTTCGAAAATTCATAAAAACAAAAAATTAAGAAAAATGAGAAAATTGAAAAATCAAGTTTGGAGCCTTGGCCAAGCTTAGGCAACTATTTTCGAACAAAAAAATAATTTTTTGTATTTATATATATTATTTATATATTTTAGAAATTATGAGAATATTTAATAAATAATAGCATTTGAGGCTACAAAAATATATAAAAATAGTCAATATTTTTATTTTAAATCCATTTTCATGTTGGCCATCACAAATTTAAAAAATCCAATTCGGGGTCGTGTATTCCTTCACGAGCATAATCTCGAACCGGGCCTAAAAAATTCAATTTGAGTCAATTTATTTTCATTTTTTCACTTTTAGGAGTTGTGACATTGTTCTCTAATATTTCAAATTTTTATATTGACCCAAATTATATCCAGAATGACTCAATTGTGCAAAAGGGCTTTAATTAAATTCTGCATTATTTTCAGTGGCAAGAAATGAGCTTAAATTTGACATGTGGTGAATTTTGACTAAGTATAGGGAAGGTATGTCATAAATTGTAAGGAGATTTGGACTTAAAGAAATATTTTTTCAGGGACTAAATTGTAAATACTTAAAATTCAGGGACTAGAGTGCAAATACCTAACTCTTGAGGGATTATTTTACAAATAACAAAAAGAAGAGTTAGTGGATAAATTAGAATAGAGAAGGGAAGATGGAGAAGAGGAGATGAAGAAGAGAAGTTGGAGAAGAATGGATGGAGAAAATAAGATAAGAATAGAGAAGAGAAGATGGAGATGAAGAAGAGTTAGTAGAGAAATTAGAATGGGAGATAAATATGGAGAAGGGAAGATGAAGATGAAGAAGAGTTAGTGGAGAGATTAGAATGTGAGATAGAGATGGAGAATGGAAGATGAAAATGAAGAAGAGTTAGTGGAGAAATTAGAATGGGAGATAGAGTTAGTGGAAAAATTAGAATGGGAGATAGATGAGTAGATTATAAAAGGAGGAAGAAGTGAGCTTGAGAGAGAATTTTTTGGAGAGAGAAAATTTTAGATGTTTGAGAGGGTTTTGAGAGATTGAAGAAAAATTTGAGAGAGAAAAAAAATACCAAAAGAGAGAGAATTTTGAAGATGATGGGAGTTTAAAGTTAGGGGTTATCATCACAAATTCTTTCATCGATCAACATAAATCAAGAGTTCATCCTCATCAACGAGCAAACAAATTCGAGCTAAGTGTTTTTTTATTTATTCATTTATTTGTGGTTTTAGTCGCAAATTAGCACAAATTGTATGCACTTTCTCCATCTTTTCTTTTCTCCATATTTTATGTCAGGAGAAGGATATCTCTACGTCAACAGCAAAAATCTCGTAGAGATGCAAAAATCAGCCCAGACAAGCTCCTAAGCTGTCCACCGATTTCTCAACTGATCTGTGACTAAAAGTCCCTCTTAATTCAAAAGAAACTCTCTATATTGGGAACATAGAGAGCGAAAATCAATTATAGAAATCCCTCCCAAAAAACGGGAGATAAGTACTCTTTCCACTCTTCTGGTTTTAGGTGCAGATTAGCACATATTTTGTATACTGACACTTCACTCTATTTTATGTCAGGAAGCCGCAACTCTATATCAGTGGTCAACCCTATGGAAGCACAAAATCGGCTTGGAGGAGTCCTCAAGCGCGTACAAATTTCAAATTGTTGAATCAATTCGTTGTATTTTATTTTAAAGAATTCATACCCCAGAATGGAGAGGACAAAGTCCATCCGCAACTTAAATACCTGCACCATAAATCCCAAAGGGAAGAGCCAAGCCAATGCTTAGCCTCCCATTGGAGGTTTTTACTTACAGTAGTTAAATACCTGCAACTTAAATACCTGTACCTTAAATCCCAAAGGGAAGAGCCAAGCCAATGCTTAGCCTCCCATTGGAGGTTTTTACTTACAGTAGTTAAATACCTGCAACTTAAATACCTGTATCTTAAATCCCAAAGGGAAGAGCCAAGCCAATGCTTAGCCTCCCATTGGAGGTTTTTACTTACAGTAGTTAAATACCTGTACCTTAAATCCCAAAGGGAAGAGCCAAGCCAATGCTTAGCCTCCCATTGGAGGTTTTTACTTACAGTAGTTAAATACCTGCAACTTAAATACCTGTACCTTAAATCCCAAAGGGAAGAGCCAAGCCAATGCTTAGCCTCCCATTGGAGGTTTTTTTACTTACAGTAGTTTAAATACTTGCAACTTAAATACCTGTACCTTAAATCCCAAAGGGAAGAGCCAAGCCAATGCTAGGCCTCCCATTGGAGGTGTTTATTCACTGTCATGTACTTCCTATAATTTAATTTTTGAATCATCAAACCCAAAAGATGAGTAGGTCGTAATACTGCACAGAAGTTGTTAACACACTCCCTCTTACGGCTTCAGAGAATCTTTAACACTTAAAAAAATATAACAAATAAAAATATATACCATCCATGCATCCTATTTAAAAAGTGAAAACACAAAAGAGAATACCCTATTAAATCCTTAGGAATAGACCAAGCCTGAGTTGCCGAATTAGGATATCCATGAAATTAAGGTACCGAAAGGGCATTAGTTTTAATTAACTAGTGTAACCAAGTCTCCGAGCTCATAATCTCTGGTTCGCAGGAATAAATTAGTTCTCCCGCTAATTTATTTAGGTTTCTAATCGACCTACCAAGAACGATTAGTGGCGGCTCAAAATTTCAAAATCATTTAAACAAAAACCAAAGTTGCGATTCAGTAGGGCTTGGGAGGGTCCGCGTTAGGTTAGTCAAATCTAATTAACCTAATAATCCGTTAACCCCTTTAGAAAAGTAAAATTTTTTAGGGGGTCGCGACAGACTGGCGACTCCGCTGGGGACGGGATTTTTAAATTTTCGAAAAAAGATAACAATTGGAATACTTGAATTTTTTCGAAATTTTAAAAGTCTTAGTGGACTTAGGCCAATGAAAATTTCATGGATATCTCGCTTCTGGCGATCTTGTTTGGGACTCATTCTATAGGTGTTATATGTTTTTGCAGGATGGGAGTTATAAGGGGCGGAGTGTTTGGCTAACCCCTTTGTTTTGCAGGCTGGTGTTGGGTTTATTTGTTTAATTTCGCACATTTTTAGAAGCGCTGTTTTGATATCAATTGTTGTGCATGTCTTGCATACTTTGAGGATCACGACACCTGCACACACAAGCGTCTAAACCCAAGTCGCGAAATTCTTCCTAGAAAACCATAGATAGGGATCGAATATGCAAAGCTCTTGCGTCGATTGCGCTCGGGTTGACCATATTTTATCCCGCTCATTATCTGAATTGACAATTCTTCCCATTGTGATTTGATTGCGCGGAGGGTAAGTTTGTCAATTCAGATAGTGGGGGCCTTTTTAGGTCCATACCTTGTCTCTCCTTCTTTTATTTTCTAGAGTCCACTCCTCACTTGAGTCATGCGCATGACTATGTGATTTGCATTTCTTCAAGGTAAAAGTAAATTCTCTAATTTTATCTTGTATTTATTTTCGGTCGGTCCATGCTAGGTGTTAGTTAGTTTTTGAGTTTGATATTACGACCATTCTTTTAAAAGAAAATAAAAATTAAATTTGTCCCTCATTTCTTTAAAAATTTTTTTTTGAAAAAATAATGTGAAAAAATCCCTTCATGGGAATTTTATTAACCAATAAGGGATTTTTGTCATGTTTTTATTACTTCAATAAAAATGAAATTTTCCTGAAAAAATTTTCCTCCGAAAATTTATTTCAATAAAAAGAAAAATTCCTTAAAAAAACTCTAGTAGACATCAAGTGATTTTATCACATTTTTCAAATTATAAAAACTTGCAAGAAAATTCTTCTCGAGAAATTCGCTCATGTTTTTCTAAGAAAAGTTTCTCTAAATAAAATTAGACTAATGTCTCGGGGGAATTGTATTGACCAATAAGAGATTTTTGTCATGTTTTTCTTACTTCAATAAAAATGAAATTTTCCTGACAAATTTTCCTCTAAAAATTTATTTCGATAAAAAGAAAAATTCCTTCAAAAAAAAACTTTGGTAAACATCAAGTGATTTTATCACATTCTTTCAAATTATAAAAACTTGCAACAAAAATCTTTTCGAGAAATTCGCTCATGTTTTTCTAAGAAAATTTTCTCTAAATAAAATTAAACTAATGTCTCGGGGGAATTTTGTTAACCAATAAAGGATTTCTGTCGTGTCTTTCCTGCTTCAATAAAAATAAAATTTTCCTGACAAATTTACCTCTGAAAATGTATTTTGATAAAAAGGAAATTCCTTCAAAAATTTTAGTAAACGTCAAGAGATTTTGTCACATTCCTTTAAAAAAAATAATAAAAAGAGTAATAAATCTGCAAAAAAATCTGCATCAGAAATTAACCCATTTCTTCCTAAGAAATTTTTTTTTTCTCTGATTTCTCTATAAAATAGAAAAAATCAAATTGGACTAATATAGGAGTCATGGACCGACATTCCTTGTGTCGCATACTAATTATATCCTTTTCTTTTGCAGGGAGATCCTAGATACCCCAGACGGGTGTAAAAATTAAGTTCAATAATATATCAAGAATCATCTTCAGAAATACCAAAAGACGAAAAACACCAAGGCTTCAACCGTTAATTCAGGGGGGCAAACGAACACTGTCCATCTTTGACAGACAGAGTTGTGTCAATCCGTAAACTTGTATGGGCAGTGTATTCTGATATGACGGTGGATTTATACTGATTAAACACGGGGGTATATTTAATGTATTGCAGAGGATCCCGCGTCTTTTGAAAGACAATATGGATTATATAATCAGAAACCATGAAATAAGTACCTTAACCTGATTAAATCAACCAGAGACCGGTCTTAAAATTTTCTCGGATCCGAAACACGTGGAGGGTTTTAGAGGACCGAGGTTTTATTAATGAACGTGGCCCACGGACACTCTCCCGATGCTACAGGTGCCCGATACATACGAGTGGACGCCGAAAGCAACAAAACACGGTTGAAGTGGAGCACGCAACAAATGGCCGAATTTATTGGCACATTGATCGAGTGGTGGCAGCTTTATTAATTTACATGATTGAACGCGGGTCTCTAGGCGGCTGGTGGAAAGCCACACTGAATGCCTCTCTAATGTTCTTGATATCATCGTCTACCGCAACCCACGAGAGCATCATGAAGAAGATTAAACCTAGACGAATACGTCTACTTAATTTCATCACACGTTCTCGCTTTTTGTCGATGTCCAAAATTAATGCACAAGCTAGAAGTAATCATTTCCCTTTCCCCCATATTAAATGCTCGGAGCCGTTAACCGCACCAAACTCGAAAAAATTAATATCGAGACGAAATCCGCGTAAATATGAAGGGTAAATCCGTATCGTTCCAATTTACCCTTAAATTGCTCTGGTTTTAAATTTGATCCCTTCTATTTTCAGGAATTTGCAAAAGCGACTCGAGAATACAGTCGTATTCAAAAACCAAATTTTCTGGTCGGGCTAAATTGGGGGCAAATCAACTCATGGACATTACCACGGGATGGACAGCTTCGGTTAAAGAAAAATACAAGCGAAAGATCCGAACAATCTCAGACATGGGTAATTCTGTATCGTTCTAATTTACACATAATCATCTCAAGTCTCGAATTGTTTTATTCCATTCTTAACAGGGATTGCAAATTACCTCGAGAAAATACCGTAACATGGCCCAAGGTGATACAACAAGGCTGCGTTATCCTCGAGGATTAACCTTTGAAAGGAAAGCCCCATGGACACCTACGGTCCAATGGACCGAATGATATGAGGGGATGACAGTAGGTCCGAAATGTCCCGAGTTCGATCCCTATGGGTGGGGAATGTTGTAAGTATTATAAATAAATGAAACAACTTTTTGTGCATTTCTTTTTGCGAACAGGAATACTCGACAAGTAATATCAAAGTCAGTATTTTACCATAGTCTTGCCATAATGGTGAGGCGCCCAACAAAAGTCGAGGAAAATTCAATCCAGCAAAACTGGTAAAAGACTCGTGCAAGGCATTCAAGACGAAGGATAAATCAGTATCATTTCCAATTTATCCATTTTAATACTGGCTGACATGTCTCCTTTTCTTTTTACAGGAAATATTTATACTAACATTTAACATGTTGAAGGAGACAAATCCCAAAAGAAAATTATGATCATCTGACAAGATCTATTTTGGTGAAAAATGGGGCAAATTAATCACAAGTTCTGAAGCAAAAAAAGCAAATACGTCTTCCTTATCTCGTTTGATTTCAAGAATAATTTCTCTGCTTTTTGCAGGGGCATTCAACCGCTAAACCACGGCAGTCGCTGTTATTAAGCAAACCGAAATGCTCCATCACCCATATGCTTCATCGCATAGGGGCAAAGTTGAGATGAACCGCCCCTCGACATAAGGAGTAAGCTTCCCAATTTGTTCGGTCCGCCCACATACCAGGGGCAATTCAAATCCGCCCATATTTGCACATTATATAAACACACATTATGCTAAAAAATTGTCACATCTGCATTGTGTTTACACAGTTCATGAATTATGCATGACCATTCCGCGTGTTTAATTTACCAACTCCAACTTAGAGCATAAACTGCACAGGAGACATCAAATGTGCAGAATGGGGCATGACAGGATGAGGAAAGGCAAACTATTTCCACACAAGTCTAACATTTTAATCTACGGATAAACAGCATTTCCCCAGAGTGAGAGAAAACCCCTTCCGACTAAAGTCCCCCATTCAGATTACATTCGAGGCGTTCATATTATGAGAACCTCCTTAAATAGAATTGGTAATGCAAACTTGACAGAATAGTTTTGCATGATCCACATTTTGATTGATTGCATCATGAGTTATCACACAGACTACTTCTAATCATTGCCAACTTAGCTGAACAATTTTGTATGAACCAATGAACGCATTGATGAAAATGCTTGCACATGTTAGCTCTAACATTGCCTGACAGGCAACACATTCCCGGTGTTTGAGTTACCTTCCAAAGTCTTGAAATTCATTCGGCGATTATTGAATGAACAAGCCTGGTTGTTGAGAAGACACCAAGTATTTCTTCCAAATTCTCAGGTAAGTATATCTTCAACCTGAACCTTTCAAGAGAATGAATTCTGACGGTTGTTGGGGTACTCGAATCCATTGCGGTATATACAGGTACCCACCTTATTCAATAAAGCATGATTTGTCTCAAGGACAGAATTGTTCGAGACCTTTTGATCTCTGTCTCTTTGATTTATTCCTAAAGCGACAAGAGAATATAATTTGGGTTTGAGCTTCCGCAGGATTCCTGGTTTCCCCAGATTTCAGAATGGCACCCTTTGAGGTACACCAAGTCCTTCTTACAGGCAAATCAAGTCCTTCTTACAGGCAAATTAAGTCCTTCCTACAAGCAAAGCAAGTCCTTCGTACAGGCAAATCAAGTCCTTCTTACAGGCAAATCAAGTCCTTCTTACAGGCACAAAGTCCTTCTTACAGGCAAACCAAGTCCTTCTTACAGGCATAAAGTCCTTCTTACAGGCAAATCAAGTCCTTCCTACAGGCAAAGCAAGTCCTTCTTATAGGCAAATCAAGTCCTTCTTACAGGCACAAAGTCCTTCTTACAGGCAAATCAAGTCCTTCTTACAGGCATAAAGTCCTTCTTACAGGCAAATCAAGTCCTTCTTATAGGCACAAAGTCCTTCTTACAGGCACAAAGTCCTTCTTACAGGCAAATCAAGTCCTTCTTACAGGCACAAAGTCCTTCTTACATGCAAATCAAGTCCTTCTTACAGGCATAAAGTCCTTCTTACAGGCAAACAAAGTCCTTCTTACATGCAAACAAAGTCCTTCTTACAGGCAAACCAAGTCCTTCTTACAGGCAAATTAAGTCCTTCTTACAGGCAAAGCAAGTCCTTCTTACAGGCACAAAGTCCTTCTTACAGGCAAAGTAAGTCCTTCTTACAAGCAAATTAAGTCCTTCTTACAGGCAAATCAAGTCCTTTTTACAGGCACAAAGTCCTTCTTATAGGCAAAGTAAGTCATTCTTACAGGCAAAATCAAGTCCTTCTTACAGGTAAATTAAGTCATTCTTACAGGCACAAAGTCCTTCTTACAGACAAATCAAGTCATTCTTACAGGCATAAAGTCCTTCTTACAGGCAAATCAAGTCCTTCTTACAGGCAAACTAAGTCCTTCTTACAGGCAAACCAAGTCCTTCTTATAGGCACAAAGTCCTTCTTAGAGGCAAATCAAGTCCTTCTTATAGGCACAAAGTCCTTCTTACAGGCACAAAGTACTTCTTACAGGCAAATCAAGTCCTTCTTACAGGCACAAAGTCCTTCTTACAGGCAAATCAAGTCCTTCTTACAGGCATAAAGTCCTTCTTACATGCAAACAAAGTCCTTCTTACAGGCAAATTAAGTCCTTCTTACAGGCACAAAGTCCTTCTTACAGGCAAAGTAAGTCCTTCTTACAGGCAAATCAAGTCCTTCTTACAGGCAAATCAAGTCCTTTTTACAGGCAAATCAAGTCCTTCTTACAGGCAAATTAAGTCCTTTTTACAGGCATTAAGTCCTTTTTACAGGCACAAGTCCTTTCTACAAGCACCAAGTCCTTCTTACAGGTATCTCCATGGGGTGACCTACCATACGGGTCAAATCTCAATCAAAATTTAATCAGTAGAATCCTTTTATTAGGAATCTACCATGGTACGACCCACCATACGGGTCAAATGGTATGACCCACCATACGGGTCAAATTTTAATTCAATTTTTAATCAGTAGAATCTTTTTATTAGGAATCTACCATGGGTTGATCCACCATACGGGTTCAAGTTCAACCACCCTAAAGTTTTTTTTATATAACGAATCCTTAGGTTCTCATTTCATTTTCAGTGGAACATTCATGTCACGACTCTTTTTATTTCCTTGTATTGAGTCAATTAGAATTCAGGTGTCATCTCGTCTTTGAAATGAACCTCTACCGAGCTTCCTTTCAAAGAGGGGCAGCTGTTGACACCTGATTTTTAATCATTTTTTCTATTGCTAAAGTAATAAAAAAATTCATAAAAATTCATAAAATTGAAAAATCAACTTTGGGGACCTTAGCCAAGCCTAGGGAACCAATTTTGACCAAAAAACGATTTTTCATATTTTTAGTATTTTTACATATTTTTTATTTATTTATTTTCGAAAATTAATAGAAAATCCATAAAAATTCATAAAATTGAAAAATCAACTTTGGGAACCTTAGCCAAGCCTAGGGAACCAATTTTGACCAAAAAATAATTTTTCATATTTTCGATATTTTTCGGTATTTTTATTTTCGAAAATTCATAAAAACAAAAAATTAAGAAAAATGAGAAAATTGAAAAATCAAGTTTGGAGCCTTGGCCAAGCTTAGGCAACTATTTTCGAACAAAAAAATAATTTTTTGTATTTATATATATTATTTATATATTTTAGAAATTATGAGAATATTTAATAAATAATAGCATTTGAGGCTACAAAAATATATAAAAATAGTCAATATTTTTATTTTAAATCCATTTTCATGTTGGCCATCACAAATTTAAAAAATCCAATTCGGGGTCGTGTATTCCTTCACGAGCATAATCTCGAACCGGGCCTAAAAAATTCAATTTGAGTCAATTTATTTTCATTTTTTCACTTTTAGGAGTTGTGACATTGTTCTCTAATATTTCAAATTTTTATATTGACCCAAATTATACCCAGAATGACTCAATTGTGCAAAAGGGCTTTAATTAAATTCTGCATTATTTTCAGTGGCAAGAAATGAGCTTAAATTTGACATGTGGTGAATTTTGACTAAGTATAGGGAAGGTATGTCATAAATTGTAAGGAGATTTGGACTTAAAGAAATATTTTTTCAGGGACTAAATTGTAAATACTTAAAATTCAGGGACTAGAGTGCAAATACCTAACTCTTGAGGGATTATTTTACAAATAACAAAAAGAAGAGTTAGTGGATAAATTAGAATAGAGAAGGGAAGATGGAGAAGAGGAGATGAAGAAGAGAAGTTGGAGAAGAATGGATGGAGAAAATAAGATAAGAATAGAGAAGAGAAGATGGAGATGAAGAAGAGTTAGTAGAGAAATTAGAATGGGAGATAAATATGGAGAAGGGAAGATGAAGATGAAGAAGAGTTAGTGGAGAGATTAGAATGTGAGATAGAGATGGAGAATGGAAGATGAAAATGAAGAAGAGTTAGTGGAGAAATTAGAATGGGAGATAGAGTTAGTGGAAAAATTAGAATGGGAGATAGATGAGTAGATTATAAAAGGAGGAAGAAGTGAGCTTGAGAGAGAATTTTTTGGAGAGAGAAAATTTTAGATGTTTGAGAGGGTTTTGAGAGATTGAAGAAAAATTTGAGAGAGAAAAAAAATACCAAAAGAGAGAGAATTTTGAAGATGATGGGAGTTTAAAGTTAGGGGTTATCATCACAAATTCTTTCATCGATCAACATAAATCAAGAGTTCATCCTCATCAACGAGCAAACAAATTCGAGCTAAGTGTTTTTTTATTTATTCATTTATTTGTGGTTTTAGTCGCAAATTAGCACAAATTGTATGCACTTTCTCCATCTTTTCTTTTCTCCATATTTTATGTCAGGAGAAGGATATCTCTACGTCAACAGCAAAAATCTCGTAGAGATGCAAAAATCAGCCCAGACAAGCTCCTAAGCTGTCCACCGATTTCTCAACTGATCTGTGACTAAAAGTCCCTCTTAATTCAAAAGAAACTCTCTATATTGGGAACATAGAGAGCGAAAATCAATTATAGAAATCCCTCCCAAAAAACGGGAGATAAGTACTCTTTCCACTCTTCTGGTTTTAGGTGCAGATTAGCACATATTTTGTATACTGACACTTCACTCTATTTTATGTCAGGAAGCCGCAACTCTATATCAGTGGTCAACCCTATGGAAGCACAAAATCGGCTTGGAGGAGTCCTCAAGCGCGTACAAATTTCAAATTGTTGAATCAATTCGTTGTATTTTATTTTAAAGAATTCATACCCCAGAATGGAGAGGACAAAGTCCATCCGCAACTTAAATACCTGCACCATAAATCCCAAAGGGAAGAGCCAAGCCAATGCTTAGCCTCCCATTGGAGGTTTTTACTTACAGTAGTTAAATACCTGCAACTTAAATACCTGTACCTTAAATCCCAAAGGGAAGAGCCAAGCCAATGCTTAGCCTCCCATTGGAGGTTTTTACTTACAGTAGTTAAATACCTGCAACTTAAATACCTGTATCTTAAATCCCAAAGGGAAGAGCCAAGCCAATGCTTAGCCTCCCATTGGAGGTTTTTACTTACAGTAGTTAAATACCTGTACCTTAAATCCCAAAGGGAAGAGCCAAGCCAATGCTTAGCCTCCCATTGGAGGTTTTTACTTACAGTAGTTAAATACCTGCAACTTAAATACCTGTACCTTAAATCCCAAAGGGAAGAGCCAAGCCAATGCTTAGCCTCCCATTGGAGGTTTTTTTACTTACAGCAGTTTAAATACTTGCAACTTAAATACCTGTACCTTAAATCCCAAAGGGAAGAGCCAAGCCAATGCTAGGCCTCCCATTGGAGGTGTTTATTCACTGTCATGTACTTCCTATAATTTAATTTTTGAATCATCAAACCCAAAAGATGAGTAGGTCGTAATACTGCACAGAAGTTGTTAACACACTCCCTCTTACGGCTTCAGGGAATCTTTAACACTTAAAAAAATATAACAAATAAAAATATATACCATCCATGCATCCTATTTAAAAAGTGAAAACACAAAAGAGAATACCCTATTAAAGCCTTAGGAATAGACCAAGCCTGAGTTGCCGAATTAGGATATCCATGAAATTAAGGTACCGAAAGGGCATTAGTTTTAATTAACTAGTGTAACAAAGTCTCCGAGCTCATAATCTCTGGTTCGCAGGAATAAATTAGTTCTCCCGCTAATTTATTTAGGTTTCTAATCGACCTACCAAGAACGATTAGTGGCGGCTCCAAATTTCAAAATCATTTAAACAAAAACCAAAGTTGCGATTCAGTAGGGCTTGGGAGGGTCCGCGTTAGGTTAGTCAAATCTAATTAACCTAATAATCCGTTAACCCCTTTAGAAAAGTAAAATTTTTTAGGGGGTCGCGACAAGAGGAACTTGAGAACCAAATTAGCTAGTACTAGTTCATGCTTCCTTTACCTATTACTATGATTTAATCAACGAAGAAGCCGACTTTTGCTTGCTTGCACTAATCTTCTTGTTTCCTGGTAATTTGCTAATCATATGAATGTAAATCTACTTGAATCAGAAGGTTCATGAGAACGGTCATTGATGGTTTAGAAGAAAAACAGGGGAAGAAGAATGTAGTAAAACTCATTTTCTTGCCTGATTTCTAGGGAAAAATGAGTAGCATAGATAACTACATAATCATTTCTCAAATAATAAGAAAATGTGAATATTTCGTCATATGAGCTTTGAAAAATTGTGAGGAAAATGAGCAAATGAAATGCTTATTTGTATTTGACAAAAAAATGTTTATTTGTAGGGTTAAAACGGAAGTTAAAGGGGAAATACTTCCCTAGTCCGATAGTGGGCCAACCAATGTGCCCAAGCATTGGGCAACAACCCATAAAAGGGGTAAAAAATCCAAAAATTCATAATTTTTTTAAAAATATTAACAACATCCACGTTAGTGCAGATCACATCACATAGAATGGAATGGACAATATCCATGTTAGAGATTTCCAATCAAAATTGATCAAATGGACTCAATTGGTGAAAATACAAAACATTTATGACTAAATTGACACAATTGAAACGATTAGAACTAAATTGACACAAATACAAAAAATTTAGGACTTTTTGAACACTTTTTTCATAATAGTAATGAAAGAACTATTTTCTACTTTGATTTGCATTATAATATTGTTTGCCTTTTAATGAACCACATAGTAAGGGAAAATTACCAAAAAAAAACAATTTAAGGGTAGTATTGCAAAACACCCAAAAATTGGTATACATATGGAAAATTTACCAAAAATTATTTTTTAACCAGGAAAAATTCTCAAAATGGTACATTTGTGACAAATTTACCCTAAACGAATTTTTTTTATTAAGAAAAACTCCAAATTATTACACCTGTGATAAATTTACTCCTCATTAAATTGGGTTAATATCACAAAAAATTTCAAATTGATACACATATGACAAATAGAGGGTAAAGCCCCAAACTGGTATATCCGTGAACTACAACATGTTATCCAATTCAGTAATTTGACTTTAAATTTAATGAAAACTAATGAAGAATAAAATTATCACAAGTGTAACAGTTTGAGGTAAATTTTTCACAAGTGCACCGATTTGGGATTTTTTATAATCAAAAAATAATTTGAGATAAAATTGTTACAGATGTACCAATTTGAGGATTTCCGTGATACTAACCCAAAAACTTATGAACTTTTGTGGTAGTACGCGTTTGCTCTCAAACTTGCAGTCATCATATAATATAGCTATAAAATTTCGTTAACTTAGTTATATTTTCCGTTAGCATGTGCAATGTGCATGACTTTTAAGAGGTAAAAGCACATTTACATCTCACTTGGTGAAAAAATTCTCTCTATTACCTTACTTACCGTAAACAATGACAAAAACATACAAAATGAGAGAAAAAAATCAATGAAAACAATAAATTAAATAAATGAGCTAAAAAAAATCAAACACTAAGAATAATAGTAACTTTTTTTGCCCCATCATAATTTGGTTTTCTAATCTTAAATGATTTATCCTGTTTTATATATATTCTAAATGGAAATCACCACTATCCATAACAAAGCCATCACCATGGCTTCATTCATCTACATTGTGTAAATTTCTTCTATGTAACAGAAGCGAAAAAAGTAATAATCTAATTTTTGCTAGCATTTTAAGAAGAGAAAGATGTGTTAGTTTGATTCTCCTCATTTTGCCATGCCAACATCCATGGTCCTCTCAAACAACTACCCAATGAAGATATAATGTGGTAAATGTACCTCAAACTAATTTTTTTACCACAAAAAATCTCAAGCTAGTACACATGCGACAAATTTATCATCCATTAGTTTCCGTTAAATTGAATGAATATCACGAAAAATTTCAAATTGATACATTTGTAACAAATAGAGAGTAATATATATAGTTGATAATTACCACATGTCATCCAACTTAGCAATTTAACGATAAAATTTAATGAAAATTAATGAACGGTAAATTTATCACAACCATATCAATTTGGGGTAAATTTATCACATATGTATCAGTTTGAAATTTTTTATGATTAAAAAAATAGTTTGTGGTAAATTTGTTATAGTTACACAAAATTGAAGTTTTTCGTGGTATTAACACGTTGGAAATAAAAAAAATAATAAATTTACACAATTCAATGATAATTCCAATTCCAATTTTCATTAAATTAGGAGGAGCCACGTGTAAAGGTGATAGTATGTTGGAGAATGAAATGACGAAAAGGTACCAAGTCATCGTTTCTCCTTCTTCTTCCTCCTCCTTTCTTATTCAGCAGTCAGTCCAGCACAGTGAACGGAGATTGGTCATGGCTTGCGGTCGCCAACAACTCCGTCGTCGTCGCTGGAGAGAAGGCGAAGGTGCCAAGCCGGAGATAACTCCTGCTAGTCTGCCAAGCTGTCCTCATTTTTTCAAGATCGTACTCTCTTGACGCCCTAGACCGCTGGGCTATTTGGATTGTATGAGTCAACGGCGGTAAAATAAAATTGAAGAAGACTACGCGGCAGTGGGTGCCCGTTTGTCTTCCGCGTAGTGCTTTGCCATTTTTGCCCCTTGATACGTGCATTACCCTTTGGGCCCCTGATTTGCGCCAGAATTTACATTTTTGCCCCTAGCTAATTTATATACAATTTTACCCTTTCAATTGATTTACTATTTTGCCTTTACATGCAATATTAAGTATATTTTGGATGAAATTGAATGTATTTGCTATTTATATCTTGTATTTCGAAATTAGAGTATGATTTGTTGCATGAATTATTTGTGTATTAGTTCAAATCATGTTATGCCATGTTATGTTTACAAGATAAGAGGTCATTATATATTTTATGATCTTTATTCGAGTGGGGAGTTCTATAAAGTTTTTGTAACTTTAGTGAACTCAATTTTACATAAATGATTATGTTAATGATAATTTTAAGCGAGAATTCTCAGATGATGATTGGGAACATAGTAAACTTTCGAATATGAGACTTTATGTGAAATTATTCATTAGTATAATTAGTTAGTGTAAAATAGATGCATAAATGTTAGGCATTAATAGTTCGTGAATACATGTCTATAAAACTTCGTGTTCAAATACAATGGCTACAGCTTCTTAGAATATCATAGTTGAGCATGATAAATGAGAGATTTTTGAACGGCAAGAATTATAAAAACTGGAATATGAGAATCTAGTATATGTTAGAAAAGCGTGAAGCATTAGAAGCTCTTAACCTAGTTATGGAAGAACCCGAAGATGGAATTACTGCACCACATAGAAATTAAAAGAGACATTTGCTGCATAGAAAATGATGAACTCTATTGTTAGCATTATATTGCTGAGTAGCATGAAAATGATTTTATGCATGAGTTCAGGCATTTATGAAAATGCCAAAGTCAAGTGGGAGGCATTTCACCAACTTAAGGTTTGACACCTATATGATGCCTCGTGGGCAGAATACGAAAATGCTTTTGTGGCATGTGTCGAACAAAATAAGTGAACTATAAGATGCAGATCACATTTTGACTGATGAGCAGCAAGTGCAAGTAGTAATTTGTTCTCTACCACATATCTATGTGTATATGAAAATTCACTTGATCCACGACAAAAAGTAAAGATTTTTGAGGATGTTATGAAAATCCACTTGAACTAGAGGTGGGCCGCCTTTGAGCGGCTAAATCAGAAATCGACATTTGTTAAGTTGGTTCTAGCTTAAATGGGGCTTTGTGTTTCAAGCGTAAGTATCAAGATGGGTTCAAGAAGTGGAAGGACAAGGGAAAAGATTCTTCGGGGAAGAAATCGAAATTTAACGATATAAGAAAGGAAAGTGTCCTTTAAAAAAAACATCTCAAAAGTGAAATGTTTTAACTGTAGTAAGAAAAGTCATTTTGCTCATGACTGTGGTGAGCCAAAGAAGTTAGAAAACTTTTGTGCATTGGAGAGTGTTACTTATGCCTCCAGTTCAGTTTTCGTAACTGAATCTCATCCTTTATGGATTATAGACTCAAAGACCACAAACTATGTAGCAAAGGACAAAAATACCTTCGTGGATTTTCAACAAGTTTCACATGGAGTAAAGTAGATAAATGTGAAAAATAATTCCTTAGTGAAAGTCAAAAGGGATTGGTACCTGCCAATTGAATATGCGCGATGATCGCACCCTAGTCCCACATTATGTGTTACATACTCTAAAAACTCAATGGAATTTAGTTTCCATGTTAGTATTGGTTAAACTTGATTTCAGTTTGAACTTTCATAACGATGGTGATGACTTGTTGTTAGGAACAAGTTATTATGATTCTGGAAGGTTTTATTGTTCTGATTGTTGAGTACAATAATGTGAATATTTGTTATTCCCTATTTACATCTTCTGTAATGATGTGAATATGTGGCATGTTAGGCTTGGTCATATTAGCTAACATCAAATGAATAGATTAGCCAAGAAGGCTTATTGAGCAATATTGAAAAAATTGATTTGCCTACTCGTGAGCATTGCCTAGTGGGAAAAACAATGAGAAAATCATTTGAAAAAGGAGCAAGAGCTGAGTTTCCTTTTGCAATTAATCCATTCAGACATGTATGCTTCAATGAATGTGAGAGCAAGCGATAGAGCTGTTTATTTCATCGCATTTATATGATTATACTCGATTTGGACATGTTTTGATTCCTCATAAATCTAAGGCATGAGTTGCTTTGAGAATTTTATGAGCCTTAAAAAAAATCCGATCGAGGTCAAGAAAATTTATCTGATTAGTTCATATGATTATGTGATGAAAAAGGAATAGAAAAACAGTTGACTATTCTAACAATTGCTCAATAGAATGGAGTTACAAAGAGAAGAAGCAGGTCCCAATGAAAATGATTAGATCTATAACGGCACAGGCTAATTTGCCTATCACCTTTTAGGGTGAAACTTTGTTGATTGCTGTTTAGATACTTAATCTTATGCCTTCTAAATCAGTTACTTCCATTCCATATAAGTTATGGACAGGTCGAAAATGAGATTTGAGTTTTCTTAGACTTTGATGTACTTCCTTTACACACGAATTCTCTCATAAATATAAAAAAATTGGGTCATACAGACAAAAAGAGTATCTTTATGAGATACTAAAAGCATTCAACATGGTGTGTGTTTATAGGTAAGTAATAAAGTGAAAGTGTAACTAAACTTGAATCATGAGATATCACATTCTTAGTGAATGAATTTTCGAAAAAGGGCGAGATATGTGGAGATTATTCTCTGTTTGAAATCTTGGATAGTGATAATGATTTTTCTAAGGCATTTCATCCAAGTGGGAGCAATGTGAGAAGTGGGGAATTTATTTCAAACTAGTCTCAATCGTAACCACTTGATATGAAGATATTGTCATTATCTAATCCGAGTGGGAGCGTAATAGAGAATAATGTATTAAGTGTACAATCTCCAATTTGGCGAATAAGTCGCAAAAGTATTCTCTATCGACTTGTCGATATTTAGACATTAAATGGAAGCTTTCATGTTTAGTAGGGGTGAGCGGTTCCAGGTTTCGGGTAGGTTCCACCTGGAACCTGGAACCTACCTACTAGTACAGGTTCCTAATTTTTTGGAACCTAGAACCTACCCTTCAAACCGCGGAACCTAGAACCTACCCTGTTACAGGTTCCAGGGTCCGGTTCCAGGGTACCCGAGAACCTATCGATTAATGAAAATGCTTGTTATTAAAAAAAGGCTTTTAATGAAGTTGGGATACGCGAGAAACAGGATGCAGTCCTCAGAAATTTTGCAGGGTAGCTACATTTTTTACACGCTCTCTTTCAAGCAATCATTCTCAAGTAGGGGTGAGCAGTTTTAGGTTCCACTTTGAATCTAAAACCTACATATCAGAACAGGTTCTTCATTTTTCGCTCCAAATTATATAGTCATCATTGGACGCCATAGAACATTGTATGATCGTGTGAAGATATATACATAAATAAAAAATTTATGTTGGGATCTTGGGTACAGGTTCCAGGTTCCAAGTTCCAAGTTGTGGAACCTAGAACCTACCCGCTAGAACAGATTCCTCAATTTTTGGAATCTAGAACCTACCCTATATACCTTGGAACCTGGAACCAGACAGGTTCCTACAGGTTCCGGTTCCAGGTTCTCGGTTCTACCCTGGAACCATGCTCAGCCCTAATGTTTAGTCCATTGCCCCACAAGAAGAGAATAAGCCAAGATATGTAAATGAGGCTTTGACTTGCCTTAATAAGAAAAGTGGATACATGTAATGGAAGAAGAGATGAAGTCGATGAAATCAAACCAAGTTTTGAGAACTGGTTGATCTTCTAAAAGGACACAAAACCATCGAGAATAAGTGGGTTCTCAAAATAAAGCATAAACATGATGGCTCGATTTAGAGATATAAGGCTCACCTTGAAATGAAAGGTTATAATCAATAAGAATAAATTGATTATGAAGAGGTTTTTCTCTTGTGATGAGATTTACCTCAATTCACCTTATTCTGGCAATAGTGGCAATTATGGATTTTGATTTACATCAAATTGATGTAGAGATAGCTTTTCTCAATGGAGAATTAAAAGAATAATTTTATATTGAACAACCCCTTGGGTTTGTTATTGAAGGCCAAGAACAAAAAAGTATGTCAATTTTTGATATCGATATATGACCTTAAGCGGTCTTTAAGATAATGGTATATACGCTTTCATAATGCCATAGTGGCATATAATTTTGAGGTGATTAATGAAGATAATTGTGTATATATTAAGAGATCCAAAGATCATTTTGTGATCTCATCATTATATGTTGATGATACACTAAATGCTAGGAGCAATATAGAGTTTGTTAATACAGTCATGAATTGGTTATGTTCCAATTTTGAGATGAAATATATGGTGAAGCTGCATATGTTCTTGAAATTAAGATTTCAAGCGATCGTTTAAAGAGATATCTTTCACAAGAGACTTATATAGATAAAGTCATTGAATGAATTCGTATGCAAGACAATAAACTCAAAGCTACTCATATTGTAAGAGGTGAAGGTCTGAGCCACAAAATGTGTCCTGAGACTTCACAAGCAAATGAAATATGGAAAGTGTTCCATATGTTAGTGCTGTAGAAAGCTTAATGTACACTATGATGTGTACAAGACCTGATATTTGTTATACAACTGGTAAGTAGGCACCAATCCAATCCAGGTTAAGCACATTAGATTGTCGTCGAGAGAATTCTAAGGTATCTGAAAAGTACTGTTGAATTTTTGTTGAATTACTAAGGTAGAGATCTGCATCTTGAAGGCTATACTAATGTTGACTGATGAAGAGATTTAGATGAGAGGAAATCTACCTCTAGGTATGTATTCTTGCTATGCAGTGGCACAATATCTTAGAATAGTAAGAAGCAAACATGTAAAGCCTTATCCAAGATGAAAATTGATCTCGTGGTGTTATCAGCAGTAGTACTAGAGGGTGTTTGGCTTAAGAGATATTTGGGTCAGTGAGGTGTTGCTAAGGATGCTGCTGGTTCAATTATTAGTTAATTGTTATAGCCAAGCAGTAAGAGCTTACATCAAGAATTCACTGCAAGACCAAACATATAGACATGAAGTATGATTTTGTAAAAGACATGGTCGTACGAAAAGATGTGAACATATAGTACATATCTACGCATAGATCGAAAGCAGATTTTATGACGAAGTCAATTCCTAGATATGTTTTCCTTGATCATGTGTTGACAAAGGAATAAGTTCCCTATATTGAAATCTCTAGGATTACGTAGAAGCTGGAGTACTAAATATTTATATTTCCCAAGGTTCATAGATAATGATATTTATTGTCATTATTAATGCTTGAGTCTATTCGATATTTATGCATATTAATGCTTAGTGCATTATGTTAAGAAGATATGTCGGACAGATAAGAGATTAGCCCACTCACACAGGTAATCGCCTTTTGTTTACTATGTGATGAATAGAGATGAATTATCTAGGTGATAATTGAGGGCTCGAGCTTGAAATTTTGTTGTTGCCTTAACAAAAGTGTTAAGATGAGGACATATTATTTATTATGTCCGAAAGTGAAATAACCCACATATTTTACTTTATCTGTCTTTAATGCCAGATGTGAGTTCTGATGGATTCTTTTAAAGAGAGTAGATTTTAGAACTCAGTTAGATATTGAGTATGTCTAAACTATCATCTGTACGGTATTAAATAGAGAGACATACGCTCCATGGGAAAGGAGAGAATACCGTAATACATATTTCAGATTACGTATGCATGAGACGACCAATAAGAATTGGCGGAAGTTTTGATCTTAACTTCCTAACCGTGTGAGACTCTTGAGATAAAAGTTTCGCAAATTTGTCCCCTCACGACTCTTACTTATTCTCAATATTTCTATTCAGTGTTTGCTATTTTAGAGTGTTATCAATGGTCAAGAAATTGATTCCATCTAATGGGACATTTCTAGAAAAGCGAGCTCAACTGAGATTGAGAGGTTTAAGGGAAGAGGAAGATCAATTTATTTTGATGTCACATTCTATCTTTGTATTCACAGGTCGACCAATTATGATTATTTGAGTTTAATTATGATTGTGAATACAATAAATCCGAGTATTCGAGGAGATCAAGAGATATGTAATGTAAATGTGACTGATTAATCTACGGTACTGCATACTAAATCTACGCCATTTTGGGATAACCATCAAGCTTTGGGCAGAGGGTTGGTAAAAAGCTAACAGTACATCGGAGATTTAAATGACGAAGACGCACCAAGTTCACAAAGGAATTAGTTCCCTATATTGAAATCTCTAGGATTACGTAGAAGCTGGAGTACTAAATATTTATATTTCCCAAAGTTCACAGATAATAATATTTACTGTCATTATTAAAGCTTGAGTCTATTCGATATTTATGCATATTAATGCTTAGTGCATTATGTTAAGAAGATATGTCGGACAGATAAGAGATTAGCCCACTCACACGGGTAATCGCCTTTTGTTTACTGTGATGAATAGATATGAATTATCTAGGTGATAATTGAGGGCTCAAGCTTGAAATTTTGTTGTCGCCTTAACAAAATTTTTAAGATGAAGACATATTATTTATTATGTCCGAAAGTGAAATAACCCACATATTTTACTTTATCTGTCTTTAATGCCAGATGTGAGTTCTGATTGATTCTTTTAAAGAGAGTAGATTTGCAAACTCAAGTTAGATATTGAGTATGTCTAAACTATCATCTGTACGGTATTAAATAGAGAGACATACACTCCATGGAAAAGGAGAGAATACCGTAATACATATTTCAGATTACGTATCCATGAGAAGACCAATAAGAGTTGGCGGAAGTTTGGATCTTAACTTCCTAACCGTGTGAGACTCTTGAGGATAAAAGTTCCCCAAATTTGTTCTCTCACGACTCTTACTTATTCTCAACATTTCTATTCAGTGTTCGCTATTTTAGAGAGTTGTCAATGGTCATAAAATTGATTCGATCTAATGGGAGATTTCTAGAAAAGCGAGCTGAACTGAGATTGAGAGGTTTAAGGGAAGAGGAAGATCAATTTATTTTGATGTCACATTCTATCTTTGTATTCACAAGTCGACCAATTATGATTATTGGAGTTTAATCATGGTTGTGAATACAATAAATCCGAGTATTCGAGGATATCAAGAGATATGTAATGTAAATGTGACTGATTGATCTACGGTACTGCATACTAAATCTACGCCATTTTGGGATAACCATCAAGCTTTGGGCAGAGGGTTGGTAAAAAGCTAACAGTACATCGGAGATTTAAATGACGAAGTCGCACCAAGTCATCTACATCCTCCTCTCCTCTTCTCCGGCAGTTGGTCCGTCATCGTCACTGGAGACTGATCATGGCTTGTCGTCGTCGCCGGAGAGAAGGCGAAGGCGCCGATCCGGAGATAACTCCTGCTAGTCCACCAAGCCGTCCTCATTTCTTCAAGATCATACTCGAATGCGCGCTCGAATCCGGAAAGCTTGTAAGTTCATCCACGCTTCACAGTTCGCTCCGTACCCATCAATCATCTTCACGACATTTTCGATTTCGCCTCCACCATCACACGTCTCTTGCATTGTGCCTGGCGTCTTCTTGAATGAACTCTCCCAAATCATGCCGGTTCATCAAGAGACGTCTCTGGTTCGCAATGAACTGTTCCATTCTAGTAAAAAGGGGAAAAAAATCACAAATGAAAACAAAAGAGTAAAAGCCTTAAGGCCAAGTTCATCCGGGGTTTTTCCTTCTTCTTCTTTTCATGTAAACAAGGTAATGGGTGTCTCTAAAAGGTTATTGAGTCTGGTCTTCCAAATTTGTATAAGAAGTTATGCGGCGGATTTTTGTAATGTTCTCATGTTCAATTTCTTCAAAACTTCTAGTAAGCTATTTTTATATGTTAAAGTGATGAAGTATGTGGAAAATGTAGTTAATCATTTACTCCTAATTTGAAGGTGGTGACGAATATACTACATCAAGTTATCTTTATCTTGAAACTACAGATTACATTATTTTTCCATCACTGCAAATGCCATAATCACTAAATTGATAAAATATAGTGCAGTTGTATCTCTTAAGTGCAAACAAAATTAAACAAATTGGATGCAGAGTCTGTCATCTTGAGCTGGTTTTCTGTGGTTCTATAGGTCCAAGGTGTTTCACCACTCTTGAATTAGCCAGCCAATTCGAGTCAAACCATCCCTTTTTCAAAATGGAGATACGACCTTCTTATGTTCGGAATTTTTTGGTAGGATCCAGAGCTTTATTTGTTGGTGTCATATGTCGAATTCAAACATGGTCACTGTTAGTATTTTTGTCTTATATTCTACTTTTTACCAAGTTGGTTTGGTTTGTGTAGGAAACCACATGACATGTTATTTTGCTTGAAAAGTTCATGGGATGAGTCAACGTCAAGTATGAATCCAATTTATATCTTGTCTGAAAATTGACAGATTCAGTTTTTTCCCATGAGCATACACTTCCCCATTTTAGACGCAAAATTGCAGGTTAAATGATTATGATTAATGACTTCCATAGCAAGTAAAAACAGTTGATTAAAACTCCTGAACTGAGCAAAATTTGATCATAAATCTTGTTTCTTGCGTGTTTGTCTGTGTGAATGTATTGTGATTCTATCACCTTTCTTAATCATATATTGGTTGTTCAAACACCTACTGGAAGAGCATCCATTGTGAATTCTTCAGGAAACATGTTCAAAAGAACAAGCAAATCGCAACTCTTAAGTGCTCAGACAGATCATGGTACGTGAAACTGAGGAGATATGAACCCAGAGATATAGGATGTCTCTCAATCGGTTGGTCCTCATTTGCAAGAGAAAGTAGTCTCCGTGTACGAGATGTCTGCGTGTTTGAGCTCATTGATAGGTGTTGGGTTAGATAGATGGGTGGGCCGCCCAAGATGGGCTAACCCAGCCCATTACCCATAAGAGATAACTGCCAAAGGCAGTTACTCATTTAACTCCTTTAAACGTGAAGAAGTTAACGTCTGTTTTATGGGTTCATTAGAATGAACGACGTTCTTTTCCTCAGTGAGAAGAGAACAGAGAACACAATTAACAACGAACTCTCGTGATCGTCAAATCGACGAGGACTCTCTCGAGGGACTGATCATTTGAGGTGAAGCTCCGGGTCTGAGTCCTGTCACTGCTCGTGAAAATGCTTGCGAATTTGATTCAGAGCATCCATTTTTCAATATTGTGATGTGCCCGAGACATTTGAACAGCAATGATGTTGTAAGCCAGAGCTTAACTTATGTGCATCTTCTGTGCTTTCGCTCATGAATTTGCATGCTTATATTATGCTCGTTTGTTATCATTGGGTCGTCATCAAACTACGATGTGAGCAGACCATTCCATGGCAGTTCATAAAGACATACATTTGGAAAGACCGTCAAATGGTGACTCTTGTTAACTTGGGCCGATCATTTGAGGTGAAGCTCTGGGTCTATGAGCGCTCTTATAAGACATTCTTGGGGGCCGGTTGGTCCGCGTTCGCAAGAGAAACTTGCCTGCACAAAGGAGATATCCGCAAGTTCGAGCTCTTATAATGCATTCTTGGGGGCCAGTTGGTCCGCGTTCGCAAGAGAAGCTTACCTGCATAAAGGAGATGTCTGCAAGTTCGAGCTCGTCAATGGGGACAATATTGTGTTCAGAGTCTCCATCATCAGGAGTGTGGATAAAGAAGTGATTTGCATCGAGTGAGATTAACAACAGGAAGTCTGACACTCTAGGAAAGTTTTCGGTGGTGAGAGGAACTTGAGAACCAAATTAGCTAGTACTAGTTCATGCTCCCTTTACCTATTACTGTGATTTAATCAACGAAGAAGCCGACTTTTGCTTGCTTGCACTAATCTACTTGTTTCCTGGTAATTTGCTAATCAGATGAATGTAAATCTACTTGAATCAGAAGGTTCATGAGAACGGTCATTGATGGTTTAGAAGAAAAACAGAGGAAGCAGAATGTTGTAAAACTCATTTTCTTGCCTGATTTCTAGGGAAAAATGAGTAGCATAGACAATTACATAATCATTTCTCAAATAATAAGAAAATGTGAATATTTCGTCATATGAGCTTTGAAATTGTGAGGAAAATGAGCAAATGAAATGTTTATTTATATTTGACAAAAAATGTTTATTTGTAGGGTTAAAACGGAAGTTAAAGGGGAAATACTTCCCTAGTCCGGTAATGGACCAACCAATGTGCCCAAGCATTGGGCGACAACCCATAAAAGGGGGAAAAAAATCCAAAAATTCGTAATTTTTTTTAAAATATTCACAACATCCACGTTAGTGCAGATAACATCACATAGAATGGAATGGACAAAATCCATGTTAGAGATTTCCAAGAAAAATTGATCAAGTGGACTCAACTGGTGAAAATACAAAACATTTATGACTAAATTGACACAATTGAAACGATTACAACTAAATTGACACAAAATGCAAAAAATTTAGGAATTTTTGAACACTTTTTTCATAATAGTAATGAAAGAACTATTTTCTACTTTGATTTGCATGATAATATTGTTTGCCATTTAATGAATCACATAGTAAGGGAAAATTACCAATTTGTTTTTAAGGGTAGTATTGCAAAACACCCAAAAATTGGTATACATATGCAAATTTACCAAAAATTATTTTTTAACCACGAAAAATTCTCAAAAATGGTACATTTGTGACAAATTTACCCTAAACGAATTTTTTTATTAAGAAAAACTCCAAATTATTACACCTGTGATAAATTTACTCCTCGTTAAATTGGGTTAATATAACAAAAAGTTCCAAATTGGTACACATATGACAAATAGAGGGTAAAGCCCCAAACTGGTATATCCGTGAACTACAACACGTTATCCAATTTAGTAATTTGACTTTAAATTTAAGGAAAACTAATGAAGAGTAAATTTATTGCATGTGTAACAGTTTGAGGTAAATTTATCACAAGTGTACCGGTTTGGGATTTTTTATAGTCAAAAAATAATTTGAGATAAAATTGTTACAGATGTACCAATTTGAGGATTTCCGTGATACTAACCAAAAACTTATGAACTTTTGTGGGAGTACGCGTTTGCTCTCAAACTTGCAGTCATCATATAATATAGCTATAAAATTTCGTTAACTCAGTTATATTTTCCGTTACCATGTGCAATGTGCATGACTTTTAAGAGGCAAAAGCACATTTACATCTCACTTGGTGAAAAAATTCTCTCTATTACCTTACTTACCGTAAGTGTGGATAAAGAAGTGATTTGCATCGAGTGAGATTAACAACAGGAAGTATGGCACTCTAGGAAAGTTTTCGGTGGTGAGAGGAACTTGAGAACCAAATTAGCTAGTACTAGTTCATGCTCCCCTTACCTATTACTGTGATTTAATCAACGAAGAAGCCGACTTTTGCTTGCTTGCACTAATCTTCTTGTTTCCTGGTAATTTGCTAATCGGATGAATGTCAATCTACTTGAATCAGAAGGTTCATGAGAACGGTCATTGATGGTTTAGAAGAAAAACAGGGGAAGGAGAATGTAGTAAAACTCATTTTCTTGCCTGATTTCTAGGGCAAAATGAGTAGCATAGACAATTACATAATCATTTCTCAAATAATAAGAAAATGTGAATATTTCGTCATATGAGCTTTGAAATTGTGAGGAAAATGAGCAAATGAAATGTTTACTTATATTTGACAAAAAAATGTTTATTTGTAGGGTTAAAACGGAAGTTCAAGGGGAAATACTTCCCTAGTCCGGTAATGGACCAACCAATGTGCCCAAGCATTGGGCGACAACCCATAAAAGGGGGAAAAACATCCAAAAATTCGTAATTTTTTTTAAAATATTAACAACATCCACGGTAGTGCAGATCACATCACATAGAATGGAATGGACAATATCCATGTTAGAGATTTCCAATCAAAATTGATCAAATGGACTCAATTGGTGAAAATACAAAACATTTATGACTAAATTGAGACAATTGAAACGATTAGAACAAAATTGACACAAAATGCAATAAATTTAGGAATTTTTGAACACTTTTTTCATAATAGTAATGAAAGAACTATTTTCTACTTTGATTTGCATGATAATACTGTTTGCCTTTTAATGAATCACATAGTAAGGGAAAATTACCAATTTGTTTTTAAGGGTAGTATTGCAAAACACCCAAAATTTGGTATACATATGCAAATTTACCAAAAATTATTTTTTAACCACGAAAAATTCTCAAAAATGGTACATTTGTGACAAATTTACCCTAAACGAATTTTTTTATTAAGAAAAACTCCTAATTATTAAACCTGTGATAAATTTACTTCTCGTTAAATTGGGTTAATATCCCAAAAAGTTCCGAATTGATACACATATGACAAATAGAGGGTAAAGCCCCAAACTGGTATATCCGCGAACTACAACAGGTTATCCAATTTAGTAATTTGACTTTAAATTTAAGGAAAACTAATGAATAGTAAATTTATTGCAAGTGTAACAGTTTGAGGTAAATTTATCACAAGTGTACCGGTTTGGGATTTTTTATAGTCAAAAAATAATTTGAGATAAAATTGATACAGATGTACCAATTTGAGGATTTCCGTGATACTAACCCAAAAACTTATGAACTTTTGTGGTAGTACGCGTTTGCTCTCAAACTTGCAGTCATCATATAATATAGCTATAAAATTTCGTTAACTCAGTTATATTTTCCGTTACCATGTGCAATGTGCATGACTTTTAAGAGGCAAAAGCACATTTACATCTCACTTGGTGAAAAAATTCTCTCTATTACCTTACTTACCGTAAGTGTGGATAAAGAAGTGATTTGCATCGAGTGAGATTAACAACAGGAAGTATGGCACTCTAGGAAAGTTTTCGGTGGTGAGAGGAACTTGAGAACCAAATTAGCTAGTACTAGTTCATGCTCCCCTTACCTATTACTGTGATTTAATCAACGAAGAAGCCGACTTTTGCTTGCTTGCACTAATCTTCTTGTTTCCTGGTAATTTGCTAATCGGATGAATGTCAATCTACTTGAATCAGAAGGTTCATGAGAACGGTCATTGATGGTTTAGAAGAAAAACAGGGGAAGGAGAATGTAGTAAAACTCATTTTTTGGCCTGATTTGTAGGGGAAAATGAGTAGCGTAGACAATTACATAATCATTTCTCAAATAATAAGAAAATGTGAATATTTCGTCATATGAGCTTTGAAATTGTGAGGAAAATGAGCAAATGAAATGTTTATTTATATTTGACAAAAAAATGTTTATTTGTAGGGTTAAAACGGAAGTTCAAGGGGAAATACTTCCCTAGTCCGGTAATGGACCAACCAATGTGCCCAAGCATTGGGCGACAACCCATAAAAGGGGGGAAAAATCCAAAAATTCGTAATTTTTTTTAAAATATTAACAACATCCACGTTAGTGCAGATCACATCACATAGAATGGAATGGACAATATCCATGTTAGAGATTTCCAACCAAAATTGATCAAATGGACTCAATTGGTGAAAATACAAAACATTTATGACTAAATTGACACAATTGAAACGATTAGAACTAAATTGACACAAAATGCAAAAAATTTAGGAATTTTTGAACACTTTTTTCATAATAGTAATGAAAGAACTATTTTCTACTTTGATTTGCATGATAATATTGTTTGCCATTTAATGAATCACATAGTAAGGGAAAATTACCAATTTGTTTTTAAGGGTAGTATTGCAAAACACCCAAAATTTGGTATACATATGCAAATTTACCAAAAATTATTTTTTAACCACGAAAAATTCTCAAAAATGGGACATTTGATACAAATTTACCCTAAACGAATTTTTTTATTAAGAAAAACTCCAAATTATTACACCTGTGATAAATTTACTCCTCGTTAAATTGGGTTAATATCACAAAAAGTTCCAAATTGATACACATATGACAAATAGAGGGTAAAGCCCCAAACTGGTATATCCGTGAACTACAACAGGTTATCCAATTTAGTAATTTGACTTTAAATTTAAGGAAAACTAATGAAGAGTAAATTTATTGCAGGTGTAACAGTTTGAGGTAAATTTATCACAAGTGTACCGGTTTGGGATTTTTTATAGTCAAAAAATAATTTGAGATAAAATTGTTACAGATGTACCAATTTGAGGATTTCCGTGATACTAACCCAAAAACTTATGAACTTTTGTGGCAGTACGCGTTTGCTCTCAAACTTGCAGTCATCATATAATATAGCTATAAAATTTCGTTAACTCAGTTATATTTTCCGTTACCATGTGCAATGTGCATGACTTTTAAGAGGCAAAAGCACATTTACATCTCACTTGGTGAAAAAATTCTCTCTATTACCTTACTTACCGTAAGTGTGGATAAAGAAGTGATTTGCATCGAGTGAGATTAACAATAGGAAGTATGGCACTCTAGGAAAGTTTTCGGTGGTGAGAGGAACTTGAGAACCAAATTAGCTAGTACTAGTTCATGCTCCCCTTACCTATTACTGTGATTTAATCAACGAAGAAGCCGACTTTTGCTTGCTTGCACTAATCTTCTTGTTTCCTGGTAATTTGCTAATCGGATGAATGTCAATCTACTTGAATCAGAAGGTTCATGAGAACGGTCATTGATGGTGTAGAAGAAAAACAGGGGAAGGAGAATGTAGTAAAACTCATTTTCTTGCCTGATTTCTAGGGGAAAATGAGTAGCATAGACAATTACATAATCATTTCTCAAATAATAAGAAAATGTGAATATTTCGTCATATGAGCTTTGAAATTGTGAGGAAAATGAGCAAATGAAATGTTTATTTATATTTGACAAAAAAATATTTATTTGTAGGGTTAAAACGGAAGTTCAAGGGGAAATACTTCCCTAGTCCGGTAATGGACCAACCAATGTGCCCAAGCATTGGGCGACAACCCATAAAAGGGGGAAAAAAAATCCAAAAATTCGTAATTTTTTTTAAAATATTAACAACATCCACGGTAGTGCAGATCACATCACATAGAATGGAATGGACAATATCCATGTTAGAGATTTCCAATCAAAATTGATCAAATGGACTCAATTGGTGAAAATACAAAACATTTATGACTAAATTGACACAATTGAAACGATTAGAACTAAATTGACACAAAATGCAAAAAATTTAGGAATTTTTGAACACTTTTTTCATAATAGTAATGAAAGAACTATTTTCTACTTTGATTTGCATGATAATATTGTTTGCCATTTAATGAATCACATAGTAAGGGAAAATTACCAATTTGTTTTTAAGGGTAGTATTGCAAAACACCCAAAAATTGGTATACATATGCAAATTTACCAAAAATTATTTTTTAACCACGAAAAGTTCTCAAAAATGGTACATTTGTGACAAATTTACCCTAAACGAATTTTTTTATTAAGAAAAACTCCAAATTATTACACCTGTGATAAATTTACTCCTCGTTAAATTGGGTTAATATCACAAAAAGTTCCAAATTTATACACATATGACAAATAGAGGGTAAAGCCCCAAACTGGTATATCCGTGAACTACAACATGTTATCCAATTTAGTAATTTGACTTTAAATTTAAGGAAAACTAACGAAGAGTAAATTTATTGCATGTGTAACAGTTTGAGGTAAATTTATCACAAGTGTACCGGTTTGGGATTTTTTATAGTCAAAAAATAATTTGAGATAAAATTGTTATAGATGTACCAATTTGAGGATTTCCGTGATACTAACCCAAAAACTTATGAACTTTTGTGGCAGTACGCGTTTGCTCTCACACTTGCAGTCATCATATAATATAGCTATAAAATTTCGTTAACTCAGTTATATTTTCCGTTACCATGTGCAATGTGAATGACGTTTAAGAGGCAAAAGCACATTTACATCTCACTTGGTGAAAAAATTCTCTCTATTACCTTACTTACCGTAAGTGTGGATAAAGAAGTGATTTGCATCGAGTGAGATTAACAACAGGAAGTATGGCACTCTAGGAAAGTTTTCGGTGGTGAGAGTAACTTGAGAACCAAATTAGCTAGTACTAGTTCATGCTCCCCTTACCTATTACTGTGATTTAATCAACGAAGAGGCCGACTTTTGCTTGCTTGCACTAATCTTCTTGTTTCCTGGTAATTTGCTAATCGGATGAATGTCAATCTACTTGAATCAGAAGGTTCATGAGAACGGTCATTGATGGTTTAGAAGAAAAACAGGGGAAGGAGAATGTAGTAAAACTCATTTTTTTGCCTGATTTCTAGGGGAAAATGAGTAGCATAGACAATTACATAATCATTTCTCAAATAATAAGAAAATGTGAATATTTCGTCATATGAGCTTTGAAATTGTGAGGAAAATGAGCAAATGAAATGTTTATTTATATTTGACAAAAAAATGTTTATTTGTAGGGTTAAAACGGAAGTTAAAGGGGAAATACTTCCCTAGTCCGGTAATGGACCAACCAATGTGCCCAAGCATTGGGCGACAACCCATAAAAGGGGGAAAAAAATCCAAAAATTCGTAATTTTTTTTAAAATATTAACAACATCCACGTTAGTGCAGATCACATCACATAGAATGGAATGGACAATATCCATGTTAGAGATTTCCAACCAAAATTGATCAAATGGACTCAATTGGTGAAAATACAAAACATTTATGACTAAATTGACACAATTGAAACGATTACAACTAAATTGACACAAAATGCAAAACATTTAGGAATTTTTGAACACTTTTTTCATAATAGTAATGAAAGAACTATTTTCTACTTTGATTTGCATGATAATATTGTTTGCCATTTAATGAATCACATAGTAAGGGAAAATTACCAATTTGTTTTTAAGGGTAGTATTGCAAAACACCCAAAATTTGGTATACATATGCAAATTTACGAAAAATTATTTTTTAACAACGAAAAATTCTAAAAAATGGTACATTTGTGAAAAATTTACCCTAAACGAATTTTTATATTAAGAAAAACTCCAAATTATTACACCTGTGATAAATTTACTCCTCGTTAAATTGGGTTAATATCACAAAAAGTTCCAAATTGATACACATATGACAAATAGAGGGTAAAGCCCTATACTGGTATATCCGTGAACTACAACACGTTATCTAATTTAGTAATTTGACTTTAAATTTAAGGAAAACTAATGAAGAGTAAATTTATTGCAAGTGTAACAGTTTGAGGTAAATTTATCACAAATGTACCGGTTTGGGATTTTTTATAGTCAAAAAATAATTTGAGATAAAATTGTTACAGATGTACCAATTTGAGGATTTCCGTGATACTAACCCAAAAACTTATGAACTTTTGTGGCAGTACGCGTTTGCTCTCAAACTTGCAGTCATCATATAATATAGCTATAAAATTTCGTTAACTCAGTTATATTTTCCATTACCATATGCAATGTGCATGACTTTTAAGAGGCAAAAGCACATTTACATCTCACTTGGTGAAAAAATTCTCTCTATTACCTTACTTACCGTAAGTGTGGATGAAGAAGTGATTTGCATCGAGTGAGATTAACAACAGGAAGTATGGCACTCTAGGAAAGTTTTCGCTGGTGAGAGGAACTTGAGAACCAAATTAGCTAGTACTAGTTCCTGCTCCCCTTACCTATTACTGTGATTTAATCAACGAAGAAGCCGACTTTTGCTTGCTTGCACTAATCTTCTTGTTTCCTGGTAATTTGCTAATCGGATGAATGTCAATCTACTTGAATCAGAAGGTTCATGAGAATGGTCATTGATGGTTTAGAAGAAAAACAGGGGAAGGAGAATGTAGTAAAACTCATTTTCTTGCCTGATTTCTAGGCCAAAATGAGTAGCATAGACAATTACATAATCATTTCTCAAATAATAAGAAAATGTGAATATTTCGTCATATGAGGTTTGAAATTGTGAGGAAAATGAGCAAATGAAATGTTTATTTATATTTGACAAAAAATGTTTATTTGTAGGGTTAAAACGGAAGTTAAAGGGGAAATACTTCCCTAGCCCGGTAATGGACCAACCAATATGCCCAAGCGTTGGGCGAAAACCCATAAAAGGGGGAAAAAAATCCAAAAATTCGTAATTTTTTTTAAAATATTAACAACATCCACGTTAGTGCAGATCACATCATATAGAATGGAATGGACAATATCCATGTTAGATATTTCCAATCAAAATTGATCAAATGGACTCAATTGGTGAAAATACAAAACATTTATGACTAAATTGACACAATTGAAACGATTAGAACTAAATTGACACAAATGCAAGAACTATTTTCTACTTTGATTTGCATGATAATATTGTTTGCCTTTTAATGAAGCACATAGTAAGGGAAAATTACCAAATTTTTTTTAATGGTAGTATTGCAAAACACCCAAAAATTGGTATACATATGCAAATTTGCCAAAAATTATTTTTTAACCACGAAAAATTCTCAAAATGGTACATTTGTGACAAATTTACCCTAAACGTATTTTTTTATTAAGAAAAACTCCAAATTATTACACATGTGATAAATTTACTCCTCGTTAAATTGGGTTAATATCACAAAAAGTTCCAAATTGATACACATATGACAAATAGAGGGTAAAGCCCCAAACTGGTATATCCGTGAACTACAACATGTTATCCAATTTAGTAATTTGACTTTAAATTTAAGGAAAACTAATGAAGAGTAAATTTGTTACAAGTGTAACAATTTGAGGTAAATTTATCACAAGTGTACTGGTTTGGCATTTTTTATAGTCAAAAAATAATTTGAGATAAAATTGTTACAGATGTACCAATTTGAGGATTTCGGTGATACTAACCCAAAAACTTATGAACTTTTGTGGTAGTACGCGTTTGTTCTCAAACTTGCAGTCATCATATAATATAGTTATAAAATTTCGTTAACTCAGTTATATTTTCCGTTATGATGTGCAATGTGCTTGACTTTTAAGAGGGAAAAGCACATTTACATCTCACTTGGTGAAAAAGTTCTCTCTATTACCTTACTTACCGTAAGTGTGGATAAAGAAGTGATTTGCATCGAGTGAGATTAACAACAGGAAGTATGGCACTCTAGGAAAGTTTTCGGTGGTGAGAGGAACTTGAGAACCAAATTAGCTAGTACTAGTTCATGCTCCCCTTACCTATTAATGTGATGTAATCAACGAAGAAGCCGACTTTTGCTTGCTTGCACTAATCTTCTTGTTTCCTGGTAATTTGCTAATCAGATGAATGTCAATCTACTTGAATCAGAAGGTTCATGAGAACGGTCATTGATGGTTTAGAAGAAAAACATGGGAAGAAGAATGTAGTAAAACTCATTTTCTTGCCTGATTTCTAGGGGAAAATGAGTAGCATAGACAATTACATAATCAATTCTCAAATAATAAGAAAATGTGAATATTTTGTCATATGAGCTTTGAAATTGTGAGGAAAATGAGCAAATGAAATGTTTATTTATATTTGACAAAAAAAAGTTTATTTGTAGGGTTAAAACGGAAGTTAAAGCGGAAATACTTCCCTAGTCCGGTAATGGACCAACCAATGTGCCCAAGCATTGAGCGACAACCCATAAAAGGGGAAAAAAAATCCAAAAATTCGTAATTGTTTTTAAAATATTAACAACATCCACGTTAGTGCAGATCACATCACATAGAATGGAATGGACAATATCCATGTTAGAGATTTCCAATCAAAATTGATCAAATGGAGTCAATTGGAGAAAGTACAAAACATTTAGGACTAAATTGACACAATTGAAACGATTAGAACTAAATTGACACAAATGCAAAAAAATTTAGGACTTTTTGAACACTTTTTTCATAATAGTAATGAAAGAACTATTTTCTACTTTGATTTGCATGATAATATTGTTTGCCTTTTAATGAATCACATAGTAAGGGAAAATTACCAAATTTGTTTTTAAGAGTAGTATTGCAATACACCCAAAAATTGGTATACATATGCAAATTTGCCAAAAATTATTTTTTAATCACGAAAAATTCTCAAAATGGTATATTTGTGACAAATTTACCCTAAACGAATTTTTATGTTAAGAAAAACTCCAAATTATTACACCTGTGATAAATTTACTCCTCGTTAAATTGGGTTAATATCACAAAAAGTTCCAAAATGATACACATATGACAAATAGAGGGTAAAGCCCCAAACTGGTATATCCGTGAACTACAACATGTTATCCAATTTAGTAATTTGACTTTAAATTTAAGGAAAACTAATGAAGAGTAAATTTATTACAAGTGTAACAGTTTGAGGTAAATTTATCACAAGTGTACCGGTTTGGGATTTTTTATAGTCAAAAAATAATTTGAGATAAAATTGTTACAGATGTACCAATTTGAGGATTTCCGTGATACTAACCCAAAAACTTATGAACTTTTGTGGTAGTACGCGTTTGCTCTCAAACTTGCAGTCATCATATAATATAGCTATAAAATTTCATTAACTCAGTTATATTTTCCGTTACCATGTGCAAGGTGCATGACTTTTAAGAGGCAAAAGCACATTTATATCTCACTTGGTGAAAAAATTCTCTCTATTACCTTACTTACCGTAAGTGTGGATAAAGAAGTGATTTGCATCGAGTGAGATTAACAACAGGAAGTATGGCACTCTAGGAAAGTTTTCGGTGGTGAGAGGAACTTGAGAACCAAATTAGCTAGTACTAGTTCATGCTCCCCTTACCTATTACTGTTATTTAATCAACGAAGAAGCCGACTTTTGTTTGCTTGCACTAATCTTCTTGTTTCCAGGTAATTTGCTAATCCGATGAATGTCAATCTACTTGAATCAGAAGGTTCATGAGAACGGTCATTGATGGTTTAGAAGAAAAACAGGGGAAGAAGAATGTAGTAAAACTCATTTTCTTGCCTGATTTCTAGGGGAAAATGAGTAGCATAGACAATTACATAATCATTTCTCAAATAATAAGAAAATGTGAATATTTCGTCATATGAGCTTTGAAATTGTGAGGAAAATGAGCAAATGAAATGTTTATTTATATTTGACAAAAAATGTTTACTTGTTGGGTTAAAACGGAAGTTAAAGGGGAAATACTTCCCTAGTCCGGTAATGGACCAACCAATGTGCCCAAGCATTGGGCGACAACCCATAAAAGGGGGGAAAAATCCAAAAATTCGTAATTTTTTTTAAAATATTAACAACATCCACGTTAGTGCAGATCACATCACATAGAATGGAATGGACAATATCCATGTTAGAGATTTCCAACCAAAATTGATCAAGTGGACTCAATTGGTGAAAATACAAAACATTTATGACTAAATTGAGACAATTGAAACGATTAGAACAAAATTGACACAAAATGCAAAAAATTTAGGAATTTTTGAACACTTTTTTCATAATAGTAATGAAAGAACTATTTTCTACTTTGATTTGCATGATAATATTGTTTGCCATTTAATGAATCACATAGTAAGGGAAAATTACCAATTTGTTTTTAAGGGTAGTATTGCAAAACACCCAAAAATTGGTATACATATGCAAATTTACCAAAAATTATTTTTTAACAACGAAAAATTCTCAAAAATGGTACATTTTTGACAAATTTACCCTAAACGAATTTTTTTATTAAGAAAAACTCCAAATTATTACACCTGTGATAAATTTACTCCTCGTTAAATTGGGTTAATATCACAAAAAGTTCCAAATTGATACACATATGACAAATAGAGGGTAAAGCCCCAAACTGGTATATCCGTGAACTACAACACGTTATCCAATTTAGTAATTTGACTTTCAATTTAAGGAAAACTAATGAAGAGTAAATTTATTACAAGTGTAACAGTTGGAGGTAAATTTATCATAAGTTTACCGGTTTGGGATTTTTTATAGTCAAAAAATAATTTGAGATAAAATTGTTACAGATGTACCAATTTGAGGATTTCCGTGATACTAACCCAAAAACTTATGAACTTTTGTGGGAGTACGCGTTTGCTCTCAAACTTGCAGTCATCTTATAATATAGCTATAAAATTTCGTTAACTCAGTTATATTTTCCGTTACCATGTACAATGTGCATGACTTTTAAGAGGGAAAAGCACATTTACATCTCACTTGGTGAAAAAATTCTCTCTATTACCTTACTTACCGTAAGTGTGGATAAAGAAGTGATTTGCATCGAGTGAGATTAACAACAGGAAGTATGGCACTCTAGGAAAGTTTTCGGTGGTGAGAGGAACTTGAGAACCAAATTAGCTAGTACTAGTTCATGCTCCCCTTACCTATTAATGTGATTTAATCAACGAAGAAGCCGACTTTTGCTTGCTTGCACTAATCTTCTTGTTTCCTGGTAATTTGCTAATCAGATGAATGTCAATCTACTTGAATCAGAGGGTTCATGAGAACGATCATTGATAGTTTAGAAGAAAAACAGGGGAAGAAGAATGTAGTAAAACTCATTTTCTTGCCTGATTTCTAGGGAAAAATGAGTAGCATAGACAATTACATAATCATTTCTCAAATAATAAGAAAATGTGAATATTTCGTCATATGAGCTTTGAAATTGTGAGGAAAATGAGCAAATGAAATGTTTATTTATATTTGACAAAAAAATGTTTATTTGTAGGGTTAAAACGGAAGTTAAAGGGGAAATACTTCCCTAGTCTGGTAATGGACCAACCAATGTGCCCAAGCATTGGGCGACAACCCATAAAAGGGGGAAAAAATCCAAAAATTCGTAATTTTTTTTAAAATGTTAACAACATCCACGTTAGTGCAGATCACATCACATAGAATGGAATGGACAATATCCATGTTAGAGATTTCCAATCAAAATTGATCAAATGGACTCAATTGGTGAAAATACAAAACATTTATGACTAAATTGACACAATTGAAACGATTAGAACTAAATTGACACAAATGCAAAAAAATTTAGGACTTTTTGAACACTTTTTTCATCATAGTAATGAAAGAACTATTTTCTACTTTGATTTGCATGATAATATTGTTTGCCTTTTAATGAATCACATAGTAAGGGAAAATTACCAAATTTTTTTTTAAGGGTAGTATTGCAAAACACCCAAAAATTGGTATACATATGCAAATTTACCAAAAATTATTTTTTAACCACGAAAAATTCTCAAAATGGTACATTTGTGACAAATTTACCCTAAACGAATTTTTTTATTAAGAAAAACTCCAAATTATTACACCTATGATAAATTTACTCCTCGTTAAATTGGGTTAATATCACAAAAAGTTCCAAATTGATACACATATGACAAATAGAGGGTAAAGCCCCAAACTGGTATATCCGTGAACTACAACATGTTATCCAATTTAGTAATTTGACTTTAAATTTAAGGAAAACTAATGAAAAGTAAATTTATTACAAGTGTAACAGTTTGAGGTAAATTTATCACAAGTGTACCGGTTTGGGATTTTTTATAGTCAAAAAATAATTTGAGATAAAATTGTTACAGATGTACCAATTTGAGGATTTCCGTGATACTAACCCAAAAACTTATGAACTTTTGTGGTAGTACGCGTTTGCTCCCAAACTTGCGGTCATCATATAATATAGCTATAAAATTTCGTTAACTCAGTTATATTTTCCGTTACCAAGTGCAATGTGCATGACTTTTAAGTGGTCAAAGCACATTTACATCTCACTTGGTGAAAAAATTCTCTCTATTACCTTACTTACCGTAAACAATGACAAAAACATACAAAATGAGAGAAAAAAATCAATGAAAACAATAAATTAAATAAATGAGCTAAAAAAATCAAACACTAAGAATAATAGTAACTTTTTTTTGCCCCATCGTAATTTGGTTTTCTAATCTTAAATGATTTATCCTGTTTTATATATATTCTAAATGGAAATCACCACTATCCATAACAAAGCCATCACCATGGCTTCATTCATCTACATTGTGTAAATTTCTTCTCTGCAACAGAAGAGAAAAAAAGTAATAATCTAATTTTTGCTAGCATTTTAAGAAGAGAAAGATGTGTTAGTTTTATTCTCCTAATTTTGCCATGCCAACATCCATGGTCCTCTCAAACGGCTACCCAATGAAGATATAATGCGTTAAATTTACCTCAAACTAATTTTTTTACCACAAAAAATCTCAACCTAGTACACATGCGACAAATTTATCATCCATTAGTTTCCGTTAAATTGAGTGAATATCACAAATTACATTTGTAATAAATAGAGAGTAATGTATATAGCCGATAATTACCACATGTCATCCAACTTAGCAATTTGACGATAAAATTTAACGGAAATTAATGAACGGTAAATTTATCACAACCATATCAATTTGGGGTAAATTTATCACACATGTATCAGTTTGAAATTTTTTATGATTAAAAAAATAGTTTGTGGTAAATTTGTTATAGTTACACAAAATTAAAGTTTTTCGTGGTATTAACACGTGAGAAATAAAAAAAATAAATTTACACAATTCAATGATAATTCCAATTCCAATTTTCACCAAATCAGGAGGAGCCACGTGTAAAGGTGACTATACATTGGAGAATGAAATGACGAAAAGGTACCAAGTCATTGTTTCTCCTTCTTCTTCCTCCTCCTTTCTTATTCAGCAGTCAGTACAGCACAGTGAACGGAGTTTGGTCATGGCTTGCAATCGCCAACAACTCCGTCGTCGTTGTCGGATTCAAGATCGTACTCTCTTGTACGCTCGAATCCGGAAAGCTTGTAAGTTCGTCCACGCTTCACAGTTCGCTCCATACCCATCAATCATCTTCATGACATTTTGGATCTCGCCTCCACCATCACGCGTCCCTTGCTTTGTGCCTGGCGTCTTCTTGAATGAACTCTCACAACTCTTGCTGGTTCGTCATGGGACGTCTCTGGTTCGCAACGGACTGTTCAATCTTTATTTAGGACTATTTCAGAGTTGTCCAGGGTTCTATATTCCCTTATCACAAAAGCTTATCTCTTAAAAAGTTAATATGAAAATTGAGATTTGTCTTCTTCTTTCTTTGTGCTTTAAAGTGTTATTAAGAGCGGGACATGTGTGCATGTACGCTCACGCGCACATAAGTTAAATAGACTGTCACAAATTTGCTTTAAATTTTAGAGTTATAACGATACTACTAATTGTCAAGTAATGTTTAAATGACTTGGATGTGATTAACTACGTCAAATCTTCTGCACATATTAACTATATTAGATATTGACGAATTGGTATGTCTGCACTTGTTCAATTCAATCCCCGCATCAAAACCTTCTCTAATTAATGTATCTAATATTGCCTGTAAAATTCTCCACCCAAACACCCCAAACACCCCCCCCCCTCAAAAAAGAAACCCAAACGAAGAAGAAGAGTACAGGTGGGAGCAAAAGAATCCGAAAGGAACTTGACCCCACTATCACGAAGATGACATAGACTTTGTCTCTGTCTCTCTCTCGTCACTTTTAGAAAGTTCGTAGCTTTACTATTGATCGTTCTTTAGTGATATGCTACATATACAATAGTATCCGAATCTCAACAAACTAAACTTTTGAGGAAAATAATGCGCCAAATATCATATTATAGTCAAACATCAATTCTTCATGTTCGTTTGATCTTTCGTTTCGCATACGATTTTTATCTATCTTATTCCCTATTCATCAAATACATGTGTTGTTTTACATGCAAGATGGAGTGTCAAATTGATCTTTTATTGCTTTTCTGAATGGTTTGTTCAAATCAAATGTTCACATAATCTCTCTCGATACTCGAAAGTTTTCAAGTGGAATATTCTATCGTGTTACCAAAACACAAGTCATAAGTCTGACCTTCGACACTACTTATGATACCAACAGTATCTTCTATTACATTAAATCAGACAATGATTATTGCTCGAAAAGATTTTCTCTATAAAAGATTGCACCAAATTCGATAGTAGTAACGATTTATATGGAACTTGAGGTACTGTATCTATGCTTGTTTTAGTTGGGATAAGAGTAGCTATTGTCAAAAAATGCATACGGTCTATTGGAACAAGACAATATCTTTTTGTCCAGAGATCACTCTTGTCAAGATGAAACCCTTTTTGGTAACACTCACGGCATTCGATCTATTGAGAAATACTCATAATTGATTTTGAAGTTGACAAAACAATCCAAGATCTTTAATATCTAAGTTATGCAATAAAATTTGGTTTTGCATATTGTCTTAATATACATGCGAGTGTTAAAGAATAAGTACACAGGATTGAATCTAGCAAAAAAGGCTCAAACGATGTTTTGAGAGGCTCAAACGTTGTATGGAGCTCAAAGGAGCTCAAATGTTGGAATGAAGCTCAACTTCTAAGAGAGTATTTCATGTGCAACGACCATATTATCAAGAGATATTCAAGATGATTTAATTAATATATTATATCATTCCAAGGGTTAGCAAATCAAGCTACATCGTTCTTAGAGATTCTCAATCATAAAGATCAATCAAGGATGTAGAATGAGTGAGACAAGGATGACTCACCTACTGAAAAACTCTATCTATAGAAACCTAAGATCATAATTATATGGGGGATTTGATCTAATGCGGGATTCTTTCCTTTGTCAATCTCAACAGTTATGAGATCCTCTGTATACAATCTTGTTCAAACAAGAAGTTTGAAGTGGAAAGTTGAAGACGGAGAAGTATAAAAGGAGAACTCAAAGTTGAAAAGCAGATAACATGAGAGCAGAATTTTAAATTCCAAGATCAAGAGAGCTTCACATTCTTTATACGCCTTTGATACAAACCTTCACATTCTTTATACGCCATTGATGCAAACACCGTAATTCTTAGAGGAGGGTATTCAAGTGTTAGATGGGAAGTCTAGTGACTAGTGAATCATCACTAACATTATGATCTCTAAGTTATTTACTAGTGGAATTCAACTGATTGACTGTTAGCGTGAAAAAGTGGATGTAGGCTTAAACTAAAGCCGAACCACTATAAACTCTCTGTGCAACTTTTCTATTCGGTAATCTCTCTATTTATATTTTGTAATATTAGAAATGTGCAAGCATGCTACTGCCTCTAAGGTTATCTCAAATCTTACTAGCATTCATCCTTTGAGTGCAAAGCTCCAAGCTTATTTGTTTATATTTTTGCATTGGTTTGCAAAATCCCTTGAAATCACTTATCTACTCCCTCTAGATAATATCGCTAGCTATAACATGATCTTTTAGAAAAAAAATCAAGTAACAAGAGCCAACTTAGGAATCTCTTTGTACAAGTGCTTTCACATGGATTTGACCTAGGATGCTTTGGGTACGTTTTTCCATGGCAAAAAGTTGTCAACCAATGGTGGCTTATGCAGTTATGCTAGACTTTACTAACAATTCATCACAAAATATACCCATCAATAACTATACCTACAGAGAGAAATTACGTACTTCCTCCATTCCTTCCTTGGTGAAACCTTAAATTACAAAACAAGCTCTTCACGTGTACATTAGGACCTAATCCAACGGAGAAACGAAGATCAAGTCTTCTACCACTACAATGAAATTATTAAATGACCAAACTGGGTGCATATCATCATGTATGATCCCATCATTCTTGATCGCGAAATTACGGTCGGTCTCTTCTACTTCGGCCTTGGCCAGATGAAGAAGCCAATTGAGCAATCCAAGCGAGCAACAAAAGTAGAGGCCTGTGCGCTCGTCCGATTCGTCTTGGCACCAATCAAACAATGCTTGCAACATTACAGAATTTAAGTACTTCACCGGGATCTCATGAAGCTCGGATCTCACGAAGCTCTTTCTCTTTACCCACATACACCGCAAAGCATCGTCTTCTCGCGAGCTTCTTGCCGGTTCCTAACTTCTCTACGAGCCGATGCAATTTTCTTCGGATAACGGCCATCAGAACTTTTCAATGGAGAATGGCGTCTCCTTACTGGATTCAATCTCTGACTAATAGGAGAGAGGTTGAGATTGGAATCAAATGTACAAATAGTTAGAGACCGAGTGAATGGATTATTTATAAAGGGATCAGGAAGAGAGAGACTAAACATTGTTTGACAGTAGGATTAGGTTCCCTTTTCTGATTAGATTTGGGATGAAGAATTTAGATTAATTTTAAAGGTTTTGGGATTTCAAACCGGAAAGAGACGGCCAAAACTAACCACGGGCAGAATATAAGAGGATATAAGTCCGTTAATTTATCTGATTTTCGCAATCTTAGTCATTCTGACATTAGCATTATTCAATTTCTTGATGGTGCAATCTATTATCAAATTAGAAAAGAGACAATCGCGTCAAATTATCTTGAATCAATACACGGTCTTTTGGCCTCTCCTTTGACCTCCCAAAAAAAAAAAGACGAATAAAAGCATCCTTAAGTTAAAAAAACGTAAAAAAAAAAAGAAAAAGAAAAGAACCAGCTGAATTGAAAAAAAAATTAAAGAAAAAGAAAAAAACATGCAACAAAAATAATGTGTTGAATGTTTGATTCTGGTGATTAGGGGGTTAAGATTGCACCAGGATATAGTTCGAGCATCCCATGAGTTAAGAATGTAAAGGCGCTGGGAGGAATTCTTGTATATTTTAATGTTTATTGAAATGAGTACATAGAGCAGAGCCCATTTATAGGTTTTATTGTTAACGCCTGATTTTTATTTCAATTTTCTATTTTAAAATTAATAAAAAAAATCCATAAAAATTCATAAAATTAAAAATTCAACTTTGGGGACCTTAACCAAACTTAGGGAACCAATTTTGACCAAAAAATAATTTTCCATATTTTCAGTATTTTTCAATATTTTTATTTTCGAAAATTAATAGAAAATCTATAAAAAATGAGAAAATTGAAAAAATCAACTTTGGAAGCCTCCACCAAGCTTTGGCTACTAATTTGACCTAAAAATAATTTTTCATAATTTTCGCATTTTTTATTTTTAAAAAAAAAATAAAAAATGCTTGAAAATTAATAAAAATAGCATTTGAGGCCATAAAAATGTAAATAAGTAGTCAGTATTTTTATTTTTATTTTCTCTTCATTTTGGCCAAATAAATTTCTAAAAAATCCAATCTGGAATTGAGAGTTTCTTTATTAATTTCATTTTAAGGCCATTTAAAAAATTTCTAAAAAACTCATTTTAATTTTGTAATTTTTAATTTTTACATTTTTGGAGTCGTAACATTATCCTCTAGTAGTCCCAATTTTTCAATGACTCAATGGACACTTTCAATGAGAGTTTAATTCCATCTGATGACAACTTGATTAAGAAGGATGCCAAATAAGGGGAGCTGCAAGTCGTTTGCGCGGGATGCTCTCGGGTTTCTCTCTGAAGCTGAAGGAGTTATCCACTGAAAAATGTATGGGTTAATTCTGGCGAATGAACAAATTTGCATCTCTTTCGTCGGGAGGAATGCGATTTCCCACCGCTCGGCTCAAGCCCAAAAAGGGTTTTTGCCCATGCGGGTTTCCCGAATCTTTGCCGAGCGTTTTGAGCTGGACCAAGGCTCGTTACAGAAGAATCAATGCACTGTTGAAAGAAGGGTCCTTGAAAAAATCAGATGGGCGCAGTTTGCTCGAGGAAGAGTTCGAGTTTAAGCTCTCCTTCGACGAGTACTTAAAGGCTAGGGAGTCTGTCAAGTCTGTTAGGGAGAAAAGGCGTGCGCGCAATTCGAATGAATTGGACGATAGTTTAAGTAGAGAACCAGAAGCAGATCAGCGAAATGCGAAAGGGGAGAGATTTGATGACGATTCGGGCCGAGAAATAGCTTCGAGTGCAGGTAAAGATAGATTGAGCCGAGATGGTATGAGGAAGAGAGGGCGTAAATTGGAGAGAAAAGTGGGTGGCGCGAATGGCAAGGGGAAGAGGGAGGTTCGAGGAGAGATAGCTATTAAGAAGAAGCAAATTTTGAATAAGGATCCGAAGGCTCTCTTAAGTTAGTTTGTGCCGATCTGTCATTTTCCAGATTTGTTAGTTTGTTTCTTTACAACTGGCAGGTCAGTTAGTCAGTTAATCAGCCTTTTATTTTTCTGCGTTTGTATATATATCCTCTTTGAAGGAATGAAAGATATACTCTGTTTTCCAAAGCTCTCATCCGTTCCCTCTCATCTGCTTTCTAACGCAAGCTAAGAGAAAACTAACATGGTATCAGAGCATCAGGTTCCTGCATCGTCGGCGCAGCCCATTCCGCCGACACCGGTGGCGGCGTCTCTTGCGATCGATGATCCCTCGTCGCCGTTTTTCCTTCATCATACAGATAATCACAATTCTGTGATTGTTTCCCCGGAGCTCACCGGCTCCAACTACATCTCTTGGAGTCGGTCGTTTCTTTTGGCCCTGTCGATCCGCAACAAGGTTGGCTTCATTGACGGGACAATCATGGTTCCAGAAACTACAGATCCTAATTTTCAAACCTAGCTGCGTTGCAACAATGTCATTGTCGCATGGATCCTAAGGTCAGTATCTCAGCCGATTGCTTCCACAGTCTTCTTTATGGACTCTGCTGTGGAAATATGGCAGAAGCTTAAACTGAGATTCTCTCAATCGGATGACTCGAGGATCTATCATCTTCAAAACCTTGTCGGTAATACATCACAAGGTAATAAATCAATAGATGCTTATTTCACTGAGTTGAATGGTGTATGGGAAGAGCTGCACATATTCAGGCCTCCACCTCACTATGGTTGTGGAAAATGCAACACAGGATGTTTTGTCAAGTTTGTTGAAATCCAACAAAAGGATTTGGTTTTTCGCTTTCTCAATGGCTTGAATGATTCATTTAGTGGTTTGAGATCACAAATCCTCCTGATGAAGCCACTTCCTTCTTTAGATGAAGTCTATAATATTGTGATTCGTGAAGAAGTGCAAAAATCCTATCAGATAAATTCTAGCATGCTTGTTGAACCGTCTGCCATGGTAGCGCTGCCGGATATGAAAAGGAAGGGGAGAATTGAAATGTTTTGTTCTCACTGTGGAAAGAAAGGCCACAATAAGGAGAAGTGCTATCGCTTGATAGGTTTTCCTCCAAACTTTCGATTTACTAAAGGAAAGTTACAAGCAGGTCAAATACCGGGAACTTTTGCAAATAATGCTGTCACATATGTTGAGCAATTTAGTTCTGTTCCAGGTGTGGAAGTAAATTCAAGCAGTCAGGAGGCTAACTGCAATGTGCAGGGTCTTACACTTTCTAGAGAACAAGTTCAACGTCTTATGTCAATGCTCAGTGTATCCGACAAACAGCTCACTTTTCCTAATACCTCAGTTGCTCAAATTCCTTCTCAGGATGCAACTCCGTCTGTTCATTCAACTCTTGTGAGTCCATCAGGTACACATTGGATTGTAGATACTAGTGCCTCTCATCACATATGTTGTTGTTTTACTCAATTTGTTTCTTTCCGGAAAATTTCCACTGTTCTTATTCATCTTCCCAATAATAGTACTGTTCAGGCGACACATGCAGGTATTGTCAAAATTTCCCCCTCCTTAACCTTGGAGAATGTCCTTTTTGCTCCATCATTCAAATATAACTTGTTATCTGTTAGCAAGTTAGTTGCATCAGACCAGTTCATAATTACCTTCTCCAATGATCTTTGTGTTATTCAGGAGCTTTCCACATGGAAAACGATTGGCATTGCTGGACAAAAAGCTGGATTGTTTCTATTGCAGCAAAAAAAGAAGATAATTTCTTGTCCTTCTCCATCAGCTGCTGCAGTTATTGAGTCATCTATCAGTCGAAACACTCTGGATGTTTTTGATTTGTGGCATTGTCGTTTAGGACACATCCCTCATTCCAAAATAAACATTTTGAAAGGAATTTCTCCATTGATAGTTTCTTTGGAACACAATGTATGTTCTGCTTGCCATTCAGCAAAACAGAAAAGATTACCCTTTCCTGTTAGCTCTCATGAAACTGATCATATATTCCAACTTGTACATTTTGATGTGTGGGGACCTTATTCTCACGCAACTCATGATGGTTTTCAATATTTCTTGACTGTTGTGGATGATTACTCACGTGTGACATGGATATATTTGATGAAGTCCAAAGCTGATGCTTCTGTTTTAGTCAAGAATTTTTGTTCCTTTGCCCTTATAAAAACAATTCGCACTAACAATGGGTCAGAGTTTTCTCTGACTGATTTTGTTCAGGAAAAGGGCATCGTTCATCAAAAGACATGTGTTGAAACACCTCAATAAAATGGAGTTGTTGAACGTAAGCATCAGCACATTTTGAACACAGCTCGTTCTCTTCTTTTTCAAGCCAATCTACCTGTTCATTTTTGGGGTGATGCAGTTTTAACTGCAGTACATATTATCAATAGAACTCCCTCTACGGTTTTAAAGAATAAAACACCTTTTGAAATGTTATACTCCACACCTCCCACTTTTAATCATACGAGAGTATTTGGATCATTGTGTTTTGCTTCCACCATCACTCAAGGACGTAAGAAATTTCATTCTAGAGCTAGGAAGTGCATATTTCTGGGATATCCCCTCGGTGTTAAAGGATACAAGCTTTATGACCTTGACACTAGAAAAATTTTCTTATCTAGGGATGTGAAGTTTTATGAATCCATTTTCCCTTTCCATGAATGTTCTCAACAAACTCCACAAGAGGTTCTTGTTCTTCCTACTTTTCCTTCATCTCTAGATGTTCACCATTCATTACATCATAATTTTTCCTCTGCCATTCATGAGGATAATATCGATGCGTCTATTCCTTCTATTGATCAGACTGCCACTCTGGAAGATGATTCAATAACTACACCTACGGTAAGAAGGAGTACAAGAGAGAAAAGATTGCCTTCTTATTTAGAGCAATACCATCACAATCTAGCTTTAGTTGTGGCTAATCAATCAGTTTTACATAAGGAAGCTGCTGATGCTTCTCTCACTCCTCAAGTTGCATCCTCCACTTACCCTATACAATAGGTTCTCTCATATAATAATCTGTCTTCCTCTTTTCGATGCTTCACTGTCTCCATATCACAAGCTTCTGAACCTTCCACTTTTTCTCAAGCTGTTAAGTCTGAACATTGGTGCAAAGCCATGGATGATGAGCTTAGTGCTCTTGTTGGTAATAAGACTTGGTCCATTGTACCTTTACCTCCTGATAAGCAACCTATTGGCTGCAAGTGGGTTTACAAAATAAAGTTTAAGGCTGATGGAACAATTGAGAGATACAAGGCAAGGTTGGTAGCAAAAGGGTACAGTCAAATTGAGGGGTTTCATTATCAGGAAACTTTTAGCCCTGTTGTAAAACATACAACAATTAAAGTCCTTTTCTCCCTAGCTGCAGTTCACAATTGGCATATTTATCAGCTAGATATCAATAATGCTTTCTTGAATGGTGATTTAGATGAGGAGGTATTCATGGCAGTTCCACCAGGGCTTAAGGTTCAGGGGGAGTCTTCATCAAGAGCTCCTCTTGTTTGTCGCCTGCATAAATCACTGTATGGTTTAAAGCAGGCCGCAAGGCAGTGGAACATCAAACTTACAGATTGCCTGGTCTCTCATGGTTTTGTTCAATCCCGGGCGGATTATTCTTTGTTCACAAAAAGGACAGAGACTAATTTTGTTGCGGTACTTGTATATGTGGACGACATGGCTATTGCCAGTAGTGATCTTGAGGCTATCAAAGACTTAAAGTAAATGCTGCAATCTGTCTTCAAACTCAGAGATTTGGGAGACCTTAAATACTTTCTCGGCTTTGAGGTTGCAAGATCAGATTCTGGAATTGTTATGCCACAAAGAAAATATGCTTTGGAATTGTTAGAAAGTACTAGATTGCTAGCAGCAAAACCTGCTAATGTGCCTATAATACCCAATCACAAGCTGGTTCAGACAGAAGATGGGTTGCTAAGAGATCCTTCAGTTTATAGGCAATTGATTGGTCGATTAATATACTTGACAAATACACGACCTAATATTAGCTTTGCTGTACAAGTTTTATCTCAGTACATGAACCGGCCAGCACAGATTCATCTTGAGGCTGCTCATCAGGTTTTGAGATACATTAAGAAGTCCCTAGGCCAAGGCATATTTTTTTCCAGTCAGTCTGATCTGCAACTGAGATGTTATTCTAATAGTGACTGGGCTGGATGTATTAACACAAGACGATCTGTTACTGGTTTTTGTGTATTCCTTGGGGACTCATTGATTAGCTGGCGTTCCAAGAAACAATCAGTTGTTGCCCTTAGCTCTGCTGAAGCTGAATATCGTGCCATTACTACAGTCACCTGTGAAATTGTCTAGCTGCTGTCTTTGCTTACAGACCTATCTACTTGTCATCCCTTTCCAGCTCAGGTTTTTAGTGACAATAAATCAGCTCTGCAGATAGCCAAGCATCCCGTGTTTCACGAAAGAACAAAGCATATAGAGCTTGACTGTCATTTTATTCGGGATAAAGTACACGAAGGAATCATTGAGCTAAAGCATGTTCCCTCTCGTCTTCAGCTAGCAGATATCTTAACAAAAGGCTTGTTTCCCACATAGTTTACTTTCTTACTTGGCAAGATGTGTGTTAAAGATATTTACACACATCTTGAGGGGGAGTCTTAAGTTAGTTTGTGCTGATCTATTATTTTCCAGATTTGTTAGTTTGTTTCTTTACAACTGGCAGGTCAGTTAGTCAGTTAATCAGCCTTTTATTTTTCTGCGTTTGTATATATATCCTCTTTGAAGGAATGAAAGATATACTCTGTTTTCCAAAGCTCTCATTTGTTCCCTCTCATCTGCTTTCTAACGCAAGCTAAGAGAAAACTAACAGGCTCGCAGTACGAAAGCTAGCATTGTAGTATTGGGCAGTCGGGATATAACTAAAGACGATAAAGTTATTGATTTTAGATGGAAAGGTGGTTCTGAAAAAAGTGAAATACCCGGAAAATGTTGGAGGAAAGACGAACGAGTTGAGAAAAAGTGTTAATGATAAGATTAATCGACAAAATGCCACGCCAATGAAAACCGGGAGGGCTTCAAACTATAAGAAAGATGCTGAGTATTTCGATGAAGAAAGAGCTGCATTCGGGACCTCGAATGAATTCAGTGATATTGTCGATAAGCCAAAAGTTTCGCGGATGGAAATGGAGGATAGAATCCAGAAGCTAGCAAAATGGTTGAATGGTGCAGACATTGACATGCCGGAGTGGATGTTCTCTAAAATTATGCGGAGTGCAAAAAATCAAATTTTGTGATTATTCTGTTTTGAGGGTTATCCAGATACTTGGGAAACTAGGGAACTGGAGGCGAGCACTACAAGTCATAGAGTGGCTCCAAATGCGTGAACGCTTCAAGTCAAACAAGCTCGGGCACATTTACACTGCCGCATTGGATATACTTGGGAAAGCAAGGCGGCCTGTTGAAGCGCTAAACTTGTTTCATTCGATGCAAAATCTGATGCCCATTTATCCTGATTTGGTAGCCTATCGCTCCTCCGTTGCTGTGACTCTTGGACAAGCAGGGCACACAAAGGAGCTTTTTGATGTCATTGACACTATGCGATCTCCTCCAAAAGGAAGAGCTTGAAACAACAACTTTGGTGAAGTGGGCCCCACGGCTGGAAAATGGGTCATTCTAAAAAATTCCAGAAAATTCTCAAAAATTAGAAAATGGGTCGTTTTAACCGAACAATCCTATTTTTAGTGATTTTGCCCCTCCAATCTTTGGACATGACGATTTTGCCCCTCACGGGCAAATTGTTTCAGAAAATTTGGAAAAAAATTCTCAGAAATTTTTCCAAATCATCACAAATGAGTTTTCATTAAATAAAATGGTACCGAAAGGGCGTTAGAGTAATCTAACATAACCAAGTCCTCGAACCCATTTTCTCTGGTTCGTAGGAATAAATTGGCGGATTCTTGCCCTGCAAATAAGATGAGTTTGGCTTTCTTTTTCCGTTTAAGTAATTCATCTTATTAGTAAATTCTACTCAAAAATTTTAATAAACAGGTGAGGGGAGACTACATATAGATAAAGGACGTATAAACCTCATAATCAAGCAATGTATGTTATTTTGGCACGAGGTCAATGGAGATCGCATGTATATAAAAAAAATCATATTAATCCTATAGTTAGGAAATTTTAATCCATTTAGTTTTTTTTTAACGAGGGATGAATCCATATCGACCAATCTAAATGCATGCAGTATTGCAGTGGGACTCCGTGAACACGTGTGTGACGCGCGGACATGCTTTGACTTCGTTAATGTATTCATCGTCCCATAAAATCCTTAACTCTTGATTTTTTCGGTAGAATATGCGATGTGAATGGATATTTGTCCAAATGAGGGCCGACACAGATAAGTCTTTTTATGGAAACACGACGTAAGGAATGAATATAGGTTCACGAAAAATAAATAGGTTCACGAAAAATAAATAATGTAGAAAATATATATATTTTTTAAATATGATCATTTATATGGTCTACAAAATGAAAAATATTTTCATCATATACGAAAATATTTAGAGATAAATTAATTATCATAATGCAAACTCTTGGCATCAGCTAATTATTTAAAGCGATACAAACAATCATTTTTTACAAAACTGTTTTCTAGATCATTCATTTTTCGCAAAATAAATGCACTCAATAATGTTGCGAAATTTTATTCCGAATCACGGCTGAATTCTTTTACAAGCCTCATTGAGATCTTAGATTCATCCGACTATCACTACGGTATGGAAGCAATCTTAATCAAGACAATCATACATTTTCTAAGGCTTTCCAAGGAAGGCAGAAGAGATATTTGAGAATTTCAAAATAAAAATCGTCTCCCAATATGCTCTTGAATTTACAATTTACCAAATTCAGTTTACATTTCGAAAAACCCCTTTAGCCTAAAGGACCACCACGCTTGTGCCCTTTCACGGGGCAAATTCTTAAAAGATGCGAGTCTGTGGAGAAAAACAAAACCTAAACGCAACTAACGGACTAAAGAATTCCAAATTCACCACTGTTGCTACTTTTTCACTGAACCAAATTTAGAGTCAAATCGCGTGAGCTTTTTGGAAGAATTTTCTAGAAGAAGTTCTTTCTTTTGTTAATTTTGCCAGTAATTTTGCATGATAGGTTGATGACAACTTTGTATTTCTGAGTCCATACAAGTACCTCTAATTTCTACTTACCATTGAGCATTGACCGGGTCTATATTTTCTGCGGGTGATCAACTTGGTTATGAGGCAGGAATTATCCACAAATTACACTTGAAAAAAAAGGCAGAAAATTAGGCATATGAAAAAAGAAGTATTTTAAATGGGTCTAGAAAGTACTTAAAGATTTCAATTAATTTGGGAGGGAAAACAAATTCTTGTGGTATGGGCAAAATCTAAAGCAAAAAATATTGGAAGGGGGGGGAAGGGGGGGACAATTTGCTGAATTTGTCAATAATTTTTCCTTATATGTATTATAATTCTGTCTATTTTGATTTGAATAACGATGTTGTTATCTGTGTTAATTAATCAAATAGACTCTCACGAAATATTTTGATAAGACCTTGAGATGAAAAGGCACGATTTAAATAAAATGGACTCTCATGATTTTCGTTGTGGCTTGTAAAAGGATAATAATACCTTAACTTAGTAATGCAAAGGCAAATCCCATATTGGAGTCCTCTACCAGATCGAACTAATCAAATGGGGACCGAAAATATCAAAGTAGTAAGTCTACAAAATCCAAACACTTATCTCTCAAGATTCCTATTGATTGGGATGCCAAACTAGCACGCTGGGCACCGTCCCACCCTTCTTCTCCTGATCCGCAAGCACCCCAAACTCAGGCACCGAAGGCAATTAACACTACGGGAATGGCAATGCGATGAGCCTCACTGACATATTGATGATCCCATTGTCTAGGCCTTTGGCACCTCCCAGCCGTAACTCAAGAAGTGCAGGTGATTCTTCGGCCTGTAGATGAAGTACGACGCGGGAATCCATGCTGTCCTGACAAGCCTTTCTCCTCCGGCCGAGGAACTCCTACGGCGGACCTCCATGGTGAGTTAGCGAGATCCCCATAATGTGAATGTCAAAACTAGGTGTGCAGTGCGAGATGTGTAAAGAGTTTACCAAGACAATAAGCCATATCCTTTTTCCCGAGAAAGCGGTGGAAAATCTTCTTCCTTTCACGGTCCTCTTGTTCGGCTGCGGTCTGATGATTCATTGCTTTTCTCGGAAAAACGTTGTCGTGGGAAGATCTTCACCTTCATTTCCCAGCTCTTGCAGAGGGGCGAGGTTGTGGTTTCCTTCATTTGGGTCGGTTTTCGACGTCTGCTACGGAGATTTCGGCTTATGGGCATCGCTTACTTTCTTGTTTTTCTCCCCAAAAATGTTTTGAATTTGAGCTTCTCCTTCATCGTCAAAATGATTTCATCGCAAGAAAGTTTGGTTTCGTGGATTGTTCATACCTAATTTTTAATCAATCTTTTTTAGAAAATTAATAAATAAAAATAAATAAAAATTCAAAAAAAAATCAAAGATCAACTTTGGAACCCTTGGCCAAGCACAAGGAACCAAGCTTGAACGATTTTTTTTTGACATTTTGGAAATTTTGGAATTTCTTTTTATTTAAAAATAGCCGAAAATTGAGAAAAATAGCATTTGTGACCAGAAAAGTATGGAAAGTAGTCGTTAGTCTTCTTTTAATCCCAATTGCATTCTGGTCATTTCAAATCTTAAAAATTCATTCGGGAACCCTAAGTTCCAAAATTTTGCATTTAAGTTCCTAGTGTAGACACCTGAATTTTAGTCATTTATTTAAAGAATTACTAAGAATTCATAAAATTAAAAAATCATCTTTGGAGGCCTTGGCCAAGCCTAAGGAACCAATTTTGAACAAAAAATAATTTTCATATTTTTCGGCAATTTAATATTATTTTTAATTAAAAAATACCCAAAAAAAAAGAAAAATTGCACTTGTGACCTGAAAAAAATGTCATTAGTTTTTTTAATTCCAATTGCATTTTGGTCACTTTAAAATTTAAAAATTCGATCAGAAGCCTTAATTTCCAAAATTTTGTATTTAGGTCCCTGGTCAAACCAAAATCCCAAATTGAGTTCTTTCTAGCTTTCTTACTTTGAGTCAGTTATAATATTCCGTTTAGCGGCCTTTATTTTCACTTTAGTCATGCCAATTTCATGATTTTTGACATAATGAAATAATGAAAATTTGATCTAATTTTGGGACATAATTTGGGGCTTTTGTTCAATTGATCAATTTCATGCGAAACCAAACCCTTACCTAATCTTAATGGACCATGGGTAATTCATTGGTGAAATTCGATTTGCGAAAAATGGGCATTTGGATGCTCAATTTGTCAATTTGTGCTTAAAATTGTCCGAATAGAGCCTCCATCTAGAATGCCAAAAGGAGGATTGCTCATGCAAACCATTCTAGAATCTTCCATCGTTGTCCAGGTGTCCCCGGGCATATGAAGACAAAAAGGACTAAGGTGGCGTTAAAAACCGAAACAAAATTGGTTACGGAGCGAGAGCGCCACAGGCGTGGGGAGAATGCAGGGGAAGAACTTGCAGCAAAGGGAAAAAAAATGGAGAAAAGACAGAGCGAGAGCGAAGAAAAGACAAGATCTCGAGAGAGCAACATCTCGGTGGACTGAGAAAGTGGGCGACAGAGCCGTCTGACGGCGGTCGCCGTCTACACAGTCCGGCTAGGCGAACCAGCCTAGAGGCGGCAGCGATGAGACGAACCGAACCGGAGGCTGCGCTACGAGTTGAACCCGGTGGTGGAGCGAGGGCAGCTTGGCGAAAAAAGGAGCGAGGCGCCCGTATGGATGCACGTCAGCCGTCGTCGCAGTTCGAGGGGCCGGCCTTCGACCAAACCAAGGTCCGGGTATACCGTTTTTGGGTCTGTAGCAGCGACGTAGCAACGGCTTCGACTTGCGACCTCTCCTTCCCTCTCTCTAGCTCGTTTAGGGGACGAAGAATGGACTGAAAAATAAGCCTCCCTTTCTTTGCGTTTTTATTTATTTATTTATTTTGTGGTAAGATGGAGCGTTCTCTCGGGTTCCTTTGTTCTTTTTAGTGAAGCCTCCATCTCTGCTCTGTTTCTTCTTGGACCAAGAGGAAATTTTGGGCATTGTCCTCCCCCCACCTTCGCTCTTCTTCCGCTCAACTCGTCCTCCCACTGCTTCCGCGAGGGCTAGGCCGCTGTCGCCTACAACCATAAGGCAGGGCCCTCGATCGTATCCTCACTCTACGCTCAAAACCGAGCTCATTTAGTCTCGCACGATGGCCACGTTGCCGTCGCTACCAACCGCGAAGCTAACTCCTGGGGCTACGGGTCAACTTTCAGGCGGGACGAGCGCAAGAGAGAACCGAAACTCTCTTTTCTGAGCTTTCCGGGAACTCTCCCATCCTCTTCGTTTAGACTTCAACCTTCCCCACCTTTTCTTCGGACCAGACCCACCACTCTATCAAGATCTCTCTTCTTGGGGTCTGTCTTCCTTTTTTAATCTTTTGTTTCATAAACTGAGAACTTTTTCCTCTTTGTTCATGGGAGCCTCTCTCCCTTCCCAGCCCCCTGCTCCTTCCTTTTTCCTTTTCAAACCCACCGAAGACTAATAGAGAGGGAAAAAGATCTTGGGTGTCCTCTTTGATTTGTTTGTTTTTTTTTTCACGTCTGTTCTCTCATCTTTTTAGACTTCCCCATTCCTTTGTCTTTTTGTCTGTTTCTCCCTTTTTCCACGCAAAAGCTGTGACTTCGCTCCCTCTCTTTGCTTTTTACCAACTCTCTGCCCAAAGCCTGATGGCCATCCAAAATGGCGTGCGCTCAGCTTTCCTCTTGGTCAAGCATCAGCTTTCTCACCCTCTTCTTTCGTGTAACTTGGGGCAGCACAGCTAAGGGGAGAGGTTGCCATCAGTTTGGGGAAGGTGTCCCTCCAGGTATTGCGGATTACCTAGGGATTTTGACGTTTTTCATTTAGGTCTTTTTTCGTGGTACATTGGTGTGCATCAAATCGGGAAAATTTTGGGTTGAATCGGGCGGGTCAAACCCAACCCGTCTGGCCACGCCGTGCAGAAACGCAGAAGCAAAAATTGCTTTTGTCCCCTCAGGCGCACGACAGAACCACGAAGAGCTGGCGTTCCTTTCGTTTCCCTCGCATACCAATGTACTACAAAAAAAGACATAAGTGAAAAATGCCAAAATCCTTGGACAATCTACAATACCCGGAGGGACACCTTCCCAAACTGATGGCAACCTCTCCCCTGTACCTTCAGCTGTGCTACCCCAGGTTACACGAAAGAAGAGGGTGAGAAAGCTGATGGTTGACCAAGAGGAAAGCTGAGCACATGCCATTTTGGGATGACCATCAAGTTTTGGGCAGAGAGTTGGTAAAAAGCAAGAGAAAGAGAGAGAGCGAAGTCACGACTCTTGTGTGGAAAGAGGGAGAAGCAGACAAAAAGAGAAAGGAGTGGGGAGTCTAAAAAAATGGGAGAACAGACGTGAGAAAAAAAACAAACCAGAGAGGACACCCAAGATCTTTTTCTCTCTCTACTAGTCTTCGATGGATTTAAAAAGGAAAAACGAAGGAGCAGGGGGCTGGGAAGGGAGAGGGGCTCCCATAAACAAAGAGGAAAAAGTTCTCGGTTTATGAAACAAAAAAAAAAGAAAAAAAAGAGGAAGACAGACCCCAAAAAGAGAGAGCTTGATAGAGTGGTGGGATCTGGTCCGAAGAAAAGGAGGGGGGTTGAAGTCTAAACAAAGAGGGTAGGAGTGTTCCCGGAAAGCTCAAAAAAGATAGTTTTGGTTCTCTCTAGCGCCCGCCCCGCCCGAAAGTTGACTCGCAGCCGCAGGAGTTAGCTTCGCGGTTGGTAGCGGCGGCAGCGTGGCCGTCGTGCGAGACTAAATGAGCTCGGTTTTGATCATAGAGTGAGGATACAATCGAGGAGACGAAGCCGAAAAAGAAGAAGAAGAGCAGTCACGAGATCGAGAACCGGACGACGAGGCTATTGAAGCAATAGCAGGCAGGCCGCATGCTCGAGCATCTCCTTGGCTTGCAAGCAGATTGTATCGTCGCTTCAGCGGAGCTGTGACTCCCGAACGAATGACGTCCCGCGGTAGAAGCCGCTCAGGTAAGTCGCTTAGCCTTTATTACTCCTGTCGTAGTGATGGTCTGTCAAGTGAGTGTCCAAAAACGGGTCTGGGTGCCCCGGCAGAGTTGAAAGTAGTCGTTGTGGTGCCTCCGGCGTTCAGGTCGAGACTGGTAGACTAGGATAGGTGAGTATTGGCGTCGGTGGCGTTCGACGGTGGCCGGAGTTGGTAGCGCGTCCTCTGGGGTGATGGCCGTATTGTTTGGGATAAAAGAGGTCCCTCGTTGCCGTCTCTGTGTAGAGGACGCACGAAGGAGAAGATGAATGGTGGAGCGGTTGGAGCCCATCTTCAGGCTTCATTTTGTTATTTTGGGTTAGGCGAAAAGTTGGCCCATTTGAACTAGACTAAAGTAACCAAAAAAAAAATTAGGCCTTTTCTTGAAATTGTTAAAAATGAACCAAGCCCTCACGAGGGCTTTTTTCTTAGACCGACTTGGGCCCTTAAGGCTCGATTTGGGCACCTATGGTGCACGCAGGGTCTGCTGGCCAGGTCATTTTTATTAATAAAAATATTTTTAAAAAAGAAATATTAAAAAATTAGCAAAAATAAAAAAAAATTCAAAAAAAATTCAGAAAATCATTAAAAAAAAAAGAAATGGCTAAATTGACCTTAATCACACCATTCTCTAAACTCTTAGAACTTATTAAAGATTTCATGCTTAATTTGATGCGTTTTATCCGTACATCATTAACTTTTTGATTGCGCATATTATATGCCTTGTTTGTGATTAATAGAATAGCCTCACATCTACATGAGCACTTTAGAAAAATATCCAATTTCAGTGCCGAAAGGGCGTCGATAGTAATGCCGATGTAACCAAGTTCTCAAGCCCTTAATATCTAGTTAGCATTTCCCGACCGCTTGATAAGATTTTTGGTCTACCTTCTACAAAGATCATTGGTGACTCTTTTTGCATATAAATATACACGTCACCCTATCACATTAATATTGAATTTGATTCAATCTGCTGTGATTTGGTATGAGTCTGGAAGAGATCAAGTTAAGCCCACCTTGGAGGCTTATTAATCTATTAGTTCGATCATTTTTTAGATCGGGTCATGGCATTAACCCTCACAATCATGTCCCTCTCTACTCATACATCGTCCCCTTTCTTCTTCACTCCATCGTCCCTTTCTTCTTCACTTCATCCCCTACCCCAAGCTTTCTCTCCCTCTTCCTCTTCGCCACAAGCACCAACCCCCTCTCCTTCAAATCCTACCTCCGCGCCAGCATCTTCCTCCTCTCCTTCTTCCGCATTGTGGCCAAGATCGATAGCCTCACTGGCTACAACTTTGCCGTCGTGGACAAGGAGCATTGCCACGACAATGCCCTCCATTGACTCTATGCCAAAATCAAATCTCGGGAAACGATGGAACTCATCCTCAATCTCTGTCGATCCTCTAGCCCTTTTTTATTTTAAATTTCTCCCTTAAATTTGGTCGATCGATCCCACACTTCCCTTCTCTCAATTTTCTTGTTGATTTTGTGAAATCAGGTCAACCGAATCAGAACATTTCTTCAAATAGGTGGAAGACAACTCGACCAAAGAGTTTTTGCATGTAGAAACTAAATAGATACATAAATAAATCATCCAAATAAAAGTACGACCTATTTTAGGAAATCAATTTTGAAATGAAAAGTGAACGGGTTCTTTTGGCTTGTACACTTAGCACTACCAATTGATTCCACAGACAAGTTAGTGTTAGTTAGATATGAGGTTTTGTTCATACAAAAAATGTGATTCACGATTCAGTTTCAGATAGGCTCATCCTTATTAAATCATTAATATCTTTTTAATTAGCTTGTCTTTACGCTTCTTTATTCTCCTAAGCTTCTTTTTGTTATATTTGCGCTCCTCCAACATGGAAGTCTTCTGCATATTGCTAACCCCTCGAGTATCCTTCTCAAGCAATCATTTCAATCACTTGAACTACTTCACCTTTCCCTTACCACGATTGTAACTCTTTGTGGCATCAGGTAATGGTCTTCCTCCTCCTCTAGTCTCGCCATCACTTTAGACCTTTTAGAGCTTGAGCAAAAATGGTGCCAAACGAGGTCAGCTTGGACATAAAAGCACTATAATTCATCTACAAAATTTCCATTGAGGAAAAAGTCTAGGAAAGCTCATGGAGAAAGCGAAGGCGAAAAGCCACACAGGAGATGGAAGAGCTCTCATGGTTCTTTCCAAAAAAAAAAAAACTTTCAGACAGAAGAGCTCCCATATATTCCTCTCCTGAAAGATGATGCTCCCACAAGGAAGCAACAAAAGGCAAAAGGAATGTATTTGTTTAGATTCATAATTTAATGGGTTTCCTTAATAGTTAAAAAGGGTATCATTCACTAAAGAAAATCATTAGATGTTAACTGAGAAACTACCATACTCATATGTAAGTGAAGCAAGTGAACAATAGCTAAACAATAGTCCATGGACAATTGGAAAACATAAGAAATACCCATAGTGGGGGATAGGTGGATCCAAAACCTAGTCACTTCAAGCAGAATCCCCACTTACTATTTAGAACAACATAAAATTGAATAGGTGAAGGGAATATAGCTACACTATCTTCAAGCTCACTTTAGTTAATAGAAATTCGTTAATTTTTTTTTTATGTTCATCTTCTTAAAATCACACAAGCCTCTAGTAGTTGTCTGTTAGCATGACATTATTCTATGAACTCCAACTACTTCAGCTATTAGATCATTATATTTCCCCTCCGAAGGTGCTCTAGATCCTCCCTCCCCATCCAAAGGCCCTCTAGATTCCCCCTTCGATTTTTGCTCCTGAACAAAAAAGTCAAAAAACACAGAACATTTGAAGTTCATCCTTATTAAATCATTAATACCTTTTTGATCCCGTTTTTAGGCGTTTCTTTATTGTCCTAAGCTCCCTTTTCTCATATTTGTGCTCCTTTAAAATTGAATCCTTCTTCATACAACTAACCCCCGTATCCTTTCTAAGCAATCCATTTGATCACTTAAACAACTTCACTTTCCTTACCCCGAACATAAATCTTGGAGGCATGGGGGAATAATGTTCTTCCTATTTTAATTTAACTATCTTTGTAGCCCTTTTAGAGCTCAAATAGAAAAAGAGGCTAAACAAGATGAGCTTAGAAGAACTACGATTTATGGTTTCTGCAAAACCAAAGCCAAAGAATCATGAAGAAATCGAAAGTGGAAATGGAGAAGAAAGCGAAAGTGGAAAAGAAAGCGTACCGTTGAGGATAAATGCTAGAAAATGAAGAGATATCGTGGATGGCGTGTGAGGAATGAACTGGGGAAAAAAATAAGAGGGATTTCTATAGTCACCATCAGAATGTCACTCTAATTTTTCCTCAATTTTCATGCCAAAATGCTGTTTCAGGCCATGTTGTATGAATACGTGGGAGAAGACATTTTTCTGCCACAATAGGGAAGAATGAGAGCAGAAAGATGCTGGCGCGGAGGAGGGACAAAAATCATGGGATTGGTGCTTATGGCCAAAAAATGCCTTCTCTCGTGTGTGTCTGTACAACATAGCTTGGAGTGGCATTTTAGCGGGAAAATTGGAGTGACATTCTGATGGTCATTATAAAAATCCTCTCCTAGTTTTTTCTTGATTCATTCTTCACACGCCGTCCACAATCTCTCTTCCTTTTCTAGCATTTCCTCTCGACAATATGCTTTCTTTTTCGCTTTCACTTTTTCCATTTTCGCTTTCGCTTTCTCCATGAATCTTTGGCTTTACTTTTATAAGAATTATGAATCGTAGTGTTTCTAAGCTCACCTTATTCAACTGCTTTTTTGTTCAAGCTCTATAAGAGCTAGAGAGATAGCTAGATTAGAACAGGAAGAACATTGTTCCCCATGTCTTCAAGAGTTATGTTTGAGGCAAGCAAGGGGAAAGTGAAGTTGGTCAAGAAATGGATTGCTGGAGAAGGATACATAGGTTATTCATATGAAGAAGGATTCAATTTTGAAGGAGGAGTGCAAATACAAGAAAAAGAAGCTTGGGAGAATAAAGAAGCGTAAAAAAAAACCTGATTAAAAAGGTTTTTATAATTTAATGAGGACAGACTTCGAATTTTCTCTATTTTTTGACTTTTTTTAAGGAGCAAAAATCGAAGGGGATGTAGAGGGCCTTTGGATAGGGAGGGGGATTTGGGGAGCACTTTGAAGGGGAAGAGAATTAATTGGAAATATGAGGATCTAGCAGCTGATGCAATTAGCGGTCTTGGAGTAAAATCATGCCGACAAACAATTACGAGATGCCTATGTGATTTTGAGAAGATGAACAAAAGAAATTTAATGGATTGCTATTAATTAAAATTAGCTTGAAGATAGTGTAGCTACATTTCCTTCACTTATTCAATTTTATGTCATTCTAAATAGTAAGTGTTTGTAGGATATCTTTCTCAACCCTTTGCTAGTTTCTGCTCTAAGGGATTTTGCTTGAGGGATTTTGCTTGAAGTGACTAGATTTTGATTCTACCTATCCCCTACTATGGGTATTTTTTATGCTTCTCGGTTGTCCACGGACTGCTGTTTAGTTATTGTTTACTTGCTTCACTTACGTATGATTAGGATAGTTTCTCAGTTAACATCTAATGATTTTTTCTCAATGAATGATACCCTTTTTAACTATTAAAGACAACGTATTAAACTATGAATCTAAACAAGTACATTCCTTTTGCCTTTTGTTGCTTCGTGGGACTTGCTTTATTCATAGCTATACTTTTTCTAGCTTTTCATCTTATTAAGAGGTCTCCATTATTTACGGTGGTTGTTATGACATGACATGTTCCTTGATTATGGTCGAGTATTTCTTTGTGTGGGTTTACCATACTCAGCATTTTACTCTTTCCCTTGCAAAAGAAAATTAAACGTCTCCGATGGAGGCTCCATGAAATTGATTGTTCGTAACCTTTACTACCTGTCATACTTGCACTCTGAGTCCAAGAACTTGGCCCGGGCAGAACCGAACACAGGCCTCCACGGACTGGGCTCATCTCTTGAGCCCAGTCCGTGGACTCTCAATAAGAAGGCCTAAAATAGGCCCACCCTCCACTGAAAGCAAATGACCAGCCCAGACAAAACAACCAGCCCAAAAGAAGCCCAACTTATCAAACCTCAAATCAAGCCCAACAATCTAACTAAGCCCCACATCTACAAAATAAAGCATTTCAAGCCTAGGGTTCACTAACCCGAAATTGAACCTAAAGTCCACGCCAGTAAACCAACCTCTGCCCAACGTTTTCTTCTTCTTTTTCTTTTTTAATTTCTTTTCCCGCTTTCTCCGGGTCGTCTTCCACGCAGGTCAGCGAACGCTTCAGAATGCAAAAGCAAATTGGCGACCTAGCCTATCAAAGAACGAACGAGAAAGCATCTTCCCATGGGTCCGCGCACGCTCCTTCGTCGGATCTCCACCGCCGTGCCGCCAACAACACCGGGTCTGCTCAAATCACAACCGTGACAGAGAGCTCGACGCCGAATCTGCAGATTTCGTTGCTCCTTCTTCTCTAGCTCACCCCAGAACCCACACAGAGAGCTCCCTCCTTGAGCTCTGCAGCTCTCTCTCTCTCTTTTTTTTTTTTTTTGGCTCGTTTTCTGAGGAGCCAGCGGCACTCTCGTCTGCCTCCTCTGAGGAACCCTCCCCAGAGATCGCTCCGATTCCTTGTAGTACGACTTCAAAGATGCTGGCTTCTATTCCCCTGGATGCCTCTACACTCACATGTTCTTTTCCCTCAAGAGCTTCCCTCGAAGCTCTCTGAGCTCTGTTTTTCATGGTAGCTTCCCTCCGAAACTCCCAATCTCTCTGCACCTCTTCTTTTTTCGGTTTTTCCCTTTGTGGCCCGAAGGACCGGCTCGACTCCGGTCGTGACAACCACGGGCAGACGAGACCGTCGTCGCCTGGTCGGGGGCAGGAGCTGCTGGCTAGAGACTGCTCGGCGGACCGGGAGGAAGTCGAACGTTGCCGGATGTCGAACGGGAAGCAACCGCTCTCGCTTGGCCGAGACTTCAAGTTCCCTGTGGCAGCTGGAAGATCGTATCCGCGGTCGCCACTGACCGCGAGGCCGATTCCTCGGGTTGCGACGCACGGTGGGTCGGCCTCACCCACTCAACCCCTTTCTCCTCTCTGTTTTTTTTTTTCCTCTTTTTGCTGAACCCCAAGCACCCTCTGAACTCTCACGCGCGAAAGTCCCTTCCCTTTTTTTTCGAACCGAACTCCTCCAAGACTTCCCCACGAGCTCTATTTTTCTTCTTCTTTTTTTTTTTCCCCTCTCGGTTGTCAGGTCCCAGCCAAAAATTCCCCCTTTTGAACGAAGGAAAACTCTCCACAAGAAGAAGGAAATATGGTCAGAATCCAGATTTCGGATGAACCGTTCACCAACAACCATTACAAGAATCGAAAAGTGGGTTCACGAAGCCCTCACCTCTTACACAGATGCGTCGTCCAGAGCTCTGTTCGCTGGTGTCCTGTGGCAGATCTGGAAAGCGAGAAACTTGAAGGTTTTCCAAGATCGTAAACCCAATCCAAGCGCAGTCTTAGAAGAAGCACAAATACTGGTCAGCAACTATGAAAAATGGGCTCCAAGAAAGGCTAAACCGAAGGAAAAGGACAGATCTTTACCTGCTCAGTGGACTCCCCCCTCGGCGAACTCTTTGAAATTGAATGTCGGCTCCTCGTGGCTCAGCGACACCTTGGCTGGAGCGTCGGCCGGGATCCTTAGGAACTCTGACGGTATCGTTGTTGATGGCTTCGCGAAGACTATTCATGCCTCTTCCCCTCTTATCGCAGAAACCCTAGGCGTTCGAGAAAGCTTTGTCGCGGTTGAAGAAGACTCGCGAACTCCAGAGAACAGAACTTTCGGGCTCCTCCGACGTAATGAAAGTTTCTTTTCCGACCACAAAAAAAAAAAAAAAACGAAGGAAAACTCCTCGTCTTTATTTCTTTTCTGCGCGTCTGCAGCTCCTCTCTTTGGAACTTGCCCCGTTCCAAAATCACGTTTCTTTTTGCTGCTTTTCAGTCCAAACGTCCTCCGGCGTTCAGCCCATTTTTTTCCTTTCAGAGCTTGGGACCAGCTGGAGCTTGGAGGATCTCCTGACGTCGAAGAGATATGGTCTGCGTATGCCTTTATTGATGCTTCAACCTTGGCTGCTTTCTCTGCTTTAATTCTGCAGGATTGCCAAGGAGGAAAGGCCAATCTGCTTCTGCTCCCGTGTTTTGTGTAAAGACCGGGTCAGACGGGTCGGGTTGGGTCCGACCTGCCCGATCCGGTTCGAAAATGCCTCAATTTGATGCCAATTTGACTTGTTTTCAAGAATTTGATTTGACCAGAATGTAATTACGGGCATCTAGATCAAATGTTAAAACTCGCTTAAAAAGACTAAACAAACTCAATACGATTTTTTGCTCGATTTGGGGTATAAAAGAGTGAATTGTGGTTTTCTATGATTCAGATCGAATTTTTGAAATCTAAAGCGATCAAAATGCAATTGGAATTAAAAGAGGACTAATTAATTTTTTTGATATATTTTTCTGGTCACAAATGCTATTTTTGTAATTTTTGGGTATTTTCTAAATATATAAAATACTGAAAAATGCAGAAAATAATGAAAATATATTTTTTTGTCGAAAAATTGTTCCCTAGGCTTGACCAAGGGCTTCAAAGTTTTATGAAATTTTATTGATTTTTTAATTTTTTAAAATGGACCGATTAAAAATAACGTGTCAACAATATGTTCTCTGTTTTTAACATTTTCTTTAGGAACAAAAATCGGAGGGGGGATCTGCAGCACCTTCGGAGGGGGAGGGGGACTGATTGATTGTAAGTATGCTGCTCTAGCAGCTGATGCAGTTGGAGGTCTATTTGACTATTGGGCTACTCTGGCGGATTAGAGTACTACTACGTGACCCCTAGATTGATCACGAAGATGATATATTTGTTTCACTCGTCACTTTAAGTGATTTCCTACATATACCATAGTATCCGAATCTTAACGAACTGAACTTTTAAGAGAAATAATGTGCCCAATGTCGTATTATAGTCAAACATCAATTCTTCATGTTCGTTTGATCTTTGTTTCCCATACGATTTTTATCTATCTTATTCTCCATTCATTAAAATACACGTGTTGTTTGACATGCAAGATGGGGTGTTAGATTGATCTTTTATTGCATTTCTGAATGGTTTGTTCAAATCCACTGTTCACATAATTTCTCTCCACTTGATAGTCGAAAATTTTTCGAGTGGAATACGCTATCGTGTTACCGAAACACAAACCATAAGTTTGACCTTTGACACTACTTATGATACCAACGGTATCTTCAATTACATTTAATCAGACAATGATTGTTGCTCAAAAAGATTTTCTTGATAAAAGATTGCACCAATTCGATAGTAATAACGATTTTTGTGGAACTTGAGGTACTATAAGTATGCTTGTTTTAGTTGGGGTAAGAATAGTTGTTGTAAAAAATATGCAGTCTATTGGAGCAAGACAATATCTTTTTGTCCATTGGTCACTCGTGTCAAGATGAAACTCTTTTTGGTAACACTCTCGGCATTCAATCATTTAGAGAAAAATCGAGTAACAAGAGCCAACTTGTAATCTCTTTGTACAAGTTCTTTTAGATGGATTTGACCTAGGATGAACATCTCCATGGGAAAAAGTTGTCAAACAATGCAGGCTTTTGCTAGATTTTACTAACAATTCATCACAAAATATACCCATCAATAACAATACCCGCAGAGAAAAATTAGAAACTTCCTCCGTTCATTCCTTGGTGAAACCTCAAATTACAAAACAGGTTCTTAACGTGTACATTAGAACCTAATCCAACGGAGAAACCTAGATCAAGTCTTATACCACTAAAATGAAATTACTAAATGACCGAATTGGGTGCATATAGTCATGTAAGATCCCATCATTCTTGATCGCGAAATTACGATTAGTCTCTTCTACTTCGGCCTTGGCCACAGATCGAGAATCCAATTGAGCAATCCAAGCGAGCAACACAAGTAGAGGCCTATGCACTCGTCCAATTCGTCTATGACGCTCTTTCTCGTTACCAGCATACACTGCAAAGCATCCTCTTCTCACGAGGTTCTTGCCAGTTCTTAATATCTCTACGAGCTAATGCAATTTTCTTCCGATAGCGGCCGTCAAAACTTTCCAAAGGAGAATGGCGACTCCTTACTGAATTCAATATCTGGCTAATAGGGGAGATGTTGAGATTGGAATCAAATGTTCAAATTGTTGGAGACTCAGCGAATGGATTATTTATAAAGGGGTCAAGAAGAGAGAGAATAGACATTGTTTGACAGTAGGGTTAGGTTTCCTTTTCTGATTGGATTTGGGAGAAGAAGCTTAGTTTAATTTTAAAGGTTTTGTGATTTAAACTCGGAAAGTGATGGCCAAAACTAACCACGGGCAGAATATATGAGGATATAATTCCGTTAATTTATCTGGTTTTCGCAATCTTGGCCATTCTGACATTAAAATTACTCAGATTATTGATGTTGCAATCTATTATCAATACACGGCCTTTTCGCCTCTCCTTTGACCAAAAAAAAAAAAAGACGAATAAAAGCATCTTTAAATAAAAAAGAGAACCAGTTTAATTGAAGAAAAAGGAAAAGGAAAAAAATATGTAATGAAAATAGTGTGAATCGTGGCCATTCTGACATTAAAATTACTCAAATTATTGATGTTGCAATCTATTATCAATACACGGCCTTTTCGCCTCTCCTTTGACCAAAAAAAAAAAAAGACGAATAAAAGCATCTTTAAATAAAAAAGAGAACCAGTTTAATTGAAGAAAAAGGAAAAGGAAAAAAAATATGTAATGAAAGTAGTGTGTTGAATCTTGGATTCTGGTGATTAGAGGATTAAGATGGCACCAAGTAAGTTTGAGCATTCAATGGAAAAAACCAAGCAATCTCGGTTTTCTTCGGTAGAGTCTTATTTTCAACCTTTTCTAACTCTCTTTGCCACGTGATGAGATAATTAGTACGATTACTACATTATGTTATTTTCTTTATCTTTAGGACTTTAGAAAGGATTTTGCTGGCATAACAGTTTTTGGGTGACTACGAAAGTAATAATAGATTGCCAGTCACAAAATCTTCAAAGAGTGAGCCCCACAATAATTTTTAATTTTTAATTATTTTTTCTGCGGCCCAAAACAGATTGTTAGCATAATTGTCATTCAAAAAGACTATTTTATAATCAATTCCTTTTTAGAAATAGGCGATTTTATTTTTTTAGTCATAATTGAAGGGTACGATAACGCAAGAGGGATTTTATGAAAGTATCTAACAATTCAAAACAAAGAACGAAAAGAAAGTACCCAGTCGAATGGATATAATTACAATAGGTGTATTTTAGTATACTTGGGGTCGGACACCAGATTTAAAGTTCTTTTTGTAAGAGCATAGTTGATCTTGTTTGATTTTATTTAGATCTTATATTTTCGGTTTCTTCCATAGTTGTCCAGGGTATTGAGACTATATATTTGTTATATTCTGTTATCTATTAAGAACGATTATCTCTTTAAACATTGATGTGAAAAATTCAGTTTGGTTTCTGTTTTTAGGCTTTAATGAGTGTATAAAGAGTATGCAGCGTGAATCTTTATTTACTTCAGATATAAAAAAAAACAATGGAACCTTTATTTGTTACTTAGTTTCAAGTTTCTCCATTTCTACAAATTTGCTATAAATTTCCGATTTATATAGTGCACGTGCCACATAATTACATGAGACCACATTCGTGATATTCTCGATAATGCAATTAGTTTTCCTTAGTGAGTCGAAAGGTTAAATGACTTAGATGCGATTAGTCACATTAAATCTTTTGGACATATATTAACTTGATTTTCATGAAGTACAATAGATGATTCGTAATAAAAACGAATTAGTGTGTTTGTATTTGCCCAATTCACTCCTCGCATTAGTCTAATTTTGCCTTTTCTTAAATACAAAAAACAAATTGAATTCGAGTGGGAGGAAATCAACTCCAAAGGGAAGCTGACTCCTAAATTGATCACAAAGATGGTATAGACTTCCTCTCTCTATTGTTACTTTTCAAAAGTTCGTAGCTACACAATGGATCGTTCTTTAGTGATAAGCTAACATATATAATTGCGATCCGAATTTTAACAAATTAAACTTTAGATAAAAACATTGTGTCTGCGCTTTGACAATTCTTCTATTATATTAAATCAGCCAATGATTGGTGCTTAAAAAGATTATACGAAGTCTATAGAGACAACGATTTATATGAAAATTAAGGTATTTGTATCTCACTTGAAATAGTTGGGCTAAGAATACTTGATGTCACATATATGCACATAATCTATTTGAACAAGATAGTGTCATTTTGTTCAGAGATCACTCATGTCAATATGCAACCCTATTGTTCAGAGACCACTCTCAGCATGCGATCGCCTAAAAGAAATCGAATAACATGAGCCGCATGAGGAGTCTCTCACATTTTCGATGGATTTGACCTAGGATGAACATGGCAAAAAAGATTGTGAAAAATGCTGGCTTATACTAGTTTCTACGAGCAATTCTTCACAAAAATAGACCCCTCAATAACAATACTGCGAAGAAACTTCATTCATTCATTCAAATTACAAAACAAGGTCTTTGCATGTACATTATAACGTAATCCAGCGGAAAACTAAGATCAGTCCTATACTATTACCATGAAATTGCTAAATTACGGAATCGGGCGCATATCGGCATGTCTGATCCCATCATCCTTGATCGCAAGATTATGGTCGGTCTCTCCTACTTCGGTCTTGGCCAATTCAAGAACCCAATTGAGCAATTTGGGCGAGCAACCCAAGCAGAGCCCTGTGCGCTTGTCCGACTGATCTTGGCACTGATTCAACAAGGCTTGCAACATTATACAACGCAAGTACTTCACCGGGATCTCGCGACGTTCTCTGTTTTCACCAATGTACACTGCAAAGCATCCTCTTCTCGCTAACTTCTTGCCGATTCCTAACTTCTCAACGAGCCACGACAGCTTTCTTCTGAGAATGGCCATGAGAATTTTCTGATGAAGAATGGTGACTCCTTAATGAATTTGATCTCTAACCAGCAGGAGAGATGTTGAGAGCGTTAATGTAAAAGTTGTTGGAGGCTTAGCGAATGGATTAATTTATAGAGGGATAAACATCGTGGAATTAGAGTAGGATTAGGCTTACTTTTCTTAATAGAATTGGGTGGAGAAGGTTGACTTAATTTTTAAGGAGCTAAAAGAGATTTTGAGTTTGGAATTCCAGTGGAATTTTAAAACCAGATAGAGATATCCCAAACTAACCATGTACAGAATTGTTTGCTTAACTATATCCTCTAATTGCAGATTTAGATATTACAAATACGATGGACTTTAGTTGTGAAAAAAAGAAAAATTTGAATACAAATTGATGGATCCTTGCCCTGCAAATAAGATTAGTTTGACTTTCTTGTTCTGTTTAAGTAATTCATCTTAAAAATTTTAGTTAATGGGCGGAGAGATACTACATATAGATAAAAGACATATAAACCTCATATTAAGCAATTCATGTTGGTTTGGCAGGTAATGGAAATCGCACGTATATAAAAATTATATAAATCCTATAGATAGGAAATTTTGATCCATTTAGTTTTTTTCAACAAGGGATGAATCTATATTTATCATTGAACTGGGTGGTTGGTTTAATTGAGTTTTTTTTTTACTTTCTTTAGCAAAATATAAATTCCTCTAATTCATCTGATTTTCACAATATTTTGACATTAACATTTTTCAATTTCTTGACATTGCAATCTACTATTAAATTAGAAATTAGATAAAATCGTGTCAGGGTATCTTGAATTAATATATGACCTTTACGCCTCTCCTTTGAAAAAAAAAAAGAACAAAAAGAAAGAGTAACAAAAGTATTGAGCCAAGAAAGGGAAAGAACTAAGATTGAGCATCCAATGCAAGAACTAAGCAATCTCGGTTTTCTTCAGTAGCATCTTATTTTCCATTTTTTTCCTCTCTTTACCACGTGAATAGATGATTAATACGTTTGGTACATTATGATAATTTCCTTATCTTTAGGATTTTAGAAATAGCTTTCAATGTTTTAGGTGTTTTTTTTTAATTTAGTCAAAATTAAAGGCAATGATAATAACTATAAAAAAAACTACCTAGTTATAAAATTACCATGTTCGACTTTTTTTGTTGTAAGAACTTGGGTGTATTATAGTATATTTGGGGTTGGACACCAAATTTAAAAGTTCTTTTTTCAATAGCAAAGATTATCTTGTTAGATTTTATTTAGATCTTTATTTTTGGTTTATTGGAGAGTTGTCCAAAGTATTGAGACTACATATGTAAATGACTTAGATGTGATTAATTACATCAGAAATTTTAGACGTATATTAACTTCATTTTCATAAAGTACCATATATAATCCATATTAATGAATTAGTGGGTTTGTATTTATCCAATTCAATCCTCATATTGATATAATTTTGCCTTTTGTAAGATAAAAAAAAGGTTATTTTAAGTAGGAGAGAAAGAACTCGAAAGGGATTGACTCCTACACTTATCACGAAGAAGAGGATATAGTCTTCCTCTCTCTATCGTTACTTTTAGAAAGTTCGTAGCGTCATATAATCATTCTTTAGTGATACGCTAATGTTTTTAATCACGATCCAAAATTTAACAAATTAAATTCCAGAGAAAAACAAGGTGTCTGACATTATATTACAGTCAAGCATTAATTCTTCATGTCCCATTTGACAGTTAGAGAGAGATTATATCGATGCGAGACTCAAATGAAGAGAGATTAGTTTGATGCCATGTTTTGTATGCAAAACAACAAATGAATTTGACAAACATGGAATAAGATAAACAAAAAAAAAAGTATGATAAAACGAAATGTCAAATGGGACATGAAGAATTACTGTTCGACTGTAATACAATGTCAAACACATTGTTTTTTTCTAGAATTTAATTTGTTAAATTTCGGATCTGGATTGTATATGTTAGCATATCACTAAAGAATGATTAATATGAAGCTACGAACTTTCTAAAAGTAATGTGAGGATTGAATTGGACAAATACAGCCACACAAATTCGTTAATATGGATTATATATGGCACTTTATGAAAATGAAGTTAATATATGTCCAAAAGTTTTGATGTAACTAATCACATCTAAGCCATTTAATTATTTGCATCACTACATTAGATTGTTGAGGTACAATCTTGTTCAAATAGAATATTTCCATATATATGACAAGCAATTATACTCAGCCCAAATATTTCAAGCATACATACGATACCTCAACCTTCATATAAATCGTCATCGCTATAGACTTGGTATAGGATTGTATGGTGAAAAACTTTTCAAGCAGTTTTCATTGCCTGATTTAATCTAATAGAAGTACTGTTTGCATCACAAATAGTGTCAAAATTCAAACTTATCACCCGTGCTTTGGTAAGCAAATTAGAATATTCAACTCCAAAAATTTGGCTATCTCGTAGAGAGAGATAACATAAAATATGAGACGCGAATGAAAAGAAATCAATTTGATGCCTCGTCTCACATGCAAACCACATGTGAATTTGATAAATGGGGAATAAGATAAATAAAATCCATATGTTAGACTCAAGGCTTGGCCATTGCCTAGGGCTGGTTGCTGGCTATTGTGGTGGTGGGCGATTAGTAGAGGAAGAAAGAATTTTTTCTTAAGAATTATTAAAATATTGATAAAAATTTATTAAAAAATTTGAAATTATCGTAAAATAATTAAAAAGAAAAGGAATGTGAAGGAGTTTAGGGAGGAAAGCTGAGGGAAAATATTTTTTCTCTTTTCAAAAAGTGAAAATCATTTTCCCCGCTTTTGAAGGTGTTTTTTCATCATTGAAAAATATTTTCCTTGACTAGTTTATTTTACGTGAACCAAACACCGGAAAATTTGAAGAAAAATTTCTTGAAAGTTATTTTCCATGAAATAAATGGAGCTTGCGTGAATATTCATGCTGCATCGTCTCATATATTCATTAGCAGAAATAAAAAAGAAATCAATGTTTAAAGATGGTCTTTCTTACTAGGTCACAGAGTATACAAAATATATAGTCTTAATACGTTGGATAGCTCTAGAGTAAACGAAAAATAAAGATTTGATTACAACAAGATAAACTATGTTCCTTACCCAAAAAAATAAGTACTTTTATAAAAAGAAATTTCAAATTTGGTGTCCAACCCCACATATACTAAATACACCTAAGGTTTATATGATTCTTGCAACAAAAAAGACCGAGGCAGAAGGATACCTTAAGTGTCAATATTTATGTACGGTACTTACTTTAGTGCCAATATTTTTTTGGAATCACTTAAGTGTGAATTTTTTTTAAATGATTATTTGAGTACTAACTCCAGTGAGCATTGCTAAAAATCTTATGTGACATCTACATGACTCACCGAAGGATCCCAATTAGCAACAAAAAAGCTAAAAATTAATAATAAAAAATTTCATGTAATATTAAAAACTTAAGAATCAGCTAAAAACTAAAAAAAAAAACTAAAAAAAATTAATTTTGTTTATAAAAAAAACACAAGTTGCAAAGTCGAGGATTCTATCAACCCTTGCCACTACCGCCCCACCATTGTCGGCAATGGCCAACTAGGTTGTGGGATGGGCCAACGAGTGTCGCCGGGCTTCGGCTAGTGGTCGGCGACCCTCAACTAGTGGTTAGCGACCTAGCTAGGCCTAGCCATTGCTAGGTGAGGTTGGCCTTCCTAGTTGTGATGAGGCTCCATCTCGCAAGATCTACGAGGTTGAGCCCTTGTTACCATCGGCAAGGATCGTCATGCCCAGTCCTTGTCAGCCCATCCCCCACCATCGTTAGTGATGGTGGAAGGGCAGCAACAGCAAGGGATGTGTAAGCCTTCGCTGTTGTGCGAAGATTTTTTCTTTTTTATTTTTTGTATTTTTTCAGCTTATTTTTAAATTTTAATTCAACCATTTTTTTAAAAAATTAGCTTAATTTGTAAATGTATGTCCACGTGGACTATATTTTAAAAAAATTACAACATGGACTTATTTTTTTTAAAAAAATTGGTACGTGTGCCGCCTTTTTCAAAGAAAAATTCATGTAAAATTTAAAAAATTAATAAAAAAAATTACCATGTGGAAGGTTTGGCTAGAAATTTTCGCAATTAGCACTTAAGTGATCATTTTTTTCCCATTTGGCACTTAAATGAGCCCGCGAAAAATATTGACACCAAATTGAGCACCGTACACAAATATTAGCTCAAAATACCATGCATTGCTTGATTATGATATATATTTATCTATATATAGTCTCCCTCTACTTATTAATTAAAATTTTTGGGTTGATTTTTCTAATAAGAAGAATTACTTAAAACGGAAAAAAAAAGTCAAACTAATCTTATTTGGAGGGCAAGGATTCATCAATTTGTTTTCAAGTTTTTCTGTTTCCTTTTTTTTTTTATAACTAACCTCCGTCATATGTATAATATATAAACTGCAATTAGTGGATAAAGTAAAGGAAACAATTATGTACATGGTTAGTTCAGGTATCTCCATCTTCTTTTGAAATTCCACTCTAAGTCCAAGTTCAATATCTCTTTTAGACCCTTAAAAATCAAAACAATCTTCTTCGGCCCATTTATTAAGAAAAGTAATACTAATCATACTCTAATTCCACGATGTTAACGAAAAGAATGTTGCTGCCCCCCAAAACCACATGAGGAAGACCCAGCCGACAAGCTATTGCAGAAGGCCGAGGAGGTGACTCGGGGGATCATCACCCAGATTCAACCGAATTTCATGTCGGAGGAGAGGCAAGCAGGTGTGATTGATCACGTGCGGAGGCTTATCAGAAATTGTCTCGGATTGGAGGTACGGTTATGGCGGCGCTTATGCTCAGAAACACGCCTAGCTTGCAGGTGTTTGCCTGTATGCAGTTTTGTTCTGGTGCTCGCCTTGTCTCCGTTCAGCAAGTTGAATGCTGCTGTTGTGTAGGATGATCACCGGTGATCATTCTACTTTCTTTAGAGTTCATGCATTTAAAGTTCTTGAGATGAAATCAGCAAGATGAATCGCGAGCTAAATGTTTCTTATTGAGCTCGTCAAAGTTAAAATCGCTCATTTTGTGCGTGAAGAATTCTCATTTCTCTTGTCCGAATAATCTGTCTTTTAAGCTCCTGCAGTAGTTATGTTAGTGAGTTGCGGTGTATGTTCGGACTGACCAAAATCTCTCATCTCAGAGTACATCAAATGCCTGCTGAGTTCAATAGAATAAAGCTCACTGTTTCTTTTGGCGGTTATGCGAAATTGGTTTTGTCAGTAAGGAATTACACGTTGCATACTGATCTTGCAATTTTCACCATCAATTGTAGATTTTAGTCAGGCAGCTTTTCAATCTTTCAGGTTCAAAGGTAGGCGATGAAGTGAACGGACTGCAGGTAGTCAGCTTTCCTATGGTTCATGCCTCTGCATGTTCTTTTTTGTTAGTCTTACTACCGTTTGTTTTCGATCAGACATTCTAGTGCATGTATGAGTGTTTTTCTGCAATTCTACCACCTTTCGTACTGCACCTATTTGAGTAATCTACAATTCTACATGACGAGGTGTGAAAAATTCAACAAAAAAATTAGGCCAAAGTACACCAGGGGTGTCAATATTTGTATACAGTACTCACTTTGGTGCCAATATTTTTTCTTGAATCACTTAAGTGCCAAATCGGAGAAACAAATGATCATCAATGTGTCGATTCTGCCCAAAAATAATTATTTAAGTGTTAATTCCGGTCAAATAGTACACGTGACATTTTTTTTATTAATTTTTTAATATTAAGTGTCAATTTGTTTTGAAAAAATCAACCTATGTGGCGTCCATGTGAACTGTTCAACTTAAATATAGTTCATTTTTTTTAAAAAAATTAAAATAAAAAAGAAAAATAGCCTAAAAAAAAGGAAGTAAGCTGAGTTTGCAACGACGAGGGCTATGAGCCCTCACCGCCATCCCTACCATTGTCGACAATTGTTGGCGAGGGGTGGAAAATGGCTGAGGGGGTTTATCAAGCCCTAGCGACCCCCGCCGAGGCCTCGCCAAGGTCGACGAGGTCAAGCCTCATCGTGGCTAAGCGCGACTGGCCTTGCCTAGTGACGGCTCGGCAATGCTTGGCCATCGCTAGATGAGGCTCGATGTTGCCCAGATTTGGATGAGGTCGGCCTTGCGTGGGTTTGTGAGATTGGCCACGTTCAGGCCTCGTCGACCTTGGTGAGGCCTTAGTGGGGGGTCGTTAGGGCTCAGCGATGCTTGGCCATCACTGGGCAAGGCTAGCAAGCGATGGTTGCAACAATTTTTTTTTTTTCATGTTTTTAATTTTTGGCTTTTTTATTGCTGAGTTGGAAGCTCCCGTGAACCATGCAAACAACATGTAGGATTTCTGATAAAGCTCACTGGAGTTGGCATTAAAATAAATATTTTTCAAAAAAGTTGATGCTTAAGTGATTCGAAAAAAAAAAAATATTGACACTGAATGAGCGCTGTACACAAATATTAGCATTCCTACTGTATTTCTGCCAAAAAAAAGTACAAAGATATTCTTATTTTTCAATGCAATGATTATCTCGGTGATATGCATAATCAATATTTAAAAAGTTAGATTTTTTTATTTCCAATTAAGCACGTTTAATAAAATGCATGGAGAAAACCCATGTAGTAGAACAATCTTTTCCATGTTTCTTCTTTTCTCTATTTATCAGGATTAAATAAAAATGTAACAAAAGGGCTTCATCTATGATCTATGGAATGGGAGCCCAAATTCATGTCCAAAGTCCATCAAAAGGCCCCCAACTTCTTGCTTTCCACTCTTCTTCCATTCCAGCCTTCCTCTTCCCAAACACCCCCTACTAAATTTATGCAGGTCTCTCTTCCCTTAATTTCTTCACCTGCTGTCGCGACCTAAAAAATCGGTTTCCCAATTTTTAAAGTTAATGGATTACCAAGTTAATTAAATTGAATTAACTAGCCTCGCTCGAACCCTCTCAAGTTCTACCAAATCGTGACTTAAGTTCAATTTCATCAAAAGAAGGATTTATCTTGGAGTCGCCACTAATCATTTTGGGTAGGTTGATTAGACACCTAAATAAAGCATCGGGAGAAATACTTTATTCCTACGAACCAGAGATTAATGAGTTCGGGGACTTGGTTACACTAATTTTTCAATTAATGCCCTTTCGGTACCAATTTCATGGAAAATGTTCAATTTGGCAAATGCAATGAATTCTCACTTGAAGTTCAAATGTGCAATTTTTTTTTTGGTTTTTTTTTATGACGAGGTAAGGAACTAAATTATATGCAATGCATGCGGTTTAATCTAAATATTTACAAAATAAGTTACGCGTGCAATTATCTACATGATGTGAAAATGTGCAACAAAAGCAAACCCCTTTTTTTTAGATTTTTTTTTAGAAAATATCACAACGTGCAATAAAAATCTCAAAATTGGATATGCAATTTATTCCAAAGCAATGCAATATGTCCAATAAGGTATAAACGAAATTAAAATCAATCCATTTAGGCAACAAAATCTCGAATATTCTAAATGATTAGAATCGTTACTTAATTTGGCGGATTTGATTATCGAACTCGGACCTCGGATTACCTCGTGGATCAAGATTGCGGATCGCGGCTCGCGGCTCGAACGACGGGGATGGACTCGCGGATTGTATTGGTCGATGAAGATGGTAACTCCGAGCTTCGAACTCTCGTTCCCCTCAATTCTCTCTTCTAAAAGAATTCTCTTATTTTTTTTGTTTTCTTTTTCTCTCTAAATTGTCTTCTCTCCCAAAATCTCTTTTCAAGTTTTTTCCAATCTCCAAAATCTTCCCAATTTGTCTCTAATCTCTCCAAAAAATTCTGCTCTTCAAGGCTCTCATTCTTCCTCCTTTTATAGCCTACTCCCCCATCTTCCTTTCTCTATCTTCATCTATCATTCTAATTTTTCCATTAACTTCATCTTCCCTTCTAATTCCACCATCTTCCCTTCTTTATCTCAATCTTCCCTTCTAATTCCACCATCCTCCATTCTTTATCTCCATCTTCCCTTCTAATTCACCATCTTCCATTCTAATCTTTCCATCTCCCATTCTAATTCTTCATCTTCCCTTCTAATTCTACCATCTTCCATTCTCCATCTTCCCTTCTATATCTCCCCTTCTCCATCTTCCTTTCTAATTTCTCCACTATCCCTAAAATTTTATGTATTTGCAATTCAGCCCCTGAAGTTTTATGTATTTACAATTCAGTCCCTGAAGTTTTATGTATTTGCAATTCAGTCTCTGTGGAAAAATTTCTTTTAAGTTCAAAACTTCATAAGCCTTTCGGCACACCTCCCTCACGCTCAATCCAATCGTTTGTCAATTTAAGCTCAAATCCTCCGTCGTTAGTCATAATAAAATGCATGAAAAAATTAATTTTTGGTGAGAACAAATTTTCATTTTTTTATGTACTTAAGTGAATGAATTTTAAAAAGTCAAAATTTAGGTGTCAACAGCTGCCCCTCTTTGAGCGGAGACTCGTAGAGGTTTCGCTCAAAGACAAAATTGAACCTAAATTTTGAAAATGCAAATGAATGATGATGATAATTTTTGATTTTTTTTTGTGGGGGAGTTTTAATCCCATTTTATATGCAAGTGCAATGATGCATGATGTGCAGGACTGTAAATAACATGTGTTAAGATTTCTCTGCTCCGAGAAAACGGATTAAAGAAACCTGCACATAGATCACATATAAAATGTCGGTCTTACCAGACACTTCATAATGCTAGTAATTCCCTTAAGCTCCAGGCATTTTATGGATGCAAGAATCTTAAGGTAGTGGTGCCTATCCATTACCAGAGGTTTCCCCCTGATGCGAGAAAGCGCAAGACCTGTAAGGGGATGTGTCCACTGCATCTCTTCGAGTGGAGTCACATAGTTTCTTTCAAGATCATTAGAGCTGGTCCTTGATGATCTGAAAGGGTATCAAAACCATAAGAGCATGTCGATTATGGTTTTTGATAAAATTTGTCGAGACCACGAGAGCATGTCGATCATGGTTCGAACAAGCATCCAGACACAAGAGCATGTCAATTATGAACTGGATGGATAAGATCAAGAACATGAGAGCATGTCGATCATGAACTTGATAGGGTACCAAAATCACAAGAGCATGTCGATTATGATTTTGATAAAATTTGTCGAGACCACAAGAGCATGTCGATCATGGTTCGAACATGTTTTTCATGCAGGTCACAAGAGCATGTCGATTATGAACTGGACAAAATTTAGAAATGTGCTTTCTCATTGGTGAAAACTCAAAGTTTGCGATTTTTGAAAAGGGTTAGAAAACTTACCTGGGTTTTCTGGGTAGTTGAAAGGTAGACTTCTTTCAAGATCATTAGAGCTAGTCCTTGATGATCTGAAAGGGAACGAGATCACTAGAGCTGGTCTTTAATGATCCAGAAGAGTTTCGAGATCGCTAGAGTGGGTCTTGGACAATCCGAAAGGGAAATGTGCCGCCAATCTTACAGGGCGGTGATCACATCGAGAGGGTGTGCTACACGAGCCATGTCAGTGTAAACACAAGATATTCAAAAATGGGTTCAGAAAACTTACCTGAGAGCTTGGAAGGTGGCCAGGTGGACACTTGCCAGCATGTCTTTGTTCATTCAATCATCCTTGGATGGATTTCAAGACCTCATGAGATAACTCGAATATTAGGGATGCATGTGCTTAAACAATGTTTAGATGTAACATATATAGGCATGCATGTTGAAATTAATTCAGTGGATTTATGCAAAACTATTCTGTCAAGTTTGCATTACCAATTCTGTTCAAGGAGGTAATTACATTGTGAATACCTCGAATGTACTCTGAATGGGGGACTTCAGTCCGAAAGGGCTTTCCCTACTCTTGAGGAAAGCTATTTATCATACTGTAGGATTCAAGAGAAATCACTCAATCTTACCATCATCATCTTCAACAAGGGTCTGAGTAATCTCGCAATTGGTACTACCGAGCCGATCTGGAGGTCTTGATTAGGACCGTAATATAGGCTAGGTCAATGGTTTACCAAATGGGACTCCTGTGGAGTCAAGGCCTTTTTTAAAGAAGATCTTCATCATCTGCTTTGGGTTTATAAGTCAAGAACCCTGCAAAAATGAGAGAGAAATAATCTTGCTCGAACTTCTTCGAGCGATGCTTAAAATCATTCAACTCTACGTTAATTCATGTGCCCTAATCAGAAGAGACTTTGAAGGGTTGTAACGTAGGTTAGGATTTGGGACTGAGAAAAAGGCTCGCTTTGGCTTAGAAAATATATGAGAATGGCTTGATGCTAGTGATCATTGCTGTCTTATCACCGATCTTGGCCTTCTGAAATTGATTTCAAGATGTGCCATCACTGCTCGAGGATAGAGCTTCCATTGATGATTGCAACTTCCATTTGACTCTCTTGGAGACTTTTTCTTTACAAGTCTGTCATTTAGGATTTTCAAAACAAATGAACAAGGATTTGAATGGGCATTGGCCTCGCTTTTGATAGGCATTTTGCTTTTTATTGCCCGGGATTTTCTGTAGGATTAGCTTTTGCTTTTCTTAATCCCGATTCCCATTTTCTTTCTTGAGAGAGAGCTATTTTTTGACACCTATCTTTCTTTTCTTTGTAAGGAATGATGCTAGACACTACATGAGAAATCTAGCATACGAGATGAGTTCACTTGGGGATTCTTTACTGCTCCGGTCTCTTCAGTTATGTTCCTTGGTGATGACGTCATCTTCAAATTGGAATGAGCAATGATCACCAACGGGGTTCGAGAAATGAATATACAGGCTCAATTGGGCTGTACAATGGATGTAGTGTATAGGATAGAGAAATGAATGCTCTTCATCATCCTAAGGCACTTGAATTGAAGTTCGAGTAAAATGCAAAGCAAGACCCGAAGATTGATGCTAGTTTGAGCAAGAGAATTTCTAACCATTTACCTCATGTTGTTGCTGGAATTACCTCGTCATGCCCCAATGTAGGGTGGTTCTTGACAGGGTTGAGAAAATGAAGCCGCCGCTCAAAGAGATTTGCAATGGACACCTGTAGTGTTTAGGTAGAGAAATGGATGCCTCTGTCACTTCTGCTATCGTATCTTTTGCGAGAAAACTCATCGCCTCGAGGAATGCGGATCCTGACTACCGCTCATTTCACTGGGGATTAAATTGCAGGACGTGTATGGGAATGGCTTGCCTTTCATCATCCTGTCATGCCCCATTCTGTACATTCAATGTATCATATGCAATTTATGTTCCTTATCCTAAGTTGGAAAATTAAACATGAAGAATAATCATGTATAAATCACACAATGTGAAAGCATTTTTTCAATCAGGCAGATGTAGCAATTAATCAGAATTGCCATGCTTCTCAAAAACAGATTAAGGGGAATCTAAATTGCCCCAAGACATGCGAGCGAATCAAACGAGTTTGAGTCGAGGATGAGCTCATTCTCATGTTTGCCCCAAAGTATGCTCGCTCTAGTTGTGATATGGCGAAGATCAACATGGTTGGTCGAATTCCCTTGTTTACCTCATTTCCATCAGGATGGATCGCATCAGGCGATCATGACTTTTGCCAAAATTGGGAATTGCCCCAGACATAGTTACTGCTGGGAATTTGATTTTGAGTTTTGGCAGATGACTCGTTTCCACATCGGATCCCACACGAGGAAAATGTGCATGAAATATGATATTAAGATGATGGAGAAACTTCGATTTTGATTTGCTTCAATGGTAGTAATCAAAGACATGTCTTCTAGCTTGGCACCTGCAAGAAGAAAATTAGGCGTCACTTTGGAAGACACGTGAGAAGGAGAGAAGACACTTCCTTTTTTCAAGTTGGAGCTCGCTATCAATTTGCCCCCATTCTCAATCAGGCCAGGCTTTGGCAGAATCCAAAATTGCCCCGTACATGCCCTAGCTGGGAATTTGACTTTAGGAATTTGGTGGACAAGGACTTTTCAATTTGCCCGGTGTTCCTTTAGCTGACGTCGCATGGTCAAAGGGTCGGTGAAGCAAAGATTTGCTTTGATCGATTGATATCAAATAACTCATGAGATTTTTTGTGAAAATCTTGATGAACAAGTCATGCAAGCATGCAAGAAGACTCTGGGGATCATAAGTTGTCTTTGTCCATGTGAATGAGTTGTAGAAACTTTGGCACCTGCTTTGAGAATTCCAAGATTTTTCTTTGGATTTTATTGAGTTTTAAGAGGAAGGGATACTTACCTATCTGGCACAATGATGACCCCTGCAAAAATGAAAGGGAATGTGTTAGTATATGTTCTCATATTCTGGAAAAATTTAGAACGATACTGCTTTACCCTTGTATGTACTTCTTGTGAACTTGAAATGAAGAAATCCCTTCATTTGGACCAAATTGTATGTCCGTCAAGTGGGCGACATCTGGAATTGCGTCTTAGATTTGGCAAATTAAACATGCAGAATAGTCATGCATAAATCATGGAATGTGTAAACACAATGCAGATGTGAAGATTTTTTTTTTGCATCACGCGTATTTGCAGAATGTACAAGTATGGAAGAAAATTCTCAGGGATGGGAGAATTTGAATTGCCCCTGGGGGTTGTCTCCTTCGACATATTAGTGTAAACGTTTCCTGTCAAAAGGAAAGGAGACGTGTTAGCTAGTATTGGAAGGGATAAACTGGAAACTGTTGACACCTGATCTTTAATCATTTTTTCTATTGCTAAAGTAATAAAAAATCCATAAAAATTCATAAAATTGAAAAATTAACTTTGGGGACCTTAGCCAAGCCTAGGGAACCAATTTTGACCAAAAAATGATTTGTCATATTTTCAGTATTTTTACGTATTTTTTATTTATTTATTTTCAAAAATTAATAGAAAATCCATAAAAATTCATAAAATTGAAAAATCAACTTTGGGAACCTTAGCCAAGCCTAGGGAACGAATTTTGACCAAAAAATAATTTTTCATATTATATATATTTTAATTTTTAAAAAAAAAATACAAAAAATATTTGAAATTTTTGAAAAAATAACATTTGAGGCCAAAAAATACACAAAGATAGTTAATATTTTTATTTTAAATCTATTTTCATATTGGCCATCGCAAATTCAGAAAAATCCAATTCGAGTCACGTGTTCCTTCACGAGTATAATCTCGAATCGGGCCTAAAAAAATTTAATTTGAGTCAACTTATTTTTAACTTTCACTTTTTATGAGTTGTGACATTGTCTTCTAATATTTTAAATTTTCATCTTGGCCCAATTATACCCAGAATGACTTAATTTTGCAAAAGGGCTTTAATTAAATTATGCATTATTTTCAGCGACAAGAAATGAGCTTAAATTTGACATGTGGTAAATTTTGGTGTGTCAAAAATTGTGAGGAGATTTGGACTTAAAGAAATATATTTTTTCAGGGACTAAATTGTAAATACTTAAAATTCAAGGACTAAAGTGCAAATACCTAACTCTTGAAGGATTATTTTACAAATAATAAAAAGAAAAGTTAGTGGATAAATTAGAATAGAGAAGGGAAGATGAAGAAGAGGAGATGAAGAAGAGAAGTTGGAGAAGAATGGATGGAGAAAATAAGATAAGAATAGAGAAGGGAAGATGGAGATGAAGAAGAGTTAGTAGAGAAATTAGAATGGAAGATAAGAATAGAGAAGGGAAGATGGAGATTAAGAAGAGTTAGTGGAGAAATTAGAATGGGAGATAAATATGGAGAAGGGAAGATGAAGATGAAGAAGAGTTAGTGGAGAGATTAGAATGTGAGATAGAGATGGAGAATGGAAGATGAAAATGAAGAAGAGTTAGTGGAGAAATTAGAATGGGAGATAGAGTTAGTGGAAAAATTAGAATGGGAGATAGATGAGTAGGTTATAAAAGGAGAAAGAAGTGAGCTTGAGAAAGGATTCTTGGGAGAGAAAATTTGAAGTGTTTGGGAGAATTTTTTGGAGAGGAAATTTTGGATGTTTGAGAGAGTTTTGGGAGATTGAAGAAAAATTCGAGAAAAAGAAAATACCAAAAGAGAGAGAATTTTGAAGATGATGGGAGTTTAAAGCTAGGGGTTATCATCACAAATTCCTTCATCGATCAATATAAATCAAGAGTTCATCCTCGTCAACGAGCAAGCAAATTCGAGCTAAGTGTTTTTATTTATTCATTTATTTATGATTTTACTCGCAAATTAGCATAAATTGTATACACTTTCTCCATCTCTTTTTTTCCCCATATTTTATGTCAGGAGAAGGATATCTCTACGTCAACAGCAAAAATCTCGTAGAGATGCAAAAATCGGCCCAGACAAGCTCCTAAACTGTCCACCGATTTCTCAACTGATCTGTGACTAAAAGTCCCTCTTAATTCAAAAGAAACTCTCTATATTGGGAACATAGAGAGGGAAAATCAATTATAGAAATCCCTCCAAAAAAAATGGGAGATAAGTACTCTTTCCACTCTTCTGGTTTTAGGTGCAGATTAGCACATATTTTGTATACTGACACTTCACTTTATTTTATGTCAGGAAGCCGCAGCTCTATATCAATGGTCAACCCTGTGGAAGCACAAAATCGGCTTGGAGGAGTCCTCAAGCGCGAACAAATTTCAAATTGTTGAATCAATTCGTTGTATTTCATTTTAAAGAATTCATACCCCAGAATAGAGAGGACAAAGTCCATCCGCAATTTAAATACCTGCACCATAAATCCCAAAGGGAAGAGCCAAGCCAATGCTTAGCCTCCCATTGGAGGTTTTTACTTACAGTAGTTAAATACCTGCAACTTAAATACTTGTACCTTAAATCCCAAAGGGAAGAGCCAAGCCAATGCTTAGCCTCCCATTGGAGGTTTTTACTTACAGTAGTTAAATACCTGCAACTTAAATACCTGTACCTTAAATCCCAAAGGGAAGAGCCAAGCCAATGCTTAGCCTCCCATTGGAGGTTTTTACTTACAGTAGTTAAATACCTGCAACTTAAATACCTGTACCTTAAATCCCAAAGGGAAGAGCCAAGCCAATGCTTAGCCTCCCATTGGAGGTTTTTACTTACAGTAGTTAAATACCTGCAACTTAAATACCTATACCTTAAATCCCAAAGGGAAGAGCCAAGCCAATGCTTAGCCTCCCATTGGAGGTTTTTACTTACAGTAGTTTAAATACTTGCAACTTAAATACCTGTACCTTAAATCCCAAAGGGAAGAGCCAAGCCAATGTTAGGCCTCCCATTGGAGGTGTTTATTCATTGTCATGTACTTCCTATAATTTAATTTTTGAATCATCAGACCTAAAAGATAAGTAGGTTGTAATATTGCACAGAAGTCGTTAACACACTCCCTCTTTCGGCTTCAGGGAATCTTTAACACTTAAAAAAATATAACAAATAAAAATATATATCATCCATGCATCCTATTTAAAAAGTGAAAATACAAAAGAGAATACCCTACTAGAGCCTTAGGAATAAACCAAGCCTGAGTTGCCGAATTAGGATATCCATGAAATTAAGGTACCGAAAGGGCATTAGTTTTAATTAACTAGTGTAACCAAGTCTCCGAGCTCATAATCTATGGTTCGCAGGAATAAATTAGTTCTCCCGCTAATTTATTTAGGTTTCTAATCGACCTACCAAGAACGATTAGTGGCGACTCCAAATTTCAAAATCATTTAAACAAAAACCAAAGTTGCGATTCGGTAGGGCTTGGGAGGGTCCGCGTTGGGTTAGTCAAATCTAATTAACCTAATAATCCGTTAACCCCTTTAAAATTTAAAATTTTTTTAGAGGGTCGCGACAGCTTAGCGACTCCGCTGGGGAGAGAGATTTTTAAATTTTCGAAAAAAGATACCAATTGGAATACTTAAATTTTTTTGAAATTTTAAGAGTCTTAGTGGACTTAGGCCAATGAAAATTTCATGCATATCTCGCTTCTGGCGATATTGTTTGGGACTCATTTTATAGGTGTTATATGTTTTTGCAGGATGGGAGTTATAAGGGGCGGAGTGTTTGGCTAACCCCTTTGTTTTGCAGGCTCGGTGTTGGGTTTATTTGTTTAATTTCGCACATTTTTAGAAGCGCTGTTTTGATATCAATTGTTGTGCATGTCTTGCATACTCTGAGGATCACGACACCTGCACACACAAGCGTCTAAACCCAAGTCGCGAAATTCTTCCTAGAAAACCATAGATAGGGATCGAATATGCAAAGCTCTTGCGTCGATTGCGCTCGGGTTGACCATATTTTATTCCTCTCATTATCTGAATTGACAATTCTTCCCATTGTGATTTGATTGCGCGGAGGGTAAGTTTGTCAATTCAGATAGTGGGAGCCTTTTTAGGTCCATACCTTGTCTCTCCTTCTTTTATTTTCTAGAGTCCACTCCTCACTTGAGTCATGCGCATGACTATGTGATTTGCATTTCTCCAAGGTAAAAGTAAGTTCTCTAATTTTATCTTGTATTTATTTTTGGTCGGTCCATGCTAGGTGTTAGTCAGTTTTTGAGCTTGATATTACGACCATTCTTTTTAAAAGAAAATAAAAATTAAATTTGTCCCTCATTTCTTTTAAATTTTTTTTTTGAAAAAATGATGTAAAAAAATCCATTCATGGGAATTTTATTAACCAATAAGGGATTTTTGTCATATTTTTATTGCTTCAATAAAAATGAAATTTTCCTGAAAAAATTTTCCTCTGAAAATTTCAATAAAAAGAAAAATTCCTTAAAAAAAAAACTCTAGTAGACATCAAGTGATTTTATCACATTTTTCAAATTATAAAAACTTGCAAGAAAATTCTTCTCGAGAAATTCGCTCATGTTTTTCTAAGAAAATTTTCTCTAAATAAAATTAGACTAATTGACCAATAAGAGATTTTTGTCATGTTTTTTTCTCTCCAATAAAAATGAAATTTTCCCGACAAATTTTCCTCCGAAAATTTATTTCGATAAAAAGAAAAATTCCTTTAAAAAAAAACATCAAGTGATTTTATCACATTCTTTCAAATTATAAAAACTTGCAACAAAAATTCTTTTCGAGAAATTCGCTCATGTTTTTCTAAGAAAAGTTTCTCTAAATAAAATTAGACTAATGTCTCGGGGGAATTTCGTTAACCAATAAAGGATTTCTGTCATGTCTTTCCTGCTTCAATAAAAATAAAATTTTCCTGACAAATTTACCTCTGAAAATTTATTTTGATAAAAAGGAAATTCCTTCAAAAATTTTAGTAAACGTCAAGAGACTTTGTCACATTCCTTTAAAAAAATAAAAAAAAAGAATAATAAATCTGAAAAAAATTCTGTATCAGAAATTAACCCATTTCTTCCTAAGGAAATTTTTTTTTCTTTCTTCTGATTTCTCTATAAAATAGAAAAAAATCAAATTGGACTAATATAGGAGTCATGGACCGACATTTCTTGTGTCGCATACTAATTATATCCTTTTCTTTTGCAGGGAGATCCTAGATACCCCAGACGGGTGTAAAAATTAAGTTCAATAATATATCAAGAATCATCTTCAGAAATACCAAAAAACGAAAAACACCGAGGCTTCAACCGTTAATTCTGGGGGGCAAACGAACATTGTCCATCTTTGACAGACAAAGTTGTGTCAATCCGTAAACTTGTATGGGCAGTGTATTCTGATATGACGGTGGATTTATACTGATTAAACATGGGGGCATATTTAATGTATTGCAGAGGATCCCGCGTCTTTTGAAAAACAATATGGATTATATAATCAGAACCCATGAAACAAATACCTTTACCTGATCAAATCAACCAGAGACCGGTCTTAAAATTTCCTCTTATCCGAAACATGCGGAGGGCTTTAGAGGACCGAGGTTCTATTAATGAACGTGGCCCACAGGAATTTCTCCCGACGCTACAGGCGACCGACACGAGCAAGTGGACGCCGAAAGAAACAAAATATGGATAAAAGTGGGCACACAACTGGTGGCCGGATTTACTACCAGCGCACTGATCGAGTTGTCATAGCGTTATTGTTCGTGATCTCAAGATGGATAGTGGGGGCCACCGCCGAACCCATCATCAATGTTCTCGATATCATCGTCTGGAGCAATTAAACAAGAACATCAAGAAGAACATTAAGCCTCGACATCTTCGGTACCTCAAATCGTTCTGTTATGCTATGCGGAAGAAACGATAGCAGGAAAATTAAAAAAAAACAAAACAAAACACGTGAAGCTTTTCTTTCATTCCATTCATCAAAGAGTATTACAACAACTCACTGGGGAGGAAAGGTAAAGCCAAACTGGGCCCTGATGACCATTACGAAAGAGCTCAACTGACTCTCCAAACAGTTGATGCTCTGGATGCACCGGGCGCTCTCGGGATCAAGCTCCGCGAACCTAAAGAAGAGGCGATCGCACTTCTCTTTAACCTGGGCCATAGTGGCCTCGTAATGCTCAACGGCAAACTCCAGGTCCGGAACCGCTGCCCTCTCGAAAGCAATGTCTGCCGTAATGTCATCAAGTTTCTCCTGCAGCCAACCACATTTACACCTCATCACAATATTGCCTGGCTCCTGTTCGGCGTAAGTTCGGACCAAGGCCAGACGGTCCACCAACTTTCCCCTCTCACGAACCAGCCACGAAAGCTGATCGTTGGCAAACTTGAGGGCCTTTTTGTGATTATCAGCCACAAACGTAACTGTTGCCAGACGCTCGTGCCGGTCTCGGTAACGGGCTTTCACGACGGCGGTCACAAGGACCGTCTCATAAGCACGGTTATAGGCAGCCAGAAAATTGATGAAGAGGGTCGAGAAGTTCCGGTACTCCTTCCCTAGTTGGGTACCCTCAATAGAAGCAGCGTCCACGGTCCTAAATAAACCGAGGATTTCAGCCTCAACGGTAGAGTTTTTGGCTATATGAGCGTAACCTCTACCAAGAAGATTGTAGAGTCTCTCCCACCCAGCTAGGATTTCGGCGGATAAGGTATGGTTAGGAGAATTGGCCATTTTTGAAAGCAGAATACGAAAGAAAGGGGGAGAGAGGTGAGGCAGATGAGCGGAATGCGAAGATGGTAATCTGCTTTGAAGTAAATATTGATTTCATAGTGACGGTATCAACCAGTCAAGATTTCTCTTATCTACCATTCTCTATTGGCACCACCCTCGTTGGCTCGAATTCCCATCAGATGGCGACTGCGAGCTAAGCGAGTCCGAAATCTCTGCAGAAAGTTTGACGAGACACCGCCACTTTGAAAAAGAAGACGGAAAGATGAGCTGAGTGGAAGACACGGCAAACGTTAGCGAAAAGGAGATACGACTTGTCTTCATTGGAGGACCCGCCAGTAAATCGACGGTGGAGATCTTGACAGGGGCCCTCTATCACGAAAAGAAAAAAGAAGACAAACTGAGCGAGAAACAAGGATTTCCCCTTTGATCAAAAGATGAATATCAGATTTTCTCCCTCGGAAAATCTAATAGCGCTGCCCGTGAAGAGGGAAGTCGTTGCTATTGCCAGAGAGAGAACTTGTCCCCATTTGATAGTCAGAGTTCATTCGCAAGAACTCGCAGGAGAAAGATAGAGAGGAAGGAGTTCTCGTGGGAGAGGAATTCAAAACCTTCACCATCAAAGCATCGGCTTTCAAAGCCTGTTATGAGAAGGCATCAACGATCTCGTGATCCCTCAAGTCCGAGAAGACATCCCGAGGCGGTCTCGAATCGGCAGTCCTAGATCTAGAAATATGTCGAGTATTAGGGGAACGGGCGCATATTCAACCCTGGTCAAAGCTGATGAAGTTCCTTACCCTGAGGGTCTACTGGTCATGGCCATTGACGGTAATCCAGTCTCTCTGTCAATCCTTGTTACCGTATTAAGAAAATGCCGGTATAAGGTTGTAGCTCAAGCAAAGGCGACAGAGGCCTTAGAGATATTAAGGAGGAGTAGTGACCCGTTTGATATCGTCCTCACCGCCATAGTAAGGATTGACATGGATGTTTTCACTCTCTTGGAAGTCATCAATTCTAAATTAAACATGCCAGTCTTCGTAATATCGGCAAGCGATGATCAGCAAGCCCTAATGAAGGCTGTCTTAAATAGGGCCCAAGACGTCGTAACGAAACCAGTTAGAGTTCAGATGCTTCAAAACATATGGCAGCACGTGGTAAGGAAGCAATTGCACGACCATGAGAACAAGCATCAAGCCTTCAATTTTGTTCCAAGCAACTGGAGAAAGAAGATGAGTTGGTCTCCCGAGCTGCATCGTATGTTTGTTAATGCAGTTCAGCAGCTAGGAATAGATTCGGCACGGCTGCAACATATACTGGAAATTATGAAGGTAGAGGGACTCACTAAAGCCAATGTTTCGAGTCATCTTCAGAAGTACAGAAAAAGGGTGAGAGAACACAATGCAGCTCAGAATCAAGAAAACCAAGGCGAGACTGATCCAAGCTTGAACGTCGAGTCTCCTCGCCACCATAAGTTCCCCAGGTTAGCATGGGGCGAGCCATTTCCCATCATCAACCAAGCTAGTAGCCATGCCATCAATCCCCCAAGCGTTAATCAAAGTATCCCCCAGAATCACCCTAATGCTCTTCAAGAGTATAGACCGCAGGAGCAGTGTATTCAGATTCCTTGGTTTGAGCACCAACCTGTGGCTAGAACTCATCCCATGATCAGCGCGTCTGCGCAGCTAGAGAATCAGACAAGAAGTTATCCTGAGCACTTCCACTTCTCTAATCCTCGAATGGAAGGAGTTTTTGGCAGCAGGACAGTTGGTGATTCCCACACTTTCTCGAGTAATGATGAAGGCTCCAGCATGAGAAGTCAAATTGCTCCTGGCGAGGACAGAATGAGAAATCTACCGCCAGCATTTGCCAACAACAATGCCCAATTCGAGCATCAGTTGCTGGAAGGTTCAAGAGATTACCCAGATGATGAGCTTACTGCCCTGGTCAACCAGTTTAGGGTTGACAGACGTCCTAAGCCGCGATCAGGAGCCAGTGAGTAGGGACTCTCAAACATCGGTTATCCACACCCGAACCAACACGAGACTAGCTGATTATCGAAGAGCCACAGGAGAGGCAGAACTGACCTTGAATAAGTGCACCTTTCATTTCATGCTTAATTCCCCTGCGTATGATATTTTCCAGCTTTCTAGGTGTCTCGATTTAATTCAAGGACAAGGGGGCAATTTATTTATCCCGTCGAATGCGTGAATCCCTTTTTATGCTAGATTTAGGGCGGATCAATTTGTGGCAACGTCGCTGACTGCCATAATGAGAAATGTTGAATGGCCTCACGTAGGGAAATTTCAAGTGAAAAGCCCAGGCGAGCTCGAAGATGGGTAACTGTGTGTCGTTCCAATTTACCCTCAATCGTTGCAAAATGCTAAATTGGATTTGTTCCATTCTCACCCAGGGGATTGCAAAGTGCCTCAAGAGTGTCGCAAAATGAAATGACCCAATGGAATGCAATAGGACTCATTCGCCTTCAAGGTAACCTTCAAATTAAAGGAGCCCTCCGGTCCACGGACCCGATGGCATGGAAAATGATGATGGTCCAAGGCAACCCGAAAGAAAACAAGGCCCAACTAAGCAAAGCACATATGTGGCAAGCTCAAAGTGAAGGGCAACTCGGGACATACAATTAAATCCAATCCAAATGAAGGAACTTCCTCAATTCAAATTCAATGGAAGTATACATAAGGGTAAAACAGTATCGTTCCAATTTTTCTAGAATATGAAGAACATATACTGCCGCATTCTCTTTCATTTTTGCAGGGGAAGTCTCTACTGGCCAAATTTTCCTGTCTACCATTCCCTATCAGTATCACCTCCGCTACTCGTCTCCAATCTCGAGCCAAGCAAATCCGACGTCTCTACGGAAAAGTTGGACGAGACGCCACTACTTTGAAAAAGAAATGATAAAAAATAAGCTGAGTGGGAGACAAAGACATTTTCGGCAGAAAAGAGATACGACTCGTCTTTATTGAAGAACTCGCCAGCAAATTGACTGTGGAGACAGCAACAAGGGGCCCCCTTCCACGGAAAGATGGAAGGAGATGAGCTGGGCGAGAGATACGATGAAAAGAAAATCGAGAAAGCCAGAACACTCGAGAAAGGCAATACAGTTGCTAAACCCACGTCTAATTTTAAAGGAGGCATCTTCTTGATAATTCTCATTCGTGCTCGAAAGAGAGATTCTCAAAGCATACGCAGTCTCCCAGAAAAATCCAGAGAGTGAAAATACAAGAAGAGATATCAAACTTTGAGAAATCGTTAACCAAATCGAAGATGTCTCAACCCAACACACTTGAAAGTTATCGTTACTTGCTGAATATGGGAGAGGAAGAGTTCGAAGCCATATTTGGGATCGAGCCTATGGAGCCCGGCCCTTCCACCGACGACGTCCAAGAGCCCGGTAAGGACAATGACAACAACGGTAAAGGTCAAAAGAAGCGTTACCGTCGCCATACTGAGGAGCAAGTACGAAAGCTTGAAGCTTTCTTCAGAACGTGCCCTATGCCAGACGGCAAACAAAAAATGGAACTGAGTCAAGAGCTAGGCCTTGAACCTTCGCAAATCAAGTTCTGATTTCAAAATAGACGAACCCGAATGAAGACTCGTCATGAGCACAACGAAGCCGAGTTTCTAAGAGTTGAAAATGAAAACCTCCGAGCGGAAAACAAGATGTATAAAGAGACTTTTGACTCCGCCACCTGCCCCAACTGCAATAGCCTCCTTCTCACCCTCGATGAAATGTATGATCTGAGGATCGAAAATGCACGTTTAAGAGGTGAGTTAGACCAATTTATAACAGGATCGAGTTCTGTTGGAGCAGGGTACAAAAGGACCAATGATACTGGATCAGTATCAATACCTCCCGAGGAAGAAGGGACAGATCACCACCAAGCGGACATTGACGATGATCTTTTCGCCATAATCAACCAGTTTGATATCGGTAAAGCATCGGGACTGTGATGCACTTGTTCAGCCAGTGACCACCAGACCTTCTATATGGCCGATGCATACCTAATTTGGGATGAAGCCAGCTGATCATGGGAGAGCCTGTAGAGGAAGCAGAACTGATCCTGAATGAGTGAATGTGTTTTATTTCCTTGCGTGATATGTTTTTCTGCTTTTGTGAATGTGTAAAAGCAAGGAGTAATAATCCGACTTCCCCCTATTAAATGCTCGAATCCGCCACCTCACCAATCTCGCGACGAATTGATGGCGAGTAAAAATCTGGATAAACCTGAAGGGTAACTCCGTATCGTTTCAATTTACCCTCAGTTGCTCCAAGTTTTAAAATTAAGCCCCTTCTATTCTCAGGAAATTGCAAATCGACCCGAGAACGCAATCATATCCGAATACAAGTTGAACAAAATTTGGGGGCAAATCGACTCATGGGCATTACCACGGGATGGACAGCTTCGGACAGAGGGATTGCAAATTACCTCGAGAAATACCATAACATGGCATAAGGTGATACAACAAGGCTGCTTTATCCCCAAAGATTAACCTTTGAAAGGATAGCCCCATGGACACCTATGGTCCAATGGACCGAATGGTATGGGGGATGACAGTAGGTCCGAAATATCCCGAGTTCGATCCCCGAGGGTGGGGAATGTTGTATGTATTATAAATAAATGAAACAACTTTTTGTGCATTTCTTTTTGCAAGCAGGAATACTCGACGAGTAATACCGAAGTCAATATTTTGCTACATTCTCGGCTTAATGGTGAAGCATCCAACAAAAGTCGAAGAAAACTCAATCCAGCAAAATTGGTAAAAGACTTGTCCAAGGCATTCAAGATGAAGGGTAAATCAGTATCGTTTCCAATTTATCCCTTTTAATACTGGTTGACATGTCTCCTTTTCTTTTCACAGGAAATATTTATACTAATATTTAACATGTTGAAGGAGACAAATCCAAAAGAAAAGTATGATCACCTGACAAGATCTATTCTGGTGAAAAATGGGGCAAATTGATCGCAAGCTCTGAAACGAAAAAGCAAATATGTCTTCCTTATCTCGTTTGGTTTCAAGAATAATTTCTCTGCTTCTTGCAGGGGCATTAAACAAACCAAAATGCTCCATCGCCCATATGCTTCATCGCGCAGGGGTAAAGTTTGAGACAAACCACCCCTCGACATAAGGAGTAGGCTTCCCAATTTGTTCGGTCCGCCCACATACCAGGGGCAATTTAAATTCGCCCATATTTGCACATTATATAAACACACGTGATGCTAAAAAATTGTCACATCTGCATTGTGCTTACACAGTTCATGAATTATGTATGACTATTCCGTGTGTTTAACTTACCAACTCCAACTTAGAGCATAAACTGCACAGGAGATATCAAATGTGCAGAATGGGGCATGACAGGATGAGGAAAGGCAAACCATTTCCACACAGGTCTAACATTTTGATCTACAGATAAACAGCCTTTCTCCAGAGTGAGAAAAAGCCATTTCGGAATGAAGTCCCCCATTCAGATTACATTCGAGGTGTTCATACTATAAGAACCTCCTTAAACAGAAGTGGTAATGCAATACATGATCTATATGTTGATCGATTGCATCATGAGTTATTACATAGACTGCCTTTAATTATGGCAAACTTAGCTGAACAATTTTGTATGAACCAATGAACGCATTGATGAAAATGCTTGCACATGTTAGCTCTGACATTGCCCGACAGGCAACACATTCCCGGTGTTTGAGTTACCTTCCAAAGTCTTGAAATTCATTCGGCGAAGCCACCAAGCATTTCTTCCAAATTCTCGGCGAACCAATGAACAAGCCTGGTTGTCCAGAAGCCACCAAGCATTTCTTCCAAATTCTCAGGTAAGTATATCTTCAACCAGAACCTTTCAAGAGAATGAATCCTAACGGTTGTTGGGATACTCGAATCCATTGCGGTATATACAGGTATCCACATTCTTCAATAAAGCATGATTTGTCTCAAGGACAGAAATGTTCGAGACCTTTTGATCTCTGCCTCTTTGGTTTATTCCTAAAACGACAGGAGAATATAATTTGGGTTTGAGCTTCTGCAGGATTCCTGGTCTCCCCAGATTTCAGAATGGCACCCTTTGAGGTACATAAAGTCCTTCTTACAGGCAAATCAAGTCCTTCTTACAGGCAAATCAAGTCCTTCTTACAGGCATAAAGTCCTTCTTACAAGCAAACCAAGTCCTTCTTATAGGCAAATCAAGTCCTTCTTACAGGCAAACCAAGTCCTTCTTACAGGCACCAAGTCCTTTTTACAGGCAAACCAAGTCCTTCTTACAGGCACAAAGTCCTTCTTACAGGCAAAGTAAGTCCTTTTTACAGGCAAATCAAGTCCTTCTTACAGGCACAAAGTCCTTTTTACAGGCAAATCAAGTCCTTCTTACAGGCAAACTAAGTCCTTCTTACAGGCAAACAAAGTCCTTCTTACAGGCACAAAGTCCTTCTTACAGGCAAACCAAGTCCTTCTTACAGGCAAATCAAGTCCTGCTTACAGGCAAATAAAGTCCTTCTTACAGGCAAAGCAAGTTCTTCTTACAGGCAAATCAAGTCCTTCTTACAGGCACAAAGTCCTTCTTACAGGCAAATCAAGTCCTTCTTACAGGCACAAAGTCCTTCTTACAGGCAAACAAAGTCTTTCTTACAAGCAAATCAAGTCCTTCTTAAAGGCATAAAGTCCTTCTTACAGGCAAATCAAGTCCTTCTTATAGGCAAACTAAGTCCTTCTTACAGGCAAACCAAGTCCTTCTTACAGGCAAACCAAGTCCTTCTTACAGGCAAACCAAGTCCTTCTTACAGGCACAAAGTCCTTCTTACAGGCAAATCAAGTCCTTCTTACAGGCACAAAGTCCTTCTTACAGGCAAATCAAGTCCTTCTTACAGGCACAAAGTCCTTCTTACAGGCAAATCAAGTCCTTCTTACAGGCATAAAGTCCTTCTTACAGGCACAAAGTCCTTCTTACAAGCAAATCAAGTCCTTCTTACAGGCACAAAGTCCTTCTTACAGGCATAAAGTCCTTCTTACAGGCAAATCAAGTCCTTCTTACAGGCATAAAGTCCTTCTTACAGGCAAACAAAGTCCTTCTTACAGGCAAATCAAGTCATTCTTACAGGCACAAAGTCCTTCTTACAGGCAAAGTAAGTCCTTTTTACAGGCAAACAAAGTCATTCTTACAGGCAAATCAAGTCCTTCTTACAGGCAAAGCAAGTCCTTCTTACAGGCACAAAGTTCTTCTTACAGGCAAAGCACCAAGTCCTTTTTACTGGCACCAAGTCCTTTCTACAGGCACCAAGTCCTTCTTACAGGTATCTCCATGTGGTGACCTACCATACGGGTCAAATCTCAATCAAAATTTAATCAGTAGAATCCTTTTATTAGGAATCTACCATGGTACGACCCACCATACGGGTCAAATGGTATGACCCACCATACGGGTCAAATTTTAATTCAATTTTTAATCAGTAGAATCCTTTTATTAGGAATCTACCATGGGTTGATCCACCATACGGGTTCAAGTTCAACCACCCTAAAGTTTTTTTATATAACGAATCCTTAGGTTCTCATTTCATTTTCAGTGGAACAATCATGTCACGACTCTTTTTATTTCCTTGTATTGAGTCGATAAGAATTCAGGTGTCATCTCGTCTTTGAAATGAACCTCTACCGAGCTTCCTTTCAAAGAGGGGCAGCTGTTGACACCTGATCTTTAATCATTTTTTCTATTGCTAAAGTAATAAAAAATCCATAAAAATTCATAAAATTGAAAAATTAACTTTGGGGACCTTAGCCAAGCCTAGGGAACCAATTTTGACCAAAAAATGATTTGTCATATTTTCAGTATTTTTACGTATTTTTTATTTATTTATTTTCAAAAATTAATAGAAAATCCATAAAAATTCATAAAATTGAAAAATCAACTTTGGGAACCTTAGCCAAGCCTAGGGAACGAATTTTGACCAAAAAATAATTTTTCATATTATATATATTTTAATTTTTTTTAAAAAAAAATACAAAAATATTTGAAATTTTTGAAAAAATAACATTTGAGGCCAAAAAATACACAAAGATAGTTAATATTTTTATTTTAAATCTATTTTCATATTGGCCATCGCAAATTCAGAAAAATCCAATTCGAGTCACGTGTTCCTTCACGAGTATAATCTCGAATCGGGCCTAAAAAAATTTAATTTGAGTCAACTTATTTTTAACTTTCACTTTTTATGAGTTGTGACATTGTCTTCTAATATTTTAAATTTTCATCTTGGCTTAATTATACCCAGAATGACTTAATTTTGCAAAAGGGTTTTAATTAAATTATGCATTATTTTCAGCGACAAGAAATGAGCTTAAATTTGACATGTGGTAAATTTTGGTGTGTCAAAAATTGTGAGGAGATTTAGACTTAAAGAAATATATTTTTTCAGGGACTGAATTGTAAATACTTAAAATTCAAGGACTAAAGTGCAAATACCTAACTCTTGAAGGATTATTTTACAAATAATAAAAAGAAAAGTTAGTGGATAAATTAGAATAGAGAAGGGAAGATGAAGAAGAGGAGATGAAGAAGAGAAGTTGGAGAAGAATGGATGGAGAAAATAAGATAAGAATAGAGAAGGGAAGATGGAGATGAAGAAGAGTTAGTAGAGAAATTAGAATGGAAGATAAGAATAGAGAAGGGAAGATGGAGATTAAGAAGAGTTAGTGGAGAAATTAGAATGGGAGATAAATATGGAGAAGGGAAGATGAAGATGAAGAAGAGTTAGTGGAGAGATTAGAATGTGAGATTAGCACATATTTTGTATACTGACACTTCACTTTATTTTATGTCAGGAAGCCGCAGCTCTATATCAATGGTCAACCCTGTGGAAGCACAAAATCGGCTTGGAGGAGTCCTCAAGCGCGAACAAATTTCAAATTGTTGAATCAATTCGTTGTATTTCATTTTAAAGAATTCATACCCCAGAATGGAGAGGACAAAGTCCATCCGCAATTTAAATACCTGCACCATAAATCCCAAAGGGAAGAGCCAAGGCAATGCTTAGCCTCCCATTGGAGGTTTTTACTTACAGTAGTTAAATACCTGCAACTTAAATACTTGTACCTTAAATCCCAAAGGGAAGAGCCAAGCCAATGCTTAGCCTCCCATTGGAGGTTTTTACTTACAGTAGTTAAATACCTGCAACTTAAATACCTGTACCTTAAATCCCAAAGGGAAGAGCCAAGCCAATGCTTAGCCTCCCATTGGAGGTTTTTACTTACAGTAGTTAAATACCTGCAACTTAAATACTTGTACATTAAATCCCAAAGGGAAGAGCCAAGCCAATGCTTAGCCTCCCATTGGAGGTTTTTACTTACAGTAGTTAAATACCTGCAACTTAAATACCTATACCTTAAATCCCAAAGGGAAGAGCCAAGCCAATGCTTAGCCTCCCATTGGAGGTTTTTACTTACAGTAGTTTAAATACTTGCAACTTAAATACCTGTACCTTAAATCCCAAAGGGAAGAGCCAAGCCAATGCTAGGCCTCCCATTGGAGGTGTTTATTCATTGTCATGTACTTCCTATAATTTAATTTTTGAATCATCAGACCTAAAAGATAAGTAGGTTGTAATATTGCACAGAAGTCGTTAACACACTCCCTCTTTCGGCTTCAGGGAATCTTTAACACTTAAAAAAATATAACAAATAAAAATATATATCATCCATGCATCCTATTTAAAAAGTGAAAATACAAAAGAGAATACCCTACTAGAGCCTTAGGAATAAACCAAGCCTGAGTTGCCGAATTAGGATATCCATGAAATTAAGGTACCGAAAGGGCATTAGTTTTAATTAACTAGTGTAACCAAGTCTCCGAGCTCATAATCTCTGGTTCGCAGGAATAAATTAGTTCTCCCGCTAATTTATTTAGGTTTCTAATCGACCTACCAAGAACGATTAGTGGCGACTCCAAATTTCAAAATCATTTAAACAAAAACCAAAGTTGCGATTCGGTAGGGCTTGGGAGGGTCCGCGTTGGGTTAGTCAAATCTAATTAACCTAATAATCCGTTAACCCCTTTAAAATTTAAAATTTTTTTAGAGGGTCGCGACAGAAACGATATTGGTTTACCCTCTGTCTTGAATGCCTTGTACGATCCTTTTACCAGTTTTACTGGGTTGAGTTTCTCTCGATTTTCGTTGGACACTTCACCATCAGAACCAAGGTTGTGGCAAAGTATTGACTTCGGTCTCATTTGTCGAGTATTCTTGTTTCTTTCTGCAAAAAAGAAATGTGCAAAAAATTGCGTTATTTATTTACAACATTTACAATATTCCCCAACCCTGGGGATCGAACTCGAGACGTCTCGGACCACTGTCATTCCCTTATGCCATCCGGTCCACGGGACCGTAGGCATCCATGGTGGCTTTCTTTTAAGAGTTAACCGTTGAGAAGGCGTGGTCTTGCTACTTTGCATTGGGCAATTCCACATCACGATTCTTTTCAAGGCAATCTACAGTCCCTGCTAAGACAGAATAAATCAATTCAAAACTCAAGATGTTTATGGGCAAATTGGAATGATACAGAATTACCCATTTTTGAAATTGCTCGCGTCTTTTGCTCGTATTTCCTTTGTTTGATGCCGTCCCTTCAGTGATAATATTCTCGAATTGATTTGCTCCCAGTTTCATTCGACAAGAGGATTTCGTATTCGAGTACGGCGGTGTTCTCGGGTCAATTCACAAATTCCTGAGAATAAAAAGGGGTCCAATTTAAAATTGAAGCAATTGATGGTAAATTGGAACGATACGGAACTACCCTTCGAGTTTACTCGGATTTTTACTTGCCATTAATTCTTCTCCGAGTTTGGGGCAGTAACGGGTCAGAGCATTTAATAGGAGGCAGGCGGATTATTACTCATTGCTTTTACATAACTTACAAAAGCAGAAAAACACACAACGCAAGGAAATAAAACAAATGCACTCATTGGTTCTGCTTCCTCTGCAGGCCCTCCAGTGGTCAGCAAGCTTCATTCTGGATCGGGTATGCATCGGCTATATTGAAGGTCTGGTAGTCACTGGCTGAGCATGTGCATCACAGTCCCTATGCTTTACCGATATCAAATTGGTTGATTATGGCAAAAAGATCATCGTCAATGTCCGCTAGGTGGTGATCTGTCCTCTCTTTCTCAGGAGGTATCGATGCTGATCCAGTAGCATTAGTCATTTTATACCGTGCTCCAACAGCACCCGATCCTGTTATAAACTGGTCTAACTCACTTCTTAAATACGCATTTTCGATCCTCAGATCATGCATTTCATCGAAGGAGAGGAGGCTATTGCAGTTGGGGCAGGTGGCAGAGTCAAAAGCCTCTTTATACATCTTGATATCCGCTCAGAGGTTTTCATTTTCAGCTCTTAGAAACTCGGCTTCATTGTGCTCATGACGAGTCTTCATTCAGGTTCGCCTATTTTGAAACTAGAACTTGATTTGCAAAGGTTCAAGTCCTAGCTCTTGACTCAGTTCCATTTTCTGTTTGCCGTCTGGTATAGGACATGTTCTGAAGAAATCCTCAAGCCTTTGTACTTGCTCCTTAGTATGGTGACGGTAACGCTTCTTTTGACCCTTGCCGTTGTTGTCCTTATCTTTACTGAGGTCTTGGACGTCGTCGGCAGAAGGGCCAAGCTCCATGGGTTCGATCCCAAACATGGCTTCGAACTCTTCCTCTCCCATATTCAACAGGTAACGATAGCTCTCGAGAGAATTGGATTGAGACATCTTCAATTTGGTTGCTGATTTCTCAAGGTTTGCTACTCGCCTCCGATATTTTCACTCTCTCTGAATTTTTCTGAGCGATTACGTATGCCTTAAGACCCTCTTCCGAGCACGGCGTCTCTTTTTTTAAAATCAGGCGTGGGTTTAGCAACTGTATTGCTTCTCCTGAGAGTCCGGCCTTTCTCAACCCTCTTTTCTTATCGTGTCTCTCACTCGGCTCGTCTCCTTCCATCTTTGCGTGATAGGGGCCCCTATCGTTATCTCCACCGTCGGTTTTGCTGGCGAGTCGCTCGATAAAGACGAGCCGTCTCTTCTTTTTTGCCGAAAGTTTCTTTGTTCCCCACTCGGCGCGCCTTTTCTTTCTTTCTTTTTTGAAAGTGGTGTTGTCCTGTCAGACTTTTTCGCAAAGACATCTGATTCCCTTGGCTCGAGATTGCAAACTGCTCAGGATTTAAGCTGATGGAGATAACACCGAAAGGGGATGGCGGATAGGACAAACTGGCCGATAGAAACTGCCCCTGTGAAATTAGTATTTAAATTGAAGCAGATTATCGCCTCCGCATTCCGATCATCTGCCTCACCTCTCTCCTTCTTTCATTCATATTATACTTTCAAAAATGGCAAATTCTCCTAACCATACCTTCTCCGCCGAAGTCCTGGCTAGGTGGGAGAGACTTTACAATCTTCTTGGTAGGGGTTATGTTCATATAGCCCAAAACTCTACCGTTGAGGCTGAAATCCTCGGTCTATTCAGGACCGTAGACGCTGCTTCTATTGAGGGTACCCAACTAGGGAGGGAGTATCGGAACTTCCCGACTCTTTTCATCAATTTTCTGGCTGCCTATAACCGCGCTTATGAAACGGTCCTTGTGACTGCCGTCGTGAAAGCTCGTTACCAAGACCGGCACGAGCGTCTGGAAACAATCACATTTGTAGCTGATAATCACAAGAAGGCCCTCAAGTTTGCCAATGATCAGCTTTCGTGGCTGGTTTGTGAGAGGGGAAAGTTGGTGGACCGTCTGGCCTTAGTCCGAACTTACGCCGAACAGGAGCCGGGCAATATTGTGATGAAGTGCAAATGCGGTTGGCTGCAGGAGAGACTTGATGACATTATGGCAGACATTGCATTCGAGAGAGTGGCGATTCCGGACCTGGAGTTTGCCGTTGAGCATTACGAGGCCAGTATGGCCCAGGTTAAGGAGAAGTGCGATCGCCTCTTCTTTAGGCTCGCGGAGCTTGATCCCGAGAACGCCCGATGCACCCAGAGCATCAACTGTTTGGAGCGTCAGTTGAGCTCTTTCGTAATGGTTATCAGGGCTCAGTTTGGCTTTACTTTTCCTCCCGAGTGAGCTGTTGTAATACTTTTTGATGAATGGAATAAAAGAAAAGCTTTACGTGTTTGTGCTTTTATTTTCTTGCTATCTCTTCCTCCGCATAGCATGAATGACTTAAGGTATTTCTCACACCCATCTTAGTTAGAATCAGAGCACCTCCAGGGAGCACCCTCTTCACGACATATGGGCCATCATCATTCGGAGCGACCTTCTCTTCCGGAAGAGGGACTGTTGGTAGCAACCTTCATAGGACGAGGTCATCTACCTTTGCTGGATCCAATCCGCTACTATACTTTCGACAGAATACGTAGGGAACGTATTTCTATCTCGACCAGTAGGATTTCTTCAATCGTGTCTTGTCTTGACAGATGGTGGCTGTGAGATGATTACACATAGCCAAATAGATAAAGGCGAGACCCCATCACTTCTCCCTGATGATAATATTAAGGACACGTAAAAAGGATTCGGCGGCGGCCCCCACTGGTTATAGTGAGGCCCATGACTAGTCATGTAAATTAATATAGCTGCAACCACTCGGTCAATGTGCTAATAATGAACCCACCACCTGTTGCGTGCCCCACTTCTTTTCACGCTTTATCTCTTTCGTCCTCCACTTATTAGTGTTGGTCGCCTGTAGCGTTGAGAGAAACGTCTGTGGGCCACGCTCAATAATAATTCTCCGATCCACCAAAATTCTCTACGTGGTTCGAATCCGAGGAAATCAAAAGGCAAAGCTTTGGTTGATTTAACCAGAAATGCGTTGCGAGGTTAGGTTAATAAACTTGCTTCATGGGTTTTGATTACACCGTGTATGCCCCTTTTTTTCACAAAAATACAAGAACCCCTCTCAATACATTAAGCATGCCCCCAGGCCTGACGAATACATTCACTGCCTCATCAAAATACATAGCTCATACGTGTTCACTGATTGACGTAATTTCGTCTCCGGGAGGAGAGTCTTCTTCGCTTGCCCCCAGGGTTATTGGTTAGGACATCGGTAATTTTCTGTCGTTTTGTATTCTTCAAGATTATTCGTGGTTTGTTATCACCGACGAGTCCAATTTGCTCCCGCCTGGGGTACCTATAATTCCCTGCAAAAGTAGAGGGAATAATGAGTATGTGATCAAAAAGAGGTCGGCCCATGACAGGTGCCTAGACTCTTTCCTATCTAAATGTAACTTGCGGACAAAGGTGATGGTGTACATACAGTGACAGGATTCCATTTCAAAAGATTTCAGTTCGTCCGCTTTTGACAAAAAATTCGTGAAAATTCAACAAGTGCTCAAAATGACGCCAAAATTTACAAACACATGGCCAAGATAATTATACACAACTTTCATGTTTTGACTTTATCCAAAAAATGTACAGATCAATACAGTTTAATGCATATTTTTAAAAATTCCGATCAGAAAAACTGATTCGTCCGGTTTTCATTTGGGAGCCAAACGGGCCATCAAAAACATGAATTAAACTCCCAAAATTTGCAGGCCATTAGTTCAAAGTCTATTTAACCACTTTCATTTCTTGCAAAATAATCACTTTTCTAGTGGAAAATGACGGAACAAACCGGTGTCTGTGGTTTTTCTGAAAATCCAGATTATTTTTCCTTCATTATCAATTCGATAAAAAATGGAACACATGATGGATTAATCTAAAAATTTTTCACGTGATAGTTCAAAATCTTCCAAACATTTTTCGTTTAATAGCCGAGACCCAAAAATGGCTTAAAGGACATCGACAAATTTGTACAAGGCAGCTAGGTACATCTGAAATACAGCAACGTAAAATACCACTAGCTCAATATACTCGACTCGTCTATCAACGTCATGGACCGACTCCAAAAAATACATAAATGACTGAGAAGGGTTTGGAGACTACCTTTCAAGACCGAATATACCAATCACAAAGACACGCACATGAATCGTGAGTTTAAATCTTAGCCTATCTGCTCTAAAGGCTGACAAATTGAAGTGAAAGACTTACGGCAAGGCGACATTCTCGCGCACATAATCAAGATTAGCCGTGATCCTCTACGATATAATCAGGATTAGCCGGGCCTTCCCACTTCGGCTGCTCGAGCTAAAAATTAAAACCACTGCTTTGGTAATCTTACCAAGCCTGAGGCCTAACTTTTAAACTCATTTTTGAAAAGAGGTTGGGGATTGAATCTGGGCTAACTTTCGACGTGATCTCACGCCGAACGCTAAAACCAAATCACAATACCATCTTAAAACTAGTGGCCCAGGTCCGACCGCGGAACGTGTGTGATGCAGTGCTAAAGCGATTAAACATGCATAACAGTTAAATACAAACACCGCTTCAAAAATGTGCGAAATTAAACAAACAATTCCAATACCAAACCTGCAAAACAAAGGGTTAGCCAAACACTCCACCCCTTATAACTCCCATTCTGCAAAACCATTTAACACTTAAAAAATCAGAATCCAACCAAGTCAAACCAAATGAATTTTCATGAAATTTCCTGGCCTAAGTCCTCTATGTTTTCAAAAATTAAGAACAAATCCCCAGCGGAGTCGCCAAGCTGTCGCGACCTAAAAAATAGGTTTCCCAATTTCTAAAGTTAATGGATTACCAGGTTAATTAAATTGAATTAACTAGCCTAGCTCGAACCCTCCCAAGTTCTACCAAATCGTGACTTAAGTTCAATTTCATCAAAAGAAGGATTTATCTTGGAGTCGCCACTAATCATTTTGGGTAGGTTGATTAGACACCTAAATAAAGCATCGGGAGAAATACTTTATTCCTACGAACCAGAGATTAATGAGTTCGGGGACTTGGTTACACTAATTTTTCAATTAATGCCCTTTCGGTACCAATTTCATGGAAAATGTTCAATTTGTTAAATGCAATGAATTCTCACTTGAAGTTCAAATGTGCAATTTTTTTTGGTTTTTTTTATGACGAGGTAAGGAACTAAATTATATGCAATGCATGCGGTTTAATCTAAATATTTACAAAATAAGTTACGCGTGCAATTATCTACATGATGTGAAAATGTGCAACAAAAGCAAACCCTCTTTTTTTTAGATTTTTTTTTAGAAAATATCACAACGTGCAATAAAAATCTCAAAATTGGATATGCAATTTATTCCAAAGCAATGCAATATGTCCAATAAGGTATAAATGAAATTAAAATCAATCCATTTAGGCAACAAAATCTCGAATATTCTAAATGATTAGAATCGTTACCTAATTTGGCGGATTTGATTATCGAACTCGGACCTCGGATTACCTCGTGGATCAAGATTGCGGATCGCGGCTCGAACGACGGGGATGGACTCGCGGATTGTATTGGTCGATGAAGATGGTAACTCCGAGCTTCGAACTCTCGTTCCCCTCAATTCTCTCTTCTAAAAGAATTCTCTCCTTTTTTTTGTTTTCTTTTTATCTCTAAATTTTCTTCTCTCCCAAAATCTCTCTTCAAGTTTTCTCCAATCTCCAAAATCTTCCCAATTTGTCTCTAATCTCTCCAAAAAATTCTGCTCTTCAAGGCTCTCATTCTTCCTCCTTTTATAGCCTACTCCCCCATCTTCCTTTCTCTATCTTCATCTATCATTCTAATTTTTCCACTAACTTCATCTTCCCTTCTAATTCCATCATCTTCCCTTCTTTATCTCCATCTTCCCTTCTAATTCCACCATCCTCCATTCTTTATCTCCATCTTCCCTTCTAATTCACAATCTTCCATTCTAATCTTTCCATCTCCCATTCTAATTCTTCATCTTCCCTTCTAATTCTACCATCTTCCATTCTCCATCTTTCCTTCTAATTTCTCCATCTTCCCTTCTATATCTCCCCTTCTCCATCTTCCTTTCTAATTTCTCCACTATCCCTAAAATTTTATGTATTTGCAATTCAGCCCCTGAAGTTTTATATATTTGCAATTCAGTCCCTGAAGTTTTATGTATTTGCAATTCAGTCTCTGTGGAAAAATTTCTTTTAAGTTCAAAACTTCATAAGCCTTTCGGCACACCTCCCTCACGCTCAATCCAATCGTTTGTCAATTTAAGCTCAAATCCTCCGTCGTTAGTCATAATAAAATGCATGAAAAAATTAATTTTTGGTGAGAACAAATTCTCATTTTTTTATGTACTTAAGTGAATGAATTTTAAAAAGTCAAAATTTAGGTGTCAACACCTGCTCATGCCAAAGATGCTTCCTCAATGTAGCTAGGCTTCAACAGAATATTTGTGGGAAAAAATTGGGGCGACATTCTAAAACCCACTCCTCCGTTCCTCATACCGACGGTCTCTCTCCATCTCCATTTTCTGGCGATTCTAAGGTATGCTTTCTTTTCGTCTTCTCCATTTCTCCTTTCCCCTTTCTATTTCTTATCATTTTCCATATTTGCTTTCACAACAGTCATTTCGAAGTTTACAAAGGAATTTCGCATCGGAGTTTATCCGCGATTTGGGCGCAATAGAAATTTGAACCATAGATCGTTATTTGTCAGTGTGCATTCTTTTTTTTTAAATCTCCGCAAGTTCTTAGACTCACAATCACAGGTATTGTAGCAAGAGCCATAAGCCGCATTATTTCCAAGATTGGCTTCTTCTTCAGCCTTTTCTTCAGCTTCGGATCCAAGAGGGCAAAACTGAGAGGTTAATTGTAACAGAAATAAGAGCAGTACCCCATGCCTCCAGGGGCTATTGTTGAGGTGGGCAAGGGGAAGGCTAAGCTACATAAGTGGTTGAGTGGCACTCTAGGGAAGAAGGATGAGGGGTTAACCCTTAAGAAGAGAGGCTCCATTGCAAAGAAGGACAATAAATTCGAGAAGGAGCCTAGGCAACTGAAGAGCCATCAGAGGAAGTTGGTTGAGGAATTAGTTTTTTTCTTTATCCTAGTTCTACACTAAGAGGGCAAGGCCATACTCATAATTCCTTCATGATTAGCACATTATAAGCTGACTGTCCAACATACTTATAGGATTTTTCGGATGATGCAGATTTTCCTAAAGTGGACACTAGAAGACACTGGTTGGTATTCATATATCAACCACCTTATGTCTTAAAAAAATAATGATCGTAGATGAAGTTCCTTAAGTGTCAGCTCTGTGACGTCTTGGGCGTCTTTGGATTGTAGGAGCACCCAAGCTAAATCTTTCGTAGTTATTTCACCCGGATCTTCGTAAAGAGAGTTCTAGAGAGAAAGAGTATGGGAGAAGGCTCTTTGTTTTACTTTATGTGGATGATCAAATGACATGGAGAGCTCTTCTTTATATAGTAGAGGGCATCAAATTATAATCATTGATATTTATTAGATATAGAGGCTCAGAATGCATCTCCCATCTCTCTAACCACCAACATTAATAGGAAACTTCCTGAAGTTATGAACAATTATAGTATCGCCTGGCCATGGGAATATTTTAGAGAAACATAGTAGAAAACTCTAGATAAACCATAGGGATCTAGACATAGCAAGTCTTGGGGATCTTCTCGGCCAGATGGTCGATCGGTTAGGCGCGAAAACCTCAGCTCATGTCACTTGTCTACTATGTGAGAGTTGACAATGGTATCTCTTACATATATTACATGATGTTAATTGTGTTCATTGGGCTTAGAATAAAAAAAAATTATGTTTGTGGTCTGTTTTTGACCTTTTTTTAGGAGACGAAATCACCTTGGAGGGGGAGCAGAAATCACCTTCGGATGAAAATCCGTAGGGATTTTTCAGCTAGTAAACCCGATATGTTTTTCTTCAGAAGCCATTATATCTAAAAGTTTGTTATGCCTTACGATGTAATAACAATGTAAAGGTTCTTCACATCTACGATTGACTTTTGGTAGAAAATTTGAGAGATGATAGCACGTATATATACCATCTTTTGAACTGCAACAGCTAGGAGGGTTCAGTTTCTCACTAATGTTGACGGTGCGATAAGATCGAATTTGACCAATGATGATCGCCATGCGAAGGCAACCCTGAAAGCATGTAATGCCCAATTTTCAATTGGTCGAGTCATTTATCTTACAATTCCCACCTTCTTCTTCCCAAACAACCCCCACTAAATCTGTGCAGGTCTCTCTTCCCTCAGTTTCTTCACTTGCTCATGCCAAAGATGCTTCCTCAATGTAGCTAGGCTTTAAAGGAATGTTGGTTGGGAAAAATTGGGGCGACACTATAAAACCCACTTATTCATTCTTCATCCCGAAGATCTCTCTCCATCTCCATTTTCTGGCGATTCTAAGGTATGCTTTCTTTTCGTCTTCTCCATTTCCCCTCTCCCATCTCTATTTCTTATCATTTTCCACATTTCCTTTCGCAACGGTCATCTTGAAATTTACAAAGGAGTTTCCCACCAGAGTTTATTTGTGATTTGGGCGCAATAGAAATTTGTACCATAGATCGTTATTTGTCAGTGTACATTCTTTTTTTTTTTATCTCTGCAAGTTCTTAGACTCACAATCATAAGTATTGTAGCAGGAGCCATGAGCCGAATTATTTCCAAGATTGGCTTCTTCTCCAGCCTTTTCTTCAATTTCGGATCCAAGATGGCGAGACTGAGAGGTTGATTGTAACAGGAACAAGAGCAGTACCCCATGCCTCCAGGGGCTATTGTTGAGGTGGGCAAGGGGAAGGCTAAGCTGCATAAGTGGTTGAGTAGCACTCTAGGGAAGAAGGATGATGGGTTAACCCTTAAGAAGAGAGGCTCCATTTGGAAGAAGAACCGTAAATTCGAGAAGAAGGAGGCTAGGCAACTGAAGAGGCAACAAGGGAAGCCGGTTGAGGTATTAGTTTTTTTCTTTATCCTAGTTCTACACTAAGAGGGTAAGGCCAGACTCATAATTCCTTCATGATTAGCACATTATAAGGTGACTGTCCAGTATACTTGTAGGATTTTTCGGATGATGCAGATTTTCCCTGAAGTGGACACTGAAACGACACTGGTTGGTATTCATATATCAATCACCTTCTGTCTTAAAAAAAAATAATGATTGTAGATGAAGTTCCATGAGTGTCAGCTCGTGTGATGACTTGGGTGTCTTTAGATCGTAAGATCACCCAAGCTAAGTCTTTCGTAGTTCTTTCACCTGGATCTTCGTAGAGAGAGTTCTAAAGAGAAAGACTCTGGGAGAAGGCATTTTGTTTTACTTTCTATGGATGATCAAATGACAAGGAGAGCTTTTCTTTATATAGTATAGGGTCTCAGATTACAACCGTTGATATTTATCAGATCTAGAGGCTCGAAATGCGTCTCCCATCTCTCTAACCACCAAAATTAATAGAAAACTTCCATAATCTATGCACAATTACAGTATTGCCTGTCCTTAAGAACATTCTAGAGAACATAGTAGAAAACCGTAGATAAACCCTAGGGGATCTAGACATAGCAAGTTTTGGGAATCTTCTCGGCTAGGTGGTCGATATGTTGGGCATGAAAACCTCGGCCCATGTCACTTGTCTACAATATGAAAGTTAACTATGGTATTTCTTACGTTTATTACAGGATGTTAATTGTGTTCATTGGGCTTAGAACTAAACAATCATGTTTGTGGTCTGTTTTTGACCTTTTTTTTGTCAGGAAAAGAAATCACCATCGGAGGGGGAGCAAAAATCACCTTCGGATGCCATTATGTTTGCAAAGCCATGAGGGTTCAGTCTTTTCAAGAGAAGAAAATCCGTGGGGATTTTTAGTTAGCAAAGCCGATATGTTTGTCTTCAGAAGCTACTATATCTAGAAATTTGTTATGCCTTACGATATAATAACAACATAAATGTTCTTCACATCTAGGATTGACTTTTGGTAGAAAATTTGAGAGATGATAGCACGTAGATGTATCATCTTTTGAATTGCAATAGCCAGGAGGGTTTAGTTTCTCACTAATGTTGACGGTGCAGTAAGATCGAATTTGACCAATGGTGATCGCCATGCGAAGGCAAACCTGAAAGCATGTAATGCCCAATTTTCAATTGATCGAGTCATCTATCTTACAATTCCTGCCTTCCTCTTCCCAAACACCCCCCACTAAATCTGTGCAGGTCTCTCTTCCCTTAGTTTCTTCCCCTGTTCATACCAAAGATGCTTTCTCAATGTAGCTAGGCTTCAAGAGAATGTTGGCGGGAAACAATTGGGGCGATGTTATAAAACCCATTCCTTTGTTCCTCATACCGACGATCTATCTCCATCCCCATTTTCTGGCGATTCTAAGGTATGCTTTCTTTTCATCTTCTTTATTTCCCCTCTCCCCTCTTTATTTCTTATCGTTTTTCACATTTGCTTTCACAACAGTAATCTCGAAATCTACAAAGGAATTCTGTACTGGAGTTTATCTGCGATTTGGGCGCAATAGAAATTTAAATCATAGATCGTTATTTATCAGTGTACATTCTTTTTTTTTTTTTAAATCTCAGCAAGTTCTTAGACTCACAATCATAGGTATTGTAGCAGGAGCCATGAGCCGCATTATTTCCAAGATTGGCTTCTTCTTTAGCCTTTTCTTCAGCTTCGAATCTAAGAGGGCGAGACTGAGAGGTTGATTGTAACAGGAACAAGAGCAGTACCCCATGCCTCCAAGGGCTATTGTTGAGGTGGGCAAGGGGAAGGCTAAGCTACATTAGTGGTTGAGTGGCACTCTAGGGAAGAAGGATGAGGGGTTAACCCTTAAGAAGAGAGGCTCCATTGCAAAGAAGGATCGTAAATTCGAGAAGGAGGCTAGGCAACTGAAGAGGCATCAGAGGAAGCTGGTTGAGGTATTAGTTTTTTTCTTTATCCTAGTTCTACACTAAGAGGGCAAGGCCATACTCATAATTCCTTCATGATTAGCACATTATAAGCTGACTGTCCAGCATACTTGTAGGATTGTTTGGATGATGCAGATTTCCCTAAAGTGGACACTGAAACGACACTGGTTGATATTCATATATCAATCACCTTCTGTCTTAAAAAAATAATGATTGTAGATGAAGTTCCATGAGTGTCAGCTCATGTGACGACTTGGGTGTCTTTGGATCGTAAGATCTCCCAAACTAAGTCTTTCGTAGTTCTTTCACTCGGATCTTCGTAGAGAGAGTTCTAAAGAGAAAGACTCTGGGAGAAGGCAATTTGTTTTACTTTCTGTGGATGATCAAATGACAAGAAGAGCTCCTCTTTATATAGTATAGGGTCTCGGATTACAACCGTTGATATTTATCAGATCTAGAGGCTCGAAATGCATCTCCCATCTCTCTAATCACCAAAATTAATAGAAAACTTCCATAAGCTATGCACAATTACAGTATTGCCTGTCCTTAGGAACATTCTAGAGAAACATAGTAGAAAACCGTAGATAAATCCTAGGGGATCTATACATAGCAAGTCTTGGTATTCTTCTCGGCTAGGTGGTCGATCGGTTGGGCACGAAAACCTCGGCCCATGTCACTTGTCTACAATGTGAAAGTTAACTATGGTATCTCTTACGTTTATTACAGAATGTTAATTGTGTTCATTGGGCTTAGAACTAAACAATCATGTTTGTGGTCTGTTTTTGACCTTTTTTTTTGTCAGAAAAAGAAATCACCATCGGAGGGGGAGCAAAAATCACCTTCGGATGCCATTATGTTTGCAAAACCATGAGGGTTCAGCTTTTTCAGGAGAAGAAAATCCGTGGGGATTTTCAGCTAGCAAAGTCGATATGTTTGTCTTCAGAAGCTACTATATCTAGAAGTTTGTTATGCCTTATGATGTAATAACAACATAAAGGTTCTTCACATCTAGGATTGACTTTTGGTAGAAAATTTGAGAGATGATAGCACGTATATGTACCATCTTTTGAATTGCAATAGCCAAGAAGGTTCAGTTTCGCACTAATGTTAACGGTGCAGTAAGAATGAATTTGACCAATGGTGATCGCCATGCGAAGGCAAACCTGAAAGCATGTAATGCCCAATTTTCAATTGGTCGAGTCATCTATCTTACAATTACTGCCTTTCTCTTCCCAAACTCCCCCCACTAAATCTGTGCAGGTCTCTCTTCCCTTAGTTTCTTCCCCTGTTCATACCAAAGATGCTTTCTCAATGTAGCTAGGCTTCAAGAGAATGTTGGCGGGAAAAAATTGGGGCGATGTTATAAAACCCATTCCTTTGTTCCTCATACCGACGATCTATCTCCATCCCCATTTTCTGGCGATTCTGAGGTATGCTTTCTTTTCGTCTTCTCCATTTCCCCTCTCCCCTCTTTATTTCTTATCGTTTTTCACGTTTGCTTTCACAACAGTCATCTCGAAATCTACAAAGGAATTTTGTACTGGAGTTTATCTGCGATTTGGGCGCAATAGAAATTTAAATCATAGATCGTTATTTGTCAGTGTACATTCTATTTTTTTTTTTAAATCTCAGCAAGTTCTTAGACTCACAATCATAGGTATTGTAGCAGGAGCCATGAGCCGCATTATTTCCAATATTGGCTTCTTCTTTAGCCTTTTCTTCAGCTTCGAATCTAAGAGGGCGAGACTGAGAGGTTGATTGTAACAGGAACAAGAGCAGTACCCCATGCCTCCAAGGGCCATTGTTGAGGTGGGAAAGGGGAAGGCTAAGCTACATTAGTGGTTGAGTGGCACTCTAGGGAAGAAGGATGAGGGGTTAACCCTTAAGAAGAGAGGCTCCATTGCAAAGAAGGATCGTAAATTCGAGAAGGAGGCTAGGCAACTGAAGAGGCATCAGAGGAAGCTGGTTGAGGTATTAGTTTTTTTCTTTATCCTAGTTCTACACTAAGAGGGCAAGGCCATACTCATAATTCCTTCATGATTAGCACATTATAAGCTAACTGTCCAGCATATTTATAGGATTTTTCGGATGATGCAGATTTTCCTAGAGTGGACACTAGAAGACACTGGTTGGTATTCATATATCAATCACCTTATGTCTTGAAAAAATAATGATCGTTGATGAAGTTCCTTAAATGTCAGCTCTGTGACGTCTTGGGCGTCTTTGGACTGTAGGAGCACCCAAGCTAAGTCTTTCGTAGTTCTTTCACCCACATCTTCTTAAAGAGAGTTCTAGAGAGAAAGAGTATGGGAGAAGGCCCTTTGTTTTACTTTATGTGGATGATCAGATGACATGGAGAGCTCCTCTTTATATAGTAGAGGGTCTCAAATTATAACCGTTGATATTTATCAGATCTAGAGGCTCAGAATGCATCTCCCATCTCTCTAACCACCAACATTAATAGGAAACTTCCAGAAGTTATGGACAATTACAGTATCACCTGTCCATAGGAATATTCTAGAGAAACATAGTAGAAAACTCTAGATAAACCCTAGGGATCTAGACATAGCAAGGCTTGGGGATCTTCTCGGCCAGATGGTTGATCGGTTAGGCGCGAAAACCTCAGCTCATGTCACTTGTCTACAATGTGAGAGTTGACTATGGTATCTCTTACGTTTATTACAGGATGTTAATTGTGTTCATTGGGTTTGGAACTAAAAAATCATGTTTGTGGTCTGTTTTTGACCTTTCTTTTTTTCAGGAGAAGAAATCACCTTTGGAGGGAGAGTAGAAATCACCTTTGAATGAAAATCCGTAGGGATTTTTCAGCTAGCAAAGCCGAAATGTTTGTCTTTAGAAGCCATTATATCTAGAAGTTTGTTATGCTTTAGGATGTAATAACAACGTAAAGGTTCTTCACATTTACGATTGACTTTTGGTTGAAAATTGGAGAGATTATAGCACATATATGTACCATCTTTTGAACTGCAATAGCCAGGAGGGTTTAACTTTTCACTAATGTTGACGATGCGGTAAGATCGAATTTGACCAATGGTGATTGCCATGCGAAGGCATCCATGAAAGCATGTAATGCCCAATTTTCAATTGGTCGAGTCATCTATCTTACAATTCAGTTGACTCAATGCAGTTTATCGATCATGTTTTTTATGGTCAATTTTTGTGCATGTCTTACGAACACCTAGAGATGGCAGAATGAGTTATGGACCCACTTTAATAACCCATACTTAATGAGTTGAATCGTCATATACGAAATACATTTCAATGGGTTTAAAGTAGTAAAACCCAATTGAATATGGATGGATTCTGATGATGAGAGTAAGATTCGTGGGAAATAGTGACCAAGAACCGTTTGAGAGCAGATGTTTCGATCTTTCGTGGTCTCAAAGTCGGATTGCCACAGAATGTAATAATTTTGGACCTGTTGTTAGGACTAGTCTGTTTCCAACTGCTGAAGTGTTATGTTTCCTGCGGCGTTTGTATTAATTCCGTCTGGGAAAACTATGTATGCCCACCTGCTTTGGCTCAGTTGAACAAATAACCTCTCTCTCTCTCTCTCTCTCTCTCTCTCTCTCTCTCTCTCTCTCTCTCTCTCATGCCATATCTCTGTTTTTCATTCGAGATTCAATTCAGTTGCCGAATTAGATGACTTAAGTTTCTCTGTAGGACATGTGCATGATATGGATTCTACATCTGAGAAACAGAAAAAGGAGACATATCAGGACATACATAATTTTCTCTCAATAGAGATTTCCTTTGTAACTTTTATCTTGATGGGGAAGGTTTCGTCTTGATTTTCTTAGTCCGTAGTTGATTTTGTTTCATTTCTGGTATCTATTGGATTTGCAGTAATTGGAGGTTGTAGTTAATCATTCTTGCTTTTCCTGTTTATTTAGATTACATGATGTGCTCTGTTGGAGACCACTGTTATCTGCGTGTCTATTTGAACCTATAGCAAGTGCAATTTATGCGCTCCTTTTCACTCCTATTTAGTGTCTGGTAAGAGCTGACGAAGGTTTGTGGCTTTAGTTATGGCCATGGAAATTACTCAAATTTTGTTAGCTGCTCAATTGGCTGATGCAAGAGTTAGAACTGAGGTAGAGACCGGTCTTATGCAGTTCCAGGAGCAGAACTTGCCTGTTTTTCTTATATCATTGTCGTTTGAGCTGTCAAATAATGAGAAGCCTACTGAATCCCGTCAGTTGGCTGGTATCATTCTTAAGAACTCTTTGGATGCTAAAGATGCTACCAGGAAGAGCATTCTTGTCCAGCAATGGATGGGGGTTGAGGTCGCAATTAAATCTCAGATAAAAGAATTGCTTTTTAAGGACCCAAGTTCATTTGCACAAGAGGCATGGCACACTTTTTATTATTATTTATAATCGAGGTGTCCGGAGGCTGGTGAGTAGGGCTCAAACCGGGGCCGTGAACCCGACTAGTCTTCGAGGAAGGCTAGCGCAGCATCCCACAGCCACGACTTTCCACTTAAATCTCCTGGTGTTAGCGCGAACGCCACCAAGAGGCATGGCACACTTCTTCCCAAGTAATTGCTAAAATTGCCTCTATTGAGATATCGCAAAAGCGGTGGCCAGAATTAATAGCAACATTGCTAAACAACATGACTCAGCGCGATCAGCCTTCATCACTTAAGCAGCCAACGTTAGAGACTCTTGGAAATGCATGTGAAGAGGTATCTGATGAAGATCTGTTGCAACATGAAGCAAACACTGTTCTCACTGCTATTGTTCAAGGTATGAACCTTGCTGAGCACAGTCCTGAAGTTTGCCTTGCTGCAATAAGGGCCGTGTGTAATGCTTTAGGCTTCGCTCAGTCTAACTTTGAAAATGAGATGGAACGGCACTACATAATGAAGGTGGCATGTGAAACTGCTCTGTCCAAGGGGGTGGAAATTGGGAAGGCAGCTTTTGAATGTCTTGTTTCTATCGCCTCGAAATCCTAAGAGGTGCTTGAACTTTATGTGCAGACTTTATTTCAACTTATCAAACGCAGTGAAAGGAGATGTTGAGGAAGTTGCGCTTCAAGCTGTTGAGTTTTGGAGTTATTTGCGATGAGGAAATAGAGCTTCAAGAATTTGAGAGTTCTCAAAGTGCGGATTCTGGGTCTCCTCATTCACGGTTCACTGAGAAAGCTCTGCCTGCTTTAGTTCCCATGCTGCTGGGGACTTTGCTAAAGCAAGGGAGAGGATCAGGATCAGGATGAGAGCATTTGTTTTATATCTATGGCCAGTGGAACATGTCTTGGTCTTGTTTCTAGAACTGTAGGAAATCCTATTTTTCCTCTTGTGATCCCTTTTGAGGAGGATAATGTAAGAAAGCCGGATTAGCGTAGTCCCGAAGCTGCCACGTATGCTCTTGGTTTAATCCATGATGGGCCAAAATCAAGATTTTCTTTCCAGTATGAGATGTAGATCCCTAAGAGAATTTATGGAATACAAGGATAGTTTCCTCCAAAGAGTCCTCCTACCAAACTGCAACTAGCCTTTCTGGAAAGAAAAATTCTTATCAGTATTACCCATTTTGATAGGAAACAAAGTCCGTAACAAAATAAGAGAACAATATGGAGAAAATATTCCATTCAATCTCCTTTCTTATGGAAAACTTATTTCTTTTGTCTATAAGATAGGAACCCAATTGTGCGATAACATTAAGTTGCAAAAATAGCTTAAGAAAGTAAAGTCACTTGGGACTATGTGATTTTTGTGCATAATATGATCCTACCTATACAAAACCATCTGAGTCTAAATGTTCTGGCAAATGCCCTCTTAAAAATTTTCATAAAAATCCTTATTCCAAGAAAGATGTAGCAAAGAGAGATTTCAAAATTTCACCTGCTACAACTGTGGGAAAAAAGGTCATACCAGAAAATTTTGCAAATTGAATAAAAAATCAATGGGTTGAATATTGATGAAGAAATTCTATATATCAAATAAATCAACTCGTGATTGATTCTGAAAATGAAACTTAAGATTTTTCTTTGGAAGTAGAAGAAGAGGTGGTCTTCAGATTAGTGAGATTGACATCTTTGGAACAGAACGAGAATTTTCAAAGGACGAGAACAATTTAGAAATAAATGTTTTCTTCGAGAACAATTTAGAAATAAATGTTCTCACAAAAAAAGAAAAGGATATTTTAGATACAATTGATGACATGTCTGACTCGGAAGAAAAGGAAAAAATCACAAATAAATTCCAAAATAGTTCAATAATTCATAGGGCATCCCAGTTTAATATTCTTTAATTATAATCTTGATGAAATATTAAATAGGGAAAAAAAATCCAAACATACCCACCAATGCTAATGATATTTCCCACCAGATAAACGAATTAAAGAAAGAAATTCTTAGTCTGAAAATACCCAATTTGAATTTCAAAGGAACCGTTAGATTTTAAAACAAGACTTTTGAAAGGAATGACTAAAGAAGAACCTACTGAATCGAATTCTTCTAAAAATAATTTCCTTTTAATTCATTCTGAAATAGCCACCAAAAAATGGACAATAAAGATTTCCATACAAATCGATGAAGAATTTGTTTTAAATACTGCTGGCCTTTTTGATACAGGAGCTGACCTAAACTGTATAAAAGAAGGTCTCATCCCTACAAAATATTTTGATAAAACAATTGAGAAACTTTAAAATCGACGTCAGGTGATAGGTTAAAAATTAAATTATAAGTTACCAGAAGCTTTCGTAATAAAAGATAATGTTTCATTAAAAACGTCTTTCCTCCTAGTAAAAGACTTGAAACAAAATGCGATACTAGGAACCCCTTTTATATCGCTAATTTAACCTTTCAGAGTTACTCAAGAAAGCATTGAATCACAAATTTTGGATAACAAAATAATATTCAATTTTATAAATAAACCTTACACCTGGAATTTGAATATCTTACAAGAACATTCAATTAGCCGAGATTAGTTGTCTCATCAAAGATAAGGAATATCATCTTTTATATCTAAGAAGAACTTGGATACAAGAAGATAGAACAAAACATTGTTCTTCCTAACATTCAAAAGGAAATTTCTTCTTTAGAAAACCATACCCAAAATAACATATGTTCCACTCTTCCTTCCTAATGCCTTCTGGTCCAGGAAGAAACATATTGTTGATCTACCTTATTAATTGGATTTTTCTGAAAAGGATATTCCGAAAAAAGTGAGACCAACTCAAATGAATCATGAAGTTCTGAATTTCTGTCAAAAGGAAATTCAAGATCTTTTGAATAAAGTTTTAATAAGAAAAAGTCAGTCTCCTCGGAGTTGTTCAGCTTTTTATGTCAATAAGAATGTTGAACTAGAAAGAGGAGTACCCAGAATTGTCATAAACTTTTTTTTTTTTGGTATTGAAGGTATCCGGACCAGTGTCCGTACGGATCACACACCTCGATTAATTCTCCGGGAGGGCTAGCGCAGCATCTCATCGCCACGACCCTCCACTTAAATCACTGGCACCCAGTAAGATTCGTGTCATGAACTATTAATCTGTGCATAAAGCTTTAAAATGGATAAGATATCCAAGTCCTAATAAGAAAGATCTTTTGAATAGGTTACATAATTCAAAAATCTTTTCCAAATTTGATATGAAATCTGGCTTTTGGCAAATCCAAATTAATGAAAAGGAAACATATAAGATTGCATCCACAGTTCCTTTCAGACAATATGAATGGAATGTAATGGCTTTTGGATTAAAAAAAATGCTCCAGATGAATTGAAAGATAAAACTCAATTGTAAAGGTTCTTAGGAATCCTAAATTAAGTGAGTGATTTTATACCCCATATCAATATTGTCTGCAAACCTTTACCCCAAAGGTTAAAGAAGAACCCAGATCCGTGGACTAATTTGCATACTAATACTATAAAAAAGATAAAATCCATTGTAAAGGAAATTCCTTGCTTACACTTAGCTGGTCGTTCTGCTTGCATGCATGCATGCATGCATGTATACATACGTACGTACGTACGTACATATGCAATGTTATCTTGTAATTTTTTTGATAGATATTGTGCTCGAAAAGGAAAAGAGACCGACTTGCCGACAAAAGGAAAGTCTAAAAAATGCAAGATGGATGCGTCCACTTGTGCCTTGTCCATGGCCCTTGTGATAAAAAGGGCCACTTGCTGCAGTTGTTTTCTTTTCGTCGGATGGGCCTTTTTGTCCTCTTCTTCTTCTATGAAGCCCCTGTCTCGCATGCATACCGCAAAGGCAGGATGTTTTAGCAGGGATGCCCCTAACGAATGCATGATAGTATGCAAGAGGACCGCAGATAAGACAAAGACCGCTGCATAGCAGACATATTTCTCAAAGCGATGCCTAATTACAAGAGCAATATCGCCAAAGCAAGGGAAAATGGGAGGCTTAGCAGACCGGTGCAGTACGTCACTGCAGAGATCATTGAGAAGGAGCTCCATAATCCCATCACAAAATGGAAGCGCCTTGTCATCCAAGGCACGGCAAATATCACCAACATCACCCACAGTAATTGCACAGACCTGATATTCCACAAAGTTCTGCAATCCCATCTCCAAATGCTTGTATAACTCCTGCATATATTTCAGAAAGTCTGCACCCGTAGCACGAGCAAGCGCACCAATAGCAAGCATAGCTTCTTCATGCACCGTAGAGCCGTGGCAGGCAAAAACCCGAAGGAATAGCAACATAATCTGATCGGCAAACTGCAGTGTTATGGGTTTTGTTTCATCAGTGCTACTTAGTTTCTGAATAATGATTTGAAGAACACCGCAGAGAGAAGCCTGCCGATCACTTTGCTTTATCCTATCGTCTAATGACATGATTTGGAGCTCAAATGTCTGTGCCAACTTATTCATGATGGCGGGAAGGAGTTGCGCTCTAATTTGAGATGCTTCAGCAATATTGGCGCACCTAACTACCTCTTTGATTGTTTCATATGCGGATGACCGGAGCTTGGAGTCACCACTACCCGTGCGATCAGCAGTTGCGACAAGACGGGTCATGATGTCTGGAAGGTACGGCGAGAGAAGTGAAGCACTTGCTCCAGAATCTTCAAACCCCTGCGCAAGGTAATAAATTGCCCCACAAACCTTCTGTGCAACATTGGGCACATCCTGTATGCTATCCAACAATACTTTAACAACCCTCGGAAGGTTTCCAGGAGAGAGTACGGAAAATCCACTGGCTGGACTATGCAACAACTCAAAAATGCGAGAGAGTGTCCATGCGTTTGTATTGCGGACATGATTGTTCTCATCCTTCATCAGATTAAGGAGAAAATCGAAACCGGCATTAACCAAAGGAGAGATCTTCTCAAATGTCGGCCCATCAAGGATTGAACCAAGAGCATACGTGGCAGCTTCGCGACTATGCCAATCCGTCTTCCTTACATTATCCTCCTCAAAAGGGATCACAAGAGGAACAATAGGATCTCCTACAGTTCTAGAAACAAGACCAAGACATGTTCCACCTGCCATAGATATAATCCAAATGCTATCATCCGGATCCTGATCCTCTCCTTGCTTTAGCAAAGTCTCCAGCAGCATGGGAACTGAAGCAGGCAGAGCTTTCTCAATGAACCGTGAATGAGGAGACCCAGAATCCGCACTTTGAGAACTCTCAAATTCTTGAAGCTCTATTTCTTCATCGCAAATAGAACTCCAAAACTCGACAGCTTGAAGCGCAACTTCCTCAACATCTCCTTTCACTGCGTTTGATGTGAGTTCAAATAAAGTCTCCATATAAGGTTCAAGCACCTCGTAGTATGTCGAGGCAATAGAAACAAGACATTCAAAAGCTGCCTTCCCAATTTCCACCTCCTTGGACAGAGTAGTTTCACATGCCACCTTCATTATGTAGTTCCGTTCCATCTGATTTTCAAAGTTAGAGTGAGCGAAGCCTAAAGCATTGCACAATGCCCTTGTTGCAGCAAGGCGAACTTCAGGACTGTGCTCAGCAAGGTTCAAACCTTGAACAACCGCAGCAAGAACAGTGTTTACTTCATCTTGCAACAGATCTTCATCAGATATCTCTTCACATACATTTCCAAGAGTCTAACGTTGTCTGCTTAAGTGACGAAGGCTGATCGCGCTGAGTCATGTTGTTTAGCAATGTTGCTATTAACTCTGGCCACTGCTTTTGCGGTATCTCAACAGAGGCAATTTTAGCAATTACTTGGGAAGAAGTGTGCCATGCCTCTTGTGCAGATGAACCACGGGTCCTTAAAAGCAATTCTTTTATTTGGGATTTAATTGCGACCTCAATCCCCATCCATTGCTGGACAAGAACGTTCTTCCTGGTAGCATCTTTGGCATCCAAAGAGTTCTTAAGAATGACACCAGCCAACCGGCGGGATTCAGTAGGCTTCTCATTATTTGACAGCACAAACGACAATGATAGAAGAAAAACAGGCAAGTTCTGCTCCTGGAACTGCCTAAGACTGGTCTCTGCCTCAGTTCTAACTCTTGCATCAGCTGATTGAGCAGATAACAAAATTTGAGTAATTTCCATGGCCATAACTAAAGCCACAAACCTTTGTCAGCTCTCGCCATATACTAAATAGAAGTGAAAAGGAGCGCATAAATTGAACTTTCTATAGGTTCAACTAGACACGCAGATAACAATAGTCTCCAACAGTCTCCCCACTATCCATGCCTTTTGTTTCACACACAAAAAGCAATTGTAACTAAATCCCAATACCTCATACCACCCCCCAACCCCCCCAAAAGAAAGTTGAAAAATAAACAGTTCAGTGCATGTAGGTGATATTTAGGCGCCCCAGAAATATTTAGAGAGATTCCCTGTGTTAGAGTCTTTAATAAGAGAGCTTAGGAGACAAGATCCTTCATTGGCTAGCACCAAAAGATGACAAGAATTGAGGGATCTGCAAGACAGCGTTTGAATAATTGTGCAAGATGGACAGCGTTAGGCGGAGGCTTTTGTTTAAATGTCTCACTTACCTTTTGGTACAGAGATGGGTGCAATGATCAATGTCATGTCCTTTGGAAAAGCGCAAATACCCCCAAAAAAGAAAGTCACGAGCGTTCACCGAAAGTAAATGAAGAAACAAGGACTACAATTTATAAAAAAAAAAAAAAAATCTCCCATTCTGTTTTTTTGATGATATAAAGGGGATATAACACATGAATTTGATTAATAGCTCATATGGTGCACAAGTTATTCAATTTAAGTAAAGGCGTCGCCGTAATTGGGAGGTGTTGCTAGATATCTATCTAAGGTATATGATCAATGGTGGAGGTTTCTTTTGTTTTCCCGAACAGTAGATTGTGCCTTGAATAATTTTTTTTTTTATATAGTAGTCACTAATCCTATAGGCTATACACACCGGGAAATTGCTGAAACATATCGCTCCTGCACTTGAGGTTAACTCTAGTGGCATACAAAAGCTAGTGATTTGAACCATATTTCACGCAACGAAGGTTAATAATCTGATCGAGGAACGGTGGATTATAGCTATTGGGAACCGATTATCATGTTGGTTCCAATGATTGTAGAGTGTGTCGGTATTATGATTGATTCTTATGGGCTAAAGAGTATACTTCAATTGGTCTTGACCAAATATAGTGGTGGAGTTCATGGGAACAAAACCTAGAAAAAGTTATGTATGTCCAATAGACACCGGAAATGAAACAAAATCAACTATGGACTAAGAAAATCAAGACGAAAGCTTCCCATCATCATAAAAGTTACAAAGGAACTCTCTATTAAGAGAAAATTATGTATGTCCTCACATGTCTCATTTTTCTGTTTCTCAGATGCAGAATCCATATCATGCACATGTCCTACAGAGAAACTTAAGTCATCTAATTCGGCAACTGAATTGAATCTCGAATGAAAAACAGAGACATGGCGCTAGCGCGCGAGAGAGAGACAAAGAGAGATAGAGAGAGGGAGAGGTTATCTGTTAAATAGAGCCAAAGCAGGTGGGCATACATAATTTTCCCAGACGGAATTAATACAAATGCCGCATGAAACATAAGACTTCAGCATTTGAAAACAGACTAGTCCAAAGAACAGGTTCAAAGTTAATACATTCTGTGACAATCCGACTTTGAGACCACGAAAGACCGAAATGGTCACTATTTCCCATGAATCTTACTCTCATCATCAGAATCCGTCCATATTTAATGGGGCTTTACTACTTTAAACCCATTGAAATGTATTTCATATATTTTACTAATCAATCTGACGATTCAACTCATTAAGTATGAGTTATAAAGTGGGTCCATAACTCATTTTGCCACCTCTAGGTGTTCGTAAGGCTTGCTCATAAATTGATCGTAAGAAACATGATCAATAAACTACATTGAGTCAATTGAATTGTAAGATAGATGACTTGACCAATTGAACATTGGGCAATACATGCTTTCAGCGTTGCTTTGGCATGGTGATCACCATTGGTCAAATTCGATCTTGAACAGCACCATCAACATTAGTGAGAAATTGAACCCTCTTGGCTATTGCAATCCAAAAGACAATACATATACGTGCTATCATCTCTCAAATTTTCTTCCAAAAGTCAATCATAGATGTGAAGAACCTTTACGTTGTTATTACATCGTAAGACATGACAAACTTCTAGATATAATGGCTTCTGAAGACGAACATATCGGCTTTTCTAGCTAAAAATTCCTACAGATTTTCATCCAAAGGTGATTTCTGCTCCCCCTCAGAAGGTGATTTCTTCTCCTGGAAAAAAAATGTCAAAAAACAAACCACAAACATGATTTTTTTAGTTCTAAGCCTAATGAACACAATTAATATCCTGTAATAAACGTAAGAGATAACATAGTCAATTTTCACAGTGTAGACAAGCAACTTCATCTACGATCATTCTTTTTCAAGACAGAAGGTGATTGATATATGAATACCAACCAATGTCGTTCTAGCATCCACTTTAGGAAAATCTGCATCATCCGAAAAATCCTGCAAGTATGTTGGACAGTCAGCTTATAATGTGCTAACCATGAAGGAATTATGAGTATGGCCTAGTCCTCTCAGTGCAGAACCGGGATAAAGAAAAAACTAATATCTCAACCGGCTTCCCCTGACGCCTCTTTAGTCGCCTAGCCTCCTCCTTCTTGAATTTACGGTCCTTCTTCACAATGGAGTTTCTTTTTACGGGTTAACCTCTCATCCTGAGCACTGACATCTCTCTAGATTTTTCCTCAACTTTCTAGAACCATCATAATTTGCCTAGATAGTCTAGGCATTTGTCTTTCCTTCATTTTTCAGAATTTTCTTCACATTTCTAAACTAGCCTTTCTAGAATGTTCTATACTTATTGAGCAAATAATAGTAGAAGGATGTAGAAAGTTGACTAGGTTATAAATAGGAGTTAGTGCTCCTTATTTTGGTGTGGTGTAAGAAGTGCAAATAGAGAGCGTGTGAGCAAGAGAGTACATTGTGCGTGTTTGTGAGGGTCATGTAAATTGAGTGATCTTCTAATAAATAGAGAGTTTTATTTAAGTTGAGACATCCACTTGATTCTCTACACATCCTTCTTCCCTAGAGTGCCATTGAAGCACTTACGAAGCTTAGCCTTCCCTTGGCCACCTCAATAGTAGTCCCCGGAGGCATGGGGTACTGCTCTTGTTCCTGCTCTAATTGACCTCTTAGTCTCGCCCTCTTAGATCCAAAGTTGAAGAAATAGCTGAAGAAGAAGCCAATCTTTAAAATAATACGGCTCATGGCTTCTGCTTCAATGCCTATGATTGTGAGTCTAAGAACTTGCAGAGATTGAAAAAAATAGAACATAAATTGACAAGTAACGATCTATGGGTCAAAAATTTCTATTGCGCCTAAATCATGGATGAACTCTAGTGCGAAATTCCTTTGTAAATTTCGGGGTGACCGTTGTGAAAGAAAATTTGGAAAATGATAAGAAAGCGAGAGGGGAGAGGGGAAATGGAGAAGACGAAAAGAAAGTATACTGAGATTGAGAGGAATCGCCAGAAAATGGAGAAGGAGAGAGATAGTCGGTATGAGGAACGGAGGAGGGGCTTTCATAGTGTTGCCCCAAATTTCTCCCGTCAACATTCTATTAGAGTCTAGGTTATGTTGAGGAAGCATCTTTTGTATGTATGGGGTGTGGATGAATCACTTGCTGGGGAAGGATGAGGGGGGTTGCCAGTAAGAAGAGGGATTCAATATTGAAGAAGGAGCAGAAATTCAAGAAAAAGGAGGCTAGGAGAATGAAGAGTTGTATGGAGAACCTAAATGATGTATTAATAACTCCTAGACAACAACATTTGCATGCACGTACAGTTTGCTAAATGACCAGAAAATGGGATGTTCAACTCTTGAAGCCTGCATAAAGCATTAAGGATTACTCTAATTTTGCTATGCTTGCTTCTAACTAGAAATATTTTCTTCTGAGTCCGCACTTAAGTGATCGTTTTTACTCGAAATTGGCACTTAAGTGATCTAAAAAATATATTGGCACTAAAGGAGTGCCGTACACAATTATTAACACTCCAAATGTCCTTTTGTCTGTCTAAATGTAAAAAAACAGCCTTTTTTTTGGCTCATAAATCTTGAGTTGACATAATTTTTGCTTATATAGAAGCTGTCATCAAATGAAAATGCAAATGCAAATGCAAAGTTTTGGAAATAAATATTCAGTGGAACCCACCCCCAAATATTCACTGGAGCCCATCCCCATATTTGCCTTTGGTCGGGGGTGCATCCTAAAATGGAAAAGGGCAATTCCCCCTAATTTCAAAACATTATGAACTACAACTTTAAAATTATACAGGCCTAACAATCCTCGAATTGTAATAATAGGAAGGGCAAGAAAAGAAACGTGAAATCTTAAAGTAGTGAAATGGAAACCAAATGTACGAAAAAAAATCGAAAAAGCAAATCAAAGAGGACAAAGAGACAACAAGAAAAAGAACGGCAGAGTGGGGTAAGTGGGCCACTGCACAACTTCCGGCAATGGTTGCTGAACCCTCGTTAGCCTTAGCCAATGGATTGTGACCCATGTCATGTGCAGATTAGAACAACCATTGCCTATGCCTGTCGATTTAGAGAGGGGGGGGGGGGGGCGAATGTCGATGCCTACTCGATGTCTCACCACCGTGCTTGTCAAGGGCTATGCCATGCTCCATAGCGAGAGCAGACTACCCTTCAACAAGGGGAAAGGAAAATGAAGGAAGTTTTAATTTGAACTCTTTCAAGCTTTCATACTAGTGTTGGCAATTTTTTTAAAAATATTTTAATATTTTTCTTTTTTTCTTTTCCTCCTATTTTCTTTCCCTCTTGCCTTGTCCATCACTAGGGCCAAGGCAGGAGGAAAAAGAAATAAAAAAAGAGAAAAGAAAAAATTAATATAAATATATAATATATAATATTAAAATAATAGAACAATAAAAAAATTGACTTTTTTTTAAATATTCACAAAATCTATTTATGATAGTTGTCTTAGCTAATCTGTTTATGATCCATTTAAAATCTATTTAGGACCTATTAAATCCTAAGTAACTCATTTATGACCCACTTAAGCACTTAACCCAGCTGATTTGCACGTTCGAGCCGGGTGAGCTAAAGGCCTTCTTCGAGACTTAGTTGTTCATTTCTTTAAAAAAATATCCACTCTTGAGACTCCTTTGAGAAAACGGCCGGACGTCAGAAGGCGCTTGTCTGTTATTTTCCTAAATAAAAAAGCATGCGGGTCGTTTCTATTCCAAAAGAACCCAATCACTTTTTAATGGGCCCATAGGACCGACACCCAGAGGCCCATAACTGTGGGCCCACATGACAGCCCAGTCCCCCAGCGAAATTAGACGGGCCCAGCTTCGAGACTCTTCTTCACCAGCTTGTTCTAAAGTAGACATGGCCACGGTTCCAGTTTGGAACCGGCGGTTCCGGTTCAGCCCCGAGGCCGAACCGGCGGTTCCGGTCCGGTTCCGGGCCGGTTCCGGTTCCGAAGCGAGGCGCGGATAGGCGCGATGAACTCGTCGACCAAATCCCTTACGCGCACGCTATCGGGCCCTCTCTGGACCAAATTGCTTTATCCTCCCAACCGCGTTTCACCTTCTCTTAATATCTCTCTACAAATTCTCTCTCTCTCTCTCTCTCTCTCTCTCTCTCGCTCGCTCGCTCGCTCCAAAACCAGCCCAAAAGAGAAGCTTCTCGGCTCCCCTCCTCGAACGTTCCTTCGTTCCGCCCTCTGCGAGGCCGAGACGAAAGCGCGAAGGAGATTGAAAATGGCGTATATGAGCCTTGAACTGCAGGTGGTCTCATGCGAGGAACTCAGGGCCTTCAACTTCTTCCAGAAGCTCTCGGCCTTCGTGACGGTGTCCATCGTCCTCGGTGACGACGACTCGAGGAAGCAGCAGCTTCACCCGGCCCTCCAGCAGCAGCACAGGACGCCGATCAGCAAGGGCGGCCACCGCAACCTGGAGTGGAACCACGCCATCTGGTTCGACCTGTCCGCCGGTTTAGGCGGTTCCGACCCAGGAACCGGAACCGCCGAACCGGCCGTACGGGCCGATTTGGCGGTTTTCACGGTCCGGTTCCAGGCCGGAACCGGCCCGTGGCCATGTCTATTCTAAAGCCTCACTCCCTGCATGCTCTGTCGCGTCTGTCAGTCCCTCTCCCCTTAAACCCTATAAACCCCGTGAGCTCTCTTCTCTCTGAAACTACGGAGGAATGACCTTCTCTTCTATTCTTCGCCAATCGGCCTCCTCTTTCGCGCCTCTCGTGGTCCGTGCCCTCCGGAAGCAGCGGAATTGCCACTCTGCCGTCTTCACCGCTCTTAACCAGACGAGGATCGTTTCCAGCGAGCCTCGTCTTGGTCCGTCTCTGCCTCCTCCTCGTAGCTACTCCGCGAAGAGGCCGAGCTCCGACGAGGAGAATCTTCTCCGACTCCTCGACTCTGAGATCCAGCGCGCCGAGGAAATGCCAATGGTAGGCTGTCTAGTCTTGTTTTGTCGGGATAAATTAATATATGCTGATGAACACATGAATTCCGCACCCGAAAGACTAATAATTGTCCGGTATAAGCGGCCGAGGTTTGTCCTTCCGGATGTGTACCTCTTTATTTGGGATCATGAGAAAAAGAGGATCATGGAAAAATTTGTGCCGTCTCGTTAAACAGTAGCTGAGAACCGGGCAGAGAAAACAAGGATGAAATAGACATGTTTCGCTCCTGTTTTGGTTATGCGAAACTGTGCAGGATGTCCTAGCCTGCTAAACTACTGTACTGATTTTGAATTTCCTCTTCTTGAGAAACTCTCCATCTACGTGGAAAGGCCAACCGGTCTCCTATCATTCAGGGTTCGAAGCAAAAAATCCCATCCAAATAAGAAGTACGAAAATATGGAATGGAGGGTTATTCACGGTTCACGATTTCTTTTGAACTTATGATGTGGTTTCTAGGTTGGAGAGGCACCAGGTAGATTCCCCTTTAAAATTGAAGACAAGCTTGGATTTGAAACCATTACACTGTCGAGGGAGTATCAGGGTGAAGTGATTAAAGTTGAAGTCAACATGCATGATGTCGTGCGTGGAGAAGTTGGCGGTGATGGCAACCAGGATGATGATGAGGAGGAGGCTAATCAGTCGAGCATTCCTATGTTCGTAAGCCTTGCCAAGGGGAACGGGCAGTTTATAGAACTTAAATGCACTTTTTACCCCAATGAAATCAAAATTGTGTGCTTGTCTGCTAAGAATCCAGACTTCTCTGAGGAAGAAATTGCTCATGAAGGGCCTCATGTTCAGTAAGCTCTTTTTGTTTTCCTTTTTCCCCTTTATCTGTAAGAAACACAGTTCTTATCTGGTCTAATTACTGTCACACACAGTCCCTCGACCTAACCATTTCACTTTTTCTCGTGCTTTCCCTCTTCTCCAGGGATTCGGATGATCTGCAGAAAGCAGTTCGCAAGTATTTAGAGATTAGAGGAATCAAGCCCAGCATGACCAATTTTTTGCGTGAATACATGATCAACAAAGACAGGAAACATTACTTGATGTATTTGAAGAAACTCAAGAAGTTTGTCGAGGCGTAACTTTGTTGGAGGCAGCATCGCTTGGTAGCGTTTGAGTCTTCAGTTCTGGTTTGAGAACCTCCATTGCAACAGCTTGTTCCATCTAAATGTAGATTATCAATCATTGTCCACTGCTTCAATGGAACATCTTTAATCGAGAGAGCTGAAATTATTGATAAAATAACGACTCTAGTTTTTCAATGCACTTGTTTCTTTAAATGCCGCTGGTTTACATGTAGACATTTTGTCGTTGAATATGACTAGCTGCCAATTACAGTAATAGAAGTGTCCAGGTCCAATTCTGCCAATTACAGAAGTTTGTTTTCGCAAATTTCTATAGAGCAAAAGGGGTTGTCTCCTAGCTGCGATCCAGAGAATAATGACAAAATTTGGGACAGATTTTAGGAAATTATTTAACAATGCTTGGATTCCAAGGGCAGAAATCCTCAGTTTGCGAATCCAAAGCTGGTAAGGAAGCAGGAGATCAAATCCACTAGAGTACAGAGAACAGAAGTGACTGCTATGGAAAGATTGCAATCTGTCTTTGGCTTTTCAAGCCATCCATACGCTTAGCGAGCAGGCGATTTCTGAGACATTCAGGAAAGCGGGATGCGATTACTGTTTTTCTGTTGCTTATGCGTGTAAACAGGAGGAAGAAGGAAGAAAGAAAAATGGAATTAATGAAACAAAGAAGCAAAACGTAGCACCAAATTACAATCTTTGCTGCAATTAGAGAAGAATGGGAAGCCAACAGCAATGAGCGAAAAAACTAGCTCAGGATGCTACCGTCTTGTTGGGGATGTGTCGAATGACTTGGTTCCTCTTCTCGTTTCAGAAAACCGAAACTGAAAAACTATTTCAGAATGCTACCATCTTGTGGTTAACAATCCTTCAACTCCAACTGCACCCCGAGTGTGGATTTTACTTGTACGTATCCCAACCTATTGTGGCCATTTGAAAGTTCTCTTCAGAAGAAAACATTCATGATCCAATTGATTATAGTTCAAAATTGACGAAAAGTAAGACTAACCTCTGCACCCAGTAGAAATCGTGCTCCATCACAGAATCTCGTGGTGGCATTGTGAAAAACAGCAGCACTGCAGTATAGGTGCAGGACATATCAGCAATGGAAGAATGTCTCACGAATCAACATAAAGTATACGATTGGTGTCTTCGGAAAGTTGTGCATGCCCTAGAGTTTAAAGTTACAGAAGAACTCATATCTCTCAACTTGATGGGGAATATATTACAAGTTTAAGGAACATGTGGCACTCTTGCAGAACAGAAACCTAATTGAAAGGTCAGGAGCTTGAAGTTGCAAATCTTTTCAAACCTTTCCCTCAAGGAACATAAGAGCTTGTTGTTGCGTAAATATAGCGAGGCTTGCACATTCCTTGGATTAAAGCAACTTGTGAGCCTGAAAAGACATGACCTAGAGAAGATACACAACATCAGAAACATGTAGCCAGATGACTTCATATCCTTCCTATATGGTACTGACAAGTAAACTGGATCGAGCTTATCCACCTCCATGAAGACTTCACTAAATTTCTCCAGGACTGCAAAGGTTTCCATAATTCCATTTTCCAGGGAGGCGATTATCATTGGCAACTAAGCATTTCGAGATAACATGAGAAAAATAATGCTCTGGAAGACCATAAAACAAGATAAGATATATTACATGCGCATAATCGCAAGCACTAGAGAAAATCTGCCACTAAAAGATTCATTTTAATGCATATGGAATTGTCAAATGACAATTGATTGATCCTGAGAAACAGAGAAAAAATTTCCTCCACGAGGAAATGTACCTCAATCGACCAAAGAAGAAGGGCACTATATGTAGGATCTCTGCCGATCATCTGGACAACCTCTGGATCGCTTTCCATTCCCATTGCATTCATGACTATCATAATCGGAATATTCTGAAGAATGGTCAACACAAAAGATCAGAGACATTTCTTTTAAACATACGAAAGAAACCAAAATATATGAAAACGCCTTTTCAAACTGATTGAGTTGTAAGTACGTCTTCTCTTTTTCCATCACAACAACCGTATTGCTCTTTCTGGCCTTTGTGCTACTAGTAACCGATGCATTTATGCTGCAATGAGTCCAACGGGAACGAACATTACAGGTCAGACATGGAACATCACAACAGTTCTAACATGGCTTGGAGTTGTGCAGAATCAGATACATGTTGAGCTAGACATTTGCAAAAGCGTACCAATGTTTCGTACAGTGAAATTTCAAATGAGACAAGAATGACTAAGTAATTTAATCACAGAGTTACTGGCACGAATTCAATGGGAGGAAGGCAAATAACCTGGCAGCAGCAAGATGAACAATCTATAAGTGAAAATAACAGAAAAATTCTGACAGTAAAGAAACTCACTTCCCCTTCTTTTCAGTATCGATAATTATCCTGTTCTTCGACAGTTGTTCTTGTATTAGTATCACCTGTAAACAATACAGTTGCCATAACTCTACAAAATATGTGCCATAAGAAATGTGCAAACATAAAATTCAGTGGAAAAAGGCAACGGAGAACAGTAAGTTTTGCTTTAAAAAAAAAATGAGACACACAAGGAGACACATGCAAATCTTAGTTTCTCAAAGTACTGCATACGATTCACCTAATATTTCTGATACTGCTCTGAGGCATCAATATTACAAATAGCATATTTGATTAAAGTTAAATAGACAACTAACAACCATTGGATCACAATGAATATACACAAACTTCGAAGAGTGAATGCACATTACAGAAATTGTGAGCTCAGGAAGTGAATCTCTGGCTGAAAATGAATTACAGAAGATGCAGTATAGCTATCGATCCCAGTTCCTCTTAGATCTCTATCAACTTCACTGAGTTTAATTTCACTAATAGCGACATTAACTGCACTTCTTGCGCAGACACAAACTCCTTTTCAGAAGAAAAGGCATCTTAAATGTATCAACATGTGTACATATAAAGTGGATCCATCCATACCTTCTACTACTACATCCATGATTCGACTCCCTAACATAGCAAGTGAAAGCATGGCAAAACACAATTACGACATTTGCAAACCGAACATGGCTTAAAAATGAGAAAGCAACGAACAATCAACGGCGCAACAACAGTGGATCGCGGAGTGCTTTTGTCTGTACTCTACTACAGAGGGTTTTTGCCTCGTAAATTCCATTCTCGCAGCAAGAAAAGAACATTTAGTCTGCACATAATTTTTCCAAAAAGGGTTTGCCGCCGCTGGTGCCTCCTCAAGGTCATTTGCTAATTAGAAACAGCCAAAGACCCTTCCATGTAATTGATGCCATTTTAGACAAAAGAACCATCTCGAATAATGGAATATTGAGGTGCTACTGGCAGACCAGAACCGATTACAGCATATTTTGCTGAAATGCATATAACATCCTATAAAATGGTTTAATTTGAAAGCATGCGCATCAAAATAATAAAATACTAAAATATGATGGTACAGTACCTTTTCTGTTCCTTTTATTACAAAATACCCTCCTGGATCCAGGGGCACTCACCTCGTTACGTTATTTAAGATATAGGGTTTATTTTATGTGTTTTATTTCTTTTAACATAAATAAGGGTATTATGGTCAAGTACAATTTATAGAATATAACAACAGGTGTAGGGTTCTGTAATATAGAAATACAGAACTCTTTAGTGAAATTTTACGATCTGTTTCTTCCTCTTCTTCTCCCTCTTGCTTCTTCTCTCTTGGCTATTTACTGTAGATTTTCTAATTAGCTCTGTGACATGGTAGTAGAGCCAATCTAACTATGCGATTCCTTCATCCTGTTGTTGGTTTGAGAGTCCCCCAAATAATACTTTTTCTTTCCCCGGTGTGCAGCCACCTAAAGCTATAAGTTCTATTTGTTCTCTCTCCTAATCTTGATACAAATAAGACCAGAAGACATCAAATCTACCAAAATCTGGTTGTGGTTATGGATTACAGTACTTGCTAATTAGCAGAATCAAGGATCAAAATATTTCGTCGATTATGCGGCTTGAGATTTCGGCATCCGATATATCAATTTGAGCACCCTTTTTTTGTGTGAAATCAATGGAGCCAATTGCGTTTGATCAAACATCCTTATTGATTATGTGGAACCAAGGGCTGTTTTATTCCTTGCACTGAAGTTTCAGCCTTCTTGATTTGTGGCATATATTTATATCGAGATTATTACCATGAGTGATGCGAAGTCTTCTACAAACAGTGTCAATGTTCAGATTACCACCATTGAAATAATTGAGGCCTCCAATTACTTGTTATGGGCTTAAGCTGTCAACGTCTATATTAATGCCAAAGGAAAACTCACGTATCTTACAACAGACCCTCCTAATGTAGATGCTAAAGACTATGGTAACTAGATGAGAGAGAATGATACACTTTTAGCGTGGTTATGGAACAACATGGAACCATCCATTGCCGCATGGGTTGATGTTAGAGAGAACTACTCACAAGACAAAAATATGTCTAGAGTCTATGAATTGTATGAGAAAATATTTAATTTTAAACAAGGGGACAAATCTCTTGGAGGGTATTACAGTGCTTTGAAAGATATGTGGGAAGAACTCAATCTTTATCAACCCATCAATACTGATCTTGAGAGACTAAAGACACAAAGAGCTGAATTTCAAGTGGCCAAGTTTCTATCTGGGCTGAATATTGACTTGTAGCTTGTGAAGAGCCACCTTCTTGTTAGAGAGCGAGTTCCTTCTATGAATGAAGCATTTTGTCGGATTCAGCACATTATCCCTCCATCTTCTACATCATCTAGAGATAGTTCAACACTTTTGGCTACTAGTGGTGGTTGTGGTCATGATGGATTTTCTAATAGAGGTCATGGTTCATGAGGAGGTCACAGTCGTGTTGGTGGACGTAGTGGACAAAGTTATGATCAAGACAGTTGTCAATGTACATACTATGGAAAATATGGTCATAATGTTGACACTTGTTGGGCCAAGCATGCAAGCCTGAGTGCGCTCAGAGATTAGCTATTGCAAATGTTGTTACATCTGAAGGGAGTGTTGGAAATGTCTTTTCTGGTGACATGAATCCATTTATCCCAACTGGGGGTAGTTATCTGAGTCTTCGGCTCGAGATGATATGGTTACACAACTTATTGAGTGGGTTCAGCAACTAGAAGCTTCCAATTCCCCATCCACTACCACTCTTGCACGCCCTTCTCTCTACTTTGTCTCCGAGCTCCTGGGTCATTGACTCGGGAGCTTCTAGTCATATGACGGGTAAGCAAAAAGCATTCTCTTCTCACCATAACTCTAGTTCTATACCTTAAGTAATTTTAGCTAATGGTTCGTCTACTTAGGTGGTTGGATCAAGAGCTATTTCACTCACATTTTCCTTATCTTTGTCCTCTGTCTTACATGTTCCCCAACTTCCTCTGAATTTCTTATTTGTTAGTTAGTTAACTAAAGCTCTTGGTTGTTTTATTACATTTTACCCCTCTTCTTGCACTTTTCCTGACCTTTAGACAAAGAAGACGACTGGTGGAGGGCATGAACATAATGGACTCTATTATCTAGATGGTGTCTCTACTGCTAACACTAATAGTCTAGCGCCTAGTTCTACTACCCCCATATTATGGAATTCCCGTTTAGGACATTTATCTTTATTTAAGTTGCAACAAATAATTCCCCAGTGTAAATCAATTTCTACTTTTCAGTGTGAGGCTTGTGAACTTGGGAAGCACCATTGCAATTCTTTTCCTAGACATAGTGATTCTCGTGTATCTACTTTACTTGAACTTTTTCATTCAGACATTTGGGGACTTTCGCGTATTGTTAGTAGAAATGGTTTTAAGTACTTTGTTACTTTGTGGATAATTATTCTCATCTAACATGGCTCTATATGCTTCATGACCATTCTGAATTTTTATCTGTTTTTTAGTTATTTCATCATGAAGTTACTAATCAGTTTAATACAAACCTTAAAATTTTGCGAATTGATAATGCTCTAGAATATTCACAGAAACCAATTTCTTTGTTTTGTTCTAATTTTGGCATTATACATCAAACAAGTTGTACTTATACCTCTCAGCAGAATGGTGTGGCCGACAGAAAGTACCGTCATCTTCTAGAAATTGCTCATTCACTCTTGATTTGTATGAATGTTCTAAATCGTTTTGGAGTGATGTTGTCCTTACTGCATGTTACGTCATAAATCGTATGCCTTCTATTGTCCTTAATAATCAGTCACTGATCAATGTTGTGTTTCTCGACAAGCCGTTATTCCCTCTTCCCTCTCGCGTCTTTGGGTGTGCCTATTTTGTCTATAATTTACGTTCCGATGCTGATAAATTATCCCCTAGTGCCACTAAATGTGTTTTTCTCGAGTATTCACATACTCGAAACGGATATTGATGTTATGATCCTATGACTTGTACCTAATATGTCAGTGCTGATGTTACTTACTTCGAGGGCACACCATACTATTCTATCCCACGACTTGTTCCCTTAGACTCGATTAGTCCTTCACCTGTCTCTCCCCCCTTGCAGGTGTATCATCGACGAAAGCAGTCTACGACACCATCAGTCTCCAGCTCTTCCATGCCCTTTGTCTAATCTCTCTCCCTATCTCTTGGTCCGAACGATCTTCTAGTTGCCCTTTGCAAAGGTACTCGTTCTTGTACACAAAAATCCTCTTTTGCTTACCTTATTGAGTGTTATGTTTCTCTCTCACATCTTCCTTCCCCATTACATGATTTTGCTCTATCATTACATATTCACGCAATTCCTATTTCTACCATTGAGGTCTTATCTCGCCTTAAGTGGAAGAGAGCTATGGATGTGGAAATGGAGGAATTGGTGTCTCGCCAGACATGATCTTTGGTTGATCTTGCTCCTGAGAAAGATGTGGTGAAGTGTTGGTGGGTGTACACTATCAGGTACAACCTAGATGGCTTAGTTGAGAGTCTTAATGCCCAGCTTGTTGCTAATGGTTTTACTCAAACTTATGGGGTAGACTACTTTGAGACATTTTCTCCTCTGACCCATCTTAATTTTGTTCATGTAATTATTTCCCTTGCTGTGAATTTTGATTGGCCATTATATCAATTGGATGTGAAAAATGCTTTTCTTTTATGGTGATTTGTCTAAGGAAGTATATATAGAGCAACCTTTCGGGTATGTTGCTCAGGGGGCGAATCATAGTAAAGTATGTCGGCTGCATAAGGCTATTTATGGGTTGAAACAGTCTCCAAGAGCATGGTTCAAAAAATTCAGTTCAATGATTTCTAGGTGTGGTTTCCACTAGTGTTATTCTGACCATTTTATTTATTTTTTTCCAAGAATGAGTCGAAGGTGGTCATTTTTGTTGTGTATGTGGATGATATAATTGTTTATGGTAGTGACATGACTAGCATTCCTGAGGTCAAGTCTTTTCTTTAGCAGTAGTTTCAAATTAAAGACTTGGGAGCTCTTAGATATTTTCTAGGTATTGAAGTCTTATGAAATAAGAAAGGTATTAATTTGTCTCAGCGAAAGTATGTTTTTGACCTTTTGTGTGAGACTGGTGCACTAGTTTCCAAGCCAGTTGATACTCCTATGGATCCAAATCAAAAGTTTGGAATTGATGATGGAGATGATATTGAAGATAAGCATCGATATCGACATCTGGTTGGGAAACTAATTTATCTTATTGTTACAGGTCCCGATATTTCCTTTGATGTTGGTGTGGTGAGTCAATTTATGGAGTCGCCCAAGAAGGCTCATTGGGATGCTGTTTGTCAAATTCTTCGATATCTTAAAAGCTCTCATCATAAGGGACTGATATATAAACCAAATGGTTCTTCCACTTTGATTGGCTATTCTGATGCTGATTGGGCCGGGTTAGCATGTGATTGGTAGTCTATGATTGGTCATTGCACCTTTTTTGGTGGTAATTTGACTTAGAGAAGCAATAAGTAGACTACCATTGCCAGATCTAGTGCGGAGGCTGAATATCGTGCTATGGCACATACTATGGCTAAATTGTTGTGGTTGAAATCCCTTCTTCAAGAGCTTGGATATTCTATTGATCAGCCTATTGATATGATGTGTGACAATCAGGTAGCTATTTATACTGCTGGGAATCCTATTTTTCATGAGCAAACTAAGTATATAGAAGTTAACTGCCACTTTGGCAAAGATGAAGATTAGCTTGCAAGACTTGGTTAGTGTGCTAAATTCAAAATCTTCTCCTCTTAAGTTCTTTTAATTCTTAACCAATTAGTTTCTGTTATCTTGATAGTATCCCTTTGTTGCTTTGCTCATTTGAGGTGAGTGCCCCCCGGATCCAGGAGGGTATTTTGTAATAAAAGGAACAGAAAAGGTACCGTGCCATCATATTTTAGTATTTTGTCATTTTGATGCGCATACTTTCAAATTAAACCATTTCATAGGATGTTACATGCATTTCAGCAAAATATGCTGTGATCGGTTCTGTTCTCCCAGTGGCACCTCAATATTCCATTATTCGTGATGGTTCTTTTGTCTAAAATGGCTTCAATTACATGGAAGGGTCCTCGGCTGTTTCTAAAATGGCTCCAAACCCTTTGGAGACTCTGTAGGAAAGGTGGTCACTGTGATCTTTTGCACAGATGCCTCTCTGATTTGTGATGTGTCGTTTGCAGCTGATGAATGCGAAGGCTTGAAGTTTGCCCTTATGTCCGGTCATCATGCATTATGGGTTGCTCATGTGCAGTCAAAGGATGTCACATTAATTCCAAGGGGAAACCTCTACCTCTCTCCCTCTCTCCTGATGATTTTCTTTGCATTGGCTTCTCTGGAAATGTATATATGGTCATATCCGGAGTTCATGTTACTCCAAACACCGGATAGAATACTTTTATGCTATCAGAGGTTTTGTCCGGCCCACCAAATGCAGCCTTACAGTAGAAAGTGTGGAAGTGAGTCGGGAAGAGAAAAGGAATTGGGCTTGGAGTGTCCAGGCCAGACGGGTCCCCATCTTCCTGGTGAGAATCTGGGATCGAGACAAAATGGTGATCATGCAATAATACAAAACAAGTAGTTAAAAATGGCACTAAATTCAGACCCAGATTTTTTACAGGTTCCCTAGACCCGCCTTTGTTTTATAATACCACTTGAATTTGATCGGATCTGACTTAATAATCCCATTTAATTGGTGCCCCTTTTTTCGAAATTCTTCACCGATTTGAGAGATAATCTCTTGAACTTGATTGTTTCGATCCAATAACACCACTAAGCTCGTCGGTATTGAAAATAATGGACGCCTAGCGAACGTGTACTTGTCACGTGCACGTTCGCGCCATCCCGGAAGGCATCATAAACCACGGTAAAGTAACTCTAAACCCCTGAATTAGTCTCCCGCATTCTCATGACGGTTCTATTCTCACATCTGTAGTGATTCTCCACTTTCGAATTTTCAATCTGTACTCAGAGATTGATAAAGTTTGGGCAAATCAGGGGTTTCTTAACGTTTTTAACGTGCACGTGAGTGGCATGAGAGAAATAAATAAATAAATAAATATATATATATATATATATATATATGTATATATTATAGAAAACAAGCTCCAACTTCATAAAATAGAGGATGTGGGACAACTGAGAAAACGGAAACATTTTATAGAATTGATCCATATTACTTGTATATAGAATAGAAACTTTCCAAGTTTGCATCTACCGTATAAAAAGAAAGGCTTGAAGAGTTTGTTTTGGAGAAGAATACGCTGAAGGAAGAATTACCAATAAAGTCCTAGATTTATTGCAATTTTGGCTGGAAATTACTTATGGGGCATGGCCGATACTGATGGAGATAATTTTTTTAAGATTAATACCACAAAAAAACTAGTATACCTGTGAAAAATTTATTCCAAACTATTTTTTACCACAAAAAACCATAAACCGGTACACTTGTGACAAATTTATCTTAAAATAATACATCTATAACAAATTTACCCCACGTTAATTTTTGTTAAATTTAACGTCAAATTGTTAAGTTAGATAGCATGTGGCAATTTACGAGTATACTAATTTAGGGGTTTTACCCTCTATTTGTCATATGTATATTAATTTGAGATTTTTTCACCGTTTTAACCTAATTTAACAAAGGGTAAATTTGTCACAAACATAATAGTTTGGGATTTTTCATGATAAAAAAAATTAGTTTAAGATAAATTTGTCACAAATGTACGGGTTTGGAGTTTTTGGTGGTTAACAAAATATTTTGAGGTAAATTTGTCACAAGTATACCAGTTTGGGATTTTTTATGATTAAAAAAATAGTTTTTGATAAATTTGTCATAGGTGTATCAGTTTAGAATTTTTCGTGGTATTAACCCTTTTTTAATAACTTTTTAAATTTTCTTTTTTTCTTTTTTCTTTTTTATTTCCTTCCTTTTTCCTCCGACCTTTGCCAAGGGTAAGCCTCTCCATCATTGGGTGAGATCCATGTCACTTGTCACTTGCATCCTCGCTAGAGGCAGGTGAGGGACAACTAGCTAAAGGAAGAAAGAAGGGAAAAAGAAAAAGAAAAATATGAATGTAAATATAAAATTCAAAAAATATTAAAATGTTATTAAAAATTATCCACGTCACTGTCGGACGTGCAATATAAGACGACCGAAGTCCAAATCAACGATTTTTTGTCAAAATTAGCCCAATGGACTGAATTAACACAAATGCAAAAATTTAAAACTCAATTGGCAAAATAAAAGAATTAGAATTGAATTGAAACGGTTACAATAGATTTAAAACTTTTTTTCAGTAATTTTTTCACTTCGGAAGGAGGCAGCATTACTCAGCCCCGTGGACAGTTTTGCGATGAAATTTTGTATCCCTGCCCGAGTCAAAGTGATCGAGTTGCATAAAACTTTTTCAATAGAATCAAGCATCGGCTTCCTGGTTGATTAAGATGACCCAATCCTCTCAACGATAGTTATTTTGAGACTGGCTGGAGTTTGACAAACTTTGCACGGGGTCTTGTTATTAATCACCCATAAAAATAAATTTTGTCGTTTCCAATACGATATCTCGTATTGCGAAATCAATATTGAGTAAAAACTTCTATTTATTGAGGCCCCGCTTTTTTTTTTTTTGCAAAAAATGAACTATTTAAAAAATTTCCTAAAAATAGTCGCCTACAATAAATTTAGACGTAGAATGTTCTTTACAAAAATGTTGTTTGTTAGGCTCGGTCCATTTCGAGGAAAATGAACGGTTTAAAAAAATATTTTGCATGTGTCGCTTGAAAAATCTAGTTGATGAAAAATATTTTCATTCACGGATACCTCATGAGCTCTTGTTAACAAGACCCTTATTGCAAAAGACAAATCATCTTTGAATTTTTGCTTAGCTTATTGTCTTTCCAAACGAGAAGCATAACTCCTTCATCCATGATATTTTAGCAAATAAAATCATTTAAGTCCCTTTTCGTTTCCCAGCGGTCAAGTCAAGACGTTCCATTTAGATTTGCTCTTTGACAATCTTGATCGTGCGATGTCCGTCGTGTTGGGGATGGCAGGAGGACCACGGCCGTAGAGACCTGACATCCAGCGAGCAATGGCATTGGGATGGACGCGTTCGAAATCGCAATTCCCCAAATAGATCCATAAGACAGCAAATAATACACTCAGTCTAATTAATGGCTTGTCCAGAAGCCAAACGGTACTGGTTCAAAACAGCATTGTTCATATAAGAATTTGTCGTGTTGCCTTGTGAATTAAAACTAATTTACCAATAATAAGATTTTATCTATCTTTGTAGTTCATGTGTTATTTAATGGAGTAATTAGTGCATAAATAGCCACCCTCATAAAAATGACCAAATCATATTTTCGATAATTCTCTAACTTCCTAAATCATATTCAAGAAAGCGAAAATTTCCCGTTGCTTTAAGGGAGATAAGTGAATTGCTTAATCCCAACATCATGATATAACGTTCAAAGGCATCAAATTGAATAAGAAAAGGTGCAATATGACTACGGAATCTCGACAAGATTTGCAAATTATACCTGAGCTATTCATAACGTGTCTTGATCTACAGAATTTCAACCGACAAGTTTTTTGCGCATCTTCTATTATTGATAATATATAACTTGGTGCTGAAACCCTCAAGCAAAATACATAGAAAGGGAAAATGGATGCATTCACTGATAATATAGAGGGCATAATTTACTTTTATTGCTTTATCTATTTATTTTTTTTAGAATTTCCGAATCGGAGAACTGAAAAAAAAGGAAAAAAAAACAGTGGCAATATATATACACGCACATTCCCCACTTGGAGCTTGGTTTTTTATTTAGAAGGAAAAAAAACTCTTAGATTAAGAGAAAAGAAAAAAAACCGTAAAAAGTGGCGAAATATAAATATTATATATATAACTGTCTAAAGGAGGGAAAATGGTGGCGATTGTCGATGGTTGGTGGTTGGTGCTCCTTCCAAATTGGATCCTTATATATGACGTCAAAAATTATGTACTTTGCTCTAATATACTTCTCTGTCCAAGACGAGGTCGTTTCGACATTGATTCAATTTGAGCCGAACATTTGATTTAAGCAAGATGACGACGGCTATTGCCACGGATCCGAATCACCTAATATTAGGATTTTCGCGATATAGGTAACATTAATCCAATCAGGGCGTCCATTTTCTTTTGGACAATATTGGGCCATGTCATTTGTTGAGGGGAGGGAAAATATTGAGAGGAACTTTTTTAGAGTTTGAAAAATTTTTAAATCCCAATCTTTTCTAAATATTGGCCATCCAAACGAAAATAGACGGCTTGATTTGAGTAATGTTACTCGTGCCATTAAAACCTCAATGATACGCCACGGCCATGTCCATCTCCGGCTGCACCACCAGCCAGAACACATCGCTCCCCACCGCCTCCTTCTGCCCTATCTCTGCCACCACCCTCCTATGGGCGTCGTATACCGTGCAGCGTCGCTGCGCATACGATCCCTCTATCTCGTACGCCACGTTCTTGCCGCCACTCTGGGGGACCAGGAGGAGGACGGCAAAGAGTTCCCGCTCGCGGATCCGCGGCTGGCCACGCTCACCTGCGCCAGACTCTTGGTGTTGAGGATGTTGGTGTGCTCCCTTGCCGTGAAGCGGGGGTTCGCCGCCGTCTTGCCATGGAAGACTTGCCAGTTGTCGCTGGGGCACAACCTCTAGTGTAATCAACAAAATAATCCTCCTTCCCGTACGCCCTGGAGAAGCTCCTGACCAGGACAAGAGCCTGACCACTGCCGGCTGCGGCGGCGTTCAGATGCACCTTTGTCATCTCTATCACTACAAAGCCCTAGTTTCTCACTAAGCTGTTCTCTGAGAGAGAAAGAGAGGGAGAGGGGGAGAGGGATAGAGAGAAAGCTCAAGTGCTGGTGTGTGGGTTGGAGATGCAAGTTGCAGAGAAACCGCACGTCCTTACTTATATATGAAGGGAGAATGAGGGGGAGGTGGTCCGAATTTTAATTCGCCTCTTTCTTTTGGATCCAACGATAAAACGCGCACTCCTCGCGAAAAAGTCTACTCCGTGTGTGAACAAACTATACTCTAACAATTTAACAAGCTTATCGGCACGAGAAAGCACGATGGACAAAACCAATCACAATATCCAAAAGCATGCATTAAAGCAAGGAAAAATTTCAAATAAAAGTATGAAGTGTAATTTTTTCAAATAAAAGCTAGAAATGAACTTTATTTCAAATGAAGGCATAAAGTGATTATATTAGTTTAAAAGAAGGACCTTACCTCACGAGCTAATTAAGAGCATTTTCATTCTTTATTTTTTATGTTAATTTTCTTTCTTTTTTTTACTTTCTTTTTCATTTTTCTATTATTTCGGACCATTGGCCATGCCCAAGAGAGGGCCAGCCAAGGCCCTCGAAATCCACAAGCGATAGCCAGCCTTGCTTAGACATCTTTATGATCTTGAATACTAATTTTTATGTAAAATCTTAACTAAATTAGGTTTAAAAATGTAAAAAAAAAAAATCAGTACAAAAAGCTTTTAAAAAAATCAAGCACTCCACCAATGGCCGACAACCCTCCCTAACTAGAGGCGAGGGTCGCTAGCACTTGCTGGCCATGGATAACGCCCCACCGATGATCAGACACCGGCCATAGTCGAGAGGGTTGGGGCTAGCCTTGCTACTAGAATTTTCTTTTTAAAAGAACTTCTAGTTTTTTTTTTAATTTTTAATCTAATTTAACTAAAATTTAAGTTAAAATTATATTCGGAAGAAAATGCCATTGATCGGCCGAAACATACCCAGCCGACAAGATCAGACCTCTTTTTTTGAAATTATTGTGGCCACTTCAAATGCTAATTTAAAAGTTTCCCTTAAAATTTTCGCGGCATGGGGGGGGGGGGGGGAGGGAGGATGCTTGTCACCCCCATGGTCTCATATATTTCCATGTTACCTTCCTAATTTTTTCCCCATTTTCCTAATAATTTAAACGTGTGCGAATTATTTATTTAATTTAGACGATAACTATCCTCTATTGGGTAAGGCCTTGCTTCTGGGTGCCTGTGCGATACGTGTCATACAATGAGTGAGTTTGGGTACGGATTACGTGGCACCGCAGGGATACCAAAAATTTCTCGCCATTCGTTGGTCGGGCCATCTTCAAGGACGTGGACCGTTGACCATATCCTCTTTTTACTTTTGTTGGTGTGTAATTAAGGTTTTGATAATTTTGATTAGTACAGCATCAGATGTAAATTTAAGAAAAAAAATTGATTGAGTTTGGTTGATTAGCAGAGCATGAGACGGAAAATAGAAAAATTAGTTTTGTTGGGACTCACATTTGCAGCCTCTGCATCTAAAGTTTCAAAGTTACTCCCCTCTCGATTTTCCTCTCGTCTTCCTTAACAAGAATACAAATTAGTCACGGTTGTTTTTGGCATCGGGTTAAATATTATTTAACCTTATAGATTAATGCATACGCTAAGCTGGCTTTGCCGGAGGACAATTGACAAAGGCGGCCCAAGATTCGACTATCTAACGGGGTGAAAAATTGATTTAATAGAAACTAAAATGTGACGCGATTGTTTGTATGGGGGCGGGGATCATTCTCGAGCTGATCGATGTCTGAACGTTAGAAGTTTTCAAAGATAACCACATTTATGAAACTATTTTCATGACTTCCAATCCCACTGAACCTCCTAAAAATCATCTAACATTGCCCCTATTGCATAGGCAAGGAATTTTCAATAAATTATGCAACCCCTGCTGTAAAGGTCATCTAAAAATCTATCTAAAGAATTCGGGCATGCGCGTAACGCATCGGCTGGTTGTAGGAATATGTACTTCCAAAGAGCTATGAACTTCAATTTTGATTTTCCACTAGTTTTGAAATCCCATGAATCGAAAAATCCATGAAATGCAACTTAGTTCTATATTAAATTGTGAGATTATTATTATATCCGTTGTTCAATTGCAATAATTCTCCTAACATTCCATTTTGTTCATGTACATTATCGATCTTTTTTCAAGATGTATATGTGTGTATATATATTTTGCATAGTAAATTCCTAATCTTGAACAAAATTATATTGCATTGTATTATTTGCCGTAACAGGAATTACAGCGAGTTAACGTCTTTTCTTCATATGTGAGTTTAAAGATCACATGACAACCAAAAGTGAGTGCTGCTTAAGTTGAACCCTTTTGACCCTCGTTTCGAGCTATGCCAAGCTTAAAAGGAATTCACACAAAAAAATAAAATTTGCTCTCTCGACATCATATGAATTTACGATAAAGTCAGTCATCAAAAAATGAAACTTTACTAATAATCTAATACTCAAAACAAAATCACGTTAAATTGTTCGACAATCGACGTTAAATTAACCGCAACATCGCTTAAACAATTCTTTATTTAAAAAATAAAATAGTCCCAAATACACGGAGGACTCGCAGTAAAAATGGGTTGAATTTACAAGCCACCCCAACAAAAACTAAAACTCAATTTAATATCTTAAGTGCAATGCACTACACCTTGGCTTCTTCTGCCTACAAATTATGTGGACAAAATCCTGAAACGACTCGCCGTCCACTCCGGTGCGTGAAAACGACCGAACATCTCGTTTTTTGTGTTGCCTTCGGTCCTAATTCACTCCATCTTGGGCCCAACTTTTTACAGCACGATGCCGTTTAACCAGCAATAAGCGAAATCGATTTTAGGGTTTGTAGCCAATCAAGGCATCTGAAAATCGTCCACGAAGAGATTTTGGGATTTGATTGGAGGAGAAGAGAGTTATAATATATCAAAATAGAAAATGACCCACTTCCTACACATGATAAATCTCCTACTTACATACCTCATGTGAGTGAACCGTTGAAGAAAGGGGAGAGGAAATTACATGATGATTCATAGAACCTTATGACAGCCTCCGTTCGCAAGATGGAAATCGGTTCTTTACTGACTCTTTACATTCCTTTAGGCCGCAAATCCTTGACTCTTCCATTCCCTCAAACGAGGCTCTGGCCAACCAGCCCTATGTATTCTTATAATTCTAACCATAAATAGGAGGGCATTAACTGGACTCAGAAAAGAACCAAACAATTCTCTAGATTATTTTTTTTTTCTCATTGCTAATAGTTCTAGCCATGGGTGCAACCAGCCCCGCACAGCAGCTCACATGCCCGATCGCTCCGGCTCGCATGTTCAAGGCCTTGATGGTCGAGTCGAATGCCCTGATCCCGAAGCTCCTGCCTCAGTTCATAAAGAGTGCCGAGCTTGTGCAAGGTGATGGAGGAGCCGGGAGCATCGAGCAAGTTAATTTCACCGAAGGTACGTTTAGTCGTGTACACCCTTTTCTTTGGATCCTCTCTCTAGTAACGAATTTGGTGAATTTACTTCTTGTTCGGTGACAAATGCAGCTAGTCATTTCAAGTACATGAGGCACCGGATTGACGGGCTTGACAAGGAGAACTTCGTGTGTAAGTACATGATGGTCGAGGGTGACGCGCTGGGCTACAAGCTTGAGTCGATCAATTACGAGGTCAAGTTCGAGGCCATCGGCAACGGAGGGTCGGTTTCCAAGATGAAGAGCAATTACAACACCAAGAAGGCATTTCAAGTTGAAGAGGCTGAGATCAAGGCTGGGAAGGAAAAGGCCACGGCCATATTCAGGGTTGTGGAGTCTTACCTCTTAGAGAACCCACAGGCCTATGTACAGGACATCTTCCAAAGCCCTCCTCACTAGGAGTTTGCTTGTAATTCTTTCCTATGATGCAGGTTTACACACAAGAATTTGTTTGAGGGTCGCACAAAAGCTCTTGCTCTCAAGAAGAGCTAGCATATCTTCTTTACTTTGTTTTTGTGATTTCAACTGTTGAAATTTCGGTCCGCATAGTTTAGCGCTTACCGGAGTTATGAGGAGGGAAAACCAAGTTCTTTGAAATTGGATTTGAATTCTCGAGATTATTCGATATAATTAAAGAGATGAGCAACAACATCTCATCTCGATTATGTGCACTCATATTGACACTAGGTGCAGATCAACAACTTATAGCTGCATCATTTGGTTAGTTCACAGATCATGCGATTCGTGCTTCATCTAGATCGAGACATATTGAAATTGAAATTATGATCAACAGGGGACAATGTACTAATTTGAAATCAAATACAGTAACCATTTTCATTTCTTCGGTTCTAAATCTTTTGTATGACGATCACTTCAGTTTAAAACCTTTCACTTGTACCAATTAAGCCCTAAACTTTTTGACGATTTGTCAATTTAGCCATAAACCTTTCAATTATGTCAATCTAACCATATACCTTTTGACAAAAATCCCCTTTTGAATGTCTTTAACTTTAGTTGCTTCGATCTCATATTTCATATTTTCTATGTAAAACTAGATCATTTTAATTTTCTGGCTTTAGCTGAGTTTACCTTACATGACTAGGTTTAGAACCTTACATAATTATATCTAGCATACAGCAGATGATGTCAAAGTGCGAAAACTGCTTTTAGGCTGCCAAACGATGCAATGCAAATGAGGACATCTAAAGGATCCCGAGTTAGTAAAATGGTCAATATATAATGTTTGTAAAATAGTTCATAAACTTTAGCCTAATATATAATGTGATCCCGCAACTTGTAATTTATTTAATGTGATGCTTGAACTTTATTTCAATGTGCAGTGTCATCCTGAACTTTTAAATTGTTCAATGCTATCATTTAACTTTTGGTATATGTTTAAATTTCATCCATAAAATATATGAAAATATTCAATGTTGTCCCTGAACTTGAATTAATAAAAAAAAAACAATATGGAGAACGTTCATATGGATGACGAGACCAAATTAAACATGTACAAAAGTTCATGAAGCACATTGAATAACTTAAAAATTAGGGACCACATTGTGCATTAGGCTGAAAGTTCGGGAATTACATTGAACTAATTAAAAGTTTAAGGATGTTCTCCGCATTAATCAATCGAAAGGTAACCCCTGTCCGGCTTCATAAGTGTGTTCATCAGATCATTTGCCGCGATGTCCACAAACTCTATCTGAATCTACCCTTACAAAGTGTCCCAAATCTAAACAACAAAGAAAAAAGAAACACACAAAAAAAAACTAGGGTTCCATTCAATTAAGTGAAGCAACTACTGTCGACCTACCAAGACACATTGGCAAGTAATATGGCAAAGCGACATACATCGAAACAGAGAGTAATTGCTGAATCGTCTGATTTAGTATAAAATCTAATACTTTCTTATCAAATTTGAAGAAAATTTTGCCAAAAGAAAAAAATTGGGAAACACGTGAGGTAACCTTAATCCGATATAACCCGTCCACTCTTAACTGCAAGAAATTTTTCCGTTAATCGTTCTAGCCCGAAAGCAAGCGAGAGGTGACATGTAAGCTTAGAGTTAGAGAGAGAGAGAGAGAGAGTGTGTGTGTGTGTGGAAAGTCTGTCTATTGCGAGGCCTCATGCGCCTCTCTCTCTCTCTCTCTCTCTCTCTCTCTCTCTCTCTCTCTCTCTCGTCTTCCTTCATCTCTCTGTTTCTCTCTATTTTTCCCCCTGTAAATGCCAATCTCACATATGCTTTTTCACCTCACCCGAATCACCGCCTAAGTTGAGCGATCATTCACCATAGCTCCCACTCTCCACATGAAAATGGTTACACCGAAAGAGTTGGCCAGGTCAGCATCTCTTTATAGATCTTCTAGCTAGAGAAACCTATAAAGGGATAAATAAGGTAATTTCAGAGAGCACAAGAGTTGTCCAGAGACGAGGCACAAGGAGGCCGTGGTACCAAAAAAAATGATAAAAAGTAAGAACATAGAATAATTGATAATTCGTCTAATTCAGTGTAAAAGCCAATACTTTCTTATCATATTCGAAGAAAATTTTGCCGAAAGAAAAGAATTCGGAAACACGTAAGGTAATCTTAATCCGACATGCCCCATACACTTTTGAGTGCAAGAAATTTTTTCATTGTTCGTTCTAGCCCGAAAACAAGCGAGAGGTGATTTACAATCCTAGAGAGAGAGAGAGAGAGAGAGAGAGAGAGAGAGAGAGAGAGAGAGAGAGAGCCATGAGGTCTCGCGATAGGCAAATTTTCCACACACACACTCACCCCTCTCTTTCTTCCGTCTCTCGTCTTCCTTCATCTATCTGTTTCCTTCTATTTTTCTACCCGTCAAAGGTTCTCTCACATATACCTTTTCACCTCACTCGAATCACCACCCAAATTAAGTGATCATTCGCCGCAAGTCCCCCTCTCCACATGAAAATGGCCACAACGAGAGGGTTAGTCATGTCAGTGGCCCTTTATAGGTCTTCCAGCTAGAGAAACCTAGAAAGATAGAAATAAGCCAATTCAGAGAGCACAAGAGTCGTCCAAAGATGGAGCGCTAGGAGGCCGCGGTGCCAAAGAAAAAAGTGAGAAAAAGTAAAAACAAAAAGTAATTCCTAATTCATTTGATTTAATGTAAAAGCCAATACTTTCTTATCAAATTCAAAGAAATTTTTTCCAAAATAAAAGAATCGGGTAACACACCAAGTAACCTTAATTCGGCATACCCCATCCACTCTTGAGTACAAGAAATTTTTCTGTTGTTCATTCTAGCTCAAAAGCAAGCGAGAGATGATCTGCAAGCCTAGAGAGAGAGAGAGAGAGAGAGAGAGAGAGAGAGAGGCGAGAGGTATCTCGATAGGCTAACTTTCCACACACACTCACTCACTCATCTTTTTCTTCCTTCTCCCGTCTTCATTCATCTCTTTGTTTCTCCCTATTTTTTTCTCCATAAATAGTGCTCTCACATGCACTTTTTCACATCACCAGAATCACTACCCAAGTTGGGCGATCATTCGCCATAAGTCCACCTTTCCACATTAAAATGGCCACATCGAAAGGGTTTGCCTTGTTAGTAGCCCTTTATAGATCTTATAACTAGAGAAACCTGGAAAGGGATAAATAGGCAATTTCAAAGAGCACAAGAGTTATCCAAAAACAAGGCGCAAGGATGCCGCGGTGCCGAAGAAAAAAGTGACAAAAAGTAAGAACATAGAGTGATTGCTAATTCGTCTAATTTAGTGTAACAACCAATACCTTCTTATGAAATTCGAAGAAAATTTTCCAAAAAGAAAAGAATAGAAAAATACGTAAAGTAATCTTAATCCGGCATACCCCATCCACTCTTGAGGGTAAGAATTTTTTTCGTTGTTCATTCTATACCGAAAGTAAGCGAGAGGTGATCTGTAAGCCTAAAGCTAGAGAGAGAGAGAAGCCCAAGGCCTCGCGATAGACAGACTTTTCACACACACACACCCCTTTCTTTCTCTCGTCTCTCGTCTTCCATGATATCTCTATTTCCCTCCATTTTTCCACTTGTAAATGGCGCTCTCACATACATTTTTTCCCTCACCTGAATGATCGTTCAAGTTGGGCGACCATTCACCGTAGGCCCCTCACATGAAAATGGCCACATCGAAAGGGTTGGCCATTTCAGCGATTCTTTATAGGTCTTTCAGCTAGAGAACCTGAAAAGGGATAAACAAGGCAATTTCAAATAGCACAAGAGTCGTCTAGAGACGGGGTGCAAGGAGGTCGTACTACCGAAGAAAAAAGTGACGAAAAGTAAGAACAAAGAATAATTGCTAATTCGTCTGATTTAGTGTAAAAGGCAAAACTTTCTTATCATATTCGAATAAAATTTTTCCAAAAGAAACGAATCGGGAAATACGTGAGGTAACCTTAATCCGGCATATCCCATCCACTCTTGAGTGCAAGAAATTTTTCCGTTGTTCATCTTAGCTCGAAGGTAAGTGAGAGGTGATATGTAAGCCTAGAGAGAGAGAGAGAGAGAGAGAGAGAGAGAGAGAGAGAGAGAGAGAGAGAGAGAGAGAGAGATGCGAGCGAGGCGTGAGGCTTCGCGATAGGCAGACTTTCCACAAACCCAAACATACTCATTCCTCTTGTTTTCATTTATCTCTCTATTTTCTCTATTTTCCCCTCCGTAAATGGCACTCTCACAAATACTTTTTTGCCTCACCCAAATCACCGCCCAAGTCAGGCAATCATTCGCCGCAAGCCCCCTTCCTCACATGAAAATGGCCACACCAAAAGGGTTGGCCATGTTAACAGCCCTTTACAGGTCTTCCAACAAGAGAAACTTGGAAATGGATAAACAAGGACATTTTAGATAGCACAAGAGTTGTCCACAGACGGGGCGCATGGAGGTTGCGGTGCCAAAGAAAAAAGTGACGACTAGTAAGAATAGAAAATAATTGCTAATTCATTTGATTTAGTGTAAAAAGCCAATACTTTATTATCAAATTCGAAAAAAAATTTGCCAAAAAAAAAAGAATCAAGAAACACATGAGGTAATCTTAATCCGATATACCCCATCCACACTTGAGAACAAGAAATTTTTTCATTGTGCATTTTAACCTGAAAGCAAGTGAGAGGTGATATAGAAGCCTTGAGTTAGAGAGAGAGAAATCTCGATAGGTAAACTTTCCACACACACACATACACACACACTCTCTCTCTCTCTCTCTCTCTCTCTCTCTCTCTCTCTCTCTCTCTCTCTCTCTCTCTCTCTCTCTCTCTCTCTCTCTCTCTCTCTCTCTCTCTCTCTCTCTCTCCATCTTTCTATTTGCTTCTATTTATTCCCCCATAAATGGCACTCTCACATTTACATTTTCACCTCACCGTATCACCATCTAAGTTGGGAGATCATTCGCCATAGGTTCTCTTCCCATATTAAAATGGCTACACCGAAAGGGTTGGCCTTGTCATCGGCCATTTACAGGTCTTCCAACTAAAAAAACCTGAAAATGGATAAATAAAGCAATTTCAAAGAGCACAAGAGTCGTCTAGAAACAGAGCGTAAGGACGTTGCCATGCGGAAGAAAAAGTGAGAAAATGTAATAACATAGAGTAATTGCTAATTTGTTTGATTTAGTATAATAGCAAATACATTCTTATCAAATTCGAATAAAATTTTGCCAAAAGAAAAGAATCGGAAAATACGTGAGGTAACCTTAATACGATATACCCCATCCTCACTTGAGTGTAAAAAAGTTTTTCGTTGTTTGCTCTTGCCAAAAAGTAAGTAAAAGGTGATCGACAAGCCTAGAGCTAGAGTGAGAGAAGAGATAGGGAGAGAGAGTCGAACGAGGCATGAGGCCTTGTGATAGGTAGAATTCAGACACACGCACATGCACACTCCTCTCTTTCTCCCATCTCTCATCTTCCTTCATCTCTCTATTTCCCTCTATTTTTCCCCTTGTAAATGGCGTTCTCACATAAAATTTTTCGCTTCACCCGAATCACCGCCTAAGTTGGACAATCGTTCGCTGCAAGTCCAACTCACATGAAAATAGCCACATCAAAAGGGCTGGCCATTTCAACGGCCCTTTATAAATCTTCCAGTTAGAGAAACCTAGAACGAGATAAACAAGAATGGGTCATTGATCCTTAAGTTAGAATTCATCAAGAATTGCTAGATTAAGCATTTTCATAAAAGTGGTATCGAAAGGGCGTTGATTGAAATATTAGCCTAACCAAGTCCTCGACCTCACTGATCTATGGTTCGAAGAAATAAAGTATTTCTTTATACTTTATTTAGGTGTCTAATCTGTCTATCATAAAATGATTAGTGCCGAGTCTAAGTTAAAAATCTTTGCATGTTAAAAATCAAACCTAAATTGCAATTTGGTATAACTTGAAAGAGCTCGAATTAGATTAGTTAATTTAATTAATTAATGTAATAATCCATTAATCTAAGATTGAAAAATTGATTTTGAAGTTGCGACAAAAGAAGAAGAAGACAAAGAAGAAGAAGAAGAAGAAGAAGAAGAAGGAGAAGAAGAAGAAGACGAAGACGAAGAAGAAGAAGAAAAAGAGGAAGATGAAGAGAACGAGTAGGAAGAAGAAGACGAAGAAGAAGAGGACGAAGATGAGGAAGACAAAGAGGAAGAAGAAGAGGAAGATGAAGACGAAAGACGAAAGACGAAGAAGAAGAGGAATTTTTGTAGTAATCCATTATAATAATCCATTAATCTAATGTTGAAATATTGATTTTGAAGTTACGACAAAAGAAGAAGAAGAAGAAGATGATGATGATGATGATGATGATGATGACGAAAAAGAGAAAGACGAAGAGGACAAGTAGGAAGAAGAAGACGAAGAAGAAGAGGACGAAGATGAAGAAGAAGAAGAAAAAGAAGAGGTAGACAAAGAGGAAGAGGAGGAAGAAGACGAAGACGAAGAAGAAAAATCAAAAGAGGAAGAGGAAGAAGAAAAGGATGAGGAAGAGGAAGAGGAAGAGGAAGAAGAAGAAGAAGAAGAAGAAAAAGAAGACGAAGATGAAGACGAAGACGAAGAAGAAGAGGAATTTTTGTCATGTGCTAATTTTTTATTTAATTTAGGTAAGGTCTCGCCTCTGTGTGACAATGAGTTTTGCCAAAAGAAAAGTAACCTTGCTCCAGCAAACCGCATCCCCTCTTGAGAGGAAGAAATTTTTGCATCGTTCGCCCAAAAGCATGATTTGCATTCCTACAGCTAGAGAGGTAGAGCTATAGAGAGAAAGAGAGCGAAGGGCGAGGGGGCGTGAGGCCTTACGATTGTCCCCCCCTCACACACACATATTCCTCTCTTTCTCCCATCTCTTATCTCCTTTCCTCTCTGTTTCCCTTTGTTTTTCCACTCCCAAATGGTGCTCCCGCATATGCTTTCTCGCCTCACCCGAATCACCGTCTAGGTTGGGCGATCACTCACCACAGATCCCCCGGCGACACCGAAGGTGTTGGGCATATCAGCAGCTCTTTACTGGTACTTTACCTATAGAAACCTGGAAAGGGGTAAGCAATAGAATTTCAGAGAGCGCAAGAGCCGTTCGGAGATTGGAAGTCATCAGAAGAATACTGGCAAGACAGGGGCTAAGGGAAGTCATCAGAAGAAGAAGAAGATGAAGGAGGACAACCAGAACAAGAAGGCAGCCATCAAGACGGGGGCCGACGAGCTGGTCCTATAAGGACCTGGGCAAGAGCATGCCCATGTTGTTAGCATGCTCGGCTAGTACAGGTGTAAGGCCCTTTGCGTGGACGGAGCTGCATCCCACAACCAATTCGTGAGGAGACAACATTCACGGTCGACGACGTGATACTCATCAGCCACCGTGAATACCTAAATCACATCGGCGATATGATCCTCAGGTACACGCCTAAGGAGGCCGCACTACTCAGGGAACGCGGAGAGTTACCGGAAAGCAAGTGAGAGGTGATATAGAAGCCTTGAGTTAGAGAGAGAGAAATCTCGATAGGTAGACTTTCCACACACACATAAACACACACACACACACACACTCTCTCTCTCTCTCTCTCTCTCTCTCTCTCTCTCTCTCTCTCTCTCTCTCTCTCTCTCTCTCTCCTCTTTCCTCATCTTTCTGTTTGCTTCTATTTATTCCCTCATAAATGGCAATCTCACATTTACTTTTTCACCTCAGCCATATCACCATCCAAGTTGGGAGATCATTCGACATAGGTCTTCTTCCCACATTAAAATGGCTACACCGAAAGGGTTAGCCTTGTCATCGGCCATTTATAGGTCTTCCAACTAAAAAAACCTAAAAAGGGATAAATAAAGCAATTTCAAAGAGCATAAAAGTCGTCTAGAAACAGAGCGTAAGGGCGCTGCCATTCAGAAGAAAAAGTGAGAAAATGTAATAACATAGTATAATTGCTAATTCGTTTGATTTAGTATAATAGCAAATACATTCTTATCAAATTTGAATAAAATTTTTCCAAAAGAAAAGAATCGGAAAATACATGAGGTAACCTTAATACGACATACCCCATCCATACTTGAGTGTAAAAAAGTTTTTTGTGGTTTGCTCTTGCCAAAAAGTAAGTGAAAGGTGATCGACAAGCCTAGAGCTAGAGTGAGAGAAGAGATAGGGAGAGAGAGTCAAACGAGGTATGAGGCCTTGTGATAGGTAGAATTCAGACACACGCACATGCACATTCCTCTCTTTCTCCCATCTCTCGTCTTCCTTCATCTTTCTATTTCCCTTTATTTTTCCCCTTGTAAATGGCATTCTCACATAAAATTTTTTGCTTCACCCGAATCATCGCCCAAGTTGGACAATCGTTCGCCGCAAGTCCAACTCACATGAAAATAGCCACACCAAAAGGGCTGGCCATTTCAGTGGCCCTTTATAAATCTTCCAGTTAGAGAAACCTAGAACGAGATAAACAAGAATGGGTCTTTGATCCTTAAGTTAGAATTCATTAAGAATTGCTAGATTAAGCATTTTCATAAAAGTGGTATCGAAAGGGCGTTGATTGAAATATTAGCCTAACCAAGTCCTCGACTTCGCCGATCTATGGTTCGTAGAAATAAAGTATTTCTTTATACTTAATTTGAGATAGTATTCAGTACGTATACGTATGTACATAGGTTTATCCTTTCCCTTTCTCGAGTTTCGAGAAAAAGATTCCTTTACCAACGCAACGTGGTCAACTCCCTTTTTGTTAGAACAGCTCCCATTGAGTCTCTGCACCTATCCTATCCTTTTTTTATTCGCGCTTTATGAACCCTTATTGTTTTGTTGGTTTTCGTAAAACAGGATTTGGCTCAGGATTGCCCATCTTTAATTCCAGGGGTTCTCTGAATTTGAAAGTTGTCACTTAGTAGGTTTCCATACCAAGGCTCAATCCAATTAAGTCCGTAGCGTCTACCAATTTCGCCATATCCCCTTTTTATTTATGCTGAAATCCTGCATTTATTCGAATTAGATACCGATTTTTTCTTTTTCTATATAAACCATAGAAAAAAGCGTTTCTTGTTCTTTGAATTTCTTGCCTATCTTCTTTAATCTCTATCGGAGACCTACATTTGATCCATCTGAAATAATTCTATTATTTCTGTATCCGCAATTCAATATGGATGGATATTATATATCATAATATATATATGTCTCTTTTACTCTCATTTTTCTCATGCAATTTGGAATACTCGAAGGGTCGATTCTTTTTTTTTCTGAATGACAACAGAGGAATGTCTCATTCATTATGGTTTGGAATGCATTTATCTTTATTGCATCTTTCATTTTTCTTCTTATCCTTTCCTTCGAGTAAAGTGGACCTTCTATAAGATAACTCAAAAAAAGAAAATCGAAATTGGATATTGATTAAATTGTATTGTATATTTAATACACATTAATCATTTATAATAGCTATAACGAATCATTTTTATAAGTAATCATTTCATTAATTTAGAACTAGAACATAATTCGAATTAGTTAGAATTCTATAAACTATATAAAAATATTAATCAATTTAGATAAATATATATTTATTAATATTAGTTAGAAATACATATTCTATTTTAATTTGAATTAGTAGTTAAAAATGACTATTCGAAATTCTAACGATTCTAATTTCTATTTTCTAGAATGTAGAATAAGATTCTAATCCGATTATTCTATATTCTATTTAGTATTTCGATTTAGTTCGATTCTATTTCGTTAGATTTTATTTCGAATTTTTATATAGATGATATAACAGTAAATTTAATTAGGTAATAAAATATTAGTGATAATATCCAAAGTAATAGAATTGAATTAGTAAAAAAAAGAAAAAAAAATGTCATTTGATGAATTCAAAAATGAAAAAGAGAATCTTATTTCTTATTATCTAATTAATATTAAGTATTGATAAACATATAATTGAGAAATAGATCAAAATTCTATATCACTATATTAATCCTTATCTTCGAGAATATCCAAGAAATATTGGATATTCTACTTTTCTATATTCAATTCATATGAATCCATATTCATCATATTCATTATGAATAGTTCATATTAATAGAAAAGATCCCAAGAGTTTACTAAATTCCTATGCATGTACATGTACAATTTCTACTATTTTTGAGCCCGCTTAGCTCAGAGGTTAGAGCATCGCATTTGTAATGCGATGGTCATCGGTTCGATTCCGATAGCCGGCTTTTTTCCCCTTTTTTCAAAGGTCACTTTTTTGTTTTGCTTTTTCTTTTTATTCATTTATCATTTAATTTAGTTCAGTTTTATTTTAGGTTTATGAAATTTCAAAAATAAAGGAGTCTTTATGTCGCGTTACCGAGGGCCTCGTTTCAAAAAAATACGCCGTCTTGGGGCTTTACCAGGACTAACCAGTAAAAGGCCTAGAGCCGGAAGCGATTTTAGAGACAGAGAGAAAGAGAGGTAGTGAGGCCTTACGATTGTCCCCCCCCCCTCACACACACATATTCCTCTCTTTCTCCCATCTCTTATCTCCTTTCCTCTCTGTTTCCCTTTGTTTTTCCACTCCCAAATAGTGCTCCCGCAGATGCTTTCTCGCCTCACCCGAATCACCATCCAGGTTGGGCGATCACTCACCACAGATCCCCCGGCGACACCGAAGGTGTTGGGCATATCAGTAGCTCTTTACTGGTATTTTACCTAGAGAAACCTGAAAAGGGGTAAGCAATAGAATTTCAGAGAGCGCAAGAACCGTCCGGAGACTGGAAGTCATCAGAAGAATACGGGCAAAATAGGGGCTAAGGGAAGTCATCAGAAGAAGAAGAAGATAAAGGAGGACAACCAGAATAAGAAGGCGGCCATCAAGACGGGGGCCGACGAGCTGGTCCTATAAGGACCGAGGTAAGGGTATGTCCGTGTTGTTAGCATGCTCGGCTAGCACAGGTGCAAGGCCCTTTGCGTGGACGGAGCTAAAAGACAATGCCACATCCCACAACGGATTCGTGAGGAGACAACGTTCATAGTCGACAAAGTGATACTCGTCAGCCACCGTGAATACCTAGATCACATCGACGATGTGATCCTAAGGTACATGCCCAAGGAGATCGCGCTGCTCGGGGAACGCGGGAAGTTACCGAAGAGCGATCCTTGATGTGAAGTGCCAAGAATGTTTCAACATGTGTGTATTTGCTTAGTTGATAGGTTAAGTTGGTTTTGGTTGTGCTACGTGTGTTGGTGTTAACTTTTTGGCATAATGTGTTTAGATGCAAAACTATTGTTTTCAGCTACTCTCAAACTATGGGCGTTTGGGGTATTGGTATATTTACAAGCTTTATCTCACTAAATGCTGGGTTTGCGGTATTGAGTTGGTAATGAGTTGCCCAAATGCAAGTTCTCTGCATTAGCTAATGAGCTAACCAAGGAAGGCTCTTTTGTTGTTGTTTGATGTTTTTATTCAAGAAAGTCTAGGTGATGACCCATAGAGAGTATCCAATCAATCAAGTGAAGTTCAAATGAGCTGCTATTTGAGGTGGCATTATGCCATGTCACACAAGCGTTTCTTCCATGCTTCTTTCACAGATCGATCGAATCAGAACTCAATCGCTCATGCAACCTTAGGAAAACCTTCTCAAGTCAGCCTTTCCCCACTCACCTCACAACACGTTAGAGAGAGAAACTGGAGAGAGAAGCTCTGGATTGTATTACACGTGAGATAAGATGATATAAATGAAGGGGAGGAGAGCCCCTTATATACAAGTTCTCGTACATATAATTCGTAGATCTCCCCTTGATCTAACGGTTAAGATTAAATCTCCCCAACTACCATCTATCCAAATTAATTACAGAAGTGTACAATTACAATTTCAGCCGCCCTTAAAATCATTCTAGAATTCCCTAGTAGATTCCTTGATAAAACACGATTCGTCTCGTTCAGAAAATCTCTTTGGATTTACCCATTCGCCCAGACCGTGTCACTTCCCTGTGGTCGAAGCATGTTGACAGGAATGAAAACACTCATTTAGTTTTATGATAAATTTCTGTGGTGGTTCTCGTCTTAATTATGAATTCAAAGTCTATTTTATATGTCAACTTTATCTTTCAAGAGGTTATAAAGGTGACAAAAATGGTTTTGCATATTCCTACCGGCATAGATATTATCGTTTCTATGAGTAAATGCATTGTTTTTACCTTGGTTCCTATCGGTTTGTACTGCCACTTTTGTGAAAATAGGATTTTAGAGTGGCTTTATATACTAGCCTTCTCTTCCCTTCCTGCTTCAGCTCATTCTAATGAGCATAACCTTTTATCCTGTAAATCAAACTATTCAAGTGTAAACATGATTGGTAATTAATTTTTAAATTTGGTAGCTTGTAGTGTATGTTGCATTGGTATAAAAAGTCCAGTTGTCGATTAATATCCAACGATGCAGAGATCATTTTGATGCAATCATAGATAACGGGACTGCTTTTAGTATGACTACTGGTGAAAGGAGATATTAAACTACCGCTGGTGGTTTCCCATTAGGCATTCAGAACCCATCTCACTGGGAAATTGAGGCTTGTGGACGCGGAATAGAAATTTCAGGAAGAAGAAAATCCCTTTGGTCCCCTAAACACACTAACTTACCACCCCCATTATTTAAGTAAAATTAAAATTAAAATTATATTTGGAAGAAAATGCCATTGATCGGCTGGAACATTTAGCCAGCCAATAAGGACCCCTTTTTTTGAAATTATTATGAACACTTCAAATATAATTTAAAATTTTCCCTTAAAATTTTCGGGGTAGGGGGGAAGGGAAAAACACTTGTCACCCTCATGGTCTTCAATATTTGCGTGCTACCTCACTAATGTTTTTCCCATTTTTCTAATAATTTTATCATTTGCTAATTTTTTATTTAATTTAGGTAAGGCCTCGTCTCTATGTGCCAATGAGTTTTTCCAAAAGAAAAGTAACCTTGTTCCGGCAAACCGCATCCCCTCTTGAGGGGAAGCAATTTTTCCATCGTTTGCCCAGAAACATGGTCTGCATGCCTACAGCTAGCAAGGTAGTGCTATGAGAGAGAGAGATGGGCGAGGGGACATGACGTCTTGCGATTGTCCACACACTTTCCTCTCTTTCTCCCGTCTCTCATCTCCTTTCATCTCTGTTTCCCTCTATTTTTCCACTCCTAATTGGCACTCTCGTAGATGCTTTCTCGCCTCACCAGAATCACTATCCAGGTTGGCGATCACTCACCACAGGTCTCCCGGCCACACTGAAGGTGTTAGGCATGTCAGCAACTCTTTACTGGTATTTTACCTAGAGAAACCTGAAAAGGGGCAAGCAATGGAATTTCACAGAGTGCAAGAGCCATCTAGAGACTAGAAGTCATCAGAAGAATACGGGCAAGATAGGGGCCAAGGGAATGTTCACGGTCGATGACATGATACTCGTCAGCCGCCGTGAATACCTAGATCACATCGGCGATGTGATCCTAAGGTACACGCCCAAGGGGGCTGCACTGCTTGGGGAACGCGAAGAGTTACCGGAGAGCGATCCTTGATATGAAGTGCCAGGGATGCTTCAACATGCGAGTATTTGCTTAGTTGATAGATTACGTTAGTTTCGGTTGTACTATGTGTGTTAGTGTTAACTTATTGGCACAATGTGTTTAAATGCAGAATTATTGTTTTCAGCTACTCTCAAACTGTGGGGTTTGTAGCATTGGTATATTTGCAAGCTCTGTCTCACTAAATGTTGGGTTTGCGGCATTGATTTGGTAATGGGTTGCCCAAATGCAAGTTCTCCGCATGAGCTAATGAGCTAACCAAGGAAGTCCCTTGTATTGTTATTTGATGTTTTTGTTCAAAAAAGTTTGGGTGATGACCCATAGAGAGTATTCAATCAACCAAGTGAAATTCGAATGAGCTGCTATTTGAGGTGGCATTATGCCATGTCACATAAGTGTTTCTTCCATGCTTCTTTCACGGGTCGATCGAATTGGAACTCAATCGCTCATGCGGCCTTTGGAAAACCTTCCCAAGTTAGCTTTTCCCCACTCAGCTCACAACACATTAGAGAGAGAAGCTTTGGATTGTATTACTCGTGAGATAAGATGATACAAATGAGGGGGAGAAGAGCCCATTATATACAAGTTCTCGTACGATATAATCCGTAGATCTCCCCTTGATCTAACGGTGGAGATTAGATCTCCCTAACTACCATCTACCTAAATTAATTACAGAAGTATACAATTACAATTCTGCCTGCCCCTAGGATTATTCTTGAATTCCCTAGAAGATTCCTTGATAAGGCACGATCCGTCTCGTTTAGAAAATCTCTTTGGATTTATCCCTTCGCCTGGACCGTGTCACTTCCTTGTGGTAAAAGCATGTCGATGGGAATGAAGACACTCGTTTACTTTTGTGATGAATTTCCGTGGTGGTTCTCGTCTTAATTAAGAATTCAAAGTCTGCGTTTAAATGTCAACTTTTTCTTTCAAGAGGTTATAAAGGTGACAAAAATGGTTTTACAAATTCGTGTTGGCGCAGATATCGTCGTTTCTGTGAGTAAATGCATTGTTTTTACCTTGGTTCTTGTCTGTTTGTACTGCCACTTTTGTGAAGATATGCTTTTAGAGTTTGGCTTTATATACTAGCATTCTCTTCCCTTCTTACTTTAGCTCATTCTAATAAGCATAACCTTTTTATTATGTAAATCAAACTATTTAGGTGTAAACATGATTGGTAATTAATTTTTAAATTTGGTAGCTTGTAGTGTATGCTGCATTGGTATAAAAAAGTCCAGTTGTCAATTAATATCCAACGGTGCAGAGATCATTTTGATGCAATCACAGATAACGGGATTGCTATTAGTGTGACTGCTAGTGAAAGGAGATATTAAACCACTGCTGGTAGTTTTTCATTAGGCATTCAGAACCCATCTCACTGAGAAATTAGGGCTTATGGACGTGGAATAGAAACTCCGGGAAGAAGAAAATCCCTCTGGTCTCCTAAGCATACCAACCTGTCAGCCCCTTTATTTAATTAAAATTAAAATTATATTTGGAAGAAAATGCCATTGATCGGCCGGAACATTTAGCCAGTCGACAAGTGACCCTTTTTTGAAATTATTATGGACACTTCAAATACTAATTGAAAATTTTCCCTTAAAATTTTCACGACAGCGTAGGGGGATGGAAGACGCCTGACGCCCCTATGGTCTCCGATATTTCCGTGCTACCTCACTAATTTTTTCCCATTTTTCTAATAAATTTTTCATGTGCTAATTATTTATTTAATTTAGGTAAAGCCTCGCCTCGTGTGCCCACGCGACACGTGTCATACAATGATTTTTGCCAAAAGAAAAGTAACTGTGACATCCTGAAATTCGACCCACTCTCGAAATTTGTAATAGAATGGATATATATTTCATTGATATATTGTAGTTAAATATCACTCGGAATTGATCATTTTGAGATGACTAACCAAAAGGGAATGACTAGCTAGGAATTTAACTACGTGAACCTAATTGCAGGTCGATACGCGTTGCTCCTAAAAGCCACCGTTAGTCTGATTATTTATTAGAGTCGCTATCATATGAATGTGGCCACAAATTAGATTCCGAGCTTGGATAATCGAGTTTTTAGGAATTTCGCAATTGAAATTGGACATCGCTTTGAAAGGCTCGAAAATTAGCTGATTGATTTCGGAGTGCCGAGAAGAAAGGCAAAATATTGAAAGTGACCATTTTGCCCCCCAGCTTGACCTAGATTATATGGCATGAGGGTAAGAATATTTTTAAAGAGGCTAGAAAAATTTTACGACCAAATTCGGAGTCATTTTTCGATTGCGATTGAGCCAAATCAGCACCGATTGAGTCCCACCCGATCCTGAAATTTCACGAATTTCGAGAAATGTCTTGTCGGTCATATTTTTGACCAATTTGACTAGCTTTGATCGAAATTATTGATGCCCAAGCTCTATCAGTCCGAAAATTCACTGATAATCCAAAAATCAGTCAATTCGTTCAGCTTTAAGTCGCTTTCGATGAATAGTAAACTCAATTATTGCCCTTAGAAATAATATCTACTCTCTCTCTCTCTCTCTCTCTCTCTCTCTCTCTCTCTCTCTCTCTCTCTCTCTCTCTCTCTCTCTCTTAATTTCGGATTTTTCTCTCTCTACTAGGTTCCAGATTTCTGCTGCCGACTTTAATCGGCCGCTGACGAAAATCGAACCGTTAGATCATCGCGATTTTTTAGGTATATTGTAGTTCAATGTCTTGTGGTTCTATTCCAACTTGAATCACTTTGATCGGAGGTCGTTTGACCTTCCAAATCTGCTTCGTCGTCTTTTGTTACCCGAATTTCATATAGGGCTCATATTGAAATATGTTGACCCCAGCGACCGCTAGAGCTCATTTTCATGTGAAAATATGGATTTTCACCTTATGAACCATTTCATTCAGCCTCCTTCCCCAAAAAAGACCATTCCATTCAGCCCTTGAACAGCCTTGATTTCTTTGGGTTTTGTCGGATTCCGCGCTACCGTCGGGTCATTCGTTGTTCTGTCGCCCATCCGACTTCGAATTAGCGTCGTTAAGGTAAGTCGACCCCCTGAACCTTAAGTATGATGTTAGATGATTCTTGGATATACTCTAAGGTGCGATCCAAGGTAGATCAGTATAGAAAAATTGCCGGAATTGGCGTATTTGAGCAAATCGATTCTGTGGCAAGGTTGTGATATATTATTTGGGCTGGGTAAGTTGTTGTCTTGGCTGGATATAAGTTGTTGATGATGGTTGATGTGGGTCCTGTGAGGTTTGAATACCGAAAAATGGATTTTCGGAATATTTAGAGCGAAAACGGGCTAAATAGTATTTTGAAATCATTGTTCACGACACCCTAAGTACTGTTCACGAGCCTAGAATACTGTTCACATGCCGTCACTTCGTATTTATAGTCAATTATTAAGATATCGTGGGCCTAAGATGCATATTCTAGTGCGAAAAGGGCATGGGCCTGATGCATTTAACGTGGGTCGAGTCGGCTAGAGAGCTAAGAATGGAATTTGGAGCATAGAATGTGCACACATTTGCATTGTTAATATCTATGTAGATATGAACTATTGGGGTGCCTGATTATTTCGATGATGAACTATTTCTCGCTTGCCCTTGTTTCTATTACCATGACCCGAGCATCTAGAAGAGCATGTTAGAGTTGAATCCGAGGATATGTAATATCCTGAGCAAGATTAGGGGTGAGCTTACTGAGATATATTATCACGGTGATTTCCCCCACTTTTCAGTTCTTAGGATATAAGTATGGCAGGGATACCACATGATTTTATATCCAAGTAGCGGAGTACCAAGTTGGCAAGGACAATTGATGGTGAGTGAGTGGTTGCTGAGGAACGTGATTGCCCTGGATTGGTTGTTGTTGTCAATATTTGTAAAATAGATATTCATGTATAATATGGAGCTGAGAATGTGCAATATATGAGCTGTTATGGTTAGCTAGTCCTTGCTCATTCGTTGTCAGGGATAAGGTATCGCTTCCGCTAGCGTTAATTTGAATATTAAGGTTTCTGGGTCGGCAACAATCGTGGGATATCGCATATATCGACCGTCGCACTCAATGAGGTTCGAGGCGTGACAGTAACCTTGCTCTGGCTAGCCGCATCCCCTCTTGAGGGGCAGAAATTTTTCCATCGTTCGCCCAAAAGCATGATTTGCATGCCTATAGTTAGAGAGGTAGAGCTATAGAGAGAGTTAGAGATGTGAGGGGGCGTGAGGTCTTGCGATTGTCCACACACATACATACTCTCCCCCTCACATTCCTTTCTTTCTCCCGTCTCTTATCTCCTTTTATCTCTATTTCCCTTTGTTTTTCCACTCCCAAATAGCGCTCCCACAGATGTTTTCTCGCTTCACCCAATTCACCATTTAGATTGGGCGATCACTCACCACAGGTCCTCCGGCCACACCTTAAGTGCTGGGCATATCAGCAGCTCTTTACTAGTATTCTACCTAGAGAAACCTGGAAAGGGGTAAGTAAGGAAACTTCAGAGAGCGCAAGAGCCGTCTAGAGATTGGAAGTCATCAAAAGAATATGGGCAAGACAGGGGCCAAGGGAAGTCATCAGAAGAAGAAGAAGATGGAGGAGGACAACCAGAACAAGAAGGCAGCCATCAAGACAGGGGCCGATGAACTGGTCCTCAAAGGACCTAGCCAAGAATATGCCCGTGTCGTTAGCATGCCCGACCAATGCAGCTACAAGGCCCTTTGCATGGACGGAGCCGAAAGAGGGTGCCGCATTCCACACCGGATTCGTGAGGAGACAACATTCACGGTCGGCGACGTGATACTCATCAACCGCCGTGAATACCTAGATCACATCGGCGATGTGATCTTGAGGTACACGCCCAAGGAGGCCACATTGCTCAGGGAATGTGGAGAGTTACCGGAGGGCGACCCTTGATGTGAAGTGCTAGGGATGCTTCAACATGCGAGTATTTGCTTAGTTGGTAGGTTAAGTTGGTTTCGGTTGTGCTATGTGTGTTAAATTGTTGGCACATGTGTTTAAGTACAAAACTATTGTTTTCAACCACTCTCAAACTATGGGGTTTTGGGGCATTGGTATATTTACAAGCTCTGTCTGACTAAATGCTGGGTTTGCGGCACTAAGTTGGCAATGAGTTGCCCAAATGCAAGTTCTCTATATGAGTTAATGAGCTAACCAAGGAAGGCCCTTGTTTTGTTATTTGATGTTTTTGTTCAAGAAAGTTTGCGTGATGACCTATAGAGAGTATCCAATCAACCAAGTGAAGTTCAAATGACCTGCTAGTTGAGGTGGCATTATGCCATGTCACATAAGTGTTTTTTTCATGCTTCTGTCACGGGCCGATCGAATCAGAACTCAATCGCTCATGCGGTCTTAGGAAATCCTTCCCAAGTCAGTCTTTCCCCACTCACCTCACAACACTTTAGAGAGAGAAACGGAAGAGAGAAGCTCTAGATTGTATTACTCGTGAGATGAGATGATACAAATGAGGGGGAGGAGAGCCCCTTATATATAAGTTCTCGTGCAATATAATCTGTAGATCTCTCATTTATCTAATGGTGGAGATTAAATCTCCCCAACTACCATCTATCCAAATTAATTAAGAAGTGTACAATTACAATTCCGCCCGCCCCTAGGATCATTTTAGAATTCCCTAGGAGACTCCTCGATAAGACACGATCTGTCTCGTTCAGAAAATCTCTTTGAATTTACCCTTTCGCTCGGACTTTGTCACTTCCCTATGGTAGAAGCATGTCGACGAGAATGAAGACACCTGTTTACTTTTGTGTTGAATTTCTGTGGTGGTTCTCGTCATAATTATGAATTCAAAGTCTGCATTTATATGTCATCTTTATCTTTCAAGATGTTATAAAAGTGACAAAAATGGTTTTGCATATTCCTACTGGCACATATATTGTCGTTTCTGTGAGTAAATGCATTATTTTTACCTTGGTTCCTATTGGTTTGTACTGCCACTTTTGTGAAGCTATGATTTTAGAATTTGGCTTTATATACTAGCTTTCTCTTCCCTTCCTGCTTCAACTCATTCTAATGAGCATAACCTTTTATCCTGTAAATCAAACTATTCAAGTGTAAACATGATTGGTAATTAATTTTTAAATTTGGTAGCTTATAGTGTATGCTGCATTGGTATAAAAAGTCCAGTTGTCGATTAATATCCAACAATGCAGAGATCATTTTGATGCAATCACAGATAACGGGACTGCTATTAGTATGACTGCTGGTGAAAGGAGATATTAAACCACCGCTGGTGGTTTTCCATTAGGCATTCAAAACTCATCTCACTGGGAAATTGAGGCTTATGGATGCGGAATAGAAACTCCGGGAAGAAGAAAATCCCTCTGGTCCCCCAAACACACCAACCTCCCTTGATATATCTCTACAAATCCCTCTACTCTTCCTTATGAAACCTCGACAACGAAAAAGTTAAAGCCTATACGGCCTACGACCACCCCCATTTACTTCTTCCCTCCCTCTTCTTTTTCCTTTCTTTTTTGAACAGAAAAAAAATAGTTTTGATTTATGCAAAAGAACAAAATTAAATTGATCGGATTTGGTAAATGGGATGATGATGCATCACGGTTTTCGAGCAAACAAGCAAACGATGATGGTGGATCGATTTTGATTTGATCAGTTCTCTAGACAATTTAGATAATAAAAAAATGTTAGTTTTCGTAGTTTTCACCCTTTTAACTCTCACAACTTCCAGAACATGAGAGATGAAGTACACAAAGATAGCATTAAAAGATGAGATGAAACACAGGCAAGTCAATTCTCTCTAGCAGAAGAACGTTGCAGAATTGATGATAAAGTTTCTCTGCATCCATCACATCGACTCCCGTGGAGCAGATCGAACAGCAGACGTGCTCGAGAGTTTCCGAAGCTCTCGGCATGCTGGACATAGGAAGAGAACCATATGATCAATCTAACTATCCCCACCAATGCCACGGCTGCCGTGGCACGTTGCTGCAGGAAGACCATGACATTAGGGAGGACCTTGATCAGAAAATTCAATTTTTGTGCGCAAACCAAATTGGGAGGGCCCAACTACACTGATCCTGAATAGGTTGATCACCGGAGGAATAGCTTCTGAATCTCCTATGTCTCAGGATGATGGAACTAATTGATCGGGCTGAAGGATATTTCATTGACTTTATAGATTTGCGTATTATGCAAAGAATTGATGGAGAGCTGGAAAGCGAATTTGATCGGTAGTGTCTCTTTAGGCTGGTGATTATGCCTCAGCAAAAGTGACAAGCTGACAATGGTAGGTTCAATGCTTCACTGGTCAGATAAACAGCACAACCTCACACAAAATTTCCAGAAGCTGCTAATGCCAAACAGAGCTACAATGCAAAGTCTCCAAGGAAGGGAGGGAGTAGACGTGGCTCTAAGATTTGCAGAGAGAATAAGCTTAGAAAGCCCACGGAAATCCTTTCAAGGAATCAATTTTGCCAAGTCATATTTTTCTAAGACTCAAAAGGAATTAAAAATACAAATGAAATTACTGAAATATCTAATGTTTTGTCACCTTCAAATCCTCAAAGTGTCGTCTTAAGATTCTTAAAAATCTTGGGAAACTTTAAAGTGAAGTATCACCAAATGCCCCTTGAGGCTCAAGATCTGAGGACAACATACATCTTATTATCACCAGAACCAACTGCTACATTCAAGAACTGACTCGACCCCAGATTACTCAGGCTTTGATTCAAAGGTGGGTTGCCAGTGTTTGGGACACCAACAAATCCCAGAAGAGAAAATCAATTCTAGCTGCGTTAGGAACTTAGTCCATACTAAAAATAACAAAAAGAGTGAACACCAAACGTGATCCGTGAGAAATTTATGAAATTGTCGGATGTGCCCCCAAGGATCTAGACAAATTGCTTTCCCACTGATGGACGGTCAGGATGCTGCCTCCCGCATATCCAGTAGCAATCAAGTGCCACGTGTGCTTGGTGTCCTTTCAGCGCATACGCGCACAGCTTCATATTCCTTACGTGATTAGCCGAGCCAGACTTGATCATCATTCGATGTAGGAAAATACAGTAAATACTAAATGATTACTGTAATTAACAATTCTATTGCCACTTATGAAGGGATTATCCATCCTCATACTACAGGAAATATATAGTCCCACATCGTGAAATTATTAAATATAACATGGGCTTTCTCGTCGTAAAAAAATTTGAACTTCATAATTATTTTAACGATAAACTACGGTTAGATGGTTATTTAGAACTTCCGAAACATGATCATTGAATATCAGTTCAAGACCAACATTATATTTTCTTCATAGTTCTAATTTATGTGAAGAGTCATCTATAATAGTAAGATCGACATAAGATACGGTATTCTTTTTTTTTTTATGTCGAAGAGTGAGTGCGTTTAAGGTGAGTTTTGTTTTGGTCATAAAAAAAGGGAGTAAATACCACCAAAAATCCTAAACTATGCCTATATAACACATTTATCCTTAACTTTTTTCTTTGTAAGGTAAAAAAATCTCAAACTATATCTATTGTAACACATTTACCCTAAACTTTTTATTGTGACACGAAAAAACCTAAATTTGTACCATTGTGAAATATTAATCTTCCAGTTAAAAGTAGCGGCTAAAAATATAACGTGAATCTAAGGTAGCGCTAATAAGCCTAATATGGCGCCACGCAAGGGCCACATCAGAAAAAATTAAAAAAAAATAAAATAAAATGTGAAGTCACTATTTATCGTCTTCAACTTTCGAGTTCCTCAGGCACTCATCCATCCGCTATCCACTTCCGTTTGGCACGTGCTTTCCCCTCCTCCCTAAAGAAAATATTGAATTTCAAATGGGTCCGTGCCATGTGCTTTTGTCGATTTCTCATTTTTTTTTCCCTCGACGATGATTCAATTATTATTATTTCTTTCCATTTTACTAATTATTTTATGATTATATCCACACAATCACGTATTATATGGCTAAAACTAAAAAAACATTAAAATAAATAAATAAATATTCGTGTGATAGTAGTTGTGCAAAACTTATGATATTAGAAAGTCATTTATTATGTCCAAAATGATTAGTTATGTAATAATTAGCGCTACATTAGTTGCTTACTACTAGGATGATTCTCTCAATCTCATAATTAAGTATTGTGTTATTCATTTAATTGTTTCATATAACATATTATATGATTACATCTAATCATAGTCACGCATTGATTTTTTAAATAACGTATATATGAAATTAATTATTACTATTAAATAACAGGAGTGCATTAATCATCTTGCTATTTAGAATGATTGTCTGAATCTTCATAATTAAGTATTATACTATTCATTCAATTGTTTTTTAATTGCTAATTACACTTATCATGGCTCAAGCAGCTGTTTTCTCCACCACACTGTGATTTCTGTAACAAATAATACATTTTAATATAATAGTCAATGCCGCGAAAAACTCAAATTGGTATATCTATGATAACTTTACCCTTCGTTAGTTTCCATTAAAATATGTTAATACCACAAGAAAAATAACTTTAAACCGATACACCTGTGACAAACAGACGGTAAAAACTTCAAATGGGTACTCCTATCAACTGTCACGTGTCACCTAACTTGTTAACACATGTTTTTTTAATCAATTTTATTTTCAAAAATGAAAGATTTTTTTATTGACCGGAAAACATTTTCTTTGGCCACAAATTTTCCACCCCTCAAACGCCAAAAATTGGGAAAATATTTTCTAGAAAACCTTTTCCGTGAAACAAACGTAGCCTTAGGCTTAAAATGCACGATTTTATATTTCTACATCTGCATTTCTCTTTTATCGTTTATTTTTTCCCTTTGGATAGGTAAGGCAGAAGGGAAAATCATCCAAAAGTGTGAAACTTATTATACTTTTATCAATTCAATCTTAAACTTTTTAATTTTCTCAATTGATTTATCAATCCTTTTCATATTTTGCCAATTGAGTCCATCCACCCATTTTTTGGTTGGAAATTACTAACATGGATACCGATTATCCTACATGGCATAATTGGCACTGACGTGGATAATTTTTAATAACATTTTTAAAATTTATGAATTTTTTAATCATTTTTTACTTTTTATTTTCCTATTTTCCTTCTTCACTTTTTTTTCCCCTTTTCCCTCCGCCAATCATCGTCAGGCCTTGTCAATGGCCGGTGGAGGTTGTCGACCTCGGGGCAAGGGACATCCAACCCTGGGCTAGCGAGGGCTGCCCTTGCCAGTTCGGTGGAGAGTAGGTAAGGCAGATTCAATTCAGACCAAGAAAATATGAAATTTTTGGGAAAACATAGAGGAGCTTCTTAGCGGGAAAACTGCAGAGAATTGAGGGGGGATGTACGGTGGAGTTTGGCGAGTTTCAATAAGTGATCGCGTGGTGGAGTGATTGACCGGTTACGCCTTGAATTTAACACCACCGCTTGTCTGTCTTTTCCCCACGCCACTAGAACAAATGGCTCGCGCACTTCGTTCCTGCTTAGAACTCGAGAGTCTTCAAATAGAATAATTATTCCAATATCCAAATAATATTTAGAAAAGTTTCGCATGACTCTGAATATTGATACAAAAATAAGAAGTTAAAATCTAAAATTCATTAAATCAGAAGTTACGGGATATACATACATATATATGTGTATGTGTGTGTATGTATTTCGTGTATTTGCAGGCCCTTTCACAAAATACAAAATATGAATTTTTTTGGTAACAAGTATCATCACCTTAACATCGAAAATCGATATGTTTGGCATGGAGATGTCGATACAAAAGGAGGGAACAAAATATGGGTATACTAGTTAAATAATTGGGTTAAACAGCTCCACGACACCAACTTCCGTGGTACCAACCGAAAAATTGGAGCAGTCACACTGACTCCCTAGATCCCGAGGGAGATTGGTAATGACCTTGATCAATGCCGATTTTGGACGATGTCGATGCGTTTGATTTAAGCTTGTGCCGTCGAATTTTAACTTTGAGTCATATTTAAGTCTAATTCATATCTTTTCTGGGTTTCAATTGTCATATTGACAGTACAAGGACTGAATGCTTTTTACATTTTCCAGTTTCGAGCTTGGTTGTCATATACGAATCTCTTTTTTTTTTTACAAAGGTTTGGCATTCATTTGGCGAATTGCTGGGAGACACATCGACACTACGCATCATTAAGCAATGACAAATGAATAGGACAATGATTTATTATAACTTTGTACGTACGAGATTGGAAACATGCAAAACTTATCTTTTTTACACTATTTAAGAACATAATTCGGCTGAATTAATAATCTCAAGAAAATATAAACTTTTGATCGTTTTGACGAACGGTAACTGGAAAAAAAAAAAAGAAGAACTGATTTTTGGCATGTGATGATGTCCATAAAATTTATCCTTCAACCAGAATGTCCAAATCGTGAAAATCTCCCATTACGTGAATCTTTCCACATCACGACTATCATTTAAGGTTTAATGCATGCTGCGCGTAAACTTTGGGAAGCTCTTCACCAAGAACACTTCAAAGCATTGGCGTTCTGAAGTGTTTTGCAAGATGATATTCTCAAGGACTAATTCATCATATTATTATGATGCATAAAACAAGAATACGAAGAAACGAAAGAGTTGAATAAAGAGAAGGACGTTATCATCGCTCGTGTTTACATCGTTTCCACTGTATCTTGGTTCACATGAAAATGAAAAAGTAATGAATAAACGGAATAAAAGAAACAAGAAAAATGTGTCTATTCTGATTTCTGTATTGCGGTATACAAATGAAGCAAGCCATGGTGTATCTCGCCCTCTCGTTGCAGGCAAAGTGAGAACAAGCTGAGGTCGAGATTGCGTGTTGACTCGTGATGGTGGACTGAGTCGGGTTAGTGACCGGGGCCTTGAGGACTAGGTCCTGATTCCAAGCGCTGGAGCCACCACGACATGCTTTGCCTTGCTCGCTCTGACAGTACCGGCAACGAATACGATGCCAAGTTGTTCGCTCTTGCGAAATCCTCCGGCAAAACCCTCGCCGCCTCCGTGCACCGGAGGCCGAGCAACACCACGAAGATGACGAACACGAGTACCATGGGGCCGATCACGGACCTTCGGGCCTCCATTATCTCCGAAATAATGTAAGTTTAGAGAGAGAGAGAGAGAGAGAGAGAGAGAGAGAGAGAGTTGAGGGTTGTAATGTGTTGTGGTGTGGTTGTTGGAAAGAGATGAGGGTGTATTTATATAGGAGGGAGGAAGCAGGTCTAGGGTCAAAGCCAAAATGCTGAGGCTGAGGGAGCTTAAATTCTTTGACTTCGGAAGAATCACGCGTTGACCAAGAATCCCGCCGGCGATGTCCCGGCGTCTAGTCCATACGAGTGCTTCCCCGGGTTTGAACATGTCAAAAAAATTCTTGTGACAATTTTGATTTAAGGGTATGCATCAAGATATTTACAAAACTATATAATATGCATATCGCTCATCCAAAATTTGGGGATATTTCTACACTTTCGACGAACCTAATATTAATTCTCTAATTTTTTTTTTCAAATTAATTTAGTAAATTTATGCTTTTGGTAGCACCACGAATCACTCGATGGTTGCGACTTTCTTGGGCCCTAGTCCAGCTTGGCGCGTTCCACGTAATAGATTCAAGATACGGCACTTCTGTCTGAGTCGTTTTGATTTCAAATTATTCCACAAAAGGAAAAAAAAAAAGCAAAAGGTTGAAACTTATGGTTAAGCAAGAATGGTCACGGCTAACGTCATCTGGAGGAATTTTCTGTCTCCTTTCCCGTAAAACATGGAAAACTAGCATGAAATATCAAACTGAAGTTATCTTTGTACACAAAGGCATTACATTTCTCTTGGATTAATACCATGAAAAGTTTCAAATTTTATATGCTTACGATAAATTTACCCCAAATTAACTTTTAGATCGCAAAAAACTCCAAATTGATACATGCATAAACCATTTTCATTCTGTTAGCTTTCATCAAATTTTATCGCGAAATTACTAAGATGTATGTGACATGGTGATAACTCAGTTGATCTGGTTTGTAGAAGGGTAAATCTTTATGTTCACATGTACTTTTGATGAAGGAAGGGCAGCAGTCTTTCAAGTATATCCGAAAAGTGACCCAATAATTAGTTTGGGGGTAAATGTATTGCATATGTATCAGTTTGGGCTTTTTGATGACTCAAAAATTATTTTGGGATAAATTTGTTATCGATGTACCACTTTGTGATTTTTTTTTTGTGGTATTAATCCATTTCTCATCCCATTCATTTCATTAATCTCATTTGACACAGATTTATTGCATTGTACAGCATATACGTATCATGTTTATTGAAAAGGAGCCACAAAGACAGATTCCCAAAGTGCCTAGAAAGAAGATATACTGACTAATAAAAATTGAGTAAAAAGCGCGAATTTAACCTAAAAGAGGACTATTCTTCGGTTGATCAGGGGATGTTCTATATAAGAGAAAGCAAACTCAAATCATAAATGTCACTGTTGTTGCACACATTAAAGGTGAGCTATCCGTTCTCTAATTAAACTAAAATGCTTTGTCTGACAACTACTAAATGTTAACCGACGCTCATTGCCTCAAATTGAGCCATACTTCTCGGACTCGGTTGACTAAGGCCATGACCACATCTGCTTATCTAGTATGTAACATCTTTTTAAATCATTAGTATTATTCCTAATTCCCACAAAATGTTCCGTCCTCTTTTCGAAATTTAGGCATAAAATGCACGATTTTCTATATCTGACATCTTCATTTATTTTTTATTTTTCCCTTTTTGTTTTGGGTAGGTAAGGCAGATATTTCAAACCAGAAAATAATAAATTTTTGGGAAAACATATGGGAGCTTTTTAGCGGGAAAATTGCAGAGATTTGAGGAGGGGGTGTGCGGTGGAGTTGTTGACCGGTTGCGCCTTGAATTTAACACCCCCGCTCCTTCTGGGATTGTCTTTTCCCCTCCCTAAAACAACAAATGGCTCGCGCTCTTCGTGCCCGCTTAGAACTTAAAAAGAGTTCTCATGTAGAGGAATTATTTTCATAATTCAAAAAACATTTAGAAAAGTTTCACATGACTTTGAATATTGATATAAATAAGAAACCAAAAGTAGTTTATTGATAATAAACATCTCGAATTTGCAGGCCTTATCAAGAAAAAGTAATATGTTGATTTTCTGTAACAAATAAGTGTCGTTGTGTCGACATGAAAATTTGACATGTTTGATGTGGATAGGTTGATACAGAAGAAGAGTATGAAAAATGGGTACACCAGTTAAATAATTGCGTTGCACTGCTCCGTAAAGCCAACTTCCATTGGCACTAACCCGAAATTGAAGTTGTCAAGGAGACTCTTTAGATCCTGGAGACCTCTATCGACGCCAATTTGTTTGATTTAAGCTTGTGCCGTTATATTTTAACTTTTAGTCATATTTTGGACTGTAATTGTCTTATTTTGGACTACGCATATATATATACATACTTTTTTTCTACTTGCCAATTTCGCGCTTGGTTGTCATTGATGAGTCTTTTTACAGAGGGTTGGCATTCATTTGGCGAATGTAATCGTCTTATTGGCTATCGTTGAAGTTATAATGCATGCTGCACGTCAACTTTGGGACGCTCTTCACCAAGATCACTTCAAAGCATTGGTGTTCTACGCTCTTTTCTGGAAGGTGATATTCTCAAGGATCAACTGTTCATATATTATGATGCGAAAAACAAGAATAAATAGGAACGAAAGAATTGAATAAAGAGAAGAACGTTATTATTGCCCGTGTTTACATCGTTTCCACGTCTTGATCAACACGAGAATGGAAAAGTAACGAATAAAAAGAATGACAGAAACAACAAAAACGATTGTCTTCTGGTTTCTGTATTGCTGGTACGACTGTGAAGCTAGTGACCGGGGCCTCTCGGACTCGGCCCGGAAGCCAGACGCTCAAGCCAGCAAGCCATGGTGTTTCTTGCCCTTTCATAAGCCGCCGACGAGTACGTGGCGAGGTTGTTTTCCCTCGCAAAATCCTCCGGCAAAGCCCGCGCCGCCTCCACCCCGAAATGGCTCGCAACGGTCGCGAGAACGAGCAGAACAATCACGAACTTGCAGAAATTCATCCTTTCTTTTTCCTTTTTCAAACGGGAAGCGAGATGTTTTGTTTGGTGATTCGACTTTTGGTTGGAGACGTTGGGGAGAGCAGGCTTGGAGCGTGGGTTATATTTGTAGCGGAAAGAATAGAGTGGAATAAGCGATGCTGGCTCGCGGAGTCAGAACTCTGAAGTGAGAACGGGCTCGTGGGGATTGCGTGTTGACTCAAGATGGTGGACTGAGTCGAGGGGGTGGAGGAGGGGGAATCTGCCGGTTCGCCATGTTTGAAGTTTGAACGAGTCAAACCCTCCAATCTCACGCACTTTGGTTTTGATTATTCTCATTATATGCCCTCCTTGATAATATATTAATCTTTTCCTGTCATATGTGATGCAATAATATTATTTCATTTTCAACTACTTTTTTCTATTTCATTCCACTTCATTTTTAATCTCATAAGTTATGCTAGCAAAGAGAACACACGTAACATGTATGCAAAAAAAAAATACCATTTAAAAGATCTTGTGAAATCACTTTATTAGCAAATATATGTATCATTGGCGAAGAAATTATACATTACGGCTCCATTCGTTTAAAAAAAAATGAGCTATGTTTGGAATATATTTTTCAGAAAATCATTTCCTAGAGAAGAATAATATCTTTTGATATTCGGCCGAAACTTGAAAATGAGCTGAAAAATATTTTTCATTGTTCGATATGGAAAATAGGATTTGATTTTCCTCCATGCACTCCTTTTAATAATTGTTTTCATTTTATTTTTATTTAAAAATTTCAAAAAATTCATTTTTTCCCTCTTTTCTCTTTTTTATTTCTATTTTTTTAGAAAAGAGAAAAAGTTTAAAAGTAAAAATTTTGAATTTAAAAAAAGAAAAAGAAAATATAAAATCCATATTATATAGTACACGACACCATACACATTTCCTTTTGAATAATAAGGTATATTTATCCCATGGATGGATATGTACTTTTCCCATCGACTTGATCACATTTGAATCCTTCAAATATTGGAAATGGAGAATTCGTGTTGACATTTTCCGCAAGAAAAAGTTAATTCGCTGCCTTGTATTTTTGCCTATGTACATACCATGTTTTGTACTATTTGAACTATATCGCCCCTAATGCCGACCGGACGGGGATTCGCCCAAAGCGTTCTCCAGACTGTTTCCAGTACTCTTTTGTATTATTCGGAGTTCCATTTTGCGCCCGTACGCTTTAGCAAAATGAACGGCATGCGCTTGGAGTTAGTTTGGTAACCGCATTGTTTTACATGTATCGAAAAATTTAATTGCCGAGTGTGAACTATTTCTGTAATAACCTGGCTCGGTCTATGTAAGCTAGCAAGAACAATAGTTTGCGGTGATCATTTGGGGGTGAGCATCGATTGATGAACCACTCAGCTGAACCTCTTCAATTGGCCAGTAGGATACTAAGATCTCACAAAATCCCTCACTTGAAGAATTCACCATTCCCCCTCATCCGATGTGCGGCCAGCGGCCAGCCATAATCCTTACTGGTCACTATCCTATAAGGCTGTGTTAGGAGCAGCATTTCGTTTGAAATCTTCTCTCTCCGCCCTCGTCAAAACGGGCATAGGCCTACTCCATCGATGAACGTCACGTTTGTTGGAAGAGCCCCTGCCTAATATGATTCAAGCTCTCAAAAGGAGCACTCTAAGTTGTAACTATTTGAATTAGGTGTCGCGGTACGGATTACTCAACAAAACATTTCTCCTCCGATGTAAAATTTTGGGGTGTTAAAATTTTATTATATCTGCACTGGAATTAATAAAAAGAATATAAAAAGAAAAGCAGTGGAGAAATGTAAAAGGACAAGAAAGAAAACTCGGGTTGCCAAAAACAAAGAAAGGAATAAAGTGGGAACTCATCCCCGCCTGGTTTGACGGAGAAATTGCCGGAATTTGACATTTCGGATCATTTTCAAGCACCGTTGCAAATTCCGAGGACTAAATATACAAGAAACAAAAAGTCTGTGGGAGTTAAATATAAAAAAAAAGAAGAAGTAAAAAGGAATTAAGGTGCGCACAAGGAATTCGAGCCCAAAAGCCTTCATCCCTGACGAGTTCAACGATTTACCAAAAAAAAAAAAAAAAATCTATGTCGAAGACTGAATAACGTCAAATCCGTGACTGAAAAACATTAACATATGCAAAATCACCTGCACAATTATAGATAATTATATATATAAAATATAACCAACATTCGTCATTGCGCGTTTGATTCGGTCGACAATGGTTTCATGGCAAAGCACAGCAACCTGCCAAAAGATCTTGTGCGACTCACCTGGTAACATGCAAAATTTTTGTGAGTTTCGTTACGGTGGCTTGTTGTAAAAACTTAAATTATCAAATGAACGCATGATTTAATATTTATATATCTTAATGTTTGCTACAATATAAGCAATTCTCGAAAAAAAAATACTCTTTTAAAAAAATAAGTCATTCGAGGTTTCTAAAGTTAATCGAGAGAGATCCTAGATGGTACGACAACGGGGACATTTAGAGATAATAGAGAAATCATATCATAACAAACATTGCTATTATTTTTTATTACATTTGTATTTGTTTTCAATACTAAGGACTCCAAACGTCGAGGCAAACGTCAAGGCCACAACTCATTACTCAGTTGGCTTACCTAAGGATCTATTTATTTTGCGAAAAATGAACAATTTGAAAAAATATATTATTTTTTTAATGAGTAGTTATATCGCTCGGAATAATTAGTCAATAGAAAATAGTTTTATTAACAACAATAATCTATGCCTAAATATTTTTGGGTACGATGAAAAGTATTTTTTTTGCTCATATATTTTTGTGAGCGATACAAGCGATTATTCTTAGAAAAATATTTTTTCTTTCAAGACGGGGTTTTCTCGCGAAACAGAACCAACTCTAAATTGCGCACATTTTCAATTCCCCCAGAGTGGACTGTCAAAGGAAGAATTTAAGGCTAACTCTGAATTAGGTTGGTCAGTTCTTCCCTTAGCAGATCGAGGACGTTTCTACTGGTCAAGTCCAAGAATGTGATCTCACTTACCGGGTCTACCCGATCAAAATTGAGAAGAAAATACGAGTTAAGGACGTTCAAATTAGGGCGGTTGAACTTGATTGACTCGTCCCTCCTGTTCCCACACTTTGAATAAACTCTCTTCACTAAGAGTTTTAATTGGCGTTTACTGGTTGCTCAGAGGAAGCAACCGGGCAAGATAACGTTCCACAAGTTGGTCATGATATATACTCGTTGATTCAACTAGTTGACTGCTTCCGAAATTTTCAGTCCAATGGTTGTAATTATTATTATTATTATTATTATTATTATTATTATCATTATTATTATTATTTTGCGTCAGAAATAGCTACCAAAAGAATAAAGGAGGCTCTAAGGAAAATAATATTCAAGACATGCGAGGACCGGCGCTATAAATGGGACTTATCCTTTGGAAATGCTGTTAGCTTCCAAATCGACCCTTGTCCTAATTTTGTGCACACCACACTCTGTTCTTTAAATTTGTCTGAGTTTACCTCACCGATAACTCCAGACCTTTGTACCTAGAATATGACGTACGAAAATATGAAAATAAAATTAAAATACCTTATGGAGGCGACATATCTGTTGACACCTGATTTATTATTATTTTTTTTGGTAAAGTCTGTTGACACCTAATTTTTGATCATTTTATTTTTAGAACATTAATTAAAAATACCATTAAAATTCACAAAATCAACTTTTGGAAGACTTGGCCAATCATTAGAAACCAATTTTGAACAAAAATATTTTTTTTTTGTAATTTTGGACTTTTTTGAATTTCTTTTTATTAAAAAAAATCCAAAAAATCAAGAAAAATAGTTTTCTTGATAAAAAAAATGAAAAAATAGCAAATATTTTTATTTTAATTCCCCTTTCATCTTGGTTGTTTAAAATTCATAAAATTCAATTCGGGATAATGCGAGTCTTCATAAACATAATCCTACATCGAGCCAAAAATTACATTTTAAATCCTTTTAATTTTAATTTTCACTTTCCGCATAGCCATGAAATTTGACTCTAATCCCTCATATTGTATTCTAGACCAATTTTTTTTTTCTGAATTTCTAAATTTTTGCAAAAAAGGACCTAATTGCACTTTTTATTTTCAATTTAGTCCCTAATTTCACTATAAGTGCAATTGACCTTTTTTTAGAAATGGCTATGAAAATCCAAGCCCAATACCTCAGATTTTTCATCATTCTGAATCCATTAATGGGGCTGGTTTGGTCCAATTTGACTGTTTAGGGTTTGTATAATCTAAAATTCATTTTCGGGTCAAACTAGAAAATGTGGGGGTTTTGCATAATTTCAAACTAATTGAGACGAATCTCATCGTTCTTTCATGAAATTCATGGTGTAGAATCCAATTTTGGCGTTTAATTGGGAGAATTTGGTCGTTTTGGGACCTAATTAAGCAAAATTCGAGCAACGGGTCAATCGGGTCGGGCGGATCCGACTAGACGACCTAATTACTATTCATCATCTTCCCCAACACCCCCAAATGCCCAGATTCGTACCCCTGCAGAGATCGACGAAATTGAACGGCAAATCAAGCATAATTGACACGTACCTCCCCTTATCGTGCCCCAAGTAAACAAGCTACCTGGTCAATTAGGTCGGGCGGATCCTACCTGATTACTATTCATCATCTTCCCCAACACCCACAAATGCCCAGATTCACACCACCCATGCAGAGATTGACAAAATTATAAGGCAAATCGGGCATAATCGACACGTACCTCCCCCTACCGTGCCCCAAGTAAACAAGCTACCTGGTCAAGCATCTTACTGAGCCATTAAGAGGCGATTTCAAAGGGTGAGGAGTAGACAGAGGAATTTTGAGACTGGTCAAGCAGAAGGAACGACATTGCAAGCCTCAGCGTCAAAGCCCTGTAAAGGAAAAGGTAATTGGGTTTAGAGGCGCAGTCCTCTTGAGATTGAAGCCTGCAAGGCAGAGAGAGTCGTCCCCACAACTAATCAAGGAAGTTGTTCTCGTGCCGAATTGGAAAAAGGAAAGGTGATCCGGGATGCGACTCGAACGATCAACTTTGGTCAATTTACTATACTACTTACCCCGAGGCATGAAGGTGAGTCAAAGCATCGAGGCCAGCATCAGGACTACAGTACCCTGGCTTGGATCCATCTAGGCCACGCTTGAAACCTCGGTAGCCGTGCACGTCCACTGAGGCTAGACATAGGACGCTAGTGCCTTTGCCCGGGATGCCAAGGCCGAGTCTCGGGACTTCATCGCTCGCCTCTAAATCCATTGAGGCCAAAAATTTGAAAAGGAAAAATTGACATTATTCTTTTCTTTCTTTTTTCCTTTTCTCTTTACTCTTTTCTTTTTTTTTCTTTTTTCCTCTTTTTCCATTGGTCACTGGGCCTCAGCGATGGCCGACAGCTCAATGATTACCCATAGACGCGGGCAACGTTGGTGAGCTCGAGGCTCGCCAAAGTCCAATGAAGTTGAGCTAGGTCGAGGATGACAAGCTTGAGCTTGCTCGAGGCCATGCCAATGAGCTCGAGGCTCACTTGGTCTTGACAAGCTCACCTGAGGCCGACAAGCTTGAGCCTCATTAGGGTCTAGCGAGCTTGAGCCTCGCCCAAGGTATTCGAGGCTTGAGCTCACCTGTGGTCATCATTGGGTGATTACAGTGGAGGAAAAAGAGAAAGATAATCATAAATAAAAAATAAAAAGAATAAAAATGCCACAAAATTTGATTTGTTTCTACGATAGTGCTGGACATGCTGTATATGACGACCAGTGTCTATGTCAGCAATTTCAGACCAAAGACGACATGAAAAATGAAATTAGATTTTCCTTATCAAGCGATAAAAAATGTTTTTTAGTTTATTTTTTGGTCTCTCTCAAACACCAAAAAATGACTTTTGGGAAAATATTTTTCAAATTGGTTGCATTTTCGTGAAACAAGCTCCATTTATTTTTCAGAAAATATTTTTGGTGACCGGTGCCTGGCCTCAATGGACCATGGTTCAGGCGCAGGGGACTAGACTAGATCAGAGGCGCAAAGTTTGAGGCCCTGCCTTAATTGCACTAGGCTTGGGCACAAGCATCCTGCCTTACTTGACCAAGACCTGGGCATGAGAGACTTAGCCACAGGCCCACAGCCTTTGTAGATTCCTTACAAAACGATGAAAAATTTTTCAGTTCATTTTCGGTCCCAAAAAAATGACGGAACACGTTAATATTTTCTTGAAAAATGAATTTCTGAAAACTATTTTTCAAAAATGTCAAATTTTACACTAAACAAATGGAGCCTAAATATTTAACAGGTAACAGAAAATGAATCTGAGCAGATATAGAGGCCCGGTCGTCCGCTTTTAGTTTGTCTCTCCTAGCACTATCTGCCTTACAATCTCTAAAGGCTGGATTCCACTGCTGAATCAAGTATATCACTGAGCTGCAAATTCTTCACAGTATCATAGCTTCATGGAACACGCCCACTTTACGTTTACAAGAGAATAAGAATTGCCCGAGTACAATTGAGAAACTCTCTCAAGATATTATTCTCGTATTCTTTCTCTCTCGTGATATTATTCTCAAATTCTTTCTTTAGTCTGAGAAGCAATTATCATAACCTCCTAATGCTTAACTTTGATTGGGGATTGAGAGAGAAATTAAACTCTATATGCAAGTAACCAGTCGAAGTGTCCAGTAGGAGTCGACTTCGACTTCAAATGCCTCAAAACTTTTCACCTTGCAGGTTGTACAGAAGAGAACTAAATAATTGGAGACTCGAAGAGGGAACCCATATACGTGCTCTTTATGAAGAAAACCTCTCCAGAACCTGCAAACCCAGCTGACCAATAACGCACGATGCTTCTAGGAGACAGTCCAAACGAACACAACTTGATCCACGATTCGCGAACGCTGAACTCTTTCAAGATCCATGCTTCATACTGTCTGATCGATGAGTTATGCGCCGTCAGAGATAAGCATTCATCTAGTGAGCTCATATTTTTTTCTTCGGAAGCCATTATATCAGGTGTTGAAGTTTGTTTGTCAAGCAAACAAAAAAAACTGCCTTTTCAATCCCACATAAGATAGAAAGAAGAGTGCAACTCTCTTTATTAGTTAGAAGGCTACCATTATCATTTAGAACAAATAAATTGACAGTGGGATAGACCTCACAAAACCTATGCATGTGAGTTCATATCAAAATTGATTATTTTATAATTATAATGCATTATTTTTTTTTAATTGTGACTCTTTGGACATGGACAGTTGCGTTTGAACCCGTGTGTCGCTTTGGGGGTTAAATATTTTCAATTCTTTTGGAAAAAAAAAAACATGTGTGTCGCTTTCCCAATTTCCCAAGATTCCGTGGAGAATGATAGCTGCAAAATTACCAAAACGTTTTCATTTTGAGGAGCTGCTGTTCTCAGTCCAACTATTTCAAGCGTAGATACGATGCCTCAATTTTTACATAAAATAGGTAGCATTGGATACCCTATTTTTATTGGGAATGCTTTTCAAGCAATAGTCATTGCATGATGTAACACTATTGGGATTAGACTTGGTGTAGAAATTTGAATTAAAATATGAATTGCCAAATATGCGCTACAATCAACGTGATTACAATCCAACTCAATTACAGCACAGCCAAGCCATATCAAGGGCTTTTTACGAAAATAGGTTAAAAATTTACGTTTTTACCGATTTGGGTCTGCATGTGGGGAAAATACAAAAAGGGGGAGTGCCGAACAAAGCTTTTATATATTATACTAACCATATAAAATATTTATAATAATAAAAATTATCTTAAAGAATATAAAAATTAAAAAATAAATTGGGAAAAAATAATTAAAAAAATAAAAACATTCCAAAAATTTTGTCTGTTTATTCGTAAAATATCTTCTTTTAGCACTACAAATATCTTTATTTTGCATGTTGAGACATGTCTGAGGAAAAATTTTATGTGTATTAAATCATATTTTCATCATATATTTGAAATTTTATAGGGTTAATTAAATATGATTATCAGAAACATGTATTAATATGATCTATTTATAATAATAAGAAGTTTTTAGATAATAGAAAAATTAGGAAAAATGAAAATAAAAATCATCCTAAAAAAATGCACAAAACTCCATTGTGAAAGTTTCGGTTTGAATATTCTCAGGTCCCGATCGAATATATTTTCTTTGTGCCATGTCTACAAATGAAACCAATGAATTTCATAAATATCGCATAATGTTTCTTAGATGCTTTACTCATCAGGGATACAATCGTTATTTATAATGAAATGAAAAAAAAATAATAACATAAATCCTAAATTTTTACATTCTTCTGAAATTGTTTTTACAAAAAAGTCATGAAATTTTCTCAAAATTTTTAGAAAATTTTTTATGATTTTTTTTTATTTTTTCCTAATTATCTTATTTATTTTTTCTAAATTTTTTAAATTTTCATTGGAGGGGAACCTCCCCTCTATTAGTTGGAGAGGGCCCCCCTTCCCTTCTTGTTCGGCACCTCCAGTGCCGAACAAACCCCGTTTTCGTAAATTTTACCTAAGAAAACCTAAATTGATAAAAATTTAAATTTTTTAACCCATTTTCATAAAAAGCCCCCATACCAAAGGGACTCCAACGGTATTATCCCAAGTTTGTGGCTTTTAAGACAAGTAAAGGTTTACTTAGGATTTTGCTGCTGTCATTAGTCATTGCAAAACATCTAGGTATAAGGGAAAACCAAAGGTTGAGCAAGGAGTATAATTGTTTATTGATTCATTTAGGATAGAGTACCATTGTTGATATGCTTTATGTGTGTGGTTAGCCGAAATTCCATGCATGAATAAATTGGTAAAGGGAACCTTTCACCGTGATGCACCATCCAAACACAAAAACATGCACAAAAGACTATTTCTTGCATTTCAACGAAATAGAAGTATGAAACTGAACTTGCCTTGACTAAAAGTTAAAAATGTATAACCATTCTCTAAAAACACTCCTAAGAGGATTCAACTGGTAGAAATGCCCCCTTGGTACTTTCTTATACAAATGAGCATCTAGGAGAGGAATCATATTTGTCATTCTCTTCTTTCCAATGCTATTCCCTCCCGAAACAAAAGATCATGTTGCATCGTGTTTGAAATCACCAAATTTACTCTTGGAGGTGCAAGAATCGTAGTCCAATCTATCTGGTCCAACTACAGTGTAATAATAGGCGAGTCATGCGCTCTTCTTCATTCTTGCACAAAAAATAAAATAAAATAAAAATATACTCGCTAGTTCTGTCTTTTGAAGATTATTGTGAGTGAGGGTATGTCCCCAGGGTGCTTCCCAAGAGAAAAAAGACACCTTCAAAGATAGGCTGACTTTCCAAATTGATTTTCACAGGAAAAATGTGAAAAAAATTTGAGTTAAATTTGCATCCGATTAGAAATGAGACTAGAATAGTAGGATTTGACAAAAAGAAATTCGAGAACTACAACAATTCATCTGTGGTCTGTTGTCCTCTCCTAGATGTCGTGCTGCTCGATGCGACTACTAAAAAAAGTTTGGGAAAGCTTCCACCTTCCAATATTTGGCCCTACTTGAAAAGTAAACCCTTACATCACTTCTCCATTGTTAACATTCGATTGATCAGCCCCAATCACTCCCTTGTTCTTGCTTATGCAAACGAATCTGAAAAAGATCTTTCTCGGGTGTGTAGCGGTTGTCCCCATGCCATCTAAAATGCCACACAAAAGTAGTCATGCCATTTCCCACTCTAATAGAATTTCTGTGGCTGAAGTCATCCCATCCTTGCCTTATATGATTCCAAATCCCATGTGCTCCTTGCAGAAAAAAATTATCCTCCTTGTATCTTCCAAACAAAATTTCTCACACGGTACCCTTCTATATGAAATATTTCTCTCCTTGTTAAACCTCTTTTTCCATTTTCCAAGCAAAGATTTATCGAAAGAGACCAGTGATTTCTCCCCAAACCCTTCGTTAGAATCTACGTTGTATCCCAATTATCCAATTAACTAGATGAAATCTCGGCTTATCATTCCAGTCTCCATAAAACAACCTTTTCTTTATGCTTTCACGTTATTCCTCCACCAAGGCAGGAGTTGGGAACAAAGAGAAAGAAAGTGGAGAATCGAAAGCAGGCGCTTCAACAGCGTAAGTCTACCTCCCTTGGATAATAAAGCATCTTATCTCTGCATCATGGGGTACCAAACAGTCTTTGCTTTGTGTTAGATATCAACGGCAATGCATACAATATAGGTATTTGCTACTTCTACTGTGTAACAATTGCTCTCATTGCTGCTCAATGAGCTGAAGTTACAGTGAGTATATGTTGCACATGGGAACAAGACTTGGAGGATGTCATTTCACCTCTCTTCATTTAACTTTCTTCTTTTTTTTTTTTAAAGAGAGAATATCTCTTACATTTTGACTTGACCTCTCTCCCTCTATCTCACACAGACAGAGATGCGCGCACAGGCAACCTCCCACCAAAAAAAAAAAAAAATCTAAAATCAGCTGATTGGCTTATTGTTTTATGTTGTTAATATTACTCTATGTACGTCTTGCTCATTGCAAATGATAGCAGGGTGCTATTTTAGCATGTGCACTCTATCACACATGGACATTTTGGCATTATTCTTGGACGACTCTGAGACTAACTATGATTTCTGAAACCAAAAATTTGTCCTTCAATCTTCTCTTTGCATAACTTTTCATCAGAAGTTTGAGATAGTTGGAATTCCGCTTTTTTGGGTCTCACTTTACCGCAAATCCACTTCTGTTATATAATTACTGGACTAATACCGATTTTGAGGCTATTACTATACTTATTTGTGGTGATGTTAGGTTTTATACAAATTTTTGGATTACTATAGCAAGTTCGACTGGGATAATAAGTACGGTGTCAGTCTGAATGGTCCTGTCCTTACCTCATCGTTAATTATAGAGGTTGCGATTAGTCCTAGCTCTACCTGTTCAATATATTGGGTAACATGTCCATGTCATTTCCTGGAGGAAAAGCATGAGAATGCATCAAAGAAGTTTCTTATCTAAACGGGTCTCAGCGGACTTGCGGTGGGCAAAGAAGGCCTAGTTCTGGGTTGGGCCTTTTGTCTATGGCCTGGGCTTTTGCAACCCAATTAGCTATTCTACTGGTTCAATCGGGCCCGTTGGAATTTCCCGCAGTTTTCTCACGACACGGCAAATTGTATGGAGGGCCATGAACTTGAACACAAAAACGGCGATGGTTTGGTTCCGACAGTTTCGAAAGTGTAAGATGGTTTAGATATTGCATTAGTGCGGACAATTTCCCGAAGAGTCCTAAACCTACTACTGTACTTTTGCCAGTTGGGGCATATGTAATTCGGGCTTGGGCCGGGTTGGGCCGATATAGGTACTGTTTAGTTTGGGCCGGCCCGAGACCCGGCCCGTTGACACCTCTACCAGAAATGGTTGGTAAGCTATGCTGTCCACCAATTTTGTGCAAGATAGGCGTCTCTCACGTGCTCTTGAGATAACTTTTTGGTTACTTTTACAGTTGAGACAATGGAACATAATGGAGAGCTGTTAACCCAGCAAGGATTTCCTTAAGTACTGTGTGGAACATTTATCTGTTCCTTCAAATGGATTTGGAGCAAACGCCCGGGCGTTTGTTTCAAATCATCTTAACATAGTTGATCCGCTGAAAGAGAACAACAACCATGGTCGCAGTGTAAGCAAAGGTATCGGTCTTATAGGCTCTTTTGAAGGCTGATCAATTGTCCCTTCTTTATGTTCTTTTCTTTGAATGTGAAAGTTATGTCCTGGCGTCAATTTCTCCTGGTCATGTTCAAGAGATTGTGGCTAAGATGTTTATCTTTCAGATTCAGTTAAACGTGGTTATGTTATTCACGTTGTCAAAGGTTGGCTCTCCTTTAAAGGAAATAAATTGAAGCCCATACAGAGGATGATGGGTGGTCATAACCAATATGTGTAACTTTCCATTGAGTCATGAGGGAAAATCTCGTCAAAATTTTTTGCCAGGTAGAATTTATACTTAAGGAAATATGACAAATACGTGGGTAATATCTATTACGATGCAGAGTTTTGTTTAGCTGTTAATTTTGGCTATACTTCTCTAAAATTTGGCATCGTTGTTGTTTTGTGGAGTTCCTAGTTGCTCTTGCGCATGGTGACATGTTTCAATCTCTTGAACTACGCAGGGATCTTTTTCGGAATTAGGAGTGCCTTTTCTTTTGGTGTTCGTAAAGCTTGAGAAAGTCTTCTCTGACTCAGAGAAGTACATAGCTAATGAACTTGGTGAAATTTTCTCAAACACGCTGGATCGGCATGGAAATGGTCAGAGGCCAGATGTTCAGGACTCGATACCAGTATCAGGACATAATAATGTGGACATATATCGGGAAGAAGATTCATTAGGCAGAGTTTTGAATGAAGTACAGCAAGGCTCCGCGAGAATCATTAGGCAAAGTTCTGTCTATTTTGATTCGAATGACGATGTTGTTATCTGTGGTAATTAATCAAATAGAATCTCGCAAAATATTTTATTAAGATCTTGAGATGAAAAGGCGCGATTTAAACAAAATGGCCTCTCATGATTTTCGCTGTGGCTAGTAAAAGAATAATAATACCTTAAAGTTAGTAACGCAAAGGCAAATCCCATGTTGGAGTCCTCTACCCCTGGAACCAGTCAAATGGGGACCGAAAACATCAAAGTAGTAAATCTGCAAAATCCAAGCACTTGTCTCTCAATATTTCTATTGATTGGGATACCAAACTGGCATTGTCACACCCTTCTTCTCCCGATCCGCTGGCATCCCGAACTCTAGCGTTGAATGCGATGAACACGATGGGAACGATGACACGGGACACAACACAACATGTCGACATGTAATTTCTATATAGATAGAGAATTTCGACACCTTAGAATACGTTGTATATTAAATATATTTATATATATAATGAATTATAATTTCTATGATTATTTCAATTAAGTTAATTTGATTAAAAGTTGCGTAACCCATCCCACTGATAAATTTTCGTGGTTTTTTATTTTTGGCATTTCGCTGATATTAAAAGCACTAGATAGTGAGAAATGTTACAATTGATAGCATTGAGTCACCATATATTTTCGAAAAATTTTATAAAAATTGAGATAATATCTCTTTTAGGACAAATTAGACAGGGAAATTGAATGTTGCTTTTGTACTTACAAATGGCCGAAGGCAGATTTGTATTGGGTTGAAGCCTCGGCTTGCAAAGGGAAAATCCCATGATGTTTTCTTCGAGAAGTAGAGAACAGAGTCTCTCTCTCCACCTTGTCCCAATTGTTTTAAAGAGCAGAAGTTGCCCCTTTCCCTTGGAAGAAGGTCATCTCGCTTCCCTCATTCCAGTTTCTTCACCTGCCAAGGATCACATGTTCTCAATATAGCCCTATAACGACATCTTAGCAGGAAAGTGATGGCTATAATAGCCCCGTCTTCGTATTCTCGCCCAACGATTTCTCTCCCTTCTCTATAGCATTTCCTCTCAAGTGCGCTTCCTTTTCTCTCCCTTTCTTCTCCATTTCCATATTTGCTTTCTCCATGATTTTTTAGATTCCCTTTTGCTGGAACAATGAGTTGTAATGGTTCCAAGCTTGGCTCCTTTTGCGGCTTTTTCAATTTGGGATGTAAGAGGGCTAGAGAGAGGTCTAGATTGGACTGGGAAGAGCGGCAATACCCAATGCCTCCAGGGCTACTTTTGGGGCAAGCAAGGGGAAGACATAGCTTTTCAGGTGGATGAATCGCTTGGTGGGGAAGAATGAGGGGATTGCTAATAAGAAGAGGGATTCAATATTGAAGAAGGGGCAGCAATTCAAGAAAAATGAGGCTAGAAGAATAAAGAGTCGTAAGAAGAACCTAAATGAAGAGTCTTATGCTGAGGTCATGGTCGTCGGAAGAAGGAACCGCGGCGGAGGGAACAGGAAGAAGGAGAAATGGAAATAGAAAAGCAAAATTAAAAAATAAAATTAAAAAAAATTTAAAAAGGGAAAAATAAAAATTATGAATTTTAACAAGTAAATAAAAATGAAAGAAAGTAAAAAAAATTAAAAAGAGAGAAAATATGAAAGAGTGGAAGGAAAGATGAGGAAAATGTTTTCCCCTTTTTTAGAAGAGGAAAACATTTTCCCCACTTTTGAAGGAGTTTTTTTTTTCGGTATGGGAAAATTTTTTCCTAGAGTAGCTTATTTTCCACCCCCTAACGCCGGAAAATCTAGAAAATATTTTTCGAAAAGTTATTTTTTGCGAAACAAATGGAGCATAAATCTGTAAAATCCAAGCACTTGTCTCTCAAGATTTCTATTGATTGGGATACCAAACTGGCATTGTTCAACCCTTCTTCTCCCGATCTAATGACATCTCGAATTTCAATATTGAATGTGATGAACACGATGGGAATGATGATACGGAACATGACACATCACACTGACACGTGACTTTTGTACAAATAGAAAATTTTGATACGTTAGGATGCATGTTATATTAAATATATATATTTATGTATACATAATGAATTATAATTTTTATGATTATTTCAATTAAGTTATTTTGATTAGAAACTACAAAACTTATTCCAAATATAAATTTTTGTGGTTTTTTTATTTTCGTTATTTCGCTGATGTTGAAAGCATTAGATAGTGAGAAATGTCACAAATGATAGCATTGAGTCACTATATATGTTCGAAAAAATTTATAAAAATTGATATAATATCTCTTTTAGGATAAATTAGACTGGGAAATTGAATGTTGCTTTTGTACATAAAAATGGTTGAATGCATATTTGTATTGGACTGAAGCCTCAACCTATAAAGGGAAAAGCCATTGAGTTTTTCTTCGAGAAGTAGAGAACGACGCGTCCCTCTCGACTCGACCCAATTCTTTTGAAGAGTAGAAGTTGCTTATCTTCCTTGCAAGAAAGTCTCTCTCTTTCCTCATTCCAGTTTCTTCACTTGCCAAGAATCACATGTCCTCAACATAGCCCTGTAACGGCATCTTGGCATCTTGGTGGGAAAATGATGGCTATAATAGCCCTGTCTTCATTCCTTATATGCTCGACGATCTCTCTCTCCCTTTTCTATAGCATTTTCTCTCAGGTACGCTTCCTTTTCTTCCGCTTTCTTCTCCATTTTTGCATTTGCTTTCTCCATGATTTTTAGCTTCCCTTTTGCTTGAATGATGAGTCGTAATGGTTCCAAGCTTGGCTTGTTCTGCGACTTTTTCAGTTTGGGATGTAAGAGCGGCAATACCCAATAGCTCCAGGACTACTTTTGGGGCAAGCAGGGGGAAGACATAGCTTTTCAGGTGGATGAATCGCTTGGTAGGGAAGAATGAGGGGGTGACTAGTAAAAAGAGGTATTCAATATTGAAGAAGTGACTTCAATTCAAGAAAAGGAGGCTAGCAGAATAAAGAGTCGTAAGAAGAACCTACATGAAGAGTCTTATGCCGAGGTCATAGTTGTCGAAAGAAGGAGCCACGGCAAAGGGAAGAGGAAGAAGGAGAATGGAAATAGAAAAGAAAAAAATTTAAAATTTAAAATTTAAAAAAGGAAAAATAAAAATTATGAATTTTAACAAGTAAATAAAAAATGAAAGAAAGTAAAAAAAATTAAAAAGAAAGAAAATGTGAAAGAGTGGAAAGAAAGATGAGAAAAATGTTTTCCTCTTTTAAAAAAGAGAAAAATATTTTCCCCACTTTTGAAGGAGTTTTTTTTCGGTATGGGAAAATGTTTTCCAAGGCTATGTTATTTTCCGCCCCCAAATGCCGAAAAATCTAGATAATATTTTTCGGAAATTTATTTTTCGCAAAATAAATGAAGCATAAATTTGTAAAATCCAAGCACTTGTCTCTCAAGATTTCTATTGAATGGAATACCAAACTGGCATTGTCCGGCTCTTCTTCTCCCGATCTACTGACATCCCGAATTCAAATGTTGAATGCAATGAACACGATTGGAATGATGATACGAAACACGACATGTCACCCCGACACGTGATTTCTGTACAGATAGAAAATTTTGATACGTTAGGATGCATTGTATATTAAATATATATTTATATTTACATAATGAATTATAATTTTTATGATTATTTCAATTAAGTTATTTTGATTAAAAACTACGAACCTATCCCACATATAAATTTTTGTGGTTTTTTTTTCGGTATTTCGCTGATATTGAAAGCATTAGATAGTGAGAAATTTTACAATTGATAGCATAGAGTAACCATATATGTTCTAAAAAAATTATAAAAATTGAGATAATATCTCTTTTAGGATAAATTAGACTAGGAAATTGAATATTGCCATTGTGCATACAAAGGTAGAGAACAGAACGTCCCTATCCACATTGTCCCAGTTGTTTTGAAGAGTAGAAGTTTGCACCTCTTCCTTGGAAGAAAGTCTTCTCCCTTCCCTCATTCCAGTTTCTTCACCTGCCAAGGATCGCATATTCTCAACATAGCCCTGTAACCGCATTTTGGCAAGAAAGTTATGGCTATAATATGCCCGCCTTCATTCCTCATACACCCAACGATCTCTCTCCCTTCTCGATAGCATTTCCTCTCAGGTACGCTTCCTTTTATCTGGCTTTCTTTTCCATTTCCATATTTGCTTTCTCCATGATTTTTAGCTTCACTTTTGCAGGAACGATAAGTCGTAATGGTTCCAAGCTTGACTTCTTCTGCGGCTTTTTTAGTTCGGGATGTAAGAGGGCTAGAGAGAGGTCTTGATTGGACCTGGAAGAGCGGCAATATCCCATGCCTCGAGGGCTTGTTTTAGGGCAAGCAAGGGGAAGACATATCTTTTCAGGTGGATGAAATGCTTGGTGGGGAAGGATGAGGGGATTGCCTATAAAAAAAAAAGGTATTCAATATTGAAGAAGGGATAGCAATTCAAAAAAAAGGAGGCTAGCCGAATGAAGAGTCGTAAGGAAAACCTAAATGAAGAGTCTTATGCCAAGGTTGTGGTCGTTGGAAGAAAGAGCTACAACGGAGGGAAGAGGAAGAAGGAGAAATGGAAATAGAAATGAAAATTAAAAAGAAAAAATAAAAAAAAGGAAAAATAGAAATTATGAATTTTAACAAGTAAATAAAAAATAAAAGAAAGTAAAAAAAATTAAAAAAAAATGAAAATGTGAAAGAGTGGAAGGAAAGACGAGGAAAATATTTTCCTCTTCTAAAAGGAGTTTTTTTTTTCGATATGAAATTTTTTTTCCTAGAGTAGGTTATTTTCTGCCCCCAAGCGTTGGAAAATTTAGAAAATATTTTTTGGGAAGTTATTTTTCGCGAAACAAATAGTGCATAAGTCTGTAAAATCCAAGGTTTTGTCTCTCAAGATTTCTATTGATTGGGATATCAAGCTGGCATTGTCCGAGCCTTCTTCTCCTGATCTACCAGTATCTCGAATTTTGATATTGAATGCAATGAACACGATGGGAATGATGATATGGAGCACGACACGTCACGCCGACACGTGATTTCTATATAGATAGAAAATTTTGACACGTTAGGATGCGTTGTATATTATATATTTATATTTACATAATGAATTATAATTTTTATGATTATTTCAATTAAGTTAATTTGATTAAAAACTACGAAACGTATCCCATAGATATATTTTTGTGGTTTTTTATTTTTGGTATTTCTCTGATATTGAAAGCATTAGATTGTAAGAAATGTTACAATTGATAGCATTGAGTCACCATATATGTTCGAAAAAATTTATAAAAATTGAGATAATATCTCTTTTAGGATAAATTAGACGGGGGAATTGAATGTCGCTTTCATACTAACAAATGGCCGAAAGCATATTTGTATTGGGCTGAAGCCTCAAAGGGAAAAGCCTATGAGTTTGCCTTCGAGAAGTAGAGAACGGAACGTCCCTCTCCACCTCATCCCAATTGTTTCGAAGAGTAGAAATTGCGCTTCTTCCTTGGAAGAAAGTCATCTCTCCTCCCTCATTCCAGTTTCTTCATCTGCCAAGGATCACATGTTCTCAACATAGCCCTGTAACAGCATCTTGGTAGGAAAGTGATGGCAATAATAGCCCGGCCTTTGTTCCTCACACGCTCGACAATCTCTCTCCCTTTTCTATAGCATTTCCTCTTAGCTACGTTTCCTTTTCTCTCGCTTTCTCCATTTTCACATTTTCTTTCTCCATGATTTCTAGCTTCGCCATTGTAGGAACGATGAGTTGTAATGGTTCCAAGCTTGGCTTCTTTCGCAGCTTTTTCAATTTGGGATGTAAGAAGGCTAGAGAAGTCTAGATTGGACCAGGAAGAGCAGCAATATCCCATGTCTCTAGTGCTGCTTTTGGGGCGAGCAAGGAGAAGACATAGCTTTTTAGGTGGTTGAATTGATTGGTGGGGAAGGATGAGGGGATGATCAGTAAGAAGGGGGATTCAATATTGAAGAAGGGGCAACAATTCAAGAAAAAGGAGGCCAGCAGAATGAAGAGTCGTATGGAGAACCTAAATGAAGAGTCTTATGCCGAGTCGTGGTCATCGGAAGAAGGAGTCGTGGTGGAGGGAAGAGGAAGAAGGAAAAAAGGAAATAGAAAATAAAATTAAAAATAGAAAAATAAAAAATGAAAAATAAGAATTATAAATTTTAACAAGTAAATAAAAAAGAAAAGAAATTAAAAAAATAAAAAAGAAAGAAAATGTGAAAGAATGGAAGGAAAGATGATAAAAATATTTTTCACTTGTAAAAAAGTGAAAAACATTTTCCCCACTTTTGAAAGAGTTTTTTTTTCCGTAGGAGAAAATGTTTTTCCTGGAGTAGGTTATTTTCCGCCCCAAATGCCAGAAAATCTAGAAAATATTTTTTAGGAAGTTATTTTTCCTGAAAGAAATGAAGCATAAGTCTATGAAATCCAAACACTTGTCTCTCAAGATTTCTATTGATTGGGATACTAAACTGGCATTGCCCGGCCCTTCTTCTCCCTATCTACCGGCATCTCAAATTCCGATGTTAAATGCGATGCACACGATGGGAATGATGATATGAAACACGACACATTACGCTAACACGTGATTTCTGTACAGATAGAAACTTTCGACACGTTAGGATGCGTTGTATATTAAATATATATTATATTTACATAATGAATTATAATTTTATGATTATCTCGATTAAGTTAATTTGATTAAAAACTACAAAACCTACCAAACATATCAATTTTTGTGGTTTTTTATTTTTGGCATTTCACTGATATTGAAAGCATTAGATAATGAGAATGTTACAATTGATAGTATTGAGTCACCATATATGTTCGAAAAAATTTATAAAAATTAAGATAATATCTCTTTTAGGATAAATTGGACTAGGAAATTGAACATTGCTTTCATACATACAAATGGCCAAAAGAATATTTGTATTGGGCTGAAGCCTCAACCTACAAAGGGAAAAGCCCATGAGTTTTCCTTCGAGAAGTAGAGAACGGAGCGTCCCTCAACACCTCATCCCATTTGTTTCGAAGAGTAGAAGTTGCACTTCTTCCTTGGAAGAAAGCCTTCTCCCTTCCCTCATTCCAGTTTCTTCACCTGTCAAGGATTGTATTTTCTCAACATAGCTTTGTAACCGCATCTTGGCTAGAAAGTGATGGCTATAATAGCCTTGCCTTCGTTCCTCATACGCCCAACGATCTCTCTCCCTTCTCTATAGCATTTCCTCTCAGGTACACTTCCTTTCTCTGGCTTTCTTCTCCATTTCCACATTTGTTTTCTCCATGATTTTTAGCTTCGTTTTTGCAGGATCAGTGAGTCGTACTGGTTCCAAGCTTGGCTTCTTCTCCGGCTTTTTTCAGTTTGGGATGTACGAGGGCTAGAGAGAGGTCTAAATTGGACCAGGAAGAGCGGCAATACCCCATGCCTCTAGGGCTACTTTTGGGGCAAGCAAGGGGAAGACATAGCTTTTCAGGTGGATGAATCGCTTGGTGGGAAAGGACGAGGGGGTTGCTAGTAAGAAGAGGGATTCAATATTGAAGAAGAGGTAGCAATTCAAGAAAAAGAAGGCTAACAGAATAAAGAGTCGTAAGGAGAACATAAATGAAGAATCTTATGCTGAGGTCATGGTCGTTGGAAGAAGGAGCCGCGTAGGAGGGAAGAGGAAGGAAAAAAAAGATAATTAAAAAGAAAAAGTTAAAAAAGGGAAAAATAAAAATTTTGAATTTTAACAAGTAAATAAATAATAAAAGAAAGTAAAAAAAATTAAAAAGAAAGAAAATTTGAAAGAGTAGAAGGAAAGATGAGGAAAATGTTTTCCTCCCCACTCTCAAAGCAGTTTTTTTTTCCGTACGGGAAATTGTTTTTCCTGGAGTAGGTTATTTTCTACCCCAAAACGTTAAAATCTGGAAAATATTTTTCAGGAAGTTATTTTTCATGAAACAAATGAAGCATAAGTCTGTAAAATCCAAACACTTGTTTCTCAAGATTCCTATTGATTGGGATACCAAACTGGCAATGTCCTGCCCTTCTTCTCCCAATCTGTTGGCATCTCGAATTCCGATTTTAAATGCTATGAACACGATGGGAACGATGATACGGAACACAACACGTCACGCCGACATCTTATTTTTGTACAGATAGAAAATTTGGGTAGGTTGAGATACATTGTATATTAAATACGTATTTATATATACATAATGAATTATAATTTTTGTGATCATTTCAATTATGTTAATTTGATTAAAAGCTATGAAACCTATCCCACATATAAATTTTTGTATTTTTTATTTTCATTATTTCGCTAATATTGAAAGCATTAGATTGTGAGAAATATTACAATTGATAGCATTGAGTCACCATATATGTTCGAAAAAATTTATAAAAATTGAGATAATATATCTTTTAGGACGAATTAGACAGGGAAATTGAATGTTACTTTCGTACTAACCAGTGGCCAAAAGCATATTTGTATTGGGCTAAAGCCTCAACCTACAAAGGAAAAGCCCATAAGTTTTCCTCTGAGAAATAGAGAACGGAGCGTCCCTCTCCACCTCGTCCCAATGGTTTTGAGGAGTAGAAATTGCGCCTCTTCCTCGGAAGAAAGTCGTCTCTCTTCCCTCATTCCAGTTTCTTCACCTGCCAAGGATCACATGTTCTCAACATAGCCCTGTAACGGCATCATAGTGGGAAAGTGATGGCTATAAAAGCCCTGCCTTCATTCCTTATACGCCCGATGATCTCTCTCCCTTCTCTATAGCATTCCCTCTCAAGTGCACTCCATTTTGTCTCGTTTCTATAGCATTCCCTCTCAGGTATACTACCTTTTCTCTCGTTTTCTTTTGCATTTCCACATTTGCTTTCTCCATGATTTTTAGCTTCGCTTTTGCAGGAACAATGTGTTGTAATCGTTCCGAGCTTGGCTTCTTATACGGCTTTTTCAGTTTGGGATGTAAGAGGGCTAGAGAGAGGTCTAGATTGGACCAAGAAGAGCAGCGATACCTCATGCCTGCAGGGGCTATTTTTTAGGCCAAGCAAGGGGAAGATACAGCTTTCTAGGTGGATGAATCACTTGGTAGGGAAGGATGAGGTGGTTACTAATAAGAAGAGGGATTCAATATTGAAGAAAGGATAACAATTCAGGAAAAAGAGGGCTAGCAAAGTGAAGACTCGTATGGAGAACCTAAATGAAGAGTCGTCATATGCTGAGGTCATGGTCATTAGAGGAAGGAGCCGCGGCAGAGGGAAGAGGGAGAAGGAAAAATGGAAAAAGAAAAGAAACATTAAAATAGAAAAAGAAAGAGAGAAAATTTGAAAAGGGAAAAATAAAAATTATGAATTTTAAAAAGTAAATAAAAAATAAAAAGAAAGAAAATATGATAGAGAGGAGAAAGGAAAGATGAGATGGTTTGTCGAAACTATTCCAACTGATGAAAGAACTAGGTTTACTCTGATTTTGCTAAACTTGCTTTTGCCTAAATTTATTTCTGAGAGGACTAGTTTTGGTTCTAAACTATGATTGTCTAGTCGGATACATGATATTTTATCTAGAAAGTAACTCCTCCCAATTTTCATGAGTTGGATTAGGTGTTTATAAAACAAAGCTATACATAAACACTGCTAATGAGGAGCAAGTCAAAGCAAAAGCACACCGATCATAGAGCATGACCAAGGTTCTTGATTTTGACAACTTGTACTCTTTTACTCGATTTCTTGATTATCTATTTAAAATCAAACCAATGAGTCAATCCATTACTGTGTATCAAGAAACGGAGTTCTGTTTTCTCATTTCTTGCATACTGAGATGCTTTGTCAAAATCATTTCAACTGATGAGAGGACTAGGTTTACTTTGATTTTGCTATACTTACTTTCACGGAGAAATATTTTTGAGTGAACTAAGTTTGGTTATGTACTGTGATTGTCTAGTCGGATACGTGATAGTCCATCTAGCAAGTAGCTCTACCTCGATTTTCAAGAGTTGGATTAGACCTTTACAGAGTAGAAGCATGCATATATGTTAGTAATGAGTGTTGACACCTGATTTTTAATCATTTTTTCTATTGCTAAAGTAATAAAAAATCCATAAAAATTCATAAAATTGAAAAATCAACTTTGGGGACCTTAGCCAAGCCTAGGGAACCAATTTTGACCAAAAAACGATTTTTCATATTTTCAGTATTTTTCGGTATTTTTATTTTCGAAAATTCATAAAACAAAAAATGAAGAAAAAAATGAGAAAATTGAAAAATCAACTTTGGAAGCCTTGGCCAAGCCTAGGCAACCATTTTTGAACAAAAAATAAAATTTCATATTATATATATATTTTTATTTTTAAAAAAAAATACAAAAATACTTGAAAATTTTGGAAAAATAACATTTGAGGCCAAAAAAAATACACAAAGATAGTTAATATTTTTATTTTAAATCTATTTTCATATTGGCCATCGCAAATTCAGAAAAATCCAATTCGAGTCACGTGTTCCTTCACGAGTATAATCTTGAATCGGGCCTAAAAAAATTTAATTTGAGTCAACTTATTTTTAATTTTCACTTTTTATGAGTTGTGACATTGTCTTCTAATATTTTAAATTTTCATCTTGGCCCAATTATACCCAGAATGACTTAATTTTGCAAAAGGGCTTTAATTAAATTCTGCATTATTTTCAACGGCAAGAAATGAGCTTAAATTTGACATGTGGTAAATTTTGGTGTGTCAAAAATTGTGAGGAGATTTGGACTTAAAGAAAAAAAAATTTTCAGGGACTAAATTGTAAATACTTAAAATTCAAGGACTAGAGTGCAAATACTTAACTCTTGAAGGATTATTTTACAAATAACAAAAAGAAGAGTTAGTGGATAAATTAGAATAGAGAAGGGAAGATGGAGAAGAGGAGATGAAGAAGAGAAGTTGGAGAAGAATGGATGGAGAAAATAAGATAAGAATAGAGAATGGAAGATGGAGAAGAGTTAGTAGAGAAATTAGAATGGAAGATAAGAATAGAGAAGGGAAGATGGAGATGAAGAAGAGTTAGTGGAGAAATTAGAATGGGAGATAAATATGGAGAAGGGAAGATGAAGATGAAGAAGAGTTAGTGGAGAGATTAGAATGTGAGATAGAGATGGAGAATGGAAGATGAAAATGAAGAAGAGTTAGTGGAGAAATTAGAATGGGAGATAGAGTTAGTGGAAAAATTAGAATGGGAGATAGATGAGTAGATTATAAAAGGAAGAAGAAGTGAGCTTGAGGGGGGGATTTTTGGAGAGAAAATTTGAAGTGTTTGAGAGGAATTTTTTTGGAGAGAAAATTTTGGATGTTTGAGAGAGTTTTGGGAGATTGAAGAAAAATTCGAGAGAAAGAAAATACCAAAAGAGAGAGAATTTTGAAGATGATGGGAGTTTAAAGCTAGGGGTTATCATCATAAATTCCTTCATCGATTAATATAAATCAAGAGTTCATCCTCGTCAACGAGCAAGCAAATTCGAGCTAAGTGTTTTTATTTATTCATTTATTTATGGTTTTACTCGCAAATTAGCACAAATTGTATGCACTTTCTCCATCTCTTTTTTTTCTCCATATTTTATGTCAGGAGAAGGATATCTCTACGTCAACAGCAAAAATCTCGTAGAGATGCAAAAATCGGCCCAGACAAGCTCCTAAGCTGTCCATCGATTTCTCAACTGATCTGTGACTAAAAGTCCCTCTTAATTCAAAAGAAACTCTCTATATTGGGAACATAGAGAGCGAAAATCAATTATAGAAATCCCTCCCAAAAAAATGGGAGATAAGTACTCTTTCCACTCTTCTGGTTTTAGATGCAGATTAGCACATATTTTGTATACTGACATTTCACTCTATTTTATGTCAGGAAGCCGCAGCTTTATATCAATGGTCAACCCTATGGAAGCACAAAATCGGCTTGGAGGAGTCCTCAAGCGCGCACAAATTTCAAATTGTTGAATCAATTCGTTGTATTTTATTTTAAAGAATTCATACCCCAGAATGGAGAGGACAAAGTCCATCCGTAATTTAAATACCTGCACCATAAATCCCAAAGGGAAGAGCCAAGCCAATGCTTAGCCTCCCATTGGAGGTTTTTACTTACAATAGTTAAATACCTGCAACTTAAATACCTGTACCTTAAATCCCAAAGGGAAGAGCCAAGCCAATGCTTAGCCTCCCATTGGAGGTTTTTACTTACAGTAGTTAAATACCTGCAATTTAAATACCTACACCTTAAATCCCAAAGGGAAGAGCCAAGCCAATGCTTAGCCTCCCATTGGAGGTTTTTACTTACAGTAGTTAAATACCTGCAACTTAAATACATGTACCTTAAATCCCAAAGGGATGAGCCAAGCCAATGCTTAGCCTCCCATTGGAGGTTTTTACTTACAGTAGTTAAATACCTGCAACTTAAATACATGTACCTTAAATCCCAAAGGGAAGAGCCAAGCCAATGCTTAGCCTCCCATTGGAGGTTTTTACTTACAGTAGTTTAAATACTTGCAACTTAAATACCTGTACCTTAAATCCCAAAGGGAAGAGCCAAGCCAATGCTAGGCCTCCCATTGGAGGTGTTTATTCACTGTCATGTACTTCCTATAATTTAATTTTTGAATCATCAGACCCAAAAGATAAGTAGGTCATAATACTGCACAAAAGTCGTTAACACATTCCCTCTTTCGGCTTCAGGGAATCTTTAACACTTAAAAAAATATAACAAATAAAAATATATACCATCCATGCATCCTATTTAAAAAGTGAAAACACAAAAGAGAATACCCTACTAGAGCCTTAGGAATAAACCAAGTCTGAGTTGCCGAATTAGGATATCCATGAAATTAAAGTACCGAAAGGGCATTAGTTTTAATTAACTAGTGTAACCAAGTCCCCGAGCTCCTAATCTCTGGTTCGCAGGAATAAATTAGTTATCCCGCTAATTTATTTAGGTTTCTAATCGACCTACCAAGAACGATTAGTGGCGACTTCAAATTTTAAAATCATTTAAACAAAAACCAAAGTTGCGATTCGGTAGGGCTTGGGAGGGTCCGCGTTAGGTTAGTCAAATCTAATTAACCTAATAATCCGTTAACCCCCTTTAAAATTTAAAAACTTTTTAGAGAGTCGCGACAGCTTGGCGACTCCACTGGGGAATAGAGATTTTTAAATTTTCGAAAAAAGATACCAATTGGAATACTTAAATTTTTTCGAAATTTTAAAAGTCTTAGTGGACTTAGGCCAATGAAAATTTCATGGATATCTCGCTTCTGGCGATCTTGCTTGGGACTCATTCTATAGGTGTTATATGTTTTTGCAGGATGGGAGTTATAAGGGGCGGAGTGTTTGGCTAACCCATTTGTTTTGCAGGCTCGGTGTTGAGATTATGTTTAATTTCACACATTTTTAGAAGCGCTGTTTTGATATTAATTGTTGTGCATGTCTTGCATATTCTGAGGATCACAACACCTGCACACACAAGCGTCTAAACCCAAGTCGCGAAATTTGTCCTAGGTAACCATAGATAGGGATCGAATATGCAAAGCTCTTGCGTCGATTGCGCTTGGGTTGACCATATTTTATCCCGCTCATTATCTGAATTGACAATTCTTCCCATTGTGATTTGATTGCGCGGAGGGTAAGGTTGTCAATTCAGATACTGGGGGTCTTTTAGGTCCATACCCTGTCTCTCCTTCTTTTATTTTCTAGAGTCCACTCCTCACTTGAGTCATGCGCATGACTATGTGATTTGCATTTCTTCAAGGTAAAAGTAAGTTCTCTAATTTTATCTTCTATTTATTTTCGGTCGGTCCATGCTAGGTGTTAGTCAGTTTTTGAGCTTGATATTACGACTATTCTTTTAAAAGAAAATAAAAATTAAATTTGTCCCTCATTTCTTTTAAAAAAAAAATTTTTTTGAAAAAATGATGTGAAAAAATCCCTTCATGGGAATTTTATTAACCAATAAGGGATTTTTGTCATATTTTTATTGCTTCAATAAAAATGAAATTTTCCTGAAAAAATTTTCCTCTGAAATTTATTTCAATAAAAAGAAAAATTCCTTAAAAAAAAACTCTAGTAGACATCAAGTGATTTTATCACATTTTTCAAATTATAAAAACTTGCAAGAAAATTCTTCTCGAGAAATTCGCTCATGTTTTTCTAAGAAAAGTTTCTCTAAATAAAATTAGACTAATGTCTCGGGGGAATTGTATTGACCAATAAGAGATTTTTGTCATGTTTTTCTTGCTTCAATAAAAATGAAATTTTCCTGACAAATTTTCCTCTGAAAATTTATTTCGATAAAAAGAAAAATTCCTTCAAAAAAAAAACTTTGGTAAACATCAAGTGATTTTATCACATTCTTTCAAATTATAAAAACTTGCAACAAAAATTCTTTTCGAGAAATTCGCTCATGTTTTTCTAAGAAAATTTTCTCTAAATAAAATTAGACTAATGTCTCAGGGGAATTTTGTTAACCAATAAAGGATTTCTGTTATGTCTTTCCTGCTTCAATAAAAATAAAATTTTCCTGATAAATTTACCTCTGAAAATTTATTTTGATAAAAAGGAAATTCCTTCAAAAATTTTAGTAAACATCAAGAGATTTTGTCACATTCTTTTAAAAAATAATAAAAAAAAAGAGTAATAAATCTGCAAAAAAAATTCTGTATCAGAAATTAACCCATTTCTTCCTAAAGAAATTTATTTTTTCTGATTTCTCTATAAAATAGAAAAAATAAAATTGGACTAATATAGGAGTCATGGATCGACATTCCTTGTGTCGCATACTAATTATATCTTTTTCTTTTGCAGGGAGATCCTAGATACCCCAGACGGGTGTAAAAATTAAGTTCAATAATATATCAAGAATCATCTTCAGAAATACCAAAAGACGAAAAACACCAAGGCTTCAACCGTTAATTCAGGGGGGCAAACGAACACTGTCCATCTTTGACAGACAGAGTTGTGTCAATCCGTAAACTTGTATGGGCAGTGTATTGTGATATGACGGTGGACTTATACTGATTAAACACGGGGGCATATTTAATGTATTACAGATGATCCCGCGTCTTTTGAAAGATAATATGGATTATATAATCAGAAACCATGAAATAAATACCTTAACCTGATTAAATCAACCAGAGACCGGTCTTAAAATTTCCTCGGATCCGAAACACGCGGAGGGTTTTAGAGGACCGAGGTTCTATTAATGAATGTGACCCACAAGTATTTCTCCCAATGCTACAGGCGCCCGACAAGAGCAAGTGGGCACCGAAAGAAACAAAACACGGTTGAAGTGGGGCATGCAACAAATGGCCGAATTTATTAGCACACTAATTAAGTGGTGGTAGCTTTATTAATTTACATGATTGAACGCGGGTCTCTAGGCGGCTGGTGGAAAGCCACACTGAATGCCTCTCTAATGTTCTTGATATCATCGTCTACCGCAACTCGCGAGAGCATCATGAAGAAGATTAAACCTAGACGAATACGTCTACTTAGTTTCATCGCACGTTCTCGTCTTTTGTCGATGTCCAAAATTAATGCACAAGCTAGAAGTAATCATTTCCCTTTCCCCCCTATTAAATGCTCGGAGCCGTTAACCGCACCAAACTCGAAAAAATTAATATCGAGACGAAATCTGCGTAAATTTGAAGGGTAAATCCGTATCGTTCCAATTTACCCTTAAATTGCTCCGGTTTTAAATTTGATCCCTTCTATTTTCAGGAATTTGCAAAAGCGACTCGAGAATACAGTTGTATCCAAAAACCAAATTTCCTGGTCGGGCTAAATTGGGGGCAAATCAACTCATGGACATTACCACGGGATGGACAGCTTCGGTTAAAGAAAAATACAAGCGAAAGATCCGAACAATCTTAGACATGGGTAATTCTGTATCGTTCTAATTTGCACATAATCATCTCGAGTCCTGAATTTTTTTTATTCCATTCTTAACAGGGATTGCAAATTACCTCGAGAAATATCGTAACAAGGCCCAAGGTGATACAATAGGGCCGCGTTATCCCCAAGGATTAACCTTTGAAAAGAAAACCCCATGGACACCTATGGTCCAATGGACCGAATGGTATGGGGGATGACAGTAGGTGCGAAATATCCCGAGTTCGATCTCCAAAGTGGGGAATGTTGTATGTATTAAATAAATGAAACAACTTTTTGTGTATTTCTTTTTGCAAGCAGGAATACTCGACGAGTAATATCGAAGTCAATATTTTGCCACATTCTCGGCTTAATGGTGAAGCATCCAACAAAAGTCGAAGAAAACTCAACCCAGCAAAATTGGTAAAAGACTTGTCCAAGGCATTCAAGATGAAGGGTAAATCAGTATCGTTTCCAATTTATCCCTTTTAATACCGGTTGACATGTCTTCTTTTCTTGTTACAGGAAATATTTATACTAACATGTAACATGTTGGAGGAGACAAATCCAAAAGAAAATAATGATCATTTGACAAGATCTATTCTGGTGAAAAATGCGGGGCATTTAACTGCCAAACCATGGCGGTCGCTGTCACTAAACAAACCAAAATGCTCCCTCACCCATATGCCTCATCGTGCAGGGGCAAAACTTGAGACAAACCGCTCCTCGACATAAGGAGTGGGCTTCCCAATTTGTTCAATCCACCCACATACCAGGGGCAATTCAAATCCGCCCATGTTTGCACATTATATAAATACACATGATGCTAAAAATTGTCACATCGGCATTGTGTTTACACATTTCACGAATTATGTATGATTATTCCGCATGTTTAATTTACCAACTCCAACTTAGAGCATAAACTGCATAGGAGACATCAAATGTGCAAAATGGGGCATAACAGGATGAGGAAAGTTAAACCATTTCTACACACGGGTCTAACATTTTAATCTACAGATAAACAGCATTTCTCTAGAGTGAGAGAAAGCCCCTTCGGACTAAAGTCCCCCATTCAGATTACATTCGAGGCGTTCATATTATGAGAACCTCCTTAAATAGAATTGGTAATGCAAACTTGACAGAGTAGTTTTGCATGATCCACATTTTAATTGATTGCATCATGAGTTATCACACAGACTACTTCTAATCATTGCCAACTTAGCTGAATAATTTTGTATGAACCAATGAGCGCATTGATGAAAATGCTTGCACATGTTAGCTCTGACATTGCCTGACAGGCAACACATTCCCGGTGTTTGAGTTACCTTCCAAAGTCTTGAAATTCATTCGGCGATTATTGAATGAACAAGCCTGGTTGTCGAGAAGCCACCAAGCATTTCTTCCAAATTCTCAGGTAAGTATATCTTCAACCTGAACCTTTCAAGAGAATGAATTCTGACGGTTGTTAGGGTACTCGAATCCATTGCGGTATATATAGGTATCCACCTTCTTCAATAAAGCATGATTTGTCTCAAGGACAGAAATGTTTGAGACCTTTTGATCTCTGCCTCTTTGGTTTATTCCTAAAGCGACAGGAGAATATAATTTGGGTTTGAGCTTCCGTAGGATTCCTGGTCTCCCCAGATTTCAGAATGGCACCCTTTAAGGTACACCAAGCCCTTCTTACAAGCAAACTAAATCCTTCTTACAGGCAAACTAAGTCCTTCTTACAGGCAAACCAAGTCCTTCTTACAGGCATAAAGTCCTTCTTACAGGCAAACTAAGTCCTTCTTACAGGCAAACCAAGTCCTTCTTACAGGCATAAAGTCCTTCTTACATGCAAACTAAATCCTTCTTACAGGCAAACCAAGTCCTTCTTACAGGCACAAAGTCCTTCTTACAGGCACAAAGTCCTTCTTACAGGCAAACCAAGTCCTTCTTACAGGCAAACAAAGTCCTTCTTACAGGCAAAACAAGTCCTTCTTACAGGCAAATCAAGTCCTTCTTACAGGTACAAAGTCCTTCTTACAGGCAAATCAAGTCCTTCTTACAGGCATAAAGTCCTTCTTACAGGCAAACTAAGTCCTTCTTACAGGCAAACCAAGTCCTTCTTACAGGCACAAAGTCCTTCTTATAGGCAAATCAAGTCCTTCTTACAGGCAAACTAGGCAAACTAAGTCCTTCTTACAGGCAAATCAAGTCCTTCTTACAGGCACAAAGTCCTTCTTACAGGCACAAAGTCCTTCTTACAGGCAAATCAAGTCCTTCTTACAGGCATAAAGTCCTTCTTACAGGCAAATCAAGTCCTTCTTACAGGCAAATCAAGTCCTTCTTACAGGCATAAAGTCCTTCTTACAGGCAAACAAAGTCCTTCTTACAGGCAAACAAAGTCATTCTTACAGGCAACGCAAGTCCTTCTTACAGGCACAAAGTCCTTCTTACAGGCAAAGTAAGTCCTTCTTACAGGCAAATCAAGTCCTTCTTACAGGCAAATTAAGTCCTTTTTACATGCAAATCAAGTCCTTCTTACAGGCACAAGTCCTTTTTACAGACACCAAGTCCTTTCTACAGGCACCAAGTCCTTCTTACAGGTATCTCCATGGGGTGACCTACCATACGGGTCAAATCTCAATCAAAATTTAATCAGTAGAATCCTTTTATTAGGAATCTACCATGGTACGACCCACCATACGGGTCAAATGGTATGACCCACCATACGGGTCAAATTTTAATTCAATTTTTAATCAGTAGAATCCTTTTATTAGGAATCTACCATGGGTTGATCCACCATACGGGTTCAAGTTCAACCACCCTAAAGTTTTTTTATATAACGAATCCTTAGGTTCTCATTTCATTTTCAGTGGAACATTCATGTCACGACTCTTTTTATTTCCTTGTATTGAGTCGATTAGAATTCAGGTGTCATCTCGTCTTTGAAATGAACCTCTACCGAGCTTCCTTTCAAAGAGGGGCAGCTGTTGATACCTGATTTTTAATCATTTTTTCTATTGCTAAAGTAATAAAAAATCCATAAAAATTCATAAAATTGAAAAATCAACTTTGGGGACCTTAGCCAAGCCTAGGGAACCAATTTTGACCAAAAAACGATTTTTCATATTTTCAGTATTTTTTGGTATTTTTATTTTCGAAAATTCATAAAACAAAAAATGAAGAAAAAAATGAGAAAATTGAAAAATCAACTTTGGAAGCCTTGGCCAAGCCTAGGCAACCATTTTTGAACAAAAAATAAAATTTCATATTATATATATATTTTTATTTTAAAAAACAATACAAAAATACTTGAAAATTTTGGAAAAATAACATTTGAGGCAAAAAAAAAATACACAAAGATAGTTAATATTTTTATTTTAAATCTATTTTCATATTGGCCATCGCAAATTCAGAAAAATCCAATTCGAGTCACGTGTTCCTTCACGAGTATAATCTTGAATCGGGCCTAAAAAAATTTAATTTGAGTCAACTTATTTTTAATTTTCACTTTTTATGAGTTGTGACATTGTCTTCTAATATTTTAAATTTTCATCTTGGCCCAATTATACCCAGAATGACTTAATTTTGCAAAAGGGCTTTAATTAAATTCTGCATTATTTTCAACGGCAAGAAATGAGCTTAAATTTGACATGTGGTAAATTTTGGTGTGTCAAAAATTGTGAGGAGATTTGGACTTAAAGAAAAAAAAAATTTCAGGGACTAAATTGTAAATACTTAAAATTCAAGGACTAGAGTGCAAATACTTAACTCTTGAAGGATTATTTTACAAATAACAAAAAGAAGAGTTAGTGGATAAATTAGAATAGAGAAGGGAAGATGGAGAAGAGGAGATGAAGAAGAGAAGTTGGAGAAGAATGGATGGAGAAAATAAGATAAGAATAGAGAATGGAAGATGGAGAAGAGTTAGTAGAGAAATTAGAATGGAAGATAAGAATAGAGAAGGGAAGATGGAGATGAAGAAGAGTTAGTGGAGAAATTAGAATGGGAGATAAATATGGAGAAGGGAAGATGAAGATGAAGAAGAGTTAGTGGAGAGATTAGAATGTGAGATAGAGATGGAGAATGGAAGATGAAAATGAAGAAGAGTTAGTGGAGAAATTAGAATGGGAGATAGAGTTAGTGGAAAAATTAGAATGGGAGATAGATGAGTAGATTATAAAAGGAAGAAGAAGTGAGCTTGAGGGGGGGATTTTTGGAGAGAAAATTTGAAGTGTTTGAGAGGAATTTTTTTGGAGAGAAAATTTTGGATGTTTGAGAGAGTTTTGGGAGATTGAAGAAAAATTCGAGAGAAAGAAAATACCAAAAGAGAGAGAATTTTGAAGATGATGGGAGTTTAAAGCTAGGGGTTATCATCACAAATTCCTTCATCGATTAATATAAATCAAGAGTTCATCCTCGTCAACGAGCAAGCAAATTCGAGCTAAGTGTTTTTATTTATTCATTTATTTATGGTTTTACTCGCAAATTAGCACAAATTGTATGCACTTTCTCCATCTCTTTTTTTTCTCCATATTTTATGTCAGGAGAAGGATATCTCTACGTCAACAGCAAAAATCTCGTAGATATGCAAAAATCGGCCCAGACAAGCTCCTAAGCTGTCCACCGATTTCTCAACTGATCTGTGACTAAAAGTCCCTCTTAATTCAAAAGAAACTCTCTATATTGGGAACATAGAGAGCGAAAATCAATTATAGAAATCCCTCCCAAAAAAATGGGAGATAAGTACTCTTTCCACTCTTCTGGTTTTAGATGCAGATTAGCACATATTTTGTATACTGACATTTCACTCTATTTTATGTCAGGAAGCCGCAGCTTTATATCAATGGTCAACCCTATGGAAGCACAAAATCGGCTTGGAGGAGTCCTCAAGCGCGCACAAATTTCAAATTGTTGAATCAATTCGTTGTATTTTATTTTAAAGAATTCATACCCCAGAATGGAGAGGACAAAGTCCATCCGCAATTTAAATACCTGCACCATAAATCCCAAAGGGAAGAGCCAAGCCAATGCTTAGCCTCCCATTGGAGGTTTTTACTTACAGTAGTTAAATACCTGCAACTTAAATACCTGTACCTTAAATCCCAAAGGGAAGAGCCAAGCCAATGCTTAGCCTCCCATTGGAGGTTTTTACTTATAGTAGTTAAATACCTGCAACTTAAATACCTATACCTTAAATCCCAAAGGGAAGAGCCAAGCCAATGCTTAGCCTCCCATTGGAGGTTTTTACTTACAGTAGTTAAATACCTGCAACTTAAATACCTGTACCTTAAATCCCAAAGGGAAGAGCCAAGCCAATGCTTAGCCTCCCATTGGAGGTTTTTACTTACAGTAGTTTAAATACTTGCAACTTAAATACCTGTACCTTAAATCCCAAAGGGAAGAGCCAAGCCAATGCTAGGCCTCCCATTGGAGGTGTTTATTCACTGTCATGTACTTCCTATAATTTAATTTTTGAATCATCAGACCCAAAAGATAAGTAGGTCATAATACTGTACAAAAGTCGTTAACACATTCCCTCTTTCGGCTTCAGGGAATCTTTAACACTTAAAAAAATATAACAAATAAAAATATATACCATCCATGCATCCTATTTAAAAAGTGAAAACACAAAAGAGAATACCCTACTAGAGCCTTAGGAATAAACCAAGTCTGAGTTGCCGAATTAGGATATCCATGAAATTAAGGTACCGAAAGGGCATTAGTTTTAATTAACTAGTGTAACCAAGTCCCCGAGCTCCTAATCTCTGGTTCGCAGGAATAAATTAGTTCTCCCGCTAATTTATTTAGGTTTCTAATCGACCTACCAAGAACGATTAGTGGCGACTCCAAATTTTAAAATCATTTAAACAAAAACCAAAGTTGCGATTCGGTAGGGCTTGGGAGGGTCCGCGTTAGGTTAGTCAAATCTAATTAACCTAATAATCCGTTAACCCCCTTTAAAATTTAAAAACTTTTTAGAGAGTCGCGACAATGAGGAGCATGTCACTACAAAGGCGCATCAATCACAAAACAAGAACTAGGTTCTTTGTTTAGACAACTACTACCCATTTGCTTGACTTTTTGATTATTGATTTATTATCAAACGAATGAGTCAATCAATTAATGGAATCGACAAGCGAAGTTGCGTGTTCTCTTTTCTTGTATGTTAAGATGGTTTGTCGAAACCATTGCAACTAATGAGAGGACTAGGTTTACTTTGATTTTGCTATGCCTGCTTCTATCTATAAATATTTATGAGAGGATTGGATTTGGTTCTATATTATGATTGTCTAGTCAGATACATGATAGTCCATCTAACAAGTAGCTCTACCCTATGCTCATGAGTTGGATTAGGTCTTTATAGAACCAAGCCATACTTATGCACTACAAATGAGGAGTAGCTCATTGCAAAAATACACTGATGACATAACATGACCTAGGTTTCCTGATTTTGACAACTGATACCCTTTTACCTGACTTCTAGATTATCAATTCAGAATCAAACCAATGAGTCCATCAATGCTGTGGATCAGCAAGCGGGGTTTTGTTTTCTCCTTTCTTGCATGCCGAGATGCTTTGTCAAAACCATTTCAACTAATGACAGGATTGGTTTACTCTAATTTTGCTATACTTGCTTTTACCTAGAAATATTTCTAAGAGCGCTAGGTTTGGTTTTGCAGTGTGATTGCCTTGTCGAATACATGATAGTCCATCTAGTAAGTGGCTCCACCCAATTTTTAGGAGTTGGATTTAGCCTTTACATAACAGAGCCATACACTTACACTGTTAATGAGGAGCATGTCACTACAAAAGCACCCTAATCATAGAGCATGACCTAGGTTCTTTGCGTTGACAACTAGTACCCTTTTATTCTTTATTATCGATTTAGTATCAAGCTAATGAGTCAATCAATTATTGTGGATCCGCAAACAAAGTTTTGTTTTCTCCTTTCTTGCATGCTGAGATGCTTTGTCAAAACTGTTCCAATTGATGATGGGACTAGGTTTACTCTGATTTTGCTATACTTGCTTCTGCCTAGAAATATTTCTGATAGGTCTAGGTTTTGTTCTGCACTATGATTTTCTTGTTAGATACATATTAGTCCATCTAGCAAGTAGCTCTACCCAATTTTTAGGACTTGTATTAGGCATTTACAGAACAAAACCATACATATACACCACTAATGAGGAGCAAGTCACTGCAAAAGTGAACTGATCACAGAACACGATCTAAGTTCTTTGTTTTGCCAACTAGTACACTTTTACTCGACTTCTTGATTATCAATTTAGAATCAAACCGATGAGCCAATCAATTACTGTGCATCGGCAAGCGGAGTTTTGTTTTCACCTTTCTTGCATATTGAGATACTTTGTCGAAACCATTTCGACTAATGAGAGGACTATGTTCTGGTTTTGCTATACTTGCTTCCACCTAAAAATATTTTTGAGAGAACTAGGTCTAGTTATTTACTGTGATTGTCTAGTTAGATACGTGATAGTCCATCTAGTAAGTAGCTCTATCCAATTTTCAGGAGTTGGATTAGGCCTTTACGGAATAGAGCCATACATATACATTGCTAATGAAGCATGTCACTACAAAAGCACACTGATCACAAAACATGACCTAGGTTCTTGGTTTTAACAACTAATGCCATTTTACTCGACTTCTTGATTATCGATTCAGAGTCAAACCAATGAGTCAATTAATTACTGTGGATCACTAAGTGGAGTTTTGTTTTCTCCCTTCTTGCATAGTGGGATGCTTTATCGAAACTGTTCCAACCGATGAGAGGACTAGATTTACTCCTATTTTTTCATACTTGCTTCTACTCTAAAATATTTCTGAGAGGACTAGGTTTGGTTTTACGTTGTGATTTTCTAGTCAGATATGTGATAATGTTGGGAGTGTGCCCTAAAACAACCATGTAACTATTATATATAGGGCATTTTGTTATACTTTCAATATCATTTAGTGGCAAGATGTGTTCATTTATTTTCTCCTCTTATTTAGATTAATGAAGACCACGGGATCGGTTGTAACTATGACCTATTCTTGAGATATCGAGAATATATATGATAGGTTTTCAAATTGTCTGTGATCTTTGATCTGTGCCTGGCCAATAGATCGTTGAGTGGGTGCCAATGATCCGGTTGAAACCAATATATTTGTAACCTCGCTGTTAAGTATTTGATACTTAATTTGGACAATGAGTTGCAAGTTATCGGACATTAGATATCTAAGTTAGAATAGGCGTTTGTATTGCACAGGTTTGATCGAATTCACTAAATGTAACACATATGAGCGATTAGCAAATATGGAGGTTTTGTGCTTGGTCAATGTCGAAATTGCTCAAGGTGTTGGTGTGTAAATAATCCTCAAAGTTGAGCCACAATGCTAGCTTGTATGTTAAGTAGTTATGGTTCATAAGTGTACATATTGGTGGGTCATTGATCTGCTTCTGTACTTGATAGTATAGTCATTCACATACAAAGTCACAGGCGTGTGCAATAGCTAGGATCTGTCTTCTTGTTAGACAAGGTTGATGTTTTATGTGCTCTAATCATCACTGTGCATTAGAAAATTCTTGGCCAAGGTTGAAATCGAGAAATGTCTCACAAGAATGCATATCAAATAGGTTTGACAAGTATATCCATGACCTTTATTCGATCGAAACATGGTAAGATAAAAGGATTTAATTACACTGTAGCAAAAACTGACATGTTCATTTTGTCCTTGTACATTCACACTGACTAAATAGCCATGATATATTACTAGATATCACTTATGGCTTATGGAACCCACAAAATGATTAGAGATAGTCGGTTCTCTGAGGTTGTGCTAACTTGATAGTGCGTCTCATTGCCAACTTAATAGTGAACCTAGAGATGTCACACACTATAACCAATATGTGACGACACTAATATAAAAGACGAAATTGCAAGTTTGCAATAGTGACTATTTAGATAGCTAGATAGAAATTGGAACATATAAGATTCGTTTCTAATTTCTAAATCATGAATGGATAAGCATATGATGCATGTATGACCTAGGCATGATGTCATGGGGATAGACACACGATGTAGTGATGATTTCAGCATGATGTCATCTAGATAAACATACGATGCAGCAATGACATTAGCATGATATTGTATTAATAAACATGTGATGCAGCAATGACATCAACATGATGCCATATGGATAGGCATATGATGCATATGTGACCTAAGCATGATGTCATCTCATGAAAGAGATAAGGGCACACACTACGAAGCGAAAAGATCGCATGACACAAGGAGATGATGACGGGATGCCGAGGTGGTGCGACGTGTCTACCTAGCCATAGCCGGCTAGCTACCACCGGTCTTGACCATGGTGGGTCAAAGGCGGCTAGCAATTGGCTACCGTGTGAGGCAGCAATGAGGGGGGATAAAACAGTTGCCCCTCCCCCCCTCCCCCCTCACACACACACGCACACACGCACACGCACGCACGCACACACACACAAAAAAGACTCTAATCCTATAAATATAGGGTCAGGGTTAAGGGTTTCTAACTCTTAGAACTCTTTTTAAGCAAAATAAGTGTGCCTATTCCCATGACCTCAATGAATCATTCCAAAGAGAGATTGAGGGTTGTGAATCCACTCGTGATCAACAGAGCTTGGCTCGTCACATCCTAAATAGTTGCTAGCACAATCAAGGAGCGATCATTCACGAGCTACGTCTTCAAGTTGTCTCGGCCTTGGTGATGTGTCTGAACTAAAAATTCGGCACTTGATGAACTTCAAGGACATTCGAATCAAGTCAGCCAAAGCTCTAACTACTAGGTATTCCGATAACTTTCTTACTATATAGTTTATGTTTTCGATTGAAACAAATGAGATACCCTAAGGAGATTTCCCGCGTGGGTTTGATTCTTCTGCTGCTTTTATTGAAATTCTTGTTGCTAACCGCTCGCCGCTCCTAGGAAAACCCAATAGATAATCTATCTAGCAAGTAGCTCTATCTAATGTTTAGGAGTTAGATTAGACCTTTATAGAACAGAGCCATACATATATAATGCTAATGAGTAGGATGTCACTGCAAAAGCACACTAATCACAAAATATGACCTAGGTCATTTGCTTTGACAATTAGTAGCCTTTTACTCGACTTCTTAATTATCGATTTAGAATCAAATCAATGAGTCAATCAACTACTATGGATCGGCAAGCGGAGTTTTGCTTTCTCCTTTTTTCCATACCGAGATAATTGATGAGAGCACTAGGTTTACTCTAATTTTGCTATACTTGCTTCTACCTAGAAATATTTCTGAGAGGATTATGTTTGGTCCTGCACTATGATTGTCTAGTCAAACACATGATAGAGCATCTAGCAAGTAGCTCTACCCAATTTTCAAGAGTTGGATTAGGCCTTTACAGAACCAAGCCATACATATACACTAATAATGAGGAGCATGTCACTGCAAAAGCACATTGATCACAGAACATGACATAGGTTCTTTGTTTTGACAACTAGTACCATTTTACTCGACTTCTTGATTATCGATTTGGAATCAAAACAATAAGTCAATCAATTACTATGGATCAGCAAGTGGAGTTTTGTTTTCTCCTTTCTTACATATTGAGATGGTTTGTCGAAACCATTCCAACTAATGATTGCTCAACTGATTAGAATTATATGGACACAATACATTTAGCTGTATATCTACGAGTCCATGAAACAAACAAGAAGATATCTCACACTAACTAACAAAAAAACTCTAAGCAGTTATCCTTAAACGATTTAAGTGTTGATATCGGAATTGTAACTTGCATCGTTAGGCATGACAAGAATTATAACTCGTGTTCCCAAAATGGTACCTTATAATGCTCTAGTTAGTATGTAATGTTTATCAACCGCAAAACTCTAACAAGATTAGGACTAACCCCAAAAGTGCGATCAGATTAAGCTAATTGTAAGGTTATTACACAACTATTCTTCTGTAGGAGAACTCAATAAATACAGTATGTGAGGAGCTATTGAAATTATGAGAGATGCAATTAAGGCGCAGTGCATCAATTCATATTTGTCTAGTGAAGAAGCAAGAGAATTCTATTTCAGTAGCATCTTTAGTTCTTCTTCGTCATGATGAAACATCCAAGTAAAGTAATCCACACACTTGTTAATTTTGTTTTTTTTTTTGGTCGAACACTTGTTAATTGCGTTTATTAGGCTTAGAACTAAACAATCATGTTTGTGGTTGCAGATGTTCTCTGTTTTTTTACTCTTTTTTTTCAGGAGCAAAATTCGGGGGGGAGGAGGAGCACCTTCGAAGGGGGAGCAGGGATCTAGAGCTCAATACGGTTTTGTAGGCATCCCGTCAGACCCGTCCCATACCAGGTTGACGACTACCCAGTCCAATAAAATATGATGGTTCATGCATGCATCTTTCAAATTGAGACTTCAGTTTTAAGGTCTTGTAAATCTAAAAAAAATGCTCATCGTTATTTTTTTTTTGTAATAATTGAGTTTCCTTGACTATGACAACACATGATGGTTGGACTCACATAAAAAAAAAGGAAGAAGGTTGAAAGTCAACAAAAAGAAAAGAAACAAAGAAGGCAATAGTTACTTTTCCCTCTGCAACAAGAGCACAAAGGGAAGAAAGAAAAGAAAGAGAGCAAGAAAAGAAAAGAGAGAAGAAAAAAGGAGAAAAGAGAAAGAAGAAAGTGAAAGAAATAAAATCACGTGTGTACACTACCCACCGCAAATGCATTGCTAAGCTTGTTTCATCACGTGTCATAAGGCTAGGCATGTGCTCGCTCTCTTTGTTCGACTAATTTGAAACATTTTTTGTTATTAGGGCTCAAATTTAGATTTATAGAAAAATTAAGTCTCAAAGTCAGATTTTGGAGTTGTTAAACTGAGATTCTTTGGGAAATGATGATTTAGGATGTTATGGAACTATGGGATTTTACAGAACTCAATTTGGACTTATGATTTGCCCAAAATAAGATTTTCAATTCTGGTTGTTACAGTACGCGCGCGAACAGCATACTATTTAGGATATCCTTGTGGGCTAACTCTCGGGATTGTAGGTGGAGACCTTGTCAAGGGAAGAACTTGGTCGTCTTTTGTCACAGGCATTATACGTGACCACGGTTAGAGTCTTGAGCACGAGATTAGTCAATGGATAGACCATTGACATGTATTTTGATGAGATTACCAATGGATTAAACATTTGATATTTGTTTTGCGCATTAAATGTGCATAGTAATTATTTTATCCACTTAGAATAAATGTATTACTCACTTAGCCGTGCTAACTCATTCCTTTCATCTTTTTGTTTTTCAGATCTAGCGAGTTACCCGTAGGACGTAAGCGATCGTTAGTGGAGGACATTTTGTTAGGGGGCTTTTGTTATAAGCTGTGAATTGTTTTTTGTTTTGATGAGTGATAACTCTATTTTTATATAGAGTTTATTTGCTATTTTAGACTTAATATTTGCTTAGTTTTATTGAATTTGATATCTACTTGATTTCTTTTTAATTGATTTTTTAGGTAATACAATCTTCAGCCATGCAAATTTGAAATCAAGAAGAATCAAGAATATCCTGAGGAGAAATTCAAAATCCAAGCTAAATTAGGAGTTTTATTGTCGGGAGAAGACTATCTTTGGGAAGAATATTTGATTGCGATCTTTTCTGGTGTGATTTAGATTTCTTTTTCTCAAAGGAAGAAGATATCATTACGAAAGAGGAAAAAGACATTTTTTTAGAAAAAGAGAGAGCTGCTTTTACTTTTGTAGAAGACGTGGAACACCAGGAATCACCCTTTTTGAAGGCCATACGTGAAGTGAAGAAGAAAAAAAAAGAAGAAAAAGTCAATCCTTGCTTATTTTTTGGGTGAACTCGTTTTAGTTCTTCTTCATCATGTTTAGTTTAGTTATTGTTTTTTTAGTTTGATTTTCATTATGTTCTAGACTACCTTTTGTTAGAGCTACGATGTAGTTTAACTATGATTGGTTAATTTTCCAAACTCGTTTATGCAATTCTAGAATTTATATGTGTGAGTTATATATCATATTCTTAATGCTTTTAAGTGCTCGATCACCACTTGAATGATTTTTGTTGCATGTTTGAGACCGAAAGGAGATCCCATGCAAGTGCTTTATAATATATAGCCATGAATTCAACATAGATAGAGATATCTTATGTTGTTTGTGTGGTTTCGGTAGTAGGTAAATTGAGAGTGTTTTATTGAATCCGGGAACGCTCATAGATTTCAATGCGTTTGGATTAACTTAAATTCACATAAACCAAGTGTGGATTGCTAGATCCAAGTAGGGTTGCTATACTAGACCAAGGATAGTAATTTACATTAGGAAGTTCTACCATCACACTATGAATTCAATTTGATTGCATAACGAAATTGGTTAATTAATCTTGATTGGTTAAGTGAAATCGTATGCTCTAACGTTTTTTTTATTCTTGATAAAAATCCTTTATTCGCTACTTCTTTATATTAAAAAAATTCTAGGTTTAGTTTATTAATTTTTATTTTCGATTTTGGTTTGCTACCTTGGTTAATTTAGTTTTCTTTAGATTTTCAATTGTAACATTCTGAATTTCGACCCATGTTTGGGACTTGAATATAGAATGGATATGTCATAGATGCACTATTAATGAATTCCACTCGAAATTGATCACTTCGAGATAACTGACCAAAAGGGAAGGGCTATCTAGGAAAATAAGTACGTGAACCAATTGGTCGATACGCGTAACTCCTAACAGCCACCCGTTAGTTTGAGAATTTCATTATAGCTGCTATCTTATGAATTTGGCCACGAATTGAGTTCCGAATAGGATAATCGATTTTCAAGAGCGTTGCAGTTGCTAAATTTGGATATTGACGAGGAAGGTTCGGAAATTGATAGTTTGGACTCGAAGTGCCGAGAAGGAAGGAAAAAATTAGAAATTTTTGTCGAGTCCCCGATTTGCTCTAAATTCAGTGGCCAGGGTGTGAGATGAATTTTAGCGAAGTCAGAAAAAATTTTCGAGATCATCTCGAGTCATTTTCCCTTCGCGATTGAGCCAAAATAACACCGATTCAGTCCCAATCAGTCCCGTTTTGGCAAGAATTTTGAGGATTGACTAGTCAAACTTGCTCTTCAAGTTTTGACCAGATTGGATAAGTTTTGACTAACTTTTGGTCAAATCAATGAATAGTAAGTAGATATTATGATTATTTAATTAATATTTTGAGATATTTTAAATAAAAATATTATTTTGGGAAGACCATTTGACTTTTTCTCTCTTCTTCTTCCCTCTTACGGCAGATCACCATCCCTCTTTCTTTTTCTCTCACGGTGGAAAACTTTCTTTCTTTTCTCCCTCCCTCTCATTTGGCTCCAAATTCTGGCTACAGACTTCAACCGGCCGCTGACAAAAATCTCGTAATTTTTGGATATGTTGTAGTTCAATGTCTTACGGTTCTAACCCAACTTGAAGCACCTCAATCCGAGGTCGTTTGACCCTTCAAATGTATTTTCTCGTATCAGTCGACGAAACTGTTTTCTAGGTGCTGAATTTCTGTTTTGATTCTAATTGATATATGTCGACCTCGGCTGCCCTTAGATCTCATTTCCATATCAAATATGTGATTTCTAGTTCATTTTGGTGCCTAAATAGCCCCCTCACAGCCTCGGTTCCTCTTGGTTTAGCCGTTCTCTTCTCTTGTCGTAATGCGCCGCCACCAGTCTCGGTTGTCGCCGGTTGTCCTTCGCCATTTCAGCTTGTTTCCACAGCTTGTCAAGCTTTCTTTTGGTAAGTTGCATCCTTAATCTTGTGTAGGATGACAGATATTGCCTGGATTAGCTATAGGACGCGATACGGGATAGATCAGTTGAGAAAAGTTGACTGACTTTGAGATATTTGTGTATATAGTGGCTGTTGAGACTTATAATGCGCTGGACGCACTTGAATTGTGGCTGTTTTTGAGTAAATAATTCTGTCCTTAAGAGCAATTGTGGGCCCCGCGCTGTCTGGAGCTTGAGAAGTGAGAAATTTGACCAATCGGGAATCAAATGGACCCAATTCAGAAGTGAGGGTATTAACTGCGACACTTTAGAAGTTTTGAACGATACTGGTGATGAGATTTGAGGATCGTCCTTATGAGCTTAGAAAGGGTTCACATGATGTCGTAGGCCCAATTTGACGGCTCAAAGTGAGAAAGGACAGGATAGCTAATCTCTGATGCAATTGCGTTTGCTAGCCAAGAATGATCGGCTTAGATGCTTTATTGAGTCGAGATTATATATTCGAACTGCTTGGCTTGAATTGTGTATGAGTCATTTGATGACATTACATTTGAATTATCTGCCTGATTATGCCGTTTGATTTATTGAACGCAATTGCAATTGCTTGATAAGAATGGTGTCTCATAATGATGGCACGACAGATAATGTTGTGAGAAATGAAACCCTGAGGCGGTACCATTACGCGAGGTAATTGATGAAGAAATGAGGTGCCGACCTGAGGCGGTACTATTACGCGGGTCGAGGCACGGGTGCCAGTCTGAGGCGGTACTATTACGCGGGTTGAGGCACGGTACCAACCTGAGGCGGTATTATTACGCGGGTTGAGTACGGACCTGAGGCGGTTTCATTACGCAGGTCCTAAGGATTAATGAGGCAAGAGTTAAGACTGAAAAATGGCATACACATGCATTTGAACTTGCTATCTGAAATTGAGACTATTTTATTTGTGTTCTTGGCCCATGAGGGCAAGTAAACTATTGACTGCTACCCTCTGCATGTGATATTGTTTGGATACACGTGTTTGTGATTGCTTACTAAAGTTGGGTCTAGGAATATTTGATATCCTGAGAGGGATTTAGGGTGAACTTGCTGAGATTAGTTCTCATGGGTGATTTCCCCATTTTTCAGACCTCAGATTGCCGCAGTGAATGCGATCCTAGTAAGGCAGGGAATCAAGCTGGATATTGAGTCGGAAACTTAGCTTTTTCTTAGATCGGATGGTGGGGCAGATGTCGATGAGTACAGTTGGAGTTGAAGCCCTTTTTGATCAAAGGTTGAGCTATAAGATGTCACGATGGATGGAGAAATTTTGAAGTGTGAATATCTGTCCACCTAGGGGAGTTTGATATCTCCTTTTGTAAATACGTTTGAGTGACATCTTAGGGAGGGCAGTGAAATTTGGTTTGTATAGAAACACTATCTTTATATGAGAAAGTAAAATGGAAAAGCAAGTTTGCTATTTTGCACCGTCTCTCTATCCATTGATTTTTGTGCATGTATGTTTGGTAGAGTTTCGTTTCTGTTGCCGCAGGAACTCTGAGATCGTTTAGATAACGACGAGTATCCTGGGCCGTCGTTCTTATTATCCAATCGATCGTACGGGTAATAGGGATGTCGCGTGGCTCGCCGGGTTCGGGGCATGACATCAATTGCTTTACTGAATCTTTATTTGGTTAGATAAATTTGAGAATTGTTCACCTTTAGTAAGTAATTTGATCGATTTGTCTAAAATCTCTATGGGAACGATACTTTTATTCATCACTTTATTACTTGTTCGATACGTGCACTTGCGTTGCTAATTAAGAGAACAATGAGTCCCTTTAAGTTAATATTAGACGTTTCTATCATTTGAAAGGATACGTGTATATATTTGTTTATGGTTTAGTAGCAAGTTTTGATGTTTGTAACCAATAAACTTCTTGAGCTTGTATATATGGATATATATATATATTTGTTATCAGGTTGAATTTCGGTTAAGTTGAGACTGCGTTCTTTTGAAAAAAGGACAGCTGTGTCATAGTCCCCTATTATTGTGGTTTTGGGGTATGACATTTTCAGCTTGCAAGGAACCATTGGGCAAATCATCCTCAAACATCAAGTATTTGATGAATGAGTCTTTCAATACTGACTAAGAAATATCATACTCATAATGATTTTTTTCTACTGGCAAAAGTGAGGGCTTTTCTATGTCTCGACATTCATGACGAAATCGTTTAGTGATTTGCTTTTTGCTATACTCCTGCTTGGCGCAACTTCTAATTGCCCTCTATTCAATTTGTCCAATTCAATGCCATTTCACACTAAAAGTGAATATGACAACAACAGGCATGAGGAGACAATGAGATGGGGAAAATTATCGAAAACATTATGGATTTATCGGTCAGTGGGCAGTAAGTCAAAAAGCTTGTCGCGGACGCTCCAGTCGTGTACAGCTTGGTCCAGGACTCGTCGACAGCAGACTCTTTCGTTATCCACACTTCAAATTGTTTGGTCAGTGGGTTCAATGTTATCAGAAACAAGCATTCATCCGGTAAGTTGATACGTTTCTCTTCAGGAGGCAGTGTATCTGGAAATGCTGTTCTTTGGGAAAACACCTTTGACTACGTCAAATAGGAACAATATCGCGATGTTGTTCATGGTCGAGGGGAAAACAAGGTTACCAACAGATGAAATTCTCGAAGATAACATGATGGTCTAAGCGTTGGGTAAGCGATGTCGGGAAAATATTGCCAACTTGTTTCGAACAATTTCTCCTAAAACCGTACTCCTCCACCTTGGGAGGTACAGTTTGAAGGTTCTTCAAAATGTGTACTAACGTTGACCACTTTAAAATCATCTGGATGACCACTTGAGGGATCGAACCCGCATCCAACCAAGCTTGACGCATGCAAGCTGGGTTGAGGAAGGGCTCTCTCCTTTCCCCCGTTGACGGGTTCCACAGAGGGTTCCCAAAGTCAAAATTGGACAAACAAACAACTCCGTTGCATGAATTGTTGGCCATCTTCCGCAAAAGAAGTATCAAGATACATACGATAGTTCGCTTTTGCGACAATCGCGGATCTGTAGTCGTGAAAAGTTGTTGAAGTCATACTTAAGAAGATCGAATTTGTGCAATTTGATCGATCTCTCAAGATAAGCTTTGATGAAAAAGGAGCATGTGAGAAGAGAATTCCCGAGATTCACATCCTACACCTAAATCGGACCAAAGTTTTTATGGAGAACCACGAGCAAATATCCATTGGAACGTCGATCGGAAGACTTGTCATTGATCTTGCGCACTCAGTTCATGTGCTTAATTGAAATGAACTCTCATGTATATTATCAACTTACAAATCTGCATCTTACAATTGAGAAGACCTCTTATTTATAAAGGGATCAGGACACTTAACTAAGGAACATCAAACTAAGAAATGTTAAGATAGGAAACCTTAAAGGAAGAAAAATCAAACTCAGAATTATTCACAATATTTCTCACGATGCAACTAGTTTTCCTTAGGGAGATAGATATTTCAACGACATAAAGTACCGTATACAAATGATTAACGGATTAGCATGTCTGTATCTGTCCAAGTTTGTCTTTTTTTAAAAAAAGAAGAAGAAGAAAGTTTTCGGGTGAACGCAAAATAACTCAAACTCCTACCTTGATCGAGATGGGGACTTCCTCTTTCTAGCATCACTTTTAGAAAACGTCTACTTTCACAATTGGTCATTCTTTAGTGATATTCTACATATACGACAGTGATTCGAATCTTGGTAAATTAAACTTTTAAGAAAAAAACAATCTAAGTCGCTCCGAATCTTAGCAAGTTAAACTTTTGAGAAAAGAAATGTGCCCGACATTGTATTATAATCAAATATCAATTCTTGATGTCCTATTTGACCTTTATGATTTTTATCTATCACGTTCCTCATTTATTAGATACGCGTGTTATTTCGCACGCAAGATTAGGTGCCGTACCGACTCTTGTTGCTTATCTATATGGTTTATTCAAGTGACTTATTCATGTAATCTTTCTCTACTTAGTAGTCGAAAATATAGAGTCAAACATTGTCACATGATACCGGAAGTAGGGTTAATAACACTCGTTAGTTTTCATTAAATTAAATTAATATCAATAAAAAAATTCAAACTAGTCTAGCCGTCAATAACCCCGTATCATTTAACTCAGGAATTGGACTATAAAATTCAACGGAAATAAAGAGAATGTAAATTTATCACACGTGTATCAGTTTAAAATTTTTCGTGGTATTAGCCCCCAAAAGTATGGGGTTAAATTTTGGTTAGCTGTCCCCTAATGTTAGGCCGTGGGACGATAAATTATAGCCACAAATGAGATATGTGGAAATCGAATCAGTTTGCTGATCCAGTTTCAACATTATGACTCCCCATTTTTTTTCTTTTTTACTTTTATGTGTTTTTATTGTAAGCTAAAATTAGAAGATAAAATTAAAACAAAGTGATCGTATGGTTCGGTATAATCTCAAACCTAGACCTACATATAATTACTGCGTGTTTTGCATAAAAACACTCATTAATTAGGAGATCATGTGTCCATTGAATTTGCAACTTCTAAAATTAACTTGATTTGCAATCAAGAAAGAATCAGGTGTTTTCAATCATTGCCGATACTTGTTATAATTTTATCTTTTAATTTTAGCTTACAATAAAAATTTAAAAAAGGAAGAAATGGGGAGCCAAAATACTGAAATCGGATCAGCAGGTGATGGGGTTTCCACAAATTTCGTTTGTGGTCTTGAGCTGACCGTCGCACCGCCTGACTTTGGGGGTCGGTCAGCTTAGCAAAGTCCGCGTGGGGTTTTAATTCGAATTTCTACGCCAGGTCTAATCCCAACGGTATTACATCTTGCAATGACTATCGCTTGAAAAGCGTTCCCAATAAAAATAAGGTATCCAATACCACCTATTAGGGGTGAGCAACTTGGCTCATCCGAACCGGGACCGCCCGGATTGAACCGGGACTGGTGGTCCGGTTCCCGAATCTATAAAGGTCCGGTCCAGTTCCTGGTTCCTAAAATTGGGACCGGTGACCGGGCGGTCCGGTTCTCGGTTCTCGGTTTCTAAGACCGGACCAGACCGGTCTTTTTTTAAAAAAAATTTCTTTCCTAATTTGGTTTCGTGAATCTCTTTCAATTCCTTGGGCCTCTTATTTTTTTCTTTTGAAAAGTCATTTTATATAGATATTGAAGTTCTATAACGTTATTAATTTCAACAATTAGAGAATAATTTTGATTATATTTTTTTTGGTCGGGTACGGTCCGGTTCGGTCTTGTCCGGTTCATTTGTCGATCCAGTTCTCGGTTTCGATAAATTGGAAATCGGGAACACCGGTCCTGTTCTCGATTCTTGAGGGGAATCGGATCGGATCGGGAATCGATCACCTCTACCACCTATTTTATGTAAAAATTGAGGCATCGTATCTACGCTTGAAATCGTTGGGCTGAGAACAGTTGCTCCTCAAAATGAAACCCTTTTTGGTAATTTTGCAGCCATCATTCTCCACGGAATCTTGGGAAACTGGGAAAGCGCCACGTGTGTTTTTTTCCCAAAAGAATTGAAAATATTTAACGCCTTATATGGAATATATCCTTTTCAATATGAGAAAAATCATCTAACGTCATTGTATATTCCTCCTTGATAGGTACTCTCGTGATTCACCTCATTAGTTACGAAAAAATCGAGCAATTTACGTGGTTTAATGGGTGAATATTATTAGAAATTTCGTTGACGAAGCTTTGAAACCCTTATTATGTAATTTAATTAAAAAAAAATTTGTATTTTTCAATGCATGACTATTTTCCCGAAGTGTGAAATCGACGTCTTAATAGTCGAAATATTTCTTGTGGTTTAGGATTAAGCAATTCCTTAAGGGCACCTATTGTAATTAGACCCATTTTATTAGAAGATGTCTTTAATGGATTTATTAAAAAGATGAGCTTTCATTTTCAATAAACATTCGTCGTGACATGCACAATAATGATTTCATACATATCTTCGATACCGTTGGTTATCATATTGTGTTAGTTTGGTCGTTGTCTATGGACGCAAGTAATCACCTTATTCTTGTGCATAAAGGCGAGATTTGAAAAATAATGATCACACATTATATAGAACAGCGGGTACATAAAAACCGCAAAAAATTTGCTGAATCAGCTATTAAATAAGTGTCCTCAAAGTGTATGTATGACGAAGTCATTCTTTTTTATCGGCCATTGAAATTGAGGCGTATCTATCCATATAGAAGAATTATTTGTTTTCCTCATGCGAAATGTATATAAGTTTTTTGGTCAGAAGCGTGTGAAATACTTTTTTTTTTTGGCCGAGTGTGAAATAATTGAAAAGCCATAAATGCAGACAGAGAAAAGATATATATGAACATTTTTAGACACCAATTTAAAAATTTTACCTGATAAATGAAAATCATATTGCACATTTTCCTATTTAGAAAAAGAACAAAAACATACGAATAAATAAAATACAAAAAAGAGAAACGAAAAAAACCACTTTTCGGTTCACATTTGGCACCAGTTTTCGATCTAATCCCGTTGCCCTCGATTTGATTCGTGTCGATCAGTCTGTTCCGGTTGTGGATTCCCAATCTCCGCCGACCCCCCGCCGCCGCGATCGCCGCGATTCCGCCGCCGCAGTCCTCCTCCGGCGAGCGCCTTTGAAACGGTCCTCTCTCGCGGAGGCTGTCCTGTCCGTTGGCGAGGGATTTTTTTTTTTGTTCTCCCTTTTGGCGCTTGCGGTTTTTTTTTCCACTTTTTGTGGCTTCATCGTCGACGAAAACGGAGCTTTGTCGGCACTCCCATGGGCGATCTTCGAGCTTGGTCGCCTGAAGCCGACGGCGCCGTCTTGGAAGATAGGTCGTCATCGTCGTCGTCTTCGTCTTCGTCGTCGTCGTCGAGTCAGGCGGCGATTAGCGCCGAGTTCCTGCAGAAGGCCGAGGAGGCGACTCGGGGGATCATCGCCCAGATTCAACCGAATTCCGTGTCGGAGGAGAGGCGAGCAGCTGTGATTGATTACGTGCAGAGGCTTATCAGAAATTGTCTCCGATTGGAGGTACGGTTATGGCGGCGCTTGTACTCGTAAACACGCCTTGCAGGTGTTTGTCTGTATGCAGTTTTGTTCTGGTACTCGCATTGGCTCCGTTCGGCGAGTTGAATGCTGCTGTTGTGTAGAATGATCACTTGTGATAATTCTACTTTCTTTAGAGTTCATGCATTTAAAGTTCTTGAGATGAAATCAGCAAGATGAATTGTGTGCTAAATGTTTCTTATTGAGCTCCTCAAAGTTAAAATCGCTCATTTTTTGCGTGAAGAATTCTTATTTCTCTTGTCCGAAGAATTTGTCTTTTAAGCTCCTGCAGTAGCTATGTTAGTGAGTTGCAGTGGATGTTAGGATTGACCAAAATCTCTCATGTTAGAATATATCGGATGCCTGCTGTGTTCAATAGAATAAAGTTCACTGTTTCTTTTGGTGGTTATGTGAAATTGTTTTTCTTAGTAAGGAATTACGCGTTGCATACTAATCTTGCAATTTCACCATCATTTGTAGATTTTAGTCAGACAGCTTTTCAATCTTTCAGGTTCAAAGGTAGGTGATGAAATGAACGGACTGTAGTTGGTCAACTTTCCCATGGTTCATGCATCTGCATGTTCTTTTTTGTTAGTCTTGCTATTGTTGGGTTTCGATCGGACATTCTAGTGCATGTAAAAATGCACCTAACCCAGGTCTAGTAAGCTTGATGATAATTTTCACATTTAAAAGTACGTGACCATCTTCCATTCCTTCTTTTGGTTTGGTTGAGATAAAAACTGGTGCTTCTTTCAGGTATTTCCATTTGGTTCGGTTCCTTTAAAGACGTATCTTCCTGACGGAGATATTGATTTGACTGCCTTCGGGGGTCACCATGCTGACGATTCCTTAGCCAGTCAAGTCTGTTCAGTTCTTCAAGGAGAAGAACAGAATGAAGATGCTGAGTTTGTGGTGAAGGACGTCCAATTAATTTGGGCCGAGGTTCTTATACTTAATCCAATCTCTTGAAAGGATTCTGCACTTCTAGGTTTTGAATGTCTGGATGACATGATGAAATGTGGTGTTTCTCTATTTAATGATTACTGATCTCTCTTATTCAAGATTCTTGCATTCAAGAGGACCTCAACTGTGAGTAGAGGAGGTGTAGAAAGAGTATATGAGAGTCAAAATAATTCTAAATTGTTAGAAATGATTTTAGCATGTGGGTAGACTCAGAATGAGCTTGAGACTGCAATTGTTTAGCTAGTTGAGCACCTCATTCCTTGATTCTTTTTGTTGACATAAAGAATATATAGCGTCTGGCCGTGTGAAGTTGTGACAAATAAACTAAATAGGTAAATCATTGAATGTAGCTAGTGTAGATCAAATGTAGAACTATAAAATGTTATCTTTCATGTTGAAAATTATGAGCAACTTCTTATAATGTTTGGCTTATGAAAGCTAGCATGAGTCATATTTGTCTTACATCTAGAAAGTTATCTAGGTGTTTGACCTGAACTGCACAATCATCTCACTTGTGATGACAAATTAATGTCAACAACTGTTGGCCATGTGCCTGAAATTGTCCCAATTGGTATGAGCATATGCACGTTGTTGATATTATTCCTTGCCAGTTTTGGCCTTTTTTTTTTCGTTAAATTCTCCCTCAAGAACATGCATAAGCTCAAACAAACTGGGTAGATTTCAGGCACATGGCCAACATTCATTTCTTAAAAGTTGGTTTTAATCTGGGAAGGCTGTGTTTACCCCAGAGTGATGAACATATTTATCCCTTTTCATCTGGTATAGCTCCAGAGTTTACATTATCAATAGTTTACGATTAAAAAGATTTTCTTTTCTTTTTTTTTTTACAAGGGAAAAAGGAGCACAAAAAGATGTGATTGAAATCACATCAGCCAAAGCTTGATGCTTCTTATCATTCTGCCACTCGGAACCTGTAATTTCCTTGAATGCCCCTTGTGCTTACCCTTGACTGCACTAGGGATGTTCTCCATTTTCTGCTTCAGTTTAGTGTTTCTAAGTTTTGAGCCCCACCCTTCCTTTTTGAATATTTAAAGCTGCACGGAACTGGTAGAGAAAACCTTTGTTATCTCTGATGCACTTTCAATTTGCCGCTTGGAGTTTCTCACAATTAGCCGAATCCTGAACCTCTTGTCCACATCATTCAGAGGACATTCATTTTTCTTTTTATTACTCTACTTCAACTCCTCCTGGGTCATCATTTTGCCCTTTTAACTTGATATTGTTTTATCTCTGCATTGTGTTTGTTATTGCATTACATTGCATTATCATAGTTTGATTTTCTTTTATTTGCGAAAGGTAGATTAAAGTTTGGTGTAGCCAAAGAATATGTGTATCTTTGCACCTTTCAGTATTCTTGCAACTTTTGTCTGCTTTTAATGGACTGACTAGTATTGTTCATTGATCACTCTTTGACCTGCTTAAGCTGTTCGGGCGACACTACAACTGACCTTTTTAAGATACTAGCCTACATTATAATTGGGAAATATTCAGTGGTTGTAGTGATTGATGTCAAACAGTAATTGTAGTTGGTGGCTTCTGTTTTGCTTCAATGATTCATCATACTGGTTCACTCTTAGTTAGAATTACGGGGATATTTTTCATGTCATATGGGGTTATCTCTTTTATCAAAATCATTTGATGGGTGATGCAAGAATTCCAACATGACAGTGTCTTTCTTAGTTTTTCCTTTTATTTATTTTTTGTTTCTTTTTGGCTGTTTTTTGTTTTTAGCAATTCTATTCAGAGGTTACACATTGCTAATAATGATTAAGCTTCCACTAGCAAGGCTGACTTTTACAATTGCGGTTTTTTTTTTTTTGGCTATATGCCTTTTATTAAACTAACTTCCCACCACCCCACCCAACCCCCCCCCCCCCCCCAAAAAAAAAAAAAATCAATATTTCGTAGCTTTCACTAAAAATGGAAGAAAAAAAATGTGAATTCTCATATGTAGTGGACCTTATCAAAGAGGGTGTTTGAGTTTTCTCATAGCAGTTATAACTATGAAATTGGGTGCTTAGGCTTTTCAAAGAGTTTTTGGGGTACACCTAACAATTGCAGCATCTCTGGTGGACCCAGCTTCTAGGAAGCTGCTGCGCTAGCTGTAAAATATGAATTGCCACTACGATCAATGTGATTACAATCCAACTCAATTACAGCACAGCTAAGCCATACTAAAAGGGCTCCAGCGATATTATCCCAAGTCTGTGGCTATTAGTCAAGTAAAGGTTTACTTAGGATTTTGCTGCTGTTGTTAGTCATTGCAAAACATCTAGGTATAAGGGAAATCAAAGGAGTACAACTGTTTATTGATTTATTTAGGATAGAGTACCATTGCTGATATGCTTTATGTGTGTGGTTGGTTGAAATTCCATGCATGAATAAATTGGTAAAGGAAACCTTTCACCAGTGAGGCACCACCCAAACACAAAAATATGCGCAAAAGACTATTTCTTGCATTTCAACGAACTAGAAGTATGAAATTGAACTTGCCTACTACACTAAAAGTGAAAAATGTATAACCAATCTCTAAAAACACTTTTAAGAGGATTCGACTGGTAGAAATGCCCCCTTGGTATTTTTTTTAATCCAAATGAGCCTCTAGGAATCATATTTTTCATTCTCTTCTTTCCAGCACTAGTCCCTCCTGAAGCCAAAGATTATGTTGCATCGTGTTTGAAGTCACCAAATTTACTCTTGGAAGTGCAAGAATCGTAGTCCAATCTATCTGGCCCAACTACAATGTAACAATAAGTGAGTCATGCTCTCTTCTTCATTCTTGCACAAAAAACATCTATTCACTAGTTCAGTCTTTTGAAGATTATTATAAGTGAGGATATGTCTCCAGGGTGCTTCCCAAGAGATAATAAACACCTTCAAAGGTAGGCTGACTTTCCAAATAGATTTTCATGGGAAGAATGTGAAAAAAATCTGAGTTAAATTTACATCCGATTTGAAATGAGATTAGAATAGTAGGATTTGACAAAAGAAATTTCGAGAACTACAACAACTCCTCTGTAGTCTATCGTCTTCTCCCAGATGTTGTGTTGCTCAATGCATCTACTCAGAAAAGTTTGAGAAAGCTTCCACCTTCCAATCTTGGGCCCTACTGGAAAAGTAAACCCTTGCATCCTTTCTCCATTGTTAACCTTCAATTGATCAGCCCCAATAACTCCCTTGTTCTTGCTTATGCAAACACATCTGAAAAAAGATCTTTCTCAGGTGTGTAGTGTGTGTCCCCATACCATCTAAAATGTCACACCAAAGTATTCATGCAATTTCCCACTCTAATAGAATTTCTGTGGCCGAAGTCGTCCCATCCTTGCCTCATATGCTTCCAAATCCCGAACCCATGTATCCTCCTTGTATCTTCCAAACCAAATTTCTCAAACGGTACCCTTCTATATGAACTATTTTTCTCCTTGTTAAACCTCCACTTCCATTTTCCAAGCAAAGATTTATCGAAAGAGACCAGTGCTTTCACCCCAAACCCTTCGTTGGAAACTAGGTTGTATCCCAATTATCCAATTAACTAGATGAAATCTCGTTTTATCATTCCAGTCTCCATAAAACAACCTTTTCTTTATGCTTTCTTGTTATTCCCCTACCGAGAAAGGAGTTGGAAACAAAGAGAATAAAATTGGAGAATATAAAGTGGGCATTTCAACAGCATGTCTACCTCCCTTGCATAAATAAACCGTCTTATCTGTGTATCATGGGGTACCAAACAGTCTTTGCTTTGTATTAGATCCCAACAGCAATCCTACATACAATATAGGCATTTGCTACTTCTACTGTGTAAGAATTGCTCTTATTGCTGCTCAATGAGCTGAAGTTACATTGAGTATATGTTGCACATGGGAACAAGACTTGGAGGATATCATTTCACCTCTCATCGTTTAACTTTATTCTTTTTTTAAGAAAGAGCATCTCTTATATTTGGATGTGACCTCTCTCTCAGATAGAAACAAACCTTTTCTAGAATCAGCTGAGTGGCTTATTGTTGTATGCTGTTAATAGTACTCTATGTAAGTCTTGCTCATTACAAATGATAGTCAGGGTGCTCTTTTAGCATGTGTACTCTATCACACGGGGACATTTTGGCATTATTCTTATAGAACTCTCTTACTTACTATGATTTCTGAAACAAAAATTTGTCCTTAGATATTCTCTTTGCATAGCTTTTTATCAGAAGTTTGAGATAGTTGGAATTCTTCCTTTCTGGGTTTCACTTTACCACAAATCCACTTCTATAATGTAATTACTGGATTAATACCTTATTTTATCGTATAGAGCAATATATAATGCTGCTTTTGCAGGCAATCACCTGAATGCTTGATCTTGTAGGCTACTGTGTTTGGTACTAGATGATGCCATGCATGAATGCTGGTTTGTTACTATATGTGCTCTTTGCAAAAGTGCCATTGGCACTACATGATGATATCAATTGGTGCTGATCTAGTCAAGCTGCTAGTGATATTTTTGGGAGTAACATTTAATCTTCCGATTGCAGGTCAAGCTTGTAAAATGCATTATACAGAATATTGTGGTAGATATATCGTTTAATCAGCTAGGAGGGCTCTGTACTTTGTGCTTTCTCGAGCAGGTAGCTTGTTTAATGCATGTCTTCTTACTTTTTAGTGAATCTCAATGCCATCGTTTTTTCAACTGGTGATTGTTCCTTCTTCTCCTTTATATTTGCGGGGTGGGGGCAATTATGGCTTTATTGCTATTGAAAATCTTCCTTAGCTAGTAGATGCGCCATTTATGATAATTAGGATGTTCTGTACTTTGTTGTTGATTCCTATTTTTAAGGATGACTGGAATCTTATGGTGGTTGGTCAATTGCAATGGGGGAAATTTATTGTATTTTTTTTTTTTGGGTAATTGTCTTTTTAATAATGCTAGGAATTGGATTGCATAATTTTATAGGCTTCTTTTCACTCATATCTTGTTTGAGTCAGTAGCTGTTTCAGAACATTTCTCTTTTTGTGCATGGCTTCCAGTTTTCCCTATTAATAAATTCTGACTATCAAGAAATTTTTTTTGTGTATATATTACACACACACACACACACACATATATAGTTGTTTGTGTGTAATGTCTAGGCATCGAAGGAAATCTCTGTTTCTTTTTGTTTGCATCGATTTGCACATAAACATGACTACAAACGGACGTTGGTAAGCATGCATAGGCACGTGCGGACATGCACGAATACTCTTATTGTGTGTGTGCAGTGGCATGCACAGATGTTTGTGTCTCCAACCGGATGTGTTTTGCTGACCAATAGCATTACTCACATAGGTGTGACCAGTTTATTTAGGTTATAAAACTGCTAAAGTTTCCTATGTGGGTGCTATCATATTTGTGCAAATGTTAGTGTGATTTACTGCAGTATGTCTTGTTTGTATGCCGTGCCTTGGAGTAACTTGTGTTGAATACAATGGAGGAATCAACATCCAACATTCCTGCTGTTTCATATTCTACAGGTAGATCGTCTCATTGGCAAGGATCACCTCTTTAAACGCAGCATTATACTGGTTAAGGCTTGGTGCTATTATGAGAGCCGTATACTTGGTGCTCATCATGGTTTGATTTCCACATATGCATTGGAGACGTTGGTTTTGTATATCTTCCATCTGTTCCATTCATCTCTAGATGGTCCCCTAGCGGTAAGGTCAATGATGTGGATTGTTCACAGAATGCTGTATAGATTTTGATGTTGTTTCTACACTTATTTGTGGTGATGTTAGGTTTTATACAAATTTTTGGATTACTATAGCAAGTTCGACTGGGATAAGTACGGTGTCAGTCTGAATGGTCCTGTCCTTATCTCATCATTACCAGAAATTGTTGGTAAGCTATGCTGTCCACCAATTTTGTGCTAGGTAGGCATCTCTCACGTGTTCCTGAGATAAATTTTTGGTTTCTTTTACAGTTGAGATAATGGAACATAATGGAGAGCTATTACTGAGTAAAGATTTCCTTAAGGACTGTGTGGAACGTTTCTCTGTTCCTTCAAATGGATTTGGAGCAAATGCCCGGACGTTTGTTTCAAAGCATCTTAATATAGTTGATCCGCTGAAAGAGAACAACAACCTTGGTCGCAGTGTAAGCAAAGGTATTTGTCTTACAGGCTCTTTTGAGGGCTGATCAATTGTTCCTTCTTTATGTTCTTTTCTTTGAATGTGAAAGTTATGTCCTGGCATCAATTTTTCCTGGTCATGTTCAAGAGATTGGTTATGACTACCCATCATCCTCTGTATGAGCTTCAATTTATTTCCTTTAAAGGAGAGCTAACCTTTGACAATGTCAATACCATAACTATGTTTAACTGAATCAGAAAGATAAACATGTTGCAATTTGCAATTTGCAACCGCTTATCGACAATTTTGAAGCTCATATCGAGTTATCAACCATTCTTGAACTATGCAGGGAGCTTTTTCCGCATTAGGAGTGCCTTTTCTTTTGGCGTTCGTAAGCTTGAGAAAGTCCTCTCTGACCCAGAGATGGACACAGCTGATGAACTTAGTGAAATTTTCTCAAACACACTGGATCGGCATGGAAATGGTCAGAGGCCAGATGTTCAGGACTCGATACCAGTATCAGGACATAATAATTTTGACATATATCGGGAAGAAGATTCATTAGGCAGAGTTTCGAATGAAGTACCGCAAGGCTCGACAAGATATTCAGGAATCATAGAAGTGGAGAATCCTACAAATTCCCCTATGTCAGATGTTCTTTCGTCTTCTTCTGGTCAAGCAAATGAGCTTGCTACATTCCATAGTTCTGTTAAATCAAATGGTTCACCTAAGTCTCTGTCTTTGAGCAGCTCAGCGCAGTATTCTCTGTCGGGTAAAGCACATCATGCTCCTCATCTTTATTTTTCACATTCATCAACAGAGACAAGGGAGACAAGAAATGGGGATGCTGGCCAGGAGCATGTTGAACAATCTGGAAATGCTGTGGTGACTTCTGTTGCTTTGCAAAGAGATGCTGCAGAACCATGTCTTTTTGCTGATAGCAGCTGGGATGAGAATCAGCTCAGTGGAAGTCATGCCGTTCCATCCCCTGCTGGATCAAGAAAGTTATCTTCAGGTTTGAGTCCAACATCCTGGACATCTGATGATTCTTATTCTGGCTATCGTGGTGTTCAAGCCTCATGTCATATTTCTAGAAGCACTGGACAACTGAATCATCTGTCGGATCTAAGTGGAGACCATGAGAGCAACATGAGAAGTTTGCAGTATGGCCAGCAGTGCTGTAAATATGCCTTGAGTGGACAAGTTTCTCATGTTTCTCCGTCACACTTTCCACAGTTACAGTTCCAAAAACATTCGTGGGAATTGGTACGAAGTTCATTGCGGCGACCATTATATAACATAAACTCGCCAATTGTAGCTAACGCTCCCTTTGGCATGGAAGAAATGTCAAAACCGCGTGGAACAGGAACGTACTTCCCAAACACGGTAATATGCCCTTTGACTCCCAATAATTGTGATGTTGTGTTTTCTGTGTTACCTAGACTGTATAGTGGAACTGCCTATGATGCCCCTGGGGTTGGCTCTAATATATACAAAGTTTGCACTTTGTACATATCATCCTTGATGTTGAGATGCAGTTTCCACAACCGACTCTATTATTCATGCCATACCATATGCTGACTGATTGTGTTAGCCCCGATCAAGAGTAGAATTAATATGTTGGTTCAGACAGTTTAAGTGTCGGGTAGATTTATTGACTTGACATCTGATTGCAGCCCCTGGTACTTTTGAGCTCGCGAAACAGCTGTCTATTGTCTTCTCAGTTTTATGTGATGTATTCTGGCAGAACCACTACAAGGATAGAAACTCAATGGGAAGGGGAAGGAATCATGCACCAGTGAGGTCTCCTCGCAGCAATGGCCGCCCTTTGACACCCTTGGAGACAAATTCCTCTGAACCAAGTAATGAGATTTCACAAACGTCCGGGAAGTCTTGGCCCCCTGATTTCAACAGCGGTTCCCCTATAAGAAGACCTCATCCTACTAGCAATGGATCTTTGCAACCTTGTGAAGGCTCCGTAGAGTTTGGTTCTTTTGGACATCAACCATTGGCAACACCTCTGCCCCTGTCCCTGGAGAGAGGGAGGCAACCAATCTCTGTATCAGTACCACCTCCAAGAACTAGTGCAAGCCATTCCACACCAGGTGCTGCGAGTGAATGGCCATCGATTAATGGATTGAAGCAAGATAGGTAACCGATAGCTTCATGCATTTGAGTCGTTCATCAGGTCGTTGATGCTCTCTACGATCTTTTTTTATTTTTTTGCCTTGGTTTTTATATGCAGGATCTCTCTACAGTCTTACCATTTAAAAGATGAAGATGATTTCCCACCTTTGTCAGAGTCTGCGGGGAAGGGATGAGCTGTATGTATTGTTCAAACCGAGTACCAGTTAGTTGGATTGTAAATGCTAAACCGATTAGTTTGAGCTTGTGCTTTCGATCTCATGGTTTCCTCAGAGCCATCTGATGCTGGCCCCATGAGTTTTATACCGGCTGTGTGATCGAGAGGCTTTTGTACCATTCACCAACGTCTTTTTTTGGGCTAGGCTCCATGTTAGCTTCACGTCAGGTGATACACGTAATTTTATAGGGTGCTTGAGCTGTGGTTTGATTCAGGTACCGTTGTTACATGTTTAGGTGAATGCCATATCGGTGTACTTCTTGTTCCTGATGTCCGATGCAATTATAATGAAAACCGGTTCCTTTGCCAGACCAACCGGGCATTTCTTGTACATGTTTCATAATTGACTCCTGGACAGTTTGCTTTTGAGTAGTGCAATTGAAGTATGCATGGTCCCTTGACATATCTTCGGGCAAATGGGAGTTCGGATGTCCTGCTTTATTCTGGCGATGCAAAATGCATGCACCAAGCCCTTATTCGAAGAAGTAAGACTTCCGAATCTTTCATTCGTACGAGGGTGCCACTTGAGAGCCGATTCAGGGCATTGTGGCTATCGCAATATCTGAATGTAACAGAACTAACAATTATGTAAGGGTGTATTAGCAAAGGGGTTGAAACTTGATAGGGGGGTTAGGTCCAAGGTTCGAAGCAATCTGCTGATGAAAGTGTTAGCTTCGGATTGCCTATTAATTGAGCTTAACTTCGCTTTCAGGTGACAGGGATTCATGGTGATGTAGACCTAGTAGAACGTATCACAAGCGTTTCATGTGAGAGATGAAGGTATCGATAAGAGTTTAAAAGAGAACTTGCCGGAGACGGAATTGAATGCGCAAGGCGCGCCAAATCTTTTACGCGTCTGGTGAACGCGTGAACGTCGGTGACTTTCTCCACTCTCCTTCCCATGGGTGGACCGAACGTGTGATTTTAACCAACAAAGGAGGATGGCACTTCTATTGGATTTGCATTGTAGCTTCCTGTCTACATGTGTGAGTTGACCAGCTCGCCATCTTCACTGCCACTTTGGGCCCCCTGGACCCCTTCACTCGCACTCTCTCGTGTTCCTGTAGGTGTGTCTGTCACCGTTCGCAATAACCTTTTTTTCCCCCTTGACTAAGCGAAATCTGAAAAACAAAATTGAAAATTATTTTCCATCGTTTGAAATCTATAGAAAATCGCACAATTCGTGTATATATATAAGGGAAACCTAGCTGCCGGGGTCTCGTTGGCAGGAATTAGGATGCCTCCGGTCCAGCCACTGGGAATCCGAGCATGAGCATTGTAGACTCGGGTTTCGAGTGCCGATGACTTCGCCGCTGGGGAGCTAAGCACAAAGCACCAGGTCTTGGGCCCAGCCTCGAGAGACCAAAGCTCGGCCATCAAGGAACTGATCTCGGCCTCAATGGACTCAGGACTGGGAGCTGGGCATCTGAGCATGGCCACTGTGAATCGGGCAAGGGTGTCCGAGTCTCTGGCGTAGCCTCTGTGGCACTATGTTTGGTGACCGAATAAAATAAAGGCCGTAACATAAAGCTAGTAGGTAAGTTACTTAAATTGAATTGATACATCTAACGAGCGAATTGGGAAAATTTATGATTTTGGTAGGTTTACATAAAATTTAAGATTACGAAAATTATTAGGGCACTGTTGACCGTCTTTCAAGCTGCCCGCAAGGCTTCTAAAAAGTGCTTTAGTGAGATCGCTCCCCACCTTTTTTTGTCTTGGAAAAGCCCTTGAACCTCTGAGGTTGGATCTGCCTTTTATGTTGTTTTTTTTCTTTCGATGCTTTGAATGGACCATAGTAGTTCGCAATTAGTCAAATTAAGATTTCTCATTTTTTTTATAAGAGTTCCTGAGTCTGCTATGTCAATATGTTACACTAGTTAGTAGGCAACCAAATGAGCATCGATAGGTCACTCTCAAATTAAGTTTGGTCATGTCAAACTAATTATTAACTTAAAAAAATTAGTAAGTCACTCGAATAAAAGTTGACTTTTTGACGGAAGAGTTAGTGAATTCACAACATTGGTAGATGACACAACTGAAAGAAAGTCAGCAAGTTATCACAAAATAGTTGGTAGTTTATAAACAATCAAACGAATTTTAGCAACTCAGATATATGTTGGAAATGCAAAATTAATTGTTAGTTTAATCGAAGATTAGTTGGTAAGTCACTTAAATTTATGATTAACCGTATGGTATGAGAGTTGATTAATTTAAAACATTAAAAAGTTATGCGAATAAAAGTTAACTTGCGAGGAAAACTGGTAATTTGCGAACAACTATTTAAACGTCATTAAGTAACTTAAGTAATAGTGGGAAGTTTTAAATTCGTTGGTAATTTAATCGGAGAAAAGTTGATTAGTTACTAAATTATGATTAGTTATCTAATGTAAGAATTGACGACTAAAAGATTTTGATAAGTTATAAAATAAGGCTTTCTACGTAATTGAAAAGTTGGTACTATACAAACAATCAAATGAGTGTCGAGAAGTAATTCAAAGAAGAGTTGGTAACCCGATATTTACTTTTAACTCAATCAGCATAAAGTTGGCTGACTACCACAAAAAATGTCGATAATTTCATATGGGATCTTGAAAAATGCCGACATGGGGGCGAAAAAGCGAATTGATTATCTACAAACAAATTCTATTAAAATTCATGTAATTTATGGTAAGCTAATAATGTCATAATAGGAAAACCAAATTACTTGGTCAGGTGTTTTTTCAAATAGTATTTGAAACTCATCACTTTATGCAATTTCAGTCTCTCGGTTCCACAATTTTCACCATTTTAATTATTTATTTTTTTCCCATCGCAGCGTTGGCTCTCTCTCTCTCTCTCGCTCTCGCTCTCGCGCCTCCCGCCCCCGCGGCCATGGTAGTCCGCCGACGGCTTCCTTCGCCCACTGGCCGCCTCCGCCGCCTTGACAGCCACCGAAGAGGAGCCTCCTCCTCCTCTGTAAGTCCATTTCTTCAGGCGACTATTGAGTGATGCTATGCATTCTACATACCCTTTTGTTGATCGTCCCTTAATTCGTCGTCTTACTTGCATCCAGTGACTTCTAAATCTTTCTCATACGTATTTCCTCTAAAAAGTCGTTGAATTTGCGTAAAATTGGTGTGGGGGTTTGAATTTGGATCGTGAATTGGTGAGTGTAGTGACTTCTGGGCGCTAAATTGTGCGGTTTTCTTTCCCTTGTCGGGAAATGAAGCCTAAGAATGGCGTACCTCCTAATGCGTTCAAGTTATCTTGCTCTGGTGGGCCTCCTTTACCTGCATTTCTGTGATTTACCTAGCACATTATTTCTTGTTTTTAGCTTTAAGGATTTCTTGGGTCTGCAACAGAGTGAGTTTAGTGTGCTTTGAATAAGCCATTGGCGACTGTTAAGCTCTTTCATTTTGGTTGAATACTAAACTGGTGCTCTTTTTTATGTTGTGGAATCCTCCTAATGCTGATTTTCTGGCTTGAGTAATCCACCTTGCTTTTGGCCAATGGTATTTGTGAAATTTCGCTGCTATATGGATGCAGGCTTGCTTCATCCCCTGATTCTGAGATACTTGGATGGTCCTTAGAGACCCCCTTCTTTTCTGTGTATCGCAGCATTTGGTTCTTCATTACTTGGGTAAAGCCTAGCAAGCCACGCAAGTTGAAGTATCTGGTTATTCAAGTATGGTAGTGCACCAATCATGGACAGTGCACCAAATCTTTATGAATTGCAACAAACTTCCTTTCTCTTACCATCGCGGCATCTTCTTTTCTTCTGCAACATCCTCACCTTCTTTCTCATGGATATCTCCTCTCCAAGTTCTGGGATCCACCTCCTCATCCAAGCCATGCCCTCCCCCTGCTTCTTCAAATGTCCTCTTGGAATCCCGAAGAAAATCTAGATCAATATCTCACCAAGATGCCGTAAACTTGATCGACCATGAGAGAGATCCACAACGGGCACTCGACATATTCAACATGGTAGCAAACCAAAAGGGTTTCAACCACAACAATGCCACTTTTGCGACCATACTTCACAAGCTCGCTCGTTCGAACAAGTTTCAGGCTGTTGATGCTATTCTTCAACAGATGACCTATGAGACCTGCAAATTCCATGAGGGCATCTTCCTCAATCTCATGAAGCATTTCTCGAGATCGCACATGCATGAAAAAGTACTCAACATGTTCCATTTGATTTATCCAATTGTTCGTGAAAAGCCCTCTTTAAAAGCCATTAGTACTTGTCTGAATTGTCTGGTGGAGTCAAATCAGATTGGCCTTGCCAAGAAGCTTCTCTTGCATTCAAAGAAAGTTCTAAACTTGAGGCCCAATACATGCATCTTTAATATCCTTGTTAAGCACCATTGCAAGAATGGAGACATCGAATCTGCTTTTGAAGTTGTGAGAGAGATGAAAATGTCAAAGTGTTCTTACCCAAACTTGATTACTTACTCCACCCTGATGGATTGTCTATGCAAAAATGGGAGGGTCAAAGATGCTCTCCAACTGTTTGAGGAAATGATAGCGAAGGACCAGATTGTTCCTGATGCCTTGACTTATAATGTGTTGATAAACGGGTTTTGTCAAAGTGGAAAAGTTGATGAGGCAAGAAAGATAATGGAGTTTATGAGAAATAATGGGTGCAATCCCAATGTTTACAATTTTGCAACCTTAATGAATGGGATGTGTAAAGAAGGGAGGTTGCAGGAGGCCAAAGATGTTATCGTGGAAATGAAGGACCGGGGTATGAAACTTGATGCGGTTGGGTATACTACTCTGATTAATAGCTTCTGCAGATCAGGAAGAACCAATGAGGCCTTGGAGTTGATTAAAGAGATGAAGAACAGTGGATGCAAAGCTGATGTTGTAACTTTTAATGTGCTACTTGGAGGATTGTGCAGAGAAGGTAGGTTTCCAGAGGCGATGCAGATGCTTGAAAGATTGCCTTATGAAGGTGTTCACCTTAACAAAGGAAGCTATAGGATTGTGTTAAATAGCTTGTATCAGAAAGATGAACTTGAGAAGGCAACGGAGTTGTTGCTCCTGATGCTTGATAGAGGGTTTCTTCCACATTATGAAACATCAAATGAATTACTCAGTTCCCTTTGTAAGAAGGGAATGGCCTTTGATTCAGTGAACGCATTATTTGGATTGGTTGAGCTGGGGTTTACACCAAAGCCTGATCTTTGGTCCCTTTTAGTTGAAGTGATATGCAGGGAAAGGAAGCTACTAGTCACATTTGAGTTGCTGGATAAGTTGACTGGACAGAGAGGTACGATGCTCCCTCCAACAGCTAAAATTGATCAATGAGATCTCGTTGAGAATTGGGAATGCTGTCACGACCATATAATAATCATAAGCATTTACTCTTCGTAGACAAAAGAGGATGCGCTGCTTGTTTATCCGTTTAAAGTCCACAAATGCTACAATTCTAAATGCCTCAGTTGAGTCTCTTCTCCGAGCAGCATGCTTTGCTATTCCCAAGTGGGTAAAGAATATTATGCACCTCAAGTTTGTTCCTCATACTAATAGACTGATGCAGCGAGACAAGTGATGCATGATGGTAGCGCTGTAGACAATCTAAAAGTTGCGTGGTGATTTCTTTTTCTATGCAAGCAGATGGCACAGAACAATGTGTTGCTACTGAACACCACGGGCTGGGGATCAGCCCACGAGTTTCTGTCTCCTGCTGTATTGTAAAACCATCCTTTTCTCTGAGGCTGTTGGCCTTTGACTTTGGAAGATACTTATCGTGATCTCTTACTTCTAGAAGCCATGAGCAAGTCAACTCTATCGAATCAAGTGGAGACTGTTAGAGCCACAGAAAGAGGTCACAGTAGGTAGGTTTGGTTGTGCTATGAAGAAGCCGACTTTTCACTGCTGTTTCTTCCACATATTTCCTTATTGGTAGTCCAAAGTGGGTGCTCTACAGGCAGAAGTTCTCTTTACACATAAATGCCAATGCATCTGTCACAGTGTGACCATTTGATCCCATCAGGTTGCCAATCTTCTGCATATTGGAATTGTGGACAAGTGCAAGGAGTAGGTAAGACAGTTCCCCAAGATTGTAACATCACCTTGTCATATTTCCACCCATATTTTCTGCGCTCCAAACTCCAAAACATAGCATTAAGTAATTGCTATGTTGAAGCTAGCTACAGTATGTCCTAGTTTCTGATGCACTGAACATGAATTCTTGACCAAGTGCTTATCTTCAGCATTACAAGACAGTATACATGCTTTTGCATGGCTTTCTGGGACATTGCATTGTTGCACTTCAACAGAATCTTTGGATTATTCTTCAGCCAGAGAGTTTCATTCCGATGGCGGAGACTCGATTTTGTACTTGGGCACTCCCAAGTGCCCCTGCACGGATACGCCTAGTTATGTCGATATATATTTGGGCCCAGATTCAAGAGCGGAAGCAATACATAATGCTGGGGAGTTGAAGGTCCCCAGCAGGTTGATGGACTTGACATCGAGTTGCAGTCAGGTTCTGTTGAATTTGTGCGGACACCCTCTGGAAATTCTACTTTTCGTCTCTATATTTTCACGCTTTTTTATGCAAGTTGTTCTACTTTTAATATATGTATTCAAGTCTTTTGGCTTTCACAAATATTTTAGTAACTACCTCATTTTGTTTCGGTTGCACCCTAGACATAATCGCTAAATTGAGATGCCTATTGTGAATCAAAATGAGGTAATTACTAAAAAAAATTTTAAACTTATTATGTTGATGTCAATTCAATCTCAAACTATTCAATTAAGTTTATTTAATAGTTGAAAGTCGCTGACATGGACATCAGTTATTTTACTTGGCATGATTAATATTGACGTGGATAATTTTTTCCTCAAAAAAATGTTTTGATTTTTTAATGAATTTATTATTCTTTTCTTTTTTCCTTGATTGGCAAGGGCTTTGGGCCTCGAGTGATGGCTGCTACCATAGTGAAAAACAAAAAAAAAATGAAGAAAAATGAAATGTACACAAAAATTCAGAAAATTTTGGAAAAAAAAATGCAATACATAAGTGATTTGGCTAAAATTGGTTGATTAGGAGTATATTAGTAAATTGTCAAAAGGTTTAGTGCTTGTCAAATTGAAAAATTTAGAATTGAATTAGCATTCGTACGATGAACTAAAGAATTTATTTTTGGCTATTTCCCAACCAAAATGTTGGGTTTACATAATGTAATTCAAGAATTGAATTGGATCAAGTTGTGAGATTCGACGGACTATATTAATTTTTCCATTCTGTATTTGAGATAATGATTACTTGCAAATGTTGACCATAAATTTCATATGTCATTCCATCTATTATTGGATTGTAAAGTGCAAAATTTACTTACAATCATCATGTAACTGTCAAAGTATAACATATATTGGAAGTTTGTCAAAATTACATCATTTGATAGATGAACATAATATTTGAATCACTTGAATCTTAGATTTGCCAGGGAAGTGATATATTTGCTTGCAACTTGGGAGATTACTGATTTACCTAATGAATACGTATTGGGAAAAATACAAAAAAAGTTCTAAATCTATTGTAATTGTGTCAATTAAATCCTTTTTTTTTTGTCATTTCATCCTAAATTTTTTTTTTGTATTTGTTCCAATTCAGTCCATTTAGCTAGCTAAATCTAAGGTGGTTAATTTAATAAATTTTTATTTAATTTAATTGAACCATTTTATTTTTAATTTCTTTTTTTTTCTTCCTTTAGCTAGCTGTTGAGCCCATTGGCTAGAGGCAGAGGCTAGCAAGGTGCAACCTCGCCATGGCTAGGTGAGATGAGACCTCGTTATTGCTGGGTGAGGCTCGACCTTGCTAGTAGCCGACAAGGTCGCGCCTCATCGACCGCCACCTTTGGCAGATCGCCAAGCTCGGGGGCTAACGCGAGAAAGAAAGAAGAAAGAAAAAAAAAATGAATAAGTAAGTAAATAAAAAATTCATAAAATACCGAAATATTGTAATTTTTTTTTAAACCATGACAGCATGAGGGGTGAGCAAAAAAATCATGATTCACCTAAATTGGATCGAACTATACCTAATCAGTTGATTTTGGATGGAATCAGCGAGTACCGATTCGATTCCCGATTTTAATTTTCGAGAACCGACGGGTATCGGTTTAGTTTGCGATTTTAGGTGAAAACCATCTAATCGACTTAATCGAGCCGATCTTTTTATAGGTCGGCTAAAAAAAGGAAAAATCCAATTTGACACGAGCTATCCATACATTAGTAGATGAAGTTAGCAAACTCAAGTCAGTTTATGGCATTTAAACTTAGTTTTTTGCTAATTAAATTCTTATGTTTTGGAGGAGCTTTGCAGGAGTCATGGACTAGGGGTGAGCATAGGTTCCGGGTAGAACCGGGAACCGAAGAACCGAACCTGTGGTTCCGGTTTGGTTCCCGGTTCTGGTAAAACAGGGTCCGGTTCTCGGTTCCGCATTTTTAGGAACCGTCGGTTCCGGTTCCGGTTCCCGGTTCTACCATGGAACCGGAACCGGAACCGGAACCGGACCCGAAACATATAAACCCTAAACTAGGCTTTTTAGTTTTTGACTTTCTATTTCTCTTTCTTCCTCTGAAGTCTCCCACACGGCCATCCCTCCCCAGCCCTTCGACGACGACGACCCTTCCTTCGCTGTCAACCACCTCGTCCTCGGCACCCACACCTCCGACGGTGTCCCCAAGTTCCTCTTGCTTGCCGAGTGGCCAACACCCTCCTTCCCACCAAATCTGATCATTCCAGCGAGATCTGACCAAGGTGGGTTTATCTGGTAAGATTTTGAGAAACTCGAGCTTTCGACTTCTTTTCCTCTTCTCATTTCTGTCCTCACTCCGATCTTAGGTTTTGTTTTTCCACTTCCTTTGTCTATCTCATGTTCTGTTCAATTTGTGCGCAAAAGTTTCGGAAGACTGTGGACGAGAAAAGAAGAGTAAGTCCTGGGGAGCACATTCCTTTGTCGAGATCTGTAGTAGCTGTGCCATTGAGCTCCTCCCTCATAGTTGGGGCGAATCTGTTTGTTCACAATGGGTACAAACGCGAGAGCGAAAGGGAGATCGCCAAGGGCACCGCGGAGTTCCCTGCTCAATGCTATGGTACACTTGAAAGGGATATTTGGGCAGAGTATGGTATGATCCGAGTGAAGGTCACTTGGACTTTAGATATTTAAAATTCATATGCTGCCAATTAAAGCTGTAAGACAGTGGTACGCCAATCGCGTCTACGCCAATCGCGTCTACTGCTTTTAATCTGGAATCATGTTATAAGGGTTATTTTCTTCTTCTTTTTTCAGTGATATTCGAGGCGTTGCTGTTGCTGGTGTGGAAGGAGAGCCTGTCAATCTGACTGAACCAGTCAGCGAGGCAATTGCAGCTGCTTTTGCTACATGGCTGAAGGATAAGAAGAAAGAGGATACATCAAAACATTTGAGTATTTCCATTGGCCATGATTCACGAATCTCTGCACAGACTTTGCAGGTAATTTGCTAATGCTATTCGTGCTTTCTTAATTTAGACTTTACATCTGGCTGCTAAATGGAAAATGTTTAACCGGTAAGTATGAGACTCTATTGATACATGCTGTTGCTAGGTCCTTTTTAAGTTCTTAATTGAATTTTGGCTTATTCATTATGAGGGAAGAAAGAGCATGATGATTTTGTTGGTCCAATTTCACAAATGTTGATAATAAGATGGTACTATCACCTTGGTTTTCAAAAAAATTATGAGAAAATAACCAACCTGATGCCAGTGTTTGATGGTATTATTAGTTGCTTGGTTTGGATTTGATTTTTTTTTTTTGAATTTTTGATATGAGTATCCAATTTCTCGAGAATTAGAGCTTAGTTTTCAAACTTGCTTAATTTGCAAGTTAGTCTGCAAAAGATACACATTCTTATATTATTAATAGTGTTGTTGGTGTTTTGTATAAAGAAATTCACACGAATTTTTAACACAATTTCTGTAATAGAAGATGCAGTAAACCAGTAGCAGTTTTAATGTGAAAATTAGTATGGTAACAGAGGATTTTACTGATCACATTTCAGGATGCAGTTTCTCGAGGAATTTCCAGTGTGGGAGTGGATGTCATTCAATATGGGTGGGTGATAATTCATTTTAGATTGCAGCCATTTCATGCTTCCGATTTGCATCTGAGTTTCTTGTTGGTAAACACTTTGCATTGGATGATCTCTGCTTTAGTGCTGTTAGGATCCGGTAAGTTCAGTATGGATGATTTGGTAAGGGCCACAAAAATAACTCTACTCTAGGCATTTATTCTGGTGTTTCATAATCTAGTTATGCAAACTTTGTTTAAAGCGGAGCTTAGATGTTTAAACTGGCAACCAATTGGACTGATTGTTCCTCAATGCTTTAGTGGACTGTCTTTTGCCCCTTTCTCTGCAGCATCACTTTTGCAGGATTCAGCTTTTAGTGAAGTTTGATCAGCATGTCATGTGATGCAGTTGTTTGATGATATGTATGTACTATTCACGTGTCCTTAGAGTTGTTGCTTGAAAAGCAAGTTTTACTTTAAGTCTTTATCTTAAAACTGCACAAGTTGCACAGATCACATAATCGTCTTGTTGCTACATGAACAGTTTTACGGAAAATCCTCCATTTTTAGGTCATTATATAGGTGAACATCTAAGTGGTTTGTTTTTGGCTTCATGTAGGCTAGCATCTACACCAGCAATGTTTAACAGCACACTCACGGAAGATGATGCATTTCAATGTCCAGTTGATGGATCCATCATGATTACAGGTAACTTATGATTTTCTTGGTCTCTTTTTCGGGGTACTTCTCTTTTTTATGTCTCTAATGGTGATATCAACAAATGACTTCTTGACAGTACCTGAGTTTTGAGTACCCTTAAATGCTAACAACAATTGGATGCCAACTTCTAATGTATTTGTGAATGATCACTTTGAAGTTGAAACTTGTTGCTGGCTTCTTGCTTGGTGTGTGAGTAGTCAATCTCAGAAGTTTTCTACTTAATTGAACTTTAGTTTCTGTCTTTTTTCCTGCAAACAGCTAGTCATCTTCCTTACAATCGCAACGGGTTCAAATTCTTTACAAGTGTTGGAGGGCTTGGGAAAGCTGACATTAAAGACATCTTAGAGCGTGCTGCAGATATATTTAAGAACAGTAGTGTTGAAGCTTATACAAGAAATAAAGCTTCTGCATCAGCCAAAAAAGTTGATTACATGACTCTTTATACATCTGGCCTTGTTAAGGCAGTGCGCAGAGCTGCAGGAAATATAGGTATTTAATCTAGTACAGTTTCCAGTTAACTTCTGGAACATGAGAATATTTTTCAACATGCATAGTGCAAAAAGGACCAATGTGAGTTATGCATATATTTCCTTCAATTGCTTCTTGTGGTTCCTACTTGTACTTGTTCGCTAGTAAATTCCTCTGCATGTGTAATATGAATGAAACATTATCCTATTCTCTGATCGTTTATCAATTTTTTTTTTTCACTCTAGAGAAGCCAAAGCTTCAGGAAACTCTATTGTATATGTTAGAGCTTCTTTTTGCAAGTGCTCTTAGTGAAATTAATAGGTTCCCGGGTACCCTGGAACCGGACCCTGGAACCTGTGATAGGGTAGGTTCCAAGTTTCTGGATATACAGGGTAGGTTCCAGGTTCCAAAAAATGAGGAACCTGTACTCGCGGGTAGGTTCCAGGTTCCGGGCGGAACCTACCCGGAACCTGGAACCGCTCACCCCTATCATGGACCAAATGCGAGATACTCAAGAAAGCCAAGTCCACTACTCAAAAAGCCCTCTCCCATTCACTCTGCCTCCCTCCCTTGATAGCAACCCAACCTCCATCAGTTCATAACATTCCCAACCCATGTCTGAAAGACATGTTGATGTGTTATTCTAACAAGACTCATTCGTCGGCATCACCATCGGCACCCGGTTATGGAACATCAGACCTTGTGTTCGACGTTCCTTAGTTGGTATTCGGAGATCGCGCCTTCTTGTTCATCAATCTACAACCGAACCCCTCACATAGGATCAGAGCGAACAAAGGACCGTAATCAGGATCCAACTAGAAATCAGATCAGACTAATAGTTCGGTCCTCAAATGGATCTATGGAACAAACAAGTGGCTCATAGTTCGTATTGTGTGGAACCAATCCCTAGCTGGCGGTTCTCAATTCTAGAGTAGGAACCACTCAGCTTGAAGTCGATCACCCCTAGTCAGTGCTAGTCGGCCAAACATACTAAATTGGTACAAATGCAAAAAATTTTGCACTAAATTCACCAAAAAAAAAATTAAGAATGAATTAGCACGATTACAATATGTTTAGGATTTTTTCAGTAATTCTTTCAATACATATTGCTTAAGACTTAGAATCAATTTGTATAAGAATCAATCCATTTGAATAACTATGATTCTGGAGTTCAATTTTTATTTTTAGGGGGAGGTTTCTCCATCAAGTACGTCCACCAATTATTTAAAAGAACCTTTTCTTTTTCTTCTATGGAAATGGAAGATAAAGTGAATCCCATCGCATAGCCGTATGCAACGCGCAAAGGATGCCCTAGGTTGCTCAATTCTATCTTTCTTCTTTTATTATTATTCATCTCTTCTCCTCACCTCATCATGCGAGATGGAGAAACCATTTGTTATATTAACATGGTAATGATACATCAATATGCCAGTTCTTTTTACGATACACAAACGGGAGAATTTATCTTGGAAGTAGAAAAACTACTGAAACTGCGCGAAACCATCACAAGAGTTTATGTACAAAGAATGGGCAAACCCTTCTGGGTTGTATTTGAAGATATGGAAAGAGAAGTTTTGGGGAAAAAGTACACTTTACCATGTAAAATATTGTATTTCATATGTTTACCTACAGCTTTTTTATTTTAATCTTTGCCAATTTAATCTTTATATTCGTTGCTTGCTTATTTCTTCCATCGTGGAATAGGGGAAACTACCCAAAAATTCTAAACCTATGACAGTGGTATCAATTTAGTTCAAAACTTTTCAATTGAATCAATTATCATGAACTTTTTTATATTGATACCAAGTAAGCTCTTTTGGCCAATTTAGGCCTAAAATTGATGATGTGTATGCCAATTCTCTTATGTGGTACACTTGATGCTGATGTGGATATTTATAATTTTTTGAAAATCTTAATTTCTTATTATTTTTTTTATTTTTTCCTCCTTTTCTTTTCTTTTTATACACTAAGCTCCGGAGAGGGTCATGGCCCTTGCCATGGCCTAACCGGGCTCGTGTGAAGGTAGCCTCACCCACGACTAGCAAGACCATCACAAGGGCTACAAGACTCTCGCTTGATTTTTCTTTTTCTTTTTTTTTCCACTGTGTTTAATGAGCATCATCAAAGGGAAAGAAACAATAACAAATATTCAAAAAAAAAATTGGAAAAGTTGTCCACGTTAGATCTAGCTATACCATGTAGGACAACTGGTGTCCATAATAGTAACTTCTACTCCAAATTGGTTGGATCGACTGAACTGATATCAATGTGAAAAAGTTTAGACTAAATTGATCGAATTAAAAAGTTTAGGATTGAATTAGTACCAATGTAATATGTTTAAGATTTTTTTTGGTATTTTTCCCCTCACAGAACACGTATCCAGTAAATCGTCATTCTTTTGCATGAACTACAATGTTCACCATATTATCATGTTACATTTGTCTCAATTTGTGATTTGAAGGCGGTGCATTAAACATGTTAACAATATCGGTCTTGATCAGAGAGCAAAATAAACAACAAGTGGCTATGATGCAATAATATTACATAACAATATAATCTGTCAAAGCGATGATATTATTCCCCAATCTGTTCATAATATCCGATATCTCATGATAAGCAACTTTAACCTAGTAAGTAATAATCTTGACTAAACTACAAGGAGGAAAAAAAAAGAGCGTCACCATTAAAAAACGAATCCAACAAAAGAATGAAATAAATAAAAGAACGATAATCTTAGCTGATTGCCTTCCATGTCTTCACCTTCGACGTCATCAACATAAAAGCTGTCTGTCTCCTCCGTATCATAATGTTCGTCAACGATTGATTATCTCAGAATTTCATAGCTTTGTCTTTATGTTGGTGGCAGAGACATTTTGGAAGTTCTTAATGGAATGAATTTTTTTTTAAAAAAAATTTAAGCCAGGAAGAAGAGTTTACATTTATAATTCGGATTGTGCTCATGGTAATGGTGCTGGTGAAGTGAATCTAATTCATATCCTCAGTTTACAGCAATGGCGTTTCCATTAGCAGTTAGCATGGGAGTAAACTGCTCGCCTTAGATGTATGAGGGCAACAAAAAATTTCGTAGAAAGGATGTTACATATGGTGCTGAGTATTACTTGACCTCTTGCCACTAGCTCGAGGTGTCAATATTGGTCTTGGACCCATTCCATTCATTTGGGTCGAATATGGGTTCAACAAATTTTAAAAAATGGGCAGCAAGCGGGCCGCGGTGGCGGCAATAGGCAGTGGCAGGATGCAGGCGGCGGCGGTCAACGAAACAATTTTATATTTTTTTTAATTTTATGAAACAAATACTCTATGATTTAGTTAAATATGTAAGTATTTGAATAATATGGGTCGGGCATGGGACAGGTCGGGTAATGGATAAAAAAATTTTGTACGGTATCAAGATGGGTCAATATGGATCGGACCATATTCGACCCGACCCGAACCCGACCCTCCCCTTTGATACCTCTACCGCTAGCTCTCTCGTTGCTGTGATTATTTAGACCGTTTCTTTTTCTTCCTGCCATTAAACTGATCATTGGAGCAGCCGCTGTTTGATCAATATCAAAGAACACAGTAGGTCAATTAAGCAGAGAAGACCATCGTGATTTAAACTGATGGAAGACGAGATTACTAAAATGTGGGCTAGCTTGGCAAAATGGTAGTTCAGTAACGTTAGCGATGCCATTGTTGGATGTTGGTTAAAAGCAACATGCGAATTGCAATTGCATCTCCTCCGGCATGTGCAGCGATTTGATTGTCATTTCCATCGTGCTCAGGGCATCTTCTCATCCTTTGTTTTTCCGGCCTTGGGAGATTTCTAGTCCATTTTCTTAGTTAAGAAAAATTAAGAAAAATTTCACATAAGGATTCGAAGTGCTTTCATTTTTTTTTTCAAAAATAAAGGCATAAAATGAACGATTATTCAAATAAGAACTTGAAGCGGTATAGCAATTTCAAATAAGGTCCTGAAGTTGCCATGGAGTCTCGAAAAAGAGCTTAGCTTATAAGGCATTTTTATTAATTCCATTTTTTTTATTTTTTCCACCCTTTTTTTTTTCCATTTTCGGTTTTTTCAAATTAAAAAAATACTTGGAAAAAGAAAAGAACACATGGGTAGGACCTGGCGATGGTCCCCGATCCCCACTCTGACTAGAGCAAGCGTCAGCGACCCCCACTCAGGACGCAATGGGGGTCGCTGACCTCACCCAAATGCAAGAGAGGGTCTGACCCTCTTCCCATTTTGGCCCTTGCCTCTGGCCCTTGCCTCTGATCGGTGGGGGCGGTGGCCACTGGCAGGAGAAGTATGTGTGTGTGTGTGTTTTTTTTAATCTTAAAAAAAAAAAAAGAAAAAAGGACTAAAAAACAAACGAACAAATCGAAAAAAGTGAAACGACGAAAAGGCCATTAAAATCAGACATTTTTTTTTAAAATTTCTTGGCTACTTCAAACCCTTATTTGAAATAAGATTCACTTCAAACACTTAATCGAGAAAATGTGGATAATTCAGACCTTTATTTGAAACACGATTCACTTTAGAGCTTTACTTGAGAAAATAAAGGCATTTCAAGCATTTATTTAAAATTTTCTCCTAAAACTATGGTGCTTCTCCCTTTTTTTTTTTTTTTTTTTTTTTTTTGGCTGAACGAGTTTGATAATTTCTGGTGAGAGAGAGGGTTTTTGGTGTGGGTTGGTTTGTTGTTTTGCTGCTTGAAATCTGCAGAATGTGTTCGGAATAGGACTGCCTGCCATGGCTAAAAAGCTCATTCAAGAAAATGGGCGAGAGCTCTCAATTAAGCTGACGGCCTTGCATGTCTTTACCTTCCGTCGTTATTACCAGCATAACAGCTGTCCGTCTCCCTTGTTCGTCAACGGTTGTCTGGCTTGGAATTCCCGGTTGCAAACTGAACCAGTCTCGATGCAAAGATACGTAAATTGTTAATCACTATGTAACGTTGACATGAGCTATCATTTGATAATGTGGGCCATGAAATTCGATTTTTCTTTTTTAAATACAATCATTATCAAGGTAGATAAGGTTGTTTGTTTGAATTATGAGGATGTGATCTGGGCAAGAGAAAATTTTCGAAGGAAGGTTGTTACAAACAAAACAAAACAAAAAAACATCAAATGAAACTCGCGGAAATTGTCTAAAAAACCCTAAATCTATTACAATTTTTTTTTGTCAATTCAAACCTAAAATTTTTAATTTTCCATTTGAGTCTATCCAGCAAATTTTGATCGAAAATCGCTTGCATTAATACTTGTTGTCCTACATGGCATTGTTGACGTGGATAATTTTCAATTTTAGTATTTTTTTCAAATATTTTTTTTGTTGTTTTGCTTTTTTTTATTCTACTTCTTTTTCCCTTTTTGCTTGTGCCAACCTCAAGTGAGGAACGCTCAGACCTGGGTGTCCCGGGTCCGAGGCTAGTAGATGAGGCTCGATAGTGGATAGCGGAGTGAAAATGGGAAAAAAAAAAAGAAACAAGAAAACAATAAAGAAGGAGAATAGAAAAAAATAAATCAAAATCAAAATCAAAAAAATATGAAATTATTAGAAAGGATGGCATCCATATTAGCAATTTTTTTTAATCAGAATTGGCCGGGATGCACTCAATTGGCAAAACATGAAAAGGTATGACTTAATTGGCAAAATTAAAAATGTTTATAATTGAATTGGCAAAAATGTAATAGGCTTAGGACTTTTTAGAAAATTTTTCCAATGAAATTTTGAGCGATTCACATCCTTTGCTCGACTATTTCTAACCACTCACGCAAGCATTGTGCTTGTATACATTAAGTGTATCGAGATTGACACTAGCAAAATACATTACCATTTTGATGCCATACCATGGCACCCAAATCAATCACTTAACCATTTAGTAAAATCATGACAATCAGATCATAGTATTCTTAATGGCCGCGAAATTGACCACACATCAACTTTGCCATGAGATCTTAGAATCGATATGGAGGCCATCTAGAGAACACATTAGAGCTAGATTGATGCTAAAGGAATACTACTAATGTAATCAACAACTTTATGACCTATATTGCATCTTACATACCGAACCAAGCCTTGGTATTTAAAGTGCAGCACTGTACCTATGGGATCCAAGATTGATCCTACATCAACTTGTGCCTATAAATCTTAGGGATTGATATGTAGACAGTTTATTAAAAACATAAAAAATTAAGTAGGCCCTAATTTCTCAACTTAGTCGTGAGACGAGAAACTCAGCCATTCCCGAGTCAAATGGCCTCAAAGAGCGATTTTGGAAAGCGCTTTAGTCATAAAGCCTGGCTAGCCCGATTGCGGCTAAGCCAGGGTTCAGGCAGAGTGAGAAAGTGAGGGTCTATTGGAATTCGATCGAACCCTCCTTGCCCAATGAAAAAGGAGCCTTAGAACGTAATCAAGTTCAAGACCTTTCGACCGATCCAACTGGATCCTAATTAATCTTCGGGGAAGCGCAATCAATTCTCTCCGCAAAGCCAATACCCAAAACCGCCTATGTGGCACTCGAAAATTGCTTGTTGAGGTGAACACATGACGAGGGTGCATATCGAATGTCAAGCCCCCCAGCTACCATGTTGCCCCCAAAATAATCCTTTCTGTGATCCTTTACCTAATCCCCGAGCTATTGTTGTTGTATGCTGTGTCGTCATCATCGAATTGCATTTGATTTGTTTCATGATCCAGCTACACGTGTAAGAGTGTCAAGAGGGTGCGCTGTGAAGCAATCAGGTAGATTTAATTGGTCTCTTCGTGTTGCCCGGGGGGTCGATGCAAATACGATGGAACTCTTCGGCCCAAATTTAAGCTTTAGACGGGGGAAGGTACGTTCGCCAGAACACGTTTACAGGCTCGTGCTTGCGACTTTTTCGGGGAACCCGGCGTGAAGTCAACGTCCGTCGCCGTCGGGGGTACAGTCAGGGAGATGGAGAGATAGATAGGGGAGGAGGAGGACCGGGTACGCAGCAAGCCACGTCAGATCTGTGGGCCCCGCAAGAACAATAATTGAATAGATATTCTCTATCCCCCCCCCCCGGCCCCCACCCCACGCAGACATCACAAAGCCCTTTCTAAAATGCCACCAACTCTACCTCCACCGTCTCTTTGCCCTCTTGTCTTCAGCTGCAGTTCCCTCCACCATATCTCTCTGTCTCTCTAGACTCTCTCTCCTCCTTTCCCAGGAAAGTCACAGTCCCTCTCAACCTCCAGCTCTCTCTCTTCGCTCTCTGTCTCTGTCTATCTACACCCTTCTGCTGATTCTCTCTATCTATCTTGGTGATTCCTCTCTCGCGTCCAGAAATGGTACTCTCCAAGCGTAGCTGCAGGTTCTTCAAGTTCAGAATCTCCAGCGCCCATCTCATCCTCGACCATCTCTCCCTCTTCTGATCTCTCACGAAGCTTCGTCCTCGTCCACAAGATCTGACCGACACCCAACTCCTTCCTGTCCCTACTGGTCCCCCTCTTGTCTAGTTGCCTCCACTGTGCTCGGCGATCCACGCACAGTGTTTCTTTTTCCCGGCTTCTCGTTCTCTCTCGCCCTCGGTCGCTACATATATCGCGGTGGAGAAATACCTGTCTGCTGCTCAAGAGAGACAAATGATCAACAAGGACTACGAGTTCTCGCGCGGCGTAGTGGAAATGGCGTGGATCCTGCTCAGCGTCGACTACTCGAGGCTCTTCTGGTTGCTGTTCGGCGTCTTCTCCTACGAGAATCACGAGGGAAAGCCTCGGATCTTCGTCTAGCGGCCGCCCTCTCCCCCTTCTTTTCCCGTCCTTAGAAGTTTGCCTGTCCGGAGTAAATAAAGTAGTCGATCTCTAGCTTTTAGTGAATCAGGTTTTAAGTATTTTTAAAGTGTTGGAAGAAACAAGAGGAGGCTCTCTCGAGAAAGGCTTTACGTTCGGAATCGCCGGTTAGCCACGCAGAGGATGGCCAGGGCCGCCGGAAGGGGGTGTTTGGACGGGCTCGAGTATGCGGAGACCAACCCGACGGGCCGATACGGACGCGTAAGTAGCTCTCTACCGATTTTTTCCCGATTATGGTTCGATTATACTTTAGATTTTCCATTTTTCTAGACCTTAATATTAGTTCTTATCTCATGCATGAAGAATGACTAATCCCATGGGTTAATCATATCCCGATTATACTCCCTCAAGTACAAACTTTTTTTTTAAACTATAATTTAAACCACTAAGCGATCGATACGTCAAAAACTTTATATGAATTAATGAGATTATTCAAACAACTAAGTTAAAATGATTACGATATGTCCGAATTATAAAAGAAAATCGGGGCCCTTGTACCCGTTCATCGAGAGATCTAGACGTAACTTTGACTAATATAGTTAAAATCAATTAAGTAACTTATTAATAGATGTGCTCTGGAGTCTGGACACAACTTGTACTAGATTTGATTTGCGATTTTTTGTTTTTCGGTCGAAATCTTGTACTAGATTCGAGCGTGCGCTGAATTGTCTTATTAGGAGAGGTGGGCCCCAAAATAAAAAAAAATTGTTTGTTGATGTGCCCTATTGGTGAAGAAAATAAATAATTAGGCTGGTCAACGGCATGAGGAAGTGGAATTGGATATAAAAAACAACCACCTTTCCCCCTTTTTTCAAAAATAAAAAGATGGGTTTTTGATTGGCCAACTTCTGATGACGCACGTTTCCAACCTTTATTCAAACCCATTATTGCCAATCAATGTGGTTAAAATATTAGCTCGGACCCTCTCGATATATTGTCCATGTGCATGCACATATGCATAGTATAAATATATTGCACATGTATATTCTTTAGCAAGACATATCCAAGTCTTTATGAATTTAGGCGACAGGTATGGAGTATAAGCGAATATCCCTGACCTTGGGCTAGCAAGGGCGGCCCTTGCCAGCCAAGCTCAAGCATCCCTCGCCTAAGGCCAGTGGGCGTGGTTCTCGCTGCAGGTCATCGGTGAGGCTCGGAGAAGGAAAATAAAAAAGAAAAAGTAAAAAATATATATATAGAAGAAAAAGGAAAAAATTAATAAAATTTTTTAAAAAGTATTATTAAAACATATTCAAGTCAAGGCCGATCATTTTACTTAGGACGGTAGGTGTTTACAATATTCTTGATGAATTCAATTGATAAAATATTTATATATTTTGTATTAAATTGAGAAAATTAAAAAATTTAGGAGAGCATGGATAAAAGCGCAGGAAGTTATGGACTTTTTTAGAAACTTTTCTCGTGTTTAGCGCGTAGTGCGTGTGACTTAGAAAGAACCGAGAGAACCCCGAAGCCGCCATGCCGTGAAAAAGACAAGTTCTCCAGCATGTACAAAGGCTGCTTTTCCCTGTTTTTTTGAGTTGTAGTAATTAAGTTCTGGGACCAAGTAAAGGGTTCATTCTGTGGACGAGGACGAATTGAGTTTTGAACTTCACTTGACTAAAATTAAGTTTGACTTCGACTCATTACAGTCCAAAATTCTTTAGGGTCAATACCAAGAGCCCTTTCCGAGCGTTTGAATACGAGGAAACACGAATATGAATATTGTTAGAGTATTCCACGTTGCTTGTATACGGACTTCGTATAACTTTTTTTTTTATACAAATTGGTCATTTGAATATGATATCGAAATTAGGTTTCGACTCACTTTGTTACGAGCAATTTTAAGCCTCAAATGTGGGACTCTCATGTATAGTAGGATGATCCATGCCTCGCAAGAGCAAATTAAGGTGGCTACCGGTTGTAGTTTTGCGATCCCTTTTGATGCTTTTTGTTGCAGTTTAGGGAGGTCTTGGGCAAAGGAGCAATGAAGACGGTGTACCGGGCATTCGACGAAGTGCTTGGAATGGAGGTGGCCTGGAGCCAAGTGAAGCTCCACGACGTTTTCCGCTCGCCGGACCAGCTGCAGAAGCTCTACTCGGAGGTTCACCTGCTGAAGAATCTCGATCACGAGTCCATCATCAAGTTCTACACCTCGTGGGTCGACCCCGACCGGAGAACATTCAACTTCATCACCGAGCTCTTCACCTCCGGCACCCTCAGAGAGTAATGACATCTCAATGGCTTGAACCATCTTCTCTTGTTATCCTTCCAATGTTCAAACTCACTTTCGGGGCATTCCAATAGATTTGTGCGCTTATTGTCTGTTAGACTCCGCTTATACAACAATCGAGAGACGAGAGACAGTTCGGTCCATATCTATGTCTTATGTTGCTTGACCTCGTTATACTTCTATGATAAAATGAAATCTCTGTTTGCGAAATAAATGTAGGTATAGGAGAAAGTATCAAAGAGTGCACATGGGAGCAATCAAGAACTGGGCTCGCCAAATACTGAAGGGCCTCGCTTACCTCCATAGCCATGATCCTCCGGTCATACACAGAGACCTCAAGTGCGACAACCTCTTCGTCAATGGCCATCTCGCCCAAGTCAAGATCGGCGATCTCGGTCTGGCCGCTGTTCTTCGAGGATCGCAACATGCCCACAGCGTCATAGGCACTCTCTCTCTCTCTCTCTCTCTACACGATGTTGATAAATATTTTCTCAACAATACTATAGTTCTTGAGAAATTCCCCTAACAATGTAGCATGCGCACATGCACGCGTTATGGATGAATTTTTGTGAAAAATATTAGATTTGCTCCGGAGTTTATTGGCGTCATTTGCCGCGAAGCACATTGACATCTAGATGAAACTTTGTTTAGCTTCTTGATTGATCCATATCGCGGAATGTTTGTTAGTTTCAGTTCTATTATGCGAACCTACCCAGGTCGCTTCGGCCGAGTTCATGTGTTGTCCTCGCGCGATTACCAGGTACACCGGAATTCATGGCACCAGAACTGTACGAGGAAGACTACGATGAGCTAGTTGACATATATTCCTTCGGCATGTGCTTGCTTGAGATGCTCACTTCCGAGTACCCGTACAGCGAGTGTTCGAACCCAGCTCAAATATACAAGAAAGTCACTTCGGTAAGAGTTCGAAACACCCATGTTCAGCTCAAATAATACAGATGCACGCATTACGTATCCGAAGTTAAAGCTACTCCGCTTGTCTATTGTTGGATTAGGGAAAGTTACCGGAGGCCTTTTATCGGATTCAAGACAACGAAGCGCGAGAGTTCGTGGGGAAATGTCTGAAGAAGGCGTGCGATAGATTGCCCGCTCAAGAGCTCTTATCGGATCCCTTTCTTGCCTCCGACGATGGAGGGCGGCTCCCGCCAAAAGCTACTAGTGGAAGTTCAACTCCTAAAACGATGGCGGCGACGGATTTAATGGTGCCGCTGACAATTGTGGCTGATCTTTCGAGGAATACCGATATGACGATCACGGGATCTATGAATTCGGAAGACGACACCATCTATCTCAAAGTGCAAATTACTGAAAAAGATGGTACGTGCATGGATTCTTGTTATGTTTGCACTCAATGTTCTCAAATTCGTTTGTGCCATTAACAGGACATGCGAGAAACATATACTTTCCCTTCGATATCGTGAACGACACCGCCCTAGATGTGGCACTGGAGATGGTGAGGGAACTAGAAATCTCGGATCGGGAGCCAGTGGAGATTGCCGAGATGATCGAGGGGGAGATATCTTCTCTCGTCCCGACGTGGGAAAAATCCGGCCTCCCACTAAAGAACGACCACCACAGCTACAGTTACGAAGATGACGACGACGACAAAACACGCCCTCCGTTTCGCACTTTCTCCTCTCGTTCTTCTTCTCATGCATCTCTCCTGAATTTCAACTCGCCGTTCTCTGATGTGAATCTGAAGGACGGCTGCAGCAACATGATGAATATTAGCCTGGATTGGCTACAAGGTACAGTGTTGATCTCGAACATGTTCTTTTCTATCATTGCGACATAGAACTTAGTCCTGCAAATCCATGCAGATCATGATGTCTTTGCGCACGATGAGGCGACTTCTCCGAGCTCGGTGAACTCTCCGAGGTACTCGAATTTCAGCTACTGCTCAAGCGATGAAGACGATTATGGTACAAGTCCCCGTGAGGACACTTGTTGCTTCGTGAAAGCCCACCAATCCACGAGATTCTGTCCCGAAGAGCGCAAGAGAGTGAACGATAATTACCGATGGTACAATGAGCAGCTCGACGCTCGGAGAGGCCAACATTCCGCGAATCACAAGCAGAAGATAACACGGATGCAGTCGCTCATGGATGTCCGGAGCCAGCTGTTGCACCGTACCCTCGTGGAGGAGATCAACAAGAGGCGCATGTTCAGGACCGTCGGAGCGGTTGAAAACATCGGATTCCAAGAACCCTGTGACTTAGCCGGGAATTCTTACAGAAAATAGCGAGAAGCCACGACTCGAATGGTGAAGTCGCTACTTCGGTCTCCTCCCCAAACGCCATACATGGTACTTGGTGGTGGTTTTTTTCGTATACATAATCGTGTAACTTGTGTGATTGGTAATGCCTTGGACGAACATATGAGTACTGTGTTTAATATGGTGCTCATGCTGTGTATTTGAAGTGTGTTGCAGCTCTGTGATTGTATGAACCTTGTAATATTTGATTTGCATGCATTTGCAATGGAAAATATCAGGGGAATAAGAACTAAAATTATAAGTATTTATAAGTATTCTAATTTTTAAAGATAATACATGTCAGCATTATGCATGTTATTCTTAAGCTGAAACATTGACAGGCGGGTAAGAAACATTGACGGGCGGGTAATACCTATATCAATAATTAGCCAATGAAAGATATTCATTATCAATAATAATTTATGTCTAAACATTTTCATGAAAGATAAAAAAAAAGGGGTCTTCATGCATTCATTTTTCTATGTGATATGAACGTTTATTTTTAAAAAAATATTTTTCAAATCACTCATTTCTAACGAAACAAAGAAAGCCTTATATATGGCCAGTTTGCAATGCGGCATCATACTCAAAGATGAGTGAAAGAGGGAAAAAAAAAAGAAAAGGTAAACGTAAGAACATCCGCTTCAAATGGTCTCAAGTCATTACTAAGCATGTGGAGATTATAATTTACGACTCGACTTGAGAAACCAGCACAACTCGCTGAAAAACTCGACCGAACCGAGTTGATCGAAAACTTCATCGACCCAAACCCCCATTGGGTTTGAGTCTGAGACAACGCGCACCTGAGGAAAATCTCGATTATGAAGTAACTCGAAACCGATCCGACCCGAACCGGAGATGAACCGAATCTAACATTAGCCCTGAACGCGAAGTAAGCGAACCGCAATGAACCTGAAATACCATGATATTAATTTTGACACCATCGAACGTGAAACCGGAGATAAAGATGAGCCCAAACTCTTCAAAACCAGAGCAAATTTGCAACGGAGCACACCGCGCACCCAAATCGGGCTCATCCAAAGAAAATGAACTCATAAAGATGAGACGAAAGTTGATTGATCTGAACCCGGGCTTGATCCTTATTCAAGAAGGAAAAATCCGAAACGACCTATAAACCTAAAACCATATCCAACTCGAAATGATCTTATCCAAAATCAATTCGATCCGACCATTTGTCATCCCCGTTCTAAAAACACACAGACCACGGCTTAAACTCATTTGCGAGCTAACGATGGGAAAGACCTTCATGTGTAAGGATCTCCATATCAAAACACAAATAAACTTTTAGGTATGAGAAATCGCAGGGGTAGGCTCCTATATATTCGCCCTATTTATGTGAGATGTGACTCTGATGAGTAGCGATTCCTTTTAATCACAAAAGACAAGTAATTAAAGCATGTCGGAATATGGGCTTCTTCCTTAGCGAGGAGTGTTATCCAAATGGTCCGTGGTCAGGATGGTCGGTGTACATCCGTGAAGAATTAGTCGAATCCAAGTAGTCAAGCATAAGATGCGCTTTGGTTATAAAAAGGATGAATTCTTGTAAAGTTCCATAAGGGTAAAGACCTATCTATTGACTCTAGAGTAGCTAAAAACACCATCTAAGATTCCAAACCTCAACTGGAACCAGAAGAAACAAAGGCAATAAATGGTCAGGTGCCAGAAATTACTTTATTCAAATTCCATTCGATCCACCCATTTGTCATTTCTACTCTATAAGCACACGGACCACAATTCAATTTATTTGCGACTTAATGGTAGAAAAAGACCTTTATGTGTCAACAGATCTCCATATAAAAATAAATAAATGATTAGGTACGAGAAATTACAGGGGTAGGCTCCTATATATGTTTACCCTGTTCATGAGAGATGCCACCCCAATTAGGGCTTAATTTTCTTTAAAAAAAAACCAACTTTATATCAAGTTTGAAATTGTCCTTGAACTTTTTTTCTCTAAAAAAAATCCACAACTTTAGATTTAGCCTTAAATCTACCATGATCTTTTTTTTTTTTTTGGTATTAGAAAAATCCTAAACTTTAGGTTCATGCCCAAATCTACCTCGAACCTTTTTGGTCTAAAAAAAATCATCAATTTTTACTCTAATCTAAAATTTTCCCATTAGCTGTCTATCCAAAAATCTCTTCTAGTCATCTCTAATTTTCATATCGTAGAACGATTTCATTTTTGGAGAGTTCCTTTATTGGGGCGGATTTGCTATCCACATGAAAATGCTACGTCAGTCTATACCAATTGACCCATTACTTTGTTAATGTGGGCTTTATCGACGTGAAAATGCCATCTTAAGTTGGGACCATGTCTCGGTGTATATTTGAGAATACATTCAATATTTGTGATTTTCTTAGATTAAATAAAATTCGAGGTAGATTTAAGACTGTTCCTAAAGTTTGGCGATTTTTTGAGACAAAAAAAATTTTCGGGACAGATTTGGGACTGGATCTAAAGTTAAGAATATTTTTCTAAAATTAAAAACATTTCACGGTAGATTTGGTACTAGGCCTAAAAAGTTAGGAGTTCTTCAGCGAGTTAGGCCTCCTAATCAGTGGCGACTCCTTTTAATCACAAAGGACGAGCATCACTAGTAGAGTGACAACCAAAACTATTAAACCCTAACTAATTAATGCATTTCGGAATATGGGTTTCTTCCTTAGCAAGGAGTGCTGCCCAAATGGTCCTTCACGTGGGCGTATACATTTCGCGAGGGATTAGTCGAATCGAAATGGCCAAGCATAAAGATGAGCTTGGTTAAAAAAAAAAAAAAAGGGACAAGTCCTTGTAGATGTTCCATAAGGGTGACGGAAAGCTCTGCCCATCTGTCTGGCTCTAGAGTAGCTAAAAAAACCAATCTACTATTGCGAACCTCAGTTTAATTGGGCCAAGGCAAAGCCTATTGAGTACCTGTCAAGGCTTAAATGAAAGAGCAGAGGGGTAGTTCACGACTTGTCAGCTAATGACCAATAATTCACATTGCCGACTCCACCTAAAATCTCACATGATTCGACAAATTATATGATTGGACAGCTGATCAGAGCCATTTACGTTCTCATTGGATGAACTTGTTGCCCCACGAAAGCAATCGATCGATCTGGGGCAGTTGAATTGGCGAGACTCATCGGTTTTGGTTGGTTGAGGTTCGATCAGCGTTGCCTCAGTACAGATTCGGTTCCTCTTTCGTGAAATTGATCATTTAGGTTGATGATTCAAGATCAGACAAACAATTATAATTACTATGTTAATCAAAAGATTCAGCCAATTCTTTATTTATTTATTTTTTACTTTTTTAGTCTAAGGAAAAAAAAAATAACAGGACTGTCATAAGTTTTTCTTGACTCACTTTAGTATCATATCAAAGTATAATGGATCATTTGAGTGGCATTTTCGAAAAATCAATCAACGTGGATTTTTTTTACCTAATTTTTTTATCCAACGTGAAATTTTTAATAATAAACAAAAGTCTCACGTGGGTTTTACTTTTTTTTATTTTTCATTTTCTCTTTATTTTTTTCTTTGCTGGCGAGGGCAAGGCCTTTGCAACTAGTGATGGCTGTTAGTGACCCTTGCTAGCTAAAAAAAGGGAAGGGGGCTGAATAGAAAAGAAAAATGAAGAAGATTTGTCCACATTAGATTTTTTAGCATCCACATCGGATTTCCTGTGAGGCAAATCGCCAATGACACGTCAGTGATTGATTTTTTAAATTTGAGGTACTCAAGTGAGTGGAAAAAAATTATTGCACTCAAGTTAATACCATATGAAAGTTATGGTACTCTTGCCATTTTTATCTTGAATTATCAAGTTTGGTTGATTTTGTTTAGGGCAAGGATATATTCTCAGCAATAATAGTTTGTTCAACAACTTAATACCAAAATGGTTTTCTTCTGCTGCAATAATCAACTTCTCCCACGAATGTTTTCAAAAATTGACATAGAATGTTTACGTAGAAATAGCTGCGGAATATACTGAGTTGTAGAAACATCATTAGCTTGTGGCAAAGTGCCGGCTAGTTTAGCTTTTAGTAATTATTAATGGGTCCTTCAAAATATGGCCAAAAGAGAAAAGGTCATTTGGAGTTAGGAAGTAACTCTGGCTAGTGTTTCCAAATCCATTGCTAGTTGAAGACATCTCTAACTACTTTTTTTTTTTTTCCAAATTTGGTATCATTTATATGCAAAATTAACTAAAACAAATGGGAATATTGTCTATATTACTATTCTTTTTCTTTTTTGCAACTTTTTACCGCGTGGGAAATGGGCATAAACCCATGGGTTCTTTCCTAAGTAAATTGATTGGTTCCAGGTTCACAGGTTGATTCAAGTTTTATGTCGAAAACTGATCCATCTTGGAACCAATCGTACTCCCGAGAGAGATGTGACATCGGTAGAGAAATAGTGACAAAGGTGATTGGTCATCAGACAATGACAGTGGCAAAGGAAGAGAGAGAGATTTGTGTCCGAGGTTTCATTGAAGACTGCTTCATACGGAATTTTGGTGAAGTGGGAGAAAATAAGTTATGTGGCTGAGTATGACCTTTTACCATTTGATTGTTGGTATCAATTCGTTACTAAAACTTGAATTTGTCCCTGATTGTAGAGTTAACGGTCCAGCCCATTTCACATGAATCAAGCTTTCAAGGAATACTCAAACTAATCCCACAATGTGATAACTATTTTGGGATAGATGTTAGTTTATAAATTGCTCAATAGAATATTTTCCATTCAATGTGAGACTTGGAATGTCACAAACTCTTACTTAAATAACCTTATATCCTATTCCCTTATTTGATGTGTGGTTTGGTTAATTCATATCCCATATGCCATTCTTGACATCTGCTGGTAATTATACCTTGTTCGAGCCCCGTGCTCTAAGGTGATAACTCCCTACCTCCGTTGACTTTGGCATGGGCCTAATCTGACCACAACTCATACATCTGCTAGTAGGAGCCTTGCTCTAAACATCTTCTGCAATGACACGACCAATTTAAAGTGGGGCAAACCTCCAAAAGGATTACCCAAAGTAACTACATAAAACGATGACAGCTTATGTATCACTTAACAAGGCTTCTTCCATCGGATAGAGGATGTGAAACGTCACACCAATTCTTTATTTGGTTCCACAAAATTTCGAAAGATAACTAATGCCAATATAAATCAGTGATGCCAGACGTATCGAGTCATTGGAGTAGATGTATTGAGCTCTCTCACTATATACATTTTAAAACTTAGCTGGTGACCATCGCCAAGGGATTTAATATCTATCTCCGGATGTGATGCGACCCTCGTTTCGTGCGACAGAAGTTCAAAAAGATGCCCAAGGAAATGATGCCAACTCCTTTCCCGACAAGGATGTGTTAACCAATTCCTTCCGTTGGATTGGTGATGGGTTTGGAATATCTTACATGACAGAAAGGCGAAGGAAAACAAAGGTGAGATGACTAAAATAGGATGTGCATGTCAATCATTATCAAACCTTCCACCAAAAAAAAAATATCACAATCAAATCAAAGTCACACCAATGTGCTGTCTCGCCCCGTCGAATCTGTTGTCTACTTGGGAAAATGAAAATTAGGGTTTTTTTTTAAGGAAAAAGGATATTTTTTTTATATCAAAATTGTGTAAGGAGATCACCTTGATATCAAAAATTTCAATTGAATCACTTTAGTATCAAATGAGAGACAAAAAGATCATTTTGGTGCCTTCGAGAAAAAATTCCAACCATTCTCAATACATGGTATTTTAATTAATTTTTAAATTTTAAGTGGTATTTAAAAAAAAGTAAAGTCCACATTAGTTTCACGTGTACTTCAAATTTTAGAAAAAAAAAATTAATAGAAAAATTTTAAATTAAAAAATTTATTTAAAATAAATTGAAATAAGCTAAAAAAAATTAGCCAAAACGATGAAAAAAAGAAGGATATGCAAAGGTGGCAATGGCTTGCTGTAACCCTCATCATCGCTCCCCATCGACTGCAAGCAAGCCCCGCTAGTGGTGCCCCTTGGCCAGACCTAGGCGGGGGCCGGCGATCCTTGCTCAATTTGGGTGAGGGCTACTAGGTTCTTGTTTACAATCGACGAGGGTCGCCGAGCCCTAACCTTAGCTACCCTCCCTTTTTTAAATTTTTAGCTTTTAAAAAAATTAGCTTATATTTTAAATTATTTAAAAAAAAAATAATTTAAAAAATGCCATTGTAGACATCCTATGAGCAAGCATCACATATTAATAAAATAAGGCTATGTCAGATTTTTAGCTTATCCAATTGGACTTGGCACTAAAACAATCGTTGTTGTAAAAACTTGACATGAAAATGATCCGCTTGAAACTTTTGGCACCAAAGTGATCTCCATACACAACTTTTGACATTAAAAGTGTCATTGTTTCCAACTTTTTTTCCATGTACTTGTTATTGAAATAATGACATGTATCTATTGATGATCAATCTTATAAGTTCTATATATTCATGTGGTCTTCCTTTACTTTTCAATTTAAATTTTTGAGTTGGATTTTTTAATATGGCATTAGAGTTAGTACTGTCTCTTTCACAAATGTGCATCTTTCATAGTCCAAAAGTTTCATGATTGAACAAATAGGATCCTCCCATACTTGCACACCCTTGTAAGAGAAGCATGATGGTGCATTATGGTGAGTGATAGATGCAAAGGAGAAGGTGCAGTTGGTTTGTGGGTGTGGTGTTGGAGTGGTTTTTACTAAGAGTTATAATGAATATATCCTTAGGAACTCTGAAGGTAGGGCTAACCTCCCGTGTACAAATTGGTTGGGAGCTAATGCCATTATTCTAATGAGGCTATGGCAAGCCAAAATCAGTTGCAGCATCCAAAGTGATCTACTTATCTCGCTTGATGGACTAAATGCCCGAGCTTAGTTGGACATGGTACAATCAGATATAGGGAAACTATACACCTTACTGTTTTATGGGGCAACATGAGAAGGAAGGCTAGCCTAGCGTTCTTAGCTCGCCAGGAGCCGCACAAGCTAATTCCGCAACTAAATCTACCAGCCCATGACAAGTGTTATTAGAGTATGATCCCTTCAGTTAGGTGGGCTAGTCGAATAAAAACCTATGGTCTACCCAATCCCAAAAGGGTGGAGAGTGAATCTCTAGAGCATCCATGCTCGAACAAAGTACAATTCTTGATCAGCTTCTAGGATGTCAATAGGGCCACAAAGCTTGTAGTCCACTCAGTTCCACGAGAGCAAAGAGTGAATTGCTGAAGCAAAATAAACTCGAACAAAGTGCAACTCTCAACATGCTTCTGGGATGCCAGTAGGAGCATAGGCAAGAAATTGATTCCTCATTGAATCGGGATAATGTTCCTCAATCAATTCGGTAGATCTTAAGATGGGTCAGTTACCATGTTTTCAATAAGGAGAGAAACCTCCATTAGTCAGGTGGGAGTAAGAAGCACTTAGTTGGTAAGAAGAGGGTGTTGCCAAAATGTGAAGTTGGCTCCAAATGCCACACATGAAAAGCAAGTAATTAAAGAAGCTCGAACTTTGATCCAAAATAAGCTAACAAGGGAGAGGAGTTGTTTTGTCGGGCGAGCGTCCACCATTCGTGTAAGTCCCCACAACAACGTTGATGGTATCGAGCGACGCATAGAAGAGACAGAACGACCTGCAACAAGGTCGTTGTGGAATTAATTGTGGGCAAAATGTCACAGACCAAAAGTTTCGTGACCCAACAAATGAAATCCTCCCTTACTCACGTACCCTTGTGAGTGAAGCTTGGTGGTGTCATTATGGTGAGTGAGCAATACAGAGGGGAAGATGCAGCTAGTTCGTGGGAGTGGTATTATGATTGTTTGTACTAGGAGTTCTAGGTTAGAATGAATATACCCGTAGGGTTCTAAAGGTGGGATTGGTTGTACAAACTAATCAGGAGCTAATACCGTTCTCCTGACAAAGTCATGTTAGGCGGAAATCAATTATGGTGCCTAAAGTGTTTAGCTCATCTTGCTTGATGGACTAGATGACCGAGCTTAGCTAGGCATAATACGATCCGATATGGAAAAGCTATTCATGTTATTATTCTATGGGACAATATGAGAAGGAAAACTGGCTTGGCATTCTAGGCTCATTAAATACCGCAAGGGATGTTGAACCCGTGACACGTTCACCTCCCATTAGTCAAATTCCACTAGCCGGTCAAAGGGATGTTGAAGTATTATCACACATAGCTTGACAACAAAATCTAACAATTTAAATTTGTTAGTTGAACTTTCTAACACTTGTAACAGGCCCAAGTGAGAATTTTGTGCTCATGGACATTGGCATATACATAAGAGTTAGCATTACTGTGTTAGCATTACTGACCTATTACTATCAAGCATTACTGAACTATTACCGTCAACCCTATGCAATGAATATGGTAATGTAAATGAAATTACACTATATGCGTTCCACATTCCCTAATTTGATTTTTTATTTTATTTTTCATTGCGAGAAATCATACTTCTATAGATGTGTCAATCCCAAACCCATAAAGGACTACATTAATCTCGAGAGTTAGGTAAGATGCGAAATCTAGGATTGTTTGCACCCTGTGATATAAGGAATTCGAATTGATATATTGCGTACCTAACCTAGGAAAATGTGTTTTTTCTTTAATTCTATCATTAGCATTATTATTATGCTTCTTGCAAATAACATCTTGTATACACAAACCGTAATCTATCAATCGGGCCTTTACAAAAAAAAACCATTGTTGTTCAGATTATAGGTGGAAAAAAAAAAAGGAGGTACGATGCCATCTCCGACCCGGAACATGTGAGGATAAATCGGGAGTCTGAAGTTGCCACTTATCCTGTCTGTATATATGGGGACCAAAACACAAGCAGGTGGTAATAAATTAAAAATACACATACGATTGACCGATTAGATAAGCCATCTTAGGAAAAAAAAAAAAGAAGAAGAAGAAAAAGAAGAGCATATCTCATTGATTTGCCATGAAAGAGAAAATAATAAAGATTGCTCCCCTACGATTTGGCAGGTTGCAGCCATGTTAACTCTAGCTGAGGTAAAATCTGATCTCGACATTGACCAAGATCCTAAGCAAACCAAACCCGCGTCGGATTCAACAAGGAATAAGCGAAAAATCTCTCACTAATTGAAATGACAAGAAAGAAAACCCTCAGGAATTCGATTCGTATAGAAAATAATTTGAAATCTAAGGATTCGAAGCGTACTATTGAGAATTACTTTTGGATTATTTACGATTGATTGGAATCAATACAAATTAAATAAATAAAGCAAAGAAATAGAACATATATATACTTGATTCAATCATATGTATTATTTTCACTATTATTCTAAAACAGTTAATACCACGAAAAAGTTCAAATGAGTATGCTTGTGATAAATTTACCTAAAATTAAATTTTTAATCACTAAAAATTCAAAATTAATGTACATGTGATAAATTTACTCTATGTTACTTTTCTTTAGATTGTTATCATTTTTTACCTTCTGTTTATCATAAGTATATCAATATGAAGTTTTTCGTAGAATTAGTTTAATTTAATGAAAATTAGTAGATGGTAAATTTGTCACATATATTTATCAATTTATGATTCTTAATCATAAAAAATTAATTTAAAATAAATTTATCATAAATATATTAATTCAAAATTTTTAATGATCCTAATCCAGCGTCCTTGGACGGAAACAGGGGGCTTAATTTTCTTCGTTCGTTTGACCCGCACGTGGCTGCACATAGTCAAAATCCCAAGTTGATTGAATAATTTGTGCTGCTGGGGTTGGATTTTCCTTACAGGACCAGGAGCACAACACGCGTACGTGCAATCCGACCAAGAGCTACAGTTGGGGGGAGTGGGGGACGACATTGTAGGGCACTGTCGAGCAGGAAAGTCTCTGCCGCAGCCAGAATCTCTGGACTCGTGTTAGCCCGGACCTCTTAAATGTTGAAGGTATACTTTTTTGACAGTTGTGAAAGAAAACAAAACAAAACGAGCAGCAAACAGGATGAAGAAAAGGGGACTTTTATAATTGACAGTCTCTCCAAAAGTTGCCATCGAGGCATTGATCAGAACCAAGTCCTTCTTTTGTACTCTTTCCATCTGGTTGATCTCCGTGTCTCGGACGCGATCGGCCATGATGAATCAATAATTATCCGGTAACCAAAAAAAAAAAAAAGGGATTATCAAAATTAAGAGTCGCCCGTTTCGAGTCCGATGCTCGGCGAACTCGCCGCATTTGCTACACACGGAATCCGACTGGAACAATTTGATTTTCCTGAGCGTGGCGAGTTTGAAGCGAGGCTGCTCAACGAAGCCTCATTGTCCTTTTCTCGAAGAACCGTTTACCAATGATTTGATGTCGGGTCATGTTTCTTAATGAAGTGGGGCAACATGGCAACTAGTTGATCAATCACAGGGATTGCCTCACGGAAGACCACCAACCTGCCAATTCTACATGTTCGTGCCGCTTGCAATCCAAATTAACCAGTGATGATGCTGTTCTTTGCTCGCTCTATTAGTATGATATGCAATTCTCCTTGCTCCGTTAGAATTCTTCTCATTCGACAGATCAACTTTTGTGGCAATGGCCAATCTGCCTCGACTTTCCTCACTCCACAATTACCTATCTTTTCGCCTAAATTCGTGAGAAGAGAAGGAGAAAGATAAGGTCGAACCAACTTCCTTACACAATTGTAATGACATTGCTTGATGGACCAAAGTCAAAGTCTTGGATTCACGTGGTCAGAAGGTGGCCCAATTATTGATGGTCGCGGACTTTCGATGGTGAATCTGCTGCCCCCTCTCCTCAATTATTTGATTTAATAAGAGAGAACATTTCCCTAGTCGCTGCTCAACCATCTGTTAGCATCTCCACAAAGGACAAAATTCAATAAGTTCTATAATGCCTCGCGACAGGGTCTGGTGTTGACCTAAGACAAACATGAATTGGGGACAAGGAGAAGAAAAATTTATAAAAAAAAAAAAATTGTGGAATGGGAGTTTTTTATTGTCTAAATTGTAGGATTTAGTAAAAGCAGATTTATTTCCTAGACTATGCGATGAGTATCCAACTTAAGTTGCATGATTTTTTGTTTTAGGTGGAGCAGGGAACATATCAATTTACATTTATAAGCACTTTGACTTATGCCCGACTTTTAAAGCACCTTACCGTGTGTTCAAGTTGGATAAATGATAACAAATTGAGACTATAAAAGAATAGATTAATACCACGGAAAACCTTAAATTTATATATATATATATATATATATATATATATGTGTGTGTGTAATTTTATACTTGACATAAGCAGCCATAAGGTCATGATAGATCATTATTATTTACATTAGATAACTATACCTAGATAAGCTAAAGACTACTTTGTGAAATATGGAAAAAAAAAAGTTAATACTTTTGTAAAAGGAAGGCTAAACTTTACTCCCCTTGTACGCATAAGTTCTTTAATTTATTCGTGTAATGCCGACTAGTTAATGTACTTGTGATGTATACCATGAAACTTTTTCATTCAGATTTCAGTTCATGCATGCAACTGCAGCTTTAAAGTGGACCATGCTAGTTTGAGATGGTACATGAATTACCTATCATTGAAATATTGCGACTGCGTCCTTATTTAACAAAGTAGGTAGCCACACCCGACCTTATGTCAGCACAATATTTGAACGTACATGATCTTAAAAATCGTCATGCTGATTGGTGAAAAATCAGTGAGATATCTAATGCCTTTGCATTTATAATTCTTATGTGCCATCAATCTGCATATCCTAACTCGTCCAGAGAAAAGTACAAAAAAAAGTCATATACCTATTACATTGGTACCGATTCAATCCTAAATTTTTTCAGTTGAATTAATTTAGTCCTAAACCTATTTATATTGATACAAATTTAGTCTATCCGGCCAATTTAGGTCTAAAATTATTGATGCGGACTCTAATTATCCTACGTGACACTAACAATGCTGACGTAAATATTTTTAATAATTTTAATATTTTGTGGAATTTTACTCTTTTTTCCCTTTCTTTTTTTTTCTCATTTTTTTGGTGGTAGACAAACCATCAGCCACAGGTGAAGGTCAGCCTCGTCGGCCATGGGTTGTGGCTGGTGGCCAATGGTCGATTAGCCACCGACAAAAAGAAAAGGGAAAGAAAAAAAAAAAGAAAGGGAAACAATTAAAAAGTAAAAAATATACTAAAAAACTACATAAAATTGTCCACAACAGCACCGCAGTGCAAAGTAAGATGGTTGGCATATGCACCAACGATTTTTAGTCTAAATTGATCGCATGGGCTAAATAGGTACCAAAACAGATATGTTTAGGAATAAATTAATTTAATTGATATGTTTATGACTAAATTTGTACTGATATAATATGTTTATGATTTTTTTGGTACTTTTCCCAAGTCGTCCACATATAATATTTGAACCGAATAAACTAATTGACATTTCCAATATATCTTTTTGAAATATCAGTATATTTCATTTGTTTTAAATTAATTCAATATATTGTGTTTATATTTATCGGTATCACATAACTAACTTCCTGTATGAGTAAGACCATCAAATGGTGCAATGTGCAATATTCTGGAAGTTATGTGAAACAAACCGGCAAAGGAGGTGATCAAGTAACACGCTACAAAATGATAGCCCGTTATTCAATTTGATGATAGAATACGGTTACCAAATCATTTTTCTAGGAAAATTTGGACCACAAGTACTAAATCTTATGTACATAGTGCCATAAAATTTTCAATTGATTTAATCATGTCCTAAACCATTACAAAAAAATTAGCAATGAAGTTCTCAATTCTTCAATTGGATCAATTAAGTCATAAGTCATAATACTTTTGAGAAAAATGCGACAAAATCATGTAATATTGAAAAGTGCAATGGCAATCGTTAAGTGACACATGGCCATTTTACGTATTGTTCATCGAAAGAACTTGAATGTGGTCTTTTCACAACAAGGATTTCAAAATTTGTTTTATTTAGAAATTGATACCACTAGTTTAGGACTTCCCGTGCACTTTTGTACTTTTCATATTATATGAGAATTTGATTTTTTTTTTTAAAGATAACTCTCTCATGTAAAAATATGCACATATTATGCAACGTCCCAAAATATTTTTGACATGGGTTTTTCAATAACTCGTGTGCGTGCTCTGTGCCTATAATTATATGTGCTTGTAAATAATATATTTAAGGACGGGCATAACAACACTTTCGCTATGCTTATGAACATTCTACTTCTAGATAAAAGTAATTTTTTTCTACTCCTTAAAGCGACTCTAAAATTGTAGCAAAAAATGCTTCAAAAATAGAAGTAGAAAAATAATGTTGATTAATCAAATAAATTTATGTTCTAAAAATTATGTTACTAAAGAGATTTTTACTCTAGAAGTACTTTCGAAACAGAAATTTTATGTCAAAATTATTGTCGTGCGCGCCCCAGCCATCATTATTCACTCTTCAATACTTACTCCCCCTTTTTTTCAAATTTGGCTCGGTAAAAAGAAATAATAAACAAAACAAGTAGAAAGACCCCATTCAAAGAATAGTCACCAGATCTAGCTAATATCCCTATCCACAGTCACCGGCGACCCCCACACGTCATGTCCCTATTGCTCTATCCTTCGTTTTCTGGCTGGGTAATCATCTTTCTTTAGCCTGCACAAAGGCTCGTCCATACCATGACAAGAAATTTTTGTCTGCATAAACTTAGTAAATGATGAAAAATTAATTCTTGTACGGGCAGACGAAAAATAATTCTATTTCACTTGATTGCTACGTTTATATACATTCGTCATGCATTGAATTGAACTTTTTTTTTATGTGATATCGAAATAGATTATGCTTCAATTTACACCGCGAGTACGTCCATCTTGTTAGCTAAATTTTTTTCGTCGTTCCCAATTTGATTTGCGCGAGTACGTCCATCTCGTTAGTTAAATTTCTTTCGTCGTTCCCAATTTGATTTGTGCATGAAAGACGGTGTTAAAATATCCAATCACTTGATTATTGATTCATATTACCTTTACGCACATGTTTTATTTATCAGTTTAAATTTTTTAATTGAATCTTCTGAACACCTGAACAGCACACTGGTTTTTTTTCTTCTTGTATCTAGCATAGTCACATTTGAGTCATATCAAGATCTCACAAAAGCTGGTTTGTGAAGTTCCTAATCACTTCACAGAGTGAATTTACAGAGATCATTATACACCCAATTGAGCATGTCACGGAAGAAATCGATCTAGAGAATCATTCTTCAGAATGCAAATTTGCAGGATTTCGTATTTAACAGAATCTAGTACCAGTCCCTATATCAAAAGTCAAAGTCTAATCTAACCAACCTAATAATTTATCAGTTCCTTCAAACCGGACAAATCACTCAGATCGAACCAAATTTGCTTGAACACATCCACAATGACCTGATGATACTCGTCTGAATTCAGCGACAGATAGCAAGTGAGAAGCTCTTCCAAGTCCTTGGAAGCCTTGATGTTGTTCTCCACGATCATCTCCACCATCGACTCTCTGAAGTCTCTCGCTGGGTCCGAGGACGACTTCACCACCGCGAAGCTGTTTCCGAACGGTGTCGGGTTGAGTGACGCCGCCGGTGAGCTCTTCTTCCGTGCATGGGCCTCGAGCTTCATCTTCGCCAGTAGTCTCGGGGACTTGGTCTTCAGCCTCACTCCTGGAGAATGAGAATAATTCGCTGCTGAAGATCGTCTTCTTGGACCGGTCTGGTGCTGTTCTTTCGCTGAGACATTGTTCTCTTCTTGCTTCGCTGAGCTGTTTCTGTGCTTGAACTTGGGCTTGGTCGCGATGGGAGGAAGCTGAAGCTGCGAAAGCGAGTCCTGCTTCGAGTGCGGCTTTTTGGGTTCCTTGGCGAAGGAATGTTGATCCACGTGAATGACGGTGTCGCTGCCGGAGACAGAGTTGACTCCATGGCTGCAGGAGGAGGAGGAAGAGGAGGAACACGAAGTCGTCTTGTCGAGTGGTGGCGACTCGGCGACGAGAAGGCGGTCCAGACGGAACTCTTGTGCGGGAAGAGGCTGAGGCTGAGGCTGAACCGTCACCGTGGAGACACTGGAGGAGACCTCATCAGGAGCTGGGCTGGCATGAGCAAAGGGGTAATGGACTGGTTTTGGGTCTGGCCTGGATGGTACATTCCTTGGTGGGTCATGAGGCAAGCGAGAGTGGGGCTGTGAGTGGTCTTGGAAGTTTTGATTTGGGTGGAGATCTCTGGTGAAGTGGTAAGACTTTCTTGGAAGAGAGTGGTGGGGGTGGTGGTGTTTGGTGGTGGTGGTGGTGGTGGTGGTGGTGGGTGGTTGCTTTTTCTTGGGTTTGGAGAGAGGAGGGTTCTTATGGTGGTGATGGTGGCTTCTTGCTCTCTCCATGCCTCTCAGCTTGTAAAACCAGGCATTGGGTATCATTTCTGATAGCCTGAACTTGTAGTTGCCCATCTTTCTCTCCCTTTCTTTCTCTCTCCAAAAGGAAGAAATTCCTCTAGGGAGAGATTGCGGACTACGGGACTAGGGGGGTGGCCTGGCAGATATATTGACCAGGGAGAGAGAAGTTGCCAGTCTAGGTAGAGTGGGGAGGAAGAAGTCCTTGCAAGGACTTTGTGGTACCAAATAACCTATAATACTCTTAAATGAGAAATGGCGAAGAGTATTAAAATTTGGTGTGTTCCATAAATAAGTTTGGTGTAAATTGGACGCACCATATTAAATTGTTTCCACACACAATGAGCTCAAGTCACCCCAACAAAATTGTGCCTTATTTGATAGAATTAATGTGTTGAGGATTAGTTTATCTAGGATGAACTTCCTCTTAAAAAACAAGAAAGAGTTAGCTGATGGGTGAAGACTCAATAAATTAAACGATGGTAGATTAAGCGAGATCAAATACCCGATGGGAGAGACCTTCAAAAAGGATTCGTGAGTGATGTATACCTTCAAATGGTCACTGTCATGAATACTCATCTAAGCACTCTTTTTGAAGGCTTGATCTAGATGAAATGCATTGGGTTCACATGCAACAATCTGGCTCGTGATTAGTGGGACATGACCCTCTCTAGTAAATTCATGATACAAAGGTGGACTATACCCAAGTTGATTTGACAAGAGAGTGGATTGATGGGCGAGTAAGAGGGTTTGGATTAGGCGTGTATTGCGGGCTCTATGAATGAGAAGGGGTGTGAATTGTTGAATCACTCACCAAATTGGGGAATTTTTTTTTTTTTTTGGGTTCAACAAATTGAGGAGCATCGGTGGGTGATATGCCGCCAAATATGACGAGGTCCTCAGTCTTTTAAGTGGGAGATAACGATGCTCCAATTTCCTTATCAAATGAGAAAGACCTTACAAAGTCAATCATAAGGAAAATCCTCCTCAAACGATCACCTTCCTAAGTAATCGCCCAAGTATTCCTTTTGGAGGCTTAGCATTTGCGATAGACCATCGGCTGACAAGATTTGATCGTTACAATACATGACAAGTTTAGAAGCAAGACTTAAGGTTCTTGCCTTTGGTCATTTTATCAGGCATAATCGATAACACGATGGGCAAAAACTAGTTGCAGTCGGCAAACATGCAAACTTGGCCATTTTTAGAAAAATGACAATACTTTTCGGTGTTTGGCTAAAAAATTAGAAAATGAATTGGAATATATTTTTTGTTGCTTGGTATATAATTGATTTTCTGAAATAAAACAAGCTTGGCCATAGTTCTTCCATACCAACTTAGCACAAAACTTTACTAGCCCTTGATATATGAACAACAAAATTTGTCCTTAACGAGATGGTATTGACTTTTCTATTCAAGCGCTAGTGACTTGAGCATGAGTAGACACAAGCACTGGGGGCTCAAGCCTAGATATTTAACTCCTGGACAAGAGCACAAGTATTGGACTTGGGTCCGCTAAAACAGAGCTTGAGAACTCAATGCTCATGCTTGGCTTTGTTATGCCCCTCCTCGAGTCTACAGAGGCCAAGCCCAAGTCCTCGACACTTGCATCCTGTGTCCATCGAGGTTGGCCCTTAGAACCCAACCCTAGGGATAGGGACCCTAGCGCCTAGGCCTAATCAATCGAGGTTGGGCAAGAGACTAGGGTACTAGTGCATGTACTTGGGTCCATTAAGGTCCGGCCCCAAACTCAGCACTCGAGATCCAGTCCCCTATGCCTGGACCTTGGGTCCATCGAGGATGGGCCTTAGAACTTGGCGCTTATGCCCAAGTATATTTGGACCAAGCCATGGTCTTTGATGCATATGCCTGACTCTATTGTGGTCAGGCTCAAGACTCCGGTGCTCACACCTATGTCCATCAAAGTCGTGCCTTGGTCCCTGATTCATGCATCTAGATCCATGGAGGTTATATGTATGACATAAATATTGTACTATCGATATTTTATTAATGGCAAGACGCATGTTTATTCATTTTGTCCCTTTATTTTAGATAAATAAAGTTCATTAGATCAGTTGGAACTGATACCCATTCTTTATGCGTCAAGAATATGTGTGATGGATCATTAGTTGGTTTCTAATCTTCAAATTGGTTCCTAGTCGAAGGATCATGGATTGGGCGTCCACGAGCCGATTGAGACTAGTGTGTTCGCAGCCACGCTATTAAGCATTGGATGCCCAATAGGGATGACGAGTCACGAGTCATCGGGCATTAAACGTCTAAACTGGAACACAGGTGTTCGTATCAAAACGAATTCGATCGAATTCACTGAAAGTGACGAAAGAGCAATTGACTAATGTGGAAGCTTCGTGCTTGGTCAATGTCTCAATCGCTCTTGGCTTTGGTGTGTTAATAGTCCTCAGACCTAAGCCACGATGCTTGCTTGTATATTGAATGGCTGTGGTTCACAAGTACAATATTGACCAATCATTGATCTGCCTCTGTGCATGATGACCACAATCCTCCAGATACGAAGTCACAGGCGTGGACAACAGTTGGGAGCTGTCTCCTCATTAGATGAGGTTGATGTCCTATGCGATCTATGCGTGACGGTATATTAGAAATGTCCTTGGCCAAGGCAGAATCGAGAGGAGTCTTGCCGAATGCACGTCAGATAGATTTGTGCATATAATCGAATCTGTGGGTTTGACCCCGATATCCACGGCCCTTATTCAATCGGGACATGGTTAGACAGAATGACTGAATAATACCGAACCAAAATTAACAGGTTCACTTTTTCCTCGTACTTTATTCTAACTAGGTAACCGTGATATGTTACTAGACGTCACTCACGGTTTGTGGGATCTAAGGATTGATTTGGGACGATCAATTCCTTGAGGAACCTCACTGCCAGTTTAGGGTGAACTTAAGGATGTCACACGCCTTAACCAACATCCAGCGACATCCATGATGAAGATGGGATCGCAAGAATTCGATAGGACTATTTGGATAGTTAAAAAGAGTTAAAACGGATTAGATTTGTTCCCTTTTCTAATACTCACTAAAGGACGAAATAGATGACACAGGCATGACATCATGATGTCATGGATGATGTAATTGTTACATCATGCTTGCATCATCGTTGGATAAGGATTGTTATCCAAAAGAGAAGATAAGAAAGTTTATCCTCTAGAAAATGTCAAAAGTAGGATAGGATTTTCTGTCCGTTTGATAGAAACGTTTGGCACGTCAAACCACGTGATTTGATCGTAAAACTTGAGGGGCATCGAGCCTAGAATATCTAGAGCCCGTGGACGAAGATCGCCGCCCAAAATGACACTATTTGGGCCGCCCAACCGGCCGATGGGCTGGTCAAAGGCAACAAAATTGCCGCCTTTGACCCCACCCACTAAGGCTGTGCCATATGGCTGGTCAAAGGCGGTTCGACAGCCTTTGACCATCAATCAACTGGTCACGTGGGCCAGTTGGCAGCCCACATGGTGGCCTTCCATTGGCCGCCACATGGAGCTTCTAGAGGGGCAGTTTAAATCGCCCCTCCCCCTCTTTCTCTCTAAATCTCACCCTCTATAGATAGGTGTGAGAAGCCTCAAATTCTAAGGTTAGAAACACGTGAGAGTCACACATATACGTGCCAAATTCCGCAAGAAAGTGGGCTCAAGAATCGACCAATTCAGATACATAAAGTGTGTTTCCATTGGTGAAAAATGAAGGGTTCGAATTGAGACGCCGCGAGCATTACTAGCATAATTCGAGGGCCGTTTCTCCGAATCTCCGTCTTTAAAGTCGTACGGATATCGGGGCGTGTTTGAACTAAAGGCCCGATACCTCTTCGGCTCGAGGACAAACAAGCAGAGCCGCATCCAACCTCTGTTGTCCAGGTACGTTTCTAAATTAACTTTAGAAAGTTCGATTTTTCGATTAATGTATACGAGGATTTCTAAGACGATCTAGGACGCTGTTTAAATTTATTTTCTTCTGCTGCGTGTATGACATGTCTTTATGTATGTCACGAGCACCCGAGACCCGCTAGAAACCCAACAGTTAGGCCTAGAGCCGAGCCTCAATGAACCTGGGCACGGACATCGGGTTCCAAGTCCAGCCTAGAAGGAACTAAACACGAAGGCCAGGATCTCAGGCAAGACTTAAATGGATTGTCACTGAGGATACTGCCCCGCTACCAAGGGCCCCGGGAACGAGCATCAGGGTTTTTATATACAAGCACAAAATTTCCGGTCCAAGCATTGTTACCTAGCCATATTTTAGAAAATGATTTTCAACTTTTTAAAGAGGAAATCTTTTTCTTGAATTTAAGGTCTAGTCAGAAACCATTGTTCACTGACTCATTTTCCTAAGAAATTTAAATGCTAGAAAATAAGGAAAATGTTTTCCACAAAACAAAAGAAGCCAAAGGTCTTCGACTAGTGTCTTTCATTTTTTTTTTATGAATTTTTCAAAATCTAGAGCCACTTTTGTCCTTTTCAGTAACTGCAATGGTGTAATTACCTTTAAATCAAGCATGAAAATTTGCAGAGGTTTCGGATCGGGGTGTAATTGGGCTTTCGTGGTCAATCACCTAACCCCAAAAAAGAAACCTTCCTTGCTTTATGCACTTCCTTAGATTTCTTTTTGGAAGGTTGGTGTTGTACCCACCAATCCACCATCATTACTTCCATCAAGAGGCCCAACTTCCATCAGTTGGTCACTGTTACCATTAGATAAACCTCAAATCAAAGTAACGGACGTTGCAAAGATTCATCTTTCTAAACAAACCAAACCAATCCTTACCCCCCAAAAAATAAAAATTAAAAAACAAATCAAACCAATCACATTTGAAAATGTATCTACTGCTATAGTTGTACAGCAACTCTCTACCAAACGCCATACGTGAAGATCAGAACTACTATCTCGGGTAAGGTAAGTTCGCGTCAACGCCGTCCCTCGTCCTGCCATCACCGATGCAATCATCCTCTTCTATTTTGCCAACGTGACCGTTACCCCATTTTGGATCTTGAAATCTTTTGTGACACGATTGGCTCTACGACAATATGCAATACGACATGCGATATCATCGAAAAGAGTTATAAATTTCGAAAATGGGTTCGGGATTCCTACATAAACAAGACAAAGTTGATCAAGGGGGACCAAGAGAGCAAAACGACATAAACCTGAAGGAGAATTTTACAAGTAAAAGCCGTAGCTCTTTCAGACACGGAATCATATGCATCAAGGAGCTGACATCGGCTCTCCTTCTGCTTTGCCGAATTGATCACATAAGTACGTGTATTTATGTCTTTCTTTGTATAAATATATCGAAAATCTTAAATTTATCGTGAAAGTCCAATTGAGTCTTAAAACTTTCAAAAAATGTAATTAAGTTCTAAAACTTATGACGGAAGTGCAATTGACTTCTAAAACTTTAAAAAAGTGTAAACAATTCCTAAAACTTATCAAATTGGTGAACTCAAATCCTTCCTTTGATTATATTTTTTTGAAAGTTTAAGAATTCGATTGTATATTCGTGACAAGTTTTAGGACTCGATTATATTTTTTAAAAAAATTTCAAGACTTGATTTATATTTCATGATAAGTTTAAGGACTTCCGGTGCGTTTATTCCATATCTTTTTTCGTATAGTTTAGACAATCTATAAAATGCAGGTTGAGGACGCACCCGTTCACATGAACGAAACAGAAGCTGGTTGGCTTCATTACGTGTGGCTAAGGAAACACGTTGATTTGGTAAAGTCAGTGAGAACAGTATCGGGATTTCTGAGCGTCGTTATGGGCTTTGCAGCGTGGCCACGCGGACGCTGTCGGCGTCGAATAATTTCTCTAGGCGTTTCATGTGCGACTGTGTTCATCAAGTCACTGTGAAAAAGAACGGAAAAACTGGTCCAACTAAACGTAGGAAAAACTATGGCACGGTGTAAATCCGTCGTCCGGGTGGGGTCAGGTCGGGTCACAACTGGTCCGATCAAAATAGATTGGTATATTCGACCCGACCCATTCATAATACGTACCCAATCCGATCCATATTTTAAAACACTTTCATATTTAGCTTAATCTAGGAGTGATCGCGAGAGAGAATAAAGAAAAAGCGTGGGTTAAGTTTAAGTAAGTCGTAAATACAACCCATCAAACACCCATATTATATTTGACAACAAAAAACGTATTATGTTTAAATCCATTTATAACTCATTAATTGCATATAATAAGAAATGAGTTTATGATCCATTTTGACCGGTCTAATATAGAGAGAACCTAGCTTTATCAAGCTTTGTGACAATGGCATTATTCAGCAACTTGTTGGATGTATTCCTCCCGCCGAATTTCTCCACGTTTAATCTAAAATTTATATGAATCTGATTCTTGTTTCACCTCCCGATGCACGTCTCGCCACATTTCCGGCGAACTTTTCTCCTCCTTGCTCCGTTGTAAGGCAAGAAGAACGCCGACTGATGTTTACTATAAACCCTTTCCGCAAGATGGGATTCGATTGGTGTTCCCAGAGAAATGGAAAGATACTTCAGACACATTACATTCACCAGTCAGGTGATCCAAGAGCAGGTACGAGTCGAAGAACAATCGATCGCGCTGGTCGCGCATTTACCCCACTTCCGCCATTGTGAAGTAGCTTTCATGCCAATGAAACCACCCCTGAAAACACGAAATGAACACTCGTTTCCCGGGGCATTCGGAAGCTGGAATCAAGATGAGATGGTCCCGTCGAGAGAGCGTCATTGAGTCCTGACAATCTTCTGGGTGTGCGTGTGTACCCAGGTAAACGAGAGGCCCAACAAGCACGAACGTGTTGAATCCCTGAGGAACCTGCAGAGGATTTGGGGACCGAATGAATTTTGTCTTTGCTGGGAGAAGCTTTTGTACTCTATCCTATGATGGTGCATCGATTCCGGATCGATCCCTTCTGGTTCTTGGCATTGTGCGACGATGTCCTTCAAAGCTCTTGCATGGGACTTGTGTCCGGTTCACCCCAGATTCGAACGCGTGTATGACTCCAAGACTTTTGCGAACCCAACACAGGTGCAATTATATGAATTTTTTGGATTTTACCACGAGAAAATGTACCCAAATGGAGTAGTAGGAAGAGTAACTTTTACCAAGTTATTAGTAACACGCAGTAGAAACCCGGTATTTGGAGGAGATTTCTAAGAGGAAGCTCTAGTTCTAGCCTGTCAGCACATGCAATCGAACATATATTCATCAAAAACTTAAGTTAATGAGATATGCACCTACTTAAATATATTAACTACTCCACACCACACTAATTCTCTTGTGCAAGACTTCTCTAATACAACTTACACGTGCATTAGGCACACAAATAGATTTGACATATTTAAATTTTCAAAACCTAGTCGGAGTTTGGACCCGCCTATGTCCGATCCCTTGTGGTTATGGTAGGTATATCTCTCGGGCACGTAACTCATCTACTCCATGTCATAAGAGACGTTTGCGCACGCGCTAGATGTGTCCGGAGCGGCCGGCTAAACGGCGCGCGCTCGGCGGGACGAAGCCGAGAAAATCACGCAGAGGTTAGCGGATCATTTCGCCCCGTCTCGAAATGCACACGCGCTCGAAGCTAGGGTTTAACGTCAGAGATGAAGATGATGAGACCGTCCAAGTCTGCGGAAGGGTTGCGAGGAACAAGAGGTCCAGAAGAAAATGGGAACAGCTAAAGTGGAGCTGGCCTCAGCCATACGAGAAGTTGACATGTCGCGATAAATGGGTGAGGAGGACACGACATTCCCGATGCCTGTACTAACGCTACTGAGATGGTCTTCGATCGATGACGTTTCGGTCCGGCCAGCGAAATGAAGTTGCTATATCTAGATGAGCTCCAAAAAGACGAATGACAAAACGTTAGGTTCGATTCGTATTCACTTCCGAAAATAAGTTCTCCCTTTCTGCTTCTTTTTTCCAAATTTATTTTTGAGAGGGGTTGTCCATTTTGGCCCTCCTCAAGGGTGTCTCGTCACTTTTCAAGTTGCCATCTGCAATTAATTGAAGACATGTTGGTTGGGTACGTGGTCATGTGCAGCATTATCCGCAAAAGTATGTGACATCACAATCTAATGTGAAAAATAAATAAATAAATAACATTTCTACTAATTGCAGCGACAGCTAGAGAGGGAAAGAGAGGCCGGGAGGTGGAGCCACCTCCGATTTGGCCACTAGCGGAACCCTTTGACCCTCGTCGGATGTAGAGAGCGAGATGTACACCATCCTTTAACATCGACAAGGATTTGAATACCCTCGTGTAGAGGAAGATTCAATGTCGTGACTTTGCTGACGGTGCTGGCCTAGGACTTATTTGTTAAGTTACATATGTGAGTTGTGCTATAATAAATCTCACACCAAGTAATTGATGTGGTGCGAAACAGTTAATATATCATAATTGGCTAATAACTCATTAGCCAAAGCTTTTTATTGAATGTGAGTTCAACTGAATGTGTTGACAAGTTCGGACTTGGACTCCCTCTTGATGATCTATTCGAATGAAGATAACGGGCTTTAGATGTACACTCCTAACAAATGGTATGAGAGTCAGTGTTCAATTGGTGGCTTCTCAATCTGTTTCATTGTTTGGTGAATATATCAAGAGTGAACTATTGGGTATGGTTCATACTCTCCTCTACTAACTAAATGGCATGAGGGTCTCGTTCTTGTAATTGAGAGTTAAAACAAAAAAGTAGAATGTGCTAATTATAATGGAATAATCTATTAGATATAATCCTAATTTAAAGGTGAGTTAAGATAAATCTTGTGTTTCAATTTCTTTTTCTCACATTTATTCTATATTTTATTGTATTTATTTGTCTAATCTAACATTATTTGGATCAAATGAAAAGTACATGTACCATATAAACTTCAAACTCCACTGACCACACTTATCGTGATGTTCTGTCGATGTCGGCCCGATCGACATCAAAAACCAATCCAACGATGAAAAGTGATCTTTTTTTGGGGGGGTTGGGGGGAGGGGTTAGAAATTCCTTTGGAGCAAAATGAAATTACATGGATGATTTGATCTTTTAAATCAAAAGCGCCGTATGCCATTTTCACGTGGAATAGAACAAGCAAATGAAATAGTGAGATCACTATTCTAAAAACGAGGACACGGCATTCCTAATGTCGGGAAAATGACATTTTTAGAGTTAAAAGTTGTATACAAAAATCATCCTAGTATCAAAAGTTTCCGTTGAATCACTTTATTACCAAGTTGGAGACAAAAGGATCAATTTTGTGCTAAGTCTAGCCAACACTACCACGTGTCATTAATAAATTGAGTCAACGTGGACTTCTATATTTCGAATAAATTAAAGTAAATCAAATTCAAATTTAAAAATTACCTAAAATAAATTCATTTAAAATACAAATTGTATTTAAAATAAAATTTAAAATAGGTTTAAAATTTAACAAAAAATCTTAAAATTTTAAAAAAAATTTAAAAAAGGAAAACCTTAATAGGCGACATGGGCTTGCACAGCCCTCACCGCTACTGGCAAGTGTGGGTCATGGCCTGTGGGGGTCATTGAGCCTCAGCTATAGGCCAACAACCCCTGCTAGCCACAGGCGAGGGACTACAGGCCCTCACGCCGATCAGCAACCCCCGCTGGTCATGTCCCATCCTCTTTGCTAGTTTGCAACTTTTTTCTTAATTTTTTTTTAAAATTTTTGCTTTATTTTGTTAATTTTTAACTGAATTTTTCAATTTATTTTAAATAAAATTTTAATTTTTTGATATTTTTTTCCAAATTTTATATTTTTATTTATTTTTGTAAACCGATTAAATTTGTATTTTTATTTTAAATATATTTTTTTAAAAGTTTTACCTTCTTTAATTGCTTATTGGACCTTGTCGGAATGACATCAAGCTGAAATATTAGAAAATAATGACACATTAGATTTTCGGCGGATCAAATCGAACTTTGCACTAAAACAATTAGTTTCTAAGAAACTTAGAACTTAAGTGATCTAAATGAAATTTTTGATACCAAAGTGATATCCATACATAATTTTTTACACCAAAAGTGTCCTTTCTAAACTAAGATGGTCCACAATAAATGATGTCTTTTCAGTTCCGCCAAGAAAAGAAATTTCTATTCTTTCTTCCTATTTTTTGTCACAAGAAATATTTCTTCCATACCTCTGTTTTTTTATTCTTTTTTCTCAACCCATAATCTAGAAAATACGCTTTTTTCCTCTCGAAGGGTCTGATCACTCTTCGAGTTGCCGTCTGCAATCAACTTATTCACACAAATTAACATCATCCAAGGAAGAAAATCGATTTTTTTTTTCTTACAGAACATGGGGAAATTGTTTTCGAACGGAATGAAATTATACGAATGATTTCGAATTTCAATTGAAGGCATAGAATGCCATTTTTAGGGATATCCTTACTCTTAAATGACCAGAACTCCCTAAAGAGAGTTAAAGAAATAGATTCACAAACATGAACTCCAAAGTCCTAACAATGCTAGTCTTTGATGGAAATGGGAAAGACTTGGGCCTTTCAAAGGCTTCCCAAAGGCCCAAGAACAATTAAAAGTCAAAGCCCATTCGTTCTATTGAAAAGTTTGATCACTCAGACCGTGTCTTGCCCATTATCCGACATTTCACTCGAGTCCAATTAGGTCATTCGATGGTTTGTGTTCCCCCTACGAAGTTGAGAATGCGAAAGGAGAACGAGAGAAGTAAATTAAGGCTCCATTTGATTCGCAAAAAATAAATAAATTAAATTACTCGTATCACTTACTAAAATAAATAAATAAATAAATATTTTCATCATCTATGTATAAGTGATTATTTCAAGTGTTGTAAGCATTATTTTTTAGGAAAATATTTTTTAGATTATCCATTTTTTGCGAAACAAACGGAATATTAGTATTGAAAGTAAAAAAGAGATTAACTGATAATAGAAAAAAAATTCATTAATTTCCCACGAAATGTAGAATAGTGAGCATTGTTGGAAGATTTCAACGTTATAATTGGTGAGATTTTGATTTCAATCGAACATTGTGTCACTTTATCGTTGAATCGGACGTTCTTCACTTACCCTAGTAAGTTTGACTTGAGACAATCAATCAAATTGTGTGCAATTTGAGACTATCGAGATTACTTAATTTCGTATCAAACACACTCAAAGTTTTGATAGTAAAGTTGAAGGCCACCATGCCATTTTCACATGTCAACTTCGCATGTTCGCGTGTCATAATTTCTTTTTCTACGTAGAGAAAGAATGTAAGAAGACGATATTGAAATTGGATTGGAAGGAATGATTGGAGTGGATTTTGATTGTGTCACGGAAAATCAGATATCATGTGACCATAGCTAGGCCACTATGGTAGGAAATGTGATTTTAGGCTATTATGCCATGTGCGCATCATGCCCTGCCCTTGCGGGGAATCTCAGCTGTTGATTCGACTAAGAGGGATCGAGAGCTGAGATTCCATACGAGGGATTTCAACCACAACTTGTACAAAATGGGTATAAAGATTGTTAGGTCTAGCACCTAATTTGGGATTGTGATCAACAATAGAGACATTACTATTTTGATTAAGAAAATCATTATAGTGAAATTCAAAGTTGGGTCGGATGATTTACATGTGATAGACATAATTAAACACGTAGGTATGAACTCGCAAAGTATAGTGTGCTTAACAGCAAGTCATCGCGAGGGGCATCTAGTAGACGACGGGAGTGCATACCTTACGGGAAAGGTATCAAAAAAAGTCCTAAATTTATTGCAATAATACCAATTCAGTTCTAAACCTTTTAATTTGACCAGTTTAATCCTAAACTATTTGCATTGATATCAATTTAGTTCATTCAATCATTTTTTGCTAGAAAACTATTGACTTGGACGCTGATCGTGTTACTTTGGACATCCAACACAAACATAGATATTTTTTAATAAATTTTTAAAAATATATCATTGATTATTTCTTAGATTTTCTTTTTCTTTTTCACTTTGGTCAGCGAGGGTCACCGACAACCCTCTTCAGCCACTGGGCGAGGCCTAGCCATCCCTTGCTGACCACTAGTGAGGGCCTCCTTGCGCACAACTACAAAGGCTCTAGGCGAGGGCCTTCGAGGCTGCGATGGCCTTGCCCAAGGCCATCGCAGCTGCACGGGAGGTCGGGAAGGCCCTCACCCTAGGTCATCCGACCCGACTTTGGATTTCTCTATAATGATGTACTTAAGCAAAATAGTAATGTCTCTATTGTTGATCCCAATCCCAATTTTGGTGCTAAACCCAGCAATCCATATACCCCAAGTTCAATGTCCAAGGAAACGAAGACCCCAACTTGGGGTATATGGATTGCTAGGTTCAGCACCAAAATTGGGATTGGGATCAAGTACAAATAAAATCTGACTGCCTCCTAGCTGTTCTTTGGGTCTTGGGCCAAGAGGATAGCCCATGGATTGAACGCTCAATAGTTTTGGATTACACTTCTTTGCTTAAGTGTATGAACCACATTAGTCTTAGATATTGCCCTAGATCTGTAAACTTGGCCGCCGACTGGGTGGCCAAAGCCAAACGCATAGATTCACTAAGCCCCAATTGGCTCATAAAACCGCCTTCTCCTCTTTATGTTTTACTATGTCTTGACTTTGGGAAATCAAATGTAACCACTTTCGGTTCATGAATGAAAGTTAGCCTTTCTTTCGTCCAAATATATATACCAAGCTGGACAAGTTGCGGTCAGACCACTCGTATGGAATCTCAGCTGTTGATCTCTCTTAGTCGAATCAACGGCTGCGATTCCACGCGAGGGCATGATGCGCACGCGGCATAATAGCCTAAAATCACCTCTGCTACCAAAGTCGTTTAGCTGTGGCCACGTTATATCTGACTTCTGTGACACATTCAAACTGTGCTGTAAAAAGTTCCTTCCAATCCAATTTTGATATCGCCCTCTTACGTTATTTCTCTATTTAGAAAATAAATTATGACGTGTGACGTTGACATGTAAAAGTAGTATCAACACTTTCAACTTTACTATCAAAACGTAGGGTAAGGATTCTCGATTATCTCAAACTGCAAATAACTTGATTGATTATCTTAAGTGAAACTTACTAGGGTAAGTGAAGAAGCTCTAATTCAACATTTAAGTGACAAAACGTTCGATCGAAATCATAATCTTATTTTTCGAGCAAAAAATCATAATCTTATTTTGACAAATAAAAAATCGTAAGCTTACCAATTATCATGTTGAAATCTTCCATTAGTGCTCACTATTCTACATTTCGTGGGAAACTAATAGATTTCATTAGTTTTTTTTTATTTTTGCTTAATTATTTCAAGGGATGCAAACAATCATTTCTAGAAAAACTTTGGACACCTAGAGTGTTAATATTTGTGTATGATGTTCACTTTGATGCCAATATTTTTTTTATCACTTAAGTGTCAATTTTTTTTAAAAAAAATTATTTGAATGCTAACTTCGGCGAACGTTGTTGGAAATCTTACGTAGCACCTACGTGGCTCACCGGAAGAGCCCAGTTAGCAAAAGAAAAAGGCAAAATTTCTAAAAGGAATCCATGTAATATTAAAAATAAGTTAAATAACTAAAAAAAAAATAAGCTAAAAAAATTGAAATCAGAGGTTTTGCAGTAGCGAGGGCTGTCCGCTACCGCCCCACCACCGCCGACAGTGGCCAACGACCCTCAACAATGGCTAGCGAGGGCTCAACCTCGTACATCTGGATGAGGTTGGGCCTCGTTGGGGTTGGGCGACGCTGGCCTCGCCGCGATTGGGATCATTGCTTGAGGGAGAGAGGGAAGTGAAATCTGAAACAAAAGGAAGAGATAGACAGACGCAGCAGTAGAGGGAGAGGTAACGTCTTGAAACGTACCATTACAAGTGCCCCCATCTACTGACATGCATGCCCCCATCTCCTCGTTCAAGACCGCCATTGATGCCTCCATCTCCTCCCTGTTCAAATCGTCAAATAGACACCCCCTTAATGCCCCCACAACCTTCTCCTCATTCAAATCGTCCGGTGTAAAATTCCCCAATGTGCACCAGCCGCAGTGAGGCCAGCGTCACCAAGCCCTGACGGGACTCGATCTCGTCCAGATCTACGGGGTCAAGCCCTCATCACACATTGGCGGAGTTCGCCGGCCACTGGTTGAGGCTCGGCAACCCCCACCAGCACATCCTCCACCCTTGCCAGCCATTGTCGGTGGCCCTCGCCATCGCAACCTCTGATTTTTTTTTTCTTAATTTTAGCTTAATTTTTAGTTATGAAGCTTATTTTTAATTTTTTTAATATTATGTGGATTTTTAAAATTTTTGATTTTTTCTTTTGCCATGTGCACTGTCTTTTTTTTTTTTTAAATACAAGTAATATTAAAAAAATTAATTAAAAAATGCCACGTACACAAATATTGACACTCCAGGTGTTCTTTGGCTGAAAAAATTTAATCAAATTATTTATTTTTCACGAATCGAACAGAGCTCTAATTTACTTCTTTCGTTCTCCTTTCCAATTCTCAACTTCTTAGGAGGAACACACTCGAGTGAAATGTCAGATAATGGGCTATCAGTGCTTCATATAGCAAGACACGGTCTAGGTGATCAAACTTTTGGACAGAAAGAATGGGCCTCAATTTTTATTGTTCTTGGGCCATTCGGAAGCCTTTGAAAGGCCCAAAATTGTCCCCATTTCCATCAAAGACTAGCATTTGTTAGGAGTTCATGTTTGTGAATCTCTCTCTTTAACTCTCTTTAGGGCAAGAGAAGAAGAGTTCTGGTCATTTAAGAGTAGGGACCTCCCTAAAAATGGCATTTTATGCCTCCAATTGAAATTCGAAATCATTCACGTAATTTTTTCGAAAACGATTTCCGTATTTCGTAAGAAAAAAAAATCATTTTTCTTCCTCGGATGGATTGTTACATTGATGTTAATCTGAGTAAAATTAGTCGATTGCTGATGGCAACTTGAAGAGTGATGAGACCCCTCGAGAGGACAAAAGCGTAATTTTCTATTCCACGTGAAAATGGCATACTATGCTTTTGATTTGAAAGGCAAAATCATCCACGTAAGTTCATTTTGCTCGAAAGGAGTTTCTAACACAAAAAAAAAAAATGATCACTTTTTCATCAATGGACTGGTTTTCGATGTCGATTGGGCGGATATGGACGAAACGTCACAACATATGTCGTTAGTGGAGTTCAAAGTTTGTGTAGTCCATACGCTTTTAATTTGATCCAAATAATATTAAGATTACGTGCATAAATACAATAAAATAAAGAAGAGTAAATGCGAGAAAGAAGAATCAAGACATAAGATTTGTCCTTACTCACTATTAAACTAGAATTACATCTAACAGATGATTCTGTTATAATTAACATCTCCTACATCTTTGTTATAACTCTCAATTATAAGATAAAGAAATTATATATAACGGTAGCTATTTATAAGTCTAGGTGCAAACTATCAATAAAAAATGGGGCTCAAGCTATTAACGCTCTCTAGATATGGAGTATGAACCATGTTGGCGAAAAATGGTAGAATGTGATGAATAAAAGAATCAAACTCTGAGGCGTGATAGCACTTTTTTTAAGGAATTATTTGTCCCACAGAGTTGCTAATGGTTACTGGCAAAAATCCTCCAAGATATAATAGAGTTTCAAGCGAGAATATTAGATAGCAATTCTAATATTTCTCCAAGAACTCTCTAGGAAACAATTGGAAACAAAGGCTGTAATTCTCTTGTTTTTTAAACGAAAATTAAAGAAGAATTATGTATTCTAAATGAACAGAAGACTTGAATATATCACAAGAAATGAACACACCTTTTCGCGTCCGAAAAGAAATTAATTCTCATGCAACTCTCCATGTCTAAAATAGTTTACTCAATCACACATTTTAATTTTTTGAAAATAGTTTTTTTTTTGTTGTATGAAAGATTGCAACTTTTCGAAAGTCAAAACTACTACCTCAAAATGATACAATTATTCACGTCCAAAATGTCAAGTCTGAAAAGTTACACTATTGGACATAATTAATCAATTAAAATTTGAAATTAATATATAAAAAATAATCACAACTTCTATGTGAATAGTCACACTGTTTCGTTAGAATATTACAATTAAATTTTATTAAATTTAATTTTGAAAATAAAATAAAATAAAAAATAAGAATATGATTGTTGATTATTACCCACGACCGCGCAAGCGTGCCAAGTACTAAGTACGCCTAATAATCGCGCAATCACAAGTGCACCTGCACGCGAGTGTGGTGAGGGCTAACGCACTCGTATATATCTTTATTATGAAAGATCATAATAGCCTTCTAACTAATAAAGAGATTTGTGCTCTTCTTTTTATCCTATATGGGATTAAAAAAGGCAACATTTTTGTTTATTTTATAAATAAACTTCAACAAATCACACCCCAATAATTGTCAAGGATTCACCCCAATAATTCATTCCTTGAGATATTCACTAATGGCATAACAAATTGGGGCCCACCAATCGAGCATCCACTATGATATCATTTGTTGGAAGTACATAGCAGAAGCCACGTATTTTCATTTGAAGGAAATCACCAAGAGGGAGCTTAAGTCCAAATCAAAATATCTGATTGAGCCAAACTTTACTCAAAATTTTAGGCAAATAAGACATGGGCTAAATAAGATTATTCAGCATGAGACTTTTCTAATATAACTCACTTAACAAATAAGTCCAAAGTGAGCATTGTTAGTACAGTTATGACATCAAATCTTCCTCTATACAAGGATATCAGAACCCTTGTCGATATTAAAGGGTGGTGGATATCTTGCTCGTTAGTGGCAAAAGCGGAGGTGGATGCTCCACCTCCCGGTCTTTCTTTCCCTCTCTATTCTCACTGCAACGAGGGTTTTGAACCCTAATGCTAAGACCATTACAATTTTTAAACCCTCGTCGGTGTCGGTAGAGACCCTCGCCTTTTCTCCGATGAGGATCGAGGAGATATATATACACAGAGAGAAATGAACACAAATAACTAATAATAATAAGTAGAAACGTTTGCTTCATATTAGATTGTCATGTCACATATTTTGCAGATAACGCTGCACATGACCACGTACCTAAATCAATTGCAAATGGCAACTTGGAACAGTGACAAGACACCCTTGAGGAGTGCCAAAATGTACACCCCCTTTAATGACCAATTTGGAAAAGAAAAGTGACGAGACACCCTTGAAGAGGGCCAAATTGTACACCCCCTTGTCGATGTTGGCATAGTCTGTCGAGTGCACCCCGTTTAGCCGGTCGCTCTGAACACATCTAGCGCATGTGTAAATGTCTTTTATGACATGGAGTAGATGAGTTACGTGCCCGACAAATATCCCTACCATAACCACATGGGTTCGGATGGACGCGAGCCAAAACTCCGACTGAAACTTCACTCGGGTTAGCATTTTGTAGGTAGTGGGTACGGGGGCATGAATTTCTAGCACGCAAGCTATTTAGACATGTTTCTCCTTCGTGAAAACAAAGCTCTATCTGTGAGAGAGAGGGGGGGCGGAGGGAGGGAGGAAGAGGGGGGGGGGGGGGGGGGGGGGGGGGGGTGAAGTGCTCCATCGTTTTGTTTACTTTGCCAGATTGGACAAAATAATTCACTTGAACTTCAATTTCATTTGAAAAAGCCACGCGTGAGTCAAAAAATAATCTGAAGTGATTTTTGGATGGAATTTATCATCCTAGGCAGATTTTTTTATTTATTTGACACTTAAGTAACCCAACGAAAAGTTTTGGCACCAAAATGATTAGCATACGAAAGTTATAGCACTTCTAGTATCCTTTTCCATCTCAAATCCAATAATGAGAAACAACCAAATCCGACTTAGAATATTTGCATATTACTATTTTAAGAGAATAGTGCATATCCTGGACATATAGTAGGGCAACCGTTGTTCATTGAAACAACTAATTTCCATAAATACTGCAAATAAAAAAAGAGTTATGGACATACCTTAAACTCCTAAATCGAATATTGTAAGACAGTCTTCAATGTGCAATGAAGTCAATAGAATGTGAGTGCTATCAATATATAAGTCTAGGAGAAGATGCTTTTATCATTATGTAGAACATGTGTTTTTCTTATAACTAGAACCGTAATTAGTATTTATGTTTGGGAGTTGATCCTTAGGTTCCTTACCTTGTGGAAAAGCTATTATCACACCTAAGTAACAAAAAATTTCAGGCAAAATAGAGAGGCATGATGGGAGAGACGGGCAATTCTAGCAGGCGAATTTCAGAAACTCGAATGCCCGACAACCAATGAAGAGTGGTGCTATATTGTCTAGAGTTGAAAAGGGTATAGCCATTTGAGATCTTTGAGGGAGAGAGACAATAGGGGTCGATTAGATTTGCCAAACGAGCAGGTTGGGTCAAAAATGGTCGCAACTAAATTGACCATAGCGGAACCCTCGCCAGTCAAAGCCAAAGTAAAATAATAATAATAATTTAAAAAATTCACTTGTTAAAAAATATTATTTAAAAAAATCAACATTAACCACGGCCACGCTTTGATTGATGTCCACATTAGGGATTTTCAGTCAAAATTGGCCAGATGGATGAATTAGTACAAATGCAGAAGATTTAGAACTAAATTAATTCAATTAAAAGGATTAAAACTGAATTGATTCCAATACAATAAGTTTACGATTTATTTCCCCATAGCTTACCATTTATTCTTCGGCAAAATAGAAAGATTAATAATGATGCAAAAACATCCTCTCTACCTTCACTTCCATACGGTCGTGTCAATTATAATCTCGAAATCTTTTGATGATTTGCCAATGTAGTACTCCCTAAGTGAAATCAACCATCTATCAATTCATTGATGTTGAAACATCTTATTAGAGGGAAAATTATCCAAAAAGTTTTAAATTTACTGCACTTTTACTAATTCAGTCTTAAATATGTCCTAAATCTGTTGTACTTTTGCCAATTCAAGTCTTTTAATTATGTCAATTGAGTCATAAACCTTTTTTCATATTTTGTCAATAAGTCTATCTAGCCAATTTTAGCAGAAAATCGCTAACATAGACATCGGTTGCCCTACGTATCACAGCCATTGTTGACATTGATAATTTATAAATTGATTTTAATATTTTTAAAATTATTTATGTTAATAATTTTTTCTTTTGTTTTTCTTTTCTTTGTTTTTCTTTTACAATTGTGGCTAGCGAGGTTGTTAGCTAACCATAGGCAAGGGTCGTGATGCCCTCGTTGAAAATTGTTCATGTCAATATCAGCCGTGTCACGTAAGATCAACTTCCACATCGGCCATTTTCAGTCAAAATTGACAAAATGGACTCAATTGTCAAAATGTGAAAATGTTTAGAACTCAATCGACACAACTAAAAGGTTTATGATTGAATTGACAAAAAACATATGTTTATGATTTTTTGGACAATTTCCCCCTTATCAACTATCGAAGTCATATCGTTTGGCAATCACGAGCTTAGATTAGAGGCAACAACCTTGGATTTGAGGTCGTCACTTACTAGAGAGAGAGAGAGAGAGATATCTAAACAATACTTTACCAAACTTTATATATATCAAGTAAGAGTAGCTCATTGAGAGGTTTCATGCAATTATCAAAGTCGTTGACAATGGTGTCGGTAGAGGCTTTCTTGTTGTCTTAACTTGCGTAGCTCCTTAGTCTTTTGCGTGTCTTCGGTGGACACTATGCGTTAAGGTACCGAATAGCCACATTGATGATAGGATTCGACACACAATCAAGTTGAAGTAAAATATAAAGAGAAAACAAAAAATCGAGATATGAAATTTTATCCTAATTTACCCTTAAACTAGGGGTACGTCCAGTAAATGATTTCACTCTAATTAGCACCTTGCACCTCTTGTTACATGCCTCAATTACAAAAAAAAAAAGATTATATATAATAGCAGCTATTCATGTGTCCAAACTGAAACTACTAATGAAAAAATACATGCTTAAATCGTAAAAATCATTTGGTGTTTAGGAGCGTTACCCTTTTTGAGACCCCATCGGAGCAACTCTCCTAGACCCCCGCTAGCTCAAGGTGAAGCGGGACACGTGCTTTTCTATCGTAGGGGAATATGACCACACTCCAACATCAATCATGTGTGTTGTCGCTGCTGTGATAAGAGAGATTAGACATGTATGCAAAAGTGCATTTTAGTTTGAAGTCAGAATCAATTTGATTCCACTATCCCACATATTGCTAAGATGGGGGAGCCCAACAAGGAAGAAAAAATAGATATTATTGATGCATCAATATTAAGAAATGGTGTGATTAGTACTGCATACATCACTCTTATTGAATCCAAAACCCATGTGCTTTCTTGTCACAAGGGGTATGAACTACACCCCAACATTAATCATGCATGTCGTTACTGTTATGATAAGAGAGGTTAGACATACGTGCAAAATTGCATTTTATGAGCCCACCAAGGAAGAAAAAAATACATGTTATTGATGCATCAATGTTAAGAAACAATGTGATTTGTACTACATATATCACTTTTTGTAATTGATTCCAAAACCCATATGCTTTCCTATCTCAAGAGAGTACGAATCACACCCTAATATTAATCATGTGTGTCGTCGCTGTTGTGATAAGAGAGGTTAGACATGCATGAGCCCACCAAGGAAGAAAAAACAGATGCTATTGATGCATAAATATTAAGAAATAGTGTGATTTATACTACATACATCACCCTTTATTATTGAAACCGAAACCCATGTGTTTTCTTGTTACAGAGAAGTATGAATCACACCCCAATATTAATCATGTGTGTTGTCGCTATTGTGATAAAAGAGGTTAGACATGCGAGCAAAATTGCATTTTATGAGCCCACCAAGGAAGAAAAAACAAACGTTAATGATGTGATCAATATTAAGAAACAATGTGATTTGCACTGCATACATCACTTATGAATGGTTAGAAGAGGACAAAAAATATTTTATGTGATGTTGTACCACATCCTAAATTAGAAAAATGACGTTACAAGTATCATAACTTTCGTACTATGCTCACTTAAGCGTCAGGATTTTTTTACGGATCACTTTAGTGCCATTTTGGTATTTAAAAAAAAAAACGATCACTTGAGTGCCTACGTAGCCTAGGTTTATTATAAATTGGCTGACGTGACCTTGTCGGGGAATTTCAATTCGTAAAACAAAACATCGTTTGCCCATTTTTTCCCCATACTTGACAAATTGGGGTTAAATTAGGACAAAGAACCAAACCCTAACCCTACCCATTAAAATAACTGGTAAAGTTACAGATGATTATCTGCAAGAGAGTGAGTGAGAGCCTCTGAAAACCAGATACGAGGTCATTAGAGAATTGATTGATTGGTGTTCTGATTGATGTGGCTTCAACCGAAGGGTCTCGTCGGTTCTCATCTTCACTGTAAGGCCTCGTCTTCCTCCCCCAAGCTCGAAAGCCGGGTCCCTTATTTGCCCATGCTTCTGATTTCGTCGTCCCAAGCTAGGGCGAACGAGAATTGGAGCATCGTGGTGGCAAACCACATGCTGAGACTTTGTTCTATTTCTCCATCGTGAAACCAAAGCTTTCTGTTTTAGCTCCACATAAAGAGAGAGAGAGCACGCTACATCGTTTCGTTCACTTTGTTAGAACGAAAATTTTCTACTCACTTAGGAATTTTTACCAGAATTTGTTGTCGAAGGCACTTGAGTGATTATTTTTCTCCAACTTGATACTTAAATGATTTGGCCAAAAAATTTTGGTTCCAAAGCGAGAAGCGTGCAATAGTTATGACACTTGTAGTGTCATTTTCTTCTCTTAGATCAAATAAAGACAAACTTTCAAACCCGACTTAGAATATTTGCATCTTAATTTTTTTAAGAGAATAGTGCATATCCAGGACATATATAGTATGTCAGTTATTGTTCATAGAGGCAACTAATTTCCTACACAAAAAAAGAGTTAAGGACATACCTTAAACTCATAGATTGAATATTGTAACATAGTCTTTTATGTGCTGGAGCTCTTAGTTTCTTGAAAATTAAAGTAGACTTCGTTATTTTTATTTTTTGCCAGGCAATGTCCTCTGGCAAAAAAATGAAGTCAATATAATGTAAATCCTATCTGTACATAAATCTAGGAGAAGATGCTTTTTATCATTGTGTAGAACGTGATCTAGGAGCTTCTAATGGCCAAACCAAAGGTCGTTGAAAAGGGTTAAGCCATTTGAGATCTTAGAGGGAGAGAGACAAAGGGCATCTATTGGACCCATAAAAAAAAAAAGGTGAGCTGGGTTGAGGCGAAAATGATCCGACCCAAATTGAATATTTGACTCGTTTTGACCAATTTCCATACTTAGTGACTCATATTTAACCCGACACATACCCGACCCGACCAATATTGCTAAACACTTCTATATTTAATTTTCAATGTAAACTTGAAGAGTCGATTTAGCTACACATTTTGCTTTTACTGCTATATTGGGAGCTTGTCCAGGTATTGCTTGACGTAAAACCAGCTTTACGAGTTGTACCTATTCCATTTGGTTAGCTGAAGTAATTTCTGGGGGTACCTATCCAATTGTCTTTGTTGCCAATAGAATTAGATATTGATTCAATGGGTTCAGACGGGACTAAAGGGAAGTTGGACCATACAATCCTATTACATGAAATGCATCAAACCCACTTGAATCTAAAAAAAAATTTCCTTACTATGTAAGCTAACTTCATCTCAACTCAATAAAAAGCGTCACAGCCTAGGTTTGGGCCTAGAAAACTCATACCCACACTAAGGTGAGAGCATAGAGTGAGCCAGTGCAATATCAAATGATGGTGAAAGAGAGTCATAGAGATAAGTTGAGTTTAAGTAAGTTATAAACCTATATAACATCATATCATCTTAGCTAACCAATTAAATAATTTAGCCCATTACATATGAATCAAGAAATGGGTCTATAATCCATTTTGACAAGTTTAGGATCAATAGAAAGGGTACAACTAATGTTAGGTTGCGAGGCAACGCAGGGTAAGAGTCAATATTCAAAACCCTAAAAATAGACTAGATAAGGTTAAGACTTTCCTAACAAGTTCTACTCCATTTGAATTCTACAACATCTCAATAAGATGGAGTAGCTTAGGATTTTAGGCTCTCTTTTTTTCAAACAATGAATAATTTATAAAATATTTTATTGATGATGATCACTCATATCGCTTACAAAAATGAATTAATAACGAATATTTTTTTATCAAATATTTAGATATAAATTGTCATCGAAAATGAAAATAAGTTTCTTTACTAAATATTTCAAGTTTTTCCCAAAAAAAAAGTTTCTTTACTAAATATTTCAAGTAATACAAGCAATCATTTAAATAAATATATATTTTTTCGAACTAGCAGAAGCACGCACGAGCCCTTCTTGGTACATTTGCGGAGTCTACGGTGGGAATAATTTACCCATCTTCAAAAGATACGAAAAGGGATGAAATGCGCACACCTAAATTGGCCAATCGACATCGCGATGGGCGAACCACTTTGGTCGTGACCCCACAGGAGAATGCACATGCTTCCATCGACCTTAACTTAGAGAGAAATCTATCCGGCAGCTAACATGGACGAATCATGCGTGGAAATCATCGAACGTCGAGGAAACAAATCGACTCTCGGGCCGCAACATCGCGCCGGACGGGATCCGAAAAGACCGGGAATCGAACCCCGGCCGTCCTTCCCCGTCCCACGAAAGGTCGACAAAACTCGTCTGCGAATTTTTTTTTCGAAAATCCCCCTAAATTCTAGCCGGTCGACGCGGTCGTTATTAGGACATCAACCGGTCCCGTCGAGGGCGACGGGACACATACGCTCTTGGGACTAAAAAACGTATCGGGGAAAAGGACTCATCGTAAATCGATTTCGAAATGGCAGGTGGCGGGAATGGGGTTGGGGGGGGGGGGAGTACGGACAGGTGGACGGTCGCGACTCGGTTCACGAGAGACGCCACGCAATCGATCGGACCCGTCCAAGATTGAATCAGTCAGCGGCCTCCACGTGTCCACGCAAATAAATAAAAGTTAAAATATATCTAGTAACCTTCCTTCGCTTTTTGTAATTTTAATTTTTTTTTTTGGGTAATGTTTTGGGCTATAAATTCGAACTCTGTACTTCCCAACTGCCAAATCATAATTCGTCATTTTGACCTGTTTGCCATTTCTGGCCCCATTCTCTCTCCTCCTTCTCTCTTTCTCTCTCTTCTGGTTACGCGTTTTGCTGCTTCCTCTGTTTCCGGTCTGAACCAACCGAACCTGCTTCTCCGATTTTTTCGCTTTCCTCTGTGTGGGGAAAGCGTAATCTTTGAAGATAAGCATTTGCCCGAGATTCAATCTTCGAAGCATACGAGCTTCCGCGGATTGTTTCCGGAGCTCCGGAGGGCTTCCCCACCTTCCATTTCATGGAGCGGGGTCGAGGAGAAGGCCACAACCACCGCCACCGCCGCCACCACCTGGGACACTCTCGCTCCCCCGCGATTGTCTGACACTTGGTCGGACGACGGGCTGATTTTCCGATGCCGTCGGAGATCGAGGAGTGCCTTGGGGCGGCATCGGCGGCGGTGGAGGAGGGCGGGCTGCCGGCGGTCGTGAACCTGATGGGCAAGTACGAGATCGGGCGGCTGCTGGGTCGGGGCGCGTTCGCGAAGGTGTACTACGGGCGGAACGTGAGGACGGGGCAGGGGGTGGCGATCAAGGCTGTGAGCAAGCAGAAGGTGGTGAAGGGGGGGTTCGTGGCGCACGTCAAGCGGGAGGTCGCTATCATGCGCCGGCTGCGCCACCCGAACATCGTCCGCCTCTTCGAGGTGCTCGCAACGCGGACGAAGATCTACTTCGTCATGGAGTTCGCCAAGGGCGGGGAGCTTTTCGCCAAGGTCGCCAAGGGGCGGTTCAGCGAGGACCTCTGCCGCCGCTACTTCCAGCAGCTTGTCTCCGCCGTCGGGTACTGCCACTCCCGCGGCGTCTTCCACCGCGACCTCAAGCCGGAGAACCTCTTGCTCGACGAGAACTGGGGACTCCGCGTCTCGGATTTCGGGCTCAGCGCCGTCCGCGACCAGGTCCGCGCCGACGGCCTCCTCCACACCCTCTGCGGCACGCCCGCCTACGTCGCCCCGGAGATCCTCGCCAAGCGGGGTTACGACGGCGCCAAGGTCGACGTCTGGTCCTGCGGCGTCATCCTCTTCGTCCTTAACGCCGGCTACCTCCCCTTCAACGACCCCAACCTCATGGTCATGTACCGGAAGATCTACAAGGGCGAGTTCCGTTGCCCCAAGTGGACGTCCCCGGAGCTCCGGCGGTTCCTCTCGCGCCTCCTGGACACGAATCCGGACACCCGGATCACCGTCGACGAGATCCTGCGCGACCCGTGGTTTCGAAAGGGGTACAAGGAGATCAAGTTCATCGAGGAAGACGATTTCGACGCCAAGGACCCTCTCGAAGACGGAGACAGCGCAAACAAGTGCTTGAACGCGTTCGACATCATCTCCTTCTCCCCCGGCTTCGACCTCTCTGGCCTGATCTGCGAGTCCGGGGAGCCGGTCCGGTCGGAGCGGTTCGCGTCCGCGGAGGCGCCGGAGAGGGTCCTCGAGAGGGTGGAGGAGGTCGCCGCCGGCGAGGAGGGCGTGAGAGCGGCGCGGGGGAAGGGGGACGTGGTGCGGGTCGAGGGGCATAGCGGCGAGCTCGTTGCGGTGGTGAGGGTCCGCCGGCTGACGGCGGATCTGCTGGTGGTGGAGGTCAAGTGGCGGGATATGTCTGGCCGGGGGATTTGGAAAGACAAGCTCAGGCCTCAGCTGGATGGCTTGGTTTACCAACCCGGCGAGCCCGTCTCCGGCGACTCGTGACGCGTTCTTTTCAATTAATTAAAGGGATAATTATTCTGTGATCGCCGGGTTTTTTTGTAAAGTTTTATTTTTACCCGGAAATATCTAATATTCGCCAGAAAAATTTCCCTGAAATAAAGGGTCCATGATCACTATCTTTGCAATTAAATTTAAAAAAATTAAATATATAAAAATAGCTGCTTCATGATCTTGACTATTGCGAATGAAAATAAGTAGGACATTACAAATTTATTTGGTTTAACTAAGGTTCACTCTCTAGTGACAAATTAATATATGAATTTATTTTTTAATCATAAATTTTTTTAAATTGATACACTTATGATAAATTAATCTTAAATTAGTATGTCTGTTATAAATTTTTTCTTGCTTAATTTTTGTTAAATCTAACCGTTTAAAGTGCTAATTTTTACGACACGTATGTACGAGTTTGAGATTTTTACCCTCGAATTATCATAAGTGTATTAATTTGAAATTTTTCGTGATATTTTTTTAAATTAATGGAGAGTAAATTTATCACAAATGTATTAATCTAGGATTTTTCATTATCAAATTTGTTACCGTTTGGAGATTTTGGGGATCAAAAAAATAATTTAAGTTAAATTTATCGCAATTGTATTAATTTGAGATTTTCTTAGTAAAAAAATTTTTTATGATAAATTTGTCATATATGTATCGATTTGAGATTTTTCGTGATATTAACTCTTTTACAAAAATCATGTTTGCTTTCACGAAAAAAAGTTTAGTCTTCTATTTCCTTTTTTTTTTTAAGTACAGGAAGATAAGCAACAAAAAGAAAAGAGCTTGCCAACCTTGTTTTCGAATTTTTCAAGTGGATAAGGAAAATGAATTTACCCTTTTTATTCCTTGCAAATGTGGACAAGAAAAACCCTTTTTTGAACCATTCCGAATTTTCTTGGATTGCATCACCTTGTTTGCTTATAATTAGGTTTTAAACAAAAAGCACTCTTTTCCTTTCCCACTAAAAATTGAAGTGCTACGCAATATCCCTCGAACTTTGGATGTTGATTCCCTGTCATTTTTTAAGGAATTTCTTTTTTACTGTCAATTGTTGTAAAACAGGGGAAAAAAAAAGGCAAGACTAAAGAATTACAATGCTTTGACCCAAAGAAAATAACTGCAATGATATTGATAGAAAAATGACTATCGATAACAATATTAGACAACAACAATTTGTTAAAAATTGGCAAATATAGCACTTTAATAGAACTAAACAATGTACTTTAAGAAACAGAAACACAAATTAAATACAAAGAGAAAGCCCCTCAATGCAAAAGGTCAAATGATAAAAATTGATTTCGTATGGTGTATATGTGAAGAGTTTATTACTATAAAGCCAATTGACAAGAAAAGAATGTAAGAAAAGGACGTCCAAACCCACAAAATGATTGACCCCACAAAATGATTGACCGATCTCTAATAGGAAAATAAACAATCATCTTTTCTATTCAAAAAGATAAAGCAGTCACACCATTAAATAAGTGACGCATTGTACTATTTTTAAATTCTAAATGTCATATCATATTCCTAATCAATTAAGTTTTTTCGAAAGTGATTTGTCTTTCAGAGTGCATCACAATTGATGGTGCCTCATTTCACTTTTTAGAGGACGACCCTTCTGCAAAAATTTCATGTTGAACTAACCCTATGGTCCCATGCCCAAACTTCTCAATTTCCTTTCTTGAATTATTTCCTTTTTGTGGCCCTTTCCAACTTTACTGATTTTCTAAATCTCAAGTGCCAATCTGCCACCCACACACACGCACAAAAAGGGAAATAAGTATATAAATTGACTCGGAAATGATCAAGAAACTTCCTATCCACGTTGAAGATGGGCGGTCCATATGGCTCACCTTTCTTAGCAAACAAGAGACATTCATTGCAGTGGGGCCCGTGCAAAGTTTGGTTTTATGATGGCCTTGCTTCAATTTTTGCTTGGTCATGGTAAAACGAGATCACAACAGTTAATCTAACTTTCAAAAAAATGACAATTCGAATTATCTTTTTATTTTTCATACAATACACACCTGATTTTTTTTCCCCCCATTTTTAGTCTTTCTTTCGAGGGAGAGCAAAACGTAGAAAAGGGTAGTTAATACACGTGTCAACAAACACAGTGAATTTAACTACAAAAAGGTTGATGAAAATAATTATGGAACGTCACGTGGAATCTTTTTGAAATTGCTCTTGCATAGTCGTATTTCGCTACAATCATTTTAAAGAATGTTACCGGTATAGGTATACGAGAAAAATCGACTGTAAAAGGTTTTGGTTATAACCAAATTTTATGATTCATGATCTATAATAAACAACCTAGGATATATCTCTTTTCAAATTTCATAAAATTGACTGTCTTGTCACAACTTTTCTGGCCTAATTCCCTAGTCCAGTCCCAATTTTACCCTGAACTTTTTCTTGAGTTAGAAAAATCCTAAACTTTAGGTCCAATCCCAAATTTACCTAGAACTTTTCTATGTCTAAAAAAAAATCTACTTTAGGTTCAATCTCAAATATTCCCTGAACTTTTTTTTTTATCCAAGGGAAAAATCATCAATTTTTTCACTAATTCGAAATCTGCCCCATGAGTCATCTATCTAGAAATTGTTGTTAGTCATTCATAATTTTCACATTCTATAAAGGTTTCATTTTGGAGATAATTTTTCACGTCACATTGCTTATGTGGATTTGTTATCTACGTGGAAATGTTACATCAAATTGGGATTGAACAAATCAAGGTAGGGAATAGATTGAAAGTTAGTGATTTATTTTAAATAAAACAAAATTCAAGGTAGATTTGAGGCTGGATATAAAGTTACTGTTTTTTAAGATGGAGAAAAGTTTGGGACGGATTTCAGACCAAACCTAAGATTTGAGATTTCAGACCAAACCTAAGGTCGGGATAGAATTGGTACTAAATCGAAAGTTAGGGTTTTTCTTTTTTTTTAAGGAAATTGGGCCCAACTTTCCATCTAAGAATTGCTGCGGAAAAGTCTTAACAGTGATGAAAAGGGAGTGAGAATAATTTTGGTCCTTCTAGATGAGGCATGAGCTGTATACTTGACTAGATGCAGGGCATAAGCTCAGCCCCAAAAATCATGTGGTGTTGAATCTCCTTTGGAAGTTTCCCGGTGCCCGCCAAAGAATACAAAATGTTATCCAGGTCCCATCCCAAGTCATTTCGAGGGTGTAGGTGTCAGGCTACTGATAAAATATTAAACTCCAAGAACTCAATTATTGATATAAGGCCAAAATTCATTATTTATTTGATATTTTGCTGTACATATCAAGATCTAAACCCAAAAGTACGAAGTACATAAAAAAAAAATATTTATTGCGATTGCGAGTCAGGATGGAGGGAGTCGGTGATGCAGTTTTGAGACATTTAATTAAGACCAGTAAGTGTAAAGCCGTGCATTATTAGATGATACTTTGCCCTACATATCAAGATCTAAATCAAAAAGGATTCCTCGTGAATAAAAAATTACTTCTTGGTTTTTTGGACGGAAAAGCATTTGAAGCAAAATTGAGATTAGACGTAAAATTTGGACTCCTTTTTAAGGGAATCGAGCATACCATAACATCACAAACTATATCTTCCCTTCACAGGTAAGCCCGCTCAAGGTGCAAATGAATCTTGAGTGTGGCTCAAACACAAAATCGTTCGCGATTGGCTCGATTGATAAATTTACTAGGAAAAGGTTCATTGTTGGGTCCTTCTTATAAGACGTTATTTATGATTGATCCCTCCTGTATTTAATTGATCATTATTCGATATTATAAAGACTATTTATTTGATTAAGAGAATATAAGCAGGTGCTTGATTCCCTCCTCGTGTTTCTAAGAAAACGACTCTGGACTTGTTTTTTGTCGACTTATGTTTGGTCGATTACACCGTGTACAGAATCTATCCACGTGTAGGGGAAGTGAAAACCGATTTTTTTTTTTTGAATTTTACACAGTAATCGCAGGTTTAATACAAAATCTCGCGACATTATTTTTTAAAAAAAGGCAAGTTGCTCTATCGGAGAATTACCAAAAAAAATCCTAAAATAATTTAAAACTATTGTTAAAAATTTGCCACTTTAACGTTGGTGGAGCCGCGTCAACACTGGTTGTCAAATGGAATGAACTAGCACAAGGGTTTAGCACTCAATTAGCAAAAAATAGGTTGAGAATTGAATTGATATAATTGCAATATGTTTAGAAATTTTTTGGTAATTTTTCATGCTCTATCCATTTAATTAATTTCGGTAAAAGTACGTGTACGGCATTTACTTTAGTGCAAAAACTTTCAAAAGTGCAAAGTTCTGAAAAAATCATTTATTTTAGTACTAAGTTCGATTTGAAGCATACGTGGCTCGCTGAAAAGTCTACGTGGATATTTTACATTAAAAATTTCAAACGACGTGTCTCGTCGAAGGTTGACTCGGTAATTTGAAGATCAAATGAGGCCGTTTAAAATCAGTTTGCCCAATCATAAACCCTAAATTCCCAATTGAACCCTAAATTGTGAACCCTAGCCAGCTGAATTGAATTTGAGTCCCTATTTCGATTTGGCCCCAAAGCAGACAGAATGAGAATGATGGTTTTCCACAAATGGTGATCAGACCAAGGAGTGAAGGTCCTGGAAGCATCAACGTCAAAGATCAAGGCCAGTGAAGGAAGAATGAACCAGCCTTGAGTACCTCAAATACTTTGACCAAAAAATAAGCAGAGCAGAGGAAGCCCAAACCAACGAGATCTTCCACAACATGAAAGGAGCAAACTTTAGTAACAAAAAAATTATGAAACAATCAAAAGTAAAGTAGCTAGCGCCAGAGGTTCGGCGATGGCTATGAGTGACTGAAGATGGCACAAGAAGCTTCTTCATCGCTCATTGACGTTGTTTCTAGACAAGGATAATTCATTTGGTCGGATTTTGGCCAAAAAATGCATACCTCATGAGGGCAAGCAAGTGATGGCGATAGCCAACCCAAGACCAACGATGGCAGTGACTCCACGAGTGACCTTTTGATTGGATTTCCACAGCGTGTAGAAGAGAGACACTCCTTCACACGAGAGAGGGATGACTGAGCGACGTCGTTTGTGAATCATAACACAAACGACGTCGTTTTTTCATTCATCCCCTTGTACAAGTCATGTCGGATTTTTACCATGGCAACTGCTTGTAAAAATTTGTCACATAAGATAATAAAATAAATTGTAAAACTCACGTAATTCATTTGGCCGGATTGGCACTGAATGTACAATTTTCTCCGAACTTTGTACTTAAGTGAACGTTTTGAAAGTTTTGGTACTAAAGTGCACATCGTACACAAATTTTGGCACTTATGATGTACTTTTTCTAATTAACTCCATTACTAAGCATTTCATGGGAACCAAAAACATTCATTGCTGAGTAGATTGCTTCATTTATTTCCCTAAAAATGAAAGAAAATTTTCAAATAAGGACTCGAAGTGCTCTCATTTTCTCAAATAAAAGCATGAAGTAGTCCTTATTTTAAATAAGAGCCTGAAGTGACTTCATTGTCTCAAATAAGATTTTGAAGGGACCATGACTATTTCAAATAAGGGCCTCACTTTGCTAGCCGGCTAAATAACTAATCCATCAAGAGCATTTTCGTCAAACTACAACTTTAACCTAATTTCTAGTTAAATTAAACTAAAAGAAAAAAAATGAGAAAATATAGGCAGGAGGGTAGTGCTTCTACCTATGGCCACTACCCTATCGTCGGTGGGCAGGCAGTAATGGCTGTTGGGGTCAATAGCGCCTCAACTAGGGTCGGCGACCCTGCTGCCGACACCGGCGTTAGGGTAGCGACCATGTGTTTCTTTTTTCTTTTTTTTCACTTTTAGTTTTTTCTAATTTTCAAAAAAATGAAAAATAAAAAAAAATAAAATAAGAGATGACCAAAATGCCATACTAATTGGTGAGTCAGTACTAATTGGTGAGTTTGGCCCTTTTTGAGATTTAGAAGGGCACTTCATGATCTTATTTGAAATAATGAGTTCACTTCAAGCTCATATTTGAAATAAGGTCAATTTTACACTCTTGTTTAAACAAGAAGGCACTTCACACCCTTTTTTGAATTTTTTTTTTCAAAAATGAATAATTCAAAAAATATTTTAAAATGATCATGTGTATTTCTTATCAAAATGAATGAGCAAGAAAATATTATTCTTGCCTATGAAAATGTTTAGACATAAATTGTTGTCGATTACGAATATATTTTTCGTTGACTAGCATTATAAGCGATTATTTAAAAAAATTGAAATCATCTATTTTTCGTGAGATAAATGGTCCCTGAGCAAATAAATCAATTCAAGATGATCCGAACATAACTTGTTCTTGTCAACTCTCTAGTTCATTATCGTACTATAGCCATTGAATTTCCTGCCGCGGGAATGCCAGAAATTATTGAGAGTCGCAACCATGGCAGAACTCAGCAGAATCATCTTAAGCACCGTGGAGAATTCCTTGAAATGTTTCGTCATAAGCTAAAGTAAGGAAAAAGGAAAAGAAGAAGAAGAAGAAGAAGAAGATGGAGACGCATGGCCGAGGCTAGGGTCTCCTTCGGATGTTACAGGATGGGTTTTGCACCTGCGACGCGATGTTTGGTCCGAATCACAATTATTTCGCACCGCCCCGACCCGAATATCAAGGTTGGCGAGCCCGTTCACCTCCATCATACTCAGATGTTGGTAGTTGGAAAGTCAGTCCACATGAACTATGTCATATCTGGGCGACACAGCACGAGCCGTTCAGAAATTTTATCCCAACTTGAACCAAACTTGGGGAAGAAAATGTGACCAATTAACCATTTAGCCAACCACCTTAGTGGCCACATGGTTACAATATTATTGACCCGCAAATTTGGCAAATCCTCGTTTCACCGGCAAAATGTGTGCATCATGAATAGAGAAGTCTCAAGACTTTATTTCGTGAAGACTCTTAGGCTCTGTTTATTTCGTGTGAAATGGATGATTTGGAAAATATTTACCAAAGGATAATCGCTTGTATCGCCCGCAATAATTAGTCAGTGATTTTTTTTTTTAATCTTCGACAGCAATTTGCAATTTTTCTCGGTTCAATGAAAGACAAGACACGAGTTAGTAAAACTTTTAGTCTCCGTTTAATTTGCAAAAAAAAAAGAATGATTTATAAAATATATTTCAAAAAATAATCTCTTGTATAGCTTGAAATAACTAGTTTATGAAGAATATTTTTATTATCGACAAGAATTTATCTCTAAATATTTTTGTGGACGACAAAACTTATTTTCGTTTATTCATTTTTTTTGTGACTAATATAAGTTCTCAAATTGTTTTTGAAAAATATTTTCTAGATCGTTTAGTTTACACAAAAGAAAAGAAAAAAATTATATATTCATTTAAAAAAATTAAGAATTTATAAAATTTATTCACATCACTATTAATTGTGCCACGCAGAGACGAAGGATGCTGGTCTTGGCGGATTATCCACATGGTGTTGTGAGCTTTGTGGAGCAAGGCAGAATCATCATGGAATTATTGCGTGAACGTACAGTCGGGACCTCTCATTGTGAATTACAGGAAAATTACATGACTATGTGGAAAAGTAAATAGAAATTGTCCGGTCTTAAAATGTCACCATTTGAGAAAGCAATCAGCATTTTGTCGATACGTGTTCATCAGATGCTCTCGGAATATTTGTGATGTCCTAGTCTGCCACAGCCTCAAGGCTTATACTTATCACACTCTCTTCTTTAATCTTTCTTTATATATACGGTTCGGCTATATAAGACAAGTGCATAAATCCCGACAATTTGGCAGGCATGCCTAACAAGGTGTAGCCATTCAAGGGCTTAACAAATTGCATACATTCAACAGTAAATCCATGACGAAATTGTGATTTTAACTTGTTCCTTTATTTCATGTGTTCACAGATCAGTACAATGTTATAGCTGACTACTGGGGATGCGGGTTTACAAAACAACCATAACTATAGACCATCACGCAACTATCTTACACTCAAAATTTTGCATTGTTCTTTGCAAACTCCACACCAATGTACATCCAAACACAAAAAAGCTCATCCTACGATCCACCCCCAACGCTGCTATTGCCAACGTCCAAACACATGGGAAGGGGACCCAAGAGCTCGTTGTCATCACAAACGATATACAAAGGAATGAAACGGTACATGACTGTGGTAGAACACTAGCCTAGTCTAACGTACTTGCAAGCTTCTTAAACTTCATCTCAGGACGATCCGTATTCACATAATCCTCCCAAGAGGCAATACATTCTCAGGGGACACCATAATAGAGGGTCAGAATAGCCGGGCAATGAAATTATTTTTACCTGAAAACCACAAATCAACAACAATGAGCTTGCGCCTCGCAAATGTAAGTCTAACCCAATAGCATGCAATTATTGAAACCAAAATACATAGCATCAACAATTCATAGTTTTGATGTACGCAAAAGATGATATTTGATTTCATTTGTAATACAACCTTGGCTCACAAAGATACTGTCCTCGCTTATAAATCTTTTTGCGGCATCTCTTACTCCAACAGACATTTCAGTTCGCATGAAGCACAAGAGAAATTCCCAAACAAATTGAAAGCATCTTATATTCCCTCTGGCTCCACGGGGCATCACAGGGGCAACTCCCAAATATATGGAAAGCATCCCTATGATGGCTTGTTTTTTTGACAAAAATGGTTTTATTTGAACTAAATAGCAAGTTGACATTGGGCTTAGATAATTAGAGATCATGAAGTGGGAGTCTAATAGTTTTTTGTGGTGGATTTGATTGATTTAATTCTATAACTGAAGGCACAACAATTTATTGAATCATTGAAAATTTCTTGAGTGATAGTTTGGTGAAAACGGTCTCAATGCGGAACTTGGTTTGCGGTTTAGACCACGAAGTCTTAAGCAGCCCATCCTAACTAGCCTACCCCTCTATTTAAGCCTTCTCCTCTCTCTCTCCTCATTTTCTTCCCCTCTTCTTACTTCATGGACAGCCTTCTCTCCCCTCCCCCCGCCTCGGAAAAAAAAAATTCTCTCTTTCTCTGTCGTTTCCTCTGCACAAAACTCCTTCTCTCCATATCTCTTCTTTGGCTGGCGACACCATGACTCTAGTGCTTGTCGATGGAGGATTCTTGAGCTCTCTCTAGCCATGCTCAGCCTGCCATGGCCTCGCTCGCTCACTTCCTTCTCGGTGGACTCGTGCATCATGCGCATAGGAGGAAGAAGATGGTGGTTCGAGCTCGTCTGAAAGGTAAATTGAGCTTTATTTTTTCCAACGCGACCATAAGATCGTGGGAGGAGATCCATGGCTCATTCGGCCTAATTTGAGTGTCGTTTCCCTTCGTTTTTCGAATCTAGGCAAGTAGCCATCTATCCTTACTACTAGATTGTTTATTAGTCGTTGATTTACGTGTGAATCATCGGTGTTTGAAAATGGTTATGTTCACGGATGGATGAGCTTGCATGGTAGGGACATTGATGTTCCATGAACGGTCCATTGCTTGAACTAGTTTCCCTAGATCATGAGTAACTCGGATATATGAGTTGATCGTTCTGATTTGGAGTCAGTTGTGAGGAATTGAAGTTGTACCCATGAGAGGGCAATTCATCCATAAGGTTAAGGAGGGGCTCATGAACTTTGGTACTTGCACATTGGTTTTGGGGCTTGGAGTAATGTCATGAAAGCACGGGTGGGCGGTATACAAGAGCTGATGGTCTTGATTGTTGATGGACTGTGATGAGTTGAAGTGGGAGTATAAAGAAGGAAGTTTTGCTAAGGGGTTTGGGAAAGGAATTTGGGAGGTTCAAAATGCGAGCGAGGTGAGTTCAGTGGATATAAGGTTATTGTCTAACTTGGAAAGATTGGAATATTCGACAAGTCGCCTATTAAGCCATCAGTTCCATATGAATGTATGCCAAGGTTGTATAAAGTGTGGCCCTAAGATCTTCATGCTCCCTATTATGTTTTTGTGAACTTTTCATGCTTATATTTTAAGTTGCCTTCTGTTTGGTATGCTGTTGCTTTGTGATATGCCAATAATCGCCTAACTAAATAGATGCATGAACGGTTTAGTCATTCAGCCAGATGTTCTTTCTTGCTAAGCTTTGATTCACTCCTTGTTGTTGCCGCTTTTTCAAATCCACAGGTTCCTACACCTTATGATGGTAGTTTGTCGATGAAGTTGAAGCTAACTTAGTACTTGGGGGTAGAGTTTACTTTTGTATTCATCCTAGTATATTTTCATTTTATTTGATTGGACAAAGAATAGATGTAACTAAACAGGCTATCATTTATATAAAATTAGATGCTTTTGGCCCTGTGTAGCCTTCACATGCTATTTCTTGCATGGTATATAGGTAGCGAAACCATATGATATGACCATACCCTATAGGTGTGCTTGCCATTTTCTTTTTCACATGCACTTGTCTTTCTTTTTGAGTGGCTTGCTACCTATTTTTAGATGGATTAGCTTTCACATATGCCATGTAATATCTATAATATCAAATTAAAGCAGAAAGCATAGAAAGTAAGTAGATGGCGAGTTTGGGTCGTCACAATCCTGTCCTCCATAACATCACTATTGAAAATATTAAAATACATTTTGGAAGAAAGTCAAAAAAAGAAGAAGCCTCAATTTTTGACTATTAATGGACAACTTAGGTGTGCTTAAGCCTCAATTTTTTACTATTGATTGTCAAAAATGGACAACTTAGGTGTGCTTGAGTTTGATAAAATTAAGTGTAGTCAAATAAAGACATTTAAGTTTGGCAAAAAATTAGGTATAGAATTGGCTATAAATATGTGTGGTTTTTCTTGTAAGTTTCATATCAAGGAGGAGAAGAAATAGAGAGAGAGAGAGAGAGAGAGAGAGAGAGAGAGAGAGAGAGAGAGAGAGAGAGAGAGAGAGAGAGAGAGAGAGAGAGAGAGAGTTCTTGTAAGAACAAGCTTAGAGCAAAGCTTGATTTTCTTTGTGTAAAACCTTGGCAAAGGTATTTTGTAGTATTGCTCTCTCATTTGCATTTTTGTTATTCTCTCCAAATTAAATCCTCCAAGCTTCCGCAAAATTCCTCCTTCTTTTTTTATTTGGTTCCTACAATCACGGGGTACCATCCCACTTTGCAAGATGAGCAAGGGAAATCGCCAAACAAATTAGAAGCATCCCGAATTCTCTCCGGCTCCACGGGGTATAAAGTAATAGAATGAGATGCCATGTTATGCATCCAACATGCGATTTACCTTTTTTGGCACCCCTTTCATTAGAAATCTTAAGAAATCAATAATCATGCATAACAGGCGAGATTTCAAAGATTCAAATCAAATAGAATTTCATGGAAACAAGTATGTTTTCAACCATTGACATATGATTCTCAAGTCAGCAAGATTTTAGGAATATAAATCAATTAGATTTCCATGAAAACAAAGATGCTATCAACCATCAACGTATAATTCTAACGTCAATCTCAATAGACTATAAAAATTAGAAATCCACTCGCTTTAATGCCTTGACGGCGAATCAAGGACAACAATGATGGGCGAATCCAAGTGAGTGACGACAGACCCATGGTGCGAGCGGCAACAAGTCTTAGGCATGTGAGGTAGGGCGTGGGCGTGCTTCAAAAAGGTTTTTGACGATCGAATAACGAAATGAAATGACATTAGGTATTATTTATAGGGGAGAAGCAGACTACCAATCAGCTTAGGGAAATTTACACGTGTCACCGTCGGGCTGTGCACGTGTGACATGTGGCATGCCATACCACATCAGACACATGCCGCGATGTGTTTCCACCGCCTAACACGTGTCCCCTAGCCTAGCCACGTGCTGACACGTAGCCCTTTGCTTGTCGGTGCATTCCCATCATCCTCATTTGGCCGAATTTTTACGTACTTGGCCCAATTGGGACCTATAATGTATAGCCCGGTCATCTTGTTATCAAATCTAAATTATCTCACGATATTCAAGATAAGATGTTTGGGGTTTTATGGTCATCACAGTATTGGTGGAAAAAAAATTAAAAAAATAAATCTATTACATTGATAATAATCTAGTCTTAATTTTTTTAATTAGATCATTTTATTCCTAAACGTTTTTAGATTGGTATGAATTGAGTCCATTCGATTAATTTTTAGCAGAAATCGCTGATATGGGCATTGGTCATCCTACATAAGATGACCAGTGCCAATGTGGACAAATTTAACAATTTTGCTAAATATTTTTTGAGTTTCTAACTTTCTGCCGATTAAATTACTTATTTTTTTTTTAGTTGCCAATTATAATTTGAGTTACTTACCAATATTTATTTGGTCTCTTTTAATTTGTCAACTTTTGTTAACGCTTATTGACTACTAATTGTCTTTCTTACAAAAACCTTCAATTTATCAGTCTTACTTGAATTTACAACCTTTATTTCTGTGACTTATTAGCATTTCTTCCATTAGTATACTAGCTTGCTTTGGTTTATCAGCACTTGTTTGAGTTTCTTTGCAACCTTTTTTCTAAAATATTTACCAAACTTGCTCCTATCAATTCACAAATTCATATTTGTGTTAGGAATAATGGTTTATTAGCGTTTATTTTTAAATTACCAATTTCTCTTATCTCAGAGAAGTTTATCCTCTACACCTTTTATTTCATTTCTTTCCAACGGATTTTTTTTTAAGGACGACTTATATTCCTTGCTTACCAAGATTTTATAAGACTGAGTTACCAACCTTTTTTTTTTTTTATGACAAGTTCTTCAGTTAGTCACCAACGTTTATTTGGTAATATTTTGCAAAGAAATATCTTACATATTGTCAATTTTTATTTACATTTCTTAACAATGCCTCGAAAAGTTGGTAAATAAATAAATAAAAAATAAAGCCAAAGAAATATTGATAACTAACTCCAAACGACTGGCACCCTTAAACTAGTTAATAACTTAACAAGAGAAAAGTTGACGTAACACTTATATTTAAGACACGAAAAATGAGAAAGATTCAAACTAGAAGTGGTCACGCAGCGCTACGATTCATCTAATCTTTAAGCAATAGGAATTACACTTTGGTCATTCTTTATTAACATCGTATAATAGTTTAATTTCTTGAAGACTGCTCTTTAAGAATAATTCGCAAAATTGTGAATACTCACATGCACACAACGATGATTATAATGAACTAACAATGTCTTGGTCCTTGTTTATGAGCTATATATACTTGCAGAAAGTCAACTGTGATTAAGAAAGTTGAAAATCGAAATTAACAAACCAAAATCATTATTTCTCTTCAGTTTCCCCCCTCAAAATTCTGAATGTCCACATACACGCAACAAAGATATAAATGGACTAAGAATGTCTTGGTCCTTGTATATATGGTTATGAGCTATAATACTTGACCAGATACAAGCATCAGCTCAAATCCACAAAGCATGTTGGCTAAGTTCCTTTCTAATTTTTTTTTTGTATGTACCAAAAAATAAGATAAAATACTATTTTGATTAGGGCTAAGCATAATGGACTAACTGAATTGGGAATTTGTTCGGATCGGCGCGAACCGACCGATTTGGTCCGAGGTTCTGGGTTCCATAAAATTGGAACCTGTTATGGTTGGTTCAATCCCTGTTTTAGGGGGAACCAAACCGACCGGATAGGATGGAATAATATTTTTTTAAAAAATTCCTAAATGTAAACCTAAACTTAAGATACATAGGATGCTTGGTATGACTTCTAAGTTTAGCGACAATGAGATGCAATTAATAAAAAGTGGTCATGTAAATTTGTCATTAACAAGAAAATTTAATGACAAATCACACAAAAAAGTGACCATCCAATGATTGGATAGCCTGGGAGCTAGATCGGACCTATCGGTCTTGTTCCCAGTCCTTGGTACTGGGAATCGGCCCTCCCTGTCCGATTCTTGATTTCACGATGAAATTGGATCAGTTTGGGAACCCAAAATTCTAATCGCAAGTCATTGCAAGGGAGTGGTTGTTGCATTATAGATATTGAATGTTAAATAGTCAATAATGATACAAGTGCAACTCATTATTAATTGATACTTTACTCTACATATCAAGATCTACACAAAAAAACGATTCCCCATGAATCCCGTGGGCTGCACCTTTTGCGATCTCTCCTGTATTTAAGCGATCATTGTTCGATATTACTAGAATTATTTACTTGATTAAGAGATTATTTTTATAGTGACTTTTGCCAAGAGAGAACAGATCTGATCTGGCGAATCCTCAATTTACCGTTAGGCCAACCGCCTTGGTGGTCACTTGGTTACACTATTGCCGATGCTCAGATCTAGCGAATCCTCAATTTACCTATACCGGACTAAATCTCTAAAATGCGCACAACACAAATAGAGAAAGCCTCGTGACCTTAATTTTGCGATGATCCAGAGTTCAAGAGCTCAAATGCTTCCCCACTGTTGTTCTCTGTGTCATTAGCTCAATGAGATTGTCCCTTAGGAGTTACACACGTAACTGCTTCTTGTGTGAGCTTATTTGTGCTTCGGAGTTAAAGGAGAAGCTTTGACACTATTTGTAGAGATTTTAGCTACGAATCATCTCATCATAGGTCGGTTTTTACTTGTCACACATAAGCTAGTACATTAATTAACAATCTTTATATCTTACTTTATTAGATCAATCCCATAAAATGATAAATTTTAATCTCAATTAATATACTTCACATCAGAAAAACTCTTACAAGATTAAGACAATTTCAATTGGACTAGATCTGTTTGGGTGCTAGGCCCATTTTGTTTTCTGTGGGCCTATAAGACAATCTTCCTACGTGCCCTTTGGAACTCCTAAAAACTTGGTCGAAATGAATGCTTTTCACAGTGGCTTGTCAATAGGACATTTTAAACTCCTACAACATTAGTGTCAACAAGTATCGACCAAAAAATTATTAATTATTTGACTCCTGGAATTTGTTGGTGATTTACTGACACTTTCAGAAAATCATCAATCTTTTCAACAGTTTAGAAATTTAAAATTCATCTTTCTCTATTTCACCGACCACGAACGTTTTCTTTGCCAACCCACCCATCGGTGACCCAGCTAGTTTGCCTTCTGGTCCTTTCACGAGAGGTCCTAAGTTCGAACCTCGCTAGCCGGTGATTTAAGCGGAGGATCGTGGTAGTAGGATGCTACGCTAGCCCTCTTGAAGGATTAGTTAAGATGCGTGATCCATACAGACGCTGACTCGGACACCTTCGATACAAAAAAAAAAAATTATTTTCCAACACTTTTTTGAATTTACCAATTGTTATATGAATAATTGTGAGGAAATTTCCATATCGTTTTCAATTACCTACTCTCTATCTGAGGAAAAAAGTACCAAAAATGTGATAAACTTATTGCATTAGTATTAATTTATACCTAAATATTTTAATTGAACGAATATAGTTCTAAACCTTTTCACATTGGTACTGATTAAGTCTATTCAGTCAATTTAGGCCAAAAATTGCTAACATGAACCTTGGTTATCCTACATGGCACAGCTGACGCTAACATAATCATTCTTTTAATTTTTTTGGCAGTTCTGTTGATTTTTGTCATTTTCTTTTCATGTATTCTTCTATATTCATTTTTTTCTTTCCTTTCTCTTTTTTTTTTCTTTCCTTTCTCTTTTTTCTCTATTCCTTAATTCCTTTCGGTAGCTCTGTGTGATGGCCAATGGTGGTCGCCAACCTTTGTTGATGGCTGAGGAGGGTTGGACGAGGCTAACCCTCTTCAAATCTAGCGAGGGGTGGCCTTGCCTAGCACTCTCTGGTGGCTGGTGATCTTCGTCGACCATCACTAAGACTAGCAATTGGCAAAGTGAACAAGGAAAAAAGAGAAACGAAGAAGGAAAGAAAAAATAAAAGACGAAAAAGAGAAGAAAAAATAATAATATATCCAAAAAATATTTAAAAATTAAAATAATATATAGGTCAGCGTCAGTAGTGTCATGTAGGATGACCGACATCCACGTCAGTAATTTTCAATCTAAATTGGTTAGATGGACTCCATTGATACCTATGTGAAAATATTTAGGAGTTAATCGATTCAATTAAAATGCTTAGAACTGAATTGCTGCAAGTACAATAGATTTATGATATTTTTGGTATTTTCTCTCTTCATTTGAGTTACTTATCAATACTGGTTTCTTTTTATATATCAAAATTTTTATCGCTTACCAATTTTTATATATCTTTCTTAATACCCGATTAGTTCGCTATACAATCATGGATGAAAAATCATCTTCTCTTTTCGACAGTTCACATGATAATTTTGTCTTTTCTTCGTCCCCCATCATTTTTCTATCAGCAATTTTTTTGGCGTCTACTTACCAGTTCTTAAATTTTTCTAGCATGGATAAAAAAATATTTAAAAATCCGTACTTTTGGCACGGTTTGCACATCGTAGGTAACATTCTAACAAAGGCATCAGAAACCAATTAGTTTCATGATCTAGAGGCATATGTCTCAAGCAACTGACTTGAAATTTGACTGTTAATGTATGTCCGAGTCCGTCGAGGACGAGTGATGTCGCCCCTGATAAGAAGTATTGCAAGACAATGGAGATAACCTAAGGCTACGTTAATTTTTGCGAAAAATGAATGATGTGAAAAATATTTTTAAAAAATAACCGCTTGTATCACTTGAAATAATTAATTTATAAAAAAAAATATTTCATTATCTAAAATAATATATATCTACACATTTTCGTGAAAGATGAAATTTTTTTCCTCATGTTTTTAAGGGATACATACGATTACTTTTTTTTAAAAAAAAGATTTTTTCAAATTATGCATTTTTCGTGAAACAATACACTCTCCTTATGTTCTCTTTTCTGGCCTTTTTGTCTGTCGTGGGGCTAATTTACCTGTGACAAAAAACTAGAGCATCTCACCATTGACTTAGGATTAATCGATGTTGATCATGATTATTCCAACATTCATTCTTTAGCCAAAGTGGCCATTCCCATCATTACCTAGACAAATCCTCACGATCCAAATGATAATATCGACTCTCCCCCATCTTCTAGAGTGGCTTTAGTCCCCGTCGCGATGTTGGCCAACGGCACGGATGGCTTGGCACTTCAAGGCACCGTTTCAGGTGAGACATTTATTTAGCCTTAGTGAGAAAAAAAAATATCCAAAAAGTTTTAAACTTATTGCGTTTTTGCTAATCCTGTCCCAAAATATTTTAAGTTTACCAGTTCAGTTCTAACTCTTTTTATCGTTTGCCAATTGGGTTCTGTTGGTCGAAAATCGCTGATGGGGACGCCATCCATCTTACATGTCATGACTGAAACTAATGTAAATAATTTTTTTATTTGAATTTTTCCACTAATTTTTTTCTTTTTTTTTTCTCAACGGCCAGTCCTCGTCCATGGTTGGCAAGGGCACAGCCACCCTCGATGGCCTCTTAGTAAAAAAAAAAAGGAAAAAGAAAGAGAAATAAAAGATTAACAAAAAAAAAAATTGTCCACGTTGTCAGCACCGGTTGGCTGTGTCCCATAGAACAATTAACGTCTATGTTAACGATTTCTAGCCAATAAGACTCAGTTAACCGAATTGGCAAAGTGCAATAGGATTAAGATTTTTCGGATAATTTTTCCACCGTGGTCTTTATTTCTTCCTGGCTTTCTTCTTCACTCCGCTGCTTGCCTCATCCCAGCATGGGCAGTGGGGCCACCGCTGATCTTGGTTGGGGTGTTGATGATGAGATCGGTGGTGGAGATCGAGTGGGAGGACATGAGGGAAGCGATTCGGGTGCTCGTGACCATAATTCTCATGCTGCTTATTTACTCCATAGCTTACGGCATGATCGGGGGCATCGGAACATACGTCGTTTTGCACGTCGGAGATTGGGGACAGAAAGTCCTGGGGAGGTACGAGATTTTGAGAGACATGGGGCAATGTAATCCCCACAATGACGCCTCGAATGCTGCAAATGACAATAGCGATCGAGGGGGCGACAAGGTTCTTGACGTCTGATTCAAAAGTAGATATGAAGTAGGGATGTTATTCTTTTTGTCCTAGAAGTTTTTACTCGCTTGCCAAGTTAGGTCCGAATACTCTCGATTTTGAAGTTATCTGAGTGGCAACTAAAGTTGTCGCTTTGATTCAGCAAGTGCGTTCAACCCAAATCCCCAAACCTCCGAACTCCCATCCTCGTCTGCGAGCAGTATTCTCCAAATCCCCAAACCTCCGAACTCCCATCCTCGTCTGCGAGCAGTATTCTCCGGTTTCATGTCCTGGGGACAAACGCCTCAATCAACAGCCGCAGCAATCAGCTGTTGAAAGTATCTCCAGCCGACATCCTCCTTCGGTTTCCCTTAGGCTACCTCGTTGAATAGCTCATCGCCTTTGGCATGATCCATGACAAAGTAAACCAGGTCCTGGTGGCCATGACCTCATTACGCTCCACCACATTCAGGTGCCTGATTAGTCTCATGACCGAACTCTCGCTGGATCTGATCGATTATTCCAACTTTCGAAACCTTCTCTTTGTCGATCATCTCAATGTCAACGCTCACGTTCACGAACCATTGCAAACCTTACTTCCCCAAGCCGCCATTTATGTCAAAACCCAAAAAGTACGACAGTAACTAAGTTTTGCGAGTGCTAGTTTCGGCAACTCTGATACATAGCAGCAAAAAGCAATCAATTTTGTGCGCGACTGCAAAACTCACATACAGATCATATTTAGTACTCAAGGGATTCACCCATCGCTCCCGCTATAGTAGAGAACAAAATCACTAGGATTACTCTGCGCAATATCTACCTTGAGATATTGGAGCGGGATGAGGAGCTCAAGTGCACCATCAATGTCTGAAGTGCCTCACATTAGTGAAAATAAGCGATACGCCATACTTGTTGCAACATTCTATTGCATCCTGGTCTCTAATGCTTCCACCAGGTTCTGCAATCACAGCAATCCCACTCTGACAAGCTTCTTCTACTGCGTCGTTCCAAGCTGCGCATGAACAGGACAATAAAGACCCATTACAAATATATAACACGGATTCAGCTTAGTACATAATCTACCTTGATATTAGATGATAGAGTTCAGATACAAGCATGAGAATTGCAGTTTTTAGGTATCGACTTCCATAGATATCATTTTTCTAAGCTGTACCAGCGAGTCACCACCTAACGATTTATTAATGTTAAGTAAGAGACCATCCATAACATTCATAAATGTCGCATAATGTCACAAGCAGCTTAATCTGCCACACCATAATTTGCCTAGAAATCACAAAACTAGCTAAGTGTCGCCCTTAGAGCCGTTGAGCGGTTATCCCCACTGAGAATTGTAGGCCATTCCATCTTTGCATGATCGCAAGTGATAAAAGAGATATAAGCTTGATAGTTACCAAATGGGAAGAATGCATCACTCGCCAAAGCTGCCCCCTTGACCTCCTCTCCGGATTTCCTCATAGCTATCCTCAAACTCTCCAGACGGTTTGGTTGTCCACTTCCCATGCCCAACATGCACTTGTTCTTGCCATGGTCAACAAAATAGTATTCAGCCTCTCCCATCAACTTGCAAGCGAAAGAGAGGGAAACAAAAAAGTAGCATGAGTAAAATACCTTCGCTATGACGATGGCATTGCTCTTGACATGCTTAACGCAGAGCCATGCAAATTCTGCATCTTCAAGCCCGCTCTCTTGTGGAGTCGTCCCCGAGACCACATTGAATTTGATGTCTGCGGGAGTTAAATCATCGGACTCCTGAGCCAGCCATCCCGCACCAACCTGTCTCAGTGAAAGCTTCCCCTTTTTGTTCTTCTTTGCTTCCAGGATCCTCAATGTTTTCGACTTCCCACGGAGAACCTCCAGACCCTTCTTTGAGTACTTGGGTGCCACCACAATCTCGTAGAACATCCGAGTTTCACCATCTGTTGGGCTTCTGAACTCCCGGATTTCCCTAGCCAAGTTCTACATGCACGGTAGGACATTGCAAGGTTAGTGTTGATGTTCAGCTCAATCAATTTTATCAAGTGAAAAATTACAATCCTGACTGAGCAATAGGAGACCCGCACCAACACCACTATTGTTGTTTCAATTTTGACGGATGCTCATGCTGAATGGGTTTTTAAGCTCAAATCGCACTCCTTATTATTTATCAGAGAATTATAATATATTATGGAATGTGACCATAGGCCTAACATTTAGCCTAATTCTACGCTCAAACTAATTGACTCAAGAATGAGCATAAGCCTCTTTCAGTTTATTATATTCGGACTCAGCGGGACTACTACAAAAGGAAATCAGAATTTTCTCTTTGTAACTTACATAAGGAAATAAGTATATACCTCATTAATTTCTACATTGAAGGCCACTATACCACCAAATGCACTGACTGGATCTGCTTTGACTGCTAATCTGTATGCTTCAAGAATATCACCGCGGGAAGCTACCCCACAAGGATTCATATGCTTTACAACGACACATGTAGGGTCGGTAAATTCAGATACACAATTCCAGGCAGCATCAGCATCCAGATAGTTATTATATGACATTTCCTGCAGCATTGATACATAATTTACAACAACTGATGGATAGATCTGCTATTGTGATCTGCTGATGATGTAAAAGAACTTTATGGAAACAAACTACGCTTGCAGTTGTTCAGAGACTTCTAAGGAGCATCTAATCTCATCTCAAAAACAAATGGTTATGATACTAAAAAGGAAGCCAATTAGTTCCCTGTGTTGCTAATCTCCTTTCCAAAACAATATTAGTGTTACATTACAACTAAACATGCTGCACCCAAAAATATGCAGATAGTTGATCTAGAAAAGAAAAGAAACTAGACGCTCCCAGAGAATGATCTGTAGAATTTTGTCAAACTGCCAACAAAACCAAAAGTATAAGCAATCCTGTTAGATAGAGTAATTTGGTATTTAAATGCTCTATATTTGCCATATTACATAGGCTAGCAATTTACCAAAAAATGAAGGGTGGAAGATCCTTATGCTGAAGAAGCAAATGAAGTTCCTGAGAGATTTGAAATGACGACCTCTTGCTCTAATGCCATATTAATTCCTTGAGGCCGTTGTCAATTTATCAAAAAGCTCCAGCTATTAGATGAACGTACTGTTGATTCGATTCTCTAAAAAAGTTCAATTTTAGAAACTGCCTCCTCTATCTAATGATGTTTTCAAATCTCTAATTACTAGATCCACTGCAATTTCAACTTCCTCAAAAGATTGACCTTGATGTAGACATATCACTTTCAAGGACTCACCTTTCCATGATGTTGGATTGCAGTTGCAATACCACCTCCATTAACCTCAGCAAGACTCTTGTCCACATAAAATTTGGCCTTCTGATGGGGATTTTCACCATAACGAAGAGAACTTTTAAGAGATAGAGGCACTGTTAAGCTGGGAGGGAATTTCTCTATCAAAAAGAAGAGTCGTCAACCTCTACATTAATCAGTTCAAAAACCAACAGGAGTCATCACCTACTAAAATTACTGAGCAACCAAGTCTCCATAAAAGCTCCTCATTTGTTTAATGTGTTTAGACCTACATGCACTTTGAATTGTCGTCAACCCCTACATTAATCAGTTCAAAAACTAACAGGAAACACCACCTACTGAAATTACTGATTTCCAAAGGAAACAAACCGGGATACATCTCAACCAAGTCTCCATAAAAGCCCCTCATTTGTTTAATGTGTTTAGACCTACATGCACTTTGAATTGCCCTAGTGGCTATGACATCAATTGATAACACGAACCAGATGAATACCTCCAGTTGTTTGTCTCCAAAGCCACTCTGACACTGCAGAATCATAGGAAGCAACATGTTGAAAGGCCTTCCAAGCAAGTTTTCTACGGAACTGTTGATCATCTCCACCATTCTTGAGGAACTCCAGCACTGCAGGGTAGTCATGTGAATCAACCACAACAAGGACATCCTTATGATTCTGTTGGAGACAAATGTCAGCATCAATTCAGATTACGAGCATATAATCATACTCAGTGTAAAAATTACAAAAAAATCTACCACATGCATATTAATATTTATAGGGGCAAAGCCAGCAACAGCTCTTCAAAAAAAGTGCAACACGTTAGACATACCTATTATAGTCTATAATCTAACAAGCATCACAAGGCAAACTGTTGTTTTAGCAAAAATGCACAAGAGAAACCATTCCCAAAAAGTAGGAAGCGAATCGGCAGCCACAATCTCAATGTAAAAGTTGACATGCTCTCAATTAATCACATGCCTGGTTTACTAGTGCCTTTGTAGCAAAGACATCAAATACAATCATATTCCCGCATACTTCCCAATTAAGATGGAATGAAGCATAAACGAAACATAAACAAGTCTAAGCCCTGATAATAATGAACATGAACATATAATAGTAAAGGACCTTTGCAGCAGCTCTGATCATGGCAGGACCACCAATATCAACACTCTCAATTCCATCTTCAAATTCAATATCAGCTGCAGAGGTAACTTTGTCGTAGAATGGATACAAATTAACCACCACTACATCAATAGTACCTGCACAAGTTCCATCTTGCATTTAATATAGTAGCATTATGCGGGACCATAGGAATGCCAAGGACATTGTATATTTTTCTTGCATTTAATATAGTAGCATTATGCGGGACCGTAGGAATGCCAAGGACATTGTATATTTTTCCCCAGAATTTCTAAGCAGACAAACTGTCAGAATGTTTCTACAAACGTTAGGATGTCCAAGTGTATGAATTTGTTTGTGGACACCTTAAATGCAGATGGCATAGACCTACAAGACAACTTACCAATTCCGTGCTTATTGAGAGCCTCCATGTGATGCTGTTGATCTCTCCTAGCAAGGATTCCTCCATGAATATGAGGATGCAAGGTCTTTACGCGACCATCCAGCTATCAAATAGAGTAATGAAAAATTACCAGTTAAAATATAAGTCAAGTTGCCAAAGAAGATTCTTCTATATGTGCCCACATGCAGAGAGAAGAGATGAAATTATCATATGCGTACGTTAAAGAGGTAAATCCTATGTCAAATGTCCCAAAAGGCAGAGATACACAACCAGTCAAAAAGAGAGGCACCATGAAAAATATTTAGAATCTACTAATTGAAAAATGTGATATTGAATTTAGTACGGAAGTAATTCTCCTTGGTGAGGTATACCAGCAGTCTGGCACGCATAGTGCAAATCTACATCGGATTTCTTGAGAATCAAGAATGAAGTACACTCACTTCAGCTTTCAGTAATACAAGGAGTATTTACAGAGAATAAGAAAAGAGATGCAGCAGGTTTTAAAGGTTCAACAAGTTTGTAAGGATAAATGGATCTCAAAGAGAAGCAGAAGAGAGGTTTGGGGCTCCAGGTGCTCTATGCCTGAGTCCAGGCAAGTTGGATCTGCGGTAATGAATTAAGGACAAACGGCACTCAATTTCACAACATAGCCCCGAAAATACAGTCTCAGTGGAGGAAATCTTTGAAAATCATGATGAGCATTAGTGACTAGGAATTTATTCATTTATGGGCAGGAAAGTCTTGAGTGGTCTGAAGGGATTAAAATATCCGATCATTGCCATCAAGGAATGGATATAGCATGACATTGTTAGCAAAAGCTGTGAAGATCCTAGATAAACCACTTGAAGCCAAGAGCGATTTCACGTCATACGGCATTAGCGCAGTGCCAATCTTGACTGTCATCGTCATTCATTGCCATTGGCCTCTTAAGACAAGGCAACCTAAGAAAGAAAAGAATAAACATTACAGGTAAGGTATAAATAACCAAACCATTTCGGGGAAGCGAGTAAGATGTTCCACTTTGCTGACAGACAACCCGGCATTTTCCAGAGCAGATGTGGTTCCTCCAGTTGAGACAATAGTATACCTAGATGTTTTTGAATCGGTTAAGACATCACGAAACACTTGTGTGTGCTGACACAAGAAGTACTTATGTCATGCGCACCCCTGTAGAAAAGGCACTATCCACAAGCAATGAGACGTGCCCAAAATCAAACAAAAACGATGAGGCTTGAGCACCTAAGCTACACATGCGCGTACACGGACACGAGAAGTGTGCAAGGTGAAGTCCTCACCCCAATTCCTGGAGGCCCTTTCCAAGAAAAGCCAAATCAGTTTTATCAGACAAAGATATCAATGCCTGCTTGCTCCCTAGAACATTGAAGAAACGAAAAAAATTAGATTTTTTTCATTTACGAACAGGAACAGGGACACGCACAGGAAAAAAGGAGGAGGACGCCGAAGCAACCCTCTTCATAATGCAAGGACCATATAAGGGTTTAAGATTTTGTTACATTGTTGACAGGATTGAGAGAAACATGAAATCCACAATCTGAAATGATAAAGATCAACGAAAAAGTTAAAGACGCGAGAGAAAGCAGGGGTTACGAGGAGCAGAAGGGCGAGACTCCGTGTCGGGCGCGTAGAGAATCTCAGCCTCCGCAGCCATGACTCTAATCGGAGCAGCAGCGCGCGACGAACGCGATCGAACCCCAACACACGCCACAGATATCTGCGATCCCCATGAGGCAAGACGGGAAGAGAAAGCAGATAGGGTCGAGAGCTGAGACTAAAAGCCACAAAAAAAAAACCAAAAGTAAAAGAGTTGCGCCGGAATTTCTACCGGGTGAGAGGTGGGAGGACAAGTTTTGGTCCTGTAAGTGGTGGAGGAGTGAAGAAGAGAGCTCCGGAAAGCGGCGGCGACGGCGGAGGAGGAGGTGGGGGCAGAGGGAGAACCCAACATTCTTACTCTGCTCTGCTCACAATCGGTGTTTGCTTTACTGAGCGTTCAAGCACACCCCTTAACTTTTCGCGCGGCGCCGCAAGACTCTTGTGCACGAGCCAAAGGGCAAAAAAGGAAAAAATGCTACATCTTTCTCTCAATTTGAGTATAAATTTTACTATTTAAATTTGTCAATTCCCCGTATTGTAAAACTATTGCCTACCGAAAGAATTTGTTCGACAACAGCCTTACTGGTAAAGGGATTGGAGGTGGGCTGGAGAGTATCAAGTCTGAGGTTCAATCTTCGTAAGTATTGCATACACATGTATATAGAAGAGATATACGAGACAACAAAAAAAAAAAATTTGATCTTCACAATCGGAATTATGAAAATAATGCATCCAAAGTCTTAGCGTTGGGGGTGAAGAATGAGTGACATAGAAATGAAGATACAACCGGTTTGTAAGAAGGCGTTAGAGTGATTTGTATTCGGAGTTTTAGGTTAGAAGAAATATATTTTAAAGATAGAGTTGGCATCGCGTGCATAAATTAATCATGAGCTAATATTGCTCTCCTCACAAGGCTGTGGCAGGTCGAAATGAATGCCAAACTATTCTGGGTGCATGAGAATGCTATTAGATTTAGCTTCTTCTTCTTTTTTTTTTCAAAGGAACAACATTAGAAGAAAGGCTGATCTGACGCTCTCAATTCGCAAGCCAGGCACCATACGGGTTATTTCACAGCCCAATTTGTGGGCCCGTGACAATAGCATATGTTCTGTTCATTCAAAAAGAGAGAATCAGTGTATTTTGATTTATTTCACTTGGCTATTTGGCAGTAAAAAATTGTCCATACACGAGCAATTAAATCGGAGCATGAATAATACCAAATTATTTGAGAAGTGGGGGTGAAATTATTTTTCCAATTATTGTATTGTATTCTTATATCAAAATACAATCGAATCTTAAAGGCTTTTTACTTGTGCGATCAAGACTATGCAATACTATTCTATCAAGCAATACTAATGCTTTGTAAACATAGTAAGCCACATTAGCCAAAAACAAAAATGATGAGAGAGAGAGAGAGTTAGTTAATCATGATTGGGTTAAATTTCATTGTGTTGGTATTAAGCTTAATCGTCTACGTGTCGTCAATCGATCATTCATCCATACACAAATACGAAAGTTTCGCGTGAATACTGACCCTTTTGATCGATTTATAACACACTTAAGTAGGTTTAATCAAATAGTCTATTATTTGCATGGGACACAAACACACATATATATAACGTGCGATGCCATATAAGAGAGTAAATGTCTATTTAATAAATGCGTTTAGGGGGTGCTTAGAATTCAAGAATATGACATGATTAATAAAAGCATCTTGCTCAAATCTGACTTAAAATTTTGCCACAACACTTATTACATGTAGAATTAATTGTCTGCCCCACCCACATCTGTATGAACTCATGCGAATATAATAATTATAATTATAATAATGCCTTCAAACACTCGGAAATTTCTCAGGCATGGAGAAAATCAGAACACAAAACATCAACAACATACACCAAACGGTGCAAGTTCAACTATAGTTCTCTGCAACATGCAATGTCATTCTGACCACATGTGCAACTATATCCTTATGGTAACTGCAATATCACTCTTCCATCCCGGTCTATATTAACCACTGTAATCATCGATAATAAGCCATGTGTCTCGATGACTGAAAAGGAGAAGCACCAGATAGAGATGTTTTCTGGGGCCGGGAAAGATTAGTCGCCGGTTTCTTCTTCTCACGCTTCGTCTCTGCCCGCAACCAAGCCTCGACTACCGAGTGAAGATTAGCCGAGCTCTTCAAATCGTCAACCTCCGTCAATCTCTCCGCCCTTCTCAATTCACCATCTTGGATGTAAACAAGATGAGTTGCCCACGTCTCCAGCCCGTCGAATATGTGTGTCGCATATACTATTGCAGCTCCTCTCTGTAAATGAGATTTTTAAGGGTGAGATAAGAGCACAAAAAGAAGCACAAGCCAGGAAACACCCCAAATGCTTGACACACACACAATCAGATGTATATGCAACAAATAGCAGATAGTTAGCATGCTTATCTATTTTGGTGACGTCAAACCATACTTCATATGTAAGCAAATGCTCAATCTGTCACTATCACCGTGTTAGTATCCATAAGTACTGAATTTGGTCACCCTTCTGAGTCTTGTAATCATAAGAAGTCAATGGCAAAGCATTGGTTGCCTAAGAAAAAGGACGAAGTGTTTGAAGAAAATCACTCTGCTAAAGCAGTCGATGTTATATCTAAGAAGGATGAGGACATCATTGGCTCTACTATGAAAATAGCAACTTTGGAAGTTGAGAGAGCAAATAAGTTTCAGATTTTGTCTAATGAGGCAAACTTCAGATGATGAACTGGCTGACATGCCTGATCTGATAGATGATCCCATTGTCAATACTATGGATGCGATTGCTATCTTCCACAAAAGTTGATAAGCTGTAGCCGCATATTTCTCCTATAAGAAACAAGCCTTCAAAAAGAATTCATCTGCAATTTTGATGAACATAATACAGCTACAAAGAGGTAGAAAGGGATCTTGGAATCTCTCTCCCAACTTGAAGAAGTTTGCTGCTGCTTCCAGCTCTTCTTTAGTTCAATGAGTTTCTTTTCATGGAATATTCGAGGCTTTAATAAGTCTTGTAGAAAATAGGAGGTTAAGTCTCTAGTTACGTAGCATAATGTTCATTTCTTTTGCCTCTCCAGAGCCCAAGTTCAGGAATTGAATGTTGATGGTATCGTGGCATCAGTTTTCCCCAATTGCCATTAAATTACAGACTATTCTTTCCATCACCTTGCCAGAATTTCAATTCTTCATGAAGATGCTGTTCAGTTCCAACTTATGTTTGCTTGTTCCCAGGTTATGCACAGATCCATTTTTCTTCAAGAAGATGTTTTCTTTTAGCGAGTTTTATGTATGCTTCAGATGAAGCATTTGAAAGGAAGTCATTATGGTAAATATGTCTGCTTTACACAATGGTGCTTCATTACCCTGGGTTGGTCTTGGGGAAATCAACACAACAAGGATCTCTCTGAAGCAAGCAAGTCTGCTTCTACTCATGCATTGGACATAGATGATTTTAATGCTGCTCTGCAGACATCTGATTTACTTGATCTCAAGTATATTGGTTCCTTTTTTACTAGGACCAATAAGAGAACTTGATTTTGAGGAAAGAAACCTAATAGAGTTCTGGTAAATGATGCTTAGTTAAGCACTTTTCCTCGCTCTAATGCTGAATTTGTTCCAGCGGCGTGCTCCGATCACTGCTATAGTTTGGTCAGATTGAAAGGTGCTGATATGGCTCATCCAAAGCTTTTCAAATACTTCAGCTTTTGGAGCAAGCAAAACTATGTTCAGTTTCTATAAGAAGCATTCAGATGCCAAAAATTAAAAGGGCATTACAAGGACCAGATCAACTCAGTTCTTCGGCAGGTTCCGCAGTGTAAAGTAGAGTTGTTGTCTCTTCAGCAGGATATTTTTTGCATGAGGAATTTTCCCTTCAAGCAAAACTCTGGGAATTACAGAACTATGAGGGGTCTTATCTTCGACAAAAGTCAAGGATGACTTCGCTAAAGCTAGGAGATCAAAATTCTAGCTATTTTCATGGATCTGTTAAAGTCAGAACCTCAAAGAACCCTCTTACTATTCACTATTCTGCAGATGGCACAAGGACTGATGGGCAATATCAATAGCGAATGAAGCAGTATCCTACAATAAAGATTTATATGGCACTCTTGACTCTGTTGTTCCGGTGTCTCACTTGCCAATTCGTCTTTTATGTCGCAGCATGAGCTGCAAATTTCTTCGCAGGAAAATCTTGTTCTGCCTATCACCTCTTAGAGATTATAGAATTGGGACAAGGCACCTGGTCCTAATGGATTCTGTGCAAATTTCTTCACTAGTGCTGGGCCTGTTACTGGGGATGAGTTGCTTTGTACGACTTCTATCATTCATCTAAATGCTCAAAGTGGGTTAATGCTACTGTTGTAATCATTGTGCCAAAAACATCAAATGTGGCCAGGATGACTGAGTTTAGGCCTATTCTTGTGACTAGATGCATCACAAAGATACTAGCCAATAGACTCAGGAAAATACTGCTTGATTTTATCAGCTTGAATTAGTTCGCACCTGTGAAAGGGAGAAAAATCGGGGATAATGAGCTATTAGCTCATGAGTTGGTGAAGAATTACCATAGGGTTGGCATTTCCCAAGATGTGTGGTAAAGCTGATCTAATGAAGGTATTTGACTTTATAGACTGGGATTCTGCATTGACTACTCTAATCTCTACTGGCGTTACTACTTCGTTTCAGGAATGGATTAAAGTCAGCATTGCAATTCCATCCTTTTCTATCAATATTCTTGAAGGTTATTTTCCCAGAGAAGGGGTTTAAGACAAGGAGATCCCCTATCTCCATATCTCTTTGTGCCTGTTATGGAGGTACTTTCTAGCCTATTAAATGCTGCTCCCAGAGTTGGGTTTGTCAACTGCCATCCTTTGTGTTCAAGAGTCCATCTTACTCATTTATGTTTTGCTCATGATTTTATGGCGTTCTTTGAGGGTGATGCTGATTCTCTGAGGGAGATTATCAACATTATAAATTACTTCAGGGCAATTGCTGGTCTCAAAGTGACTCCTGCCAAGACTGAGGTGTTTCTAGCAGGTCATACAGAGAAGCAGGCGGCTGAGATATTTACATATTTGTGGTTTCGAGAGTGGAAAAGTTCCTGTTAAGTATCTTGGCGGTGCACTTATCTCTGGAAGACTATCTGATAGAGATTGCAAACCTTTTATTGATAAGGTTACAGCTAGATTAAATATCTGGACATCCGAAAAACTCTCTTATGTAGGCAGGCATCAGTTGATCAAAGCTGTTACATGTAGCCTCATCAACTATTGGTGCCAATTTGAAAGTCATACATGCAGTTGAAAGAAAATGTAGAGAAAAGGAGATTCTGAAACTCGAGGAGGGCAAAAGTTAGCTGGGACCAAGTTTGTTTGTCAAAACGTAAGGGTGGTCTTGGGCAAAAGTTAGCTGGGACCGGGCTTGTTTGTCAAAACGTGAGAGTGGTCTTGGACTTCGAAGAAAAGTGGAGTTAATGGAGACAAAAGATAACTGGTTATCAGTTTCCTCAAGGGTGCACAGAGCAGATCTCAGCCTCCTATTAATGAAGTCACTAGCTAAACCCGTGGCAGGAGAAAAGGCACGCAATTACCTGATCACACTCTTCCCTCAAGAAATCAAGGAAATCCATCCGAGTGACAACATCCAGATCGACAGTAACCTCATCAAGTAGAAGTACCTGCACATATATCAGAAGAAGAAATGACTACATTTGTCAGATTGACACTATTAGCAGAGATAATGGATAGCCACTTATATGGCCAATTCCCATCTTGCAAGATGGCATTGTGAAGTTAATGAAGATCCGAGGTAAAGCTTTCAAGTCAATAATCAAAGAATGCTCAAAATATCAAGATATTGGCCCTGCACAGGCCATCAAGCCATTCATGAAAACAGGTCTAAGCCAGCCAACTCTCCATGAACTGAAATATTGAATTTGCAAACTCACTGTATGAATGGAATTACCACTCCCCCAAAAATGGATGCCCATCACCGATGCGATCACATTGACATATCAAGTTTGAATTGAAATATTGAATTTGCATACTCACTCAAATGCAATTGCACTGCCTTCAAAAATTCACCAGCCAAATATGGTCATCACCGGAACAGAGTCGTGACACAACTAATGCCATTAAAAGACAGTACCTAGGAGATCTTGGGTCCCAAAGACTTCAAATAAACAGCCATTAAATGGATGAAGAGTCTTTTCAATCTTAAATTGGTCATTCTTTTCTTAAATTGATTAGGATGTGGGTCCACACATCCCAACCACATCCTAATCAACTATATGCCCTTAGCATGAATACAGTACCTGAAATGGATGAAGAAGACCCATGCAAATCTGGACACGCCGACGCTGCCCATCTGAAACCTTGTGCATTCTCCATTGCAGATCGATATCAAGCAGCTCAATCAACTTTTCTCTCCTTACCGGATCAGCCCCTTCAACTGCCATGATCATAATTGAAAAAATTCAGATTGGTTACTTTAGCCGGAAAGGCATTTCCAGAAGGTTGTGAAGCACAATTGTCATAATGAGTGGAGATTTTGACAAATAGACAAGTAATAATAGTAAAAGAAAAGGCTACTCAAGACCTTCCTTTCTCTGCCCCCCACCCCCCAAGATGACCAGCCTCCTCTCTCTCCATCTCTCAGAGGACAAATGCTGCTCAGAGTTCTTCATTTACCAGGATTTCTTACAACTCCAGAAGTGCATAGAGGGAAATTAAAACATACAAGCAGGCTATTTTTCCAGACTGACCTCCAAATATCATATGTTCTGCGGAGAAGTCTCCCTGTAGTGGAATCTCTCCCTGAAAATTTTAGAAGGAACTTGCTTTATACATGCTACAGAACTGACATAGAGCATGTTATCAACGAAACCTATATGACCAAGACAATCGCTGCCACAAACTCAGAATCTGTGGCAAAATATTCAAGGGTCTCTTAACATTAGCAAACAAACTATACGAAGCTTTTGAGGGTGAAACTTAACAGAGAAAGGCGGAAACAAAGGAAGCAAAACCAGAAAGTGTAGAGCAAGCAAAAAGGAAGATTGTTCCAGACTCAGGCTATTGTAGAGCTAACATCCGCATAATCCCAAAAATATCTAGATTTTCCTCGAGATTTAATTCTCACAAGTTGGAATTCTCACAAACTGGGATATTTAGATGAGTCAAAAGGTCTTGCATAAGCGTGCAAGCTACCATTACTGGGGTGAAAAAAAAAAAAGGTTTCTTTGATCGGATTAAGGCAGCAAGTGGCATGCAGCGTTACAATAAGACTGACAAATTACAAACTAAGCTATATTCCACTAAACGGGTTTGCTTTATATGAACTCTTTTTGCCATTGCTTTTAAGCATGGAGCCTTACTTCATCATTCAGATAAGAGGTAGAAGCATCACAAAGAGCCAGGATAGTGCTGCCATTAAACGACAGAATCTCGCTCAAAAGAAAAAGGAGAGAACTGAATTTCAGCTGAAGCTTTTTGAATATGGTTCTCTGAATTTTTCTCTTGTACTTGGGGATTTTGCAAAATCTATCATTAAATTGCAATATGAAAGAAATGACTGACCTAAATATATCATGAAATTGAGAAGACAGTAAAATTATTCCAATTGCCGGTCTCCAAATTTTTCTACTACAGCCAACAAGACAAAGCTGAGAGCCTAATTCATGTCCCTTTGGATCCTATAGCAACCTCATCTGTCCTATAGTCTCATGAGTTATACATGTGCCATTGCTACCAATTCTTTCCCAATTAATATAAGGTAAAAGCACCACATTTCGGAAGAGGGTCAGGGAACTCACAGCAGAGCCAACTGTTTTACTCCAGGATCCTCCCAAGTAGGCCAAGTCACCGCTGCAGACCAATTTAGTATCATGAAAAGCAGAGCGATTCAGCACACGGACTACGTTCTGTCCCCCGACCATGTGCTTACCCGCAAGAATTTTCAGTAAAGTGGTCTTGCCTGCAAAAAATTATGTACAATGAAGGGTGAATTCAAAGACCCAAGAAGGACAACCCGACTTCTAAAGAAAATGCGGTCAATCTAATTTTCAGTAAAGTGGTCTGTCCTATAGTCTCATGAAAATGCCAACCCCAATTGGTTTGGAATAAAAGTGATGTTGATGTTGATAGCACTGAAGAGGCAAGCAACTTCTTAGAACAAGATCCTTCTATTCGGCATCGAAGAGTCACCCATCTTCCACCATAAAAACTACCAAATGGAAATTAGGATCCAACCAAGTAATTCCACAACCCTCAAATGATCATGCAGGAAGGAAGCTACAACGCTTTAATTCTGCAAAACTATCTCCATATAAGCAAAATTGGCGTACCCAGGTAACAGAATTCCACAGAACCAATAGCTATCAGATCACAAATGGGATGCGGCAACAACGGTATGTATCAAACTAAAAGGTGCCAAAGAACTAGGGACTGAACAGGGATGCTAGAACTAGCGAAGAGAATCAAGAGAAGCGAACGAAGAGATTGTCACGACAACGAACGAACCCGATCCATTGGCGCCGAGGAGGAGGCAACGAGATCCAGGAGACACGGACAGGTCGAAGTCGAGGAAGAGCGGGGGCTGCCCCTCGTACGCGAATTGCATCCCGCACACCCTCACGCTGTCTCTCTCCCCTCCGTCTCCATCTCCGCCTTCCGCTTCTCCTCTTGGCTTGGCGACATCGCCGGCGCCGACCATTCTCACTCCCAAGTCGCCGCCTCTCTGTTGTTTCTGGCCGAACCCAAAAGCACCCCTGTTTCTGCAAACTCGCTGCAGCTGATTCCGTGAGCTTGCTGGTGGCGTTCACGTACCGATATATACACACGGGACCGACTGAATTTGCTCTCGTTTCACCACGTCGACGTCTGGGTTCGGTGGGGGTCTAGGACTATATGCTAATTTACTATGCTCCATTGTGGTCTGTCCCCACTTTTCGGTGGGGCTGCAGTCGTGCTCGTTCTCCAGCCATCGAAGAAACAGAGTAACAAAAAGGCTAATGTGTCATTCAACAAAACGAAACAGGGCAACGTGCGCATTGCTCCCCTGGATTTTGCTCAAATTGCAGGCTTCGTTTACCTACCCTGAAAATGATATCACGAAAAACTCCAGACTGGTACGCCTGTCACAAATTTATCCAAAACTATTTTTTTTACCATGAAAAACCCCAAACTAGTACACTTATGACAAATTTATCTCAAACTATTTTTTTGACCTCAATAAACCCCAAATTGGTATATTTGTGACAATTTTACCCAAACTAATATATTTTTGACAAATTTACCTTCCGTTAATTTTTGTTAAATTTAACGTCGAATTGCTTAGTTGGATGGCATGTGGCACTTCACAGGTATACCGATTTGAAATTTTTACCCTCTGTTTATCACAGGTTTATCAATTTAGAATTTTTAATGGTACCGATCCAATTTAACAAAGGGTAAATTTGTCATAGATGTAATAGTTTGGGGTTTTTTGTGGTAAAAAAAATAGTTTGGGGTAAATTTGTCATGGGCGTACCAATTTGGGGTTTTTCGTGGTCCAAAAAATAGTTTGGTGTAAATTTATCACAAGTGTACCAGTTTGGGATTTTTCATGGTCAAAAAAATAGTTTGGGGTAAATTTGTCTCGGGTGTACCAGTTTGGAGTTTTTCGTTTGGGGTAAATTTGACTTGAGTATATCAGTTTGGAGTTTTTCGTGATATTAACAAAAAAAAAACAGGTGCAAGAGACATTAGCCGCCCACGTCACGGGGATGGTCGGTTTGCTCACGATCTGAATCAAACTGGTGGCCTCCCAGAAGATGGTCGACCATTTCGCCCGCGGCGCCAATTAGGGGTGAGCAAAAAAACAAAAATTGATTGGATCGGGGACTGCCTGAACCGGATCGGATAGGCGCGATGGTGCGGCCGGGAACCACCACGACCGATGAGCGTCACTCGGCGCATGCACGTCGTGCGTTCCTAACCGGTCGCAGGCGTAACTCGCACGACGCTCCTCGCCAAGAGACCCGACGAACGGATCGAGCCACCGCTCATTTTGCTGGTTGTTATAACGCGTGTATTTTGAATTTGCAAAATCGATAGTGTCCCGCGCTCGATTCTCCTAAAAGCTTTGGAATTTAAAGTGTGAGGGATCAAAATGCTTGAGAAAGAAGTTGAAGTCGTGGGCACGGTACGACAGTCCCGAATCACATGTTGTTTGGCTCTACGTGAATATGTGTCATTTGCAATTTCTTTTTTTTTTTTGTTTGTTGCCAAAATAGAGAGAGAATGCAAGAGAAGATATTGTCCAGATTCGTCGAATGTAGGAGACTTAAATTCATAACTCAAAGAAATTGCAATTTTCGAAAAAAAAAATTTATCCAAAAAGTCGTAACCTGTTGAGCTTTTGCCAATTCAGCCCTTGCCTAAGGCGGGTAGAAAGAAAAAGAAAAAAATGAAGGAAAAGAAGGAAGGAAAAAAGATAAACAATAGGAAAAGAGTCAAGATATTATTGAAAATTGTTAACGTTGGAGCCGCCGGTGCACACGTTAAGATGGTCAGCATTAGCATTAATAATTTTCGGCATCAAAATTGATCAGATGGATTTAATTGGCAAAATTAAAAGGTTTATGATTTGATTGACAAAAATGCAATGAGTTTAAGGCTTTTTGAACAATTTTTCTGAAATTTCCTTTTAAATTGCAATTGATTACGATTCTCACATGAACTAAATTGGAAAGAGCTTATGTCGAGCAATTTGATTGACAAATCTCATTATGCTTATCATTTGCCCATAATAATCTTGCTAGCCTCAATGCACAAATTTTACTTGACATTAGACTCAAAAACTGTCTCGGTTTACCACTGCAACCAAGAACAAAGAGAGAGAGAGAGCACGCGCGCAAGCGGCCATCATGTCGATGGCCGCATGAGCTACAAACAACACGCGACCACCGTCGCAAGCGGAATGGTCCCAAGCAATGCCCATGGAGGTCACTAGCTCCTCTCTCTAGCCTTTTTTTTTTTTTTTGGCTTTTGTAATATACTTCCTTTCTAATTTCGTTATCCAATTGGGGTTCATCCCACCCTTGGAGCGCAGATATTTGGCAAAGCCTAGGTCTAACCAACAGAACATTGAACCTTTGTCGAACACCTAAACATCTTTAGAAGCACAAAGCTAGTAGTAACACTTAAAAAAAAAAAAAAAAAAGAGGAGGAAGCACGACAACGCCTACTTTAGTGTCAATATTTTTTGTGGATCACTTAAGTGCCAAATCGGAGAAAAAACCAATCACTTTAGTGCTCACGGTAAGAAATTCCGATTAACTAATTACGTGTCATTTATTTTTAACTTTTAACATTACTTGGCAATTTACTAAAAAAAAAATTTCAGTGCACGTGATGTCCACGTGGACTTTTAAACTTAAAAAATAAGTGCACGTGACATCCACGTGACATCCTAATATGGATCAACTTGACCTTATGTTGGCTCAATGTGTAGGTGACAGAACTTGCTACATAAGATGAAAGGGAAGGTCTCGACATACAGAGAGGAGTAAAGTTCATCGGTGATGCCACTCATAATGTGGACTTGGTATTTACAGAGAGGAGAAAGTTCATTGCTTTATCCAAAATTCAAAGTAAAAAAAAAAAAAAAATCCTTGCTATGATACTATCAAAGTGGAGAAGCATGGTGTGGATGGTGATCTATGTTAGCATGAGACGTGCTATGAGTACCCATTGCCCATGACCAACAGGTCCAACACAACATCAGGACGCAAAACACCATACGCATTGTTGACAATCAAAGCACAATTAAGATGCAACCCGATGTAGTAGAGTCAACTTCACTTGAGTCTTACTAAGTGCCACTATATGTACGTGCTTCCAGGCCACTTGAACAATAGCAACAATCACATGAACAGGATCCGACAACAAACGTAAAAACACACCACAAAGCTAGAGAGTACTCGTTTGTTAATCCTGCGGCGAAGTGACAGGCAAAGGCGAATCATGAGAAGGATGTGATTCTTCTTGTTCCAAAAGCAGCTGGTGCGGCAGTGGAGGTGGTGTGGGCGGCGGCGGCGGCGGTCGCTCCCCTTGCCAGGTCCAGATGATGTCCTTGAGAGCCGGTCTTATTTCCTCCTTCAGAACCTTCTGATACTCCATTGTGTCCCCGCTTGACTTCTTCATCTCCACCAAATGAAACGCCGGAGTAATCTCAAAGATTTCAGCATCGAAACCGAGGACACCCTTTCTTCCAGCCTCGGAGCCTTCGAATTTCATCACTCCAGCATCCTTCTTCTTCACCTTCAGCCTCAGGCGCTTGGCTATATCCTCAAGCTTTGAGATTATAGCAGAAGCTGGTTTATTCACTGTGAACCGAACTTCCTTTCTTTGATCCACTCCTTCAAACAATCCGGACAAGTCAAATCCTGCAGAACATGATATGATGTCAAAAGCATTCAGGTTGCTAAGTTGCAATGGTTCCTGCTTTGACTCCGTAATGGTATTTTCACCCCCATCAGGACTGAATAATGCATCAGCATCAAGAGGCGGCGCTTCTTTCACTTCTCTTACGATACATATACTTCTGGAGTCTAGACCTTTCCGGAACCAAGAACTCTCCATAATCTTCATCATTGAAATTCTTGTGCTTGGGTTTGGATCTAAGATCTTCGAAAGGAGTCGACGCACATCCGGTGCAAACCAGTTTGGAAATTTGAATTCTCCTTTTCCAATCTTACGATACATCTCCATGAGATTAGATTCATGGAAGGGAAGGTAACCAGCCAATAGAACAAACAAGATCACGCCACATGACCAAATATCAGCTTTAAATCCATCGTAACCCCTTCGATTGATCACCTCTGGAGCAACATAAGCAGGGGTCCCACAAGTTGTGTGGAGCAACCCATCTTGACGCTTTGATTCAGCAAGGGCGCTCAACCCAAAGTCCGAGACCTTCAAATTCCCGTTCTCATCTAAGAGCAGGTTCTCTGGTTTCAAGTCCCGGTGACAAACACCTCGGCTGTGACAATAATCTACAGCAGCAATCAGCTGTTGAAAGTATCTCCGTGCAACGTCCTCCTTCAGTTTCCCTTTGGCTACCTTGTCGAACAGCTCCCCACCTTTAGCATATTCAATGACAAAGTAAATCTTGGTCTTGGTGGCCATGACCTCATAAAGCTCCACCACATGCGGATGCCTAACTAGTCTCATGACTGAAATCTCCCGCTTAATCTGATCAATCATTCCAGCTTTCAAAACCTTCTCTTTGTCGATCATCTTGATGGCAACACTCATGCCCGTCCTGATATTCCTCGCATAATAAACCTTGGCAAACGTCCCTTGCCCAAGTAATCTTCCCAATTCATATCGGTGCATCAGAACACCCCCCCTGTTCTCCATTTCAACTGAGTGCTACACTTGCTTTTATAAAAACTTTGTACAATATAACCAGCTACTGATATGTACAGAAATTAGAAGGATAAATGCTCAACCATCTTCACAGACATCATACTTCAACATAGCATATTCTCTCAAGATACACTTTACACAGGGCATGTGACAAACTATGATGACTGATTTATCAACTAACTCCCCAACCTCATCCAGGATAATCAAGGGCTCTCCACATAGAGTTAAAGCCCCACCAACCTTAAGAAAAGGATTCTCAACTTTCAAGCACATCTTTCAGCATTCCCAGGTTTTGGTGATTTCCTACATAATACCGAAGAAGGGAAGTACTTGACAAAATTGAGCGTCTGAGGGGACAGTGGAGACCCAAGACCAAGCTCAAATCTCCAGCAATATGCTAGAAATATATCCTGCGACAGGAAAAAGGTAGAAGAGAATATGGTCATTGTCACCAAAAGAGAACGTAAAATATACAGACAGAAAACATGGCGCTGAAAGAAAGCATGACTGACTGTAAATAGTTTAAATGACAGTAAAGCAATCTGGTGTACATGAGATATGCAACATCCAAGAGCTGCAACAACTTCTGAACCAAGAATTAAGCGGAGCAATTTTGTGAAAATTCAGACAAATACTCCAAAAGAAGTAAGCAGATTCAAATTATAAGAGAACAGGCCATATTGCCTGAAGAACGGGGGACATTACAACATAAGAACAATACAAAATATGAGACATGACATTGGTCCCAACTCCTAGAGAACATCTGGGAAACAATGCAGAAGTTACAGTGAAGCCAAATATCCATTGCAGCACACGGTCTCTTGAACATCCGCTACAAAAGACAGCTCAATAAAAGCGAAATGAAACAATTAAAGGACCAAGATCTATGTCGGACTAGACGATGCCTAAAAAGAACTGTAATTCAGGAGAAGAGAAAAATACCGAAGCTTCCCCCCAGCAAAGAAAGATCTTCGAATTTTGAACAACCAAAATGCACAGGACATAAACCAGTGACGCGCCAGCCAAATTACGCAACAAGAAAAGCGAACCCACATCAAACAAGCGAACGATCGGCGAAAAACGCCATACCCTGAAACCGAGACCTATTAAAAACGAGAACTATGAACTCCCCAAGAATTTTTTCAGTACAGAAATAGCCCAAAGAATAACAGAAAAATCGTACCTCTATGATGAAATAAAAGAGTTCTGACCCGTGCATGAACAAGAACCGGAGGAAGAGGAGGATATTGAAGAAGAAGAGGAGGAGGAGGAGGAGGAGGAGGAGCGAGACGATGACAATGAAAGTGAATGGAGAGAGAGAGAGAGAGAGAGAGCAAAGCTTGAACAGCAACGGCAGACCAACCAAGAAAGCAACTGTTCAATCCATAATTTCTTCGACCCAAAAAAACAAAAACAAATCCATAATCTCGAAAATTCACTCTCTGTTCCTCTACGTTTATGGCATTTTACGATTACAAAATCTTGCCACCTGTAAGTTTCCATGTTATGGCGGTTCTAATACGAAACGTTCATCTTTTTGCCCTTTTCGGTGAAGAGTTTTCTGGGTCAAGATTGCCGTTTGGTTTAGGCTCGGTGCTGATATTAAACAGGGAGGGCAATTCTCGTACTACTTTTGTCATGAATTCGTCAAGGTTTCATGACTTCTGTTTTGTTCTATCTTAGGTGGTCCAAGCAAAGAGGAATAGCTGTGTTATCCATTATGGTTAGGGATTACTTGTTACGTTCTTCGCTTGTTTCATCGAGAACAAATGATTTAGAAAATATTCTCTTTAAAATGATAGCTTATATTTGTGCGCACACACCAAAAAAATTGAACAAGTGACGCATATTTTCATCATCCATGAAAATATCGAGATATAAATTATTATGAATAGTGGAGACATTTTTTATTGATTAATTATTTCAACAGATACAAATAATTATTTTCTGAAAAATGTTTTATAAATCATCAATATTTCTCAAAACAAACAGAAGACTAAGATTATTGATCACTAACACTACTCAGGCTTCATTTATTTTGTGAAATAAATTGACAATTTGAAAAATATTTTCCTAAAAATGATCTTTCTCATTGGTTGAGATTATCAACTGATGAAAAATATTTTTATTATCGATAACAACTTATTTCTGAATGTTTTCGCACATGATAGAAAATATTACTCGTTCATTTATTTTTGTAAATGATATAAGTAATTATAGTTAGGAAAATATTACCCGAATAGTTTATTTTTCACAAAACTATCGCACTCTTAAATCTTCATATAGTTATCTAAATTAATTAGGTTCATAAATGCGAGTTGTCCTCGCTTCAAGAGCACGTGAAGAATGGGAAAGGAAAATAGGCACATGCGATGGCCAAATATAGCTGGTAATTTGAAAAAGTAAAGGTTTTCCAATTTTGATGTGATTTTTACGGTAAATATCTTTAAAAAATAATTTATTTTTTATTATGTGGAATTTTGTGAGATTACTTTTAATTATTTTAAAAACTTAAATTGTTAGATGAATACTCTAATGCTCTTCTTACAGGTAAGTTGGACTTTGACTTGAATAAATAAGCTTTAGAAGATTTGAATTTAGGATTCGATCATACCATATGAGATATTGTGATATCACTATTAGTTATTCTGAAAATTTTAAACAATACACGGTAACATCGCAAAATGCCGCGAGTGTTTATAAGTTCGACTCATGACTTACTAGCTTATCGACACGCAAGGCATAGACCTTAGTCGTAATTTAATCATCAATCCAAGGTTGATTTGAAATCTATGGGCTCTTGAACTTCCTTGACACGTGCGGTTGATAGAAATTAGAAAGGCAAACTCGAATTTGGTTGTACTCTCTTCTGCAATCCGTTTTGCGAAGCTTCCTCCTCCTCTAGTCGCTCGGTTTTCAACCGCTCGTCAAAACCGACAGTCTCAGCAGTTAATGAGTGTCGACCAATGAGGAGGCGACACGTGACGTTGTTGGGGAAGCTTCCCATGCTCACACTTTCGGCCGACGTGGCTTTGTGCGCATTCATGTCGCGTGCGTCCCGATGCATTCCCCAATTCCGACCATACGCGTGTTGGCCCGACATTCGCCGGACGCGCCACATACATAGACAGTCTCATACGTCGTGTCAAATCATGCAGCAGTCCAATCCAAAGGTCAGGATGGACCTATGAACAGGTTTTGAACTAAAAGACAATTCGGTGCACGAAGCATCCCGCCAGGCGGGGGTCTACGGAAGAGCCCCACCATAAGGATGAAAGAAGGCAAGTCTTACCATGCATTTATAAGAGATCGCGTCTAAGGCTCGAACTTAAGGCTCGAACCCATGACCTCCAGGTCACACGGCAACACCTTAACCAGATGCGTCAAGGCTTCCCTTCGATGAACAGGTTCTAAACTAAAATCTTAAAATCAATTCTGTTATAATCAATTTCAAATTTTTAAAATTTAGAATCTATTTTGTTTGTTTTGAAACCTATTTTGAAATTTACCTTACTTTTTTTAGTCCAATTTCAAAATCTATGGAAAAACCTTTTTTTTTGTTTTATTTTTTTTTCAGCAAAATATTATGATTGGCAATGAAATGATTTAAAAAAATATAAATAATTAAACTCACTATCCATCAAAAGCAATAGAAATTACAGTCCACTAAATATAGAGAGGTGAGATGAGTAGCACTATGATTTTTTTTTTAGCAGTTGTTACAAATCAGTTATAAAATCGGTTCGGCTCCTAAGTACTTGGAACTGAGAACCGGCCCAGTTCCAATAGATTTCCAAAATTTAGAGCAGGTTCTTGGACTGGTTTAAATGGAAACCGGTTGGTAGACCCTATTTTTCATATGATTCGACTTGAGTTGTAAATAAACCCGATCTGGTTGCACACCTTTAGCCTAATCCATGCCGTTTTGTTTCATCCTACATTTGTTGGCGAAGAAAAGAGCTCTTTTTTTCTTGGCCGAAGGCGAAGAAAGAAAAGAGTTGAAACATGCGTGGTTGACCTGATGTCGGCACCAAGACCGATTCAAATTTCTCCACCTCAATCCGGCTCATCGTACTGTTATATCCGTCGAGAGAAACAATTTAGTCGCTTAAGAAGTTGGGTGATTCAGGTATCGACTTTTTTGCACCCGCCGCCGGAACTTGGCGTCGGGATTTTCCCGGTGACCGGTGAGCCGCGTTGCGCTTCAAATGATCGAATCTCGAATTTCACGTGTGTTGTCCGTCGCGAGAGGGTGATTAGCTCATAAGGTCCTTTTCATGTAGCAAGCATTGAACCATTCAATTGGATGGTTAGGACTTCTGTGGGGGCGTTGAACGTCAGAAGAAGAACGGGTATGAATGTTGGTTTAAACAAAAGAATATTTAAAATTTAGCCTTTTCCCAAATGCCATGTATTAAATTAATTACAATTAGATTCAAATTGCATATATTATATTCAGAAGTTGGAATATTGAATTAACTTAGGATCTAGAATTCTCGTTATCGAGGAATGCAAGTGATAGGTACACCTAATTAGGGGTGAACATGGTTGAAGTGTAGGTTTTATACTTAAAAAATTGAGGAACCAATGTTGACCAAAACCGAATGATGACCATTAAAGATAATTCATGGCCTCGTTCAATTAAAAATACAGGTAGAACCTCAATTAATCCCGAAATCGATTCTGGAGCCTATGACGTGGTAGGTTTCAGATTTCAGGGTGTGCATAATAAGTTTCAGATTATAATTATTAGAGAATCGGTTTCGACGATTAGAATTCAAGTTGTAGATGGAATCTCGATCAACTTTAGAACCGCTCACCTCTAGACCTAATGCAATGCAGAACGAAACTAGTCCTTGATTGTTAATTGCATATGAGGTTGTCTTGATGCATCGTGCGCCGATGTTGCGCGCAACGATCTGATAACCTAATCCAACACGCTTTTGTTCCGTGTCTCAAAGGCTTTCGTAAGAACAAGGTGGGGGGGGGGGGTTGTTTTTTGGGGTTTTGGTGTTCTCTCTGTTCACAAGCATTGCACGAGAAAAAAGGAAAGAAAATTCGAGTGCGAACAGAGTCTAGAGAGAAACAAATGCAGTCGAAGAGGACACGGCGAGGGGATTCTATGATTCTCTACTATCTCTCACAGAGCTGAACATAAAGGACCAATTGAACCGAGGATTGGCCGGACTAGACGGAACTGATGATTTGATCTGGTTCCCAATTCTATAAAATTGAAACCGGAGCAAACCAACTAATATATATTTGCCAAATGTAAATTTTAATCTAAATCTAAGATGTTTAATATGGCTTTTAGATTTAACGATAACGCGATACAATTAAAGAGAGATGACCTAATGAATATGTCTTTAACGATGAAAAAAAAAATTTCATGCAACCGGTCCTATCTGGTTCCTGATTCCAAGATGGGAGGGAACCAAATCGGAAATTGATCACCCCGAGTCTAAATGTATTTTGTTGTGACTCCTCTCTCTAAGTTGCCGAGTTGCACAAACATTAGAGGGTTATGTTTCCTCGTACGAGCGTAGCAACATTACAATCATTTGGCAAGAAGCCTAAGAGTCTCAGAAAGGAAACCCACAAAAATTATCAGCCGAGAGAGTAACGGTGAAAGATTGAGAGGGAACAAACGGAACTCCCAAGTCAGCAGATTTGCAAACCCAGCCGCCCGTGGGTTGGCTCAGTGATTCGGCGTGGTTCGACCTTTCACCTCAAGAAGCGAGACATCCGATGGTTCCTCAATGGGACCAAATTAGACCGGAAACCGATCACCCCCACTGTTAAAAAGTCACAAACACGTGACTCTACGATTACCTGATTGTGGGACGCAGCCACCCAGAAGAATTTGATTGCCGATTGACTCCGGCTACTCCGAAAGATATAGACAAGGGAAGCTCAGCAAACTGTAGAGACGCTTAAATCTCCCAAGCGAAAAGTGATTGAGAATACTCACAAAATAAATTTGAGACAAACTGCGGAAACGAATTTGACAAACCACATATAGAAAAACCACACTTCCAGTCTCATATTGATATTTCATGACGCGAGATATTTTACAAAAGTGTGAAAGTGATGTAACTTTCAAAATAAAGTTTGCTTTTTCTGTTCATTCTTGGGTAAAGTACTGTCTCTCTCCAACCATTCTTGTACATATAGTATACAACAGAGAGCAAAGAATGCAGACGATGTCCACAGATGAAGTTGATGCTGCTTCATCTCTAGAGCTGCATCTAAGAGGAAGCAACTCCAGATGAAGTTCCTAGCACCTCTGCGTCGCTGATGGTAGAAGCTTTACAGGCATGCAGAGCGGTGCATATGTCATTTGTTTCCAGGAACTGCTCAGCGTTGGCAAGAATCAGTGGCCCGTACTCAAAAACCATCTTCTTGCACTGGTGAAAAACATAACCAGGAGAAACCATTACAAAGTCGAGCATTGGTGTGGACAAAATAATTTGCACAATTGAGTAAGAGCAACTGGGAGCTTTCTTCTGCTCTCCTGCTAAACAAAACGATTGCATTGCCTCTCAAATTCCAGTTGTTTTCTAGACAGCTCATTTGGATACCCTACGGATTTAATTTTATCTTCTTTGCCTCTCTATGTAAAAACTTTCTGATCAACACCAGAAATTATGCTTGTAAAAGTCGACTGTTAGTTAAGACTCCTACAAAAGGAGGTGAAAAGAGAACTGGTTTCAAATGCAGAAAATAAAGAGAGAGGACCTTGTTTGTCCCAAACAGACATCAAAACTAGTCATCTATCTCATCTCATCAGCTTAGTTGCAGAGCTGATTTTGATCAGAGGAGCTACATATCAAAGACTTAATTCTCAACGTAATGGTAAACAGCCAATGGCTAGTAGCTACTAAACAGGAAAAAATCTTAAATTCTTACCTTCTTTGCATAGTTTTCCATGGTATTACAAGCCTTCAGGAGAATATGAATTATGTCCATCTGAAAGGAATTTTTTCATCAGAAGAACAAGAATCAATAAAGGACTATTGGATTCGTTAAAAAAGAACTATGCCCATCTATAATAGATCAATAAAGGATGCCTTCAAAACACCAAGCCTCTAACATCGTTGGGTTCATTAGAAAACTGTAGGACCCTAGCACATAGGAAGACAAGATTTCAGTCTTATCTAAAATGGAAAAGAACTAGACAGTTCTTTAAATTTAACCTCGAGCATCATAAATTGCAAGAAAATTGCAGCACGAAACACTACTTATTAGTTTTCCCAAAAAAAAAAAAAATTGGCAATATAAAAATCGAAGACTTGCACTTTCTGTTTTCATGCAATTCGTCTTATTTACAATGTTGACCTAGTAATATATTTTTGCAACACCAACAAAGAATCAGTCTTTAACATTTTCATATATACCAAAGTGCACAATAAAAGGCATGTCAAAAGGTCAAATGAATGCACCATGGATGAATGGCCCAAACAGCAATGTGATCACATTTTCTGTTTCATGGAATATTTTATAGCTCAAACTGTAAAAACTGGCATTTGAAGTTTCAAACTTCCACTATGGAAGCAAACAAATCAAAGATGGATCTGACACTCAGGCTACTCTTCCCATTTGGTAATTTGTCTGAGACTCCTATTGCACAAGTAAAATAGCACACAGGAAAATTTCAACGTCTAACTCAAGCTTCAACTTTAAATTATCTAATGAAAGCACAATCGGAAATGGAAACCATAACAGTACAATTGACAACAAAGAATCACTTTTTCAATCTAGTGATGGAGGAAGAAAGTACATTGCTGAAGGATGGAAGAAAACCACGCTTATCTCCTTGAGTCCAACCACTGAAGCGACACAATGTTCGGTCTTTGCTTTGATAGTAAATATCACAGATTTTTGCAGGTTTTCAAAAGAAGTCTTTATGAATTGCAGAAATTTGTCTTGCTTCAAGAAAATCTTTAATGAAGACTCAGAATGATAACCACAGTTGGGCATAGTTTTAACTTTTGAAACTAACTGATTCGCAAGTAGAACTTGACACACATCTCATGTGGTGTCGTCAGCCATAAAATAAATTAATTACCCATAGACTTTGCATTCTCTATCAGAATTGCATATGCAAGCAAGCTAGGCATGACCAAATTATCAAAGCAACAGTAATTAGGCTAGATGCAGATAAAAAATAGCGACCTTTGTGTCAGGGTCTTGTAATTTATCCAGAACTTCTGAAACAGCATGATGGCACATTTCACAGCTATCATCCCGAAGTTTTGAAGAAAGGAATGTCACTTTGTCACACAGGTTGAACTTTGTACAGAGATCTTCAGGTTCTACTGAGGATATCTCTGAAAAGAAAAGAGTTGCATAGGAGTCGACCAAACTGATGCACTGCAGATACATTGACAGAAAGGCTTAGCATCCATGAACTAGAGGAATGTAAGGGGGAAAAAAATGCTAAGGAAACAACTATTCTGTCACAAAATATCTATATATTCTATTGAAGCAACATTCCACTCTCGTGAATTTTCAACTTTTCGCTACAGGAAATTAACCAGCCATCAATTTCACAGAACAGTGTGTTCTGACGACATGATGGAGGCAGTTTGCTAGCTCTATGCTAGTACGATATCTATATAATCTGCATGTTATGGATCAGAACACTTCATCATGACTAGTAGTTTCACTTAGTTGTCAATCACCAAGTACAGAGTTTTGTCTGTGATTAAGAGGAAAATATCCTGAAGGGCAAGAACTAAATAAAAGTTTAAGCAACTAGATAAAGCTAATTCAGATATCAATCTCCATGGAGAAAAGTCAGGAAAAGCCATAAAAGTTGAACGCTATGGGTAATAATACATCAGAAATGAATGGGAAAACAGGGTTAAAGATATTCCATGACATAGCTACCACCACCGCTGTGGTAATATCTTTAACCCATAAAAGTTGAACACTATGGGTAATAATACATCAGAAATGAATGGGAAAAATGGGTTAAAGATATTCCATGACATAGCTACCACCACCACTGTGGTGAATAAGCATTAGGTCCTTAAGGATGACCTCAGACTTCCCATCATCTAGTTTGAGGTCAATTGCAAACATAGTAATTGACATGATCAGTAGAGACACCAGGCAAGAACTCCTTGACTGCGAGACTGCATGATCTTAACCCAGAAAATTTGACAAATTTGAGGCCAAGCACAACTACGAATAATATTCTTGTGCAGAAGACTTTGCCAGAAAAGGGTACTAAGTCAAAAGGATTTTTTTTTTTTTGGTTCCCACAACCTGAATCAATGCTAGTTTCACATTTTGATGTCACACTGGAACTTTATATAGAAGATTAGCCTGAAGCTTTCTTCTGCCATTCCAAAAAAGGGGGAAGGAAAAGGGAAGAAAGAAAGAAAGAAAGAAGATGAGGATTAAGATGGAGTGGAGAAAATAAAGAGGGACAACCTAGAAGATCAACAGTGAAAACATGAGGAGAAGAGGTCAAAGAAAAACATCATTGTCCTTGTTCAAAATAAATAGCTAGAATAAGAGAGGAAGAGTACCTCTTGTTTGAAAGATGGCAGATGGGAACAACTCTTATGGAGAAGTTCAAGAATCTCAGTCTGAGTTTTATTGTCACCAAGGTAATCAAGTGCCTGCGAAGTGTACTCCTCGCAAAGAGTGCAGACATTATCACTCCTCAAACCTTCTCCTGAAAGATGAACTACCTTCTTGTTAACATGTCATTCCACAGCATTGTCTCATGAGTTTCAGCAACTAAAATGAGATGACATGCTAAAATACACCCAAAAAAATGGAAGTTACTTTCAAAGTATGATAGGAGTACTTAATCACGTTAACTGCAACAAACTTTGAACGATTAACCAACAGCCTATACTTCTAGCGTTTGCAATATACTAAAGACAGGAATAACAGGAAAACTGACAGTTCTCAGATTTGTTTAAAAGAGAACTGGAACAGTAAACTAAGTTTAATACCTACAAAAGAAAAAACTGATTTACATATCATCGTTAATTAGCAACTTGATCTGCTTAAGTATTTCTTGCCAAAGGCATCATACTGAGACTGAGGTCTGTTAAGCTGGCACCTCAAGCAACCTTCATGCAGTAATTGCTCAAAGAAAACTCTACACAATGAAACTATAATATCAAAGAACTTATGGACAGAAGTAAACATACTTGTGCACAAAGAAACCACCTGAGTATCTGCACATTCTAATTACATAAATAGAATCCTAGCAATACCACTGAAATACTCTTAAGTCATGGAAAACAAGCATAGCAGCCTGTACTGATATCAAATGAAATCAGTGAAAAACTGAGGCCTGCAGTGCTACCTCATTCAAAGTGAAAACAGAAGAAGACCGCACAGGGAACAAAAAGATTAAGCACATAAGTCCCACCACTAAGAATCAGATACCTATGAGTTGACTATGCCCATAACAGAATAGAAACATATTAAAGCGACATAATGAATAACAATTACCTCCCACAACTGAGTGAGCTAGTTGTCTAGCATCAGAGATGCAGGTTGTGCTCCACAGAAGAACAAACAAAAGACCTATTTTCCCATCCATGGCGCCTGGAGAGCCAAATAAATTCGAACACCGTTAGCATTCAAGATGAAACAATAAAATAATATAACAACTTTGAATGATCATGACCATCAAAATGTAAATGCACATAACAAGATGCATGACAACTTAGTTAACTGCAAAGAAATATTCAAATGTAATGACTAAGTTTACTGCAAAAGGCAAGATTCACATGAAACGACAAAAGTTAACTGCAAGCAGCAAGATTCAAACACAACGACCTAAGAATTTCAATCTTCTGCAGATCTGTCTTAGGAAAGTTATTTTCTACTTTTCTTCTGTCCATTTTAACTGCAAGGCCATTTTCTAATACGTGTATTATTCCCCAAAATAGAATGAACAATGTTGCATCTGCAGCAAGGGAGTCTAAATTAAATGGACCTACTATGGTCTATTAATAAAAGCATGTTCTAAATAACAGGCACCATCTGGGCAATGATACCATTATAACATCATTCTTAACAATCGTATTTGTAATGTCAACCAGTCAAGTCCCACATAAAATCAAGTCTCTGCCGAGGCAAAGTCTACTCAACCACAAACAGTGAATAAAGTATTATTTTGGAATAGTTACGCGCTTACTCCAACTCTTCACATGGTCTAAGCAAGCAATAACAAAGCACTTGCTACAACCTGGGATGTCTTGCGACTGGATACTGCCAACTCAGTTATGATTCACACAAACAACGAGAAAATCAATGTTAATCTGACAGAATTTCAATCAGTAAACTGACCGGAAGTGCTAGAACAAGATTAAATGAACAAAGCAAATCAACCGAGTGCAATAGCATTCCAGTTTAATCATCTTACAATAAATATTAGTCGACAGAAGACTCCAGTTGCTGAACACCCTTAACTATCTCATGACAAGCAAGCTTTACCCCGATTGGCAAAACAAAACCAGGACACGATCAACAAGAACCAATAATTAACAACTTCATTCAACCACACAAGCTTCTGAAGGTCACAAAAAAAGCAGGAGACTTCAATACCAATCTTTGATATTCAAATAAGACACAGTTCTAGTCCATACTTCTCGACGAAGAAACATCGAAATCAGCGAACGATCATCCAGAAATCCCCCAATCACCCCCAAGACGCCAGGCCGAAGACACCCATAAAGCCGAAAACACGACAAGAAATTCTCGCGCCAAACAAGTTTAACTGACACGAATTGTTAACCCGAAAGCCAACGAATCGACGGGGAAACACAAAATTATCCGACCATTGCTCTCGACTCAAAACCGAGCGCGCAAAACAACCAGACAAGAGATTACCTTTGTCCCCTGAACTGGGGTTTTGTCGAGCAGAGAGCTACGATCGTGCTCGAGCGAGAGCGATGAACAAAGGGGCGACGGATGGCTTTGGAGTGTCGGAAAGGCAAAGCCGTGGAAGCGTGCTTTATCGTTCCTTACGCCGCCCATTCTAGAAAAAGTCGCCTCCGATGAAACAGGCCAACAAAAAAAAAAGATTCTTTCTTTTTTTTTTTTGGTTGGGGGGTAAGGCAAGAATTTTATTTTGGCTTTTGGGATAAAATTTCAATTCAGACGAAGTTAAAAAAAAAAAAAAGGGACAAAAACTTGGTTCCTCCGCTGATTGTTGACTTTCCGAAACAGTTGTCATCGATTCGTCAAAGGTCAAATTGGCAAAATCTTGGGAAGAAGAGTCAGCCACGGAAAAAAAAAAAGGTTACATTACAAATTTACAATCACTTCAAGATTTCACCGTGGTCCCTTTTGAGATTTACCAAATCCGATGGGTGCTCGGATCGTGAGGAAATCGGGTTGACCGGAAATCGGCCAATTAAGATCAACAATGTGAGATGTTTGGGTTGATTCGGTGCCGATCGAACCCTTTTTACCTCGGGCTAGTAACGCAGGGCAACTATCTATTTGCCTAACGAGAGATGAGATACAAATTACAAAGATAAGAGAAAATTCTAATGCGACAACTTATAAGTTGCCTAACTTCACATGCCAACACGAAATTTTAATTTTAATTTTTTAAAATGTAGCCAACTTTTAGGCAATATCTCGAAAGTTGCCTTGAGCCGACCAAACAAAATTGTTAACTCGGAATTGATGCTATTTTTGAAGTGTGATCCAGATTTCATATCCTCAGCACGATTGTACCAATGATCAATGAATATAGAGATGACCATAACAAAGTACATTTATCATGCATCAACATTATTATTGAAATATTTAAGGTTCATAATAAACTTCACTCCCACCGTCCCGATCCCTTAATCGAAATCAGTCAACAACTGCAAAAGGAATGAAGTATTAAAGTTTCATTGTTTCGCGCAAAAAACGAATAATTTAAAAATATATATATATATTTTCTAAATTTGATTGCTCGCATCATTTAAAATGACTAGTTAATGAGAAATGTTTATGTTACAAAAACAACAATTTATTTATGACATATTTTTCGTGGACGGTGTTGCGACCCTCCCGAGATTTTCCGGGATCTCGAGGGAGTTAATGGATTGCTAGGCCCGTTGGGTATTTGAGCTTAGCTCGGGCCCTCCCAAGCCCATACCAAATCGCGTCAGGAAAAATTAAATCGAAGTCAACCTTGGTGTGGTCGAGTGACATGTGTTCAGTGTGCATGCCATTGGAGTCGCCACCAATCATTTCTTGGAGGGTATGATTGGGAACCCTATCGAACGACTGGGAGAGATCGCTCGATCCTACGAAAGCCAGAGATCCAGATTCGGGGACTTAGTTACGTCGATCCTACTATCAACGCCCTTTCGGTACCTAAGTTGAGTGATATCATAATCTGAGGAATTTATGCAGGCGGGATTGGGTAAGGTAGGCTCTAAGAGTCTAAGGTATGCATGCAGATGGGAGTATCTATCCTATCAATCACAATCATGGAAATAAATGCACAATAAAAAAAAACAATTCAAAGAGGAGTCACATCAAAACAAGTCAAGGCGGGCCTAGGGGAATCTTAGGAAGGCCTAGAAAACATGCCAATTGGGTTTGAGGATGATTTGGGATGGTTTGGAATGATTTGGGTCAAATTGACCAGAAGGGCAGAATGGTCATTTTGGAAAGTTCATGAAGCCAAAGCCATGAAAATAGGTCAAACCAGTTGAATGTGGTTTTTCCCTGATTTTCGCGACTTTTGGGAATTTCTCTAATTTTTCTAAAATTTTCTATAATTTTTTAGAATTTTTTTAAGTTTCTAATAATTTTCTAAGGATTTTCCTATATTTTTAGAAGATTTTCTATATTTTCTGGAATTTTTATTTTTATTTTCTAATACTTTCCCTAATTTTTTTAGGATTTTCTAAGGCTTTCTAGGGATTTTCCTATTTTTTAGAACATTTTCTGTATTTTTTTGGAATTTTTATTTTCATTTCTAACACTTTTCCTAATTTTTCCAAGCATTTTCTACATTTTTTAACAAATTTACCAATTTTTCTGAATTTTCTATGATTTTTTATTTTTATTTATTTCCCTATAAATTCGAATTTTCTAATTTTTTATAAGATTTTCAGAATTTTTTATTATTTTTATTGTATTTTTGTATTTTTATTCGATTATTTATTTATTTTTTATTTTATTATTATTTTTTATTTTCTAATAATATTTTTTTTTTGGACCGGGTCGGGTCAACCCGGCCCGTCCGAGAACCCGGCCCGAAAGTCCAAATCTAAACCCTAGGTTAAATGACATAGTTTTAGGTTTTATTATTATATTTTGAATTTTCGAAATTTTCTTTTTTTATTCTATTTTAGTGTTTCCCGCCTAAGAATTAATCACACGGCTGAGAGGTATCCACGTGGCATAATCCTAACGGCTCAAACTTTATGCTAATCCTGCGGTCGATATTTGCCGCGGGCCTAAGATGTAACCGTCCATTTTTTATGCTAAACCTACGGCTCAGATCGAGCCCATAGACTAATCCCAGCCATACATTTATTCTATTATTAGGCTTAATTCACATCCTTGCTGACGTGAGCGCCACGTCATCCCTTTGACCATTCAAACGCGAATGTGGCATCCAATGTGGCTTGCCATGTGGGGTTTGGACTGGTCAAACGGCTGACTGGGTATCTTCTTCTTCCTTGAGCAAACCCTAGGTGGACGGCGACAGTTCGACGGCGATGATCCGACGGTGAAACCTACGCCGATCGGACTAATTCCGGTGTCAATCGAAACCTAATTCATTCCCGATCACCATACCCAAAAATCAACTAGATCATTTGGTTCAAATAGGAGAATCGAAGCATTTACAGAGAGCATCTATGGCAGTCCAATCATACAATCTAGAGCATAACCATGCAATTAATTTACAGGCGAGCACCACAATGAGTTCAGAAGACTTACCTGGAGTTCTGATCATCCTCTAAATTGCCAGATTAGCCTAATTGAGCCGGGGCAGGGTGAGCTAGGGTTTGAGGTTTCGACTCGGGATTTTCACGCAAAATCGATGCAAAATAAAGACGGGAATATGGTCAGGGACGTAAGGGGAGCAAGACGCACACAAAAAGGGCAAGAACCATGGGCAGATTAAAAAGTTGCCATTGAAGCACCGAGTTGAGCTCGAATTCGAGGACTGACCTGTTTAGGCATCGGCGAGCTTCGAAACTGGTACGGGCAGTTCCCAGTCAACTTCAGCAATCTTTTCCAAGTAGCCTTACACCTTGACTTTCCTTCAACTTCCCCGATTCCCCAATTACAGTCTCTGTTTTCTCCCCGGCCAAAAAGTCCCCCGAAAATGATCTCCTCTCCTCCTTTTAAACTCGAATTTTTTGTATTTTCCAACTCCCCGAGATCGTCTCGTTCTAGTTCAGCTCCAATCTTCGCTCAACTTCCCTTAAATCTCTTAGAATCACCTTCAATCATTCAGTTCAGGTTTCCCCTCATTTTGAACTCCATTCGCGCGAAGAAGAAGGACCAGATTCGGTCTTGTTGACTTCAGGTTGGTTGACCGGGCCATCGGGTCGGATCCGACTCGACCCGACTGACCCGGTTGACCAAATTTCCTCAAATTAACCCTCCAAAGGCCAAAATTAGGAAAATTAAATCCCAAAATTGAATTCTATGGCATCAAATACATTAGGAAACTGACATTTCATATCAATTAACCCAAAGATTAGTATAAAAACCCAATTTCTAAATTCGACCCGATAACCCATTTTGCAAAATCCAAAGTCCTAGGGCCTTCTTTTGCAAAAATTGTTGCCACCATTGAATTCAGAGGGTCAAAAACAAGGGGGTGACGTCGCCCTATTTTCAATTCAGTCCCTGGAAAGGTTTTAATTGCATTTTAGTGATTTTAGGGACTAAATTGAAAAATCAGAAATTGCATTTTGGTCCTTTTTAGCGAAATTGGGTGATTCTGAGGGCTTTTGGACTCGATTTTAATTTTAGAAAATAGAGGAGGATGACATGACTCTAAAAATGAAAAATTAGAAAATTAAAAGATAAAATGGAATTTCTATAATTATTTGAATATTCAGAAAATTGAAAATGACAAATAAACCCTAGATTCCAGACTTCATTTTTCAAACTTTATTCATCCAAAATGTATAAAAAAATTAAATAAAAAATATTGACTATTTTTTTGGTAATTTTCTGACTTGAAATGCCATTTTTTATTAATTTTTTTTATTATTTTCCTATTTTCTGAAAATATTAAAAATGCGAAAAAATAGGAAAATTATTTTTTGCTCAAAATTAGTTCCCTAGGCTATGCTGAGGTTCTCAAAGTTGATTTTGTAATTGTTTCACTTTTTATGGATTTTTTATGAATATTTGAAAATAAAATGCAGAAAAATACAAAAAATAAGGAAAATTATTTTTTGCTCAAAATTGGTTCCCTAGGCTATGCTGAGGTTTCCAAAGTTGATTTTTCGATTTTCTGACTTTTTTTATGGATTTTCTAAAAAAATTTGAAAATAAAATTAGCCAAAAATCGAGTGTCAACAGCTGCCCCTCTTTGAGAGGGCTCTCGTGAGAGATCACTCTCAAAGACAAGGTGACACTTGAAGTTTAACCAACTCTACTGGGGAAAATGGAAAGTCTTGACATCCGACTCTATTTTCTTACTTGAAAGCTTAAGTCCAAATTTCATGCTGCTCGCTTTGATGGGGAGAGAGTGAGAGAGAAGACAGAGTCAGGGGATTTACCTGGAACTCACCTCTTTGCCTCGCGTCGCCAGTGAGTGCTCTGGAATGAAGGCTCAAGGATTCGCTTTGAGAAAACCCTAAGGTGATTGGACTCGGACCCGTATGGTAGGTCAACCCATGATAGATTCTTAATGAAAGGATTCTATTGATTACAACTTGATTTGACTTTTGACCCGTATGGTAGGTCATCCCATGATAGATTCCTAGTGAAGGGATTCTACTGATTAAAATTCGATCCAGATTTGGCCCGTATGGTAGGTCACCCCATGGTAGATTCCTAGTGAAAGAAACCTACTGATTTGACATTTGATTAAGATTTGACCGTATGGTAGGTCGCCCCATTGAGATGCCTATATCAAGGGCTTGGTGCCTATATCAAGGACTTTTGCGCCTATATCAAGGACTTGGGGTGCCATTCTAGGATCTGGGAAGACCAGGAATCCTGCAGAAGCTCGAACCCGATTTATCTTATTATTGAGGGTGCCATTCTGGGATCCAGGAATCCCGCAGAAGCTCAAACCTGATTTATTTTGGTGAATGAAGAGTTTGGAAAGAATTCTCACGCATCAGACATATGCAAATTTCAACATGAGCCATGCCCCCGTGAGTCATATGGACTCGTTTCAGAAAATGCGGGGTGCATAAGATGGTTAATCAAGACAATCTTGCAACCTGCATGTGTAATCGAAAATCCTTTGCTAGGATAATTTTGAATCAATAAATCTGAAGTCTCCAGATGAGTTCGATTGGTCATATCAACTGGAATATCTTTATCAGGGAGGACTTCTCACGATATTCATTTCTGAGAGATTTTGCTTTCTCACTGGGGAAAGATTTCTAGGAACACTCAAACTAACACTCGAAACCTATGCCAAGAATTTCGGGACCATTTGCAGTGTATACAACCTGATTGATCAGAGAAGGTCTTCTAAGGGACCGTAATGCAGGCTTGGTTAAAGGCTTACGCAATGGGTAGGCATCCTGAGGTTTTCAAAAAAGGATCAACATTCTAAAAGCGATTTCTTCGGGTTTACAAGTCAAGAACCTCGAAGATCAGATAAGACTGGATTGTACTTACTCCCTTAGGCAGTAGTCTCTCGTGTGAAATCCCGTGTTGATCTGAAACGTCTCAATCAAGAGAGGCTTTCGGGATAGGTTGTAACATTGGTTCAGGGTGGGCTTGAAAAGGCCATTTTCTGAGTGAGGGGTACGATATGCTGATGATCACCTTTGCATCATTACCCACCGTTGCTGCTGGAGGTCAAATCTATATCTTGAGCCCCCAAAGGTTCTCTGGATACTCATATTCAACTAGGCTCCACATTTTATATTATTTTATATTATTTGTTTGACAACTGATTTCTTTTTTTCTTGACACATTATTTATATTTCGAGTGCCATGGCTTTTGTTCCTATGAAGGGCTTGGGCCTTACTTTTACCAGGCACTTTGCTTTTATCAGCCCTATTGCCTTTTGACATTCTCAACTTATTTTTTTTCGACTGATTTTCAAGCATTATTGCTTTTCTTCAATAATGGACTTTGGCTTTGCCTTTATCAGGTGTCTTGCTCTTCATTGGCAAGTCATATGCATTGCCCCAGGGTAGGGAGGTGATCACCAACTAGGTTTTGAAAAGAAGATTTGCAGGCTCAAATTGGCTCATCAAAGGGTAAAGTGTGTAGGATAGAGAAATGAATTGCTCTCCTTCACTTTGATGTTTCAGATCTCCACGGGATACCACTTGAAGGTACCACGAAAAGGTTGATGCAAGTTAGCACAATAAAGTTTTACCTTGATATTTTCTCCTAGGAATCAACCGATGAACCTCCAAATTGCCCCGGTGTGGGGTGGTTCTTGACAGGGTTATTTTTGAATTCTCCATTCACGGGCTCAAATGGGCTTGCAAGGGATTATTATGTGTTTAGAGTAAAGAATGAACATGCCCTATATCATTTCAATTCATGTAATCACTGCAAATGATCCCTATGTTCATGGACAAAGGTTTTTATCTTTCTTTTCTTTCACTTATCCTCTCAAGCGTGTGGGGACGTGTTTGGGCGCGGTTGGCCCCCTCAGATTTCAGTCTACTTCAGCATGACAGACTTGATCGTTCTCATTTGGAGATTTCATTTCTATTTCATCAACATTAGCCCTCACAACGGATTCGTGCTACATGTGAATGACAGATTTTCTGGGTAACCTGGAAGATCTTTAAATGAGAATGTGAATGAAGTTACCTCGCGAATTTCGTCGATGATATGATTTATTGTTCATGACGTAGTAGACCGAAAAGTCTTAGAGTAAGGGATACTTACCTGCTCGCGGCGGCTGGAGGTACCTGAGAAAGACAAAACATTTCAGGGGTTAGGGTCCATTCTTGCCTTAAAAATTGGAACGATACGACTTTTACCCTTGGTCGCGAACCCGGAACACTGATAGGCAGCCTGTCTTGCGGATGTCTCTCTTCTTCATGATCCCTCGGTTCGGGTGAAGTTGTTCGAGTTGCCTCCTTCATCTGGGAATCTCTCTTGGACCTGCAACAAAGAAAGAAATATGCGAATATATGCATGTATTCATGGAGTGCGCGTAGTGGGTCTCAATGTGGCTCAGATTCGAGTGGGGTACGAGAGTTGGTCAAATCGTCGTCTTATTCAAGGGTAGTATTTCTTGACAGCATCTGCATTTACAGGATTTGCCAATTCTTCCCCGTCCATATTCAAAAGAATTAGAGCGCCGCCTGGTAAGACCTTCTGCACCACGTACGGACCTTCGTAGTTCGGTGCGAATTTGCCCCCAGGGTGAGGAACGTTTGGGAGCACCTTCTTCACGACGAAATCCCCGACTGCAAAACTTCTAGGCTTCACCTTGCGGTCAAATGACTTAGCTACCCGCTTTTGGTACGCCTATCCATGACATATAGCCTTCAGCCGCTTTTCATCAATTAAGTTCAACTGCTCATGCCTTTGCTGGATCCATTCAGCCTCCGAAAGTTCGGCCTGGGCTAATATTCGCAAGGAAGGGATCTCCACTTCCACAGGAAGGACAGCTTCCATGCCGTATACCAAAGAGTAAGGAGTTGCCCCAGTCGAAGTTCGGATTGAAGTTCGGTATGCCATTAGTGCGCACGGCAGCCTTTCGTGCCAATCTCGAAAGTTCTCGGCAGTCTTGGCCAGGATCTTCTTTATATTCTTATTTGCCGCTTTCACAACTCCATTCATTTGTGGGCGGTAAGGGGAAGAGTTAAGGTGTCTGATCTTAAACCGGTCCAAAAGATCATCAACCACCTTGTTATTCAGGTTGGACCCATTGTCTGTGATAATAGCCTGAGGCGTCCCATACCTCGCGATGATATCCCTTTTAATTAACTTCGCGACGCTCTTAGCTGTGACATTGGCGTACGAATTGGCTTCGATCCATTTGGTGAAATAATCTATCGCCACCAAGATGAAGCGGTGCCCATTTGAAGCGTGAGGGTTGATTGGCCCGATCATGTCGATTCCCCACATAGAGAATGGCCAGGCCTCAGACATCTGATGAAGCTCATTTGGGGGAGTATTGATCCGATCTCCATACACCTGGCACTGATGGCAGGATCTCACGTGCTGGTTACAATCTGACTCCATGGTCATCCAATAATAACCGAGCCTCATGATCTTCTTAGCGAGGAGGTGGCCGTTCATATGTGGTCCGCATTCCCCTTCGTGGATCTCCTTCATAAGCAGGTTTGCTTCCTTAGCATCTACACACCTCAACAAGACTGAATCAAATGACTTCTTATACAGTGCCTGTCCGCTGAGAAAGAATTTGGTAGCCATCTTGGTTATGTACTTTCTATCTCCCGCCTGGCTCCCTGGAGGATACTCTCCCTTCAGCAAATAATTCTTGATATCATGATACCAGGGTTGGTCGTCAAATCCTTCCTCGATCACCATGCAGTAAGCCGGTTGCTTGATAATGTCGACCTTCAATGGCTCAATATCTAAGCCTTCCGTGACCTACAGCATGGACGATAGGGTGGCCAAGGCATCTGCGAAGTGGTTCTGAGTTCTGGGTAGGTATTCGAAGTCGATCTCTTCGAATTCTTCAATCATCTCCTCTAGGAACCTGTGATAGGGGATGAGCTTTGAGTTTTTGGTCTTCCATTCACCCTGGGTTTGCAAAATGATCAGCATGGAGTCTCCGTACACTTGCAATTTCTTTACTTTCATAGTGAAGGCCAGTTGCAACCCGAGAATACATGCCTCGTACTCGGCAATATTGTTGGTGCATGGGAATGTCAACTTTGCAGCGACCGGATAATGTTGTCCTTCAGGAGATATAAGGATTGCCCCGGTTCCAGACCCCGCGAGATTTACTGCGCCATCGAAATACATCGTCCATTCACTTTCGGACAGATTGGAAATGCGATCTTCCGCCTTTTCACCACTTGGGACACTGGATCCCTGGGCATCTTCAGCCAACATATCCGCTATAGCTCGCCCCTTTACAGACTTCTGAGTTGAGCTTCTAACATCGAATTCTGACAGAAGAACCTGCCACTTGGCCAACTTCTCGATTAGGGCCGGCTTTTCCAGGAGATACTTTATTGGGTCGTTCTCTATCACCAGCTGTATGCGATGATGAAGAGTGTATTGCCTCAACCTGTGTAGTACCCAGACTAACATCGAAATACACTCGGTAATTCATTTCCGATGCAGTGAATTTCTTGCTCAGATAATAGATGGCCCGCTCCTTGCCATCTTCCGGACTCGTTTGAGCAAGCAAAGCTCCTAGGGATTCCTGATGAACGGTGAGGTACAGGGTTAGCGGAGACCCTGGTACGGGAGGCACCAAAACCGGTGGTGAGATAAGGTAGCTTTTGATCTTCTCTAGTGCTTGATGGCATTCGGAATCCCATTTCACATTGGCTTCCTTTTTCAGCAACTTGAAGAACGGCTTCGCGACATCGGAGAGCTGACAAATGAACCTAGCGATATAATTTAGTCTCCCCAGCAAACTTCTTACTTCTTTAACTGTATTGGGTGTATTGAGGTCTAGTATCGCTTTGACTTTGGAAGGATCGATTTCGACTCCCCGATTACTCACCACAAACCCGAGAAGTTTTCCTGACCGTGCCCTGAATATGCATTTAGCAGGGTTTAATTTCAACCTATACTTCCGAAGTCGTTCGAACAACTTTCTCAATATCTGAACGTGATCTTCTCCAGGTTTAGACTTCGCGATCATGTCATCGACATATACTTCTATCTCCTTATGCATCATGTCGTGGAATAGAGCCACCATAGCCCTTTGGTATGTTGCCCCTGCATTCTTCAAGCCGAAAGGCATAACCTTATAGCAAAAGGTGCCCCATGGCGTTATAAATGAGGTCTTTGCTTTGTCCTCCTCCTTTAGAAGGATTTGGTTGTATCTAGAGAACCCATCCATGAACGAGAACATGTCGAATCCCGCCGTGCTGTCGACCAAGACATCTATATGTGGAAGCGGAAAGTCATCTTTCGGGCTTGGCTTATTCAGGTCGCGATAGTCCACGCAGACTCTGACCCTTCCGTCTTTCTTCATCACCGGGACGATATTAGCAACCCATTCGGGATAAGCGATCACTTCGATGAATCCCACTTTTAGCAGCTTCATTACCTCTTCTTCGATCTTCTTAGACAACTCCGTTTTCGTCCGTCGAAGCTTCTGTTTCTTGGCAGGAACGCTCGGGTCTGTCGGGAGCGAGTGCTCGACAATATTCGGGTCCAAACCTGGCATATCTGCATAGGACCAGGCAAATACATCTTGGTATTCTTTGAGAAGTTCGGTAAATCAAGCCGCCTCAGACGAAGATAACCTTCCTCCTATCTTGACTTCTTTCACATTTTCAAAATCTCTGAGGTTGACTATAACAGTGTCCTCTGCGGTCAGTGGTTTGTGTTCCTCATATCTGCCCCAGTCTCTCCTGATATCATTGGTGTCATCATCGTTTTCCTCCTCAACCCCGTAGGAGAAGTCATCGGTGCAGTCTGAGCCACACAATAACCTGTTATGCATGTGAGGGATGGAATGCCTGAAATGTTGCAAACATGGTTAGTATGTCGTCGATTCTGATGACAATGCATGAATTTTACAAACACATTAAAAAAACGGAAATAAAGGAGGGGAGGGGGGCTAATCCTCATTTCATCGGACGTCCTCGTTCCCCTAAAATCTTTTTAGGAAAACAAAGGATCATGTGGGAAATCAACCCTCAAGCTTCAAAAGTTTGAAGTTGAGTATCATCATTGGGCTGATTTGTCATCCCACATGTCCCCAACAAAATTCATGGGGTTTTTATTAGAAAATGGACCGCATTACAGCATGCACCACTTGAACCAACGGTCCGAGATCCAAGGGCATTCTTTTTCTTTTTTTATTTATTTTTTATTTATTTTTTTTAGATTGAAAGGGAAATGCATTGCCTAGGGATGAAAATAACATGCGGGAATTAAAATGCATAAGGAAAAGGGGCCTCTTTACTCAGGCTGGTTGGATTCCTTCTCAAGTCCTTTGATGACGACATTAACCGTGTCCTCTAAGAACGGGTTGGACAAATCCGGTTCTGCTGCGTTCTGAATCATTTCGTCTGCCAGCATCTTGGGGCACCCCGAGAAATACTGGTCCAGAGGGCTGCTGATCATGCTAGCTATCCCTTTCCATGCCTTGGAGCCGATGGATGGTCCAACTCTGCTTCCCAGGCTTCCACGGCTTCCATATTGGCCCTTACCTCGGCCTCTAGAAGTAAAGCCCCCACTGGACTTACTGGTATACCCCAAACCTGTCTGTCGCTCGTTAACGTCTAACTGCAGTGGCGACCGGATTCCCTGGCCATTCTTTCCTAACCCGCGTCTAGGAATAAACCCGTGCGCCAGTAATATTTTCCCAGGAGCCAAAGTGTACTGGGAAGGTTCAGGAATTCTCCTTTTAGTCTTGGCAGGCGCGTGCGTAACGGCCACCAACTCGAGAGAGTGATAGCTAGCCTCCTCCTTCTGCTCTGGCTCTATGTATGGGACTGCACTCCTCTGATACGCCGCCAGATCTGTCTCCCCATGTACAGTTATCACTTTCCCGTTTACCACGAATCTGACCTTCTGGTGTAGACTCGATGGTATTGCGCCGGCTGTATGAATCCACGGCCTGCCTAGTGTTGACACCTGATTTTTAATTATCCTTTCTGTTTTAAAATTAATAAAAAAATTTAATAAATATTTTTATTATAAAAATTCATAAAATTGGAAAATCAACTTTAGAGACCTTGGTCAAGCCTAGGGAACCAATTTTGACCAAAAAAACGATTTTTCATATTTTCAGTATTTTTACGTATTTTTTATTTATTTATTTTCGAAAATTAATAGAAAATCCATAAAAATTCATAAAATTGAAAAATCAACTTTGGGGACCTTAGCCAAGCCTAGGGAACCAATTTTGACCAAAAAACGATTTTTTCATATTTTCAGTATGTTTACGTATTATTTATTTATTTATTTTCGAAAATTAATAGAAAATCCATAAAAATTCATAAAATTGAAAAAATCAACTTTGGGAACCTTAGCCAAGCCTAAGGAACCAATTTTGACCAAAAAATAATTTTTCATATTTTCGATATTTTTCGGTATTTTTATTTTCGAAAATTCATAAAACAAAAAATAAAGAAAAAATGAGAAAATTGCAAAATCAACTTTGGAAGCCTTGGCCAAGCCTAGGAAACCATTTTTGAACAAAAAATAAATTTTTATATTATATATATTTTTTAATTTTAAAAAAAAACAAAAATACTTGAAAATTTTGGAAAAATAACATTTGAGGCCAAAAAAATACACAAAGATAGTTAATATTTTTATTTTAAATCTATTTTCATTTTGGCCATCGCAAATTCAGAAAAATCCAATTCGAGTCACGTGTTCCTTCACGAGTATAATCTCAAATCGGGCCTAAAAAAATTTAATTTGAGTCAACTTATTTTTAATTTTCACTTTTTATGAGTTGTGACATTGTCTTCTAATATTTTAAATTTTCATCTTGGCTCAATTATACCCAGAATGACTCAATTTTGCAAAAGGGCTTTAATTAAATTCTGCATTATTTTCAGCGGCAAGAAATGAGCTTAAATTTGACATGTGGTAAATTTTGGTGTGTCAAAAATTGTGAGGAGATTTGGACTTAAAGAAATATATTTTTTCAAGGACTGAATTGTAAATACTTAAAATTCAAGGACTAGAGTGCAAATACCTAACTCTTGAAGGATTATTTTATAAATAACAAAAAGAAGAGTTAGTGGATAAATTAGAATAGAGAAGGGAAGATGGAGAAGAGGAGATGAAGAAGAGAAGTTGGAGAATAATAGATGGAGAAAATAAGATAAGAATTGAGAAGGGAAGATGGAGATGAAGAAGAGTTAGTAGAGAAATTAGAATGGAAGATAAGAATAGAGAAGGGAAGGTGGAGATGAAGAAGAGTTAGTAGAGAAATTAGAATGGGAGATAAATATGGAGAAGGGAAGATGAAGATGAAGAAGAGTTAGTGGAAAGATTAGAATATGAGATAGAGATGGAGAATGGAAGATGAAAATGAAGAAGAGTTAGTGGAGAAATTAGAATGGGAGATAGAGTTAGTGGAAAAATTAGAATGGGAGATAGATGAGTAGATTATAAAAGGATGAAGAAGTGAGCTTGAAAGAGGGATTTTTTTTTTTAGAGAAAATTTGAAGTGTTTGAGAGAATTTTTTTTTGAGAGAAAATTTTGGATGTTTGAGAGGGTTTTGAGAGATTGAAGAAAAATTTGAGAGAGAAAAAAAATACCAAAAGAAAGAGAGAATTTTGAAGATGATGGGAGTTTAAAGTTAGAGGTTATCATCACAAATTCTTTCATCGATCAACATAAATTAAGAGTTCATCCTCGTCAACGAGCAAGCAAATTCGAGCTAAGTGTTTTTATTTATTCATTTATTTGTGGTTTTAGTCGCAAATTAGCACAAATTGTATGCATTTTCTCCTACCTCCATTTTCCCCATATTTTATGTCAGGAGAAGGATATCTCTACGTCAACGGCAAAAAAAATCTCATAGAGATGCAAAAATCGCCCAAACAAGCTCCTAAGCTGTCCACCGATTTCTCAACGGATCTGTGACTAAAAGTCCCTCTTAATTCAAAAGAGACTCTCTATATTGGGAACATAGAGAGCGAAAATCAATTATAGAAATCCCTCCCAAAAAAAATGGGAGATAAGTACTCTTTCCACTCTTCTGGTTTTAGGTGCAGATTAGCATATATTTTGTATACTGACACTTCACTCTATTTTATGTCAAGAAGCCCCAGCTCTATATCAATGGTCAACCCTATGGAAGCACAAAATCGGCTTGGAGGAGTCTTCAAGCGCGCACAAATTTCAAATTGTTGAATCAATTCGTTGTATTTTATTTTAAAGAATTCATACCCCAGAATGGAGAGGACAAAGTCCATCCGCAATTTAAATACCTGCACCATAAATCCCAAAGGGAAGAGCCAAGCCAATGCTTAGCCTCCCATTGGAGGTTTTTACTTACAGTAGTTAAATAGTTGCAACTTAAATACATGTACCTTAAATCCCAAAGGGAAGAGCCAAGCCAATGCTTAGCCTCCCATTGGAGGTTTTTACTTACAGTAGTTAAATACCTGCAACTTAAATACCTATACCTTAAATCCCAAAGGGAAGAGCCAAGCCAATGCTTAGCCTCCCATTGGAGGTTTTTACTTACAGTAGTCAAATACCTGCAACTTAAATACATGTACCTTAAATCCCAAAGGGAAGAGCCAAGCCAATGCTTAGCCTCCCATTGGAGGTTTTTACTTACAGTAGTTAAATACCTGCAACTTAAATACCTGTACCTTAAATCCCAAAGGGAAGAGCCAAGCCAATGCTTAGCCTCCCATTGGAGGTTTTTACTTACAGTAGTTAAATACCTGCAACTTAAATACCTGTACCTTAAATCCCAAAGGGAAGAGCCAAGCCAATGCTTAGCCTCCCATTGGAGGTTTTTACTTACAGTAGTTAAATACCTGCAACTTAAATACCTGTACCTTAAATCCCAAAGGGAAGAGCCAAGCCAATGCTTAGCCTCCCATTGGAGGTTTTTACTTACAGTAGTTTAAATACTTGCAACTTAAATACATGTACCTTAAATCCCAAAGGAAAGAGCCAAGCCAATGCTAGGCCTCCCATTGGAGGTGTTTATTCACTGTCATGTACTTCCTATAATTTAATTTTTGAATCATCAAACCCAAAAGATGAGTAGGTCGTAATACTGCACAGAAGTCGTTAACACACTCCCTCTTTCGGCTTCAGGGAATCTTTAACACTTAAAAAAATATAACAAATAAAAATATATACCATCCATGCATCCTATTTAAAAAGTGAAAACACAAAAGAGAATACCCTACTAGAGCCTTAGGAATAAACCAAGCCTCAGTTGCCGAATTAGGATATCCATGAAATTAAGTTACCGAAAGGGCATTAGTTTTAATTAACTAGTGTAACCAAGTCCCCGAGCTCATAATATCTGGTTCGCAGGAATAAATTAGTTCTCCCGCTAATTTATTTAGGTTTCTAATCGACCTACCAAGAACGATTAGTGGCGACTCCAATTTCAAAATCATTTAAACAAAAACCAAAGTTGCGATTCGGTAGGGCTTGGGAGGGTCCGCGTTAGGTTAGTCAAATCTAATTAACCTAATAATCCGTTAACCCCTTTTGAATTTAAATTTTTTTTAGAGGGTCGCGACACCTAGTAAAAGTCCGAAGGCGCTCGGGAGATCCATGACTTGGAACCCGATGGAGAACTCTACAGGTCCGATGAAGACGTCCAGGTCGATCTCGCCAACTACGGTCTTCCTCATCCCATCAAACGCCCTGATGGTGGCCTTGGAGGTGCGGATGAGTTCCTCGTTTATGCCCAAGTTTCTGAGCGTAGCTAATGGGCATATGTTGAATGCCGAGCCGTTGTCGATCAGTACGTGGGAGATGTGCTTGCCGTGACTCCTGGCTGATATATACAGCGCTTTGTTATGGGCCCACCCGTCTATAGGGACGTCTTCATCTGAGAAGGATATCTGATCCTTCAGCAAAATGGATCCGACAAATTCCTCCAGCTGCACCTCATTTATCGTCTCCGGTACGTGCACTTCGTTCAGCACCTTCATCAGTGCACTCTTATGTTTTTCTGAGTTGACAAATAGATCGAGCAGCGATATCTAGGCTGGCATCTTCCTTAGCTGCTCGATTACTTCGAATTCGCTAGTCCTAACGATGGACAAAACCCTCTCTGCATCCTCCTTTGACACCTCTCTCTTTTCGGGCTCCCCTTCTCTCGGAGCGTAACACCTACCGGACCTCATGACCGCATCGATTTCTCCTGTCCCATAGTCCCAACGGACAGCCTTGGGATCATACTCTGTCGGCGGCGGGACTTTTATCACGATCTTTTCAGTCTTACTGTCGCCCTGCGTCTTCTCATCCTCTAGCTCCAAATTGGCTAGGGAAATCACCACACGTCCTGCGGAACCACTCCTGACGTCTTTACACTCGTCTACTTTGGCTAACTTGATTACGAAAGGGGCCCTCGTTCCTATCATCGCGATCAGCTCATCCTCATCGATGTAGTCTGAATCGTAATCTCGGCACCATGGCCCTGTTGTCGTCCTTATCGGTTTCGGCAGAAAGTCGTTTTGCCTTTGGCGATCATTAGTCCGCATCGATCCGGTAGAAGAGCCAGCTGGGTCAGAGTCCCTTTTGCTTCCAAGTTCGCTCCTTTGAAGAATTTGCTCGTGCTTCAATCCGATGCTTATCACATGGTCAAAAGACTGAAATTCGTATGCGCACATACGCTCGAGGTATTTCTGGGGGAGGACCTGCATAAAGATTTCCAGCATTTCTTTCTCATCCAGTGGGGGTAAAACTTGCCTTGCCTGCAACTCCCATCTACGTGCAAATGCCTTGAACCCTTCGCCCTCCTTCATGGTTACGCGGGTCAGATTGTCCTTGCCGACTATAGACTTTACGTTGGCCTTAAATCGCTGTATGAACTTCCTTTCGAGATCCTCCTAGTCAGCAATCCAATCGAGGTCGATCGAATGATACCAGTACAGGGCCGGGTCGATTAGGCTGCGCTCGAAGTTGCTGATGAGGATCTGATCATCCTCATGATGACCGGCCATCCTGCTGAGGTAGCAGGAGATGTGGTTCAAGGGGTAGCCTTCCCCTCCGAACTTATGTGGGAACGTTATCGACTGGTCAGGTCGATATTGCCTTCCTTCCCGGGTAGCAATTGCCTTCAATTCACGCACCATGTTGGCCAAGTCTTTACACTGATCCTCCAATCCGGCTATCTTTCTGTTTTGCCACTCGATGGTTTTCCTCAGCTCCAACATCTGATACTTCTCCTCCGCGGGTGGCGCCCGTGTGTTCTCTGCCATTCTTGACAGTTCAGCCATTAGACTGTCCATGCCTTTCTCTAAACCGACGAGTCGTTCTTGAGTTCTCAAATCACACCGTTCCTTTGCCTGGGTCGGGGGTGTTTTATCCACTTCGGCTACTGCTTCCTTTTCGTTAATAGGGTCATCCATGTCGTCCCACCCATCAGGGACGATCTCCTCCGTCCTGACGAAAAAGCTTGGCGGAACGGCATAAAGCACCCGGTAGTTGTAGCCTCCGCTATCCTGTCCCAAGGTATCCACTATATCTCCCCTTTCCAGGGTCTCTCGTAGGAACTTCTTGTCGGTCTTATGCGCCCTTTTGCGACGGACGTCCTCATCATCTGGTTCCTCGTCAAACTCTTCAACGGCTCGTTCTTTACTCGGCCCGTGTTCACGTGGGGCCTCTCCTACCCTTCCGTTATCTGCATCACCATTGTCCCAAATAGCGTTCACCTTCCCGTGGTCTGGCAGAGGGTTCTGCTGCACATTCGGCTCTGTCTTATCAAATTCCAGCATTCCCCCGTTTATCAGCGCCTGCACTTTATACTTGAGCACCAGGCAGTTGTCCACATTATGCCCCTTTTCTCCCATGTGGTATGCGCATGACTGGGTTTCATCGAACCCAGGGAACTTCGGCGGGTTCGGTCTTGGAGGCTCTTTAGCTACTAAGTGCCCGTTTAACAGCATGGGCAGTAGCCTTGACAGAGGGCGAGGGAGTGGTGTGAAGGATGGTGGAGCTTTCTTCCTGGCCTCGAACTTTTTTGGGGCCAATCCTAACGTCCCACCCTGAGTGGGGGTGGATTCTAGGAACTTCTTTGGCTTCGGGGGGCTTGGTACAAATGCAACGTCTCCCACGTTTTCTCGCTCTCTCCTGGTTGGATAAGATCGTCTGATCGGTGGTTCTGACACGCGCTTCTCTCTAAGCGCCTACTCATGACGTTCTGCCACCTTAACAAGGTGGGTGAAGGTCTGACAGCCCGACGTGTTCAGTTTTTCGAAATAATCGAGTGGCAGCGTCTTCAAAAACAGGTCCACTAGCTCCTCCTCCGGGATAGGCGGTTTCACCTGAGTGGCTATAGCCCGCCACCTCTGAGCAAAGGTGCGGATCGTCTCGCTTCTTCCTTTCGCGGTTCTCAACAGGTCTTCCCTGGTCGGTGCCGTGGCCGTGTTGAACTTATACTGGTGCAGAAAATCTTCCGCCAAATCCTCCCAGCTATCGTATTCCTCCATGTCCAGCTCAATGAACCAGGCCAGCGCGGCGCCTGACAAGCTCTCCTGGAAGGTGTTCATTAGCAATGGGACATAGTCCGAATAGTGCGCCATTTTGCGCAGGTAATATCTCAGGTGAGCTCGGGGACAGCCTGTCCCATCATACTTCCTCACGAACTCCGGCTCCTTGTATCCAGCCGGGACTTCGATCTTGGTGAACGGAGAGATCTTGTCGAACCTGGCCAGTTCGTAACCCTGGCTGCTCAGGCATTCTTCGATTTTCGCGAGCCTTCTCGCGCCTTCTTCAGTCTTAGCCGGCGGCCTTTCCTTCTTCTATTTTTCCAAGTCGATCACGAACGGAGGGGTTTTATGGGGCACGTCCCTCTCAGATTCAGTGCTAGTGGTCTTGTTGGTGTCGGAATCGTTCGAAGTGGTGGGGTTAACTTCGGGTGCAGCTGGGGCATTTCCTTGCGCAGTCATCATTGACTTCATTTCCGCCATCATGGCGGCCATCAAGTTAATCTGATCCTCGAGGCCAGTCACTCTGGAAGTCAGCTCTTCAGCCATCTTTCGCGTCTTACTGCGAGTCTTCGTGACTACAGAATTTTACTTGTTTAAAAAGTAGCGAGTCAGGGATGCGCGAGTTGAATAAAAGTGTAGGAACTTAAAACCTTCTCGATACTATGTTCACACATGGTTAATGGGGGAAAGACTCGATCATGAGCCTTAGCCTCATGAAATCGGTCTTTCTACTCATTAAATGAGTATGAGCATACCATCAAGGAGGTGGATAACCCATGGTAATTACTTTATTTAAGAAAATGATGATGAATTATCATATATGAAAATGTCATGATCCTATTACAATCAGAAGCAAAATCAAGTAGGGAGATCGTTTATTCTATCCGATAGCGCTTGGAGGCTAAGGCATCCTCACTGTCTTCCGATTCATCCGGGTCCCATTCCTGCGGGTCTTCATCTTCTTCGGCCAGCGGTGGTCCTATGTGCTCTGGTACATATGGCTCTACTCCAGGCAAGTACGGGACGATGTAGTCCGGTACGTATGGATCTACGAGGGATTGTCGATATTCCTTGAACAACTTGATGTAGTCCTTGGATGCTCGGTGGACGTTCATCTCGTCATCTAGGTTGTCTAGCCATTCCACGCTCTGCAGCGGGGAATTCTTCAAGGTGTGGATGATGAGGTCGATCTTGGCCTGGTACGCTGCCTTCGCTTCCTTGGTAAGCTCACCTCGTGGCAAGTCGAAGGCGAAGACTCCTGGTCGTACTGCCGGTGGGACTTCTTGTAGCATGCTAAATTGCCTTACCACCCTGATAGGATAGTAGACGGCTCCACCCGTGCAGCCTAGTAAAGGGATAGGGTCTCCATCTACTCCTGTGATGCGAGCTTCCAGGATCTTAGGCCAGGTCAAGTGCCAGCGAAGTTGTTTCGACTCTAGGTCTTCTAGTTTTTTCCTCCAATCCTCGAAGGATAGTTGCTTGACGGCGGACTGACATTTCAAGAAGGCACTGAGTGGGTGGATATGTCGGCTGATCTCATAACATCCGACACGAAGGTTAAGGGTTTTAACGTGCGAGGTGAACCACACGTAGAGAAGACTATTGGACGCTTGGAATGTACCTCTCTGGGTTGGCTGAAAACGGTTTAGGGAAAGGAAGGTTTCGGCTAGAATCATGTAAGAGTAATTCCAGCGGTAGCAGGCTTGTTTAACAATGTGGACCATGGAAGGATGGAAAGTGGTTTGGGAGGTGGGGAATAAGACAAAAGCGAAAAAGGCAAGGATGAAAACTCTAGCCGGTTTAAGACCAGCTTCGACTGGGAGGGAGGAATAGTTGTTGTATAGGAATGAAAGGGTGAACCTGCCAGAGTTGGATCTGAGGACTTTTTCAATTTCTGAGGTCTTGAGACGCAGGAATTTAGACAGGGCTAAGGTAGAATCTTTTCCCAATACAGGCCGCACGACGTGATCGTCAAACTCCAGTCCGATGATCGTTGTGTACTCTTCCAGGGTAGGTGTGATCTCTATTCCTCGAATATTGAAGGTCATGGTCTCTGGATCCCAAAACCTTGCCAAGACTTGAATGAGGGTGGGCTGGTAATTGACCTTGAGGAGATCCACCAAGCGCCCCAGGCGTTCTTCAACATAGGCTTGGTTATCCCGGTTGAGACGGTTCCACCACGCTGTAAGCTCCTTACGCGGGATCGGGATGATCTTAATGTCCGATTTCCCCATCTATCATGAATATGCAAAAATGCACTAAAATTAATTACCATGGGTTATAATGAAGATGCAATGTAAATGTACTAGCCCAATTTCATATTTTCTCCTAGTGAAATAAGGATTAAAGCATTCCTACTTGACCAAAAAAGAGTTAGTCAGAGGGTTTTAATCCAGATTTCTCCCAAAGAAATTATGCAATTGGCTAGGATCCCTCGGTGATTGGAATGAAAGCCGTTGCCTATCTAAAGATTTCGAAAAGGAAATGGGAAAGTATGCGAATACATCTCAAAAGATCCCTAATACATCAGGTCTAAATGGGACGAGGAGGATGCGGAAATACAACATCGAAAAGTATGTAGAAGAATATCCTTCTATCCTAAAGTGGCTTTCAGACCAATCATCAAGGTGACGACTCACTCATGAAATGATGTATGAGATATATGGTGTACAGAAATGAATTATGAAAATAAGAAAGCCTTACCAACCACCCTTTCATGTTTTGGTTTTAGGTATACCAACCGACCAAATCACATGCGCATGAGACAAGTGAGGAATTGACTCTAGAAAAGGGAATAAAAGGAGGGACAGGGTATGGACCTAAAAGGCTCCCACTGTCTGATTCGACGACTTTGCCCACAAGCGCAATCGAACGTCAAGTGGGAAGAATCATTGATCCAGACAGCGAGCGGGATTGAATATGGTCAACCCAAACGCAATCAAACGCTAGAGTTTTGCATACCGATCCCTATCTATGGTGACCTAAGGGGAGTGTTTCGCGGCTTGGGTTTAGGCGCTTGTGTGTGCAAGTGTTGTGATCCTCAAAGTATGCAAGGCATGCACAGCAGTTGATATCAAATAGCGCTTCTAATTTGCAGAAAATAAACAAATAACCCCAAACTCCAACCCTGCATAAAACATGTTAGCAATCACTCCTCCCCTTATAACTCCCATCTGCAAGAACATTTAACACGTTATGTTAGTGGACTTACCTCACCTTCAAGAGCGCCTGCGGAAAGATGTGTTAGAAAGCACCCAACCTTTTAATCGGCTCAAGTCCTCTAATAGGTTAAAACTAAAGTCCCCAGTGGAGTCGCCAGTCTGTCGCGACCCTCCCGAGATTTTCTGGGATCCCGAGGGAGTTAATGGATTGCTAGGCCCGTTGGGTATTTGAGCTTAGCTCGGGCCCTCCCAAGCCCATACCAAATCGCGTCAGGAAAAATTAAATCGTGGTCAACCTTGGTGTGGTCGAGTGACATGTGTTTAGTGTGCATGTCATTGGAGTCGCCACCAATCATTTCTTGGAGGGTATGATTGGGAACCCCATCGAACGACTGGGAGAGATCGCTCGATCCTACGAAAGCCAGAGATCCAGATTCGGGGAGTTAGTTACGTCGATCCTACTATCAACGCCCTTTCGGTACCTAAGTTGAGTGATATCATAATCTGAGGAATTTATGCAGGCGGGATTGGGTAAGGTAGGCTCTAAGAGTCTAAGGTATGCATGCAGATGGGAGTATCTATCCTATCAATCACAATCATAGAAATAAATGCACAATAAAAAAAAACAATTCAAAGAGGAGTCACATCAAAACAAGTCAAGGCGGGCCTAGGGGAATCTTAGGAAGGCCTAGAAAACATGCCAATTGGGTTTGAGGATGATTTTGGATGGTTTGGAATGATTTGGGTCAAATTGACCGGAAGGGCAGAATGGTCATTTTGGAAAGTTCATGAAGCCAAAGCCATGAAAATAGGTCAAACCAGTTGAATGTGGTTTTTCCCTGATTTTCGTGACTTTTGGGAATTTATCTAATTTTTCTAAAATTTTCTATAATTTTTTAGAATTTTTTTTAAGTTTCTAATAATTTTCTAAGGATTTTCCTATATTTTTAAAAGATTTTCTATATTTTCTGGAATTTTTATTTTTATTTTCTAATACTTTCCCTAATTTTTTAGGATTTTCTAAGGCTTTCTAGGGATTTTCCTATTTTTTAGAACATTTTCTGTATTTTTTTGGAATTTTTATTTTCATTTTCTAACACTTTTCCTAATTTTTCCAAGCATTTTCTACATTTTTTTTAACAAATTTACCAAATTTTCTGAATTTTCTATGATTTTTTATTTTTATTTATTATTTTATTTATTTCCCTATAATTTTGAATTTTCTAATTTTTTATAAGATTTTCAGAATTTTTTATTATTTTTATTGTATTTTTGTATTTTTATTCGATAATTTATTTATTTTTTATTTTATTATTATTTTTTATTTTCTAATAATAGTTTTTTTTGGACCGGGTCGGGTCAACCCGGCCCGTCCGAGAACCCGGCCCGAAAGTCCAAATCTAAACCCTAGGTTAAACGACATAGTTTTAGGTTTTATTATTATATTTTGAATTTTCGAAATTTTCTTTTTTTATTCTATTTTAGTGTTTCCCGCCTAAGAATTAATCATACGGCTGAGAGGTATCCATGTGGCATAATCCTAACGGCTCAAACTTTATGCTAATCCTGCGGTCGATATTTGCCGCGGGCCTAAGATATAACCGTCCATTTTTTATGCTAAACCTACGGCTCAGATCGAGCCCATAGACTAATCCCAGCCATACATTTATTCTATTATTAGGCTTAATTCACATCCTTGCTGACGTGAGCGCCACGTCATCCCTTTGACCATTCAAACGCGAATGTGGCATTCAATGTGGCTTGCCACGTCGATGCCACGTGGGGTTTGGACTGGTCAAACGGCTGACTGGGTATCTTCTTCTTCCTTGAGCAAACCCTAGGCGGACGGCGACAGTTCGACGATGATGATCTGACGGTGAAACCTACGCCGATCGGACTAATTCTGGTGTCAATCGAAACCTAATTCATTCCCGATCACCATACCCAAAAATCAACTAGATCATTCGGTTCAAACAGGAGAATCGAAGCATTTACAGAGAGCATCTATGGCAGTCCAATCATACAATCTAGAGCATAACCATGCAATTAATTTACAGGCGAGCACCACAATGAGTTCAGAAGACTTACCTGGAGTTCTGATCATCCTCTAAATTGCCAGATTAGCCTAATTGAGCCGGGGCAGGGTGAGCTAGGGTTTGAGGTTTCGACTCGGGATTTTCACGCAAAACCGATGCAAAATAAAGATGGGAATATGGTCAGGGATGTAAGGGGAGCAAGACGCACACAAAAAGGGCAAGAACCATGGGCAGATTAAAAAGTCGCCATTGAAGCACCGAGTTGAGCTCGAATTCGAGGACTGACCTGTTTAGGCATCGGCGAGCTTCGAAACTGGTACGGGCAGTTCCCAGTCAACTTCAGCAATCTTTTCCAAGTAGCCTTACACCTTGACTTTCCTTCAACTTCCCCAATTCCCCAATTACAGTCTCTGTTTTCTCCCCGGCCAAAAAGTCCCCCGAAAATGATCTCCTCTCCTCCTTTTAAACTCGATTTTTTTGTATTTTCCAACTCCCCGAGATCGTCTCGTTCTAGTTCAGCTCCAATCTTCGCTCAACTTCCCTCAAATCTCTTAGAATCACCTTCAATCATTCAATTCAGATTTCCCCTCATTTTGAACTCCATTCGCGCAAAGAAGAAGGACCAGATTCGGTCCTGTTGACTTCAGGTTGGTTGACCGGGCCATCGGGTCGGATCCGACCCGACCCAACTGACCCGGTTGACCAAATTTCCTCAAATTAACCCTCCAAAGGCCAAAATTAGGAAAATTAAATCCCAAAATTGAATTCTATGGCATCAAATACATTAGGAAACTGACATTTCATATCAATTAACCCAAAGATTAGTATAAAAACCCAATTTCTAAATTCGACCCGATAACCCATTTTGCAAAATCCAAAGTCCTAGGGCCTTCTTTTGCAAAAATTGTTGCCACCATTGAATTCAGAGGGTCAAAAACAAGGGGGTGACGTCGCCCTATTTTCAATTCAGTCCCTGGAAAGGTTTTAATTGCATTTTAGTGATTTTAGGGACTAAATTGAAAAATCAAAAATTGCATTTTGGTCCTTTTTAGCGAAATTGGGTTATTCTGAGGGCTTTTGGACTCGATTTTAATTTTAGAAAATAGAGGAGGATGACACGACTCTAAAAATGAAAAATTGGAAAATTAAAAGATAAAATGGAATTTCTATAATTATTTGAATATTCAGAAAATTGAAAATGACAAATAAACCCTAGATTCCAGACTTCATTTTTCAAAATTTATTCATCCAAAATGTATAAAAAATTAAATAAAAAATATTGACTATTTGTTTGGTAATTTTCTGACTTGAAATGCCATTTTTTATTAATGTTTTATTATTTTCCTATTTTCTGAAAATATTAAAAATGCGAAAAAATAGGAAAATTATTTTTTGCTCAAAATTGGTTCCCTAGGCTATGCTGAGGTTCTCAAAGTTGATTTTGTAATTGTTTCACTTTTTATGGATGTTTTTATGAATTTTTGAAAATAAAATGCAGAAAAATACAAAAAATAAGGAAAATTATTTTTTGCTCAAAATTGGTTCCCTAGGCTATGCTGAGGTTTCCAAAGTTGATTTTTCGATTTTCTGACTTTTTATGGATTTTCTAAAAAAATTTGAAAATAAAATTAGCCAAAAATTGAGTGTCAACAGACGGTAAAAATATTTTTCATTTATTCATTCTTGGAAATGATGCAAGCAATCATTTTTAAGAAAAATTTTGTCAAATTATTCCTTTTTCATGAAATAAATAAATCCTTATATCTACCACATTTCAGTTTTGTGTCTCCAAAAGAACCAAGCGGACGTAATCTCAATTGCCATTGCATGTACAAATCTTTACTCGGATTTAACAGATTTAGAGTCAATAACATGTCAAGGTTTTGGGTGAATAGGATACCTAAGGGATAATTACCAAAACAATTCTATATCTATTGTAATTGTGCCAATTCAATGATCACCTTTTTGACTAGTTAAGTGAGAGCAAATTAGCACAATTGCAAAAGGTTAAAGACTTAACTGGCAAAAAAAAATTTATGACTAAATTGACACAATCACAACAAGTTTATGATTGTTTTTCAAATTTTCCCAATACCTAAAGCCGACCTTCTAGGCATTGATCTCGAATTTTTGAAACCTCTTTTGGAGTACCTTGGTTCTCTCAATTCTAGAAAAATATTCACTACGCTATGCTTTAATAAATCTTCTATTAATTAGAAAAAAGAAAAATTATAATTACTAACATTCAACATTACGACACATTACAATATACATGTTCATAATGATACCAAAAATAAATTGCAAAGGTAGATGCACTTCTTCCCATCAATTCACCCATCTGAAGGTGAAAAATTCATAAACCACAAAGAATACTATTAAGATGCATATGTGAGTTGTGTTAAAAAAGTCTCATATTGAAAAATTGATGTGTTGTTCAGCAATTAACATATTCACGTCAGCCCATAACTTTTCGGCTTAAAATTTTGTGCGCATGTTTTTCTTAGTATATGTATTTGCGTAATCCGGAGATATTTTATGGTGTCCGATGATAATTGTATAATTTGAAATCACTGGCCTAAGCTTTTACTTTGGCAATATTTATTACTATCACTTTTACTATATCAATATTTCATATTTATTTATATATTTAAATAGATATTGTGGTCAATAGATTATAACAACAAATGTTGATCATTAAAAATGATGGTTTACTGTAATCATTCAATTAAGAATGCATGTGGAACTTGTGACAGAGTAGATTTAAGGTTCCAAAGTATGCAAGGTAAGTTTCGGGTTTCAAAAAACGAGAAACTTGTTTTGATAAGTAGGTTCGAGGTTTCAGATAGAACCTGTGACGCAGTATTGTAACCAGGTGTTCTTCGTTTTTGAAGAAATTCCCACCACACTCGCGTTCCTCTAGAAGTCAACATTTCGACGATGCGTTTTGGTGGGAAATCGCGAACAGTTAATTCATAACTCTCGTCATGGCAGAAGCACTGTTAATTCAGGTTGGTGGAAATATAAGATGAGCTTATATTATCCTACCAAAAAGAAAAAATCTTCAAAATGATTGCTTTTAATCTCTCAGATATTTTGGTCATACATTGCACAATTATGTTACGTGGCATTAGCCCCTCAAAAATCTAGGTTTTTTAGCGGAAAATATCCATGACATTTAGTTTTAGATGAAGTCAACCAGGAAAAAGTACCAGAAAAGTCCTAAATTTATTGTCTTGAAACCAATTTAGTGCAAAACATTTGGATTGGTGCCAATTCATTTTATCCGGCCAATTTTGATGGGAAATTGCGAATATAGATACTGATCATCCTAAGTGGCACGACCAGCGCTAACGTGATAATGTTCACTGTCCTGTATTTTAATAAATCTTCTATTAAGTAGAAAAAAGAGAAATTCTAATTATTAACACATTCAACATTACGACACATTACTATATGTATGTCGATAATGATGCCAAAAATAAATTACAAAGCGAGATCTACTTCTTCCCATCAATTCAACCATCTAAAGGTAAAAAATTCATAAAGCACGGAGAGTATTGTTAGGATGCATGGGTAAGTTGTGTTAAAGAAGTCCCACGTCGAACAAATAATGTAATGTTGAGTAGTTAATATATCCAAGTTGACATATAACTTTTTGGCTCAAGTTTTTGAGTAAAAGTGTATTCGATTCAATATTTGACGGGTTCGAAGTTGAGCTCCCTTTTGGTCAAAGGTATCAAGTTCTTGCTATGCGCTCTCAATAAATACTGTAAACAATTGAAGTATTTATACACACAATCTTTAATATTACGCACTGTACCCCGTATTTTCTTACATCCCACCCTCCACAGGGCACGGGCCATGTGATATAGAGTAACGTGTATGTTACCAAACCCTGAAACCTACGTTGTACTCATCGGCTTCGAAATTTCGAAACTTGGAGCGCACCCATACCTTGGCTTTTTCTGGGTTTGTGAGATTGGCTGCATGCCAAGGGATTAGTGCCATTTCCTAAGACTCTGGAAGTAAGATGTGCAGTGGATTTGTGGCAAACTTTGGTCACCAGGAATACGATTAGAACCGAAACGACCAAGTGAAAGTGAGCCTGCTTGTACCTTTGAAGTTTTTAAGGTAAGCAGGGACGCAACAGTGTAGGCAACATCGTCTGCTCGGGGGTTCGACGGTTCGGAGGATGTATTTTCCTCACCTGACTTGAGTCAATGACCTCACCAAAAAGGCAGTGAAACCTGGAATCAACAAATGGCTGGCAATTGAAAGTTTTGCTGAGTTTCAGCGAAAATACGATGAGTCGCTTGCCCGAACAGTTAAATGCGTGACCGGCAGTTCAGACAATCCTTATGAGCACAACAACATTCGGTACTTGATTCTTAAATAGGAGCAAATGTAAACAGGATCATGTACAAATCTGGAGTCATCATCACCAATCCCCACCGTGGAAATCTGGGAACACGATTGCACAAACCAGCCCTAGCCAAACAAACTAAGAGATTATATCTCACTCCCGCAGAATAAAAAAGTACGAAAACAGAAGCCAGAATAGCAAGAACGCTATCCAAAACATGGGTTAGAACAGAAACTGCGCAGTTAGCGGTTGACTAATTGAATTCCAGACATCCGCATTAATCTAATTAAGCAATGGTTTCTGCCTTTTCTGATTCTGCTTCGCCAACAGAAGTGAGAACCGTGCGAAGCCAAATTTCTTCCTCTTGGAAGAGAACTGCTTATGGCCACATTCCTCTCTAGGCTTTCGAGAAATAGGCACGTCATTTTGCTTACTCAGCATTTGAGCCAGCGAAACCTTCCGTTTCACGGTCTCCTTTCCAGACAATTTCCCTGACTCAAACTCTTCAGCTAGAAGCAGCTTATTGCTCAGTATCTGTCCAATCGAGAGCGTCGGCCTTAGAACAGGCTTTGACACCTCAATGTCATCCATATTCAGTTCACCCACTTCAATAAGGCGGGAGTCTCTCCTCTGGTGAGAGGGGCCAGAATTTTTAAACTTGGTCGAGTTGTGTAGTGAACGTCTTCTGCGACCATGGTCAGACCTCCATTTCCGAAGAGCCTCCTCAACTGTGAGCTTTCCACGATTAGCAGCATCCACTCTACAAAGAGCTTCTTCTAAAGCCTGCTTGCTTATTTTTAGTTCCTCTGTCGCCTCCTCTACCCTCTTTAATATCTCCGTTTTAGAAACATTTGCCGCATCGACTTGGAGCATCATGCTGAGTACTCTCTTCTTAGATTTTTCTTCTGCCTCATGAGCTTGGGAGGTTAGAAAAGAGTACTCTTCAGATTTTAGCGTCACTTCACCAGTTGAGCTCTCACTCTTTGATAAAGCCTTAATTTCTGCGAGAGCAACGGCTTCCGTTGCTCTAGCAGCTTCCTTCATTTTTCTAGCTGCAATCAACCTCATCTCGGCTGTTCTAATTTTAGTTTTCGTTTGCTCAATCTCAGATAAGGCTCTCTGAACCTCGAGCTTTGCAGCTTCTGCCACTATCTTGAACCGTTCTGCCTCAGAGCTCAAGCGATGGAACTCCCTGGTAAGAGCAGAAGGGCCATCAGGTGAGTTAGTTCCTGCTTCTTTTGTCATTTGCAACTTTAGCCTCGTCTGGTTTAGCTCTTCCTCAAGTGAAGATATCTTTGACGAGTTCTGAGTCAACCTCTCCCGAGTCTTCTCAAGGGAAACCCTTTCCTTCTCTAGTTTCTTATTAAGGGAATCTACAGAACCACGAATATCGCTGAGATCATTAGTGGTCCTCGTAAGGTTCAACTTAGCTTGTTTCAGTTCCATTAGGATTAACCCTGGGGATGAAGAGGGACAGGAACCTGGGCCGCCCAGTCTATTCAGCGAACCAACTTCGTAGTGGTTTTCCTTTTCAGCTTCATGTTCCATAGGATCGACATTTCCATTATTCGCACCTGTCTCAAGCGCGACATTCATTTCAGATGTTTCCTTGTGAAGCTTTGCTTTAAGTTCTTCAACAATGATTTTTGTCGATTCCAACTCCTTCAAGACAGCCAAAGTCTCCCGCTCCTTTACAATCAGATCCTTCTCCAGCTGTGATGCCTGCTCTTCCAGTTTCACTAAGTCAACCTCTTCCCCACTCTGTTCCAAATAAGAAACATCTCAGAAGACTAGCATCTATGAACCACTCTTGTCTTCTTTATCCCAAGACTACTAATGGACAACAACTGATATGTATAGATGCGATTTCATCATGCATGTATCTGTTTAGTTAAGCAACAGGCATAGACCCAATACATACTCCCAAATCAGAAAACACAAAAGGAAGCTTATTTGCACATGCTACAGCCCGAAACAGAGAGGAAACCATGCTGTGGAAATGAATAACAGGGCAACCGGAGCAAAACCCCAGATAACGAAGAACACCATTTTCACTACACCACTAAAAAGGCAAACCAATTACTCAATAGAAACTCACAGACAAACTGGGAGCCAAGTCTGGCCAAGCTCTCAACAGGAAGTTTCCACAATTCGCAGCTAAATTGAAACGTTGAAACTGGTCAATGTGAACTTATTTCTTAACGAGATCAGTTGCATCCAAGCCATTTTACATATACACTCATCAAACTCCTAATCAGGGGCTAGGTGTTCAAGCCCAGTCCAGCCATGATCTCGTGGCTCCTAAAAAACAAAAACTTTCTACTTTACTCAAAATGAAGCGCCCAACCCATCAACGAAGTACGGCAAAACAGAAACGCCAACTACCTTCCCGTGGCTCTTAAAAGCAAAACCTTTCTACTTTACTCAAAATGAAGCGCCCAACCCATCAACGAAGTACAGCAAAACAGAAACGCCAACTACATTCCCAAACCAAGCGCAAAGTAAGCAGGCAGGCACAGAGAGAGAGAGAGAGAGAGAGAGAGAGAGAGAGAGAGAGAGAGAGAGAGAGAGGACCTGAGTTTCAGGGGACTTGAGAAGATGAGAGGGCTTCCAGAAACCGATCCCGCCAAACCGACTCACCGCCTCCTTGACGGACTCGAACGGTGCCGACGTGTCGATCTCCGCCCTCGCCCCTCCACCGTCATTACCTGCATTGCCGAGCTTCACGCCAGAAGCGGCCTCCCGAGCCGGCTCGGGACGCAGGGCTAGGGTTTCAGCCATGGGAAAGGAAGGAAAAACGAGCGAGACCAACCCAGAAACAAGACAAGCAAGAGGACAAAATCAAGGATTCACGTTCACCAAAATCTGGCGTTCATCGATGTCCGCCAGCAGAGAGAGAGAGACAGAAAGAGAGAGAGAGAAGCGCAGTGAGCCAGCAAGCAAAGAGACAAAGCCCACTATTAAAAGACGTTGTCGATCCTGCTCTATGCAGTGAATGCTTGAGAGAGAGCACTCTGGCCCAGTGTCCGTTGGGATTCCTTCTTCCTTTTCCCCTACCGAAAATGCCCCCGACAGGAGCGTGGAATTACGGGCCGTTTCGCCCGGGCGGCGGGCGTAATTAGAGGGGGAAAACGGGGGGCGTGGGGAGGGGGCGGGGCGGGTCCACACTGGGAGTCCACGTGTCCGAAACGGGAGAGACATCGTCGTATCTTGAATCCGAGGAGAGAGAGGGGGGTTGCAACGGCTATATAGCACCGTCAAAAGTCTGCGTCAACGGCTAACTGCTGAGGCCGAGACCTCTTTCTGAGTTTTTGACCGAGTCGCGCGCGCGCCCCCGTCGTCAACGCAGGGGCGACGCCGGCTTCACAAGTGTGGCGAGCTCATGTGGCCGAGCCTGCGGGGCCCGAGCGACCATCCATCTTTGACATGGCGGGACAACACGCAACGAAACCGCCGTTTAGGAATCTTCTGGTGTCGGGGGCAGAATCTGAGCATAATGCATGCTGGTTTTTTCGGGGCCGTGGCGGCACGAAGGGCGCCGCATCTCCAAGCCGGCCTTGGCTCACTCTCCCGGTCGCCATTCGCGACTCCCCTTCCCCATGGTTCCTTCGTAAATTTCGTAGTTTAGTCCAATTGAGGAAAAACACAGGACTGCCGATCGCATGACTACACAAGCAAATTTTCTGGATCGAAGACAAAGCCTAAAGGTGGGCGTGGAGAGCTTTTTCTCTGTTAGGCATCTTCGCAGGCTCAACATGGTCGTGCCACGGCGGACTCACGATGCCGCGATGATTGCAATGGATCGGGTTTGCCCATCCAACTTGGGGATGGGGGCGAGATAAAATGTTGCACCTTCTTTCTTTGTCGAGAGTTCTAGATTTTTCTAGGCTGCTTCTTGGGTATCTAGACACTTTCTTATGATATGTTTTTTTCTCTAGGAACGTGTGGCTAATAGATTGACCAAATTTAATATTTTCTAAACATATCTAGCAGGGCTGAGTATAATGGACTGATCGAACTAGGAATTGCCCGAACCAACTGATTTCGTCTGGTTCCTGGGAGGCGTTGGTCCAATTCTCGATTCCTTAAAATTGAGATCGATCTTCGGACAGTTAGATTCTTGATCTCAAGAATTTCTCATTGATGTATAGCTTGCACTCTGTCCGATCAAAACCCTTGGATTTGGCTGATCATGGGAATGCTAGCTTCTGGCTTACCCAAAACCCAAGCTGAGGATTTTCCACCCAAGTCGAGGATTTTCCTTTAAGCCTTTTTCTAGCTCAAGTTGTAAACTTTGTTTTCCATTTTTTTTTTTGTTCTTTTTTGGTTCTTTGAGCTTGTCTCATTAGTACTCTTATGCTAGGATATGGTTCATATTTCTTTGCGACAGAAAAGCACATGGGTCTCGTTCCATGCTAAGCTGGTGAGGGGCCGGTGAAGTCGCATTGGCGGGGGTCTTAAAGGGGCAGTGCTTCGTAGACACTAGAGGGCTTCTATGATTTAATCCCATATTTTTTCATTAATAGTTTGGGTTTGAGCTCATGAATAAATGCTATTATATATACTCTTTTTCTCTTGTAATTGAGGGATATAATGATAGGTGCGAAAACTAATTATAGTAGAATCCTCTGCTGGATGTAGCCCCAGTTTAAGGGTGAACTAGAATAAAATTTTGTGTCTCGATTTCTATTTCTTCATGCTTTTACACTTTAATTTGTTATTGAACGCTGATCCTAACATCTGATATCAAAGCCTAAGTTACTAACAAGTCTAAACCTAATAGTTACATGAAAGAGATAAGGATTGTCACGTCTTTGACCTAGGGGGCTTGATGTGTGAGGGAGAGATTGTTGGTGTTGTCTCATATCGGTTGTGAAAAGAGTTAGTGGTTGATTTATAAGTGTGATGGAAAGTTTCATCATTTGAGCTAATTTTTGGGATGAGAGATGCGCAAGACCACTTAACACTAGTATCAAAGTTGAGATGCATGTGTAAGTTTTGTTAGAATCTCATATTGAAAAATTAATATAGTATAGAGCAATTAATATATCTAAGTTGGCCCATAACTCATTAGTTTAAGTTTTTGAGTGAAAGTAGGTCTAACTAGATATATTGACGGGTTCCGACCTAAGCTTCCTCTTGGGGATCTCCCCAGTGAAGGTATTGGACTTCTGCCAAGTGCTCCCAACAAATGGTATCAAAATCGATAGTTGATTGGTGACCAACTCCCAATATGTATGGGTATTTAGTGAGTATATCAAGAAAGGAATCTGGTGAGACCAATGCGGTTTTTGAGCCAATGGGTATTGTGGTGTAGCAATGCCGGCCTGATGAGTATTCATAGAGATTCAAGTTGAGATATATTGATGCAGAATGATACTTGAATTAAGAAGGAGCAAACCTAATATTGAAACTTACACGTGAGGGGGAGATTGTTGAGATACATGTGCAAGTTGCGATAGAAAAGTCTCGTATTAAAGAATTAATGTGGTGTGAAGAAGTTAATATATCCAAATTGGCTCATAACTCATTAGTTTAAGCTTTGGAGTAAATGTAGATCCAAGTGAATATGTTGACGGGCTCGGACTTGGATTTTCTCTTGGCAATCCTTTCGGGTGAAGGTATTGGACTTCTACTACGTGCTCCCAACATCTTATAGACTGTGTAAGGTAGACATTGGACTCGTTACACTAAAGCTACTTTGATCTTTAATGTAAGATCACATGTACAAACATGATTGTCCAGTGGACAATCAAGTAATAACCTATTTTTCATTTTGCAATGATGGAGCAAAAAATGCCCTTATTTTGGTAGGAGTAATATGCGCCTTGACCGGTTCCACTGGATTACCTGGGAATTGGATCGATCCCCGGTTTTGGGATGGGATCGAAAATCAATCACCCATAATATTTGGTAGTAGTTACACCTCTTTGTTAAGCCTATAAATAGCCAAGAAGGGCTCCCATATGGGTGCGCAATTCGTGTAAGAAGTTGTCCTGATCAATGTTTTAGAGATAGTTTCTAATTAAAAGGGTGTTTTCTTTGAGTGAACTCTATACTTTTCTCAATAAGTGGTACTTGAGCAGGCAATTGGGGATTGTGAACCTATAGATTGTGAGTCCTAATGCAAGAAGATAGTGGTTTGGGACCATTATGTGTGAACAGTAGGCTAGGGGCTGAAATTCATTGGAGTTTTGCTAATGGACAGTCAATGATTGTGATTGATTGATCTGGGACCATGCTTTCTTGGTGTACTGCTAGGTATTGTAATAGAAGATGAGTTGTCACAACATGTGATAGATTCGAATGAAGAGACTTGAAAGCACTCTAAATTGCCATTTCTGGTGGGGAAAAACTCTAAACTATAGCCCTAGTTGGTTCAGCATTTGAAATGAGCTTTGGGGCTCTAAAGTCCCTTGGCCAAATGCAAATGGTATTTAGTAACTTTTTTGATTCACTTTGGGGAGATGCAATTGCAACTTAAATGCTTTCTAAAGGCCTTTAGCTCAAAGTACCTCTTGAGGTACTTTGGGAAGTTGCATTTCCAAAATGCTGCTACAATTTTTTTTAATCTTTTTATTTTCTTTTTTCTTTTTTATTTTAAGAAAGTAATTAAAAATAAAATAGTTAAAAATAAAAATAATATTTCAAAAAATAAAATGAAATGAAAATAATTAAAAATAGAAATAATGAAAGTAAAAATAATTAAATAAATTAATTTTAAATAAAAAATATTTATAAATAAAATATAAAATAATAAAAATTTAGAAAATAAAAATAATTAAAATTAATTAAAATTAAAAAAATTTAAATAAAGTAATTAAAACATTTTAAAATAATAAAAATAAAATAAAATGATTAGAAAATAGAAATAATAAAAATAAAATATAATTAAAGAAAATAATTAAAAATTAAAAAATTTGGAAAAATAAAATAAAATGATTAGAAAATCGAAATAATAAAAATAAAATATAATTAAAGAAAGTAATTAAAAATTAAAAAATTTGGAAAAATAAAATAAAATGATTAGAAAATCGAAATAATAAAAATAAAATATAATTAAAGAAAGTAATTAAAAATTAAAAAATTTGGAAAAATAAAATAAAATAATTAAAAAAATCAAAATAATATAAATATAATATAATTAAAGAAATTAATTAAAAATTTAAAAAAATTTGCAAAATAAAGTATAAATAATTTAAAAAATCAAAATAAATAAAAATAAAATATAATTAAAGAAAGTAATTAAAATAGCGTAATATTTTTTCGAAAGATAAAAAATATTTGAAATAATTTAAAAGTCAAATCATTTACAAAGGTAGTTTTTACCAAACAGTATTTACATTAAAGTTGCATCCAAATGCATTTTTTAATTATAGTTTACCAAACAATATTTGCATTTTGCCAAACTCCTTTAGGTCAAAGGTATTTGCATTTTTCTAAAGTCCTTTGGCCAAATGCTGAACCAAACAGGCCCATATCTTCTTTTAGACATGTTTTTCTTTAAGAAAATTCAATTGATTCTTATCAAATGAATATCCATGGGTATATTAGTTGCCATGATTTCTGTTCATACCTAGCAAAAGGGGGCAATGGAATCAATAGATGTGAAGCTTAAGGAAATTCTTGATAAGAAAGGAATCTAGTGGGATTATGTTACCTCCGAGTTTCAAAAAAATCATGAGCACGAAGACCCCAAAGGAGAGGCATTGGATGCTTTGGTAGCACTGTTTGCGAGGACAAATGATGCCAAATTACAAAGGTAAGAGAATAAGCTATTGTCAATGTCGCAACAAGATATCACGTTGAGTCAATATTATCATTTATGGGTTAAGGCCAGAGTATAACAATCCCGTTATGGCCACTCATGGATGGGCGAAAGACCAAACTATGATTGCGTTGGAGAATAAATAGGCCAACCAAGAGACTTTAAACAAACAAATGTGTAAGATCTCACTAAAGGATGATGAAATAAAGTGTCATCTTTAGTAATAAAGAATCAATGAGAAATGACGTTGGCACTAGAAATGACAACTTGAGGAAAAGTCATGAAGAATGGCAAAAGTGACCAAAGGGACAAGTGCTCAACTAGGGGGAGCTTGCCGAGATCGGGACAAGGACAACAAAGAAGAGAAAAAACCAACATAAGATAGCAAATGGTGCTACATCTATGACAAATTAAGTAACTTTGCTAGATTTTGTTGGTTCAACTGAGTAGAAGAAAAAGCCACTGCTTCTAACAAGAAGGAGAATGATAATGAAGAAGAATAGGATGTTTGAGTGTTCATTTTGGTAGAGGAGCGCTCTCAATCACTAGTATCATTGAGTCAAATGATGTAATGACCCTTGTAGAGTAAGACAAGAATTAATCAAGGCATAAGTGCCTCAAAAGTCCAAAAAATTGTCATAAAAGTACAATTGAGTCCTAAATTTTTTAAAAAGTGCAATTAAGTTCTAAAATAATTCCTTCCATTAACTTTGTTTAACTTGATTAAAGGTAAATGCTGACGTGGCTTTTTTTTCCCTCCCTCTTTTACATAGCGATGATGTGGCTTTTTGTTATCATTATTTTCATTCTCCTCTGCGGTGATAATGTGTCTAAACCATGAAACATAAAGATAAAACGCCATCGTTTTGGTCCTAGTTTGAATTTCTAATACAAAATTTATGTTAATAATATTAACAAAAAGAAAACAAAAAAACAAAAAAAATTAAAAAAGGAAAATTCAGGTGAGGTTCTATGACCCTTGTCGCCGCCGCCCCCACCATTATCGAAAAGGGCAAACAAAGTTGGGGGAATGGCTAGTGGGGTTAGCAGGGCCTCGACTGTAGATGAAGGCTGCTGGTAGAGGGCCTAATTATGGGCATTGACGATCCCCACTAGCCATCTCGTTACTATGGTCAGCCTTACTTGACAATGGTGGGGCAGTGAGGGTTGTAAGCCCTCGTCTGCATTTCATTCTTTTCTCTTTTTTTCCCCATTCTTTTTGTCTTATTTAGAAGTTCTCTTATAACTACATAAAACTTATATTAAAAAATGATATTTTTTTTTTACCAAAATGGCACCGTTTCTACAATGTTAGGGCCACATAGGATAGAGAAAATAATAATAAAAGGTCGAAGTCAACATTTTTAGTTAGCTAGGTAGGATAAATTTAATGGAAAGACTTTATACAAATTTGACAAGTTTTAGGATGTACTTGCTTATTCTGAAAGTTTTGAAACTTAATTGCCTACTTTCTTTGTGACTAAAAGAACCTACATGAAAAAGTATAGAAGAATGGAGAGTTCTTATTGACTTAGAAGTATCAAGGTTTTATGTCTACAGAATTTGCATAACCTATCATTGCGAAAGTATCTTAATAATAACAATTGATCATATCCTAGAAGTCGAAAACAACAAACTGCGTGGATGTCAACAATGCAACTACATGGATATAAGTAAGGCAATTGCATGGATGTCACCAGAGCTTATGTTGGATATCACAAGAGTATTGCGATTGCTGAATATGAGCATAATGCTTACACTACCTATAACAATTTATTGACATGTTATTTTTTTTTTCTCAAGATTGTCACTTTGAAGAACTTGGTTGTTTATCAATCTTTAAAATTGTCTCGGCAGAATATCCAATCATGCAAGATATCTTCATTGATTGATAATCATCCTAAAGGCAGGATTTTTCCATAGCTGAAGTACTTAATTTTTGGGAACCAAGATTTAATTTCATAGGTGACCAAATCTAAGGGATCAATGACTATTCAACCTCAATGGCTACCTTGATATCCTCAATAATTGTCCAACGGCTAGCTTGCTAGCTTGGATATTGATCCTCTAGATGATTGTCCAACGGAAAGTTTGGATAAAGTAGATCAAGGCATGAGAGAGAGAGAGAGAGAGAGAGAGAGAGAGAGAGAGAGAGAGAGAGAGAGAGAGAGAGAGAGAGAGAGAGAGAGAGAGAGAGAGAGAGAGAGAGAGAGAGATTTCATAATTCTAATCTTGGAGAGAGCTTTATATTCTTTTGTCTCTAGAGAGCATACAACTATAATAATTTTGGGAAGTGTTGACAGAGTAATAGTTTGTGTTTAGATGCAAGATAATGAGTCCCATCAACATGGGTATAAGTAGCACTAGTTTCGAGAAGAAGTGCTTAATTATAAGTAGTACTTATTACTGTAACCTCTGAACAATTGACTAGTAGAATCTAGTTAGTAGACTATAAGAGTGGGAGAGTAAACATAAGTTTACACCAAGTTGAACCACTATAAAGCTCTATGAGCAAAACCTTCTATCTCTCCGCTCATGCCACACTTATTACTTGGTATAAGCTTCCGCATTGCTGAATATTATCACAACATTGATCATATTCACATTGTCATGCTCATATCCAACTTGAAGCCCCTTTTTTTTAAGGGTCACGCTTTTTCCACTCTTTTTACGGCTTTAACACTCTTTTTTGTGTGTGTGTATTTTGACCATTCTATTTTTTGTGTGGCTCACCACTTCTGATATAAATTTTATATGATTCCCCTTTTTTTTGTCAACTCTTTTATTTTGGTTTTTCTTTTTCCCTTGCGATTCCACTTTCCTCCTCCAATATTACCTTCCATGGGCAAGAAATTCCAATCTTTTGCTTTTTTCTTTCATAATTTTTGTTGTTGTTGTTTCGTTTGTGGATTCATCATCTGCATCCGCATGGGTTTTACTTACCACCACCCAATTGAGTTTAATACTATCAATTGCTGATTCTTAAATTTGTTTTCTTTTCCCTTTTGTGTTTCTTACTTCTTCGCTTGTAGCTTTGATGGAGAAATTTATAGAGGAAATTTTTTTGGCTTCTTGAGCATTGAGCGTCAATTGGCTTTTAAAGTTTCTTTATTACCAAGTTCAATTCATGGCTTGAGTATGAAGATGTTTTATGCCTCTCCTATATAACAGGGCTCTCTTTGTATAGAGTTTTCTTGATAGGAAGTTCAATTCATTGCTTGAGACTGAAAATTATTAATGCCCATCCATGAAAGCTAATCTAAGAGGAGAAAAGGGGCTCGTACTCGGGAGGTCATCGATCGGCCCGATGTCAGTGCTGACAAAAGTGTGGATGATGACGAAATTGGGATCATAGATAATGCATGGAGAACATTATGAGGGTTTTTGGAAGGAGTGATAGGCGTAGTGATGGGTTTTTGTTCGCGACAGAAGTATCAGAAACAATCACGATAAAGAAAAAGAAGAACGATGCACAATAGATTACCCATGTTCACCTCAAGATTAGGGCTACGTCCTGCAAAGAGATTTCACTACGTTTTCGGTTTACAGCCGCTCAACTTGTTACAATGATCAGAAATGAGAAAAAAATATATATATATCCCCAAAACGGACCCAAAACCTAAACTTATAATAAATCTCTTAATATCGCACTATACGGGCCAGCTTAAATAAAAGCCCAAACCCGTTGAGGTTTCTGGGGCGCTGCCCCCGAGCCCCCGCCCGCTCACCGGCGAGTGGGGCAGCCGTTCGCTGACTGGGCAGTAGAACCCCCGTTGGGAGGCGCCGCCCCCAAACCCCCGCCCGCTGACCGAGCAGCGAGGCACCCATGTCGGGGGTGCTGCCCTCGAACCCCCGCATTCCGCACGCAGGGATCACATGTTGTTGGATAACACTTCAGTTTCTCTAAGTTCACGTGGGCGAACCTGGTGTGAGAAACAAGGGATCCTGAAGTATTCGCCAACTCCAACACGTAGAAGGGAATCTCATGCAAGAGAGAGAACAGAGGAGGCGAGAGAAGGAAGAAGAAGAAAAAGAAGAAAGTGGGACCCATAAAAAAAAAGAAGAAACGAAATAAAAGAGTTGGCAAAAGAAGGAATCTTATAAAATTATATCAAAAGTGGTAGGTCATGTAAAGGATAAAATAGTCATGATACAAAAAAAAGGAGTATCAAAATTATAAGGGAAGCGAAAAAAGCGCGAGCCCTTTTTTAATTCTGCATTTCTTTATCAAGTTTTTTTAAAATCAACTTTTCACATCCTCTATGATATTGTTAGTCAACATCCCTTTTTCGGTAGCGTCGTTTTCCCATAAATTCATGTAGCAATAAAACAAGAAAAATATAATTTATAGTTAGGCATGAAAAACATCATTCAAAGATAATAATAGTATATAAACACTTTGTATTAGACTCAGCCAAACATCCTTTTTAATTGAAAAGTGTCCAGATAAGCTAAAGCTAAGTTAGATGATCACATTATATATATGAATGAAAAAAAAAAAAAATTCCACAGCAAGATAGTGGTGCTCGATATGCTGGGGTTCTCTATCGTTTTCCTCATTTCAAGGGGAAAAATCAACATAAACAAAGGAACACGTGTCAAGAAAGGAGAATGGAATGGGCCAAAATATGCAATCATAGCTTCATGGACCACTTCTGGGTGATACTCAATTTCTGCATTAATAATGCATCTGGTCGTAGTCAGACCCCTCTTAATGTAAGCAATCTCTTATGGTCCATATTCTATTGCAAAATCAATTCGCGATAGCTATATGTGAGGCATATATAGCATATACACTAAAAGAGAAGAACATATAGAGCTGTCAACAATGATTTTGTAAGACCCGTGTTAGAAACTAGGAATTCCAAACTTAAAACGTAAACTATTTAAGTGATGGAAAATTACATGTATTATGAGTCATTGAACTAAGAAACTACCCAATTTACGAGCCTAGGCTCGAATACCATGCTTGAAATTTCGAACCCGAAAATTTAAAGGCAAAAGTTTACTCTTAGTCCCTGAATTTCCTTGTCCATCATATCATGAACTTGACAACACTTGTCACATGATGAAAAGAGTTTTGCACGGATTTTGCTCTCCTCATTTTCTATTGGATGTCGTTATGGCCCTAGTCTAGACAACTCTTCACGCCAACAGGATGGTCACATGGGTATCATAGCGCATATGGCATCATGGCATGGCATCTGATGATTATTTACTTGTACTTGAATTGATTGTCAACTTTAAGTGTCCCTAAAGTTAAAATTGGCCGCCTTAATGTAGAATCCAACTCAAAAAAATATCATATGTCTACGTTATATATGTCACTATCCATGTTGACATTTATAAAAGAGAAAAGGAAAAAAAAAAAAAAACCTTACGGAGTTGGTTGAGTAGTAAAGCACTTGGCTCAAATATGACAAACTCCACAGTCGAACAACGTCTCGAATTCAAAGTAAGCTTGGTGGCCACTCCTTCCATCACGTGTAGATATTATTGGTACATTATACAGGTCACATCTTGTCAATATAATATAATATGAATACTTAAAATAAGTTTGATTAATTATACCTTGAAATCTTACCTTGTGATCTCATCATGCCATTCTAAATCGGATATAACTAGAAGCATACAGTGCTGTAGATTCCTCTCGCTATTTTATTTGGCTTTGGCTAGAATTAATTCCAATGGTTTAAATTTTAGATCTTTATTGGATGACAGGTACTTTTGAATTTCGAGATTGTTCCAATTATTCGAGAACTTGATCTATATAAGGAAGGTAGGGTCAAGAAAATGGCTGGACATAATAAAGACTATGCACACCCTATGTCATCCAAGCCCTTAGATGGGTTACCATATGGACACAGATCTTTAGACCAAACAAGTCCTTACATTATTAAAGTTCACATCTTATGTCCCATCTATCTTGCTCCATGGTCATTTGTGACCTCACCATCTGGTTTGTCCCTGCCTTAAAGAGACACCAAAAGACTCTCTCCATCTCCCTCCTCCTCCTCCTCCTCCTCCTCCTCCTCTTCTACTTCACACACCCTCCTAAAACTCACTTTGGTACAACCACAATCCACCACCAAGCATGTTCAATGGAGGCCCAGATCTTCCTCAAAAGCCTTTCCAGTTAATCAAACAAGATGACAAGTTCTTGTCCAGGCTGCTGTCCAAGGAGAGTTCAGCGTCGAACCCGTCGTTCAGGGTCTACTACGGAGGCGCACCAAGCTCGGTTCCGTTCATGTGGGAGACCCGGCCTGGCACACCGAAGCACCCCCATTTCGACCACTCTCTACCTCCTCTAACACCTCCTCCGTCTTATTATTTGAGTTCCGAAAAATATGATACATTCCCTCAGAAGAAGTGCTCAAGATCTGATCTCTTGCGGGTTTTGTTCTTCAAGACCAGCCTCAAGAAACCGAAGAATGCAGCCGATTCAGCTTGCTCTCTCCGCTCGTCGTCGTCCTCTTCCTCGAATTCATCAGTGTTTGCCCCTATGGCTCCGACTCGGAGGTGGTTCTCGAGTCGAAAGTTGATGTCTTACAATTCCAGCATTGGTGATGTCGATGAGCACCCCGGATCTCCGCCTACTTCCCCACGGTGCTTCTTCGGTGGCAGGAAGTGGCGCATCATCAGCACCCCTGGTCGTTACCGCCGGTGAAATGTGGCTGGAGATCGGTCTTTGTACGTTGCGTGGACTTTATAGTACTTGTGTGTTCATACATGGAATTATCATCGCTAGAATATGCTTTGTGGTGTTGGAGGGTTTCCTAATTATTGTTAGGTCTTTTTTTGGATGTGGGAATGGTTCGATCCGCCATCGTTAAAAAAAAAAAAAAGGGCGGTTCGGTGAGCGTGTGTTATGGCATCGGGTCAAGCTATATATCATTGAATTTCACGTCAAATCTTCCACAAAGATAAAGATTTTTAACTCTATTTCAATAAGATAATTCTGCAGATTTTCTTCTGTAGACACTTTCCTGCTACAGTAAAGTGCTAATTTAGTGATGAGACCCCGAACGTCGAGAATATCTTTCCCGTAACATTTATGTCACGCACTCAATCTAACCGGTCGCATTATTATGTTAATTGGTCCAGGATTAAGAGTAGCACAATATAACAAGGTTTTTTTTTTGAATTTTGTAATTGTTGGTTAATAATAAATTCTTGGCAAAACGACACAAATGGTCCCCGAACTTTGATATAATATTTAGTTTCTGAACTTTTGGAACATATTTAACACAGTCCTTGAACTTGAATCAATGGAAAGATTAATTGAACATTTTCCTATAGTTTAGAGACTAGTTGAACATGTTTCAAAAATTCATAGACCATATTGATTAAATTAAAGATTCAAGGACCACATTGCATAATTGGTTAAAGTATAGTGACCATATTGGTCAAATTAAAAGTTTAGGAACTATATTACATATTGAGTGAAAGTTCAGGAACTATTTATGTCTTTATCCCTTAATTTATCCATCCACGAGAGCAAATACAATTTGGAAATCATGTCATGTTTTTGTGATAAGCCAAAGAAGTCATGTTGCATCGAAGTTTAGAGTTTCTTCTCAATTGAATTCGATTGGTTCTGGTAAGGGTAAGATTTGGGTGGCTGTTTTCCTTCTTTCAAGGTTTATTTAATGCTTCTTGTCCTCCATGAGTGTTGACAACAGCTTGTTGGGTACGAGATAGAAGTTGCACCTAACTTCTTTTCAGCCAAATTGGACCTACCGTGCTTAAAATTTAATATTTTTCCATTACCCTCTCCGAGTATTTAAAGCCCTTCATATGAAACGATTTTCATAATCAATGTACAAACATTTATCATTTGCATTTCTCTAGCTTAGTCTGTTTTGCGAAATTACATGATTTGAGAAAATATTTAAAAAATGATTGCTTTATTGCTTACGAAGATAAATAAACGAAAAATATATTCATTGTCCACGAAGATGTTTAGATATAAATTGTCGTCGATAATGAAGCACTTTTATTCAAATTTTTTCAAATAATTTATTTTTGCAAAATAAACGGTAGTCGTTTTCTCGGCATTTCTAGCTTGGGAAAAAATTGATGATACATGCTTGAGGCACTGAATTGACAAAAGATAATTATCGACTGCCCCACTTCCACGTGCCCTTTCGCTAAATGAATTGATTTGCGATCTTTTCTAATTGATTACAATGCCTATTTGGATTTCGTCTTGCTCTCAGTTCAGTATTACGATTTTGCTAACGAGTATATGAGATCGTTATTAAACGACCAAATAAGACAACAATTGGTAGCTTCCAATTCGCTACTTGTCCTCATGACACGTGTACTTTGCTTTTTGATTTTCTACAAAAAATTATTCCTTACAAAATATGCTTAGCAAGTCTCTCGAGCCATTTATTAGCCACAACCTGTTATTTCCATTTGAAAAAAATAGTCCAAAAAAATTCTAAATCAATTATATTTGTGCCAATTTAGCCATAGACCTTTCAATTATGTCAATTTAGTCCGAAACTTTTTGAAGATTTAGGATTAAATTGACATAATTGAAAAGTTTAGGATTGCATTAGTTATTGCCAATAGGTTTAAGAATTTTTGAAAAATTATCTTTTTTAAGTAAAAAATGAGAACAAAATAAAAATAGGGTTTGGTGTCTTTCTTCTTCTTCTTTTCTTTTTTTGCAATTTATTCTTATTTAATGTCGGTGGGGATATGAGTAGGGTTGGTTGGTGTTGCCCTATGCTAACAATCAATAAGCATGGAGGAGAGAAGGAGACAGGTGGAGGTTCCTCTCTGGACATTTAAGTCTCTGGTTTTGGATCTTTCGGCTTGCCCTCGTCCTCGTCACAACCCTTGAAAGTGATTGCTTTGGTCTTGCCTCTTCTTTCAGAAAAGGGCCAAGAAAAAGGAGTTGACATTTATGTCCACCCACGACAGTTCGTGACCGTAAGTGGCTCGTGGAGTCCACAAAGTATGGTCCCCTCTCTCTCTCTCTCTCTCTCTCTCTCTCTCTCTCTCTGCTAGCAGCTTGTTCTTAATCGGGAAAGGATAAGCTCTTAATGGTGCACTTAGTCTGATTACTGAGGACTAATCGCAAACTACTCAGCAGGATATAGTCATCTACCAAAAAGCTGATTTGATCTCTATTCTACGATTAAGGAAATACAAATCTGGAAATCGAGGTCTAATGTGAGCAGGTGACTTAATTCTATCTGATACTACTACTATTGGAAGAAGATGCATGTTTGGATTTGATTGATATCACATAAGTTTTTGTGAGACTACTGTCAACTATTCTCCATATGATCCCGATAACTCACATTGTTCCATTCACTAAAGGTTCAAATTTCAAAAGGACGCCTCACAATTTTTAAGCTCAAGGCACTACAGAATCCCCCATATTAGTTTGTCTTACGTTTTTGTGTTAATGTTCTTCATGTATGATCTTATGGGAAAAAAAAGGAAGCAACTTGGTTTGGAAAGCAAAACTAAAACGTTCGCAATGTATTGATAAAGTTCTACATCGAAAATTAATTTATTATGTCGTGTTATGATTTATTGCTTTAGACTTTTGAGCAAAAACGGATCTATTGAATATGTTGATGAGCTCAGACCTTTAATTTTCTTTAGTGAACTCTTTGGATGAATATGTAGAGCTTGTAATTTTTATAGAAGACATTATGTAAAACTGACTTTGGCACAATAAACGTGATTTTATTAACACAAGAAAAAAGAAGTTCAAACTAACCAAAAAAAAAAATTGATGTGCCATTTTTTTTAATTAACGTCTCTTCCCTATGTGGCATTTTTTAAATATTTAATTTTATTTAAAATGCATTCAAAAACTAAAAAATGATTTTTTTTATGAAAAAAAAAACTAGAGAGGTCTTGCTAGAGGCGGATGATGCTCGCCAATCCAAGGGGAGGGCCGGCATTGCCCCAATTTGAGAGAGCCTCGCTGGGGCTGGCGAGGTTTAACCACCCTCAAGGCCAGCCTCTTCAACGATGGATGACAGTAGCATCTCACCAGTGAGCCGACAATTTTTTTTTTAACATTTTTCTATAATAAAAGTTTAGCTTTTTTTTTAAAAAAAATTTAATTTAATAAGATTTGGAAAATAAAGTAATGAAAAATGCCAACTAGGAGAGAGAAACTAATTTAAAAATGCCATGCTAGTAATTTCCATTAGACGAATTGATGATGTTAACAAAAGAACTTGATTGCATAAATTTGACAAGTTTACGATTTGATTGTCCTTTTCGAAAATTTTAGTAGGTTTTTTAGTGCACTTATTTTTTTATTAGCAATTCTGAACTCCCAAATACACATCGAAAAAGTTCCAAAACGAGTGGTCGATCCCGCGGCTGGTGTTAGCTTTTAGGAATTGGATTTTCGTTCCATATTATTTGGACATGTAGATGAAAAGATAACTGAAGTATCAGTCATGCCGTTGTAGTGGTTAGCCAGGTAGTGTAAGACTTACTCTTAAGTGATTTTGGAAGTCTTAATCCTAATTCCTAGAAGTTGCTTCTTGCGAAGCGAACGGAACATTTCGTACAATATCAAATATTTACTTGTGAAGGAACGGTAAAGACGTCTACCTAGAATGGGTAGAAGCTTGGTAAGACGAAAAACACAGTCGGGTATCGTTATCCAGGGGAAAAAAAAAGCTGGATTTTTGGCTGTGTAAGAATGAGTTTGGATTGTGACAAACTCTTGTAAGAACCCATTATATGTGAGTTTGCTGTGCAGAGTCATTTATTGAGTTGATGTTAGAATGCCGATGCCCAAGTTATTGCCGGAATGGCTAGAACTGCACGCTGGTTTATCTCACCTCATGAGCACACGATCGATGTTCAGAACGCTGCTTGTCACGACGTCGCGGGCTGATGGTAGTTCGTGTCGCCAAGAACGGATGGCTGGTGGTAAGCCTGCAAGAAAAGATCATGGGGGCGGGCCAGACCGTCCGTAACGGGCCTTCCTCCGATCGAAATTCTCTTCAAACATTCAAACTAGTGGGAACCGCTCGAGATCCTGTCGCCGTGCTCGAGTTAATCCTACTCTGTGCCGCGGCTATGACCGTATCCTGATAAATGGCACTCATTAGCAATTAGGGTAAACGTAGTTGCTTCATGGCTAAAACTGGCCTATCAGTCTGCAAATGTTTGGTATGTCCATCAGTTTTCTCTACGTATGGAGAACATCTTACGATACGTTAGATTAGCAAACTAGGAGTACTTTATGTAGAACACAAGTAACTTGGTTGTACGGAGACACTTCAATTTACACTTTAAAGACTTTATTACCAAGGCACAGGTGAGTACATTCACAGGAAAATGTTTTCTTCTGAAGGATGAACGCATCACAGCAAAGAGCACAATGGTAAACTTGCGACAAACACATAAGAAGAAAGAAAATCATGACGATTCGGCGTGATATAAGGGGATCGATGGCTTCCTTCCAACTGTCCTGAATTCAATTCACCCTCCGGCAGTTCGAGCGGATTTGACCTTGGTTTCCGATCAGTGGCTTGATATTTCCCATTCGGACCATCGATTTTCCGAAATCCTTCCAAAACGCTTTGTAGTTGTAGCTATAACTCTTCACTAGCTCAAAAGCGGATTCATCAGTCGAAAGTGCCTGATCAGAGTGAAGAAGGCCCTTCTGGGTCATTAGGTTATTGTAGTACAGTGTGTCGAAACGCGCCGGTGTTGGATCCAACGCTGCGAGGTTAGTGTTGTTCCCTGTGCGAGGGCAGAAGGACCGGAGATGCGTCGCGAAAGCCTGGTCGATGTTGCTGTCATTGAATATCCGGTTCCTGAAATTTAGGCACTGCGCGAAGCCGATTGTGTGAGCGCCGCTCAGCACGACCAAGTCCTTGACCTTAAGACCTTGCCTCTTGAAGTTGTTAATTAAGGCGGGTAAGTCCATGCTCGGCTTAGGGATGTCGTTGTTTGCCATCGTCCTGCTTGCCGTCGTCGAATCTCTTCGCCCGAGTCGTACTTTCCACGAAGGCCCTCCTAACTGAAATGTGAAAGGAGTAAACACCCAATTCGGATTGGCAATGTCCTACGGCGCATGAAATCAACTAATCTAGGTCGAGACTTGCTAATCAACAGTCAACACGGGACGTAGTAAAACTGTACGTACTGCAACGACGGAATCACGAGCGGCGACAGCCAAGATGTCCGCACAAGATACCACCGGACGTCCGCAGACTCTGTCAACCTCCGCCTTAATTTGGTCGATCACTTCGAACCCTCTAGCTGACTTGTTATTAGGAGCCGCGAACTTTTCGCTGTCGATGGTCGGGGTCCGATCCAAGAGTAACGACCCATCGCAACCCTGCATCATTCAACACCCAAACATAAATCCATGTTAGCAAATGTTGTGCAACGCTAAATACTATTCACTGTTTTTGATTGTTGTGGAATTTAGTCGGAGCGCGTATAAATCTCGTACGTTGACGAAACAGTCGTGGAAGTGCAAGCGCAGCAAGGAAGCGCCCATTCGTCGCTCTTGCTGCACCGCCGCCTCGACGACCTGCTTGATGGCGGGCAAGGCTTGAGGGCAGACATAGTCGTAGAAGTGCGGCGTGAGGCCGTGCTTGTAGGGACGCGTCGAGAGAGCCGAGGCGGCGAGCGACAAGAGGAGAAGTGCTCGGAAGAGGCTGAGGAAGTCCATGGTTGGCTGCCAAACCCTTCAAATTGCGCTAAGATTACGAGTAACTTCGCAGCAAATCGTTGGTGATTTCTAGGCTGCTTTTGTTGTGAGCTGAGGAACTTCTCGCTAGTGTACTTATAGGAATCGGGAAGAGCATATGGTTGGACCTGGCCCAAAAAAGTTCTTGTCATACAAGAATACCAGTGCAAAAGCTTACGTATTATACCCGTCAAGACAAGAGACAAGGAACATTACAGGCATACTTAGCTTCGAATGAATTCGACTGGTCGTGTAAGATATTCTACCGCCTACGCCTCGTGGTTTATGGCTTCTAAGTTGTCAAGAAGGACTTAGCTAATCCATAATCCTGGCTTTGGTCATCTGCGTCCCACCAAAACGGCAAATTTCCTTTAGTGAAATTTATTATCTTACAATTTCGAGTAAAGATAGATCCGATTGAATATGTTAAGAGCTTGGATATAGAATTTCCTTCAGTGAAATCTTGGGTGAAGATGTAGGGTTTTTAATTTATATAGAACACATTATGTAAAACTGACTTTTGAACAATAAATGTGATTTTATTAAGACAAGAAAAAATAAATTCAAACTAATGAAAAACATTGGCGTGACATTCTGTTAATTAATCTCTCTTCCCCACGTGGCATTTTTTTGATATTTAATTTTATTTAAAATACATTCAAAAACTAAAAAAGGCAAAAGTTTCATAAAAAACAATGGGGAGGTCTCACTAGAGGCGGACGATGGTTGCCGACCCGAGGGAAGGGCTGGCGTTGCCTCGATTTGGGTGAGTCTCATTGGGGGCTAGCGAGGGCTTCCACCCATTCCCTATTTTTTTAAAATGAAAGTTTAGCCTTTTTTTTAAATTTAATTTAATAAGATTTGAAAAATAAAGTAATGAAAAATGCCAAGTAGGAGAGAAAAAATAATTTAAAAATGTCACATTAGCATTTTTTGCTGGGCAAATTGACGGCTTTAACAAAAGGACTCGATTGCATAAATTTGATAAATTTAGGATTTGATTGCAATTATTGAAAGTTTTATTAGGCCTTTTCGTGCACTTATTATTCTTTTTTTTTTAATTAGCAATTCTAAACTCTCAAATACTTATCGAAAAATTTCCAGATGAGTAGTTGAGCTTCTGGTAAGCTCTGTGACTGGTGTTAGTTTTTAGGAATTGGATTTTCGTTCCATATTGTTCGATGCCGTTGCAATGGTTAGCTAGGTAGTGTAAGACTTACTCTTGAGTGATTTTGGAAGTCTTAATCTTAATTCCTAGAAGTTGTTTTCTGCGAAGCTGAGCCTTAAGTTTAATACAACATCAATTATATACTTGTGAATGAATGGTAAAGACGTCTAGAATGGTTAGACGCTTGGGATATTGTTGTGATGAAGAACACATTCGGGCATCGTTATCCCCGGAAAAAAAAAATCTGGACTTTTGGTTGGATTATTCCTTAAAAGAATGAGTTTGGATTGTGACAAACTGTTGTAAGTACCCAATATGTGTGTTGTGCAGAGTCGGTTATACAGTTGATGCTAGAATACTGATGTCCAAGTTATTGCTGGAATGACTAGAACTGCACGCTGGTTTATCTTGCCTCATGAGCACAGAATCGATGTTCAGATCGCTGCTCATCATGAAGTCACAGGCTGATGATGGTTCGTGTTGCGTATTGCGGATGGATGATGGTAAGCCTGCAAGAAAAGATCAAGGGGGGAGGTTGGAGTCGCCCGACCGTCCCTAACTAGCCTTCCTCCTATTGAAATTCTTTTCAAACATCCAAACCAGTAGGAACCACTCGAGATCCTGTCACCGTGGTCGAGTTAATGCTACTCGTTGTAGCGGCCATAACTGTATCCTGATGAACGGCACTCGTTGGCAATTAGGGTAAACGGAGTTGCTTCATGGCTAAAACTGGCCTATCAGTCTGCATATGTTTGGTATGTACATCAAATTTCTGTACGTATAGAGAAAATATGAAGATACATTAGATTAGCAAACAAGGAGTACTTTATTTAGAAGACAAGTAACTTGGTTCTACGGAGACACTTCAATTTACACTTTAAAGACTTTATTACCGAGGAACAAATGTATACATTCTCAGGAGAATGTTTTCTTCTGAAGATTGAACTGATCACAGCAAAGAACACAACGGCAAACACGCGACAAACACGTAAAAAGAAAGAAAATCATGACAACTCGGCTTAATTTAACGGAATTGATGGCTCCCAACTGTTCTGAATTCAATTCACCCGACGGCAGTTCGAACGGATTTGACCTTGGTTTCCGATCAATGGCTTGATGTTTCCCATTCTGACCATCGATTTTCCGAAATCCTTCCAAAACACTTTGTAGTTGTCGCTATAGCTCTTCACTAGCTCAAGTGCGGATTCACCCGTTGAAAGTGCCTGATCAGAGTGAAAAAGGCCCTTCTGGGTCAGCAGGTTATTGTAGTACAATGTGTCGAAACGCGCCGGTGTTGGATCTAAAGGTGCGAGGTTAGAGTCGCTCCCTGTGCGAGGGCAGAAGGACCGGAGATGCATCGCGAAAGCCTTGTCGATGTTGCTGTCATTGAATGTCCTGTTTCTGAAAGTAGAGCATTGCGCGAAGCCGATCGTGTGAGCGCCGCTCAGTGCGACCAAGTTCTTGACCTTAAGACCTTGCCTCTTGAAATTGTTAATTAAGGCAGGTAAGTCCATGTTCAGCGCAGGAAGGTTGTTGTTTGCCGTCGTCCTGCTCGCCGTTGTCGAATCTCGTCGACCGAGTCGTACTTTCCACGAAGGCCCTCCTAACTGAAGTATGAAAGAAGTGAATACCCAATTCAGATTGGCGATGTCTTACGGTACATGAAAGTCAACTAAAGCTTTATGACAGTCTACATCGAGATTTGCTGATCAGTGGTCATCACAGGATGTAGTAATGTTACTAGAATTCAAAATGGCATTAATATAACAAAACAATTATATAAGATAAAGGAAATGGAATTGGATATACCGTATTTTAACGAATGAAATATAGGCAAATATAATCGGCACAAATGAAATACCGAGGCCTGTGTATCACACAGTTTTCTTAAAACAGATTCGTTCCCCTCATAGCACTCACTGAATGTTTCGTGAACGTCTGTCTCCCAGGATACAACGGCATGCAGCAAAGGAGCGAAAACAACACTCCCGAGCCCTCGGTGAAGGTTTCGTGAACGTCTGTCTCCCAGGATACAACGGCATGCAGCAAAGGAGCGAAAACAACACTCCCGAGCCCTCGGCGAACTTGAACAAACCCGAGCTGAACACTATCGGAAAAATTACCGAAAGAGAAAGAATTCGGAAACTTCGTGTCTGCAAGAGAGAAAGAGCGCCTAAATTTCTGCTCGTCGGGCCTGGGATTTGCAACCCCTGCGCATGCGCGCGAGGCATAGTTCTTGTGAAATGAAGTTACCCTCCAAAGGAGTGTAACTTCAAATAAACACAACAAAAGTCTTCTTCCTTTTCTATGTGGGACTAGTGCTTTCCACTTCCCACTTTCAACTAAAAAAAATGCTCTTGAAAATTGTGCCCTTGAGAATCAATTTTCTATTTACCCATATTTCCAACAAGTAAAACTAGACGTACCACAACGACGGAGTCACGAGCGGCGACAGCCAAGATGTCCGCACAAGATACCACCGGACGTCCGCATACTCTGTCAACCTCCGCCTTAATTTAGTCGATCACTTCGAACCCTCTAACTGAATTGTTATTAGGAGCTGCGAACTTTTCGCTGTCGATGGTCGGGGTCGGATCCAAGAGTATCGACCCATCACAACCCTGCATCATTCAACACCCAAACATGAATCAATGTTGGCAAATTTTGTGCAACGCTAAATACTATTCACTGTTTTTGATTGTTGTGGAATTTAGTGGGAGCGCATATAAATCTCGTACGTTGACGAAACAGTCGTGGAAGTGCAAGCGCAGCAAGGAAGCACCCATTCGTCGCTCTTGCTGCACCGCCGCCTCGACGACCAGCTTGATGACGGGCAAGGCTTGAGGGCAGAGGTAGTCATAGAAGTGCGGCGTGAGGCCATGCTTGTAGGGACGCGTCGAGAGAGCCGATGCGACGAGCGACAGGAGGAGAAGTGCTCGGAAGAGGCTGAGGAAGGCCATGGTTTGCTGCCAAACCCTTCGAATTGCGCTAAGATTACAAGTAACTTTACGGCAGATCGATGGTGATTTCTAGGCTGCTTTTGTTGTGAGCTTAGGAACCTCTCGTTAGCGTACTTAAAGGAATCGGGAAGAGGACATGGTGGGACCTGGCCGAAGAAAGATCTCGTCATACAAGAAAACGAGTGCAAGAGCTGCTTTCGTATCATACCCATCAAGAGAAGACACGAGGAACATTATAGCCATAGCTTCGAAGGAGCTGAACTGGTCGTGTAAGATTTGGTCCTAGCGCCTAAGCCTCGTGGTTTAATGCTTCTACGGGGTCGAGAAGGACTTATCATCCATAATCCCGGCTTTGATTATCTGGGTCCCACCACAAGGGAAAATTTTAATAAAATGGATAAGTCCTTGGTTCCACTTGGTTAACCGTCGAATTGAAGAAGAGATTTTAGATTTTCTTGCGGAATAGGTTAATACGGCAAAAAATCCGAAATTGATATATTAGTAATAAACTTGCCTCAAATTAATTTTTTAACCATAAAAAACTTCAAGCTAGTGCATCAGTGACAGATTTATCCTCCATTAATTTTCTCAAAATTAAGTGATACCACAAAAAATTTTAAACAAGTACACTTGTGATAAATGAATGGTAAAAATATTAAATTGATATACCCATCAACTCTCAAGTATCATCTAAATTAGCAACTTGATGTTAAAATTTAATAGAATCTAATGGAGGATAAAATTTGTCATAGGTGTATCGATTTGTAGTTTTTGGTGATCAAAAAATTAATTTGAGGTAAGTTTGTCACTGATGTATGAGTTTGAGGTTTTTCGCGCTATTACCGCTAAAGAATAATTCTAGTTATCCTAAAAGTTCCTAAGCTTTTTCTGCCAAAATTTTGGTTAATTATATAATTTTTCCTGGATGGTGATAGTCTGTGGACGATCAAATGAGACGAGGACATCTCTCGAGATCTTATACATGTGGCAAAGAGGATGAATTATGACGGGAATAAAATCTTAACATCCAATTTTTTGAATTTTACGTTCACAGATTATTTTTGTCATTTCATACATCTACTCTATAATGTTATTTCAACAATATCTCTTTTTACAAGTGTCGTTTAGGTTCACTGCATCTTAATTTATAGAATTAATCTATATATGCAGGATTTTTATAGGTTCATCAGCTAATTCAATGTTTCAGGCGGCTATATCCCTAAATCCGCTGACGAGATTTGTGTACTAAGTACATCTTAATTAGTGTGGAGTTGCACGGTTTCTAAACCGCGATTGGTTCAATTTGCGGTCACGAGTCCTAAGATTAACACATGCTTTCAGAAGTCTTGACCAATTGGAAGCTAGTAGCTCACCTGATCTACTAATCAACTCTACCAAATTATGCCTCGTCAATGAGGGTTCAGTCTTCGACCAAAAATATATATAAAATAAAATAAAAAATGAGGGTTCAGTCTTTGATAAATATTTGTTAAATGAGGGTTAAGTCTTCACGCTTCTGTGGCAATAAATTCATGTATGTGACCGTTATACTCCATATAATCTATTTGTCATGTCTTAATCTATTTTTCTCCATATATTATAATGCTCCTCATTATATACTGTTTACGTACATATCCGCGACTATTAGGAGAAAAAAGTATTATAGAGGGAATGAGATGTGGTGTGAAGCGATTGATATATTGTAGTTGGCCTATAAGTCATTCAATAGGCTTTTAAGTGAAAATGAATTGACTTCAATATTTTGATAGCTCGGATTTGAAGTGCAACCAATGGTATTAGAGTTATAGGGTTTGTATTAGGGGTGAGTAACTTGGACCGCCCGAACCGGGACCGTCCAGACCGGACCGGGACCGGTGGTCGTTCCCGGTTCTATAGAGGTCCGGTCCGGTTCCCGGTTCATAAAATGGGGACAGGTGACCGAGCAGTCCGATTTCCAGTTCCCGGTTCCTAGGACCGGACCAGATTGCCCGGATTGGACCGGTCTTTTTTTTAAATTTTTTTTCCTAACTTGGTCCATAAATTTCTTTTGCCTCGTTGGGCCTCTTATTTTTTGCTTTTAGGAAGTCATTTTATATAGACATTGAAGTCTTATAACGTTATTGATTTCAATAATTAGAGATTAATTCGATTACTCTTTTTTTTTTTGCTTCGGTCCTGTCCGGTCCATTTGTCGGGTCGGTCCGGTTCCAGGGATGGTCGGTTTGGTTCCCGGTTCCGACAAATTGGGAACCAAGACCACCGGTTCGGTTCCTGGTTCTTGAGGAGAACTGGATCGGATTGGGAACCGATCACCCCTAGGTTGGATGAGCCGGGCTCAACATGTGTGGATTGGTAACCGTGTGCATATCTTGAAGGAAAAACTCTCGAATGTAACTCTCCAATTGGGGCGGCAGACGGTGTGCCCCGACTTCTTATGGAACTTAACTGGGCCAAGATGGTCGAGGCAAACTCTGTAGAGACGGCATTTTTCCTCTAGCCAAGGTGGTTATTCGAGTTGAGATATTGCTGGTGCAGAAGGGTATTTGCATTAAGGGGGAAGCAGGCTCACATGTAAGTGAAAGATTTGTTGAGTTACAAGTGTGAAAGTGTTAAGCGAAAGAGGTCTCGCATCAAAGATGTGTAATGGGAAGCTATTTATATATCCTAGTTGGCTGTAAGTCATTAGTTTAAATTTTTGAGTGAATGTGAGTTTAATTAGATATGTTGACAAGTGCTTATTTGGATTTTCTCTTAAAAATCTTCCAATAGTGAGGGTATTGGAGGACACATGGCTGAGCGTGGTTGAGCCTTTTTCCAGTCTATTTCTTCTTATCCATGCTCTTTCTAAGCTAAGAGAAAAAAAGAAAACATTTCAGCCAAACTTGAAGGCTTCATAAACTTATCTGTCACGGTATATAATAGCAAATATTGTTGTTTTCTACATACCTATTGTTGTCTTCCTCGTCAACATTCGTCTGATGACCTATGAATTTTACGAGCAAGAGCCCTTCAAGCGCTTCCGGAGTAGTCGAAGAAGAAAAGAAGAACCCAATTAATTTGCTTGTACGCTCGATCACTTTAGGCATACTAAGAACCATTGAGCTTAAAACTTCATTTATTGGTCAATAACAATCAAGAATGTTTCTTAACACAATTATTAAACAATACATCGAAGAGAACCGCTTGGACCGCTCGGGAAATTGAAATAATAACGTACGGGCTGTATTTTTAGCTATTTAAGATTCGTTTACCAACGCAACGTAGTTATTAGCGAAAAATGGCAGAATGGGATGTACAAAAGAATTAGACTTTGAGGCATGATAACACTCTCTTTTAAGGAATCATTTTCCCTTACAACATTGCTAATGGTTATTGACAAGAATACCGGTGCAAAAGCTTACGTATTATACCTGTCAAGACAAGAGACAACGAACATTATAGGCATAATTAGCTTTGAATGAATTCAACTGGTCTTGTAAGATATTCTACCGCCTACGCCTCGTGGTTTATGGCTTCTAAGTTGTCAAGAAGGACTTAGCTAATCCATAATCCTGGCTTTGGTCATCTGCGTCCCACCAAAACGGCAAATTTCCTTCAGTGAAATTTATTTTCTTACAATTTCGAGTAAAGATAGATCCGATTGAATATGTTAAGTGCTTGGATATAGAATTTCCTTCAGTGAAATCTTGGGTGAAGATGTAGGGTTTTTAATTTATATAGAACACATTATGTAAAACTGACTTTTGAACAATAAATGTGATTTTATTAAGACAAGAAAAAATAAATTCAAACTAATGAAAAACATTGGCGTGACATTCTGTTAATTAATCTCTCTTCCCCATGTGGCATTTTTTTGATATTTAATTTTATTTAAAATACATTCAAAAACTAAAAAAGGAAAAAGTTTTTATAAAAAAACAATAATGGAGAGGTCTCACTAGAGGAGGACGATGGTTGCCGACCCAAGGGGAGGGCTGGCGTTGCCTCAATTTGGGTGAGTCTCACTGGGGGTTGGCAAGGGCCGACCACTCTCTAGCGATGGGTGGAAGCAACGCCTCACTGACGAGCCAACCATTATTTTTTCTTTTCCCTAGTTTTTTAAAAATGAAAGTTTAGCCTTTTTTTTAAATTTAATTTAATAAGATTTGAAAAATAAAGTAATGAAAAATGCCAAGTAGGAGAGAGAAACTAATTTAAAAATGTCACATTAGCATTTTTCGCTCGGCAAATTGACGGCTTTAACAAAAGGACTTGGTTGCATAAATTTGATAAATTTAGGATTTGATTGCAATTATTGAAAGTTTTATTTGGCCTTTAGTGCACTTATTATTCCTTTTTTTAATTAGCAATTCTAAACTCTCAAATACTCATCAACTATTTCCAGATGAGTAGTCGAGCTTCTGGTAAGTCCTATGACTGGTGTTAGTCTTTAGGACTTCGATTTTTGTTCCATATTATTCGGACATGTAGACGAAAAGTTAACTGAAGTATCAATTATGCCGTTGCAATGGCTAGCTAGGTAATGTAAGACTTACTCTAAAGTGATTTTGGAAGTCTTAATCTTAATTCCTAGAAGTTGTTTTGTGAAGCTGAGCCTTAGTTTAATACAACATCAATTATCTACTTGTGAAGGAATGGTAAAGACGTCTAGAATGGTTAGACGCTTGGGATATTGGTGAGACGAAAAACACGTTCGGGTATTGTTGACACCTGATTTTTAATCATTTTTTCTATTGCTAAAGTAATAAAAAATTCATAAAAATTCATAAAATTGAAAAATCAACTTTGGGGACCTTAGCCAAGCCTAGGGAACCAATTTTGACCAAAAAACGATTTTTCATATTTTCAGTATTTTTACGTATTTTTTATTTATTTATTTTCGAAAATTAATAGAAAATCCATAAAAATTCATAAAATTGAAAAATCAACTTTGGGAACCTTAGCCAAGCCTAGGGAACGAATTTTGACCAAAAAATAATTTTTCATATTATATATATTTTAATTTTTTTTTTAAAAAAATACAAAAATATTTGAAAATTTTGGAAAAATAACATTTGAGGCCAAAAAATACACAAAGATAGTTAATATTTTTATTTTAAATCTATTTTCATATTGGCCATCGCAAATTCAGAAAAATCCAATTCGAGTCACGTGTTCCTTCACGAGTATAATCTCGAATCGGGCCTAAAAAAATTTAATTTGAGTCAACTTATTTTTAACTTTCACTTTTTATGAGTTGTGACATTGTCTTCTAATATTTTAAATTTTCATCTTGGCCCAATTATACCCAGAATGACTTAATTTTGCAAAAGGGCTTTAATTAAATTATGCATTATTTTCAGCGACAAGAAATGAGCTTAAATTTGACATGTGGTAAATTTTGGTGTGTCAAAAATTGTGAGGAGATTTGGACTTAAAGAAATATATTTTTTTCAGGGACTGAATTGTAAATACTTAAAATTCAAGGACTAGAGTGCAAATACCTAACTCTTGAAGGATTATTTTACAAATAATAAAAAGAAGAGTTAGTGGATAAATTAGAATAGAGAAGGGAAGATGAAGAAGAGGAGATGAAGAAGAGAAGTTGGAGAAGAATGGATGGAGAAAATAAGATAAGAATAGAGAAGGGAAGATGGAGATGAAGAAGAGTTAGTAGAGAAATTAGAATGGAAGATAAGAATAGAGAAGGGAAGATGTAGATTAAGAAGAGTTAGTGGAGAAATTAGAATGGGAGATAAATATGGAGAAGGGAAGATGAAGATGAAGAAGAGTTAGTGGAGAGATTAGAATGTGAGATAGAGATGGAGAATGGAAGATGAAAATGAAAAAGAGTTAGTGGAGAAATTAGAATGGGAGATAGAGTTAGTGGAAAAATTAGAATGGGAGATAGATGAGTAGGTTATAAAAGGAGGAAGAAGTGAGCTTGAGAAAGGATTCTTGAGAGAGAAAATTTGAAGTGTTTGGGAGAATTTTTTGGAGAGAAAATTTTGGATGTTTGAGAGAGTTTTGGGAGATTGAAGAAAATTTTGAGAGAAAGAAAATACCAAAAGAGAGAGAATTTTGAAGATGATGGGAGTTTAAAGCTAGGGGTTATCATCACAAATTCCTTCATCGATCAAATATAAATCAAGAGTTCATCATCGTCAACGAGCAAGCAAATTCGAGCTAAGTGTTTTTATTTATTCATTTATTTATGGTTTTACTCGCAAATTAGCACAAATTGTATACACTTTCTCCATCTCCCATTTTTTCCCATATTTATGTCAGGAGAAGGACATCTCTATCTCAACAGCAAAAATCTCGTAAAGATGCAAAAATCGGCCTAGACAAGCTCCTAAACTGTCCACCGATTTCTCAACTGATCTGTGACTAAAAGTCCCTCTTAATTCAAAAGAAACTCTCTATATTGGGAACATAGAGAGCGAAAATCAATTATAGAAATCCCTCCAAAAAAAACGGGAGATAAGTACTCTTTCCACTCTTCTGGTTTTAGGTGCATATTAGCACATATTTTGTATACTGACACTTCACTCTATTTTATGTCAGGAAGCCGCAGCTCTATATCAATGGTCAACTCTATGGAAGCACAAAATCGGCTTAGATGAGTCCTCAAGCGCGCACAAATTTCAAATTGTTGAATCAATTCGTTGTATTTCATTTTAAAGAATTCATACCCCAGAATGGAGAGGACAAAGTCCATCCGCAATTTAAATATCTGCACCATAAATCCCAAAGGGAAGAGCCAAGCCAATGCTTAGCCTCCCATTGGAGGTTTTTACTTACAGTAGTTAAATACCTGCAACTTAAATACATGTACCTTAAATCCCAAAGGGAAGAGCCAAGCCAATGCTTAGCCTCCCATTGGAGGTTTTTACTTACAGTAGTTAAATACCTGCAACTTAAATACGTGCACCATAAATCCCAAAGGGAAGAGCCAAGCCAATGCTTAGCCTCCCATTGGAGGTTTTTACTTACAGTAGTTAAATACCTGCAACTTAAATACTTGCACCTTAAATCCCAAAGGGAAGAGCCAAGCCAATGCTTAGCCTCCCATTGGAGGTTTTTACTTACAGTAGTTAAATACCTGCAACTTAAATACCTGTACCTTAAATCCCAAAGGGAAGAGCCAAGCCAATGCTTAACCTCCCATTGGAGGTTTTTACTTACAGTAGTTAAATACCTGCAACTTAAATACATGTACCTTAAATCCCAAAGGGAAGAGCCAAGCCAATGCTTAGCCTCCCATTGGAGGTTTTTACTTACAGTAGTTTAAATACCTGCAACTTAAATACCTGTACCTTAAATCCCAAAGGGAAGAGCCAAGCCAATGCTAAGCCTCCCATTGGAGGTGTTTATTCACTGTCATGTACTTCCTATAATTTAATTTTTGAATCATCAGACCCAAAAGATGAGTAGGTCGTAATACTGCACAGAAGTCGTTAACACACTCCCTCTTTCGGCTTCAGGGAATCTTTAACACTTAAAAAAATATAACAAATAAAAATATATACCATCCATGCATCCTATTTAAAAAGTGAAAACACAAAAGAGAATGCTACTAGAGCCTTAGGAATAAACCAAGCCTGAGTTGCCGAATTAGGATATCCATGAAATTAAGGTACCGAAAGGGCATTAGTTTTAATTAACTAGTGTAACCAAGTCCCCGAACTCATAATCTCTGGTTCGCAGGAATAAATTAGTTCTCCCGCTAATTTATTTAGGTTCCTAATCAACCTACCAAGAATGATTAGTGGCGACTCCAAATTTCAAAATCATTTAAACAAAAACCAAAGTTGCGATTCGGTAGGGCTTGGGAGGGTCCGCGTTAGGTTAGTCAAATCTAATTAACCTAATAATCCGTTAACTCCCTTTAAAATTTAAAATTTTTTTAGAAGGTCGCGACAGGTATCGTTATCATCAACATCAACATCAATATCACATTTATCCCAAACTAGTTAGGGTCGGTGGTCGATGAATCAGAAGTGAAAATCTTAAAATGTACTAAAAAAAGCAAAAATATGGGTACCAAAAGGTAATAATAATAATAATAATAATAATAATAATAATAATGAAAAATAAAATAAAAGAATAAAAAAATAAAAATAAAAAAGAGATAAACAATAAATATAAATATAAATAAATAGAAATGACTAAACAGGGCACTCTAAAACATAGGAAATCCTCCCTTCTATAATGCAGATAGCTTTCCTCCGCTTCATCCTAAGATAGATTGTACGCCAATCTATTTCCCACTCTATTAAATCTTGTTTTACTACTTTTCTCCAAGTAAGTTTCAGTCGACCTCGTCCTTTCTTCATATCATGTTCTCGATGACATACTTCTGTTCTTATCGAAGCATCTAGGGGTCTATGGAGAATATGTTCAAACCATTTCAATCTATATTTTCTCATCTTCTCTGCCACCGGTGCTATTCCAACTTTTTGTCGAATATCGTCATTTCTTATTTTATCTATCTTTGTATGACCACATTTGCACCTTAACATCCTCATTTCCACTACCTCAATTTTATGCTCATGTTGCTCCTGTACTGGCCAACATTCAGCTCCGTATAGCATTGCAGGTCTTATTGCTGTTCTATAAAATTTTCCTTTTAAACTAAAAGGGATTTTACGATCGCACAAAAACCCTGATGCACTGCGCCATTTCATCAAACCTGCTTTGATTCTATGACTAACATCCTCATCAATCTCGCCCCTCTTTTGCAAAATTGAACCCAAATATCTAAAAGCATCTTTCTTAGGTACCTCCTCTCAAAGCATATTGACGGATTCTTGATCATCTCTTCTTGTCGTGGCAAACTCACACTTCATGTGTTTCGTCTTTATCCGACTTAACGTAAATCCTTTGGACTCTAACGTGTTTCTCCATAATTCTAATTTAGCACTAGCCTCAGCCCTAATCTCATCAATAAGCACAATATCATCTGCGAATAGCATACACCATGGCACCTTATCTTGGATATCTTTTGTTAGCTCATCCATAATTAGTGCAAAAAGATAAGGACTCAAAGTCGAACCTTGATGTAAACCCACTGTGATGGAAAAATAACTTGATGTGCCATTACAGGCCTTCACACATGTGATAACACCATCATACATATCCTTGGTTGCCTCTACATACTTTAAGAGTACTTTTTTCTTTTCAAGAATCCACCGCAAAACTTTTCTTGGAACCCTATCACACATTCGGGTATCGTTATCTACGGAAAAAAAAGTCTGAACTTTTGGTTGGATTATTCCTTAAAAGAATGAGTTTGGATTGTGACAAACTTTCGTAAGTACCCAATATGTGTGTTGTGCAGAGTCGGTTATAGAGTTGATGCTAGAATGCTGATATCCAAGTTATTGCTAGAATGACCAGAACTGCCCGCTGGTTTATCTCACCTCATGAGCACAGGATCGATGTTCAGATCGCTGCTCGTCATGAGGTCACAAGCTGATGATAGTTCGTGTTGCGTATTACGGATGGATGATGGTAAGCCTGCAAGAAAAGATCAAGGGGCGAGGCTGGAGTCGCTCGACCGTCCCTAACTAGCCTTCCTCCGATTGAAATTCTCTTCAAAAATCCAAACCAGTAGGAACCACTCGAGATCCTGTCATCGTGGTCGAGTTAATGCTACTCGTTGTAGCGGCTATAACTGTATCCTGATAAACGGCACTCGTTGGCAATTAGGGTAAACGGAGTTGCTTCATGGCTAAACTAGCCTATCAGTCTGCATATGTTTGGTATGTACATCAAATTTCTGTACGTATAGAGAAAATATTAAGATACGTTAGATTAGCAAACAAGGAGTACTTTATTTAGAAGACAAGTAACTTGGTTCTACGGAGAAACTTCAATTTACACTTTAAAGACTTTATTACCGAGGAACAAATGTATACATTCTCAGGACAATGTTTTCTTCTGAAGATTGAACTAATCACGGCAAAGAACACAATGGCAAACTCGCGACAAACACGTAAGAAGAAAGAAAATCATGACAGCTCGGCTTAATTTAACGGAATTGATGGCTCCCAACTGTTCTGAATTCAATTCACCCGACGGCAGTTCGAGCGGATTTGACCTTGGTTTCCGATCAATGGCTTGATGTTTCCCATTCTGACCATCGATTTTCCGAAATCCTTCCAAAACGCTTCGTAGTTGTCGCTATAGCTCTTCACTAGCTCAAGTGCGGATTCACCCGTTGAAAGTGCCTGATCAGAGTGAAGAAGGCCCTTCTGGGTCAGCAGGTTATTGTAGTACAATGTGTCGAAACGCGCCGGTGTTGGATCTAAAGGTGCGAGGTTAGAGTCGCTCCCTGTGCGAGGGCAGAAGGACCGGAGATTCATCGCGAAAGCCTTGTCGATGTTGCTGTCATTGAATGTCCTGTTTCTGAAAGTAAAGCATTGCGCGAAGCCGATCGTGTGAGCGCCGCTCAGTGCGACCAAGTCCTTGACCTTAAGACCTTGCCTCTTGAAATTGTTAATTAAGGCAGGTAAGTCCATGTTCGGCGCAGGAATGCTGTTGTTTGCCGCCGTCCTGCTTGCTGTTGTCGAATCTCGTCGACCGAGTTGTACTTTCCACGAAGGCCCTCCTAACTGAAGTATGAAAGAAGTCAACACCCAATTCAGATTGGCGATGTCTTACGGTACATGAAAATCAACTAAGCTTTATGACAGTCTACATCGAGATTTGCTGATTAACGGTCATCACGGGATGTAGTAAAACTAGACGTACCGCAACGACGGAGTCACGAGCTGCGACAGCCAAGATGTCCGCACAAGATACCACCGGACGTCCGCATACTCTGTCAACCTCCGCCTTAATTTGGTCGATCACTTCGAACCCTCTAGCTGAATTGTTATTAGCAGCAGCGAACTTTTCGCTGTCGATGGTTGGGGTCGGATCCAAGAGTATCGACCCATCACAACCCTGCATCATTCAACACCCAAACATGAATCATTGTTGGCAAATTTTGTGCAACGCTAAATACTATTCACTGTTTTTGATTGTTGTGGAATTTAGTGGGAGCGCATATAAATCTCGTACGTTGACGAAACAGTCGTGGAAGTGCAAGCGCAGCAAGGAAGCGCCCATTCGTCGCTCTTGCTGCACCGCCGCCTCGACGACCCGCTTGATGGCGGGCAAGGCTTGAGGGCAGACGTAGTCATAGAAGTCCGGCGTGAGGCCATACTTGTAGGGGCGCGTCGAGAGAGCCGAGGCGGCGAGCGACAGGAGGAGAAGTGCTCGGAAGAGGCTGAGGAAGGCCATGGTTTGCTGCCAAACCCTTCGAATTGCGCTAAGATTACAAGTAACTTTACGGCAGATCGATGGTGATTTCTAGGCTGCTTTCTTTGTGAGCTTAGGAACTTCTCGTTAGCGTACTTATAGGGATCGGGAAGAGCACATGGTTGGACCTGGCCGAAGAAAGATCTCGTCATACAAGAAAACGAGTGCAAAAGCTGCTTTCGTATTATACCCAACAAGACAAGGAACGAGGAACATTATAGGCATAGCTTCGAAGGAGCTGAACTGGTCGTGTAAGATTTAGTCCTGCCGCCTGGGCCTCGTGGTTTATTGCTTCCACGGGGTCAAGAAAGACTTATCTAATCCATAATCCTGGCTTTGATTATCTGGGTTCCACCAAAAGGGAAAGTTCTAATAAAATGGAAAAGTTCTTGATTCAACTTGGTCAACCGTCGAATTGAAGAAGAGATTTTAGATTTTCTCACTTAATAGGTTAATACGGAAAAAAAAATCTAAAATTGAGACGTTTGTAATAAATTTACCTCAAATTAATTTTTGAATTGCCGAAAACTCCAAGCTGGTGCATCAGTGACAAATTTATCCTCCATTAATATTCACAAAATTAAGTGATACCACAAAAAATTTTAAACAAGTACACTTGTGAAAAATGAAGTATAAAAATCTTAAATTGGAATACCCATCAACTCTCAAGTGTCATCTAAATTAGCAACTTGATGGTAAAATTTAATAGAAGCTAATGGATGATAAAATTTGTCATGGGTGTACCGGTTTCCGATTTTTGATGATCAAAAAATTAATTTATGGTAAATTTGTTATAGGTATATGAGTTTGGGGTTTTTCGTGCTATTAATCCTAAAGAATAATTCCAGTTATCCTAAAAGTTACTAAACTTTTTCTGCCAAAATATTGGTTGATTATATAAATTTTTCTGGATGGTGATGGTCTATAGACGTTCAAATAAGATGAGGACATCTCTCGAGATCTTATACGTGTTGCAAAGATGAGAAATTATGACGGGAAATAAAAGAATCTTTTTACAAGTGTTGTGTAGGTTCATTGCGTGCAATCTTAATTTATAGAATTAATCTACATATGCAGGATTTTTATAGGTTCATCAGCTAATTCAATGTTTCAGGCGGCTATACCCCTAAATCCGCCGACGAGATTTGTGTACTAAGTACATCTTAATTAGTGTGGAGTTGCATGGTTTCTAAACCGTGATTGGTTCAGTTTGCGGTCACGAGTCCAAAGATTAACACATGCTTTCAGAAGTCTTGACCAATTGGAAGCTAGTAGCTAACCTAATCTAGTAATCTACTCTACCAAATTATGCCTGGTCAATGAGGGTTCAGTCTTCGACCAAAAAATATAAAAAAATAAAATAAAAAATGAGGGTTCAGTCTTTGACAATTTTTTTTAAATGAGGGATAAGTCTTCACGCTTACGTGGCAATCAATTCATGTATGTGACTGCTATACTCCATATAATCTATTTGTCACGTCTTAATCTATTTTTCTCGATATATTATAATGTTCCTCATTATATACTATTTACGTACATATCCGAGATTGTTAGGAAGAAAAAGTATTATATAGGGAATGAGATGTGGTGTGAAGCGATTGATATATCATAGTTGGCCTATAAGTCATTTAATAAGCTTTTAAGTGATAGTGAATTCAATTTAATATTTTGATAGCTCGGATTGGAATCGCAACCAATGGCATTAGAGTCATAGGGTTGGATGGGCCGGGCCCAACATGTGTGGATTGGTGATTGTATGAATATCTTGAAGGAAAAAAATCTCAGATGTAACTCTCCAATTGGAGTGGCACAGATGGTGTGCCCTGACTTCTCATGAAACTTAACTAGGCCAAGATGGTTGAGGCAAACTATGTAGAGATGGCGTTGTTCCTCTAGCCAAGGTGGTAATTTGAGTTGAGATATTACCGATGCGGAAGGGTATTTGCATTAAGGGGGAAGCAGGCTTACACGTAAGCCAAAGATTTGTTGAGTTACAAGTGTGAAAGTGTTAGGCGAAAGAGGTCTCGCATCGAATATGTGTAATGGGAAGCTATTTATATATCCTAGTTGGTTGTAACTCATTGGTTTAAATTTTTGAGTGAATGTGAGTCTAATTAGATATGTTGACAAGTGCTTATTTAGATTTTCTCTTAAAAATCTTCCAAAAGTGAGGGTATTGGCGGACATATGGCTGAGCGTGGCTGAGCCTTTTTCGAGTCTATTGCTTCTTATCCATACTCTTTCTAAGCTAAGAGAAAAAACGAAAACATTTCAGCCAAACTTGAAGGCTTCATGAACTTGTCTGTCAAGGTATATAATAGCAAATATTGTTGTTTTCTACATACCTATTGTTGTCTTCCTCGTCAACATTCGTCTGGTGACCTATGAATTTTACGAGCAAGAGCCCTTCAAGCGCTTCCGGAGTAGTCGAAGAAGAAAAGAAGAACCCAATTAATTTGCTTGTACGCTCGTTCACTTTAGGCATACTAAGAACCATTGAGCTTAAAACTTCATTTACTGGTCAGATAACAATCAAGAATGTTTCTTAACACAATTATTAAACAATACATCAAAAAGAACCGCTTGGACCGCTCGGGAAATTGAAATAATAACATATGGGCTATATTTTTAGCTATTTAAGACTTTTACCAACGCAACGCGGTCTGTTGGTGAAAAATGGTAGAGTGGGATGAATAAAAGAATCAGACTCTGAGGCATGATAGCACTCTCTTTCAAAAATTATTTGTCTCACAACATTGATAATGGTTACTAGCAAAAATCCATTAGGATACAATAGAGTCTTAAGCGAGATATTAGATAGCAATTCTAATATTTTTTTTTCCAAGAACTCTCTAGAAAACAATTGGAAACAAAAGTTATAATTTTCTTATTTTTAGAGCGAAAATATGTTCAAAATGAACAGAACACTTGAATATATAACGAGAAATGAACACACCTTTTTGCGTCCGAAAAGTGGTTAATTCTCATGTAACTCTTCGTGTCTAAAACAGTTTATTTAATCACACATTTTTCATTTTTCAAAAACAGTTTTGTACGAAAGATTGCAACTTTTCAAAGGTTTAAAACTACTAACTCTAAAGGATACAATTTTTCATGTTCAAACTGTCATGTTTGAAAAGTTACAACTATTGGATATAATTAATCAATTAAAATTCAAAATTAATATAAAAATAATCGTAACTTTTAAGTGAATAGTCTCATTGTTTTTCTAGAGCATTACAATTAAATTTTATTAAATTTAATTTCAAAATAAAATAAAAATAAAAATATGATTGTTGATCACGCGAGTATAATGAGGGTTAGCGCACTTGCATATTTCTTTATTTTGAAAAACTATAGCAGCCTTCTAATTAATAAATAGACTTTGCCCTCTTCTTTATATTCTATGTAGGATTGGAAAAGGCAACTTTTATTTGTTTTACAAACAAACTTCAACACGGTCAACTCCATTTGTTAAACCAGAGCAAACCAATACCATACATAGAAAATCAAGAATGTAAGTTTTGAACAAACCGCCGCTTCCCTTCACCCTCCGGCAATTCAAGTGAATCTGCCCCTGGTTTCCGATCGGCGGCTTTATGATTCCCATCTTTGATCATTGACTTCGCAAAAGCATCCCAAAAGGCATCCACGTCATCCCTGTACGTTTTCACCTGCTCATCCTTTGATCTACCGCGAAGAGATCTATCTTGTCGTACACGAATGCGTGGGCACGCTCACGAGGTAATTATACCCACGATTGCAAGAAACTGAGCTCATATACTTTAATTTTTTCAACTTTGGGGAAAATTTGAATCATGAATGCGTGTGCAAGCTCATGAGCTAATTATGCCCACAATTTCAAGAAACTGAGCTAATATGTTTAATTTTTCAACTCTGGGAAAAATTTGAACCGGTCATGTGAGATCTAATTAGTCTTAGGCATTGTAGTTTTGTTTTTCTCCTTATTGCATCAATTTGGTCAATGTAATAATAATCATTTGTAAGCCTCATGTCGTGCCAAAGGGAAGAAAGAATGCACAATTATGTTGGGTTTATAGTGTGAATAAGAGTTTCTAGATGTTATGTTGCAGACTTTTGATGGGAGAGTTGTTGTTTGTGAAAGCACGATTCAGATCGGTTTCTTGTGCACACGGGTGGCACTGGTACATTCGGTCGACAGCAAGCAATCGTGTTGATGATATTAAGCTTAGTTTTACGAAAGTTGATTTTGTTCCTATTAAATTGATGTTGTCTTCCGCAATCTCGTAAACACTGAGGAAAATAAGGTAATTAATTTAATTCCAAATTGAACTATACATGTCCTAAAATATGAGGACCGTTTATGCATTTTTCTTGTGAAAAAAATTGGACAACCTAGTTAGGAGCATCATTAAAGTTTGGAAATTGATCATGTAACAACTTTTGGGTCATTATGAGTTTGTTTTTCGCCACGACAAATAAATAACAATCTTTTTAAAGAATTTGTGGCTCATAACGTGTTATTCTCATGGTCACTCAAATACTGTTGTGTTAGCTTATTCTGTTTAAAAGTGAATGCACGGTTGAACTCATGACACTTGAGCATGCAAGTATGGCTCATTGAGGTGGAGAATGATATGACATAAATCCAAGAAATTGAACGATTATCCAAATCGAAAAAAAAAAGATTGAGGGTTTCGATACACTTTAAATAGTTAAGCACAAAATTCAAGATTTTCTCAGAACATATGATCTTTTATCTTTAAATCTCACTTACTTATCTATTTGATAGGCACTGGCATATTGCAAACACAATCTTTCTAGATAGTGATTAGACAAGAAAAAATATTAATCTATTGTAGAGACTCTAACCTTCGTTGTGAAATTTCCTGGAAACTAATGATCTTGCAATTCAAATCTAATGTAGTAAGTAAAAATTATGAGGAATCAACAATGGACAATAAGGACACTAAAAATTTATGTGGTTCAACTCAAGTGATGATACCTACTCAAAAGGGGGAGTCAAGCCGTTGAAAATCCACAATCAATCCGAAGAATACAGAGTTTACAATTGCTCAACCTATCAAGTGTTTCAAGCCCTATATCACACCCAAAGCAAAAGGCGCTATTTTAAACTTCCCATATAAAAATGTTCACTCAAATAGTTACAAAGAGAATTGGGAGCAAACATCAAAAACTTAATACCTATATGTGTGGAGGTCTCCAAGAGGAAGCCTAAGTTCGAGTCCATCACCATCACTTAAAAACATAAATTAATGAATTACAGACCAACTATGATATTTCATCTATTTTGTACTAGCTGATTATTTGATGTACGACTTTTTCTAATATGTCTCACACTTGCATTTGAAGAATTTCCCTCTTATAGGTGAGCTCAATAGTAGGTGAGTTTCCCATTAATTTAGGTATCCTTCTGCATCAACATGCCTCACCTCGAATCTTCAATACCCATCTCCATCCCTAGTCTCTTTCTTCATATTGAATCATGAAAGCTACCATCAGAACCGCATTGCTACACAACAATGCCCATTTTCACTCTACGTGTCCTCTCTTATGCTAAATTGAACCATGAAAGATGCTCCAAATTTTCTTCATTGAGATATTTAGCAAACATAGATACACATTGGGGGTGGACCACCAATCAACCACCAGCCCTGATATTATTTATTGGGAGGGCGTAATAGAAGTTTGATACGAATATATGGGAGATTAACATGAAGGAACTCAAGTCTAAACTCGTCAACATATGTAATTAGGCTCACCTTCACCTAACAAATTTGAAGGTTCACATGGAGACTGTGTTACAACACTTTCATTCCAAGTTTCTTCAGTTTTATCGAAACATGAAATTTGCATGAAAATTGCAAGATTGCTTCCTTGAGATATTTAGCAAACACCGATACACATTGAGAGTGAGCCACTAGTTAATCATTACCATTAATACCATTTGTTGAAAGTGCACAATAAAAGCTCAATACCTATAAATGGGGAGACCACCAAGAAGGAGCCAAGTCGAAGCCTATCGAAATAAACGTCAATTTTTCAATGTGGGAATGTTTTTAACACAACGTACGTTCATCTTAACACATTGCTCGTGTTTGCTTTAGTGCGTAATAACTTGAAAGAATTCTATTTTTGCATATTCTTAGGTAGCTTGTATACTCAAACTAGATAACGTATCTATTGAAAATTTAAAATTGTGAGGAAAGCATGGTTTTTATATTGGTGTAGTTTGGGTTTCAAATGTTTGCAAAGGTATGTGTGTATATATATAAATATATATATATATATATATATATATATATATTTATGGAAGATAGACAAGGGTCGGATACTTTTAGGAATGTAGACAAGGTTTATAGGACAAGGATAATTTCGCTAGATGATAGAAATGGTATTACAATAGTTGGAGTACGTGTTGGTGGAAGAGCTAAATGCTATGGTATTTTAGTTTATGCTCCCCACTCTATTCCCTTCACACAAATGAGAGAAGTCTCACCTATTTATGCTAATCCTATGTCGGTGGAGGAAGTCTTCACACTCCTGTAAATATCTCCTAAAGTAATCATTGCATTACAACTTGCTTTGGCTGATTTTATTTTTGGAGAGCTCTAGAGTGGCATAGAAGTCCTCTTGATAGCTTGTTCAACCTTTCACTCTTGCTTCTTCTTCACGTGAGAGTTTCAAGATTCAACTAGTGGTTTCTAGATTTAGTTTAGAGAAATGGATCACAATTTCCAACACTCTCCCTTGATCCATTTTCGCGATAATTTCGGCATGCTTTGTATAGTCTCAAACTTGATTGGAAATACTTTCTCTGATTTCCCTACCTTTTGCGCTGTATTCATTCCACGATCCCTTGCATCCTTCTATGCTTGATTTGTCGTAACACTTGCACTTGCCTTCAAATCTACAAACTTGTTCTCCAACGTAGTCCCATTTTTCTTGGGTCATCAAAATACTCTTAGTTGTAGTTATTCCATCGAATGTAGAGATGAGTAACCTTCGTCAGGCACGCTTATAGTTGGGTGTTTTTGTTCATGCTGCGACGTTGGCCTTTGTTTTAGTTTTGGCTCTGGCTCTGGCTTGGGTTTTGGCTTAGCCTCTAGCTCCGGCTCTAGCTTTGGCTTAGAGAAAATGGATCAAATGTCCAACACTATCCAACATCTACGAGAAATCTTTTTCAGTAACTTCTTATTCGTTCAGACCTTAAACCATAGGTCTTATTTCAATTTAGAATTTCTGCTTGGATCGGATTCTTTTTACGAGTTCGAACTCGAGATATATTCTCGAGCATGAGGAAGAGTTAAACTCCTTTATCCATATTCATTTGCTTGTCCCCTTTCCCGGTCTAAAAGGATGCTTGTCCATGCCAAAGCGCTGTAAAAAGAGAAGATCATGAAAAGATGTTTGACTATTATTTGAGGCATACTTACATCCGTTGAGCATAAAGCTTCCGTACTTGGTCAAAGAAAATCAAGAATACCTCTTAAGTCAATTATTAAACAACACATCGGAATAAACCAGAGCAAACCAATACCATGAATAGAAAATTAAGAATGTACGATTTGAACGAACGGCCACTTCAGTTCACCCTCCGGCAATTCGAGCGAATCTGGCCCTGGTTTCCGATCAACGGCTTTATGTTTCCCATCTTGACCATTGACTTCGCAAAATCATTCCAAAAGGCCTCCATATCATCACTGTAAGTTTTCACCAGCTCATTCGTTGACCCGCCGCTGTAAAGTGCCTGATCGGATTGAAGAAGGCCCTTTTGCGCCAACAGATTATGGAAGTACAATGCATCGAATTGAGCCGGCGAAGGGTCCAAACCGGCGAGGTTACCGTCCTCTCCAGTACGCGGGCACAAGGACTGGAGGCTCCTGGCGAAATTCGCCTCGATGTTGGTGTCGTTGTATATGCGGTCCCTGAAAAGGCGACACTGTGCAAACCCGATTGTGTGCGCACCACTCAGGGCGACCAGGTCCCTAGAGTCGAGACCTTGCTTCTGGAATGTGTTGATCAATGCAGGCAAGTCCATGTTTGGCGCGGGAATGTCGTTGTTGACCGCTGTCCTGCTCGCCGTGGTCGAGTCCCTCCTTCCGAGTTGTGCTTCCCATGAAGGCCCTCCAAGCTGAAATATGAGAGTCAACCTTTGAAATTCAAATTGGGCTTTGCTTAGATATTGGCAATGTTATGTATATGTTCATGTGAGCCTACGCATAGTGTGTTCAATTAGCTTCAGACTCTCTTTTACTTGTCTGCACTGTAATTTTGCTTATATGAAAGGCATCATATGTGGCTTTAAGATTAGACCTACCGCAACAACAGAGTCACGGGCTGCGACGGCCAAGATGTCGGCACACGATACAAGTGAGTATCCGCAAGCTTTGTCGACCTCTGCTTTAATCTGATCGATCACTTCGAACCCCCTAGCCGAATTGTTATTCGGGCCAGCGAGCTTTTCGCTGTCAATGGTAGGGGTCGGATCCAAAAGTATCGAAGCATCGCAACCCTACATCAGTAAGTGAAAGAATCAAGTTAGCAAATGTGTGCGGGCCGCTAGATAACCATTGTGTATTTAAGAGCATAGTGAACATGTCGTACGTTAACGAAGCAATCGTGGAAGTGCAAACGGAGTAAAGAAGCGCCCATGCGTCGCTCCCGTTGCACTGCTGCCTCGACGACGCGTTTGATGGTGGGCAAGGCTTGAGGGCAAACGTAGTTGTAGAAGTACGGTGTGAGGCCTTCCTTGTAGGGCCGCGTCGAGAAAGCCGAGGTCGTGAGAGACAAGAAGAGAAGTACTCGGAAGAGGCTGAGGCGACTCAAAGCCATATTTAGCTGTCGGCGGGAGCAAGGACTGGATCGAGGCTAGGAGTAATTCTGCTTCAATTGCTGGTGCTTCCGAGCTTGCTTTGTGGAGTTTTCGGATTTCCTACTTCTGTATTTATAGGAGTTGGGTGGGGGGAGAGAGAGAGAGAGTTTATGTTTCCTTGGACTTGGCCAGAAGAGATCTTGTCATACAAGAATGCGTGTGCAAGCTCACGAGCTAACTATAACCCACAATCGCAAGAAACCGAGCTCATTTATTAATTTTTCAACTTTGGGAAAAATTTGAATCGGTCATGTAAGGTCTACTTAGTCTCAGGCATTGTAGTTTTTCTTTTTTATTGTATCAATTTGGTCAATGTAATCATAATCATTTGTTAGCTTCGTGTCATAGCACGTGGAAGAAAGAATGCACAATTATGTTGGGTTTATAGTGTGAATAAGAGTTTCTAGATTTTCACGTTGAAGACTTTTCATGGGAGAGTGGTTGTTTGTGAAGACAAACCACGAAGAAATTGCTCGAGATGAAATTAAGAACACTGTGAATTCAGATGGGTTTCATGCACACACGGGTGGTGCTGGTACATTTGGTCCACAGGAAGCAATCGTGTTGAGATTATTAAGCTTAGTTTTACGAAAATTGATTTTGTCCCTATTACATTGGATCGAGCGGTCCCGGCTACTGCTACCATTCTTGACCTGGAGCGATTCCCATGTAGTTTGATGAGATTCGAGCGAGCGACTTTGTAGATCTGAAGTAGAAAGATTCCCTTATACTCAATCCAATTACGCCAACCTTGCGAGTTCGTGACGTTGATATATACATTTTGGTAGTAAGCTCAATTTTACGTACGTAAATTTTGTTCTTGTTAAACATTGACATTGACTTCTGTGAAAATTGCAGTCTCACAATCACTGAGGTAAATAATGTAATCAACTTAATTTAATTCCAAATTAAATTATACATGTACATAGGACTATCCAAAAAGAGAAAATACTAAACTAAATAGATGATTTTTTTTAATATGTTAAGGAAGCGAAATTGCTTTTCACGCAAAAACAATAAAATAAAAGGGGATGTCCTCTTAGATGGCGTGGAATTGTATGAAGGCAATGGGATTCCTATTTTTTGGGAAAAACTTTTAAGCCGCTATAGAAACCCTTACTTTAGTTGTGATAACAATAGTTGTAAATATCGTGGAAACTAATAAGTTGTTGGACGCACACAACAAACGCCCAACATCTATGCGTGGGGAGAGTGATAAGAGGGGGCCCAAGTCCGAGTTTGTCATCTTCACTTAGAAGCTTAAATTAATAAATTATAGACCAACTAAGATATATCATGTATTTTCTACCATACCTATTATCCTATGTGGGATTTTTTTCTAATATAACTCACACCGCATTGCAATAATTTCCCCCTCACATGCGAGCTCATTATTTGATGTTGAGAAAACCTTCCTTTTGAATATCTTGATTCTGATAAAACTATCATTCTTTAGAAAGAATTTGGTTAATGCCAATAAATTTTATTGCAGGAATGAACACGAGAATAGAAACTTATATCGTTCCAAATTTGACATTCGGGCTCAACGTATGGTTGTCACGTGTTTGCTTTTGAGATAGTTAAAGTATTTTATTCATATGAAGGAAGATGTTGCTTTTGAAGACTAAATCTCGAAAAGACTTATGTGACACGTTAGTAAAGGCTTTACTGGAGCTTAGAGTCACTGTTTTAATGTTTTCAGCTTCAAAAAGTTCCTTCTACTTTTGAAAACTATTTCTGAATTATGTTCAGATTATGCAGTATCTTTTTGGATAGAGTTTCTTCTATTTGAGTACCTCCAGTAGAGGGACCATCCATTCACGTTTTCCAGGAATATTGAGAAAGAATTTTCTCTTAAACTTCACCGGTGAACGAGTTCCAGACTTCGTGTACAAGATTTTACGGTTCACACTTTTTCTTTTCGGGAATAGTACAAAAAATTCCTAAGCCTATTGAATTGGTACCATTTTAGTCCTGAACTTTTTTTGACACCTAAATTTTGACTAAATGAATTCAATGAAAAATCAAGAACCGACCCTAGTTCCCAAACAAAAATATTGATAGATTTGCATATAATTTTATGAGCATTCAAGATATAGATAAATTCATTGCATTTTAATTGGATTGGCGGTGGATAGACCTGAGGTTATGAACTTAACGATTGATTCAGATGTGCTAATGGATTAAAATTTGGAGCAAATTTTGATCTGATATTTAAATTGTAAAAGATATCGGCGAGGTCTCCAACGGGTCAAAGGAAAGGGCATATTTCAAAATGTAAGGGAGTTATCTTCTTAAGAAAACCCTAGAAAGGGGGCTTCGTTCGCAACAAGAGGAGGCCACACAACAGAATACCCGGCCAATTCTCCAACCCTAACTAATTCCCTGCAGATTTTCCAGGTTTTCGTAGGCCAAATCCAGTCATCGACAAGCTTTTGCTGTTCATCGCCGAGAGCATCACTGAGCTGCGATGAGCTCCAAATTTGATGCAGCCCCATCTTATCGAGTCCCATCGTCGCCATCGACGACGCTGTCCCTTGCATTGCGAACCTTGCCATCGGAGACCGAGACCCTCCACGGGCTAGTCTTCACCGAATCAATCGCTGGGACAAATTCCAATTGCTCATATTGTTGCTAAAATAGAACAAAGAAAGATTTATTTATTTATTGTGCGTGCAGGTGATGATTCGTGAGTGAAGTGGCGAGAAAGTTATGAAGGAGTGCACTTTGGATCATTCACAAACAAGGAGAATGCAAGCGATAAAATTCCGATGTGTGATTATGTGAAAAGAGGGTTCGGTGGGTGCAGGCGCCGTCTTCAGAATTGAGAAAGTTTCTTGGCATTCGTCCCAATCCGGAGTCGATGTTATCAATGTACTCCTGCCGCAACTCATCACCTCGTGTGCCCAATAGCGGCGACACGCCCAACCGATTCTGTCTCTCCTTGGTCGAGAACCACCAAGCCGGCCACACTGCGAGGCACGCCGCCGGCCACCCCCGTAATGGTCGTGAAAGTACGTGATTTCCTTATCTGATTTGAATTTTATATTTTGTTGCCTAATTTGAACATGTTGCGATCTATGCATTATCTATTGAGTTAGGGATCACACAAGTTAGGAAATTTTCCTAATTTGACAACGTGCATATTGTCGATAATCTGATCTCATGCCCAAGATACAATTCATGGGTGCAAGCAACGTATATGATTTGTCGATTTTTTCTGTTTCAAAATTTAGAAGGATTGAGTGGTTTCAAATACTCTACTTGTGATTCGATTGGTGTGGATGATATTTGATGCTGATTTGATTTGTATGAATATTTATCTACATATATGTAGATTGCAATTTAATTTGATTCTTTCCTAATTTCAAAATACCAAAAACATTTAAATTTGTAGTTTAGGATAGAGTTAGATTTTAAAACTTTCCTAATAGGATAGTTTGGGATAAGATTCTAATTTAAACTTTCCTGATATGATAAATTGGTTTATTTGGATAGAATCTGCCTGTTAGGATATGATATATACTTAACATAGGATTTTGATTTAAATTGGAATTTAAGATAAGTTAATTTTTAAATTAGATCATATATTATTATAGATAATTACTTTTTGTTAATCTTTAATTTCGAATTTTAATTAAAAATGCCAAAAATTTAGTTAACTACCAAATCAATTAAATTCCTATTATCCTGACAATTAAGAGAAAAGGCTTCTCGAAGTGATGGCCCCCTCGCGGTTGTATCACTTATTGTGGTCGAGCAAGACGTGATAGAAAGACTCAAGAAGTAACGCCTGGGCATCAAAGGTGCGACAAGGGAAATGATGAAGAAGCTGGATTGCGTGATTAGGAGGAAGAAAATAAGAGAATTGTGTTGTCACTTACAATTTTCATGGGGTAAAGTATAAAATAACTTGACTTTTGCACGTGGCATTTCCTTTTCTTTTTCCTTTAAATCTTTGTAATTTAATTGAAAAAGCCACTCATATTTATGGCCTGAATTTGTTGTTAGAGGTACGGTAGTTTTTTTTAATCCGATTTGGCAGTTAAAGGGCGTGCATTGCAACATTTCTGCCCTAGAAATCAACTTCTAGGTGAAAGTTGATTTTTCTATTTCTACCTTTTAGCAGAAGTTGGTTTTTTCATTTCCAGGGAGAAGCTTTTTTTTTTTTTACTTCTTCAAGCAGCTTTTAAACTACTTCAGGAGCCAAAAAAAAAATTGCTACGGAAGTATAAAAATTAATTTATGTAATAAACCAGATTTTTGCTCTTGAAATTGCTTTATCAAATGGATTTTTACTCCAGAAGCATGTTTGAAGTAGAATTTCTAAAGCAAGAATTCTACTCCAAAAGTGTTGTCATGCGCGCCCGGCAGAAACTTTTGTTCCTAAAGTAAGCATTGTAAAAAACTTTCGGCAATTCTCGTGTCCTTATGCCTGTAATGAGTCATTGCAAGGTGCATATTGGAAACTTGTGATTGCGAACTCACCCTCATAAGATGAGCTAAGTTCTCAAATTCATTGTTGCTTTGAAACCATCCATAAAAAATTCTATTACATTAGTCAAATTCTAGGTTTTGTAGTCAAAATTTAATTCCATGTGTCATTCATAATCTGGTGTGCACATAAATTGCACATTAGAGAGTATTGAAGTATTGTAAGGGACAAAGGGTGTTGAAGAATTGCATGCGACAGGGGGTGTTGAAGTATAGTCATACCTCACAATTTGGGTTGCATGAGAATTGCACATGAGAGATGGTGTTGAAGTGCTTTTCACACATTGCTTGCTAATGGGTCTTAAATGCTCTTTAGAAAAAAAAACATATATTTTTTTGGAATTAAATCTTTTACTTCATAGTTTCTGGTGAAAACTCTTTTCAATTTTTCTTGCATTTTATTATCAGGCATCAACTCTTTCATTTCTATGTTTAGTTAAGCAATTATTAGGGTTTTCTTCTTTTTCTAGGTTAGCACATGTTTTTTCAATAGTTTCCTTTTTGGTGACAAATGAAGTTGTTATATAGGCCAGCGAATATGTAGTAATATTTAAAGCTCGATTCAATTTAGAAATAGAAACTCTTATAGTTGTGAGCTCCACATGACCTACCCCAGACAAAGTTAATATACTTTATAGTGTCCATCCAATTATCACATTCATTGACATCTATATGCAAGTATAAGGAGCCATTATAAGGTGCACATAGGAAACTTGTGTATGTGAACTCGACCTCACAAGATGGGCTAAGTCATCATAACTTTGAAACCATTCACATAAAAATGCTATGCCATCAATCAAATTCCATGGAAGATGGATGTTGAAATATTGTCTCACAACATAATCTGATTTGCATGTAAAAAAGGGTGTTGAAGTATTGTCTCACATCTCTTGACATTAGATCCAAATGTTCTTAAGAGATAACATGCCTTGTGCTGGAGCTAAATCTTTTATTTTACAATTACTAGTGGAGCCTCTTTCTAAAATCTCAAGTATTTAATCATCAGGTTTCAATTGTTTCATTTGTATGTTCTTAGTTGAACAATTCTTAGAGTTTTCATCTTCTACGAGGTCAACAAATGTTTTTGCAATAATTTCCTCTTTGGAGACAAATGAAGTAGTTAAATAGGCCAGAGAGCATATGGTAATGTTCAAAACTTGATTACAAAATGCACTAGATCCGCTCATGAAAATGTTATGTGTTGTAGTGTCCATCAAATTGTCACACCTCTTGAAGTCTAAATGCAACTACAATAAGTCTTTGTAAGGTATAGATTGGAAACTTCTGTTTTTGAACTCGCTCTCACAAGATGAGCTAAGTCCTCAAATTCATTATTACTTTGAAACCATCAACATAAAAGTCCTATCCCATTAGTCAAATTTCATGTGCAGTGGTCAAAATTCAATTCCACATGTTATTCATAATTCGGCTTGCATGTGAATTGAACGTGAGTGTATGTTGAATCATTACATGTGAGAAGGGATGTTGAAGTATTGTTCCACATTATAATCTAACTTGCACGTGAATTGCACGTGAAAGGAGGCGTGTTGAAGTATTGTCTTACATCACTTAACAACGAATCCTAAATGCGCTTCAAAGATAATATACCTTTTGGTGGACCTAAATCTTTTAGTTCACGGTTGCTGTTGGAACCACTTTCCAATTTCTCAAGCATTTCATCATCAGAAATCAACTCTTTCATATCTATGTTATTAGTTGAGTGATCCTTAGGGTTTTCTTATTCTACCAAGTCACCACATGTTTTTTTGATAGTTTCCTCGACGACAAATGAAGCTGTTATATAGGTAGAGGTTATATAGTATTGTTCAAAGCTTGATTAGAAATAGAAATAAAAACTTCTACATCTACGAGCTCTACTAAACCTGCCTATGACAAAGTTATTATACATTATATTGTCCATCCAATTATCACACTTCTTGAAGTCTAGATGCAAGTATAATAAGTCATTTTAAGGAGTAAAATGTAAACTTATATCTGTAAACTTGTCCTCATATGATGCGCTAAGTCGACAAATTCATTATTACTTTGAAAACATCCACATAAAATTGTTATTCTATTAGTCAAATTTCATGTGCCATGGTCAAAATTTCATTCCATGTACCATTTGTAATCTAGCTTGTGCGTGAATTGCATGTGAGATGGGGTATTTAATTATTGCATGTAAGAGGGAGTGTTGAATTATTGTCATATATCGCTTGACAATGGGTTCCAAATATTCTTTAGAGACAACGTACCTTTTGCTCGAACCAAATCTTATACTTCATAGTTACTGGTGGGATATCTTTCCCATTTCTTAAGTGTTTCATCATCAAGCATTAGCTCTTTCATTTCTATGTTCTTAGTTAAGTAATTTTTAGAGTTTTCATCTTCTGCCAAGTCGACAGATGTTTTTCAACAACATCCTTTTTGATGACAAATAAAGTTGTTATACAGGCTAGAGGGTATATGATAATGTTTAAAGTTTGATTAAATATGGAAATGGAAACTCCTATAGCTTTGAGCTCCACTGAACCTTCCTATGATAAAGTTACAATACATTATAACGATTTATCCAATTATCATACCTCTTGAAATCAAGATACAAGTATAATGAGTCACTGCAAGTTGCATATTGAAAACTTGTGTTTGTGAAAATGCGCTCATTAGATGAGCAAAGTTCTCAAGTTCATTGTTACTTTAAAGCCATCCACATATAAATATGGTATAGAATGAATAAATCTACAAAATCAACCATTTATTTATTAAATATTTTGCATTAGAAAGACAAGACATGACTCTAGAAGAATTCAAACACACAAAACCCAAAAATTCTTATAAAACCAAAAGCATTTGTGTGCTATTAAACTTTAACATTCAAAGATATTATACTCAAATTGCAAAATCGAGTTAACAACTCAACTGGTTAGTCAGTTGATGCTTTAATAGACATTGAGACTTAGATCCATTATCAAGTTCTTGAACAGTAGAAACCTAAAGTTCTTGAGCTTGAACTTTTCATGTTCTAGGCCTTACACGACCATTATGAATATGATTATATAAACCATGACATGCTATAGAGTTCATTCTATCTTTCGACATCCCAATAGCAACCTACCTAGACTTCATATGAAAAAGCGTAAACTTTATCATCATACCCAAACCATCAATGAAGGCAATATCAATTAAGGAATTGACAAGGTCAGCAACTAAATCCAAGATAGTTCGAAAAGCAATTCCCAATATCTTTAGGCCAAGTTCCTCCATTTTGAACAAGTGCATGCAATTTATTTAAAAACCTTTGTTGAGCATTGATTACGAAAGTTGGTGTGCATTTCATTCTACTTATCTATGTCATGACATGAGATGATTATTAGTGCTAACCAGCCAAACGATTGATAATAGAGCGGTGAGCTAGTGATTAATATTTGTCTTTGGCATATAATGTTCATGCAATGCCATGACACGAATAAATAGGATGAAATATAAGCCATCTATCTTAATTAATGCTCAACAATGGTTTCTAAATGGATTGTAGGCATGTGTTCAAAATGGATGAACTTGGTCTAAAGATACTGAGGATTACATTTCTAGCTATCTTGACTTTAGCTACTAATCTGTCACTTTCTTAATTGATATTGCCTTCATTAGTTGCTTAGGTATGATGATGACGTCTACACTTTTTTAGATGTAGTCTAGATAGGTTGCTATTGGGAGTTGCCAGATAGCAAAATGCACTCCATAGAATACCACGGTTATGTAAGATCATATTCATAGTCATCATATAAGGCCTAAAACATGAAAAGTTCAAGCTCGTAGGAGCTCTTGGTTTCTGCTAGTTAATAACTTGATGCTAAGTCTAAGTTCAAATATCTATTCGCGCATCATTTGACTGACCAGTTGAGCTATTAACTCAATTTTGCAATTGGAATATAACATCTTTGAACACCAGAGCTTGATGGCATGCAAATGCTTTTGGTACTATAAGATATTTAGGGTTTTGTGTCTCTGGATTTCCCTTGATTCATGTCTTGCCTTTCTAATGCAAAAAATTTGGTGAATAGATGGTTGGTTTTGCAGATTTATTTTCTTAATACATTTATGTGGGTGGTTTCAAAGTAACAATGAACTTGAGGTCTTCACTCATCCTATGAGGGCCAGTTTTTCGACACAAGTTTCTAATATCCACCTTGCAATAACTCATTAATCTTGCATCTAGATTTCAAAAATTGTGATAATTGGATGAATCGCTATCACATATACTAACTTTGTCATAGGTAGGTCCAGTGGAGCTCAAGGTGATAGAATTTTCTATTGCCATATTTAATTAAGTTTTGAACATTACCACATACCCTCTTGCCTGTATGACAAGTCCATTTGTCATTGAAGAGGAAACTATTGAAAAAACATGTTCGAACCTAGCAGAAGATGAAAACCCTAAAAATTGCTCAACTAAGAACACATGAAAAAGCTGATGCCTGATGATGAAATGATGAAATGCTTGAGAAATGGAAAAGAATTTCCACCTGTAGTTATGGAGTATAAGATTTGATTTCAGTAGAAAGTACATTATATCTAAAGAGTATGTAGAACTCATTGTCAAGCGATGTGGGACAATACCTCAAAACTCCCTCTCATTTACAATAATTCAACACTCTCTTTCACGTGCAATTTATGTGCAAGTTGAATTATAAATGGCACATGGAATGAAAATTTTAACTACAACATGTGAAATTTGACTAGTAGGGCAATAGTTTTATGTGGATGATTTCAAAATAACAATGAACTTGAAAACTTAGGTCATTCTATGAGGGCGAGCTCATAGACACAAATTTCCATGATGCTCATTACAATAACTTATTATACTTGCACTAGACTTTAAGAGATGTAATAATAAGATGGACACTATAACGTATGGTAACTTATTCATGAGTAGGTCCAAGGGAGCTTAAACCTTTAGGAGTTTTTATTCATATCTTTAATCATGTTTCGAATATTTCCACATACTCTCTATCTGTATAACAACTTCATTTTTCACTGAATATGAAACTACTAAAAAAAATGTGATCTTGGTAGAAGATGAAAACCCCACTAATTGCTCAACCAAGAACATAGAACTGAAATAGTTGATGCCTAATAATGAAATGCTTGAGAAATTAGAAAGAGTTCCACTAGTAACTATGAATAAGAGATTTAGTTCCACTAGAAGGTACATTATCTCTGAATGGCACCTAAGACCCACTGTTAAGTGATGTTGGACAATACTTCGACATCCTTTCCTTTCATGTGCAATTCATATGCAAGATGATGTGGGACAATATTGCAATATCCCTTCTCAAGTGCAATACCTCATGTGCAATTCACATGTAAGGGATGACACGTTGAATGAAACTTTGGCCATCGCATGTTGAATTTGACTAATGAGATAGGGCATTTATGTTGGTGATTTCAAAAATAATAATGAATTTGAGGACTTAGCTCATCCAGTGTGGACACATTCACAAATAGAAATTTCTGATCTGCATCGTGCAATAACTTATTATAGTTGCATCTAGACTTGAAGATGTGTGATAATTGAATTGACACTATAATGTATTATAACTTTGTCATGAGTAGGTCTAGTGGATTCCGCAGCTATTGGAGTTTCTATTACTAGATTTAATCAAGTTTTGAACATTACCATATACCCTCTAGCTTGTATAACAACTTCATTTATTGCTAAAGAAGAAAATGTAGGAAAAACATGTGTTGATCTCGTAGAAGATGAAAATCCTAAGAATTGCTCAACTAAGAACATAGAAATGAAACAATTAGAATTATGATGAATTGCTTGAGATTTTGGAAAGGGGTTTCACTAGCAACTATGAAGGGAAAGTTTTAATTCCAGTAGAAGGAACGTTATCTCTTTAGAGCATTTAGAACTTATGGTTAAGAGACCTGGGATAATACTTCAACACCCATTCTTATGTGCAATTCACATGCAAACCGGATTATGATGTGAGATAGTACTTTAATACCCTTCTCCTGTGCAACTTACGTGCAAACCAAAATATAAATGGTGCACATAATAAATTTTTGAACATGGTACGTAGATTTGACAAATGAAATGGCACTTTTACGTGGAATGGTTTCAAAGTTACAATGAATTTTAGGACTTAGATCATCCTATGATGGCGAGCTCACGAATACGAGTTCCTAATCCGCGCCTTACGATGGCTCCTTTTATTTGCATATAGACTTGCAGAGGTGTGATAATTAGATGGGTTCTATAACGTATAATAACTTTGTCATTGGCAGGTCATGTGGGGCTCGCAACTATATGAATTTCTATTTCAATATTTAACTAGATTTTGAACATTACCACAAACTCTCTTCATTATATAACAAATTCACTTGTGGCCGAAGAGGAAACTATTGAAAAAAAAAGGTGTTGACTTGGTAGAATATGAAAACCCTAAAAATTGCTCAACTAAAAACATAGAAATGAAATAGTTGATGTCTGATGATAAATTGCATGGGGAATTGGAAAGAGATTTCACTAGCAACTATCAAGTAAAAAATTTAGTTCTAGCAAAAAGTCCATTATCTCTAAAGAGCATTTAAGAGCCAATGTAATTAGGAGTGAGCAGTTCCCAATCTAATCCGATTCCCCTCAAGAATTGAAATCGGATCGGCGGTCTCAATTTTTGAAATCGAAGATCAAATTGATAGTCCTGAGAATTGGCCCACTCTAATTTCTAGGCAGCTCAATGGAACCGATAAAATGTCCAATAATTGAGAAAAAGAACACCAAATGAAGCAACAAGCACAATTCCCATACAATCTCATTTCATTTGGCATCATCATATGGTGATTTGTGAATGATGAAATCGCAATGCGAGTAGATAAAGCATAGGAGCAACAATTGAATAAAGAAAAAAACAAAGTAGTGACAAAACAAAATCCAAAAATTAAAGAAATATACCAATCTTGTGTGCCTAGATTCGAAGATTGGACTGCCTAGCCACCGGTTCCAATTTTAAGTACCGTGAATCGGATTGCCACCCTTTGGAACCAGGAGGATTTGTCCAACTTACTCACCCCTAATTGTAATGTGATGAGTGAAAAAAAAAACTTCAACATCTCCTCTCACTGGCAATTCACTTGCAAGTTGGCTAATGATGTTTGACAATACTTTAACAACCCCTATTACACGTAATACTTCAACACCCTCGTCACATTCAAGCCTACAATTGGTACATTGAATGGAATTTTGACCACAAAACATGAAATTTGACTAATGGGGTAAATTTTTTTATGTTGATGGGTTCAATGCAACAATGAACTTGAGGACTTAGCTCATTCTATGACGGCAATTCACAGACACAAATTTTCAATACACGCATTACGATGACTTGTTATAGGAATAAGGATGCTAGAAGTGCGAAAAATTTTATGCGGCACTCACTTTGGTACTAAATTTTTTTGCCAGTTCACTTAAGTGCAAAATCCAAAAAAAAAAAAAAAATCGTTTAAGTGCTTCCAACAATAAATTTAAGAAAAAAAATACTATGCGACTTTTTTAACTAGATGTTTTTCTATAGGAATTTAATGAAAAGAAAGAAAGTCCATGTACAAAACAAGTCAAATTATTATAAACTTTCCTCCATGACATTGCAAGTGACAGCGGATACTCTTCGTCTTATTCCTCCTATTGACTCAATCCAACTTCTTTGTCATCTTCCTTGTCGAACCTTTGTTTTATGCCCAGGCATGACTTTGTGAGTTATTCCATCACATCTTGCTCGACCTCAACAAGTGGTACAACTGTGAGATCGGCCACTATCTTGTCACTATGAAGCAATTTTTCTTCGTTGGCCTTGTATAGCTCGAGATTCTATTCTTGTGGTTGCTCTCAATCCTCAAAACTATATGGGCTTCTTTCCACGAATTTCCTTTTTTTTTTTTTGTATATTTTGAAGAGCATTGTAAGAGTTGAGAAAGATAAATTGAGGGAAAGGGCTCATCGGCCACAATTCTACATAGGGTTGATCGATTCCTCCCTCTAAGCCACGATCACCATTAGCATACGCATGCCAGCGACCTTCCAAAATAACGTCACCACCATTGTCAATCCTCATTTCACCACTAGCAATTGCTATCGTCAGCTCCAGCGAGCTTGGTCGAGAGACCCAATTTTTGTGTTTTTTGTTGTCGCTTTTCAAAAGCTTGCTTGTCTTCTTAAAACCTTTGTTCACGCATTCCTAAAGCTCCAGACGCTCATCTTATGCCTCGACAATGGCATTAAAAGCCCTAGTTTCCCTGTGAGTTTTAGCATTTTTCATTGATTTTATGTATCTTGTCAATGGTCCACTTCATGGCAGTGCTTGTCCTCGTGCCCCTATCCCTGGCGACGCTCGTACACACGGCAAAGCCTCTCGGAATTGTCAAATATGCTTTGACTTCATATTGCTTTTTTTTTGTTGACACATTAATTTTGATTTTTTCCTTAATCATTTATTTTGCATGGAAAAAATGAAAATTAACTTTAGTTTTCGCTAAAAATAATTCATCTTAATTTTCATGCATAGTGTAATTAACAAAGTTTAGTATATATTGCAATTTTGTAGTGGGGAGGATTTGTCCCGAAAATTCAAAAGAGTTTAATTAAAATGTCAAATATTAAAAAAAAACATAAATTAGGCCCAAAGAAATATATGTTCAGCCCATTGTCGCGACTCAAAAAGATTTTCTTATGGTGAAAAAAAATTCTAATTAATGGATTATCAGGTTAATTAGATTAACTAACCTAACGCAAACTCTCCCAAGCTCTACCGAATCACAACTTTGGTTTTTTTTTTAAATAATTTTAGAATTTGAAGTCACTACTAATCATTTTTGGTAGGTTGATTAGAAACCTAAGTAAATTAGTGGGAGAACTAAATTACTTCTGCAAACCAGAGATTTTGAGTTTGGAGACTTGGTTGCACTAGTTAATTACAACTAATGCCCTTTCGGTACCTTAATTTCATGGTTATCCTAATTTTGGCAACTCAAGCTTGGTTTACACCTAAGGCTCTAGCGGGATGTTTTTCTTTTTTACTATTTAGATGGAATGCATATGAATGAAATTTTTTTTATATTTTCGAAATATTAAAAATTCCCTGAAACCGAAAGAGGGAGTGAGTTAACGACTTCTGTGCAGTGTTGTGACATCTAGCATGTGGCTCGACCTACTCAATCTGGAGTCTGATGGTGTAAGAATTAAATTACAGGAAGTAAAATGACAATAAATAAAGACCACCAATAGATGGCTCGACCTTAGCTTGGCTTTCCATTTTGGGGTTTAATAGTATAGAAATTAAATTATAGGAAATTAAATTGAGATAAATAAAAGACCTCCAATGAAGAACTCGGCTATTGGTTCAGCCTACCCATCCTGGGGTTTAATAGTACAGGAATTAAATTGCGATAAATAAAAGACCTTCAGTGAGGGACTCGGCATTGGCTTGGCCTACCCATCCTAGGGTTTGATGATATAGGAATTAAATTGCGATAAATAAAAGACCTCCAGTGAGGGACTTGGTCTTGGCTCGGCCTACCCATCCCGGGGTTTAATGGTACAGAAATTAAATTGCAGTAAATAAAGAACCTCCAACGAGGGACTTGGTCTTGGCTCAGCCTGCCCATCGTGGGGTTTGATGGTACTGGAGTTAAATTGCTGGAATTTAAATTGCAGTAAATAAAGAACCTCCAACGGGGGACTCAACCTTGGCTTGGTCTACCCATCATGGGGTTTGATGGTATTGGAATTAAACTGCAGGAATTTAAATTGTGATAAATAAAGACCTCTAACGGGGGACTCAGCCTTGGCTCGGTCTGCCCATCGTGGGATTTGATGGTACTGAAATTAAATTGCAGGAATTTAAATTGCAATAAATAAAGAACCTCCAACAGGGGGACTCGACCTTGGCTCGGCTTACCCATCGTGGGGTTTGATGGTACTGAAATTAAATTATAGGAATTTAAATTGCAGTAAATAAAGAACCTCCAACTGGGGACTCGGCTTTGGTTCGGCTTGCCCATCGTGGGGTTTGATGGTACTGAAATTAAATTACATGAAATTAAATTGCAATAATTAAATGACCTTCATCGGGTGGGCTTTGCCCTTCCCATTCTGGGGTTTGACAGTGTGAAAATTAAATTACAGGAATTAAATGCAGTAAATAAAGGACCTCAATTGGGTGGGCTCTGCCCTTCCCATTTTGGGGTTTGAATTTCTTACAATAAAATATAACAAATTGATTCAACAATTCAAGCCAAAATCCTTCGACGGGTCGGTTGAGAATTTGGTGGACACTTTGGAGCTTGTCCGGGCCAACTTTGCACCTCCGTGAGATTTGTCATTGATATGGAGCTGCCTTTTGCCTGACAAAAAATATGGGAAAAATGGAGAGCATCAAGGAAGAGATGGCGGAAAATGACCTCATCAGAGTCTGGATAGTATTTTGGTAAGTGGGAATAAGTTCAGTTAGAATGAATGCTGATCACAGACTGAAAACACGAACACACTCTTAACAAGTCTTGCTCATTGGGCTGCTATACACTGGCTAGCGGACTTGTAGAGTTAGGTTTCAGAAACCACGGGCGCTCTGCTGATGGGTATGCTAATTTACGACGCCCAGAAGAACCTCCATGAGCAAGTGCTGATGGAGATATGCGGTCTAAGAGAAATGCAACTGAACTTGAACTGGCCGATAAAGACTGCTGCTTTACTATGACCGCAAAGAAATAGACGTAAAAGTACGGCATTCCGAGATGAAAAGACGGTGGTCATGTGGAGGAAACTGAAACTACAGACATCATATCTCACATTTAGTGAAGACATGTGGAGATCACTCCAATCTATTTGATTCCAATCTACAAGTCTGAATCCGACAGACTAGCCATTCATCGCAGCCTATTGAACATTTTCTAGTTCATAATCAGACACGGACAAGTATCAACGGAGCAGAGCAATTATGGATCGACAGTGAAGAAAATCGCACATGTGAGCTATTATCTGTATAGGTCTTGAGGAATGCTAAACAAATGACTAGTGGAAAGGCATGAATTGCTGTGTAATCACGATAAAAGAGACTTATCTCCGAAGGCAAAAGGGAAAGAGGAGGATTGAAACAGAAGATTCATCACTATACTCTGCCACTTTCAGATGAGACCTCTATCCCAGGCTGTCCTCCGTCTCTTACTGCAACGACTTCAAGAACGCCATGGATGCTGAGCCACTCGCTAGCGTAAATGTCCGATGGAGTCATCGGGACTCCGTTAAGCATCAAAACATCACCAATTCTCTTGACTGAAACTCCCTGTGTGATTCACCATCGATCCGTCCGACCGAGCGAAAACCGTCAACATCTGATTAGCACCCTCCAGTTTCATTAATTGCAAACCAAGAAAGGAAGCCATCGCGGAGTAGCCTTCTGATCTCATTCCCCCACAAGCCTCAGCAAGCATATTCCCAGACGAAAGATTCTCCAGACCGCCATATCTCGGCGCCACACATTCAAGGCCAGGGATTGGACTCTGAATCGTAACCGAAGTTTGAAACTCTGGATTGAAGAACATCTCGATCCCAAAGACCACCAAATCCCCGTCGTTGAACACCGGCGAGCCGACAATCTTGACGCCGTTTATTTCCACCTGATAATCAGATGGCGAGGTGGTGACCGTCAGAGAATGGTTGGCGTTCATGGTGGAGATCTTGGCCCCATGAGGAAACAACCTCAAGGTATCGAGAGAGAGCGCACGGAGCGAGAATGAAGTCGGAGGATAGAGAGTGGCGGGTGGCGATGGAGAGGATGAGGGAGGCGGTGGGGGATGTCTCCGAGGGCCCCTTTAGAAAATTTCCGCTGTCTACATGGTGTACACTTTCTTCTAATTGCTTCGTTATGTCATCATGAACTTGCCCTCTCTCAGATGGGCCAGGAGTGGCCTGATTTGTACTCCTACCATCCTGTGTCACCTTACTGCTTTCGGTATTTAAACCAGGAAGAGCTCCCAGACCTCCGCTTTTGCCTACTATTTTAGCTTTTTCTGACCACTTTTTGCTTCGGAGCCCCTCTTTTATTCATCAATGTACCTAATTTATTAGCCAAAGAAACTGAAGCAGGTTTACGCTTGCCCCTTTCAGCTTTAATGGAAGCAATCACAGAATCAGCAGCAGGTCCTAAGCCTTTCCTCCCTACCAGTTTTATCCCAAGCTTTTCAGAAACATGATAAAACCTCATCTCATCACCTCCTCTCACTCCTCTCAGCTCAAGAGCCTGTTGCTTTGACAACAAGGGGTAAATGTGAAGTTGTTGTTGCCGATTAAAATGTGACTGAAGGTGTTGAAATAGTACTTTATTGGTATGCTGGTCTGATTTCAGACCATCATGAGCTTTTTTTTACGAGGCTCACTAAAAGTCACTCTCAAAATTGCCCCGGAACTGGGATCAGAGTTCTTCTCATAAATGACAACAAAGCTCCCAAATTCCAAATCAGGTTCCCTGGATAAGTCAGCTAGAATGGAAGCACAGGAATGGGCATTCTTCGACGGAGTCTGGTCAATCTTTTTCTTTTAAGCACGAGCATTAGCATGATGAACCATATTAGCAGCTTCTCTCAGCCCGGTCAGAAAGGCCCCATGCATAGTTGCAGGATACCTTCTGGTAGTTTCCTCCCCAGCAAAAGTGGAAAAGTGCTGAATAATAAAAAAAATCCCCTAGTCCCCGTGTACCAATGAGTGCACTTCCTCCTTTTGTGGCGTGTCTTCTTCTTCTTCTTTTTATTATTCTTTCTTTGTCCCTTTGTTTCTTGCGCTTTCGACCGGAGAAAGAATGCCCATTCTTCTTCCTTTTTTTCATTTTTTAATGCTCCCCCTCCCCCACATGGATCATGGCCGAGCATCCCCTACGTGAAAATGGCCTCCACTCCTCTCCACCAGAATCAACACCAGGTTCATTTTTTTTTAGGAGAAAAGCCCCCTCATGACTTCCAGCTGGACATTGTCTTTACCTTGCTCCTCCCATGTCCCTTTGACTACGACTCTTTAAATGGGCTTCTTTTGTGGAGTATTGGACAGCACAATGGCAATAGAGACATGAGGTTGTCAGTTGGAGACACGTGAGAGAAAACGCAGACTCCTTGGTGGTACCCATCTTTCTTGAGGAACGGTCTTGCTAGTCTCAAGAGACGCCTTGGTGTTTGGTCTGGAAGCGCACTAGAATAGCCGTGAACGTGACTGAGCCTCCATGAAAATTTGTCGGGCCCCCCCTGAATCCATTCCTGGTAGAGAGCTGTGTCTTGACTTGATTTGATTTAACTGCCAATACCATCATTTCAAGAGAGAACACAAGCGATAAATTAAATTCGGATAACCGAACGCAACAACGGAAAGTGCACCATCCGGTCATTGAAAAATTTGAATTATTAAAGAACAACGTCACGACTCAAAAAAAAATAAAAAAAAATGAAAAATTATAGAGCTAAAATGAGTTTTTCTAGAAACTTTTCAAATGACCTAAAAATGCAATTAATAAAGAAACTCTCAATTTCACATTGAATTTTTCAGAAGGCCAAGATGAAGAGAAAATTAAAATAAAAATACTGACTATTTATTCACATTTTTATGGCCTCAAATGCTATTTTTTTTTATTAATTTTCAAGCACTTTTTCTATTTTCTAAAATATAGAAACAAAATAAAAAATACAAAAAATATGAAAAAAATAATTTTTTATTTCAAGGCTTGGAGAAGGTCCTCAAAGTTGATTTTTCAATTTTATGAATTTTTATGAATTTTTTATTAATTTTTAAAAAATAAAAATATCGAAAAATACTGAAAATATGAAAAATCATTTTTTTGGTCAAAATTGGTTCCCTAGGCTTGGCCAAGGTCCCCAAAGTTTATTTTTCAATTTTATGAATTTTTATGGATTTTCTATTAATTTTCGAGAATAAAAATGCCGAAAAATACTAAAAATATGAAAAATTATTTTTTGGTCAAAATTGGTTTCCTAGGCTTGGACAAGGTCCCCAAAGTTGATTTTTCAATTTTATGAATTTTCTATTAATTTTCGGAAATAAAAATGCCAAAAAATACTGAAAGTATGAAAAATATTTTTTGATCAAAATTGGTTCTCTAGGCTTGGCCAAGGTCTCCATAGTTGATTTTTCAATTTTATGAATTTTTATGGATTTTCTATTAATTTTCGAAAATAAAAATGCCGAAAAATATTGAAAATATGAAAAGTCATTTTTTTGTCAAAATTGATTCCCTAGGCTTGGCTAAGGTTCTCAAAGTTGATTTTTTCAATTTTTATGAATTTTTATGAATTTTTTTATTAATTTTACAAGAGAAAAGGTGATTGAAAATCAGGTGTCAACACCCATAATTAAATGAAAGAATTCGGCCAAGTCTTGCGTGGGGAGTGTACCGAAATCTTAGGAACGATGGACCTATTCTCAAACTTAAACCAGCCCATTTGCATTCATTTAAATGTCAAAGGCTTTTAGTTAATTAACTAAAGCCTCAATTAAGCTTGGAATTGTGGAAAGAAGCCCACAAGGAGTCCAAAAATTTAGCCAATCCATTCTCATAGGAGTGTCGAAATTTTGGTCCTATTTTAGGAAACTAGACATTATAATGTTGAATTAAAATTCTAGTTTTTAGTAAAAGGCCAAAATAGGAAACTTATCTCGACTAGGATTAGTAAAACTTGAGCCCTAAGCTTGCGAGGTTTCTCTATAAATAAAAAAGCTAAGTCTAGGGTTTAAAGGGGGGGTCTTTCCCATTTAGTAAATTTAAAGTGAGAGAGAGGAAAAGAGAAAGGGGGGAGGAAGGCACAGCTCCCTCGTCCTGTCGTTGTCATTGCAATCATCCACGCCCTCGCTCTACCTGTACCGTCTACAACATGGCGCCACATCATCATCCCCACATTTGCTCAGCATGGTGCCGCCTACTGTAATCCATCGGTGGCTGTGAATTCAATTCGCCAATCACCGTCACTCAAGCCTGCTATTCGGACAAGTCTTTTACCTGCTGTTTGGTGTCTGTTTCATTGCTTTTTGGGGGGATTGTTTTGCTACAAATCAATATTTGTACTTGCTACTATTCCGTCCTCAAATCACTGCCATTCGGGGTCCAAAACAGCCCCGGTCCAGACGTTCTTACTCTGTAATCTAAGTGCAGCTTTCTCGGGATCGTTCAGGATCTTTTTTGTCACTATTTTTGCACAAAAAGCTTGTTGTTGGGGCGCTTTTTCTTAGGTGAATTAGTGCTGGAATTCTACTTACAAGATGAACCTCAACGGAGCTCTTAGGCATGCACAATTTCCTTAGCCGATCGGTCCAAATGCTCGAGCTTGTTCGCCAAGTTTTTTTTTTTTTTTTGAAGGAAAGGCAATATTTGCAAGACGAGGTAATTTTCGGATTTCTCTTCATATTGACATTATCTGGTTGCCTCATTTACATATTTGATGTTATTTATTGGGATTTTTGAGACCTAAATTGGAATTTTTGATTTCCGATCATATCTTGAAGATATTGGGCATACTTTTCAGTATATTTAGCATACTTGTGGTCTAATTTGGATGATCATCTGAATATTTTGAAAAATCTCATAAGATAATTTCTTAATTTTGCAAAGATGTGAATCCTTTGTGGATAGAGCAATCTTGCTCTTTATAATTTGGCACTTATCACCTAGGTAGCTGAAAGTTCATTTTTTCTTAGACTATAGTTTCATTTCTCATTCAATTCAAATAATTTTATAATTTATCTTGAATATAATACATGCTCCCATGTGCCTAAGTGCCGGGGAAAGATGTGCATAAAGGATGAATACCCGACTTTACCCCTGAAGTATGATCTTATTCACACATCAAAATTGTTTGTTACATCTAGTACCCTTGGGATCAGACCAACAAATTTCATGAAATTGGATTTTACCGTCTAACCCATAATATTTGGGTACGACTCTAATCCAATATTTAAATTCACCATCCAACCCCACCCTCGGGATATGACATGAATAAAATTCCCATTTTGACCATAACCTTTGGGTATGAGGTGAATTTATCGAAAAATTCAGATTATAAGGTGTATTATGCTTATGGTTCGTTATACTTTTATTTGATTCATTTAAAAAAAAATAAAAAGCATCATGTCTTGGTCTTGAATGATTTTTCGAATTAAATGTCAAGATGACTTTTAATGCAAAATTAAACTTTGAGAAATCAATTTTTAGTTTATGTTAATTATCATTAATTTTTGAATTGGTTCCTTTTTGACATCTAATATAAACCAAAAATTCATAAAAAGAACGAGTCTTTTCATTTGCATATCATATAGTTTAGTTGTCAGTACATCATTTCTGCTTGTTTTATGTGTCATTTATGCATTTTTCCATGTCATTTAGGCTATATTGATCCATTAAAATTTTTGTATGTCATATAGGATGTAGTATATTCTTGCATGTCATCTTCATTCGTATCTTATGTCGTGTCATATCATATCTTATGTCATTTTAAGTTAGATTTCATGTTGCATGTCATCTAGGATAGAATTCATATTTATTTACATCAAATTTGATTTCTTTAAAAAGTCATCATTAATCATTATTATTTTTATCATTTAACTTAGAATGGTTTGTCATTACATAATATAGTTAGATTTTGCATTTCATTAATGTCATTGTCATATTCTCGCATATCGCATTCACATCATCAAGAAAACCCTAAAAAAATTAATTGCACTTTGATTTCCAAAAATGAGTCAATTGAATTTGCCAATTCAAGGAATTTTTCATAAAAATGATACCAAAAGGGCATTAATTGAAAGTTAACATAATCAAGCCCCTTTATTTAGGTACCTAATTTACGTATAAAAAAAAAGACTAGTGGTAGCTCCGAAATATGAATATCTTTTGATAAAAATCATGTGAACCTAAGTTACCAATTGGTAGAGTTTGGGAGAGCTCGGATTACATTATTTAATTCATTTAATTAATTTAATAATCCATTAGCACATATATATATATATATATATATATATATATATATATATTGGGTAGCAACACTATCCTGCTTTGTTTCAGTTAGGTGGGACAAACAGTGGGTCACACCATGAAAATACGTCGTGCACATAAGCGACCTTCACCAAATAAAAGTGAAATTTTTTCTGAATTAGGGTTTAACTTTGGGTCAAACTTGTTGAATGACGTCGGTTTGAGCTTTTTATGTTGATTTAAGCCTTCGACGAGCCACGTTGATCGAAAAAACATTAAGATATTATCACGTTGAATTCTAGCATCCTAGATTGAAGTCGGCACTTAAGTGGTTAATTTTTTTAAAAGGAGGACTAAAGTAATCCAACGAAAATATTAGCATTCTGAGTGTCTTAAGGAACTTTTGGCACTTCTAATGTCTTTATGCTATCAGTATACTTACATCTAGATTTCAAGAGCTATGATAATTTGATGGACACTACAACGTTAAAAATTTTGTCATGGGTAGGTCTAGTAGAGCTCCTAGTTGTAGGAAAATTCTATTGATATATTCAATCAAATTTGAATATCACCACATACCCTCTCATGTGCACAATACCTTAATTTGTTGTTGATGATGACATTATGGGAAATACTTGTGTAGATTTGGCATATGATAAAAATCCTTGGAATTGCTCAACTAAGAACCTAAAAATTAAAGAGTCCATGCTTGATGATAAAATGCTTGAGAAATTGGAAACATGTTAGACCAACAACATCTATGAAGTAAAATATTTAGTTCCAACAAAATGTATCTTATCTCTAAAGAGCACTTTGAACCATTTATCAAGTAACGTGGGATAACTAGCAAAGAACCCCTAATGACTCACCAATGGCCAGCTGGTCATCCTTGAATGTCTCCAACAGACATATTTAAGATCTCAATATATAATTACCAGCAGTGTTGTGAAGAGAAATTAGACACACGAAATATTGCTTCTGTCTTCTAGAAATAGTCATTGATCTTGTTCTATATCTCTCTTTGTATTTGGTTTAGCACTGTAATAGCTAATTGTCAAGTGTAAAAGAGTAAGTGCAGTGTTCCTGTGTTCTAATAGTGTGATCTATCAAGTGAAGGCAACTACACTAGCTAATTGTAACTTGCATTGCTATTTATTAGTGGAATCCAATCATTATTAAGGTTATTAGTCTAAGAGTGGATGTAGGCTTGGACATAAAGCCAAACCACTATATGTTGATTTGTGATCTATTCACTTCACTCTAATTTATTTACCAGCATCATACACACTAATCTGTTTGTAACACAATCATGAGTGTTGATTATTTGATATTACGTAGAAGTTTTTAAGTATCATCACTCAAATTTTTGAATTTCAAAAAATATATTTTTGAATTTCAAAAAATAATATAAAAATGAAAAGAAAGTAAAAAATAATTATAAAGAAAGGAAATGTGAAAGAGAGAACGAAGGAAAAATGAGGAAAATATTCTTAAAAAAAAACTGTTTTCCCCACTTTCGAATTTTTTTTTTCATGGGCAGAAAATGTATTCCTAGACTAGCTTAGTTTTCATGAACATAAATGCCATAAAATGCGGCAAATACTTTCCTAAAATTTATTTTTCACGAAACAAACGGAGCCTATGGCCATATTTTTTTAGGAAAAGTTTGATTCTAGGTAACTTGCTGTTTAGTTTATGAAACATTATCTAAAAATCTATCCTAATTTAACCGGCAAATATGCCTAGATTGTATCCTAATCTAAATGCATATCTATCTAGAATGATTCCTAGTATACATGATGAAATATTTTTGGAATTTTTTATTTAATACATATAGTATATCTAAGTTAGAGATAAACGCAAATCCATCACCCCGTAAATATCCATTCAAAATATGTTGAAGAGATTACGATAATTGAAATAAATAATCGAGCATCTTAAGGATTAAATCATGTAATATCAATAACCCCCTAAAATCAAAATGATTACAAAAATAATCCGTAGTCTTTACAAATTAGATCAATAGTTATAATGATTGCACATATATGGCGAAATCTAGTGGATAATGCCTAGATACTGAAAAGATGTAGTATGAGATAACGATCATTCAAACTAGGCAACAAAATATTTGAAAATGAATCGGATGAGGACTGTTACCTAGTTTGAGAATATCCCTTCCGAATTCCGACCGATATCGAGGGTGGCAGCGTACGACTGTTCATGAACGTGGCGCAGTGGTTTGCGGTTGGGCTCATGGTGGCTAGACAATTGCGGATCAAGGGCACAGGTGGCTTAGCTGCAGGATTCACAGGGTTGGCTGCTCACGGCGCTGCTTGGTGGACTCAATCACAATGATGATCAGATTAGCTAGGTGGACATCATGAACCTGCATGATCAGAAAGCAACTCGTTGCGGTTTGGTGTGGATCAACAACGAGCTGTCATGGCTTGACTTAACAATGACGAAGACGTTATGTAGGGGGGCTCACGGTCTAGTCATCGATGCAAGGCTAGGCAACATTAGGAGACTGACTTGGGTTGTGGCTTAGGCATAGAATTCATCGTCATCGCGGTGCAGAGTGGTACTGATCGGCGGAGCTCAACTCTCGGTCCAGGAAGTAGAGCCGCTGGGGCAGACCACACCTCAAATAGGGCCAACACGGCTAGTTGGATGCTGATTGTCATTGAATGCTCAGCCATGGTGCAGGGGGGCTTGGCAGCGGCAATGGCAAAGAGGCTGGTTGATCACAGGGGACGCCCGAGAAGGGTACTCGGCCATGACTCTCTCTCTCTCTCTCTCTCTCTCTCACTTGTGTTTCTCTCTTTTATGTCCATGGATTTCTGAATTCGCATCTCGAAATTGTGAGGCATAACGTTATATTTATAATTTTAAGCGTCCTTTTGCAGCCTAAACTTTTGGCCTTTTACGAACTAAACCCTCAAGTATGAGAACTTTTCTGATTAAATCCCTGAATAGCTTAATAGTATTCAATTAAGTCCAAATTACACTTAGCCTTTGTGGAAATTTCAGCTGGCCCCCTTGTCCAGAGGGCTCGGGCCACGTTCTACTGTTTGCAGGCTTAATTTAGGCCTTGTTATTCTAATAGGCTTTAATAATCTAAGGCCTTTCCTTAATAAACTTTAAATGAGCAGAATTATTAGGCCAATAAAGGTCCCTATTAATCAGAAGTTTAGCCCACTACATCCTCCAATGCCTTGACCAAATTTGCGCAATGCCAGTCGACTCTGCGCAATTATTCTTGGGCCATTGGCCATATGATGCAAAACACATGAATGTTTCTAAAAATGTGTGCATGTCCCTAAGACTCTATGCAAATTAATTTAGTTATTTTTATCAAGGACTAAGTTTAGTCTCTAATTTTCTATACAATAAACGATTAAACGAGGTCATCAATTTTTAGGTGTTAACAGGTTTGCACATGAATTACACGTGATAAGAGGTGTTGAAGTATTGTCCCCCATTGTGATTCGGCTTGTATGTGAGAGTGGATGTTGAAATACTATCCCATATCGCTTGACAATAAGTCATAAAAATTGTTTAAAGATAATGTACATTCTATTGGAACCAATTCTTTTACTTTACTATTGTTGTTGAACCTCTTTTCCAATTTCTCATGCATAGCAATTCTTAGGGCTTTCATCTTTTGCCAGTTTAGCATTTGTTTTTTCAACAGCTTCCTTTGTCGCGAAAGAGAAAACTCTTGGAAAAACATGTGCTGAAATGCCAGAAGATAAAAATCCTAAGAATTGATGTGCTTGAGAAATTGGAAAGAGGTTCGACAGCAATAGCGAAGAAAAAGAATTAGTTCCAGTAGAAGGTACGTTATCTCTAAACCACCTTTATGACCCATTATCTAGCGATGTGTGAAAATACTTTAACACCCACTCTCGTGTGTAATTCACGTGCAAGCCGAATTAGAATGGGGGCAATACTTCAACACCCCCTCTCAAATGTAATTAACGTGCAAGTTCAATTTGTACTTGCATTTGACCAAAAAAACAAAAAAAAAATCTATGCTCTTCGAGCCGAACCAGTGCTCAGACAGGCTCCCACACTGAGCCCAAACTCAACCTACACTTTTTCCTATTCGCTGAACTCCCAGCCCAACTAAAGGTTCTAACTAAGCCCATAACAAGCTCCACATGCTCTATTTGCACTACAAACCTAATTAAGCCCAAGTCTACTAGTACCCATACCCACCATGGACGTCTGCAGTTTTTCTTCCAATGTTCATTATTTCCATATTTTCCCCGCATCATGCCTAACAACCAGATTTCTAAAGCTTGATAACTAGATTACTAAAAATTTTAACGAATTTACAGCAAAATCCATACATTCCAAGTTAACTCGGGCTTCACCATTGCTCAATCTAGATCATCGCCATTTACCATTGCTGCCAACAACCAATATCACCAACCAACATCATCTCTAGCCACCGCCGTCGTTAGTAGCCACCGCCTCAAACATTCTTGCCCCATAGCACCACATAAAGACCGAGTACTATGAGCCCCGACCCAAGAATGCTGCCATAGAAAGAAAGCGAAATCTCAGATATCCCGTGTTTAGTGATTTGAAAGGTTCGAAAACTTCAAAAACATTCTTGCATCTATTAATATGTTTACCTTCCTAGGTGCAATTTTTCGTCCAACACCATAGACCCTGCTAGGGCCACGGTCACCAGCATCAGAGGATTGAAAACGGACACGAAGACCGGTCCTCTCATCTGCACGCACCAAGCGATTAGAGTATAGCACAACCCGGAAGTGACGATCCCCTACAGCACCACAGGCAAAACCGCGCCGCGCGAGGGGGTGGCAGATTAGCTAGCGAGACATTCCGGGTTAGTTCGACAATCGATATTAAGCCCTAATAAAATGCACGCAACATTAGAGTGTAGTGTATTTTTTTCATGGTGTACCGAGTATGATACGGTGAGGAGCCTGACGTTCCAGCCAAGCTGCCATTGGCTACAATCCCTCTCTCGACACAATGCGTAAACCATTGCTTGGATTGACGTCATGAAGGTCATCAACGCCGTGCTCGTGTATTGGCATGGGAATCCCTCGCTCATCTTGGCCTGTCAAACCAATCATTGTATATTATGGTTTTTAACTACCGAGAAATAGCACTTACACTTCCATGTTTCTCTATAAATAGAGGGCATTCGGAGATTCTCAATTCAACCAATACATAGACATCAAGAGATCACTCGTAAGGTGAAAAGTGTGAATTTTAGGGTAATTTTGAGTAGGAGATGTCAGGATTCAAATATGAAAACCACATATCCATTGTCTAGATCTATTGAGACACTAAGTGAAGTATCGAACGAGCTAGAAAATATGAAGACGTATTGAAAGGAAAAGGCGGAGACCCACCTGAATGATCAACCACAAAGCGTAGCAGAAGCAGCTGGCCACGGCAAAAAGCGAGCCCAGAAGGAGATTGCCCGAACCCTCCCTTCCATGTTGGGTCGCCGTCACATGAAATATAATTACCTGCAGTGTTGTGAAGAGAAATTAGACACATGAAATATTGCTTGTCTTCTAGAAATTGTCATTGATTTTGTTCTAATCTCTCTTTGTATTTGGTTTAGCACTGTAATAGCTAATTGTCAAGTGTAAAAGAGTAAGTGCAGTGTTCCTGTGTTCTAATAGTGTGATCTATCAAGTGAAGGCAACTACACTAGCTAATTGTAACTTGCATTGCTATTTATTAGTGGAATCCAATCATTATTAAGGTTATTAGTCTAAGAGTGGATGTAGGCTTGGACATAAAGCCAAACCACTATATGTTGATTTGTGATCTATTCACTTCACTCTAATTTACTTACCAGCATCATACACACTAATCTGTTTGTAACACAATCATGAGTGCTGATTATTTGATATTACGTAGAAGTTTTTAAAGTATCATCACTCAACCTATTCAACTCCCATTTTAGATTGTGTTGTTGCCCTCCCATTCTAGGTTGTGTCGTTGGCCCCAACAACTTTAACACCCCATCTCACATAGAATTCATGTGTATCGCCATCTTTCCAGAAATGAACCACTAGGGAAAGGTTAATATATTACTAGATTGATGCTCAACATGGGCTTTCCCAAGCCCTACCTGCCGCAACTTGTTACTCGATTCATTCATGACATTTAGGGTTTGTTTGATAATTCTCATGCTTATCTGATTCTTGTTCTTTTGTTCTCGAAAACAGAAAAAGAACATAAATCTATTTGATAATGCTACTTAATTTTCCAGTTCTTGGGAATAGATCTATGGCCAAGGAACAGTTTTGGAATAGCAAAAAGAAGCAAAAAATATATATATATATATAACTACTTCTTTGTTTCCGGGAACAGAATTAGAAAAAATTATTTTTTACGCATAAATTATTTCTGAGAACATAATTGTTACCAAATAGGCCTTATCTTACCTTTAGGAATCGCCACTAATGGGTTAGGTTGATTACATTTTACTCTTGCGAACTAGATATCTAATGGATATGATGACTTGATTACGCTAGATTAATTTAACAACCTTCGCGTATCTTTTCTCTTTTATCTCGAAAATGTTTTCCATGAGATCTTTATCAATTTTAATAACATGTGAGAAGTAATCATTCAGGTACACAAGCATTATTGAACACTCAATAATTGAAGCAATCAATAAATTGCTTAAAACACTAGTAACGTAGAGTGCATATGCAAGCAATAGTTAATCCCTCCTCATTAGTTAAGTGTCTCAGCGATCTTGACTTAGGGAACAACGATATATCATGATGTGGATGCATTTTATTTCATGAATAAGAATGCAATGTCAACGATTCTTCTTGAGTTTCCTATGAATAACATGATTTCATTGAAATGCCATGACTAAGTGAATTCTAAGTGGCATGCATTAATACCCTAGATGACATGCATGCTATGTTAATGCAACCTATATTCAATGACATGGGGTAGGATTATTAAATTAATTTTCACAATTTGGTTATTAAGCGTAAACGCAAAAGCATGAGACTCACTAAAATGGACGTGTAATATTGGAGGTACTATGCTTTTTCCACTCTCTCTTTGGCTATAACACTCCCCAAGATTGTGTTTTAACAATTTTTTCCTCAGTGAGTTCCACTTTTCAGCACCCTCTCAGTCACTGTTGTAAGAAAGTGTTACCCTCTTTTTGTTTTTCGTGTCCTTTTTTTTTTAATATCGATTTCCTATTTCTTTTTTTGCGGTTCCCACATTCAACTTCCTTAATATTGTGCCTTCTCTTCTTTCTCCCTCAAGAGTCGGAAGGGTCATGTCCTTGTGCTCTCATATCCTAGTCAGGGCCACATTAACTTGCCACCGCGATGTCGACTAAGCCCTCCTTCTTGACTACCTCCGTAACGGTGGCTATTGTGTTGGTCGGCGATCCCGACACCTTAGGACCTCCGTAGTCATATTTCAACAACCAATTAGCCAAGATTTCGAGACGGCGTACCTGATTTTGCATCCATGGCCGATCGACTCCTCAAAACAACGAACGGACTTCGGAACTTCGGCGAGATGGGCTCGGAACTTCCCCCTTATATCCCTTGGTTGCCTGGTGTCGATGAAAACGGCATCAACCTCGTCACACACACTCTCTCTAATGTATTATGGAGGAGGTAAGGAGAAGAATGGCATCAAGAAGGGCTAAGGGGGGGTCCTTGCCATTTATAGAACATCCAGCGGGCCCCTCCATCACGGGCCGGGTCGGATCTTGGCCCACACTTACCAGGCCTATATACAGCCCATTAAGATACTTCACGTCCATACATTATTAAACCAATACCGTATATGGTAAATTAATACTATACACGATCAATTACAATTACAATTAAGGCGAGCCCACATACGAGAAATTCTAACATTCTCCTACTTGGGCGAGCATTAATTGAAACTGTACTTTAGTTCGCGCCTTTATATTGGTTTAAGGATCAATCTTAACGGCCAATCCGATCCCATAAAGTCTTAAACACCGGATCATGCCAGTAACTGCGTCAGAAGACACATAGCCACCCATGGTCACGAGTGTTCTCAACTTTACTGATATGGATTTAATATGATAGTGTGGCAATTGGATAACACCTCAAAAGAGATATACTTTATGTGTTATCCACTTTGTCGGACACCATTCTCTCTCTTTATGTGACACTAAACCTGACGTGCCACTAGAGAATATCTATATGGTTCCAATGAACTAGCATATGTCTCAGCTTTATAGTTAACTTTTCTTCATGTGTAACAAGACATATAAACATGACTAATATCCAAATGCCCATAGCCAATACTCGAGATTCACACATATCTCAAGATTTACAAGAATATTTATTTAACATTAATAGTGCTACAGGCACTTCAATACATATCTTTATATTACAAAATGTAATAAAATACAGATGCAAACTTTATTAGAGCAAACCGAAATATGCCTCCCACTAAAACACAGCATCCAATGATGCCACTAAGCCCATACTAATGACATGTCGTTCAAAAACACATGGGCGAATACCTTTAGTTAGTGGGTTTGCTATCATATCATCTGTAGAAACATGCTCTACTGCAACGTCACCATTTTGCACGGATTCCTTTATGGTCAAAAATTTGACCTCCATATGTTTAGACCCCTTAAGACTTCTGTTGTTGTTAATAAACAACACTGCAGAATTGTTGTCACAATACAACTGTATGGGTCTATCAACAAAATCAAATACGGTCAACTCCTTGATACGGTTCCGGAGCCAAATAGCCTGAGTAGCTGCTGAAAAGTACGCTATGAACTCCGCTTGTATGGTCGAAGAGGATATGAATTTCTGTTTCTCACTTTTCCATGATAATGCACCGCCCGCTAACATGAATATATAGCCTGTAGTTGACTTCTTGTATGTCATGATGTAGTCCCTTGTCCTCTTTAAGTACCTCAAGACCTTCTTGACAGCAATCCAATGAGCATTTCCTGGATTTGACTGGTATCTGCCTAGAAGTCCTGTCGCAAAAGCAACATCTGGTCTAGTACATACTTGAGCATACATTATGCTCCCAAGTGCACTAGCGTAAGGTACAATCTTCATTTCAGATTTCTCCATCTCAGTTTGAGGACATTGCGAAAGATTCAACTTATCACCTTTACAGACAGGAATAATACCTGGCTTGCAATCCTGCATGTTGAATCTCTCCAGAATACGATCAATGTACGCCCTCTGAGATAAACCCAAAATGTGGCGTGAACAATCCCTATGGATTTCAATGCCAAGGATAAAGGACGCCTCACCAAGATCCTTCATGTCAAAATTCTCTGACAGCATGTGCTTCGTCTCATGCAACAGATCAATGTCACTGCTCGCCAGTAGAATGTCATCCACATAGAGAACAAGAAAAATGTATTCTCTCCTACTGACCTTGCAATATATACACTGATCCACTTTATTTTCAACGAAGCCAAATGAAGTGACGACGCTATGAAACTTGAAATACCACTGCCTGGATGCTTGTTTAAGGCCATAGATCGACTTCTTCAATCTGCACATAAGGTCACTGGAATCATCAACTTCAAAACCTTCAGGTTGAATCATGTAGACTTCTTCTTCGAGATCCCCATTCAGAAAAGCAGTCTTGACGTCCATCTGGTGTAACTCCATGTCAAAATGAGCTACTAAAGCCATAATCACTCTGAAAGATTCTTTAGAAGAGACGGGAGAGAATGTTGATTCATAATCCACTCCCTCTCTTTGAGTGAAACCTTTGGCTACCAGTCTGCCTTTGAACTTCTCTACCTTTCCTTTGGAATCCCTCTTCGTCTTGTAGACCAATTTGCAGCCGATCGCTATATGACCTACAGGCAACTTGACGAGCTCCCAAACTCTATTATGCCTCATGGACTGCAATTCATCCTGCATCGCATCCAACCACAGGTCTGATTGCTCACAGCTAACAGCATCCTTATAAGGAACTGGATCAACTACACAGCCAATGTCATAATCCTGTTCACCCAGGTAGACCATATAATCCGATGGGATCGCTGATCATCTTTGCCAAATAGACCTCCTTAGTAAAATTTCCTCAGCTTAAATCTGCACCTGTGGGCTTGATTTGCATCATCAGGAACGGTATCAACCATAGGATCCCGAAGCTCAACAGGCACAATATCCGGTATGGAAAGCTTCATAACAGTCTGTGATGGTAGAGACAACGATGCAGTGTTTCCCACCGTATTGTCGCTTTCAATAGTCTTTGACAGTTACCCTTTTCGGCTACGTCGAATTCCAAAAACTTGGTTGTCTGTGAATCTACAATCCTTTGGCCTCCATTAGGATTGTAAAATATGTATCCCTTGGAATGATCTGGATATGATACAAAATAGCACCTTGTGGTCTTGGGATACAACTTACGCAAAGCTGGATTATACAGCTTCACTTTTGCAGGACAACCCCAGACCTTCAAATGATTCATGCTGGGTTTCCGTCTAGTCCATAACTCAAAAGGAGTCAGTGGAGCAGCCTTAATGGGAACTCGATTCAGTATGTATTGCGTCGTCTTCAAAGCTTCACCCCAAAGGAACTTAGGCAGGTTGGTCCTACTTATCATACTCCTCATCATATCCATTAAGGTGCGATTTCGCCTTTCGGCCACACCATTTTGCTCAGGGCTCCCAGGCATAGTAAACGGAGCTACTATCCCAGAATCCTCCAAGTATTTGGCAAATGGCCCTTTAAGCTGTCCAGCATCGCCATGTCTGCCATAATACTCACCACCACGGTCAGACCTCACAACCTTGATGACTTTTCCCAACTATTTCTCGACTTCAGTCCGAAATATCTTGAATTTATCAAGAGACTCAGACTTTTCTTTAATCAAGTACAGATAACCATATCGGGAATAATCATCAATAAATGTGATGAAATAATAATTTTTACACAAGGTTGGAGTATAGAGTCCACTTATATTAGTGTGTATGACCTCCAATAGGTCAGAAGTTCGGACTGCACCCTTTTTCTTTATTTTGGTCATCTTGCCTTTACAACAGTTTACACAAGTTTCCAAGTCATCTTTAAGAATAGGTAAAATGTCGGCTTTTACAAGCCTTTCTACTCTTTCCCTGGAAATGTGACCAAGACGTTTATGCCACAATGTGTAAGACTGTTCTTTAGGTAAAGGTCTTTTGGAGACAACCTTTTCAGCTGTATAAGCTACGTATATATCGTTGGGAGTTAAACACAATCTGTACAATCCATTGGACATATTGCAGCACCCAATTTTATTTGAATTATAGAACATGGAAACCACACTGTTCTTTATTTCAAAAGAGTAACCACACATGTCCAAACAAGATACAAAAACTAAGTTCCGTCTGAAGGAAGGTACATAGAAAGTGTTTCTTAACATCAAATTAAAACAAGACTCTAGTATTAAAATGACATCTCCCACGAACTCAACAGCAGCTTTATTGTTATCTCCAACTATGAGCTTTGATTCATCCTGATTTGGCTTCCTTCGATTTATGAATCCCCTGTATGGTAAATGCAACATGGTTAGTCGCACCACTATCTAGCCACCAAGAACTGGATGGAGCTTCAGACAGGTTGGATTCACAAACCAATGCCAAAGAATCATTACCTGCATGCTCATTTTTAGACAACCAATTCTTATACTTAGTGCAGTCTTTCTTCATGTGACCCCTCTTCTTGCAGAAGAAACAGCGGTCACTATCCTTCTTAAAGGATGCCTTCTTTTCACCCAGTTTTCCTGACAGACCAGTGGTGGGATGAGTACCTTTATGAGTATGAGGCTTAGGTCCTTTGCCTTTCCTATTACTGGAACTGGAGGCAACCAAGGCAAAGTTTCCTGCATCCTTCCTCAATTTTTCTTCCTCTGAGGCTGCTCTAGAAATCAAATCATTTATAGACCAATCTTCATCCTGTGAGTTGAAGTTGGTATTGAGGATCCCAAACTCAGAGGCAAGGGTGTTTAGGGCTTGGTGTACCAACACATTTTCAGAGATTACTGAACCTAAGGCATTTATTTTAGTATGCAAATCTAGCATTCTTAGGATGTAATCTCTTACACCTCCCACACCTGTATACTACAAATTAAATAGCTGCTGGATAAGTGTTTCAACCTGAGCATTGGAGGATACTCGGTACCTGGCTTGCAAGGCTTCCATCATTTGTTTTGCAGTGCAGTCTGCTGGGAGGCCACTCAGCAAATGTTCCTGTATGGATCTCCTCATTGACAGTAAGCAGATCCTATTGCTCCTTTCCCAGGCGGCTAAATGCGCCTTCTCAGGCTCTGTACTAGTTCCTCGGAAACAGTAGGTTTATCTTTGGTAAGAGCAATGTGAACATCCGCTAATTCCATGGCAAATAGAAAATCCTCCCTCCATTTCTTGAAATTTGAACCATTCAGAACCTCTATTACAGAGTTGTCACTCACAGAAAAGGTGATTGAAAATTAAACAATATCTACCGTTAGCATTATGTAAGCATGGTGTAACTTTAAATCCTTAAAAGTACACATTTCAGAGAATTACACACATCATCATATAATCACCTTTGGGCAGAATACATGACATGCAATTGTAAATTCTCTATATGACAACGACCATGAGAATATATTCCAATTTTTCGTGAAACACCACCTTTGGATGTATGAATCATTAGAATCGGTCACTTCCCAATCATATGTTGTTCATGCATCCCTCCATGATCTGACACACAATCACCTCCTTTGGGAGTATAACCATATATCAAAACAGGAGACATCCCACCACAATGTGAGACTGATATTTCTTCAATTTAACTGAGTGTGCCACTTTGGCGGTCACAACTCAATTAAATCTTTGAAATTCTCCCACACCAGGGATATGAACTTTATGCTTCACATTTGCCATATGGTGTGATCTCAAACTTGATGACATGGGCAATTATCATTGAAATCATAACCAGTGCTAATGAAATTGCTTCACACATTAATGAGTCTTAAATTTTGTCAGTGCTCAATTAAATTCTACAAAATCCTTATGTGGTATTCTATATTTGAGCCAACCTTATTATTTCCTAAAACCATATGGAAATAATCAAATAATTGAAAATGACGAAAATGCCCCTAAATTTTGTACTTGCACAAGGGACTTTTCGCATTTTTCAAGACCTTAGAAGGCTCAAAAAATTAAATTTAATATACCACATTGTAGAGAATTTCCATACGAGTACAACAATGAAAAAAAACACCCCAATCGGACCAATAGTCAACGACCGGTCAACGGCTAACAGCCGGTCAGCGTCTAATGATCAACAACTAACAGCCGGTTAACGTCTAATGGTCAATGGCTAACAGCCAGTCAGCATCTAACGGTCAATGACTAATAGCTGATCAACGTTTAACAGTCAACGGCTAATAACCGGTCAACTGTCAACGACCGGTCAGCGTCTAACAGTCAACGCGCCAGCTAATGGTCAACGGAGCCACGCGCCGCAACGGCGAAACTTCAGGCTGAGCGTGTGGGCGCGTACGGCGTCCTCCGGCGGCCCGTGACCCATTAAAACGCTCGTCTCGACGAGACAAACCCAAACATGCCATCAAAATTTAATTTTACCATACCAAAAAATCACGAAATCATAGCAGAACCCGTATGTGCTAAAACCGAGCTACGGCAGCTCTGATACCAACTGTTGGTCGGCGATCCCGACACTTTAGGACCTCCGTAGTCATATTTTAACAACCAATTAGCCAAGATTTTGAGACGGCGTACCTGATTTTGCATCCATGGCCGATCGACTCCTCGAAACAATGAACGGACTTCGGAACTTCCCCCTTATGTCCCTTGGTCGCCTGGCGTCGATGAAAACGGCCTCAACCTCGTCACACACTCTCTCTCTAATGTCTTATGGAGGAGGTAAGGAGAAGAATGGCATTAAGAAGGGCTAAGGGGGTGTCCTTGCCACTTATAGAACATCCAGCGGGCCCCTCCATCACGGGCCGGACCGGATCTTGGCCCACACTTACCAGGCCCATATACGGCCCATTAAGATACTTCACATCCATACTTTATTAAGCCAATATCGTATATGGTAAATTAATACCATACACGATCAATTACAATTATAATTAAGACGAGCCCACATACGGGAAATTCTAACATACTGATCCTCCTATCTCAACCTCCGCATTATTTACACTCTTTGCAAGGAAATCTAGCACATTGGTCGGTGGAATTTTTCATTAGCTAGATGGGGAGAAGGCGAGGAAATTGACTCTCTGGTTCCAGGAGGCAATGAAAATGCCAAGAGAATTTGCTTGTGAGCAAAGCTGCTTTTGCGAATCTCATTGATCCCTTGTGCAGAGAAGGGCTTTTGTGATGAAGTGTTTCAAATTGCGGAGAGCATACCTAAAGGCTGCCGCCCTTAGCCTCCCAGCTCCTCCTCATCGACGCGAACTTCTCCACTTTCGCCGGGCTCAGCAAATGCAGAGTCCAAAGCCTCTTCACGCCCTGCCTCTGCCTACAAGAGCATGAAAATCTCCATTTCTCTACCTCTATGTTGCTCCGAGGGGTTGCTTGAGAGAATGGAGAGAAGGATGAACACAAGGAAAGAGAAGGTGGGATCCACAAGAAATGAAAAGAAAAATTAATAAACAAACGACACGACCAGAAAAAAAAAAACGGAATAACACTTTCTTAGTACGTTGCCGGAAGAGGGCTGCTAAAAAGTGGGACCTACATGGTAATATAGTCAAATTATTGTATTGAGGAGTGGGAGTAGAAAAAGCGTAACATTATATGATATGCAAGATGGATCCCGATAATATGTTATATTAATCTCATCTAAGTGAGCTATCAATTAATTCTACATGACTGGACATACTAGGTAACATGCGATATTAATACTCCTAACTAATGCAATCTATATGATTTTTGTTTGATGAAAATTATGAATCGTCCTAAATCTCTATGTGCATTCTAATTAACATATATTGAGCTAACTATTAAAAACTTGAAATAGAAACTATGAATCCCCTAATGATGTGATACGTAACATATATATGCACGTGATAATTACTAAAATTCATGGAATTTTACGACGTATATGGTTCACAAAACTTATCGATACATTTGAAGAAATAGCATTCTGAACAACCAAGATTTATAATATATCACGCTTGATGATTTATATCAAAAATCACACCTAGATAATATTAAGGGTCCGACCTTAGTGTCGGAAGGTCTAAGGTCCTAATAAATATCCTGACTATTGCAATGAGATAATAGAAGACAATGACATAATCTAAGGTTTTGCTATTAAATAACATGAATTAAATGACTACATACCAACAATCAAGTGATCACATGAAACTAAACCAACCTCGGCTTACCTTGAGCAAGAGTTGACCTAAAAGGATCAAAGCAAGGTAACCCACGGCCGTCGAGTCCAAGGAACCACCAACAGAGAGGCACGGCTCACAAGGAACAGCAGTGACTTCGGTGAGGATTGAGCAGCGATGGTGGAGCTGCATTGCGCCCCGGCGATAACGACATTTCTGGGAATTCACCGCAAAAAACTACGAGTAATAAACAGAGTAAATGGGCTCCTCTGGAAGTATTGGATTCGCTTCTGGTCGTTACTTGATCAGGGCAACAGACACGGTGGTGCGAGCCATCATCCCAAAGGGATTCTCCGAGATCTGGTACTCGTCGGAAGTGGAATCAGACCCGCTGTGGCGGGAATCCGCCAGGGCTACCAGGAACTCGTCTGACCTGCTGGTGTCGTCTGGGAGTTTACCGAGGATATTAAGTCGTCCAGCTGCTGCAGGGAGATCTAGGCTCGTCGGGGTGGCTTGAGGAGAGCTTCGCTGGACCTGGGCAGCAGCAGGCAGAGAGCTGCAACGTCGTCGAAGTCGCAGGCGACGTCGGATGGAGGTGGCGAGATCTCAGATGCTGTGGGAGCGTGACCGCGGCAGAGAACCGAGATGTTCCCTTTCAGATTTCGATTTCGATTTTGTTTTGTTTTTGTTTTATTTTATTTACACCAAATCTCACCTACTGCTTTCGCTCTTTTAATCTCACGATCAATATTGTGCTTATCTCACAAAAATTCATGGCCACCAGTATCATCTACTGAATTCTTCTTCTTCTTTTGAATTAAAGCCCCTGATTGAGAGGATATGATGGCGGGATACGATGCCCATGATATCTTCGTAAGGAACCAAGTGACACTTCGTGCGAACGGTGCATGCGCGTGGCATGTGATTCATGCATTAGCCCTAAATGCTATTAATGGATATGGATCCTAAGTGTAATGAAAATGCAAATTATATGAATGATTTTTTTTTTCGTTTAGAGGTAAGGCCGATCTCTAACTCCTTTTTTTTTTTTTTGCTAAATGGGGTAAATAACATGCAAAACGGATTATAATGGATGTGGAATGCAATCACTTTTGATTATTGTCATAATGATCACGAGAAAGGAGACTTACTCGCATACAAGGCATGCCTACTTTTGCATGTGGGCATTGATTCGCACATATGCACACAATTTAAATGAGAAAATGTACAATTGTGAAATGTAGTGTTTCCTACAAAAAAAAAATGTAGTGTGGCTGCCAGACAATATCGTTTTTAGGCCTCAGCCAATGTAAAATGTCTCATCCTCTTTTTCTCTTGAAAACTTGCTGCTCTTCAGGCTTGGTGGATAGTGGACGCAAATTTCCTCATCACTTAGTGCAGAAGTATATATAAAAAAAAAAAGAGTACTAAACCTATTGCATTAAATCAATTCAGTCTTAAACATTTTAATTGTACCAATTTAGTCGTATACCTTTTTGCATTAATAACAATTGAATCCGTTCGGCTAGTTTTAGTTGAAAATCATTGGATGCTGACAGTCCAACATGATATGACTGGTGCTAATATAAACATATTTTTTGTAATATTGTAATGGTTCATTGAACTTTTACAATATTTTTAGTTTTTGTTTTCTTTTCTTTTCTACTCTTCACCTTTTTTTAAGGGTTGGCTAGGCCATTGCCAGACCTTCGCTTGCCATAGGCAAGGATAGGGACACTCTTTTTGGCCCCAGATAAGGGTCGAGATGCCGTCGGACAAGGTCTATAAAGCCTTTGCTAGTGTTATGGGTTCACGGCCTTGCCAGGGGCCAATGATGGCCATAGTGTCCTCGCTAGATCTGGGTGAGGGGCTGCACACCCTCACCAATCATTCAACAGCCATAGGGAGGGTGTAGCGGCTCTCACTGTGGTCAGCAAGGGTTGCGACGCCCTCACCTGGTGCCGGTAAGTTGGCCAGCGGCCCTTGCCAGCCTCAAAAAAAAGAAAAAGAAAAAGAAGGAAGAAGTAAGGAAAAGAAATAGAAAAAAAAAACACCAAAAAAATTATTATATTATTTAAAAATATCTACGTTGGCAATAGTTACGCCACGTAGGACTATCGGCATCCACTACAACAATTTCTGGCGAAATTGACTTGGTGGACTCAATTGGTACCAATGCAAAAAGATTTAGGACTAAATTGGTTCGATTAAAAGATTCAAGACTGAATTTGCATCAATACAACAGGTTTAGGACTTTTTGGTACTTTTCTCCTGCCGCGTCAAACTTTTTTAAATGAATGGCCAACCTCCATCATTGTTGAGCAATCTACTTCTCCTCATTCTGCTGCCTTGAGAAGAGCTAATCTAACATAGGTTGGCATGACACCCTAAGTCAAACGAGGCCCGGTTCGTTCTCAATGCATGAGGTAAGATAGGAGCAATATTTGCTTCCCTTTATATAAGTTGTTTCTTTATCAGTGTATATAATCAACAAGGAGAGTCGCACCAATTTGGTCATGCTCACAGCGTCACGATTGTTGGAGTTGGCGAATATTTCGGGATCCCTTGTTTCTCACACCGGGTATGCCCACGTGAGCTTAGGGAAACTGAAGTGTTATCCAACGACATGTGATCCCTGCGTGCGGAATGCGGGGGTTCGGGGGCAGCGCCTCCCGAAGGGGGTTCCACTGCCCGATCAGCGGACGGCTGCCCCGCTTTGGGCCCGTTTTGGGGATATATATATTATTTCTCGTTTCTGATCATTGTAACGAGTTGAGAGGCTGTAAACCGAAAACGTAGTGAAATCTCTTTGCAGGACGTAGCCCTAATCTTGGGGTGAACCTGGGTAATCTCTTGTGCATCGTTCTTCTTCTTCTTTATCGTGATTGTTCTGATACTCTGTCGCGAACGAAAACCCATCAACGATCAGAAAGTTCAGAGGAGCTCATCAACCCCTCGCGTTTTGAGTTGGACAATGAAGCATGTAGACTTCTTCTTCGCCGGATAGTAAATTGAAGTACAATTAATCATGATTTGCTCTGATCTTTGGTGCACGTTATTTCATGTTTCTGTTTTTTAATGTTCAGGCGAGCATCAGTGGGTGTTTCCCTTCCTTTGTACTCTCCACAGAGGTGGCGTTAATTATGGCAGCTACGTCCATTGATATTAATTCCTCGCATGTCCAATATAGGTAATAAAACAATTAAAGCACTAACTTATGTGCCTAAGACATCCTCTTATAAATTAATTCCAAACTCAGGAGTTTTAGCCCTCTTAATTTCAATCTTGTTTTACTGACGATCACTCTTTTGACTTTCAGCAATCCACTAATTTCTTCTGTTCCACTTATAACACCTTGAACTTCACTTCACTTATAGAACAAATTACACCACTTTCGAAAAAAGAAATTACAGAGTGATATGCATATTTTGCTATTTAAACAAGTTGCTTCTATTGAGGTCATCAGCTTCTTGATACTTTGCTAGAAGCTAAAGGCGTGACACACACTTTTCAGAACAAATAGAGAATCACGTAGCACTTAACACGCGCGTGCGCGCAGGCGCACAAATCTCACTCTTTAAAGTGCATGAACCCTAAACTACAGGCAACATTTTCATGACATTTTTCATTTTTTATGAAATTCATAATTAAAATTAAACTGAGTAAAAAAAACTATACGAAAACTATCCTAATTGATATAGGAAATAATATAGATTAGAGCTCTGTTTGTTTCACGAAAAATGCGAGGTTTTTGAAAAGAAAATTCTCCAAAAGTTATTTTTTAGGAAAATGACAATGTTTTTTTCGATGTTTGTCTAAAATATGAAAAAGACTCCAATTCCGTCATTTAATGTTTATTCTTTTCATTTTTTAAGAAAATTCAAAATTTTCAATTATTTATCTTTATCTTTTTCTATTTTCTTTTTTTTTCCTTCTAGTTTCCGCAGGTCGCCAGCCATGGCTGCAAGCAAGCTCAAGGCTTGGCTAGTCCCAGCGATCTTACGCTCGCCGGGCCATCGTCAGGCTATTGACTGTCGCTAAGGCCTGCGATCGGTGGAGGAATGAAAAAGAGGTGGCTGGCGGAAGAAGGAGGAGAAGAAGTAGAAAAGGAAAAAGAAAAGAAAAGAAGAAAAATAAAAAAATAAAAAAATAAATTTTTGAATTTCAAAAAATAACATAAAAATGAAAAGAAAGTAAAAAATAATTATAAAGAAAGGAAATGTGAAAGAGAGAACGAAGGAAAAATGAGGAAAATATTCTAAAAAAAAAGAAAATGTTTTCCCCACTTTCGATTTTTTTTTTCATGGGCAGAAAATGTATTCCTAGACTAGCTTAGTTTTCATGAACATAAATGCCATAAAATGCGGCAAATACTTTCCTAAAAGTTATTTTCCACGAAACAAACGGAGCCTATGGCCATATTTTTTTAGGAAAAGTTTGATTCTAGATAACTTGCTGTTTAGTTTATGAAACATTATCTAAAAATCTATCCTAATTTAACCGGCAAATATGCCTAGATTGTATCCTAATCTAAATGCATATCTATAGAATGATTCCTAGGATACATGATGAAATATTTTCGGAATTTTTTATTTAATACATGTAGTATATCTAAGTTAGAGATAAACGCAAATCCATCACCCCATAAATATCCATTCAAAATATGCTGAAGAGATTATGATAATTGAAATAAATAATCGAGCATCTTAAGGATTAAATCATGTATTATCAATAACCCCCTAAAATCAAAATGATTACAAAAATAATCCGTAGTCTTTACAAATTAGATCAATAGTTATAATGATTGCACATATATGGCGAAATCTAGTGGATAATGTCTAGATACTAAAAAGATGTAGTATGAGATAACGATCATTCAAACTAGGCAACAAAATATTTGAAAATGAATCGGATGAGGACTTTTATCTAGTTTGAGAATATCCCTTCCGAATTCCCACCGATATCGAGGGTGGCAGCGTACGACTGTTCATGAACGTGGCGCAGGGGTTTGCGGTTGGGCTCATGGTGGCTAGACAATTGCGGATCAAGGGCACATGTGGCTTAGCTGCAGGATTCACAGGGTTGGCTGCTCACGGCGCTGCTTGGTGGACTCAATCACAATGATGATCAGATTAGCTAGGTGGACATCATGAACCTGCATGAACAGAAAGCAACTTGTTGCGGCTTGGTATGGATCAACAACAAGCTGTCATAGCTTGACTTAACAATGACGAAGACGTTATGCAGGGGGCTCACGGTCTAGTCATCGATGCAAGGCCAGGCAACATTAGGAGACTGACTTGGGTTGTGGCTTGGGCATAGAATTCATCGTCATCACGGTGCAGGGTGGTACTGATCGGCGGAGCTCAACTCTCAGTCCAGGAAGCAGAGCCGCCGGGGCAGACCACACCTCAAATAGGGCCAACACGGCTAGTTGGATGCTGATTGTCATTGAATGCTCAGCCATGGTGCAGGGGGGACTTGGCAGCGACAATGGCGAAGAGGCTAGTTGATCACAGGGGACGCCCGAGAAGGGCACTCAGCCATGACTCTCTCTCTCTCACTCGTGTTTCTCTCTTTTATGCTCCATGGATTTCTGAATTCGCATCTGGAAATTGTGAGGCATAACGTTATATTTATAATTTTAAGCGTCCTTTTGCAGCCTAAACTTTTGGCCTTTTACGAAATAAACCCTCAAGTATGAGAACTTTTCTGATTAAATCCCTGAATAGCTTAATAGTATTCAATTAAGTCCAAATTACGCTTAGCCTTTGTGGAAATTTCAGCTGGCCCCCTTGTCTAGAGGGCTCGGGCCACGTTCTACTGTTTGCAGGCTTAATTTAGGCCTTGTTAATCTAATAGACTTTAATAATCTAAGGCCTTTCCTTAATAAACTTTAAATGAGCAGAATTATTAGGCCAATAAAGGTCCCTATTAATCAGAAGTTTAGCCCACTACATCCTCCAATGCCTTGACCAAATTTGCGCAATGCCAGTCGACTCTGCGCAATTATTCTTGGGCCATTGGCCATATGATGCAAAACACATGAATGTTTCTAAAAATGTGTGCATGTCCCTAAGACTCTATGCAAATTAATTTAGTTATTTTTATCAAGGATTAAGTTTAGTCTCTAATTTTCTATACAATAAACGATTAAACGAGGTCATCAATTTTTAGGTGTTAACAGGTTTGCACATGAATTGCACGTGATAAGAGGTATTGAAGTATTGTCCCCCATTGTAATTTGGCTTGTATGTGAGAGTGGATGTTGAAATACTATCCCATATCGCTTGACAATAAGTCATAAAAATTGTTTAAAGATAATGTACATTCTATTGGAACCAATTCTTTTACTTTACTATTGCTGTTGAACCTCTTTTCCAATTTCTCATGCATAGCAATTCTTAGGGCTTTCATCTTTTGCTAGTTTAGCATTTGTTTTTTCAACAGCTTCCTTTGTCGCGAAAGAGAAAACTCTTGGAAAAACCTGTGCTGAAATGCCAGAAGATAAAAATCTTAAGAATTGATGTGCTTGAGAAATTGGAAAGAGGTTCGACAGCAATAGCGAAGAAAAAGAATTAGTTCCAGCAGAAGGTACGTTATCTCTAAACCACCTTTATGACCCATTATCTAGCAGTGTGTGAAAATACTTTAACACCCACTCTCGTGTGTAATTCACGTGCAAGCCGAATTAGAATGGGGGCAATACTTCAACACCCCCTCTCAAATGTAATTAACGTGCAAGTTGAATTTGTACCTGCATTTGACAAAAAAAAAACATCTATGCTCTTCGAGCCGAACCAGTGCTCAGAAGGGCTCCCACACTGAGCCCAAACTCAACCTACACTTTTTCCTATTCGCTGAACTCCCAGCCCAACTAATGGTCCTAACTAAGCCCATAACAAGCTCCACATGCTCTATTTGCACTACAAACCTAATGAAGCCCAAGTCTACTAGTACCCAAACCCACCATGGACGTCTGCAGTTTTTCTTCCAATGTTCATTATTTCCATATTTTCCCCGCATCATGCCTAACAACCAGATTTCTAAAGCTTAATAACTAGATTACCAAAAATTTTAACGAATTTACAGCAAAATCCATACATTCCAAGTTAACTCGGGCTTCACCATTGCTCAATCTAGATCATCGCCATGTACCATTGCTGCCAACAACCAATATCACCAACCAACATCATCGCTAGCCACCGCCGTCGTTAGTAGCCACCGCCTCAAACTCCAATCATTTAACATTTATGACCACAATATCAGAAGAATGCATAGTAAATGAGCAAGAAACTTGGGACGGTGAGAGGGACTCACTCATGAACCTACATTTTTGGAAATTATGAAGGACGACATCCACCCCCATGTCATTCCTCATCGATGACCATCATTCATCACCACCGTCGCGAATAGATCCCGAGATAGAACAAAAACATGGAGTCAGCAATACTCTTGGTAAGAATGACATATGGCAAGAATCATCATGCTCAATAACGTATTGGCATGCACTCAGAATAATCCACAACAGGAAGTAAACTGCCACGGATTCAGTTCATGCATTTCATCGAATTGGTGGTGGGCAAATTGGTTGGATCGTTTATGCACGATATTCTGGCAAAGATTCATGCCACACAAATATGACTGACATTACTGGGAACTTGAATAATCAAACCTTCCACAAATCAACACAGGCATCTCCTGTGAAATTGAAGAAGTATGGTGGTTTGTCCGGGAAGGTAGCATTGTAAACTTCATGCAAGCTCTAAGAAATGACAAGCATAATTAGCCTTAATCAAGTTAGTCAGTACCTCTAGTAGGCTTGAAGCATGTCAATCTTTGGTGTCTAGAAAACTTGTGCTTCTCAAGCTTGCAGCTAGTCTGTTACCATCAGGTCCTGCAAACGATTGATTAGGGAAAAATATCTGATTTGTGGGAACGGTAATGAAAATTCTCTTGTCGGTCTTCTTCGGGACATTGACCTAATGAGTCACACACTAAGCATAGCAATTATATTAAATCAACAATCAAATTTTTATTCAACCATATGTCATTGCTTTTTTTTTTATTTAAGAGAAAAAGTATGAAAAGAAAAAGCTTTTTTTTATTCTATTTTTTTAATGGATATAGTGTAAAGATAATGGAAGTACTCTTATTCCCAAAATATCCAAATTTTGACGTCTAATAATCCATAGACCGTTCGGATTCCATAAAACAATAATCAATTTTAGCTCGAATGGTTTGCAAAGGAACCAACCCTACCTCCTCTAATCCATTCGACCGGATGAGCTCGGCTTGCCGGATTGGGATCGCCTGCCCTGGAGAAATCAGGGCAGGGGTGACCTAGTTTCAATCTCGGCCGTCCATTCTCATCGGACGGCCGAGATTTCGCCACGTGGATCGGAGAAGCTCTGCAAAAATTTGCGCCACGTGGATCGGAGAAGCTCTGCAAAAATTTACTGTAGCAATACTGTAGCGGTTTTTGAAATTTTATTTTATTTTTTATCTTCAGATCTCTGATTTTTCTCTCTCCTCTCTGACTTTTTTCTCTCTCTCTCTCCCCGACGCCTCTCTCTCTCCCCTTCGCCCCGACGCCGAGCAACGTCGACCTCCCCTCCCCCGACGACGACCTCTCCTATCGGCGTCCCCCAACCCGAACCCGACGCCTCTCTCTCTCCCCTTCGTCCCGAAGCCAAGCGAGGTCCGACCTCCCCTCCCCCGACGACGACCTCTCCTATCGGCGGAGGACCCGCCGGCTCGAAGGTGCGGATGTTTTCGGCTCTCGATCGTGTCGTGATTGATCTCTGTAATGTCGAATAACTTGTGCTATTAATGGGTCGTGGTCACTTTTGTGAAAATGTCGAAGCTAGCGTTTCTTGCTTTTTATATTCTGCTGCTCGAACATAAACTGGGGAAGATGCTTGCTGCTCAGTGTCGTCGTATGTTGGTTTTTAGGTTCTGCTCGCCTGTTTTGTCCCATTAGTTAATTAAGCCGACGAACTTTCTTCTGGGCTAAGTTTCAACAATTGGTTTTTTGACTATTGGCAAGTTTGTCCGAAGGAATTGTTTTTTCATTTATTTAATTTGACTAAGACATATAACCAGCATATTGAACAACTCTTTTGAGAGAACTGATGAAGTGGAGTGGAGTGTGTTGTTGGATATACTAGGTCTAGCAACTATGAAGTTGTGTTTAATCAATATTTGGTTGATTGGTGTCCAGTGTACGCTTGCTTATCCAAATTGTTCCTTCACACTTTCTAACTATGTATCAATTTGTGTGGTGTTATTATTTCTTTTGACTCTCATTTTTGTATCTAATTTGATGAAACACTTAAGTGAGTTTTTATCTCAGACTAATGACTGTTATGTTAGCATTGTTTTTCATGCTTGTTTTCGATTTGCTTCTTGGCAGTTTTGCATGCATTGACTTTCTATATCTCTGGAAATTTTCTTCGGAACTATAGGTGGCACAATATGCTTCAGACAATGGGAATGGTTATGCTGCTCTCAACAGTGTTGATCAATGTCTCAGGTACTTCATTTGAAACTTTGGCCATATATATTTCTAATTCGAGTTGAGTTAACGTAATGTCCCTGCTGTTTTTACTGTAATGTTGAAGTCAAAGCTGTTTACCAGTGAGTTCATACTTGTTTTTATTTTAGGATGTGGTGAGCCTTGCTTGTTAGAGATGATTTTGGTACTCGTTTGCTTGCTTGTCAGCATCATATCCAGTCTATTTAGGAGATGGTTATTATTGTGAATTTTCTAACAGGTCATTGACAGATTTCTTGCTGTAATGATTGTCTTGACATAGATTAAAGAAGATAGAAATCTAAAAGTTCTGATGATATGAAATTCTTTTTTGGGTTGCAAATGATGCATCTAAGCCAGCGTAATGCAACCACATTCTCTTTGCAATGAAATGATATATGTAGAAGAATGGCATCTTCATATCCTCAATACAAATTCGACTGGTACCTTCTTCACTTATCCATTACTCCTTGAACTTTTCTTGCTTGCAATCTGTTAAGGCAAAGCTTCATTTGGGAAAAGATTTCTATATGCTAAGAGTGGAAAATCAAGGTTGAAGCCTGTGAGGAGCTTTTTCTACCTGAGATTTCATTTCTAAAGAGTATGCTCCCATATTCCCCTGAAAATGAAATACTCGATTTTAGATAATCATTTGGTGCCTTAGTTGAGACTTAAGACTGCACTACATGGGTTAAATCAAAGTTGGGAGGAAATGCATGTTCATCATTTGAACATCTCTTACCTCGACAGAACACTTGAACATTTCTCACCTTGTCAACTTGTCCCTATGTATCTACAAATGTTATATGATCATCTACCAACATGAGGGAGTGTCATATTAAGAGAGCTGAAAATTTCTTTCTTGTAGATCCTAGAAAGAACTTGATTCCTTGCTTCTGCATGCATCAAAAAATGAACCAGATGCCTCAGTAAAATCCAGGTATTGCGGTTGATGCATTGGATAGGTATCACTTCATCTCTTTTCTGTTCTAAAGCGTGCATGCGTGTGTGCACGCTTTTGTCTCTGGAAACTTGTTATCTCCTTGCAAGCGACAGTTTATTTTTGAGTGTTCTAGAAACTTGTTATCTCCTTGTTGTGAACTAACTTAAGGATAATTAAATTAGTTACTATAAGCCATTTGTGTTTCTATGGGAGCTCAGACTCATTGAAATACCTCCACACCCCTGTTTCTCTCTGCCCCCCCCCCCCCAAAACAAAAAAAAAGGAAATATAAAATAGGGAAAAGTGGAGAAAAAGTGCAAACTGGTTTGCATCGTCTGTCTGTCATTTGAGGAAGTGAAGAAAATATTGTCAGTTAGAGGAAATTGTCCGGAATTTGTTATTTATTCTGAGAGAAGATGAGAAAATCTTGCAAACAATTTGGTATGAGACTTTTTCTACAGTCTATCATTGGCTTTGCTCATAAAAAGCTCATTGCCTTGTTGCTTGGTGCTGCTTCATTTAATGATGTGAGCATTATAATAGGTTGCTGTTAGTAGTTATATGATTTCCTCTCGTGAACAACTAAATTTACCTCTTACATCTTGCAAGGGTTCTTCAGAACCGCTATAATATTGACGCGAATGGTCACTATGCTGACAGGTATGCATAAGATTCTACTCTCTTGCGATGAGTTGGATATGAAGATTTGCCAAAAGCCTAAGAGAATTGCAGTTACTTGGTGAAAAACAATTTTGAATCTCTCTTCTTTTCCAGGTAAGAATAGTAAATCCTACGAGCATTTGAATGTCCTTTGCTTTTTTTTTTTTACATTAATTTGGTTTTTTGGTATGCTAGTATTCCTTAGGTTTTTAAAGGGGTGAGCATGACTAGTAGTCAAATAATGCCTCAAATTGAGACTCCCTCTCAATTGGATGATGATGGCATAAGGTAATTAATGTATTCATTTAATTACATTAGTTTTTGTTATGTTTATTGTTTGTTTTTAAAGTTTATCGTCTAATGATCCCACTTTGTCCACTATTTTATGTATGATTTCATCAGCTATAATGACTGGACACCACAAATGGGTATGGAATTTAATGATGTAGATGAGGCATGGGAGTTTTGGAAGACATATGCATTCAAAATTGGTTTTGGTGTACGTAGGAGAGGTAGTAACAAAGGCAAAGATGGTTATATAACTTCTACACGCTTTTGTTGTGCAAAAGAGGGACATCGACAAAAAGATAAACGGATGGAATTAGTAAAACAGCCTAGGCCTGAAACGAGGATGGATTGCCAGGCCCGAATGAGAATTAAATTAATTCGAGGGAGCGGTAAATATTGTGTGTATGATTTTGAATCAAGACATTCCCATCCACTCCACTATGCAGAGTGTACTCACTTGATACGGTCACATAGGCAAATAAGCGATGTCCAAGCCCAGCAAATTATATTGGCTGACAATGCAGGCCTGACACAAAGACAGCAGCATGACTTATCTAGTGTACAGGTTGGGGGAAGAGAAAATGTTGGGTACACTAGGGTTGATGTAAAAAACTATCTTCGCACTAAACGAGGGAGAGACATGGCCTTTGGAGACGCAGGAAGTTTATTGACGTACTTCGAAAAACGACAGATCTTAGACACGTCTTTCTTCCATGCTGTTCAGTTAGATAGTAATGAGCAAATAACAAATATATTTTGGGCAGATTCTAGGATGATTATTGATTATGCCCTTTTTGGTGATGTTGTGACATTTGACACCACATTTTCAACCAATAAAGAGTATAGGCCACTTGGTGTATTCATTGGATTTAATCACCATAGAGAGCTTGTCATTTTTGGGGCTGCACTTTTATATGATGAAACTGCAGATTCCTTCAAATGGCTTTTCGAAACATTCTTGGGGGCACACAAATATAAGAGGCCTGCAACAATTTTTACTGATCAAGATGCAGCAATGTCGAAAGCATTACAAGAGGTGATTCCCGAGTCAAGGCATGGATTGTGTACATGGCATCTAATGCAAAATGCCATTAAAAATATTGGTCATTTAATGAAGAATGGATCTAATTTTTTGACTGATTTGAAGAAGCTTGTGTATGAATATGTAGAAGTCCAAAATTTTGAAGATGCTTGGGAATCATTACTTTCAACATATGAAGCTACTGACAATTCTTGGCTGCAAAATCTTTATAAGCTGAAAGAGAAGTGGGCTAGATGTTATATGAAATCTACAGTGACCTTGGGGATACGTAGCACACAGTTGAGTGAAAGTTTGAATGGCGATTTGAAAGATCATCTTAGATGTAACATGAATCTAGATGGATTTTTCAAGAGATTTGATAAGGTGGTGCTTGATAAGCGGTACAAAGAGTTACAAGCTGAGTTTAATGGTAGAGAGAAATTGCCGACGATTTTGTGTCAGACATCACCTATGTTGCAGCAAGCAAGTAAGGTCTATACACCTGCGATATTTGAAATTTTTCAGACAGAATGGATGAAAACTTTATCATTGATTACCAAGGAACGTAATGAGATGGGCGTCTTGCGTGAATATGTGATTGGTTCATATGGTACAAATGAACAAGAGTACAAGGTCACTGGTGGCCTAAGTAATGAAGTGGTGAATTGTGCATGCAATCATTTTGAGACCGTTGGGATCTTATGTTGCCATGCGTTAAAGGTGCTTGATAACTTGGATATAAAGTTAATTCCCAATGCTTACATATTGAAGAGGTGGACACGTGAAGCAAGAGATGGAATACTAGAGAAGCATGGTTTAGATTCTCCGGTATGAACTTTCTTTATACTCTTTTTTAGTCAATTTACTGTTCTCATTTATTGGTAACTTCTAATAACTTGTACATATTCTTTCAGGGTAATGGTGACATGGATGCTACTGATAGATATAGAGAGGTGTGTCCCGAGTTTGTGAAGATAGCAGTGAAGGGGTCACAAACTATTCAGAGATATGAATTTATGAAGCAGATGATCTTGACCATAAACAAATCGCTCGATGAAATGCCACTTGGAGGTGAGTCTCAGAGAAATTTAGTTGGCTCAAGTGAAGATACGAGTCTCATTGCAAAATGTACGGGACTCAAGAAGAAAGTTGGAGGCAAAGGAGGAAAGCGACATAAGAGCTGTCTAGAGAAGAGCAAGAGAAAATCAAATGCTCATTAGAATTTTTTGGCCAGTAGGTCAAATGCTCTATCCTATCGTCATATTGATTCATACATGCACAAGGACAACCTATGCCAACACTACTGAAATCAGGAGAATTTCATGAGCATCAGGAAAGGCTAAATTGCCAGAAAATTTTCTACTGTTTCACCCATAAAAAGAAACTGAAGAAGGCTTAAGGTACGCCATGTTCACAATATACTAAGTGGATTGTTGGCAAAACGTCCTTGTTGTAATTTCTCTTCCACAAGTTCAAGAATAAAGGGGCCGATATAGAAACCGAACAAAATGCTGCAGATAATCCAACTCAAGTAACCTAAACACTTCTCAAATCTCATCACCAATAATGTCCCCATTGTGCGTCTTGAGAGCCTTAACGGCCTTGTTCCTCGAAACTCCAGCGTGGGTCATCACCAAGTCAATGTCGCGAGGCTCAACGCCAGTCTCATCGATCTCCTCCTCTTCTTCATTAGCCTGAGCGGCAGAGGCTGCAGCGGAAGTGTCTGTCCTGCCCATGACAGATGCCATGTCAGGCATCCTGAACTGCTGGGTAGCTTGTGTCTGCAGTTGTGAGCTCAAGTCTTCAATCTTTGCCTCCCCGACTATGACATAAGTCTCAGAGTGAGGGGTCTTGAAGCATACGTGTGGGGAAGGAAAACAGCGACGTCAACGATGGCTCCTGATCCCGACAAGGCGAACATCCCCACTAATCAACTACTTCTTATTGAGTTGGATCTAACAAACAACGAGGGAGAATAATTCCAATACACTGCTTTAATTTTTTCGAACAAGTATAATTCCAATGAAGTATTTACATTACGAGATTCGTCATTTCTCTACTATAGAAGGACATAGACATGACATGGAAGTACGACTTAAAAACTAATTGATGTTAACATTTTCGAAGCCACTAATCATACTACGAAAGTTGTCATTGACCTCCCTTACATTCTGTAGCTCCTGCACTGTCAATCGAAGTGCCCCTTGACTATGTTCGAGCTCCCTTCGGGTTTGTTCGAGTTCCCTTCGAGTTTCTTCGAGCTCCATTTCCAGATCTCTAATTATGCGGCTACATCCACTGGGACAAGCATAGTCCTGATTAAACATAATGAGAAATCAGATAATTTTTACATCCCTAAACCATTGAAAACTTTAAGTGTCCTAAACCATGAAAAACTTGAAATGTCTCCTTACAAAAGTAAGTAAACTACCATACCTGCCTCACATGTTCATTATTGGGTCGAAATCGTGTAGGCAAATGAATTGTCGTTGGCAACTCCGTCATATTGAAAAAATTCAAGTACGCCTCTTTTGCAGCTTCCCAATTGTTATATCCTTTGTAATTGGCATGACTAAAACCACTTACTTGGACTTTAGTTTCAGGCCAACTATCGTATATGCCGATATTACGGCCATTGAAAACAACATAATATTCCTTCGGCATTTCAACAAACCTAAAATAACACAATACCAATGGCCATTAACATTCACTTTACCACAGAACATGGCAGCATGAAAGACACTTGTATGAAGAAGAGTTTTTGCAGTCAACAATATACTATAGCGTGCAGAGCAGACATAAATATGAGAGTTGACATAAATATATTATCATGCGAAAACAAAATAAAGACATTACTTTGCGTCCTTACAAAGTAAGCAGTGCTAATGAAGGTAGCTCCAAATCTAACATAACCCTCTAATGAATGGCCACAATACAGGAAGGGTCATCAAGAAAATATAATTAATGCCTTCTTCAGTTGTTGCTTCACAATCCCAGAGGAATTCATGTTTTTCACGGAGAGGCTTGGAAAGCTTGTCTAACCTTGAGGCTACTGCCGGCAGCAATTTGAATAGCGATGTTGTTTCCCAATGAAGCGACCTGCTGAAAAAATGCAACAGACCAATAACCCTGGGAACCTATAAAAATAAGAAGAGAAAGAATAAGCCCAAAAAACAAGTGGAAAAAAAAAACGACAACAAGACATCTCTAGTTGCAAGCGCTGTTTAAATGGCGATGAATGGATAACAATTTATGTATTTGGAATCTTTGGGTCTTTCAAGACGAACGTTCATGTCGTTATGCCTCAGCAGCAAAATAACTCCTAAGTTCTACTGTAATGGCTGAAGTTTGAGAGCATCTACAGGAATTCATGTGATCGCTCAAATGCGGAAGTTAGATATTCAAATTCCATTTCTCCCCTTAGCTATAAAATGCACTGTAACAAACCTATATTTAGCTTGCAGCAGCTTTTAGGGTGCTCGCTTATGCTTTTTGAGATAAATCTAGTCAGAGACAGACTAGGAAGAATACGTTCCTAATGTAAAGCGAGCACCCTAACACAAACACGCACAATCACACGCCCCCAATTAGTCGCACACCTCGAAGCTATAACAGCACTAAGGATAACCATAGAGGTGTTATTTGTAAGTGAGGTGGATGAATCTGCTGGGGAGGGCCACAAGAAAGACTCCACAGCAAAAAAACAACCAGCAACAGCAGCATTAAAACCTAGACACAAACCACACAAGTGTAAGAATTCAAGAGAAACATTAGGAGCCAGATATCCTTTAGGATAAGGACGATACTGGGCGACTTTCCTCAAAGCCAATTTCTACCCACCTGTTCCAAATATTCACATATAAGCTCTTCTTTGGGGATAAAATATGAATTAACATTGAACTCACGAAACTCCCAATCTCTTAGCTAAACTACCTTGCATTGTTAGTAAAGCTTGTACAGAATAAAACACGAAACGACGTTAAACAAATGAAACTGCCAATCTCTTAACTAAACTACCTTGCATTGCCCTTGAAGCTTCCTATATAAAAACCCTGACAGAAAATGTCGAACAGAGAAACATGCCCTTCTGCAGAAACTGAAAATATGTATGTAAAGGGTCTGTTAGAGCGACTATGAAGGCAAACGAGCTGTCCAGGTAAACTACCTTGCATTGCCCTTGAATCCTCTCATATTCATTAAGAATCAAAACCTGTAGCAGGATAAGCGGTTTACTCTATCGCGCGAGCATGATCTGACTGAACTCCGTCGCTGTGCTTGCGCAAAAGTCAAAATTTTAACCCCCTTTAGCATTACCACTCGATTTCTTAAGTCCTGTATTCTCAACTGATGACTTAATTACAAAAAAAAAAAAGAACGAAAAGTTCGTCGGCTTAATTAACTAATGGGACAAAACAGGCGAGCAGAACCTAAAAACCAACATACGACGACACTGAGCAGCAAGCATCTTCCCCAGTTTATGTTCGAGCAGCAGAATATAAAAAGCAAGAAACGCTAGCTTCGACATTTTCACAAAAGTGACCACGACCCATTAATAGCACAAGTTATTCGACATTACAGAGATCAATCACGACACGATCGAGAGCCGAAAACATCCGCACCTTCGAGCCGGCGGGTCCTCCGCCGATAGGAGAGGTCGTCGTCGGGGGAGGGGAGGTCGGACCTCGCTTGGCTTCGGGACGAAGGGGAGAGAGAGAGGCGTCGGGTTCGGGTTGGGGGACGCCGATAGGAGAGGTCGTCGTCGGGGGAGGGGAGGTCGACGTTGCTCGGCGTCGGGGCGAAGGGGAGAGAGAGAGGCGTCGGGGAGAGAGAGAGAGAGAAAAAAGTCAGAGAGGAGAGAGAAAAATCAGAGATCTGAAGATAAAAAATAAAATAAAATTTCAAAAACCGCTACAGTATTGCTACAGTAATCCAAACCTGCGCGCAAATTTTTGCAGAGCTTCTCCGATCCACGTGGCGAAATCTCGGCCGTCCGATGAGAATGGACGGCCGAGATTGAAACTAGGTCACCCCTGCCCTGATTTCTCCAGGGCAGGCGATCCCAATCCCGGCTTGCCAGGCTCCAGAGCCGGGCCATGAAGTTCATGGCAGCGCACTTGTCATTGTAGATAGAGTGCCGGAAAAGAAGGCGACGGCGGGGGTGTGTAGTCGCCTCTGTATTGGAGAATCGTCGTGGTCGTGGTGTTGTCGAATGGGGCCGTCCTGTCGGCGAACGGGCTTCCAGCCATGCAGTAGTGGCTCCATGCCTGGTCGGCAGTCACTACGACAACGTCCATCGTCTGCCCCGGAGTGATCATCACGTAGCTAGTCTTTAAGGAGATATGTCTTGTCATAGTCGACCATTAGACGATATGTACTATCTACAAATTAAGAAAGGACTGACTATGTCATTATAGGAACACTTCAGTTCATCTTCAAGAGAAAAACAGAGTTTAACAATACTTGGAGAAATCAACCGACAATAATCTCTTACTACCAGAACAATTATAGAGATCTCCACATTGGCCGGCCATTGATTGTGAAAGTGTCCGAAGTGTTAGGAACTCCCGCAGACGCGCCGGCCTCGTGGATTATAGCCATCCATGACATCTCCATTGAACCAGGATGCCGCCAACATTCATTATTGTAAAGGTGTTATGCTTTCACCACGGCATCGAAACAATTCAACAAAGAGAAACTGGTTCGAGCTGACTTGCTTCGTGGGCAGTCGATGTATTTTAGGATCGAAACTTTCTGTTAGGCATTTGCCCCAAAAATAGTATGACCATCTACTCGTGATTTAAACCTGGATTTGAGGGTTAACTTCTATGGTAGAGATAAGACAACATTATGAAGGAGAGAATAAGGTAAAAGGGGCATACCAAGAACTATGGTATCTTCAGCATGAGGCCTGGGATATGGATAAGTGGTACCAACAGCCCGTAAAACGACGATGGCGCCCATGGACGGTGGCTCACGACCAGTCGCTGTGAACATGCCGACACAATGTTCCTTCTTCGGTCGTAAAACCGGATGGAATAGGGCATTACGTGATGTTTTCTGGTCCACCTCTTCTCGCCCAGCACTCCCTATGTCTCTTCTCCCCTCTCCCTCCAGAACCAGAAACGTCCTCTTCCCTCCTTTTTATTCGTGAGAACGTCCTCCTCCTCTCTCCTTTATTGTGATGTTTCTGTTACTGCTCCCCATCCATCGAGTCCCGGTCTGTTACGCCCGCCCTCTTTGCTCGCTCCTGCAGAAGAAAATCCAACGGGGAACTGATTTAGTGGAGAGAGAATCGCTCCAGCGCAAATCTGGAGGGCAACGTGGCCGGAGGGAAAATAGGAAATGGGCTTGGTTGGGCAGGGCTGGGGCCTTAGGGAGAAGGGCCGAAAGCCCTTTTCTCTCTTTTTATTTTTATTTTTTATTTTTGTTGTTGTTGTTCTCGCTATTTCACGCTTTTGTATCACACACACGCACCCATATAAAACAACTCACCCGAGTACCAAAATTAGGCTTCAACCAACGTGCAAGCAAGATTGAAAAAGGCACGTGGAATGAAAATTTTGACCACGCCACATGGAGTTTGACTAAATGGGTTAGTACTTTTACGTGGATGGTTTCAAAGTAACAATTACTTTAAAGACTTAAGCTCACCCTATGAGAGAGAGTTCACGTGCACAAGTTTTCAATCTACGCCTTACAATGACTCGTTATACTTGCATCTAGACTTCAAAAGGTATGATAATTGGATGGACAATGTATAATATATAACAATTTTGTCACGGGTAGGTTTAGTAAAGCTTGCATCTGCAGCAATTTCTATTTCAATATTTTAATCAAGCTTTGAAATTACCACATACCCTTCGATTGTATAACAGCTTCATTTGTCGCCGAAGAGGAACTATTGAAAAAACCTGTGCTGACCTGACAGAAGAAGAAAATCCTAAGAATTGCTCAACTAAGGACATAAAAATGAAAGAGATGATGTTGGATGGTGAAATGCATGAGAAATTGGAAAGAGGTTCCACTAGCAACTATGAAGTAAAATATTTAGTTCGAGCATAAGATATGTTCTGTCTGAAGAGCATTTATGACTCATTATCAATTGGTATGGGACAATGCTTCAACATTTTGTCTAAGGTACAAGAAGTGGATTTGGTTGGACCCGATTAGCAATGGGTGTCATGATGGTGCGATCTGTGGGTGCAACTCATCTGGTGCTCAAGATACTTAAGTCTATTTCCCATATTGAAACAACGAATGACTGCGCCATAGGTGAGGGAAAATCTTTGCATAAATTTTTGACAATTGAGTTTTCTGCTTTCACAATCCGATTGTTTGAATCGTCTTTCAGTGCTGTTGCTGGCTAGACTAACGAAATATGGTATGTTTGAAGACAAAATGTTTCTTTTCCATCATTTGACCCCTTGATATTAGATTTTGTCTACGAATCAACTTGTGCATATTGCTTTTTTCCATTATGATCATGAGAAAAAAAAAAGACTAAAATCTAAATGGAATCAATTTGTTTGGTTCTTGACTGAAGTATGCCTTCAAAAGGGTGTCTTTTGTGGTCATCTGACTTTCCATTATAAGTTAGAGGGAAATTTTGAAATAAAAGCCTAAAAGCCATCATTTTCTCAATAAAATCTTAAAGTATGCATTTTTTCGAATAAGGGACTGAAATGCCTTTATTATTTCAAGGAAAAGTCTATTTGAATGGCATTTTTGTCCTTTTCTTTTATGATTTTTTTTCTTGTTTTCCTTTTCTCTTTCTCTTTTTTTTTTCTTCTTTTTCTTTTTGCTCGCCCCTCTCTTAGCCATCATCGAACTCAGGTGAGAGAGCTCCTGCCTAGGTTGGGTGGGCAACTTTCGCCTGATGTCGGCAAGGGCAGCCCTTGCCTGAGTCCGGCAAATTCTATTGGTGGCTCAGTGGTGGCCCAAGTAGGGAAAAGGGAAAAAAATAAAGAAAAAATAAGGAAGAAAAAAAGTAAATGACAAGAATGCCCTTCGTCATGTCCTTTTTTTTAAAATAATGAGGGCATTTCGGGCCCTTATTTGAAATAAAATCCACTTTATACCATTCTTTGAGAAAATGAGAACACTTCATGCCCTTATATGAGAAAATGAGGATACTTTATGTCATTATTTGAAATTTTTCGAAAGTTAAATGAAGATTTCTGCTTTGCATGTCCATGAATCTTCACTCAATCCCTAAGGCTATTAATTGTCTCCAAAGCAAGCATTTGGAAGCGGAATGTGCTAGCTTTGTTCATTGCCTTGGTGTGTTTTGTTGCAGCTCTCCAAAACTCTCTTTGAGATGAAACAAGCATCATTTGGCAAGGCTCACGAACAAGGCATTACTTTTGATTACTGCCACAAAGATCACGTGCAGGGACACGTGCTCATATGCTATGCATGCCAACTTTTGAATGCGGGGATTCACACGGTTGCACACCCTTAGATGTGAAAATGTACCATCGAGAACTGTAGTGTGGCTGCCAGCCATAACGTACTTAGGTCTCGGCCAATGTCAAATATTCCATACTCTTTTTCTCTTGAGAAATTGCTCCTCTTCCAGCTTGGTGGACAGTGGAGACAAATGTCCTGATCAATTAGCTAGGGAAAAAGTATCAAAAATATTTTTAAATCTTTTAATTGGATCAATTTACTCGGCATAAAATTTTTTGCATCGGTATCAATTGAGTCAATCCGACCAATTTTGATTAGAAATCGCTGACTTGAATACCGACCATCCTATGTGGCAAGAAAGGCGCTAACGTAGACATATTTTATAATATTTTAATTTTTTTATTTACATTTTTTTGGTTCTTCTCTTGTTTTTTTTTTTCTTTTCTATTCTTTACTTCTTTTTTAAAGGTTGCTAGCCGAACCTTGCAAGGGCCAGGATGTCGTTGTTGGATCGAGTGAGGGTTGCAAAGCTCTCATCTATGGCTGCAAGATGTGGCCCTTGCTGGCCCTTAGTGAAAGAAAGAAAAAGTAAAGAATACAATTAGAAAAGAAGAAATAAAAAAAATTATAAAATGGTTCAAAGAATATTAAAATATCATTTAAATAATGCTAAGTCAGCATGGGTCATCCTACATGGCACCATTGATGTACGCTTTAGCGATTTTCGACCACAATTGATTCCTCCTTTGTCCCAGGAGGGCATTTGATTCTCAACAGGAGCTTCCTGACGAAAACAAAGGAATGCCAACAAAATTTAAAACTAAATTGGTCCAATTAAAGATTGAAAAATTAATTGGTATTAATACAATAATTTTAGGACATTTTTATACTTTTCCTTTCGTTTCTTTTTTGTTAAGCTTTTTCAAATGAATCACCAACCTCCATGCTTGTTGAGTAATATACTTCCTCATCCGGCCGCCTTACGAGGACCCAATCTAAGATAAGTTGGCATCACACTCCTAAGTCAACGAGATGTAAGAGAGGGTTGCGTGCTCTCATTTTACCCAATCAGGGCATGGCAGTCTTCGCCAGGCTTTCAATAGCCATAGGGAAGGCATCATGGCCATCACCAAATTTGGGCAAAGGCCATAGCACCCTTGCCGAGTGTTGGCGGCCCTTGCTGGCTCTCAAGAAGGAAGAAGAAGAAGAAGAAGAAGTATAAAAGAAAAATTAAAATAAAAAAAAAATATCCATGTTAGTGCCGACCATGCCACGTAGGATAGTTTGCGCCTATTTCAACAAATTCCAATGACTAGATGGACTCAACTGATACTTATGCTAAAAGATTTATGATTATATTGGTCCAATTAAAATATTTAGGCCAACCTCTATACTTATTGAGTAAGATACCTCCTCATTCAGCCGCCTTATGAGGACTTAGTCTAAGTAAGTTGGCATGGCACCCTAAGTCAAACAAGGTCCGGTTGGTTCTCAAAGCATGAGGTAAGATCGGAAGCAATATTTCCTTCCACGAATCAAACTAGTTTCTCTATCAATTCATTTGATGAATACGTACAGTCACACCATTTTGGTCATCACACCAAATTTGGACAAGGCAGCTTTGTTCAGCTTCAGCTAGATTCACTGATATAATCAAATGCCGAGGATTTGGCACCTTCATGCCAAGTCAATAGGCGGGTCGTCGGCCATCTAATTGAAGTACAATTAATCATGATTTGTTCTTCACGTTTCTGTTTGTGTTATGTTCATGCGAACATCAACTTGTGTTTCCCTCCCTTTGTCCTCTCTACAGTGGGTGTGTTAATTAGAGCAACCACGTCAAATGATATTAATTCCTTGCATGTCCAATAAAAGTAATAAAACAATGAAGGCACTACCTTATGTAAAGAATAGACACATAAACGTAACGAAAGAGAGAGTAAAAATGAAAGAGAAATCGACACACAAGATATATTTAGATTCATCTTTAAACTAGGACTACATCCAGCGGATGATTCTACTATAATTAATACCTCACACCTCTATTACAACTTCCAATTACAATGGAAAGTCATTGTATATAGACGGCACAAGAGAACTCTAAGGACCAAGAAAACCCTAGGAAGTCAGGCTACTCACAGGTCCAAACCCAAACTACCAATAAAATACAAACCCAAACTATAAAAGCCTTCTGACAAGCCGAAGGCACCACCCCTGCAATCCATGCGTCTTTTTGTTGATGGAAAGTATGAACCACACACCCAACAACTTATAGGCCTAAAATGTCCTCTTATACATTAATTCAAAGTCTTAGATTTTTAGACCTCTTTCAATCTTGTTTTACTAACAATGGCTCTTTTGACTTCCAATAGCCCACTAATTTCTTCTGATAGATATATCATGTATGTTAGAAAGTCCAATTCAAAAACTTAAGTTGATAGATGGAGAGAGATGCATGAATATAAAGAGCATACATGACCCATTCACAATAATGTGGGACGACAACAACGACAATGACAACGACAACAACAACAACAACAACAACAACAACAACAACAACTTTAAGACCCCCTCTCATGTGATTACGAGCAACACATGAAAATTGACTAATGTGAGGTGGGCCCACATATGCAAAAATGAGTAACATTGGCTCTGATACCATATTTCTTGATGAAAAATTAATAACACTAGCTCTAATACCATGTTTCTTGATGGCTTCTCCATCCGGAGACTTAGAAATACTAGCAAGCAGACACAGGCATCCCACAATGAACATTTCTACTGTCATCAAGTATGGTGAGTGCTTCTTGATATGGGAAACCCATTGACATAGAGACCTAATAGCATAGAAGCCACTAAAATAGGAATCGATATTGGGTGATCTCGAGCTTCTCTTATCTCAAAAGCTAGGTCAAATGATGAGGTTTTCCCTCACACTTAAAAACCGATCACCAATCCCTTTAACAACTGATGAGGGACAACCCCAACAATCTCCTCCTCATACATTAAGCCTCGGGTTAGAGGAGAGACAACTTATATCTCTCCTATGTGATTATTGGTGTCCAGACTTATTGGTAACTTAGGCTCTAATACCATATTAGAAAGTCCAACTTAAAAGATTAAGCTGATAAGTAGAGAGAGGTATCACATGAATATAAAGAGAATACATAATCCATTCACAATCGATGTGGAGTAATAATAACAACTTCAACATTGCACTTCACTTCACTTATAAAACAAATTACACTACTTTCAAACGAATTACAGAGGAATATGCATATTTTGCTATTGAAACAAGTTTCTTCTATTGAGGCCAATAGCTTCTTGATATTTTGCTAGAAGCTAAAGCCATGAAGACACATTTTAGAGCGAATAAATAATTTCATAGTACTTAACACAAAATAATCTCACTCTTCGATGAGCATGAACCCTAGGATAATATATGTGGATCAAAACACTTCAATTCACCCATCTACAGTTATGGCGAACCTGACCAAGTTTACCGGTTAACGGCTTTATATTCCCCATCTTGACCATTGATTTCGCGAAAGCTTTCCAAAAAGCTTTGGTGTCGTCACTGTACGACCTCACCAGCTCGTCGGTGTTGCCACCTCCGAAGAGCGCTTGATCCGATCTGAGAAGACCCTTTTGCTTAAGCAAGTTCTTGTAGTACAATGCGTCGAAGCGCGTTGATGTTGGGTCCAGCTTAACGAGGTTCGAGTCGCTTTCAGATTTGGCTCGGTTGCAAAGGGACTGGAGCTTCTTCGCAAACTTAGGGTGGATATTCGAGTCGTTATGGGCTCGGTCCTTGAAGGTTAAGCATTGCGCAAACCCTAGCGTGTGTCCGCCAGACAGAACGACCAAGTCTTTGGTGTCAAGGCCTTGTTTTTGGAATGAGCTAGTTAGTGCGTTTAGGTCCATGAACGGGGTGGGGAGGTCGGTGTTGGCGGTAGTCCGGCTCGCGGTGGTCGAGTCTCTTCTTCCAAGCCTTACGTTCCACCACGGCCCTCCAAGCTACATTACCAAATACCAAGAATCGGAATTATCAACAGTTCACTATGTAAATACGTGCAATTGCATTGATTAGTTAGCCGTTTAATGACTTAAAAATTCGAGACATTCGCAGCCGCTTACCGCAACAACAGAGTCGCGAGCAGCAACTGCCAAAATATCTGCGCAAGAGACCACCGCACGGCCACAAACTTTGTCAACCTCCTCCTTGATTTGATCAATCACTTCGAAACCTCTAGCAGAATTGACGTTTGCGCCGGCGAGCTTTTCGCTATCAATGGTGGGCGTCGGGTCTAGGAGTACGGAAGCATCACAGCCCTGGATGATTGGCTTAATTCAACACACATACCACACCCAAAAATAAATAAATAAATTCATAACACACTCATCAAAATACGACGTACATTAACGAAACAGTCGTGGAAGTGCAGACGCAGCAAGGAAGCACCCATGCGTCTCTCTTTCTCCACCGCCTCCTTGACAACGCGTCTGATGGCCGGCAAAGCTTGAGGACAAGCATAGTCGTAGTAGTACGGTGTGAGGCCAGTGTGGTAATTAGGAGCAGAGAAGGCCGTGGTCGCGGTGGCGATGCTCAGCAATAGAACTGCGACAAAACGATTCGGGCCTTTCGATTCCATCCTAGGCCCTGATCGAGGAAATTAATGGGGATCGACGGGACAAATCGCAGATGCAAAAAATTGATTTCAGGTAGGTCTTGTGAAGTCTTAGGATGGTGGTGCTGTCTTCTTTTATAGGATGCCTGCATCGACAATGGAGGACTTGGCCAGTGAGCTTCATGGATTAAATATTACTTGCAGGTGGCCATCGGTTATAGCCATGCATGCAAGAAACGGGCACACGCGCTGTTCATTTACTCACAATTTCGTCGCTAGGGTTACGCGCTTATCTTCACGAATTTGGCTCAACCATAACTGGAAATCAGTTTATCTTTACTGTAATTCCAAGCAAAACGAGTGGGAATATAAAAATGGGAATGCACTCATGGTTGAACAAACCCAAGTTGTGCGCCGGCGGATCATTTTTAAATCTATATCTTTCGTGCTTTTGGTGGTGGGGTGTTGCCCTCAAAACTTGATTCTTGTCCAAAACCCGACCGTTCACATGAAAACAAATTGCAAAGTGAAGATCGTATATCTTACATCGGACGTTGTGAAAAAAATGATTTTGAAGCTTAATGACGATAGAGAAATCATTTTATATGAATGTCATGTGAAATATTTTGTGGGACCATCGTTACTGTTTCAAAAACATAAACTCGTACATAGATAGAGATCGCATGTGGGATTAGGAACGGAACATGGTATTTGAGAAACGGGACGCATGTGAAATAAATTGGGATAGAACCTAGGTCAGATACCATGTTAGAATGTTCAGCCTAAAAGATTGAGTTGATCGGTATAATGAGGCCACTTATATTACAAGAACTTTCAAAACCCCATTGTCAATTAATGAGAGATATTTCAATACCTCTTCTCACTTACAAGTCGAATTAGAAATGATGCATGGAATTTGACAAACAAGGTAAATGCACAAGCGAAATAAACTAGGGCAGAAACTGACTTCGGTGGCATGTAAGAAAGTTCAAACCAAATCTTTAGATGAAACATATAATAGGGCAAACCACTTGCATAGAAAGATCGCATAAACTTCGTAGCCAAGCGGCATAGGATATTTCAACACCTCATTTCACGTGCAAGATGGATTTGGCATGACACGTCAAATTTGATGAACAAAGTGGACGCATACCCAAAATAGATCAAGTCAAAAACTTGCTTTTATATCATAATATATTTTATGAGAACATTGCTAACTGTTCAAAAAAGTTAAGAATATAAGTGAAGGGAGACTATATATATATAAAGAGCATATAAATTTGTGAACCAACGATGTCCGCAATACTATAACAGGTGTAAGGATTTAACTGTCATGGCTAATTAATTCTAGGTTTGTTATGTAATCAAGTTGCCTGGGAAAGACTATTGACAAAACCGGAAGAAAAAGCTGTAAAATGGAAGGACTGCGTCAAAGCAGGCACTCCTAATCATATGTCGGACTTTCGTGTCCCTGCTGTCTAGCATAAACCTTGTACGTAAAAGAGAAACCGACTGTCCACCAATTTATTTAGTCTTAATTATGGTTTTAGGTAGAATGGAGGGCCATCGCAATATCTTAAGTTACGACCCGTTCAACTGTCGACTGTTGTATCACTAAAGATATTGTTCGGAAGCATCCGCGAATGGTCTAGGACAACTGGTGCAAAACCCTTGATTTTGCCTTGACTCGGTTCATTTATGTGCTAAAGTCATGTTCTTGACTAGATCAGACTCTGTCCGATTTCAGCAAAATTCTGCAGAGGTAATTGATAGTTACTTATGACCTATTTGCCTTCACAAATATTAGGGTTTTTATTAGGACTCTTATTTGATCATAATGAATTGATTCTGGTTCTTCTATCATACTCAAATCCTGCTAGAATGACGGTGTGACGATATAACGGCGAAGTGTTAGGCATGAGATTAGAGGTGGATCCCGTCATAATTGCGATATATTTTTTGCCATTCATGACACTACACTATCGGCTTCTCAAATTCCATTTCCAATTAATTGAATTTTCCTTCCTTTTGTGGGATTAGAAGTACTTTTGTTATCTTCTCGAGTAAGCATCTCCCGAATTCTATGAGCATTGGATATCAGAAGCAATATTAAGTTTCCCTCATTTGGTATATACGAGCTTGATTCACATGCATACTAAAAGGTAGCTATCCAGATCATTCACTATATATTTTACCATGGATTGGTATCCTGTAAATTAGGGATTTACTTTTTAAGTCTTAAATTTGTCGTGGGAAAAATTATCGAAGAAGTCCTAAACCTTTCGTATTTTTTGCCAATTCAATCATAAACCTTTTGAGTTTACGAATTGAATTCTAAATCTTCCACCTTTTCCAATTCAATTCTATTGATCGAAAATCACTAACATGGTGCCGGTCATTTTATGTGGCACCGCCCACGTGGAAATTTTTAATAATATTTTAATAATTTTTTGAACATTTTTATTTATGTTGGCAAGGCCAGCCCTTGCTTGATGTCGAACGGAAAAAAGAAAGGAAAAAGGGAAAAAAAGCATTAAAATAAATATAAATATTCAAAATATTACTAAAAATTGTATGCATTAACGTCAACGATGCAATATATGATTGTTAGCATTCATGTCAGCGATTTCTAGTTAAGAGGATTAAATTAGCAAAAGATGAAAAAGTTTTGGACTAAATCATCAAATTTAAAAGATTTAAAACTGAATTGGTATAAGTACAAAATGTTTAGAATTTTTTCACAATTTTCCCAATTATTCCATCTGAGCTAAATAACTTTTCAAGAATAAGTCTTCAAAAATTCATAAATCTATTGTGTGGAGGCTAATTTAGCCTTAAATCTTTTAATTGTGCCAATTTAATTCTAAAACTTTTGACGATTTGTCAATTTAGTCCTAAAACTATAAATTGTGTCAATTTATCCTAAACCTTTGAAATTTTGTCAATTTTAGTAATAAACCTATTATTTGAGTAATTATCCGAAGTGATAATATTGAGAAATCGTCAAAAGATTTAGGGCTAAATTGGCAAATCGTCAAATCATTAAGATTAAATTGGCAAATCTATTAAAGATTTAGGACTAAATTGACACAATTAAAAAATTTAGAATTGAATTAATCACCGTACAATAAGTTTAGGACTTTGTGCACAATTATTCTCTCTAAAACCGGATTCCCGATTCTCCCTAAAACCACCCTTGAACCAGTTAGTCTAGACCGTTTCGGTTCAGTTCCGAGATTGAACCTAAACCAGTTCTCATTCCCCCCATCTCCAAAAAGGGTTACACACAAAAAAACAAAACAAAACTTAACTCTCACCCACGGCACAAGCGAATAATATAGGACAATGCAACGACAAGGATGAAGGACCGTCGTTGCAGCTGCTGCCCCCACGAAAGCTCGGCTGCCGGTCGCCTTTGCTCCATCGTGTCGGCCTGCCACCTGCGAGCCTTCCATCCATCTAGCCCTTGATCCCTGACCCTGAGCCCCCACCCTCACTTTACCACCCGTCGGACCCAGCTCAAGATGTTGAATCTAACGTTGTCGAGCCCAAATCTACCGTCGCCAAAATTGGGCAACATCATCCCTTGCGGCTCTTTGGCAAGACCCATGCAAATTCGAGGATACAGTACGTGTTCGACATTCTTCAACGCGGGCACGTGAGCAACGAGCAATGAATCGTGGATGCGACGGTGCCGGGCGACGCTTAGGAGACGTGGTGCGATGTTGGCGACGGTGAGGCTGACCGATATGATGACTGAGGAAGGGAGAGAGAGAGGATTCAAGGAATTAGGATAAGTCTTTCTTCTCATAAATTCCTCAACCTCTGAAGGAGATTTCATTCCAAGGGTAACTTTGCCTTCGTAATTTAAAGGATCTCAGTCCTTTAACCATATATACTCTATTTGACACCCACACACTCTCTCTCTCTCTCTCTCTCTCTCTCTCTCTCTCTCTCTCTCTCTCTCTCTCTCTCTCTCTCTCTCTCTCTCTCTCTCTCTCTCTCTCTCTCCATATATGCATGCTCATGTTCCATTGTTGTCCTTTTTTTTTTTTACTCCCCCCATTTTGGATGCCTCATCGGCCCACATTATTCGCGCTAATAGCCTTCTTTGCCACATAATATCACATGCGGATATAATAGCGCACATCTTCATGGTTAATGAACCGAGCAACAATCACCAAAAGTGACCTCAGATGAAACTGAATCGCTGTTTAAAGGCTGTGTAAATGAAATCGGATTCAATGGAGTCCATTAATGGCTTTCTAATGATGCTCTAGAGAGAGAGAGAGACAGACAGCCAGACCTCAGACCTGCCTTATGACTGTAGCTTGGGATTTTGAGGAGTTAGATCATGGGCTTTCCAAGAGAATATGTGAATGGTTGGTGGGTCGGTCTATGGGTTTATTATTATCTCAGGCCCGATCACCATTACCCATCTCAGCCCTGGAAAATGGGATGATGGCATCACTCCCGCTGCCGTCTTCTTTCCACTTTGTGGTTAGTCTTGCTAGTTTCTAGAATTCTTGTAGCTAAGATTTCCTGTGATGTGAAAAGTACTAGCGATATGTTCTTGGATCGACTGGATAGGCAGAAATCCCGACAGAAGTTAAAAGGAGCATGATACGCATAGTACCAGAGAACTCGGAAGTTGGCAACTTTGGAATTCAAATTCGGTCTGTTGAAGCGAAACGGCCTCCTGATCAATACATACCGCCTTTGGCTGTGATTGATGATGGATTTCGGCGATTCGGGATCGTTTAGTTGGGTTTTTGAATTTTTCTTTATTTATTTTTATTTTCTATTAATTTTGCTATTAATGACAGTTTTGTAATTTTGGGCTTTCTGTTAAAAACCTATTAGGATTAGGTTTCATGCCTCATATAAAAGGCGTTTTTCAAGTAGGGATAAAACAGAATATTGATTATTGAATTCGAGATTTCTCTTTTATCGTTTCATATTATGTTTGCGCTACGTCATCCTGAGAATTAAGATCAAATAAGTTTCAGTTTCAAGGAAATCAAACTTTGATATATTCAATGGTGAAAATTAGGCAGGACATTGGCCTAACGAGTCCAACAACAAAAGAACGTGGAAGGGAAACGAATCGTCAAATTTTACTTCCAAAGCTCTCTTGACAATGTGCATCCAAATAGCACAATATTGTTGTTGATTTCGGAAAGGGAAAATGCTAGATGTGTTGAGCATTCTTAGTATTACTAGCTAGTCTAGAAAACTTGGTCGGTTTTAATTTTTAACACAATTTAAATAAATCGGAACGGGAAATAACGAATTCGCGATGGCGACACGTCCTACAACCACATGCTTATACATAGATATTAAAAGTGGACCAACCATCAAAGGCAGACAATAATGTGAAACCTTTTATTATCAAAGGGAACTAGAGAACATTGGAGACGCAACACAAAATTCAAAACTTCAAAGACAGCAAAAGGTAAAACCTAGAAGAAGAATCGTCAGTTGACTTTCCTGCAGTTCTTCCTAATCTGACCGTTCGAGCCGGTGAGCGGGCTGAGGTTACCCATCTTCACCATGGCGTTGGCAAAATCTGTCCTGAAAGTAGCCACATTGCTGCTGTAAGCGTTCACTTGGGCGTCCGTGGAGCCGCCGCCAAACAATTGCTGGTCCGAGTGAAGAAGACCCTTCTGGGTCTGCAAGTTCTTGAAGTAGGCGTTGTCGAAGGACGTCGGGCTTGTGGTGTCGAGGGGGGAGAGATTGTTGTCGCCTCCGGAGCTCGGGCAGTTCGCCTTCAGCGAGGTCGCGAACGTGGCGTTGATGTTGTTCTCGTTGTAAAGACGGGTCCGGAAAGTCGTGCATCGGGCTTGACCTATCGTGTGCGACCCTGTTAACAAAAACCGAGCAACTTGGTGAATTGATCCTAGTGGATCGATCGACCATTTCTTCATTAAAAGGTGCAAGAAAATGACCTGAGAGTGCCACCATTTCTTTGGCAGTGAAGCCTTTGTTAGAGAAGGCAGAGATGAGACCGCTAAGGCTCAAAGTTGGGGCAGGAATGTTGCTATTAGCAGCACTTTGGCTTGCGGTGGTTGAGTCTCTTCTTCCTAGCAGGACATTCCAACTTGCACCACCTAACTAAAAATTAAATAAATAAACAAATCCGCAAGTGTTAGTATGAATATAGCATGGGGAAAACATAACATGTGATATATTTTTTTCCCCTTCACAATTCATCGCTATAATTGACAAGGAAATGCCCACTCACAGCAACGACGGAATCTCGGGCAGCTACGGCCACGATATCAGCGCAGGACACAACCCCGGGGCACTTGCTCTCTAGTTGGGACTTGATTGTATCAATCACGTCGTATCCCCGCACAGAATTGGCGTTCGGGCCGGCGTTCTTCTCTCCGGTGAAGTTTGCCGTGTCGTCCAGCAAGATCGACGCGTCACATCCCTGTTTCATATTTGGTGCCACACATTGTTAAGTGCATTAGATTCAATGCTTCAAGTGCAAACAGGTTAAGTGCTACAATTTATCCCAAAAATAGAGCATAAACGCTCATGGTTTCAATTATTATTTCCCCCTCTTTTGTCCCCCATTATGAACCGCCTATAGACACCATTTTTGACGGAGGGACACTAAACAAGAAGCTCTCCGACCTTTCTCCTGCCTTTTTGACTTTACTTCGTGTTGTCTCCGAAGGAACAATGCATCCAATCATTGTTGTATTATGACAAAATGATTGCGCCTCGTGTGTGCGAGAGAGGGAGAGATCCGCGAGAGCTATTTTAAAATCAAGGTGTGACATCGGCATGGAGGGTTCTTCAATTATTTAACAGAGGGAGCCACCGACCTTTTTATTTTTATTTTTTCCAAAATTTGCCTGAGTTTGGTCTTCTCGAATGACCAATTATATATTGATTAAATTGATAATCTAGACAATTTCCAACCTATAAAGAGGGAGGGGAGGAAAAACAAAAAGTAAACCCATTAACTTAATCGAGAAGTTGTTAACATGTCCTATTTGTCACTAAAAAATTGATCAGGCTTTGAATATCAAGATCGACATTGAGACGACATGTTGAATGGATAAAGGTCCGTGGGACATGGGCAACTCTTAAATTATGTACAAATAGCATGAAGAGGACAACAAAGAAGGCAACCTAATTTTGATTAGTCAATTTAGATCGACACTCTAAATTTGTGTTGAAGCAAATTAACGTGGCCATCCACAAGGCGTGATTCGCTTATTCAAAGATCTAATACAATTTTTAGAACAGTATTGAATAAGTAACAAAATCTCATTAAAAATTAAAGATTTACCATCCGTAGCATTTTGTTTATGAAGAAATATGTATGGCTACTACAGGGACGTTGATCGAAATATGTTTAAAACCTATTGAAAAAGACTGATTGGTTTGCCAAATGTGATAAGATAACCAAGTAAAGTCAACCACCGACATAAAAAGCATTGACCCCTCTCTCTCTTTGCCAGCTCCAATGTTTAGGACTTTGCATGATCTGATTCGTCGGGTTCATTGGATTTAAATCAGGTACTTTAGGTTCCATCTATTTCACAGAAAATGAGCAATTTGAAAAATATTTTTAAAAAAATAATCGTTTATATTACTTATGAAAATCAATCAACGAAAAATATTTTCATCATCTACGTAAATATTTAGACAAAAATTGTTGCCAGTAAGAAAAATACATGTCATTGATTGATTATAAACGATACATGCAATTATTTTTAGGAAAATATTTTTCAAATCACTCATTTTTTCGCAAAATAAACAGAGGCTTAACCATATACATGCCCATCTTATCAACAATATAGTTGGCATAAAGTACTTTCACTAATTAGAGCATACACCGTCGGCATAAAGAAAACTTTACATAACCATTTTTATTAGCCCTTGATTTGGGGATTCTAATTACACTCGAATCTCTCAATTACGGCGAACTTAATGGTGGATGGTGGAAAAATATCTTACACCGGCAGTGTATGCAAAAAAAAAATTACTCATGAATTTTTTTTTTTGAACTACAAAAGAAAAATTAAATTTTTCTGATAAATAGAATCGATTATTAATATAATAAACTCACTAAAATGCATGGCACAAGAAGATACCGACAAGGGCCAGACTCCACTTATTCAATATCTGAAACCTCCTACCTACCTAGTGAAAAAGAAAGTACGTAACTTGCGTAAAAGCGGATATAACAATTCTCTTGGTTGGAGCGTTTGGCGTGCACAAGCACAACTTGAATGAAAAAGAAAGCCGTAGACAGAAATCAATGGTGGAAAAAGAGGCGAGGCTCAGAGCAGAGGGGACTTGCATTAACGAAGCAATCGTGGAAGTGGAGGCGGAGCAGCGAGGCGCCCATGCGAGCCTCACTCGAGACCGCGGAGCTCACAGCGGATTTGATCGTGGAGAGGACGCTGGGACAGGACGAGGAGTAGAAAGTGCTGGACAGCTGAGCCGAGGCCGTTCCGAGGAGGAAACACAGCAACGACAAGAAGAAGGCGGGTTTGACAGAAGAGCTCTCACAAGCCATGGCTTGGAGTTCTAGGTCTCAGTGACGAAGAAGAAGAAGATAAACGAAGGAGAAGAAGCAGAAGCACAATGCCTGGTGGCCTTGCGTGTCGTGTGTTTCTGTGTGCGTGTTGCACTTGAACGAACTCAGGTGTATTTATAAAAGAGTTTTATTTAGGTAATGTTATGCTTTTTTTTTTTTTTTGCTCAAGTCAATGGCATTGGATGTCTACACCTATAAAATATAATAACAATGTTTTTAGTTTTCATTTTTGGAAAAACAAGTGGAACACCAAAGTGTATGAACACACACACATATATAAAAGTAGTCTGGACTAATAACTTTCTATTTGCCGACTAACCCTAATCTCACACTATAGAAATTTAGCTGGAAATGTAACTATAGGTCTATATCATGCTGTCCTTTCTAAGAAAACATAGCTTCTAGTAATTTCCTCGGGAGACATCTAAAAAAATAAAGGTGCTTTGTTCTTGATCTCAGCGCAAAATTGTTGAGATGATTTCTACTGTATAAAAATATCATAAACTGTTACACTTGGTAAGTAAATAATATGGTACGAATGGGCCATTATGTTACGAGAATTGTCAATCTCTTGATTTTGGCGCTTCAAAGAATAAGTTTGCGATTTTGACTGATATCACCATTTTTTTCAACCTTGATTGATAAATAAGTGGCTTCAATACCACGCAAAAAGTATTCTGGCTTCCAGCTAGAGAAACTTCCTTTTCGTCCTGGAAGCTACAGCTCCTTTTGAACTTTGAATAAGATTCGTGCCAGTTAAAAAAGATGGAATACTTTGAAAAGCATGAAAATTGTAGGCCCAGTTGCACGAGTTTTTCATTTTAGTAGACTTAATCTCGAGGGGTTGGGACATATGTTGGTTTTTGTCCACTCGCTCTCTTTGTTTACTTTCTGGTGTCCAGATTTTCATTTTTGCAATCTTGAACTCGTGGATATTTTTCAATTGAGTCCTTAAAATCATCGATTGTTGTACCGAAGTCCGATAACTTGCATAACTTCTCTAATAAACCCCATCCGCCTCAAAAGCCAGCAAGAATTGGACGCAGAAAGCTCGAGGGCCGTTTCGTGTTAAGAAATTTCGTTACTTATAATCGCAATTGCGTGGTACTCATTGTCCACAAAACAACAAAAAAATATCCACGTTAGAGTCGGATCGACCTCGCCCGGCAGATCACCTCCAATTGTTAATCACAATTGTAGCATGAGGGTATCCTACATGGAAAATTGACGGAAGTTCAATGACTGGATCAAATATATCCAAAGTTCAAGGACTCAATTAAAAGGAATGTACAAAGACAAGGACCTAAAGTGAAATTTTAACCCGACAATCCGCGTTCCTCTTTGGGACAATGACACAAATAGTCTCTGAAAATGCGATCTCTAAACTTTGAATTTATTTAATGTGGTCCTTAAACTTTAGCTCAATATATAATGTCATCAATAAAGAACTTTTAACATGTTCAACATGCATGATCATTGAAATTTTGGTACACGTTTAATTTAATCCACAGACTGTATGAAAATGTTGAATGTTGTCATTCCAATAAAATAAAGTTCAGAAATAACATTGAATGTTTTCATAAAATATATGAATTAGATTGAATATGTACCAAAATTTCAGGATGATATTACTTATCAAGTTAAAGTTTGAGGTCACATCAAATATATTAAAAATTTATAAATCACATTGTATTTTGAATTAAAGTTGAGAGACTTGTCCATCTTTTTTTTTTTTCCAATATACAGTAGTAGCAAACTTCTTATCAAGACAAAGTCCACCTACTTCACAGCAAAAAAAATATAGAAAATTAGATCAGAAGTGGTCCAAGTTGGATTTCGTCAGGAGAGATATTGACTATTAGCGAAAATTGTCACGTCCTTGCGAAGGTTCGCCTACATCAATCGGTAAAAAAAGACAAACGGATTACGCCATGCAATTATGGCCTGTCCTGTCCTTAAAAGACTTTGGTAGGGTTAATTAATTGCTTGCATGTTAAGCTGCGGAACTTGCCTGGAGACGACCATTCCCTCTTTGTTGAACAAGTAAGCATAAAGATATGGCTCCCACATATAGAAAAATTTCACATTCTGTACATATTGGACTACGATGTCCTAACGCTGGCATCTTGTCCTAGCCAAGATTATTGAAAAATAATAGGAGAATTGAATTAGAACTAGATTGGTAAACTCTTCTAGGGTGCTTAAATATAGGCAAAATTTTCCAAAAAAGTCATAAACATATTATATGGTGGCCAGTTCAGTCATAAATATTTCAATTATGCCAATTTAGTCTAAAACGTTTTGAAGATTCGTCAATTTAGTCATAAACATTTCAATTGTGTCATTCTAGTCCTATACCTCTTGATGATTTGCCAATTTAGTCATAAACCTATTATTTAGATAATTTTTAAGAAGGACTAGATTAGAAAATCTTCAAAAGGTTTTAAACCAAATTGATACAAATAAAATGTTTATGATTAAATTGACTGTTGTACAATATGTTTAAGATTTTTTGAACAATTATCTCCTTAAGCATGACCCGATTGTTTATATTTGTCATAATATCTCTAACCTTGCCATTGTTTCTTGCAGCGAGTCATGCTGAATTACTCTCCAAAGCCTTATGATATTCTTTTTGGGTGACGATGCGCAAAGCCCATTTTAAATGGATAAACTCTCTAGACCCATAAAGTATCCTATTGACCTCATGGACTACATGTCCGCTCAAACACAGAGCTAATTACACCTATCGGTGTGGAGATTCGAACTCATCTCGCGTGCCTAATTCGTATAAGCATCGATCGATAAGTCAATTCCTTCGTGTTAATCAATGGTTATTCCCTTTTGCGTGCCTCAATTTTTTAAACATCTCAATTTTCAAACATGTGCTGTGTGAATGAAATCCTCATCAGGAATCTAATCCGGTCAACGTTTTGCGTGGTTACTAATCATTCATATTCTCCCGTCATGGTCCTTTCGTTTAGCAAATTAACTAATTCGCCAGACCAAGCAATCTCGTTCGCCTCTGCTCGTTCAATTTTTAGGATAAGGTATACTCGATTGCACTGAATTGTTCACCGCATGCGGCTGTCTCGCACGATGTTGACTCCCTCGCTTGGCAAGGGATAATCACACCAAAAATTGTATTTAAAAAAAAAACTGCCCCATCCAGCATAAATATCTCTTAACTTTTTTTTTTTCCGTGACACCAATAACTCAAATTCCTGTCAATTAGTAAAAAAAATACCTTCCGTCCGTGCAGCCGTTAAAAATCTCACGTGGCAGCATGCGTGGCCGTCAGAAATCTGAAGTGGCCACGCATTTTGGATTCTTAACGATCGTTATGAACGGAACATAGATTTGGAGATATTGATGAGACGTAAAGAAGGGTTTTATCATTTGTTGATATTTCGAAACAGACAACGAAAGTTTCGGGGGGAGTCGGCAAATGATTTGGGAGCGGTGGAGGACGAAGTGACTTTTCGACGTGATCCACGTTCTGCCCAATTGCTCAAGCGCTTTTATTGGGATTTTGTCGGGAAGGTACGATACTTTTCATGCATCCGATTCAATTGTGATCTGTGTAAGTCATGAATTAAGATTCGAAGACTCATGCATTGCGCTCACGTTATTCAAGTTTACGAAACTATTAAGGTACGATTTATACGCCCTACCGATAAAAAGCACAGGGATTCCCGGAAAGCCGCATCGGCGAGAGTCTCAAAGGGGCAACGCTCTTCGGATGCTATGTGACTTTTATAGTTCTAGCGTACATTTTATTGATAATTTGATCTTAGGGCCATTAATAGTTATTATTGTGTATAATCTCTTTCTATTGTAATTGAGATTTGTGTTTTATATAATCTATTCATCTTATAATTGAGAGTTGTAATAAATAGGTGTGAGGTGCTAATTATAGTAAAATCCTCTGTTAAATGTAATTTTAGTTTAAGAGCGAATTGGGATAAACCTTTGTGTTGCGATTTCTCTTTGCTGCCTTGCTCTTTATTTCTTTGTGATTGTGCTCCTAATCATAATAGAAATAATTTAAATTGATTCGAAAAGACTGTTCATGTGTTTCAACAGTATTAATAGGAATCATTTCGCATAAAGTTTCTACGTATCACTTGAATTATGCTATCTTCACTTGATGTTAGCTAATTATCGCCATCGGTCGATGTGATTAGGAAACTAACTTAACATTGACTAGTTACGAACATTTACCTCATGAACCTCCATTTGCGTCAGTTTTACTAGTCTTGGGGCCAGAATGAGTATTTACCACCATTTTAAGGTGACGTTGAACAAATTAAAAGTTCGGAGCTTAACATTACAAATTGAGTCAAAATTCATGAATCATATTGAACAAATTAGAAGTTTATTGATGACATTGCAGAATGGAGCAAAGTTTACGGATCATTTGTACCAGTGACGATCTAAGTGTTGAGTAATATACTTGCCGAAGGAAAGCTTCAAAAACTTAAGGGAATGAGGGAATGCTATCCCCCCACTCGGAATTCATGCATCGTCTCCAATTCGTGTCACCTCCACCTCTAGCCTATGCCACTGGGCAAGGGCACCCGAGGCCAAATTTTTGAAAGCCAAAAAAAAAAAAAAGAAAGAAGAAAAGGCCCCCCACAAATGCCTTATGCTTTGAAGTCAAACGAAATCAGTAGAATTGTCTCTTCAAATAATGTATTTGTACCTATCATTAAGATATAGTAGATGAGAATTGTACACAAGTATACCCTCCTCTCACACTAGCAAGATTCCACGGGACAATGTCCCGAGCATCTAGCAACAATTAGATCTATTTGTCTGGACGTGAGGTCGAACCATCTTGCCACAGGTAACCCTTTAACCTAACCAGTGGAAATGTTGTTCCGGGGACACAATCTGATGTGTTCCGCGTCGCGATTCCAACCGCTCGTTCCGTCCTTCGATGTCAACTCAGTAGACAAATGCCGAGGACAAAAAAAAATTGGACAAGAATACCAGGATGGTCCTGCTGTCCGAATGATCCATCGCGAAACAGCCTAGAGTTTTAGGTGCAGCGACTCAGTTTATTTTTGTCAACTCCGAAAGACGTGTTTACCTAGCAAATGCAGAACAAGACAAGGCAAATAAAGACGCGATTTGAACCATGCATTTGTCGGGCGAGGCTTGGCAAGTGGTTCAGAAAACACGGCCACCGAACGTTCGAAATCTGGAAGAGCCAAAGCAGTAGTCTCTGACGACGAGTTGACCAAAACTGGGAAAGGAAAATTCGCCGATCGGTTTAAACCTACTGTGCAATTTTCAATTTTGCCAACGTAGCAAATCACAATGGAGTTTTTCCAGCCAACTTTCCATGAAAATCGCCATCGCAGCGGTGTGCCATATAAGGCGGCTGAAAATGACTGACTCGGCACGTCAACAATTTCCGACGAAAATTCATCGGAAACTTTATATTGAAATTTCACGATAAGGTTTATAGCTAAATGAGCAAAATTGAAAAATTTAGGATTGAATTGATATATGCTCGATAGGTCTAGGATTAATTCGGTAATTTGTGATACATAAACATGGATAATTCAAGCATAGCTCGCAGCGAAATGCTACGTCATATTATAAATCCGATCTTTTGCTAATACTTCCGAAAGGAGTCCTAAAACTCAACTCAAAAGATGATCAGCTATTCAGACGTTTCTTTCAGGCAATTATGTCTTAAACCTTATGATAAATATATGTTCAGATATACCATTTGTACATTACGGAAAAAAAGTTTTAAGAACTCATTTGCATCTGAGCATAAGTTTCAAGGACCATTTCACGATTATCTGCATGTTTGCGAGTGCTTGACGCATAAGTCGAACTGAACTTCGCTTAAAGAATGCGATACGCCGACAAGATTCATATGATTATGGTTACCTATCATAAACTTTACCGGACGGTCAATAAGACTTTACAAGTACTTAGGTAGCCACTAGCCACATACGCTAAACATCTTACGGTGCAAAAAATAAAACATGCAATTCAAGATCAACTCGTCACAATCTCGATCATCGTCATCATCATGATCATCATGAAAGTTAGGTTTATCTTTCATGATTCACGATCGGAAGTAGTGGGCGAAGACTGACTTGTCGTGCGCGTCCCCATCGACCCCAAACGGAAGTCAAGTAACTAAACGACAGATCAAATCGTGGATGGCAACATCAACCGGTCTTTGACCAAAACGAAAAACATGAAAAAACGGTCCAATCATGTGTTTTTGGTAAGGCTTGCTTGGGGGGCTCCGATTTCTCCTTTCCCGCCTCTAATTATTACAATACTCGCAATTCCTCCGCGTCGTAGTTTGACGATTCTCGTGGGACGAAAAGTGAGGTGGCGGCAGAACGCGGAAGCGCCATGCATGGAATGGAAACGGTGGGGAAGATTGTCTCCACGACCCCACACGCTTTGCTCGACGCACAATTCTTTAGGGTTTGGTCCCCTTGTCCGTGAGCTTTCATCTCGAGAGATAAGGATACAAACAGCTCATAAAACTTTAATTAATTTGTAATTTGGTTTCCGAACTTTAAATATATCCAGTGCAATTTCTGGGCTTTTGATATGTGTTCAATTTTTTAGATGGTATTAAACCTTTCTCATCTCAAAAGTCAGCTCAAAGGATGAAATTTTCCCTCACATTTATAAATCGATCATTATCATTTTTCATAACGGATGTGAAATAACCTCGACAATCTTCCCCTCACATATTGGACCCTGGACTGGAGCCACAACAACCTGTATCTCACTTGTGTGATCGTTGGGTCCAAATTTTTTGATAATATAGGATATGATATCAGTGTTTGGTGATCTTGAGTTTCTATCGTCTCAAAAACTAATTTAAAAGATGAGGCTTTCTCTTTCATACTTATAAAATCGATTCCCAGCACTTTCTATAATCGATAGTGGACAACCTCAATAATGTATGAAAATGTTCAATATTATTTTCTTATTGATTCAGATAGAGGTATAATATTAAATATTTTTACGCGGTTTAGAGATTAAATTGAATATGCATGATATATCAAAAGTGAAATCATATTAAATTACAGTTTTGTGTTGAATAATAGACTCAAAGGTAGACTCTCTCTCTCTCTCCCTCTCTCTCTCTCTCTCTCTCTCTCTCTCTGAGTTCTAATCATTGGAGTGGAGGACGTCGGTCAAGGCTCGAGGTCATTGGTGACGTGGGTTTGTGGCACTTTGCCAAGTGAAAAGCCCTCGACACGTTAATCGGTAATGGATTGCAGCTGGTTGATTCAAAGTTCTTTCATCGTTTTGGCTGGTCCAGTATGGTGCCCACCAATTCGCAATTGGAAAAGCATACCAGTTCTAGAAGAAGCGTGCTGGCTCCGCTTTGAGAGCGCCCCACGATGAGGACTATTTTTTTTTTATTACAGGTCGTGGGAGCGTTGTGCCGGCCGTAAGTAGACCCATCAAACGGGTGGATCTAATTAGATTTGGATCATGTAATAAATGGTGCTCTCCAAATAAATTCAGTTAGCCCTTTTATATTTGGAATGCAAGTTTAGCTATCTATACTCAATCCAACCTATATTTCTAAATTACATTTATTTTTAGTTCAATTTTCAAAAATTCTTACACAAATTGATATGAGAGTGCAAAATGAGTGAGCGCTCAATCGAGTGTAGGTGAGAGAGAATAAAGAAAAGAGTCATAAGGTGGGTTAATTAACTCAAATTTCTAATTTGGCTTTCAATCACAGAGGTTCAAATGGTGAAAAAAGGAACACTATATGTGGATTATATTCATAAGATATTTAACTCAAATTAGTAAATATAATAATCCTTTTTAATTTTTTTTAAAATATGTTCAATTTTTATGTGATGACGTTGATTATCATATCATGATTTGAGTTGAGTATTTATTATGGGGATTAATGATATTTTTACGTCCACCATTCAAATTTACCATAATGAAAATCAAAATATCGATACTAATGGAAGGACTACATTTGATAGTTTTATATAGTTTATGGACTAGATTGGACATTTATCAAAATTTTAGAGATAATATTGAACAAATTAAGCCATGTCGTTATATATTAAGTTAAAGTTTAGAGACCGCGTGTAATTATCTCGTTAAGGAAGGATAGAGGCCCCCCCTAAAAAAAACAATTAGTACTAAGTTTAGGGCTCCCTTGCTTGGTTTTGGGCTCAAAGCCCATGGAAAGAGATATTGGGCTGTACAAAACAAGCCCTTTTTAGTGATGAGTTTCGGCCTATTTCATTTGGTTTTGGGCTCAAAGCCCAATGAAGGAACTAGCTAGGTAGCTACCCGATTGAGCAAACTTGCTGTTTGGAGTTTGGACTTGCATTCATAGCACTCTTGCCAGTTGGCCAGTCGGTCCAAAACTTGCCCATAAATTCTGACTGACGTCGGTTTTCTTTGATTTGAGTTCAGCCACCTGTAAATTTGGAATCTCATTACACAAGGGGATTGGCTATATTAGGACTGGCCATCGGGCTGTGCCTCGACCAATGTTGCTGGGGACATTATTGTGCCAGATCTAGACACGACCCGGCACAAATTCCTGTTCCAAGGCGGAGGGCATGATTGGACCATGTCCTTCTTTTGTTGATCTTGAACGACAAGGCCTGGCACAATTCAAAGTTTTGGGACTGAATTAGCAAAAGTACGATAAATTTATGAATTTCTAAATATTTTTCTCGAAGAAATTGCATCTAATGCTAAACTTGGAAGCCAGTTGTAGTTGCTTTGAGCGACGTTGTGGCTGGACGACGATGCTTGCTGGGGATCATCAGGACGAGGAGATTGGAGAGAAAGAGGACGCCTTTCGCGAACCCTTGAAAGCCCCAAAGAGAGCTCTTCCTCCTAGTGATTGAGATGAGAGAGCTCGTCACTAAAATTTAATTCATTTCCAAGAATATTGATTAGGCATTTTTCATTTTTGTCAGAGTGGAGAAGCAAGATATGACAATCTCAATCAAATGGTTGATGAAGCAACTGAATGGAAAAATTAAGGAAAGAAACATAACCCAAATGATTTTTGAATTTGAGCTTGATATGCAACTATCTTTGAATTTTTAATTTATCCAATATTGTCACGCCCCGAACACCACGAGCACGCAACATCTCGCACAAATACACTGGTCGATAAAGATAATGCGACGTCCCAGGATTTGTCGCTGACCCAAATCGATTCAATTAAATGCGAACGCTAGCGGAAACGACACAATAACCCGACAACAACTGAGTAAGGTAAACAAACGACCTCAACACTTATATACATATACATATTCACATCCTTTATACATTATTCATGCCATTAATTACATCAACCGTACAAGCGATACAAACTAGGTTGACTACACGTCAACAGGATCTATGGTCGGAAGGGCTGTACTGTAAACAAAAGATCACACCCGACAAAGTACACACTGAGATCTACTCGCCTCCACTACTGATATCAGGCAGAGGAACCTCCTCAAGGTCGCTTTCCATCATAACCTCGCCATCGTCAGAGTCTCTCGCCAGTAAACTCTCTTCGGTGTCCATCGACACTGGCATCTCCTCGGGATCCATTACCTCTCCATCCTCTATGACAATTGAAGCATCTATCTCGTCAACGATCTCTGATGAGGTCTCAAATCCATGGTGTATGTTACTCAAAAATCCCTCCTCATCGTGACGTCTCCAAGCAACATAAAAATGCGCTCTCCAAATATCATCCCCTTCATCTACCTAAACTCTAGTAATATATCTAAGGTACATCCGATTCTCACCAAAATAGTACTCCTTCACCTCGGTCTCAATCTCACGCGATATCCCACGACGAACTGGTAGTGGTGTTTTCATGATCACGATCCAGGGTCTGAAATGTGGGGGAAATAACGACAACAATGAGAACACATCTCAGTAAGTTCGCCCCCTAAACCTCGCTTAGGACGACGCGTAACCATGCGACTAAACTTAGGCATGCAAAAGATCAACAACTCAATCACAGAAGTCAAAGAGCTCAACATGCGAATGAACATTTGATAACAACATGCTCGTGCTTCAGATTCACATATTCACACAAGAAATACCACGGTTGCCAATACCACAATTTCCCCTTATGACTCCATTTCCCTGTATCTCTAGGGCCGCCCTCCGCCCCTCAGGGCTAACATTTCCGACTCGCGCTAGTCACCTCAGGTCGTACCTCAGCCTGCGCTACTCGCCTCACGACCAGCACTCTTTTCTCTCCAGCAATCTCGTGCTGAGCACGTTCGGGCGCCCTTATAACTCCCATTCCGCGAGCCTGTTACAGGAACCTCGGGGCTGCCCTCCGCCCCGCGATGACACGCCTCAGGGCTAATATTACTGCTTGACGAACATTTCACACGACAGCCAAAAACATGCCAAAGCAACACGATGCATCTTATGAAATCTTCCCATACATGACAAGTCAGAGACACGCAATTTCAGTCAAGTACTTTAATTCCAAATGAAATCAATAGGCAACGATTCAGTTAAGCACTTTAATTTAATCCCCGGAGTGAACAGTGTTTTCCGGCATGAATAAGGAACTCCGGCAGTGAATAGTATTTTCCGGCATGAATAGTGAACTCCGGTAGTTAATAGTGTTTTTTGAAATGGATAGTGAACTCCGGTGGGGAAATAGTATTTTCCGGAGTGAATAGTGAACTCTGGCAGTAAATAGTGTTTTTCGATCGTGAATAGTATTTTTTGGCACCTCAAAAACGACTCCGATTCGAGCCTCGATTTCGCCCTAGCCTTCGTCTAGCGATTACCTATCATCCTACTCAAGATTTAGGAGGAAAACTCACCAAAATTCAGCGGAGAAGTCCACGAACAAAGCCGGGACCAAAACAGCAAAAATCGATGGGAGACGACCACGCGCAGGGCTGAACGAGTTGGTTCACAAGCTGAAAATCAATGTTTTCACACGAAAATGAGCTTTAGGGGTCACTGGGGTCAACATATATCAATATAAGCCCTATGTGAAATTCGGGTAACAAAGACTAATTCGTCGACCGAAACGGCGAAGCAGTTTTGGAAGGTCAAGCGACCTCCGATCGGAGTGATTCAAGTTGGAAAAGAACCACAAGACAATGAACTACAACATACCCAAAAATCACGATGATCCAACAGTCGATTTTTCGTCGGCGGCCGATTGAAGTTGAGGCCAGAAACTAGAATTCAACCTGTGCAAGGTTCGGTTTTGGCTCTGTTTGAGGGGGTTCCAGGGCTCATATTGAGCTGATTTTTGGTGGAGAGCTTCTAGAGATATAGGTGAAGGTCAGGTTAAAAGGGCGTCTTAAACTGACAACGTTTGGGCAGCGAACAAGCGGCACAACGAGCGACGGTTTTTCCGGCGGCCAAAACCCAAGAGAAAACTAAGAGAGAGAGAGAGCCACGAATTTTATGGGGAGAGAGAGTGATCTGCCACAATAATTGAAGAGAGAGAGAAAGAGAAAATATCTTCAATTATTAGAGGTACTATTCATCCGTTGACCGGCACTATTCATCGGTTGACCGGTCAAAAGTTTTGACCGATGGCGACCGATGGTCGATTGATGTGATTGATGTGATTAATAATGAATGATGAGGCATTTCTCGAAATTTGTGAAATTTCAGGACCGGTCAGGGTTCAATCAGTGCTGATTTGGCTCAATCGCGATCGGAAAAGACTCAGGATACCGCCAAACAATTTTTCTAGCCTCGCTAAAATTACTGACACTCTCTAGCCATGGATTCTAACACAAGACGGGGGCGAGATGGCAATTTCCAATTTTTCCCTTTCCTCTAGGCATTCCGAGATCAATCTGCTCATTCACGCCTTTCTAGGCAATGTCCAAATTCACAACTGTGACACTCATGAGAGTCGATTGTCCTATTCCGGAACTCAATTCGCGGCCTCATTCATAAGATAGCAACTTTAAATAAATTCTCAAACTAACGGGCGGCTTTTTAGGAGTCACGCGTATCGACCAATTGGTCCACGTGCTTTATTCCTAGCTAGCCTTTCCCTTCTGGTTAGTTATCTCGAAATGATTAGTTTCAAGTGAGATCCATTTATAGTACCTCTATAAAATAACCATTCTATTTTCAAATTTCGAAAAAGGGTCGAATTTCAGAATGTCACAAATATGATTCTTGAACTTTTAGTAATGTTCAATCTATTCTCTAAACCATGTGAAAATATCCAATTTGTTGTTATCCCATTAATTCAAATTAATAGAATTTGTTGATTTGACTTTTAGTCATGCACATTTCAATGGTGGGAAAAAAAAATTCAACTCATATTAGAATATAATAGTCCTCTTGATTTGAGTTGAATATTTTTTTATTGGATAATCCACATGTAACTTTATTTTTATGCCCACCATTAATTATACCAGAATGGAAGTCAAATGAATATATTCCATTAATTTGATGACAACATTTGAGAGTTTCATATAGTTTATGAACTAAATTGAATATTTATCAAAATCTTAAGGATCACGTTGAACAAATTAAGCTATGACGTTATATATTGGGCTAAAATTGATAGACCGCATTAAGCAAACCAAAAGTTCAAGGACAACATTTCATATGGGATCAAAGTTCGTAGACTATTTGTGTAATTGTCTCGTTACGAAAACGAAAGAAACTCCCCCAATGATTAATGAGTTTAGGGTTCCCTTGCTTGGTTTCGAAAAGCTAAGCATGCTGCTATTCCTCCTTTGACCCTTGATGGTTCCACCACCTACTTCTCACTCAAACGGCGTGGCTTTCGGTCAGTGCTATTGTTACGTAATCCTCATGAGATGTCTCATGAGCACGGTGATCGACTTGGCATTCCTGTCTCGGTGAAGCAATAAATAATCACGAACTTCCTTTGAATCGACCAGGAGGTCGCGAGGTTCTTGAACGATCTCGTCCAATGATGTCCCGTTCGATGTCAAGTCCGAGTCTAGCCACTTGGCCGGGTTGTTCGGGCGAGCAACCGGGGTACCACGGGAACAACTGGAACATAAGATGGACGGACTGGGAATCAAGCTCGAGTACTTTGGCAGCCCCTGGTACTTCACCTAGGCCGTCTATGCCTTTTACTCTGCGACCCAGCTTCACAGAGATAGATGATATCTATTTACCATTCATCGAACTTGGAGCAGTCAGACCAGTAAAATTTGTAGTAAATTTCTTAGTTTTGCTTTGGCTATTGTCCTCTTAATTCGCTTTAGATTGCTTAAACTTAACTACATCTTCATCACTGCCGTTAGATTACTTGAAAGTAACGATTTGATGAAGAGCACCGTACTCATTACAGAACTTAATGATCATTGTCAACTCAAACGCAGCAGTGATCGCTAATCAGACCATTGATGAAGTGTTGCCTAGATTCCGATTTCACGCACCGGCTAGGTAGATTACATTATCCTATATCAAACCAATCGCATGTCAAGAGTCACGATTTATCGTTCGGACTTTCTCCGATAATTGCTTCCTTCAGCTTTGCCTGACTTCATAGGACACTGTGACGCAATATTGATAATATTTCAAGGTTTAGATTTGACTTGTTTTCTGCATTATAATTGTTGACATCTGAATTTTTGCCAACAAATCAAATATGCAATTTTTGTCAGAAAAGAAATAGTAAAACTATAAACAAAATAACAATAATAATGAGGAGGAGGTTTCAGCTCATTTGATCGCAAATGCATAACCACAGCCCACTAAAATTAGTTTAGACCTATCAGCCCTTAGACCCATTAGGAAAGGAAGCCCACAACATTTGAGAAAAGGGCCCATCCGAATTCCAAAAAGCCTCGGCCTTCCTTCCTTCCTCTCTCTCTCTCGCTCTCCTGACGTCTGTCCTCCGGCGAAGATCCTTCTTCGCCGCGCCACTCTGACCACCCTACCTCCAATCGGCATCATTTCCAGTGCGTACTCCTTCGTTACTTCGCCTTGTCTGCGACTCAAGTTGTGCATCACTGTAGTCAATCCCAGGTAATCATCCTTAGCTCAATTTGTTCCGAGCATCTTGGTTTGAATGATGGCTTACGGTTTCAAAAAAACCTTAGCTCAAAGCAGGAGTTCTCATGTCATCTAGCCTTTCTCTTTTTTTGGTTCAATAGCTGTTTTTGTTTTCCTTTTGTCGAGTATACCTTCATGTTCGATTGCTGTTCATTTGCCATCGAATTTTTCGATTTTTCTCTGGTAACATCGTTCCACAGGACGGCCAATTTCCATTACCTAAGGTTGAATATGTGTCTGGCGCGTCCAGTCAACTAGTTCATTACAAATAGTCTCTCGAAAGATCGGTTACAGATATTTGAGACACAAGAACGAATTTCAAGAATTGATATATAAAGTGAGACAGACTTGGTATACAAAAAGAAAAACCACCCGCTTGATCCTTAGCCCAAAATACCAAAAAACAAAGATGTTTCAATATTTGAAAAAAGGACATCACATCCGATCGAATCCTGCAAGGATCCTTCTGCAAACCAGCTGGTTGTTTAACTTCGAGTCGCCATTATAGACGCCTGGCAGTGGGAGCAGGAGCCGGAGCCGGAGCCCGTGCGGGACTGGGCGGGGAGGCGGGGGCGGGGGCTAGGTTTTTCGTTTCTTAAGGGGTGGCTGGACCGCTCGACCCGCAGGCTGTTTTTGGTTTTTGGTGCACCACCAAAAGACCCAGGGTTTTTGCCGGGGTGGCCGTGCTGCTTGACCCGGCGGGCGCGGCTGCACGGGGGGGTACTTCGGCTTGACTCTTGGTGGCCGTATGGGCTGAGGCGGGTTCATGGGGTGGTGACAAGGCCGCACTCGATCCTCATGAGGTTCCAGCTCATACACAAGATAAATCGGCTTACAGGCTATTCTTCTAAATCGTGCTCTTGAATGAGACATATGAGAAAGAGCGGCGGCTTGTCATATGCATCGATCCCCAAGCGCATCCCATCTTCTGGCATTTCCACGTAGCTAACCAGTTTTGACTTTTGATGTAATCCCGCCGGGCAACTTGGAATTTGCCCACGCACGGAGTTTTCTTCTTTTCTAGGTTTTTACTCCCGTAGGATTTCTCTGTATTCGAACGCGCTTTGCCAACATCAAGCACTGGGAACTGGGAAGGTTTCTGGGGGCGAATGTGTTCTCGGCAAAGAGTCTGCGTGGGAATGTTCTGGCGACATCTGTTCTTCATCCAACTACTCCCCGAACGTCGGAGGTCGTTCTGTACCACCAAAGCAATTTGAACTAGGGTTGGTCCCACCGAAGTCGGAAACCGAGCCGAAGGGACCCGTTCCTAATTCCCCGGTGGTCCGATGAACCTGTGTTCATGTGTTTGAAACATATATTCATATTTTAAATATGTAGAAATATGTCTAATAATTGAGATTTTAAATGATTTTTTCAAAGGTTTTCAAGAAATAAAATTAAAACTTTTAAAAAAAGTTGTTGGTCCTGTTTGGGTGGGCAATTCCACCTTTGGAACTGATAATCAGACCGACAGTTACCGATTCCATTTTTATGGAACCAAGAATTGGTCTGGCATTGCCGAGAACCATACCAAATAGGCTAGTCCAAGAAGGTCCGCGTGGTTCCCTATATGGTCAATTCTTTTTGCTAACCCCTAATTTCAACAGAAATCCTCCTCACCCCTCCCAAAACAGCACACACTGAGCTCTTAATTTAATGTGATAGTGATAAAAATGCACTATGAACTTTTAAATTATATAATGTGATATCTGAACTTTAGCTTTATGTGCAATATGGTTCCCAAACTTTTAATTTGCTCAATTTGATCCCTGGACATTTAGATATCATCCTTCCATCCATTGAAGTTCAAGGACGACATTTAACATTTTTATATAGTTTTTCGAAGCAATTAAAAAATACTATGATGGCTTCATTGCTTTTTGTACATTTATCTCGTTTGTGATTCAGCAATCCCAAAGTTTCTTTTTTTTTTAAGCAGAAGTTTGGGGGGAAGGGGGGCGACAAGAAGATATTGGAAAGCAAAAATACCAATTCAAATGAAAGAATAAGTTCCAACTTTCGAAATGAAGGGGACGAAATAGCAACAAGGGGGATCCACCGAGGAAGATCCTTCTCCTTTCCTTTTTTCAAAAGAAAAGGAGGGTCCAGACAAAATCTTTCCAGTAGTTGACATACACAAAAATGAAATTAGGAATATCTAATCTATATCAAAGAAAGTTTGAACTTTGGAATCAGGGGATGAGTTTCATTCTTGCGAACGTACTCCCTAGTCGAGATACTTAATGCGTTAACTACAGCATTGAATACGGCTCGTACTATTTGTTGACCATAATTCATTAACTCAGTTACCATAGGGAACATATCGTAAAAATCTATGAATAATTTTATGACTGTTTCTTTCTCTTGTTTGATATTTGAGAGAAGTCGTAAATCTAGAATATCCTATTCCTTTTTCTTTCCTTTACAATGAAAGGAGTGCCCATGTAGCATGGGGCACGTGAAATCTTGTGTGAATCAACAAGGACCACCTATCAAGAGGCCTGTAACGATCAACATAAAGACGAATGAGCCGACTTGATATTTTGGCATTACAACCACAAATAAGAGCTTTCGTATTTTTACTAGTTCGTATCTTCCGAGAAGTTAGAAAGGGTTGATGAATCATTGGTTTAAGTTTAACTAAATAACTAAATAAAATAGATAGACTTTTCTCTTCAATCATCATTTACATCTAGAAAGCCGTATACTTTGAAAGAAGCTTGTACAGTTTGGGAAGGGGTTAACATGTGAAATGGGTGCATAAGGATATTATGCTCAGCCTGGAATACAATCATGAAGTTGAAAGTACCAGAAATTTCGAGAGGCATACCATTAGAAAAAAGGAATCAAGGGGTCTTTCCAGATATATTACTCAAAAGAATCGACACAATATGCGTAGTCAATTGGAATTGAGAAAATTCTATCGCTATTGTTGGGGTTTATCGAGACTAATGCTATGAGCTTCCAGAATCCAAGAATCGTTCAAGAATTTACAGTCACATTTAATAATTAAGGTCATTTCGGGACAAGTGGATTATTTATGATGAAAAGGAGGAGCTTCAAAAGAATGATTCGAAATTTTTACAGAGTGAAACCATTTTCATCCATTAAATAATAGTTAATTACTTTTTTTTGGTCGGAAATAGTTAATTACTTGAAAAGTCTGTTTTAAATTTTCAAGTTGCAAATATTTAGTTACCAAAATAGGATTATGAGTTATTAAATAGGTAAAATGGAATTTGTCCATTTTTCGGGGTTTCAAAGGCACGTGAAAACACATAAGAACTCTTGAATGGAAATGAAAGAACTAGATTTTATAATGATAAAAAAGAATACTTGCCGAAAATATATGATCTTTTTTTGAATGGGCCCTATTGTGGAAGGGTCAATTTTTTTTTTCATCCCTAATCCTAAACCTAAATAAAAATTCCATAAAAAATTACATCGAGATAGGTTGGAGACTCCAATGGTGGATATCGAGCATGATAACTTGTATGATGTTCTATATCTCCATGAATCTATAAACTTTTGCTTGCATTGTATTATTTGGTCTACATACCCTCTATTTCTAAGTTCGTAGCCTTCAACCCAAAAATTATTCCGAGGGTCTACAAGAAGATAAAAAAAAATATATGAAATTCTATCAAGAATTATATACAAAAAAAAAATATGAGAATATCCTCTGGTGTGGAGGGATCATTTTCTCACGAGAGTTAATGAAAAGAATTACAAAATGGATTGCTATCTATGCCTAGATCGAGGATAAATGGAAATTATATTGATAAGATTGGAATAGAGAAATGCATGTTAAATGCACCTATAATGGTGTTCAATTATCCAAAACCGAATTTCCGAAAAATTGGTTGACAAACGGTATTCAAATAAAGATCCTATTTCCTTTTTGCCTTAAACCTTGGCACGGATCTAAGGTGACACCCTCCCAGAATTTTTTTATTATTTTCTTGTTGATTGTCAATATAGAATCATGCACATACTATTCAATATCCAATTTCTCCAATTTCTATAAGGTTTCTTTTTCTCCATCAATGACCAAGCCCGATAGGGAAATCCCAATGAATCTATTGGAGAACCAGGGACTCAAATAACATTAAGAACTTTTTATACCGGCGGAGCATTCACAGGTGGTATTGCCAAGCATGTACAAGCCAAATACTTTATTCTATGGATGAAGGATCTAATTGATCGAGAAAGCACCACTCGTTCACTTATGTTTTCTCATAAGAATTGAACGAGGAGTCGTATGAGGTGAAAATTTCATGTACGGTTCTATAGAGTGGCAATAAGGGTGACTTATCTGTCAATATTTCAAATCCTGTTGCAGCTACATAAGCCCTTCCCAGTGCCATAAATAACCTACGAATATGAAGAATCGTAGTTATATTGCGAATATTTTAGATAAACCTCATAAAGAATTAGAAGGATTAGTATACTACGATGTGTGAGCAGAGCAAATGAAACACGTCCAAAAGCAAACTGACCCCTTGAACTGCTACGAAAAACACCATTGATCGGGTCATGTAGGAAAAAGGTTCAAGTCTACTGGTCTATTAGGATGAATCATTGGTTTAAGTTTAACTGAATAACTAAATAAACTGACCCCTGACGTCCTTGAATCGATAACCATCTTTCGACTGACCTAGCCTCTTTCGTGGCCGTTGACACTTAAATTTTAATTTCAATTTTCATTTATATATTACAAAAAAATGAGAATCTATTCTCACAAAAAACATTTGCTCATAATTTGCATATTTTATTTCATGCATTGTATTTGCATCAATTTAAACTGGTAGAGAAACTAGGCTTAAATTGAAGAGGGACGGACCTAAGTCTACTTGAAAATTTGGTTAGCCTATGGTAACGTCTTTATTGAGCTGAAAATTCAAAGAGTCCTAACTCATTATGACTCTTCAATATTCTGAATCTAAGAGTTTTAAATAATTAAAAAATTCTTAAATTTAGAATTTCTAATTTAATGACTCTAATCTAATCCTACCTTAGCTACGTTTAATCCAATGGTCCATAATAACTCATACTCCTACTAGGATTAGGATTGGTCTTAACTCTATATAAGTAACCTTAGCTTTAGGGTTAAGGAGAGAGGAGCAAATTTCAAAATTTAGAAAATCCAAAGACAATAGCCGACGAGGAGGAGGAGTGTTTGCTGGAAAAGGGAGGAGCATGGTCAAAGGTCCTTTTGACTGAATCCTCTGCCAATTCAAGTCCACCACGTCCAAAAGTAAAAAAGTCGTATGACTTATCCCCTTGCAAATTCCACCGAGTTCATCTATAAAATTGAGTTCTTTTATTATTTTATTTTTTCTTGATTGCCACGATTCTTGTCCCACAAGAGCTGTAGTCGCGCCATCCCGAAGGCATTCACAAGCAATCCGAATGCCAACATTGGTGTCCATCGCAGATTCGTGAGCCATCGCAAAGTCTAGCCATGCGAATCCCTCTGACGTTCGGTCCTCGTCCTTAAGCTTGTTGCTGTTCAGTGCCCATTTTGCCTCTGTTTAGTGCAGTTTTTTCTGCTGATCGGTGCCTAATACTCGTTGCCGTTTAGTCCAATTCTCTACTGCTTTTCAAGGATAAAAATCTGCTGTTTTGGAGTTATTTTGCTGCTGTCCAAAGTCAAAAACAGCACTGTTTGAGTAGCTTTTCTCGTCAAAGTCTTGGTGCAGATTTTTAGAGCAATACAAGGTAACTTTCTCTACCTTTTAATTGTAAGTTGATGCTTATTTGATTGAAAATTTGCATATATGTCCTGATACTTTACAAGCATTTGATATCTTACAATTAAAATTGAAAAATTTTGACTATAAAAGTTGAAGTTTTTTAACAAACAAAAAAATCTGATTTTTTGGATGCTTAACTCTTATGGCCAAACTTAGCACAATTTATATGAATTCAAAATCTTAAACCCAAACCCAAACAGGTTCTATCCATGGCCATTTGGATATGATTTTTTCGGATCAATAAAAAGGGAAAGTTAGCCAATTCGATCTATAACCATTTAAATCCGATTCGTTATCTTCCCAAATCAATTTTTTGGCTTAAGGAAGTGGATTTTTTTTTTTTTTGAAAAAAAAAATTCAAGAGGATTATCCGTGAATTGTATTGTGGTTATCATGTTTTGGATATTCATTGATTATCATGTTTGTTTTGGATATTGTCTTATCTTATTTGAAATTTCATAAAAAAAAATTTGAAAATTTTAATAAGATATGATTTCTTAGAAACCTTAGGCCCTTTGTCACAGCCTTGAGCTTCTGCGTTAAATTCCTCTCGGTCAGACAAGGAGCATTCCAGGCTTCATTGATAACTTCTCTGCATTCTTCATTGTCAAGCCAAAAGGCTAAAAATTTAAAATCTCTCTTTCTTTTCACTTTGTCGGGTTGTAAAGTCAATAAGAGGAGGCTTTGGTCAGACCCCTTTGTCGGGAGTGCAAGACCTTCAGCTTCAGGATTTATCACTCTCCAGTCAAGGTTGCATAAGGCCCTATCAAGACGCTCCCCGTATATTTTCATCCCCTTCTCTTTTATTGACCAGGTGAAGGCACAACCTTGGCTATCAACATCAATGAGAGAACAATTTTCTAGAAAGTCTCGAGAGGCTGAAATTCTGTATTTTTCGGCCATACGTCTCCCTTCCTTCTCCCGATAATTCAGAACTTCATTAAAATCTCCCAAACAAACCCAAGGCATCTCATTTGGTTCTCGAATACTACGGATTTCCTCCCAGAGATGAATTCTTTTCTGAAAAATGTACCGAGCATGAACAAAAGTGATCCTCATCTTCTTCTCATTAGCCACTTCTTTGCAGTTTAAGTCCAGGAAACATTCTGAGTATGAGTGAAAGGTGATTTCAGCTCTCTCATCCCACATCACAGCCAAGCCACCAGCAGATCTCGAGGGATTAAAAACCCTACGATTCTGAAAATTCAAACTTCTTTTAATCCTTTGCACAAACAATTCTCTATTTTTGTTTTGTCTCCATTAGGAACACCACAGTAGGCTTGAATTGAGCCACAAGGGCTCTTAGTTCTTGAATTGTCAAGGGTGTGCCCAACCCTTGACAATTCCAACATGGGGCATTCATTCTCCTTGGGGGTTAGCCTCCAAAGCCCAACCAGCAGATTCCTCAGTCAGTTTCACCGGTATTTCCAGTAATTGAGGAAGAATCCTGACCTCTTTCTCCAACAAGCATTTTGTTGAACATGTGTTCAGCACCAGCAGGAGACTCTTTCTCTAAACAAGCATTTTTCAGCACCAGCGGGAAACTTCTAGCAAGCAATGGAGAAGGAACAACAACAAGGCAACGACGCAAATTTTGCTGCAGCGGAGGGAGGTGAAGCATAAGTTGGTGGAGGTAATGGAGGGCCAAAAGGCGCAATGGCGGAGGGACGTTCTTAGGCGCTTGTCGAGTGAAGGAGAAACAACAACCGGTAGTGTTCTTGGGCGTGTCGCGGAGAGTGTGGAATCACAGAGACGAGGGGTGGTGGAGGAGATGGAGGAACGGAAGCACAACAGCTAGGATGAAAAAACTCTCAGTTTGAAATCGAGAGAGGAAGCTCCCGTGAAGGGAGAGAAAAGCTTATCCGCGTTGTTGGGGTTAAAGAAAATTTTGAGTTCGACCAGTTTTTTTTTTTTTTTCGGTCGAAGAGTTTAGAGGTTAGAGAAGAGTGAAAAAGGAATTCGGTTTAAAATAGAAGCGAACTTCAATCGCGAAATGGCAACATGAAGAATGGTCAACCGCTACCATGTCCAGTGCCAGCACTGGTAACTTCTTCAACCGCCAGTATTTTGACAGTTTTCACCTCTCTACATAATCCACCAGTATGGAAGAAAATCCATCTTTTTTCAATGAAATACTCGAATTATCGGCCAAGATCTGATTTTCATGCTTGGTTACTCCCCAAAGAATGCACACAATACATGGAATACGTTGACTCCCCACCAAATAGGGTCCACGGAATGAAAACTATTTTTATGAAGGTTTTGGCCTAACCTTATTTTAGCCATCAACCGAAGAGCTCCTTGCAGAAATACTACATCCCCTTATGAAATCGAGATGGTTAAAAGTGATCTTAGCGCACATTCACGTATGATAATAAAAATAACCTTGTTCCTGAAAAAATTCCATAAATAAACCGAAACACACTACTAGTAACTGAACTACTATTAGATAAGTATCCATCGAGGTTTAAATAGCCAAGTACGACTAGATTGCGATACACTTGTACGTGATTTTCAAGTCATTGCCAGTTAGAAAGGTTCGTATGAAACGTTGATGATGGCTAGGAACTAAATTGACATTGAAAATTTGTGGGTTAGGGAAGACTTGTGTAAAAAAGAAATAAATAATACATGACAAATTTTTCTTAAACAAATCGCCTCCTTTGCTATTAATATGGATAAGTACGGTGCTAGGAATTATCTATCCGAAATCAACGGTGATGAAGGCGACTTGTGCACGAACAGATTAAATAGCTGCGTATCATGTACACGAGCCCAATTCGAGGTTTTCCCCCATTAAAAATTAGTTTGATCCAGAAACTTAAGTAGTCATTGGAGAGAGGGAGATCGTGTGTACAAAGCCCGGACAAACCCCATAATTTAGTAATACGAAATGCTTTAACATCTACCATTGATTGATTGCTGATTGTACAGTTAACTCATGATGTACAGTTCAATTAACAGCAGTGCTAAGTAAAATAATTGCCTCATAGCGAGGACAAGACATCATCAAAAGCACATAATCACATCTATCATTCTAAAACATTCGAGATCACATTTACATTTTTGTCTCAACTAGTTGATGTGAGGGCAGCTGTGCTTGCCCCATTTTTCAAAATGTCCTCCCAACATAAAAGCCCCTCAACCAAAAATTTTGTCAATTTTCTTCAAAATGTTTCCTACCATCACGTCCTTCATTTTGGCAGCTAATGAGGCCCAGACAATTCCAATCTTGAACAGCTGTTAAGCATTCATTACATGAACTATCAATGACAAGCACGGCTTAGCTTTTGCATCTTGATTTGTTTCATTCTAGCAGCATTAAATAATTGCCTAGTTGTCATATCAACACGAATCATCACTGAACAAATTTTGTCCTGATTATGCGCTAAAACCCGTTTCTTGGCTACCGCAAACTCATCCTATCATCGGATATCTTTGTTACAATTGTTGCATCTTAATCGTCTTTTTTTCTTACCTCCTCTCCCCGTCTTTCTCTTTTCTACAGGTGCTGCTGGCTTCACAGTAGAGCAAAGAGGAAGCAAAAGAGAGAGAGAGAGAGAGAGAGAGAGAGAGAGAGAGAGAGAGAGAGAAGATTCACAGACGGTTCAAGTGTAATTAATCTTCTTGCTCGTCGCTCCATTTCTTGACAGCTTGCAACACTGCCTGCTTCACCACCTGAGCGTCTATGTTGTCATGCCCATCTTCCTGAAAAAGTAGCCAGTAATTTGCACTTAAAATTCCCATAAGAAAGATACAAATATACTCTTGCAGGTAAACAAAGAAAGTATTTCAATATATGCATCTTAAAGCAACTAATTCAGAGTAAATTTTTTTCGGTCGACATTGGGACGCACTATGGCGTAGATAATCATACCGCGCCATCAGGAACCGCATTTCATGTTAGCTAGAAAAGGAATATGGTTGCGAGGGGGAAATAAGGCACGAAGTCAATTTGATAAATAAGCATGGCAATACATTTCAATGATTATTATAAAGAGGGGTAATGCATTTTTCACATGAGTCAACTCCACGTGTGCATGACTAAGTTTAAGAAATGATCGAGCGGCAGTCTTTAATCTACGGTGAGAATAGCAGTCTATTTTGGTTAATTGTGCCCATAAGTTTATACAGGTAACTATCCATCTTATAGCAAATGCAATTTTCATGAGATCAAGCACGTGAGAGAAATTTTTCCGCCGCGATTGTACGGTATAGAGAAGTCAATTTCACTTCAATGGGATCGAACATCAAGTCAAGATCAAATGGAGACACTTCAGATTTGGAATATTCTATTTCTTACTTCTCCTCCAACTGCTTCTAAATGGAAATTCTCTGCACAAGAAACCCTAGCATCCAGAACGTTGAGCCCCAGCTCCTCAAAGGCTTCAAGTATGGAAACAAGCAAACCTGGGCAGTTCTTTTCCGAATACACGTTTATCCGGAACCCCTTCTCTTGGCTTTCCACATCAACCTCCTGAAAAAAATCACAAGCCAATCCCTATGTATATCATAATTTCAACCATTTGTATTTAAGATTCTTAAGGCACCTAAAGTGCTTTAGATCCACTTATAGATGGAGGGAAACTAAATGAATATAAAGAAAAACACATAACACTCTCTGTAAGACAATGTGGGGAAGACAACAACAACTTCAATACCTCTTCTCACGTGCAAGCACCCTCTCGCACGTGTAAGTCGGATTACGAGTGGCACGTGAAAATAAGGGATGGGCCCACATATGCAGATAATACTTTCTCTGATGCCATGTTAAAAATCCAATCCAAAAACTTAAACTAATAAATAAAGGGAAATCATATGAATATAAATAGCATATAAGACTCGTTGTAAGGCAATATGAGACAACAACTTCAACAGAAAGAATTTGCTGATTAGTACCGTAGAAACATATGACATGGGTTTAGTAATTATGGTCGTTATAGCAATCGAGTCTTGATCGTGTCATGAGACGATCAAGGGCTTGCGTAAAAAGTTCTCTAGGCGTAAGTAAACCTAATGAAAGTCCACTACTTCTGCAATATGTGTCTCGCATTATTCCGGGCATGTGATCGACGATATACACTAAGACGTACCATGGGTAAATCTTGATCTGTCGAAGTTCCGAGTTCCTCATTTAGCTTGTCTATCTTTTCCTTCAACTCCTCTATGTACTTGGCTGCATCCACAATGATTGAAGTTTTATTGACCTGCCAAATGAGCAGCTGGTGTTTAGTCGACATACAAAAATGGAAATTACGAGTATCATCTACGCGATGAAGAACTTGAGTTCCCTAGAGAAATCATCGACCAAACGGGCAAATTTCCATAGAAAGGCGTTTTTGGTGTTCACGGCAAAGAACAATCAGAACTTTTTCGCATCTGGGTTTTCTATTCTTTCACTTGTGCAGTGCTTTACAGGGTACATGGATGATGGATTCGACTACTTACCGCGCTGGAGTTGGTGACGGCACGAAGTTGCTGCAACTTCTCGTAGAGAGCCGCTCTTCTTTGCTCGCGAGAAGCCATGGCTTTGAAGCTCCAAAGCTGGTATCAGCTTCTGGGTTTTCTTCCTCTTTCGGTGCTTCTTTCCGATCAGATGGAGCATCAAGAGATGAGCCATTTTTAAATAGCGTGTGTGAGCTCACAAATAACCTAACCTATCTCATCATTTGTTTGTTTTTGGCACGAGGGCCTCCGTTTCTTTATAGCCTAATACGCCACAATGATACCCATCGAGTGTTTTGCATATTTATCAGGGTGAAATTACTTGTTGCCCCCACAGTCCATCTAGATTTGTTTTGTGGAAAACTCTATCGTTATTTCTTGTCTTTGTTTCCTGAATAATGGAAGATGAGAGAGAGAGAGAGAGAGAGAGAGAGAGAGAGAGAGAGAGAGAGAGAGAGAGAGAGAGAGAGAGAGAGAGAGAGAATTTGTTGACTTGTCCTGAATTGGTCTAGAACTTCTAAATTAATCACCAAGAACATAAAAAGTAGGAATCCCTTCTTAATTTGGTTGTATTTGATTATAAATCTAGTCATTATCGGATAGTACGAGCAAAAATTATGTGCTAACCATAAAAAGAGTATATACTCAAAAATCAAGGTCACCTTACTAAAAACAGAAAAACAATAGTCACTAGTTAGCCCCCCCCCCATCCCAACCCCCTCTTCTTTTCTCTGGTCTCATATTCAAACTATAAAGAGTATAAATTCACAAATCAAGTCACCTTACTAAAACAAAAAAACCAAATAGTCACTAGCTAGCCCTTTCTCACTCTCTCTTATATTCAAACCCTAATGACCTCTAACCGTTGCCACCGTATTTGATGAAGCCACATTCTTCAAGTTCAAGCCCCCCCCCCCCGGGGCGTCTCTCTCTCTCATGCGTGCGCATTGCCATTTACCTTAAGTGCAACAAGATCTACCCTGTTGCCATCTTGAGCACCCGACTGATTTGCATCGATTGCAGCAATCCTCTCAACCTACACATATTGAGTAATTACCAAGGCACAAAGGTTTTGTCTTCTTCAGGGTGACCCCAGGAGAACAAACAAGTACAGTGATTTGGAAATAGGATGGCTCTGACACCTCAAGAATAGCCGAATGTGCGAAATAAATGGCATGTGGAATCAACAACGGACCTAACCAGCTTCAATACGTACCATGCCAATAGTTTACAGTCGATTACGTAGGAAACTTAGGCATGTAGAGCATCGGGCCAGTTGGGATGCGTACAAAAATTGAAATTCCACTGGCAATCTCGAATTATGACACAGCTAGCATTGATTCGAATCGAACTCAATTTTGTCTTTTTGGTAATTACACAACACGGTTTATTATTCACATGTGGAAACAAACTCCGACAGCCGGACTACAATCACATGTAGTTTTTCCCGCTTGCCGATTGTGGTCCATGTTGCATTATTCCCATCAAAATTTCTTTTAAGTAATTGTGATTAGTTAGACGTAGCGGGATTGTTTAGGTGATAAGATTCGATGGTCAGGGATCACTCAGAAGGTCATTCGACCATTCGTTTCCCCACTAGGTGCTCACGTGAGCTACTTAGTTAACAACTTCGGCATGGACCATGAGATATTCCTCATCCCTATAACAAGCTGGGGTTTACATAATCATTAAGATTCTATATAAAACTAAACCTCAGCTTGGCCGTGAGTTCGACTCTATGAGAAAGCAACATAGCTGACATGTGTCAGGATTAGGTGCAGAAACACAACGTAATAGAAAGTAAAGGTGATAAAGAGAAATCAAGACACAAGACTTTATCTTGATTCACCCTTAAATGAGGGCTGCATCTAGCATGAGATTCCACTATAATTAGTATCTCCCACATTCCTATTACAACTTTGAATTAGAAGAGAAAGAGATTATATGCAATTATTAATGGGTCAAAACCCAAACTATCGATTAAATACAATTGATGAAGAATATGAACCACATCCCCACAAAAAAATTTAAAATATTAATTTTCCAACAATACAGCCTGTAACAACATCTACAGCGAAAAAAAAAGGGTGTCGCGGCTTTTATGAGGTTTTTGGTGAACTCCTCAGAGTTGTAACAACTTATATCCGTTCTTTGCGGAACCGTCTTACCCAACTTTGACTTAAATAAGTCTATTTGGTTTGGACCAAATACGACCCGATTCATCAATTTGACTAGTCTACTTCGCAGTAAGGGTAAGCCTATCATTTGCAAAAGGACCACAAATCCACGATCGACAATAATTACATTAGTATGTCGTTAGTTTCCTTTTTTTTTTTCCGTCAAAAGTATGTTGCTAGTCCGGCTAATAGATATATCAAAAGGTTTCCCGTGATTGTCAAAAAGCATTTAAAAAAGGAATTACCGTAATGTTGTTATCTGGGGTAAGGTGTATCAACTAAGGTTAGGGAAAAACTAATGCAGGTAAGGTGGACCGACTCTGCCTTCCTTAACACGGAATCAAATATAAAATTGCCTATTTCCAGGATTGTACTTAGGCCACCAATGGATGATAGATCTCACGCTTCCACCTCTACCGGTCCACCTAAAAGGCTGACCAAAATTCACGTAATTGGAGGGTTAACACATGCGTTGGAAACTTGATCACCTTGAGGCTCGTGAAATCACTTTGCCGGTCTCATAGACCAGTTAAGTTCATACGCTTACCTTATGCAGGTAGCCCCTGTTTGGAGTTGTCCGGATGCGATCAATTGAATTTTAATCGTACGAATTCCGGTTTCTTAAGTTGGAAATCCCTTGACGCCCTAACCTTGCGCCAATCCTCTTGAGGCAAATGGGCGACGTTTTATACGTGTGGGGAATGTTAAGTGCGTGAAGTGACATTTAGCATTTGGCCACAACAATGGAGAAAAGAAAAATGAGTGACATTTTGCATGGCTAACAAGAGAGAGAAAGAGATGAGCCCGTGAGAGGTTTTTGGAGGGATTGACAGCTAAACAACATTTGACGCTTCCTCAGAAACACCTCTCTTGCACGTCCTATCTCTCGACAGATTCCCTTCCAATCCCCACCCATAATGCCCCTTCCCTCCCTCCGGAAAAGAATGTCTTGGCATTTCATATTGCAACTTGCATTCTTTGCCCCCCTTCGCCATCCACGTCCAACACTTTCCATTTTGGAACATTTTGCATCCTGGAGAAGAGAACACGATGCGACGCTACCGAGGGGGACCAATAATGATGTTTTGTATCTGGGTGTTGATGAAATGGTGCAATTGTGAGGCATTTAACGGTGGATGTCCTACATAATTGAGGTCTCTTGAACCTGCAATTTTAAATAGAGATCGAAATGGCACCACAAGTTGGACTTCATCATGCTAAGGATAGCTAGGATTTCCAGAAGAATATGCCATTTGCTTGACGAAAAATAAAAAGGAATAACCAAAATTGGAGTGGATGAAGGTGAAGTAGGCCCACATTATCAATATGCGATTTTCATGCCCTAATTACCACAATTAGGAATATTCCCCCCCACCCCTCTCTCCACAGTGGAGGCCGCCACCGATCTAAGGTTGCACCCTGAAGGTGATTGACCTCAAGCGATCTAGAACAAAAGTTTCCTAACATTAGGATAACTCCGATTCACAAGGGCTTTTATGAGATAATTATCAGAAAAAATCCTAGATTTATTTGAAGTTTCACCAGTTCATTCATAAACCTTTCGATTTGGCCATCGTAGCCTTAAACCCTTTGCCAAGTTGTGAATGTAATCCATTTGATCAATTATGATAAAAAAAAAATAGTGATATGGATGCCGATCGTCCTATGTAGCATGTCCGGCATTAGGAAAGTCGACCTGACGTGGACAATTCTTTTTACTTTTTAATTGTTTTCTCGATTTTACTATTGTTACTATTATTACTATTTTTTTATTTTCTTTTCTTCTCTTTTCCCTTTTTTCTTATTTTTTTTCCATTGTTTCTGGCAAGGGTTATCGGAGCTCGCTGACCACTATGCAGGAGCCATGAAGCCCTCACCAACCGTTGATGAGGATCGCGGCCCTTCCTTGACATTGCCAAGATCTGGCCAAGGCAGCCTCGCCCACGGTCGAGATGGACTTGTCGATGGCCAATGAGTTCCGACAATTTTCGTGGGCCACAATATATGAAAAAAACACGAAGGAAAAGAAAAATAATTGATTAAATAAAAAAATACTGAAAACTTTAAAAAAAAATAATATCACTATTAGAATTAGTCACGTCATGTTGGATGGCTCTCATTCACAATAGCGATTTTCAATCAAATTTGATCGAATTTGCTACATTGACAAATTGTCAAAATTTTTGCGACTAAATTAGTCAAATTAAAAGGTTTAGAGCTAAATTGACACAAGTAAGATAGGTACGGGACTCTTTTCGGTAATTTTGTTTTCCATTTTTTTTTATCAATAATTACTTCGACAGAGAGGAATAAGTAAGGTGGCGACAACGTTGAGGAGGCGGTGGCGCAATTATCTGGAAATTGATCTCGTGACAACCTAATCCCCGCCTGCCATTCGTTCTCCTTCTTGGCACGCAAATCCATCCATCATTAAATGTTATAATATAATAGGCAGGTGCACGTGTGACGTGTTAATCTTGGAATTATGCATGATTGCGTTGTCCGAGGCTAAATGGTAGTCGAGACCAACGGGGCCATTTTCAATATGTCCAAGTGCCTAACAGTTCACATGTGTTTGGTCAGGCGGCTTGGATACAGAAGATTTAGCAAGCATCTTTCCTTTTCTTTTTCTATGTATTGGAATTGGGGTTTTCCAAAATTTTCAAGTCGCCAGAAGAATTATCAAAAAAAAAATCTTAATTTTATTGTAATTATGTTAATCAATCCTAAACTCTCTTTTTTCCCATTCAGTCTCAATACATCTGATCAATTTTTGCTGGTCAGCATCTTTTATTATTATTATTATTGGAATTGGAGCTTTCCAAATCGCTTGATCATGGTTAAGGCTTGACGTATAAGACAATTGAAGCATGCCCAACATGAGAACTCTCTCTAATACGACGACACGCGATGACATGAAGAGCACGCTGTTGTGATGAAAACGATGACTAGTGACGAAGAAATTAAGAAATCGCGCCAGGTTACCAATGAAAGAGCTTGAGAATCTCTACGTTTTTGTCCTAAGTCCAACAATGCAAGTGTGGTAGTTTTCCGTTGGAAACCGGATGGCCGACGAAATATCTTTTATTGAAATTCATTTTTCAATTTTTATAAAAAGGACACGGGTTTTGTGGCGGTTTCGATCAAGAGTTGTACTGTTGGAATGCAAGAAAAAAAGATGCTTCAACGGAATTTGAATCAACGATGAAGCCCGATGACATAAAAAGCTCGACCGGAATTTAATTGATGACAACGTATAGTCACAAATATAGGATGTCAAAAATTTAATTGGCGAAAAAGATCTAAAAGCTACAAGATACACGTTGGAATATAATCGACAACGAGGTACCCAAAAACAACAATTAAAGTACAAGAATTGAAAAATAAAAAATTGTGAAAAAGTAAAGATAAGGATAAATTTCAAAAACGTTGAACTCTTTGATTGATTGATCGGGCTTGCAAAGAGCATGAAATGGCTGTTTATAGCTACAATCGACGGTTGCATGTAGGGTTAAACCTTTGGAATTGGGATAACAAATAACCTCCTATTGGTGATTACAAGAAGTTGTGTTATCGACTAACTCCTATTATCTAAAGCAAATATCCACAAGAAGTTAAAAATCACTAAATTAGCTGCAACAAAATAAAACAGCCCAGCAATTATGCCATCGTAGTGATTTCCCATTGTTGCTGACTTTATGGATTAACTTCTTAAATCTTGATAAAGGCTCTCGTCGATAACTAACGTTGTCGATAACTTCCTTAACGAGATCCCGATTCTTTTTAAATTGTCGATTCTTCTATTCATTATTGATTAAACTCTACTCTTATTGACTAAATAACAAAGACAAAATTGATAATTTTTACGTCAAGAGATATATCTCAATTTAGGGGTATCAAAACTGAACTGAAAAATCAAACCGAAATTTGTTGTATTTTCTATTTGGTTCGAATAATGAGAAATAACAATTCTTTTTTTTTCCTGTTCAATTAACCTGTAATCAAAATTCTCAACAAACATTGAACGCTCAATTTAAAATCTCTCTTTTGAAAAAAAAAAACCCTTAAAATCTCTCTTCTTCGTCACTCCTCTCAAAATTGCCCTGTACCCTAATCTTTGTCTCTCTTCTCCATTCCGAAAATCTAAATATCGATTCATATTCGATTCGATTCGATTTGGATTTCCTGAAAATCCTAACTAAATCAAATAGTTGGTACCCCTACGTCCGATGCCGAAGCATTGTCTCTAGCAAGGTCAAGCGACTTAGTCATTGGCAAGTGACGCCTCGGCAAGGGTCATAACGCTCACTGTTCATTGTGGTACCGATTTCGGCACCCACTTCGTAATGTTCACCGTTCGATGGACTCGGGGGAAGATAAACACCCCCGCTTCCTCCCGTCCGTCTCCTCCCAAAGGACTCCAATCTCTCTCTCACTCTGATTTGCAGAAAGCAGCCATGTCAATAATTTTATGGTGTTAGTAATTGTTGTTGAAATTCATTTGTAAAATAAACAAAAAGTGCCCTTTTCCAATCTCACATAGGATGGAAGGAAGATTGTAAATCTCTTTATTAGTCAGAAGGTTACTATGATCTTTCAAAATAAAGAAATTGATAAATGGGCTAGATCATACCACTAGCACGCTTCCACGGTCGCAGTTCAAAATTAGCGCTATTCAACACTATTTTTTTTTATTTTCGAAATTATAATATAAAAAGTAACTGTTGAATCTTCCTGAAACAATGCGACTGTTCACGTAAAAGTTGAAGTTAATTTTTATTTTATTTTTATATTAATTTCGAACAATGAAGAGTTGCAATTTTTAGACAAGACAGTTTTTGAACAATGAATAGTTGTGTCCGAAATTAACTACTCTTCAAACACAAACGAGGTGTGTATGAAATTAACTATTCTTCAAACACAAAGAAGTGTGTCCGAAATTTACGATTCTTTGAATATGAAGAGTTGTGTCTGAATGACCTTCAATTATTATTTATTGAGCGATTCAAAACTTAACTTATATTTTTGTTTTCTCAAAAGGTACATAGTCATTGCTCCCATGAGTGATCTTGGAGAATTATTACAATTGTTATCTGCTATTTTCATATAGATTTTATCGTATCCTAGAGGATATTTGTCGAAAATCATTAACAATGTTGTGGGGCAAATAAATTCTTGAAAAGAGTGTTATCAATATCAAAGTATGATTCCATTTCATTCTATTCTCGACGTTATTTTCCAACATTTGTAGATGACATGAAGACAGAATTAATTTAAGCAATCTAGAAACATGAAGGACTCGAATGAGCATTAAAAAAAATTAAAGAAAAGTTGGAGAGCCAAATTGCACAAGAAAACAAAAATCACGGAATAAGAATTGTAGTTTTACCCTATTTACATGAGAACAGCCCTAACCAAAGTATTCAAACTTTTCGAATCATTGAGCCAGATCGTTCCCGACAATGAACCGATGGATTCGAGCCACGTTTCTTATAATTTACGGATCACCGAACCCAAACATTACATGTACCAAGAGGCCAAGCTTTCATACCATGATTGTAATGTAATCATGTCCCTTTTGGCACATTGAAGTGATCAAAAAATGGTTAGTAGTTGCTGTCATCGTGGGGTCATATCTTGCAAGCTATCCATAAGAACTGATAAGAACTGACGTCGATAACCAAGGGCGTCCATTGCCACACAAGCTTGCGTCGTGCGACATCATCGATCACGGGAAAAGTTCGAACAGCGCAACCAACAACGGGTCATCCTAAAATTGATAGGCATCATGTTAGCCAAAACGAAAAAAAAAAAAGAAGAAAACAAACAAACAAACAAAAACAAACAAGATAGTCCCAAAAACCCATGGAGAGCTAAAATTTATTGCCTTGAGTTCCTTGCACGTTCAAGTTCTCCCCCCACATGATTGGAATAAGAGGGTCCTTACACATGTGACAATGAACGGGCAGTCCGAGTGGAGTTCAAGGCAATATCGTTTCAGTATGAGGTTTCTTCGTCATTACAAACATGTACATGTCCTATTAAATTATGTCTCGATTGTGAGGCCAGAACTAAAATATCTAAAATATGTTTCATTGGTGGGGCGTGCAGTGGACTAACTTCTGCAAAATGTATATTGGACACTACAGGACAAAATGGAAGGGTACCTATCTATTATAAATATAATAACTTGTAGGCCCAAGGGTAATAAAAGAAAACGAAAAATTTTTCTTTTCATTTTGCAGTAGCCGCCTGAGGTACAAAGGGTAAAAAGAAGACCTCGTGGACTTCACCTCCTTCTTGTTCAGAAAAGGCATGCCGCACAGAGAGAAGAAAGAGGGGACGTCGCACGGTGAAGGTCCGTGGTACAAAGAAGAACTTGCAAAGTTCTCCGTTCAGCCGTACCAACTGTCTGTGCTTGATGCATGAACACAGTGATTCACTCGTGAGTTTATTATATCCGATTGAAAAGTTAATTTATTTGTAAATACATTGGATTTGGATATAATTTAGGTGCGAGAAACATTAACGAATTAATCAATTGTAATTTCGATTCTTCGATCATAGTGGATGGTTCTTGCTAACTCTCCCCGTGGATATAAGTATCAATATTCGAACCAAATCACATAATCTCTGGTGTCCTTTATCATTTCTCGTTATCTTTCTGGGTTTTTTGTATTGACATAATTTGCAAAATCATGTTATACTACGTTAATATTACAATAATGGTATCAAAGCTTGGGATCGGATTTTCTGGATTGTGATTTGGGGCTTTTGCTTGTCTAATTATTATTTGGATATTATGTTTATTGCAATTATGTCTGGAATGAAAACATAAATTGATAAGTTTAACAAGAAGAAAAACTTTGGATTGTGAAGTGTTAAGATACATGCACTATTGACAACTCAAGATTTAGCCAAGGTATTGGACAGTAAAGATGAGTTGCCACTTTCAATGAAGAGGCTGATAAGATAGAGTTATTTGAAAAAGAAAAGAGTATAATACTATTGAATTTATTAGATGAGGTGTTAATAGATGTGGTCGAGGAAAAAGATACTGCATTATTGTGAGCAAAACTTTAAGCCCTCTATGTAACCAAAGGTTTGCACAATTGCTTGTACATGCTAAAGAAGATATTTTAGTTTAGATATACTAAAGGTACGTCCATTATATCCCACCTACATGAATTTAATAAACTTATTATTGATTTAAAGAACGTCAGTAAAACACTTGATGATAAAAACAGAGCATGATGTTGTTAGCTTCTTTACCAGTGTCATGGGAGTACTTTGCTGATCCATTGCTACAGGCGTACTATGATTACTTTGGAAGAGGTAAAGTCTGTCTTGTTTTCTAAAGAGTGGTAAAGAAAATTGCGAGATGACAGTCTGGCGCAGGATGTAACGCAAGGACTGATGATTCAAGGTAGAGAGCAATATCGAGAGTCTAATAGCAGCAGAGATAAAAGCAGGTTTAAATCATAGCATAAAAATTCCAAGGACCCGTAAAGTGTTTTGAGTGTCACGAGGAGGGTCACATCATGAGAAATTGTCCTAAGTTGAGAAATAGAGGTGATAAGCAGAATGCCACAAGCAATGTAGCAAACGTTGCTAAGAAGAGCACTGGCGATACAAATGCTGTTTTGTGTGGAACTATGGGTTCATCAGGAGACAAATAGGTGCTAAATTCAGGGTTTTCTTATTATATGACGTCTCATAGAATTAGTTTACTACTTACCAAACTGTAAATGGTGGTAGAATTCTAATGGGGAATAACGTAGCCTGCAAGGTTGTGAGGAAATGGACAATTCAAATTCATATGCACGATAGTATAGTGCGCACATTAATAAACATAAGATATGTACTGGAGCTCAAGAAGAACCGTATTTCTCTAGGGACACTCAATAATATTAGGTGTAGGTACACTGCTGAAGGTGGAGTGCTAAAGATCTCTTTAGGTGTCATGATAGTGATGAAAGAGAAAAAAGAGAATTCTCTCTATCATCTACTAGGAGAAACCGTGACAAGAGTTGTTGCAATTTCATAAATTAAGTCCGATTCTGATTTAACTCAATTATGACATATGTATTTAGGGCACATAAGTGAGGCAAGTATGACGATATTGAGTAACATGGGGTTGTTAAATAGTTAGAAAATAAGTATGTTAGATTTATGTAAGCATTGTATCTTTGGAAAGTATCATCGGATTAAATTTACTGCAAGTATTCATTCGATCAAGCAACCAGTCGACTACATTCATTTAGACGTCTATGACCCATCTCCTATTACTTCAAAAGGAGGTGCCCAATATATGCTGATATTTATCAACGATTATTCTAGGAAGCTATAGGTGTATTTTCTAAAGCACAAATCTAATGTGTTTGAACGGTTCAAGAAATTAAGCCATTGATTGAGAAGTAGTTAGGTAATGAGATCAAGTACCTAAGAATGATAATGGCATAGAGTTCTGTGGTAAAGATTTTATCTAGTTCTACAAGAGAGAAGGGATTGTGAGATACCCCACGATACCTAAGATACCACGGCAGAAGAGCATGGCAGAACAAAAGAACAAAACTTTACTTAAGCGGGCTCAAAGTATGCTTTCGCATGCTAGAATAGGTAAGGAATTTTAGGCAAAAGTACTAGGAAACCTATTGATTACTCTGGATTACAAGTATTCGAATGTCCTGTATATGCTCATGCAAGTGATGGTAAGCTTGAGCCAAGGTCGTAGAAGTACATAGTTTTGGGTTATGCACATAGGTTGAAAAGCTATCGGTTATGATACACTGATCCCAGGTCACCTGATTTCCTAATTAATAAAGACGTGATCTTCGACGAGACTGTAATACTTCGATAAAGAAGTCTTGAGACACTATCAGCAAAATAGACAAAGCATGGTGTCAGTAGTGAGGTGAATCTTTAGGTGAAAACTCCAAAGACCTTGGAGATGATAGAGATTGAGACTGCAAATGAGGTCACAGTTTTTGAAGTTGGTGATATTGAACAATCAACACAGCCGCATTATAGTATAGCTGTAAATAGATAGAGAAGGAAAATTAAACCACAAATGCATTATGCTTATACAGGTATTGCTCATACTTTGATTGTAGGTGATAAGATAGAGATAGATGAGCCTTCGTCTTATTCTGAGGCGATGGCTACTTCTAAGTTATTGCAATAGTTAGGACCTATGAGTGAAGAGATGGAATTATTCTATTGAAATCAGACATGAGAGCTAGTTAAAATATCCAAGAGCCAGAAGATTGTCAAAAGTAAATTAATCGAAAAGAGGGCATTCCAGATGTCAAGATAGCAAGGTATTAAGCGAGACTTATTGCAAAGGGGTATCTACAGGGGGAGGGCATTGACTATAACAAGGTGTTTTCTCTTGTGGTAAGACATAATTCGATTTATGTTTTACTTGCCTTAATTGATGTACAAAATCTCGAATTAAAGGAGTTTGATGTGAAAAATGGCGTTTCTTTATGGTGAGTTAGAGGAGGAGATTTATATGAGGCGGCCAAAGGGGTTTGCTATTTCGAGTAAGAAGGATCATATTTGCTTATTAAAGAAATCATTATATGGGTCGAACAGTCTCCTAGGCAATGGTGTAAGCATTTTGATACTTTCATGGTTAGTTAGAACTATTCCAAAAGTTAGATGAATATTTGTTTTTACTTTAGAAGATTGAATAATGAGTCTTTGATATATCTTATGTTATATGTTGATGATATGCTAATCGTAGCTAAGAATATATTTGATATTAATGTGCTCAAGAGGCAATTCAATGCTAAATTTGAGATGAAAGATTTACGTACTGCAAATAAAATTTTGAGTATGGAGATTTTGCGAGATAGGACGGTAGAAGTATTAGGTCTGTCTTGAAAGAAATATATTGAGAAGATTATTGCACCTTTTAATATGCAGTCAGCGAAATATGTGAGTACACTATTAGCGACGCGCTTTAAACTTTCAAATAAGTTATCACCACGGACGAAGGAGGAGGAGCATATGTCTCGTGTTCCTTACTCTAGTGCAGTGGATAGTATTATGTATGCTATGGTTTGCACTAGGCCTGATATTTCATAGGCTGTCAGTGTAGTCTGTCATTATATGAAGTATCGTGGTAAATCTCATTGGAAAATTGTGAAATGGATCCTCAGATATTTGAAGAGGATAGGAGACGTTGTATAGTGTACCAAATGGACAATAATGGACGTAAAGCCACTAGTTATGTGAATTCTGATCATGCATGTAACTTGGATGAGTGCAGGTCTTTAGCAGAGTACGTCTTGATGCTTGCAAATGGTACAGTTAGTTGGAAGGCGTCCTATAGGACTACGTGGCCTTATCATCGACTGAGTCAGAGTACATGACACTTACTTTTATAGCGAAGGATGTGATATGGTTAAAAGGTTTTCTCTTGGACTTTGGATTAGAACAAAAAAGTGTTGATATACATTGTGATAGCCAAGGTGCAATTTATCTAGTGTATAATCCGATTTATCATGAGCGGAAAAAATATATCAATATCAAGTACCACTTCATTTAAGATATGCTAACGTAGGGTAACGTTGTTGTGAAAAAGATCGTTAAAGTAGAGAACTCAAACGACGTGATGACTAAGCATGTTCATTTGATGGAGCTCAAGCTTTGCTTGAGCTCTATTAGCGTCTATAGAGAGTAAGCGCTTATTAGAGCAATTGGGAGAGTTAGCATAAATGATGAGCATTATTAACTTGGCTTTAAATATCAAGCCAATGAAAAGAATTGTTAAATTATGTCTCGATTTTGAGCCCAGAACCAGAATATCTAAAATATGTTTCATTGATACGGCATACAGTGTACTAACTTTTGCAAAATGCATATTGAGCACTACAAGACAAAATAAAAGGACACCCATCTATTATAAATATAACAACTTCTGGGCCTAAGGGTAATAAAAGAAAAGGAAAGAAAAAGTCTAAGTTTTCTTCCTTTTCATTTCGCGATAGCCGCCTGAAGTACAAAAGGGTAAAAAGAAGACTTCGTGGACTTCACTTCCTTCTTGTTCAAAAAAGCCATGTTACACAAAGAGAAGAAAAAGGGAATGTCGCACGGTGAAGGTCCGTTGTATGACGAAGAACTTGCAGAGTTCTTGGCTCAACAGTACCAACCAATTATGCTTGACCCATGAACACGGTGATTTGCTTGTGAGTTTATTATATACGATTAAAGAGTTATTTTATTTGTAAATTCGTTGGGTTTTTGTATAATCTAGGTGCAATAAACACGTGCGAATTAAGCGATTATAATTTCAATCCTCCGATTATAGTGGATTGTTCTTGCTAGCTCTTCTCGTGAATATTGGTACTGATATTCAAATTGAATACCGTAATCTTTAGCATCCTTTGTCATTCCTCGTTATCTTTTTGGCCTTTTCGCATTGAGTTAATTTGCGAGATCTTATTACTCCGCATTAATATTACAATATGTCTATAGAAAATGGGAAAATTTATCCAAAAAAAGTCATAAATCTATTGTAATTATACTAATTCAATCATAACCTTTTTTTCATTCCTTTTCCTTTCTTTCCTTTTCTCTTTATCCCACCGCCAGCCACCACTATGAATCATCAGTGGCCCATGAAGGTCGCTAAACACAGTTGAGGGACTACTGACCAAGCTCGATGAAGAAAATCCTCATCCTCACCAGCCCAAGCGACGGCGACCCTCGCCAGGGGCTAGCAACTGGGGTCCTCGCCAGCCTAGGCCTAGGCATCCCTCACTCGAGGTCAACGAGGACAGCCCTCACCTAAGGCTAGCAACCTTCACAACCATTAATGGGACCCAGAGATGGTTGTTGGAGGGGAAAAGAAGAGGAAAAAGAAAAAGAAAAAGGGAAAATCATAAATGAAAAAAAAAACTCAAGAAGAAAAACATAAAAGAAGAAAAATGAAATGGAAAAACATCAAAAATAGAAAAAAAAAAGTTCAAAATATTTTTAACAACTGCACTAGTCATGCCACGTAGGACAGACAATATCTACATCAGCAATTTTTAACCAAAATTAGTTGAGTGAACTCAATTGGTCAAACGTGAAAAGATTTAATACTCAATTAACAAAATTAAAATGTTTATGACTAAATTGAGAAATGTACAACATATTTAGTTGGGTTACAAGGGCCCGTAGATAAAAAGCCCCACCTAGAATTGAGTCTTCTATGCCCTGCAAGCCCTATGAGACCCATTTAGTTATGAAACTTCTTTGATGTATTCTCATCCTTTTCCTCCAAGAAATGAAATGGACCGGTAGAGCTAGAAATAATGGCAACCTCGCAATCGAAAACACTTAGGCTACATTTGGTCGTCTAGATTTTTAGTTAGGATAGGATAAGAAATCCAATGATTTTGTCATGTCCTATAGACTTTTTGGTGAAATGCAGAATTTAAAGTTGGATAATTAGAGGCAAAGCAAGATTGAGATCGACTCTATTTTGTGAAAACATTAGGATGCTTTAGAAATGATAAGTAGAGGCAAGACACGAAGGGAATTTGATTTTGGTTAATCAAATTACATGAAGAATGGGCCCAACTCACCTTCCCATTTTCCATATTAGATCGAAGTTACTTGCTTTACAATGTGTTTACGTCACTGGATTATAATCATTCGTAGACATTAAGGCCTAACTTGATTCACGGGTTCGCAGCTCCTTGACCAAACTCGACAAAGATTGTCGAGTGAGAATGTGAAGTGCAGCTTGAGAGTCAAAACATGAAAAAAAATAGCTCAAAGTTTAGCCTAATGGACCTATCCAAGCGCCGCGCGATGAGGTCAGAAACATCGTAACAGTCCGGACCAGCTGGTTCAATCAAAAACACTGTAACGAGGCCATACCCCCCTCCACACGATTTCGCCACTAACAGGTGCAACTTGAGCTCGACAGCGAAGTGGACAGAGTGGGTCGGGCGCAAGTTTCCTCCTAAGCAGATTCCCACGAGTAGGTAAGCTATTCCGACACAATCTGATTTTTGGTACGGGTCTGGGATTCCATATCGCTTTCCATAAGGATTTACGCGGATGGCAGGAGGAGTAGGAGGAGGCGTGAGTGTTGTTCTGCTGTGAAATCGTTGGCTGCATATCGTTGAAGGCGTCCTTTACTGACTACCCCACCGACTTTGTCACCTGTCCACACCCCGTGTGTCCTCCTCAGTAGTCAAGCTCAGTGGGACAGCCATTATTTCCTCGGCCAAGGACTCCCCAAACAACGAGGTTGCTTTCTGTTCATCCCATTGCTGTTCTCCCTGTGCAAATAATAACTCTCTGCCACAGCTTGGAGATCGCCTTGATTAGCCGGCCCACCGATTTAATCCCTGAGTCGACCATCTTTCTTCTCGGGCTTTGATAGTTTCTCCATTACCAATGGCCCATCTTACTTCTGGATGGACAGCGTCTCTTCCCATCAGCTAACTTTGCCAGCCCCACGAAGGTCGTGGGCCTCCTGCTTGCGTTCCAGAAATTCCCTTATAGGGAAGTGAATTCCTTTAAATATTTGACTCCGCAAGGCTGAAGGGGATTGCATTAATCTCCAGGCCTGCTTACACGGCATGGCCCTGTTGAAGGCGATAAGCTCTCTAAATCCGATTCCTTCCTCCCTTTTCCTCAATTTGAGTACCTCCCTTTTTTTGTCCAATGTATGCCCGACTTCGATTCTTTTTGTTTCCACCAAAAGGAAGCTATCCTTTGTTGTATTGCTTTACATATGGAAATCGGGATCTTGAATAGAGAAATGGCGTATTGGGGGTAGTGCTTGCACAACTGATTTCATCAGTATTTCCTTCCTGGCCCTTGACATGAGCTTCTCTTTCCAACTTTCCAGATTCATATTTACTCTAGCTAATATCCAAACGAACATTTCTTTTTTTCAATTTGCCTAGATACTTCCCTGTTTTGTCAAGTATTGATATCCTCGGCTCCTCTGCCATATTCTTTTTTAAGTCCGGCGGACAGCCACCACTGAAAAAGATTCCCGACTTATTCAAGTTGATGGCTTATCCTACCGCGAAACAATATTGATTTAATACCCTTGCTAAATATTGGCATTCACTGACTTTTCCATCCAGGAAGAAAACGGTGTCATCGGCGAACAGCGAATGTGAGAGAGTAGGACAAAACCTATTCAACTTGATTCCCTTGATGCTACCATCTCCTATAGCTTTGTTCGTGAGGTGAGATGGAGCATTTGCCATTAATTAAGATGAAAAGAGAGGGAGAGATCACGGGATCACCTTGTCCAATGTCACCATCGATCAGAAACCACGTAACACCTTCCGCTTCTGTGTGAATGGACAGAAGAAGCACGGTCAGATCCTCGGCGCAAAATTCGGATACCCAAACAAGAAATCTAGAGAATTGAAGAGTGGATGTCGGAACATATCCGAAACAGATTTCACTCACCTTCTCCAGATCTCATCATAGGCGGATTGGCTCATAATGCCTACGTTTTCCAAAATCTCAGATCGAACCCAGATCCTATCGTTGACGAAGCTAGCACAATCGAGAGAAATTACAAGCGCCGGAACCCCAAATCGACAAACAAAGGAGAAAACTTGGCTAATTTATCGGGTACACGGACACCTCTGGGGCAGGGCTCCTTGAAGTTCGATATCGATGGATCGCATCTCAAAGGAAATCGGGCGGGAGCCGTAGCTGGCACATGTCGTGATGTTGCTGGCTGTGTCGTCGCTGGATTAAAGAATCGTTCATGAATTTACAGTCACATTTAATAGTTAATGGTTCCAATTTGTCCTAAATTTTGGCTTCAAAGGGTGCTGAGTTAGGATTCCATTCTAACTAAGGATTCTTGTGATTCTGGAGGATCCAGCTATGAATCCATCCATAAACCTAGACTCCGGTAACCTTCATAACCAAAGCGTCACGACAACATCCAAAGGTGACCTTTGGATTCTTAAGTAGGGGGCAAGGAGGAGCACGTAGGAATGCCGACCACTACATAAGCCAGAGAGAGTTCGAACTTCTTCGGCCTTGAAGACGGAGATGTTAGCGCCAAGAGCGACACTCCTATACTTCGGAGCCAAAGGCGATCGGCACAGGAGACATGATCTTAAGAGTGCTCCTCGTATGCACTGATAGCTCATCCACGGTCAACATGGTACTGGCTCGGCTCGTTTCCACTGCTCTGGTCTATAATCCCCATCAAACAAATCAAGCTGCGGACTGGATCGCGAAGGCCCATCGAAGGAAACCCCTTCCGTCGAGCTGGATTTTGAATCCACCCGCTTCCTCTTTGGAATCTTTTATGTTTAGAAGCGCAAACGCTATGTTATCCCTTTTTTTTTTTTTTTAGGTTAATCAATGAAAGGCGACGTTCTGAACAAAAAACAAAAAAAACAAAAGTTCGACAGAGAAGAGGAGATCATGAGCATGCCTTCGAAATTTGGTCCCAAGAGGTCACATTTCCTCTGTCTATATGAGCTTCACGCCCTCAAAAGAAAAGGAAAAACATCATGCCCGGCTCAAGAATCTTGTCAAATGTAAGGCCTATAAACTACACACGTTAACGCAAAATAATGATCAAAGAACAAACCACAAAAGATTGCCCTTTTGTCGATTAATGAACAAAACATTTTCTATTTGCCTTCTGATTTTTCAATTTTAAAAAAACAGCCCGAAAAATCAGAGGCATTCAATCAAGAGCCGTCCCCCGCCGCCAACGCCGTCTTCCTCCTCTTCCGAATCAAATAATACACGAGCCCACCGACGACCGCCGCGAGGATCAGTCCGTCCGCCACGCCCACCAAAACCAGAACCCATTTCTTCAAACCCGACCGGCCGCGCCTCGCCGGACCCCCTTTCGGTACCTTCACCAGGTAGCTCAGCCCGCTCCCCCGATTCACCTGCTTGATCCCGATCACGATCCCGTAGACATAACATTCCCGCAGGCGCGACGAGTACATCGCGCCCGCGCAGTCGCAGTCCCCCGAGCACAGGCTCGTGCACTCCTCCTTGCTCAGGTTGACCCGCTTCGGGCCGTCCTTAATCACGCTGTCGACCCCGTCCAGCTCGATCATCTCCATCGCCGGTCGGCCCTCCCCGCAGAACCCGCCCGAGATTCCATCCCCGCAGTCCAGGCCGGTCCCGTCCCGCTTCCTAGTCATGCGGATGCACGAGCAGGCGCTCGAGAGGGTGCAAATTCCGTAGGGCGGGCACGACATCGGGAGGTCGCACGTCGCGTTGAGCGCCAGGAACGACGCCGCGAACTTCGCCTCGCTAGGGGAGTAGTAGTAGAGCCCCATGTTGCCGGTCCGGTTATCGAGCGCCAGGAACCGGGGCGGCTCGGACCGCGGAACCGTGATACGCGCGATCTTCTTGTACTTATAATTGAACAGGTCGAGGCCCCTGTTCCCCAACTTGACGAAGGTGATGTTTCGGCTCAGGGAAGGGGCGAACCCCCAGTAGGAGTACTTGGACCTGCCGTGGTTCAAGTACAGAGCGACCTTGCCGTGTTCGATCTCGAAGGAGTAGAATGACGTCGAGTTCGCCGGGTACGACGTCAGCCGGGTCGCCCCGCTGAGCCGTTGGCCCCAGAGCATCACGTCGGTCGGGAAATTGAAGCTCTGCCATTTGATCCGGTCCGACGCGTCCACCAAAACAAGATTGCCCGTGCCTTGTATCTGCAATCTCTGCATCGCATTTCGGATGGCAATGTGAATCCGCCGTCGAAATTACTGCATTTTCGCACTAAATTACGACTAGCAAGATCCGATCTACGGCGACGGATCGTGAAACGGAGGACATGGCTAGAAATTATTCTAGTACAATCGATGACATTTATCATATAATGTGATGCGAATTGATGGATGACAACAAAATTGACTAAAATTCCATAATATATTTAGCAATTTTTCTGATCTTGAATTTTTATTTTTTTATTTTTTTATTTGGGAATGTGAGCTCATAAAGACTCTTCAGTAACGACTTCGTTCAGAAGGATTGACTACATTAATTGAGGAATTAATGCCAAGGAAAAATCGCATCATTTCTGATTAGTCATTCCATCCAATTTTTTGGAACGGCGTATTTACCTCGACCGCCTGACCGGAGGTCCCGGTTCGCCACCCGATCCTCTCGTCGGGGCCCTTCAACCGGAGGTCGCCATCGGCGGTGAGCTCGAGCGCGCACTGGTCCTTCACGTAGAAGCGCGAGGAGTGACCCGAGTTCCACACCTTGACGTCCCCAAGGAAGACCTCCAGCGAGCACGAGTAGTTGCCGCCGCCGCTGGCCTCCGCGCTCAGCGCGACCTTGAAATCGGGCGGCGCCCTGCTGCCGGCCTCCATCAGGTAGGCCCGCCCGACGAAACCGGGGATGTAGGACGGGGGGATCGCAACGGTGACGCGGTAGCCGGTTCGGATGTCGGGTTCGGAGAGGGCGAGGGAGAGCAAGACGGTGGCGAGGAAAATGAGGTGGCGACGGCGGCGGTGATGATTGATCATGGGATGGTTTGGGAGATCTTGGGACTCATGTCGAAGGTTTTAGTGCGGTTCTTGGAATGTTTTCCGGCGAGAATAGAGAGAGAAGAGGTGGGGGCATGAGTGCTAGAACCATGCATTGTCCCCCATCCAAGCACTTTCTCTCTCTCTCTTCCAAAAAGGGGTTGGACTTTTAATCTTTGCTCTAGTTAATTTATGCTTATATCTTCTCTCTTCTCCGTTAATTTTACGAAAAATAAATGATATAAAAAATATTATTCTAAAATTGACCATTTGAATTGCGCAAAATAATTAATAAAATGATAATTTGTGTTTAAATATTCCCATTGAAAATAAAAATATTTTTCATTCATTCATTTTTTTAAGCGACATGAGCGATTATCACTATTTTCAAGAAAATATTTTCCAAATCATTCTTTTATCGTGGAAAAAAAAGGAGCCATGGAACAAACAATTCTCTGTTTTGGTCATTCATTTAGATTTTCGACTTGTGTTTATTTAATGCTCGAAAATTAATCCGGTATATAAAAAAAATTTAGAGTCTACCTAACTATTGAGGCAGATTCTCTCGACCAAAATAATGTAGATTTCAGTCGATTATGTATAGATTTATTGTGCCAAACATTCAGAAACGATTTTTTTAATTATCTATGGACATTATGTTTGGTGGGACAGATTGAAAAGAAAAAGGAAAGGTTCAAATAATTACTAGGGAAAAAAGAAAGGGAAATAGTCAAAGGGATTGAGTCCCAATACTATTTAGCCGTAGACCAGAGGATGGATCGGAAAAGAATGTATTATGACCTAAGTATCATCTTATGTGTTTAACACTAGAGAAAAGAAAAAGGTAGGGAATGAACGAGAAAGAAGAAAAAAAGAACATCCTCTTAATTAATACACCAATGCCTCCCTCTCCGATTTGAAGGGATTTAACAGAAGATTTTATTAACATAACAGTTTTTTTGTAACTATGAAAATAACAGCATGTTGTAAACCATAAACTCTTGAAAGAGTGAATCCCATAATAATTTTTAATTATTTATAATTTATTTTTTGTGGCTCGCGACATTCTATATCAATCTCACAATAAATAAAAATTTGTCACATAACCATATTCATTTAACAAATCCACAAATAACTGTCTAAAAAGTCCAAAACGTATTGTATAATGGCCAATTCTGTCCAAAACCATGTAGTCGTGCCAACAATCCTAAACATTCTGACGTTTTGCTAATTTAATCTTAAACCTTTCAATTGTGTCGATTTTGTCCTAAACCTTTTTGAAGTTTGGCCAATTTAGTCCTAAACCTTTTTGAAGTTTGGCCAATTTAGTCCTAAACCTATTATTTTCGTAATTGATCAAAAGAACTAAATTGACAAATTATTAAAATATTTAAGACTAAATTGACAAACCATTAAAAGGTTTAGGACTAAATTAAAGTGATTAAAATGTTTATAACTGAACTGGCTATCGCACAATACGTTTAGGACCTTTTAGACAATTTACTTCGAAACTAGCACATTGTCTCTCCAGGTCCTCATTTCTTCTCCTCCACCCTTTTTTCTCCCATCTTAATTCGACTTTTTATATTCCAAATGCTTCCCCCTTCTTCTTTTTTTTCCCAAATTAAAGTGCTAGTTAATAGCCAAACACATGGAATGACAAACCATCATGTGGTCTGGTACAAGTACCCCGGCATTTGCTCTTTTCCTAATAAGAGTGGGGTGATCATGGCATTATGGCCAAGAAGCATTAATTACGACTTATTCATACATGGAAAGGTTGAGCCATAACTCTCAAAGTGTACCTCCAAGCGTAGTTGAGTCCAGGCTGTTCCATGTGACATTGTTTAAGGGAGAATTTGCCTTAGCTCGGGATTGTCACTTGAGCTAGCGAATCGTGATGCCGCTAGGGCAACCCGACCACCTTTTTAACGACGAAAGTGGCAAGAACCTCCGAGGGGTCCGGTAGGCCCCCACGACCCATACGGACCGTGGTTGAGTGAAATGAGTGCGTGAGCAGGTGTGTTTCTTTGGTCGCATGATTGTGAAAACGAAGTTGTGCTCGCCACTTTTGGTGACCCCATTGAAAGAGACATGTTATTATATTTTGCGTAACCTTGCTACTAAAGTTAAGAGTTGCGTGGCGCGTGACGCTGGTCAGACGTCGGGGTGGCGTGTTTTTGGTCGGGTAAAGGCCCTCTACGATCTCTCAGCGTGTCCCAAGGCAAAGACTAATGCTTTCGAAAAAGTCTAGGTGTGTCTCGAACGAACGTGCTCAAATTGTGTGCCGCGGCTTAAATCCAGGGTTTTTGTCCCATTGAGTACACTTGATAAGTCGATGTGTTCTCTTTCTCCATCGCTTACTAGCATTTCGAAATGGGCACATTAAATTTAGTGCATTAGCCCCCTTTCGATGTGGGTACGTTAGGCTAGCTAATCATGTACGTAGGCATGGACCGGCTCGAACCTTTAGGTCGATCCTAATGTATCGTCTCGTTTAGAAAATAAGCCTTAAGTAGAGCCAGATTTATATGACCAAATGAGCTTTTCCGATGCGGGGAATCCATCGATTGCCTTTGTAGACCAGTAGGTGGATAATCTTCTTTATTTCAATACCCAGTACTCAGGTATTCTACACATCCCATTATTGCATCATGAAACCGTTGAAGGAGGAGTACACAGAAGTTAAGGGCAGGAAGAAGAGGTGATTATTTGCTTCGCCGTCAAAGATTTATTCTCTTTAACCGTTGCACGTGCTGTGCAGTCAGAGGACCAGAACCTAGGAAGACCAGGAGGACGTTTCAGTCGAGACCTTGCATCTTCCTAAGCATGACCACGAACTCGTAGACCTTCTCCGGGTCGGGGAGGACCTTGCTCACGCTTTCCCTCTGCTTGCACCTCCTGAGCCAGCCCGACAACTTGGGACAGTGATCCGCCACCTCGAAGCCCCCGAACTTCTCGTACGCATGGAACCACGAGGCCACTCCCATGGCCATGATGTCCACGAATCCGAACGCATCTCCCTCTCCACCGAAGTAGTTTTTGTCCCCAAGGGCTTCCTCCAGCTGCTTCAACGTCTCTATGAAGGCCCTCGTTGCCGCCTCCCTCTCCTCTCCGTTGGTCCTCCATATCTGGGTCGCCGCCTCGTACAGCTGCTCCAAAGCAGTCATAAGTACTATCCACGTCGCAAAAGTTTGGTAAAATGGGTTACAGGAAAGAATACTATGTAGGCTCGTTACAGGGACGATACAACGGACCGAGATAAAAGATGTTCGAAAGAGCGTTCGGTTAGAAGGTCTAGTATGGATCTTGCCGATCGGTTTCTTGCCGTGTAGTGACTTTACACAGTAAATACTCTAGGAATGAGAAAGAAGGTTGACTTTGCTTTTCCTACCTTCTTGATTCACGAGTATATTGAGATTCAAAGTTTCTTCCCAAGTGATGTGCTAACCTTTTTATCGATGAAATCTGCCCAAAACCTGGCCTTGGCGCGCCCGTATGCACAGCTCGGGAGCAAAGTTGGCGAAGCCCATGTCTCATCAATGTATTCAACAATGATGGCGGATTCGGACAAGGGCTTCCTATCATGCAGGAGCACTGGCACTTTCTTGTGTATCGGATTCGATTTGAGTAACAACTCGCTCTTGCGTCTGAGCAGATCCTCTTCTCTGTGCTCATACTTAACGCCCTTCTCGTTCAACGCAATCTTCACCCGCATGCAAAACGGGCTCACCCAACAATCCAAAAGCACCACCTCCCCCTTAGACATCTTCTTGGCCTTGATCTTCGTAAAAAACTATGAAGCTTCGCACTCTTGTGCTCAACAAGAGAGGTCATGAGTTGACTTATGTACAAAAGATGGTGGCCTCGGGCTTTGCAGCATTGTGATCATAGTTGTGATCCTACTGTTGTTGTTGCACTTTTTTCCTGGTATGTCCTTCAATGAGACAATGTGGCCTCGTGATCATCTTTATATTGTCGCTTTGTGACCCTAACTCTTCGCTTCTTGCTTTGAACGTGGATCAAGAGTTTTGATCAAGCCTTTGATTGGTGTGCGACTTGTCTCTTCCCACTTCGATTTTATCGACCAGAAGGGAGGCCCCAAGGATCTATCTTTCATCGTCACCGCAGTAGTTATTTCACCCTCATTCTATTGGCCCCAAGCGGATCCATGCGATGCTTGACCTTAGGAAGTTTGTTGGTTTAAATCGGGCAGAGTGCCAAAAAAGTCATAAATCTATTACATCGGTACATATTTAGTCATAAAGCTTTTGATTAGACCAGTTTAATACTAAATATGTTCACATTTGTACCAATTGAGTCGATCCGGATAATTCATGCAAGAAATTGCTAATGCAAACACTGGCCGTCCTACATTGCATTGCTGTCGCTGACGTGGATAATTTCATAATTTTGTTGAAATTTTTCTTTCTTTTTTTGAAAATTGCTAACTTGGCAAAGGTCATAGTCGACACTAACACAGGCCATGGCCGATGAGGGCTAGCCTTGCCTAAGAAAGGTCCAACTTGCTTGGGCGATGGCGAACCGGCAAGGCCGACCCTCGCCTAGGCCAGGGCGAGGGTGGGAATCGCCAAGCCTTCCTTGCCCATGCCTAAGCGAGTGTTAGCCTCACCAATGCTCACCCTAGAAGAAAAAGAAAAAGAAAAGGAATATTTTAAGTGTAGAAAAGTGTCTATATTAGTATTAGTCATGCCACATAAGACGGTTGATGTCCACGTTAGCAATTTTCAGCCTAAATTTTCCGGATTGAGTCAACTAGTACAAATGTGAAAATATTTAAGATTAAAGCAGTCCAATTAAAAAATTTACAACTAAATTAGTACCAACGCAATAAATTTAGGGCTTCTTTTGTACTTATCCCGTGTAAACTCAATAACGGCGATCCCATGCTATAAAGCCGACTTAAACACAATAAGATGAGAAAAGTAGCTTCACCAGATGCTTCGTAACCCCTTTCCCGATAAATCTATAGAAATAATTTAATCCTTTGGAATCGTTTTTGTTTTCTCGAAATAGGTTTATTAAGGATATTAAGTGCAAAAAAAAAAAACACAACTAAAACCAAACTTTTCAAAAGGCTACAACTAATACCAAATTATGACACTCATTGTAAACTAGACATGCTCAAGGGCAGCCATTCGGAGTGCATACATCGGGGGTTTAGCGATAAATTTAGAGCTTTGCCCACATTGACGAATTGAGATTCGATAATCTGATCAAATGAGCTTTAATCACACCAAGCCAGTCGAACCGCATACATCGACTTCAAGAATTCGAAAAAAGTGCAAAAATTTGTATGCGATGTGTCCGAACAATGAGCAATCTAGCGGCCATTTTCATGGATAATGAATAGGTCTATTCGAGCATTAAACTTAAAGACACACTGCTCCTGTTAGAATTAAGTCATCAGTTTGATCCTGCGAATGAAACCGATTTGAATAGACATGCGAGGAAGCCCTGATCGCGTGGAAGTGAATATTTCAAGTGTCCGATCTTTGAGTGTTTGTCCGAAGTTGGAATGTAGAAGCAGCAAGACTTTGGTGTGCTGCGAGTGGACCGATGTTGATGTGCAGTGTAAGTGGTGTCGTGGAAAGTGGAAAATGTCCATAAATTATATCCCAATGAACCGAAGCACAATGCTCAGAATAAGGCTTTGTGTGCTCATTGAAAAAAATTGTGAGGCAAAACATTAAGAGAATATTAGCCGTAAATAGAGGAGGGAAAATTACCCAAAAAAAAAATTCTATACCTATTGCACTTATGCCAATTGAATCCTAAACATTTTAATTATGCCGTCTTAATTTTAAATCTTTTCATATTTTGCTAATGTATTACATCCAGCTAATTTTGGGCAAAAATCACTAGCGTGGAAGCACACCGTCCTACTTGGTACGGTTGGCTATGATGTGGACAAAATTTATTAACTTATTAATTTTTTTGGGATATTTTTATTTTTTATTTTCTTTCTCTTTTTCCCTTTCTTTCACCACTGGTCACCGAGCCTCAATAATGGCTAATGGTCTAACTGAACGCAACTACCGATGAGGCCTTGTTGATCTTTCTAGCTTTGGACGAGGCTCCCCTTTGCCAATCTAGCCTCGCCAAAGGGTGGCGAGGTCCCCTCTCGCCAAATCTAGGCGAGGGTCACCTTGCTTACAGTTGACAAGTATGACCCTCGCTAGTTGTAGCTAGTGGCCAGACACTAGCCATCGTCGAGCCTCGGGAAGAAGAAGAAGAAGAAGAAGAAGAAGAAGAAAATAAATGAAAGAAGAAGAGGAGGAAAACCAAAAAGAAAATATAATTATAAAAAATTCAAAAAATATTAAAAAAATTATTGGATTGTGTACATAGTCGATACCAACTATACAACATAGGACAACTAACATCCATTTCAGCGATTTCGCCTAAAATTGATCTAACAGACTATGTCAGCAAAAACGTGAAAAAGTTCAGAACTAAACTGGCACAATTAAAAAGTTTATAATAGAATTGACATAAATACAATATGTTTATGACCTTTTTTTAATAGTTTCCCAATTGGAGGATGGGAAATATTAAAAGAACTTAAGTTATTCGAGTGATTGTAATCCTTATTGTATTGACTAACCTATTGCGGAATTCCATGGACCCATCTTAGAACTAGTCCTACCAAGCTTCACACGATCAATGGCCTGCTTTCCAATAAGTAACAAATTGGTCCCACCAAGTTTCCTTTTTCTTTTTAGCAAAAAAGAATGCCTTTTTCTTTAATTACCCCATTGTTTGTAAAATCCTCAAACATGTGCAAAGAATACTTCTCTTGCCTCTCGGTACTTCAAATAGTGAGGAGATTGAAGAAACGAAAAAGAGACAAATGGGAGCAATTAGTATTTCCAATTTACAACAGATGGAGACAACCGAGAACAAGAGAGTGAGGCGAGGCCATGAGTCGAGTGTGCAAGGAACAGCTGGAGGCGTAGCCATGAGTTGATGGGAGTTGAGAGTCAAGAGACGAGACTGAGAGAGTTGCTTGAGAAAGTTGAGACCAGAGAAATCGAGATAAGACAAGAAGATGGGCGAGCAAGGTTTGGGATTTAAGGTATTATTATTATTATTATTATTATTATTATAAATCAGTTCGGGTGGGTGGTTCCTCACCTGCAATCGGGATCCAAATGGTACTCACTGATTCTAGTTTATTAGAACGGGAATAGGACCAATTCCGTTGGAACCCACTGATTCTGGCCCTGTCCAGCCCCATTTTGGGTTGTCCGGGCAGTTTTGGGTTCATTTCCACACGCCTAACTAAAGCCAAGTCGTGACTCGTTGTAAACTAGACATGCTCACGGGGCAGCCGTAGACGAGGTCGCACCAGCTAGTCTTAACGAAATTTCTGTGCTCGACTATCTGAGGTCGCCGGATCCGAGCTTAAGATTTAAATGGTGATAGAAAAACCCATTGATAATAACAAAAGGAAAAATTATGAAGTCCCTTAATCCTGTATCGGTGGCCTATCGGTTGAGCGTAGAGCTTTGTTCACATTGAGGAATTGACAGATAAACGATATTCTGATTAAATGAGCACAATCATACCGAGCCATGCGGATTGTACAGTTCGACTTTAAAGAACTCCATCAAATTGCAAAACTTTGTATCCAATGCGTCCGAACAATGAGCGATCTAGTGGCCATAGTCATGGATAAGGAATAGGTCTATTCGAGCCCTAAGCAGAATGCGAAACTTTTAGAATTATAAAATTTGTCAACCGTGAGATTTGGGAGAGCGTTGCTTTAAGGAATATGTCTCGAGCTTGATCCCACAGATAATCCGATCTATCTTGAAATGTGAGGAAGCCATGATTGCTTGAAAGTGAATATTTCAAGTGTCCGATGTTTGAGTCTTTCCATGAATTACAACACATTGAAGTTTGTGTTCAAGCCACGAAATTCTTGGCATAAGATTTTTTTTCCTTTGTAAGATTAAAAGATTGTAGTGTGAGATTAAAGATTGTGAAAATAGTGGGTGTAACTAAATGATGAGAAATAATGAGAGTATGTAAATTATTCAAGTATGGTTGCGGTCCCCATTTTATCGATTAACATAGGGTGAAATCTTAAGTTGCTCTTCTCATGGAGTAGGCCGCATGGTTCAAACCATGTAAAATGAGGTGTTAGATTTATTTTATTGTTTTGTTGTTTATTACAATGGTAGATCGCTTTCTTATCGCAGTGATTGGTGTCAAAGTCGGGCTTGGTTGACTTGAAGTATATAGATGGCAATGGTAGAAAGAAGGTGAAAATCGACAAATTGAATGGGAAGGATTTTAGTTTCCTCAAGATGCAAATTAAAAATTATCTATACTAGAGGGATCTACATTTATCTTCTATGAGGAGAAGCCAAAGTTAATCAAGCAAGACGCATTTGCTAGATAAACATGTTAGAATTAGGCGCACAAATATAACAAAATAGGGAGTAACAATGAGAAAGGAAAAATGACGATAAAATATTTATCTTAATTCAACCTTAAACTATGTCTACATCCAACTAAGGGTGACCAAACTAGACCTGCGATTGAGCGATTCAATCCCTGATTCCATGGTGGATGGGACCAAATCAAACCGTCTAAATCAGATCATCCAAAATATATGTAATTAGAAAAAAGAATTAGAGATTTGTGAAAAATTAGCTAACTTAATTTATTCATCTTCTGCTCGACGCTTACTCATCTACTCTCATGCGACGCTCGAGTCTCGTCTTCGCAGAGTAGTTCTACTCAACGCTCACTCCTCTCACCTTCGCCTCTCTGTTTGCTCCTCTCATGATCCCACCTCTTACTCATTGGCGTCGTCACTGCTCTCGTGCCTTGCAGCCATTGACGAGACCTATCGCGACCACTAGCATCGATGTCGCTCCTCTCGTCGCTTTCTCTCCTCGTCTCCATCTTAATTTAGTCTTTTCTTAGTATTTTAGAATTATAATTACTCATGTTATGGTTATAGGATGATCATGTGTATGTTTTATAGGGTTGGATGATTAAGATTGAAAGTTATTAGTTTAGATTCAAGAGTTAGATTTTTATAAGCAGTTGGTATAAGTGATCCCACTAGGATCGAATCGGACCGCTAGTTTCGACAATTTGGGCATAGGCCCGGCCAAGACAATATACATTTTACATTCAGAAGAGAATTCCACTATAATTAGCACCTTTCATCTCTCTGTTACAACTCTCGAATTATAACATAAAGTGATTATACATATCAATAGCTATTTATGGGTTCAAATCCAAACTATCAATAAAGTAATTGCTCAAACTATATCCCTTCAACATCTTGGGGGCAGTGTCCCTTACAACCCCTGCTAAGACAGCACCCAGATACTCATGCCTTCTTGTTGATGGCAATATAAATCATATCCCAAGAAAAGCAAGCATGAGATGTTACTCAGCCAAAGTTGTCTCGTAGTCTCATGTTTAACGTCGTGAAAAAGAACATTACCGGACCAATGAATGCATGTCAAACTCGTACGAGAAACTATCCACAACGAATAAGATTTACTTGTTGTGATGTCTATTTTCACTTAAAATGGGCAAAGTTACATAAGTCGTTGAACTGCCAATGAATTCAATGTAGTCATTCATTGAGCTAGATTAGGATTGACTTTGATGACAAGGCACGTGCTTTGATTTTATAGTCTTTATTATTGATAATTGAAATACTATTGTTACTGCCAAGTAATTTATTCGACTCAAGAAGGTTGACTTTTGATGGAATTTGCAATTTAATTTTGGTTGATAACACATAGGAAAATTTGTTTCAAAAAACAAGTGATTGAGCACAATAAATAAATACAACAAAGAAATAAATCAAGTATCGAATGTGATTTGGTTAGGGGGATCTGTTCAGAGAGAGAAACAGGATTCCATCGTAGATTAAAATATATAATAAAATTACAAACACATTCGAAACTCTCAAAACTTTTCATTGTTTCTCAACCCCAATGATACCCAATAATTTACATAGTATTTACTACTCACAACTTATCATGAAACAATCTATCAATCCTCCAAATAAATTCACAAAATCTCATCAAAAGATTTATTGCAAAAGGCTGGGCCAGTATTAAGCATGTTTAGTAGAAGTCCTAAAACTTGTCACCAAAGTGCAATTGGATCCTAAAAATTTCAAAAAGTACAATCAAATCCTAAAACTTGGTAAATTTGTGCAATCAAGTCCTTTTATTAAATTTATCTAATTTGGCTAATGGAAAATGTTGACGTGGCATTTTTCCATTACTTTCTCTCCTACTTGGCATTGATGTGGATGAAACAAGAAATATAAGTCCAAAACAACTTCATTTGGTCCAAATTTAACTTTTTTATATGAATATTAATTAAAATAAATTTTTAAAAAAATTGATTATTATAAATAAATAAATAAAAACCAAAGCAGCGAGGGCCACCGTTGTCCCGATCAACCTTTGCCCCACCATCGTTAGCCCTCACTACTTTTGCTTTTTTTAAAAAAAAAATCTAGTTTATTTTATTAATTTAATTTAACTAATGTTTATATTAAAAAATCAAATTTAGACTAAAATGATGTTGTCTTGGACTTATCCTTCTTGTTTCAACCATGTCAGCACAAGGAGGAGAGAGAAAGTAATAAAAAATGCCACATCAATATTTTTCATTGGTAGATTTAGCAAAATGATTCAATTACATCAATTTATCAAGTTTTATGATTTAATTATATTTTGATCACAAATTTTAGGATTTTTAGTGAATATATCTTTTTAGGGGAAAAAATTAGGTTAAATTTGTTGAAGTGGAATATTCCCAAAAAAAAAAAACTTGGTTTTCACCCTTTGAAAACACAAAAAATCCTCTTATGACTTCAAGTCGATGAAGAGCAAAGCCTGAAGGACCTGTCATTGCGATGAAGCTCCTTCTCCAATTCCATGAACACCATCATTCTCAACTCGCTCGCCAGACTCATGTGCTTCACTCCGGGAAAAGTCGTCTGCATCGACTCGTTCCTCTCTCTCCCCTCGACGATGAAACTTTCCCCCCCAATTTTCCCGGGAAACAAGCAAGCCATTCGTTCACTCTGCTCATCGCCGTCACTCGACATACCGACCCTGACGGAGCTGGTATCGAATCAACACTATTCAGAGCTCAAAGCACGACTCAGGGTCTCGAGATCAAACCCCACCACGATCCTCCGACAAATGCTCGATTCTGGGTCCGACCCGGAGCTCACTCTCAGGTACTTCAAATGGTCCCGGGACGAGCTCAAGCTCTCCCACACGCTTGAGCTCACTTTCGGGCTCTCGCACTCGCTGGCGAATGCCAAAAAGTACTCAAAGATGAGATCTTTCTTGGACGAGTTCGTGAGAGTGAGTGACGGGAACACCGTTTCTTCGATATTTCACTCTATATCAAACTGCAGCGGCGGGTTTTGCAACGCCTCGATCATCGTTGACATGTTGGTGTGGGCATATGCGAAGAACCGGAAGACCCAGTTGGGTTTTGAGGCATTTAAACGAGCTGGTGATTATGGGTATAAGCTGTCGATTATTTCTTGTAACCCGTTGATGAGTAATTTGGCGAAAGAGGGGGCAGTTGGGGATTTGGAGTTTGTTTATAAAGAGATGATCAGGAGAAGAATTATGCTCAATGTGGTGAGTTTTAATACATTAGTATCGGGCTTGTGTAAAGCTCGGAAATTGAACAAGGCTCGCGACGTGGTTGAAGACATGAAAGCTTGCGGGGTATCCCCGAATGTGGTGACTTACAATGCCCTCATTGATGGACACTGTAAAAGTGGTGGATTAAGCAGAATGTACAAGGCAGATGCAATTCTAAGGGAGATGGTTGAGAGCAAGGTCTGCCCGAATGAGATTACATACAATATCCTCATTGATGGATATTGCAAGGACGAAAATGTGGCAGCTGCGGTCAAAGTATTTGAGGAAATGCAGAGGCAAGGTTTCAAACCTAATCTTGTCACGTATAATTCTTTGATCAATGGGCTTTGTAACAGTGGGGAGATTAGTAAGGCTGTTAGCTTGCGAGATGAAATGTCTAGTTCTGGTTTGAGACCAAACATTATCACCTGTAATGTTCTCATACATGGGTTCGGGAAGAATGATATGTTTGAGGAAGCTAAAAAGATGCTTGATGTCATCGAGAAAGAAGGGTTGGCTCCCAATGTTATCACATTCAACATTCTAGTTGATGCTTGCTGTAACAGTGGAAAAATTGAAGAAGCATTCTTGATCCATGCTTCAATGGCGAGCAAGGGAATTCTCCCTGATGTTTCAACATATAATAGTTTGATTACTGGTTTATGCCGAGAAGGGAAACTGGACAAGGCTGAGAAATTGTTTGAGGAGATGAAGGATGACTGCTTAAAGCCCAATGTGGTTACATATAACATATTAATTGGATCATTGTGCAAGAAGAGAGAGTCTAGAAAGGCGCATAGGCTATTGGATCGTATGGTCAAAATCGGTTTGAGTCCCAATCATGTGACTTTTGATACTCTAATGGATGGATATTGCATGGAAGGGAATCTCAGAGCAGCGCTGAAGGTTCGGGAACTGATGCAGAAAGAAGGGTTGCGAGCGAATATTGCTACATATAACGTGTTGATTAAGGGCTTCTGTAAGAAGGGTAAACTGGAAGATGCAAATAGCCTGATTAATGAAATGTTGCAGAGAGGCGTGGTACCAAATCAAACTACCTATGATACAATTAGAGAGGAGATGGTAGATAAGGGTTTTGTACCAGATATAGATGGGCACATGTATAAGGTTTCGGGCTGACCAATCACAATACTTTGAGGAGTTCGCCATTTTTGTATTACATTGCCTCTGTTTGGTGGGATTTCACAAGCTATTTCGCCAAGGAAGCAGTTAAGTGAACCATAGGATGGTAAAAATTCACAGAACTATTGTCCTTGGAGATTTTTCCAGTAAGCAGAGACTATGTCTGTCCCATGTCAATTCATTTTGTATTATTGTGATTGATATGGTTAATGGGGTTGGACTACTTGCCTATTACACTCAATTTAAAATAGAGAAAAGGTCATTCAAGAGACCCCTTTTATGAATACTTTGTGGCTAGCTTAGAATATGCTTCCTGTGAAGAGTTCCATAAGCCATAAATATCACAAATTTGTACGATCCAACTCCTCATAAGTTCTCTCCAATAACATGAGGAAAGATAAAATAGATATCAATGAGAGGAATACTGTTCTTTTTTCCTTTCTTTTGATGAGATACGTGTTATATCATCAGTTTCTTTTCACTTGCCACAGCCAAGTTTTGTGAGATAATTGAGCCCAGCAAGGATAATATTCCAGCTCAGGTTTACCAGGCTACTTAGAGTAATTTTGATGTGACCTGGAAATACGTGGATTGTTTGACTGCATTGCCATGGGGAAATCCAGGTCTGCAAGTTTGTCCACAGTTTTAACTTTTAAGATTGATGGAGATGATTTTCAAGTGTTGTTTTTCAATTTGACTGTGGAATCTGGTGAACCTATTGTTGGTGACCTTTAACTTGCAGAAGCATGAATTGTTGCTCTGACCGGGGTACGTTGAAGCTAAATGCTTTGTAGAGATTAAAAATGCATGACACTTCATCCTGAAGAACGTTGAGGTGAAAAAGAAAGTTGCATTTCCCATTCATTGTCTCTATCTAGACTAACTGATTAGTTTGATGGATGTCTGGATTAAGTATGGGTTCCTTTTAACATGAAGATTTTCTTGGGTTTGAGAGACTTTGCTTCGGCGAGACTGTGGATGATAAATCTCTCAGTGATCTCCTAGGCATGATGACTAGTAAAGTCAATTAGCATCAGCAATCTTTTGGCATGTGGTTCATTTCCATTTTGTGTCAGGTTCTGCCATTGCATTCTGTAGCTCTTCGGGTTCTAATCAGTGTTTGTGTTACATATTGTTAGTTTGTTACAGAGCAGGTTCTTTAATCATCTTTCTGGTTCTCAATTATTCATCTCTTTTCCTGATTGAGTTCTCTAGGTAATCTCTTTTTTCCTTACTTTTTTGAACTAGTTCATCGACAACAACACCCCTGATGCCACCAGGTACTTGAATGTGAATATGCAAAAGAGATCTCCTGGTGCAGACAAAAAGGGAGTATAAAACAAATTGTTTTTGCTGCGAAGAGCTTTACCAAAGTTAAGAATAACAATAGCCTCGGCAGTTCGATATGAGCAGCTCAGGTCATTTTGAAAGTATGCAAATCTCTTCCGAGTTTCATTCCCATTGCTCGGAACATCTGAACTCACTTGTTTTCTTTCCGGCTTATCAGGTGAAAAAACAATAGACTATCCCAGCTTGGACGAGCAATGCGGATGAGCTTGCACTCCATTTGTGAGGAGGCCTGGATTTGCATTTTGTTGCTCGAATGTCGTCAGAGAATCACTCTGCCTTTCCTTGAAGATCAAAGGATAGAGAACTAATCAATCCATCCTATTACTTACTGGAAAGACTTCATGGCGGTCGTGTATGAGATATTGTGACAAATAGTATTGTGCTTTAGCTAACTACTCTAAGCCCTTGTCTTTTGTTTTGTCAAGATTCAATCTTTGCTCTTTATTGGTTTAGTTCATGGAGCTATGGCACTGTTGGACATGGATGATATTCCACATATGCTTTGACAAGCACCCGGTTGAAGCTCTTAGTTGACTTTGCCCTAAATGATCTTTGTTCAAACTAAGGCAATGTGCAGCCACATACCGGAATGAATGAATAAGTGATTCTTTATCGCACCAGGATATGGAACACAAAAAGGGCGATGATCTCTTTTCCCCGACAAAACATTGATTTCATAATGTACACCACAGTAAAACTTGGCAGATCAACGTTGCTTGAACAGTCTAAAGCAAACGGTTGCTTCCTGAACTAAAAGGCAGCAAGCAAACAACAATTTGATCTGAACTGAACTACAAAGAAGCTGTTCATGGAAGTAAAACTTAATTCATATCATTCCTGATGGGAGAGCTCTCGGCAGTGGCTAACTATGACAATTTTTAGGCAGAACCACTCTTAAGATTTCACGGGTGCAGCTCTAGGTCTCCATAGTCCAACCCTATATTTGTGGGCATGCTTCAATATCAACTTCCTCTGCAAAACCAGACAAGAACTTAGACCCTTTTCACAAAGAGAGTGAAATGTCCTTGTAAGTTGTCAAACGAAAGCCTCTCAGATCAATCCAATATTAGACCACTGTTGATGGAACAACTACTCCCCTTATCAATCTCAGTTCAAAATTTATGCCAATAAGGTTACTACCACATGCACACTCAACAATGAGCACAATTTCCAATCAGCTATGATTAGATTTAGATGCATGAATTTTCGTCAATCAATAATGTTCAAAGCAATGCCACACAAATACAATAGATGTTAGGCTCCTGGCGATTATGCAAATAACATGAACATTTTTAACCTATTCAATAGACCATAGTCACTATCAAAAAGCGTTTTCTTTGGCCATCAAAGCAAAATCTACAAAAACAAATAAGTTTCAGCCTTCGAGATGAACGAACTATATGTGGTGGGACTTTAGAGCAAGACTATGTACCTAGTCAATACTTCAGCTATTCGATGACTTGTTTCCAGATCATTTAATGCATATATATGCCAGAACATCATCTTCTACCGGAAAACGCCTAAACGTCATAGAAGGGCAAACACTGAGTAGTGCCATGTCCGCACTTTTACATATACAAGAAAATTAGTGTCAGAAAGACAAATGAGCAATGATCCAGGGAAAGACAACTTACATGTTTGCAAGGGATGCCAAGCTTCTTGAGCTTAAGCGTGCGGGAAACAAGTAACCTGTTGAAGTCACCAATCTCAGACTCGAGCTTGGCAACATGGGCTTCCACCCCTCCGCCAATCCCCCGCAGAAATTCCGGTATCCCAACCTTCACTGCACAAACGGTGCACAAAAAGACACGTCATTCAACCTGCTTACACCAGCACGATTACAAACTTTGGGTTCGACCAGATGAAGATGTCTAAAGCATCGCTTGTTATTCACTCCAGCATAAAGTGAAAGACCCCCATCAAACCTTTTTCAAACCTACAGCAACACAGACATGGCAGGACACCACACCACACTCTAAATCCACTTATCGCGAAGACTGGAAACTAAGTGTATAGAATCAACTCGTTGTACTACTCGCAGCCTCTTTAAGCCAGCGTACACTATAAACGGCATGGCAACAATCAGACGTCACAACCACACTGTGCATCACCCAAAACACACTTCTGTTTTCACTGATTAAGCTCATTTACACATCATCACAACTAGATCCATCATAGACTACTTAGCTCCAAGCACACTACAATTCAAAAACCATCTCAAAGCACATGTTTCTGCCTCATTCAGCCAACTGGCCCGAAGAAAGAACGAACCTCTTTGCTCTCTAACGCTTCTCTCAGCAGCTCTGTGTACTACTAGAATTACGCAGCCAGTAAAAAAAAATCGAAACTTAACCTACCCGCGTACGGAGCGGATTTGGAGAAGAATCTGGAAAATGCAGGAACGAACGAATGTGATTGCGTATTCGGCGAGGCACTAGGCAACGAAATTGCCTTCCCGTTGAGAAGAGTTCGCCGCAAAACCATCGCCATCGTCGATTGCCAAGGAAAACGTCTTGCACCACTGTGATACAGCGACTAAAGCTCTCTCGGTTCTCGTCTCTCTTCTCGCTCCCTGCACTACTGCGAATTCGAAACCGGATCAGCAGCTGTGAAATGACTGCGTAGAGCGAGAAGTAGGCGAGAGAGAGAGAGAGAGAGAGAGAGAGAGAGAGAGAGAGAGAGATTTGCCGGAGTTAGAGGCACAGTGGCGGTGCAACTTGCGCCGGCGGTGCTGCGCCGTCGTCGGAGAGCGAGTTGGGGGGACGCAATGAGGGGGAACTGCTGGCTTATGCTTTTGATCCTCGAATTTCATACGTTGGGTGCCCTAATTCAATTTTAAGTACCTTCTCCTTTTCTAATTTTTCGAATTTCTTTAAAAAAATACTTTTTGTCGGACTTTTTTTTGGTCGGAATTTTTTCTTTTTTTTTTCATATTGATCGGACTTTAAGAGTATTTATGGTAACCCTTTAAAAAAGTATTTTTATTCTCAAAGTATTCTCGAAATATTTTGGAAATAGAAATGCATACGATAAAAATGTGTTCTTAAAGTATTTTGATAATACTTTTGACAAATAGAAACACTTTTAAAGTAGAAATAAAAATAAAAAAAACTTGTTTATATATTTCCAGAATACTTTTTAAAAATACATTTAAAATATTTTTTAAAAATAATTAGGAATATTTTTGTTCTTATACACTCTCTTTTCTTTTATTCTTGCACAAGCAACTCCTCCCTCCTCTCCTTTTATGTTCCTCGAACAGCTAGCGCTGTTAATACTTCAATGATTTTTCGCTAGTTCCTCCTCCTCTTCTTCTTCCTCTTCTCGACAATCAACTAGCACTTGACATGGCAAGCGAACTTGCGTGAGCCTGTTTAGATATGGGTGGGGCTTAGCCTCATGCTGCAAGCGAGAGCAACCCCAACCCCGCCATCACCGGTCAAGCTTCAATCTCGGCTTGCGATGGCAGGGTCAGCCTCACACTCGCCACATGAGGCTGAGTCCTACCTAGATATGGACAGGGCACGTTTGGGCGAGTTCACACAAAGCCGCTCTCAACCTCGACCAATGATGGCAAGGGTTGGCCTGGTGCTTACCGTGCGAACTCGTTTATGTTTTTTTTTTTAGGAATAGATTTTTTTTTTGCAGTCACCATTTCGGAAACAGAACCAGAAAAAAAAATGTTTCTATTCCTAAAGTTGCTCTTATAACAGAAATATTACAATATGCAGTAAAAAGACATCTTAGAGCTATCTTTGCCATGTTAATAGGAAAAATTCCAAATAAATGCTCCAAGTCTCTTCATTTTCTCAAATAAGGGCTTGAAGTTGACCTTATTTAAAATAAGAATCTAAAGTGCCCTTATTGCGTCAAAAAAGAGCCTGAAGTACACATTATTTTAAACAAGAGCCTAAAGTAACAATATTAATCTCAAAAAGGGCATGAGTCACTTTAGTTATGGGCATTTTGTTCATGTACTTTATTTTTTAACAGATTTTGAAAAATAAAAATTAAAAAAAACCATGTAGGAGGTTGAATTAATTTAACAAAAAAATTTCATTTTTGTTTTTAAATTTAATTTAACAAAAAATTAGATTAAATTTACATTTTGACAAAAACGCCCTTGATCAGATTGAAAATTTGGCTAGCCGACCATAGCTGCTTTAGGCCCTTCTTTGAAACAAACATGGCATTTCAGGCCTTTATTGGAAATAAAATCTATCTTAGGTCTTTATTTGAAAAAAAAATGATTGCACTTGAGGCCATTTTTTGAAATTTTCTCAAATCTATATTATATACTTGAAAAATAAAATAAAAAGGAACTTTTTTTTTGTCAAAATAAAAAAGGAACTGATGCGGAGGTAATTGAGATGTTGAAAGGAAAATTTCAAATAATGACGTGAAGTGCTCTTATTTCTTAAATAAATGCATGACCTGGATATATATTATTTTGAAGAAAGGTCTCAAGTGTCTTCGATATTTCAAAAGCCAAAAAAAAAAAGGCCTGACTGAGGGTTGCCGATCGAATGCTTGTCGGCCTTTGGTCGACCCTTACCATAATCTGAATCACCTTCAATCGAAGCATACGCACGCATAGATACAAAGTGAGACACAAATATATGGAGGTGGCACTACCTAGGCTGCCTGAAAGCAAGGTCGCACCACCTCGGCCGCCACCAAACTACAGCTTTGACCTTTAGTTAGTGGCGGTGGCGCTGGTGCTCGCTAGATTCAGCGGCCTCTCTCTATTTTATTTTCGATTTCTAAGTGTTTTTATTTTCTTTTGTTGTGTATTTCAAAAGATATATTGATATTATGTTTTGTTATTTGAAATTTTATTTGAAACAATGGAAGTTGTCACGTTAGCACCGGCAAGGGCTACTGAATGCCTACTAGCCTTTGGTCGACCATGCCACGATCGCAATCTCTTCGATCGAAGCATGCACAGACACACATATATAGGCCACTTGAAAGCAAGGTCGCACAACCTCGACGGCCACCAAACTGTAGCTTTGACCTTAGCAAGTGGCGCTAGTGCTTGCTAAGGTCAGTAGTAGCTCTTTCTATTTTATCTATGGTTTCAAATGTTTTTATTTTTGTGTTTAGTATAGATTCCACATTAGCACACCTGGTGGCGATTTAACCGCCATGTAAAACTTTTCTAGCAGAAGGACTAACTTGAAAAATATATTGAGAGAGTTTATAGATCATATTGGCAAATAAAGCTCCAGGTACAAGTATACAAATTTAATAAAAAAACACATGTATTAATGGTGCCATTATCCCCATATCTTTCTATTACAATAATTATATTGTATTTAGTAGTGTTTTGTTGGGCTAATATCCTAGAAACCCTAACTTTAACTACAATCTCAATTCTATCTTGATCATGTTTTTCGTCTTATAAAATAAAAAACCAACTGTTAGTCTAATCTCAATTCTACTATAAACTTTTTTTTATCTCATAAAAAGCCATAACTTTTACTTGAGTCCTATAACCGCCAAAATCTCCCTTAGTGATGTGGCATTCCACATCATTGCTCTATCTTTTTTTTTTTTTCAAAGTTTATTATCTAAGAAGACATCTCTTGGAGATGAATTTCCATGTTAGCCCAAATCACATCTTATTGGATTTGAAATTTGGGTAGGGTTGACTTTCTTAATTGCTCTTCCTCTTAAGGGAGTCTTCCTTCCAAGGTGCATTTCCTGTCTACTGGTTAGAGAGCTCACTCTCAAGACGATCGGCCCTGGACGCTCAAATAGTTTGCGCTCGAGAGTTTTTCATCTCTTCACTGTCAAGACAAATTTTATACGGAGGATTAACGAGGGGCAAATTTGGGGCTCAAGTAAAAGTTTGTGGATTTTTATCAGAAAAAATAAAGTTTGTGGTAGAATTGAAACTAAATCTCAAGTTGGGGGTATTTTTTGGACCAAAAGGAAAAAGAATAAAATAAAATTAGGATTAAACCTAAAGTTACGATTTTTTTTCTTTAGGAAATTGGGCCGTGTTTTGTTGTGAGTATGGATAGCGCAAATGAAAGAGCTGGGCATACGTCCTAGAATATAGGAAGTTGGAGAGTATGGATGATTTCATTGATTTGGACATTGTGGAGGACGTGTTGGGTGAGGAATTCGTCATACGTTCGAGGGGCAGATGAAAGTCCTAGGGCTCAAATAGCTCGAGGAATAGCAGATCAAGCTCTAAGACATGAAAGTCGAGCTCTGCAGGATCCACCTCCGAAATCCACAGGTCCGAGAAGGATTGACAAGGTGCATTTCGTCTTGGGTGAAATTGTACAGAAGTTCCTCCAAGAAATTAGGAACGAAGGGAATGTGCTTGTCGGATCTTGTTTCTGATGATGGTAACGTTTAGATCCCATTTCCATTCCAACCGCCGAAAATTAGCTTTCGATTGCAAGAACTTCTCACGATCGCGTCCTTACCCAAAAAAAAAAAAAAAATTCTCACGATCGCGCGCATTCACCCGACCGGTTTGTCCCGACCCGAATTAGGGCTTCTATAAATTGTTGCCAACGACCAAGTTTTTTGAAGTGAAAGGCACACTGCCTCCAATGGATGGATATCACACAAAAAGGCTTGCTACTCAACTAGAGGTGGCAAAATGGATACATTTTAACCCACATTTAAGAGTGTGAGTCATAATTAAGGTGCTTAACGAATTTATATGGGTCATAAATGATCACTTAACAACTTAATGGATCTTAAATGGGTTATAAATGTGTTACCCATATTATGCGAGTCATAAAAATATTTTCTAATTTTTCTAATTTTGATTTTTTTTCTTTTTTGTTTTTTCTTCTCTCTTTCTTTCTTTTACTTTCTTTTTTCTTGTCGAGTCTGACGAGCGTTGCCGGCAAACCCTCACCGATCACATGTGAGGCTCGACCGACCCTTGCCCACCACTAGGCAAGGGCCGCGAAACCCTTGCTAGATCTAGGCGAGGGTCACAAAACCCTCGGTAGATCTGGGCGAGGGTTGGGCATCCCTCGTTAGACTTTGAAAAAAAAAGGAAAAGAAAACGAAAAAGAAATAAAAACAAAAGTAAAAAGTTCTATTTTTATTATTTTATTTTATGTTTGTTCTTTTTAATATTTATAAAAATTATCCGTAGCATTTTAGTAATATAATTTCTTAAAAATTCGTAAGTTTTGCTAAATTGAATTAAATATGAAAGCATTTTAGTAATATGAGCCAAGTTAGATATGAGTCGAGTATGGATTGGATCGAATATAGGCCATTAGATTTGTACCATATGAAAATAAGTCAAAACAAATTAAATGAGTCGATATAGGTTGGACCATACTTTACCCAACTCGAATCACCCGTTTGACACCTCTATACTCAGACCTATGAAACCCTAATGGCACAAAGGAAATCTCAAAGCAAAATCAAAAGTTCTCCGTAATTAGGGGGAACTAGAAGATGGGAGTAGCTTGTTTGCTAAAGTGTCGGGTAGAGGCCCGGTAGCGAATCCAACGACCCGTCAGATCCAACCTAATCAGAGGTCCTTGGAGATGAGGGTTTTATATCAGACATATAGAGTTGGACACGTATACCATGTTGACTTTTTTTTCAAGGAAGAAGCCATTTTCGTTTCGGATTGCATCCGTTGGGTGGTCTTTTCCTGTTCTGCCTTGTCAACGAAGTGGCCATTGCCTTTACTTTCGAGGCTTCCATGGGTGTCTCGGAAAATAAATAATTTTAAAGATATTTTTTTTTTCAAAGTTAATCATTTCTACCGCTCGAAATATTTAGTCGATAAAAAAAATGCAGCTCACAAAATGGGTTGTAATCAGAGTATCAGTCCCCCAAGCGTGCAAAGGCTTGGATGTATGCTTAACTCAAGGGGAATGGATTTAGTTGCAGGGAATAAGTGGGAGTGATTATTTTTGGGCGATGAAGATTGATTCCATCTTTCTTCACGAGTTCATCATTTGTTTTCCTAACAAGTCCTAGACGCCTAAAGATTGATTGTAAACTTGACCTCGGAATAGTATATCAACAAGAAAGGGAGATCGGAACCAAATGAGGAGTGTAAGCATGCGACCGCACCACACGAGGCCAAAATATTTTGTGGGAATCATATTTGGGAATTCGGAGCACCACCAAGCAGGTTTTGGTCATTGATCAATTCGATCTTGTCGTTCAAAGAAACGAGTTTCTAAGGCTAGGCGTCGGGAAGTTTACCAGGGGTGGACACACAGGCGAAAGGGATAACACCATGTTAAAAGTTTAGGCACAAAAGTTTGAATTATTAAGTAAAGGGACATTACATGTATATAAAAAAAAACATATAAAACTCGTTTTTGGCCTTTGATTAACACCGTTAAAAAGTCCAATTCAAAAGTTTATAAACTATCATATGAAAATAGAGAGAGACCACATGGCACATGTATATATAAAGAACATATAAGTCTCTTATCAAATTGAACTAGAAGCGATAAGCACCTGTTGTCAACAAGTACTACATGACCGCAAATGTACTTGAGAGCCACGTCGGATTTCTGGCGTCGCAAGTCTATGGGCGGCGAGTTTAATACTCGAATCAATTGACAGGCGGCTAAGACGTTAGCGGCTTATTCTGCAGTTATCTTTGGGCTCCCCAATCCTTGCTTATTTGAACTCATTCTGAAGATACGAAAACTCCATCCATTAGTGATTAAACCCCATGTTCGAGTACCTTGAAGCTGATTTAGAGCACACCTATTACCAAGAGCTCCATAGATTGCACATGTAATAAAGTAAAAAGATGAAATTTCTCGACAGGGATTGAGTGAGCATAATTTATGAGTTCGTTCTCGGGTTTCCGTTGTACAAACTTTAAAGCGTATTTACTGATTATTTCTATCTCTTTTGTTTGCGTTGTAAACGTGCATTTAAGTTGGTTTTCCATTTTCAGTCTATATGAGCACATTGGCTGTCGAACGTATATAGTCTTTGAGTTGGTGTTAGATTTCGTTTAGTTCTACGTTTACCTGTCCATGTGTATGCACTCACAATAAATAAGCAAGAACTCTAGGGTTTGCCTTTTGAGGACAGTATACGTGAGACTGACTGCTGTTCTTGTACTGAGCAGTGCTCTTGATCATCTATGTGGATAGTTTGGGAAGGCGATTGGACATTCACATTGTGATGCGCGAGCTTCTCCTTCCTGGAGACATTCGATGGCATTCTTTTTCATGTCCTTCGGAAAAATAATTATCCAAGAAGCTCTAAATATATTATATAGCGGCTGATCCAGCCCCTTTTCATTATGCCAATTTAGTCTTAAATTTTTTAATAATTTGTCAATTTAGCTCTAAATCTTTTGAAGTTTTGCCAAACCTAAAGACTGCATTGACTATATTACTATAGGTCTTTCTTGCAGAAGCTCCTGAAATATCAAACGGTGCTCGAGAAGACATGGACATGTTGCATGATCTCCAACGTAACTTGCGTCTATGGTAGTTTTCTTATAAAAATCTATTTAATGCTGAGTGGACACATTCATCTGTTTCACCAGAAAAGTCAAAGAAACCTTCAAGTATAAGGGAATTGAATGAGTCGATAAAGGCCGTGAAGGGGGCTATTGCTGATTTTAGGCGAGAAAGTAAATAGCTGGAAACTTAAATGCAAGAATACCGAAAACAATGGTTGCCAGCAATGTAAATAATACAAACAATTAAAAGATTACAAAAGTAAACACCATTGGATGTTCTGTGATCGATTGGGCGAACCTTTACAATGTATAAGAAGTGTTTATAACCCACCATTGCCATTTCTATGTATGCTACAAACTTCACACATAATTTTTACCATCGGACAACACTTATCTACAAGAAGTTACCGATATCCATGGCTCTACTGTCCGACAGTTACAGACTCGCGTCAATCTTCCACTCTTGCCTTGTAATCGACAAGCTAACGGCTCTTCATTCCGTTCGTCGATTGTTCTGCTTCAATACTTGGTCAAAATCTAATAGGATTTATTGTTGATAAATTTATCGATTAATTCTTAAATTCTTGATAAAGAACCTCAATGATCGTTACAAACTTCAAGCATGATTTTTATCATTAGACAACACTTATCTACAAGAAGTTACCGATATCCACGACTCTACTATCTGACAGTTACAGACTCGTGTCAATCTTCCAATCCTACCTCGTAATCGACAAGCTAACAGTTCTTTATACTGTTCGCCGATTGTTCTGCTTCAACACTTGGTCACAATCTAATAGAGTTTATTGTTGATAAATTTATTGATTAATTCTTAAATTCTTGATGAAGAACGTCATCAATCGTGCTTGACATTGAGTTGCGAATCTTCTCAGCTACCGTAATTCTCTGATATAATCTTGTTCTTGTAGACCCAAATCTGCCCGTCGATTATCTCACAACATTTTACCGTTCTTTGTGATGTTGACAGAGTCATATAGTAAAACTACCTCGATTTCCTAAATGTTAACAATCATGTTAAAAAAAAAAAAACGAGGTGGGTGTTGTGAAAAAGGAAAAAGTAGATTAGTAATTATTGATTATTACGTGTTGTGTTCCGACACATGAACTCATTCATCACAAGTGAGTAAAATGACTTGTTCAATTCGAGTTTAGAACTATTTGAAAGACAGATCTCTAAAACCCGTCCCACAACTCGAAATCGCAATCCACTTTAATAGCTATTAAGGTTTGGGACAGATCGAGTCATTCCCTTAAATCCGCAGGCGCACGCGACAATCACGCGCACAAACCGGTATACCAGATACCAACCTTCCAAGAACAACCCAACCTCACTCATCAAGAAGAACGAACATTTTGCACCCGGAAAACCGGAGACATGTCCGGATTATCCTCGAACAAATCATGGGCGAGCTCCAAACACCCCAATGGACACGACCCTAAGAACAAGAAGAGGAAAAGGAAAATGAAAGGTCCAACAGCACAGTATCAATCACATCAATCGATCTCAGTAGTCAGGACACACGGTGTCTGATGGCCATCGACATCAGAATCGGAGAGTACCTTCTGGCAGAAGCAGAAGAAGCAGAGGAAGAAGAGGCAGCAGCAGCAGAAGGAGGAGGAGGAGGAGAAGCGTGCCTGGCCATGACGGTCGAGAACCGGAGAGCCGACCAGACAAGGGAGGCGAGGTCTGTGAACAGGCAGGAGAACTCGGCGTACATGCTGATGCTCTTCCTCAGCAACACCTTCATCATCACTGACGCCGCGTCGCCCAAGAACGTCGCCATCTCCTTCTCCTTCTCCTTCAGGTCGTTGTTTTTTGCATTGATTGGCAAAGACTTTCAGAAGAGAGAGAGAGAGAGAGAGAGAGAGACGCCCACACTTAGGTTGTGCTTGGAGGCGCTACGTAAGGAGAGAGAGATTGAATTAATGTTGAAGTGTGGATTTACGGAAACACCCCTTTGACAAATATGTATAGGCGTGATCCTCCGGTGAAGCATGAAAGATGGTACACTTCATTGGTTTCTTTTAATCATATAAGTTAAAGAAACAGTATTTTATGAATGATCATTTCTGTAGATTAAAATAATTAATCAATGAAAACCAGTATCATTATCGTCAATAATTTCTGCCCAAATCATTTCATAGACGATCAAAATATTTTTCATTCATTTATTTTTGTAAAAAACATAAGCGATTAATTACAAAGAAATATTTTCAAATTCTCTTATTGTCGATGGATTATCCATGGAGTAAATCATTTATAGGGATACGGCGTCAGTGATGATGAAGGTGTTGTGGTTTTCTTATTGTCGATGAATTTTTTTAACAAGAACACCCTAAATCAACATCCATAAATCTAACCTGAACATCCATCTTTTTAAGTAAAAAATATAAACGACTCAACAAACGGCACTTAATAATTTTTGCTGCTATATCCACGGAGGGCAAGGCGAGAAAAAATTGTGGTTTTTTTTTTTCTTTCTTTTTGGTGGAACTGTCGCATTAAGTTCCAGTGGCAGCTCGCGGGAGATACGGAGTGAGTACGAGGGCAAAACCGTAAAGATGGACCCAGCAGGGACAACAAAGTCAGGTGCTGCGGGATGAAGACATCGTGAGCTCATCGGGAGCTGACACCGCCCTCAATCTTTCGCGAAAAGGTCGGTACGAACAAAGTCCAGAGTTTCCCCCGGAAATATGTCGACACTCCCACGACAGAACGGATGGTCAATTTGTTTTTATCGGCAGAAAGGAAAACAGCCCTTCGTTGAAGTGTGGGACTCAAGCTTATGCCATCCTCACGATTTCATTAACTAAATAATTCCTTAGTACACTAAATTCCTTATTATTTTTCATATGAATTGTCTTTTTTATATTAATAAGGTTGCATGTCGGGTGCTAATTGGATAATTAGATCCAATCAAATACGTCCAACACCGATTTCGGTCGACTTGAGCCTTTCCTGGTTTGGTGGGCCGGTCTTGGAGACTGGGCCTAGAAATTCCATGCCCAATCTGTTCGGGCCGGGCCGGGCCAAGAAATGCCTTGAGGCCCGGGTTGAGCTCCCCGCTAAGCTGCTTCTCTCTCACAAGCTCTAGATGGGAATGAATCATTTGATGCACATTTGCCAAGCAAAGTAGACAATATCATTTGAGAGAAACTCTCAAGTAGGAAAGATCACATGCGAAAATGAGCTTGCTCGAGGGGACCAATTGAAATATGGCATAAAGGTTTTGGGACTTTAGTAAACTATTCGGTGAAGCGTCTGCATTTTTTATTTCTTTTTTTTTCTCTCTTTTTGGTTCGACTAAGTCCTTGGACTATACGTATTTTTATTGTTAAATAAAAAAGGGAGGCGAAAATGCTAACTTGGCAAACGTTGGCATTACAGTCGAAAACCTCAAATTATATGTGAAAGTAAAATGGAGAGAGCCGTTGCTAGCTAGACGGTCGACAAGGGGCTAACGCCCTCTGTGCGAGCTCATACGAACTTAGCATAGACGTTAACGTCACCACCTCCGTAACTTGTAAATCTCATCTAATAATTTTAAGGTGCTTTAACTTGCAAATTCTTTTTAAGGATTGTTATTAGGACAAACAACATTGATAAAATATATTGATGTTGTGATGATAAAGGCATAAATATTTTATTATAATAGTGATATCAACAACAATCATATTAAAATTATTATTATTATACATTTCAATTTTCATTGATATTTTTCCATATAAGGAACTTATAGCAGCGTTTCCTGTATTTTGAATAATAGATGGTGATAATAGACAATTAAAAAAATAAACCTTATAACTAATACTAATAATAATATTATCAACGTCATGGTCATCGCAGTGATAATACAAGCATACGATGGTAAAACAAATCTTTTCATCGAGCACAATAATCTCGTAATAAATTTTACCAAATGCATTAATCATTCATAATCGCAAATACTTTAAATGACATGTCACCATTCGTATGTGCTTTGGCATAGTAGAATCATAAATGCAGAATAGCCATGGTTGTGCCCGATGGACTCAAAATGAAAACCATCGAAATCAATTGAATATCGAGAAAAAAAAAACCAAGAAAAATAACAATCAAATTAAACCACTCCCTATGAGCAGCCATCATACAAAGTTTGCACAACAAAATGAAACTTCTAATTTCAATACTAGACCATATCGACTCTACATTTATGAGCAAATAGCCTAATCGGCATATAAATATCATGCGGATGTGATCCCCGCGTTAGCATCTCCTTCCATGCATCTGATGAAAAGGGTAACTTGAACACACACACACACACACACAAAAAGGCACATGATTTAAGGACATGATTGCAAAAAGAAATGTCTAGGCAATTGACTGAATATCTTGAATGTATCCTTGAAATTTTCCACTTTTGCATAAAAGTGAATCAGTGATGGACAAGTTAACTCCGGCCATTGATAAAAATGTGAAATTTACGTTAGTTTCACCAAAAATCTGACCAAAGTCGATCGAGAATTCCCCATCGCTGCCACGTACCTCCGACGCCGGGATGAGTGCAGGTGAACAATCACTTTCTTCTCCGGTGGCGCTAAGATCTGGGCAGACGTTGGGAATCAGGAGCAAGTCTTGTTTCGATTGCAGCGCGCTCTGAGAGGGTTGTCCTTCCACTCTAGCTGAACCATTCTTGCGACCATCGTTCATCTTCCGCAAAACCATCGACTCCCACTTAAAATCTCCGACACCCATTCGCTGTCGCGATCTCCTTCACGTCCCTTTGGACGCCGACAGACCCAGAAGGCCATCAGCCTGAAGATCTCCGGAACAATGCGGAGGTGCGAAGCACAAATTATAAAGATTTGATTTTCACTCGCGACCAAAGCGGCGCATCGACGTTTCACCGCGTTTGGTTTCTGTTGTCTGGTCGTTGCAGGTCGGGGCTCCACCACAGGCAGCACGCTAGGCAGGGTGGGCTCAGGGGAATTCTGGGGAAGTTGTCGCTCGCCGCCGTTGTGGTCTTGATCTGCACCGTGTCTTTCTTGTTCTCCTCGTCGATGAGCGGCAATGGTGGATCCGGCTACTCCTTGGAGGTCTGTTAACTCTACTGCTTAGTTAGCTTGTTTAGTTGCGGAGATGCTGTGGGAAAGTAGGCTGAGAGTCTTTGTTTAGATGTAGGGAAGCATGGTCTGTGGCAGACGGCTTGTTAATTAGGGAAAGCTAGATGATCTGATCAATCATTTCCGTGAATTTAGACCAACTACATTGTCATCGGTTGTTGCTTTGTGGGTTTACACCATCGGAAGTACTTGGCAGACTGAAGATCCTTTAGGCATTCTTTGGCTGTTATTAACTTTTAGCAATTTCAAACTGAGGTTGTCGGTGCTAGTTATTGTTGAAATCTCTATATAGTGCTGTACATGTTTGGTCCGTTTCGGTGGGTGACACAGGGCCTCTTACAATATGTTGATGGGTTACGGAATTCACTTCGCATCAGATTTATGTGCATTCATCAGTTGGTCTTAGGGATGTTGGAGTAGAATGAAGGGTAACCGCGGCTGGCGATTTCATTGTACTAGCAAATGCTAATTGCTAGGTGTCAAAACTTCTTTTTGATAGGTAGTGTCAAACTCTTATCTGGGAATGACCAGAATTGTGTGATTGATGCCATCTATTCACAAGAACAAAGGCTCCTACTTGGAGATTTCATGTTGTGTCGTTGTTCCCTTGTCTTTCTTTAGCAACTAGAGTAATGTTATAAAAGTTCATCTGTGGTGGCAATGTTCGAGATACTCAGCTATATACGCTACATTTTGGGTGTTCTTGGTTTTGACCTCTCCAACCATTTCAATATCACCTCATGTGTTCTTTTGGCAATCAGGCTAATGTGGAGAAGCTTTGGAAACCTGCTTATTCTTTTGGTTGGAGACCATCGTCTGCTCCAAGAACTGATTGGCCTCGTAAGTAACCTTTCCAGAATATGAGCTTTTGCAATGCATATTTGGCTTCTAGAGTCCAACATTCAAATTTTTCTTTGTTATGTTGCTCCAGCTCCTCCAAGCGAGAGCAATGGCTATCTACGAGTTCGTTGTAATGGTGGTTTAAATCAGCAACGCAGTGCGGTTCGTCTCTTATTCTGGCCATGAAGTGGTTCTGTCTTGTTTGTTTGGTCAATGCTTTCTCTTGGTAATCTTTTGTGACAACGTTGTATGGTCTGATCACAATGAAGTGATAATTACTTGTTGGCTCATTAATTGGTTGGAAAAGAGATTTGATATTAGAATGTAATCTGCTAAACAAGTTTAGCATTCCTCCTAATTAAATTGGATATGAAGCATTCTTAAAAGTAGCTTTTATTGAAAGTGATGTGCCTCTTCAAATTGCATATTAGATGCTAGTCAATACCTATGAAAAAGATGCTAGTGGAGCTTTCTGATATGGCAATCAACTAATATTTCTTGATAGTTCACTTAATCCAGTTTTTCGCTGGACACTTTTTACTTGCCCTTTCATAGTCCAAAATCTCGTGTATTCTGTTCTTAAGATAATTGATCTGGCAAAGCAAACAAGTTGTTGGGGTAAGTTGTGCCTGAGTTATGTATATCCTCTGGCATCCTTTATGCAAAGTTGAGATGTTTATTGGAGGGAATCTTCCAACTAAGATAACTTCTTTCCTGTCAAACCTCATGGCTTGAGCACCCTAAATTGTAAAATTGCAAAGGATTTCGACTTTGAGTCTTAAGAGATATGGAACGTACTCCCCTCTGTAATTCTTTTTGGAGTGTGAGACTTATGGACTTTTGTGGGTCAAGTAGCTGTTGGGCCTTCAACTTGATCAAATAGGATTATGCCTTGGATTGTTTGGTGGAAGGCATTAATATAGGTAACAAAGAGATCGGCTTTAAAAGAGGAGAGAGTTTAGCAATCACTGACAATGGCCACTCGCCAGCTGTCCCTATAAAATTAGGGGTCTGCTCTTTGCTCCACTGGTTTGAATAATGAACCATTTGTTATGAAAATTGCTGACATAATTCTGTCTTCATTAGGACTAATACCGACATGCAAGGAAGTTGAATAGAATTGCTGCTAAATTACTCATCGGAAATATAGATTTTATAGTACAATAATGGTGGCTGGGTAAATTTAATGCTTGGAGAATAGGTTGGGTCGCTAGGATGAAGTAGCAGCCGTGATTCTTAAATCTGAAAGGTTTTACTCAAGAGCAGATGTTTCTGGCTAATTGGTGTTCTTGGTTGGGTATTAGTCAATCAAGTAAGATGTACGAGCTGATAGTAGTACTCATGGCTGGGTATAAAGAAAGGTTGCTGATACTTAATTAATTTGGAGTTGGCTCAGTTTCCGACTCATTCGTTCTTCACTGGTAGGATTCTTACAGTCATGCTTACTGGGGGTTGTCGTGCCAGCAGCCCCATCCTACCCTTCTTCATTTGGTGGATTGCAGCCTTAGGGGCATGGGTTAAAACTTCACTGGCATTGGGAGTTAGCTGCTGTATTGGTGTTTATTATACTGATGGCACTTAAGGATAAGATCGATACAGTATCTAGACTAGTTCCTGATGAAGTGTCATGATTAATATGGAAGACAGTGGTAGAGATAAGCCGGGCAGTATATTTTATTTGATTAATGTTTCCAAATGCAGGGAGCCTTTATCTCTACTTTGGACTACACAAGCATACACAGGGACAGTATGCTAATTTGGATATAGTTTGAATTCGACTGATGAACTGAAATGCCAAATTCAACTTGGACTCAATTGCTTATGTGTGGGTTGCAGGACGTCATTGTTGCATGCGATGCCAAATTTTAATAAGCCTAGCTCCTGTTATCAGCATTCCTCTGCATGCAGGTCTAATAGCCAATAAGAATTGATTTTTGTTTCCTCCTTACTTCTGTCCTAATGTTGACGATGGCTCTTTGTGGAAATTGTGTTATTAGATCAGACAGAAAGTTCTTTTCTCTGAATCTGGACACTAAACTGATTATTCCTCTAGTACCATAAAGATGACACAAACTAATGTCTAGTTCCTTTTGGCTGCTTAAGATTTGTAATGCTGTGCTTGCTGCCCGGATCATGAATGCTACTCTTGTGCTACCTGAGCTGGATGCAAACTCATTCTGGCATGATGACAGGTATAGTTTGTGTTGCTATTCTAATAGTCTAGACAAAGTGGTCAACATACTGTAGAGGCTATAATCTAGTCATGCTGGTTTTCTATTAGATGAGCAGGAATTACACAAACTTTGCTTATATGCAGTGGTTTCCATGGTATATATGATGTCGAACATTTCATCAAGACATTGAGATATGATGTGCGGATAGTGGAAAAAATACCGGAAGTTCGCAAGAATGGAAAAACAAAGAAGATAAAATCGTATCAGGTAATCCATAAGAAGTTATTTGGCTGGTAGGTTAAAATTTTTCTATCTAGTGAATGAAGGTAAGGAATCAAACATCTGTCTATTTGATTTCTTGAGTGATGGTTTTGTCTTTTGTTGAATTTTGATTCAGTTACGTCCACCTAGAGATGCTCCAGTCAGTTGGTATTTGACAACTGCTCTGGAGAAGATGAAAGAACATGGTGCTATCTATCTTACCCCCTTTTCACACCGTCTGGCTGAAGAAATTGACATCCCTGAGTACCAGAGATTGAGGTGCAGAGTAAATTATCATGCTTTGAGATTTAAGCCAAATATTATGAAGTTAAGCAAAGGCATAGTGGAAAAACTCCGTTCACAAGGTCACTTCATGTCAATACACCTTCGGTTTGAGAAGGATATGCTGGCATTTGCTGGGTATGTCTTGTGCTTCCTGAGACTTTCAACTTTTGAAGGGTTTTAGAGTCACACCTGATGAGAGAATGCATTTCCGTGTTGGGGTTAGTGATTTAGTAAGAGTGCTTGTCAGACTGAGGGGTTGGGTGTTAAAGATACTATATTTCTCTGGCAATTGAGTTTTTTTTTTGGGGGGGGGGGGGGTCAAAATGGCAACTGAGGTTAAGAACTGCATTAGTTGATGCTTGAAAAATTTGTTTCTGTATCTACTTGTATGCAATGGATCTTTCAGGATACGGTTAGTAAGATTACTTGCCCTTGGTGTCATTCAACTCTGGAAGTTAGTGGCAAACAGACTATTGGAGTGGCTGAGATTGTTCTGGGCTGTGGTCTATTGATGTTGCTCTTTATAGAGTCTTTCATCTATGATATAGTTGTTGGACAATGTGTAGATTTGAAGAAGTATGACAAAATGTTTCGACTTCTGGCTAAAAACAAGAAGAGAAGAAACAGAATCTTGTAACTGGTTTTAAGGTATGCTGATTATCAAGAAGACCTTATTTTACACTGAAAATGAAAGAGTGGCTAATTATTGGGACCCTTTTACTTGAAGGGCTACATAGTACTTGTTAAGATGAGATTGCAAGAGTCTGTCTCGGATTCTCATGCTTCCAACACTGGACAGTCATTGAGATTATGCGCAATTGTGTTTGAATTGACCGCTGCTGCTTTCTTTGATGGTATGCATCTCTACAGATGCTTCGATATATTTACCCCTGCGGAGCAGAAAATATTGCAGAAGTATCGAGAAGAAAATTTTGCTGAGAAAAGACTTGTCCCCAGTGAAAGGAGGGCAATTGGCAAATGTCCTTTAACTCCTGAAGAGGTAATCCTTTGATTAAGCATCTTATAGGAAAGAACTGTTAGGAGATTGTTAGCAGCAGGGCTCCTCAATAACTACTTGATTATAATTGGTACCTTTTCTTTAGGAATTGTAGTCTTGTAGCTGGTAATGAATGCCCTGTTTTCTTGTGCCATATTGCAGGTTGGTTTGGTCCTGCGAGCTATGGGGTTTGACAACTCCACGAGAATATATTTAGCTGCTGGTGAACTATTTGGGGGTGAAAGATTCATGAGACCCTTCAGGGCTTTATTTCCTTGCCTTGAGAACCACAGTTCAGTGGATCCCTCTGAAGAGTTAGTGGCGAATGCCAGAGGATTGGCGGGCTCTGCTGTGGATTACATGGTCTGTTTACTTTCGGATATCTTTATGCCAACGTATGATGGCCCAAGCAACTTTGCAAACAATCTTCTGGGTCATCGCCTATACTATGGCTTTAGGACTACAATCAGACCCGACAGAAAAGCTCTTGCACCGATCTTCCTCAATCGAGCAAAGGGACATGTAGCTGGTTTTGATGAAGCTGTCAGGCGAGTCATGCTTAAAACGAACTTTGGCGGGCCCCACAAGCGTGTCTCTCCCGAGTCCTTCTACACAAATTCTTGGCCTGAATGTTTCTGCCAGATGTCAACAAATAATCCTGCTGATAAATGTCCACCTGAGAATGTTATGGAAATTCTGGACAGTCAACTAGAGAGTGAAGGGGCCAATGACTTGGAATCATCAACAGCATCTAATTCTACAGTATCTGTGGCAGAAAGATGAGAAAGCTAAAGGAGATAATAGCATTCTTGATCCCAACAAACCCCAAATATCCAAGCAGAGAAATTGATACTGGCCTTTCAGGTAATCCTCACATCTTGATTGGCCTTTGGCTTGATTGCGCATCTTTTTAGTAGATTGTAACCCTATCCTCCCAGCCCCCCTCTAGTGCTATTTGCTTTTGGTCATTCTGGGGTTTCAAAGCCTAGAACACCAGCTGCACTTCGTGCAGAATTCCTCCTGCCACTGGGGTACATTTTGATATATCACTTTCAGGATGTGGAGACAAGCCTAAGACTGAAATTAAGTCGTGATGATCACATGAAATCATCATGACGTTTTGACTGTTGCATTTGGAGATTAGTGGCAAGCTAACTCTAGTGGCTGGCTTGGGAATGGGGCTGCGTGGAATTCATGTCAAACTACGGTCTCTATGCTTTATGAAACATTGGAAATATTTCACTCAAAATGCCATTTTCCCTTCCTATTTCACCCACCGAGATACTTGTACTCTGGGTCCTCCCCTTCTATGTCACTCCTTGTTGGTCTTTGTTTTCTCCTAATCTGTTAAAATGGTTGACAGTGAGCTTTTGTAACCACTCTTTCTATCTATGCTTTGTGTCATGATAACCTGAGTTTTAATATGGTGCTTCCTCTAGCTTCCTTTCCTTTGACTCTCTAATTATCTACTATACTTTGTTCATACTGGAGTTAGAAAGTGCCTTTTCTGTCCATAGTCTGTTTTCTGTCCTGGGTTTATACATGGCACATGATGATATGCTTTTAAGTGGCTCCTAGTCGATATTGCACATTTTCTAGACTAGAGAGATTGATTGACGGGAATGCTTGATGTTGCAGCCTATGATACTCTGGCCTCAAATATTTGAACTCAGTTAATAAAGGTGGTATCAGACTTTAACCTTTGGCATTAGGGTCAGAATAGTTCTCGAGACACAAGCATGCACTTTGTCCTGGGGATACTGAATGTTGTCATCGTTGCCAAATGGAAGCTTATTGAGATGATGTGTTTCATCTGCCTTTTTCTAATAACTCTTAAATGTGCTAACTGAGATTTCCGATGGCAATCTTTGGTATAAACTACATCCGAGGTCCATTTGTATATTTTTCCATCAAGTTTCGAATTGATAGTTTGTCTGATGTCTTCTCTTTCCATGGCTCCAGCTAATGAAACAATGTTGGATGCGAATAGCAGTAACACGGAATTTTGGTTTTTGGACTTCGAGGTATATCGCGCGAAAGTAGGAGTATTGCACTATTGAATTAGTTGAAGCAGCCCAGAATGAGGGTAATTTCTTTCGCCGATTATTTCACTGGAAGTGTGTTGTACTAATGCCTGGTTGATACAAAAAGGTAGAGGCTGTAAAATATCAGTGATATTACTATTGTAAAGCCATTCGGCAATGTTCTGCTGACAGGTTTTTGACACTTTTTTAGATTTTATGATTCCGAGCTCTACCTTTCAACATATATCTTCATCTCAAGTGATGGTTTTCCACTTCATCTTGAAAAATTTGATTTCGTGTGCACCATTGCGAGAATTTCGGAGATGGATGCAACGGCAGTATTCAAGAATCGCCGTAGCCTTACGTTTTGAAATCAAACCACGTAAAACCAGACTGCTTTCTTGCGAGTTGCAGCTGTGGTGCTTTAAGGATGTTGATACGGGCATGTAATAGAGGTTATTGTACAAATTCGGGTCTCGTCATTCTGCTATGAGGTTCATGATGTTTTCTTTGTTTACGTTTTGTACCTATAGACATGACCTTTTCACGAGCAAAAGCAATTTGGTGCAGCCAATGGAACCTCTCCGGACCTGAATTTTCAGAAAGCTCAGAGTAGATATAGGAAACCACTCAAATCTTCAGCCTGTTATGCACAAGTTGCTTAAAGCCCGTTCGGTAACATTTTTGCCAAGAGCAACTTTTGATAAGGAATGATTTTTTTTTAATTCTATTCTCGAAAATAGAAAAATAAATTTTTTTCATTTATTTTTGTTTCTGCTCCAAATCTGGTCTCTGGAATAGAAAAATTAATGGCATTCTATTTCCGAAAACAAAAATAGGAACCAAAAAAACATCAGCTTAGTCCAGAAAATTTCCTTTCCAAAAGGAGACTGCAATGCCAAAATCTTCGCCACAACACAGGCATCACAAACTTGAATTAAGAAGGCAATATAGCTGGTCAACCCCAACTTCAAAAGCAACAGAGCAGTCTCTAGTAAGACTCTGAAGAAAGAGGGAAAGAGGTAAAAAAAAAAAAAAAAAAGCTACAAGAAAGCGACGACACTCCTCAAATCGGCCCACACCATTTAACCATCACAATCGGCTTACAAGTCAGAAGTTCCATCTCGCAAAACAAATCCGAAAATCGAACGTTCGCCATCAAGAGCCTGTCCATGCATCACTCAGAAGCCTTATTAAGAAGAATTTGACGATGAAGAAAGCCTTCCCTCTATGAGAAATCGATAGAATGTGACTTGTGTCCAATCAGAGTCTAGATACACTCAAAACCTAAAGAAAAATTGCCCCATATTTACATCAAGTTCAAAGCAAGCTTTGTTATGTGCACTTCACTTCCTCCCACCAACCATGCTCGGACCAGGACTCCCGGAGAGCGTAGGAGATCCGCCACTCGTCGTCTTCAGCCTCCCATTAGCATTGCCGAGAACGTTCAGATCTTCAAACAACCTGTAAGAAGGAACAAAAGGCTTCTGTCCAGGTGGAGGCGCAGAAGTATTACTAGGAACTGGAGATGGAGCAACTCCATTTCTTCCTCTAGCAGGGAACGAGTTAAAAGACTGCAATGGTCTGATTCCTTGTGGAGGTGTGTAAGACGCAGGGGTCTCGGCTCGAGGAGTCCAAAATGCCCCAACATTCGATGTCGGGACTTGGTGTTGGTGATTGGGATAACTAGTGCCAGATGCCCACGGAGGAGGAGGGTAGGGCGATGGATATTGAGGCTGCATTTGGGAAGAAAATGGACGGTACGATTGTAGATGAGGCTGAGGCTGGGGGTGCGGCTGCAGCTGCGGCTGGGCCCATGGAACCACATAACTATTGTATGCTAACTGTCCTTGAGAGCCAATATTATTCTGGGTAGCATAATGATTGGCCTCCGGACTAGGAGAAACAGGTACTTGACTCATATTCTGATACGAGGACGGAGTGTGAGGGGGTTGGGGTGGGGGAGATGTGGTCGTCAGGGCAAGACTTAGGAAGTCAATCATGTCTTGGTCTTTTGTAGTCTTAACAGGAGCAGGCGGGTCAGGCAAAGCTAAAGCCAGAGCATCAGCTGGAACGGCAGCTGATGCAGATGGAGCAGATGAACTTGTGCTGCTAAGGCTGTTCATTGATGCAAGACCGGCACTCCCAACAGCAGTCGTGCTTCCAGGAACATTTTGCGTTTTAGTATGCCTGCATTTGGAGGATATACGTTAGTATGATGGCCCAGATGAGCCTCCACATGACTTATCATCTCATACTTCAGAGAATAGTCACCCAGAAAACTATCCAGACGCAGATTTAGTGCCATGTAAGTTGTACGAAACTCCTCGAAACATTGGATGAAATTTTAAAATCGATTTCAGTTTGCAATCAGATACATGAAATCTTTTATTTGTGGCGGGACCGCAAAAATCTGCTGATGCACTAATTTAGATACTAGCTCAACTAAAAACAGAACAATATTTTTTGAGAAAATAATTTTGCACCATCTATTGTTCATGGTTCAAGAATCTGCTGACCTTCTTGCAAGCTGAGCAAAGTCGTCTTCTGCTTCATCTTCTTCATCAATAAAGCGGCTTGCAAGAGTAGCAGGAGGTGTAGAGGGTGCAGCATTTGCTCTTGGGCTGGCGTCTCTTTTCATTTCACTCTGTTTAACCTCAACCTGTTTAACGCCAGGAGCACCAGATTTGTCCAATTGTGAGTTGAAGTTTGCTGTTTGATTTGGTAATGGGGACCCAGAGGCAATAGAATCATGTTTTGCCAATACAATTTGCAGGCCATCGTTCAATTCAAGACCTTGAGCAAGAAGTTCTTCATCACTGTGACGAAGCAACGTATGTCATACATCCACTCAAGATTTACAAGCAAATCCCAAATAGCAGGCAAAATGATGCCAATGGAGAGGAAAACATGGCAGTAAACAGGCCAAAAATATAAAGCACAAGTGAACTGAAAGTTCCTCACGACTAAAGTAGATAGATAAATTCATGAAGTGCATCCAATGAGGGAAAAAAGGAGACCCGACACGCTGATGTAGGTTACCTAGTTGTAGTGAGCATCTGCATGAGCTTCTTTTGGTTGGAACGACACTGATTCACTAGATCGACTATAAGTTCATCTTTCACCGACTGCAGCGACAACAGATAAGAGTCAGAGACTCAGAAGTCAGTCACTCTCCATCACTGCAGAATATGGTGCCACTTACCTCACGACTACCCGGGTTCACAGCTTGCAGCATCTCACTTAAGAGCTCCATGAAGTTTCGCACTGAATCTATGCTAGACAGACTGGATGATCAAAGGGAATTGGCAGGGAATAGAAGTCAGAAAAGGTAACGTGACAGGGACAAGCACTAAAGAAAGCAAGAAAATGATGGAGACCACGCATGGCTTTTAGAGAGGTAAAACCCTAACCTCAGAGATTCTATCTCAGTTGCCATTGCTTCGTCAAGTCTTCTCGTGGAATTGCTTGGCATGCCATATCCAGCTTGAGGATGCCTCTCGGTTGGATGGGTCACTGGCGGTGTAAATATTGGTGCTGCATCTGATGAGCGTTGGGGAAATTGAACGCCAGAACGCTGGAATTATGAAAATGAGAACACATAAACATTGTCTTTCACGTGAAAATAGTAATTTCTAGTCAATGCCTCTACACAGCTGAACAATCACCATTTCTTTTTCACCTGTCCGGCTTTATGCTTTTGTGATACCCAACTATAATTCCATGCACATACAAATAACTAAAGATGCCATTATCATTCAATACCGCAGAAGATGGAGCCCTCAGCAGAGCACTTCAATAGCACTAATGTAAAAAAATTGTTAAACAGTCAGATTCACAATATTTCTCAATGAAGAGACATATTTTGAGGGACCTAGTCAACTCACCAACTATAAGCCGAAAAAAATAGATAATAGCATATTCATCACTTTTTTGTTACAAACAGCCTATGACCAGCCTTTCAGGCAGAAAAGTAGTAATTAAAAAAAAAAGAAGGCAATTTGATCTCATCCAGAAACACTTGCAACTCCTCAGATGGATGCTTACTCTAAGTTCCTCATATGCATAGTAGTACTGCGGATATTTTCCTCCTCGTCCGCCAAAAGCCTCTTGCCAAGCATCCAACAACACTAGAATTTTGTTTCGTACATTCATATCTGTCTGCATACGACATACACATGCTTTAAGTGCTCCAAAGAAATGCAGAATTACATAAGAAATAAGCAACAATCATAAAATAAAAGGAAAGCAGCTGAAGTACTAGATAATCTTGAGTTTATGTACAAAGGTAATTATCACCCCACATCAACTACAAAAAGTGATGAATCAAATAGTGCAAACTTAATCTTCTAAAGCATGAAGTAAGGTGATAAACATGTAAAAAGTGACTCTAAACTATTGGCAACAAGACCCCATCAAGATCTCAATCTCAGATTATGAAGCCACAAACCAATTCTTCCATTATAACAAGGCCAATAGCTTTAAATTCTTTCTAACTAGACACGACTATCCAAAAGAAACTCAACACATTTAAGCAAGATAAATACTGTGGAGTAGGAAAAACCCTAAAAAGGACTCGGAAACCAATTCGATGTAGTCTGAGAAGTAAAAGAAAGCAAAAAGAACCAAACAGGGCCAAAATAGAGTTGAATTAAAGCTGGAACAAAGAAAGGTAATTCTGGGGCTTGCATAAATAAATGGAGTCTATGGAATGAGGAAAAATTTAATGACAAAGAGACCTAAAGACCTATTCATACTAGGATTACTGACGAAAGATGATTGCAAACTCAAAATAGAAAAAAATGGTCTAATCTCCACCACTGGAGTTCATTAAAAGTCACATGAGCCACCTGCCTACTTACTGACCTAAAACATAAGAAGAGACTAAATAAAAGAGGAAAGACTTAAAATACTAAAAGCTCAGTATGCTACTGCATCATTCTCCCCGAATTGTAAGAAAACTTTGATGAACTCAGAATGTCTTTTGATCAATCTTCTCTATCTTATCTAAACAATTTCATGTACAACTTTGATGAACTCAGAGTGTCTGTTGATCAATCTTCTTTACGTTATCTCCACAATTTCATGCACTTCATAAAGCTGAATTATCCAACCATCTTGATAGGAACTTCCTAGCCATGTTCTCTTTCCTAGTCATCTTCCTTCTATTCCAATTTGAGAAACTCAACCTCAAGTTTTAAATGTCAACTATTGAGATATAGTGAATTCCGTCCCATCATCATTAGAATTTGAATTGCATCATGCAAACAACCAAATTTCTTCTTCACGAAAGCTTGCCAATTGAACCTGTCAATCAAACCTTCAAATTGATCTGACATAACAAAATCTATCTTCGACATGATTAATACTCTTTCTTCCAACTTTAAATGGCTAGCATCTCCTCCACGTGCTTGCTCATCTTCTTCTTTAATACCTAATGCATATCTAGCCGGGTCACAATCTTCAGAAATACTTTTTCTGATTTCGTTCTGATCATCAACACTTTCGACTATTTCATCTCCTGCCAGTAAATTTGCTGTAAACACTTCGTCTCATCACCATATCCCATACAACTATTTGCAGGACTTCATGATCATCCCACTGAATTGTTGTTGTTTCATTTTCAAAATCTTCACGAAAAGCATATCTCTCTTCGTCAAGATCAAAGGCTAATGCAATCCCTCTTCCAATCCACCTCCTACCACATTAATGGTCCAGCATCATGAAGGGATTTGATGTCCAAGGTATCGCAGTTGCCTTCCCATTTTCCTAGAGACTTCCACAAATTCCAATCGCTTCAAAGCTGGAACAGCCCGCGACAAGTTTTCAATGATATGCCTCATCCCAGCCTCTCTGTTTGTTGGGCTTGATTGCCTCTTCCATACATAACCATCATGTCGAAATGAAAATCTTAATCACAAGTTAGGACCTTTCTCACTCTACCAAATTGATGTTGGAAAAACGCTAACAAAGGGCTCTGTTACCGATTTGACGTAGTCGGAGGATTAAAAGATAACAAAAAAACCAAAAATAACGACAATGAAAGTTAGGGAATGAGGACAAACTAACGACAAAAACTCAAAAGATCAATTTAGACTAGGGGTTACAGCCGACAGATGCTTTCTCCACGCTTAATCTAAAATATCAACTCAGAGCTCATTAAAAGTCAAATGACACATGACTATTTAGTACCTAAACATAATATAAGACTTGATATAAGACGAAAGACTTCAAATACTAAAAACCGAATTATGCTCTGGCATTATAATGCATGGCAGCAGGTATGAAGACTTCAGTACAAGCACAGAGTTCCTATCCCTAAAAAGGGTCAAATCTCACTTGTCCTACGATTTCACAACCACACATGTCAGAATTCTCTAACATCTAGTGCATGAATCATTGTGAAATTTTAGGGGGGAAAAAAGAGAGCAGTGCACAGATCAAAACTGGCATGGATCAAGACCTTAGCACAACTACTACCCACAAAATTTATCTGAGCTCAATGAACCGAATGCTTCTCAGAACAAGGAAAAGATTTACAAATCCAAAGGACGCCAAAAAAATCACCAAAATCTTGATGAAAGAAAACAGCCTCAAGACATCAAACTAATGACAATTCAAAGTGATACTGTGTGAAAGCATTTTATAGCCTATACAACAGTCCAAGCATTTACCTTTTTCTTTACAATTTTGACCATTTCCCCAAGTATATTCTTCTCCGCGATTTGAAAGTGCACATAATCACCACAGTTCTTCACCATTGTCTCCAAAAGCTACAGTAGTAGGATACAGAGATCAGATTTCTTACAAATTCTCACAGCAAACAGTACGTGGTATGTTTTCTACAAGTTAAAATCCAATTTTCATGCTAAGAATGTCTAATGTAATGTATCTAGAGAGCGAAAATACCGTCAAAGCAAGTAATTGGACTTGTGGGCTCTTGTGCTGCAATCTTTTCTTCACTGCTTTTATAACTTCTTTAGCCTGTCTGAGCAATCCAGAAAAAATAAAAATCAGCATGCAATCAGAAACCCATCTCCTCACCCCCCCCCCCTCTCTTCCTTCCTTCCTCTCACTCTAGTGTGCTCTCATAAAGTCCCAAAATGATCAAGGTCTAATAAAAGGATTTGTTAGCGGCTGCTTTCACATAACTAGTTTAAGTACAACTACCGCGCTTTGGAAAGGTAAAAAGGCAATTTTTACAAGTTTTGTTTCCATGAATTGTCAAATTCTATTCTTCTTCAAATCAACTTCAATTCTAATATCATGCAACTATAAATTTATATTAACGGTATCTGCAGCAACAATTAACAAGTGTTCCATAGGCATTACTCGTCAACAAATCCCTCTAATAAGAGTAGCAGTTGCTATCAGCCTTTCTAATCAATCAGAAACAGAAATTCCCATTAAATTCCGTGAAAAGAAGACCAATCTTATTTCCCTTTTGTTCTCAAGACTAATTTTTTCTTTCTCACCTGAGAAATTATTCCCCCTAATACATATCTCTTCCTTCTCACTCATGCAACACGGAAAGAGCCAATAGATGAAAAAAGTTCAAAAGGCACGCATGCAAGCGATGATCCCAATCATCAGCAGCTTAAAGAATCACAGCAACACCCCGAAACTAAAGTTACAAATTCGAGCACGAAGCGAAACACAAACCGAGACCAAAGTCAACCAACCCATCAACGAAAGAAGCAAAATTTCCGCAAAAAAATTCGAGGGAAAAACCAAATAGAAACGAGTACCCAGGATAGGAGTTGCAATAATCGCAGATGTCGATGTTCATGGTCCAATCGGGGTTCATCAGAAGACCGCTCGTCGCCTTCTCCACCCGAACAGCGGCTGAAGAAGATGATGCAGACATCATTCTCTCTCTCTCTCTCTCTCTCTCTCTCTCTCTCTCTCTCTCTCTCTCTCTCTCTGTGGCTCGACTTTGGCAGGTTTTTTTGCGGGGGTGGTAGGCGAAGGGAAAATGAAGAGGGGGACTGCTTGTATCGACGGACACGACGGGAAAAATTTCTCTGGCTCGCGAGGGCTTAATTTCCTAGAAAAGCAGTCTCCAACGCGACGCGACGCGAGAGACAACGATGAACAACTGGGGAAAAGCAACCCAAAAAGACATTTTTACGAATCCGAGCCCAGCAAAAGAAGGGAAAGGGCAAAGCATCGATTTTTCTGTCGTATGTTCATGTTTTTTTTTTCCCCTGTTTTTTTTTTTTCGGGGTGTCTTTGAATTTTCGTTTTGTGTCGGACATCGCCACCACCACTCGGTCAAATCCATATTCGCGATTTTCTCGCCCTCGCTTTCGTTTCGCTCGCCCTCCCCATAATTTTTTATTATTATTAATAATTTGCCTTTGTCTCCTTCCCGGATTTTAGCCTGCCTTTAAATTAAGGAACAAGAAAGGGATCGGCTCCAAAGTAGGGGTAAACATGATTCTAAAATAGAATCTGAAACCTAAAGAATCGGACCTCTGAAACCTATTAGTTTTAGATTTCAAGGTATGGAGAGTAGGTTTCAGGTTTCAAAAATTAGGAAACCTATTCTGATGAGTAGGTTCCAGGTTCTAAGTAGATAGAACCTGAAATCGAAACTTGGACCCCGAAACAAATTTTTATATTTTTTCTTGATATATATCTTTGCGTCATCCTGCAATATTCCATAATATCTAATGCTGACTGTATAATCCAGAACCACTTTATCTTTAAGACTTTTACTTTATTAATGTTTCATATTTTTCGTCTATAAATATGAGTTGTGGTCAGTGAATTTTATCAATAAGTGATGGTCATTAAATGTGATTGTTCATTGTAATCGTTCAACTAAGAATACATATGGAACTTGGGTGGAACCTGGAACCGACCTTGAAATCTGTGACAGTGTAGGTTCTAGGTTCTAAGATATGCTGGATAGGTTCTAGGTTCCACAAATAAGGAACCTGAATAGACGGATAGGTTCTAGGTTCCAGGTAGAATCTGTATGGAACTTGAAACCACCCACCCCTACTCCAAAGTATCACGTTTCAAATAATCACATAGTTCCCTGGAAAAACCAAAACCAAAACCAAAACCAAAACCACAAAACCAAAACCAAAACGGTTTCCAATCTAATTTTAAATCTGAATGATTGATGTTGATTTTTAAATAAAGATGGGTCAAATTTGAAGCTCGAGTTAAAATTGATGATTTCTTTTTTAGATAAAAAAATATAATTGTAGATTTGATATTAAATTTAAAGTTGAGTTTTTTTTTAACGAAAATGTTCATAAGAGATTGGGCTAGACTAGACATAAAGTCGGGGTTTTTTTTTTATTTAACATAAAGAAAAAATAGTTCGAATTAGAATTGAAATTAAATCTAAAGTTGTGGTTTTTTTGAAGAAAAAAAAGTTACATCCTTTTATATTTTGTTTGGCATGGACGAATTCTTAACTACCAACTCAGCAGTCAGATGAACGGGTAACTGTTCCATGAGACGCAACACATGGCGGAGATTGGTCGCCGGAAGAAAATGTCAAGTGGGAAGGAGGAAGAAATTTCCTCGTTCCATTCCGGCTAGCCAAAAAAGGACGGCTATGGCTAGGTATGATATGGGTTTGTCCAACCCAATTGAAACATACGTGTAAATATTGAATTTTAAGCCTTGATGAATCTAAATATTGAAAACCTAAACGAAAACATTGCTCGTTGATAATTAAAAATCGATGGCTAAATATTGTTATTTTCCTAACTAATATAAAATGATGATCATTGTTTGCATATGTTTTTACCAATATATTTAGCGACATCTGTTTGTAATCAATTTTTTTTATATTTTATTTTTGCTGAGTAAATTACGCAAGCACTTTTTCGCTTATCACATTTTCCGATATTTTAACTCAGTCGATTTTTTTTTAAAATTCAATATCGATTAAGGATATCAAAAAAGTTTAATCTCACTCGGTGCAAAATTATTCTAATTTCGACAGTTAATTGGGCTATCAAACAGCGTTAGTGTTTGACCAAAAAAAAAAACAGCCTTAGTGATTCCCTAGGATCTATGAAAATTAACAAATCATTTTATGAAAATGAACAAGCGAATCATTTTTAACATCTACTGGGTTTTATGAAAATTAACCTTATTCGACATGTTAACTGTCATTGATTTAAAACCTACAAGTAACAACCCATAATTTCATGTATGGTAAGAATGTGCAATGATCAAATTTCTATCAATATCAAGTAGCTTTTTCTTTCCATTTTTTAAGCATTTGAAATGGTCCAAACTTAACATCAAATGCTTATATTTTCAAAACTTATTTCAGTTTCATCAAACGAGCCCTAGCGAACCAATTTAACGGATCAATTTCAATATATCAAGCATTATTGGATTGGTTTCCCCTTGGGTAAAATTTACATTTTCTACGAGGATCAATTCGGTCGAATTAAATCCACGAAGTTCGGTTGTGTTTCTCCAAACTTTGAAGAGCTTTTGGAAGCCTTCTCCATTAATGCAAAATGAAAGTTCGCAATAGTTTCAAACTGGAAAATCCAATTTAAACGAAATGATTAAGTCTAGTCTAGAAACCCATTAGTCGAGGAGCTGCTTCTTTAATTATCTTTGGCACGTGAATCGGTCCACTTTCTTGGCATATTCTACTTCTTATCTCATTAGGGCATACGAGACAAAACGATTACACCTATGTTTGGTCATAGGTGATGACAATCCTTTTCTTGTTGTCCTCATTCACCATGTTGCCACATGTTTACAAGGACAAAATTACCCATTGAGAACTATTTGTTCTACTAGATTTGATAATATTTCGATGACATGACTTCCGCACGAATCTTTGGAATCCCAATAGACTGAAAACTTGACTTCAAAGTATCATTTCAGTAACGGATGGAGGGACAATGAAGGCATATAAAGAGCAAGTAAATCCCATTTCATGTACAAGTTGGATTAGAAAGTCACGTGTAATTTGACGAATGGGAGCTTCACATACGAAATAAACTACGGCATATCATATTAAAATGTTATAGCCCAAAAACTTAAGCTTATAGACGGAATGAGGCCACATACACACGTATCTGCAAATATATAAATTGCGTAGGCAAACGATAAGAAATTCATTGACATATGATACAACTTGTTGGTGGTGAGCCGTGTATACGCAATTAAAAAAGATAAATCAAATTGAAGTTTTATGCTCTATTTGTTTTCGCGAAAATTGAATAATTTGAAAAATATATTTCTTAAAACAACGGCTCATATCGCTTACAAAAACGAGTGAGCGAAAAAATATTTTCATGTCCAGGAAAAAATTCAGACAATTTGCTAATGCGATACAAGCGACTGTTTTTAGGAAAATCATTTATAAATAATTTATTTTTCATGAAACAAATGGGAATTAAAATATAATTTAATCTAGTCAAACCGGTTTATACCCGCACATTCTCCCAATATAATTATTTAAAAAAAAAAGGAACATGGCGACGTCGATGTTTATTTAATAAAAGATGTCTTCATCCTTTTGCACGAAACGAGCAAAGAGATGTGGTGGACATCCTCTTTGGCCCAATTAAAAAGGTCACAATGTGCTGTCAACTTTGACTTGGGCAGACATCGTTGATTATCACGTGAATCCCACTTAGATAAGCTATTATGACGTCACTCCACTAAAAAGCGACATTCGATGACGCCGACAGGCGTTCGTTTTCGGGTCACATAGGGGCACGTTGTGGAGACCACAAGGGTGACCCATTGCGAAAATGTTGTGGTCAACAATTTTATTGAAAACTGTACTTCGATTTTAGGTGCACAAGTCGCCCATCTAAGGGCAACATCGGATTCATCTCGCGTCATTCGCGTTATTATTGGTCTCCTAGAATGGAGATCTTGTTGGTGAATTAGATCCGCATAAGGATCCGACTATTGAGTCGGTGACCGGTCCGTTGTCTGTACGTTGATTTGGCGATTGGACGCCTGGTTCGAGTGTGATTGATCTCTGTTTCATAGAACTAGTTTCCATGATGAAATTACTTTTCATAGAAAGTCGTTCATTGATTTTTTATTCGTCAGAGTGTCATCGTCAGAGAAGGAGAGCCTTGACGTATCTGGTTAAGGTGTTGCCGTGTGACTTGAAGGTCACGGGTTCGAGCCTTGGATGCAGCCTCTTACAAATGCAGGGTAAGGCTTGCCTCTATTCACCTTTGTGGTGGGACCCTTCCCCGGACCCCCGCCTCGCGGGGATGCTATCGTGCACCGGGCTGCCTTTTTTTTTTAGAGTGTTTCGTCAGAATCTAGGGCCTATTTGGTAACGTTTTTGTTCCAAAAAGAGCGATTTTGATTAAAATCACTTTTTTTATTATGTTCTTTTAGAGAATCAGAATACGTTTGATAACTTTTTGGTCCAAAAGTGATCCTTAATAAGTGATCCTAAAAAAAGTGTCGCGAGATGAGGCTGAGAAGTCTATCGTTGAAAAGCGATTATTAAAAGGTATTCTTTTTTTTTTATAAACGATTTTTTTTTATTTTTGATTTTTGATCCAAAAGTGTTCCCGAAGCGGAATCAAAATCAGAATTATTTGCGCCACCAAACATGTTTCTGATCTTTTTTTTTTGTTCTCGAAATTAGAAACAGAGGAACAGAAATGTTACCAAACAGGCCCATAGCGACTCGAAGCTCCAAAATTGACGTGTCCGTCGTCGTAGCCCCCACCAAGATGCTAGCAGCCACGAGTCTTTTAGCGCATGATGTGACTGGGCAGCGCAGCCTGAGTCTATTAAATGTTTGTTGACGACGCGAATCGAACTCATAATCTTGTAGTATAGAATACATTCGACACTTTTATTACCCATCCAAATTCGATTTTTAAAACAAAAAAACAAAAACATTACCCGTCCGACAAGCTTAGTATTTGCAACGTATGGATTGAGCTGCTGTTTCGTGGCTTTTCGCCGTCCGAAAAATCGAAAAATAATTCTTCGAAAACAGTTTTCCCCCGGACCAAACGAACGAACTCCCGATCACATACGGATTTCACAAGCCTTTGCCTTGCGTATTTTCCTGGAAATTCCCCGGAAGCAGTGCGTGGATTGAAACGGGGAACCACCAGTTTCGTGTATAGAAGGGGGACTCGTCAAGACATGGAAAGGACGAAAGCACTGAATTCATTCCATTGACCAGTCACGGAGAGCAATTCTCCAAGGCAACGCAGGAGATGATGGACTGGGAAAAGCAACGGAGGCTGACAATTTTATGCGAGTTGAGCCCAGCATGTGGGCTGTCTAGGGGGACTTATCTCTTTTGAGAAAATTATTTTAAAAAAATCATAAACCTATTATAATTATAACAATTCAGTCTACATTTTTTTTGCCAATTAAATTCTAAGAATTTTGCGTTAGTGCTAATTCGGTTCGTGTAGTCATTTTTGGCTGAAAATCAGTGGCTTGGAAACCGGTTGTCATATATGGCGTGACCAACGCTAGCATGGATAATTTTTAATGGTATATTAAAAATTTCGTCATGATATTTGTAATGTTTTCTCTTCTTCTTTTTTTCCTTCCTTCTCTTTTCAATAGGCCACCGACCAACTCGAGACAAGGGCTAATGGAGTCAACTCGTTGGCCTGTGGTGAGCTTGCCTGTGATCTTGCTAGGGGTGAGCGAGGGCGAACCTCATTGTCACTAGGCAAGGCTCGCCCTCGTTAGTGGTCGACCGGGCGGGCTCAACAAAGGTCGGCGAGATTGACCTTGTTGATCCTCGCCTCTATCGGTTGTCGAGGTTTGCCGACTAACTGAAAGAAGAAGGAAGGGAAAAAAAAATAGAAAGAGAAATAAAAGAAAAAAAAAGGGAAAGGAAAAGTAAAGAAGAAATATGTAAAAATTTTAAAACAAATTAAAGTTTTTTATAAAATTATTCACGTCAGTACCGATCACACAACGTCAGCAATTTCTAGCAAAAATTGACTGGATGGACTGAATTGGCATAAAAGCAAAAATTTCATGACCTAATTAATAAAAAAATTTAGGCATAAATTGATACAATTGCAATAGGTTTAAGACTTTTTTGATTATTAATTCTCTCATCTCCTTTCGTGCCTTGTCATACTCCAATTCCTTTTATTTTCATTTCTATATGACGCTTATGAACATCCGATAATACATTTTTCTTTTCGGAGAAGCCACACTTTGCATGAAAATACAATCGAAATGAGCTTCAACATGAAAAAAAAAATTTAAGGGGAGATTGATCCCTAGAGGAAAGTGTGAAGGGGAAGGAGCTAGAAAAAGATCTCCTAATTTAGCATTCATTTATTTCACGAAAAATGAATGAATTGAAAAATATTTTTTTTTGAAAGATAATGGTTTGTATCTCTTCAAATAATTAATCGATGAAAAATATTTTCAGTGCCATCTTTTTTATTACCCATGATAATTTATGTCTAAATATTCTTGAGGATGGTCAAAATATTTTTCGTCAGTTCAGTTTCTTACAGGATACAAGCGATCATTTTTAAGAAAATATTTCCCAACTCATTTATTTTTCGCCAAACAAACGAAACCTTATCTACATTTCTTAATTCAATATTCATTAGGGATTTCAAACAAGTTTAAAATTATTAGATTGTGGTTCATACTTCCTATCGCAAGAGACAACGTCATTAGGCCATCAAAGGGCTTTTATTGTTTGGGTCTGTACTTTATTTACAGTTTGGCTTTAGGCTCATGAATTGTTATTGAGTGGTCTAGGGCTTTGCTGTCTATGTATAATCTATTTTTTTTCTAATTGAGAGTGGTAATAGACATGTGAGAGGTGCCAATTATAGTAAAATCATCTGCTAGATGTTGCCCTAATTTAAGGGTGAATCAGGATAAGTCTTGTGTCTCGATTCATTTCTCGCCTTTATACTCTATTTCGTGGTGTTTGTGCGCCTAATCCGACCAAAAATCTCAATTAGTACAAAGTTTTTAAGTTTGCACGCTTAATTGGGTTACTAAATGGGCTTTATTGAGTCTCTGAATGCTTAAATGATCCTTTAATTAAGTGGATCATCTTTAACATTTACTAGATTTTGTCCCACCAAAATTATGAAATGAACCATTTTTTTTTTACAACTTAACTTTCATTCACTTGAAAGTCAGCTTAGATTTCGTTTGTTTCGTGAAAAATAAATGATTTAAAAAATATTTTCCTATAAATTGATCAAATTTACCTCTTAAAATAATTAGTCAATGAAAAATATTTTCCTTATCGATGATAATTTATGCCTAAATATTTTCATGAGAGATGAAAAGATTTTTTTTTCATTTATTTTTATAATTTTATAAGCACTCATTTTTTATGAAAATATTTTTCAAATGATTCATTTTTTGCGAAATTTTTTTTTTGTCTAAATAAGTGGCTCTTGCTTACATTGCTAACCTCAAAGAAGTTTCTTAAAACTGATCGTTGAGCCTTGAGCTTGTGGTCCTTTTGAGCGTGGATGAATTTGGAAAGGCAAGGTTGATGTACATAGCAACAAGGATGGTGCATCGCCTATTTTTGGTTTCCTTAATTAGGTAAGTAAAGAACAGGTTACTTAATTGATCAAGTAGAAAAAAGTAATTGATGCCGATTACGTGTTGTCAAATGTTGTTAAATCCTACCAATTTTTATCATAAATTCACGTGTAGTAAGAAATTAATAATTTTCACATATCAATTTTGAGTTATTATCAAATAGCCTCCGATTGAAACTTTCAGCATTTACATACTCAAAACTGTACGTTCGTTGCTTAACAAGTTTCATCACTTATGTGTCAGTCTCATTGAATGAGTCTTAGTGTACCAATTTAACGGATCAATTCCAATACATCAAGTGTTATCGAATTGATTCCGCTTAAGTAAAATTTAAATCTTCGATGAGGATTAATCGGGCAAAATTCGGCAGAGTTTCTCCAAATGTTAAAGAAATTATTGGAGATTCTCCAATACTGAAAAGTGAAAGTTCGCACTGGCTCTGTTTGTTTCACCGAAAATGGCCTCCTGGGGGAAAAATTTTCTAGGAAGTCATTTTCCAAGAAAATAACTATATTTTCCGATACTTGGTTAATACTTAAGAATGAACTGGAAAACAATTTCTGTCGTTTGGTAAGGAATTGATTTTCCGGCGGCGGGCGACCGGCGGCGGCGGCGGGTGGCCGTGGGCGGCGATCGATGGCCGGGGACCGACGGCCGCGACTGACGGAAAATAATTTCCGTTTTTAAAAAGAGGAAATCGTTTTCCACAATTTTCAAATGGATTTTTCCATAGGAGGAAAATGTTTTCTGGGGTTAACCTATTTTCCGCCCCCCAAACACCGGAAAATCCGGAAAATATTTTTCAGGAAAACTTTTTCCCCCAAACAAACACAGCCTGTTTCAAACTGAAAAATCCAATCAAAACTTAGTGATTAGTCCAGTCTTTATTCAAGGAAATACCAAGTCTAGTCCGGAAACCCATTAGGCGATTAGCTGCTTCTTTATTGTCATGTCATTTCTTTAGCACGTGAATTGCTCCAACTTCTTGGCAGATTCTACTTGTTATCTCATCAGAGGACAAGGGACAAAATAGTTAATCCTAAGCCTTGGTCACAGGTAATGACAATTCTCTTGCTGCCTCATTCACCATGAAATTGCCACTTGTTTACGAGGACAAATTACTAGGTTAGAGTTGCTTGTTCTACAAATTCTTCTGCTCAGCATTCTGAACATAAGATATGCAGAGTCTTCTCAAAGAATTTTTCTACAGGTAAAAGTGTGGAGAGGGAGAACTGGTGCTAACAATTTCCTCTAAGCATTATCATAAGGATTACCCGATATAGAATGCTTTCGGGTTAAGGCATAATTACTCCGCACTACTCATAATTCGAAGATCTAAGATTGACAAACCCATTACCGTAATCCCACAAAGATACTAGTAGTCGAGCACTCATTCCGTGCGAAGTCTGCTACAACTAGACAATTAATGTAACACGAATCGTCTAGAGGCTCATGACATGAACCGAACTTAGAATCTCGTGAAAGACATGTGGCACCTTTATTATTAGGCCAACAACTTTGGTAATGAGTCCTGGGGATGGTGCGGGGTGTGCCCCGTGGGGCAAAACCCCGGATGGGGCAATTTTTCCTCACACAAAAATTGCCTCTCGGGGCACTAGGCAAGGCATGGGGCAGGGTGAGGCCAGTGTTGCCCCGGCTCGCCCACCAAACCCGCGTCGTTTGTATAATTTCTCAACTATACTATTATTTATGTCTCATACGCATATGAGAAAACTAATATAGATACGGAAATCACTTTAATAATAATAATAATATCTTCTGCTTACAGGCCTTGGTTTTATGGGTGGTACAAGCTTGGAAGTGCTTTTAACCTGCTTAGGTTTCACAGGTCATTAACTGCTAACTAATCCCATAACATTACGCACATAAATCTTGGGCAAAAATACATGTCGTGGGCATAAACAATTCAGTCATGGATGAGTCGAAAGGATCTTGCAGGTCCAAAAATGATGCTATTCTAAGTCACAGCAGCCAAAATGGGCCATTGGCCCACTTGGGTATTGAAGCAACAATTGTATACATTCTTTTTAAAATCTTGTAATTTAAATGATTTCATTGTAATACGTAAGATTTTCTTGGCTATAACAGAATTTAATGATAATATCAATCTATGATTATATCACGGTAGCGCTGGATCTTTTTCACGTATTTTCAAGAAAAATGACGACATATATCCGTCCGTATCCGCAAATTACTAATGAAGAGCAAAACTACTAGTTGGCTAGATGAGCAAAATATAACATGGAAATGACATGGTATTGCGTGCGAATAGGGCATACATGGTCGCTTATCACGGAAACATAAGGAGGGAAAATTAACATGGTTGTGACAGATAAAGAATTGACGCTATCATGAGTTTTATGAGAGATATTTGTCTATCAGATGACCTTATAAATTAAAAGAGATGCAATAAATGCCAATACCTAGTAGTTGAGTTTTATCATTACTTCTTAATATCCGATTAAAATTAAGAAAAACATATTTGTTTGTATAGATAAACAATAATTCCCTATATACACAATGTTAAGATGTCTAATCTCTCATTAGAAGTTTTGTTAATAATAGAAAATGCAACACATAATACAAGTTTTATATCACAAATTATAAATCATTTTTCAATATTTTAACAATGACAAACTTTTAATTGTTATAAACAAGTGTTAGATGTAATCTGTGATAGTAGATTTTCGTCAACAACAAAAAGACAATCGGTAATTTGAAGGGAATCGATACTTGCAAAGACGTCACTGACAACATCATGAAAGTTATCGACAAGAGCCTTTATAAAGACTTAAGAAATTGATTGACAAAGTCAATAACATCAAGCAATCAGTAAAAACATAACTGTTGGGTGGTTATGTTTATTATCGCTATTTCAAGATTTTTGTAATTTTCGGTGGTGTTGCGTAATAACTTCTTTGTTGATATGTGTGAGATTTTATAGGATCACTATCAACTGTTCTAAAAGCTTAAGCTATTGGATAAATGCATGGTTTAATTTTTAATTACTCTAACACTCCTCCTCACGCTTAGTCTGATCTTTTGCCTAGTATTAAGCGTGGAAATATATCATTGGAGAGGCAAATAGAGGCATGGAAAGATTTAAATTCAGGACCTCCTGCTTTGATATTATGTGAGATTTTGTAGGACTACTGTCAATTATTTCAAAAGTTTAAGCTGTTGGATGAAGGCATATTTTAATATTTAATTACTCTAACAATAAATGATGTTTGTAAATATTAGAAAGTTATTGTTTATTTCAACTGAAAAGCTGTAGTTTGTAAATCTATAGTTGGCTATGTTGGAAAAAATGATCGAATGGGATAAATACTAGAATCAAAATTTGAGGTGTGATAACAATCTCGCATTTATTTACCCCACAACGTTGCTGATGATTTTTGAAAAATATCCTCGATGATACAATATAATCTCGGTGAGAATAGAAAATACAAATTTGATAATTCTCCAGAATCTCTCAAGGAAAATAATTGGAGAAGAAAGTTATTTCTTTTGAGAAAAAATGAAAATGAAAGTTCTAGAAGTTAAAGTGATGAATTATTAGCAGGATTGTAATATATATGCACACACATATATACATATGTAAAACCTTTACGAACATACATGTTATTCCGAAAATGATATTTTCATGTCTGAAAAGAATGCAACTGTTCATATAAAAAACTTCCATCTTGGACGAACGTGACTCTTCATGTCGGAAACTGTCAAGTCTCAAAAGTTGCAATCATTGGACAAAATACATTAATTAAATTTCAAAATTAATGTTAAAAAGTAACCACAACTCCTACACGAACACTTGCGATGTTTCACTAGGATATTACAATTAAAATATTTTTTTGATTTTGAAATTAAAAACAATAATAATATGATTGTTGATTATTACCGCGACTGCGCAAGTGTGCCAAACATACTTAATAATCATGCACCTATATAGTGGGATCTAGCTGACTTGCTCATTTCTTCGTTTGGAAGACTATAATAGCCTTCTAACTAAAAAAGTGTTTTACACTTTTCCTTCCATCTTATGTGGGATGCAAAAAATGCACTATGTTTGTTTGTTTTGCAAACAAACTTCAGCAGGCTATATATACCCAGTTTGTGCTGTTTGTAAAGTATCCACAATTAGTCAAAGAACTCAATGTTCTTGCAAAATTTATGTTTTTCTTCATTTATTTTGCAATTTACATTGCTGGACCCGATTGTCTCTAACTTCTGCTATTTAAATTTCATTCATTTACTTTCTTATCCAAAATCGACGAAGGACCCTTCACAACCTTTATTGATTCAATTTATCCATATTTATTCTCCAACATATTTAGTCTTTTCTTTAAGCATTTTTGTGGCATGCCCAATGGGACACATTTTGTTGATTCGAAGAGATTACGATGGTAAGAACTAGAAATCAACAAGATTCCAACAATGGTATCGGCAATAATAATCCGATATCACAAATTGGAAATGCTGCTGCTGCATATTCAGAATCCTCGGCCGCTGGAAAGGTAGCAAAGAAAATCAACGTGAAGGGGGTGATCGTCCAAGGCATCCTATTGATGATCAATTAAGGGATGTTGCTCCAAATTGAAACGTGGTGTCTACCATGAGAAGATTGCTCGTAAATAACGCTTTGTCGAGGCTAGATCATCCAATCCACCACCACCATTCCATGTTAGTCTAGGGGTAACTGGTTATGTTCCTAGTCACTCACCACTTATAGATGTTAATAAAGCTGGTCATTGTAGTCAAGCCCCTATAAGAATTATGCAAAAGCTCAAATCTTTTAATTAAGATAATAATCAGGCTAATGTTGGTCAAAATAATCAAATTGGTAAACAATAATTTGGCAGATGAAATTGGTCGACAAGGCCGTCAACCGCTAAACGTTGAAAAGGTAAGTGGCTCCATTAATACCAACAATATGAATATTCCTATTGGGCCTAGCTTGCCAATTTATGTATATAATCGAAAAAACCTAGTATCACCGCCTTGGGGACAGGATATCCAACCATGTCCACACTTGAACCATACACAGTTTGCCGCCAAAGAAGTTTGATGATCATTGGGGATGGGTAGGGGTATTATCATACAAATAATCAGCATTTTATAAGAGGCTTCAAGACCCATGATTTTGTCGGTTTTACCAGCTAAGAGGAACAATCGACCATTGAACACATTTTTCGATTTATAGCCCAATGTGGTGAAGTAGGGACAAATGAATTTTTAAAACTTAGTTTATTTCATTAGTCTTTGTCAAAAACTACTTTTACGTAGTACAATAATTTATAATCTAATTCAGTGTATAACTGGGCATAGATGGAAAGACCATTCCATTTTCTAGATCTTATAGGATGAATTATTAGTCACAAATTTAGCTAAGACTTTATCTATATAATAGTGTGTCGATCGATCAGTTTATTGGTCAAATTAAAAGGGTTAAAAATGGATGCTTCTCTTCACCTCTTGGATAGAGATTCATGTGTTTGGCTTTCAATAGGTAAAAATTTGGGGAAAATTGTCAAAAAAGTCCTAAACCTATTGCACTTTTGCCGATTCAGTCCTAGACCTTTCAATTTTGCCGATTCAATCCTAAACCTTTTCATATTTTGCCGATTCAGTCCTAAACCTTTCGATTTTGCCAATTCAGTCCTAAACCTTTTCATATTTTGCCGATTTAGTCCTAAACCTTTCGATTTTGCCGATTTAGTCCTAAATCTTTTCATATTTTTACTATTCAGTCCTAAACTTTTTATTTTTTAAAAAATATCTTGGAAATAAATCTGAAAATTAAAAAAATTATAAGAAAATTATAAAAATATATAAAAAAAAATTCAAAATTTTAAAAAAATTTATAAATTTTAAAAAAAATTTAAAAAATTAAAAAAAATTTTAAAAAATTAAAAAAATTAAAAAAAATTAAAAAAATTAGAAAATTAAAAAAATTAAAAAACGAGTGAGCCATCGCTGCCGCTGCCCCACCATCGCCGGCTCGCCCGTTTTTTTTCAGCTTTATTTCCAAAATATTTTTTAAAAAATTTAAAAGTTTAGGACTGAGTCAAAAAAATATGAAAAGATTTAGGACTAGCTCACCGTCGCTGCTCATCTGTTTTTTTTTTATTTAGCTTTTTTTCAAAATATTTTTAAAAAATTAAAAATTTTATGACTAAATTGGCAAAACATGAAAAGATTTAGGACTAACTCACCATTGCTAGCCGGTGAGGTGCCTAAACTTTTTAATTTTTTAAAATATTTTGGAAAAAAAGTTGAGAAAAGAGAGAAAAAAACCGACGATTTAGTCCTAAATTTTTTAAATTTTTTTAAAATATTTTGAAAATAAAGCTGAAAAAAATGGGCGAGCCGGCGATGGTGGGGCAGCAGCGGCAAGGGCTCACTCGTTTTTTAATGTTTTTTAAATATTTTTTTTAAATTTTTTAATTTTTTTTAAATTTTTAAATTTTTTTAATTTTTTTTTATATATTTTTATAATTTTCTTATAATTTTTTTTTAATTTTCGGATTTATTTCCAAGATATTTTTTTAAAAAATAAAAATTTTAGGACCGAATCGAAAAAATATGAAAAGAATTAGGACTAAATCGGCAAAATCGAAAGGTTTAGGACTAAATCGGCAAAATATGAAAAGGTTTAGGACTGAATTGGCAAAATCGAAAGGTTTAGGACTGAATCGGCAAAATATGAAAAGGTTTTGGACTGAATCGGCAAAATTGAAAGGTTTAGGACTAAATCGGCAAAAGTGCAATAGGTTTCGGACTTTTTTGACTATTTTCCCTAAAAATTTGTCATGCAAGAAAGATTTGAAAGCCAATACTTTGCCAATTGATTGGCAACGAGAGTGTGTAAGTTTGAACAATTAGCAAAAGACAAAGATAAGTGGATACATGCATACTTCATACAAAGCATGGCTCTAATGACTTATTATGAGTCGGAATATGAATTTATCCGGATGAAAATATTGAAATAAATGTGCCAAAAACGATGCTAGACAAGCCTTACATTTGTCTATCCTTAAAGCCTGCCAAAATAAAAGAGATAAGAATGGCTAGGGTTAGACTCTAAAATATACTAGTCCGACAGTAATAATTTGGACAAAATCTTCAATTAAATTTTAAAAGAAGGCTTTATAAAAATTATTCAGAAGGCCAAGTTATCCCAAGTAAGGGAGATTTACTGAAAAGAATATTACGAGTGACACTATTCATGGAGTCATATCACAAGTAGCTGTATTGTCAAGAATATAGTTCATGATGTAATTTGGGAAGCGAATCAAATTTGCCGACGGCAATGAGACATACGATGGTTCTTGATTATTTAATTTTAAAGAATCAAATGATTAATGAAACAATTAATTCTTTTAAAAGGGTGCATATGTTGACACAAAAAAGATAATCAAAATTTTGTTATTATCAACAAGTATTGGACTAAGTTGATGAGAGTAGATTTTGCTTAATAATGAACCGGACAATTAACAACTTGAAGGGAATTGATAACGGGAAAATTATCAAAAAAGTCCTAAACCTATTGCACTTTTGCCGATTTAGTCCTAAACCTTTCAATTTTGCCGATTCAGTCCTAAACCTTTTCATATTTTGCCGATTCAGTCCTAAACCTTTCGATTTTGCCAATTCAGTCCTAAACCTTTTCATATTTTGCCGATTTAGTCCTAAACCTTTCGATTTTGCTGATTTAGTCCTAAATCTTTTCATATTTTTTCGATTCAATCCTAAAATTTTTATTTTTTAAAAAATATCTTGGAAATAAATCCGAAAATTAAAAAAATTATAATAAAATTATAAAAATATATAAAAAAAATTAAAAAAATTAAAAAATAATTAAAAAATTTTAAAAATTTTAAAAATTTTAAAAAAAATTTAAAAAAAATTAAAAAAATTTAAAAATTAAAAAAATTTAAAAATTTTAAAATATTTTTAAAAAAATTAAAAAAAATTAAAAAAAATTAAAAAAATGAGTGAGCCATCGTCGCCGCTGCCCCATCATCGCCGGCTCGCCCGTTTTTTTTTCAGCTTTATTTCCAAAATATTTTTAAAAAAATTTAAAAGTTTAGGACTGAGTCGAAAAAATATGAAAAGATTTAGGACTAACTCACCGTCGCCGCTCATCTGTTTTTTTTTATTTAGCTTTTTTTCAAAATATTTTTAAAAAATTAAAAATTTTATGACTGAATTGGCAAAACATGAAAAGATTTAGGACTAACTCACCATTGCTAGCCGATGAGGGGCCTAAACTTTTTAATTTTTTAAAATATTTTGGAAAAAAAGCTGAAAAAAAGAGAAAAAAAATCGACGATTTAGTCCTAAATTTTTAAATTTTTTTAAAAATATTTTGAAAATAAAACTGAAAAAAATGGGTGAGCCGGCGATGGTGGGGCAGCAGCGGCGAGGGCTCACTCGTTTTTTAAATTTTTTTAAATTTTTTTAAATTTTTTAAATTTTTTTTAATTTTTTTAATTTTTTTAATTTTTTAATTTTTTTTAATTTTTTAGTATTTTTTTAATTTTTTTTTTAATTTTTTAATTTTTAATTTTTTAATTTTTTTTAATTTTTGTAGTTTTTTTAATTTTTGTAGTTTTTTTTAAATTTTTTAAATATATTTTTATAATTTTCTTATAATTTTTTTAATTTTCGGATTTATTTCCAAGATATTTTTTAAAAAATAAAAAGTTTAGGACTGAATCGAAAAAATATGAAAAGAATTAGGACTAAATCGGCAAAATCGAAAGGTTTAGGACTAAATCGACAAAATATGAAAAGGTTTAGGATTGAATTGGCAAAATCGAAAGGTTTAGGACTGACTCGGAAAAATATGAAAAGGTTTAGGACTGAATCGGCAAAATTGAAGGTTTAGGACTAAATCGGCAAAAGTGCAATAGGTTTAGGACTTTTTTTGACAATTTCCCCAATTGATAACTCACCAAAGAAGTCATCGACAACACCTCGAAATGTATGGACGAGAGCCCATCGAGACTAAGAAAGATGATCGACAAAGTTATCAAGGGTGGACAATCGACACAAAGTTTATTATCAATATTTTAGGATTTTGGTACTTTCTGGTGGATAAGTATTGTTGAATAACTCCATTGGAGAGAAGTGTTTCCGTAGTAACTTCTCTTAACCATGGATAAGGTTAGAAAGTTATTAAAAGTTATTGTTCATAAACGTGGATAGTGGGGTTCCTTGTAAAGAATCTTCAATCAATCGAAAAACTCAACATTTTCACAAATTTGTCTTTATCCTTACTTTCTTGCAATTTATATGGCTGGACACGTCCATCCTACTTTCCTGTCTAAAATAAACTAAGGGCTCTTCACAATTTATGTCAATTCATATCGATCCATCCATATCCTTCAAAGATTTTTGGGCGTTTTTTGGTGAAATAACCACCCTCCTGCTTTTAGTCACTACTAACATCGGTAGCAAAGCCACAACCACCGCTAACCTCTACAGTGGAAAAAAATGAGGTTCCTATTTGATATATTACAGAAATACTTGACGGAGTACACTGTGAACGCATGATGTTTTTGTTGGATATATTATTAATATATATAATCCAAATAATATGTTCACATACAAGCCCAATAGGTGAAAGCGTATTTATGGCTGGAGCCTAATAACTCGCATATAAACTCTAGGGTTTTCTACGCTGGAGGTAACACTGCTGAGCATTCCAAACTTGATATCTCTTGGTATAATACTTCAAACAACCCAAAAGTCATCTTCTCCAAAAACTCTTCATCTTCTCTCTCCAAACCAATATCCTCTAACAATTTTCTCATGAATGTATATGGATATGCAAACTAGGAATGCATACAAATATGCAGAGAGAAGTACAAACCAGCAACTTCACTAAAACTTACATAAGCACAGAGACTTTCCCACTTCAGTTCACAACGTAGTACTGGTCATCAGTACCCACCGTTTATTTCGTCAAGGATCACAATGAGCGCGACATGAATGCATAATCGATGTTTGGGTAGACCATGACCATGGACTTGTCCTTCCCTAGCAACACGCTTTGAATGCTCGTCTTCTTATGCATCTGCACCATCAAGATTAGTCAGAATCTATGATATCTTCACGATCTTAAAGTCGAGCTTTGAGTCTATTCCTTACCTAGGCGACAATATTAGAGGATTCGCCAGCGTAGATGACACGACCGATCAACCCAGCTACCTTTGACCTTGATGTCGCCAACATGCTCATTCCTGTTATTTGCTAGAAACATGTCCGACGTGGTCTTGAGTTGGATCACCGAACTCGTTTTGGCCATGAAGATGAGGTCTCTCATGTCTGTGCTCTCCCCTCTGAACGCTTGCCACCAGCTATGAACCATCATTATCTGCACCAATCATCTTTACTTAAGCCTCTTGATAACAAAGCATTGTTTTCGTGAGATTCTGCTTGTCATATAGTTTGCAAATGGATCACTCTTGAACCTCAATTTCGCTTAACCGATTTGTCGAACTTCAGTTTCTTCGGTTCATGTACTTGCCTAGTTAATAGGCCCTCACTCGTCTTAAGGCATAAGCGGAGGTACTCACCACCTTCTTTGCTCTATCTCACTTTCTCATTAACTATCTATTAGGGCCAGCATTATCACTTAAAGGGGGATGAATAGATGATTTTGAAGAGTTTTAATAAAACAATGCAGAATTTAAACAAACAAGCTTAGAGCTTCGTTCAGATGATACTATTAGGAAGATTTGAGTCTCTTAGTTATGCTTAAATGTACTTTTGCAAACATATAGATAGAGAGATTAAGAGTAGGGGTGAGCATGGGCGGGGTCTAGACCTAAACCCTAAACTTGACCTTGTTATAACCGATTCCCAATTTTTGGAACTGAGATCCTACCCTGTTTATTTTGTAACCTATTTTGGAACCGACCCTGTTTTTTGATTCGGTTCTAGGGTCTACCTGGTTTTCCTATTTTTCAGTCATCCCCAAAAGAAAACAAAGCCAATGATCCCAGAGTCTACCACATTTCCTCCTTTTTTAGTCATCCTAAAAGAAAACAAAGCTAACGATTAGAAAATATATTCACTCTACTTAGATTGCGGTGAAGATTGGCAACAACGTCAAAGGTGTGTATGTTGCGAGTGCATGAAGCAAGGTTGTGGCGAAGACTTAGTCACTTCACTTAGATTTTTTTTTTAAAAAAAGAACAACATGTAAAATCAGTTCTATAAACTGATCCGGGTAGGTTTTTACCTAGACCTGATTTCTGGATCGGTTCCAACTAGTTCTCAAAAATCGGAACCAATTCTTGGATTGGTTTGAATGGAAATTGATTCCTGACCTTATTTTTTGGGTGGTCTAATCCAGGTGTTGGATAAACTCGATTTGGTTACACACCCCTAATTAAGAGAAAGAGAATATGCACAAAGGATTTATAGTGGTTAGGCTTTTTTTTTAGTCTACGTCCACTTTTTCACGCTAGCAACCAATCGGTTAGATTTCACTAGTTCTGACTCAGAGGTTACAATTTGGTGAATAGACTTCTCATCTAACACTTTCATACTCATATGTTCTTCTCTAAGTATTACAATATTAGATCAAAAGTATAAGAAGGGACTGAAGGTTTTTCATCTTTGAAATTTTGAATTTTGTTCTCTTGTGCGCATGCTCTTCAGCCTTGAGGTCTCCATTTTTATACTCCCCATCTCAACTTCTCGTTGTAAGATCTTTAGAGGATTGCTCTCCAAACTTCCCCGTTTGGACAATACTATATACAAAGGGTTTCATAGTCATTGAGATCAACAAAGGAAAGAATCCCTCTTTGGATCAAATCACACATACAATCGTGATCTTAGATTTCCATATATGGATTACTTCATTAGGTGAGTCATCCTCATCTCTTTTAATCCACGTCTTTAATTGATCTTCATGATTAAGAATCTCCAAGCATGAATCCAACTTGATTGCCAGCCGTTGTGATGATGTAATATATCAATTAAATCATCTTGAAATAGATCTCTTGATATTCTGGTTGTTGCTCATGAAACACTTCCTTAGAGCTTGGGTTACATAACAACGTTTGAGCTCTCTGCTCCATTGTCTAAGCTTCCTTCTCAACGTATGAGCTTCCCACTCAATTGTTTGAGTTCCTCGTGCAATATCAGAGTTTCAAGTATCATCCGAGTCTTTTAGAACTTTGTCCGAGCCTATCTTGCTAAATTCAATCCCATGTATTGTATTCCATACATCTTTGGATAATCTGCAAAATAGTATTTCACAACATTACCTTACATGTTAGAGATTCACTACAAAAAAACAAGGTTTTAGCAACGAAATTAGCGACGAATTTTGCGACGAAAACATATTCGTCGCTAATTAGGCGTCGCAAAATTTAGCGACGAAAACTTTCAACTTTCGTCGCTAATTTGCGACGAAAAAAATTCGTGAGAAAAGTCGTCGCTAATTTGCGACGAAAAATATTCGTGAGAAAAGTCGTCGCTACTTTGCTTGCGACGAAAACATTTTTGTCGCTAATCTCTAAATTTGCGACGATTTGTATTCGTGGGAATTTTCGTCGCTAATTTGTGATGACAATGAATTCATCACTAATTAGCGACGAACATTTGGTGACGAAATTTGCCACGAAAGTTGCGACGAAAATAGGGAATAAAATAATTTTGTCGAAAACTCCGGTCACAAAATTTAGCGACGAATTTTTGGATTTAGCGACGAAAATGGATTTGTTGCTAATTTGCGACGAATATTATTTGTGGCAAAATTCATTGCTAATTAGCAACAAAATTTTAGCAACGATATTTACTACGAACTTTGCGACGAAAATGGATTCGTTCGTAATTTGCGACGAACACTATTTGTGGCAAAAATCGTTGCTAATTAGCGACGACGGCATTTGCACGAACTTTGCGACGAAAATAGTAACGACTTAATTTTGGTCTTTCGTCGCTAATTAGCAACGAATTTTGCTACAAAAAATCATTAGTCGCTAAATTGACGATGGCTTTTTTGTTTTGGGGTCAAAAGCGACGAAGGCTAGCAATGGCGTTTGCCATGAAAGTTGCGACGAAATTGACTTTTATAAATTTGGAGGGGCCTCCCGACGATAAAATGAGTGATGATTATTGTTATACTTGCCCAACCACAATTTTATCTTTTCTCCACAGAAAACGTGCATAAATATATAAATATCAAAACCTGAGAAGTGTATAATTTCTCGAGAAAAATGTACAATTCTTGAAGAAGTCAAAAATATATTTATACATATGGATTTTTCTCCTTTACAACTTAAATGACGAAAGCTAACAATCCAAGCTACCTGGATTAGATGATGAAAGAATATACACAGCATTGTCCTCCCATCTTCAATAATAATTAGAAGTTTGAACTCGAGTAAAGCAAAAGGAAAAAAAGGACATACGTTGCTTCCCACTTGCCAATGAAGAACGTATAATTCATGCTGTCAACGATCTCTCCTTCCCAGAACGTCACTACCTGATAAAATTGCAAATAAAGGAAATCACAAAGTGGAGTCATGTCAGTGAAAGAGCACTAAAACTTAACCCATAAGCACCCCATTTTGAGAGGCAAAAAGATACATATATCTATTGGGATTTCCATGACCTTGGTTAATAAAATGCCGCAATCTCTATCACAGATTTTCCAATTAAAGATGATTATGATAAAACAGAATTCAAAAAAATTAAGAACTCCAATCCCCACCGAGCAAAGCAGATGCTGCCACCAAACAGCAGAACCTTACTTAAACAGTTATGGAGTGCACAAAGTATGTGCAATTCAAGAATCTAAATTGTTTGGGTGGAAAATCCATCTTACCGGCGTGTCTGCCATTGGAGCATTCAGGGCTTTCATGGTACCACAAAGATAACCATGATCAAGATCGCATCCATAAATGCAGACATTAACTATCGAAGCTTCTCTTCACATTGGAAAATGCTGCCATCATATTAGCCAATATGAAGAGAAGAGAAGAGTGAGGGTTAGCATGCACAATGATAAGCAAATCATTTATGAAATAGATGAAATAAGAGAGGAAAAAAATCTGTAGCACCTTCCCATGATCATGTTAACAAGTTTCATAGCAGCTCCATTTCCAACATCGCCAAGGTAAAATTTTGACTGGGTTCCAACACAATCACCGTAAGTATAAGGATCATAATTGGAAAAAAAAAAGAACTTGATTGAAAAAGAGAGACAACACAATTTTCATAAGCACAAGGATCATTGAAAGAGTGCAATTCGTACCTTTCTATATGGAAGAACTCTCGAGGCACCAAGCTAGAAGCTCCTCCCCCCGCATATATCTCCTTCAGAAATGTAATCAGCCATATATTATTAAGCAACCATAACAAATATATACATATATACTTAATCAGAAGCAAGTCCTTTACCTTTTAATTAATGAAACGACTGACAAATTCATCATCATCATCAGCAACAATCTCATCATCAATGTGTCGGTCAGCATTGTGCCCATCACCTATTTCATTAGTGGGAGGTATGGGAGAAACCTGATTTTGATTGAGGTTGAGGTGTCGCAATATCAATTGCGTCTGAGATTGTAGAGATCTGATTTGTTCATCTTTCTGTGACAATTGTTGTGAGAATTGTTCTGTCAATTCTTCTCTAACCTTTTGTATTTCATCATCCTTCTGTACAAGTAGATGTTTCAGTTGGCTCAATTCTTGGGTCATTTGCTCCTCAATTCGTGTCCTTCTTGAAACGGCGGCATTAGATGATGAAGTTCCAGCAATCTTTGTTGAATATATCCTTGACAAGGATCCCATCCCAAATATTTTTCCCTTTTTCATCCCACCCGATGCCTCCACCCATAATTCCATATTGTCAGACCCTCCACCTATCTCAGACCCATCAACACCATCACCACCACTAGCAGTACTCATTAAAAGTTCATCATATTTTTCCTACATTAACAATATAGATGAAAATAAAATAACTTCATATTAACTACCGTAAATATTAAAAACATTAATTACTTTCATTTTAGTTAACCTTACATACCTTAATAGCTTTTGCTCGATCACCAGTCCATGTCTTATCCTTTTTTTGAAATGTGCGCTCAAATGTAGCCGTATATGTAGGTTCCATCCCCAATTCATCTGCCTATAAAATATACACATAAATGAGTAATAAAATTAAATTAACTCACAACAAGTTTAACAAACTTACCAATCTTTTTCTATGCTCCCCAACGGTGATAGAGCCCCCAGCATATGTGGCAGACCCTTCACTAGAACTAGAAGCTCGATTCTTCTTATTCTGTTCACTTCTTTGCTTATTTCTTTCATTTTCCCAAGTTTTATTCATTTCTGTCCAACTGTCACCTGTAATGAAATCTGGCTCACTTGTCTTGTCTTAGCTCTATTCATCACATTTCATATGTGATCACCGGCTTTCTTCTTGAAAATTCTCTTAACTTCCTCCTCTTCTATTTCATCCCACCTGAATTTTCGCTGCAACCAATAGAATAATAATCAACTTTGCTTACATCGAACTTAGTTCGTGAGAAAATAGAATGGCAAAACTTACTTTGAACTCATTCCACCACAAATTCTTTACTTCTTTTGGAGCGCTACTGTAACTAATCCAATCTCCCCTCCAATAGTTATTGATTATTTGATTAAGTTTCCTCACAACATACGTAGCATCCGTGAATCTGCAAACAGATTAGAACGATTTAAACAATTCAATTGACATCCATATCTTAAATCGAAATGAAAAGATGACCCAAAATATTACAGATTTCGATAAAATAAAATACTTACGAATCTCCATATGGGCATATCATGAATCGGGTATCTTCTTCACCTGTGTTTTCCTCATCATTCGACTGTTGTATTGAAGGAGATGGAACTGAAGGAGATGGAACTGGAGGAATTGAAAGTGAAGGAGATTCAGTATGCATGTGTCCAAGTCCTCCCATAATATGTTCTTGAGGATCGAAGGAAGGGCCAATGTGTCCATGTTGTCCATCAGTATGTAGTGGTTGAGGGTTAGATGTAAGAAGGGGGGAAGAGGAAAGGGACGGGGACGAGGTCGAGCAAGCGGAAGAGGCTGGTCTTCTTTGTGAAACTGCACCACGCATGTGACCTCCACGTTTATACTGACAAGTAGGAAGGTTAGACAAATATCTTCGACAACATAAACATGTATTAGGGATATATAATGATCTAAATCATGAAACTTACCATTTTGTTTCAGCTAGTTACACCAAATTCAAATAATGATCGAGCAGTGGAAATTGTGTTTTTGTCCTCCTTGTTTCCTTCCTTAGCCAAGGAAATAATGAAAATATAAAAAAGCAATGAAAGAACCTCACGTGTATTATAGTGATAGTAATTGCATGAGCATAAAAAGAAAAGCATGATTATTATCCCCATGGAGTGGTAGATCTTAAACAAACCTAGAAAACTAGTACTCTACTCTTTTTTAGTAGTCAAACTAGATTGTTACCTCCGATTCTCTACTCTTTCTTTCCCTTTTAATCCCCTCTTCTTCTTTTTTCTCTCAATCTGCAGACATAAGGGTTAAAATGTTACTAAATTAAATGGTTAAGACTTGCCCAAAAACCCAAGGCGTTATAGTCATTAATATAAAAAGTGATTAATGTAAGAAGCAATATGCAAAGCATGCATTAGTACATCAAGACTCTTAGGACCATGAAAATCGTTTAATCCCTTGCATCCACTTGAGTGACACTACGTTTTGTAAATCTTTTACCACGTTCTTTCATAATCTTCTAAGTTCAAAATATATATTCGACAAACATATGGGGTACATATAATATGTCTTGAGTAGTGCATTTTTTTGTCAGTAAACATATACTAAATTTCATAATCTTACTCAACTATGTTTTACCTGAGAGGCAAAAGCATGTGAGGGCTCATGAACTTCTTCTAGACATTCCGAGGTTGGCCACGATTGCCATAAGACCCGTATATAAAACTAGCACATTCCTGGGCAACAACTTGTTGAAGGATATTGAATTATCAAGGAGAACATTTTCCATCAAACTGGACATGAAAAATATGACACACCGAATTCGAAAGACCCACTCTTCTATTCACATTGCAGTTGGGATTTCAAAATTGCTGCTTTTGTGGTCAAAGTGTCAATCCATATTCCTTGTGGTGGAAAACAAAAAAACGCAACAAGCTTCTTATTCCTAAGACACACCGAATTTGGAATGCATTAGACCGTAAGCTTCCCCATATAAGTCATTTGCTAGATAATCAAAGTGCGATGACTTTTCTTTTTTGTCAGTTCATAATGGGTCTTGAAAATGGATTTAAATTTTAGAGATGGAATCAGTTCTCAAACATATTGCTAAACATAGGCGTCAAGCTTTAGGGTGATACTTACCTTGACATACTTAATACCGTCTTTCTACAAATCTGCTGGAGAATAATACTTTGTTGAATTTGTTAAGTCAATCACCAAGCCAATCTGTAAAATCCACGGAAGGCGGTTAGATATATAAAAGTCCGAACAAGGAAAGATAACAACCCCCATATAGGTCTTTATCTGCATTAATAACAAGAGGAACATAAAATGAAATATCATAGAGGTTTTTCAAGGCTCCATTGCTTCACTCAAAGCAAATTTTTATTGCACAATAATGAATAAATTCAGTATATAACTTATTTTACATACGTAACTCTCTTGAAGGTCCATGTTCTTTCCTTTTATTTGTGAATAAACAGAGTAGCAATATTTCCTTTGACTCTGACTTGGCTTTTCTTCATGGCCCATCTGACCACATCAGAAATTTAACCACTTTTTTTTATTATGAATTTTCAATATTGCACTCTTAGCCCCATTTTAAGAAAAGAGACAGATGAAGTGTGCTCCATATAAGATGTAGAACATCTCACAGCATTTTGATATATCAAAATATCGCCCAATCATGAAATGAAGTCGGCATGTTTGCAACGTAATTGTCATGCACACAAAATCCCTTTCCATGCTTCCTTTGTCACAGATACTGTGAACATATCAGACCCACAAACAGTATTCCACTAATTCTTTGCTTTCAATAACTCTGTTTGTGAAGTCAACCAGACGTGGCGGTAAACTTATAGATTCCAGGAGCTGAAAAAGATGCATGCTCTTTTCTCAATTTTTTTTTAAATCCTTCGCTCAAATCCGCTGAAGTTAACATCGCCATCCACCCCAACCAGACGTGTGCAAAACTACCCGTGCACTAATAAGATTGATTTTCTAACTCCTAAATCAACAAGAACTGATGAAGATAGATGCCCTTTTCCACTTTCTTCCAAAACTCTGACAAGATCAATCTATGATAGCAATGCAACAAGAGGGTTAAGGAACTTACGGATTCGGGTCCTTTCGAGAGAGAGAGCGAGCGGCCGGACAAGCGGCGAGCGGCTGGGCGAGAGACGAGCGAGCGAGCGAGCGGCCGGACGAGCGGCGAGCGGCTGGGCGAGAGAGGAGCGAGGGAGCGAAAGTGCACACAACCGAGCGAGCGACGAGCGAGCCTTGAGCGAAAGTGCAGATCTGGGGGCAAAAACAGAAGTGATTTGAGAAGATCGGTTCTGGTCTTTCGCAAAAAAGATAACTTACGCAAAGAACAAAAGTGATTTTGATTTGCGACGACCAGAACTGGTCGTCGCTAATCATTTTGCGACGACCAGTTCTGGTCGTCGCAAACTGATTGAGATCGCCACACTCGTTCTCCCCTTGGCCAAATAAAGCGGAATAAAAGATTAAAAAATTGCAATTTCATCCACAGTGCCCCCTCTTAATTTGACATTTGGTGTTAGGCATGATTAACATAACACACGAGGAGATCGCAAGTCAATCTAGAGAAAGAGAAAATTATTATTTGAGGTCATTGGACATGTCTCATTGATTGAATATCTTTATTTAGAATCGTTCTTCTTAACGTTGATAAACACTTTGGTACTATTCATTATACCTAATCTCGCTCCCTGATGTTAAGCGTAAGTTCCATACCACAAACATAACAAATGCTTAGGCTTTTCCTCTAAACTTCCTATATCAATATCAATGACTCTGTCGCCCCCACCGAGCAAAGACAATGAGCATTCCTTTTTCTAGAAAAACGATAAAGTCACCGTTTTTAATTCACCATGAGATTAACGGTCAATTTTAGGCCATAAAGAAAATAAAAACATAAATAAATACAGGGGATTCATTCCTTCAAAATTTTATGACTCACAACATGCCGTTACCTTTTCAGCAAAGCCCCTTTTTCGATTTCATTATTATTTGCTTCCAAGCGTCCGAACAAATCACAAAGAGAAGCGAAAAAAAAGAGCCAGGACAATGTCTAATGTATTGGATATATGGACCATAATATGCCATGACCATATTGAGTGACTTCTTGGAACTCCCGTCCACGCTATTCATGTTAGCGTGTACCCTAGACATAGACTTTCAATCAAGCTCCGAGAGTAATAGGACTATGTATGTACACCTATAGGGATAATCTTTACGTTGTACCGACGTAGTCCAATCTTAACATTACTTTCGTGGAAATTCATTAGTAAACGAGTTAGCGATCACATATACCATTCGAGAGATTTGTCGCTAATTGTTAGTTTAGCAAAATTTAGGGACGACAATCATTTTTTCGTCGCAAAAATTAGCGACCAATTTCATATTGTTGCTAAACGAACAATTAGCGACAAAAATAATCTTTCGTGGCTAATTTAACAATTAGCGACGACTAAAATTTTCGTCGCAGAATTTGCGACGAATAAAATTTTCGTCGCAAACTTTGCGACGAATAACATTTTCGTCGCAGAATTTGCGACGAATAACATTTTCGTCGCAGAATTTGCGACGAATAACATTTTCGTCGCAGAATTTTCGACGAATAACATTTGCGTCGCAAAAAGAGGCGAACAATTTCATATTGTACCTAAACTAACAATTAGCGACGAATATCATTTTCGTCGCAAATATTTGCCACGACCCACGTTTTTCCGTCGCAAAAAGATGCGACAAATTTCATATTGTTGCTAAACAAAAAATTTGCAACGAAAATAATCTTTTGTCGCAAATTTAACAATTAGCGATGAATAACATTTTCGTCGCAGAAGTTGCGACGAATAACATTTTCGTCGCAGAATTTGCGACGAATAACATTTTCGTCGCAGAATTTGCGACGAATAACATTTTCGTCGCAGACTTTGCGACGAATAACATTTGCGTCGCAAAAAGAGGCGAACAATTTCATATTGTACCTAAACTAACAATTAGCGACGAATATCATTTTCGTCGCAAAAATTTGCCACGACCCACGTTTTTCCGTCGCAAAAAGATGTGACAAATTTCATATTGTTGCTAAACAAAAAATTTGCGACGAAAATAATCTTTCGTCGCAAATTTTACAATTAGCGACGAATCACATTTTCGTCGCAGAATTTGCGACGAATAACATTTGCGTCGCAAAAAGAGGCGAACAATTTCATATTGTACCTAAACTAACAATTAGCGACAAATATCATTTTCGTCGCAAAAATTTGCCACGACCCACGTTTTTCCATTGTAAAAAGATGCGACAAATTTCATATTGTTGCTAAACAAAAAATTTGCGACGAAAATAATCTTTCGTCGCAAATTTAACAATTAGCGACGAATAACATTTTCGTCGCAAAAATTTGCCACGACCCACGTTTTTCCATCGCAAAAAGATGCGACAAATTTCATATTGTTGCTAAACAAAAAATTTGCGACAACAATAATCTTTCGTCGCAAATTTAACAATTAGCGACGAATAAAATTTGCGTCGCAAAAAGAGGCGACCAATTTCGTATTGTTCGTAAACTAACAATTAGCGACGAATATCATTTTTGTCGTAAATTTTGCGACGAATATAATTTTCATCGCAAAAATTTGCCACGACCCACGTATTTCTGTCGCAAAAAGAAGGGACCAATTTCATACTGTTGCTAAACGAATAATTTGCGACAAATATAGTTTTCGTCGCAAAATTTGCGACGAATAAAATTTTTTCGTCGCAAAAAGAAGCGACCAAATCATTTTGTCGCTCGAGTAATAATTAGCGACGATATTAATTTTTCGTCACTAAATTATTAATTAGCGACGAATATCATTTTCATCGCAAAAATTTGCGACGACCCTCGTTTTTTCGTCGCAAAAAGAAGCGACCATTTTCATATTGTCGCAAAAAGAAGCGACCAATTTATTTTTGTCGCTCAACTAATAATTAGCGACGATATTAGTTTTTCGTCGCTAAATTATAAATTAGCGACGAATATAATTTTCGTCGCAAAAATTATCCACGAAGATCAATTTCGTCGGAAAATTTAGCGATAAAAATCATATTTCATCGCAAAAAGTAGCGACCGATTTTACTTTGTCGCTAATCTAATAATTAGCGACGAAAAATTATTTTCGTCGCTAAACCAAAAATTAAATAATTAACATTTAGCGACGGAAACCATTTTTCGTTGGTAAAATTGGCGACGAAAAATGATTTTTTGTCGCTAAATTAATAATTAGCGACCAAAAATTAGGGCTACATCCTGCAAAAGGATTCTACTGTATTTTTAGATCCAAAATCCTAGTCTATCTGAAAATCCTTTCATCTCACAATAAACAACCCAACTTAAAAAAAAACCCTAACAAGAACAACAACAACAACAACAACAACAACAACAACAACAACAACAACAACAACAACAACAACAACAACAACAATAATAATAATAATAATAATAATAATAGTGATAAAAAATTTCAAAATTCATCATCTTCATCCTCATCTTCATCTTCATCTTCCTCTTCCTCTTCATCTTCGTCTTGATCTTCATCTTCGCCTTCATCAATATCGTTATCTTCATCTTCTGTCTCAAAATCAGATTCTTCAACTTCTTCAAAATTTGATTCATGAAGTTCAGTTGGATCCACATCTATTACTGCTCCACATGGATCTCGTAAAGTTGGAATATACACTTCTTCAGTTTCAACCATGTTACAAACTTCATCTTGTTGATATGCTGTATCCTTCCAGTGTTCCTCGATTTTTCTTCGTGCTTTGGTTTTACATACAGCCCACCAATCAGCTTTGTCACGTTTCAAACTAGGATATGATCCATAATATACTTGAATTGCTTGTTGTGCCAAGACAAATGGTTCATATTTCATATACCTTTTCTTGTGATTTATTTCAACCGAATTGAATTTCGTATGCACCTTCATTCCTTTGACGGGATCGAACCATATGCACTTAAATAACACAACCCGCATGAATGGTCCAGGGTACTCTATCTCTATGATTTCATCCAACAAGCCATAAAAATCATCTTTTGCACTACCACCATTGGACGACCGAACACACACACCACTATTCATTGTGGCTTTTCCCATTCCATATTCTTGAGTGTGAAAATTATACCCGTTTATGAAATATGCTGGCCAAGTCCGCACTCTTGAATTTGGACCCCATGATAGATGATATACAAATTGTTCCTCTTCAACTTGATCACGATTACTGTGAACCTACAATCATATACGTGAAGTCAATAATATACATTTTAATAAATAAGGTATAAAATATTAATAACTTGGTTTTGGTCCATAGGCAACTTACATATGTTTTGAACCATCCCGCAAATTCTTCATTGCACAAACGGTCAAACTCATTTGGTGGCACTCTAGACATTGAAGTTTGAAAAATCCTATTGCAAAATACCATTTATATATTAGCTAATATTTCATACACAATATATATTTGCAAATATACACTTACTCGAAGTATGGCTCCACTTCTGGACAGTTTAGTAAAACATACGTATGGGCTGCTCGCCATTCTTCGTCTGTCAAGTAACGAAACTTATATGCCCCGCTTGGTCGACCAAGATAATTGAAAATAGAGAATGATTTGCAATTGGGATCAACGGGGCCCTCATCATTTCTTCCTGCTCTTCGCCTCTTACATGGCACATGCGGCTCAAAATAATACGATGCAAATGTTGTCACTTCTTCCACAATATATGCATTACAAATTGAAGCTTCAACACATGCCTTATTCTTCACTTTTTTCTTCAAATGATATAAGAACCTAAATGCAATAAAAAGTAGTTCATCAGAACATAACATATACTAAAGTATTTTGAAATTTATTTAAAAAATATTTTACCTCTCAAATGGATACATCCATCGAAATTGGACAGGACCAGCAACTTTGGCCTCATAAGGCAAGTGAACCAAGAGATGCTCCATTGAATCAAAAAACGATGGAGGAAATATCCTTTCCAAGTTGCAAAGAATGATTGGAATATCTCTTTCTAGTTTTTCCATGTGGGATACTTTCAACACTGTTGAACAAAGATCATGAAGGAAATTACTTAACTCTGTAATTGCGCCCCATACAAAGTTTGGTAGAAGTTCCTTGAAAGCTATTGGAATTAATCTTTCCATAAATATACGGCAATCATGACTCTTCAAACCTATTAACTTGCATTCATTCAAATCAACACATCTCCCGAGGTTTGAAGCATATCCATCAGGAAAACGCATAGATTTCAACCATTGACACAGAACCCGTCTCTGCTCCATGTCTAATGTATAAACTGCTTTTGGTTTTGGTCCCCTGCTGCTTGCATCCACGTCTAGTGCTGGCCGATCACAAATAACTCTCATATCTTTCCTTGCATTCAAATTGTCTTTTGTTTTTCCAGTGACATCCATCACAGTATTTATGACATTGTCGAAAACATTCTTTTCTATGTGCATGACGTCAAGATTATGATGAATAAGATGGGTCTTCCAATATGGTAGATCCCAAAATATACTGCGTTTAGTCCACTTATGTGTATCTCCGTACGCAATATTTGTGCCATAAGGGGATTCAACAACAGTTGGAAAGTTATAGACTCGCTCCCAAATTTGCTCACCGGTCAACCTCAATGGTGGATGTGTTCTTTCAATCCTATTCTTGATGAACTCTTTTTTATTCCTTCTGAATGCATGACTTATGGGCAAAAATTGTCTGTGACAGTCAAAATAGCTGGCCTTCTTGCCATATTTTAATCTGAATGACTTTGATCTCTCCATACATATCGGACATCCTAAGATCCCAGCTGTACTCCATCCAGATAACATTCCATAAGCTGGAAAGTCATTTATCGTCCAAAGAAGAGCGGCCTTCATTACAAATGTTTGATTGGTAGAAACATCATACGTAAGGACACCTTTATCCCATAACTGTTGTAACTCTGCAATCAATGGCTGCATATACACATCTATCAACTTTTTCGGATTTTGCGGCCCAGGCACGATTAATGTCAAAAACATATAAGGCGTCTTCATGCACATACCGGGTGGAAGATTGTATGGAGTTAAGATAACTGGCCAACATGAATAACTTTTTCCTGATTTTCCAAATGGGGCAAATCCGTCAGCACAAAGACCTAACCTGATGTTTCGAGGCTCGTTTGCAAACTCAGGATACGTTTTATCAAAATGTTTCCATGCCTCTGCATCTGAAGGATGACACATTAGATCCTCTTCTGTTTCATGATTTGCATGCCAAGTCATTTGTTCAGCAGTGGCTTGAGACGCATAAAGCCTTTGCAATCTGGGAATTAAGGGCAAATAAAACATTTGCTTGCATGATCTACGCTTCTGATTATGACCTTGCCTCCTGTTAATCTTGTACCTAGGTTGGCTACAGAATTTGCAAGATTCTGCATTTTCTTCATCTCTCCAATATAACATACAACCCCTGCTACATACATCAATCCTTACAATAGGAAGACCTAAGTTATCCATTAGCTTCTTCATATCGTATAAATCACTTGGCATGATATTATCACGAGGCATTGCTTCCCGCATTACTTCAACAAAAGAGTTGAAACAATTTTCAGACACATTATGTTCTGCCTTGATATTTAACAGTCTTGAAGTCACTGATAATTTAGTGTGGTTGTCACAACCTGCCCATAAAGGTTCATCTGCTGCTTTCAATGCTTCCCAGAACTGATTAGAAGGAAAAGTTCTATTTTCATCAAAATCCGTTACTCCTACCTCTTCCAGCTGTGATGCATAACTAGTACCAACCTGCTCAGATGTAGGAGTAAAACTGGTACTTGCATGGTTTGATTCTAAAATAAAATTCTGACCAGCTGCATCAATCACCATCCTCTGGTATGGGTTTAATTGGTTATAATAGTTGCATTCTTCCCTAATTGGAAATTGGTCACTCCCTCGATATCCTTCATCAGATATAAATGGTTCACCATGACAAGTCCAATTATAGTAGTTTGGAGTAAACCCAAATCTACAAAGATGTTCTCTAACTTTATCACACGCATGAAATTTACCATTACTGCACTTTCTACATGGACATCTTAACTTATTTCCATCCATGAACTCAAATTTACTACTAGCAAACTCTAAAAACTGTTCCAACCTAATGCGAAACTCATCAGTCAATCCTCGACGTCCAGGTAAGTTCCTATTATACATCCAAGCTTTGTCTCTTTGCATTGTGTCTGTATAGAAATTAAAAATTCTCATAAAATATTAAAAATATCATATTTACTGTTTAATATTCTTAATTAAAACTACAAGTGGTTCACAATGGCAAAAAAATTATATGATTCAAGATAAACCCAAATTTATAAAAATGTTCCCTAACTTTATCATATATATGAAATTTACCATTGTTGTATTTTCTACAGTGAACTATTATAGCATCAATTCAGCATATAAAAGTTGTCGCAGATGTCATTGCTAATTTTGCAATAAATCTGTTTCATCACCAATTAGCGACAACCATAAAAAATGTCATCGATAACAAGTGGCGAAGCCTCACAAATTAGCGACGAACTCCCACTGTTCGTCGCTAATTAGCGACGAACCACGAACAGTGAGAGTTCGTCGCTAATTAGCGACGAACCACGAACAGTGAGAGTTCGTCGCTAATTAGCGACGAAAAGCCTGATTCGTCGCTAATTAGCGACGAACAGTAGTAGTTCGTCGCTAATTAGCGACGAACCACGATTTTCGTCGCTAATTAGCGACGAACAGTGCGAGTTCGTCGCTAATTAGCGACGAAAAGCCTGATTCGTCGCTAAATAGCGACGAATTTACTGACAAATAAGTGCACTCATTCAAGCGAAATATAAACGTACTCAAAGAAAAATTCGAATGAAAAAAATAAAAAAATTACCAAATGGAAGAAGACTTACCCAAGTATTTGGTTGAATTTTTTGTAGTTGAAAGTGCTCAATTTAATGGGAATTGTAATATCTCACATCAACATGTACCTAAAAAAAAGGAAAATTACTCAATATCGATGAAGTTTAAAGCAATTGATGGAAAACAATGATGAAATAAACAATAATTTATTTCATACTTACTATATAATACAAATAACAAGAGAGAAGAGAGAAGAGAGAAGAGAGTGGGTGAAGGGAAGAGCGTGTAGAGAAAAGTGGGAGAAGAGATTTGAAAAGGGAAAATTTTTCTCGGTCTGCATTGTGAGGACGAAAAAGTGTCAGTGGATTTTAGCGACGAAAATGATTCGTCGCTAAAATAGTCGCAAAATTAACGCGGGCTAATTTTAGCGACGAAAAAGTATGTTGTCGCTAATTACGGACGACTTTTGCGACGAATTTTGCAACAAATATATGTCGTCGCTAATTTCATCGCAGATTTTTTTTTTTGCGGCGAATTTGGTGACGGATTTTGCGACGAAAATATTTTCGTCGCAAATTAGCGACGAATTTAATTTCATCGCTAATTTTTAGTCGTTAAGAGCCTTTTGTTTTTTTGTGACGGATTTTGCGACGAAAATTGTTTCGTCGCAAAATCCGTCACAAATTAGCGACGAGTTGTTGTTCATCGCTAATATTTCGTTGCTAAAGGTCTCCTGTTGTTTTGTGACGAATTTTGCGACGAATTTGCGATGAAAGTTATTTTCGTCGCTAAGTTCGTCGCAAATTAGCGATGAATTGTAATCCGTCGCTAATTTTTCGTGGCTAATTGGCCTTTTTTTTGTAGTGATTATGGATTGTTTTGTCAACTTCAAAACTACTTAAAGGTTTTTCTCAACACTATCCACTCTCTCCACTTTCTCCTTATCTATACAGTGCAAGTTTGGACTCCTCATACTATCTATTATTACATGTGCAATGACTATTTCTTGGTATGAGTGGTTCAGGTTTCCTTACTGTATCCTGAAACCTCCCCGTCTGAACCACTTCTCCATTTTTTTTTTAACTTGAAATCTAGAACACCCATCAGAACCAGTTTACTATTTTTTCAAACTTGAAATCTACTCTGTATACCCTGAAACCTGGAACCTACCCCATCACATATTTCAAGGTTGGTTCCAGGGTCTATCCAAGTTCCATGTGTATTTTTAATTGAACGATTGCAATAAATTATTGTCTCTAATAATCACCATTTGCTATTTTATTGACCATAATTCATATTTGAACACGAAGAATATGGAAACATTAACAAAAGTCAAAGTTTCAATTATGAATATCGCCGAAAATGGAAACTCAAACTAATGGTTCTAGATTACATCATCATCATTAGATGTTATGAAATATCGCAAAATTTCGTGAAGATATATAACAAGAAAAATACAAAGACTTATTCCAAGGTTCAAGTTCTAGGTTCTAAGTTCCACCTCCTAGAACTTGAAACCTAACATGCACACCTTGAAACCTTAAAAATTTCATGGTTTTATCGATTCTCAGTTATATCTTGAAACCACGTTTACCTCTAACTATATGCAAGTATTTAGTTATATAATTACAGGAAAAAGAATAATTGACGAGAGTGTCTAGCTCTAGAACCTATGAAAAGGAAGGGTAGATATCTAATTCTAGAACTGATGGTTGTGATTTTTCCCAAGTATAAAAGAACGCAATACTTGCATAGATAGCCAGTCAAGAGCAAACCTTATGCCTAAGGGTGAGAACGGGCTTCCCGGAAGCATCAATCAAGACCTTAACGTCATGGAGGGTGAGTAAAGGTCCCCTCACTTTGAAGATGAGGTTGCCATTGGTGTTGGTGACCATGAAGTTTCCATCGCTTATGTGCATCACCTTCTTCAGAATGGCCACATCCACAGGGTAAGGGCAACAATATTGAAGTGCCACAACGGGTTGTGGAGCAAATTGCATTGTCCCAGCTGGTTGTGCCATTGGAGAACACACATGCTTGCTCTCTCTCTCTCTCTCTCTCTCTCTCTCTCTCTCTCTCTCTCTCTCTCTCTAAACTTGTCCATTGTTATTATTAGGATTAGGCACATGAATCCAACAAAATAGAGAATAAAGGCCAGAAAAAAAAATCAAGACATAAGGTTTATCCTAGTTTACTCTTAAATAAGGATTACATCTGGTAGATGATTCTACTATAATTACCATATCCTATCTCTCTATTACTACTCTCAATTATAAGAGAAAAAAGATTATATATGAAGATAACTATTCATGGTCCAAGCCTAAATTACCAATAAAACATGAGTTCAAAAATATAAAAATCATTGATAAAGGTTCTCGGAAATATGAACCATGTCCCACCACCTACGTAAGTAGAAAGCGACTATGTAGAGAACTACTCAATACAACATTGTTGGAAGTATCAAATTACAGGGAAAAAGTTTATGTTAAGCCTAGTCTTGGTCAATTGTAACAAACACGAATGTTAAATTTGAAGCCATATAGGTCAGTCAGACGGGTTCAAGAGATGACAGGGAAGTTGGCTTCGTTTGCTGTTAGTCTTGCCCACCGAGTCTTTTAGGTTCTGATGCAAGAAGAATGCTTCTTCTTCCTTCAGACATTATTTATATTCTGCGCTTGTATTTCTACTTCTCGCTTTTCTACTGAGCAAACCAGAACATCAATACTTGTGTCCGCGTCTGCTGCACCTAATGTCAATCTTAAAGAACATTTCATTTTACACATGAAACTAGATTAGTTGATCAGGAACCCAATTGAAAGAAAGATTTTCATTCGAATTAGTCAAATAATTGGGCCAAATGACGTGTTAATGCATGTCAGAGGCAGATATGGCTCCCCGTTAAACAGCGACATGAAACTTTTAAGTGTTTCATGTCGTTCTTATCTTCAATCGGCAAGATAGATAAAGATAATAATATGTATAGGATAGGACTATGTAACTCCAGTATATTCATTAGAGAGTACATAGGTACTTATAGACTGCTCAAGGAGACTATCGAAGGAAATATAATATCTATACTATCTTATCACGGTCTAGTCTATAGTATCAATTATAATCAATTGCAATTATGAATGAGGAAATATACAATATTAAGGAGAGATATAGAGAGATGTGGCAACTCTCATCAATATTGTTAGCATTCCTCAAACTCAAGGTGAAGTCGGATAATGGAATTAGAGACAAACTTGAAAAAATGGAATAAAGAGGAGAGATAGTGCTTTGTTCATTAGGTTTTTGAAGTACATACATACATAATGGCCCGAAATGAAACTTTATTGTAGGCTCGGTGGCCCGGCCTGGACCTATGTAAGGCTCGAAAAACTCCGGCCTGTATGGGTTCTTAGGCCATCGGGTTCTTTTGCTCAGCCCTCGACTGTTTACTGATACATCAAACTTACAACATCTCGAAGATGGATGGGGCAAACTATAAATAGGCTATGGCACCCATCTTGTTTTAAGGAAAAGTCGGAGCAAACATCGCCTCTTCCTTTCCTCGCAGTGATTACTCTTCCGTCCTTTCTTGTCACGGTTACTAGTCTCTCTTGTCGCGGTTGATCTCATTAAGAATCGCAACGAGCGCGACGATGAAGGCGTAGTCGATGTAGGGATATACGGTCACCCCGTAGCTCTCCCTTCCGATCGCCATGCTTTGGATCGTGTGTTTCTTGTGCATCTGCAAAGCCATACAACACCGCGACCCCGCCGACAGTTAGGCTCAATTCGGATGATTGCGCTTGCTACTTCGTCATAGATCGCGAAATCAGTTGACCTAATTCGCTTGGCGGTCCGTTTGGTTAGTCGGAATCAAAGATACGGAAGCGGAATGACGAACAATCTGCATGTAAAGCTGCTTATTCGTGTCTAAATGACAGATGATGATGCTTGTGAGCCATCACTGAATCCACCGTCTGAGTATTCCCCCAAGACTAGGGTAAAAGAATAACACACCTGGGCAATTATGGAGCTACTGTCTCCGACGTAGATCGAGCAAGACCGGTCCATCCAGCTTCCTTCGACCCGATAGTCGCAGGCGCTTTCGGATTTGTTGCCCGCTAGGAACACGTGCAACTTGGTCCTGAGTTGGAACACTGAGGACGTCCGAGCGCTGAACACCAGATCGTCTGGCTCTGTGCTTTCCCCTCTGAAGACTTGCCATCTCGAATGCGCGGTCATATTCTGCATACGAAATATTTTGAGCCTAAGTTAGAGGGCTTAATCAACATATAAATTATCGCAAATACACTCCGAGAAAAACTAGACGGTGGATTGATGTTCAGCATTGCATTGTCTAGAGAGTCACCGTCATTGTCGTCGTCTCGTTATCATCTTAGGCATGAGAGGAAGAAGAAGATTGTTAATTCTGAGAATCTTTTGAGAACCACAAATCTGAAATAGAATTAGAGGGGGAAAGATTGATAAATCCCTTTTTTTTTTAGGGCATGAGAGGGTGATGAGTAGGTTTTGCTGGAGATTAAGACCATATCAGGCTAGAACAACAATGCGTTTTTATTTTCTCATCGGTTGCTTCGTGAAGATAAGTAACAATTTCGCAATTTAAGATAAGAACCTTTTGTTTGAAGGTTAGTATTGTGTTCCCGGCCGCATCGACAAGCTTTCGCTTCGCGTGGATCAAGCTGAATATGTGCTTGACCTTGAAGATCTCGTTACCGGCGGTGTCGGAGATGGCGAAGTTCCCCTCGGTGATCGCAATGAGCTTCTCCACTATCCCGAGATCGATCGGGTAGGCAACGCAGTACTGGGGCCCGACGACCGGGGCAGGGGGTGGGGGCGGGGGTTGGAACGGCAGTCCGGCCATGGTGAGTCGAGGAGAGCGTGAGAGGGAGCTGGGAGCTGCAAATGGGAGGGTCGATCATTGGGGTGCAAATGCTGAATATGAAGATGGTTAAGGCAGGCTCGTACGTTAATTTTCGCGAATAGGCACCATTGTTTCAGAAACAGTCCAGCTAGACAACGACCGGATGATTAACAAGAGGCCATCGACAGTTAAAGCCTGAAGGTAATTGTCTTTTTCCTTATTCTTTTTTTTTCTCTCTTTTGGTTGAAAATTGAAAACGGTAATTTTCAAAATACCTCCTCAATGTAACTGATTCGCTTTGTTGCGAAGATAACGTTTTAGAAGCAGATCGGAATTTGGCAATTAAATTAGGAGCGAGGAGAACTCGACAGAGAAACAAGACAAGTAACGGTAATAGATATTAGAAATTTATGTGGCTCAGTCCAAATATCAGAACCTACGTCTAAGGAAAGAGATAATCGCCAATAATCCACTAATAAATCGAAAAATTACATGATTACAATCACTCACACCGGATCTTGCTTATCTATGTTCTTGTTTTCTTTCATAGTAAAAAGAAAGGCCATAATAAGGCCGCTCTTTTGAGTGTTCATCATTTGGTCATGAGTGACAAAAGAGGACCTGATTGATGTTGAGAAGTTTTGTTCCAGGGATTCAAACTCGAGACATACTTTTAATATGAGTTATGAAAAAAATGAAAACCATGAAGAAAATTAGACATTACTGAAATATATCTTGAAGATAAACTTTCCAAGAAAAGATGTAATTTCTTGGTGCTTGGTTGGACTTTTCGCTCCATCTCTCGGAGTCTAGGGTAAATTTGTTAGAAATATATCAATTTGAAATTTTTGATGATAAAAAACTTAGTTTTTTGAGTAAATATATCACAAATATACCAGTTCAATATCTTTTGTTGTAAAAAAATCAATTTAGGTAAATTTGTTGCACATGTAATAATTTGTGATTTTTCGTGGTATCAATTCAAAAAATTAATAGGCGATACAGTGAGGCTTAGCGGTTCGGTTCGGTTTAAAAGAGTTGTAACCTAACTAAACCTCAAAAAACTGTTTGGTTCAATTTGCGAACCCTTTTTTGAATAAGTACTCTTGAGTCTTGAACGGAACCAAAACCATAAAAAAACGATTTGGTTTGAATTGGTGATTTCACGGTTTAAACCGTTTTTTACCCATCCCTATTCTACGGCACCTCCTTTGGAAAAAATGAGGAAAATAGAAATTACAAAAGGTCTTCCGTAACAAAGAAAAATAAGATGCAAATTCCCATGAAAGGAAAAGAAGAAAATAAAATGGAAATGCTTTCCTGACAGTATTATAGAGAATGGTACAATCTCAACCGTAAATTCATACATCATCACTGCTTGTTTTGCGTAAAACACTCATTGATTGGGATATTGTGTGACCAGAAATAAATGACAATATTGTCAAACTATCAGGCTAGTAGTTTTCAAAGCAAAAAGAGTGAAATGTCGGTAAAGAAAGTTAAAAAAGGATGCTCTAACCCTTTAACGTTCTTTGTTGAACCCCCCAAGAGAATATAAGAGTGCGCGTGATAACACTTCTGCTTCTTAAATTAATCTTTGACAATAAGTTCATTTTTCTACTTCTGCTTTTGAGCATAAGTTATTTTTTTTATTTACGCTCCGGAATTTAATTTTTAATCAAATAAAGGCGTTTGATAACTGGACAAAATTTTTACTTCCGGAACATAAATTTGTTTGATAATAGTTGAAAATTTATACTTCAGGAATACTATTAACACAAAATATTCTACAAATAATTATTGATCCTAACATGAAATACATATTATTTGAAAAAAGTGAAATGCAAATATTGACATATAATTTGTCACTTAATTATTTTATGCAAATATGGACCAATTTTATGGGAAAAATTCTATTAATGAATACGATGGCCTAGCTAATATGTCCATACTAAAAACACAGACAATTCTGATGCTTCCTCGCATGTGCCTCTAGTGTGTTTTATGTTTTATGTCACAATTGGCATAATATATAAACCTTTTTCGTGCCTAAACCGTCTCTAATTTAAATGTGCATCATGATATATTTAGCAAAATATACCATTGGACGAGTTGGTTTATGACAAGCAATAATTCTACCGTCATAGTTTTCAATGGTCGCAATTTGTCTAGAACAAGGTGCTTCACCTTTAAGACCATCCACACAAATGTTGCATCTAAATTTCCATGTCAAATCCATCAATCTAACAAATTGACAAAAGAAAGGCATTTTTAAGTTTTAAGTCAAATGTAAAAAACATTGCTATATGACCTTGGAAATGTTGGAATCTTTCCTAAGCTCTTGTTGAACCTTAGGCAGCCCCTTTCCTAGCCCATGTGCAGCCACCATCGAGAAATTCTAGTAGTTCACTAAATAAAGTTCAAAGTTAAGAAAACTCCAAAGTTTGGATGAGTAATATTCCACGAGTAATAATAGGGATTTTCTCAAAAATTGACTGGACGCACCTATCCAAGAAAAAAACAAGAAGAAAATTGAAAGAAGCATGAGAGTTTCAATTAGCTAGCATCAATTATTTCTAACAATTTGGTCCGGTACTAGCTGAGAACCTAAGAAGAAATTTTAAGCGAGTGCATCTAAAAATGACATTTATAAACCATGCATAGTGCTTTGAAAGGTGTGAAAAATATCAACAAACAAAACATATATGTATTTTTCCTTCTCAACATCAAATTTTCTTGCTTTTAAGAATCTAAGAAACAAGACAAATATCTTAAAAAGTTTAAAGACGAACAATAATAATATAATCACCCACCCATCGGTGGCCGCGTTAATAAGGATTAGACTATCGAGGCCCACGCTGAGCTTGCTCGGGGGTCGCGGGGTCGAAACTTATTCGCCATCCGGTGATTTAAATGGGGGGTCGTGGCGGTGGGTTACTGTGCTAGCCCCCCTCCCCCGAGGACTAGTCGTGCTTCACCGTTGGTTTAAGCGTAAGCTCGCCGGCCGCGCGGAACCTTGGTCATAAAAAAAAACAATAATAATATAGCCGTGTCTTTGTGAGATTGCTTGGTCCACTGTAAAATATTTGCGGGATGCCATTTAAGCACCTTAGGTCAATTACATGGTCCACTTTTCCTTGATTGTGTTTTTGTGTGATGCCATTTAATCAAATTGTGGAACATTTATTTATTATAATTTGTTAAAAAAATGATATTGCTAAAACATTTTCATGCAATATAAATTTACTGAAAAATTGTAATATATATTTTTTATTTCTTAGAAATATCTTTTTATTTGATGGCCAGAGGGAACACAGCAATGGCAAACACCGATCATCGGCGATAGATTGTCTCTTTATGATTTTAACTACTAAAGAGAAATAACTTTTTTTGTACTTCTGAAATTTGCTCAAAAATAATTTCTAAAGCAAAAAATTGCTTCAAAAGTACAAAAATGAAATTGGGTAGTCAAAAGGAATTCTGCTTCAGAATTTACAATACCAAACGGATTTTTCCTTCAAAAGTGCTTCTGGAGTAGACGCAAATATTTTACTTCAAAAGTATTACCATGTGCGCCCTAATATTATTTAATATTAACTAGAAAGCTACATCATCATCAATATTACCTTTATCCCAAAGCAGAAAATTACATAACTAAAAGAAATTACTAAATAACTTAGTAAAATGGATATAATTGCTATGGATGGTCCTATACTGAATAAATAAGGCTGCGTATGGTAACGATTCTGATTCCAAAAACTGATTCTGATTAAAATGACTTTTTCTGATTTTGTTCCTAGATGAGTTTTGGAGAACCAGAAACGCGTTTGATAACTGCACAAAATTTATATTTTGAAAAATTGTTTCTCTTTCTAATTTTTTTAATTTAAGTCAAATAACTATGTAGTTATTTTATAAAATTTCATGCTAAATGAAGGCTAATTTCCAATGCACACTAAAATAATTTAAAATACATTTATTTTTTTAGCATGTCATAAATGAAACACAAATTTTAATACATGATGTCTGAAGTTCAATTGAAGTCCCAATTTATGAAAATGAGGTCAACCTAGCCTAATCTAAGCTTTTTCTATTTTTAGGAAATTTCTAAATTTTTTTGTGATTTTTTAAAAATTTTCCAAATTTTTTTTAAATTTTAAATTTTTATTTTTATTAGGTTGAGAGGAAAGTGATAAGAAAAATGAAAGGGAAAAGTGAAAGATGTGTGATTTCAAAAGTGATTCTTTTTTCAGAACCAACTTTTTTTTTTGTTTTGGATTTTACTCTAAAACTGATTTTGATTCTCTAAAACTGATTCTGGGAACAGAATCAGAATCAGAATTATTTGAGTTATCAAACATGATTCTCATTCTTTACTGTTCCAGGGAACAGAATCAGAAAATGAGAATGGTTATCATACGCAGCCTAAAGCATCTCCTTTAGATGGAAAAAGATTCTCTTTGAAAATAAGTTTTGTTCCATCTACTAAAGCTTAAAGAATTCCCAAAGGACCGGGGTATTCAGGACCAATACGTCGTTGTATTACTATAGATATTTCTCTTTCTTTGTCTCATTTTTAGTACCCACCAAAATATACCCCTATTAGAAAAAAGAGTAACTATACATACACACATATACTGTGTATATAAAAGATAATACCATAAATACACATGTTTTGGTGACATGTAACCTCCATATGTCGGTTATTTTTGGGTTTGTTAACTTTCATTGTTTACTAAGTTAAAGAATTAGAATCGAATGCACCACTTTGTAATGGAATTTTCACATTGCATGCTCTCGACCGGAGGTACTATTTGCCATACCTTCTTTGTTGTGTTGAATGATCGGATCGGTGAAACTTTAGGACGTGCCCGGAAGAAGTGAGACTCATATCATTGTCGGCTACTCTAATCACCTCATAATTAATAAACCCTTTTTCAAAATTTCCGTGAACGAGTTTTTTCCTCGTGCAATCCGAAAAGCACATCGGCGAAGAAAACCACACGCTACATACAATCCGTAAAACACATCGATGAAGAAAATCACACAAATGCAGCGCATCCACCCACGTGTTTCCTTTCAACTTTGACGACCCGTACGATTGATCTTCGTCGAGGACGACGATGAACTGCGCCTTATCGTTGTCCTTCCCGACCAGCACGCTCTGAACCGTGTGCTTCCTGTGCATTTGCAACCACAGCAACACCAACGTAAGAACAACAATCCACCAAGGAAGGCAGCATTAAAGAGTGTTGCCGCACTTATCGGTAAATACTCGAATTTATTTATGAAAACTACCAACCTGATAGTTAGACAATACTGTCGATTATTTCTGACCACATGGTACTCCAATCAATATATGCTTTATGCAAAATACCCAGAGATTTTGTGTGGATTTATAGTTAAGATTGTACAGTACCTAGCAATACTGTCAGGTAAGCATTTTTCTTTTTATTTATTATGTAAATATAATCTAATACTGCTACGGTTAGCATTGTGGAGTCATAATTGGTACAAATGCGCCTATAAGTCAATTATCATTGAGTTCGAACCCGGTTAAGTACACTCATTGCTCTTGGTTTTCTGTTCAAGGAATATGCTAAGTATATTACAAATGTAATTTTATATCAAAAGAAAGCGGGATCCACATGCACGATCGGTTTAAGTAGACATTTTAGAGTCCGCTTATTTAGTAAAAAATGAATGATTTAATAAATGTATATTTGAAAACAATCATTTGTAGCGCTTGAATGATTAATTGATGAGAAATGCTTGCATTATGGACAACCGTCTATGTTTAAAATATTTTCGGGAATGATGAAAATATTTTTCGTCCATCATATTTTACAAATTATTTATTTTTCGAGAAATAAACAGGCCTAACTCTGTTAATTGACGACGGGAAGTGTCGGAGTCTGGGCAGTGACGGTGGGAATCTCGCCGTTACCAACTCCCTTCGACCCTGCAGTTGCAGAAGTCTTCGTTGGCGTTACCGGCCAAGCATACGCGTAACTTAATCTTGAGATAGAGAACGGGACGATGTCTTTGCGCTGAGCATATGATCTTGAAGCTCTGTGCTTTCTCCTCTAAACACTTGCCATCTGAAATGCGCGCTCATGAACTGCAAAAACTCAAATATTATGATAATGATAATTAACATTATAATTGTGATGATAAAAAGGATGTTATTTAATCGTTTGTGGAAACAAAAAATGTCAGCTTGTTTCCCTTGACGAAATGCCTTGTCTCTGTCGTCTGTCGACATAGACAGCTTCTTCACAGGTTAGACGGCATTTGCGTTCTTCTTGATCTGTTCTGGCTGCACATGAAATGGTGAATTGCGTCGTCAAAGAGGTTTGATTACCAAGGCAAAAAACCCAATCACCCGAGCACACTTTTCATCTGAGGAACGAGTCAAGGAGAAGAGCACGCGGGGTGGGATTTGTTTCTGGCGGACCCATGTCGATGAAAGCACTCGTCCAATCTTGACGCTCTCCCTTTGCAGGTTGATAACAACGTTTGCCATTTTGTAATCTTTTTTTTGTTCTTTTTTGTTTGTAAGAAGTTGTCATGGTCACGTGGTGAAAGAAATGAACGTCCTTTGGTTGATCTCTACACAATCTTGAATTGATGCAGATTGATTGACTGTTGTTCTTTGATGGGCAGGATTATTTGACTCATCAAGGCGTAAATTTAGGGTGCGGTACTTGGGCTAATACTTGCACTTTAGGTGTTCGACGGAATGCCTGCATGAAATTACAGGGGAATTCCCTGCCTTCATGTTGCTAGAGCGGCTACGGTTTGGGAAGAGCCAAAGTCTTTGTTCCGAGGCTGTTCGCTCCCGATTTCAAAATGAAAAGGCTGTCTTCTCTGAAGGGTGCGAACCAATTTTTGAGGAGGAACCGGAAGTGGCCATTGTCTCCATACAAAACCAAGTGGCACCAAACTTTCTGTGAAGAACAAGCCATGCGAACTCTAAAAGATGCAGTCAAGACCACCGTGGAGCCATTGTGTCACCACCGTAATCAACATCTACTGCAAAATCCTACTGGACCCAATCTGGTTACCACTCTGGTAGACTCTTTTGGTGCTTACAACTGTGAACCAACCCCAAATGCTTACCGCTTCGTCATCCAGAGTCTATGCGAAACTTTGCAGTTCCACCTGATTCCGCCAGTCCTTCATCACATTCGAAGTGTCGAGAAATTCGAAACTCCTGAGTACATTTTGAGCAATCTTATCAAGTTCTATGGAGATTTCAACAAAATTGAAGATGCTGTTTGTTTGTTTCTTGATATACCCAAGTTTAGGTGTGTCCCTACTGTCTACTCACTGAATGCTCTACTGTCAGTACTTTGTCGTAGCAGAGATCACTTGAAGATGGTGCCTCAGATTTTGCTGAAGAGTCAACAGATGAATATCAGGATAGATGAATCGACTTTTAGAATTATGATTGGCGCACTCTGTCGGTTGAAGAAAGTGAATTATGCTGTTGACATATTGAATAGACTGATAAGTGATGGATTCTCAGTTGATGGGAGAATCTGCTCGCTGATACTTTCATCATTCTGTGGACAGAGAAACTTTTCTAGTATTGAGGTTTTGGGCTTTGTGGAACAATTGAGGAAAATGGGTTTTCTCCCGGGCCTAGTGGATTATACGAACGTGATGAAGTATTTGGTGAAGGGTAGAAGAGGCAATGATGCTTTGGATGTCTTGAATCAGATGAAGGTTTATGGCATTAAACCTGATACTATTTGCTACACAATGGTTTTGAGTGGGATCATTGCCGAGGAGGATTATGAGAAGGCAGAGGAGTTATTTGATGAAATGCTTGTTCTGGGTTTGGTCCCTGATGTGTATACCTACAATGTGTATATAGATGGTTTGTGTAAGCAGAATAATCTTGAAGCAGCTGTTGAAATGGTAGCTTGTATGAAAGAACTTGGCTGCAGACCTAATGATGCTACTTACATCACGATAATTAAGAGATCATGTAAAGTTGGGGAGCTGAATAGGGCAAGACAGTTTGTGAGAGAAATAGGAGTGAAAAGTTTCGGGCTAATGTTGCAGATATACATGCTTCTGATTGAGGGATTCAGTGGTAATGGTAAAATTACTGAAGCTAGTGATTTGGTGGATGAATTATTGATTAAGAGTTCACGATTCGAATGTTTAACAGTTGATGAGATAGTATGTAGTTTGTGCAAGAGAAGATTGTTCTCAAAAGTGCCAGAATTACTTGAGGCAATTGTCAGGAAGGGTATAATTCCTGGAGCTATGACTTGGGAAGCACTTGTTCATAACTGTGGATTTGAAATCAATTTGCTGGAGAGTAGTCTAACTGAGCTGGTGAATTCTACACAAGTTGAATGAAGTGCACTTGCTTTTGCTGAGTGGAGACCTTGTTTGGACACTAGTTCATAGAAAATTTGAAATCCATGAAGAAGCCAGTATTCAAAGGGCCGTAGATGATATGGTGCCCTGTAGATGAATATCTATTTGGTAAACGATGTGTCAGTGCGAAACTCTCTCTTTCCACATACTGAGGAGGTAATTGAGTACTGCTGTTCTGCTATTTCATTGGTGGTTAAATGTGTTTGCTTGTGGAAATTGCATCTATACCTTTCTCATTTTTTACTTGCATCTCTCTTTTGTTAGTGAGATTCATATCCGCTTCTACATGGCATGATGTAGTACTTGGATTGAAATTGATGATGTGCATCCTGCACTGCTTATGGGTTGGTATTTGGAGCTTAACAATGGATTTGCCAGAAGGGGATGATACTAAGTCTTTGACAAATAGTTTTATGGTTTCTTTATGAGATCATCTATATCTTGAACCAAACACGTGTTAATGCATTGAGATGCCTGAAATTTTCTATTTTGAAAAGATAGTGAAATTTCTAAAAATCTTATCAGTCCTGATTAGTCTAACATGAATTACCTGGCCAAACTTGCATCAATATAATTATCATTTCCCTGCTATACTCTATCCTTATTCGGGAATTATTATGGCGATTAAGCTTCAGAATCCTTGGGTTCATCCAGTCGCTCCACGACCGGCTCTTGATTCAAGCTTCATTGTCCACGTCTAGGGTTACTTAGTCTGCCGCATCATCATAGTCAAATAATATATAAATTTGACATTTGCTGGTTTATATATCAAGTTATTGACTGCAGATTTGAATTATTATTCCTCTCAATTCGTTAATGAACTAAAATATTCTCAAGAGGTTTCACACATCTATGCAAGAGTTTCTAAATGCAGTTAAGTCTACATGTCAGATTTATTTCATTATCATTTTCTTGTGATTAGACTCACAATTCTGTTGCCTGCATTGAATTATTGTCCTTCCTTTCTGTCCACCTCATTTTACTATACTTTTATGTCATCATTTCCTCCACCCAGTGAGTAATGCCTATTGGAACCGCCTATCTATTGAAGTATTTTCCTTGAGGGTTTAGAGTCTTTGCTTCGTTCTATGTTATACTCTTTTATTTGGCTTTGGGCATCTTGTTCTGACTTCACACAGTCATGTGAGGTTTTCCTTTTTGTTTTTGCTTTTCTTTCTTTCTCTTTCCTTGTACATTTCTGATGTTCTTGAATTTTTATTTTGGAAAAATCCTTTTCTTCCAATTGTTTTATAATTGGGTCTTTGTTTTGCATAATATGCATGGGTTGCAGGAAATGGAAACAAGTTTTCATTGATTCTTGAAAGATGAAATTTACGACAATGAGTGATCCGACTACTTCTAAATGGTCTCTACATTCTTCGCAAAGCTGTCCTCAGGAAACAATGGTGATAATTACAGGGTTCAGAATGTCAGGCAGGAAAATCCAACCAGAATGTTCTGTAGATGCCTGGGTTACTCTGCCATGCGGTTTGTCTACAAGGTCATGGTGATGATTTAATCTTTCACAAAGTTATCTGCGGATCAAATCTAGGATATTTACTGCATTTTACGTTTCTACTGTTGAAAAGGGCCTTTCTAATCCATATCTGAAAGTTGTAAAGATCATTCAACTGAACCCTGTCGTTCCATTTGGGTTTTGCTTGGTGCTTTCTTGGATTGAATAGAATTAAAAATGCAAGCTGTATAAATCTAAATGTACATTTGATATATCTAATAAAATCAGTTGAAATCAATCTTTGTAAGAGTTAAATAAATTATGCTAGTGATGAAACATTGTGGTTTGTATTAACAAGTTTATTCTTTATGACTGAGAATCTGACTACAATGGTTAGGGATAACAGTGTATCATGTCGTGGTAGATATTGTTGACGTTTGTATTGATGTAGTTGGTTAGTAGATGTATAGGTAGTTGGAGCATGCGTTTAACTAGATTTTGGTGGTTATCCTCTACTTCTTACATGCAGGTCCCGTCTTGTACTTTTGTGGCCAGAGTCAATGCAATACATTTTCATAAGTACACACAAACATTGTGTTGCGTATATGTTGAGACTTCCGACTTATCATCACCTGACACCTTCCTTGTCCTCAAAGCTTCCTAGACTTGATATTGATCCACCCATTTTGTGGAACGTGTTTCACCCTATATTGGTTGTGCTTCTTCCTAAACTTGTTGTGTGGGTAAAGGAATGATTGGAATTCGATGACCTCCAGCGATCTATTCGAGTGCGTCGTCTCATGCAAGGCTATCGCCTGAGGTGACAACCGCCTAAAGCACGTGAAGTCGGTACGAATGAGTGATGAAGACTGAGGAATCGAACTTTTAGAGATCTGAAGCCCTTAGCAAAATGTCAATGTCCTTATACTTAGAATCAGTCGGTGCATATCGACGACACGATGAATGACTAAGAAGCATGAGTGAAAGATCAATTTAACGCCCTTCTCAAGTTTTCTATGTTCGTGCAAGTGAGATGGTAAGCTTTCCATATTTGTGCAAGTGAGAATGGAGTTTTCTTGGTATACAAACATTGGTCGGTTAAGGCCAATTTTGCAAGAAAACCCCATTAGTTTTCATATGAATTTCTAGCTGTTAAGAAGCGTCAATCAGTCCCCTTCTAGTATGTCTCGTGGCTTAGTTGTCTCCTGACAATGCATCCACCACGATGATTTCACGTACTTAATTAGCATCTCAGCGTGACATGTCAATAGTGTTCGCACTTACTCATTTTTTCTATGTGATGATGCCGATTTCTTAAATACGGGATATCCGACTCTTAGATCAACTGATCCTTGCGGATATCATGAACAATACACACTCTCTCTTAAGCACCCATTTTGTGATATTCAATCTGTGGATCCACTTTGATAAGAAACTTGGACGATCTTGGTTACAACCTGTCGTGATCGCCCACTACGAGGCATCTGATACGTAGTAAGCACAGCGTGGTTGTGTCTTAATTTTAATCTGTTCCAAGGTTCATGTGCCACCCCTTCTTTTTTTTTTTGGGGGGGGGGGGGGGGGGACTACGTATGGAGGCAAATTCAAGATAATGGATGGACCTAAGTACAATCTAGAAAAAGCCTTTTTCAAAACAAAGTTAGGTTAGCCCGGAAATTGGAGGGTTTTCAATTTTCTAAGTTTTGGGATGATATTGGCTCTCTAATTTTCCCCATTAACTCCTTAAGGGCATTAGCATCTATTGAAGCAAAGACGAAGTCTCAAAGAAAGGAAACCAATGCATAATGTACTTTCAAGTATACACGCTTGTCAAACATTTTTGCTCATACCTTGGTTGGGATTTTACATGAGGAATGTAGAAGGCGGTATAGTCATATGAACAAAGTAGCTGGAGATAGATAACATAGTAAAGGGAGTCCTAAACCTTTTGTATTTATGCCAATTTAGTTGTAATTTTTTTTATGCCAACTTAATCATAAACTTTTTGCATTTTTACCAATTCAATCCATCTAGCAATTTTGGCCGATTAGCGATGCTGTGGATGCAACTCACATTGATATGGACCCCACCGGTTCCGGGGCAATATTTAAAAATATTTTTTAAAAATTGAATTTTTTTATTTCTTTATTTATTTTTTTTTCTTTTTGGTATTCATCTTTCTTCCTCCCTCTTCTTCATTGGCGACCGTTGGAGGCGGGGACCTCGCTGGCCACTAGAGTCGCTTTTGCTAGGCGAAAACAGCGATGCCATCGCGAGGCGAGGTTTGGCCTCACCCAGATCTGGCAAAGGCTCAGCCAGACGTGGTTGCGAAGAAATAGGACCGAGACGTTGCGGAAGAGATCGGGATTGGGTTGGAGGAGGACAGATGGCGGTGGTTGTTACGACGGAGGAGATTGGGTGGAGGACGAGAGAGGGGAGAGGTGAAGGACGAATGAGCAAGGTGTTGGATTTTCTAAACTGCCTCATCGCCATAGGACCGACAAAGTTGAAGCTGGAGATGTGGAAACAATTATGGAGTTTCCATCTTTTCTTCTGCTTGAATATTCCTAGGACTTTTAGCCCAGAGCTCCTGATTTTGAGGCCATGGTTGGGCGAGGTCTGGCCGAGTCTTGCTAGATCTGGGCGAGTTCAGTCTCGCCCAGCCATGAGGTAGCTCATCCACGCCAGATTTGGGTGAGGCTGAGCTCACCTAGCGACGACATTGCCGGCCCTTGCCTTGGTCGCTAGTGAAGAATAGGGATGGAGAAGATGAACAGTAAAAATGAAAAAAAAAATAAAAAAAAATTGGAATCTTTTAAAAATATTATTAAATATTGCTAGGGCCGGTCAAATCCACATTAGCATCGGTTGCGGCCAAGTCAGTGTCGGTCGATCAAAGTAGCTAGATGAATTGAATTAGTAATTAGGATTGAAATGACAAAATTAAAAGGTTTAAGATTGAATTGATAGCTTTAGGACTTTTTTTTTTTGACAATTTTCACGAAGCGATTCATCGGTCAAACAAGCCCATGATAAACAAACAAGTGTATCAGCAACTTCTTGAGTCTTGAACATGCATGTTACAATACAGTACTTAGTAAGCAAGGAGAGCATTACAAGTGCTGAAAAAGTGAAAATGGCAGTCCATTGAAGAATGGAGCAATAGAGACGGAGAGGGAAGCAGCATTTTTAGATGTCCTGCTGATCAATCCTAATTCTCCAACAGAGGAAGAAGAAAAGACTTTGAAGATCTTCTCCAGTCTAAGAACCTCCGCCGCTGTTGATGGGTTAATCCTTCGCATAATCTCATAGTGAATCAACAATTCGCGCAATATAATACCTACTTAAAAGAGAAAACATACACCAATGTACACTATGCTTCTGTCGAACGTGAAATCTACAGTAAATTGACTGCTCGAAATTAGTCTGAAGCTGCCTTATTTACTGCAAATATCCTCAGCTTTTATACATTAAAATGAACTAGATATTCATCTCTCTAATCATGTCGAAAGGGGATCATTCATTCGCACCTCGTTATACCGACTGTGTAGATGAATATCCCGATTCCTCGTACATACATTATACGTCTACGTCTTTTTGCCTATATTAGAGAGAGAGAGAGAGAGAGAGAGAGAGAGAGAGAGAGAGAGAAGAAGCTTTCATGGATGAATTTAAAGGTGGGAACTCACCGAGCATTCTGGAAGCAGTACTAAGAGAAGCTTTCATGGATGAATTCAGAGGTGAGCTGGTCACGATGGGGAAGAAGGGCACATGAAGAACCCACTCATGGTTCACCGAACCTTCAAGGTTCAGCCAATTTCTTGGTTCTCTCCATGTACGTGTGGCACGAGTCGGTAATGCACGTGCCCTGCTTCTCCATCGTGCTCTTCGCACACCTTCTCATGTCTGCAAGCAAGAGCGAGCAAGATCGAGAGTGAGAGAGAGCTTCTCCATCTTGCTCTTCGCACACCTTCTCATGAGAGAGAGAGAGAGAGAGAGAGTGAATGTTGGTAGGTACTACTTTGGCCTCACCAATATATAACGAATGGAAGGATGGAGGAGCTACTATGGGAGATTTAGTCCAACAAATCACGATAATACCATATCAAGAAGATTGTTCCGAGTTACAAAAAAAGGAGGAGTAAACCCTAGTTTTGTTTGGAAACAAGAATTGTTTCCTTCTCGTAATATTCATGAAATGAATCCATTCATTATGCAATTTTTCTTCTTTTAGGTACAAAGCATTCAACTTGAGGAATGAATCAATCAAAGCTTTCGTTGGGATCGTGGGACCGTTGACGTTTGTCGCAGAACTAGCTCGGACCACACGCATTGAAATTCCCTTGTGATGTCTGACCCAAAAAAAGAACAAAACAAATTCCCTTGGGGGGATACACTTGCCGTTCAACAAAGGGGCTCCCGGAAATCACTCCAAGAACCTTCCTCTTTTTCCTCCTTTGTTTTTTTAATCCAGGGTTGAATTAGAATGAAAACTTGGACCAGAAGTCCCTAAGGTTTTGATTTTTCTTTCCATTTTTCCATTTTTTGAATTGTCCATTGTGTTTGCACAATTCAGCTTTGATTTGCCGCACGACTCAAATTCAAATGTCGATATTTGGCATTGGCCGTACTACGTGTCACTATCGGCATTCAAGCCAACGATTTCTGATTTTAATTGGCCAAATGGGTGGTCAACTTCCCCACGTATAGATGACACTGAACAAAGAAAAACCACTTACATGAGCAAATGTAAGAAAAATCTTGTGACTTCTATTGTCAGATTCGTTTCAGCTAGAGAATGACTGGTGTGCCTTGCTTATGACACCATTCGTGGCCAGAACACGTATGCAAAAGCTATTTGTAGGTCAAATGTGGCTACAAATGATAGTGGAGTCGGAATTTCACTTGAAGATTTAATAATCTGGGCGGCTTTTCATTGGAATCAAGTTCTCTCCCTCTCCTTGTTTTTCAAACACGTTCCAAGAACAAGATTAGACTCAACATTATAAGAAAAAATTACCAAAAGGGTCATAATATTATAATTATGCCAATTCAATTTAAAATATTTTTACATTTATGTCAGTTCAGTCCTTGCGATAACTTTTAGCTAGAATTGCTGACGTGGTACCGCAGACGCTGATATTTCAATTTTTAATAATATTTTAATAATTTTCCAAGTTATCTATTTATTTTTTTTCTTTTTCCTTTCTTTGTTCTTCCTTCTTCCTCCAGTCAATTGCCGAGCCCGAGGACCGGCTAGAGGCAAGGGCCGGCAAGGTCAACCTCACCGGCCTCTAGTAGTGAGCCTCCCTCACCTTCCTTCGCCTTTGATCGGTTGCCGAGCTTGACAGCAGGTTGAAGGAAGAAGGAAAATAAAAAAGAAAAGTAAAAAGAAGAAAATAAAAAAAAAATACTGAATTGCTATTAAAAATTGGCCAAGTTAGGTTGGCCTCGCCACGATTTTCAATCAAAATTGGCTAGAATGATTGAATTAACACAAATATAGAAGGTTTAGGATTGACTTGTCAAAAAAAAATTAGAATTGAATCGACATAATTATAATAAATTTATGAGTTTTTTGTGGAAATTTTTTGTCGCATTACGGGATACGATATCTTTGGGAATAAGAAAGCAATGATGAAGAGGTTGACTAATAACAGCCAAAAAAAAAAATTGCAAACGGTTTTAGAATCCTATGGAGGGAGGGAGTTTTCAGATGGGTCGACATAAACAACTTGCGTGCCCTAAATATCGGACCCAGAGAAGAGAAAACTAAACATAAACCACTTGTACCATCGTCACGTCCAAATCCTAGACAACGTCGAAGGCTGCCGATCGACACAGAACATGCTTGTGTTTTAATGCGCTGATTCGAGAGGTTGCTGTCTTTGCTCTATACATGTTTCCCTAACATATGGAGAATATCAAAAATAGATTTAAGTACTTGTCACCCATGAAGAAATAAACAAAGAGAGGTAAAATCCTTCAAGTATGATCTTGTGTTTAAATTTCCTTTAGAAAACTTAGACAGACTTCGAATTAGACATGGTTTTCCATGATGATGGAGAGAAGATTTTGGGAGATCAATCATTCAAATCGTAGAAGTAGATAATGCTATTCGATTCAATTTCTTACTAGTTTATCTATTTCCTACAATTTTGGTCGAAACTAAGAATTTCATTTCGTTAAACTGAGCCCACCTACAAGAGTAGGGGTATCAAAACATAGGATTTCCGAGAGAGGGAAAGGGGTGTCAGAAACCTAATTAAGGGAGAGCCTTGCATTTAGAGGTCTTTATAATCCAGTCTGCTAGTCTATATGAGTCATAAGGGCAATGGCCAAAATCTAGATCCTCAAAAAGGGCCAAGTGGCCAATAAAGTCAGTAATAAGTGGCTCAAAATCGAAACCTTAGATGATTTAGAAGTAGATGATGCTATTCGATTCAACTTCTTAGTAGTTTATCTATTTCCTACATTTGTTTTGGTTGAAATTGAGAATTTCATTTCATTAAACCTGAGCCCCCTACTCTTGTAGGGGGCATCAAAACATAGGATTCCCTAGAGAGGGGAAGGGGGTTAGAGACCCAATTAAGGGGAGAGACTTGCATTTAGAGGTCTTTACAATCTAGTCTAGTAGTCTATTTAAGTAGCAGGGGCAGTGAATAGATTCTCAAAAAGGGCCAAGTGCCAACACAGTTAATAATAAGTGGGTCAACATCCCAAGGACAGAGGAAAGAATCTTTCAGACAGCTTGTCAATATTGAACAATTGGACTCTAGCGTTAGTTTCATTTGAGGTCGATCAGCAAAGTGCCGGAGAGCATGGAAACAGGCTAGAATTTCGGCTTGAAGGGCAGATGATGATTGGACCGGTCGACAATGCCTCCAATTAATCTTCCTTTTGAATTGCAACACACGCAAGCAATTGGTGTGATCCATTGATATTTATTTTCAGCAATCCTAGGTCGTGTGGTCTCCATCTCGGTTGAAAGTTCACTGATAATGTCTTGCGCTTTAAGTTGCTTCTATTCCACTTCACGTAATTGTGATGCACATCTAGAGCAGAGTGGATTACCTTGATTGGGTCTGGCTGCTTGTGTTGGAAGACGAGGGAGTTGTGCGCTAACTAGATATTCTAGAGGGTGACAATGATGATCTTGAACATAATGTTCTTCTAGGTCATATCATTATAGTTTAGCAACCATTCCTCGACTCTAGTGACTTGTTGGTAAGAAAACTCGATATTGAATTCGAGATTTAACCAAACCTGTTTTGTCTTGTCACAGAGGAGGATATCTATTTCTACATTAAAAGTATAATGTCATGATGAATTTCATGGTGGATTTTTTTGCTCTATTGTAGCCCATTATTCTGAATTTCTTTGTTCCTCAAGGTTAATTTCGGGTTGCCTAGGGTTCATGGAGTATTTATTTGTTCTTTTCTAGAAACCACATAACTGTGATCCTTATTTTACGGAATACATTGGGAAAGAGTTTCCTCGATATTCCACATGTTAGCCATTTCAGTCCTGTGTGGCTCTTTGCGGATTGGATAATTCACGTCTTTATGATGACTTGAATCTTTTTTATTTGGGGAGAATGATCGTAGGTTTTGATTTCACTTGGAACCTGGGACTTATCTGTCAAAACATGTTTATCATTTTTCGAAATTTGCAATGTACCCTGCATATGATAGAACGTAAAACCTATCCTACAATAGGTTTCAATGTTTGTTATAGGGTCTAACCTAAGTTCCGCCTATCATTTTAATTAAATGATTTCAATGAATCATCATATTTAATGGCCAAGACTTGTTGTTATAATCCATTCACCAATATTCGTATTCAGACACACGAATAATATGAAACATTAACAAAATAAAAGTTTCAATTATAAAAATCGTTGGAAATGAAAGTTCAGACTAGTTGCTCCAAATTACACACTCATCATCGGCCAATATGGAATATTATAAGATCGCGCGAAGACATGTACAAAGAAAAACACACAAAAAAATTGCTATAGGTTCTAGGTCCCAAGTTTCAAATTCTAGGCTCCATCTACTTGGAACACCGGAACCTACTCATCAGTATAGGTTTCCCAATTTTTAAAACCTAAAACTTATCCTATATACTCCGAAACTTTGAATCGAACCGATTTTCACTGGCTCGGTTCCCATTATGCCTTGGAGCCATGCACTCCCCAATTTTCTATCTTAGAACCTTAAAAAAGTCAAATAAGGAATTTTTGTTTTGTTTTTGTGTGCATAATGTCCTTGGATTATGTATTTCTATCAAATTCATCATAATTTTTTTATTGAGTATCTTTATCAATTTCTTTGACGTCAATATTGTTTAATATGGCGATTTTACTTAAATCTTTTGAACGCCACTTTCTTTGCGAACATGCAACGCATGTGCATGCATGCTATTAAATGGTAAATAAACCTAACTTCCGGGATAAAAATTGCACCATATAGTTCTTGGAATTGAGCTTTCATGCACAAGAGCATCTGGACAATCCTAGGTCCCTCCAAACAGTCAAAAGTCAACGGACATTACGAAATCAACACGATTGAAAATGTTGGACACCTCGTCTCAATTATTTCTCTAAGATAGGTAAATGAGGTGATTGAAAGTTGACCAAGAGCAAGTGGTAGGCGTTTCGTGGCTGACCAATGCAGTTTTTTTCTTCCTTCTTATTTTGCTTTGAATAATAAGGTTAAAATTGTTTTTATTTTGTTTGTTTAATAAAGTGGTCCGAAGATAATCATGACCGTACTCAATGTCGTTTTTACTAGACCCACCTCCTCTTTCAATGGAGTTTCCCCTGGTCCCCTTTCCAACGTCCACTTACCTCCAACCCCAGTGAATGGTCCTTTCGATGCTTTTCATGTCTTAACGCAGGGGAACGAATAGGATTGGCCTTTTGTTAATCTCCATGAAGTTAACTTTTTAAAGTTAGATGATCTGAGGATGAGAATTTAGAGAATTATTTTTTGAAAAATAAAACGAATGTTTGGCCGAGATTTTTATTCAAATCAATTAATGCTAAGTAAGTATGCCTCTCGGATACAATGACAATTACTCGTGTACTATGCCTCCGAATCACGCAATGTTTTCGGCCATGAGCTTGGGATTAGAGTCGAAGAAGATCTAGCCTACTTTTCAAGTGTGCTTGTCGCCCCCTTGTTCTTATGATGTGTGGTGACCCATCAATAGGCCATGCCCTCGCGATAGACATCTAACTACTAGCCATTTGTTTCAGCTTGAATTTCAAAATCACCATTATTGAGGACTTCTGGCCATGCACGCCAGTCGTTCTCTAAGAATTTGAGCCATGTTTTGTAAATTCCATAGCCAGTCGGCCTCATATCATGTCGTCTTCACTTTATTTTCTGGTTTTGGGAACATTATGGTTATCATTCTCGTTTCTGCGCCTATACCATAATAAGGATCCTCACTTTTGAAAATGAAAATTGCTATTCTGGCCGTCCCACCAATTCTCACTGTGGGACGGTCAAATTTCCACCACAAATCTGAATTAGTGAAGCTAGATCACTTGTTGATCCAGTTTCATCAATTTTCTTTTTTTTTTATTGTAAGCTAAAATTGAAAAATAAAATTATAAGTGGGCTTGCACAATCAAAGATTGTAATGAAATATATTCACTTGATAATATTTAAATAATAAATTGCAACTTTTAAGATAGTAAATATTATTTTTCAGCCAGATAAAAAGATTACATGGATATTGTTTCGAAAATACGAATTCCGAATTGTGGTGGAAATTTGACCGTCCCACCGTCAGAATTGGTGGGGCGGTCAGCATGGCCATTTCCTTTGAAAATCTATATTTTGCATCACATTTTTCTCATTTACTGAATGTCAATTCATATCTCTCAACAAAATGATCTTTGTCCACTTATACAATAAAATGTCATTTTCATTCCACCGCATCACACTCTTCACTCCTCCCAAAGGTGCCCTAAAACTCTAATTATCCCTCCTCCTTTCCTCCTCCCTCTTCCCCCGCACAATTAAAAATTTAATGAAATACACTCACTTGATAATATTCAAATAATAAATTGCAACTTTTAAAATAGTGAATATTATTTTTCAGCCCAATAAAAAGATTATATGGATATTGTTCCCAAAATACGAATTCAGAATCGTGGCGGAAATTTGACCGTCCTACCGTCAGAATTGGTGGGACGGTTGGCATGGCCATTGTCTTTGAAATTCTATATTTTGCATCATATTTTTCCCTATTCACTAAATGTCAACTCGTGTCTCTCACCAAAACGATCTTTGTCCACTTATTCAACAAAATGTCATTTTCATTCCACCGCATCACTCTCTTCACTCCTCCTCCTAAAGTTGCCCTAAAACTCTAGTCATCCCTCCTTCTTTCCTCCTCCTCCCTCTTCCCCCACTCTTTCGATCTCCATCGCTGACTCGCCGGTGTTTTCTTGACCCAAGCCCCATTTTTCCGGTGGCTCATCCCAGCGCAACCCCCTCTAGCCTCTTCTGGCTAGTGTGAACCTTGGATTGGGGTGGTGGTGTGGTGGGTAAGTTATATCTTGTCGCTTGCTATGTAAAAGAGGGGCAAACGAGTCTTGTAAGGTTTGGATTTTGTCCGAAGCTGCGAATTGTAGGCTTTGATAAAGGAAAATACTTCACTGGTAGTATTATCATAAATGATACAATCTCAACCGTAAATCCTACACATAATCACTATGTGTTTTGTATAAAATATTTAATGATTTGAAATTCATGTGGTTAGAAATAGCTAACAGTATTATCAGATGTCATACCGAACAGCTTCCAAAGGACCATGCAAGTTGATTCATGTATCCGTCGAGCCGGATTACGGGTTTTTTTGGGAGCTCTCCCTCTTTAATTTGATGTAACTTCGAAAAGCCCCGCGATGAGCTCCTCTAACATATGCCCAATCTTCCCCCACCCGATTGCTTTTTGAGCTGCATTTCTGACACAAATTGATATCAACATGGTCTGTACGAGTGGTGGATTCCAACGGTCGCGGACTCTGTGCATGTGTCGGAGTGAGCAAAACAAATCGACCAAATCGGATTGAACTTAATAGAATCGAACAATCCAGACTTGACCAATTATTTCTTTATTTCTTAAAAGTAAACATAATAATCTACCACTTAATTTTTTTATTTCTTAAATTCAAATATTAATTTAATTAAAATATTAAAATGAAGTTCTGTGTTGCTCACTGCTATTTATAATCCACAAGTTTCATTAGATCGTCCGAAGACCGGACCGGACTGGATCGGACCGATCCCAAAAATTGGGAACCGGCCCTTTCGGTCCAGTTCTTGATATATGGGTAGGACTGGATCGAGAGCGGATCACCCTTAATTTGTATTACATAAAGATAGCACATGTACGATATTTATTTGAAGATCTTTCGCGTTTGCACGCACGAGGGATGGGGAAGAGATGAAAACAACTTGTGAGTAGACATCCACATTCCATCTCTTTCCTAGAGATTGAGGAAATCTTCCTCTGGCCTATGAGAAGACAATAGTGCTGATTATCAAATATCTTGGAGCAATTGCATGGTCCAGATTTCGGAAAACCACATTGGCTTAGGCAAAGGCATATAAACATGCAAACGCCCACCCTCTTTTTTTTGGCACAATTTCGTTTGATTCCTTTGGCCCGCCATATATTTTGTCCCAATCTCACAAACTCTTTGGCAACGAGATGATTCTAGAGAAGCCCTTTCGACGGCAAAAAAAAAAAAAATTGTTGGAAACTAGGGTTTCGGCGAAGGCAAAAGAAACGATCCCTTGCTCAAGTCATACAGCACCGAAACCCTAATTAGTATCCAAATGCCACGTGTATTTGGCATTATTTACTACGTCAATTGCAGACGTGTAAACCAAGCAATTAAGAAAAACTTACATTTTTTTCCATGGATTGCTCTTACCGTTTGATGTGCAATCAATTTTTTGAAAATTGAAATACTCCTAGTTAAACATGCTTAACCGCAGACTCAAGGGCACTCGTTAATAAGACCTCATAAATGATACTCTTGTTAATGCTCCCCAAATGACAAAGAGAATTGCCAATGTGCATGCCCTTCAAGTAAGCTTGATTTTCATTCAGTAGCGGGATATTACACGTTTCTGGGTTAAATAAGCACATTGGTCAAGCCCTAGCCTACAGCAGAAGCATAGAAAGAATATGACTTGTTACTTGCATAAGGGAAAGATACTGTACGATCCATTCAATTGATTAGTAATGTGGTAACCAAAACACCACTATGAACGAATATGTTTAGGCATAAATTCTTTTGATCCAGTGTGAACCGCACAGCTCGTTCAAACGTGATCGACTTGATTTGATGTTACTAAGTTAAAAATAATTTCTTCTCGGGGGTAGGTGCTTCGACTCATTTCGACGACAGAGAAGTTGAAAAGTGGCGAGCCTACGAAGAGAATGAAGGGCATGGGCTCTCAATTATCTAACATATAATCTATAGTTTTCTATGTACCATTAGATTAGTGCACATTGGATTTCACTAAGGATATGGCATGGTGGTGGCCTCTATCTTTGGTGGATGGTGGGATTTGTGCTCTTGCATTCATTCAAATTCGCTCGATTCGACCTGGCACACACTGACAGACAACGATAATGACACGAGTAGGAGACAATCTCCATTGTCCGCACTTTCGATTAAACAAAACCCCAACCCATAAACAAAATGCCTTTATGGAACAAACATTATAAAATTTAGAGATGTCAATTCACAAGCCATGCTTGACATCAGCTTTGAGGAAAAAAGGGGAAGGGAAAAGAGTGAGTGACGGAAAAAAGTTCAAATTAGTGGTTGGGTGAGGTGCTAATTAATTAAGATTATGTGATAATTAATCTAGTGGAGAACACAAGCATTGTGTTTCGGTATAGGTTGTCCAGTAGGCATGCTAACACATGCAATGGACATATCACCCAAGAGCATAATCTATGCACAACACAGTGGAGGAAGATAATGATGGGTCTCATAATTAATTAAATTGGAGTGGTTAAGGAATTACCTCACCAAATAAGGGAGATTTTCCTCCCATAGGGACTTCCGGCGCCGGTAGCACGGCGAGCTACCTAGATGCGTTCCTTATTTAATATGCCGGTACCCATATATGTTGCATTCCCAATTATCAATCATATCTTTTTCTTCGCTAATGGTTAGGAATAAACCTTTATTTACTTTACATCTAAGGGATTCGAAGGTCCGAACGAGATTTCAGAAGAAATAATTTAAGGGCTTACTTAGATCTAGTTATGCACAATGCAGTGGAGGTAGATAATGATAGGTCTCATAATTAATTAAACTGGCATCGAATTTGATTTGATTCCATTCAGATCAATGGGTGTACGAATTGCCTTTGTCCATTAGGGTTTGGACAAGTCAAAAAGATTCAGCGAGTGTGACCACGCTTGAGTCCAACATTGGAATGATTAAGGTTTTCCTCCTTCATTTCATGTGTCATTTCCTGTCTCTAGTCCATTATAAGAAAACAAAAGTAAAGTCAATGATCGATGAAGATCACATTTGCGGTTTTAGGGTTTTTCCCTGTTCTTTTCCTCCCTTTTTTATGTCCTTTTTTCTCCGTAATTTGAGGAATTCCATCTCCAAAATACTAATACAGGGTTAGCTAAATCCTCCTACAAGCTCCCTAATCTCTGCAAAAGGAATGTTTTGATTCGAAGTTTGCAGCTCTGCTGACAGATTAATCAACAAGAAATTGCACTTTGTCTTTCTTCAAGAACAGGGGCAAGTTAGGTCGACAGATAGTAAGATCATTAGCTCTCCATAATTGACAAATTTTGAGTATTTTATCCACCGCAATCTCTTCGGGTCATGTCAATGAAGATATACCGTACAAATTTCATTTTGTGGATCATTATCAACTAACCGGAATTTCTAATCCATCAAAAGCCATCGAATATACAACGCATGTACAGACGATTTCTTAACACGACTCCACATGGGATGCGGGCTTGATCGCATCAAACGTGTAACTGGAGATAAGAATAGGTAGACTCATACGAGCAACATATATCACAAAGATGAAACGAAGTGCCGAGACTCGAAGCTCAGTTTTCGGTGGTGGTTCAGAACAAGCTTCGCCTGGCTAACCCTAATGGACTTCTGTTCTTCAAGCATGTCGACTTGATGGGTTTATGCAAAAAACTGCTGTTTTTACGTTAATGGCTTTAGTAACAATGTCTTCTGTTTTTTTTTTTTCTTTTTATATGAATTGTTGAAGCCAATGTAGTGGTTTCATATCATCTGTAGACGTGTTAAATAGCTTTAGATATAATGTCCACTATGTAGTGGTCTCTTATCTTTATATGTAGCAATTTTTTTCTTCTGTGGGAGATTCTTCAAGAAAGTGCAAAATCATGCAAGAGTCATGCTAACGCAAGCTTCATTAGTTCCCCAAGGGTTTTCTTCTAAGCTGTGGTTATTTAGGTAAAGTTTGGTTAAACCCTAACATCTTTTTGAACTTTAGGAAGCTGTGACGGAGAAGCGTGGAATATTATTTGGGAATGACAAGACAAGCGTGGAATATTATTTTGTCTGATTAGCGGAAGAACCGGAGGAGAGAGAATTTGTGGTATTGGTTCTCGATGAAGGAGAATTTGTGGTGTCGGTTCTCGATTAAGGAGAGAAAATAAAAGATATTGGAGAAGTCACAACATTCCGTTGGGGGGCAAGAGTGCTAAGAGGGAGTATTTTACGCATCAAATTACGTAATTTGACGCTCTATAATGGATCAAATTGTGTTTCTAGAGAAGATCATGTATATCATTTATCATTAAAACACTTTTTTTTTAAAGGCAATACAACTCTTATTTTGTCCACTTGAAATGAAATCTACTTGTAATGGCCAGGATCTTATTACTTGTACATAGATGTGCCGTCGTGATATAAATAAAATTCAACGATATGAGCGAACAGACTTCTCGATATACCACGCGGGAATGCTTTTTAAGATGGCGGTAATAAGCAAAGTAAATTTATTCGGTACACTTTTTCTTTTTCTTTTTTTTTAAAGGAAATTCATATGGTTAACTTGTGAAGTCATTTCCACCAAGTGGTTGGCTTAGTGGCAAATGGGTCACCCGTCTTCCACGAGATCACGAGTTCAATATACGCCGTGAGCGAACCTTTGAACATACGGCTCATGCTGCGTCGTTGCCTGTCCGTGGCATATCTCGTGTGGAGAGGACTATCCCTGGCTCATCGTGATGAGAATGTGGTGACGGTTGTGACCGACCTCATGCCTTCGCCGGGTTGTTAATGATGCGGAGTGGCTATGGCTCGATCCAACATTTTTGTAGCAGCCTCGGAGTACTTAGGACGCCCAAAAGGGAGTTGCTAGCTCTAGTCGCCCCTCTCTGTCCCTTTCACTCTCCTAAAATAACTTACGAGCTCTCAGTAACTCATAAAGTTTCGTTGCTTTAGGAATAATAAGACCGACAAGAGGAAAGGACTCAGCTGGCCAAACTCTGACAAAAATGCATTTGCTCAATCGCGATCATGAAAAGGACTCCGGAAGTCTTAGATGCTAGGACAGCAAGGCCAATTGGTGGTTTGCTGCTGTTGTTGTTACTTGGTCGCACGAGACTCCGAGTTTCTCGAACTGGCCTTGCACAGCGAACGGATAAGTATGGAGGAGTTGCTTCAACATGACACGTGGGGCCACGTTTTTTTAAGATACTAGAGACCGTGTTGCTCCTGTCGGATTGTGATCAATAACTCGGGATAGCATTGTCGGATTTTTATGGTTTAAAGTACATTATCGACACTAAGACGATATTGTGCATATTAAGAACGATTTTCGTGCATATTTTCTTCCTTTTCTCATTCCTTATTTCGTTTTCTTCTTCTTGTTGCCGAATAATGTTCTCTCTTCTCCTGCTATACTTCATTTGCATCGACTGTTGAAAGAGAAAAGAAAGCGGGCTAAGGCTCGGCTGTGGAATAACATGGGCTTGGATTTGGGCTTTCTTCATTTCCTTTTTTTTGTTTTTCTAAAAGCCCATCTCGTACGCATTCCGAATGGTATGATTACAACCACCACAAACACGAGTCATTTCTCCTCCGAAACATTATTTTATCATGTAGATAATAATCCGATATCCTAAACGAGGGAAACTAACGATTTTTCTATCGAGACATGAATGAACATATGATATATTAATAGAGTATGGTAACTCGAAAAACATCAACCAACAATTGTGACTTTTAAAAATTCAAGGACAATCCCTGATTTAAAATATCAATAATCTAAAAAGAACTTTAGCCTGCTCACCAGTTGAAAAGGACCCGCATAGGAGAAACAGTTGGAACTTCAAAGACTAAGAAAATGACACCACGAGTGACATACTTTTCTTACGTGACTTATTTGAGTGCTATTATTTTTTTCTGATCACTTGAGTGCCATTATTTATGTATGGTGCTCATTTAAATATTATGACATTTTGTTGAGTATCGTATAACTTTTTAATCGATCACTTTATTGCCATAACCTTTTAAAAACGTTTCCTAAAGTGATATGCTATGTTGGATTAAAGGCATTTGGTGAACATTTTATTTGCATCTAATGCTGAAAGAGAAAAGAGTGGGCTAAGGCTTAACTACACAAAAATGTGGGATTGGAGTTGGGCTTTCTACTTTTCCTCTTTTTTTTTCCCTCACTTTTAAAAGCCCATCCCTTACGCATTTCTTTTTTTTTTTTCCTCACACATTTCGAATGTTATAATATGTTTATCTACTTTAATTATTGGTCGAAATTATATAATTTAAATTATTATTCCACAAAAGTGATGTCTCCTTAGAAATTCATTGTAATATATAAATGATAACCTCATATTCTAAGTGACGCAAACTTAAACAATTTACTATTGTGATATGGATGTAAATATGATGTATTAATAGAGTATAGTAAGTCGAAAAACATCAACCAATAATCATGAAATTTTAAAAATTAAAGAACAAAGTATCAATAATCTGAAAAAAAAAATAGTGATTATCCTTGACTTGTTCACTATATGCGCATCATATCTATTACCTCCTTTTCCTTCCTTAGTTCAAAACATTTTACAAGCTTAAGGGCCGCATAGAAAAAAAAAATATATTGGAACTTCAAAGACCAAATGAGCACTTCTTTCCTTTAGAAAACTAAAGTTCTCCTCGTTGGTTAAGTTCACTTCCTATGTCGGGCATAAAGGGTAAGTTGGCAGTGGATTAGGTTAGGCCGTGTTCCTCGAGTGCTCAGCTTCGTCCGATGATGGCCTCGGAACCTTAAATGGGTCGGCATGATGTACTTTCGTTAATGTTGGAGGTATCTTTCTTTCCATTACGACCGACATGCTTCGCCTGCTCCCTCCCCATGTCCATCGGTGCTCTTGTCTAGAGCGGAGAGAAGGCAGAAAATTACGTTAGAAAGAGCCCATCTAAGAGAGCTTCATTGAAACATTTAGGCCAAGATTAGGAAAAGAAAATGGTTCGAACTTGGAAAAGACCATGTGTTGACACCTACAAGAATGTGACTCGAGAAAGAAGGAACGGCGAATTTGTCAGAAGCAAAAGCATTTCGTGAAAATACCCATGAGGAACCCAGCAAAGCTAAACTCTCACTTAAAATCGATTCTTGTGGTTGTAACTTAGGACATGCATAGCAACACCAATGCTCTAAAAATTAATTTCTGGCTAGAAATTGATTTGCTTTTAACTAGAAATTGATTTTTTTTTCTACTTTTGAAAGGAAGAAGTTTTTTTTAAACTTTTTGAAGTTAGTTCAAAACTGTCTGGAGTAAAAAAATCTGCAAAAATAAAAAAAAATGAAATTATGTAACTAAATTAATTTCTACTCCGGAAGTTGCGTTACCAAACGAATTTCTTATCTAGAGGCGCTTGTGGAGCAGAAATTCTTCTTTAGAAGCGCTGTCGTGCGCACACTTATCAATCGGTATAGGTCCGGTCCAAAACAGAAAAGTAGAACAATATTGCTCCAAAAGTCCCTTTCGATTTTTCCTACAAAACTAAAAAAAAAAAAGAAGTCCTTTAATTAGTGTTGCTTCCCTCTGTCGTTTATCTCTTGTTTTCCCGCTAAGCAGATTCCCAGCCAATCAATTGTCGTTTCCTTTGCTTCATCCTTTACCCTCGATTACCAATAATCTACAAAAAAAAAAAAAAAAGAATTGATTATCCATCCATTATGATCAATTTAATTTCTGCGTTTGGTCCAAAACGACAATCACCAACCTCCAACAGCCGCTTCGGATGGCGTTGCTCTGCCGTCTTAAACTAATTTTCAAATAATGGACAGAGACAGAGACAGAGACGGACAGAGCCAGAGGGGGCTTGATCGCTCTCCCGGGGGCACTCTATTCACTATAACTCACTGAAACTTGCTCGTCTGGGTTCACTCTTCCTGTTCACCTTCTCTCTGGCTCCCGCCTCTGGCTCTCTGCAATGGCGTCTCTCGGTTTCACCTCTAACTTCTTCCTGGTTGAGAACGGGGGGAGTGATGCTGTTGACCTGAGAACACTGGTTGCTGTTTCAAAGCCGCTGGTTCGCTCGGTTGGCTTGCAGAAATCGTGCTCGAAGTCGAAGGACTGGAGCTTGAGGGCGTGCTCCCGTGAATTAGGAACCGCGCGTGCCGCTCCGGGAACGGCCACAGCGGTCGCCGTGGATGATGGAGTTGCGAGGGGGGAGGTGAAAGATGGGGTTTTGAGGGTTGGAGTCATTTGTGGAGGTCCCTCCGCGGAGCGCGGGATTTCTCTGAATTCCGCGCGATCGGTGCTTGATCACATTCAGGTGATCGTTGGGATTCTATTAGCTCAGGGTTTTCTATATTGGAATAACAGTAGGCCCCACAACTGGTGCTGATGGTTTAATGGATTAAGCAGAAAAAGATGCATGCTATTTTTCTTATTTTTAAGTTAAGTTCGGGAATTTGATTGTTTATATTACTAGCATGTACTTTTTGCAATGAGCAGTGATACTGAAACAATGCCATTGTCGACTTATATTAATTGATATAAAATCTACATTATTCCGACAACTTGTGGAAAAACATGGTGTTTCAGCAACCTGCAATCGATGTTTTTCCTGTTAGGAAATAGTACATTCGAACTACTGTAATAGAGCAGAAAAAAGGTTTCTGGAATGAGTAGGCTCTCAGGAGAATCTTCCTAGAGCTACACATTCGGTAGAGATAATATGGATTTGTTTATGCTAATCTTCTTGTACCAATTAGTCCTTTGAGCATCACTATCAAGTAGCAAGTGATGTTTAGGCATGAATTTATTAATTGTGAGCTTCCTTGCGATTCTGCTATTCTTTGATTCATGAGTGAAAACAGTGACTGAGGTGCTAATTCTCTTGCTCCTGACAGGGGGAGGATTTGCATGTCAGCTGCTATTACATTGACTGCAACCTAAATGCATATGCTATATCATCTGCTCAGGTTTGTACATGCACTTATATGTAATCTCATGCCCCTTTCTAATCAGCTAGTGGATTTGGATTCACACTTGTGTCTGGCAATTAGAATAGAAAATCATGCTAAAAATCTGGTTTGCTAAACCTTTGTCTAATGTATTTTGTCTTTATTTGCTACTTAGAAGCAGAAGATTGCGCGAGTATATTTTGAAATCAGATGTAGTCAGAAATTTTTTTTTTTTTTTTGTCTTTTGGTTGGAAGATGCAGTCAGATGAAGAGATCAAGATAATTCATTACAATATGTAGGGAAAACACTTCAGCTGCTGTTATTTTGAGAATTGAAAGGCCAGTACAGGGCCGTCATTACTAAGATACATCATCTGGTGATGGAGATCTTGGAGGTCAGGACGTGTGACTATGGGCTTTACCCAGCATTGCTTCAACAGTTGCTATTGTCACAAGGATGACAAGCTAAATGCTCTGTACTTTTACTGGTTTAAGGATTAGTCATGCTGAAGGACATGGCTTAGGATATGAATTTTAAGCGAGACTCTTGCCGCTAGAGAGGCTACAAAGGTGATAGATGTTATGTCTCTGAAATGAGCCTCTGACTGAAGTCTGCCCCTCGTCTGATTTATATTGCTGTCTGTTAATCATGTATGTAGTCTTTGCTTGCAATTGCTTCTGGCTTCAGACTCATATTTTGGTCACATAATGGTTAATGAGACCGCATACTTCTGTTGCTCTTTCCCCAAAATTATGGTCAATCTTTGATTTCCATAGCTGAAGTTGTGTTCTGATTTCCTCATACTACCCTGTACAGGCATACTCAAACACTCCTGCAGACTTTGATTTTAAACTTAAAAGGTAAGCTGGTAAATCGCAATATTGATCAGCAACTAGACTGAAGATGTTGACAGACCTCATTTACTGTCAATGCAGCCTGGCCCAGGGTTTCCGCTCTCTATCTGACTTTGCAGCACATTTAGCAGCTTCTGTAGACATAGTGTTCCCTGTAATCCATGGTCAGTTTGGTGAAGATGGTGGCATCCAGGTGTAGTACTTCTTTATAAAAGGGACTGATACTGGTGAATCTAATAAAATAGCCGAGATCAATCCTGAGCCCCAGCGATAAGATTGAACATACCATTAGCTCTGACCACGCATAAGCGCATCCATTCTCTTTTAGAGTTGGACTTATCTAAACATAGGTTTGGATTAATGATACAGTCACTCAGACATCTTTTTTTCCAACAAAAAGTTTACTTGTGAATGAATCAACCTGTGCACCACATTTGCACCTCGTCTTCTGACCTTTTTACCTCTAAAACTTTGTCGGTTGAAATTGTCAGGAACTTCTGGAAAGATATAATATTCCATTTGTCGGAACTGGATCAAGTGAGTGTTGCCAATCATTTGACAAGGTTAGCCAACTAACTTTATTTTCTGCCACAGTTCTAATACTTCTGGACGACAACTCTGAGGCATTGACAGCCGGTTGACCATAGCTGCATGTCTCCAATTTCAGTACTAAATGCCCAAACAAGATAGCCAATTGGATTTCCATATTAACAGTATCAACTCCGGAACTTTTGAACAGAAACTTCCAATTGAAATTGTAAATAAAATTAAAATTACCACCACATGCTATGGTGGACACATTGTATTAAGATTCTGAAAGAATTCCGTTGCTAGATTTTTACCTACTTAGCAGTTAGCACCACAAACTAAAAAATAAGCTAAATTCCTTGTCTTTTGGTTTGTGTTCTGCCAATTGTGAAATGCCTTGATAGAAAAGGTATCATGAAGAAATGAGTAATGATCGTCCTAGATAGTAGTTCCAAGTAGAATTGGGAACTCTATGATTCTGAGTGAAGCTGATGCACTTATGCTAAGATCTTCACACTTGGCCAATGTGAGACAGGTACTATTTCCTATGTCTCCTCAGCTCTTGTCATGCTAAAGATTCTTTGTCATAATTCTTGGCAGTATGAGGCATCTTTGGAGCTAAGCAAACATGGTTTTGCGACAGTACCCAGTTTTCTTGTGCAGGTTTGTCTTTTTAGAATTTTATTACTTGGTTGTCAAATCCCAACAGTGAAAGACAGTATATCCACCTGTCATTCTTTCTTTTTCAGTTTGCCATACACTATTCACCTCTATATTCAGTATCATTTGCTATTACATACCAAGTATTCCATGAGAAAGTCAAAACAAACGAAAATAGTATGTCCAAGTAATTGCTTCTTCCCGATCAAGTATCTATTTCTTTGTAAATCAGCTTTAGCTCACTGATATGCCTCAGAGGCATTTGCGATCCTATCCATGAGTTTATTTCTTTGAGATCCATCAGTTTCTCATGTAATGTAGTTCAATGACAATTTTTTGCATTGATATACTTCGAAGTTTCTTTGTAAATCAGCTTTAGCTGACTGCTATGCCTCAGAGGCATTCGCCATCCTATTCATGAGTTTATTTCTTTTTTCTTTTTCCATCAGTTTCTCATGTAATGTAGTTCAGTGTCATTAGTTCGCATTGATATGCTTCGAGGTTTTGTATTGTGCAAATGCTTGCTCATTTTTAGAACCTCCTTAGTCTGTGGTACTGAAATGAGAATGTTTTCTGCTGCTTTGGTCCTTTATTCTTTGTAGTTAATCTAAAAGTGATTTTGGAAATTGAGTTGACTCTTCCTGGTCTACTAGACCAATGATTTGGCTTTTTATGTATCTATTTGCTTAGTAACTATGAACAAGAGTACAAGGCAAATAGCTTTTTCTTAAGTGATAACCTCTTCATTGGTGGATTTTTGTTCTTGGAAAAGAAAAGACCTTGCTTTCTTCTTCAGCTGCAAATTCCTTCCTCAGGGAAAAATGGATAGTCTATAATCATGTCGTAGATCACATCTCGCCGTTTGGGTTCAATTGGTATCTTTAATTTTCTCTTATAGATGTACACCGTCATTTAGTTACTAAATTGTGGAACTTCTGATTTATCTTATCAGTCATTCTTAAATATTCTGTTGTAGCTTTATTATGTATCATTAAATCTTTCTGTTGAGGATTATGTTCAAAAAACATTTTGATTTATTATCTTTAGAGTCATTCTGTCGTCTTTTTTGTAGAATATGTGTCTTTATAGTATATTGCATTTTCTAATTTGATGAAACGTGAACAGATAAAACTGGTGCCTCCGCCCAGAATATTTGACTATGTCATGGCATCTATCCTGCACATCTACTCTACATATGAATCATGTCACGACTCACGACGACTGTTGAATTCTTCGCTTCATTTAATTTTTCTGGGTTTAAAAGTCTTCGCTCCCTTTCCATGTATCAGATATGGAGTAGCTATTGTAGGTCTTTTTGCTTAGAGTCATCTGCTCAGAATATTAAAGTAGATTCAAGCTGCATTTTTCCGTAGAAAATCCATGAAAGTACTGCAAGTAAAGATCAATATTAGCCCCACATATGTGTGCATTGGTCTTGTGACTGGTGATGGGGATTTTTGGAGTAGTTTTACTTCAGAAGGAGTGCATGTCCTTTTGGCTTGCCTTTACAATCTAAGTTTCACATTGGCACATTTATTTCAAGCACAAAGACTTTCTCATCTTCTTTTTGCATGAGTTTCTATGTTGTTTTTCTTTTAATTGCATACGAGCTTTCACAAATGTTTAACCAAGTTTCCTTCTTGTCATTTCTCAAGTTGCATATGCAATCAGATTCTTGTTTAGACCTTGCTTTCTCGGAAGATTTGAGGAAATTAGAAAAAAATGCAAGATATCTGGTTAGATTAGTGTCGCTCAGTGCTGTTCTGTTGTATAATTAACTCTTCTCCATATCATTCTCATTGGCTCTCTCTTGCGTTAGGGATTGGAGGCGAATGAAGCTGAACTTGCAAAGTGGTTTGAGAGAAACCAACTGGATCCCGTCTCTGGGAAAGTTGTGGTTAGGAAAACTACCTTTCTTTGCCTAAAAAGTTTTAAAAAGGAGGAAGCAATTTTCAAGTTTTGAATTTCCCAGTTTCACTCTCTTTTAGGTAAAACCAGCTAGAGCTGGATCAAGCATTGGTGTAACAGTCGCTTACGGCACCGCTGATTCTCTCAAAAAAGCCAGTGAAATTATTTCAGAGGTACTTAAGCTTGGTCTGAAACTTCTGCAGTATTTCATTCTGAGCTTTCAAAGCCACTGGAGAGCCTAGAAAGATTAATAAGTGGGGGCAGATTATTTTCAATTGGACTTTGAGGGAGGGAATACATTTTCTATTAATGTGACTGCATTCTTTTGTTTGGTGAATTACATATCCTGTAGAGAGCCTTGAGATCAGAGAAACCAATAAAGAATACAATTTTATGTACCATCCCAAGCAGGAATTGCACTTTGATTCAATCCACTTGACATTCTGGTCTTTGGATCCTCTTCTTCTCTTAGTACAGTAGCCTGAATGATTGGAATTGAATGCCAGCCTTTGAAATTTTCAATACACCATTGGTTTCTTGTTGCTTTCTAAACATGCAATCATTCTTTCCTTCCAACTATCTGCAGGGAATTGATAATAAGGTCATAGTGGAGATATTTCTTGAAGGAGGGAATGAATTCACTGCCATTGTACTTGATGTTGGGTCTGGGTTCAATAGCCATCCTGTTGCATTATTGCCAACTGAGGTACTTTAAGATTTAAAGGATTATGTCTTTCACCCTATCAGTTGGCTTCATTCTAAACTGCCTAAACTTTTTTAGCCTTTCATCTACTCCTTGATAGGATGGCTGCCTTTAATTTGGTGAAGTAATTATGCAGCAAGAAGAGAAAAGAACTGTAGCACTGTCTAGGTTGATTAGTGCTTTGTAGGGTTAGTTGAGTTTTTTTTTTTTTTGGGTAAGGTGTAGGGTTAGTTGAGTTAACCTCTATGAGAGTGAAGAACAAGTGAGAAATGAAATACTGGATTGCTAGGTTTTATTGTGCATCCCTAGTCTATTCGTAAACGATAAAATCTTAGGATTGCAAGAGACGGAGAGAGAAATCTCAAAGGTGAAAGGACTATATCTTTACTCAATTGACTACTATATTCATAGAGGATAAGGACAAACTCATATTTGATACATAAGGCAATAGCCATCTTATTCAATACCCACGTACCAAATAATGGCTAATGCTACTCAATATACTACTGTAGTAATACACAACTATCTGCAGTATACCATCGCAAACACTTAATCTAGTAAATAAACTTGACAGTGAATGCTTGGGGTTCACTGTGCTCCTTTAACAATGTATAATTTACATTGTAAATACCTTAAAACATCTATAATGAATGGAATTGTTGCTCAACATCCTTGGCATTGGTGTGGCCATAGACACGATCTATCACTGGACAAACTTTGGTGTGCGAGACAGTATCATTGAGAGGCACCTTTTATTGACCAGGTTATCCGCTTGATATAATGTTGTCACGCGCATAGCATTTGCTTTTAAAAAATGATTTTGATGGGAATTCAAAGGTCAAAATCATGATAGGGTTTCACAATGTTTAGCATGTGTGTACAGGTGGAGCTCCAGTTTAGTGGCAATGTTGATGTGAGGGAGAAAGATGCTATTTTCAATTACCGTAGGAAGTATCTTCCAACTCAACAGGTAGGAATAACCATATGATATTGCCATGAGGTTTATTCATTACTTTTCTTAGATAGCATACCAGGCATATCTGTCAATATCTGCTTTGGATCATCTTGGGATGCGCTATACAATTTCAAAGTTCTTTAGTTTGATGTCATAACTAAATTTCCACATGGCCATTAGTTCTTTCACTCAGTAGAAGGTGTATCCAATCATTGACAGGTTGCATACCATACTCCGCCTCGTTTTCCAGTAGACATAATAGAAGACATACGCAAAGGAGCATCACTGTTGTTTAAACGATTGGGTCTACGTGACTTTGCCAGGATTGATGGCTGGTTTTTGCCTTCCAAACATTTATCACCTTCTAAGGAAGTATTTGGCGCAAATGATTATGGTACGATAGTTTTCACTGACATAAATCTGGTAAGAAGAGTCAAATTTTGCCTCCCAATATATTAGCGATAGCTGTATTTTACATTTGACAATCGACACTACTTTCCTATATGAGCCAGATAAGTGGGATGGAGCAAACTAGCTTCCTATTTCAGCAAGCTTCAAAGGTACTTCTGCTTTATTTATGGTAAAAGAAATTGCATCTCTAGACTTTAAACAACTGCTCTGCATTAATGGGCACTTCAATATGTACAGGTGGGATTTTCTCACTCAAACATCCTTCGGAGCATTATTAATCATGCTTGTTTGAGGTTTCCGGATCTTGCATCTCATAAAGATCTACCTGGCCATTTGCCCAGAGTTGAGAACTCCTCACAACTTGCTGAAACTTCCAGAAAACTTGAAAAACGTTGCAAGATCTTTGTTATATTTGGGGGAAACACTTCTGAGAGACAAGTATCCCTCATGAGTGGCACTAATGTTTGGCTCAACTTGCAAGCATTTGATGATGTAAGGCTCCTACATCTTAGACATCTCTTACAGTCATATAAATGAATGCCAATCCTTTTACCACTGAATGTCTACTCAGCATATATGATTTGTAAATCCCTTTTCTGAGTTTTCTGTGGCAAGCCTCTAATGGAACATGTTAAGTTCTTAGAGCGTTAGTCCTGGTATAGCTATCTGTAAATGGCAATGAGAGCAATGGTATTTTTGTGAAAGGACAAAAGAAAAAACATAGCAGCAAAAAATGCCAGGTAGACTTTGGTATCTCAAATAGCCCTTGTCATCCTACTTCTCCTGGAATTCTGATATCAGCTGTTTATTGCAAGCATAACTAAGTAGCTAGTTATGTCCAGAAGGAATTTCTTTTCTGATTTTTTTCGCGAAGCCTTTGGATCGTTTTCCTTCTTCGACCTCTGCGTACTTCCATTTTTTAACTGCTAAATAAAAAGGAGGCTGCAATAAGAATATTCTCTGATGAATCGGTTGCTGTCTTGACTTGGATGAATTTGATTACTGTCCTTATGAATGGATTATGGCAATTGCCTGTTGGTCCAAACAAGTCATGAGTCATCTCGTTGATCAAGCTCCTGGAATGCAAGGGCTAGTAACCATATTCCTACTTTATGTGCTTTTACTTTTTATTGCTGCTTTAGCTTCGTGTTTTGACTGGCCTTTCCTGAAGGATTTAGCGTTTTGGCATGTGGATCCTTGTTAAGGGAAAAAGGCACCATGCAATATTTTCATGTAATTGATGTTTTTTTCTACTACTGTAGTGCATGTTAGTTGTGCTAAGTAGAACTTTGGTGGTTGCAGCTTGAAGTGATCCCATGTTTGCTTGCTCCCTCAAATCAACATCCCCTGGGCACAGCTTTGAGTGGGAAGGATTTTCAGTTGAGCTCATGGGCGGTTTGGTCTTTACCGTGAGTGTAATTCTTAGCCTGTTTGTAAATATTACTCAAGGTTGATGGTACATACTTTGATACTGGAGATATGGTTCCTTGTTTTGGCAAATTGTGCAGTTTTCAAGGAAAATTATGCAACAGTTTGAGGGTTATCGCTGCGTTCATTCTAGTTTTTTAGCCAATGATAATTTGTTGGACCTCTTGCCCCAATCCTTTTGTTTCTCAATTACTACACCAATCTTTGCATTTAATTTTTCCTCAGTAGTATATGTATATAAATCTCGCATGGGGTTAAGCCCCATGGCACGCTCACGTGCAAGCTTTGCCCACTAATTTGTTTTTGATGGTCACTTTAGCAATCTCTAATCCTAGCAAATCTCTAACTATTATGTCTATTTTAGCAATAAATGTTTAATTTTTTCTTTTATCAATTGGATAAGAACTGTTGCTGGATTTTGAGTATTTATGGAACGGACCATCCTCACATGATGTGACATGAGACCTGTATAAATGACTGCATGAAGAATATACCTTTGATGTTGTTCTTTAATTCACAATCTCACTACTTTGATGGCGGCAGTTACTCCCTGGTGCTAAGACACACAACTGAAGAAGTTCTTGCTGCATGTGTTGAGGCGATTGAACCATCCCGGGCTGCATTGACATCTCTTTTGCGGGAACAGGTTATGAGCGATCTCATGGAAGGTCTGAGGAAACAAAAGTGGTTTTCAGGATTTGATATAGCTGATGAACTTCCAGTCAAATATTCACTTGAGCAGTGGATCTTGCAAGCCAAGGAAGTTCAAGCCACTGTTTTCATTGCAGGTTTTTTTTTTTTCCAGAAGTCATTATATTTCTGAATACGATAGATGTACATTCACTAAGTTGTACCAACTTTGTTTATTTAGCATTTGAGGGCAGAAAGGTCAATGTATTGGAACATTAAGTCTCCATGTACAAACTTTAGCTAGTGATACTTATTTAGCATATTCATATTCTGTGTTCCGCCATATCATCTGCAGTACACGGTGGCATTGGCGAGGATGGAACATTACAGTCTTTGCTAGAGAATGAAGGAGTTCCTTATACAGGTTTTCAGTTACCAACGCAAAATTCAAGGAGATTGTAAATGTCTGCTATTTAGTTGCTCAATTCTTTTACTTTTTTGGTCTTGTTTCATAGGCCCTGGTGTGATGGCTTCAAGGACATGTATGGACAAAGTTTCAACATCTCTTTCTCTAAGCAATGTATGTTGATGGTGCTCTTAAGCATTTTTGGAATACAAAAAATAAAAAATAAATAAATGAAGAAGGACGAGAAGAAAATGCAAATGGACTTCTTAATTTTTTGATTTCCTATTTTGTCTCAAGATTCAAAAATTGATCTGAAATGACTGAAATCTGTATTTTGTTATTAGTTAGCAAACTTGGGAGTTCTTACCATAAGGAAAGAAGTATGGAGCAAAAAGGATCTGCTAAATACACCAATACTTGATGTATGGCAAGGTGTAATCTCAGAGCTACAGTGTGAAAGTATATGCATAAAGCCGGCTAGGGATGGATGCTCTACTGGCGTTGCAAGACTTCGGTAGGTTTTTGATGCTCTTCAAATTTGCCGCTACACTCTATTGGTTTTCTTGATATTTCTTCTTCGTTTGTTTTTTTGTTTTGTTTATAAACAGATGAAGTTTGACCTTCTTGTCCTTTCAGTTGTATAGAAGACCTGAAAGTGTATGTAAAAGCCTTGGAGGAGGGCCTTCTACGTATTCCTCCAAACAGTTTTTCAAAGGTATGCACTCATTCTTGCCGCACGTATTGATCATTTCAGAGGTGTCTTCTGCCAAACATACTTCTGTGCATGATCATCACTGACCAATTGCTCTAAGGCTGTTGTCACGTTTGTGAATGCCTTTTGAAAAGAAAAATAACTAATATGCCTGTTAAATTGAGGAAGAACTTAATGCCTTTGGTGCTATAAGAAGAAACCATACAAGAAACATACGTGCCATGAAAAAGGAAATGTTATTTGGTGCTCCTGAATGATGGATTAAACATGTTAGCTATAGATTGCACATGCATCTGCTTGTCTTTTTATGTCCCATAGATGGTTCTGAATTATCTGATATCCTTGAACCCAAGTCAAAGACGAATCAAGTTTCTTCAAATAGTGCAGTGAAAATCTTTTCTTCAAATAGTGCAATGAAAATCTTTCATGGTATGAAATATGTGACCAACCACCAACACTTGCATAGAGGCTTTTTGCCCTTTCAACAATTATGTGCTTTTAACGATGGGAAAACCATACAGGCAGTTTGAATTAACTTCCTCTTCATAATCAAATGAAATATTTTCCTATGCTGGTTGCATTCCTACCTTTTTATGGACATGATGACAAGCCTTCAATTCTCATAGCTAAGTAGCTAACATAATGCTTGCATCCTTGAAGCAGATGGATGTTACCTATTTGCTTTGCAATTTTTAATGTGTTGGAGTACCGGGCTTAATATTATGAACTATTCTTGCCACTTGTGTAGAGCACTATAAATTTACTAGTAGCTGTCTTTTAACTGATAAATAATTTTGCTGAAATTTCCATAACTCGTCTATTCACCATGCAATTACATTGACTATTCTTAGGTATCAACTGAAAGGAAGTGTATTTGCAATTAGCCATACTTGAGTTAACCTTTTCCTTGCTTTTTTAGGCTCATGGAATGATTGAGATGCCGAACCCTGCTCCAGAGTTCCTAATTTTCGAACCATTTATTGAAACTGATGAGATCATTATGTCGTCTAAAACCACAAATGAAAATGCTTCTGGCCTCATGTGGGAAGGACACAGTCGATGGGTAGAAATTACAGTTGGAGTAATAGGAAAGCGAGGATCCATGCATTCACTGAGTCCTAGTGTAACTGTCAAGGAAACTGGAGACATTCTATCACTTGAAGAGAAGTTCCAAGGTGTGCTATCAATAATCGCTTCATTCATGCCTCATAACTTTACTTAATTCTGTACCTGATTATTTTGTCTCCAATGGCCAGATTCGGTGGGGAGATCTTGAAATGAAACTTTGTTCAGTTCAAGCTTTGCATGTGTTGCTAATGATTGTTTTAGTTGGTGCTTTGAAATCTGCACTTTTGCTCTCTAACACTCAAAAAGTAATGTCAAACAACAAAATTAGAAGAACGATCCCTTTTTACTCTTTTTCCCGAATTTTTGTGCTGGTTGCCTTTTTGTTTTCTCATGTGGTGGAACTGTTCAAGCTTTACCTGAATGTTATGCCATAAAACTTATCTTGATAATCTAACATAGCTTAAACTTGTTTGTCAGGTGGAACTGGCATAAATTTGACCCCGCCACCATTATCAATTATGAGGTTCGTTAGAAACAACTATTCATATTGGATACACATCACTCTCACTATGCACGATAAGGTCCTCCATGATATGATTTCTGCTTTGATCACTGAATCAGTAAATTTATCCCTAAGCATCAAGTGGGTCAATGAACTATGTAGTAAATAAGTGCCTGTCTCATGTATGATCCTCATATTTCCCTAGCTTGAGGTTTTCCAAGGAAATCCTTGGATACTAAATTGTCTGCGGATATTATAGGAGTGAAAAGACTGCAGCAAATTCAGTATTTCCATTTTAGTTTTACGTTGTTTTGGTATTCTCAGCAACGCAAACTGGTGGATTTCACAATTCTGGCATTTCAGACAATCTTTTCTGCATATTCGCATGATTTGTCCCTGTACTTAATGTCTTCCATGGTTATTGCTATTCTAAAATTGGAAATTGTATCTGCTTCCATCGAGACATTCGACTTTTGCGGACTATCTTCTTTTGTGCAATACTTCCAGGTGGTTGTTATCCTCTAGTTCTTCCACTAACTTTTTCTGGAACTCATCTGAGTGAATTTTGACTGATGCAGTGATGAAGCCTTAGAGAGATGTAAACAAAGGATTGAGCTGATCGCAAACACTCTACAGTTAGAAGGATTTTCACGCGTTGATGCATTTGTGAATGTTGATACAGGAGAGGTATTTCCTATTTAAAGAGTGCATGATGTCCTAAATATTAGTTGGAGTAAAAACATAGCTCTTCTCCTTTTTTTTGCTGTGCTTATGCCTGTTAATTCTAAGTCCAATCGCTGATGATAGTCAGCATGATAATCCTTTGAACCAAGAATTAAGTCCCTCCTCTAGGAAAAGTACTCTAATTTTTTTTTTCCTGTGAAAGATTTTTGCTTGATGACATGTAAAATGGATGAGAACATCATCTAGCCTAATTCATTCTCTGATAGTCCCTATTCTTCACGTGAGATTGATTTTGGTAGAACCTAATGTCATTTAAAGAAGGTCACCATAACGACTGATTTGTGAAAATTTGTACTATTTTCTTGCTTTCTCAAAGTAATATGTGTGGGATCATTTATTTACAGGTTTTAATTATTGAGGTCAATACTGTGCCCGGAATGACGCCTTCGACTGTGCTAATTCATCAGGTAATTCTCACAGTTCTCAAATTAAGGAAAATCATGAATAAGAGAAGATATGCATAAAATAGAACACAACAAGGAGGAAAAAAAAAAGACGATACATGAGTCGGTCCAGTAAGGAAGAACGATGAGCAGTAGATTAGCCAAACGAGCTTTATAGTCCAAGTTTATTCTTATCCTTCACAAGTTATAAGGAACAGGATTCCAAACTGGTGAATTTTCTGGTTGTAGGCTGGCGCACAGTCTGCCTATGATCACTCTCAAGAAAGAAATGTGTGCAAGTACCAACAAGCAACTTATGCGAAAATCATGATTGATCTCTAGAGCGGCATTTTAATGCACTCACAATGTTAAACTTAGCGTTCATACTGCATTGTCACATTTCCCTGAGAAGCTTGCTCTGTGTTTGATCTCAGGCGCTTGCTGAGAAGCCTCCCATGTACCCTCATGAATTCTTCCGGACCCTCCTTGATTTTGGTTCGGAGAGGTTTGCATAAATTTTTTAAGCTAGCAAAGTTTCCGTGTATCGATTACAAAATCTTGAGGGCGAGTGACCAAAATTACTGTGGATTTGTGATGCTGAATCGTATCAATTTTGTTTTGGAAAATCAGCTTTTGCAATTGTATCTCTCTGATACCTTAGAAACAATTTATCACTGTCATCTCAATACTTTCTGCTAGAATGACTGGCTTCTTTGAGCAAGTGTCTCATAATCTTTCTGTCATATGATTTTGCGGTTAATTTCGTCAGGGGCAGTGTTATATTTTTTTTACCCAGACATGAACGGAACCATGAAATTAGGTGGACGTCGAATCACTTTCCTCTTGGCCTTGCCAAGTTCTTTGTATTGTTAAACTCTATTTGAATTAGGTTGCCCTCTGATAAGAAAATCTTTAGGCACACCAAGTGAATGGTATATTTGTCATCTAAGTAAATCATCACATGTCAAATATTACGAATTTCCCTCATTTTTTTTCCCGAAGTGATAACAACTCCAAGAATCGAATAGAAACTTGAGTAGATGAGAATATTCATGCTCTTGGAGTACCTAAAGCTTTTATCTTCTCATACTAGGTTATAGCTATGTTCTCGCTGAAGCTTGAAGTTAAAGATTGACTAGCAAACTCCGAGTACTCATGTGATTGTTGCAACTATTCAATCGATTCTGATGAGCTGTTGAGAGGTCATGTTGAGCGATTCATAAGTTAACACTTGCCTCACATGGTAACGCCTTGTCTAATTATTGAACGTAATCTTTTGAAGGACTTGGTAAAAAAAAATTTTGGGAGAGCGGGTCATTTCAATATTGACCTAATAAATCTACGTGAAAATTTGGGAAATGAACCGATAGATTTTGGGCATCTTTGAGCAAACCATTTACTAGTTGTGGAGTTTGGTTCATAGATCCTAATGATCAAAAGACCGTTACCCTTCCTTCGTCAAAAGCACAATAGATAGATTTACTCCTTCACTTGTCAAGTCAATTGAGTAATTTTTTTTTTCTTGGGGGGGTGGGGAAAGGGGATGGGGTCATTGCAATATTGACCTGATAAGTCCGCGTGGAAATTTGGTAAAAGAACACGAGGATTTTTTAGTATCTTTGAGCAAACCTTTTACTAGTTGTGGAGTTTGGTTCATAAAGTCTAATGATTGAAAGACTGTTACTCTTCCTTTGTCAAAAGCACAACAGATTGATTTACTCCTCTACTAGTCAGGTTAACTGAATTGTCATACGTCATCTAGTTCAATAATTTCATGATAAAATTTGATGGAAGTTAACAAAGGGCAAATGTGTCATTCATATAGCAATTTGGGGTTATTGGTGACCTAAAAATTAATTTAAGATAAGTTTATCACTTATGTACTAGTTTTGGGAATGTTGGTAATAAAAAAAAAATTAGCTTAAAATAAATTTATCATATATGTATCAGTTTTGGGCTTTTCGTGTATTAACCTTAAAAAGATTCATTCTTTGTTGTTTGGATAAATACACAATAAACCATACATAATCAAGTTTTAAAATTTTTAAATAATACAATTGAGTCTTGAAATTTATGCAATTAGACTAATAATGTCCACATGTTAACTCCATCTGATTCGGTTAGCATGGCATTGTTATTAATATTTACTCTATACTATGTGGTTGTTAACTTTAACTCAAGTCTATACAATGCTCAAAACGACATCGTTTTCTCCAAATCTTAGTTTTTTCCCCCGCAAACCTTATTAATCCTTAATTAGGTGAGATTGAAAAGGAACAAATGTTGAATGAAACCCAAGTTTAATCTAAAGCCATTCAAACTCTCGCCCTAAGGGAAAAAAAAAATCATAGAACAGAAAAAGAGTGTAAAAGATAAAAGAAACAGATTCCAATGATCTGTTCATCTCTCGTATACTTCCAGGAGATAGAGCATTTTGTTGAAAGCTAAAATTTTAATCATAGGAACAGATACTAAGAACCGTTATTGTCTTCGCGATCTTTCAAGAAAAAGGGAAAAAAAAATTTGAACAATCTCTACATGTTTCGCGATCTTTCATAAAAGGGGAAAAAATTCAACAATCTCTACATGTTCGCGAAGACGATAACCGCTCTTAGAATCTATTCCTATGATTGAAATTTTAGTTTTCAACAAAATGCTCTATCTCTTGGAAGTATACAAGAGATGAACAGATCATTGGAGTATGTTTCTTTTATCTTTTACACTCTTTTTCTGTTTTACGGTTTTTTAAACCATACCTTATTTTGTTGCATTTGCTCTTTTCACTCTCTAGGGTGGCTCTTGCTTGACACCGGCGATTGTTCTTCGATTAGGCCTTTTTTTTTTAATGATAAGAACACTTTAAATTTTTATTTAAAATAAAATTTATTTTGACTTTTTTTAAATGAACACATTTTGAGCCCTTATTCGAAATTTTTCCTTAGATATTTCATAATTATTATTTACCTTAAGTATTGTTATGAAGCGTTTATGCTTGTACATATTGAAATGCTTTTGTAATTGTAGAGAAATTATTGAAGACTAGTCAAAGTCAAAACCCCTCGTCTCCTCTCCTCCGTCTCCTCTTCGCATTCCGCCGTCCACGCCTCCCGCCTCTGTCACTTCCTCGTCTCTCTTCTCTCCGACCGCCGTCGCCGCCCACCACGGCGCTAAACTGCGGTGGCGGCCAAAGGGGTAGCCACAACGAGCGGGAGCTGCTCGTACGGTACGCGCCCACATATTCTTCCCCTCCCCCCCCCCCCCCCCCCCCCCCCCCCCCCCCCCCCCCCCCCCCCCCCCCCCCCCGCGGGTCTTTTTCGCTGCTAATCTCCGTTCACAAGAATAAGGAATCAACTCTGGAGTGTGTAATCATCAATTCTCGCTCTTTTTGCAGGTCGAATTGTGTCGGGCTGGATTAGTTAATTGAACCACCTTTACCTTTGCATATTACTCAAATGGAAAATTGAGTACTTGACTTCACCCAGTAGGTGAAGATGCAGTCTTTAGGTCCTGGGTTTCGCCCAAGTTTGAAATTTCCAGTCATCCGAAACACCCATGACTCATTGTTTTTGCGGCCGCCTTGGTTTATTTCTCACTCTCTTGCTCGAACTAGCAACTGCTTGTCATTGAGAACCCAGAACCGTTTGGCTTTTCGAGGTTCCTGTCTGAACAATAGGTTACAATCCGGTAGTGGCGTGGAAATAGTGGCGAGTTTAAGTTCTGAGGGTGAGGATGTGAAACATGGAGTGAAGAAGAAGTTGGCAGTTTTTGTGTCTGGAGGGGGATCAAATTTTCGGTCCATCCACGAGGCTTGTGTTGCGGGATCGGTTCATGGAGAAGTGGTCGTTTTGGTCACTAACAAAGGAGGTATGGCTTCACCATATCTCATCACCATCTACAGTTTAGCATTCATCATCCTTAATCAGATGTACTTGGATACCTATTGTTTATTGTAAAAGCAAGGAGTTTTTCGAGGAATATACATGTTCCGTGTTTTCAAAAGTACTGAGAATGACTTTGGGATCATCTGTTTTACAACCCATTTGTCGCTTCATCTGCTGCTTATGAGTCAACTTCTTTTGTTTGATTACAGCATTCTTCTTTCAAAATTTATCTTCTGTTCTCCTTATGTTTCAGTGCTGTTTGATATGAAAGCTCAATTTTGTGGACTTGTCTTGAAAGCTCTACGTTGTGTACTGAGTAATTAATACCAAGTTCATCATGCCTATCTATGTGTACTTGTTTCCAGTGTGATATTCTTTTATAAACTCATTATTTACAAGGTCTTGTATCTGATAACAATTACCTATTCTGTCAACTTCGTCAGTTAATATGCCATTTATACTGGATTAATTTTTCTTTTTCTGCAGAAAGAAAAAAAATTCTCTGAGCTGCTAAATGAAATTCGATGGTATTCAGCATTCGGTGTAGTTTATATTTATCACTCACTCTACAACACTGATATCAGGGGTATTTTGAATTAATTTTCTAATTTCCCCCCCTTAACTGATTCTAAATGCTATTCCTCGATTAGAGTGCCAAGGATTTTCTCATATTTGTTTGCTGCATGCAGTAGTATTTGCCATATGTGCTGCAAGGGCATATTCAATTACTTAAGAAGGTCCTTAGTTGCTGTTGATTTCGGTAATTAAGTAACGACTAATGTTCCCGAATGTCATGCATGACAGGCTGTGGAGGCGCAGTCTATGCTAGAGACAATGACATCCCAGTTGTTTTATTCCCTAGAACTAAAGAAGAACCTAATGGACTATTCGCAAGTGATCTGGTAGCTGCGCTGAGGTGAGCCGTTATAGTATTGACCTATTGATTTTGTTTTCTAATCTTTGCATGCTATGCTTGTTTCATGTGAAAGGAGGATCCACTCAACTGTTTTAACATGTCTGGACTTTTTAATGAAGAATCTCCCATTGATATTGCAGTTCGCTTTGTTGCTTTTACTAAGAAACTAGCCTGTTTGTTTCAGCTTAAGTAGAAGTAAAAAGAAAGTTTTTGCCTTTCTGCCATATGTTAAAATATATCAATGAAATTTGAAATGATTATGAAAAAATTGAATGAGAATATACATTGGCGAAATTATACCTTCCTACCCCTGCGACATGTAAGCACAAATGATCTCCCCGCATTGATGTTGAGGTGGAGCTGGTCAACATTCAACTACTCACAACATCAGTTGGATGGACAGTTTGTCCTTTTTCAGCGGCACCACACGCGTCCATTAAATACATATGGGCATCCTCCTGCAGTGATGTCTAAAACATGGCAGACTGGCAAGTGTCTAGCTCCACAAACGGTTTGGAAATGCTAGTGTCTTGTCAATCAAACCTAGGTCTCATGTTGATTGACAATTTGTAGTGGCATGCTCACCTCTTTGCCTTTTTGTGCCATATACAAGCATGAGAGAAAAGTGGACACACATCAAAGTGAAGAAAATCATAAATCAAATTACTTAATGCAAAACAATATGGAACTTGAAAAATAGAATGGAACTTACAATTTTTGTGTAACAATATACCAAAATTGATAGGTCTCGTCAATTTCTTCATTCCACATGTCTATGAAACTATTAGTTTCATATAAACTGTTTAGCATGTATCATTTACGAACTTAGAAGGCGGCTAATCTGCTCACAAACCAATTCAATAAAGCAATATATCGAGGAGAGAGCAGTAAAGAATCGAAGAATTATAATTAGAGAAACTCAATGACAGTGCTATCATCTCACACACCCAAATCCTCCCGAAAGAAATATTTCCACACTTACTCTATACCAAGACTTTAATCTTTGGTTTTTGTAAAACCTCAATCTTTGACTAAACAAGATTTGCTATCTAGGGAGGAGGTGCATCTTACAAAGTACTAGATTTGAAAGAGTTATTGTCAAGACAAGTGAGCCTTTGAAGCAAATATATTACATGCATAATTCATTTCGTCCTCTCGTGAGTTCTTGGGATACAATAAGTATGGGAAATATTCCTTTTGGGGAGGATTCGTGTGTTGTGCAATGATAGTGCTGATATGAAGCTTCTCTAATTTGATTCTCTTGTTTTTACTGTTCTCCCTATTTATAGCTCTATTGCATAGGTTTGTAAGCATATTAGCCATCTTCTTAGTTCGTTAGTGATACACTTCATATGGTTTATAACAATGTGATAGTTTCATGGACTATTGTGTGAAGAAATTGGCAAAACTATCAATTTTGGTTTGTTGATTACACGAAAATTGTAAGTTTGATTATGTCCATACTATTTTGTATGAAATATACTGATTTATGATTTTCTTTACCTTGATGTGTGTCCAATTTCTCATGCTTTACTATGGCACAAAAACTAGAAGGCAAAGAGGTGAGCATGCTAGGACAAAATTGTCAATCGGACATGAGATCGATGTGTGATTGACAAGACACTGGCATTTCCAAATTGTGTATTGAGCTACACGCTTGCCAGTCCATCATGCTTCAGACATCACCGCAGGAGGATTTCTATTTGTATTTAAGGGATGTGTCTGGTACTTGTGAGAAAGGATGATCTGGATTGATCCGTTGATTTTGTAAATAGGTGGATGTTGACCAGTACCTACCGTAGCTTCGGTGTTGGGGAGATCATTGGTGTGAACATGTAGCGGGGTCTATTGGGTATAATTTTGTTACCAAGTGCTCCTTTCATGCCAAAACATGGCCACGATGCTCCATACAGAAAACAGGAGTTTTGGGGCGAGAATATTAATTTATGTAAACATGTAGACATACCTGAGCATGTTATTCTCGTAGTTGCTTCTGTGTTGACCACTTGACCTGTTGTGTGTTATTTTATGTGGGGTTTGCACATTGGTGGTTACAATGTCTAATTGTTCAAAGTAGAGAGGAGGAAAAAGCAATGAAAGTGCAGAGTTTTCTCTTTTGGGCTCAAAGGAGAGAGGGGAAATGGAAGTGCAGGGAGTCAGACATTCTGTTTTTATTCATTAACATTCGCTTCTGGCAAGGAGTCTCCTGGATGGTATCATGTATTCAGTTGCTTAGACTTAGCCTCACTATCATAGAAGAAATCCTGTGACTCGCTTCACAAGATACCTTTCATAATGATCTTTTAAGCGTTTAGCAAAGTAGATTAAACTTTAGCAGCGATAATAACAATCACTTATTGTTTGATATTGATCAGGAGATATGAGGTTGATTTCATTCTCCTTGCTGGGTACCTGAAACTTATACCTGTGGAATTGATTCAGGCGTATCCCAAATTCATTCTTAATATTCATCCATCACTTCTTCCTGCTTTTGGAGGAAAGGGTTACTTTGGAATGAAGGTGCACAAAGCAGTCATTGCTTCTGGGGCTAGGTAGATTCCAAACTTTGACACCACATGTCCCTGTTTGTCTTATCCTTCTTCAGAATTTCTTGGTTCCTTATCATTCCTCTGCAATTTATCCTCTTGCATATTCTTGGTAGATATTCAGGGCCTACAATTCACTTTGTTGATGAGCATTATGACACGGGACGCATTCTTGCTCAAAGAGTGGTCCCAGTGTTGGCTACTGATACTGCGGAGGAACTGGCTGCAAGGGTTCTCAAAGAGGTAATGATACCTTTATAATGATTTTGCTGAAGTTCTACCCAAGAATTTCATTTCAGTGTTATTTATGATTCTGTTCTAATCAATTTTATTGAACTAGCAGGTGCTAGATAAATATTGTAATGCACTTTCATTTTGAGGTAAAAAAGGAAACAGAGAACACCTTCATCTAATTATTAGGTGACATCTTGTTTGTCTATAGGAGCATCGTTTATATGTGGAGGCAGTTGCTGCATTATGTCAAGAGCGAATAGTTTGGAGGGAAGACGGCGTTCCCCTCATACAGAGCATAGACAATCCCAATTTATACAGCTAGTGGAACTATTTATCAGCAATTGGTATGGCTTGATGTTTTCACTTATGATATATGTATGTGTGTGTGTGTGTGTTCACTTGCGTATCGGATATACTTGCTCACAGAGAAATGGAAGTTTTGACTTACTGAAGCGAGAATTTTCTTGTTTTTGGAAGGCTGCCTGATCTGCACTCTTTGTTCATCGTGGAGGCTAGTTAGATGCATGAATTGTGAAGAGCTCAACTGTACGTTGCCATTTGGAATATTGAGGTTTTCAATTTTCTACAAATTCTTTCAATCTGAAGATACTTGAATTTTCTCGGTGCGCCTCTGAGGTCATCTCCCTGGAATGCTAAGTTGATTGGTTCCGCATTCCTTGCTTTTTGAAGGAGGGGCAGCCACTTTTTTTTAGCCCTCACAGAGTAGTTTTCCAGTTCCCTTTCTGTTGTTTTTTTTTTTGGGGGGGGGGGGGGTCGGGATTCTTTTTCTGGGGTTGGGAATGTAATCTTATACATGGTTGTTGTAACTTGAAGTTATGGCTTGTGCATGAGCTATCGAGTAAGAGGCATTCGTGCTTGATCACACATCTAAATCACTGAACTCAGGTTCTTTTGGCACTTATACAGGTGAGCATGCTTTCTAACTGCAGAGCAAAGCTCGGTTTCTCTTCTTTAATGTGGGGAAAATCAATGGCTTCCCCTCTTCCTCTCCTTCAAATGCATGCATTTCAGACTAGGAAAGTCTCTGGTTATATCATGCAGCTGGGACAAGGTTTTGATACCATTGTGGCCTATAATCTGCATTCGATATGCCTGTGTAATGGTGTGTGTGGTCTCCGTGTGTTCCATGGCTTGTCATGCCTTCGGCCACGACACATTTGAACTATTTCTGTTTAATAGATCAAACCTCGATTCTATTAGGTTCCCAACTACCGGGCAGCAATGTGGCTTTTTAATATCGAACAACCTTTCGGAACCGACTTGCTTGGCTTCGTTGCATCTTTTCACGCTGTCCAAATATCATGGCATACCGTGTTAGCTGTCCATGCGGTCCTCCTTTCACCTGCTCTCCATGTCTCAAAACTTGAATGCAAAAAGTTTTCTCAAGGCTTCGTCGATTTTCTTGAAGTTGCATTGCCCTTATTGGCCTGCTCAGTATTGCTCTCGTACAACAGGAGAAACATACGACAGAAAGTCCTGATCAGCAAGAAATGTTATCGGGCCATTTCAATGCATCAATCAAACACGGAGCGTGACATATCAATTGGGCTAATGAAACTCAGGACCGCCTTAACCTTGCCTAGTAATTGGAGGTAAAAACTTCATTATCACTTGTCCTCCCGCTTCTGTTTGGATGTATGTATGAGTTGTGTTAAAGAAATCGTGCATTATAAAATAAATATGGTGTGGAGCAATTAATATAAGCTAGTTAGTAAATAACTCATTGATTTAAGTTTATGAGTGAATTGTGAGTCTAACTGGATATATTGAAGGGCTTAGATTTGGATTCTCTCTTGATGATCTCTCGGGATCTAAAGTTTCGGACTTTCCCGTGCTCTCCTAACAATTTCTTGATGGAAATGGGGAGCAACTTCTTATTGGAACCTTTTGTCAAAAGTTTAAAGAAAGAACAACTTCCTCTTTCGAAACGGCAGGTATGCCTACTCTATAAGGAATCCTCGGGTTCCCGGGAATGGGCAACTCTTCGCACTACTCTCGGACTGCTCCAACCGAGCTCTCCCGGAATGAGGCTGCGGAGGTCGATTCAGCGAAGATCTGCTCCACTTGAGCTCTCTCGGAGCGAAAGCAGGACGTCCTTCGAGCGTTGGAGAACTTGCAAACGACAGATCTGATGGTTTTTTGTTTTTGTTTTTAAATAAATGTGGTTCTTGCCGCTCGAATTTTGAGCTGGGTTTCTCCGGATGACGTGGCGCAATTTCGGCCGTCCATTTAAATCGGACGGCCGAAATTGTTTCTATGTCACCCCATCCATAAAATAGCTATGGCAGGGGATCCGTTTCCATTAGGCGATCTTTCGCATGGCTCACCATCATCGTGCCATTCCATCAACGTCACTTTTGTTATTGTTTTTGCTGGTTTCACAATGCTGTCTATCACCGTGAACCAGCCATAAGTCATCAAGCTCAGTTGCGAGTCAGCAAACTGTCCACCAAGCTCCCAACGACAAACCACTACGAGCCAGGCGGTGTACACGCACCAATCCTCACCTTGACGAATCGTAGCCCAACGAACACCTTTTTCTTTGAATGTCCTCGTTAAGTCCCGACTTGTTGCCGCAACCTTCGTACCTGAACAGTTCAAGAATTCCAATACTTGCCGCAACATTAGCCCAGTCCACAACAAATCGCTCGCAATCTATTGGTCCAGAATAGGAATTGCGAAGAATCGGGATCATCGAGCCTTAGGCCTTGAGGTGTTGTCGAAGCCGTCTCCTTGGTGTTCCGTTCCCCACCTTCTCGACTCGGTCCGGAGTAGATCAACGCAAGGCGTGGACTGAGACAAATCACCGGGCGAGTTTCCTTTGATCCGTTATAAACGGCTCACTTTTGTTTCTTTTCTTGACCCAACGCACAGGTAACCCTTAACACAACTGCAAGAGCACGTGAAAGATAAAGGGAGAAAGAAAATTCCTGGCGTGATCCAGACAACCGGGAATGACCAAACCGTGAGCACAGCCACCCTGGGTCGCCCATGATTCTCCGTTCATGCGCCAGCGACCAGCCCACTGATCCATAAGGCAGTCCAATAGTCGAACTTGGCAATCAAATTTGCCAATTTAGATGATTTGAGAGAGGACAATCACAACACGCGGAGGTTAACGCTCATTGAGGGAAAGCGTTGGCAAGGACAGAGACGTGCTATTTGAGATAGGTTCGCATTCAAATTTCCACCAAGTCTTGTTACTAGACCACCACAAAAGTTACAAAGAAGAAGACAAAAAGCCAGGATGCAATTGCAGTTCATGGCCACAGAGCGCATACACAAAAATCATGAAGGGGAGTTGTTCTTTTTCTTCCATTATTTATTTGTCCTTCTCCATTGACTAAACGATCATCTCTCCCTTTCTCTTTTCTTTGTGCCCACGTCTACAATGTACGAGTACAGGAGGATATTGGACCACTTTGGTGTGCCAACGCAGGACATGATCGATTGAACTTTAAAAAGAAGGTCACGGGAGTTCTCGGTGACATCCCTAGATTCGCAGCCGCTCATGGAGTCCAGTTGAAAAGCTCCCAACCGTAGACCCCTTGCAAGGCAACCGTCCACCATTGGTCATCCACAATAACTAAGTGTCGCGACCTAAAAATCGGTTTCCCAATTTTTGAAGTTAATGGATTACCATGTTAATTAAATTGAATTAACTAGCATAGCTCGAACTCTCACGAGTTCTATCAAATCGTGACTTAGGTTCAAATTCATCAAAAGAAGGATTTATTTTGGAGTCGCCACTAATCATTTTGGGTAGGTTGATTAGACACCTAAATAAAGTATCGGGAGAAATACTTTATTCCTACGAACCAGAGATTAATGAGTTCGGGGACTTTGATTACGCTAATTTTTCAATTAACGCCCTTTCGGTACCAATTTCATGAAAATGTTCAACTTGGCAATTTTGATGAAATTTCACTTGAGGTTCAAAGGTGCAATTTTTTTTTTTTGGTTTTTTTTATGAATTTTTTTTAGATTTTTCAATGTATTATAAAGAATGCAAAATCACCCAAAGCAAACGAAGATGTGAAGAGAGAGCAGGTAAAGTAAAACTACCCTAAGGACAGTGAAAATAAAACCCGCAACTCGTCGGGTGAATAATTACAGACCAATTAAATGAAACCCGAGACATGATCGGGAACACAACAAAAATGGACCGGAATGGACATCGATCAAACACCCGTCGCCAAGCCTCGTGGGTCGGGAGTACAACAAAACGGATCGGAATGGACATCGGTCATCCTCCAGTCTTCAAAGCATCGGGCCGAAAGCCAAATGAAAATAATGAACTTATCCAATCGAACATGCACAATCACCGAGTTAAGACAATTCAAAAACTTAAAGAAAGTTTAAGACATGCTGATTAAACTTCATTGAGACCATTTTTTACATTTTCCAATGCATTAACACAAAAAATACGAATTAAATCATACTGTGCATGAACATTCTTAGGGAGAAAGCAGTAACCATAAAATACAAAAGAAATAATGAAATGTATGCAAAAATTCTGAGATGTTTTATGTGGATGGGAAAATGTGTCGTTGACAACTTTCATGTTTTACATTCTTACTGAAGAGACACTCATTTTCGTGTAGAAAATGGTCTTTCATGAGAGCTCAGCAGCAAACAAACAAATTTCACAGAACAGATATACTTCAGGATTAAGCTCAAATGGACACTCAAATCTCAAAATTAATGCACCAAACTTTCCAGTCTACTAAACAAGACCTCAATGAACAACTTTTATTTTTTGTGAAGTTTCAAAAGAAGACTCTAAACATAAGATAACTACGAATCAATATGACCACGCACAGAAAAACACTCAGACTCAAGGACGCCAGCAGAATTGCATGATTTCATTAAATGCATTAAAAATACGAAACGTGCATGAATATTTTTTTATTTTTTATATGTTATGCATTAAGATCTTATGAACAAATGTCGTGAATAGGTCTTTATGAAACGAAGTCTAGAATAACCCATGGAAAATCATTTAGCGTGAAAGGTCAGATCAGAAAAATTCCATCTCAGGTTCTGATCACCATATTTCCAGATTTCTGCTCTCCATTTCGGGACGCTTTTGACATAGCAAACGACGTCCATTTTCACGCCATAATATATCAAATCGAAGATCTCGAAGTCATCTACGAATGTTCAATATATTTATTTTCGAGATTTCGTCATCTAAACATGAAAAAATTGAGTTACCAGATAATTGCACATGCTGATGCACCTAGAGCTCATTGGAGATGAATTCGTCGCGTTGCCAAGGCTTGTTCCACTGCGGCGAATTTTTCTCTCTCAAAATTTTTTCTCTTGAAATCTCTCCAAATTTTTTTCCTCAATCTCCAAAGTCCTCCCTTCAAAGCTCTCATTCTTCCTCCTTTTATAGCCTACTCCCCCATCTTCCTTTCTCTACATCTATCATTCTAATTTTTCCACTAACTTCATCTTCCCTTCTAATTCCACCATCCTCCATTCTTTATCTCCATCTTCCCTTCTAATTCACCATCTTCCATTCTAATCTTTCCATCTCCCATTCTAATTCTTCATCTTCCCTTCTAATTCTACCATCTTCCATTCTCCATCTTTCCTTCTAATTTCTCCATCTTCCCTTCTATATCTCCCCTTCTCCATCTTCCTTTCTAATTTCTCCACTATCCCTAAAATTTTATGTATTTGCAATTCAGCCCCTGAAGTTTTATGTATTTGCAATTCAGTCCCTGAAGTTTTATGTATTTTTAATTCAGTCCTTGTGAAAAAATTTCTTTTAAGTTCAAAACTTTATAAGCCTTTCGGCACACGTCCCTCACGCTCAATCCAATCGTTTGTCAATTTAAGCTCAAATCCTCCGTCGTTAGCCATAATAAAATGCATGACCGACAAAAAATTAAATATGTAATGCATGAAAAAATTAATTTTTGGTGAGAACAAATTCTCATTTTTTTATGTACTTAAGTGAATGAATTTTAAAAAGTCAAAATTTAGGTGTCAACAGCTGCCCCTCTTTGAGCGGAGACTCGTAGAGGTTTCGCTCAAAGACAAAATTGAACCTAAATTTTGACAATGCAAATGAATGATGATGATGATTTTTTTTGTGGGGGAGTTTTAATCCTATTTTATATGTAAGTGCAATGATGCATGATGTGCAGGACTGTAAATAAAATGTGTTAAGATTTCTCTGCTCCGAGGAAACGGATTAAAGAAACCTGCACATGGATCGCATATAAAATGTCGGTCTTAACAGACACTTCATAATGCTGGTGATTCCCTTAAGCTCCAAGCATTTTGTGGATGCAAGAATCTTAAGGTACTGGTACCTATCCGTTACCAGAGGTTTCCCCCTGATGCGAGAAAGCGCAAGATCTGTAAGGGGATGTGTTCACTGCATCTCTTCGAGTGGAGTCACATAGTTTCTTTCAAGATCATTAGAGCTGGTCCTTGATGATCTGAAAGGATATCAAAACCATAAGAGCATGTCGATTATGGTTTTTGATAAAATTTGTCGAGACCACGAGAGCATGTCGATCATGGTTCGCACAAGCATCCAGACACAAGAGCATGTCGATTATGAACTGGATGGATAAGATCAAGAACATGAGAGCATGTTGATCATGAACTTGATAGGGTACCAAAATCACAAGAGCATGTCGATTATGATTTTGATAAAATTTGTCGAGACCACGAGAGCATGTCGATCATGGTTCGAACAAATGTTTCATGCAGATCACAAGAGCATGTCGATTATGAACTGGATGAAATTAAGGAGTGTGCTTTCTCATTGGTGCAAACTCAAAGCTTGCGATTTTGAAAAGGGTTCAGAAAACTTACCTGGGTTTTTTGGGTAGTTTAGAGGTAGATTTCTTTCAAGATCATTAGAGCTGGTCTTTGATGATCTGAAAGGGAGATGTGCCGCCAATCTCACAGGGCGGTGACCACATCGAGAGGGTGTGCTACACAAGCCATGTCAGTGTAAACACAAGATATTCAAAACTGGGTTCAGAAAACATACCTGGGTCTTTTGAACGAATGGTCAAGGAGTAGACAGGCTGACTGCATCATACCTGCTTATTCTCTTGAAGTAAAATTATGCGCATAGACCAAATCAATGCTAATGCGACATGTATTTCATAAAAATCACGCTTCACTGAAGAAGACGAATATTTGAATGACTATATGTGTCGCAACAGATTTGAGTGCCTTAACAATCATCAGAAGGCTCAGGTTGAAGATATACTTACCTGGGAGCTTGGAAGCTTGCCAGGTGGGCACTTGCCAACACGGCTTGTTCATTCAATCATCCTTGGATGAATTTCAAGACCTCATGAGGCAGCTTGAATATCAGGAATGCATGTGCACAGACAATATTAGATGTAACATGTACATGCATGTATGCTGAAATTCACTTAGTGGATTTATGCAAAACTATTCTGTCAAGTTTGCATCACCAATTCTGTTCAAGGAGGTTATTACATTATGAATACCTCGAATGTACTTTGAATGGGGGACTTCAGTCCGAAAGGGCTTTCTCCTACTCTTCGAGAAAAGCTATTCATCATAACTGTAGGATTCAAGAGAAATCACTCAATCTTACCATCATCGCTTTCAACGAGGGTCTGAGTAATCTCGCAATTGGTACGACCAAGCCGATCTGGAGGTCTTGATTGGGACCGTAATATAGGCTAGGTCAATGGTTTACCAAATGGGACTCCTGTGGAGTCAAGGCTTTTTGAAAGAGATCTTCATCATCTGTTCCGGGTTTACAAGTCAAGAACCCTGCAAAAATGAGAGAGAAATAATCTTGCTCGAACTTCTTCGAGCGATACTTAAAATCATTCAACTCTACGTTAATTCATATACCATAATCAGAAGAGACTTTGAAGGGTTGTAACGTAGGTCAGTATTTGGGACTGAGAGAAAGGCTCGCTTTGGCTTAGAAAATATATGAGAATGGCTTGATGCTAGTGATCATTGCTGTCTTATCACCGGTCTTGGCCTTCTGAAATTGATTTCAAAATGTGCCATCACTGCTTGAGGATGGAGCTTCCGCTGATGATTGCAATTTCCATTTGACTCTCTTGGAGGCTTTTTCTTTACAAGTCCGTCATTTGGGATTTTTAAAACAAATGAACAAGGATTTGAATGGGCATTGACCTTGCTTTTGATAGGCATTTTGCTTTTTACTGTTTGGGATTCTGTGGGACTAACCTTTGTTTTTCTTAATCCCGATTCCCATTTTCTTTCTTGACAAAGAGCTATTTTTCTGACACATCTCTTTCTTTTTCTTTCTTTGTAAGGAATGATGTTAGATACTACATGAGAAATCTAACATATGAGATGAGTTCACTTGGGGATTCTTTATTGCCCCGGTCTCTTCAGTTTTGGTCTTTGGGGATAACATTATCTTCGTCTCGAAATTAGCAAATGATTACCAGCAAGGGGTCAAGAAATGAATTTGCAAGCTCAAATGGGCTGTACAATGGATGTAGTGTATAGGATAGAGAAATGAATGCTCTTCATTATCCTAAGGCACTTGAATTAAAGTTCGAGTTCAATGTAAAGAAACACCCGAAGATTGATGCTAGTCTGAGTAAGAGAATTTCTAACCATTTACCTCATGCTGCTGCTGGAATTACCTCGTCTTGCCCCAACGTGGGGTGGTTCTTGACAGGGGTAAGAAAATGGGGCCGCCGCTCAAGAGGTTTGCAATAGACACTGTAGTGTTTGGATAAATAACTGAATGCCTCTGTCACTTCGGCTATCGTACCTTTTGCGAGAAAACACATCGCCTCGAGGAGTGCGGATCCTGACTACCGCTCATCTCACTAGGGATTAGATTACAGGACGTGTATGGAAATGGCTTGCCTTTCATCATCCTGTCATGCCCCATTCTGTACATTCGATGCATCATATGCAATTTATGCTCCCTATTCAAAGTTGGTAAATTAAACATGAAGAACAATCATGTATAGATCACACAATTTAAAAGCATTTTTTCAATCATGCAAATGTAGCAATTAATCAGAATTGCAATGCTTCTCAAAAACAGATAAAGGGGAATCTAAGTTGCCCCAAGACATGCGAGTGGATCAAACGAGGACGAGCTCATTCTCATGTTTGCCCCAGAATAAAAATATGCTCGCTCTAGTCGTGATATGGTGAAGACCAACATGGTTGGTCGAATGCCCTTGTTTGCCTCATTTCCATCAGGATGGATCGCATCAGGCGATCATGGCTTTTGCCAAAATTGGGAATTGCCCCAGACATAGTCACTGCTGGGGATTTGACCTTGAACTCTGGTTGATTACTCGTTCCCACAATTGACCCTGCATAAAAAGAATGTGCATGAATAGGGCCTTAAAATGATGGAGTGAACGAATATTAGGAAGCTCTACTTTTGACTTGCTTCAGCAGTAGCAATCGAAGGCATGTCCTCTAGCTTGGCACCTGCGAGAAGAAAATTTGGTGTCACTTTGAAAGACATATGAGAAAGAGAGAGGGTATTCCCTTCTTCCAATTTGGAGTTCGCTAACAATTTGCCCCATTCTCAATCAAGTCAGGCTTTGGCAGAATCCAAAATTGCCCCCGTACATGCCCCAGCTGGGAGTTCGGCTTTGGGAATTTGGTGGTTAAGGACTTCTTCTATTTGCCTGGTGTTCCCTTAGCTGACGTCGCATGGTCAAAGGATCGGTGAAGCAAAGATTTGCTTTAATCGATCGATATCTTGATGTACCTCATTTAGTTTACACCACTTGTGCAGAGTTGATTAATTAAACATGAAGGACAATCATGCATAAACCATGCTAAGTGTGAGCATTTTCGAGCATACGAAATAACCTTCAACAACTCATGAGATTTTGTGAAAATCTTGATGAACAAATCATGCAAGCATGCAAGAAGGCTCTGGGGATCATGGGTTGCCCATGTTCATGTGAATGAGTTGTAGAAACTCTGGCATCTGCTCTGAGAATTCCAAAACTTTTGGATTCTATTGAGTTTTAAAAGGGAAGTGATACTCACCTGTCTAGCACGGTAGTAACCCCTACAGAAAATTAAAAGGGAATGCATCAGTGTATGTTTTCATGTTCTAGAGAAATTGGAATGATACCGCTTTACCCTTGTATATGCTTCTTGTGAACTTGAAATGAAGAAATCCCTTCATTTGGACCAAATTGTATGTCTGTCAAGTGGGCGACATCTGGAATTGCGTCTCAAATTCGGCAAATTAAACATGCAGAATAGTCATGCATAAATCATGGAATGTGTAAACATAATGCAGATGTGAAGATTTTTTTTTTGCATCACGCGTATTTGCAGAATGTGCAAGTATGGAAGAAAATTCTCAGGGATGGGAGAATTTGAATTGCCCCTGGGGGTTGTCTTCTTCGACATGTTAGTGTAAACGTTTCATGTCAAAAGGAAATGAGACGTGTTAGCCAGTATTGGAAGGGATAAACTGGAAACGATACTAGTTTACCCTCTGTCTTGAATGCCTTGTACGATCCTTTTACCAGTTTTACTGGGTTGAGTTTCTCTCGACTTTCGTTGGACACTTTACCATCAGAACCAAGGTTGTGGCAAAGTATTGACTTCGGTCTCGTTCGTCGAGTATTCTTGTTTCTTTCTGCAAAAAAGAAATGTGCAAAAAAATTGTATTATTTATTTACAACATTTACAATATTCCCCAACCCTGGGGATCGAACTCGAGACATATCGGACCACTGTCATTCTCCATGCCATCCGGTCCACGGGACCTTAGGCGTCCATGAGGGCTATTTTTTAAGTGTTAATCCTTGAGACGACGTGGTCTTATTACTTTGCATTGGGCAATTCCACGTCCTGGTTCTTTTCAAGGCCATTTAAAATCCCTGTTAAAAATGAAAGTAATTCAGGACTCGAGATGATTATGGAAAAATTAGAACGATACAAGATTACCGATCTCTGAAGCTACTCGCGCCTTTCGCTCGTATTTTTCTTTGTTTGAAGCCGTCCATTCAGTGATAATATTCTCAAATTGATTTGCCCCCAGTTTCATTCAATAAGAGGATTTCGCATTCGAGTATGGCGGTGTTCTCGGGTCAATTCGCAAATTCCTGAAAATAACAGGGATCCAATTTAACACTGGAGCAATTGGGGGTAAATTGAAACGATACGGCATTACCCTTCAAGTTTACGCGGATTTTTACTCGCAATAAATTCACTACGAGTTTGGTGTGGTGGTAGACTCGAGCATTTAATTGAGGAAAGAGAAATGATTACTTCTTGCTTTCACGCCAATTCTAGACATTCATAAAAGAAGACAACATCCCATGCAAGATAAAACATATTCATCCATTCAGGATTGATTTTTCTTCCCCATATGCAGGCTTTTCTATAATCAGCTGGCTTCATTCCGGACTAGGTACGCGTCGACCATGTTAAAGGTCTGGTGGTAACTGGCTGAGCATGTGCATCACAGCTTCAATGCTTTACCGATATCAAACTGGTTGATTATGGCGAAAAGATCATCGTCAATGTCCGCTTGGTGGTGATCTGTCCCTTCTTCCTCAGGAGGTATTGATGATGATCCAGTAGCATTGGTCCTTTTGTACCATCTTCCAATAGAACTCGATCCTGTTATAAACTGGTCTAACTCTCCTTTTAAACGTACATTTTCGATCCTCAGATCATGCATTTCATCAAAGGTGAGGAGGAGGCTGTTGCAGTTGGGGCAGGTGGCGGAGTCAAAAGCCTCCTCATACATCTTGTTTTCCGCTCGGAGGTTTTCATTTTCAACTCTTAAAAACTCGGCCTCATTGTGCTCATGACGAGTCTTCATTCGGGTTCGCCTATTTTGAAACCAGAACTTGATTTGCGAAGGTTCAAGTCCTAGCTCTTGACTCAGTTCCATTTTCTGTTTGCCGTCTGGCATAGGGCATGTTCTGAAGAAATCCTCAAGCCTTTGTACTTGCTCCTTTGTATGGCGACGGTAACGCTTCTTTTGACCCTTACCGTTGTTGTCCTTATCTTTACTGAGATCTTGGACGTTGTTGGCGGAAGGGCCGGGCTCCATGGGCTCGATCCCAAACATGGCTTCGAACTCTTCCTCTCCCATATTCAGCAGGCAACGATAGCTTTCGGAAGTATTGAGTTGAGACATCTTTGATTTGGTCGATGATTTCTCAAGGTTTACTATATCTTTCTGTATTTTCACTCTCTCTGAACCGTGTATGCTTTAAAACTCTCTTCAACGTATGAATAAGATTATCAGGAGGATGTCTCTTTTAAAATTTGGCGTCGGCTTAGCATATGTATCGCTCCTCCCGAGATTTCTATCTTTCTCAACCTTTCCTGTGTGTTTCTTGCTTGGCTCGTCTTTTCTCATCTCTTCATAGTGGTAGGGTCCCTATCAACGTCTCTACCGTCGATTTGCTGGCGTGTTCTCCTATAAAAACGAATCCCATTTTCCTTGTCTCCCACCCAAGTCACCTTTCTTTCTTCTTTTTCAAAGTTGTGTCATCCCGTCAAACTTTTGGCAGAGATGTCGGATTTGCTTGGCTCGAGATTGGAGACGAGTGGCGGAGGTGATGCTGATAGGGAATGGTAGACAGGAAAATCTGGCCAGTAGAGACTTTCACTGCAAAAATGAAAGGGAATGCGGCAGTATATATTCTTCATATTCTAGAAAAATTGGAACGATACTGTTTTACCATTGTATGTACTTCCATTGAATTTGAATTGAGGAAGTTCCTTCATTTGGATTGGATTGGATTGTATGTCCCGAGTTGCCCTTCACTTTGAGCTTGCCACATAAGTGCTTTGCTTAGTTGGACCTTGTTTTCTTTCGGGTTGCTTTGGACCATCATCAATTTTTATGCCATCGGGTCCGTGGACCGGAGGGCTCCTTTAATTTAAAGGTTACCTTCAAGGCAAATGAGTCCTATCGCATTCCATTGGGTCATTTCATTTTGCGACACTCTTGAGGCAATTTGCAATCCCCTGAGTGAGAATGGAACAAATCCAATTTAGCATTTTGCGACGATCGAGGGTAAATTGGGACGATACTCAATTACCCGTCTTCGAGCTCGCCTAGGCTTTTCACTTGAAATTTCCCTATGTGAGGCCATTCAACATTTCTCATTATGGCAGTCAGCGACGTTGCCACAAATTGATCCGCCCTGAGTCTAGCATAAAAAGGGGTTCACGCATTCGACGGGATAAAAAACAAATTACCCCATGCCCCTGAATTAAATCTAGACACCTAGAAAGGTGGAAATATCACACGCAGGGGAATTAAGCATGAAGTGAAAGGTGCACTTGTTCAAGGTCAGTTCTGCCTCTCCTGCGGCTCTTCGATAATCAACTAGTCTCGTGCTGATTCAGGCATGGATGACCGATGTTTGAGAGTCCCTAATCACTGGCTTCCAATCATGGCTTCGGATGTCTGTCAACCTTAAACTGGTTGACCAGGGCAGTAAGCTCATCATCTGGGTAATCTCTTGAACCTTCCAGCAACTGATGCTCGAATTGGGCATTATTGTTGGCAAATGCTGGCGGTAGATTTCTCATTCTGTCCTCGCCATGAGCAATTTGACTTCTCGAGCTGAAGTCTTCATCATTACTCCAGAAAGTGTGGGGATCACCAACTGTCCTGCTGCCAATAACTCCTTCCATTCGAGGATTAGAGAAGTGGAAGTGCTCAGGATAATTTCCTGTCTGATTCTCTGGCTGCGCAGGCGCGCTGATCATGGGATGAATTCTAGCCACGGGTTGGTGCTCAAACCAAGGAGTCTGAATACACTGCCACTGCGGTCTATACTCTTGAAGAGCATTAGGGTGATTCTGGGGGATACTTTGATTAACGCTTGGGGGATTGATGGCACCGTTACTGGCTTGGTTGATGATGGGAAGTGGCTCGCCCCATGCTAACCTGTGGAACTTATGGTGGCGAGGAGACTCGACGTTCAGGCTTGGATCGGTCCCGCCTTGGTTTTCTTGATTCTGAGCTGCATTGTGTTCTCTCACCCTTTTTCTGTACTTCTGAAGATGACTCGAAACATTTGCTTTAGTGAGTCCCTCTACCTTCATAATTTCCAGTATATGTTGCGGCCGTGCCGAATCGATTCCTAGCTGCTGAACTGCATTAACAAACATACGATGCAGCTCGGGAGACCAACTCATCTTTTTTCTCCAGTTGCTTGGAACAAAATTGAAGGTTTGATGCTTGTTCTCATGGTCGTGCAATTGCTTCCTTACCACGTGCTGCCATATGTTTTGAAGCATCTGAACCCTAACTGGTTTCGTTACGACGTCTTGGGCCCCGTTTAAGACAGCCTTCATTATGGCTTGCTGATCATCGCTTGCCGATATTACGAGGACTGGCATGTTTAATTTAGAATTGATGACTTCCAAGAGAGTGAAAATATCCATGTCGATCCCTACCATGGCGGTGAGGACGATATCAAACTGGTCACTACTCCTCTTTAATATCTCTACGGCCTCTGTCGCCTTTGCTTGAGCTACAACCTTATACCGGCATTTTCTTAATACGGTAACAAGGATTGATAGAGAGACTGGATTACCGTCAATGGCCATGACCAGTAGACCCTCAGAGTAAGGAACTTCATCAGCTTCGACCAGGGTTGAACATGCGCCCGTTTCCCTAATGCTCGACATATTTCTGGATCTAGGACTGCCGATTCGAGACCGCCTCAGGATGTCTTCTCGGACTTGAGGGATCACGGGATCGTTGATGGCTTCTCGTAACAGGCTTTAAAAGCCAATGCTTTGATGGTGAATGTTTTGAATTCCTCTCCCACGAGAACTCCTTCCTCTCTATCTTTCTCCGAGGGGAAAATCTGACATTCAGCTTTTGATTAAAGGGGAAATCCTCGTTTATTGCTTAGTTTGTCTTCTTCTTTCTTTTCGCGGTAGAGGGCCCCTGTCAAGATTTCTACCGTCGATTTACTGGCGGGTCCTCCAATGAAGATGAGTAATATCTCTCTTTCTGCCGAAAATTTCTTTGTCCCCCACTCAGCTCGTCTTTTCGTTCTTTCTTTTTTTCAAAGCGGTGGAGTCCGGTCCAGCTTTTCCACAGAGACGTCAGGTTTGTTCGGCTCGAGGTTACCACTTGACTGGAATTTGAGCCACCGGGGGTGTTGCCGACAGAGAATGGTAGATAGGAAAACCTATAAGGACTGCCCCTGTGAAATCAGTATTTAAATTGAAGCAGATTACCATCTTCGCATTCCGCTCATCTGCCTCCCCTCTCTCCCCCTTTCTTTCGTATTCTGTTTTCAAAAATTGCCAATTCTCCTAACCACACCTTATCTGCCGAAGTCCTGGCTGGGTGGGAGAGACTCTACAATCTTCTTGGTAGAGGTTACGCTCATATAGCCAAAAACTCTACCGTTGAGGCTGAAATCCTCGGTTTATTTAGGACCGTGGACGCTACTTCTGTTGAGGGTACCCAACTGGGAAAGGAGTATTGGAACTTCTCGACCCTCTTCATCAATTTTCTAGCTGCCTATAACCGTGCTTATGAGACGGTCCTTGTGACCGCCGTCGTGAAAGCTCGTTACCGAGACCGGCACGAGCGTCTGGCAACAGTCACATTTGTGGCTGATAATCACAAAAAGGCCCTCAAGTTTGCCAACGATCAACTTTCGTGGCTGGTTCGTGAGAGGGGAAAGCTGGTAGACCGTCTGGCCTTGGTCCGAACTTACGCCGAATAGGAGCCAGGAAATATTGTGATGAGGTGCAAATGCGGTTGGCTGCAGGAGAGACTTGATGACATTACAGCAGACATTGCTTTCGAGAGGGCGGCGATTCCGGACCTGGAGTTTGCCGTTGAGCATTACGAGGCCACTATGGCCTAGGTTAAAGAGAAGTGTGATCGCCTCTTCTTTAGGCTCGCGGAACTTGATCCCGAGAACGCCCGGTGCACTCAGAGTATCAACTCCATGGAGAACCAGCTGAGCTCCTTTGTGATGCTTATTAGGGCTCAATTTGATTTCACTTTTCCTCCCCAGTGAGTTGTTGTAAGGTTTGTTGGTGAATGGAATGAAGAGAAAGTTTCACGTGTTTGTGCTTTTCTTTTTCCTGCCATTTCTTCGCCCATATAGCTTGATAGGACGATTTACGGTACTGAAGACGTTGAGGCTTAACACTCTTCTTGGTGTTCTTGTTATCTGCTGCCGGCGATGATATCAAGGACATTGACGAAGGGTTCGGTGGCGGCCCCCACCTGTCACAGCGCCGTGAGTCAGTCGTGTGAATTTTTGCAAATCGACCACTCGATTAGTGCTCCAATAAACAAACCAGGCTGCCCGTTGCGTGCCCCACTTTACTCCTGCCTATCTCTTTCGACGTCCACTTGAATGTGTCGGTCGCCTGTAGCGTTGGGAGAAATGATTGCGAGCCATGCTCGGTAATAAAATATCGGTCCTCCAAAATCTTCCATGTGTTTTGAATCCGAGGAAGGTAAAAAGGCAAGCCTTTGTTCAATTTAATCAGAAAGGCATCGCAAGGTCGGGTTCATAATCTTGCCCCATGGGTTCTGATTACACAGTCTCGGCTTTCTCAACAAAAATATATGAACCCTTCTAATACATTAAAAATGTCCCCAGGCCCGATCTGGATAAATTTACGGCCCCATCAAAATACAAAGCTCATACATGATCGTTAATTGACACGATTCTGTCTCCGGGAAGATCGATTTTCTCACTTGCCCCTTGGGTCATCAGCTAAGACATCAACAATTATCCGTCCTTTCGTATACCTCGAGGTTATTCCCGGTATAATGCTGAACCCGATTTTGCTCCTACCCGGGGTACCTGTGATTCCCCTGTAAAAGAAAAGGACATAATGAGTATGTGATTCAAGATGTGTCGGCCCATGATTCCTACATTAGTCCAATTTTATTTTTACAAAATTAGAGAAATTAGAGAAAATTTTCTTAGAAAAACATGGGTGAATTTCTTCAGAAAAAATTTTCTTGCAAATCTTATAACTTAAGAACAATGTAACAAATTTCTTTGATATTTACCAAATTTCTCGAAAGCATTTCCTTTTTTATCAGAATGAATTTTCAAGGTAAATTTGATGAGAAAATTTTGGGTCTATTGAAGTGTTAAGGAAAAATATGACAAAATATTTTATTGGTAGATAAAATTTCCTTAAGGAATTTTTCCACATTTATTTAATTTTTCAAAAATGGGTCACCAATTTGATTTTATTTTCTTTTGAAAAATAGCTATGATGTTAAGTTCGAAATTTAACCGACACCTACATGGACCGACAAAAAATAAATACAAGATGAAGTTTAGAAAACTTACTTTCACCATGAAAAATACCATGTAGGTCACATAGACATGTGACACGGTCCGGGCGAAGAGGCAAACCCGAAGAGGTTTTCGGAACGAAGAAACGATCGTGTCTTGCGGGAAAATCTCCTAGAGAATCCTAGAGAATTCTGGAGGATTCTAGAAGGGGCAATATTGTAATTGTACATTATTATTATAAGGAAAGTTAGGTGGGAGTTAGGCGGGAACCCATCTCCACCGTTAGATCAAAGGGGAGATCTACGGTTTGTAACGCACGAGAACTTGTATATAAGGGGCTCTCCTCCCCTCATTTGTATCATCTCATTCTCACGAGTAATTGAAATCCAGAGCTTCTCTCTCTAGTTTCTCTCTCTAGAGTTGTGAGGCGAGTGAGGATCGGTGATTCGATCGGCCCGTGACAAGTGGTATTAGAGCCAGGTTCATCAAGGGGTGTGATGGATCCAGCATCTGAGGCAACTGCTGCCCAAGGGAAGAAGGCCGCGGAGGAGCGTGGTCGTGATGCTGAGAAGGCCAGCAAAGCTCAGAAAGGTCGTGCTCGATCGAGTTCGAGGGATGCGATGGGGCTCTTGGAGACTCGGGTATCGAATATGGAGGTCGTACTCGCAGAAATCCAAGGCGTGATCGGGGATCTAGCCGAGAATGACGCTGAAGGAGACATGTCCGGGAAGGAGGAGCTCGAGGCCGGGGTGCACAAGCTGAAATCCGGCATGGGGGAGCTCCGAGGCGAGATGCTAGGTACCTTGGCATGCACCGCTGAAGAACTCCGATCGGAGAACGATAACTTGCGAGCCCTGGTCGAGGCTATGCGCGGGGAGCTGGACGCGCTCAAGGTGAAAGTTGCTGAAGTGGAAGCTGCACGCGTGAGCGGGGTGATCACCGTGCAACCCACTCCACGAGTCGATGCTCCGAAGCCTAAGGAGTTTAAAGGCTCAAGGGTGGCCAAGGACGTGGACAACTTCCTATGGCACGTGAACCAGTACTTTAATGCAACGGGGATTGCTGATGATGCCCTAAAGGTTAGTACTGCTGCCATGTATCTTACCGAAAATGCACTACTGTGGTGGCGTCGTAGGTGCGATGAACGGAGTGGTGGACCGATCACTTCGTGGAATGAGTTCGTTGCGGAGTTTCGCAAGCAGTTCTACCCGGCGTACGCGGAGGAGGAAGCCCGAGAGGAACTCCGACGCCTGGAACAAAGAGGAAGCGTCCGAGACTATGTAAGGAAGTTCTCGGAGCTGCTGCTATAAATCTCCACGATGAGCGATACCGAGGCCTATTACCAACTCCTTGGGGGTCTCAAGCCGTATGTGAAGCAGGAGATCAAGCGTTGCAATGCAATGGATCTCGCGTCGGCCATGGCTGCGGCCGAATCGATGGTGGAATACAAGCCGACTCCAGTGAGCAAGCCGGACTTCCACCCAAGGGAAAAGAGCGTTGGTGGGGGAGATCGTGGGAGATCCTATCGCCCAACCATTAGCAAGCCACCAACCGCTCCACCTAAAGCGAGGACGGAAGCCTCAAGTAGCGGAAGCAGTGGAAAGCCCGAGAAGAGGCGATTCCAAGTTAAGTGCTTCTTGTGCGACGGACCGCACTTTGCACGCGATTGCTCGGCCAAGGGGCAAATCGCATCGGTGATTAAAGCTAAGGAAGAGGAGAAGAAGCAAGCCGAGAAGGACGAGACGCGACTCGGATCCTTGCGAGTCCTTAGCTCGATCAAGTCCAAGAAAGCTGGCAAGCCTAAGGGGATGATGTTCGTGGAAATGAAGATCGGCGACACCACGATGAATGCGTTGGTGGATACGGGGGCATCCTATCTATTCATCTCCGAAGAAGCTGCGAAGAAACTCGACCTTAAGGTTGAGAAGAAGACGGGATGGCTGAAGACCGTCAACTCGAAGCAAGTGCCCATGTGCGGGGTAGCTCGAGGCATGGAGATCCACATTGGTCAGTGGACGAGCAAGGAGGATCTCGAGGTAATCCCTTTAGACGACTATGATATTGTCATGGGATTGGGATTCATTGACAGGATCGAAGCGATGCTACTTCCGTTCGCGGATTGCATCTGTGTGCTGGATGAACGGAACCAGTGCGTGGTTCCAATTCAGAGGAAGTCGGGAGGTAACCATAAGATGCTCTCGGCCATGCAACTGTCCAAGGGGGCTAGGAAGGGCGAGGAGACTTTCCTTGCCGTGCTGAAGGAGGTAGATCCCAAGGATGGGATGGACGATGTCCCGAAGGAGGTGATCCAAGTTCTCGAAGCATTCAAGGACGTGATGCCTCCGAAGCTACCGAAGAAGCTGCCGCCTATGAGGGAGGTGGATCATCGGATCGAGCTAGTGTCGGATGCTCGACCGCCTGCGATGGCACCGTACAGAATGGCGCCTCCAGAACTTGAAGAGTTGAGGAAACAACTGAAAGGATTGCTTGATTCCGGGTATATCCGTCCATCAAAGGCTCCGTTCGGTGCGCCGGTCCTATTTCAGAAGAAACATGATGGATCGCTGCGCATGTGTATCGACTACCGGGCGCTGAACAAGCTGACGGTGAAGAATAAGTACCCGATCCCGCTCGTTGCGGATCTATTCGATCAACTTGGAGGAGCGAGGTGGTTCACCAAGCTGGATCTTCGATCGGGATACTATCAAGTACGGATCGCGGAGGGAGATGAACCAAAGACCGCCTGCATTACGAGGTACGGCTCGTATGAGTTCTTGGTCATGCCCTTCGGCTTGACAAATGCGCCGGCGACGTTCTGCACGCTGATGAATAAGGTATTACAACCCTTTCTCGATCAATTTGTGGTTGTATACTTGGACGATATAGTCATATACAGCAGGACGCTCGAGGAGCATATCAAGCACATCAAGCAGGTCTTCCAGGTTCTGAGAGAACATGAGCTGTACGTGAAGCGCGAGAAGTGCGCCTTTGCCCAGCAGGAAGTGCCTTTCTTGGGGCACATTGTGGGAGATGGACGAGTCCGAATGGATCCGGCCAAGATCGAGTCGATCGAAAGTTGGGAGCCACCGACGAAGGTAACCGAACTTCGGTCCTTTCTAGGCTTTACTAACTATTATCGACGATTCGTTAAGGGGTATTCGAGCATTACCGCTTCGCTCACGGATATGCTGAAGAAAGACAAGCTGTGGGAGTGGACGGAGTGCTGTCAAGGGGCGTTCGAGAGACTAAAGAAGGCTATGATGGAGGAGCCGGTCTTGGCGCTACCCGAATGTTCGAAGCCGTATGAGGTAGAAACTGACGCTTCTGATTTTGCGATTGGAGGTGTTATTATGCAGGATGGGCATCCCGTGGCCTACGAGTCACGAAAACTGAACGAGACCGAGAGGCGGTACACCGTTCAGGAGAAGGAGATGACGGCCATCGTGCATTGCCTGCGCACTTGGCGTCATTACTTACTGGGATCGAAGTTCGTCGTGAGGACGGACAATGTTGCAACGAGCTACTTCCAGACTCAGAAGAAGTTGAGCCCGAAGCAAGCTCGCTGGCAAGATTTTCTAGCGGAGTTCGACTATGTGCTCGAGTACAAACCGGGGAAGGCTAACGCTGTGGCGGATGCGCTAAGTCGAAGAGCAGAACTGGCGTCCATGAGTCGGCCAGACTGCCCGCTGGTGGGACGGATCAAGGAAGGGCTAAAGCATGATCGAGCGGCGCAGGCTCTCTTGCATTATGCAAAGGAGGGCAAGACCCGAAGATTCTGGTGCGAGGACGACATGTTGTACGCAAAGGGGCGACGACTATATGTCCCGTTCTACGGGAATCTAAGGAGGGACGTCCTTCGCGAGTGTCACGAGTCGAAGTGGGCCGGTCATCCGAGAGTCCACCGCACACTAGCGCTGGTGGAGGAGCATTATTTCTGGCCGCACTTGCGAGACGACGTGGAGGCCTATGTTCGAACTTGCCTGGTATGCCAACAAGACAAGTTAGAGCAAAAGTCGCCTGCCGGCCTGCTGGAGCCATTGCCCGTTCCAGAACGCCCATGGGAGAGCGTCTCCATAGAATTTATCGTGGGATTACCCAAGTCCGAAGGGTGTCGGACGCTAATGGTCGTGGTGGACCGATTCTCCAAGTACGCGACGTTCGTACCGGCCACCGACGACTGCCCAGCCGAGGAAGCGGCCAAGTTATTCCTGAAGCACGTGGTAAAGCACTGGGGTGTACCACGGACGATCGTGAGCGATCGTGACCCTCGGTTCACGGGGAGATTTTGGACCGAGCTATTCAAACTACTCGGGACGGACTTGAACTTCTCAACGAGTCTTCATCCTCAGACGGATGGCCAAACCGAGCGGGTGAACGCCTTATTGGAGGTATATCTGAGGCACAACGTGAGCGCAACGCAACGAGATTGGGCGAAGTTGATCGATGTAGCACAATTCTCCTACAACTTACAACGTAGTGAATCGACCGGGAGGAGTCCGTTCGAGATAGTCATGGGGCAACAACCGCTCACACCGAGCGCGATTGCGTCGGGCCACAAGGGGAGTAGCCCGGCCGCACATAAGGTTGCTGAGGAATGGCACGAGCAAGTCGATCTTGCTCGCACATGTCTTCACAAGGCGTCCAAGAGAACGAAGAAATGGGCGGACCAGAAGCGAAGGCATGTGGAATATCAAGTCGGAGATCTAGTGCTATGCAAGTTACCGCTGAGGTACAAGGGTGTCCATAAGGCGCTACTCCGACGATACGAGGGGCCATTCCGCATCACGCAACGGATTGGCAACGCTGCTTACAAATTGGAGCTCCCGGCCAAGTTGAAGATTCATCCGGTGTTCCATGTAAGTATGCTTAAGCCGTTTCATTTTGATGAAGGGGATCCGGATCGAGGGAAATCGCAACGGGCGCCGATCGGGGCCAAGACTTCCTATGATCGAGACGTCGACTGCATCCTGGCGGATCGAGTCGTACGGAAGAGGTATTGCGCGCCCAAGAAGGAGTATTTGATATGATGGAAGGGACTCCCCTAGAGTGAAGCTACATGGGAACTTGCCGATTCACTATGGCAGTTCCAAAAGCAAGTCGAGGCGTACCTGGCGGAGAGCGCGACGAGAGCGTCGCCAGAATAGGTGGGGGAGAATGACACGGTCCGGGCGAAGAGGCAAACCCGAAGAGGTTTTCGGAACGAAGAAACGATCGTGTCTTGCGGGAAAATCTCCTAGAGAATCCTAGAGAATTCTGGAGGATTCTAGAAGGGGCAATATTGTAATTGCACATTATTATTATAAGGAAAGTTAGGTGGGAGTTAGGCGGGAACCCATCTCCACCGTTAGATCAAAGGGGAGATCTATGGTTTGTAACGCACGAGAACTTGTATATAAGGGGCTCTCCTCCCCTCATTTGTATCATCTCATTCTCACGAGTAATTGAAATCCAGAGCTTCTCTCTCTAGTTTCTCTCTCTAGAGTTGTGAGGCGAGTGAGGTGAGCAAGGGAAAGGCTGAATTGGGAAGGTTTTCCTAAGGCCGCACGAGCGATTGATCGGTGATTCGATCGGCCCGTGACACATGCACATGAATCGTGAGTTTAAATCTTAACCTATCTACTCTAAAGGCTGACAAATTGAAGCGGAAGACTTACGGCAAGGCGACAATCTCGCGCACATAATCAAGATTAGCCGTGATCCTCTACGACGTAATCAGGATTAGCCGAGCCTTCCCACTTCGGCTGCTCGAGCTAAAAATTAAAACCACTGCTTTGGTAATCTTACCAAGCCTGAGGCCTAACTTTTAAACTCATTTTTGAAAAGAGGTTCGGGATTGAATCTGGGCTAACTTTCGACGTGATCTCACGCCGAACGCTAAAACCAAATCACAATACCATCCTAAAACTAGTGACCCAGGTTCGGTCACGGGACGTTTGTGATGTAGTGCTAAAACTGTAAACACAAGCATAACATTTAAATGCAAACACCGCTTCAATAATGTGCAGAATTTAAACAAATAATTCCCATACCAACCTGCAAAACAAAGGGTTAGTCAAACACTCCACCCCTTATAACTCCCATTCTGCAAAACCATTTAACACCTAAAGGTTAGAATTCACCCAATTCAGATGAAATAATTTTTCATGAAATTTTCTGGTCTAAGTCCTCTAAGTTCTTAAGTTTTTTCAAAAATTTAGAACAACTCCCCAGTGGAGTCGCCAAGCTGTCGCGACCTAAAAATCGGTTTCCCAATTTTTGAAGTTAATGGATTACCATGTTAATTAAATTGAATTAACTAGCATAGCTCGAACTCTCACGAGTTCTACCAAATCGTGACTTAGGTTCAATTTCATCAAAAGAAGGATTTATCTTGGAGTCGCCACTAATCATTTTGGGTAGGTTGATTAGACACATAAATAAAGTATCGGGAGAAATACTTTATTCCTACGAACTAGAGATTAATGAGTTCGGGGACTTGATTACGCTAATTTTTCAATTAACGCCCTTTCGGTACCAATTTCATGAAAATGTTCAACTTGGCAATTTTGATGAATTTTCACTTGAGGTTCAAAGGTGCAATTTTTTTTTTGGTTTTTTTTTTATGAATTTTTTTTAGATTTTTCAATGTATTATAAAGAATGCAAAATCACCCAAAGCAAACGAAGATGTGAAGAGAGAGCAGGTAAAGTAAAACTACCCTAAGGACAGTGAAAATAAAACCCGCAACTCGTCGGGTGAATAATTACAGACCAATTAAATAAAACCCGAGACATGATCGGGAACACAACAAAAATGGACCGGAATGGACATCGATCAAACACCCGTCGCCAAGCCTCGTGGGTCGGGAGTACAACAAAACGGATCGGAATTGACATCGATCATCCTCCAGTTTTCAAAGCATCGGGCCGAAAGCCAAATGAAAATAATGAACTTATCCAATCGAACATGCACAATCACCGAGTTAAGACAATTCAAAAACTTAAAGAAAGTTTAAGACATGCTGATTAAACTTCATTGAGACCATTTTTTACATTTTCCAATGCATTAACACAAAAAATACGAATTAAATCATACTGTGCATGAACATTCTTAGGGAGAAAGCAGTAACCATAAAATACAAAAGAAATAATGAAATGTATGCAAAAATTCTGAGATGTTTTATGTGGATGGGAAAATGTGTCGTTGACAACTTTCATGTTTTACATTCTTACTGAAGAGACACTCATTTTCGTGTAGAAAATGGTCTTTCATGAGAGCTCAGCAGCAAACAAACAAATTTCACAGAACAGATATACTTCAGGATTAAGCTCAAATGGACACTCAAATCTCAAAATTAATGCACCAAACTTTCCAGTCTACTAAACAAGACCCCAATGAACAACTTTTATTTTTTGTGAAGTTTCAAAAGAAGACTCTAAACATAAGATAACTACGAATCAATATGACCACGCATAGAAAAACACTCAGACTCAAGGACGCCAGCAGAATTGCATGATTTCATTAAATGCATTACAAATACGAAACGTGCATGAATATTTTTATATTTTTTATATGTTATGCATTAAGATCTTATGAACAAATGTCATGAAGAGGTCTTTATGAAACGAAGTCTAGAATAACCCATGGAAACGTGAAAGGTCAGATCAGAAAAATTCCATCTCAGGTTCTGATCACCATATTTCCAGATTTCTGCTCTCCATTTCGGGACGCTTTTGACATAGCAAACGACGTCTATTTTCACGCCATAATATATCAAATCGAAGATCTTGAAGTCATCTACGAATGTTCAGTATATTTATTTTCGAGATTTCGTCATCTAAACACGAAAAATTGAGTTACCAGATAATTGCACATGCTGATGCACCTAGAGCTCGTTGGAGATGAATCCGTCGCGTCGCCAAGGCTTGTTCTACTGCGGCGAATTTTTCTCTCTCAAAATTTTTTCTTTTGAAATCTCTCCAAATTTTTTTTCTCAATCTCCAAAGTCCTCCCTTCAAAGCTCTCATTCTTCCTCCTTTTATAGCCTACTCCCCCATCTTCCTTTCTCTATCTTTATCTATCATTCTAATTTTTCCACTAACTTCATCTTCCCTTCTAATTCCACAATTCTCCATTCTTTATCTCCATCTTCCCTTCTAATTCACCATCTTCCATTCTAATCTTTCCATCTCCCATTCTAATTCTTCATCTTCCCTTTTAATTCTACCATCTTCCATTCTCCATCTTTCCTTCTAATTTCTCCATCTTCCCTTCTATATCTCCCCTTCTCCATCTTCCTTTCTAATTTCTCTACTATCCCTAAAATTTTATGTATTTGCAATTCAGTCCCTGAAGTTTTATGTATTTGCAATTCAGTCCCTGAAGTTTTATGTATTTGTAATTCAGTCCCTGTGAAAAAATTTCTTTTAAGTTCAAAACTTTATAAGCCTTTCGGCATACGTCCCTCACGCTCAATCCAATCGTTTGTCAATTTAAGCTCAAATCCTCCGTCGTTAGCCATAATAAAATGCATGACCGACAAAAAATTAAATATGCAATGCATGAAAAAATTAATTTTTGGTGAGAACAAATTCTCATTTTTTTATGTACTTAAGTGAATGAATTTTAAAAAGTCAAAATTTAGGTGTCAACACTAAGCCATCCGTGATTCGCAGATTGCTCTTCGAAATTTGGATAACATTCGAATTAGGCCATTATTCATGAGGATATCTCCTGTCTTAGGTGGTGCTAACGTAATCAGTCCATCGATTATGGATTATCGCCGCGCAAACATTCCAGAAATCTCTAGCAATAAATTAAAGTTAAGTGCTCTTTGTTATTTTTCAAGTTTTAAATGCAAATGAGCACAGATTTTCTAAACTCACTTTTACTATGTTTTATGTTGGGCAACAGCTTTGTCTCAACGGCAAATGATCAATGAAGCAAAAAGACGAAGCAACGCCGAAAGTGGCAATCCAGGCTTCGTCACTCGAAGACGGCATGAGAGTCAAATCTTCGAGAATTTCATTGCATAAATGGATAGATTTAAATTTCGATTATGTTATGTTGTATTCGTATGTCTTCATATCAATATTTTGTATTCGTATTGTAATTTTTCTGTATTTTTCGTTTAAAAGATCCAAATTCCAGATCGCGATAGGCTTTGCCTCTTACTTGGTGGTGTAAAAATCTCCTGTATTACATCTTTTGTATTTTGATTTCCATATTATTAAACCTCAGAATTAGTAGGCCGAACCACCCGTTGGAGGTCGTAATACTCGCTTCCTCTTTCCGGTTTCAGGGAATTTTAATGATTATATTTATTTACTGTTTTTTTTATTGTATCTTTTTATTGACCCGAACCCTAGATTGTGGTAAGCTCTGCCTTTTATTTGATGGTGTAAAGATCTCATGTATTCATCTTTTATATTTTGATTTCCACATCAATAAACCCCAAAATCGATAGGCCGAGCCACCTACTGGAGGTCATAACACTGCACAGAAATCGTTAGCTCACTCTCTCTTTTCGGTTTCAGGGAATTTTAATGCTTAGCTTTATGTTGCATCTTTTCATTACATTGTATTATCGAACTTGTTTGTGAAATCATAGATTTCTTTGACTATTTTTGTGATATGTCTGTTACTGAACACGTACGTATGTCGTATCCATATGTCTATGTGCACATGCCGTATTTGCATGTCATGTCCACATTCGTATGTCATATTCACATATATCACGTCGTCTATGCCGTGTTATTTTTGCTGTGTCATTTTGTATCATGTCATTTTTTACCAAGTCATTTTATATCATGTCATTTCAATTTTTTAAATTTGCATTTAATTGATGGCATTGCATTTTAGAGAAATTTCATGCATTGCATATAGTACAACTTTTCATGCATTCATAAAAGAAAGAATGAAAACTAAAAAGAAAAATATATTTTGTGTGGCGCATGTTCCCTGAACTTACTTGGTTTTTGGATGTTCAATTAATTGTTTGTGCACCCGCATGATAACATTTGTTAGTGACTTAGGTTAAAATCAATCAAACCTGCCTTCTCAAACAATTTTTCATGAAATAAAATGGTACCGCATGGGCGTTAGAATAATCTAACGTAATCAAGTCCCTGACCTTTGAATCTCTGGCTTGTTGAAGTAATTTAGTTCTCTCGCTAATTTACTTAGGTTTCTAATCGACCTATTAAGGACGATTAGTAGCGACTTCTATTGAAAATCTTCGCATGTTAAATACTGAACCAAAGTTGCGATTCAGTAGGGCGAGAGAGAGTCCGAATTAGGTTAGTTAATTTGATTAACCCGATAATCCATTAACATGAAATTTCACCACGAATTTTTAGGGTTGTGATAGAGAGAGAAATCTTTCACTTGTAAATTTCGTGGGATGAATTACTCCTCAATGAAATCGAATCGGTTTATATCCTGAATAAAAATATTTATAATACACTTGGCATGCCTCAGAAGATTTAGGATTTTCTGAGCTTAAGGGATGACTGAGAGATTTAAACTTATGACCAATGTACGTAACTCCAAATCACATAAGAGTAAGTTTTAACCATCTAAGTAAACAGCTAGTTTATAAGTTACTCTTTTTTTTTTTCAATCTTTCAATACATTTTGACTCGTGATGTGGCTTTTACTTATACGTGAAATACCTGAACCTTTCAAATCATACAAATACTGACAAGTGACTTTGTGTATAATGTTTATATATATATATATATATATATATATATATATATATAAATATATATAATATAGTAAGTTTCGGTGAAAAATGCAATAAGTAAGTTTTCACTTGACTTGGGCAAACTAAGCTAGTCCATAATCCGATTCCATTTATGAGCAAATTATATGATTACAAACAGATTTGATTGAATAGAAATATACAAACACAAAATATAAATAAAAACGAATTTAATGGTCTAAGGTACGGACCATTATGTGTAGATTAAATGCACGGTATAAGTTCGATTTTGTATGCGTCAAGTGCAAATAAGTCTATATTTGAGTCACCTGCCTGGACTTTAGCTCGCGTGTTGCAAGCTCGTTCATCTATTAAACGGAAATGAAGTTAATTTCTAGACAGCTAATTTCCTATTCGTCATCAATAACTATGATGATTTTCCAGGTGGCATTCCCTATTTTAACAAAGTTTCTAGTCGTGGTGAAACCAACTGCTGGCCAAAAGGAGAGGTCAAGCAACCTAATAAAGCCAAGACTCACTAGACAACATTTGGAAAAATTCCAGGCGATTCGTCTAGCCAGCGCACATCTTCTTTGGGTGGAGGAGGAAAGGGGACGCTCGGCACTTGTCACGAATGCTGTCATCATAAAGGCCGATTGACTTGTCTAAAATTCGGTAATTAGACACTGTGCGAAATACAGATCTACCTAGCGAGAAGTTGAAGCCTTCTTTTTTTTTTTTTTACTCCAGACACAGGAGACTTCTATACTTACTTGCCCAGCAGTCGCCAATCGAAGTTGACTAGGGGCTTACCTTCCCTTGCCAAATGCCCCTAAATTCCCTCTGAATCTTTTTCTTCCTCAAAGAGAGCGAATACGGAGAGAACTTATGGAGGGATCCCTCTGTCGTATCGAGAAGTTCCTTTTTCCATCTCTCCTTGAGCCTTTTAAGAACCTGCTCAAGTATGAAGTAGCCTAGTAAGGTCAAGACTCATTAGACAACATTTGGAAAAATTCCAGGCCACTCGTCTAGCCAGCACGCATCTTCTTGGAGTGGAGGAAGAAAGCGAACGCTTGATACTTGTCACGAATGCTGTCATCATAAAGGTCAAATTGTTGTCATATTCTTGGATGAAAATCCCAAGAAAAAGAGGCCTTAGAAATCCACCCACTAACTTTTTATTGATGTCACCTTTCCATGAATACCCACATGATCAACACCATCATTGTCTTAGTTGCTGCATTCAGTAAGACTTTTGAAAAAAGAGCGAATAAAACCTAAAAATTGTCAACAAGATGTGGAAGTGGACAGTTCTCTTTTGCACACTCATCAAGTTTGGGAGCATGCAAAATCATCAAGTGCATTCCGGACGAAAAATTGAAACCAACATTTTGTCTGAATCTTTGTGGCTCAATTGAGACAGGGAGGAAAGGTGCGAATCGGCCAAGGAACTATGGTACCACCTCTGTCTCTGCATGGCCACTTATTAAAGGACCAGAAAATTGACAAGCGAACATCATTTTTGAGTAGTTCTAATATGCCGAGAATGCATGTCAGTCCAATGCATTATAAGCCTTTGATGTTGATGGATTCCACGTGATTTAAAAGATAAGTCATGTCAAAAATGTTTTCATATGGTAGTTTAAACTTTGAGAATAATTAAAAGCGATCACATGAATTTTTACATAGTATATTAAAGGAGATCTTGAGTTCAAGTTCATTTGGACCCTTTATTTGACGCCCTTGTTATAGATTTTCACGCTCAAAATTCAATCTACGTGTAAGGGGAAATGTTAAAATATTAATATATACCTCAATCTAACTGTTACGCTTTAAAACAATAGGCAATGTTCTCACCAAATTTTATGTGGTGCACTGGACTCATATTCATATGCATCCTCGTGATCTCACACCAAAATTGACATTTCGACTTCTCACACCACGTCAGCCCTAAACGGTTTCATTTTATCGATGCGGGATTGCCTATTAGAAGTGCGTTTTCTGTCCACAAGGTGGAGAAAAAAGGTGTGACCAGATAGATCAACCCTCACAAGGGGTAGAATGGTCATTTTGTGGAGTAAAGTTTGATTATGGCTTTTGGATCCATCTGGTTCCGGTACAATCCCCAACGATTGCCCCTGAAGAGCACTGAATTTAGAGTTGTATTATCGTGGGAATCAAGAGTTCTTGCTTGGCATTAAGGGTGGCCAAATATTGGCAGTCTGATCTTCCACGTCATCACCATAACCCATCACTACCGTTGACCTATGAGCAAAGTGGGTCCCGATCCTCTCTCAATTTCATGCTATAAGTAGGTTTACCACTAGGCCTATAGTGCAATTCCCATACAAACGCTCACAATCAAGAAAACAGGCCACAATCCATGCATAATCCATCCCACTGATCTTTGAGCTTGTACACCATTCTCTATTGCATCAAATCCCTCCATTTACACCCAGAAATGGCAGCCAATGATATTGAATCAACCATGCCGGAATCTGACAAAAACAAAGCGACCGTTGAGGCCCTCTATGCCGCATTGGCTCTCGGCGACTCCACCGTCATGGCCAAGCTCCTTGCCAGTGATCTCGAATGGTGGTTCCACAGGCCGTCCCGCTGCCACAACATGAAGAAGGTGCCCACTGGGGAATCAGACTATGCCGAGTTTACATTCCGTCCACGTAGCGCAACGGCCATAGGCGATGACTACGTGATCGCTGAGGGGTGGGAAGGACTGCAGGCATATTGGGTCCATGTTTGGACGCTGAAGAACTGGCTGATCACGCGGTTCAGGGAGTACTTCAACACGTGGCTTACCGTGAGAGAAGTGTCATTGCCACGGTGGGAGGTGGCACCGGCGAGCCACATGCTGTGGCAGAGCCAGCGCAGGGACCTCCTGTACCGGTCGTTGCCGGGGCTTTTGCTCGCCATATGAGGAGGGTTGTGCATCCTTTCAGGCCGTAGGGAAGGGAGATTTGCGGGGGTTGTCGTGTGAGTATGGCCATGTGTGCAACATGATATGTTTGGTAAGAAAGCCAGGGCCACTGTCCAGTCGTGGGAAAGTGGAAAGAGTTGTAGTCAATGAGGTGTCAATTACGTGAATGTTAAGGCCATGCATATGTCGTACTATGAATCTTTGTCTGATGGCAACATCCTCCAGGGCTCGCGATAAACATAATGATGGAAATTACGTGAAGGAACACGATTGGTCTATCGATTAACTTCAATCTTAAGCATAAGCCGCCTTCTCAGTTCGTTCGCGATACATGTTAATTGGTTTATATGAAGCTGATAGTTTCATGGAAGTTTTGCGAGATGAAATCGGCAGAACCGACAAAAAAAAGCTGATAGTTTCATGGAAGTTTTGTGAGAAGAAATCGGCAGAACCGACAAATTTCCTTTGTTGGTCGCACGAAGATTGCAAGTTCGGTTATGTTTGCTAAGTTTCATATTAACTTGATGGGATAAATGGCATAAATAATCTTCAAATTTTGATTTAATATATAATGTGGTCCATGAACATTGAATTTGTTTAGTGCAATTCATAACCTTTAATTCAATATTCAATGTGATCTTTTTATATCTTTGGTACTTGCTCAATTTAGTGCATTGATTGTTTGGAAAAGTTCAATAGTGTCCTTGAATTTGAACATTTTTATCTAGTTGAGGGATTAAATTGAGCAAATATCAAAAGTTTAGTGATCACATTACGAATCATGTTAAACAGATTTAAAAAGTGTAAGGACTACATTATATGTAGAACCAAAATTCAGGCACTATTTATGCTATTATCTTTAACTCGATGTGTGACCAGTCTCTCTCATGCTCGAGTGTGGCGCACAAAAAAAAAAAAGAAATCTAAATGGCAAAGCGGCGAGCATACCACAACGAGTTATCAATCGACATGGGACTGTACGTGTGATTAAAAAGATACTGGCATTTTCCAACCGTGTATGGAGATACACACTTGCCGGTTCGCTGTGCTTCAGACATTGCTGCAGGAGGATGTCCGTTCGTACTTGATGGCTGCGTCTGGCGCTAGGGGAAAGGGGCTATCTGGATCGACCCGTTTTGATCTTGTGAGCAGGTGGACGTTGACCGGCGCCTACCGCGGCATCGTTGCTGGGACGTCGCTGGCATTGTTGGGCACAAGCTTGTCAGCGACTGCTCCTTTCGGGCAGCGCATGGCACAGGGACAATGCTCCATACAGAAAACACAGAGAATTTAGGGCGAGAGTGAGTACCCATATCTGTGAACATGTAGACATACTTGAGCATGCCATTCTCATAGCTTCCTTTTCTTTTTTCGTTTTTTTTTTTGGGTGGGGGGCAAAAATCGAACTGAAATTTAGTGCATTTTCGGTTCGGTTTGGCTCGAAAAAAATATCATTCTTTTTTTGGTTTGGATAATTTTAGTTTGGTTAATGGAACCAAACGGAACTGATAAACAACTCAATTTGCTCAGCAAAAACGAAGAGAGATTATGAATTGGGTACGTTCTCGAAATTATGGATTGAGTAGGAAAAAGAAAAGAAAATCGAAAAATCGAACCAAATCGAGTTTGCCGTTAGGGTTGCGGTTAAGTTCAAGCTAATGTACACCCAAACGGTTCAATTTGATTCGGATTTCCTGAAAAATTGAACTATATTGAACCGAACTATTGACCCCCATAGCTTTCGTGTTTTACCACTTAGCGCTGCTGTGGGCTGTGTTATTTTATGTTGATTTTGCACGTTTATGGATACGATTGTCAGAAGTGTTGTTCACATATAAATTTTGGCTATTACATTTGATCATTTATCGCACAATGAAATTAGGAGTCCACCCCGGTTCCAAGACAAAAGTATCAATTTTTTTTGTCAGATAAAAGTATCATTAATATGGTATACATCTGCATTATAGGCACTTGGAACACTGTAAACGAGATATAGAATACCCTCGTTAATTGCATTTAAAACGGCTCAGTCATAAATTGCCCAGAAATTAACCCAAAGTATCATTTATATTATTATTTTTCTTATTTTCCTGTTTTTTTTCCCTTTTCATGTTTTCCCTTTTCTTGTTTCCCTCCCTCCCATTTTTAACAATACCTAGCATTTTATTGAAATCAATCTGTTTTGTTGAGTCGGCACCACCCAACAAAGCAAATCTCAGTGAACCATCTTCCGATTTTCGAAGTGAAGTTGACACAAAAGAATTGATCTGCAAGCTGTTGTGACTTCACCATCAGACGATTGCTATTCATCACCTAACATACAATTCGTTCATCTCTCTCTCTCTCTGAGACCCTTGTTTTGAGTCCAAGAGATTCTATATGGAAAGATACTGAACCAGCCTTAGTTTTTGTGGTCTCTGTGTGTTCGATGGCTTATCGTGTTTTCTCGGTACAACACATTAAGTTGTTTTCAGTCGACAGATCGAATCTCGAGTCCGTCAAGTTCGCAACTACCGAATGACAATGCGGTTTTAAAATCAAACGCCCTCTCATCATGTATTTCGATAATGCCTAATCATCCTTTCACCTTCCCTCTGCTTCCAGAGACTTCAAATCGGAAGCGTATTTGGAAAGCTAAGCCAATTTTCTTGAAGTTGCATTGCAATTTGTTGCCCCTTATTTTTCGGATGATTCAAATGAGAGCAAACAGAAAGTGGAAAAGACACCGATTATTCGGAGCAACACACACTAAAAGTCTTGAACAAACAAGATGTTATCTGCCTCTTTGGACACAATCAAGCACAGACCAAAACATATGAATTGGGCTAATCAAATGGAGGGCTTCCTTAATTTTGCTTAGGGATTCGAGGTCAAACTAATGACCACCGGTCCCGCCATTTCTTGGTGCAAAGTGTCCTCGCCCATCTTTCAAAACAACGAAGAAATGTTCGTCAGTAGAGCCGCCTTTTCCTAAGAAAGATTGTAGTTGGCACTCGCCTTTTCATTGGACGATGGACCGAATGCACTCGATATATGCCAAAGGAGGCTTTTCAATGGAAAATTTGTCAAAAAAATCTTCAACCCATTGTACTTTTACCAATTCAATCCTATACCTTTTAATTTTATCAATTCAATCCTAAACCTTTTGTACTTTTATCAATTTAGTTGCAAGCCTTTTAATTTGTCAATTCAGTCCTAAACTTTTTGTATTTTGTGTCAATTCAGTCAATCTAAGCAACTTTGGCCCGACTGGTGCTGACAAGGAAACCAACGTTGATGCTGACAATTTTCAATAATATATTAATATTTTTTTGAATTATTTTTTATTTTTCTCTTTTTTTTTCTCTTTCCTTTTTTTCCCCTTTCTTCTTCATCTAGCTGGTTGTTGATGGCAATTGGCCTAAGGCCAAGGGCGGCGAGGTCACCCCCGCTAGTGTTGGGTGAGGTCGGCCTCGCCAAGCCATGGCGAGCACCACCGCCTTGCCCAAATCTAGCCTATGCGAGGTTCACCTTGGTGAGAGGGAGCCTCAATTTTGCTAGGCAAGGTTGACCTCGTTGGTCCTAGCCTTTGATCAATTGCCACTAGCGATTGACTGGAGGAAGAAGAAAGGACCAAAAAAAAAAAAAGGAAAGCAAAAGAAAAGAAAAAAGAAATTTTTATATATTAAAAATTATCTATGCTAGCACTAGCCAATCAAAGTTGGCCAGATGAATTGAATTAGTACAAACACAAAAGATTTAAAACTAAATTAGCACAAGTGCAAAACATTTAAGACTGAATTAACAAAATTAAAATGTTTAAAATTAAATTGGCAAAAGTGTAATAGGTTTAGGAATTTATTAAAAATTTTCTCCTTTTCAACTGAATTGGGGTTTTGCACAATAAATAAATAAATAAATAAATTGGGTAATCTCGAGGGTATCATTGAGAAGGGAAATTATTCAATCAGTCCTACACATATTGCATAGATGTCAAGTTTGTTCTAAACTTTTCAAATTTTGTCAATTCCGTCGTAAATATTTGTGTAAAATACCAATACTATCTTTCTGGCCAATTATTATTTAAAATCCGCTATGTCATATAAGACGGCCGGTGATGATTGAATTGCGATGTTAGTGACATTTTGGCGGAAATTGACCAGAAGGACAACATTGAAACTTCTCGCAAAATTTTAGGATTAAATTGATAAAATTGAAAAATATATGACTAATTTGATCTCCGTACAATAGATTTAACATTGATTGGGTAATTTTTTCCATTCCTTGTTTCTCTTTCTGGGTGTGTGCTACCTTACGTTGAATTGCAGCTAGCTCTATATGGTACACAAGATGAAGACATTTGCGTTGATGGAGATATTACCCAGATTTACCTTGATGAATAGAGAGACCTTTGAGTTGACCAGATGAAAAAGATCAAGAATTGCGGGGGATGATTCTTTTTTATTCATTGGTTTTTTCATATTGATTTAATAACTTGAGATTTTTAGTTGGACCATTCCCAAAACCTAGAGGAAAACAAAGAAGAAGAAGAAGAAAACTCCAAGTACAGGGTCTGTAGAACCCTAACGCATTTATATCATGATGATAAGCAAGAAAGTGATCTTCCACCTACCAAGAAGTGAGATCTCTCTCTCATAGAAAATGGTAATATGCATAACCAAAACAAAATAGTAAGTGGCCAATGGAGGGACATGGTGGGAGTATGCACCCGAAGTCTGATACCTTCGCAAAGGGAGATCTCCTAGACCGAGCTCATCAAACATATCTAATTGGATCTAGTTTCGCTCAAAAACTTAAGTCATTAAGTTGTAGGCTAATTTGAATATATTAACTACTCCATATTACATCAATTCTCCCATATGAGACCTTTTTTTTATATAACTTACACCTGCATTTTAACGGAAATAAAGTTAGGTGTCATCATCAATGATCTTATGCTCGACATGCAATGCTCGACATGCAGTGTATCGACGCATTTATCCGAAACTGGGGTCGCAAGAGTTGATCGAAGGACAATAATGAGGAGCCTCACGCCATGGGAGTCGCACACCATTGTACAGAATCAAATAATTCTCTCTCGTTCTTCATGTCTTTCGAGAACGAATGTCCCTGTCACACGAGCGCCTCCTGGTTGGATCCAGCTGTTTGGTCTTTTTCTTGAATGCTGGCTTCGTTGGCTTGTTGCAGGATGTGACTGCTCTTGCAACACTGTGTAGATCTAGCAACTACGCATGTGATTTGTTTTTGAATCATCAGCACTTGCGAGTATGTGTTAAGGATTAAAGGGATGAAGTCTATGACATACTTAGCCGAATCATAACGCCGCACTATGACTATGGGAGGAACTAGTGCCGTCTTTATTTAAGTTGATCGCGGTGAGTAAACTCCTCACGAGATATCAGAAGGATCCCCGCCTCCGGCATTGGGTAAATACGAAGTGAAGACGTGAGAGAGGATTCGAACTCCATACCCCAGGGTGGGATCGAAGTAGCATCTCCATACACATCTAAATTCGTGGCATATAGAGTAGCTGAAAATCACAGTTACGCTTGAAGATTCAAATATCCTCAAGTTAATGTAGGGCTCCGCTAAAATAAGCTTGGTATACTATATGATTACGAATCAACTTGATTGAATCCAGATACAGAAGCTCATAAAATGAATTCGGGTCAGTTCAGTGGTTAAGGTGCGGTGTATGTATTAAATGAACGTATAGGTTTTATTCTCCATGCGTCAAGTGCCAGCAAGTCTATATTTGGGCCACCTGCTTGGACTTTAGCTCACATTTTGCAATCTAGTTAATCAGTCATAGGAAATGTTTCGCGCACCCAAGATTCATATACCTAGATTGTCCTTTTAACTAGCGAAACGGCCCGATGCAACAAAATGACAATGTGGCCAAGCTAATAGGACAACTAATTCCCCCATTCATCATCTAATACGAGTATTCTTGTCCGAAGGGGCATTCTAATCGTGGTGATCATCTCTAATGTCCAAAAGGAGATGTCAGCCAACCCTTGTCATTGCTGCTCGGAGATAATTCTCCTAATAAAGCCAAGTCATTACTAGACAACATTTGTAAACCTTGATACGTGTAATGAATGTTATCAATAAAAATGTCAATTTGTTGTCAATTTCTTGGATGGAAATCCCAAGAAAAACAAACCCGCTGTCTTTTTTCTCTAGCTAAGCAGCCCCACATAGCGAGTAGATACATGGGGAATAAAGGGATGCAGAAGCTATTATATTTGCCTCCGTCTATCCGTGGCCACTTCGGAAAGAAAAGAGCAAGAGAATTGGCTAGGGACCAACCATTTTGGAGCGGAGGAAATCATTACACGCTCACAACAAATGAGAGCTCAGTGAATCGTAACTTCTAATTTTGCTGGTTCCCATGTGAACTAAGGATCGAGATGCACTCGACTTGTACGTGCTCGTGTACTCAATATTGCGTTAAGTTAGCTAGAGATTAAGCACCAAACATAGATAAGTGAATCCCATGTATTGTGAGAAGCATAACAGCTTGACTTCTTTTACAGAATCAAGTGTGAATCATTTTATATTAGAGTTGCCCGCTTGAATTTTGGCTCGCTTCTTATCTAGTTTGGGAAATTAATGAGTTTCTTTATGAATTCGGTGTTGCCTCTCCGAAGTGAACTTTCTGTCCACAAGGAAGAGAACTAAGGTGTCGCCAGACAGACCAACCCTAGAAGGGGTAGAGTGGTCATTTTGCGGAGAAATGTCTGATTGTGGTTTTCGGATCCATCTGGTGCCGGTACAATCCCCAACGATTGTCCCCAGAAGAGCATTGAATTTAGAGTTGTTATTATAGTGGGAGCCGTGAGTTCTTGCGTGGCGTTATTCAAATTTTGCAAGGGCATCCACACCTTTGGAGCAAGTAGTGGCCGTCTGATCTTCCACGTCATCACAACCGCCAATCACCACCGTTGACCTCTGACTAATCAGCAAAGTGGGTCCCGACCTCAATCCTTCAAGCTCTTGCTATAAATAGGTTCACCACTAGGCCAAGAAAACAAGCCACCCTCCATACAAAATCCCACTGATCTTTTATCTTCAAGACCATTTTCTATCGCGTTACATTCCTCCGTTTGTACCCATAAATGGCAGCCGATGACGTTGAATCTACCGTGCCGGAATCCAACAAGAACAAAGTGACGGTCGAGGCCCTTTATGCCGCACTGGCTCTCGGCGACTTTGACGAGGTGGCCAAGCTCCTGGCCAGTGATCTCGAATGGTGGTTCCACGGGCCGCCCGGTTGCAAGGAAATGATGCGGGTGCTCACCGGGGAATCGGACTACTCTAAGTTTAGGTTCCATCCCCGTAGCATAACAGCTATAGGGGACGACTACGTGATCGCCGAGGGGTGGGAAGGGGCGCAGGCATATTGGGTCCATGCTTGGACGCTGAAGAACGGGCTGATCACACAGTTCCGGGAGTATTTCAACACGTGGCTCACCGTGAGGGAAGTGTCGGTGCCGCGATGGGAGATGGCACGGGCGAGCCACATGCTGTGGCAGAGCCAGGCGAGAGAGCTCTTCGACCTGTCGTTGCCGGGGCTTTTGCTCGCCATATGAGGAAGGCTCGACTATGCTTGATATGAAAACCACGGCCACTTACTTACCCCCACCCCCCACAAAAAAAAAAAAAGGGACCACTCATGTCAACTTGGAGGGGAAGTCTGGAAAGAGTTGCTGTCAATGAAGTGTCAATTACGTGAATGTTAAAATCATGCATGTGTCGGACTATGGATCTTTGCCTGAATGGAAAGTTCCTACAGGGCTCACACGGAAGCAAAATGATGAAAATTAATTGAAGCACTACCATTCGTTGGTCGATTCATTTCAATCTTATAGATAAGCTTTCACATATTACGAAGCAGAGTTTTAATGGATCAGGCTGCCAATAGAAATAGAGGTGAGCAAGACAAACCGATCGAATTGATCAGTTTGGTCCGACTTTGAGAGACGCCAATCCAATTTCCGATTTCATAAAATTAAAATCCATAATTTTCAATCCAGTCTCCGATTCCAAAGGGAATCAGACTGCCCAAACCAGATCAATTATTTTTTATTTCTTAAATATAAACCTATTAGTTTGCTGATTTTTTCTTAAATGCAAACCTAATTGTAGTTAATATATTAAAATTAAAATTTGTGATGTTCACCCTATTAATAGTCTACGAATTCAATTGGACCGTTCAAGAACCGATCACTAGCAAGAACTCGCTTATGCAGAAATATAATTTAATCGCCATCCACCATTAGAAGACATGCACGTACCCTTTTAGAGTCCACAATCATGTTGGAGTTGGCGAATACTTCGAAATCCTTGTTTCTCACATCGGGTACGCCCACGTGAGCTTAGGGAAACTGAAGTGTTATCCAACGACATGTGATCCCTGCGTGTGAAATGCGGGGGTTCGGGGGCAGCGCCCCCGACACGGGTGCCCCGCTGCCCGGTCAGCGGGCGGGGGTTCGGGGGCAGCGCCTCCCGACGGGGGTTCAAAATCATAGTGAAACCTCAACGGGTTTGGGCTTTTATTTAAGCTGGCCCGTTTAGTGCGAGATTAAGAGATTAATTATAGGTTTAGGTTTTGGGGACCGTTTTGGGGATATATATATTTCTCGTTTTCTGATCATTGTAACGAGTTGAGCGGCTGTAAACCGAAATCATAGTGAAATCTCTTTGCAGAACGTAGCCCTAATCTTGGGGTGAACCTGGGTAATCTCTTGTGCATCGTTCTTCTTCTTTTTTATCGCGATTATTCTGATACTCTGTCGCAAACGAAAACCCATCAAATCATTTATCCACTTATTATATCCCAAGGCCCAATGCATGTCTCCAAACCTCTTGAAGTCAAAACCACATTGGTCAATGTCGAAATCCCATATACGTATCAGAGAATATGGTATGAGAAGTTCATAAACCAAGGTGTAACAATAGCTTAGCTAGGGGATTCACGCTATGGTGACCATAGGAGAATTCCTCGCATTCAGGAGGTGACCAACCTTTGATCTGGGTTGCTGGAGACTAGTGACCATCGATCTGATGTTGCAACTTTCAACTGTAATTTCGAGCAGATCTCACGCATGCGCGCGGAGAGAGAGAGAGAGAGAGAGAGAGAGAGAGAGAGAGAGAGAGAGAGAGAGAGAGAGAGAGAGAGAGAGAGAGAGAGAGAGAGAGAGAGTGGAGCTTTCAATAAGTATGGCCTCACTCCATGACCTAATAATTTTATGTAAAGGCCTCCTTGAATGTATTGATGCAAATCTTTCGCACCATTGCATTACCTTTTATTATTTTGTAAAGAATTCAGTGGCTCTTTTATGTCCTTCTGTAAGTTTTCACCCGTCTATTCACAAAACAAGGCATGATGCTGTAACAAAAGGATAGACATGTGTAACTTTTGTTCTTTCCTATATTTTATCAACTGTGAAAGACAACTTTGAAGTGTGTTATCTCGTAAGTGATGAAATTAATAGGGTGAATTATCGTGACTAAGTGATAGATCATACAAACGGGGAAGCAACAACGAATTCCACTATAGAACGAGTGATACAATTCGGAGATTACAAACCACACTCGAGTCACTGAAACACTCTCAGTGTTTTCCAAGCCCAATTACAACCAACAACACACACAGTGTTTAGCCCCAATTCCTCACGAAATAATCTATCAATCTCACAAAAGAATTGTGCGTAAATTCTTACCACAAGAATTTCTCGAGTAGAACACAAAAGTTATTGATGTAATTCTTCAGGAGAAATCCACGTCAAGCACTCGCTTCTTCTCTTGGAATGGTGCTTCAATAATTCTCTCTCGCGGCCACCGTACGTTGATTACATATATGGTTGCTAGTAAGATAGGGACGAATAGACCGACTTTAACTTGGATAAAGCAAATCTCGTTATTCGGCGAACAAGTCCATCCAGAAGGAAACCAAATATATCCACCGAATAGTCCACGTTGGTCTTCTTGCCCACCTTCTGCTATATATTAGGGAAAAAGTCCAAGTCGGATCCACTTAAAAGTAAACCACTTCTCCAAATAAAAGAATTTCGTATCTTTTATTTCTTGATATTGTTTCAAAAAACTTATACTCTTGCCAAAGAAATATCCAACGCACACGAAATATATTTTGCTCAATTTTGGACGTCCACAAATTATTCTATTCGAAATATTCACAGTTTCGCTTCGGGCTCAAACTCGAGACATATTTTCAACATTCCTACCTACTCGTCAAAAACAACATGCGGCTTCGATATCGTTTCCTGAGTGAATGCATGTAAGGCGCAATCTTAGTGATTGGAATGCGGAGCGAAATCAAAAGATCCGATTGTAATAATAAGAAAGAAAGATCGTACTAATGAAACTCGATGCGATTTGGTGCTTTTCTTTTGAGTCGTTTATGACCGACGAAATTATTCGAAGAAGTTCCTGTCTCTTTATGAGGAGTTCAATTCTACAATGCGAAGAGAGCTCGTCGGTTGAGTCTAGTCAAAGGGTCAGCACCACCCAACAAAAGAGATCTTACGTCGACACAAAAGAACGAGCACGACTTGATTCGCAAGCTGTTGGTGATTCCACCATCATATGATTGCCGGTCATCACCAAACATACAATTCATTCATCTCTCTCTCTCTCTCTCTCTCTCTCTCTCTCTCTCTCTCTCTCTCTCTCTCTCTCTCTCTCTCTCTCTCTCTCTCTCTCTCTCTCTCTCTCTCTCTCTCCAACCCATGTTTTGAGTCCAAGAGTTTCGGTACAGAAAGAGACTGCACCAGCCTTAGTTTTTGTGGTCTCTGTGCGTTCCATGGCTTGCCAGGTTTTTTGGTACGACCAGTTAAATTAGTCTTGGTCAGCAGATCAAGCCCCGATTCTCTCGGGTTCTCAACTACCGGACGGCAATGCAGGTTTCAATACCGCACATCCTTTTGGAACCGAAGCATGCTTGGCTTTGTTGCATCTGCTTTTTCACCGCATTGAAACAAATATGGCGACTTCTTCATGGTTTACTTCGACACATTCTTTGGCAAAGCAAGCTGATTGCCTGGATTTAGGAGTGAAAGAGCCCGAAGCGGTAACTGAATAATCAGTGACAATAAGGCCACCAAGCAGATAGGGATAACCAAGAAGTTTGCCAGCCTTTTCTGCCATTATCGGCACCTGAACAGCGAGACGAAATTGCTGATCGCTCAACAGTGGCTGTCCATATGATCCTTCTTTCACCTTCCCTCCATGTCCAAAGACTTCAAATTCGAAATTTTTTCGCAAGCCATAATGTATTTTCTTGAAGTTGCATTCCCATTTGTTGGCCACTTGAATATTGGAGTTATATCATCTAAAAGGAAGAGAAAAAAACACACGTTTGGTCCCTATATTTGCAAGAAATGTTGACGGATAAACATATGAATTGGGCTAATTAAGTGCAGCACCTCCTTAACCTTGCTTAGTAATTAGAGATCAGACTACATCACAACTTGTCCCCAAAATTCTAGGTGGGAAGTAGCCACCCCTATCTTTTAACTCAATGAACAATTCTTCGTTGGAAGAGCCGCCTTTCCCTAATAAGAATTTATTGGGAGCGTGTATTAGAAGTCCAATACCTTCATTTGGGAAAATTACCAAAAGAGAGGTCAAGTCTAAGCTTATCAACATATCCAGTTGAATCCACTTTCACTCAAAAACTTAATCCAATGAATTATGAGCCAATGATATATCAATTGTTCAAGACTACATCAATTTTTCGATATGAAAGTTCTCTAACACAACTCACACATATATTTGAACAATCTTCTCCGTACATGCAAGCTCCAGTATTAGGTTTGCTCCCTCTTAATTCAAGTATCCTTCTACACCAACTTATCTCTAGTTAAGTCTCCAACAACCACTTTCATCCTAGTCTCTTTCTCCAGACTGAACCATGAAGGCTACCATTAGGCTCCTACTGCTACATCATAATGCCCACTGCTCAAAAACCTTATTGGTAACCAATTCTTTCTTTGAGATATTCGCTAAATATAGAATAGATTGGGGGCCTAGCAATCTACAGTAGACTCTAATACCATTTCGTAGCAAAACCTGATACTTTCACCTAGGAAGATTGCCAAGAGAGAGCCAAAATCTGAGTCCATTAATAGATTTACTTGAACCTACCTTCATTAAAAAATTTAAACCATTGAGTTTCAAGCTGGCTATGATATATCAACTGCTCAAGACTATGTCAATTATCCGATGTGAGATTTTTCTAACACAACTCGCACGTGTATCTTAATAAGATTGTGGTAATTACTTCTGGATGGCAACATTCTTATCGCGGAATTCATTGACAACTATCAATGAAAGAATCAGCCGCACCTCTCCATTACATAATCTGATCGGAGACCTTTCATACGGCGGTGGATCGAATGCAAACAACCTATGCCGAAGGATTGCTTTTAAATTATAGTCGAAAAATGGGGTAATCTCAGGAGTCGCATTAAGGATTGGCACATCATTGATTTCTTGATCTCTTCCCCACCCCCCCCCCCTTTTACTTTTAATTGCAAATAGCTTTATATGGAACACGAGTTTCTTCCGCAAGTCACATTTTTCACTGGTCAATTGGATAATTTGTTGAATTCCTAAAAAATATTACAAATCATATCAACTTTGATTGAGATTGTTAGGAGTGCACAACAAAAGTCCAATAATTTTACCTGATGAGATCGCTAAGAAGGAGCTAAGTTCGAACCTATCAACATATTCAATTGAACCCACATTTACTCAAAAACTTAAGTCAATGAGTTATGACCCAACTATAATACATTAAATATTCTACATTGCACCAATTCTCCAACAAATATAACTCACTTACACATGCATCTTAACAATGAAATTATCGACATTTATTATGAGGAAGAAAGATCTTTTACTTGACAAGATGAGGAGGTCAAGATATGAGACATAACATTTTTCCAATTAAACTTTCAGTTGGCTTGTTCTAATTTCACATACACGAGTGTTCATATCCAACGAGGAACTTGGAATTTTTAGTTGGATTATTCCCAAATCGAAGAAACACAAAAAAGAAGAAAACTCCAAGTACAGGGTCTGCATGAACATCCAACCCTAATGTTTTCATATAATGATGATAAGCATGAAAGTGATCTTCCACCTACCAAAAAGTGAGATCAGATCTCTCTCTCATTGAAAAGGTTAGGTCTCATTTATGCTCTCAAGGTCGATGTGCAATGGATCGATGCTGTCATGATCGTACAGAGTGGATAATTCTCTCTTGTTTGCGTGGATTCATGCCTTCTGAGAATGTATGCCCCAAGTGCACGAGCGCCTCCAGGTTGGATCCAACTGTTGGTATTCTTAAATGCTGGCTTTATTGGCTTGCAATAGCATGTGACGAATCATGTACTTTGTTTTTAAATTATTAGCATATTAAGATGCAATGGGAGTATGTATTAAGGACGAACCCCATGCATCCGGGAATTCGACGAGGAGACTCGGTGTTCAAACCGCAATAATTATTGAAGAGAAAAAACTAATTCCCAAACGATTCTTGCGGAAAAGCATGCCCAGAAATATTGAGACACCGATCGAAGGCTACGTCACAAAAACGGAGCGTACCTTAACTTCCACGGACTAAGAGTCGACTTTGCTTCGGGAACGCTTCGTCAGAGAGGCGTCGTCGAGAGAGCGTTGAGGGAGAGCCAAGGCTTCGTTAAGAGAGAGCGTTATACAAAAAGACGACGTCAGTTTTCTTCACACACCCCACAATAACTGACAGTTAGGGGAAAATCACATAACGTGATTTTTTTTTCTCTCTCTTTTCAAATAAAAAGATAACTGCTAGGTAGTTATCCTCTGGTGGTAGGGTGTGTTTGCCTGCATGGGCGCACACCCTAACTATTATACACCAACATCTCCCACTCGCCCATGTAGGGCAAACAGTTCCCACAAGTCCACCAAGAACCAACAAATTTCACTTGCCCACTGAGGGCTAATTGTGACTCTCTCTTCTTTGCAAAGTTCATACTGACAAATAGTCTGTGTGACCAGCATACTCCGAGAGCTCGTTGCTATACATCTGTTAGGAGTATATAGCAGCTCAAACTAGGCATGATAATTCAGAGCAGATTTAGTATGCAGTGCCCTAGATCGATCATTCACATTTACTCTCTCTTGATCTCTTTAAAATAATATATGTTGTATTCACAATTATGATTAAGTACAAAACAATCATAATTGACCGGTCTGTGAATACCAACTGTAATGTGAGTTAAAGATATATCGATCTTCCTCTTTCCTTAAACCTCTCGATTTCAGTTCAGCTTGCTTTTCTAGAAATGTCCCATTAGACCGAATCACTCATGATCATTGGCAACACTCTAAGATAGCAAACACCAAAAAAGAATCTTGAGAATAAGTAAGAGTCATGAGGGTACTATTTGAGGAACTTCTATCCTCAAGAGTCTCACACGGCTTAGAAAATTGAGATAAAAAATTTTCGCCAACTCTTATTGGTCAAATAATGCACACGTAGTATGAAATACGTATTACGGTATTTTCTCCTTCCCTATGGAGCGTATGTCTTCAAAAATAATACCGTACAGATGATGGTTCAGACATACCCAATGTCTAACTTGAGTTCACAAATCTACTCCAAAAATAAAATTCTTTCAGAACTCACATCTGGCATTTAAGACAGGTAAGGTGAAATATGTGGGTTACTTCACCTGCGGACATAATAAATATTATGACCTCATCTTAACACTCAGTTAAGGCGGCACTAGTACTTTAAGCTTGAGCTCTCAATTATCACTTAGATAATAAGCTTAAAAATTGCCTCATCTCTATTCATCACACAGTAAATAGAGGCGATTACCCGTGTGAGTGGGCTAATCTCCTATCTATCCGACATACCTTTTCGATATAATGCACCAAGCATTAACATGAATAAATTTCAAATAGACTTATAAACACTTATACTGATAAACAACATCATCAGTTATGAACATTTAGGGAAAATACAAATATACAATACATCAACCTCTACGCAGTCCTAGAGTTTTTGCATGACCAGTAAAAACATCTCTAGGAATCGGCTTCGTCATAGGATCTGCTAACATTCTATGCGTAGATATATACTGTACGTTCACATCTTTTCGTGCTACCATGTCCTTGACATAGTTATACTTAATGTCTATATGTTTGGTCTTACAATGAAACTTAGGATCCTTAGTGTAAGCTATTGCTGCCTGACTATCACAGTAAATCAACACAGGATTTGCAGCATGTTTAGCAACACCCAAATGATCCAAAAATCTTCTAAGCCAAACACCTTCTTGTGCTGCTGTTGATAATGCTACGAACTCGGCTTCCATGGTAGACAAGGCTATACACTGTTGCTTCTTACTACTCCATGATATAGCGCCATTATTAAGTAAGAATACATTTCCAGAAGTGGATTTCCTCTCATCCAAATCTCCTCCCCAGTCAGCATCAGTGTAGCCCTCAAGGTCCAGATCACTTCCTTGATATGTCAGCGAGTAATCTGCAGTCGCTCTCAGATACCTCAGGATTCTTTTAACGGCAGTCCAATGTGCTGGACCTGGGTTGGATTGGTATCTGCTAACCAATCCAACTGCATAACAAATATCTGGTCTAGTACACAACATAGCGTACATCAGACTTCCAACAGCATTGGCATATGGAACATTTTTCATTTGCTCTTGTTCATGTGGATTTTTAGGACACATTCGACGACTCAATCCTTCACCTTTTGCAATAGGAGTATCAATAGGTTTACTATTTTGCATACAAAATCGTTCAAGGACTTTATTTATGTATGTCTCTTGAGAAAGAGATAACAACCTTTTGGAACGGTCTCTAGAGATCTTAACTCCAAGAATGTATGCAGCTTCACCCATATCCTTCATTTTAAAATTTGAAGACAGCCAACTTTTGACTATCCTGACAAACTCCATATTGCTTCCAGCAATTAGTATATCGTCAACGTATAACGATAGGATCACAAATTGCCATTTGGATCTTTTGATATACACGCAATTATCTTCATTAATCATCACGAAATCATATGCCACTATGGCATTATGAAAGCGTATATACCATTGTCTTGAAGACTGTTTAAGGCCATATATCGATCTCAAAAGTCGACATACTTTGTGTTCTTGGCCTTTAGTAACAAACCCAACGGGTTGTTCCATATAGATCTCTTCTTCTAATTCTCCATTGAGAAACGCGGTCTTTACATCCATTTGATGCAATTCAAGATCCAAGCTGGCCACTATTGCCAGAATAAGGCGAATAGAGGTAAATCTTACCACAGGAGAAAAAGTATCTTCATAGTCAATTCCTTCCTGTTGGTTATACCCCTTTGCCACAAGACGAGCCTTATATCTCTCAATTGAGCCATCAACATTACGCTTTATTTTGAGAACCCACTTGTTCCCAATGGCTCTACGTCCTTTTGGAAGATCAACCAATTCCCAAACTTGGTTCGATCTCATTGACTCCATTTCTTCTTCCATTGCTTTCATCCACATTTCCTTATCAAGGCAAGATAAAGCCTCATTGACATTCCTTGGCTCATCTTCATCTTGTGGAGCGATCATGAAAACTTCCCTTTCGATCTCAAAGCGTCGACGAGGAATACTTTTGCGACTTGTTCGTCGTGGAGAAGATTGTACCCTAGGTACTTCATTCTCCACTACGCTCCCACTCGGATCAGACAGTGGCATTGACTCATCAAGTGATTGCAATTGAGACTGATTAGTACTTAACTCCCCACTTCTCACATTGCTCCCACTTGGATCGTTACATCCAACTATCATATTATCTTGATCCAGTGTCTCAAATAGGGAATAGTCTTCACCTATTTCGCCCTTTCTCAGAAAATCATTCTCTAAGAACGTGACATCTCGAGATTCAAATTCAGTTATACTTCCACTTTCTTGTTCGCCTATGAACACATATCCTTTTGAGTGTTCAGAGTATCTTATAAAAATACTCTTTTTGCCTCTTAGACCTAATTTTCCATATATATGAGAGGTCTCATGAGTGAAGGCGGCACAACCCCAAGATTTAAGAAAACTCAAATCAGGTTTTCGACCTGTCCATAACTCATATGGAGTGGAAGTCACCGATTTAGTAGGCACACGATTAAGTACATAGGCAGCAGTCAACAAAGCATCACCCCAAAAGGCGATTGGCAAATTTGCTTGCGCCATCATGGACCTAACCATTTCAAGTAAGGTTCTGTTTCTTCTCTCAGCTACTCCATTCTGTTGAGGAGTATAAGGAATAGATAACTGTCTATCTATCCCATTTTCATGACACAAATGTCTGAACTCATCGGATAGATATTCACGACCTCGATCGGATCTTAATGCTTTTATTTTCTTGTCTAACTGATTTTCCACTAAGGTCATAAATTTCTTGAAACAACTCAATGCTTCTGATTTATGAGAAATCAAATATACATATCCAAATCGAGTATAATCGTCAATGAATGTAATGAAATAAACAGCACCATGCCTAGCTCTCATATTCATCGGCCCACAGATGTCAGTGTGAATTAACTGCAATGGAAAATCAGCCCTTATCCCTTTTCCAAATGGCTTTCGAGTTGTTTTTCCCACTAGGCAATGCTCACAAGTAGGCAATTCAACTTTCTCAATATTGCCCAATAAGCCTTCTTTGGCTAATCTATTCATACGTTGTTGACCAATATGGCCAAGTCTAGCATGCCACACGTTCACATCATAATCACTTGAATGAGTAGATGTAAACAGGGAATAACAAACATTCACATTAGTGTTTTCAACATCCAACACAATAAAACCATCCACAAAATAACCAGATCCGTAGAAAGTTGTACCTAACAACAAATCCACACCATTGTCATGGAAATTCATACAGAAACCAAGTTTGACTAAAACTAATACAGAAACAAGATTCCGACGAATCTCTGGAGCGTATAAGACATCATGCAGGAATAAGGTGCGACCACCGCGCATCATCAGTTGGCAGGTACCAATTCCTTTAACTTCTACTCTGGAGTAATTCCCCACATAAATCCATTTCGCTCCGCGTGGAATTCGTCGAAATTTCACAAAGGTATTTCTGTCTCTGGCTACATGGTCTGTGGCTCCTGAGTCTACAGTCCACAAAGGATGAGATTCAGTTAAAAATACAGAACTTGATACTTAAGAAACACTTTTAAGTGCATTGAGGGTTTCTACCTTCTTCGGCTCACCACAGTCGCGAGCGAAGTGACCCTTTTTGCCACAGTTGTAACACTTCATCCTTGAAATGTTTTTCTTAAAGGGACGTTTCCCTTTTCCATGCTTGTTAAACTTTGGTTTCTTTCTAGATGGTTTCGCTCCTTTACCTTTCCCTTTCTTGAACCAGCCAGGATGTTTGCGCTTAGAGCCCGAAGCTCCATGTGAGCCAGATCCAATAAAATACACATCTGATTGTGTCTTGGCCGCCAGAAGGCGGTCCTCCTCCAGCTCAAGATGGCGCATAGCATCCTCGAAGGTCTTGACATTCTCATTATGGGTCAGGTTAACTTTCATGTGCTCCCAACTGTGGGGCAAAGAGCGGATCACTGCCTGCACTTGTTGCTCATCAGATAATATGTGACCTGCATCCTTCAGCTCACTAATCATATTCGACATGCGCCTCAAATGCTGCTTCATATTATGCCCATGTGGCATCTTATATGTGTCGAATCTGATAGTTAGCTGCCTAAGCTTGGTGACCGAAGTCTATCCAAACCTTATCTTTAATGCATCCCACATGTCCTTTGCATTCTCATACTGTCTGAATTCTCGCATGATATCATTATCCATACTGCTCAACAACGTAATGCGAGCAGTGGAATTCTTCTTTTTCCAAGCAGCAAAGGCTTCCTTATCTCTTCTATGCTGTGCAGTGGTTCCATCCTCTGGTTCAGCCATGACCAGGTTAAGAGCTTCCAGAGCCTCTTGCTCTTCCAGTACATACTGGATTTTCATGTTCCAAATCTCATAACTTTCGCCATTCAACTTCTCACCTTTATTCAGCTCTGCCACAATGTTCTTAGATGCAGAAGCCATTGTATCTGAACATTTTAGACATTTAAGCATGATTTATTAAAGCCCATTTGTATGCAACAAATGCACCATATTTATGCATTTAAAATGTATTTATTTTTAATACAATGATTCAAATGTGTTCTTCTTAAAGTTACTAAAAACTTATGAACACTCCCACTCAAAACATATAACAAATATATGTATAAAGTAGCATTAACAACAGAAAAGCTATCATAATTCAAAAATTAGAACATTAAAAAAAATATAAGCAATGGCGATTCGAAACAAATTCAACAATCCCAAATTGAACTATCAAAGTAAAAATTCAAAGGTAATAACGCGTTGTCCTCTTTTCGTTAGTCTTATTATGAACCCACTCAGTTTCCATCGTATAAGGGAGGGAGTCCTTTAAATCCTTAGGGGGATTGCTAATTAAATCAGGAGCCCATAATGGTACACTAGGAAAACCCTTCTTAATACCCGTGTGATGACGCCAACGCGCATTCTGTCTGCGCCAAGACCCATTCATACCAAGCGACGACGTCTTCGTCGCACCAACGCTGATGTACTTGTCTAAGAAAAGCATCACTAAGGCTCTGTAGGTGTTGGTATCAAGCCACACTCGAGTAATCATTCCGTGCCACTCATCTGGTACGGAGTTCCTCATGGCATAAAAACCCATTTCAGCATCCATTCGATATCCATCCCAAATGAGTTCTTGGATCATCTTGTTGATCGTTATCGCATGGGATATGATATCACTCTCATTATCCCATCGATAATTATTTAGTGCATCCACCTTCACATTAATGGCTCGAACTTGCTCACTTGTCAATCTTATGTGAGGCGTTTTTGTTCCCTTCCTAGTCCATAAATTCCTAGGCATCGGCCTCGACATTGGTCCTGCAACGAATGCAGAACAAAGTGGATTACAAAAATCCATCAATTACATAAAAAATTACAAACATATCGTAATATGCAATAATAGGCACGGAAGTAAACAAAAATTTGAGCAAGCCCCTAATTATAATCACATTGAAGAAAATTTTGATACGAACGCATCGGTACCAAAATCATCCCAATCGGATATCATATGCCCCCGTAGGAGACCCAATAAAGATTTTAATTTTAATTTTAATTTTTTTTGTCAACGGTCAAAGTCAACAGTCAACGGTCAAAGTCAACGGTCAAACTGGTCAACGGGTCAACGGTCAAAGTCGACGGGTCAAAACTGGTCAATGGTCAACTGGGTCATTGGACAAAACGGATCGGGCTGGGCTTATCGTGCACGGGCTAGGCCCACCGGGTGCGGGCTCAAGGCTCATATATTCTTTAAATAAAAAAACTTGTTAACATGAGACACCAAAGTCAAAGTGGCCAAGTGGTCTGGGCCTCTAAAGCCCATGGGGGAGGTTATGGGTTCAAAACCCACGCCCACATCCTGCCCCCCTTTTTTTTTTATTCTGGTCCTGCGCGAGAATGGGCTTGCGCCCAACGCGGGTTGGGCCCATTCGCCCAGGCCCGCGTCGTAGGCCCTCCCCTAGCGTCGCCGGCGGTCAGCGGCTTCCGATGGCTGCTCCGGCCACGTCCGATCTCCGTTTTTTACCCATAATATATCAAAACGCTCGTATTGACGAGCACTTTCTATATATCCAAACAAAATGCATTTTTGACAGAACCAAATTTCCAGAAAATACATGAACAGTAACTTCCGAAATGTATCCTAGCCCGTTTTTTTTTAATTCCAAAAAACAACACAAAGTAGATCAAGCAATCGGGAATCAATAACGCTATGGCTCTGATACCAATGAAGAGAAAAAACTAATTCCCAAACGATTCTTGCGGAAAAGCATGCCCAAAAATATTGAGACACCGATCGAAGGCTACGTCACAAAAACGGAGCGTACCTTAACTTCCACGGACTAAGAGTCGACTTTGCTTCGGGAACGCTTCGTCAGAGAGGCGTCGTCGAGAGAGCGTTGAGGGAGAGCCAAGGCTTCGTTAAGAGAGAGCGTTATACAAAAAGACGACGTCAGTTTTCTTCACACACCCCACAATAACTGACAGTTAGGGGAAAATCACATAACGTGATTTTTTTTTCTCTCTCTTTTCAAATAAAAAGATAACTGCTAGGTAGTTATCCTCTGGTGGTAGGGTGTGTTTGCCCGCATGGGCGCACACCCTAACTATTATACACCAACAATTATTATTCATAATAACCTTAGGAGGCATTCCTTAATATTTTGTGTGGTGTCTTAACATAAATCAGTTAATAAAGAGAATAGGAAAAGTGATGTAACAGTCCTTACCTTAGCTAGATACCGCGGGTGCCACTGATTCCGATAAACTACCTAATTGTTCGCTACAATATCCATGTTCATAGATATCTATCTATGATGTTGACTATAATGAGAACGACACAAATTAGTATCTTGACTACTAAATAGGATTTGAAAAGTAACAGTATAACGGTGCCATTTCAATCGCAAATGTTATAAATGGTAAATATATATATATATATATATATATATATAGCAATCATAGCGGAATTCACCTCTGATCTTATCCCTAGCATCCCACCATGGCATTGTCAATTATCATGCTAGCAACATCCTTACTGAATTAATATTGCACGATAAGTTAAGATTAGTTGAGTAATTTTCTCACTAACTAAAAGGTATTAGTTCGTGGTCATCACCAAACTCTATGTAAAATGGTTTATGCGGAACACCAAATAGTGGCGAAAAAACAAACTATGCATTAATAGGTTGAAGAGTCTGACTGAGACCCATCACAGATTTTATATAGCAAGAGAAAGTTGTGTTAATCATCTTCATGTGGGCTTTTAGTGATTCTCCACAACTTCCAAATATGGGTATCCAACTTGTGCGAATGATTGTTTGTTATTAATAAATTTTCGTGAACTCCTTTCCAAATTGGATGATTTAATTAGATTTCTATCTGGTAGTATGAGGAAAGGATCGGTGAAAAATTGTCCATGTATGATTCTAGAGATGATTAAACATCACAATGTGCAAATGCGTGATCACTATGAGTCAACACTCGAGATCACGACCATGTGGCGATTAAACCCCTTTGACTTAGTCACTCCTCACTTGAGTCACCTAAGCTTAGCATTCTCCTAGATCGCTGGCTCACTACTTGGACACTCGAATTGCGGAGAGAGAAAGAGAGGGAGAAGCGTTTTAGAGAGAATGCTATGTTGCTATTAGATGTTGTATGTTGGATGTAAAAAGCGAGTAGATAGCACTTCTATATATGCACAAGCCTCTCAAATTAAAACGGTAGAATTTCCCTTGATTTGATGGTAGAGATACAATTTGGCCGTTAACAACTTGTGTATGGGCAATCGGGAAATAAGGTATGGGCACTAGAGTCTCGGGTCTAGCCTCTATGGACCCTAATCGGGGAGCCAAGGATTGGGGCATGGGCACTTGAGTCTAAGGCGAGACCACAATGTAGTTGAGCGCAAACACCAAGGTCTTGGACTTGGCCACTTTGGACTCGGGCACAGCCTTAGTGGACTTAGGCCTAATGTTGAGAATCCGAGCTTGGACGCCTGGAACCCGTGCTTAGCATTTGTGAAAGCAAGCTTGAGTGGTGGGGCATCGGCCACAAACATCCGGGTTTTGAGCCTGGCCTTGATGGACCCGAGTGCGGCTACCGAGGGCTCGAGCCTTGATAAACCAAGGTCAAGGCACTAGGGATTTCGTCCTAGATGCTGAAGACCCGAGAACCAGTGTTTGTCTTTTCATATCCAAGTGTAGAGTTTCGAGTTCAAGTGTCAATACCTAGTTATATTTTGAAATATGATTTAAATTTTTTAAATAAAAAATTATTTTTCTGAATTTAAGCATAAGTTTTTTTATTTCATTAAATTATTTTCCTAAACAAATCAAAGATGATATGATTTCACATATCATACAAGAGAAGGGCCAAAATATTATTCTTTTTCCCATTTTTGCCGTGTACTCATTTCTTTTTACATTTCTTATACTTTCGAAGAGTGTCTTGAAGAAATCAGTCGACATCGGATGGGATCCAGACAGAGATGTCGGAATTATTGAATTAACAGACTCATATTTTAATTTTTACCTAAGAGGGGGATGGGGTCACAATCACGAATCCTATGAACACCAACATTCTTTAGGGATTTATGTGTTGTATCCGACGCTCTTCGACATGCGACTAATCCTATGGTCAGCGCTCTAGATAAGACAGCGATAGCAAGTCCATCATCTAGACACCCCATTTTGACAAGCGCGGGTCAATTTTAAGCATTTTTCATAAATTAGGAATCAAAATGTAAATTTATCAAAAATATATATACTTAAGTCATATACCCAACTTTGGACAAAAAAAAAAGTCATATACCCAGCTTTTGACAAAAAAAAAGTCATAAACCCAGCCACTTCAAAATTAATGTGCTCAACCAGAAAAAAAATAAAAAAAATTAATCATTATATAATAGAAGAAGAAGAAGAAATTCACTGCTAATATTATTTATTATGTATCCCAACGTGACTAAATTCTCTATTTTTTTAGAATGACGTGTCGGCATGTCGTGTCTCATGTCATGTGTCGGTATCGGTACTACTTAGCACGAATCACATGCTGACCTTTTCGAAGTTTCAACTATCATCTCAAAGGCAGTTGTGATTCGTGCTAATCCAAATCTTTCTAGAACTGCAGGGTACTTTTGGAAATTCAAATGCATATATCGGGTCGATTGTTCTAGGTGTCAAAATTTTGAGCGTATAATATCCATTTTCTTCACATTTTTTCATGAACACCTTCCTGTCATCATGATATGATAATAGAGGACGATTTACAGTCGAACGAAATTGCTCATGACATTGTGTACGTAGATGCCTAAAGATCAATATAAACTTGCTCTCTCCCTTAACCCATATGTATAGGTACCGAGCAGAGAGTACCCATAAGGTGGTCTAAACATAAGATCATTGGCAAATTGTGATGTGGAACGTTGCACGTCATATCACCTCTAATTCACATAACAAATTCTTTGCTTAATCACTAAGTTACATGGTACACTCATGTGACAATCCAGGCTCACTACCTGTTTAATTACGCACTTTGCTTTAATCTGATATGAAATATATAATAGATGGCACATACAAAAAATTATCATAAAACATGCGAGGAAACCAAGTCTGAGTTGTCAAATTAGGATATCCATGGAATTAAGGTACCGAAAGGGCATTAGTTTTAATTGACTTGTGTAACCAAGTCCCCGAACTCATTGATATCTGGTTCATATAAACAAAACATTTCTCCCGATACTTTATTTAGATGTCTGATCGGCCTACCATAAAATGATTAGTGGCGACTCCAAGTTAAAAATCTTTGCATGTTAAACAAAAACCAAAGCTGCGATTCGCTAGAGTTTTGGAGAGTTTGTATTAAGTTAATCAATCTCATTAACCTGATAATCTGTTAACCTGGAAATTTTTCATCATCGAAATTTTTTAAGTCGCGACAGTAGGGGACCCAATTTTGCAAATTTAAATGGGAAAAAGAAAAGAGGGGGGGGGGGGGGTTGAGGAGTAAAAAAGGCTCAAGCCAAGGAAATCTCGTCGGCTGAGTCTAGTCAAAGGATCATCACTTCCCAACAAGGACCATCTTCTGATTTTCCAAATGAACACGTCGACACAAAAGAACGAGCATGAATTAATTTGCAAGCTGTTGTGATTCCACCATCTACGATTGCTGTTCATCACCTAACATGCAATTCATTCATATCTCTCTCTCTCTCTCTCTCTCTCTCTCTCTCTCTCTCTCTCCAACCCATGTTTTGAGTCCCATAGTTTCTGAATGGAAAGAGACTGAACCAGCCCTAGTTTTTGTCGTCTCTGTGGGTTCCATGTCTTGCCAGGTTTTTGGGTACTCCCGATTTAATTACTTCTGGTCAACAGATCGAGCCTCCATTCTGTGGGGTTCTCAACTACTGGACGGCAATGCAGCTTTCAATATCGAACGCCCTTTTGGAACCAGAGCATGCTCGGCTTTGTTGCATGTGTTTTGTCACGGCACCGGAAAAAATATGGCGTCCTCCTCATGGTTTACATCGACATATTCTTTGGTAAAGCAAGCTTATGGCCTGGATTTAGGAGTGAAAGAGCCCGAGAAGCTTTCATTGCACCAAAAGCGGTAACTCAATAATCAGTGCCACTAAGGCCACCAAGCAGAAAGGGGTAACCGAGAAGTTTCCCAGCCCGCTCTGCCAGTATCCGCACTTGAAAAGAGAAAATCATATAATCTCTACACAAGCCTGAAATGCACTAATTCAAGATCAATACGCTCCTCCTCCATTTTGCTAATCGCTCGACAGTGGCTGTCCAAGGACTTTGAATTCGAAAAGTGACCTCACTAACCTTTTAACTGAACGAACAATATTGTTCGTTAGAAGAGCCTCCTCTTCCTAAGAAAGATTGTAGTAACAACTTCTGTCTAGTTGCATTCTATACAGAATTGGCAACTATCAATGAAAGATTCAGCCGCACCTCTCCGTTACATAATCTGATCGGACGCCTTTCATAGGGCGGTGGATCGAACGCACACGATCCATGCCGAAGGACTGCTTTTCAACTATAGCCGAAAAATTGGATGGTCCCGGGAGTAACATTGAGGATGGCACATAATCGATTTCTTGTTCTCATCGTGCACTACCTTTAATTGCAGATAGCATTGTATGGAACACGAGTTTCTCCCACAAGTCACATTGTTCACTATTCATTCAGAATTCCTAAAAAAAAATATGACTGAACCATATTGGGAGTGCACAAAAGAAGTCCAATACTTTTTTTCTGGATAGGTCGTCAAGAAGGAGCTCAAGTTTGAGCCCGTCAATATATCCAATTAGATTCACCTTCACTCAAAAAACTTAAGCCGATAAATCATGGGCCAATTAAGATATATTAAATGCTCTACATTATAACGATTTTCCGATGTGAGGTTTCTCTAATACAGTTCACTCACACGTGCATCCTAATATCGATATTATGCAAATTCATTATGAGGAAGAGAGATCTTTTACTTAACAAGATGAGAAGGTCGAGATATGATGAGATGTAACATTTTTCCAATTAGACTTTCGGTTGGCTTGCTCTAACTACATGTACACGAGTGTTCATATCCATCGAATAACTTGAGATTCTTAGTTGGATCATTCCCAAATCGAAGAAAAACAAAAAGGAAGAAAACTCTGCGTACTGGGTCTGCAAGAACATCCAACCCTACTACATTCATATACTGATGATAAGCTTGAAAGTGATCTTCCACCTAACAAAAAGAGAGACCAGATCTCTTTCTCATTGAAAAGGTTAGGTCTCATTTATGCTCTCAAGGTCGATGTGCAATGGATCGATGCTGTCATGATTGTACAGAGTCGATAATTCTCTCTTGTTCGTGTGGATTCATGCCTTTTGAGAATGTATGTCCCAAGCACACGAGCGCCTCCAGGTTGGATCCAACTGTTGGTATTCTTAAATGCCGGCTTTATTGGCTTGCAGTAGGATGTGACGAGTCATGTACTTTGTTTTTGAATTATTAGTATAGTATTTGACCAAAACAAATTACTAGTATATTGTACGTCCGAAAGATAAATCCTATGCATCGGGTAATTCGACGAGGAGATTCTGTATTCAAATTGCAATAATTCTAATTCATATTAATCTTGGGAGGCATTCCTTAATACTTTGTGTGGAGTCTTAACGTAAACCAATTAATAAAAAGTATAGAAAAAGGCATACAAAATTCCTCACCTTAGCTGAATATTACCGGTGCCATTGATTCTGATAAATTACCTAGTTGTTCGCTACAATATCCATATTCAGATATATCTATTTTTGATCTTCGCTATAAGGAGAACGACGATAGACCCGCTCACGATGTGAGAATTATTTTGCCAGGTTCCGGAGGGGGGAGGTTTGCATTTATAGGGTGGTTAATGTGCATTTTTAATGATTGTGAGAGGAACTCGTGCTGTCCTTACTTAAATCGATCGTGGCAACCAAACCGCTTATGGAATATTAGGACGGCCCCCATCCTTAGCACCGGATGTGTACTAACTAAAAATGGGAGGAAGGATTCGAACTCGTTACCTGAAGGTTGGGTCGAAGCAGCACTCCTATGCACGCATCTCAGTTCGTGGTGCAAAAGAGACGAGGTCGGGGATTGAATCATTGAATGGCAAATGATTGTTTGGTCGCGCTTGAAGAATCAAAGATCTCCAAGTTAGCGGAGGGCTCCACAAATATACAACTCATGAGCTAATACAATCAATTTCGGAGGGACCATTTTGCATATTCAAGCTGAGAATTTGGACAGAAATAGTGCATTATTATAAAAGTCGATCCCGATCATAGCACAATGCATCCACTAGGCAAAAATAGTTTAATTATATCATCGACGCCCATTAAATACTAAATTGTCCAATTTGTCATATACCCTTTTACGGATGCCAATCCAATTTTATACTTTTCAATTTTATCTTAATTTTTTGATCAAAAAATTTTCAATATAGTGTCCTTCCCAGAAATTTTTATCGAAAATTTCTAAGGCAACGAAAAAGAAAACTATGCATTAATAGTTTGAAGAGTTTGCGTGAGGGCCTTCATGATTTTCATATAGCAAGAGAAAGTTGTCTTCATCGTCTTCATGTGGGCTTTTAGTGGTCCTCCAGAACTTCCAAATATGGGCATCCAACTTGCGCGAAAGATTGTTTTGTCATTAGTAAAGCATTTATTGGACTTCTTTCCAAATTGAAGGATTTAATTAGGTTTCTATCTTGTAATATAAGAAGACGACCGGAAAAAAAAATTGTCCATGCTTGAATCCATAGAAAATGAAACATTACAAAGAGCATACATACAATCGGTATGATTTGACACTTGAGATTGTGACCATGCGGCACTAAAACCCCTTTGACTTAGTCACTCCATACTTGAGTCGTCTAAGCTTAGCCTTTCCCTATATCACCTGCTCACTTACGTGGCATTATCGAAAATTACGTGGATAATTTTCACCTATGTATGGAAGCTAGCCATTCAAACGATTTAGTCATTCTGATCATTTTTTTCTTTAGGAAATCGCTGATATCAAAGCTAGCAGACACACTTATGTGGCATTACCGAAAAATATGTGGATAATTTTTTCTGATTTTTTTTTCTTTTTTGGTAAAAGAATAAGATCAAGGCAGTATTCTTAATTCATAATATAATAGTACCAATAAAATAAAGGGGATTCGACAAACAATTTGAAAATTCCTAATTCTCGTCCCGACCCTATCAAAGTTTCAATTGTCATGCCAAAGGCAGCTATGATTCGTGCTAAAATCCTAATGTCTGGAATCGTGGGGTACTTTGGGAAATTCACAACGTGCCCCGCCCGCTTTTTTTCTTTTTTCCGGTCAAATCCACGTGCTGCCCGCACGCTTAAAGCGACCACTTTGGACAGCCTTCCGACGTTTCCAATCCAAAGAAAAATAAATAAATAAATAAATAAACGAGTCAAACATAATGCCAGGCTGGCATCATCAAGCCGCCGCCGCCATCCCTAATATTCCGAAAATGACGATATTCTCCTTCACCTATTTCTTTACGGCCCAACAGTTCGAGGGTAAATATTAGGCACGCCGGGAGCATATAAATTAAATACATTAGATCATTTGAGGCCCGTATGAATTCCACATGATCTAATAATCTGCATACAGTGGCTTGTATGTAAGGGATCTACTGTTTTAGATATAGACAATTATGTCTCTAAAGTTCTGGGGATAAAAACGCCCCACAAATGCCATAACTTTCGACGGCATTCGTTCGACTATCATAATTTTTTTTTTCAATCACTTAAGTGTCATGACTTCAGAAAAGAGATTACTTGAATGTTATAACTTTTAATCGATCAATAACTTTTATGAACTTTCACCTAAGTGCCAAACATTCAACATCGCATAGCACTTATCGTGTACATTTTTTAAAAAAATCATGGCACTTAAGTAATTGATTGAAAAGTTATATAACACTCATGTGATCAAAAAAAAATTATGGCACTCAAATGAGCGATATATATAAATTATGACACTAAAGCAATCGAAAAAAAAATTATAGCACTTAGGTGATCGTCATATAAATGTTATAACGCTTGTAGTGTCCTTTTATCTGAAGTTCTAAGTTTGTAATATCCATTTCCTTCACATTTTTTTTTATGGGTTCCTTCACGTCATCGTGATATGGAAATAGAGCTTAAACGAAATTGCTTTGCACTGCTATAGATGCCTAAAGGTCAATATAATCTCAACTTTCTCCGCTAACCCATCTGTATAGTTACTGAGCAAAGACTACCCACAAGGTGGCCCAAACACGAGATCATTGGCACATGGTGACATGGAACATTGAACCTTATATCACCCCTAATTCACATAACATATTCGTTGCTTAATCACTAAATTACGTGGTACACTCTTCACCAACGTCTCCTCGTAAAGTTGCTCCTTTCCTTAGGAATCATTTGGGAACCCAAGATACATGGTAGGACAAAAGATTATGTTGCTATTTTGATCGTTCTTCAATAAGTTAATTAATCGATCAATACTTGTTGATCGAGAGAGATTCCTTCTTCTCAACTCGAATTTAGATTGTCTCCCCAAATCTAATCTCAGCGTAATTACATTTTTCACCTAAATTTTTTGTTTAGTTTTTCTTTTGTTGGTTGCTGATGCTCTTGTTCGCTTGCTGGGCATTTTTACTTCTTTCATTGTTAGGAATCAACCTACTACTTCGGATCCTCCGGACCAAGAAGTTTGACAAAATCTATGAGGAATGCGATAAGTTCCTCTTGCCCCGAAAGCAGTTATACGACTTTTTTGAGTTCTGGAAGCTCTCCTATCCTAACGTAAATCTAGATCTAAGAGCTCTTCTCTCCCGATCTAGGATTGGATCTGAGAGTTCCTTAGAGGTTCTCTATGCTCGTTCAACCTCTCCTAATCTGGATGTAGATTTGAAAGCTTGTTCAATTTGTTTTTGCTATATTTTTTTTTATGGTGATAGTGTTGAGAATGTTGAATTTAAGCATGTGCAACCCACTAGGCAAACCATAGTTATTGGAGAGGGAATTACCGTATGTGCTTATTACAAATGACGATGGGAGATTTGTTGATCGGTCATCATTCATTCTCTTTCAATGCTGAGACACATCTACTCTTGTGGGATGAGAGTGTGCTTACCACACTAATTTGTATTTTGTTGTTCTACTTTTCTATATAGGATTTGCATTATTTTGAAATTCTCATGTATCGTCTTGAGATATGAATAAACATTTTTTTTTAACATGGATGTAGTTTTCATTATTCCTTTGTTCATAGTAGTAGAGAAGAGTAGGAAGTGTTGACTAACATGAAAACCTCCTTAGCCACTACCATAGGAGTCCTACACTCACTATAATTGTCGCTATTGTTATTATACTTCATCAAAGAAATTTCATTATGGGTTGATTTGAGGAGGACTCATCACCGTCACAATACTAAAGTTGTACGAGAGAACATCCTTTACATAACTTATATATTCCTTTTAATGTTAAAAGAGAGAGGGAAAGGGTGACCAGAATTGGCCATTCATTGAACGTTGCCACAGCCATTGCTCCTTTGAGGGAGCCCGATTTCAACCGTCGTCGAGTTAAATTCCTCACTACTTATGTTTCCAATATATAGAAAATCTTCCGATTCAGCTTTTTCCATTTAGGAAACTTAGTATATGAGTTTACCTGCCTACTCATAGGGTTGATTGCTTTAGCTGTGGTTGGCGATTGCATATGTCCAGTTTCATGTCTAGCCCCCTCCTTAGTGTTGCTAGCTTCGAACTTAGCAATTCTCGGCCTAACTCTTCAGAAGAAAATTGGAAAGACCAAGCGTGATAAAACCTACAACAATCAACTGATCTAATTTGAGTCTTTCCAAGAAAAAACCTCAACTGAAAACTACTAGACCAGACATAGCTAGCGCAATGTAAGTTGTAAGCAGATACCTGGCTAACCCAGGATAAAGCATTGAAAGGCTATAAAATGGCCATTAGATACTTGAGAGGCACTTCAGGTATGCCAATATGTTTTATGAGAAACAGTGTAACTTTACAAGGCTTTGTTGATGTGGATCTTGGTGGTGACTTGGACAATAGGAAGAGCACCTCAGGTTGTGCTTTTACCTAAGGTGGCATTGTAATCACTTGGATGTCTAGACTTCAGATGTGTGTCTCTCTCAACCATTGAAGCAAAGCATATTGCTATATCTGAACCTAGTAAGGAGACGATTGGGTTGAAAATTATTCTAAATGAGATTGGCAAGGAGCAAGATAATAGTGATAATCGGATTGCTATTTGTCATACAAAAAATTCAGTATTTCATTCAATGACAAAGCATATTGAGTTGAAGTATCATTTGCTAGCTAATAGATAATGAGAGATTATCATTGAAGAAGACATTGGCACAAAAAAATCCACCAAATATGTTCACAAAGGTTATCACCATTGAGAAACTAAGGTTGTGCATTGCCTCAATTGGCCTCCATGGTTAGTGATGAGGACAGCTACCGCACTCCATTTGGGTTACAAAAATAAGTGAAGACCATGAAAGATAATGGTTGCTTTTTGAAGATTAAGTGGGAGATTGATGGAGCTGTGGAGTCTAATAGAGAAAAGAACTATTAAAGCACAAAACTTTTATTGTTAATATCATACTTGTAATTTCCATCATAAATTTGTATGATCTAGACTCCTACTATATATTGGAGTAATATCTTTTATAGTTGTAACATTGAACCTTATAACGCTGATATTGATACTAATAATGAAGAGTTTCCTTAGTGTGACACCATCGTTTTGTCTTCAAAGATTCGCGTTCCCAATAATAAATTTTAACCATCTAAGCAAACATCTAGATCATGAGTGACTTTCTTTATCCTTTTATTATCTTTTAATACATTTTGATTCTCGCTAGATGACTCTTAATTGAACGTGAAATACATGAAACCTTTCAAATCATACAACTATTTACATATGATTTTTGTGTATTTTTTTAAATTTTATTTAATATAAATAATATTGTAAGTTTTGGCGAAAAATTCAATAAGTAATTCTCACTTAAAATAGAGCAAAATAACCTAATCCATAGTGCCATTCCATTTATGAGCAAAATAAAGTATGGGTGTATGATATGCTTACAAACCAACTTGCTTGAATAGATATATAGAAACTAAAAAGATAAATCCAGATCAATCTAATGGTTAAGGTACAAACTTTTATGTGTAGATTAAACGTATGATATAAGTCTGATTCTGTATGTGCCAAGTGCAAACAAGCCCATATTTGAACCATCCATTCGAACTTTAGCTCACATGTTGCAAGCTAGTTCATCTACTAAGGCAATGGAGTTTATTTCTAGGATAGCCAACTTCCTATTTGATGCATGCGCATGTCGGTTGGGTCTCCCTCATGTGGGGGGACCCACCAACTTTTCTTTTTATTTGTTTAAGAAAAGAAAAGAAAAGAGTGGAGACATAATTATTAGGAAAGAAAAATAAAATAAAATAATGTGTGTTTGTGTGTGTATGTGTGCGTGAGTCTTCAGAAGAGAGGGTGAGAGAGAGTTCCTCAACCAGAGGGTTTACCGAGAGCTTCATGCGAGGGAGAAAGAGAGAGTTTAATCTTTGTAGTCCAGATTTGAGAGCCAAACATTGACGGAATTAGCTCAAATTTGGATATGTTGTTCGTGAGGCTGAGACCTACGTGGTGATGGTTCTCGTTCGTTGAGACTCTCCTCCGATTCTCCAATTGCGGTTAGGGTTTCTTGGCCCCATTTGTATTGTTTCACCTTTGTGGTGTTGAAATACTCTTGTATTGAGTATATGAGCCTCTAGTGTGTAACTAGAGAGAAACTATATTGTATGTCTGCTATTCTTGGTGATTAGTGGAGGAGTTTGGGTCGTCCGTGGTTTTTTCCCGATTTGGGTTTTCCACGTAAATCTTGGTGTGTTGTTTTATCATTCCGCATTAGAATATTTGTCTGGATATAATGCTGGTTGTTGTTGGATTAAATTTGTAAAATTAGGGGAATATTTTTGATCCTGGATTGATCTAGTTAGAGGCGAAGTGCTGCCCGATTTTCCCCAACAGCGCAGAACAGGCCAATGTTGTTTTGAGTGATGGGATGAAGAAATGGAAGACAAAATAGAAAGTATAGGGGATGGATACTGATGGATGATGCAAAATGCAGGATAGGAACCGATAGAATGCGATCTACGCCGAGGCGTAAAGGAGGTGCCACTAGCAAACGAAACAGATCAGGATTGACAATGTTCACCACTAAGGCCTAAATGACGAACCGCCAGCCAAGGATAAAAGAACTTTGGGATAGAAAAGCTCACCATCAAGACCTAAAGATATCACTAGTTGAGGATAAAGGACTTTTTGACTCACCATTGAAGAGTAATCCATTCTTTAAAGATAAAGAGACTAAGGATTAATCCACTCTCCGAAAATATTCACTTAAACTGAGCAAACTCTCGTATGTATGTTCATTCATCAAATCAACAAGTCTGCGTTATAATTAAGATTTTGCCTCGTTATATAAAAGGACTCGACATATAAAATAGGCAAAACATTAAAGGCTCCGGAACTACCCAACTATGGGCATAATAACCTGAATTTTTCAGCTGTTCAAGTTACGAATAGGTTAGTATCCATCGGGCTCGAGTTTATAGTGAACGAGATTTGAGGGGATTGTCATTATTTTGGCACCGTGGATTATTAGCATAATAATATATTTGGAGACGCCCTATAGTTGAAATTCAGGTACAATAAAGTCACAATTATGTGAATTCAGGACCCGATTGTTGGAAAATTGACACGTGGTAGCCGTGGATGACAAGTGGCATTGAATACCACCTGCTCCTCAACGTGGCAACCGCCCCCACCTTCTCCACCGATTAACTCCCCCAGTATCTCTTCTCTCCGCTATTTTCTTACGTGGTGACTAGATAGCTGAGGAATTAAGGAATATTGGAACTATAATATTGCCTCTAAGAAAGAAAAGAAGAAGAAAATTGACAAGTCACCAACCTTTTCAAGTGGAATAACTCTTATATGCTGAGAATGCAGGAGAGTCTAATGTATTACGACCTTCGATTTGGATAGATCCCACATGATTTGAGAGCTAAGAGCGACGTTTTCATTGAACAACTTAAATTTCTAAAATAGTTGAAATCGATTTGACAAAATTTTACATGATGTGAAAGCACGAGGTTTTTTGAATTCAAATTCTTTTTGCCCTCGTATTTGACACATTTATTGTGCATTTCTAAGCTTAGTCGTGGGCCAAAATCCAACATGCGCAAGGTGGAAAATAAAATTACGACATGTAATAATTTACGCTTTTGGAATAGGTGGTGATAGTCTCCCGAAGAGTTACAAGGTGCACTAGACTCATATCATCATATGCACCCCGTACACTAAAAAATACTCCTTGGAATTGCCCAGAGATTATGCCCCAAGCATGTTTGGATGGAATATGCGCATCGTGAAAAGCATAGCGTTTCTACTTCTCACAACTCACCAAGTGCAAACTATTCTATTTTGTAGTTATCCCACTTGAATTTGGCTTACTCCTAGATTGTGAAATTCAACGAGTTACTCTATAAATTCGAGATCACCGATGGAAAATTAATTTTCTGTTCACAAGGAGGACAACAAAGGTGTGACCGGATAGATCAAACCTACAAGGGGTAGAGTGGTCATTTTCCCGAGAAATGTTTGATTATGGTTGTGGGATCCATCCGATTCCGGTGCAATCCCCATCGATTGTCCCAAGAGCAATGAATTTAGAGTTGTATTATTGTGGGAGCCATGAGTTCTTGCTTGGCATTAAGTGTGGCACAAAGGACATCCCCATCCTAGGACCAAGTATTGGCCGTCTGATCTTCCACGTCATCACCACGGCGGATCACCACCATTGATCTCTGACTAATCGGCAAAGCGGGTTCCAATCTCCTCTTCCCTCTCCCAATTTCATGCTATAAATAGGTTCATCCCTAGGCCTAAAGCGCGATACCAAGACCAAGGTTCACAAGGAAGATAACAAGCCACAATCCACACAAAATCCATTCCACTGTTCCTCTATCTTATACACCATCGTCTATCGCGTCACCCTCCTTCATTTATAACCCCAAATGGCGTCCAGTGAGATTGAACTCACCAAGCCAGAATCCGCAAAACACAAAACGACCGTCGAGGCCCTTTACGGGGCATTGGCTATCGGAAACTCCGACAAGGTGGCCAAGCTCCTGGCCAGCGATCTCGAATGGTGGTTCCACGGGCCGCCCAGTTGCCAGCACATGATGCGGGTGCTCACTGGGGAATCAGACTACTCGGCCTTTCCTTTCCGTCCACGTACCACAACGGCTTTAGGCGATGACTGCGTGGTCGCCGAGGGGTGGGAAGGGGCGCACGCATATTGGGTCCATGTTTGGACGCTGAAGAACGGGATAATCACGCAGTTCAGGGAGTATTTCAACACGTGGCTCACCGTGAGAGAGGTGTCGTCACCAAGGTGGGAGGCCGCAGGGGCAAGCCATACGCTGTGGCAGAGCCAGCCAAGCGACCGCTTCGACCGGTCGTTGCCGGGACTTTTGCTCCCAATATGAGGAGTGGTGTGCATGAATTCTGGTGGTTGGGAATGAAAATGTTAGGGTTGGCGTGTGTGTCCGTGTGTTCAATACGTTTGACAAGAAATATCAAGTTGAAGGCAAGTGGGAAGAGTTGTAGTCAAAGAAGTGTCCATTATGTGAATGTTCATGTCGTCTTACTTTACCTCAAGACTCGATCCAAGTCTCCTAGTCTCCTACATGGGATTATCAAACATACTTTTTAAAATGGAAACGACATTGGTCCCAATGACGAAATCCAATGTACGTAACGGAGAACATAGCTGGCGAATTCGCGGGATGGTGACCCTAGGAGAATTCCTCGCCACCGGAGGGCCACCTACCTCTAATCTAGGTCGCTTGAGGGTAGCGACCTCCGATCTGATGTCATGACCTCAATCGTAATTGCAATAGTGAGGGGCGACGCAATGGCAACCCGCAATGAAGGACAAAACATGAACGTAAATTTTAGTCGACAATATTAATGCATAATCTCAATGGCAACATCATACACGAGATGACGAATGGAGTGGTAGTTCAATGCAAAATGATTTGGTGTCGTACTATTCAAAATGGGCATTTTCCTCACGGAGAAAGTAAAGTTTACTAGAAAGTCGATCTTCATAATCAGACGGGTCATGGAGGACAGACATTGAAATGGGGGACAGACATTGAGCTATCTCTTAAATTGTTGCAGAAGCAAGTTCTAAAGAATGGGTTTGCCTGACTGAGTGAAACACTCTTTACAAGAAGGAAGAAAAGATATTATTTTTGTCAATGGTAATTTTGAATCCCTCAGCTTTGAAAGAATTTTCCTGTTGTGAACGAGAGCGGTCCCGTGAGATCCACGGTTTAAACAAGATGGCCGCTTCAGATCTCAGGCCCAAGACCAGCTGATGTGACCGCCTCTGCCAACAAAGAGATTGTCCGGTGTATAGAATATAAAGCCAAAATAAGGAATATTACGAGAAAATCATGAGCAAAGTCTTTTTTTAACTTGAAAAGGATCGGATGAAATATAGAATATTTATAACAACAGGATATGTGTAGCGTTTCTGAAACCCGAGATGAAGAAGCTAGAAGCCCATCCTGGCTTGCTCGCTGGGCGGGGGTGCAAGAAGAGAGCACAGTAATGTGGGCAAACTTTGGATTTGGCTGCGCCTGAATCCACGCGTTGCCGTTTTGACCCCATCTCCTCCCTTCGAGACAGCAATCTGCTTCGGTCCATGCCTCGAGTCCACTTGCAGACTGGCTCATCACGGTTCCAGATCCAACCGAGGCACATCGCCAGTCCCCCGCCCGCTTCTCTCCCGACAATTTTGAAGCACTCTTTGACTAGATCGACAGTTTTATAGGATCTTTCTGTGTGCTTCTCCCTGACTTCTGACACGCGAGCATTTTCTTGTCTTGGAACGAAACAACGTACCGGAGGTTCTGTAAGGTATAATTGACCAAGAAAGTGGCCAAAGGTGATCCAATCCTAGCGTTACGAGAACTTCTAAGAAATTTAGGGTTTTCATGTGCACTCTTGAATATCATGTGGAGTCTTCTGTGATTTATGGGGAAGGTTGGGTCATTGGGGCCGACATTGGTTGATCCAGGAAGGTAGGGTCGTTATTTGAGGAGTTCGTGTGTGCGTAGGAATTTCCTCCTCTTTCATCGGCATCATCCAACTCAAGTTGTTGTGAGATACCGTCGCACCAACACAACGTGGCACAAGAGCATAGCTTCATCATGCAGTTTGAGTGCATTGAGCGTGATTTGCACTCGTTGCTTAGCAGAACAATTTTCGTGGTGTACCCGATACAAACACTAAATGAACCCAGATAATAAAGAGGGTACATGCATGGTTACAATGAAATACCTTTATAATTCATGCAACCGCACGAGATGCTATGCATATTATGACAATAACATAATATGTGAAAAATGTTCCAAATTGAGAAGTCTTGTGAGGCTAGAGGAACTTCCCCGGCTGGTCTTCCAAGCCCAAAAAGTGAAAATATATATATATATATATATATATATATATATATATATATATATATCTGTACTTCTTTTAGAATGTTGGGCTTAGCCCAATCCTAAAAGGCCCCTCCGGTCCCTTCATCAACGTTTTCTTCATTTCAGCAAAGGAAATATTGTCCATAGAATATCCATGTGATTTAAGATCTAAGACTATTGATACCAAAATTTTGATTTTCTTTTTTCATTTATATATTACACAAAAATTGAGAATTAATTTTACTAAAAATATTTCCTTATGCATTGCATTTTGGACTGGCAAATGAATCAAGCTTAAATTGAAGAGCGACGGACTTGAGCCCACATGAAAAATTCAACTAGCCCATGGTAATGTCACTATTTGGCAGAAAATTCAAAGAGTCCTAACTCATTGGGACTCTTTAATATTCTGAAAATTAAGAGTTTTAAATAATTAAAACTCCTAAATTTAAAATTTCTAATATAATGGCCTTAATCTAATCCTAACTTAGCTAGGTTTGATCTAATGATCCATAATAACTCCTACTCCTACTGAGACTAGAATTGGTGTTAACTCTATATAAGTAAATTTGGCTCTAGTGTTAAGGAGGTTAGCAATTTTGAGGGGGCCATTCATCATAATATATGGCCACAAGGGAGAAAAGGCCACAACAGATAGAGAAATCGTGGAGAGTTCCCTTCATTGAAGATACACGTCAGTATTGGAGGCTTCGTGGTGAAGGCAGCTTCAATACGAAAGAAGAATTGTGAGGAAGGAGAAAGGAGAGTTGATGTCCAGCAAGAGTCCACGATTGGGTGTGGAAAATTCAACCAAAAAAGGTGAACTCCATCAATGACCCACAAAGTCACGTGCAGGGAGAATTAATTTTCTTTCTCGTGAAGATCTGTGGACGGTTCCTCCACTCTTTGACGGAAGCGGAAAGCTTTGATGTTTCTACCATCCTTGTTATGTGGCTAACCCCCTTGAAGACGTCGCTTCCTTCGATCCAGCTGTAATTTTTTTGGCCCACACCACCCATCCAGTGACGGTTGGTGAATGAAGAAGCTCTAAGACGAGCTGTCCATATTGGCACGATCCTGGCCGCTGCCATTGTGGCACTTCAAGAGACATCATCGAACCTCCTGAGGCGCAAGCAATCAATCCGACGAGTCTTAGTCCAACGAAGCCATTGCCCACTTTGTTTGTTCTTTCTTTGCGGGTCTTTGGCGAGCACTTTGCTCAACGTCCTTGCTGTTTTTGCATGCCAACACCAGCTCGTGTGGCAACGAGCTATTGCAACTAGCCCCACCGCTGCACTGCCCTTGCACCATCGCCGCCGCCGCTCGCCCAGCTCAATCATGAGGTGCTGTCCAGCTCAGTTTCAGCCTCAATTCAGCTCAAATTTTGGTAATGCCTTTACCCTTATTAAGATCGATTTGTTTGGGATAAAAAAAAATGCTATTTGGATACCATTTTGATGCTGTTTTATGATGTTTTGCATGCCTTTTTTGTCCAAATCGAGGCTGTATTTGCATGTTTTATGAGCACTAACCTGTGCAGATTTTTGCGGCAGCATAGAGGTAATTTCCTCAACTTTTGATTGTAAATCAATCCTTATTTGATTAAAAACTCGCATATATGTTTTTGATTATTTAATGACGTATATGATTTGCAATAGAAAAGAAAAAAAAGACAAAAAATTTTTTATCAAAAAGGTAAACTTTTATCAATCATTAAAATTGAACCCTTTTAGATGTTACTCGTGGCATATTCTCTTCAATACAACTGTGTATGCCGCCTTATGGGCCCCAAGCTGGAGTTGCTTGAAATGATTTACGTCATAGGATATCAAAAATTGGCGATGTTTTCATGATTGATTTTAGTTCATGTTTTAGCAAGAAAAACTAAAAGTTGAAGTTATCGATGAATAAAAAATCTTATTTTTTTGGGTGCTTAACTTTCATAGCTAAACTTGGCATAATTTTTCTGAATTAAAAATCATAAATCCAAACCCAAATATGTTCTATCCGTGGCCATTCGGATATGATTATTTCGGATCAATAAAAGGGAAAGTTAGTCAATTCAATCTATAAACATTTAGATTTGATTCATTATCTTCTCAAATCAATTTTTGGGTTTGAGAAAGTGGATTTTTTTTTTGAAAAAATTCAAGAGGAATATCCATGGATTGCATTGTGGTTATTATGTTTTCGATATTCATTGATTATCATGTTTGCTTTGAATATTATCTTATCTTGTTTGAACTTTCATAAAAAATATCTGAAAATTTTAGTAAGATGTGGTTTCCTAGAAATTCGATTTAATTGAAATTTTAGAAAAAGATAAGCTTCTTAAAAAACTTATCTCATTGGAAACTCGGAATGAAAATCAAGATAAGGAATTGTCCATGCATATCCTAAAAAGTTCGAAAATTTCAAAAAATACTAGAAAAAATTATGCTCATTATCTCAAGCATATCCATAGTTTGCACATATCATGCATATCCATATTTTGCATATCTCATGCATTTTACATTTGCATATCACGTTGCATATGTTATGTTTGCATGCCACATGCCATCTTTGCATGCCCGCATATCTCACATCATCTTTGCATGCATGTCATCTTCACATTATTTGCATATCACATGTCATATTGACGTGTTCGCATATCTTATGCATATCCATGTTTGCATGTTCACTTTTGCATATACATGTTTGCATATCTTTATTTGCATATCCATGTCATAATCATATGTCGCATATTCGCATGTTTTCATATGCTGTTTTCACATATCATATGTTATTCATACACACGATCTTCACGTATCACTTATGAATTGCGTTTCATATTTTAAAAATCATTATTTTTGCATACACCATGCATATTATCACGTGTTTCGTATGTTGCACATCCATGTTGCATTTTATTTGCCGTGTTTTTTGCATCTTTAATAAAATCGGATGCATAATTATTTGCATGTTGCTCATTGTCTTCCATTGCATCTTTATTATTGATTCATTTCATTGCATTTTTATCATTCATGCATGCACTTTAAAAAAAATGAAAACACAAAAAAGAACACCTCACTTGAGCGTAAAAGTTAACCAAACCTGGGTTGCTGACTTAGGATATTCCATGAAATTTAAAGTACCGAAAGGACATTAGTTTTAATTAACTAGTGTAATTAAGTCCCCGAATCCCTTAATCTCTGGTTCATAGAAGTAAGATATTTCTCCCGATATCTTTCTTAGGTTTCTAATCAACCTACCAAGAATAATTAGTAGAGATTCCAAAACATCTGAACATTAATTTTAAAACCAAAATTTGATTTTTGATAAGACTTGAGAGAGTCTGTATTAGGTTAGCCATTTGATAAACCTAATAATCCATTAATCTTAAGAAAACTATTCTTTTTTTTTTAGGTCGCGATAAAGACATGATTAAGTTCTATTAGCCAAGCATGCCTTATACATATATACATATGTCAATGAGCCTGGATTACCACCCTTGTGAAAGGTTCTCATTTATCGCTGTAATTTTCGATTTATGTTGTAATCTTTCTTATCAATTCAAATATCAGCTCATACCATCCTTGAGTGTGGATTACCGCCCTTTCGCATGGTTCTACTTTTATATCACAATTTAAAGATAAGTACATACCTCCTCCATGGATGGTTTCACTTTCTGTCTTGCTATGTTTATTATTTTACATATTGCATGTGCCTTCCATTTAATCTACGTCTGCACTTATGAGTTATTTTAGGCTTCCTCTTGATTAAATTCTTTTTAATCTTCATATCAACTAACCTAACGTTAACATTATAGGAATTCGTTCGAATTCTTAGATTACTTTGACTATTACTAAGACATAGAATTAACTAAACTTGGGCACCTTATTTCTATACTCACAAATGTAGACGTTATATATACCTACATACAAATGTGTATCCACTCTCAATCGCACACTACCGAAACCTTTGACTGCCAAAAAAGAAGACTGCATCTCCTTGAATAGGAAGGCAGCCTAAATCAACATGAAACATTGACTACACATTGGATCTTCCAGTGTGGAAGTCATCAAAGTATCCGAAGCAAAGATTTGATATAATACCTTGAGGGTCATGTTAAATTAATGGTAATTTCGGAAATTTTTTCAAAGCTTATCGTATGCTATAAAAATAAAAACTAATACCAACAAAAATTTCAAATCGGTATACTCGTGCCTCATTTATTTCAAGATAATTTTCATGTCACCAAAAATTCCAAGAACTACTAGCATGGCAATCTACCAAAATCTTAGGGCAAAATTGGGGGTAAATATGCTACATCTACACCAGCTTGAGATTTTTTGTGATGGCAGAATCAATCTGAGGTGAATGTGGCAAATGCGTACTGGTTTGGGATTCTCATGTGACAAGAAAATCAGTTTGAAAAAAAATATAGCACAGATGCTCCGATTGAAATTTTTTGTTGACATTTAACCATTAAAAATAGGAAGTTTTCCATATCAAGTAAGCAACTTCACTAGAATGTATACCTTATATCGTCTCGATAAATGTTAATTGTCGTCAAATTAATTTCCCTAGTGCCATAATAGCACCGATTAATAGGGACCCATAGAAGAATTTAGACAAATTGGGAAAAAGGCAGCCACTTAGAAATGTTTGAAAGTTGCCAAAGTCGGTGGTGACTCTTGGTTCTTCAAAATTTGGTCTCCTTTTGGCTTCTTTTCATGCCTGTCTTGGGGGATTTTTCTTGAACCAAGTTAACTTTTGAATGTGTTGTTCTGGTTCCAACTGTACCACATGAATACCCAGCTCACCATCCCAGGTCGATTCAAGGATTTCAGGAAGGTATCATATGATGACAGCTCGGATACACGTCTCCCCATTTTTACCTTTTCCCATTCTCGCTCTTTGAATATTCATTTCTCAAAGCATAAAGCTGGGCCAAGGAATGGCCTCCCTCATTGTTTATCCTGTAAATTTTGGGAGGTTGAACTTTCCAAAGTTTTTTTTTAAAAAAAAAAAGCAAAAAGCAAAAAGATCGCGGGACAGGATTAGATACTTGTAAGGCTGACAAACGTATGGGCTGCCTTTCTTAATCGAGTGTCTCCTGAGTTTGGTCTTAGTATCAATGGAAATTAATTTTCCGGACACGTAGTGAGAGGAATATTAACGTATTAGGAAATTGACAGTATATCCTTTAATCAAGGAACTGTAGATATATGAGGTCTAGGATCTGGTTGCCACTTGTCTTGATACGAGACTTGGTCAGAGCGAGTTGTCCATGTTTATAAGTCTCATATTAGAATCACCATAGTCTCAAGGGTCGTGAGAGACATCCATTGGAACTGGTAAATTGCTACTTCAAAGCTCGTTGGATGGCTTTTCAGATAGATTCATATGTTATTGGATAACCGGTACTTTTGAATTTCAGGATTTGTTATTGAAGATATTAACGCTATTGGAGAGAGTGACTTTTTGTGCCTCGCAACAAACATGCATGAACCATTTATTAAATAAAACAACACCAGCACGTGAGTTACCTTGAGACCAAGTCCTACACGTCTGTTTTGCTGATCCTATTTTTTAGGAGTTCTTGTTTTATTTGTTAGTCTGTTAGCTAGCCATTAGCTTTTTCTGTTATGTTGATCCTATTTTTGTGGGATTTTGAGTTAGTGGATTTGTTGTTTAGTGTTGCAAGTGGAGAACGTGCAGGTGCCTTTCTTTGAGTTAATAGTCCATGTAAAAGGCCCTGATTTGCTTTTTGAATAAAGTGTTCTTCTTCAGCATTTTTCCCTTCCATTGTTTCACTCTCTCTAGAGGTTATTCAACCATTTTTTGCCGCTTGTTCTTTCTACAATCTGGTATCAGAGCTAGGTTCTGGGTATTTTGGTGAGTATTTCTATTGCCAAGATGGGTGATCTTCAAGTCGTTGGTGGAACCAAGAAACTCAACAACCAAAACTACAATACTTGGTCTACTTGCATGATGTCTTACATGCAGGGCCAAGATTTGTGGGAGGTTGTAAATGGAAATGATGTGAGACAACCAGAGGCTGAAGATGCGAATGGGACATTGCGGAAGTGGAAGATTAAAGCGGGCAAAGCCATGTTCGTTTTGAAGACAACGATTGAAGAGGATGTGCTAGAGCATATCCAGGAGGGGGAAACTCCCAAAGAAGCTTGGGATACGTTCGCTAAACTGTTCTCTAAGAAGAATAATACGAAGCTCCAACTCTTAGAGAGTGAGTTGTTGTCGGTGGCGCAACGCGACATGACGATCGCACAGTACTTCCACAAAGTGAAGACGTTATGCCGAGAGATTACTGAGTTGGATCCGGAGGCTCCTATTAGCGATACCAGGATGAAGCGGATCATCATCCATGGTTTGAAGCCAGAATTCAGGAGTTTCGTTGCTGCAATACAAGGATGGCAAACTCAGCAGTCGCTTGTAGAATTCGAAAATTTGCTAGCTGGTCAAGAAGCCTTAGCTAAGCAAATGGGAGGAGTCTCATTGAAGAATGAAGAAGAGGCACTCTATGCCAATAAAGGCAGGTGGAATTCCAAGCAACATGCCGACGGTGGATCCAAAAAGTACAATGACAAGGCGAGAAGTTATCAAGGTGAAGGAAGCATTCGTGCAGGGAGAGGTTCTAAGAACCATGGCAGTGGCCAAAAGTTTGAAGGGAAGTGCTACAATTGTAAGAAAAAGGGTCATATAGCGAAGGACTGCTGGTCAAAGAAGAAGGTCGTAGAGAGTAACGCCGCTACTTCTAAAAGTGAAGACGAATGGGATGCCGAGGCTCTCTTTGCTACGGAAGAAGAGGAGCTAGCCCTTACAACAACAACATTCAATCAAATCAATTATGAGGATGATTGGATCGTGGACTCAGGCCGCTCAAACCATATGACCGGTGATAAAGAGAAGCTGCAAAACTTGTCAGAGTACAAGGGAAGTCGGGTGGTGGTGACAGCAAATGACTCAAAGTTACCGATAGCTCACATCGGTAATACGATAGTCTCTCCCCAATGTGGTGATACCGGGGTGCCACTCCAAAATGTCTATCACGTTCCAGGTATGAAAAAAAATCTTCTCTCGGTAGCACAATTAACATCTTCTGGCCATTTTGTCATGTTTGGTCCACAAGATGTGAAGATATATCGGGACCTTGAGATTACAGAAGAACCGATAATGAAGGGACGAAGATTGGAGTCAATCTACGTGATGTCTGCAAAAATAGCGTATGTAGATAAGACGAGAAGAAACGAGACAGCAGAATTGTGGCACATGCGGCTAAGTCACATTAGCTATTCCAAGCTAGATGTGATGATGAAGAAGTCGATGTTGAAGGGACTTCCACAACTTGAAGTGAGAACAGACAGTGTATGTGCAGGCTGTCAATATGGGAAAGCGCATCAGTTGCCGTATGAAGAGTCCAAATTTAAAGCGAAGGAACCATTAGAGTTGATTCACTCTGATGTGTTTGGACCAATTAAGCAAGCCTCCATTGGTGGGATGAAGTACATGGTGACCTTCATTGACGATTTCTCGAGATACGTATGGGTTTGCTTTATGAAGGAAAAATCTGAAACTCTTTCAAAGTTCGAAGAGTTCAAGAAGGTAGCGGAAGCGGAGGTTGGTAAAAGAGTTCATTGTCTACGCACCGATAACGGGGGAGAGTACACTTCACATGAGTTCTCAGATTTTCTTCGAGAGTGCAGAATACGTCATCAATTTACATGTGCCAGTACTCCGTAGCAAAATGGAGTATCGGAAAGGAAGAACAGGCATTTGGCAGAAGTGTGTCGAAGTATGCTTCATGCAAAAAATGTTCCGGGACGGTTTTGGGCGGAAGCGATGAAGACTGCGGCCTTCGTGATCAATAGGCTACCTCAACAAAGGTTATGTTTCCTTTCACCTTTTGAAAAAATATGGAACATGAAGCCTGCTGTTGGTTATTTTCGAGTCTTTGGATGCGTATGCTATGTATTTGTACCCGATCACTTACGTAGCAAGATTGAGAAAAAGGCTGTTATGTGCATCTTTGTAGGATACGACAGTCAAAGGAAAGGGTGGCGATGTTGCGATCCAATAACCGGGAAGTGTTACACATCTCGGAATATGGTGTTTGATGAAGCTTCCTCGTGGTGGTCCCCAAACAATGAAGTACTACCAGACTCAAATGTTTTTAAGGAAGTTTCACAATTCCAATTGACTTCAGGGGAAACACATGTTGTAGATGAAGATGGAGATGTTGAAGAAGGCATAGCTCAAAATCCTTGGCAAACAGGAGTATACCAAAGGCCAAGCGAAGAAGAGGAGCCAAGTGGAGCAAGAACACCAACTGCGCTTAGAAGATCAACAAGAGCTAGAAAGCTAAACCCCAAGTATGCAAATGCCGCCATAGTAGAAGAAGCAGATGCAAAAGAACCAGAGACATTTGAGGAAGCGTCGCAGAGTCCGGAGTGGATTAAAGCTATGGAAGAGGAAATTGCTGCATTAGAGCAAAACCAGACTTGGGAGCTCGCACCAAAGCCAAGAGATGTGAAGCCTATTTCTTGTAAATGGGTGTGCAAGATAAAGCGTCGCACAGATGGATCAATAAAGAGGTATAAAGCTCGTCTGGTAGCCCGAGGGTTCTCTCAACAATATGGACTAGACTATGATGAAACGTTTAGTCCAGTTGCAAAGTTTACAACTGTACGAGTCCTACTAGCACTTGCAGCTAGCAAAAGTTGGAACTTGTGGCAAATGGACGTGAAGAATGCATTTTTGCATGGGGAGCTAGATCGAGAGATTTACATGAGCCAAGCGATGGGCTTTCAAAGTCAAGATCATCCTGAATATGTGTGTAAGCTCCGAAAGGCGCTTTATGGGCTGAAACAAGCACCGAGGGCCTGGTATGGTAAGATTGCCGAATTTCTTACTCATAGTGGTTATTCCGTGACATCTGCGGATTCTAGCTTGTTTGTCAAAGCTAAAGAAGGAAAGCTAGCTATTGTACTGGTGTATGTGGATGATTTAATCATCACGGGAGATTGTGAAGAAGAAATTCTCCAAACGAAGGAGAATCTGTCAGTTCGTTTTCAGATGAAAGAACTTGGACAGCTCAAGCATTTCCTTGGTTTAGAGGTCGACTGTACTCATGAAGGAATATTTCTCCATCAGCAAAAGTATTCCAAAGACTTGTTGAAGAAGTTTGGAATGCTTGAATGCAAGCCAATCTCGACGCCGATGGAACCAAACACCAAAATGTGTGCTCATGAAGGAAAAGATTTAGAAGACGCTACCATGTACCGGCAATTGGTGGGTAGTCTTATCTACTTAACTTTGACAAGACCGGATATTTCTTTTGCAGTTGGTGTGATGAGTCGCTACATGCAAAGTCCAAAGAAGACTCATTTGGAATCAGTTCGTCGAATCCTGAGGTATATCAAGAATACGCTTGGCTATGGTATTATGTACAAGAAAGGTGGAGATTGTAGACTAGTTGGCTATTGTGATGCTGACTATGCAGGTGACCATGATACTCGGCGTTCAATTACCGGGTATGTTTTCATGCTTGGGTTCGGAGCAATTTCTTGGTGTAGCAAAAGACAACCAACAGTGTCTTTGTCAACAACGGAAGCAGAATACCGGGCAGCAGCGATGGCAGCTCAAGAAAGCACTTGGCTTACGCAATTATTGAAAGAGTTGCATCAGCCAAGAGAGTATGGTATCTCTTTGTACTGCGACAACTTGTCGGCAATACGATTGGCGGAGAATCCAGTTTTTCATGCAAGAACTAAGCATGTAGAGGTGCATTATCATTTTATCAGAGAGAAAGTCTTGCAAGAAGAAATTAACTTGGAGCATGTCAAAATAGAAAACCAAGCTGCAGATTTATTTACAAAAGGCTTAAGTGGCAACAAGTTTGAAAGTTTCTGTCATCAGCTTGGTATTGTGAAAAGAGTAGAAGCTGGTGTTGAGGGGGAGTATTAAATAAAACAACACCAGCACGTGAGTTACCTTGAGACCAAGTCCTACACATCTGTTTTGCTGATCCTATTTTTTAGGAGTTCTTGTTTTATTTGTTAGTCTCTTAGCTAGCCATTAGCTTTTTCTGTTATGTTGATCCTATTTTTGTGGGATTTTGAGTTAGTGGATTTGTTGTTTAGTGTTGCAAGTGGAGAACGTGCAGGTGCCTTTCTTTGAGTTAATAGTCCATGTAAAAGGCCCTGATTTGCTTTTTGAATAAAGTGTTCTTCTTCAGCATTTTTCCCTTCCATTGTTTCACTCTCCCTAGAGGTTATTCAACCATTTTTTGCCGCTTGTTCTTTCTACACCATTTTTCATAAGCTAGGAATGTAGAGCTTTCTCTCCCCTTTTATAATCCCATGGAAATCTTTCTTGGTAAGCGTATGGCCATATGCAAAAGAACCAGTAATCGATCATCCCAGCAAGTATTTAAACAAGTTTGTGTCAAGTAAATAGATAAAGATTCTTGCTTCATGAGTTAGTGTCTCATCTAGTCAACCCTAAATGTGCCGCTCTTCTCAAATTCCAAGGCTTCCCCTAATAATTTGAGTTAGATGTGCTTGCCCTACTTCATGTTATTAGGAGAGAGAGAGAGTCGACCTTCGCTGTTTTGTCCTTGCATTATTGAACGAAACTATATTTTATTGGTAACAATACACCGACCTTCGCTCGTGTCCTTTATGTGAATGGAACTATATTGTTGAGTACGACTAGTGTGCCGGTCCAAAAGTGGCTTTCGACTTTTTCCTCCTCTTTTTATCGGATTCAATACAAGCCCTTTGACTTTCATGACATGAATTGCCTGGAGTCAGCATTTCCGCAAGAGACTAAATAGATTTGAAGTTTTTGTTCACGGGTCAAAGTACATGGGAAGTGGATCTTGAAGTAGGTCATCAACTTAGGTAGCGAATCAACAGCTAAATTCTATATGTGACTGTAGTAAGATCCATGTTCATAGGCATAAGTAAATTAGGGGACGTGCGATTCTTTTCATATCATATTTGACAATAGTCTTTACACACCACATCTGCTTATGAAACGGACCAATGAGACCACCGCGACAGTAAATGATAGAGTAGAATAGAATGTTATGTCCAAATAATATTGATTTTCCTACGTCATAATTCATTAGTATTCATTTAAGAAGGACATTCAAAGGATATGATTAGAAATAGATCTCCCTTAGCGAGCCAATTAAAAGAATGCTACTAACTGTTTATTAAAAAACAAGTGAACACTGACAAAAGCTCCATGGCAAAGCAGAGAATCCTGAAGGGGGAAGAGACACTTTCTACAGACCAACACAATTTCTTGAGGTTGTTATCCCACCATCCACAACAAGGTTGTGCCCGCTAACATACTTGGACTCATCACTTGCCAGATACAAAGCGGCCTCAGCAATGTCCCTCGCCCTTAGTGTTGCTCCTTTCAAGTTGGCAAGTCCACTCACAAACACCTCCATCTTCTCGACCTCTCTCTCACTGGGCACCCCAAAACTCATGCCCTCATCTTCCTCCTCCTCATCGCCGCTCCTCCACGCGTTGACGAGCATCGACGTCGCCACGCCGAATGGCGATATGCAGTTGACCCTGATCCCAAACCTGCCGAGCTCGCACGCCGTGTTCTTGGTGAGCCCCACGATGGCATGCTTCGAAGCCGTGTAAGCGTGAGGGCCGAGCCCTCCCATGACCCCGGCCACACTCGCCGTGGAGATTATGCACCCGCTCCTCCTTGGCACCATGACGCGGGCCGCGTGCTTTATCCCCAGTGCTGAGCCTCTCACGTTGATGTTCATCACGCGTTCGAACTCCCCCACGTCGAAATCGATGATGCTCTTGCGCTTCGATTGGTTCCCAAGCAACCCAGCATTGTTGAACATGACGTCAAGGCGTCCGTAGCGGGAGACCGTGCAGTTCACCAAGTTCTCGACATCCTCTTCCGAGCTAACGTCGCAGTGGACGAAGGTAACAGAAGGAGAGAGTGAGTTGGCGAGCGCGTTCCCGAGAAGATCCTCGATATCGGCGATGACAACCTTCGCCCCATGCCTCGCGAAGAGTCGAACCGTGGCCTCTCCAATTCCTTTTGCTCCACCGGTTACAATTGCTATTTTCCCTTCCAACCTACATGAGAAAAGTACTGGCATTCAATATGGTTGGGACTATAGCAATGGAAGGTTGCTGTCATGCATTCTGCATTCAAAAGATGAAATGTACAGTATCTTTCTATGCATGGTAAGCACATAGCTTGTGAAAATCAATGCGAGCTAGTGCATTTCTTGCCAGAATATTGTATGAATGATGCCATGATGGCCTTTTTACCTTCTAGGGCCAGGAGTCGTATTCTCATTTCCCAGCATCAGACTGATTTCCTGGACCAACTTTTCGGGCAAAACTTGAGCAGTCATGGTGTGGAGAGAGAGAGAGAGAGAGAGAGAGAGAGAGAGAGAGAGAGAGAGAGAGAGATGTGGCAATGTTTGACGGGAGAAAGGGGAGGATTTTATAGGAGGTGGAGGCGTGAGCTGACTGGGTTCCTTCTGTCCTTTCGTGGCGTCTTCCACGAAGCTGGCCTTGACTTTTTAGTCCTCTGCTTGCACGTCAAGGGCTCTAGTGAAGGACGAAATGTGGGCCATTTGGAAAGAAGTGTTCTTTCACATGACCAGCGTCTACAAAACGTATCATCAAAATCCCATTCGAGCACATTAACCAATTTCTACCGGATAAGATTTGCCTTATTACTTGAACCTCAGATCATTACCGTCTGGGGATCAACAACCGCGATTGACTTGTCCATTTGAACACAGTTTGAATTAGGAGTGACCGGTTTTTAGTCCGATCCCATTTAGAAATTAGGAATCAACCATAAGGACTGGTCTCAGTTTCTAGGACCAATAGTCTTGGACTTGATTGGTTTAGTGAATTTCTAGGTAGTCTAACCGAACTGGTAGAGTATTACTATGGATAGATAATACGGACTTTAATTTTAGTATATTGATTAATATTAGGATGGTATTTAAGAAATAAAAAATAATCAGTCCGACTCAGGCGGTCTAAGTTCCCCTAGAATTAAGAACCAAACCGAAAACCACTAATTTCTATTTTATCGAACCAAGAATTGGAGCGAACCAATCGGTCTAGGCAGTTCCCACTTCAGTCGATTCATCTTGCTCCCCGCTAGTTGGAACAAAAAGAATAACTTCAAATTTATTTCCTAGTTTACCTTGACGTATGTTGTGTAAGAGAGAGAACAAACAATATCCATGCAATTGAGGAAGTATGAATGTAACTGTAGTCAAAATCTTAATGGCAAAGTCCGAATCTTTGTGGGTGGTTGGTATACACACATAAACTAGTGGATATCGATATACCCACACTCGTGTGTGCAAAAATAGCGTTTGCACCAGTGAAATTTTTTTTTCATGAACTCCGGTCGCCGGATTGGGTGGCTTAAAACTGTAGTTCTTGTGAATTATGTCTAGTAAAGATCATATTCACCGGTGGCAAAGCCACCTAGCCCGACAAGCGTCCGGCTACTCTCGTTAGCGACTTGGCTGGCCATGACCACCGTGTCCCCCCTCCCTCCTCCTCAACACAGCGCACGCACGTAGAGGCGAGGCCGATCATGGCCCTTTGACGACGGCCGCCCCTTGCCCAGATCCGTGGTGGGGCTGCAGCCTTCACTTTAAAGTGGCGAGAGGCATTCAAGCAAAGCTTTGTTACTGTTTATAGTGCGATCTGAACATGAGCTCGAGGAATGCCTCAGCAGTGACGAATGACATCTCTAATTCTCCAGCAACATTAACAGTGCCAATGGTTAGGTTTTTCAAGAACTCAGAATCGAATCATTTGGATGTACATTAGTTTCGAACCTAACCAAAAATCCAGTTCGGTTCGATTCAATTTTTCGATATTTTTTCACAACTCATGGTTTCAAGAACATACCCAATTCATTTTCTATCTTCATTTTTGCTAGGCGAATTGTGTTGCTTTTAGTTCGGTTTCATTCACTTGTAAAAATAAATGAAAAAAATATATATTTTCATCGTCTACGCAAATGTTTAGGCACAAATTGTTATTAGTAATAAGAATATTTTTCATTGACTAATTATTTCAAAATATATATGCGATTATTTTTTTAAAAGTATTTTTTAAACCAACTATTTTTTGCGAAACAAACATGCACCCTTAGAGTTTATGGACAATGTAAAATGGTTATTTTTCCCTTTTTATAAGTCCAAAAAGGGTAAATGAGCAATACTAGCAATGTTTCTTTGTAGGGTCACATTAGCCCGAGTGTGCCCCGCGCGCGGGCTTGTTATATATATATATATATATATATATATATATATATATATATATACTTAAGAAGAAGTACGTGGTTCTCGAAGTGGTGGTTATGCATTTCGCAAGGACAACTCTATACTGAAAATTGTTACAATATCTTGTTTTATTACTTTTTTATTGTTGAACCTTATTTTATTACATTACATAGAGGTACATTTTCTTCCATCTCCAGCCACTTCTTTCGTTGGTGATCCATAAGTTCTAGAAACATCGTCAATCAATAAAGTCATAAACTTTTCGTAGTTTTGTCAATTCAGTCCTAAACCTTTTAAGTTTTCTGATTCAGTTCGAAACTTTTTTTACTTTTTGCCAATTCAATACTATTGGCCAAAAATCGCTGTCGTAGATGCTGGCCATCTTACATGACATTGCCGGCACTAAAGTGGATAATTGTTAATAATATTTTGATAATTTTATATAGAAAATTCGAATCATTGACATGGATGGGCACCTTTGAAGCTAGAAAGAATAAAGAAATAAAAATTAAAAAATATGAAAAACAAATTAAATTTTTATTTTAAATTATCCATGTCAGTGTCGTGCCATGTAGGATGGCTAATGTCCATGTCAGCGATTTCCAATTAATATGACTGAATTGGCAAAAGTGAGAAAGATTTTGAACTTTTTTGACAATTTTCCTCAAAAGTTCTGGATAACTCATGCAAGCTTGGTTAATACAAATATGGATCACATCCGTGTTGGTAACTCAACAATCAAGAAATCAATTGAGGGAAGTTCTCTTCCGTCCGATGAAGGAAAACTTCAAAGTGACGTTTTGTTCTCTTGATTAACATTGCATTCGATTGAATTTTGCGAGAGGACCTATCACGCGATGACAAGAGTGACTTTCTTTTCTAACGTGAGCTAGTTTAAGCCCAGTAAATCTCGCGTTCATGAAATACACCACTAACATCGGCAAATACTTTACTCAATGCATTCGTTAAAACCCGGCAACAGGCTTTGTGATTTGGTCCGTGGTGTTGAGTGACAAATTAGATGCAATGCGTGTGTTTCGGAAATAGGAGATGCGAAGTGTACATAAAGATAAATTCGAGACGGTATAGTCATTGTCCCGATAGGAACAATGTCCACGATAGCCTTCCCGATCATGATCTAAGGGGTAATCGATGTCAACATAGTTTAGTTTAGTAAATGGATGGTTACGAGTGGATAGGAACGAATCGAATAAGTTGACACTAAAACCATGCATTCCATTCACATCTACCAATATTAATGACTCGATAGAACATATACGTTGCATTTTAAAACATGTATTCACACATGTAGAACACGACCGAAGTCCCCAGTCAAAACTTATTCGTTCCATGTACCAAACTATAAGTACAAAATAACAAGTTTTACGATTCCAAATCCAGTCAATTAATTGGTCAATTCCTTCATTTCAATACTATATGTTCAAGTCCACGTATCAAGATGTCTCTGTCTTATTATTGTCTAGGGGACGTTCAATAATCTATATTATAATATTAAGAATTAGACAAAATTATATTGCACGCATCCTTAAACAATGACCGAGTGGAGACCCAAAAGACCAGAGAGGTGCGGGTCAATATCCGGGACCGTCAAACCACGGATTCACACCATTGATCAGTCGTGGGTCGTTCCATGGTCATACCACATCACAATTCACAGGACAATTGGATTTTGAACTTGTTTTTATTAAGCGCTTTCACAACTTTTGATCGAGTCAATTTCCATCGATCCACCACCCAATTCAGAAAAGGCAAAAACCTAAGAACATTGTAATTGAACGGAGGTTGACGTGATACTCCGAGTTCGACGTGGTCTTCGAATCTTTCGATACTATTTTAACAGGATATTGGATGGAAGCTGACTTAGATTGTACATTTCGTAGTTCGGTGACTAAGTCTTTGGTTAATGGGTGCGAAACGTTCGGTCCACCTGTATTAGGCAAGACTCCATGAACAGGGCGGCAAGCGTTGCGGTAAGAAGTTATTTTAAGTATGATGCTTGTGATTTCAATAGGGGATTTGTGTTGAGTAGGTCCCTCCCAATTGGAGAGGCCAATGCAACGACGTGTATTTGTAATATCTGTATTAGGTGTGTAAAAGAAAAAAAAAGGAGGAAAGAAAATCACGAGAGATCGTCAAACGAAGCAAATTGATCTTCTCACATCGTTGAAAAAAGAAAGTGACGTTCTCATATCGTCGAGGAAAGAAAGTGATCTTCTCACATCGTTGAAGAAAGAAGATCAAGAGACAAATCAAAGTGATCTCTTATATCGTACAATTTCAATTGAGATTCTATATTCTCCTATAAATAGGAATCCTTCTCGAAGAAAAGAGGCCATAGCATAGCGGAAGAAACGATCATTCTTCTTCTAAGAGGTTTTTTGAGTGAGTTTTGCGGTTTGTGAGAGGTTTAGATCCACAAATTGAAGACAGAAGTCCACCTTAGGGTAAAGTTTTTTCCCATTATTTACAATAGTGGAATTTCAAGTGGACTACGGTCCCATAGTTTTTCCCTTCACCTTGGAGGTTTTTCCACATTAAAATTCTAGTGCTATTTACTATTCATCTTTTCGCTTTCTTCCAAGATTTTATCCCATTTAATTTTCACGGAAATAGTAGCGGGAAAATTATCCAAGCATTCTCTACAATAGAGGTGTCAAATGGGTGGGTCGGGTCGAGTTTGGGTTGGGTCGAATATGATCCGACCCATATTGACCCGTCTAACTCATTTTGACCCATATTCAATGACTCATACCCGACCCAACCCATAACTAACACATACCCGACCTGACCCATTTTGACCTATATTTTCAAATCTTATTAATATTTTAAGAAAAATTATATAACTCATCTAAATTATTTTAAGCTTTTTACATGTATATGTTATCAGATGAAATTTTTACATCAAATAAAAAAGAAAATTAAATAATAAAAAATTAGGTACCACGGACGGCAGCCGCAGAGGGTGACCGCAACGGCGGACGGCGGCCACGGAGGGCGACCGTAACAGCGGACGGCGATCGCGTCGGCGAACAGCGACAGCGATGGCGCTGCGGCAGCAGACCGCGACGGTGGCCGCAGCGGCAGACGGCGACCGCGGCGGCGGCGAGTCGGGACCGCGACGACGGCCGCGGCAGTGGGCAGAGTCGCGACAATTACGGCGGGCGGCGACGGTGGGCATCGGCGACCGTGATAGCGGCCGCGGGCAACGGCGACCGGTGGACGACACCATGGGTCCATTTATAAAAATAAAAAAATTAAAAAAATAATAAAAAGAAAGTTTAGGCTTTGAGGCCCTATACCCATTTGTAATTTGTAGGAGTTATGGGTCGAAAATGGGTCAAAAATGGATTTCATACATAGCCCAATTTTGACCCATTTAATTTCACTTCAACATTTTTGGTCTATTTTTAGTGAGTTTTTCAAAAGTTAATGACCCATATAAGACCCATTTTATACAAAATATGGGTCAAATATGGGTCTTTGACCCATATTGACGACTCTACTCTACAAATATCATTCTTTTTCCCAACAAATAGTATCAGAGCAAGGTTGCTCTATCTCTTATTTTTTCTGTGCAGAATTAAGTAAAGGAGAATTTTGGTAACATGATAAAATTGGCAGCATTCAGTTATGCGATCTGGAAACCAAAAATGGAGGATTTGTTGTTCATTAAAACAAATCATAAGCAAGTTTGAAGGTATAGTAGACCGACTCAACTCTATGAAGATGAATTTAGGTGACGAGTTGCAGACATTGCTGCTACTTAGCTCTTTGTCCAATAGATGGGACACGCTTATGTCGGTCAGCAACTCGGCGCTCGACAATAAGTTTTCCATGGACATGGTAAAAGACATAATGCAGATCCAACCCCCAGTCTGAGGCTGTTGTCATTAATCGACGAGAAAATCAAGAGCAAGGAGGGAGAAGCAAAAGCCGAAACTCTCGGAACTAGCAAAGAGGAACTTCCTAATCCTACTTCAGACGAGGCAAGACGTGCCATCATTGTGGCAAATTGGGACATTTCATCCGAGAATGCTGAAAGCTAAAGGCAGAAAAATCCAGGAATCATAACATCAACAAGGTGATTAGAATCAGACGAATGACACCACAAATATCGGAGACGAGGTAATCATAATTCAAAGTGATGATTCCATTAGTCTTGCATCCGAATATTCAAAATGGGTAGTTGACACCGGTGCATACTACCATGTTACGACTCATCAAGATCTCTTCACATCTTATATCACCAGAGACTTTGGCTTTGTAAAGATGGGAAATGACAGTACGTCCAAGACTACTGGCATAGGTAATATTTATTTGGATTCTAATATTGGATTTAGGTTACTGCTCAAAGATGTGAGACATGTTCCAGATATACATCTCAATCTTATATCTGCTGGCAAGCTCGACGATGAAGGCTATAGCAATTACTTTAGTAATGGGAAATGGAAACTAACTAAAGGTAATTTAGTGGTTGCCAAAAGGAGAAAAGACTGGCTCTCTCTGCATCACACAGGCCAAACTGTGTAAAGGAGAGGTGAATGTAATGGGAAAAGGAGTCTCCATCAAGTTATGGCATAAGTGACTCGAACACATGAGTAAGAAAGGACTTAAGATTCTCACTAGAAAGTAACCCTAACCCGGAATGAAAGGTACACCGTGAAGTACTTGTGTTGACTGCAATATGGGAAAACAACACAGAGTAGCATTCCATAATTCCCGGCCATCTAGAAAAGCTGAAAATCTAGATTTGATACACTGATGTTACATATGTCTTGAATTTTTTTTTTATGGTCGGGTCGGTTGATGACCCAACTTGACCCGACATACCCGATACTTTTTTGTGCGACTCGAAAAATAGAGATTTAGTTCGCAACGCGGAAAGTTGGGCCGATAGGCCCAACTCGTAGCAAGCGAATAAATCTCAATGGGGTACGCCGTATGTTGCGGGGGGTTCAGGGGCGTAGCCCCCAATCGAAATTTTTGGGGGACCTATTTATACTGCGTTAGGGTTTCTTCACCGATGTAAGTTTTTCTTCATTTTGAGAGAGTTAAGTGAGCCGTGTATGCTTTGTAATCCTTTCTCTCTCTTGATTATAGTGGAATTGAATTTGCCTCGCCCGTGGACGTAGATTACTTTGTGATCGAACCACGTAAATTCTCATGTTCTGTGTTCGTTCTTCCGTATTTCTTACAACAACTGATGTATGCACAATGCGAAGTAGAACACTCGGAGGTGCTCTCTATTCTGTAACATTTATCGATGACCACTCTAGAAAGGTGTGGGCATTTGCTTTGAAAACTAAAGATCAAGTGCAAGAAACCTTCAACCAATTTCATACGAAGGTTAAAAGAGAAATCGACAAGCGATTGAAGTGTATACACTCAGATAACGTTGGTGAGCACTAAGGCCCATTTGAGGATTATTGCAAAGGTTTCGAGGTCAGGCTGGAAAGATCCGTACCAAAAACACCTCAACACAACAGTGTGGCAAAGCAAATAAATAAAACCATTTGTGAAAGAATTAAATGCATGCTCTCCAATGCAAAACTACCAAATCATTTTTGGGGTGAGGCAATGAGGATAGTGATTGACTTAATCAACCCATCATCTTCTGCTACACTCAATGATGATGTACCACAAAGTACTTGGATCGGCAAAGATGCTTCTTATGGCCACTTGAAGGTGTTCAGCTATAGAGCATTTGTTCACATTCCCAAGAATGAGAGATCAAAGCTAAACCTTGTTGACACCTGATTTTTAATTATATTTTCTTTTTAAAAAATTTCATAAAAATTCATAAAATTAAAAAATTCAACTTTGGAGACCTTGACTAAGCTTAGGAAACCAGTTTTGATCAAAAATGATTTTTCATATTTTCAGCATTTTTCAGTATTTTTATTTTCGAAAATTCATAGAAAATAAAGAAAAATAAGAAAATGGAAAAAAAAAATTACCTTTGAAAGCCTTGGCCAAACCTAGGGAACCATTTTTGAACAAAAAATAATTTTTCATATTTTTTTTATTTTTTTAATATTTTTCAAAAAAAATACAAAAATACTTAAACATTCAGAAAAAATAACATTTGAGGCCACAAAAATACATAAAAATAGTCAATATTTTCTTTTAAATCTCTTTTCCTGTTGGCCATCGCAAATTTGAAAAAATCCAATTCGAGGTTATGTATTCCTTCACAAGCATAATCTCGAATCGAGCCTAAAAAATCCAATTTAAGTTAATTTATTTTCATTTTTTACTTTTAGTAATTGTGACATTATTCTCTAATAGTCTAAATTTTTATCTTGGCCCAATTATACCTAGAATGACTCAATTTTGCAAGAGGGCTTTAATTGAATTTTGCATTATTTTCAGCGGTAAGAAATGAGCTTAAATTTGACAAGCGATTGAGTTAGACATGCAGTGAATTTCGACCAAGTATAGCGGAGGTGTGTCGAAAATTGTGAGGAGATTTGGACTTAAAGAAATATTTCTCCAAGGACTAAATTGCAAATACTTAAAATCTCAAGAATTAGAGTGCAAATACCTAATATTTGAGGGATTATTTTGTAAATAATAAAAAGAAAAGTTAGTGGAGAAATTAGAATAGAGAAGGGAAGATGGAGAAAATAATATGGGAATAGGGAATAGAAGATGAGATGAAAAATAGTTAGTGGAAAAATTAGAATAGAAGATAGATGAGTGGGCTATAAAAGCAGGAAGAAGTGAGCTTGGAATGGGAGATTTTTTTGGAAAGAAAATTTGAAATGTTGAAAGGGCTTTGAGAGATTGAAAAAAATTAGAGAAAAAAAACGAGAGAATTCTTTTCTAAAAGAGAGTCTTGAAGATTGTGGGAGTTTAAATTTAGGTGTTACTATCACCAATTTCTCTACCGATCAATATAAGTCACGAGTTCATCCCCATCGTTCGAGCCACAACCTTGATCCATATGGTGACACGAGATCCAAATTCGGCAATCAAATCTGTCAAATCAGATAACGATCCTAACCATTAAAATCTTCGAGAATGTCGTTACCTCAATGGATTGATTTAAATTTCGATTATGCCGTGTCATATTCACATGTCGTATTCATATTGCAATTTTTTGCATTTTCCGCTTAAAAGATCCGAATCCCAAATAACGGCAGATTCTGCTTCGTACTTGGTAGTGTAAAGATCTCTTGTACTTTACTTTTTGCAATTCAATTTCTACACCGTCAAACCCCAGAATGGGAAGGCTGACCCACCCATTGGAGGTTCTTTATTTACTGCCTTTTACTTTCTGGAATTTAATTTCTACACCATCAAACCCTAGAAAGGGAAGGCTAAGCCAGGGCCGAGCTACCCATTGGAGGTTCTTCATTTACTGCCTTTTACCTCTTGCAATTTAACTTCCGTACCATCAAACCCCAGAATGGGAAGGCTGACCCACTCGTTGAAGGTTCTTTATTTACTACATTTATTTCCTATAATTTAATTTTCGTACCATCAAACCCCAGAATGGAAAAACCAAGTCAAGGCCGAGCCACCCATTGGAGGTCCTTTATTTACTACCCTTTACTTTCTGCAATTTAATTTCTGCACCATCAAACCCCAGAAATAGAAGGCCAAGCTAAGGCCGAACCACCCATTGGAGGTTCTTTATTTACTAACCTTTACTTTTTTGTAATTTAATTTCCCCATTATCAAACCCCAAAATGGGTAGGCCGAGCCACCCATTGGAGGTCCTTTATTTACTACCCTTTACTTTCTATAGTTTAATTTTTGTATCATCAAACCCCAGAATGAGTAGGTCGAGCCACCTATTAGAGGTCGTAACACTGCACAGAAGTCGTTAGCTCACTTCCTCTTTTGGCTTCAGGGAATTTAATGCTTTGAAATACCAAAAAATCTTACTCACATGCATTCCATGTCAAAAGTAAAACTACAAAAAGAGAACACCTCACTAGAGCCTTAAGAGTAAACCAAACCTGAGTTGCCAAAATTAGGATATCCATGGAATTAAGGTACTGAAAGGGCATTAGTTTTAATTAACTGTTGTAACCAAATCCCCGAACTTATAATCTATGGTTCGTAGAAATAATTTAGTTCTCTCGCCTATTTACTTAGTGTTGACACCTGATTTTTAATCATCTTTTCTCTTTTAAAAATTTTCAGTATTTTTTGGCATTTTTATTTTTTGAAAAATCCATAAAAATTCATAAAATTGAAAAATTAACTTTGGGGACCTTGGCCAAGCCTAGAGAACTAATTTTGACCAAAAAAATGATTTTTCATATTTTAAGTATTTTTTAGTATTTTTATTTTCGAAAATTCATGAAAAATAAAGAAAAAATGAGAAAATTGCAAAATCAACTTTGGAAGCCTTGGCCAAGCCTAAGCAACCATTTTTTGAACAAAAAATAAATTTTCATATTATATATATTTTAATTTTTTTAAAAAATACAAAAATACTTGAAAATTTTGGAAAAATAACATTTGAGGCAAAAAAAAATACATAAAGATAGTTAATATTTTTATTTTTATTTTCATATTGGCCATCGCAAATTCAGAAAAATCCAATTCGAGTCACGTGTTCCTTCACGAGTATAATATCGAATCGGGCCTAAAAATTTTAATTTGAGTCAACTTATTTTTAATTTTCACTTTTTATGAGTTGTGACATTGTCTTCTAATATTTTAAATTTTCATCTTGGCTCAATTATACCTAGAATGACTTAATTTTGCAAAAGGGCTTTAATTAAATTCTGCATTATTTTCAGAGGCAAGAAATGAGCTTAAATTTGACATGTGGTAAATTTTGGTGTGTCAAAAATTGTGAGGAGATTTGGACTTAAAAAAATATATTTTTTCATGGACTAAATTGTAAATACTTAAAATTCAAGGACTAGAGTGCAAATACCTAACTCTTGAAGGATTATTTTACAAATAACAAAAAGAAGAGTTAGTGGATAAATTAGAATAGAGAAGGGAAGATGGAGAAGAGGAGATGAAGAAGAGAAGTTGGAGAAGAATAGATGGAGAAAATAAGATAAGAATAGAGAAGGGAAGATGGAGATGAAGAAGAGTTAGTAGAGAAATTAGAATGGAAGATAAGAATAGATAAGGGAAGATGGAGACGAAGAAGAATTAGTGGAGAAATTAGAATGGGAGATAAATATGGAGAAGGGAAGATGAAGATGAAGAAGAGTTAGTGGAGATATTAGAATGTGAGATAGAGATGGAGAATAGAAGATGAAGATGAAGAAGAGTTAGTGGAGAAATTAGAATGGGAGATAGAGTTAGTGGAAAAATTAGAATGGGAGATAGATGAGTAGATTATAAAAGGAGGAAGAAGTGAGCTTGAGAGGAGAATTTTTTGGAGAGAAAATTTGAAGTGTTTGAGAGAATTTTTTGGAGAGAAAATTTTGGATATTTGAGAGAGTTTTGGGAGATTGAAGAAAAATTTGAGAGAAAGAAAATACCAAAAGAGAGAGAATTTTGAAGATGATGGGAGTTTAAAGTTAAGGGTTATCATCACAAATTCCTTCATTGATCAATATAAATCAAGAGTTCATCCTCGTCAACGAGCAAGCAAATTCGAGCTAAGTGTTTTTATTTATTCATTTATTTATGGTTTTACTCGCAAACTAGCACAAATTGTATACACTTTCTCCATCTCCTTTTTTTTCCATATTTTATGTCAGGAGAAGGATATCTCTACGTCAATAGCAAAAATCTCGTAGAGATGTAAAAATCGGCCCAGACAAGCTCCTAAGCTGTCCACCGATTTCTCAACTGATCTATGACTAAAAGTCCCTCTTATTTCAAAAGAAACTCTCTATATTAGGAACATAGAGAGCGAAAATCAATTATAGAAATCCCTACCAAAAAATGGGAGATAAGTACTCTTTCCACTCTTCTGGTTTTAGGTGCAGATTAGCACATATTTTGTATACTGACACTTCACTCTATTTTATGTCAGGAAGCCGCAGCTCTATATCAATGGTCAACCCTATGGAAGTACAAAATCGGCTTGGATGAGTCCTCAAGCGCGCACAAATTTCAAATTGTTGAATCAATTCGTTGTATTTCATTTTAAAGAATTCATACCCCAAAATGGAGAGGACAAAGTCCATCCGCAATTTAAATGCCTGCACCATAAATCCCAAAGGGAAGAGCCAAGCCAATGCTTAGCCTCCCATTGGAGGTTTTTACTTACAGTAGTTAAATACCTGCAACTTAAATACCTGTACCTTAAATCCCAAAGGGAAGAGCCAAGCCAATGCTTAGCCTCCCATTGGAGGTTTTTACTTACAGTAATTAAATACCTGCAACTTAAATACCTGTACCTTAAATCCCAAAGGGAAGAGCCAAGCCAATGCTTAGCCTCCCATTGGAGGTTTTTACTTACAGTAGTTAAATACCTGCAACTTAAATACTTGTACCTTAAATCCTAAAGGGAAGAGCCAAGCCAATGCTTAGCCTCCCATTGGAGGTTTTTACTTACAGTAGTTAAATACCCGCAACTTAAATACTTGTACCTTAAATCCCAAAGGGAAGAGCCAAGCCAATGCTTAGCCTCCCATTGGAGGTTTTTACTTACAATAGTTTAAATACTTGCAACTTAAATACATGTACCTTAAATCCCAAAGGGAAGAGCCAAGCCAATGCTAGGCCTCCCATTGGAGGTGTTTATTCACTGTCATGTACTTCCTATAATTTAATTTTTGAATCATCAGACCCAAAAGATGAGTAGGTCGTAATACTGCATAGAAGTCGTTAACACACTCCCTCTTTCGGTTTCAGGGAATCTATAACACTTAAAAAAATATAACAAATAAAAATATATACCATCCATGCATCCTATTTAAAAAGTGAAAACACAAAAGAGAATACCCTACTAGAGCCTTAGGAATAAACCAAGCCTAAGTTGCCGAATTAGGATATCCATGAAATTAAGGTACCGAAAGGGCATTAGTTTTAATTAACTAGTGTAACCAAGTCCCCGAGCTCATAATCTCTGGTTCGCAGGAATAAATTAGTTCTCCCGCTAATTTATTTAGGTTTCTAATCGACCTACCAAGAACGATTAGTGGCGACTCCAAATTTCAAAATCATTTAAACAAAAACCAAAGTTGCGATTCGGTAGGGCTTGGGAGGGTCCGCGTTAGGTTAGTCAAATCTAATTAACCTAATAATCCATTAACCCCTTTTGAAGATAAAATTTTTTAGAGGGTCGCGACACTTAGGTTTCTAATCGACCTGTCAAAAATGATTAGTGGCGACTCCAAATTCTAAAATCATTTGAACAAAAACTAAAGTTGCGATTCGATGGGGTTTGAGAGGGTCTGTATTAGGTTAGTCAATTTAATTAACCTGATAATCCGTTAACCTGAAAATTTTCCACATATAAAAAATTTTTAGGGTCGCGACAGATCCAAATCCAAATTAATACATCCTCTTAGGATGCTCTCATGAAGAATTCGGCTACAGACTTTGGGATCCCATCAACTGAAAAATAATCAGAAGCAGGGACGCGGTGTTTCTTGAAGATCAAACAGTTGAAGACTTTGAGAAACCTGAGAAATCTCAATCAATAGATGAATATCCTATTGATCTTGGCCCAGTCGCTCCTCCCACCGATTCTAATAACAAGCAAGCTAAATCCAACATTGAAGGTGAGACTATTTCAACTGAGCCCGAACTAATTGTTGAACAAGTCCCACTAGAACCTCAATTGAGGAGATCAACCCGTGAACAATAGTCTAGTCATAGATATTCTCCTAATGAGTATGTGATGCTCACTAATGGGGGAGAACTGGAGAGCTACCGAGATACTATGTTCCACGAGCACAAAGAGTAGTGGTTAAAAGCTATGCGAAAGGAAATGAAATCCTTAAACAACATTCATACTTATGATTAGTCAAATTACCACAAGGAAGAAAAGCTCTCAAGAACAAGTGGGTGTTCGGATTAAGAAGGTAACTCACAACCATGATACAAAGCATGGTTGGTTGTGAAGGGATTAGCTTAGAAGAAAGCTATCGACTTTGAAGAGATATTTTCACTGATGGTTAATATCATTAGAGAAATTAAATATTAAATCACACCTTCATCCTATAAGTTTATGCTTTTGGAACAGTTGACAGTGGTCCTACAAAATCTTACATGGTATCAAAATAAGAGGTCCTGAATTCAAATCTTTTCAAGTCTCTATTTGTCTCCCTACTGATATATTTTCACACTTAGTACTAGGCAAAAAGACCAGACTAAACGTAAGGGGGAGTGTTAGAGAAATTAAATATTAAACCACGACTTTATCCATAAGCTTTAGCTTTTGAAACAATTGGTAGTGGTCCTACAAATTCTCAACAAATATGTCCTCTATCCGTGTTGGTCTTGGCTTGGCAGCAAACTTGAACTTGGAGATCGAGCAACTTAACGTGAAGATTGCATTTTACATGGAAATTTATATGGATCGGACGAAAGGTTTCAAAATCAAAGGCAAAGAGAATCTTGTGTGTAGACTGAGGAAGAATTTCTATGGGCTCAAGCAAGCACCAAGATAGTGGTACAAAATGTTCAATTGATTCATGGAAGAAATGGGTTCAATAAAATCACTGCTGATCACTACGTGTTCGTTAAGAAATTTACCGATGGCAACTTTTTCATTCTTTTACTTTACGTTGATGACATGTTAATTGTTGCCAAGATAAAAGCAAGATTGGCAACTTAAAGAAGGAATTGAGCAAGGCCATTGCGATGAAGGAATTAGGACCCGCAAAACAAATTCTTTGGATGGAAATTTTCCAAGCAGACAACCATAAACTCTGGTTATCTCTAGAACGGTATGTTGATAAAGTTCTTGGAAGATTCAACATAAATAAATCCAAAGCGATTAGTTCTCCACTTGCAAATCACGTCAAGCTCAGTTTGGAGCAGTGCCCAAAATGTGAGACGGAGAAGAAGGAAATGGAAAAGGTTCCTTATGCATTGGTGGTTGGCAATCTAATGTACGCAATAGTATGCACGAGGCCTAATATGGCTTATGTAGTTGGTCTAGTAAGCAGATTCCTATCGAATCCCAATAAGGAACATTAGGCAGCAGTCAAATGGATACTCACGTATCTCATAGGTTCTTCCAATAATTGTACGTGTTTTGGTGATGGTAAAAATGTGTTAGAAGGTTTTTCAGATGCAGACATGGTAGGAGATGAGAACTCAAGAAAGCCTACATCATGGTACCTAATGACTTTTGTAGAGGGAGTAGTTTCGTGGCAATCTCGACTACAAAAATGTGTTGCCCTATCTACCACCAAAGCAAAATACGTCGTTATAATGGAAACTTACAAAAAACTCTTGTTGATGAAGAAATTTCTACAAGAAACGGGCCCCGATCAAGAGAAGTTCATTTTGTACTCGGATGGTCAGAGTGCAATCCACCTCAGCAAAAATGCAACTTTCCACTCCAGGTCCATGCACGTCGACATCAGATATCATTGGATATCTGATGTGTTGGAAGAAAAATCCTTACAGCTAAAGAAAATGCACACTAATAAAAACAGCTCAAACATGATGACAAAATTTCTATCTGCAGAGAAGATGCAAGCTTGTCAAATTTTCACAGGTCTGACATCCTCTCCAAATTGCTCGTGAGGGAGAGATTTGTTGAGTAGGTCCCACCCAATTGAAGAGGCCAATGCGATGATGTATATATGTAATATATGTATTAGGTGTGAAAGAAAAACAAAAGTGAAAAGAAAATCATGAGAAATCGTGAGACGAAGCAAAGTGATCTTCTCACATCGTTGAGAAAAAAAAAAGTGATCTTCTCATATCTTCGAGGAAAGAAAGTGATTTTCTCACGTCATTGAGGAAAGAAGATTCGAGAGAGATCGGGGATACAAATCAAAGTAATCTCTTATATCGTACAATTCCAATTGGGATTCCATTTTCTCCTATTAATAGGAGTCCTTCTCGGTGAAAGAGATATGAGAGAAGAGATACCAGAATATCAGAGCGTAGTGGAAGAAACGATCATTCTTCTATGACCGCGACAATACATAAATTTATGGTATGATAAACTTTTTTTATATTAAGTTTAATACTATTAAAATCACAAGCTGATATAACATTACACATCTAAACTAATTTTCGTCTTGCAAAAAACCAAACCGCTCTCCCATGGCACATTTACGTGAAATTAATTTTGCACGGAGAATCCAAACAGATACCTACATGACACATTTATCTCATCCTAATTAACTCAAGTTGGTACCCCCCAATCTAAATTTACCCTCGATGAACAGTCCGTCAAAAATCACGTTATAATGCATACATGTTAACACATATGGCAAACAACTTTAACACGAATCTAACAAAGAGAATGATAGATCCAACCTAGAAAATCCACATGTATTAACACGTAAGCTTTTTAACCCGGGGCAGATTTGGATTAAGGGTACTAGGATGAAATTTTTTTTTTCCCAATTTGTGGGTAAATGTGAGGTGGATACCGATTTTTTGAATTTAGACCAAAACTACCTTTGAGCAAATGTGCTATGGATATTGATGTGAAAAATTTTTGTGAGGCGAAAATTAGTTTGGGAATTCGGATTTGTGAGGATAACAATCCAATTTTAGATGAGTAGACAGTTGGGTATGCATCTAGCCCGGGTACATAGCTAGTTTCATTAATACATTTATGTCTTTAAATTAATTACAAATATAATTCTTCATGGCCCAAACAAAAAAATAAATAAAAATTGTAGAAATATTATTGTACTATTTAATTTATCTTTTTAAAAATTTGACATGATGATCTCCTGCTTCGCCGTCTCCGCTCCACCCGTAAACCCTTCATAATTCTCCATTTTCACTCACGTCGCTCCCTCCCAAACATCAACAGCGTACTCAAGATCCAGCGAGCGTGATGTCCAGATAGCATCTCCACAGGAGGAAGAAGAAGAAGACGACGACGAAGGGAAAGCCCGTCGACCCTTGATAGAGCCTCCGAAACAGGTGAGATCGATAGGCAGATACGCCATCGAAGAGTCGAATTTTTCTTTTACAATTTATCGTTTGTTGTGTTGGCGAAATTGCGTGATTGGGTTCCCTCTCCTAAGAGTTTTTATGGGGAAATCCCTCCCCTCTGCGACGAGGTTGCGCCAGCTAGCGGGAGGAGTCGGGCCGCAATCCGCCTCCAGAACCCTAGATACGGCCAGGGTCGCGTTGGGTGGAGATCGGAGATCGGGGAACCGGAGGGCGGCGATGGAGGTCGAGGCCAGTGGCGAGAAGGAGAGCAGCGCGCGCGTGCCCCTGTCGGAGGTGGTGTCCGACTGCGTGAAGCGGTGGTTCAAGGACACGCTCAAGGAGGCGAAGGCTGGGGATGTGAATATGCAGGTCTTGGTGGGTCAGATGTATTACAGCGGCTATGGAGTTCCCAGGGATCCCCAGAAGGTATCGACTTTGTCATTTTAGTCCTGTTCTGTCTGATGGAAATGAAGCGTCAGTGTTGTACGGTTTGGTTATTGGTCTTTGCTGTTAGATTAGGCTGCTTGTTAGGGGGGTTTTAGCTGCGCTTTGCTTCGTGAGCTTTGGACAAGGGTATAAAAGGAGTGAATATGAAGGTTGCCCTTGCTTTTCTTTTTCTATTACCAACAGATCTCTGACATGTAGAATATGTTGTTTTGGCTATTATTGCTCAAATTTCAAATCCTCATTTTCAAAGCACTAGTATTGGTAACTGAACAACAGAACTAATATTAGAATAAAGCTAATCATCATTTCAAAGAAACAATTTCAAGCACATGTCATAGGGAGTCGGCAAACAAAAGAGAAAGAGAAGAGCAAGAAGTATAAATTTGCCATTAATATGCAAAAGGAGTCTTTTTGTAAGCTTGAATTTGCAAGAAAGCCACAAAATGGTGGCTGACTAGACCTTCTTATTCAGACTGAACGATGCCTTAAGTTGTGAACATCTATGGTTGCTCAATCTTAAGGGAACCTTGCAAAATTAAGTTAATTCTTCACTTCATGTAATTATGCTTTCCTCCATGGTTTGGAAATTACCCTTTTCTATCCACGTTATTAGGAAAATTACATTTTGCAGCATTTTGTTTGTGTAGTGACTGATGTTTTACATCCCAAGTTCATCCCTGCAACTGCAAGTGCCCTACAGTGCTGTTACATTTGCGGAACTAAATCTGTCTTGTGTACAACAACAATTTCTTGTGTTGCGAGACCAACTGATGCACTCACTCACTTCCTCTATTTCTCTACTCTCATACTCTGTCACACGCAATGTTTCCATGATTCTCTATATTATCTGATTCAGGATGTCTTCAAGTACCAATAATATTATATGAGCGAAGAAGGAAAGTGTAGTTATTGGAGATGCAGATGCTAAGTGTAATTATGATTGCTCTATGGGATGCAAAATGTGCTTTATAACCTTTTTTACTGTTTTCCCGTGTCCAGATTAGCATGTTTATTTCTATGCTTTTTTTTTTTTATGTATTTGTAATGAACAGTGACTAATTTTTTTAATCTTTTGTGAGAGTTCAGGGAAGAATTTGGATGACCAGGGCATCAAGGGTCCGTACTTCTGTATGGAAAGTTAGTGATAAGCGTCCAGGTTGATTTCATGCACATGTGTATTGTAGACCTATTTTTGTTTGCATTCACTGGTTATACATGGTACTTTCCTGGTTTTCAATTCAATAGATGGTTAATTATGGTGCCGTTTTTTGGTAATTTGGTCATATTGTCAGGATATAATGCCAGTGACTCAGATTCAGATGACATGAAAGACAGTTCTGAGGGGCCAAAGCACTCATGACCTCTGTTGGTAATTTCCTTTCTTAGCCTCTCTTTCAGTGGACATATTTTCTGATACTTCGCAAGGAATTTCACCAATTCGTTTTCCATTGTCTCCTGATACCTTTTCTTTTGGCAGAACTTTTCAACTTCTTTTAGCATCTCTAGTTAGCATCAGTGACCAGCTTGTGCTTTTATATTTTTCAGCTGAAAGCTGAGTACTTCTTCTTCAAGCCATTTTCCCTTGCCCTTTGTCTAGTCATGATGTAGTTGCTGCTTGTTGCTAGATTCTCTATTTTTTGTGTAATGACATTCTCTATTTGTCGAAGTTATGCCTGTGTAAGAATGGTAATAGTGACAAGGTTCCGGCATTTATTTTAATTAAAGTGGAGTGGAAGAATTACCATTTTGTGCCAGAGTCTTCAGCTTCTTGCTGTGCTTGAGTTCTATATTAAGGAGTTATATGGGCAGATGTAAGTATTAGGGTTGATCTCTCCTCTTAAGTAGTTCTGTCAGTTAGCCGTAACACCAAAGCTGTATTGCAACTTATTTTTATATGCCTCACCAAAGAAATTTTTTTTCTTCATATAGATCTAATTCACGATGTTTTGAGTTTGAATGTATCTGCGTAGTTGTCAGTCCATATGACATATTAATCATGAAACTTTGTAAGTTTGCATAAATAGAAAAATTGAATGCCAGAAAAACTAGCTTTTATGTTAATCTACATGTTAAGGATAGCTATCTTGCTTGACAGTGCAGGAAAAGCTAGCCGTGCAGTCAAGTTTTCTTTAGTGAACAGGGCATGATGGATGGGATTCCAAAGAACTCAAATTCATCCAATCACCCAACCAATATTTCATTTTTTTTCACCTGCAGCTTTGATAAACACATCCAAACTTGATTTGGTGGCTCTCCTATTGAAGGAGACTCTTATGATAACTAACCCTAGAGCATGTTAAAAGCTCTGATTACTTGTCCCAAAGATTGTTTTCTATGATGGACAATGCACTGATTGAATTTGTCTTTGTGTGATTTCCATCTTATATAGATCTCATTCAGACTTGAACCTTGTTCCTCTTGGTTTTGGTAGCCAATTGTTACAAAGCCAAGTTTTATTGTGCTGTCAATGCAGAAACTATATCGTAAACTCTATTGTGAAGATGAAGTCTTCACATAACGTGGGTAGGTGAGTTTAGTACGTTGATAGAACATGAGCCATTTTTTCAGTTAAAAAAATTAGGGAAACGTAGTTTTCCATCCACATACCTTCCAATTTTATAGACACTGTAGTTGTGTGAGCAAAATTAGAGTCCTTGATGCACTTGCGGACACCAGATATGAGGCGGCATCTTGGCTTTGTTTTAGGGTTAAATGAAAGTAGATCTTCTATCATGGGAGACATCCGTAGTATGAGAATATTCTCAACTTCTCTCTAATAATCTGTTGTCTGAGATTAGGCAGAAGGAATCAAGGACCCATGGTCTTCTTTGTTTAGCGCAATCATTTGCAGCTGCAACTAATGGGAAGCTGAGCCCTAATCTGTACCTTTGTTTAGTTGAAGAACTTGTGCATCTGTTAAGTAATGACTGAATGAGTTTGAGTTGATATTCTTATGTGGGGAGGAAAGTTGGCCGGAATATTATGTGTAGAAGTTTTGATATCAAGATGGGGGCTGCTTGGGCACTCTTCGTTAGCTTGATTTTGAGTTTGACCTCGTTGAGAGACTGCTTCTTTGCCTGGTTACTTAAATGATTGTCTGCTATAGTCTCTGTTGTTGATTTAATCATGTTCAACAGATTGTGAATAGCTTTGTTTGGGGATGTAGCATTCTTTTTGTGATTGTGATGAACTGGGCATTTAGCACTCTTTTTCCTAATCTTGTAATGTTGCTTGCTGTAGGTACTGGGGGCTACTTGGGGCTGCGCATGTATTGTGGCGCCTTCAGTTTCCCTTTTGTTCACTTTTTCCCCTTCATCTGCCATGTAAACAGTCTTGCTCCTGTTAGTTGGGATACCTCTTTCAGGCTTTTGGCGAAAGATCAAGTGAAGTTGGTTGGGGGCTTCTTTTACCTCTCCTTTTAATTTTGCTAACCTTGTGGGGGTATTTACTTGATTGAGTCAGTGATCTTAGATTTACAATTGATGATTAAGCTGCGAGGACAGAGCGGTGTCAATACAAAGAAAAGTTTGTGTACAGTGTACACCTTTCATCCAGTGTTATAATATTCTTCCCTCTTTAGAGGTCTGTAACTTGCACTTCTGACCATGTGCTCCCCATCCTGGCCACTGTGGCAGCTTTTGGAGTGACTTCTCCAGTTTCTTACAAATTTGAACAGCTCGTGGGAATTTCTTTTTACTTTTAGTGAAGTTACTTGGTGTTAGACTCAAGGTGGGTGAACGATTTTATTAGATCTTTTCATAATCTGAAGTATCTTGTGGGATTTAGCTAGCAGAAACAAGTCGCGGGCGCTTCATTGTCAGGAAAATGAATGCCCGGTTTTTGCTGTGAAATATTTTAATCTGTATGGCTTAAATATGAAGGGCTAGAAGAAGCTGCACTTTTTCTTAAGGTGATATTAAGGCTCGGTAGTGACAGGAAGATAATCTGTTTTGTCAGTGTAATAAGCTCGCTTTGGGTTCTGTACGTGAGCTTTGATCTTGCATTGACTGCACCTAATGCAGAAACGCTCTTTTGGATGCACTTGAGAAGCAGAGTTAGACACTAGTCATGGAAAAGAATTACTTGCCAGACACTAGTCATGGAAAAGAATTACTTGCCAGAAATTTGGTCCGCCACGGACTGATGAACTCTCGACTGTTTATCCGGTTGGTTCTATCTGAGGCTTAGATCATTCGGTCGTGGTCATCGTGGTCCATTGTGAACCGGATCAAGATGAGAAATATGGGGTCATCGAGATGCTCCTTGACATTGCATCGAGGCATTTCATTTGGTCAACTCAAAATGAATGGACTGTGGCGACTCAGCATCTTGGATTACACTCGAATCCAGAGAACAGGCTGCTTTTGACAGCGAATGCGAAAGAGCGAGAATGCTTAGCCTCGGTCAGTGGAATGGATCGCGGTGGTCTTTTTTAACGCTCTGGGTTCTTTGGGGGGTACTTCCTGATTGTGAAGTATTGAAAGCGGACTTGAACGCAGAACAAATCTCTTCATACACGAATCGAAGTATGAGTGATACCGAGCATTGGAGAAACTGTGGAACGAACAGGATTCAGTTGTATTCTTGGGATCGAACTCATGAGAACTCTAATTTTTTTTTTTTTTAAGCGAAACCCACTTGAACCAGTTAACACAAGGCGAGTTGGTGACTTAATTGGAAGAAAGAAACTAGTAAATCACTTAAATTAAAGTTGGTAATTTAATAGAAGAGTTCTAAATTGGAAAGTTTAGTAAGTTATGTGAATAAAAGTTAGTAAATTAATTGGGAATGAGGCTTGTTGACTCTCAATATATCGGAATCTACTTAACCTAACCATTGGATTCACTTTTAATATATATATATAGAGCACAGAAAGGTCGTAAATTTCGAAGTATAATATCGTGCGTGATTTTTGACAAAGCTTACTACTGGGTGTCGTAATTAATAGATGAAGTCGTCAATATTTAGATAATATTGTTTTATTCTACTTTATGGCATTTGACATAGCATTCCCAAAATTTCGCCGTAATCTAGTATACAATGTCGTAAATATTTAAATTCACAATTTTCTACTTAGGATATGCGAATGGAAATATTCCCACTTATTAGAGAGAAAACAATTGAAACTAAAGAAAGTAAGGCAAATAATTAGAGAAGTTGGTAATTTACAGACAATTACTCAGTCAAATAAGAATGGCAATTGGCCGATTTAAAACTTTTGGGTAGCTTATTAGGAAGAAAGTTAATAAGTTGCTTCAATTAACATTGGTAATTTAATATAAGATCGGTAAATTTGAAAATTTGGTACTTTATACTAATAAAAGTTATAAAGTCAATTGGTAATTCTAAAAAATATAAATAAATATTGCTAAATTCATTTGAAAGTAGGTAAAATATTAACAAATTATCTAAGAACAATTCTAGGAAACATTATCCAAAAGCCCTAAATTTATTGAACTTTTATCAATTCAATCATAAACCTTTTAAGCTTGTCAATTGAGTGCTACATCTTTTCACTTTTTTTTCAATTGAGTTATATTAGTTGAAAATCACTAGCGTGGCCACCAACCGTCTTACATGACACGACCGGCTATGATGTGGACAATCTATAATAATAATAATAATAATAATAATAATTTTACCATCATCATCTAGTTTTCTTCTTCAAAGGTAGTAGGGTCGCCAACCTTTGGTGTGGGCCATGGTCGATGGGAGCTTGGCAACCCTCCTCAATTGCTAAAGAAGAAAGCTAGAGGAAAAGAAAAGGAAAAAAAAATTATTACTAAAATTCATTAAAAAAAATATTAAAATACTATTAGAAATTATCAATGTCAGTGCCAATCATGCCACGGAAGATAGCTGATATTCACGTCAGTGATTTTCGGCCAACATCACTCAATTGGCAAAAAGTGAAAAGATTTAGAATTCAATTGATAAACTTAAAAGGTTTAGGGCAACAAAAAAACTATAGGCTAAAAAATTTTGGATAATTTTTTTTTTATATTTTTACCAATAATATTTGCTAGTTATCAACTGTTGTAGAAATTTGTCAATTAAGGACAACAAAGTAATATAATTACGGGTTTGCTTGGGAACTGGACCAACCCATGGAACTGAATAAGACGATATCGACCAATCCTAGGCAATTCTTGATTTCAAATTTTTTCAACTACAAATAATCAATTCATTTTCCAATTCTATGTACGGAACCATACCATCCAACCAAATTGGACCGATATTTTATATTTTCTAAAGAATAAAGAAAAGAAAATTGCTAAAACCCTAAATTGGACTGATCCATTCAGGGACCGAATTGGGACCAACTTTATCATTGCGGTTCCCAATTCTAGGATGGAACCGACCCATCTCAAGAACCAATCACCTCTCAATAGAATAGTGCTACGCTTTGATATCTTTTTTCTTCGTCCATATCTTGTTTGCCACTTGAGGGGAAAATTCCAAAAACAATCCTAGACCCATTGTAATTGTGTTAATACAACCCTAAACCTTTTTTTATATTTTTCCAATTGATTCCTAAAAAATTTGTATTTATGCCAATTTATTCCATTTTATCAATCGAAACTAACATCGCAATTTTTTATAATATTATAATATTTTCAAAATTTTTAATTATCTTTTACATTTTTAATAACTTTTTTCCTATATTTATTTTTGTTAGGGCTGGCAAGAGGTCGTTAGCCTTAGTCCTTGCCTAGATCTAAGTGAGGGTCACGAATCCTTTCCCAGCGGAATGGTTAGGGCACAACTTAAGAAGCATCAACACTCTTCGAGAGTCTATATGTCGTATCCAACGCTCTTTGAATATTTTTTAACATACGATCGATACATGATCAGCACTCTAGATACAAATACAAAAAAATGCATGACTCAATTGGCTAAAAAGGTTTATGACTAAATTTACATAACCATAATAGGTATATGACTTTTATGGTAATTTTTTCCTCAATTGAGACATCTGTTTTTCTTTCTTCAAAAGTCTATGTTTTCTTATTTCTATTCTAAACCTATTCTAGGCTAAAAACTTGTCTTGAAAATAGAAAAATGAAATTATTTTATCAAATGGATTTCTATTTCAAAATTATTTTCAAGAACAGAAAAATAAAAAATAAGAAAATATAATGGTTATCGTCCACATCCTTATTAACTATTTTTGTCCTCTATGTGGCTTATTTTATTGCAAAAGTTTTTAAAATATTCATTCATCACCGCAAGTCAACAATAAAATATTGCCGGGTCCAACTTTTCTGCATTTTTTTTTGGGTGGGGCTCTTTATAACATGCAGTTAACTTGGTACACGTGACGCCTCTCATGGCGCTACAACGTCCAAGTGGCAAGTGGAAGGGAAAAAAAGGCGACGTTCTCTGTCTCACCAGTTATGTGCATGAGTGACCCATTTCCGTTTTCTGTGCGCAATTTCTCAGAATGGAGATGGAGGGATCAGGCTGCGATCAAAATGGTGCAATTCAACAGAGCGACACGGTTGCCGGTGCAATTGGTCGGAGTACAGTTTCAGGGCGCACTGAAAGTGGAGTTGAAACAGGAGGAGATGCGGCGATTAGCGAGTTTAATGTCGTTGATCGACGAGACCCGGAGCGAGAAATGATGGGAAGTCAAGAAACAGTCCCTCCACCTTCTGTACTTCTCGTCAGATACTTGTACATAGGCCACTTCTTGGCCAGATGGGGTGCCAGGTTTCTCTCTCTCTCTCTAACTTAAGAAGGAAAAACGAAATTGACATTTCGAGTATCAACTATCGATTCTTTCTCTCTGGTTTTGCTTTGACTAGGTTCTGTTGTGTCGTCGTCGTCGTCTTTGTTGTTGTTGCTGCTGCTGCTGTGGGAATGCGATATATACGACGCCTAATATCACTCTAATCCACCATAGGCGTCGCTAACGCCATGTTGCTCGCTCTGGTCTTCTCACCCGTGCCCTTATGGCTTTAAATTGCATTTCTTTTTGGAATTTGACGTTGGGTAGGGTTTGTCTACTGGTGCAACAGTCTAAACAAGGGTAATGTGGGACGAGAGATGTCTCTGACTCACCAGACTTCTTTCTTTAGCTGAGAGGGTATCTACATCATGCGCAATTTTCTCAATCAGTCCTTCAGTGTTTTGCTTTGGTTGTATTTTTTCCTTGCCATTCTCTGAGTGTGATTTATAAGAAAATGTTTTGGGGCCAGTCATACGCCGCGTCAACAGCTTCTGGTTTAAGACAAATCAAGAAGAACAAGCGAAAGGACCACGTTTCGCGAAAAGAAGTTTTGCCATACTCACGGCTGGCATATTATTTTCAGTCGTTATACACCCTTTTGTTTAGCTGGTGAGGTGCAGTATAGCGAACCTCGAATTATCTTCTTGTGGCTCATTATTAGCGAATTTGTGGTGGGTAACACTAGGAGTCTATTATATGACAGCACAGAACTTTAAATTTCCCCAAGCTCAATATCTGTGGTTTGGAAAATTTTACAGGTGAGGGTAAATTTTTTCCGAATGTCTTAGCAGTTTCATGTTGGTGAATTCCAGTATTTTGTCAGTAACTTTCTAAAATTGTCAAGCAAATTACGGATGGGCCGAATCATCCGGCCCTTGCCATGTCTACATTTGAATGGAAGGATAGATTATCAGGAGGTCATGCAGCATCTGTTCCATGGTCATCAGCACTAGTCATTTGCTTGCAGGATGTGGGAATTCTCCGTTGCTTTATACTTCATCAGTCTTTGGCCAAGTTCTTTACTTTTTGCTGCTGTTTACGGTACACTGGAGTCGGCCTCCACTGCACTATTTGGGGCAGTTGTTGGGAAATGGGTGGATACATCGACTTATACAAAGGTTTGCAAAAGTTGCGTCACAATTGCAGATCTGTTTCGTTAGAAAATACATGCGGTATCGAGACTGAATAGCTTCTCGACTCTATACACCATTGCAACTCCTCATAGTTTCAGAATATTATAATATTTTAATTCAAGATTAGCATTCCTTACAATGAGCCTTGGCCACATCTGACATTTCTTACAATTGACATCTCTCACATCTGACAAATAACCTGGAGAACTTGATCAGCGTCGTCTAAATATCCATGTTTTCGCCTGCTCTTGGAAACTTTGGAGGAATTCTTTTAATTGATAACATATGCACATAGTTGTCCAAAATCTGATTTTGCATTCTAATCTAATTCAAGCAGAATTTTTTTCTTTTTTTGTGGTATGGCTTATTGGTTTTGGCAGAAATGCTGGCAACAATATTATGTCTTCAATTATTTGCAGGTTCTTCGAATTTGGTTGTTGACCCAGAACTTCTCTTTTTTGATTGCCGGGGGAATGGTGATGGAGCTTCTCTTTCACTCAAATTTGAAGTCAACAAACTTCGTGGCCTTTATCTCTCTAGTTATATTAATATGCTTCTCTGGAGCCATTAGTGTTCTGTCTGCTCTTGCCGGTTCCATCCTGATAGAAAGAGAATGGTGATTCTATCTAATTGTTAATGTGCAACTTTTGAGTTCTAAACATGATTTTTTTTTCTCATACAATCAAAAGTTCCGTTGAATGTGGTCGAGGGTCATGACTCTGGAAATTAAGATTTTACGGCTTTCTTGTTCCCTCATGTAGAAAGTAACAAGCATGGTGTAACCATAAATAGCTCGTCAGTATGAAGTGCAAAAGTTCTCATCTAAGGAACCTGATGAAAGAGAGTTTGCAGGGTTGTGGTGATATCAGAAGGGCATCCACCAGAAACATTGACACAGATGAACTCAGTCATCAGAAGGATCGACCTAGTCTGCAAACTATTTGCTCCCGTTGTGTCAGGCTTCTTTATCAGCTTTGCATCACTCAAGGCTTCTGCCGTGGCTTTTGCACTGTGGAATTTTGCGTCTGTTTGGTTACAATATTGGCTTATGAGTTGTGTGTACAAAGGCATCCCCGCACTGAAAGAGAACAACCAGAGGAGACGACAGCAGATTCCTTCGGATGGCACCGAAGGTGGTGTATCTGTATTAGAAGGTGGGACGCTTCACGATAAGGCAGATATACGGATGGAAGAAAAAAGCTTGATGAGGAGGAAAATGAATCTAGTCATGAATAGCGCTTTCATGGTTTCGTGGAGGACATACTTAAGGCAGGAGGTGGTACTCCCTGGCGTAGCTCTTGCCTTGTTGTATTTTACAGTTCTCAGGTATTAACATTTTCAAAGTCTGCAATTTGGAAATTGTTCTGGCAATTGTAGCTTGTATATGTGACATGATTTTCAACTTGTTAATGTGGGTTTAGCTTTTAGAACAAAATGCGCAGTATGTAGTATCTGCTTTGGAAGACCGAATTTTTAAATCTGACTAGGCAAACTGAGTAATGTTCTTAGCTTGGTTAGCTTGACATGGTCCGTTTTCTCTTGCTTTGAGATCATGGTTGACTGCAATTCCTTTAAGCAATCATTTCCTTGTGGTTGTGGCTGAAGTTCCCGTTTTAACTGTTGGTATCCTGTTAATTTTCTCAGCGCAGTTTTGGGACTTTGATGATGGCAGAACTGAAATGGGAAGGAATACCTGCTTATGTTATTGGTATAGGCCGTGGAATAAGCGCCACAATCGGAATTGCAGCAACTCTTTTCTACCCGTTCTTGCATTCTCGCATTTCGACACTTCGTACTGGACTCTGGTCTATTTGGTGCCAGGTACTTGCACAACTTTCAGCTTGGCATTGCAACTTCTGATTTAGGTTCAGCACACAGTTAAATTGTCTGATATTGCAAGATGATGATGACACAGTGGACCTTCCTAATCATGTGCGTTGCCTCAATCTGGGTTCAAAACAAGCATTTGTCGGTGTACATGTTGATGGGGGGCGTGGCAACATCTCGATTAGGATTGTGGATGTTCGACTTGTCTGTGACACAGCTGATGCAGGTGAGGATACCAATGATCAATCTAGCCGAATCCCTCTAAGGAAGTGGAAACATTTTCTGCCATGAGTAATAGATCAAACCGGCATGCTCAGCATTTTTCTTAACTCTGGACAGGACAATGTTCCTGAATGTGACCGTGGCGTTGTTGGAGGAGTTCAGAACTCTCTTCAGTCTGCTCTGGACTTGATGTCCAGCGTCATGGGGATAATAATATCTAATCCACGGGTAAATTACCTTTTGGTGCTTGTATTATCTAAACCAGGACACTCTTGTAAGTATTGTTGCGTCAGTTGTTGCTGACTATGGTAGTGTCGATGGGCACGCTAAGGAACTTATTAAACATTTGCACATGCCCTCTGTGTGTAAGAGAGAGAGAGAGAGAGAGCCTGTGTTGCTTACTACATAGGCACAGTAAGGAACTTGTTAGACAATTGCGCATGCCCCCACGCGCATGCGCTCGAGATCGAGAGAGAGAGAGAGAGAGAGAGAGAGAGAGAGAGAGAGAGAGAGTTTTGTTTAGTGGTTAACTTAGCTTTATATTTGATAATATTTGTTGAAGGAGATTAGCTTAAAATATTACATTTGCAATTATTGTTTCTTTTCTCAAATGCAGTCTCATTTGGAGCTTCAGTTACTCTCATTTTTTTAATTTTTTTTTGGCTATAGGATTTCTGGAAATTGACATTGGCATCATTTCTGGCGGTAACATTAGCTGCAATTCTCTACTGTTTGCATGTCTACCGTGTCCGGAAGCACCTTGTTCATATGGAGAAGCTACTGATTATGGTCAAATGGTACAGAAAATCCTCCTGAGGGGCAAAGGCCGAAAGGATGGAAACAAAAGAAGTTGGTCATTCCCAGTTTTTTTACCAAGGATTTCTCCAAATGTTGAGACCCAACTTGGCGAATTGAGGGATTTTGTGTATTGGAGCTTAGAAGGTTCTTGTACATGCATTAACTCAGTAGATCTACGAGTAGTTGCTGAATCATAGGATGCAAAATTCAGGGATGTCTTTGTCCTGATGTATCAGTTTTACTGACTCTGATTTAATTACTATTTTAGCTAATTGAGATGCTAATTACCAGCCATTCAACTCAAGGCATCTGAGGGAGGAGTCTTTCCTTGTCAATCCGTGACGCATGGCGATTAAGGAACCGATCAGCGCTAGTCGAGTGGAGTGAGACGACGAAAATTTTATCGGACAGGCTATTTTTCCCAAAAGTTCAATTGTCGGAAAAGAGGCTTATGGCATTTACAAAGCACGTTCTTTAGCAGCAAAAACATTATTTTCTTGTTCCCATTAAAGATAGTGTGTGATAGGTGTCACCTCTGGATATCTGCATAGTAAATCTGTCCATGTAGCTAAAAGTGTAATGTCATGGTGCAAGAGGAGATCATGCTAATATCCTCTTGCCTACTAATGGACTTAAATGAGATCTAATTTAGGATGAATTTTTCACAAGATCCTGTTTCCGTTAGCATTGTTTAGTTAAAATTGGACTGATAAACTAAATTGGTACAAATGCAAAAGATTTAAGATTAAATTAGGAAAAATAAAAGAATTTAGAACTGAATTGACATAATTGCAATAGTTTAGGACCTTTTTTTTTGGTAATTTTCCCAGCAAAAGGGTGTTATGAAGTATCAATCTTGGTTGAGTCAGGAGAGATCCAAACAGCAGAAGGAGGCGACTGGTATATGTCTATCGTCTGGAGGACAAAAAAAAGGGAATATTCAAGGGGAGGAGTTACTTTATACAAACACACATCCCTGGATACAACCTCCATGATGAACCTTTCGAAAACCAACTCTTTAGTTGACCTTTTTTTTTTTTTTCAAGGTTCTTTTTCTTTACAGGGGAAGAACAAAGTGCGTTAACACTTAGGGAATATCTCCGTAGCAAGAGTACGAAGAAGAAGAGGAGGAGGAGGAGGAGGAGGAGTTGCTTGCTAAGATTCAAGAAGTCACTTAAACTACACAGAAATGACAAGGGAGCCGCTCCTCAACCACGAAGCATCTTCTCCACAGCCTTCTTTCCCATCACACCTCACTAGATACTTGTACTTGGGCCACTTCTTGGCCAGATGGGGTGCCAGGTTCTGCAATTCACTTTCGTTCAACTCTGCTAAAACTCCTGTTGCTGTTCTGAATATGCTTTCCTCAGGATATTGTGACTTGCTCTTAATTTTAGATATGCAATGGTTTGGAGTCTTTTATACTAGTGTATCTACTCTCTGTATTATTCCTATTTCGGATATTTCAAAACCCTTCCATTATTTCAAATTGTCCCCGTTGGTATCATCACTTATTTTCCCTTTCCTCCTCATGCCTGATATACTATGTCACTGTAATAACCGGCACATGATTGTTAGTGAAATCATCAATTTGCCCCAATTCATCAACAAACAGTGAAAACTTCATCTTATGCGTGCATTAGGGAAATCGGTCCTATGGCCGCTTGAATTTCAATCCAGCCTTTTACTTGAATTTGACCATGTAAGTGTGGCGATTCTCGATAAACTAATGGTTCTGTTCTCAGGTTATTTTCTCTCTTGATACCTCTCCACTTGGAAATGGATTATCTCTCATGTTTGCTGGTCTTGCAGAATGTGGGATTTCTCTGTGGCCTTATACATGATCAACATTTGGCCAGACTCTTTACTGTTGGCCGCTGTCTATGGAGTGGTGGAAAATACCTCCACTGCCTTGTTTGGCCCAATAATCGGAAAGTGGGTGGATAAACTGAGTTATGTCAAGGTCTGATGAACTTACAATCCTTTATGTACTACAACAACTAAGAAAATATCAAACCGGACGTTACTTCCGAATTTTACTGTATGCGAGTTTATTTAAACCTGAAAATTGAGTGATATCACATTCATGAAGGGGCAAATATTTGTTGCAGGTTCTCCGGCTTTGGCTCATGACACAGAACTTTTCATTTATAGTCGCCGGAGGCACGGTTTTTGCTTTGCTAGCCAGCCCAGATTTGAAGTCCACAAGTGTTGAAGCTTTTGTCTTGCTTGTCCTTGTGACCAATGTTTCTGGAGCTGTCGGCGTGCTTTCCACTCTTGCTGGAACAATCCTGATTGAAAGAGAATGGTAATAGCATTCAGCTTAAATACTTGCATCCCAAAGGCATACTATTCTCTTTCTCTCTCTCTCTCTTTTTTCTTCTCAAATTTTAATTTAATGTGCCTCTAACTGCAGGGTGGTGGTGATGTCGGAAGGCCAAGCCCCTACACTCCTTACTCGGATGAATTCGGTCATAAGACGGATAGATTTGATCTGCAAGTTGTTTGCCCCCGTTGTTTCAGGCTTCATAATCAGCTTTGGTTCACTAAAAGCATCCGCTATGACTTTGGCGGTTTTGAGCACCACAAGTGTTTGGCTGGAGTACTGGTTTTTCATGTCAGTATATCAGGGGAGTCCTGCTCTAGCTGAGCGAAACCAACAAAGAACCCAGAGACCTTATCCTGCTGAAGTGACAGGGGGCTCGCCTGTTCCAGATGATTATCGTCCAGCAAATGCAGAAAAAAGACCGAGTCTTGGCGAGAAAGTTGCGAATCTGCCCCTCATCAGTGTTTGGAGAGTGTATTTTGAGCAAGAAGTTGTGATTCCTGGAATCGCACTAGCTTTGTTGTATTTTACAGTTCTCAGGTAATAATACACTGGAAACTGATGGACCCTCAAAGTTCATAGCTTTCACACTAGTTTACGGGACTTACCTAAAATCTTCTACTATTGACGTTTTGCTTTCATGGTAAAAGGGTTAAGAACATTTCTGTTCTATTATTAGTTGGAAACTTTGCATATGCATCAAAACCTAAGGTTGTCTTAATTGTAATGTCGTTTTTGGTATTATCTGCTAGATGTTACTATTGCGCTGCCGCATCATCTGGGAACTGTGCAAAATTTTGGCAGTCTCGAGTCTTTCTTGCTGTGATTTGAATGCACTGAAAATTCGGGATTGTTATATGGATTTACAGCTTCGGAAGTTTGATGACGGCTGCATTAGAGTGGGAAGGTATACCTGCATTTGTCATCGGAATAGCGCGCGGAATAAGTGCGACAATCGGCGTTGCTGCTACTCTGGTTTATCCAGCCTTACATTCTCGCATTTCCACGCTCCGAACTGGGCTCTGGTCCAGCTGGTCGCAGGTATAATTTTCGAGTATCAACTTGTTTTGGTAATTTTTTGGCTGTAAAGATCGGTGAAATACAATTGAACTCTCATTATGAGAAACAATTGCAGTGGACTTTCCTCCTCCTGTGTGTTGGGTCGATACATGTCCGAAACAGCATAACAGCTGCCTTCATGCTGATGGGCGGAGTGGCGACATCTCGACTTGGATTGTGGATGTTCGATTTAGCGGTTATTCAACAGATGCAGGTTCTTAATTTCGGTTTCAATGAAAACTCAAAAGAATAGTACCAGTCACTCGTTCCCTAGACATCTCGGAAGCATTCTTGATTTATAAGTGGCTCAGGTTTAGCTTGACCACAAACGTTTGTGTGTATCATCTTCACCTCCTTGCTTAAACTTCTGGTTGGATACTTTAATGCCATTCTACATGAAAGTTGTTTCTTGCAGTGGTTGTCAAATGTTCAACACCGAAATTTCACTTTCTGTTCCGTCTCCTCTCTCGTCTGTGGCAGGATAAGGTTCCAGAATCTGATCGGTGTGTCGTGGGAGGCGCTCAAAGTTCACTGCAATCCTTCTTGTATATGATGGCTTACGGTATGGGAATAATCATTTCAAATCCAAAGGTGATCCCCCCTGCTTCTTCATCCTAGGACAACATGAGTGATACACTACTTATATCATGTGTAGTTACCTGAACTTCATCAAACTTTTGATTTACGGTCTAACTGAATTATTAATTTGTGGCTACTGCATCAGGATTTCTGGAAGTTGATTTTGTTATCGTTTCTGTCGGTTACCGTATCGGCATCTTTATATACTTTACACGTATACCGAGTCCGCAAGCACCTGATCCATTTTGAGAAGCTCATTTTGCCGGGAAGTTGGTCGATCAGACGGTCTTCGGATGCACGCCAGAGTCAGACCGTGTGAACTTCATTTAGTTCTTTTCCAAGACATAAATAGGAATCCCATTGTATTTGTGGGTTGATATCATACTCCAGGACAAGCTGCTCATGCCGTGACGTCTAATGATCCTTGGTAAAATAGAAAAGGATGAAAACTCAGACTGTCCTAATAGGATTCTGATACCGGGATTGAGAAGTCCGATCATGGATTTGGTATGTTTATAGGAATGTCAGCTGCTGCTTTTACGTTTGCGAAATTCATCTGCTCATCTTACGTACATTCTTATACTCACTGCAGAGTGATTGTTTCACATGCTTAAGATGAAATCCAGAAAAAAAAACTACGCTTTCTGGTTACTGTAGTTTGAGCGACTTTCATTAAGCAACTGAACTTCAATTTCCTGGCACCTGAGATCACTTTTGATGAAGTCATTCAAATTCAATTCCTAATGCACGATGACCTGAGCTTTTGCAAGAGTACTTGGACCACTGGATGGATCTGATCAATGAGAGGGGCTTGGAATGAGCTCCTAGAAAGGACAGGCCATGCAACCTGGCCTCAAAACGCTGGCCCAGTTCCGTCCCTGGAGATCATCACAGTATCTGGACAAAGATGATCCGGACAGGGTTGGTCGGTTGGGACAACAAGGAAACTGCTTTCACTGTACATTTAACAGGATTAACCGAACACGGTCTGATCCTGAGCATCCGGCCTGTTGAGTTTGCGGCTCAAATTCTTGCTGAATCGGAGTTTACATCAGAGACTGGAGAGGCGAGTTAGGTCCTAGACAAGTTTGGCGACCGGGCACGTGGACGAGAAGGGCTGGGATGCCGGGAGGATTGAGCCCAGTAGCCGAAGTTGCTAGGCATGGGCCAGGTGGTCGGCTAGCTTGTGGCCGAGTTGCCCGCCCTGATCGGCAAGTAGCCTACTAATTTCGCTACTGGTCATCCAGTGGTCGCCCAGTATTCGTATGGATCTCGCGAACTTGGGCTTAAAAGACTGATTTTGACCTTTTTTTTTTTTGGGTCGAGAATGCAAACACGGCAGAGGTGTTTTCTTTATCTTTTAGCAAAACTTGGTGGGATAATTACGAGGTTTGTGAGGATTTGCATATTGAAATATGGGAAACACGCGGGAGATTGAGTGATTGATTGTAACTCTATAAAAGTTGTCCTAACCCTAATGTAGGGTAGCCAATTTAATACTGCATTTTTTTAATTTGTCCAATTTAATCATAAACATTCTAACGATTTATCAATTTAGTCCTTTTGATTAATTTTAAAATCAAAATTTTTGATGTACCGATCTAGTTAATGCCAGCCATCCTATGGGATTACGGTGGATAATGAGACTATTTTGACAATTTTTTTTGCCTTGTCTTTTCTTTCTTTTTCTTTTTCTTTTATCCCCACTGCCAGTCAAGGACCACAGGCAATGGTCGCCCTCATTGAATCCAACGTGTGCTTCTCTCATTGGCCAACAATCCCTTGCCTAAATCTATTGAGGACTGTGCTCAGCGAGGGCATCCTAGCCCTTGGCCCTTGCTTATGGCCGACAACCTCCACCGTCCATCTCCGAGGCCCAGCAATAGGCAGAGAGAATAGGAGAAAAGGAAAAAAAAAATTGGAAAACTTAAAAAAAACAAATAGCAAAAACAGTCCATGTCAATTATTTCTTACCAAAATTGACTTAGATGAAAAATTTGGAAAATTCTCAAAATGTTGCCAAATTGAAAAGTTTAATATCGAATTGACTGTTATATAATAAATTGAGGACTTTCTGAATAATTATTTCTAACTATCTAACTTCTGGATTGATAATGAATTCTTTGCGTTTGACTTTTTCAATGTAGGTACCAATGCTGGTGCGGAAACACCTAAATCTCTGCTGTTTTTCTACCATTTTCCGCTGATTTCTTTGATAATTTTTTCGTCTTGCGTTGGATTTGAATTGCAAGGTCGGCTTAGCTTTTGCATGATTTCGTAAACGGGCAAAAATCATTGGCCAACCTCGTATTTCCTTCCTGGTTCTTAGGCCACCGTCGTCCGAGCACACAGAAGAAGTTTCAAAAAGTACTTCAAGAGCAGGCCTAACAGAGGTAAACATGGGCATCCAGGGCCCAGTCCTCTGCAAGACGAGAGGCTGCCGCATTGATTCGTCCATTAAATTAACAGCAGCATGGTAAGAAACAGTATCCTTGAAAGGCCATCGCGCATGCATTAATACAGAAGACGCCAGAACACTTGATGACTAATTATGCAGAAAGAATACATGGGATGTCTTTGTCATGATACGTGTGTTTTACTTGCTCCGATTTTAATTATTCATTTGCAGTTTGTTTACGGTGGCGGCTTTATCAGATTCTGGTTGCCAGTCATCTCAAATGTTTGACCCGCAAAAGCCAGTCCCAAGGAAAGATTCGCCCATGACAATGATTTGTCAATATACCTGTATGAATTGTGTTAGAGAAATCTCATATTAAAAAATTTGTGGAGAATGGAACAATTAATATATTTTAACTAACTCATAACTGGGTTCAATTAAGTATTTTGTTGGGTTTGGATTTGCGCTTCTCTCGCGATCTCTCTCGACAAAGATATTGGACTTTTGTTGTGCACTCTCGGCACGATTCGGATGCCAGCTGACCAGTGTTGATTGACACGATAAAACAGTTATTTCCTGAGGAAAGGTCGATTGTCTGCATCATGATCGAGCTACACTGTTATGGATGTGCCTGTTTCTTGCTGGTTCTGATAAAGACATCCGATTTTGCAGCATCTCCAATTCTTTTCGCGATCGAGATGATGATTATGCCGGACGCCATATCATCTCCGACGTCTCCATGTTCCTGGTGCCGCATATTTTTTTGGATATGGGAATGATCAAGCCGTGATTAAAAAGGGTCTCGTCCAAGTGGTTTCTTGCTACAGATCGAATTTGTACACGATAAACGAGGATGTGAATGTCATAATCTGATCATCTGACAGCTGCTTTTCTTCTGCTTTTTTCCTTTTATTCGTTGAAGACATAGATCAAGTTTAAGTCTGTAAAGAAAACTGGTGCAAATAGGCCCTCTATTGAGATTTTTTTATTTGTCATTCCAAATTTTTTTTTTCTATATAGATAATGTGAAAATATTAGAGATGATTAGTTTCTGATTCAGTCTGGTTCCCCTCAAGAATTAGGGACCAAACTAACGGCCTTAGGAACTAGAGTAGACAATACCAACTTGTTTAGTCCGATTCTAATGGAACCAATAAACTATTCAATATCTCGTAATTTTCCAAAATAACACAATAAAGAACTATCAATCAAGTAACGTGTGGCCATAAGTCAACTCGTGTTTTTGGGTTGTCGTTGTTGTTGTTCAGGTAACGTGTGCCCATAAGTAAGTCCGAGATGCACTTATCATTGAATAACAAATGATTGACGCTCATAAGTGCATCCCCAATTAAGGTCAAAATATCATAGTGCCAGACCAAATATCTTCTTGAGAAAAAACAAAAATTGATGCTCAACAATGATAGAACATCAGATGATAGGTCTGAATCCAATAAACTTCCCATACATGAAACTAATAGCAAAAAAGCATAATGTCAAGATCTCATGTTTCCAAAAAACAGTAAGATAAATCTTTAGGTTTGGTCCGGCCGGTCTAGTCTGGTCCTGTACCCTTGGAATTAGGAACCAGATCGATGGTTCGTCTGGTCATCGATCTGGTTCCTGGAGGTTCCTTGTTCGGTTAGTCCGACTTACTCACCCCTAAGGAACATCAAGATCTACTAAGGAAAAGGTATCCAATATGGATTTTCAAGAAGATTGCAGAATAAAGATTCTCTCTAATTTTTTTTTAAGATACCTAATTTTATGTTTCCTAGTTTAATATTCGGTTTCCTTTGTGAGTCGAAGGTTTCCTATTAAACTTGGTTTATTAGTTTAATGTTCTCTAATTTCATGCTTCCTAGTTTGAAATTATTCTAATTTAAGATTTCATAATTCTATGTTTCCTAATTTAATATTTCTTGGTTTAAGGTTTCCTAGTCTGATTCATTTTTAGTTGAGTGTCCTGATCCATTTACAAATAAGAGGTGTTCTCTCAAGTGATTGTAAGAAATGGGTCTTCTTCAAGGATTGCATTCAATAGACGAACATGTGAGTTACTGAAGGTTGTAATGACTCAATTGTGGTTATAAACTGTAGAAAGATGCTCAGAAGACAGTACCATCACTTTTCACATTAAGTGTTTTGTGGGATTATCAAGTAAACGCCGTACACAACTTATAGCATAAATTTGTTGTTTCTCGTGCCGTCTATCATTTTATTATTCAAGTAAGAGTTGTTAGAGTTTTTCCGTATGTGGGTTCGCCTTAATTGTAATTGTAATTGATTGTATACGGTATTAATTTACCGTATACGGTATTGGTTTAATAAAGGTAAGGATATAAGGATTCTTGACGGGCCGAATATGGGCCTCGTTGGTGTGGGCCGAATTCCGGCCCGGCCCATGATGGAAGGGCCCAGCTGGAAGTTAATATAAGGCTGGGACCCCTCCTTTAGCCTCCTTAATGCCATTTTCTCCTCCTCCTCTCCTCCATAAGGCATACGTGAGAGAGACCGACGAGATTGAGGTTGTTCCATCGACGCCAGGCGGCCGGAGGGCATAAAGGGGAAGTTCCGAGCTTGTCTCGCCGAAGTTCCGAAGCCCATTTGTCGTTTTAAGGAGCCGATCGACGATGGATGCGAAATCAGGTACGCCGTCTCGAAATCTTGGTTAATTAGTTGTTAGAACATGACTATGGAGGTCCTAGGGTGCCGGATTCGCCGGCTTACAATTGGTATCAGAGCCGCCGTAGGTCGGTTTTAGCACATACAGGTTTTGCCTTGATTTCGTGATTTTTGGCATGCTGAAACCTGATTTTGATGGCATATTTGAGTTCGTCTCGTCAAGACGAGCGTTTTGATGGGTCACGAGCCGCCGGAGGATGCCGTACGCGCCCACACGCTCCGCTTGAAGTTTCGCCGCCGCCGGCGCATGGCTCCGTTGACCATTAGCTGGCACGTTGACCGTTAGACGCTGACCGGTAGTTGATAGTTGACCGGCTGTTAGCGGTTGACCATTAGACGTTGACCGGTCAGTTGTTGACCGTTGGACGTTGACCGGCTGTTAGCGGTTGACCATTAGACGTTGACCGGTTAGTTATTGACCGTTGGACGTTGACCGGTTAGTTGTTGACCGTTGGACGTTGACCGGCTGTTAGAGGCTGACCATTAGAAGTTGACCGGGGGTTAGCCGTTGACTGTTAGACGTTGACCGGTCGATTGACTATTGGTCCAATTGGGGTGATTTTTTCACCGTTGTGCTCGTATGGAAATTCTCTACACTGTGGTATGCTCAAATTAATTTTTTGAGCCCTCTAAGGTCTTGGAAAATGCGAAAAGCCCTTGCTCCAGTATGTAATTCAGGGGTATTTTCGTGATTTTCATTTTGTGAAATTTTTCCATACGATTTTTTGAGAAAAAATAAGGTTGGCTCATTTATGGAATACCACATAAGGATTGTGTAGAGAATTAATTGAGCAGTGACACGTGTGGGACCCACACATACAGAAAGCAATACTATTGGCACTGACTGTGATTTTAATGACAATTGCCCATGTCATCAAGTTTAAAATCACACCGTATGGTAAATGTAAGCCATAAAGTTAATATCCCTAGTGTGAGAGAATTTCAAAATTTTGATTGGGTTGTGACCGCCAAAGTGGCACACTAAGTTGAATTGGAGAAATATCAGTCTTACATTGTGGTGGGATGTCTCCTGTTTTGATACATGGTCATACTCCCAAAGGAGGTGATTATGTGTCAAACCATGGAGGGATACATGAACAACATATGACTGGGAAGTGACTGATTCTAGTGATTCATACACCCAAAGGTGGTGTTTCACGAAAGATTGGAAACATTCTCATGATCGTTGTCATGTAGGGAGTTTGCAATTGCATGTCATATATTCTGCCCAAAGGTGATTATATGATGATGTGTGTGACTCTCTGAAGTGTGTACTTTTAAGGATTTAAAGTTACACTGTGCTTACATAATGCTAATGGTAAATATTGCTTATTTTTCAGTCGCCTTTTCTGTGAGTGGCAACTCCGTTATAGAGGTTCTGAATGGTTCGAATTTCAAGAAATGGAGGCAGGATTTTCTGTTTGCCATGGAATTAGCCGATGTTCATATTGCTCTTACTGAAGATAAACCTGTTGTTCCCGAGGAGACCAGTGAAGGGTCTGAGAAGGCGCATTTGGCTGCCTGAGAAAAGAGCAATAGGATCTGCCTACTGTCAATGAGGAGATCCATACAGGAACATCTGCTGAGTGGCCTCCCAACTGACTGCACCGCAAAACAAATGATGGAAGCGCTGCAAGCCAGGTACCGAGTATCATCTAATGCTCAGGTTGGAACACTTATCCAGCAGCTGTTTAATATGAAGTATACGGGTGTGGGAGGTGTTAGAGATTACATCCTAAGAATGCTGGATTTGCACACTAAAATAAATGCCTTAGGTTCTGTAATCGCTGAAAATGTGCTGGTACACCAAGCCCTAAACACCATTCCCTCTGAGTTTGGGATCCTTAAGACCAACTTCAACTCTCAGGATGAAAATTGGTCTATAAATAATTTGATCTCAAAAGCAGTTTCAGAGGAAGAAAAATTGAGGAAGGATACGGGAAATTTTGCCTTGGTTGCCTCCAGTTCCACCAATAGGAAAGGCAAAGGTCTTAAATCTCATACTCATAAAGGTACTCATCCTACCACTGGTCCATCAGAAAAACTGGGTCCAAAGAAAACATCCTTTAAGAAGGGTAGTGACCGCTGTTTCTTCTGTAAGAAATCGGGTCACATGAAGAAGGACTGTGCTAAATATAAGAACTGGCTATCTAAACATGAGCAGACGGGTATTGATTCTTTGGCACTGGTTTGTGAATCCAATCTATCTGAAGCCTCATCCAGTTCTTGGTGGCTAGATAGTGGTGCAACTAATCATGTTGCATTTACCATACAGGAGTTCATAAACCGGAGGAAGCCAAATCAAGATGAGTCAAAGCTCACAGTGGGAGATAATAATAAAGCTGTTGTTGAGTTCGTGGGAGATGTCATTTTAATTCTAGAGTCTGGTTTTAATTTGATGTTAAGAAACACTTTCTATGTACCTTCCTTCAGACGGAATTTAGTTTCTGTATCATGTTTGGACATGTGTGGTTACTCCTTTGAAATAAAGAACAATGTGGTTTCTATGTTCTATAATTCAAATAAGGTTGGGTGCTGCAATATGTCCAATGGATTGTACATATTGTGTTTAACTCCCAATGAAATATACGCAGCTTATACAACCGAAAGGGTTGTCTCCAAAAGGCCTCTACCTAAAGAGCAGTGTTACAAATTGTGGCATAAATGTCTTGGTCACATTTCCAGGGAAAGAGTAGAAAGGCTTGTAAAAGCCGACATTTTACCTACTCTTAAAGATGACCTGGAAACTTGTGTAGACTGTTGTAAAGGCAAGATGACAAAAATAAAGAAAAAAGGGTGCATTCCGAACTTCTGACCTATTGGAGGTCATACATACAAATATAAGTGGACCCTATACTCCAACCTTGTGTAGAAATTATTATTTCATCACTTTTATTGATGATTATTCCCGATATGGTTATCTGTACTTGATTAAAGAAAAGTCTGAGTCTCTTGATAAATTCAAGATATTTCGGACTGAAGTCGAGAAACAGTTGGAAAAAGTCATCAAGGTTGTGAGGTCTGACCGTGGTGGTGAGTATTATGGCAGACATGGCGATGCTGGACAGCTTAAGGGGCCATTTGCCAAATACTTAGAGGATTCCGGGATAGTAGCTCAGTTTACTATGCCTGGGAGCCCTGAGCAAAATGGTGTGGCCGAAAGGCGAAATCGCACCTTAATGGATATGATGAGGAGTATGATAAGTAGGACCAACCTGCCTAAGTTCTTTTGGGGTGAAGCTTTGAAGACGGCGCTATACATACTGAATCAAGTTCCCACTAAGGCTGCTCCACTGACTCCTTTTGAGTTATGGACTGGACGGAAACCTAGCCTGAATCATTTGAAGGTCTGAGGTTGTCCTGCAGAGGTGAAACTATATAATCCAGCTTTGAGTAAGTTGGATCCTAAGACCACAAGGTGCTATTTTGTATCCTATCCAGATCATTCCAAGGGATACATATTTTACAATCCTAATGGAGGCCCAAGGATTGTAGATTCACAGACAGCCAAGTTTCTAGAATTTGACATAGCCGAAAAGGGTACCTGTTCAGAAACTATTGAAAGTGACAGTACGGCGGTAAACACTGCTTCATTGTCTCTACCATCACAGACTGTTATGGAGCTTCCCATACCGAAGACTGTGCCTGTTGAGCTTCAGGATCCTATGGTAGATACCATTCCTGATGAAGTAAATCAAGCCCCACAACCACAGATTCAAGTTGAGGAAATTCCACTAAGGAGGTCTGTTAGGCAAAGACGATCAGCGATTCCATCGGATTATATGGTCTATCTGGGTGAACAGGATTATGACATTGGCTGTGTAGTTGATCCAGTTACTTATAAGGATGCTATTAGCTGTGAACATTCATACCTGTGGTTGGATGCGATGCAGGATGAGTTGCAGTCCATAAAGCATAATGGAGTTTGGGATCTCGTCAAGTTGCCTGAAGGTCATAGGGCGATTGGCTGCAAATGGCTCTACAAGACGAAGAAGGATTCCAAGGGAAAGGTAGAGAAGTTCAAAGCCAGACTGGTAGCCAAAGGTTTCACTCAAAGAGGGGGAGTAGATTATGAATCAACATTCTCTCCTGTCTCTTCTAAAGAATCTTTCAGAGTGATTATGGCTTTAGTAGCTCATTTTGATATGGAGTTACACCAGATGGACGTCAAGACTGCCTTTCTGAATGGGGATCTTGAAGAAGAAGTCTATATGATTCAGCCTGAAGGTTTTGAGGTTGATGATTCTAGTGACCTTGTATGCAGATTGAAGAAGTCGATCTATGGCCTTAAACAAGCATCCAGGCAGTGGTATTTCAAGTTTCATAGCGTCGTAACTTCATTTGGTTTCGTTGAAAATAAAGTGGATCAGTGTATATACTGCAAGGTCAGTGGGAGAGAATACATTTTCCTTATTCTCTATGTGGATGACATTCTACTAGCGAGCAGTGACGTTGATCTATTACATGAGACGAAGCGCATGCTGTCAGAGAATTTTGACATGAAGGATCTTGGTGAGGCGTCCTTTGTCCTTGGCATTGAGATCCATAGGGATCGTTCACGCCATATTTTGGGATTATCTCAGAGGGCATATATAGATCGTATTTTGGAGAGATTCAACATGCAGGATTGCAAGCCGGGAATAGTTCCTGTCTGTAAAGGTGATAAGTTGAATCTTTTGCAGCGTCCTCAGACTGAGATGGAGAAATGCCAAATACAGAATGTACCTTATGCTAGTGCACTTGGGAGCATCATATATGCTCAAGTATGTACTAGGCCGGACGTCGCTTTTACGACAGGACTTCTAGGCAGATACCAGTCGAATCCAGGACATGCTCATTAGATTGCTGCCAAGAAGGTCCTGAGGTACTTGAAGAGGACAATGGACTACATCATGATATACAGGCATGTTCAGAACCTACAGCTTATTGGATACTCGGATTCAGATTTTGCGGGGTGTCAAGACGACAAGAAGTCGACTACATGCTACATATTTATGTTAGCGGGCGGTGCAGTATCATGGAAAAGTGAGAAACAGAAATCCATATCCTCCTCGAACTTGCAAGCGGAGTTCATAGCGTGCTTTTCAGCAGCTACTCAGGCTATTTGGCTCCGGAACCTCATCAAGGAGTTGACCGTATTTGATTTTGTTGAAAGACCCATACAGTTATACTGTGATAACAGTTCTGCAGTGTTGTTTATTAACAACAACAGAAGTCTTAAAGGGTCTAAACACGTGGAGGTCAAATTTCTGACCATTAAGAAGTCCGTACAGAAAGGCGACGTTGCAGTAGAGCATGTTTCTACAGATGATATGGTTGCAGATCCACTAACTAAAGGAGTTCGCCCATGTGTTTTTGAACGACATGTCATTAGTATGGGCTTAGTAGCATCATTGGATGATGTGTTTTAGTGGGAGGCATATTTCGGTTTGCTCTAATAAAGTTTACATCTGTATTTTATTACTTTTTGTAATATAAAGATATGTATTGAAGTGCCTGCAGCACTATTAATGTTAAATACATATTTTTTAGTAAATCTTGAGATATGTGTAAATCTCGAGTATTGGCTATGGGCATTTGGATATTAGCCATGTTTGTATGTCTTGTTATACATAAAGAAAAGTTAACTATAAAGCTGAGAAATATGTAGGTTCATTAGAACCATATAGATATTCTCTAGTGGTACGTCAGGTTTAGTGTCACATAAAGAAAGAGAATGGTGTCCGACAAAAAGGATAACACATAAAGTACATCTCTTTTGAGGTGTTATCCAATTGCCACACTACCATATTAAATCCATATTAGTAAAGTTAAGAACACTTGTGACCATGGATGGCTCTGTGTCTGCTGAAGCAGTTACTGGCATGATCCAGTGTTTAAGACTTTATGGGATCGGATTGGCCGTTAAGATTGATCCTTAAACTAATATAAAGGCGCGCACTAAAGTATAGTTTCAATTAAGGCTCGCCCAAGTGGGAGAATGTTAGAGTTTTTCCGTATTTGGGCTCGCCTTAATTGTAATTGTAATTGATTGTATACGGTATTAATTTACCGTATACGGTATTGGTTTAATAAAGGTAAGGATATAAGGATTCTTGACGAGCCGAATATGGGCCTCGTTGGTGTGGGCCGAATTCCGGCCCGGCCCGTGATGGAAGGGCCCAGCTGGAAGTTAATATAAGGCTAGGACCCCCCCCTTTAGCCTCCTTAATGCCATTTTCTCCTCATCCTCTCCTCCATAAGCCATACGTGAGAGAGACCGACGAGATTGAGGTTGTTCCATCGACGCCAGGCGGCCGGAGGGCATAAAGGGGAAGTTCCGAGCTTGTCTCGCCGAAGTTCCGAAGCCCGTTCGTCGTTTTGAGGAGCCGATCGACGATGGATGCGAAATCAGGTACGCCGTCTCGAAATCTTGGCTAATTACTTGTTAGAACATGACTACGGAGGTCCTAGGGTGCCGGATTCGCCGGCTTACAAGAGTTGCTTATCAATAGGACTACATCATTATTCGATTTACTCTTGATAAGAATCGACGATTGTCGCGACCCTCCCGAGATTCTCCGAAATCCCGAGGGAGTTAATGGATTGTTAAGCCCATTGGGTATCTGGGCTTCGCTCGGGCCCTCCCAGGCCCATACCAAATCGCGTCAGGAAAATTTAGATCGAAGTCGATCTTAGTGTGGTCAGGTGGCATGTAAATAGTGTGCATGTCATAGGAGTCGCCACCAATCATTTATTGGAGGGCATGATTGGAAACCCTATCGAACGATTGGGATGGATCGTCCGATCCTACGAAAACCAGAGATCTAGATTCGGGGACTTAGTTACGTCGATATTGCTATCGACGCCCTTTCGGTACCTAAGTTGAGTGATTCCCTAATCTAACGAATTCATGCAGGCGAGATTGGATAAGGTAGGCTCTAAAAATCTAAGGGGTTCATGCAGGTGGGATTATCTATCCTATCAATCACAACCAGAGAAATAAATGCACAATCAAGAAATCGAATCAGAAAATAAACAGATCACATTAAGTTAATTACAAACAAATGAGAGTCCTAGAAGCTTGGAAAATACATCAATGAGGTTTGAAGATGATTTGGGATGGTCTGGAATGATTTGGGTCAGATTGGCCAGAAGGGCAGAATGGTCATTTCAGGAGGTTCGGGAGTTCAAAAATGTGAAATTAGGTCAAATCAATTTAATATGGTTTTTCCCTAATTTTCACAATTTTTTTTTTAGAATTTTTTGGAATTTCTTTGCATTTTTAGGATTTTTCTGCAAAATTTTTTAGAATTTTTTTGAATTTTTTTTAGGAATGTTCTAAGACTTTCTAAGAATTTTCCTATTTTTTAGAACCTTTTCTATATTATTTGTTATTTTTTATTTGATTGTCTGGGCTGTTATTATTATTTCATTTTTTGTTATTTTATTATCTATTATACGGATCGGGTCGACTTGACCCGGCCCACTAGACAAACCAGCCCAAGACCTGAACAAACATCGAAACGACGTAGTTTTGAGGTATATCTTATTATTTTTCAAATTTTTTTGAGATTTTTATTTTATTTTCGTTTATTTTCTGCCTATTTTAATCTATCGGCTAATAGGAGGACACGTGGTGAGTTCATATCCACCCGATCAAACAGATTTATTTTTTATTTTTCATTTTTTGGAAACTGCTTTTCATTATTTGTTATAATTATTTTTTAGGGCGCCGGCTGACGTGGCGTGCCTCGTGGCTGCCACGTCATCATTGACCCGGTCAACCATCGTTGACTGAGTCAATGGTCCACCGGAGAAGACAGACGAAGGAACTGCAACTCCGACGGGCTTGCCGGAGCCTCGTCGGAGCTCAAAATCGAGCTAAAACGTGCGCTCGAAACTCGAAATTTTACCCCAAGCCTCAACCAATTAACATTCCAGAACGATTCTAAGACATTTTCAACTTGGGAAAGCTAACAAGATCCATTCCAAACGTGAGCGGCCGAGAATAAAAATCGAGCGAATCATGAACTAGCAAACTATAGCCTGAACGCGTAGCACAATCTATCAATGAACATCACATGAATGCCAGGAAACTTGCCTGCGTCATCGAGAGGTCCGAATGTGCGTGGATTAAGTTCGGGGGCTCTTGAAACAGTCACGGCTTCCGAAACTCGAACACATGGTTTTGTGCGATTTCGATGCAAAAGGGAAGTAGGGGAAGGTTCAGGAACAACTACGGATGCAACTTAACCAAGAAATCCAAAGAACGAACGTTGAACCCGGGAATCACCATGGGAGCTGAGCTTGAGGTGCGAACATGGTAACTACCTGGTTTTGCGATGGAATTGCACGCCGCGGAGCTCAAAAGATCCCTCAAGGTCATAGAAGATTTGGGGCCGATCCGCAGAACTTGACGCGACCTGGGTCGTCTTCGATTAAGCTTCAAGCTTTCGAGTTCTCCTGCCTCTCAAAACAGAGCTTCCTCCAAAAAAAACCCGTTCGAAAATCTCATGCTTTCTGTGCGTATGCGTGTGTGTAAAAAAAAAGAGCCCCCCTCCTTTATTATATTCTATTCTCCCTCCTTCGTGAAACAGAGCCTCCTCTTAAATCCACCAAAAAAACAATTCCCATTTTGCTGAGATTTCCTTTTGATCCGCCCCTGAGGATTCGCACCAGAAAAAATTCGAAATTCTGGTTGTTCGAGCGGGCGAATATTTCGCCGGCCGTTGCCCACGTGCACGTCGTCGCCGGGCGAATTTTCGTCAATCTCGGGCGCCTTCCGTTGGTGCGCGAATCGCGCACGAATCTCTCGGTTTCAACCATTTTGACGCTCCTATTGACCTTTCCCAACTGCGAGCTTGACCGGCTTCGTCGAACCAACTCCGGCGACCGTTGGCCGTCAGGTATAGCTCATTCGATGCAGACCGGCATGGCCTCAAAGACCCATGTCTCCTTTTCCTCGATTAAGGTCGATTGGTGCGTCAATTGGGGCGGTGAAATTCGGCCTGGTCCTACGCGAATTCTGTGCATTTGGGGAAGATGAACAATACCGGGTCTGCGGGTCGGATCCGGTTCGACCCGACAGACCCGACTCGTGGAAAAACATAAAATTGACCCTCAAGATTTGTGAATTTTCCAAATTAATTTTCAGAATCAATCTTAGGGAACTAGACTTACTAAAAAATTTTGTTTTCCCCACTTTTTATCTACAAATTGTACAAAAACCCCAATTTTCAAACTTTACCCAATTATCCATTTCACACAATCCAAACCCTAAATGGTTAAATTAGGTCAAATTACCCCCACCAATCGATTCAGCAGGTCTTAAAATAGAGGGTGACGCATCTATTTTTCCAATTAAGCCCCTAGAAAAATTTTAATTTCACTTTCAATGAAACTAGGGACTAAATTGTAAAAATCTTATGCAATTTGGTCCTTTTTGTGCAATTGGGTAATTCTGAGGGCTTTTGGAATCAATTTTAATTTTGCAAAATAGAGGAGGATGACACGACTCCAAAAATGTAAAAATGGAAAATTACAAAGCTAAAATATAATTTCTAGAATTATTTAAATAATCTAAAAATTGAAATTAACAAAGAAACCCTAGATTACAGACTTTATTTTTCAAAATTTATTCATAAAAAATGAATAGAAAATTAAATTAAAAATATTGAATATTTTTTGGCAATTTTCTGACTTGAAATGCTATTTTTATTTGATTTTTTATTATTTTCCTAATTTCTGAAAATATTAAAAATACAAAAAATAAGGAAAATTATTTTTTATTCAAAATTGGTTTCCTAGGCTAGGCTGAGGTCCCCAAAGTTGATTTTGCAATTTTCTCACTTTTTATTTATTTTTTATGAATTTTTGAAAATAAAATACAGAAAAATACAAAACAAATAAGGAAAATTATTTTTTGTCCAAAATTGGTTCCCTAGGCTAGGATGAGGTCCCCAAAGTTGATTTTGAAATTTTCTCACTTTTTATTTATTTTTTTTATGAATTTTTGAAAATAAAATGCAGAGAAATACAAAAAATAAGGAAAATTATTTTTTGCTCCAAATTGATTTTCCAAGCCAAACCAAGATCCCCAAAGTTGATTTTTCAATTTTATGAATTTTTATGGATTTTCTAAAAAGTTTTGAAAACAAAATTGGCCAAAAATCAAGTGTCAACAGCTGCCCCTCTTTGAGAGGGGTCTCGTGAGAGATCACTCTCAAAGACAAGACGACACTTGAGATCTAACCGACTCTAATGGGAAGAATGAAAATTCGTGACATTCAACTCTATTTTCCTCCTTGAAAGCTTAAGTCCAAATTTCATGACGCTTGCTTTGATAGGGAGCGAGGGAGAAAGAGGCAGAATTGAGGGAGTTACCTGGGACTTACCTGTTTTCCCTGTGGCTGTCGTTGATTGCTCAGTTAAAAGTGGAATGAATACCTAAGGATTCACTCACAGAAACATCTGGTGGTTAAACTCGGACCCGTGTGGTAGGTCATCTTGTGGCAGACTCCTGTAGGATGAACTTTGTAAAGAAAGGTAATATTTCCCGAGGCTATCAGCTGCTATCCGTTCCGGAGGGTGAAAGCTCCGAGGCTACTAACTGACGCACGCTCGCGGGAAAAGCGGTCACCGTATCTCTCAGCGGCGAGTCGCGAGCACTACGGGTTCCGACTCGAGCTGGGCTTCGAGATACCTTAGAGGTCTATCCCTATCAAGGAGGGTTTTGGGGGAAAATCAAATCTTTTCCGAGGCTATCGGCTGCTGTCCATTCCGGAGGGTGAAAGCTCCGAGGCTACTAACCGACGCACGCTCGAGGAAAAGGCGGTCACCGTATCTCTCAGCAGCGAGTCGCGAGCACTCTGGGCTCCGACTCGAGCTGGGCTTTAAGATACCTTGGAGGCGTATTCCTATCATAGAGGATTTCAAGGGGGAAATCAAATCTTCTGAAGCTGAAGGTTGGCGATCCAGTCCGGAGGATGACAGCTCCGCGACTACTAACCTGTGAACACTTACGGAAAGATTTATCCAAGTCATCATGCTTTTGAAGTCGTGAATTGTTCAGCTCCGAACTCGAATTAAACGCCTCTTTGTGATTCTTTTAAAAAAGAGACCCGTGACGACGCTTCCGCGAATCAGAGGGGTGTTTAGACTTTGAAAATGACTTCGAATGTGAAAATCTTGTCTTGATATTGTCCTGAGATTATGAAATCAAGAATCATATGGAAACTTTGATCTGAATTGTCTTACCAAGGAGGGTGCCATTCTGAGATCTGGGTGAAGCCAGAAAGCCTGCAGAAGCTCAAGCCCAAATCGTCATACTGAAATGAATGAGCAAGGAGATTTCTGACGTTTCGCATGTTCCAAGTTTTTTGGAATGAGTCATGCTCCTATGATTATCATTTATGCGCCATGCAAAATTTTTAGAATGTAAAGTGATGTCAAAAGTTACCCCAAAGCATCTTGTCACATATCAAGTGTGATCAAAAATCCCTTAAGAGGATGATTTTGAGTCAAATGATTTAAAATTGCCAAATGAGTTTGCTTAAGATATCAATTGAAGTACGCTCATCATAGAGGGCTTCTCACTTATCTCTTCGAAGGAGGTTTTGATTTTTATTCAGGAAGCACTCGAATTTTCTCTCGAACCTATGCTTAGGGCTTCGGAATTATTCGCAGCGCATACAATTTGATTGATCTAAAAGGCCTTTCAGAGGATTGTAATGTTGGGCTCGGTTAAAGGTTTGCAAATGAGACTCATAAACGAGTCAAGGCTCATGAACGAAAAGTCTTCATCATCCGCTTCGGGTTTACAAGTCAAGAACCCTGCAAAATGAGAGAGAAATAATCTTGCTCGCACTTCTTCGAGCGATGCTTAAAATCATTTAACTCTACGTTAACTTGAATGCCTTAATCTGAAAAGACTTTTATGGGTTGTAACGTAGGTTTGGATTGGGGATCAAGGGAGAAAAAGCTAATTTTGGCCCAAAAATATGTGAGAAGGGTTTGATGTTGGTGATCACTGCAGATTTGCCACCCATATTAATCCTTTGGGACAGTCTTCTAGGGACACCATCGTTGTATGAGGATAGTGCGAACTTCTGCTGATGTTGTCACTTGAGGAGGGATATATTTCGCAACTTGACCCCTATGGAGAATTTTCTTTTGCAAACATTTTAAGCTGAGTCTGCAAAACGGATGTACGAAATTTTGAAGAAATTTGCAAATGGGCATTGGCTTTTTCTGTTCTTCTTCTTTTTCTTCTTCTTCTTCTTCTTTTTTTGCTAGATCCCGCCTTTTGTTCTTTTTCTTTTTTTCTTCTTTTTTGACAAAAAGAGTTTTTGAAGATCATGGAAAAACGCATGCAAATGAAAATCTGGTGCATTTGAAAAGTTAATTCATAAATTCCATGTAGAGCCGATTCTTTTGAGTTCTTCTGCTTTGAGACGGTGCCGTCTTCATCTTGGAACAGATAGTGATCACCAACGGGATTTTAAGAAACGAATATTCAGGCTCAATTGGGCATGTAAAGGATAAAGGTGTGTAGGATAGAGAAACGAATGCTTTTCGTCATTTTAAGGCACTTGAATTACCATATGAGGTTAAATGCAAAGACATGCCCGAAGATTGATATTAGTCCAAGCAAGAGAATTTCTAACCATTTACTTCATACCGTTGCTGGAACAGTCTTCATTTGGCCCCGATGTGGGGTGGTTCTTTGATAGGGGTAAAGAAATGAAATCGTCGTTCAAAGGGTTTGTCAATGGTCACCTGTAGTATTTGGGATGGAGAAATAATTGCCTCTCGTCATCTCAATCCATGTGATCACTGCGAATAAATCCTACGTTCCTAAGTAAAGGTCTCCACTGACCACTCAAGTGTGTGTAGGGACGTGTTTGGGTATGGTCTGCCTCTCATCATTTGAGGTACTCCAATTGATAAATCTCAAACGCCCTTATTTGGAAATTCATTTTAATCAAAATTCAATCTCCATAGGGGATTATGATGCATGATGTATGTTTCAAACATGATTTGGATAACTTCAAAACTTTTTGAATCCCAATGCGAATGAAGTTCTAAACCGGATATTTTTCTTCAAGACGTGGGCTCATTAGAACATTTGCATGTTATTTGAAAAAATTATTGATTTTGTGGACTTTCTAATCCTTGGAATTCAAATGATATGATTTTAACGATTTTGAAAGTTTTAGAACATTAGGAAAGGGATACCTACCCGCCAGTCGCGGCAAAGGATCCCTGTAAAAGTAAAAGGGAGTGCGTTAGTGTATGTCTTCTATTTTTGAAGTAAATTGAAACAATACAACTTCACCCTTAATTATGCGTTCCAATCCGAATACAGTCGCATAAATTGTGGGAATCTGTAATCTCTCCCTTGTGGTGTTGAGTCACTGTCAAGGTTAAAATGATGAGTTAGTATATATTTCATATCCGGAATAAATTCGAACAATACCACCTTACTCTTGACCGTGTTTTCCCATTGAAATCCCGATGTATAGATTGCAGGAACCTTGTCATCTAGTTTGATCACCAAGACGATATTTCCTCGAAAGATCCCTTCATCAAGTTGTGTCAAATGTTGTCTATGACTTTTCATCCCGAGCTCTCACAGGCATGACTTATATCCTGGTTAGATAATACTTGCCCCAGTCAAGTAGCTCAGTATACTTCCACACTTCTTGTAATTCCCTGTCCAGTTTGGGATGTCTACTATTCGAAGCTTTCCTTTCACTTTTCACCTGTATGAAGGAACGAATGTTAGCCATATTTTTGGTTCATTTGAGCTTTTAAGAACGGAATACTCCCTTTTAGAGCTGCTATTCTGATGTCTGAGAGCATTGCTCTTTTCAAACGTCTTGCCCTTAGTAGGACATGTCTTGTTATTCACCACTCGAGACTTCGATGGCTTTGTCTTGATATGTTCTCTGATGATGAAAGAAGAGTATGCCTCGAGTTGACTCTTTCATTGGGCAGAGGGACTTGCTCCTAGCGGATTCCCTTATTGCTTCTATTTTTTATTTTGGCTTATTTGAGTCATCGGTTGTTTTCATCTTCGTAGGGGATCGCTATTCAAAATATTTTGCCCCTTTGATGGTTTGATAACCCTGTATGAATAGAAAAGATATGTCAATTAAGGACCCTTCAGGTAATGAAAGATTTTGGAGCGATACCGCCTTACCCTTCATCTGAACCTGTGTCAACCTCCTCGAAAAGCGAAAATAGCTCACACTTATATAACCTACTATATGGTGATTAAGCGACTTTCTTAACCACCCTCGTCTTCGAAGTGTTTGACGTTTCCTCTCTATTTGGTCATTTGGTAGCATTGTTCTCCAAGTGCTTTACTTCCATTTGTCGCCTGTGAGGAAGAAAAGGACAAGTAACAGTATTTTTCATGACTGATTGAAAGTTACTTAGGAACGATACGTCTTTTCACTAAAAATGATGACTCGGTCTCGTCCTTTTCCTGGCGGGCCACACAATCGCACTTAGATGACTTCCTTTATTTGTTGCCCCGATGTGCTTCTTTGGTAGAATTGGGGGGTTTGCTTTCAACAAACTTTCTTCGTTCATCTTTGATCACCATTTTTTATCATCTTGAGTAGTTGGCCATCTTCAACCTAGGCCAAAAGGAATATACTGACAGTTAGACTATATATAAGATATTTCCGTTAGAACGATCACATTTACCTTCTTGGAGCACCATTCTTGGAGATATCTGCACGAGTAAATGTATGAGCAACATCAAAGTTGATGCATGAATGTTTTGAAAAATTCTTTTGAAGGACGTTTTCAACAGAAAAATTAAGAAATGGGGGAACTAGTCCTTATACCATCGGACATTCTCGTTCCTGTAAAATTCATTTGAAAACTAGGAAGCACGCGGGAATCCGAGCCTCAAGTCTTCGAGAATCGAAGACGGGTATCATCATTGGGCCGGTTTGGAATATTCCCGCATGTACTTAATAAATCATGCATATGCATTCACTAGAATGAAACGATAAGGCCATTTTACAAAGGAGACTACCTCGGACCAACGGCTCAAGACCCATGGTGCCATCGAGTTCTACTTACAATATGAATTGAAAGACTAAATGAAAATGACACAACGCAAGCAATTAGCATTGACTGCTTTATTTTGCGAAATTCGAAATGGCTGCAAATGACCCAGCTCTTTGGCGAATCACTTCCTTCCACGAACTCCTTCGGGGGTGTCGACTAAGAAATCCAGTTTTTACCTTCTTCATTGTCCTTTACGGGGATTACTCCTTGATGTTCAAGTGGGTGGCTATGTAGTATTTTCAACTTTAGGTCATCCAACTTGAGGATCTCACTATCTATGAGGGCTTGAACTTTATGCTTGAGAACCAAGCAATTATCGACGTTATGCCCCATTTCACCCATATGATACGCACATGCCTTGGTCTCGTCATAACCGGAGAAATTTTTTGGAGGGCTCTTTCTAGGTGGCTCCTTTGCAACTAACCCACTCTCTAATAACATTGGAAGTAGTTTTGAGTAAGGATATGGGAGTGGAGTGAATTGCTTTGGTAGGAGCTTTTTCTCTCGGCTAGGTTTTCGTGGTCTCTCCACCTTAGGCCCATATTGCCCCTGATGAGAAGTGTAAACATGTGGTTGGTATCCTGGCTTATCTTTGGAAGTTTGATTCATAGCTGACATTCCCTGATACGCGGGCTTTGTTTCATTAAATGGTCCTTTGCTGACTTGAAGGCATTCCCCATAGCTCTTCTTATTTCTGGACCTGTCATTTCGCATAGCCGATTCCACCCTTTCACCAACGTCCACCAAGTGCGAAAATGTTTGACAACCAGATGTATGCAGCCTATCAAAGAATTTGTATGGGAGGGCTATCAGAAAGTATCCTATTAACTCATCCTCATCCAACGGGGGTTGAACTTGAGCAGCTTTCGCTCTCCATCTTCGTGCGAATGGTCTAAAACTTTCGTTCCTCCTCATTTCCACATGCTTTAAATCCATTCTGGTAGGGACGGCCTTCATATTATACCTATATTGTTGTAGGAATTGGTCAGCAAGATCATCCCATTCGTCGATACCTCTGATATCAAGCACCATAAACCACAATAGCGCAGGACCAATCAAGGTATATTGAAAATTCTGGATCAAGAGTGAGTCATCGTCAACGTATTCAGTCATCTCTTCCAAAAAATGATTGATGTGAGTTTTCGGACATCCAATGCCATCGTACTTCTTGGTAAACTCTGGCCTTCGAAAAACATCAGGAGCTTTTCCTACGAAGTGAGGAGATAATGTGTCATCCTTTTGGGGAACATCTAGATGAATTTCAGCTTTAGTTAAATTTGCATGGCTTTCTCCTTCCATTAAGCAACTCGATTCTTTCATCAAGGTGGAGAATGGGACTAAGAAGATTTCTTCTGCCGCTTCATCATCTTTAGTATCGACAACTAGCGATTCAGTAGGTGTGACCACAGGGCTTTCCATAGCAAATGATAGAGCAAGAGCTTTATTTTCTGTTGAAAGCTTTGAGAGTATGGTAAAAATCTGGGCCACTTGATCCTCTAGTTTAGTAAGTCGCGCATTCATATTATTATCTTCCATGTGTCCTCCTGAGCGAGTTGTGAGATTTTCTTCCGCCATCGTTATTACCTGATTTTTTAGATGAAATAGGTGCATCGGAATGGAAAAACGGAAAAGAAAGCATAAATCCTTTCAATTTTATGCCATCTTATGATTAATGAAAATAAGGATTTTTACGCAAGTCTCAATCTTGCGTAGAAAGATCTTATCAATATTTTTCATAAGAAAGCATACCATTGAAAGGAGTGTAATCCATGACAACTGCTTTCGATCAATTTTCAAGAAAAATTAACAGAGTGGTAAAAAATAAATGCAAAGTGCAATTTCAATGTGTCCTAAATTCAATAAAATATAGGACATCCAAAATAAAGCCGTTTACTAGAAACGGTAACAATTTGAGTATCCAATATTTTCTTAAATTTAGAAAACACGAACGACTTTGACTAGTTATCATGGATTACATGCGAAATGAGATGATATATGCATGGACCATTCAATTTCATATTTCCTTTTGGTGAAATAAGGGTTAAGCACTCCTCTTTGACCGAAGGAGATCCAATAAAGAGTTTTAAACCATATTTCTTTCAAAAGGAATTATGCAATTGATTGGGGATCATTCAAGTGATTAGAATGAAAGCCACTATCACACCCATCTACTAAAACCTCCAGTGTAGTCAGAACAGTGTAGATACATCTCAAAATATCCATAATACATCAAATCTGATGGGATGAGGTAGAAATGATTCTCACATGAGAAAATTCGGAGTACAAAGTTTAGAAATGAAATCTACAATAAATGGATGTGATAACCACTAAGGACGCCCCAAGTCAGATCATAAGTCGTCTGGTTAAAACTGGATTTCTTCATACGTGTCCATCCATCTTGGAGCTTCCTCCTACAGGCGAATTGGCATGCTTCAAGGGCTCCATGTTGGTGTCGTGGCGTGGAATGTTTCTTTGCCCCCTTGTAGTTGTCTCGAGAACTATGACATGACTCAGGAAAATAATCCTTCTATCCTAAAAATGGCTTTCAGACCAATCACTCAAATGATGATTTTTGTGAGATGATGCGTATGGTATGTAGAATTTAAAGCGAATGTGAATAAATTAAAGGTTAAAGGTAGGAAAGCCTTACCAACCATACTCTTTTTATTTTTGGTTTTAGGTATACCAACCGACCAATTCATATGCGCATGAGACAAGTGAGGGATTGACTCTAGAAAATAAAAAAAGGGACAGGGTATGGACCTAAAAGGCTCCCACTATCTGATTCGATGACTTTGCCCACAAGCGCAATCGAACGTCAAGTGGGAAGAATCATTAACTCGGATAGCGAGCAGGATCGAATATGGTCAACCCAGGCGCAATCGAACGCTAGGGCTTTGCATATCGATCCCTGTCTATGGCAACCTAAGAAGAGTGTTTCACGGCTTGGGTTTAGGCGCTTGTGTGTGCAAGTGTTGTGATCCTCAAAGTATGCAAGGCATACACAGCAGTTGATATCGAACAGCGCTTCTAGTTTATAGAAAAAAAAAACAAGCAAATCCAAACTCCAACCCTGCATAAAAAAATGTCAGCACTCACTCCTCCCCTTATAACTCTCATTTGCAAGAACATTCAACACCTTTAATTAGTGGACTTACCTCACTTTCAAGAGCGCCTGCAGAAAAACGTGTTAGAAAACACCCAACTTTTTAATCGGCTTAAGTCCTCTAATGGGTTAAAACCAAGTCCCCAGTGGAGTCGCCAGTTTGTCGCGACCCTCCCGAGATTCTCCGAAATCCCGAGGGAGTTAATGGATTGCTAAGCCCATTGGGTATCTGGGCTTCGCTCGGGCCCTCCCAGGCCCATACCAAATCGCGTCAGGAAAATTTAGATCGAAGTCGATCTTAGTGTGGTCAGGTGGCATGTGAATAGTGTGCATGTCATAGGAGTCGCCACCAACCATTTATTGGAGGGTATGATTGGAAACCCTATCGAACGATTGGGATGGATCGTCCGATCCTACGAAAACCAGAGATCTAGATTCGGGGACTTAGTTACGTCGATATTGCTATCGACGCCCTTTCGGTACCTAAGTTGAGTGATTCCCTAATCTAACGAATTCATGCAGGCGAGATTGGATAAGGTAGGCTCTAAAAATCTAAGGGGTTCATGCAGGTGGAATTATCTATCCTATCAATCACAACCAGAGAAATAAATGCACAATCAAGAAATCGAATCAGAAAATAAACAGATCACATTAAGTTAATTACAAACAAATGATAGTCCTAGAAGCTTGGAAAATACATCAATGAGGTTTGAAGATGATTTGGGATGATCTAGAATGATTTGGGTTAGATTGACCAGAAGGGCAGAATGGTCATTTCAAGAGGTTCGGGAGTTCAAAAATGTGAAATTAGGTCAAATCAATTGAATGTGGTTTTTCCCTAATTTTCACAATTTTTTTTTTAGAATTTTTTAGAATTTCTTTGCATTTTTAGGATTTTTCTGCAAAAATTTTTAGAATTTTTTTGAATTTTTTTTAGGGATGTTCTAAGACTTTCTAAGAATTTTCCTATTTTTTAGAACCTTTTCTATATTTCTTGGGATTTTTTGATTTGATTTTTTTTAGATTGTTCCTATTTTTCCAAATATTTTCTATATTTTTTTACAAATTTTCTGAATTTCTCTAAAATTTCTATGAATTTTAATGACCCTTTTTATTTATCAGAATTTCCTAATGTTTTGACATTTTCATACTTTTTACGAATTTTCCCAATTTTTCTATATTTTTATCTCTTTATTTTTTATTATTTCTAAATTTTCTTGATTCTTCTAAGATTTTCAGAATTCCTCTTATTTTTTATTACATATATGTTTTATATATTTTTACTTGGATTTTTTTTATTTTCCTAATTTCTGAAAATATTAAAAATACAAAAAATAAGGAAAATTATTTTTTGTTCAAAATTGGTTTCCTAGGCTAGGCTGAGGTCCCCAAAGTTGATTTTGCAATTTTCTCACTTTTTATTTATTTTTTATGAATTTTTGAAAATAAAATACAGAAAAATACAAAAAAATAAGGAAAATTATTTTTTGTCCAAAATTGGTTCCCTAGGCTAGGATGAGGTCCCCAAAGTTGATTTTGAAATTTTCTCACTTTTTATTTATTTTTTTATGAATTTTTGAAAATAAAATGCAGAGAAATACAAAAAATAAGGAAAATTATTTTTTGCTCCAAATTGGTTTTCCAAGCTAAACCAAGATCCCCAAAGTTGATTTTTCAATTTTATGAATTTTTATAGATTTTCTAAAAAATTTTGAAAACAAAATTGGCCAAAAATCAAGTGTCAACAACGATCAGCAAATCGATATTGCAACTTCTTCTCCGATATTCCCCAGGCATTCTGCCCTCTCAAGCTGGGCTCCTTTCCACATGATAAGGGGGCATAACCACGTTATCTATCTGGGCATGGCAGGCTCCAAGAACTGCAAATTAGAAGATACCTACAAAGCGAATGTGCTTCTGGACAACATAAGGAAACAATTTGGCTCTCTGACAAACAAAATGGCCAAAAAAAAGTGAACTTTTTTTTATCTTCCACTGTTCTGATCTGATTCTGACCTTGGATCCTTGCGGCTGCCGGTGTTAGGGATGAGACACAAACATGTGTTTCGCTGTCCTTGGATCTAGCCATTTGACAGAAAAGACAAACCCACATGGATCATCTTACAGTGGAACGCTCTGTGTTTTCTCTTCATAGGTTAGGCATTTGGCATTTTGTAATACGAAGGTTTGACCTTTGCTCTTACCTCCTCTAATTTTTTTGTTTTTTCATTTAAGCCAAGTACTTGCTCTCTGGACTAAAGGTCCAACCACTTTCTAATCCCACTGAATCCAAAGATTTGAACATTGTTTTTAAGGTTCTCCGTTCTTTTTTTGTTCGCATGGGAAAAATACAGTGATCGACAGTCGGACAGCTTGTAGACATATTTAGTAGCAATACATACCTAACCCCCACGGTTCTGACTTCTTGATCCGCTTTCTTCTCAGTTTTCAGGATTTACTCTACTTGTTTTGTTGAGACCGAGTATACAGCAGAACGAGCAACTTTCTTGATACCATTTGCATCACTTTCATCATTCACACCAAGAAACAGGGCATTCATCACAACAGTACAGTACAACTCAAAGCCTATCGTCGTTTGCATGCAGTGAGTGGCCACAATACAAAGTAAAGATCCACATCCCAATCAGTCGTTCATCCCATCCACAATTCATTGGAAGAAGAAGAGGAGGAGGAGGAGCGACTTGCTATGGTTCAAGAAGTCAGTTCAGCCACTTAAAATGATGAGGGAGCCACTCCTTAACTGCGAATCAGGTCCTCAACAGCCATCATTCCCGTCGTTGCTCACCAAATATTTGTATTCGGCCCACTTCTTGGCCAGATGGGGTGCCAGGTTACACTACTTAGAAAGGCTTTTCCTTCTAATTCTTCCTTTTTCCTCTCATTGCTTAGAAAGGCTGATTTGCTATTATCACTTCAACGTCATAGTTTTTGAATTGAGAAGAGAGTTTCAACTACTTAATTCAATTATCTCAGGCAAAAAAAACAAGTAATTTTTTTCCCCTCCATGGCCAAAAATTGGAAAACGAGTCACAAATTGATGTTTACTAGTTCTATCTAGCGGAAAAAGGCAGGTGTTCTAGTAACTGTTGTATGGTATTGATTTACTAGCCTAAATTTATCAGGTAATAAAGAAAATAAAAAAAAATAAAAGGCAAAAGAAAAAGGGCTGTGCCTTTCAGAAGTATGCAAGATGCATATAGCAGGATCATGTAGCAGAATAAGTAATCAAACAGCCCTTTTCTCCTTTTGTTTATGCACGCATATGTCCTTTACATGGTTCTGGGTGAAATAAAATCTTCACACAACCTATTCAGTAGTCCCAGAAATTTTTGGTATGTGCGATTCTTTAGAAAAACCATACTTTGGTAAGGTCGCGCTTCATTTCGATCTGACTTGAATGAAACGGGAAAGAGGCAATTGAGATGTGTTCTCCGTCCATATGAGAAAATGTAGTTTAATGTCTTCTTGTCTTGCAGGATGTGGGAGTTCTCGGTAGGTCTGTATATGATCAGTATTTGGCCAGACTCTCTACTATTGGCCGCCGTGTATGGAGTGGTAGAATCTGGTTCCGTTTTCTTGCTTGGTCCAACCATTGGAGAGTGGGTCGATAAGTTGAGTTACATCAAGGTTCGATAAACTTCAATTCTCAAATTTTTCAATTCAGGACCGAAAGAAATTGGATGGCCCTTTAAGTCCGAATGCCGCAACCAAAAATTTGGAATCAAGCAAGCATTTTTCAGAGAGAAAATAATTGCCCTGGATACTAGGATGAGTTCGAATTGTTTTTGTAAAGTCACATACTTGTTGCAGGTTCTACAGCTCTGGCTCATCACACAAAACTCCTCATTCGTGGTTGCCGGGGCCACAGTCTTTGGTATGCTGGCCTATCCAGATCTGAAATCCACAAATTCTGGATTGTTCATCGTGCTCATAGTCGTGACCAATGTTTCGGGAGCTATGGGCATGCTTTCTACTCTGGCTGGAACAATTTTGATTGAAAGAGAATGGTAATACAAAGTTTATATCAATAGTTAGAGTCTCTTCCACGGAATGGCTAATCAATAGTATGCCTTTAGTCCTTTGGCAAACTGAGTAGAGAACGGTTTTCAATTTATTTTGCCTCATAATTATGCCTCTAATTGCAGGGTGGTGGTGATGTCAGAAGGCCAACCTCCAAGACTTCTGACCCAGATGAATTCGGTCATCAGAAGGATCGATCTGATATGTAAATTATTTGCTCCGGTGGTTTCCGGCTTCATAATCAGCTTCGTTTCGCTAAGAGTATCTGCCATGACTCTAGCCGTCTTGAACACAACATGTGTTTGGCTGGAGTACTGGTTTTTCATGTCTGTATACAAGGGGATTCCGGCTCTCGTTGAGAGAAACCTGAGAAGAACCTCGAGACCTTCTGCAGCTGATCTGTTAGAAAGCACACCGATTCAAAATGGAGATCCCGGATCAGCAGAGAGCAGCCAAAAGCGGAATCTGAGGGAGAAAATTTCAAATATTCCCTTCATTGGTGCTTGGAAAGTGTACCTAGAGCAAGAAGTTGTTCTTCCTGGAGTATCTCTAGCTTTGCTGTACTTTACAGTCCTCAGGTGATGTGCTAGAAATTACTTCCCTCTGCAATTATATATCTAGAACTAGTCCCGGAACTTGCATTTTCCCTTCCAGCAGAAAGACTGATCTGCCTACAAAGGTTCATTTTTCTTCAGCTGAGTTAAAAAGTAGAGCGGAAAACAGGAATTTGAACCCAGTTATACTATTTTGTCTAAAAGAAAACTTGTCTTTTGTGAAGTACGTGTATGATGGATTTGCGCTTCATTTTCTTGTGCTATCTATAGGTCTTTGTTTCTCTAATTCGATTGCATTTTCAAGTAGAAGAATTTTATTGTTTTGGCTTCAAACTCTACAGCTTCGGAAGTTTGATGACCGCGACATTGGAGTGGGAAGGTGTACCTGCATTTGTCATCGGAATAGCACGCGGCATAAGTGCAACAATTGGCATTGCAGCCACTCTGGTTTATCCAGTCTTACAATCCCGGATTTCTACACTAAGAACAGGGCTCTGGTCTGTTTGGTCCCAAGTATGGTTCTCGAATTCCAACTTTGTGGGGAGTTTTCTTCCCTAAATTTTACAAGCCTGACATCTACAGATTATTAAAATGTATTGCAGTGGATCTTCCTGTTTCTATGTGTCGGCTCAATATGGGTTCAGAACGGCTTAGTAGCTGCCTACATGCTGATGGCAGGAGTGGCGACATCTCGACTGGGACTGTGGATGTTCGATTTAGCTGTAATTCAACAGATGCAGGTTATTTACTTCGACTACTAAAAAAATTCTACTCTTTTCTTTTCTTTTGTTCTCTTTTCTCATTTCCTTAGTTGGCTTTGGCAGGATGAGGTACCAGAATCCGACCGGTGTGTCGTTGGAGGCGTTCAGAATTCACTCCAGTCCTTTCTGGATCTGATGGCTTATGTTATGGGAATATTCATCTCGAACCCACAGGTGGTGCTGCTGCAATTAAATGGACGATATACCGTTTGCGAACTTTTTCCCCTCCCTCTTTTAAATTTGGGGATCTTTTGCTTCAGAGGAATCTAACTTCTCAAACTGTTGCTGTTGCATCAGGACTTCTGGAAGTTGATGCTGTTATCTTTTCTGGCTGTTACAATTTCGGCGATTTTGTATACTTCACATGTTTACTGCGTCCGCAAGCATCTCATTCATTTTGAAAAGATCACTCTCCTGGGCAGTTGGTCGATGAGAGCTTCTTCAGATGGTGGTCAGAGTTAAAAGCGCATGAGCTTCCGTCATATATTTTGTGATGTTCAAGGATTTGCTGCAAGAACCTTATTAGAGATGGATCGCAGGCGATGATCCTCTGTAAATATAGCAATTTCAACTGTCTTAATAAGATTTCAATAGGATTGAGGGATGAAAAGTGGGGCTCTATTTCTGGATGTTTTTGGAACATGAAAATGCTGCTTCTACATTTGCAAAATCCTCGTGGCCATTTAACTTCTTGTGTTAATCTCGTCATCATAGCCAGAGAATTGGAGAGAGAGTGACCAAATTTTAACCTTTCTTCATCATACAATTTTGCCTATTGAAACACCCAAAACTAGAATACAGAGAGGCAAGCCGAAATACAGCACTCCGTTTACGAACCATCAAATTTTACAAGATACAATTAAACCCCGTCTGTAGAAAGAATGAAGGTATAACAAACAGCACAAATAATGGACAAGTGAGCAGAACGAACTCAAAACTAAATGTAGGATTGGGACGAGAGTTTGTATCCGGAAATAAGCGCAGACAAAGCCAATGCGAGGAAGGCAAAGAAGGCCATGCTTATCGAAGCTGCTAAGCAATCAGTAAACAGATTATCCACATTCTCTCTCATCCTGTTGGTCATGGGCACTGCTGTAGATGCTGCTGAAAGCAGGAGGTATGCCACAACCTAATGCAACCCCAGATAATTGAATCCCAGTCAATACATCAGAATAATATTATCACTCAGATTGATATAGACAAACTCCTCAGAGAGGTGAACAGGTGGGCATGTGAATTGTGAGACCGGTGTTGAGGCTAAAAGTGCAATAATCAAATTTTATGAGGAGGCAGATGATCAAAACGAAAAACAAAAAATAAAAAATCATGATACCCCGTTCCAGTATCATGTAGAAATCGTCAGGATGAAGGCCAAGCTATGACTTAAGATTGACATGCTCTTTTGGGAACATATGGTCAAGCTCTCGATCCTTTTTCGCCAACGCCAGCCCAGCTACTCTGGCTAGTGATTTGCTATAACCCAGAACAAAAATTCTAAATTCTTTTTCCAAATGAAGAACATACAAAGAGTATGTTTTCTGCCAGCAAAATGATTGGGATACCCAATGATTAAGACAGAACTTGGAACCTCCATGTGATCTGTTCTTGTCTTATTGTCCGACAAAATTGGTCTCGCTTTTACAGATGGAATTGGGTCCCCTGTTCTCGAATACCGGCAATGATGCCACTCAGGATGAATTGAAAACTTTTGAACAAAAGAAAGGGGACCTTGTCACCTTGACTTGAAAAAGGATAGAAAGTTGACCCCAAAAAGGCGCACGAAGAGTCAATAGCATGACGATGATTAATCCATGAATTTCAAAGCGATTCTTCTCTCCATATCGAAAACTTCATTACCCAAATCTTTCACCTAATTTTCGTAAGCTTTCGGTTTCGGATACTTAAATGGCAAAAATGTTCTATTTCTCTTCACTCTCTCTTTATGTGAACATTTCAGAAAATCTGTCATTCCAAATAACGCGTGAGCTTTGAATAGGACACTGTTCAGGAAGATGTCCTGGATGAAAGGAGGAGCCTCTTGTCTTTGCCACGTTCAGACAACAGAGAAAGTAAATGTCTAGAACACGAAATAAAAAGCATAACAGAGACAGATTACCCACCTGATCGCCAAAGAAGTCAATCAGAGCCGACGTCTGGCGCTGAAACAGCTCCTGCCTGGTAGAAATCTGGTGAACGTGACGCAACGCTTGCGCGCCGGTGTAAAGTGTCGCCAGGATCGATATAGCCAATAGATACCTGTGCGCAAATCTCCAGTTTAGTCCTAAAATTTCTGAATCCAGCGAAAAAAAGTGCGCTGCAATCCTAATTCTGTACGGAGTGCAGTCCTAAATTCTTGATCATTCAAATGCTAGAAATTCTTTGGATGATTACAATACACCTGAAAGGATTGATCGCCAAGTTTAAGATTTCATTTGCACTTACTAGGATTTAGGACTTGTGCGCTCGACAGAACACCAAATACTCCACATCCCAAAATCAATGGAGAGAGAGAGAGAGAGAGAGAGAGAGAGAGAGAGAGAGAGACGTCGGACTCGAACCTGAATTCCTCGTACTTGTCGAAGTCCTTCCAGTCGCCGTGCTTGTTGCTCGCCATGATTATGAACGCGAGCAGCGAGAACAGCAAGGCCAGCCCCCGGAGGACCAGGGACCCCTTCCGGACCAGATCGTCCCTCCTCCACCGCCTCACGATCGCGGAAACACCCAGCCCCGACCCCGCTGGAGCCCCGCCCTCGACGTCCGGGGCCGGCGGGGCGGACGGCGGCGACTGAACGCGCTTCTGCGGCGTCTCGCCGTCCTCGGTGGCTGACATCGCGGCGCTTGGTTCACCCGATTTGCTCCCGATCGGCCTCGCGAGGATCGAATCTTTCAATGCGTGAAGCGTGCGTCAGACGCGTCTGCGCGTGAATCTTTGTTGTGTGGAAGGAAGAAGAAGAAGTTGAGAGCTGTTTCTTCGCCTTCGCAAATGAAGAAGCCTCTTCCTTCTGACAGCTCAATTGTCCTATTCTTTCGTGCACGGGGTGTTATCAAGTACAGCCGAGTGCACGGACATTCCGAGTTTATGGCCAATAGATCTCCGACAGCTCACCAGGAGAGATTCGACGAGGAGGTCTGATTCGCCATCTTGATGACGCGTAAGACGGTTGGGAGGTTGTCGGGAACAGGTGATTGCTGCGGCGACCCCTGCGGACAAACTAACTTCAGTTTGGATCAGAGCGACAGGACTTTTCCAGAATTTTCCTATACTTTTAATTAATTAATATATTAATTGAATGATTGATATAATCAACATCAACATCAAAAATTACATTTATCCCAAATCAGTTGGGATCGGTGGTCGATGAACCCAAAACAAAAAGCTTAAAGCTTAAAATATACTAAAATAAAAGTAAAAATATGGTTACCCAAAAATAAATAAATAAATAAAAAGCACTAAACAGGGCATTCTGGAACATAGGAAATCCTCCATTCTACAATGCGGATAGCTTTCCTCCACTCCGTCCTAAGGTAGACAATGATTGATATGATGAATTAACTTTAGTTATATTGACTCTTAAGAAATAATGACGTGTAAACATGATCAATTGGTAATTCGTGGTATCAAAATGGAGGGGGGGAGGACGATCGGTTTCTGTCCGATCGCGACCGCTCCATCCCCGCCGGACTAGGAAGTGATCCAACGAGTCATTTCGCCGACACGGTGCTGTTCTTTTCGAGATTATAAGCGCATGTCGCGTCGTCTCGTCGCTCCCGGGTTCCTATTGACGGACCGTTGACGCGCCTATACGATTGTAGCGAGATGCTTACCGACGCCGAACCTTTCGGGGTTTAAGATGATGTTGAGTGAGTATGTCTCGAATTAATATGTATGGTAGGTGCATGAGACCTGACGGTCGAAAAAATATTTCAAGTGACGACCTCATGTCATGTGGTCGTCACTGTTACATGAAATACAGAAATAGAACGACCTTTCTTGCTTTATTTTTTTTTTTTAAACGGTGGGAATTTGTTTTTGCAAAATAGACGCGAGCACAAACGGAGTTCGACATAAGAGAACGTTTATTTATCCTTTATTTGAGGATTAAAATTATATGCTTTCTCGTATCGATGAAATATAGAGGCGCCTCTATAAATTCTCTTTTCACACGACATAAGAGAACGTTTATTCATTTGTTTTCTTTCGCGAAAAATGAATGATTTAGAAAATATTTTTCTAAAAATAACAACTTATATAACTTGAAACCATTAGGCAGTAAAACTTGTCGTCACTTGAAATAATTAGGCAATTAGAGAAGGAAAATTATCCAAAAAGCTTTACACGTCAATTTAATTTTAAACTTTTGAATTTTTTTAATTTAGTCATAAATCTTTCAATTGTGCCAATTTAATACTAAATACTTTGGCAATTTGTCGATATAGTCTTATACATTTGACGATTTTCTACTTAGTCATTCTAGCCAAATTTGACTTAAACTTGCTAACGTGCCGGACTATTAGTGTTGATTGTCCTATGTGACATGACTAGTCAATGCTAAAGTTGACTTTTTTTCAATTTTTTATTTTATGAAGAAATTTCTTTTTTTTTATTTTTCTTATTGTCTTTTCTTTTTCTTTTTCTCTTTTTCCCTTCACTGACCACCATCGGTCCCAAGCCAATGTGGCCGTTGCCTAGGCAAGCCACCCTTGCCGAATAGGGAGAGGGCGACCCCCACCTGAGGCCAGGCCATCAATGAGGCCTGGCGAAGGGATAAATGACCAAAAAATAATCATAAAATTAAAAATATTGCAAAAATTATACACGTCAATGTCGACTATGCCACATAAGACAGCTAACACTGACTAGGTTGCCACATTAATGATTTTCGGTTAAAATTAGTTGGAATGATTAGATTAGTAAATCGTTAAAAGGTTTGAGAATAAATTGACAAATCGTCAAAAATTTTAGGATCAATTTGATAAAATTAAAATATTTAGGATTGTTTTGGCTACTATACGATAAGTTTAGGATTTTTCGGATATTTTTTCTCCTAATAAAACAGGCCAATTGAGGAATCTTCCAAATGGGAATGTCTATGCGCCAGTTATCAATACAAAACTTCTCTTTCGTCTTGATCCCAACGTTTTCTAATTCGACCAGGTGCGCTCCCATGATTGAATTCTCAACACAAGATAAGACTGCGAAAATGATACTTCCTTGTAAGTTTGAGCAATCTTTCTTCTCAAAACTTAAGGCTATAAAATAATAATAATATTAATAATATTAATAAATTAAAATAAAACAGTATTCATAACATTATTATTACTCAAGATTCTACCTAACATATGCGTCTGGCCCTTGCACACGAAACATAAGAAATCGAAGTAATCCTGTCAAGCAAATGATCAAAGATATGAAAACGGACGGAACAGTTAATGTATTGAGGTGTGGTTCATACTGCCCTACCACTTGAAAACACGTGGGTCCCACTCCATAATGAGCGGGCAGGGGTCTCAAGAGAACAGTGCCTCCTGGATACCAGCAGGTTTTTACAATTTAAGCCTATATTTTTTCTTTAACAGTTTAAACTTAGGTTCGTAAATAGCTACTACTATGTGTGCTCTTTTTCTTTTATAATTGAGGGATGTAATGAGAGGTGTAAGGTGCAAATTATATTGGAATCCTTTACTAGACGTAACCCTAGTTTAAGGATGAATCAGGATAAAAAAAATCGTGTCTCAATTTCTCTTTCTTGCTTTATGTTTTCTTTCTACTTGATTGTACGCCGAGTCCTACCTTAATAAAACAATTATCCAAGATAATTAGAAACGTGTAGCTCATGAGCTGTACAAATATTCATGTCTTCTAATATAGAGGGAGTTCTACCAAAAAAAAAAAAACTCATTCAATTGCAAGTTTTGATTAGGGGGAAAAAAAAATCAGTGAACTTCGTGCTTGTAAATTATGAAGAATATTCCGACGCAATGGCGATAATGGGAAATCGATGAAATCCATTTAGCTGAACCCCGTAATATCAGGATACTGTTTAAAATGAAGATAGATACATGGGAGATTAGTGCCGAATCTGAGAAGTCTAGGAAATCCATTGATGCTTTCACCACTATGCCCCGGACAATTCGTATGTTTTGCTTTCCTAAAATAATAGTTATGATGCTTATAATTAGACCCGGTCCCCAGGCAGTCGGGAAACCAATCATCTTCGATTTATGGACAATTCTTAAGGAAACTGAAATACAACTATGATAGAGTAGGTTTCAGGTTATTAGTCCAAAACATATTCAACGTGAAACTCATCATCCTTACGTAATATGCATGCATGTGATTTTGACTTCTTCTTTTTTTTCATTTTTTTTTTCTGTAAGTAACTTTGTTGCTCCACGCCATGGAGAAGAGAAAGAGCAGCAGCTACTAGATCCCAAAAACTAAAACAACCCTACAAGCATGTCTCCATGAGACAAAAGAAAGCCAGCAAAGCCAAAGTCCAAACATTCCTAGTCTTACATGACAGCTTATCAGCATCAGATAAAAATCAGCTTCCTGTCATGAATCAATAGAGCCATCTTTCCTCCGAAAAGCGAATTCTATTATCTTCGCGACATTCTAGGGTTGAGAAAGTGACCATCTTTAGCTTTCCAAACAAAGTGGATTATGCCCTTCCACATCAAGCTTTATCAGAGTTTCAGGAAAAAAGACTTGCCCTTCGAGCTCTGCAGAATCCTTGGGAGCTCGGCATCCCGGCCACCGGTGAATCGAGAATAACCATGGCTTGGTAACAAGGATTGCCGTAACGATTTGGAGAAGCAGCAATCGAAGAACAAATGTTGCCTGGATTCAGGTGCAAACTAGTTCCATCAAGAGAACACCACTTCTTAAATTTCTGCAATGTTCACTATCTATTCAAAATAGTGTTGGTGTGGTTTATATTTCCCAATAATAGGGAAGCACGTGGGTCTCGTTCCATGTTGAGGTGGCGGGAGCCTCAAGGGGGCAGTGCCCCCTATGTACTAAGGGCTTTTATGATTTAAATTCATATTTTTTTCATTAGTAGTTTAGGCTTGAACTCATAAATAATTGTTACTCTATATACTTTTTTTTCTCTTGTAATTGAGAGATACAATAAGATGTGCGAGATGCTACTTATAATGGAATCATCTGTTAGATGTAAATCATAATAAAATCTCATGTCTTGATTTCTCTTTCTCGTTTTTACACTTCATTGCTATTGTGCACTGAATTCCAACGAAGAAACCATGTAATGAATTCAAATTTGCGGCTCAACTCTCTGCCCTCTTATATTGAACGAAACCCCAAGGTTCCGAAGAAGATCACTCCATTCAAGAACGCCAGAACACGGGTTGAGAGTTCAAGCAACCCAATGTGGCCCAGCTTGCATTAGAAGTCTCCCAAGACTTTTGAGAGCACAACCCCAGTTGAACTTTTTTTCTAGATAAGCTAGTTGTCAAAAATATTAAGGATACCTATTTAAGGTAATTATCTTTTGCATGCATGTCAATTAACCACCATACTCGTCCATTATCTCTAATGCTACGTTTGAGAGTCAAGATAAAAGGCAAGAAAAGATGATTTAGTCATAAACTTTTTATTTATCTCTAACCACCACACTTGCCCATTTATCTCATATGGATAATTACCGAAAAAGCAATAAATTTATTGGACATATGTCAATTAAGTTACAGACGTTTTAATTTAGTCAATTTAATCTTAAACCTTTTGACAATTTTTAATTTAGTCATTCCGACTAATTTTGACTCAAAAATTTCTTATTGAAATGCTGGTCATTCTAAGTGGCATAATTGAAGCTGATGTAGACAGTTTTTGTATTTTTTTTTTCTAAAAATCTAATTTCTATATAATTTTATGATTTTTTTTCCTTTATGTCTTTTTTTTTCATATTGTGTCTAGCGAGGATCATCAAAGTAGTGGGCGAGGACTGTAAAGCCCTCGCTAGGCATTGACAATACGACCCTCACCCAAATCGAGTGAGGGCTTGCGAGCCATTGCCTAGTGGCAAACCAGAGTCGCCACTTATTGCCAACGCCTTGGTGATCCTCGCAAGCCACGATGAAAAGGAAAGGAATATTGTCGCGACCCTCTGAAAATATTTTTATTAATTCTAGGGGGTTAACGGATTATTAGGTTAATTAGATTTGACTAACCTAACGCGGACCCTCCCAAGCCCTACCGAATCGCAACTTTGGTTTTTGTTTAAATGATTTTGAAATTTGGAGTCGCCACTAATCGTTCTTGGTAGGTCGATTAGAAACCTAAATAAATTAGCGGGAGAACTAATTTATTCCTGCGAACTAGAGATTAGGGGCTCGGGGACTTGGTTACACTAGTTAATTAAAACTAATGCCCTTTCGGTACCTTAATTTCATGGATATCCTAATTTGGCAACTCGGGCTTGATTTATTCCTAAGACTCTAGTAGGGTATTCTCTTTTGTGTTTTCACTTTTTAAATAGGATGCGTGGATGGTATATATTTTTATTTGTTATATTTTTTAAGTGTTAAAGATTCCCTGAAGCCGAAAGAGGGAGTGTGTTAACGACTTCTGTGCAGTATTACGACCTACTCATCTTTTGGGTCTGATGATTCAAAAATTAAATTATAGGAAGTACATGACAGTGAATAAACACCTCCAATGGGAGGCTAAGCATTGGCTTGGCTCTTCCCTTTGGGATTTAAGGTACAGGTATTTAAGTTGCAAGTATTTAAACTACTGTAAGTAAAAACCTCCAATGGGAGGCTAAGCATTGGCTTGGCTCTTCCCTTTGGGATTTAAGGTACAGGTATTTAAGTTGCAGATATTTAACTACTGTAAGTAAAAACCTCCAATGGGAGGCTAAGCATTGGCTTGGCTCTTCCCTTTGGGATTTAAGGTACAGGTATTTAAGTTGCATGTATTTAACTACTGTAAGTAAAAACCTCCAATGGGAGGCTAAGCATTGGCTTGGCTCTTCCCTTTGGGATTTAAGGTACAGGTATTTAAGTTGCAGGTATTTAACTACTGTAAGTAAAAACCTCCAATGGGAGGCTAAGCATTGGCTTGGCTCTTCCCTTTGGGATTTAAGGTACATGTATTTAAGTTGCAGGTATTTAACTACTGTAAGTAAAAACCTCCAATGGGAGGCTAAGCATTGGCTTGGCTCTTCCCTTTGGGATTTATGGTGCAGGTATTTAAATTGCGGATGGACTTTGTCCTCTCCATTTTGGGGTATGAATTCTTTAAAATGAAATACAACGAATTGATTCAACAATTTGAAATTTGTGCGCGCTTGAGGACTCCTCCAAGCCGATTTTGTGCTTCCATAGGGTTGACCATTGATATAGAGCTGTGGCTTCCTGACATAAAATAGAGTGAAGTGTCAGTATACAAAATATGTGCTAATCTGCACCTAAAACCAGAAGAGTGGAAAGAGTACTTATCTCCCATTTTTTTGGGAGGGATTTCTATAATTGATTTTCGCTCTCTATGTTCCCAATATAGAGAGTTTCTTTTGAGTTAAGAGGGACTTTTAGTCACAGATCAGTTGAGAAATCGGTGGACAGCTTAGGAGCTTGTCTGGGCCGATTTTTGCATCTCTACGAGATTTTTGCTGTTGACGTAGAGATATCCTTCTCCTGACATAAAATATGGAAAGAAAAAAGAGATGGAGAAAATGTATACAATTTGTGCTAATTTGCAAGTAAAACCATAAACAAATGAATAAATAAAAACACTTAGCTCGAATTTGCTTGCTCGTTGACGAGGATGAACTCTTGATTTATATTGATCAATGAAGGAATTTGTGATGATAATCCCTAGCTTTGAACTCCCATCATCTTCAAAATTCTCTCTCTTTTGGTATTTTCTTTCTCTCAAATTTTTCTTCAATCTCCAAAAACTCTCTCAAACATCCAAAATTTTCTCTCCAAAAAAAAATCCTCCCAAACACTTCAAATTTTCTCTCCCAAGAATCCTCTCTCAAGCTCACTTCTTCCTCCTTTTATAACCTACTCATCTATCTCCCATTCTAATTTTTCCACTAACTCTATCTCCCATTCTAATTTCTCCACTAACTCTTCTTCATTTTCATCTTCCATTCTCCATCTCTATCTCACATTCTAATCTCTCCACTAACTCTTCTTCATCTTCATCTTCCCTTCTCCATATTTATCTCCCATTCTAATTTCTCCACTAACTCTTCTTAATCTCCATCTTCCCTTCTCTATTCTTGTCTTCCATTCTAATTTCTCTACTAACTCTTCTTCATCTCCATCTTCCCTTCTCTATTCTTATCTTATTTTCTCCATCCATTCTTCTCCAACTTCTCTTCTTCATCTCCTCTTCTTCATCTTCCCTTCTCTATTCTAATTTATCCACTAACTCTTCTTTTTATTATTTGTAAAATAATCCTTCAAGAGTTAGGTATTTGCACTCTAGTCCTTGAATTTTAAGTATTTACAATTCAGTCCTTGAAAAAATATATTTCTTTAAGTCCAAATCTCCTCACAATTTTTGACACACCAAAATTTACCACATGTCAAATTTAAGCTCATTTCTTGTCGCTGAAAATAATGCATAATTTAATTAAAGCCCTTTTGCAAAATTAAGTCATTCTGGGTATAATTGGGCCAAGATGAAAATTTAAAATATTAGAAGACAATGTCACAACTCATAAAAAGTGAAAGTTAAAAATAAGTTGACTCAAATTAAATTTTTTTAGGCCCGATTCGAGATTATACTCGTGAAGGAACACGTGACTCGAATTGGATTTTTCTGAATTTGCGATGGCCAATATGAAAATAGATTTAAAATAAAAATATTAACTATCTTTGTGTATTTTTTTGGCCTCAAATGTTATTTTTCCAAAATTTTCAAATATTTTTGTATTTTTTTTAAAAAAAATTAAAATATATATAATATGAAAAATTATTTTTTGGTCAAAATTCGTTCCTTAGGCTTGGCTAAGGTTCCCAAAGTTGATTTTTCAATTTTATGAATTTTTATGAATTTTCTATTAATTTTCGAAAATAAATAAATAAAAAATACGTAAAAATACTCAAAATATGAAAAATCGTTTTTTGGTCAAAATTGGTTCCCTAGGCTTGGCTAAGGTCCCCAAAGTTGATTTTTCAATTTTATGAATTTTTATGGATTTTTTATTACTTTAGCAATAGAAAAAATGATTAAAAATCAGGTGTCAACAGCTGCCCCTCTTTGAAAGGAAGCTCGGTAGAGGTTCATTTCAAAGACGAGATGACACCTGGATTCTTATCGACTCAATACAAGGAAATAAAAAGAGTCGTGACATGATTGTTCCACTGAAAATGAAATGAGAACCTAAGGATTCGTTATATAAAAAAACTTTAGGGTGGTTGAACTTGAACCCGTATGGTGGATCAACCCATGGTAGATTCCTAATAAAAGGATTCTACTGATTAAAAATTGAATTAAAATTTGACCCGTATGGTGGGTCATACCATTTGACCCGTATGGTGGGTCGTACCATGGTAGATTCCTAATAAAAGGATTCTACTGATTAAATTTTGATTGAGATTTGACCCGTATGGTAGGTCACCACATGGAGATACCTGTAAGAAGGACTTGGTGCCTGTAGAAAGGACTTGGTGCCTGTAAAAAGGACTTGTGCCTGTCAAAAGGACTTAATTTGCCTGTAAGAAGGACTTGATTTGCCTGTAAAAAGGACTTAATTTGCCTGTAAGAAGGACTTGATTTGCCTGTAAGAAGGACTTACTTTGCCTGTAAGAAGAACTTTGTGCCTGTAAGAAGGACTTGCTTTGCCTGTAAGAAGGACTTGATTTGCCTGTAAGAAGGACTTTGTTTTGCCTGTAAGAAGGACTTACTTTGCCTGTAAGAAGGACTTTGTGCCTGTAAGAAGGACTTGATTTGCCTGTAAGAAGGACTTTGTTTGCCTGTAAGAAGAACTTTATGCCTGTAAGAAGGACTTGATTTGCCTGTAAGAAGGACTTTATGCCTGTAAGAAGGATTTTGTGCCTGTAAGAAGGACTTGATTTGCCTGTAAGAAGGACTTTGTGCCTGTAAGAAGGACTTTGTGCCTGTAAGAAGGACTTGATTTGCCTGTAAGAAGGACTTTATGCCTGTAAGAAGGACTTGTTTTGCTTGTAAGAAGGACTTGATTTGCATGTAAGAAGGACTTTATGCCTGTAAGAAGGACTTGATTTGCCTGTAAGAAGGACTTTGTACCTGTAAGAAGGACTTGGTTTGCCTGTAAGAAGGACTTTGTGCCTGTAAGAAGGACTTGGTTTGCCTGTAAGAAGGACTTAGTTTGCCTGTAAGAAGGACTTGATTTGCCTGTAAGAAGGACTTGATTTGCCTGTAAGAAGGACTTTGTACCTGTAAGAAGGACTTGGTTTGCCTGTAAGAAGGACTTTGTGCCTGTAAGAAGGACTTGGTTTGCCTGTAAGAAGGACTTAGTTTGCCTGTAAGAAGGACTTAGTTTGCCTGTAAGAAGGGCTTGGTGTACCTCAAAGGGTGCCATTCTGAAATCTGGGGAGACCAGGAATCCTGCAGAAGCTCAAACCCAAATTATATTCTCCTGTCGCTTTAGGAATAAACCAAAGAGGCAGAGATTAAAAGGTCTCGAACATTTCTGTTATTGAGACAAATCATGCTTTATTGAAGAAGGTGGATACCTGTATGTACCGCAATGGATTCGAGTACCCCAACAACCGTCAGAATTCATTCTCTTGAAAGGTTCAGGTTGAAGATATACTTACCTGAGAATTTGGAAAAAATGCTTGGTGGCTTCTCGACAACCAGGCTTGTTCATTCAATAATCGCCGAATGAACTTCAAGACTTTGGAAGGTAACTCGAACACCGGGAATGTGTTGCCTGTCAGGCAATGTCAGAGGTAACATGTGCAAGCATTTTCATCAATGCGTTCATTGGTTCATGCAAAATTGTTCTGCTAAGTTTGCCATGATTAAAGGTAGTCTGTGTAATAACTCATGATGCAATCGATCAATATATGGATCATGTATTGCATTACCACTTCTGTTTAAGGAGGTTCTTATAGTACGAACACCTCGAATGTAATCTGAATGGGGGACTTCATTCCGAAAAGGGCTTTCTTTCACTCTGGAGAAAAGCTGTTTATCTGTAGATTAAAATGTTAGACCTGTGTGGAAATGGTTTGCCTTTCCTCATCCTGTTATGCCCCATTTTGCACATTTGACGTCTCCTATGCAGTTTATGCTCTAAGTTGAAGTCGGTAAATTAAACATGCCGAATAGTCATACATAATTCATGAAATGTGTAAACACAATGCCAATGTGACAATTTTTAGCATCATGTGTGTTTATATAATGTGCAAACATGGGCGGATTTGAATTGCCCCTGGTATATGGGTGGATCGAACAAATTGGGAAGCCCACTCCTTATGTCGAGGAGCGGTTTGTCCCAAACTTTGCCCCTGCGCGATGAAGCATATGGGTGAGGGAGCATTTCGGTTGGTTTAATGACAGCGACCGCCATGGTTTAGCGGTTGAATGCCCCTGCAAAAAGCAGAGAAATTATTCTTGAAATCAAACGAGATAAGGAAGACATATTTGCTTTTTCGCTTCAGAGCTTGTGATCAATTTGCCCCATTTTTCACCAAAATAGATCTTGTCAGATGATCATAATTTTCTTTTGGATTTGTCTCCTTCAACATGTTAAATGTTAGTGTAAATATTTCCTGTAAAAAGAAAAAGAGACATATCAGCCAGTATTAAAAGGGATAAATTGAAAACGATACTGATTTACCCTTCATCTTGAATGTCTTGCACGAGTCTTTTACCAGTTTTGTTGGATTGAATTTTCCTCGACTTTTGTTGGGCGCCTCACCATTATGAGAAGACTATGGTAAAATACTGACTTTGATATTACTCGTCGAGTATTCCTGTTTGTAAAAAAGAAATGCACAAAAAGTTGTTTCATTTATTTATAATACATACAACATTTCCCACCCTTGGGGATCGAACTCGGGATATTTCGGACCTACTGTCATCCCCCATACCATTCGGTCCATTGGACCGTAGGTGTCCATGGGGCTATCCTTTCAAAGGTTAATCTTTGGGGATAAAACAGCCCTGTTGTATCACCTTGGGCCATGTTACGGTATTTCTCGAGGTAATTTGCAATCCCTGTTAAGAATGGAATAAGACAATTCAAGACTTGAGATGATTATGTGCACATTAGAACGATACAGAATTACCCATTTCTGAGATTGTTCGCGTCTTTCGCTTGTACTTTCCTTTGTCCGAAGCTGTCTATCCCGTGGTAATGCCCATGAGTTGATTTGCCCCCAAATTTTATCCAACCTGTATTCGGATATGATTGCGTTCTCGGGTCGATTTGCAATTTCCTGAGAATAGAATGGGCTTAATTTTAAAACTTGGAGCAACTGAGGGTAAATTGAAACGATACGGAGTTATCCTTCAGGTTTATGCAGATTTTCACTCGCCATCAATTCGTCGCGAGGTTGGTGAGGTGGCGGATTCGAGCATTTAATAGGGGGAAGTCGGATTATTACTCCTTGCTTTTACACATTCACAAAAGCAGAAAAACACATCACGCAAGGAAATAAAACACATTCACTCATTCAGGATTAGTTCCGCTTCCTCTGCAGGCTCTCCCATGATCAACTGGCTTCATCCCAAATTAGGTATGCATCGGCCATATTGAAGGTCTCGTGGTCACTGGCTGAACAAGTGCATCACAGTCCCGATGCTTTACCGATATCAAACTGGTTGATTATGGCGAAAAGATCATCGTCAATGTCCGCTTGGTGGTGATCTGTCCCTTCTTCCTCGGGAGGTATTGATGCTGATCCAGTATCATTGGTCCTTTTGTACCCTCCTCCAACAGAACTCGATCCTGTTATAAACTGGTCTAACTCACCTCTTAAACGTGCATTTTCGATCCTCAGATCATACATTTCATCTAGGGTGAGGAGGAGGCTATTGCAGTTGGGGCAGGTGGCGGAGTCAAAAGTCTCTTTATACATCTTGTTTTCCGCTCGGAGGTTTTCATTTTCAACTCTTAGAAACTCGGCTTCGTTGTGCTCATGACGAGCCTTCATTCGGGTTCGCCTATTTTGAAACCAGAACTTGATTTGCAAAGGTTCAAGTCCTAACTCTTGACTCAGTTCCATTTTCTGTTTGCCGTCTGGCATAGGGCATGTTCTGAAGAAATCCTCAAGCCTTTGTACCTGCTCCTTAGTATGGCGACGGTAACGCTTCTTTTGACCCTTACCGTTATTATCCTTATCTTTACTGAGATTTTGGACGTCGTCGGCGGAAGAGCCAGGCTCCATAGGCTCGATCCCAAACATGGCTTCGAACTCTTCCTCTCCCATATTTAGCAGGCAATGATAGCTCTCGGGAGTATTGGGTTGAGACATCTTTGATTTGGTTGATGATTTCTCAAGATTTGCTACTCGTTTCCGGTGTTTTCACTCTCTTTGAATTTTTCTGAGCGATTGCCTATGCCTTAAGACCCTCTTCCGAGCATGGCGTCTCTTTTAAAATTAAACGTGGGTTTAGCAACTGTATTGCTTCTTCCAAGGGTCCGGCCTTTCTCAATCCTCTTTTCTTATCGTGTCTCTTGCTCGGCTCGTCTCCTTCCATCTTTTCGTGATAGGGCCCCTTGTTGTTGTCTCCCCCGTCAATTTGCTGGCGAGTTCTTCAATAAAGACGAGTCGTATCTCTTTTCTGCTGAAAATGTCTTTGTCTCCCACTCAGCTTATTTTTTATCTTTTCTTTTTCAAAGTAGTGGCGTCCCGTTTAGCTTTGCCGTAGAGACGTCGGATTTGCTTGGCTGGAGATTGGAGACGAGTAGCGGAGGTGATACTGATAGGGAATGTTAGACAGGAAAATCTGGCCAGTAGAGACTTCCCCTGCAAAAATGAAAGAGAATGCGGCAGTATATGTTCTTCATATTCTAGAAAAATTGGAACGATACTGTTTTACCCTTGTGTGTACTTCTATTGAATTTGAATTGAGGAAGTTCCTTCATTTGGACTGGATTGAATTGTATGTCCCGAGTTGCCCTTCACTTTGAGCTTGCCACGTAAGTGCTTTGCTTAGTTGGGCCTTATTTTCTTTCGGGTTGCCTTGGACCATCATCATTTTCTATGCCATCGGGTCCGTGGACCGGAGGGCTCCTTTAATTTGAAGGTTACCTTCGAGGCAAATGAGTCCTATCGCGTTCCATTGGGTCATTTCATTTTGCGACACTCTTGAGGCACTTTGCGATTCCCTGGGTGAGAATGGAACAAATCCAATTTAGCATTTTGCAACGATTGAGGGTAAATTGGAACGACACACAATTACCCGTCTTCGAGCTCGCCTGGGCATTTCACTTGAAATTTCCCTACGTGAGGCCATTCAACATTTCTCATTATGGCAGTCAGCGACGTTACCACAAATTGATCCGCCCTAAATCTAGCATAAAAAGGGATTCACGCATTCGACGGGATAACGGGATAAAAAAATAAATAAATTGCCCCATTGTCCCTGAATTAAATCGAGACACCTAGAAAGCTGGAAAATATCATACGCAGGGGAATTAAGCATGAAATAAAATGTGCACTTATTCAAGGTCAGTTCTGCCTCTCCTGTGGCTCTTCGATAATCAGCTAGTCTCGTATTGGTTCGGGTGTGGATGATCGATGTTTGAGAGTCCCTACTCACTGGCTCCTGATCGCGGCTTGGGACGTCTGTCAACCCTAAACTGGTTGACCAGGGCAGTAAGCTCATCATCTAGGTAATCTCTTGAACCTTCCAGCAACTGATGCTCGAATTGGGCATTGTTGTTGGCAAATGCTGGCGATAGATTTCTCATTCTGTCCTCGCCATGAGCAATTTGACTTCTCGTGCTGGAGCCTTCATCATTACTCGAGAAAGTGTGGGGATCACCAACTGTCCTGCTGCCAAAAACTCCTTCCATTCGAGGATTAAAGAAGTGGAAGTGCTCAGGATAATTTCTTGTCTGATTCTCTGGCTGCGCAGGCGCGCTGATCATGGGATGAATTCTAGCCACGGGTTGGTGCTCAGACCAAGGAGTCTGAATACACTGCCCCTGCGGTCTATACTCTTGAAGAGCATTAGGGTGATTCTGGGGGATACTTTGATTAACGCCTGGAGGATTGATGGCACGGCTACTGGCTTGGTTGATGATGGGAAGTGGCTCGCCCCATGCTAACCCGCGGAACTTATGGTGGCGAGGAGACTCGACATTCAGGCTTGGATCAGTCCCGCCTTGGTTTTCTTGATTCTGAGCTGCATTGTGTTCTCTCACCCTTTTTCTGTACTTCTGAAGATGACTCGAAACATTTGCTTTAGTGAGTCCCTCTACGTTCATAATTTCCAGTATATGTTGCGGCCGTGCCGAATCGATTCCTACCTGTTGAACTGCATTAACAAACATACGATGCAGCTCGGGAGACCAACTCATCTTCTTTCTCCAGTTGCTTGGAACAAAATTGAAGGCTTGATGCTTGTTCTCATGGTCGTGCAATTGCTTCCTTACCACGTGCTGCCATATGTTTTGAAGCATCTGAACCCTAACTGGTTTCGTTACGACGTCTTGGGCCCCATTTAAGACAGCCTTTATTATGGCTTGCTGATCATCGCTTGCCGATATTACGAGGACTGGCATGTTTAATTTAGAATTGATGACTTCCAAGAGAGTGAAAATATCCATGTCAATCCCTACCATGGCGGTGAGGACGATATCAAACTGGTCACCACTCCTCCTTAATATGTCTAAGGCCTCTGTCGCCTTTGCTTGAGCTACAACCTTATACCGGCATTTTCTCAATACGGTAACAAGGATTGACAAAGAGACTGGATTACCGTCAATGGCCATGACCAGTAGACCCTCAGGGTAAGGAACTTCATTAGCTTCGACCAGGGTTGAACATGCGCCCGTTTCCCTAATGCTCGACATATTTCTGGATCTAGGACTGCCGACTCGAGACCGCCTCAGGATGTCTTCTTGGACTTGAGGGATCACGGGATCGTCGATGGTTTCTCGTAACAGGCTTTGAAAGCCGATGCTTTGATGGTGAAGGTTTTGAATTCCTCTCCCACGAGAACTCCTTCCTCTCTATCTTTCTCCTGCGAGTTCTTGCGAATGAACTCTCACTATCAAATGAGGACAAGTTCTCTCTCTAGCAATAGCAACGACTTCCCTCTTCACGGGCAGTGCTATTAGATTTTTCGAGGGAGAAAATCTGATATTCAGCTTTTGATCAAAGGGGAAATCCTTGTTTCTCGCTCAGTTCGTCTTCCTTTTTTCTTTTCGTGGTAGAGGGCCCTTGTCAAGATCTCCACCGTCGATTTACTGGCGGGTCCTCCAATAAAGACGAGTCGTATCTCCTTTTCTGCCGAAAATTTCTTTGTCTCCCACTCAGCTCGTTTTTTATTCTTTCTTTTTCAAAGTGGTGGCAGCCCGTCCAACTTTTCTGCAGAGACGTCGGGTCTGCTTAGCTTGAGGTTGCCGCTTGACTGGAATTCGAGCCAGCGGGGGTGTTGCCGACAGAGAATGGTAGATAGAAAAAACTCGACCAATAAGGACTGCCCTGTGAAATCATTATTTAAATTGAAGCAGATTATCACCTTCGCATTCCGATCATCTGCCTCGCCTCTCTCCTCCTTTCTTTCGTGATCTGCTTTCAAAAATGGCCAATTCTCCTAACCATACCTTCTCCGCTGAAATCCTGGCTGGGTGGGAGAGACTCTACAATCTTCTTGGTAGAGGTTACGCTCATATAGCCCAAAACTCTACCGTTGAGGCTGAAATCCTCGGTTTATTCAGGACCCTAGACGCTGCTTCTGTTGAGGGTACCCAACTGGGGAGGGAGTATCGGAACTTCCCGACCCTCTTCATTAATTTTCTTGCTGCCTATAACCGCGCTTATGAGACGGTCATTGTGACTGCCGTCGTGAAAGCTCGTTACCGAGACCGGCACGAGCGTTTGGAAATAGTCACATTTATGGCTGATAATCACAAGAAAGCCTTCAAGTTTGCCAATGATCAGCTTTCGTGGCTAGTTCGTGAGAGGGGAAAGTTGGTGGACCGTCTGGCCTTGGTCCGAACTTACGCCGAACAGGAGCCGAGCAATATTATGATGAGGTGCAAATGCGGTTGGCTGCAGGAGAGACTTGATGACATTACGGCAGATATTGCTTTCGAGAGGGCGGCGATTTCGGACTTGGAGTTTGCTGTCGAGCATTACGAGGCCAGTATGGCCCAGGCTAAGGAGAAGCGCGATCGCCTCTTCTTTAGGCTCGCGAAGCTTGATCCTGAGAACGCCCGGTGCACCCGGAGCATCAACTGTTTGGAGAGTCAGTTGAGCTCCTTCGTAATGGTTATCAGGGCTCAGTTTGGCTTTACTTTTCCTCCCCAGTGAGCTGTTGTAATGCTCTTTGATGAATGGAATGAAAGAAAAGCTTCACGTGTTTTTTTTTGTTTAATTTTCCTGCTATCGTTTCTTCCGCACAGCATAACAGAACGATTTGAGGTACCGAAGATGTCGAGGCTTAATGTTTTTCTTGATGTTCTTGTTTAATTGCTCCAGACGATGATATCGAGAACATTGATGAAGGGTTCGGCGGTGGCCCCCACTATCCATCTTGAGATCACAAACAATAACACTATGACAATTCGATCAGTGCGCTGGTAATAAATCCGGCCACCTGTTGTGTGCCCACTTTTATCCATATTTTATTTCTTTCGGCGTCCACTTGCTCGTGTCGGTCGCCTGTAGCGTCGGGAGAAATTCCTGTGGGCCACGTTCATTAATAGAACCTCGGTCCTCTAAAGCCCTCCGCATGTTTCGGATAAGAGGAAATTTTAAGATCGGTCTCTGGTTGATTTAATCAGGTAAAGGTATTTGTTTCATGGGTTCTGATTATATAATCCATATTGTCTTTCAAAAGACGCGGGATCCTCTGCAATACATTAAATATGCCCCCGTGTTTAATCAGTATAAATCCACCGTCATATCAGAATACACTGCCCATACAAGTTTACGGATTGACACAACTCTGTCTGTCAAAGATGGACAGTGTTCGTTTGCCCCCCTTAATTAACGGTTGAAGCCTTGGTGTTTTTCGTCTTTTGGTATTTCTGAAGATGATTCTTGAACTTAATTTTTACACCCGTCTAGGGTATCTAGGATCTCCCTGCAAAAGAAAAGGATATAATTAATATGCGACACAAGGAATGTCGGTCCATGACTCCTATATTAGTCCAATTTTATTTTTTCTATTTTATAGAGAAATCAGAAAAAAAAAATTCCTTAGGAAGAAATGGGTTAATTTCTGATACATAATTTTTTTTGCAGATTTATTACTCTTTTTTTTATTATTATTTTTTTTAAGGAATGTGACAAAATCTCTTGATGTTTACTAAAATTTTTGAAGGAATTTCCTTTTTATCAAAATAAATTTTCAGAGGTAAATTTATCAGGAAAATTTTATTTTTATTGAAGCAGGAAAGACATAACAGAAATCCTTTATTGGTTAACAAAATTCCCCCGAGACATTAGTCTAATTTTATTTAGAGAAAATTTTCTTAGAAAAACATGAGCGAATTTCTCGAAAAGAATTTTTGTTGCAAGTTTTTATAATTTGAAAGAATGTGATAAAATCACTTGATGTTTACCAAAGTTTTTTTTTTGAAGGAGTTTTTCTTTTTATCGAAATAAATTTTCAGAGGAAAATTTGTCAGGAAAATTTCATTTTTATTGAAGCAAGAAAAACATGACAAAAATCTCTTATTGGTCAATACAATTCCCCCGAGACATTAGTCTAATTTTATTTAGAGAAAATTTTCTTAGAAAAACATGAGCGAATTTCTCGAGAAGAATTTTCTTGCAAGTTTTTATAATTTGAAAAATGTGATAAAATCACTTGATGTCTACTAGAGTTTTTTTTGAAGGAATTTTTCTTTTTATTGAAATAAATTTTCAGAGGAAAATTTTTTCAGGAAAATTTCATTTTTATTGAAGCAATAAAAAAATGACAAAAATCCCTTATTGGTTAATAAAATTCCCATGAAGGGATTTTTTCACATCATTTTTTCAAAAAAATTTTTTTTTTAAAGAAATGAGGGACAAATTTAATTTTTATTTTCTTTTAAAAGAATGGTCGTAATATCAAGCTCAAAAACTGACTAACTCCTAGCATGGACCAACCGAAAATAAATACAAGATAAAATTAGAGAACTTACTTTTACCTTGGAGAAATGCAAATCACATAGTCATGCGCATGACTCAAGTGAGGAGTGGACTCTAGAAAATAAAAGAAGGAGAGACAGGGTATGGACCTAAAAGGCCCCCACTATCTGAATTGACAACCTTACCCTCCGCGCAATCAAATCACAATGGGAAGAATTGTCAATTCAGATAATGAGCGGGATAAAATATGGTCAACCCAAGCGCAATTGACGCAAGAGCTTTGCATATTCGATCCCTATCTATGGTTACCTAGGAAAAATTTCGCGACTTGGGTTTAGACGCTTGTGTGTGCAGGTGTTGTGATCCTCAGAATATGCAAGACATGCACAACAATTGATATCAAAACAGCGCTTCTAAAAATGTGTGAAATTAAACATAATCCCAACACCGAGCCTGCAAAACAAATGGGTTAGCCAAACACTCCGCCCCTTATAACTCCCATCCTGCAAAAACATATAACACCTATAAAATGAGTCCCAAGCAAGATCGCCAGAAGCGAAATATCCATGAAATTTTCATTGGCCTAAGTCCACTAAGACTTTTAAAATTTCGAAAAAATTTAAGTATTCCAATTGATATCTTTTTTCGAAAATTTAAAAATCTCTAGTCCCCAGCGGAGTCGCCAGTCTGTCGCGACCCTCTGAAAATATTTTTATTAATTCTAGGGGGTTAACGGATTATTAGGTTAATTAGATTTGACTAACCTAACGCGGACCCTCCCAAGCCCTACCGAATCGCAACTTTGGTTTTTGTTTAAATGATTTTGAAATTTGGAGTCGCCACTAATCGTTCTTGGTAGGTCGATTAGAAACCTAAATAAATTAGCGGGAGAACTAATTTATTCCTGCGAACCAGAGATTAGGGGCTCGGGGACTTGGTTACACTAGTTAATTAAAACTAATGCCCTTTCGGTACCTTAATTTCATGGATATCCTAATTTGGCAACTCGGGCTTGATTTATTCCTAAGACTCTAGTAGGGTATTCTCTTTTGTGTTTTCACTTTTTAAATAGGATGCGTGGATGGTATATATTTTTATTTGTTATATTTTTTAAGTGTTAAAGATTCCCTGAAGCCGAAAGAGGGAGTGTGTTAACGACTTCTGTGCAGTATTACGACCTACTCATCTTTTGGGTCTGATGATTCAAAAATTAAATTATAGGAAGTACATGACAGTGAATAAACACCTCCAATGGGAGGCTAAGCATTGGCTTGGCTCTTCCCTTTGGGATTTAAGGTACAGGTATTTAAGTTGCAAGTATTTAAACTACTGTAAGTAAAAACCTCCAATGGGAGGCTAAGCATTGGCTTGGCTCTTCCCTTTGGGATTTAAGGTACAGGTATTTAAGTTGCAGATATTTAACTACTGTAAGTAAAAACCTCCAATGGGAGGCTAAGCATTGGCTTGGCTCTTCCCTTTGGGATTTAAGGTACAGGTATTTAAGTTGCATGTATTTAACTACTGTAAGTAAAAACCTCCAATGGGAGGCTAAGCATTGGCTTGGCTCTTCCCTTTGGGATTTAAGGTACAGGTATTTAAGTTGCAGGTATTTAACTACTGTAAGTAAAAACCTCCAATGGGAGGCTAAGCATTGGCTTGGCTCTTCCCTTTGGGATTTAAGGTACATGTATTTAAGTTGCAGGTATTTAACTACTGTAAGTAAAAACCTCCAATGGGAGGCTAAGCATTGGCTTGGCTCTTCCCTTTGGGATTTATGGTGCAGGTATTTAAATTGCGGATGGACTTTGTCCTCTCCATTTTGGGGTATGAATTCTTTAAAATGAAATACAACGAATTGATTCAACAATTTGAAATTTGTGCGCGCTTGAGGACTCCTCCAAGCCGATTTTGTGCTTCCATAGGGTTGACCATTGATATAGAGCTGTGGCTTCCTGACATAAAATAGAGTGAAGTGTCAGTATACAAAATATGTGCTAATCTGCACCTAAAACCAGAAGAGTGGAAAGAGTACTTATCTCCCATTTTTTTGGGAGGGATTTCTATAATTGATTTTCGCTCTCTATGTTCCCAATATAGAGAGTTTCTTTTGAGTTAAGAGGGACTTTTAGTCACAGATCAGTTGAGAAATCGGTGGACAGCTTAGGAGCTTGTCTGGGCCGATTTTTGCATCTCTACGAGATTTTTGCTGTTGACGTAGAGATATCCTTCTCCTGACATAAAATATGGAAAGAAAAAAGAGATGGAGAAAATGTATACAATTTGTGCTAATTTGCAAGTAAAACCATAAACAAATGAATAAATAAAAACACTTAGCTCGAATTTGCTTGCTCGTTGACGAGGATGAACTCTTGATTTATATTGATCAATGAAGGAATTTGTGATGATAATCCCTAGCTTTGAACTCCCATCATCTTCAAAATTCTCTCTCTTTTGGTATTTTCTTTCTCTCAAATTTTTCTTCAATCTCCAAAAACTCTCTCAAACATCCAAAATTTTCTCTCCAAAAAAAAATCCTCCCAAACACTTCAAATTTTCTCTCCCAAGAATCCTCTCTCAAGCTCACTTCTTCCTCCTTTTATAACCTACTCATCTATCTCCCATTCTAATTTTTCCACTAACTCTATCTCCCATTCTAATTTCTCCACTAACTCTTCTTCATTTTCATCTTCCATTCTCCATCTCTATCTCACATTCTAATCTCTCCACTAACTCTTCTTCATCTTCATCTTCCCTTCTCCATATTTATCTCCCATTCTAATTTCTCCACTAACTCTTCTTAATCTCCATCTTCCCTTCTCTATTCTTGTCTTCCATTCTAATTTCTCTACTAACTCTTCTTCATCTCCATCTTCCCTTCTCTATTCTTATCTTATTTTCTCCATCCATTCTTCTCCAACTTCTCTTCTTCATCTCCTCTTCTTCATCTTCCCTTCTCTATTCTAATTTATCCACTAACTCTTCTTTTTATTATTTGTAAAATAATCCTTCAAGAGTTAGGTATTTGCACTCTAGTCCTTGAATTTTAAGTATTTACAATTCAGTCCTTGAAAAAATATATTTCTTTAAGTCCAAATCTCCTCACAATTTTTGACACACCAAAATTTACCACATGTCAAATTTAAGCTCATTTCTTGTCGCTGAAAATAATGCATAATTTAATTAAAGCCCTTTTGCAAAATTAAGTCATTCTGGGTATAATTGGGCCAAGATGAAAATTTAAAATATTAGAAGACAATGTCACAACTCATAAAAAGTGAAAGTTAAAAATAAGTTGACTCAAATTAAATTTTTTTAGGCCCGATTCGAGATTATACTCGTGAAGGAACACGTGACTCGAATTGGATTTTTCTGAATTTGCGATGGCCAATATGAAAATAGATTTAAAATAAAAATATTAACTATCTTTGTGTATTTTTTTGGCCTCAAATGTTATTTTTCCAAAATTTTCAAATATTTTTGTATTTTTTTTAAAAAAAATTAAAATATATATAATATGAAAAATTATTTTTTGGTCAAAATTCGTTCCTTAGGCTTGGCTAAGGTTCCCAAAGTTGATTTTTCAATTTTATGAATTTTTATGAATTTTCTATTAATTTTCGAAAATAAATAAATAAAAAATACGTAAAAATACTCAAAATATGAAAAATCGTTTTTTGGTCAAAATTGGTTCCCTAGGCTTGGCTAAGGTCCCCAAAGTTGATTTTTCAATTTTATGAATTTTTATGGATTTTTTATTACTTTAGCAATAGAAAAAATGATTAAAAATCAGGTGTCAACAAATATTTTTTAAAAAATTGAGAAATTTAAAAAAATTTATAATTTTGTCATTGTCGGCATCGATTGTGTCACATAGGACGACCAACATGACAAATCATTGAAAAGTATAGAACTCAATTGGCCAAATTAAAAAAATTTAGAATTGAATTGACATCCATAGAATGAATTTTTTTTTTTTTATAATTTCTTCCGGTCTCATGTGTAGCATCATATCTTAGACGTGAGTGGTCTCCTTTCCATTTGGACGACAAATCTAATACATAAGATAGTTTTTCACTTGTCAGCCCACCACGATGAATGGGCCGACCTATGAGATAGCGTAAGGACCTACGCACATTTTTTGCTAGTTCTGTCATAATGTTGCCTGGTCCACGCCTAGCTAAGTCGATGGGGGACTTGGTGTTGAAATTGCTTCCATATCAATTATCAAGTACCATTTTTGACCCAAAAAAAGAAAAATCAGAAGTACTCGTCAAACTTTTCGACCAAAAAAAAAAATCTATGGTGTGAGACTAATATCTTAAAAAAAAAAACACCTCTAACTTTAACTCTTATTTCTATTCTATCTTTTGTCTCATAAAGAATCTCCGACTTTAGGTGCACTCTCAATTCCATCCTAAATCTTTTTTGGTCCCATAAAAAAGATCCTCGAATTTAGATACAGTTCCAATTTTACTATAAACTTTTTTTGTCTCATAAAAAACCCTCAGCTTTAACTTCAATACTAATTATACCATAAACCTTTCTTTGTCTCGTGAAAAATCCGAGCTTTAAGTTCGGTTTCGATTTTACTTTAATTTATTTTATTTCATAAAAGATCACAGACTTTTACTTGAGTCATAAATTTACCTCCATTGACCTTCCGTCACAATCACCCTGGTTGTGATTTTGTACTCGTCTTCGATTTCTCATGCTTACGAATGTTCTATCTCTCATTGTCAGAGAGCTCGCGCTCTAAACTCTCTAATAACTCATGCTAGTAAGTTTTTCATTTCTCATGGGGGCAAATTATTTTTTTATGAGACTGAAAAAAGATTAGGGGTGAAATTGGGACTGAATAGAAAAATTGGGACAAGACCTGAAGTTGATAATTTTTCATAGAATAAACAAAAGCTTATGATAGAATCGGGACATGACCTAAAGTTGAAGGTTTTTTACGGAACAAAAAAGTTTTAGAGTAAAATTTGAACCGAATCTAAAATTGAAGTTTTTATTTATTTATTATGAGACCGAAGGTAAATTTGGGATAATTGCTAGAGTTCAAGGTTTTTTTTTTTTAGGGCATTAGGCCCAATAATATCGCATTCTTTTATCATCTCAAATTTATACCATGACTAGTAGAAAAGAAATTTAGTTTAGTCGAATGCCCTCTCATCGATATTCAATGTGCAAAATCATACGCATAAATCCAAATCTTGTGAGTTTGACCCCGCTCACGGATGGAATTTTCGGATCATGTTTTTGTTTGTCATCCCAAGTTTGAAGAAAACTTTCTCCAAGTAATCATTTCATCGGTAAATTTACATTGAGGCGACGTCTTCAACTTGTGAGCCACCGACCAATTAGGGGGCATGATCGGATAAAAAATCACGCAGCCCTGGATTTTTCCCAAGGCTCACGAAATCCCACGGCACTCGTCTGCCCAACCAATCACGGAACACCAAGCAAACTTCTTTCCCTTTGGTCCAGGGGAGGGGAAAAAAAATTCATCTTTCCCTTAAAACGACGTCGCATCGATGGGGTCACAATATTTAAAAAAAGAAAAAGTGGCCGTTGAGTCCGGCTGTTCACGCGGCTGCATGTGTGAGGTGTGGCTGTGGACCTGCGCATTAAAGGTCAGAGATCCGAGAGGATAGTCCCTCAACAACTGAGTATTAATAATAAATAAATAAATAAATAAATCATTGTTATCATTACTATGATTATCACTACGCTTATCGAAATATCTGGAAAAATACATGGATAGGGATGTGAGCAAGGTTACTTGCATTCAAAGTCAAGTGTACTTAATTGGGGTATTTTTCTTTTCTTTTCTTTTTTCTTTTGGGTTGACAATTTAAATTGATTAGATCCATCGAAAGTGTGCGATGGTGATCGGAGGGTAGCGGATCCTACGTGCATCTCGCGGTTTTTAATTGCAGTGCCTTTCCTGCTTAACTCGGTCAGATTTAGTCAATATTCCCATTTGTGATCTCGAGGGATTAGTAAGATTTCCCAAAAAAAAAAAAATGTAATCCCCATTGATTGAATCGAAGAGGCTGGGTGTGCTAGAATGCTTTAAAAAAGTTTTGACCTAGAGGAAATATTTCATTGACGCATCAAAAGGATCGCATATATCAAAAAATCATCTGTAATTTTATTTATTTTTTTAAGAAGTTTCTCCAACTTGACCCTCTAAATTCTATTCAAAATACCTTAAATTTAAGCGTCAAGTTTAAACAAAATGTCTGCTCATTTTTTTACCTTGCAATATATGCACATGTGTGTGTATGTATATCCGCATATCATTTTTTTTTATGTTTTTTACTATGTTAAAAGAAATCCCTTGCAAAGAGTCTCATAAATTTTTTTTAAAATAATTATAAAAAGGTCCTAAACTTATTGGAATTGTGTTAATTCAATCTTAATCCTCTAGTATTTGTACCAATTCAGTCTTAAACCTTTAGCATTTGTACCAATTTAGTCTTTCTAGTCAATTTTGGCCTAAAATTACTAACGTGACATGATCAGGACTGACATGATAATTTTTTTAAAAAATTGAATTGATTAATTATTTATTTGTTTATTTTTTTCCCCTTCTCTTCCTCAACCTAGCAATGCCTTCGATAGGCCTAAGGGCTGGCCAATAACAAAGATCAAGTTGGCCTTGTGAGGGGCAGCGAGGCTTGCCATCGCCAGTGGCTAGACAACCTGGTGAGGAGCTGGGTGAGCATCGCCCAGCCAAATTCAGTGAGGGCAAGCCTTGCTGTCGTCAATGGAGGGTGAGGCCACACCTCTAAGCGGTCAAAGGTGTTGCGAGTTAGAGGTGTGGTTAAAGAAGAAAAGAAGGGGAAAAAAAGAAAAAAGATAAATTCGAAAAATATTTCAAAAGTAGTTGAAATTGCCATGTCTGCATCGGTCTTGCCACCGCAAGGAATGAATTAGTATAAATATAAAAAAAATTAGGATTGAATTGGAACAGATATAAAATATTTAGTAATAAATTGACAAAAAAAAATTAGGAATGAATCAACATAATTGTAATAAATTTATAATTTTTTTGGTTATTTTTTTTTAAATTTTTTAAATGGCAAAGAGGAGAAGCGGAGCACCTAACGAATGTGTTGCTGTGTTCTAATAAAAAAGGACAATTTTTTAAAACTGCACAATTAAATATTTTTGTTACTGGGAAAAGTTTCCATTTTTTTTATCCACTTGAAGCATGAGACCTTGGCGAATAGGATCAATAACTCTAATGCTCACTTTTCAGCCTAAAAAAAAAAGAATTTTTTTTTTTTTTTGAGTAGTAATAGGATCGACTCTCCCATCTGAGTCTCTGACACTGACTCAAGCTTTCTGCAACTTTGATTATCTGATCATTGCGGGATGACGATGGGAGAAAATATTGGGTGGGCCGCCACGCCACGTCAGCGTGCGCCTCGGCCAATCAGGAGCGGACACCTCGCCCGTCCGCGTCCGCCGAAGTGGAGCCCAACCGGTGAGACGATGCGGACGGCCCCCCGGTTGGTTCAGATGTGATCGTGACCGCAGATTCCAACTGGAAATTCCCCTTCGCTTGTCCTGGAAGAAGAACACGGAGAAGGAAAAGACGAGAAGAGAATAGAACAGAAGAGAGAGACAGCAAGTGGACCCCACTATTTATAATAGCTATTATTTTCCCCCTCTTACCCTTCTCGGGACGATGCCGGAGCAAAATAATAATAATAATTACGGGTAAAACAATGGCAAAACAGTATCTGAATTTTGATTTAACGCGTAACGTGATTCGTGAAACTTTAAAATTATTCAATATGGTCCATGAACTTTGACAAAATGTGTAATCCGATTACTGAATTCCTTATTTGTTCAAATCAGTCTCTGAATTTATGATGCATGTCTAATTTAATCTCTAAACTGTTTGATAATGATCGATGTTGTTCTTCTATTGATTTAAGTTCAGGGACAACATTAAGTGTTTTCATATAATCCAGTGTTTGAGAATCATATTGAACAATTTTAAAGTTCGTGGACTATATTGAGTAAATATAAAGTTTAGCGATGTATTGTGCCACCCATTATTTATAATAACCATTATTTTCCTCTCCTTCACCTTTTGGGACGATGCTTGAGCAAAATAATAATAATAATAATAATAATTACAATGAATAATGACAAAATAGTCTCTAAATTTTGGTTTAACGTGTAATGCAATCCGTGAATTTTAAATTTATTTAATGTGATCTATGAACTTTAGTAAAATGTGTAATGTGATCGCTGGATTTTTAATTACATAATGCAATCCTTAGATTTTTTTTATGCACGTCTAATTTATTTCCTAAACTATATGAAAACGATTAATATTATCTTTTATAACCCCAGGTTCAAGTACTATATTGAACATATCGAGTAAAATTAAAGTTCGGCGATTGCATTGCATGTTGAAGCATCCGCGTGTTTTTCAATTTCTAAATTACCCCCAAAAGAAAAAGTGAGTGGACCCCATTATCAATAGAAGTCTTTTCCTCCCTTTTTGGACTCTGCCACAGCAAAATAATAATAATAACAATAATACGAGTAATAATAATCAAAATAATAATAATAAAGCCAATTCGTTGTGCATGGGACAGCTGGCAGACATACAAATACAATAAAAATGAGGTTCGTTTCGCCAACGAAAACGGTCTTCCTCTTACCATGCTTTTTAGTTGGCCTCTTCTTTTCTGTTTTTTTTTTTTCTCCTTTTGGCCTATGCAATAAATCCGACCCCCCCAACGGAATCATCGGCTTTTCCCACGGAGTCCCATGTCCGAGTCGGAGCGTTCGATCCGCCTAAATAGCGAGTCCATGAATCTCATGACTCGGACCCATGGGGTTCCGATAATAAGGGCCTACTCAAATGATGCTCGGTGAACTTGGTCCTAAGATTCGAGCTCATATAAGTTTCAAAAGCTCCCGATGAGGGGCGTTGAGTGATTCAAATCCCTTGAACTACACCAACGAGCCCGTGAATGCTCGTCTCGGAACTTCTTATTTTCGATTGACGATGCTAGCATGAAATCACCGACCAATCACGTATCAAAAAGTATATTATAGGTAAATTATGGATGTGCAGAAGGATTTGATTGCATAACATCTTTATATACACGAGATGGGAAGCCAATAAGTTTTTTTTTTGAAAAATAAGTTTATTAAACAGACGATAAATCTACAATAACAATGGCTTACTTGTAATTTTTTGAAAAAAATTGATTTGTTAGCTTACGTGAAATTACTTATTGGGATAGCAGCACAAATGGTCTTTAAACTTTGACCAATGTGCAATATAGTTTCCAAACTTTTAATTTGACTAATATGATCCTTGAATTTTAATCTAATGTGCAAAATGGTCCTTGGACTTTTAATTTAACTAATATAATCCCTGGACTTGTTAAATATGTTCTACTTAATCTCTGAATTATAGAAAGATGTTCATTTATTCTTTTAAAAATTCGTAGATCATATTGGTCAAGTTAAAAGTCTAGGGACTACTTGCATATTAAGTTAAAATTTAAAGATTATATTAGCCAAATTAAAATTTTATGAATTATATTACATATTAAATTAAAATTTAAGGGTCGTCATTTTGCTTTACTTATTAGAATAAGATTCTCCCCGTCTCTCTCTCAAACCTACTAGTAATTCCCCACTCGGATTTCGCCGCGTGGTGACCGCCTAGTCCGGTCGTCCGGTTACCCCACCGCGTCATCCACGCTTATCACCCCCTCCCCTCCTCCTCCCCCTCCATTAAGCACGACTGCAACAAACACTCTCTCTCTCTCTCTCTTCCCCTTCGCGGACGAGCACGACTCTCCAACCTCACAGTCGGCAATGTCCACGCCTTAAACTCTCTTTCGAAAGGAGGAGGAAAACCATGTCTTCCCGATTTGCCCCTCTCTCTTTCCCCATCTGCTGCTCCTCCTCCCACCGCCTCACCCTCGTCGGCGCCAACCACACCTCCGCTCGCTTCTGCTCGCGCTAATCCCAGCATCCCTCTCTCTGTGTGAATCTCGCTGATTTTTTTTCCCTTCCTTTTTTGTATATCAACACACACCCACATACACACATGCATACAGACACACATACCCAGATGGAGTCGCTCGCCGGCAAACCCAACTCCGTCAGGAGCTTTCTCGTGCGGACCCTCGTCCTCGGCGTCCTCCTCCTCCTCGTCCGCTTCGCCTACGTCGTCACCATGGCCGGCGAGTCCTGCAAGCTTGGCGATTTCTGCTTCCTCTCCTCTCCGCCGGAGAATCTCGACCTCGTCGTCTCCGGCGCAACCGCCGCCGCCAACGCCGTCCGATCCACCGTCCCGAGCCCCCCGCGCCGACGCGAAGGGAAGGACTGGATCGAGCCCGTCCGGTTTTACGGCTCCGTGTTCCGGGATTTGGTGTCGGAGGGGTTCCTGTCGCGGGGCTCCAAGGCCCTGTGCATCGAGTCGGGGAGCGGGCAGGATGTGTTCGCTCTGAAGGAGATTGGCGTGGCGGACGCGGTCGGTGTCTCGAAGAAGGCCTCGCGGCCTCTAGTGATCTCGGGCCGGCCGCATCGCCTTCCGTTCGGCGACGAGACCTTCGATTTCGTGTTCTCCGGAGGGGGGCGCTTCGACGGGCTGCCGCGGCCACTGGACGCCGCTGCCGAGATCTCGCGGACGTTGAAGCCCGAAGGGTTTGCGATTTTCCATGTGAGGGCTAACGATACATACAGTTTCGATTCGTTTATTGATTTGTTCAATTGTTGCCGGCTAGTGAGATCGCGTGATTTGGCTGGTTTCAATAATTCGTTGCCTAATATACGCGAGATTGTTCTGAAGAAAGTTACTGATTTTAGCATTCTTAGCCACTCGGTGAAGAATTCAGGTGGTGAGTCGGAGAATAAGTGCTTCGTCTCGGAGAGTAAGCGGAAATTGGTCCAGGACGCGGAGCCATTGATTGGGGAGGAGCCATTGAAACCATGGATTACGCTGAAGAGGAACATAAAGAATCTAAAGTATCTGCCGTCGATGGTCGATATCAATTTCAAGAATAGGTACGTTTATGTAGATGTTGGAGCTCGGAGTTACGGCTCTAGTATAGTTAGTTGGTTTAGAAAACAATACCCGAAACAGAACAAGACCTTCGAAGTGTACGCAATCGAGGCCGATGAGCATTTTTATCAGGAATACAAGTCGAAGAAGCGGGTCACTTTGCTGCCTTATGCTGCGTGGGTGAAGAATGAGACGCTGTCCTTCGAAATAAACCGAGACCCGGGTCAGAAATCGGAGGACGAAAGTAGAGGGATGGGCAGGATTCGGCCGGTTCAGTCCTCGAGCGATGGAGAGGTGGCTGAGATTCAGGGATTCGATTTCGCAGAGTGGTTGAAGAACACGGTCTCGGAGAAGGATTTTGTGGTGATGAAGATGGATGTGGAGGGGACCGAGTTCGATTTGATTCCGAGGCTGTTTGAGACCGGGGCTATCTGTTTGATCGACGAACTGTTTCTTGAGTGCCATTACAACAGATGGCAGAGATGTTGTCCCGGCAAGAGAAGCACCAAGTACGAGAAAACATATGAGCAATGCTTGGACCTTTTCACATCCCTCAGACAGAGTGGAGTTCTTGTTCATCAATGGTGGTAGTAACTCTTGGAAATAAGCAACATTGCTGCCAATGCTGACCATGTGTTTCCTTCTGATGCTGTGATTCTCCTCTTACAGTTGCATTTATTGTACTGTATCGGTTTAGGCTTTTCTCCTGGTTATTCATTGTATGAAGTGCTGTAGTGAAATACCCGGAACGAAACACGATGAATGGATGGTTTCACTCGCAATCGAATTGAAAGTGCACTCGTTCTGTTCATTTTGCAGCTTCTCTTTCAGCTTATGAACTAGTCAGACATAAGAGTTTCTGGGGCTGTTTCTGTTGCTACCTTGCCATTGCAGTTTGCTTCTATGGATCACGATGGTCTTTTGCCACTCGCCGCACTCACTTTATGTCCGTTTCGCGATTTGAGGACCACATCTGGGAGTAGTGGCGGTAGTGTTCATTCTTTGGATGGAACAGTGTGAGATATTCTCCTTCCCCTTCCCTCAGCCTTGTGTTGCCATTAGCTTATTTACTTTGCCGCTAAATTGCAAGAAGCCGTTGAGGACCAAATTTCCCTCTCTCTCTCTCTCTCTCTCTCTCTCTCTCTCTCTCTCTCTCTCTCTCTCTAAGATTGAGCTTTTTAGGTTTGGTTGGGTTTGGACTTTTTAAGAACATGGAGGGCCCTAGGCCAACCGGATGATGCACAAAAGAGGAAGCTGAGCATTCAAAAAAGGTATGGTTGCAGTACTGTTTCATCAAAATGTAGGGTACAAGAAATTATCATATGATTGTCACACCTATGCTAAGATGGCAAATCTCTCGTGGGTCTCATCAGATCTGACGGTCCGATTTGAATTGACCATGTGTACTACATTCATGGAACGCTCGGAGGGTACAGACACCGGGGAGGTCGAGCGCTGTCTGACTGCATTTGCTGCGGCTTTTGACTTGTTGCCCGACAGCGAAAGGCGTGTCTGGAGTGTCCTGCTGTCTGGCACGTCTTTTGTCTCCTCCTCTTCTTTCCATTGATTGCGATGCAATGGCGTTGTTTCGGTTGGCCTGCAGTTTCCATCGTTGTCCTTTTGGGGGCCCATTTTGCAAGAGAAACTTACCTTCCTTTCGTTCGTCAATATTTCTCGTAATGGATTTCATTCAAAAAGTGCCTCTAGAAGCAACCAAATAAAGCAAAATTGCAATCTTTAATGCATTGGCTGTTCTAATAATATGCATAATCATTAATCAATACTTAAAAATATCGAATTTTTCTTTGTTTAGCATGCTTAACAAGCATCCCGAGATAGTCATGATCGAGAAATTTTCCGCCTACTGCGTGAGTCGGATTGGTCAAAGTGGAATTTTCAGGGCAATGATGTACTGTCCGATTTGGTCAGTTTCACCTATTTTCCTAGGTGAACTCATGTAATAAATCTGATATGGAAAGTATCCTCTTTTCACAACGTCAGGAACAATATTAATTGGGTCTTTTCGTGAACGGTCAGGTTGAAGCTTAGAGATTTCCGACAACAAACATCATCAAGGAGGTTCCGGAGTGAGTTTGCCAATCAGAATTCAGGACGCATTTTGCGAGTAAAGCTTCCCCATTCGGCTGCCAAGGATCCCCGATCACGGGCCTCGATTGCCTGACTTCCCTGGTGGACAGGTTTGGACGATGTCTGAGACCGTTGAGGACGACCACCACCAAGCAACATTGGGTATCATTCGGGGTCTAGACGGGCTCGGTGCAAGAGGTGACCCTTTTCGGGACCTACCCAAACCCAGTAAATCCACCAGGGTTCTCCGATCCAGACCTAATTTTAGGAGGATTTAAGGGTTTTTCTTCTTTTTCGACCATGAGTGAGCTTTGCGCAATGGTTTTCACTCTTGATAGTAGATAGCTGATGGCTAAGCCTGTTGCTTTGGTTGGCGCAACACCGATCCAATCAGACCCCGTCGAACGTGCTTCACCCCCCGCCACAGCTAAGTCGATTATCGGCACTTTGGAACATCACAAAGCTAAAGTCACGATACGCGACGAGATTTAGGTTGGGAAAACATATTCAAAACCCTGCAGGGACCATTTTACCCTTGATTAGTGAACGAACGGGCAAGCTTTGAGTGATGGACTTAATCGAATTCCTTTTTGCCTCATTAAGGTTGTACGAATCTAAATTGGATCGGGAAGATATCGGTAGAGTAGAACGACTATCGGTAAAGTATATAGCAGAATTGCCTAAGGCTTAGTGATAACGACAACCTTTGAACTCCCGATTGACTAAGTAAATGATTGAATTAGGCAGCGCCAACTTGTGCCAGCAATCACGTCGTATGAGGACAGATTGCGTGATGAAATAATGAATCATACTTAGCTTGTCCGAGTCTTGCAAGTAATTCAATCTCGTAAGCCAACCCAAAACACCTAATCCCCTTGATTAAGCTTAATTACTAGCAAATTAATTCTCATTTCCCTACCACCTGCTGGGCGTTGGCTTCTTCCAATCTATGGAGTTGCTAGCCTACTTGGACAAGAAATCCAATCGTTTTTATTGAAAATCATAGTTAGATGTGTCCCAAAATTTAACATGCAAATTCTCTTTTCTTGGATAACACATTTGAACTGTAATTTTAGCATTACGGACGGAAAATAACATTTCTCAAAAAAAAAAGTCGATAAGTCACATGTCGATAAGTGCCTTTGATTTCTTATTCCGTCGATTCTTTAGTATCTCAAACATAATTCTCACGGAAATTCAGCAAATCTAGGAAGATTAGAATCTCGCTCGAAGCAACCAAAAGTGGCGATAGTAGCTTGACGAATAACAAAAAACATTGATTCGATTTTGCATAACCAAAGACCAAAACGGGAGCAGGCTAAATGTCAAACATCTCAATGCCCCGTTGACCAAATGATAAGGGTACGCAGAGTCAAATGCATGTCATTTGAGTAAATATCACGTAACAATTCATTTTCATAGGTATTATTTTGCCGATAAGATTAAGCGCGAGATACTGACCAATATTAATCGTAATTGGTTCTGAATAATTACCATCTATAGTACAATCATGCAAAATGGTAGGGAAAATTTCAAAAAAAAAAAAAACCTAAAGTAAACCTTATTTCGAAGAAGGGTAGAAGTGCCCATAACTAAAGGCATTTTCGTTATTTTCTATATTTTCCCTCTTTTTTCTCTTTCTATTTTTTCTATTTTTTTTGGTCCTCGCTTCTCGCTAGTGATCGGGCCAACCACCAATGAGGCTGGGCGAGGCTATCCTCGCTGACCTTGCCCAGCCCCCGCTGATGGCTAGCCATTAGCTAAGATGGGACCCTGGCGAAAATCTAGGGCAAAAAAAAAAAAGAAAGGAAAAAAGGAAAAAATTAAAAAATAATTGACAAAAATGCCCTTGATTAAGTCATTCTTTAAAATAATGAGGGCATTTTAGACCCTAATTTGAAATTGTCTTAAAATGTTATGCCCATCAGTTACTGTCAGTACAATAAAAGTAAGAACGGCGCCCATTCAATAATTCAAATTTTGCAAAAATCTTCACGTAACTCGTTAGGTCGTGATAACGCTACCGATAATCAACATACTTCATGCACTTTTATGCAAAAAAATAAAATAAAATAAAAACAACAACAGCATAAGACTGAGTCGAGATTACAGTAATTTACAGCAGGGTATACAACGTTTAACAATAGCAAAAGCCCCCCCAAAAACATAGTGAATTTTTCTTTTTCTAGAAGCGTGGAATTAGCAAGCCTCCTAAATAGGAATTCAGGATACGAATGAGATCTGATGTTCAAAGCTGACCCTAATCGATTGGATTAGGACTGGCTTCAAACGAGGAATGAGTCTTTCTGATTTGGCTGAATTTCTGTTCCTTCTTTCTAAAGATTGCGGTAACGTGAGCTGTCATATTTACCTTGTTTTCCCCAAAATTGGTACCCAGAAAAAAGTGGGGGGAAAAAGAATGGGAAAATCTTTAAAAAAAAAATTGGTAAAATAATATAATTTTCAGGCTTTGACTTGAAATAAAAAAATATTTAATCTCAATTTTTCTCACGAAAAATGAGCGATTTGAAAAATATTTTTCAAATAGTAATTTTTTATGTAGCTTAAAAATGAATAGATTGAAATTTTTTTTCATTATCTATGAAAATAGTTAGGCATAAATTGTTATTGATGATAAAAATATTTTTTATTAATTAATTTTTTTAAACGATATAAGTAATTATTTTTTTTTAAAATATCATATCTTTTATTTTTTTGTGTAACAGACGGAATAGGGTTTTTTCTTTTCGGAACATAAATTAAGTTACAAACGTTGTCGTCCCTTTTTTTTTTTTTGGGACATGATTGATTAATTTATTTTTGTCTTGTTCTTGTTTATTAGAAAAGAAAAGGACAAAAGGAAAAAAGAACTCGCATGCAATCGCCCGCCTTGGAAAGAAACACTTGCTACCACAACCTCGGATTCGCCTACCCTTTCTGTCGTAGCACTCCCCTCGAGGCCAATCTGTTTTCCCGTCGTTTTCTCGCGCCATTTTCCGGCAAAATCTGCCGGGAATGAGGGTGGAGAAATCTCTGTTGGGGGGTGTACGGTTGCTGTGAATTCTTTTTGGTTCTTCTTCTCGTTTTTTTTTTTGGTTTTGTGCCGGAAAGATTTGATTTTTTTTTCTTTCCTCCCTTTCCGCTTTCGTTTTTTTTTTTATTCCTTTTCGTTCCTCTGTTTGTGTGTGTGTGTGTGTGGATTGTTCGGAAATGGGAGCGTGTTGCAGCACGGACCGCGATGCGGGTCGGGACTGGGTTGGGATGGTGAATGATTATCGAGATGATGAGTTTGAGGGGGATGAAGAAGGAGGAGGAGGGGGTGTGAGCGAAGGAGATCTTGGGGCGCGCGTGAGGTTGAGAGGCTCGAATGATTCCTGTTGCATGTTCACCAAGCAAGGAAGGAAAGGCATCAATCAAGACGCCATGGCCGTGTGGGAGGTAAATTTTTAAGGAATTTGTCTCATTAGTTCCTGTTTTTTTTTTTTATCATGTTCTTTTTGAGGATTTTCTTGGTTGGCACCTCCGTTGATGTTGCTTTTGGGAATGCTCTGCCTTTTTCTAGGAGCCGTACAGTTTTCTGGGTTCAATTCTCTGTCTACTTTTTATTGGAGCCGATGGATCATGTTCTTGATAATTGCTTCGCTGTTGATATTGCGTCTGGGAATGCTCCTTTTTTTTTAATTTTTTTAAAGGAGCCGCACAGTTTTCTGGGTTCAGTTCTCTGTCTATTTATCTGGAGCAGATGGATCATGCTCTTGATGATTGAATGTGGAACTTCTGGCTCTGCCTCGTTCTGTAATGATCACATATGATCTTTGAATTTTTTTTTTCTTATTTTCCTTTGTTGATGTTTTAAATTACTTGCCAGACAAGTCAGATGTTTTTGTGCTTGTGACATATGGTGGGGAGGATGCAAATGGACGCAAAACTCAACTCATATCTACAATGAAAGGTGCAACCTTTCATTAAAAGATGTTCACAAAGTAAACACACGAACCCATCGACTCAGTAGATTCATGCTGCCATATGGCTTGATTGGAACCTTGGGAACCTACACCGCAGCATCTTGTTTCATGATGATAGCACCGTAATGTCCATCAACTTGCTGGCTGACGAAAGCTTCAATAATTTTTCAGGACTTCGGTGGCCAGAAAGATGCATTCTTTTGCGGGGTGTTCGATGGCCATGGTCCGGCGGGTCATAGAGTTGCACACCATGTGCGTGATAATTTGCCGTCAAAGCTCTCTTCAGTGATCCAATCCTTGCAGAACAAGGAAAGCTCTCGCAGGGACCTTGATCTCGTGGATAAGGACGATAAGGGCCAAGAAAATGGAGAGAAAGAAAGAAGCGACAATGTGAGAGAGAGTTGTGAGGAGGATTTTGGTCCTGACATGCTTCTCTCTTCATGGGAGGCTAGTTTCATCAAATCTTTCAAAGAAATCGATGAAGAGCTTAGCCTGGACTCCTCCGTTGACAGCTTCTGCAGTGGCACAACTGCGGTAACCATGGTTAAGCAGGTACGAAACAGAGATGCGATAGCTATGACGAGGAATCGTAAGTAGAAGAGTGTTGATGTGCTTGTCGAATCCACTAATGTGTCCTTCAAAATTTTTCAGGGAGATCATCTTATTATTGCCAATTTGGGAGATTCCCGAGCTGTTCTGTGCACGAGAGGCCAGAAAAATCAGCCCGTTCCCATCCAGCTCACAGTCGATCTGAAACCGAATATCAAAAGTGGGTTTTATTTCATCGTTCATTTGCAAAGCAACTAGATGGTCTCATCCTAACCTTTCTGCAATTTTGCTTCCATTCAATGTTTTGCTTCAGGTGAAGCAGACAGGATCAAGAAATGCAAAGGCAGAGTCTTTGCCATGGATGAAGAGCCAGAAGTGTTCAGAATATGGTTGCCCGACGAGAATTGCCCTGGTCTTGCCATGGCTCGGGCTTTCGGAGATTTTTGCTTGAAAGACTATGGCCTGATATCCACCCCCGAAGTGTCCTATAGAAAGCTTACACAAGATGATGAATTCGTGGTTCTAGCCACCGATGGGGTAAGAGTAGAGTAATTCGATGGGGTAAGAGTAGAGTAATTCAATCCATAACGGCACACATATTACACTGCTTGTTGCATAATAGTGGCGATTTCGGGATTACTGTCGTTGCTCTGATTGCAAATTACTGTACATGGTGCCAAGAGGATGTTATTGTTCATTACCATTGATCCTGGACTCTTCTTTTCTTTTCCTTTCGGTGAGACGCAGACTTCACTTTTTCCTTTCTTTCTCAAGGTGTGGGATGTATTAAGCAATGTAGAGGTCGTGATGATTGTTGCATCCGCGAAGAGGAGATCCGTGGCTGCTAAATTATTGGTTGCTCACGCTGTCCTAGCATGGAAGACCAAGTATCCAGGATGTAAGATCGATGACTGCGCGGTCATATGCTTGTTCTTCAAGAATGATAAGCCTCCGAGCCAATCCACAGCCAACGCTTCAGGTGGCGACCCGGGCCAGCAAGAGAATGGGGTCAGTCAAAAATCTGGGTCCAATGAAATCGAGGCAAACCCGGACACCATGCTTGCTGTAATTACGGAGGACTCGGAGTCTGCAGTCGACGGAGTGAGCAGGGTAGACTCTCTCATCAGAGTTCCTCATGCAAACGGCCTTTTGAGTCGGCGGAGGGCGGTTAAGGAGCCCGAACATGTCGAAGTCCATTAGGTCTTGATATTTTGTTCTCATGGAAAGCTCGAGAGGATGGTCGAGTCCATAACCGAAGATGAATTACTAGGTTCTGTAAACACACAGATGAAGCGAAATTGTTTCGTCTCGCGAGATCAATACGTTCTTCCTACGCCAGGGAAACTGGAGGAGGAGGTCCAAGAGAAACGTGCTGCTGACAGAAATTGCACTAAATTGGAAACTTTTAGGAGAACCACCCCCACACACACCCCACGGGATTTTTGATTTTTTGATTTGTTCTTTTGCTTCCCTGTTCTGGTTACTCTGAGTCCATGTTAATGTCTGGTTTGATGCTTCTGCTAGCTTTGAAGACAGGAATAGGGCTGAGTAGTTCAAGTTCCGCGTCGTGACCGCTCGTTGAACATGTCTATTCGAAAGATTACGCAAGAAGACTGGTTTAACACGTACAAGATATACGCTCGCGTGCGTGTGTATATAAATATATATCTTATTAATACAAATATTTATATTAATCCTGTCTATTTCATCATTTTTAAGCATGTCATAGATTGGCTAGAAGGGTCGACCAGCTCAATACATCTTCAAATTGATGTACAAAAGGGTTGATTTGATATGGGTACCATTAATCTTAATCTGAACACGCTTAATTACGTATTCGTTAAATAGATTGCGCCGTAAATTTGTCAACCCTAGATAAAGTTCCAATTTTTTTACTGCCGGTCTTGTATAGATTACTAGTTCTTCGTGTATGAACGAATTGTGTTGAACATGTTTAGGGGGTTTTCGCCTATAGTAATTATTCGTAGATAATCCGAGATTAAAAGGTGTATACCATGTGCTTTATGCCGGGAATCTAAATTGATTTTCGATGATGAACTTATGGCAATTTCAATTTCGATACCTCGAAACGTTGAAAGGCAGGCAACTAACATCCACTTCCACCATAAATAAAGAGAAATGATGTTTCAACATCTCATCCAAATAACATTACAATAGGAGAGAAACTTTCACAAACAATGAAGAATTCTCAAACGTTGGGTTCAAAACGCAATCGAATTGTTTTTTTAATCTATTTAATTCATGCTATCAAACCCTTAATCAAATCATTTTCGGCATCCATTTCCACGCTAGAGAATGCGGTGAGACGTGGGAAAATGATTTCCCTTTTTCAAGAAAGGAAGACATTTTCCTCAATTTTAGAAGGTTTTTTTTAATCGAAAAATATTTTCCGTTGATCACTCATTTTCTACTCCCCAAACACTAGAAATTAAGAAAAATATTTTTCAAAAAAATACTTTCCGTGAAGTAATATGGAGCCTAAGTAACAATTTTGAATTCCTAATACATGTCATTTTCAAGTAAAATTAGGGGGAAAAGGACATGAGTGCCCTCATTTACTCAAATAAGTTCCTCAAATAGATTTTATTTCAATTAAAGACATGAAGTGCCTTCATTATTTCAAAGAAGTGCCTAACCAAAAACATTTTCATCATTTGCCTTTTTATTTTTATCCTTCCTTTTCGCCAGTGGCCGGTCTCAAGCGATGGCCGGTCACTAGCAAGAGATGGATGAGGCCTTCCTCGACAACCAGAGGCGAGGTCACCCTTGATGACCACAAGGGAAAACATTACCTAGGCAACGAGCGGAGAGGGCTTGGGCGAGGTGACCCTCGCTAGCTGTCAATGAGCCTTCACTGGTCCTAGCCATTGGAAAAAAGGAAATAAAAACGAAAAAATAAATGACAAAAATGCCCTTAGTCAGATTCTTTTTTGAAACAATGAGGAACCTTCAGATTTTTACTAAACAATTTCCCTAAAATAAGGGAAGTCAGGCGGTGAGGTAGACATGGCCACGGGCCGGTTCCGGCCCGGGATCGGACCGGAACCGGCCCGTAAAAACCGTCGAACCGGCCCGTACGGCCGGTTCGGCAGTTCCGAACCGCCGGCCCAACGGCTATTTAGCCGTTGCCCCCTTTTATTTTATTTTTATTTTTTAAAAAAAACTAAATTTAATATAAAAATTTTCTTATAAATACCCCCCTCCCCCCTTCATTTTATTCACAACTTCTCTCATTTTTCTTCTCTCAATTTCTCAAATTCTCTCAAATTCTCAATATCAATTCTCTGAAGTCGTGATATTCGATTCACTTTCATTTCTCTCGAAATTCTTCATTTCTTTGTTGTTGGAAATTCTCGAAAAATGGCAAGTGGAAGCCGTGGTGGGAGGGGTAAGAGCCCGATGGCGCCGATGCGTCCAATTATCCTCAATCTCATAATCCTCAAGATTATGCATATTATGGCTTCGACGACGACGAAATTGAAATCGACAATATTCCAAATGTCGAGGAGCCCGTTCCAACACAAGGTAGCATGAATCCTCCCACCGAAAAAGCGTCAATAACGATGGAACGAGAGGGGTCATCCGTTTCCTCGATATGGGAGCACTTCACGAAGACGCGCGTTGAAGAAAACAAATATCAACTTACTTGCAAACATTGTGGAAAAAATTACAAATTCGTAAGTGGTCAAGGCTATGGAACATTTCAACGGCATTTAAGGTCAAAACATCCAACGCTAGTTGGGATCGACACTCGTCAACAGCAAATTTCCGGGTATGCCAAAACTAACGCTCCTCCTTTATTCCGTTATAGTGAAAATGTTTATAAAGAAGAATTAGCTAGATTTACGGCCGTAGAACATTTAGCATTTAATTTTGGTGAGAAATTTGGTTTTAATAATTTTATACAAAATGCATGCACTCCACAAGCAAAACCCGTTTCTAGAAATACCCTTAAACGCCAAATTTTTAATTTGTATAAAAAAGGAAAAGAAGAATTAAAAATAATTTTTATGAATTATAATGGACGTGTGCATATAGGTAGCGATATTTGGACCGATCCTTGGCAAATTCATTCTTATATGGGTATTACGTGTCATTGGATAGATGACGATTGGAATATTCAAAAAAGAATTATTGCATTTCGAGTTTTTGAGGATAGACATACGGTGATTAATATTTATAGATTAATTAGACAAGTTTTAGAAGAATATTGTTTGGTTGAAAAAGTTTTTCTATTGGTTTTGATAATGCCGCGGCAAATACCGCTTCTATTGAAGACTTGGAAAAACTTTGTAAACCCACTTTTGGTGGAGAATTTTTTCATGTTAGATGTGCTTGACATGTTTTAAACTTAAGTGTACAAGAAGGTTTACAAACTCTTAACGTTTTTCTCGACCCAATAAAAATCGCAACCCAATATTTATGGAGATATCCCCAAATTATGAAAGATTGGGGTAGATTTTGTAAACAAAATGGAAAAAGGCCAAGAAGATTTTCAAGAGATGTTCCAACTCGTTGGAATTCCACGTACGAATTGCTTAATCAATCTTTTGAATATAAAGTTTTATTATGTGCATTTATTTTGACTAATGTTCATCAACTTAAGTTATTACCACAACATTGGAATATTTGCCATAAAATTTTAGATTGTTTAAAAGTTTTCAATGATGCAACTTATACTTTATCCGGTGTTTATTATCCTACGACTCATTTATTTATAATAGAGTGTGTTAATATTGCTGGTGTTTTTGAAGAATATGAAGACGATGAACAATTAGGTGCAACTATTAAGGCAATGAAATCAAAATGGCTAACTTATTATAAACATATTCCTTTTATTTATTTGGTTGCTTCTGTTTTCGATCCACGTACGAAATTAAAAGGCGTAAAAGATTTTTTGACTATGCATTATGGATGTCTTCATATAGAAATAGATTTAGATATTAATTTTTTAAAAGGGATGGTTAGCAACTCAATAGTATCATTATATAATGATTATTATAATAGATATAACTCCACTGATATTGGATCTTCTTATCAATTTAGTCGCGTAGAAAACGAGAGCGGGGGTAAAATGAGTAGAGGGTATAAAATGCTAATGAGTAGGCAAAAAAGACAAATGGGGCACACGGATATTTCCGAATTTGATCACTATTTAAGCACTAACTTTGAGACTAACTCATTTGCAAGTGGCACAGATTTTCAAATTTTAGAGTGGTGGAAGGAGCATTCGAGTCAATATCGAATTCTCTCTATCATCGCTAGACAGGTTTTAGCAACTCCTTGTTCAACAGTTGCGGTTGAACAAGCTTTTAGCACTGGAGGCAACATTTTGGACGATCACCGTTCAAGATTATCTCCGCATTCTGTGGAGGCTCAAGCTTGTGTCGATGATTGGACGAAGGCTCAATATCGACAACAAGAGATGGATCGCAACGTAGAAGCCCAATTTTTCGATGATGGAGCGAGCACCGTGACGGGAACCACCGTCGGAAGCGACGATTGACGATGAGGTAAATATGGGGTTATCAAAGGTAAAAGAACTACATGGGCTTTGATTCTTCTATCCCCAAGAAGATATGTAGGCACTTAATGATAATTCATTAAGTCAAGCCATTTCTCTCTCCCTTTTTTTTCCCCTCTAAGTTTGATTACAATTTCGTAAAATTTTACTTGAATTTTTATTACTTAAAAATTTGATTTGATTTTGAAAATCAAAATTCCCAAAGTTTACAAAAAAAAAAAAACCGAGCCGGTTCCGAACCGGAACCGTGTGGTTCGGAACCGTGGCCATGTCTACTGTGAGGCTTGATGATAAGTGCCATATTAGCTCTTATGCTTCAACTACAATAGAAGGTGTACTTTTACGTTTCTAGGTGACGGTCCCCACCGTGTGGATGGATATTTATTTAATGTACGTGAATGAGAGGGAATGCCGGGATTGTCGAGTTTGAATCTTCGCTCTATTTATTTTGTGAAAAATGAGTAATTTAAAAAATATTTTCCTAAAAACAATTGCACGTATCATTTAAAATAATTAGTTAATGAAAAATATTCTCATTATCGACATCAATTTATGCCTAAATATTTCCGTAAATAATGAAAATATTTTCAGTTCATTCATTTTTGTCAGCGATATAAGCGATAGTTTGGTGAAAAATATTTTTCAAATTGCTTATTTTTGTGAAACAAACGGAGCTATGATAGGTGTCTAAAAGTTTAGGCACCACAAATATTCCTAAAAAAACCTACTGTTCTCCTTCCCGTAATTCAAACTATGGATCATGTGTTTTATTTTCATCTTTTTATTATCTAGTACAAGGATAACTTAGGAATAAGAATAAGCGAGATGAAAGTGATTTTGGCTTAAAAGTATAGATGTTTAATTAGGTTGTATTCAAAAATTAGACTCCGTTTGTTTTAGGAAAATTGAATAATATGAAAAAAAATTCCTTAAAATGACTGCTCATATTTCTTGAAATAAATAGCAAATAAAAAAAAAGTTCATTATTCAATAACAATATATATCCAAACATTTTCGTAAACGATGAAAAAGTTTTTCATTCATCCGTTTTCCCAAATGATATAAGATATCATTTTTTGAAAAATATTTTTTAAATTATTCATTTTTCACCAAACATACAGAGCTTTAGTGTACGATTTTTTTTTTGCCGATAAATAAAAACTTGTGATTTTGTTGATGATCAAAATGAATAAGTCTATTGTCATATCTTCTAGCGGACACGGACATTATGTTTCTAGTTATTGAAGTCTGGAACATTTAAAGCTAGATATAACAACGTTGATTAGAGGAGACATTTTGAAAAAATGAAGAGGTTAAAAAGATTTTTTTTTTTTTCATATTTTGAAAGAAAAGTCTGTTTAAGATGAGTAATTATTGTTGCTGTTCTTGTCCCTTGACGGAGAGCCTTAGGCGGCGAAAGATAACTAACATTATCTGAATGAAATGCTTGAATCTAAAAGATTTCACCTTTTCTTGATATACTATTATCAAATGGTAATTTGGAAATAAGGATAAACATTGGGGAACACTCAGGACTTTACACTTTTAATCAGAAAAAAAAAAAATCCTCAGCAGTAAAATTTATCCAAGAGACCAAAAACTACTGTAAATACCACCAAACACCCACCAAGAAAGCTCCCGAGCAAATCAACAAATTACCTTTATCTTTACTTTCTGCATTGCACTTTACTTTCTTTATTTGTAGCTTTCAAATTCTCGTCGTCGAGTCAAATTTCGGAGTTTATCCTTATCTTTAGATACGTTGCTGTCGAGTCAAGCTCCAGTGTAGTATCAAAGCGTGGTGAGGCACTGTTGTCGAGTCAAACTCTGGCAAGATTTGAGTACGTTGGTGTGTTCTTTTGGTAGGGATTGTACTATCTAAGCCACCGCGTCAAGTCAAACTCTAGCAAGGTTTGAGCACATTGGTTTGTTCTTTTGGTAGGGATTGTACTTTCTAAGCCGCTCCATTGAGTAAAAATTCCAGTCCGATCTATGTTTGTGTAATTTTTGTTGTTATTAGTGTATCGATTACTTAAAATTGCATTATCTAAGCCCTCTCATTGAGTCAAACTCTAGCTTGGTTCTTGTTACTGTAATTTTATTGGAATCTTTGCATAATCTACATGTTTGTTTTATGGCTATCTAGATCACTATGTCCGGAATGGCCACATGACATTTTATCACTTTAAAAAGATGAAAAACGAATTTCGGTTAAAGATATTTTGTCGCAGGAGAAATTTTAGTGCAATAGTAGGAAAATATAAAAGAGCAAGAGAGACAAGGGGAAAAGTGTCCAAAAAGTCCTAAATCTTTTGCATTGATGTCATTTTAGTCCTAAACATTTCAATTGTGTCAATTTAGTCATAAACCTTTTGCATTGATGCCAATTTAGTTCTAAACCTTTCAATTGTACCAAGTTAGTCCTAAACCTCCTGTATTGATGCCGATTCAACCAGAGACCTTTTAATTATGCCAATTTAGTTCTAAATCTTTTATGTTTGTGTCAATTGAGTCAATCCAGCCAATTTTAGCCGAAAATCGTTGACGTGGATGCTAGTCGTCCTATGTGAGTCTTGGTCGACGTTAATGTAGATATTTTTAAATAATTTTTATTTTTAAAAAATATTTTAGTTTTCTCTTTACTTTAATCTTTGTTTTGGGACATATGGCTAGTACTCAATTGCACTTGTCGATGGCGCTGCCTTCGGTCCAAGATTGATAGAAAGGACTCAATTGCATAAATACAAAACGTTTAGGACTAAATTGACACAAATGCAAAAAGATTTAGGATTAAATTGACTTAATTAAATGATTTATGACTGAATTGACTCAAATACAAAAGGTTTAGGATTGAAGTGGCACAATTGAAAGGTTTAGGACTAAATTGGCATTAATGTAAAATATTTAGGATTAAATTGATATAATTGAAAAGTTTAAGATTAAATTGATACCAAGAAAAGATCCAGGACATTCTGGACAATTTTTTCCGATAGACAAGAGATTTAATATTGTCTAAGACGTTCCAGTATGCTAAGGAAAATGTTAGAGAGCCTCTGAAGCATTTGTTAAACCTCATTTGTTAATAATGTTTCGTGAACAAAAACACACACACACACACATATATATATATTGACATACGCGACTCTTTCGGAATGCAAAATCTTTTAATTTGCAAGGTGTGTTGAAAACCACCATGGACGTGTTGGCCATGCAACAAGCCGTGTCTCCCTCCTTGTATCCTCGCTTAATTTTACTTACGTTCTTGTTGTTAGAAACCCTAAAAGAATTTCATCAACAGAACAGAGACAATGGCTCAGGCAACATTCCCAGACGTCGATCACAAGGCCCAGAGCTTCGAACTGTCGAGCGGCCACGCCATCCGCACCATCGGGTTGGGCGCTTGGAGATCCGGCTCCGACGCCTCCTCCACCATCCGCACCACCGTCTTCGAGGTCGTAATTCCTCCGGATCGAGGTCGACCCTTCCCATGTTGTTTTTTTTTTTCTTTTCCATTTAGTTTTGCTTTCCCATTTGGTTTTGGGTTTAACGTTTTTGTTTTGGCCGCGATGAGATGAGCGCAGGCCGGTAACAGGCACATAGACACTGCCTGGCACCGGCAGTACAAAGTTCAAGAAGAGGCCTCTCTCTTTTGCACCTCCTCCTTGTGCATTCACTAATTTTCCACGTTCCCAAAATGTGGTGTATATTAAATGATATATTCAGAATTGGTTAATTTGTATTTCAAGTTCCGAATTTCCCATTGTAAATATTTGGGAGATTGCTAATTTTAGTGCTGAACTAAAATTATGCCCCTTCGATGCATAGATTATATATAGGTCTTCGATAACAAAACTGAGGCGACACGTTTAATGGCTATTCATCTTCGTATTTTTGCAGGATTTGCTCTGACTATAACATTTTAATGAACTGTCTTTCTCGTGTTAAGTGTAATCAATTCATTTAATGAAAACAGTAGCGTATTAATTATAGTTAACATGTGCTCCGAAACGCTCTTTAATAAGACCCTTTGTGAAACATTAGTTTTTCCCTTGTGTTCTGTGTTGGTTTGGTAGCGATGACTTCCTAACATTCATTTCCCCAGTATCTTCAAGTTTTTCAGAAAATATTACCTTACTAATTAGTGAAATTTACGATTTTTGGTGCAATATTAATAGTTTTATTTGTAAATAAAAATCAAATTAGTTAACTAAATCACAATCAGTGGATGCCACTTGATAATCAATGCAGCATGAACAATAAACATGTTGATTTGAAAGGGGTTGATGGGCTATAAAAAGCCAGTGTTGATTAATGATCTTGGAAGCTTTCATTTTGCATTAGCCTCTACAAAAATGCAAGATGAGGCTTTCCATATATATTTGTTTCTGTCATAGTAGGGTTCTCAATAAGATGGCCGAAAAGGAAAACACGAGGAAGGATTCGAGATCCAAAACACACCGATTAAACCCCACAAAAGGCAAATTGTAATGTTCTATTATTTTGTTACTTCGCCTAACGATTTTTTAAGAATGTTTTTTCACAACGTCTTTGCTCCAATTCAAAATAAATGCTGCATGTCAAAAATATATCTCAAATTTGAGTCCGAACGAAGCCCGACTCGGTGTATTGTGTGAACGCTCCAACACGTGAAAGAAAGAACGCCTAATTAAAGGTGATCAATGAAGACGGATTTCCTAAAAATGGAAAGTCCAATGTAGCTGCCTTCGTTTAATGCAAATGGGAGCTATCTTTTGTTATGGTGGGTTGAGTCTTAAATTGGTGTTGGACACTTTGGCGTGGACGAAGAAGAAAGCAACGCTGGGGATCATTGCATGGGAACCCACCAAATTTGACCCTTGTCGAGGAAGATCATGCCTTATTGATAAAGAAGAAAAGGATTGTGCTCTTCCCTTGTCTTCTTCCATTTGAGAACAGTGACTCGCTCATGCCAAGTCAAAAAAAAAAAGGGGGGGGGGGGGTTAAGCACGGAAAAGATGGCGGCCTCTTCTGTTTTTTTTTTTTTTTTTTTGACTTTCGTTCCTTGCATTCCAGGACAACGACGATGGAGGCTTCACTTGGTCATAAATAGAAAAGTTCTCTGAACACCGAAAGCGCGCCAAGTTCGTTCGGTGGCCGGGAGAAGCGGGAGATCTTCTCGTGAGGGTTTACTTATTGTAATCATATCCGCGAGTGATTTAGTTAGTTAAATTCTTGTGAATAGAATTCGTATGATTCATCGAGTGAGATTTCACTAGGAATTATGAGTGCTAAATACTGTGAGTTATTAGATGTAATTAGGACTGGAAAGTATCGAGAATGTGTTTGAATGCTTGAGTGATTGTAATCTCGTTGTATCGCTTGTTTTAATAGTGACATTTCGTGCTGCTCCCTATGAATGTAGATTCCGACATTTGTGCCGAATCATGTAAATATGGTATTCGATTTCCATTCCTTCCTTCCGACAATTTTACTAATTCGCTCGACCCCTTCATTCACGACACTCTTGATGTCTAGGAAACTAAGAATTTCTTGCTACTCTTAATCAGGAGTGAGCGCTTTCAAGTTCCATACATATTCCACCTAACACTCGAAACCTACCAATTAATACAAGTTCCTGATTTTTTTAGAATCTGAAACCTACTCTGTATGCCTTAGAAGCTAGAACCTACCCTGCGCAGGTTTCATGGTCGGTTCTAAGTTCTACCCAAGTTCCACATGTAATCTTAATTGAACGATTGTAATTACATTTAATGATCACCACCTACTACTACAATTCACTAGCCACAACGACACGTAAAAATAAGAAACATTAACACAGTAAAAGTCTCAATGATAAAATGATTTTGGATTACATACTCATAATTGGATATCATGAAATACCATAAGATGACACGAAAACATATACCAAGAATAATTATAAAAACTTGCTCCAGGTTCTAGATTTCACATACCTAGAATCTACCCATTAAAATAGGTTTCTTAATTTTTGGAACATGGAATCTACTCTCCATACCTTAGAACTTGGAACCAATAGGTTCCCACCGGTCCAGTTCTCTAGGTTCCAAATTCTACTTTAGAAACATTCTCAACCCTACTCTTAGTCGTAAGTTGGGCATGGGCTCGAGTCAGCAACGCAAGTGGGAGTTGAAAGGAAGGATATGTTCATTAGATCAAAACTTTGGTAAAGGGTAAAAATGATAATAATAAACTCCTTGTTAGGAATCACATATAAGTTGTATTAGAAAAATCTCAGATCGGAGATTTGATGTGGTATGGAATAATTAATATATCCAAGTTGGCTTATAATTCATTAGCTTAAACTTTTAAGAGAAGCTGGATCTAACTGGATATATTAAAGAGCTCAAACTTAGAATACATTGGCGATCTCGAAAAGTGAAGATTCGAACTTCTTTTGCGTGTTCCTCATAAATAGCATCAGAGCTGATAGGCGGTGGTTGATTGGTGGGCCCCCCCAAATCTATTCCGGCGTTTGGTAGATATCTCAAAGAATGAATCTAATGACTAATTAGGTGGGTGTCGTGGTGTGGCAACGCATACCCGACGGTAGCCTCCATGGTTTGATCCAAAGAAAGAGATTAGCGATGAAGATAGGCGTTGTAGATTCAAGTTGTGATAAGTTAATTTAGTAGGATCCATGGATTAAGGGAAAGCAGACATAATACACGGCTCACACGTAAGAGAGAGATTGTTGAGATATATGTTTGAATTGTATTAGAGGAATACCACATTCAAGATTTGGTGTGCTATGGAACAATTAATATATCCAAGTTGGTTCATAACTCATTAGCTTAAGCTTTTTAGTGAATGTGGGTTCAATTTGATGGGTCTGGACTTGGGCTCTCTTTTACTAACTTTCAACCTTCATAGGTGAAGATATCGAACTATTGTTGTGTGATCCCGACACTCTTAACCTTTTTGGTTTATTAATTGCCATAAATGGACCACACTAATGTACTAGAGTTGAGATTAATGCAATTTGATAAGCACGTGTACCGATAGTGTTCGAACCACATTGCACAACCCCCTCATGGAATTGCAGCTGGACTATCTCCACCTTTATCTGGCTATTGTCCAGCTCCAACATGCTCTCGATACTTGTTTCTTAGTTAGAGATCGCATTTGACCACTGGCGGTGGCAGCCTAGTTGGCCTCGCACTTGTATACCAATCTCCAACTCACGGGTCGAACCTCACTCGCATCAAGTAGCCTTGTGGCTCGGTTCGGTGAACGGGTGGAGGAGCGCTCAAGTGCCTTAGTAGTGTCCTGGTGACATACTTCAGTGGTGCTGAATAGCAGAGGCTCATCGTCGCTTAAACTGAACATTTCGTGGCGAGTATGAGACTTTTATGATAATGCCATTGGATGGTCGTTCCTCTGCGTCCTTTTCTGGGAGCAGAAAAAAAAATTTAGAATCATGGGCTTGCTTGTTGTGTAACAACTTGGGGTATTGTAGATCCACTGTCCATTTCACCTCAAGGACGGATTGACCCAGCCTTTGGAGGTCGGCGAGGTTTTAGATTTTGACATGGGATGTTCTTGGAGGGAAATGAAAAAGCTTGTCAAAGACAATATGGTTAGGAACATAGGAGACTAAGGAAGCATTTGGTTCAGCTTTCTTAATGAACTTTGGGCCTCTCGAAAGCCCTTGAGAAAAATATGGGGTGTTCGGCAAACTTTCCTAAGGGATTTTAGGTCTAATACTAGCCTTGGGAAGGCTAAAAGCTCAAAACTGGTAGGGACTAGCTTTGAGCTTTCAACATTTTCGAAATGTTGCTCCATCAATTAATGAAATTTGACCGGTTCCCCCATTTGTCAAGCATGCAGAAATCAATTAACGACTCTTTAATTCATATACTAATGAAACAATCACGTGCTTGGATTGAGTTTGAAATTTGATTAATGTCTTTTTTGAACGATTTATTCTGTTGTTTGGCTAGAAATGCATCTGGGTTGGTGAAATGATAAGACGTTGGAGCTTTGTAAGATCCATGTTACAGCGCAATGATTCGCAATTGTTTCTCTTTTTACATGATATCAACAACAAATGTTTTGAGTTCAAATCTTTTATACGCCTCTTGTTATATAATTTCATGAGCGTTAAACCAAAGTCCGGCCTTTAAGTAATTAGAACAAATGCTAGTGGTCTCGCAAAATCTCACAATTTATTGGTAATTTGTGAATCAATGTATTAATATTTGTATTAAAATTATGAAAACTATGAAAAATATAATTCGTTGGCAAAAAAAAATGAGCAATGACTTTTTGTTTTCCCGGGTAACTTGTTGATAATATATATGAGAATTATGAAAAATAAATATGAAAGTCTACATGTTAATATTTGTATGTCTTGAAAGTCTCAAGTACTTGATGTTCTACAAAAAATTAAATTGCGTCTTTACTGGGAAAGCGAAAAATGAAAGTCAATTCATCTACTAATTTTGGAGTTGGAGGATAAAGACGATGGAGAGGGACAACGTGCAGATGAAGTATTCTGGATTGTTGTTATGAAATCCAAGGTCCAGTTGTAAAGGTACTTTGACTATGAAGAGTGAGTGTCCGAAAGAGAATTAACCCATTCACAACAATATCCGACCTAAAAAGAGAAAAATCTATTCACAAACAATAATTATTGCTCAAAAGTTCATAAATAGAGCCAAACTAGCCCGTTTCCTCTTAGGATTCACGTTCCATGATTTTCTCGGTAGCTAATCTCCTGTTTTTTTTTTTTTATAAATTGTTCAATCTAAAGCAACTGAGTTTGAGTTCTTCTCCAAAAGAGTGAATGTAACAAGAATCCGAATTCGTTAATTCCTGGAGTTAGGAGAAGGCGAAGTGTTCGATTTTCATGGGGATGATTATCCAAGAAATCTTATACTTATTGTACAACGGCCAATTCAATTATAAATATTTCAGTTTGGCCAATTTAATCCTAATTCTTGACCCTTTTTTTTTTCCAATTTAGTCTGTGAAATTCTTACATGGATGTCGGCCATCGGCTGCTGCTAAAGTGAACTAATTTTTTTTTGTAATTGTTTAAATTTATTGAAGTTTTTCCTTTCCTTTTTTTTTCCTTGTAGAATGGCAAAAAAATAGAAAAAAAGAACACGAAAACAAAGCTCACTTCGGTCACCATTGAATATCTCAATTTTTTCAAATACATAATTGTGGGTAAAAATTCCACATCGAAAAGAATTTGGAGAAAAAACTCATTGATTTTAGCATCTAACTTAAGACTTGGATTGAGTGCGAGAATTTAATCTCTTTCCAAAAATACAAAAGACCCCTTTCACCTTATTTATCCGAGACACAAATTAATCTCTTTAACAAGAATTTCCTCTTATCTTGATGTCTTGTCCAATCAGACAATCGCATGGAGAAACCGTTTCCCCAGAAAGGAGAGATGAAATGCTTCGCTTGCGATTCATCATGAAAGAACACGCCGGTTCCATGTCTCCCCTGTTTTTTTGTTTTTTTTTTGTTCCATCCTGTTTTATTCTAGGGTTAATGTAAAAAAAATTCTAAATTAGTATACCCGAGATAAATTTATTTCAAATTATTTTTTTGACCATCAAAAATTTCAAACTAGTACACTTGTGACAAATTAATCCAAAACTATTTTTTAGCCATTAAAAATCATAAATTGATATAACTATGATAAATTTATCCAAAATTAATTTTTTACCACAAAAATCTCAAATTGATATACATGTGATAAATTTGCATTATGTTAGCTTCCATTAAATTGGTTTAATACCAACAAAAAAAAACTCAAATTGATACACTTGTAATAAACAGAGGGTAAAATATACACCTGATAATTTGATAGTAAAATTTGATAAAAATTAATAAAGGGTAAATTTGTTACAGTTGTACCGTTTGAGGTAAATTTATCATATGTGTATTAATTTGGAGTTTTTAGTGGTCAAAAAAATAGTTTAATGGTGAATTTATCACAAATATATCAATTTGGGATTTTTAGTGGTACTAACTCTTTATTTTACTATATAAGCCACACTATGTGCACTACATGCCATATGTAAGTTGCAAAACCCTGCCTCCCGTAGACATGCTTAGCTATGGGTTTTCGAGATAAAATATAAAGCATGTTCTTGATATTTTTTTTTCCCAAAAGACAGAAGACCCTTTCACCTTATTTATCCAAGACCCAAATTAATCTTGTTAACAATAATTTCCTCTTATCTTTCTGTCCTGTCCAATCACACAGCCATATGAATAAACCGTTTGCCTAGAAAGAAAGGAGAGATGAAATGCTTAGCTTGTGATTTATGATGAAAGAACACGCGGGTTCCATATCTCTTCCCCCCAAAGATATGTTTTATTTATTTTATTTTATTTTATTTATTCATTTCTATCTTATTTTATTTGACTATACAAGTCATATGGCGTGCATTATATATCGTGTGCAGAGTTCAAGAACCTACTCCCTGCAGACATGCTTAGCTTTGGGTTTTTCTTGCTTATTTTGTCAAAAGAAAACTAATTATGTAACTATTTTTAGACAACTATTATATTAACAGCCTATTTTTGGCCATAAAAAATTATAAATAAATAATTAAAAAATCTTATGGGATTCACTTCTTAAAAAATTTATGACTTAAAATATATTGTCATTATTATTATGCTAGCAAAGTCGTTCATCAAATTAATACCATTTCGATAATCAATTATGCGAATTCGGTCATGAATTTCAGACCGTTAAAATTAAAGTGTAATTTTAATGTAATTATATTACACGCACACGCACATATGTGCGGACACGCATCCTTAAACCCACTCATAGAAGCCACTTTGAGTCCCCGTTAAGTGTCCATCGCCACCTCCCGATCCGCCGCTCGAGCTCTCTGAGCATTGATCAGCTCCGCCGCGAAGGCCAAAGGGCTGCCGCCGTTCTCCGCTTCTCTCTCGGCGGGTACGCTCTCTCTCGCTGAGCTCGATGGGCGGCGTCGACGAGTTCGTCCTTCATTTCTGTGTTGTTTGGTTTTCGTGTTATCGGTCTCGCCGTCGGAGTTCGTTCCGCGAGCTCAACTGCTGTAAAGTTTCGATTTTTTTTTGGTTGGGTTCCGAAGGACGTGAGGAGAATTCGTCGTGCTTTGGCTCTGCAGATTGGCCGTTCTTACGTGCCATCATCGCGTGTACGATTTCATTTGATTCGAGCTCTGAAATTTTTCTCGCTTTCCGCGTTCTGCCCGACATCAATCTTTGCTCACTAGTCGTCTTTAGAACCGACATTGGTACATGGCTAGTATATTTATGGTGCATAGTGAAAGTAAAATTGTGTAAGTGTGTGTGTGTGTTGGAATAGGATTGAGGGCCATGTGCTCGAGTCTTGTGCTCGGTGGATGTATTTTTGCAGTGACGAAGTTAATTATTAGACATCAGTGCAGTAATCTGTCGTGTGTGTGAGGCTTCTGCTTTGTGGACGTGGGTGTGCGATGCTGAAAAATCCTTGCGTTATTAGACTAGAGCTTTATGCTCTGTCTTTCTATTGTTGTACATTGGTAGGGCGCTCACGCAGATATGTGCGCATGGTATCTTGTGTTCTTTTACACGTGCACTTTTATGTAGTCTTGCAATCCTGTCGTTGTCTCAGTCTCGAGATGATCGATTAGACGTTTGCAAACTATGGAATGTGCTTCTGAATTGGCTTGGCTTATTTAGATCTTTACCTTCAACTTCATCCAATGAAGAGTGTCAATCTCAAAGTGCAAATACTTGGGTTTTTTATTATTATTTTGTTACATGATATATATTCAATAGATAATTCTAACAGGATGGGGACAGCAAAGAATAGGGACACCTACTTTGGAGACACATCTTTTTCTCCAATTATCCCATATGGTGATTTAGCTCACAGAAACTTGGGGAAGAACAATCTTGGCGGTGTAATCTTTGGTTGCAAGGACAACACCATGAAGGAATGCCTATCCAAACAACTATTTGGTAAGTCATTGGTGGTTCATATTGGATTTACCGGTACCGCACTTTTAATTTCAACGATTATTCTTTTATATATCATTTGGTTAAGGTAGTAGAATTGTTGAACGTGTACACTGGAATCTATTCTTCTTCTTTTTGCTTGATATGTTGGACCATTGTCACTGTATACTGTCTTGTTTTAATTTGCGCTCGTTTAATTTAAAAATATGAAAACTCATGGGACACATTATCAACAGGCTTACCATCTTCGCACATTGCTTATGTCAACCATATTGAACCTGGCTTGCCACTATTTTTATTCAACTACTCAGACAGAAAACTTCATGGAATTTTTGAAGCCGCAAGTCGTGGTCAGATGAATATCGATCCTTATTGTTGGGGCACTGATGTTTTAGAGAAGACTCCTTATCCGGCGCAGGTATCTCTTATCTTTTTGTCCAACACGTTTATTTATTGTCTCTTAGTTTTCATTACCAAATGTATGATTATGATTTGATCGGTTGTCCAATAAGGTTCAAATTCGTATCAGGATGCAATGCCAACCACTGCTTGAAGATCAGTTCAAGCGAATTATTGCGGACAACTACCATACATACAACCATTTTTGGTTTGAATTGGACCATGCCCAAACCAGTAAATTGATATCCCTATTTGCATCTTTAGCGATCGCTCCATCAGTTCCCCAGTACATAATCCAGAGAAGAAAACTTTCACAACCTCTTCCCTCTGAGGAAACAAGAGGAGAATGGGAAAAAATGAAGCATTTTACTTCAAAGGCAGAAAAACATGAGCACTCAAGTGGGAGATCTGATTCTGCAGATCCTTACCTTCCTATTGAAGTAGATGATCGGCTATTTGAAGGTTGTGCAAGTACGGAGCAAGATGGAGGAGATGAGGAAGATTCAATAATTACAAAGCTGAAAGAATTGGCCCTTAGCCAGGACTGTTATGATTTACATTCGAATCATTGTTCAGGAGGTAGTTCTAGTACTGAGGGCATAAAATCCGAAGAAAACAGCTTTGTTGAGCCACCTGTGGGCCTAGAGGAGAAGAACTTACAGGATTCTCATTCCTCTAGAGACCTAGAAAAGAAGAAATTACAGGATATTTATTCCTCTTCGGATTATCATCTTATCATTGCCCAGGTAGTTCAGAGTGAGGCATCTCAAGCAAAAATAATTAGTAATCTTCCTTCTGCTCATGCTCCCTGAACATTCTGTGTGATGCCTCTCTTTGTGTAGTTGGTTCAAGAATTGGGAGAGCTCAAGGACTTTAAGTTGGAACAAACTCAAAAGATGATTGATTTGGAGCAGAAGCTGGTACTATGAAGCTTCGTTCATGCTTTTGTCCTCTTTGTTTCATTTGTTAGCTCTAAGCTTAGGATCACTTATTGATTTATTATTGGGGATTTTTCTGCCATTGGGTTTGAAAGGGTTGACTATTTTATTGGATTTTTAAGTATCACATATACTCTTTTATGGCCTAGGGCTACAAGATGTTGCATGTAAAACCTTTCAGGTTTGGGCTATTTTTTATTTACTAACGTAGCAAGTCATTTAAGACAGAGTTGAAAGGCAAACTCAAAACATTTTCAGCATATAATTTGTTGCATCTATGCCTTTCTTTGTGCTGCTTTTAAAGGTGATACTCAAAAGGAATTTTTGTTTCTTAAATGGAGATTGAGGAAAACCCTCTCTAGTTCCTTGGGGAAGGATAATATGAGTTAGGTTGAGTTTCACATGGTTAGCTGTAAACTCTATATTGAGTGATGATATCTCCTGTTACGTTACCTTTATGGTTATACCAGGGAGTATTCTTGTCTTGCTCTAGCTCAGGGAGGGAATTTAGATTTTTTTTTGCCTTTATGCTGGTCTTCCTTTTGAAGACAGCCTTGGGTGATTTTTTTTTTTTTTTGAGGCAGTCTTAGTTTTACTGAGTCTGCTGTGCTCAAAATGTATGCATTTTTTGTACGTTTTCTTTGTTGGCTCACATTGTTGTGAATTTTCTTTTTCTTATTTTCCACATGCCATCATTCACTGTAATTTTTGCTTCAGGTTAGGGCAGAGAACGAAATTTGTTATCTGAGGGATCACTGTAACTTGTTGGACTCTTTGGTGAAATCTTCATCGCATAGTTCTGTTCCTGAGGAAATCCAATCTTCTCAGGAACTGGATCTTGATCTTAAGGATTCCATCATTATTGTTGGAGGATACGATGGTTCATCATGGTTATCTGCAGTATATTCCTATTTCCCTTCTCACAATGTAGTAAAATCTCTTAAGCCAATGAACTTCATCCGTGCATATGCATCTGTTGCAAAGTTTAAAGAAGAGCTCTTTGTGTTTGGTGGTGGAGATGGGGAATCCTGGCATGACACAGGTACTAGAATTGCCGTCATTTGAATCTCCATTGCCATTGTAATCCTGTTATCCTGATGTGATAACTATCTTTCTGCACAGTTGAATCATATAATTCAGCTGAAGATAAGTGGACAGTACAACCATCATTGAATGCTAAAAAAGGAAGTTTGGCTGGAGCAGTGTTGAAGGAAAAAATTTTTGCTCTTGGAGGTGGAAATGGACACGATTGCTTTTCAGATGTTGAGATGCTTGACTTTGACATCGGCAAGTGGATCTGCACACGGTCAATGCTACAAAAGGTACATAGCTTGCATGTGGTGAAGTTACACAAGACAGATTATGGAATGTGATCAATTAGTCAAAGAGTGTTATCGTGGAGTACATTTTTTCCTTGTGGGAAAAAAGTTTTGGTGCAAAATGTACGTAAGTAGAGTTACTTCCGGTCATTAATCAGATAGTGATGACTCTCCCATTGATTCCTATTGAAGAGGGAGAGATAGAGAGAGATGACTTTATAGGACATGCTAATTTAGTGCTATTATTCTTGAATTTCATTATTTCCACTTGATTAGTAGTTAGGCAAAATGTGAAGAATCGAATTGCTTATTAGTCATTGTTTTATGGTTGCTATATGATCCAAACTTTCCAGTCATATGAGGATCTTGTGAAAAATCGTGTACTGGCTTCATTTGCCTGTCATACTCGGAGTTTTAAAACTGAGTGACATTGTTGACAAGAAACAATTTCATTTTTATGAGATCCATTTGTTTTTGTTGTGTTTCCTTTTAAGTCCTCTGGTCATTTTGCTTCGGCATTGGGGTTACATTGACTTCTTGATGCAGTAAATGCATGCTTAACAGAAACTCTTGATTAACATTGTTCTTGATAGAATACTTTACATGGATTGTGAACCTTTTGAATTCATTCATGTTTTTGGTATGAAACATAGGAAATTAGGTGACATAGGATCGATATCGAGAAAGTTACCAAATTAGTCCTATACCTATTGTATGGATGCCAATTGAATCATAATCCTTTCAATTTTGCAAATATAGTCCACAAACATTTTTGTGATATTTCAATGTTGTCCTTCATGTCAATATTCGCTTGAAAATGCTAACGTGGTGGTCACTCATATCTAGCCATCCTACGTGGCAGGCCGCAAGGCCTATATTTGTAAAATTGAAAGTATTAGGACTGAATCGACATCCTTATTATTAGAATATGCTTGATTTGGCAATTTTCCCGATAGATATAATATGAAGTTGATTTGAGGGTGTTAGAATGAAGAATGTTGTATCGTATTATTCAGTAAAGAAGAGATTATACATTAAATAAGCCCCAAGATTCCTAAAGACCAATTTACCCTTATACCTCTAAAACTCCCCCTCAAGCTTGAGCATAGATATTAATCATGCCTGGCTTGTTACAAATATATTCTGTCCTCTCATTGCCCAAAGGTTTAGTAAAAATATATGCAAGTTGTTCAATAGTTCTAATGTGATTGGGAAGAATCTTCTTTCACTTTGCAGCTTCTCTCGAATAAAATGACATTCAACCTCAATATGTTTTGTTCTCTCATGAAACATGGGGTTGGAAGCTATATGTAGTGCAACCTTATTATCACAACATAGAGGCATAGGGATTGAAGTTTTAAAGCCTAACTCAGTCAATAACTGCTGAATCCACACTAATTCAAATGTCACTTGTGCTATAGCTCCATATTTTGATTTAGCACTGGAGCGGGCTACAACATTCTACTTCGTACTCTTCTATGACGCCAGATTTCCTCTAACCAAGGTACAATAGCCAGTAGTTGATCTCCTATCATCGGGAGACGTTGCCCAATCAGCATTAGAAAATCCTTCAATTCTGTCATGACCATTGTTTTGGTAAACAATCCATTTTTCGAGTCTTCTTCAAATACTTTGAAATTCAAATGAGTGCATTCTCGTGCGATGTACGAGAAAATAGAAACTGGCTTATTACACTGCCTGGAAAATTAATGTCTGGTCAATTAATTGTAAGATAATTCAGTTTTCCTATCAATCTTCTTCTATATCTCTCAAGATTACCAATCTTCACTCCTTGGAGTCAAGAGACTTTGATCTCAGCATACTTATCTCAGTGAGTAAATCTAAGACATTTTTGCTATGATAAAACAATACTTTTTGGTGACTATGTTACTTCAACATCAACATTAACATCATCAATATCAACATTACCTTTATCCCAAACTAGTTGGAGTCGGCGGTCGATGAACCTGAACTGAAAAGCTTAAAATATACTTAAAAAATGAAAAAATATGGGTACAAAAAATAATAATAATGAAAAATAAAATAAAATAAAATAAATGAAAAAATATAAGGAATAAAAAATAAAAATAAAAATAAATATAAATAAATAGAAATGACTAAACATGGCACTCTGAAACATAGAAAATTCCCCTCTATAATGCGGATAGCTTTTCTCCACTCCGTCCTAAGATAGATCGTACGCTAATCTATTTCTCACTCCATTAAATCTTGTTTTACTACCTTCCCCCAAGTAAGTTTTGGCCGACCTCGTCCTTTTTTCATATCGTGTTCTCGGTAACACACTTCTGTTCTTATCGGAGTATCTAGGGCTCTACGGAGAATCTGTCCAAACCATCTCAATTTATGTTCTCTCATCTTCTCTGCCACCGGTGCTATTTTAACTTTTCATCGAATATCATTTCTTATCTTATCTATCTTTGTATGACCACACATTCACCTTAACATCCTTATTTCTGCTACCCCAATTTTATGCTCGTGTTGCTTCTGTACTGGCCAACATTCAGCTCCGTATAGCATTGCATGTCTTATTGTTGTTCTATAAAATTTTCCCTTTAACCTAAGAGGGATTTTGCGATCACACAAAAACCCTGATGCACTCCGCTATTTCATCCTACCTGTTTTGATTCTATGACTAACATCCTCATCAATCTCTCCCCTCTTTTGCAAAATTGATCATAAATATCTAAAAGCATCTTTCTTAGGTACCTCATCTCCAAGCATATCGACTAATTCTTGATCATCATCTCTTGTCGTGGCAAACTCACACTTCATGTATTCCGTCTTACTCCAACTTAACGTAAATTTTTTGGATTCTAACGTGTTTTTCCATAATTCTAATTTAGCACTGACCCTAGCCATAATCTCGTCAATAAGCATAATATCATCTGCAAATACCATACACCATGGCACCTCATCTTGGATATCTTTTGTTAGCTCATCCATAATTAGTGCAAAGAGATAAGGACTCAAAGTCGAACCTTGATGTAAGTCCACTGTGATTGGAAAATAACTCGATGTGCCATTACAGGCCTTCACACATGTGGTAACACCATCATACATATCCTTGATTGCCTCTACATACTTTAAGGGCACTTTTTTCTTCTCAAGAATCCACCACAAAACTTTTCTTGGAACCCTATCATATGCCTTCTCGAGGACAATAAATACCATATGTAGATCCTTCTTCTTTCCTCGATATCTCTCAATCAACTGTCGTATTAAAAAGATAGCCTCCATGGTAGATCTTCCCGGCATAAATCCAAATTGATTTACAGAGACCTTGGTTACTACTCTTAAATGATGCTCAATAACCCTTTCCCACAATTCCATTGTATGGCTCATAAGCTTAATGCCTCTATAGTTGCAACAGTTCTGAATATCTCCCTTGTTCTTGTAGATAGACACAATCATACTCTTCCTCCATTCATCAGGCATCCTATTAGCTTGGAGAATCTTGTTAAAGAGTTTAGTCAACCAACTTATTGCCACATTCCCTAAGTATCGCCGTACTTCAATAGGGACACCATCTGGTCCTAAGGCTTTATTAGTCTTCATCTTCTTTAAAGCATCTTTAACTTTTTATGCTCTAATTCTACGTACAAACCTTTTGTTTAACTCATTAGAAACGTCCACCAAATCCACATCACTTCTATCGCCCTGCCCATTATAAAGCTTGTTAAAATAGCTCATCCACCTTTCCTTCACTTCTTCATTTCTTACTAACAATTTTTGATTTTCATTCTTGATACATTTAATCTGTATCAAGTCTTTACTTTTCTTATCTCTTATTTTTGCAAGCCTATAGATATCTTTTTTTCCTTCTTTGCTCTCAAATGTTTTGTACATATCAGAGAGCCTTGCCTCTAACCTTTCTCACAGCTTTCTTGGTATTTTTTCGTGCCAATCTAAAGTTTTGCAAATTCTCTTCATTAGGACATTTATGCAGATAGCTAAAACACTCCTTCTTCTGCTTAATTGCCTCCTACACATCTTCATTCCACCTCCAAGTTTCTTTTGTTTGATTTCTGTACCCTTTACTTTCACCTAACACCCCTCTTGCCACTCTCTATATGCATTTAGACATCTCACTCCACATCTTATTTACTTCTCCCTCTAGTTTCCATGGTGCTTCTTGAAGCATCCTTTCCCTTAAATCGGTGTGTTTTTCATCTTCTAACTTCCACCATCTTATTATGAGATTTTGAGCCCGCCGTGGCATATTCCTAAGAAATACTTCAATTTTGCGAAGTCCTTCATCTGAAATTGCTTTTGAAGATAAATCTTTAGTTCAACTGTATCAATCAAGTCATCTTCTGTGATGATAATATCATCCACATATACAATCAAGAACAACTTTCCTTTTCTTGATTGTCTATAAAAGAAAGAGTGATCATTATCACATCTAAACAGTCTAAAAGAAAGTACAGTCTTAGAAAATCTTCCAAACCATGCCTGTGGAATCTGGTTCAAACCATACAAAGATTTCTTTAATTTGTAAACTAGTCTTCCAGACTCTCCCCAAGCAACGAACGCCGGATGTTGCTCCATATAAACTACTTCATGAAGGGTACTATGTAGAAAGACATTCTTGATATCAAGTTGAAACAAGCGCCAATTATAGGTGGCGGCAAGAGATTAAAATACGAATAGAAGTAGGCTTGGCCACGAGAGAAAAAGTATCTTGCTAGTCAACCTCATATACTTGAGCATATCTTTTCGCAACAAGTCTTACTTTTAAGCAAGCAAGAGAACCATGAGGATTAACTTTCACAGTATACACCCATCTACAACAAATAGTAGTTTTGCCTGAAGGAAGAGGTACTAAGTCCCAAGCTTGATTGACTTCCAAAGCCTTTAATTCTTCTTCCATAGCTGTCCTTCAACTAGAACTTTGCAATGCCTCTGGGACAAACTTAAGGATAGGATGTTGTTCACCAGTACATAGGGAGAACCACCAAAAGGAAGGAGACACAGAAGAGTATGAAATAAAATTTGCAATAAAATGTTGAGTACAAGTATGTGTACCTTTGTCATGAGCAATAGGAAGATCATGATCAGACACAGGAGGAGGACCAACTAATGGCTGATCTGGAAACAGAGTAGAAAAGGAAATACCACCTTGCAAAGCAGAAGAAGGCATGTGATTAATGAGATAACATGCAGTCAAGACAGTAATAGACCAAAAGATTTTGGAGACCTTTATCTCAAACAACATATATTTAGTGACTTCCAACAAATGTTTGTTCTTCCTTTTAGCAACACCATTCTGTGGTGGTGTATCAGGACAGGAAGACTCATGACCATATCATGTGTCATAAAATCAGGAAAGGATGCAGAAGAATATTGCTTTGCGTTATGAGAACGTAGAAATTTAACATGCACCCTAAACTGAGTATTAATTTCAGATATAAGTGCACGAAATATAGAGAACAATTCTGAATGACTTTTCATTAGATATAACAAAGTAACTTTGGAATAGTCATTAACAAGAGTAACAAAATATTTGAAACCTAAATTGGAAGTCACGACATGGACCCCAAACATCTGAATGAACTAACAGAAAATGAGACGCTGCTCGTTTGATGACTCGCTGTGGATAACTAACATGATGTAGTTTGCCTAGTTGACATGACTCACATTATAAACTTGAAAGAGACTTAAAACTGGAATCTAACTTCTAGAAACTATGTAGAGAAAAATGACCAAGACGACAGTAGATTTGATTTAGAGAAGTAACACTAGAGCATGCAAAGGAAGTTGCATCTTCAAGCATATATGGTCCCCTTTCCTCATGTCCTCTACTAATCGTTCTCTTCGTAACCATATCCTGGAATACCCAAGAATTAGGATAAAATGTTACTGAACACCAAAAGGATTTGGTGAACTTACTATTAGACATGAGATTTTAGGGAAATTGTAGAATGTAAAGCACCGTGGACATTGGCAATGAAGGAGTTGGATGAACTGTGCCAACTCTCTTATCATGTGTAGATGAACCATTGGCTAATGTAACTGTGGATAACGATGGATTAAGAGAGGAAAATATACTTGAAAGACCTGACATGTGATCAAAAGCCCCTGAATCATTGACCCAAGGAGGAGAAGCAACTGAATGACGCAATGGCATTACTTGCTTGTACCAAAATAGGAGTGGAAGAAGTAGGCTATGGAATTTGAGACTCATTGTACCGAGCAAATTCTTCTTCAGACATAGCCACTACCTTGCCTTCAAAAGACCGTGGAAAAGAGTCGGTACTAGATGCGACATTTGCAAACTGTTGTTGCTGCCTTGGTCTCTCATGTAGCTTGGAGAAATTTTTTTTTAATATGACTAGGTTTGCCATAGTAATGACAAGTTTGTGCTGCCCCTGAGCTATCGGTAGACAGGTGAGATTGTCCATAAAGATGCAGTTGGCCTTGGCTTCTCCTTGCTCCTATGCCTTGGTCTCCCCCTCGGCCAGCACGTCCTTTATATCTTCCACGATTTTCTCCATCACTTCTACTCCCACTACCAGTTCGAGATTGCGACATAAGGGCTGAACTTTTTGCCATAGATGTGAGGCCGTGAGAAGACTCACGAGATACCTGAAGAGCCCAAATTTGCAAGTGATGCAACGATCTCTCCTTCGAGAATTTGAGATCTAACAGTTTCATATTCAGAATTAAGACGTCTTAGGTTCCATTACAGCCAACTGTTGTTTCTGAAGTTGCATTTATTGAATGAAATAGAGAGAATGGCGTTCAATTTCTCATACATCTCCTTAAAATTAGCAATGTATTGTGTAATAGAACGTCCCTTCCTCTCTGATCGGTAAAATTCCCACAATAGCTCATAAATCCGCGACAGATTATTTTGGCCCGAATATGATGTATCCAAGTACTTCCATAGTTTTTTCACCATGTCAATATGAGTTACCAGATCAACTATTCTCCATAGAGTTTAGCATCTGACCAAGAATACATGCATCAATAACATCCCGAGTTTCATCATGTCTAGGCTTTGGTTCAGTTAAGTGCGTATGCTGATTCTTGCTTGTCAAAGTAAGCTTCGCAATTTTCTTTGATTGGTGAAAATTAGCAAGACCCTCAAGCTTTTTATCAGTAATTCTATTAGACGAGGATGAAACCACCTCAGTCACAACAACATTATTCTTCCTAGAGTCACCATCCTCTTTACTCGTATCATCCATTCTTAACAATTCAGTAATCCAACAAAATATCACATTAATAACAAAACACAAAAGCTAACTAATCATCTTCACTTTGGCTCCAAAAAGTCAACAAATAGCACACAAACATATCAATGCTAGTTAAAAGTTACCCACATAACAGTCGAGCCTCGAAAACTCCTTTGAAGATTGCATCATCACCTTCCTGTTCTCCTGAAAAAAATCTGTGCAGAGGAATCATGTCATCCACTCACAAGATTATCCTCAAAAACTCCTTTGGAGGACCACCATTGTGAAGAAAAATCACAGAAGCTTTGTGGCAGAGCACAGACGAGTGGATCTATGTCGAATGACATTGGTTTCTGGGCTTGCCGGCCTAGATAACCCTGGACGACGCCAGAACTAGACTTGCTGGTCTAGGCGGCATTCAGTCTGAGTTCGCCAAGCCTGGGCGATGCTAGATCTAGGTGCACCGGGTGTAGGCAATGCTGGATCTGAGGATTCTGATGGGATTCACGGAGGCTGGTTGTCGGCGGTGAGTGATCGCGGTGGCTGGTGGTTGATGGTGGTGAGTGGCTATTCTAGGTTTAGGTTTTAAGTAGACTTTGATATCATGTTAGAATGATAAATGTTGCGTTGTATTATTCAGTAAAGAAGAGATTATACATTGAATAAACCCCAAGAGTCCTAAAGATCAATTTATCCTTATACCTCTAGTAGAGGGTTCAATATGGTAAGCTAATGCAGTGTTTTGATTTCTCCTATCTACCCTTGTATGAGTCTGTGTAATCTAAGTAAGTTTGTTGCAATGAATTCACTGCCACGTGCTTAGTGGTTATTTGTTTCTAGTCATGGAAGGGACAAAGTACTTTAATATTCCCATCACTAATGTGAAGGTAGGAGGTTGTGTAAAATTTTACTTCAACAAATCTCTTCTCCAGCCTTCTTGTTTCTTATAGGAAAGTGAACTTCCTTTTCTTTTCTTTACCATTAAGCATTAATTAACTTCTCACATGTTCTTTTTAATGCTGTCTTCTATTTTGCTTCACTCACTAAATACTTGATAATTACTTTTTGGACGTGCTTCTCCTTTTCTCCCAGCGATTTGCTCTTGCTGCAGTGGAGCTTAATGGGGCGATATATGCTACTGGTGGCTATGATGGCAATAATTATCTTAAGTAAGAGTCGAATCTTTTTTTGTCTTTTTATCATGTGATTTTAAGCTAAGTAGCATAGACGTAGATATTGACATGCGACACGCGACACGACACTCCGACACGTTATTTTTCAAAAAGTAGAGTTCCAACACATTGGGACATGTTATATGTTTGTATATTTTGATATATATATATATATATATATATAATAAATTATCACATATATATATTAACATTGAGTTTCTTCTTTTTCTTCTGTTAGGGATTCATGATTAGTTTTTTTTTTAGGCTAGCTAGGTATATTAATTTCGAGGTGGCTGGGCACTTAAGTACATATATTTTTGATAAATTTACGTTTTGATCCCTAATTTATTGAAAATGCTTAAAATTGATCCCGTGCGTGTCGAAATGGCCTATTAGGATGCTGGATTCGCATGCCGTTGGCGTGTCTGGAGCATTGATCATATGTTGTTCACACGTCGGAGAGTGTTAGAGTGTCGGACACGACACAGAGGCTCCCGAGAGTGTCGGTGCTTCTTAGAGTTTAAGTGCTCGATCGTTCTTGTTACTCTCTTGCCTTTTGACTGACTGTTATCCTTTTTCCTGATAAATCCAAATACATGGGTTGATTCAGTTTTATGGGGGAAATTCTTGTCAACTGCTGTGCAAACTGTGGAAGTATCTGGCATGTGATTGACCCATCATATGTTGCTGCAGCTGGTGGAAAGCGGCAATGTTATTCCTCATATGAGCACTGAAGTGCTTGTGCTAATTTACCCTAAGAAAGCTTTAGTGGTGAATGGCAAGTTATTGTTCTGTCCATATCTTGCCTATCCGGAAATTCAAAAACATCCTTCTAGACCTAAAACTCATCCCAATGAATGAGAAGGATCTATATATTTCTTGAATGGCATATGAAATATTTATATCAGAGTTAGCTACAGCAGAGAGTTGATGATATTTTTTCTGCTGAATTATCTCAGTTCAGCTGAAAGATTTGACCCAAGAGAACATTCTTGGACCAGAATTGGAAGCTTGACCACAAAGAGGGGCTGCCATTCACTGGTCTCGCTGAATGAAAAACTGTAAGTACACTGTATGTTCCTTTTGATACCAGCTGTTCAACTTTATTTGATGATATTTGCATATAGATGGTGGAAAAGCATGTCATATTTTTCATTGAAGTGGATATGATACTGTTTCACGTCCGTGATTTGTGTATTAAGTAGTTTCTCGCGACCTAAGTCTGATTAAACTGATTCCTTGCAGTCTCCCTCTCCTTCTGTTCTGCTAACATAACTAAAGGAAAGAACCGCAAATTACATTTTTTTTTCCAGTTGTTCATTTAGCTGGTCATTGTTTCCACTGTAAATCAACTAAAGCTACCTGTACTCTTCTCAACTTGGAATGTTAGTTTTCACGAGCATTATAAGTATCTTATCTGTACTCTTCCAATAGATATGCCTTGGGTGGTTTTGATGAAAAGTCAATGGTTGCGAGCGTTGAAGTGTATGATCCGCGCCTGGATTGTTGGATGGTTGGGGAATCGATGAATTGTGCCAGAGGGTATTCTGCCGCTGCCGTCCTTAATGAGTCAATATACGTGATCGGAGGCGTGAAAGCTGATGAAGGCATCGTAGACATAGTGAGTTCCCTACCGCCCTTCAATCTGTACATCATGACTCTCGTATTAATTTCAGCCAGACGTTGGACTCTCTGAGTCCTCATAATCTGTCAACCAAACTGCTCGTCCGGGTTGCTTCTGGAGCGTCATTTAACTCACGTCTCAACTGATGTCATCACAGGTTGAATGTTACAAGGAGGGCAAGAGTTGGCGTAAAACGATTGTGAGAGACATTGGGCAAAGGTGTTTCTTGTCTGCCATTGTCCTGTGAGAGAAGCTTCTTTTAGCAGAAACGTTTCCCCTTTTTTTCCTTTGGTTAACGGTTTGCAGATATCTTTTGGCACATGAAGTTGATCAGTGTTAGAGAGAAGCATTCTGCGTATTGTTCACTACTAGGGGGACTAGAGAAACGTTCATATGAATGTACAGATGAATTCGAGCTTGCTTGTATCACAAGAGGCCTTCTTTTGTTATGGCGCATTTGCACTCTTAGTTTATAAACAAATGCTTATAATTAGAGGTAAGCAGTTTCAAGTTTCATACGGGTTTCACTTTGAACTTAAAACTTGCTTATCACAAATTTTTTTTTCATTTTTTGGAATGTGGAATCTAAGTTGCATACCTTAGAACTTGGAACTTTTGATATGGCGGGTATCAATGGTCTACTTAAGTTTTATCTATATTCTTAATTGAAAGATTGTAATGAATCATCACCTTTAATGATGGGTGTGTATTAATGGTCTGCTTAGGTTTCACTTATACTCTTAATTGAAAGATTATAATAAATCATCACTTTTAGCGATCATCATTTGCTACTACAATTCGTTCGTCACATCTCATGTTTAAACACCTGAATAAATATGATACATTAGAAGTCTCATTTATATATCACTGGAAATGAAAGCTTGAACTTATGATTTTAGATTACACATTCATTATTGGATGCCATAGAACATAAAAGGATTGCGTGCAGACATATCAAGAAAAAAAAAAATTGTTACGGGTTTCACTTACCTTGAACAAACTTATTAGAACAGATTTTTCAATTTTTAGAATTTGAAACCTACCTTGGATCGATTCTCTATAGGTTCGGTTTTAGGTTCTAGGTCTTGTAACCATGCTCACCCTACTTATATTTCCGTCAAAATGCTATTTGGTAATTCTTGGCCATCATTGATATGAATCTCCTTTTGTGAATAATGAAGAGTGGTGTATTCTAACTTCATATATTCTCTCCAAAGCTTCATTGATCATGACTCAGATTATCCCACAGCATGTGTGATTAAGTGGAAATGAAGAAGAATAAAAAAGAATTTCTGCGTTTATTACGGATGAAAATCAGAAAAGATTGATCATGCCCATGTCAGACACCCCCCCCTTCCCCCCCCCCCCCCCCCCCCCCCCCCCTTTTTTTTTTTTGGTCGGAGCCCATGTTAGACTTTGAATCATGCCATCTTACGTATTCTTTCCATAACATTCCTATGCACACAACTTCCGTCTTAGGAAAATTGGAACTTCCCATGAATAGATGTTTCAATGCACATCTACGATATTTAGCTTGCACTATAATTTAACTGCTACATTTGCACGTTTATTTTCAATAGGTCGTATGTCATAAACTGGAAAAGATGAAAATCATATCTTGCATGCTAGTAATTTCAGATGGGACGTTCATTAAAAAAATTTACAAAAATATGTCTTTTGGGGTGCATATAAAGAAACTCATATTTATTTTCATTTTCACATTGCATGTATAGCTTTATTTTCTTAGAAGTGCATTGCATTTTCAATTGCATGAGGTTAAATATTTCCATATTAATTGGCCCATTTCAAGAAATTACGTTGTTTAGTGCATTCCCATATTCACTCTCCCTTTATGTATACCTTATGGTTCTTATCTTGGGGCTTTATAATAAGACGTCGGATAATGTTGCTCGATATGGTTGGGGTTCATTTACACCCTTAATTTGTTTCATAATTGACTGATTTTGCTTTGTTGCTTGCGCACTTATGTGTGACTGCATAAATTTGCATGTTTAAGGATGAAAATAAGAAAAGATTGCATGAGAACCGATTTTAACAAAGGAGAAAAGGTACTAATAGTGGGCTTTAGGTAAAGCTTACATAACCAAGTCTCCGAACCCAAGAATTTCTAGTTCATGAAAGTAACAATGAGCTCTTTTACCTTATTTAGGCGCTAACCGGCCTATAATAGATTAGTCACGTTTCTTAAAGCAAAAATAAAGTCATAATCAATCGAGTGTAATTAACATTGCGACCCACAGAGCTTGGGAGATCCCGTGTCACACGCAAATGCCCACCATTTTGACTAGGTGCTTGTGGGTCTTGTGCTGGAAAATTTGGCCATACTTAAGTTTTTCCGCAATAATGCTGGCTGGTCCAACCCCAACAAAGTGCGCAGGTCTTGGCGCCAGGGCTTCGTTAACATGTCATCATTTGCTTGGCTTCTAGCAGGGGGCAAAGCCAAGCATTTTGTAGAACTTCATCATTTCTAAAATTAGTCCTAATCAACTCTAAACGAATAATCTATCTCCCGTGCGAAGTACGCCTCATGAAACGGATTATGCCTAAGATCCAGAGTCCCATATAAGATGAGAGAAAGTTAATAATATTACTTATGCACCCTTGAATTATTCAAGTGTGTAATCTTTTCAGGGGTTGACTCTTGTTATCTGGGCTAAAGGATCACATTAACTATTAGATGTGCTCGTCGTCATCAGTGTGAGTTTCAAAGTAAGAATGGACCAACACCTACAATGCATTAACAAAGAGCTGCCTTATTCACGAGGCTTGCAAATGGATTTGAGCTAGTATGAACAACCAAAACTTTACATTCTCATCGTCGACTAAGGCCAAAGAACTTTGCTTTACCAAATAATTGAGAAAAGCCATTTGTAGAGATAACTACCAAATGCAGTCTCAAGCTTATTATACAGATGCCAATTCAGTTATAAATTTTTTTAATTATTATGATCAAATTTGGGATATCGTCAAAATGTTTAGGATTGAATTGACCAAATTAAAAAGTTCAATACTAAATTTTTTCTGCCATTTCTACCAAGTCAGGAGGTACAACACAATAATAGAGCACAATTGAGGCGAGAGACTTGGAAGGCCAGACTTCTGTGCATCTTGACGATAAAGTTTAAACAGCTGATGCTGACTTTGACTTTATGGGAGGCGGTCGACTTGGAAGTCAAATCATCTGGATGTTGCTGGATAATTTCTTAAGAAGAACACTTAAACGTGTGTGAGAAGACAAACTCATGTGTGTTTTCCAATTTCCTTTTCAAACACTTAAACGTGTGTGAGAAGACAAACTCATGTGTGTTTTCCACTTTCCTTTTCAAACACTACTAAAATTAATAGTTGACGCTTGCGTTTACCGTGATGGTAAATGAAATTATGAACACATAATTTCTTAAAATTAAGGTCGCGAACAAAAGGGCTTGGGAGAGTCTGTGTCAAGCATAAGGTTCCTACAAGAGGGATTCGTTTGATTATTCTGTCCAAACTGTTGGGATATACGTAATATGCACATGCAAAATAGTAATTACAAAAAGCAATGAAAATAAAAACCCATAGATGTATCTTCAGATCTGTTGTTCATGCGTTTCAATAAAAAATTAGATTAAACGAAAGGGGTTGAACGGATTACATCTCGTAACGTGCTTGAAACAAGTTGGTTTATATATTCTTCATTTTGAATCCCATAAACGTTGGATCTTTAGTTCGAACACATCGCCAATCGTACATCGAGTAGTCGAAAGAACTTGCAGACAATCATCCGACTTAATTGTGCTAGAAATATCGTGAAAATAACTCTCCGCACTGTTAATGTTTTGGTCACAAAAGCAAAAACAGAAATAACAAATTTCTGCTCTCATTCCTCGCACACACTGCCCCCCGCAAAAACACGCCGACGCTCTTTTTCTGTTCTCACAAACGCCTCTTGCACACACTGCACTGGACACCAAATTTTATTTTATTTTCAATTTCACGATCAGCCGTTGCTGATCGTGCGGCACGGGCTGATGATCGGGGCGCACGGTCAGCACCGTTTGTGCTGCACACGGTCAGCAACTGTTGTTGACCATGTGTGGAACCACTATTTTTCTTTTAATTAATATGTGCTGACCATGTGTGCTGAATGCCCATAGATGTGCCCGCAACTCTAAACCATAAATATATATCAATGGGAAAAAGTATCGAAAAAGTCTTAAATTTATTATACTAGTACCAATTTAATCCTAGATTTTTTTTTTGTATGCCACAATCTTAAACCTTTTTCATTGGTGCCAATTTAGTCGTAAACCTTTTATTAGTGTCAATTCAATCTAGAACTTTTTATATTGATATCAATTCAGTTCTAAACCTTTTGTATTTGTGTCAATTGAGTCAATCTGATCAATTTTCACTTAAACTCGCTGACATGGACGTCAATTATCCTATGGGGCATGGTTGACGTTGACGTGGATACTTTTGAAAATTTATTTAATATTTTAAATGATTTTTTTATTTTTTCCTCCTCTCCCAATAAAAAAACTGAAAGAAAAGAAAAGAATAAAAAATCAAGAATAATATTAAAGTGTTAAAATAATATTAAAATATCATCGTCAGTGTCAATTGTGCTACGTAGGACAATCGACGTTAACGTTAGCGATTTCTGATCAAAACTGACCGGAATGACTCAATTAACATAAATATAAAAGGTTTAGAACTGAATGGGCACTAATGAAAAGTATTTTTAGACTGAACTGGCATGAAAAAAAAAATGTTTATGACTGAATTACCACTAATGCAATATGTTTAAGACTTTTTTTGACACGTTTCCCTATATAAATGTGTATATGCATATATCTACAATTTCATATATTTTTGTAAAAAATAGTGCGACCACACATATGCATATTGGGCACATCAATATATCTCCACTTTGAGTGTACGTGTGCATTATATGCACACATGTCCATGATAAAAAAGAAAAAAAAAATAAATCCCATTTAATCTAATTTCAGTTCGACTCAATTCGATGGTTTGTAATCGCAAGCATATTTGCAATTTTGTCTTTCCCATTTAACGTTATAGTGAATTGATTATGATGTGTATCATCTCTAGGTTCATCACTAAACCGGTAGTAAGATGTGAATAACACATTGGTACTCTCAAGAGAATTGATTATCCTGATCGGCCTCCAAATCCTACAAGTCATGATTGACATCTAATTGGCTACTCAGACAATGTGAATATTTTAAAAATATAGTGAACCCGTCAACTTTTGCTGCAATGTCATTCACTCCCCTTACTTTGCTATGTCCCGATCGAACAAAAACCATGGAATATTTATCAAGCCACCAACTTGATCATATGCACAAACCTAATTGACATGCGTTTTATACGAGACATGAACAGTCCATTCTCGTTTGTAACTCAGCTGAAGATTTCAATGCAGTATCACGATTAAATCGCATAGGACATCATCATCATTTTACTTGGCATGTAACAAGGAGATAGATTCCATCTTGTGCACACATGTAACTTTGTATGTGAATGAACTATTGCCATCAAATACAGAGACAGATCAATGAATCGGCAATATTAGTACGTGTGAACTATAGTCATCAAACACACAAGTTAACATTGTGCCTTAGGTCTAGAGATTATTTACACAAGACTAGAGCATGAATGATGAGACATTGACTATGCTAAAAAGCTTTTATATTGCTAATCGTTCTATGTGTGTCACTTTTAGTGAACTTGTAAGTACAAGCACCTGTGTTCTAACTCAAGCATCACAATACTCGATGACTCGTTATTTCTTAAGTATATAATACCTAATGGTGAAGCTAAGAATACACCGATCTCAATAAAATCATTAATATCCACTTAATGATCCATTCATTGGGAGCAATTTAAAGATTTGATTTAACTAAGAACTAATCACTTGTATTTTTGATGTCTTAAGAATATATTCAGTTACAACTAATCTTACGTAATCATTTAAATATATAAATAATTGGACAAATGAAAGAACAAAATTCCATTAATTCAATAAGAAATTGAAAGCACAAACTCAAATCCCTACCATGTAACTATTTTATGGTTGCTATAAAGAATATATATATATATAAACAAATCTAACACAAACAACTCACGGATTCGTTTCAGGAAAGTCACCATAGGGAGTATTAGTATATTTAAATATAGAGTCATGCAAAATTTCAGTGCGTGTCCGGTCCTTAATTCTCTTACCGTCTTGTTGACGAACAATTGATATCGATAGGAAAAGCCAAGAACTTTGCTTTACTAAATAAGCAAGGAAAGCCATTTCTACGGATGTTAAATATATTTTGAATTTTATGTACTGGATTTGATTTGTCATTTGACCTGATATATTTGTGCAGCCTGTGAACAAATCTCCATTTTTTCTCCACTTTGGCGGGTGTGAGCAGATCTCCATGGGGGTTCGAGGCCATTGCCCTTGAGAAAAAATTTTCAACGCACTATTTATACTGTGGTAAAGTTTTTTTTTTTTTAAGGGTTCATGTTGATGTGATCTACCTCAAAGGATTTGTATTTTTTGACTAATAGTAGAATCTTATTTTGCCTCGCTTGTGAATATAGATCACCTTGATTGAACTATGTAAATCAACGTGTTCTATATTTATTTTTTCCTCGTTTGTTTTTCAACAACGGATAATTAGCAAAAAGCTCTCAAATCTATTGAACATATATCAATTTACTTCTAAACTTCTCAATTATTTTGATCAATTTCGGCTAACCATTAAAAGGTTTAGGACTAAATTGATCAAATTAAAAATTTTAACACTTGTATAGTAGTTTTAGGACTTTTTTGGTAGTTTCCTCGTCATTCCTATATGGTCAAGACCCCCAACACAATAATAGAGCACGATTGGAGTAAGACCAAGCTTTTGCATGGCTTGACGATAGAGGTTTCCCTAGCGGTCAGTAATGGTGTCGCTAGAGGACCGCCATGGGCACACATGCTACCACAAATCAGCATTAGATGGCGGATCCAAAGAAAAGACTCGTCACCTGCGAGATAATGCCAAGAACTTTGCTTAAGTACGTAAGTGAGAGAAGTCATTTCTAGGATGATTGCCAAAAGAAAAAAAAAATTACAATACCTATTGAATAAGCGCCACGATTTGTCAAAATTAGCTACATTGATAATATTGGAAAATCGTTAAATAACTTAGGACTAATGAGTTAAATAGAGATATTTAAGATTGAATTGACATCCGATAAGTCCGTGACTTTCTTGGTAATTACTTGACCATTTCGATCTGATCAAGACCCGCAACACAGTAATAGAACACAATTGGAACAGGAGACATGGAAGACCATACTTTTTGGCGCGTGTTGACGATAAAATTATCTATAGCGATCGGTAATTGTGTTGCTTGAGGGCCGACATGGGCCCATTTGTCAGCTCAGATCAACATCACGGGACAAATCCAAAGAAGAACACTTACGGTCGCAGAATGTGTGCTTTCCCATGTCCTTGTCAAACACTGCTAGAATTAGACAAAATTGACGGCTACGTTGCCTGTGATGGAAAATGAACTATGAACACATGAAGCACACGGTACACCGTGACATAAAACAACGATTGGTTGCACTCACGATCACTCCTTCCCTTGCTATCTATAAATTCCCTTTGTCTACTCTTGAGAACCCACTCAAAAACCAACTTCTCGAAGTTTAAACAAATGCACCCAAACCAGAAACTAGAAGATTCATCGAGTGGCTTTTGCGTGTGACATAGCTTTTGTTTACAATTTCATCATCATTCATGGCGGAACACGACAGTGTCAAAGTGATTTTACTATTAAGTCTATTTTTAATTTTAGACAATGCGTGTCTATGCTTGTGCAGAAACAGAAGCTCATCCTTCATTTGCTTTGAAGAAGAAAGGAATGCTCTGCTCCAACTCAGACAAAGTCTCTCTAACACATCTCATCTTCTTTCTTCTTGGAATGGTGATGATTGCTGCCGGTGGGCCGGAGTAAAGTGCAACCCAGCAAATGGGCATGTGGTCAAGCTCCAGATCACAACGGGATTTGAATCCTGGGGACAACAGTCTTTTTCCATGTCTAGTGAGCTGAACTCTTCATTTCTCCACTTGAGACACTTGAGCTACCTAGAGTTGAGTGGGTTCTATTTTAAAAATGCGAGCATGCTCAAATTCATTGGCTCGATGAAGCAGTTGAGGTACCTTAACTTGTCCAGCTCTCACGGTGTACGGGGAGATCTCACCGTGAATGTTGTTGAGGACGTTCAGTGGGTCTCCCATCTTCAGGCATTGAGGTACCTCGACATGAGCAGCCTGAATATTACCGGATCTGGAGACCCCATGGAGGTGATCAGCAAACTCCCTTCTTTATCACATTTGAGCCTATCGTCTTGCGGCCTTTACAAGTTACGCCTACCTACTTCTCTCCATCTTCAGTACCTCGATCTTTCCTATAACAGTTTCAAATGTCCCATCCCAAGCAATATATTTCTAAACATGACTTCTCTCCGGCACCTCGATCTTTCTATAAATTATTTCAAAGGTCCCATCCCGAGCACCATATTTGAGAACATGACTTCTCTCCGATACCTCGATCTTTCGTCGAACCTTTTCAACTCTTCAATACTAAGGAGGTTGGATAACCTAACAAGACTTGTCTATCTCAATCTTGAAGGAAATCTTTTGCAGAGCATTGAAGGAGGGTTGTCCTCTTTCTTAAGGAACAAACCATACCTCGAGTCACTATTGTTGGGCTATAACGAACTTCATGAGGAGATATTTTCAGTCGAGGGAAATTCTTCGGGGCTTATCGGGAAAAACTTACGGAGATTGGGGATTAATAATAATTTTCTTGGGGGTGCTTTTCCAGATTGGCTGGTGCACTTAGAAAACCTGACGATGCTTGACCTGTCGTATAATCAATTAATAGGGAATATTCCAGAGGCGTTAGGAAGATTGGCAATCTTATCGGTTTTAGACCTCAGCCACAATCTTCTAAATGGCACAATTCCATGCAGTCTCGGACAACTTCAAGATCTTCAGTATTTAGATCTTTCAGCAAATTCCTTGAGAGGGACCGTTTCCGAAATCCACTTCTGCAAGCTCTCGAAGCTATCGCACTTAGATATCAGCAACAACTATTTAGCTTTCGAGGTGGATTCCGACTGGATACCGCCCTTCAATCTCACGTCCATTCGGATGGCGTCTTGTGAGTTCGGAACGAAATTTCCACATTGGATAAAAACGCAAGTCAATGCAAGATGGATAGATTTGTCCAATGCCTCCATCACAGGAGCTCTCCCAGATTGGCTAAGTCTCATGTCATTATCCCACCTGAATCTCTCTTGCAACCGAATAAATGGATCTCTTCCGAAATTTCCTTCCGAATTGAGTTGGTTGGACCTTTCTCACAACTTAATCTCAGGACCTATTCCGCAAGACATAGGCCTGGCGATGCCTCATTTGCATCACTTGTATCTGAATGATAATCTCTTAAGTGGTCCAATACCAACCTCATTATGCGAGATGGAAGATCTCCAGCAATTGTTCCTAGGAAGGAATAAATTAGTTGGCAAAATTCCTGCATGTTGGAAGGCGAACTTTACGAGTCTCCTTGATTTATCATCCAACAAGTTGTCCGGAGTCATACCGAGTTCTTTGGGAAATTTAACAGGGCTTCGCTCAATACACTTGAACAACAACAGTCTCCATGGAGAAATTCCTGTGACTATGACCTATTGCAGGAACTTGCGAATTTTGGATCTTGGGGAGAACAAAATCTCTGGAAGTGTTCCACATTGGTTTGGAACAAGCTTTCAGCTTCTACAAATTCTTAGACTGCGAGAAAACATGTTCAATGGTAGTATTCCTTCACAGCTGTGCTCACTCTCCGCACTGCAGATATTGGACCTAGCAGTGAATAATCTCACAGGAATGATTCCAAATTGTCTTGGCCATATGAAAGGAATGAAACTGAACAAAGGCAGAGATGGAGGCGACTCGTTCTCCCCTGCTTTTGAGCTTCCCGCGCGTGGGCGGGCGAGTGCCATTGCTCCAACAGACTGGAATCAAGAGTTCGGGGGGCAGATCGTGAAAGCGAGAGACCATGACTGCTATCAAGAGCATGTAAAGCAGGTCGTGAAGGGGATGAGCCTTGACTATACAACACTTGATCTCCAGCTTATGGTCCATTTAGATATCTCGAGCAACAAATTGATTGGTCAAATCCCTCGAGAACTTACCTTGCTCTCTGGATTGCGAGGCTTGAACTTATCCCGCAACATTCTTTCTGAAGGCATCCCACCTATGATTGGACACATGAACTCACTCGAGTCTCTTGATCTTTCGAACAATCACCTTTCCGGGACAATCCCACAGAGCTTTTCTGCATTTACATCACTGAGCAAACTAAACTTGTCACACAACAATTTCATGGGGCAAATTCCCAAAGGAAATCAAATCCAGACCCTTGATGATCCTTCCATTTATGCCAAAAACCCTCTCCTTTGTGGCGATCCTCTACCAAAGAAATGCCCCGGCACGGAGACCCCTCAAGCGCCAGAAGAAGATATCGACGAAGAAAGTAAGTTTGAGAAGGTGATGTTCTACGTAGTCATATTGCTCGGGTTTGCGGCTGGGTTTTGGGGAGTTATTGGAGTTTTGGTGCGCAAGAAGAATTGGAGACGCGTCTACTTCGATTATGTGGATCGTAAAACGGACATGGTCTACGTGATTGTTGCAGTGAGGGCAGCCAAGTTGAGAAGGAGATTGAGAAGAGCATAACAAGACTGTTCTCCACATCAATCCATCCAATCCATCATAGATCTCGTGAAGTTTTTGCTTTCTTGTTTAAGCAGATTCATCTTTGTAGTCGGCTCTGTATCTCCTAATAAGCAGTTGCCAGTATTTTTGTTTTATTCTGTTTCAAGCTTGTCCGTGAAAAGCAGTACTCTGTGTTATCATACTCGTTACGTTTTTGCTTGTCAATGGTCTAAAATAATGTTAGCAATTCCATTTCATCCAGTTTATGCTTTTTCTGCTAGTTGCATATTGAAGGTAATAAAACATCAGGACATGAAATTGTTAATGGCGTAGTGCCAGCCAATGTTCAATCTGGAGGCATCAGGAAAAAAGAAAAACATGGGCGTAAACAAAATCAGTCGGCTGATAATACAGGGACTATTAAACCAGTTAATTACTCAAGTTATTAACGTTGACAGTTCCCTTGAAAATGAGGTAATTCTCTTTTACTTTTCTTTTTATTTTTAATCTCACTTTTTGAGACAAACTTTCATCGTTCATAAACTTTCGAAGTTGCTGGTAATTTCAAAGTCCATTGGTAAAAAAATTATGACCCAATGACTTGCTCGTCATGTGAGTCCCCCAACATTATCTTGAATTACTCTTTGATTTTATATTTAAGGAAAAATCGAACTCAAGAAAATTTAGGCCCACCTCATTCTTAGATAGAACTCAATTGAGAATTTGTAGCAGTGTTGTCTGTTGAATTTGACCTAGATTACAGGTGCCAAGTTTAGATAGTGATATAGTTAGTGCATAGATTATAGCATGGAGGCTTGATTAGTTTTTTTTTCTAATTGAAAAAGTAAATTCATTAGTAAACTCAAAAAGTTCGAATATAAAATATTAGAATCCGAATAAAGTAAAACCTATATAAAATTTCCCAGAATCCAGGTTTTGGCCTCGTTGGTAAGTGCCTCCAGTTCCCGGGAGGGCCACCAGCAACTTAACTCTCCCTGGAGTGTTGATTAGAAGCACACTTTCTGACTCCAATTCCGTCTTCTGTTTAGTTCTTGAGTGAAGAAGGTACTTTAAGGTTTCGACCATGGCCATTGCTTCCGTCCGCTCGGCAGAACTCGATCTCACCATCCTCGGGAACCCATCCACAAATTCTCCGTCTTTATTCCGGCAAACACAGCTTATAACTCCGACCAACGCGTCCGGAGAGAAAGACCTGTCAGTGTTGATTTTAAGGCCATTATCGGTCGGACCCTTCCAGATTCGAGGTAAGAGGCACTCATCAACATTACCTGATTGGCAAAGCAAAGATTTTCCGCCATTGCTAAGCTGACGAGCGTCTTCAGGTTTGGTTTTTGTTTGCGGAAGATGGAATTGTTTCTTTCTTTCAAGATGCACCAAAGTTTAGTAACGAGGAGATCAAAACTCACTGAGGTATGAGTGAAGTTTACTAGCCATTCATCAATTCGGCGAAGGCCAATGGGTGATCCTTTGATTTGTAGTGCTGGGTCCAGCCAAACTTGATGGGTCCGAGGGCAGAGCAGGAAGAGGTGTTACTGATTCTGGATGCTGCTCGCATAGGTCACAGGTACTTTCCTTCACTATACCTCGCTTGACAAATTTTCCTTAGTCGGCAGAGCATTTTGACACGTTCCCCATAATAAAAAGCAGATCTTTCGACTTGTATTAGCCTTCCAGATCTTAGTCGAGAGAGAGAGCGAAGGAATTGATGCGATGAAGAGGCTGTGGCTTTACTGTTCCGATCTTCCATCTCCCTTATTGTATTGTAGCCACTAATTGCCTATTTTGGTGTTAGTCCACACCATTTTATCCTCCTTTTCTTGCGGTCCCAGTGGAATTGAGAGAATTTCACTGGTTGTACTCTCATCGAACATATTCTTAATAAGCTGTTCATTCCAAGTTGGGATTTCCCTAGCAATAAGCGCCGCAACCTTCTTTGGTTCTTCCTGTTTGCAGGTCCTCCTATAACTCCTCTAGGTAGCCATTTAGTTTCTCTGATAGTGATCTTTTACCCATTCCCAGCGGCCCACCTCAATGACAGTAGGATTGAATCTCTGCCCATGATGTGGAAAATCTAAGCGATATATTCTTCGATCGATTAGATAGGCAGAAATCTCAACGGAAGTCAAAAGGAGTATGATACGCATAATATAAGAGGAATTTTTTTCTTTATTTTTTTTATTTTCTGTTATTTTGTTTGCTAATAGTGGCAGTTTTGTAATTTTGGGCTTTATGTTGGAGACCTATTAGGGTTAGGTTTTACGCCTCATATAAAAGGCGTTTTCTAAGTAGAAAAAAGACAATATTTGATATTGAATTTGGAGATTGTTTCCTTACGCTCTGCGTATTCTCGTTTCCTATCACGTTCGCGCTGCGTTAGTTGGTATCAGAGCCTATGGCGACCGGCGGAAGAAACGGTGGTCTTCGTGACGATACTTAGGAGACTGGAGCCCCGATCCTTGGGGATGATGCGCTGCAACGTTTGGAGCAGTGTTTAATGGAACGCCTAGAAGAACGAATTGATTACAGGCTTCGTCATCTCGAAGAACGATTTGATGAAATAGTAGATCGATTTGAATAATCCTGTTGATAGGCCTGTTCCTGTCCGCACGCAGAATAATCCTTTGTTTTCAGAGAGTTCGGAAGAAGAAGAGGAAGGCGAATTTAATGATGAGGAACGTGTTGCCTATGGAGGCCGACGTCCTTATGGTCGATTCCGCAGGGATCATGATAGAAGACGGCGTTACGATGCTCGTGAAGGTAACGGCTTTAAATTAAAGGTCGATATACCTTATTTTAATGGAAATCTAGGAATCGAAGATTTTCTGGATTGGGTTGCTGATGTTGATAAGTTCTTTGATTATGTGGAGACCCCTAGTGAGAAGCGGGTAAGATTAGTAGCCTGTAGATTGAAGGGGGCTGCGTCTGCTTGGTGGGAGAGATTGCAAAATAAGAGGGATCGAGACGGAAAAGAGAGAATTAGAACTTGGCATAGAATGAGGAGATTGCTGAAGAAGGAGTTTTTACCACTGGATTATGAACAGATTATGTTTCAGTAGTATCAGCAATGCTAGCAGGGTAATCGAACTATACATGAATATATGGCTAAATTTATGAGATTGGCGGAACGGAATAACCTGTGGGAGACGGAGGGGCAGCAGGTAGCCAGATATCTTGATGGGTTGAAGCCATTCATTCGAAATAAAATTGGAGTGCAGGTTTTGCGAAATTTATCTGAAGCGAAAAATATGGCAATGAAAGCAGAACTGATGTTGCAAGAAAAGGGAAGGAGAGACGGCTATGATAATTTTAGAGATAATCTTGCAAGCAGTTCGGTAGGGAAGAGTGGATCCTATAATCGCTCTAACATGGAGCGACATTTTGAAGATAAAACGGTAGGAAAGCATCCCATGAATGAGGCAAGGGACAAGGGGACGCAAGCGCAGAAAGGTGCGAACCCGAATCCTTATGCGAAACCGACGGCACTAAAGTGTTACAGGTGTAATCAAGCAGGGCATCGGTCCAATGAGTGTCCTCAGAGGAAGGCAGTAAACACGGCTGTGCGAGAAGAGGGGTGTCGCGACCCGAAAATAATTTTTAGGTCAATGGATTACCAGATTAATTGATTAAATTAACTAACCTAGTTCGAGCTCTCCCAAGCTCTACCAAATCGCGACTTTGGTTTTTCGTTCAAATGGTTTTAAGATTTGGATTTGGAGTCGCCACTAATCGTTTTTTTTTGGTAGGTCGATTAGAAACCTAAGTAATCTAGCGGGAGAACTAAATTACTTCTACGAACCAGAGATTACGAGTTCGGGGACTTGGTTACACTAGTTGATTAAAACTAATGCCCTTTCGGTACCTTAATTTCATGGATATCCTATTTTGGCAACTCAAGTTTGGTTAATCCTAAGGCTCTAATGAGATGTTCTTTTTGTGTTTTCACTTTTTAAATGGAATGCATGGGCATATGAATATATCATACAAATATGACGTACTGATATGACATGCATATGCGAAGACGTATAAATACAACATATGACAAGGCATGCGTATATGACACTCATACGCAAGTAAAAGAATATAGGTATACGAATACGAATATACGAGTACGAAAACGACATACGTATACGAACATACGGATACGATATACGAATACGAATACGTACATGACATGTAAGTATAAAGACGTACGAATACGATATGCGCATACATGAACATATGTATGTAACAGGCGTACGTACACCATACCAATACGTGACATATATATGTGATATGCATAGTGATATGCGTATAAAAATACATACGTTTCGATTTTGCCCATGAAGGGCAAAGTCGTCATTTTAAAAATATCGGGATTGACCAGTCGGAATGGCCAGTTTCCTGATTTTTTGGGATTTTTTGAAGACAATTTATCTATGAGGGGGTAAGACCCTCATTTTTGAAAAGAGGGGATAAGACCCTCATTCATCATTTTTTTTTTGAAAAGAGGGGATAAAACCCTCATTTTTTTTTGGAAAGTTTTGATTTTTGATTTTTTTTGAATGAATATGCATGGATTAATAACATGGCAGAATATGCATGAGCTGTACTATATGAAATGCAAATGAATGGCATTTTTTGTATTTTTCAGTGAATTTTTTTTAGATTTTGGATGTATTATAAAAGAATACAAAATCACCCAAAATAAACAAAGATGTGAAGAGAGAGCAGGTAAAGTAAAACTATCCTAAGAACAGTGAAAATAAAACCCGTAACTCGTCGGGTGAATAATTACAGACCAATTAAATAAAACCCGAGACATAATCGAGAATATAACAAAAATGGACCGGAATGGACATCAGTCAAGCACCTGTCACCAAGCCTCGTGGGTAGGGAGTACAACAAAATGGACCGGAATGGACATCGGTCATCCTCCAGTCTTCAAAGCATCGGGCCGAGATCCAAATGAAAATAATGAACCATCCAATCGGACATGCTCAATCACCAATGAGTTAAGACAATACAAACGCTCAAAGAGAGTTTAACACATGCTGATTAAACTTCATTGAGACCATTTTTTTACATTTTCCAATGCATTAACACAAAAAATACGAATTAAATCATACTGTCCATGAACATTCTTAGGGAGAAAGCAGTAATCATAAGATACAAAAGAAATAATGAAATGTATGCAAAAATTCTGAGATTTTTTATGTAGATGGGAAAATGTGTCGTTGACAACTTTCATGTTTTACATTCTTATTGAAGAGACACTCATTTTCATGTAGAAAATAGTCTTTCATGGGAGCTCAGCAACAAACAAACAAATTTCACAAAATAGACATACTTCAGGATTAAGCTTAAATGGACACTCAAATCTCAAAATTAATGCACCAAACTTTCCAGTCTACTAAACAAGACCCCAATGAACAACTTTCATTTTTTGTGAAGTTTCAAAAGAAGACTCTAAACATGAGATAAATACGAATCAATATGACCACGCACAGAAAAACACTCAGACTCAAGGACGCCAACAGAATTGCATGATTTCATTAAATGCATTAAAAATACGAAACGTGCATGAATATTTTTGTATTTTTTATATGTTATGCATTAAGATCTTATGAACAAATGTCATGAAGAGGTCTTTATGAAACAAAGTCTAGAATAACCCATGAAAAATCATTTAGCGTGACAGGTCAGATCAGAAAATTCCCATCTCAGGTTCTGATCACCATATTTCCAGATTTCTGGCTCCAGACTACGGGACCCTTTTGACATAGTAAACGGCGTCCATTTTCGTGCAATAATATATCAAATCGAAGCTTGAAACGTGCTCGACAACTCTCTAGAACATCATTCTATGAACTAGAGACATTTTGACCCTCAAATCCGCACTGCAGTAAGATAGCGCATTCTCACCCGAAGATGAAGACATGTCAAAATGCACCATAACATCATCCAACACCCATAGGCATGCAAAATCAACGTGCTAATGACATATCCAGCAACAAATCAGCAAACTCAAATAACCATAGCCTCCGATTCTCCTCATGTTTCGGCTAAAAAACCATCCTCCAATCCATTAGCTAACGAACTAGAATACCCGAATCAAATGGGTTTACCCTTCATAGCAAACCTTTATGGATGAAATGGGACACACCACGGTGGCAAGAACTCGTCTTAGAACACTGCCGTCGAGGGAGGTCAATGGTTAGAGGGCGCCGGAGGGTCGGAAGAGGCGTTGGCGCTGCTCGGATGCACCACCGGTGTGAAAATCGGTGATGGAACCGAGTGGATCTTGGCCTCACACTGGCTTCATCGGGGCTCCATTCAAGGCGAGGTTGGTGCGAGAGGTCGGGGAAGGTGTGAGGAAGACGATGGTGGTGGTGGTTGGCCGAGGGGGTGAACCGGTGAGCCGGGGCGACGGTGAGAAGGTCTCGACCTTCGGGGGACTACCGAGAGAACGGGCTTGAGAGAGTGAGTCTTTTCTTTTTTTTTTTTGTTTTCTCCCTCCGCTTCCTTTTTTGTTCCTGAATTTTTTTTTTGTGTGTGAGTGGAGACCATTTAGTGGATTCTCGGTGAACTCATCCACTCATTCAACGGTGGCCGTCCCCTATCTTTTCTTCCTCAATCTCTGCAATGTCTCCAGGAGCTTAGATGACTCATTAATCTTCTCAATTATATACCTAAAAATGGCAACCACCAAGTAACATGATTATAACGTGCATAAGCCTGAGGCAAGCTGCGTACGGAATCCCAGTCATCAAATGATACGTGTTGCTTCAATTCCTCATGCGGGATCAAGGCAAATGAGAAGACATCTACTTTGGTATCATACTATTCACATTTTGAAAACTTCTAGAGCAACATAGAGACATGACGTCTTCTTCGATAGTCAGCAGCTTGCTAACTCCAAAATCTGCAGCTTTCGTTCCTCGGTATACTCGAAGGTTCAAGGTCTCGAAGGATTATTGCTAGTCTGTTCTTATGCAAATAGTTCGTTTTCCTGGCGATATCAAGAGCAAACCTAATTTTTTTTCTTTTGATGTCTTTAATGCTTCTCTCCTCGTCAAGTATTCGTGCAGATCTCCCTTTGGTAAATATTCTATTACCATCCCTTATGCTGCTTTGAGTTACGGCACTAAGAAATTGGACAACATTCAGACGTCTAATTTTCTGCAAGCTCATCTCTAAAAGCCCCCACCTTCTCCTTATCTGCAAACACGTCCTCCCTAGACTTTTTACAGCAACTTCAATTCTACGATGCGAAATAGAAAGTGCCTTTTGTAATGTTTTTGCCGTTGGTAAAAATCTAGATCATTTGGATTGATCTCATATTCTGGGACTTCTCGAGCATGTTTGACATGCATGGGTGCCATCAAAGGTTTTGCATCATTTTCCTTCAAGTCACCCTCATTCATCAAGTACATGAGCCCTACTCTAGGGCGCACCTCTTTATGAATTGCCGGAAATCCTTTTCTTCTTCCCTGCTGCGCGCTAACAATGTTAGGAAACACGAGAATGATCCTGAACATTTCTTGATGATGTAATCCCGCGAATGACCTGGACAACTCTACATGGCTTTCCACGTGTTCCACATGGTATTTCAAAAAGGTAGGCCTTTTGCTCAATACTGCTCCGGTGGCATCCTCATCTCCTCCGCTAAGTTCTAGGAAAAACTCCACTCTCGGAATCCACTAGCCATCTATATCATAGTTGAGAATGGGGGGAATGCCTCACAATCAATTCAACTCCACCATAGCGGCTCAAGAAATGAACGAGCCTTTCAATTTCTTCAACCGGCTTGAGAGACGAAGCCTTCGTCAAGTTCACATTATCGAGAACATGAACAATCTTTTCTCTAGGAGTCCCACTGTTAATCAGCAAATTAACCCTTTTCCTCGAATCCCAATAACAACTGCGGCTCTGTTGACATAAAGAGACGCTTGAGCCTATGCCGGGTCGACCTTTCCATCTAAATCGTCGCGCACGAAGAGTATAAAGGGATCAATTTCATCTGCTGCCAACCCCGAAGGGCATTTCGCAAACAAATGGTAGAGCTCAAGGCCACTGATTCACACAGATTTTCAAGAGGCGACACGAGCCCGCAACAATTAGATAGATTTTCAGCCTCAAATCCGAGTCCCTGGTTACTAGAGATCTGGTTTCTTTCTCACTGAGCCCCAAGTTCTTGAAGGAACACATGGAACGCCCCGGAAAAGGTAAGACTAGTTCGAACTCGATATTAGGTGATGAGTTGACGCATCGGCATTGCACACGAAGTAATGGCGCTCTCTATCCAATTCTGGACAGCAAACCCAAATTCAGCAAAAAGGATGACTTGAAACGAAACGATGCATCTCATTTGAGCACAAGGCAAATTGAGTCACTCTGAATACAATTGGGCCAAGATGAAAAGTTGGACTATTAGAAAACAATATCACAACTCTAGAAATGCAAATATATAAAATTACAGAGTTAAAATGAATTTTCTATGATTTTTTTATGGATATTCTATTAATTTTCGAAAATAAAAATGCCAAAAAATACCGAAAATATGAAAAATCATTTTTTGGTCAAAATTGGTTCCTTAGGCTTGGCAAAGGCTTCCAAAGTTGATTTTGTAATTTTCTCATTTTTTCTTGATTTTCTATGAATTTTTTTAACATAAAATAAAATAAATAATAATAATAATAAATAAAAAAATGCTGGAAAATACAAAAAATATGGAAAATCATTTTTTGGTCAAAATTGGTTCCCTAAGCTTGGCCAAGGTCAAAATTGGTTCCCTAAGCTTGGCCAAGGTCTCCAAAGTTGATTTTTTCAATTTTATGAATTTTAATGGATCTTCTATTAATTTTAAAAGAGAAAAAGTGATTGAAAATCAGATGTCAACAAGGGGGAAGATGAATACTGTTGTGAGCCAGATGACGAAGAAGAAGACTTTGATGAGGAGGAAGATGAGGAGGTAAATTGTGTAGTGCGCAGGATGATGATAGCGCCAAAACAAGAGGATAATTCGTAGCGCCATCAGTTGTTTCGAACCAGGTGCACCATTCTGGGTAAAATTTTTTCTGTGGTTATCGATAGTGGTAGCATGGAAAATATCATTGGAAGGGAGACCGTAAAGAAGTTGGGAGTACCTGTGGAGAAACAACCTAATCCATATACGTTGGGGTGGATTAAATCTGGAGTGGACAGCATTCGGGTAACTGAACGATGTAAGATCCCATTCTCCATTGGTAAGTATCATGATGAATTGTATTGCGATGTAGTAGATATGGATGTTTGTCACGTGTTGTTCGGAAGGCCGTGGCAATATGACGTAGATGCGCGGCATTCGGGGAGGAGTAATCAGTATAATATGGAGAATGGAGGAGTGAGGTACACATTACTGCCATTGAAAAGTAAGGGAAAGAAGACAGCTGGGGATAATTTCCTTACCCTTACAAGGAAATTTGAAGTTGAAGTTAAGGGTACTCGACAGATTTACGCATTAGTAGTTAAACAGACGTTTGAAATTGAGGCTGAATTGCTAGTGGAGGAGCAGCCCGAATCCGTTATGCCTTTATTGAAGGAGTTTAGTGAGCTGATGCCTGAGGAGATTCCAGATGGATTACCGCTCATGCGCGATATTCAGCACCATATAGACTTAATTCCTAGTGCTAGTCTGCCTAATCTACCGCACTACAGGATGAATCCTAAGGAGAGTGAGATTCTGAAGGAGAAGGTAGAGGAGTTACTGCGAAAGGGGCATATTCAGAATAGCATGAATTCGTGTGCTGTTCCTGCCTTATTAACTCCTAAGAAAGATGGGAGTTGGAGGATGTGTGTAGACAGTAGAGCCATCAATAAAATAACTGTGGGCTACAAGTTTCCAATTCCAAGATTGGATGACATGCTGGATAGGTTGCATGGTGCTAAATGGTTTTCGAAGCTGGATTTGAAGAATGGGTATCATCAAATTCGTATTCGACCCAGAGATGAGTGGAAGACAGCTTTCAAGACAAAAGAAGGGTTGTACGAGTGGTTAGTGATGCCATTCGGACTTTCTAATGCTCCGAGTACCTTCATGAGGCTAATGAATTAGGTTCTGAAATCTTTTATTGGCAAATTTGTTGTAGTTTATTTTGATGATATCCTGATTTATAGTAAAACCGAGGAGGACCACTTGTTGCATTTGAGGGAAGTGTTGACAGCTTTACAGGCTAATAAGCTGTACATCAATCTAAAGAAGTGCAGTTTTCTGACTAATAAGCTGCTTTTCTTGGGATTTATTATTACTGCTGAGGGAATAGAGGTGGATGAGGTGAAGGTGAAAGCGATCAGGAAGTGGGCTACACCTAGAACTGTTTTGGAGGTTCGAAGTTTCCATGGGTTAGCTACTTTTTACAGGCGATTTATTAAAAATTTTAGTACTATCGCAGCCCCAATTACGGAATGTATGAAGAAAGGTAAATTTTCGTGGGAGAGAGGAAGCCGAACATAGTTTTGCTATCCTAAAAGAGAAGTTGTGTACAGTACCTGTTCTTGCTTTACCCGATTTCGATAAGCTGTTTGAGGTAGATTGTGATGCTAGTGGGGTGGGCATAGGAGCTGTTTTGTCTCAGGAATGTAGGCCAATTTGCTATTTCAATGAGAAGCTTAGTGACGCGAGACAGAAGTGGAGCACTTATGATAAAGAATTTTATGCTATTGTTAGAGCTTTGAAGGTGTGAGAGCACTATCTGGTTGGTAAGGAATTTCTGCTTTATTCTGATCATGAAGCTTTGAAGTATCTGAATAACCAGAAGAGGATTAGTAAGGATATGCATGCACGTTGGTGTCAGTTCTTACAAAAATTTCATTTCAGATTACAATACAAGTCAGGTGCTCATAATGTCGTAGCAGATGCACTGAGCAGGAGAGATGGATTATTGATTACGTTGAGCCAAGACATTTTAGGGTTCGAGCAGCTGAAAGGCTGTTATGCAGGTGATGATGATTTTGGCCAGGTTTGGGAGACGTGTGTCGTTGGTCCACCTGTGCAGGAGTTCTATATTTTGGATGGCTATCTGATGCGCGACAATCAGCTTTGCCTTCCTCGAACATCATTACGAGAGAAGGTAATTCGTGATTTACATGACGGTGGGTTAGCTACACATCTGGGACGCGATAAAACTATTGCTGTAGTTAGGTGTTGACACCTGATTTTTAATCATTTTTTCTATTGCTAAAGTAATAAAAAATTCATAAAAATTCATAAAATTGAAAAATCAACTTGGGGGACCTTAGCCAAGCCTAGGGAATCAATTTTGACCAAAAAACGATTTTTCATATTTTCAGTATTTTTACGTATTTTTTATTTATTTATTTTCGAAAATTAATAGAAAATCCATAAAAATTCATAAAATTGAAAAATCAACTTTGGGGACCTTAGCCAAGCCTAGGGAACCAATTTTGACCAAAAAATAATTTTTCATATTTTCAGTATTTTTACGTATTTTTTATTTATTTATTTTTGAAAATTAATAGAAAATTCATAAAAATTCATAAAATTGAAAAATCAACTTTGGGACCTTAGCCAAGCCTAGGAAACCACTTTTGACCAAAAGATGATTTTTCATATTTTCGATATTTTTCGGTATTTTTATTTTCGAAAATTCATAAAACAAAAAATTAAGAAAAATGAGAAAATTGAAAAATCAAGTTTGGAGCCTTGGCCAAGCTTAGGCAACTATTTTCGAACAAACAAAATAATTTTTTGTATTTATATATATTGTTTATATATTTTAGAAATTATGAGAATATTTAATAAATAATAGCATTTGAGGCCACAAAAATATATAAAAATACTCAATATTTTTATTTTAAATCTCTTTTCATGTTGGCCATCATAAATTTAAAAAATCCAATTCGGGGTCGTGTATTCCTTCACGAGCATAATCTCGAACCGGGCCTAAAAAATTCAATTTGAGTCAATTTATTTTCATTTTTTTCACTTTTAGGAGTTGTGACATTGTTCTCTAATATTTCAAATTTTTATATTGGCCCAAATTATACCCAGAATGACTCAATTGTGCAAAAGGGCTTTAATTAAATTCTGCATTATTTTCAGTAGCAAGAAATGAGCTTAAATTTGACATGTGGTGAATTTTGACTAAGTATAGGGAAGGTATGTCAAAAATTGTGAGGAGATTTGGACTTAAAGAAATATTTTTTTTTTCAGGGACTAAATTGTAAATACTTAAAATTCAGGGACTAGAGTGCAAATACCTAACTCTCGAGGGATTATTTTGCAAATAACAAAAAGAAGAGTTAGTGGATAAATTAGAATAGAGAAGGGAAGATGGAGAAGAGGAGATGGAGAAGAATGGTTGGAGAAAATAAGATAAGAATAGAAGGGAAGATGGAGATGAAGAAGAGTTAGTGGAGAATTTAGAATGAGAGATAAATATGGAGAAGGGAAGATGAAGATGAAGAAGAGTTAGTGGAGAGATTAGAATGTGAGATAGAGATAGAGAAGGGAAGTTGAGATGAAGAAGAGTTAGTGGAGAAATTAGAATGGAAGATGGAGTTAGTGGAAAAATTAGAATGGGAGATAGAGAAGTGGGTTATAAAAGGAGGAAGAAGTGAGTTTGATGGGGAATTCTTTGGAGAGAAAATTTGAAGTGTTTGAGAGATTTTTTTTGAGAGAAAATTTTGGATGTTTGAGAGGGTTTTGAGAGATTGAAGAAAAATTTGAGAGAGAAAAAAAATACCAAAAGAGAGAGAGAATTTTGAAGATGATGAGAGTTTAAAGTTAGGGATTATCATCACAAATTCTTTCATCGATCAACATAAATCAAGAGGTCATTCTCGTCAACGAGCAAGCAAATTCGAGCTAAGTGTTTTTATTTATTCATTTATTTGTGGTTTTAGTCGCAAATTAGCACAAATTGTATGCACTTTCTCCTACCTCAATTTTTCCCATATTTTATGTTAGGAGAAGGATATCTCTACGTCAACGGCAAAAAATCTCGTAGAGATGCAAAAATCGCCCAAACAAGCTCCTAAGCTGTCCACCGATTTCTTAGCTGATCTGTGACTAAAAGTCCCTCTTAATTCAAAAGAGACTCTCTATATTGGGAACATAGAGAGCGAAAATCAATTATAGAAATCCCTCCCAAAAAAATGGAGATAAGTACTCTTTCCACTCTTCTGGTTTTAGGTACAGATTAGCATATATTTTGTATACTGACACTTCACTCTATTTTATGTCAGGAAGCCGCCGTTCTATATCAATGGTCAACCCTATGGAAGCACAAAATCGGCTTGGAGGAGTCCTCAAGCGCGCACAAATTTTAAATTGTTGAATCAATTCGTTGTATTTCATTTTAAAGAATTCATACCCCAGAATGGAGAGGACAAAGTCCATCCACAATTTAAATATCTGCACCATAAATCCCAAAGGGAAGAGCCAAGCCAATGCTTAGCCTCCCATTGGAGGTTTTTACTTACAGTAGTTAAATACCTACAACTTAAATACTTGTACCTTAAATCCCAAAGGGAAGAGCTAAGCCAATGCTTAGCCTCCCATTGGAGGTTTTTACTTACAGTAGTTAAATACCTGCAACTTAAATACCTGTACCTTAAATCCCAAAGGGATGAGCCAAGCCAGTGCTTAGCCTCCCATTGGAGGTTTTTACTTACAGTAGTTAAATACTTGCAACTTAAATACCTGTACCTTAAATCCCAAAGGGAAGAGCCAAGCCAATGCTTAGCCTCCCATTGGAGGTTTTTACTTACAGTAGTTTAAATACTTGCAACTTAAATACCTGTACCTTAAATCCCAAAGGGAAGAGCCAAGCCAATGCTAGGCCTCCCATTGGAGGTGTTTATTCACTGTCATGTACTTCCTATAATTTAATTTTTGAATCATCAGACCCAAAAGATGAGTAGGTCGTAATACTGCACAGAAGTCGTTAACACACTCCCTTTTTCGGCTTCAGGGAATCTTTAACACTTAAAAAATATAATAAATAAAAAATATATACCATCCATGCATCCTTTTTAAAAAAGTGAAAACACAAAAGAGAATACCCTACTAGAGCCTTAGAAATAAACCAAGCCTGAGTTGCCGAATTAGGATATCCATGAAATTAAGGTATCGAAAGGGCATTAGTTTTAATTAACTAGTGTAACCAAGTCCCCGAACTCATAATCTCTGGTTCGCAGGAATAAATTAGTTCTTCCGCTAATTTATTTATGTTCCTAATCGACCTACCAAGAATGATTGGTGGCGACTCCAAATTTAAAAATCATTTAAAACAAAAATCCAAAGTTGCGATTTGGTAGGGCTTGGGAGGGTCCGCGTTAGGTTAGTCAAATCTAATTAACCTAATAATCCGTTAACCTCTTTAAAATTTAAAATTTTTTTAGAGGGTCGCGACATCAGGGAGCAGTTTTATTGGCCCCAATTGCGTAGAGATGTCAGCAGGTATGTACAGAAGTGTTATATCTACCAAACTACTAAGGGGCAGTCTTAAAATACAGGTTTATATATGCCTTTGCCTGTCCCAGAAAATATATGGGAAGATCTGTCTATGGATTTTGTGCTCAGATTACCACGAACCCAGAGAGGCGTGGATTCTGTTTTTGTCGTGGTTGACAGATTCTCCAAGATTGCGCACTTCATCCCTTGCAGGAAAACTTCTGATGCAGTAAGTGTGGCCAGATTATTTTTTAAGAAGTGGTTCGTTTGCACGGCGTCCCCAAATCTATTACTTCTGATAGGGACAGCAAATTTTTGGGGCATTTTTGGCGGACTTTATGGAAGTTGTTTGACTCATCTTTGAATTTCAGTAGCACAGCTCATCCACAGACTGATGGGCAGACAGAGGTGGTTAATAGAACTCTGGGTAATTTAATTCGGAGCATTTGTGGTGACAAACCGAAGCAGTGGGATATTGCTCTATCGCGGGTAGAGTTTGCTTACAACAGTGCGATTCATCGTTCTATTGGCAAGTCACCTTTTTCAGTTGTTTATACAAAGGCACCTCAGCATACTCTGGATTTGATTAAGTTACCCAAGCAAGCAGACAAGAGTGTTGCAGCAGATCACATGGCGAAGCAGATTGTGGAGGTGCATCAGGAAGTCAAGCAGAAGTTGGAAGAGACCAATCAGATGTATAAGGCTGCAGCAGATAAGCACAAGCGAAAGCAGGTGTTTGCAGTAGGCGATCAAGTCATGGTGTTTCTTCGCAAGGAGCTGTTCCCGGTTGGTACTTACAGCAAATTGCAGCCGAAGAATTACGGGCATTATACTGTTAGTAAGAAGATCAATGATAATGCCTATGTTATAGATCTTCCACGCAACAAGGGTATTTCAAACACTTTTAATGTCGCTGATTTGTCACTGTTCCATGATTCCACGGAGCCTTTGTATCCAGATCATACTTATAACTCGAGGACGAGTTTTTCCCAAGTGGAGGAGAATGATGTGGAAGATCTTAGCGATATATTCTTCGATCGATTAGATAGACAGAAATCTCGACGGAAGTCAAAAGGAGATGATACGCATAATATCATAGGAATTTTTTTCTTTATTTTTTTTTATTTTCTGTTATTTTGTTTGCTAATAGTGGCAGTTTTGTAATTTTGGGCTTTATGTTGGAGACCTATTAGAGTTAGGTTTTACACCTCATATAAAAGGCATTTTCTAAGTAGAGAAAAGACAGAATATTTGATATTAAATTTGGAGATTGTTTTCTTACGCTCTGCGTATTCTCGTTTCCTATCACGTTCGCACTGCGTCAGCCCATAAGGATACTTTGCTAACCCCATGAAGGTCGAAACCCCTTTCTTGCTAACTCAACTCAGGATGAGGTAAAGACCTTTTAAAATTTGGCTCCATAAAGAAGAGGGAGATTGAGTAAACCGCCAAGCCTGTTTTCCTAGCATGGCTTTGTTGAAGGCAACTAGGTCCCTAAAGCCTAATCCTCCGTTATCTTTTCTAGTTTTGAGAATCTCCCACCTTTTCCAGTGTAATCCTGCTTTCTCTTCACTGGTTTTCCACTAAAAATTTGCTATTCTCTTCTCAACACTCTTGCAAATAGAAACTGGAATTTTGAAAACTGACATAGCGCATTGTGGGAGAGCCTCCACTACTGCTTTAATGAGAACATCCTTTCCAGCCTTTAGTAGCATTTTTTCCTTCCACCCTTCTAGCTTAAAATTCACTCTAGCTAATATCCAAGCAAACATTTGTTTTTTCGTTTCTCCCCAGTCAGACGGAATCCCAAGGTATGTTACCATTTTTTCCATTTTTGGGATGAGGATTTCAACGAGCATATTCAAAGGTCCCATCCCGAGCCCTATATTTCAAAATATGACTTATCTCCAGCACCTTGATCTTTCATGGAACCTTCTGAACTCTTCAATACCAAGGTGGATCGATAACTTGGGAAGTCTTGTCAATCTTAATCTTGAAAGGAATCTCTTGCAAAGCATTGAAGGAGGGTTGTTCTGTTTCTTAAGGAACAAACCATTCCTTGAGTCGCTATTGTTGGGGCATAATGAAATTCATGAGGAGATAATTGCAGTCCACTGAAATTCTTCAGGGCTTATCGGGAAAAATTTGGATGATTTGAGGTAAATAATTACTTTCTTTAGGGAGCTTTGCCAGAATGGATGGAGCACTTGAAAAACCTGGCAATACTTGACCTATCACACAATCAAGTACATGGAACTATCCCTCATCATATGGTTGGTTGTGCTTAGAACGACTTGTTCTTTCTTGTAACTAATTAACAGGGAATATTCCGGAGGCGTTAGGAAGATTGCCAGTCTTTATCATTTTTAGATCTCAGTAACAATCTTCTAAATGGCACCTTTCCTCATAGTCTCGGACAATTTCAAGATCTTCACTATTTAGATCTTTCAGCAAATTCCTTGAGAGGAAAACTTTCTGAAATCCACTTCTCCAACCTCTCAAATCTATCCTACTTAGATATCAGCACCAATTATTTAGCTTTCAAGGTGGATTCCAACTGGATACCGCCTTTCAATCTTTTGTACATTCGGATGATGTCTTGCGAGTTCAAAACAGAATTTCCCTAGTGGATAAGAACGCAAGTGAATGCATTTGAGATAGCTTTGTCCATTGCCTCCATCACAGGAGCTCTCCCAGATTGGCTAGGTCTCATGTCATTCTACTTCATGAATCTCTCTTACAACCAAATAAGTGGATCTCTTCCGAAGTTTTCTTCAAACCAGTAGTCGTTAGATCTCTCTCTCAACTCAATCTCAGGTCATATTCCGCAAGATATTGGCCTAGGGATGCCTCGTTTGGATTACTTGTATCTGAATGATAATCTCTTAAGTGGTCCAGTACCAACCTTTTTATGCGAGATGGAATTGTTTGCGTTGCACCTTGGAAGCAATGAATTAGTTGGCAAAATTTCTGCATATTCCTGGAAGCAGAACCCTTTTTTAAGTATCCTTGATTTATCATCCAACAAGTTGTCCGGAGTCATACCAAGTTCTTTGGGAAATTTAACCGGGCTGGGATCGATACACTTGAACAACAACAATCTCCATGGAGAAATTCCTGTGACTATGAACAATTGCAGGAACTTGATCATTTTGGATCTTGGGGAGAACAAAATCTCTGGAAGTTCTCCACGTTGGTTTGGACCAAGCTTTCAGTTTCTACAGATTCTTAGACTGCGAGAAAACATGTTCAGTGGTAGTATTCCTTCACAGCTATGGTAGTGAATAATCTGACAGGAATGATTCCAGATTGTCTTGGCTATATGAAAGGTATGAAACTGCAAAAAAGCATAGATGGAGGCGTCTCACTATCCCCTGCGCAAAAGTATAACGTCACTTCACCAGGGTGGAATCAACAGCATGTGAAGCAGGTCGTGAAAGGACAGACCTTGACTACACAACACTGGATCTAGAGCTTATGGTCAATTTGGATCTCTCGAGCAACACATTGATTGGGCTGATCCCTGAAGTGCTTGCCCTGCTCTCCACATCGCGAGGCTTGAACTTATCCCACAACTTTCTTTCTGGAGGCATCCCAGCTATGATTGGAGACATGAAATCACTTGAGTCACTTCATCTTTCGAACAATCCCCTTTCAGGAGCAATCCCTCAGAGCTTTTCTGCATTTACATCAATGAGCAAGCTGAAGTTGTCACAGAACAACTTCGTGGGGCCAATTTCCATGGCAATCAAATCCAGACCCTTGATGATCCTTCAGTTTATGCTGACAATCCACTACATCGCGGCGATCTTCTACAAAAGAAATGCCTTGGTGCTGAGGCCCCTCAAGTGCCAGAAGAAGGTACTGATGAAGAAAGTAAGCTTGAAAGGTACTGATGAAGAAAGTAAGCTTGAAAAGGCGATGTTCTACGTAGTCATAATGCTCGGGTTTGTGAGTGGGTTTTGGGGAGTCATTGAAGTTTTGGTTACAAGAAGAATTGGAGACGCATCTACTTTGACTATGTGGATTGTAAAACAGACATGGTCTACGTGATTGTTGCAGTGAAGGCAACTGAGTTGAGCATGAGATTCAGAAGAGAATAACGGGCCCGTTCTCCATATCAATCAGTCCAATCCTTCATTGATCTCCTGAAGTTCTTGCTTTCTTGTTCTAGCAGAATCATTTTTCTTGTTGGCGTGTTTCTCCCTATGAGTAGTAGCCAATTTTTTGTTTTCTTTAGTTTCAAGCTTGTCCGAGCAAGCAAATCGCAGCGCTTTAGCAGTACTTAGTGTTATTGCACTCAAAATCTCATTTTGCTGATCAATGGTGTTAAAGTAAAACTATGTTAGCAATCCCATTTCATCGTGTCTATGTTTTCGCTGCTTATTGTAGGTTGAGGGTATACAACAGCAGGACATGAAATTGTTAATGGCATGTAAACAAAATCACAAATGAAGGACTTGCGAAAGTGTCGAAACAATTTGACGCACGGAGAGTATAGAAATCGAATCACTCAACATATACATATTAACATTGACAGATCATTGAAAAAATGAAATTGTTCTCATTTTCTTCTCTTTTATATTTAATCTTATTGTTTGAGACGAACCCATTTTCCAATCATGGGAAAATTGAAAATCCATTATTGATAGTTCTTTTGAAGTTGTTCGTAATTTACAATTCCATTGGTTAAAAAAGTATGATCCAGTAGCTTGCTTGTCATGGTTAGTCCCCAACATTATCATGAATTACTGTTTGGTTTTATTTATAAGAAAAAAATCAAACTCAAGAAAATTTAGGCCTGCCTCGCTCTTAAATGGAACACGATTGAGAATTCACAATAATGTTGAACTTGGTCTAGATTATAGGTGCCATGTTTAAGTACCGTATAGTAATAAAATTACTGTGTCGATTATAATATGGAGACTGCGATCTTTTTAGTATATTTGTCAATTAGTTTTATTCTGCGAACTCGTCATGTGATATAATTCCAAACCATGTGACGATTTTTCCATGATAGCGGACTGTATTTTGAAAAGTTGACCCTCGTATGAGGGTGTCATCTAAGTAGGTTGTCTGTAACGAATTCACTGCCACGTGCATGGTTGTTATTTTGTTTTACTCTGACGAATCTCGTCTCGGGCCATCTTCTTGGTCCTTTCTTTACTATTAAGCATTAATTAACTTCTCACATCTCCTTTTTACTGTTGAAAGGCAAGTTATATCTTTTAAATATCTGATAATTCAAAAATACCCTTGTGCACCTAAACTCCTCACGATGAATGAGAAGAATCTTTACATTTCTTGAATGGCATGTGAAATGTTTTACAATCAGAGTTAGCTACAGCAGAGAGTTGGTAAATTTTTCTCTGCTGAGTTATCTCCGTTCAGCTGAAAGATTTGACCCAAGAGAACATTCTTGGACCAAAATTGGAAGCTTGACCACAAAGAGGGGCTGCCATTCACCGGTCTCGCCGGATGAAAAACTGTAAGTGCACCTGTATGTTCCTTTTGATCCTAGTTGTTCAATTTTGTTTGATCAGATTTGCGTGTAGATGCTGGAAAAGCATGTCATATTCTTCCTTGAAGTGGATATGATACTGTTTCACGTCTGTGCTTCTTGGGCATTTAATATTAAGTAGTTTGTCATATCCACCTCAATTGGTACTTCATGATTCTCGTATAATTTTATTTTGCAGCCAGACATTGGACTCTCTGAGTTCTCATATAATCTGTCAACCAAATTGCTCATCCGGATTGCTTCTGGAGCGTCTTTTAACTTACGTCTCAACTGATATCCTCACGGGTTGAATGTTTCAAGGAGGGCAAGAGTTGGCGTAAAACGATTGTGAGTGCTTCTTGTCTGCCATTGTCCTGTGAGAGAAGCTTCTTTTAGCAGAAACGTTTCCTCCATTTTTTTGTTAACAGGTTGCATATATCTTTTGACACATGAAGTCGATCGGTGTTAGAGAGAAACATTCTGTGTATTGTTCACAACCAGGGGGAATGGAGAAAGATGATAGGAATGTACAGATGAATTCTATCTTGGGTTTTGAGAATCTGAAATCTACTCTGGATAGGTTCCCCACAAGTCCAGTTTCGAACTTGGAACCATACTCACCTGTTAAATATGTCTTGAATTTTATGTACTCGATTCGGTCCATCACCCAACCCGACATATTATTTGTGTAGCCCAAAAGTGAAAAAAAAAATTGAGATTTAGTTTGTGATGTGGAGGGTCGGGCCCAAGCAAACAAATCTTTATGGGGGTGCAAATAGATCTCCATGAGGGTTCAAGGGCGTCGCCTCCGAGGAAAATTTTTGAGGGCACTATTTATATTGCGGCAAGGTTTTGTTCTTTTTTAGGGTTGATGTTGATGTGATCGATCTCCAAAAAAAAATTATACTTTTTTTTATTAATAGTGAAATCTTGTTTTCCTCGCTCGTGGATGTAGATTACCTTGATCGAATTATATAAGTCCTTGTGTTCTGTGTTTGTTTTTCCTCGTTTGTTTTTTTTTTCCAACATCACCCCTACTTATATTTTTGTCAAAGTACTCTTTCGTAATTCTTGATACCGTTGATATGAATCTCCTTTCATGAATAATCAAGAGTTGTGTATTCTAAATTCATGTATTCTCTCCAAGCTTCATTGATCATGAGTCAGATTATCCCACCGCATGTGTTATTAAGTCAAAGAGAAGAAGAATAAACAAGATTTCTTGGGTATTTTAGGGATGAGAATCAGTAAAGATTGATCATGTCCATGTTAGACTTTGAATCATGCTATTTTACATATTCCTCATATCACATTCCTATGCACACAATCCCCATCTTAAGAAAGTTAGAATTTCCCATGAATGGATGTTTCAATGCACATCAAGGATATCCAGGCATTACTATTATTTAATTGCTATATTTGCACAGTTTATTTTCCATTGGTCATATGTCGTAAATCGTAAAAGATCAAAATTATATCTTGCATGCTAGTAATTTTAGATAGGACTGTTCATGCACAAAATTACAAAAACATGTCTTGGGGTGCATGTAAAGAAACTTAGATTTATTTATATATTCTCACTGTATTAAGCAGATTTTTTCTCTTAGAATTGCATTGCATTTTAGATTGCATAAGGTTAATTCTTTTTTTTATGTCCATGGGCGCATTTTAGCAAATTACGGTGTTGAGTAAAGTCCCACATTCACTCTCGCCTTATGTGTAGCTCATGGGTCTTGTCTTGGGGCTTTATAATAAGACGTGGTAGAATGTTGCTTGATGTGGCTCGGGTTCATTTCCACCATTTATTTGTTTTATAATTTGACGGATTTCATTTTATTACTTGTGCACTTATGTGTGACTGTATAAATTTGGAAGTTTGGGGATGAAAATTAAAAGAAGATTGCATGAAACACCATTATATCAAAGGAGAAAGTGTATCGATAGAAGGCTATTGGTAAAACTTACGTAATCAAGTCTTTGTACCCACCAATTTCTAGTTCACAAAAATAATCTTGAACCTTTTTTCATCTTATTTGGGCTCAAACTTGTCAAATAGATGGGTTCGAAAATGGTCCGATCCATATTGACCAATTTAATCTGTTTTGACCTATTTCTATTCTATGCAAATCTAGCGACCCAAGCCCGACCCAACATATACTTAACCCATACCCAACACGACCCATATTGATAGACACTTTAATATTTAATCCAATTTAAAAAACTTGTTTGTTGTAGATTTCAATTTTTATTTTTATTTTGCCTTTTTTCTCTAGGAAATCGCCCGATTTCTTTCTCCCTCCGCTGGTAGCTGATTGACAATGTCTTATGATAGACCAATGACTAATTGTGGGCAGCGACTGACCACCTATGACGATGGGCGATGACTAACGATCAGTCGGCAAACGGGGACTGGTTAGATCCCAACAAGCTTGAGGATTGGCTGATGCCGACAAGGCTTGATTATCAAAAAATTCGTGACCCTCACCTTGTGGCCTACGAGGGGTGTCGATCCTCGCCTAAAGTCAGCGAGGGTCGATTGCCCGATTTCGTCAAAGAAAAAGGAAAGAAGAAAAGAAAATAAAAAATTATAATAAAAATAATAAAATATTTATGACTCACTTAAGTTAGTTAAGTAATTCATTTGACCCATTTGAAACCTATTTAAGAACAATTAAGTTGTTAAGTATCCCATTTATGACCCACCTAAGTTTGTTTTTCAAACTAAATGTAACTTATTTATGACCCACACTATTAATATAGGTTAAAATATGAGATTTAGACCTACTGTGCATGTACATTTGGGCTCTAATCCACCCATAATAGATTAGTGACGACTCTTAGACCAAATAAAAAATGTCATAATCAATCAAGTATGACTAACGTTGTGACTAATAAGGCTTGGGAGAGCCCATTTCAAGTGCAAGCATCCACCTCGAAAGAGGGATTCGCATGATAATCCATCCAAACACCTCAAAGATGTCATTCGTCTCGGGAGGGCCGCAACGGGGAGTATTAGAATATTTAATATGAGATCACACATTCATATGGTAATTTAATCTTTTAGAGCAGTTGACATAATTTAATCTTTTAGAGCGGTTGATAATGATCTTGTAAAATTTCACTGTGTGTCCGATCCTTAATTCTCCTACCGTCTTCTCATCCTCCAACAAACAATTGCTATCAACAAGAAAATTAAGAGAGCGTTCTTTCTAGACAAAAGAGTTCACCGGAATCGATCCGTACTTTGTGCATCTTATTTTTCCCTCTTGCCAACTTTCATCGTTCCTTCATAATAGATGTCCCATAGACGCACTTTGTAATAAACAAGGTAAGTTTATACTCAAAACCCATGATAAGCATTTGAGTAGTGGCTGAATTAGGGATTCTTTAGAATGGCATCATGCAAAGGAAAATCCAATCAAATGAATATAGGCAAACAGACCCAAGTTGTCGCATAGCATAATGACATAACCTCAAGACTTTTGACTTGGTGCTTACGGGTTTTGCACTGCAAAACTTGGCCAGTTGTGAAGTTTTCCACAATAATGCTGGCTGGTCCAGCTCCACCTCAAGAGTTTTGACTCGGTGTTGTGGGTCTTGCATCGCAAAACTTGGCCATTTGTGAAGTTTTCGACAATAATGCTAGCTGGTCCAGCCACCTCAAGAGTTTTGACTCGGTGCTTGCGGGTCTTCCACTGCAAAACTTGGCCATTCGTGGAGTTTTTGACAATAATGCTGGCTGGTCCAGCCCCACCAAATTGCATACATCTTGGGGTTACGACTCATATTTCCTTGGCACGTGTTTCAACTTCAAGCTGCAAGATAGTGAGGATGAGATAAGGAGACTATCTGACCATGAGTTATTTATTTATTTTTTAGTTAGGTTCTATCTATTCTATTTTATTGTATTATACCAGCCACACTGTGTGCGCCATGTGCTGTATATATGTTGCAAAACCCTGCTCCCTCACTTACTCGTTCGCACTCCCAATCCCTTGGGAAAGTGGGGAATTAAACTCCCCACCTCCCCCTTTCCAAGTGAGAAAGGTGGCCACTAAGGCAACCCCCGGTGATTATGCGATGAGAAGTTGACTTGAAGTAATTTGTGAACTTTCAATATTTCCAAAGTTTGATTGAAATGCAGAGCGATGGTTGTGTTTTCCCATAATCATATGATAGGGAAGATGACAAGGGACTCGTGAAAAGTGTCGAAACAATTCTACACAAGGTTTAATACACAACTCCGCTCGATCGCTTGCTCTTTGTATGACGCTTTGGATTTAAATCACTTGCGGTGTTGTTCCTTTGGCCCCTTTCATACCGAGTCTCACAGATTTTTTCCTTTGACGTATAGGCAAGGACTTTCCTAGAAGGTCACTCATTTTGATAATGCTCTAGCCTGAACACGCTTAACTTTGGAGTTCTGAATGAAAACTTGCCGTTACGTCAAAAGATGCCTCCTTGAATAATATTTTTACATATATATTCCGAAATAGGTCTCTCCAGTTCGATGTTAGTAATTTTAGATAGGTCTATTCATGTACAAAATTACCAAAATATGTCTTGAGGTGCATATAAAGAAACTTAGATTTATTTATATATTTTCATTGTATTAAGTAGATTTACTCCCTTCGAATTTATTCTCTTAGAATTGCATTGCATTTTAGTTTGCATAAGGTTAAATTTTTTTTTATGTCAATTGGCTGATTTCAGCAAATTACATTGTTCATTAAAATGCCATAGTCACTCTCGCCTTATGTGTAGCTCATGGATCTTGTCTTGGGGCTTTCTATTAAAACGTGGTAGAATGTTGCTCGATATGGCTCGGGTTCATTTCCACCATTTATTTGTTTTATAATCATTGTAAGCTATCCCACGTGGCATACTATTACGTCAGCGATTTCTATCGAAAATAGGTCGGAATGACTACATTGAAATTTCAAGCAAATATCAGGAATAAACTGATAATATTAAAAAATTTATCACTGAAATGACATTTGTACAAAAGTTTATGACTCATTGGACATTTTCCCCAACTTTGACAATAAACCTACGATGTGGAAAGTTACAATTTACCCCTCAATTTTTTTTTTTGTTTGAATTTCTAGCTTTGTCTGTATAGGCCTGAGGTGTTATTGACCAAAATAACCCCTGCTACATAGTTTTTTTTTTTTTTGGTAAAGAACCCTTGCTACATAGTTGATGAAGCTTTTTCGTAAAAAAAAAAAATAATAAAAATAAGGAAAACACGTAGTGGTCGCATGGTTTTATTTTGTTAAAAAAAGAAACTTATTTCATTAACTAGGATAGAGTTTGGGACAAGTCCAAAAGACAGTACAAGGGATTAGACGGCCAGTCCCAAGGAAGAGTCTTTTTGTGGCGGGTTTTGACAATCCAGTCCACTAAATGATTTGCCTCTGTTGGACAATGGGCTATTCGGACGGAATGAGTTAATGTATTTTCAGTTTATGCTTAACGATCATGTAGATAGGAAATTTAGCAACAGTAGCAAAAAACCAAACTTCAGGGAGGTAATTTGCAACTTTCCGACAATTCGAGGGCTATTTGGAAAAGTGCTAGAGTTAAGGGGCGAGGGGGGAATTTATTGGTTTTCAAAGTTTGAGGTAGTTGCGCAACAATGTCATCCTCCGATTAACAATTGATATCAGCCGAAAAATTCAAGAGAGCATTCTTTCTACCCAAAAGAGACATTCGTGAGAATCGATTCAAAGTGTACCGTATCTTCTTTTTTCCCTCTTGGTACCTCTCATTGGCCCTTCATAATAAACATCCTATAAATGCACTTCGTAAAAAGAAATGTGAGTTTATACTAAAATTGCATGATAAACATTGGAGTAGCGGTCAAATTAGGCATACATTATGTTGCAGAATCAAGCAATTGAACAATAAAATAGATAGGACAAGAAAATAAATCGGACACTAGGTTTATGTTGTTCGGTCGTGGAGAACTGCGTTCAAGGGGAGTGTAGTAATGAATTTCATTATAGGTCAAGCGATACCATGATGATTACGAACCATGCTCGGGTCACTCGAATACTCTCAATGTTTTTCAGCCTCAATTATATCCAACAACCTACAAGTGTTTACCCCACAATTCCTCACGAAAGAATTCATAAATCTTGCTCCAGAAGATTTAATGGGCTCAAACACTAGGGATGTAATTCTACTCTTCACAAAAAAAAAAGTCCGGTTCTTATTTACAGGCAATGGTTGGATTCACAATAGGAAACCTTCTCCAACTACAAAATCATCAATTATGATGCCCATTTAAAACAGGAATCCTACTTGAGTGGGAAGCTTTTCTTTTGCGACTTAAATCCGAGACATATTTTCAACACTCTAGAAGTTCCATTTATCCAAAGGAAAAAACCACTAGATGAATATAGACAGACCCAAGTGGTTGCATAGCATAACGACACGAACCTCAAGGTTTTTGAATTGTTGCTTGCAGACAAAAATGCAACTAGATGAATGTAGATAGACCCAAGTCGTTGCATAGCATATCGACAAGGACCTCAAGACTTAATCTAGGGGACGTCACAAGGCATACTTTAGAATTTGCACTTATGCAAAGAAAAATGCTACAAGATATAGACAAATAGATAGACCCAAGTCGTTGCATAGCATAATGGTCAAGGCTTTGACTTGCTACTTGCGGGTCTTGTACGGCAAAACTTGGCCATACTTGAAGTTTCTCACAATCATGCTAGCTGGTCTAGCCCCACCAAAGTGCATCCATCTCGGTTTGCTCTGGCTTTGTTAACATGTCATTGTTTGCTTGGCTTATAGTAGGGGGCAAAGCCAAGCACTTGCTTTGTTTTGTAAATATAGACCGAAGTTGAAGTACACCTCAAGAAACAGATTAATTCTAAGATATGATAGAAAGTTGATGATGATCATTACACCCTTAAATCTCCACCATCACCAAATGAATACTTCTTTTGAGGGTGTGATTCTTGTTGTCTTGGGCTAAAGGATTACGACAACTATCGTGCACTTGTCATCAGTGTGAGTTTCCAAGAATAAATGGAATAAGACCCCCAATACAATAATCGAGAGCTGCCGTGTTCGCAAGGGTTGAAAGTTGGATTTCAACTAATATGAAAAACAAGAACTCATCATTCATGATGTTGTTGTCACCTTATTAAATAAGCAAGAAATTTCTATCTGATCAAGACCCACAACGCAATAGTGGAGCACAACTAGAACAAGAGACTTGAAACACCAGACTTTTCCCCATCTTGATTGCCGAGTTCCTTAATTTCTTCATATCACCCTTGCTAATATTATTCCTTAACTTTCAAGTTCCATCATGACGTTTACTTGATCCAATTTGCATACATTCTAGCCTTTTTCGATGACTGGATGATGGGTTTTCATCTAGCTAATAAATCGAAAATTGTGATTTTGAAATCAATCTTACTGCCGTGCCGATTATTTGGGGGCGTATGCATGTTGCCAAAGTAGGCCTTCACTCCATCGGTCCACTCAAATGGTGATGGAAATCAACCGTGCGGGACCATCTTTGAAGTACTCCATCAATATGTGTGAGCAGACAAGTCCATGTAATATAGTCAATATATGTTCCTTAACATGACAATCTCCAAGTCGTAGAATATGTGTAGGAAACAAATAAAAAAGGAAGGAGGAATTTTGCGGAAGCTTGGAGGATTTAATTTGGAGAGAATAACAAAAATGCAAATGAGAGAGCAATACTACAAAATACCTTTGCCAAGGTTTTACTCAAAGAAAATCAAGCTTTGCTCTAAGCTTGTTCTTACAAGAACTCTCTCTCTCTCTCTCTCTCTCTCTCTCTCTCTCTCTCTCTCTCTCTCTATTTCTTCTCCTCCTTGATATGAAACTTACAAGAAAAACCACACATATTTATAGCCAATTCTATACCTAATTTTTGTCAAACTTAAATGTCTTTATTTGACTACACTTAATTTTATCAAACTCAAGCACACCTAAGTTGTTCATTTTTGACAATCAATAGTAAAAAATTGAGGCTTAAGCACACATAAGTTGTCCATTAATAGTAAAAAATTGAGGCTTCTTCTTTTTTTGACTTTCTTCCAAAATGTATTTTAATATTTTCAATAGCCTCCCTTAAAATTGATTTTGGAAGTTCATAACGCCAAGTATCGTCTTCAATCTTTCGAACAAATCAGCCTTCAATGGTTTTGTCAGGATATCTGCAATCTGGTCTTCTGATCTGCAGAAATTAAGTTCAATTTCACCATCTTTGACTTGCTCACGAATATAGTGATACTTGATGTCGATGTGCTTGCTCCTGCCATGAAATACAGGATTCTTGGCTAATGCAATAGCCGACTTATTGTCACACATCAATTTAGTGGGACCTGTTTGTTCATGTATCAATTCACGCAGCATCCATCGAAGCCATATTGCTTGACAAGTCCCTGAAGCTAATGCCATGTATTCTGCTTCAGCTGTCGAGAGTGCAACAACCTGCTGTTTTTTCGAAGACCAAGAAATTACTCCTGATCCAAGAAAGAAAGCATATCCTGAAGTACTCTTTCGAGTCTCAGTATCACCTGCCCAATCACTATCTGTATACCCCAACAGATCAAAGTTGTCAGTATAAGAATATAAAATTCCATGATCACGAGTTCCACTAACATACCGCAAAATTCTTTTTGCTGCCTGCAAATGTGATTGGTATGGTTTCTCCATGAACCTGCTAATAATTCCCACTCCATAGGTAATATCTGGTCTTGTAGAAGCCAAATATCTTAAACTGCCAACAATGCTTTTGAAATAAGTGGAATTTACCAATTCACCGGTTCCTTCTTTCTTCAGCTCCAAACGTTCAATTATGGGAGTTCGAATTGGTTTGAGCGATTCCATTTTTAATCGTTTCAGAATATCATTAGCATATTTCTGCTGTGAAATAAATATGCCATTATCTGTCTGCTTCACTTCAAGCCCAAGAAAATAGGACATCAATCCTAAATCAGTCATCTCGAACTGGCTAGTCATAGCCTCCCTGAATTCTGAAAACATTTTTTCACAGCTGCCTGTAAATATCAAGTCATCAACATAAAGGCACACAATTATTATGTCACCGTTAGTATTTGACTTGATATACAATGTATGTTCATACGGGCACTTTTGAAAATCACGCTCTAACAGGTATGTGTCGATACGCGTGTACCAAGCACGAGGTGCCTGTTTTAGCCCATACAAAGCCTTCTTCAGTTTGTAAACTTGATTTTCATGCCCTTTCTCATAACCCTGTGGTTGCTCCACGTAGACTTCCTCTTCAAGAACACCATTGAAGAATGCTGATTTCACATCCATTTGATGTATCTTCCAATGATTTTGAGCTGCAAGTGCTAAGATCATCCGGATGGTATCCATCCGAGCCACTGGTGCAAATACTTCAAAATAATCAATACATGGCTTTTGCTTGTAGCCCTTTACAACCAGTCTGGCCTTGTAACGGTCCACCTGACCGTTGGGTTTGTACTTCGTCTTGTACACCCACTTGACACCAATGGGTTTCTTACCAGGTGGTAAAAAAGTTAGCACCCATGTGTCATTCTTCTCAATGGAGTGAATTTCTTCATCCATTGCATGAATCCACCTTTCATCTGCAGCTGCTTCATCATAGCTTACAGGATCACATTCAGCAAACAAACAAAAGTTTACCAATGTTTCATCAGTAATTCTATTATTATTACTGCTATTGCCTCCTGTGACCACGTAATCCCTGAATTTTGCTGGCATCTCCCTCAGTCGTTGTGAACGACGTAGTGGTGGTTCTGAAGCTGCTGTTGGTGAAGATGTACCACTAGTTGAAGATGATGGAGGCTCTTCTATTTCTATCTCCAATGGTTCATCTTCGATGGTGATGCTTTTCTGGTCACCTTTTTGGTTCCAGTCCCAAGCTTCATCTTCAAAAAACTAGACATCCCTGCTGATAATTACCTTTTCAGTGACTGGGTTATACAGCTTATAACCTTTAGTTGTGTCACTATAGCCAATGAAGATGCACTTCTCGCTTTTGTCATCCAACTTCTTTCTTCGTTCATCTGGTATATGGGGATATGCCACGCACCCAAATACTCGTAGAAACGAAACATCTGGCTTGTTGCCTCTCCAAGCCTCTTCTGGGGTTCTTCCAAGAACACTTCTTGTTGGACACCTGTTTAGTACAAATACAGCACAAGCAACCGCTTCTGCCCAAAAATTCTTAGGCAAATTTTTGGCTTTTAACATACTTCTTGCTATTTCAAAAATTGTCCTGTTCTTTCTTTCTGCTATACCATTTTGCTGAGGTGTATAGCTGGCAGTCAACTGACGTTTTACTCCATGAATTTTATAAAATTTGTCAAATTCATTTGAGGTAAATTCTCCCCCTCTATCCGATCTCAACGTCTTCAGATTAAAGGCACTATGTTTTTCAACATAGACTTTAAATTCTTTGAACTTGGCAAATGCTTCATATTTTTCTCTCAAGAAATATACCCAAGTTTTTTTGGTAAAATCATCAACAAAAATCAGCATGTACCTTTTTTGTTCGACTGATTCAACCTCAACAGGGCCACATATATCTGTATGTACCAGCTCCAAAGGTTGCTTTGCTATTCTGGCTTTCCCTACTGGAAATGATTCTCGATGTTGTTTTTCAACGAGACATCCTTCGCATGGACGATCTGGACATTCGATTAAAGGCATGCCGGTCACCATCTTTTTCTGAACCAGTAGTTTTAGTCCACGAAAATTTAGATGACCGTATCGAAGATGCCACAGCCAGTTGTTGTCTTTTATCATCGCTTCAAAACTCAAGAGATTCTTCGTCTGAAAAGTCATGGGAAACATCCGGTTCTTCGTCATTTGCACCGTTGTGATCAACTTGTTGTTGACACCTCTGATGGTGCAAATTCCATTTTCAATGTGAACTTTGTGGCCTTTTTCGGAAAGTTGCCCAACACTTAGCAAATTCTAAAAAAGTCCCGGCACAAAGTAAACATCTACAATAGCAACATTAATACCATCTTTTGACTTGATATTAATGTTACCTTTGCCCATCACGAGAATTTTTTATTTATTCCCGAAGTTGACTTCACCACGACTCGTCTCATCCAATTGCGAGAATAATTCTTTCCGGTCAATCATATGATTGCTGCAACCAGTGTCTAGATACCATATGTTGGTATCTACAGTGCTTGAGTCATCCTTCGTACATGCTAACACCATGTATTCTTTAGCATCAGTGGTATGTGCGTGCTCCGCCTGCTCGTACGTCGCCTTTGCATGGCATTCGGATTTGTAATGTCCGAACTTGTTGCACTTAAAATACTTGACTTTTGATTTGTCACGTGTTTTAAATTTCCCGGTGAAATTGGAATTTCCACCTCTTCCTTGGCCTCCTCCGCGACCTCGACCTCCTTGATAGCTTCCTCGATTTGATGGAGCGATACGACTTTGCAAAGCTTGCTCGGGATATGAACCGACGGACTTCTGATTCATTCTTTGCTCATGCGAGCATAATGAACCCATCAACCGCTCCAACGTCATGGTTGATATATTTTGGCCTTCTTCGATTGCCGCAACAACGTAGTCAAATCTTTCAGTCAAAGACCTCAAGATTTTTTCTACGACTCGTACATCTTGGAGTGTTTCACCATTAACCCTCAATTGGTTAACGATGTTTTGTACATGATCAAAATACAAAGAGATAGATTCAGAATCATTCATGCGTAAAGACTCAAAATCACCTCGAAGTGTTTGAAGCCGAACTCTTCGAACACGATCGTCGCCCTTGTAGGATTTTTGCAAAATATCCCACGCTACTTTGGCGGTCTCGGCATTCGATATTTTTTCAAACATCGTCTCCTCCACGGCTTGAAAGATCGCATATAATGCTTTCTGATCTTTTTTCCTGGACTCCGCCAACGAATCCTTCTCCTCCTTTCTCATGGCATTGAATTCTTCGTTATTAGCTACTTCGATGTACCCATTCTCCACCAGGTTCCACAAATCTTGCGATTTGAACAAAACCTTCATCTGGACGGACCAGTTGTTGAAATTCTTTCCGTTCAACTTTGGAAGTTGAAATTGAACGAAACTTGTGGACGCCATAACTTGGCTCTGATACCAAATGTAGGAACCAAATAAAAAAGGAAGGAGGAATTTTGCGGAAGCTTGGAGGATTTAATTTGGAGAGAATAACAAAAATGCAAATGAGAGAGCAATACTACAAAATACCTTTGCCAAGGTTTTACTCAAAGAAAATCAAGCTTTGCTCTAAGCTTGTTCTTACAAGAACTCTCTCTCTCTCTCTCTCTCTCTCTCTCTCTCTCTCTCTCTCTCTCTCTCTCTCTATTTCTTCTCCTCCTTGATATGAAACTTACAAGAAAAACCACACATATTTATAGCCAATTCTATACCTAATTTTTGTCAAACTTAAATGTCTTTATTTGACTACACTTAATTTTATCAAACTCAAGCACACCTAAGTTGTCCATTTTTGACAATCAATAGTAAAAAATTGAGGCTTAAGCACACCTAAGTTGTCCATTAATAGTAAAAAATTGAGGCTTCTTCTTTTTTTGACTTTCTTCCAAAATGTATTTTAATATTTTCAATAATATGTGCTTTCCCATTTCCTTTTCAAATTACACTAAATTTAATAATTGATGGTTATGTTTATGGTGACGATGAACAAAATTATGAAGACATGATATACACGATAAAGAAAATGGAGAACTAATTGGTTGCATTTGTATTCACTACGCCTCCTTCCCTTGCTCTCTATAAATGCCCTTTGTCTTCTCTTAACTGCACCCTCAAACCCAAGTTCTCAAAGTTTTTACAGATTCGCCCAAGCCAAAAACCAGAAGCCTAATCGAGTGGCCTTTGGGTGCGATAGAGCTTTTGTTTACAATTTCATCATCATTCATGGCGGGACATGATAGCGTAAAAGTGATTTTACTAGTAAGTCTGTTGTTAATTTTAGACAATGCGTGTGTATGCTTGTGCAGAAACGAAAGCTCATCCGCCATTTGCTTCGAAGAAGAAAGGAATGCATTGCTCCAACTCAGACAAGGTCTCTCGAACGCATCTCCCCTTCTTTCTTCTTGGAACGGTGGAGATTGTTGCCGATGGACCGGAGTAAAATGCGACCGAGCAAACGGACATGTTGTCATGCTCCAGATTACATCGGGGTGGGAATCGTCATTACAACAAAATTTTCCCACATCTAGCGAATTGAACTCTTCTTTGCTCAACTTGAGATACCTTAGCTCCTTAGAGTTGAGTGGGTTCTTTTTTGAAAATGCGAGCATGCTAAAATTCATTGGCTCCATGAAGCAGTTGAGGTACCTTAACTTATCCAACTCTCTTGGTTTTGGAACTTTTTCTCTTGAATGGGGAAATCTCACCGAGTTGGAAGTCCTCGATCTCCATAATCACTATTTCATGGCTGTTGTCGAAGACATTCAGTGGGTTTCGCATCTTCATGCATTGAAATACCTTGACCTGAGCGGCCTGAGTTTTACCGGATCTGGAGACCCCATGCAGCTTATCAGCGTACTCCCATCTTTATCACATTTGAGCCTATCAGACTGCGGGTTTCGTAAACTTCACCTGCCTACTTCTCGTCATCTTCGTTACCTCGATCTTTCACGTAATTTTTTCCGAGGTCCTATCGCGAGCAATCTATTTCAAAACATGACTTTTCTCCAGCACCTTGATCTTTCAATAAGTTCTTTCAAAGGTCCGATCTTGAGCACTATATTTCAAAACATGACTTCTCTCCGGCACCTTGATCTTTCAGGGAATACGTTCGGAGTTTCCATCCCAAGCACTATATTTAATGGGATGACTTGTCTCCAGTTTCTTGGTCTTTCAGGGAGTTTTATCCAAGGTCCCATCCCCAGCACCATATTTGAGAATATGACCTCTCTCTGATACCTCGATCTTTCGTTGAACCTTTTCAACTCTTCAACGACAGGGTGGTTCGATAACTTGAGAAGACTTGTCTATCTCAATCTTGAAGAAAATCTTTTGCAGAGCATTGAAGGAGGGTTGTTCTCTTTCTTAAGGAACAAACCATACCTCCAGTCACTATTGTTGGGCCATAACGAACTTCATGACGAGATATTTTCAGTCCAGGGAAATTCTTCAGGGCTTATCGGGATAAAAATAGAGAGATTGGAGATTAATAATAATTTTCTTCGGGGTGCTTTTCCAGAGTGGCTGTTGTACTTGGAAAACCTCACAGTGCTTGACCTATCACATAATCAATTAACAGGGAATATTCCAGAGGCATTAGGAAGATTGCAAGTCTTATCGGTTTTAGAACTCAGCAACAATCTTCTAAATGGCACCATTCCACTCAGTCTCGGACAACTTCAAGATCTTCAGTATTTAGATCTTTCAGCAAATTCCTTGAGAGGAACACTTTCCGAAATCCACTTCTCCAAGCTCTCGAAGCTATCGTACTTGGATATCAGCGACAACTATATAGTTTTCACGGTGGATTCCGACTGGATACCGCCCTTCGATCTTTGGGACATTGGGATGAGGTCTTGTGAGTTAACTGAATTTCCGCAATGGATGAGAACGCAAGTCAATGCAATAGTGATAGATTTGTCCAATGCCTCCATCACGGGAGCTCTCCCAGATTGGCTAAGTCTCATGTCATTATCCCAGCTGAATCTCTCTTACAACCGAATAAATGGATCTCTTCCGAAATTTCCTTCTGATTTGTATTCGTTAGATCTCTCTCACAACTTAATCTCAGGACCTATTCCGCAAGATATTGGCCCTGGGATGCCTCATTTGGATTACTTGTATCTGAATGATAATCTTTTAAGTGGTCCAACACCAACCTCATTATGCGAGATGGAATATCTCACAGAATTGCATCTTGGAAGGAATGAATTAGCTGGCAAAATTCCTGCATGTTGGAAGCAGAACGCTTTTTTGAGTATCCTTGATTTATCATCCAACAAGTTGTCCGGAGTCATACCGAGTTCTTTGGGAAATTTAGTTGGGCTTGGGTCATTACACTTGAACAACAACAGTCTCCATGGAGGAATTCCTGTGACTATGAGCTATTGCAGGAACTTGATCATTTTGGATCTTGGGGAGAACAAAATTTCCGGAAGTATTCCACCTTGGTTTGGACCAAGCTTTCAGTTTCTACAGATTCTTAGACTGCGACAAAACATGCTCAACGGTAGTATTCCTCCACAGCTATGCTCACTCTCCGCACTGCAGATATTGGACATAGCCGTGAATAATCTCACTGGAGCGATTCCAAATTGTCTTGGCAATATGAAAGGAATGACACTGAACAAAGGCGTAGATGGAGGCAACTCACTCTCCATTGCTTCTGAGCCTGCACTCTCCCCTCCTTCTTGGCCTCCACCTCCACCTCCACCTCCACCTCCACCTCCACCTACGGCTTGGAATCAAGAGCATGTGGAGCAGGTTGTGAAAGGGATAGACCTTGACTACACAACACTTGATCTCCAGCTTATGGTCAATTTAGATCTCTCGAGCAACAAATTGATTGGGCAGATCCCTAGGGAACTTACCTTGCTCTCTGGATTGCGAGGCTTGAACTTATCCCACAACTTTCTTTCTAGAGGCATCCCGGCTATGATTGGAGACATGAAATCACTCGAGTTCACTTCATCTTTAGAACAATCACCTTTCAGGAGCAATCCCTCAGAGCTTTTCTGCATTTACATCACTGAGCAAGCTGAACTTGTCACAGAACAACTTCACGGGGCCAATTTCCAAGGCAATTAAATCCGGACCCTTCATGATCCTTCAGTTTATGCTGACAATCCTCTACTTTGTGGCGATCCTTTACCAAAGAAATGCCCCGGCGCGGAGACCCCTCAAGCGCCAGAAGAAGTTACTGATGAAGAAAGTAAGTTTGAGAAGGCAATGTTCTACGTAGTCATATTGCTCGGGTTTGCAACTGGGTTTTGGGGAGTCATTGGCGTTTTGGTGCGCAAGAAGAATTGGAGACGCGTCTACTACGATTATGTGGATCGTAAAATGGACATGGTCTACGTGATTGTTGCGGTGAAGGCAGCCAAGTTTAGAAGGAGATTCAGAAGAGCATAACAAGACTGTTCTCCACATCAGTCCGTCCAATCCATCATAGATCTCGTGAAGTTCTTGCTTTCTTGTTTAAGCAGATTCATCTTTGCAGTTGGCTTCGTATCTCCTTATAAGTAGTAGCCAGTATTTATGTTTTATTCTGTTTCAAGCTTGTCCGTGAAAAGCAGTACTCCGTGTTATCATACTCGTTACGTTTTTGCTTGTCAATGGTCTAAAATAATGTTAGCAATTCCATTTCATTGAAAAAAAGAGAGATTAAACGAGGGGGAAAAATGCAATGGACGCTTTAATCTTTCTTCTTCTTCTTCCTTTTTTTTTTTTCCCAAAAGTGGCTTTTCCGACCAAAAAGAAATTTCGACGAGCTCTCTCTCTCTCCTCCAACGGTTCTTCGGTCAAGTTGGGTTTATTGGGAAACGAGGAGTAATTAATATATGTTAAATATTTCAATGCTTTAAGCGTTCAAAATAAGTATGTAAGAGTACAGCAAAACCTCAAAAATTTAGCCCAGAGATAATTATTTTGTAACGTCAAGCACGAGTTTGAATTTCTCTTTTTCGGAGTTTGTGTTGTAAAGTTTTTGCAGCCGCGTGTAAGAGGGAAGTAATTTTATTCCTACGTGTTTTAATTTTCTTTTTGTGGGTTATGAGCTCCGTGAAAAATTGAACTTAAGAAAATTTTGGCTCGCCTCGTTCTGAGATAGAGCTCAATTGAGAGTTTGTAGCAGTGCTGTCTGTTGAATTTGGTCTAGATTACAGGTGCAAAGTTTAAATATTGATATAGTTAGTGCATAGATTATAGTATGGAGGCTTGATTAGTTTTTCTTTTTTTTTTCAGTTGGAAAAGTAAATTTATCAATAAACTCAAAAGTTCGAATACAAAAGATTAGAATCCGAATAAAGCAAAGCTTATAAAGTTTTTCGGACGGTTGAACCCCAATCATAAAGAAGGGATCAGTTATGGCAGATCTTTGCAAGCCAGTCTGCAAGTCGATTGGAATCTCTGCGACAATGGGCCAGCTTCTTATGTCATTGAATCCCAGAATCAAGGTTTCGGCCTTGTTGATCAGTGCCACCGGTTCCCACGAGGGCCACCAGCAACTTATATATCCCTGGAGTGTCTTGATTAGAAGCACACGGTCTGACGCCAACTCCATCTTCTGTTTAGTTCTTGCATGAAGAAGGTTCTTTAAGGTCTCGACCATGGCCATAGTTCCGTCTGCTCGCCAGAGCTCGATCTCACCATGCTCGTGAACCCTTATTCCGGCAAACACAGCTTATAACTCCGACCAACGTGTCCGGAGAGAAAGACCCTGTCAGTGTTGATTTTAAGGCCATTATCGGCCGGACCCTTCCAGATTCGAGGTAAGAGGCGCTCATCAACATTACCTGATTGGTAAAGCAAAGATTTTCCGCCAATGCAAAGCTGACGAGCGTCTTCACGTTTGGTTTTTGTTTGCGGAAGATGGAATCGTTTCTTTCTTTCCAGATGCACCAGAGTATAGTAACTAGGAGATCAAAACTTACTGAGGTATGAGTGAAGTTTAGTAGCCATTCATCAATTCGGCGAAGGCCAATGGGTGAGATCCTTTGATTTGTAGTGCTGGGTCCAGCCAAACTTGATGGGTCCAAGGGCAGAGCAGGAAGAGGTGTTCTACTGATTCTGGATGCTGCTCGCACAACTCACAGTTACTTTCCTTGACTATACCTCGCTTGACAAATTTTCCTTAGTCGGCAGAGCATTTTGACACATTCCCCATAATAAAAAGCAGATCTTTCGGCTTGTATTAGCCTTCCAGATCTTAGTCGAGAGAGAGCGAAGGAATTGATGCGATGAAGAGGCTGTGGCTTTACTGTTCCCATCTTCCATCTCCCTTGTTGTATTGTAGCCACTAATTGCCTGTTCTGGTGTTAGTCCACACCATTTTATCCTCCTTTTCTTGCAGTCCCAGTGGAATTGAGAGAATTTCCCTGGTTGTACTCTCATCGAACATATTCTTAATAAGCTGTTCATTCCAAGCTGGGATTTCCCTAGCAATAAGCGCTGCAACCTTCTTCGGTTCATTCCTGTTTGCAGGTCCTCCTATAACTCCTCTAGGTACCCATTTGGTTTCTCTGATAGCGATCTTCTCCCCATTCCCAGCAGCCCACCTCAATGATGGTAGGATTGAATCTCTGTCCATAAGGATACTTTGCAAACCCCACGAAGGTTGAAACCCTTTCTTGCTGACTCAAACACAGAATGAGGAAAGTAAAGACCTTTTAAAATTTGGCTCCATAAATAAGAGGGAGATTGAGTCAGCCGCCAAGCCTGTTTTCCTAGCATGGCTTTGTTGAAGGCAACTAGGTCCCTAAAGCCTAATCCTCAGTTATCTTTTCTAGTTTTGAGAATCTCCCACCTTTTCCAGTGTAATCGTGCTTTCTCTTCACTGGTTTTCCACTAGAAATTTGCTATTCTCTTCTCAATACTCTTGCAAATAGAAACTGGAATTTTGAAAACTGACATAGCGTATTGTGGGAAAGCCCCCATTACTGCTTTAGGCTCCATTTATTTCACGGAAAAGGTGACAACTTTCGGAAAACATTTTTCAGGAAGTCATTTTTCAAGAAAATAACAATATTTTTCGGTGTTTGGCTAATACTTAAAAATGAACTGGAAAACAATTTCCGTCGTTTGTCAAGGAATTGATTTTCGGCGATCGGCAGGCTGCGACGGCTGTCGACCGGTGACCGATGGCTATGGTGGCAGCGATGACCGGTGGCGACGGCAGCAACCAGCAATCGGCAGTGGCGGAGGAAGGAACGACGCGCAAGGAGGAAGAACGAGAAAAGAAAAAGAAAGAAGTGTGAAAGAAATAAGGAAGAAAAGATAAGAAAAATATTTTCCTCTTTTCAAAATGAGGAAAACGTTTTCTGTACTTTTCAAAGAGATTTTTTCATAAAAGGAAAATGTTTTTCAGGATTAGCCTATTTTTCGCCTCCTAAACGTTGGAAATCCGGAAAATATTTTCAGGAAGTTCTTTTCCGTGCAACAAACGGATTAATGAGAACATCCTTTCTAGCCTTTAATAACATTTTTTCCTTCCACCCTTCCAGCTACGAATTCACTCTAGCTAATATCCAAGCAAACATTTGTTTCTTCATTTCTATCTAGTCGGACAGAATCCCAAGGTACGTTACCTTTTTTTTTTTTTTGGGATGAGGATTTCAACGAGAAGGTCCCATCCCGAGCCCTATATTTCAAAATATAACTTCTCTCCAGTACCTTGATCTTTCATGGAACATTTTGAACTCTTCAATACCAAGGTGGATCAATAACTTGGTAAGTCTTGTCAATCTCAATCTTGAAGGGAATCTCTTGCAAAGCACTTAAGGAGGGTTGTTTTGCTTCTTAAGGAACAAACCATTCCTTGAGTCAAGATGGTTGGGGCATAATGAAATTCATGAGGAGATAATTGCAGTCGACCGATATTCTTCAGGGCTTATCAAGAATAATTTGGAGTGACTGGAGGTAAATAATTACCTTCTTCAGGGCGCTTTGCCAGAATGGATGGAGCACCTGAAAAACCTAGCAATACTTGACCTATCACATAATCAAGTACATGGAACTATCCCTCATCATATGGTTGGTTATGCTTAGAACGACTGATTCTTTCTTATAACCAATTAATAGGGAATATTCCAGAGGCGTTGGAAGATTGCCAGTCTTATCGTTTTTAGATCTCAGTAACAATCTTCTAAATGGCACCATTCCTCATAGTCTCGGACAACTTCAAGATCTTCACTATTTAGATCTTTCAGCAAATTCCTTGAGAGGAACACTTTCTGAAATCCACTTCTTCAACCTCTCCAATCTATCCTACTTAGATATCAGCACCAATTATTTAGCTATCAAGGTGGATTCCAACTGGATACCGCCTTTCAATCTCTTGTACATTCGGATGATGTCTTGCGAGTTCAAAACAGAATTTCCCTAGTGGATAAGAACGCAAGTGAATGCATTTGAGATAGCTTTGTCCAATGCCTCCATCGCAGGAGCTCTCCCAGATTGGCTAGGTCTCATGTCATTCTACTTCATGAATCTCTCTTACAACCAAATAAGTGGATATCTTCCGAAGTTTTCTTCGAACCTGTAGTCGCTAGATCTCTCTCACAACTCAATCTCAAGACCTATTCCACAAGATATTGGCCTAGGGATGCCTCGTTTGGATTACTTGTATCTGAATGATAATCTCTTAAGTGGTCCAGTACCAACCTTATTATGCGAGATGGAATTGTTTACGTTGCACCTTGGAAGGAATGAATTAGTTGGCAAAATTTCTACATATTCCTGGAAGCAGAACCCTTTTTTGAGTATCATTGATTTATCATCCAACAAGTTGTCTAGAGTCATATCAAGTTCTTTGGGAAATTTAACTGGGCTGTGTCGCGACCCTAAAAATTTTCGAATCGGTGGAAAATTTCCAGGTTAACGGATTATCAGGTTAATTAAATTGACTAACCTAATACTGACCCTTCCAAACTCTACCAAATCACAACTTTGGTTTTTGTTCAAATGATTTCAGAATTTGGAGTCGCTACTAATCATTTTTGTTAGGTCGATTAGAAACCTAAGTAAATTAGTGGGAGAACTAAATTACTTCTACGAACCAGAGATTATGAGTTCGGGGACTTGGTTACACTAATTAATTAAAACTAATGCCCTTTCGGTACCTTAATTTCATGGATATCATAATTTGGCAACTCAGGCTTGGTTTACTCCTAAGGTTCTAGTGAGATGATCTCTTTTTATATTTTCACTTTTTAGATAAAATGCATGTGAATGACATTTTTTAATATCTTCAAAGCATTAAAAATTCCCTAAAGCCGAAAGAGAGAGTGAGCTAATGACTTCTGTGCAGTGTTGTGACCTCCAGCAGGTGGCTCGGCCTACTCATTCTGGAGTCTGATGATTCAAAAATTAAATTGCGGAGAGTAAATTTAGCAAATAAAGGACCTCCAACAGGGATGCTCTACCTTAGCTTGGCCTACCCTTTCTTGGGTTTAATGGTGCAAAAATTAAATTGCAGAAATTAAATGTGGTAAATAATGGACCTCCAACGAGGGATTCGGCCTTAGCTTGGCCTACCCATTCTGGGGTTTGATGGTACAGAAATTAAATGCAGTAAATAAAGGGCTTCCAACGACGGACTTGGCCTTAGCTTAACCTACCCATTTTGGGGGTTTGATGGTACAAAAATTAAATTGCAGAAATTGAATGCGGTAAATGAAGGACCTCCAACGAGGGACTCGACCTTGGCTCGGCCTACTCATTCTAGGGTTTGATGGTACAAAAATTAAATTGTAGAAATTAAATGCGGTAAATAAAGGGCCTCCAACGAGGGACTCGGCCTTGGCTCGGCCTACCCATTCTAGGTTTTGATGGTACAGAAATTAAATTGCAAAAATTAAATGCGATAAATAAAGGACCTCCAACGAGGGACTTGGCCTTGACTCGGCCTATCCATTCTGGGGTTTGATGGTACATAAATTAAATGCGGTAAATAAAAAACCTTCAACGAGAGACTCGACCTTGGCTCGGCCTACCCATTATGGGGTTTGATGGTATAGAAATTAAATGCAGTAAATAAAGGCCTCCAGTGGATGGGTCGGCCTTTCCATTTTGGGGTTTGATATTGCAGAGATTAAATTGCAGAAAGTAAAGTACAAGAGATCTTTACACCACCAAGTATGGGGCAGAATCTGTCGTAATTTGGGATTCGGATCTTTTAAGTAAAAAATACAGAAAATTGCAATACGAATACGACATGTGAATATGACACGGTATAATCGAAATTTAAATCAATCCATTGAGGTAACGACATTCTCGAAGATTTTAATGGTTAGGATCATTACTTGATTTGACGGATTTGACTGCCGAATTCGGACCTATGTCACCTTATGGATCAAGATTGCAGCTCAAATGTCGGGAATGAACTCGTGACTTGTGTTGATCAGTAGAGAAATTAATGATGGTAACCCTTATATTTAAACTCCCACCATTTTCAAGACTCTCTTTTGGAAAAGAATTATCTCTTTTTTTTTCTCTCTAATTTTTCTTCAATCTCCCAAAACACTCTCAAACATTTCAAATTTTTTCTCCCCAAAAATCCCCCTCCAAACTCTCATCTTCCTCCTTTTATAACCCACTCATTTATCTCTCATTCTAATTTCTCCACTAACTCTACTCCAATTCTAATTTCTCTACTAACTCTTCTTCATCTTTATCTTCTTTTCTTCATCTCTATCTCACATTTTAATTTTTTTACTAGCTCTTCTTCATCTTCATCTCCCTTTCTCCATATCTATCTCTTATTCTGCTAACTATTCTTCATCTCCATCTTCCCTTCTCTATATCTATCTCCCATTCTACTAACTCTTCTTCATCTTCATCTTTCATTCTCTATTCTCATCTTATTTTCTTTATCTATTCTTCTTCATCTCCTCCTATCCATCTCATCTTTTCCATCTTCCATTCTCTATTCTAATTTCTCCACTAACTCTTCTTTTTGTTATTTGCAAAATAATCCCTCAAATGTTAGGTATTTGCACTCTAATCCCTGAGATTTTAAGTATTTGTAATTCAATTCCTAGAGAAATATTTCCTTAAGTCCAAATCTCCTCACAATTTTCGACACACCTCTCCTATACTTAGTCAAAATTCACCGCATGTCAAATTTAAGCTCATTTCTTGCCGCTGAAAATAATGCAAAATTTAATTAAAGCTATTTTGCAAAATTGAGTCATTCTGGGTATAATTAGACCAAGATGAAAATTTAAAATACTAGAGAACAATGTCACAACTCCTAAAAGTGAAAAATGAAAATAAATTGACTAAAATTAAATTTTTTAGGACCGATTCGAGATTATGCTCGTGAAGGAATGCACGACCCCGAATTGGATTTTTTAAATTTGCGATGGCCAACATGAAAAGGGATTTAAAAGAAAAATATTGACTATTTTTATGTATTTTTGTGGCCTCAAATGCTATTATTTATTAAACATTTTCCTAATTTCTAAAAAATATATAAAAAATAAAAAAAATACAAAAAATTATTTTTTTCTTCAAAAATAGTTGCCTAAGCTTGGCCAAGGCTTCCAAAGTTGATTTTGTAATTTTCTCACTTTTTTCTTGATTTTTTTATGAATTTTTGAAAATACAAATACCGAAAAATATTGAAAATATGAAAAATCATTTTTTTTATCAAAATTGTTTTTCTAGGCTTGGCCAAGGTCCCCAATATTTTTTTTTAATTTTATGAATTTTGATGAATTTTCTATTAATTTTCAAAAATAAAAATACAGAAAAATACTGAAAATATGAAAAATCATTTTTGGTCAAAATTGATTCTCTAAGCTTGACCAAGGTTCTCAAAGTTGATTTTTTTAATTTTACAAAATTTTATGGATTTTTTTATTAATTTTAAAAGAGAAAAGATGATTAAAAATCAGGTATCAACAGGCTGGAGTCAATACACTTCAACAACAACAGTCTCCATGGAGAAATTCCTGTGACTACGAACAATTGCAGGAATTTGATCATTTTGGATCTTGGGGAGAACAAAATCTCTGGAAGTTCTCCACATTGGTTTGGACCAAGCTTTCAATTTCTACAGATTCTTAGACTGCAAGAAAACATGTTCAGTGGTAGTATTCCTTCACAATTTTGGTAGTGAATAATCTGAGAGGAATGATTCCAAATTGTCTTGGCTATATGAAAGGTATGAAACTGCAAAAAAGCGTAGATGGAGGCGTCTCACTATCCCCTGAAAAAAAGTATAACATCACTTCACTAGAGTGGAATCAACAGCGCACAGACCTTGACTACAGAACACTGGATCTAGAGCTCATAGTCAATTTGGATCTTTCAAGCAGTACATTGATTGGGCCAATCCCTGAAGTCTTGCCCTGCTTTCCACATCGCAAGGCTTGAACTTATCCCACAACTTTCTTTCTAGAGGCATCCCGGCTATGATTGGAGACATGAAATCACTCGAGTTCACTTCATCTTTAGAACAATCACCTTTCAGGAGCAATCCCTCAGAGCTTTTCTGCATTTACATCACTGAGCAAGCTGAACTTGTCACAGAACAACTTCACGGGGCCAATTTCCAAGGCAATTAAATCCGGACCCTTCATGATCCTTCAGTTTATGCTGACAATCCTCTACTTTGTGGCGATCTTCTACAAAGAAATGTCTTGGTGCAGAGGGCCCTCAAGTGCCACAAGAAGGTACTAATGAGGAAAGTAAGCTTGAAAAGGCGATGTTCTACGTAGTCATAATGCTCGGGTTTGTGACTGTGTTTTAGGGGGTCATTGGAGTTTTGGTGTAGAAGAAGAATTGGAGACGCGTCTACTTTGACTATGTGGATTGTAAAACAGACATGGTCTACGTGATTGTTGCGGTGAAGGCAACTGAGTTGAGCGTGAGATTGAGAAGAGAATAACGGGCCCGTTCTCCAAATCAATCAGTCCAATCCTTCACTGATCTCCTGAAGTTCTTGCTTTCTTGTTCTAGCAGAATCATTTTTCTTGTTGGCTTGTTTCTCCCTATGAGTAGTAGCCAATTTTTTGTTTTCTTTGCTTTCAAGCTTGTCCGAGCAAGCAAATCTCAGCGCTTTAGGAGTACTTCGTGTTGGAACACTAAAAATATCATTTTGCTTATCAATGGTGTTAAAGTAAAACTATGTTAGCAATCCCATTTCATCGTGTTTATGCTTTTGCTGCTTATTGTAGGTTGAGTGTATACAACAGCAGGACATGAAATTGTTAATGGCATGTAAACAAAATCACAAATGAAGGACTCGCGAAAGTGTCGAAAGAATTTGACACACGGAGAGTATAGAAATCGAATCACTCAACATATTAACAATGACAGATCATTGAAAAAATGAAATTGTTCTCATTTTCTTCTCTTTTATATTTAATCTCATTGTTTGAGACCAACCCATTTTCCAATCATGGGAAAATTGAAAATCCATTATTGATAGTTCTTTTGAAGTTGTTCGTAATTTACAATTCCATTGGTTAAAAAAGTATGATCCAGTAGCTTGCTTGTCATGGTTAGTCCCCAACATTATCATGAATTACTGTTTGGTTTTATTTATAAGAAAAAAATCAAACTCAAGAAAATTTAGGCCTGCCTCGCTCTTAAATGGAACACGATTGAGAATTCACAATAATGTTGAACTTGGTCTAGATTATAGGTGCCATGTTTAAGTACCGTATAGTAATAAAATTACTGTGTCGATTATAATATGGAGACTGCGATCTTTTTAGTATATTTGTCAATTAGTTTTATTCTGCGAACTCGTCATGTGATATAATTCCAAACCATGTGACGATTTTTCCATGATAGCGGACTGTATTTTGAAAAGTTGACCCTCGTATGAGGGTGTCATCTAAGTAGGTTGTCTGTAACGAATTCACTGCCACGTGCATGGTTGTTATTTTGTTTTACTCTGACGAATCTCGTCTCGGGCCATCTTCTTGGTCCTTTCTTTACTATTAAGCATTAATTAACTTCTCACATCTCCTTTTTACTGTTGAAAGGCAAGTTATATCTTTTAAATATCTGATAATTCAAAAATACCCTTGTGCACCTAAACTCCTCACGATGAATGAGAAGAATCTTTACATTTCTTGAATGGCATGTGAAATGTTTTACAATCAGAGTTAGCTACAGCAGAGAGTTGGTAAACTTTTCTCTGCTGAGTTATCTCCGTTCAGCTGAAAGATTTGACCCAAGAGAACATTCTTGGACCAAAATTGGAAGCTTGACCACAAAGAGGGGCTGCCATTCACCGGTCTCGCCGGATGAAAAACTGTAAGTGCACCTGTATGTTCCTTTTGATCCTAGTTGTTCAATTTTGTTTGATCAGATTTGCGTGTAGATGCTGGAAAAGCATGTCATATTCTTCCTTGAAGTGGATATGATACTGTTTCACGTCTGTGCTTCTTGGGCATTTAATATTAAGTAGTTTGTCATATCCACCTCAATTGGTACTTCATGATTCTCGTATAATTTTATTTTGCAGCCAGACATTGGACTCTCTGAGTTCTCATATAATCTGTCAACCAAATTGCTCATCCGGATTGCTTCTGGAGCGTCTTTTAACTTACGTCTCAACTGATATCCTCACGGGTTGAATGTTTCAAGGAGGGCAAGAGTTGGCGTAAAACGATTGTGAGTGCTTCTTGTCTGCCATTGTCCTGTGAGAGAAGCTTCTTTTAGCAGAAACGTTTCCTCCATTTTTTTGTTAACAGGTTGCATATATCTTTTGACACATGAAGTCGATCGGTGTTAGAGAGAAACATTCTGTGTATTGTTCACAACCAGGGGGAATGGAGAAAGATGATAGGAATGTACAGATGAATTCTATCTTGCTCGTATCACAAGAGGCCTTCTTTTGTTCTGGCGCACTTGCGCTCTTAGTTATAAACAAATGCTTATAATTAGGGGTAAGCGGTTCTAGGTTCCATGTACATTCCATACAGGTTCAACTTGAAACTTAAAATCTACTTGTCGTAGCAAATTTTTCATTTTTTAGAATCTGAAACTTACCTTGTATATCCCGAAACTTGAAACCTATGATAAGCTGAGTATCTATGGTCTATTCAGGTTCCATCTATATTTTTAATTGAAAGATTGCAATGAATTATCACTTTTAATGGCCATCATTTGCTTCTACAATTCACTTACTATAATTTATATTTAGAGCAGGAATAAATATGATACATTAATTAAGTAGAAATCTCATTCATAAATATTCTTGGAAATTGAAGCTCAGACTAATGACTTCAGATTACACGTTCATTTGACGCCATGGAAGACAACAAAATCGTGCAAAGACATATATGAAGGAAAAGATAAAAACTTGTTACAGGTTCCACCTATCTTGAACATACTTATCAGAATAGGTTCCTCAATTTTTAGAATCTGAAATCTACTCTGGATAGGTTCCCCACAAGTCCAGTTTCGAACTTGGAACCATACTCACCTGTTAAATATGTCTTGAATTTTATGTACTCGATTCGGTCCATCACCCAACCCGACATATTATTTGTGTGGCCCAAAAGTGAAAAAAAAAAAATTGAGATTTAGTTTGTGATGTGGAGGGTCGGGCCCAAGCAAACAAATCTTTATGGGGGTGCAAATAGATCTCCATGAGAGTTCAAGGGCGTCGCCTCCGAGGAAACTTTTTGAGGGCACTATTTATATTGCGGCAAGGTTTTGTTCTTTTTTAGGGTTGATGTTGATGTGATCGATCTCCAAAAAAAAATTATACTTTTTTTTATTAATAGTGAAATCTTGTTTTCCTCGCTCGTGGATGTAGATTACCTTGATCGAATTATATAAGTCCTTGTGTTCTGTGTTTGTTTTTCCTCGTTTGTTTTTTTTTTTCCAACATCACCCCTACTTATATTTTTGTCAAAGTACTCTTTCGTAATTCTTGATACCGTTGATATGAATCTCCTTTCATGAATAATCAAGAGTTGTGTATTCTAAATTCATGTATTCTCTCCAAGCTTCATTGATCATGAGTCAGATTATCCCACCGCATGTGTTATTAAGTCAAAGAGAAGAAGAATAAACAAGATTTCTTGGGTATTTTAGGGATGAGAATCAGTAAAGATTGATCATGTCCATGTTAGACTTTGAATCATGCTATTTTACATATTCCTCATATCACATTCCTATGCACACAATCCCCATCTTAAGAAAGTTAGAATTTCCCATGAATGGATGTTTCAATGCACATCAAGGATATCCAGGCATTACTATTATTTAATTGCTATATTTGCACAGTTTATTTTCCATTGGTCATATGTCGTAAATCGTAAAAGATCAAAATTATATCTTGCATGCTAGTAATTTTAGATAGGACTGTTCATGTACAAAATTACAAAAACATGTCTTGGGGTGCATGTAAAGAAACTTAGATTTATTTATATATTCTCACTGTATTAAGCAGATTTTTTCTCTTAGAATTGCATTGCATTTTAGATTGCATAAGGTTAATTCTTTTTTTTATGTCCATGGGCGCATTTTGGCAAATTACGGTGTTGAGTAAAGTCCCACATTCACTCTCGCCTTATGTGTAGCTCATGGGTCTTGTCTTGGGGCTTTATAATAAGACGTGGTAGAATGTTGCTTGATGTGGCTCGGGTTCATTTCCACCATTTATTTGTTTTATAATTTGACGGATTTCATTTTATTACTTGTGCACTTATGTGTGACTGTATAAATTTGGAAGTTTGGGGATGAAAATTAAAAGAAGATTGCATGAAACACCATTATATCAAAGGAGAAAGTGTATCGATAGAAGGCTATTGGTAAAACTTACGTAATCAAGTCTTTGTACCCACCAATTTCTAGTTCACAAAAATAATCTTGAACCTTTTCTCATCTTATTTGGGCTCAAACTTGTCAAATAGATGGGTCGGGTTGAAAATGATCTGATCCATATTGATCAATTTAACTCGTTGTGACTTATTTCTATTCAATACAAATCTAGCGACCCATGCCTGACCCACCATATACTTAACCCATTCCCAACACGACCCATATTGATAGACACTTTAATATTTAATCCAATTTAAAAAACTTGTTTGTTGTAGATTTCAATTTTTATTTTTATTTTGCCTTTTTTTCTCTAGGAAATCGCTGGATTTCTTTCTCCCTCCGCTGGTAGCTGATCGACGGTGTCTCGTGATAGACCAATGACTAGTTGTGGGCAGCGACTGACCACCTATGACGATGGGCGATGACTAACGATCAGTCGGCAAACGGAGACTGGATAGATCCCAACAAGCTTGAGGATTGCCCGATGTCGGCGAGGCTCGAATATCAAAAAATTCGTGACGCTCGCCTTGTGGCCTACGAGGGTTGCCGATCCTTGCCTAAAGTCGGCGAGGGTTGGCTGTCTGATTTCATCAAAGAAAAACGAAAAAAGAAAAGAAAATAAAAAATTATAAAAAAAATAAAAAACAAAAAATCAGTAAACTTTTTAAGACTCACTTAAGATAATAAAGTAATTCATTTGACCCATTTGAAACCCATTTAAGAATAATTAAGTTGTTAAATATCCCATTTATGACCAACCTAAGTTTGTTTTTCAAATTAAATGCAACTTACCATCTTCTCATCCTCCAACGAACAATTGATATCAACAAGAAAATTAAGAGAGCGTTCTTTCTAGACAAAAGAGTTATTCACCGGAATCGATTCGTAATCTGTGCATCTTATTTTTCCCTCTGGCCAACTTTCATCGTTCCTTCATAATAGACGTCCCATAGACGGACTTTGTAATAAACAAGGTGAGTTTATACTCAAAACCCATGATGAGCATTTGAGTAGTGGCCAAATTAGGCATTCTTTAGAATGGCATCATGCAAAGGAAAATGCAATCAGATGAATATAGATAGATAGACCCAAGTTGTCACATAGCATAACGACATAACCTCAAGACTTTTGACTTAGTACTTTCAGGTTTTGCACTGCAAAACATGGCCATTTGTGAAGTTTTCCACAAAAATGCTGGCTGGTCCAGTCCCACCTCAAGACTTTTGACTCGGTGCTTGTAGGTCTTGCACTGCAAAACTTGGCCATTCGTGAAGTTTTCGACAATAATGTCGGCTAGTCCAACCCCACCTCAAGACTTTTGACTCGGTGCTTGCGGGTCTTGCACTGCAAGAGTTGGCCATTCGTGGAGTTTTCGACAATAATGCTGGCTGGTCTAGCCGCACCTCAAGACTTTTGACTCGGTGCTTGTGGGTCTTGCACTGCAAAACTTGGCCATTCGTGGAGTTTTCCACAATAATGCTGGCTGGTCTAGCCCCACCAAATCGCATACATCTTGGTGCTACGACTCCTATTTCCTTGGCACATGTTTCAACTTCAAGCTGCAAGATAGTGAGGATGAGATAAGGAGACTATCCCACCATGAGTTTATTTATTTTTATTTTTTGGTCAGGTTCTATCTATTCTATTTTATTATATTATGCCAGGCCATACTATGTGTGCCACGTGCTGTATATATGTTGCAACCCTGCTCCCTCACTCACTCGTTCCCACTCTCAATCCCCTGAGAAGGTGGGGAATTAAACTCCCCACCTCCCCTTTCCAAGTGAAAAAGGTGGCTACTAAGGCAATCTTAAGTGATTATGCAATGTGACTTGAAGTAATTTGTGGACTTTCAATTTTTCCAAAGTTTGATTGAAATGCAGAGTGATGGTTGTGTTTTCCGATAATCATCAGATAGGGAAGATAACAAGGGACTTGTGAAAAGTGCAGAAACAATTCTACACAAGGCTTAATACACAACTATGCTTGGATCGCTTGCTCTTTGTATGACGCTTTGGATTTAAATCACTTGTAGTATTGTTCCTTTGGTCCCTTTCATACCGAGTCTCAAGGGTTTTTTCCTTTGACGTATAGGCAAGAACTTTCTTGATAATGCTCTAGCCTGAACATGCTTAACTTTGGAGTTCTGAATCAAAACTTGATGTTCCGTCAAAAGATGCCTCCTTGAATAATATTTTTACATATATATTCCGGAATAGGTTACTCCAGTTCGATGTTAGTAATTTTAGATAGGTCTATTCATGTACAAAATTACCAAAATATGTCTTGAGGTGCATATAAAGAAACTTCGATTTAGTTATATATTCTCATTGTATTAAGTAGATTTACTCCCTTCGAATTTATTCTCTTAGAATTGCATTGCATTTTAGTTTGCACAAGGTTAAATTTTTTTTTTTTATGTCCATTGGCTTATTTCAGCAAATTACATTGTTCATTAAAATCCGATAGTCACTCTCGCCTTATGTATAGCTCATGGGTCTTGTCTTGGGGCTTTATATTAAAACGTGGTAGAATGTTGCTCGATATGGCTCGGGTTCATTTCCACCATTTATTTGTTTTATAATCATTGCAAGTTATCCCACGTGTGTTGACACCTGATTTTTAATCATTTTTTATATTGCTAAAGTAATAAAAAAATTCATAAAAATTCATAAAATTGAAAAATCAACTTTGGGGACCTTAGCCAAGCCTAGGGAACCAATTTTGACCAAAAAATAATTTTTCATATTTTCGATATTTTTCGATATTTTTATTTTCGAAAATTCATAAAAACAAAAAATTAAGAAAAATGAGAAAATTGAAAAATCAAGTTTGGAGCCTTGGCCAAGCTTAGGCAACTATTTTCGAAAAAAAAAATAAGTTTTTGTATTTATATATATTGTTTATATATTTTAGAAATTATGAGAATATTTAATAAATAATAGCATTTGAGGCTACAAAAATATATAAAAATAGTCAATATTTTTATTTTATATCCCTTTTCATGTTGGCCATCACAAATTTAAAAAATCCAATTCGGGGTCGTGTATTCCTTCACGAGCATAATCTCGAACCGGGCCTAAAAAATTCAATTTGAGTCAATTTATATTCATTTTTTCACTTTTAGGAGTTGTGACATTGTTCTCTAATATTTCAAATTTTTATATTGGCCCAAATTATACCCAGAATGACTCAATTGTGCAAAAGGGCTTTAATTAAATTCTGCATTATTTTCAGTGGCAAGAAATGAGCTTAAATTTGACATGTGGTGAATTTTGACTAAGTATAGGGAAGGTATGTCATAAATTGTAAGGAGATTTGGACTTAAAGAAATATTTTTTCAGGGACTAAATTATAAATACTTAAAATTCAGGGACTAGAGTGCAAATACCTAACTCTTGAGGGATTATTTTACAAATAACAAAAAGAAGAGTTAGTGGATAAATTAGAATAGAGAAGGGAAGATGGAGAAGAGGAGATGAAGAAGAGAAGTTGGAGAAGAATGGATGGAGAAAATAAAATAAGAATAGAGAAGAGAAGATGGAGATGAAGAAGAGTTAGTAGAGAAATTAGAATGGAAGATAAGAATAGAGAAGGGAAGATGGAGATGAAGAAGAGTTAGTGGAGAAATTAGAATGGGAGATAAATATGGAGAAGGGAAGATGAAGATGAAGAAGAGTTAGTGGAGAGATTAGAATGTGAGATAGAGATGGAGAATGGAAGATGAAAATGAAGAAGAGTTAGTGGAGAAATTAGAATGGGAGATAGAGTTAGTGGAAAAATTAGAATGGGAGATAGATGAGTAGATTATAAAAGAAGGAAGAAGTGAGCTTGAGAGAGGAATTTTTTGGGAGAGAAAATTTTGGATGTTTGAGAAGGTTTTGAGAGATTGAAGAAAAATTTGAGAGAGAAAAAAAATACCAAAAGAGAGAGAATTTTGAAGATGATTGGAGTTTAAAGTTAGGGGTTATCATCACAAATTCTTTCATCGATCAACATAAATCAAGAGTTCATCCTCATCAACGAGCAAACAAATTCGAGCTAAGTGTTTTTTTATTTATTCATTTATTTGTGGTTTTAGTCGCAAATTAGCACAAATTGTATACACTTTCTCCTACCTCCATTTTTCCCATATTTTATGTCAGGAGAAGGATATCTCTACGTCAACGGCAAAAAATCTCATAGAGATGCAAAAATCGCCCAAACAAGCTCCTAAGCTGTCCACCGATTTCTCAGTTGATTTGTGACTAAAAGTCCCTCTTAATTCAAAAGAGACTCTCTATATTGGGAACATAGAGAGCGAAAATCAATTATAGAAATCCCTCCCAAAAAAATGTGAGATAAGTACTCTTTCCACTCTTCTGGTTTTAGGTGCAGATTGGCATATATTTTGTATACCGACACTTCACTCTATTTTATGTCAGGAAGCCGCAGCTCTATATCAATGGTCAACCCTATAGAAGCACAAAATCGGCTTGGAGGAGTCCTCAAGCGCGCACAAATTTCAAATTGTTGAATCAATTCGTTATATTTTATTTTAAAGAATTCATACCCCAGAATGGAGAGGACAAAGTCCATCCGCAATTTAAATACCTGCACCATAAATCCCAAAGGGAAGAGCCAAGCCAATGCTTAGCCTCCCATTTGAGGTTTTTACTTACAGTAGTTAAATACCTGCAACTTAAATACCTGTACCTTAAATCCCAAAGGGAAGAGCCAAGCCAATGCTTAGCCTCCCATTGGAGGTTTTTACTTACAGTAGTTAAATACCTGCAACTTAAATACCTGTACCTTAAATCCCAAAGGGAAGAGCCAAGCCAATGCTTAGCCTCCCATTGGAGGTTTTTACTTACAGTAGTTAAATACCTGTAACTTAAATACATGTACCTTAAATCCCAAAGGGAAGAGCCAAGCCAATGCTTAGCCTCCCATTGGAGGTTTTTACTTACAGTAGTTTAAATACTTGCAACTTAAATACCTGTACCTTAAATCCCAAAGGGAAGAGCCAAGCCAATGCTAGGCCTCCCATTGGAGGTGTTTATTCACTGTCATGTACTTCCTATAATTTAATTTTTGAATCATCAAACTCAAAAGATGAGTAGATCGTAATACTGCACAGAAGTCGTTAACACACTCCCTCTTTCGGCTTCAGGGAATCTTTAACACTTAAAAAATATAACAAATAAAAATATATACCATCCATGCATCCTATTTAAAAAATGAAAACACAAAAGAGAATACCCTACTAGAGCCTTAGGAATAAACCAAGCCTGAGTTGCCGAATTAGGATATCTATGAAATTAAGGTACCGAAAGGGCATTAGTTTTAATTAACTAGTGTAACCAAGTCCCCGAGCTCATAATCTCTGGTTCGCAGGAATAAATTAGTTCTCCCGCTAATTTATTTAGGTTTCTAATCGACCTACCAAGAACGATTAGTGGCGACTCCAAATTTCAAAATCATTTAAACAAAAACCAAAGTTGCGATTCGGTAGGGCTTGGGAGGGTCCGCGTTAGGTTAGTCAAATCTAATTAACCTAATAATCCGTTAACCCATTTAAAATTTAAAAATATTTTTAGAGGGTCGCGACAACGTGGCATACTGTCACGTCAGCGATTTCCATCGAAAATAGGTCGGAATGACTACATTGAAATTTCAAGTACATATTAGGATTAAATTGGTAATATTAAAAAATTTATGACGGAAATGGCATTTGTACAAAAGTTTATGACTCATTGGACATTTTTCCCAACTTTGACAATAAACCTACGATGTGGAAAGTTACAATTTACCCCTCAAAAAAAAATTTTGTTTGGATTTCTAGCTTTGTCTGCAGAGGCCTGAGGTGTTATTGACCAAAATAACCCCAGCTACATAGTTGATGAAGCTTTTTTTTTTTCGTAAAAATAAAAATAAGGAAAACACATAGTGGTCGCATGGTTTTATTTTGTTAAAAAAAAACTTATTTCATTAACTAGGATAGAGTTTGGGACAAGTCCAAAAGACAGTACAAGGGATTAGACGGCCAGTCCGAAGGAAGAGTCTTTTCGTGGCAGGTTTTGACAATCCAGTCCACTAAATGATTTGCCTCTCTTGGACAATGGGCTATTCGGACGGAATGAGTTAATGTATTTTCAGTTTATGCTTAACGATCATGCAGATAGAAAATTTAGCAACTGTAGCAAAAAACCAAACTTCAGGGAGGTAATTTGCAACTTTCCGACAATTTGAGGGCTATTTGGAAAAGTGCTAGAGTCAATGGGCGAGGCGGGAATTTATTGGTTTTCAAATTTTGAGGTAATTGTGCAACATTATCATCCTCCGATTAACAATTGATATCAACCAAAAAATTCAAGAGAGCGTTCTTTCTACCCAAAAGAGACATTCGTGAGAATTGATTCATAGTGTATCCTATCTTCTTTTTTCCCTCTTGGTACCTCTCATTGGCCCTTCATAATAAACATCCTATAAATGCACTTCGTAAAAAGAAATGTGAGTTTATACTAAAACTGCATGATAAACATTGGAGTAGCAGTCAAATTAGGCATACTTTACGTTGCAGAATCAAGCAATTGAACAATAAAATAGCTAGAATAAGAAAATAAATTGAACACCAGGTTTATGTTGTTCGGTCGTGGAGAACTACGTCCAAGGAGAGTGTAGTAACGAATTTCATTATAGGTCAAGCGAAACAACGAATATTACAAACCATGCTCACGTCACTCGAACACTCTTAATATTGTTCAGCCTCAATTATATCCAACAACCTACAAGTGTTTACCCCGCAATCCTCACGAAAGAATTCATAAATCTTACTCCACAAGATTTAACGGGCTCAAACACTAGGGATGTAATTCACTAGCAGAAGATCATCTTTGATACTCTTGACAAAAAAAAAATCTGCTTCTTATTTATAGGCAAAGGTTGGATCCACAATAGGAAACCTTCTCCAACTACAAAATCATCAATTACGATGCCTATTCAAGATAGGAAACCTACTTGAATTGAGAAACTTTTCTTTTTCCGGCTTAAATTCAAGACATATTTTCAACACTTTAGAATTTCCATTTATCCAAAGGAAAAAGCCACTAGATGAATATAGACAGACCCAAGTCGTTGCATAGCATAACGACATGGACCTCAAGGCTTTTTGAATTGGTGCTTGCGGACAAAAATGCAACTAGATGAATGTAGATAGACCCAAGTCGTTGCATAGCATAACGACATGGACCTCAAGGCTTTTTGAATTGGTGCTTGCGGACAAAAATGCAACTAGATGAATGTAGATAGACCCAAGTCGTTGCATAGCATGTGGACAAGGACCTCAAGACTTAATCTAGGGGATGTCACAAGGCATACTTTAGAATTTGCATTTATGCAAAGAAAAATGCTACAAGATATAGACAGACAGACAGATCCAAGTCATTGCATAGCATAATGGACCTCAAGGCTTTTGACTTGGTACTTGCGGGTCTTGCATTGCAAAACTTGGCCATACTTGAAGTTTCCCACAATCATGCTAGCTGGTCTAGCCCCACCAAAGTGCATACATCTCGGTTTGCTATGACTTTGTTAACGTGTCATTGTTTGCTTGGCTTATAGCACGGGGCAAAGCCAAGCACTTGCTTTGTCTCGTAAATATAGACCCAAGTCGAAGTACACCTCAAGAAATATATTAATTCTAAGATATGACAGAAAGTTGATGATGTTCATTACACCCTTAAATCTCCACCATCACCAAATGAATACTCCTTTTGAGGGTTTGATTCTTGTTATCTTGGGCTAAAGGATTATGATAACTATCGCGTACTTGTCATTAGTGTGAGTTTCCAAGAATAAATGGAACAAGACTCCCAATACAATAATCGAGGGCTGCCGTGTTCGCAAGGGTTGAAAGGTGGATTTCAACTAATATAAAAACAAGAACTCATCATTCATTACGTTGTTGTCACCTTATTAAATAAGCGAGAAAATCAATTTCTATCTGATCAAGACCCACAACGCAATAGTGCAGCACAACTAGAACAAGAGATTTGAAAGACCACGTGATGTTTACTGGATCCAATTTGCACACATTCTAGCCTTTTTCGATGACTGGATGATGGGTTTTCATTTAGCTAATAAATCGAAAAGTGTGATTTTGAAATCAATCTTACTGCCGTGCCGTTTATTTGGGGGCATATGCATGTTGCCAATGTGGGCCTTGACTCCATCGGGCCGCTCGAATGGTGATGGAAAATCAACCGTGCGGGACCATCTTTGAAGTACTCCATCAATATCTGTGAGCAGACAAATCCATGTAATATAGTCAATATATGTTCCTTAACATGACAATCTCCAAGTCGTAGAATATGCGTTTTCCCATTTCCTTTTTAAATTACGCTAAATTTAATAATTTATGGCTATGTTTATGGTGACGATGAACAAAATTATGAACACATGATATACACGATAAAGAAAAAGGAGAACTAATTGGTTGCATTTGTATTCACTACCCCTCCTCCCCGTGCTCTCTATAAATGCCCTTCGTCTTCTCTTAACAGCACCCTCAGAACCAACTTCTCAAAGTTTTTACAGATGCGCCCAAGCCAAAAACCAGAAGCCTAATCGAGTGGCCTTTGCGTGCGATAGAGCTTTTGTTTACAATTTGATCATCATTCATGGCGGGACATGATAGTGTAAAAGTGATTTTACTAGTAAGTCTGTTGTTAATTTTAGACAATGCGTGTGTATGCTTGTGCAGAAACGAAAGCTCATCTGCCATTTGCTTCGAAGAAGAAAGGAATGCACTGCTCCAACTCAGACAAGGTCTGTCAAACGCACCTGCCCTTCTTGCTTCTTGGAACGGTGGAGATTGCTGCCGATGGACCGGAGTAAAATGCGACCGAGCAAATGGACATGTTGTCATGCTCCAGATTACATCGGGATGGGAATCGTCATTGCAACAAAATTTTCCCACATCTAGCGAATTGTGGCAATCGTCATTGCTAATAAATTTTCCCACATCTAGCGAATTGAACTCTTCTTTGCTCAACTTGAGATACCTTAGCTCCTTACAGTTGAGTGGGTTCTTTTTCGAAAATGCGAGCATGCTCGAATTCATTGGCTCCATGAAGCAGTTAAGGTACCTTAACCTGTCCAACTCTTTTGGTTTTCCAACTTTTTCTCTTGAATGGGGAAATCTCACCGATTTGGAAGTCCTCGATCTCCATAATTACTATTACGACGGGTTTGTTGTTGTTGTTGAAGACATTCAGTGGATTTCACATCTTCATGCATTGAAGTACCTTGACATGAGCAGGCTGAATATTACCGGATCTGGAGACCCCATGCAGCTTATCGGCATACTCCCATCTTTATCACATTTGAGCCTATCAGGCTGTGGGCTTCATAAACTTCACCTGCCTACTTCTCTTCATCTTCAATACCTCGATCTTTTGGATAATTCTTTCGAAGGTCCGATCCCGAGCACTCTATTTCAAAACATGACTTCTCTCCGGCACCTTGATCTTTCGGATTGTGTGTTCGGAGGTTCCATCCCAAGCACTCTATTTCAAAATATGACTTCTCTCCGGCACCTTGATTTTTCGGATAATTTTTATGAAGGTCCGATCCCAAGCACTCTATTTCAAAACATGACTTCTCTCCGGCACCTTGATCTTTCGTTTAATTTTTTTCGAGGTCCGATCCCGAGCACTCTATTTCAAAACATGACTTCTCTCCGGCACCTTGATTTTTCGAATAATTTTTTCCAAGGTCTGATTCCGAGCTCTCCGATCCCGAGCACTCTATTTCAAAACATGACTTCTCTCCAACACCTTGATCTTTCGTATAATTTTTTCCGAGGCCCGATCCCGAGCACTCTATTTCAAATCATGACTTCTCTCCGGTACCTTGATCTTTCAATGAGTTTTTTCAAAGGTCTAATCCCGAGCACTATGTTTCAAAACATGACTTCTCTCCGGCACCTTGGTCTTTCAGGGATTATGATCGGAGGTTCCATCCCAAGCACTATATTTAATGGGATGACTTGTCTCCAGTTCCTTGGCCTTTCAAGGAGTTTTATCCAAGGTCCCATCCCGAGCACCATATTTGAGAACATGACTTCTCTCCGATACCTCGATCTTTCGTCGAACCTTTTCAACTCTTCAATAACATGGCGGTTCGACAACTTGAGAGGACTTGTCTATCTCAATCTTGAAGATAATCTTTTGCAGAGCATTGAAGGAGGGTTGTTCTCTTTCTTAAGGAACAAACCATACCTCGAGTCACTATCGTTGGGCTATAACGAACTTCATGAGGAGATATTTTCAGTCGAGGGAAATTCTTCAGGGCTTATCGGGAAAAACTTAGAGACATTGGGGATTAGTGGTAATTTTCTTCGGGGGGCTTTTCCAGATCGGTTGGCGCACTTGGAAAACCTGACGATGCTTGACCTATCGTATAATCAATTAACAGGGAATATTCCAGAGGCATTAGGAAGATTGCAAGTCTTATCGGTTTTAGATCTCAGCAACAATCTTCTAAATGGCACCATTCCACGCAGTCTCGGACAACTTCAAGATCTTCAGTATTTAGATCTTTCAGCAAATTCCTTGAGAGGAACACTTTCCGAAATCCACTTCTCCAAGCTCTCGAAGCTACGGCACTTGTATATCAGCGACAACTATTTAGCTTTCGCGGTGGATTCCGACTGGATACCGCCCTTCGATCTCCGGTACATTCGGATGAGGTCTTGTGAGTTAACTGAATTTCCGCAATGGATGAGAACGCAAGTCAATGCAATAGAGATAGATATGTCCAATGCCTCCATCACAGGGGCTCTCCCAGATTGGCTAAGTCTCATGTCATTATCCTGGCTGAATCTCTCTTACAACCGAATAAATGGATCTCTTCCAAAATTTCCTTCTGATTTGTATTGGTTAGATCTCTCTCACAACTTAATCTCAGGACCTATTCCGCAAGACATTGGTCTAGCGATGCCTCACATTGATTTATTGTATCTGAATGATAATCTCTTAAGTGGTCCAATAACAGCCTCATTATGCGAGATGGAATATCTCACAGAATTGCATCTTGGAAGGAATGAATTAGTTGGCCAAATTTTTGCATGTTGGAAGGAGAACCCTTCTATGGGACTCCTTGATTTATCATCCAACAAGTTGTCCGGAGTCATACCGAGTTCTTTCGGAAGTCTAACTGGGCTTCGCTCAATACACTTGAACAACAACAGTCTCCATGGAGAAATTCCTGTGACTATGAGCTATTGCAGGAACTTGGTCATTTTGGATCTTGGGGAGAACAAAATCTCTGGAAGTGTTCCACATTGGTTTGGACCAAGCTTTCAGCTTCTACAGATTCTTAGACTGCAACAAAACATGCTCAACGGTAGCATTCCTCCACAGCTATGCTCACTCTCCGCACTGCAAATATTGGACCTATCAGTGAATAATCTGACAGGAATGATTCCAAATTGTCTTGGCTATATGAAAGGTATGAAACTGAACAAAAGCACAGATGAAGGCAACTCACTATCCCCTGCTTCTGAGCCTGCACCTCCCATGCTTGGGCCGTCAGCTGACATTGCTCCAACAGATTGGAATCAACAGCATGTGGAGCAGGTCGTGAAGGGGCTAGACCTTGACTACACAACACTTGATCTCCAGCTTATGGTCAATTTAGATCTCTCAAGCAACAAATTGATTGGGCCGATCCCTGGAGAACTTACCTTGCTCTCTGGATTGCGAAGCTTGAACTTATCTCGCAACTTTCTTTCTGAAGGCATCCCAACAATGATTGGAGACTTGAAATCACTTGAGTCTCTTGATCTTTCGAACAATCACCTTTCTGGGACAATCCCACAAAGCTTTTCTGCATTTACGTCACTGAGCAAATTGAACTTGTCACACAACAACTTCACAGGGGCAATTCCCAAAGGAAATCAAATCCAGACCCTCGATGATCCTTCCATTTATGCCGACAACCCTCTCCTTTGTGGCGATCCTCTACCAAAGGAATGCCCCGGCGCGGAGGCCCCTCAAGCCCCAGAAGAAGGTACCGATGAAGAAAGTAAGTTTGAGAAGGCGATGTTCTACGTAGTCATATTGCTCGGGTTTGTGATTGGGTTTTGGGGAGTCATTGGAGTTTTGGTGTACAAGAAGAATTGGAGACGCGTCTACTTCGACTATGTGGATCGTAAAACAGACATGGCTTACGTGATTGTTGTAGTGAAGGCTGCCGAGTTGAGAAGGAGATTCAGAAGAGCATAACAAGCCTGTTCTCCGCATCAATCAGTCCAATCCATCATAGATCTCATGAACTTCTTGCTTTCTTATTTAAGCAGATTCATCTTTGTAGTTGGCTTGTTTCTCCTCATAACTAGTAGCCAATATTTATGTTTTCTTCAGCTTCAAGCTTGTTCGAGCAAGCAGTACTCCGTGTTATCATAGTCATGATATTTTTGCTCGTCAATGGTGTAAAATAATGTTAGCAATTCCTTTTCATCCTGCTCACGCTTTTGCTGCTAGTCGCATATTGAAGGTAATAAATCATCAGGACATGACATTGTTAATGGCATAGTGCCCACCAATGTTCAATTTACTTCTTTCCTAGTTTATATAGGGATACAATCAGTGTATAGATTATAGTATGGAGGCCAAATAATTATAATATATTTGTTGATTAGTTTAAATAGTGATATAATTAGTGCCAAGTTTACTTTCCCAACAAACGAAATAGTCCAATACGCGATTTGCTTGTAATTGCGAACTGGACTCGTGTCCCTAAGTCGGGACAAATTCCGCTTTCGAGGGGTTAACCTTTCGCAATGGAGTATGGACCACGTTGATGGCAATTTTTCGGGCATGTCGAAATTTAAGATTTTAATTTGTTTTGACAAAAAAAAAATTAAAATTTTAATTATGCATTAGTGAAAAGTGGATCCAAAGAGGGAACGAAAAATACACATTTTGGCGTGCATTGTCCATCGAGGAAGGGCCGTGTCAAGGCATGCATGAGCCCCACGTGCGGCCCGTGTAATTATGGAGCGGTGAAATTGAGATTGACTCTTCTCGAATCTTCTCATTTGTAGGTGGGAAAATTAATTGCGTCATTCGAGAAACAGTTTTTACATTTTATTTTTTTTATGTAGATGCTAGGAATGCGGTCAAATTGGTAAAATCGTGCCTTGATGTTACGTGAATTTTTGTAAGGCCGTGGTCGCTAGGAGTTTGAGGGTTTCGATAATTAGAGCCCAATCGAGATTGAATGGCCTGTTGAATTATTAAGTTCGATTTGAAGTCTCGAGCACCTTGCACATTCGTACTATCGATAACACACACTTTGGAAACAATGGAGAGATTGCATGTGATCAAAACATGAGTTATGTTCTCTGAGGTCATCCTTGCTCGATGACTGAATCCAAACATAAATTGCTAATGGGGATGAATAAAATGCATAGAGAAGCCAAAAGAACTAAAAAGATACGGCGAGATTGCTTTTATAAATAATAACAAATGTTAGAACCAAAAATCTAATTTAATTTGAAATTCAAATGCAAACACATGCAAAATCTAATCCAATCTGATACTTAAATTCCAGAAAATAATTTTCCTCTTCTATAAACAATTTTCTTCGCAAAATCGCTGACTTGTCGGTTTAATCATTGCAAGCTATCCTATGTGGCCCATTGTTACGTTAGCTATTTTCATTGAAAATAAGTCGGAATGACTATAATGGAATTTCAAGCTAATGTTTAGGATTAAATTGGTAAAATTGAAAATTTTATGACCTAAATGACGTTTGTACAAAAGTTTATGATTCATTGGACCATTTTCCCAACTTTGACAACAAACCTACAATCCGAAAAGTTACGATTTACCCCTCAAATTTTTTTTTTTTGGTTTGAATTTCTAGATTTGTCTGTATAGGCCTGAGGTGTTAGCTGTATTCTTTTGTTTGACCAAAATAACCTCTGCTACATGGTTGATGAAGTTTTTTTTCATAAAAATAAAAATAAAGAAAACACATAGAGGTCACGTGGTTTTATTTTGTCACACACAAAAAAAAAAAAAAACTCATTTCATTAACTAGGATACGGTTTGTGACAAGTCCAAAAGGCACCACGAGGGATTAGACAGTCTGTCCAAAGGAAGAGTCTTTTTGTGGTGGGCTTTGACAATCCAATCCACTAAATGATTTGCCTCTCTTGGACAATGAGCTACTCGGATTGAATGAAGAGGCTGCATGGTTGATGAGGTTGAGAAACCTCCGCAAATGTATTTTAGTTAAAAAAAAATGAGTTAAATCAATTTTCAGTTTATGCTTAACGATCATGTAGATAGAAAATTTAGCAACTGTAGCAAAAAAAAACTTCAGGGAGGTAATTTGCAACTTTCTGGCAATTCGAGGGCTATTTGCAAACGTCGTAGATTTAAGAAGGGAGGGGAGGGGGAATTGATTGGTTTTCAAAGTTTGAGGTAGTTGTGCAATAATGTCGAACTTAAGGAGATTTGAGCACTGGGCCCAGTGTTTATTATAAGGATTTATTTAAGGGCTTTTTACGAAAATGGGTTAAAAATTTTATCTTTTTACCGATTTGAATTTTGCGGTGAGAAAAATACGAAAATGGGGCTTGTTCAATAATAGGGGAGCCGAACAAGAAAATAGGCTTTGTTCGGCACTTTGGGCGGGGGAGGGAGGGTTGGAAATGGAAAATTCATAAAAAAAATTATAAAAAAGAAAAAACACCAAAAAAATTCTAAAAATCTTTCATAAATCCCAAAAATTAGGAAGTTGACCATTTTAATGGGTTGGTCCTATTTTTGATGGTTTTCCTTTTTAGACATTTTGAAATGACGATTTTACCCCTTACGAGCAAATTGTCTCGAAAAATTTCAAAAGTTTCGAAAATTTTTTTCAAAAATCAGGAAATGAGCCATTTTAATTGGCCAATCCTACTTTTAAGGATTTTTTTCATTTATCTTTTCAAAATGATGATTTTGTCCCTTATGAAAAAAAAGTGTTTACGAAAAAAATAGTCAATATTTTAAATGGTCCAACATGGAAAGGTTTTTAAAATAAAATTTTGGCAATTTCTTCATATTTGTAGTCTACGAAATTTATTTTCTTATTTTTGGATGTTTTCTTAATATGAAAAATAATATTAAAATTTACGATAAATTTCAAAAATTACTTTTCTTCCAAATTGTCGTAATGTAATATTATTTTCCATATTAAGAAAATATCTGAAAATAAGAAAATTAATTTTCTTGGAAGAAAATTTATTTTTGAAATTTTTCGTAAATTTTAATATTATCCGAAAATAAGAAAAGTAATTTTCTTGCAAAAAAAAGTAATTTTTGAAATTTGTTGTAAATTTTAATATTATTTTCCATATTAAGAAAATATCCGAAAATAAGAAAATGGATTTCGTAGACTACAAATATGAAAAAATTGCCAGAATTTTATTTTAAAAACCTTTCCATGTTGGACCATTTAAAATACTGACTATTTTTTTCGTGAACACTTTTTTTTTTCATAAGGGGGAAAAATCATTATTTTGAAAAGATAGATGAGAAAAATCCTTAAAAATAGGATTGGCCAATTAAAATGGCCCATTTCCTAATTTTTGGAATTTTTTTTGGAAACTTTTGAAATTTTTCGATACAATTTGCCCGTAAGGGGCAAAATTGTCATTTCGAAATTTCTAAAAGGGAAAACCATCCAAAATAGGACCGACCCGTTAAAATGATCAATTTCCTAATTTTTGGGATTTATGGAAATTTTTTAGAATTTGTTTGGTGCTTTTTTCCTTTTTATAATTTTTTACGAATTTTCCATTTCCAACCCCCCCCCCACCCCCCCTCTTTTCCTTGTTCGGCACTAATCTTTTTTTTTGTTCGGCTCATCCATTACCGAACAAGTTCCATTTTCGTATTTTTCTCTCCACAAAACTCAAATTGGTAAAAAGATAAATTTTTTAAACCATTTTCGTAAAAAGTCCTTTATTTGAAGAGTGCCTCTGGGGTAACTTCAAGTAACACTCGACAGCTATACAGAAGGAAAATTTAGCTGCAACTTTCCAAAAATTCCAAGGCTATTATGCGATGATGGAAAAAGCTCGTGGGGTAATATGAAATGCCTTCAAAGTTCAGGGGAATTCTACAGTAGTAGTAAAGTTCATGAGGTTTGAGCAAATTACCCAGTGGGATTTAGTCGAAGAGTACCTCTGCGGCACTTTTTCAAGAACCAAATCGAAAAGATACATGGTCAAACCCCCTCCTTGTATTTTTGCACAGTTGTGCAACAGCTCCCGATCTACGCAAATGTACAAATTACCTCCTTCAACTTTAACATCGTTGCGCAATAGCCCGCAATATTTAAAAAGTTACAATTACTTTCAAACGTTGTTGTTACAATAACTTGCCTTTTTTGTTTGCCTAGTCAATTTAATACGAATTAACTAACTCATAAATCAAAATAACTTCTACTGACTTTTGTTTAACTTCATCTATTATGCATTACCCTTTGTTAGAGGTTATTCAAGTAAACAAAGAAGGAGAAATTTCAAATAAAAGTCCGAAGTGCTCTTATTTTCTTAAATAAAGGCATGAAACGGACTTCGTTTCAAATTAAAGCCTGAAGTGGCCATATCAGTCTCAAAAAAGGGTTTGAAGTGACAATGTAATCTCAAAAAAGGACTCACCTCAAGGGCGTTTTTGTAATTTCATTTTAAATATTTTGATTTTTTTCCTTTTTCTTTTTTTTTTGAAAAATTTAAAAAGATAAATAAAAAAATTGCCACCATTGGGGCATCATCAATGGCCGGTTGGTTGTCCGCCTCAGTTTTGGTTGTTGAGGCACTGGCATCTATCATCACTAATGCCCGACCGGTAATGGGGTAGTGGCCACAGGCAAAAGGGGTAGCACTTTCACTTGTATTTTCTTTTCAAATTTTTTAATTTTAAAAAAAGGATAAAACAAAGAAAAATAAATGAAAAAAATGCCCTTGTGGTCAAGCACTTTTTTTAGACTGAGTGACCATTTCAGCTCTTATTTTAAACAAGTTTAACTTAATACTCTTATTTGAGAAAATAAAGATTTTTCAGGCTTTTATTAATTTGAAACAACGTCCACTTTATGCCTTTATTTGAAAAAATTAATTTTCCCAACAAAGAAAGAGTCAGTACATTTTAAAGTAATGATCCATAGCTAAACGGGTGTAAACGAAAATCAGTATATTGGGTGATCTTTATATTTCCAAAGTTCTAGATTCTACAATTAAGGAGAAAAATCTGTAACCTCTTGAAATTCAGGGGCAATGCGTAATAATGCAAAGTTTAAGGTCGTTTTCAGAAGTTACCCCTAAAAACAGTGCTGCATATCTAATTAATTCTTTCTAAAAATTGAATAATCTTTTTATCAAGTATATTAAATGAGGACTTGGAAGGCAATCGTTCCCTACACAAGATTAGAGATGAGCACGTCCAGAGAGGCAATCTTAAAAGGAGAATGAGATGGTACGCAGTTCAGTACTCAATAATTTCTGTTTGACTCATGATAAATTCATGAAAAAATTATCCAATTAGTCATAAACCTATCATACGAATAACAAATTCAATTCTAAATTTTTCAATTTTTTCAATCCAATCCTAAACCATTGCATGAAATTTTAATGTAATCATTCTAGTCAATTTTTGTCGAAAATCGCCAGCATGGTAGCCTAGTCATCATCGGTTGTCCTATGTGGCGCATAGCCGCATTAGTGATTTTTGGCAAAAGTTGACGAAAAAGACTATGTTGGAATTTCATAGGACAAAATTGACAAAATTAATAATTTTAAACCAAATTGATATCTATACAATAAATTTAAGACTGATTGGACGTTTTTCCCATAAATTTACCCATTCATTCATTAGAGTTTTTTCTTCTTCTTCTTGTTTTCTTCTTTTGTTTGCGAATATTATTCAATTCTCCACTTGCCGTCCATTGTCTGGGGTCATCACAGTAGCTCTTGAAGTCCCCAAATTTGGGATGATGCTCTGTATTCAGTACGCCCACTCTCCTCCACGAAATGAGTGCATTTTCGGTGGTCGCTCTTCACTCTCTGTGACTTGGTTCTTGATTGTCTGGTTGACTTGTCCCATCTCTACAAGTCAGTGTTTTCCAATGCACACAACCCATGCCTAAACCGGTTCGATTCAACGCTCATTTCCCATTTGGTCAGAGCATGGCTCGGTTTGATTCGGTGTCGTTTCCTTCGCTTTTGGAAAAAATTTCAATGCGCCCCTTTTATGTCTGTCTTGAAGCAGTCTCTAGAGTTGGTGATTTCATGTCGTTCGACTTCATCTTGACTCGTCTCGATTGGCTTGCCTCGATTTGACATTATTTCGTTCGCCTTTTACCCGGATTTATGGTAGTTAGATTTGCACGGTGATTGTTCTTTCATATTAGCGTAATAGTTCTGAAATCTTGATATTGAGATCTGTTATGAATGATGTGTTACAACTTTATTCACATAGGTCGGGTCGAATATGCTTTGGCATGAGCATTTGTTTCTTGACCTCAAGGTCCTTGATGCATGCTTTTCGCATGGCTTCATCTTTTGAATTGAACTTTAGTTGTAAACTTCATTTCACAATTAAGTTATTCGCAAGATGTTCATTGCCAAGATAATTTTCAAAGGCCAATACATTGGGTAGCAGCTATTGGCACCTCAACCTTGCTCTCATATTTGCAAAATAATCGTTAAATTGCCCTAGGATTGACCCAAAAATGACTAGAGTTGGATCTATGATATATACAAGACACGAATTGGATATCGAATGTGTGAATGGCATGCATCATGATGTGGCAATAGAATATGACACACGAATCCATTATTGCCACGTCATAATGCATGTCATTTCGCAAAGGTCTTGTTGGATTGTCAAATGTCATTTGCGCATGTGGTGTTCAATTGTCACACCATTGTCAATGCCATTCCCTCATTTTCGCATGTCATATTCATCCGCATGTTTCGCATTGGAGATTCATATCACAGTTGTATGTCATGTTTAATCTTTACATGTTTAGTCACTACGTCTCCTTGCATTAGGCTTCTAGTCATGTTCGATTTCGATTTTTACCCTGTAATATTCGATAACTCATTCCACATGATACATTTTTATGTACAACATATTTCAAAGTACATGGTCACACACAATGGTATAAGCCATTACGCAAGTTGATTTGTTATTTCCACCTAATCGCACATTGATCAAATTTTATTTTTTTAAACTGTTATAAATAAATCAATGACAATGCATTGTATTGCAAGTTAAGCCTAAGTGTTGCGGTATGAAAAAGGCATCCTAGGATGCTAATTTATCCGTCATGTAATCAAACCTCCAAACCCTAAGGCTTTGTTTACACATATAGACCAGTCACCTTGCACGTAGGCATCTTAGGTATAAAATGGATTGAAAATACCTCCCAGACAATACTGTAAATAACGATACAATTTTAATCGTAGATTTACACACCATCACTGCATATTTTGTATAAAGTACTTACGGATTGATATATCGTATGATTATAAATAACTAACAGTATTTTTAAGTTGTCAAGTTATGAGATTTCTAAATGGACTTAGGTTAAATATATCGACCTCTTTACTTATCAATGTATGTATTTGGTTTTGTAGTGAACTCAAATACGAATTAGGAAGATCCCAGGAATCGCAGCACTACTGGCTAGCGACCTGATATGACCGCTTTCAACCTTTTATAAATACGCATAGGACTCTTTTTTTTGTCTCGATAACTCACGCGTGCACCTTAGAATTTTCTTGGCCACCCTTTCCTGTGTCCTTGAATTCAATTGTTGTTGTCTAACTCAATTCGGTGCAACTAAAATTTGTTTTGACTAAGGCCAACCTAAACATTAGGTGGTCCTCGCTTTCCCTGATTTTTGCCCTACGTCTAGGGGTGATACCACGTGGTCTAAAAATGCCTTGACATTGCACAAGAAAACATTACATGAGCTAAAGCTAGGGATGGGTAGTGGGGAAAAGTATGAAAATCGGAAATTCAAAGATTTAAAATTAAAGTTTCGTTTTTCATATTGTCATATCCATATTAGGGCAAGGTACGTTTTGTCTTGATTAGATGGGGAAGTTGTCGATTTCGAGCACAATCCATTATCAAAATATGATTGCGACATAAAGTAAAATAAAAATTACAGAGCGGAAATTAACAATCATAAATAGAATGCAAGTATTTGTGTGTGTGTGTGTGTGTGTGTGTGTGTGTGTGTGTGTGTGATGATAACAAATTGTGGCTATATTATCACCAACAGTGACATTGTCGTCAATCAGAACTTTCAATAGCCGATGAAGTGGCCACCGACTTTGGTGGCCTTCGATTCAACACCACCAAGGTCTACTTCCTAGTGTCCAACCATAGTGTATCGTGACCTTCATTGGCCACTCCATGCATTCTTTTCTTCAAACTTTCGAACAATTCGATCCCATTTCAAATGGGTCATGCTATTTTATATGAATGCAATCTATGTTCACTACTTCTTCTTCTTCTTCTTGGTAATAATGTTTACATTCTTTGAGGGAAAAGTATCAAAAAAGTCATAAATTTATGGTATTGATATCAATTTAATCCTAAATTTCAACCCATCAATTTTGGATGAAAATAGCTAATGTAGACACTCGATCGTTTTATGTGACATGACCAGCGCTAACGTGAATATTTTTAAATATTTTTAAAAATTTTGAATTTTGAGTCTTTTTTTTTTCATTTTTTTCCTTCTTTTTTGGCCAACAAGGGAGGGCCATCCCAGTGGTCGGTGAGGGCATGCTAGCCAAAAAAATAATTAAAAAAATTTCAATGTTAGTACCAGTCAAGCCACATAAGATGAAGGGTCATCCACATTAGTGATTTCCAGCAAAAATTGATTGGGTGGACTCAATTAGTAAAAATACAAAATATTTAGAATTAAATTGGCACGTTAAAAAGTTTAGAAGTGAATTGACATAAATGTAATAAGTTTAGTACTTTTTTTCCTTGATCAATTCTCATCATCCACCAGTGTTAGAAACTTTGAATGTTAAAGATTCAGTGACAATGAACCTCGAATGCCCTTAATACTCAAAGCAGCATACAATATGAAACCAAGTACGGAATTAACAAGTCATGGGATTGCATTGGTGGCCCTTAAGAATCTTCCCATCTGTCGGCAACGCCAACTTCAAGCTCAAGAGAATTATAAATAGTGGTTATATACAGAGAATTCAATAGGTTGGCTTAGCCTTGAATCCATCATTTTTCATGCGACCGACCGCAATGTCTAGATCTCGTGCTTTGTTTCATATTATATTATACACTTGCATGACAAGCATATGGACACGCGGCCATGCTAAGCAAACATTAATGAACAAACTTGCACGCATACCAAGTGTGCTGTCCATGATCGCGTCTTGACGCGAACCCTCCACCTCTTGTCTGCCCTTTTCCATCGGGGGGCGTCCATATCCATAATTTAAAATAAATTAAATGATGGAGGGACACATGTTTGCTTTATTTCAACTGTGTCACCAGAAAAATCTACTCGTGGAACCACCATCACTTTAGGGTTTCAAAAGATAAGACAGCTGGGATTGTAAAGGGACCTACTTTGCCAGTTTAATGCTTGGGAAAGTTACCAAATTTTTTTTTTAAATATATGACATTTGTGCTGATCCAATCTTAAAAATTTTGATAATTTACTAATTTAATATTTCCGAGTCTTAAATTGTTAACGTGGATATTGACTATTTGACACGGCAAGGTCAACAGTGATGTAGAAATTCCTTGAAACTTTTATTTAATTTTTTAATTTTTTATTAATTATTTTCTTTTATTGTTAAGGGCCTATAAGCCCTTGTCCAATTCTGAGCGAGGCCCGCAAGCGTCTCAAGCTGCCGATGGGGTTTCGCGGCTCTCGTCAATGGTTGTTGAGGGCTCACAGGTCCTCACCTATGGCTAGCAGGGGTTCGCTGAGTCTTGGCCGGTAGCTAGAGGCCTCCAGTCGTCTCTCAACAAAAAATATATATAAATTAAAAATTTTCACGTTAGCGTCAATCGTGTCACATCATCATTTTTCAGTCAAAATTAATCTCATTGATAAATTGTTAAAATATTTAGGACCAAATATGTAAAGTTGAAAGGTTTAAGATTGAATTGACAAAAACAAAATAAATTTTGGAATTTTTTTAGTAATTTTCCCTTCAATGGGATCATCAAGCTAAACAATCATGCACGTGAGCCGTGGTGTGTCCCATTTGATGTAGTTGTCTAGCTCAGACCATTGATATGATATAGAATGTATGATTGAGTACCCAATATTTCATCCGAGGGATTAAACTCGGGGATTGGCGATGAGTTGATAACGACTTATTGGAATAACTCGATTAAGGACCTACCACCAAATTATCTTCTTGGGAAGAGTCACCGGGAAGACTTCGGGTCACGACGAAGACAATTTCCTTGATGGCATTCCCACGTATCATAGTAATTATGGTACTGGGATGAGGAGGCATGTTGTGCTCTCGCGAAAATAATAAAGTGTATTTTAAGAGAAGTTATAAAAAAAATCCTAAATCTATTATAATTGTGCCAATTCATATTCTAAATCTTTTTTTTAAGTCACCGAAGCTCGCCGGCCACATCTAGAAATAAATAAAAAAAAAGGAAAAAAGGAAAAATAAAATTAATAAAAAATTTTAAAATATTATTCATATCAAGGTTGGCCTGGTAAAAGGACTAAATTAACATAAATGCAAAAGATTTAGAACTTAATTGATAAATTGCAATAAGTTTAAAACTTTTTGGCACTTTTTCCAGATATAGTAGGAACATGCATGAAAACACTTCTGAAGCAAAATTAATATTTTAGAAGTACTTTTGAAGCAGAAATCTATTTGGTAAAGCAATTTCTGAAGTACAAATCCGTTTGGTTGCCCAACTTTATTTTTCTACTGCTGTAACAATTTTTTGCTTCAATAGTTTTTTTTTAGCAACTTTCAAAAGTAAAAAAAAAGTTACTTCTCCCTAGAAATGAAAATCAAAAAGAGACAATTCGCCATCGGTGACCATCTTTTGTTGCCGCCATGACCGCCGTCACTTGCCATCGGTCACCTCCGGCCGTTAAATAAAAAAAATTTAAAAATATATATTTATGCTTGAAATTTTTTAACAATATCATTTTTTAACAAATTGTAAGAAATAAATACTTCATGATTTGGCTAATTGGCATCCCACAAAGACACAATCATAGCAAAGTAGATTGAGCAATTGACCCATGTTGGTTAAATGACGTCCTATAAATATTTTAAAGTGGACCGCGGAATCTCACAAGACACAATAACACTATTGTTGTTGTCATCTTGAACTTCTCAAGTCATCTATCTTGTTTATGAGATTCTTGAAAGCAAGGGAAATTGATTATGAGAAGGAAATTGCAAGTATATTTCTGCTTGTCGATATTCTTCACACCCTTCAAAACCTATGTAGGGTTTGTGAATGTCATTTTTAGATGTACTCGCTTGAAACTTCTCCTTAGGTTCTTAACAATTACTAGATGGAATTGTTAGAAATAATCGATGCAAGGTAACTGCAATTCTCCTATTTCTTTCAATTTTCTTCTTGTTTTTCTCTTAGATAGGTGAGTCCATTTAATTTTTGATAGAATGCCAACCATTATTATTTGTGTAACATTATTCATTCATATCTTGGATTTTTCTTAACTATTCAAATTTCTTCAGTGAACTACTAGAATTTCTCGGTGGTAGATGCACTTGTGTTTGGAAGGGCGATTACCTAAGGTTCGACAATGGCCCCTGTAAAGATCCTAGCATTTCGAAGGTCATATATGTCACGCCCCGACCTCCATGAGCGCGCGACATTTGCACAACATCCCAGACTGTCGCCGACCCAGAAATCTTAATATCCAAATAAACGCTAGTGGAAGCGATATCTTATCCCTGACAACGAATGAGCAAGGACTAGCGCAACCACAATTCCTCATATATATACATAATCTTAGCTCCATATTACATTTGAATATTAGCTCTACAAATATTAACAACAACAAACAATTTAGGGCGACCACATTCATCAGGAACCACTAATTCACCATCAATTGTCCTTGTCAACTGGGTACTCTACTACCTGAATATCAAATTTTGTGGTATTCCTACCATGCTTATGTCCTAGGGTTTGAAAGGTGGGGGAAATCACCGTGAGAACATAACTCAGTAAGCTCACCCTTAATCTCGCTCAGGATATTACATACCTTCAGATCCAACTCTAACATACTCTCCTAATCACTCGGGTCACAGAAAAGAAATAAGGGCAAACGAGAAATGGCTCATCATCGAAATAATAATGCATGCCAATAATTCATATCTATATAAGGATCAACAATGCAAATGCGTGCACATGCCATGCTCAAATTCCAATCTCGGCTCTCTAGCCATCTTGACCCACATTAAACACATTAGGTCCGTGCCCTTTTTGCACTAAAATATGCATTTTAGATCCATAATATCTTAATAATTGACTCAAAATACAAATGGACAGCATGTGAACAGTATTCTAGAACCGTGAACAGTACTTGGGGTATCATGAACAGTAATTTCAAAATACTATTTAGCCTATTTTTGCTCTAAATATCCCAAAAATCCATTTTTCGATACCCGAACCTCACGGGACCCACATCAACCATCACCAATAGCTTATATCCAACCAAAACAGCAACATACCCAGCCCAATAATATATCACAGCCTCGCCACAAAATCGATTTGTTCAAATGCGCCGATTCTGGCAATTTTTCAATATTGATTTGTCTCGGATCGCACCCTAAAGTCTATCCAAGAATCATCTAACATCCTACTCGAGGTTTAGGAGGTCGGCTTACCTCGATGAGGCTGATTCGAAGCCAGAAGGGCGATGGAACGACGAATGGATTGACGGCAATTTGCGAAGTACAACGGCGGTGCGGAATCTGGCAAAACCCAAGGAAACCAAGGCTGTTCAAGAGCTAAAAAGGATGGTTCACAAGCTGAAAATCAATGTTTTCACATGAAAATGAGCTCTAGGAGTCGCTAGGGTCAACACTTATTAACGTGGGCTATATTTCCAATTCGGGTAACAGAAAACTAGTTCGTCGACTGAAATGGCGAAGTAGATTTGAAAGGCCAACTAACCTCTAATCGAAGTGATTCAAACTTCTCTGAACTCACTCGAATAGGAATATGAAATATCCAAAAATCATAAAAATCAAACGAGTGGATTTCCATCGGTGGTCGATCGAAATTGATGGCAGAAATCTAAAACCAGCCGGGATAGAGAGAGAAAATTCGAAAAATTTTAGAGAGAGAGGAATGAGAATCTAGTGATAATTATGGAGGAGAGAGAGAGAGAGAGAGAGAGAGAGAGAGAGAGAGAGAGAGAGAGAGAGAGCAAATTTATGGCTTTGGGCTCAATTATTTGAGTCATTATTCATCGCAAATGACATAAAACTGAACGAATCAATCAATTTTTGAGCTATCGGTGATTTTTTGGATTGATAAAGCTTTGGTATCAATAATTTTCGGTCAAAGCTGGTCAAAATGATAAAAAAAGATGACCGACGAGACATCTCTTGAAATTTGTGAAATTTTAGTACTGGTAGGGGCTTAATAGGTGCTGATTTGACTCAATCGTGATCGAAAAATATATTGGAATACCACCGAACAAATTTTCTAGACTCGCTAAAATTACTAACACTTTCTAGTCATGGATTCTAGCACAAGACGGGGGCAAGATGAAAATTTCTAATTTTATCCTTTTCTCTAGGCATTCCAATGCCAAGCTGGCAATTCACGCCTTTTGAGGCGATGTCCAAATTTCAATTGCGATATTCATGAAAAATCAATTATCCAAGCTCGGAATCTGATTTATGGGCGCATTCATGTGATAGCGACTCTAGTAAATACTCAGACTAACGAGAGGCTCTTAAGATCTACGCGTATCGACCTACAATTAGGTCCACGTACTTAAATTCCTAACTAGCCATTCCCCTTTGGTTAGTCATCTCTCGAAATGATCAGTTCCGAGTGAGATTTAACTATAGTGCATCAATGAAATATATATCCATTCTATTACAAATTTCGAGAGTGAGTCGAATTTCAAGATGTCACAATATAATGATATTTTCGATATTTGACTTATAACTTAAATGTGCCTTTCTTTTGTCAATTTGTTGGATTGATGGATTTAACAGGGAAATTCATATGCAATATATGTATAGATGGTTCTTAAAGGTGAAGCACAGTGTGTTAGACAAATTGTAACCATTTCAAGGTGTGACGGTAGAATTTTTGCTTGTCATAAACCAACTCATCTAATGATATGATTTACTAAATGAATCATGATGCACCTTTGAACTAGAGACGATTTAGGAAAGAAGAAGGTTTATATACTATGCACATTGTGACATAAACCACATTAGAGGCAAAGGCAAGGAAGCACCATAATTACCCGTGCTTTTAACGTAGATATATTAGCTCAGCCATCATATTGATTAATAAAAATTTTCCTAAAAAATTGGTTTCCATTTGCATTTAATAATTAAATGACAAATTATATGTAAGTCCGTTAGTATTTGCATTTCACTTTTCTTGAATAACAACCATTTTGGGTTAGGATCAATAATATTTTATAAAAGATTTTGTGTCAATAATGTTCCAAAAGTAGAATTTTTAATTGTTACCAAACAAATTTCTATTCCAGAAGTAGAAATTTTATCATGTTATTAAACGCCTTTCTAGTGTTGCCCTGCACGACCTAAGTTTAATGCATTCAAATATACAATGGCCGCAAAAAGGGAAATAGTTGATTGTTAAGTCTAGCACAAATGCGAAAGAGGGAGAAAACTCTAACCTCCAACAAATTTGAGTTCCTCGAAAGCGAACGACAAATCGGAGCTGCCAATAGGTCTCCGGAAGGCGAAGGGTGAAAGTGAAGGCAGCTCGAAAGGGTGAATCGAAATTAGCGGCTCAGTGAGGTCATCAGACACGTGAATCAAAATCAGTAGGTTTAGGATACAATAGCAAAGATGGAGGCAGTAGCATGATTGGGAGTGAGTGTAGAGAGCTTTGTAATGTTGCTACCCAAAGCGAAAGGGGTGGGGGGGGGGGGGGGGGGGGACAAAAAGAGTGAAGAGAGAGAGGGGCTAAAAATTACTTGTGATGAGATGAGAAATAATTTTTTTTTACTGCTGGAGGTTGCTCAAAAATAACTTTTGAATTAAAAATTTACTTTAGAAGTAAAAAATATTACATAATCAAACGGATTTATATTTCAAAAGTTGTGTTATCAAACGAATTTCTACTCTAGAAATACTTTTAGAACAGAAATTCTATTTCAAAGGTATTCCCATGAGCGCCATAAGCTGAAAGATCAATTATTTGCACAAGTCGCCTCTCCTCAGCGCTTTTTCCTCCTAAAAAAAAGAAAAGAAAAAGAAAAAGAAAAGTAGACCAATAGTTTTCTCCTAAAATTTAATAGAGTATAAAGTACATGAAAGTTTTGTGTCAAATCCATATTTTCAAAGGTTTTGAAAGCTTCGAGTTAAATGAAAATCAAAATGTAAGTAAGTTCTACAAAACTTATAAAAAGCAAAAAAATAAGTGAAGGCCACTATAAAAACCATATTACTCATTCGTCTTACAATACAAAACTAATTTTCGTAATATAGACATTGAATACCATTTCGAAGTAACAAGTGAGGGAAGAAGATCTCGTATTTGTTAAGAATCTATTTTATTGCCATCGAGGGAAGCAATTGAACTTGATGGACAAAGTCACATGCTAAATCAAATTTATTTAATACCCTGTGAGGATTATGCAGGTGACGATAGTTGACGCAACTGAGCTGTCTGGCACGTGGGGATGGCGCTTGGATTTTCCTAGTTCTAGCCAAAGTGAAAATGGCTGACCCCGCACTCCATGTCTCTCTCTCTCTCTCTCTCTCTCTCTCTCTCTCTCTCTCTCTAAACCCACCAAGAGGGAGATAATGGAAGCGTGAAAGTGCGTTTCTCAGAAGCGCAGCACCACCACCACCACCATCATCATCATCACAGAGTGAGTGTGGTTCTTAGTTTTCAACTCGTGCATGATAACAGTATATATGGGGTCGTGACGATTCATCCACGCCAATTGGTTCAGCATTTCTTGGAAGCAGAAGCCAATATATACGCACACCAGGGAGGAGGAGGAGGAGGAGGAGGAGGAAGAAGAAGAGAGCCGAGACAGATGCCGTGCGTGTACATCTCGACCAACTTATGCCTCGACGGGCTCGACCTTGACCCGGTCTTTGCTGATGCCACTAAAGCCGTCGCCGCCATCATCGGCAGACCCGAGAACGTAATCTCTTCCTCTCCCTGATCAATAAGCGCAACACTGTTTTTTCGGGATGAGTTCAGTTAGCATGGTTTATAAATTGAAGGAAGTTCCAATCTGAATAACCGAAATCTGGATTATTAGATCTTAACGTGTTTTTCCCATTGTCACACGGTCTCTAGCTAAACGCACAACGCATGTTGGGAAATATCGATGAATTAGATTCACAAACTAGAACTTCAGAAATTGACCTGGTCTAGCCGGAGGTAATTAGCTCCTAATTATTCGAAACATGTTGGGAACTTGCATCTTGCGTAGGTGCCAAGAATGAGAAATCCTTATTTCCCGTTCAATCACCTTACTGTATTCCATGAATGAAGCTAGCCTGGTCCACATGCACTCATTTCTTTGGCTCCAGGGAATGTAAATTTTCATTAAGTTGAAAGTAAAGTCAATTACCAATTACAAATACATTGAAAACAGCTCAAAAAGAGCAGTAAAATTAAGTTTGGATGCTTTTCTTGGGCACACAGTTTGTGATGGTGATCCTGAAGGGGTCCCTGGCGATATCGTTCGGGGGCAACAAAGAGCCAGCTGCTTACACAGAGATAGTGGCCATGGGCGGCATCAACACACAAGTGAAGAGGAAGCTGATCGCGACTTTGGGGGACATCCTCCACAAGAGGCTCTCGATTCCGCCCGCCAGGTTCTTCCTCAAGGTCTACGACACCACCGCGCAAGCCATCCCGAAATTGTAACCTTAATAAATAGTTTGTACTGATTAATGCTCGAGACATTACCTTCTTTCCTATTTCCTATGTTGTATGGTTCACGGTTCCTCGAAACAGAGCGAATCAATGGGGATTCTGAGTGTTTTTTTGGGAAGTGCAAAGCAGGTTAGCTTGTGATTTTCTGTGTGTCCAATGTAACTTGCTTTTTGCACTGCCCAAAAAGGGAAACAGATGCCAAAAGTGGACACTGACGAGGAGAAAAAAAAACGAAGCAAGATTCATCCTACGAATGCAAAGGTTCCAAAAGCCCGTGGAGAGAATCGTACGTGGAATGTGTGAAGACAAGAAAGTTAAACCTTAGAGATTAGTCAGTCAAGGAAGTGGCAATGATGCTCGGTGGGGAAGATAAGATCTCTAGGTCTAGTGCTTGACCTCCGCAAAGAAAATCTCATTGTTGTTCCCGATTTAATGACGGTGGTTCTTCCAAAAGAAGATACCAAACGTCGTCCCGGATTTTCACTCGTTAATCAGTTTGCATTATCTACTTTAACATTGCAAATGTACATATTTCACCGTAATATGTTTAACATTGCAAATGTACAGCTGTCCTATGGTTAGAGTTTTGTGAAATAGGATTAATTGGTATAGATGTGGCGAAAGAGAAGAACAACTTTCCAGGCAAGGACAATCTGGTTGAGCCATTTAGATATGGCTACTGCTCTGCTCTGTTTTGAGTTCTTAGGTAGGTTTTGAGGAGCTTCATTTAGCTTTCTCACATGATTGTTTCCAAGTCTTTCCTCCATTCCGTGAGATTTATCTCAAAGTTATTACTTCAAATCAAATTAGTCCGAATTTAAGTTCAAAAGATCTAAACTTTGGAACTAGGCAAGAATTCAACCTGGGTTTCGCCGATTTTTTGAGCTTTGGTTATTATTCAGCAATGGATGGAAGTTAGTGTGGCTTAGACGAGCAGGCTACACTTCTTGATAATGGAATTCATGGACAACCAATCAGGTATGGTCAGAATAAGGTTTACAAGTCGTCTTCGGATGCAATTGAAGGCAAAGAGGGAATATTTTGTGAGGCTCTGCTTGGCAAATAGGTCGATTATTCGGGTCATTCTTTCATTGTCTTAGGACTATCACTTCCATTACATTGATGTGGATTGCCTCGAGAAATAGCAATAGAGTTTTTTAGTCATTTGTAATTTGTGAGCTAATTAGACAATATCTTGCTTCAAACATAGGATATGCTAAGAGTAAAATTCGAGAAAAGGAAAAAATGCTGAGTCCAAGAGTCTTGTCTGTTTGGATGTGGAAATTTGTTGGAACTCGACATATATGATGTTGGAAGCGGCTTTGAAGTTTTAAAAAGCTTTTGTCTTATTGGAATGACGAGATAGCAAATTTGTTGAAGAACTTTCCAAGGAAAAAGGGTTGCCTACTAGTAATGACCGGGAGAATGCCTATCAAGTTCTTTGTTCCTTGGAGTTGTTCCTCGATACAACCTTAAAAGTTTCATGCCCTTCTTATGTCTAATGATTTGGCGAAGGATATGGGCTTTTTGGGATGATTGATGAATATCGTGAGAATGAGGATAGAAGTTTGCAGAAAATGGCCCAAAAAAATGAAGGCAAAACTCAATAAGTACTTTGGCAACGTGAACGAACTCAATTTTACTTTGTTCATTGCTTGCATACTTGATCCTCAACATAAGTTAGAATATGTGAAATGGTTGATTCATGATGTTTATGAAATCAAGAAGGAATGAATTTTACATGGTAAAGCAATGTCATGTATGACACCATTGTACGAGCAATACCGCATTGTTAAATGCCATGAAAGCAACTTGAGATTAAGGGGTACAAGGACAGTAAGCGTGTCAAAGTCTCATATGATTGGTGCTAACTTTATGACTACAAAGTACCTTCACAAGATTGGACAACAAATTTTGGAAGAACAATCTAAATTGGATAAGCATTTGGAGGAAGTATGTGAACATCATAACTCTAACTTTGATATCTTAACTTGGTGGAAAGTAAATTTTTTAAAGTATCCTATTCTCTCTTCAATTGCTCGAGATATTTTGGTCATGACCATCTCGACTGGAGCATCAGAGGCCACATTCAGCACAAGAGGTCATGTACTTGCTTTCTTTCGTAGTTCCTTGACCCCAAGCATAGTAAAGGCTCTTATATGTGCTCAAGACTGGCTAAGATCTGCGCCATTTCCATTTTCGATTGAGGAGAGCTTAGAAAAACTTGAAAATTTTGAGTCAAGTAAGGAAACATAATTGTTTTAATATCTATATTTTTATATATTATAATGGATACTTAAGTTCTCATTTTGATTATGAATTTTTAATGTAGAGTTGTCAAAATCGACCATGGAGCTAAACTGGGTATTTATTTCCCTTCGTGATTGACAAATTTGCAAATTTGGTTGGATAACCTCATGAACGCAGTAGGCCTTTTCCCTTGATGTAAAGCATATAATATTTTATAGTTGGAAAGTTTATCTAAATATCTCATATTTGCAAGTCATGATGGTTGGTGAATTTGTTGACAAAATACTTATATTCCATAAAAGGAGAGACAATGTGGTCTCTACAATGTATCATCGTTGAATTCTGCATTTAATTTTCTTGTGAAAAAGTGCAAATGATAGGCATGCTAGTCTAAATTTCTCAGGAATGTGGGATAAGATATTCATCTTCAGTTCCTCATTAGAGCACCTCAATGATATGAACTCATCATTGATTATCACACTAGGTAAAAAGATGGAATCTTGGGTATGTTGGAATTGTCTACGTTTTCAGTTTCTCCCCTTCTTTTCTTCCGCTGTTCGTGAATAAGAAACATTGGTTTACATTTGTCTTTATTTACATGAGCTTGGGGTTTCCTATTGCAGAGGAGCAAGAGAAAGAAAAGGAGAAGTTTGAAGAAGATAGCGAAAATGAAGCTAGCGAGTAGTTCAACTTTCGATGCTTTTGTTCTAAAATGAGGTCAATACGAATGTCTAGAAAAAGCTTTGGGAAGGTGAAACTTGTTGGTTATGTAACCTAGAAACTGGATGGGGGAGCTGATACTTTTTACTACCCTCTGTTACATTGGTTGGCTTCTTTCCAAGAATGTCCTTGCATGGCCTTAACAGAATCAAACAGGGAACAAAAAAACAAAGGGAAACTTCCCTTTCATGTTTTGTCTTTTTAATTGATATTTGATTCTCTGTTCACAGTTGATTCTACGTTAGACCTTGATTGTGAATGATTTGGGATATGTTATAATGCCAACTGTCCCCTGCACCAGAAACTAATAGACTGAGGAATACCAAGTGGTTTGAACTTGGCAAGACCTATTTGCGAATGATATATTAACATATGTACATGTTTTAGGTACATGTTCAATCTTGTGTATAATGTGTAGCATTGTGTTTAAGTATCAAACATCTGGGGGCCTCAAATTTAAAATTAAAAAAAAAATGAAACTCAACTTGATCGATTGTTCGGTTCAAGTCCTGTTCAATCTTGTTTTGAGTCGGGTTAACCATATATGTGTTGTTTTTTGGGTCGAGTCAGGTATTTGGAAATATCAGTTATGCCACATCATATTCGAGGTAGCTCATTCAAAGCGCAACAAGGATCGCAATGGGCTCACTTTGTAACAATTTTGAGATTTCCTCTTTCTATATTTAGCGTTCCCTTTTCCTCTTTTCTTTTATGACGGCCGTGGCTCGAGCTCGAACCCAAGGCTCCTGCGATGACCATGGTGCTCGGCCTTGAACTCAAAGCTTGGGTTAGCCTTGGCCGCTTGAGTTTCGATCTTGGCCTCGAGCTCGTGGCAATGGCCACTTGAGCTTCGAGCTTTGAACTCCCTTCCATGGCCGCAAGATTGAGACACTCATGGACACTAATGCCCGATATCAAGTCTCGCTGCTACCATAGCCATGGAATTGGAGCTTAAGCCCAAAGTTGCCAGCTCGAACTCGAGCTAGCAGCAGCCATGGCCACTTGCGCATGAGGTCGCGAGCATGGCGGCATATCCCGAGCTTATAACCATGGCCACTTGAGCTTTGACATCTTGCCACCATGGTCTTACCTGAGCTCAAGCTCACGGAAGCCATGGCTGCGGGAGCTTCAGGAGTGTTGCTATAGATGCTCGATGGGAAAAAGCAATGGAGAAGACGAGGAAAAAGCGAGTGCTAAACGAGCACACACAGGGGAGAGAGAGGAAAAAGTAACGCCGACAGAGGGGGAGGGGAGAGAGGAAATCTAAAAAATTCCGTAAGCTAGGCTCACCGCAACACGTATCGCGTTCTGTATAGACTATCTTAAGTATGACGTGGCATAATTATTGTACCCTGTTTTCTCGTATGTGTTCCCCTTGTACTAGTAAACATTTAAGCACAAGTCAATAACAATTCGGACATTTCTCCTCATAAATATTAATAATAACAGTGCAAGAGATCTGCGTAAGTGTAAACTATGGTCATCCATTGATTTAGACGTTGGGCCGACGGTGCTGTCTTAACATGGATGCCACCAGCTAAATAAATTGCAGGTACCCTCAATTCTCTACGTCCATTGGTGGATAAAACTTTTTAGAGAACAAACAACAAATCCTAATCATTTTTGTATCTCTTTTCGGCCATTCTTTGATGGCTTAGGAAAAGTGTTTGCTCTTGGCCGATTAATTGACTTAAAACGGTCAATACGAGCTGAGATAGTCTCGATCCTATGAATCTGACCGTACTTTTGGAGCTTGAGGGTCGAGCTATGTTAAGCTCTTCTTCTCCGATTTAGTTAATGCCGCCAATGCGAACTATCCCATTTCGTAGATTAAGTATGTAAAAGTTCCTTCCTCAAAAAAACTCCCCATCAACGCCGGCAATAACATAAGACAAGAAAAGCATACTCGAAAGTCCTCCCTATCGTTCGAGAACGACGTCCTTAGAATTGAAATCTATTTTTATTGATCGATTGGAATTGCTTCTCAAGACCTATAATTGCCTCAAAAGTCACGTTGGTAATCAAGTCAATCTCTTTCAGGCTCGATGTAGGTCGGGTCTAGCCCAAACCATCGTGCCTATGTTCCTCCGGCGAGCTATCGTAATCTAGGTGAGTAAGGCTGGTGCCAGTCAATGTATCGTCCGATGCGAATGAATAAAACTCGAAAAAAAAAAAGACATGATATGATATCATGCACCTCAATTTGAACAAAAATGTTAATATTGTTGCATTTAGCTTAGCTTGATTGACATTGAACTATGATTTCTATTGCTGAGATAGAGCAAATATATTATCCGACGGACAGACGCCAACAGTGTCCACGGTTCACGCTCTCTCTCTCTCTCTGACTGAATCGATCCGCCATGGACGACCTTCCTCTGCAGAAGATCGCCATCTCCGGCCCCACTCTCTCCTCCCTCCTCCAGCGCGTCTCCTCCTCCCCGGCCGATGCCGACGGCCTCCTCTTCGGCCACATCTCCCCCGTCGCCCCCTCCACCCTCTCTGACGACCCCTCCTCCGCCGCCGCGGCCGCCGCCTCCATCTCCGACTCCGCCGCCCTCGTCGCCACCGTCACCTCCTTCCTCTGCCCCGGCTTCCCGCTCTCCTTCTTCGACTCTCTCGGTCGCCTCCTCTCCCCCTCCTCCCTCCTCCACCACTCCCAACACCGCCTCATAGGCTGGTTCTCCTCCCGCCGCCGCTCTCGCCTCCAGCCCTCCATGCGCGACTTCAACGTCGCCGCCTCCCTCTCCTCCGACCCCTCCCTCTTCTTCCCGATCGACGCCTCCGATGGCTTCTCGCCCCGCGTCTTCGTCCTCTTCTCCACTCCGCCCCTCGACTCCGCGATCCACACCCACGAGTACCGGGCCTTTCAGTTCCGCACCGCGACGGACACCTTCGAGCCGAGGTCGATCGACGTCGTCAACATCGGGCCGGGGTTCCGAGGGCACTACGGAAATTTCAGCCCGAACTCGTCGTTCCCGTGGTTGCCCTGCGATTCGAGGGAATCGTCGATGATGCAGGAGGACGGTACGGAAGAGCGCTTCAGTGAGATACGGCAGGTTGCGAAGAACCAGAGTGAGATTGACTTGATTGAGCACTTGAGTGGGATGAGGCAGGCCGCGAAGTACCAGAATGAGGTTGATATGATCGCCGAGGGCTTTCCGGTCACGAAATTGGGCAGACTAATGGGGCCGGAAGCTAGTAGCTACACTGCTGAGTTGGAGGAGATGTATGAGAAGATGTTGAAGAAGGTTGACAGCCTGGCCAGGCTCGTTGAGAACAGCTCTGCTCAGGTTCTTCAGATGGTGAGCTCCCCATCTCTGCATTGGAGCTTTTCAAGTTCTGCCTTTTTTTTTTTTTAGGAAGATTGATGATTGATGATGAAGTAAATGTTTTAGTATGAATTCATTGGGCGTTCATTGCATATGTCCTATTTCTTTTGCTTGAGGAAATGGAGTGATGCCAGTTTAGTGTGTGGTTAAAGAGGTTATTGCGCTCCACATTACCATGACGAGTCTTCTCTTTTCACACTTCTTTTTGTCATCATCAAAGGTAGAATTTTGGGATATGTGGTTACTGGAATACTACCATGTTTCGTCAGGCTTCTCATGTTGATCAATCTGAATCAGTTTTGCGTTGTGTGCTAACTTGGCATGAGCTTGTGTTGCATTCGTGGTTAGGAGCAACACAATTCAAAGTTGAGGGCGGAAATTGCTGGGATCAAGAGGGTGGTCAATTGCTAGTGGTAAGTGTCGTTCTCTTGTACCTGAATAAGTTCTGATAGTCTCTATTTTTCCTCCTATGAATATGTGACATGTTGGTTCTTAATTGACTCTGCCCAAGTCATTAACTGGATTAGGATACTATTGTCTCTCATGAAGTCATCATCCTACTCTGGCTTTAAATGAAAACTTAGTAATGTGTTCATTTAACTTTCGATTCAGTTTATGCATCTGCATATTTCCCAAGGTGTCAAAAGAGGAGAAAAAGAGAAGATGACTGGAGAGTAATGATCTTGTACTTCCCTTAAAGAAGTGATGTAGCTCACTAGAGTTAGCAATATGAGGACTGCTATGCCCTTGCTAAACATATGGAGATCGTCAATGGAACGTGCAATGGGATACTTGGCTGCAGTAGGTTCAACCTTTTCATATACGTAGAATTCTGTGAAATGTCACTTGACTCCTAGAGTAGCAGTGATTGAGTTTTGGGGAGCTTATATTTGGATAATTCAGTGTACGAGAGTAGCACTCTAGGCATCTCCTTTTTTTGGGCATTGAGTACTTTGGTTGAAGGAAGCATATGCACTAGCACAATGTTGTGCGTGATCACTGGTGAGGCTTGTGATCATATTTTCTTCTGGAGTCTTCTTTAGGTGCGCATGCTTGTGCATGCTATAGTAACAGATGTCTTTCCATTAAGGAGGTACGGGACCTGTTGTGATTGGCAACAAAAATAAAAGTGTTGATACTAAATCTTCAATAAAAGTTGTGTCATAAGCTTCTCAATTTGGTTTTTTTATACTGGGCAGTAGAGTTGAAATCACCCCTACGGTTATTGGTCTTACTTGGACAAAACACAAAATAGATTATCATGTTAATTGCTGCTTTAAGGAATGGAACTTACCAGGAATTTAAGGGAAAAAAGTAATGATGTGTGCTGGGGATGGGATGATCAACATTGACTTCTGATTAGGCCTGGTGAGTGACTGAGTTATGCCTATAATTTGGCTTCTTTAACCAGCAGTTCCAGGGATCATTTATTAGGTTATGGCTAAATAAGTCCTGTCCAAAAAACAGTTAATGCTTCTGGCAAGTATCTATTTTGTTTGGCTGAAGTTGAGAACTGCCAGGAATTAGTAGGTTTAGTACTTCTTGCTAGTTTTTCTGAAGCGCTGTGATATTTATATGTGACTATAATTTATGCCATTAACCACTGGCCAAATGCCTTCCTGAATCTGGAAGGCCATGTATGCTTCAAAGCTGTGGCTTGACCTTTGCCCCATTAAAATCTTCCTTAAAGGAACAATTCGTTGTAGTGAGTCCATGAGTAGATAGCTTGTTCTGCTTTTCACGAGGTGCTCCATTTTATTTTCCCATTGAGGCTGAACCTAAACCTAATTAAGATGTCTAAATGATGTGAAAATCGACGCACCACTCAGAGACGTACTCGAACTACATATTTTCGTGCTTTTGCATATTTAGTCGCATATGAGGCTGCCTGTTCTAGGATTATCATTTATAATGACTTAGTTCATGCTTTGACAAGTCCTAATGTTTTGTTTGTTTTTTTTTTTTTTTGGTTTTTTGTCTTGGGGATTTCTTCTTGGACATCACAGTAGAGAGAAGTGGTTGATGTTGCAGATGTGTCGAAGGTGGTGGAGAAAGGTTTTGAAGAACCCCCTGCAGTCATTTAGTGGCAGGAGAGGCGTGATTCATTAGTAAAATTTACAATGGACTTGAAGCGAGGTGGATGATCGATGTGGAGGTGCCGGTGCCGCGGCCGATACTATATTCGAGTAATCCTTTATGGGAGAGAAGATTCCGCAACCTCCATATTGGAAATGCAACAATGAGTAAATATTTTTCCGCATTTTGCACCCATAGACTTTTGGGTCTATTGTATCTTCTGGGAATTGGTTAAGTATTACCCTCCTCGATTATGGTAAAGTGGTTGAAGATGATTTGAAACCGCAATGGTGTTTGCAGTAACTCTTTTCCTCTCGGGCACACATCCTATCTGCATTCCTCTTGTGCTTGTTCGGCACATTCTTTTGTTGTGTGCTGTGCTCGCCCTGATTGATGGATGAGAGGCATCTCTGTAGAGTGAACATTACTGGCACCTCACGGTCTGAACCGGCAAAAAATGGTAATGACAAAGGAACGTCGTTGTGGCTACAGGAATTTGGTGACGTGGCCATCTTTCGTAAGGAACTTTTTCAAGCTTAGGTTTAAAGTTGGCACCAATCTAATTATGATAAAAAAAACCACACATTTTCTTTTGTCGAACCCGAGTGAGACTGTATACACATGTATCACATTGGTCCTTTGCCTAATTTATGATATCAAATATCTTATTGATCCTTTGCCTAATTTATGATACCAAAATGAACTTCACACATATTGAGATGCATTGGGATCGTGAACAAAAATGAACAATGCGAATTTTTCTTTTAATTTTTCTAAGGGGCTACGTTTCTTTCCCAATCTTGCATTTTTTTTTTAAGTGACTATATAGTGGCCCCGCTTCAGAGAATCTTGAGTAAACCCAGAATCAAAGTAGAAAATGCAAGAATATATGAATATCATCAGAAGTTCCAAGTCGTGGTTTCATCACTTCAGGATGATTACAATAGTCAATTACATTCATTCTGTATCGCTCGAGGGCAGTTACCATATCAAGCAAGATATTCAATAACCGGTCAGAAAACTACGGGAACGTCAAATGAAGTGATCTCCAACTACGGAGATACGAGCAGAACTCCTGATGTGCCATCCAGAGAGCTCATGTCAAAAAGGGGAAGATAAATAAAACCCTTTGATTCGACAATTTGGAAGCCATCAATGTTATGTGCAGTAGCTGGTGTGGTTTGGGAGTGATATATATATATATATATATATATATATAGATGGACCAGTCAGAACTGTACGATCAAGGGGCAAAGAGGGCAGGCCAGCCATTGCCGTCAAAACTAAGCTTCTTCCATCTCACCGCTTATTTCTGGTAGCTTGATTTCTGTTTTGGTGCCGGCATTGCTCCAATTAGCTGTTAATGGGGATATAAGCCAAGAGTGAACTACTACCGAGTGGAAGTATCATGCTTCTTGGGACCTCTGTTCGGTTATGTATATGTCCTTTGTCGTGCTTGCTATAAGCATGCCAGAAAAACAATCATGTGCAAAACTCGATCTGATATCAGTCATTTCCATGCTCTGCCTTGGACCAAATCCTTTCCCATGGTCCACCTTTTGTTCCTAATCTGGAATCATATCACCAATTGTCAGAGAGATGCACGACCATCAAATAAATTTTGGAGTGTCCTAGTAGCCAGCTCTCAATGCGGCGCTAATAAATCCAATTAACTATCGCTACATGATCAGTCACAAGGTAATCACATGGAGTCAACTATCCTTTCAGTTTCACATACGATGAACATTCTCAGATCCCTCTCGTTACTCTATTAGACGAAACCTCACTTTATTAGCTTCTTAATCAAAGAGCTCTAGATGTGTTTATGTGCGCACATGTCAGGGTTACCTCAAGGTCCAACTTTGTAGAAAAGCCACAAAGCTTAGTGAAAACCAGTTTACCTCCAAATGCCAGCCACTACCCGCAATGTCATGAAGAGAAACAACCCTGTCCAAACTCCAGCAAGACCAAACGTGGGAGCTGTTGCCAGTAAGAAAGCAGAAGAAACTACTCCAACAAAGACCTATTCAGTGCAGCAATGGAGGAGGTCAGAAATTTCGAATCTGTTGCAGTTTTGAATAAAAGTAGAGTGAGCGAAGAGTCACCATGGAATAGGCAGCATATCCGAAATCTGAAACACCATAGTAGAGCCCATCAATAACAAATGCCACAGCATTCATTGGTTGAGATCCAGCAACGAACTGCAAAATATCAGTGTGAAACATCTAGCAGCATCATGTCTACAATCTCAAAAAGTCAGCAAAAGGACCGTTGACTGAAAGTATTATCCTCTTAAAAGTATAAGGAGTGCCCTGGTGCAAGGCTCCTAGATTGCAGGCTGTGAAAGGATTGGTCTAGATGCAGACTTATCATGCATGGAAGAGAAGCTGTTTCTGACACTTGAATTCATGACTGCCAAGACAATGGAGCAAGCTAATTGTTTCATCAAGCGTCACTGTTTCAAAATTTGTTATCCTGGTGAGAAAAGAAAAATCTAGAAGATGCCCAGGAGCAGATCCAGATAGCCTAAACCATAAATAATAAAAAAAAAAGGAAACATTCAGCCTTTTAGCGCTTTCTGCTTGAGTTTGGTTTAGTTTAGGTATGAAATCACCTCACGCATTTATCATTTGCTCCTACTCCAAAACCCTTCTCAAAAACATGATAAACATGTGCATTTTGGCATTTTCTTACCCAGAACCAAAAAGCAAATAGTCCAATTAGAGACAGCTAGGCATTAGCATAGGCACTCTCTTACCAGAATCCCAGACCAGGCAATTTCCAGAACTGCAGAATCGGTGCTGAATATTCTTGAAAAGGTTCCAAACCCAACGAAAAGAATGACAGCCATAGCAACACCAGTGGCCACACCAATCTATTCAAAAGTTGAAAGTACAAAGTAAGGTGGGAACACATTGCTCTCTATTTCCTTGAAACAATAATCAAGAAATTGATCTTTTTCACATTAGCATAACAACATGATGAAACAACAATTACCTGAAGAACCATGTATATCACTTCACGTGCTTGCTCATAGTCTCCTTGGGAGTAACCACGAGCAAGAAGAGCCTGTGAGAAAAAGTCAAGCAATTTATAGAGAGAGAACCTCAGTATGAGGTGCACTCATGTGCAGACGCTAGCTTAATGATGAAACTTCTGGAGGTGCACGAAGCACCAACATTAGCGTCTGTGATATCAGAAAGCTGCAAGAGATATTATACTCATTTGCGAATCTATCCCAAATATGAATTGTCATGTTGATATTTCACCTGAAATGCGAGAATATAGAGTTTTTCTTGCTCTACAGAGTGATTCCTAAAAGGATAACTAGGTCAGGCTTTTAGGCTATCTGACAGTTTCTTCATAGAGTACTTTGTAAATTGCTCAACCAAGAAAGCAAACGAGTAGAAAGGCAACTCTATGACAAGGGTGAACTCACGAAAAAGTTTGTTCCTTGATCTTACTGAACTAATCTATGACCAGATATAGAACAGAAAGAGCTGAATAAGTACCTGGCCAGCAATTGCCAGAGCATCAGTAAGCAAAGACACAGTCAACCATACTTGCGTGCAGATCTGATAACCAGCCATAGGTATAGGGCCCCTCCTAGCAGCCATTGATGTTGCCAAGGTCATAGTAATGAGAACCGCTAAGGTTCTGCCAACAAGAAGGCCACCTGAAGATACAACATGCCTCACTTTAGAAGAAACCGGCTTTTACAACAAGCCGCAGTTACTCATCACAGCCTCAAAAATTCAATATCCATTTTGAACTTTAGTCTTGTCATTGACTACAAAATGTAAAAATAGGTGGACTTTCTGATTTTATGCCTCACTTAAGGTTCTTTCAATAGTTACTTGCCAGATGGAAATTAGGAAAATCTAAAGTTCCGGCAATTCTTGAGAAATTAGATTCTACATTTGCCCTTAATTGGTTCAAATATTTACTTCACCATAAAGATGCAACAGATGATGAAGTTGGAAACTAGAACTAAATTAAAACAGGTTTCTGTAATAAGAGTTATACCTGATTTCAGATATTGGATGATTTTTCTCCCATCAAAATTTGGAGAGATAAGTAATACTTCATTGTTCAGCTTCCATAGCAGTATTAAAGCTATCAAATATCTGTTACATATAAGGAAAATGACGTTTAAATCCATTTAGAGGACAAAGAATTTGCAGCAAATCATGGTATCGAGAAATCACAATACTATGGAAATAGATATGCCCATGTTAAATTTACCACAGTACTGACATACTCAGAAATCACTGTTGCTGCTGCAGCACCACCAATGCCAAGATCAAAAAGAAATATCAAAATTGGATCCAGAAACACATTCAGTAAGTTGCCAGCAACTGCAGTTCAACAAAATAAAAAATTGTCAAAAAAGAACTATAATATCATCATGTGGACAGAAAATTGTTTTCCTTTGTGATAATTCTCAACATCATCTAACTATGAACTCGGCATCTATTTAAGGACAAGTCAGAGTGCTTCAAAAGACAACCAGCCACTGACCAGCAATTTGCATAAAAAAAGAGCAATTAGGCAAACCAAGCCAATTTCAGTTTAATTCAAGGTGTAAAGCTGCTGAATCCATATTACAAACAAGCCTGTTTGGCTGCAACTGGATTTATTAGGTGGATACAATCTCATATAGATGGAACCTAAACTATAACATTTACACTACTAAGCTAAGATTCAATTATCAATATTCTCACTCTCATTTTACATATATGTAAGATGACTGCAAATCATAAAGATTTAGGCAAAGCCATCAAGGCTAGTTGAGAGGCATCATTGCAACAGTACACTAGTTCACCAGAGGCGTGTGCTGGCAGCCAGAACAGACACAGAAAAAAGCAGCTGAAGTTCTCCAGTCTTAAATCAAAAGCATAGTAAGATAAACAGAATGTAGTTCCCATCAATTAGCCATAAAAAGAAAATTGCATGTTTTCATATCACCAAAAAATGTGGTTTTTCAAAGGGGATAGCTACTTTGTAAGTTCTTGATGATTCTCTGAAAATAGTTACTTGTCTTTTTCTAAGTTCGCTGGCTCTCACGTGTCTTGACAGTGTCTTGTACCCATTAGGACATCAATTAATTTACACACTTCCACAGAGGAGATTAATCTCTTAATAAGAAAGGTCTAGAATATTATATTACTTAATAGCCTTCTTCATAATTATTCAGTGAGGCCAATCGTCATTTAATAATGAATCTGATTAATTATGGTTCTACACTATAATATCCCAGAAAGAGATCCTGTTTCTTCATAGTTTAAGCTAGAAGATCCTATTTCTGAGGATGAGGTCCGCACATTCATTGGTGAAGGAAATTATAATATTCCATCACTAATTTTCAACAAAACTCATTGTGGTACATACCTATGGCATATAGAGGTGTCTTTGTGTCCTTAAATCCACGAAAAGCACCTTGAGCAGCAAGTGCTACTACAACTGCTGGAGCACCAAAAGCTTTCATGTATAAGAACTGTTCAGCCGGTATTCTAATTGGCGAATCCTGTACATGAGAGAACCTCAATGAACACCAGAAAGATATTAGAGAATCGTCACTAAGAATGCAAAGAAAAATCTACATCAAATAGTATATGTCCGTTGAGGGTGCAATTATGCAGGTGTTTCAAACAAAATGCACTCCAACCCTTTCCTGTTATAACAAAACTGAGGTGCCTAATTTTAAGGAGTAACATTTCCAAGTTATGCCCCGTGAGTTCATGACACTCCATGGTGGAGAGGTAAATATCTGTAGAACGCCTCCCCAAGAAAACCCCAGTACATGGAAAAATGATAAACATAAGACACTCAAAATGGCGATCATTTTCACATAAAGTGAAGGTGCAAATGTTCAAGCAGGCCTCTTGGCCTTCCACAAGTAACAAGATAAACTCTTAACAAGCACAAACAAGGGCCATAGTGGAGCTCTTGTCATGATTTATCTATGTCAGACTAGACCAAGCATGGATAAGGCTAATCAATTAACTCTTGTCATGACACTCCATGGTGGAGAGGTAAATATCTGTAGAACGCCTCCCCAAGAAAACCCCAGTACATGGAAAAATGATAAAAATAAGACACTCAAAATGGCGATCATTTTCAAATAAAGTGAAGGTGCAAATGTTCAAGCAGGCCTCTTGGCCTTCCACAAGTAACAAGATAAACTCTTAACAAGCACAAACAAGGGCCATAGTGGAGCTCTTGTCATGATTTATCTATGTCAGACTAGACCAAGCATGGATAAATCAGGCTAATCAATTAACTTCATACTTGGAAAAGGCAGACATACAACAGATATGCCCATCAAATTGATCCAGAAACCTGAGGCAGCTGAAAGTGCAATACTTTCGGCAATCCCAACGCCAGTAGCCAGTGCTAATGAAGTTGATACTGATGGAAGAAGCTTCTTTGTTTGTTGTTCCTCAGCAAAACCTAGATAAAATCAACAAAGCAGGACAAATTAGAGGAACACAGCCGGAGAAATAGTAGTAACCAGGTCTTAAATTACGATAAAATAACAAGAAAGAAATTACCATCACCGAGTTGATGATAATCATCACTACTCTTATCCACCACGGCTTGCTCTTCAGCTACAAAGGACGTGGTAATGTTGAGCAAGGGAATATTAAACAATTTTGATACCAGATTGAACACAGAAACTGACACTCCAACTGCCGCCAGTTCTGATGATCCTGTACACATAAAAATGACCAAGATTAAGAAATAATCCTCAAGTCGTTTCATTCACAATACATGATGCCACATCAAATCAAGAATCCTCATCCTTAAAAGCACCAAGGATGTCAATTCGACCATTTACTTATCTCCGAAGAAATTATTAAAATTTCACCACTGGCAGCCAATTTGCAGTTTTCATAAGCTGATAACTCTACCCGTAAGTGATGATGTTATCATTGCAAAGCATTATGTCATAACCATGAACATCTTTTCCAACATTTTGTGAGAACTTCTGCCAAATAACTTTCAAACAAGCAAGTAACGAGCCGAATTAACTACAAATTTCATCAATTTATATCAGAAACACTTCTCAACCATCCAAACTAGACTTTGCACAATTCATGAAGTTCTAGAGTTACCTATGTGACCAACAAAAGCGCTGTCCACCAAGGACGCAATGGGGTCAGCAGCCAAAGCCAGAGCAGCTGGTAAGGCAATGGACAAAATCTCCAACCCAATGTCGCTGAACCTAAATCCATCCCTGCACACTCCCAAACAAGCACTCGAATATCACAAATGTAACGCACAACTCAACTCCAATCACTCTTCGACCAAAAAAAAAAAAAAAATACTCCAATCACTCGGAAGTAGACGTTCAGTACCTCGAACTTTCGAGAACACGATCTACCCAATTCAGCGACTTCGAAGTTGCGCCTCGGGCCTTCTCAACCTCCGCACGAGGTTCGGCCGGCCTTGGCTCGGGCGACGACCTTTGAACTGCAGCTGCGCTTTGCTTCACACCAGACGACTCCGGGACAGCCTTCGAACGGGCGGAGCAGCGGGCACTGCAGCGGCTACGAGGCGCGGAGGAGGAAGGGTTCGAGTGGAGGTGGCTCACGGAGCCGAGGAAGCGGTGGGGCGAGAGGCTGATCGCCATTGGAGAGGCAGCGCCACGCGTCGCCGTCAACGGAGACGCGGAACCACCATGAATGCGGTTTGCAGGCACAAGACAGGTGAGTCAACGAACGTCGGATCTTTCTGAGGAAGCCATGGAAGAGAAGGAAAAAGAGAAAATATCTTCGAAGCTTGCGAACTTGTGGACTGTCGCTGAAGCACGTGTTCGATGCGAAGGTTCTGATTCTATTCAACGAACTGTAGGACCTTTCTTGTACCACAATGTTCTTGTCCTTCTTGCACCACAACGTTTCCGTAGAAAATTTGTGTTCGCATTTGAAACAATATTACCATCAAAATTTGCAAACCCGAAACCTGCGGTGCAAAATATATTACAAAGTGAATACCCATGTCACATTAATCAAAATTGATTTTTATGTTAAAAAAATCAATAATCGATATTCCTGTGACTAAACTTATCAAAATAGACCCAAAAACCCATTTAATAACCATAAGCATTTGAAATGATATAACAAACTTAGCAAGTGAGCATAACGGATCTATCCAAATAAAGAGCCCAAGATAAGTTGGTTTTAAATGGGCTCATTAGAAACCCATTTACAATCCACTTAAAACAACTCATTTAAGATGCATCTACCATTTCACTATCAAGTGGACTTGACCGAGACCAAACAATTAATAAGATTTTTATATTTTATGAAGTCGACAAGCTTGCGTTGGCAACCCTTGCGAGTCTTCATAAGAAAAAAAGAAAAATATAATATAAAATAAAATATAAAATTATAAAAAGGAAAGAAAAAAGAAAAAAAATAATAAAAATAAATATTTTGTTTTTAAAATATTATAAATTTTTTTTTACTAAATTTGTATTACATGAAAATATTTTTTAGCAATATGATTTTCTCTAAAAATTTAAGGAACAAGTTTTCTTACATTGAATAAATATGGAAGTGTATTAAAATATGAATTGGGTTGAATATGAATTGGAAATTAGGCAAGAAAATTGCATTATGAAAAAATGGGTCATAAATGGATCAATGATTTTATATGGATCACACAATTTATGACTCAATCCAAACCTGACCTGATGTGCTCGTTTACATGTGACAAACTCATTCACCATTAGGTTTTGCCTAATATCCTACGGGGAAACACGTGTGGCAGATAACTCATTGATTGGCATATGACATGGATACGACTTGGAAACTTAACACATACACACATATATAAGACATTTTGGATAAGCAATATTTAGAAAAAAAAAACATAGATTGGAAGTTGGACAAAATTGAAATTGCTCCTCTCTCTCTCTCTCTCTCTCTCTCCCCCAAAATCTCATAGCAAAATTAGGAATTTTAGGCTGCGTTTGTTTCAAGGAAAATGACTTCCTGGAAAATGTTTTCTGGATTTTCCGGCATTTGGGGGGCGGAAAATAGGCTAACCCGGAAAACATTTTCCTCCTATGGAAAAATTCCTTTGAAAAAGTATGGAAAATGATTTCCTCTTTATAAAAGAGGAAATCATTTTCCGCCGGTTGCCCCCGGGCGCCGCCCACGGCCACCCACCGCCGCCCACCCCCGTCGGTTACCGCCGCCGGTCACCGGCCGCCGCCGCCGCCGCCGCCGGTCGTCCACCACCGATCATCGGCCGCCGGAAAATCAATTGCTTGCCAAACGACGGAAATTGTTTTCCAGTTCATTTTTAAGTATTAGCCAAACACCGGAAAATATTGTTATTTTCTTGGAAAATGACTTCCTGGAAAATGTTTTTGCCCGGGAGGCAATTTTCCGTGAAACAAACAGAGCCCAGCATATATATTTTTGGAACATGATGGAGCTCTTAGAGCAAAATTAACAAATTTTAGCAATTTCCCGATCTAAGTTGATTTCTTCAAATCTAGTTTTCCTAAAATGATACATGCATCATCTATGTTGTTTGTCACGTATGTTTCCACATCAATAATTTAAGAGGACAATAAATAGAAGTTGGCAAGTGTACCAATTTAAAATTTTTTGTGACCTACTAATTCATTTGGGGTAAATGTGGCAATGAAACAGCAATTTAAGATCTTTTGTAACACGAAAACTAATTTGGGGTGAATATGACGAAGATATATTATTTTGGAAACATATTGGTGTTATTAACCCTGCCAACTACTTATTCATAGCCAAAGAAAACGTTTCACTTCCAATTCAACGTGCTTGCTCGATTTCTCTTCATATCCCCAATACATAACATTATGAACTAAATCCTGACAAATTGTGATTCCTTCTACTCCATGGGCGAAGGGGCCAGCTTTAAAGATGTGCTTAATTATATACATGCCCTCACTTTTTTTTTTGACGTCCTCTTATGTTATGAGGGGCAGTGAGGAACTAGTCACTAAGTTTGAGAGAACCTGTGAGTGTTGGCATGCACGCAAGGTTAAATGGATATGTAAGAAGAGAAAATAATGGATGGCGACTTCCCCACACCAAAAAAAAAAAAAAAAGTAACTTTTGAAAGGGATAAAGCGTGCGATGAAATGATGTTTTGACTTAGATATATTCCATAATTATAATTATTCAAGCTAAAAGTTAGTTTAATTTTAATTTTAAATTTCCCATTTATTCCTCATGGAAACATTGGTCTAATATTGTAAAGTAATTTAGCTTTAAAAGGATGCAATATCCCTAGAAAAAAGCTAATTGCCTCTTTCTCATTCTCTCGCCATTAAGTGCATCAATGACAACCATTCTCTTCCTATGCTCTATTTTTTTTATATCAGAAATAGATTTTTTTCTTTTCAATTTTCTAAATAAGTTTTTGAGTAGAGACACGCATTTGACAAGACATAGAATTTATGTTCTAGGACATAAATTCATTTGATATCACAATAAAATTTCTCTAGTTCAGCGGATGGTGAACAACAACTAGGGATAAGAGATCAAAGACCAACGAATGGTAACCGGCAGCAAAGTCGCAAGAGATGTAACTGGCGACAGATGGCAACCAATGGTCGAGGATAAGAGACCGACCTATTCCCTAGTACAGAAAAATATAATTGTTATTATGCACGCCCTAAGTGAGTTGGGATGTGGTCTTCTAAGCTATTTATTGCTCAATCAAGTCCTATTTATTTTGTCCTATCAAGTCATTTTGTCACATGCAGTTATAAATGCTGTTGTTGTAATATGGTAGAAATAATAACGAGTATGATTTGATACATCCTTAAATTAGAAACTATAAAAAAAAATGTGACACCTTGGATGTCACGCCCTGAACCCTACGAGCACATGACACCTCACACAAATACACTGGTCGATAAAGATAATGCGACGTCCCAGGATTTGTCGCCGACCAAATCGATTCGATTAAAGCGTATACTAGCAGAAACGACGCAATAACCTGACAACAACTGAGCAAGGTAAACAAACGACCAAAACACTTATATATATTCACAACCTTTATACATTATTCATGCCATTAACTACATCAACCGTACAAGCGATACAAACTAGGTTGACTACACGTCAACAGGATCTAGAGTCGGAAGGGCTGTACTCTAAACAAAGGTCGCCCCCAAACAAAGTACATGCCAAGATCTACTCGCCCCTACTACTGACATCAGGTGGTGGAATCTTCTCAGGGTCGATCACCATTGCAATCTCTCCATCCTCAGAATCGCTCGCTGATGAATTCTCGTCGGTATCCATCGGTACAGGAATTTCCTCAGGATTCACTACCTCTCCTCCTCGATGACAGCTGAAGCATCCCAATTTCCGATGATCTTTGATGGGGTCTCGAATCGATGGAGTATATTGCTTAGGAAACCGTCCTGACGATACCTCCATACAACATAAAAATGTGCTCTCCATAGGTCGTCTCCCTCGTCCACCCAAACTCTAGTAATATACCTAAGGTACGTTTGATCTTCACTGATAGGGTACTCTTCCACTTCGGTTTCTATCTCTCGTGGAATCCCAAAACGGAGCGGTGGTGGTGTTTTCATGATCCTTGTCTAGGGTCTGAAAGGTGGGGAAAATAACGACAACTATGAGAACACCTCTCAGTAAGTTTGCCCCCTAAACCCCGCTCAGGACAATGCGTAATCACACGATTAATTCAGGGCATGCAATTAGGCTAACAACTCAGCCATAACGATAAATGAACTCAACAAGCAATTGAACATACAGTAGTGATATGATCATGCGCTAGGATGTATAGGCATACGAGGATCTCGAGGTTCTGCCACAATAGGATTTCATTTTCATTTGACCCGCGCTAGTCGCCTCAGGTCGTGCCTTAACCCACGCTAGCCGCCTCACGGTTGGCACCCTTATCTCTCCAGTTACCCCGTGTCGAGCACATCCGAGCGCATTATGCCTCGACCCGTGATACTCGCATCAGGTCAGCATCCTTATCGCTCTACTTTCCCTGTTCCATATCGGCATCCCAGGGCCGCCCTCCGCCCTGCGATAACACGCCTCAGGGCTAACATTTATGCTTGACGATAATTTCACAAGACAGTCAAAAGCATGCCAAAGCAACACGATGCACCTTATGGAATTTACCCATACAAGACAAGTCAGAGACACGTAATTTCAGTCAAGCACTTTAATTCCCAATGAAATCAGTAGGCAACAATTCACATTCGTGTAATTACCCAACGATTTTTATCAGAACTAGTCGCCTATTGCACCACATAATTGAACGTGCATTCCTAGTCCAGCTCATACATTTCAACCCTCAAATTCACATTCTTTTTCTACCCTATGAACAGTAACTCCCGGAGTGAACAGTATTTTTCGGCATGAATAGTGAACTCCGGTAGTGAATAGTAATTTTCGGTCGTGAATAGTAAACTCCGGTCGGGAATAGTATTTTTCGAAATGAATAGTGAGCTCCGATCGGGAATAGTATTTTTCGAAATGAATAGTGAACTTCGGTCGTGAATAGTATTTTCGACCGTGAATAGTGAACTCCGTTCCACCTCAAAACGACTCCAATTTGAATCTCGTTTTCGCCCTAGCCTTCGTCTAGCTATTACCTATCATCCTACTCAAAATTTAGGAGGAAAACTCAAGAGAAATTCATTGGAAAAGTCCACGAACAAAGCTGGGACCAAAACAGCAAAAACCGATGGGAGACGACCACGCGCAGGGCTGAGCGAGTTGGTTCACAAGTTGAAAATCAATGTTTTCACATGAAAATGAGCTCTAGGGGTCGCTGGGGTCAACATATATCAATATGAGCCCTATGTGAAATTCGGGTAACAAAGACTAGTTCGTCGACCGAAACAGCGAAGCAGATTTGAAAGGTCAAAAGACCTCGGATCAAAGTGATTCAATTTGGAAAAGAACCACAAGATAATGAACTACGACATACTCGAAAATCACGATGAACCAACGGTCGGTTTTCCGTCAGTGGCCGATTGAAGTTGAGGCCAGAAACTGGAATTGAGCCTGTGTAAGGTCCGGTTTGGGCTCTGTTTGAGGGGGGTTCCAGGGCTCATCTTGAGCTGATTTTTGGTGGAGAGATTCTAGAGAGATAGGTGAAGATCGGGTTAAAAGGGCGTCTCAAACCAATAACGTTTGGGCAGCGAACAAGTGGCACAACGAGCGACGGTTTTCCAGCGGCCAAAACCAAGAGAGAAAACCAAGAGAGAGAGAGAGAGAGCCACGAAATTTTTTGAGGAGAGAGAGAGTATTCTGTCAATAATTGAAGAGAGAGAGAGAGAGAAATATCTTCAATTATTGGGAGGGTACTATTCATCATTTTCCCAGCACTATTCATCGGTTGATCGGTCAAAAGGTTTGACCGATGGCGACCGATGGTCGATTGATGCGATTGATGTGATTAACAATGAATGATGAGGCATTTCTCGAAATTCGTGAAATTTCAGGACCGATTGGGGGCTCAATCAGTGCTGATTTGGCTCAACCGCGATCGGAAAAGACTCAGGATACCGCCGAACAATTTTTCTAGCCTTGCTAAAATTACTAACACTCTCTAGCCATGGATTCTAGCACAAGACGGGGGCGAGATGGTAATCTCCAATTTTGCCCTTTTCTCTAGGCATTCCAAGATCAGTCTACTCATTCACGTCTTTCTAGGCAATGTCCAAATTCACAATTGTGACACTCATAAGAGTCGATTGTTCTATTCCGAAACTTAATTCGTGGCCTCATTCATAAGACGACAGCTCTAAATAAATTCTCAAACTAACAAGTAGCTTTTAGGAGTCACGCGTATCGACCATTTGGTCCACGTGCTTATATTCCTAGCTAGCCTTTCCCTTTTGGTTAGTTATCCCGAAGTGATCAGTTTTGAGTGAGATCCATTTATAGCGCCTCTATGAAATAAACATTTTATATTCGTATTCCGAAAAAGAGTCGAATTTCAGAATGTCACACATCATGTTGCTGAGTTGTATATAGGATGATCTCATATGCAAGTTTGAAAGTTTTCAATAATGCTCAAGAAATTTGGGCTGCCCTAAAAGGTAAGTTTGGAGGTATGTCTGCTAATAAATTGAGGAGGATCGCAAATTGTCAAACTTGATACATGAGCTCAAGACATCAGGTCATACTCTAATTGATGAATAGCAAGTTCAAGATGTTATCAAGTCTCTCCTTGAAAGTTAGGAGGATATCAAAATTAACATGATACACAATGAGAATATCATAACATTTAATGATATAGCATGTCATTTAGAATTAGAGGATGAGCGCCTAGAGGTTGCTAGATCTTATACACATACTTATATTGCTAAATTTAGTTTGCGTAAAGCTTTGGGCTTCATGTGTAAGAGGGACTATAAATTCAACAACAAAGGGAATGAGATTAGTCTGGCATCTAAGAGAGTGAAAACCATCCTATCCAAAAAGTGTGATTGAAAGAAGGATAAGATTAAGATGAAATGCTACAATTGTAATAAGATGTGTCACTTTGCTCATAAAAGTATTAAGCTGAAAGAAGTAGTAATATTACCCCCATTGCTTTAAGCAATGCTTTTGTCTTTAGTACTGTAGTGCTTGCTAAATCACATCATATGTGGACCATAGACTTAGGAGTAACATATCATGTAGCTATAGGTCGAGGAGCATTTGTGGAGTATCATTGAATATTGTCTGAGAATAGATGGATACATGTTGAAAATAACTCTAGAATTGAGGTGAAAGGTATTGACACATATAAATTGAATTTACGTGATGATTGAACTCAATTATTACATGATGTCTCTATGCTCCTGATATTTGGCAAATGTCACACCCCGAACCTCCACGAACGCGCGACATCTGTACAATGATGGTCGATTCATGCAACATCCCAGGACTGTCGCTGACCTAGAAGCCTTAACATCCAAATTAACGCTAGCGGAAACGATACATTACCCCTGACAATGAATGAGTAAAGACTAGCGCAACCGTAATACCTCATATATATATAATCTCAGCTCCATATTACACATGAATATCAGTTTTATAAATATTAACAACAATAAACAACCTAGGGTGACTACATTCATCAGTAACCACCAATTCAACATCAATTGTTCTTGCCAACTGAGTACTCCGCCACCTGGATATCAAATCTTGTGGTATCTCTACCATGCTTATGTCCTAGGGATTGAAAGATGGGGGAAATCACAGTGAGAACACATCTTAGTAAGCTCATCCCTAATCTCGCTCAGGATATTGCATACCCTCAGATCTAACTCTAAAATATTTTTCTAGATGCTCGGGTTACAGAAACAGAAACAAGGGCAAACGAGAAATAGCTCCTCATTGAAATAATCAGGCACGCCAATAATTTATATCTATATAGAGATCAATAATGCAAATGCGTGCACATTTCATGCTCAAATTCCAGTCTCGACTCTCTAGCCAACTCGACCCGCGTTAAACACATCAGTTCCGATCAGCGTATCGTACGTATCATGTTTGTGCCTTTTTTACACTAAAATATGCATTTTAGGCTCACGCTATCTCAATAATTGACCCTAAATATGAATGGACATCATGTGAACAGTATCCTAGGCTCATGAACAGTACTCAAGGTGTCGTGAACAGTATCACAGAAAATCTCTCGTGCCTGGTTTCTCCCAAAACGTGCCTAAATATCATTTTTCGGTATTCAAACCTCACCGAACCATCATCGACACCCATGGACAGCCTAAACTCGACATAAACAGTACCACATTGGGCTTGAACAGTGCACAGAGTATGTACACAGAATCAATTTCTACAAAAATCATCAATTCAGTCAATTTTTTTATACTAATCTACCTTGAATCACACTTTAGAGTCAATTCAAGAATCATCTAATATCCTACTCAAGGTTTAGGGGGTTAGCTTACCTCAACGAGGCTGATTCGAAGTCGAACGCGCAGCAAAACGATAAACGGCTCAACAACAATCAGTGGAGCATGACGGCGGTGGCGGAATAGGGCAAAACCCAAGGAAATTGGGGCTGTTCAAGGGCTGAACGGGATGATTCACGAGCTGAAAATTAATATTTTCACATGAAAATGAGCTTTAGGGGTCGTTGGGGTTAAAATATATCAAATGAGTGATATGTCAAATTCGGGTAACATAAAACTAGTTCGTTGATTGAAACGGCAAAGCAAATTTGAAAGACCAACGACCTCAGATTGAAGTGATTCAAAATTTTGTGAACTTATCTCGGATAGGACTACGACATATCCAAACATCACGAAAATCCAACGGTTGAATTTTTGTTGACAGCCAATTAAAGTTGGCAATAGAAATGCGGAACCGAGAGAAATCTGAAAATTTAGAGAGGGAGAAGAGAGAGAGAATCTATGGTAATTATGGAGGAGAGAGAGTGTTTTGACCAATAAATATCTTAAGAATAATTATCATTGGTGACTATTCACCAAAAATAATATAAAGCTGAATGAATAGATTGATTTTTAGGCTATCAATAAAATTTAGACTGATAAAGGTTGGGCTTCAATTATTTTTTATCAAAGCTGATCAAAGTGGTCAAAAAGGTGATCAAAAAGGTATTTCTCGAAGTTCGTGAAATTTCAAGATCAGTAGGGGCTCAACCGATATTGATTTGGCTTAACCGCGATTGGAAAATAATTCGAAATACCATCGAACACTTTTTTTAGTCTCGCTAAAATTACTCACACTCTCTAGCCATGGATTCTAGCATAAACTAGGGGCAAGATGGTAATTTTTAATTTTATCCTTTTCTCTGGGCATTCCAATGCCAAGCTGTCGATTCACGCCTTTTGAGGCAACATTCAATTTCAACTTTCGTAACACTCTTAAGAGTCGATTGTTCTATTTCAAAACTTAATTCACGGCCTCATTTATAAGACGATAGTTTTAAATAAATTTTCAAACTAACGAGTAGCTTTTAAAAGTCGCGCGTATCGATCATTTAGTTCACGTGCTCATATTCCTAACTAGCCTTTTTCTTTTGGTTAGTCATCTCAGAGTGGCCAACTCTGAGTGAGATTCATTTATAGCGCTTCTATGAAATAACCATTATGTATTTAAATTCCGAAAAAAGAGGATCGAAACTCAGGATGTCACAGTAGACTGGTCTTTGTAGTTGTTCTTCCATGCTTAGGTTATGATATGAATTTCAAAGTAATTATGTTGATATTAAGTTTGGAACAGTTAATTATAGTTATAATTATGAACTGAATGGTTTTATGATTTTAGACATTGACTATGATATATTTAATGTCAATGTTGATGGTTGTTTTTCCTTTAATTGCATCTTCTAGTAATGTGAATATAGATGCAAATGTTGAGCATGTCAAATAGAGAATCATTTAAAAAAATAAAGATATTAAGAATCGATTATGGATGCGAGTATCTATGTGAGCAATTTAAGTCTTTTTGTGATGAAAGAGATATTATAAGATATTTGACTACTCATGATATCTTGTAACAAAATGAGGTTGCTGAGAGAAGGAATGGAATCATATTAACAATTGTTAAGTCTATAATGGCACATGTAAATCAATAGATCTCATTCTGGGATATGGTTATTAATTGTCGCCTATATATTTAACCATGCACCCTATAAGTTAGTTAATTCCACTCCTTATGAATTATGGATCCGTAGAAAATCAGATTTAAACAATTCATGACCTTGAGGTGCACAGAATATGTTCATGATTCTTCTCACAAATATGAAAAAATTAAGTCATATAGAGAAGAAATGTATCTTTATTAAAAATTTTGAACACTCCAAAGGGTATGTGTTCATAGGTGAACAAGTTGACGGAAGTGTGGCTGAAATGTAGTCACGAGATATCACGTTCTTGCAGAACGATTTTCCTAGTAGAGATGTGATGGATAAGGATTTCCGGTTATAAGAGATTTAAGGTCTTAATAACAAACCAATTAATGTTGATGAGGAAAATAATGATTTACCTCAATATATTGGACCTAGTGGGAGTGTTACATCGTTTAGTGAACTAAATCAATAAGGAGTTCAGTTTTGTAAGAGTAATCGTAAAAGCAATCCCCATCATCATTTTCGAAATTGAAGAGGAAGTATTTATGATTACTACACAAGACGATGCATAGCCTAAGACAGTTGAAGAGGATGTCTCATCCCTTGATAAGGAAGAATGGAGAATTTTTGGAAGATGAAATGGAGAGAGCAAACCATATTTGGAACTTGATTCACCTTCCACCCTGATGCAAGTGACACGGTCTGGACGAAGGGGCAAATCTGATGAGGTTTTCTGCACGAAGGAAGGACCGAGTCTTGCAAAGGAATCTCCTAGGGAATTCTAGAAGGATCCTAGGGGCGGGCAAACTTGTAATTGTGTATTGTTGTATTCAATATAGGTAGGTGGTAGTTAGGGAGATCCAATCTCCACCGTTAGATCAAAGGGGAGATCTACGGATATCATCGCACGAGAACTTGTATATAATGGGTTCTCCTCCCCTCATTTGTATCATCTCATTGTCACGAGTAATTGAAAAACCAGAGCTTCTCTCTCTAGTTTCTCTCTCTAGAGTTATGAGGCGAGTGAGGTGAGCGAGGGAAAGGCTGACTTGGGAAGGTTTTCCTAAGGCCGCACGAGCGATTGATCGGTGATTCGATCGGCCCATGACACAAGGCTATTCGAAATACATGGATTTTCAAGATCAAGCAGAGGGTAGATGACTCTGATGAAAAGTATAAAGCTTACCTTATGGCGAAAGGTTATACTTAATAAGAGGGCATATAATATAGGGAAATAAACCTTTTATTATCTGTTGTGAGGTTTACCCCTAGATGCCTTTTGCTAGCTATATTCACAAATTTGTATTTAGAATCATATTTAAATGGGCATTTCTCAATAAAGAACTAGATGAATAAATCTATAAGAAACAATTGATAGGTTTCATAGCTAAAGGTCAGAAGCAAAAAGTTTGCGTGCTTCATTGTTTGATATATATCCTTAAGCATTCATTTGGACAGTAATACCTTCGTTTTAATCAAGCTATAACTTCTTTTTGGTTTTGATAATCAAAGAATATTACTATGTGTATGTTAAACAGTCCAAGGATAAATTTGTAATTTTATGTTATTCTGTTAGCTGAGAATAATAAGGGTTTGGTTATCACCATAAAAGAATTGTTGTCCTTTTATTTTCAAAGAAATCTTCTTGCTCAAATATTAACAAAAAAGGCCATGTCAAATTTCTAGCAAGCTATGTCACCTCAAATCAAGTTAACACTAAAGTGAGCATTTTTAAAGAAATTTGACACTTAAGTGATCATTTTTGAAAATTTTGGCAGTAAAGTGAATACCGTACACAAGTTTTGATATGCGCAGTGTACTTTAATTGAAAGCAAAGTGAGTGCGACACCCCAGAACATCACGTACTATACATATCATCTCTATTTATATCTTTTTATTATTTATTTGCATGCAGATGCGTAATAACATTTTTCACATCATCATCCTTGACACATCATCACACGAGTTTGCTAAATACATATGCATTATTTATTTTGTACCACTAGTTTACGAAATATACATGTCATTTATTTATAGTTTACAAACATAGTTTGCATGTCATACAGTATACATATAAGAGGGACCTAGGAAGGGTTAGGGTCGCTTATCTCCACTACTTCGCTTCTCCTACGCCAAAATTTTGCTTGTACAAGCGTCAATCAGACAACTAAGGATTGACCACTTCACCCATCGGTAGGCTACTATCGTCCAAACCCAGAGGACCATCAAAATCTCTAATTAGTTCTACCAACTTGCCCTCGACATAAATATACTAGGCGACAAAAAGTTGAGGAGCTCATTTTGCAAGTTCAACATCGATCCATACATATGAAGTACACTTTGAATATGCTATCGGTTGCTCAAAAATAGAAATATCTTCATAAACATACTATACATGCATGGCGGTGCCAAACAGTGGTGGTCGATGATCCATCCTACAAATTTGAGAACAATAAATAAAGGGATGAGCCGAGATCCAGTAAATAAAATCTCCAAGTCTACGTTAGCTAATCCTCTTATCCTCAACTTGGTATTCACAACCACAAGTATTCAATGGAATACATAAAAGCACGAACATATGCATGATCAACTTCTTTCATGCCGATAATAATCTTGCATGATATCACTCATTCAAGGCATTTGAATAGCATATTATTTCATAATGCATTAGTATCGCTTAGTATTTTATCAATATGCGTATATGTATGCACATAAACATGCATTATCGTCTTTTACTTCTCTTGAATACTCTGACGACATCCTTAATTATGCGGTAAAGGCATCCAAGATCAAATAGCATGGGCATCTTCACTACCGATGCATCTTGTAACACTCAACAGGGCATCCGAAATCACACAACAGGTGCATTGCAACTCCATAGCATCCCTTAACGCTCTACAAGGCATCCTAGATCACACAACAAGGGTATTGCAACTTTGCGGCATCGTCGCCACCATTATGTGGATGACGTAATACTTTCATAATCTTTTACATAATTATCATGCAAAGATGAACTCTTGAAAATTTTCCGAACTCAACATTACAACATGCCTTTTCTCAAGCCAATATCCATGCACAAGTACTTTAGATCATGCATTGCTTCGGCAATCTAGGAAATGAGCACATTAAATATATAGCTACTCTATGAAATCGGTAAATTTTACTATATAATAAAATATTATTTTATCATAATATTTTAATAACTAGAACCCATGTCGGCAACTCATTTCATGGTTGGCAACACCCACAAGCAAAAATGTTAATTTTTATCTTTTCTTCTTTTTTTTTATAAAGTATATATAATATTATTTATAATTATTTTAATCAATATATTTACTGTCCGTAACTCCAAATTTGGTCGACAATATTGGCCAAGCAATCCCTAGATTTGGCAAACTTTTCGACCTCATTGATTCTCTTCTGGCAACTTCCACAAAATAGAATGGCAACTTTCATGAGAAACTTTAGTGATTTTAATACTTAACTAATTTAATTATTTGGTTTCCATATCCACAACAAAGCTAGTTTTTACCCATTTTTCACTCTTCTCGTCCAATATATTACGAATTCTCATAGAAAACAATCAAGCATCCCCTCTTACTAAGAAATGCAAGTCAAAATATGGTAACTCAGTACACTAACGCCACTTATCAACTTGATTTTCTTTCATGTTTACTATCAAGTAAAATTTAAATTAACAAATAACAAGCAACCAAGTCAAGAGTGCTAAGATAACCATTCTAACTTAGTGCTTAGAGTTTCGCTGACTTGAGTTGAAAATCTAAGTTTTGTTCCCTTCAAATCAAATAATCAAAATCGAAAATCAATAAATGACAAAAACTCATTGGTATAAAATTATGGAAATAAATAATATACCTTGTCAAAAATTGAATGATGAAAACATAAACTTTTAATAATAGAATGTAGGGCTTTTTTTTTTCTCATGAAATTGAAAGCAAAAGAGTAGAAAGAGTAAACAAAAGTTAACGAGTGTAATAAATGGAGTGGGACCTTTGCCTTTCAAACGGAGTTTCATCCTCCAATCGACTAGTATGAAGGATGAAACTCCACCATAATTAAGGCATTAATTGGCTTAGAGTTAAAATGATGATTGCAAGGGGTATATAGTCTAATGAAATTACTTCAAGTGTCCTTAAGTTCATATATAGGGTGCTGTGGCTTCATTTCATTTGAGAAGAGAAAAGATATCTTGAGAGAAAGCTCCTCTGCTGGTCAAGTAGGGTGATGAATCATTGCATGCATTAAATGACTAAAGCCAAAGTTCATGAAGTTAGCCATGACCTTATTACTACAAAACATCATCAGCAAATCACGAAAATAATGCTTTGTCAGTAAGTCAAGGAAACTTCATTTGCACCTCAAGCTGTAAAAAGTCTCAAGAAATTTTTATTTTTACAAATTCGTCCCTCAACTTGGTGAAATTACAAATTTACCCCAAAAGCTTCTAAACTTATTTTTGCGAAACGAATTGATTTTCTTCAATTAATATTAAGTAACTCATAGATTAACACTAAAACCAACAAAATAACCATGTTAACAACACCCTCCCACTTCTATAAATTTTTGAAATTGCCTATAACTTTGTCAAAAATTATACAAATATCCTTTTTATGCCTAGTTTTATTATTTCACACTTTTTTCCATTCATGATGTAACAAAATATTTTAGTGATCTCTCAAAGATATCATAGTCATGTGAAAAGATTTTTAATTCACAATAACTAAACATATAATTATTAAAACTTAATTACACGTAGAGTAAAATCTAGACTAAATAAAAAAAAAAATCAATCAACCAAGCTTAAGAGTACTAAGTAGATCATTCTAGGTTAGTTCTCAAAGTTTTCACTTACCTATAAAGATATCTTCAACAAAGTAAGCCTCTAATCACCTTGAAATCAAAATTAACAATTTTTTTAGAAAGTGAAGTTTATGAATATTTCTTGTAAAACACTAAATTGAGAATTGAAATTTGAGCTTTGACTGAGTTGAAGAAAATTAGAATAGAAAAAGAAATCAACTTGGTGATGTTGAGAAGATAGAGTTTACGTTCACAAAAGGAAGGGAAAAGATAATTTTATCTCATCTTTCCCTTTTATTTTTTTATTGAAGAGTAATTTGAAGTCACATTTATTAACTTGGATTAAAAATAATCATATCACTTAACTATCAATAATAGTAAATCAAAGTTATTATGATTAAAAAATTGAATCATGCATGAGGACTGTCGCGAACTAAAAATCCATGAATGGAAATTCAAGTTAATGGATTATTAGATTAATTAAATGAATTAACTAACCTAGCTCGAGCTCTCCCAAGCTCTACCAAATCGCGACTTAGGTTCAATATTTAGCATGTAAGGATTTTTCAATTTGAGTCACCACTAATCGTTTTTCTTTTTTTTGGTAGGTCGATTAGAAACCTAAGTAAATTAGAGGGAGAAACTAAATTACTTCTACGAACCAGAGATTATGAGTTCGGGGACTTGGTTACACTAGTTAATTAAAACTAATGCCCTTTCGGTACCTTTTTATTTCATGAAAAGTCATTTGGGGTGATTTGAACAGATTTGGGTCAAACTGACCAAATGGGCAAAATAGTCATTTTTCAAGGCTTGGTAAATGAAAACAGGTCAAACGAGTTGAATGTGATTATTTCCCATTTTTCCCAAAATTTTTTTTGAGATTTTCCTAAAATTTTTTTAAATATATATATTTATGGGTTTTATGAATTTTTCACATATATATTATTTAAGAGTGATTTTGGTGAAAACATGCTCTAAAATGTGATAACATCCAATTTTAATTAAGAAAACGATTTCTCAAAGTATTAACTTATATTAGATGTTATTTATAACATAGAATGAGATTCTTGACATGTTTTACCATAAGAATTTACATGAATTAAATTAAAGCAAAGGATGGACAAAAATAAACAAAAAATGTGCAAACTATACAATAACAAAACAATCACTAAAATATGATAATTAACACAAGCATAATCGGACATGCTAAAACAAACAGATATGTAAGTGAATATTCAAACTGGAATAAGGAACGCTCACAAAGTTTCCTGCACTGGAAGGTCTCACATTGCTCTTTCATGCATTATTAAGGGTGGTTTCATTGGCGATAGTCAGACTTCATACTTCGCCATTAGGAATTGTAACCTTGTTAAGGTGCATTCTCCAGAACCATGTTAACAGGTGGAAATTGTCCTCAGGCTAGGTTTCATCAAGAGCCCTTCTTCCCGCGATCATCTCCATAAGGATCATTCCGAAACCGAAGACATCGACTTACGGACCTCGCTACCATCTAAGGGACTCCGAATTTGAGCCAAGCGCTTCCGTTCCCCCCCCCCCCCTCGCAATGCTTGATCACTATTTCTCAAGTCCAGCAGAACTCAAATCCTATTGATCTGTAACAGGCTCTCCTTCTCTTAAAAATCTTGGGCCATATTGTATAGTCCTGCTTCTTTTACCCCTCGCCTTAGCCTTGTTCAACTAGAGAACCACTGAAGCCAGAGAGAACCGCAGCAATCCTCTTCTCTTCGTCCTTGTAGTTAACGATAATCATGGGCTTATCGCCAGGACCAACAACGACCTTGAGCGGCCAATGCCTTATGTCGGCCTGGATCGTGGACGGTGTTGGTGGGGTTCATGGCGACCCGGTTCTTGATGGCACCGCCAATCAGCCTCTTGGTGTCGGTGAGGACGATATAGGAGGGCGTGGTCCTGTAGCTCTGTTTCAGGGCTGGACTTGACGGACAACAGTTGAAGGACAGCGGGAAGTGGCGAAAGTGAATCCTCCACTTTCAGCGCTGTCAGCTTCCCTTTCTTTCCCGCCCCGAGACCGCTTTTGTTCTCGGTGGATGTCTTTTGTGACTTCCGAGGTTGGAATCCTTCTCGAGAGAGAATAGCGCCCCCTCCAGAAGCTGATGGTCTCTCTTTCTTTTTGGCCTTTGCGTGCCCGTACGTCATTTGTGCCGACGCTGAATCACTAACATAGCATAAGGGCACGGCAATGACGAGTAATACGGTGGCTCTTCAAGCTCATTCGTATAGTTAGAGGTGATGTTCACCGTTAAAGCCAAAAAACGGAAGCACACTGAGGAGGAAAAAGAAACTCCAGTGAAGGGAGGCCGTTCTTCCACGGAGCGCTCGAGAATCGGTAGAGAGACAACATCGACAGATTACGTAGCTGAAGAGAAAGTTTTTTTTTACTACGTTTGCGACGAGAGGAGGCATGAGGAACCGCACTATCTTCTACTACTTCTTCTTCTCCTTCTTCCTCGAGACATCGATCGTCGCTTCCCCCAATTTCGTTCACCGTTTGCTTGAATTGGCCCTACCCGAGAATGAGAGAGGGAGGAAACTCTAGCATTCCCTTTGTCCATCAAACTTGTTTAGATCCCTTGGTTCCACCTCCCCCCCCCCCCCAACTCAGGACCAATTCCCAGGTTAAGCTCTTTCAGAATCGCCTCCCCTCCTTGCCGGAAGTCCAGCTGGCCTTTTTTTTCGAGCGCCCCCATCTTCATTAATCTTTATCTCCCATTTTCTCTTTCTCAGTGCTCCACTCATCTCCTCTCCTCTCCTCTCCTCTTTTCTTTTTTCTTTTCTTTTTTATGGTGTCTTGGAGATGATGATGAGAATGCCGAAAGCAACATTACCCTCCACTAATCAATATTCAATTCCTTCCCCTTTCCGTCTACCATGGATATCAAGTCCATCCTCCCAAAATTCTTCCGTGTCCCACAATGTGTGGCCCCCCACTCACTATTTCTTTCTTGAATGTGGCCATGCATTTGACAATAAATGGGCTCCCACCACTTTCTCCTTGCCCATGTGCCTTTATCATGAGGGATTCCACCCATGTTCTGCTGATCAATAACAAAAGAGTAAAGGCCACTATTTGATGAGGCTGCATACAACTTTGTCGGCAGTCCAATAATTAGGTCTAATGACACTACAAATCCACTGCATCTTCAGACCTAGCAGCCGGCCATTTACCATGAGATCTACAGATTGCAGCAAATGCTTTTGCATGCAAAGAATTAAATTAATGCACATGAAACTACACTAAAATGGTTCAAATATTTTTGGTTAGAGACTAAAGTTATTCTTTAATTTTTTATGAAATAAATAATTAAATGAAAAATCAAAATTTAGGTGTCAACAGCTGCCCCTCTTTGAGTAGAGGCTTGCAGAGGTTTCGCTCAAAGACCAAATTGAACCTAAATTTTGTCGAAACAAATGAGAAACCTAATTAATTTTTTTGTAGGGTTTTAATCCCATTTTCTATGCAGATGAAATGATACATGATATGCAGAATAACATGTGTCAAGGCTTCTCCGCTCCAACGAAATGGATTAGAGAAACCTGCACTTGGATCGCATATGAAATACATGTTTCACCAGATACCTCATAATGCAGATGATTCTCTTGATTTCCAATCTTCTTCTTGTGGTTGCGAGGATCTCAAGGTACTGAGTGGCCTGTTTGTTACCTGTAGTTTCCTACAAATGCGAAACAGCGCATGATATGATTTGAAAGAATGTGCATGAGTTGTGGTTCAAGCTGCACCATTTTGTCTCTTGGGACCACCATATGCCACCATGAGTTGCTAGAAGTAGGTCAAAATCACAAGAGCATGTCGATTGTGATTTGACAAAAATCAAGAGCACGAGAGTAGGTCGATTGTGAACTGATGAATATCTCATAAGAGCAGGTCGATCATGAGTTGAATAAAGGTATCACGAGAGCAGATCGATCGTGAACCAAATAAAGGTCAAAGACACGAGAGCAGGTCAATCGTGAACTGATGAATATCTCATGAGAGCAGGTCGATCATGAGTTGAATAAAGGTATCACGAGAGCAGGTCGATCGTGAACCAAATAAAAATCAAAGACATGAGAGCAAGTCAATCGTGAACAGGTAAATATCTCATGAGAGCAGGTCGATCATGAGTTGAATGAAAGTATCACGAGAGCAGATCGATTGTGAACCTAATAAAGGTCAAAGACACGAGAGCAGGTCAATTGTGAACTAATGAATATCTCATAAGAGTAGGTCGATCATAAGTTGAATAAGGTATCACGAGAGCAGGTCGATCATGAATCAAATAAAGATCAAAGACACGAGAGCAGGTCAATCGTGAACTGATGAATATCTCATGAGAGCAGGTCGATCATGAGTTGAATAAGGTATCACGAGAGCAGGTCTATCGTGAACCAAATAAAGATCAAAGACACGAGAGCATGTCAATTGTGAACTGATGAATATCTCACGAGAGCAGGTCGATCATGAGTTGAATAAAGGTATCACGTGAGCAGATCGATTGTGAACCAAATAAAGGTCAAAGACACGAGAGCAGGTTAATCGTGAACTGATGAATATCTTATGAGAGCAGGTCGATCATGAGTTAAATAAAGGTATCACGAGAGCAGATCAATCGTGAACCAAATAAAGGTTAAAGACACGAGAGCAGGTCAATCGTGAACTGATGAATATCTCATGAGAGCAGGTCGATTATGAGTCGAAAGGGTCCAGAAAACTTACCTAGGTCTTCTGAGTTAATGATAAAGGCATAGATAGGCTGACTGTGTTATGCCTGCTTGTTCACTGAATGACCGTATGTGTCGATCATGAAACACCCTGATAATCGTTAGAATTCATTCTCTTGAAAGGTTCAGGTTGAAGATATACTTACCTGAGGATTTGGAAGAAACGTCTAGTGGTTTCTCGACAACTAGGCTTATTCATTCAATAATGGCCGAATGAATTTCGAGACCTTGGAAGGTAACTCGAACGTTGGGAACGTGTTATCCGTCAGGCAGTGTCATAGGCAACATGTGCAAGCACTTTCATCAATGAGTTCATCGGTTCATGTAAAACTATTCAGTTAAGTTTGCAATCATTAGAAGCAATCTGTGTAATAACTCATGATGCAATCAATCAAAATATGGGTCATGCATAACTATTCTGTCAAGTTTACATTACCAATTCTGTTCAAGGAGGTTATCATAGTATGAACACCTCGAATGCAATTTAAATGAGCATTTTAGTCCGAAAGGGCTTTCTTTCACTCTCGAGAAAGGCTATTTATCCTGATTGCAGGATTGAAAATAAATCACTTAAACTCACCATCATCGCATTTAGCAAGGGTCTAATTAATCTCGCAATTGGTACGATCAAGCCGATCTGGAGTTCTTGATTAGGACCATAATGTAGGCTGGGTCAAAGGCTTACCAAAGGAGACTCTTTTGAGCCAAGGCTATTGATAAAAAGGTCTTCATCATCTGCTACAGGTTTACAAGTCAAGAACCCTGCAAAAATGAGAGAGAAATAATCTTGCTCGTACATTTTCGAGCGATACTTAAAATCTTTCAACTCTACGTTAACTCAAGCGCCTTAATTAGAAAAGGCTTTCACGGGTTGTAACGTAGGTTAAGATTGGGGACCAAGGAAGTGAAATGCTTGTTTTGGCCCAGAAAATATATGAGGTGGGTTTGACGTTGATGATCATTGCATTTTTATCACCAGTTTCGACCCATTAGGATAGTTCTCAAAGAACACCATCTTTTTATAAGGATGGTATCAACTCGTGCTGATACCGTCGTTGCTCCCGAACAGTGTAAACTTCAACTGAGTATATTTTGCAATTTGACTCCTTTGAAGAGTTTGCTTTTGTAACCAGATCCCATTGAGGATTTACAAAAGGAGACAATACATTTCCACTGAGTTTACAAAATGTACATGTAAAGTTCATTGAACATTGATTTGAATAGGCATTGACCTTGCTTTTGACTGGCGCTTTGCTTTTTTATGCCCCGGACTAGCTCTTTTGGTCCCGCCCATTGCCTTTTGTCTTTTTCGTTCTGTTTAGAATAAAGAATTTTCAAAGATTATGCCGTATGTATATCAGAGATCTAGCACACATGAAGAATTGACTCGAGAACTCTATGTAGAGCTACTCCTTCTGAATTCTTCTGCTTTGAGGTGGCGCCATCTTCATCTTAGATCGAGTAATGATTACCAACGGGGTTTTAAGAAACGAATATGCAGGCTCAATTGGGCGATGCAATGGACAAAAGTGTATCAGATAGAAAACGAATGCTTTTCGTCATCCTAAGGCACTTGAATTACCATGAGAGGTTGAAAGCAAAGAAACACTCGAAAATTGATATTAGTCTGAGTAAGAAAATTTCTAACCATTTACCTCATGCTATCGTTGGGACTACCTCCATTTGGCCCCAATGTGGGGTGGCTCTTGACAGGGGTTACAAAATGAAACCGTCGCTCAAATAGGTTGTCAATGGTCACCTGTAGTGTTTAGGATAGAGAAATGATCGCCTCCTTCCCTTCAGCTATCGTACCTTTTGCGAGAAAACCCATTGCCTAGGAGAATGCGGAACCTATTTTGCACACAACTCACTATGGATTAAGATGTAGGACGTGTATGGAAATGGCTTGCCTCTCATTATCCTGTCATGTCCCATTCTACACATTCGACGCATCACGTGCAGTTTATACCCCGAGCCAGAATTGATAAATTAAACATGCAGAAGAGTCGGGCATGAATCAAGGTATGTGTAAACATGATGCAGATGTGACAATTTTTAGCATCACTTATGTTTCCAGAATGGGAGGATTTGAATTGCCTGTGGACATGTCAGCGAATCAAGCAGATTGAGAGTCAACTTCATAAGCTGAGGAGCGGCTTATCTTTGACCTTACCCCTGCATAATGAAATGCATGAGTGAAGGAGTCGAGTGAAGATTTGATGCGTTTGGGCTTGTTTAATGTTAACAACCATCATGGTCGTCGGTTGAATGCTCCTGCAAAAAAGAAAGCAGAAAGATTACCCTTGAAACTAAATGAGTTGAAGAAGACATACTCTCCTTTTCAATTCAGGGTTTGCCATCAATTTGCCCCATTTTCATTAGCATGGATCTCATCAGATGATCATAATTTTTCCCCTTAGGATTGTCTCCTTCGACATATTAAATGTTAGTGTAAACGTCTCTTATTAAAAGGAAAGGAGACGTGTTAGCCAGTATTGGAAGGGATAAACTAGAAACGATACTGATTTACCCTTCGTCTTGAATGCTTTGCACGATCCTTTTACCAGCTTCACTGGGTTAAGTTTGCCTCGACTTTTGTTGGACACTCCACCATCAAAGCTAAGGTTGTGGCAAAGTATTGATTTTGATCTCATTCATCGAGTATTCTTGTTTCTTTCTACAAAAAGAAATGTGCAAAAAATCATTTTATTTATTTACAACATTTACAACATTCCCAAACTCTAGGGATCGAACTCGGGACGTCTTGGACCACTGTCATTTCTCATGCTTTCTGGTCCACGGGACCTTAGGCGACCACGAGAGTTCTCTTTTAAGTGTTAATCCTTGCGATGACGTGGTCATTGCATTGCATTGAGCACTTCCACTTCATTGTGCTTTTCAAGACAATTTACCATCCCTATTAAGAATGGAATAAATCAATTCAAAGAGACGATTATGGGTAAATTGGAACGATACAAAATTACCCATCTTTGAGATTGCTCGGGTCTTTTGTTCGCATTTTTCTTTGTTTGAAACTGTCCATCCAGTGGTAATGTCCATGAATTGATTTGCCTCAAGTTTTGTTCAACCAAGGAATTTTTTATTTGGGTACAACTGTATTCTCAGGTCAGTTTGTAAATTCTTGAAAATAAAAGGGGCCCAATTTAAAACTCAGCAATTGAGGGTAAATTGAAACGATACGAAGTTACCCTTCGAGTTTGCGTGGACCTTTTACTCTCAATTAATCCATCGCGAGTCTGGTGCAGTAACGAATCCACGCATTTAATAGGAGGAAAGCAAATTACTACTTCTTGCTTTTTACATAAATTACAGACATCATTAAAAGCAAAAAAATCCTACGCAAGGAAGTAAAACATATGCACTCGTCCATGATTGGTTTTGCTTCCTCCACAGGCTCTCCCATGATTAGCTGGCTTCATTCCAGATCATGTACGCAACGGCCATATTGAAGGACCCATGATCATTGAATTTGAAGTACATGCCCCGTATGTATATTATAGTCTTGGTGCTTCATCACCATCGATCAATTTTATGATGGCGGCGAGCTCATCGTCGATGTTATCTACTTGGTGGTGATATATCCCCTCTTCTTCGGGAGGTGTTTATAGTGATTCCATGGGATCGATTCTCTCGTATATCTCTCCAATAAAACTTGATTCTCCTGTGAACTAGTCTAACTCTCCCTTCAAACGGGTATTCTCAATCTTCAGATACTGCCTTTCATCGAGGGTGAGGAGGCTATTGCAGTTAGGGTAGGTGGCGAAGTCGAAAGCTTCCTTATACCTCTTGTTCTTTGCTCGGAATTTTTCATTTTTAGCTCTTGGAAACTCGGCCTCATGATGCTCATGTTGAGTCTTTACTCGGGTTCGCCTGTTCTGAAACCAAAACTTGACCTGCGAAAGTTCCGGTCCTAACTCTTAGCTCAGTTTCATTCTTTGTTTGCCATCTGGCATATGGCATTTCCTGAAGAAATCCTCGTTGTTGTCCTTATCTTTATCGAGATCTTGAACGTCGTTGGCGGAAGGGCCAGGCTCCATGGTTTTAGCTCCGAACGTGGTCTCGAACTCTTCATCTCCTATATCCAGCAAGTGACGATAGCCCTTAAACGTGTTGGGTTGGGACATCTTTGATTGGCTACTACTCCCTCAAGGTTTGCTGATCTTCATTGTATTTTTGTTCTCTCTGGATTTTCTAAACGACCGTGCATGGTTGAAGGGTTCCTCTTTTGAGGATGAATAAAGGCTACCATGAGGGCCCCTCTTTCAAGATTTAAAAATCATATCGCTTTCCCCAGATTTCTGTCTTCCCAACTTTTGCCACTTTTTCATAGTGGTAGGGGCCTCTGTCATTGGTCCTCTCGCCTGTGTTAAGCATTGGTCTCGCTGACGAGTTCTCTCTCTTCAACGAATGGAGACAAATTGTCTCTTCTTTTCTTTTTTCTTTTTTTAAAGTTGGCCTTGTCTCCTACTCAGATCATCTTTTTCTTCTTTCTTTTTGAGGCGATGGCATCCCTTCAAACCTTTTTGCACAAATTTCGGATTTGCATGGCTTAAGATTGCGGACTAATAGTAGGCTAGGAGATTCGAGCCAATAGAGATGACATCGAAAATGGGGAAAATCAACCGACAAGGTATGGCATTGTAAAGCAAATTAACATTTTCAGAAAACACTTATCTGCCATCTGCCATTTTAACAATAATGACGAATTTTTCACGAATATCTCCTCGAGTGAGATTATGGCTGGATGAGAGAGACTTTATTATGGAGTCATTCATTTTCGAAATAAAGGCTTCGTATACACATTACAGCCTTGGAGCTTCATTAGCGTTGAATTGGTTAATCAAGACAGTAAGCTCGTCATTGATGCCACACAATTCATTGTGATACATGCCCTTTCCTTCTCCCAGATCTTCGAATAATTGATGTCCAGATCGGGCAGTGTCGTCTTCTAATGCTTGTATTAGTGACAAATATTCTGCTGTATTTTTTCCGTAAGAAACCTGACTCCTGGAGCTGAATCCTATGCCATTTATCGGGAACGCTTGAGGATGATCAATTGGCCTGTTGCTGAAACTATTTCCTACTTCAGGACTGGCACGGCAGAAATGCTCAGAGTGACTTCCCATCTGATTCTCTGATAGCACATATTCGGATTGCGGGGTCAAGAAAATCAATCCTTGAACGTCGGGCGCGGTGACTTGATTAACCACAGGAAAAGCTCTAGCGGAGGGTTGCTGTTCAAACCAAGATGTCTATGCCCATTGTATGTGCGGTATGAATTTTTGTAGAGTATTGAGATTACTAGAGAGAATACTTAGGTTAACACCCGAGGAAGTGGTGGTGCATTTGCTAGCTTGGTCTCCTCGGCTTCGAGCTGTATTGTGCTGTCTTAGCTTTTGTCTGTACTTCCAAAGATGACTTGCAATCTTTTGAGTATTGAGTCCCTCTACCTTCATAATCTCCCGTATTTTCCACGGACTGCTGTATCAACTCCTAGTTGTTGAACTGCATCAACAAACTTAGAATTAAGCTTAACAGTCCAAATAAGCCTCGTCTTCATACCATCAGAAGCAAAGCGACTGCCTTTTTGTTCGAAAAACTTTTTCCTCACAGTATGCTGCCAAATGTTTTGGAGTGTTTGAATCCTAACTGGTTTTATAAGAAAATCTTGAGCCTCGTGCAATACGATTTTCATTATGATCTACTGGTTGTCACTTGCCGATATTATGATGACTAGTATATTTAACTTAGAACTGACAACCTTCAAGAATTTGAAAATGTCCATATCAAGCCCTACCACGGCGGTGATGACGATATCAAACTTCTGCCTATCCTGCCTTAGCATTTCTAAGGCTCTCCTCGACTTTGCTTGAGCTGTAACCTCATACTGGGATTTTCTTAACATTGTGGCGAGGACTCCAAGGGAAACTGGGTTGAAGACAGATGGAATTTCCTATCCTGAGGGTCTGCGAGTCATGGCTGTTGACAGCAACCCAAAAGCTGATGGTCTCTCTTTCTTTTTGGCCTTTGCATGCCCGTACGTCATTTGTGCCGACACTGAATCACTAACATAGCATAGGGGCACGACTATGACGAGTAATACGATGGCTCTTCAAGCTCATTCGTATAGTTGGAGGTGATGTTCGCCGTTGAAGCCAAAAAACGGAAGTACACTAAGGAGGAAAAAGAAACTCCAGCGAAGGGAGGTCGTTCTTCCACGGAACGCTTCAGAATCGGTAGAGAGACAACATCGACAGATTTCGTAGCTAAAGAGAAAGTTTTTTTTTTACGTTTGCGACGAGAGGAGGCATGAGGGACCGCACTATCTTTTACTACTTCTTCTTCTCCTTCCTCGAGACATAAATCGTCACTTCCCCCAATTTCGTTTGTCGTCTGCTTGAATTGGCCCTACTCGAGAATGAGAGAGGGAAGAAACTCTAGCATTCCCTTTGTCCATCAAACTTGTTTTGATCCCTTGGTTCCACTTCCCCCCCAACTCAGGACCAATTCCCAAGTTAAGCTTTTTCAGAATCGCCTCCCCTCCTTGCTGGAAGTCCAGTTGGCCTTTTTTTTCTTGCGTCCCCATCTTCATTAATCTTTGTCTCCCATTTTCTCTTTCTCACGCTCCACTCATCTCCTCTCCTCTTTTCTTTTTTCATTTCTTTTTTATGGTGTCTTGGAGATAATGATGAGAATGCCGAAAGCAACATTGCCATCCACTCACTATTTCTTTCTTGAATGTGGCCGTGCATTTGGCAATGGATGGGCTCCCACCACTTTCTATTTGCCAATGTGCCTTTATCATGAGGGATTCTACCCATGTTCTGTCGAGAAATAACAAAAGAGTAAAGGCCACTATTTGAAGAGGATGCATACAACTTTCTCGGTAGTCCAATAATTAGGTCCAATGACACTACAAATCCACTGCATCTTCAGACCTAGCAGTCGGCCATTTACCATGTGTCACGCCCCAAACCTAACGGTCGCGCAACAGGTCCAGTTGAGCAACTCATCCGAATGGCCAAACCAAGCAACAGCCCAGGACTTGCCGCGGCCAAACGATGGTTAACGAAAACATGAAGCGAAAGTGCGAAACAACAACCCCAAACATTCATTCATACGAGGAAGAAAGATAGAGGAACAACAATGTGACAAAACTAAACATTCACATTATATTGATAACGGCATCCATATATAGTCCTCAAAAGATAACTTAGGGCCTCATACTTTCAAAAAGAAAGACAGAACGCTAAGTCTATTTTGACTCAGCTCCGCTCTGCTCCGAAGATGGCAACTCCTTAGGGTCTGACTCAATTGGCGTCGGGGGATCAATCTCAAAATCACTATCATTGGCCATCGAATCCAACTCAAACATGTCCCCCACGCTATCTATCTCCATGACCACGTCCCCATCTGAATCTAAGACGTCCATCGGCTCGGGGTCTACGACCTCACCTTCGAAGGTCAAGGGGTAAACCGATCCCTCCCAATCCGAGATAGGTGCAGGCATATCAAAACCTCGAATCGGACCTCTATAAATTAACCCTGTCCGAGGCATCCATGCCTCATAGCGGTGCGGCATCAGGTACTCATCTCCCTCATCTATCCATTCTATACTACTAACCTTCTTATACGATATAAAATCTACTGCAGGGTAAATGGTCTCCTCGGTCTCTATCTCAACAGGTATCGTGAACTAAACAAAATGAGAACTCATCTCAAGACCTGGAATCTGGAATGGGATCAGCCAATAAAAGGATGAGTTGAAACTCAGTAAGCACACTTCTAAACTTAGCATAGAAAGATGTAAATATGAGACTGGCTCTATGAACATGCAGTTCCAATGGTGAACATACGACTTATTTCAATCCAAGCACTAGCAGAAAAGCCATGCATGCATTTCTCCCAAATGCCATCAACAATGATACGTAAATAGAATAATGCGAATGCCACCGATCACTAATAAAACATGCTTAGACGATTCACATTTAATTCGCTCCGACTTCCATGGTGATGTGACTAGTTCCGATATCCACGGAACGTCACCTGACCCTTAGGTCCGGGCCCGCATCTCTAACGCTTCAGGGCCGTGTCCAGACGAGCGAATCGTAGCTCGCGGACACCCTTATCACTCTAACTACCCCGTGCCTTGCACGATCGGGCGCCCTCGACAAGCGATCACGCAGCAAGTCGGAACTCCTTATCTCTCCACCTTCTGCGACTCATTGCAGCCTTTCTCCTCCAATGCAAGACTTGAGCCAAGCTCATACCATATGTCGCATAATATGCATCAATGATCTAGTGTTCACATTTCATAACAAGTATGCACGAAACTACACCATTCTTGCATTTAGTCACGTTTAATCAAGCCAAACTATATTCTTCAAAATAAACGGTCCTAACTTAGTCCTAAACCAAAATTCTTAGTACATTTGCTTTTTTGAACCACAACAAATTTTCTAAGATAATCACTCTCAACCTTAGGGCCACATTCTGATAGCATTTCGACATAAAAAAGTGACCTGAATACAAGTTATATCTACTTATTCTAATCACAATCAGCTCATAACATATTTTGACAGAAATTTCAGCAGCAAACCTAAGCATCCACAAGCTAAAAACTCTAGAAGATTCAATATAGAGTCTCATTTTAACATTTGCCAACTCTCTAGGCTAAGAATAGAAGTGAAGCTCACCAAAAGATAAGCTCGGGCAGACCACGAAGTCCCACAATCCAGTAGCGACAAGATTTAGAGATCGGCATCGGTTCACGAAGATCTAAAGGAACCAGAACTTGCAATGGCTGGATCAAGTTCAAAACATGCAAAAAATCATTATTTGAACCTAGAAGTGAGTCCTAGAGGTTGCTGGAATCAAAATATATCAAGATGAGTCATAAACAGAATTCGGGTATCAAAAGACTGACTTGTCGACTGATAGAAAAACGAAGATTTGAAAGGTCAAATGACCTCGGATCGAAACGATTCAAGTTGTGTTGGATTCAGAAGACATTAAACTATGACATACTAAAAAATCACGAAAATCCAATGGTTGGATTTCAGTTGACAGCCTGTTGAATCTGGCAGTCATATTTTGGAGCTGAGAGAGAGTCCAGTGAGAATGATTGAAAGAGAGAAAGGGCCGTGAGTTATGTTCAGCTAGAAGTGAAGAAGGAAAGAAGAGAGAGAGAGAAGATCTTTATCACAATAATTCAAGTATTTTATAAGTCTCTAGAGGTGGTCTAATGAGAGTGAGGTATGTGGCTTGGTTGGTAGGGAGATGCCATGAGCAAATGGCACATGAAATAGCCAAGAGTTGCCAAGTGTCCCTTTATGGATAATGATAGATTTATTAAAATTGAAGGCATAATTAGATAATTAGATAAATTGAGGTAAAAAGAAAACAATCGGTGGTGGTTCGACTGATTTATAAATATATATTTCTAGAAAACCTACCTTCGGCACTGGAACGATGCAAAGGACCAAATAACACTAGCTAAGCCTCAAATTTCTAAAAACAATCACATTCTGCTAATTAGAGAGCCTAGAGCGAACTAGGGGCAAAACAGTAATTTTCCACTTTTGCCTTTCTTTGTGGCATTTCGAAATAAAACTGCAACTTTGGAATTCAATAAAACTAGAATTGAATCCAAAACACCATTGCAATATCCGCGAAGCTTCGATTGTCCAAATTCGAAAATTTCATTTCGTGATTAATTTCATTAATTTGCAACTTTAGTGAATACTCAGGCCAACTGGTGGCTGCTGGGAGATACGCGTATCGACGTATTAGGTCCATGCACTTTAAGTCATAAATAGCCTTTCCCTTTTGGTTGGCCGTCCCAAGATGATCAATCTCGACTGAGATTTAACTATAGTGCAATAACGAAATATATCCGTTCTATTAAGAAATTCCGAAAAAGGATCAAAAGTTCGAGATGTCACACCATGAGATCTACAGATTGCAGCAAATGCTTTGGCATGCAAGGAATTAAATTAATGCACATGAAACTACACTAAAATGGTTTAAATATTTTTGGTTAGAGACTAAAGTTAGTCTCTAATTTTTTATGAAATAAATGATTAAATGAAAAATCAAAATTTAGGTGTCAATAAGGACCAAAATACAATTTACAATGGTAAAGGATGAAAGGTTGTAGAACTTATTAACGTTTGTCCATTAGTAATAGAGAAAAAGATGGAGAGATGGATACTGATGATATTTGTTCATTAACAGTGGTAAAGGATGAAAGGATGGATAACTCATTAATATTTGTCCATTAGTGGTGGAGGAAAGGATGAAGACATGGACACTAATGATGGTGATTAGTCTAATAAGAGAACAATAATGCATAAAATCATCCATTTCTATGTCTAATTAAATAGCTAGTGTTTTGTAAGGTTAAATTAAGGTTATGTTTACGAGTTTCACAATCTATACCAATCTCCTCTTTCTTCTTTGTGGTTTGAGTTTTTGTTAAAAAAAATCATTCATTCTATTTGTAGTGGCAAAAGATGAAATGATAAAAATTAATTAATATTTGTCCATTAGCGGTGGAGGAAAAAATAGAGGCATGGACATTGACGGTCCATTAGTTGTCACGCCCCGCCCCTCTCAAGCGACCACGCGACAAGACCTTCGATCCGCGAGCCTCGTCGAATGGCCCAACTGACCTGCGATCGCCCAAGAAAAACATCGCGGCCAGACGACGGCTTAACGAAACGCAAGCGAAAGCGTCTACTTAACTCCCGACAAACAAACAGGCAGGTAGGTAGATGGATAGATCGACGGTAGCCAATTCAAAGTTTAAACTCACAATTTATTTATATACATGACTATTATGTACAATATTCACACACATTTACATAGATATAAACATATGGCCAAAACCTATGGAACTGGCTAACAAAGAGAAACAGCCCTGACAGTGGCACACTAAAAAATAGTGCTCAAGTGCCATACCCCCAAAAACTAACAACCAACCCTAGTTCGACTCAGCTCCGCTATCCTCCGAAGACGGCAGCTCCTCGGGGTCAGACTCCTCAGGCTCCACAAACTCGGGCTCAGCAGTCAGCTGATCCATATCATAAGGGCCTTCTTCATGTCCGTCAATCTCCATCGGTCAATACTCAGCAGGGTCCTCCTGCATGAGCTTTGGGTCGATGACCTCTCCGCCAAAGGTCATTGGAGTGAATAACCCGTCTTCATCCTCTAGCTCTACATCCATATCCATACCAGTAATAGGTCCTCTAAAAACTAGTTCTCGCCTATGGAATCAGGCCTCAAACTTCAGAGGCACTAAGTACTCTCCACCATCGTCTACTCAGACTTTACACTCCACACGCTTATATACAGTGTTATCAGATGCCCGATAAGTAGACTCCCATCTCTCTATCTCTTCTGGTACCCCAAAAAGCACTCCTAAATTCTCCATTGCTAGGGCTGTAGATCTAAAAGGCGATCGGTCGTAAATGAGTCTAATGACTCAGCGAGTATACATACCGATGAAACAGAGGGACGTGCATACGTGAATGAGATCAACCAAGCACACACGAATAGATAGCTCATACTATATCAGACTCATTCAATATAGTCAATTGATTCACGCAGTTCAAAGTCGAATCTAAGTCCATGACACGCATAGTATGCTATTTCAGGGTTATAATAATTCATTCTTATCTCAACAGTTCTCACGCCTGCGCATAAAGCGCCACAGGCCGTGCCTCGAGTCCACGCATAAAGCGTTCACAGACTGGCACTTTATCTCTCCAGCTGCCCCGTGCCGTGCACGCTCAGGCGCCCTCGGCAAGCGAAGATGCTGCAAGCCAGAACTACGACACCGCCCTTTCTCGTACTGATCTCATCGGTCGAGCCATTCTCACCCTTGTCGCTCCAATTCTCGTGCTGGTCCCGTCGGCCGAGCGCAAACTTGATCTTAACTCAAACGACTTACCATCCTCATATATCGTGCTAAGCAACTCAGCATGCTTCTTTAATGCTTTTAAAATGCATATTTTCAAGCACGATAGTCATTAGTCAAGCAATCACCCGACCGTTGGCACTCAATCATAAACAATCGACAATGTATCACTAAGCAAGCTAGCAAACTTAGTGTCGTTCTTATAACTTACTAGCACTCGTGGAAACCAGCTTTAATACAGAGGAATTTCATCTCTAATTCACGTCGAACAAACCACAAACTAATCATAATATACATGCATGTACACAATTGAAGGTGTTGGTGCTGATTAATCCCATATTTTTAAATTTTGGTTTACAATAAATTGTCTAGGCCTCCCACATGCACCATAGTCTATTTGGTCACCTTGTGCTTCTCAGTATACTCGTGTTTTTATTCCCAATTAGCTACAATAGAACAGCAAGTTTATAAACAAAAATTTCAGCAGACTACACTTGGAACAGAACCGGTTTTAATGCCCTATTTATCACTGAAGTTTTTGGACAGCCTCTCCTCTCTAACTAGTCATCAAATACCCACAAAATAATAGTGCAAATAAGCTTAAATTTTACACCAAACACGCACAGCAACATGGCCACAGAATCCAGCAAAATCGGCACTACACAGTCAGATTTTTAGCCCAATAACTACCCATAATTTCTGTCATTTAGCAAACTAATAACCCAACTAATTACCCTCACTTACTCTACAACATATCAAGTAATTTTACTCATCAAAACAAACTTGAGAGTCCACAAATTGAGGCAGCAAACTTGCTACAAAATAGAACCCAACACAAAATGAAAACCGGTGAAACAGGAAAAAAAAATAAAGCAGACTTTGAATCAATGCTGCAATTTCTATAGGAGTTTTTTTAAAGATCCATTTGAAGATTATCGAAGCTTGAGGTCTTACGAGTACATAGGCGAAAACAGAGCGCGATTCGGAGTCCGAACGACTTCGAAGGAGCCGATTTCCTTCGTGCGCATGCTGGAATCCGCGAGAACCGAGAGAGATGAAAATGGGGGAGCTGGCCAAATAAGAGAGAAAGGGATAGTAAGTCACGTTACTTTTGCTTCAAACAGGAGAGAGAGAGAGAGAGAGAGAGAGAGAGAGAGAGAGAGAGAGAGAGAGAGAGAGAGAGAGAGGCAAGAGTAGCTGGCCAAAGCTTGTCTTGCAAGCCAATGGCAAGCTTGTTCAACAAGCTTGGAGAAAAGTCAATCAGCAAGTCAATCCAAGCATGCCATGTGTCATGGTGGTCAAAGAAGTCAAATGGGCAGTCAAGAAGTCAAATGGAAAGCCAATTAGATGAGGACAAGTGGCGGTATAGATGGATTTAATTGATTTTATTTTTTTGCGAAGAAATGGGACCCGGCGATTCGGCCAGCAGAGCGAATTTTTGGAAATTGCAAGTTTATAGTCAAAACGAAGCAGACGACTAGAGGATCTCAAATATAATGTCTAATCTCTCCAAAAACTCACTGATTAATTTCTAAGGAACTGAGAGCGAACCGAAGGTAAAATAGTCATTTTCACTTATCGCCTCCTTCGCAGCGCTCCAAGTTAATTCCAACGCTCTGAAGTCCAATACGATGTCCAAATCATTCATTGCAAAGCCTTAAGACCTTCGACTGCCCTAAATCAGAAATTCGTTTCGTGGCCACATTCATTAACTCGTGACTTTAGCAAATGATCAGGCCAACGGGCGGCGGATAGGAGATACGCGTATCGACCATCAGGTCCACGTACTTTAAATCCTAAATCGCCCTTCCCTTTTGGTTAGCCATCCCGAGGTGATCAATCTCGACTGAGAACCGACTAGAGTGCGAACAATAAAATATATCCATTCTATTTAGATATCTGAAAAAGGATCAAAAATCTAGGGCGTTACATTAGTAGTGGCAAAGGATAAAAGGATAGATAACTCATCAATATTTATCCATTTGCGGTGGATGAAAAAATGAAGGCATATACACTAATGATGGTTATTGATCTAATAAAAGAATAATAATATATAAAATATTAATTTTTTTGCCTAAGGAATTGATTGCTGTTTTGTTAGAGTTAAATAAAGATTAGGTTTGCAAGCTTAATAATTTGTACTGATCTTCATTCTCTTCATCATGATTGAAGATTACGTTTTAAAATGTTTACTTGATTATTATATCTTGCAAGTGAACATTTAAGTGGTTATTCAAAAAAGAAGAAGAAGATAAATAGCATGCTTAGGCCGCGGCTTAAAAGCTGCTTGCACATGACATTGGCCGCGGCCCAATAGCCGATTACACATTCCTTAAGTGCGGCCTATTGGCTGGGGTCTGCTAAATTGCGTCTCGAGTTTGAGCCTGTATATTAAAATATGTCTCGAACTCGATCTCATCAAATGAACGCTATCCAAATTTAAGTGAGTACTTTTGTGAATGTCCAAACTTTAACTTTATATTATGTAATATGTGCTTTTAATATATATATAAAATTAATATAAAGAGTTGAAAAGTCAACAAAAGAAAGAGAAATAAAAAAAAATGGTAGTAACTTTCCCTTCTTCTTCACCAAGACATACGTGAAGAAGAAAGAAAGAAAGGAGAAGATGAGAGAGAAGAGGGAGGAAAGAGGAAGAGGGGCTCAAGTCACGTATCTCGCCAAACGATTTCGACGCCATTTAACAACGTTCAGTAAGTACACGCACCCCTCGTTCCTCCTATTGAAGTAATTGTTGGTTTTAGGTTTAGTTTTGAACCTAGATCGAGTTCAAGTTGCTAGGTTCATTTGAGAAGTTTTTATGCTGCGTTTTTACATGGAGATGAAGATTTAGGACGTTGAAAAGCCATGGGATTTGACGGATCTTAATTTGGACTTATAGTTTGCTCGAAACAAAATTTTAAGTTGTGATTGCTATAGTACCGGCGCGAATAGCATATTTTAAGAGTTGATATCTTCATTTTTTTCGTTGTTTGAGATTGACTATGTAAGGACTTTTGTAATACGTCGAAAAAGCTTCGTTTGGACTATAAAACGGCTTGAAACGGAGTTCAATGGAGTGAGTTATGATATTTTTAGTTCTAAAGCACGAGTTGTTCTAGTTGCTACGGTACGCGCGCGAACAGCATGTTTCAAGAGCCGATATCTTCATTTTTTGTTCATTGTTTAAGATTGACTATGTTGATACTTTTGTAATATGTCGAATAATCTTCGTTCAGACTATAAGATGGCTTGGAACGGAGCTCGGTGGAATGAGTTATGGCTTTTTTAGTTTTGAAGCGCAAGCTGTTTTGGTTGCTACGGTACGAGAGCATGCGAACAAGGTCTAGGAATGAGGATAGACCCCATGACACCACTTCTTCTCAAAAGTGGGGGTGGGGTTAGCGTCGTGGAGAATAATCAAGGTGTCAGGTCAGAAACCTCCATAAATGGTCCCTAAAGTAAGGGATAAGGGCTAGACATGCGAAGATGAAGGTAGATGGTAACTAGGAGTTGTTTCACCCTTCCCAAAAATCCTCCTAGAGTATTCTTTCAAACATTTGTAAAGGGTTGTTTTGAATGTATACACGTACACACACTTGAGATGAAACGTTTTGCCTATTGTGCTTATGCTTTATGAATGTGTGTTATTTGGTTAGTTAAACCGTATCAAGGCCATATCCCTTTCTAGGCATGCATGGCATTGGGGTTCTGTTATACACTTGTTTGTATGGCCGACTTGATTGGTTTTAATTAGTCTTCCACATGCACCATCTCTATATATAAAGAAATACTAAAGAAGAGAGCATGGTAAGTTTAAGCCTTGAGGGTGTGGTGGACTAGGATGCTGCATTTCCAATGTGTCTTACGTAGGCGTTTCATGTAACAGTTGACATTGCTTACATCCTATGAAATGTCAGGCCTAGTGTATACCATGGCATGCATAATAATAGCGGCTACACTAGAATAATGAACATAGGACATATGCTTCTTTTCCTCCTTTACAGTGATAATTTATGAGAAAGTTTAAAATGCGCAAGTAAAGTTGTACTTACAGATTTTGTTGGTTGCATGATAAAACGTGTCACAATCTTCTCAATATAAATATTTTTTGCTTATGATAGATGCAGCATCTTAGCAATCTTGTCATGCAAAATCTCCATACCCAATATTTTCTTAGCAGTACTTAAATCTTTTATTTCAAACTGAGCACTCAGCTACCGTTAGCACATCAATATCGAGCGTATGTTAGCTGCTATTAATATGTTATCAACATATAATAATATATAAATCAAAGCTCTATTCTCCATTCTCCTAAAATAAACACAACCATCCATCTAACTTTTAGAATAGTTATAACTAGCCATGAAAGCATCAAAACGTTTATAACACTGTTTAGGAGACTATTTTTACCCATTGTTGACACCTGATTTTTAATCATTTTTTCTATTGCTAAAGTAATAAAAATTCCATAAAAATTCCATAAAAATTCATAAAATTGAAAAATCAACTTTGGGGACCTTAGCCAAGCCTAGGGAACCAATTTTGACCAAAAAACGATTTTTCATATTTTCAGTATTTTTAAGTATTTTTTTATTTATTTATTTTTGAAAATTAATAGAAAATCCATAAAAATTCATAAAATTGAAAAATCAACTGTGGGGACCTTAGCCAAGCCTAGGGAACCAATTTTGACCAAAAAATAATTTTTCATATTTTTATATATTTTTTTATTTTTTTTTAAAAAATAAATAATACAAAAATACTTGTAAATTTTGGAAAAATAACATTTGAGCCCAAAAAAAATACACAAAGATAGTTAATATTTTTATTTTAAATCTATTTTCATATTGGCCATCGCAAATTCAGAAAAATCCAATTCGAGTCACGTGTTCCTTCATGAGTATAATCTCGAATCGGGCCTAAAAAAATTTAATTTGAGTCAACTTATTTTTAATTTTTACTTTTTATGAGTTGTGACATTGTCTTCTAATATTTTAAATTTTCATCTTGGCCCAATTATACCCAGAATGACTCAATTTTGTAAAAAGGCTTTAATTAAATTCTGCATTATTTTCAGCGGCAAGAAATGAGCTTAAATTTGACATGTGGTAAATTTTAGTGTGTCAAAAATTGTGAGGAGATTTAGACTCAAAGAAATATATTTTTTCAGGGACTGAATTGTAAATACTTAAAATTCAAGGACTAGAGTGCAAATACCTAACTCTTGAAGGATTATTTTACAAATAACAAAAAAGAAGAGTTAGTGGATAAATTAGAATAGAGAAGGGAAGATGGAGAAGAGGAGATGAAGAAAAGAAGTTGGAGAAGAATGGATGGAGAAAATAAGATAAGAATAGAGAAGGGAAGATGGAGATGAAGAAGAGTTAGTGGAGAAATTAGAATGGAAGATAAGAATAGAGAAGGGAAGATGGAGATGAAGAAGAGTTAGTGGAAAAATTAGAATGGGAGATAAATATGAAGAAGGGAAGATGAAGATGAAGATGAAGAAGAGTTAGTGGAGAGATTAGAATGTGAGATAGAGATGGAGAATGGAAGATGAAAATGAAGAAGAGTTAGTGGAGAAATTAGAATGGGAGATAGAGTTAGTGGAAAAATTAGAATGGGAGATAGATGAGTAGATTATAAAAGGAGGAAGAAGTGAGCTTAAGGGAGGATGGGATTTTTTGGAGAGAAAATTTTGGGTGTTTGAGAGAGTTTTGGGAGATTGAAGAAAAATTTGAGAGAAAGAAAATACCAAAAGAGAGAGAATTTTGAAGATGATGGGAGTTTAAAGCTAGGGGTTATCATCACAAATTCCTTCATCGATCAATATAAATCAAGAGTTCATCCTCGTCAACGAGCAAGCAAATTCGAGCTAAGTGTTTTTATTTAGTCATTTATTTATGGTTTTACTCGCAAATTAGCACAAATTATATACACTTTCTCCATCTCCCATTTTTTCCCATATTTTATGTCAGGAGAAGGATATCTCTATGTCAACAGCAAAAATCTCGTAGAGATGCAAAAATCGGCCCAGACAAGCTCCTAAGCTGTCCACCGATTTCTCAACTGATCTGTGACTAAAAGTCCCTCTTAATTCAAAAGAAACTCTCTATATTGGGAACATAGAGAGCGAAAATCAATTATAGAAATCCCTCCCAAAAAACGGGAGATAAGTACTCTTTCCACTCTTTTGGTTTTAGGTGCAGATTAGCACATATTTTGTATACTGACACTTCACTCTATTTTATGTCAGGAAGCCGCAGCTTTATATCAATGGTCAACCCTATGGAAGCACAAAATCGGCTTGGAGGAGTCCTCAAGCGCGCACAAATTTCAAATTGTTGAATCAATTCGTTGTATTTTATTTTAAAGAATTCATACCCCAGAATGGAGAGGACAAAGTCCATCCGCAATTTAAATACCTGCACCATAAATCCCAAAGGGAAGAGCCAAGCCAATGCTTAGCCTCCCATTGGAGGTTTTTACTTACAGTAGTTAAATACCTGCAACTTAAATACCTGTACCTTAAATCCCAAAGGGAAGAGCCAAGCCAATGCTTAGCCTCCCATTGGAGGTTTTTACTTACAGTAGTTAAATACCTGCAACTTAAATACCTATACCTTAAATCCCAAAGGGAAGAGCCAAGCCAATGCTTAGCCTCCCATTGGAGGTTTTTACTTACAGTAGTTAAATACTTGCAACTTAAATACATGTACCTTAAATCTCAAAGGGAAGAGCCAAGCCAATGCTTAGCCTCCCATTGGAGGTTTTTACTTACAGTAGTTAAATACCTGCAACTTAAATACATGTACCTTAAATCCCAAAGGGAAGAGCCAAGCCAATGCTTAGCCTCCCATTGGAGGTTTTTACTTACAGTTGTTTAAATACTTGCAACTTAAATACCTGTACCTTAAATCCCAAAGGGAAGAGCCAAGCCAATGCTAGGCCTCCCATTGGAGGTGTTTATTCACTGTCATGTACTTCCTATAATTTAATTTTTGAATCATCAGACCCAAAAGATAAGTAGGTTGTAATACTGCACAGAAGTCGTTAACACACTCCTTCTTTCGGCTTCAGGGAATCTTTAACACTTAAAAAATATAACAAATAAAAATATATACCATCCATGCATCCTATTTAAAAAGTGAAAACACAAAAGAGAATACCCTACTATAGCCTTAGGAATAAACCAAGCCTGAGTTGCCAAATTAGGATATCCATGAAATTAAGGTACCGAAAGGGCATTAGTTTTAATTAACTAGTGTAACCAAGTCCCCGAGCTCCTAATCTCTGGTTCGCAGGAATAAATTAGTTCTCCCGCTAATTTATTTAGGTTTCTAATCGACCTACCAAGAACGATTAGTGGCGACTCCAAATTTTAAAATCATTTAAACAAAAACCAAAGTTGCGATTCGGTAGGGCTTGGGAGGGTCCGCGTTAGGTTAGTCAAATCTAATTAACCTAATAATCCGTTAACCCCCTTTAAAATTTAAAATTTTTTTTTAGAGGGTCGCGACAGACTGGCGACTCCGCTGGGGACGGGATTTTTAAATTTTCGAAAAAAGATACCAATTGGAATACTTGAATTTTTTTGAAATTTTAAAAGTTTTAGTGGACTTAGGCCAATAAAAATTTCATGGATATCTCGCTTCTGACGATCTTGTTTGGGACTCATTCTATAGGTGTTATATGTTTTTGCAGGATGGGAGTTATAAGGGGCGGAGTGTTTGGCTAACCCCTTTGTTTTGCAGGCTCGGTGTTGGGTTTATTTGTTTAATTTCGCACATTTTTAGAAGCGCTGTTTTGATATCAATTGTTGTGCATGTCTTGCATACTCTGAAGATCACGACACCTGCACACACAAGCGTCTAAACCCAAGTCGCGAAATTCTTCCTAGAAAACCATAGATAGGGATCGAATATGCAAAGCTCTTGCGTCGATTACGCTCGGGTTGACCATATTTTATCCCGCTCATTATCTGAATTGACAATTCTTCCCATTGTGATTTGATTGCGCGGAGGGTAAGTTTGTCAATTCAGATAGTGGGGGCCTTTTTAGGTCCATACCTTGTCTCTCCTTCTTTTATTTTCTAGAGTCCACTCCTCACTTGAGTCATGCGCATGACTATGTGATTTGTATTTCTCCAAGGTAAAAGTAAGTTCTCTAATTTTATCTTGTATTTATTTTCGGTCGGTCAATGCTAGGTGTCAGTCAGTTTTTGAGCTTGATATTACGACCATCTTTTAAAAGAAAATAAAAATTAAATTTGTCCCTCATTTCTTTTTAATTTTTTTTTTGAAAAAATGATGTGAAAAAATCCCTTCATGGGAATTTTATTAACCAATAAGGGATTTTTGTCATGTTTTTATTGCTTCAATAAAAATGAAATTTTCCTGAAAAAATTTTCCTCTGAAAATTTATTTCAATAAAAAGAAAAATTACTTCAAAAAAAAACTCTAGTAGACATCAAGTGATTTTATCACATTTTTCAAATTATAAAAACTTGCAAGAAAATTCTTCTCGAGAAATTCGCTCATGTTTTTCTAAGAAAATTTTCTCTAAATAAAATTAGACTAATGTCTCGGGGGAATTGTATTGACCAATAAGAGATTCTTGTCATGTTTTTCTTGCTTCAATAAAAATGAAATTTTCCTGACAAATTTTCCTCTGAAAATTTATTTCGATAAAAAGAAAAATTCCTTAAAAACAAACTTTGGTAAACATCAAGTGATTTTATCACATTCTTTCAAATTATAAAAACTTGCAACAAAAATTCTTTTCGAGAAATTCGCTCATGTTTTTCTAAGAAAATTTTCTTAGACTAATGTCTCGGGGGAATTTTGTTAACTAATAAAGGATTTCTGTCATGTCTTTCCTGCTTCAATAAAAATAAAATTTTCCTGACAAATTTACCTCTGAAAATTTATTTTGATAAAAAGGAAATTCCTTCAAAAATTTTACTAAATGTCAAGAGATTTTGTCACATTCCTTTAAAAAAATAATAATAAAAAGAGTAATAAATCTGCAAAAAAAAAATTCTGTATCAGAAATTAACCCATTTCTTCCTAGGGAATTTTCTTTTTCTGATTTCTCTATAAAATAGAAAAAATCAAATTGGACTAATATAGGAGTCATGGACCGACATTCCTTGTGTCGCATACTAATTATATCATTTTCTTTTGCAGGGAGATCCTAGATACCCCAGATGGGTGTAAAAATTAAGTTCAAAATATATCAAGAATCATCTTCAGAAATACCAAAAGACGAAAAACACCGAGGCTTCAACCGTTAATTCCGGGGGGCAAACGAACACTGTCCATCTTTGACAGACAGAGTTATGTCAATCCGTAAACTTGTATGGGCAGTGTATTCTGATATGACGGTGGATTTATACTGATTAAACACGGGGGCATATTTAATGTATTGCAGAGGATCGCGCGTCTTTTGAAAGACAATATGGAACCCATGAAACAAATACCTTTACCAGAGACCGATCTTAAAATTTCTTCTTATCCGAAACATGCGGAGGGCTTTAGAGGACCGAGGTTCTATTAATGAACGTGGCCCACAGGAATTTCTCCCAACGCTACAGGCGACCGACACGAGCAAGTGGACGCCGAAAGAAATAAAATATGGATAAAAGTGGGCACACAACAGGTGGCCGGATTTATTACCAGCGCACTGATCGAGTTGTCATAGCGTTATTGTTTGTGATCTCAAGATGGATAGTGGGGGCCACTGCCGAACCCTTCATCAATGTTCTCGATATCATCGTCTGGAGCAATTAAACAAGAACATCAAGAAAAACATTAAGCCTCGACATCTTCGGTACCTCAAATCGTTCTGTTATACTATGCAGAAGAAACGATAGCAGGAAAATTAAACAAAAAAAAACACGTGAAGCTTTTCTTTCATTCCATTCATCAAAGAGCATTACAACAGCTCACTGGGGAGGAAAAGTAAAGCCAAACTGAGCCCTGATAACCATTACGAAGGAGCTCAACTGACTCTCCAAACAGTTGATGCTCCGGGTGCACCGGGCGTTCTCAGGATCAAGCTCCGCGAGCCTAAAGAAGAGGCGATCGCGCTTCTCCTTAGCCTGGGCCATACTGGCCTCGTAATGCTCGACAGCAAACTCCAAGTCCGAAATCGCCGCCCTCTCGAAAGCAATATCTGTCGTAATGTCATCAAGTCTCTCCTGCAGCCAACCGCATTTGCACCTCATCATAATATTGCTCGGCTCCTGTTCGGCGTAAGTTCGGACCAAGGCCAGACGGTCCACCAACTTTCCCCTCTCACGAACTAGCCACGAAAGCTGATCATTGGCAAACTTGAAGGCTTTCTTGTGATTATCAGCCATAAATGTGACTATTTCCAGACGCCCGTGCCGGTCTCGGTAACGAGCTTTCACGACGGCAGTCACAATGACCGTCTCATAAGCGCGGTTATAGGCAGCTAGAAAATTGATGAAGAGGGTCGGGAAGTTCCGATACTCCCTCCCCAGTTGGGTACCCTCAACAGAAGCAGCGTCTAGGGTCCTGAATAAACCGAGGATTTCAGCCTCAACGGTAGAGTTTTAAGCTATATGAGCGTAACCTCTACCAAGAAGATTGTAGAGTCTCTCCCACCTAGCCAGGATTTCGGCGGAGAAGGTATGGTTAGGAGAATTGGCCATTTTTGAAAGCAGATCACGAAAGAAAGGAGGAGAGAGGCGAGGCAGATGATCGGAATGCGAAGGTGATAATCTGCTTCAATTTAAATAATGATTTCACAGGGGCAGTCCTTATTGGTCGAGTTTTTTCTATCTACCATTCTCTGTCGGCAACACCCCCGCTGGCTCGAATTCCAGTCAAGCGGCAACCTCAAGCTGAGCAGACCCGACGTCTCTGCAGAAAAGTTGGACGGGCTGCCACCACTTTGAAAAAGAAAGAATAAAAAACGAGCTGAGTGGGAGACAAAGAAATTTTCGGCAGAAAAGGAGATACGACTCGTCTTTATTGGAGGACCCGCCAGTAAATCGACGGTGGAGATCTTGACAAGGGCCCTCTACCACGAAAAGAAAAAAAGAAGACGAACTGAGCGAGAAACAAGGATTTCCCCTTTGATCAAAAGCTGAATATCAGATTTTCTCCCTCGAAAAATCTAATAGCACTGCCCGTGAAGAGGGAAGTCGTTGCTATTGCCAGAGAGAGAACTTGTCCTCATTTGATAGTGAGAGTTCATTCGCAAGAACTCGCAGGAGAAAGATAGAGAGGAAGGAGTTCTCGTGGGAGAGGAATTCAAAACCTTCACCATCAAAGCATCGGCTTTCAAAGCCTGTTACGAGAAACCATCGACGATCCCGTGATCCCTCAAGTCCAAGAAGACATCCTGAGGCGGTCTCGAGTCGGCAGTCCTAGATCCAGAAATATGTCGAGCATTAGGGAAACGGGCGCATGTTCAACCCTGGTCGAAGCTAATGAAGTTCCTTACCCTGAGGGTCTACTGGTCATGGCCATTGACGGTAATCCAGTCTCTCTGTCAATCCTTGTTACCGTATTGAGAAAATGCCGGTATAAGGTTGTAGCTCAAGCAAAGGCGACAGAGGCCTTAGAGATATTAAGGAGGAGTGGTGACCAGTTTGATATCGTCCTCACCGCCATGGTAGGGATTGACATGGATGTTTTCACTCTCTTGGAAGTCATCAATTCTAAATTAAACATGCCAGTCCTCGTAATATCGGCAAGCGATGATCAGCAAGCCATAATGAAGGCTGTCTTAAATGGGGCCCAAGACGTCGTAACGAAACCAGTTAGGGTTCAGATGCTTCAAAACATATGGCAGCACGTGGTAAGGAAGCAATTGCACGACCATGAGAACAAGCATCAAGCCTTCAATTTTGTTCCAAGCAACTGGAGAAAGAAGATGAGTTGGTCTCCCGAGCTGCATCGTATGTTTGTTAATGCAGTTCAACAGGTAGGAATCGATTCGGCACGGCCGCAACATATACTGGAAATTATGAACGTAGAGGGACTCACTAAAGCAAATGTTTCGAGTCATCTTCAGAAGTACAGAAAAAGGGTGAGAGAACACAATGCAGCTCAGAATCAAGAAAACCAAGGCGGGACTGATCCAAGCCTGAATGTCGAGTCTCCTCGCCACCATAAGTTCCGCGGGTTAGCATGGGGTGAGCCACTTCCCATCATCAACCAAGCCAGTAGCCGTGCCATCAATCCTCCAGGCGTTAATCAAAGTATCCCCCAGAATCACCCTAATGCTCTTCAAGAGTATAGACCGCAGGGGGCAGTGTATTCAGACTCCTTGGTCTGAGCACCAACCCGTGGCTAGAATTCATCCCATGATCAGCGCGCCTGCGCAGCCAGAGAATCAGACAAGAAATTATCCTGAGCACTTCCACTTCTTTAATCCTCGAATGGAAGGAGTTTTTGGCAGCAGCACAGTTGGTGATCCCCACACTTTCTCGAGTAATGATGAAGGCTCCAGCACGAGAAGTCAAATTGCTCATGGCGAGGACAGAATGAGAAATCTACCGCCAGCATTTGCCAACAACAATGCCCAATTCGAGCATCAGTTGCTGGAAGATTCAAGAGATTACCCAGATGATGAGCTTACTGCCCTGGTCAACCAGTTTAGGGTTGACAGACGTCCCAAGCCGCGATCAGGAGCCAGTGAGTAGGGACTCTCAAACATCGATCATCCACACCCGAACCAACACGAGACTAGCTGATTATCGAAGAGCCACAGGAGAGGCAGAACTGACCTTGAATAAGTGCACATTTTATTTCATGCTTAATTCCCCTGCGTATGATATTTTCCAGCTTTCTAGGTGTCTCGATTTAATTCAGGGACAAGGGGGCAATTTATTTATTTTTTTTATCCCGTCGAATGCGTGAATCCCTTTTTATGCTAGATTTAGGGCGGATCAATTTGTGGTAACGTCGCTGACTGCCATAATGAGAAATGTTGAATGGCCTCACGTAGGGAAATTTCAAGTGAAATGCCCAGGCGAGCTCGAAGACGGGTAATTGTGTGTCGTTCCAATTTACCCTCAATCGTTGCAAAATGTTAAATTGGATTTGTTCCATTCTCACCCAGGGAATCGTAAAGTGCCTCAAGAGTGTCGCAAAATGAAATGACCCAATGGAACGCGATAGGACTCATTTGCCTCGAAGGTAACCTTGAAATTAAAGGAGCCCTCCGGTCCACGGACCCGATGGCATAGAAAATGATGATGGTCCAAGGCAACCCGAAAGAAAATAAGGCCCAACTAAGCAAAGCACTTACGTGGCAAGCTCAAAGTGAAGGGCAACTCGGGACATACAATTCAATCCAGTCCAAATGAAGGAACTTCCTCAATTCAAATTCAATAGAAGTACACACAAGGGTAAAACAGTATCGTTCCAATTTTTCTAGAATATGAAGAACATATACTGCCGCATTCTCTTTCATTTTTGCAGGGGAAGTCTCTACTGGCCAGATTTTCCTGTCTAACATTCCCTATCAGTATCACCTCCGCTACTCGTCTCCAATCTCCAGCCAAGCAAATCCGACGTCTCTACGGCAAAGCTAAACGGGACGCCACTACTTTGAAAAAGAAAAGATAAAAAATAAGCTGAGTGGGAGACAAAGACATTTTCGGCAGAAAAGAGATACGACTCGTCTTTATTGAAGAACTCGCCAGCAAATTGACGGTGGAGACAACAACAAGGGGCCCTATCACGAAAAGATGGAAGGAGACGAGCCGAGCAAGAGACACGATAAGAAAAGAGGATTGAGAAAGGCCGGACCCTTGGAAGAAGCAATACAGTTGCTAAACCCACGTTTAATTTTAAAAGAGACGCCATGCTCGGAAGAGGGTCTTAAGGCATAGGCAATCGCTCAGAAAAATTCAAAGAGAGTGAAAACACCGGAAACGAGTAGCAAATCTTGAGAAATCATCAACCAAATCAAAGATGTCTCAACCCAATACTCCCGAGAGCTATCATTGCCTGCTAAATATGGGAGAGGAAGAGTTCGAAGCCATGTTTGGGATCGAGCCTATGGAGCCTGGCTCTTCCGCCGACGACGTCCAAAATCTCAGTAAAGATAAGGACAATAACGGTAAGGGTCAAAAGAAGCGTTACCGTCGCCATACTAAGGAGCAGGTACAAAGGCTTGAGGATTTCTTCAGAACATGCCCTATGCCAGACGGCAAACAGAAAATGGAACTGAGTCAAGAGTTAGGACTTGAACCTTTGCAAATCAAGTTCTGGTTTCAAAATAGGCGAACCCGAATGAAGGCTCGTCATGAGCACAACGAAGCCGAGTTTCTAAGAGTTGAAAATGAAAACCTCCGAGCGGAAAACAAGATGTATAAAGAGACTTTTGACTCCGCCACCTGCCCCAACTGCAATAGCCTCCTCCTCACCCTCGATGAAATGTATGATCTGAGGATCGAAAATGCACGTTTAAGAGGTGAGTTAGACCAGTTTATAACAGGATCGAGTTCTGTTGGAGGAGGGTACAAAAGGACCAATGATACTGGATCAGCATCAATACCTCCCGAGGAAGAAGGGACAGATCACCACCAAGCGGACATTGACGATGATCTTTTCGCCATAATCAACTAGTTTGATATCGGTAAAGCATCGGGACTGTGATGCACTTGTTCAGCCAGTGACCACGAGACCTTCAATATGGCCGATGCATACCTAATTTGGGATGAAGCCAGCTGATCATGGGAGAGCTTGCAGAGGAAGCGGAACTAATCCTGAATGAGTGAATGTGTTTTATTTCCTTGCGTGATGTGTTTTTCTGCTTTTGTGAATGTGTAAAAGCAAGGAGTAATAATCCGACTTCCCCCTATTAAATGCTCGAATCCGCCACCTCACCAACCTCGCGACGAATTGATGGCGAGTGAAAATCTGCATAAACCTGAAGGGTAACTCCATATCGTTTCAATTTACCCTCAGTTGCTCCAAGTTTTAAAATTAAGCCCCTTCTATTCTCAGGAAATTGCAAATCGACCCGAGAACGCAATCATATCCGAATACAGGTTGGATAAAATTTGGGGGCAAATCAACTCATGGGCATTACCACGGGATAGACAGCTTCGGACAAAGGAAAGTACAAGCGAAAAACGCGAACAATCTCAGAAATGGGTAATTCTATATCGTTCTAATGTGCACATAATCATCTCAAGTCTTGAATTGTCTTATTCCATTCTTAACAGGGATTGCAAATTACTTCGAGAAATACCGTAACATGGCCCAAGGTGATACAACAGGGCTGTTTTATCCCCAAAGATTAACCTTTGAAAGGATAGCCCCATGGACACCTACGGTCCAATGGACCGAATGGTATGGGGGATGACAGTAGGTCCGAAATATCCCGAGTTCGATCCCCAAGGGTGGGGTATGTTGTATGTATTATAAATAAATGAAACAACTTTTTGTGCATTTCTTTTTTACAAACAGGAATACTCGACGAGTAATATCAAAGTCAGTATTTTACCATAGTCTTCTCATAATGGTGAGGCGCCCAACAAAAGTCGAGGAAAATTCAATCCAACAAAACTGGTAAAAGACTCGTGCAAGACATTCAAGATGAAGGGTAAATCAGTATCGTTTTCAATTTATCCCTTTTAATACTGGCTGATATGTCTCTTTTTCTTTTTACAGGAAATATTTACACTAACATTTAACATGTTGAAGGAGACAAATCCGAAAGAAAATTATGATCATCTGACAAGATCTATTTTGGTGAAAAATGGGGCAAATTGATCACAACTCTGAAGCGAAAAAGCAAATATGTCTTCCTTATCTCGTTTGATTTCAAGAATAATTTCTCTGCTTTTTGCAGGGGCATTCAACCGCTAAACCATGGCGGTCGCTGTCATTAAACCAACCGAAATGCTCCCTCACCCATATGCTTCATCGCGCAGGGGCAAAGTTTGGGACAAACCGCTCCTCGACTTAAGGAGTGGGCTTCCCAATTTGTTCGATCCACCCATATACCAGGGGCAATTCAAATCCGCCCATGTTTGCACATTATATAAACACACATGATGCTAAAAATTGTCACATCGGCATTGTGTTTACACATTTCATGAATTATGTATGACTATTCCGCATGTTTAATTTACCGACTTCAACTTATAGCATAAACTGTATAGGAGACGTCAAATGTGCAAAATGGGGCATAACAGGATGAGGAAAGGCAAACCATTTCCACACAGGTCTAACATTTTAATCTACAGATAAACAGCCTTTCTCCAGAGTGAAAGAAAGCCCTTTTCGGAATGAAGTCCCCCATTCAGATTACATTCGAGGTGTTCGTACTATAAGAACCTCCTTAAACAGAAGTGGTAATGCAATACATGATCCATATATTGATCGATTGCATCATGAGTTATTACACAGACTGCCTTTAATCATGGCAAACTTAGCCGAACAATTTTGCATGAACCAATGAACGCATTGATGAAAATGCTTGCACATGTTACCTCTGACATTGCCTGACAGGCAACACATTCCCGGTGTTCGAGTTACCTTCCAAAGTCTTAAAGTTCATTCGGCGATTATTGAATGAACAAGCCCGGTTGTCGAGAAGCCACCAAGCATTTTTTCCAAATTCTCAGGTAAGTATATCTTCAACCTGAACCTTTCAAGAGAATGAATTCTGACGGTTGTTGGGGTACTCGAATCCATTGCGGTACATACAGGTATCCACCTTCTTCAATAAAGCATGATTTGTCTCAAGAACAGAAATGTTCGAGACCTTTTAATCTCTGCCTCTTTGGTTTATTCCTAAAGCGACAGGAGAATATAATTTGGGTTTGAGCTTCTGCAGGATTCCTGGTCTCCCCAGATTTCAGAATGGCAGCCTTTGAGGTACACCAAGCCCTTCTTACAGGCAAACTAAGTCCTTCTTATAGGCAAACTAAGTCTTTCTTACAGGCAAACCAAGCCCTTCTTACAGGCACAAAGTCCTTCTTACAGGCAAACCAAGTCCTTCTTACAGGTACAAAGTCCTTCTTACAGGCAAATCAAGTCCTTCTTACAGGCAAACTAAGTCCTTCTTACAGGCAAACAAAGTCCTTCTTACAGGCACAAAGTCCTTCTTACAGGCAAACCAAGTCCTTCTTACAGGTACAAGGTCCTTCTTACAGGCAAATCAAGTCCTTCTTACAGGCATAAAGTCCTTCTTACAGGCAAATCAAGTCCTTCTTACAGGCAAATCAAGTCCTTCTTACAGGCATAAAGTCCTTCTTACAGGCAAATCAAGTCCTTCTTACAGGCACAAAGTCCTTCTTACAGGCAAATCAAGTCCTTCTTATAGGCACAAAGTCCTTCTTACAGGCATAAAGTCCTTCTTACAGGCAAATCAAGTCCTTCTTACAGGCATAAAGTCCTTCTTACAGGCAAATCAAGTCCTTCTTACAGGCACAAAGTCCTTCTTACAGGCAAAGTAAGTCCTTCTTACAGGCAAAACAAAGTCTTTCTTACAGGCAAACAAAGTCCTTCTTACAGGCAAATCAAGTCCTTCTTACAGGCAAAGCAAGTCCTTCTTACAGGCACAAAGTTCTTCTTACAGGCAAAGCACCAAGTCCTTTTTACTGGCACCAAGTCCTTTCTACAGGCACCAAGTCCTTCTTACAGGTATCTCCATGTGGTGACCTACCATACGGGTCAAATCTCAATCAAAATTTAATCAGTAGAATCCTTTTATTAGGAATCTACCATGGTACGACCCACCATACGGGTCAAATGGTATGACCCACCATACGGGTCAAATTTTAATTCAATTTTTAATCAGTAGAATCCTTTTATTAGGAATCTACCATGGGTTGATCCACCATACGGGTTCAAGTTCAACCACCCTAAAGTTTTTTTTATATAACGAATTCTTAGGTTCTCATTTCATTTTCAGTGGAACATTCATGTCACGACTCTTTTTATTTCCTTGTATTGAGTCGATTAGAATTCAGGTGTCATCTCGTCTTTGAAATGAACCTCTACCGAGCTTTTTTTCAAAGAGGGGCAGCTGTTGACACCTGATTTTTAATCATTTTTTCTATTGCTAAAGTAATAAAAATTCCATAAAAATTCCATAAAAATTCATAAAATTGAAAAATCAACTTTGGGGACCTTAGCCAAGCCTAGGGAACCAATTTTGACCAAAAAACGATTTTTCATATTTTCAGTATTTTTAAGTATTTTTTTATTTATTTATTTTTGAAAATTAATAGAAAATCCATAAAAATTCATAAAATTGAAAAATCAACTGTGGGGACCTTAGCCAAGCCTAGGGAACCAATTTTGACCAAAAAATAATTTTTCATATTTTTATATATTTTTTTATTTTTTTTTAAAAAATAAATAATACAAAAATACTTGTAAATTTTGGAAAAATAACATTTGAGCCCAAAAAAAATACACAAAGATAGTTAATATTTTTATTTTAAATCTATTTTCATATTGGCCATCGCAAATTCAGAAAAATCCAATTCGAGTCACGTGTTCCTTCATGAGTATAATCTCGAATCGGGCCTAAAAAAATTTAATTTGAGTCAACTTATTTTTAATTTTTACTTTTTATGAGTTGTGACATTGTCTTCTAATATTTTAAATTTTCATCTTGGCCCAATTATACCCAGAATGACTCAATTTTGTAAAAAGGCTTTAATTAAATTCTGCATTATTTTCAGCGGCAAGAAATGAGCTTAAATTTGACATGTGGTAAATTTTAGTGTGTCAAAAATTGTGAGGAGATTTAGACTCAAAGAAATATATTTTTTCAGGGACTGAATTGTAAATACTTAAAATTCAAGGACTAGAGTGCAAATACCTAACTCTTGAAGGATTATTTTACAAATAACAAAAAAGAAGAGTTAGTGGATAAATTAGAATAGAGAAGGGAAGATGGAGAAGAGGAGATGAAGAAGAGAAGTTGGAGAAGAATGGATGGAGAAAATAAGATAAGAATAGAGAAGGGAAGATGGAGATGAAGAAGAGTTAGTGGAGAAATTAGAATGGAAGATAAGAATAGAGAAGGGAAGATGGAGATGAAGAAGAGTTAGTGGAAAAATTAGAATGGGAGATAAATATGAAGAAGGGAAGATGAAGATGAAGATGAAGAAGAGTTAGTGGAGAGATTAGAATGTGAGATAGAGATGGAGAATGGAAGATGAAAATGAAGAAGAGTTAGTGGAGAAATTAGAATGGGAGATAGAGTTAGTGGAAAAATTAGAATGGGAGATAGATGAGTAGATTATAAAAGGAGGAAGAAGTGAGCTTAAGGGAGGATGGGATTTTTTGGAGAGAAAATTTTTGGTGTTTGAGAGAGTTTTGGGAGATTGAAGAAAAATTTGAGAGAAAGAAAATACCAAAAGAGAGAGAATTTTGAAGATGATGGGAGTTTAAAGCTAGGGGTTATCATCACAAATTCCTTCATCGATCAATATAAATCAAGAGTTCATCCTCGTCAACGAGCAAGCAAATTCGAGCTAAGTGTTTTTATTTAGTCATTTATTTATGGTTTTACTCGCAAATTAGCACAAATTATATACACTTTCTCCATCTCCCATTTTTTCCCATATTTTATGTCAGGAGAAGGATATCTCTATGTCAACAGCAAAAATCTCGTAGAGATGTAAAAATCGGCCCAGACAAGCTCCTAAGCTGTCCACCGATTTCTCAACTGATCTGTGACTAAAAGTCCCTCTTAATTCAAAAGAAACTCTCTATATTGGGAACATAGAGAGCGAAAATCAATTATAGAAATCCCTCCCAAAAAACGGGAGATAAGTACCCTTTCCACTCTTTTGGTTTTAGGTGCAGATTAGCACATATTTTGTATACTGACACTTCACTCTATTTTATGTCAGGAAGCCGCAGCTTTATATCAATGGTCAACCCTATGGAAGCACAAAATCGGCTTGGAGGAGTCCTCAAGCGCGCACAAATTTCAAATTGTTGAATCAATTCGTTGTATTTTATTTTAAAGAATTCATACCCCAGAATGGAGAGGACAAAGTCCATCCGCAATTTAAATACCTGCACCATAAATCCCAAAGGGAAGAGCCAAGCCAATGCTTAGCCTCCCATTGGAGGTTTTTACTTACAGTAGTTAAATACCTGCAACTTAAATACCTGTACCTTAAATCCCAAAGGGAAGAGCCAAGCCAATGCTTAGCCTCCCATTGGAGGTTTTTACTTACAGTAGTTAAATACCTGCAACTTAAATACCTATACCTTAAATCCCAAAGGGAAGAGCCAAGCCAATGCTTAGCCTCCCATTGGAGGTTTTTACTTACAGTAGTTAAATACTTGCAACTTAAATACATGTACCTTAAATCCCAAAGGGAAGAGCCAAGCCAATGCTTAGCCTCCCATTGGAGGTTTTTACTTACAGTAGTTAAATACCTGCAACTTAAATACATGTACCTTAAATCCCAAAGGGAAGAGCCAAGCCAATGCTTAGCCTCCCATTGGAGGTTTTTACTTACAGTAGTTTAAATACTTGCAACTTAAATACCTGTACCTTAAATCCCAAAGGGAAGAGCCAAGCCAATGCTAGGCCTCCCATTGGAGGTGTTTATTCACTGTCATGTACTTCCTATAATTTAATTTTTGAATCATCAGACCCAAAAGATAAGTAGGTTGTAATACTGCACAGAAGTCGTTAACACACTCCTTCTTTCGGCTTCAGGGAATCTTTAACACTTAAAAAATATAACAAATAAAAATATATACCATCCATGCATCCTATTTAAAAAGTGAAAACACAAAAGAGAATACCCTACTATAGCCTTAGGAATAAACCAAGCCTGAGTTGCCAAATTAGGATATCCATGAAATTAAGGTACCGAAAGGGCATTAGTTTTAATTAACTAGTGTAACCAAGTCCCCGAGCTCCTAATCTCTGGTTCGCAGGAATAAATTAGTTCTCCCGCTAATTTATTTAGGTTTCTAATCGACCTACCAAGAACGATTAGTGGCGACTCCAAATTTTAAAATCATTTAAACAAAAACCAAAGTTGCGATTCGGTAGGGCTTGGGAGGGTCCGCGTTAGGTTAGTCAAATCTAATTAACCTAATAATCCGTTAACCCCCTTTAAAATTTAAAATTTTTTTTTAGAGGGTCGCGACAGACTGGCGACTCCGCTGGGGACGGGATTTTTAAATTTTCGAAAAAAGATACCAATTGGAATACTTGAATTTTTTTGAAATTTTAAAAGTTTTAGTGGACTTAGGCCAATAAAAATTTCATGGATATCTCGCTTCTGACGATCTTGTTTGGGACTCATTCTATAGGTGTTATATGTTTTTGCAGGATGGGAGTTATAAGGGGCGGAGTGTTTGGCTAACCCCTTTGTTTTGCAGGCTCGGTGTTGGGTTTATTTGTTTAATTTCGCACATTTTTAGAAGCGCTGTTTTGATATCAATTGTTGTGCATGTCTTGCATACTCTGAAGATCACGACACCTGCACACACAAGCGTCTAAACCCAAGTCGCGAAATTCTTCCTAGAAAACCATAGATAGGGATCGAATATGCAAAGCTCTTGCGTCGATTACGCTCGGGTTGACCATATTTTATCCCGCTCATTATCTGAATTGACAATTCTTCCCATTGTGATTTGATTGCGCGGAGGGTAAGTTTGTCAATTCAGATAGTGGGGGCCTTTTTAGGTCCATACCTTGTCTCTCCTTCTTTTATTTTCTAGAGTCCACTCCTCACTTGAGTCATGCGCATGACTATGTGATTTGTATTTCTCCAAGGTAAAAGTAAGTTCTCTAATTTTATCTTGTATTTATTTTCGGTCGGTCAATGCTAGGTGTCAGTCAGTTTTTGAGCTTGATATTACGACCATCTTTTAAAAGAAAATAAAAATTAAATTTGTCCCTCATTTCTTTTTAATTTTTTTTTTGAAAAAATGATGTGAAAAAATCCCTTCATGGGAATTTTATTAACCAATAAGGGATTTTTGTCATGTTTTTATTGCTTCAATAAAAATGAAATTTTCCTGAAAAAATTTTCCTCTGAAAATTTATTTCAATAAAAAGAAAAATTACTTCAAAAAAAAAACTCTAGTAGACATCAAGTGATTTTATCACATTTTTCAAATTATAAAAACTTGCAAGAAAATTCTTCTCGAGAAATTCGCTCATGTTTTTCTAAGAAAATTTTCTCTAAATAAAATTAGACTAATGTCTCGGGGGAATTGTATTGACCAATAAGAGATTCTTGTCATGTTTTTCTTGCTTCAATAAAAATGAAATTTTCCTGACAAATTTTCCTCTGAAAATTTATTTCGATAAAAAGAAAAATTCCTTAAAAACAAACTTTGGTAAACATCAAGTGATTTTATCACATTCTTTCAAATTATAAAAACTTGCAACAAAAATTCTTTTCGAGAAATTCGCTCATGTTTTTCTAAGAAAATTTTCTTAGACTAATGTCTCGGGGGAATTTTGTTAACTAATAAAGGATTTCTGTCATGTCTTTCCTGCTTCAATAAAAATAAAATTTTCCTGACAAATTTACCTCTGAAAATTTATTTTGATAAAAAGGAAATTCCTTCAAAAATTTTACTAAATGTCAAGAGATTTTGTCACATTCCTTTAAAAAAATAATAATAAAAAGAGTAATAAATCTGCAAAAAAAAAATTCTGTATCAGAAATTAACCCATTTCTTCCTAGGGAATTTTCTTTTTCTGATTTCTCTATAAAATAGAAAAAATCAAATTGGACTAATATAGGAGTCATGGACCGACATTCCTTGTGTCGCATACTAATTATATCATTTTCTTTTGCAGGGAGATCCTAGATACCCCAGATGGGTGTAAAAATTAAGTTCAAAATATATCAAGAATCATCTTCAGAAATACCAAAAGACGAAAAACACCGAGGCTTCAACCGTTAATTCCGGGGGGCAAACGAACACTGTCCATCTTTGACAGACAGAGTTATGTCAATCCGTAAACTTGTATGGGCAGTGTATTCTGATATGACGGTGGATTTATACTGATTAAACACGGGGGCATATTTAATGTATTGCAGAGGATCGCGCGTCTTTTGAAAGACAATATGGAACCCATGAAACAAATACCTTTACCAGAGACCGATCTTAAAATTTCTTCTTATCCGAAACATGCGGAGGGCTTTAGAGGACCGAGGTTCTATTAATGAACGTGGCCCACAGGAATTTCTCCCAACGCTACAGGCGACCGACACGAGCAAGTGGACGCCGAAAGAAATAAAATATGGATAAAAGTGGGCACACAACAGGTGGCCGGATTTATTACCAGCGCACTGATCGAGTTGTCATAGCGTTATTGTTTGTGATCTCAAGATGGATAGTGGGGGCCACTGCCGAACCCTTCATCAATGTTCTCGATATCATCGTCTGGAGCAATTAAACAAGAACATCAAGAAAAACATTAAGCCTCGACATCTTCGGTACCTCAAATCGTTCTGTTATACTATGCAGAAGAAACGATAGCAGGAAAATTAAACAAAAAAAAACACGTGAAGCTTTTCTTTCATTCCATTCATCAAAGAGCATTACAACAGCTCACTGGGGAGGAAAAGTAAAGCCAAACTGAGCCCTGATAACCATTACGAAGGAGCTCAACTGACTCTCCAAACAGTTGATGCTCCGGGTGCACCGGGCGTTCTCAGGATCAAGCTCCGCGAGCCTAAAGAAGAGGCGATCGCGCTTCTCCTTAGCCTGGGCCATACTGGCCTCGTAATGCTCGACAGCAAACTCCAAGTCCGAAATCGCCGCCCTCTCGAAAGCAATATCTGTCGTAATGTCATCAAGTCTCTCCTGCAGCCAACCGCATTTGCACCTCATCATAATATTGCTCGGCTCCTGTTCGGCGTAAGTTCGGACCAAGGCCAGACGGTCCACCAACTTTCCCCTCTCACGAACTAGCCACGAAAGCTGATCATTGGCAAACTTGAAGGCTTTCTTGTGATTATCAGCCATAAATGTGACTATTTCCAGACGCCCGTGCCGGTCTCGGTAACGAGCTTTCACGACGGCAGTCACAATGACCGTCTCATAAGCGCGGTTATAGGCAGCTAGAAAATTGATGAAGAGGGTCGGGAAGTTCCGATACTCCCTCCCCAGTTGGGTACCCTCAACAGAAGCAGCGTCTAGGGTCCTGAATAAACCGAGGATTTCAGCCTCAACGGTAGAGTTTTGAGCTATATGAGCGTAACCTCTACCAAGAAGATTGTAGAGTCTCTCCCACCCAGCCAGGATTTCGGCGGAGAAGGTATGGTTAGGAGAATTGGCCATTTTTGAAAGCAGATCACGAAAGAAAGGAGGAGAGAGGCGAGGCAGATGATCGGAATGCGAAGGTGATAATCTGCTTCAATTTAAATAATGATTTCACAGGGGCAGTCCTTATTGGTCGAGTTTTTTCTATCTACCATTCTCTATCGGCAACACCCCCGCTGGCTCGAATTCCAGTCAAGCGGCAACCTCAAGCTGAGCAGACCCGACGTCTCTGCAGAAAAGTTGGACGGGCTGCCACCACTTTGAAAAAGAAAGAATAAAAAACGAGCTGAGTGGGAGACAAAGAAATTTTCGGCAGAAAAGGAGATACGACTCGTCTTTATTGGAGGACCCGCCAGTAAATCGACGGTGGAGATCTTGACAAGGGCCCTCTACCACGAAAAGAAAAAAAGAAGACGAACTGAGCGAGAAACAAGGATTTCCCCTTTGATCAAAAGCTGAATATCAGATTTTCTCCCTCGAAAAATCTAATAGCACTGCCCGTGAAGAGGGAAGTCGTTGCTATTGCCAGAGAGAGAACTTGTCCTCATTTGATAGTGAGAGTTCATTCGCAAGAACTCGCAGGAGAAAGATAGAGAGGAAGGAGTTCTCGTGGGAGAGGAATTCAAAACCTTCACCATCAAAGCATCGGCTTTCAAAGCCTGTTACGAGAAACCATCGACGATCCCGTGATCCCTCAAGTCCAAGAAGACATCCTGAGGCGGTCTCGAGTCGGCAGTCCTAGATCCAGAAATATGTCGAGCATTAGGGAAACGGGCGCATGTTCAACCCTGGTCGAAGCTAATGAAGTTCCTTACCCTGAGGGTCTACTGGTCATGGCCATTGACGGTAATCCAGTCTCTCTGTCAATCCTTGTTACCGTATTGAGAAAATGCCGGTATAAGGTTGTAGCTCAAGCAAAGGCGACAGAGGCCTTAGAGATATTAAGGAGGAGTGGTGACCAGTTTGATATCGTCCTCACCGCCATGGTAGGGATTGACATGGATGTTTTCACTCTCTTGGAAGTCATCAATTCTAAATTAAACATGCCAGTCCTCGTAATATCGGCAAGCGATGATCAGCAAGCCATAATGAAGGCTGTCTTAAATGGGGCCCAAGACGTCGTAACGAAACCAGTTAGGGTTCAGATGCTTCAAAACATATGGCAGCACGTGGTAAGGAAGCAATTGCACGACCATGAGAACAAGCATCAAGCCTTCAATTTTGTTCCAAGCAACTGGAGAAAGAAGATGAGTTGGTCTCCCGAGCTGCATCGTATGTTTGTTAATGCAGTTCAACAGGTAGGAATCGATTCGGCACGGCCGCAACATATACTGGAAATTATGAACGTAGAGGGACTCACTAAAGCAAATGTTTCGAGTCATCTTCAGAAGTACAGAAAAAGGGTGAGAGAACACAATGCAGCTCAGAATCAAGAAAACCAAGGCGGGACTGATCCAAGCCTGAATGTCGAGTCTCCTCGCCACCATAAGTTCCGCGGGTTAGCATGGGGTGAGCCACTTCCCATCATCAACCAAGCCAGTAGCCGTGCCATCAATCCTCCAGGCGTTAATCAAAGTATCCCCCAGAATCACCCTAATGCTCTTCAAGAGTATAGACCGCAGGGGGCAGTGTATTCAGACTCCTTGGTCTGAGCACCAACCCGTGGCTAGAATTCATCCCATGATCAGCGCGCCTGCGCAGCCAGAGAATCAGACAAGAAATTATCCTGAGCACTTCCACTTCTTTAATCCTCGAATGGAAGGAGTTTTTGGCAGCAGCACAGTTGGTGATCCCCACACTTTCTCGAGTAATGATGAAGGCTCCAGCACGAGAAGTCAAATTGCTCATGGCGAGGACAGAATGAGAAATCTACCGCCAGCATTTGCCAACAACAATGCCCAATTCGAGCATCAGTTGCTGGAAGATTCAAGAGATTACCCAGATGATGAGCTTACTGCCCTGGTCAACCAGTTTAGGGTTGACAGACGTCCCAAGCCGCGATCAGGAGCCAGTGAGTAGGGACTCTCAAACATCGATCATCCACACCCGAACCAACACGAGACTAGCTGATTATCGAAGAGCCACAGGAGAGGCAGAACTGACCTTGAATAAGTGCACATTTTATTTCATGCTTAATTCCCCTGCGTATGATATTTTCCAGCTTTCTAGGTGTCTCGATTTAATTCAGGGACAAGGGGGCAATTTATTTATTTTTTTTATCCCGTCGAATGCGTGAATCCCTTTTTATGCTAGATTTAGGGCGGATCAATTTGTGGTAACGTCGCTGACTGCCATAATGAGAAATGTTGAATGGCCTCACGTAGGGAAATTTCAAGTGAAATGCCCAGGCAAGCTCGAAGACGGGTAATTGTGTGTCGTTCCAATTTACCCTCAATCGTTGCAAAATGTTAAATTGGATTTGTTCCATTCTCACCCAGGGAATCGTAAAGTGCCTCAAGAGTGTCGCAAAATGAAATGACCCAATGGAACGCGATAGGACTCATTTGCCTCGAAGGTAACCTTGAAATTAAAGGAGCCCTCCGGTCCACGGACCCGATGGCATAGAAAATGATGATGGTCCAAGGCAACCCGAAAGAAAATAAGGCCCAACTAAGCAAAGCACTTACGTGGCAAGCTCAAAGTGAAGGGCAACTCGGGACATACAATTCAATCCAGTCCAAATGAAGGAACTTCCTCAATTCAAATTCAATAGAAGTACACACAAGGGTAAAACAGTATCGTTCCAATTTTTCTAGAATATGAAGAACATATACTGCCGCATTCTCTTTCATTTTTGCAGTGGAAGTCTCTACTGGCCAGATTTTCCTGTCTAACATTCCCTATCAGTATCACCTCCGCTACTCGTCTCCAATCTCCAGCCAAGCAAATCCGACGTCTCTACGGCAAAGCTAAACGGGACGCCACTACTTTGAAAAAGAAAAGATAAAAAATAAGCTGAGTGGGAGACAAAGACATTTTCGGCAGAAAAGAGATACGACTCGTCTTTATTGAAGAACTCGCCAGCAAATTGACGGTGGAGACAACAACAAGGGGCCCTATCACGAAAAGATGGAAGGAGACGAGCCGAGCAAGAGACACGATAAGAAAAGAGGATTGAGAAAGGCCGGACCCTTGGAAGAAGCAATACAGTTGCTAAACCCACGTTTAATTTTAAAAGAGACGCCATGCTCGGAAGAGGGTCTTAAGGCATAGGCAATCGCTCAGAAAAATTCAAAGAGAGTGAAAACACCGGAAACGAGTAGCAAATCTTGAGAAATCATCAACCAAATCAAAGATGTCTCAACCCAATACTCCCGAGAGCTATCATTGCCTGCTAAATATGGGAGAGGAAGAGTTCGAAGCCATGTTTGGGATCGAGCCTATGGAGCCTGGCTCTTCCGCCGACGACGTCCAAAATCTCAGTAAAGATAAGGACAATAACGGTAAGGGTCAAAAGAAGCGTTACCGTCGCCATACTAAGGAGCAGGTACAAAGGCTTGAGGATTTCTTCAGAACATGCCCTATGCCAGACGGCAAACAGAAAATGGAACTGAGTCAAGAGTTAGGACTTGAACCTTTGCAAATCAAGTTCTGGTTTCAAAATAGGCGAACCCGAATGAAGGCTCGTCATGAGCACAACGAAGCCGAGTTTCTAAGAGTTGAAAATGAAAACCTCCGAGCGGAAAACAAGATGTATAAAGAGACTTTTGACTCCGCCACCTGCCCCAACTGCAATAGCCTCCTCCTCACCCTCGATGAAATGTATGATCTGAGGATCGAAAATGCACGTTTAAGAGGTGAGTTAGACCAGTTTATAACAGGATCGAGTTCTGTTGGAGGAGGGTACAAAAGGACCAATGATACTGGATCAGCATCAATACCTCCCGAGGAAGAAGGGACAGATCACCACCAAGCGGACATTGACGATGATCTTTTCGCCATAATCAACTAGTTTGATATCGGTAAAGCATCGGGACTGTGATGCACTTGTTCAGCCAGTGACCACGAGACCTTCAATATGGCCGATGCATACCTAATTTGGGATGAAGCCAGCTGATCATGGGAGAGCCTGCAGAGGAAGCGGAACTAATCCTGAATGAGTGAATGTGTTTTATTTCCTTGCGTGATGTGTTTTTCTGCTTTTGTGAATGTGTAAAAGCAAGGAGTAATAATCCGACTTCCCCCTATTAAATGCTCGAATCCGCCACCTCACCAACCTCGCGACGAATTGATGGCGAGTGAAAATCTGCATAAACCTGAAGGGTAACTCCATATCGTTTCAATTTACCCTCAGTTGCTCCAAGTTTTAAAATTAAGCCCCTTCTATTCTCAGGAAATTGCAAATCGACCCGAGAACGCAATCATATCCGAATACAGGTTGGATAAAATTTGGGGGCAAATCAACTCATGGGCATTACCACGGGATAGACAGCTTCGGACAAAGGAAAGTACAAGCGAAAAACGCGAACAATCTCAGAAATGGGTAATTCTATATCGTTCTAATGTGCACATAATCATCTCAAGTCTTGAATTGTCTTATTCCATTCTTAACAGGGATTGCAAATTACTTCGAGAAATACCGTAACATGGCCCAAGGTGATACAACAGGGCTGTTTTATCCCCAAAGATTAACCTTTGAAAGGATAGCCCCATGGACACCTACGGTCCAATGGACCGAATGGTATGGGGGATGACAGTAGGTCCGAAATATCCCGAGTTCGATCCCCAAGGGTGGGGTATGTTGTATGTATTATAAATAAATGAAACAACTTTTTGTGCATTTCTTTTTTACAAACAGGAATACTCGACGAGTAATATCAAAGTCAGTATTTTACCATAGTCTTCTCATAATGGTGAGGCGCCCAACAAAAGTCGAGGAAAATTCAATCCAACAAAACTGGTAAAAGACTCGTGCAAGACATTCAAGATGAAGGGTAAATCAGTATCGTTTTCAATTTATCCCTTTTAATACTGGCTGATATGTCTCTTTTTCTTTTTACAGGAAATATTTACACTAACATTTAACATGTTGAAGGAGACAAATCCGAAAGAAAATTATGACCATCTGACAAGATCTATTTTGGTGAAAAATGGGGCAAATTGATCACAACTCTGAAGCGAAAAAGCAAATATGTCTTCCTTATCTCGTTTGATTTCAAGAATAATTTCTCTGCTTTTTGCAGGGGCATTCAACCGCTAAACCATGGCGGTCGCTGTCATTAAACCAACCGAAATGCTCCCTCACCCATATGCTTCATCGCGCAGGGGCAAAGTTTGGGACAAACCGCTCCTCGACTTAAGGAGTGGGCTTCCCAATTTGTTCGATCCACCCATATACCAGGGGCAATTCAAATCCGCCCATGTTTGCACATTATATAAACACACATGATGCTAAAAATTGTCACATCGGCATTGTGTTTACACATTTCATGAATTATGTATGACTATTCCGCATGTTTAATTTACCGACTTCAACTTATAGCATAAACTGTATAGGAGACGTCAAATGTGCAAAATGGGGCATAACAGGATGAGGAAAGGCAAACCATTTCCACACAGGTCTAACATTTTAATCTACAGATAAACAGCCTTTCTCCAGAGTGAAAGAAAGCCCTTTTCGGAATGAAGTCCCCCATTCAGATTACATTCGAGGTGTTCGTACTATAAGAACCTCCTTAAACAGAAGTGGTAATGCAATACATGATCCATATATTGATCGATTGCATCATGAGTTATTACACAGACTGCCTTTAATCATGGCAAACTTAGCCGAACAATTTTGCATGAACCAATGAACGCATTGATGAAAATGCTTGCACATGTTACCTCTGACATTGCCTGACAGGCAACACATTCCCGGTGTTCGAGTTACCTTCCAAAGTCTTAAAGTTCATTCGGCGATTATTGAATGAACAAGCCCGGTTGTCGAGAAGCCACCAAGCATTTTTTCCAAATTCTCAGGTAAGTATATCTTCAACCTGAACCTTTCAAGAGAATGAATTCTGACGGTTGTTGGGGTACTCGAATCCATTGCGGTACATACAGGTATCCACCTTCTTCAATAAAGCATGATTTGTCTCAAGAACAGAAATGTTCGAGACCTTTTAATCTCTGCCTCTTTGGTTTATTCCTAAAGCGACAAGAGAATATAATTTGGGTTTGAGCTTCTGCAGGATTCCTGGTCTCCCCAGATTTCAGAATGGCAGCCTTTGAGGTACACCAAGCCCTTCTTACAGGCAAACTAAGTCCTTCTTATAGGCAAACTAAGTCCTTCTTACAGGCAAACCAAGTCCTTCTTACAGGCACAAAGTCCTTCTTACAGGCAAACCAAGTCCTTCTTACAGGTACAAAGTCCTTCTTACAGGCAAATCAAGTCCTTCTTACAGGCAAACTAAGTCCTTCTTACAGGCACAAAGTCCTTCTTACAGGCAAACCAAGTCCTTCTTACAGGTACAAGGTCCTTCTTACAGGCAAATCAAGTCCTTCTTACAGGCATAAAGTCCTTCTTACAGGCAAATCAAGTCCTTCTTACAGGCAAATCAAGTCCTTCTTACAGGCATAAAGTCCTTCTTACAGGCAAATCAAGTCCTTCTTACAGGCACAAAGTCCTTCTTACAGGCAAATCAAGTCCTTCTTACAGGCACAAAGTCCTTCTTACAGGCATAAAGTCCTTCTTACAGGCAAATCAAGTCCTTCTTACAGGCATAAAGTCCTTCTTACAGGCAAATCAAGTCCTTCTTACAGGCACAAAGTCCTTCTTACAGGCAAAGTAAGTCCTTCTTACAGGCAAAACAAAGTCTTTCTTACAGGCAAACAAAGTCCTTCTTACAGGCAAATCAAGTCCTTCTTACAGGCAAAGCAAGTCCTTCTTACAGGCACAAAGTTCTTCTTACAGGCAAAGCACCAAGTCCTTTTTACTGGCACCAAGTCCTTTCTACAGGCACCAAGTCCTTCTTACAGGTATCTCCATGTGGTGACCTACCATACGGGTCAAATCTCAATCAAAATTTAATCAGTAGAATCCTTTTATTAGGAATCTACCATGGTACGACCCACCATACGGGTCAAATGGTATGACCCACCATACGGGTCAAATTTTAATTCAATTTTTAATCAGTAGAATCCTTTTATTAGGAATCTACCATGGGTTGATCCACCATACGGGTTCAAGTTCAACCACCCTAAAGTTTTTTTTATATAACGAATTCTTAGGTTCTCATTTCATTTTCAGTGGAACATTCATGTCACGACTCTTTTTATTTCCTTGTATTGAGTCGATTAGAATTCAGGTGTCATCTCGTCTTTGAAATGAACCTCTACCGAGCTTTTTTTCAAAGAGGGGCAGCTGTTGACACCTGATTTTTAATCATTTTTTCTATTGCTAAAGTAATAAAAATTCCATAAAAATTCCATAAAAATTCATAAAATTGAAAAATCAACTTTGGGGACCTTAGCCAAGCCTAGGGAACCAATTTTGACCAAAAAACGATTTTTCATATTTTCAGTATTTTTAAGTATTTTTTTATTTATTTATTTTTGAAAATTAATAGAAAATCCATAAAAATTAATAAAATTGAAAAATCAACTGTGGGGACCTTAGCCAAGCCTAGGGAACCAATTTTGACCAAAAAATAATTTTTCATATTTTTATATATTTTTTTATTTTATTTTTTAAAATAAATAATACAAAAATACTTGTAAATTTTGGAAAAATAACATTTGAGCCCAAACAAAATACACAAAGATAGTTAATATTTTTATTTTAAATCTATTTTCATATTGGCCATCGCAAATTCAGAAAAATCCAATTCGAGTCACGTGTTCCTTCATGAGTATAATCTCGAATCGGGCCTAAAAAAATTTAATTTGAGTCAACTTATTTTTAATTTTTACTTTTTATGAGTTGTGACATTGTCTTCTAATATTTTAAATTTTCATCTTGGCCCAATTATACCCAGAATGACTCAATTTTGTAAAAAGGCTTTAATTAAATTCTGCATTATTTTCAGCGGCAAGAAATGAGCTTAAATTTGACATGTGGTAAATTTTAGTGTGTCAAAAATTGTGAGGAGATTTAGACTCAAAGAAATATATTTTTTCAGGGACTGAATTGTAAATACTTAAAATTCAAGGACTAGAGTGCAAATACCTAACTCTTGAAGGATTATTTTACAAATAACAAAAAAGAAGAGTTAGTGGATAAATTAGAATAGAGAAGGGAAGATGGAGAAGAGGAGATGAAGAAGAGAAGTTGGAGAAGAATGGATGGAGAAAATAAGATAAGAATAGAGAAGGGAAGATGGAGATGAAGAAGAGTTAGTGGAGAAATTAGAATGGAAGATAAGAATAGAGAAGGGAAGATGGAGATGAAGAAGAGTTAGTGGAAAAATTAGAATGGGAGATAAATATGAAGAAGGGAAGATGAAGATGAAGATGAAGAAGAGTTAGTGGAGAGATTAGAATGTGAGATAGAGATGGAGAATGGAAGATGAAAATGAAGAAGAGTTAGTGGAGAAATTAGAATGGGAGATAGAGTTAGTGGAAAAATTAGAATGGGAGATAGATGAGTAGATTATAAAAGGAGGAAGAAGTGAGCTTAAGGGAGGATGGGATTTTTTGGAGAGAAAATTTTTGGTGTTTGAGAGAGTTTTGGGAGATTGAAGAAAAATTTGAGAGAAAGAAAATACCAAAAGAGAGAGAATTTTGAAGATGATGGGAGTTTAAAGCTAGGGGTTATCATCACAAATTCCTTCATCGATCAATATAAATCAAGAGTTCATCCTCGTCAACGAGCAAGCAAATTCGAGCTAAGTGTTTTTATTTAGTCATTTATTTATGGTTTTACTCGCAAATTAGCACAAATTATATACACTTTCTCCATCTCCCATTTTTTCCCATATTTTATGTCAGGAGAAGGATATCTCTATGTCAACAGCAAAAATCTCGTAGAGATGCAAAAATCGGCCCAGACAAGCTCCTAAGCTGTCCACCGATTTCTCAACTGATCTGTGACTAAAAGTCCCTCTTAATTCAAAAGAAACTCTCTATATTGGGAACATAGAGAGCGAAAATCAATTATAGAAATCCCTCCCAAAAAACGGGAGATAAGTACTATTTCCACTCTTTTGGTTTTAGGTGCAGATTAGCACATATTTTGTATACTGACACTTCACTCTATTTTATGTCAGGAAGCCGCAGCTTTATATCAATGGTCAACCCTATGGAAGCACAAAATCGGCTTGGAGGAGTCCTCAAGCGCGCATAAATTTCAAATTGTTGAATCAATTCGTTGTATTTTATTTTAAAGAATTCATACCCCAGAATGGAGAGGACAAAGTCCATCCGCAATTTAAATACCTGCACCATAAATCCCAAAGGGAAGAGCCAAGCCAATGCTTAGCCTCCCATTGGAGGTTTTTACTTACAGTAGTTAAATACCTGCAACTTAAATACCTGTACCTTAAATCCCAAAGGGAAGAGCCAAGCCAATGCTTAGCCTCCCATTGGAGGTTTTTACTTACAGTAGTTAAATACCTGCAACTTAAATACCTATACCTTAAATCCCAAAGGGAAGAGCCAAGCCAATGCTTAGCCTCCCATTGGAGGTTTTTACTTACAGTAGTTAAATACTTGCAACTTAAATACATGTACCTTAAATCCCAAAGGGAAGAGCCAAGCCAATGCTTAGCCTCCCATTGGAGGTTTTTACTTACAGTAGTTAAATACCTGCAACTTAAATACATGTACCTTAAATCCCAAAGGGAAGAGCCAAGCCAATGCTTAGCCTCCCATTGGAGGTTTTTACTTACAGTAGTTTAAATACTTGCAACTTAAATACCTGTACCTTAAATCCCAAAGGGAAGAGCCAAGCCAATGCTAGGCCTCCCATTGGAGGTGTTTATTCACTGTCATGTACTTCCTATAATTTAATTTTTGAATCATCAGACCCAAAAGATAAGTAGGTTGTAATACTGCACAGAAGTCGTTAACACACTCCTTCTTTCGGCTTCAGGGAATCTTTAACACTTAAAAAAATATAACAAATAAAAATATATACCATCCATGCATCCTATTTAAAAAGTGAAAACACAAAAGAGAATACCCTACTATAGCCTTAGGAATAAACCAAGCCTGAGTTGCCGAATTAGGATATCCATGAAATTAAGGTACCGAAAGAGCATTAGTTTTAATTAACTAGTGTAACCAAGTCCCCGAGCTCCTAATCTCTGGTTCGCAGGAATAAATTAGTTCTCCCGCTAATTTATTTAGGTTTCTAATCGACCTACCAAGAACGATTAGTGGCGACTCCAAATTTTAAAATCATTTAAACAAAAACCAAAGTTGCGATTCGGTAGGGCTTGGGAGGGTTCGCGTTAGATTAGTCAAATCTAATTAACCTAATAATCCGTTAACCCCCTTTAAAATTTAAATTTTTTTTTAGAGGGTCGCGACAGACTGGCGACTCCGCTAGGGATGGGATTTTTAAATTTTCGAAAAAAAATACCTATTGGAATACTTAAATTTTTTTCGAAATTTTAAAAGTCTTAGTGGACTTAGGCCAATGAAAATTTCATGGATATCTCGCTTTTGGCGATCTTGTTTGGGACTAATTCTATAGGTGTTATATGTTTTTGCAGGATGGGAGTTATAAGGGGCGGAGTGTTTGGCTAACCCCTTTGTTTTGCAGGCTCGGTGTTGGGTTTATTTGTTTAATTTCGCACATTTTTAGAAGCGCTGTTTTGATATCAATTGTTGTGCATGTCTTGCATACTCTGAGGATCACGACACCTGCACACACAAGCGTCTAAACCCAAGTCGCGAAATTCTTCCTAGAAAACCATAGATAGGGATCGAATATGCAAAGCTCTTGCGTCGATTACGCTCGGGTTGACCATATTTTATCCCGCTCATTATCTGAATTGACAATTCTTCCCATTGTGATTTGATTGCGCGGAGGGTAAGTTTGTCAATTCAGATAGTGGGGGCCTTTTTAGGTCCATACCTTGTCTCTCCTTCTTTTATTTTCTAGAGTCCACTCCTCACTTGAGTCATGCGCATGACTATGTGATTTGTATTTCTCCAAGGTAAAAGTAAGTTCTCTAATTTTATCTTGTATTTATTTTCGGTCGGTCAATGCTAGGTGTCAGTCAGTTTTTGAGCTTGATATTACGACCATCTTTTAAAAGAAAATAAAAATTAAATTTGTCCCTCATTTCTTTTTAATTTTTTTTTTGAAAAAATGATGTGAAAAAATCCCTTCATGGGAATTTTATTAACCAATAAGGGATTTTTGTCATGTTTTTATTGCTTCAATAAAAATGAAATTTTCCTGAAAAAATTTTCCTCTGAAAATTTATTTCAATAAAAAGAAAAATTACTTCAAAAAAAAAACTCTAGTAGACATCAAGTGATTTTATCACATTTTTCAAATTATAAAAACTTGCAAGAAAATTCTTCTCGAGAAATTCGCTCATGTTTTTCTAAGAAAATTTTCTCTAAATAAAATTAGACTAATGTCTCGGGGGAATTGTATTGACCAATAAGAGATTCTTGTCATGTTTTTCTTGCTTCAATAAAAATGAAATTTTCCTGACAAATTTTCCTCTGAAAATTTATTTCGATAAAAAGAAAAATTCCTTAAAAACAAACTTTGGTAAACATCAAGTGATTTTATCACATTCTTTCAAATTATAAAAACTTGCAACAAAAATTCTTTTCGAGAAATTCGCTCATGTTTTTCTAAGAAAATTTTCTTAGACTAATGTCTCGGGGGAATTTTGTTAACTAATAAAGGATTTCTGTCATGTCTTTCCTGCTTCAATAAAAATAAAATTTTCCTGACAAATTTACCTCTGAAAATTTATTTTGATAAAAAGGAAATTCCTTCAAAAATTTTACTAAATGTCAAGAGATTTTGTCACATTCCTTTAAAAAAATAATAATAAAAAGAGTAATAAATCTGCAAAAAAAAATTCTGTATCAGAAATTAACCCATTTCTTCCTAGGGAATTTTCTTTTTCTGATTTCTCTATAAAATAGAAAAAATCAAATTGGACTAATATAGGAGTCATGGACCGACATTCCTTGTGTCGCATACTAATTATATCATTTTCTTTTGCAGGGAGATCCTAGATACCCCAGATGGGTGTAAAAATTAAGTTCAAAATATATCAAGAATCATCTTCAGAAATACCAAAAGACGAAAAACACCGAGGCTTCAACCGTTAATTCCGGGGGGCAAACGAACACTGTCCATCTTTGACAGACAGAGTTATGTCAATCCGTAAACTTGTATGGGCAGTGTATTCTGATATGACGGTGGATTTATACTGATTAAACACGGGGGCATATTTAATGTATTGCAGAGGATCCCGCGTCTTTTGAAAGACAATATGGAACCCATGAAACAAATACCTTTACCAGAGACCGATCTTAAAATTTCTTCTTATCCGAAACATGCGGAGGGCTTTAGAGGACCGAGGTTCTATTAATGAACGTGGCCCACAGGAATTTCTCCCAACGCTACAGGTGACCGACACGAGCAAGTGGACGCCGAAAGAAATAAAATATGGATAAAAGTGGGCACACAACAGGTGGCCGGATTTATTACCAGCGCACTGATCGAGTTGTCATAGCGTTATTGTTTGTGATCTCAAGATGGATAGTGGGGGCCACTGCCGAACCCTTCATCAATGTTCTCGATATCATCGTCTGGAGCAATTAAACAAGAACATCAAGAAAAACATTAAGCCTCGACATCTTCGGTACCTCAAATCGTTCTGTTATACTATGCAGAAGAAACGATAGCAGGAAAATTAAACAAAAAAAAAACACGTGAAGCTTTTCTTTCATTCCATTCATCAAAGAGCATTACAACAGCTCACTGGGGAGGAAAAGTAAAGCCAAACTGAGCCCTGATAACCATTACGAAGGAGCTCAACTGACTCTCCAAACAGTTGATGCTCCGGGTGCACCGGGCGTTCTCAGGATCAAGCTCCGCGAGCCTAAAGAAGAGGCGATCGCGCTTCTCCTTAGCCTGGGCCATACTGGCCTCGTAATGCTCGACAGCAAACTCCAAGTCCGAAATCGCCGCCCTCTCGAAAGCAATATCTGTCGTAATGTCATCAAGTCTCTCCTGCAGCCAACCGCATTTGCACCTCATCATAATATTGCTCGGCTCCTGTTCGGCGTAAGTTCGGACCAAGGCCAGACGGTCCACCAACTTTCCCCTCTCACGAACTAGCCACGAAAGCTGATCATTGGCAAACTTGAAGGCTTTCTTGTGATTATCAGCCATAAATGTGACTATTTCCAGACGCCCGTGCCGGTCTCGGTAACGAGCTTTCACGACGGCAGTCACAATGACCGTCTCATAAGCGCGGTTATAGGCAGCTAGAAAATTGATGAAGAGGGTCGGGAAGTTCCGATACTCCCTCCCCAGTTGGGTACCCTCAACAGAAGCAGCGTCTAGGGTCCTGAATAAACCGAGGATTTCAGCCTCAACGGTAGAGTTTTGAGCTATATGAGCGTAACCTCTACCAAGAAGATTGTAGAGTCTCTCCCACCCAGCCAGGATTTCGGCGGAGAAGGTATGGTTAGGAGAATTGGCCATTTTTGAAAGCAGATCACGAAAGAAAGGAGGAGAGAGGCGAGGCAGATGATCGGAATGCGAAGGTGATAATCTGCTTCAATTTAAATAATGATTTCACAGGGGCAGTCCTTATTGGTCGAGTTTTTTCTATCTACCATTCTCTGTCGGCAACACCCCCGCTGGCTCGAATTCCAGTCAAGCGGCAACCTCAAGCTGAGCAGACCCGACGTCTCTGCAGAAAAGTTGGACGGGCTGCCACCACTTTGAAAAAGAAAGAATAAAAAACGAGCTGAGTGGGAGACAAAGAAATTTTCGGCAGAAAAGGAGATACGACTCGTCTTTATTGGAGGACCCGCCAGTAAATCGACGGTGGAGATCTTGACAAGGGCCCTCTACCACGAAAAGAAAAAAAGAAGACGAACTGAGCGAGAAACAAGGATTTCCCCTTTGATCAAAAGCTGAATATCAGATTTTCTCCCTCGAAAAATCTAATAGCACTGCCCGTGAAGAGGGAAGTCGTTGCTATTGCCAGAGAGAGAACTTGTCCTCATTTGATAGTGAGAGTTCATTCGCAAGAACTCGCAGGAGAAAGATAGAGAGGAAGGAGTTCTCGTGGGAGAGGAATTCAAAACCTTCACCATCAAAGCATCGGCTTTCAAAGCCTGTTACGAGAAACCATCGACGATCCCGTGATCCCTCAAGTCCAAGAAGACATCCTGAGGCGGTCTCGAGTCGGCAGTCCTAGATCCAGAAATATGTCGAGCATTAGGGAAACGGGCGCATGTTCAACCCTGGTCGAAGCTAATGAAGTTCCTTACCCTGAGGGTCTACTGGTCATGGCCATTGACGGTAATCCAGTCTCTCTGTCAATCCTTGTTACCGTATTGAGAAAATGCCGGTATAAGGTTGTAGCTCAAGCAAAGGCGACAGAGGCCTTAGAGATATTAAGGAGGAGTGGTGACCAGTTTGATATCGTCCTCACCGCCATGGTAGGGATTGACATGGATGTTTTCACTCTCTTGGAAGTCATCAATTCTAAATTAAACATGCCAGTCCTCGTAATATCGGCAAGCGATGATCAGCAAGCCATAATGAAGGCTGTCTTAAATGGGGCCCAAGACGTCGTAACGAAACCAGTTAGGGTTCAAATGCTTCAAAACATATGGCAGCACGTGGTAAGGAAGCAATTGCACGACCATGAGAACAAGCATCAAGCCTTCAATTTTGTTCCAAGCAACTGGAGAAAGAAGATGAGTTGGTCTCCCGAGCTGCATCGTATGTTTGTTAATGCAGTTCAACAGGTAGGAATCGATTCGGCACGGCCGCAACATATACTGGAAATTATGAACGTAGAGGGACTCACTAAAGCAAATGTTTCGAGTCATCTTCAGAAGTACAGAAAAAGGGTGAGAGAACACAATGCAGCTCAGAATCAAGAAAACCAAGGCGGGACTGATCCAAGCCTGAATGTCGAGTCTCCTCGCCACCATAAGTTCCGCGGGTTAGCATGGGGTGAGCCACTTCCCATCATCAACCAAGCCAGTAGCCGTGCCATCAATCCTCCAGGCGTTAATCAAAGTATCCCCCAGAATCACCCTAATGCTCTTCAAGAGTATAGACCGCAGGGGGCAGTGTATTCAGACTCCTTGGTCTGAGCACCAACCCGTGGCTAGAATTCATCCCATGATCAGCGCGCCTGCGCAGCTAGAGAATCAGACAAGAAATTATCCTGAGCACTTCCACTTCTTTAATCCTCGAATGGAAGGAGTTTTTGGCAGCAGCACAGTTGGTGATCCCCACACTTTCTCGAGTAATGATGAAGGCTCCAGCACGAGAAGTCAAATTGCTCATGGCGAGGACAGAATGAGAAATCTACCGCCAGCATTTGCCAACAACAATGCCCAATTCGAGCATCAGTTGCTGGAAGGTTCAAGAGATTACCCAGATGATGAGCTTACTGCCCTGCTCAACCAGTTTAGGGTTGACAGACGTCCCAAGCCGCGATCAGGAGCCAGTGAGTAGGGACTCTCAAACATCGATCATCCACACCCGAACCAACACGAGACTAGCTGATTATCGAAGAGCCACAGGAGAGGCAGAACTGACCTTGAATAAGTGCACATTTTATTTCATGCTTAATTCCCCTGCGTATGATATTTTCCAGCTTTCTAGGTGTCTCGATTTAATTCAGGGACAAGGGGGCAATTTATTTATTTTTTTTATCCCGTCGAATGCGTGAATCCCTTTTTATGCTAGATTTAGGGCGGATCAATTTGTGGTAATGTCGCTGACTGCCATAATGAGAAATGTTGAATGGCCTCACGTAGGGAAATTTCAAGTGAAATGCCCAGGCGAGCTCGAAGACGGGTAATTGTGTGTCGTTCCAATTTACCCTCAATCGTTGCAAAATGTTAAATTGGATTTGTTCCATTCTCACCCAGGGAATCGCAAAGTGCCTCAAGAGTGTCGCAAAATGAAATGACCCAATGGAACGCGATAGGACTCATTTGCCTCGAAGGTAACCTTGAAATTAAAGGAGCCCTCCGGTCCACGGACCCGATGGCATAGAAAATGATGATGGTCCAAGGCAACCCGAAAGAAAATAAGGCCCAACTAAGCAAAGCACTTACGTGGCAAGCTCAAAGTGAAGGGCAACTCGGGACATACAATTCAATCCAGTCCAAATGAAGGAACTTCCTCAATTCAAATTCAATAGAAGTACACACAAGGGTAAAACAGTATCGTTCCAATTTTTCTAGAATATGAAGAACATATACTGCCGCATTCTCTTTCATTTTTGCAGTGGAAGTCTCTACTGGCCAGATTTTCCTGTCTAACATTCCCTATCAGTATCACCTCCGCTACTCGTCTCCAATCTCCAGCCAAGCAAATCCGACGTCTCTACGGCAAAGCTAAACGGGACGCCACTACTTTGAAAAAGAAAAGATAAAAAATAAGCTGAGTGGGAGACAAAGACATTTTCGGCAGAAAAGAGATACGACTCGTCTTTATTGAAGAACTCGCCAGCAAATTGACGGTGGAGACAACAACAAGGGGCCCTATCACGAAAAGATGGAAGGAGACGAGCCGAGCAAGAGACACGATAAGAAAAGAGGATTGAGAAAGGCCGGACCCTTGGAAGAAGCAATATAGTTGCTAAACCCACGTTTAATTTTAAAAGAGACGCCATGCTCGGAAGAGGGTCTTAAGGCATAGGCAATCGCTCAGAAAAATTCAAAGAGAGTGAAAACACCGGAAACGAGTAGCAAATCTTGAGAAATCATCAACCAAATCAAAGATGTCTCAACCCAATACTCCCGAGAGCTATCATTGCCTGCTAAATATGGGAGAGGAAGAGTTCGAAGCCATGTTTGGGATCGAGCCTATGGAGCCTGGCTCTTCCGCCGACGACGTCCAAAATCTCAGTAAAGATAAGGACAATAACGGTAAGGGTCAAAAGAAGCGTTACCGTCGCCATACTAAGGAGCAGGTACAAAGGCTTGAGGATTTCTTCAGAACATGCCCTATGCCAGACGGCAAACAGAAAATGGAACTGAGTCAAGAGTTAGGACTTGAACCTTTGCAAATCAAGTTCTGGTTTCAAAATAGGCGAACCCGAATGAAGGCTCGTCATGAGCACAACGAAGCCGAGTTTCTAAGAGTTGAAAATGAAAACCTCCGAGCGGAAAACAAGATGTATAAAGAGACTTTTGACTCCGCCACCTGCCCCAACTGCAATAGCCTCCTCCTCACCCTCGATGAAATGTATGATCTGAGGATCGAAAATGCACGTTTAAGAGGTGAGTTAGACCAGTTTATAACAGGATCGAGTTCTGTTGGAGGAGGGTACAAAAGGACCAATGATACTGGATCAGCATCAATACCTCCCGAGGAAGAAGGGACAGATCACCACCAAGCGGACATTGACGATGATCTTTTCGCCATAATCAACTAGTTTGATATCGGTAAAGCATCGGGACTGTGATGCACTTGTTCAGCCAGTGACCACGAGACCTTCAATATGGCCGATGCATACCTAATTTGGGATGAAGCCAGCTGATCATGGGAGAGCCTGCAGAGGAAGCGGAACTAATCCTGAATGAGTGAATGTGTTTTATTTCCTTGCGTGATGTGTTTTTCTGCTTTTGTGAATGTGTAAAAGCAAGGAGTAATAATCCGACTTCCCCCTATTAAATGCTCGAATCCGCCACCTCACCAACCTCGCGACGAATTGATGGCGAGTGAAAATCTGCATAAACCTGAAGGGTAACTCCATATCGTTTCAATTTACCCTCAGTTGCTCCAAGTTTTAAAATTAAGCCCCTTCTATTCTCAGGAAATTGCAAATCGACCCGAGAACGCAATCATATCCGAATACAGGTTGGATAAAATTTGGGGGCAAATCAACTCATGGGCATTACCACGGGATAGACAGCTTCGGACAAAGGAAAGTACAAGCGAAAAACGCGAACAATCTCAGAAATGGGTAATTCTATATCGTTCTAATGTGCACATAATCATCTCAAGTCTTGAATTGTCTTATTCCATTCTTAACAGGGATTGCAAATTACTTCGAGAAATACCGTAACATGGCCCAAGGTGATACAATAGGGCTGTTTTATCCCCAAAGATTAACCTTTGAAAGGATAGCCCCATGGACACCTACGGTCCAATGGACCGAATGGTATGGGGGATGACAGTAGGTCCGAAATATCCCGAGTTCGATCCCCAAGGGTGGGGTATGTTGTATGTATTATAAATAAATGAAACAACTTTTTGTGCATTTCTTTTTTACAAACAGGAATACTCGACGAGTAATATCAAAGTCAGTATTTTACCATAGTCTTCTCATAATGGTGAGGCGCCCAACAAAAGTCGAGGAAAATTCAATCCAACAAAACTGGTAAAAGACTCGTGCAAGACATTCAAGATGAAGGGTAAATCAGTATCGTTTTCAATTTATCCCTTTTAATACTGGCTGATATGTCTCTTTTTCTTTTTACAGGAAATATTTACACTAACATTTAACATGTTGAAGGAGACAAATCCGAAAGAAAATTATGATCATCTGACAAGATCTATTTTGGTGAAAAATGGGGCAAATTGATCACAACTCTGAAGCGAAAAAGCAAATATGTCTTCCTTATCTCGTTTGATTTCAAGAATAATTTCTCTGCTTTTTGCAGGGGCATTCAACCGCTAAACCATGGCGGTCGCTGTCATTAAACCAACCGAAATGCTCCCTCACCCATATGCTTCATCGCGCAGGGGCAAAGTTTGGGACAAACCGCTCCTCGACTTAAGGAGTGGGCTTCCCAATTTGTTCGATCCACCCATATACCAGGGGCAATTCAAATCCGCCCATGTTTGCACATTATATAAACACACATGATGCTAAAAATTGTCACATCGGCATTGTGTTTACACATTTCATGAATTATGTATGACTATTCCGCATGTTTAATTTACCGACTTCAACTTATAGCATAAACTGTATAGGAGACGTCAAATGTGCAAAATGGGGCATAACAGGATGAGGAAAGGCAAACCATTTCCACACAGGTCTAACATTTTAATCTACAGATAAACAGCCTTTCTCCAGAGTGAAAGAAAGCCCTTTTCGGAATGAAGTCCCCCATTCAGATTACATTCGAGGTGTTCGTACTATAAGAACCTCCTTAAACAGAAGTGGTAATGCAATACATGATCCATATATTGATCGATTGCATCATGAGTTATTACACAGACTGCCTTTAATCATGGCAAACTTAGCCGAACAATTTTGCATGAACCAATGAACGCATTGATGAAAATGCTTGCACATGTTACCTCTGACATTGCCTGACAGGCAACACATTCCCGGTGTTCGAGTTACCTTCCAAAGTCTTAAAGTTCATTCGGCGATTATTGAATGAACAAGCCCGGTTGTCGAGAAGCCACCAAGCATTTTTTCCAAATTCTCAGGTAAGTATATCTTCAACCTGAACCTTTCAAGAGAATGAATTCTGACGGTTGTTGGGGTACTCGAATCCATTGCGGTACATACAGGTATCCACCTTCTTCAATAAAGCATGATTTGTCTCAAGAACAGAAATGTTCGAGACCTTTTAATCTCTGCCTCTTTGGTTTATTCCTAAAGCGACAGGAGAATATAATTTGGGTTTGAGCTTCTGCAGGATTCCTGGTCTCCCCAGATTTCAGAATGGCAGCCTTTGAGGTACACCAAGCCCTTCTTACAGGCAAACTAAGTCCTTCTTATAGGCAAACTAAGTCCTTCTTACAGGCAAACCAAGTCCTTCTTACAGGCACAAAGTCCTTCTTACAGGCAAACCAAGTCCTTCTTACAGGTACAAAGTCCTTCTTACAGGCAAATCAAGTCCTTCTTACAGGCAAACTAAGTCCTTCTTACAGGCAAACAAAGTCCTTCTTACAGGCACAAAGTCCTTCTTACAGGCAAACCAAGTCCTTCTTACAGGTACAAGGTCCTTCTTACAGGCAAATCAAGTCCTTCTTACAGGCATAAAGTCCTTCTTACAGGCAAATCAAGTCCTTCTTACAGGCAAATCAAGTCCTTCTTACAGGCATAAAGTCCTTCTTACAGGCAAATCAAGTCCTTCTTACAGGCACAAAGTCCTTCTTACAGGCAAATCAAGTCCTTCTTACAGGCACAAAGTCCTTCTTACAGGCATAAAGTCCTTCTTACAGGCAAATCAAGTCCTTCTTACAGGCATAAAGTCCTTCTTACAGGCACAAAGTCCTTCTTACAGGCAAAGTAAGTCCTTCTTACAGGCAAAACAAAGTCTTTCTTACAGGCAAACAAAGTCCTTCTTACAGGCAAATCAAGTCCTTCTTACAGGCAAAGCAAGTCCTTCTTACAGGCACAAAGTTCTTCTTACAGGCAAAGCACCAAGTCCTTTTTACTGGCACCAAGTCCTTCTTACAGGTATCTCCATGTGGTGACCTACCATACGGGTCAAATCTCAATCAAAATTTAATCAGTAGAATCCTTTTATTAGGAATCTACCATGGTACGACCCACCATACGGGTCAAATGGTATGACCCACCATACGGGTCAAATTTTAATTCAATTTTTAATCAGTAGAATCCTTTTATTAGGAATCTACCATGGGTTGATCCACCATACGGGTTCAAGTTCAACCACCCTAAAGTTTTTTTTATATAACGAATTCTTAGGTTCTCATTTCATTTTCAGTGGAACATTCATGTCACGACTCTTTTTATTTCCTTGTATTGAGTCGATTAGAATTCAGGTGTCATCTCGTCTTTGAAATGAACCTCTACCGAGCTTCTTTTCAAAGAGGGGCAGCTGTTGACACCTGATTTTTAATCATTTTTTCTATTGCTAAAGTAATAAAAATTCCATAAAAATTCCATAAAAATTCATAAAATTGAAAAATCAACTTTGGGGACCTTAGCCAAGCCTAGGGAACCAATTTTGACCAAAAAATGATTTTTCATATTTTCAGTATTTTTAAGTATTTTTTTATTTATTTATTTTTGAAAATTAATAGAAAATCCATAAAAATTCATAAAATTGAAAAATCAACTGTGGGGACCTTAGCCAAGCCTAGGGAACCAATTTTGACCAAAAAATAATTTTTCATATTTTTATATATTTTTTTATTTTTTTTTTTAAAATAAATAATACAAAAATACTTGTAAATTTTGGAAAAATAACATTTGAGCCCAAACAAAATACACAAAGATAGTTAATATTTTTATTTTAAATCTATTTTCATATTGGCCATCGCAAATTCAGAAAAATCCAATTCGAGTCACGTGTTCGTTCATGAGTATAATCTCGAATCGGGCCTAAAAAAATTTAATTTGAGTCAACTTATTTTTAATTTTTACTTTTTATGAGTTGTGACATTGTCTTCTAATATTTTAAATTTTCATCTTGGCCCAATTATACCCAGAATGACTCAATTTTGTAAAAAGGCTTTAATTAAATTCTGCATTATTTTCAGCGGCAAGAAATGAGCTTAAATTTGACATGTAGTAAATTTTAGTGTGTCAAAAATTGTGAGGAGATTTAGACTCAAAGAAATATATTTTTTCAGGGACTGAATTGTAAATACTTAAAATTCAAGGACTAGAGTGCAAATACCTAACTCTTGAAGGATTATTTTACAAATAACAAAAAAGAAGAGTTAGTGGATAAATTAGAATAGAGAAGGGAAGATGGAGAAGAGGAGATGAAGAAGAGAAGTTGGAGAAGAATGGATGGAGAAAATAAGATAAGAATAGAGAAGGGAAGATGGAGATGAAGAAGAGTTAGTGGAGAAATTAGAATGGAAGATAAGAATAGAGAAGGGAAGATGGAGATGAAGAAGAGTTAGTGGAAAAATTAGAATGGGAGATAAATATGAAGAAGGGAAGATGAAGATGAAGATGAAGAAGAGTTAGTGGAGAGATTAGAATGTGAGATAGAGATGGAGAATGGAAGATGAAAATGAAGAAGAGTTAGTGGAGAAATTAGAATGGGAGATAGAGTTAGTGGAAAAATTAGAATGGGAGATAGATGAGTAGATTATAAAAGGAGGAAGAAGTGAGCTTAAGGGAGGATGGGATTTTTTGGAGAGAAAATTTTGGGTGTTTGAGAGAGTTTTGGGGGATTGAAGAAAAATTTGAGAGAAAGAAAATACCAAAAGAGAGAGAATTTTGAAGATGATGGGAGTTTAAAGCTAGGGGTTATCATCACAAATTCCTTCATCGATCAATATAAATCAAGAGTTCATCCTCGTCAACGAGCAAGCAAATTCGAGCTAAGTGTTTTTATTTAGTCATTTATTTATGGTTTTACTCGCAAATTAGCACAAATTATATACACTTTCTCCATCTCCCATTTTTTCCCATATTTTATGTCAGGAGAAGGATATCTCTATGTCAACAGCAAAAATCTCGTAGAGATGCAAAAATCGGCCCAGACAAGCTCCTAAGCTGTCCACCGATTTCTCAACTGATCTGTGACTAAAAGTCCCTCTTAATTCAAAAGAAACTCTCTATATTGGGAACATAGAGAGCGAAAATCAATTATAGAAATCCCTCCCAAAAAACGGGAGATAAGTACTCTTTCCACTCTTTTGGTTTTAGGTGCAGATTAGCACATATTTTGTATACTGACACTTCACTCTATTTTATGTCAGGAAGCTGCAGCTTTATATCAATGGTCAACCCTATGGAAGCACAAAATCGGCTTGGAGGAGTCCTCAAGCGCGCACAAATTTCAAATTGTTGAATCAATTCGTTGTATTTTATTTTAAAGAATTCATACCCCAGAATGGAGAGGACAAAGTCCATCCGCAATTTAAATACCTGCACCATAAATCCCAAAGGGAAGAGCCAAGCCAATGCTTAGCCTCCCATTGGAGGTTTTTACTTACAGTAGTTAAATACCTGCAACTTAAATACCTGTACCTTAAATCCCAAAGGGAAGAGCCAAGCCAATGCTTAGCCTCCCATTGGAGGTTTTTACTTACAGTAGTTAAATACCTGCAACTTAAATACCTATACCTTAAATCCCAAAGGGAAGAGCCAAGCCAATGCTTAGCCTCCCATTGGAGGTTTTTACTTACAGTAGTTAAATACTTGCAACTTAAATACATGTACCTTAAATCCCAAAGGGAAGAGCCAAGCCAATGCTTAGCCTCCCATTGGAGGTTTTTACTTACAGTAGTTAAATACCTGCAACTTAAATACATGTACCTTAAATCCCAAAGGGAAGAGCCAAGCCAATGCTTAGCCTCCCATTGGAGGTTTTTACTTACAGTAGTTTAAATACTTGCAACTTAAATACCTGTACCTTAAATCCCAAAGGGAAGAGCCAAGCCAATGCTAGGCCTCCCATTGGAGGTGTTTATTCACTGTCATGTACTTCCTATAATTTAATTTTTGAATCATCAGACCCAAAAGATAAGTAGGTTGTAATACTGCACAGAAGTCGTTAACACACTCCTTCTTTCGGCTTCAGGGAATCTTTAACACTTAAAAAAATATAACAAATAAAAATATATACCATCCATGCATCCTATTTAAAAAGTGAAAACACAAAAGAGAATACCCTACTATAGCCTTAGGAATAAACCAAGCCTGAGTTGCCAAATTAGGATATCCATGAAATTAAGGTACCGAAAGGGCATTAGTTTTAATTAACTAGTGTAACCAAGTCCCCGAGCTCCTAATCTCTGGTTCGCAGGAATAAATTAGTTCTCCCGCTAATTTATTTAGGTTTCTAATCGACCTACCAAGAACGATTAGTGGCGACTCCAAATTTTAAAATCATTTAAACAAAAACCAAAGTTGCGATTCGGTAGGGCTTGGGAGGGTCCGCGTTAGGTTAGTCAAATCTAATTAACCTAATAATCCGTTAACCCCCTTTAAAATTTAAAAAATTTTTTTAGAGGGTCGCGACACCCATACAAAGATTTCTTCAATGAGCAAACATGGTTCTCCTTACCTAGACTAACAAATCCCTCTGGTTGCCTCATGTAAATTCATTCCTCTAACTCACCATGAAAAAATACCGTTTTCACATCTAGCTGTTCCAACTCGAGATCTTGTGCAATAACTAAGGTAAATAATGCTCAAATATAAGTATGTCCTGCATTTTCTATCTGCCTGTGGCTATATTGTGCTATGGCTTCGTTGGTTGTTTTATATCACCATCTCTACTGATTATAAAATCAGATGATCTAAGATTTGTGCACATAACCGATAACTTTTCACCTCTTGTTATAACTCATAAATATGCACTTCTTTGCCCTCTGCACAAACTTTCCATCCGTCTCATGAGCATACGCATGATATCTGAATAACTATAATTTGAACTAATGAATATGTTTCACTAACCATACTTACTCAAGAGTCTTCCACTTGATAGCAAATGATGGAGATAGATAGTAACAGGTCATGTTCACTGCTTGGGCCCAAAATTCCTTGCCTAGTCATGCATGTGAAAGCATCCACCAAGCTCACTCCAGCAGAGTTCTGTTCTTTCATTCTGCAATGCCATTCTGTTTTAGTGTTCTAAGAACTATGTTGTGCCTCATGATCTCTTCTTTTTAGTAGAACTTGGTAAAATCCTTACAATAGAACTCCATGTCATTATCGATTCTCAGGTAGTTGATTTATTTTCCTAATTGCTTCTTAATCAATGCCTTAAAATTTTTGAACTGATCAAACTCCTCAAATTTGTGCTTCAAGAAGTATACCCATACCTTTCTCGAATAATCATTAATAAATATTCGCATATATCGGGTACCGCCTTCGAAGGAACTAGAGATAGTCCCTAGATGTTTGAGTGAATGTATTCGATCAATTGCTTGGTCAAATGCATAGTTAGTTGTACCGAATTTAATCCATTGCTGCTTCCTGAGGATGTAGTGTTCAAATAGGTCCACCTTTTCTATTTTCTAACCTTTCAACAACCCCTTTTTACTCAACATCATCATACCTACCTCACTCGTGTGCCCTAACCTCGTGTACCATAACTGATTCAAGTTTGAGTTTGACTCACCCGATGAAACAGTAGCAGCTCTTGCCATAATTTGTCCAAGTAAATGATAGAGATAATTCTCTTTTTACCTTTTCATCACTTCTGCCAGTGTCCATTCTACTCCATCATGCATCCAGATCCAAATTATTCCTATCCCTACAACCTTGTAGGCTGTGTTATTCCCATAAGAACTCTACCACCATATGCAGTTTGGTAAGTAGTGAACCAGTTCCTATGAGGAGTCATGTGATAAGAACATCCGGAATCTAGCACACAGTCATCTCTTGACGAACACGTAGACACTCATACAATGGCCTCGACGTCATTGGTACTCTTCTTAGCAACATTCACCATGTTGTTTGTGTCTTTTTTCCCATTGCCTTTATTTCTCAACTTTCTCTGTAGTACCCCTCCTTGTGACTCTCGAAGCACTTTACGCGGCCTTTGAGTTTTCTATCGACTTGCTTTTGCCTCTACTACTAAGCCATTGATGTTGATCTCTACCTCGAATCACTAGCCCTCACGCCACACCATACCCTAGATTGTCATCTCACAACTTTTGCCGCCGCTCCTTTGAAAACAATGTGGATTTTACCTCTTCTGAGGTAATCATAGTACGCCACCGTAATAAGGAGTTGGTGAAGTGCTCCCATGACTTTGGTAGATATGCCAATAACATCATGCCTTGTTCTTCATCATCTAAAATCTTATCGACATTCTTTGAGTTTATTGAACTCATCTAGGGGGGATCTGATGGACGTACCTTCAGTGTACCAAAACTAAAATATCCTCTTCAACATGTATAAATGATTGTTCAAACCTTTCGTTACATAGAGGGCTTGAAGTTTTGCTCACACCGCTACAGTATCTTTCTCCTTGGCTACTTTTATTAATACCTCATCTGATAGGTTCAATGCTATTATGCTCATGGCCTTCCTCATTAGCTTGTCCTTGTTGGCATATTTCATCCTTTCGAACAACTTAGCCTTGCCCTCCAATGGCTTGGCCAGGCCTTGAGTTGTCAATAGAACCTCCATCTTGATGCTCCACAATCCCAAGTTATTCCTCCTGTAAAATTTGTCAACTTTTACTCTTGCTCCAGACATAACTGTAAAGTCTTAACTCTGATATCAATTGTTTTAATCTATATCACAGCAGAAGCAGATCGTGACCTTTGCAATAAAATTGGGAGCAATAGAAATTGATAGAGAAATAAAATGAGGAACAATAAACGGACACGAGAAATTTACGTGGTTTGGTCTGAATATTGAAACCTATGTCCATGGGGAGAGCCAATAAATAATTGACTTATAAATCGGAGATTTACAAAGTTTACAGTCACTCATGCTCAAATGTTTTCCAACCCTAGATTATACCCAATACTCATAATGTTTAACAACTTAACTCGATGGAATTGACTCGACGTACAAACTCTTTGAGCTCTTTGAACTTCACTCTGTGTAATTCATCTTTAGATCACTTCCCCTTTTATAGGAGTAGAGAACAGCTTCAAGACACAATGAAAGTCAAGCATGTGCCCATAAAAAGGGGTGGACCGCCGTCTTCAAAGATATTGTCCTTGGAGGTTCAACTCCTACGGTTAAAGTGCACATGGGAGCTTCACCCTTTCTTTCCCTTTTGTCGGGTGCTGCCCAAGGAAATAGCAAAGCAAACTAACAAAAGAAGTTAATGTAAGAGGACCAAACAAGTTCCCAACTTGTACTTTTGGCCACCTCTTGCGAATGAGCTTCTATGTAAAACCAACAAATAGTAACTTGTGAGTTCACCCTTCATTTAATGCCAAGATTGTGAGGGCTCTCTTTTTCGGCCGAAGCAAATCTCTTCGCTGACTTTGCTTGCCGTCCCATGTGACGGAAAACGAAACTAGGAAGACACACATGTTGCTTTCTTTGACCTCTTCTTGCTTGTGTTTGTCTAATAGGCTCAAACTTGAGGTATAATTTAACATCGCTCTCCACTTTCAAAGCTCGTCTTTGGTTGCTTCTCTCTGGTTTTGCTCCTCTTCAAAGCTCGGCTCTGTAGTCACCTCTCTCTGATTTCGATCCTCTTTGAAACTCGGCTTTCCAGTTGTTTCTCCATGGTCAAGAATCAGGCACCTCATTTCACCTTGGTCTTCTTCGTATTCTTCTCCTGGTTCATTATGTAGATGAGTTAACGGCAACACCCGATTCATGTCGCTTTAGGTTATGTCGTTTTGGCTCATGTGGATGTTAGAGAACCTTAAGCTGGAGTTTATTTCTGCATGTCAGGATTGGAATAGGTGTGCCGATAGTTCTTGTCTGGGTCTTCAAAATTGTGCCCAATTAGTTCTGGTTGAGTTTGCCTGGCGGAGTAGATTGGTTTGGTTATTGTTGTTTGTATATTGATGAGGAATTCTAAAAATGATGGGAAGCTGGTTTAAGGATTGGTGAATATGCAGGGATTTTTGGCTCCGTCTTTGCAATGAATTTGATCTCCTTGGCTTTCCGTTGTAGGGAAGATTAGTTGCTACCTGAGCAAGATTAGCTGACAAATGAATGGAATACCATTTCACTTTCCGTTGGTGACAAGGATTGGTGGTTGAGAACATTTGGCAGTATTTCTCTAAATATTGATGGGCCTTGGTTAATTTGCTCTAATTGGATTGATATGAAATTGCTACAAATGCTAATTTGATTTTCGTATAGGGAAAAAGGCATCTAAAAGTTCCATTTCGTTGACATTAAGACATCGGGAGAGCCTGAAACCGTAGCTTTGGACTATTCAATGGGGTTGCTGAATGTTCTGAATACGATAGATAATTAATTGTTGACCAGATTTTTGCTTTGTCTAATCTAGGCATCACACGTATGGGTGCTCGTTAGTAGCCATGGCGAGATCTCTTGCTTCGAACTGGAATCCCAGCTCCTTTACCTCATCGAAAGCTAAATTTTGGCTTGGAGTTGTTCTTGGGTTTTGCAATTATTGCATATTTGATTGAATTGGCTACAATTACAAAGCTCCTATCAATAAAATTTCCATTTGTCTTCGATCTTGGTTTCCTTTAACCACATCTAAGTGATACAAGAAAGATTTATACTTTGGGGGGAGCTCACGCTTAGTTTCATAGTTGTGACCTTTGAGCAATGCAAAGCGAAATGTCTTAACTGCTTTGGCCTCTCGTTTGCAAAATATGGCCGCCTGTTTTCCTTTGCTTGTGGACTTTCTAGAGTATGCAGAAGTTCTTTCATACTCATTTTCCAAGAGATATGTTGATCGAGGGATTCCACGACTTTTACGCTTTTTTATCCCTATCTCCCAAAGCAAGCCTATCAAAATATATTGGCAGTGTATAATTTTAAAATGGAATTTATTTGTGTTTGGGCTAGTTGCGAGGGACAAGTTCATGACATTCGTGTCTTCTATGAAGCCCTTGGGAGACGTGATGGACAATTTCCTCATCCTCCTGCAGGTTCGTTAATTACTATTTTTCATAGATTAATATGTAACATGTGTATATGTTGATTAAATTTATATTATAATTGTGAAAGTAAATATTATTTAGTAGATGTTTGATATCCAAAATCGAACAGGTTATTTGGGGACATAAAAAGAAGTTAGATATCATTTGTCAGAATTTCAATAAGGTCCTACACCTAAAAATTATCGAGAGGTATTCAATTGTGCTCATTCCTTGCTGTAATCAGAATTTGAGCTAGCCTTTGGCGTATTCCCAAGGAGAGCGACAATTGCGAAATAGAGGCATGAACAAGCAGCGTCAAGGTCGCAGCTAGTGCTAGATATCCAAATCCCACGAGTTATTTGGAGCTATATAGAAATGCTAGATATCATTTGCTAGAATTTCGACAAAGTCTTGTACCTACAAGTTATTGTGAACTATATTCAACTATACCCACTCCGCGCTATGCTTTGAGAGAGCATTTAGTGTATAAAAAAAAAATTTGAAGATTGTAACTAATGTGCCAAGTTATTCATATGAAAAAGCAAGTGTAAATTATCCTAATGCCAATGGTTTTGCATAAAATTATGCAAAGAAATACCGTGATTAATACAGATTTTGAAACATGGCTCTTGAGTATGGGTACTCAATTGACCATGATGTTGAAAATGAGGGAGCGAATGCTTCAAATGATGACACACCTCTTGACATGGCACGTTTATGTAATGAAATAGCCATGATTTCAAGAAATAGTCGATGTGGTTTGCAATATTTAAGGATAACGTAGTTCTTTCCTCAAGACTTATGTGACAATGTTTACTATGACGAAATAACTCTCTTTTTAAATAAGAAGATCCACTTTGATATGAATTTTTTATTTAAAAGTTTGTTAATATGTCTCTTTTAAATCACTCTTAACACGAAAATATAAAAGTTAAAATCATTGTTTTTTTTTCAATTTTAAACAACTTAAAGTAAAAAAAAACTTAAATTGGTTACGCCAAAAGACTTTTCAAATATATGTTTACCAAATAACATTTCTCCCAAAGAAGCTTCCCAATGCACTTTTGAATTACAATTTACCATGTAGTATTTTTTTCTCCAAACTTTAAAGGCTTTTGCATTTTCTCGAAGGCCGAACCAAACACACCATTAATGTTCGTGGCGTTGAAGTTGCAATTTAATCTATCTTTTGCCAACTTATATTCTAATGGAAGGGGAAGACAGAACGAAGAGGAGATAGAGAGAACCTCACAAGAGTATTTTGCTGAGGTTGACGTGTAGAGTTTTCTTTCGGGTGGGGTTTATTTTGTTCATTTAATTACACTCGAGTGATTTTGCTAGTTATATTCTTGAGTCGAGAATTTGTTTAATTCCCTGAATGAGATTTCACTAGGAATTGTGAGGCGCTAAATACCATTTGAGCTATATTGGGTATAATAGGAGGCTAAAAAATATTAAGTGTGTTTGATTTCTCGAGGGATGATAATCTCAATTGTATGGCTCTTTTTATAGTGGTATTCCATGTTGTTCCCTCCGTCGACCTAAAAAAATACATTTGGACTGAACCACATAAATTCAGTATCTAATTTCCTTTCCTTCCTTCAGACTATTTTATCAATTCACTTTTGTGTCTGTATTTACCACACAATCTTTAGCATTTAATCAAAAGAAGAAGAAAAGAAATGCTGCACGACAAAAGTGCCCACCTTTAGGGAATCTCATTGCTGTTGGTTATTGGCGTCGCATTCCTCCTCTTCTGCATCGACTTCCCAAAGGATAGATACCAGTCTCATCTTTTAATTCACTGTCCCTTACTCTCTGAGAATGAGATTTAGGAAGGACAAATATTGACTTGTTGACCTTGACTCTCACTCACCCTCTTCTGAGATTGAAAAGGTCAGAAAGCATCTTCTTCAATTTGCAAGTGGATATGCCGACTCACAAGTTCAGATGTCCAAATGTTGTCTCCTTGCATTAATGGCCGTTAATCTTTTTTTGAAGAGGAGGCAATATGCTTCCATGGTGAGTGCTGTGATTTGAAGTTAAATGAAAAGAGAGTAGACTAGAGGAGGTCAGTTCTACTAATCCCCCAATTCTTGACCTGAGACTAGAGGAGGCGATGTGTTTCCATTGTGAACCTTGTGCGCACGCGAGGCGTTCCTAAAGAATCTACACGACGCTCTGGTTCAAGGAAGAGGTGGTGATAATCGTGTTCGGTAAAGTGGAGGCGAGCCAAGAGAGGGGACAGACCTGGAATCACGGCAAAGACGTGTCATGCATTGCTTGCTCTGGACCGGGTTGTTAAGGTCTTTTTGCCGGGTTCTGATTTAAGCCTAAAAAGACCCGAGTTCTTTTCTTCTTCTCGGAAGACATGACAAATCATCTTAGGAATGAGCCCAGCTGCAAATGTTTTGCAGCTGCTTTTGTCCTCCCACCATACCATTGGGGAGTGGAGGAAAATTGTGGAGACATTTGTTTCTGGCTTCTGTGACCGCCCTTCATTGGAGCTACTGATGTTATCTATGGTGTGACCGGATTATTCACTGACTAATTTGGTGAGCAATTGCATGTTGTTTATGAAAATAGCCCTGTTCAAAGCTGAACTACACTGGCCAGAACCAAGCAATGCATCTTTTGCCATCCTAGAAATGCTTGAACCCTTTTGCTCTTTTCGGTTTTTGTGGCCAGAAAATCTTTCGTAGAAACTAGTATGATGAACGGTTATGCTGTGATTTTTCAGTAGTAACATTATAAATGGCCAAAAGCTGAAACTACGGCCACTTTCTCACATGAATCAAAACCTTATCAACATCATTCTGTTGAGATTTTCAAATGAGCTGCAAAAATGTCTTCGAGTAGTACCGTCCCAATGGGCGTTGAGCAAGATATCCCGGGGAGATACCATATGAGGCTTGTAAATATATATGTGGCAATCATGTGTGTCTACACGAGAATGGAGCGACGATACCGCATCATCTGTAAATTGTTCGTTCTGTGAACTGAGTACAGTAAAGACCAGGGAAAAGTTAAATAAATCAGTAGCTCATTTATTCATCGATATTGACTTTAGATATTATTTCATGCTGAAACGCTCTTCGCACATCCTTTCTTTCCACAAATCTCGACTAGAGACACCAGTGCTAGGTTCAAGCCCAAATGCTTCCCAATTAGCAGTGAAGTTTGCCGCTTCTGAGCATCGGCTCCATGGAGCACCAACCAAGCCAAGTCCCGACAATGGTCCTGCCCAAACTAATGTCCAGTTTCGCCGATAACTATGTCGTGGATGGAAAGACACTTTATGAAATTGCAATTCGAAAGTTTTATGGAGAGAGGCGCTCTTTAACTGACAAATCCTAACTGTGCAGGGCAGTTTGAACATGAAGTCCGGTAAATGACACTATAAACCAATCAGCAGTTCAGCACTGAGGTGACAGAAACTAACCCAAGAAGCAAACAGCTCTGCATCATCATTTTCATGGTAAAATTATCCACGTCGAACTCAACAAGTAAAAATCCTTCAAGAGCATTATGTGAGTTAGCAAAAACGGAGATGTCAAAGAGCAGTCACTCAACCTTAAGGCCTTCAGCTCTGAAGATAATGCTCCTATGTTAAACCTCATCCTACCCAACATCAGAATAAATACCGAGCTTGAGGCCTCTGTGATACATAATCAGCAAGAGCCTTTGTTCCTGATGGGAAAGTCATTGGATCAGCGACCAGTTGACCCCAAAAAACCAATGGAACAATACGAGCATGTTTAACCAATTCTAGGAATATCAAAATCCGAGGTCGCAGGTACATATAAACAAAGAGAATCTGTTAAGGTGAACCAAGGAGCCACTTCAACTACCATGATCACATCAAATTGGCTTGGGAAAGTACCTCTCACTTGAAGGATCAAAGTTCTATAAATGAGCCACTTCAGTTCGCAACTGATAATGTGTGGCTTGTAGAGAAACCTTCTATATAATCACAAAACAACCACTGTCGTTTTCCGGGGGTGTTAGAAAGCTGAGTGGCCTTAAACCCCGACTCAGCCCGGCTGCTATCTACAAGCTCGACAATGTGTTGCAATCAAAACTTATCTATTTTTGTCCAATAAACCAAAAGTTGGATAGTGGCGCTTTTCCGACCTTGTGTCCCTTGGAGTTTCCTCATGCGAGCCTAGGGACGGTATCCTGTCAATTTGCTGAAAATCTATGCTTTGAGAGCATTATACCACTCCCTGAAAGCATGACGATTCATCTCCAAATCAACCAATCGGATGGAACAGTTCGTGAATCTTGATTTCATCAGCATTAAATGTTGATTAACTCCTGCCTAATATTATATGAATCTTTATATTTTGCGTGAATCAAGTGCATGATAATAAATAAAAAAAATAACACTTTAATATTATTGTCAAAATGATATAGCTAATATAAATAACTTTAACATTATTAATACGTACTTTTAGTATTCCGTCTAAACACAAAGATAAGGATCATGTTCTTTTAGAAATATATATATATTTTTATCGAATTGGTTTTTCTTATCGGAGTATTTGATTTTATTAGTCTAAAGTAAAAGAAGAACTAGTCCAATAAAGAAGTGCTGATATAATAATGAATTGATTTGTGGAAGAGAGAGTGGCAAATGAACTCTAATTTCCTTCCTCCATTCTATGAGAAACACAACAGTGAAGCTCGATAATGTACATCTCAGATTCACAAAGAATTAAACAATAGCTGATTCCACACATCGGGCACACCCGGTAGGCACCAGTGGATGCAGTCAGAGTAACTCGCGGGGTTTGACAGTTGCTCGGGCTTCAGTGTCTCCCAGAACTTCCGATAGATCGCCGGATGCCCATCTTTTCGGTACTCTGAGAGCTGAGTGATGTTGACCACGGAGACTCTCGGACCCAACTTGCTGAGAACTCGGTCCACCATGCGCATCGTGGGCAGGTCAGAACCAGCTCCCCAGTGGCCCTCCACATCGATGGGAGCCTGCTCGCTGTAGCAGTTCCCTTCGCTCCCAGGCTTCCACTCTTGGCTCCTGAATTGGGAAAAAGATAGAAACATTAGATAAAGGTCATGGAACAGATAACAGGTCGGCAAAGATCTAATGGGGATTCCTAATACGTGGCATCAGGCAAAGTAAACATGCCCCAGTTATCATGTTAGGCGTAAACTCAGCCAACATTATTGTTGTTTTCCCAGGAAGTACTCCTGGGTTTCGATACATTCTACAATGTGATGTTTTACTTTAAAAGAAAACATTCATAGAGCCAGCAAAATTAAACCGGGCACAATATTTGGAAAAATTCACTACTATCTTCAGCAAGACAACTGCAATTGTTACTATCCTTTGCTGATGTTTTCCACACCTCAGCCAGGAAAGGAAAATCGAAGTGCTTGTGCAATTTCTGAAGTTCGTTTCACTATGTCTAAAAGAGTTTATATTCATGCTTTAATTAGCTGTAAAACACATCAGGTAAATGGGTAGCATTAGAAAAGATCGTTACACACCAGAGATGTGTTGGAGACATGGTAACGAAGAGGACTTTCTTGCGAGGATCGAGCTTAGTGGTCACCCAATCTGCCCATGTCTCCATTGCCAACTCCATCGCACCCAAACCATCTAATTCTTCGCAATCACCACTTACGTCGTCACTCCATCTGCAACAATTATCACATGACATATTTTAGCAACATACAATCAGACTCCCACTTGTAATTCTCCATAACAAGAAGCGCCACCAACGTCGTACTACTTACAGAAGCTTAACAGGACCTTGTCTCCACCATAAATATGTGTTGAAGACCAAAATGTCAGCATGCTCCCACTGTGACGCATGCTTCAGAATTGAATCTGGCCGTATTATTCGCTCGTCCAACCTATGGTTCACTGGATCATCGGAGTTAGATTCAACAAGGAGAGGGGCCCAGAGAAATTCGACAGTAGCATTGTATTCCTGCAAAAACCAGCATGAGAGAACTTATCTTAATGACTTAAAAAAATCACCTGCTCCTATAGAGAATGTTCAAGATAAACTATTGCCATGCACTTTCAAAAATCAGTGAGCAATAAAATGCCTCTCCGGGGCCATGGACTGCCATGCCAGAATAAAGCTTTACCTCTGATCTAAAGATTGTAAGAGGGGCATTGGGCGTTATAGATCTTTTGTCCTTGGAAGTAGCCGAATGCAGCAAACAGAGCATCGATATCCATTGTCCTCGATTCAATGAATCCCCAACAAACATTAGTCTTTTTCCCCTCAACTTGTCCCACATTTCAGTCACACTCCATCTATCAAAACAAAACAACCGCAAACATAGTCAAACCAGAAGGAAACCTGTCCAGTTATCACTGCAACTACATACCTAACAACGCATCCATTGACTCATTTTGATGTTGTGGACACAGAATCAAGGTGATACCTAGAGTGTATCATTTCCTTGTAAACAGATAACAAAATTGGATTTCCACAAAAGGGGTTTGCTCATATAGTTCAGAGACAGATAAACCAAGCTGTTTCCGAACTTATCCAAATTCTCTTACCAAATCAAAGTTGGAGATTCTTGTTCTAGCCAAGCCAATGTAAAGCAAGTACACAACAAACAAGCACAACAGACTGAATCCTTTAAAGGAATTACCTCTTTAAATTGCAATTATGAGGTTGCCATCTCCAATACTGGTAGTCCAAATCAGACCTCCCATGCCTGTGGCAAGCCAGCTGGTCCGACATGTATGGGCATTCCGACTCGCTGTACATCGGGAACGACGCGTTGTCGAACACCCATCTCCCCGAAAACACATTGCACCTCTCCAAATCTACCCTTCGCTGACCGGACACCAGCGCAGCCTCACCCCACCTGATCTTCCTCCCACTGTACTCTCTCGTGGAGTTGCATCTACTAAATCTATCCAAGACCCCTAACCCACAAAAAGATTCAAACATTAAACGCGAAACGTCAACTCAACTTAGTACCCCGATTGCCAATTACCAAAAACAGAGGGAAAGAACACTACAACCACAAATCTTTTTGCAAGTTCCAAGTGAAAAGATGAAGTGTACTGTACCTGGAGCTTTGCTCCTACGAGCTGATTGATTCGGCCTCACGTAAGTGATCTTAGGTTGCTTCTGGGGGACTTGATCCGGGTCGATTTGTCGGATGCTGCTTTCGTTGTACAGAATCGTGCAAACGATGAAGCCGAGGAAGACGAGCGCGACCAGAGGGAACGGGCTCTTCTTTCTACTCCATCGATGCATTATGGGTGAGTGGCGGATTCCAAAGAATAAAACAGAGGTCCCGATTCTGGAGCCCTGTATGGAATATATAGGTCAACAGAGGCTACTAGAGAGAGCAACAACTGAACAAGGCAGTGAGACAGTAACAACACGCATTAGATTCCTTTTTAAGTGCACAATTAAGGCAAGGACAAAGATTTTTAGCTAGTTTATCGATGTTGGGTGGTCCAGTCAACGGTGGGTGTGACGAATATGCTAGGGTGCTGCTGGGAAAGGACCGAGAGAGGTGCAATCTGCACTCCATTCATTACCGTGCTTGACTTGCAGCTTGATCATTTGTTAACTGGAAATCACCCTTCCTTTCAAGTAAATGAAATAAATGGTCATCAAAGTTTGATTCAATATGTGATTCATGAATTTTAACATAATATAATATTATTTCTGAACTTTTGATTTATTCAATATAATCCCTACACTTTTAGTACATGTTCAATTTAGTCCCTAAATAGTATAAAAATATTTGATATTATCCCTCAATTTAAACTAATCGAAAGACAATATTGAACATTTTTAATATATTCATGGATTAAATAAATATGTAACAAAAGTTCATGGATCAAATTAAACAACATAAATGTTCATGAAACTACGTTACACATTGGATTCAAGTTAATAAAATTTATGGATCACATCATTTGCATCATCATTTTTTTTTAATCGTTACCCGTGAAACAACGCATATGATTTGTGAGGTCCCTCTCACTGCTAGTTGTTTTTCCATTGGTGCTTTGTGAGGAATCGTGCAAGAACAAGGTTGATTTTTTGGTTGGATGGTGATCATTTGGAATCTCCAGTCCAGCACTTCTACCAAGCAGAAGTTTCTATAAACGAAGAAGTTGCATTTCTTGTTTTGAGGTCTATAACGAGGACAATTTAGGAAAAATTTTAAATAAGCCCTGATGTATCCTTAATTTTTTAAATAAATGCTTAAAGTAAATATTATTTCAAATAAATACTTAAAGTGGCCAAATAATCTTATAGAAAGGGCCAGAGCTCAATGGTATTTTCGTCATTTCACATTTTTTTTCTTTTTTTCGTTTTATGTTTTTCTCAAAATAAAAGAAGTGAAAGTGAAAACAAAAAGTACAGGGCAACCCAACCCACTACCGTAGAAGGCGATTCGCTTTCGATGGACAACGAAGAGAGAGAATCCGTGACGCAAGAAGCCGACTCGCGAAATGGGCATCTCGAGAACTCCTCCATCGTTCTGATTATAGGGTCTTCTTCATCAGCATGAGCCAATACTGCAGAGGCCGAGGAGAGGAATAGCAGCAGAAACACAAGCGAGAGTGAAGGAGATGAAGCTCTGCATACGCATCTTTTCCTCCTTTGCTTGCTTCTGGCTTTTGGGTTGGTCTTCAATCTGGAGATGAAACGGATTATGTTGGGGTAGAAATCGAATGGAGCTTCAGTTTCTGATGGAATGCGTCGGCCATGGCCGGTGGGAGGGCAGCCCACCGTATTTTTCTTTTTCACTTTCATTTGTAAAAAAAAAAAGCAGGAAAAAAAATCATAACCGAAAAATGACGAAATTGCCTTTGAGGTCGGGCCTTTTTTGATATTACATGATCACTTCAAACCCTTATTTAAAATGATATCCACTTCAAACCCTTATTTAAAAAAAACATCTTTACTTAAAACAATATTCATTTCAGGCCTTATTTGAAAAAACGATGGTATTTCATGTTCTTATTTAAGAAAATGTTCTTACTTATAACAATGTTCATTTCAGGTCTTATTTGAAAAAATGAGGGCATTTCGGGTTTTTATTCGAATTTTTTTTTAAAAATTTATGAACGACTAGCCCGTTCTCATAGTATAATATATATATCATCCACCGGTAATCAGAACAAATTACGGAGTAATTGACTAATAAAACCGCTTCTAACCGTTCCATTTCCATGTAACGAGTTCGAATTCAAAACGAAACAACACCAAATGTTGTATCGTGAGGTATGATGATGCGTGACTGCAGTGGAACAAGAAAGAATACCATAACTAAATAGTTTATCGAATGGTCCAATCAGATCATTAACCTCGTTTTGCTTTTGAAAAAAAAAAAAGGACTTGGCTCCATTTATTTCACAGAAAATGGCCTCCTGGGGGAAAACATTTTCCAGGAAGTCATTTTCCAAGAAAATAACTATATTTTCCGGTGTTTGGTTAATACTTAAGAATGAACTGGAAAACAATTTCCGTCGTTTGGCAAGAAATTGATTTTCCGGCGGCGGCGGCGGCGGACCGGCGGCGGCGGACCGGGGGCGGCGGCGGACCGGCGGCGGCGGCGGACCGGCGGCGATCGATGGCCGAGGACCGACGGCCGCGGCCGACGGAAAATGATTTCCGTTTTTAAAAAGAGGAAATCGTTTTCCACAATTTTCAAAGGAATTTTTCCATAGGAGGAAAATGTTTTCCGGGGTTAACCTATTTTCCGCCTCCCAAACGCCGAAAAATCCGGAAAATATTTTCCAGGAAAACTTTTTCTCCCAAACAAACACAGCCGTGTTTACCCTGTACTTATTTTGTTGGAAGTTCGCATAGTTCGAAGGCCTGATCTTGAACTAGCTATAGAGGATGATATAACACAAATTTATTCTAATTCCATTTGGTTTTCAAAAACTAGAGACAAGACTTTACTCATTGTCTAATTGAGAATTAGAATTTTGATCATGTCAATCCAATTTTTTTTCATAATTATATTAGCGATATAATCATGATGGCTTGATAATTTTGTTTACCATATCTATCTCCAAAAGATAGAATAAGTGCTAAAATCGTATTAATTGCATGGCAATTGCCATCTCATAATCTTTCATTTTTTGATTTCGCATTTTTAGCAAGGGATGCGAATAATAACCATTCTACTCCTAAAAGCTATTTATGACCAAAAGTAGATATTTTTTATTTTTATTTTTTGGATGAGTTTCTGAACAAAGCAATATGTTTGATAACAACAAAAAGTTTTTATTTTCGAAATAGAAATGCATTTGATAATAATATGAAATTTCTACAATTATGATGGAGGCTAGGTTGCGACAAGAGGAAAAGATATGGTTGTGGCTATTAGCGGACGACATCCTGCGACTGGGTAGACGATGACTAGTGGATGGGTCCATCGATCGATGGCTAGCAAATGGCAACCATAGCCGGCAATTGACAGACAGGCTACTGGTGATAGGCAATGAGGCGGCCAGCGACTAGTGGACAGCTACTGGGGATCGACCACAAGAAGAGCTTTCATTTCTATTTATGTTAGAGAGAGAGAGAGAGAGAGCTCATTTTTGTTCTAGAAAATAGATTAGTAGAAATTCATTTCTATTGCAAACCAATTTCTAGACTAAAAATTTATCCCACAAATAAAAAAATGAAATTACATTATCAAATAAATTTATATTCCAACCCTCTTTTCAAGAACAGAAAAATTGAAAAAAATAAAATAAAATGACTATCATGCATGTTAGTGCTAGAAAGGACCGGCAACCATCACCTAGATTTAGGAGAGGGTGTGGGTCACTGGCCATCACCAAGATCAGGAGGCGGGCGGCTTGAGACGCGAGACGCCCCTAAATAGCCACACCAACGTATGTTCCAACAGGGATATTTTCTCCATCATGGATCCGAGAAGGAATGCTTCCAAGATTTTGCAGATTCTCGACCAAGTCCTCAACTGGGGTTGGTTTAGCAGCGCCGAGTGCTCTGCTGCAGTTGCCTTCAAGTGAATGCTTAACCAAGTTTTCGATGCAAACGGATGATGGAACTTTACCATAATTTGGGTCATGTTTCACCGAACATAGAATGCACGAAAAAGGCAGGGATGTTATATTTTGGTATTACAAAATCAAAAAGCACCTTGCAGTTCCTTTCACCATAGCATGTTGGAGCCATTTCCAGACCTGGCTGACCAAGGCCTTCGCTTGTGGTTAGCGAGGGTCGACGGTCATCACCAAGACCCTAGCGACCCCCGTTGGCTTGTCGGACAATGGTTGCTTTGCCGCCCCGCATTTGAGGGCTTGCGGGCCTTGCCCATGGCTCTTTATATGCATATAGTTTGTGTTTCTTCTAACAAAAGGACTTTTTGCTTTTTAATTTTTCTTCTCTAATTTAATTAATTTTTGGGGCAAAAAATTAGGGTTTGGACTAAAGTTTCATTTGAGTTTTATACTTTATGCTTTATTAAAATACACGCCACATAAAAGAGAAAAAAAATAAAAAAAAATATCATGTCGGAATTTTCCTTTTGCTAAATTGATGGAATTAACGGAATGACTTGATTGCATTTTTTTGAAGTTTAATAACTCATTCGCAGCTTCGCAACAAGTTGTAGAATTTTCGGAGCTCTTATCCCTAAAATTTCTAGACTCATTGGATGACCATAACGGCAAATCTGCTGGTATTCAGATTAATTTTATTTTTTTACTTTTAACTTAATACTTAACAGGTCAGAAGTTGCATTTCTTGGAAATGAACCGAGGTCCCACGTTAGACTTACATGTAGCGTTCTGGAAACGTCTTTATAGATAAATAACCTCATAAGCAGCAATTGTTGACTCAAGCGTTTTGCAATTATTTTTAAGGATATCAAGGTGATAGAAGGAAGGAAAATGAGAAACTAGACATCTATCATATTGGATCGTCCTACGTAAGTAACTAGATTACATAAACTCGTACAAATTCAACTTTTTTTTTTATTCTGGTAGGTCTAACTTTAAGATAGCAAGATATCACCCAAAGGCATTATTTTATCGAATTAATTTAAATTGTGGATGCACCCGAGCCAAATAGATCTGCAATTGGCTTTCACACCAATAATGAGTTGAAAGTTCTCTCAATACTGACGAGCACCTTGTGATGGTCAAGCCAGTGCAAGAATCTCTCTCAGGAGAGAGATTTTTTATGGTTTGGTTTCAAGGAGCCTCAATGAAATTTCAGAATAATGTTGAGAGTTTATCTCTGTACACTTCAAGTATGTGGTGCCTTCTCGTGTTTGCAAGTTTTACTTGCGTTGTGAATTGCGATTCATGTTATCATCATTTCCACTACATTTTATTATTATTTTTTTGGTCGAAATTAAACTTTATTCAAACTTCATAAGTTCTAAGAAGACAAGCCCAACGACCCCAACGACCCGGCATCCAAATAAAGTAAGTCTCATGGGCTGTTTTGACGATGGGACTTGGCTATGAAGTCAACAACTTGATTTTCTGAACTTCACAAGTGAGCCACGATCAATTGATCAAAGAAGGACAACTGGGCTTGGGCCTCCACCAAGATAGCTTCAGCCTCCCATGTGGCCTTATCTTCTTCCACCAAAGCTTCTACCAGCGAAGTACAGTCAGAGAATAAGTACAATTTCTCCTCTCTTCTATATCTGAAATATCTCAAAGCCTCAACAACAGCTAATGCTTCCGCTTGGATTGGCTACGAAGCTTCTTTTTTTTTTTTCTTTTTGCGAAGTTGTCTACCAGCGACTCGGAGGAGTCCCAGAGGACACCAGCTATTGCTCCCTCCATGGATCCCGCTTTGATTGACTTATCGATGTGCATTCTCAAAGCTTGAATTGTGAAGTCCCATGGTACCATATACTAGTGTGCTCTTCTTTAATCTAATAATGCATATAATAATGCGGTGCATGTGGAAGCTTAATTATAACCAACAGGCCATCATACCAGTGCATTTAAACAATAGGCACGCCTAAATGGGTATGACCGTCGTTAGGGTTCAAAACTACCCGTAGCAGACAATCGCTTAGCTAATTCAATACATTGTGAAAATACTTATACACACACACACACTCTATGGTATTTGATTTTCAAATATTAGTTTTTAAAAGAAGAGTTTCTCCTTTTGGACTACATTTAAAAGCTTTTGCTGGAAGTGGAAGTCATTGCCTTATAGTGAATCTTATAAATAAGGGCTAAAGGTATTGATCCTTCTTTAATATGGAAATTATGAGTTTTGATTTGTGAAACCAATGTTTTAAGAATATTTTTATCTTTAAGAGATACGGTAAAACTAGGGTAACAATCAAAATAGGCAGGGCCATTGCAGAGACTTGTTTCCACGGTGCCTAGAATGGAATCTTCATAGTTTAAGAGATGTACGTCCCTTAAGACTAGAAGTATGGAAGTACTCACTCAAGCCTTCTTTTATAAGTGGTTTTGCACCCACTTGAACTAGACCTATGTGCATAGAGTTAAATTTTTGGCTATGTTTCTTCAAGGATTCCTTGTTAAGGAGATAAAGAGAAGTATAGGAAGAAGAGAGGGGTATGTCTCTTTCGTCTGTGGTGATTATAAATCAGATTTTTTTGAAAATATTAAATTTTAATTTTTCCCAAATCTGGTCATATTTTATTTTAGGAATATGCCAATTATCAAGAGATTTATTAAATTCCTCTATTGTTATTTCTTCCCTATTTATTGGTTCATCAATCTGAGATAACTCAGATATCAAACTATTGGAGGATGCATTAGTTCTTCTCAATAGGCTCATTTTTAATAAAAATCTAATGTTATATAAAGATTCCTTGGGCACCCTAGTGCTGAACAACGGACTCACTACCACAATTAGGTTTCACTGTCGAGACCACACGAGGCAAAGTAAGATTTCAGAGGATAGAAACAAATTTTTATCAAAAGATGTTCCTAGAAAGAGTAACTAATTACTTCCCCCTGGCTCTAATACCATAGTTCCTAAATTTATAAGATGGGATCAGGTAATATTCCCTAAATAATGGGAAATTGAAAGCCAAGTTTCCCAAAAAAAACTATTCAAAACACTAACCCATCCAACATCATACAACATCCTGAGGGAAAGTTCATAATTTAGTTTGCCAGAAGATCTTTTGACCTAAGATCTCAACCCTCATTTCATGCTTCATCGTCCCGAAGATTAGTTGATCTCCATCCAAATTTACCACAGGTTATTACAATATTTGTTGGTAACCAAAATAACATTCATAGCGATGATAATATACAATCCAAATTGAGTGCTCCCCCTCTTGTTAGTCTTAGTGGCATAGACACCAACTCTGGTATTTCTAGACCTATCTATCAACAAGATAGACAGAATTCTGAGTCACATGAACCCACTCCTTCTCAAATGAAGGATAGAGATTCTAAAATATATGTTCTTGAAAAGCATTTTGAGCCAAACAAGACACTTTTGAACAAAGAATTCAATTCAAATGAGAATTCTCAAATCAGGAGATGGTTCTTCAAAAATTTCCAAACCGAAGCCAAAGAAATTAAAGAAAAATATTATGAATTCCTGAAATAAGTAGGAACTCATATATTCTTTTTTGATTGGTTTGAGGAATATCTTCTTACAAATAAAGAAATACTTGTCCTTGATAAACAATACATGTGGCAACTTGATGATGGCCAAATCATAGAATCACACCATCCTCCACTTAGAAAAATAAAAACAGAACACCGTGATAAAGAAATCCCGGCTACTCCTTTCAAAGTATCTTTTGATGTAGAAGGAACAGGAATTCAAAAAATTATTGAACAAAATAATTTTGCAAACAAACATATTCATACCATAGGAAGACAATTGGATAGGATCGAGAATGCCATATCTAGGTCTGAGTCGTCTACTTCCCATACCCAAAATAATCCTATGAAAATTCCTCTTTTCAAAACTATTGAACTTCCAAAAAATTTTAGCAAAGAATTTGCTAGAGCTCTAGAAGTAAAGAAAAGAGACCTAAAGATAGGAAAACAAAACCCTTTAATAATATAAACTCCTAAGGTCGACAGACCCAACATCAACATCAACATCACATTTATCTCAAATTAGTTGGGGTCGGTGGTCGATGAACCCGAATAGAATTACATAAAATATCTTAAAATAAAAGAAAATATAGAGATACAAATATAAATACAAATAGGGGAAAAGGACTAAAAAAGATAATCTGGAACATAGAAAATATGCCCTCTACAATGCGAATAACTTTCCTCCGCTTCATCCAAAGACAGACCACACACTAATTTATTTTTCACTTCATTAAATCTTATTTTTCTACTTTCCCCCAAGTAAGTTTCGGTCGCCCTCTTTCTTTCTTCATGCATACTCTCAATAACAAATTTTTGATCTTACCGGAGATTTAAGGATCTACGGAGAATATGTCTAAACCATCTCAATCTATATTCTCTCATATTCTCTGCCACCGGTAATATTCCAACTTTTCATCAAATATCTTAATTTTTGATCTTGTCCATCCTTATATGACCACACACCCACCTTAACATCTTTATTTCCACTATCCTCATTTTATGCTCATGTTGCTTCTATTCTGGCCAATATTCAAATCCATATCGCATTGCAGGTTTTATTGGTATTCTTTAAAATTTTCCTTTAAACCTACGAGGGATTTTGCAATCTTACAAAGATCTCGATACACTATGCTATTTCATCCAATCTGCTCTGATTCTATGGCTGACATCCTTATCAATCTTTCCCTTCTTTTATAAAATTGATCTCAGATATCTAAAAGCATCTTTCTTAGATACATTCTGTTCAAGTATATTCATAGATTATTGATCTCCTCCTCTTGTTTGTCGCAAACTCACGTCATGTATTTTGTCTTACTTCGACTTAATGTAAATCATTTAGACTCTAATGTGTTAATCCATAATTCAAATTTAACACTAACCCCAACCCTAATCTCATCAATAAATACAATATCATCTACGAATAGCATACATCACAGTACCTCATCTTTAAGGTTGACAAACCCACAAACCAAAATAGTGTGATAAATGTTCTTGATAAGTCTAATATAGAATTCATTCCTAAAAAAGAAAAAATAGAATTTCTTGGAAAGAACATCAAAAATTATATTATTTTAGAGCTATACCTCCAGAATTAACTCTTGAAGAGTCTTTTCAAAAAGTTCAGAATAAATATTCTGTTGATGCTATTTTGAATGGATCATAGACCGAATTTTAGAACAAAACTTGATAAATATTTTGAATCAAACGGTAATGCTTGCTATCATATACAAGACATCACTAGATACCACAAATCAGCAAACAACGCACCTTTTAATTGCTAAATTTTCTAGTTAATTAAAAGGTTGGTGGAAAAATTATCTCTCCTAGTACTAGAGAGATTCCATCCTCAATGCTGTCAAAGTTGATGATAACAGTTGAACTGTTTTCAATGACTATGGTCAAACCATCCAAGATGTTGTCAGCGCCTTTATATATTCTATATCTTAACATTTCATAGGTGACTCTTCTGTCGTTCGTGACCAAAATCAAGATCATTTGTCCAATATGAAATGCAAATCTTTAGGATAATTCAGAGAATTCAAAGATCAATTCCTCCAAAGAGTTTTTCTCAGACTAGACTATAGCCAACCATTTTGGAAAGAAAAATTCAGAGCTGGCTTACCCATTGTCACGACCTAAGAAATTTTGATTGATGAAAATTTTCAGGTTAATGGATTATTAGGTTAATTAGATTAAGAACCTAATACGAACTCTCTCAAGCCCTACTGAATCGCAACTTTGATTTTTGTTCAAATGATTTTAGAATTTGGAATCGCTACTAATCGTTCTTGGTAGATCGATTAGAAACCTACGTAAAATAGCAGGAGAACTAAATTACTTCTACGAACCAGAGATTCAAAGTCCAAAGACTTGATTGCGCTAGATTACTCTAACGCCCTTTCGGTACCATTTTTATTTTATGAAAAATCTTTTGGAGTGATTCAGGAAGGTTTTGGTCAAATCGGCCAAAATAGAAAAATGGTCATTTTTCAAGGCTTGGGAAGTGAAAATAGGTCAAACCAGTTGAATGTGGCTATTTCCTATTTTCCACAATTTTTGAGAATTTTTTCAAATTTTTTGGATTGTTTAGAATTTTTTTATGATTTTTTAGGAATTTTTTATTGCATTTTTTATTATTATATTTTATTTTATTTTTGAACTAATAAATCAACTATGAAGTGAGAAGCATTACCATTCTGTTCTTCTTACTATGACATGGGAAGTAGCATAGAAAAATCGAAGAGGTAAAGCAGTGAAAAGGGTGAACTAATAAATCAACTATGAAAGGCGCCGCCTAGGCTCTTGACCTGATGATTTATTTCTGTCTCACAATAGTGTACATTTACATAAATGTCTCTACGAAATGGAGATTAGAGGACAAACCTGGCATTCAGTCTTGTCAGGCCGATTGTTGCACGTCTGGAGACAAGCAACATTCGCAGTACTTGATGGATTTGCAATGCACTTGGCCAGTTCTATCCTACACTCTTTTAACAAATGATCTGTATATAATATAGGCAAGAATGTACATCAGCTGGCATGGGTAAAATAAATGTCCAACTAGACGGAGGAGGCTTCATTAGCTATAGGCAAAAGAAAATCTGAGTTTTTGTAGAATCTCTTGCTGAAGAATGGACATCGGGGGAGCCTAGCCTAGCATGAAAGATATTGGCAACGGACATTCGCCTCACAAATCGAGTAAAATGCACCCAATTTTTGTATTCAAACATGTTTTTATCCATCCTGACAAAGTTGAACGAAAGGTTGGCTTTTCTAGGCCATCCGTGTAAGACTTTGACATTTTTAGGACCTACTGAAACGACCTATCGTCTAAATTGCTTCTGCAGTTCTCACCTTCAAGGGGTACATCATAGACCCTAGTAACCAAAAGAAGCTGTTTAAGAAAGCCTTCTGGGCTACTGACCGGGTTCATCTGCTTCTCTTCCACATCATGCATTTCAAAGCATGTAGAGCATAAAGTAAATCCATACCTACCGAACATGTGAGTGATTGGTAGGTAGCTATCTCTCGTTGAAGTATTGTAATTTGTCGGCTGGGTCTCCCTGATGTGGGGGGCCCAGCAACATTTTTTTATTTGCTTAAAAAGGAAAGTAGGAGACAAAAAAGAGTGAGAGTTAATGAGAGGAGGCAAAGAAGAGAAAAAAAAGTGAAAAGTGGTGAGTATGTGTGCATGTGTGGTCTTCGGAACAAGGAGAAGTGAGTGAGAGAAAAAATCATAGAGAAAGAGTTCTTACGGCACAGAGAGTCTGCGAGTGAGAGAAGAGAAAGAGAAGAATTCTTACAGTTTAAATTTGAGGGCCAAACATTGACGGAATTGGCTCAAATTTAGATTTATTGTTCAAGAGGCCGAGATCTACGTGGTGATAGTTCTCACTTATTGAGATTCTCCTTTGAATTCTCCAATCGTGGTTAGGTTTTCTTATTTCTTGTGTATTGTTCCACTTTTGTGGTGATGAAATATTATTGTAATGTTGATGTAGAGTCTCTAGTGTGTGACTAGTGATAGACCATTTTGTATACCTGCTATTCTTGGTTATTAGTGGAGGATTTTGGGTCGTTCGTGGTTTTTCCCGTTTCGAGTTTTCCATGTAAATCTTGATGTGCTATTTTTATCATTCTGCATGAGGTTATTTAACTGGATATAATTGTTGGTTGTTGCTGGATTAAGTCGATCAAATTTAGGGGGATATTTTTTTTATCCTGGATTGGCTTAATTAGAGACGACGTACTGCTCGATTTTCTCCAACAGAGTGGTATCAGAGCTTGTGTTGAGATTCCAGTGTTAAATGGAAGAATCAAGTAGCACCATGTTTAAGTTGAATGCCTCTAATTATTCTATATGGAAGCCTTAGATGGAAGATATGTTATATTGCAAAGACTTGTTTGATCCCATCGACAGTAGCGAAGCTCAAAGAGACAAGAAAGACAAAGACTGGGAGTGAATGAATCGAAAGACGTTTGGGTTTGTTTGACAATGGATTGATGATAGTGTATTTTATCATGTTACTCAAGAAACCAAAGCGAATGTTTTGTGGAAGAAACTACAAGATCTCTATGAGAGGAGAACCCCGTAAAATAAAGCTCTTCTAGTCAAACGACTTGTGAACTTGAGATACAAGGAGGGAAGTAGTATGTTGAAACACTTGAGTGAATTTTAAGATGTTGTAAATCAGTTGACAAATCTTGAGATTGACTTAGGTGATGAATTGCAATCATGTTTATTGCTTGGTACTCTTCTTGATAGTTGGGACACATTGGTTGCGGCGTTAAATAATTTGGCTCCTTATGGTGTGCTTTCTATGAGCATAGTTAAAGAAAACTTATTCAATGAAGAAACAAGAAGAAAAGGCTTAAATTTTGCTTCTAGATAAATCCCATGATAAAAATAGAGATAAAAAGAAAGAAGAAAATCAAGCTACAACAGCGGCTGCATCCGATGGTGATATTGTCTTCATTTGTGATGATGGTTATGTAAACCTTACATGTCAAAACTCTAGCTGGGTTGTTGATTCTGCAGCTTCCTTTCATGTCACCTCACGGCGTGATTATTTTAGATCTTATTGCAGCGATAATTTCGATTGTGTTAGGATGGGAAACATTGGTGTTTCTAAGGTTATTGGCATAGGAAATGTTCACTTGGAGACGTTCACTTAAGACCGATGTGGGATACAATTTGCTTTTAAGAAATGTGAGATATGTTTCGGATATTCGACTACAATTGATCTCTAAAGATGTTTTAGATGACGATGGCTACGGCAGTTTTTTCTATGATGGTAAATGAAAATTGACTAAAGCTCTGAAGTAGTGGCAAAAGACAAGAAGACATGCACTCTCTACATCATGGAAGCAAAGTTGATCAGAGAAGAGGTAAATGCAGTGGAGGACTCCTCAGTTGATTTATGGCATATGAGGCTTGGTCATCTTAGCGAGAAAGGACTTGAGACTCTTGCTAGAAAGAATTTTCTACCAGTGAAGGAGAAAAATATGACAAAATGTACTCATTGCATAATGGGTAAGCAACATCGATTCTCGTTTCAGAGTTCCTCTCCACACATAAAATCTAATGTACTTGATCTAGTTCACACTGATATTTGTTGCATGGATGCTAGAATACTTGGTGGTGCATTATATTTTATGACATTTATCGATGATTGCTCTAGAAAAGTGTGGGCTTTTGCTTTGAAATCTAAAGATCAGGTGCTTGCGGCTTTCAAACAATCTCATGTTAACGTGAAAAGAGAAACCAGGAAGAAGTTGAAATATGTTCGAGTCGACAGTGGTGGAGAATATAGAGGCCCGTTTGAGTATTATTGCATGGATTATGGCATCAAGCTTGAGAAGACTGTTCTAAAAATACCACAGCAGAATGGAGTGGCAGAGAGAATGAACCGGACGATTAATGATCGGATTCGATACATGCTATCTCATGCAAAGTTGCCTAAGTCATTCTAGGGTGAAGCAATGAGAACGGCCGTGGACTTGATAAATCTTTTTCCATCAATTCCTCTAAAAGGGCATGTTCCATAAAGAGTTTAGAGTGGGAAAAATGTTTCCTACAATTATCTGAAAGTGTTCGACTGCCTAGCATTTATACATATTCCAAGAGATGAGAGATCTAAGCTTGTTGATAGGTCTAAACAGTGTATCTTCTTAAGTTATGGACATGAAGATTTTGGCTACAGATTACAAGATCTAGCTACAAAGAAAGTCATCAGAAGCCGAGATATGGTGTTCTTTGAGCATTAAACCATTGAAAACATCGACAAGCTAGGGAAGCCAAATAATGTAGATCAACACAGAGTTAATTTCAGCCTAAATCCTCCAACCGTATTGGGTGAAAATCAAGGGGGAGAAGTGCATGGAAATCATGAAGATGATGAATCCTCACAGAAGGTTGATTCTTCAGTGGAGTTGAGTGAATTAGTTGAGCAAGAGCAATCAGTTGAACCAATTGAGGAAGAAAAACCGGTTCTACCTCAAGTTAGAAAATCAGAAAGAGAGCATAGACCATCACAAAAATATCAACTGTATGAGTATGTATTACTCATAGATGCAGGAGAGCCATAAACTTATGAAGATGCTATATCGTGTGATAAAAAGAATAAGTGACATAAAGCTATGCAAGATGAGCTCAAATCTTTGCATGAGGATCACACATTTGAATTGGTGAAGTTGCCAAAAGAGCAAGAGAACACTCACAAACAAATAAGTGTATAAGTTGAAGATGGAAGAAAACGGTTTGCAACCATGATATAAGGCTAAGCTTGCTGTGAAGGGCTTTCATTAGAAGAAGAGAATTGACTTTGAAGAGATCTTTTCTCCAATTGTAAAAATACATTCTATTCGAGCTGTTCTTAGGTTAGCCGCGAGTTTGAATTTAGAAATTGAATAGATTGATGTAAAAACAACTTTTCTTCATGGAGACTTATAAGAAGAGATATACATGAAGCAACTAGAGGGTTTTAAAGTTGAAGGCAAGGAGCATTTTGTATCCAAGTTGAAAAAGAGTTTATACGGTCTCAAGCAAGCGCCAAGACAGTGGTACATGAAGTTTGATTCATTCATGGAAGATTATGGATATGGTAAGATTAACTCTGACTCTTGCGTCTTTGTGAAAAGATTCTCAGATGATGATTTTATTATCCTCCTACTTTATGTGGATGGTCTGTTGATTGTTGAGCATGATGCTAATAAAATCAAAAGCTTGAAAAATGAGTTGAGTAAAGCTTTTGCGATGAAAGATCTTGAATCAGCTAAGCAAATCCTTGGTATGCAAATTACTCATGATAGGAAGAACAAGAAACATTGGCTATCTCAAAAGAAATATATTGAAAAGGTGCTTGAAAGATTCAACATGAGTACATGTAAATCGGTAAGTACTCTAGTTGCTAGTCACTTCAAGTCGAGTAGTAATGAGTGTCCTATGAGTAAGAAAGAGAAGGAAGAGATGATGAAAATTGTTTATGCATCTGTCATGGGTAGTTTGATGTATGCCATAGTTTGTATAAGATTGGATATTGCTCATGTAGTTAGTATTGTGAGTAGATTTTTCTCAAATCCAGGTAAAGAACATTGGAACGGTGTGAAATGGATTTTGAGTAGTAATGAATGTCCTACGAGTAAGAAAGAAAAGGAAGAGATGATGAAAATTTCTTACGCATCTACCGTGGTTAGTTTGATGTATGCCATGGTTTGTACAAGACCGATATTGTTCATGCAGTTGGTGTTGTGAGTAGATTTCTCTCAAATCCGGGTAAAGAACATTGGAACGGTGTGAAATGGATTTTGAGGTATCTCAGAGGCACTTTCAGATTATGCTTGTGTTATGAAAATGGAAAGCTTGAGTTGAATGGTTATTCAGACTCTGATTATATCGGTGATAGTGATTCCCAAAAGTCTACATCAAGTTATATGATGATCTTTATAAGGGGACTAGTTTCGTGGTAATTAAAATTGCAAAAATGTATTACTCTATCTATAACTGAAGCGGAGTTTATTGCTATCATCGAAGGAGGCAAGGAACTCTTGTGGATGCAGAAATTCCTACGAGAGTTAGGCTTGAAGCAACAGAAGTTTGTTTTATATTGTGATAGCATGAGTGCTATTTATCTTAGTAAGAATCAAGTGTTGCATTCAAGATCAAAGCATATTGATGTGAAGTATCATTGGGTCAGAGAAAAGTTAGAAGAAAAACTCTTTCTACTTGAGAAAGTCCATACCGACGACAACGGATCCCACATGATGACCAAGGCCTTGCCAGTGATGAAACTTGACTCTTGTCGAAGCAAAGCGGGCATGATAGAACTCCCCACATAAGGTAAAGGGGGAGATTTGTCGGCTGGATCTCTCTCATGTGGGGGGCCCAACAACATTTTTTTATTTGCTTAAAAGAAAAGTGGGAGACAAAAAAGAGTGAGAGTTAATGAGAGGAGGACAAGAAGAGAAAAAAAGTGAAAAGTGGTGAGTATGTGTGCGTGTGTGGTCTTCGAAACAAGGAGAAGTGAGTGAGAGAAAAAATTAGAGAGAAAGAGTTCTTATGGACATAGAGAGTCTGCGAGTAAGAGAAGAGGAAGAGAAGAATTCTTACAGTCCAAATTTGAGAGCCAAACATTGACAGAATTGGATCAAATTTGGATATGTTTTTTGTGAGGCCGAGATCTACGTGTTGATAGTTCTCATTTATTGAGATTCTCCTCCGAATTCTCCAATCGCGGTTAGGTTTTCTTACCTCTTGTGTATTATTCCACTTTTGAGGTGATGAAATATTATTGTAATGTTGATATAGAGTCTCTAGTGTGTGACTAGAGATAGACCCTTTTGTATACCTGCTATTCTTGGTGATTAGTGGAGGATTTTGGGTCGTCCATAGTTTTTCCCATTTCGGATTTTTCACGTAAATCTTAGTGTGTTGTTTTTATCATTTTACATGAGACTATTTGACGGGATATAATTGTTGGTTGTTGCTGGATTAAGATGGTAAAATATGGGGGGGATATTTTTGATCTTGGATTGGCTTAATTAGAGGCGAAATGCTGCCCGATTTTCCCCAACAATAGCCTGCAGTTAATTCAGATGGATGAGACTCTGTGCCTTAGTGCTAGTGGATTCCAGCCACTTTTGCGGATGTATTCACTTCAATGCCACGAAAGATCGTCTCGGCTTCCCTGAGTACAACTTAAGGAAAAATTTACCATAGGCTGTGTTCCAAGAGCCATCATCACTTTTGAAGAACTCAGTATTCCCTGCGTCCTGCATCAAATTGCTGGTACCAATAGGGCCTCCATTTCCCCATTCAAGCATTCCATTCCCTCGTGCACAAGTGTTTAATGATGCAAGCATATACTTATTATAGCATTGAAACTCTCTAAGTTCACGTGACCGCCAAGGTTCAACTGCCCTCAGTCTCTAAGGTTGAGCTCCAAGCTTCTTCCTCACCGAGCTCTCTCAGAAGTGAACCAAAGCTTCCCCCCTCTTCTCTCTCTTTCTGTGTTGTGTTTGCTGGAACCATCCCTCCAAAGAGCAGACCTCTTCTTCCTGTATGTATGGCCTCGTTGCCCGTTTTTCTTTGTTGGAATGGAGCTCACTCAAAGAAATACTCAAATGACTTGAACGTCAATTTTCGACCAATTCAACTACGTACCGATCACTACAAAAAAAAAAGACTTTTAGCCACGAACAATTAGCGATGAAAATAAATTTTATCGCGAATTTGTCGCAAATTAACAAAAGGCTTTTAGCCACGAAAATTTAGCAATGAAATATAATTCATCGCTAATTTGCAATGAAAATAGTGACGAAAATAAATTCGTAGCAAAATTGTTCGTCAAATTTGTCACAAAATAAGATAGAGATTTTAGCAATGAACAATTAGTGATGAAATATAATTCGTTGATAATTAGCAACGAAAATAGTAATGAAAAAAACTTTTGTCCCACTTTTGTCCCTAAATTCATTACTAACTAGCGACGACAAACTTTTTTATCGCTAAAAGTGGAGAAAACAATTGAGATTTGTTCACTTGCTACGGGTTGGGGGGCACTATTTATACTGCGGTAAAGAATTTGGTCGTGTCTAATTCGCGACTTTTTAAGTAGTCGTGACTAATTTCGTCACTAATTGTACTCGTGGCTAATTTCGTTGCAAAATTAGCAACGAGAATTATTCGTCGTCGCTAATTAGCGATGGCAATGCAAGATTCGTCACTAATTAGCGATGACACTCATTTTTGCTGCTAATTGCCGACTTTTTTTGTTAGGTGAATTTTTAATATAATAAATCGTCGCTAATTCGTTGCAAATTTAGCGACGATAACTCCCAATCATCGCTAATTAGCGACGAAAAAAGTAGTCGCCGCTATTTTGTAATGATAATTATTCATCGTTGCTAGTTAGCGATGACAACGCAAAATTTGTCGCTAATTAGTGACGACACTCATTTTCGTCGCTAATTGGCCACTTTTTTTATTTGGTCAATTTTTAATATAATAAGTCGTCGCTAATTTCGTCACTAATTTGAGTCGTTGCAAATTTCATCATAAAATTAGCGACGATAATTCTTCACCGTTGCTAATTAGCAATGGGAACACAAAATGCATTGCTACTTAGCGATGACAATTCCTGATTGTGGCTAATTAGCGATAATAATTTCTGGTCGTGGCTAATTAGCGACGATGCCTTTCTTCGTCACTAATTAGTGACACTCCTTTCTGTGGAACTTTTCCATTTCCCATGGCCGAGAGAGGAGAGAGACGATGCTTTTCTGTGAAACTTTTCTTCATCGCTAATTTCTTGATGAGTATGACGACAACAAAAATGAAAGTCATTTCTCTCTCTCTCTTGAAGAAGGAGGCTAGGATTTCTCTCCATCAGTGCACCCAAATCGTGCGCAGCTTGAGCTCGACCCCTTCTTCAGTCCGACGCCGTCTTCTCCATCGCGGGACTCTCTACTTAGCGAGGTCTTCATCAAGTGAAGCCATCGGGGAGATTCCAAGTCAAGTGTGGATGGGGCACAGTTTGACTCGGCCTTTCGAGAGATTTAAGGTTCGTTTCTTTGACCTCAAATCGGTGTTTTCTCTTTTGGGTCGCGCAATTCTTAATTAGGTCTTTTCTTGAATTAGTGGGGATCTGTTTCCACAGTAAAAGTTGACTTGCGAGTGAGCCAGGTGTCGCGATCAGAAAATAATTTTCAAGTGAACGGATTATCAGGTTAATTAGATTAACTAACCTAACATATACCCTCCCAAGCCCTACCGAATCGCAACTTTGGGTTTTTTTTTGTGTAAATGATTTTAAGATTTAGAGTCGCCACTAATCGTTCTTGGTAGGTCGATTAGAAACCTAAATAAATTAGCGAGAGAACTAATTTATTTCTGTGAACCAGAGATTATGAGTTCGGGAACTTGATTACGTTAGATTAAGCTAATGCCCTTTTGGTACCAATTTCATGAAAAATTATTTGGCGCGACTCAAAAAAATTTAAATCAAATTGACAAGAAGGATAAAATGGTCATATTTCAAGGATCGGGAAGTGAAAATAGGTCAAACCAGTTGAATGTGGTTATTCTTTATTTTCCATAATTTCTGAGAATTTTTCAAAATTTTCTGAGACAATTTACCCATAAGGGGCAAAATCGTCATTTTGAAAATATCAAAAAGGCAAAACATCCAAAAATAGGATTGGTCAGTCGAAATGGCCCGTTTCTTGATTCTTGAGAATTTTCTGAGTTTTCTGAATTTTTTGAGACGATTTACCCATAAGGAGCAAAATCATCATTTTGAAAAAATCACGGGGGAAATTCATCAAAAATAGGATTGGCCAGTCGAAATGACCCGTTTCCTAGTTTTTGATATTTTTCTAAATTTTTGATTTCTTAAATTAATACTCATGAATTATGCTATGTGAAATACATATGAAAGACATTTTTTTGGTATTTTCAAAGCATTAAAATTTTCTGAAACCGCAAGAGGGCGTGAACTAACGATTTCTATGTAGTGTTGCGACCTCCAGCAGGTGGCTCGGTCTACTCATTCTGAGGTTTAATGGTACAGCAATTAAATTGCAGAAAATTAAATTGCAATAAATAAAGGACCTCCAACGATGGACTCGGCCTACCCATCATGGGGTTTGATGGCACTGAAATTAAATTGCATTAAATAAAGGACCTCCAACGGGGGACTCGGCATTGATTCGGTCTATCCATCGTGGCGTTTAATGGTATTGAAATTAAATTGCAGGAAATTAAGTTGCGTTAAATAAAGGACCTCCAACGGGAGACTCGGCCTTGAGTCGGTCTACCCATCGTGGGGTTAATGGTACCGAAATTAAATAACATTAAATAAAGGACCTCCAACGGGGACTCGGCCTTGATTTGGCCTACCCATCGTGAGGTTTAGTGGTACTAAAATTAAATTGCAGGAAATTAAATTGCATTAAATAAATGACCTCCAACGGGGACTCGGCCTTGGCTCGGCCTACCCATTGTGGGGTTTGATGGTACTGAAATTAAACTGGAGGAAATTAAATTATATTAAATAAAGGACATTCAACGGGGGACTCGGCCTTGATTCGGCCTACCCATCGTGGAGTTTGATGGTACTAAAATTAAATTGCAGAAAATTAAATTGCATTAAATAAAGAACCTCCAATGGGGGACTCGGCCATGGCTCGGCCTATCCATCGTGTGGTTTGATGGTACAAAAATTAAATTACAAGAAATTAAATTACAGAAAATAAAGGACCACCAGTGGGTGGGTCGGCCTTCCCATTCTGGGGTTTAATGGTGCAAGAATTGAATTGCAGAAAATTATAGTATGAATGCGACATGTGGATATGGAGACATATGAGTACGACATGACATAATTGAGATTTAAATCAATCCATTTGGATAACGAAATTCTTGAAGATTTTAATGGCTATGATCATTACTTGATTAACGGATTTGATGGCCGAATTCGAATCTCGTATCACTTTGTGGATTAAGATTGGGGCTCGAATGACGGGGATGAACTCTTGATTTATGTTAATCGATGAAGGAATTGGTGATGATAACCCCATAGTTTTAAACTCCTATCATCTTTAAAATTCTCTCTCTCTTTTTCGTATTTTCTTTCTCTCAAATTTTTCTTCAATCTCCAAAAACCCTCTCAAACATCCAAAATTTTCTCTCCAAAAAAATCCCCCCTCCCAAGCTCACTTCTTCCTCCTTTTATAACCAACTCATCTATCTACCATTCTAATTTTTCCACTAACTCTTCTTCATCTCATCTTCCCCTCTCTATTCTCATCTTATTTTCTTCATCTTTTCTTCTTCATCTTTCCTACTCCATCTCCTCTTCTCCATCTTCCCTTCTTTATTCTAATTTCTCCACTAACTCTTCTTTTTATTATTTACAAAATAATCCCTCAAGTGTTAGGTATTTGCACTCTAGTCCTTGAGATTTTAAGTATTTGCAATTTAGTCCCTGAAGAAATATTTTTTTAAGTCCAAATCTCTTCACAATTTTCAACACACTTTCCCTATGCTTAGTCGAAATTTACCACATGTCGAATTTAAGCTCATTTATTATTGCTGAAAATAATGCAAAATTTAATTAAAGCCCTTTTACAAAATTGAGTCCTTCTGGGTATAATTGTTCTAAGATGAAGATTAAAAAATATTAGAGAATAATGTCATAAGTCCTGAAATGAAAAAAATCGAAAATTACAGAGCTAAAAATGAGTTTTCTAGAAATTTTCCAAATGACCAAAAAATAAAATTAACAAAAAAAGTCTCAATTTCAAATTGAATTTCTCAAAATTTATTTGACCAACATGAAGAGAAAATTAAACAAACAATACTGACACTCTTTTCTTCCTTTTTTTCATATTTTTGTGACCTCAAATGCTATTATTTATTGAATATTTTCCTAATTTCTAAAAAATAAATACAAAGAAATACGAAATTTTTTTTGTTCAAAAATGGTTGCCTGAGCTTGGCCAAGGTTTCCAAAGTTGATTTTGTAATTTTCTCATTTTTTTTCTTGATTTGTTTATGAATTTTCGAAAATAAAAATATGAAAAAAATACTAAAAATATGAAAAATTATTTTTTTTATCAAAATTGATTCCCTATACTTGGTCAAGGTTTCCAAAGTTGATTTTTTTAATTTTATGAATTTTTATAGATTTTCTATTAATTTTAGGGAAGAAAAGATGATTAAAAATCAGGTGTCAACACCAGGTCCCGATTCTTAATTTGTTGGGGTTGCTCGAAATTCATTTTGTGTTGGATCGTGCTGATTTGTGCGTTTGTATTCGGGATTTGGGTTGTCAGCGATGCGATTTGCTTTCTCTGCTTTTTTTGTCCAAAGGTAGTCAGCTCTAAAGGATTCTGTGACAGGAATTTGTTTGTTCAGTCTCCTTTGCATAAGCAAAATTGGTAGATCTATGTTTGTTTGACCTGAAGCTTTGGTTGATGGGTACATAAGCTTGGAGGGGTCAGTAGTTTACTGTGACAGAACATGAAATGTGGTCATTTGTGAGTATAACACATCTTAGTGCTCGTTACTTCTAATTGGTACTGCTTGAAAAGAATTTATTTCATTATTACTCATGAAAGACATCATTAACTAGAAGTTTATCCTCTGGGGTTGTGGAACTCTTATTGCACCACTACTAGTTCATCATCTCTTTTTGATGCTTCTTCTTATTGTGCCTTACAGATTCCATTTGCAGTTTCTGACTCAAAGGCAATGAATATGCAAAAGTTGTCATACATGCTCTTGTTTTGCGTGCAATCTCATTAATAACTATTGTACATCTAGGGATCCTTTGGTGAGATATTGAGAGTATGTTGGAGAGGGATACCATTCCATCTCTTTCATATGACAAATTGATAATGTAAGTACATGTTTCTCATGTGATTTTCTATGGTGTTGTGCAACAGAAGATATTTCTGATCCATTTGTGTGAAGGTAACATGGATCATGTGCTTATGTATCCAGATAAACATGAATTTACTCCTTTGGTTAATAATGTAACTTGTGGTACCATCCACAAATTTGCAAAGCCAGAAGAAAAGGATACCTATTTTTGCTAGGTTATGCTTTTAAGGAGCTATCCTGAAGTTATTTTGTCGATTTGATTTTAGCTATATGCTGATATATGAATCATATCAATCAATAATTTCAAAATAATGAAACATTTATGCGTCTACAATTCTACATTCACTTAAAGGAAAAATGACTGGCTTTGTTTTATAGCTCTATTTGAATTTTTAACAAATTCTTTCAGGATGTAAAAGCAATCTCATCTTTCGGTTTCTTTTATTCAGTCAAGATTTCAGGCATGAGGTTAATTTGCTAGTGAAGCTTCGCCACCCTAACATAGTTAAATTTCTTGGTGCTGTCACTAAGAGGAAGCCCCTTATGTTGATAACAGAGTATTTGTGAGGGATACAAAATGGCTATTCTGCTTTATTGAAACTTGCTGTTCCTTCTCTTGGATGCTTGATGCTATCGCACTTTTGCTTGTACTTGGTTTGAGACATTTACTTATGTAGGGTGATCTTCATCAGTACCTGTCGGGACCCGAAAAATAATTTTTCAGGTGAACGGATTATCAGGTTAATTAAATGGATTAACCTAACGCGGACCCTCCCAAGTCCTATCGAGTCGCCACTTTAGTTTTTTTTGTTCAAATGATTTTAGAGTTTGGAGTCGCCACTAATCGTTCTTGGTAGGTCGATTAGAAACCTAAATAAAGTATCGGAAGAAATACTCTATTCCAACAAACTAGAGATTATGAGTTCGGGGACTTGATTACGCTAGATTGCTTTAACGCCCTTTCGGTACCAATTTCATAAAAATTCACTTGTGGTGATTTGGAAAGATTTGGCTGAAACTGACCAGAAGGGTAAAATGGTTATTTTTTCAAGGATCGAGAAATGAAAACAGGTCAAACCAGTTGAATGTGGTTATTTCCTATTTTTCACAATTTCTGAGAATTTTTCGAAATTTTCTGAGACAATTTACCCATAGGGGCAAAATCGTTATTTTGAAAAGATTAGGAAGGGGAATCATCCAAAAATAGAATTGACCAGTCGAAATGGTCCGTTTCCTAGTTTTTAAAACTTTTGAGAATTTTCTGAGATCCTTCAAGACAATTTACCCATGAAGGGCAAAATCGTCATTTTTAAAATATCAGGAAGGAAATTTATCAAAAATAGGATTGACCAGTCGAAAATGGCCCGTTTCCTAATTTCTGAGATTTTTCTGAATTTTCTGAATTTTTTTAGACAATTTACCCTTAAGGGGCAAAATCGTCATTTTAGAAAGATCGGGATGGAAATTCACCAAAAATAGGATTGGTTAGTCGAAATGACCCGTTTCCTAATTTCTGAGATTTTTTTTGAATTTTTCAGAATTGTTCGAGACAATTTACCCATAATGGGCAAAATCGTCATTTTGGAAAGATCGGGTAGAAATTCACCAAAAATAGGATTGATCAGTCGAAATGACCCGTTTCCTAATTTCTAATATTTTTTTTGAATTTATTTTATTTTTATTTTTATTTTAACTTTTAACATTTTTTGTTTGTCGTTATTTATTTATTTTATTCTTCTCTTTTTTTTTAAAAAAAAAATCTTATCTTTCATTTCCTACTAACGAAGCTAGTTTGACACATAATGTTGGCTACCCATAAAGATGACTAAACTGCCGGGTTACAGAATCCTCTTGAGAATTACCGCAACAAATGAGCAGAATACTTATAAACAAACTAACATTCTAATGCAGCTAGTTAGGAAATCTCATAGCAAACTAATTCGAACTATCACAGCACAAGCATAGAGAGAAATTTCAAGATCCTAAGGCTGGATTATGTACTTCCATTGCTTGAGGCTTCCTTTATTTTCTGAAGCACACTATCCACATTGTCGAGTCCCATCACAACGAGCTGATTGGCTCGACTTTTGAGAACCAAAAGTAAGATCGTTCTGTCCTGCACGAGGAGAAGAGACACTTAAGGTTGAGGGGGGAGTATTTGTCAACATTGCTTTGGATCATGTCGAATTCCCCCAAACACATGATTGATGCTGTTGCTGTTGTTGGTCTCATTGAATATGTCGAAGTATTAGCTCGGCAGGGATTTGGAGAGGCCTCTCTGGAGCGCAACCACGAAGATGAGCCCATGGTAGCTTAGAGCCGTGTCTCAAGGTTGAATCGCAAAGATGAATTTGGTGGGGAAGGAGAAAATGGAGCCATTCGACGAGTTCTTGAACTGGGCCGAGTTGGGATGGAAGGCATGGCCCTTCTGTTGTCTGTTGTTGTTGGTTAGCTTCAAGAGGCCATTGGAAGTGACCTCAGCAATCCCATCAAAGCTCAGATTGGCCAATCAGAAACCACTGTATGCAAAATCAGCTTAGCAATGTAACGAAAGAAGCATGCAGTCACAAGGGCTATAAAATGCCAGAAGAAATTTAATCTTGCAATGTTAAAGGAACGGTGTGCAAAATTCCAAAAATTTCTACTCCTTGTGAGTCTTATATCAGCTGATGGCAGATTCAGGTCTCCTTCCCCGCTAATGAGAAGAGATGATGCACGAGATCCCTCCTCAGGTTAGTGCCCTCAACTCCCTTTTTCCGCGCCTGCTCTTGTAATTGAATCGTCTAGCTGGCTCTCGGTTTGATTGCATCCTTCTAGCACGTCTAAACTCAGTAGGGTCTCTGTTTTCAATGGTTCTTGTGTCGCCTTCAAATTCATCGTCATCTGAATCATCCCTTGATGACTCCCTTGTTGTTTGCTTAACTTGCACACCTGAATCTCTTTGTATGGAGGGTAAGGCTGGAATGCCATGTGATCCATTATCTGCACTTTGTGGTTATTGGCACACCGTGACCAGAACCATTAGCTTGGATATCTAACTGTGTAGCAACTGAAGCCATCCATGGCATCTCGAGAAAACAACTAGGTTCTTCTACCTTAGTAGTTGACCCACGTAAGCGAGCGACGGCAGCGCACGCAATCTCGAGTTGACTCTTGAGGAAAGTGGGACTGCCATCAGAGTTGATCGGTATCTTCGGTGGCGGCTGATCCAATTGCGCGAGCTGGCTGTTTTCTTCTTGATCTCCATGAGGCCATCGGGATGATATAGTTTTTTTCTTTGATACCATGGGGGCCTTAGAGAAAAACCTCCCTTGAGAGAGGAATCTTTCCCCCCTTTCCGGTGGAAATCCCCTGTAGCCCTGCAAGCGAATTCTCCATCATGGCCAAGTGAAAGTGGCCTCTTTCCTTTTTTGTCCACCACTACTCAATGTCGTCCACCCATTGTCCTTTTTTCCTCTTTCGATGCCCTTTTGCATTTTCCTGCCATTTCACTTTTTTTTAATCACCACCCAAAGACCCCTCCTCGAACCACCTCTATCCCTCTTTTTCTCCTTTCAATATTCTATGTGCCGAGCTGTTGCCTTTCTCTTCTCCTTCGCGTTTTTTTTTTAATTATGCTGCCCCCACTCACTTATCCGAGCTAAATGACCTCCTCTTTAAGCTCGTTTCATTACTCGATGTAATGTTAAAGTTATCCTCTCGATCTTCAGGAGAATCTAGGGCAGCCATTTCTAAATCTGACATGTTAATCCAAGCTGACTCTAATTCCTTCATTAGTGATTCTTTTTACCGGAGTATTTTGGGGGGGATCTATCTGATGGGTTTAAGACAATATCGCAGAGCTCTTGAACGCGAGTGAATTGACAAACAGAATGTTCTCGATCTTGAGGCCGCGGTGCATCACTCTACGAAGTGGCCCACGTGTATCGCGATCACCACCTATTGCCCGACTCTCACACGGACTCGCAATAAAACCCCATGGACAGCCACGCTTTGCGAGCATACGGTTATCAACCTACAATTTAAATCGAACCAGGTGCTCGACAATGTTCTTCTTCTCGAATCTAAGCTCAAATAGATTCAGCAAGCTGCGGACAACAGGCTCCGATTACTCCATGCAGATCTAAAGCGAATTCTTGAGGCGACCATCGGGGTGGTAAGCCAGTATTGCATGTACTTGAACCTCGGAAAGTTGGACTCCCAGTTTCTTGCAAACTTGGCACTCAAAATAAACGTCCAAGTAGGAGAATACACGGTCGCTCTTTACGATTCATTTCTCTCCCATACTCCGTGACTTCTCCATCAAAATGAACTGGTGATATTTATGGATACCGACGTGATTCCTCCGCGTCCGCTTGATGACTCCAACCCGTCCATCACCGCGGTCATTGGTAGCATGAACTGATGTGCCGCCAATGAGTATACCTTGAGAATGAGGTCTTTAATCTATGGACAAGAAATGACGCAGGATCTCGGGGAAGAAATGGGGGAACTGCTAGATGATTTCCAACTCCAATTCAAGGAGTGACCCAGGAGAATAATTGTGACGTCCCCCAAAGTAGTATGCATGAAGACGAGAGAAATTACAACTTTGGGACCCACTTTTCTTTCTTAGACTTCAGCTGAAGCTTCCCATGTCCACGTATGTTCTCTTTAAAATCCCACTTGAAATTTGTAGCTATGTTGGAACCTTTTGTTTGGCCAAATTTGCGGCTGATTTGCTCCATTATCTCTGCTGAAGATATTTCCCATGCAAATGGGAAAAAACCTCATTATTAGAGTCCACCAACCATTGCTATTCACGTGGAGGATCATTGCTGCAGCTGGCTCTTTCTCCTCTTCTCTCTGGTGCAGCATTTCTTCATTTTTCTCGGCTATTGGTCTGCTGGCCGCTTTTGTTCTTTCCCCTCTCGGTTGCTTCTCCTTCATCTTCATTCCTTCGGTTGCTGGGACTTGCTGTAGCTCATTTTCTATTGCTGCAGTTGCTGTTTTTGCTCCATTTGCTGCTGTTTGTGAGCTTGAGCTGCTGGAATTTCTGCTGCATCTCCCCTTCTTCTGGCTACTTGATATCCAGCTGCTGTTTGATCTTCGTTGCTGCTCCTTCTTCAGTCATTCTCTTGGCTGGTCGAGTTTTTTTTCAGTTGCTGGAATTTTTGTTGCTGCATCCCCTTCTGTCTTCTCTCGGCCACCTCTCTCTCTGGAAAATTTTTCTCGGGTTCTCGCGTCCAGCACGCGCACCTGGAGGAAATCGGCTCGTTGGGGGTCGTCCGGCATCCAAATCGAGCTTCATTTTTGCCTGTGTACTCGTAAGACTTCAAACTTCGATATTCTGAAAACGGAACAGCGAAACACCTCCTGGAAAATTCCCAGTTTTGATTCAAAGTTAACCCTAAATTGTCCGTGTTTGTTTGTAGCTAATTCCTCACCCTCTGGGCTTAAGTTGCCTTGTTCGAAGCTCGATCATCGTCGTCTATGGACCGAGCTCAAACTCGGATTTTTAGATGAGCACATTTCTACACTTGACTTAAAATGTCGGGTATGCTAGGGATTAGTAGGGAAAATTTTATGGTGAAAAAAATATTAAATTTCTTGGACGTCGACTACCGATTATTTATTGATGACCATAGGGGTCAATTGGAAATTTTTGTGGACTCTAGAAATTGTCATGTGTGCCAGATTGCTTGCCTTTGAACTTAGGTGACTTAGAATGGAAACCGGGTCCTCAAATGCGAGTCTTTGCAACGTGAAGTGCCTGGTTATTTTATTTGATTTATTTTGAGTTGAATTAGGTGTCCTGGTGAATAATCTTGAGAATTGCATGTGGCAAAGCTGGCTTGCATGAATGTTTATGAGATGGGTCAATTGAGAATTCTGTGATGCTCATCATTGATCTGCATACTGGCATGAGTCATGTGCGTTTGGCGGCGTGCGTAGAACCGTGCGGGACGGCCCGACAGTGTTTAGGGGGCCACCGGGAATGTGGGGAGATAAGGAGGTGCCGATCGCAGAGCTAATTGAGCCACGGTCGTTGCACTTGCGCCTGAACGTGCTCGGCACGGGGTAGCTGGAGAGACAAGGGTGCCAACTTCGGTGTGATTAGACACGGGTTGAGGCATAGGCCTGATACGTCTACGACGTGGCCAGGATCGGAAGTGCTATTGAGCCACCGGTGGGGTTCGGTCCGGCAGTGCTATTGAGCCACCGGGGACCGTAAGTGAACCATTGAGCATCTGCATTGGCATCTGTCTGATCTGAGGTCACAATATGCATGTGATGATTTAAATTCTAGTATGAGGTGTATGTTTCATTCTATATTGAGTTTAGGCATGTGTTCACTGAGTTTCGACTCACCTATTTTTGGCTGATCGCCATTTCAGACTCTCGACCGTAGGTATGAATTATCGTATTCCCCCAGTCCGCCACGGGATCCCTCAGGAGATTGAGACACAGATATTTTTGTACCATATTATGGACGGAGTTTCGTATGAGTGGCATAGCTGCACCGTATGGGTCGATGAGGGCTATGACGTTTTGATCGCTCATAGATACAAGGGATGGTACCGTTGGGTGGGTCAGGAGTTATTGCAGGGTCCTCTGCAGAGTTTGGATATACTGGTCTTTTTGATGGGGCCGACAAGCCTGAAGAATGGGGCCACTTTTGAAGGCGAGGTTGTAGACCCTGCGCCGATGGATGTCCTGGATGCAGATGGGGATGTAGTTATGGAGATCGAGGGAGCAGATGACGTGTTCGTCGAGTAGGCAGATGGCGAGCCTGGATCTCCGGGATCTGAGGAGACTGATCCAGAGGACTTCCCTTTGTCTGAGGAGGAGGAGTAGTTCCCAGGAGATGCATGGACGAGACTTAGTGACTTTTTTTTGGTTTGGCCTATTCCTTTTTTGTTAGTGGCTAACTCAGGTTTTTGTGGTTCAGATGATAGTCTTCCTCCCAGGTTGTACAGAACTCTTACTATTATATGTAAATTAAGTTTTCCTCTATCTCTCTATTCCACATGTGTGTTTGTCAGGGATTGCGCGTTTCCGTTGTCGCACATTGAATATCTGTCGTTTGGCCGCGACGAGTCCTAGGCCGTCGCCAGTATTGGCCAGGCGATTAGGAAATTGGCAGGCGGAGGGATGCTGTGCGTCCGACGGGTACGGGGCGTGACAATAATCTTCTTTAGGGACGGCATGGGTGAGACTCTCCACAAAGTCCTTCAAGAGGAGTTGCTCGTCATTAAGAAAAGCTGCGCGCGATTCTCCGACTATAGGCTGGCCATTGTATTCATAGTCGTCCAGAAGAGGTACGAGGATGGAAGTGAACATGTTGATAACTCATCCGAGGAAGCTTCTACTTGTGTAGCTGCTTCGGAGTAAAAAGGAAATAGTCGATCGCCCCCCTACCACATGTCGATAGATGGGAATGAGTTCCCCCTTTCCTCGGTGAGCTCCAGAAGCCGGTATTATCTCTTGTGCTGCAGGTTTGCCAAGTGAGCTCAGTTAGTATACATGTTTCGCAACGTGGACCACCCAAAACCTCCCAAACTGTAGCTAAATGCATGGAGGAGTGTCACTTCCAGTTGCTCGCCTGCGATTCGAATACCGAATCACCACATCTTCCAAGTGTGATCAAGGGTAGTAATCCAGCTTTTCCCCTATTTCAGCTTTGTTTTCGCTCAAAATGACCGCCCCTTTAAGATTGGAATAACCACCATAGGTTCTCTCGGATCCATGAATTCCATAGAGGCAATTCCCATCCATTGAAAAATTTGGACTATTAGCGAGCAAAGTCACGACTCCCGAAATGCAAAAAATCGAAAATTACGGGGCTGAATTTTTTTTAAATTAATCTAAAAATGAGATTAACAAAGTAAATCCCAATTTCAAGTCAATTTTTGAAGATTTTCTTTGGAAAAAAATGGAGGGAAAATTAAAAGAAAAATATTGACTATTTATTCACATTTTTATGGCTTCAAATGCTATTTTTTATTAATTTTCAAGCACTTTTTCTATTTTCTGAAAAAATGTGAAAATGCGAAAATATGAAAAATTATTTTTTGGTCAAAATTGGTTCCTTAGGCTTGGCTTAGGGGTGTGTAAACTGGACCGGATCGGCCCGGACCGACCCAAGACCGGACCGGACTGGCCAGGTTGGTTCGGTCCTTGGTCCCAATAAATGGGACCGATGACCGGGCGGTCCGGTCCCCGGTCCCATCCCCAAGGACCTAGGATCGGACCGCCTGGACCGGACCATCAGAATATATAATTAAAAGAAAAAAATTAAAAATGTTAGCACAACTCTATTCCTGATGATATTACTAAAGAAAGTGATTAATTGGTTTGGGCTTTCTTTGCCTCATACACTTATAATTCAGTTATGGTTATATTTTTTTCAGCACGTTCACTCTTTTTTCTTCATTTCGTCCTCATTTTTTTCACCTAATGTGGCGCTATGGACCTTAGTTATGTTGACATGAACACTAATATGCAAAATATTGCCCAATTTGACGAAAATTAATGATCAATTAGCGGTCCCATTGGGACTGGACAAGGATCGGACCGGACCGTCGGTCTCGGTCGGTCCTGGTCCGATCCGGTCTCGGTCCGGTCCTTGGTCTTGAAAATTTGGGAACCGGAGCTACGGTCCGATCCTTGGTTCTATGCCGGGACCGGACCGGCCCGGACCATGCACACCCCTAGCTTGGTCAAGGTTCCCAAAGTTGATTTTTTAATTTTATGAATTTTTGTGAATTTTCTATTAATTTTCAAAAATAAAAATGCTGAAAAATACCAAAAATATGAAAAATCGTTTTTTGGTCAAAATTGGTTCCCTAGGTTTGGCCAAGGTTCCCAAAGTTGATTTTTTAATTTTATGAATTTTTATGGATTTTTTTATTAATTTTAAAAGAGAAAAAAATGATTAAAAATCAGGTGTCAACAGTACCTAAAAAAGAAAGTTTCTCTTAGACCCTCAATAGCTATCAACTTTGCTTTGGACATGGCCAGGTGGTTATTGCTTGAGATTTTCCATCTTATAGGTTGCTATACAAGAAACTAAATGGTACTCCTTATTCACCTAATCTTTTTGCATGTATCTTCTTAGATGTGAGGTCTATGGAGGAGACTTTTATGGAAACAAATGTGAAATAGAATCTCACTGAGAGTTATTCACTGTGTGTATAACCTTTTATGCTCATATTACCTCCCTTCTCACATATTCCTGGGGAAAGGTAAAGTGAATCAATCAGTTGTGAAGGTTTGGTTTGGTTTATTAAGATAGTTCATATCTAATCAGAAAGTTTGCCATCTATCAGTTATGCAGTGTGTGTGTGTGTGTGTGTGTGTGTGTGTGTGTGTGTGTGTGTGTGTGTGTGTGTGTGTGTGTGTGTGTGTGTGTGTGTGTGTGTGTGTGTGTGTGTGTGTGTGTGTGTGTGTTGGTTGTTGTGTATTATGTGACCTTGGGTATATAGTTCTTAAACTTAGTGTTAGAAGTATTAAGGGTAAAGTGGTCTTTAGGAGGGTTTATTAAGTTATCATTGTATAAATACTATCTTTACTGAATAAGAAAAAAAACATCATTTTCACTGTAACATGATATCAGAGCCTCTTCTCTGAAACCCTAACCCTCAGTTGTCAACCCACTGTCAGCCGTCGGCCGCGACCCGTATGGTCGGCTAACTCGCTCGGCCACGGCCCGTGCTCCCGGCCAAGTCCGTCGGCTGTCGCGACCCTCTAAAAATATTTTTATTAATTCTAGGGGTTAACGGATTATTAGGTTAATTAGATTTGACTAACCTAACGCGGACCCTCCCAAGCCCTACCGAATCGCAACTTTGGTTTTTGTTTAAATGATTTTGAAATTTGGAGTCGCCACTAATCGTTCTTGGTAGGTCGATTAGAAACCTAAATAAATTAGCGGGAGAACTAATTTATTCCTGCGAACCAGAGATTATGAGCTCGGAGACTTGATTACACTAGTTAATTAAAACTAATGCCCTTTCGGTACCTTAATTTCATGGATATCCTAATTCGGCAACTCAGGCTTGGTCTATTCCTAAGGCTTTAATAGGGTATTCTCTTTTGTGTTTTCACTTTTTAAATAGGATGCATGGATGGTATATATTTTTATTTGTTATATTTTTTTATGTGTTAAAGATTCCCTGAAGCCGTAAGAGGGAGTGTGTTAACAACTTCTGTGCAGTATTACGACCTACTCATCTTTTGGGTTTGATGATTCAAAAATTAAATTATAGGAAGTACATGACAGTGAATAAACACCTCCAATGAGAGGCCTAGCATTGGCTTGGCTCTTCCCTTTGGGATTTAAGGTACAGGTATTTAAGTTGCAAGTATTTAAACTACTGTAAGTAAAAAACCTCCAATGGGAGGCTAAGCATTAGCTTGGCTCTTCCCTTTGGGATTTAAGGTACAGGTATTTAAGTTGCAGGTATTTAACTACTGTAAGTAAAAACCTCCAATGGGAGGCTAAGCATTGGCTTGGCTCTTCCCTTTGGGATTTAAGGTACAGGTATTTAAGTTGCAGGTATTTAACTACTGTAAGTAAAAACCTCCAATGGGAGGCTAAGCATTGGCTTGGCTCTTCCCTTTGGGATTTAAGGTACATGTATTTAAGTTGCAGGTATTTAACTACTGTAAGTAAAAACCTCCAATGGGAGGCTAAGCATTGGCTTGGCTCTTCCCTTTGGGATTTAAGGTACAGGTATTTAAGTTGCAGGTATTTAACTACTGTAAGTAAAAACCTCCAATGGGAGGCTAAGCATTGGCTTGGCTCTTCCCTTTGGGATTTATGGTGCAGGTATTTAAGTTGCGGATGGACTTTGTCCTCTCCATTCTGGGGTATGAATTCTTTAAAATAAAATACAACGAATTGATTCAACAATTTGAAATTTGTACGCGCTTGAGGACTCCTCCAAGCCGATTTTGTGCTTCCATAGGGTTGACCATTGATATAGAGTTGCGGCTTCCTGACATAAAATAGAGTGAAGTGTCAGTATACAAAATATGTGCTAATCTGCACCTAAAACCAGAAGAGTGGAAAGAGTACTTATCTCCCGTTTTTTGGGAGGGATTTCTATAATTGATTTTCGCTCTCTATGTTCCCAATATAGAGAGTTTCTTTTGAATTAAGATGGACTTTTAGTCATAGATCAGTTGAGAAATCGGTGGACAGCTTAGGAGCTTGTCTGGGCCGATTTTTGCATCTCTACGAGATTTTTGCTGTTGACGTAGAGATATCCTTCTCCTGACATAAAATATGGAGAAAAAAAAAGGAGATGGAGAAAGTGTATACAATTTGTGCTAATTTGCAAGTAAAACCATAAACAAATGAATAAATAAAAACACTTAGCTCGAATTTGCTTGCTCGTTGACGAGGAAGAACTCTTGATTTATATTGATCGATGAAGGAATTTGTGATGATAACCCCTAGCTTTAAACTTCCATCATCTTCAAAATTCTCTCTCTTTTGGTATTTTCTTTCTCTCAAATTTTTCTTCAATCTCCCAAAACTCTCTCAAACATCCAAAATTTTCTCCCCAAAAAAAATTTCATCCTAAACACTTCCAATTTTCTCTCTAAAAAATTCTCCCAAACACTTCAAATTTTCTCTCTCAAAAAATTCTCCCAAACACTTCAAATTTTCTCTCTCAAGAATCCTTTCTCAAGCTCACTTCTTTCTCCTTTTATAACCTACTCATCTATCTCCCATTCTAATTTTTCCACTAACTCTATCTCCCATTCTAATTTCTCCACTAACTATTCTTCATTTTCATCTTCCATTCTCCATCTCTATCTCACATTCTAATCTCTCCACTAACTCTTCTTCATCTTCATCTTCCCTTCTCCATATTTATCTCCCATTCTAATTTCTCCACTAACTCTTCTTAATCTCCATCTTCCCTTCTCTATTCTTATCTTCCATTCTAATTTCTCTACTAACTCTTCTTCATCTCCATCTTCCCTTCTCTATTCTTATCTTATTTTCTCCATCCATTCTTCTCCAACTTCTCTTCTTCATCTCCTCTTCTTCATCTTCCCTTCTCTATTCTAATTTATCCACTAACTTTTCTTTCTATTATTTGTAAAATAATCCTTCAAGAGTTAGGTATTTGCACTTTAGTCCTTGAATTTTAAGTATTTACAATTCAGTCCCTGAAAAAAAAAATATTTCTTTAAGTCCAAATCTCCTCACAATTTTTGACACACCAAAATTTACCACATGTCAAATTTAAGCTCATTTCTTGTCGCTGAAAATAATGCATAATTTAATTAAAGCCTTTTTGCAAAATTAAGTCATTCTGGGTATAATTGGGCCAAGATGAAAATTTAAAATATTAGAAGACAATGTCACAACTCATAAAAAGCGAAAGTTAAAAATAAGTTGACTCAAATTAAATTTTTTTAGGCCCGATTCGAGATTATACTCGTGAAGGAACACGTGACTCGAATTGGATTTTTCTGAATTTGCGATGGCCAATATGAAAATAGATTTAAAATAAAAATATTAACTATCTTTGTGTATTTTTTGGCCTCAAATGTTATTTTTTCAAAATTTTCAAATATTTTTGTATTTTGTTTATAAAAAAAATTAAAATATATATAATATGAAAAATTATTTTTTGGTCAAAATTCGTTCCCTAGGCTTGGCTAAGGTTCCCAAAGTTGATTTTTCAATTTTATGAATTTTTATGGATTTTCTATTAATTTTTGAAAATAAATAAATAAAAAATATGTAAAAATACTGAAAATATGAAAAATCGTTTTTTGGTCAAAATGGGTTCCCTAGGCTTGGCTAAGGTCCCCAAAGTTGATTTTTCAATTTTATGAATTTTTATGGATTTTTTATTACTTTAACAATAGAAAAAATGATTAAAGATCAGGTGTCAACAGCTGCCCCTCTTTGAAAGGAAGCTCGGTAGAGGTTCATTTCAAAGACGAGATGACACCTGGATTCTTATCGACTCAATACAAGGAAATAAAAAGAGTCGTGACATGATTGTTTCACTGAAAATGAAATGAGAACCTAAGGATTCGTTATATAAAAAAACTTTAGGGTGGTTGAACTTGAACTCGTATGGTGGATCAACCCATGGTAGATTCCTAATAAAATGATTCTACTGATTAAAAATTGAATTAAAATTTGACCCGTATGGTGGGTCATACCATTTGACCCGTATGGTGGATCGTACCATGGTAGATTCCTAATAAAAGGATTCTACTGATTAAATTTTGATTGAGATTTGACCCGTATGGTAGGTCACCACATGGAGATACCTGTAAGAAGGACTTGGTGCCTGTAGAAAGGACTTGGTGCCAGTAAAAAGGACTTGGTGCTTTGCCTGTAAGAAGAACTTTGTGCCTGTAAGAAGGACTTGCTTTGCCTGTAAGAAGGACTTGATTTGCCTGTAAGAATGACCTTGTTTGCCTGTAAAAAGGACTTACTTTGCCTATAAGAAGGACTTTGTGCCTGTAAGAATGACTTGATTTGCCTGTAAGAAGGACTTTGTTTGCCTGTAAGAAGGACTTTATGCCTGTAAGAAGGACTTGATTTGCCTGTAAGAAGGACTTTATGCCTGTAAGAAGGACTTTGTGCCTGTAAGAAGGACTTGATTTGCTTGTAAGAAGGACTTTGTGCCTGTAAGAAGGACTTTATGCCTGTAAGAAGGACTTGATTTGCCTGTAAGAAGGACTTTGTGCCTGTAAGAAGGACTTGATTTGCCTGTAAGAAGGACTTGCTTTGCCTGTAAGAAGGACTTTATTTGCCTGTAAGAAGGACTTGATTTGCCTGTAAGAAGGACTTTATGTACCTCAAAGGGTGCCATTCTGAAATCTGGGGAGACCAGGAATCCTGCAGAAGCTCAAACCCAAATTATATTCTCCTGTCGTTTTAGGAATAAACCAAAGAGGCAGAGATCAAAAGGTCTCGAACATTTCTGTCCTTGAGACAAATCATGCTTTATTGAAGAATGTGGATACCTGTATATACCGCAATGGATTCGAGTATCCCAACAACCGTCAGAATTCATTCTCTTGAAAGGTTCTGGTTGAAGATATACTTACCTGAGAATTTGGAAGAAATGCTTGGTGGCTTCTGGACAACCAGGCTTGTTCATTCAATAATCGCCGAATGAATTTCAAGACTTTGGAAGGTAACTCAAACACCGGGAATGTGTTGCCTGTCAGGCAATGTCAGAGCTAACATGTGCAAGCATTTTCATCAATGCGTTCATTGGTTCATACAAAATTGTTCAGCTAAGTTTGCCATGATTAAAGGCAGTCTATGTAATAACTCATGATGCAATCGATCAACATATAGATCATGTATTGCATTACCACTTCTGTTTAAGGAGGTTCTTATAGTATGAACACCTCGAATGTAATCTGAATGGGGGACTTCATTCCGAAATAGCTTTTTCTCACTCTAGAGAAAGGCTGTTTATCTGTAGATCAAAATGTTAGACCTGTGTGGAAATGGTTTGCCTTTCCTCATCCTGTCATGCCCCATTCTGCACATTTGATATCTCCTGTGCAGTTTATGCTCTAAGTTGGAGTTGGTAAGTTAAACACACGGAATAGTCATACATAATTCATGAACTGTGTAAGCACAATGCAGATGTGACAATTTTTTAGCATCACGTGTGTTTATATAATGTGCAAATATGGGCGAATTTAAATTGCCCCTGGTATGTGGGCGGACCGAACAAATTGGGAAGCCTACTCCTTATGTCGAGGGGTGGTTTATCTCAAGCTTTACCCCTGCGCGATGAAGCATATGGGCGATGGAGCATTTTGGTTTGTTTAATGCCCCTGCAAGAAGCAGAGAAATTATTCTTGAAACCAAACGAGATAAGGAAGACATATTTGCTTTTTCGTTTCAGAGCTTGCGATCAATTTGCCCCATTTTTTACCAGAATAGATCTTGTCAGGTGATCATAATTTTCTTTTGGATTTGTCTCCTTCAACATGTTAAATGTTAGTATAAATATTTCCTGTGAAAAGAAAAGGAGACATGTCAACCAGTATTAAAAGGGATAAATTGGAAACGATACTGATTTACCCTTCATCTTGAATGCCTTGGACAAGTCTTTTACCAATTTTGCTGGATTGAGTTTTCTTCGACTTTTGTTGGATGCTTCACCATTAAGTCGAGAATGTAGCAAAATATTGACTTCGGTATTACTCGTCGAGTATTCCTGCTTGCAAAAAGAAATGCACAAAAAGTTGTTTCATTTATTTATAATACATACAACATTCCCCACCCTCGGGGATCGAACTCGGGATATTTCGGACCTACTGTCATCCCCCATACCATTCGGTCCATTGGACCATAGGTGTCCATGGGGCTATCCTTTCAAAGGTTAATCTTTGGGGATAAAGCAGCCTTGTTGTATCACCTTATGCCATGTTACGGTATTTCTCGAGGTAATTTGCAATCCCTGTTAAGAATGGAATAAGACAATTCAAGACTTGAGATGATTATGTGCACATTAGAACGATACAGAATTACCCATTTCTGAGATTGTTCGCGTCTTTCGCTTGTACTTTCCTCTGTCCGAAGCTGTCCATCCCGTGGTAATGCCCATGAGTCGATTTGCCCCCAAATTTTGTTCAACTTGTATTCGGATATGATTGCGTTCTCGGGTCGATTTGCAATTTCCTGAGAATAGAAGGGGCTTAATTTTAAAACTTGGAGCAACTGAGGGTAAATTGAAACGATACGGAGTTACCCTTCAGGTTTATCCAGATTTTTACTCGCCATCAATTCGTCGCGAGGTTGGTGAGGTGGCGGATTCGAGCATTTAATAGGGGGAAGTCGGATTATTACTCCTTGCTTTTACACATTCACAAAAGCAGAAAAACATATCACGCAAGGAAATAAAACACATTCACTCATTCAGGATCAGTTCTGCTTCCTCTACAGGCTCTCCCATGATCAGCTGGCTTCATCCCAAATTAGGTGTGCATCGGCCATATAGAAGGTCTGGTGGTCACTAGCTGAACAAGTGCATCACAGTCCCGATGCTTTACCGATATCAAACTGGTTGATTATGGCGAAAAGATCATCGTCAATGTCCGCTTGGTGGTGATCTGTCCCTTCTTCCTCGGGAGGTATTGATACTGATCCAGTATCATTGGTCCTTTTGTACCCTGCTCCAACAGAACTCGATCCTGTTATAAATTGGTCTAACTCACCTCTTAAACGTGCTTTTTCGATCCTCAGATCATACATTTCATCGAGGGTGAGGAGGAGGCTATTGCAGTTGGGGCAGGTGGCGGAGTCAAAAGTCTCTTTATACATCTTGTTTTCTGCTCGGAGGTTTTCATTTTCAACTCTTAGAAACTCGGCTTCGTTGTGCTCATGACGAGTCTTCATTCGGGTTCGTCTATTTTGAAACCAGAACTTGATTTGCGAAGGTTCAAGGCCTAGCTCTTGACTCAGTTCCATTTTTTGTTTGCCGTCTGGCATAGGGCACGTTCTGAAGAAAGCTTCAAGCTTTCGTACTTGCTCCTCAGTATGGCGACGGTAACGCTTCTTTTGACCTTTACCGTTGTTGTCATTGTCCTTACCGGGCTCTTGGACGTCGTCCGTGGAAGGGCCGGGCTCCATAGGCTCGATCCCAAATATGGCTTCGAACTCTTCCTCTCCCATATTCAGCAAGTAACGATAACTTTCAAGTGTGTTGGGTTGAGACATCTTCGATTTGGTTAACGATTTCTCAAAGTTTGATATCTCTTCTTGTATTTTCACTCTCTGGATTTTTCTGGGAGACTGCGTATGCTTTAAGAGTCTCTCTTTCGAGCACGAATGAGAATTATCAAGAAGATGCCTCCTTTAAAATTAGACGTGGGTTTAGCAACTGTATTGCCTCTCTCGAGTGTTCTGGCATTCTCGATTTTCTTTTCATCGTATCTCTCGCCCAGCTCGTCTCCTTCCATCTTTCCGTGGAAGGGGGCCCCTTGTTGCTGTCTCCACCGTCAATTTGCTGGCGAGTTCTTCAATAAAGACGAGTCGTATCTCTTTTCTGCCGAAAATGTCTTTGTCTCCCACTCAGCTTATTTTTTATCCTTTCTTTTTCAAAGTAGTGGCGTCTCGTCCAACTTTTCCGTAGAGACGTCGGATTTGCTTGGCTCGAGATTGGAGACGAGTAGCGGAGGTGATACTGATAGGGAATGTTAGACAGGAAAATCTGGCCAGTAGAGACTTCCCCTGCAAAAATGAAAGAGAATGCGGCAATTTATGTTCTTCATATTCTAGAAAAATTGGAACGATACTGTTTTACCCTTGTGTGTACTTCCATTGAATTTGAATTGAGGAAGTTCCTTCATTTGGACTGGATTGAATTGTATGTCCCGAGTTGGCCTTCACTTTGAGCTTGCCACGTAAGTGCTTTGCTTAGTTGGACCTTATTTTCTTTCGGGTTGCCTTGGACCATCATCATTTTCTATGCCATCGGGTCCGTGGACCGGAGAGCTCCTTTAATTTGAAGGTTACCTTCAAGGCAAATGAGTCCTATCGCGTTCCATTGGGTCATTTCATTTTGCGACACTCTTGAGGCACTTTGCAATTCCCTGGGTGAGAATGGAACAAATCCAATTTAGCATTTTGCAACGATTGAGGGTAAATTGGAACGACACACAATTACCCGTCTTCGAGCTCGCCTGGGCATTTCACTTGAAATTTCCCTACGTGAGGCCATTCAACATTTCTCATTATGGCAGTCAGCGACGTTGCCACAAATTGATCCGCCCTAAATCTAGCATAAAAAGGGATTCACGCATTTGACGGGATAAAAAAAATAAATAAATTGCCCCCTTGTCCCTGAATTAAATCGAGACACCTAGAAAGCTGGAAAATATCATACGCAGGGGAATTAAGCATGAAATGAAAGGTGCACTTATTCAAGATCAGTTCTGCCTCTCCTGTGGCTCTTCGATAATCAGCTAGTCTCGTGTTGGTTCGGGTGTGGATAACCGATGTTTGAGAGTCCCTACTCACTGGCTCCTGATCGCGGCTTGGGACGTCTGTCAACCCTAAACTGGTTGACCAGGGCAGTAAGCTCATCATCTGGGTAATCTCTTGAACCTTCCAGCAACTGATGCTCGAATTGGGCATTGTTGTTGGCAAATGCTGGCGGTAGGTTTCTCATTCTGTCCTCGCAATGAGCAATTTGACTTCTCATGCTGGAGCCTTCATCATTACTCGAGAAAGTGTGGAAATCACCAACTGTCCTGCTGCCAAAAACTCCTTCCATTCGAGGATTAGAGAAGTGGAAGTGCTTAGGATAACTTCTTGTCTGATTCTCTAGATGCGCAGGCGCGCTGATCATGGGATGAGTTCTAGCCACAGGTTGGTGCTCAAACCAAGGAATCTGAATACACTGCTCCTGCGGTCTATACTCTTGAAGAGCATTAGGGTGATTCTGGGGGATACTTTGATTAACGCCTGGGGGATTGATGGCATGGCTACTAACTTGGTTGATGATGGGAAGTGGCTCGCCCCATGCTAACCTGGGGAACTTATGGTGGCGAGGAGACTCGACGTTCAGGCTTGGATCAGTCCCGCCTTGGTTTTCTTGATTCTGAGCTGCATTGTGTTCTCTCACCCTTTTTCTGTACTTCTGAAGATGACTCGAAACATTTGCTTTAGTGAGTCCCTCTACCTTCATAATTTCCAGTATATGTTGCGGCCGTGCCGAATCTATTCCTAGCTGCTGAACTGCATTAACAAACATACGATGCAACTCGGGAGACCAACTCATCTTCTTTCTCCAGTTGCTTGGAACAAAATTGAAGGCTTGATGCTTGTTCTCATGGTCGTGCAATTGCTTCCTTACCACGTGCTGCCATATGTTTTGAAGCATCTGAACTCTAACTGGTTTCGTTACGACGTCTTGGGCCCCATTTAAGACAGCCTTCATTAGGGCTTGCTGATCATCGCTTGCCGATATTACGAGGACTGGCATGTTTAATTTAGAATTGATGACTTCCAAGAGAGTGAAAACATCCATGTCAATCCCTACCATGGCGGTGAGGACGATATCAAACGGGTCACTACTCCTCCTTAATATCTCTAAGGCCTCTGTCGCCTTTGCTTGAGCTACAACCTTATACCGGCATTTTCTTAATACGGTAACAAGGATTGACAGAGAGACTGGATTACCGTCAATGGCCATGACCAGTAGACCCTCAGGGTAAGGAACTTCATCAGCTTTGACCAGGGTTGAACATGCGCCCGTTCCCCTAATACTCGACATATTTCTGGATCTAGGACTGCCGATTCGAGACCGCCTCGGGATGTCTTCTCGGACTTGAGGGATCACGAGATCGTTGATGCCTTCTCGTAACAGGCTTTGAAAGCCGATGCTTTGATGGTGAAGGTTTTGAATTCCTCTCCCACGAGAACTCCTTCCTCTCTATCTTTCTCCTGCGAGTTCTTGCGAATGAACTCTGACTATCAAATGGGGACAAGTTCTCTCTCTGGCAATAGCAACGACTTCCCTCTTCACGGGCAGCGCTATTAGATTTTCCGAGGGTGAAAATCTAATATTCAGCTTTTGATCAAAGGGGAAATCCTTGTTTCTCGCTCAGTTTGTCTTCTTTTTTCTTTTCGTGATAGAGGGCCTCTATCAAGATCTCCACCGTCGATTTACTGGCGGGTCCTCCAATGAAGACAAGTCGTATCTCCTTTTCGCTAACGTTTGCCGTGTCTTCCACTCAGCTCATCTTTCCGTCTTCTTTTTCAAAGTGGCGGTGTCTCGTCAAACTTTCTGAGGAGATTTCGGACTCGCTTAGCTCGCAGTCGCCATCTAATGGGAATTCGAGCCAACGAGGGTGGTGCCAATAGAGAATGGTAGATAAGAGAAATCTTGACTGGTTGATACCGTCACTATGAAATCAATATTTACTTCAAAGCAGATTACCATCTTCGCATTCCGCTCATCTGCCTCACCTCTCTCCCCCTTTCTTTCGTATTCTGCTTTCAAAAATGGCCAATTCTCCTAACCATACCTTATCCGCCGAAGTCCTAGCTAGGTGGGAGAGACTCTACAATCTTCTTGGTAGAGGTTACGCTCATATAGCCAAAAACTCTACCGTTGAGGCTGAAATCCTCGGTTTATTTAGGACCGTGGACGCTGCTTCTGTTGAGGGTACCCAACTAGGGAAGGAGTACCGGAACTTCTCGACCCTCTTCATCAATTTTCTGGCTGCCTATAACCGTGCTTATGAGACGGTCCTTGTGACCGCCGTCGTGAAAGCCCGTTACCGAGACCGGCACGAGCGTCTGGCAACAGTTACGTTTGTGGCTGATAATCACAAAAAGGCCCTCAAGTTTGCCAACGATCAGCTTTCGTGGCTGGTTCGTGAGAGGGGAAAGTTGGTGGACCGTCTGGCCTTGGTCCGAACTTACGCCGAACAGGAGCCAGGCAATATTGTGATGAGGTGTAAATGTGGTTGGCTGCAGGAGAGACTTGATGACATTACGGCAGACATTGCTTTCGAGAGGGCAGCGGTTCCGGACCTGGAGTTTGCCGTTGAGCATTACGAGGCCACTATGGCCCAGGTTAAAGAGAAGTGCGATCGCCTCTTCTTTAGGCTCGCGGAGCTTGATCCCGAGAGCGCCCGGTGCATCCAGAGCATCAACTGTTTGGAGAGTCAGTTGAGCTCTTTCGTAATGGTCATCAGGGCCCAGTTTGGCTTTACCTTTCCTCCCCAGTGAGTTGTTGTAATACTCTTTGATGAATGGAATGAAAGAAAAGCTTCACGTGTTTTGTTTTGTTTTGTTTTTTTAATTTTCCTGCTACCGTTTCTTCCGCATAGCATAACAGAACGATTTGAGGTACCAAAGATGTCGAGGCTTAATGTTCTTCTTGATGTTCTTGTTTAATTGCTCCAGACGATGATATCGAGAACATTGATGATGGGTTCGGCGGTGGCCCCCACTATCCATCTTGAGATCACGAACAATAACGCTATGACAACTCGATCAGTGCGCTGGTAGTAAATCCGGCCACCTGTTGTGTGCCCACTTTTATCCATATTTTGTTTCTTTCGGCGTCCACTTGCTCGTGTCGGTCGCCTGTAGCGTCGGGAGAAATTCCTGTGGGCCACGTTCATTAATAGAACCTCGGTCCTCTAAAGCCCTCCGCATGTTTCGGATAAGAGGAAATTTTAAGACCGATCTCTGGTTGATTTGATCAGGTAAAGGTATTTGTTTCAAGGGTTCTGATTATATAATCCATATTGTTTTTCAAAAGACGCGGGATCCTCTGCAATACATTAAATATGCCCCCATGTTTAATCAGTATAAATCCACCGTCATATCAGAATACACTGCCCATACAAGTTTACGGATTGACACAACTTTGTCTGTCAAAGATGGACAATGTTCGTTTGCCCCCCAGAATTAACGGTTGAAGCCTCGGTGTTTTTCGTCTTTTGGTATTTCTGAAGATGATTCTTGATATATTATTGAACTTAATTTTTACACCCGTCTGGGGTATCTAGGATCTCCCTGCAAAAGAAAAGGATATAATTAGTATGCGACACAAGAAATGTCGGTCCATGACTCCTATATTAGTCCAATTTGATTTTTTCTATTTTATAGAGAGATCAGAAGAAAGAAAAAAAATTCCTTAGGAAGAAATGGGTTAATTTCTGATACAGAATTTTTTTCAGACTTATTATTCTTTTTTTATTATTTTTTTTAAAGGAATGTGACAAAGTCTCTTGACGTTTACTAAAATTTTTGAAGGAATTTCCTTTTTATCAAAATAAATTTTCAGAGGTAAATTTGTCAGGAAAATTTTATTTTTATTGAAGCAGGAAAGACATGACAGAAATCCTTTATTGGTTAACGAAATTCCCCCGAGACATTAGTCTAATTTTATTTAGAGAAACTTTTCTTAGAAAAACATGAGCGAATTTCTCGAAAAGAATTTTTGTTGCAAGTTTTTATAATTTGAAAGAATGTGATAAAATCACTTGATGTTTTTTTTAAAGGAAATTTTCTTTTTATCGAAATAAATTTTCAGAGGAAAATTTGTCAGGAAAATTTCATTTTTATTGGAGAGAAAAAAAACATGACAAAAATCTCTTATTGGTCAATTAGTCTAATTTTATTTAGAGAAAATTTTCTTAGAAAAACATGAGCGAATTTCTCGAGAAGAATTTTCTTGCAAGTTTTTATAATTTGAAAAATGTGATAAAATCACTTGATGTCTACTAGAGTTTTTTTTTAAGGAATTTTTCTTTTTATTGAAATTTTCAGAGGAAAATTTTTTCAGGAAAATTTCATTTTTATTGAAGCAATAAAATTATGACAAAAATCCCTTATTGGTTAATAAAATTCCCATGAAGGGATTTTTTTACATCATTTTTTTAAAAAAAAAATTTAAAAGAAATGAGGGATAAATTTAATTTTTATTTTCTTTTAAAAAGAATAGTCGTAATATCAAGCTCAAAAACTGACTAACACCTAGCATGGACCGACCGAAAATAAATACAAGATAAAATTAGAGAACTTACTTTTACCTTGGAGAAATGCAAATCACATAGTCATGCGCATGACTCAAGTGAGGAGTGGACTCTAGAAAATAAAAGAAGGAGAGACAAGGTATGGACCTAAAAAGGCTCCCACTATCTGAATTGACAAACTTACCCTCCGCGCAATCAAATCACAATGGGAAGAATTGTCAATTCAGATAATGAGCGGAATAAAATATGGTCAACCCGAGCGCAATCGACGCAAGAGCTTTGCATATTCGATCCCTATCTATGGTTTTCTAGGAAGAATTTCGCGACTTGGGTTTAGACGCTTGTGTGTGCAGGTGTCGTGATCCTCAGAGTATGCAAGACATACACAAGATTTGATATCAAAACAGCGCTTCTAAAAATGTGCGAAATTAAACAAATAAACCCAACACCGAGCCTGCAAAACAAAGGGGTTAGCCAAACACTCCGCCCCTTATAACTCCCATCCTGCAAAAACATATAACACCTATAGAATGAGTCCCAAACAATATCGCCAGAAGCGAGATATGCATGAAATTTTCATTGGCCTAAGTCCACCAAGACTCTTAAAATTTCGAAAAAATTTAAGTATTCCAATTGGTATCTTTTTTCGAAAATTTAAAAATCTCTCTCCCCAGCGGAGTCGCCAGTCTGTCGCGACCCTCTAAAAATATTTTTATTAATTCTAGGGGTTAACGGATTATTAGGTTAATTAGATTTGACTAACCTAACGCGGACCCTCCCAAGCCCTACCGAATCGCAACTTTGGTTTTTGTTTAAATGATTTTGAAATTTGGAGTCGCCACTAATCGTTCTTGGTAGGTCGATTAGAAACCTAAATAAATTAGCGGGAGAACTAATTTATTCCTGCGAACCAGAGATTATGAGCTCGGAGACTTGATTACACTAGTTAATTAAAACTAATGCCCTTTCGGTACCTTAATTTCATGGATATCCTAATTCGGCAACTCAGGCTTGGTCTATTCCTAAGGCTTTAATAGGGTATTCTCTTTTGTGTTTTCACTTTTTAAATAGGATGCATGGATGGTATATATTTTTATTTGTTATATTTTTTATGTGTTAAAGATTCCCTGAAGCCGTAAGAGGGAGTGTGTTAACAACTTCTGTGCAGTATTACGACCTACTCATCTTTTGGGTTTGATGATTCAAAAATTAAATTATAGGAAGTACATGACAGTGAATAAACACCTCCAATGAGAGGCCTAGCATTGGCTTGGCTCTTCCCTTTGGGATTTAAGGTACAGGTATTTAAGTTGCAAGTATTTAAACTACTGTAAGTAAAAAACCTCCAATGGGAGGCTAAGCATTAGCTTGGCTCTTCCCTTTGGGATTTAAGGTACAGGTATTTAAGTTGCAGGTATTTAACTACTGTAAGTAAAAACCTCCAATGGGAGGCTAAGCATTGGCTTGGCTCTTCCCTTTGGGATTTAAGGTACAGGTATTTAAGTTGCAGGTATTTAACTACTGTAAGTAAAAACCTCCAATGGGAGGCTAAGCATTGGCTTGGCTCTTCCCTTTGGGATTTAAGGTACATGTATTTAAGTTGCAGGTATTTAACTACTGTAAGTAAAAACCTCCAATGGGAGGCTAAGCATTGGCTTGGCTCTTCCCTTTGGGATTTAAGGTACAGGTATTTAAGTTGCAGGTATTTAACTACTGTAAGTAAAAACCTCCAATGGGAGGCTAAGCATTGGCTTGGCTCTTCCCTTTGGGATTTATGGTGCAGGTATTTAAGTTGCGGATGGACTTTGTCCTCTCCATTCTGGGGTATGAATTCTTTAAAATAAAATACAACGAATTGATTCAACAATTTGAAATTTGTACGCGCTTGAGGACTCCTCCAAGCCGATTTTGTGCTTCCATAGGGTTGACCATTGATATAGAGTTGCGGCTTCCTGACATAAAATAGAGTGAAGTGTCAGTATACAAAATATGTGCTAATCTGCACCTAAAACCAGAAGAGTGGAAAGAGTACTTATCTCCCGTTTTTTGGGAGGGATTTCTATAATTGATTTTCGCTCTCTATGTTCCCAATATAGAGAGTTTCTTTTGAATTAAGATGGACTTTTAGTCATAGATCAGTTGAGAAATCGGTGGACAGCTTAGGAGCTTGTCTGGGCCGATTTTTGCATCTCTACGAGATTTTTGCTGTTGACGTAGAGATATCCTTCTCCTGACATAAAATATGGAGAAAAAAAAAGGAGATGGAGAAAGTGTATACAATTTGTGCTAATTTGCAAGTAAAACCATAAACAAATGAATAAATAAAAACACTTAGCTCGAATTTGCTTGCTCGTTGACGAGGAAGAACTCTTGATTTATATTGATCGATGAAGGAATTTGTGATGATAACCCCTAGCTTTAAACTTCCATCATCTTCAAAATTCTCTCTCTTTTGGTATTTTCTTTCTCTCAAATTTTTCTTCAATCTCCCAAAACTCTCTCAAACATCCAAAATTTTCTCCCCAAAAAAAATTTCATCCTAAACACTTCCAATTTTCTCTCTAAAAAATTCTCCCAAACACTTCAAATTTTCTCTCTCAAAAAATTCTCCCAAACACTTCAAATTTTCTCTCTCAAGAATCCTTTCTCAAGCTCACTTCTTTCTCCTTTTATAACCTACTCATCTATCTCCCATTCTAATTTTTCCACTAACTCTATCTCCCATTCTAATTTCTCCACTAACTATTCTTCATTTTCATCTTCCATTCTCCATCTCTATCTCACATTCTAATCTCTCCACTAACTCTTCTTCATCTTCATCTTCCCTTCTCCATATTTATCTCCCATTCTAATTTCTCCACTAACTCTTCTTAATCTCCATCTTCCCTTCTCTATTCTTATCTTCCATTCTAATTTCTCTACTAACTCTTCTTCATCTCCATCTTCCCTTCTCTATTCTTATCTTATTTTCTCCATCCATTCTTCTCCAACTTCTCTTCTTCATCTCCTCTTCTTCATCTTCCCTTCTCTATTCTAATTTATCCACTAACTTTTCTTTCTATTATTTGTAAAATAATCCTTCAAGAGTTAGGTATTTGCACTTTAGTCCTTGAATTTTAAGTATTTACAATTCAGTCCCTGAAAAAAAAAATATTTCTTTAAGTCCAAATCTCCTCACAATTTTTGACACACCAAAATTTACCACATGTCAAATTTAAGCTCATTTCTTGTCGCTGAAAATAATGCATAATTTAATTAAAGCCCTTTTGCAAAATTAAGTCATTCTGGGTATAATTGGGCCAAGATGAAAATTTAAAATATTAGAAGACAATGTCACAACTCATAAAAAGCGAAAGTTAAAAATAAGTTGACTCAAATTAAATTTTTTTAGGCCCGATTCGAGATTATACTCGTGAAGGAACACGTGACTCGAATTGGATTTTTCTGAATTTGCGATGGCCAATATGAAAATAGATTTAAAATAAAAATATTAACTATCTTTGTGTATTTTTTGGCCTCAAATGTTATTTTTTCAAAATTTTCAAATATTTTTGTATTTTGTTTATAAAAAAAATTAAAATATATATAATATGAAAAATTATTTTTTGGTCAAAATTCGTTCCCTAGGCTTGGCTAAGGTTCCCAAAGTTGATTTTTCAATTTTATGAATTTTTATGGATTTTCTATTAATTTTTGAAAATAAATAAATAAAAAATATGTAAAAATACTGAAAATATGAAAAATCGTTTTTTGGTCAAAATGGGTTCCCTAGGCTTGGCTAAGGTCCCCAAAGTTGATTTTTCAATTTTATGAATTTTTATGGATTTTTTATTACTTTAACAATAGAAAAAATGATTAAAGATCAGGTGTCAACATCGGCCACGACCCGTGATCTCGGCAACTTCACTCGGCCACGGCCCGTACGCTTGGCCAGGTCGCTCGGCCACGACCCTGCGCTCGGCCAAATCCGGCGTCGTCCATCGTCGGTGATCCTTGCAAACGTGTCATCCAGCATTATTGATGGGTCGTCGAGCACAAATCAAGCACCTTTGCTCTCGGTTTTAATTCTACAACCTCTATTTCTTTGTTGCAACACTCTCTGTCATGAACCTTTAATCTTGTTGTTGTTGATGATCTCACTGGATTTTTGGGTTTGAACTGTGGTCGTACTGCTGTGGGAGAAGCTAAGTGGTTCACAGATGATTAGTCAAACCTTTTTGGTTTTTTTTTTTGGAGTTGATTATTTTGGAATTTGATTGATTATTTGGGGATGTGGCGAATATTTGGGATGTTTTTGGTGGATTATTGATTGATTACGGATGGGTGATAACAATTCAAGTAAAGTTGAGGGTAGTTCTGAGAAGAATAATAGTATGATGACTGAGGTGATTTCTTTCTCGTCTAATCGAATCACTGATAAGAAACTTGCGGGTAGTGCTAATTTTCATCAGTGGAAGAAAATTGTGAAACTTACTTTGACAGGTAGGAATCAACATAGATACTTAACTGAGCCTATGCCCATAGATGATGCGACTTGGGATGTCATTGATGCATGTATTCTTGGTCAGATGCTAAATTCTATGGAGAATAATATAGTGGATTTAGTAACTTATATTGATACAGTTAAAGAACTGTGGGAGTATTTGGATATATTGTATTCGGGCCAAAATAATCTCTCCCGAATATACAAGTTATCGCAGGAGTTTTATCGATCTGAGAGGCAGGGGTGTTCTATCACGTAGTACTTTGCTGATTTCAAGAGAATGTATGAGGAGTTAAATGCCATTCTCCCTCTTTTGGCTAATATTCAGTAAATGCAATTTCAAAGAGAACAATTGGTTGTGATGGGATTTTTAGGAGGTCTAGGCCCTGATATGAAACTGTCAGGTCTCAAATCCTTGGAGGCGAGACTATTGCATCACTCACAAATACGTTTGCTCGAGTTCTTCGGGTATCTCAAGAGTCTTTGCAAGATTCCACATTTGTGGTAAATAATTCAGCTTTTGTATCACACTCTCGACCTGGTATTGGGATTAGGAGTGATGGAGGAAATCGTGGAGGATATAGTGGACGTGGTGGCCGAGAGGGAGGCCGAGGCATAGGAGTAGGGAGAAGCCAAGGCCAACCACATCTTTATGGACAACCTCAACCATCTATTGACAGTTCAGGGCCAGCTAGGATTTGTCATTATTATGGCAAACCTGGTCATATTCAGAAGTTTTGCTATAAGTTACATGGGAGACCAGGGCAATAACAAGTTGCAAATACTGCTTCTAGTATGGATTCCTTTTCACAGTCTTCTGAAGGCAAGGTAGTGGTTATGTCTGAAGAGGAGTTTACCCAGTACAATAAGTCCCAGAGTTCACAGCCTACTTCTTCCACTGCTACTTTAGTACAGACAGGTAATGCTACTGCATGTGTTTCAGCTGCTTCTCGCCCTTGGGTCATTGATTCGAGGGCGTCTGATCACATGTCAGGTCTTTCAGGTATATTTTCCTCTCTTGCTCCATCTTCATCCACAGTTATATTAGCCAATGGTTTGTCTACTCATGTTAAAGGAGTTGGTACAGTTCATCCAACTCCTTCTTTACCTCTGTCTTCTGTTCTTTATCTTCCACAATTTCCATTTAATCTCATGTCTGTTAGTAAGTTAACTAAAGCCTTTCAGTGTTTATTAACATTTTATCTCGATTCTTGTATATTTCAGGATCTGGCTAAGAAGAGGACGATTGGTAAAGGACGTGAGGAAGGGGGACTGTATGTGCTTGAAGACTCAACTCCATTTACATGTTCTGGTGTTACTTCTCTGCATCAAATTCATTGTCGCCTTGGCCATCCTTCTCTTCACAGTCTTTAGATATTGGATTCCAGTTTGAAGTCTCTTTTTAGTTTAGAGTGTGAGTCATGCCAACTTGGCAAGTTGCATCGTGTTAGTTATCCACCTCGAGTCATTAAACAAACAGCGTCTCCTTTTTCACTAGTTCATTCAGATGTTTGGGGTCCATGTCATGTGACTTCCAATTTGGAGTTTAGATATTTTGTCACTTTTGTTGATGACTATTCCAGAGTTACTTGGTTATATCTAATGAAAGATTATTCAGAGTTGTTTTTTATATTTCGTGCATTTATATCTGAAATTTTTACCTAGTTTGATGTGCATGTTAAAGTTTTGCGGTCTGATAACGCAAAGGAGTACTTTTATACAACTTTTTCTGACTTTATGACACAACATGGTATGATCCATGAATCCTCCTGTCCTGATACACCACAACAAAATGGTGTTGCAGAAAGGAAGAATATACATTTATTGGAAGTTACTAGATCTATGTTATTTGAGATGAAGGTTCCTAAAACCTTTTGGTCCGATGCTGTCTTAATAACATGTTATCTTATTAATCGCATGCCTTCATCTGTTTTACGAGATGGTATTCCATTTTCTATCCTGTTTCCAAATCAGCCACTATTTGCCTTGCCACCTCATGTATTTGGTTGTGTTTGTTTTGTTCATGATCATCGCCCTAGAGTATCAAAACTTGATCCCAAGGCTATCAAATGTATGTTTCTTGGTTACTCTCTTTCTCAAAAGGGGTATCGATGCTATTCTCCATTGCTAAAGAAATACTTTATGACTGCTGATGTCTCTTTCTTTGAGTCCACTCCATATATTGATGTTCCAATTACTGTGTCTGAGTTGGATGATGAATTACACATGACCACTATTCGGTCAACTATTCCAGATGTTTCATCTGCATCTACAAAGGAATCACCTCATCTACAGGTCTATACTTAGCGTCCTCGGGTTCATACTTCCCCCCTTCCTCCTGTCACAGCTCCATCATTTTCCGTACCAGATCCGCCAGTAGTTGCCTCTTCTCATGTGTCTTATCTTGATCTTCCCATACCCCATCGAAAAGGTACACGTGCTTGCACTCAACATTCTATTGCTAATTTTATTTCATACTCTTCTGTGTCACCTTCTTTTCGCTCCCTTTTAACTACCATTGACCAATATTCTATTCCCAAGTCTGTCTCTGAGGCTTTACAAAATTCTGGCTGGAGGACAGCTATGGAAGAAGAATTAAAGGCTCTACAGGTTAATCAAACTTGGGACTTAGTAACTCTTCCTTGAAGCAAAACTGCTATTGGCTGTAGATGGGTGTATGCTGTGAAAGTTAATCTCGATGGTTCTCTTGCTCGCTTAAAAGCGAGACTTGTTGCTAAAGGGTATGTTCAGGTGTATGGGATTGATTATCTGGATACTTTCTCTCCTATTGCCAAGCTCATTTCTGTTTGTATTTTGATTTCTCTTGCTACCACCTATCATTGGCCTTATTTCAGCTTGATGTTAAGAATGCATTTTTGCATGGTACTTTACATGAGGAAGTTTATATGGAGCAACCTCCAGGGTTTGTTGCTCAGGGGGAGTTTGGAGGAATGGTTTGTAAACTAAAAAAATCTTTGTATGGTTTGAAGCAGTCTCCACGGGCATGGTTTGGAAGATTTTCTGAAGCTGTACTCTCTTTTGGACTGTCTAGGTGTGACAATGATCACTCTTTCTTTTATAGGCAGTCAAAGGGAGGCAAATTATTCTTGATTGTGTACGTGGATGATATTATCATCACAGGAGATGACTTAGTTGGAATAGCTGAACTAAAGATCTATCTTCAGAAACAGTTTCAGACTAAGGACCTAGGAAAATTAAAGTATTTTCTAGGAATTGAGGTGGCACAGTCACAGAAGGGTATTGTTTTGTCTCAACGAAAATATGTCTTGGATTTACTCAACGAGACAGGTATGCTTGGGTCAAAGCCTCTTGATTCACCCATGGAACAAGGAGTTAAACTGGTTGCAGAGGGTGGAGAACTACTTGATAATCCTGAGAGATATAGAAGATTGGTAGGCAAACTTAATTATCTCACAGTTACTCGACCAGACATTGCCTTTCCAGTTAGTGTGGTAAGCCAGTTTATGTCTTCTCCTCGTACTTCTCACTGGGATGCAGTAATCAGAATTTTAAGGTACTTGAAGAAGACTCCAGGAAAAGGGATTGTTTATCGAAATCATGGTCACAGTAGAGTTGAAGGATTTTCTGATGCTGATTGGGCAGGGTCTCCAGATGATAGGAGATCCACTACTGGCTATTGTGTATTGGTTGGAGGAAATCTAGTGTCATGGAAGAGTAAGAAACAGAGTGTTGTTGCCTGCTCCAGTGTTAAGTCAGAATATAGAGCCATGGCACAAGCGACAAGTGAATTAGTGTGGATTTAGCAGTTGTTGACTGAGTTAGGCTTAAGAGCTTCACTTCCTATGTCTTTATGGTGTGACAATAAGGCTGCAGTACATATCGCTTCCAATCCCGTGTTTCATGAGAGAACAAAACACATCGAGGTTGATTGTCATTTTATTCGAGAGAAGCTACAAAGTGGAATGATTCTTCCCAATCATGTTAGAACTGGTGAACAACTTGCAGACATTTTTACTAAATCTCTGGGCAGCGGGAGGATAGAGTATATTTGTAACAAGCTGAGCATGATTGATATCTATGCTCCAGCTTGAGGGGGAGTGTTAGAAGTATTAAGGGTAAAGTGATCTTTAGGAGGGTTTATTAAGTTATCATTGTATAAATACTATCTTTACTGAATAAGAAAAAAAACATCCTTTTCACTGTAACACTTAGAATCAATCTATTCCTCTTCCCCTTCCTATGTAGGCTGCCCATGTTATTAGTCCTCAACACCCATAGGTAGAGGAAATCAAGTTAACAGTAAATATCTTGACAGCCCATTTTGGACACTGTCATCTTGTCATTTGTATCAGTTTTTTGCTGTCATCCATTAAATCATATAGACTGAGAATGATTCCAATGGGACACTTAAATATTTCAAACAAAATAGCTAATAGTTGAGCATGATAATTTTTTAGCTGTACGGTTGTAGTTCACAGATTTTTTTTCCCAGCATTAGTCTTTCAACATAATGGCTAACAAGCACCCATGAGGATCTGTTGATGTCTAAATGCTTATAGTGCACTTTCTCTTTTTTTGCGCTTTCCATTCCACTCATTTGATGCTGTTGTATGGAATGATTATCTGACTGAATTTGAGATATATATTGTTTTTGAGGGAGGGAGGGAGGGAGGGAGAGATTCTGAGCACATGGAAGAAGGAAACATACTACAGACACTACTTATGTACTATAGTAAGGCGTGATATTGAATTTTTTTGGCCAGCTTGAAATTATCGGAGGTGTTGCACCAATCAAGTCGATTTTGACAATTGTCAGCTATATTATAATAATTAAATAGCTTATACTTTTCTGGATCAGGGTTATGGCGTATTTGCATAATGAGCCAAATGTCATAATTCATCGAGACTTGAAACCAAGGTGAGCATCTTTGTGTCTAGAATATGGTGAAGTTTCTCTTTACTAATAATCAATAAAGTTCCTTGTCCTTCTCATAAGTTCTTGGGTAATTTCCTTCCTTTGGGACTTCTTATTTTTATTGACTGCATTCCTGAATCTGCCATGTGAATTGTTTTCAGGAATGTCCTTTTACTCAACTCTAGTGCCGACCATTTGAAAGTTGGAGATTTTGGACTAAGTAAACTAATCAGGGTTCAAAATTCTCATGATGTCTATAAAATGACAGGCGAAATAGGAAGTTGTGAGTTTCTCAATGGAACTTTTATGTATATAGCTTTATAACTCATCCCCATGTACACTTTTCCTTCTTAACTGTGTCTCCTTTTGTCATGGAAAAGATCGCTACATGGCTCCTGAAGTTTTTAAGCACCGGAAGTTTGATAAGAAGGTTGATGTTTTCTCATTTGCCATGATACGATATGAGGTAATTGTCTTTGGCTTGGATATCAAGGATTAAAGTAGTTGAAGTTGGTTGTCTTGATAATATCTTCAATGTACAGATGCTTGAAGAAGATCCACCGATGTTCAGTATGAGCCATATGAAGTTGCCAAATACGTGGCAGAAGGCAATTGACCTATCTTCCATTCGAAAGGATACATCCAAGATTTGAGAGAGCAAGTCGGTTCTGGTTTTATTAAAACCAAACTTTTGGTGCTTTCCAAATATAGCTGGATCTTAAGTCGAACTCTAAATGGCGAAAAGAGCAAGGTATGCACATTTCTTCATAGTAAAGAAACTATAAGATTGTTGTAATCATCATGCGCATGAAGGTTTCCTAATCGACCACCTTGTGCAAAGTAGGATAATCCTTGAGTTGCTTGATTAGTCTAGTGAGAAGAGAGCGTAAGACTACTGAAGTGTACCCTGGAGCAATTTTGTCAAGTCAATAATGAGAAGTGTAGATTTTCTCTGCCATCACAGTGTATCAAATGAATTTCATTAACTCATTAAATAGCCTTTGTAGTTTAAGAAAAGTCCCCAAAAACTGCAAAATGGGTTCCTATCTTGTCAAGTTAGGATAACTTAATCTTTCTTCCGCATTCGTATTTTATCCCCCTATAGCTTGAACAAGTGAAAAATTGTCTCTCTGTGCTTGACTGAGTTTTAGAGGAATGCTTGTTTGGATTTCTGTCATTCTCTTCCATCACCAATTCTTTGTGACGGGTATGCTTGAAATTGCTTTCTTGCTAGATAGGACAATACTTTTTTTTATTTTGTTATCGAATGAGCAGTATCAACATTAGTTTTCTTTGGTTGATGATGTACATCTAGCTTTCGTTTTCTGCTAATTTTCTACGTTTTCCTGTTGTAATTAGGTATGCCTTGTTCAACTTAGTATATACAATGCAACTCTCCATATTCCACATATGGAGGGGGGTTCAAATGGGCGATGGGAATCTCTGTTTTCTGCCAGGTGAATGTTACAAAGTTATACAAGAGGAGGTTCAAATGGGAGGTCAGGAACATTTTTACATGGAGCCACAGAGCACCATGATATGGACAGTGGATGGTGGGAATGAAGTCCTTATGTTTTTTTGTCCACTCAAGTGAGGGTAAGTCTACCACAAGTGCCATAACTTTTGTACGGCGCTCACTTGAGTGCCATAACTTTTTTTTCGTTCACTTGAATGCCATAACTTTTAAAAATCGTTCACTTGAGTGCCATTTCACTTTTTCCAGCCGCCACGTCAGCTTTTCCGGCGGCCACGTCATCTTTTTTCGGTATCCACGTCAACTTTTTCAGCTGCCACGTCAGCTTTTCCGGTGTCCACGTAAACAATAGCACTCAAGTGAACCATTTGTAAAAGTTATGGCACTCAAGTGAACGAAAAAAAAAGTTATGGCACTCAAGTGAGTGCCGTACAAAAGTTATGGCACTTGCAGTGTACTTACCCCACTCAAGTGAGTGAGGTCGTCACTTGTTTCCTTTATATCGAATTGTTTACAGTCTGATTGAGTTGCCAAGTGTAAATAGCACAAATTTATTCGCTGGACTTATATGTATATATCAATCTATCTTGTGATGTAATTAGGATTTGAGAGAAAAATTCATGTGCACTAATACATTGTTGACTTCTTCAGGAATATTATATTTTCTTGATATATTATGGATACTTCTTTCAGGTTTTCATATTTATGCACGTTTGATAAAATTGTGGTTGGGCAAGTATAACGAGAAGCCTCTCTAGTGTTATCTTCGTGAGGCCCTCTGAACATATAAAAGCTAATTTCATCGCTAAATTATTTTAAATTTCAGCTAATTGGCGATGATTTTTTCCACGAATGGCGTTTGTGACAAATTCGCGATGAATTTTGTAGCAAACTTTTTGTAGCAATTTAGCGATGAATTAAAATTTTTCGTCGCTAATTTTTGTCATCCGAGTTGGCAACGAAATTATTTTCGTTGCTATTTTCGTCGCAACTTTCGTGGCAAATGCTATTGCTAAACTTATGTTGCTAATTAGCAATGAACTTATTTTCGTTGCAATTTACCGACGAAAGATAAAAAAATTTTGTTGCTAAATTTTGTGACCAAAGATGGCGACGAAATTATTTTCATTGCTATATTTGTGGCAACTTTCGTGTCAAATGTCGTTGCCAAAAATTCGTCGCTAATTAGCAACAATTTTTGCCACAAATATAGTTCATGGAAAATTAGCCACGAGTTAGTTTTCGCCACAATTTAGCCACGAAAGTTATCAAATTTTTTCGCTAAATTTTATCTGGCAACGAAATTCTTTTTGTGGCTATTTTCGTCTCAAATTTCGTGACAAATACTGTTGCTAAAGATTCATCGCTACTTAGCGATGAATTTTTCCACGGATAGTGTTGGTAACAAATTAGAGACGAATTTTGCCACGAATTGTGTTTGTCACTAATTTGCGACGAATTTAGCCACGAATGTTTTTCGTCGCAAATTAGCGACAAAACTTGGAATTTGTCGTCGCTAAATTTTGCGATGCCGAATTGGCAACGAAATTTTTTTCATCGCAAAATTCGTCGCAACTTAATCTAGCGATGAATTTTGCCAAAATTTTCGTCGCAAATACTGTTGCTAATACCTTGTTTTTTTTTTACTGGATAATCCGACCTATAATGAAGGTTACTCAGAGTCATAAGAACATAATTTAGCACACGAAGTCAATATTCAGAGCAAATTGGGCATGCCACCCCTTCTTACTGCTCATAGCTGAGCCATCCCCAAACATGGTGCATCATCAGTTTGTTTCGGTTCAACGACAAATGAGACGATCAACTCATATTTTTTTTCTACCCATGACCTAAAGGCACCACCATAAGTGACAGATTTTCCATACAACAACATTCTCCCCTACATGCAAACAAAACTCCCACTCGACATACCCATATTCCCAATCGCATATTGCAGTAAATCGAATGATTATTAGATCGGTTAGTAGTAAGGACAGAAGCTCCACTTGCCTTAGCTAGAGGTACGAAGAAAACGGAGGTTGAATCACTTTGAAATAGAGCTCGGGCTCCTCCTCCCTCTTTATCATCGCTTGGTCCACCAAGGAAGGGAGCGGGCGCGCAAGTCTTCAAGGCGGGCCAAGGGGTAGCTAAGGTTGAGAAAGTGAAGTCGAGAGAACTGTCGTCACCACTATCACCATCGAAGTGAGCTAGAGCAAGAGGCGAAGGCACGACGTCGGGCAGGCAGACGAATCGAGGGAGAGGAGAGGGAGCTCGGGGAGTGTTCCACGAAGGGGTAGGCGGGAAATGAAGGGGAGGAGAAAGAGGGGTTCTTATATGTTGACACCTAAATTTTGGATTTTTGTTTTCCATTCATATTGCATAGAAAATGAGGATTAGAATTTTAGTTCTCACAAAAAATAAATTTTCATGCATAGCATATTTTATTTTATTTTATTTTATTTGCATTGCATTCTAGACTTGCAGAGGAATTGAGCTTAAATCGACAAGTGACGAACTCGGCATTGCACGTAAAATTTGGCTAAACATGAGGGGTTTTTGCTGAAAATTGTAAGAGGGCTTGGACATCATTTTCAGTTTTAATTCATCTTATTTTTAGCTCACTTTAATTGTTAAAAGGCATTTCATTAATTATCTATTTAATTAATTAAAGCCCAATACGAACCCAAATGCGCGATAAGCCCATAAGGATAGGATTTTTCGGCTGGCCCGAAATTACAGCATATTTTTATTATTATATTAGGACTTTAATAATCCGAATTTTAGATCCTAAGGTCCTAATATAATCTTAGATGTCAAGCCTAATCTAACGGCTTATAATTAACCCTAGTGTCTCACTATATATACTTTCATTCTAGGGTTAATTAGGGAGGAGGCCACACAAAATTCACATACGGCCACTTGAGGGTCTCGAGAATTCACATCCTGGGGGAGAAGAGAAAAAAAGAATAGAGAAATTTGTTCTTTAGAAATCGTGAAAAAGGGAGTTCACAATTATAGGTGGAAGAATTCAATAAAAAGGGTGCACTCCATTGAAGACCTACGAAGTTCGTGATTGCAGGTTTTCCATGGCCGGCGATCTGTCCACTCAACGCCATACCACTTGCAGCAGCATCCAACAACTCTAGCTTCCTTGCTGACGAAAATCGAGAGGCCCCAGCGAGCCGGCCTGCACCGTGGTAGCCTTACCACCACGAGCACTGTCGTTGGCCACTGTCTGAGATTCCTAGTCGCCGGTCCGATTTGGAAACGGATTTTTCAGTTTAGAGATCCACAAGAAGGGAGATCGTGAAAGTTGCAGTGCTATGGAGGATCAAAGATGAGACCATCTCACGCAAAAAGAGAAAAGACATGGCCATAGACAAGATCCACGTAGAAGACTTTCATCTGGAGGAGGCCCATGTCCATAAGCCATCTTGGTGCCAAATGCATCGAGCTCTATTACTGTACGCCATTATTGCCGCTCGAGAATCACCTTGCATAGCCATCGTCCACGAGTTTCTTACTTGCTACACACCGAGGTATCGGGACTAGACAAGTGAAAAATCTGATCAGTCCAGGCTTGATAATCAAAGGACCATTCATTGATTCTTCACGGCCAAGTCAGGAGACTTGAGGCACGAGATAGCATGCAAACTCCTCAGAGGAAGAATCACCCCACTGGCCATCCCATCGTGAACATCCCGCCGAGTATCTTTGCTCCTCAAGCAATCCCGTGATCCGGAGATTGCATCTTCGAAATTTGGATAACATTCGGATTAGGTAATAGATTCTATCTTTAGGATATTTTGAGATATTCGTTGCTTAATTTGAATTGTTTAAATCTCGAGTAAATTCTGCGGATATTGTCCTTATCTTTGAAATGTTTGGCATATCTTGTTGCGAATCATATCTTGAAGATATTGTGCATTTTTTTCGGAATATTTGGATCATCGTGAGGTTTGATTTGAAATTTTCGGAAATCCTGGGCATATCTTTGGATATTGTAGATAAGCTTTGCTTGATTGAACGAACCTTTTAAATTTGGAGAATTATCTGAACATACTTAAGAAATCTCAAGATGATCTTCCTAATTTTGGAAAGATATGATCCTTTGTGGATAGGGGCTTATCCCCTTGAAAATTCAGCACTGGTCCTTAGTTGGCTGAAGATTGCATTGCATGTTTTATATTATAGTCTAAATCAAATATTTTCATAATTTACCTTGAGTACAGTACATGCTCCTTGAGCCTCTGTCCCTCGAAAATGTGGATGACTATCTGACTTCACCCTCGAGGTACGACGTCATCCACACAAATTGTCCATCTCATCCCTTATCTTTGGGACCGGATTGACAAATTTCATAATTCACCATCTGGCCCCACCCCGGGGTACGACATGAATAAAATCCCTTCCAACCCTAAACTTTGGGTACGAAGCGAATTCATCGGAAAATTTCGGATATTAAGGTGTACGATACTCAAGGTCTATTATGATTTTATTTGACTTGTTTTTTCATTAAAAAGTCACAAAAATTCATGTGCATTTCATATAATAGTCTAACTCATCACGCATGCCACCCACGCATTTTCAAGTCACTAATATAGTCCATTTTGTAAATAGAACAATTCGAGCTCATATTTGCCTTTGCATCAAACATCCATTTTTATCATGCAATCAATTCAATTTTCAATTTTGTTTTTTTCAAGAGCCGTCATCCACTCAATCTTTTTCCTTTCATATAGGTTAGCTCTCATCCTGCATGTCATCTAGGATAAAATTCATATTTGTATGCATAAAAAATCTGATTTTTCAAAAGTCATCATGCATGGTTATGTCTTTGTCATATAGTTTCATGTCATGATTGCATTCATATAGTTGCATTTGTATAGCATGCATTTTAATATAAAAGCATACGAATGGTCGTTATATTTGTCATATAGTTTAGAATGCATAACATCATATAGTTAGAGTTTTGCATTTTATTGTCATGCATTTTAATCAAAAAAATCCAAAAAAAAAAAACACTTGCACCTTGCTTATTAAATTGAATCAATTGAATTTGCCAATCAAAGAAATCTTCACAAGAATGGTACCGAAAGGGTGTTAATTGAAAAATTAACATAATCAAGTTCCCGAACCCAAATCTCTAGTAAGCAGAAGGTTTCTAATCTATCTACCAAGAAAAGATTAGTGGCGGCTCCAAAATTTAAATCATTTGAATATAAACCTAAGTTGCGAATTGGTAGAGCTTGGGGGAGCTCGGACTAGGTTAGTTAATTCATTTAATTAATCTGGTAATCCATTAACCTGAGAGTTCCATAATTTTTAGGTCGCGACATTATATAGGGAAGGGTCGGCGAAAGAGAAGGGCTTGGTTAATGGCTTCGCGGTCTCAAATCCAGTCTAATAATCGCTTTATCGAAGAGCAAAACCACCGACTGCAAATTTGGTTTGTTAATTTCTAATTTTATTGTGCCTATAACTAAACTGTAGATCACAATTGACCATGCCATAATTTACATTCCAACACATAATCTCTGATAACCTAAGCTCGACATTGGCTGTTCCATTTGTAATTCATATCCGGCAGAATTCAGGATGCCACATCAATTGTCTTCATGATTCAGTCATTTTTAAGGTGAGCTTGGTTTGCTTCAAGATTCACGCTTTTTGGGTTCCATCTACTATAGCTACTGATCATTGCTTCCGTTGCTAATTTGACGGTTTCTGTGTTGGGTCTTTTGCTTCAAAAAATTTGGTCATTCTGAGCTTTCCAAATGAACTAGAGGGAAGCTGCAATTTTCTCCAAGAAAGGCGAGGGCCTTTGCTAGCTTAGTAGATCTTGAAGCCATTCGTCCATGCATTGTATTCCTTGAGCTGGGATGCTCCAATTAGTATCGAGGCCCTCCAGATTTCGCTTGTCCATGGGCAAAGGAGGAGTAGGTGTTCCAAAGTTTCAACTTATGTACTGCAGAAAGGGCATTGAGGCCATGTTATTATCTGACGGCTTAAAAGATTTTCTCTGGTGGGGAGTGCATTATGGCACATGTTCCAGAGAAAAATCGTAACCTTTGGGGCGGCTTGAATGTTCCATATTTGGTTCCACAACCCTCGAGTTGGCTGCAAAGATGTAGAAGCTTGACTAGTGTTTTTCCTGACGTCTTCCATTCGAAGCACTTTATATGCACTGTTCACTGTGAATTTTCCCATCTTTATAGCCGTCCAAATCAGTCTATACTTTTAGATAAGGCGGCTCAGGGACACAGCTAGTATCTCTTCTGCTAGCTGGTTGTCAAAGAGTTCCCTGAGTGTGTGCTCATCCCATTATGCATCTTTCTGATGAATCAAATCAGCAACGTAAGAAGGGCCGTTTTGATTAGGTGGTCCACCAATCCTTCCTCTATTCAGTCATCTATCTTCCCAAATATTGATACCCTCTCCATTTCCCACTGTCCACAGAACTGAGATTGAAAGTGTTTCTCTACCAATCAAGATGCTTTGCTATCCCCAGGAGGGTCTGTATAGCATCCCTAAAAATCAGCTCCCCCGACTACTACTATTGTAACCGTAATCCTGGTTTACTAATGCAGTGCATTGTCATACGAGGTTTGTATTTTACCTCTCAATGAAAGCTCTTCGAAATCAACCATTCGACATCATCGAAGGAAATTCTATAGATGTGGAAGTGGTTTGCCACTTAATTAATTCTAATAATTTGGAGGTGGACGAAATGGATTAGAAAGCTGACTTATCGTCGGATGGAAATAGTGAGATTGAAGCATGAGTACCTACGGGAAACAAGTGACAACTTGACAATGCTCCACACTCTACGTGACTTGAGTTACTTCATGCATACTTAAATGCTGATTGGATGGAGTGAGTTAAGAATTAAAGCGAGCAAATGTTGGACGCGAGAAGAGTTGGCAGACATTAAAAAAAAAAAAAAGGATCGTATGGTAACGGACTAGCTAAATCAAGGAGACCTTCTGATATACTGAGCCTTAGGACATACGAAATTGGAATCCTAGGTACGTGTAAACGTGGGTAAGACATAAGAAAGGATCATCTTCCAACGTAAATACCCAGAAGCGAAAGCGGCAGAAAGGATGGCGTGGAAATGAGATTAATCCCAACAAAATTCTCAAATAAAAAAAAAATTGTTAACATGCATGGGCATAGGGCAGAGGCTGGGGTGGGTGCAATGAAAGAAAACACTTGGCAACAAATCCCCCAAACAAAGACATCTAGACCTTGGGAAAGAGAACCCCATCATGAGGAGTTTTCTTCGAGTGATCCGCCTGGGGGCAGAGGAGATAATCTCCCGAGACTTCATCTTCTGATTCGTGGAAAGAAAAAACTGGTGGGGAACGCTGGTGAAGCTCTCAGCTCAGTTACCCTTTGACGCACCAATCACCAAGGATTTCCCAGGAAGCCAAACCGTAGCACCGTCGATAACAGCCAAGGCGAGTAAATCCTATCCCTCTCACCCTCATTCGCTCCATAGTATTGTTCAACCTTGTGGATTAGTCATTGTATGTTATGCGAATTCTTAGTCGCGATTCAAACTAGACTAGTTTCGAAATGACCTGAGGAACATGGACAGGGAAATCGGAAAATTGTGGAGATGTTCTCTTTAAGTAGCTTCGACTTGGAGTAGAACTCTAAATGAGACTCATTCCTTCTTGAGCATACGAGACAGGTTCCTGTACCTCGGGCTGTCCTCCCAACTGTCATACTGGTCAATCTCAAGGTTGAGGATCTTGTAGGAGAGGACTTGCGAGACCCCATAGTGGGTGAGGAAGATGATGCAAAGAAGATGGATGAATGCCAGCATGATCTGGGCAAAGATCCTCCGCCATTTGAGGATGATTTTGGAGGTCTCTCTGTAAATGCCGAGAAACCCACGGAGCTGCAGCTCCTACTGGTCTACAACTTCCCTTTAATTTTATTTTTTATTTTCATTTTTAGCTTACTTTAATTTTTTTAATATTACTTGGATTTTTATTGATTTTTAGCTTCTTCTTTTTTTTTTTTGTTGATTAGGATCTTTCGGCGAGCCACATATGATTTTTAGCAAAGCTCGTTGGAGATGGCATTGAAATAATCATTTTTCAAAAAAATTGACATGTAAAAAATCCAAAAAGATATACTGGTACCAAAGTAAGCATTATACATAAAAATTGACACTTTAGGTGTCCTTTTGCCGTTTCTTTGTATTAATGATATATTAATCTGAGCAGGTTAATCATGAAAATCAATGTCCATAATACCATGTACCTATTTTGATAATCTTGCTGGAAGGTGCCACACCCTGTGGGAATGTACACGGTAGTCATTGTAGCTCCTACCTCGAAGAAAGAACAGATCATGGTTTGTCTTAGTTTCTTTGGATTCCTGATGTATTAATCTGAACAGGTCAGTCATGAAAGTTAAATGTCTATCCCCCGGTTGTGCTGATAATATAATTCAAGTCTTTGTTGACTCTGTCTTCATCAGATAACATGTGCCGTGATAATTATGGCATATTCTAGCCCTATCCTTCTATCAAGTTGCTGCGGGAGCACATAGAAGAAGATAATCGACTCGCATCGAATGGCTTCTCACAATCAGTGATGTGTCCCTACAATTTTATTTTGGGCTGACGGTTTTTTCCGCAGACTTAACCAATCTCCAAGGAGGGTTGCTGTTGAGGATGTTGACGTTCGACTAAGAAGGAGTTGACTTTCTTGGCCATTCTTATAACCAAATGCTTCAAGCAAAACGCGATCATGAAGCCCGAGTGTCAGAGCTTGAAGAGCGAAAATGGAGAAGAGACTTTACAAGGCAGCAGCTGAAGGAGATGTGTCTTCTTTGCTCGATTTGCTCAAAGACGATCCACTGATTCTTGATAGGTGTACCACGTGGACTTACGATGAGACTCCATTGCATGTAGCGGCGTTGCTTGGACATGAGAAATTCGTTGACGAGATTCTGGATAGGAAACCCGAGCTTGCAGGAGAGCTGGATTCTCGGAAATTATCCCCGCTGCACCTCGCGACAGCAAAAGGTTATCTTGGAGTAGTGAAGAAACTGTTGAGCGTGAATGCGGATATGTGCTACGCTCGTGACAAATATGGTAGGAACCCTCTTCACGTTGCAGTGGTTAAAGGCCGGGTCGACGTTCTAAAGGAACTGGTTCGAGAGAGGCCCGATGCTGCACGTCGTAAGCTGGAGCATGGAGAGACTATACTGCATTTATGCGTGAAGCATAGTAATTTGGAAGCTCTGAAGCTTCTGGTGGAGACTTTTGGAGATCGTGAGTTTGCTAATTCGAAGAACGACCATGCCAACACGATATTGCACCTAGCTCCTGCAGATAAGCAAATTGAGGTAAGTAGAAATGCACAAGTCCCTTCTTATAATATAAAGCACCTATAATTGTCTTCTTTATCTCCACGGGCCAGTCGGGTTTATTTCGAGTTGAACTTCTCGTATAATCCCTTGATGCATCCGGTCGTTGATCTGTGCAGACAATAGATAACTTGATGTCTTGCACACCAGTAGAAGCGAACTCTCTGAACGGGAACGGTCTGGCGGCATATGACCTTTTGGAACAGAGTGGAATCAAGCCCATGACGACGATGGCCTCGCTTCCAAATGCAAACGATCAGAGAATCGCATTTCCGGTGCAGCAAAAAGGTTCGAAGAAGAATTTCAAGAAACAGTATGATTGGCTCGAAAGGAAAAAGAGCGCGCTGATGGTTGTCGCGTCTTTAACCGCGACAATGGCATTCCAAGTTGGTGTCAACCCTCCGGGTGGTTTCTGGCAAGACACTAACCAAGGTGACGCTTCGACAAAACAACATTATGCAGGATTTTCCATCATGGCCGACAATTACCCGGTAGGATACCCGCGTTTCTTGGCCATTAACACATTAGGCTTTCTGGCGTCCCTCAGCATCATCCTGTTACTCATGAGCGGCCTCCCTTTGAGGCGTAGGTTCTTCATGTGGATCCTGATGGTTATCATGTGGATCGCCATCACATCCATAGCGTACATCTACGGTCTCTCGATAGCCGCCTTCTCGATAGCAGTCCTCACGCCCGCTCACGAAAAGAACTCGATCTACGAGATAATGGGGTTCGGAATCCTCGCGTGGGCTGGGTTGATGGTTCTGCTTCTTGTCGGGCACACGATACGCCTGATAGTGAAGGCAACTCGCAGCGTCAAGAAAGTAGTCACTTCGAGAAGATCTTCTGCTTCGCTGGTCATGCACCAAGACAGCGTCTGATGAGGATGCTAGACCATATCAGTGTATGCGACGGGGCTTATGTTTTCAAAGTAGCCATGGTCATTACGTATTTTAGATAAGCATGTAAACTGTCTAGATTAATTGCTGTACTGGCTTGCTTGCTTGCTATGCTATTTTCGTTAACATAACAAGTTTCGGTATTTCAACGTACTTTTTGAAGTTTTAGAATTTGAATTGCACGGTCCCTTCAAGTTTCAGAACTTCTTATGTACTTATTCCATAATATATATATATTGTTCCTCTACTTCGTACTTCCAATTATCACTTTTCTAGAATTTAAATCGAAAAGTTATTGTAAGTTCATGCACGGTTGCTGGAAAATTTACAAAAGACTGGAAACTAACAATAAAACTTATATGAAATGGCCGCTATCGTGTTCACATTAAGCTTGATCATCGGTTACGTCCGCCAGTCGGGCAATTCATCGCTATCGTGTTCACATGGAAAAACTGGCTAAAATAAAATTCAGAAAAAGGGGCGACGTTACGGTCCTCAAAAGGTGTCGTGCCCTTCTAATATTTAATTGTTAAATTAAAATGCGCTGTATCTCAGTCGTTAAACAGATCTCAACCCGGACATGGAAAAGCCCAAGCGAGGTGTCTCCAGAGATCATAGACTCATTCTAGGAAAGGACAAGGAAAGGGACCAAAAATCGAAGAAAATAAGCAAAAGGAAAGGGACCAAAAATCGAAGAAAATAAGCAAATGGAGAGAATTGATTATGTAATAGTCTTTGGTGAATGTATATCATAGTCTATTTTGGACCACAGGAAATAAGTGACAATTATTTAGTGCGCAGATGCTAATTAGGAAATCCAATGGAAACTCCTTAGATATCTCTAACAAAAATTTAGGCGTTAAGAAGCATTATGTAAACTGATTGAGCAAATTAACCACCGAGTGCTAAGCATCGCCAAAATATCTTTCTTTCGAAAATTATTGAAACTCACATAAGTTAAGACTTGGAGCACCTAATTATTTTCAGAATTTTCAAATCTATGATATTCAAAATTATTTTGAAAGTATTACCTATTGGTCTTTGGTGCTCATGCAATCGATGATCAAATAATTAAAGACTCCATTTATTTCGTAAAATATATATATATTTCCGAAAAATGTTTTTCGAAAAGTCATTTTTGAAGAAAATGATAATTGTTTTCAGTGATTGGCTGAAACATGCGCATGGGTAGTCAAGGAACCTGACACGACCATTGAGCTCTAAAGCCTAGATCCCCGACTCTCAGGCAAGAGCACGGGCAATGGTCTTGGATCCACAAACCGGGCCCAAGAACTCGATGCACATGCTCAACTACTTATCGCCCCACCTCAATCAATAAAGCTCAGGCGCAAGTCCTCAATGCCTAGGCCTAGTTACTTGAGGCAATGCCAAGGACTCCATTCCCAGTGCCCGTGCTCGGGTTCATCGAGGCTGGGCCTTGAACTCGGCGCGCTGGACTCGATCCCCATTGCTTAGGCCCTAGTCCATCAAAGTTGGGCCTAGGACCTGGTCTCGGGCTCGACCTTAATGGACCTTGGCAAGGGCTTTAGGGTCTTGGGCTTGGCCTTGATATTACCGGGCTTGACATCCCAAAAACAAGCATCGATGTCCTAGGCAAGGCATCGACTGGACCTAGGCTCGACAGCCAGGGTCTCGGGCATAGGGTAGATGGACCCAGGCGAAAACACTCGATTCTAGGGCCCAACCCAGATGGACCCAAGCTCGGGTATCAAGGACTCAACCACTCTATGAAGGGCCTGGGAACGTGCATTAGGATGTTGCTCCCAAGTGTAGAGTTTATGATCCAAGAGCCGATATCTAATCATATTTTTGATAATGATTTCTAATATTTTTTTAAAAAATGAAATCATGTTCCTGAATTTAAGTTTTTGTGGGAAAATAATTTTTTGTTGATTAGGAAAACATTTTATGTTGACTCATTTTCTTAAGCAATTCAAATGATGGAAAATGTTTTCCACGAAACAAAAAAGAAAAAATCCAAGTGTTCACATTGATCCCCTTTATTTAAAGAGCTCCAACTCATCATGAAACATCGGAATCGATTCATTTTCAATCGAGTTCGTAAGTATGAAAGAATTAAAGAGGTTATGGAAATACTATTTAGGCCGGTGTGTGTTGAGGGGGAAGGAGACTTTAAGCAAAAGCAGAACATGGCATACAAATTAGCCAAACTATTCAAATGAAAACAGGGTGGATAAAAGTTTAAATTCATATAAGCATATTACCAAGACTTAACCGCGTACATAAATTTCTTTTTTTTTTTCCCTCCTTTGATGCTGACATTAAATTTTTTATTATCACATTAGTATGATATTCGATGATCCTCACCTCATCTTCTTTAAAAAAATTAATTTTTTTCTTTTTGTAAAAGAACTTTTAGCTTTTTAATTTTTATTATCTAATTTAATTAATTTTTTGGGTAAAAAATTAGGATTCGTACAAAATGATGTCATTCTAGTCTTATACTTTATACTTTAATTAGAATAAACGCCACGTAGAAAAGAGAGAATAATTCAAAATGCCATGTCGACATTTTCCTTACATCAAATTAATGGAAGGATTTGATTGCACCGATTTAACAAATTTTAAACCTTAATTACACTATATTAAAGTTTAAGGACTCAATCACATTTTTGTAACACGATATAGAATTTCCAGTTTACATATCTGTAAAATTTTGTAAGACTCCTTGGATGACCATAAAGGCAAGTCTACTGCTACTCATATTAATTTTTATTTTTTAAGCTTGATAAAGTGTATGCAACCCGACAAGCCCGTGGTTGCGTTTCTTGGAAATGAACCAATGTCCGACCTTTTAGAGCAATATGTAGTGTTCTATGAACGCTCCGTGCATAAATAACCTCATAGGCAGCAATTGTTGACTCCAGCATTTTGCAATTGTTTTTAGAGGAGATCAAGTTTATAGAAGGAAGTAAAATGAGAAACTAGACATCTATCATATTGTATCGTCCTAGGTAACTAGAATACATAAACTCACACTCTTTTTTTATTTTTTTTGGTGGTAGGTCTTTTTTTAATAGCAGGATATCGCCCAAAGCTATTGGTTTATCGACTTAATATAAATCGTGGATGCACCCAAGCTAGGTAGACTTAGAGCTGCAATCAGGTTTCACACCAATAGTGAGTTGAAAATTACCTCGATACGACGAGCACCTTGCGATGGTCAATCATGAAAACTAACAACTATCCACCGATTCAGCTAATTATATAACCCAAGTCTTTGTTAATTCTCATTTCCTTATATAACATATGCCATGTTAATTACTACAGATTCTTGTCTTAAATCAAGTTGCTGCGGGAGCATATAGAAGAAGATCATCAACTCGCGCCGAACGGCTTCCCACTAATCAGTGACGTGTACCTCCAACTTTTTTTTTTTTTGGGCTGATGACTTTTTCAATGAATTGAAAGAATCTCCAATCTAACCTAAGGAGGGTTGCTGTTGAGGATGTTGATGTTCGACTAAGAAGTTGACTTTCTTGGCCAAATGATACAAGCAAAACGAAAAATATGAAGCCCGGATTCGCGTCACTGCTTGAGCAGTGAAAATGGAGAGGAGGCTTTACAAAGCAGCAGCTGAAGGAGACGTGGCCTCTTTGCTCGATTTGCTCGAAGACGATCCACTGATTCTTGATTGATGTATTGTGTCCGTTCAGAATAAAGCAGAAAATGAGCCTATTTATAGGCTGTTCTAGAATTCTATCTAAAGTAACAAAATATTACAGAATTAAATACAGTCAATTATAATCAATGAACATTATGATACCTAATAATATCTCTAACATCTCCCCTCAAACTCAATGTGACATAGAAGAGGTCAACTGGAGTTTGCATAACAGTTTTTGAAAACATCCAGATGAATGTGCATTAGTGAAAACATCAACCGTCTAATCAATTGATGAATTGGGGACAAGACGACTATGACAATCTATTTTAATATGGTTGGAACACTCATGGTAAACATCACTATGTACTATCTCAATAGCACTTTGGTTATCCCAATAAATGATCATTCCACCAAGATGATGGACTCCTATGTCTTCTAATAACCACTGCAGCCATAAAAAAATTCGGATGTTGTATTAGCAAAAGCACGATATTCTTTATGAAAAGAAATTTTAGCTTTTAATTTTTCTTATCTAAATTTAATTAATATTTGGGGTATAAAGTTAGGGTTTGGACCAGAATCACGTTGTTTTATTTTTATACTTTATGCTTCTGTGTTTGTTTGGGGGAAAAAGTTTTCCTAGAAAATATTTTCCAGATTTTCCGGCGTTTGGGGGGCGGAAAATAGGTTAACCCCGGAAAACATTTTCCTCCCATGGAAAAATCCCTTTGAAAATTGTGGAAAACGATTTCCTCTTTTTAAAAACGGAAATCATTTTCCGTCGGCCGCGGCCGTCGGTCCCCAGCCATCGATCGCCGCCCACGGCCACCCGCCGCCGGTCGCCGGCCGCGGCCGGAAAATCAATTCATTGCCAAACGACGGAAATTGTTTTCCAGTTCATTCTTAAGTATTAACCAAACACCGGAAAATATAGTTATTTTCTTAGAAAATGACTTCCTGGAAAATGTTTTCCCCCAAGAGGCCATTTTCCGTGAAACAAACAGAAAAGAAAAAAAATAATTAAAAAAAGTTATGTCGGCATATTTCTACAGTTTAATTGACAAAATTAAGGGAAGGACTTGATTGCACTATTTGACTAATTCTATTACTTGATTGCACTTTTTGAATGTTTAAAAACTCAATCATACTTCTGGTACAAGCCGTAGAATTTTCAGCACACTCGTCGCTCACACGTTTTTGACTCATTGAATGACCGTAAAGACAAATCTGCTACTATTCAGATTATTTTTAATTTTTTAATACCTTTAGGAATACGAAACCCCACGGGTCCGAGGTTGCATTTCTTGGAAATGAACCGAGGCCCACTTTGGACTTATAGGCAGCGTTCTATAAACGTATGGTAGACAAATAACCTCGTAAGCAGCAATTGTTGACCCAAGAGTTTTGCAATTGTTCACTCTACAATTTTGCAATTTTAGAGAATATCAAGGTGATAGAAGGGAGGAAAATAAGAAACTAGACATCTATCATATTGTATTGTCCTAGGTAACTAGAATACATAAAATTCTCCAAAGAATGTACACACGCGCCTAAGGCGGACACATATTGATGTGTGAATGTACACAAAAGTTGTTTTAGCCATCAACATCAAAGATCATGTCTTATCTCAGTTTCTGTGGAAATTTGAGGTATTAATCTGAACAGGTCAATCATGAAAATTAATGACCAATCTCTTGTTCAGCTGATAATATAATCCAAGTCTTCGTTGAGTTGTAAAAGATGCAACACCGTGTGAATGTATACAATAGTCATTCTAGCCATCTACATCAAAGACAAATCATGGTTTCTCTCCGTTTCTTTGGAAATTTGAGGTATTAATCTGAATAGGTCAATCGTGAAAATTAATGACCAACCTCCGGTTCAACGGATAATATAACCCAAGTCTGTTAACTCTTTACTTTGCTCAGATAACATGTGCCATGTTCATTATTACATAAGCTAGTCTTATGCCTCTATCGAGTAGCTCCGGAAGCATATAGAAAAGATCATCGGCTCGCATCGAATGGCTTCTCGCTAATTAGCGACGTGTCACTGTAATTTTTTTCGGGCCAATGACTTTTTCAACAGATTTAAAGATTCTCCAATGTCACCTAAGGAGGGTTGCTGTTAAGGATGTCGATGTTGGACTGAGAAGGAGTTGACTTTCTTGACCATTCGTATAGCCAGAGGAGGAAAAATGGAGAGGAGGCTTTACAAAGCAGCAGAGGAAGGAGATGTGGCTTCTTTGCTCGATTTGCTCATAGAGGATCCACTGATTCTTGATAGTTGTACCGTCTGGTCTTACGATGAGACTCCATTGCATGTAGCGGTGATGCTTGGACATGAGAAATTCGTTAACGAGATTCTGGATTGGCAAGCCGAGCTTGCAGGAGAGCTGGATTCTCGGAAATTTTCACCCCTGCACCTCGCGGTAGCCTAAGGTCATCTTGGAGTAGTGAAGAAACTGTTGAGCGTGAATGCGGCTATGTGCTACGCTCGTGACAGATATGGTAGGAACCCTCTTCATGTTGCAGCAGTTAAAGGCCAAGTCGTCGTTCTAAAGGAACTGATTATGTAATATCTTGCTTTTTTGACTTGGTCAAATAGTATTAGTGGGACCCAAAAAAAAAAAAGCCAACAAAAGCAGAAGATAAAAGTAAGATTCGGGAGACTTCTTTCACCGACTCACCGAGAGGAAAAAGAAAAGAAGACAAAGGAAAGGAAGAGAGAGAGAGAGAGAGAGAGAGAAGCACGACACGCACTAACGGCCACGGATGTCTCACCAAGCTCGTCTCACTACGTGTCGCAAGCTTAGGTAAGAATTTGTCCTTTTATTCAACTGATTCGAACGTTTTCCGTTATTAAGGGTTAAGTTCGGATTTAGAGAAAATTAAGCAGAGAAGTCAGATTTTGGAGTCGTTGAGCTGATATTGTTTGGGGAAACGATGATTTAGGGTGTTGTGGAACCATGGGACCTTACAGAACTTAATTTGGACTTACGGTTTGCTCGAAACATGATTTTGAATTCTTGCGCTAAGTACGCGCGCGTGAACAGTGAACTTCAAGGCCCAATATCTTCATTTTCCTGTTGTTATTTGAGGTCAACCATAACAAGACTTTTGTAGTATGTCGAATGAGCTTCGTTTGGACTATAAGATTGCGTTAATCGGAGTTCGTTTGGATAAAACGAAAAAGGGTTTTTCCGCAAATAGTGCTGGAAAATTTACGTTTTTGGGGTTGCGATGTCTTAAGGCCTGATTTTGTGTCGCCTAGCTGCGAATATTGTACGAAACGAACTTAAGGATGTTGCGGAGCTAATGCTTTTGACGGTTCGTGAATCGGAGTTACGGTTTGTCCGAACGAAATTTTTGAAATTTAGCGCGCAGGTTGTCCGACGCGCGATTAGTGATTTTTTTGCCTGTAGGCGTCGAGTTATAGATGTTCACGTGTCGTTTAGTCAAGTTTTCCATCAGCGGAGTATTTCTACAGTCTTTAATGTTGTTTCCTATTAATTTATTAAGATTTCAGGCTTTGCAGTTCAAGTTATAAACTGGATTTCTGCGTTATAAGGTGAGTTGTACTTTTTCTTCTAAGGATTTATAAAAGTTCATGCTTCAAAGATGGGTACTCGTATTATGGTATCATTTTCTGGAAAAGGTAAAGAAATGTGATGTTTCAAAGCATTATTCTTGCATAAAATAGGATCGAGCTATTACTACTCTTTGATGTTTGATATGGTTTGTTGAATGATGGTTTATATGAGACTGAAATGCTGTTTTGAGAAATATGTTTTGAGGAAAACCATGGATTCGACTTGTGAATATGAACTATTGTGATTTTCTGGAGTTGGTTTGTGAAACTGAATTGTTATGGTTTTCTGGCTTTGGTATTGTGATTGATGCTCATGTCCCTATGATTAGAACCCATTGAGGTGGGGGTAGTATGCATACTGTAAAGACGTCATTAAGCCGAACCGCCGGCTAAAATATGTGGTAGACCTAACCAAGATAGGTAAACTTGGTCGCCTTGTCACGGCGTTAAATGTGACCATAGTTGGGGATGAGTACGAGATTATTCGATGGATAGACCATCGAAAGTCTATTTAATGAGATTAATCAATGGATTGACCCATTGATGGTTTGTTGTTATTCTGATTTGAGATTTGATTTACTTGATAAATGCATATTAGTTTCTCGATCCACTTAGAAGAGATTGTACTTCTCACTGAGCTGTGGTTGCTCACCCTTTTATTTCAATTGTCTTTCAGGTATATCGTCAGGTCGCAAATAGGATCGAGCGAACGTTAGCCGCGGGACTTTTTGGGATAGTTTAGTGCATGTTGTTTTTTTTTTTTTTGAAAAGTTATATATAGTTGGTGAGTTTTCAAGTTAGATATGAAAAAGATATGCGTGTATATCTTTTGTCTGATAGATGAGCTCTGAATACTGGGACCTTCTTATCAAATATATATGGAAATATATATGTTTGAATATCAGGTGGTTACTTGAACTCTATTTGAGGCTACGTCCTTTGTTTGGGAAAGGGCGACCGTGTCATGCCCGTTTTCTCCCAGGATCAGGGTGTGACATTTGTTGGTATCAGAGCATAGATTATTATTGTTAGATATAGATATGGGACGTTGATGCGCGTCGTCAACGCAACAAAAATAAATTCTTATCCGACCTAACTATAAATGTAGCTAGGGTAAGTAAGGGTCGAATCCACAAGGAATCGTAATACAAAACTCTCTTAACGTTACTATCAGTGATCGTCTTGAGGTCAAGTGAAATTGAGTAAGGGATAAACCTAACAAAATGGAAAATGAAAGCAATCAAAGTAATAATCAATGGTAATAAATCTAGGACACTCGACTTCCCTTCGTGACCTTGTATCTGATTCTGCATTCCCTAATGCTATTGAATCAATCAGATTTGTTAACCTAGGATCCTAAAATCTCCTCATACTTTTCTCGAGGATATGAGAACGCATCAACTGGTATCAAATCGCTCGCTCTATCCCTAGGCTCGCGACTAGTAGTGACCCGTTATGAATCGATCCTAATTGATTACCTACGGTGACCAAATATATCCCTATTCTGCTCACTAATAACCTGGTTTTCCAACTCTTAGGTTAACTTAGGTTGTCTTGTTCGTTAATCTGAACCTAGACTACTCTCCCGAGTCTCCCTAGGTTATTTGATTTATACTAATCGGTGATCAGGCGATTAATACGCATGAAGAACAAAACAGACAAACAGAACTGATAAACCAAATTGCATTAAAAAGGTAGGAGTTCACAAATATATCGGAACACTAGGTTCCGTCTAAGCCCTAGAAAAGGAATTTAGTTCATCATCTCGAGGACAATAATCCAAACAATACACAACGACATAATACAAACGAAGGAAATCGGAAGAAGAGAATCCGCCGAAACTCTCGCTGTCGCTTCACGTTCTTCCTCTTGTTTGTCGTCTCTGAATTCTGTCGTGTATCCACTGCCGTTTTTCTCCCAAAGTATCAGCTCTCCTTCTCTTTTTCTCAAAGATGAATATATATATCTCCCGATTTGTCCCACACGAAAAGATATCCAAACAGATAACCTTCCTAATTTAACTCAATCTTAGTCTAAGATATTTCTTAATTCACGAAAACGCCCTCCAATCTCCGACCGAATCGCTGAAAGATGCTCTCCGCGTGCTTGGTGACTTCTGCGAACAACGCGTCTCTAAGGATGGACCGACGCATCTTGGATTGGATGGACGCGTCTTCCATGCATGCGGACGCGTCCTCCTTGCTTCTGGAGAGCGACGGACGCATCTCTCTGGTTAGACGGACGCGTCCGTCTGGCTATTTTGTAGAGACAGACGCGTCTCTCATGTTGGACAGACACGTCCGTCATGCTTTGGATTGGCTTTGTGGCGACGGACGCGTCTCTCATGTGAGGCGGACGCATCTGTCGCGCTACTGTGCTTCTAAATTTCTAGGTCGGACGCGTCTCTCCTTGACTCGGACGCGTCCCTCACCTATAAATAATCCTTTAGCCATTAAATAACTTGGAGATAGTAGAAACACCTTAAATAACCTAAAATTGATGAAATTACTTCAGCTAGTTGCACATTTTGCTCGCCTAAAACAGGCCTTTTAGCTCTACTTTCGTAGAGTCATCACACCCCCAAACCTACCTTTTGCTAGTCCTCGAGCAAAATAACATCAAATAAAATGAATCAAAACTACCAAACATTCCTCAACTGTCTCTGAGTCAACTAGTCATGAAATACCTTCTTTTAATATTCTCAGAAGTGATTGTACTTGTCCCCAATAGTCCAATTCATTCCTTTGCTTAACTCGCACTAAAACAAGTCACATAACTCATTCCCTACTAAAACAAAGCATTTTTATTATTTGAGAAAAAGCATCTCATGCCATGATAAGCAACTGATATCGACAAACCATTTTTTCAAGCAAAACATGATTTGTAACAATTCTCAGGAACCAGCCTTGCATCACTCTATCCACTTGTCCAAGGTTTAAATCAGCCAACACATGCATATTCAACAACTATTCCGTAAGGTTACATGATTCTTAAGTGTCCTGTCCTTATAACCACCCTTGTAGCGAGAAATCAACCAATGACTCCCGATCCAGTTGAACCAAGGCATTAAGTGATGAAGCACTCCTCAGGTTTATTCTCGGGTCGGTTAGGGACTAATAGACATCATTAGTACATATCCAGATCACATTGAAACAGAAAATTGAAGTTCAACTCTGGACATTGGTATTTAGAACCATGATCGCTTATTTCTTCTTCTTCTTTTCTTTTCTTTTTTTTTTAACAAAATGATCGTTCCCCCAGATTTCATTTCAAGAGATAATCAAAGATACGTCCTAATCCTCATTACTTCACATGTTTTACTAAAATAAAGGTTTGATTTAACCAGAAACCTACCGAGACATGAGACCATGATTGTTGAAAATCAAAAAGTTTCAGGTTGCAGCTTTGGACAGATCAAAATGACAAGTCTTAGGCTGTGTTTGTTTGGGGGAAAAAGTTTTCATGGAAAATATTTTCCGGATTTTCCAGCGTTTGGGGGGCGGAAAATAGGTTAACCCCGGAAAACATTTTCCTCCTATGGAAAAATCCCTTTGAAAATTGTGGAAAACGATTTCCTCTTTTTAAAAACGGAAATCATTTTCCGTCGGTCGCGGCCGTCGGTCCCCGGCCATCGATCGCCGCCCACGGCCACCCGCCGCCGCCGATCGCCTCCCCCGATCGCCGCCGATCGCCGCCGCCTGCCGGTCGCCCGCTGCCGGAAAATCAATTCCTTGCCAAACGACGGAAATTGTTTTCCAGTTCATTCTTAAGTATTAACCAAACACCGGAAAATATAGTTATTTTCTTGGAAAATGACTTCCTGCAAAATGTTTTCCCCCAAGAGGCCATTTTCCGTGAAACAAACGGAGCCTTAACCACAAGTTATTTTCCAGAACTCCTCTTTCAATTAGAGACACGTACGAACTCACTAGTTATCCTCATCGAATATAAGTTATTCGAAACCAATTAACAACGAGACGTGAGGAATCAGATGCTCGAAAAGACTAATTGGCAGTTATCAAATTCAAACTCTAACTATCAATCCGTAACCTGTAAAACACAGTACCCCCAAACCTATTATTCACCATAACTCATTACTCACCAACCACGAATATATTCATCACTAATGACACCCCCAAACCTACACAAGAACATCGTCTCGATGTAAAGAGAAAGAGGGTAGGAAAGGGACTCCCCTGGGATTTACTCTTCTTCCGAAGAGTCTTGTTGTGCATTGTCATCTTCGCTGTCTTCTTCGTCCACGTACGCATCCCATTGAGCGGCCTGTGAAGACTGCTCCCATGGGAACATGCTCTGGAATTGCGACATGTCGTATCCAGCCACCACCCATTGGAAACGCATGTTGTCCTCGTTGCGTTGCAGATTCGCGTCAATTTGCTCGTGGTAGAGACGGAACTCTTGCTTAGTCGCCCTGTTTTCTCTCCGCATTTGGCGAAGGAGCTGGAGGACTACATTCCCGGAGTCGGCTGGTGCTGGGGTGTCGGGGACTTCCTGACTCTCGGGCTGAGGATCTTGCGCCAGATCTACTGCCGACGCGGATGGTCCCGCACGGAGGGCACGTGTGCGTGCCCTATTCCTCCTTTGAATTGACTGCATATCCCGACTGTTTCCACCACACAACTATTCAATATATTTTTCAGTCATAATCGTACCTGGTGAAAGTGTTTCCTCATGGTCTTCAATGGGAACGCCAGCTTGACAGCAGAGCATGGTGACCAATGAGGGGTACCAGTATCCCTTTGTGGCTTTCAAGGATTGTAAAATCCCCCTGAATAGAAGTTGGCCTACATTAATCTGCAGATGGGTCAGTATGGCATAAATGAGGATTGCTGGTTCACGCCTGCATAGATTGTGATGAGTTACAGGCATCATAGAAAACACTACAAAATAAAACCAAGTTTTAGCAAACCGATCGAGAGTGTTCCGTTTGATGGAAACAAACTCGCCATTGTGCATCTCCCATTGCCCTGCTCCATCAGTTAAAACCTGTCTAATCTCTTCGGCTTTTTCAGCATTCAAGCCAGATCCTACCAATGCTGCATATTCATCGACGTTAGGGATAGGTAACTCAAAGAAGCAATTAAGTGTAACAGCGTCAAACCGGACCGTTTTAACACGTACGCGGACTTTACCCCCTGATGGTCCGGTACTCTAGCGTAGAACTCGCGAACCACTGGAATAACTGCCGGGTCTCGAGGCTCGCAAAATGTCGTCCAACCCCGTCTAGCCACTTCAGCGGATAGCCAATAATGCTCGAACCCTTCCAGAATACGGGGGATTCCTCTCTCGGAAATAAATTTCTTATTCCTTGTAAGAGCCTCGACAAGCCTCCTCTGGGCATTAGCCCCGAGGGTGCTTGATTCGGCTCTACCGGCCGGAGCCTTACCCCTATCTATAGTCGGTTGCTCACTCGCATTCCTAATTCCGGCATTCTTTGTTCGCACCATACTATGAGCTTGCCAAAAAGAGATGGAACGGTTTACCTTGGTAGATCGGGTGTGGACTCGAAGAGTTGCACCCGATTCCCTTCTCGATCTTGGATCTCGCACTCCTTGGGTGGCACAGCGTGGTTCTCACGTCGTTGAAGAGGGAGAGGCGATGGGTGGCTTGAAGAGGGAGGATGCGGTGGGGCTGGGGTTCGCGAAGACGCGTCTGTGGAAGAGGGAGAACTCAGGGAGGGAGTTGCGTTTGGGTGAGGCCACGTCCACTGCAGAAGAGAGTGAATTAGGGTTAGGTTAAGAACAATCGCAGCTCGATGTATCCTTTTATATGAATGATTGAGGGACGGACGCGTCTCTCATTTGAGGAGGACGCGTCCGTCACACGTCTGAGGGGGCTTCTAAGGAGAGACGGACGCTTCTTCCTTAATCAGACGCGTCCGTCACGCGTCTGAGGAGAGACGGACGCGACTCTGCTTAGGCGGACGCGTCCGTGCGCGTCTGCTACGTCTTCTTTCTTTCTTTTTTTTGATTTTTTTTTTATTTTTTTTAAGGCACAAATGAAGGAATCTGAAAGAAAATTGGGTTGCCTCCCAATAAGCGCCCTTGTTTATAGTCGCTTGGCTCGACTTTCTCGGTTGGTCAAGCTTCTTGTAGGTGGGTCGAGGTAGCTTCTCAATCAAAGGTCACTCCTCGGTAATGCTTCAACCGTTGTCCATTAACCTTGAATATTTTCTCGGAGTTCTCTGCTTTGATTTCCACTGCTCCGTGAGGAAAGACAGCCACCACTTGGAATGGCCCCGACCATCTGGATTTCAATTTACCAGGAAATAACTTTAGTCGAGAATTAAAAAGTAAGACCAACTCACCTGGTGCAAAGTTCCTATTGAGGATTTTGCTGTCATGCCATTTCTTCGTTTTTTCTTTATACAGTTTCGCATTCTCGTATGCTTGGTGTCGAAGCTCCTCGAGTTCATTCAATTGTAGGACCCTCGCTTCTCCTGTCTTTTCCTCATCGAAGTTTAGGTGTTGGAGTGCCCAGTACGCTTTGTGCTTGAGTTCCACCGGAAGGTGACATGCTTTCCCGAAGACGAGCCGGTATGGAGACATCCCAATTGGAGTCTTGTATGCCGTCCTGTAGGCCCACAGAGCTTCATCAAGTTTCATCGCCCAATCTTTTCGTGTTAAACTTACCGTCTTCTCTAGGATCCGCTTGATCTCTCGGTTGGAGACCTCGACTTGGCCGCTTGTCTGAGGATGGTATGCTGTGGCTACCTTATGCTTCACGCCATACTTGTTAAGCAATGTTGCAAACTTTCGATTGCAGAAGTGAGTACCTTCATCGCTAATGATCGCTCGAGGCACGCCAAATCGTGTAAAAATCTGTTTCTGCACAAATCTTGCAACAACTTTAGAATCATTAGTGGGGGAAGCTATCGCTTCCACCCACTTTGACACGTAATCTACTGCAACTATGATGTACTTGTTACCTAGGGAGGTAACGAATTGTCTCATAAAGTCGATGCCCCAAACGTCGAACAATTCCACCTCGAGGATATTTTGTAATGGCATCTCGTTTCTCTTCAAGATGTTCCCCACTTTTTGGCACCTGTCACAATGTGCAACAAAGTTGTAAGCATCCTTAAACAAGGTAGACCAGTAAAAACCTGATTGGAGCACTTTCGCCGCCGTGCGATCTCCTCCAAAGTGGCCTCCGTAGGGTGAGGCATGACAATGCGTAAGTATGTCATTCATTTCCTCCTCCGGCACGCATCTCCTGATGACCTGATCTGCACAATGCTTAAAGAGAAAAGGCTCATCCCATAGATAATATCGCACATCATGCAAAAGTTTCTTCCTTTGTTGAGCATTGAGTTCAGGTGGGATATAATCAGAGACAATGAAATTCACAAAATCAGCATACCAAGGGACTGAACGATTATCAATTAAGAACAACTGTTCATCTGGAAAAGACTCATTAATCAGTGTTTTATCCTTAGTCTGAATTTCATTTTCCAATCTCGACAGGTGATCAGCCACCTGGTTCTCTGTTCCCTTCCTGTCTCTAATTTCCAAGTCAAACTCTTACAACAGTAAAATCCATCTAATCAGTCGCGGCTTAGCTTCCTTTTTCGCAATCAAATATTTGATAGCAGAATGATCAGTGAACACTATGACTCTTGTGCCAATGAGATAACTACGAAACTTATCAAATGCAAATACTATCGTTAGTAATTCCTTTTCTGTGGTGGTGTAATTCACTTGAGCATCATCAAGCGTTCGACTAGCATAGTAAATGACATGGAAAACCTTGCCTACCCTTTGTCCTAACACTGCACCTATGGCATAATCGCTAGCATCACACATCAACTCAAAAGGCAAGTTCCAATCGGGTGCAATGACTATAGGTGCAGAAACTAACCTCCTCTTTAACTCATCGAAGGCTGAGAGGCATGCTTCATTGAAGATGAAGGACTTGTCCTTCTCCAAAAGGTTGCACAGCGGCTTCGTGATCTTGGAGAAGTCCTTGATGAATCTCCGATAGAACCCGGCGTGGCCTAGGAAACTTCGAATTGCCTTGACTGATGTCGGTGGTGGTAGCTTCTCAATTGTCTCGATCTTGGCCTTGTCCACTTCGATGACCTTGCTTGAAATCCTGTGACCAAGGACAATACCCTCTCTGACCATGAATTGGTATTTTTCCCAATTCAGGATCAGGTTAGTATCCTCACACCGCTTTAACACGCGAGCTAAATTCGCCAGGCAGTCAGAATATGATGTACCAAAGACTGAAAAATCATCAATAAAAACCTCTAGTCCATTTTCCACCATATCACTGAAAATAGCCATCATGCATAGTTGGAAAGTTGCAGGCGCATTACACAAACCAAAAGGCATTCGACGGAAGGCAAAAGTCCCATATGGACAGGTAAAAGTCGTCTTCTCCTGATCCTCCGGAAAAATCAAGATTTGATTATATCCAGAGTAGCCATCTAAAAAGCAATAAAATTCCTTACCAGCCAACCTGTTGAGCATTTGGTCAATGAAAGGGAGAGGAAAGTGATCCTTTCTTGTGGCTTTATTCAGCTTGCGATAGTCCATGCACACTCTCCATCCCGTCACTGTTCTTGTTGGGATGAGCTCGTTCTTCTCATTATCTACCACCGTCATGCCACTTTTCTTCGGGACACACTGCACAGGACTCACTCATGAGCTGTCAGAGATGGGATAAATGATACCTGCATCCAGCCACTTGATGACTTCTTTCTTGACCACCTCCTTCATGTTCGGATTTAATCGCCATTGAGCTTCAACCGACACCTTCTGGTTATCCTCCAGGAGGATCTTGTGCATGCAAACTGATGGGCTGATTCCTCGAATGTCTGCAATCGTCCAAGCTAGAGCTCTTTCGTGCTCTCTAAGAATCCGAAGCAACCTCTCTTCCTCTTGTGCTGTCAAGTCTGCAGAGATGATTACGGGTAAAGTGTTAAAGGATCCAAGATAAGCATACCTTAGATGCTCCGGCAACGGTTTGAGCTCTAGCGTGGGTGACTCTTCGATGGAGGGCTTCATGGGATTGTTTGGCCGCTCCAATGCTTCTAATTGTCGCGCATATCTTGGCACGAATGGGGTAGCTTCCATCCTATTCATCATCTCCGAGACTTCTTCATTGTTCGTTGATGTAGAAATCAATGATGCTTTAAGTGGGTCTTCGGGATGTAATTGTAGGAACGACTCAGACGAACACCTGTCCACGACATCAAGAAGGAAACACTCATTAGGTTCGCTTGGCCACCTCATGGTCTTGTAGACGTTGAATGTTACTTCTTGGTCGTTGACTCGAATGGTTAACTCCCCTTTTTGGACGTCTATCAAAGCTCGTCCAGTTGCTAAGAATGGTCGCCCCAAGATGATAGGGATCTCTTGGTCCTCCTCAAAATCAAGCACAAGAAAGTCAGCCGGGAATATAAATTTGTCGACCTTAATCAGTACATCCTCAATAATGCCCCTAGGATATGTAATAGACCTATCGGCTAATTGCAACGATACCGATGTGGGTCTAACCTCCCCTAAACCTAGCTCCTTGTACACAGAAAAAGGCATCAAATTGATGCTCGCACCAAGGTCGCATAGAGCCTTACCTGAGAATGACGAATCGATTGTGCAAGGGATCGTGAAACTACCTGGATCCTTTAGCTTAGGCGGTAGTTTCTTTTAAAGGATTACGCTACACCCCTCAGTTAGCGCCACGGTCTCAAAATCGCCTAGTCGTCTTTTCTTGGAAAGCACGTCCTTCATGAACTTGACATAACTCGGCATCTGCTCAAGTGCTTCTGCAAAAGGAATGTTAATGTGAAGCTTTTTAAATACATCAAGAAACTTACGAAATTGGGCGTCCTCGTTTTGCTTCCGCGCTCTTTGCGGAAAAGGTAGGGGCGGGTGCTCTAATTTATCTTTTGCAACTTCTTGCTTCTCCTTCCTTTGTTGTGGTGAGACTGCAGCTTCGATAGGAGTGCTGTCTGCTGGAGATGGGTCGACACAGGTGTAGCCATCTACAATGTTAGATGTTCCCTCTTCAGCTATGTCCATTCTCTTTTCCACATTCTTATGCACCTCTTGAAGTTCTCGACCGTTCCTCAGAGTTACCGCCTTCACATGCTCCCTTGGGTTGATCTCAATGTTGCTTGGAAGTGATCCTTACAGCCGAGAGTTCATAGCCTGCGCCAATTGACTTACTTGGTTTTCTAAATTTCGAATGGAAGCCGCTTGATTCTTCATCAACGCATCTTGGTTGGCCATATACTTCATCATCATCTCTTCAAAGTTTGGCTTCTTCTCCGGCTCCTGAGCTCGAGGTTGCTGGAATCCTGGGGGTTGCTGAAATCCTGAGTGTTGCGGTGCCCGCGGCTCAGCTCCTTGTTGCCTTCTCCATGAAAAGTTTGGATGGTTTCGCCATCCTGGGTTATACGAGTTGGAGTAGGGGTTGTTCCGCTGGTTTCCGATGAAGTTCGCCTCCTCCATGCTTGCCAAGCATTGATCTGTGGTGTGCATGCCTCCGCATATCTCGCAGTTGCTTGAAGTCCCTTGCACTGAATTAACACTCACCGTCTCGAATTTCTTTGTGAGTGCCGACAGTTAAGCTTGAATTGATGTCAAGGCATCGATCTCGAGTGCTCCAGGTGCTCTCCTTATAGACATCCGATCAGAGTGCTGGTTCGGCAAACAAGTTTTTTTCATAGTCTCCAGGAGGTCCAACCCTTCAATGTAAGATTTCTTCAGAAATGATCCATTTGATGCCAGGTTTAGATCCTTACGCGTGGACTCAGTCAGGCCATTGTAAAACGCTTCAAGTTGTCTCCATCCAAGAAGGTCATGGTAAGGGCACTGATTCAATAGGTTTTTGAAGCGCTCCCATGCTTCAATGAACAACTCCATGTCTTGTTGCCGGAATGTTGTGATCTCGTTCCTCATCTGTGAAATCTTCGATGGAGGGAAGTACTGGTCCAGAAAGGCTTCCTCCATCTGCGCCGACATGGTAATTGAATTTACAGGAAGTGAATTGAACCAACTCAATGCCTTGTCTTTCAGTGAAAAAGAGAATAGTTTCAACCTCACTGCATCTTGTGGGACTCCGTTCTGCCTGAAAGAGTCACAAATACTCAGGAACTTGCTCAGATGTTCGTGTGGATCCTCGAGTGGTGAGCCCCTGAACTGAATTGTGTTCTGTATCATTTGCAGCACTGAAGTCTTGATCTCGTAGTCGCGAGCCTGAATCACAGGTGCGATGCACATGTGGCCTTGCCGATGTGAATTCCATCATCGGCCTGTTGTCCAAGTCCGGCACTGAATCATTAGCTTCCACAGGGAGCAAATTGTTCCCAACCGGGTTTACCTGGTTATGATCTGCCATGTCTGTCCGTTGTGCTCTTGACCTTTGCCGGAGTAGCCTGTGAAAAGTTCTCTCGATTTCAGGATCGAAAGGAATCAGCTCTATGCTCCGACTGCGTCTCATGCAACAAACATAAAACAAAGAATAAATATATAAGTAAATTAAATAATATGTAAAACTTGATAGTCAATTGATCACCGTTACTCAAGGTAAAAGAAATTTTGTTAGAAAACAATTCCCTGGCAACGGCGCCAAAATTTGATGCGCGTCGTCAACGCAATAATAATAAATTCTTATCCGACCTAACTATAAATATAGCTAGGGTAAGTAAGGTCGAATCCACAAGGAATCGTAATACAAAACTCTCTTAACGTTACTATCAGTGATCGTCTTGTGGTCAAGTGAAATTGAGTAAGGGATAAACCTAACAAAGTGGAAAATGAAAGCAATCAAAGTAACAATCAATGGTAATAAATCTAGGACACTCGACTTCCCTTCGTGACCTTGTATCTGATTCCGCCTTCCCTAATGCTATTGAATCAATCAGATTTGTTAAACTAGGATCCTAAAATCTCCTCATACTTCTCTCGAGGATATGAGAACGTATCAACTGGTATCAAATCGCTCGCTCTATCCCTAGGCTCGCGACTAGTAGTGACCCGTTATGAATCGATCATAATTAATTACCTAAGGTGACCACATATATCCATATTCTGCTCACTAATAACCTGGTTTTCCAACTCTTAGGTTAACTTAGGTTATTTTGTTCGTTAATCTGAACCTAGACTACTCTCCCGAGTCTCCCTAGGTTATCTGATTTATACTAATCGGTGATTAGACGATTAATACGCATGAAGAACAAAACAGACAAACAGAACTGATAAACCAATTTGCATTAAAAAGGTAGGAGTTCACATGTGTAGAGACAGACGCGTCTCTCATGTTGGACGGACGTGTCCGTCACGCTCTGGATTGGCTTTGTGGCGACGGAGGCATCTCTCATGTGAGGCGGACGCGTCTGTTGCGCTACTGTGCTTCTAAATTTCTAGGTCGGACGCGTCTCTCCTTGACTCGGACGCGTCCCTCACCTGTAAATAATCATTTAGCCATTAAATAACTTGGAGATAGTAGAAACACCTTAAATAACCTAAAATTGATGAAATTACTTCAGCTTGTTGCATATTTTGCTCGCCTAAAACAGGCCTTTTAGCTCTACTTTCGTAGAGTCATCACACGTTGTGAGATTGTGTGATAGATTGTCGCTCTATCTTTTTAGATACTAAGGTTATGATCTATTTATGACTTCAGGTAGTTATGAGTTCCGACTCAGAACCACCTGTCTTGCCTCGTAGAGATTTCAGAGACATGCCTCGAGGTATTAGAGGTCGGCCTGCAACAAGCAGGCAAGAGAATTCAAGAGTTGACTCACAGGGCACAAGAGGAGAAAGCCAGCGGTCACGGACCCAGACTGATGTATCTAGAGTTGCTGAACGTGGGAATAACCAAGGTTGCAGAACGTTGGATTAGGAAAATAGAAGGAATTTTTAAAGTTGAAGAAGTTTCCGAGGATAAGAAGGTTGACTTTGCAACCCAGTATCTGGAGGGTGAAGCTGAGTACTGGTGGGAGGGATTAAAGACCACTTTTGGGGACAAGGACGCAACTATCCATTGGAGGGACTTCAAGGCAGCTTTCAACGCCCATTTCTTTCCGAAGTCTTTTCAATTGAAGATGAAGAGCGATTTTCTGCAAATATCACAAGGCGAGTCTACTGTTTTAGATTATGCAGGTCGTTTCAATCAAATGAGCAGATTTGCGGGGGAGTTTTATGGCTGATGAGAAGGAAAAAGCTGAACACTTTCAAAGAGGATTACGACCCGAGATTCGTTTCGAACTCGCGTCCCTCTTACTGACAACTTATGGGGATGTGCTTGAACGAGCGATCAGGGTTGAGCAAGAGATCTTGCAGAGCGGCATCCCGGGTGCTCCTCCACAAAAGAAGCACAAGGTTGGAAACTTTCAAGAAAGCCGCATAGGCGGTGGTGTCAAGCAAAGAGGCTTTAGTAGGCCTGAAAAGGCGAAGAGTCGAGTTATTCATGAGCCTTGTGCTACTTGTGGGAAACTTCATGGTGGTCAGTGTTACTGGAAGACCGGAGTTTGCTTTTTATGCGGAAATGCAGGACACATATGACAAAATTATCCTATGTAGAGGAATGTTTCAGTAGATAACAGATCATGTTTTATATGTGGGCGACCTGGACATCTAGCACGCACTTGCCCTATGCGGAAGAATGCACCTCCAGTTGTCAGGCCACAGGAAAATCAGCAAAGACAAAGGACAATTGGGAAGGTCTTTGTGATGACAGAGGAGGATGCAGCGGCGTCTAATGCAGTTGTTGCAGGTGATGTTTCTATTGCCTCACAATACGCTTATACCTTAATTGATCCTGGTGCCATGCATTCTTTTGTTTTCGTGGAATTTGCTAAGAAACTTGATGTGCCGCATAAGTCTCTTGATTGTGAATTGCGTGTGGATACTCCTACTGGTGATTTTTTGATTGCTGATCGTATATTTAAGAGATGTATGCTCCGAATTGATGATGTCGAGATGCCTGTTGATCTTGTGGAATTAAATATACGGGATTTCGATGTCATCCTAGGAATGGATTGGTTATCAACGTATAATGCTACTGTTGATTGCTATGCGAAAAAGGTTATTTTTCGACCCCCAAATCAAGTTGAATTCTCTTTCTCAGGAAGTTGTAAGGTTATCTTTCCGAGGCTTATCTCAGCTTTGCAAGCGAGAAAACTTTTGAAGAAGGGTTGTTGTGGTTATTTGGCTTATATGAAAGATACAAATAAGGAGGTGGAAAAGTTAGAGAATGTTCCCGTTATTCGAGACTTTCCAGATGTATTTACTGAAGATTTACCTGGTTTACCTCCCGATAAAGAAATCGAATTTTCCATTGACTTGATGCCGGGTACATCACCCATTTCTAAGGCACCATATCGAATGGCACCGGCTGAACTAAGAGAGTTGAAAACACAGCTGCAAGAACTCTTGGACAAGGGATTCATTCGGCCTAGTGTTTCACCTTGGGGAGCTTCTGTATTGTTTGTGAAAAGGAAAGACGGTAGTATGAGGTTATGCATAGACTACCGAGAGCTTAATAAGGTAACGATCAAAAATAAATATCCTTTGCCTCGAATTGACGACTTATTCGATCAACTTCAGGGAGCTCAAGTATTTTCTAAAATTCACCTCTGTTCTGGATATCATTAGTTGAAGATTAAAGCAGATGATGTGCCTAAAACTGCTTTCAAGACGAGGTATGGCCATTATGAATTTCTTGTCATGCCTTTTGGATTAACAAACGCACCTGCTGCCTTTATGGACTTAATGAACAGGGTGTTTAGGCAATATCTTGATAGATTTATTGTGGTATTCATTGATGATATCCTGGTGTATTCGAGGAGCCCAGATGAACACGAGCAACATTTAAGGGTTGTCTTGCAAACTTTACGTGATAAGAAGCTCTATGCAAAATTCAGTAAGTGTGGGTTTTGGCTTGATCACATTGACTCTCTGGGTCATATAATCTCGAAGGATAGTATTCTAGTTGACCCGAAGAAAGTCGAAGCGATTGTTCAGTGGAAACGCTCCACCGCTGTCATTGAGGTCAGAAGTTTTCTTGGCCTAGCAGGCTATTATAGGCGATTCGTGGAGGGATTTTCCAAAATTTCTAGCCCACTGACTCGCTTAACTCAAAAGGGAGTTAAATTCGTGTGGTCGGATTAATGTGAGCATAGTTTTCAGGAACTAAAGAGACGATTGGTGTCGGCTCCCGTATTAACCTTGCCTTCAGGTACTGGTAGTTTCACTATCTATTGCGATGCATCTAAAGAAGGTTTAGGCTGTGTTCTTATGCAGAATGGAAAGGTCATAGCTTATGCCTCTAGACAGTTGAAACCACATGAGAAGAATTATCCGACTCACAATCTAGAGCTAGCAGCAGTCGTGTTTGCCTTGAAAATATGGCGTCACTATTTGTATGGCGAAAGATGCGAAGTCTTTACTGATCACAAGAGTTTGAAATACATATTTTCTTAGAAAGAACTCAATATGAGACAGCGGAGATGGCTAGAGTTCCTGAAAGATTATGACTTGTCCATTAATTATCATCCAGGTAAGGCGAATGTAGTAGCGGATGCCTTAAGTCGTAAATCTTCTAGAAATATGGCAGCATTACTTACTTTTCAGAAGCCTATTCTGTAGGATATGCGAAAGCTAGACTTAGAGGTATTGATATACCAGCTTGGCGCTCGACTAGCTAATCTGAGGGTACAACCCTTATTGATAGATAAAATCAAAGCAAAACAGAATGATGATCCTCAGTTGAAAAAGATTAGAGAAGGCGTCGAAGCTGGAAGGTAGGAAGACTTTAGCATTCATGCCGATGAGTCATTAAGATTTCGTGATCGACTCTGTGTCCCCGACGATGTAGAATTGAAAAAAGAGATCTTGCAGGAAGCCCATAGCACCAGATTTTCTATTCATCCAGGAAGTACTAAGATGTATAGAGATCTGAGAGAAAAATTTTGGTGGGTCAACATGAAGAAAGATATTGTTAAATTTGTTGACCAATGCCTTATTTGCCAACAAGTAAAGATTGAGCATCAAAAGCCGGGCGGACAGCTACACCCACTTGAGATGCCTAAATGGAAGTGGGAGCATATTACTATGGATTTCATCGTCGGTTTACCAAGGACACCAAATAGTAAGAATGTTATATGGGTAATTGTTGATCGGTTGACTAAGTCTGCTCACTTTTTGTCATATCGATTTGCCCTCTCACTTGAAGATATGGCGAAACGATATGTCAATGAAATAGTGAAGCTTCACGGGGTTCCAGTAAGCATCGTTTTTTATAGAGATCCACGGTTTGTGCCCAATTTTTGGAAGAGTCTTCAAAGAGCGTTGGGTACTAAACTCAACTTCAGCACATCATTTCATCCACAAATAGATGGCCAGTCAGAGAGAACCATTCAGACTTTAGAGGATATGCTGAGAGCATGTGCCATTGACTTTGGCAGCTCTTGGGATGAGCACCTGTATTTGGCAAAATAACAGCTATCATTCCAGCATTAAGATGGCTCCTTTTAAAGCTTTATATGACCGAAAGTGCAGAACACCGATTTGTTGGAATGACGTGGGTGAGAAAAGACTGACTGGCCCTGAGTTTATACAAGAATCAGAGGAGAAAGTTAGGCTCGTTCGAGAGCGTTTGAGAATAACACAAAGTCGCCAGAAAAGTTACGCCGACCTCAAACGACGTAAGTTAGAATTCGATGTGGGCGACCATGTATTTTTAAAGGTCTCTCCCATGAGAGGCGTTATGAGATTTGGCACGTGTGGCAAATTGAGTCCGAGATATGTGGGACCATTTTTTATATTGGAGAGGAATGGTGAGGTTGCTTACAGATTGGCATTACCACTGGCGTTATCTGGAGTGCATGATGTGTTCCATATGTCTTTATTACGAAAATACGTGCCAAGTCCTGATCACATATTAGATTATACTCCTTTGAGGTTAAGGGAAAACCTAACATATGAAGAACAGCCTCTGCGTATCGTGGACAAAAAGGATCAAGTGTTACAGCGTCGTACGATCCCTTATATGAAGATTCAATGGCAAAACCACATAGAAAGGGAGGCTACTTGGGAACTCGAAGAGGAGGCAAGGCACAAATATCCTCACTTGTTTCAAAATTGAGGTAAGTTCGGTCATTCGAATTTCGAGGACGAAATTTTTTTAAGGAGGGTAGAATGTAATATCTTGCTTTTTTGATTTGGTCAAATAGTATTAGTGGGACAAAAAAAAACCCAACAAAAACATAAGATAAAAGTGAGATTCGGGAGACTTCTTTCACCGACTCACCGAGAGGAAAAAGAAAAGAAGAGAAAGGAAAGGAAGAGAAAGAAAGGAAAGAAGAGAGAGAGAGAGAGAGAGAGAGAGAGAGAAGCACGTGCGCGCACTAACGGCCACGGACGCCTCACCAAGCTCGTCTCACTACGTGTCACAAGCTTAGGTAAGAATTTGTCCTTTTATTCAATTGATTCGAACGTTTTTCGTTATTAAGGGTTAATTTCGGATTTAGAGAAAATTAAGCAGAGAAGTCAGATTTGGAGTCGTTGAGCTGATATTCTTTAGGGAAATGATGATTTAGGGTGTTGTGGAACCATGGGACCTTACAGAACTCAATTTAGACTTACGGTTTGCCCGAAACATGATTTTGAATTCTGGCGCTACAGTACGAGCGCGTGAACAGTGAACTTCAAGGCCCAATATCTTCACTTTCCTGTTATTATTTGAGGTCGACCATAACAAGACTTTTGTAGTATGTCGAATGAGCTTCGTTTGGACTATAAGATTGCGTTAATCGGAGTTCATTTGGATAAAACGAAAAGGGTTTTTCCGCAAATAGTGCTGGAAAATTTACGTTTTTGGGGTTGCGATGTCTTAAGGCCTGATTTTGGTGTCTCCTGTCGCGACCCGAAAAATGATTTTGTTCGATCGGGTTAACGGATTATTAGGTTTATTAGATGAACTAACCTAAGGCGGACCCTCCCAAGTTCTAACGAATCGCAACTTTGGTTTTTTACTTGGGTGTTGGACAGCAACCCTTCGCAGCTCTCGTGGACCAGCGGCTATTCAACCTGGATGTTATACTTAGCTGACTTTCCTTGTTTGGACAGCAGCTAATCAACTTGGACAGCAGCTTCCATTCTTGTCGTTGGACAGCAACCTTTCATGGACCAGTAACTCCTGTGGACCAGCAGCTGATTTTTCTCTCATGCAGCCACAATAACCGCTCGTGTTGCATCCTCATCAGCTCTCTTTTCTATGGTCCTCTCTGGCCGTCCCTTTCCAATTGAGTGGCCTCATGATGTTGGCCCCCACGAGCTTTTCTAAATGGATGTTGGACAGACGTTAACCACCACACGAAATTTGCACGACCCTAACTTCAGTAACTAAGTTCCATGTCATAAAATCTATGGGTGCAAAGCCAGATGCATAACTGCCACTTGTTCGGTCACTGGCAGATTCACTTTTATTGGAAACAGATTAATCCTTTCACTTGCTTCATCCCTATAAGGTTCAAAGATTGCAGAGCCTTGTCGTTTTCGAAATAACGCATATCCATCAGCTTCGGTAGGACATATTCAATGTCAATGAAGCTCATGTGAGCCACTGAAGTCGTTACTCCATAGACCCTCACAGATCAACAGCTCATTCTCTGACGCCACACATAATTCGAGATCCCAAATCTGATTTGTACTCAACAATCAGGGAAACTTGTGGACTATTTTCTAGATGAAGAGAACTCGTTCGCGAAACCTCAGATAATTGCTAAGGTTTCATTGCTCCTCTATGGTCAACAATGAACTTATGTCCCAGTGACTTGCACCATTGGACTCCTAAAGGCCATTGATTCATTTCAGTTGCCCAAGAGGAGTTGACGCTCACTTTAAGAGAATCGGAATTCTTCACAACTCTGACAATTGTTGTCCATCCTTTGTCATTCGAACAAGTTCAGTCTACTTTTGCTATCTATGTGTCCTTCATAACTTGATGATTTCGGAAGCAACTCAGTCTCGTCTCGTAAGTCTTGTATGTTGGGCCGTTTTGTAGAAGCCTCAACTTAAGAAGCATCCATCTCATGCACTTTAATTGCAGAAAAACCACCAATGACAAGGAGTAAAGACTGGATCATAAAGGCACCGCCATATACCCTTTCCAATGTGCTTCCGGACAACGAAATGTCATCGTCCACACGACATGAGCGATCTTTGTCCGTATTCCTCTGGTACACCATCTTGAAATCTTCCAATTTTACGAGGAGGTTTGGTAGTACAAACACCAAGCTTTTCGAGAAAAAGAATAAACGACGAATCGAATTCGGAAAATCGAACGCAATGATAGAAAGTGCACCCCCCAGGCCTTTGAAAAATTTGGGCTATTAGAGGACAATGTTACGACTCCAAAACTGGAAAAACAGAAAATTGTAGAGCTAAAAAGAATTTTTTATAAAATTTTTTTATTTAATCCGAAAATGAGATTAACTAAGTAATTCTCGATTCCAGATCAATTTTTGCAGATTTTATTTGGCCAAAATGAAGAGGAAATTAGAAGAAAAATACTGACTCTTCTCTTATATTTTTGTGGCTTCAAATGCCATTTTATTTCCAAATATTCTCCTAATTTTCGAAAAATATTACGAAAAATGCAAAAATTATGAAAAAAAATTTTTGTTCAAAAATGGTAGCCTAAGCCTGGCAAAGGCTTCCAAAGTTGATTTTGTAATTTTCTCATTTTTTTCTTCATTTTCTATGAATTTTTGAAAATAAAAATACCAAAAAAATAATGAAATTATGGAAAATCATTTTTTGGTCAAAATTGGTTCTCTAGGCTTGGCCTAGGTCCCCACAGTTGATTTTTTAATTTTCTAAATTTTTATCAATTTTCTATTAATTTTCGAAAATAAAAAAAAATAATTAAAAATCAGGTGTCAACAGCTGCCCCTCTTTAAAAGGAAGCTCGGCAGAGGTTCATTTCAAAGACGAGACGACACCTGAATCCTGGTCGACTCAACAGAAGCGAATAAACAGAGTCGTGACATTGATCCTCGATACCCCTCGGTGTAAGCTCTGATCCAAGCCATATTTGAAGAGGCTCTAATGAATTGAAGGAGAGATTTGGAGATGAGAGTGTACCTGGCACTTACCTGCTTGTCGTCTGACGGTTGCCTGACATGCATGCTCTACTGAAAATGGAATGAGAACCTAAGGATATGTTAAGAAAACCTTAGGGTGGTTGAACTTGGACCCGTATGGTAGGTCAACCCATGATAGATTCCTAATGAAAGGATTCTACTGATTAAAATTTGATTGAAATTTGACCCGTATGGTAGGTCATCCCATGGCAGAGTTCTTAATGAAAGTACTCTAGTGATTAAAATTGGAATAAGATTTGACCCTTATGGTGGGTCACCCCATTAAAATGCCTGTAGGAAGGACTTTGTGCCTGTAGAAAGGACTTTTGTGTGCATGTAAGAAGGACTTTTGGGTGCCTATAGAAAGGACTTCGGGTGCCTCTAGGAAGGATTTTGGTGCCTCTAGGAAGGACTTTGGTGCCTGTAAGAAGGACTTTTGTTTGCCTGTAAAAAGGACTTTTGCGTGCCTGTAGAAAGGACTTTGTGCCTGTAAGAAAGACTTTTGTGTACCTGTAAGAAGGACTTTGGGTGCCTGTAGAAAGGACTTTGGGTGCCTGTAAGAAGGACTTTTGTGTTCATGTAGGAAGGACTTGGTGCCTGTAGAAAGGACTTTGATGCCTGTAAAAAGGACTTGATGCCTGTAAGAAGGACTTGTGCCTGTAGAAAGGACTTGATGTGCCTGTAAGAAGGACTTGGTTTGCCTGTAAAAAGGACTTTGATGCCTGTAAAAATAACTTGATGCCTGTAAGAAGGACTTGTGCCTGTAGAAAGGACTTGGTGCATGTAAGAAGGACTTGTGCCTGTAAAAAGGACTTTGATGCCTGTAAGAAGGACTTGATTTGCCTGTAAGAAGGACTTGGTGTTTTGAAGGGTACCATTCTGGGATTTGGGAAGACCAAGAATCCTGCAAAAGCTCAAACCCAATTTTTGTTGTCTCATCACTTTAGGAATAAACCGATGAGGCAAAAATCAAGAACACGAGAGTTGGTTAATCATGATTTGATAAAGCTTGAGAACACGAGATTATATCAATCGTGAGCTGATGAAGACTTTATGAGAGCATGTTGATCATGAGTCGCAAGGGTTCAGAAGACTTACCTGGATCTTCTGAGTTAACGATCGAGGCATAGACAGACTGATTGTATCATGTCTGCTTGCTCACTGAATGACCTTATGTGTTGCAATGGATTTGAGCACCCAGACAATCATCAGAATTGAAAGGTTCAGGCTGAAAATATACTCACCTGAAAATGCTTGGCGAGCATTAGCCAATAGGGCTTGTTTGTTCAATAGCCTCTGGATGAATTTCGAGACCTCGGAGGGTAACTCGACTATCAAGAATGCACTACCTGTCAGAGAGTGTCAGAGGTAACATGTGCAAGCATTTTTATCAATGAGTTCATCGGTTAATGCAAAACCATTCAGTTGAGCTTGCAATGATTAAAACCGTATGTGTATGCTCATAATATGGATCATGCATGACTATTCTGTCAAGTTTGCATTTTCAATTCTGTTCAGGGAGGTTATCATGTCATGAATACCTCGAATGTAGCCTGAATGGGGACTTCAGTCTGAAAGGGCTTTCTCTCACTCTCGATAAAGGCTTGTTTACCTTGATTGCAGGATTTGAAAAGAAATCACTCAACCTTACCATCATCGCATTCAGCGATGGTCTGAGTAATCTCACAATTGATACGATCAAGCCGATCTGGAGGTCTTGATTAGGACCGTAATGTGGGCTGGGTCAAACGCTTATCAAAGGGGACTCATTTCGAATCAAGGCCATTGTCAAAAAAAAGTCTTCATCATCTGCTCCGGGTTTACAAGTCAAGAACCCTACAAAATGAGAGAGAAATAATCTTGCTCGAACTTCTTCGAGCGATACTTAAAGTCATCCAACTCTTACATTAATTCAAGTGCTCTAATCAGAAGAGATTTTCAAGGGTCGTAACGTAGGTCGGGATTTGGGTCTAAGAAACGAAGGGCTCGTTTTGGCTCAGAAAAATATATGAGAAGGGCTTGGTGTTGGTGATCATTGCAGTCTTGTCACCGATCTTTGACCTTCCTGAATTCGTCTTCAATGAATACCATCATTGGCTGAGGGGTGGTAGTTCTTTTACACTTTACAAACTGACTTCTTTGGGGATCCTTTTTCAGGAATTCAAAATGTATGTTCGAAGTCATAAGTTCATTACAGATATATGGGCATTGGCCTTGCTTTTGATAGGCACTTTGCTCTTTCTGCCCGAGATTCTTTGGAGTAGCCTTTGCTTTTCTTACTCCCGTCTCTCTTTTGTTTGGAAGCAGGACCATTTTCTTTAGGCTACACTTGTGTTCCTTTTTGTTTAACAATCTTGTGATTTTGAATTTTAGCAACAAGATAATTTTCAACAAATGATACTAAACATTACATGAAAGTCTAGCATATGAAATGGGCTAATTCGAGAATCCTCTATTGGCCCAATTTTTTCAATTCTGCTCCTTGTGGGGGAAGACATTATCTTTGCCTTGAAATGAGCAATGATCACCAATATGGGCTTGAGAAATAAATTTGCAGGCTCAATTGGGCTATGCAAAGGATGAGTGTGTAGGATAGAGAAACGAATACTCTTCGTCATCCTAAAGCACTTGAATTAAAGTTCGAGTATCATGCAAAGAAATGCTCGAAGATTGATGTTAGTCCAAGCAAGAGAATTTCTAACTATTTATCTCCTGATATTGTTGGAATTACCTCTGTTTTGCCCCAGCGTAGGGTGGTTCTTGACAGGGTTATGAAATGAAATCACCGTTCAAATGGGTTGTCAATGGTTGCCTGAAGTGTTTGGAATGGAGAATGAATGCCTCCTTCACTTCGACTATCGTATCTTTTGCGAGAAAACCCATTGCCTTGCAAAATGCGGAATCTGTCTTCCGCTCAACTCACTGTGAATTAAATATAGGATGTATGTGGAAATGGCTTGCCTTTCATCGTCCTATCATGCCTCATTCTGTACATTCGATGCATCGTGTACAGTTTATATCCCCAGTCAAAATTGACAAATTGAACATGCAGAACAGTCATGCATAAATCATGGAATGTGTAAACATCATGCAACTATGGCAAAACAATGTACAAGTATGGAAATTGCCCCTGGCTGTGTGGGCGGATCAAACACGTTGGGGGCCTATTCCTCGAGTCGAGGAGTAGCTTGTTTCTGGTTTTGTCTCTTTTCGATCCAGGGTTCGCCATTGATTTCCCCTATTTCATCAGACAGATCGCATTAGGCGATCATAACTTGGCCCCTTGGGGCTGTTTTCTTTGACGTAACAGATGTTAGTTTAACATTTCCTGTAAAAAGGAATGAGACATGCTAGCCAGTATCAAAAATGATGACCTGGACACGATACTGAGTTACCCTTGAGTGCTTCGCGCAACTTCTTTACCAGTTTTACCACTCGGGATTTTTTCCGTGGGTATGTAAATTTAGACATTTCCTGTCAAACAATGGAGGAGAAGACGTGTTAGTCAGTATTGGAAATGATAAATTGGATACGATACTGGTTTACCCTTCATCTTGAATGGTTTGCGTGACCCCTTTATCAAGTTCACTAGGTCGAGTTTGTCTCCAGTTTCCGTTGGACACTTAATCATTTGGACCAAGGCTTGGGGATCGGACTTGGATTACTTCGGTCCACTATTACTTCCCACGCCATCGGGTCTACAGGGCCTTAGGCGTCCATAGAAGTTCTCTTTTAGGTATTGATCTTCGAGATGACATTGTCTTGGGCCTTTTCGCGTTACGATGCTTTTCAAGGTGATTTACAATCCCTGTTAAGAATGGGAGGAAACAGTTCAGCACTCAAGACGATCATGAGTAAATTGGAACGATACAGAATTACCATCTTTTGAGATTGTTCGCGTCCTTCGCCTTTTCTTGTTTGAAGTCGGTCCGTCTTGCGATAATGTCTATGAGTTAATTTGCCCCCAGTCTCGTTTAACAAGAGGAATTCGCATTTGGATATGATTGTATTCTCGGGGCCGTTTGCAAATTCCTAAAAATGTAGGTGATTCAATTTAAAACTCGGAGCAACTTGAGGGTAAATTGAAACGATACGGCGTTACCCTTCGAGTTTGCGCAGACTTTCAGTTGCAATTAATTCATCGGGGGTTTGGTGAAGCGGTAGATTCAAGCATTTAATAAGAGAAGGAGAACCACTACTTCCTACTTTTACATTAATTCTAGCCATCTATAAAAGCAGAAAATTCCCCGCACAAGATAACGAAATATATGTATTTGCTCAAGATCGGTTCGGTTTCCTCTGCGGGCTCTCCCATGATCAACTGGCTTCATTCCAGATCTAGAATGCATTGGCCATGTTGAAGGACCCGTGATCGCCATCTTCGAAACACAGACTCCGTGTGCCTTACAGCCCTAGTGCTTCATCAACATTGAACTGGTTAATCGTGGCAGTGAGTTCGTCATCAATGCCGCTTATCTGGTGGTGATGCATCTCCTCTTCCCCGGGAGGTATTGATGCTGATCCAGTAGCATTGGTCTTTTTGTACCCTGCTCCAACAGAACTCGATCCTGTTATAAACTGGTCTAACGCATTTTCGATCATCAGATCATGCATTTCATCGAGGGTGAGGAGGAGGCAATTGCAGTTGGGGCAGGTGGCAGAGTCAAAAGCCTATTTATACATCTTGTTTTCCACTCGGAGGTTTTCATTTTCAGCTCTTAGAAACTCGGCTTCGTTGTGCTCATGACGAGTCTTCATCCGGGTTCGCCTATTTTGAAACCAAAACTTGATTTGCAAAGGTTCAGTCCTAGCTCTTGACTCAGTTCCATTTTCTGTTTGCTGTCTGGCATAGGGCATGTTCTGAAGAAATCCTCAAGCCTTTGTACTTGCTCCTTAGTATGGCGACGGTAACACTTCTTTTGACCCTTACCGTTGTTGTCCTTATCTTTACTGAGATCTTGGACGTCGTCGGCGGAAGGGCCAGGCTCCATGATCTCGATCCCAAACATGGCTTCGAACTATTCATTTCCCATATTCAGCAAGTGATGATAGCTCTCAAGAGTATTGGGTTGAGACATCTTTGATTTGGCGAATGGTTCCTCAAGATTTGCTACTCGCTTCCGGTGTTTTCACTCTCTTTGAATTTTTCTGAGCGATTGCCTATGCCTTAAAACCCTCTTCCGAGCATGGCGTCTCTTTTTTAAAATTAAGCATGGGTTTAGCAACTGTATTGCTTCTCCCGAGAGTCCGGCCTTTCTCAATCCTCTTTTCTTATCGTGTCTCTCGCTCAGCTCGTCCCCTTCCATCTTTTCGTGATATGGGGCCCCTATCGTTATCTCCACCGTCGATTTTGCTGGCGAGTCCCTCAATAAAGACAAGCCGTCTCTTCTTTTCTGCCGAAAATTTCTTTGTCTGCCACTCGACTCATTTTTTTTCTCTCTTTTTCAAAGTGGTGGCGTCCCCTCAAACTTTTTTGCAAAGATGTCGAATCTGCTTGGCTCGAGATTGGAGACGAGTAGCGGAGGTGATACTGATAGGGAATGGTAGACAGGAAAATATGGCCAGTAGAGACATCCCTTGCAAAAATGAAAGGGAATGCGGCAGTATATGTTCTTCATATTCTAGAAAAATTGGAACGATACTATTTTACCCTTGTGTGTACTTCCATTGAATTTGAATTGAGGAAGTTCCTTCATTTGGACTGGATTGGATTATATGTCCTGAGTTGCCATTCACTTTGAGTTTGCCACATAAGTGCTTTGCTTAGTTGGGCCTTGTTTTCTTTCGGGTTGCCTTGGACCATCATCATTTTCTATGCCATCGGGTCCGTGGACCGGAAGGCTCCTTTAATTTAAAGGTTACCTTCAAGGCAAATGAGTCCTATCGCATTCCATTGGGTCATTTCATTTTGCGACACTCTTGAGGCAATTTGCAATCCCCTGGGTGAGAATGAAACAAATCCAATTTAGCATTTTGCAACGATTGAGGGTAAATTGGAACGACACACAGTTACCCGTCTTCGAGCTCGCCTGAGCTTTTCACTTGAAATTTCCCTACGTAAGGCCATTCAACATTTCTCATTATGACAGTTAGCGACATTGCCACAGATTGATCCGCCCTGAGTCTAGCATAAAAAGGGATTCACGCATTCGACGGGATAAAAAACAAATTACCCCATTGCCCCTAAATTAAATCTAGACACCTAGAAAGCTGGAAATATCACACGCAGGAGAATTAAGCATGAAATGAAAGCTGCACTTATTCAAGGTCAGTTCTGCCTCTCTTGTGGCTCTTCGATAATCAGCTAGTCTCGTGTTGGTTCGGGTGTGGATGACCGATGTTTGAGAGTCCCTACTCACTGGCTCTTGATCGCGGCTTGAGACGTCCGTCAACCCTAAACTGGTTGACCAGGGTAGTAAGCTCATCATCTGGGTAATCTCTTGAACCTTCTAGCAACTGATGCTCGAATTGGGCATTGTTGTTGGCAAATGCTAGCGGTAGATTTCTCATTTTATCTTCGCCATGAGCAATTTGACTTCTCGTGCTGGAGCTTTCATCATTACTCGAGAAAGTATGGGGATCACCAACTGTCCTGCTGCCAAAATCTCCTTCCATTCGAGGATTAGAGAAGTGGAAGTGCTCATGATAACTTCTTGTCTGATTCTCTAGCTGCGCAGGCGCGCTGATAATGGGATGAATTCTAGCCACAGGTTGGTACTTAAACCAAGGAATCTGAATACATTGCCCCTGCGGTCTATACTCTTGAAGAGCATTAGGGTGATTCTGGGGGATACTTTGATTAACGCCTGGGGAATTGATGGCACGGCTACTGGCTTGGTTGATGATGGGAAGTGGCTCGGCCCATGCTAACCTGCGGAACTTATGGTGGCGAGGAGACTTGATGTTCAGGCTTGGATCAGTCCCCCCTTGGTTTTCTTGATTCTGAGCTGCATTGTGTTCTCTCACCCTTTTTCTGTACTTCTAAAGATGACTCGAAACATTTCCTTTAGTGAGTCCCTCTACCTTCATAATTTCCAGTATATGTTGCGGCCGTGCCGAATCGATTCCTAGCTGCTGAACTGTATTAACAAACATACGATGCAGCTCGAGAGACCAACTCATCTTCTTTTTCCAGTTGCTTGGAACAATATTGAAGGCTTGATGATTGTTCTTTTGGTCGTGCAATTGCTTCCTCACCACGTGCTGCCATATGTTTTGAAGCATCTGAACCCTAACTGGTTTCGTTACGACGTCTTGGGCCCCGTGTAAGACAGCCTTCATTATGGCTTGCTGATCATCGCTTACCGATATTACGACGACTGGCATGTTTAATTCAGAATTGATGAATTCCAAGAGAGTGAAAATATCCATGTCAATCCCTACCATGGCGGTGAGGATGATATCAAACTGGTCACTACTCCTCCTTAATACTTCTAAAGCCTCTGTCGTTTTTGCTTGAGCTAAAACCTTATACCGGCATTTTCTTAATACGGTAACAAGGATTGACAGAGAGACTGGATTACCGTCAATGGCCATAACCAGTAGACCCTCAGGGTAAGGAACTTCATCAGCTTCGACTAGGGTTGAACATGCGCCCGTTTCCCTAATGCTCGACATATTTCTGGATCTAGGACTACCGACTCGAGACCGCCTCAGGATGTCTTCTTGGACTTGAGGGATCACGGGATCGTCAATGGCTTCTCGTAACAGGCTTTGAAAGCCGATGCTTTGATGGTGAAGGTTTTGAATTCCTCTCCCACGAGAACTCCTTCCTCTCTATCTTTCTCCTGCGAGTTCTTGCAAGTGAACTCTCACTCTCACTATCAAATGAGGACAAGTTCTCTCTCTGGCAATAGCAACGACTTCCCTCTTCACGGGCAACGCTATTAGATTTTTCGAGGGAGAAAATCTGACATTCAGCTTTTGATCAAAGGAGAAATCCTTGTTTCCTGCTCAGTTTGTCTTCTTCTTTCTTTTCGTGATAGAGGGCCCCTGTCAAGATCTCCACCGTCGATTTACTGGCGGGTCCTCCAATGAAGACAAGTCGTATCTCCTTTTCGCTAACGTTTGCCGTGTCTTCCACTTAGCTCATCTTTCCGTCTTCTTTTTCAAAGTGGCGGTGTCTCGTCAAACTTTCTGCGGAGATTTCAGACTCGCTTGGCTCGAGGTCGCCATCTGATGGGAATTCGAGCCAACGAGAGTGATGCCAATAGAGAATGGCAGATAAGAGAAATCTTGACTGGTTGATACCGTCACTATGAAATCAATATTTACTTCAAAGCAGATTACCATCTTCGCATTCCGCTCATCTGCCTCACCTCTTTCCCCCTTTCTTTCGTATTCTGCTTTCAAAAATGGCCAATTCTCCTAACCATACCTTATCCGCCGAAGTCCTAGCTGGGCGGGAGAGACTCTACAATCTTCTTGGTAGAGGTTACGCTCATATAGCCAAAAACTCTACCGTTTAGGCTGAAATCCTCGGTTTATTCAGGACCGTGGACGCTGCTTCTGTTAAGGGTACCCAACTGGGGAAAGAGTATCAGAACTTCTCGACCCTCTTCATCAATTTTCTGGCTGCCTATAACCGCGCTTATGAGACGGTCCTTGTAACTACCGTCGTGAAAGCTCGTTACCAAGACCGGTACGAGTATCTGGAAACAATCACATTTGTGGCTGATAATCACAAGAAGGCCCTCAAGTTTGCCAACGATCAGCTTTCGTGGCTGGTTTGTGAGAGGGGAAAGTTGATGGACCGTCTGGCCTTGGTCCGAACTTACTCCGAACAGGAGCCGGACAATATTGTGATGAGGTGCAAATGCGGTTGGCTGCAGGAGAGACTTGATGACATTACAGCAGACATTGCTTTCGAGAGGGCGGCGATTTCGGACCTGGAGTTTGCTGTCGAGCATTATGAGGCCAGTATGGCCCAAGCTAAGGAGAAGCGCGATCGCCTCTTCTTTAGGCTCGCGGAGCTTAATCCCGAGAGCGCCCGGTGCACCCAGAGCATCAACTGTTTGGAGAGTCAGTTGAGCTCTTTCGTAATAGTTATCAGGGCCCAGTTTGGCTTTACCTTTCCTCCCCAGTGAGCTATTGTAAAACCTGTTGATGTATGGAATAAAAGGAATGTTTCGCATGTCTATACTTTTGTTTTCCTGTCATCTCTTCTCTTGTGCAGCGTGATGAACGGTTCAAGGCACTAGAAGCACCGAGGCTTAACATTTTTCTGATGTTCTTGTTTGCCGTTGTAGACGATGATATCGAAAATCGGCGGCGGCCCCCACCAGCCATATTGAGACTCGCAATCAGTCAGATAAATCGAGACAGCTCGACTACTCGATCAATGCACTAATAAATAACCCAGGCCACCTGTTGCTTGCCCCACTTTACTCGTGCCTATCTCTTTCGGCGTCCACTTGCTCGTGTCGGCCGCCTGTAGCATTGGGGGAAACGTCTGTGGGCCATGCTCAATAATAATTCTCCGATCCTCCAAAAGTCTCCACGTGATTTGAACCCGAGAAAGTTTAAAAGGCACTGGATTTGGCTAGAAAGACGTTGCGGGGTTGGATCAACGTAATTGCCACATAGATTCTGATTACGAATTCTATACTTTTCAGAGGTACAAGAACCTTCAAATACATTAAAATGCCCCCAATTCCTGATCTGATACATTTACGGCCCCGTCAAAATACAAAGCTCGTACGTACCCACCAATTGACACGTTTCTGACTCCGGGAAGATCGATTTCCTCACTTGCCCCTTGGGTTATCAGCTAAGACATCAACAATTATCCATCCTTTTGTATACCTCGAGGTTATTCCCGGTATAATGCTGAACTCGATTTTGCTCCTACCTGGGATACCTGTGATTCCCCTGTAAAAGAAAATGACATAATGAGTATGTGATTCAAGATGGGTCGGCCCATGATTCCTACATTAGTCCAATTTTATTTTTGCAAAATTAGAGAAAATTTTCTTAGAAAAACATGGGTGAATTTCTTAAAAAGAATTTTCTTGCAAATTTTTACAATTCGAAAAATGTGATAAATTCCTTTGATATTTACCAAATTTCTCGAAAGAATTTCCTTTTTATCAGAATGAATCCTCAAGTTAAATTTGTTGAGAAAATCTTGGGTCCATTGAATGATTAAGAAAAAATGTGACAAAATATTTCATTGGTCGACAAAATTTCCCTAAGGAATTTTTCCGCATTTATTATTTCAAAAATGGGACACCAATTTAATTTTTATTTTCTTTTGAAAAATGACGTTGATGTTAAATTTAAAATTTGACCGACACCTAACATGGACCGACCAAAAATAAATACAATATGAAGTTAGAAACCTTACTTTCACCGTGAAAAATACCATGTATGTCACATAGACATGCACATAAATCGTGAGTTTAAATCTTAGCCTATCTACTCTAAAGGCTGACAAATTGAAGCGAAAGACTTACGGCAAGGCGACAATCTCGCGCACATAATCAAGATTAGCCGTGATCCTCTACGACGTAATCAGGAATAGTCGAGCCTTCCCACTTCGGCTGCTCGAGCTAAAAATTAAAACCACTGCTTTGGTAATCTTACCAAGCCTGAGGCCTAACTTTTAAACTCATTTTTGAAAAGAGGTTCGAGATTGAATCTGGGCTAACTTTCGACGTGATCTCACGCCGAACGCTAGAACCAAATCACAACACCATCCTAAAACTAGTGACCCAGGTCCGGTCACGGGTCGTGTGTGATGTAGTGCTAAAGCAATTAAACATGCACAACAGTTAAATGCAAACACCGCTTCAAAAATGTATGAAATTAAATAAACAATTCCTACACCAATCTGCAAAACAAAGGGTTAGTCAAACACTCCATAGACCTTTATTGGAAACAGATTAATCCTTTCACTTGCTTCATCCCTATAAGGTTCAAAGATTGCATAGCCTTGTCGTTTTCGAAATAACGCATATCCATCAGCTTCGGTAGGACATATTCAATGTGAATGAAGCTCATGTGAGCCACTGAAGTCGTTACTCCATAGACCCTCACAGATCAACAGCTCATTCTCTAACGCCACACATAATTCGAGATCCCAAATCTGATTTGAACTCAACAATCAGGGAAACTTGTGGACTATTTTCTGGATGAAGAGAACTTGTTCGCGAAACCTCAGATAATTGCTAAGGTTTCATTGCTCCTCTATGGTCAACAATGAACTTATGTCCCAGTGACTTGCACCATTGGACTCCTAAAAGCCGTCGATTCATTTCAGTTGCCCAAGAGGAGTTGACGCTCACTTTAAGAGAATCAGAATTCTTCACAACTCTGACAATTGTTGTCCATCCTTTGTCATTCGAACAAGTTCAGTCTACTTTTGCTATCTATGTGTCCTTCATAACTTGATGATTTCGGAAGCAACTCAGTCTCGTCTCGTAAGTCTTGTATGTTGGGCCGTTTTGCAGAAGCCTCAGCTTAAGAAGCATCCATCTCATGCACTTTAATTGCAGAAAAACTACCAATGACAAGGAGTAAAGACTGGATCATAGAGGCACCGCCATATACCCTTTCCAATGTGCTTCCGGACAACGAAATGTCATCGTCCACACGACATGAGCGATCTTTGTCTGTATTCCTCTGGTACACCATCTTGAAATCTTCCAATTTTACGAGGAGGTTTGGTAGTACAAACACCAAGCTTTTCGAGAAAAAGCACAAACGACGACTCGAATTCGGAAAACCGAACACAATGATAGAAAGTGCACCCCTAGGCCTTTGAAAAATTTGGGCTATTAAAGGACAATGTTACGACTCCAAAACTGGAAAAGCAGAAAATTGTAGAGCTAAAAAGAATTTTCTATAAAATTTTTTTTATTTAATCTGAAAATGAGATTAACTAAGTAATTCTCGATTCCAGATCAATTTTTGCAGATTTTATTTGGCCAAAATGAAGAGGAAATTAGAAGAAAAATACTGACTCTTCTCTTATATTTTTGTGGCTTCACATGCCATTTTATTTCCAAATATTCTCCTAATTTCCGAAAAATATTAAGGAAAATGCAAAAAATATGAAAAATTGTTTTTTGTTCAAAAATGGTAGCCTAAGCCTGGCAAAGGCTTCCAAAGTTGATTTTGTAATTTTCTCATTTTTTTCTTCATTTTCTATGAATTTTTGAAAATAAAAATACCGAAAAAATACTGAAAATATGGAAAATCATTTTTTGGTCAAAATTGGTTCTCTAGGCTTGGCCCAAGTCCCCACAGTTGATTTTTTAATTTTATAAATTTTTATGGATTTTCTATTAATTTTCGAAAATAATAAAAAAAATAATTAAAAATCAGGTGTCAACAGTGCCCCGGGCTCGTGAGGCATTTTAATGCCTCACGGGCCCCAATTTTGTTTATTTTCATTTTTTTTAAATATTTATATAACTTTGTAAATGCACTTTTTTTCCTTTTGTAGCTTATTTTTATAATATAATTATCAATAATTAATTAAAAAATTTATTAAGAGTATGTAATTAATTATTTACTATGTAAATGAAATAATTTTTGTAACTTATGTAATTTTTTACGTGTTTTTATAATTTTATATTTATATAATTTTGTAAATATTTTTTTTCCTTTTGAAGCTTATTTATATAACATAATTATTAATAATTAATTGAAAAAATTTATTAAGATATATGTATATTATTAATTTTTTTTAGTATGTTAAAATTACTAAATAATATTCAAGTGGCCGGTGGCAGTATTTTTTTATTGTCTTATTTTTTATGTGTTTTTATTTATAACATTTACATAACTTTGTAAATATAATATTTTTCTTTTTGAAACTTTTTTATAACATAATTATCAATAATTAATTAAAAATTATATTAAGATATATGCAATTAATTTATTTACTATGTAAATAATTGATAAACAAATATTCACAAGGCTGGTGCGGCATTTTTTTTATTAATTTCTTATTTTTTTACGTGTTTTTATAATTTTATAAATATAATTTTTGAAAGTTTATTTTTATAACATAATTATCAATAATTAATTAAAAATCATATTTGCATGAATATTTTCACATTTACATGAATATTTTTTATTAATTATTTACATAGTAAATAAAAAAGCACATATAAAACATGAAATAAAAAAAATGCTACCGCAACGGCCTCGTGAATATTTTGAATTAATTTATTTACATATTTTATAAAATAATTACATACATATTAATAAATTTTTTCAACTAATTATTGATAATTATATTATAAAAAAAAGCTACAAAAGGAAAAAATTATATTTACAAAGTTATATAAATATTATAAATAAATAAATAAAAAAATTGGGGCCCGTGCGCACCTCTTTGGAGCGCGCACGGGCCCGGGCGGCCTACAGTGCCGCAGGCCCATGCGGCATAAAAATGCCGCATGGGCCCTAATTTCGTAAATATTTTTTTTACCCTAATTTGGTAAATAATTTTTTTTAATCTAATTTCGAAAAAAGCCCGATAATGGCACTCCAAGTTGGGGTCAACCCTCCGGGTGGTTTCTGGCAAGACATTAAGCAAGGTGACGCTTCGCCAAATCCACAGCAAGCAGGATTTTCCATCATGGCCGACAATTACTTGGAAGGATACCGGCGTTTCTTGGCCAATAACACATTAGGCGCCTTTCTCGCGTCCCTCAGCATCATCTTGTTACTCATAACCGGCCTCCCTTCAAGGCGTAGGTTCTTCATGTGGATCCTAATGGTGATCTTGTGGGTCGCCATCACATCCATAGCGTACATCTACAGTCTCTCGATAGTACTCTTCACGCCCCTTCACGAAGAGAAGTCGATCTTCGAGATATTATGGTTTGGAATCTTAGCGTGGGCCGGGTTGATGGTTCTGCTTCTTGTTGCGCACACGTTACGCCTGATGCTGAAGACGGTTCGCAAAGTCAAGAAAATAGTCACTCGAAGTTATCTTGCCTCGCTGGTCATGAACCAAGCCAGCGTCTGATCAGGATGCTAGCCCATATCATTGTATGCGACGGCGCTTATGTTTTCAGAGTAGCCATGGTTCAATACGTATTTTAGATAAGCATGTACACTGTCTAGATTAATTGCCGGGTGGTGGCCGGCTTGCTTGCTATGCTATTTACGTCAGCATGACAAGGTTCGGTATTTCAATGTACTTTTTGAAGTTTTAGAATTTGAGTTGCACGGTCACTACAAGTTTTAGGACTTCTTATATATTTATCCCATTAAAAAAATTATTCCTCTACTTCGTACTTCCAATTATCACTTTCTAGAATTTAAATTGAAAAGTTATTTTATAATAAAAGTTCATGCACGGTTACTGGAAAATTTACAAAAGATTGGAAACTAACAATAAAACGTATACCCCTGACCCAAAAATAATAATAATAAATAATAAAACTTATACCAAATGGTCGCGCTCTCGTGTTCACATTAAGTTTGATCGTTGGTTATGTTCATCAGTCGAGACGAAAAACTGGCTAAAGTAAAATTCGAAAAAAGTGGCGACATTATGGTCCTCAGAAGGCATCGTGCCCTTCTAATCTTTCATAGTTAAATTAAAATGCATCGTATCTCAGTTGTTAAACAGATCTCGATCCCGAGATGGAAAAGCCCAAGCAGGGTGTCTCCAGAGATCATAGGCAAAGAAAGGGCAAGGAAAGGGACCAAAAAATTTGAAGAAAATAAGAGAATAAAAGAGAATTGATTATCTAACAGACTTTGGGTGAATGTATATAAATAACAATTATTTAGTTCGTAGATGCTAATTAGGAGACCCAATGAAAATTCCTTAGAGTCTGTAACAAAAATTTAGGCGTTAAGAGGCATTATGTAAACTGATTGAGCAAATTAACCACCGAGTGCTAAGCATAACCAAAATATCTTTCTTTGGAAAATTATTGAAACTCACATCAGTTTAGACTTGGAGCACCTAATTATTTTCAGAATTTTCCACTCTATGCTATTCAAAGTTATTTTGAAAGTATTCCCTATTGGTCTATGTTGCTCATGCAATCAGTAATCAAATACTTAAAGGCTACGTTTATTTCGTAAAAAAATATAATATTTCTGGAAAATATTTTTCAAAAAGTTATTTTCCAAGAAAATCATTATTGTTTCCGGTGATTGACTGAAGCTTGTGCATGGGTAGTCAAGGAACCCAACACGAGCACTGAGCTCTAAAGCCGAGATCCTTGACTCTCTGGCAAGATCACAAGCAATGGTCTTGAATCCACAAAAACCCAACTTGAAAACTCGGTGCACATGCTTGACTACTTGTCACCCCCACCTCGGTCGATAATGGTTGGGCGCAAGTCCCCAATGCCTAGCCCTGGTCAATTGTGGCGATGCTTAGGACTCCAATATTGGAGCCCATGCTTGGGTCCATTGAGGCTAGGCCCCAAACTCGTTACCCTGGACTCAATCCCCATTGCCCAAGCTGTAGTGCATCAAAGTCGGGCCTAGGGCCTTGGCACTAACCCTCGAATCCATTGAGGCTAGGCCCCAATCCTTGAAGCCTAGGTCCAACGTAGATGGACCTTGGCAGGGGCTTTGGGGTCTTGGGCCTGGTCTTTATATTGCCGGGCCTAACATCCCAAACACTGGCATCAATGTCCCAGGCAAGGCATCAATGGACCTAGGCACATTAGCTAGGTTCTTGGGCATAGCCTAGATGGACCTAGGCCAAAGCACTTGGTTGCAAAGCTCGACCTCGATGGACCCAAGCCTAGGCACTAGGGACTCGACCACGCTACCAAGGGCCCGGGAACGTGCTTTAGGGTCCTGTTCCCAAGCCCAGAGTTTCTAATTGAACAGTCGATACCTAATCATATTTTGGACGACAATTTTTTATTTTTTCTTAAAAAATAAATCATTTTCCTGAATTTAAATTTTTGTGGAAAAATATTTTTCGTTGATTGGGAAAACATTTTATGTTGACTCATTTTCTTAAATAATTCAAATGACGGAAAATGTTTTTCGTGAAATAAAAAAAAATTCAAGTGTTCGCATTGATCCCCTTTATTTAAAGAGCTCCAACTCGTCATGAAACATCGGAATCAATCCATTCTCAATCGAGTTCGGAAGTAAGAAAGAATTAAAGAGGTTGTGGAAATAGCATTTATGCCGGTGTGTGCTGAGGGGAAAGGAGACTTTAAGCAAAAGCGGAACATGGCATACAAATTAGACAAACTATTCAAGTGAAAACATGGTGGATAAATGTTTAAATTCACATAAGCATAATGCCAAGACCTAACCGCGTAGGTAAATTTCTTTTATTTTTTTTTTCTTCTTTGATACGGACATTAAATTTTTCTTATCACATTAGTATGATATTCGATGATCCTTACGTCACCTTCTTTAAAAAAATTAATTTTTATTTTATTTTTATAAAAGAACTTTTAGCTTTTTAATTTTCCTTATCGAATTTAATTAATTTTGTGGGTAAAAAACTAGGATTTGTACAAAATGATGTCATTCTAGTCTTATACTCTATGCTTTAGTTAGAGTAAACGCCACGTAGAAAAGAAACAATAATTCAAAATGGCATGTCAATGTTTTCCTTAAGCTAAATTAACGGAAGGATTTGATTGCATCGATTTAACAAATTTTAAGGCTTGATTACACTTCATTAAAGTTTAAGGACTGCACTTTCGCAACAAGTTGTAGAATTTCCTGCGTATATATTTGTAAAATTAAGAGGGCTCCTTGGATGACCATAAAGGCAAGCCTACTGCTATTCATATTAATTTTTATTTTTTAAGCTTGATAAGGTGTATGCAACCCGACAAGCCTGAGGTTGCGTTTCTTGAAAATGAACCGAGGTCCGACCTTTTAGAGCAATATGTAGCGTTCAATGAACGTCTCTGTACATGAATAACCTCATGAGCAGTAATTGTTGACTCTAACATTTTGCAAATGTTTTTAGAGGATATCAAGGTGATAGAAGGAAGAAAAATAAGAAACTAGACATCTATCATATTGTATCGTCCTAGATAACTAGAATACATAAACTCATACAACTTTTTTTTTGGCAGGTCTATTTTTTAATATAGCAGGATATCACCCAAAGCTATTGGTTCATCGAATTAATATAAATGATGGATGCACCCAAGCTTGGTAGACTTAGGGCTGCAGTCAGGTTTCACGCCGTTGAAAATTACCTCGATACTGACAAGCACCTTGCGATGGTCAATCATGAAAACTAACGATTATCCGCCGATTCAGCTGATAATATAGCCCAAGTCTTTGTTGACTCTCCCTTCCTCAGGAAACATGTGCCGTGTTAATTACAACATATTCTAGTGAAAATGGAGAGGAGGCTTTACAAAGCAGCAGCTGAAGGAGATGTGGCTTCTTCGCTCGATTTGCTCAAAGACGATCCACTGATTCCTCATAGATGTATTGTGTTTGTTGAGAATACAACGGAAAATGAGTTTATTTATAGGCTATTCTAGAATTCTATCTAAAGCAACAAAAATATTGCAAAGTCAAATACAGTCAGTTATAATCAAGGAACATTGTGATACCTAATAATATCTCTAACATTACCCCCTCAAACTCAATGTGACATAGAAAAGGTCAGCTGAAGTTTGCAGAACAACTTTTGAAAATGTCTAAGTGAATGTGCATTAGTGAAGACATCACCCATCTAATCAATTGATGAAGTGGGGACAAGATGAATATGACAATCTATTTCAATATGGTTGGAACACTCATAGTAAACATTACTATGTGCTATCTGAATAGCACTCTGGTTATCTCAATAAATGATCGTCCCACCAAGATGGTGGACTCCCATGTCTTCTAATAACTACTGCAACCATAAAAAAATTTGGATGTTTTTTCAGCAAGAGCATGATATTCCTTTATGAAAAGAACTTTTGGCTATTAATTTTTCTCATCTAAATTTAATTAATATCTGGGGTATAAAGTTAGGGTTTAGGACTAGAATCATGTTGTTTTAGCTTTATACTTTATGTTTAGCATAAAATAAATGCCATGTTGGAGAGAAAAAATAATAATAAAAAAGCTATGTTGGCATATTTTTGTAGCTTAATTTATAAAATCAACAGAAGGGCTTGATTGCACTATTTGGCTAATTTATGATTTGGTTGCATTTTTTAAAGTTTAAAAATTCAATCATACTTTCCCTACAAGCCATAGAATTTTCAGCGCACTTATTGCTAACATATTTGAGGCTCATTGGTTGACCCGTAAAGGCAAAAGTGCTACTATTCAGATTAATTTTCTTTTCTTTTTTTAAAATTTTTTTTAACATTGTTAGGCAGATGAAACCCCACAGGTCCGAGGTTGCATTTCTTGGAAATGAACTGAGGTCCCCCTTTTGACTTATAGGTTGCATTCTATAAATGTCTCTGCATACAAGGATGACCGTAAAGAAAAATATAAGCAATACTATTGGTCAGCACAACTCCTTGTGCTGACCACGTGGTTTTTAAGTTTAAAAAAAAAAAAGATTAATGGGCAGCCCACGAAGCCTGACCGGGTTGCTGACCACGAGGTCAGACCATGGCGCTGATTACGGCAACTTGACCCCCTATACAAGGAGCCTTGCCATTTTGTTTTGAAGAAGAAGAGAGTAGAGCGGGGAGGAGAAAACGGTTTTCTCCAAAAGTGTGTGTGCGCATATCGAGCGTGCAAGAGTTGAGAGGAGGTAAAAAATTGTTTTCTTTGTTCTCACTCTTGTGATAAAAAAAATCGAAAGCACGGATTGTCATATTTACGAGATTGCTTGTACAATCAAAGGTGGTGATCCTCCACAAGTTTCATTTATTCGTTCTTCGTGTGATTGATGGTGCATCTGAATTGCAAGTCCAACGCTTGTAGGACTCAAACGGAAGAACATCCGAACCAATCCGTTTCAAGCACTCTTCAAGAGGTAATCCAAAAAACCCCTTCATTTAGTTTGATTTTTGTTGAAATGCACAAACGACACCCCTAGAGATACATGTATGGATTTAGTGTTGCTGCGTTTTTTATTTTATTTCTATCCGTACATGTTTCGTCAAAACCGAACAATTCATACTCTCCATTAATAAAAAAGCATGGGAATCCCGACATGGATTTTAAGGGGACAACGCTTCCTGAACATTAAAGGACTTTTTATAGTTTGAACCCATATTTTTTCATTTGGAGCTTGGGCTGCTTGGGCTTAGGTTCATAAATAGCTCATGTTATATATATGCTCTTTTTTCTATTGTAATGGAGGGACATAACAAGATATGCAAGCTGCTAATTATAGTAGAGCCATCTATTTTAAGGGTAAACCAAGATAAAATCTCATGTCTCGATTTCTCTTTCTCACTTTTACGCTTTACTTCATTTTAATTGTGCGTCGAATCCTAACTACAACCGTAACAATACATTGTACCTATTTTCATAATATTGCTAGCATTGGACTGGGTGCTATACTCATAAAAGATGCAACACCGTGTGAATGTACACAACAATCATTGTAGTCATCTACATCAAAGAAAGAACAAATCATGGTTTCTCTCGGGTTTCTTTGGAAATTTGAGGTATTGATCTGAACAGGTCAATTGTGAAAATTAATGAACAACCTCCGGTTCAACTGAGAATATAATCCAAGTCTTTGTTGACTCTTTACTTCCTCAGGTAACATGTGCCATGTTGATTATTACATAAGCTAGTCTTATGCTTCTATCAAGTTGCTGCGGAAGCATATAGAAAATAGCAAAGATCATCGTCTCGTATCGAACGGCCTCTTGCTAATTAGTGACGTATCCCTGTAATTTTTTTTTTTTTTGGGCTGATGACATTTTCAACAGCTTTAAACAATCTCCAATGTCAACTAAGGAGGGCTGCTGTTAAGGATGTTGATGTTCAACTAAGAAGGACTTGACTTTCTTGACCGTTCGTATAGCCAAAAGCCGCCGGCGTTTCAGAGCTTGAGGAGTGAAAATGGAGAGGAGGCTTTACAAAGCAGCAGCGGAAGGAGATGTGGCTTCTTTGCTCGATTTGCTCAAAGAGGATCCATTGATTCTTGATAGGTGTACCGCGTGGTCTTACGATGAGACTCCATTGCATTTAGCAGCGATGCTTGGACATGAGAAATTTGTTGACGAGATTCTGGATCGAAAACCAGAACTTGCAGGAGAGCTGGATTCTCGGAAATTATCCCCGCTGCACCTCGCGACAGCAAAAGGTTATCTGGGAGTAGTGAAGAAACTGTTGAGCGTGAATGCGGATATGTGCTACACTCGTGACAAATATGGTAGGAACCCTCTTCACGTTGCAGCGGTTAAAGGCCGAGTCGATGTTCTAAAGGAACTGGTTCGAGAGAGTCCTGATGCCGTACGTTGTAAGCTGGAGCATGGAGAGACTATACTGCATTTATGCGTGAAGCATAGTAATTTGGAAGCTCTGAAGCTTCTGGTGGAGACATTTGGAGATCATGAGTTTGTTAATTCAAAGAACGACCATGGTGACACGATATTGCACCTAGCTACTGCAGATAAGCAAACTGAGGTAAGTAGAAATGCACAAGTCCCCTCTTATAATATAAAGCACCTATAATCTCCACGGGCTTGTCGGGTATATCTCGAGTTGACCTTCTCGTAGAGTCCCTTGATGCATCCGGTCGTTGATCTGTGCAGACAATAGACTTCTTGATGTCTTGCACAGCAGTAAAAGCGAACTCTCTAAACGGGAACCGTCTGGCGGCATATGACATTTTGGAACAGAGTGGAATCGAGCCCATGAAGACGATGGCCTTACTTCCAAATGCAAACGATCAGAGAATCGCATTCCCAGTGCAGAAAAAAGGTTCGAAGAAGAATGTCAAGAAACAGTATGACTGGCTCGAAAGGAAAAAGAGCGCGCTGATGGTTGTCGCGTCTTTAACCGCGACAATGGCATTCCAAGTTGGTGTCAACCCTCCGGGTGGTTTCTGGCAAGACACTAACCAAGGTGACGCTTCGACAAAACAACATTATGCAGGATTTTCCATCATGGCCGACAATTACCCAGTAGGATACCCGCGTTTCTTGGCCATTAACACATTAGGCTTTCTCGCGTCCCTCAGCATCATCCTGTTACTCATGGGCGGCCTCCCTTTGAGGCGTAGGTTCTTCATGTGGATCCTGATGGTGATCATGTCGGTCGCCCTGACATCCATAGCGGCCATCTACGGTCTCTCGATAGTAGTCTTCTCGATAACCTTCTTCACGCCCTCTCACGAAAAGAAGGCGATCTACGAGATAATAGGGTGGGGAATCTTGGCGTGGGCTGGGTTGGCGGTTCTGCTTCTTGTCGGGCACACGATACGGCTGATGCGGATGGCAACTCGCAAAGTCAAGAAAATAGTCACTCGAAGTTCTGCCGCCTCGTTGGTCATGAACCAAGACAGCGTCTGATCAGGATGCTAGACCATATCGGTGTATGCGACAGCGCTTATGTTTTCAGAGTGGCCATGGTTCAATACGTATTTTAGATAAGCATGTTCACTGTCTAGATTAATTGCTGGTCTGGCTTGCTTGCTTGCTATGCGATTTACGTCAACATAATAATTTGAAGTTTTAGAATTCGAATTGCACGGTCACTACAAGTTTTGGAACCTCTTATATACTTATCCCATAATATATATATATATATATATATATATATATATATTCTTCTACTTCGTACTTCCAATTATCCCTTTTCTAAAATTTAAATTGAAAAGTTATTTTATAATAAAAGTTCATGCATGGTTACTGGAAAATTTATAAAAGACTGGAAATAGTCGCTATCCTTTTCACATTAAGTTTGATCATTGGTTACGTCGGCCAGTTGGGCAATTCATTCCCGCACCATGTTTTTTTGTTAAATTAAAATGCCTTTTTCCATGTCCGGGTTGAGATCTATTTAAACTGATTGAGCAAATTACCCATCGAGTGCTAAGCATCGCCAAAATATCTTTCTTTGGAAAATTATTGAAACTCACATTAGTTAAGACTTGGAGCACCTAATTATTTTCAGAATTTTGGACTCTATGATATTCAAAATTATTTTGAGAGTATTCCCTGTTGGTCTATGGTGCTCATGCAATCGGAAATCAAATACTTAAAGCCTCCGTTTATTTCGTAAAAAAAAATAATATTTTTTAAAAATATTTTTCGAAAAGTCATTTTTTAGGAAAATTGTTAGAATATGTCTCGAATTTGAGCCTGAAGCGAAAATTTGAATTTCGAAAATAAATATATCTTAATCTTGAAATTAAAGATAAGATTTGTTTTAAATATCATGGAAATCTATCTTGATGAAAATAGTGTGATATATTCTATTTGATATATTTCAAATCAAGATCCAGAACAATATTTATATTGGAGTTAAACTTTCCACATGAGATAAAAGACAAAATAGGAAAGTTAATCTTGATTTTCATTGACTGAAATTCCCTATTTTATTTCTCCAATATGTGTGTAGCTTATTTGCCTATATACAAGTCTGCCATTGTTGATAAGGAGATCATCAAGAAAGCGCCGTTTCGTCGAGTGCTTAGCAAGGGTTCATCTTAGTGGAATTATATCAAGAATTCAAGTGTTGAAGCAGAAAAATAAAATCTTGTTGTAAGATTTGTGTATTAATTCCTTTATGAGATTGAGAGATTATTTCGTTAGAAATTGAGACTAAACACTGCGTGCGTTTTTTAATGTAATTGGGGTTGAGAAACACTAAGAGTGTTTGAGTGACTTGAGTGATGTTTGTAATCTCTGTGTATAGCTTAATCTATAGTGGAATTCGTTGCTACTCTCTCCGTGGATGTAGGTCTGTACGACCAAACCACGTATATCTGGTGTCTGATTTATTTTCTTATTCTGTCTATTTATTGTTCGATCGCTTGTTTCGCGTAACAAAAATGATAATTGTTTCCGGTGGTTAGCTGAAGCTTGTGCATGGGTAGTCAAGGAACCCAACATAGGCATTGAACTCTAAAGCCTTGATCCTCGACTCTCAAGTAAGACCACAAGCAATGGTCTTGGATCCACAAAAATCGAGCCTGAGAACTCAGTACACGTGCTCAACTACTTGTCACCCCCATGTTGGTCAATAAAGGTTGGGCAAAAGTCCCCAAAGCCTAGGCTTAGTCAACTAAGGCAATGCCTGGGACTCCAATATCAGTGCTCGCGCCCAGGTCCATTGAGGTTGGGCCCCACTTGATGCCCTAGACTCGATCTCCATTGCTCGATCCTTGTCCATCAAAGTCGAGCTCATGACCTTGGCACTAATGCCTGAATCCATTGAGGCTGGGTCCCAATCCCCAAAGCTAGGGCTCGGCCTCAATGGACCTTGGCAGGGGCTATGGGGTCCTAGGCCTAACCTTGATATGATCGAGTCTGACATCCTAGGCAAGGCATCGATGTCCTAGGCAAGACATCAATGGATCTAGGCACGGCAGCCAAGATCTTGGGCATGGCCTAGATGGACCCAGCTGAAGCACTCGGTTCTAAGGCCCAACCTCGATGGACCCAAGCCCAGGCACCGAGGGCTTGGGAATGTACGTTATGTTCCCATTCCCAAGCGCTAATCCAAGAGCCTATACCTAATCATCTTTTGGATAGCGATTTCTGATTTTTTTTAAAAAAAATAAATTCATTTTCCTAAATTTAAGCTTTTGTGGGAAAACATTTTTTTGTTGATTAGGAAAACATTTTATGTTAACTCATTTTCTTAAGCGATTCAAATGACAGAAATTGTTTTTCGCGAAACAAAAAAAAAATCAATTGTTCGCATTTATCCCCTTTACTTAAAAAGCTCGTACTCCTCATGAAACATTGGAATCAATCCATTTTCAATCGAGTTCGTAAGTATGAAAGAATTAAAGAGGTTACGAAAATACCATTTATGCCGATGTATGTTGAGAGGAAAGGAGACTTTAAGCAAAAGCGGAACATGGCATACAAATTAGCCAAAGTATTCAAGTGAAAATATGGTGGATAAATGTTTAAATTCATATCAGCATATTGCAAAGCCTTAACCACGTAGGTAAATTTCTTTTCTTTTTTTTTTCTCCTTTGATACGGATATTTATTTTTTTCTTATCACATTCGTATGATATTGGATGATCCTCACGTCACCTTCTTTAAAAAAAAATTAAAATTTTTCTTTTTCTAAAAGAACTTTTAGCTTTTTAATTTTTCTTATCTAATTTAATTAATTTTTTTGGTAAAAAATTAGGATTTGTGCAAAATGGTGTCATTCTAGTCTTATACTTTATACTTTAGTTAGAATAAATGCCACTTAGAAAAGAGAGAATAATTCAAAATGGCATGTTGACATTTTTCTTAAGCGAAATTAACAGAAGGATTTGATTGTACCGATTTAACAAATTTTAGGGTTTGATAACACTTTATCAAAGTTTAAGAACTCAATCACACTTTCGTAACAAGGCGTAAAATTTCCAGCATACATATCTGTAAAATTTTGTAAGACTCCTTGGATGACTATAAAGGCAAGTCTGCTGCTATTCATATTAATTTTTATTTTTTAAGCTTGATAAGGTGTATGCAACCCGACAAGCCTGAGGTTGCGTTTCCTGGAAATGAACCGAGGTCCGACCTCTTAGAACTATATATGGCGTTCATTGAATACCTCTCTATACATAAATAACCTCGTAAGCAGCAATTGTTGACTCTAGCGTTTTGCAATTGTTTTTAGAGGATATCAAGGTGATAGAAGGAAGTAAAATAAGAAACTCGACATCTATCATATTGTATTGTCCTAGGTAACTAGAGTACATAAAATCATACAAATTAAACATTTTTTAATTGTGGTAGGTATAATGTTTAGTACAGCAGGATATCACCCAAAGGTATTGTTTTATCGAATTAATATAAATTGTGGATTCACCCGAGCCAGATAGATTTAATGCTGCAATCAAGTTTCTCATCAATAATGAGTTGAAAATTACCTTGGTACTGACAAGCACCTTGCGATGGTCAATCATGAAAACTAACGACTATCTGCCGGTTCAGCTGATAATATAATCCATGTCTTTGTTAATTCTCATTTCCTCATATAACATGTGCCATGTTAATTACTACATATTCTAGTCTTATATCAAGTTTCTAAGGGAGCATATAGAAGAAGATCATTGACTCGTGCCAAACGGCTTGTCACTAATCAGTGACGACGGTACCTCCAATTTTTTTTTTTTTTGGGCTGATGAATTTTTCAATGAATTTAAAGAATCTCCAATCTAACCTAGGGACGGTTGCTGTTGAGGATGCTGATGTTCGACTATGAAGCCTGGATTCGTTCCACAGCTTGAGGAGTGAAAATGGAGAGGAGGCTTTTACAAGCAGCAGCTGAAGGAGACGTGGCTTCTTTGCTCGATTTGCTCAAAGACGATTCACTGATTCTTGATTGACGTATTTTGTGTGTTGAGAATAGAGCAGAAAATGAGCCTATTTATAGGCTATTCCAGAATTTTATCAAAAGCAAGAAAATAGTATAATATCAAATACAGTCGATTACAATCATGGAAGATTATGACACCTAACAATATCTCTAACATCTTGCATGACAGCTCTTGAAAATGTCCAAATTAATGTGCCTTAGTGAAAACACTGGCTGTCTAATCAATCGATGAAGTGGAGACAAGATGAATAATACCACGAAGCATGTGACACCATTCGAACTGACAATCTCTTTCAATATGCTTGGTATGCTTATGAAAGCACTTTAGTTGTCGCAATAAATAATCGTTTCACCATTATAATAGACTTCCATGTCTTCTCATAACCACCGCAATCATAAAAAATTCGGATGTTGTGTCAGCAAGAGCATGATATTCTACTTTTGTACTCAATCGAGTAATAGCAATCTATTCTAGCTCTGCTAGGAAGGGAGTTTCCTAAGAAGAAGCAGTAGCTTTTAGTAGAGCAGCGATTAAGAGAGTCATCAGCCCAATCTGCATATGAATAAGCCGTCATTCCAAGGTTAAGTTTGCAAAAAAGTGAAGATCGTAAAATAAGGTACCTTTGGCATAGTGAAAAATAGATTTTTATTTTGTGGTGGGTCTGATTTTTAAGATAGCGGGATATCAACTAAGGTCATTGTTTTATCGAACTAATATAAATTATCGGAGCACCCGAGCTAGATAGACTTGAGTGTTTCACATCAATAATGAGTTGAAAATTCCCTCGATACGGATGAGCACTTTGTAATGGTCAAACCAGTGCGGGAATCTTTCTCACGAGAGAGATTTTTCTGGTTTGGTTTCAGGGAGCCTCAAAGAAATTTCAGAATAACGTTGAGAGTTTATCTCTGTACACTTCAAGCATGTTGTGCCTTCTCGTGTTTGCAAGTTTTACTTGTATTGTGAATTGCGATTCATGTTATCAGCGTTTCCACTACTGTTTTTTTCGGTCAAATATTTCCACTACCGTGACTCATCTCCCTTCTTCTATTACTATTCAGCATCAGATTTAGGTACGACATCTTGATTAGGCCGTTCCAATCCTTAAAGAAATGAATGCCTAAAAAATTTTTGTGGAACCACTATCAACTGTTCTAAAAATTTAAACTAATAGGTGGTGAAAGATTATTACATGAATATAAAGAGCATATCGGACTCATTATCAAGCGATATGAGATAACGATACTTTCAACACCTCCTCTCATGTGCAAACTGGATTACGAGCGGCACATGGAATTTGATTAATAGAGGATGGAGGCATAATCGCAAAAGGGAAAAGCTTAAGCTTTTGGAATAGTTGGTAGTAATCTTATAAAATCTCACATGGTATTAGAGTAGAAGATCTTGAATTTAAATCCTTCCAGCCCCCTATTTACCTCCCTAATGATATATTTCCATGCTTAGTACTAAGCAAAAAAAATCATACTAAGTACAAGGAGAGTGTTAGAATAATTAAATATTAGACCATGCCTTCTTCCAATAGCTTAAGCTTTTGGAATAGTTGGCAGTGGTCCTATAAAATCTCACAACACCTAATCCTAGGCCATAATTTGAGTCGTCCCATGCCCCATTCGATTATTCGGCCCCATGTACTAAGAATACCTAAGTTGCAATCGATGGTACATGCACAAAGGAATTCAATTTGGTGCGGCACATATCATATCCATAAAAATATGTTAGAATAATTAACCATTAAGCCATGTTTTCAGCTAACATCTTAAGTTTTTAGAACAATTGATAGTGGTCCCACAAAATTTTACATGATATCAAAGTAGATGGTCCTTAGTTCAAAACTTTCCAGGACCCATTTATCTCTCCAATTAAATATTTCCATGCTTAGTATTAGCAAAAAAAAAACACACACACACATTAAACATGAGAGAGAGTCCTGGAATAGTTAAATATTAAGCTACATTTGACAGTGGTTCCATAAAATCTCATATATCACAATGTACCTATTTTCGTAACGTTGTTGGCATTGGACTACACGCTATACTTGTAAAAGATGTTGCTGGCATTGGACTAGATGCGATTCTTGTAAAAGATGCCACAACCTGTAGGAATGTATACAACAGTCACTGTAGCCTCCTTTCTCCAAGAAAGAACAGATCATGGTTTGTCTCAGTTTCTTTGGACTCCAAATATATTAATATGAATAGGTCAATCATGAAAAGTAATGTATATCCACCGGTTGTGCTATTTTGATAATGTTGCTGGCATTGGACTAGATGCTATACTTGTAAGAGATGCCCTACCCTATGGGAATGTATACAACAGTCATTGTAGCCTCCTACCTTCAAGGAAGGACAGATCATGGTTTGTCTTAATTTCTTCATATTCCTGATATATTAATCTGAACAAGTCAATCATGAAAATTAATCTCTATTAACTGATTGTGCTACTAATATAATCCAAGTCTTTGTTGACTGTAACTTCCTCAGATAACATGTGCCATGATAATTACGGCATATCTTAAGTTATGTCTCAAGTTTAAGCTCATTATAAAATTTAATATTTTATTAGAGTCTACATTTGCTTTCTTTTTTTCTTTTGGAACGGTGGTGGTTTTGTAAATGTCTAAGTTTGACCAACACGAAACTTGGTAGCCCGGGTCTTCAATTGAAAAGAAAAGAGAAGACTTTTGACCGTACAAAAGCAAGTGGGACTCAGGGATATATGAGGAAATGAAGAAAAGAAAAACGAAGGGTTTTATGTGCTTGGGTTCTTTTTTCGAACATTGTGCCGCACAGGAAGACAAGAAGAGGAGCACGCCGCAAGAAGCCGCACAAATTGCAAAAAGCACGCACGGTGACATCCTATCGTGTGAAGCCAAGGTGCACGCCCGGTCACGTCCTGTTGTGCGAGAGGAGTCTTAAACGCGATAGTTTTTTTTTTTTTTTTGTGCTTTGTGAGTTTTTTTTATTTATATATATTCAATTGAGTTGTTTATTTATAAATAGTTTGAGTTTGGATAAAATTTAGACACAAGAAACACGAACGTATTGAGCGATTGTAATTTCGATTATCCGATTATAGTGAATTATTCTCGTTGGTTCTCCTTGTGAATATAGATATCGATGTTCGAATAGAACCACGTAATCTCTGGTGTCCTTTATTGTTCCTCGTTATTTTTTTTATATTTTTCTCATTAACTTAATTTGCAAGAACTTAATTAGTTTTCGTGTTAATATTACAACAGCATATTCTAGCCTTGCAAGTTGCTGCGGGAGCACATAGAAGAAGATAGTCGACTCGCATCGAATGGCTTCTCACAATCAGTGACGTGTCCCTACAATTTTATTTTGGGCTGATGACTTTTTCAGCAGATTTAGCGAATCTCCAAGGAAGGTTGCTACTGAGGACGTTGATGTTCGACTATGGAGGAGTTGACTTTCTTGGCCAATCTTATAGCCAAATGCTACAAGCAAAACGCGGTCATGAAGCCCGAGTGTCAGAGCTTGAAGAGCGAAAATGGAGAGGAGGCTTTACAAAGCAGCAGCTGGAGGAGATGTGGCTTCTTTGCTCGATTTGCTCAAAGACGATCCACTGATTCTTGATAGGTGTACCGCGTGGTCTTACGATGAGACTCCATTGCATGTAGCGGCGTTGCTTGGACATGAGAAATTCGTTGACGAGATTCTGGATCGGAAACCCGAGCTTGCAGGAGAGCTGGATTCTCGGAAATTATCATCGCTGCACCTCGCGGCAGCCAAAGGTAATCTTGGAGTAGTGAAGAAACTGTTGAGCGTGAATGCGGATATGTGCTACACTCGTGACAGATATGGTAGGAACCCTCTTCACGTTGCAGCTGTTAAAGGCCGAGTCGATGTTCTAAAGGAACTGGTTCAAGAGTGTCCCGATGCAGCACGTCATAAGGTGGAACATGGAGATACTATACTGCATTTATGCGTGAAGCATAGTAATTTGGAAGCTTTGAAGCTTCTGATGGAGACTGTTGGAGAGCATGAGTTCGTTAATTCAAAGAACGACGACGGCGACACTATATTGCACCTAGCTGCCGCAGATAAGCAAACTGAGGTTAGTAGAAAAGCACAAGTCCATTCTTATAGTATAAAGCACCTAAAATTGTCTTCTCTTTCGTATCTCCACGGGATCGTCGGTTTTATCTTAGGTTGACCTTCTTATATAGTTCCTTGATGCATCCGAGTGTTGATCTGTGCAGATAATAAATTTCTTGATGTCTTTTACACCAGTAGAAGCGAAATCCCTGAACCGGAACGGTCTGTCGGCATATGACCTTTTGGAACAGAGTGGAAATCCTGGAAGGCACATGGACAGCATGAACAACTTTTGTGAAGCGGGAATGTGGAATGCAAAAGTTCGTGATATCTCTAGGAGAGAAATCGAACTCATGACGGTGAGGGCCTTACCTCCAAATGCAGACGATGAGAGAATCGCATTCCCGGTGCAGCCAAAAGGTTCGAAGAAGAATATCAAGAGACAGTATGATTGGCTCGAAAGGAAAAAGAGTGCGCTCATGGTTGTCGCGTCTTTAACCGCGACAATGGCATTCCAAGTTGGTGTCAACCCGCCGGGTGGTTTCTGGCAAGACACTACCCAAGGTGACGGTTCGACAAATCCACACCAAGCTGGATTTTCCATCATGGCCGACAATTACCCGGTAGGATACTCGTGTTTCTTGGGTATAAACACATTAGGCTTTCTCGCGTCGCTCAGCATCATCCTGTTACTCGTGAGCGGCCTCCCTTTGAGGCGTAGGTTCTTCATGTGGATCCTGATGGTGATCATGTGGGTGGCCATCACATCCATAGCGTTCACCTACGTTCTCTCGATAGTAGTCTTCACACCCTCTCATGAAAAGAACTCGATCTACGAGATAATACGATTCGGAGTCCTTGGGTGGGCTGGATTGATGGTTCTGCTTCTCATCGGGCATACGACACGCCTGATATTGAAGGCGATTCGCAACATCAAGAAAGTAGTCACTCGGAGAAGATCTTCTGCCTCGCTAGTCATGCACCATGACAGCGTCTGATGAGGATGCTAGACCATATAGCAGTGTCTGCGACTGTGCTTATGTTTTCAGAGTAGCAATAGTTCAATACCTACTCTAGATAAGTTATGTAACCTGTCTAGACATATTGCAAGGCTGGCTTGCGTGCTATGCTATGCTATGCCGTGCTATTTGCATTAGCATAATAAGTTTCGATATATCAATGTACTTTTTAAAATTTTAGAACTCGATTGTACATTCATTATAAGTTTTAGAACTCTTGTGTACTTATCTCATAAAAAAAAGTTAGTCTTCTACTTCTTTCTTCTGATTATCACTTTCCTAGAATTTAAATTGAGAAGTTATTGTATAACAAAAGTTAATCCACAGGTATTGCAAAATATACAAAAGACTGGAAATTAATAGTAAAACTTATAGCTCTTTACCAAAAAAAAAAAATAGTAAAACTTATAGCAAATAAGGCGCTATTGTGTGCACATTAAGTTTGATCATCATTATGTCAATCGAAAAATTCATTCACGCGTCTTTTTTTTTTTCGGTCTCATAGATACGGTGAAACCGGCTGAAATAAAATTTGAAAATAAAGGGGCAACATTACGATCCTCACAAGGTATCGTGCCTCATAATCTTCGATCGTTAAATTAGAACGCAGCAAATCTCAGTGGTGGTACAATCGAACGTGGAAAGGGCCAAGCAGGGTGTGTCCGGAGATCATGGACTCACTCTAGGAAAGGATAAGGAAAGGGACAAAAAAAAAAAAAAGGAAGGAATTCCAAGCTAGCACGGCACAAAAAGCATCCGCAGAAGGACGGAGGTTCTAGCCTTCTAGGCGGGTCGGGTCAATGCAGTGACTTATCAAGTTCGAGGACGAAGATAATGGAAAAGGTAGATGCCCGAAGGACTTCATTGCTTCTCAATAACCTTTTTGACAGTATTGCAACAGTTTGATTTTTTTTTTTTTTTGGGGGGGGACCACCCACTGGTGGTCTTTTATTTGCTGCAATTTAATTTCTGTACCATCAAATCCCAGAATGGGTAGGTCGAGCCAAGGCCGAACCCCTTGTTGGAGGTTCTTTATTTACTGCAATTTAATTTCCTGCAATTTAATTTACTGTAATTTAATTTCTATACCATCAAACCTCAGAAATGGGTAGGCCAAGCCAAGGCCGAACCCCTCATTGGAGATTCTTTATTTACTGTAATTTAATTTCTGTACCATTAAGCCCTAGAATGGGTAGACCGAGCTAAAGCCGAACCCCTCGTTGAAGGCTCTTTATTTTCTGCAATTTAATTTCTGTACCATCAAACCCCAAAATGGGTAGACCGAGCTAAGGCCGAACCCCTCATTGGAGGTTCTTTATTTACCGCAATTTAATTTCTTTCCATTTAATTTCTATACCATCAAACTCCACAATGGGTAGGCCGAGCCAAGGCCGAACCCCTCGTTGGAGGTTCTTTATTTACCACAATTTTACTTTCAGCAATTTAATTTTTTGCACTATTAAACCCCAGAATGGGTAGGCCAAGCCTTCCATTGGAGGTCCTTTATTTGTTGCATTTACTTTCTGCAATTTAATTTCTGAATCATCAAACCCCAGAATGAGTAGGTCGAGCTATCTGCTAGAGGTCGCAGCACTGCACAGAAGTCGTTAGCTCACTCCCTCTTTCGGCTTTAGGGAATTTTTAATGCTTTGAAAATACTAAAAAAATGTTACTCACATGTATTTCATCTAAATAGTGAAAATACAAAAAGAGAACACCCCGCTAGAGCTTTAGGAGTAAACCAAGCCTGAGTTGCCAAAATTAGGATATCCATGGAATTAAGGTACCGAAAATGCATTAGTTTTAATTAACCGGTGTAACCAAGTCCCCAAACTCATAATCTCTGGTTCGTAGAAGTAATTTAGTTCTCCCGCAAATTTACTTAGGTTTCTAATCAACTTACCAAAAATGATTAGTGGGGACTCAAATTCTAAAATCATTCGAATAAAAATCAAAGTTGCGATTCGGTAGGGTTTGGGAGGGTCCGTATTAGGTTAGTTAATGTCATTAACCTGATAATTTGTTAACTTGGGAATTTTCCACCGATCGAAAATGTTTCGGGTCGTGACAGTTTGGCGACTCCGCTGAGGAATTGTTCTTAATTTTGGAAAAAATTTAAGAACCTAGTGAACTTAGGCCTGAAAAATTTCATGAAAATTCATTTGATTTAGCAATTGCTTGGAACTCATTCTATAGGTGTTATATGATTTTACAGATGAGAGTTATAAGAGGTGAAGTGTTTGACTAACCCATTTGTTTTGCAAGCTCGGTGTTGGGATTATTTGTTTAATTTCGCATATTTTTAGAAGTGCTGTTTTAATACAACTATTATGCATGTCTTGCATATTATGAGGATCACAACACCTACACACACAAGCGTCTAAACCTAAGTCGCGAAATTTTTCCTAGGTAATGTTGACACCTGACTTTTAATCATTTTCTATTTTTTTTCTTTAAAAAAAAATAAAATCTATAAAAATTTGCAAAATTAAAAAAATCAACTTTGGGGACCTTGTCCAAGCCTAGGAAATCAATTTTGACAAAAAAAATGATTTTCCATATTTTCGGTATTTTTCAGCATTATTTATTTATTTACTTATTTTCGAAAATTAATAGAAAATCCATAAAAATTTATAAAATTAAAAAAATCAACTTTGGGAACCTTATCCGAGCATAGGGAACCAATTTTCACCAAAAAAATAATTTTTTATATTTTTTGTATTTTTTTAGTATTTTTTTAGAAATTAGAAAAATATTTAATAAATAATAGCATTTGCGACCACAAAAATATGAAAAAGTGTCAGTTTTTTTCTTTTATTTTTCTCTCCATTTTGGTCAAAGAAAATCTACAAAAAAAAAATCAATCTGGAATCGGGAATTACTTTATTAATCCCATTTTCAGATTGATTGAAAAAATTATAGAAAATTCATTTTAGTGTCCTAAGTTTCGATTTTTGCATTGCTCGAGTCGTGACATTGTCCTCTAATAGTCCAAATTTTTCAATGGCTTGATGACACACTTTCCGTTGTTGCGTTCGATTTTCCGAATTCGATTTACCATTGGACAGGTCTCTCTCTTTCAACCTGAAATTGGAGCTAAATCAGCCAATTTTGTGATCTCCATATGCTGAATTTCTACATTTTCTCATTCTAATATGTGGATCTACAGCATAGCTTATCGTCTGTATCTGCCGCTTTACCATTTGAAGCTGAATTTTTTTTTTTAGCTTGGAGTCCTGCACGAATTTGAACCTCGTTTGCTAATTATTAGCTTTCATGTTGCGAGTGTTTTCACACGGTCGTTGCATGCTCTTTTTGATTTTCTACCTCTTCCTGCTACCATTGTCAAGTCCGCTTATTCCCAGTTCATACCTTGTGTTAGCCCTTGAACTTTGGATGTTCGCCATTATTGGCGAAAATGCGCAGCCTGCAGGTAATATGAGATGGGTAGTCCGTACAAAGTCTTCGAAACTGTGACTGTGTCCAGGATATTGGCTCTTCATGTTTTCCGTTTGTGCTGGTGCATCTTTCTTGAATTAAGGATGGCTTATGTGTTTGTGTACCATCGTGGGTCAATTCTTTTTATGTCTCTACTTACTGAGTGGTGTGTATTGAATTTGTTGCTTGGAAGGATCGAATGAAAAATTAGGCTTGGTACTCTGATTGGGGGTAAAGAATATAGTGAACGAAGATGAGTCGAGCAAGTGCAGCGTGGACCAAAACGACAAGGATGAGTGGAGTCCATGCGGTGAAGTCAAAGAATGACGAGGACATCTGCAAAGAAGAAGGCTGAAGAAGCGGACCCAAAGAACTCCATGGTAAGTCTCAATGCTGGCGGAGAAACTTCAGATGAACTGCCAGAGATCATCACAGAACCATTACTTGCTCCAGAGGATTCTCGGTGTTGGCAAGAAAAACACACACATTCTTCAAGATGAAAGAGAGGTTTGCAAGGCCATAATCTACATGGAAATCACTGCGAACAGGTTGCAAGGTGTGCTCGATAGACAGGACGCGATGAAGCAGAGCGGAATGTCGGGAAACATATATAATGGTCTGAACAATCTCACCAAATTGCTGAAGTTCACCTTGCCATTCCCCATGTGGTCACATCGGAGGCTTGTTGGACTGCAACGGTTGCAATCCTTGCGTGCCTTTCCTTTGTTATGGGCCCCGTTCAACTGCTCAAGCTCTGCGGCATTCCTTACATTTCGTGGCCTAGTTGGATTTGGTGACTTATTTGCATCACCATGGCCACAATGAGAAATTACCGTGGTACCGTGGCAAGGAAGGGATTTATCTAAGAGGAGGGCTCATGAGAGGGGGGCTCCCACAAGAATGCACCTAACTCAGGAGCTCTTCAACTCCATCTCCATCACCTCCACCATCAGCTCTACCACCTGAGATTTCACCCCCATCACCATTAGCAGCCCAACGAAGCCAAACCAGTTGAATCCTCACCATCTATATTAAACCCCTCCAGCGAAGGCCCTCTCAGATGGTTCTCTTCTCTAAATCCTCTGTTTCTCTGTCAATGGCCGCCAAAAACACATGGTGATGGTGGTGACTTGGTGCAATTTCTTCAAAGCACCGACATGAACAACCAAAGGAATAGCGCTGCTATGGTAATATCGCTGGAGATGAACTCGGCGTTGTCGCTGTTCATGCTTGACCAGTGCAAGCTAAATGTAGTTCTGGCCCGGGAAGCGCTCGAGCAAAGGGGAGGCTAATTACAGGGCTCTTGTCAAAGTCTTTCTGGGTCAAAAGTCGAGTCACATACGGCTAATCAAACAAGTTTATCACAGGGGATTCAAAAAGCGGTTGGAACAGGACACCACCAACGTGGTGAGACAGGAGGGTCGAAGAACATTGGCCCATGCCTTTATTCTCTTTGCTGAGGATCATCCAAGAAGTAAGGCGCCTGCCTCAGCTTCAGCTTCACTATCAGTGCATGAATATGTGAGTTGCGTGAAGAGCGAATATGTTGCAAGAGTGAGAAGTCGCATGCCTGAGCGAGATCTGTTCGACGAAGAGTGCAATGCGCCTTTGATTTCTGTCTGTGTTTCATTAGCTGGTCATTTCTTTTCCAATTTTCTCTCTCTTGTCTTTGCTGTTTGCCTTCTGCTTGAATTGATGTTTGGACTCTCGACCTATTTCTCTATCTGCTGGGTTTCCTGTTGTGTGATTAACGTTGCTGTGCTTGAGTTGAGCCTTATTGCAGGATTGTCTTTACGTGGCTGGGTTTTTCCCTGTTTTAATGGCGTTTTTTGGGTATTTTTTTTCTTTAGGGTGTTTTGTGGTCGAATTCTCTCAGGTTGTTATAATATTGAACCGAAGTAACATTATGGGGGTTGGTTGGGTTGAAGGGTAGAGCAGTCATTTCTTCTTGGTTTTACCCCTTCTTTTGCTATCCTTTATAAGGTAAAAAGTTCCTAACTATACGCAAATTGACAGTCTCGGGCCCCTTAAACATTTGTTTGGATTCTTGTTTTCATGTCAATAATAATTATTTTAGGTCTGCTATCGATGAAGGTAGTTGCCATTCAGGAGCTGAGAACTACAAAATTTAATCTTTTCTTGCCCGTACTCACTTTCATTTGTCTATTTGATTTATGGGGTTTGTCTTGAGTATTGCAATTAGGGGGCAATTCGTCTTAGTAAGTGTCTGGAAGACGTTTTTTAGGAGGGTTAAACATTCAGATTTTGTGCTAGTATTAATTTGTCATACTTCAGGTTTGGGTTTGAAATTATCTAAATTTATTATGGATGGAAAATGTACACTCACACATTAAAGGGAGCGTTCGTGATAAGTTTGGCCACGCTTGGTGTTTTGGAATAAAATTGAACCTCTCTCAAGGTCATTAAAAAGGGCTTAGTCCAAGTTCGTCTTTTGGGTCTAAGACTAGCTCATGGCTCAAGTTAGGCTACCATGGCACGGGTCGGGCCCATCCGACTAGGCCCAAATCACATTTTTATAATAAAAAATAACAATAATAAAAATAATAATAATAAAGATTAACAAAAAAAATTAAAAAAATTAATTAAATAAATAATAATAATAATAATAATAATAATAATCAGAAAACGATTAAAAATCCAAAAAAAGAGAGAAAAGTAAATTTCGTAAGAAAAAGAAATAAAAATAATAATAAATAAATAATAAATAAATAAAAATTAATTTAAAAAATTTAAAAAAAATCCCAAAAAAATTCCAATAATTCCCAAGAACCTAAAAAAAATTAGGAAAAGGTCGTTTTAACTGACCAATCTTATTTTCAATAGTTTTTGCCCTCCCGATCTTTCTAAAATGACGATTTTGCCCCTTTTGTGTAAATTGTCTCGAAAAATTCAGAAAATTCAGAAAAGCCTCAGAAATTAGGAAACGAGTCATTTCGACTAACCAATCCTATTTTTGGTGAATTCTCACCCTGATCTTTTCAAAATAACGATTTTGCCCCTCTTGGACAAAACGTCTCGAAAAATTCCAAAAAATTCTCAGAAATTGTGGAAAATAAGGAATGACCACATTCAACTGGTTTAACCCGTTTCCACTTCCCAATCCTTGAAAGATGACCATTTTGTCCTTCTGGTCAATTTGACCCAAATCTTTCCGTGTCATCCCGAATGATTTTTCATGAAATTGGTACCGAAAGGGCGTTGGAGTAATTTAACGTAACCAAGTCCCCGAACTCATTTTCTCTGGTTCACAGAAATAAATTAATTCTCCTGCTAATTTATTTAGGTTTCTAATCGACCTACCAAGAATGATTAATGGCGACTCCAAATACTAAAATCACTCAAATAAAAACCAAAGTTGCAATTCAATAGGGCTTGGGAGGGTCCGTATTAGGTTAGTTAGTTTCATTAAACTGATAATCCGTTTACCCGACCGAAAAGCTTTCGGGTTGCGACAGGTAACCATAGATAAGGATCGAATATGCAAAGCTCTTGCATTTGATTGCGCTTGGGTTGACCATATTTGATCCCGCTCATTATCTGAATTGACAATTCTTACCACTTGTTGTTTGATTGCGTTGGAGGGTAAGGTTGTCAATTCAGATAGTGGGGACCTTTTAGGTCCATACCCTGTCTCTCCTTTTTATTTTTTAGAGTCCACTCCTCACTTGACTCATGCGCATGTCTATGTGATTTGCACTCTTTCAAGGTAAAAGTAAGTTCTCTAACTTTATCTTGTATTTATTTTTAGTCGGTCCATGCTAGGTGTCAGTTAGATTTTGAACTTAACATCATGACCATTTTTTTTCAAAAGAAAATAAAAATAAAATTTGTGCCCTATTTCTTAAAAAAATTTCTGAAAAAAATGGAATGCGAAAAAATCCCTTTATGGAATTTTGTTGACCAATAAAGGATTTTTGTCATATCTTTTCTACTTCAATAGAAATGAGATTTTCTTAATAAATTTGCCCCTGAAAATTCATTTTGATAAAAAGGAAAAATTCCTTCGGAAAATTTGATAAATGTCAAGATATTTTATCACATTTTTCTAGTTATAAAAATCTGCAAGAAAATTCCTTTTGAGAAATTCACATGTGTCCTCCTAAGAAAATTTAATCTAATTTCTCAACAAAATGGAAAAATAAAATTGGACTAATATAGGAGCCATGGACCGACCTCTCTTGGTTCACGTATTCATTATTTTCTCTGCTTTTGCAGGAAATCATAGGTACTCCTGGCGAAAGCAAAATTAAGTTTAACAATACACTAGGAATAATATTTAGAAATACGAAAGATCGAAAAAATGCCAATGTTTTAACCGTTAATCCTGGGGGCAAGTGAGGAGGTCAATCCTCCCGGAGTCAAAAACGTGTCCATTAGTGAGCACATACGGACTATGTATTTTGATGGGGTAGTGAATGTATTCGGATCAGACATGGAGGCATTTTTAATGTATTGGATGGATTCTTGTATTTTTGTTGAAAAGATATAGATTATGTAATCAGAGCCCATGAAACAAGTGTATTAACACGACCTTGTAATGCCTTCCTGATTGAATCAACCAAAGGCCCGCCTTTTAACTTCGTCAGATTCGAATCACGTAGAGGACTTCGAGAGGGCCGATGCTTTATTATTAAGTATGGTCCACAGGCATTTCTTCCGATGCTATAGGCGACCGACATATACAAGTGGGCACCAAAAGAGACAAGCACGAGTGAAGTGGGGCACGCAACAGGTGGCCCGGTTTATTTACTAGCACACTAATCGAATTGTTGACACTTGATTTTTGGCTAGTTTTATTTTCATAATTTTTTTTAGAAAATCCATAAAAATTTACAAAATTGAAAAATGAACTTTGAAGATCTTGGCCTAGCCTAGGGAATCAATTTTGAGCAAAAAATAATTTTTCATATTTTGAGCATTTTCCTGCATTTTATTTTCGAAAATTCATAAAAAAAAATTAATAAAAAAGAGAAAATTAAAAAATAAACTTTGGAGACCTCACCCTAGCCTAGGGGACCAATTTTGAGTAAAAAATAATATTCCTTATTTTTGGCATTTTAAATATTTTTCAGTAAATAGGAAAATAATGGAAAATTAAAAAAAAGTATTTGAGGCCAGAAAATTGCAAAACAAAAAGTCAATATTTTTATTTTAATTTTCTCTTCATTTTCCTAAATAAATTTTGAAAAATTAAATTTGGAATTTAGGGTTCCTTTGTTAATTTCATTTTTCAGATTATTTAAATAATTTTAGAAATTCCATTTTAGCTTTGTAATTTTCCATTTTCATATTTTTAGAGTCGTTTCATCCTCTGCTATTTTTAAAAATTAAAATCCAGTCCAAAAGCCTACAGAATTGTCCAATTTCGCTAAAAAAAGACTAGAACGCAATTTTTGATTTTTCAAATTAGTCCCTAAAAACACTTAAAATGCAATTAAAAATTTTCTATGGACTAAATTGAAAATAGGGCATTGTCTCCCCCTAGATTTTGACCTCCTGAATCTATTGGTGGCATCAATTTTTGCAAAAAAGGACATTAAGACTTTGGATTTTGCAAGACGGGTCCTCGGGTTAAACTTGAAATTTGGGTTTTTCATGCAAATTGTTTGCAAGTTTCAGATAAAAAAACCATTTCTCGATACAAATTACCCCAGAATCCAATTTTGGCATCCATTTTGGGGAATTCCCGTGAAATTAGGGTGAATTTATGATTTTCTATCGAGTTGGGTCAATCGGGTTGAGTTAACCTGACCCGGTCAACCCAATTGACCCGAAAAATATCCAAAACCAAACTCTGGTTCTGTTTCTGGCGCGAAATGCTCGGGAGGGGAAGATCCAGAGAGATTGAGTTTAGTTTTGATCTCGATAGGATGCTATGAATCACTAACAGATTGGATTCGAATGGTTGAGAAAAATCCGTGAGAGATTACAGTGCTAGAGAGAGGAATTGGGAGTCTTTTTAAACAACAAGGGACGAGAGAGAGAGGGGAGCAAAAAAAAAAGGAGGAGACTGTGAGCATTCGGGCCGGCAACTGAGAGCTAATCAAGTTGGAAATCACCTCAGGAAGTTCGCCTGAGTTCTGAGGAAACGTTTGGCGTCATTTTAGAGCTCATTGGTACTGATAAAGGTGAGTTTTTGAACTCGAGCTCAGCTCGGTGCTTCAATGGCAATTTCCTAATCTAGCCATGATTTTTGCCCATTTTGTGTGCGTTTTGCTTCCTTTATGTCACTGATCACGTTCGCATCTCTGTCTTGCATTGATATCGCGCGTAAACCCCGAGCTGAATCTTCAACCCTAGCTCATCCTGTCATGACTCGGTTAGGTTAATTTGGCGATTTAGAGCCTAATCGGAGCCCCAGGTAAGCCTCCTGAACTCCTTATGATACTTTCCCATGATGGAATTACATGGTTATGCTCTGTATTGTATGTTAGGCTCGTCACGATTTTTCTTTGTGAAAGCCTCAATTGCCATGTTTTAGTCGATAGATTCATCTGAAATTTCGATATGTTGATCGAGAAAGGATTAGGGTTTGATCAGAGTTGAAAATGGGTCGACCGAAGTCGATTTCATCGTCGGATCGTCACCGGCGAACAACGACCGTCCGTCTGGTTTTGGCTGGAGGAGGACGACGAAGTCCAGTCAGCCATTGACTTGATCAAAAAGTTAACGTGGAGATGACGTGGCAGAACACGTCATGTGCCACATCATCAGGTTGATCGAGTCAAATACCGACGTGGATACCTCGTCGGCATAGTATATTATAATAGTGTGAGAGGCCAAGACAAATCCAACGGTGAAGGATTAGCCACGTGTCGAGATCACGGATTTTCTAAGAATAAAGCATGTTAATTTTGCCTTTTAAATCGGACGGCTAGGATTTGGCCTTAGATCTGATCTCGGCCGCCAGTTTAGTATGAAGAATGGGCAACCGGGATATTGACACGTGGTGAGTCGTAGGCCGTAGGATTAGAAGCAGGCGGAATTTAACTAAAAATAGAACAAAAAAATAAAAAAAAAGTTCAAAAAATTCAAAAATTCTCCCTAAAACTACGTCGTTTTGAATCGGGTCTGAAATAGTGTGCCTCGGGTTGGTTTAGCCTAGTGGGCCTGGTCCATCTGACCCAGATACGGTGTCGTTTCGAAATAGATAAAAATAACAAAAAAATTCAAAATATATATAAACGGATACGGTGTCGTTTCGGTTTTAGATTAGGATTGGGCTAGTTGGGCCGGGTTAATCCAACCCGGCCCGTGGAATTAAAAATAATAGTAATAAATTAGATAGAAATAAAATAATGATAAAGAAATAACAGAAAATAAAAAATTAGCGAAAATCATGAAAAAAATTTAAATAAAATTGAAACAAATCTAGAAAAATTCGCAAAAAATTCTGAAAATTAAGGGAAAATCATGTCCAATTAGTCTGATCTATTTTCACATTTTTGACCCCCAGAACCTTAGGAAATTACCATTTTGCCCCTCTGGTGGATTTGGCCCAAATTCTCCCAAATCATCCCTGAACTTAGCTGGCTTTCTTCCTAGGTTTCTGAGACTCTACTAGGCTTGTCTTGGCTTGATTTGATGCGATTTTGCTTTGAATTGATTCCTTGATTGAGCAATTATTTCTTATGGTTGTGATTGATAGGTTACCTTCCTCACTCGCATGAACCCCTTAGATCTTTAGGACTCCCTCCATCTAGAAAACACCTACATGAATTCCTTATCATAAAAAAATCACTCAACCTAGGTACCGAAAGGGCGTCGATAACAATATTGACGTAACTAAGTCCCTGAATCTTGATCTCTGGTTTTTGTAGAATCGAGCGATCTCTCCCCATCGTTCGATAGGGTTTCCAATCATACCCTCCAATAAATGATTGGTTGCGACTCTAATGGCATTCACACCGCTCACATGTCACCCGACCATACTAAGGTCGACCTCGATTTAAAATTTTCCTGACGCGATTTGGTATAAGTCTGGGAGGGCCCTAGCTAAGCCTAGATATCAAAATGGGCCTAGCAATCCATTAACTCTCTCGGGATCCGAAAATCTCGGGAGGGTCGCAATAGACTAGCGACTCCGTTGGGAACTTGGTTTTAACCCATTAGAGGACTTGAGCCGATTAAAAAGTTGGGTACTTTCTAACATATTTTTCTACAAGCGCTCTTTAAGGTGAGGTAAGTCCACTAATCAAATGTGTTAGATGTTTTTGCAGATGGGAGTTATAAGGGGAGGAGTGATTGCTAACATGTTTTATACAGGGTTAGAGTTTGAGGTTGTTTGTTTATTTTCTACAAATTAGAAGCGCTGTTTGATATCAACTGCTGTGCATGTCCTGCATACTTTGAGGATCACGACACATGCATACACAAGCGCTTAAACCCAAGCCGCGAAACACTCTTCTTAGGTCGCCATAGATAGGGATCGATATGCAAAGCCTTAGCGTTTGATTGCGCTCAGGTTAACCATATTTGATCCCGCTCGCTATCTGAATTGATGATTTTTCCCACTTGACGCTTGATCGCGCTTGTGGGCAAAGTCGTTGAATCAGATAGTGGGAGCCTTTTTAGGTCTATACCCTGCCCCTTCTTTTATTTTCTAGAGTCAATTTCTCACTTGTCTCATGCGCATATGAATTAGTCGGTTGGTATACCTAAAATCAAAAATAAAAGGGTCTGGTTGGTAACATCTTATAGTCACGAAGACCCGCAGTAGGACGCGAAAACTGAGGATGGAGAACGAAGAACTGACCCCTAGAGTGGCTAACCTCGAAAGCCATATCAACATGATGGCCGGCATGATGGCGGAAATGAAATCGATGACGACAGCCGCCTAAGGAAAGTCCCAAAGTGCACCCGAAGTTAATCACAGTTCGTCCACCGACTCCGACACCAACCAGACCACCAGCACCGGATTCGAAAAGGAAGTACCCCATAAAACCCCTCCACTTGTGATCGACCTAGAGAAGGAGAAGAAGGAGAAACTCATAGTTAAGACCGAGGAAGGCGCGAGGAAGCTCGCGAAGATCGAAGAATGCTTGAGTAGCCAGGGTTACAAACTGACTAGGTTCGACAAGATTTCACCATTCACTAAGATAGAAGTCTCGGTTGGGTACAAGGAGCCGGAGTTCGTAAGGAACTACGACGGGACGAGCTGTCCCTAGGCTCACTTGAGATACTATCTACGCAAAATGGCGCATTACTCGAACTATATCCCATTGCTCATGAATACCTTTCAAGAGAGTTTATCACGCGCTGAACTAGCATGGTTTATCAAGCTCGACATGGAAGAGTACGACAGCTGGGAAGAGCTGGCAGAAGAGTTCCTCCACCAGTACAAGTTTAATACCGCCACGGCGCTGACTAGGGAAGATCTGTTGAGAACCACGAAAAGGAGAAGCGAGACGATACACACCTTCGCTCAGAGGTGGCGGGCTATAGCCACCCAGGTTAAACCAACCATTCCGGACGAAGAATTAGTTGACCTGTTCTTGAAGCGAAAATTCACTAATAGTTCAAAAATCAGTCAATTCATTCAACTTTACGTCGTTTTTTATGAATAGTAACTTTAATAATTGACCTCAAGGATAATATATACTCTCTCTCTCTCTCACTCCTCTCTTTTTCCCTCTCTCACCAGCATATTCTCTCTCTTTTCTCTCTCTAGCTCTCAGCTCTCTCTCTCGACTCCAGATTCTGCCGCCCACTTTTACCGGCCGTCGACAAAAATCCCATCATTGGATTTTCGTGATTTTGGATATGTGGTAGTCCTATCCAAGATAAGTTCACAGAAATTTGTTTCAGTTAGATCTGATATGATTTGAGACTCCGTTCAAGCGTTCTCGTTGTGGTCGTCAAAAACTATTTTCTATAGCCAGTTTTGTGTTTTGCTTGCTGTTGAAATATTCTGACCTTGGCGACTTAGGGAGCTTATATTCATGTTATAATCTTGTTGTCTAGCTTGATTTGGCTTTGGTTTAGCCCTTGATCAGCCCCGGTTTAGACTAAATCCATCGGAATCTGTCGTCGTCGTTGTCGCCGTACACCGCCGGTTACCACCGCTTCTCAACCATATCCTCAACCCTGTTTCAACTTTGTTTAGGTAAGTTAAACCTCTAGACTTCACTCATGATGTTAGACATGCCATGGATTAGCTCTAGGGACAGATTCGTGGTAAATCAATTTAAAAAATTTTATGGAATCAGTGTTTATTTGAGGCGATCGAATTTATGGTGGGCTATGGTGAATTGATTGAGCTTGAAATGTTGCTGTCCTTGTTTAATAGAGGTTGATATGGATGGTTGACGTGGGTCCTAGGAGAATCGAGTGCCGAAAAATGAGTTTTTGGAGCATTTTCTACAAAAAACGGGCCAAATAGTAATTTGAAATCGCTATTCACGAACCCTGTGTACCGTTCATGAGTTGCCACGTTTAATTATGGTCTGAGAATGACAAGTCTTATGTGTCCATGTGTGTTGATTTGATGACTTCGATTTTTAACATGGACTTTTTTTTCATAAGAATGTGACAATTTGGGTTCGTAAAATGAGTTGATTGACTTGGCCATTTGGTCGGAAATGTGGATTGAATATTTAGAATCGTATTTGAAATGTGGCCTAACATACTTGGCTGATAATAAATAAATTTAAAGGATTTTATTGCCTGAAAGGCGATTGCGATGGTTTTTGCATGTTTGATTGCATATCATCTGTGACTTGGCGTATACGTAGCCATAATATTACCTAGCATAAAATGTAACCACTGAGGCGGAATACATAGCCATAGAGGATGCCTTGATGTACCTGTACGACATGGGAAATTGGAGAAATAAGTGTGCCGACTTGAGGTGTCTATATGACACGGGTCAAGGCACAGTGTGCCTTAATGCGTTTGACGTAGGGTAGCTGGAGCGATAAGGTGCCAACTTAAGGTGTCCCATATGTGCATTGAGGCACAGACCTGAAACGTCTACGACACGGGTCAGATCTGATACGCCTATATGATACGGGTCAAATTGGTTTTCAAGCTAAGGCTTAAGATTGAGTATGCATACATAAGTGATTGCTATGATTGTCTTGCATTGGACATGTTTTTAATTGAAAGTTTAATTGCCTTTATCGAGCCATTAACTGGTTGTGTTACTTTTGTGTTATCTGAATTTTGTGTGGTCCCAAATTGGACATGTTATAAACGGTTTACATGCTTGGCCACTTTGTGGCGAGTTTTCTAAATATGAACTGTTTTGAGATAATCAAATTTGGCTTAGTGATTTTGAGTGCTTGAGTTTGGACCTAAGAGTTTGGTTTGGATTTGTTTGGCGTCCTAAGGAAGCGATTAAGGGTTAGCTTGCTAAGATTTGTTTTCATAAATGATTTCCCTTTTGTCAGATCCCAGACCACCGCAATAAATATCATCTCGGTAAGACAGGAGACCCCAATGGATATTGGTACCACGACTCAGTCTTTCTCTAGACCAGATGGTGAGACGGATGACGATGAGTAGAGTTGAGGTAGAAGCCCTTTTGTAGAAATTTGTATGGTTTGCAAGTTAATGGAGGAAGGAACTACCGACCTAAGCCCCTTTTTATTGTAAAGGTCAATCAACGAGATGTCATGAAGTGCTGAAAGTTTTGAATTGTGTATATGACGTTATCCTGACAGTTGTATAAAAAGGGCATGCAATATATGAAATGTGGTTTGTTGTAATATAAAGGTTTAGGTTTACTATACCTTATTGAACTGTCTCTCTTTACCCTTTCCTGTGTATATGTTGGGAGGAGTTTATTTCCGTTGTGACAGGAACTCTGAGGTCATTTGGTTTACGGTGAGTTTCCTGGGCCGTCGTGGTTGTTAACCAATTGATCGTACATGTATGACAGGGATGTCGCGTGACTCGTGGGTTCGGAACGTGACATGGCTTGTATGTAATCACAACTCTTTATCGAAGAGAACAAACCTTGGTCCGGCCTTGTTTAAAGAGAGTGTTGATAGTTTACCGGTTTCATTGGACTGCCTAGGAACCGAACCGAACAGGTCGTCCAGTCCCCAATTTGAGAACCATGATTATCAAATCGAACCAAGAACCAATCATGCCTAATTAGTATAGTGTTGCTAGGTTACACTAACCTTGTTTCCATGACTGATGTAATGTAATATGTTTCCACTTGAATAGTTGTATCAATATAATGAAGACTAATATTATTATAAAGGTGAGCGCAACAACAGAAGAGGTGTATTTCTGTACTTAGAGTTTTGATTATGTATACTAAAATAAAATTGGGTACATCAATTAAGGCTTAATTATCTCTTCTATAAAGATGCAAGGTTCATGTTATGACATGTTAATCACAATTGCTTGTCGGCCCAGGATTTTCGCCCTTTTGATATATTCAACCATCACTTAAATAATAAGACATAAAGGTGTTGGCCATAAAATTTCCTAAGAAGTATTAATTGACTCGCGATAATGAGATCACAATTACAAAAATCATATAGCAAAATTAATCTTTAAAATGTGTGAAATTACTAATCACCACCAAATTTCATCATTTAATGAATAAGGTTTTGTAGGCATACTAGACTAAATCAATGGTAATCATCACTTCATATAAGGGAAATAATTTTTCTTCTTAAAAATTAGAACTTAAATGTACGAATGAATAGATTCAGAAATCGATTGTGTCTTTTAGGGCGCGCATGACAACACTTATGCTCTAAAAAGCAACTTATGCTTCTAAGTAGAATTTGATTTTTTAACTTCTGGAGAGAATTAATTTTTTTTATCTCTCCAAAACTACTTCTGGAACAAATAAAAAAAAAGTTCCAGAGGTGAAAAAATGAAATTGTGTAACCAAATGGATTTTTGATTTAAAAGTTGTGTTACCAAATAGATTTCTACTTTAAAAGCACTTTTAAAGTAGAAATTCTACTTCATAAGTGGTTTTTTTCTTTATATAAGTAAATAATATTGATCCGAAAACCGCAAGTTACAAAACAAAAAACCCGACCGTCATGCCCCGATCCCACAAGCCTCGCGACACCCCTGTCATACCTATATGATCGAATGGTTCACAAAAATGATGGCCCAGAAAACTCGCCGTAACCAAACGACCTCAAAGTTCTTTAGGCAACGAAAACAAGCTCCTTTGATCACATATACAAAAAGGATAAATAGAAAGAAAAATTAAACCTTTATAGCAAGCCAAACCTTACATTACATCTCATATACAATATTCACATACAACCGATAGGATGACGTTGCCTATACACAAATCAAAACTTCAGTCACCCTACTCCATACATCCATGCTATATACATGTAGGGTTGCCACTGCTTTCTTCCCATATCTACCTATACGGTACTCTTATATCTTATGTACATCCTTCCATCTGGTTCCAAAAATGACTGAGTCGTAATCTTGATTTCCTTCGGGATCCCCTACCTTGTCGGTATTGCATTCATCGCGGGGGTCGGGGTTCTGAAAGTAGAAAAATCATCTATGAGAACAAATCTCAACAAGTTAACCTATAATCCCCTCCTTAGGACGCCAAACAAATCCAAACTAAACTCTCAAGTCCTAACTCAAGCACTCAAAATCACTAGGCCAAATTCGATTGCCTCAAAGCAGTTCAAATTTAGAAAACTTGTCATAGAGTGGCTAAGCATGTAAACTGTTTATAACAGGTTCAATCTGTGACCACACAAAATCCAAATAACACAACGAGTTAATGGCTCAATAAAGTCAATTAAACTTTCTCTTAAAAACACGTCCAATCCAGGACAATCATAGCAATCACTCACACATGAATACTCAATCTTGAGCCTCAGCTTGAAAGCCAATTTGACCCGTGTCATATAAGTGCATTAGGTCCGACCCGTGTCATAGACACCTCAGGTCTGTGCCTTAACCCGCGTATGAGACACCTCAGGTTGGCACTTTATTGCTCTAGCTAACCCGCGTCAAACGCATTAGGGCGTACCGTGCCTCGACCGGTGTCATATAGACACCTTAAGTCGGCACATTTATCTCTCCAATTCCCTATGTCATAAAGGTGCCTCAAGGCTATCCTCTCACTGTGCCTCGACTCATGTCATATAGGTATCTCAGGTTGGCATACTTATCTCTCCAATTCCCCGTGTCTTATAGGCACCTCATGACCATTCTCCATGGCTACATATTTACCAAGCCACATATGATATGCAATCAAGCATGCGAAAACCGTCGCACTTACTTTTCAGGCAATAAGATCCTTTAAATTCATTTGGACAGAAATCATCGACCAAGTACGTTGGACCACATTTCAAATACGAGTCCAAATATTCAATCAGACATATGAAACAATGCCAATTTTTTAATGGGAAAACACCTTGGCCAAGTACGTTAGGCCACAACTTAAAACATGTGCCCAAATATATCTGTCCACATGACCAACACAATGGCCAAGCCAATCAATTTATTTCATGTAAAAATGCCCAATTTCTCATGTGGGACAGAAAATGACCAAATAATTAATTCCAAGCATACGTGGATAATCTCTAAATATTATTTTGAATATGAACACGGGGCCCAAATATTTGAAATAGTAATATAAAATATTGCTCGGGCTCGGTTTTGCATAAAATCCTCCAAAATATATTTTTCGGTATTCCAACCACACGGGACCCACAAAACTTGTCATTTTCAAAACAAAATTAAATTAAGCAGCATGTGAACAGTGTTCGACGGTCGTGAACAGTGACTTCCAACATACTATTTGGCCCGTTTTTGAATAAAAGTCCCAAAAATCCATTGTTTGATACTTGAACCTCGTGGAACCCACATCAACCACCTCAAACAGCCTTATTCAAATAGGGACAGCAATATTTCATGAACTCATAGCATATTCACGGCCCCATAGAATTTAATTTTCTCAAAATACGCCGATTATAGCAGATTTTTTTAAACCGATTTACCGCAAATCGGTCCCTAGAGCTAATCCATGGCAAGCTTAACATCATGAGTGAAGTGTAGAGGTTTAACTTACCTAAACGAAGTTGAAACAGGACTAAGGATGTGGCTGAGAAGCGGTAATGATCGGCGGTGCACGGTGGCGATGACGGATTCCGATGGGCTTAGTCCAAACTAGGGCTGATCAAGAGCTAAACCGAGGCCAAATTAAGCTAGAATGCAATTTTATGATATGAATATGGGTTCTAGGAACAGCTGAGATTGATATATATCAACGGGAACCAAAATTAAAAATCTGGAAAGCTGAGACAAATTTGTCGACCGAAATGAAATAGCTTAAACGGAGACCTAAAAAACATCAGATTGGTGTGAAAAAAAATTCTATAAACTCATCTCGGATAGGACTACGACATATCTAAAAATCACAAAAATCAAACGGTCGGATTTCCGTCGGCATCCGATTGAAGTTGGTAGCATAATTCTGGAGTCGAGAGAGAGAGAGAGAGAGAGAGAGAGAGAGAGAGAGAGAGAGAGAGAGATCTGAGAGCTAGAGAGAGAAGAGGGAAACAGAATGTGGTGGTGAGAGAGAAAAAGAGAAGAGAAAGAGTAGATATTATCTTTGGGGGTCAATTATTAGAGTTACTATTCACCAAAAGAGACATAAAGCTGAACGAATTGACTAATTGTCAGACTATCAGTGAATTTTGGATTGATAAAGTTTAGACACATATAATTGAGTCAAACTTAGTCAAAAAGGTGACCGACGAGACATACCTCGAAATTCGTGCAGATTCGGGTCCGATCGAGGCTCCAACGAGACTGATTTAGCTCAACTGCGATCGAAAAAAGACATAGAATGTCGCCGAATAATTTTTATAGTCTCGCTAAAAATAATCCTACCTTCATGTCATGGATTCTAGCTCAAACCGGGGGCAGGAACAAAATTTCCAAATTTTCCCTTTTTCATATGGCATTTCAAGACCAATTTGCCTGTTTCACGCCTTCCTATGCAATGTTCAAATTCAAAACTGTAACACTCATGAGAATCGATTGTCCTATTTCAGAACCCAATTCGCGGCCTCATTCATAAGATGACAACTTTAAATAAATTTTCAAACTAACGAGTGGCTTTTAGGAGTCATATGTATCGACCATTTCGTCAACGTGCTTATATTTCTAGCTAGCATTTCCCTTCCGGTTAGTTATCCCTAAGTGATCAGTTTCGAGTGAGATCCATTTATAGCGCCTTTATGAAATAATCATTCCATATTCAAATTCCAAAGAATGTCACACCGACTGCACACCACAGTGTGTCATAAAGAGTGCAACGGTAGCTTGGGTGTGAAGAGAGAGGATATACAAGCAAGAAAGAGGCCAAGGTAAATAGCTAGATATACATAAGGAACAAAATGGACAAATAGACCGCCAGAAGAACGAGTGGAAACGAGTAGTCAATGATCAATCAAAAATTGAAGTATCAATACCCCAGCTAGCTTGTATTTGTCAGTTTCTAGGCATCTCATCAATGTGTTTGAAAGTTAGCCTCTTATCTCTGACAACCTTAATAGGATGGGCCTTAATGGTCGGTGGGATTAATTTAGAAGTGTTGATGTATAACTGTGCGGTGGTATAAGTGTGTAGTGGCCTGGTCTGAAAACGACTGCTTGAGACATTGTGCGTGCTAAAAACTTCCACTGTCTCCATCAACAATTTCTTGCACGACTAAGAACTAGAGAAGTTGCATTGGTGACTATAAAATTTGACTTATTTCTTAGATTAACATGTGTTGACACCTGATTTTTAATCATTTTTTCTATTGCTAAAGTAATAAAAAATCCATGAAAATTCATAAAATTGAAAAATCAAATTTGGGGACCTTAGCCAAGCCTAGGGAACCAATTTTGACCAAAAAACAATTTTTCATATTTTCAGTATTTTTACGTATTTTTTTATTTATTTATTTTCGAAAATTAATAGAAAATCCATAAAAATTCATAAAATTGAAAAATTAACTTTGGGGACCTTAGCCAAGCCTAGGGAACCAATTTTGACCAAAAAATGATTTTTCATATTTTCAGTATTTTTACGTATTTTTTAATTATTTATTTTTGAAAATTAATAGAAAATTCATAAAAATTCATAAAATTGAAAAATCAACTTTGGGGACCTTAGCCAAGCCTAGGAAACCAATTTTGACAAAAAATGATTTTTCATATTTTCGATATTTTTCGATATTTTTATTTTCGAAAATTCATAAAACAAAAAATTAAGAAAAATGAGAAAATTGCAAAATCAAGTTTGGAGTCTTGGCCAAGCTTAGGCAACTATTTTCGAACAAAAAAAATAATTTTTTGTATTTATATATATTGTTTTATATATTTTAGAAATTATGAGAATATTTAATAAATAATAGCATTTGAGGCCACCAAAATATATAAAAATAGTCAATATTTTTATTTTAAATCCCTTTTCATGTTGGCCATCACAAATTTAAAAAATCCAATTCGGGATCGTGTATTCCTTCACGAGCATAATCTCGAACCGGGCCTAAAAAATTCAATTTGAGTCAATTTATTTTCATTTTTTCACTTTTAGGAGTTGTGACATTGTTCTCTAATATTTCAAATTTTTTATATTGGCCCAAATTATACCCAGAATAACTCAATTATGCAAAAGGGCTTTAATTAAATTCTGTATTATTTTCAGTGGCAAGAAATGAGCTTAAATTTGACATGTGGTGAATTTTGACTAAGTATAGGGAAGGTATGTCAAAAATTGTGAGGAGATTTGGACTTAAAGAAATATTTTTTTAGGGACTAAATTGTAAATACTTAAAATTCAGGGACTATAGTGCAAATACCTAACTCTTGAGGGATTATTTTGCAAATAAAAAAAAGAAGAGTTAGTGGATAAATTAGAATAGAGAAGGGAAGATGGAGAAGAGGAGATGGAGAAGAATGGTTGGAGAAAATAAGATAAGAATAGAAGCGAAGATGGAGATGAAGAAGAGTTAGTAGAGAATTTAGAATGGGAGATAAATATGGAGAAGGGAAGATGAAGATGAAGAAAAGTTAGTGGAGAGATTAGAATGTGAGATAGAGATAGAGAAGGGAAGTTGAGATGAAAAAGAGTTAGTGGAGAAATTAGAATGGAAGATGGAGCTAGTGGAAAAATTAGAATAGGAGATAGATAAGTGGGTTATAAAAGGAGGAAGAAGTAAGTTTGATAGGGAATTTTTTGGAGAGAAAATTTGAAGTGTTTGAGAGATAATTTTTTGGAGAGAAAATTTTGGATGTTTAAGAGAGTTTTGGGAGATTGAAGAAAAATTTGAGAGAAAGAAAATACCAAAAGAGAGATAATTTTGAAGATAATGGGAGTTTAAAGCTAGGGGTTATCATCACAAATTCCTTCATCGATCAATATAAATCAAGAGTTCATCCTCGTCAACGAGCAAGCAAATTCGAGCTAAATGTTTTTATTTATTCATTTATTTATGGTTTTACTCGCAAATTAGCACAAATTGTATACACTTTCTCCATCTCCCATTTTTTCCCATATTTTATGTCAGGAGAAGGATATCTCTATGTCAACAGCAAAAATCTGGTAGAGATGCAAAAATCGGCCCAGACAAGCTCCTAAGCTGTCCACCGATTTCTCAACTGATCTGTGACTAAAAGTCCCTCTTAATTCAAAAGAAACTCTCTATATTGGGAACATAGAGAGCGAAAATCAATTATATAAATCCCTAAAAAAAAAACGGGAGATAAGTACTCTTTCCACTCTTCTGGTTTTAGGTGCAGATTAGCACATATTTTGTATACTGACACTTCACTCTATTTTATGTCAGGAAGCCACGGCTCTATATCAATGGTCAACCCTATGGAAACACAAAATCGGCTTGGAGGAGTCCTCAAGCGCGCACAAATTTCAAATTGTTGAATCAATTCGTTGTATTTCATTTTAAAGAATTCATACCCCAGAATGGAGAGGACAAAGTCCATCCGCAATTTAAATATCTGCACCATAAATCCCAAAGGGAAGAGCCAAGCCAATGCTTAGCCTCCCATTGGAGGTTTTTACTTACAGTAGTTAAATACCTGCAACTTAAATACCTGTACCTTAAATCCCAAAGGGAAGAGCCAAGCCAATGCTTAGCCCCCCATTGGAGGTTTTTAATTACAGTAGTTAAATACCTGCAACTTAAATACATGTACCTTAAATCCCAAAGGGAAGAGCCAAGCCAATGCTTAGCCTCCCATTGGAGGTTTTTACTTACAGTAGTTAAATACCTGCAACTTAAATACCTGTACCTTAAATCCCAAAGGGAAGAGCCAAGCCAATGCTTAGCCTCCCATTGGAGGTTTTTACTTACAGTAGTTAAATACCTGCAACTTAAATACCTGTACCTTAAATCCCAAAGGGAAGAGCCAAGCCAATGCTTAGCCTCCCATTGGAGGTTTTTACTTACAGTAGTTTAAATACTTTCAACTTAAATACCTGTACCTTAAATCCCAAAGGGAAGAGCCAAGCCAATACTAGGCCTCCCATTGGAGGTATTTATTCACTGTCATGTACTTCCTATAATTTAATTTTTGAATCATCAGACCCAAAAGATGAGTAGGTCGTAATACTGCACAGAAGTCGTTAACACACTCCCTCTTTCGGCTTTAGGGAATCTTTAACACTTAAAAAAAATATAACAAATAAAAATATATACCATCCATGCATCCTATTTAAAAAGTGAAAACACAAAAGAGAATACCCTACTAGAGCCTTAGGAATAAACCAAGCCTGAGTTGCCGAATTAGGATATCCATGAAATTAAGGTACCGAAAGGGCATTAGTTTTAATTAACTAGTGTAACCAAGTCCCCGAGCTCATAATCTCTGGTTCGCATGAATAAATTAGTTCTCCCGCTAATTTATTTAGGTTTCTAATCGACCTACCAAGAACGATTAGTGGCAACTCTAAATTTCAAAATCATTTAAACAAAAACCAAAGTTGCGATTCGGTAGGGCTTGGGAGGGTCCGCGTTAGGTTAGTCAAATCTAATTAACCTAATAATCCGTTAACCCCTTTTGAAGATAAAATTTTTTAGAGGGTCGCGACAACATGTCATAATACGAACCTTACATCTTCACAGAATAAATAATTAAGCCTTAATTGATGTACACAATTTTATTTTACTATACATAATCTAAACTCAAGTACAGAAATACACCTCTACTATTGTTGCGCACACCTTTACAATAATATTAGTCTTCATTATGTTGATATAGCCATTCGAGTAGAAACATATTACATTACATCAGTCATGGAAACAAGGTCGGTGTAACCTAGCAACACTATACTAATTAGGCATGATTGGTTCCAAGTCCAGTTCAATTGTCATGGTTCCCAAATCAGGGACTGGACGACCAATTTGGTTCGGTTCCTAGGCAGTTGAATGAAACCGTTAAACTATCAACACTCTCTTTGAACAAGGCCGGACCAAGGTTTGTTCTCTTCGATAAAGAGTCATGATTCCATACAAGCCAACTCTCTCAATTTCGCCTCTTTCAACACAGTTAATGCACTCATGTAAAGGTATTACTTACCTTTAGTACTAACATATGAACAAACACCCACCTATACAATACTGAAATTACAAATCGATACCCCAACTAGCTTGTATTTGTCAGTTTCTAGGCGTGTCATCAATGTGTTTGAAAGTTAGCCTCTTATCTCTAACAACCTTGATGGGATGGGCCTTAATGACCGGAAGGATTAATTCAAAAGTGTTGCTGTACAACTGTTCGGTGGTACAACTATGTGGTGGCCTAGTTCGAAAAGGACAGCTTGAGACATTGTGTGTGCCAAAACTTCCACTGTCTCCATCAACAATTTCTTGCACGACTAAGAACCAAAGAAGTTGCATGGAAGTTGCGTTTGGTGACTATAAAATTTGACTTATTTCCTAGATTTCCAACAAGTCATTGGTGACTATAAAATTTGACTTATTTCCTAGATTAACATGTTATAACACGAACCTTGCATCTTCACAGAATAAATAATTAAGCCTCAATTGATATACCCAATTTTATTTTACTATACATAATGAAAACTCTAAGTGCGGAAATATACCTCTAATGTTGTTGCGCACACCTAGCAACACTATACTAATTAGGCATGATTGGTTCTTGGTTCGTTTCGATGGTCATGGTTCCCAAATCGTGTAGTCCAGTTCGGTTCCTAGGCAGTCCAATGAAACCGGTAAACTATCAACACTCTCTTTGAACAAGGTCGGACCAAGTTTTTTTCTCTTCAATAAAGAGTCGTGATTCCATACAAGCCAACTCTCTCAATTTCGCCTCTTTCAACACAGTTAATGCTTCGACCAAAAAAAAAACACAGTTAATGCACTCATGTAAAGGTATTACTTACCTTAAGTACTAACATATGAACAAACACCCGCCTGTACAATACTGAAATTACTACCCTAAAATGGTCAAATGATTATAAACTTCTTAACACACAAATTTCATCATTTAATGAATAAGGTTTTGTAGGCATACTAGACTAAATCAATGGTAATCATCACTTCATATAAGGGAAATAATTTTTCTTTTGAAAAATTAGAACTTAAATGTACGAATGAATAGATTCAGAAATCGATTGTGTCTTTTAGGGTGCGCATTACAACACTTATGCTCTAAAAAGTAACTCATGCTTCTAAGCAAAATTTGATTATTTAACTTTTGAAGAGAATTAAATTTTTTTGATCTCTTCAAATGACTCCAAAACTACTTCTGAAGAAAAAAAAAACTCCAGAAGTAAAAAAATGAAGTTGTGTAACTAAATGGATTTTTGATTTAAAAGTTGTGTTACTAAATAGATTTTTGCTTTAAAAGCACTTCTGAAGTAAAAATTCTACTTCAGTATTGATTAGAAAAGCACAGGTTGCAAAATAAAAACCCCAACTGCACACCATAGTGTGTCATAAAGAGTGCAATGGCAGCTTGGGTGTGAAGAGAGAGGATATACAAGCAAGAAAGAGGTCAAGACAAATGGCTAGATATACATAAGCAACAAAATGGCCAAATAGATGACCAGAAGAACGAGTGAAAATGAGTAGTCAATGATCAATCAAAAATTGACATATCGATACCCCAACTAGCTTGTATTTGTCAGTTTCTAGGCATGTCATCACTGTGTTTAAAAGTTACCCTCTTATCTCTGACAACCTTGATGGGATGGGCCTTAATGGCCGGTTGGATTATTTCAAAAGTGTTGTTGTACAACTGTGCGGTGGCCTGGTCCAAAAAGGATAGCTTGAGACATTGTGCGTTCGAAAACTTCCACCGTCTCCATCAACAATTTCTTGCACAACTAAGAAGCAGAGAAGTTGCATGGAAGTTGCATTGGAGACTATAAAATTTGACTTATTTCCTAGATTTCCAACAGGTCAATGTTGATTTTTCACAGAAGAATGGTGCTAAGTGCGCCTAATAGTCGCGCAATCACACGCGCACCCGCACGCAGGTATAGTGAGTACTAACATACCTGCACATTTCTTTATTTTGAAAGATGATAATAGTTTTCTAACTAATAAAGAGACTTGAGCTCTTCTTTTTATCCTATGTGTGATTAAAAAAGGCAATATTTTTGTTTGTTTTATAAACAAACTTCAATAATGTATACAGCAGTCACTGTAGCCTCCTACCTCAAAGAAAGAACAGGTCATTGTTTGTCTCAGTTTCTCGAATTCCTAATATATTAATATGAACAGATCAATCATGAAAATTAATGTCTATCCACCGGTTGTGCTAATAATATAATCCAAGTCTTTGTTGACTCTAACTTTCTCAGATAACATGTGCCATGATAATTATGGTATATGTTAAATTATGTCTCGAGTTTAAGTATATTACAAAATCTAATATTTCATTGGAATGTACTGTTGCTTTGTTATTTTCTTTTGGAACGGTGGCGATTTTGTAAATGTCCACTGATCAACACTAAAATTGGATGTCTCTGTCTTCAATAGAAAAGAAAAGAGAAGACTTTTGATTGTACAAAAGTAAGTGGGACCCAAGGGTATATGAGAAAACGAAGAAAAGTAAAAGGAAGAGGAGCACGCCGCACAGAAGAAGCCGCACAAGTTGAAAAAGTGGCGTACAGTTAACTCTGTCTTGAAAAGGACAGAGCGAAGCCAAGGTGCACGCAAGGTGACATCCTGTTTTGCGAGAGGAGTTTTGAACGTGGTAGATTTTCACGTTTCATGAGTTATATATATATATACACACACAATTGAGTTATTTATTTATAAACACTTTGAGTTTGGATATAATTTAGATGAAAGAAACATGATCGTATTAAACAATTGTAATTTCAATTTTTTCGATTATAGTGAATTGTTCTTCCTATCTTTTCTATGGATATAGGTATCAATATTTGGACCAAATTACGTAATATCTAGTATCATTTATTTTTCTCAATATTTTTTTGGGCTTTTCACATTGACTTAATCTGCAAGATTTTAGTTAGTTTCCTTGTTAATATTACAACAGCATATTCTAGCCTTATGCTTCTATCAAGTTGCTGCGGGAGCACATAGAAGAAGATAATCGACTCGCATCGAATGGCTTCTCACAATCAGTGACGTGTCCCTACAATTTTAGTTTCGGCTGATGATTTTTTCAGCAGATTTAACGAATCTCCGAGGAGGGTTGCTATTGAGGACTTTGATGGTCAACTAAGTAGTTGACTTTCTTGGCCATTCTTATAGCCAAATGCTACAAGCAAAACGCGATCATGAAGCCCGAGCGTCAGAGCTTGAAGATCGAAAATGGAGAGGAGGCTTTACAAAGCAGCAGCTGAAGGAGACGTGGCTTCTTTGCTCGATTTGCTCAAAGATGATCCACTGATTCTTGATAGGTGTACCGCGTGGTCTTACGATGAGACTCCATTGCATGTAGCGGCATTGCTTGGACACGAGGAATTCGTTTACGAGATTCTGGATCGGAAAGCCGAGCTTGCAGGAGAGCTGGATTCTCAGAAATTTTCACCCCTGCACCTCGCAGCAGCCAAAGGTCATCTTGGAGTAGTGAAGAAACTGTTGAGCGTGAATGCGGATATGTGCTACACTCGTGACAGATATGGTAGGAACCCTCTTCATGTTGCAGCAGTTAAAGGCCGAGTCGTTGTTCTAAAGGAACTGGTTCAAGAGCGTCCCGATGCAGCACGTCATAAGATGGAACATGGAGATACTATACTGCATTTATGCGTGAAGCATAGTAATTTCGAAGCGTTGAAGCTTCTGATGGAGACTGTCGGAGATCATGAGTTCGTTAATTCGAAGAACAACTATGGCGACACTCTATTGCACCTAGCTGCTGCAGATAAGCAAACTGAGGTAAGTAGAAAAGCACAAGTCCCTTCTTATAATATAAAGCACCACAAATTGTCTTCTCTTTTGTATCTACACGGGATCATCGGTTTTATCTCAGGTTGACTTTCTCATATAGTTCCTTCATGCATCCGATTGTTGATCTGTGCAGACAATACATTTCTTGATGTCTTTTACACCAGTAGAAGCGAACTCCCTGAACCGGAATGGTCTGTCGGCATATGACCTTTTGGCACAGAGTGGAAATCCTGGAAGGCACATGAACAACATGAATAACTTTTGTGAAGCCGGAATGAGGAATGGAAACGTTCATGATCTCTCTAGGAGTGAAATCGAACCCATGACGAGGGCCTTACCTCCAAATGCAGACGATGAGAAACAGTACGATTGGCTCGAAAGGAAAAGGAGCGCGCTGATGATTGTCGCGTCTTTAACCGCGACAATGGCATTCCAAGTTGGTGTCAACCCTCCGGGTGGTTTCTGGCAAGAAACTAAGCAAGGTGACGCTTCGTCAAATCCACAGCAAGCAGGACTTTCCATCATGGCCGACAATGACCCCGTAGGATACCGGCTTTTCTTGGCCGTTAACACAATAGGCTTTCTCGCGTCCCTCAGCATCATCCTGTTACTCGTGAGCGGCCTCCCTTTGAGGCGTAGGTTCTTCATGTGGATCCTGATGTTGATCTTGTGGGTCGCCATCACAGCCATCGCGTACATATACGGTCTCTCGATAGCACTCTTCACTCCCTTTCACGAAGAGAAGTCGATCTCCGAGATATTAGGGATCGGAATCTTCGCGTGGGCTGGGCTGATGGTTCTGCTTCTTGTCTGGCACACGATACGCCTGATACTGAAGGCGGTTCGCAAAGTTAAGAAAATAGTCACTCGAAGTTATCCTGCCTCGCTGGTCAGGAACCAAGCCAGCGTCTGATGAAGATGCTAGCCCATGTGAGTGTAAGCGACAGCGCTTATGTTTTCAGAGTAGCCATGGTTCAATACGTATTTTAGATAAGCATGTACACTGTCCAGATTAATTGCTGGGCTGGTTGGCTTGCTTGCTATGCTATGCTATTTACGTCAACATAACAAGTTTCGGTGTTTCAATGTACTTTTTGAAGTTTTAGAATTTGAATTGCATGGTCAATATAAGTTTTCGATTATATACTTATCCCATAAAAAAAATTATTCCTTTACTTCGTACTTCCATTTATCACTTTTCTAGAATTTAAATTGAAAAGTTATTGTATAATAAATTTTTTTTTTGGGTAAGGGTGTATAATAAAAGTTCATGCATGGTTACAGGAAAATCTACAAAAGACTGAAAACTAACGATAAAACTTATACCTTTGAGTTTCCCTTACCCAAAAAAAAAAACGATAAAACTTATACCTGACCAAAAAATAATAATGAAAAAATAAAACTTATACCAAATGGTTGCTATCATGTTCATATTAAGTTTGATCATTGGTTACGTCCGTCAGTTGGGCAATTCATTCCCGCACCATTTTTTTGTGCCCTTCTAATCTTTCATTGTTAAATTAAAATGCGCCGTATCTCAGCCGTTAAATAGATCTCAACTTGGACATGGAAAAGCCCAAGCAGAGTGTCTCCAGAGATCATAGACTCATTCTAGGAAAGGGAAAGGAAAGGGACCAAATATCGAAGAAAATAAGAAAACAGAAGAGAATTGATTATATAACAGTCTTTGGGTGAATGTATATAATAGTCTGTTTTGGGCCACAGAAAATAAATAACAATTATTTAGTGCGCACATGCTAATTAGGAAATCCAATGAAAACTCCTTAGAGATCTCTAACAAAAATTTAGGCGTTAAGAAGCATTATGTAAACTGATTGAGCAAATTAACCCCCGAGTGCTAGGCATCGACAAAATATCTTTCTTTGGAAAATTATTGAAACTCACATCAGTTAAGACTTGGATCACCAAATTATTTTCAGAATTTTTGACTCTATGATATTCAAAATTATTTTGAAAGTATTCCCTATTGGTCTACGATGCTCATGCAATTGGTAATCAAATACTTAAAAGGCTCTGTTTATTTCGTAAAAAATATAATAGTTTCAGGAAAACATTTTTTGAAAAGTCATTTTTCAAGGGAATGATAATTGTCTCCGGTGATTTGGCTGAAGCTTGCGCATGGGCAGTCAAGGAACTCTGACACGGGAACTGAGCTCTAAAGCCTAGATCCCCAACTCTCAGGCAAGAGAACGAGCAATGATCTTGGATCCATAGTAATTGAGCCCGAGAACTCAGTGCATGTGCCTGACTACTTGTCACCCCCACCTTGGTCAATAAAGGTTGGGTGCAAGTCCCCAACACCCAGGCCTGGTTAATTGAGGCAACACCTAGGACTCCAATACCGATGCTGGCCAACACTCGGTTCCAGGGCCCGACCTCGATGGACCCAAGCCTAGGCATTGGGGACTCGGCCATGCTACCAATGGCCGGGAACATGCATTAGGTTCTCGTTCCCAAGCGTGGAGTTTCTGATTCAAGAGTCGATACCTAATCATATTTTGGATAGTGATTTCTGATTTTTAAAAGTAAAATCATTTTCCTAAATTTAAGCTTTTGTGGGAAAACATTTTTCATTGATTAGGAAAATATTTTATGTTGACTCATTTTCCTAAGCGATTCAAATGAGGCAACTTTATTCTTTTGCATGTGCGACTTAACACATGTTAGGCTTTGGAATGGTAAATTGAAAGACGCCTTAGATGAAGAAACCATACTGCTTTGATGGTGGAATATGACCACGGCGAGGTAAGAAATCCTATACCTACGAAATTGCGGTAATTATTGAATGCTACAAACTCATCATATTTAGGGCTGGAAATTGATATTCCTAGTATGTGGCCTCATTCCACTACATTTCTCAAGTATGTCCTAACCGGATTACGAGCGGCACATGGAATTTGATTAATAGAGGATGGAGGCATAATCGCGAAAGAGATAATACTGGCTCTAATACCATGTTAGAGAGTCCAACCCAAAAGCTTAAGCTTTTAGAACAGTTGGTAGTGATCCTATAAAATCTCACATGATATTGGAGCAGAAGGTCCTGAGTTTAAATCTTTCTAGGCCCTTATTTGCTTTTCTAATGATATATTTTCACACTTAGTACTAAGCAAAAAAACCAGACTAAGCATAAGGAGAGTGTTAGAATAATTAAATATTAAACCATGCCTTCTTCAAAAAGCTTAAGTTTTTGGAATAGTTAGTAATGGTTCTATAAAATCTCATAATGCCTGATCCTAGGCCATAATTTGAGTCGTCCCATGCCCCATTCGATTATCGAGCCCCATGTACCGGGAACACCTAAGTCGCAATTGATGGTACATGCATAAAGGAATTCAATTTGGTGCGGTGCATATCGTATCCATAAGAATATGTTAGAATAATTAAACATTAAGACATGTCTTCAGCTAATATCTTAAGTTTTTAGAACAATTGATAGTGGTCTCACAAAATTTCACATGATATCAAAGTAGATGGCCCTTAGTTCAAAACTTTCCAGGACCCATTTATCTCCCCAATTAAATATTTCCATGCTTAGTATTAGCACACAAAAAAAACTACATTAAACATGAGGGAGAGTTTTGAAATAATTAAATATTAAGCCACATCTGGCAGTGGTTCCACAAAATCTCACATATCACAACGCACCTACTTTCATAATGTTGCTGGCATTGGACTAGATGCTACACTTGCAAAAGATGCCACAAGCTGTAGGAACGTATACAACAGTCACTATAGCCTCCTCCTTCCAAGAAAGGACAGATCATGGTTTGTCTCAGTTTCTTTGGACTCCTGATATATTAATCTGAACAGGTCAATCATGAAAATTAATGTATATCCGCCAGTTGTGCTATTTTGATAATGTTGCTGGCATTGGACTAGATGCTATACTTGTAAAAGACGCCACACCCTGTAGGAATGTATACAATAATCACTGTAGCCTCCTACCTCCAAGAAAGAACAGATCATGGTTTGTCTTATTTTCCTTGGATTCCTGATATATTAATCTGAACAAGTCAATCATGAAAATTAATCTCTATCCACTGGTTGTGTTAAATTATGTCTTGGGTATGAGCTTATTACAAAACCCAATATTTTATTGGAGTCTACTGTTGCTTTTTTTTTCCATTTGGAACGGTGGTGATTTTTTAAATGTCCAAGTTTGATCAATACGAAACTTGGTAGTATGTGCCTTCAATTGAAAAGAAAAGAGTAGACTTTTGACCGCACAAAAGCAAGTGGATCCCAAGGATATATGAGGAAATGAAGAAAAGTAAAAGGAAGGGTTTTTATGTGTTTGGATTCTTTTTTCTAACATTGGGCCGCTCAAGAAGAGAAGCACGCTGCAAGAAGCCGCACAAATTGAAAAAGCACGCACGGTGACATCCTGTTGTCTGAAGCGAAGGTGCACGCCCGGTCACGTCCTGTTGTGCAAGGGGAGTCTTGAACGCGATAGTTTTTTATGCTTTGTGAGTTTTTTTATGTATTTATATATATGTATATGTATAAATCCAATTGAGTTGTTTATTTATGAACACTTTGAGTTTGGGTAAAATTTAGGTACAAGAAACACGAACGTATTGAGTGATTATAATTCCGATTTTTCGATTATAGTGAATTATTCTTGTTCGCTCTCTGTGTGAATATAGGTACCGATGTTTGAATTGAATGACGTAATCTTTGGTGTCATTTATCGTTTCTTATTATTTTTCTGAATTTTTTTTAATGACTTAATTTACAAGATCTTTGTTAGTTTTGGTGTTAACATTACAACAGCATATTCTAGTCTTATGCTTCTATCAAGTTGCTGCGGGAGCACATAGAAGAAGACAATCGACGCGCATCGAATGGCTTCTCACAATCAGTGACGTGTCCCTGCAATTTTATTTTGGTCTGATGACTTTTTCAGCGGATTTAACGAATTTCCAAGGAGGGTTGCTACTGAGGACGTTGATGTACGACTAAGGAGTTGACTTTCTCGGCCATTCTTATAGCCAAATGCTACAAGCAAAACGCGATCATGAAGCCCGAGTGTCGGAGCTTGAAGAGCGAAAATGGAGAGGAGGCTTTACAAAGCAGCAGCTGGAGGAGATGTGGCGTCCTTGCTCGATTTGCTCAAAGACGATCCATTGATTCTTGATAGGTGTACCGCGTGGTCTTACGATGAGACTCCATTGCATGTAGCGGCGATGCTCGGACATGAGAAATTCGTTGACGAGATCCTGGATCGGAAACCCGAGCTTGCAGGAGAGCTGGATTCGCGGAAATTATCACCCCTGCACCTCGCGGCAGCCAAAGGTCATGTTGGAGTAGTGAAGAAACTGTTGAGCGTCAAAGCGGAAATGTGCTACACTCGTGACAGATATGGTAGGAACCCTCTTCACGTTGCAGCTGTTAAAGGCCGGGTCAATGTTCTAAAGGAACTGGTTCAAGAGTGTCCCGATGCAGCACGTCATAAGATGGAACACGGAGATACTATACTGCATTTATGCGCGAAGCATAGTAATTTGGAAGCTTTGAAGGTTCTGATGGAGACTGTTGGAGATCATGAGTTCGTTAATTTGAAGAACGACGATGGCGACACTATATTGCACCTAGCTGCTGCAGACAAGCAAACTGAGGTAAGTAGAAAAGCGCAAGTCCCTTCTTATAATATAAAGCACCTAAAATTGTCTTCTCTTTTCCATCTCCACGGGATCGTCAGTTTATCTCAGGTTGACCTTCTCATATAGTTCCCTGATGCATCCGATTGTTGATCTGTGCAGACAATACATTTCTTGATGTCTTTTACACCAGTAGAAGCGAACTCCTTGAACCGGAACGGTCTTTCGGCATATGACCTTTTGGCACAGAGTGGAAATCCTGGAAGGCACATGGACATCATGAACAACTTTTGTGAAGCCAAAATGAGGAATGCAAACGTTCATGATCTCTCTAGGAGTGAAATCGAACCCATGACGATGAGGGCCTTACCTCCGAATGCAGACGATGAGAGAATCGCATTTCCGGTGCAGCGAAAAGGTTCGAAGAAAAATATCAAGAAACAGTATGATTGGCTCGAAAGGAAAAAGAGTGCGCTCATGGTTGTCGCATCTTTAACCGCGACAATGGCATTCCAAGTTGGTGTCAACCCTCCGGGTGGTTTCTGGCAGGACACTACCCAAGGTGACGGTTCGACAAATCCACACCAAGCTGGATTTTCCATCATGGCCGACAATTACCCGGTAGGATACTCGTGTTTCTTGGGTATAAACACATTAGGCTTTCTCGCGTCGCTCAGCATCATCCTGTTACTCGTGAGCGGCCTCCCTTTGAGGCGTAGGTTCTTCATGTGGATCCTGATGGTGATCATGTGGGTGGCCATCACATCCATAGCGTTAACCTACGTTCTCTCGATAGTAGTCTTCACACCCTCTCATGAAAAGAACTCGATCTACGAGATAATACGATTCGGCGTCCTCGCGTGGGCTGGATTGATGGTTCTGCTTCTCGTCGGGCATACGATACGCCTGATACTGAAGGCGATTCGCAACATCAAGAAAGTAGTCACACGGAGAAGATCTTCTGCCTCGCTTGTCATGCACCATGACAGCGTCTGATGAGGATGCTAGAGACCATATATCAGTGTCCGCGACTGGGCTTATGTTTTCAGAGTAGCAATGGTTCAATACCTACTGTAGATAAGTTATGTACCCTCTCTAGACAAATTGCAGGGCTCGCTTGCTTGCTATGCTATGCTATGCCATGCTATTTGCATTAGCATAATAAGTTTTGATATGTCGTTGTACTTTTTGAAATTTTAGAACTTAATTGTACATTTGATATAAGTTTTACAACTTCTTGTGTACTTTTCTCTTTTTTTAAAAAAAAAATTAGTCCTCTACTTCTTACTTCCAATTATGACTTTCTAGAATTTAAATTGAGAAGTTATTGTACAAGAAAAGTTAATCCACGGGAACTGGAAAATATACAAAAGACTGGAAATTAACAATAAAACTTATATTACCCACACATCGGTGGCCCAGTTGGTAAGTGGGTTAGGGATTGTGCGTTCACGAGTGCTAGGCCTTAGATTCAAAACCCCTGCTAGACATCAATGATTTAAGTGGAGTGTCGTGGCGGTGGGTTGCTGCGCTAGCCCCCCCGAGGATTAGTCGTGATTCACCGCTGGTTTGAGCACAAGTTCGCCAGCCGCACGAACACCTCGGTTATAAAAAAGAAAACAATAAAACTTATACCATGGGGCGCTCTTGTGTGCACATTAAGTTTGGTCATCGTTCGGTCAATCGGGCAATTCGTGCTCCTTTCTTTTTGTCTCATGGAGACGGAGAAACTGGCTGGACTAAAATTTGGGGGAAAAAAAAAGGGGCAACGTTACGATCCTCACAAGGAATTGTGCCTTATAATATTCCATCGTTAAATTAGAGCGCAACAAATCTCAGCGGTGGTACGATCGACCGTGGAAAAGGCCGAGCGGTGTGTCTCCGGAGATCATAAGACTCACTCTAGGAAAGATTAAGGAAAGGGACAAAAGGAAGGAAAGGAAGGAATTCCAAGCTAGCACGGCACAAGAAGCATCCGCAGAAGGATGGAGTTTCTAGCCTTCTAGGCGGGTCGGGTCAATGAAGTGACTTGTCAAGTTCGAGGACGATGACAATGGAGAAAGTAGATGCCCGAAGGACTTCATTGCTTGTCGACAATCTTTTTTTATAGTATTGCAACAATTTGAATATGCTGAGTTTCGCCGAAAATACCTTTCAAAAAAAATATTTTTTTAGTTTTTTCCGTATTTGTTTCACAAAAAATAAACGAGTTAAGGAAACATTTTACACCCATTAGAAAAAACACATTTAAAAGTGGGGAATTTTTTTTTTATTTTTTCAAAAAGAGCAAAACATTTTCTCTCATCTTTCCTCTATCCACTCATTCACATTACTTTTTAATTATTTTAAAGAACAATTCCAAATATTTTAATATTCAAATATTTTTTATTTTTACCTTTTTTTCCTTTTCTTTTTTCTTTCTCTGCTGGTCATTGGCCACGACTGCTTACTCGAGGCTGGCCGAGGGCGAGAGGCTATGCCGGCGATCGACTGAAGAAGAAGGAATGAAAATAAAAAAAAAATAGAAAAAGTAAAAGGATATCATGAAGGAAAATCAAACCCGATTTTTTGGATCAGGCGACGGAAAATATTTTCCAATTCATTTTCCATTCTTTCTCAGGATTCAGCCGAACACTAGAAAATATTTTTCATTTTCCTGAAAACTAACTTTTTGGAAAACTTTTTCAGTAAAAAACTCATTTTTAGCTAAATGAAAAACATTGTCCACCCTACGGCCTTGATGTCACCAGGCCTAGTGTCCTCAAACATGGGCATCATTGTCCTAGGCCGGCCTCGATTGACCTACACACTACCTAGATGGACTCAGGCCAAAGCGCTAGGGTCCAAAGTCTAGCCTCGATGAACCAAGGCCCAGTGTTGGGACCTGGCCCCACTACCAAGGGCCTAGCCTAGGAATGAACTTTGGGGTTCATGTACCCAAATGTAGAGTTTTTCATCCAAGTGCTAATACCGCATCATATTTTGGATAAAGATCTTCGATTTTCTGAAAATGAAATCATTTTCCTGATTTTAAACTTCTGTAGGAAAACAGTTTTCTCGGATTAGGAAAACTTTTTCTATTGACTATTTTTCTTAAGTGATTCAAACACCGGAAAATGAGGAATTTTTTTTTTTTTGTGAAACAAACATGGCATAAAAATTAAGTAGGGTTGCTCTAATTCCACATCCAGAATAGCTTGGTACGATGCTTTGTAATTAAGTTGACAAATATTAACCCCAAATGAAGATCAACCCTCTTTCAATGCTGTGTTTTACCGAGAGGAAAACACAAATAATAATAATAAAATGGAGTGTTTGCATTGATTCCCGTTATTTAAAAAGCTTCAACTTGTCATGAAACATTCGAATTAATCCTTTTTCAGTCGGTTTCGTAAGCATGAAAGAATTAGGCTCCCGCTTTTTCACTCCCTCGAAGCTTTGATACTCTTTTTTTTTTAGTGGCCCACCACTTCCGTCGCAAACGTATATGCTTCTTTTTTGTGTCAAACTCTTTTACTTCATTTCTTCTTCTTTTTCTCTTATGAGTCCCATTTTCCTCCTCCTCCTCCTTCTTCCTTTCCATGCCTCTCGTCTCTTTGTTCCCTTCCTCGCAGGGCATTCCCTCTCTACGCCTGTCACCCCTTCTTCTTCCAAAAACCTCCTCAACATCCTGTGTTTGTTATCTATGGTGCCAATCCCTTCGTTCTCCACACTTTCACCAACATCGGCATTGGGTTCACTGGTGACCTCCCCAGCAAGCCCCTTTTCTCTACGCATAGGTTCTTTTTGCACCATGTAAAGTAATATTATGAAGTGCTGCTTCTCTCTCTTCCCATTTTTATATTTTTCTCTCCTCTTCCCGCACATGTGAGAGTGTAGAGGAATAAAAGGTGTCTCCACCATGTGTAGGCAGAAAAGCCACACGCAATAGCCAAGTTGTGTTCTTTCAGGTAATAGGAAGCGAGATTTGAATTAGTAGTTTAATTTTATTGCTATTTTAAGTGTCGTGTCCGAGTGTTGAAACAAAACTTGTGATTTCATAGATTAACATCTTGGAACACAATGTACAATGCTGCATTTGTTATTTTATTTTTGTTGCAGCTATTACTTTTAGCCCTAGGTTATAGTTGTTTGTAGAGTTGAACTTGATTTCTCAATAACCATTTCATAATCGTGCTTTTGTTGGAATAATTTATAATACAAATTTGGCTTGATAATGTTATTATCGGTAGGTTTAGATAGTTTGCTATTATAATACAAAGGAAAGAGTATTTATTTTAATTGGGCATCCACTTGATTCTCAACAAGTAATATTCAAGAGGACTGAAATTGCTCGAATGTATCTATTGATGGTGAAGTTGAGATTAGTGAAGAGCAAATGATCATGCCAACAATTTCATTTGAAACTTTACTAGGCATTTTCTAATTTGAGAAGGTCTTTTGAGTAGTGTACAGAGCCATCTTCTTGCTCAAGGTTATGTCATCTCTATTAAAAGGTCAAAGAGAGAAAAATATGTTCTGCTGAGGTGCGATAAGGGAGGTAGTTATCGTGATTGACGTAATATGTATGTTGCATGTCAAAGATAATAAAAAAAAACTAGATCTCGTTTGATTAGTTATCCTTTTGACATCCGTGGTTATAAAAAGAAGAATGCCTCATGGAATAGTGAATGCATCAAGCAATCATGATCGTTCGAGTGATTTGTCAGGACATCCTACTTGTCGTTGCTTTTCTAAAGTTGAAGTTTTGTGTGTGAAAGAGATGTCCAAGGCCAGGATACCTCCTTGCCAAATCCTTTCTTCCTTGAGACAAGGTAATCTCAATGTTCAAGCTATTGCTAAAAATGCTTACAATGTGAAAGCAAAATTCTACTGTGAATATATGAATGGTCACACTATGGTCCAAGCTTTATTGGATGAGCTTAGTATAGGTGGATTCATCAACAATTTTAAATATAATGACACACGAACGATTGAGGGGACAAATTTGTCTTAAGATTGTTGTGAAATATACGTTCATGCGTGCAAGATATATGTTCGCTCAAGAACAATAAGAGTTGGTAGACAAACCTGAATCGCAAAATGAACGAGTAGGTGAATTGAAGACGAGTGATCCGAGCCCAACAAATTCACGCTGTGTCCTTAAGACAAATTTGTCCCCTCAATCAGTACCCAAGGGTCTTGGACAATTGCCTCCCATGATAGAACGGATCACCTTTCTCTTTGAAGCGGTACTTCTTCTAGAGAAAACGTCAAACGCAACTTGTGGAATAATCGTACGAAGATGAGAGTGAATGAGTGGATAAGTTTTTTCGAAACCAGAATGAATCAATCTGTGTGTTCTGTTTGAAAACGAATATATTAAAAGTAGTCCAAACGAAGAGTCACGAAGTCATGATTGTTCGGAGTTCAATCATTGCTGAATCAACACCTCTGTTCGATGTTCGGTTATTGCCGAATCAACGCATTTGTTCGGTAATTGAAGAACACTAATCGGTGGCTTGAAGATAGACTACTAACAGACATCATCCAAAAAAATAATTACGGAGATAAAAAAAAATCGACGCATATGTCAATTAAAATAAAATAAAACGATGGGCTTAACCCAGACCCGATCCGATCCGACCGGACGGACAGCGACGGCGGCGGCGCGCGTGTGCGTGTGGACTGGTCCAAGTTTGTGTAAAACCTCTCTCCTCCATAAAAGTGAAGTGCCCCTTGGGGCCCAAACCCATTAGCAAGGCTCCACTATTTAAACTCATTACTCATCTATCTTCTATTCCATGTGGAACTATTTTTCTCACAATTCTCATTCATATTTTATGGATTTTTGTTGTCTAAAACCCAACATTCTATACTTTATAATTTGTTATTCGCATATTTAAATATGATAATCTTATGTTGCTGCTTAATGTTAATAACCGTAGCTTCCATAATTTTCCAACCCCACTTAAGAATACAAGTCAATCTTCTACAGAATTTCAAAAATCATCGTCACAAGTCAACAAGAGCCGCATAAGTTCTATCTGAGGCTTTCGGTGAGACTTAGGTTCGCGTCGAGGTCGGCCGAACATACGAGTTGTTGACAAGATTTTTCTATCCCTAATATTCCAAACCCACTTAAGAATACAGTTCGAACTTCTACAGAATTTCAAAAATCATGGTCACAAGTTAACGAGAGCCGCATAAGTCTGTCGGAGTCACAGCGCCTTGCCATCATCCGGGTTTAAGATTTGTAAGACTTACACGGCGAAACTCGTCATCGCAAGCCTTATCGGCATCGTTCGACGGTCCGATAAGGGGTTCGCTGACAACAAGACCCGAACTCGCGACCTGTTGGAAGTGGAAAGGGACGTCCCATGCACGGACAAGGAAGCACATGTGACTGCTGTTTTATTTCTCTCTTTTTCTTTTTTTTCCTTCTTTTTCCCTTAAAAGGAGGGCGGCCTGAAGGCATTTCAAGAAGGAACAGAAATAGTACACGAGGGTATCTCGTAATTCAAAAGCCAAAGCCAAAACAAAAACCAAAGCCCCCCCCCCCCCCTCTTCTCCTCGTCAACTTGTCTGCAACTTGCGCAATCTCCCTCACATTCATATTCATATTCAATTCAAACTCGCTCCCACCTTTCTTCCTTCCTTACACTTCCCTCCTTCACCAACCACACATATATCTAGAGAGAGAGTTGCACTTCTTTTTATCTGACAGATAGAGAGGGGAGAGAGAGAAGCGGAGGAAAACACGGTGCAACTTGCAAGATATACCCTCACTTTAAAACACCCACTTGCAAAGCTTGATTGATTACTCAGTCAAAAGAGACCCAAGCAAGCAAGTTGCCTCCTTTGCTGTGAGGCTGAGCTAGCTGTTGGATTCCCATCACCTCTTTTTTCTTTTTTCTTCTTCTTTTCTCCTTCTTTTTCAATTGTTTTTTCAATCACACCCCCCCCCCCTCTAAAAAAAAAAAGTCCCCCCACCACAACAACCTACCAAAAACCCACACACATGCCCTCCCTTCCCACAAATACATTCATCAATTTTTTAAAAAGAGAGATTAATTCTCCGGGATGGTTTTCCATTGGCGGTTATCAAATAATTTCTGATCAACCCATCTGTTCATTTAAATTGCAAAAGGTTATTTTTATTGGGGGTGGTTTCGTAATATCTGCTTTCTTCCCCACAGGAAGGCAGTCCGGCTTAACTTCTGGAAGTTCAGAGCATGGGACGTTTGCCTTTTCGCGTGGTCGTTTCTTCTTTCTACTTCTTTTTGACCCCCAAATTTTACAAATCATAGCAATCCGCTCCTACATTCGCTCGCTTCCTCTTCTAGTATTCCCATTTTAAGCAAAAATAAAAGTATAACAAAAATATAAAAGAAAGTTTCTCCCGAACGGCATTGCAGTTTTTGATAATTTGCACTAAAAATCACAAAAACAGGTGGGAAAAAAAATAATTCAGATCAAGAACAGACAAACCCTAAAAGACCAAAAGCGAGTAATTTGACTAATAACATAACCAGATTTGAAGTGGAGTGAAAGGTTTCTTGATTAGCGACGGGGCAACACACATCGGCTAGGCTACTCACAAGAACGACGGGCGTATCAAAGAGAGAGTCCGGAACATCGAGGAAGAGCACATTTATAATAGCTAGATAACAAATCGAAATAGAGAGAAAAATTAAGGGAAAAGGTCAAAAGTTACAAAAAAAATCAAGAACAGACTCGACCGCTCACGGGGAGAAGGGTTTGTTGTTGTGATCGTCGTCCTTGATGTTTCCGGACAAATTTTGTGAGATCTGAGAGAGGGACTGGAGGTTGCAACGGACGATGGTGTCCACGAAGACGCAGGTCTCTTCCTTGGTGTTGCCCGGAGGGACGTCGACGACGTAAGACTCGACGACGACGCTGCCCTCCTGCCCGTCGCCGGCGGGGTGGATCGTTGTGACGGACCTGTAGTTAGCGAGGCGGTGGTCGCCGCCGACCACGCTGAAGCTGATGACGTGGCGCTCGTCGTCGAGGATCTCGAGCCTCTCCGTGCTGTTGGCGGCGGGGAGGCCGGAGACGACGTGGATCTCGCGGAGGGTGCCGACGTCGCCGCCACCGGCGAGGACGTGGCAGCTCTTGACGAAGTGCTTGTAGGCCTGGGGGTTGTCAAAGCGGCGGACAAAGGACCAGACGTTGGAGACGGGGGCGTCGATGCGCTGTACCACTGCGGAGCAGCACTGGTTGGGGCCGACGGCGTAGGTGTGGTAGAGGACGGCGGCCTCGGGGACGGGGCACGTGAGGGGCGTCCGCTTCGGGTAGTCGTGGCACATGGTGGCCGTCATGGCAGCGGCCGCGGCCGGGGCGGGGCTCGGGTTGATCCGGTGGAGGAGGACGGAGGATTGAGGGGCGTTGGAGGGCATGATTTCAGGACTGGGGAAACCAAGATGGTTGCTTCTTCAATTTCTATTAGATAAAGAGAGAGGACAACGGCGATGGCAGTGGTGGCGGCGGCGGCGGCGGCGGGGAGGAGAGAGATTGGTTTCGGAAACGTGAGAGGTCAATGAATGAATTGAAGGTTGGTGGGTAAAAATAAGCGTACTTTTTGGGTGGGCTATTTGGGAGTGTCTCTCTCTCTATATATATACACAACTGCCTTTGGAGGTGGCTGCGTTTGTTCTTTCTTCCAAGTGGGTGATGTTGACATCGTTGAGACAGAGAGACAGAGAGAGAGAGAGGTAATCAAATACGAGGATGTATTTAAGTGTGACGGTCACGTTATGTGACTGATATACCATTGGTAAAAAGTACGAGATTTAATTGTAAATATCATGGTGGTATTCGCCCAGCAAGCTTTCCTACTGATGGTAATATGTTTTGTTCCTGAGTTTTGCGACTCATCTAATCCGGCATCAGAGAGTGAATAGCAATTCATTTTCGATATATTTTGTTCATGAATTTTGTGACTCCAATAAATATGGTGTGTTGGTAGCTGTTTCACTATGCCTTTCTTTGCGCAAAATCGACTAGGTTTATTAGAATAAAGTTTCGAACCTTTGTTGGTTCACAAGCAAATGATCTCCCTTTCCATTTGTTCTTCGAATATCACCCCATGACCTGAACCAACCAAGTACCCTGCTAGTGTGCTAAATCTAGACTTTAAAAAAAAAACATCATAAAAAAAATGACAACATACTTGGCACAATGCTTGGATGAAAACTGAAAGGGCCGCCATAAGTCTAAGTGAACGCAGCCTACAATCTCAATGGTCCTTCAAACTGCAGTGTCAAGCTTCACTCAACCCTAACTACCTGTGTCACCACATTCACAATGATTTTGCTTCTCAAAATGATGACTTCTCAATAAACCACTCTAACTCATAATCATCATCTTCCTTTCACTAATGTGTCCAAGCCTTATGTGCAATCACTATGTTATATCATCCCAATCTGAAGCTTCTGAGAATCTCGTAGACGAGCTAATCAATATTGTTTCTTAAAAGAGATATAACTTGCGTTCTAACTTCCTCGGTGCCATAGTTTGCGCACCTCGAGAGATGCCTAAAACTTCACCTTCAGCAGTGGTCTAACATCCAACCCTATCAAAAGCACATAACCCAATAAACTTCTTCGTGAGCTTTGGTACATGCCTCACATCAACCAATATCCTCATTGCTTTATTGTGTAACCTAACTAAACTCTTCATATTCCCACTATTTAACAAGCATCATAATTTCCCACAAACACCTTACTGCCTTTCGTGCACTGATAGGTAGTAAATTGCAATATTTATGAGCACAATGATCCGATATCATTCTCTTTAAATCAGTATGAATCTGAGGAGCATTGCTCAAGCATTTCCCATCTATAAATTACATTCATATCCAGCTTATGAGCGTTATTGCACAATCTCTCAAATATTACTCGCCTAAAAATTCACAACAGAGAGAACCTTAACTTCCCTCTTTGATTGTTCCAAAGTGTAACTTATTGAAAATAGGTCAAAAATAAGCTTTGAATTCTAAGTCTCCCTTTGACGAATCGCCTCCGGCTCCGGGCACCCACTAGATGGCCAAAATCAAGAGCTCTTTGTGGGGCCCTAACCGGCCACCCACCTTATGCGTAGAATGGGCTGCCGGGCAGCGGCCCCGGCTTTCCCGAGTCCCTAGCCATGTACCCTTGTTCCTTCCTTCGTGCAGGCCTCGCAAACCCCCTGGTCTGGTTCCAATTCGACCTCGAATTTCCGGCAAGAAATTGGGATAAACTTTTGCAAGAGAAACCCCTTCTTGTTGTTAGAAAATCCAAAAGAAATGTCGTGGGAAAGTGATCCTAAAGTGAGAAGAATGACCCTAAAGTTCTTTTCTCGAAAGTCAAATGTCAATTTCCTAAAGGTATTTCAAAAGCCACGGGATTGGGCAAGAGGCTGTTAAGAGTTCAGAGAGTTTGACATAGACTCGTCTCCAAGAAAGCAATGATCCTCTTTGTCTATCTAGTGGAGGCGTCACCATACATGTCACACCCGCACCATTGCAATTCAACCTGCACGACTCAATACAAACATCTGCAGATGGTCCTCAGTTCTAGTTCTTGTCCATTTGAGAAGGGCTTTTGATCAGATTCCCTGATGTGGATAAAGATACTTGTCATACAAGCAATGTTTAGTTACGACACATGGTGCAACCGAGCAAGATAAATGCAATAACCGCATTTCTATCCATTTAAGAGTAAAAGAATATATACGGTGAGAACAATTCAATGATTTTCGGAACCTAGCCGATACGGTATTTTATGGGCGAAATTCACAAAACCTAGTGCCAGCTTGTCCATTGGAGAAACGATAAATAAGTGGTCATGGCCTGGTCTCGATTACACCGTCGTAGATTATTATCATTATTATTGCAATAATCGATGTTATTATTCAAATTATTGCTGTACAAAAGTAAAATTAAAAAATAAGGAAAAGAAGGGACCCTCAGACATGGTGGCATATTACTTTGCTCACGAGGAGATGGTCCCGGTGCTATTTCAAATTTAAAGGGTGGTCTCAATTTCTGTAGTTTAAGAGCCTCACATCTCTTTTTTTTTTTTTTTTGGCTCATGTCTCAAGTGGCAAAATAGGATAATAATTGCTATTAAATAGGAAAAGAAAAAGTGACAAGTGGTCCACGGTTCAACATCAACGATCGCACCGCCTCAATTGCAACTTGGTCTTTTTATAAAAATTATATCTTTTGTTGATACCTGAAAATTCCAACCTTGGCCTCCCCCAGTCAATGCCTCGCATTCCGACAAGCTGTTCATGCAATGTTTATTACATGTTGTATGGCCAGCTTTCATTATTTTTCCTCTAATGCTCCCTTATGTTTCAACGACAGAAGAATAAGGGCCCTTCGACTCTCCCAAGGAACGCTGTACATGGACATAAAAGAGTGTCTAGAGTTTGGTACATAGCTTACACCTGGTCTTTGTCTTACAAAAGTTTAGTAAAAAAGGAAACAAACAATACTAAATCCTAATACTAAGTACTCACCAAGGGAAAGTGACCGAAAAGCTCTAAACAAATAATGCTAACTCCTAATACTAAGTACTCGACAGGCAACCAATTCAATCCTAAATCTTCAGGTGTGCTAATTTAATATTAAAATTTTTGACAATTTACCAACTTGGTCAAAAATCTTTCAACTGTGCCAATTATTCATAAACATTTTGATAATTCATCAACTTAGCCATAAATCTTTTGACGATTTGTTGATTTAGTCATTCTGACCAATTTGACTAGAAATCGCTAACACGGTGGTCTAGTACATGTCAAGCTTCCTATGTGGCACAGTCAATGCCGACACGAACAATTTTTACTATTTTTTTTTTATTGATTTTATGATTTTTTTCATTTTTCTTTCTTTTCCTATTCTTTCCTTTTCTTTTTCTTTGCTTTTTGCTTTTTCCTTTTTCTCTCCGCCAATCATCGATGAGGCCTGGTGATGGCTAGCAGAGAGAAAAAGAGAATAAGAAAAAGGAAAATTAAAAAAAAATAGAAATTATCCACGTCAGCATCAATCATACCACATAGGATGGTCGGCATTGCCTAAACCGTCACATCAATGAATTTCTATCTAAATAAGTTGAAATGACTAAATTGACATATTATTAAAAGGTTTGTGACTAAATTGGCTATCGTACAATAAATTTAGGATCTTTGGGACCATTTTTCGACTAACTAGGCTTACTTCCATGACCATTAACTTTAGTACCTATATAAAAATACCTATTTACTCAATTGACTCATATTAACATAATCAGCGGCTGAACCTACCCTAGTTTCGATTGTTGCTTGCAATCTTATACAAAAATTGAAGGCGCTTCTCCAATAAAAGAGCCCACAACTCGTACATTACAAGGCTCTCTACCTTTGTTGAAAGTCGGCATAGCTTATTCTTAGCATCGATGCACTTAGAGGTGATACAAGGAAAAGAAAAGGGAAAGATTACCCAAGAAGTGCTTAACCTACTGTACAGACGCCAGTGCAATCCTGAGCTTTTCAATTTTGTCAATTTATTCATAAACTTTTGCGTGAAATGCAATTCACTCCTTCCCGTTGATTTGTACATAAATTTGTTAACATCACAGTCCAATCATTGCCGGCTATATTAAGTGGTACACTGCCACGTCAAAAGCAATTTTCAGTTAAAATTGGCCAAAATGACTACGTTGAAATTTATGAACAAGCATTTATGACTAAATTGACAAAAGTAGAAAGTTTTAAGGCTAGTTTAGCCTTCGTACAGTAAGTTTCGAATCGACTGGACAATTTGCTCGAAAGAAAAGTGTATTTGTGGAGTGAAAAGGAGCACTTAAAATTATTCAGTTGCCGAATAATATTTCGCGACATAATTATCTGGATAAAATTAGCTTTAGCTAAAATGTTAGAAGATATCATCAACGAGCGTCCAAAAGCACGTGTTAGAAATTGTCATTTTCATTTCCCAAAACACTGGATTCCTCGGGTTATGCACAATGGGCATATTCAAAAGATTATCTTTCTTTTATAGGTGAGATTAACAAGTGTCTCGTGCGCACTCGTGGCCGGACCTTGACCTCGAACTCGAACTCGAACTCGAACTCGATTTTGTCATCTTCCATCATGAGTTGCCACTCTATTATCGAACGCATTTTGTTTGTCGCAACGAAGGATGTGCCAATTATCGTCGATTCCATTTAGAGGGTCAATTGGTCAACGGGAAGCACTCCCGAAACTCAATCCTCAAAATTATTTGGGCTCTCAAGTTGCTGGAGGAAAGAGGAGCAAGGTCGACAGGATAATGAAAGTGCATTAAAGCCTACCCAGCTGCGAACCCTTCATGAACTAAATAGATCTCACGGAAACAAAAAGGGAACCAATTGAGAGATTTCTTATTTTAGGCCCCGTTTATTTCGCAAAAAATAAATGATTTGAAAAGTATTTTCCAAAAAATTAATTACTTTTATCACTCACAAAAAAAAATTTATGTTAAGGTGTGGTTCATACTCCTTATCGATAAGAAGACATGAAGATTCTACTCCTCATTAAGCAGGCAAAGATCTGCAGGGGCCACTTCGGCCGAGGTTGCAGGGAGCAACGCCCCCAGGCCGTTGGATCGCCGACGCTCATGTCAGCCATTTTGAGCCAAAATCGGTCTAATAGACTCAATTAACTAAACCTGAAAAATTTTAAGATCCAATTAACAAAATTTAAAGATTTTAAGGTTGAATTGGCAAAAGTACGGTATGCTTAGATATTTTCAGACAACTTTCCCGCTAGTATTATCATGCCAAAATCTGTCACGCGGATACATATGCACGCTGAAGTACATACGCCTCGATTCATGTGATCCGACCTTTCCTACTGTGCTTCCACCTTTCTTCCGTCCCAAATACTCCCACTTGCATATACGATCGTTCAAAAAGTCATTTGGATTCTTCGTTTCTTCCTCATATTGCCGGCTGCTTCCTCCCACTTGGATTCAAGTGCATCCACCACACTCAATTATATGGTCAAGTGCACAGAGCACTGGCATCATCTCATACGTATCAATCTAATCTAGTGTGCCCCCGAGACAAATCCCAAGATTATTACTGTATTTATTAAACAACCCTGCGTTGAAAAAACAAAAAAAAAAGTTTATAAAACAGATGTGTGGAAAATATTATTCTGCTGACATTGCACAACAAAGTAACACAAAGTTTGAGTAATTCTGCGTCAACACACATGAACGTGCGGACGTGTGTGTGTAAGTACAAGTTTATAACTAGCATTATTCATAAAAAGGCAAAAGGAATTTGCAACGAGGGTGGGCGTTTCCGAGATGGCACCATAGGTACTGCACAGCTAATGGAAAAAGCACAGGGTACCTCCAAAGCTGAGGCCACTTACTGATTGACTGACAAATTCGCAGGCGGGTTTTCGCATACCTTGGTCATAGCGGAGGTCCTACTTGTATATTGTACTTGGCCTTTACTGCTCTCCAGAGATGCCTACTGAATCGGAGACTTCCTAATGTCCTGTCACTCATACCTATTACTTCTCATTATTCAATGGAGAGAAGGAGGGGAAAAAAAAAGGGATGCATGGCGAAATTTTTTTAGATTATTGTCGGCTGTTTTAAAATTTTAGAATATAAAAAAAATGTGCAATTTAATATTTTATTATTTTATAATTTCAATAATTGAGGTGGAAAGGGAAATCATGTATGGATTTAATTTATAAGCAAGAAAATTGTTTATACGACCCCACACGATTTTATTACTTTAAAACAAATGTTGCAGCTGTACTTTTATTTACAAAATAATTAAATGAAACGGATTTGCTATACTATACACTCAGTTGAAATGACTCTACGTAATCAATGTTGACAAATTGTGTCCAATGTGCATTTATAGTAGAGTAAGTGAGATAATTAAGATTTTTTTCCCCTTCTAATCAATCCAAATAGTATATTCCAACCAAAAAAAAAATCCAAATAGTATTGAGAAGGGAGTGAAGATGTGGGACGATGTGTCTAGATGACAAAACTCCGTTCTTAAGCACAAAATTCAATTTGCACAATTTTTCTAATCTTTAGACGAGATTAGATTTGATAGAGGTGAATAAGGAGGAAAAAAAAGAGAGGAAGAGATCTAACTAAAATTAGAGGAGAAAAATAAAAGAGGGAGGGATATGGAGGAATTTGATTACAAAGTTGTTTACATGTTAATTACAAGAGAAAATAAGCGAAATGAATATAGTTCTTCGGGTGAGCGGTTGTAAGTTCCATATAAGTTCCATTTAGAACCTAAATCCTACGCATGAACAGGTTCCTCATTTCTTAGAACCCAGAACTTACCATGCATGTCCTAAAATCTAGAACCTATCATATTACAAGTTCCATAGCCAGTTCCAGACTCTATCTAGGTTCCACCTATATTTTTAATTGAGCGATTGTAATAAATCATCACTTTTGATGATCATCATTTGCTATTATAATCTACTGATCACAAATTATATTTTTTACATGAATAAATATGAAACATTAATAAAGTAAATGCCTCTATCATAAATATCATCAGAAATGGAATCTCATACCAGTGGTTTCAAATTATACATTCATTATCAAACAACATGAAATATCGCAGGATCTCGCGAAAATATATATCAAGGAAAATGCAAAAACTAGTTACAAGTTCCAAGTTCCCGGTTCTACGTTTCACCTACCTGGAATCCGTCGGAACAGGTTTCCCAATATTTGTAACTTAAAGCCGGATTTGTTCCCGACGGTTTCAATTCAAGATTCCAAGTTCTACCCTATAACCATGCTCACCCTAGAATATACTATGTAAGCACAATAGAACTACAAATATAATATAAGTTATGAATATGAAAGAAAGAAAAATATGTTTACTAGTCACCAAACCTCTCCCAATTACTTAGTATTGATAGATATCTAGGGTTTTAAGAACTACAAACAGTTGTACTAGGTCTATTTATTTTTCGGAAAATAAATAGCTTAGGAAAATATTTTCTTAAAAATAAACGCTTGTATAACTTATAAATATGAACAAATGAAAAATATTTCTATCGTACATGAAAATATCTAGACATAAATTATTGGTGATAATGAAAATATTTTTCGTTACCTAACTATTTCAAGATATACGAGCATACATTTATAGGAAAATACTTTTCAAATCAAACGGCAAAACAAACTAAACCAAAAAATGCAAATCCCTCCTAATTCTCCCTTCTATCCTCCCTTAGTTTATGCAACCTAGTGACCACTTTTAGAATGATTTTTCTTATTTCCTAGTCTCCTCTACCAAAATGTTAGGATTCATTCCATATCAATTGTGGACAAAGGAGTGATCTGTTCATAAGTGTAAAGAAAAATCTCCTCCTTTGAACTAACTTTCGTAGTGAGAGAAAGCTGAGATCACCCAATACAAAACACAGTCATTTTGCCTAGTCACAATTTCCTTAAAAGTCTAATTTTCGAGATATCATATTGCGTATATGCTGTGTAAGAATGGCTTTCTATTGCAGTCTTCGTTAGATGTTGTATTGCCGTGTGTAGTATGGGCAACTAATATCAATTGCCTTTTCAAATTCACATACAGCCAGGTTGCAGGCTAGCCAGGAGCCATATTGACTGCAAGCAGATGTTGAACAACGCCCTTTTAACAAATATACCACCGATTTTTCTTTTCCCATGCTGTCAAATTTCTTCTGTTTCTGTCCATTGGGAAAAGGGCGTTTGAGCTCTCCCATGTTAGTTGAATGCTCAATATGCTAGATGTTGAAGCTTGCTATGGGAATTACGAACTTGGTCTGAAACTCCGGGGGAATCGATCTGCACCAGAACAAGCGAGCGAGGGTGTCCAGGTTTTGTGCTTGGATTGACCCTCCGATGCTTAAGTTAGCACCAGAACGAGAATTTTTTAGAAGAAAAAAGGGAACGTATGAGCTTAAGGATGAGAAGAGATGTACTCCTAGAGAGAAAGAGTCGGGTGGAGAGAGTCCGTACCTAAGTGTTCATGCTATTGTTGATTTTTACTATTGACGGGTTACTGATAGTTTGACATATGACCGTTTATAGTACTGTTGCATGCTCTAATGAAATGATATTCAACTGGCGTCTTGTCAAGATCTACCTCTATGGTGATTAGGTATAATTATCAAGTTGAATGTTGGAGACACGCATGTCAATATTAGATTTATTTGTCAGCACTATCTCGACATGTGTAATGGTCCACCTTATTCAATCACATAGTTTGGGCTCCTAGAACATGGCATCCTTGGGACTTTCTATTTGGTGGCTCTTTATGCATATCACTCATCGACCTAGCCTAGGTTCCTCTCGATTGTCCCCAAACTAGTCAAAACCACTTTCACCACTTGCCCCACAATTCTCGGTCTCCTCAGGGGGTAACCGTCGAGCCCAGGGTAGATGCATTTTGCATGGTTGCCCTCCTTGCTCTCAGCGTTAATCCGAGGCAGGCAGAAGCAGCTGGGAAGCCTTACATTAACCATTAGATCTACTAGACTATAATTGACACCCATCGGGTAACATTCTGCCTTACTCCGAGATTCACACTAGGCACGCAGGGGAAATTTCAACGATAGTAATCTTGGGCTGTTGGATTGACTAGCAAAATTTGATTCGTTGATAATTGATCGACTGACAAAAATCACAGCCCTTGATTTTCATCCATCGTAGCCAGCACATTTGTTGAAATGCACGTTTGAGTTGTATTAAAAAAAATCCTACATCGAAAAATTTGGTATGATGTGAAGCAGTTAATTTATCCTAATCGGTCTATTACTGATTTGTTCAAGATTCAAGTGACAAGTAAGTCCAATTGGATGTATTCATAAGCTCAAACTTAGGCTACCTCATGCCGATCTTCTCAAATGAAAGTATCAGACTTAAACTTCACGCTCTCAATAGATGGTATCAAAGCCAGTGGTTGATTGATGGCCACCACTAATATATATTAGTTTTTCATGACTATCTCAAAGAAGAAATCTCAGGAGCAACGTGTTTTCCTAGCAAGTTCGATTTGGCAAAAGAGACCAAGGATAAAGTGGATGTTGCGGTATAGCAACGAGGTTTTAATGGCAGCCTTCATGGTTCAGTTTGAAGAAAGAAACTATGGATGAATGTAGGATTGGAGATCAAGTTGAGAAATGTTAATGTAAGAAGATACCTAAATTAGGAAAATCAAATCTAACACAGCATTTCCACATGAGGGAAAGATTGTTAAGTTGCATGTATGAGTGGTGTTAGAAAAACTTCACATCGTAGGACATTTTTGGTGTAAAGTATGTAATATATCATAATTAACATAACTTATTGGTTCAAGTTTTTAACTGAATGTAAGACCAATTTGATAATTAGCGGACAATTGGACTCCTCTTGGCTATCTCCAAAAATTAAAGTATTAAGTTTGTAATGGGCATTCCTAGTAGTTTTGAATGGGATCTAGTAGACTCATCTTGGATGGTCGATTTTCAAATACTCGAAATTGTTCATTCTTCTACTGTATATGTCGAGTAAGTTTTCTCCTTCACCATTGTTTCTTAGCTCCCACATTTGTTACCTTATAGTTCTAAGTTGCACTTCAAGGTGATCAAATGGCCGGTTCAAGCTCCCACAATGAGATTGTTGAGATTTGAATGCAACAGATAACAGTTTAAAGTACAGTGCTTCCAAATTGAGTGATCTCAGATGCCACGCCCATTATTGCGCGAGCAGAGTGAACCTTAGACGAGACGGTTTGCATGCACTCTTGAATATCAGTAAAAAGGAAATGATTCCAGGCACAAGTAGTTATCAAAGTTTTGCATCTTTGCCCAAAAAAAATATTCTTTCTTTCGTCTCTTTTTGAGGTTTTGATAACGCAGTCTTTTCTTCAGTCACTCTGCAGGACTCAGAGGCATCTAAAAAGATTGGAAAACTGGAGAGTACTCGAATCGAATATTCTCACAGATGGTTGCCGAATCAATCGTTCCTATCCTACCCAAAAGGACAACGAACTTGACAACGCGTATGCGCGCACGTGGTGTTTAAACGATGCATGCCATGGACTAGGGAAAAGAGAAAAAATCATAGGCCAATCTGGATGCGAGCGCATGCAGCTCCACTACTCGTGCATGGCACGGCCACGTGACTGGAGCAGGCTGGTCGGAACTCGAAATTCTGCGTCGAAACTCTTCTCGGTATTCAGTATACCGAAAGCGAGGACAGCAAATTTCTAACACATTGCGAAGACACAACCCATGACATTAACAACACCGATGTTGAGGAATCATTCGTGCGCTAGGAGATCTGTTTCTCCTTTCCAGTTGCGTCTCAACCCTCGCGTGCATGGATGTCATGCCCCAAATGCCTGACGCCTCAAGTCTAAAACGATCGAGATGCGTACAAAGCGATGCTCCCTGGCCTTGCGATGAATACTCGCAAGTTTTATGGCATCTTGACGCGCCTCAATTCCCACCCTGTTCATTAAATGCCGAGCTACTTCGGCGATGGCATCAAATCCCCGCACGACGCTTCAGCCGTGTAAAACAAGAGTTGGGACCGACAGAACACGCATGTGATAAAGGGGTCAAAGGGTTGTTGTTAGGTCTTGATCAGAAGGTGTGGCTCACAGCAGTCGCGAGGGCTATCAGGCCTGGTCAAGTTTCGCTCTTCTAGAAGAAGATGGCTCTTCGAGGCCAAGCCGAGCACGCAACCCCTCGTGGGGATTGCATTTTGCATTCTAGAACCAAACCATGAGGCCAAAAAAAAACCCTAAAAATTGCCCTCCTCTCGAAAATTTCCAAGGAAGCCTTAATTCCCGAATTACCAGCTACAAAACCTAACCTCGGAAAATCTTTTGGCGAGATCCTCATATCCATCTTGCCAGCTCTAGTCGGAATTGGGGTTGGGTCATCATAATTATTGACCAGACTTGATCGATAGCCGGGCTTCGCTCTATTTATTGGCCCGTTGGGCGGCTTGGACAAAAGTCCCAACCTCGGCCAATGAGCAAACTGAGCCTTGGATGGTGCATGGCCTTCCGTAACGAAGCATGCTGTGAGTAACGTTGAGCAAAGCCAAGAGTCGGAGAGGGAACGTGACGGGCATGATAAGGCAACCGACCCGTCCAAATCCTTCGTCCGCATTTGATAGTCAGAATAAAAATCAGGATTTTATCCTATCATGTGTTTGGTTCCCACCCAAGACAAAATAAAGTGAAAACATAAAAGGGATATACCCTTGATAAAATTATCTCATGGAGATATGAAATAAAGGTGGATAGGATTTCTTATGTTTATGATATAAAAACTAATTTTTCTCGAATAAAAAATTTCTTAAATAATAAATTTTAAAAAATAATTAAATATTAATTATATTTGAATTCTAATATTAAAATGAATATTAAAAAATAAAAATTTATTTATTCCTATGTGAATTTATGAATTTTAGTTTCTTTCTACTTTGTAATATATTTTTGTGCGTGCTCACACGCACAAATACACTTCATATCTATATCACTACGTAGTATAGTTTATTATTTATAAAAAAAATTATCAAGAAATTATGAAACAGAATAAAAATAATGAAAAAAAGAGATATGAAAAAATAAGTAAATAAAACTGAAGTAGAAGAACCCAGATTTTAAATGAACAAATTCAAACTTGAAAATGATCTTTTTAATTCTCAAATATTGTGGGGCAATTAAATTTAAAAACAAAAGACTTTAGAAATCTCCATCTCTTCATGGTAAAGTTTCACCACTCTTTATGATTTTTTAGTTCACGTCAAAACTCTACGAAAATGGCAAGAGAATCGAAACTTCTTCTCCTTTCTAGGTTTCTAGTTCATGTCAAAAGTCCATGAGTCAAAACTCATTCTTCTCCGTAACTTTATAGTTCATGTTGAAGTTTAATGAACATAGCAAGCGAGGCGAAACTTTTTGTAGCTATAAATGTTAATGATCATATTTTCTCTTTTTTACTAAAGTTGGCATTGAATTATGATAGATTCTTATAGTCTCTGTTTTGTGCCTTTTTAGGTTCACTTGCATCAATATATATATTAAACAATGAACTTGATATGTGTGAACATTTTCTACTTTATTATTGTGATTCACCAAATAGCATAAGGGATATGATAAAATTCCTGTATTTCATATCCTATCATATCTAATCCTTTCCTGATTAGAAATTTAGATAACCAAACGTAGCCTTAATGTAAAATAAAAAAAACCCTAATGTAAACAATTTTCAAGTCTTTAGTAGCAAGATGGGTCTTGGTTAGGCTATAGAAAACATACAGGGTTTGGGACAATTACCGAAACTGACATGAACTAATACTAAAATGCCTTTACCATATATGATTAGTTCTCGATCTAATCCGGTCTCACCATGGAACCTAGAACCAGATTGGACATTAGATCGCATGGTCTTGGGACCGGACCAGCCGGTTCGGTCTAATTCCCAAGTGGTCCAATCATTTGGCCAGTCCCATTTTATTTGTGATTTATCGTTAAATTTTTCTCCTTAACAATATATTTACCGGATCACTTCTCCTTAATTGTATTGTGTTGTCGCTAAACCTAGAAGTTATACTAAACATCCTAAATATCTTAAGTTCACGTATATGTTTACATTTAGGAATTTTGTATTAAAAAAAAAAGAAATATTTTTTGGTCCTGTCCTGTCGATTCGATTCTCTCTTGAAATCAGAAACCAGGTTGGAGCTTCCGAAAATCGAACTCAACCTGTTCAGGTAGTTATTGGTTCGGTCCGTCCGTCATGCTCAACCCTAATTTATGGTCATTTTTAAGCATGGGTTTCTATTTTAGCTTTGTTAGATCTTAAATTCATTTCGATCATGTTAGCTTTAATTGAAATGGGGTAATGTGCAAACCGATAGGGTTTGTTACGTAATTAGCATGAGATTTTTTATTTACTAAAAAGATTACTTTAGCTAGACGGATTTGAGATTTTACATCTTATACGAAACAGATAATTTAATCTTAGAGAGAGACAGGTGTTATTGGGACAAGTTTGGATGGCTATGGAAAACAAGAAGAATAACCATACATATCTCGTGCGGCTCCCATGTCGCCCTCGGTCGTTCGTTTTCAAAAGGCGGCCACGCCTGATGCGCTATCGCCTTTCAAACTTCTTCTAGAGGAACCCGGGACCGCGAAAGTAAAACGCGGTTCGAAGTTTCGCCGTAGTCGCGTGGAAGAACGCGACGGCTTCTCTCTGTTCCGGGTCATCCGTCTGAAAACTCTGCAGGCCCCCGGAGAGTTAGCGCGAGAGAGAGAGAAGAGAGAAACGTCTCTGATCGTTTTGGACTGAGAGAACTCGGAAGCTGGAAACTTTGTGGCATAATCGACAAAAGGGTCGGATTATCAGGTGGGGAGGAAAGTCGGGATGGATGAGATAATGGGCAAGGTGGGGAAGTATTGGTTAGGCCAGAGAGCCAACAAGGAGATTGATTCCGTCGGCGACGATTTCACCGTAAGTTTCCCCTGGCACTCTTTCCCTCCTTTCGATTTTGCAATCCGTAGCTTCAGCTGATGTTGATACGGTGACAGAGCTGCTTCTCTTTGGACGAAATTGGCATGTTTGGAATAGCTTCTTTTGTGTGTTTTGTTATCCTTGTCTGTTGTATTTCGGCAATAAGATCGTGTGTGTCGTCTGATCTTACTCGTGATTAATATGGCCTTTGAGTGGCTGGTGGCACAAAGCAATCGTCGAATCTTTTCACTGTGTCTGCGTGTCACCTACCTTGTAAATCAATCTGACATACACCCATCTTTGTATGCTTGACATCTCTTGGCCTTCCTCTAACTTGGCTTATCTGGTTCTTGTAATCGGAGAAGAGACAGATTAGGGTATTTTTCTCAATGAAATTATCCGCTGCTGGTAGACTTTCAACTAAATATTTTCCTTTGGCAGTTTTGGAGGAGTTAAGTAAGAGAGTATGATATTGATTATTGAGAATGAACAAGCAACTGATAATTCCTAATGGAAATGGATACTGTAGTTTTGCCTTTTATGCAGATACTTCGAATGTAAACCTCGCTAGCACCAATATTTTCCTTGATAGATTTTTTGTCCAACTATGCACAAAATAGGAATGAGAAAAATGCGCAGTTTGTTTGAGATGCGTTTCTGTAGTTATAAAGTTTTGTCCAGGTGCGGCTGAAAGCTCATTGGTTTTACGTTGCTCATGTCTTCTATTTTGGTAAATTTTTATGGGTTTCTAAAGTGCGCTAATTAGTGTTTCTCTATCCTTTAAGCTTGGTAGTAGAGGATGCCACTGAACAGTGATGGCTTTGCCAATCAGGGCCTGATTAACTGTAATCCTAAGTTGGGTCTTTATTCATGCATTTAGACAAGAATCACATGTAAAAACTAGAGGGTCTTTTCTTAATCGGTGTCTTGGCTTGCTTAATGCATGGTTTTGAGAAACAGAAGTCCTATTTTCTCAGTTCAAGGTAGGTCTTGACAAGCATGTGTCAGACAGCATATGCATGTGGTTTTGTAGATCAGTTACGACGTTTCAAATACTTTGTTGGTTGAAGTTAAATTTATTGGCATAGAAATCTACAGTGTACAGGACCTATCTCTCTCTTCCCCCCTGCGCGAACAAACACACTGGTGTATCTGCTCTCACCTAGTGGTAGAAATGAGGGGGGAAAAGAAATTAAACTTGTTGTCATCATCCTATTCATAAGTTCATTAGCGTAGAATTATGCCTGTTTATTGCATATATTTTTTTTCTGCTAACAGTTTTTTCTTTGAAAAACAGTCAATGTCAAGCAGCTTTGAAAGTGGAACTAAATGGTTGGTCAACAAACTGAAAGGTTTGCTCTTAATACAGATCCTGCGTGCCTATTTGGTTTCATTTGTTATCATTAAGTAATGATGCTCTTAGTCACCTGTTCTGCTCTCTGGAATTTGTAGAGCTTTCTTTGCATAACATAACCTGGCAGATTGTTTGTACACTGAGAAAATTCGGCCTAATAGTAGTGATTTTATCGTCTTTTCACATTGCCAATGTGCAGTCTGACTTTGATTTTTGCTCCCTAAGTGAAGGTTGATGATGACCCTCATGGTTGTCCAAATGGATGCTGATGCCCCAGCAGCAAAACTTGAACGTGGATAAAGGGTCGATGACCTTTGTTGAGTTCCTAAATGTGATATAACGGTTTGCCATTAGTTATCTCCTTGTCTCATCTATTGCCACACCAAAAGATAACCATATGAAAGCTTCTTGTTTCCAATGAATGTGATGTAATGGGTGATTTGACATTTGCCATGAATGTGATGGCATGGGTGATTTGACCTGAACATGGATATAATGCGGTACTATTAACTATAAAGACACAACATGATTTTTTCTGTTTCATTAGAGATTTTGTGTAATTGCATCCCTTGCTTTACTGGAGTAGATCCTTTCAATATATGAAAAAAGTTGATGATATAGACACGTCTCCTCCAATATCTTACTGTTCCTAAATAGACTTGAGATGCACTTTGCAAACAAAAGTTGTAAAGAATGACCATTTTACATCAGGTTGAGGGTTGTTCCTTTTGGTGTACTTATTTCTTTTGTATGAACTTCTTGCTCATAACTTCGGTTTGCAGGAAAGATGCAAAAGCCATTGCCAGATCTTCTGAAGGAATATGATTTACCAATAGGGATCTTCCCTCGTGATGCTACCAATTATGAGTTCGTTGAGGAGACTGGAAAGCTCACTGTCTTCATACCATCAGTTTGTGAAGTCGGCTACAGAGACTCTGTTTTACGTTTTTCCACCACGGTGACCGGCATTTTGACTAAAGGGAAACTGGCGGACATAGAAGGGATGAAGACGAAGGTGATGATTTGGGTGAAGGTGACTTCAATTTCATCTGATGCATCAAAGCTTCACTTCACTGCCGGTATGAAGAAAACAAGAAGTAGAGAAGCTTATGAGTTTATTAAAGCTGGGTTTACAGTCGATAAATTTTGAGGCATTTTCCATTCATGTTGAAGATCTTGGCGACTTGGTCTTGTATTATAGAGCTTCTGACATAACACGCCGGGCACTTATGCCGTGCACCTTATGATTGCTTGATGTAAGTAATAAATGTTTGAATTGTTCCTCAAAGTTAGAGTTGATAATATCTGTGTAATCTGGAAGTTGCTATAACTTCTGGAGTTCACTTGCTGTTCAAGTCAATAATCATCTGTAAATGTCAAAGTAGTTCACTTCACTGGCTGTTCATGATAGCTTCTGATGTTATGCAACCTCCAGGATGTTACCAAAAGTTGGTTTATCTGTAGTTCTGGTTGGCCTTGCTAATTAAGTTTGTTGCACCAGCAGTTGCAAGTCTCAAGGAGCTTTGCAAATGATGCACTGAATGCAAAATCAACATGCAAGTTAATCTCTATGAAGTTGTGTAGGATCTAAACTTATTATCAATAAAGCCTTGTTAATTCTCCATCAGTTATGTGGTTTACCACTCCACTTCACATAATTATAACCCTTTTGTTTCTTTTTCTTCCTGAAAATTTATGAAAAGAACTAGATATCATTCAAAGGCATGAAAGTTTCAAAAGAACACATGAATATGGTATCCTTCTTTCCTTTTATCATCTCATGTTGAAATATCAAAGCAAAGCACATGATAAAGAAAATTGATCAATCAAATATATTTAGTAACTGTCAGAATAAGCCGACTGTGCTGTCCGATGATGAGCTGCCCTTCTCTGCAACCCTATGTGCCACCCAACTAGCCTTCGTCCCCAACTTAAGAGGTCCAAAGTTGGGGCTGAGTTTGAGGAAGTTCCTGATGATAACAGAAATCAGGTTTTCCGGGTACTGCTCGCAGGCCCTTGCAAAGAGAATCGCTTATGGGGAAGAGCTCCTGAGATCAAGAGAGAGGAAGTTGAAGATATGGAACTTCCCTGCAGAGGGCTCAAATGCTAAAAGTGAAAGGATATGTCTGAATGAACTAGTCTTTTGAATCCAGGAAAAGCAATTGAGACCAGTCATGGGAAGGTTCTTGATTTAAGACCGTGTAATGCACGTGAAGGTTCTTCGTCAGGGACAAGGATCAGGCCATGCTCACATCCCCAACTGTGCCCCATAGCAAGGCCCGCTACTGATGCGTTGCCCAGATGGCTGCTGCGATGATGATGCCTAACTGGAAGGATGTCAACACAAATAGCTTCCTGTCTGAGGTACCAGAAACGGGTCAACCTCTCCGTACGCTAGATCCTTCTGACGGTGGAGGGGTGGGCAAGGATCTCGCTGTAAGCTTCTAGTTTATTTCACTCATGCGTATGTTGGTTGTGAATTGCCAGGATGCCAGAAACAAAAAGTTTCGGGGGATGGTGTTATAAGGGTTGTGGAGACTCATATCGGTGGTTAAGTTTCACCTTTTGCTCACCATCTACGTGTGGAAGCTCAAGGTTTCCGGGGAAGTACTTTGATCTTATCTAAGGATTCTAGAGCCTGCATTCATCCGAGTGTCAACCGCAAGCAATTTGTCCATGTTCATGTTGTACAATCTGTTAACTATAGCTGGTGGTTCACATCAATTTATGCGAGACCGACGAGACAGTTCGATGTACGATCTTAACATTCGAAAAATTATGCTATGACAAGTCCTGGGCCAAATCCTCCCCATTTCCAAATCAGTCATGTAGAACTAATTGCAGCATGAATCCCGCTTCCTGTCATGTGCTCACCATCAAAGAGAATGTTCAAGCTAAGCCCCTGAAATTTTGGAGGAAGCACCTCGGCTTAGGCGAGTTTTACCATGGGGGATAATGGACCCAAAGCACTTGGGCAACGCATTAGATTCAGTGATTGCATAGTGTATTAATCATGTGAATGTTCATATTGCCTGAGATTTGGCTATTTCAGATCATCTTGATAGGTTCAGGTTATGCGTTTATCCGAAGATCGACTGTATTAACAGGTTGCCTCCTGCTGATATAATTCAGCCTCAGAAATCAGGTCAATTTTCTGCAATTGGAACCAACTACCATCATTTGCACAGATACTCGAGCGGTCAAGAACATTTTTATCGTAATCACGGTCCATATTAATTGGCAAGAAGATATTTATGCAAATGTGACAGCCCCAGGAACAAAACAGGATCTACCCATCTTGCCTTCCCTTGGTAGTGGAATATAAGCTAGCTTCAAAACTCGAATTCCTCAGCGTACAAAGTTGATCCAATCGACCAACATCATTTTACTACTTGCCATCTGTCGCCTTTGGCCTGAAGCAGAATCTCCAAGTCCAGTGTCTCCGGAAACTGGTGTTGCGAACGTTATCAGGAGGATGAGCAGACTGAATCATCTCCCACATCACTCTTATGTCTCCACATTCCTCACAAGACTCCATGTCCTTGTAAAGCATCATGAGGCCATTCATGTTCCCTTCAGTACATGTTCCCCCAAATCAGAAGAATAAATACTTGAAACTCAAAATGCTCAATCCAAACATAAAGCTAAAACTCTTCTGCTTCTTTTTTGGTGTGTGCGCGTGTGCGTGCATGCGTGTGTGTTAGGCTCTACATGTTACCTTTGGCCTTGTATCTGAGGCATGAAGTGAAGTTGAGAAGCAGAGATTTTGTTTGGAAGTGAGTTGAGTTTCTGAAGCAAGACCAATTTCTCCACCTGGTCATCCTCATTTTGCCTTTCCCTCACTCACAACTCTCTCTTTCATTTGCTTCCTTTTATAACCATTTCTTTCTTTCTCTCCCTCTCATCTCCCCACTTCACTCAACAAAACAATTGTAAACAAGCTACACAACAAACCTAAACCAGACATGCCACAAAGCAACACTGATCAGGACAGGACGGTCCATGCAATCGAATTTTTCCTTTTATGCCACGAACTAATCATAATTAAAATGCATTGAGACACTTGCGCTTGTCCTCTTAATCAGAAAATCATTTAGAAAAGTCGCAAACGTCCAATTTATTGCACCAAATGCTCTAGCTAATCAAAATAAACTGCTCTGGCGATAAGTTGCTGATATTCATACACAGGGAGTCACCTTGTATCATATGTTTATCGCAAGTAAAACAACGGATGGTATGTCCATAGTTTAACTTCTTTGTGCAGGTCCCAACCATAACAAAACCGAACTACCCTTAGTTAACTTTTTTCGAATGAAACTACCATTAGGTGAGGGGATTTCTTTGCACACTAGAACGGTCAAGGACTCATCAGAGTCAACTACTTCAGCTTATCATGACACTATTTAAGGGACTACATTGGTCTGGGTGAGGAAGCGTAGGGACACTTAAGCACACCCTTGCAAGAAGATAATGACTTGAGACAATAACAGGGCAAGATTTTTTAAGCGTGTGGTGGAGAACTAGAACGAGCATACTAGGAACAATGAGACAATCTTAAGCAGGCAAGGAAAGAAAAAGTTGCTTTGGAATTTTGCAGATTTCTCTTTCCTCTCTCGCCAAAGATTCTCAATTCTGTATTTTTGAATTCAGGAAGAACAGATGGTGATGGGTCCCCGGTCAAACGGTTGGTTGGATTTTCTCAGTTCACTGCTGTTTGGGTGCATACAAATTTCTCAGGCTCTCTTCTGGGTTGTCCAGTAGCGGCGTGATCAACTTAAAGTGAAATGAGCTCAAGAGATGATTAGACAAATGCAGTGGTCCCTCACTGAGTTTACTCTTTTAAGTATGATTACCAAATTGAATGACCAATTAAAGAGAGTAAGTCATGCTTAAATAACCCGTCAATGACCACAAAGTCCCCTCTCGGGATGTTAAGTGTATCCAGTGTTTGGAAATCGCTCTCAGACAATGCAGCAGCTGAGGTTGATCTTAGACGCATTGTGTTTCTTTCACCATCTCGTTGACCCTCTTTTCCTGCTTTTACTTAATCAAGTCTTGAAGAGACGCAAGCCACTAATTAAGCACATAATTAAGATAAAGTATAGGCTCTTCACATTGCTTTCTAAAGAGTGAGATTAATCACGAGAACTCCTAAAACTGGGGAAAAGAAAAGGAACTGAAACAAAATGACGTCCTACCGACTTATTATTCTCCCACCAAAATCCGTTCTCTATGTGATTTGGTTTCTTTCCATGTCAAAACCGTAATAATCTTCTCCCAAGTTCAAGACATCTTCATAGGTCGTATCATGTACTAACCCATGACACGACATTGTTAACAGGCATTTGGTTTCTTTATGTATCTAACCAACATGTTGGATCATCGGTTAGTACGATGTCCCTTTTGAAACGGAATGAAATGACGCGAAAATGAAGATAGACAGTAAATTGTCTGGGTTTTGTTAAAGGAGGATATCTTTTGCTGGTGAGCATCATTTCAAAGTAAAACCTGAAATTTTGAGTCAGACCAGTGAGGAATTGATTTGATTTTAGGTTTCAAAAATTGAAGAACTTATTTTGACGAATAAGTTCTAAGTTCTAGGTAAACTTGAAACCTGTAACAAGTTTTATGTTTTTCTTTATATATGTCCCGCGTTATGATGATTATATAATTTAAAACACCTGATTTGAGCTTTTATTTGTGACGATACCTATGATTAAGACTTTTTTTTGTCAATATTTCAAATTTATTTGTGTGTCTAAATACAAATTGTGATGATTAAATAATAATAATAAATAATAATCATTAAATATGATTATTCGCTGCAATCATTTAATTAAAATACAATGAAACCAATCGATCCTAAAACTTGTGATAGAGAAGACGTTCCAAAGTGTACAGGGCAGTTTTGAGTATAAAAAAATGAGGAAGTTATTCCGATAAATAAGTTTCAAGTGGAACCTATGAATCACCCCTAATTTCTTCAAAGTAGAGAAGGAAATTAAGTAATATTCTCGGAGTGTTCTAGTTTAGTTAAGTAACCAAAGAAATGTTTATATTTTTCAAATCTTTACCTACTAGAGCTCCTATTCCATAACTCAAGAAATAAAATGCCCAATCGCTGAAAAGATGGCCGAAAAATGAAAGACATGCCATCGCACGAAAGGGTTACTGAAGCTCAAAAATGAGCATCAAGGCAAAAATACTCTAAAATGGGTTGAAGATATTCAACAGAGCATTGACATAAGTCACTAGTCACTAGAAAACCAATGAACTCACCAATTCTTGAGAGTAAACCCTAACTTCTGTGACTCTTACTTTCTTCGAAACACAGAATGCCTCGATGACACTTGAAGAAAATACTAAAGCTGAAGAAAACAGGGTATCCATGCATCGGCACGTGTAGATTTTTGAGGCCAAATCATCAGAAGTGCTTCAGCCATTAAAACAATTCTCAACAATGCACGCATTACCTAGTAACAGATTCTGATAAGGCACAGCTTACACAAACTTCTACACCAATAAGAGAACAAAAGGACCAGTTCAATTCTGAAGAGTTTTTTTTTTTTGGGAGGGCTGATTAATTTGTCTCAAGTACTATAAACTTTAATAGTTCAAAATAAAAGTGCTGCAATAATGTAAGTAGTCCAGACAAGACTAGAAGTTAAGCAAAACATTCTTCTCTACCACCTCGCCCACTGCTTCCTTTGAATAGCCCCAAAATGATACTGGTGATGGACAAATTCTCATGCACATCTTTAGGCTGTGGCAGATGCTTGGGCTGCAAGCCTCTTCCTGGCCTCTTCAATGATAGACAGCTTAATACCTTTGCCCTTGGGAAGTGACACCCAGGGTTTTGTTCCTTGACCAATAATGAAGACATTACCCAACCGAGTAGCAAACTCATGTCCAAGAGAATCTTGGACGTGGATGGTCTCAAAAGTACCCTTATGCTTCTCCCTGTTCTTAATGACACCAACACGCCCTCTGTTCCTTCCACCAGTCACCATGACAACATTCCCAACATCAAATTTGATGAATTCAGTGATCTTGTTGGTCTCAAGGTCAAGCTTGATGGTGTCATTGGGCTTGATCAGAGGGTCTGGATAGCGAATCGTACGGCCATCGTAAGTGTTCAGATAAGGGATGCCCTTCTGCCCAAACTGGACAGATCGCACTTTGCATAGCTTAAACTGCAGATGACAAAACTTTTTGTGAGTATAGAATAAAGCTAATTGCCATCTCCAGTTCCTTTATGGGACAAAGGATACTTTAGATGAATAGTTCAACAGAATGATACATTAACACTTTTATAAAGTTAAGGCAGACAGAATACAGACCTTTGCCTCATCATCCCTAATGCTGTGAAGCCGGAATCTACCCTTTGTGTCATAGAGGAGGCGGAAGTTCTCATTGGTCTTGGGGATCGACACAACATCTGACAAGACAATAAAATCCTAAATTATAATAGAGACTAGAGTGTCACACAAGAGATTACAACACGCAGCAAAATGAATAATGGTCAAGTTGCCCATCTATCCAGACCACCCAAATCAATCCTCCTTTTACTCGCACCATTATATGTTAAAAAATGGGATTTCCGGTTCCTAAACATTCTATCTTCACATGGACTTACATTAAATACATGTTATAAGCTTCAGAGACTATAAAAAAAAAAAAGGGAAACTATAAAAACCATCCTCAGCTTTTCACCTAAGAACACTTTGCATCCTCTAATGCTATGCACCCTTTAGTTTCAAAATCTCTTACTTTGCATCCCAAGGTTTCAAAAAGGACCCTCCACACCAGGGCCTTTGTTTTCCATAACTTCTTCCCAGGTGTGGTTTTTAAAAGCATAAGGTGCAAGGTGTGTATTTTGTCGTAAAGCATGCAAAGTGTAACATGAGACCATATTTGCGGATGCTTTATGTTATTTCCCCAAGAAAAACAGTTTGATTATGTTGTATGCAATTGTAGCACAAACATAGTTTCTCCAAATGAAAGGCACTCGAGCAAATTCATGTGTTTGAATGTATGCTTTATATATGATTGCCATATGCATACAACAGGCACATGTGATAGCCAGCTGTCTGTAGCAATGACTTAAATGCTTCAAACTAGCTTTATAAGTGAACAAGTACTCAGACACAGGTAACAATAGGAACGATTTCACAGGAAAAGATCAAGTGAATACTAATGTCATCTCGAGTCTTGGGTTTATATATATAATTTCTGTCTGAGTCATAGGCAAGATGAGATGCACAGCTTCAGGACAGAAACATATAGTACACATACCCATGAAACCAGCAGGATATGTCTTATCTGTCCTCACTTTGGCATCAACAAGAACATGCCGCTGCATCAAGATGGCTATAACCTCACGATATGTAAGGGCATATTTCAGCCTGTTACGAAGGATAAGGATCAATGGCAAGCATTCCCTCGATTTGTGGGGTCCTGATGAAGGCTTTGGTGCCTGCAGAACAGAAAAGAAAATTAAAAAGGTATTATCAGAACCACAAGAACCAAACTCCTAAGGAAGAAGATCGCCTGAGAAGGATCACTTACAAAGGCACCTCCTAACTTGTCAAGCATCCAATGCTTTGGGGCATTTAGCCTCTTCAAGTGTTTCTTCAACCCTCGAGCCTGCAATGCAGAGAGACACCAACTGTCAGGAATCCAAGAATTCCAAATCAGAACATGCACGTCTATAAAGTGCCCTCAAAACTAGTACTAGTACTTTAACTGTAGCCCCATTAATCAAAAGAAAGTAAAAATACCAGCGACCAAAAGTCTTTAGAATAAGTACCAAACCTTCCTAGTCCGAATTCCTTTAGTAGCCACCAATTCAGAGTTGGATGAAAGATTTTCAAGGAAAGAGGGAGCAAGCTTGAGGAATCAAATTCTCAAGACTTCAGATATGTAAGAAACCACCTAACCAGATCTAGCAAAATTTTATACTAGTCAATGAAATTTCTCTCGTTTCTCATTTTGACCAAGCTTTATATGGACAGACTCAATTATTCTTAAATTCTCTTACATCAAATTCAGTTACACAAATGCTTATTTCACTGACAGAAACTTGCAGCTTAAAGTGTTGGAGAGATACTTTCAGTTCTGAATTCACTTAAATCAACACTAAACCTTAAAGGGTGGTGTTAAGAAGGAGACATCCACGCTAAAATGATATGCCCGGAGAAAAAGTTTCGTGTACCCCATTAACTAGCATCATTCAGGATTACCATCAAAATTGATCCATTTACCCGAAATGGTACGCCACATTAGGAAGAGCTCACGCCATCTGGGAAGATGCAAATTACAAAAGAAAATAGACCCAGCAATCCAAAGAGCTCGATAGTAGTTACAAATTTAGATATTTACTGGACGCCGATATTTACTGGACATCGATGATCCCTCTAAGTCACCATCAAAAGACACGCGATGTTCATAAAGAGCTCGTGACTCCAATATCAGTTCAAGTAACGAGACACTCCAGAAGCAGAGTTGAAGTCCAAGACAGATCACCATAATCGCCACATTGCTAATAGATCGAGAACACGCGCCGAACATCTAACTAGGCTCGACAATGCCGGCGTCAAAACGAACCGAGCGCATCGAATTCCTACGCTTTCCTAAGTTGACGGTTTCGAAATACAACGAAGCGGGATCAAAACAAGTGAAAATCCAATCAGATCACAAAAGCAGAGCAGATTTGTAGCCGCAGAGAGAGAGAGACAGAGACAGAGACAGAGACAGAGACAGAGAAACGACTGGTGAAAGAAAATCAACGGGAAAAAGCACTGACCATTTCGGATTAGTTAAGCTCGCCGCTGGAGGGGCTTCGGAGGTCGCCGGCGAGTGAAGCTGTCTCGAGATCGAGATCGAGAGAGAGAGAGAGGGGGAGCTAAAACCCTAGCTATTAACAAGAAGGGTGTTGGGGGTTACGTGAGTTGATTGACCTTTTGGGCCTCCTCTTAGGCCCAGGCCCATTGAGTGGCCCACTCCATCGGCTTAATAGCTGCCGGTCCGCTTTATTGTTCGTCACTTCATCCATCGTCCTTGAGTTGGAAAAACTTTGAAGCATGAGCTCGTTAAGAGGAGCTGTAAAATTGGCGCGACATAATTTAAATTTTGTAGAGTTCACTGGGCATAGATAGTTTTGCTATTACATGCTACGAAACTTATTTTTAGTGGCAACCTTTAAAAAGTTAAATGTTTTTTTGTCAAGCATTATGTAAAAGCTCTCTCTCTCTCTCTAGGGAGATTAAAATTGCGAGAAGCGGAATGAAACATGCTTTTAATCTCCAAATTCACCAAATGAAAAATGATAACATTGATGTGCTGCTTGTAACTCAACTCACGACCAAGATCGGATGTACCCCTTTTCTCGGGCTCTCACTATTGCTTGAATAAAGAAGACACTTGATTCGCGCAACTCTCCCAAATGCCAGCCACCAACATATCTTTTAAGTCTTCCGACTTTAAGGGGCTAGAACTAAATTCTGAATGGATAGACTTCAAAATACATACTAGACCAATTTACATTTGTTGTGATTTATGGGATTATCATGATATTTTTCAATTGTCTTTTAAATTATTATTAAAGTTGGATGTACTCAATTTGTTTGGTGTATCCCTCTGCTTAGTAAAGTAATGTACAAATCAATTAACGCAATATCCTTAAAGATCATCAAAAGAACAAAGAAATCATCAACCCAAGTGAAGTTGACCAATTTTTTGCCCTTAATTACAAGAACATCAAGAAAAAAAAAAAGTTACTCCCGTGGGCCAATAAAAAAAATTGAATTCCAAATTCAAAATCGCCTTCTCAGTCTCGAACGATGGAGTGAATCAAAATAGAGGCCTCATCAGTAGCCGGACCTGCATCCTCTGCTCACCAAACGGAGAAAAAAAAAGAATTAGAAAAATTGACAATAATGCCACTTAAATGTTTACCCAGCATACAATATTAATAACAAATTTTTAATTTATTTAATATAATTCTCGAATTATTCCTAAATATTAAATCGTGTCCCCAAACTTGCGATTTATTTTCCACTCTTGATTTCTCGCCCCATAGTGTGAAATGAAAAAAAAAAAAGCCCACTAACGTCACATGAGATACCAATATAAAAAAATTATTATGAATGTTTAATATATAAACACCAACTTGGTATAATTTTCAATTCATGAGATATACATATATAATACAAACGTATGCGCTTGTTTTAGCGATGTACCGAGAAGAGACGGAGGCAGGTGAGACATGATATTCTCGATGATGCCGCCGCCGCCCTTGCCGACCTCTTCCGCCTCCGACTTTGCCGCCGTCGTCTCCCCTCCTTCAGCCGCCCGATGCCCCTCTATCTCATCATCTCCGGCTGCAGGATCAGCTCCTCCTCCCTCTTTACTCGAGTGAAAGAAGCTCGGGATAAGACTGTTCATCACTCCACCACCACCACCAGCAGCTTCGCTTTCGCCATCACTCTTCGCCCTCGAAACCCCACCGAGCTCGCCGCCTCTTCCGCCATCCTCGACGTCCAAGACTCCAGCTTTCCTCTTACCCGGCGACGACCGCCCCGCCTTGGGGCTCCTCCCCGGAGAGACCAGGTTCGAGATCAAGTGACCGATGAGCCCGCCGCCACTTTCTTCGCCGTCCTCGCGACCCCCGTCTGCGGAGTCGTCGTGTCTACCGCCGGCTTCATCCGCCGCTGTTGCTGGCGGTGCTTCTTCGGGGACGATGGCGGAGAGGAGACTGTTCAAGAACGTCTTGCTCTCTGGGTTCTCTGCTCCATCCTCGGGTCGGTTCTGATGCTCGCCTCCGCCGTTCCGGAGCGAGGTCGGGCTGAGATCTCGCGTCATGGCTTCGTCCGGAAATCCAAATCTTTGGAAATTGACAAGCATGTTTATACAGAGCTTTAAAAAAAGAAAAGGAGAGGGACAAACGTCGTCGTCTAGAGCTTCGGTCAGAACGAGAAGCCCTGGCTTTATTACACGTTCTTCGTGGCGATTGTCTCTTTCTGTCGCCAATGGGAAGGCGACACGTCGTTTCTCGGGCGATGAGGGTTTCCGCCAGAAGTCAGTCGGTGGTGATGCTGCTTTAATCAACTTTGAGAAATTTTGTGAATGTAGCGTTGACCATTTCAAAAACTTAAACCGTTAAACGATAGTGTGATTTAATATTTAAATAATTTATTACATTTTCTCATGCTTAATATCCTATTTCACGAAAAAAAAAATTAAAATTTTTAAAAAATATTTATATAAAAGTCATTTTTCAAAAAAATAATAATACTTTTCAATATTTATCTAAATCTTGAAAATAAATTGAAAAATATTTTGCGCCATTTGATATGCAAAATCAAAATTGATTTTACTCAAACGCTCATTTTAATAAATTTTTTCATTATCTACGATCTGAATAATACGTCATTCAATTTGGCAAGTTTTGAACCAATCGGATGCATGATATTGAGTTTTTATTCTTGATTTGTCAAAGAGAAATAATTTACTAACATCTAACCATTGACTTTGTCTAGTATAATTCACTGTTTAAATGTACTTTTCCCTATGACAAAGTTTTTTTTTTGGGGGGGGTTTGATACCAAGCAAAGCCTAACATCCATATGATTTCATGCAATAAACTTAAGAACAAGTACTTAAAGAATCACAAAATCTACATGGATTGTAAAAATTCAATATAACCTTAAACATTTCCTTTTTTTTTCTAGAACGCTTTACTATTAAGGAATAGAAAACTGAATATCTTAAAATAGATATGAAAACGAAAATAGATATGAACAGTATACAGTGTAACTTGCATTTTTTTTTTCTTCTATAGAAGTAATTGAATAGTCATTCTAAGAATAAACCAAAAGAAAGATTAGTGGCATAGTGAATATAAAATGAGGAATAGTCGAACCTAATGGCAAGCAATAGAATTCGAATAACCAACATAACTCAATGAAATAAGACTTGGCTGTTGCTGTCTAATGATAATCGAACTCTTAACATCAACACATCATGTCTACTAGCTTTTGAATATGTGCAAAACAACATGCAAGGCGACACTCGGAGGTCTTTCAAGGAGAGTCTCAAACAGAACTTAGACAAAGAGAGATGAAGAGACAAAAAAAATAACACAGATGGGAAACTTCACAAGCTTTAACTCTGCCCACTCCTCCAATTTTTCAATCCTACGCAGAGAGATACAGGAACAACATAAAGCCCCTTTTAATGCAAGATGCATAATGCCAATCCTCTCGATACAGAAACACAGGCAATTCATTCAACCTGACAAGGCCCCAAATGAAAAGTAGATTTCACTTTGTTAAGTGTTCTCTTCCCTCGAACGCAAAAATACAGACTACAAACCTTGCATTTCAAGGGTTTGAAGGCATTATCGAACATGTAATTCTAATCTCAAAATGAGCCATCACCGATATATGCAGAATAAGAAGAATCTGCATTTTAAAGTGATGATGCGCAGGTTAAATTAATCAGTGATAGATCTTAAATTTATCATTTGAGCTGCAGGGAAACGACCATAGGTGATGCTATGGGCTTTTCCGAGCTCTACCATACATGGCCCCCTCCTGCTCTGCTCTCTTTTGTGCCTCCCTCCTCTCCTTGCGTCTTGCATCCCTTGCATCCGCATCAGCGTGAACTTTCTCCATTATTTTGGTAAAACCAGGTATGGTCCTCTCTAGTTTGTTGTACACTCTAGTGCTCAAGTTGAAGAATATCCTAAACATTCTCTGCAAGAACAAATAAAAAAGATCAGGAGTGGCACAATGCATAAATAGCTTTTAGCTGTTCTCATAACAAGGAAAGAAAAAAAACCATCTCATCAACCCTTCAGCAAAATTCCAATAAAGAGCTAATGCTCTGCAGCAATAAGCTGACTTATAACTGGCGACACATAAATAAGGTCATCATCTAAGTGTCAAAGAGCTTAATGAAACCAACATGAAAACCGAACTAAAAGTATAACGTAAGAGCTTTCATCAAAGATGCCTGGGTATGAGCTCAATAAGCAGTAGAAGGGGGCTGGGAGCTAGATTACACATAATAAATCAAGCAGGAGCCAGGAAGAATTGATAGTATCCTTGAATTTCTTACTGACAGTTAAAGAGAAGCTTTATATATATATATATATATATATATATATATATATATATGTATATGTATATGTATATAGAGACACACACACACCCCCTTGGGCACAAGCACAGGCTTGGCTTATGAAAGTCCAAGAAAAGTTTCTTTTTTTTTTTTTTCCCTTTCTTCTGGATCGGCCAGGCAAGGGTTGAAATAGGAAATTTTTTGGTAATCTACTCACTTCATTCCCCTTTCTATATGTCAGTTGCCAATCAGGGTTGTAAGACGCAGAAATCATTGAAATAAAATTCTCAACTGTCAAAAGGGTAGCCATTGCCAGCTAGGTCCAAGGTTAATCTTCCCCTTATGCTTTTCAGTATAAGAATGGTCTAATTAAAATAGTGATCAGGGTAGAATGGGAGTTGACTTTTAGAAAAAGGCTCTTCACTAATAACATTTTCAGCAACACTTCTTCTTCTCAGTATTATTATGATGGTAGACAAGTTTAGCCCTTTTGATTTTTATTCACTTGAGTGGTAAAAGAGAAGCCGAATAACAAATAGCGTGGCAAAGAAAAAGGAGTGAGACTAAGTCGCACCTTAACATCCTTGTTCCAATGCTGGATGTATGGAGGACCTGTATGGTAAGTACCAAGGGGTAGACGGTACCATTGTCCACCATATGTTATCTGATCCATTGCTTGTTCAATGCTCAAAACTTCCCAAGGCCTTAAACCAGGTATTACTTTAGCCAGTTGGATCCTGCATCATTAATAAGTACACCCACATGGTCAGGCATTGGTTAGTTGCTCCAAATGGTCAGTGGCTAAAAGGACTAGCCAGAAGACAGATACGTCTTTCTGTAGTACCTGAGATCTTTTGGAATGTACTTGTTTGGCATGTGGTCAGCTTCTAAAATGGTTGTAAGTTCTGAACCACCAGCCCAAAGAAATAGGGCATGACTTGGAATTCTCATTCCAGGCCAAACACCATCATTGGCTTCAAGTACCGCTAGATCGCGTCTCTTGCTCTCTATAGCTTCTTGCTGGAGCTGCCTGTAAGTTTTCTTCTCTTGCCCCTTGAGAGGTACCCAAGGAGGTATTCCTTTCTGGAGTTTGTGAATGAATGCAGTGGCTGCAGCACCTAGTCTGACTGAAAGCCCATAACAATGAGTAAAAATATATCTCGTTCACATTGGCAAAAGAAGTAGACAAAAGGCAGTTTTGACTTTTTTTCATGGAATAAGGGCAGCTTTGGTGAACAGTAGTATTCTTCTACCAAACCCAAAGATGCCCTTCTGTCAAGTCCAATGGCTAGAATTGACAACATCAATAAATCTAAGATGAGCCCAGTTCCCCAAACATGGCACTTTCATCCCTTATCAGGCATATGTAGAATGCTTTACACAGTAGACTATGCTTGCTTTGACTGACTATACCTTTCATGCACAAGATGTTTGAATTTGTAGCATAAACGTGACAAGAAAACATGCCTACCTTCCCATGTGGCAATGGCAGGTTCTAGTCCATAAACCATATGAATTGGAGCCCATTCATCCAGGTCCTCACCCCAAATGAATGTGTCCTTGTCAATTATTCCAGCACCCCAAGCTGTTTTAAGTTGTATCAGCTCCATTGGTCCCCGAGTTCGACCCAATCGATCCTTATAGTACCAGCCACCACTCCTCATGATAACTGTCATACCAATAACCAGTATATCAGAACACAATTCCATAAACAAATAAGATCCACCATCTACCCCATAACAATTTGTTAATGCTTTTAATTAAAATACGCATGCATACTTGCAATTACCAAATGCACACTGTTGACTAAACCACAGAGGGTCAGTAATGACAGTGGAAATACTAACTTTGGTAATTGAAACATGTATAGAGAGGTACCAGCATTACGAGCAAACAAGCTCACATATTCTCGTTTGAATGCATTAGCAGGAAAGAAAGAAGCATGGAACACAGAGATTACACATTTATCAAGCTAATTCAAAATCAAAAACAAAGCTTCCCCTATATCATAAGGAGAGATATACCACATCGGACATTCTACAAACACATCTTGTATAACAATACAAGCAACCGGAAAATCCAATCTTAAAGATGATCAACCGATCATTCTACAAAAAACTTATCCACCAACTCAATACAAGATTAATCTCCAGCAAAACTTACAATCATAATACCGCTTCTCGAGGCGCTTATACCCAATAGCCTGTGCAACGTCAATGGGCCGGCCCGGCGGGTACGGCCGTTGCCTGAACCCCCAGAGCCCGAAGAAGAACTGCCGCGCGAAATCCCAGAACTTGTCATCACTCTCCTTCCTCGTCTTGATCGCCTTCCTCGGCATCGGGCGGCCGTCGAGCCCCGGCACGTGCGGGACCGCCTGCCACAGCTTCTTATCTTCGTCCCTGTATGGCTCATCATTCTCCTGGAGCTCCAATTCGTTGTACTTATCCGCAATCTCCTCGGCTCGCTCCATGAACTGCACGACGGGGCTCGACCTGAAGTCCTTCCACCATCTCTCGTTCTCCTTCACCTCTTCCTCGGTGGGGTTCTCTTTGGTCTCGAAGACCGGGTCTTCGTTCAGGATCTTCTCGACTTCGGGGGTGTGCCTGTAATCGGGCAAGTTCTCGCATTCCCAGAAGAACTGGTCCAGCATCTGAGTGTAGATGCCGTCCTTCTTGTCGGACTCGTCGTCGGGCTTCTTGGGTTTGACGCTCGAGCTCAGGGAAGCGAAGTTTGGGGCGTTCTGGGAGTTGGGGGACAGCGACTGAGCGATGGCGTTGAGGTTCAAGAGAGGGATTGGGTTCGGCGGTTTGGTGAACCAGTTGTCGAAGAAGTTGAAGTTGATCGACGCCATTGGAGAGAGTTCAGAGGCTGTCGAGCGAACGGGAATGGAACTGAAGAGTGTGTCCAAAACCAAAAGGAAGTGTAGATAAACTCCGACTCAGAGGGGGCGAAGGTCGAAAAGCGTCATGCTGCTGGCCCAGTTCAATGCATTGATGTCTTGGGCTAAGTATTTGGGCCTTCGGACCATGGCCCAATCTAAAAACTCTCTCTTTCGCTAGCCTTTTCCATTTGTAGATCGAGCTTCGAAACAACTGGGCCTAGAGGGCCCAAAAAAACAGTTGAAAATCCGAAGTAAACTTGCTCGCATCCTATTTCACCTTGGTTGGGTTGTATATGACCATTATGTTTTGAAGATGACATATCTTGTTTAGCTTGAAGAGCTTTTTGAAGATTTCATGACCGTTTGGAAACAACTAGAAAAGGATACACACAAAAGCACAGAACTCAGACGAAGCCAACTTATGAGGTAAAAAGTCGAATCAGACATTCGACCAGAAACCGGTTGGACGTCCATTTTCAGTTGAATATTGTGAATAAATCGTTTGGGTGAAGTAAAGCATTGAATGCTCAAACTTGTTGGGTCGCCCATCGAATGGTCGTGCGTTCGACCATTCACAAGTCAGATGTTCAAATTGTCCCTCTTATGAATAGGACGTTCGGCTAGTGCGCAAAGCGCACCAAAATTCGATACTAAATTTCCGGGTGTGATAACTGATGTCGGGGCTAGGGGTGTGCATGGTCTGGGCCGGTCCAGTCCCGGCATAAAACCGAGGACCGGATTGTAGCCCCGATCCCTAAATTTTCAAGACCAAGGACCGGATCGGACCGGGACCGACGGTCCGGTCCGATCCCATATGGGACCACTAATACTAACTTCTTATAGAACATAGATAACAAAAAACCTCAATCGATCATTAATTTTCGTCAAATTGGGTAATGCTTAATGAAGGTTGGTTTATTTATTTAATTATGGGACCGGAATAAACCAACCTTGATGAGGGTTGGGCAATACTTAATTAGATTGGCCTATCGCTTAGTTCTGATGCCCCGGCAATACTTGATGAAGGTTGGGCAATACTTAATCAAAGGACACAAGTAAAAAGCACACATTTTATTTATTTATTTATTTTTGTTATCAACAAGGTTGAATTGCACGTAGGAATAAACCAACCTTCATCATGGTCCGGAATAAACCAACCTTGTTTCTTTTAATTATATATTCTTGGTCCGGTCCGGGCGGTCCGGTCCTTCGGTCCCCGGGGATGGGACCGGGGATTGGACCGCCCAGTCACCGGTCCCATTTATTGGGACCAAGGACCAGACCGCCTCCCTCAAGGACCAAACCAACCCGGCCGGTCCGGTCCGGTCTTGGGTCTGTCCGGTCCAGTTTGCACACCCGAGTCGGGGCCGTATCATGATTGAAAATCTAGCGCTTTTGGAGTGGGTCTACTTCGGATGGCAAGAATCATCGTATCTTGACATGAATTTGAAACACTTCGATTCCATCTATTGGACTTTTAGTTCATACACGGTTCGCAACTGTACAAGGATGCGTAGTCTGAGAGGATAGAATATTGTTTTTTCTGACTTTCGGCTAGACTAAAGCTTACTCAATTAATGCCATCTTTTTTTTTTTTGGCTAAAGAATGATAATGATATTAAACTCCCAACATGAAATATTCCTGTTGTGTTGAAATGGAACAGCATGTTGCTTCCTCCATTCAATTTCCAGCATCTCAACAAAATCATGTGGTCATTAAGTAGAGTTTCACATGATTAAGATTTTGCAAATTTTTCACAAGCTAGGGCTGGGGAATGCTTATGACATCCCCGGGGAAGACAACGATAGGTCCCATCCTCTACTTCTTCAGTAATGTAATAGACAGAAATAACCATAGAATATATAAATGAAATCAGTTGAAACTCGTGCTTTATCCAACCTCGCCCGGTTTCTACCCAGCTTGTGAAAATGTCATTGAGACGATCGAGCAGAACTTGAAGATAGATCGAACCTAACTCCGTTTGATATAACTTTACTTGTGTGTTTGGCCAGCTCCAACTTACTATGGACACAATCTAGCCAAGATGAATTGTACTAGTTTTTCATATGCATCACATAAGTCCCCAGATAGGCAGCAACCTAAGTATTAAATCAAGCTTGTGTTCATGTTTGGACCGAAAACTAGGGTTTTGCATTTGCATTCGACTTTTGATGAGGTTAGTGGACTATTTCATTAAACCGGAACTCTTTCGATGAAAAGCCTATGGTTTCTATGTATCGATTTAAGCTGCTCAATGTAGAGAGAGAGAGAGAGAGAGAGAGAGAGAGAGAGAGAGAGAGAGAGAGAGAGAGAATGTGTGTGTGTGTGGAATACTATCACCACAGTGTTGGATGGATGGAGTTGAAGGAGAAGGATCAAAACCATAATTATTCAGCAAACCATGTGGATGAGCAATGTTGTTCACCATTTTCTTCTGATTTTTCTTGATATTGTTGGGTTTCATAGGGTTTATCGTGGTCCGCCTATATAGGCAACTACACCCCTTACTCACTATTGATAACTGCAGAGGTAGTTATCACATGTTTTAAAACGTTGTGTTATCACATTTTTTGTATGATGTTAGTTTCCTTTCCTCTCTCTATCTATCATCTTTGGCTATTATGAGAAACATGGAGAAAAGAAACGATACTCCCCCTCTCCACTGTTAACTGATGATGGAAGTAAGGGATCTCTCATGATTGTAATGGAGACATCTAATTTGTGGCAATTACGATATTTTTTGAAGTGTGATATACTCGTTTACAATAAGTGATTCAAGTTGTATCTTAGGCATATTTTTCGCGTAATTCTACCATGTACGTTATTCAGGATGCGGTTCTCTCGTGGATCTTTCATACAGAGAGCTTTCTAGCTCCATGAATACTTATTATACTGTTCAAATCTATGACGCTACGACTTGGTCTGCTAATCTCTACTTGGTGTATAATGACGAGAACATTTGTTTGGCTTTGAACAAAAGCACTGATCATATCGAGATCGGTATACTTTTTTCTTCAAGCGAAATCAATACCATTCTTGCTAGTTCTTATGCTGAACCTCCCCCTTTCGTTACTATTTCTACTTTCACCAATTTGTGCAATAATTTCGAAGTCGCTGCTATCTCGATTATCCCAGTTGAACATCACATGGGATAATAATCTGAGTCTTTTTGGTCTAGAAACTATAAAGGATATTGAGCACGTGCCAATCACCTAACTTTGTTTTTGTTTCTATTTTTATTTTTTTTGTGGTCAAACCCTAACTAATTTGAACTTTGGAAATTTACTAATATTCAATCATGCAAACAACGCCAATTTAGAGGAAGTCTCCGCAAATACTATCAAATACGTCATCTCCCATCAGAACCGTCCGGGGGCAATGCACATTATGAATTCGGCTTCATGATCGCTTGAATTGAATGGGCTTGGCCTTGAAACGCTCAAATTACTTTAAAGCCCTCTTTCTTCTAAATTCAAGTTCATTTCACATGTTAGGCCCACTTAAATGCAATTCATGACCGGACCAATTTTAATGAACTTTGTAAACGCGGAATTTTTTTATTTTTTATATCGAAGGTGTCCAGGCCAACGTCCGTACGGATCATGTACCTCGACTAATCTTCCGGGAGGGCTAGCGCAGCATCCCACCGCCACGACCCTCCGCTTAAATTACCGGCACCCAGCGAGGTTCAAATCCAGGAGATCTCGTGAAAGGACCAGAGCGCAAACCAGCTGGGTCACCGATGGGTGGGTTGTAAACGCGGAAATTTTGTCACTAAATAAAAACAAAAATTGCATATGTTGCCCAGATGTAATGCAATCTACGACGTTTGTTTGTTGTTAGGAGTCAAATTTTATCATTATCAAGGACCTATATGTCCTAAATTTTTTTTTAAATAGAAGAAGACATCCTGGAGCGAAAATTTAAGTGCCGAAATTTTTACATGTCAAGTTAGATTGGCGACAAAATAAAATGCCACGTCATCGGCATGTTAGACAGGATGACATATCGAGAACATGTCGTGCGCCATGTATCAATGCCCAATTAGGTCATGCTGGTCGGAGCAAGCTACAGCCTTGCAAGATCAACATGTTGCCAGCTTAGTCAATTCGCTTGTTTGATCGACTGGTTCAAGATGTGTTGATTCTGTTCTCGGCCTTGTGTCGGATAATCAGTGTTTTGAAAATCGTACTGGAGGCCATACCCTGGGCCACCACTCGTACGTGGTTTGAACGGTTCAACCAGTGGAACCAGAATAATCGGTTGATTCAACTTAAGTATTCCTTTTTTAAGGTTAGTTTAAAAAAAAAAAAAAAAATCGGTCCAGAGGCCGGTCGAATCCAATTTTAAGCAAGACGATTCGTTCGGTTCCTGACCGGTTTTGGCCAATGATGATATTCAACTAATCCTTCAAAGTAAAAAGCGAATTACATAGAAAACTTAGTTTTTCTCCGTGGCAAAGGGAGCTCATTGTGACGAATTTATAAAGCAGCAACCCTCAAGGTGTGGATATAAACTCGAAAGGGAAAATATTTATCCATGCGGCAAAACCAATAGATCTGGAAAAACGTAAAAAAGAATACAACACAAAATGCATTTGCTGTGTCCATTGTGTTGTGAAATGTAATGTGCTACTTGTAGTAAAATCTTCTACTGGACGTAGTTGTTAAGGCTGAATCATGATAAAATCTTATGTTCCGATTTTTCTTTCTCGCTTTTACACTTTACGTTATTGTGCTTGTGTAATCTGGAATCTTTAACACATTGCGGGTGAACATTTCCATAAATAGTAATAATTATCTGTTCGTGGGCATTGAACATGATGAAAACATTATTGCAATATATACAACTTCCTTTAGTAATAATAGGCTGAGATTCAACTGAACACACAGATTGCGAAATTCAAATTGATAAACCCCGAACATGAAGTATTCATCTTGAGTTGGAGCATATAGCTTCCCTTATTCAATTATCTGCAATTTCAACAAAATCATTCAGTTAGTAAGTTTTTTCCCACATGATAAATGTTGCATATTTCTCACAAGAGTTGAAGAATGCTTACGACATCCCGGGGAATGAGATGGGTCATGTCCGCCCCCATTGCCTGTAAATATGGAAAACATGAGGTGAAAACTCATCCTCTGACTCTTCAGATTATGTAATAGATGGAAACAATCATAGTTTATGAACGACATAATTTGAAGCTTGTGTTTTTTTCTTACTCAATCCCACTTCCATCCTACTTAACTGCTCGTGAAATGCGATCGAGACGATCGAGCAGAACGTGACGATAAACCGAACCGGCTACATTTTATCTAACTTAGTTGGATATTTAGGCAAGTCCAACTTGCTTAGGACGGACCCGTCAAAATGGGTCATAAACACATTTTTTAACTCATATAGAATGGGCTGAGTTGTTATATGAGTTAGTTATATTACATAAATAGGTCATAAATGAGTACATTATATGAGTGTTAAATAGATCGTAAATGTGTCATAAATGAGTTTACAACTTAGGCTCAACTCATATCTATAGCTCTTTTTCTATTCTCTCTCACCTTCGCTCGATCTCGCGCTCAGTTATTCCGCAGTCTTACCTCATTTTGGGTATAGATTTCCTAGATTGGATTAAATATGAAAGTGAGAATATAAGCCAATTTGGTATGTGTCGAGTCAGTTATGACTCAATAGATTTGCATTGCAATAAATAAGTCATAAATAGGTTAAATAGGCCTATTTAGATCAGATCATTTTATCACCAACCCAAATCTGATTTGGACCACCTGTTTGACAAGTTCACCGTAGGAAAAAAAGTTACTCCATCTGAATTCTTATGGATATATGTAAACATTAGAGCAAGAATGAATTGTACAAGTCTCTTCAGATGCATCACATAAGTTTCCAAAATGGAGAGAGAGAGAGAGAGAGAGAGAGAGAGAGAGAGAGAGAGAGATTTACCATCTGGAATACTATCACCACCACAATGCTGGAGACCGATGGACCTTCCAGCAGAGGCAAATTGAAGGCAGAGAAACAAAAACATAACTATGCAGCAAACCGTGCGGGCAAGCAGATTGTCGCTTACCATTTTCTGCTGATCTTTTCTTAACATCTCTCTCTTTCGAATCTTTCGTACATAGGGTTTTTGTAGCTCCATGGGTATTTATACTGTCGTGAATCTACGGTCGTTCAACGCTGTCGACTGGTCTCTCCTCGACGTACACTGACCGGGAACATTTGTTAGACCTTGAACGAAGATGTCGGTCATGTTGATTACCAATCTATCCAATCATTCACAAGTCTTCTCTGGGTCGTTCTCATCAGAAATTAAGTAAAATGTAGAGAGAGCGATTGAAAGGTGTATCGAAGATTTCACCAAGGTAAGTGCCAAAATCGGTAGGCATTTATATCGGAATTTATGCATTTGGTGTTCACATTATTGGTGATTGCTGAATAGTGAAGTAGACAATGATTTGGTGTAACCCCACCACCAGTAAAAAATTGAAAGATTAGAAAAAAAAATCAAAACACCAAGGATTGTCGTAGTTCGATGGATGCGATTCTCGGTTCTAGTAGGCAGACGACAACTAAAATTGTTTCGGTTTCAATTTCGAAAGTGTTTGCTCTACCTTATAATCGACATAGTGATGTAAATAAACCATATAAAACCAACCCTAGCAACCCCCTTTTCAAGAAAGAAGTGATATTGAAAAATCCATGATCTTGTTTTATATTTCATATAATGCCATCATCAGTCAACTCATCCGAATTTGGAATCCCAAAAAATTTATGATGGCCGATTCCACATTTGGGGAATTGGCTCCTTTCAAGATCCGTCCCTGCGGTTCTGATTTCTTGTGAAAAAGAATGCTCCATCGTTTTTATAAGGTTATTTAAAGTTTATGTGACTTTAAATTTTGTTATGAACATTTCGTAACATCACCACGTCCTTAAATGAATGTTTTGTTCCATCGTGTTTGTTATGGAATGTTTTGTTCAGAATTATGATTTCAAACTCTGAAAGCTCAAAAAGCATAAAAATAATGTTAATGAAATATGATACTAAACACTACGTTGATTAGCGTCTTAGAAATATTTAATGTCTCAAGAGAGAGCTGATTTTGGTAGGTGCCTTTCTTATGTGATATCCGTCGGCCCCTTATTGAGCTATTCATTTGTAATTAAACATGTATAAAAGGTCTAGGGACTATATTTAAACAAATTAAAAGTCTAGAGACAACATTACATATTGGACTAATGTTCAGGAACCACCTTGAAATTAATGTTCGTAGACCGCATATTAAGTCAAAGTTCAAGGACTATTTGTGTCATTATTAAAACAAATAATAACATTGCCTCCCGTGCTATGTTTAGAAAGCCGTCGAAGATGGGCATATAAAAATTGGCATTTCACGGCATATGCAAAGAGAATAAAATGTCATGCGACGACAGCTAAACACCAAGTATCGAGCAGTATTAAACTCATTCTCAAATTTGGAATGGTGAACATTTTTGTTGATAAGTTTTCAATCGTTTGGTAATGTAAGAATAGACAAGATTTTGATTCATAGTCAAACGCCTATTCTATGGAATGAATCCAATTCATTCCTTCCTTACTTAGCAGATTAGGTGATTTTTTTAACTAAATTTGATCTTTTGAGTTACAACTGATTATTATCCTGAAAAGTGCTCAATTCATTATATCAAATTTCTTTTAGCTATCAAACAAGTCGTACATGGACCCTGACTACCTTACGGGTGCCCAAGAGCAATCTACGCTAATACATTTCACAGCATATATGGCCGGGTGCCCAAGAGCACCCTCTTCTTCAACCTTTACGAGAGAAAGAAGCAGCCCACGAACAGACAACCACAATTCTGCAAAAATACCATTTGGTTAAAGATTTTTTGCCTGCATATTTGCATCAATAATATTTTTTCCTAGCTAATTTCTCGCACTATTTTTAGAATGTTATCAGATAAGCATAGTACTGTATTTCATCAAATGGATGCGTTATTTTCGTCAAAGATCGGTGATTTGAAAAATATTTTTCAAAATATATATTCCTTTCACTAATTTTTCAAGCGATATAATCGATAATTTGTAAGGATTTTTTTTTTCTAAATCACCACAAAATGAACCGATGAACTTATATTATTTCTTTAGGATTTTGTATATGTCTTCACGCTTCACAAAATAAATAGACTAATTATGCATTAACCATGATTTGTATTCATTTTGTTAGTATGCTATATAGATTGATTTATAGTGACAGGACATAATTATTTGTTTTAGATGAAAAAATTGGGAAGAAGGGAATATAATTTTTGTGCAATTACTAAATGCATTCTAATCATCTAAAAGACTAAAACCCCTAAATGAAACAAAATTAGAAAAATCCAATTCTAATCGGAATTAGTTTTCTGGACCATAATCATTGCCAAACGCAATCAAAGTATCACATTATTCTAAACAAGGTCTTAAAATGTACTTACAACAACCTGGGGAAGAACCTGGGTTGCTTCCACCCGCATCACCTGCAAACACAAACATCAATTATATTCCAGTTGTAGGTCCTACTATATGATAAACACGATTGGAGATTAAAGTGTAAATTTTAAAAATTTATCGCTTTTATATGAGATTTATAAGCTAAAGTTTTAGATATTAGTGTGATTATACTTGGAAAGAAATCGTTTGCAATCATAAAAAAATGACAAAAATGTCGCAAAGTTCATGCTCATTTTCATATTATAATGAATGTAATTTAGGTTAGGCGAGATATCAATAGTTTAAAAGATAGAGTACACGGAGATGGTGTGCCTTTTTAAGTTAATTTAGATTGGTAATTTCTAAAATGAGTTAGTAAATGTAAATGGTTGCTAACCAAGTTAAATATAAATAGGCAATTTAATAGAAAAATTGATAGACCAAGAAAAGAAAATATTTAAACAATGATAAATAATTCAAATGAGAGTTTATAGCTAGAAACTCGTGGACCATACAATATAACAAAAGTTTGTCAACCACTCTAAATTAGATTGGTAATTTCCTACAAGTGTGAGTAATTATAAGCATTTGTAAGTTTTTTTTTTGGTCAAAATAGAAATGATCTATTAATAGAGTTCATGGAGGAACACCCGAAAGATAGGTTTTAGTACAAAGTAATTTCCAGAGAGCTTGAGGCAGAGGATATCCAATTTTGAGGCAATTCTTTTTTCCTCATCATTTTGGCTGCCTAATCCTCCATGAGATTTTCTCTTCTTACTTATTATCAGGTTTTATAATATTCTATTCATCTACTAAATAGAGAAGTAATTCATAATCATTCGGTTATGATCGATCTAAATCAGCCCACTTATTATGTATATGATTCAACATGCCAACTATTAAACAATTTATTAGAAACACAAGATAGCTAATAAAAAATGTCATGAAATCCCCCACTCCAAATTAATCAAAGATACCGAAAAAAAGGCTAAATTAATTTGGATAAATCCATTGCAGGACATCAAAGAATGGCTGAAAATAGATATAAAAATCATTATGATTTGTTGGTTGCTCTGCAGACTACAAAAAATGTTGATAATCAGCAGCATCAAAAGAAATTTGCAACTGTTGGAGGCCTTTTTAATCTAAACTGTTATCCCCTAAAGAAATACCCTGAGATTAATCGTGATTCAGAATTCTAGACTTCAAGAGCAAAGAAACGATCTTCAGTTCCCTATATTTTACTTCTGTGCTCTGTTTTCCTGAACAGAAATATGTTGACCAAGTTGCATCATTCTCAACACAGAATCAACAAGTCAATGGTTCGTTTCCATTTCTCTTTGGAAAATCACAATCAAGCTAAATCTCTAGTCTGGATTTTTCTGTCGATCATGACTATACACATTCCTAACCGTGAGCGAGAGCTCAAGTAGAAAGGAAAGAGGAAGTTGAACTCACCGCCACACGACGGACCTCCTAATCTTCTCACAAGCAAGTGAAGGGTCGCGACCAGTAGAAACCAGCAGATACTGATGTGAAGGGAGGAGGAGGGAGGAGAATCAGGCTTAAGAGCCATTTTCTTCATTCTCTTTTGGAATTTTTTTCGTTCTTCCTTTTTCTTGAGGCGTGGATGGTTTAACGAGATACGATCCATAACTACTCTGATGCTGATGTAATTCTTTTCAAAAAGTCGACTGTGTCTTGGTCAAGTGTGGCGAGCATTAATAGATGGAGAGAGCTAGTTGGTTTTAGACATTTAGGTAAGAGTCGTCCTCAAGAAGTTTCGTCCTCAAGAAGTGAATCCCATGTTGGCACCAACGAAGAGGTTGGTGTCACTTTTTCTGTCACTCTCTTCTTTAAGCCTGTGTAGACACAAACGTTTGAAAGTTTCTTCTGTCAATCTCTTCTTCATCCTACTGCTTTTTCTTTTTTTGAATTTTGGTTTGGGGCTAAAGGCGATTTGCCAACGAAGGATAACCAACTTAATAGGGTGCACTGCTGCCGCGATAGTGGCTGCTATTCTCCCCGTGATGCAAGCCGGGGCTGCTACTGCCATCCAACGTCAATTTGAAGATGGAAATTTTAATGAGTAGGGCCATCTTTTTATTTGAAAAAATAAATAAGAAGCAAGCGGTAGATAGAGAGTTTGTGAAGTCCGAATGTCCACTTCCATGAAAGGATGCGTCCCCAATTTCCCTTATGGAATTGTATTCTTCAACCAAGTCCTTAGCGTAAGTTTTTCAAATGATTGACTGACTTTTCAAAAGCATGACTATACATTTTTCAAGATGAAACCTGTGATTCGCAGAAAATGAAGAATTTGAAAAATAATCTCCTAAAAATGATCGTTTATATCGCTTAAAATAATTAGTTAATTAATTTTTTTATTATCAACAAAAATAAGTGTCTAAACATTTTAGTTGTCGGCACAAGTAATTTTTAATAATCATTTTTAGGAAATTATTTTTGAAGTAATATAATTTTTGCAAAATAAACAAAACTTAAATGTGGTATATTAGAAGTATTTCTATTTGTGTAATAAAGTGAATCTCTAAATGCTCAAGGACGAGGATCCACCTTTCCTATTCTGATCTCTTCCTCCATCTCATCCATCAAATTTTAAGTCTCAAAGAATGTTAGAATGTTTAGCCCAAATTCTAACCTTGACAGCTGGAGAAAGACCATTTTCATACATAAGGAGCATATAAACCTTATTATTGAACGGTACGAGGTATTTCAACAAAGAGATTATACTATTTATACTTATAAATTTTCAAATAACAACAAATGAATTGAGAATCTTCGTAAATGCAATCCTTAGAAAAGATGATATATCCTCAATGAAAAGGAGTACAATATGCTTTATTCAGGTCCTCCGATGGAATGAAAAACACTACCTCAAGAACAGGTTTTCATGAACATCGTACAGGTAGAACTAGAAAATCAAGGAACAATACATAGAAATATTTGATACACTAAAGTCAATCGTATAACAAGTACTCCAACGTTTAAGAACTAAATATCCTGAATGGCACCTTTGGCACTGGACCTCAACAAGCTTCCATGGTTTAATGGTCTGCATTACAAAAAAAAGAAAAGAAAAATCATTTTGTTTAAAAGTATTTCACAGACATAATATCGACAAAATTTGTCTGTCTCCTAGGATTTTATGAAACAAATGGAGTAGAGATATATAAGATAGCCTATTGTTCTGAAAAAAGGGCATGAGAGTGCTTACGGCATCCTGGGGAAGGAGATGGATTGTTTCCGCCCGAACCGCCTGCAAACACGAAGGAATATTATATGAACTCTGGCTTTGATTCTAAGAATAATGTGAGGAATAGAATTAATCAGATATATGAAGGAGCAAATAATAATGTGATGGATAAAATCAATCAAGTGAATGAAGGAGCCAAGCAGAAATTTGTGCTCATTTATAGGATCCGAATCAAGCTATACTATACAATCTCATAGAATTGACGACAAACAAGATACCTGCAAACATTAAGTCGCCTTTTATTTTTGGACATATTCGACCTTGTTTAGGCGAAAGCCCTTTATAATCTTACTCTAATCCCATCTTATTGAAAACGCAGATGTAGAGAGAGAGAGAGAGAGAGAGAGAGAGAGAGAGAGAGAGAGAGAGAGAGAGAGAGAGATACCATTTTGACTAGCACGATGACCACAACCTTGAGGATTGATGGACCTTCCAGCTGAGGTAAAATGAAGATGGAGGAGCAGCATCATAATAATGCAGCAAACTATGTTCATAAGCAAAGTGTTGCTTCCCATCTCTCTCTCTCTCTCTCTCTCTCTCTCTCTCTCTCTCTCTGAATGCCTGATAAGGAAGTCTATCTCCATCTATATTTATACAGGAACCAATTCACCTACAACGCGTAATAGTAGGCCAGTCTTCTTGGACTATAGAAGGAGGAAAATATTTGTTTTGACCTTGAAAGAAGCGGTCTTTTCTAGTGCTTAACACTAAATTTTGGCTTCGTTTGATTTAGAGAAAATATTTTCTTATAAAACATTTTGCTCAATTTTCTGGTGTTTTGTGGGCAAAAAATATATGGTCAAGAAAAATATTTTCTAATCAATTGAAAATATCCTTCTAAATCTGAGGAGAAAATAATTTCCTTTTATTGAGAAGGAAAATCATTTTCCCCCCTGTCTTAGATTTCTCTCTCATATGAGTGACAAAGAAAAATCACTTTAAATAAATAAATAAATAAATATTCCTCTCTCTTCCTCACTCCCTCCCTATTCTGTTTTTTCCATGTTTTCCATTCCGATTCCAACGATGGAGCTGCGATATGGGGAACTTCACCTTGATGGCGAGCTCAAGGCGGCAAGGTGACCACTCGCCAATGTCGAGCTCGAGGCAGTGAGGCGAGCGCTCGCTGGATCTGAACAGGTAGGCAAGCCTTCGAGGTGGCGCTGTACGTAGGGGCAATCTGAGATGTGCTATTGATCTGATGGTGGCGATAGCTGCTTTGTACGAGTGTCAGTGAAAGTGGTGACGGTGGTGGTGGGATTGGGACGGGGCTGTGATGATGATGAGGAGGGAGAAGGCAACAAAAGTGGGGCGGGAAAATATCTAAAAAATAAAATAAAAACGTAAAAATTAATTAAAAATTGATTTTTTTAAAAATAAAAAAATATATGATAAACTAAAAATAAAAATCATTAAAATGAGTGCACGGAAGGAAATCGAATCGAATTTTCCATGTCAAAAGGTGGAAAATGTTGTCTACTTCATTTTAGATTTTAGCAAAACACCGAAAAATATTATTATTTTTTTGAAAAATGATTTGGTGGAAAATATTTTTCAAAAATATTATATCTTTTCGCGAAATAAACGGAGTATTTGTCTAAGTGTACCTCAATAGTTGGCTCTCCTATATTTATACAGGAGTTTAACCTACTGCGCGAAGTCATGCGCCCTTCTTCCCAGGCTACAAAAGGAGGAAATACTTTTTTGACCTAAATCGAAGCCGTCATTTTCAGTCTTTAATATTAGTTTGTCTAAGCGTACCTCACTCGTTTGCTCTCATTACAAAAAATAATCTGAGCGTTTTAAACTAAGTCAGAAGAAAAAGAAGCTTCTGTTTTGTTAAGGGAGGATAGAGATGGTATGCAACTTCGAGGGTATGTAACCCTAGAGGACTTAATTTATGCCTAGTCATATCTGCATGTCGTGTACGGTAAGTGGAAAGATAAGTTTATATTCCACGGTGTGGAATAGATTATTGATAGCGGTCTCTTGGTTTGCTTACACCATCACATGATACTTAATATAAGATTAACAAGTAAAGTTTTCCCGACGTGATTTCATATGCAAGCTCATTTGAAGATATCGATATGCCCTGTCATGGGAAATCGAGGAAAGATATAAAGAAAGGGGATTGGAAAGGGGATACGTCGGAGATTCCAACAAGGTAAGTCCAAAATAATACGTGGCTATACCGAATAATATATGCTTTGGTATTCTTATTGTTAGAGAATGGTGATCCTTTAGCCAAGTTTTTGCGATCAAGGTATTCTATCTCCAATGGTAACCCTATCACCTTATCCGTAATATGTATAGAGCATGTGACCCGGTGGTAAGGGAAATTGGCTAGAATTGGAACGTTTAATTTCAAGTGTGGGGTTCAACTTGCATGCTCCGTAAGGAGGTAGAGTAGAAGTTTGAAAGAGATGAGAGTTAACGCATGACGGACAAAAAAAAATCCCTAGCATAACATGCACATACTCTCTCTTGCTAGCAAAGCCGCTATCGCCTCATCCAAATTACTCTCTCTCATTGGCCAAAAGTTGATCGCTAGGGCATTTTGGCGTCTCCTCTTCAAAAGGTAATGTGCCAAATCTCATTGTTGTTCACAAGTCCTTAGAAAGAGAGATGCAAGGCGCAATGACGGGTGAGTGGTGAAGGAGCGCGCAGAGAATTTGCAGTGCTGTCGAGGGAGGCAACGGACGGCTTCGATCCGGGAGGGAGGAGGATGGTAGGGTGACAACCAAAATAGGAGATAAATAAGAGTAAGTACATTATAAGTGACACAACTTTTATATATCGATCACTTGAGTATCATAATATTTTTTCACTCATTAAATCGTAGCAAAATCATTCACTTGAGTGCTACTTTCGGAAAATCGTCCTATATGGTGTAGACTTTTTTACATGGCATAATTTCCCGTTCCACTGCATCTAGGCACTATGTGCATTTTTGTTTTTATTTTGTGATAACATGTCTGCATTCATCCAAGTTCAGTTAAAATTGGCCTGGTTATTAATTGTACTCATACAGGTTTACATGCCAAAAGAACTTGAATTTTGAATTGTTGTCAAAGTCGCCGCCGCCATCAGATCGATAGTACGCCTCATCTTGCCCCTACACACAGAGCCACCTCGAAGGCCAGCAGCAGCAAATTCTCCTCCCAGGACTTTCAAGAAGATAAGCCGAAAATTCTCCCTTCTTGCCTACTTGTTCAGATCTAGCAAGCGCTTGCCTCACTGCCTTGAGCTCGCCACTTGAGCTCGCCATTAGCGAGCGGTCACCTCGCTGCGTTGAGCTCGCTGTCAAGGCAAAGTTCCCCATATCGCAGCTCCATTGTTGGAATTGGAATGGAAAGCATGGAAAAGAGAGAACAGGGAGGGAGGGAGGAAGAGAGAGGAATATTTATTTATTTATGTATTTATTTCAGAAAGTGATTTCCCTTTTGTCACTCACATGAGAGTGGAGAAAATGATTTCCCAATAATTTTCCTTTCTCAATAAAAGGAAATCATTTTCTCCACAAATTTAGAATGATATTTTCTATTGACTGAAAAATATTTTCCTTGACCACATATTTTTTGCCCACAAAACATCAAAAATTGAGCAAAATGTTTTATAAAAAATATTTTTCATGAATCAAACGTAGCCAAAATTTAGCGTTAAACACTAGAAAGACAGCTTCTTTCAAGGTGAAAACAAATATTTTCCTCCTTCTATAGTCCAAGAAGACTGGCGTACGATTACATGTTGTAGGTCAATTGGTTCCCGTATAAATATAGATGGAGATAAACTTCCCTGTCAGGTAGAGAGAGAGAGAGAGAGAGAGAGATGGGAAGCAACACTTTGCTCATGAACATAGTTTGCTGCATTATTATGGTGCTGCTCCTGCATCTTCATTTTATCTCAGCTGGAAGGTCCATCAATCCTCGAGGCTGTGGTCATCATGGTAGTCAAAATGGTACCTCTCTCCCTCTCCGTCTCTCCTTCCCCCCCCCCCCCCCCCCCCACTTCTCTCTCTCTACATTTGCATTTTCAATAAGATGGGATTAGAGTAAGATTATAAAGAGCTTTTGCCTAAGCAAGGTCGAATATGTCCAAAAATAAAAGGCAACGTAATTGTTTGCAGGTATCTTGTTTGTTGTCAATTCTATGAGATCGTACAATATAGCTTGATTCGGATCTATAAATGAGCACAAGTTTCTGCTTGGCTCCTTCATTTACCTAATTGGTTTTATCCATTACATTATTATTTGCTACTTCGTATTAGTTTTATCCATCACATTATTCTTAGAATCAAAGCCAGAGTTCATACAATGTTCGTTCGTGTTTGCAGGCGGTTCAGGCGGAAACAATCCATCTCCTTCCCCGGGATGCCGTAAGCATTCTCATGCCCTTTTTTCAGAACAATAGACTATCTTATATATGTCTACTCCATTTGTTTCATAAAATCCTAGGAGACAGACAAATTTTATTAATATTATGTCTGTGAAAAACCTTTAAATAGTATGAATTTTTTTTTTTTGCAATGCAGACCATTAAATCATGGAAGCTTGTTGAGGTCCAGTGCCAAAGGTGTCATTCGGGATATTTAGTTCTTAAATGTTGGAGTACTTGCTATATGATTCACTTTAGTGTATCAAATATTTCTATGTATTTTTCCTTGATTTTCTATTTCTACTTGCATGATGTTCACGAATACCTGTTCTTGAGATAGTGTTTTCCATTCCATCGGAGGACCAGAATAAAGCATATTGTACTCCTTTTCATTGAGGATATATCATCATTTCAAAGGATGACTGCGTTTACGAAGATTCTCAATTGATTTGCACTTATTTGAAAATTTATAGGTATAAATAGTGTTATCTCTTTGTTAAAATATCCCGCATCACTCGATAGTAAGGTTTATATGCTCTTTATGTATGAAAATAGTCTTTTTCCACCTATCAACGTCAGAATTTGGGCTGAACATTCTAACACTCTTTGAGACTTAAATTTTGATGGATGAGATGAAGGAAGAGAACAGAATAGGCAGAGTGGATCCTCGTCCGAGCATGTTAAAGATTCACTTTATTATGTGAATACTAATACTTCTCAATATATTTAAGCTTCGTTTATTTTACGAAAATTGTATTACTTGAAAATAGTTTCTTGAAAATAATTATTAAAAATTATTTTCCCTCATCACTAAAATGTTTAGACACTTATTCCTATCGATAAAAAAATTAATTGACTATTTATTTTAAGTGATACGAGTTAGGGGTGATCGGTTCACGGGATGGATGGTTCCACCCGAGAACCGCGAACCATCCGCGAGGAACCGGTTTCGCAAAATGCGAACCGTGAACCATCCGCTTATTCCATGGATCCACCCGAGAACCGAACCGTCGGTCCGGTTCGGTTTTGGTTGGATCCCGGTTACGGTCCTAATTAATACTTGACATTTTTTTATTAGTTACTTTCACTATCATTGACCCTACTTTTAGACCAATTCTATCTATTCGGAACTTGGTCTTAGGAAATTCTATTAGAGATATGATCAATTGTCTCCGAAAGTGTTATATTCACTAAATCATTAACCCATTGATACAATTTCACTAAATCCTCATTCACAAAGTCATAAAGCTCTGTAGCAAACTCCACACCTGTCGGACCACTGCTAACAAGAAGAAAATGAATAATTCTTTTTCTCTCTTAATCACTTAAGTTTGGTAGGCTTGCTCTTTCAAAACAGTCAATGACAATTCTTCCAATTTGCTAAGCATCCTCTACTTCCTAAAAGATCTGCATGCAAAAAAAGAAAAAGAAAAAAAATCATAAACTCCATCCATGGTGTAGTACCGAATTTTCTATTAAGAATTTCATGAAGAGTTCAAAACCAAAAGATTCGTGAACATGTCCATAATAAACTCACAATATATCTGAAAATGATGATGCACTCAACTAGTCTTGAGATGGTTTCATTGAAAAAAAAAATTAGCATATTTATATTATATAAAAACCGGTTTGGTTGGGCCGGTTGGATGGTTCGCACCCGAAACCGGGAACCGAACCGGTACCCGTCGGTTTTAGAAAATTGAAACCGAAAACCAAACCGTACCCGCCGGTTATGATCCAAAATCGGCCGGTTGGGTACGGTCCGGTCCGGTTTGGTTGGATCGTGGATTTTTTGCTCACCCCTAATACGAGTGATCATTTTTAGAGAAATATTTTTTAAATCCTTCATTTTCTACGAAGGAAGAGTTTCATCTTGAAAAATGTATAGTCATGCTTCTGAAAATTCAGTAAATCATTTCAAAAACTTACGCTAAGGACTTGATTGAAGAATACAAAATTCCATAAGGGAAATTGGGGACGCATCCTTTCATGGAAGTGGACATTCGGACTTTACAAACTCTCTGTCTACTGCTTTCTTCTTCTTCTTCTTTTCAAATAAAAAAAAAAGTCCCACTCGTTAAAATTTCCATCTTCAAATTGACTACAATTAATGTGCCAAACCAAGATTTTGTTAGCGACCGTGGGAGGGCAGCAGTGGCCCCGGCTGGTATCACGGGGAGAATGAAATTCTCACCGGTAGCAGCCAATATCGCCGTCACCAGTGCACGTTACTAAGTTGGTAATCCCTCGCTGGCAAATCGCCTTTAGCCGGCAAACCTTTAAAAAAATATATAAAAAAAAAGCAGCAGGATGAAGAAGAGATTGACAGAAGAAACTTTCGAACCTTCGCGTCTACACATGGTTAAAGAAGAGAGTGACAGAAAAAGTGACATCGGCCTCTTCCTTGGTGCCAAGAGGGGATTCACTTCGTGAGGACGACTCTTTCCTAAAAGTCTAAAACCAACCAGGTCTCCCCATCTATTAATGCACGCCACACTTGACCAAGACACAGTTGACCTTTTTAGGAGAACCACATCAGCATCAATGTAGCTATGGATCATATCTTATTAAACCCTCCAAGCCTCAAGAAAAAGGAAGATCGAAAAAAATTCCGAAAGAGAAATTGAAGAAAATGGCTCTCAAGTCCGCTTCTCCTCCTTCCTCCTCCAATCTCATCAATGTCTGCTGGTTTCTACTGGCCGCGACCCTTCACTTGCTTGCGAGAAGATTAGGCAGTCCGTCGTGTGGGGGTAAGTTCAGCTTCCTCTTTCCTTCTATTTGTGCTCTCGCTCACGGTTAGGAATGTGTAAAGTCATGATCGACAGAAAAATCCAGGGTAGAGACTTAGCTTGAATGTGATTTTCCACAGAGAATTGGAAACGAACCATTGACTTGTTGATTCTGTGTTGAGAATGATGCAACTTGGTCAACATACTTCTGTTCAGGAAAACAGGGCACAGAAGTAAAACATAGGGAACTGAAGATCGTTTCTTTGTACTTGAAGTCTAGAATTCTGAGTCATGATTGATCTCAGGGTATTTCTTTTAGGGGATAACAGTCTAGATTAAAAAGGCCTCCAAGAGTTGCAAATTTCTTTTGATGCTGCTGGTTGTCAACCTTTTTTTGTAGTGTGCAAATTAAAATTTTCTGTACTAACTTACCAACTTTTATTTAAATAACTTACAAATGCTTCGATTTGCTCACACTTATATGAAATACCAATCTAATTTAGTGGTTGACAAACTTTTGTTATATTGTATGGTCTACTGGTTTCTATCTATAAACTCCCATTTGAATTATTTATCAATGTTTAAATATTTTCTTTTCCTGGTCTATCAATTTTTTTTATATTAATTGCCTATTTATATTTAACTTGGTTAGCAGCCCTTTATATTTATTAACTGATTTTACAAATTACCGATCTAAATTAATGTAAAAAGGCACACCATCGCCATATTCTCTATCTTTTAAAATATTGATATCTCCCGTAACCTAATTATATTCATTATCATATGAAAATGAGCATGAACTTTGCAACATTTTTGTCATTCTTTTGTGATTGCAAACGATTTCTTTCCAAGTATAATCACATTAATATCTAAAACTTTAGCTTATAAATCTCATATAAAAGTGATAAATTTTTATTTTATAATTTATATTTTAGCCTCTAATCTTGTTTACCATATAGTTGGACCTACAACTGGTATACCATTGATGTTTGTGTTTGTAGGTGATGTGGGCGGAAGCAACCCAAGTCCTTCCCCAGGTTGCTGTAAGTACTTTTTAAAACCTTGTTTAGAATAATGTGAGATGTAGGTGCGTTTGCCAATGATTCTGATACGAAAAATCAATTCCGATCAAAATTGAATTTTTTTTATTCTATTCCACGAACGAGTTTTAGATAATCAGAATGCTTTTGGTAACTGCACAAAAATTATATTCCCTTCTTCTTAATTTTTTTTCATTTAAATCAAATAATTACGTCTTGTTACTACAAAATCAATCTATATAGCATACTAACAAAATGAATACAGTTCATGCATAATCCATAATTAGTCTATTTATTTTGTAGAGTATGAAGACATATGCAAAATCCTAAAAAAAATAATATGAGTTCATCAGTTCATTTTGCAATGATTTAGAAAAAAAATCCTTACAAATTATCGATTATATCGCTTGAAAAATTAGTGAACACAAATGTATATTCTGAAAAATATTTTGCAAATCATCGATCATTGATGAAAATAATGCATCCATTTCAGGAAATACAGTACTCTGTTTATCTCATAACATCCTAAAAGTAGTGTGCGAAATTAGCTAGGAAAAAATATAATTGATGCATATATGCAGGCAAAAAAATGTTTAACTAAATGGCTATTTTTTTGCAGAATTGAGGTTGTCTGTTTGTGGGCTGCTCCTTTCTCTCCCAAAGTTTGAAGAAGAGGGTGCTTACTTCTACCCAGCTGTGCTATGAAATGGTCAGCATAGATTGCTCTTGGGCAGTCGTTAGGCTGTCAAGGTCCATCTACGACGTGTTTGATATCTAAAATATATAGGTGCGAAAGTTCGTATATTGGGAATTTAATGGATTGAGCACTTTTCAGGATCACAGTCGGTTGTAACTCAAAACATCAAATTTAGTCGAAAAAATCTCCTTATCTGCTAAGAAAGGAAGGAGCGAATTGGATTCGTTCAATAGAATAGGAGTTGGACTATGAATCAAAATCTTGTCTATTCTTACATTACCAAAACAATTGAAAACTTATAGACAAAATTGCTCACCGTTGCAAATTTGAGAATGAGTTTAATATTGCTCAATAGTCGATGTTCAACTATCGTCGCATGATATTTTGTTCTCATTTTGAGTGTCTGAAATGTAATGTCTATGCGCGTAAGATTCTCTTTGCATGTGCCATGAAATGCCAATGTTTATATGCCCACCACCAGTGGCTTTCCGAACATAGCGTAATAGGCAATGTCTTTTTTTTTTTTTTGAATAATGACACAAATAGTCTCTGAACTTTGGGCCAATGCATAGTCCATGAACATTAAAAGTTTTTGATATGGCTCCTGAGCTTTATCTTAATATGCAATGTTATTTATGAATTTTTAATTTATTAAAATGTGATTCCTAAACTTTTGATGCATATTTAATTTCAGGCGAATAGTTCAATAAGGAGCCGACGGATATCACGTAAAAAAAGGGGCCATACCAAAATCTGCGCTTGGTTCTCTCGCTCTTAAGACATTAAATATTTCTAAGACGCTAATCAAAATGGTGTTTAGTATCATGTTTCATAAACGCTAATTTAATGCTTTTTGAACTTTTAGAATTTGAAATCACAATTCTTCGTAGAACATTCCATAAAAGAGAATATTCGAGGTGAGGACATGGTGATCTTTAAAAAATGGGCATAGCAAAATTTAAAGTCACATAACCTTTAAATAACTTCACAAAAACGATGGAGCATTCCTTTTCACAAGAAACCAGAACCGCAGGGACGGAACTTGAAAGGCGCCAATTCCCCAAATGTGGAATCGTCCATCATAAATTTTTTGGAATTCAAAATTTGGATGAGTTGATTGATGATGACATTATATGGAATATAAAATAAGATCATGGATTTTGCGTTAGAGTTAGTAAATTCTTGAAATCCAAATCAAATTTAGCATTTTCTCGAAAAAGATGTTATAGAATTACGATTCATGGTCACTTCTTTCTTGAAAGGGGAGTTGGTAGGGTTCGTTTAATATGGTTTATTTACCATCATTAGGTCAATTATAAGGTAGAGCCAACGCTTTTGAAATCGGGAACCAAAACAATTCAATTGCCGTCTCCCTACTGGAATCGAGAATCGCGTCGATCGAATTACGACAATCCTCAGTCTTTTGATTTTTTTCTAATCTTTCAGCTTTTTAACTGGTCGTGGGGTTACACCAAATCATTGTCTACTTCACTATTCAGTAATCATCAACAATGTGAACACCAAATGCATAAATTCCGATATAAACGCCTACTTATCTTGGCTCTTACCTTGTTGAAGTTTTCGATACACCTTTCAATCGCTTTCTCTACATTTTACTTAATTTCTGATGAGACCGACACAGCAAAGACTTGCGAACGATTGGACAGATTCGTAATCAACACAACCGACATCTTCGTTCAAGGCCTAACAAATGTTCCCGGTCAGTGTACGTCGAGGAGATACCAGCCGACGGCATCGTACAACCGTAGATTCACGGCAGTATACATACCCATGGAGCTACAAAACTCTCTGTACGAAAGATTCGAAAGAGAGAGAGAGATGTCAAGAAAAGATCAGGGGAAAATGGTAAGCAACACTCTGCTCATCCGCATGGTTTGCTACCTAGTTATGGTTTTGCTCCTCTGCCTTCAATTTGCCTCTGCTGGAAGGTCCGCCAATCTCCAGCGTTGTGGTGGCGACAGTATTCCAGATGGTAAATATCTCTCTCTCCCTCTCCATTTTGGAAATTTATGTGATGTATATGAAGAGACTTGTACAATCCATTCCCGCTCTAATATTTACATATATCCATAGGAAGTCAGATGATGCAGTAACTTTTTTTCCCAGGTGAACCCGTCATACAGGTGGTTTGGATCAGGTTTGGGTCGATCATAAAATAATCCAATCCAAGTGGATCTATTTAACGTGTTGATGACTTATTTATTGCAACGCAAATCTATTGACTCATACCCGACTCGACACATACCGATCCGACTCATATTCTCATTTCCATATTTAATCCAATCTAGGAAATTCGTATCCAAACTGAGGTAGGAGTGCAAAGTAAGTGAGCGCAAGATCGAGTGAATGCGAGAGAGAATGAAGAAAGAGTTATAGATTTGGGTTGATTCTAAATAAGTTGTAAACTCATTTATGACACATATATGACCCAATTAACATTCATGTTATGTACTCATTTATAAACTATTTATGTAATATAACTAACCCATATAAACACTCAGCCCATCATATATGGGTTAAGAAATGTATTTATGGCACATTTTAACAAGTCTATCCCTAAGCAAGTTAAACTTAGCCAAATATCCAACTAAGTTAGACAAATTGGAGTCGGTTCGGTTTATCTTCGCATTCTCCTCGATCGTCTCAATTGCATTTTTTTTTTGGTCGAAAGAGAATATACTTTCATTCACTAAAAAGGTCAGAGAAACAACCAGAAGCAATGTCAAAAAATAACAAATCCCGAAGGATAGAAGGTGGCGAGGAAAGCCAATTAGAGGGGAGAAAACCTAATCTATGGGCCTTAGCAACCCAGTCTGCACAAGAGTTTTCTTCACGAGGGCAGAAAATAACTCGGCCTTCCTTCAATTGGGCCAGCAGATTTCTGCACTCCGATATAACATTTGAAATTGGCCATAGGCCTGGGCCTGGTTGTGTAGCTTCAGTTAATAGTTCCACGAGGCGTAAGTTATCACTGAGTAACTCCCACTGATGAAACGCGTGTTTTCCTCTTGAAGCCTTCTGTTCCAGTTTCCACGTGCTTGAGGAGACTTCCAGATCAAGTACGGTTTGCAACCCTTGTTCCAAAGCTAGGGTTTCTGCTGTTAATGGAGAATCCGCTCGGATTGCCTTCGCGAAGCCTGCAATCAGCGTGCCATGGCCGTCTAGAAAGACTCCAGCGATTGATGAATCTGATCTACTATCAACCCAAGATGCGTCGACATGGATCTTCCAGTTTCTCTGACGCAGCTGCTTCTCCTGATCAGGTAATATCGTGTTCCTCTTCTCTCGTGTGATCCTTGAGAGCTTTAGCGGCGTTTTTAGGTGTGTGTGTTTCTATGATGCAAGGGCCTCCTCGATGATCAACGGTGGAGATGGTCTGGACCTTCGAAATACCCAGGCGTTCCTGGCTTTCCAAATCACCCAGAGAACTGAGGCTACCAGATCTCCAGTTTGGGAAGAAGAATCCCTGGTAAGTGCTTCAAAAAACCATAGATCTAACCTTGTGATGTTATCTGAAGCTGTGTCAATACTGAGCCTTGAGTCTGACCAGATCTGTTGTGTCCATTCGCACAAAATGAATAAGTGTTCTGGGGTTTCTGGAACTTGATTGCATATAGGACATATAGGATCGGGAAAGATCTTGCGTCTATATAGGTTCTCTTTTGTAGGGATTGCGTTGTGACACACACTCCAGATGAAGTGTTTAACCTTTTGGGGTGTTTGAAGCTTCCAGATTCTAGACCATAGATTTTTGGGAGGCAAATAGGAAGATGAAGCTCGATCTGTCGTTGTCTGCTTAGGATCCGTATGCATAGTTTTATACCCACTTTTTACGTTGTATGTGCCATCTTTAGACTCCATCCAGACCACCTTATCTGTTGTTTGTCTAGCACAGAGGGGAATAGTTAGGATCTCCTGCACAATTTCTCTATCAAAAAGGGATTCCAGCCTAGGAAGGTCCCAAGTCTGTGTTTCTTTTTCAATTAGGTCCTCCACCAGAATTGGATCCTCTCGGTTGGGGGGTCCCTCTATAATACCAGCTGGAAGCCATCTGTCCTCCCTAATTTTTATATTTTTACAGTCCCCAACAACCCATCTCACATTTGGTGGTATAGCATCTTCCCTTACAACTAAACTCTGCCATCCCCATGAAGACGGAGAACCCTTTTTTGCTTTCCAGAAATCCCCAGATGGAAAATAAATGCCCCGCAGGACTTTGCTCCAAAGGGCATAGGGAGACTCCCATAACCTCCAAGCTTGCTTACCAAGCATTGCTTTATTTACGTTAATCAGATCTTTAAACCCTAGCCTGCCTTTGTCCTTCGTCATTTTCAAGACATCCTAGCTCTTCCAGTGGATTCCTGAATTAGGTTTACTGCTCTGTTTCCACCAAAAGGAGGCAATCTTCCTTTCTATGGTTCGGCAGATGGAAATGGGGATTTTGAAAACTGACATTGCGAATTGGGGTAGAGCCTGCACCACTATTTTAAGCAAAATTTCCTTCCCTGCCCTAGAAATAAGTTTCTCCTTCCAGCCTTGAAGTTCCATATCCACCCTGGCCAAAATCCAAGCAAACATGTTTTTCTTAGAATTTCCCCAATCAGACGGAATACCCAAGTACTTCCCCGTTTTATCCACAATAGGGACCCTTAATAGGCTGGCCATGTCTTCCTTTGGTCTTAGAGGGCATCCTTGACTGAAAAAGATCCCAGACTTTTGAAGGTTTATAGCTTGTCCCGAAGCTGCACAATGCTGATTAAGGATAGTTGTCAAATTCTGACATTTTCTGAGTGTCCCGTCTAGAAAAAACACAGCATCATCAGCAAACAATAGGTGAGATAGTGTAAGACAATGTCTGTTCAGCTTAATCCCTTTTAGTCTCCCATCCTCAACAGCCCTTTTTAACAGAATGGATAAAACATTAGCCATAATTATGAATAGGTACGGGGATAAAGGATCGCCTTGTCTAATCCCACGAGTAGGATTGAAGAAGGGAAGTGGTTCTCCATTAACCTTAACACTGAATGACACAGACCAAATGCACTCTCTTACTAAAGATACCCATTCATCACAAAATCCCATTTTAGTCATACAAGCACACAAGAAGTCCCATTCGACCTGGTCATAGGCTTTCTGCATATCTAGTTTCAATAATGCCTGAAACTTTTTAGTTCTCTTTTGAACTCTCAGTTGATGAATAACTTCCTGGACCACAAAAATGTTATCCTGAATTTGCCTTCCTCCAATAAAAGCACTTTGTTCCCGAGAAATAAGGGTTTTTTTCCAATTTAGGTTTTTTTTAAAAAATATTTAACGATTTAGGTTTTCTAAAAAAATAATTACCGATTTGGGTCTCGCGCGGCACTATAAGTGCTGCACTGATTGCCACGAACTAACACACCCATGGGTGTGTCAGTCCAATGAGCCGTGCGGCACTATAAGTGCCGCACGGCTTGTTAAAAATTTGCCCCACCGTCTAATTTTTTGTTAATTTTTACAATTATTTAATTTAGCGATTTTTGACGTAGTGCGGTACCTAGCGAATCATGACACTATTTATTTAATTTATCGATTTCAAAAAAGGATTTTTTAAAAAAATTACCGAATTAGGTTTATTTTATTTTATTTACCGCTTTTGGTCCCGTGCGGTACTATAAATTCCGCACGGGACCCAAATCGGTAAATTAAAAAATTAACCCAATAAATGGATTTTTAAAAAAAAAACCCATTTTGGAAAAAAAAAACTTTTTCTCGCTACTATGGAGTTTTTTTTAACCCATCTCTCGCTTCGGACTTTACATATTTGTTTAAATTGGTTCAAAAAAAATTACTCATTTAAAGAATTTTTTTATTTACCAATTTGGAGGCCATGCCGCACAAGTCGCATGGAGCACTTAAATTATTTTATATATTTATGATACTTTATAAATATATAATTTTATTTTGAAACTTGGTTTAGTAACTTAATTATAAATTAAAATTTTGAAAAGTTATAGTATATTTGCTAAGCATGTCAATAATTAAAAAATTATTCGTAAATGAAAATTGGTAAGATATATGAAGAGATATATGAATTTTAAAAGAACGTAGATATAACATATGAAAAACTAAAAAAAGCGTTTGTACTAATTTTAGTAATAGATAACAACTCTCAGCTTAATTACAATCAACTCTAATGTCGGTGTCCTCTATGGCCTCCTGTTCCGCAATGAGGTTGTCTTCGTTCTTCGGCCGTTCTGGTATTATACCGACGACGAGGTTCGGACTGAGGTGGATGTGTAGACGATGATGGCATATCCTGAGAAGATAATCCATGTTCCGATGGTACATATCCTACGGTAGAAGGGTATGAGAAAAGCGGAGAGAAGTCAGATCCATAAGAACTAGAAGGATAAGCTGGATGCTCTAGGCTGGGAAACTGACTGAACCCTGCATTAAAATTTGTCTGATCGAACCCTGAAGTGAATCCCTGAGTGAAATCTGTCGTATCATAGGACATTGGGTAAGGGACGGTATCAGCATTAACTAGATGAGCTGGTCTCGTCCTCCGGGTCGACTGAACAGTCTGAGGCATGTCATCCTCGTGCAGGCTAGTGGGAGCTGCAGTAGGTGCTGGTTTGGGTGGTGGAATCTCTCGGAGCCGCATCTCCTCATTGTAAGCGTATAAGGTTGCCTTAGATATCCTCGCCAAAGCCCGCAAGGCATCCCTCATGTGTTCCCGAGTAGCGGATAAAGTTAATGCAGTGGAGCTTAAGTGTACCATTTGCTCCAAACCATCAGCCTATTAATGAAATAAAAGTAAGTAGAAGTTATTAAAATCCAATAACTTATGTTACTAAAAAAATTAATGAAGTAAATTATAAGTGTTTGTACTAACCGATGCACCAGTTGCAGCTCCCTTGTAGGAGATCCACCTCCGTGTATGTCTACGGTACCACTTCATATATTCTGAATGATAGTGTAGTGGCTCCGTTGCAAACTCGCCAGAGACTATATGAGTAAAACGATCATCCCATATATTGATGCTGTCACTGTGATAAGCTACCCAGTCGTTTGAAACTAGCCTCATCTCAATATCGTGAAAGCCTGTATGATCAAAGGGAGGAGCAGGAATTGATTGCACCATACCAAACTGACGAAGTACTCGGTCTGGATAATGCCACTCAATGATGTGGAAACAGATGAGTGGGACACGAGCCCTCGAAAGGTGTTCTCCTTGCAGGCAGTAATCGGGTAGATTCTGGAGAATCTCATTAGTGTATGGCTCCCAAGTAATCTGTCATTGTATTAAAACATATAAAATTAAATGAATAATTAATTTAAAAGCAAACATTATATTGAACGCGTTTATTGTATCATCACTTACATCTTCAGTTTTCATAGTATCAAATTAAAAGCGCAGGTGTGTCACAGTACGTGTGGGGACCGTTGTTATCTGTCTGGGTTGACTAAGCTGCATAAATGAAAAACAATAATAATTAGATATGAAATACATATTGAAAAAACTTATGAAAAGAGCAATAGATCACGTACCGACTACCAAGAAGTGTATCAGGTAAAGGATAACGACGTCTGATGGATGGGGAGACACAACTAAAACGATCCCATGCCCAAATCTGCAATATATGTACGGCACCACTGATTTGCCTATTATCTGAAGCTGTCGCATGGCATAACTCCCGATATAACCATGCAAGTGCTGCCGAGCCCCAACTGAACTGCATAGGCTGGTCAATGCGCTCTAATAGTGGAAGAAAAGTCAAACTAACCCTAGAACCGGATTTGTCTGAAAAAATAGATCCTCCAATCAACCGCAGAATGAATGCCCTAGCATACTGAAGTAGGGTAAGCTCATCGGCATATTCTGGAATCTCACCAAACTGTTGTCTTAGCCAGCTTAATTTTACCATCGATCCACGCAAATCGACTGAGACCTGGCCAAGTAGCTCGTCACAAATATTACGCCAATTTATGTTAGTGAGGCCAGTAACTGCATTTCCATCAATAGGAAGCCCTGTCAGAACCCCCATATCATGCAGTGTGATCGTGCACTCACCTTCCGGCATATGAAAGGTGTGAGTCTCGGGCCTCCATCGCTCCACCAACGCCGTAATCAAATGCCAATCCATTTGCCAAAATCCCATTGCATAAACTCCGTAAAATCCTGAATTCCGAACATACTAGACAATGTGATCATCCAATCCACCTATACGCGCACTTCGTTGACATTTAAGAACTGCATTCTCGTCTAGCTGTTAAATGTTACATTAACTGTTAGTGAAATTACAAATATTATCTAGTTAGTGCAAATGATATATTAACTGCTAAATTTATTAAATACCTTAGAATCCCATATGGCTTGTGATCTATGGGAGGATTGCTGCGTAAGTAGTGAATCAATCTCAGGTCCCGGTCGAATGTAATCTCTTGCTGCCATGCCTGCAAATGGAACAAAAGAACTTGATGAATGTCACACTGAACAAATCGTAATTTACGTAATTCATGCAATTAACTTTTGAGTATGGAAATCGATTTATTACATTTCAATATTGACACACTATATAAATTTATTTCTGGGTCGATCTGTATGCACAAGTTTGCCTATTGTGGCCGGATTTTCCACAGTTGGTGCAATGGTTGTGTGAAGTGCTACTGCTCGGCGACCTCCAGTCCATCTCATTACGTATCCGTGATGCACGGGGCCTTCCTTTCTTCCTAATACGGTTCGGGTCTGGTACTAATGGCAGCTCATGAAGTTCATGCCAGTAATTAGGATCCCCCAATGGATGAAACATGTACCTATAACACCGAAGTGTTCTATCCAATGTATAGAATTCATCCACGTATGCTTGGTAATCAATTGCATATTTTTGACATGCTGCAATTACGTGCGAAAATGGGATTTTAATTTCTTGAAATTTTCCACATGTGCACGTTCGATTGTTTAGGTCTACAAGGTGTGTGCGCCCTCCTGTTCCTCTGGATCCAGTTAGAACTTCAAATATCCCTCGATAAGAGTCGAACTGTGTCGCATTATGCTTTTGTGCTCTTTGACTGTTTTGCAGTAGCGTTTCGCCTGCGAATTGAGTATATACCCATCCACTCAGCTTCTGGCTCCTGTATGTAGTTCTTCAGGTGTCGAAATAGTGAACCAACTGATGGAATATCTTATTCACCATAGCTGTTATAGGCAGACTACGAAAGCCCTTGAGCATCCCATTAACCGATTCAACTAAATTGGTTGTCATCGATCCGTATCTCTTCCCTTCTTCATCATAAGCTTTTGTCCATTTCTCCAGTGGAATCTGGTCACACCATTCAGCTATTCGTGGATCTAAAGCCCTAATTTGATTCATGATGCGTGCAAACTTTCACTTTTGATTCTCGTAAGCTGTACATTAAAAAAATAATAAGTTGTTCGCATTCGGCTTTGAAATTATTAAAAATTAATTCCATTTTTTGAAATTACTAAAATTCAATGCAATAATTTACCTGCCATTTGAATAAGTTGTTTGCCTTCGGCATTTTTGAAGCGTTTATTGTAGTTGCTGACTATATGCCGAATGCAATACCGATGGTGGCCATGTGGAGGACGCCACCCTTCTGTCTCCATTGCTCTTTTAATCCCGATATGTCTATATGATATTACACAAATATTATCTCTACTAGTCACATATCTCCGCAACGAAGTCATAAACCATATCCAGTTGTCCACATTTTTAGCATCGACCACAGCAAATGCCAATGGAAATATGTGATTGTTGCCATCAAGTGAGCACGCACAAAGGAGCATTCCTCTGTATTTTCCGTACAAAAAAGTCCCATTGACAAATATAACGGGACAACAACTTTTGAAGCCTTCAATCGTCTGCTTCAAAGCCCAGAACATGCGATGAAAAATTTTGCAACTCCCATCTACGTTCATGTAATCATCGATTACAACATGAGAACCTGGATTCTTCAATTGCATTTCATTCATATACTTTCTCAGCTGACCGTACGATGCATCCCATCCTCCAAAAGCATTAGCAATCGCCATCTGTTTAGCTGCCCAGGTTTTACAATAAGTAGGTTCGAAACCCAGCTTGTCTTTAATCTCTGCCATCAGTGGCTTGATTTTGATATCTGGTTGGGCAGTAACCATTGCTTCTATTTGGGTGCATAGGTACTTTTGATTAAGTTGTCGATGATCCCTTGACATTTGAGGATTGTTACATGTATGTGGCCCGGTGTACTTAGTTATTTTTCATAACATAGTAGATTGTCTAATTGCACGGAGTCTCTAACCACACAGACCATTTGGATTACCACATTTTATCATATATTTGGCCTTCTTTGTCTCATCACTGCGAAAGTGGTGATTTCTTCTCAAAGAATACTCTTTCGCAGCTAACTGTACCGCATCTCGTGATGGAAATAGCATCCCAACAGCAAATTCTTTTGATGCATCAAACAACATACGACTGGGCTTGGCTCTTGTATCGTCTCTCATCAACTCAAAGTCAATATCCGAATATGGCGGTGGATGTACCAATGGCAAAATGGGATTACTCCAATGAGTCTTGTAATCATCCTCTGTATTCTCACTTTCATCTTCTTCTTCATCACTATCATCAGTATCCATCCAAAAGTCATCAACTTCGTCACTATCATCATCACTATCGTTGTCATCATTATCATCGTACTCCACGTACCGATTAGCCACATTAACTTCATCTTCCCCAGTTGAGTAATGTATTGGTTCGTGTTCATTAATAATTGCAAAAAACTGTAAAAACCCTTCAGAATGACACTGATATGCAAACTGACGGATTTTGTCAACTGCAGTATCATTACACACATCCATAATGCGATACGTGATACGGCCAGGTATTGCAACCGGTAGTCTATACATCAGTCTCTGAATACACCGGTATTCTGCTACATTCAACTCGCGTGCAATCGTAGCACGTAACTTATCAAATGTGGATATGTTTCCAAAATAAAACATAGTACATTGTCCACCTTCATAATCATGTCCATGTTCATTTTCTATTACTCTACCTCCCCATTGCACAGTCATAAAATTTGTAGACGACATTCTGCTAAATGAATAAATTACAAATTATTTACAATCTACAATTTAATAAAATATTATTAATATGTTCACTAACAAGATCATAATGATAATTTATTTCTGACAAAAAATAGAAAATTACTTAAATTACTATTAATATGTGTAATAAAAAATTAATTTATGACTATGTCTAATAAAAGCATAAATAGGATATGTCTAATAACAAGATAATTATGATATTTATTTCTAAAAAAATAGGAAATTAATTAATTTATTTATGCAAGTAATAGGAAATTCATTAAATTATTATTACTATGTGTAATAAAAGCATAAATAGGATATGTCTAATAACAAGATAATTATGATGTTTATTTCTAAAAAAATAGGAAATTTATTTATTTATTATTACTATGTGTAATAAAAGCATAAATACGCTAAATTTATTATGACAAAAATAGGAAATTAATTTAATTATTATTAATATATGTATTAACAAGATAATTATGATATTTATCTCTAAAAAATAGGAAATTAATTAATTTATTATTACTATGTGTAATAAAAGCATAAATACGCTAAATTTATTATGAAAAAAATAGGAAATTAATTTAATTATTATTATGTGTATTAACAAGATAATTATGATATTTATTTCTAAAAAATAGGAAATTAATTAATTTATTATTACTATGTCTAATAAAAGCATAAATACGCTAACTTTATTATGACAAAAATAGGAAACTAATTTAATTATTATTATTATTATGTGTATTAACAAGATAATTATGATATTTATTTCTAAAAAGATAGGAAATTAATTAATTTATTATTACTATGTCTAATAAAAGCATAAATACGCTAACTTTATTATGATAAAAATAGGAAATTAATTTAATTATTATTATTATGTGTATTAACAAGATAATTATGATATTTATTTCTAAAAAAATAGGAAATTAATTAATTTATTATTACTATGTCTAATAAAAGCATAAATACGCTAACTTTATTATGAAAAAAATAGGAAATTAATTTAATTATTATTAATATATCCACTAACAAGATAATAATGATAATTTATTTAAGCAAATAATAGGAAATTCATTAATTTATTATTACTATGTGTAATAAAAGCATAATTACGCTAAATTAACTATGACAAAAATAGGAATTTAATTTGATTATTACTTATATGTGTAATAAAAGCATAATTAGTCTAAATTACTAACATTTGTGTCTTTTAAATTTTTAATATTTCTAACATTATATAATATAATTATGTTCTACCATTTTTATAACTTCGTTATCATATAAATATAAATATTATATATCTTAAATATATATGATAACATTTACTTTCGTATAAACATAAATTTTATAAAAAAAATTAAAATTAAATTTAAAATACATAAATAATATAACTATGTTCTAACATTTTTATAACTTCGTTATCATATAAATAAAAATTTTATAAATATTAAATATATATTTTATAAATATTATAAATTTTATAGTTGCCGCACGGGCCTGATTGGGCCCGTGCGGTAGTTATAGTGTCGGATGGGCCCAATCAGGCCCGTGCGGCAACTATAGTGCCGCACGGGCCTGACGGGCCCCCCCTTTTCTTTTCTTTTTTTTAAAAAACGGCCCATCCGTGTACAATTGTTACGATTATCCCCATATTCTGGACCGGCCCGATGGATGTTAATGTTTTTTTTAAAACATAAATAAAATATATAAATTACCCGATCAAATAAAACGGCCCGCATCACAGATGAGTGTCGATGAGTTATGGATGAACCATAAGGGTATGGATTGGTGTAAAGTTGACACATTTCTTTCATTTTTTTATTTTTATCATATTTTTCATCTCATGTACATATATTATTACATATAAATCACAGTGTATATATATAATATTGAACATAGCCTAAATCGAGCAACAAAATTAATAAAGCATGAGATATTCTGTTCATACCTGTTCGAAAATTTATAGATGACGGCGACTGTTGCTGAATCTACGACGGAGATCTGCAAAAAAAAAAAAGAAATGAATTAAAAAGACTAAATAAGGTCAATTTAAGTAAAATGCATCGGTAAATTACATACCCGTAGTATAGAGGCTTCAATGGAAATCAACGCCCGTGGATGAAAACGTGAAGGAACGGAAGCGATAAATAACAAAGGGAGACGATGAAGGACCGTCTGTAATCGAAAGGGAAAGAAAGGGAAGGAGAGGAGTGAGGAGGGGAGGGAATTAAAGGGAGCGGGGGAGCGGTGAGGAAATAAAAGAAGCGAGTAAAAAGGGGGAGGGGAGGGGGGGTTACGGGGATTAAAGGCGCGGATGGGCGCGCCTTTAATCCCCAACCTGACGCGTTGGGACGCGTCAGGGGGGAGGGCCGTGCAGTAGTATGACTACCGCACGGCTCTGCCTTCCTGACAAACCTAATGGGTCTGTTAGGTTTTGCAGTTAGTGCGGCACTTATAGTGCTGCACGGGTCTCGCGCGGCACACACGGTGCCGCGCGAGACCCAAATCCGTAATTATTTTTAAAAAAAACCTAAATCGGTAAATATTTTTTTAAAAAAACCTAAATTGGAAAAAAAAAACCCGAGAAATAATGTTATATAGCTAAGGTTTCAAGCGGTTGGCCATAACCTTTAAAATCACCTTATAGTTGAAGTTACAAAGGCTGATAGGTCTGAACTGGGAGATGCTTTCTGGATTCATAACTTTAGGGATAATGGAGATGAGAGTTCTGTTTAAGGAAGGATCCAAAGTACCTAACGTAAAGAAATTGCTGACCACAAGTCATATTGTAATAGGTCCCAATGATGCCGATAGAAATGCCCATGGAAACCATCTGGGCCAGGGGCCTTTGATGCACCCAACTGAAAAACAGCATTCTTAACTTCCTCGATGGAGATTGGTGCCATCAGGGAAAGGTTTGTGTCCGTTCCCACTATGCATGGACATTCTTCTAGGATAGGCTGGAAGTTTTTAGGGCCCACCGATTTATAGAGAGAGTTGTAGAAATCTGATGTATGATTCTTCAATTCATCTGGAGTTCTGCACCAGTTAAGATCATCAATTTTCAGTAATGAGATTCGATTTCTGTGTCTTCTCTGGATAGTTGAGGCATGAAAGAACTTGGTATTTTTATCTCCCCATTTAAGCCAGTCAATCAGAGATCTCATGTTCCAATAAATCTCCTCCTATCTCCAGAGGTTGTCAATATGGTTTACAATACGCTGAGCTTCCTCCCTATTATAATTCCCTCATGTTTCGTTCGTGATCTTGGTGAGCTTCTTTTGAAGGATAGCAATCTGTTTGGACCCATTGGCAAAATTTCTTTTGCTCCACTTGAGTAGTGCCGAAGCCATATTTTCCATCTTCGTGGCCAAATTTTCTTCAGCACCTTGCTGTTCATTCCATGTATCCCTCACAAAACCCATATATTCTGGGTGATTTGGCCAAAAAGCTTCAAATTTAAACTCTTTCTTCCTTTTTCTCCATGTTGGGGCTGATGAGAGGATGATGGGATTGTGGTCAAATCCAATTGCTAGTAAAGCAAACACTTCAGCTTGAGGAAATCGCACCCTCCACTCGATATCACATAACACCCTATCCAGTCTTTTTTTTTAACATGATCCTCCCCATCTCTATTATTCGCCCAAGTAAACGCACATCCCTTGCTTTCCATATCCATGAGAGAACAATCCTGAAGGAGATCCTGGAATGCAACAAGCCTGTAGTTCTCAGCTACTCTCCTTCCCACTTTCTCCCAATGATACAAAATCTCATTAAAGTCCCCGGCAACAATCCATGGAAGTAGGTTGGAAGAAGCAATAGCCCGTATTACCGACCAATGAGCTAGCCTGTCTTGAAAGTTGGTTGGAGCATAAACAAAGGTGATTCTCATCTTGGCACCATTCTCAGATTCTGTGCAGACAATATCCATAAGGTTCTCCCTGCTGTTTACAATCGCCACTGACACCTCCTCGTCCCACCATAGAGTTAGCTCACCCCCAATACCCACAGGGTCAACAGTGCATGACGACTTGTAGTTTAGACGCCTCCTCACCCTCTCTACAGCTAACACTTTATTCTTAGTTTCCATTAGAAAAACTAAATTGGGCCTCTCAAGAGCCACAATGGCTCGAAGATGCTGGAATGTTAGGGGAGTACCCAAACCCTGACAATTCCAGCATAAAACCTTCATCTATCTCCCGGTGGCTTATTAGAGCTAGCCACCAAAGCCCAGTTCTTAGAGCCTTCCTCCACAGAGATGGGGGTATCTAAAAGTTGTGTCTCATCAATCTCATTCGACCCGGCCTCATTAGACATTACCAAAGAGCATCGACGTAGTTTTTTTAAAGCAGGAGCTTTGCTCTTCTTCTTAATCTTCTTTGAGTACTCCGTCATATTTTTCAATCGGGCTTCGGACCAAGGGGCATCCGAAATTAGAAGGAGCTTCCCTAAATGTTTCCTCCCTATAAATTGACATGACTCCACTATAGGTTCCTTCCCTTTCCTCTTTGATGTATTTTCCGAGGTAATCTCCATCAGTTCCTGCGACTTATAAACTTCAGCCTCTATTGGCATTGCAGCTTCTTCAGTATCAGCATGGATTTGTGTTTCTGGAACCATATCATCTTCGTTGGGTAAAGGGAATTCCATCCCAAAAAAGAGTTTCCAAAAAGGGCTAGCCTCCCTTGCTTCTGCTTTCAGCCAGGAACCAAACTTTCCATCCCCAACTCCTCCAGATTCATTCTCTGCATAAGGCACTTTATCACAGCTGGTCGTGAAATGACCAATTAGACCACAGGAGTAGCGGAATCTAGGTAGGCGTTCATACTTGAAATCAACCCATAGCTATTCCTCTTCTAGGTTTAGCAGCATTCCAGGTAGGAGTCTTTTATTAAGATCAAACATAACCCTAACTTTCCCCAACTTACAGAGCCCTCCTTCTTTTGCTTCCATTTTTATATCCACCACCTTGCCTATGAAATTTCCTACCCGATTAAGAGTAGATTCATTGATCATTAGTAAAGGCAAACCAACTACTTGAACCCAGAATGCACAATGGGTGAAGATATGGCGATGGATAGGTACTTTAGGCATCAGTTTCTGAATAATCAATAAGTTTCTTGAGAAAGACCAGGGACTTGCATCTAATACCCTCTTCATCACCATTTTCCGATTTAAAGGTGAAGGAAAATATCCCCTGTTCATGCTGGTCACACACAAACTCCTCTGTTTTCCACGTTTTCTGCATTGTAGTTATGAAGGCTTGCACATTGATGTTAGGGTTAGAATACAGCTTACCTAGCAAAGTAAGATTACATAACTGCATTTTCTTTTCAGGCCAGTCCTCTGATACGTCGGCAACAAACTCTTTTGTCCACAAATTACCCAGACTCTTGCACAGGGCAGCCATGCGCTATTCTTTATCCACGGTATGCTCCCTCTGGCTGATAGGTCTTGATTTCAGGGATCCCGAAGAACCAAACCACCTCTTTGCTCGCCAAAGTTTCCTTAGAAATCCACGAGGGCTTCAAAGAGAAGCTGGGTTACCGCTGCTAGACAGAAGCTTGGATGAAGAGAGCTCTAAAGGAGTCGAAGAAGGGCACGAGGCCCACAGGACAAGAGGGATGAGTTCCCATGAGGATTCAAGAAGGAGAGGAGAACGCAGAGAGAAAACCTCAAAGGCTAGGTCATCTTCCATGGGGGATTGGGTGTCAGGAGATGAGGGTGTACACCATCGCTAAATGGAAGGAAGAAGGTGGGGGTCGTGTAATACTCCATCGCTAAATGGAAGGAAGAAGATTAGGGTTAGGGTTTAGCTATCACCTTGGATAGGGTTTTCTCTTAGAAAGAGAGAAAGGCTCGCCTACAGCGAGAGGATTCATTTCGTCCTCTCAATTGCATTTCACGAGCCGTTAAGTAGGACAGAAGTGGGGTAGAATAAAAAAAAACGCAAGCTTCAACTTGTGTCGTTCATAAATTAGGACTATTTAAGAATCGGAGGATCAGTTTTCACAATATGTTTTTCATATTTACAGGCAATGGGAGCGGACACGACCCATCTCATTCCCCGGGATGTCCTAGGCATTCTTCAACTCTTGTGAGAAATATGCATCATTTATCATGTGGGACAAAATTTACTAACCGAATGATTTTGTTGAAATTGCAGATAATTGAATGAGGGAAGCTATATGTTCCAACTCAAGATGAAAATACTTCATGTTGGGGGTTTATCAATTTGAATTTCGCAATCTGTGTGTTTAGTTGAATTGCCGCCTATTATTACAAGAGGAAGTTGTATTGCAATAATGTTTTCATTGTGTTCACTGCCGCCGAACAAGTAATTGTTTCTAGAATGCGTAAAGGTTCAGCACACAATCACAATGAAGCAAAGCGTAAAACTAGAAAGAGAAATTGAGATATAAAGTTTTATTCTAGTTCACCCTTAAATTAGGGTTATGTCAATTAGAAGATTTCACTAGAATTAGCACATTGCATTTCTCGTTACATCTTTCAATTATAAAAGAAAGATGTTATATAGCAATACATATTCATGGTCTTAAATCCAAACTATTGATAAAAAAAAAATATGGACTCAAATCGTAAATGCCCTCTGGCGATGGGGAGCGTGATCCTATGTTTTCCTAAGGAGTATGAACCACACCTCAACGCAGTGGACACGATAAATGTATGTTGGATTGGATTCCTCTCTACGCTATTCCAGATCTATTGATTTTGCCATGTGGATAAATATTTTCTCTTTGGGGGTGTTCACAGTCCATTTATATCCACACCTTGAGGGTTGCTACTTTATAAATTCGTTACAATGAGCTCGGTTTGCCACGGAGAAAATTAAGTTTTCTATGTGATTCGCTTTTTAGTTGAAGGATTAGTTCAATATCATGATTGGCCAAAACCGGTCAGGAACCGAACAATTCGGTCCAAAGTGGTTGTGCCGTTTTGCTTAAAATTGGGTCCAACTGGCCTCTTGACCGATTTTTTTACTCGCCTTAAAAAAAAAAAGAAAAAATTTAGTTGAATCAGTCGGTTATTCTCGTTCCTCCAATTGAATTGGCCGAACCGCGTACAAGTGGTGTCCCTGGCTATGGCATGGCAAGGCTAGATTGCTCAGACCAACATGACGTAATTGGGCATTGATACATGGCAGATGACGTGTTGTCTATGTGTTATCCTGTCTAACATGTTGATGACGTGGTATTTTATTTGGTTGTCAATCTAACTTGATATATAATTGTTGACACCTAAATTTTTGTTTTAAGACATTTTCTTCTATTTCATAAAAATCTTGGATATAGTTCCTCGATAATGATAAAAATTAACTCCTAACAACAATAAAACGTCGCGTTAATTTTGGCTTGCATTGCATGAGGGCATTATGTGCATTTTTTGTTTTTATTTTGCGATAACATTTCCGCGTTTCCAAAGTTCGTTAAAATTGGCCCGGTCATGAATTGCATTTAAGTGGGCCTAATATGTGAACTTGAATTTACAAGAAAGAGGGCTTTAAAGTAATTCCAGTTTTTCAACACTAAGCCCATTCAATTCAAGCCTCATGAAATTTGGGCCAAGCCCACTTCAATTTTCCTCTTGGCCCAATTTGTAATGGGCATTGAACATGGACGGTTCTGATGGGAGATTAGTTATTTGATACTATGTGCGGGGAGTTCTTCTAAATTGGCGTTGTTTGCAAGATTGACTATTACTAAATTTCCAAAGTTCAAATTAGTTAGGTTTTGACTCCCCCCAACCCCCCCCCCCCAAAATATATATAGTTAGTTTATTGATGTGTTCTCAATATTCTCGATAGTTTCTAGACCAAAAAGACTCGGATTATTACCCCCGTTTGATGTTCAACTAGGATAGACGAGATATCGGCAACTTGAAAATGATTGGACAGATGAAAGTAGAAATAGCAATGAAGGGGGGAGCTCCAGCATAATAACTAGCAGAAATGGTATTGATTTCAGTAAAAGAAAAAAAGTCTACGTCTTAAATCCCTCTCTCTCTTCTAAATTCAAGTTCATTTGGCATGTAAGCCTGTATAAGTACAATTAATGACCAGGCCAATTTTAACTGAACTTGGATGAATGCAGACATGTTGTCACTAAATAAAAAGAAAAATGCACACAGTGCCTAGATGCAGTGGAACGGGAAATTATGCCATGTAAAAAAAAAATTTGTTTAGAAGTCAATTTATATGATTATCGACGAATTAGATCCCCAATTTTTACGAAATACAAGAAACTGTCGTAGAGTGAAAATTTAAATATTAATAGTCACATGTCAAGTCAGATTCGCAACCAATTAACATATCACATGATCATCATGTTAGATAGGATAACGTATCGACAACATGTCATCCCCATGTATCAATGCCCGATTAGGTTATGCTGGTCGAACCAAGTCAGCCTTGCAATATCAAAACATGCTGCCACGTCAGTTAGTTTGCTGATTGACTGGTTCAACTGTTTTAGATTTGGTCCTTCGGCTTCTCCAATTGGCTCTTTTGGGTATAGGATGTGTTGATTCAAATCTTGGCCTTGCGTTGTAAAAATTAGTGCTTTGAAGGCCGTACTGGAGGCCATATCGAGGAGCCACCACTCATTTGTGGTTCGACTGGTTCAATTAGTATTGACAACTAAATTTTGACAGCCCATCTAGTTATTCATTACATAGAAATAAGGGATTTATCCCCGACTCCTAAACAAAAATATCAACTAAATTGCATATAAATATTATGAGCATTTGCATTAATAGTTAATCAAGTCCATATAATTTGCGTTTAATTGGATTAGTGACAGATAGGCTTAAATGAAATGGTTCTAAGCTCAATTGAATATATATGGACTAAGCCTGCGGTGAGGAAAATTCAGCCATTCCCATGAACATTATATGGCTGAAAATTGAATAATTAAATTGCCAAGTTGGAATTAATTCATTAAACTTGAAGAATAGTTAAGCCCTTTATTATCAAATTTAAGGTTTCTTATACTTAAAACTTTGTAGTTATCTTTCTATTTCATGGTACGAAATAATATGGCAAGAAACCCTAGAATATATCTAAATATACGCAGAGGGATGATCAAATGTTGAAACACAGAAAAGACAGACGATAAAGAGACCTAGAGAGGGAAAAACGAGCAGCCAACACAATGGCGACACCAGCAAGCTTCCAGTTCTTCCCCCCGCTGCTCAGACCCGCAACTCAGACAAAGTCAGCTTCTCCAGCGACCTTCTCTTCTATTGACGACCAACCTGAAGAGTCGAGAGTCGGCGAACACCCAGAGGATCCCAGTAGCAAACGATTTTCTGGCGACTTCCTGCAGATTCCATTTACCAGCGGTTGGCCAGGTGAGTTTCAAAAATGAATTGAGTGTTGAACTTCCTAAAATGAGTTTAAAATCAACATGTTGTAAAATATATTTGAAAACAAAATTCTGTATCATTTAAGAAAATGAATGAATGCAAAAAAAAAAAAATTTTAATCATCAATGATAATATTTAGGCATAAATTGCTATTAGGGCTATTACCACAAAAAATTCAAACTGGTATACAAGTGCTATATTTACATTAAACTATTTTTCATGTCGTAGAATACTCAGATTTTTACACTCGTACCACATTTACATTGTGTAGCTAGTGCACATGCGCCACGTACAACAACCAAATCACGGAAATCTTAGATTGGAGAATAGCAAATGAAATACTTTTGGTTCACCAACTTTTATAAATGATGCAAACATCAAGTGTTAATTAAATTGTTTTTAAATAGTTGCTTTTTCGTAAAACGAACAAATGGATCCTAACCATCGCATTATTCCAAAACAGGTTTCAAAAGTACTTACAGCAGCCTGGGGAAGGAGATGGGTTGTCCCCGCCCGCAGTACCTACAAACATGAACAAACAATTATCTGAAGGGAATAACTTACTTTCCCATTGTTACTTGTTACTTTAAAATTTACAAACTTTTATATTGAATTAATAATTTTTTTTTTTGCCTTGCTAGCCGACCTGTCCCTTTCACCAACTCATTGGAGTGGTAACGTTCATTGGAGTGGCCATAAACTTTTATCTGGTTAAGTTGCCAAGTTTTACGTCACCAACTCTTCTTTGAGTTCGGTTACCAGTGTTTGTATTCTTTTTTAACCTACCAACTATTATAAGAAGGTGAGTGATTTTTTTTCCATTTGAGATACCAACTTATTTTGGATTATCAAGTCTCATTTGATTGCTTATGACTAACATCTATTAGCATTTTGCTAATTTACCGGCTTTTGAATTTGCTAGTTCTTTTTATAAATTATCAGCCTCCATTAGAATGATTACTAATTTTTCTCCAATTAAATTATCAACTAATTTTCCCACTCGTATTTACTTTTCTTACCAATGATTTAGATTCATCAACTATTATTTCAGTTATCTTTGTTTATTTGTGTGACTTACTAGCTTTCCTCAAATTAAACTACCAACTAGTTTCGGGTTAGAATTGGCTAACAACGTTTATTTGTTTTCTCTTAAATTTACTAATTTCTATATTGAGCTACCACTTTTATTTGTCTTGATTATCAATTTTTTAAATTTGTATTTTTTTTAAGAAATTACAAACCTCGATTAGAGTTATTACCATTTTTTCTCCGATCAAGTTTACCAACTAGAATTTGGAGACCAACTCTTAGATTGAGTTCCCTATTTATATATTTTTAAATGATCTTCCTCCCTTATTTTTGATAAATTCTTTAAAAAAAATGTCCAACTTTTTTTGTTTACCTTTTTCTCATAAAGCGTATCGGCTTTCATATGAAATTACCAATCTTTTCGTATGATTTAGCAACTTTTCTCTATTAAGTTACCAACTAGTTTTTGGTAACCAACTCCCATTGAGTTGCTTAATAACACTTATTTGGTTCTTTTTTTAACTTACTAACTTATTCTATTGAGTTAACACTATTATTTTTTTTTACTAATCATTTTCTTCATTACATGTGCAGCTAACTGTTATTTACTTAGTTACCAACATTTATTTTCTTTGTATAAAAATTCATATTTTTATCAGCTTTAATTCTAATTAATTGTTATATGAAAACCATAATTTAGTCAACTCCATTCCCCAGTAAGTAACCAAATAGAAAAATTGGTCAATCATAAAACACGCCAAATAAACAAGTAACTAACTCAAATGAAAGCTGGTACATAGAGCTAGTTGATAATTTAATCAGGAAAATGTTGATAAATCACAAAAATTAAATTTGAAAAATTAAAAGTGTAAGTAAGAAAGGTAAACAAAAGTTGATAAAAGATAAGAAGAGTTGGCAATGAAAAAGAAAACTAAACTTGGTAAGTAACTCAAGTGAGAGGTGATAACCCAAAACTAAATGATATCTTCATTAGAGCAAAGTTGGTAAGTCGCTTTAATTAAGGTTCTCTAAAAAATTTGGTAAATTCAATGCCTTGCTAATAAATACAAATAGAGGTTTGTAAATGATGATAATAAATTGTTAAAAAAACTAAATAAATATCGATAAGTAACACAAATGAAATTGAAAATTCAATATTTTGGTAGCATTTTAATGGGATAAAATTGATGAATCATGCTAATTAAATTGGCAATCTCTAAAAAGAGTAAGAAGTTGCTAACCAAGTCAACTCAAATGCGAGTTTATGGAAAAAAAAAAACTAGTTGGTAATACAATTTGATAAAAGTTGGTGAATCGCTCTAATCAAGGTCAATAATTTCATATAAGAGTTAGTAATTTGAAACGTTGATAAGCTATGCAAATAAAAGTTGGTAAGTTGTACAAAAACCGAGAGTTTGAAGATTACAAGAGAAAGTTGGAAACTTCATAAATAATTTGGTAAGTTACAGACAAGTTTATTTATTTTTTTCATAAAGTTACAAACAACTTACTTGAAAAAGAAAGTCACAAATCATTTTTCTACCGACTTTGTTTTTAACACTTAATAAAATTTTACCAGCGCCAAAAAAAAAGTCTTTTTTTTTTTTACCGAACAATAGAATTCTGCTTTTCCAAGAAGTTTTCTCTTTCAAACACTTACTACAAATTGTGACAAAAAAAAGACTTATTATAACATTTAAAAGCCCTTTTTTCTTCTGCAACATTCATCAACCATTCGCAGAGAGAAGCATCAAAAGAAATTTCCAACTGTTGGTGGCCTTTCTAATCTGGAGTGTTTTTCCCCAAAAAAATACCCTAAGATTAATCATAATGTTTGATCAAGTTGCATTATTCTCAACATACAATCGCAATCGATCTTTTAGTGACAAAAGATAAAGGAGGTACATCTCGTTTCCATCTGTTTGTGGAAAATCACACTCCACCGATATCTGACGTTCTTATTATTTTTTTTTTCTGGTAATGATGATTTTACACGTTGCTTAAGTAGAAGAAAGAGGAAGCGGACTCACCGCCACACCTCGGACGTAATCTTCTCGCAAGCAAGTGAAGGATCACAATCGATAGAAACCAGCAGATACGGATGAAGGAGGAGGAAGAGGAGGAGGAGGAAGAAGGAGGAGGCTTGTGAGCCATATTCTTCATTTGTCTCTTTCGACTCTTATTGATCTCCTCTTCTTGAGGGGTGAAGGGTTTCATATGATATGGTCCCTATTTATACAGATGGTGATGACGTTCTCTTCAAAGGTCGAACGCGTATTGGTCAAATTTTGCAGGCATTGATAAATAGACGTAAGTGGCTAGTTGGTTTGGCTTTTAGGAAAGAGTCGTGCTGAAGAAGCGAATCCCATAAACTACTAGTTTTCTTTGAGTTCAAACTTCAAAATCCATAAGCTGAAGATGACTTGAAGCTTTAAAATTATAAGGACGCAAGGCTTGAAAGTTTCTTGGAAAAGAGGCTGATATCCCTTTTTCTGTCGCTCTCTTGTTCATCCTGCTGGTTGTTGTTCCTCTTTTTCGTTTGAATTAATAGGATGCACTACCGCCGGAATAGCACCTGCGACAGACGCCAGTGCCGCGGTAGCACGGATATCGGCCGCTATCCGTGAGGCTCTCATTCTTCCCCATGATACTCTCCGTTGGTAGTGCCTCTATACAATGGCTGCTATTTAAAACCATGCTTGACATATTAATCGTAGGACAAATTGAAGATGGAAGTAGGACTACATTTTACTTTCAATAGAACAAGCAGAATTATCAGTTGTTGAAAATGAAATGCTGGTGAAATCATAATAAGTGGAGTCGTATTGTGTCTAACAAAGTGCGTTAAAATATGTCTCGAACTTGAGTTCATACTTGGTAGACGAAATCTGATCCTGAGAGTAATTTTTATTTACGGACAGGGGGGAAATGACAAAAAGAACTGGAGTCCGTCAAGGTTAGCAACAAAACGAAAGTTGACTTTGGACTTTTGCTCGGTCAATAATGGGTAGGGAAAGAATAAAAGCAAATAAAATATACTGAATTATTCCCTGTAGAATTCGGTCTGCGTTGGTAGGGTGTGCATGTATATTTCAATATGTCCTCGTGGGCTGTAGTGTTGGTTAGGAAGAATTCTTAAAACTTCTTTTTCGACCGAGCCCTTGGCATGGGTTTTGTTCGTGAAATTACACCAAAAATTCAAGCATTAAAACCAATTAAATCTTGTCAGTAAGATTTGCAAATTTTTTCGTGAGATTGAAATATAATTTGGGGGTATTGTGAGGGCTAAATACTTGTGAGTTATTGGATATAATTAAGGCTGAGAAATATTGAGAGTTTTTCAGTGACTCAAATGTGATTGTAATCTCATTTATATCGTATGATTTATAGTGAAATTTGTTATCTCTCTTTCCGTGGATATAGGTCACTACGATCAAATAACCTAAATTTGATATCCAATTTATTTTTTTTATTCTATCTATATTATTATTCGATCGATTGGTTTACGCAACAAACTTTTCTATATGCTTAAGGACGTGGATCTGTTGTTCCTGTTCTGACCTCTTCCATCTATCTCATCCATCAAATTTTAACATATGTCAACTTTATTTTATTAATTGCCACACTCAATCAAATCCAAGCTAAAACTTGGCTATCAATCCCATCTCTCTCCCTCCCTCTTCAACCTAGCAAGGTGCCAATCACCATCGCACCACCTCCTTCTGCCCACGGCGTTTGTCGTTGCGGTACATTCAACCACCGCCGTCTCAGAGATTTCCACCTTATTGCCCGCTGCAGCCGCCAACCATGATGACCGTAGGCGAGATTTCATATATATATATATATATATATATATATATATATATATATATATCTATCTCTCTCTCTCTCTCTCTCTCTCTCTCTCTCCGGAACTCGAGGTGGTGGGGTTTGTTGGGACATAGAGTTTGGTTTTGGGCTAGCGGATCGATGTCCTGTTCACCGTACATGCTTAAGTTTGAAAGAGATTATATCATTTCTACTTACGGATGTTTGAGAAAAGAACAATCTAATTGAGAATGATGATACATGGATGATCCTTTGAAAATATTATATATCCTCATAGCAAAAGGAGTGCAATATGCTGATCGAATGAAACATATTATCTCAAGAAACAGGTGTTTTGGAACAATGTGCGCATGGAATCTAGAGACATGACATAGGAATATTTGATTCCCTAGAGTCGCCCATCCAATACTCCATAAGTTCAAGTGGATAGAAGCATACTTGAGGCACGCTCTTCGTGATAATCTTGAACTTGCTAGGCTTCACTCAATAGATGCTGCTACGTGTACTATACCCTGAATCCATTAATCGCTATATGATCAAAGAATATTTAGCAAAAGCACCAAAGCTGTAGAAATGCTAAGAGAAAATAACATAAATGGTCCATAAACTTTAATCTAATGTGCAACATGGTCTCTAGATTTTAATTAGTTCAATATAACCCTTGAATTTTTTTATATGTTTAATATAGTCCATGAATTATATAAAAATATTCAATGTTATTCATGATCTTAAATTAATAGAAGGACTAGTTCAATAACTACATTCAATATGTACCAAAAATTTGATGACCACATTGAACAAATTAAAAGTTCGGAAATCGTATTAAATAATAGACTGGATCATATTGAATAAATTAAAAATTTAAGAATCTAATTGCATATTAAATTAAAAATTTAGCGACTATTTGAGTCACCATCCCAAATGCCAAATGAACTTTCACTCGTCTCCTTTTCATCATCTCCCGCGGTTCCTTCCCAAGATGGGTTTTGCATTTCAGATGATATTGGGCCCATGACATATCCTTTTTGCACATTGCCCAACCTTATCATGTAACTCAACTTTAGGTCCATCTTTTCCTCAACTTTGGGCTCTGGCTCGGTATTTGAGGATTTCGACAATATTACCACCTTTGGTTTGACAACACGTCGTCATTCCACGAATATAATTTTCTTTTTATTTTCACTTGTTGGGATTGCCAAAAGTTAAAAAAAAAAATTGATGCTTCTAATCGGCGATGGTTTACAATGATCGGTGATCGACTGTGAAGTACGATGATTGAAGGCCAAGGACCAGCGGCATGCAACCAATGACTGACGACGGAGTCCGTCGAGGCTGGTGGCGAAGGCTGGAGGTGGGCGACTAATGAGGTGTTGAGGGCAATGGCGGCAAACGCCGGTGCAATTGGGTTTTTGGTAGCTTATCGTCAAGTAATTCAATTCCACATTTTTAAATAAATTTTATTCCATTTGAAATCGTAAGTTGTACTCGAATTTATTCAGGAATTCAACTCCTCGTCTAATCAAACTGAGACCTAAAACGGTTCGTAATCAAAGAAAAATCTCCAAAGAATAACATTGTAATTTCTTAATCAATCTTGATGATAAAAGATGACCGCGATGGGAAAGACTCTTGGCGATGTCACCACCATATGCTCATTCATATGCTCATTGGAGCCATGTTTTTGCTCACGATATGTCTATGAGACAATAGCTTAAAAATATGACCAATAATTTGGAAAGTAAGATTGTCCAATTATTTCACTGTATAATTAACTCAATGACGTGATATGTAATTTATATTTTGGTTACTTTTATAGTAAAGCTCCACGTGTTTTTTTTTAAATGTAAGTAGCATAATTCTGATTAAGCAAGTCGAGTGTAGTGATCCTTCATAATGTGAGAAAACTCATCAAGGTAAGTGATGAATATTTGTTAGGTACAATTCAACACGTAATTAAAGATACCAAAATTTTGAAAAATTTATCCAAAAAAGTTCTAAACTTATTGTAGCTTTGTCAATTCAGCCCTAAACCTTTTAATTTTGCCAATTAAATTTTTAATATTTTCACGTTTTGTCAATTGAGTCTATCCCACCAATTTTTGCTAGAAATTATTGACGTGAACATTGATCATCCTACGTACAATGGTCGATGCCAATGTGGATTATATTTTGAATATTTATTATTTTATTTTTCTCCTTTTTCCCTTTTTCTTTTATTTCCCTTTACTTTTTTTTTCTTCCCTTCACCGACCTCAAGTGAGGGTTGCTGAGGCCAAGCCCTCACCAGACTAGGAGAGGGCTGGACTCAGGCAAGCATCGCCCTCGCATGGGTTGGGCAATGGCCGCCCTTGCTTGAGGTCGGCCCTCGCTTGGGCTATCGAAGGTAGCCCTTGCTAGATTGGGTGAAGGGTTGCCCTTGCTAGCCCAGTGAGGGCAACCCTTTCCCAAGGCCCGCAGAGGGTAGAAGGGAAGAAAAAATGACAAAGGAAAAAAGAAGAAGAAGGAGAAAACAAGTTAAGTAACATAAAAGGTAAAAAAAAAAAAGTACAAAAGTTTTTGAAAAAAATATTGAAACATTAGTAAACTTTGTCCACGTAAGTAGCAGACATGTTATCTCGGATGATCAACATTCACGTCATCAATTTTTGTCTAAAAATGGTGACATGGACTCAATTAACAAAATTTGAAAAGATTTAGGGCTTAATTAGCAAAATTAAAATGTTTAGGACTCAATTGGTAAAATTGCAATAGATTTACGACTTTCTAGAAACCAAAATCCCCAAAATTTGATAATGAAAGTTTGTTATGTCTGAATTTCACAAAATACGACAGTTGAGAAGTAGCGTCGCTGATATTAAGAATTCTTAACTAAAACTCGCGTCCAAAGTGATTTGATAAAGTTACATATTGAATGTTTAAACATAGAGTCATGACGCTACAAGATTAGCTCTCTGAGGATGATCGTGCGGAGTCACTTAATAAACAAAATGTTGTGTTTATTTCTTATTAGATTAGGAAACTGGTACAAAGTGCTGGAGTGAAGCAAGTCACAGTACAAAAGATTACAGAGTAGATCGCACTAGCACATTGATCTATGTGAAGACTGGGTTTTTAATCCGAATAATTTAACGTTGAAATTGGACTACGCCTGATTTGAATTATTAAGTGACAAGGAATTGCCGATTTAATATGTGACATTGGACTATTGAACTTTGGTGGTCAACGGATGTGATGGAGATTTAAATTAGGAACTCCTAACTTCCGACATATGTTTTAGTTTTGTTTGACCTGGTTCGTGCAAAAAAGGGAGTGGTTAAATCGGTAGGTTAGATGCTTTTCTTATCGAGCTTCAGCTCACCCGTGGTTGTTACCACTTTTTTAGATCCACATGTTTCTACACCTTCCGGCGATAAAACTAACTTAATATCGGAGTAGAGTTTACTTTGGTATTCCTCTCAGCGTATTTGCGTTTTACTTGATTGAATGAAGAACATGTGTAATTAAATAGGTTTCATATACATATATATACACACACTCACGTATAACCAAATGTTTTTGGCCATGTGTAGTCTTCTTGTGCTATTTCTCGCATGTTATGTGCTATTTTCTTGCATGTTATATAGGTTAGTGAACTCTAATAAGGTCATATATCTAGGCGTCGTGCTTACCCTTTTGGAGTGTACTTGTGAGTGATTGTATGACTGTTACTTGTTTTTAGTCTGCTAAGTTTCCACATGCGCCCTATTATATAAGGAATTAAAGATTAAATTAGACTGTGATTAACTCAGAAGGGATGGCGTACTGGGACACTATAATTTACGATTTGAGTTAAGGTTCCTCCTCCTTTTAATCCCAATCAGGCTTATCAAATCTAGACAATCTTTGCCAACATGGTAGCTAGTCCAGCGATTCAAGACTTAGATTGAATAAGGGTTACACATTCGATTTCTCCAGTCAATCTATGATTACATGAAATTTTGATTAGTCTGCAGAGAACAAACCCATCCTTGCCCATCCTTACCCATATGGCTGATCTTGGGTTTCCTGCTTGCATCGCGCGCAATGCCGGCTCGTCTAAAGGCCTAGTACCCTAAAACACCTCTAATTTTAATTCTTGTCACAATTCTACCTTTTGTCTCATAAATTTTTTTTTTCTCAAACTTGAGGTCTACTCACAATTATGCTCTAAATTTTTTTGTCCCATAAAACAATTTTAACTTTATATCATATCTCATTTCTACCCTAAACTTTTTTTTGTCTTAAGAAAGACTTTCAACTTGAGGTCTTGTCCTTATTTTATTGTCCAATCCTAACTTTATCCTAAAAGTTTTATAGTTTCATAAGAAACCATAAATTTTTATTGAAGTCACAAATCCATCCCTATTAATCCTCTATCCAAAATTTATTGTTGACAATCGAGAAATGGAAACATCCCAAGCATGAGCAATTCGAGCATCTCGAGCTCGAACTCCCCCAACCTGGAGGGATAGAATATTCCTAAGGACAAGAGATTGAAGATAAGCACATAATACCTAACTTTGGAGATATTTTTTACGAAACAAAATGTAAAACTGAGACCAAAAAAAAAAAAATTTAAGACTGAGAGAAGAGTTAAAACTTAAAGTTTTTTTAGGGCATTGAAGTCTCCTCTAAATGGGCTGTCGATGCTTGGTGGACGCTTTAAACTGAATGTTCTTGCAGCGGCTGACTCGGATCCCAGCCCCTTCAAATCCTTTTTCATTTGAAAAAGATCAGAATAACCACTGAACAAAAGAAAAGAAACAGGGACGAGCAAAAAGAAAAAGAACAAACAGAATCGACCCATATAGCTAATGCTCCATTAAAGCACTTTGAACTTTTGAGAGAGAGAGAGAGAGAGAGATGGGTAAGGGCAGTTTCTCTTTCCACTCTCCCCTGGTGCTCCTGCTGCTGCTGCTGCTCGCATCTCCATCGCAGTCGGACCGGAGAGTGGTGCTCAGCCTCTACTACGAGGCCCTCTGCCCCTACTGCGCCAACTTCATCGTCAACTCGCTCTCCAAGGTGTTCGACACGGGGCTCATCTCCATCGTCGATCTCAGGCTCATCCCTTGGGGCAACGGCTGGATCTCGCCCGATGGCTCCCTCTCTTGCCAGGTTCCTACTTCCCCTCCCCCTTTGCTTCATCCCCCATCCTACCTTTCACATCTCTTCTCTATTTTTCCCTTTCCTTAGTAATATTCTCAGAATTACGCACAATGCTTGCTAATCGATTGCACATCAAACAACATGATAAGTTGATAACACATAGTGGAATCAAGAATTTTTTTTTAATTTTTATGATTTGATAAATACTCAGTGTCGTAGAACTCGGGTTAGGGCTTGCTTTTATTTGACATGCTCAAATTACTTGGCACGATATGCTCCTCACTTCTAACATTGGGTCGCAAGTGATGGTGGATCAAGAAATCGAGGCTAGTGTGGCGAAACGAAAATTTTATGGAATTTGTTTATTTATTTTGGAATAATTTGTACCTATGAGGACATGGACATGAATATCTCAATACTTAGCTACAACAGACAGTGTCTCCATAAATTTTCACAATTTCATTTCACTATATAAACTTGGGTCTCTCCATAATTTCTTTAAATTCGACTTTATTCTATTTTTTTATTCTCTTTTTTTTGGGGACCTAGCATAAAGATCTGGGATAAAGTTCGTATGGTGGGGCAAGAGTAATAAATGGTGTTACAGGTTCTGCCCCAACGCTCTGGTGCACGATGCACATGATGATTGCTTTTAATCTTCGGTGGTAATTAAAAAGAAAGAAATTATTTACTGAAATTTAGTAACATTGGAATTTCATTTGTCAGACTTAGTAAGATACACGCGACGCTCACGTGCAACTCATCATTTTTAATAGCCCTCACCAACTTCACTAGAAAATTTTGGATGTTATCTTCATAGATAGGATAGTATAGTCACTCCACGTATTAATATCTCATAATAAACTCCATTTGTTTTTGACGTAATTATTTTTGGTTAGTTATTTTGGACTCTATTTAGGTGAGCGGTATCCATGAGATTCTTAATTAATTCTCACTCGAGCAATCTAAAAAAAGTCTATTATAGTCCGATAAAGTCTATGGTTTGAAATGTAACGCTAATTAAAATGGTCTATTTGACACTTCAATTTTGAATCTAGCATGTTAAATTGGATGAACATAATATCATTATTTATATGTGATCTTCTCCCTCCATTTTTTTTAAAAAAAAAAGAAATCTCAATCTGAATAGTGTGCAAAATTTGCAGCATGGACCGGATGAATGCCTACTAAATGCCATTGAAGCTTGCGCCATCACCATTTATCCGGACGTGGTAAACCCTTTTCTTCCCTCCAAAGCAAGACTTGTGTATATGTTCTGAAATATAGTTATAGAACTTGATTAATATACCGGCATATGCACCTTTATTTATTAAGCAGTCTAATATAAATACAACCAACCATGCTCAGTAGAATATCAGCTTCTTAGAGAATTCTATCAAATTGATATGTGAATCCAGAATTGAGATCTCAAATTTTTCAAGCAGTAAGATTGGGAAATGCCTGAAATTAAGTTTTTTTCACGACATAATTTTCATAGATTAAGTAGAGAAGTAAGGGAAAAAAAAAGTAGTGCATGATTTACAATAGTTTAGTGACTCTTGGAAACATTAACTTCTGATACATGATATGATTAAGATACCGTTACCCAGTATGTACACTTCTTCATAAAACAATTATCACGCCAACATGTAGTATTTCGCTGCTAGATGTTGCACCTTTAAAAATGTTAGGAATTGTGTTATTTGATGAGTAAAACTTAGTGTATCCCGGCTCGAAAGGAACGGTGGAATCGGGGGCGAATCAATGTCACTGCTTGATTCAATGGTCCATCAATTTGCACACTAAATTTATGGACGCGATTTCGAATCGAGTCGAATTAAAATCTCCACTGTAACATGATGTGTATAAATGATAAGACTAGCACAATGCACAAATTATACGACATGTTTTTTTTTTTTTTTGGTGTTCTTATTTTGTATGACGTATTTGACGTTCCCACTCTTTGTAGACCCGGCATTTCAGATTCATCAATTGCGTGGAGCAACTGACCCTGCAGGGCAGGCACGGCGAGTGGTCCAAGTGCTTGGGCACGACGGGCCTCGGCAATGCGCCGGTCGATTGTTATAACGGAGGCTTCGGAAAGAAGGTGATTTTCGCCTGTTCTATTTATAAATCATTTAAAAAAATTTCATTTTGATCCATCATAAATAAAATAAAATGAAAAAAAAAATCGAAAAATTTGCGCCCTTCGACAGCTTGAGCGTAGGAACGCCGAGGAAACTGCTCGTCTCAATCCGCCACACAAATTTGTCCCGTGGGTACTCGTTAACAATCGACCGCTCCAGGAGGTTAGTTAACACAATTCTGATTTCGCGCTTTACAATCAATGCAATGATGAGTTAAAATTGGTAATTTCTTCGTCGTCGTCGCCGCGGTCGTCGCTTTCTCCACGAGACTTGGGTTATTTTTCTGTCTGTCTCAGGAGTTCCCAAATTTCATGAGCTATGTATGCAAGGCCTATAGAGGCAACCGGGTGCCGGCGGCGTGCAGGTCGATTCCGGCAACTGTTGATTCCTCTGGGGAGGAGATTAGATCCAGTCCGGTTTGCTACGCAAGCCAAGCACGAAACGTCACTCCTGGGCTCCAATAGCAAAAGATAGTATTAAATTACCAAAATAAATAAGAAAAGCAACCCAAGAAAAGAAAGAAAGAAAGAAGAGATGGTATTAATGTTTATTTACCTCTACCTCTCGAAGGAGTGATTACGGCTAGTTGTCGTGCAATAGAATGGGGATGCTGACACAATTGATTTGCATCTAATACTATATATGATGCTGCTAAAGTCGGCCTTGGTCAGTGATTTTTTTTTTTTGCTCCTTTTAAATCCATCTCTATAGCTTGAATTGTTGAAATCGTCTTACAATATGCAAGCTATTTACTACTTGTCCATTTTTTTTTCTAATTTACATCAACCACTCTTGTCCTGCCACCTAAGGAAAAAAAAAACAGAAATATGTATCTCTTTCACTTCTTTGAAGCTGATGTACAGTATTAGAGACTTGCTCGTCAGAGTTCTGTAATTGTGATATCACGAAATATTGACAGGGACCTTATAATCAAACCAATGTGAAATCACTAGAGACTTAGAGACGAGGAATAATAATGACACCCGAGATTTACATAGTTCGGTCCAAGTGTCAATAAGAGAGCTAGTGACAAACGAGAGGAGAATGAGAGTTACCATAGCTCATATACTCGAATATTTCACACATCTAGAGTAAACATAAACCCACAATGTTTACAAATGAACAACATGTAAAACTCACGGCACAAAATCAGCAAGTGTTCAAGCCCAAAGCAAAAGCTCCATGGCCGGCTTCTTCAGGAAACGTCTTGTATGGCGTCTCTACGGCGACTAAAGCAAAGGGTAAAAGTTCCCTTTTATTTGCGCGGCTTAAATAACAAAGATGTCCACTGTTCGACTTGTTGGGAAAGTCAAAACTTTGATCAACCGGTCAAACTTGAATAAAAGAAACCATCGTGTATCTTGAGGCCCTTGTTTCCTTTTCTGTTTTGACCATATAGAAGCTCCCTTTCTTGATAATCTTTGTGCGGTAAAATTATGATAGCTATCCAACCAAATATAAACGTATCTCAAAACATAAACATATTTGTATATCTATGTACTCTTTAGATTCTTTTGGATATCTTTCTTACGGTAACAATTGATTTATATCCTCAAAGCGCGGTTGAATGTCGACAAATGTAACAATTCTTTACTTTGGCTCGAGTTTAGCCAAGTTGCTCATCATCCATATTGCTCTCTATGGATGCCAATTATGTTCAAGCAAAGCTTGAACTTCGCCAGGGGAATGAGTTCAGTCATCATATGTGCAGAGTTTGTTGACACCTAAATTTTGATTTCTCATTTAATCATTTATTTTATAAAAAAATTAGAAATTAACTTTAGTCCCTACAACCTTACCCAAAAAAACTTTAGTCTCTATAAAAATAACTAATTCATTCTACATATAGTTTGCACTTAGCTCATTTTGACCTTTTAGCAAGCACGAATTCGCATTTCAAATTAAACTAGTAGATGATATGCTTAAATGTTTCCTTTGTGGCACAAATAAAATCGTGAAAAAAAAAGAAAAAAAAGAAAAAAAAAAGATTCATGCAAGAAGGTGATGGTGGTGGAGGTGGTAGGTGAAGTGAGAAGTGAAGAACAGTCTTCCCTCATGACCCTGTTATCTACCAACTAACTCGTAAGCCCATCCACCATATACCTTCCTACCATTAAAGCTTCCATTCCTTGATTTGTCGGCAGGAGGTGAAGGAGGCTTGGGGTGACGGAGAAAAAGAAAGAAGGGCGGGCATTCATAGAGAGGAGATAGAGAGAAGAGGCCCTTAAAAAAAAAAGGTGAGTTAAGAAAGAGCGCAAAAGGTGTCTGATACAAAATGGGAAATAGAGAGAGAAAAGCAAATAGGTTTGAAAAGACAAAAAGCAAAAAAGGTAGAAAAAAAGAGTGTGTGTGTGTGTGTGTGTGAGAGAGAGAGAGAGAGGAATTCTCAAGCTCGGGCTCCCATGGTAACTTCTTGAACCCAGCATGTTTCTTCGCAATTTTTTGATCCTAGACGTTCCTTAGCACTTGGTAATCCCAAATCTATGCATGTTTTGTGATTTCGTCACACAAAACCTTCGATCTAACCTCGTGAACTTCTGACCCTACCTTGAGCTTGCGAGCTCATTTTCAACGACGATTGGAGCAATCAAGACCTGAGTTAAGCTTCCTTTAACATTGTACAAGCTTAATTTACATATTTGGAACTACCGTGGTCGAAGTAATTCGAGCTCCATAAGTTTTGATCCCGCCGTTAGATCAAGCTAGATTTTGGATATATTATAGCTGGAGACGATTCCAACAGTACCAAGATCGCCTCAATCAGAGGCAATTTACCTATTGATCGGCGTCGGAGATATTTTCACTGTTCGGTGGTTATCTTCAACCTTCGGACGGTTGACTAGTCAAAGGATGATGTGTCACTGATGTGGCAGCCACGTGGCCTACCACATCATCTAAGAGGAAGTGATAATCCATTTTGGAAAAGAAAAATAAAAGCCTAGATCTAACGATGAATATTATGCCACGTGGTGCGATTGTAGATTTTTTTCTTTGGAAAATAAAAATCCTTTTGATCTAATGGCTAGTAGTGCACCACATGGTGAGTTTTTAGGTCTTGGATTGGAAATAGGCGAGAAATTAGAAAAATGAATAAAAAATTCAAAAATAAAAAATAAAAAAAAAATACCAAAACTATGTCCCTTTTGAATTTGGTTAAAACCCATGTGGATTTGGGATGAGCCTTCGGGTTCATGGGTCGGGTCAATCTGACTCGGTCCAAAAATAAAAAATAATAAATAATAAATTCAAAAAAATGCAATAAAAATAAAAAAAGGAAAAATTCATAAAACAAATTCTAAAAAATCCCAAAAAAATCAGAAAAATTCGAAAAAAAATTCTCAAAAATAGTGACAAATAGGAAATGACCATATTCAACTAGTTTGACCTATTTTCACTTTCAAATATTGAAAATGACTATTTTTCCATTCTGATCAGTTTGACTTAAATCTTTTCGAATTACCCCTGAAGCCATTTGATACATTCTCTGAGTCCTTAAAGCTTTACTAGGCTTGCCATGTGACAACTTGAGTGCCGTTTTGATGCGATCTATCCACATGTATTGATTCTTTGATCAGTGCACTTTCAATTACTAATTGTCTATGATATGTTAGTTTATCCCAACTGCATGAACCTTTTAGACTTTTAGGATTTACTTTACCCCAAAAGCTTTTGCATGAAATTGCTATAAAAATGGTATTAATTGAAAAATTAATATAGCCAAGCCCTCGAACTCATTGATTTCTGGTTTATAGGAATAAAATATTCTTCCTAATACTTTATTTAGTTATCTAATCAACCTATCCAAAATGATTAGTACCAACTCCAAAAATTAAAATTTTTTATGTAATGATCACTTGAACCATAAGTTATGATTTGGTAGAACTTAAGAGAGTTCGAGTTAAGTTGGTAATCCCTTAAACTAAAACCTGAACACCACCATTATTTTTAGGGTCGCGACAGGGTTCTCAGTTGTCACGATTTTATCCACAACCGCCCTACCCTTCACTAAGACATCTCAAATGAAATGGTACCTAATGTCGATATGCTTTATTCACTCATAATAAATTGGATTATAGGCCAGATATATTATACCTTGGTTGTCACAACATATATCAACACTTTCCGCTCCAACCCAAAGTCAAGAGCAAACCTCATAACCTTATCGCCTCTTTAGCTAAAAAAGTTAGTGCCATGCATTCTACCTCAGTTGAAGACAATGATATAATCTTTTAAGAATGCTTTCCAATTTACTGCACCACTTGCCAACATAAATACTTACACTTGCATGCATCCAAGTCATCGGCATGATCTGAATCCACATACTTTGCGGTTCACTGCCATTCCCATCCCTCCAATATACTATAGCAATGTCTATTGTCCCCTTAAAAGATCTAAAGATGCTTTCTAATGAGCTATATTATGATGTTTCATATAACGGCTAACTACACTCACAACTTATGAAATATCTAGCTTAGTACATGTCGCGACCTAAAATTCATGCTTTAGATTAATGGATTACCAGATTAATTGATTAAATTAACTATCCTAGTTCGAGCTCTCCCAAGTCCTACCAAATCGCGACTTTGGTTTTTCGTTCAAATGGTTTTAAAATTTGGAGTCGCCACTGATCGTTCTTAGTAGGTCGATCAGAAACCTAAATAAATTAAAGGGAGAACTAATTTATTTCTGCGAACCAGAGAAAATGAGTTCGGGGACTTGGTTACGCTAGATTATTCTAACGCCCTTTCGGTACCGATTTCATGAAAATTCATTTGGGTGATTTGGAGAGATTTGGGTCAAACTGACTAGAAGGGTAAAATGGTCATTTTTTTCAATGATTAGGGAGCGAAAATAAATTAAATCAATTGAATGTGGTCTTTCCTTATTTTTCACAATTTCTGAAAATTTTTCGGAATTTTCCGAGACAATTTGCCCATAAGGGGTAAAATCATCATTTTGAAATATCGAGAAGGAAATTCATCAAAAATAGGATTGGTCAGTCAAAATGACCCGCTTCCTAATTTCTGAGGTTTTTTTTTTAATTTTTCAGAATATCTTCCAAAAAATTTTTAGAATTTTCTAGAAATTTTTTATTAATTAATTAATTAATTAATTTTTTATTTATTTTTTATTTTTTAACACTGTTTATTCCGAAAATTGTGATCTAGGCTGGGCTTCTAAGCCCAACCCCTATAAGGCAGCGAGATAATAATGGACTTGAAGACCGAACAAAACTCAACTTGATTTGAACCCATATTTTTTATTTTAAGACCCAACTTGATTTAAACATAGACGCGGCCCAATTCGGAGAACAAATCCCAAACTTTACGAATTCAAGTTATCAACCTAAACTCACTAAACCTGTCCTCTTAAGTCTTACCCAACCCAAAAAGCACACTTAGACCCAAGAAGATTCTGCCCACAAAGTCCCCTACCGAGTCATCTTTCTCGCCTGACATTCATGCAAATCCATGCATACCGACTTGGGAGAGTTTAAGACCCACCGAGATGCCTAATCAATAGAGTTACTTGCTATAGCTTGGAAAAGGAAGACTTACCTTCTCGTGCCGAAGATTTACCGCCACCTCTTCTTTTGATGCCCACTTTTACCTTGAATCCCCTTCTGGGATTTCACCGTAGAGCTGGGTAGGAAAGAGGCACCATTCTTGATCTTTTGTGCATGACCACTTGTCGCGACCCCGATCAGTTTTTACGCCTTCCACGCACATCTATTCTTAGACGCCGCCATCAGAGCCCGCTCGAGCGCCGCTGCGCTATCTAGGCAACTTTGCCGCGTTGCCATCGGGGATCATTCATCGCGTTGCCTCGCCATCGAGGTCAGCTTGCCACGCCGCCGCCGTCGGGAATTACTCGCACAAGGCCACTAGTTCAGGTCGCCTTGGGGCCATCGTTGGGACTTGCTCAAATACGTCGCCACTGGTCCAGCTCGCCTCACGCGTTGTCACTGGGTTCTACTCGTACTCTATCCACCTTGGGCCTCCACGTGGTCGGAAGAGGCTGCCTGATCAGCGTCTTCGGTGAAGTTGAAGTTCGAGTCTTGGTTTACCCTCTTTACTGTAGCAATCAGCGCTCCCGGCTTCTCCACTGGACTCCTCACGGAGTTTGCGAGCTCAGAACAGAGCTTGTCAAAGTTCAAACCCTTTCGAAAATCTTAGGCTTTGAAGGATGAGCTTTTAATATCACCATCTAACCCGCAGAGATATATTCTGAGAAAAGAAGATTCGCCTTATATAATCCCTCGAGCATGCAGAGGAAATGAGGTCCTCCTTAGAGGTTTCCCTGAGTGACACAGAGCATTATACTTAGCGTCAGATTTAGGTGACTCAACACTTTTGGAGGCACGTAGTTTCTTGCTCCTGTTCGAAGCAGGAGCTTTGTTTCACTTCAGTTAGACTGCCAGAAATTGCAGTTTGTAAAGGACTCCCGTCATGAGAAATGGAAACTAAAGGATGATTAAGGTCATTCCTAACTGCTGGGTTTTCTGCCGTCTTTGTTGGAATACGTGACAAATACTCAGCACTAGAAGCCCTCGATTGACCTTCCATTTCATTTAAACCCAAGGGTGGCTTAAATAATTCGGCTGTAGACAAAGGCACAGAGAAAATGGAGATCCCAACTTTCATATTAAAAGGACTTCTACACTCTGCATTTTCCAAAGGTTGCTTTTCTTCATCTTCGCACCGTCCTCACACCTTGCTGCTCTTCACATCCCCGAGTATCATATTCAAACGCTGCACATATGCATGGAGCATGATCTCTGGGAGCGTCCTCTTGGCACCGATCCTGAGCGGGCTCTAATCGCACGCCGCGGCTTGTGAGAACCATCGGTTCGTCGATTTGCGGAATTCGAGTTGAGGCTCGGTGGATCAATCTTGATGTAATCCTTTTCATCGGTAAAACCTCCTCGGACATCGACGCAGCTCCTGCTGATGACCCTAAATCTATTCGCGAACGAATAGCATGTAGCGGATTAGGAACAGGGCATCCCATTCTTTGTTGAGCTTGGACTAGTGTGTTCGTATATGTTTCACCCATGGTGAAAAAATAAACTTATGTCCACACCACTATCACTGAGGCAGTCGAATGTCCACGCATTCTGGTAATTATGTGTTCGTGCATGTATATATTGAAGAGGTTTGCCCACATGGTGACATCATCATCCGTACGTTCCTTCATTTCCACCATGACTCTTCCATATGCATCGTGAGACTTATCCAGCAGTTGAATTTGCTCGGTCCCACCATCCTCATTTCCAGCCGTGCATTGCCTCTGAGCTGACGATACGCTGATAGACTTGTATCGAACGGGAAATGGCATTCTAGGAGCTAGACCCACTACAGCCGCTCGCTTGCGAGGAGGGCAAGTCCTCAAAAAGCGGCCTTGTATGGCTGGTTTCGGGACGGAGATTACATAAGGGCATCTGAGTCTGCGCGGTCGTAGTGAAGCTAAGGATCTTGGGGATTTTGCTTTCCTTCTTCTCTTCCAACTTGTTGGGTCACGAGCTTTTCCTTCTCCGGCAGTCAAACGTTTTGGGGTACATTTCAGCTGCTCAAACACTTCATCAATAGGAATCTTCTCCAGACCAACCGTGGATTCATTTGGCGCAAAAAATGCGATGGCTTTTATGGAGGTTTCGGCATCTTGCCGGTCCAAATGTATCGCCGATGAGACACTCAGAATGTACCCGCACAAGAATGTCGTGTCCATCTCCAACGTGACCTTTAAACATGGCAATATGCTCCATCTCGTTAAGCAATCACTTACAACAGAAGTCCATGAAAGGTCTCCACGGCAACATCACAATCTTCGTGTGCCTCCATTCCACCAACTACTTCTGTATCTGCTACCACATCATCCAACTCTTGATCCCCTACCTCGACGGGCAACCTGGGACTCCCTGAAACATTACCACTCCGCGTTAGAGTTTGCGGTTTTAATTTAAAAACTTCCTCGTTAAGCTTTCTCACCAACTCCACAAACCTACGCAGCAAAGCTATTTTCACGCAGCAAATCGACACCTTCAGCATCGACGGCGACATGATCCACCAGCTCACGCTCCTCTGGAGCGCAGACGTGACGGCAGTTCGCAAACGCCCAAAGAACCAAGTACATAAGAGAACATGAGAAGCAGATGGAGCAGAAACTACTTGCCGTTCGTCGACTTCCCATTGCGGAAAGAACATATCGGTGCAGACCAGTTGTAAGATTCAGTGTTCCGCCTTTGCTCCAGATTTTGGTCATATTCCCGATTTACATGATGAAGGAGTTGCAGACGTACTTGGTGATCCACTTGCCCTCGGAACAGGTCTTCATGTTCACTTGGTAGATGGTGGTGAGTCCTCATCGCACGGCTCCTTCACCAACTTGATGTCATCGGGCTAGTTGTCGTTCCCCTGCTAATAGGCAAAGTAGCCCCGCATGCTTTTCAATGGCCTTGGCACCTTCGTGGAGTCCATGCACAAGACCCTCATGGGTCAGGAACTCCTTCGGTAGATACATTGAGATGCATGGGCTCTCTCAAAGCTGGAGCTCCAGGTCAAGAGCCAAAGCATCTTCTTCCTCCGTCCCCCCGTTTTTACTGCCCATTCCTCCCGGAAGTATCAGCAAGACCTGAAAGTACGTCTGAATCGCCCCAGAAGTCTTGGTGGGCGAACAGATGGATGGCAGGTGATGGTGGACGCACAGATGGCTGGAAGACCAGCAGATAGTCTCCCATCTTCCTTCTTCTTTAGTTGTTGCTCTCGGATCTTCTTTTCCTCTTGCATACCTCATTCTTGCTTTTTGTTCTGCCAACCGATCTCCACCCCCCGAGGAAGAGCGGGATGGTGCCCCTCGTTGAAAAGTCGATGACGAGCTGATGATGGACCAGAGGGAGAGCGGACGGCGGACCTGAGAATCTTCTTGTCTTTTGCTTCCATGGCCGACCACCAGCTTCCCTTTTTCCTAGTGCATAATGCATTTTTGCTGACTGGATGAGATGACTCATCTTCTAATTTCCATCACTCACTGTTCTCTAGTTATGTTGTTCTTTAGAATTGCATCGCAGATGGCCACTTTAGGACTCTCGCCATCTGTAATCGCTTCTACCATTATCCCTTCACCAGCCGAGGGTCCATGATCCTTGTCAATTTCCTTCTAGAAAAGACGGGGCTCGACCCTTCTCCACCGAAATCTTTGGTCATGTACTTCGGTGCTGCGTAGCCATGAGTTCCCATAACTTACGTCAATATACATGGTCCGTCTTCGTCCGGGATAAATTCTTGCCAACTCAAGATCCCCTAACTGGTGCCAGAACGCGAGACCTCTAGTGCTTTTATTACAATTTTTAAGCCGCATGACACATGGAAGTGGTTTAATGACCGAGCCGCTTCCAAAGAGGCGATTCTCTATCGTACTGCCAAAGTGCTTTTTCTGGATTCTCCTCAACTGCTCAAATGCAATGCAAAGTAAAAACGGGATATGCATTTTTTGTGAGAATTACTTCTCATTTTTATGTAATATGAATGAAGGAAAAATAAAACCAAAATTTAAGTGTCAGACAACTTCAAAGGCGACGTCCCCAATTTCCACAATTGACCCACAGGAGAACTCATTGGCCAATAGATTTTCATTTTTCTTCCAGTCAAAGTGTCGAAGTGGGTGGATCATCATTTTTCTTTTTCTTTTTTGAAATGGAATAAAGAGAGTCTCACCAGCACTCTCTTTACTCGATCAAGTAGAGATGGCATGGTGCCTTCTTGCCTCCTGCTGAAATACAATGATGATCCCTTGTCCAAAGAGTAGTCTGCTTTTGCCTTCATCATTGAACTCAGAGACTTTTTCCAATGCATTTTGGACTTTTCATTATCAGCAATTGAGAGAAGACCACCTGCTCTGACAATCCACCGTCCATATATTACAACAATAACGCTCTATCAATGACGAAAGTGAGCTCGAAGTTCGGTCCGACATCGGTGAAAATTTGCTCAAAACTCTCCCATCTTTCGCAAATACGTCAATCCTTCCAAAATCAATCCCGGATGTTTGACTGGCACGCCCCACGAACGCAACGATGCATCACGAAGGAACGTTTTTAAATGATAAACTGAATTCGGAAAAATTGAACGCAATCACGGAAAATGCACCATTAAGCCATTGAAAGATTGGACTATTAGAAGACAATGCCACAACTCCAGAAATGTCAAAATCGAAAATTAAAGAGCTAAAATGAATTTTCTATAATATGTTTTCAATTAACATGAAAATGAGATTAACAAAGTAATTCCCAATTTCAGATTAATTTTTGCTCATTTTCTTTGGCCAAAATGAAGAGAAAATAAAAATAAAAATGCTGACTATTTATTCACATTTTTATGGCCGCAGATGCTATTATTTATAAAATATTTACTTAATTTCTAAAAATATTTAAAAAATACGAAAAATATGAAAAATTATTTTTTGATCAAAATTGGTTCCCTAGGCTTGGCCAAGGCTTCCAAAGTCAATTTTGTAATTTTATCATTTTTTCTTGATTTTCTAGGAATTTTCGAAAAATAAAAATACCGAAAAATACTAAAAATATGGAAAATTATTTTTTGGTCAAAATTGGTTCCCTAGGCTTGGCCAAGGTCCCCAAAGTTGATTTTTTCATTTTTATGAATTTTTATGGATTTTCTATTAATTTTAAAAGAGAAAAAAAAAATAATTGAAAATCAGGTGTCAACAGTACATACTGCCACGTACATAATGCTACCCACTACACTATATAGGGCACACAAGACATATGCTCCTCCTGTTCAGTCTACGATGTGCTTCGCTAAATGGATACTAATTTTATTGATTGCATATTAAAACGTGTCACAATCTTCTCATATGTTTCTTTTGTGATGGACGTAAATCTCCTGCAGTTTTATCACAAAAAAACATCCATAATGAATATATGCTTTTCAACACCTAAATCATCTTAGCTCAATCCTAAATTACCTCTTCAATGCATCAATATCAAACATATTCTTAATAGCTATTAGCATGTTATCATCATTTAAAAATAGATAAATCAAAGACTTGCTCCTCTAATTTCTCATATTACACACAATTATTCATTTGAAGTTTTGGATAATCCCGAATAGCCATGAAAGCATCAAAAGCCTACATCACTGCCTAGCAAACTATTTCAACTCATGTAAAGATTTCCTTAACAAACAAACACGATATTCCTTACTTGAAATAGCAAATTCCTCAGGTTGCCTCCAATAGATTTGCTCCTACAACTCACCATCAAGAAATGTTTTTTTAACATGTAATTGCTCTAGCTCGAGGTGATGTGCAACAACCAAGGCAAGTAATACACAAATAAAAGTATGTCTTACCACATGAGAACACTTCGTTATAGTCAATGTCCTCCAGTTGTGTTCATCCATTCGCAACAAGTTTTGCTTTATACCTTGTTGCCTAGGCATTGTGAATGCCCTCTTTCCGCTTGTAAACCCACTTGCTTCAAACAATCTTTTGGCTCTTATGCACTTCACAAAACTCTTATGTCTGATTTTGATATAGTTATTCCATCTTTTCACCCATAGACCCTAGACAAAAATTTAGGACTAGTCATCGCCTTAGAGCAAGAGAAAGACTCGTCTATATCTACCTCATCACCTATAATCAATGCAAAAGCAATATATGCACAACTATAAAGTACCTGTGATTTTACTTACATTCTCTTTTTGCCCATCACTGCAACTCTGCTGGTTGTTCAGTATCACCAACTTCAAGAATGGCCTCATCTGCACTCTCAGCATATGTTACCTTTGAGGTCCAATGTCTCCGTGTGAAGCTACACCTTACTATTGACCCCGTTTGCTCTACTGGTTGTGTCTCATGATTTCTTTGTTGAAGCATAGTTATCTCGTCGAAGATTATGTCTCCACTGATTAGAAAACCAAGTGATTAGGGATTGGAACACCATAGTCGATATTGTTCACCCCATTTGTGCATTTCAAAAAATATACACTTCATTGCCCTCGGTTCAAGTTTACCATTACTTGCATGATTATAAACAGAACATCTGAATATTTATAATCTGGAGTAATCAACAAGTTTCACGACTGTACTTCCTCAAGAGTCTTCTACTCTATAGTAAATGATGGAGATCGATTGACTTAGTACATATCATGTTTACTACTTCAACGCAAAATTCCTTCCCTAGTCTTGCATGCAAAATCATGCATTGAGCTTGTTCCGGTAAAGTTCTGTTCGTCCATTCTACTATGCCATCCTGCCGTGGTGTTCCGAGTATTGTGCAGTATCTCACAATCCATTCTTTCTCGTAAAATCCAATAAAATCTTTAACAAAAGACTCCATACTATTATTGGTTCTCAAGCACCTAATTTGTTTATCCGACTGCTTCTCAATCAACGCCTTCACTCTCTTGACTCAAACAAACCTATGAGATATATTCTTAAGGAAGCATACTCATACCTTCATCGAATAATCGTCAATAACTGTCAACGTATATTGGGCACATCCTTTAAAAGGAATTGGAGATGGGCCCTAAACATCATATGGATATATTCAATTGATTACTTGGTTATATAGATAGATGTAGTAAACTTAATCTGGTGCTGCTTCCCAAAATTGCAATCTTTATACAAGTCCAACTGCTCTATTTTTTTTTAACCCTTCAACAACCACCTCTCACTCAACATAATCGAACTGCCTCACTTATGTGTCCTAAGCTCATATGCCATAATCGAGTCAAACCAAAATCTGACTCACATGATGAAACTGCAGCAGTTCTTATCATGGTCTAATCCCAATTGATGGTAGGGAATATTAATTTTCTTCCCTTTCATCATTATCATGGCCTTTCGAGAGATCTTTAGTAGTGTACTTACACCTGATTTTATCGAGTATCCCTAGATAAATATGGTTCTTCTTGAACTCCATACATGCTTCTTGTCTATTATTGTGCGCACGGCCCCATCGTATATACATGCTTCTTATCTATTAGTGTGCGCACGGCCCCATTGTATATTTGAATCTAAAATGTCCCTCTACCCACAATCTTGTACGCTACGTTATTTTTTAATCAGAACTCTACCACCATTTGCAATTTAATAAGTAATAAACCAGTTCTTATGAAGCATTATGTAATAAGAATATTCCGAATCTAGCACCCATTCATCTCCAGACAAACTAATAGTCACCTATAAGACAACCTCTACGGTGATGCTCTCTTGGGAACTATTCATTACACTACTTGTGGCATTCTCTTTGTCACCTTCATTTCTCAGTTTTTGATAATTTATTCTTATGTTCCCCTCCTCATAACACTTAAAGCACTACATGCGTCCCTTGGACTTTCCGTGATGTGACTTCAACATGCTTTAACCTCAACTACTCATGGACCCTTGGTGTTTGTCTTTACCTCGAAACATTAGTCCTTGCACCACATCTTAAGCTATACTCTCATTTCACAACTTTCCGTGCCATTCTTTACCGAGCATGACAAATTGCACCTCTTCAAAGGTAATTGTAATACACCCCTATAGCAGTAAATCAATGAAGTGCGTCTATAACTCTAGTAAAGAAATTAATAATGTCATGCCCTGTTTTTCATCATCTAGGATCTTATGACATTCTTTAAACTCATCATGAGTTTATCTAACTCATTTAGGTAGGATCTAATAGATATACCTTCAATGTAACTAAACTGAAACATCATTTGTATAAGTGAATATTTTAACTCTTCGCTACATTGAGTGATTGAAGCTTTGCCCACTACATTGCAACATCCTTCTCCTCTACTACATCTATTAACACCTCAATTGATAGATTTAACTGGATTATACTCTTTGCTTTCTCCATTAACTCTACTTTATCAGCCTCTTTCATCAAAATCAAGAACTAACCTTTGTCATCCAATGTCGTGGCCAAACTTTGAATTATCAATAGCGCACATAATTTAACATTCCACTACCCAAATTTGTTCCTCTCACGTAACTTCTCATTTCTACTCTCTCTCCAAAATTAATTGCAATGGCATAATTTTCAAATAATAATCAAACAAGCAAAAGACCCAAGTCAAAATTTAGAAAAACTCATCTTCAAGCTTTGATACCAATTATTATAATGTTAATGTGGAAACTAATAGAATCTTGCAATTAAATCAACACAAAATGACGTAGAAATAATTAGGAATAATAAAGATACTTGAAATTTATGTGGTTCTATCATAATATCGATAGCTATTCCATGGGGAGAGTTAGCAGCTTAAAGTTACAATCGCCAATGCGCTCGAGTGTATTCCAAAACCTAGATTGAATACAAATCCACACAGTTTATAAATAAACAACTTAATTCAATGTAAAACTTGCATCATAAAATTATTGGGTGTTGAAGCCCAAAGAAAAAGCTCTACACATGGTTTCTTCAGGAATGTCCTATGCAGCTTCTATCCGGCGACAAAAGCAAATGGTAAAACCGCCCTTTTACTTGTACGAATTTTTTTATTTGTACGACTTAAATAACAAGGACGTCCACTGGATGACTTGTTGAGAAAGTTTAAATCTTGATCAAGCTATCAAACTTGGATAAAAGAAACAATCCCAAATCCTGTGCCCCTCTGTTTCCTTTTTTATTATGACCTACTGAAGATAAATTTTTTATATGAATTTAAAGTGCCGCGGGCCCCCAATCCGGGAAAAATGTTTTTTTTTTCCCTAATTTGGTAAAAAAAAAATTTTGAAACCTAAATTGGAAAAAAAAACCCCACATATCAACCATAACATGGCAAATAAAATCAATGAATCGGTATTCCAGACCATTCAAGCATATATTGCAAATCATACACGCTATCTACTGTTCATCTAAAACCACCTCCAACCCTCTCACATGGAGCCATCCACGATCTATAAGTTATCTTGCCCAATTCACCTCGAATCCCACTTACGCAACGCCAATAGTATCTCATCATACGCAAATTAGAGACAAGCAAGCAACTCGTGGTCTTGTGTGCCCGTAAATACCCAATTCTGAACCTTTCGAGCACGATTCATCACCATCTCCGTTAGCCAATTGGACGATCAACCAATGAATTTCACCATCCTGACACCAAGAGCACCTTATCCGGTAAGAATACATGACATGCAAACCAATTCAAGGCCCGTTGCGCACTAACGCCGCCACTACCAAACCTCTCACTAGCGGCCAACCTCAATCCGCCGCCAGATTCGATGATCCAATCATAGATTTTTGGAAAATCCAACATAGAAGAACAACTATCTAGCTCAAGTACACAGCATGCATGAATAATCAACGATCCAAAAGTCGGGAATTTAGAAACACGTGTCTTCGGTCCATTATGTACAAATTTCACTAGTTATTCCCATTTTTCACATAATCTAACTTTATGAGGATCAAAATTTATTATAATATGTACCTGTCCTCCCATCAATAACTTTCCGTATCATCGATTAAAATTCCTTAAATTATAAATTCCGGACAAGCATCGCCGAAATAATTCCATTTCGTCCATTAAAAAAGTTGTCGGAATTCACGTTGTCCCGTAAATGATATAAATAATTTGCGGTTACATATTTCCGGAGCACGTATTGTTTTGAGATGAAGACCGTACTTGGTTGAGAGTTGCTGGCTTGTTCTTGGTATAGTCCTCTCATTTCAAATGGACATGTCTCTTCAGCATCTTCTTTTCTCATTCTCATACCAGTTATTTGTCTAATTTACTCTCTAGTACAATGTGCAGACTAATTAATCATTTGGATTACAATTCAAACACAGACAAAGTACTGGCTTAAAAAAAATGTCGAATCATTCGGTTGTCCGGCCGGGCGATCTTTACCACGAATTCCGTAACTGCCAAATTAAATTAATCTTCTTTGTTCTGTCAGCATTTTGCTAGAATTTGCTTCTATGAACATGCTTCGGAAAGAAAACTTGTCTACCGTCTCTTGGGTCTGTATCCCCAGGTAGAAAATCTGACCAATTCATGTCCTTTCCATTCCAGGACCATCTCGTTCTCTTGTTCTCCAAGCTTCACCTCATAAGATGTCTTCCCTTTCAGCATTTCCTGGGCTTCCACGACACTCCCTCTGCCTACTCGCAACCGGTCTAGGCCTCGCGCGGCCGGGGCGTTTGTGGTATTTCTTGTTTCACCCCAGTTGTCGAGCCACGAAAGAGACCAGACGGATGGCGCAATAAAGAGATTCTCCATGGCAATTCTTGACTCTGAAAACTGAGGCGAAAAATCTGACTGCATTGACTCTAAGATTGAGTGACATCGCCTTAATGAATCACCAAAAAACTCCCCGAAGGTCGAGCAATTGTTGAGCTTCTCGTATCCATTTCCATCGCCAAAAGTTATGATTCCTGCGGTACGACCAAATCGGTCAGTGCGATCAGCCAAAAATTCCTTGGCCACTCTAAAGAAATCATTCACTCTTCTAGTTGTAGTAGTCCTTCCCATGTGAGGCAATCCCAACATGCAATTGAAGACCATCCACTCTTTGCTAGTGTCTCCCTCATTCCTCTTCCTAAGCTCGTCCACTAGATTTGCAATGTTCATGCTATCAACCTCCAATTTCATGCCGAGTGATCGGGCTTGATCATGAATCCCCCTCTTTGTGTCGTCGAAATTCCAGTTCAATTGACCATCATGACCACAATCCTCTTCGCAAGTCAGCGATGTGAGTTTCAACGTTTTGTTCCTCCGGGCAACGGCCTCGATTACCGGCGGCCATTGGATACCTTCTCCCATGTCGAAATCCACGACATGGATTGTCTCTGCCTCCTTGGGCATCGCCTCAAGTAAGGCTGAGTTCGCCGCGAAGTGAGCGAACCTCCCGTAGGGAAACGCCTGGTAAAATGCGAGGAAAGCTGCCTCAAGGTTCTTGCCCAACTCGCGTCTCAGGTAACCGCTCCAGTCCTCGGGAGTTTGGCACAAATAGAAGGCGAGCCGCTCCAGCACCTCGCCCAGGGGGCTCGATTTCTCGGCGATGCGCCTCAAGATGACCTCCATGAGCTCCTTTTGCTCATTATCCCCAGCCTGGCCATAGGCCTCGAGCAGGTGCTGGAGGCCAAGCAAGTTGTCAATTTCCATTTCTCCGGCGGGCGCGGTCCAGGGCAACCACCTCGCCTCAGGTACACCCGCTGAATTAGACTCTTCCGAATTCAATATCGACGAAGTGCTTGCCCTCCATGTCTCGGTCGTCATCTGTCGCGAAGTGAAACTCCCATCACTCATCTCCGAATAATCACGAGTGTTCTCAGGTTCATCACCGTTCAAGAAGGCTTCCAATCCTTCGAAATCCATGGTGAAATCCTCGAGTTCGTACCCGACTCCCAACGATTCATCGAAAGCAGTAGGCACGCTGAATTGGGTGACCGTCTCGCTAGTCGTGTCGCTAATCGGCGAAGGTATCACACCATATTCATCAACATGGAACTCGAAATTGGAGGTGTAGTTTCCGAGTGGATTGATCGTTGAATCGGGGAGATCAAGATAGGGCCATGAAATGGGAGGGAACTCGGACTGCATCATCATCTTTCAGGAAGGTCTTACCTTCTTTTAGGTGAAGAGATGGAGATCTGGGTGAGGTTGATTAGCTGATAAAGATGAGGACGATTTATAAGGTCTATGATTAAGAAATTGAAGAGAAAAAGACATAATATAAAATAAAACCAACCCAGTCTTTCATGAATTTTCTATCAGAGTTTGGTTCCAACAAAATTCCTCAAACAAATCTTCATCTTCGCTTGGCAGATTCTGAGCGGTTGCAAGGTTGCATCCGGTGCAGTTTTCACGAAAGATCGATGTAATATTATATTTAACCCTGTTGTTTTCTGTGTCGCTAGCATACTTGGAAGGATGACGAGGCTTATAAAACAGCTCTTGTCCTGAAAATTGAGTTAGAAAATGAGAGAAAATACAGCAGCGGTCAACACCGTTAGGGAATATTTACGTGTTTTGGAAGTAAATATATGTGGGAAATTCAACAATAAATTGACTCGAGGTGAAACTTCAAAAAAGTTCAAAAGTAATCTCGTCTTTGATTAGTGTAGATGGGTTTGGTATCGTGGCACCTATACTGCCAAGCACAAAGGACACCATTCGGGTCCAAAACACGGGTCGCAATTTGGTCGATGACTCTTCTATTGTTTCATTTAAAAAGATATCTGAAAAAACTTTGTAGGTCTTAAAAAAAAAAAAATTGCTTAGAAGTATTTCCGGTGACTTAATTTCCCGATAACTTTGTAGCGATAACTTACACATTTTTGTGAAGTTACCAACTTTGTCCGACAATTTGCAAGTTATAGGTATTTTCGTTTTCCTTTACCATTGTTTATTTATCTTTCTTTCTAACACTTTATACTTACCAGCTCTAATGTAAATAAAATTAGTCATTATATGGTCACATACCAACTTTTTTCTGCTTAAATTGTCAATAAGTTTTGAATTATCAATTCTCCTTTGAATTAAATTCTAGCTCTTATCTATCTTTTAAAATGATAAACTTTTGTTATCTTTTACCCACATTTATTTATTTTTCTTACGAAACGCATTAAGGTCATAAACTCGTTTTGGAATTTACCGACCTTTGCTTTTGTGACTTACCAATGTTCTCCGAATAGGTCACCAACTAGTTTTGATTTAAAGTTTTACATTCAAGCTGCTTAGCAACATTTAATTTGGTTTATCATAATACTACCAACTTCATTATACAGTTAGCAACTTTTATTTGACTTGCTTGACACTCCATTAATTTAGTCTCATTTTATAAATTTTTGACCTTATTTAGAGTGATTACAAACTTTTTTGTTATTAAACTACCAACCTGTTTTGTGCTACTAACTCTTAATTGAGTTATTTATGAACATTTATTTTATTTTATTTTACGATAAATGGCATACATATAAGATTTCATATAATTATCTAGAAAGTTCTAAATCTATTATATGACAGTTAATTCAATCCTAAATATTTTAGTTTTGCTGTTAATTCAATCCTAAATATTTTAGTTTTGCCAATTTAGTCATAAACCTTTTGAAGATTTGTCAATTTAGTTAATTCGGTCAATTTTGGCTAGAAACCAATGATGTTGATGATGGTAATCTTATGTGCCAAGGCCAATGTTGATGTGAATAATTTTGGCAATTTTTGAAAAAATTTATGATTTTTTATTTTTATTTTTTCTTTATTTTCCTTCTTTTCTTTTCTTTTCTTTTTTTTTTACTATTCCAGCAATGGTTGCTAGGGCCTCAGTGATACCCTTGCTGGCAACTAGGTGAGGGTTGTGATAGCCACAATGTCCCTCTCCCGCAGCCATCGAGGTTTGGCCATCTCCTAGGCTCCATCAAGCGGGGAAGAAGAACAATAAAAAAAAAGCAAAGAGAAAGAGAAAACATAAAAGTTAGTAAGTTCGAAGTTTAGCAAGTTATGCAGATAAATATCTCTAGCATGGCATACTTGGGAGGAATACGAGTCTTATAAAAAAGCTCGTCCTGAAAATTAAGGGAGAAAATGAGGGCAAAGACGGCTGCGGTCAACCCCGTTAGGGAATATTTTCGGTAAGTTAACTTGTTCTGGAAGAAATATATGTCAGTCAACTTTTCTATGATTAAATTGCCAACCTATTTTGCATTACTAACCCTTATTTGAGCCATTTATAGGCCTTTATTATTTTAACATGAGTATGGTATACACATAGGAGTTTAGATAATTGTCCAAAAAGTCTTAAATCTATTGTATGATAACTTATTTAGTCATAAACCTTTCAATTTGATCAACTTAACCTTTAACCTTTTTATGGTTCTCTAATTTAACCCTTCCGGCCAAATTTCGCAAAAATAATGATGTGAACACCGCCATCTAACATGGCATGGCCTATGCTATCATAATTAATCTTTTTGAAATTTTTAGAAGGAAATTCTGAATTTCTTATTTTTTTATTTTTTCTTTCTTTTCCTTCTTTTTTGTTTTTTCTTACTGTTATTTTTCCTGACGAAGTAGTAGGGGTCACTGAGGGCCCTGACCCTTTGCGAAGAAGAATAGTAAAATCTAAAAAGAAAAGAAAAACATAAAAAAGGAGAAAATAAAAAAAATCAAAAAACTTTAAAAATTTACAAAAATTTTTCACATCAGTTCTAATATTACGACTTTGAACGGATGGCGCCAATGTCATTGAATTTTAGTTAAAATTGATCAAAATGACTAAATTGATAAATTATTAAAAGATTTAGAATTGGAATCGAATTAGGCATGGAGCTCAAGACATTGGAATTCTACCCTCATCTTTGACCGTAATTGACCGATGTATTAGGGTTGGCGAAAAAAGATGCTCGCCTTAGAATGTCTCATTTGTTAAAAAAAAACTTAGTATAGACAAAAAAAAAATATCAAATATGTTCAGTGAAATGATTGTGGGTAGTTTTTCATGGAGAAATTATTGCACATTTTGTATTCAAACTCTTGGGACTAGAAGTAAAATGTTCTTTTTGAATAAGTGAAAGAGTTTGCGAAAGTCAAGCAATTAGGAAGCCACTGAATCCTCCAATCCAAATGATAAATTTTACTCGAAACGCATTATGAATGACTATGGATCTTGTGAGAAATCCATATGATTAGAGAACAATGGTCTGACCCGCAAAAAATCACTTGAGAGTGAATTTCAATTCAACTATTGTCTTTGGTGTTTAGCTAATAAGAATATCAAATCATATGATTAATATAAGGTAGTCATTATTATATCAACCTTGGAACTAAAAATTTTGGGATTATGGTACATGCATACCTATGCTATAAAAATACCTTCGAATGCAAATTCCTCCCGGTTGTCCTCATTTGATGGAAGACTTAATGAAGAAAAAATTCGATGCTTCGTCTCCACGAATTACTTATTGACTTGAGGACTCTTTTGACTTCTTGCTTCGTCTGTACGCCATGCACAAGAATCTTCCCTGTAGGTGGTCCAAATGTCTACTCCAATATAGAATTGGCAAATTAAGTTGGCAGATGAATGTGGATTTTTTTTTTTTTTTTGTAGTAAGTGGTAATTCATTGAGAAAGTTGAAAGTTGACCGGGGATTTCATCTTTTCACGGGGATATTTCTGCCATGTAGAGAAACCATGACAAAGACCTCTTCCCACAATTTCGAGTGTTGAGGGCTCTTTTGGCTTCTTTCCTTGTTGGTCGTAGTCCATAAAATTGGGGATTTGCATGCTTTGGCCGACAATAACTCTGTGTTTCTTGTTGGACACAAGTTCTTAACTCATATATGTGATTCGCAGAATAAATATGTACATACTCTATAGATATGCGCGACGTTAGACGAAACCCTGCATCAAAAGATTAATACGATTTAGGGCGGGCAACTTATCAATTTTAAATTTCAAATGAATGTGACTCCGACTAGACATTCTAAAGGTCTCGAAATCTAGGTTTTCGCTTGATGTTATCCACAAGTTTTGATTTGTTTCTTGAAAAATAAATGACTTGAAAATTATTTTTTTGAAAATGATCGCTTGAAATAAATAGTCAATAAAAAATTTTCATTAACTAATAATTTGTGTCTAAAACTATTTTCGTGGACGATGAAAATATTTTATATTCGTTCATTTTGAATGGAAATATTTTTCCAATAATTTATTTTGCATGAAATATATGCACTTTAAAGATATCGAACTTCTGTTATGCACTCAAATATATCGGAGTTTTGCATTTATCACACGGTTGGCTTGCTCGAAAGTACAAAATGCATAATGTTATTTTGGACCCCGAGGATTTCTTCGGCCCCTTTACGTCGACCTTATCATCTTGTGGAGTTTTGAGAGGCCCAAAAGGCCTAATCTTCAGATTAATCATGTTCATTTGCTGAAAATGTTCATCAAAATCCATGTCTATTTTAAGATGGCAGCTACTATTAATAGTACAAATGGGAAATAAATCATCATTATAATGTAATCAACCAACCAATTAACCATTTTCAGTCACAAAGACGTGACTAATATGCAAGTCGTTTAAGTTTTTATCTCTCTGCTTCTGTTTCTTTTCCCTTTTTTTTGAAAAATGACATTAATACATAAAACCCACTACTTGTGATTGCTTTTTATCGATCTTTTCTTTTTAAAAAAAAAAGAATTCTTATTTGAGACAAATATAGAATTGTATGACTAGGAAAAAAAAAACTTAGCTATTTTGGCCCATTTACTTTGCAAGGGTGACCGGTTCCTAGATAAGATGGTTCCTAAGTAGAAAACATAAAAATTGCACGATTCTATTACAAAACATTTTATGTTCAAGCTATTGTGTTTTTTTTTTTTTTATGTTAAGAGTCAATTCTCGATGCTATAAAATTATATTTCTTTTCTCTCTTCTGGAAGAGCCTTCAAATTCGAGAATGGAATTGGTTGAACTGGCTTGAATCCGTTCCCCAGTAGAATTGACATTTTGGGCTTGCGAATCGAGAATCAGATTGATTCTCCCTAAAATTAGTGTTAAACCGGTCAATCATGTCCAATACGATCTGATTTCTGAATAGAACCGGATCCAGTGCGCACCCCTACTACACATTGCAAAGACTGTTATTATCACGGGGAATTCACCTGCAAAATGGTAAAGCCAAATCAGGTAATTACTTGAAGCTACGGAATGTTTGGTTCGAATTTATTCAAAGAGAGGTGGAATTAAATGTACGACAAAGCAGAGCACTTGCACATGGTGGAGCTACTATGACGGGTTCATCTCATGGGCAGTAGCTACTTCGTTTTTCCGACGGAGGATGAGGTAGGTCCCGACTTCATTTAAACCATTTTTCATGAGCAAAAACACAAGGCTTATGAATTCATTATGGAAAAATTACGAAATATTATTTTCGACTTTATTTCCCCTATCATATACCATCATCACATTGACAAGAAAACCTATAATTATCATCCTCATTTTTTAGAATGAATTTCAAATTGCATTTCTTACCCAGACTTAATTTACAAAATTGCCATTTTATTTTCCAAACTACCTTTATCCAGAAAACCCAATGCCCATCCACACTCTCTCCCCACGAACGCACAGCGACCGCCAGCCGCAATCGCTACAAGTACTGATAGGGATGTGGAGAGAGGGGCGCGAGCATTGGGCAAGAGCGAGGGCATAGTCTTCGTCGACGTTAGTGTCAGAGCTATTGTCGAGCGGCAGCTCAACGCTGTGGGGGTAGTTTTTTTTTTTTTTATCGTCGTTGTGCTATGCTGCTGTGTGTGGAAAGAAGAAAGGGCCGGAAAAAAAAAAGAGTGGGAAAATAGGTTTTTTAAGTTGGGGAGATGCGAAACTAGAATTTTGACATTATTTTGACATTCGACTAACTTTTTTTTTTGTCGGAAAAAGACTTGCATTACTAAAAACGGATGGAGTACATAAGGACTCAACGCCAGCACATAAAATAAATCAAAGAGGTTCGAGCGGATGAGAGACCCGATTAAGAGGAAGAGACCCGGCCCTATGAGCCTTTGCTATCCAATCCGCGGCCCGGTTAGCTTCTCTTCAAGCAAATGCGACCGAAACATTCTTTAAATGGGCCAGCAAAGACTTGCAATCTTCAATAATAGAACGCACGGCCCAAGGAGACTCTAACAAGCCTGATACGAACTGAGCAACTAATAGGTTATCGGTAAGTACACAATATGGCAGATCAGTTCCAGAGAGATCACATGTCTTCTTCAACCAAGATAAAGCTTCCCGCACGGCTAGGGTTTCAACGACTAAGGCCGAGGAGGCGTGGATCAGCTTCACGAAGCCATCAAACATGAGACCTTAGAAGTCTCTGTAAATTCCAACGATCAATCCAGTTAAGGAGGCACTGCACCAGGAGCTATCAACGTTCAGAATTACATAGTTCTTTGTCTGGGGAACCCCCAGGTTTGGTAGAAAGCTCACATCTTTAACCTTTTTAACCAAATCCAAGTTGAGTTTCTCATAAAGGACGTTCATTGTGATTGCTTCGTCTATGAGCAAGTCAGGGCGAGGCTTTTGGGCACGGAAGACCATCGTGTTGCATGCCTTCTAGATTAGCCAAAGTACTCCGGCAAACAGAGCTCTCGAGATGGGGTCGGTACGAGAGGTAAGATTTTCATGAACCCACTTCTCAATTATGGAGATATGCATCGGAGATGTTACGGCTTGGAGTCTAGGGTCTAACTAGATACTTTGAGTCCACTTGCACAGGATGAAGAGGTGTTCTGCTGATTCCGAGGCTTGGTGACAGAGATGGCACAAAGGACTCGGGATCATTCTTCTTCTATGAAGGTTAACCTTAGTTGGCAGAGCTTCGTTGCACACACTCCACATGAAGAAGCCAACTTTCGGGTAAGTAGGTAACTTCCAGATCTTTCTCCTCAGATCCTTTGGAGTTTGATATGATGATGCGGCTTGATTTGTGTTTGATTGGCTAGTTGGAGGGTAGCTTGTGTTGTATCCACTCTTTACTGAATAGGCTCCAGACTATTCCCCATCCATATCAGTCTGTCAGCTCCTGGATTGTCACTCAACGGGATAGCTAAAATTTGTTGCACCACCCTTTCATTGAACAACTCACTCAGCTTCTGTACATTCCACCCTCCAGAGTCTTGATTAATTAAATCTGCAACATATTGAGGGTCGTTTTGGTTCGTTAGACCCATAATCCTACCTGAGGGAATCCATTGGTCTTCTCTGATTCGAATTCTCTTACCATCACCCACCATCCATCTGACATTATTTTCTATAACATCTCTTCTCATGAGTAGGCTCTGCCACCCCTAGGATGGTCGGGTGCCTCTATTTGCATGCCATAACTCCTGGTCGGGAAAATATAAACCCTTCATTAGTTTGCTCCATACTTGAGGATAATTTTTGTAAAGGCTAATACCAGCAAAAGCAGTGTAAATTGATTTTCGTATCACAATAACTTCAAGGACGATGCTAGTGTGATTGGGTAGCGTAAAGGGTTTCTTTATTGATCTTGAGACTTATTATTTTGACAAGACATGAGACTATGTCTAAGAATCAATGGATGAAGAAGGGTTACAGATGAAATGATTCTTCAGCAAGGAAGTTCACTACCTCTTGCATTTGTACTTGGGAATGCCTTTACTCCCTGTCATGGCAGTAGTAATTACTGAAGGGAAACAAAAATTAGATCAAGATGTAAGGAGACTGTTTGACCCTTGCCACGGACTGGAACCCCAACTGCGACTTGACCATCACCACTGGCTCCGTTAGTGATGGCAGATTCAAAGCGATACGAAGGTACTGAGTCTAGAGCGCGAGCGAGCCACGTAGACTTCCAAGCCTTAGAGAGCGCGTCGCTAGAGACGCGGCTCTTCTCCGCCATATTGCTGCCATCAAGGCAGTTCCATAGCGAAGCCAATGACGGTCCGGGGAATCACAGACAGGCACACTAGAGAGGTTAAAGCAGACACCGCCTAAGAAGGCCTCTACTGGTGAGTCCCAAAAGGAGATCTCGAGCATGGAACCTCACCAACTCAGGCTCTTTGTGGCCTCACAACCCTCAGTGGTATCAACGGTACGGAACAGTTTGGTTTGGTTTTTTTAATAACCAAACCGAACTGTTATGGTGAATGAATGAATCGAACCGAATACGTACAAAACTGAACCGAACTGAATTCTCTGTTCAGTTTGGTTCGATTCGGTTTTTTGATTTTCATCTTTTTGCAGCTGAATTACTTATATTAAGATAGCATAATTTTCCATTCCATATATACCTTTTTTTTTGCAGCCGAATTACTTGTCAAATTATTCATTATACAGCTCACTCTAGAGTCATCGAGGCAAGTAAGCACAACCATGAACTAACATAATCTATATCATATAGAATGCTTGAACTTTCCTGTAATCAATCAGAAAGCTAGAGTACAAGAACACCCTCCACGATGTGCAGGACTTACTTGCCTACTAGTTAGGACAAGCTGACTTATTCTTGAAGCACTTCATAGTTGAAGTGGCTTCTAAAACCTAGAACACAAACGAATCAGCATACCATTCAAGCAGCATCACAATATCCCTTCCACAAACTTTCTTTCTATCACAGAAATGGAGAATATAGTGAGTTCAATACGGATGGAGCAATTCATGACAAACATATGAAATACCGAATACATGCTATCTTCAAATGAAACATCCTTTTGTAAAAGAAGTTGTGGGCATCAACTATATCACACAAAGCCATGGAGGTGCCAGCCAAATCTATTGCAAAAACATAGGAAGAAACATAAACTATGTAAAATCAGAAGAAAATGTTTGGCCTGTGTCTGCTATACTTCTTATGATCTTGCAAGAGGCATACCGAAGTCACAAGAGGGCAACGTTCAAACACGTTCTTGACATTCTCTACAGCAACATATTCACCTTGAGAAAGCTTAAATATGTTCTTTTTCCGATCGATGATCTTCATTGCCCCGTTTGGCTGCCACTCACCGATGTCGCCTGCAAAACTTGTGGTTCATATGAGCAGATAATCCTTTCTTAGAGAACTAATGGAAATCCTCCTGGACATTGGTTTATCTTGGTTATCATTTGTTCTTTTAAAATGTTCCCACACAATAGATCTTGTCCTCTTTCTATTTGAACACATCTATTAACCAGCAACAATTCCAATACCATGATTAGCAGACATTTTTCCTTAAATAGCAGACAAAACATATACCCAAAAGCTAATGTAAACTCAGCGATAAGCAGAAAAGAAACAGAGCACCAAGTTAAATCCATTGTCATTGTACTGCAGCTAACAAAATGGTGGACAAAATAGATACCTAGAAGCTACAGATTCACAGATAAGAAGTCTAACATCAACTCTAAGTTCATTTCCTTCATTCTGTCGAGAACAGATGGAAAAATAGAGCACATAACAACTTGTTTGGTGCAAGGAAAAATTCCAAGTGAAATTAGCACATGACGACTATAATACTAATGCTTTTTTAATCAACACAACAAAATAGTAGAGAATAGAACAAGTTACTGTCACAATTAGTTAGGCTTATTTACCCATTGAGACGTGCACAGGAAAATTGTAAATTTATGGACATGAGAGTGGCTACTAAAACATATATTCTTCTTAAGTCTTCCACTCTGTTCAATCATAAATATTCTTTGGGTTGAGCAACTCTGAACTATTTTTAGAGGGCTTGTAATAGGCATTAGCAGGAAAATAGTGCAGCTTACTGGAGGTCTGATCTAGATTTTAAAACCAAGAGGCCTTCAGAAGGATTCATTTAGAAAGCCTTGTTATTAATCAAATAGGGAGGGACTGCTATCATTTCCCATTTGGCAATTAGAAAACTCTCTACTTTTACAACACCCCCCAACCACCACCTTTCCTTCTCCCATTTTCCTAGTTATCAACAGTTTGCAAGGTACCAAACATTCTAGACAATTAATGAATAGACGCTATCTGAAAAAGCAAAATAGCAGGGAATAGAACGAGTTACTGTCACAATTAGTTAGTCATTTGCTAATACAAAGAAAAATGAAGTAGTCGCAGAGTCGAGACTAACGGTGTCTTCTGTTTGGGTCCCAACTCTTGAAAGAGCCGAAGCAACCGAAGAGTCGTATTGAGCAAATCGTAAGGCGATTGAGCAGCCGCACGAAAAAAAGAGACGATTGACCTCCCCCTCACCCTCAAGCATGCCCTCCTCGTCTTCTTCAAGGAGTTCATCGACGCCCTCTTCGGCCCCGCCTCTCGACTGCAGCAGCTCCTGGGTTGCCTCTTGGAGTCCCTCTGCTTCGTGGTCTAGTCACTGCCCTACTCAAACTTCGCCACGTACGCACTCAAGGAGCAGATGATGGCGCTCGCCACTTCAGTCTTGGTTTCTGTCATACGCAATTTCTCTGTCCCAGCCATAGAAAAGTCTAAGGTTCCTTTTTGAGATCGTGAAAAAAGGAAATGGGCTCTGACAAAAAAAAAAAGAAGATGGGCTATTTTCAGTTCGATTATCCGAATATCGAATCAAACCGAGCCCAAGTATCCCGAACCAAAAAAAGAGAATGATTTTTGTTTCATTATACAAAATCGAAAACCGATCCAAATCAAAATGGATAGAATTTTCGGTTCGGTTCGGTTTGATTTTTCTTTTTGGTTTTGACACCCCTACCTCGCAGTACCATCCTTTGCATTATCCTTAACTCCACCCGAGGATATCACAATTCACAAATACCGTGTTGAGGAGTGTTTTAGCTAAAAGAAGAGTGGAAAAGGCACGAACCGTCTTGGGCCTTAAATACGTAATTATCTGTTTAGCGCTTCTTCAGCCGCAAGAGGGAAGGAACGCGCTAGTATATAGTCCTCTTCCCCGATCGAAGTCAGTCAGCAAATCAGTGGGTGCTGACAACTTTCCTCTCGCACATCATTCAATCGGTCAAATGGCTTGTCTTGAAATAAAAACATCCAAGAAAATTGAAAGAAAAGTACATAGACAAATGTAAATGTGGGGCCTTTCCAATTAATTGGATAGCCGTGAATAAGTCTTTAAATTGCTTCATTTGAGACCTCAAAATTCCTCATAGGTAAAATAGATAAAGGGTATTCCCTACCTTCAAAACAGAAAGAGATATGATTGACAATTAATGGAGTGATAAGAAAAGTAGACTCCACATCATTTTAGGGTAATTAACTCCTGTTGAGGTTATATAGTAATGTCTTGCACCTAAATTAAATCATCAAAGTTTCAGCTCGTGCGTCATCTACCGATTTTTTGCACAATCTCTATAATTGGCTTGTCAACCCCAACTTACGATTTCTGTAATTATATAATTGATCAAGAATTAATCACATTAACATTATTTAGATATGTACGATACTTCCTTTTCAATTATAGGATGTATACCTACTTTTCAATATCCTATTTGCATCCATACAACAGGGAAAAAGACTTTCTTTCCCCAATGGGAAAATGATTTATTACATAAATCCCCGCTTTTTTCTGGATGCGAAAAACATATCAAATGAGAAAGAAAACAATGATTTTTTTCTCCATCATTGGCTTGTTCATTGTGTTGATTACAATATAAGAACTATGGGGCTTTTTAGTCTTAATAGTTCGATTTTCTAATTCATTTCATGCAATTAGTCGCTATTGGCATTGATCTCAAACCCTGACCTCGACATTACTAGATGCTCGCTGTAGGTACGGCAGCGGCAGCCTCCTCTTCCATGGTGTCTTTTTCCATTTATTAGCTCGTTCACGGGTTTGGTGCTATGGCATTTATAGGGTGCCACAGTCAGGACAATATGTCCCTTTCGCATCATGCTAGCGAAGCCACACCAACAATTTTCCACTACTTATGATAATGGCTAATTGAAGGATTTGATTTCGCAAATTTACACAAGGGAAGAGCTCGGAGACCGGATCGTAGAAGAACTAAAATTTGAAGGGCTAAAACTTCAATGCACATAAAAGGCTCATCAGTTAGTGACTAATTTAGTACTAGGATATAAGTGTCTCATATATATATATATATATATATATATATTAATCTAGGGTAAATTTTTTGTGTACCCTAATATATATATATATATATATATATATATTAGGGTACACAAAAAATTTACCCTAGATTAATTTTTGGGTCATCAAAATTTCCAAACAGGTATGTTTGTGGCAAATTTAACCCAAATTAATTTTTGAGCCATCAAAACTCCAAATTAATATACATGTGACAAATCCTAAATTGATATGGATTTCCTCATTATTGCAATGTGTCATCCAACTCGGTAATTTCACGGTAAAATTTGGTGACAACTAACGGAGAGAAAAGATGCCATGAATCTACCGGTTTCATGTTTTTAGTGACCTAAAAATTAGTTTATGGTAAATTTATCACGAGTGTCAGTTTAAGGTTTTTTTTTATTATCCAAACATTAATTAAGGGTAATTCTATTGCATATGTAATACTTTGGGGCATTTCATAGCATTAACCCTGTAGATTACCTTTACCTTAATGGAACTGATTTTTTTTTACAGGCCTCCAAATTATCACTGAATATTGCCTAGACTCATTTTATACTAAATCAAGCCGATATCGTTACAGATATTTATAGTTATTGCATGCATGTTATTGCATGGTTGTCAATTTGTAAAAGATGAGATTATTGCCTCGGATCCCTTTCATACTAAGGGAGAAAAGGGTGGGCAATTCCGGAAAAAGTAAATGATAAGCTGGTTTTGTGTGATACAAAATAGAAAAAAAAAATGAATCGGATGGAAATCTGTGTTTTGGGTCCCTATAAATATCTATAACGAAGTTGTGGTCCAAAAAGCGAAGAAGATCAATTAAACAAGATGGGAACGTTCGCTCACGTGCCTATACATATTTTCTTCAACAAAACAAGAAGATTAAAAAAAAAAAAAGCCTCAACCACACTCTACTTTGCATTCTGTTGACACCTAAATTTTGACTTTTATTCACTTAAGTACATAAAAAAATGAGAATTAGTTCTCACCAAAAATTAATTTTTTCATGCATTACATATTTAATTTTTTGTCGGTCATGCATTTTATTATAATTAACGACGGAGGATTTGAGCTTAAATTGACGGACAATTGGACTGAGCGTGAGGGAGGTATGCCGAAAGCCTTATGAAGATTTGGACTTAAAAGAAATTTTTCCACAGGGACTGAATTGCAAATACATAAAACTTCAGGGACTGAATTGTAAATACATAAAATTTTAGATATTATTTTGCAAAAAAGAGTTAGTGAAGAAATTAGAAAGGAAGCTGGAGAAGGGAAGATATAGAAGGGAAGATGGAGAAATTAGAAGGGGAGATGGAGAATGGAAGATGATGGATTTAGAAGAGAAGATGAAGAATTAGAATGGAAGATGAAAATAAGAATGGAAGATGAAGATGAAGAAAGGGAGATGGAAGAGTTGTCTATAAAAAAGGAGGAGAAGAGATTTTGAAGGGGAGGGAAAAAATTTGGAGAGATTTCAAGAAAAAAAATTTTGAGAGAGAAAAATTCACCGCAGTGGAACAAGCCTTGGCGACGCGACGGATTCATCTCCAACGAGCTCTAGGTGCATCAGCATGTGCAATTATCTGGTAACTCAATTTTTCATGTTTATATGACGAAATCTCGAAAACAAATATACTGAACATTCGTAGATGACTTCGAGATCTTCGATTTGATATATTATGGCATGAAAATGGACGTCGTTTGCTATGTCAAAAGGGTCCCGAAATGGAGAGCAGAAATCTGGAAATATGGTGATCAGAACTTGAGATGGAATTTTTCTGATCTGACCTTTCATGCTAAATGATTTTCCATGGGTTATTCTAGACTTCGTTTCATAAAGACCTCTCATGACATTTGTTCATAAGATCTTAATGCATAACATATAAAAAATACAAAAATATTCATGCACGTTTCGTATTTTTAATGCATTTAATGAAATCATGCAATTCTGCTGGCGTCCTTGAGTCTGAGTGTTTTTCTGTGCATGGTCATATTGATTCCTAGTTATCTCATGTTTAGAGTCTTCTTTTGAAACTTCACAAAAAATGAAAGTTGTTCATTGGGGTCTTGTTTAGTAGACTAGAAAGTTTGGTGCATTAATTTTGAGATTTGAGTGTCCATTTGAGCTTAATCCTGAAGTATATCTGTTTTGTGAAATTTGTTTGTTTGCTGCTGAGCTCTCATGAAAGACCATTTTCTACACGAAAATGAGTGTCTCTTCAGTAAGAATGTAAAACATGAAAGTTGTCAACGACACATTTTCCCATCCACATAAAAAATCTCAGAATTTTTGCATACATTTCATTATTTCTTTTGTATTTTATGGTTACTGCTTTCTCCCTAAGAATGTTCATAGACAGTATGATTTAATTCGAATTTTTTGTGTTAATGCATTGGAAAATGTACAAAATGGTCTCAATGAAGTTTAATCAGCACTTGTTAAACTTTCTTTGAGTTTTTGAATTGTCTTAACTCATTGGTGATTGTGCATGTTCGATTGGATAAGTTCATTATTTTCATTTGGCTTTCGGCCCGATACTTTGAAGACTGAAGGATGACCGATGTCCATTCCGGTCCGTTTTGTTGTACTCCTGACCCACGAGACTTGGCGACGGGTGTTTGACCGATGTCCATTCCGGTCCATTTTTGTCGTGTTCCCGATCATGTCTCGGGTTTTATTTAATTGGTCTGTAATTATTCACCCGATGAGTTGCGGGTTTTATTTTCACTGTCCTTAGGGTAGTTTTACTTTACCTGCTCTCTCTTCACATCTTCGTTTGCTTTGGGTGATTTTGCATTTTTTATAATACATTGAAAAATCTAAAAAAAACTCATAAAAAGAAAACCAAAAAAAAAAAATTGCACCTTTGAACCTCAAGTGAAAATTTATCAAAATTGCCAAGTTGAACATTTTCATGAAATTGGTACCGAAAGGGCGTTAATTGAAAAATTAACGTAATCAAGTCCCCGAACTCATTAATCTCTGGTTCGTAGGAATAAAGTATTTCTCCCGATGCTTTATTTAGGTGTCTAATCAACCTACCCAAAATGATTAGTGGCGACTCCAAGATAAATCCTTCTTTTGATGAAATTGAACCTAAGTCACGATTTGGTAGAACTCGGGAGAGTTCGAGCTATGCTAGTTAATTCAATTTAATTAACATGGTAATCCATTAACTTTAAAAATTGAGAAACCGATTTTTAGGTCGCGACACATTCGCACCCAAAAAAGTAAATGATGGGAAAATTTTGAATTCAAGAGCCTTACTCTTTGATCAGAGCTAACTCGATATCGTAAATCGTTCCAAAAGATTAATGCCTTCATATTCAAAAATTCGTAGACGTGCCTAATGTGACGACGGACCCCTTTACAAGTGCATGATGCCTATCGCCGGTTCCAGAAAAACTTACGTGATGAACCTCTAGAAGCATAGGAAATTCAAACAGTTCCCAGCACAAGTTACGAAGCGATGCACTTCTTCTATATCTCTTCCTCTTTATTTAATGGACTTCGCGTCTTTAGTAATGCCTACCACACAAACCTGTGATAAATTTACTCCAAACCAATGTGGATTTTTACGTAAACTTGTCATGTCAATTGAATTATTTTCATGTGTTATCTAACTCAGTAATTTCAGGTAAAATTTGATGGAACCAAACGGAGGGTAAATATGCCATGAACCTACCAGTTTCATGACCCAAAAATAAGTTTGAAATCAATTTATTAGGGATATACTAGTTTGGTGATCAAAAATCTAATTAAGGGTAATTTTATCACAAATATAATACTTTGGGGCGGCATTTGTTAGCATTAACCCTATAGATTAGCTTTACCTTAATGGAATTAATTTTTTCAAAGGTCTCCAAATTATCACCGAGTATTGCGTAGACTCATTTTATAATAAATCAAGCCGATCATATATATATATAACACAAAAAAAACAAAAGAATCTGTGTAGCTACGCCTAATTACCAGAAACACAGATTTCCATCCAATTCATTTTCTGTTTTATGTGATCACCCAAAAGGAGCTAATTATTTACTTTTCCGGAATTGCTCACCCTTTTCTCCTGTAGTATAAAAGGGATCCGAAGGAAATAATCTCATCTTTTACAAATTGACAACCATGCAATAACATGCATACAATATGTCAATAACTATAAATATCTGTAACGAGGTTGTGGTCCATGACGAAGCAGATCAAGTAAACAAGATGAGAACGTTTGCTCACGTGCTCATTACATAATTTCGTCAACAAAAGAAGGACCCAAAAAAAGAAAAAAAAAACTCAACGACACAGTATTTTTGCGTTCACACCCAAAAATAGTAAATGATGGGAAATTTTTGAATTCAGGATCCTTACTTTTTGATCATGGGTAACTGGATATCGCAAAGTGTTCCAAAAAAGATTAATGTCTTCATCTTTGGAAATTCCTAGACGTGCCCGATGTGACGACGGACCTCTTTACGATCGCACGAACCCTGTGGCGGGTTCCGGAGAAACATACGTGATGAATCTCTAGAAGCTTAGGAAAATTCACACGGTGGAGGGGATCCGGATCCACTCCCAGCACGGCAAAGTCGCGAAGCGACACACTTCTTCTGGACCGTCTTCGTCTTTATTTAACGGACTTAACGTCTTTTAGTCATCATGACTTCGACTCAAACCACCTTCGCGGGGTAGAATGATTCAACGCGCTCTTCGTCTCGCCTTTGGCCTTCGCCCATCGCTACAATATGTTGACTTTGACCTCTTCACCGCCCTCTGTCCTACGCGCGGGGGTCACTTACAAAACCTGCAGAATCTCTTCTCTTCCCCGACGCTCTCGTCTTTTCCTGTTTCTTCTCCCGGATTGTAGGAGGAGAAGCTCCCTGCTTCGGGAATGGCGAATTATGGCGCTCTCTCCTTTTGCCTCTGCTTTTCTTGCTTTCTCGTTCTTGCTCTGTCTCAGTCTCAGCCCGACCAGTTCATCTTCCACGGGTTCAACGGCTCCGCTGAGTCCGATATGACCCTCAATGGAGCCTCCATCATCAAGTCCAGCGGAGCTCTCAAGCTCACCAACATGTCGAGCGACGACATGGGCCGAGCCTTCTATCGCCGGCCTTTCCAGATGTTGACCGAGAACTCCACTTCCAATGGCTCCACCGCTCTCTCATTCAGCACCCACTTCGTGTTCGCCATAAGGCCACCAAGCTCGGGGGAGGGCGGCTACGGCCTCGCCTTCGTGGTCGCCCCGAAGACTTCCTTCCCCGGGGCCAAGGCCGAGCACTACCTCGGCCTCTTCAATTCCTCCAACGACAGGGACCCCTCGAACCACATGCTCGTGGTGGAGTTCGACACGGTGGACGGGTACAAAGAAACCTTCGACTCCCAGGGGAACCACGTTGGGCTCAACCTCAACGGTATGGAGTCGACCGCCGCCAAGCCAGCGGCCTATAACATTGATGGCAAGTCTAACTATGAGGAGATGAAGCTGGAAAGCGGCAAGGCCATTCAAGGCTGGATCGAGTATGACGGTTCGAAGCAAATATTGGACATCACTATATCTCCGATCGATGTGACGAAACCGGTAAAACCTCTCTTGTCCCAGCCCGTTAACCTCACTTCTATATTCGTGGACAGCATGTATGTCGGGTTCTCTGCTTCAACGGGGACTAAGAGAAGCTTTCACTACGTTCTGGGATGGAGCTTCCGTTTGAACGGAACCGCGACTCCGCTCAATCTGGTTCGGCTTCCTCTGCCTCCGGACCAGACGGATTCATCATCTTCCTCTTACAAGTCACAGACAGTAGCCCTCATTGCCTCTCTTTGTGGCATAGCTGTGTGCCTCTTAGGAATCTTGCTCTTCCATACCGTGATCAAGAAGAGGAGACCGCATGAGAATCTTGAGGCCTGGGAGTTAGATTGTCCTCACAGGTTCAGGTACAAGGATCTTCAACAGGGAACAAAAGGGTTCAAACAGAGCGAGGTGATAGGAATCGGTGGTTTTGGCGCAGTGTACCGCGGCATCTTGCCGACTAACGGGTGTGAAGTTGCGGTCAAGAAAGTATCTCAAAACTCAATACAGGGAATGAGGGAGTTTGTGGCCGAGATCGAGAGCTTAGGCCGGCTGCGGCACAGGAACCTGGTGAATCTCCAAGGCTGGTGCAAGCGGAAGGATGAGCTCCTCCTCGTCTACGACTACGTGCCTTACGGGAGCCTCGACTCGCTAATCTTCGAGCGGAAGGACGGCTTTATATTGAATTGGGAACAGAGGTTCCACATCATCAAGGGCGTCGCGGCTGGATTGCTGTACCTCCACGAGGAGTGGGAGCAAGTCGTGATCCATCGGGACGTGAAGTCCAGCAACGTCCTGATCGATGCGGAAATGAACGCACGGCTCGGGGATTTCGGCCTCGCGAGGCTATACGAACGCGGCAAGATGTCGCATACCACCAACTTGGTCGGCACCATAGGCTACATTGCCCCAGAATTAGCCCGCTCCGGGAAGGCCTCGACGAGCTCGGACGTGTATGCCTATGGCATTCTGCTGCTCGAAGTGGCCAGTGGAAGGCATCCGACGGATTCGAGCCACTTCCTGCTGATGGATTGGGTGATAGAATGCTACGAGATGGGTCGGATTCTAGACGCCGTGGATCCCAAGCTAGGTTCGGCCTTCGATGCCGAGGAGATGGAGATGGTATTGAATTTGGGCCTTGCTTGTTCCCAGTACCATGCCCAAGCTAGGCCTACCATGAGACAGGTGATTCGGTATCTGAACCGGGATGAGCCAGTACCCATTTTTGCCGATGATCCGAGCTCTGCCGGCTCTCAAAGAGCTGACGACATGAGTTTGAGTTTATTTGAAGTAGTTTCTTCTGATACAATCGGGATGTCGCACGCATCGACATCGTCCTATGTGTCATCGTCCGGCCATGCCTTCTCCACTTCTTTAGGCGGTTGTAGATAATAGCAACTCAAAGCCTCAAACCTTTCTTTTCTTTTTTGGGTGACGGTTCCTGCAATTCTTTTGGTTTCCTTTTGCAGTTAGGACGAGAAAGGTTGACAGAAATGTTTTCGCACGGCCATTTTCGGGCAGCATAGGATAAAAACACTGTACAGACACAAGTGCGACTTGACTTGTCAGAAATTTTCTAGTGTGTATATTTTTATACCAATTACATTTCTCAAATTTACATGCAAATTCGCTTTCTGGTTTCTTCTTTCGAAATTTTAGGCTTATTGTTAGTCCCCAAATTCATTCAAAATGTTATCATAAGTGAACGAATCTCGATCGAGAGATTATATATATACTATGCCGGACTGCTTCAAAAAGAGATTACTACTTGAATCAAAGGATCCTGCTTCGTTTGAACACGGGCCTATTTGCTCTTCATAAACACGTGTCTTTCTCCATTCATTAATTCAAAATTTTCGGGTTGAACATTCTATGTATATGCTCTACATACATACAAATTTGAATCTCCCTTTGCTTTGGAAGTTTCCACGATGTTAGAGAGGCTGCCTTCGGTCAATGAATATGAACTTTGGGCTAAAAAAACAAAGATAATACTCTTTCATTTGTGAAAAAAAAAACTTAGTATAGAGAAAAAAAACATCAAATATGTTCAGTGAAATGATTGCGGGTAGTTTTTCATGGAGAAATGATTGCACATTTTGTATTCAAACTTTTGGGACTAGAAGTAAAATGTTCTTCTTGAATAAGTGAAAGAGTTAGTGAAGGTCAAGCAATTAGGAAGCCACTTAATCCTCCAATCCAAATGATAAATTTTACTCAAAACGCATTATAAATGACTATGGATCTTGTGAGAAATTCATATGAATAGGAAAAAATGGTCTTACCCGCAAAAAAATCACTTGAGAGTGAATTTAAATTCAACTATTGGCTTTGGTGTTTAGATAATAAGAAAATCAAATCATAGGATTAATATAACGTAGTCATTATTATACCAACTTTGGAACTAAAAATTTTGGGATTATGGTACATGCATATGACACGGACAGGGAGTTCCGTGGTCCAAATGGGCAAATTCTCCCGTACTCGTGTCCCATTGAGGATAAAGCTTGTAGGTCAGCATGGTGAGTAAGCGTTGTGAGGGTAGAATAAGCAGCTACGTCGTGTGAGTGGCGTCAAGCGGGTTTGTACTAGGGGTTCTAGATTAAATAGATATATCCTTAGGAATTTTGAAGACGGGATTGGTGTCCCATGTACAAACTGATCGGAAGCTAATACCGCTCTTCTGATGAGGCCATGGCAGATCGAAACCAATTGTCTTGTTTAAAGTGTCCTACTTGTTTTACTCAATGTAATGGATGCTCGAGCTGAGCTGGATATGATATGATCCAATACGGGAAAGTTATTTGCCTAAATGTTTTATGGAACAACTACATGGGGGAAGGCTGGTCTAACTTGGTTTGCTAGACGCCGCACGGGTTAATTCTGCGATCAAAATATGTCGGCCCGTGACAAATGGTTTCAAAGTAGGATTTCTTTCAGTAGGTAGGTGATTCGGGGAAAACCTATGGTCTTCCAAACTTGTGATCTTTCCGATCCTTTGAGGCCGGAGAGTGATCGCCAGGGCCAAGAGAGACTCAAACAAGGTGCGACTCTCTTCTAGCTTCTAGGATGCCATGGGGGCATAAGAAGAAATTGGATTGCTCACTGAAATAGGATAACGTTCCTAGATCAATTCGGTGAATCTCAAGATGGGTCCGCTACCACGTTTCATCAAGGGGGGAACCTCGATTGGTCTGCTGAGATCAATGGGGTAGAGTTGTTCTGTTGGGCGAGCGTCACCATTCATGTAAGTTCAGAGGACGTGACGCTGGTAGCTGGAACAAAAGGAAGAGACAGAACAACCCGCAACAATGGCGTTTGCAGATTGAGTGTGGGAGAATGACACAAACCGAGAGTTCCGTGGTCCAGATTGGCAAATTCTCCCGTACTCATGTTCCATTGAGGGTGAAGCTTCTAGTGTCATCGCGGTGAGTAAGCATTGTGAGGGGAGGAGAAGCAGCTGGATTGTGTGAGTGGCATCAGGTGGGTTTGTACTAATGGTTCTAGGTTAAGTAGATATATCATTAAGAACTCTGAAGGCGGGGTTTACCTCCAATGTACAAACTGATCAGGAGTTAATGCCGCTCTCCTAATGAGGCCATGGCAGAACGAAATCAGTTGTTATGTTTAAAGTATCCTACTCGTCTTACTCGATATAATGGATGCCCGAACTGAGCTGAGTATGGTATGATCCAATAAAAGAAAATTATTCGCCTAAGTATTCTATGAAACAACTATATGGGGAAAGGCTGGTCTAGCTTGACTTGTTAGACGCCGCACGGGTTAATTCCCCGTTCGAAATGTGTCGGCCCATGACACATAGCTATGCTATAAAAATACCTTCGAATGCAAATTCCTCCCAGTTGTCCTCATTTGATAGAAGACTTAATGAAGAAAACAGCCAATGCTTCGTCACCCCAAATTACTTACTGACTTGAGGACTCTTTTGACTTCTTGCTTCGTCTGTACGCCATGCACAAGAATCTTCCCGTAGGTGGTCCAAATGTCTACTCCAATATAAAATTGGTAAATTAAGTTGGCAGATGAATGGGGAGTTTTTTTTTTTTTGGGTAGTAAGTGATAACTCATTGAGAAAGTTGAAAGTTGAATGGGGATTTCATCTTTTCAAGAGGATATTTATGCCATGTAGAGAATAAATGACAAAGACCTTTTCCCATAATTTCGAGTGTTGAGGGCTCTTTTGGCTTCTTTCTTTGCTGGTAGGAGGCCATAAAATTGGGGATTTGCATGCTTTTGCCTATAATAACTTTGTGTTTCTATTTGGACACTTGTTCTTAACTCATATAAGTGCACAAAATAAATATGTATATACTATATAGATATGTCGGACGTTAGACAAAAAAGAGCGAGCAACTTATCAATTTAAAATTACGAATGAAAGTGACTCCAACTGAACATTCTAAAAGTCTCAAAATATAGGTTTTCTCTTGATGTTATCCTCAGGTTTTTTGTTTCGTGAAAACTGAATGACCTAAAAAAATATATTTTTTGAAAATGATCGCTTGAAATAAATAGTCAATGACAAAGTTTTCATTAACTAATAATTTGTGTCTAAAAATATTTTCGTGGATGACGAAAATATTTTCTATTCATTCATTTTGAAGGAAATATTTTCCTAATCATTTATGTTGAGTGAAATATACTCATTTTAAAGATATCAGACTTCTGTTATGCATTCGAATGTATCAGAGTTTTGCATTTGTCACACAGTTAGTCTGCTCAGAAGTACAAAATGCATAATGCTATTGTCGAGCTTGAAGACTTCTTCGGCCCTTTTACGTAGACCCTATCATCTTGTGGAGTTTTGAGAGGCCCAAAAAGCCCAATCTTCAGATAAATCATGCTCATTTGCTGAAAATGTTCATCCAAATCCATGCCTATTTTAAGATGACAGCTACTATTAATAGTACAAATGGGAAATAAATCATCATTATAATGTAATCAACCAACCAAGTGACCATTTTCAATCACAAAGACGTGACTAATATGCAAGTCGTTTAAGTTTTCATCTTTCTGTTTCTGTTTCTTTTCTTTTTCTTCCTTTTTTTTTTTTGGAAAAACGACATTAATAAAAAAAAACCCACTACTTGTGATTGCTTTTTCGATCTTTTCTTTTTTTAAAAAAGAATTCTTATTCGAGACAAATATAGAATTGTATGACTAGAAAAAAAAAATTTAACTATTTTGGCCCATTTACTTTGCAAGCTACGGAATGTTTGGTTCGAATTTATTCAAAGAAACATGTGGAATTTAATGTATGATAAAGTAGAGCACTCGCACATGGAATTTAATGTATGATAAAGTAGAGCACTCGCACATGATGGAGCTACGGTGACGGGTTCATCTCATGGGTAATTGCTGTTTCGTTTGTGCCTTAAACTAAACATTCCGATAGAGGATGAGGTAGGCCCCGACCCCCATTTAAACCATTTTTCTTGAATAAAAACACAAGGCTTATGAACACATTATGGAAAAATTACGAAATATTATTTTCGACTTTATTACCCCTATCATGTACTATCACCACATTAACAAGAAAAACCTATAATTGTCATCCTCATTTTTTTTAGAATGAATTTCATATTGCATTTCTTACCCAGACTTAATTTACAAAATTGCCATTTTATTTTCCAAACTACCTTCACCTAGAACGCCCAACGCTCATCCCACACTCTCTCCCCCCACGCACCCGCACCGACCACCAGCCATGATCGCCACAAGTACTGTACTGATTGGGATGTGGAGAGAGGGGCGAGAGCGAGGGCATCGTCTCCGTTGACGTTAGCGTCAGGGCTCTTGTCAAGCAGCAACTCAACGTTGTCGAGTAGTTCTATATCGTCATTTTCGCTACATTGTGTGTGGAAGGGAGAAAGGGCCGGAAAAAAAAAAGAGTGGGAAAAAATATATATATATATATATGTATTTTGTAAAGGCTAATGCCAGCAAAAGCAATGTAAATTGATTTTTTGTATCACAATAATTTCAAGGAAGCTAGCGGTGGACGGTCCTTTGCGGCTGGCAAATAGCAATTAAAAAGAAAAAAAAATGGGGGGAATTGTGAAAAAAAAAGAAAATGTTATGGCAATCATAACACGGCCAGGACTGTATATTAATACCTTTCTTATGGGGCCGCGCTTTTTCCTCTGCTTCTTTGGCTAGAACACTCCATGACACAATATTTTGACCATTTTGCCCTTCATGGGTCCCACGCATTTGATATTTCTGCTCCCTTGTGGTTCCTTCTTTTCTTTTCTTGTGGGTCCCAATTTTCTCTTCATCTTCTTCCCCCTCTTTTCTGTCTCTTGCAGGCAATTATCTTCCTTCGATGCTTTTTTTTTTTTTTTGTAAAGCCCGGTATCCACTGACGGAGTTGAGGAGGACGTAGAGAAAGAGAGAGAGAGAGTCGGGGTGTAACGCCACCTCAATAAATAAATCAATAAAGTAAAATAAATTTAAAAATAATAATAAACATCCCAGCTCGAAGCTCCAATTCAATTTTACACAAGCTTCTTCAACATTTTCAAGGGAAAAGGAAAAAATAGTAAACAACCTAGGCCAAAACACCACGTCCAAAAACGGAGTGACGCAGAGAAACAAAAATTTCTCCGCCTTGGTCCTTCAAGAAAGAGAAAATGAAGGTTGTATCAGAAAGCAATGAAGATGCAGTACTCCGTAGGAAGTTTTACGACTGCGGTCTCTTTTCGCCATAGAATATCCCAAATGCAGTTGTTCTAGCCCACTATATACTGTTGTCTCAGATTGCTTTGATTCTGAAACAAGTTCGCTGATGTGTTTACCGAACACTGCCCATTCACGAACGCACAAACGGAAACTTGAACGGCTCCGTCACCATCCTCTTCTTCCTCATCCATATTCAACAGTAAGGTTTCCCTTTTGCCCTGTCTAAGATTTTCATTGTCTCACGAGCTTCATTGACCGTGTCGTCTGGATCGCGTAGTGCAGAGGGTTTCTTTATTGATCCTGAGACTCATCTTTTCGACAAGACATGAGACTGTGTCTAAGAATCAATGGATGAAGAAGGGTTACGGATGAAATGATTCTTCAGCAATGAAGTTCACTACCTCTTGCATTCGTACTTGGCAATGCCTTAACTCCCTGTCATGGCAGTAGTATTTACTTAAGGGAAACAAAGATTAGATCAAGATGTAAAGAAACTGTTCGACCCTCGCCACAGACCGGAACCCCAACTGTGGCTCGACCATCAGCACTGGCTCCGTTAGTTATGGCAGATTCAGAGCGATGCGGAGGTCCTGAGCCTAGAACGCGTGTGAGCCACGCAGAGCTCCAAGCCTTAGAGAACGCGTCGCTAGAGACGCGGCTCTTCTCCGCCATGTCGCCGCCCTCAAGGCGGTACCATAGCAGAGCCAACGACGGTCCGGCGAATCGCAGACTGGCACACTGGAGAGGTCAAAGCAGACGCTGCCTAGGGAGGCCTCTCCTGGTGAGTCCCAAAAGGAGATCTCAAGCACGGAACCTCACCAACTCAGGCTCTTTGTGGCCTCACAACCCTCACGATACCATCCTCTGGACTCTCCTCAACTCCACCCGAGGATATCACAATTCACAAAAAGCATGGAAGGAAGATAATTGCCTAAAGGAGGAAAGGAGGAAAGACGAGAAAGGAAAGGGGCTTTTTTCCAAATTAGGGTTCAAAAAAAAATTATTTACAAAAATAGGGCAAAAAAAAAATTATTTACTCATTTGGGGCCGTGCGGCACTATTAAAGTGCCGCTCGGCCCATGCGGCCCAGGGCCCGCGCGCGCAACAGTACCGCGCGCGGGCCCGACTTTTTTTTTAAATTTTTAATTTTCTTTTTTAATTTTCTTTTAAGAAAGTAATTAAAAATAAAAATAATTTTTTCGAAAAATAAAAATAAAATGAAATGAAAATAATTAAAAATAGAAATAATTAAACTAAAAATAAATTAATTAATTTAAAAATAAAAAAATATTTTAAAATAAAATAAAACAATAAAAATTTAAAAAATTTAAATGATAATTAAAAATAAAATAATTGACAATAAAAATAATTTTTTCGAAAAAATAAAAATAAAATGAAATGAAAATAATTAAAAATAGAAATAATTAAATAAATTATTTAAAAATAAAAATATTTAAAATAAAATAAAACAATAAAAATTTAAATAATTTAAATAATAATTAAAAATAAAATAATTGACAATAAAAATAATTTTTTCGAAAAATAAAAATAAAATGAAATGAAAATAATTAAAAAATTACAAATGGAAAAATAAAATAAAATTATTAGAAAATCGAAATAATAAAAATAAAATATAATTAAATAAATTAATTTAAAAAATTTGAAAAAAATGGAAAATTAAAATAAAATAAATAGAAAATCGAAATACATTTTGTAAATACAATTTTTTTCTTTTGTAGCTTATTTTTATAACATAATTATTGATAATTAATTGAAAAAATTTATTAATATGAATGTAATTATTTTATGAAGTATGTAATTTATTTTTACGTAAATAATTATTTTTATGAAGTAATGTAAATAAATAAATTAAAAATAAATAATTATTTTATGAAGTATGTAATTGTATTTACAAAATTTATTTCGATTTTCTAGTTATTTTATTTTATTTTTCCATTTTTTAAAAAAATTTTAATTTATTTATTTAATCATATTTTATTTTTATTATTTCGATTTTCTAATAATTTTATTTTATTTTTTCATTTTTCATTTTTTTTAATTATTTTCATTTCATTTTATTTTTATTTTTTGAAAAAATTATTTTTAATGTGAATTATTTTATTTTTAATTATTATTTAAATTATTTAAATTTTTATTGTTTTATTTTATTTTAAATATTTTTTATTTTTAAATTAATTTATTTAATTATGTTTACTTTAATTATTTCTATTTTTAATTATTTTCATTTTATTTTATATTTCGAAAAAAATATTTTTATTGTTAATTATTTTATTTTTAATTATCATTTAAATTTGTTAAATTTTTATTGTTTTATTTTATTTTAAAATATTTTTTATTTTTAAATTAATTTATTTAGTTATTTTTACTTTAATTATATCTATTTTTATTTATTTTCATTACATTTTATTTTTATTTTTCGAAAAAATTATTTTTATTTTTAATTATCATTTAAATTTTTAACATTTTTATAGTTTTATTTTAAAATATTTTTATTTTTAAATTTAATTAATTATTTATTTTTACTTTAATTATTTCTATTTTTAATTATTTTCATTTCATTTTATTTTTATTTTTATTTTTCGAAAAATTTATTTTTATTTTGAATTATTTTAGTTTTAATTACTTTCTTAAAAGAAAATTAAAAAAATTTAAAAAAAATTTAAAAAAAAAAAAAGGTCGGGCCCGCGCGCGGCACTATTGCGCCTCGCGCGGGCCCTGGGCCGCACGGGGCCCGTGCGGCACTATGACTATCGCACGGACCCCGAATGGGTAAATAATTTTTTTTTTTATCTTATTTTTGTAAATAATTTTTTTTTAACCCTAATTTGGAAAAAATCCCTGCATGTGCGCCCCGTAAAAAAAAAATTGAAAGAAAGAAACCTAACTCACGGTAGCTCTCGAATAGATGCTGAATAGTGGGACCCATGAAGGGTAAAATGGTCAAAATATTTTGTTAATGAGTGTTTTAGCTAAATGAGCCTAATGAGGAGTGGAAGAACCTTCTTAAATAGGTAATTATCTGTTTAGCGCGTCCCTTTCAGCCGCAAGTGGGGGACTGGAAGGGACGCGCTAATAATCTTCTTCCCCGATCGAAGTCAGTCAGCAAATCGGTGGATGCTGCCAACACTCCTCTCGCACATCAATCAATCGGTCAAATGGCACGTCTTGAAATAAAAAAATCGAAAAAAATTGAAAGAAAAATATATAGATAAATGTAAACATGGGGCGTGGGGCCTTTCCAATTAATTGAATAATCATAAATAATTCTTTAAATTGCTTCATTTGAGATCTCGAAATTCCTTAATCATAAGAGGGTATTTCTCGACTCCGAAAAAGAAAAAGATATGATTAATAATTAAAAAATAATTAAAAAAAAAAGATAAACTCCACGTCATTTTGAAGTGACTAAATCAGGTGGAATTGTATAGTAACATCCCGCATTTGAAATGAATCATCAAAATTTCGACTCCCGTGTCGTTTACTTGTTCTTTGCACAATGTCTACAATCAATTCGTTGGCCCCCAACTCCCGATTTTTATGATTAAATAATTGATCAAGATTTAATCACATTTACGTTATTTAGATGTGACCGACACTTCCTTTTCAAAGATAGGATGTATACCTACTTATCAATATCCTGTCTGCATCCATACAACAAGGAAAAGACTTTCTTTCCTCAATAGGAAAATGCTTTATTACATAAATCCCCTCTTTTTTCCGGATGCGAAAAACATATCAAATGAGAAAGAGAAAAAAAATGAATTTTTTTTTTATTTTTTCCGTCATTGGCTTGTGCATTGTGTTAATTACAATATAAGAACTATGGGGCTTTTTAGCACTAATAGTTCGATTCTCTAATTCATTTCATGCAGTTAGTCGCTATTGGCTATGGTCTCGAACCCCTGGCTTGACATTACTAGACGCTCACTGTAGGTACGGCACGCCTCTTCCATGGTGTCTTTTTCCATTTATTAGCTCGTCCACGGGTTTGGTGCTGTGGCATTTATAGGGTGCCACAATCAGGACGATATGTCCCTTTCGCATCATGCTAGCGAAGCCACACCAACAATTTTCCACTGCTTACGATAATGGGTGATTGAAGGATTTGATTTCGCAAATTTACACAAGAGAAGAGCTCGGAGACCGGATCGTAGAAGAACTAAAATTTGAAGGGCTAAAACTTCAATGCACATAAAATGCTCATCAGTTAGTGACTAATTTAGCCCTAGGATATAAGTGCCTCATATATATATATATATATATATATATATTAGGGTTAAGAACACGAAAAACCTTAAACCGGTACACATGTACAAAAATTTACCCTAGATTAATTTTTGGGATATGAAAATTTCCAAACTGGTATGTCTGTGAAAAATTTAACCCAAATTAATTTTTAAGTCATCAAAAATTCCAAACTAATATACATGTGATAAATTTATCCCAAATTGATGTGAATTTCCTGATGGACTTGTCATATTAATTAAATTATTGCCATTTGTCATCCAATTCGGTGGTTTCACAATAAAATATGACAAAAGCTAATGGAGGATAAGTATGTACGAATCTACCGGTTTTGGGTTTTTAATCACCTAAATATTACTTTTGGGCAAATATGTCACGGATGTATTAATTTGTGGTTTGCTATTATCCAAACATCAACTAAGGATAATTCTATTACAGATGTAATACTTTGGGGTATTTCATAGTATTAACCCTATAGATTAGCTTTAGCTTAGTGGAATTCTTTTTTTTTTTTTAAACAGGTCTCCAAATTATCACCGAGTAATGCCTAGACTCATTTTATACTAAATCAAGCCGATCACAAACCAAAACAAGCTTTTCCGGAATTGCTCATCCTTTTCTCCTGTGGTATGAAAGGGATCTGAGGAAATAACCTCATCTTTTACAAATTGACAACCATCCAATAACATGCATACAATAGCCATAAACATCTATAACGAGGTTGTGGTCCACAACGAAGCAGATCGATTAAACAAGATAAGAACTTTTGCCCATTTCTTTCAACAAAACAAAAACAAAGAAAACTCAGCCACACGCTATTTTTGCGTTCACACCCAAAAATATTAAATGACGGGGAAATTTTGAATTCATAATCCTTACTCTTTGATCATAAGTAATCCGATATCGTTCCAAAAGATTAATGTCTTCGAAAATTCCTAGACGTGCATGATGTGATGATGGACCACTTTACAAGCGCACGATGCCGATCACCGGTTCCGGAAAAACATACGTGGTGAATCTCTAGAAGCATAGGAAAATTCAAACGATTCCCAGCACGGCAAGTTGCGAAGCGACGCACTTCTTCTGTTTTATGGTCTTCGCCTTTGTTTTATGGACTCCGCCTCTTTAGTAATGACTAGGACACAAACCCTTCTTCGTCTTCTCGCCTTGGCCTTCGCCCATCGCTACAATATTTTGACTTTGACCTCCTCACCGCCCTCCATCCTTCGCAGGGGGTCACTTACAAAACCCGCAGAATCTCTTCTCTTCCCCCATGCTCTCGTCTTTTCCCGTTCCTTCTCCCGGATTGTAGGAGAAGCTCCCTGCTTCGGGAATGTCGAATTATGGCGCTCTCTCCTTTTGCCTCCGCTTCTCTTGCTTTCTCCTTCTTGCTCTGTCTCAGTCTCAGCCCGACCAGTTCATCTTCCACGGGTTCAACGGCTCCGCTGAGTCCAATATGACCCTCAATGGAGCCTCCATCATCAAGTCCAGCGGAGCTCTCAAGCTTACCAACTTGACGAGCGACGACATCGGCCAAGCCTTCTACGGCTCGCCTTTTCAGATGTTGGCCGAGAACTCCGCTTCCAATGGCTCCGCCGCTCTCTCCTTCAGCACCCACTTTGTGTTCGTCATAAGGCCGCCGAGCTCCGGCGAGGGCGGCTACGGCCTCGCCTTCGTGGTCGCCCCAAAGACTTCCTTCCCAGGGGCCGAGGCCGAGCACTACCTTGGCCTCTTCAATTCCTCGAACGACAGGGACCCGTCGAACCACATGCTCGTGGTGGAGTTCGACACGGTCAACGGGTACGGAGGTAACCTGGACTCCATGGGGAACCACGTTGGGCTCAACCTCAACGGCATGGAGTCGAACGCCACCATGCCAGCGGCCTATAACATGGACGGCACGTCTAACAACGAGGAGATAAAGCTGGAGAGCGGCAAGGCCATTCAAGGATGGATAGAGTATGACAGTTCGAAGCAACTGGTGGACATCACTATATCTCCGATCGATGTGGCGAAACCGGTAAAGCCTCTCTTGTCCGTCCACGTTAACCTCACTTCAATATTTGAGGACAGCATGTATGTCGGGTTCTCTGCTTCGACGGGGACCAAGAGAAGCCTTCACTACGTTCTGGGATGGAGCTTCCGATTGAACGGAACCGCAACTCCACTCAATCTGACTCAGCTTCCTCTGCCTCCGGACCAGACAGATTCAGCATCTTCGTCTTACAAGCCACAGACAATAGCCCTTATTGCCTCTCTATGTGGCATAGCTGTGTGTCTTTTAGGAATCTTGTTCTTCCATACCGTGGTAAAGAAGAGGAGGCAGCATGAGACTCTTGAGGACTGGGAGTTAGATTCCCCGCACAGGTTCAGGTACAAGGATCTTCACCAGGCAACAAAAGGGTTCAAGCAGAGCCAGGTTATCGGGATCGGCGGCTTCGGCGCGGTGTACCGCGGCATCTTGCCGACCAACGGGGGCCAAGTCGCGGTCAAGAAAGTATCTCGAAACTCAATACAGGGAATGAGGGAGTTCGTGGCTGAGATCGAGAGCTTAGGCCGGCTGCGGCACAAGAACTTGGTGAATCTCCAAGGCTGGTGCAAGCGGAAGGATGAGCTCCTCCTCGTCTACGACTACGTGCCTTACGGGAGCCTCGACTCGCTAATCTTCGAGCGGAAGGACGGCTTTATATTGAATTGGGAACAGAGGTTCCACATCATCAAGGGCGTCGCGGCTGGATTGCTGTACCTCCACGAGGAGTGGGAGCAAGTCGTGATCCATCGGGACGTGAAGTCCAGCAACGTCCTGATCGATGCGGAAATGAACGCACGGCTCGGGGATTTCGGCCTCGCGAGGCTATACGAACACGGCAAGATGTCGCATACCACCAACTTGGTCGGCACCATAGGCTACATTGCCCCGGAATTGGCCCGCTCTGGGAAGGCCTCGACGAGCTCGGACGTGTATGCCTACGGCATTCTGCTGCTCGAAGTGGCCAGTGGAAGGCGTCCGACGGATTCGAGCCAATTCCTGCTGATGGATTGGGTGATAGAATGCTATGAGACGGGTCGGATTCTAGACACCGTGGATCCCAAGCTAGGTTCGGCCTTCGATGCCGAGGAGATGGAGATGGTATTGAATTTGGGCCTTGCTTGTTCCCAGTACCATGCCCAAGCTAGGCCTACCATGAGACAGGTGATTCGGTATCTGAACCGGGATGAGCCGGTACCCGTTTTTACCGATGATCCGAGCTCTGCGGGTTCTCGAAGAGCCGACGACATGAGCTTTAGATTATTTGAAGTAGTTTCTTCCGATACAATCGGGATGTCGCACGCGTCGACATTGTCCTACGAGTCATCGTCCGGCCATGCCTTCTCCGCTCCTTTGGGCGGTGGTAGATAAATGGAGCAGCTCAAAGCCTCGAACCTTTCTTTTCTTTTTCGGTAATGGTTCCTGCAATTCTTTTGGTTTCCTTTTGCAGTTAGGACGAGAAAGGTTGACAGAAATGTTTTCGCACGGCCATGTCCGGGGAGCATAGGATAAACTCACTGCACAGACACAAGTGCAACTTAACTCGTCAGAAATTTTCTAGTGTGCATATTTTATAGCAATTACATTTCTCAAATTTACATGCAAAGTCGCTTTCTGGATTCTTCTTTCGAAATTTCTGGCTTACTGTTAGTCACCAAATTCATTCGAAATGTTATCATAAGCGAATGAATCTCGATCCAGAGATTATATAAATACTATGCGAGAGTGCTTCAAAAAGAGATTACTACTTGAATCAAAGCATCTTGCATCGTTTGAACACGGGTCTATTCGCTTTTCATATACGCATATCTTTCTCTATTCATTAATTGAAAATTTTCGAGTTGAAGGTTCTATGTATATGCTCCACATACATAGAAATTTGAATCTCCCTTTTCCTTGGAAGTTTCCACGATGTTGGCGAGGCTGACTTCGGTCAATGAATATGAACTTTGGGCTAAAAAAATAAAAGATAATATTCAAAAAAGAAGTTTCCATATCTCTTATACCAGGCCAGAACTCCAATGATTAAGGTTAATGATATTGTATTATTTTTGTTGAATGTTCAGTGGACTCGAAAGTCTTTCGGCAAGCCAAGAAAGAATCACTCCCAAAAAGTGGTCTGAAAGCTGGGAATTGTTTTTTCAAGTAAACTGGACGATCTGTCGGATTTTCGCAAGAAATGTGCACATTCAGCATACAACCTCTTTTCTTCAAGGAAAAAATTGACATAAACGACCTGAATTTTGGCTCAATATACAATGTCATTTTAAAACTTTTGGCAACCTTGTCAATTTGGGTATACTTTCTAATTCAAAACTTTGAATATTGTCTTGCTTATTTTGCATAAATTGTTGATTGAATTGCATGTCTTGAATATTGTTTTGCAAGATTGAATATTCGGTTACCTTAATTGGAAATTGTGCACGTTAAATTTAGAAACCGAAAATTCTAAATATATCTCGCAATATATCTTCTACTTGCCTAGTCTGAAAATTGTGATTTTTCTGAAACATTATTGGGAGTCTTGGTGATAATATGATTTATTCAAAAATCTTTTCAATATATCCAAGATATTCAAGATATCAAAAAAATAAAATCAAAATGTAATCGATTGGGAAGATTTCCTAATTTGCAATCGCATGCATGGAAATAAGCCTATTGTCATGCTTGAGATAGAATTATTTTTATAGCAGATATTTTGAATTTTTAGAGTCGATTTGTTAGGCTTTAGATTGAAACTTAATTCGAAAAAAAAAATAGCTGTTATTATCTTTTAACTGAAAGATTTGTGACTTGAAATTCATTTATAAAAAAAATCAATAAAAATAGAAAATTCAAAAAAAAATCTCGTGGCTCATGTTTTAGTTTCATCTTATAAAATCATAAAAAAAAACTCAACAAAAAGGAATGCACCTTTGAGCCTTAAGCCAGGATTCATCAAGAATTGCCAAATTAAATATTTTCATGAAAGTGATACCGAAAGAGTGTTGATAGAAATATTAGTGTAGCTAAATCTCCTAACTCATTAATCACTAGTTCGTAGGAATAAAATATTTTTCTCGATACTTTATTTTTGTGTTTAATCAATGTTCCCAAAATGATGAGTAGTGGCTCCAAAATTTAAAATCTTTTGCTTAATAGTCACTTGAACCATAAGTCACGGCTTGGTAGAATTTGTGCTCAGTTAATTAATCTAATTGATTAATTGAATAATCTATTAATCTAAAATTGGAAATCTGATTTTTAGGTTATGACACCGCCCAAAACATTTATTGAACATGTTGAAAGGATGTGCATTATTGGACATCATTAATGATATTTTATTATGACTTGATTAAGTTTATGTATTTGAAACTCTGAGCTCATTTATGTGTGTTTCAGATATATCATGTTTCAACTTAGTATACATTATGGAAGTAGATAAATGTTTAACAAGATAGTCTCCAACAAAGACATTATAGTTGGACCATTACTATATTTCTTATTTGTGAATCGTGATAAGTAAAAAGATATAGTTGTAGTACATAGAAGGGACTGTGTGATTAACGACACACAACCACTATGACTGGCATTATTCTTCTTTACTTTATTGTGATTATGATGTGATGGCCAATTAAAAAAAAGTTTTAACATGATGTTATTGTGCACATTATGGTATCATTAAACCATGAAATGAAACTCATATTAGCCTAGTGGGATAATGTAAAAATAAATGTGGCTGATATGATGTTATTTATAATGATTTAATAATTTTTCGTGTTATAATTAACTTATATTGGTTATGAAGAGATACAATTGATAAGGTGCAAATCTAATGTGCATTGATGGAAGCTATCTCTTGGATAGGGTTTTCTTTTGAAAAATCAAGTTTGGTCCTCTCTCCAACCCCAACAAATAGATGTAACATAAATAATATAATAACGTACAATTGTCTCTCTCCATTAGAAATAATGTAAAGCACAAATGACTAAGTAAGAGAAATCAGGTTTTCATTATCTCTATTTTCTGACATAACAATCAACGTTTGAAGGTTATGCTATGGATAAAGCTTTGCCTTCATCTTTATCGTTCACGAAGATCATGAAGATCAACGATTACTGTGATGATGAATTTTCATGTAGTTTACACAAAGTTCTTACATGATGATGTGGATTTTTATATGCTAAGTTGGATCTTTAAAAATGATGAGTCAGACATATCCATCTTTTAATCCAACTACTTTAGAAAAGGAGGGGAAAAAAAGTAGGGAGCTAACATGTCCATCATTATTTGAAGATATGGATTATTATATCATGGTCTAAAATGAATATTTTACTTTGATATTTCACCTGTGACGTTTTTTTTTTTCATCTACCATTCAAGCCCAATAGTTTGGGAGCAAAGTCAACAAATTTTGTTACCTTAAATCAACAAAAGTACGACATTGAATATTTTCATAAAGTTTAGGGACTAGATCAAACATTTACTAATGGTTCAATAATCCCATTAAATATATTAAAAGTCTAGATATGATATTGAAAATTAGATCAAAGTTCATGGATCATTTGCGCCATTTTCCTGTACTTTCTATTGGTAACCCGGTCAGGAAAATTATACAAAAATTCTTAACCTTATTGCATTTTGGCTAATTTAATTAAAAACCTTTCGATTTTGCCAAAAAACTTGACGCTTTCTCAATTAATTTCATTTAGTCATTTTTAGCCAAAAATCACTAATGTGGATGTCAGACATCCTATGTGGCACAGGTCACGCCAACGTGGATAACTTTTATAATTTTTTTTGAAATATTATGAGTTAATTTTTCTTTTTTCTTTTGTCTTTCTTTCTTCTCCTCTTTTTTTTTTGGCCAAGCCTAGCGAGGGTCACTGGGCTTGTCCACATCAACATTGAAAGTTCTACAAAGCACCACAAACATCCAAGTTAGCAATTTTCAATTAAAATTGACTAGATAGACCCAATTGACAAAGTGTAATAAGGTTATAACTCAATTGACAAAATTGAAAGGTTTATCGACTGGACTAGTCAAAATGCAATAAGTTTAGGAATTTTTGAACAATTTCTTCGTAACTCACCCTTTTCACATATTTTAAAATATGAGGAAAATGATGTATGAGAATTTAATTAACTATAACGTAATGCGATGTAATAGATGCTGAGAAGTTATGCATATAAATAAGCAATTAAAATCTTAGAATCATAATTAAATAGTGAATAATTAGAGGAGAAAGAAGAGAAGTAATGTATAACAAATGGCCTGGTGAGAAGAAGACCTCTAATATTGCCAACTAAGCAAGACGACTATCTTTCATTTCTAAGTTCTAAGAATATTCACTTTGATAATACATTTAATTCTATTGTGCAAATAGATAACTTCTACCAGTTAGTGCGAAACTCATGTAATTTGCATTGTGATGGAAATTTCGTTTTAAACCACTTTATAATATTACACATGCACCTCTGATTTCTAGAGTTTCATAGATTAAAAAAAAGTCAAGAGTTGGGGTTTTCTAAGCTTAAAACCATAAAAAGTACTAAATTAGTAAACCCGTGAAAAATCTACTCTCCATTAGGCTCCATCTAACATCCTAGCTGACGCGAAAACATATGTTACCACAAGAAATTTGAGATTTTTGTGACACGAGAATGAGTTTGGGAGTAAATGCAGCATGAGTGTACCAACTTAAAATGTTTTTGGTATTAAGGGTACATTTATCTCGCGAAAAAATAAATGATTTAAAAAATATTTTTTTTAAGTGATTACTTGTCTAACATTTTTTTTTTAAAAGTGATCGCTTGTATAACTCGAAATAATTAGTTTATGAAAAATGTAGTCAATATCAACAACCAGCTATGTTCAAATTTCTTTGTGAACGATGAAATAATTCTCATTTATTCATTTTTGTAAATAACACAAGTACTCATTTTTAAAAAAATATTCTCTAACTCATTCATTTTTCGCAGATGAGATGAAGCCTAACTCTTTATTCTCATTATCCACAATAAGTTACAACGATACTTTTCCTGACTTGCTTTCACGAGGCCAGGGAAAACAAGGCACATTACATGGGTCCAGGCTTCTACTACAAATGCCAATCAGGACAATGGCTTTATTTAACTAATTGATAGCTTGGGGGCACCAATCGGCACCAGTCAATGTTTTTATTAATATCTCGTACCTACGGCGTGGAATAGTAGTCGTCCCTCGTCGAAGTCGGACCATACCAATTTTTGCCCAAATGAATGGGAAATTCATCACAACGGCGGTCGGCCTGTTCTGTCACGAAGTGTAGATCAATCACAATCATTAGTTAGAGAAAATATTCAATAGTTTTAAAATGTGTCACTTTCGTTATTGATGTGGCGCATATTAATGTCTACTTGAAATTCAACACATGTCCAAATCGACGTGAAATTCAAGGTAATTACTTGTATTTAGTGTTTAAGCTGGATTTCGACGGCGGCGGTCGGCCATGGACAACCGCTCGTCCACAGATTTGGCAGTGGTGGCTCGAGTGGGCTGTCCAAAGATCTAGAGATGGTTATTCCAGATACCGACGGTCACGAACTATGAGCTCAAAAGAAACGATACAAGAAACAGAGTTTAGGTTAGATCTGGACAGGCAATGGGCAAGCCACCGAGATGATGGAGGGTTGCCACATGGTGTAGGCAAGGGTGTGCAAGACTTGGTCTGTGGACTAGTTGCCTCACCTATCATTAACCAATAGCGTCACCGGTCAAATTTGGTCCGTTGCATCTTCGTACCATCGCCATGACTCCATTCTGGCCCGCGAACTTCCAAATCTAGCAGTATCAACTTGGCCATGAGCGACGGTGGTAGGCTTAGACATTGCTACGGCAACTTCACTAGGGCTACGGCAAGGAAGGGTCAGGCTCAATTGACGTAATATCGAGTTAGGACTAACGGCATTGAATTGGTATTAGTTCTTCCAAGTCCATAGCTTGCACAATGTTGGAAAATCCATTCACATACGACGAATTCTAAGAAAATTCTATCAAGCGAGGGAGTCGCCATTATCTTATTGGGGCCGGCTAGGATCTAAGTGAGATTTTATGCTACGAAGATCTAGGATCGTGATTTGATTACACTAATTGTTTAAACTAATGTCTTTTCAATACCTGATTAATTGTCTACATGCAATCTTTTCATCAAATTAAAAGTCCTAAAGTTCTCGCCCACTAAGATTCCATGTGATATCATCATCATCATCCTAAAATGTAATCTAATCATTTAAGAAAAACAAGCAAATCTTGACCTAAAGCAATATAAAAGAAACAGGTTCATCTAAACAGTGATAAAAGAATAATTATAGATAGAGTCTACTAAGTTAATTTAATCCGTGGTAAAAAAAAAAAAAAGAGCATGACCTTGTTATTAAGCCTCAGGACAAATTGAGTACAATTTTTTATATGAAAAAAATTAACCTACCTAAAACGGAGTTATAATCAAAGGTTGTTCACCAGAATCCCTAAGCTAAACGTATTTTAACAAAATAAAACAAAGCTACAACTGGTAATAAAATCTAACAACCTAATCAAAGTCTTTAGTTTCTAACCAGTTTTCAATTTTTCAAAAATTTTTTTAAAAAAAGGTTTTCTTTTGCCCCATGCACCAGATTAAAATTTGCACATCCAATTTTCGAAGTTTTTTTATTTTAGATTTTCGTATTTTAGATTTGTTTTTTAATTTTATTTCTGGGTAATGGGGAATTAAAGTAAGCCAAGCCCAAGTCAAGTGCGCCCTTGTTAAGCCCATCTTCTGAAAAGTCTACACTAAACTCCAATCTCCTTTTCGCTCTGATTATATTTAGCCCATTTTCATCAGACCAACATCAAACCTGAATCCATCCACACCCATTCACATTTTCTTCATTTTCTTTTCTAATTCTTTCTCTCATTTCCATTTTTACCCTCTTTTTTTTTTTTCGAGCTCAGTCCATCGTCTTTCTCAAGCCCAGAAATTCCCCAGTAGGGTAGTGTGGTTTAGGGGTTACGAGCAAGAGTCGCAGTAAAGAGGCACAGGAACACCCAACCCCACGCCGATTCCTGGGAAGCCCTCGGGTCCAACCCATTGGCTTATGCCAAAGTTAAGTCTAGATACCTTAAATTGCCTCTTTAGTACGATGAAAGTGCTGTTTGCAAAAAAAAAAAGCCTAATTAGAAGTCCTTAATAGTGAACTCACAATGCAGAGCATCACTACTAGGAGCTGTGACTACATACAGTCAAAGTGATGAAGGCTCCATTTGTTTCGTGAAAAATGAGTAATTTAATAATGTTTTTTAAAAAAACAATCATTTTTGCTGCTTACAAAAATTAGTGAATCGTGGTTTACATAAATATTTAGAAAATTATTGTCGGCAATGACAAAAACTTCTGTTGACTAATCAGATCATTTTTAAGAATTGCAATTGTTCCATTTATGGGTCAATTTGAATTTACCTTTTCTCAATTGGATGGGCTAACAGCTACGCTTCAAAATTCATCGAGTTCTTTTATGTGTATATATATATATATATATATCTTTGTCGCAGTGAATGGGTTGAGATGTGAAAATTCCAGGCCGAGGATTCAAGCTAAGCGAGTTGACCTCCCTTCCTTTGTTTAACCGTTTAATTGTTTGTAATTAAATTTGTCGACTAAAATTCGGATGTTGACAACTTTCATTCGGCAGGCCTACGCATCCAAAGCGCAAATCCCTGAAATAGCCTGAGTTCGTTTAGCTTCCCCAATGAGCCTGCAAAAGCTTCCGTTTTCAAAGCTTACGTCTGCTCTTTATCTGTTTTTGGGTTAAGAACTGTCGGATACTACCAATCTCATGACATGCTCCATTATCACTTAGTAAAACTCGAAAATTTCTGCTCTTCAAGTGAAAATCTGAGGACTTTATTAACTCATGAGATGCCACTAAGAAATTTAGATCAGCATGGATTGATGTCGATATGTGTGTGTGTATATTCGTTCTTCATGAGATTAATCTGCAAAATACATTTTTATGACAAGGTTGAAGTTCATCCCACTGTCTCGCATGCAAACGGCGCAAAGGCAGGATGCTTTTAGTAGGGATGCCCCTAACGATTGCATGAAAATATGCAAGAGTGCAGATAAGAGAAAGATCCACGAGCATGGAATCAAAAGACCTGAAAATGACTCAACAAACCACCGATTTAGTGGCTAAATAACTGGAGAGATGTCCATATCCCCAAAGGCCCAATGAACATTCCAAATGCAACCTAAAATCTTCCCACTCCCAGATGACTCGCATCCCAAAAACAATCGGGAGCTCAAGGACTAACATTCTAGACCATATGACACTGGACACTATAATTTTTGAGTTCCCATGAAGATTTTACTGACTAGATGAAGCTTTCCACTTGAGAAGAATAGAAGTCAAACGAGCTTAGGCAACTTACTCCTCATCATGAGACCATAATGCGTCCAATAATCCCCTGGGTCCAAGTTGCTGTTTCCTTGAGCTGCTCGTCATCAGATTGAAGACACTCACCCAAGAGATCAATCAAGAATGCACGGTCTTTAAACAGTAACTTTATGTTGGACCCCAGGGCATCTGCGAGATCACCTGTCACTGCAACTGCAGCCTTTGTGACAGATTCATCCCTGTAAAAGGCATAAAAAAATTGAATCTTCTGAACTGAATAATATTTCACACATAAATTCAGCAAAAAAGATCAATAAATAATTACCTTTGCCTGTCCTTGAAAACCAACTCAATGAATTGCAGGAGATGTGATGCGTATGGCAACATCACCTCAGACTTTGAATCCTTGAAGCCCTGGAGAATTCCAGAATAAGCTTCAAAAATGCTACACTTGAGCTGATAACCATATTCCAGCAACTCTTCATCATCCATGTCCATCTGGGCACAAATTTCCGCAGCTCCTTGCATCATTGGCAGTGCATAGCAGATGTATTTCTCAAAGCGATGTCCGATTGCAAGAGCAACATCACCAAAGCAAGAGAAAATGGGAGGCTTAACAGACCGGTGCAGTACATCACTGCGGAGATCATTGAGAAGGAGCTCCATAATCCCATCACAAAATGGAAGCACCTTGTCCTCCAAGGCACGGCAAATATCACCAACAACACCCACAGTAATTGCACAGACCTGATATTCCTCAAAGTTCTGCAATCCCATCTCCAAATACTTGTAGAACTCTTGCATATATTTCAGAAAGTCTGCACCTGTAGCATAAGCAAGTGCACCAATAGCAAGCATAGCTTCTTCATGGACCGTAGAGCTGTGGCAGGCAAAAACCCGAAGGAATAGCACCATAATCTGATCTGCATACTGTGGTATTATGTGTTTTGTTTCATCAGTGTTACTTAGTCTCTGAATAATGACCTGAAGAACACCACAGAGAGAAGCCTGCAGATCACTTTGCTTTTCTCTATCATCTAATGACACAATTTGGAGCTCAAATGTTTGTGCCAACTTATTCATGATGGCAGGAAGGAGCTGCGCTATAATTTGAGATGCTTCGGCAATATTGGCACACCTAACTACCTCATTGATAGTTTCATATGCAGATGACCGGAGCTTGGCATCACCACTATCCTTGCGATCAGCAGTTGCAACAAGACGGGTCATGATGTCTGGAAGGTATGGCGAGAGAAGTGAAGCACTTGCTCCGGCATCTTCAAACCCCTGGGCAAGGTAATAAATTGCCCCACAAGCCTTCTTTGCAACAGTGGGCACATCCTGTAGACTATCCAACAATACTTTAACAACCATTGGGAGATTTCCAGGAGAGAGTACTGAAAATCCATTGGCTGGACTATGCAACAACTCAAAAATGCGCGTGAGTGTCCACGCGGTTGTATCGCGGACATGATTGTTCTCGTCCTTCATCAGATTAAGGAGGAAATCGAAACCTGCATTAACCAAAGGAGAGATCTTCTCAAATGTTGGCCCATCAAGGATTGAGCCAAGAGCATATGTGGCAGCTTCACGACTATGCCAATCCGGCTTCCTTATGTTATCCTCCACAAAAGGGATCACAAGAGGAACAATGGGATCTCCTACAGTTCTAGAAACAAGACCAAGACATGTTCCACCAGCCATAGATATATTCCAAATGCTATCTTCCTGATCCTGATCCTCTTCCTGCTTTAGCAAAGTCTCCAGCAGCATGGGAACTAAGGCAGGCAGAGCTTTCTCAATGAACCGTGCATGAGGAGACCCAGAATCTGCACTTTCAGAGCTCTCAAACTCTTGAAGCTCTATTTCTTCATCGCAAATAGAACTCCAAAACTCGACAGCTTGAAGTGCAACCTCCTCAACATCTCCTTTCACTGCATTTGATGTGAGTTCAAATAAAGTCTGCATATAAGGTTCAAGCACCTCATAATATGTTGAGGCGATAGAAACAAGACATTCAAAGGCTGCCTTCCTAATCTCCACCTCCTTGGACAGAGCAGTTTCACATACCACCTTCATTATGTAGTTCCGTTCCATCTCATTTTCAAAGTTAGACTGAGCAAAGCCTAAAGCATTACACAATGCCCTTGTTGCAGCAAGGCGAACTTCAGGACTGTGCTCAGCAAGATTCATACCTTGAACAACAGCAGTTAGAACAGTGTTTACTTCATCTTGCACCAGATCTTGATCAGATATCTCTTCACATACAAATCCAAGAGTCTCTAACGTTGCCTGCTTAAGTGACGAAGGCTGATCTCGCTGAGTCATATTGTTTAGCAATGTTGCTATTAACTCTGGCCACTGCTTTTGTGGTATCTCAATAGAGGCAATTTTAGCAATTACTTGAGCAGAAGTGTGCCATGCCTCTTGTGCAGATGAACCAAGGGTCCTTAAAAGCAATTCTTTTATCTGAGATTTAATCACAACCTCAATCCCCATCCATTGCTGGACAAGAATGCTTTTCCTGGTAGCATCTTTGGCATCCAAAGAGTTCTTAAGAATGATACCAGCCAACCGACGGGATTCAGTAGGCTTCTCATTATTTGAAAGCTCAAACGACAATGATAGAAGAAAAACAGGCAAGTTCTGCTCTTGAAACTGCCTAAGACTGGTCTCTGCCTCAGTTCTAACTCTTGCATCAGCTGATTGAGCAGATAACAAAATCTGAGTAATTTCCATGGCCATAACTTCCCAACCTAGAAATCCACAAATGTTTTATAAAAGGCACAAAACTACGTCAGATCTGACCAGACGCTAAACAGAAGAGAAAAGAAGGGTACAAATTGAACTTGCTATAGGTTCAAATAGACACACATAAAACAAGAGTCTCCAATAGAGCACAACATATAATTTAAATAAAGAGCAAAAGCAAGGATGGATTAACTACAACCTCCAATTACTGCAAATCCAATAGATACCGATAATGAAACAAAATCAACTATGGACTAAGAAAATTAAGACGAAACCTTCCCATAATGATAAAATTTAAAAAGGAACTCTCTATTAAGGAACATTATGTATGTCCTTACATGTCTCCTTTTTCTGTTTCTTAGACGTAGAATCAATATTATTCACATGTCCTACAGAGAAAGTTAAGTCATCTAATTTGCTAATTGAATTGAATCTCGAACGAAAAGCAGAGAAATGGCGACACACAGAGGTTATCTGTTCAACTGAGCCAAAGCAGGTGGGCATACATAGATTTCCCAGACAGAATAAACACAAACGCCCAATGAAACATAACACTTCAGCAGTTGAAAACAGACCTAGTCCAAAAAACAGGTTAAAAATCAATGCATTCTGGTGACAATCTATTCTCAATCGGTTCTCAGGGTCACCATTTCCCATCAATCTTACTCCCATCCACAGATCGTATTCCCTTTCGTCTTTGCAGATGAACCACAAGCAGATAAAACTGAAGAAAAACAGACCATTCGGAAACAAACTCAACCTCGAAATCCAGTCAAAACACCCTCCCTACTCAAAACCAACTCCATGCACCACCGGAACCCCAGCTTAAAGACCGACAGGATAACCGACACAAACGATCTAAAGACTCTACCGAGCTCAACGGAGCTCCAGACGAAGTCCAAATCAACAAGGCGATTCGCGCTCCTCCCACTCCTAACAGAAACGCTAAACCCTAAATCACCAACCGAAAAAACCCAAAGCATCATCGCACACGCTCTAAACAGCCGGAAAGCTCGGATAAGTTGCAGATCAATGCGAAATCCATACCTCGCGCTCAAAGAAACCCACCGGAATCGAACGAGCTCAACACCGCGAGCAAGGGGTTCCTCCTCGCTGCCTCGCTCTCGAAGAACTCACCGGCCGCCGCGCCCAGCTATTGCTTCCCGAGGAAGGCTCGCTTCCAGAGAGAGAGAGAGAGAGAGAGAGAGAGAGAGAGTTGAAGGGACAACGGCGATGGCGTGTGTATTTGTAGATGTACGGCGATTTATACAGAATAAAGCTTTTCTTCGGGCGAAATTTTTCGAATGGCTGCAAGAAGCGGGAGCGACCGTGTGAAGGACGTGCGGGCAGATGCTGATGAGCTGCCCGCGCCTGCCCGGACCAAACCCTAGAGATTTGAAATCTTCCCACGTGCGAGGGCCTCAAAGTGCGGAGGCCTTTTGCAATGGGCCCCCATTCCGGGGGTCATTGCAGAAAAGGCCATCTAATCACAAGTTTTTGCTTTTCAGCCCAGGCCCATATAATTGTAAGATATTCACCGGTTCTCGGCCTGGTCCGGTTCTTTTGCTCGCCCCTGTTAGAGAGTGTTAAGCGAATAGGCTCGATGCGCGCTACGCACGCCACGTGTCTGGGATTGGATGGTTACAACAGTTGGATCCTTTGTCTCGACAAATTGTTCTTGCTTCCTATTAATTGTAATTCGTAATCGTTATGGAATCGAAGTTGGAAATTTGATTTCTCATTCGTGAAAAGCGAAAATATCATATTTCTCTGCCTTCTCTTCTTGCCGGCGACAATGAACGACCCGACCCACCGATTTGCACGTGAGGATCTATGGTGAGAGAGATGGTGTGACGACGGTGGAGAGAGGGAAGTGGAGAAGAAGGATTGTGGCTGCGACGGTTCTATATGAGGTTCAGTAGAGTTACGTCAGCCCTAGCTCTTTTAGCAGTGGAGAAGTGAAGGAGAGGGTTTCCGGAATGCAACGGAGGAGGTGGCGATAGGACTCTGAACAATCTAGGCCTACTATATATACATCTATATATAAACCTTAATTATTAATTAGAGTACCAAACTCCTCACGATCATTCTCGAAACCCTAATTCATCCCACGCACCGAGTTATTTATGTATGAGTTAGGATTCAAAACTAAGTTTGTTAAGGCCTTTGTTTTACTTCTTCGACAATACACACAATACATTTGACAAAATGTCACTTAGAACCGATAACATGATAGTTCTTCAAATGTCACGACTAGTTTCGTGGATCCATGAGGAGCCGGACCAGATCGGTGGTTCGTTTTCTGGATGGATCCAGAACTCAATGGGCCGTTCTCACGAACCAGCCCTTAGTGGGCAGTTCCTAGTTCCAATGTGGGAACCAGCATACCTTGGAACTAATAATTCCTAAGTGTCAGGGTGCGGAAGTGAGGAAACAAGATCGAGTGAACAATAGAAAGTCACAAACTTGCAAGTGGATTGAAACTGGAAAGAGTCCAAAGCCCATCAAAATCCATATTTAATCGGGCTTTACTACTACGATTGAAATATATTTTTTACATTTTATTAATCAATATGACGATTCAACTCATTAAGTATGGGTTATAAAGCAAGTTCATAACTCATTTTGACACCTCATCTGTTCATAAGGCTTGCTCAAGAATTGATGGTAAGAAACATGATCGATAAACTACATTGAATAAACTGAATTGTAAGATAGATGACTCGACCAATTGAACATCGAGCATTGCATACTTAAGGGTTGCTTTCGCACGGCGATTCCCAATTCACTATTGGTTAAATTTGATCTTGAACTGCACAGTCTAATATCAGTGAGAAACTGAACCCTCCTGGCCATTGCAGTTCAAAAGACGGTATATATACATGCTATCATCTCTCAAATTTTCTACCAAAAATCAATGATAGATGCGGAGAATCCTTACGTTGTTATTACATCGTAAGGCATAACAAATTTATCAGATCGAATCTAAGGCGACGTTTACACGATGCGCCATAATAGTTTCATTTTTGCTGTTACTTAGTGCGCTCCCGTGCTCTGGTGTACAACTCGAGTGTCTCCATGTGGTCGGGGTCGAGACAAAGGGCCGCTTCGCAGTCGCTCAAAGCGGCGCCGGTATTGCCCATGGAGTCGTGGAATGCCGCTCGGAGATGAAGCAGCTGCAGATCGGGTATGAAGTTGATTGCCTTCGTGAGCTCTTGGACTGCTTCACCTTCCTTATGGTCATCCATTAAAACTGCATCAAAATTTCAGCATATATTCTCTAAGTCAAGAAGGAATCCATCGACCGCTACAATCCGAGTTCATAGAGAACTGATCGTTATGAGAATGTTCGATAATATCGACTCACTTGCTGCTCTGTATCTGTATGGATATGTCCGGACCGGGTCCAGCTGAGTCGCCATCGCGAGGTCGCTCCTCGCCATGTCGCGGTCGCAGTACTCGGATCGCTTCTCGTAGGCCGACGCATTGTTCTTGGCTTTCTCTATCAACCTCGTCATCTCGTCGTACGCGTACTTGCGCTGGTTCTTGAGGTGGTACACTCGCGCGAGGCCCTGGTGAGCTCGGGTGTGCTTGATGTTGAGAGCATTCATGTAGCAATTGGCCGCGAGATCCAGCTTATCACAGTCCACATAAATACTTCCAAGGTTATTTAGTGCCTGCAATGAGTAAATGAAAAGAAGTCTGAGTATAGGATTAGTTAGGGTTTCCAAAGTACAGTCGAGTCGAAAAGTTCAAATACCCGTTATACGAAATGACGACGACGACGATAATTATAATTATAAAACGTAGATAGTTTTGATAATTTTCTCGAAATTTACCTGTCCTTTTCGGAGACCGTCCGAAGGGCATTTGAGAGCATCCTCGAGGAGTTGAATGACGTACGTTGAGGACTCGGCGTCGAGGCTTGAATCGGCTAGGATATATGCCTTGAGAAAGAATGCTTCGAACGATCTTTGAATCGAGATGGACTCCTCGGCCTTGGCGAGCGCCTCTTCGCGGTGGCCGGTGTCGTACAGTATCCAACCTTCGTAGACGAGCCTCTCGTGGTCGAAGTTGGAGTAGTTCCGAGCCAGCCGCAGACTGTGCATGGCCGCCTTCTGACAGTTTAATCTGCATATTTTAGAGCAGAAATGAATTGAGTTTAGAGAAATTAGAAGAGCAGGAGGTATGAAATGAGCTGCACTTCTGATGAAGTTTTATAGGCAGCATCAAATCGAAGAAACTCGGAATTTGTCGAATCTACACGCACTCACCGTAGGAGGAGGAGAGATTGGCGAAACCGCAGAAGGCTCTTGCCGGGATCATTCTCTAGCATGTGATGCACCACGGCCAAGGAGCCAACGTCATCGACCGACGACCACCGGTCGTACAATTGCATCCAACAATCAGCTTGACTCCATTTCTGGACAAGAGGTTTGAGAAGCTCCACCAATTGGTTCCCATGCATTTTCCCGTTGAACGCCATGTAGTTGGGATTCAGCGTCAAGAGCGCCCGGACGTCCCGCAGCGCGGCGTCGTAGTCCTCCAGGGCGAGCAAGAACCAAGCCCTTAGCTCTAGGCAGTCAGGTGAGATCCTGAAGCCGATTATCTTGTTAATCTCCGAGACCGCCGCCCCGATTTTGTTCTCCTCCAATAGCATGACGGCCCGGTACTTGTATGGAAACACAAGGGTCGGGTCTAGCTCGGTCGCGGCATTCAAGTCCATCATCTTCTCCTTCCCAGCGCAGTACAAGGATCTCTCTTGGTACATCCACCCGGTCGGTCCGTGATCGGAAATGAGCGAGCTCATCAGTTTGTATGCTGAGTACGTGTGTCCCCGTTTGTACTTGGCCCTCGCCACGCCGACTAACGAATACAGGCTGCCCTCCTCTACGGCGGCCTCGAACCAGTGTTGCGCGTCTTTGTATTCTTTCCTCTCTAACATTACGACTCCGAGCTGGTGTAGCGCGATCTGCTTCTGCCAACAATCGGTGCAACACTCTACCAATCTTTCCAGAAGCATTACCGTGGTATTCGATTTCATGTCTATCTCCATCGCAATTTGGCTTAGGAAGTAGTATAATGTAAACGACGCATGCCCGACGGCGGCCATCTTTTCCCTCGCCTCCGAGCTACAAAACAATCTCATGACGTTTGGATTGTGCATCGAGCTCGGTAGGTCTCTCAAGAACACTTGCAAGCACGCCGCAACCAAGAAATATGCCGTCTCGTCCAATCCGTAGTCGATGAACAGCACGGCGTCCTCAGCGTCGTGCACCAGCGAAGCTAAATGAGCGTCGCACGAAGCCTTCATTTCCTCGCAGCAAAACCTGTTCGCGAACGAGAGGAGCTCCAGAACAATGTCCGGCTCGAAAGAATTCAATCTTTTCGTCCTACTAAATATCTCGGCGGCTCTCATTCCTTTGAGCGAGAATCCGTTCTGGGTGAAGTTTATCTTCTCCCTCCGTGACTCCCTGAAATCGCCGTATAACATGGTCCTGAACGGCGTCGAAAGGGATGCTATCTTAGATCGAAAACACCTCACCTCATCGTCCCCGACAAAAAATGACATATCGCCGTCTTCCTCCGAAGTCGAACATTCCTCTTCTTTCATGGCTAGATCATCGTCGTCATCCTCTCTAGGACCTCGAGGACAGATGCAATGGTCATAAACTGATTCGGGATCATAGCCGGGTACCAAATTGGCCTTAGGGCACTCGATGTTCCTACCGCAACAATCCATGGATGATGTACCGATGAGTTCGTCTTCCCTCCTCTCGAACCTCAGCCATGCAGCAAGAACGACTTTGGTATGCACGTCGACAGCGTGTTGCCTGGCGGACTGAATGCTTCGGCGCACTAGCTTCGGATCCAACAATCCCCGAAAGATCGAGCCTTGTTCGATATACGCGTTGGATTTCTCGAACTGCGGCGAGTTTTCTATCTTCCGGAACATACGAGCCAAGCTCTGGACGAAGTCGACGGATTTGATGCACCGTTCAATCTGGGGCTCAAGAAGATCGGTCATAGGCAGGCCATAAGGGAGCAAAGTCTCGATGGACACGCTGGGGGTCTCGTTCGGGGCTTGGTAATTGCGACTCGATCTGGACCGGATCGAATTCACCCGGATATGATCATGGAGATGCTGGAAAAGTTTCTCACCATAACCACCGCCTCCCCCGCCCATGCCCGAGGCCGGACCGGACGGATTGACCGCGCACACTTGGGAGCTTTTGCATCCGTCTATGACTTTCAAGCTGCGCATTGTGGTGAATATGTTGTTCTGCATCTTGGCATGCGGATGACGAGATCAAATCGAACCTAAACCACAAGATCGTTGTTGGATCAGAACCAGAAATTCTGGGGAAACAATAAGAACAAGAATTCAGAAATTTGGAGAAGCGCTAAGCACAATTACCCTCCATGGCCTGCAAGGCGCCCACCGATTCAAACAGATGGAGATTACCTTGAAAGTGGGAAGAAAGGAAAGAGATCAGGAAGGTAGAAGGTGATGGCGATGCAGGCTAAATTGATTCTAAATTGGTGTGTTTTCTTTTTCTTTTTAATTTTTTTAACCTTCTCAAGATAAATTAGAGAAGAAAATAATTTAGAAAAAAAAAAGGAAGAAAAAGAAGAGGAGAAAATTAGAGGAGCTGGAATGTGGTTCGAGAGAAGAATATGGCGAGTGATTTACGTTGTAAGCCAACCAAAAGTCGAGAACGAGGTGGCCGTTTCAACGGCCGCTCACCTTTGCCTATTTTGTCCATTGGGATTAAATAGTTGTCTTTTCTAAAATAATATGGAGCTTAAATAAATAGTATTAGTAGATAAAACTATTAAGACTCTCTCTCTCTCTCTCTCTCTCTCTAACATTCAATTTTATGTTTGTTGTGAAACATAGGCAGTTCAGCCCAATGAGAGAGTTATAAAAAAAAATTCCTAAATTTATTGCAATTGTACAAATTTAGTCTTAATTTTTTTTTTGCCAGTTGAATCTCAAAAATTTTGCAATTGTACCAATTCAGTCCATTTTATTAGCTGACGTTAATGTGAATAATTTTAATTTTACCTTTTTTTTTTCCTTTTTTGTATGTTTCTCTATTTTTCCTCTACTACTCTATTTGCTATTGTGGCCGACGAGAGTTGTGCAGCCCCCGATCAGCCTCTCTGGGCCTAGTCACCTTCGCCAGGGCCTACTCGACCATAAACGAAGGTGGCCATAGCCTCGCTAGCCGCAAGCGAGGCCGCTTTGCTTGCGGCAACCATGGCCCTAGTGAGGCTACCCTTGCCGAAATTTGGCGAGGTCGGTCAAGAGTCACCAAGCCCTCGTCGGCTACCGGTGAGCTCTAGCAAGGTTCACTAGAACTTGCCACCACAATAGCAATAGAAGAAACAAAATAAATAGAAAAAAAAAAGTATTATTAAAAATCGTGCATGTCAGCATCGACCGGCAAATTAGGCTAAATTGGTACAATTATAAAAATTTTAGGAGTCAACAGAGAAAAAAAAAGATGTAGAACTAAATTGGTACAATTGCAATAAGTTTACGACTTTTTTTGATAATTTTCCCCAACCCAATTGTAACTTAGTAGGCATGTGGTCTTATTGGTAAAGGAATTGAGAGGTGGGGACGCTAATATCATAGGCACGAGATTCGACTCCTATGCTCTGTAAAGAGGCAGAGCAAAAGCATAGAGATAAGATCAAACCACCACCAAAATTAAAAAAAAAAATTGTGGATTCCTGTTTGGGTAGCTTGAATAATAGAATTTTGAGTTCTTGTCGGCCAAGCTAGAGTCATTTTAGTGTTATTCTATTATATTACTTCTTCTTCTCTCAGTCTATCCATGTTTATGCCTCATTTTTAACTTCGCCAAGATTGACGGCCACAAGTCCAGGACGAGGTTCGCAGTCCCCCGTTTGCATTCATTTCACGCAATTCTTTTTCCTTCGTTAACGATGTGAAATTTCTATTATAACTGGCATGTGTTGTACATGAAGCTGGCCACTTTCTCCTCCTTACTTTTCTTGTTTTTCTCAAGTAGGAAGGAGCCACACTAACATCAGTGACCCCATGGCCGCCACCTTAGGCGTTCCGTATTCTTAACGAAATGTAATTTAAACCGTACCGGTGAAAGTAAAGCCCGGAGTTATCCTATGTCATGGCACGGGTTGCGCTTGTCCTTTTGAGCTTAGGTGGAAAAGTCCCATTAGCCTATGTTGTTTTATATCACAAATGGGACACTTGTATTGGGCTTAACACCAACACCCCCGGATTTTGATCCCCTAACATAATGTTAGGGGTGACATTACCTAATCCGAGCCGTCCAATTCAAAATAGACGGCCCAGATTGATCCACATCAACTTTTTCAAATGGGGAAAAAGTTTTGGCGGAAATTTTAAAATTTTGAATTAATCAATCTGGGCCGTCCATTTTTGAATTGGACGGTCCAGATCACTTATGTCACCCCTAACATAGTGTTAGGGGATCCGGATCCCCCCCAAACCCTTTTTGGTGGGCCAACAAAGATATTCAACTATAGTATAAAAGACTTGCAATTTCTTAATCATAGGAATTGCGAAAGTTCTCCAAGTTTTGATCATTTATTCTCATGGAGCGTCGTGCAACCTAATTTTGATCTTTTACTTGATTGATGGAAGACCCTTTTGCTTAGAAAAAGAACACAAGTGAGAAAAGATTCTTGACCTCTTTAAGGTAATCACTTAAAATGATCCACTTCGGTTGACAGGCCTTGCCACGGCGAGGTGACGCAAGGCTCTTGATGCCAACGAGTCCCAAACTAGCCCTCCGCAACCAGAGGTTGGGAGCCCTCGATAAAATAGAGGGCCGACGCCTTTTTTTTGAGCTAAGTGCACATAATCTCGATTGACCCTCCATTACTATTGGAGATTTTTTGCATTTCTTGGTGCATCACACATATATGTTTTTATTTTTAACTTTTAAATGGGGACTAATGCGACGTAACTATGATGTTAAGTCACCCAAATGTATACCAAAGTGGTAACAATTGACACCTTACAAGAAAAAATCAAAATAGCACATTGATTGTGATCAAATTAACCATTATTCTAAACTTGGCCCTGAACCTATTAAATTGACCCATTAACTCATTTATGATCAATTTATTATAATACAAATTTTTCGACCCTTACCTGACCCAATCCATACCGACTCGACTTATGTTATTAAAACACTTTCATATTTAATCCAATTTAGTAAAACTTACAAATTATTAAAATATTATATTGCTAAAATATTATAGAAAATTTTTATAGTTTTTTTAAAAAATTATCTGTATTCTTCGTTTGTTTTTATTTTATTTTATTTTCATTTTTTTTCTTTTCCTTTTTCTTTTCCTTTTCCTTTTCTTTTCTTCTGTTCCTTTTTTCTTCAAAGTCCTGGTCACCAGGGACCCTCATGGCCATGGGCCAGGATTTCATGGCCCTCACCGATCGCGGCTGAGGGTCTGTCGGCAACCCTCGCTGAACTCATTGGGAAAAAAAGTAAAAGAAAGAAAAAATAAAATAAAAATAAAAAGGAAAAAGGAAAATAAAATTAGAAAATCTTTTTATGACTCACTTAAGATAGTAAGCTAACTTGTTTATGGCCCATTTAAAATTCATTTGAGACCTATTAAGTTATTAAGTGGTCAATTTATGATCCATTTAAGTTTATTAAGCAACATATTTACAACACAAACTCTTAATTGTGAGTTAAGATATGAGTTTTTGACCCATTTGCCGCTTCTACCACCCCCTCGTGCCCCCTTAGCTGTGATCCATCATACGATGCCACCACAGTAAAGCACTTCTTTTTCTTTTGCCCTTAAGAAAAAGGACAAGAAAATGCTTAGAGGCGATTGTACCAAAGGTGTATAATTTATAGATGCCACAATAATGATTCGAATGATTAGGTTATTTTTTCAACTTCAGCATTCCCTTCATGGGGATACAATTTGAGGTTCAACATTTCAATAAACTTATTTTCTTCCAATAAATAGAGTAAGAATTAACTTAAGGAATGATAACTATGAAAATAAGGGCCTTCATTCGTAAAATTTTTGCAAAATGACAACTAATTCATAGGAGGGGACGAATTATAGTAATTTGTTCTAATCTGATACATAAACAAATATAAGGATAATCTTTTCAAATGGGGTTCTCTAACTGTTGACACCTGATTTTTAATCATTTTTTCTATTGCTAAAGTAATAAAAAATCCATAAAAATTCATAAACTTGAAAAATCAACTTTGGAGACCTTAGCCAAGCCTAGGGAACCAATTTTGACCAAAAAACAATTTTTCATATTTTCAGTATTTTTACGTATTTTTTATTTATTTATTTTCGAAAATTAATAGAAAATTCATAAAAATTCATAAAATTGAAAAATCAACTTTGGGGACCTTAGCCAAGCCTAGGGAACCACTTTTGACCAAAAAATGATTTTTCATATTTTCGATATTTTTCGGTATTTTTATTTTCGAAAATTCATAAAACAAAAAATTAAGAAAAATGAGAAAATTGTAAAATCAGCTTTGGAAGCCTTGGCCAAGCCTAGGCAACCATTTTTGAACAAAAAATACATTTTCATATTTTTTATATATTTTTTTAATTTTTTTTTTAAAAAATAAATAATACAAAAATACTTGAAAATTTTGGAAAAATAACATTTGAGGCCAAAAAAAATACACAACGATAGTTAATATTTTTATTAAATCTATTTTTATATTGGCCATCGCAAATTCAAAAAAATTCAATTCGAGTCACGTGTTCCTTCACGAGTATAATCTCGAATCGGGCCTAAAAATTTTTAATTTGAGTCAACTTATTTTTAATTTTCACTTTTTATGAGTTGTGACATTGTCTTCTAATATTTTAAATTTTCATCTTGGCCCAATTATACCCAGAATGACTCAATTTTGTAAAAGGGCTTTAATTAAATTCTGCATTATTTTCAGCGGCAAGAAATGAGCTTAAATTTGACATGTGGTAAATTTTAGTGTGTCAAAAATTGTGAGGAGATTTAGACTCAAAGAAATATATTTTTTCAGGGACTGAATTGTAAATACTTAAAATTCAAGGACTAGAGTGCAAATACCTAACTCTTGAAGGATTATTTTACAAATAACAAAAAGAAGAGTTAGTGGATAAATTAGAATAGAGAAGGGAAGATGGAGAAGAAGAGATGAAGAAGAGAAGTTGGAGAAGAATGGATGGAGAAAATAAGATAAGAATAGAGAAGGGAAGATGGAGATGAAGAAGAGTTAGTGGAGAAATTAGAATAGAAGATAAGAATAGAGAATGGAAGATTGAGATGAAGAAGAGTTAGTGGAGAAATTACAATGGGAGATAAATATGGAGAAGGGAAGATGAAGATGAAGAAGAGTTAGTGGAGAGATTAGAATGTAAGATAGAGATGGAGAATGGAAGATGAAAATGAAGAAGAGTTAGTGGAGAAATTAGAATAGGAGATAGAGTTAGTGGAAAAATTAGAATGGGAGATAGATGAGTAGATTATAAAAGGAGGAAGAAGTGAGCTTGAGGGAGGATGGGGATTTTTTGGAGAGAAAATTTGAAGTGTTTGAGAAGATTTTTTTTTTTGAGAGAAAATTTTGGATGTTTGAGAGAGTTTTGGGAGATTGAAGAAAAATTTGAGAGAAAGAAAATACCAAAAGAGAGAGAATTTTGAAGATGATGGAAGTTTAAAGCTAGGGGTTATCATCACAAATTCCTTCATCGATCAATATAAATCAAGAGTTCTTCCTCGTCAACGAGCAAGCAAATTTGAGCTAAGTGTTTTTATTTATTCATTTGTTTATGGTTTTACTTGCAAATTAGCACAAATTGTATACACTTTCTCCATCTCCTATTTTTTTTTCCCATATTTATGTCAGGAGAAGGATATCTCTATGTCAACAGCAAAAATCTCGTAGAGATGCAAAAATCGGCCCAGACAAGCTCCTAAGCTGTCCACCGATTTCTCAACTGATCTGTGACTAAAAGTCCCTCTTAATTCAAAAGAAACTCTCTATATTGGGAACATAGAGAGCGAAAATCAATTATAGAAATCCCTCCCAAAAAAATGGGAGATAAGTACTCTTTCCACTCTTCTGGTTTTAGGTACATATTAGCACATATTTTGTATACTGACACTTCACTCTATTTTATGTCAGGAAGCCGCAGCTCTATATCAATGGTCAACCCTATGGAAGCACAAAATCGGCTTGGATGAGTCCTCAAGCGCGCACAAATTTCAAATTGTTGAATCAATTCGTTGTATTTCATTTTAAAGAATTCATACCCCAGAATGGAGAGGACAAAGTCCATCCGCAATTTAAATATCTGCACCATAAATCCCAAAGGGAAGAGCCAAGCCAATGCTTAGCCTCCCATTGGAGGTTTTTACTTACAGTAGTTAAATACCTGCAACTTAAATACCTGTACCTTAAATCCCAAAGGGAAGAGCTAAGCCAATGCTTAGCCTCCCATTGGAGGTTTTTACTTACAGTAGTTAAATACCTGCAACTTAAATACCTGCACCATAAATCCCAAAGGGAAGAGCCAAGCCAATGCTTACCCTCCCATTGGAGGTTTTTACTTACAGTAGTTAAATACCTGCAACTTAAATACCTGCACCTTAAATCCCAAAGGGAAGAGCCAAGCCAATGCTTAGCCTCCCATTGGAGGTTTTTACTTACAGTAGTTAAATACCTGCAACTTAAATACCTGCACCTTAAATCCCAAAGGGAAGAGCCAAGCCAATGCTTAGCCTCCCATTGGAGGTTTTTACTTACAGTAGTTAAATACCTGCAACTTAAATACCTGTACCTTAAATCCCAAAGGGAAGAGCCAAGCCAATGCTTAGCCTCCCATTTGAGGTTTTTACTTACAGTAGTTAAATACCTGCAACTTAAATACATGTACCTTAAATCCCAAAGGGAAGAGCCAAGCCAATGCTTAGCCTCCCATTGGAGGTTTTTACTTACAGTAGTTTAAATACCTGCAATTTAAATACCTGTACCTTAAATCCCAAAGGGAAGAGCCAAGCCAATGCTAAGCCTCCCATTGGAGGTGTTTATTCACTGTCATGTACTTCCTATAATTTAATTTTTGAATCATCAGACCCAAAAGATGAGTAGGTCGTAATACTGCACAGAAGTCGTTAACACACTCCCTCTTTCGGCTTCAGGGAATCTTTAACACTTAAAAAAATATAACAAATAAAAATATATACCATCCATGCATCCTATTTAAAAAGTGAAAACACAAAAGAGAATACCCTACTAAAGCCTTAGGAATAAACCAAGCCTGAGTTGCCAAATTAAGATATCCATGAAATTAAGGTACCGAAAGGGCATTAGTTTTAATTAACTAGTGTAACCAAGTCCCCGAGCTCCTAATCTCTGGTTCGCAGGAATAAATTAGTTCTCCCGCTAATTTATTTAGGTTTCTAATCGACCTATCAAGAACGATTAGTGGCGACTCCAAATTTTAAAATCATTTAAACAAAAACCAAAGTTGCGATTCGGTAGGGCTTGGGAGGGTCCGCGTTAGGTTAGTCAAATCTAATTAACCTAATAATCCGTTAACCCCCTTTAAAATTTAAAATTTTTTTAGAGGGTCGCGACAGACTGGCGACTCCGCTGGGGACAGAGATTTTTAAATTTTCGAAAAAAGATACCAATTGGAATACTTAAATTTTTTCGAAATTTTACGAGTCTTAGTGGACTTAGGCCAATGAAAATTTCATGCATATCTCGCTTCTGGCGATATTGTTTGGGACTCATTCTATAGGTGTTATATGTTTTTGCAGGATGGGAGTTATAAGGGGCGGAGTGTTTGGCTAACCCCTTTGTTTTGCAGGCTCGGTGTTGGGTTTATTTGTTTAATTTCGCACATTTTTAGAAGCGCTGTTTTGATATCAATTGTTGTGCATGTCTTGCATACTCTGAGGATCACGACACCTGCACACACAAGCGTCAAAACCCAAGTCGCGAAATTCTTCCTAGAAAACCATAGATAGGGATCGAATATACAAAGCTCTTGCGTCGATTGCGCTCGGGTTGACCATATTTTATTCCGCTCATTATCTGAATTGACAATTCTTCCCATTGTGATTTGATTGCGCGGAGGGTAATTTTGTCAATTCAGATAGTGGGAGCCTTTTTAGGTCCATACCTTGTCTCTCCTTCTTTTATTTTCTAGAGTCCACTCCTCACTTGAGTCATGCGCATGACTATGTGATTTGCATTTCTCCAAGGTAAAAGTAAGTTCTCTAATTTTATCTTGTATTTATTTTCGGTCGATCCATGCTAGGTGTTAGTCAGTTTTTGAGCTTGATATTACGACCATTCTTTTTAAAAGAAAATAAAAATTAAATTTGTCCCTCATTTCTTTTAAAAAAATTTTTTTGAAAAAATGATGTAAAAAAATCCCTTCATGGGAATTTTATTAACCAATAAGGGATTTTTGTCATATTTTTATTGCTTCAATAAAAATGAAATTTTCCTGAAAAATTTTCCTTTGAAAATTTCAATAAAAAGAAAAATTCCTTAAAAAAAAACTCTAGTAGACATCAAGTGATTTTATCACATTTTTCAAATTATAAAAACTTGCAAGAAAATTCTTCTCGAGAAATTCGCTCATGTTTTTCTAAGAAAATTTTCTCTAAATAAAATTAGACTAATTGACCAATAAGAGATTTTTGTCATGTTTTTTTTCTCTCCAATAAAAATGAAATTTTCCCGACAAATTTTCCTCTGAAAATTTATTTCGATAAAAAGAAAAATTCCTTTAAAAAAACATCAAGTGATTTTATCACATTCTTTCAAATTATAAAAACTTGCAACAAAAATTCTTTTCGAGAAATTCGCTCATGTTTTTCTAAGAAAAGTTTCTCTAAATAAAATTAGACTAATGTCTCGGGGGAATTTCGTTAACCAATAAAGGATTTCTGTCATGTCTTTCCTGCTTCAATAAAAATAAAATTTTCCTGACAAATTTACCTCTGAAAATTTATTTTGATAAAAAGGAAATTCCTTCAAAAATTTTAGTAAACGTCAAGAGACTTTGTCACATTCCTTTAAAAAAAAATAAAAAAAAAGAATAATAAATCTGAAAAAAATTATGTATCAGAAATTAACCCATTTCTTTCTAAGGAAATTTTTTTTTCTTTCTTCTGATTTCTCTATAAAATAGAAAAAATCAAATTGGACTAATATAGGAGTCATGGACCGACATTTCTTGTGTCGCATACTAATTATATCCTTTTCTTTTGCAGAGAGATCCTAGATACCCCAGACGGGTGTAAAAATTAAGTTCAATAATATATCAAGAATCATCTTCAGAAATATCAAAAGACGAAAAACACCGAGGCTTCAACCGTTAATTCTGGGGGGCAAACGAACATTGTCCATCTTTGACAGACAAAGTTGTGTCAATCCGTAAACTTGTATGGGCAGTGTATTCTGATATGACGGTAGATTTATACTGATTAAACATGGGGGCATATTTAATGTATTGCAGAGGATCCCGCGTCTTTTGAAAAACAATATGGATTATATAATCAGAACCCATGAAACAAATACCTTTACCTGATCAAATCAACCAGAGACCGGTCTTAAAATTTCCTCTTATCCGAAACATGCGGAGGGTTTTAGAGGACCGAGGTTCTATTAATGAACGTGGCCCACAGGAATTTCTCCCGACGCTACAGGCGACCGACACGAGCAAGTGGACGCCGAAAGAAACAAAATATGGATAAAAGTGGGCACACAACAGGTGGCCGGATTTACTACCAGTGCACTGATCGAGTTGTCATAGCGTTATTGTTCGTGATCTCAAGATGGATAGTGGGGGCCACCGCTGAACCCATCATCAATGTTCTCGATATCATCGTCTGGAGCAATTAAACAAGAACATCAAGAAGAACATTAAGCCTCGACATCTTCGGTACCTCAAATCGTTCTGTTATGCTATGCGGAAGAAACGATAGCAGGAAAATTAAAAAAACAAAACAAAACAAAACAAAACACGTGAAGCTTTTCTTTCATTCCATTCATCAAAGAGTATTACAACAACTCACTAGGGAGGAAAGGTAAAGCCAAACTGGGCCCTGATGACCATTACGAAAGAGCTCAACTGACTCTCCAAATAGTTGATGCTCTGGATGCACCGGGCGCTCTCGGGATCAAGCTCCGCGAGCCTAAAGAAGAGGCGATCGCACTTCTCTTTAACCTGGGCCATAGTGGCCTCGTAATGCTCAACGGCAAACTCCAGGTTCGGAACCGCTGCCCTCTCGAAAGCAATGTCTGCCGTAATGTCATCAAGTCTCTCCTGCAGCCAACCACATTTACACCTCATCACAATATTGCCTGGCTCCTGTTCGGCGTAAGTTCGGACCAAGGCCAGACGGTCCACCAACTTTCCCCTCTCACGAACCAGCCACGAAAGCTGATCGTTGGCAAACTTGAGGGCCTTTTTGTGATTATCAGCCACAAACGTAACTGTTGCCAGACGCTCGTGCCGGTCTCGGTAACGGGCTTTCACGACGGCGGTCACAAGGACCGTCTCATAAGCACGGTTATAGGCAGCCAGAAAATTGATGAAGAGGGTCGAGAAGTTCCGGTACTCCTTCCCTAGTTGGGTACCCTCAACAGAAGCAGCGTCCACGGTCCTAAATAAACCGAGGATTTCAGCCTCAACGGTAGAGTTTTTGGCTATATGAGCGTAACCTCTACCAAGAAGATTGTAGAGTCTCTCCCACCCATCTAGGACTTCGGCGGATAAGGTATGGTTAGGAGAATTGGCCATTTTTGAAAGCAGAATACGAAAGAAAGGGGGAGAGAGGTGAGGCAGATGAGCGGAATGCGAAGATGGTAATCTGCTTTGAAGTAAATATTGATTTCATAGTGACGGTATCAACCAGTCAAGATTTCTCTTATCTACCATTCTCTATTGGCACCACCCTCGTTGGCTCGAATTCCCATCAGATGGCGACTGCGAGCTAAGCGAGTCCGAAATCTCCGCAGAAAGTTTGACGAGACACCGCCACTTTGAAAAAGAAGACGGAAAGATGAGCTGAGTGGAAGACACGGCAAACGTTAGCGAAAAGGAGATACGACTTGTCTTCATTGGAGGACCCGCCAGTAAATCGACGGTGGAGATCTTGACAGGGGCCCTCTATCACGAAAAGAAAAAAGAAGACAAACTGAGCGAGAAACAAGGATTTCCCCTTTGATCAAAAGCTGAATATCAGATTTTCTCCCTCGGAAAATCTAATAGCGCTGCCCGTGAAGAGGGAAGTCGTTGCTATTGCCAGAGAGAGAACTTGTCCCCATTTGATAGTCAGAGTTCATTCGCAAGAACTCGCAGGAGAAAGATAGAGAGGAAGGAGTTCTCGTGGGAGAGGAATTCAAAACCTTCACCATCAAAGCATCGGCTTTCAAAGCCTGTTACGAGAAGGCATCAACGATCTCGTGATCCCTCAAGTCCGAGAAGACATCCCGAGGCGGTCTCGAATCGGCAGTCCTAGATCCAGAAATATGTCGAGTATTAGGGGAACGGGCGCATGTTCAACCCTGGTCAAAGCTGATGAAGTTCCTTACCCTGAGGGTCTACTGGTCATGGCCATTGACGGTAATCCAGTCTCTCTGTCAATCCTTGTTACCGTATTAAGAAAATGCCGGTATAAGGTTGTAGCTCAAGCAAAGGCAACAGAGGCCTTAGAGATATTAAGGAGGAGTAGTGACCCGTTTGATATCGTCCTCACCGCCATGGTAGGGATTGACATGGATGTTTTCACTCTCTTGGAAGTCATCAATTCTAAATTAAACATGCCAGTCCTCGTAATATCGGCAAGCGATGATCAGCAAGCCCTAATGAAGGCTGTCTTAAATGGGGCCCAAGACGTCGTAACGAAACCAGTTAGAGTTCAGATGCTTCAAAACATATGGCAGCACGTGGTAAGGAAGCAATTGCACGACCATGAGAACAAGCATCAAGCCTTCAATTTTGTTCCAAGTAACAGGAGAAAGAAGATGAGTTGGTCTCCCGAGCTGCATCGTATGTTTGTTAATGCAGTTCAGCAGCTAGGAATAGATTCGGCACGGCCGCAACATATACTGGAAATTATGAAGGTAGAGGGACTCACTAAAGCAAATGTTTCGAGTCATCTTCAGAAGTACAGAAAAAGGGTGAGAGAACACAATGCAGCTCAGAATCAAGAAAACCAAGGCGGGACTGATCCAAGCCTGAACGTCGAGTCTCCTCGCCACTATAAGTTCCCCAGGTTAGCATGGGGCGAGCCACTTCCCATCATCAACCAAGCTAGTAGCCATGCCATCAATCCCCCAGGCGTTAATCAAAGTATCCCCCAGAATCACCCTAATGCTCTTCAAGAGTATAGACCGCAGGAGCAGTGTATTCAGAGTCCTTGGTTTGAGCACCAACCTGTGGCTAGAACTCATCCCATGATCAGCGCGCCTGCGCAGCCAGAGAATCAGACAAGAAGTTATCCTGAGCACTTCCACTTCTCTAATCCTCGAATGGAAGGAGTTTTTGGCAGCAGGACAGTTGGTGATCCCCACACTTTCTCGAGTAATGATGAAGGCTCCAGCATGAGAAGTCAAATTGCTCATGGCGAGGACAGAATGAGAAATCTACCGCCAGCATTTGCCAACAACAATGCCCAATTCGAGCATCAGTTGCTGGAAGGTTCAAGAGATTACCCAGATGATGAGCTTACTGCCCTAGTCAACCAGTTTAGGGTTGACAGATGTCCCAAGCCGCGATCAGGAGCCAGTGAGTAGGGACTCTCAAACATCGGTTATCCACACCTGAACCAACACGAGACTAGCTGATTATCGAAGAGCCACAGGAGAGGCAGAACTGACCTTGAATAAGTGCACCTTTCATTTCATGCTTAATTCCCCTGCGTATGATATTTTCCAGCTTTCTAGGTGTCTCGATTTAATTCAAGGACAAGGGGGCAATTTATTTATCCCGTCGAATGCGTGAATCCCTTTTTATGCTAGATTTAGGGCGGATCAATTTGTGGCAACGTCGCTGACTGCCATAATGAGAAATGTTGAATGGCCTCACGTAGGGAAATTTCAAGTGAAAAGCCCAGGCGAGCTCGAAGACGGGTAACTGTGTGTCGTTCCAATTTACCCTCAATCGTTGCAAAATGCTAAATTGGATTTGTTCCATTCTCACCCAGGGGATTGCAAAGTGCCTTAAGAGTGTCGCAAAATGAAATGACCCAATGGAATGCGATAGGACTCATTCGCCTTCAAGGTAACCTTCAAATTAAAGGAGCCCTCCGGTCCACGGACCCGATGGCATGGAAAATGATGATGGTCCAAGGCAACCCGAAAGAAAACAAGGCCCAACTAAGCAAAGCACATATGTGGCAAGCTCAAAGTGAAGGGCAACTCGGGACATACAATTCAATCCAATCCAAATGAAGGAACTTCCTCAATTCAAATTCAATGGAAGTATACACAAGGGTAAAACAGTATCGTTCCAATTTTTCTAGAATATGAAGAACATATACTGCCGCATTCTCTTTCATTTTTGCAGGGGAAGTCTCTACTGGCCAAATTTTCCTGTCTACCATTCCCTATCAGTATCACCTCCGCTACTCGTCTCCAATCTCGAGCCAAGCAAATCCGACGTCTCTACGGAAAAGTTGGACGAGACGCCACTACTTTGAAAAAGAAAGGATAAAAAATAAGCTGAGTGGGAGACAAAGACATTTTCGGCAGAAAAGAGATACGACTCGTCTTTATTGAAGAACTCGCCAGCAAATTGACGGTGGAGACAGCAACAAGGGGCCCCCTTCCACGGAAAGATGGAAGGAGACGAGCTTGGGCGAGAGATACGATGAAAAGAAAATCGAGAAAGCCAGAACACTCGAGAGAGGTAATACAGTTGCTAAACCCACGTCTAATTTTAAAGGAGGCATCTTCTTGATAATTCTCATTCGTGCTCGAAAGAGAGACTCTTAAAGCATACGCAGTCTCCCAGAAAAATCCAGAGAGTGAAAATACAAGAAGAGATATCAAACTTTGAGAAATCGTTAACCAAATCGAAGATGTCTCAACCCAACACACTTGAAAGTTATCGTTACTTGCTGAATATGGGAGAGGAAGAGTTCGAAGCCATATTTGGGATCGAGCCTATGGAGCCCGGCCCTTCCACCGACGACGTCCAAGAGCCCGGTAAGGACAATGACAACAACGGTAAAGGTCAAAAGAAGCGTTACCGTCGCCATACTGAGAAGCAAATACGAAAGCTTGAAGCTTTCTTCAAAACGTGCCCTATGCCAGACGGCAAACAAAAAATGGAACTGAGTCAAGAGCTAGGCCTTGAACCTTCGCAAATCAAGTTCTGGTTTCAAAATAAACGAACCCGAATGAAGACTCGTCATGAGCACAACGAAGCCGAGTTTCTAAGAGTTGAAAATGAAAACCTCAGAGCGGAAAACAAGATGTATAAAGAGACTTTTGACTCCGCCACCTGCCCCAACTGCAATAGCCTCCTCCTCACCCTTGATGAAATGTATGATCTGAGGATCGAAAATGCACGTTTAAGAGGTGAGTTAGACCAATTTATAACAGGATCGAGTTCTGTTGGAGCAGGGTACAAAAGGACCAATGATACTGGATCAGTATCAATACCTCCCGAGGAAGAAGGGACAGATCACCACCAAGCGGACATTGACGATGATCTTTTCGCCATAATCAACCAGTTTGATATCGGTAAAGCATCGGGACTGTGATGCACTTGTTCAGCCAGTGACCACCAGACCTTCGATATGGCCGATGCATACCTAATTTGGGATGAAGCCAGCTGATCATGGGAGAGCCTGTAGAGGAAGCAGAACTGATCCTGAATGAGTGAATGTGTTTTATTTCCTTGCGTGATATGTTTTTCTGCTTTTGTGAATGTGTAAAAGCAAGGAGTAATAATCCGACTTCCCCCTATTAAATGCTCGAATCCGCCACCTCACCAACCTCGCGACGAATTGATGGCGAGTAAAAATCTGGATAAACCTTAAGGGTAACTCCGTATCGTTTCAATTTACCCTCAGTTGCTCCAAGTTTTAAAATTAAGCCCCTTCTATTCTCAGGAAATTGCAAATCGACCCGAGAACGCAATCATATCCGAATACAAGTTGAACAAAATTTGGGGGCAAATCGACTCATGGGCATTACCACGGGATGGACAGCTTCGGACAAAGGAAAGTACAAGCGAAAGACGCGAACAATCTCAAAAATGGGTAATTGTGTATCGTTCTAATGTGCACATAATCATCTCAAGTCTTGAATTGTCTTATTCCATTCTTAACAGGGATTGCAAATTACCTCGAGAAATACCGTAACATGGCCCAAGGTGATACAACAAGGCTTCTTTATCCCCAAAGATTAACCTTTGAAAGGATAGCCCCATGGACACCTATGGTCCAATGGACCGAATGGTATGGGGGATGACAGTAGGTCCGAAATATTCCAAGTTCGATCCCCAAGGAATACTCGACGAGTAATACCGAAGTCAATATTTTACCACATTCTCGGCTTAATGGTGAAGCATCCAACAAAAGTCGAAGAAAACTCAATCCAGCAAAATTGGTAAAAGACTTGTCCAAGGCATTCAAGATGAAGGGTAAATCAGTATCGTTTCCAATTTATCCCTTTTAATACTGGTTGATATGTCTCCATTTCTTTTTACATGAAATATTTATACTAACATGTAACATGTTGAAGGAGACAAATCCAAAAGAAAATGATGATCATCTGACAAGATCTATTCTGGTGAAAAATGGGGCAAGTTGATCGCAAGCTTTGAAGCGAAAAAGCAAATATGTCTTCCTTATCTCGAATAATTTCTTTGCTTTTTGCAGGGGCATTTAACCGCTAAACCATGGCAGTCACTGTCACTAAACAAACCAAAATGCTCCCTCACCCATATGCCTCATTGTGCAGGGTCAAAACTTGAGACAAACCGCTCCTGGACATAAGGAGTGGGCTTCCCAATTTGTTCGATCCACCCACACACCAGGGCAATTCAAATCCGCCCATGTTTGCACATTATATAAACACACATTGTGCTAAAAAATTGTCACATCGGCATTGTGTTTACACATTTTAGGAATTATGTATGACCATTTCGCATGTTTAATTTACCAACTCCAACTTAGAGCATAAACTGCATAGGAGACATCAAATGTGCAAAATGGGGCATAACAGGATGAAGAAAAGCAAACCATTTCCACACAGGTCTAACATTTTAATCTACAGATAAACAGCCTTCCTCCAGAGTGAGAGAAAGCCCTTTCGGAATAAAGTCCCCCATTCAGATTACATTCGAGGTGTTCATACTATAAGAACCTCCTTAAACAGAAGTGGTAATGTAATACATGATCCATATGTTGATCGATTGCATCATGAGTTATTACATAGACTGCCTTTAATCATGGCAAACTTAGCTGAACAATTTTGTATGAACCAATGAACGCATTGATGAAAATGCTTGCACATGTTACCTCTGACATTGCCTGACAAGCAACACATTCCCGGTGTTTGAGTTACCTTCCAAAGTCTTGAAATTCATTCGGCGATTATTGAATGAACAAGCCTGGTTGTCGAGAAGCCACCAAGCATTTCTTTCAAATTCTCAGGTAGGTATATCTTCAACCTGAACCTTTCAAGAGAATGAATTCTGACGGTTGTTGGGGTACTCGAATCCATTGCGGTATATACAGGTATCCACCTTCTTCAATAAAGCATGATTTGTCTCAAGGACAGAAATGTTCGAGACCTTTTGATCTCTACCTCTTTGGTTTATTCCTAAAGCGACAGGAGAATATAATTTGGGTTTGAGTTTCTGCAGGATTCCTGGTCTCCCCAGATTTCAGAATGGCACCCTTTGAGGTACACCAAGCCCTTCTTACAGGCAAACTAAATCCTTCTTACAGGCAAACCAAGTCCTTCTTACAGGCAAACCAAGTCCTTCTTACAGGCATAAAGTCCTTCTTACAGGCATAAAGTCCTTCTTACAGGCAAATCAAGTCCTGCTTACAGGCAAACAAAGTCCTTCCTACAAGCAAAGCAAGTCCTTCTTACAGGCAAATCAAGTCCTTCTTACAGGCACAAAGTCCTTCTTACAGGCAAATCAAGTCCTTCTTACAGGCAAACTAAGTCCTTCTTACAGGCAAACCAAGTCCTTCTTACAAGCACAAAGTCTTTCTTACAAGCAAACCAAGTCCTTCTTACAGGCAAATCAAGTCCTGCATACAAGCAAACAAAGTCCTTCCTACAGGCAAAGCAAGTCCTTCTTACAGGCAAATCAAGTCCTTCTTACAGGCAAACTAAGTCCTTCTTACAGGCAAACTAAGTCCTTCTTACAGACAAACCAAGTCCTTCTTACAGGCACAAAGTCCTTCTTACAGGCAAACCAAGTCCTTCTTACAGGCAAATAAAGTCCTTCCTACAGGCAAAGCAAGTCCTTCTTACAGGCAAATCAAGTCCTTCTTACAGGCACAAAGTCCTTCTTACAGGCAAATCAAGCCCTTCTTACAGGCATAAAGTCTTTCTTATAGGCAAACAAAGTCCTTCTTACAGGCAAACAAAGTCCTTCTTACAGGCAAAGCAAGTCCTTCTTACAGGCAAATCAAGTCATTCTTGCAGGCATAAAGTCCTTCTTACAGGCAAACAAAGTCCTTCTTACAGGCAAACAAAGTCCTTCTTACAGGCAAATCAAGTCCTTCTTACAGGCAAAGCAAGTCATTCTTACAGGCACAAAGTCCTTCTTACAGGCAAAGTAAGTTCTTCTTATAGGCAAATCAAGTCCTTTTTACAGGCAAATCAAGTCCTTCTTACAGGCAAATTAAGTCCTTTTTACAGGCACAAAGTCCTTTTTACAGGCACCAAGTCCTTTTTACAGGCACCAAGTCCTTTCTACAGGCACCAAGTCCTTCTTACAAGTATCTCCACGGGGTGACCTACCATACGGGTCAAATCTCAATCAAAATTTAATTAGTAGAATCCTTTCATTAGGAATCTACCATGAGTTGACCTACCATACAGGTCAAATTTCAATCAAAATTTAATCAGTAGAATCCTTTTATTAGGAATCTACCATGGTACGACCCACCATGCGGGTCAAATGGTATGACCCACCATACGGGTCAAATTTTAATTCAATTTTTAATCAGTAGAATCCTTTTATTAGGAATCTACCATGGGTTGATCCACCATACGGGTTCAAGTTCAACCACCCTAAAGTTTTATATAACGAATCCTTTGGTTCTCATTTCATTTTCAATGGAACATTCATGTCACGACTCTTTTTATTTCCTTGTATTGAGTCGATTAGAATTCGGGTGTCATCTCGTCTTTGAAATGAACCTCTACCGAGCCTCCTTTCAAAGAGGGGCAGCTGTTGACACCTGATTTTTAATCATTTTTTCTATTGCTAAAGTAATAAAAAATCCATAAAAATTCATAAACTTGAAAAATCAACTTTGGAGACCTTAGCCAAGCCTAGGGAACCAATTTTGACCAAAAAACAATTTTTCATATTTTCAGTATTTTTACGTATTTTTTATTTATTTATTTTCGAAAATTAATAGAAAATTCATAAAAATTCATAAAATTGACAAATCAACTTTGGGGACCTTAGCCAAGCCTAGGGAACCACTTTTGACCAAAAAATGATTTTTCATATTTTCGATATTTTTCGGTATTTTTATTTTCGAAAATTCATAAAACAAAAAATTAAGAAAAATGAGAAAATTGTAAAATCAGCTTTGGAAGCCTTGGCCAAGCCTAGGCAACCATTTTTGAACAAAAAATACATTTTCATATTTTTTATATATTTTTTTAATTTTTTTTTAAAAAATAAATAATACAAAAATACTTGAAAATTTTGGAAAAATAACATTTGAGGCCAAAAAAAATACACAACGATAGTTAATATTTTTATTAAATCTATTTTTATATTGGCCATCGCAAATTCAGAAAAATTCAATTCGAGTCACGTGTTCCTTCACGAGTATAATCTCGAATCGGGCCTAAAATTTTTTAATTTGAGTCAACTTATTTTTAATTTTCACTTTTTATGAGTTGTGACATTGTCTTCTAATATTTTAAATTTTCATCTTGGCCCAATTATACCCAGAATGACTCAATTTTGTAAAAGGGCTTTAATTAAATTCTGCATTATTTTCAGCGGCAAGAAATGAGCTTAAATTTGACATGTGGTAAATTTTAGTGTGTCAAAAATTGTGAGGAGATTTAGACTCAAAGAAATATATTTTTTCAGGGACTGAATTGTAAATACTTAAAATTCAAGGACTAGAGTGCAAATACCTAACTCTTGAAGGATTATTTTACAAATAACAAAAAGAAGAGTTAGTGGATAAATTAGAATAGAGAAGGGAAGATGGAGAAGAAGAGATGAAGAAGAGAAGTTGGAGAAGAATGGATGGAGAAAATAAGATAAGAATAGAGAAGGGAAGATGGAGATGAAGAAGAGTTAGTGGAGAAATTAGAATAGAAGATAAGAATAGAGAAGGGAAGATTGAGATGAAGAAGAGTTAGTGGAGAAATTACAATGGGAGATAAATATGGAGTAGGGAAGATGAAGATGAAGAAGAGTTAGTGGAGAGATTAGAATGTAAGATAGAGATGGAGAATGGAAGATGAAAATGAAGAAGAGTTAGTGGAGAAATTAGAATGGGAGATAGAGTTAGTGGAAAAATTAGAATGGGAGATAGATGAGTAGATTATAAAAGGAGGAAGAAGTGAGCTTGAGGGAGGATGGGGATTTTTTGGAGAGAAAATTTGAAGTGTTTGAGAAGATTTTTTTTTTTGAGAGAAAATTTTGGATGTTTGAGAGAGTTTTGGGAGATTGAAGAAAAATTTGAGAGAAAGAAAATACCAAAAGAGAGAGAATTTTGAAGATGATGGAAGTTTAAAGCTAGGGGTTATCATCACAAATTCCTTCATCGATCAATATAAATCAAGAGTTCTTCCTCGTCAACGAGCAAGCAAATTCGAGCTAAGTGTTTTTATTTATTCATTTGTTTATGGTTTTACTTGCAAATTAGCACAAATTGTATACACTTTCTCCATCTCCTATTTTTTTTCCCATATTTATGTCAGGAGAAGGATATCTCTATGTCAACAGCAAAAATCTCGTAGAGATGCAAAAATCGGCCCAGACAAGCTCCTAAGCTGTCCACCGATTTCTCAACTGATCTGTGACTAAAAGTCCCTCTTAATTCAAAAGAAACTCTCTATATTGGGAACATAGAGAGCGAAAATCAATTATAGAAATCCCTCCCAAAAAAATGGGAGATAAGTACTCTTTCCACTCTTCTGGTTTTAGGTACATATTAGCACATATTTTGTATACTGACACTTCACTCTATTTTATGTCAGGAAGCCCCAACTCTATATCAATGGTCAACCCTATGGAAGCACAAAATCGGCTTGGATGAGTCCTCAAGCGCGCACAAATTTCAAATTGTTGAATCAATTCGTTGTATTTCATTTTAAAGAATTCATACCCCAGAATGGAGAGGACAAAGTCCATCCGCAATTTAAATATCTGCACCATAAATCCCAAAGGGAAGAGCCAAGCCAATGCTTAGCCTCCCATTGGAGGTTTTTACTTACAGTAGTTAAATACCTGCAACTTAAATACCTGTACCTTAAATCCCAAAGGGAAGAGCTAAGCCAATGCTTAGCCTCCCATTGGAGGTTTTTACTTACAGTAGTTAAATACCTGCAACTTAAATACCTGCACCATAAATCCCAAAGAGAAGAGCCAAGCCAATGCTTACCCTCCCATTGGAGGTTTTTACTTACAGTAGTTAAATACCTGCAACTTAAATACCTGCACCTTAAATCCCAAAGGGAAGAGCCAAGCCAATGCTTAGCCTCCCATTGGAGGTTTTTACTTACAGTAGTTAAATACCTGTAACTTAAATACCTGCACCTTAAATCCCAAAGGGAAGAGCCAAGCCAATGCTTAGCCTCCCATTGGAGGTTTTTACTTACAGTAGTTAAATACCTGCAACTTAAATACCTGTACCTTAAATCCCAAAGGGAAGAGCCAAGCCAATGCTTAGCCTCCCATTTGAGGTTTTTACTTACAGTAGTTAAATACCTGCAACTTAAATACATGTACCTTAAATCCCAAAGGGAAGAGCCAAGCCAATGCTTAGCCTCCCATTGGAGGTTTTTACTTACAGTAGTTTAAATACCTGCAATTTAAATACCTGTACCTTAAATCCCAAAGGGAAGAGCCAAGCCAATGCTAAGCCTCCCATTGGAGGTGTTTATTCACTGTCATGTACTTCCTATAATTTAATTTTTGAATCATCAGACCCAAAAGATGAGTAGGTCGTAATACTGCACAGAAGTCGTTAACACACTCCCTCTTTCGGCTTCAGGGAATCTTTAACACTTAAAAAAATATAACAAATAAAAATATATACCATCCATGCATCCTATTTAAAAAGTGAAAACACAAAAGAGAATACCCTACTAGAGCCTTAGGAATAAACCAAGCCTGAGTTGCCAAATTAAGATATCCATGAAATTAAGGTACCGAAAGGGCATTAGTTTTAATTAACTAGTGTAACCAAGTCCCCGAGCTCCTAATCTCTGGTTCGCAGGAATAAATTAGTTCTCCCGCTAATTTATTTAGGTTTCTAATCGACCTACCAAGAACGATTAGTGGCGACTCCAAATTTTAAAATCATTTAAACAAAAACCAAAGTTGCGATTCGGTAGGGCTTGGGAGGGTCCGCGTTAGGTTAGTCAAATCTAATTAACCTAATAATCCGTTAACCCCCTTTAAAATTTAAAATTTTTTTAGAGGGTCGCGACACTAACGTAAGGGACCTAATGAAAAAAATAGGATCTATTTTGACATGAAATGGATATATCCATATATCTCGAATTTCTACTTCAACAAAAAGGTTTAGCAATTGTGCAGCCAAAGTATAAGACCATATATGAGAGGAAAATTTTCAAATAAGATATGAAGTGCCCTCGTTTTCTCAAATATAAGTCTAAATTAGACTTTATTTCAAATAAAAACTTGAAGTGTCCTCATTGTTTCAAAGAATGGCATGACAAAAGGTACTCTAGTCATTTACATTTTTTTATTTTTTATTTTTTATTTTTTACTTTTACTTTTTACTTTTTAATTTTTAATTTTTTTTCGTCATCCCTCCTTAGGCCATCGCCGGAGGTCGTCGAACTCAGGCGAGGATTGCCCTCGCCTGGGCTAGCGAGGGCAAGGGCAACCTTCCCCCGACGGCGACGAGGGCGACCTAACGCATAAGGTCAGCGATGGCCAAGAGAGGAGAGAGAACAAAGAAAAAGAAAAAAAATGAACAAAAGAAAATGAAAAAGACTAAAAAATAATAATAAAAGATGAAAATATCTTTTGGTCAAGTCATTCTTTAAAACAATAAGGACACTCTATGTCCTTACTCGAGAAAATCAAGGTAATTCAAGCCATTATTTGAAATTTTCCTCAAATGAAATTTGGCACCAATACTCGGACAAAAAGGGGGAAAACTCTTTGCCTCCATGGACGCAGGGCAATGACATTCATGGATCGTGTGGGGTCCCCACGATCAATGCCATGATGGATTCGGTTCATGTGAAGCCGGCCTTCACATGAGATTTTGCCCAAACAAAGAGGAAATCTGGGAAAGAGACTGTAATTGGATGGTAAGCAACAATCTTGAAATCACTAAATCATCCCCGTTTCATTCCTTTCGTCAGAAAGAAGATTGACTTGTAAGGATTCATGGGCAAATATGAAATTATCTAACGCAAAATTCATCAAATTTAACTCCCCAACCATCTCTCTCTCTCTCTCTCTCTCTCTCTCTCTCTCTCTCTCTCTCGTGCTATAGGGTACAAATTGTACGATTTAGATAGGCAAATCCAGCCTGAATCACGACCGTATAATGCCCGACCGATTGGGTGTAAAAAAACAGAAACAAGAGCTGGGAATTCCTGATGCTGAACATCAAATCAAAGAGGATCCTAAACACTTATCTTTCTGAAAAATTCTGATCATAAGATATACCCAATAAAAAAAAAGCAAAAAAAACTGCATATCCTATAGTTGTGCGACAACAAAAACCAAAATTCAATACTTAATCACATACCCAATCTATATATAGTGCCACAAAATCAGGTCCCTATCAATTGAATATGAAATCTTTGAATACTAATTAATTAAACTGATTGATGGCCGTTCATAGTGTTCAAATTCTCCCCAGACTCAGCAGAATCACCCTTAACCTGGTTCGCCATCGGAAACTGAATCGGCGGGTGAAGGCCCGGCTGTCCAGCAGGCTTGTTGTGGTCATGGAGGCCGCGGGCGTGGCTGTGGATGCGGCGGTGCTTCGTACACAACAAAAGCACGAGGAAAATGAAGAGCGATGCGAACAGCAGCACCAGAACCAGCATCATCACCTTACCGCTGGCCGCGAAGTCCCGGTCCTTCGACAGCGGGAGCTCTCCCTTCTGGGGACTGCGGTCGGGGGCCGTGAAGTTCGCTGCGAAGGAACCGAACGCAGCCATATTGGCGGTGGAGGCGTCGGCGGTTTCGAGGGCTTCGTCGGGCGGGCACGTGGTGGCTACCGGAGTCGCATAGGGGTTGTGTTTCGGTCCTGTTTGGAGGTACCAAGCTGACAACCTTTCGTGGGTTGCCGGATGGAAATTGTGCGTTCGTGTCCGCTTGTAGGTGATGGAATGGAGAGAGGACGGGGAAATAATGAGGAAGAAGACAAAGAGAGCTTGGGCGACGTGGACATTTTGTGTCTGAAATCTCGCTAATGAAGGTCGGATGACTATTTCTGACCCAAAAAAGGAGTCGAATGATTATCCGTGTCTGCATCAAGCTTTCTTACTGAAGACAGAAGCAAGCTAAAATTCTCTCTCCTCAATGATAGGGTTTGCTTGTTCATAAGTGCAATAACAAAATTTTCAAAGGATGATTACCCAAATCCACTCTAGAAAACCCTAGCCGAAGCTCATATATTAATTATTGTGACATAATATGAAAGGTAACGAGTTTCGCAATTCAAATCTAATGTGAGCCAAGGAAATTGCTCGGAGAAATTAACGAGAAGTGATGAAGAGTATCAGAGAATTATATGGTTCAATCTAAGTGTTGCTACCAACTTTTATTAAGAGAGCCAACTACAAAAAAAAAAATTCACTACAGTTGGAGAATTTTATAGAGTAACAATCAATCGTTCAATCTCTGACATGCTTCCTGAAGCTCCAATACATAAATCCTCACCAGCTCTCATGTTTCTCTCATCGAGTTTCGCTGGAAAACCCTAGGAGAAAACCCCACTCAACCATGTGTGTGTCTTATTGAGAAAATAGGTCAAAATCAGACGTGTAAACACGAGTTCATTAGGTCCATGCAACTACTGGGCACCCGTCGAATAACCAGTAGCGAAACTAGTCATCATCATCTAGGCAAGAGGTCCGGCTCGCAAACAATTGGCATAGGCGTCGGAGTGTAGGGGCGAGTAGCTTTAGTTACTAGCTTGACCGACTACTAGCCTCGACCTTTGGCTCGGGCACCTGATCCCCTCTTTTCTCGCACCTCGAACACCTCCAAACTTGTCTCGAACCTATCTTGAGTCTCTGGGCTCCGATGTGAACTTCGATTCAACAAGAAGTTGAGCCGCATAATCAACACGATTAACCTTTAAAGGTTCACCCAAATCAGCATGGGTTGAGTCTTCATAAATTTCTATGATCAAATTAAGGGGACTTATTGTTATTGGGACTCATTCCACTAAATCAAATCAATCATATACTAAGAAACAGTGAGACGACGTTGGATTATAAAATTAAAATTTTTTTAAAATTTTAATTAATGTTTCTATTATATGTATCACATCATTCAAAATATGAGTTTTGCTTCTTCGTCTTTTCCAAGGAGATAGAGACGTTTTATTTCGTTTCCCTTGGTGGAGAATAAAAGCCTACCTCAGAATCGTCCAGCCAAGCTGAACTTGTTGGAAGTGATTTGGCTACATGTTTGGACCCATGCCGGAAGGAATATTGTTTCTTTTCCTTACAATTCTTATCATGGCAAGATTAGACATGTAGCTTATGGAATTCAACAAGAAATATGTTGTCAAATACTTTCATGACCCGAACATTTTAATTGCTAATTTCACAATTTAACATGACAAATGACAAATTATTTGATGAGAGGTCCTTTTTTATGTTGTGATCGGGGCATTTTAAGTCAAACTTTTATGTTCGAGACAATTCACATGTTCCATGCGATGAAAGGTAGGCTATAAAAGTAAAGCACTGGAGGATTGTCAGTGGATTTCTGGTTCGGACTTTGAATGTCAGCCGTTCAAATGTCTCACCAACTGCATGCATATTACTTTAAGTTAGAGTCACTTGCACAGGCCAAAAGCCGAGGCTTAACCCAGTTTACAAGGCCTGCAAGATGTTTCACGAGCCTTTAGATAATCGGGTCTCCACCATTATAACCTTAATTGTCAAAAAAAAGGAATTCTGAAGAAATGAAGTACTTAAGGCGATCTATGATGTGGTGTTGCACATGGTAGAAATCCGAGAAAAGTGCATAGGAAATCCTAAACCAAATGTAGGGAATGCAATCAAATCCTAAGCATTTCAAAATGGTTCGGTTCTGAAAAAAAAAAGTTCAATTAAGTCCTAAACTTTTTTTTTTAAATGCAATCAAGTAATGAGGACCACCTAAAATGGCCTACTTGTCACTTTAAAAAAATGCTTACAGGGGATCCTTAATTTGCACTTTGCAGCATATTTTTAGGACTTCATTGCACTATACTATAAAGCTTCAGGATTAAATTGAACTGATTAAAAGGTTTGTAGACCCGATTGCACCATTTGGTAAAGGTCCAAGACTTGATTAAATTAACTAAAAATTTTAGGGCTCAACTGCATTTCATACATAAAATTTTTGGTTCTACTGTTTATTTATTTATTCATTTATCCTCTTTCTCATCTTCCTTTTTCTCTTACTTTAATTACGCAATTTTCTTTTCATTTTTCTTTATGATGCTCTAGCCTCTAAGTGGAGACAAATTTACCTTTTGCTTCTTTTTTACTGAATGCATCAGATATTTCAGGAAATCCCTTTCACAAATTGAGGTGGGTCGTCCTTATATGTGCAAGATTCCACACAATAAGTGCCCAGGGAAGTGTCATCTCTAGCAACTTCTTCCTCGATGATGCTATCGTACTCGGTGTCTTTCTGGGGCAATTCAAAGTGATCTCTCGTTTTCTCCCTCGAACTTCTTTCTAGGCTAAGGAGAGAAAACGCTTGTATCGCTAACAAAAATGGCTGATCAAAGAAATTAGCATTCTCCACAATAATGTTTAAACATGAGTCATTATCGATAATGAAATCATTTTTTAGTGGTTAATTATTTCAAACTAGACAAACGATTATTTTTAGAAGAATATTTTGTAACATATTCACTTTCCATTAAACGAATGGAACTTCAGCATTGTTCCAAAGATCCCCTAGGCTGTCGGTCCTCATTCGACGTGGCCAAAAAGGGGCCAAAAACGACACTGTTTTGGCTCTTTCGTTGCCAGAAAGTTCATTTGATGACTAGGCGCTAATTGATGGAATGAAGGTCGCGTACGGCCATGGCAGAAGCTATTGCGAGAATCTACCCAACGTTACTCATCCCAGCCTTCTCTCCACTCCACGCCAATGCTAGTTTCATGCCTTGTCCCTCGCTGGCGACGACGATCGTAATTTGCCCAGTCTTTGCAACTTACTCAGCCGCCGCCGCCGCCGCCGAAGCATCGAAGATACGGAGAACCCCGTGAGGACGCGATGTCAGGCTCTCCAGATTATGTATTGTTGCTACAGATACGGCGATAAAAGGAGCCAACGTCGGAGAGAGGGGGCTCGTCACATTGAAGAAGATAAGGAAGGGTGAGAATTTGCTGTTCATGCCTTCTCAAATTGGGGGCAAACAAGTGTTGTCAACAATGTTGTTTTGACTTCACTTTGCTGGCAAACCACATCGGCTGATTTATAACAATTTAATACCACATCGGATTTTGCGACCACACAAAATCGGTGATACCACTTAAGTGAATGATTTTTAATCAATTTGATACTCAAGTGATAAAAAAAAATAAGTTACGGCACTCAAGTGGTCGTCCTATAAAAGTACGACACAAATGATGTCCTTATCCCGATAACTTTTGTCGATGTGATTTGAGTATGGCTTTCTATACACGAGCATATTGTTCTTTCGAAGTCGAGGTCCATAGGGATGTTCTATCATCCTAGCCGAATATTTTCCTATTGAGACGGCGAAAGGCACCGATTTATTAATCGGAGGTGGGGAATCTGGAGGTTCGATCAAAAGCACAAAATGATCAATCAATTGCCTTTAATTTTCACCGAGTCCTCCCTTCAATTCTCTATTTCTAACCTCGTTGTGGGGCAAGTGTAGTTCTCTTAGATCCCCTGCCATCAATAATTCATTGGCCTGGGGCCACTTGCGATGGTTCCCTTCCCCTAGAGAATGTGGCATGTGGTGCCTACATGGCTCATAGTGCGTAGGTTTTTCTAGGTTAAATCTGTGGCACTCGAAAAATTTTCCATATCCAATAATAATGCTTATGTTGTAAAGCTAAGTACTGTGTAACTTATAATTTGGGTCGACATGTGAAAATCGTAGTTGGATCGTTAATCTTGCGAGGTACGGAAAACGCAGAGAATGATTTTCCATGCCCATAATTGTCCTTGATTTCATTAGATTAATAGATATTGAAGAGTGCGAACATAGTATAGAAAAACGTTAATTATTCGCTCATTCGATTTTTCATTGAATGGGCCTTATGGTTCGGTGCACTTGACATGAACTAGTTTAGACCCATGTTTCGGACCTAGTATATATAACCATGAAAAGGTAAGATGTGGTGTTGATAACATATCTCGAGTTTGAGTCCAAAATAAAAATTTTCTATTTCAAGTGGGTTTCTTAATTTGATTATTAAATTAATAGATGGTGAAGTGTGCGTACATAGTATAGAATAATGTTAATTAATCGATGGGCTCATTCGATATTTTATTGAGTGGCCCTTAGGGTTCATTGTGCTTGTCATGAACTAGTTTAGACCATTAAGTTCTTTAGGTTTGGACCCATATTTTGGACCTCGTATCTATAACCATGAAAATATAAGCATTAATTATGTTCAAAATATATCTCGAGTCTGAGCCCAAAATGAAACTTTCCTATTTCAAGTGGGTTTCATAATTTGAATATGTTTTTTCATCTGAGCGGTTATCTAGTTTGAGAATGTTTCCTATTGTGGATGCAAATCTCTTTTGTATAAAAGGTGGATGTTCTTCGTGAAGAGTATCAGAGGCACTTCTTCTTCGTGAATTACACGATGAAGCAATCCAAGAGGATTGAAGCCAACTACGTGGATTATCTCGCGAGAAAATGTTAGGCTAAACACCGTGTGAACTATTAAGTAGAATCGGAGATTGAGAAATAATGAGCGTGTTTATGCGACTCTGAGTGTGGCGGTAATTTACGTGTGTACCGCTTCATCTGCAGTAAAATTCCGTGCCGTTTCCCAATGTGGACGTACGTCATCATGCCAACCGAGCGACGTAAGTCTGACGTCCGCTCTACTTTCCCCGTTCTATTTTATTTCACTCTTTTATCGTTCGTCTTCGGAGTGGGACCGGACGATCGGCCCAAATCACGAGGCTGCAAATCATGCCACTGCATAATTGATGTGGGACCCAGAGAATCTATCTACTACCAAGAGCGGAAGCTCCGGGCATTGGAAGGACGGCTGCGGTGGGAAGACCGGTCGACCAGGAAGCTACGGACAACGTTGGCGTCTGTATCCTACCGTGCACTTTCATCTGTGGGCTCGAGCTCGTGAAGATATTTTTGTGCGTTCGTCCAAGGTACAGCTGTCTGTTCTTCTTCTTTTGCAGCAAGGAGGGTGAAAACGAATGAACACGACGAGGCAAAACAGCAGTGGATTCGAGTTTCCGCGATTCGCTTTTTCGCGCTCATGTGCTCGGAGAAGGGAAAGTTAGGTTTCTTTTGTCACTTGGCGTGGGGGGGGGGGGGGGGGAGAGCTTCGACGGGTCGAGCCGTCCCCGAGGAGCGTCCAGCTGGAATCCCACAGTGCTGGTTTAAAAAAAAAAAGGGGGGGATAGATAGAAAGAGACATTCAAGATTTTCATCGGAAGGAGCTCGACGAAAGCCGACTTTAAGAATCGTCGGAGCTCATAGTCGACATCGACCGGCTGGAGATTTCATGCATCATCACTTAATTCCGAGTGAAAAAGAGACTGGCTCCCCCCCCCTCTTCCTCCTTAGCATGAATTAAAAAGTCATTAAAAATTTCAATTCAAAAATTCAAATTATTAAATAAAAAGAGATCATATAAATATAAAATATACATATAATTATTTTTTAAGCGATGTTGAATAGTATTTTAATATATGAATGAGACCGAGAGAGTGCAAGCTCATTCGATATATCGGGTGAATCTGATTTCACTCCATACCCGTGAGTTTTTTCTTTTTTCTTTTTGTGTCAAAAGATATCAAGTTCGTTCCCTAGCAATCATTTTCGATTTTGCGGATATTTCGGATTTTGATATCCTTCGACAGTTTTTTTTTTTTTTGCGTGTCAGCAAGATGGGACATCGTGTTTGGGAAATTCGTATGTAGGCTTGGTCCATCCTAACCGAAACCCTAGGTGTAGGGTGGGTCCCTCGTCCCATGCTCGGGGCGTTTCCGGACAAGCCATTCGGGGCCCGCTACGAAAGAGGATGAAGAACGGCAGGGACTTTCGCGAACAAGATGTTCTGTCGAGCGTAGTAGCATCAAACGGCTGTCGACGCACCAGTGGGGTCCATAACTAACTCATCCCACGATTCAAAATGCTTCCCGTAAATCAAGTAAAAAATAATAAAAATGTTGACATAAGCTTGTGAGCTGTATTTTTGAAAAAAAATATGACGCAATTAGTACGACCTAATTAATTCATCGCTCGTTGACTTAAAGTGTCAAATGAAAAAGGGTCAAATTATGTCGACTCACTTGGATTAAGGCTCTCTCTCGACTATCTTTCTAGGAGAACAACGAATATGGTTAATATATCGCGCTCCCAACAAATAGAATGAGAGCCGATGATTAATTAGACGAATATCTCGAAGAAGGAATTTGATCAATATAGTTTTTGGGCAACGTAGCCATTGTGGTGTGGTTAACGCGATTCTGATTGTTGCAATATTAACACAAAATAACAGTATCATGCAAATTAAGTTAGTGCGAAAAGTTCAGAAAAATAACGATGAACGATAAAGTACGTTGGAGATTGCGTGGTTCGATCCGAATATCGATACTTATATTCACGGGGAGAGTCGGCAAGAATAATTCACTATAATTGAAAAATCGAAGTTACAATCGTTCAATACTTAAATTCAAAAAAATAATGTTTTTTTTTTGCACCTAAATTATACTTAAAATCCAAAGTATTTATAAATAAAATAACTTAGCTGGATATAAAACAACTCACGAAGCACGAAATCTATTACGTTCAAGACTCTTACGTGCGATCACCTGGACGTCACTGTAAGTGCGCCTTGGCTTCACCGTTCGTCCTTCCTAAGACGGAGTTTACCGGGACGCGGCTATACTTTCTTCTTGTGCGGTACGGCTTTTCCGACCAAGAAGGGAAGGAGAGTCCACGAAGTCTTCTCCTTCGTCTTCTTCTTTTTAACCTTTCTGTACTTCAGACAGCCACTGCAGGATGAAAAAGAAAGAAAACCCAGGCTTTTTCTTTTCTTTATTTTTTTTTTATTTTATTAAATTTGTGCCCACAAGTTACTACAATCATCATAGATGGGGTGCCTACCCTTTTTTTTTTTTTTTGTCCTGGAGTGCCCAATATACATTCCTCAGCAGTTAGTCCACTGCATGCCGGTACCAATGAAATATATTTTAGATATTTTGATTCCGTGCTCACCATCAAGACACAATTTAACGCCAATGGCGGGCTTTGCAGTTTGATCTGGAGAAAGATATCGGAGATGAAAGTGGACGTACATGAATGGAGATTGGGCATACCTAACGCGGAAGTTATATTGGTCCAGTTGGACAAGTTGATTTTGTTAAGATTCGGCGCACAGTCAAATCGAAGTAAAACGTAAGACGAAAAAAAAAAATCGAGATACGAGATTTTATCATGGTTCACTTCTTAAACTAGCGCTACGTCAGCTGAGCGGGACTTGCGTGCTTTCTCGTCGCGAGGAGATGCGAACCATACCCCAGCAAATTTAATACTAAAGATACGTTGGTCCGACTGAATGTGTTGATTGGCCCGAATTTGAGTTCTCTCTCTTGACGACCTCACCAAGTAAGGGTGTTGCGCGTGTACCAAACTCCAAAGCGGTAGCATTTCTGTTGACGATCCGGCTCGAAATGTTCGTGCCAGACTTGAATTTCAAACATGATATGGAAAAACTGTTCGAAACGGGAGATCGAAATTACCTCCTCGAGAGCTCGACTGCACCTCTCGCCTTTCGTTTCTCTCTCTCTCTCTCTCTTTCCTCCCCGATGGGGGGGCTCTCTCTTTATGCCTCGGTCTCGTCACGATCGCGTTTGGCGAGTTCGCCATCGTTCGCCTTCGCGACAACTTGCGAAAGAAGTATACCCAAAGTAGTCTTCGCCCGAAAAGCGATGCAACTTGGGCGGCTCGTCAAGACGCTACTTCTGTCATCCATGCTGGCCAAATGCACGGGTAATTCATTCATTGGCGTTCATGTCCATTTCCCAGATTTCCGACCGACGCACTTTGGCCATCCTCCAATAAATTTTCGCCGAGTCTCCTCCGGCGGCGCGCGAAAAAGCGAGAAATAATTAGGGCACGCGTGACAATACTTTTGCGTTAGAAATCAATTTCTGCCTTTCTTACTCCTGAAATATTATTACCACCAAAATCTTCTGCGAAAAATTATTATCGGGGTCGAAAAATTTCCAATTCATTTTAAAAATAATTTTTTTATGAATAATATCATCTAATTTTTTAAAAAATTATGATTTATTTTTTATTCCAATTGCCAGAAAGGGCGACTCTATGGCACAAGCAGGACGGTGATCAATGGTTGGCGGGTTTTTTTTTTTTTGGGGGGGGGGGGGGGGGGGGGGGGGGGGGGAGGGGGAGGGGGAGAGGCAGTGATCGCGGGCAGCAATGGGTAGTGGTCGATGGCTAGCAGCGGCAGTGGGCGATGGTCGACAAAGGCGATCGAGGGTGGTCACGGATGGGTGCAACCGACAGTGGTTGGCAGTGAGGGACGATAGCCAGGTGGCGGCGGTTGTGGGCAATAATGGGCGGCAGCCAACGGAGGTATGCCACTTTCATAAGTATTACCATGCGCACCCTTATCCTTCCACGTACAAACTGCGAGAATTGAACATGGAACAGAGTCCAACCCATGACAGCCTGGCCCTTCTCTGCTTTATTTCCTGTTCAATCTCCCCTAGCAACAGCTCGGAGTCCACTTCTACAGACTTTGATCCGCTGACAACAAAGCAGTTCTCAAATGTACACCGTCGTCGTCGTGGGTTCGGTAAGTTCTCCTCGGAGAGATTCTGTTTCCGAACGTACACCGTCGTTGGTTTCTCTACGATCTTTCTCGACTCGCTGCCCCCATTAATTACAACCCGAGCCTTGCGTTCCACTCGAGCTTAAGTTAGGAGGCACGAATGGCGATGCCTATTTGGTTAGCATCAATCCCCAGAACTCTAAATTAGGCATGGTTACGCGGTCGGTCGTGATGCTTGCCTTGCAACCCGCATGTGCAAGAACTTAATGCAACATGCCTTTATACCGATGCTAATCAGAAGGAGATTTTTCTTTTCCTGCTGCGAGATGATGAGTCATGCTGGTCACGATTCATGTTTTTTCCATTGCCTAAAAGAGGAAAGAGGGGCAAAGAGGAGACATTTATGATCGTGGACGTGGTTTACGGTGATGTTTGTGGAACAAAGTCAAATGATCAACTTCTGAACGGGTGATTGCTTCTTGACTGAGTCTATACGAAACCCACTCGAACTCGTGCCAAGTAACAAGCCAAAGTTAGATTCTATTCCTAAATTCCATGAGAATTTCAGGATTTAGATTCTATCCATGGCTACCACAGAGAACAGATATTCCCAGACAAGTTGCACGAAAAAAGTGGAATATATGCAGTATAATTAAAGCCACTGGGGATGCAAGATGACCTTGGTTTGCACCCATGGGGAACCTTTCAGGAGTGGCGAGCGACTCTCTTCATGAACTCGCGAACCGGCTCTTACTTTACGAACCGCCTCAGGATGACAATTGTTGTTGTCCCATCAAGCCGATGAGGAAGCGTAGAGCCGCCGTCTTGGTGTGCCTCTTCAAAGGCCACGGAGGAGAGCTTCGAGTCATTCTCACGAAAAGATCGATGAAACTGTCCTCTTATCCTGGTATATGTGCACTCTCTGCCTCATACAGATTGTTCATAATCATTTGCTTATGCGCTAATACAATTCTGTCGCTCGATGGTTATCCATTGAAATTTGACATAAACGAAGACATCTTCGGACTTGAATTATGAGCATAGACAATAGTATCTAGCTGACCTCTCAATAATTTGGCCACGCTAGATCTTCGTGATCTCTAGATTTCTTTAGTTCAAAGTCTGCCAAGGGGCATATGAGTTGATCACTCGTAAGTGACTATGAATTTAATTCATTTGTAAGGTGAAAACAGATATTGACATTGTTGACTAGCTTTTTTTCTGAGTATTGCTTCACTTATGGACACCTCCGTTTCATCCATGATTCGGTATGATGAGAAACAGGAGATGTTGCATTGCCGGGCGGAAAGATGGAAGAACATGACAAGGATGACACCGCAACGGCATTAAGAGAAGCCACGGAAGAGATCGGCTTGGACCCAGAACTGGTTCAAGTTGTTGCTAATTTGGAACCCTTCTTTTCTCAGGTTCTACCATGATAAGTTATTGCCTTGCTGTTTGCAGTATCTGTCCTCAATCATTCACTCGTGTCCTCACCGTCGCGCTTTAACCAGCATCTCTTCGAGGTCGTTCCGGTCGTCGGCCTACTCGCGAAGATGGAAGATTTCACACCCTCGCCGAATGCGGATGAAGTCGATGTGGTTTTCGACGTGCCTTTGGAAATGTTTCTGAAGGTTTCTTCCTCTACCCACTATTATTCCCCTCTTCAAGATCCCACCCACCTGTCCCTTTAGTATAACTTCTACGTTTATGTTGGGTAAATACAGGAAGAGAATCACAGATGTGAGGAGAGAGAATGGCTAGGATGGAAGTACATTCTTCATGTTTTCGATTTCCAACCGGAGCAAGAGACTTTCAGCATTTGCGGATTGACAGCGAGAATTCTGATTCGGGTGGCGTCGATTGTTTTCCAGCGGCCTCCCTCGTTTGACCTGCACGCTCCGGACTTCCGACAATTGCAGCAAGTGCTAGAACATATGAGCCGGAACTTGAAAGTAGGCACTACGACAAGCTAAGCACTCGCGTCGCGGTCCATACATCTATGGAGGCAATCACCAAAGACAATGAAGACCAGGCACAGATCAAGGTACCCCTATCTGAGCCACATATCGCCATTTTCTCAGATGCTGATTCAAGAACCGAAATTGCAGAGAGCCTGAATAATCATTGTAATCCGTTTACGCTCTCGGGTCATTCGGTGTTCTCAATCATATTGATGCGCTGCCGTGTCGATTCAAGTAGTATTAAGGTAAGATTAATGCTCGAGCGAGAGAGGATGAGGGTGATAACTGGTTTGTTTTAGATTCTCTATTCAACACATGCGCCCTCAAGAACAATAAGCGTCATCTAAGGTTTGATTGCAGCAACTTTCGTGACTAACCTCAAATTCTCGGACCACCAGAACATTTATATACACTCCATCCGTCCTCCATGAGTACGTCCACACGTTGCACGATCGAGCGAAAAAGAGCGATCGGCTCAAAGATTAATGGTTACGCCTCTAGAGCCATTTACATAGGGCGAAGGCGCCGTGATCTCCACCGGATGAGACGACGTGTTGGTCCGACCGTGCCTGGTGGGTTCGTACCTCTCCCCGTCGCCCCAAAGCGCGTAGGCCTCCTCCCCATGGACCGCATCGTCACCGATCATGAGCTGCTCGTCAGGGATTCGTAAGGGCATGACCAGCTTAATGACGAGACAAATGACGGTTGTGGAGAGTATGTTCCACCCGATCACAAACAAGGCCGCGACGATCTGCTTCAAGAACTGGACCCTGCCCGAGCCGCCATAGAACGCGCCCCTCAGGTTGGGGATCGGCAGTACGAGATCGCAGAGGTCCGGCTCGGCCAAAAGCCCCGTGAGAAGCCCTCCCAGCAATCCGGCAACGGCATGCGTGTGGAACACGCCTAGAGTGTCGTCGACCTGATCACAACGAGTCACCGCAAAACATGAGCAAGATCATGGTTTTTGTTCTGTCGTCTATGGTTTGTTTTGGATCATGGAGCTGAAATTTTTACGATACTTCTACGCCTTCCTGAATTGCTATTCGTTTGTTAGCATGGAAACCACCATCGGAGCTCGTTGTATCTGACTAACGACAAATGACAATAATCATTTGCTTAGAATAAATTTATAAATTTTATGTGTATGATTGAATGTCGGTCCCTCAACCAACTTTCAAGAGATTACCGCGTTGCTAAGAGTTGACCATTTAAAAAGGAAAAAATTGACATCCATAAACATGCGTCAAATATGTAATCTATCTCATGAATTTTTTTAATTTATTTAATATAATCCCTGAACTTTAATTTATTTAATATGATCCCTAAACTTTTGGTACATGTTCTATTTAGTCTATGGATTATATAAAAAATTTTAATATTATCCCTGAACTTGAATTAATGAAAGGATAATATTTGATAATTTCATATTATCCAAAGACCAGATTAATCATTTACTAAAAGTTCATGGATTATATTGAACAAATAAAAAAGTTTAGCGATCGCATCCTATATTGAACAAATTTAAAAAGTTAAAGAATCATATTACACATTTGGCCAAAATTCGGAGATCATATTGCTCAATCGGCCAAATTTTATGGATTATTTATGTAATTATAACGTGCAAAAACTAAGAAATAAGAGGGAATGCATGTGGCCACTCAGGCATTGCCAAAAATTAGGAAATATCTTTCCAAATACAATCGCTTATATTGTTGACAGAAATAAATGAACAGAAAATATTTTCATCATCTACGAAATATTTAGACATTATTTATTATTGATAATGAAAATATTTTTTGTCGACTAATTACTTCAAGTGATATAAGCAATTATTTTCAGGAAAACGTTTTTCCAAATCGTTCATTTTGCGCGAAAACACACGGAAACCTGAACTGAGCTTTTGGTATTTTATCATAGTTAAACTATAGACTTAATACCACTACCAACATGACAAAAATTACAGCAGTTATGCACACCTGATAAGTATTTGACCGTGGCAAATCATTTTGTAAAATAAGCATATGAATAAATAGAACTTCACATGCATCCCTGCAGTCAATTAATATTTTTACCTTTTGAAAGAGACTGGATTTCTTGTGGAGTATCATCATAGAGAACCACGGAATGCTGCCGGAAAGCATCCCCATGACAATAGCCGCCCACGATTCCACAACCCCTGAAATCATTGAACATCCTTAGTCAAAGTACAACCATATAGTCCCCCCTCCTGTTGAGTTAGCTTTCCAAAAAATTTAATCGAATCCCGAAATTAATGTGATAAAATAAGTTGTGACGCAAAATATTCATGCTACCTGCTCCGGGCGTGATGCAAGCCAGGCCCGTCATCATCCCTTGGACCGCCCCGATCACCGACGGCTTCCCGAAGAAGGCGACGTCAAGCGTTGTCCAAATCAACAGACTCGTGGCCGCGCATATGTTGGTGTTGAGGACGGCGACTGACGCGTCGATATGCGCCGCGAGCGGGGCCCCGCCGTTGAATCCGGACCAGCCCATCCAAAGCAGGCCCGCCCCGGCCAGCATGAGGAGGACGTTGTTCGGAGAGAACCGCTCCCGGTCGCTCTTCAGCCTCGGTCCAACCTGAAAACCACCGACGATTCCAATCATTAAAATCAGATTACAGCACTGAAACTAGGATTTGTGACGTTTATTCATTTATTTATATTTTTGTAAGCTCGAGGTTAGACCAGATAAAAGACCATGCAAGAGTACTTGGCCCTTTTCACTCAGGGCGTACCCAATAAGCCGCGGTGAACCCGGCGATACCAGACGAGAGGTGGATGACGTAGCCGCCGGAGAAGTCGATGACGCCCCATTGGTAGAGAAAACCACCCCCCCACAGACTGAATGCGCCGACGGTGTAAGAGAAAATCAGCCAGAGCGGCACAAAGGCCATCCACGCCCTTATGTTCATCCGGCCGAGGACCGAGCCGGCGAGCAAGATCATGGTGATGGCCGCGAACTGGAACTCGAAGTAGACGAGCGTGGCCATGGGATAGAACGGCTCGTGGGCCGGCGTCTCCAGCGAGCCGTCGTCCCGGTAGCGCGCGGTCGATGGCATCCTGGCCTGGCGGATGAGGTACTTTTGGCCGAGGGCGGGCGCCGCCTTACCCCACATGGGGAGGAGGCGGTCCCCGAAGGCCAAACGGTACCCAACGAGGACCCAGAGGATGAGGACCGCCGCGAAGGCGTAGAGGGCCATGAAGGCCGAGTTCACGGCCCACTTCTTCTTGACGATGCTCGCGTAGAGGATCACGAGGCCCGGCATGCTCTGGATCCCGACGAGGGTCGACGCCGTCATCTGCCACGCGTTGTCGCCGTTGTTGAGCCACTTGGGCACTGCCGGGAGGTGGGGCATGTAAGCCGTGGGCAGCGCGGCGGCGGCGGCGGCCATGGCTACGCGGTGTGTTAACCTCAGCCGAGCCCCGACCTACCGGAAATGGAAATCGAGGATAAGAGGAGGCGACTTGGATTAAAATAAGAGGAGGGCGCACGGTCACGGTCTACGCTCGTGCTTTTAGAAAAGTCCAACATGGAGGATTGTTTCGTACGAAGGAAAGGACCGATGGGAGTGTGAAACGGTGCCGGATTTGTCAATGGAGGCGTGTTTCGTTAGTGGCGCGTCGAAGACCCGTGTAAAATGAGAAGCACGTGACGTTTAGGACAAAAAAAAAGGACGGAGAGAAGGAAAAATGCGGTGAGGATTAAGATCGATGATCATTTCCTAATTTGACAATCTTGATAATTCTATATGACTAAAATTTGTGGCAGGTATCTCCTCTTCAATTGTGCGTATCTCTATTGACGATTTCATGAAATCGATAAGCACGCTGATATAACCTTTATTAATTATACGTCGAAATTTTTTTTAAAAAAAAATTTATCATTCTCTGTCTCACATAATTATTCTTACTTATTTCGATATTGGGATTCATGTCATCGTGATCATTTTGGGAAAGTAGGGATATTGATGTGCAATGCGATCTTGAGGAGAAGCAACGTCAAAGAAGTGTCTCCCTCAAGTCAGTCCGATCAAGCTTATTTCCACACCTCTATCCAAGCCTACGCATTGGACCGACCTCTAGCGCCCTACAAGCGAGGTAAGCTAAGGAGAAAACGACGTGAAATGATGTCAAGGTTTTTGTGCGATGTGCACTTTGATGTCGTAACTATCCCGTCAATCATTTAAATTTCATTATAGCTAAAAAAAATTATCGAGTGAGTGACTCTCGCAATTATATATTTTTGATCACGAACTCTACGTCATGTCTCCCGCTTCCCCCTCTCTCTTCTCTCTCAGTTGTCTCCTTCAATTTTTTGCCATGAGGTAGCGTTTGAGCAAGTCTCGCCATCTCCTCAATCTCTTGTTGAATTTTTTTTTGGGTGTATTTTTATTCTTTTCTTGTTTCTTATTCTCTCTCGATCTAGACGTGGGAGATCTCTTCATCCGATTTAGCTCCAGATATGAGAGTTCGAACTCTCCCGATCTAGTTTTAGTATGAGAGCTATCCTCCCCAATCTAGATCTGAGAATTTAATAAAGATGTTCTGATTCGATGCCTCGGTGCTTTGTCCATGCACACAATTTCGTTGAACCATGAAAATTTGCTCTCCGGATGTTATATATGTCCAATCCGTTTTGATTGTCTTCATACGGCAATAGTGCAGAGTAAGCTGAACTTAGACGCACATCTCCAATTAGTAAGGCTGTGTTACTGGGAATTTTCAGTGTGTGCTCATCACTTATAAAAATACGAGATCCAATGATAAACTACAAAATAATTTTCTTAACAGATCTGTTCTTGTGGAATAAGCGTATACTTAACCTATTGGTGCTCTATCAATTAACCTAGATTTTGGCTTTGATCTACAGCATTCTAAGCTTAGCTCTATTTCAATTTGCTTTGTTATGAAGTTTATATAGTTTTCACATACCCTTTTAAGGAACGACATACAATTTGTTTTCCGGGAAAACAAAAAAGGCGAAGGAACGACTTGAATTCCAGAAAACAATAAGCGGAATCAGAGAAGTGCAAACAAATCGACAAATAGCACCAACAAATTAGCAGTAATTCTCTACTGACAACACAAAATCATCTGGCAAACTAAAAAAATTGTCTCGATGCATGGTTAAGTTAATTCGATCTACTTGAATGCAAAAAGAACATAATTTTTCTAGTAATTTCGGTTCGGAAGCAACTTCTCATAAATGGGATTAGGGTTTTCGATTGAGTCTAATTCGACCTCAATTCGTCATTCTGAGATAAAGAAACCGCGTCGTTCTACAGGCTTCATCTCAAATAAATTTTTTTTTTTTAGTAATGATACTTTAAATATGACCAACTAAGGGTAATGATAGAAAAGCGATCATTATTGGATCATTATTCGAATCTAATATAAAGTTGGACGGGCATTAATTATGAAGGTCCAAACGGAAGCATACCAAGAAGGGGGACCTACTTGGACAGCAAGCTTCTCAAAACCCTTACAAAACACGCAAGTCTTCTCTACGGAGGTATCTCTACTTGGAGTTCTCCTTCTTATTTCATCATTGTTCACAATTTCGGAAAATACGTTTGTTCCGTGAAAATTACAAAAATTAAGAGCTACTTTTTCTAAAAACTATCGTTTATATTATCTGTAACATTGAATCGATGACTTCCACAAAGTCACCTTACCATAAGTTACCATCGATGACGAAAATATTGTCATTAACCAATAATTTCAAAAGCTGATTATTTTAGAAAAATATTGTTAAAGCATTCAAACAAAAGGGGCAGAGTCTACGAACCTGTGTGATAACAAATTTATTTTTTGGGATTAATTTTCGAGCACAATTTTCTAATTTTATTCTTGAAAATAGTTTCTGAGTAGAAAAATATGTTTGGTAACTGCTCAAAATTTCTATTTTCGAAATAAAAAAGGAACATAAATGCGTTGTTTGGTAAGGCCCTAAAAATCTATTTTCTCCAAAAAAAACATTTTCCAATTAATCATATAAAAGTCAGCCGCAGCGGCGACCTATGATCGATGGCGGCGACCGATAGCCAAGGCTATGGACTAATGGTTGTAAAGATGAATATTGAGCTTTTTTTTTAATGACATTATCGCTCTTTTTGTTTTTAGAAATAAAGAATTTACTCTCTTTTTAGTTCTTATTTATGTTCCAAATCTAGTACCTGATGACCACTGTAAGTTATCAAATATATTTTCATTCCTTTTCTATTTTTCAATAGGAATCAACAAAACAAGAGTATTACCAAAACAGGCCCTAAGGCATCCAGTAAAGAGAAAGGGAAGAAAATTTGAACAGGGGCAAGTGGGCTCTCTCGCTCTATCCATATCTAACCATGATCGTTATCCATGGGCCAGTTTCACTCTTAAATAGAATGCGGAATAAAAAAAAAATCCGTATCAGGTAATGAGATAAAACCCGAGTTGAATAAAAAAAAATTAAAATTTGCTCAACAACTTTCTTTCAATGATGAAGTGATGGGAGTGATGCGCACGATTTTGCCAACCACCACGCACCTCGTCACTTCCGACCACCGCCTCATCACCATTCAGCCGATCGCCACCCTTACGTCTGCCATTAATGGGTCATGTACTAGGTCACCGCGGCCGCTACCTTTGTCAATCGCTCGACAATGCCCTCGGCAAAGCCCAGCCCGTCTATGCTGGTGCTCGAATCGCCATTGATGCGGGGTGAAGCTAAGTGAGGACCACGGTCCAGAAGTGAAGATGGCAATAGAGATGGAAACTCGAGCAGTGAAATCTGAAAATGGCAAAAGATTGCACTACGTACATGATATCTCCGAAAAAAATTTAAAATTTTTTAATCTTATCTTATGTTTGGATTTTTTTAATCTTATCTTGAATTTCACCAAACATAGCGATGTGATTTTTCACAATTCCAAGAATATTCAAGTGTGAACGACCATCCGCAACCGGACCAAGAGCACCCAAAAGATCCACGGGTGGAAAATTGAAGAGGTCGGGATATAAATACTCTCGATTGCCACCGTTAGCGAAATTACATTATTACCCTTCACATCGCTTTTCAAATTTACATACATAACAAGGATTCTCACATTCAACCTCAGAACCTAGCGATCAGCACGGCCTCTCCCAGAACATGCCCTTCGATCGCCTCCAGCAGCTTCTCTTTGGTCACCTTGTGGCCTACCTTCAGCTTTTCATCCAGGGCGTACAGCTTGAACTCGAAGCGATGCCCGTGGGACGGCAGCTTCGGCCCCCGCCACCCGGGCACCTTGTGGTCGTTGTGGCCTTCCTGGATCCCGGCGTAGTCGCCGCCCAGCTCCTCCCCCTTGCCCGAGAATCCCTCCGGGAGGCCCTTCAGGTGCGGCGGGATGTTCGCCACCACCCAGCACGTCCACGGCACGATGGGGCTGCTCGGGTCGGGCGCGTCGATGTCCTGCACCACGAGGGCGAGGCTCTGCGTCCCCTCCGGCAAGTTGTACCTGTCCCATGCATTCGATCGAGCAACATGAGAATGATCGGCAAATTTGACTAACTAAATGTCGGTTGCGAAAGACGTCGGACGTTCGTAACACTTTTTTTACCACTCGAGCGGCGGAGACACGTTCTTGAGAGCGCCTTGGCCCTCGTCGGTGTACTTCCTCGGCAGCTTCCCCTCCCGGTCGATCGGCGGAGACACCAGCCTGAACTCGTCGTCGCTTGCCCTCGGATGTAAAGCTTCGATCGGTCTCATGCTTCGCTTGGACGTGTTGAGGAAATGGCGACCGCCTTGGAATTTGATGGGAGATCGACTTGGGATTCGGCGAATTGTGATGACGATGATGACGGGGAGGGTGATCCATATCATATAAGGGGGGGAGTCGTGTTTGGCCAAGGAGACGGCGAGGAAGCTACGTGCAGCGATGAGAAGGTTCAAGCGGCTTGGGAGGGGAGGACACGTGGACTTCCTTTTGGAGGTCTCTAGATGGATTGAGAATGTTTTTCCCAAGCGAAAGATTATTCGGGGGAAAAAAATGAAAAGATTTGACGGGATAAACCTGGATGATCACTTTATCCCAAGTGCGGAAAAGGGGCCAAAACCAAAGTGCCAATATTTAGATACATAGTTTATTTTAGTATCAATATTTTTTTTTGAATAACTTAAGCATCAAATTTTCTAAAAAACGATTTTTTTTTGCCAACTTTGGTAGATATAGCCAAAAAAACATAGATGACATCTACGTGGCTCGTTCAAGGATTGTAGTCAAGAAAAAAAAATTTTAAAATCAATAAAAGAATCCAAATAATATTAAAAAAAAAGTAAAAATAAACTTAAAAAAAATGAGTTAAAATTGCAACCAATGCATTGTCTACCATCGCCAACTGGCGATGGGTGAGGGAGTGCTCAAGGCGTCACCCAATCCTAGCAACCCCTACCGAGGCCTCACCAGGGCTTGGCAAGGCCACAGTTGTGGTTGGCCGTGGTCTCAGTAGGGATTGCTAGGGCTCGACGACCCCCTGGGCACTCCCCCCATCCATCGCTGGCAATATTGGGCTCATAGCCCTTACCACTACGACTGTAGCTACTACTTTTTTTTTTTTTTACTTTTTATGTTGTTTTTTTTGTTTAATTTTATTTTTTTTAGTTTAAAAGTCCGCATGGCATCCCCAAGGACTAGATTTCTAAAAGAAAATTTGCCACGTGGACTAACTTTTTAAAAAAGTTCCATGTAATATTTAAAAATTAATTAAAAAAATATTGTGTGTATTGTTTGGCAAAAATTAGCACTTAAGTGATCATTTTTTGCTGAAATTAGCACTGAAGTGATCATTTTTTTTCCAACTTGGCACTTAAGTGATCTAAAAAATAATATTGATATTAAAGTAAGCATTGTACACAAATATTGACACTCTAGATGTCCTTCTACCATATAAAAAGAGATGGTCAGGGGAAGTTGATAAGAGTTAGTATTACTAAGTTTTGGAGGGAGGCTCTTGATCACGAGTTCGAATATCTTAGTCGATCCTCAATCTTAGAAAAATCCTGATTTGTTTATTATGTAGGTTCAGCTTGAGCACCATGCATAGAATAAATCGAAGTTTATCTCAATTTACATTGTTCACAATAGAGTGACGAACTCACTCAAATAAACAGCGATTATGACTTAAATAGAAAGGGGTAATCGTCTAAAAAATCATAAATCAATTGTACTCGAGCTAATTCAGTTCTAAACCTTTCGTTTATTTGCTAAATTGGCCTTGAACCTTTCAATTGTGTCAATTTAATCCTTAACTTTTTTTTCGCTAAAGAAAAGTAATGTAAAAGTTTGGTATTTCTTCTTTCAATATCTCTTTCTCACTATTTCAACATCAGCTTATAATTTGCGGACTGAATTTTTCCGGGTCAATCTTTTATCCCATCCATGGTCAAGAAAAATTTTTCATTAGCCACTTCTCTAATAAATTGTCAGTCATTTTCGTTCTTGATTGAATTGCATGTAGGGTGTGTACATACTGTAATCACCAACCAGAGGCTTTCTCCAGATTTGGACGTAAAAAATTGCAGTTTTTCTTATTGACAGCTATTGCAAGTGTGATGCCTAGAGTCATGTTTTCATGTTAATACCATAGCATAGAATTTCTCCAGATTTTGTAACACACAAATGGCGGACCAGTGGCCCAAACATAGGAATGGCTTTACAACTACTGTGGTATTGAAAAGTCCAAGTCCACCAAGAATCACATGATCGAGCTAACAAAAGGTGCATGAATCCTAGAGATTAAACATGATCCTACCAAATCTGCTTTTCACATAAGTTGGTGATACAAGGAATCAATACCAAGAGATGATCCTCGGCGATAGTTCATGACATGGGCGACAACTTAGCATCGATCTTCATTTGTCCTCTCTCACGAATGGTATATGTTAAAAAAATCTCACATTGAAAAATCAAAGTACTGTAGAGCAGTTAATATATCAATGTTATTAGCTTAAGCTTTTGAATAAATGCGAGTTTGATTGGATATATGGATGGGCTCGAACTTGGGCTGTCTCTTGGTGATCTCCCTCGTCGGCTGCCAATGCAATTCCTGCGGTCGCAATGGCCTCGCCTAAAGCCAAGGGTAAAGGCAAAAAAAAAAAAGAAAAAAAAAACTAATTTTCTTTAAATAAAAAATAAAAAATTACTTAAAAAATATCTACGTTAGTGCGATGTAGGATAGCCTACATTCATGTTAGCTAATGACTGAATTGGTACCAATACCAATAAATTTAGGAATGAATCGGTCCAATAAAAAAAACCTCAAGATTGAATTGGTACAAATGTAATAGTTTTAGGTCTTTTTTGGTACTTTTCTCTCGTGATTCCCATATGTTTTAATGTCCTTTTTGTTTCCAAGTATATCATTTATGGAGAAAACGGTCAAAAAAAAATCTACACTAGTTGTATGGCAATCAATCAAGTCATAAACATTTCAATTTTTCAATTAAGACTAAATGTTTTCACTATTTGCTGATTTAACCATTCCGGCCATAACCTAAAATCGCTCTCATGGACATCGATAGTTTTACATGGCATGACCAGTGTTGAAGTGGACGATCATTATATTTTTTAAGATTTGTGTATTTTGTTATTATTTTTATTATTTTTTCTTTCATGTTTTTTTTTTCAAAGGGTTGTTGGCCACTAGGTGAGGGCCAGCACCTAAGCCTTTACTAGCCACAATAAGGGTGTCACGGCCCTTGGCTCGCGAGCCTAAAAGCCGTAGGATTTAATTGCTTCTCTGGATAGAAGTTTATAGTTTAATTGAATCAATAGAATGAAATACGTTTTTGATGTAATTTTTAATAATGATTAAGAACTTGATTAAATTGATTGAAAAATTTAAGGTACGTTTGTTTTACGAAAAATGAGTGGTTTGAAAAATATTTTTCGAAAAATATTCGCCTATATCGTTAAGAAAAATTAATCAATAAAAAATATTTTCATCATCGATAACAATATAAATTTAACTATTTCGCAGGCGATAAAAAAATTTCATTCATTTGTTTTTCAGAAAGATGAAAGCATTATTTTTTATTTTTTAAATTATTTTTTTTTACGAAATAAACGGAACGTGATTCCATGGCCCGCATGAAAATTCAATATACTTGTGGAGCGATTTTTTTTTTTCCTCTTTCGAGTACTCCAGTCAATGGGGTCTAGTGTCCGGATCGATTCCTATTTGATTCTTGGGAATAGATCAAAAGATGTGAATCGCAGCACCAGCCAACCACTCTCTTTTGTTTTTTGTTTTTTTTTTTCCTTCCTCCTTTCGTTTTGTCAAAATGACTCGAAAAGAAGTGCTTGGATGTGACCTTGACTCACTTTTCCTTTTCTTCTCGGAGTGATGAAACCGAAATCAAAGTTTCAAGCAGTAGTGGGTTTTGATTTTTCAACCTAAGTTTTCAAAAGGAAAATGATTGCTTAACATGGTTATTAGGGAGAAGATCGAGAAGCTTTATTGATCTCGATATTCCCCCATATCGGCGTTCTTTCTACTAATGACCCCGGAAATGAATACATACACAATAAGTGAAATCTTAATGTAAAACTCCGGTACAATATTCATGTCGAGAAATCTCATTTTTTTTTTATGATTCGATTGGTTGTGATCCTTTTGGAAGTTTTTAGCCCCGTACATTAGCCTAATTGACTTAGGAGGATAACATGTTTTCCCACAATCAAAGCACTTGTAGATATGTCATCGATTAAACATAAAATTAATCGGAGGTGGCATGCTCGTTAGAGCCTAGATATTAACGCGTAAAACTCCGGTACAATTTTCGTGTTGACAAATCTCGTTCCTTATGATTCGATTGGTCGTGATCTTTTTCGAAATTTTTAGTCCCGTGCATTAGCTTAATTGGCTTGGGAGGGGTACATATTTTCTCACAATCAAACTCTTGTAGACATGCCGTCGATTAAACGTATAAAAGTTCAAGATTTCAATAATAGAAATAAGCCAAGTAATTTTAAGGATTCGATAAGACGAATGAAACAAGAACAAATCAAAGATTTGAATATGGAAATGCAAGGGACCTGAAGATCGAAAGTAGAATTTCGTCGAAACCACAAGAATTACAGTTTCTGTGCTCGAGGACGGGACATGTGCACGAGAAAAAGGTTCATGCAAAACATAGGATATGCTGCACATCAAGGACTGGTCATTTCAGTTCGAATTTTAAGAGGAAACAACGCCATTCTGAAGAGATAAATCACGAAATCCTAGAGAAAAAATAAAAAAGAGGGAGCAAAAGAAAGGAGGAAAGAAAAAAAGAGCACAAATCGTACGGAAAAGCCAGGCAAGGGATCTCTCTTTCCTTCGGATTTGAGAACGGCTGGAACGAGGGGTTGAAATCCACTTCGATTTCCGGGGATACGATGCGACCGGCGGAACCCCACAGCGACCCCCGCTCGACCCGCCTCGGGCTCCCTTGTCGACTCCTTACGGTGAACGATGGGTCAAGGTAGGGGTCCCCCCGCGAGGAAATTGAGGAAATCAGTTATGAAATTATTACGCGAATGTTGATTCAATTCGATAATTTTCAATTTTATTATTTTAATCTCAAATCTTTATGCGATATTCCACTATAGTCTTTTTAATTAATTTTTATTCGAAATCATTCACATAGCAATTCGTCTTCGTCCGTCATCTGACATGGAACAACGCAATATGAGTAATCTTTAGCGAAAGTTGATCAGAATGACTACGATAGACATCTTAAAAGGTTAAGACTAAATTGACAAAATTACGGTTTAAGGCTAAATTGATAGTTGTAAAATTTGTTTTTTTTTTGTAAGGAACGTTTGTACAATATGTTTATGATTGATTATACTGAAAAATTACTTGGGTGCTCAAAAGGCCTAATACCCTAAAAAACCTCAAACTTTAGCTCTTGTGCCAATTTTACCTTTCGTTTCGTAAAAAATCTTCAATTTAAGGTACAATCCCACATTTACTCTAATTTTTTTTGTTTTGCAAAAACTCCCAAACTTTCGATCCAATCTCAATTTTACCCTAATCTTTTTTGTTTGTCTTGTAAAAAAAATCTTAATTTTAGGTCTAGTATCAATTCTACTGTAATTTATATTTTCTCATAAAAAATCTCAACTTTAGGTGTAGTTTCAATTTTATTCTAATTTCTTTTTTGTCTCATAAAAGGTCAATAACTTTAAATTGAGTGCTAAATATACCTCCGTTAACTCTTCATAAAAAACTGCCCTTAGTCATTTTGCGCTCGGTCTTTGTTCTCTCATGCTTACGAATTTTCTATCTCTCGTGATTGAAGAGCTCAAGCTTAGGAGCTCGAATTACTTATGCTCGGGAGTTTTTCATTTCTTGGTTGGAGGGTTTATGGGAAGAAATTTGTTAAAACATATGACCTTTTTTTTTTTTAAGAAACTGTAAAAATTTAAGGATAACCTTGATAATGGACGGTAAAATTGAGGCAAGACCTGAAGCATGGGTATATCATGGGACAGAAAAAAAAAGTTTAGGGTAACATTGAGATAATACCTAATGTTGAGGGTTTTCACAGAACAAAAAAAAGTTTATGGTAAATCTGAGACTAAACCTAAAATTAAAGGTTTTTTTACGAGGCAAAAGGTAAAATTGTAATAAGAAATAAAGTTAAAGTTCTTTGAGGGTCTTAAACGGTCCTAAACAGGCGACAAACATCCTTCAGATATGCAAGACAGGAAGGTGGGCTATTTCTGCACTGTTTGAGCACGTCTGTTGTTAAGTAACACAGTTTTCTCTTCTGTTGTGGGGTTGTTTAGTTCCAAAACTTCTAGGATTCTTGGAGCGTTCAATCGTTACATCCAACATGGGAGGACTACTTTTGATATCTTCATTAGAAATCAGAGCGCCTTTGCCTAGCGAAAAGTAAATAATTTGAAAAATATTTTCCTGAAGATAACTGTTTATGTCGCATACAGAAGTAAATGAACGGAAAAAACTTTCATCGTCCGCAAGAGTGTTGAGGCACAAGTTGTCATTGATACTAAAAACATTTTTAATGACTCATTATTATGAGTGATACATACGATTTTTTGTTAGCAAAATATTTTTTTAAATCAGCATTTCATAGGACAGATATGCCGCATGACGGTGATTTATGATCAACCACACAATTGTTTGGGTGCTACAAAACCCATTCTACTTGGCTCCACGCGATTGCACTCCTCACCCTCGATTTATTGGCCACACCATGTATCATCAACAACCGATGCATCTCTTATATGAAAAGAAAAAACTTCTCATTCGAGACTTGTCGTGACCGAACCTATAATCATATTGTATCTTAGGCATTTGCTACCTTTAAACATAAACACATCCAAAATTTTTGGCACGCCTATAAGTCGGGACGATCAGTTCCTATATCTATCGATGAATTGCGAGAAGGTGTCTTCTCCAAGTAAAGCATCTGCTGATCTTCCACAGCCTCTACGTGGCTTGATTGATCGAACAGTCATGGAGTCATCCACCTTCCGTTACAGTTTCAAAAAGTTCAAATTTTGGAGGTAATCGTAAACTGTACGTTGGCCACTCGCCAGTCTTGTTATTTAGAAGTTGTGACTAAATGCTGTGCGTTTTTGGCGCTAGCTGCTCAAACTCGCACAGAAATTTTGTGCATGATTCGAATCCCCCTCGCATTTTCTGCGCCAAAGATTTAGCTAAAATGTCTCACATGGCGACATCTCCCCTTCAAATCACGCCAGCATCCCATCCAAAATCTCTCTCTCTCTCTCTCTCTCTCTCTCTCTCTCTCTCTCTCTCTCTTGTAATGGAAGACATAGTTCCAAGGTGGATGCTCTTAAGATTGTCCCTATTAAAGTTATTTGAAATTTTGCCGTATCGAGACTTATGCCTACTCATTTGCTATCTTTAAATTAATGGATGGAGCACTATCGCTTAAGTACGTAACTTTGTGTAAACATCAATCACCATCCCATCAAGTCATATCTTCCTCCGTCACTGTGCGTGAAGAAAATAAAAAGAACAATTCAGAAATGGAATGGATTTTTTTTTCAAAAAATAGAACCAAATTATAAAACCCGTTTAATTTATGCAATCAAATGTTGATTCCGTCTAACCTAATTGATAGTAAATGTCGGTATATCATTTGTGGAACTTTTTAATGATACATGGTGTTAATGTGGCTTTGCATAAGCCGCATCAAGTAAAAGGAAAAAATGTAAAAACAGAGAAAAATGGGAGGAAAATCTAGGATCATCAATTTGAGAGAGAGACAACGCCTCGCCGGTGGAGTCATGCCGGGATTGCCTATGTCTCTCTCCCCAGCAACCCTTGTGATGTCTTTCCATCCCTTTCCCTTTCCCTTTTCCTTGATTCTAGTTCTTTTATTTTTCTTGTCGTAATTTTTTTTAATCTTTTTCTGTTATGGCGTCTCCTTGGCACCCCATTAATTTTACTTGCCAGTGAAAAATATAAAATAAAATGATAGTATTTTTCTCCATTGAGATTGAGTGCAGCTTATGGAAATATATAATTATAGATAAATTTTAGGGTTTGGTTGCACTTTTTATCTTACTTTAAAAATTTAGAGCACACATGTCTGTTAGAGAAAACAGCTGTGACAAATGAATTTCATGTTCAAATATCCTCTAAAACATCACTTTGTAAACAGTCTTGTTCCGTTGCTTCTTGCCGGAGTCTTATCTATTTATGCGTACCCCTCTCTGACACTCATCAAACCCACATCCTTCTCTTGAGGTCCAAGCCACCATCCTCAGCACATGTTCATGGAACATCACTGCCTTCAAAACTACCCCGATTCATCAGCAGATGCACCTTCTTCTTCTTCTCCAAACGAGTTCGACGACAAGAAGGGATCGCCATCGACCAGGAACGTCAAGACCGGGGGCAGAAGATCGGGGCCGCTCAAGCTCTCGACCGACCCGCAGAGCGTGGCCGCCCGGCGGAGGCGGCACCGCATCAGCGACCGGTTCAAGATCCTGCAGAGCCTCGTCCCCGGGGGATCCAAGATGGACACCGTGTCGATGCTCGAGGAGGCCATCCACTACGTCAAGTTCCTGAAGGCTCAGATTTGGCTCCACCACGCCGTGTTCGAGGGACGAGCCGGTTGGCCCGAGTTCATCCCGGCCGGGTCGGCTGATCCTCCCGCGGGAGCTCATCAATGGGCTCAGATGGCCCAGAGCCAGCCCGACAGCGTCTCTTCGAGCTTCGGGGACGTCGATCATCACGCAACGCTGCCGCCATTGGACTTGGCAGATCTTCGGTGGTTCCAGGCCGGTGAAGAGACGGTGTCGTGGGATGAACCGTGCGTGGGGCAATCTCTGGCTTGATGTAATGTCGGTCTCCATTGGCTCGTGTGACTATCGTGTGTGTATATCGCATTGCGTGGGTAGTTCTTTTTTCGATTTTAAGGGGAGGGTTTGGCCAAAAGAGTAAAAAACAAAAAAAGAAGTTCTGAGGGTTGCGTGTGATACTTAATCGAAGCTTCGTGATGTCAGTTTAGTATCGGCGCGGGGATGAAATTGAAAAGAAGAAGAAGAAGTCAGTCCTTCAACTATTTTTAAATATTCAATCTACTCCGTAAACTTTCATTCTTATATTATTGGCCGAACTTAATAATAACTTTCCATTTCAATCCATATTTGTAACTATCGTCTTCTTGAAAGACAGATTGGGTCCAAAAAATAAAATAAAATAAAAAGAGGGAGTGTTATTGTTTTGATCCATCGTATCTCTAACTCTAACTCTTATTTTCCTTTACTTTTACTCTGTGTATTTGCAGAGCGTGAGAGCCAAATTCCGCATCTATAATACTGGTATTTTCACCCCTAATTTTTTTACTAGCAATATTACAGAGAAGAAAAATCGAAGTATGTGATCACGAGCGATATTGGTCAAATTTTATAGTCTTTGCTCGTTTTGACTTTCTTTCATTGAACACAATGCTTGTTAGTCGGGGATACATTATTGGCAAGCTGGTCAACAAGCATTGTGTGAAGTACAGGCTGACAATGCAGGAGCTGAAATTTTGATGATTCTCCTCATGTGCTGGACACTACTATATGAGCCTATCCAGTGTTAGCTATCCGGAATGATGTGGAGTCTACCTTTTTCACTTTCAACCCCTAAGTTCTTCACTTCTTCTCAAGGGAATACTCTCAAATTTTGCATCCCAGACAAAACAGTTTAAGGACAAATGGTTGACCAAATCATGAGTGTTTCTTCCCGTACACTCTTCGTATCGAATTTTCAATTTGTATATTTTCACTTAATTAACTGGTGATGAAATTGAAGAGACAAAAGTGATATTTAATCCTCTAAAATCAAGTGTATCCCTGGTGGGGATGTCATGCCAGCATTGCCAAACAAAGAAATCTAGTCTTTGGCGAGGTTTCCAGCTTCCACATCCATGATTAGAGCCGGCAACATTTTTGCAACTCATGCCATGGAGACTCAACACGAAGGAAACTCAAAAAACTTAGACCGGGATCGCGCTTTTCTCTCCTCTCCTATTTTCGCCGATCACTCGTCTCTGGAGGTAGCCTTTTCGGAATGCCGAAGTAATTTTTAGTTTCTGTAGCAAGTCGAAGCGCTCGTGCCCTTCTCTCTTCAATCGTCGTCCCTCTGGATGCTACTGATCGGATTCCAAGCACTGGGGCTCTTCTCTCTTCGCCGCTCTTAACGCTAGTGTACCGAAAAAGTTGTATGTGAATTTCTTATTTATCCGGTGCTAGAATCGTAAGTCAATGTCTCGCATAAAGACAAGAAGATTGGCAAAATTGGAAGATTTCTTTGCGATGTGTATCATCAGTCACATGAGGTTTGTGGAGGCTAAGGAGATGCAATACGAAGTATAATTTGTAAGGAGCCACGTATGTAACTTTTAAGGCATCCAATGATTTTTGGGTGGGCAATTGTAGCCAACCGGAGAAATTGCTAGGAATTGCATCTCAGTTAGGTTTAGGTATGTATTGAGTCGGATACGAGTTGTGCCCAGAACAGGTATAGATTGCTAAAATTATATTACATGAAAAGGTGTTAATATGACATAAATAGGTCCATTTGGATCGGACTCGTTTCCTATCCATCTGAGCTCCACTTGACCCACCACAAAATCTCCCCATGACCAGCCTACTTCTTTCATTTGACCCAAAACTCCCCATTGGGGTGAAGTTCCAATAGAACTCATCCCCCCTTGAGCGATTATGAACCGAGCAATTTTACCTGTTTAATTGAGTTGGAAAGTTCAACTATAAGTAAAAAAAAGGTTGACCGTTGTTACTCCAAAAGCTGCAGATATAAGAGAAGGGCCATGGAAGAAAAGAACAGTCGGAACGTTGCTCATCATGATCACGTTAACTTTGCTATGTGGAAAAAGTCGGGGACGTTGCCCCTAAACTTTGCTCGAAATGAGGGGCCAGTCATGTAGAGCAACCTAAATTCTGGGTATGGCCTCTCCTCACCTTATTATAGCTGCTCAAGCCTGGCGTGCAGTTGTTATTGATAGCAAAAGCATGAATTGCCATGCAATGGGTAGACATTATTGTACAGTTGTTTTGAGAAATGAAATGGGTCTCTGCCTGTTCGACAAAATGCCTGAAAGATCCTATCAACCCACCCCTCATTGGATTGCTAGGATGTGCGGTCCGTTCGACAAAATGCCTGAGAGAAGATTCCTATCAACTCACCTCGCATTGGATTGCTAGCATATGGGGTGCCGGATGGTCATCCCTGCTGTTCATTTACATGTGTACTGAGAAAACCCCGTGTTCTGTCCTCAACACCATTGGCAATGGTATTTGTGTTATATACAAAATGCAAAGAAAAATAAGGAAAGCAAAGAAAGCACAGAGTAGAGACCCAGAGAATGCCTATGCAGAAGATGAGGATGAATAGGAGGAAGAAGAAGACATAGGTGGCGAGTCATAGCATGTACACTTTGGATCATGTACGACTCTCTTCACACCGAGGTCTAGCTTGGAACAGAACACACAATAGCTTCCCCAAGAATCTTCCTCTTCCTCCTCTTCTTCTTCATCAATTTCATAGCCATCGTAGCTGCCTAAGATAGCTGTGCTGCTGGTTTCGAAAGCTTCATCTCCCTCATAGTTGTCATCATGATGCCTTGTGTACGTAAATCCCATCTTCGGAAGAACCACCTCGAGGAGCTTGTCCACTTGATCGTCATACCATTCTCGGCCTGTCTTCCAAAAGGTAAGAGGTGCAACAACCACTGCAGCGCCTGCCCCAAACCCCAAACCGACAAGAATGAACTGAAAATTAATGCTTCCCCAACCATCAGAATCACTCTTCCCATGCTCAGAGCTGTTGGTATTTGAGCAATTTGTTCCCAGCTGTGGTCCACACAATCCGCTGTTGCCTTCGAAGGAACTTGCTGAAAAGGTGAGAAATTGTTTGACTGCTGGGATGCTTCCAACAAGTTTATTGTATGAGAGGTTCAGGAAGGAAAGAAAGTTAAGGTCGGAAAGCTGTGTGGGAATCATCCCATTGAGCTTGTTCCTTGAAAGGTCCAGCGACTCAAGTTGTTGCAAGTTTCCTAGGGATGGAGGAATTGGCCCTGAGAATCCATTGTTTGATAAGTTGAGGACATAAAGCGCTTTGAGATCCCCCAGAGTTTCAGGTATTGGACCATCTAAATTGTTACATGAGAAGTCGATTGAAGTGAAAAGAGTCAAGATCTTCACCAGCTCCACTTGCAGACCTTTGATGGTAACGCTTACTGTGTCCTGATAATAGAGTCCCGTCAAGCGAAGAAATGGATATTGGATATGATTGAAGTCTAAGTTAGCCTTCATAGGCTCCCAAGTTTTGAGGCATTGAGCGGGCACAGTGCCATTGAAATTGTTGAAAGATATGTCTACAATTTGAAGCATCTTCCAAGTGCCATGAGTCCCTGGACATCCAACCCCTCCATGGAACTTGTTGGATCGTAAAACAAGGACACGTAGACTTGCAATGCTCTTCAATTGGCATGGAAACTTGCCATCAATCTGGTTATTTCCAACGTCTAAAACCTCCAGAGCTCTGCAATTCGCCAATGACTCTGGGAACTTCCCTTGTAATTGATTAGAGCTGAGATCCAGAGTCTTCAAACTACATGTTTCAGGGAAATTGAAAATGCCACCATCCAAGGCATTATCTCGCAGATTTAATACCTTGAGAGACTCCATCACTAAGCAATCAGGAATATTTCCACTCAAATTATTATGAGATAGGTCGAGCACCTCGAGATACTCAGCATTGCAAATTGATTTTGGGATAAACCCCTGGAAACTATTATTGGACAGGGAGAAGAATATTGCAACAAAAAGAATCGTACCAATAGTAGGTGGAATTTCTAAAGTGAAGTTGTTACTCGAGAAGTCCATGTATGTGGCATGGGGTGGCAGTGGTAACGTTTGTCCATAGAGCCTGTTCTTATGGAGGTCAAGAATTGATAGAGTAGAAGTAAGATTTGTTGACGGTGTTTCAATTTCGTCTAGTAAGTTAGACGAAAGATTGAGATACAGAAGATCTTGAAGCTCCCATATCCATTTCGGTATCTTGCCCTGAATTTGATTGTCAGAGAGGTCTAGAAGTATCAATCTGTGTTGCCCAGCCAGGAACTCAGGTAAAGTCCTCAGCTGGCAAGAAGCCAACTTTAAAGTCGTAATGTTAGGGAACGAAGACACCTGGGAAGCAGTATTTGTGGCATCAATAGAAAATCGATTGTGGGAAAGATCCAAATAAGAAAGGTTTCTCAGCTGCTGAACCACCTTAATGTGGAATGAGCCATTGAAATTATTGGAAGAAAGTGAGAGGTACTTGAGCCCTTGGAGTTCCCACATGAACTTCGGTAGTTCTCCTCCTATATTGTTGTTGCTCAAATCAAGCGTATCCAGTTCGTGCAATGCAGCATCTAAAGATCCGTTCACTTGACCAGAAAATTGGTTGTTGGAAAGTTGAAGCTTCTGAACCGATGGAAGTGTGAACAGAGATGATGGGATATTTCCTTTCAGCGAATTGAATCGCAGGTCGAGAATAAGAAGACTCGAGAGATATTCCCATTGGGTTGAATTAATCTGACCAGTTAGATCATTATGGGACAAAGTGATTTGTGTCAGATTCTTGGACTTGCTGAGTGATGGAATTGAACCATTAAAATTGTTGAATGAGAAGTCCAAATAAGCCAGTTGCGAAAGATTGGTGAAAGAGCTTGGGATGTTTCCATGAAAGCTGCAATTCACCATTTCTATTCTCGATAGATTACTAAGATAACCAATCGATTCTGGGAGCCTCCCGGAAATATTCGTGAAACTAAGAACCAGTCTCTCAAGAGAACCATTCTCCGTGAATCCGGGCAAAGAGCCCCGAAGGAGTTGGTTGGATGATAGGTCAAGGGTCTGAAGTGTTTGTACCTGGAAGATTTTTTGAGGAAATTCTCCCTGCAGGCCACAATTACTGAGATGCAGAGTCGTTAAATTGTGGAATTGGGAAAAGAACTCCGGGACACTGGTAGACAGATTATTGTTGCCCAGTCTAATCACCGACAGAGAACGAAGATTCACGAGGGAAGAGCAAGACTCAATGGGACCTGATAGATAACAATTCATCATACTCAACACCTGAAGCTTCGGCAGCGAAGAAGACAAGGCATTGCACAAATCATTGCCTGTAGTAGACACGTTCACCCCATCAAGGTACAACTCTCTCAGCTCGCCAAGATTCCCAACAACCATCTTTAGATTCGGATCCTCGAGTTTCAGTGAAGGGAGCCCAGGAAAATAAATCAAGGATACATCAAGAATAACCAACCTTGTCAAACGTGATATCCCAATTGGGACTTGCCCTGTGAAGCCGGCATTTGAAAGATTCAGATAGACCAAATTCACGAGACTGCCAAACCCAGATGGAATCTCCAAAGACTGGAACTTGTTGTAAGCCAAATTCAGCCTCTGAAGGTAATTGAGTCTGAAAAGACTCGATGAATCGTTTAATCCACCGGTGATGCTCTCGTTGCTCAGATCAAGTCTCGTGACTTGGCCACCGTCGCAGGTCACGCCCTCCCAAGAACCATTGCCCTGATTCCATTTGACCAATTTTGTGGACATAGAAGCAGAGAAGTTGAGGCTATTCTTCAATTCCAGCAGCAGCGATTTCTGATCGTCAAAACACTGGCCCGAGACCAAAGCCGTGCCTATGCCGAAGGGGTCGCGTTGTGCGAGTATTAAGACCACCCATAGGAGGAGCCAAATCCTCATTTGCCTCGAGCAAATCAGGAGACAGTCATGTAATCGAGAGAACCAGCTGCTCTGCGTTCAAGAAATCGAAAGCCCACAAACATGACAACCTTCGTTCGAGAGAGGGATCTGGGAAATTTCGTGCAGAATGGGCAATTCAAGAGCAGATGATTGCAGGTAGGAGGAGGAGGGAAAAACAGGGGACGGTTCAGATTGAGAAGGAGGAGGGGGTAGCTGCCAAAAAGTAAACGCCTGCCGGTCGCGGGGACGAATTTGTCAAATGTTCACGTTAGGTGTCGGGACTGATGAAGCTACTGTCCATTTTGGACTCGTGCGTAGGGAATAGGAGCGGAAGCGCGTTCGTGTTTGTCGGCTTTTGTTTAATCGTTTTGCCGATTTCTCGGTGCCGAGTTTTTCTTGATTTCAGACGCAGGCCGAACCAGGACAAGTCAAACTTGGATCGGGCGGGACATGACCGGCTTTGGGAATGGGAGAGATAGCTAGTCAATGATGAAAATAGATATATTATATTAAGTGCCCAAACCCCGAAGGGTGGCTCAGCATTAGGTCGACGACTGAGATATTGCGGTTCAATGAAAATGAGGCGTCGTGTTTGGCCCGGACTCGGTGCCAGCCCGCCGAAGCCAAGATTGAATTGGAAATGGATTCGGGTTTTCACGTGAATGGACCCGTTTTCTATTGGATTGGGGATGGGTTTGATGGATGGATGAAAAGTTCTGCTTAAATTATAACCCGATCTCGCCAAAATAAAGTTCCTTTCGATCGCTCGTCAAAGCTTGATAACCGGTTGAACGAGAATTTTCTTTCGACGACGGTTGTTCTTTTCTTATTTGTGCATGGGTCTACTAAAGTGTCCTCATTATTTTAGTAATCTTGACTGGTGTGGCATGATTATTGTTAAAAAAATTCAAGTGAATGATGCTTTAATTGTATCGAGGGTCTGCAATGGGGAGGTAACTGCTGGGATGACTTCCGTGGCAGATGGAAGGTAATTTACCGTTGTCCCAATTTTTCTTTCCTTTTTCCTCACTAAGTAGGGTCGTCTTGCACAAAGTCACGGCCATGTGCTAGATTGCCTCTTTGAACGAGAGACCAATGATGACCAAGGGTGATTTCCAAGTGGTGCTTGGAATACTTGTCAGCAGGTGTTTAAAAGAGAGGTTTAATGGAGTCTAGTCGAACTGAGGCAGTCTAATGTTTGAATGGGACCGGACTAGAATATTGAAGACTGAATACTTGAATCAAGCTCAATCTCGATGATGCTCAATTTTTTTTTTCGGAATCGGGTTTCGACTTGTGAAATGTTTTTACAAGTTGAAAATGGCTCGGTCGATTTCGCTTTGTCGACGTCAAAAATATTCGATAGGCATATGTCTGACACGTGAATGAGAAAAAAAAACACATGACAACACGTGGATTTGGTTAATTATCGTGCATGGAAAAATAGTGTCATCACACATATGCCAATCCATTGACAAACATGGATTTTTAATATATGCTAATCAACATTGGTGTTTTTGATGCCGCAAATCCAATCCTTGATAGCCGTCGATATAAATATATTGTAGGGAAGTTGCAATATTCTTTAAAACTCGAAATCAGCCAGGTAATTGAGGTGAAGGGCATGAATTCTTTGGAGGGAACAATTACCACTCGAAAGTAAAATCGTGAGACATATAGAGAAGTTTACATAAAGCAAGAGTAACTGTTTAAGAGTATGGATGCGAGATTTGTGGAAATACAAGAATGTGCCTCGCGACCTGCCTTTACCTCTCCCGAGAGTCCGGTGGGTTTAGAGGTATTACCATTGGTCAATGGTGTGGACTTTCCCAAGTTCTATCTCGCGCGATGTTGGATTTCGTTTTCGTGATTAACAACCTAAAAACGTTACTAGGAGTCGCTACTAGCTTATTGGAGTCGACTAGAAACCAATTGAAACATGAGATATCATCTCGATTCCTTCACTACCAAAGTTTCTAGGTTTAGGGACTTGTTTATGTTAACTAGATAATTAGCTCTTTTTCAGTTTCTAACCAGTTTATGTTCCATAAGGTAATAGCATATTCTGCATGTCATTTTAAGCCTACTATGTATCTAACTAGTGTTAAATGATTATGCATAATGTTTTTTTTTTTTGTCATTTCATATAATTATCTATTTATCCTTAACGTAGCATATAGGAAAAGCGATTAACATGCAATTTATGAAAAATAGTGCTGTAATAAGTCCTCAATTAGGTAAAATATGCCAAATATTAGAGTGGAATGAACGCAATGCAAACCAAATCATTAATGGCCATATTTAAAGATAAGCAATTCGACATGAAGGTTGGATACATACGAAATCAAATCGGATTGGACGTCGGTCTTCATCCTCGCCAAGTCCCTGCCGATTGTCGCAACGAAATGTCGATCTCATGAATTGAAGTATTTAAAATATGCATTCACTCAAAGCAGATAATTAGCAAAGTTCAGTGAATTAAAGAATAAAACGAGCGCCTCGAATTAAACTCTAATTACCGTACTGATTTACCTACTGAGACATGCATAGCTAATCAAATAATTCACCAAAATATTCACATACAAAACCTAGTTAAGCTATGCGAATAAAACATGGCAAATATATCAGTAATCAAGCATGTAAAAGCGTAATTAGACAATATGGGCAAATTGATACATTACCTATTGATTCCTTATTTTTTGGCATTTTATAAGATTTTTCACATATTTTATAATTTTTTTTATTATTTTAACAATGAAAAAAATGGGACCCGGGTCGGGCCTCTGAACTCAACCCGGGTGACCCAGGCGAGGATCCAACCTGGTCTCCCACACAAAAACTCTTAAAAAGACCAAGTAGGCCCAACAAGGAAACCAAGCCCACTCAGCAATTCTAAAGCTACGCTCTGCCCAAACCAAATAAATGAAGAATAAAAGGCCCAACAGTACAAGGAAACCAAGTGAGGCCTGGCACGACTCGACCTATTCATCTCCTTCGCGCAACCCCGTGAATCACTGGTTCTCCTCGCCTCGCCGCGCCTGCTGGGTTCAGGAAAGTCGAAGCCGGCCTGAAGGTCTACACCAGCGGTCACCTAGTACGGCTCAACCTCCTTCGGACTGAACCGCGCCTGGTTCGGCGAGTATATGGCGCCGGTGATTGGAGGTCAACGAACGGTGATGGTGGACGGCTGCGGTTGGGCGAGCTCTCAGCCCCTCCCCTTTGCTCCGTCTCGCAAGTCCCTGCCTCCCTGTCCCTTTTTTTTTTTTTTTTTCACCGAGAGTTCTAACCAACCCCCTTCTCTTTGTTCTTCAAGTATGACGTTCCCTCAACTGAACGTCTTCCATGCTCTAGCTCGTCGGAGCTCAACTCGGGTCGCCGACGTACACCGTCCGTCACTTGATCGCCAGACCGCCACACCACCCAAAATCACCGTCGGTTGTCTGCCTACGCAACCGAGCAACTCAGGGAACGAGAACAGAACCACGACCGCCAGTGACCGCCATCGACTCGACGACTCACCTTCGCCTCTAACGGTCACAACCCTCACTGACACAGCCGACCAACTGCGGTCGTCCTCACACACACGCACCTAACCAGACTCCGGTTCTCTTTGTTATTTGCCAACAATATCACCTAGAGGGAGGGAATGGGTGAGAGAGAGAGAGAGAGGGAGAGGGGGATGTGTATTGTTCTTGTCCAAGCTCTTCTGGGCGAGTGACGTGAGAGATTTGAAGCCAAAGGAAAGGGGAGGAGAGAATGTGCGGTAGGCCAAAGGAAAATAAAATGTGGGCTGGCCTCAAGAGGCCTGATCTGGCTGCGAACGAGTTGGGTTTCGTCTGCCTGGTCTCGAGTCGAACCGGCCCGATCTGATTTTTTTTTTTTGCAATTTTCTAGTTTTATAATTTTTTTTGTACTTTTCTACTTTGCAATAAAACAATAAAATATGCATAATCAACAAATTTGACATATTCTATTTTACGAAGAAAATAAAATACATGATCGTCAAAATTAGGTATTAACAGCATGGAAGCAATCGACAGAAGTTATTAAAGAGATGCAACAACTTCAGGAGGTAGTTTCCATGGAACCAGTATAATCATTGCCGATCTTCCATCTGAGAACTTTGAGGCACAAATCAAACAAATTTACTTTATCTTTTGTATTTGTAGCTTTTAGATTTGCATTATAGATTAAATCCCGGAGTATATCTCTATCTTGAGTATTGTGTCGTCAATTAAATTCTGGCATAATCTATTAACACTTGGTTACCTTATCGAGTTTGTATTGCCAAATCCTGTGGTCCATTAAATTTCGATATGATTTATGCTTGGACATTCCCGTTCTAATCGAATTGGTTGTGTTTATTCGCCAGAGTTACTTCCTCTACGGAGTTGGCTCAAGGACAATGTTCTTTCTTATTAAAAGCCAAAGAACGACTTTTGGCAAAAGATATTTTGTCGTGGGAGAAATTTTGACGAAACAGACTTGATCATCATGAATGAGTTATTGTCGAAGCTCAATTCAGTCGTGAGCTCAACATCGACTTTGTAAAAGCCGAACCGATGAGGCTCGAACTTGACTCTGTCTTGCACTTCAACCCGTAAACAATTTAGCCGATCTGGTGGTTGCTATCGCCACCCAGTCCTCCACCGCTTCTCTCTGTCCTACCCTTCTCTTCTACATTTTACTTTTCTTTCTTTCTAGAATAAAATTAGTTTATTTCGATTTTGACATCATAGTTTCCAAAAGATCCAATTGCACAAGATCAAAGATTAGGGGACTGAAAGTGAACTTAATGTTTTTAAATTAAGGGAACACCTGTATTTTTTCCGTACACCACACTTTACTCCTTTCTCAACCTTCTTTACACAGAGATTTCATTTTTCCTATTTTTGGCCGGTCATTTTAATCTTTTAACATTTTGTAATCACTTGGTGAACAACTCACACATACCATGGACCTACTATATAAGTTTTTTTTTGGGGGTCAAATATCTACTATATAAGTTCAATATATTTTTTTTTTGAGTAAATGCACTAGAAGTCTTAAAACTTGGAAACAAAGTGTAGTGAAATCATAAAAATATAAAAAAGTACAATCGGATCTTAAAATTTGTGCAAAAAAGTGTTCCGAAGTACTTCCATTAATCAGGGATGAGATTGACCTATTTGAAAGTTCTAACACTAGGTTTGTCTTTAGCTATAAGATTTATGGCCTATCATACACTTGATCCTCGATATTACTTAGTTTCTTGATTTGGCTGATAAATAATGTTGCAAAGTAAAGTGATCAAATCCGAGCCTTCAAAAGCATTCCACCTTAGTTTAAAACAATCTTCATTGAAAGATCTTCTTTATAAAAAATTTCTCTAGAGAAGAACGATATAAATGCCAAAAGTTGTATACGGTGCTCATTTTGATGCCAAAAGTTTCATCCGGATTACTTGAGTGTTAATTTTTTTTAAAAATAATTATTTGAGTGCCAACTCCGATATGCATTAACTAAAATCTGATGTGGCATTTTTTTTATTAATATATAAAATTGACGTGGCTTGCCGGAGGTCTAGTCAACAATATATTAAAAAAACCAACTTAATTAGTTTAAAAAAATAAAAAAGCTATAATTCAAAAAAAGGATAAAAATTGAAAAATATTTTTAAAAAATAATTTTCTTATTTCAAATAAATTGAAAAATAAGCTTAAAATTTTAACAAAAGAGGTTAGAAATTTTAAGATTAATAACTGAACCTTTGGAGAAATTTTTATGGATGGGTGATGCCGAAAGAGAGCATAGAGAAGTAGGAGGTAATACAAGTGCGAACTTAAATGGATATGTCACTCGCCACTAGTAGGAATACTCAAGGGATAGGAGCACAATAAAATATTATTTTTGTTCTCAAGCCAAATGCCCAAATACATTATGAATCAAACAAGTCTGAATTATCATTCATCATAACATGGTTATTTAGACGAGCATGAAACACCCCTCTAAGCATGAGTAAACTATCAAATAGGAAATAGACTAATTATTAAAGACATTGACACTACCCAAATATTAAAGACACAGAAACTAGATTAACAACTGAACCTCAAGGGAAATCTTCATGGACGTAAGTGTCTGAACAACACTTTATCCCAGAATCGATAATAAGCAAACCTCCATGATTGGATAAACAATAATGGACCACAAAATACCCAGAAGCCAAAAACGAACCCAAGTAGTAGGCCCATGTAAAGCCACTTCTTCTCGTTATCATCACTATCGCCATCGTCACTAGCTTCTTCTGTGATGTTCTTGGTAATTGAGCAACTTTTGTTGAGTTGAAGCCCGCACAATCCAAGGTTTCCTTCAAAAGAACTTTCAGAAAACGTGAGAAACTGTCCACTAGTCGGGATGCTTCCCACAAGTTGATTGTTGGAGAGGTTCAAGAACGAAAGGAAATCAAGATTTGTAAGCTGAGCTGGTATGGTTCCAAAGAGGTGGTTCCACGAGAGGTCCAATGACTCAAGCTGATGCAGATTCCCCAAAATAGGAGGAATTGAACCCGAGATGGCATTATACGATATGTTGAGGAAATAAAGTGCTTTGAGATCCCCAAGTGTGTGTGGTATTGGACCCTCCAATCTATTGCTCGAGAAGTCGATCAACGTGAAAATAGTCAGGATCCTAACAAGTTCTAGCTGTAGACCTTTCAAGGTTACACTCATTGTATCTTCGTAATAGCTGTCACCGTAGGAAAACGAAGATTGCAGGTGATCGAAGTCCACACTGGCTTTCATAGCCACCCAAGATGCAAAGAGCCTTGTAGGCAGTGTACCGCTGAAATCATTTGAAGACAAGTCAATGATTTGAAGCATTTGCCAGTTGATGTGGCTATGTGGACATCGAATTTCCCCATGCAAGTTGTTGAATCGTAAAACAAGGACACGAAGACTTGATATAGCCTTGAAATGGCATGGAAATGTCCCCTCTATTTGATTGTCCCCAATGTTCACAATCTCCAACTCCGTGCATTTTGCCAACCCCAACGGAATCTGCCCCTGCAACAAATTCTCACTGATATCCAATGTTTTCAGACTGCATGGTTTCGGGATGTTTTGTGGAATATCACCATTCAACTTGTTATTTCTCAGATTCAAGACTATGAGGGATTGCCCCATTAAACAGTCAGGAATAGTTCCATTAAGATGGTTATGTGACAAGTCAAGCACTTCAAGATAATCAACTTTGCAAATTGACTTCGGTATGGAACCATGGAAATTATTCTTTGAAAGGGAGAAGAAAGGAGATAGGTAGTCGCTGATATTATCCGGGATAACAGCAGTAATGCTGTTATTTGAGAAATCCAAGTAGAGAGAATATGGCGGCAGGGGTAGCATATTTGCTCTGAGCAAGTTTGAGTGGAGGTCGACGACAAGCAGAGGAGAAGTGACATTGCGTGGAGGTGTTTCGAAATCTTCAAAGAAATTAGAGGAAAGATTGAGAAATGAAAGATATTCTAGTGTCCATATCCATTGCGGTATCTGCCCTTGGATAAAATTGTGGGAGAGGTCAAGGGATTCCAAATTGGACAAGTTAGCCAAAAACTGAGGCCATGTCCGTAACTGGCAACAAGCCAAATGTAACTCACTTACATAAGGGAAAGAGGATGTAGCAGCGGAAGCAGACGCCGTAGTGTTAATGGACAAGCCACTATACGACAGATGAAGACCAGTTAAATTTTTTAATTCCTGAAACGCATCGATATTCATTGAGCCACTGAAATTATTGGAAGAAAGGTCGAGGTAATTGAGCCCTCGCATTTCAAATAAGGATGATGGTATTGACCCTTGTAATAGATTGCTACCCAAATCAAGCTCTCCCAGTTGATACGAAGAGACATTCAGATATATGATAAGCTGACCATTAAATCTATTATTTGAAAGACTTATCCGCTCAAGTCGAGGAAGTGTAGACAGAGTTGGGGGAATGTCACCTTCCAATGAATTGTATGTCAGGTCCAGTCCTTCAAGATTCAAAAGATCCTCCCAGCCAACGGAGGTGATCTGACCCGTTAAAGCATTACCAGATAACTTTATATAGGTCAGATTTCTTGATGCACCAAATGGTGGAACTGAACCAGTAAGATAATTATAAGCCAAGTCCAAATAAGTCAGCTCTGACAGGTTCGCCATCGAGGTCGGGATAGATCCACTCAACATGCAATATGGCAGTTCTAATCTCAACAATTTTCTGAGATTACCGATTGAATCTGGAATCCTCCTTGAAATATTTGTTCCACTCAGGACCAAAGTCTCGAGAGAACTATCCTCTGGAAAGTCGGGCAAAGAACCCTGAAGGAGTTCGTTCCCTGAGAGGTCAAGGGTCTGAAGTGTTAGTACCTGGAAGAATTCTCGAGGAAATTCTCCCCATAGGTCACAATCCCTTAGGCTCAGTTTCTTCAAGCTAGAAAATTTCGCTAAGAAAGTAGCGACTGTGGTGGACAAGTTGTTGCCGTCGAGTTGAATGACCGACAAATTAGCAAGACTCATGAGAGAAGCGTCAATAGGCCCATACAGGGAGCAGTATGACATGCTCAACTCCTCAAGTTTCGGCACTGAAGAAGACAACGTGTCGCACCACTCACTTCCCTCAGCAGACACATTGACCATGTCAAGGTACAGCTCTCTCAACTCCCCCAAATCCCCAATCAATGACCTCAAATTAGGCCTTTCAAGTTTCAGCGAATCCCCCTCCATGTAATAAGAACTAGAGAGATCAAGAGTACGTAGCTTCGTCAGGCGTGATAGCCCCGCTGGGATCTTCCCGGCATATCCGGCAGAGGACAAGTTGAGATGTACTAAGAGGCCGAGATTCGCAAGGCCGGACGGAATTGCTGAATAGTTGAAATTGTTGAACGCCAAGCTTAGGCTCCGTAGGAACTCGAGCTTGAAGAGGCTCGACGAATGGTCGATTCCGCCAAAGATCCCCTCTTCGCTCAAATCGAGACCCACGATCAGGCCGTACTCGCATGTCACGCCGCTCCATGAATCGGCGCTTCGGTCCCACTGTACTAGCCTCGAAGACTGGGCGGCATTGAAGATGAGGCTGTTTCTTAGCTCGAGCAAGAGTGATATCTGGTCGACACCAAGGCATTGGGCCGAAGCTGAAGAAGCTCTAGCACCATCAGAGAAGATGGAGATGGTGGCTATAGCAAGAAGAAGCCATAAGATGATCGAACGGTTCATCGGAAGAAGGTGGAAGAAGAGGGCGGGAAGAGGGAGCAGCGAAGAGGGAGCCAACCGAAACGAAGTCGACACTCGGGAGTGGAGGAGTCGTCCAACGCAAGTGCAATCTAGTGCCAATTTGACTTATAACACTCACGAAAATCCTAGCAAAATGACATTTTTTTTTTATAATCATCATATTTCAATCGAACAAAAAACCACATTTACGTTTTCTAAGAAAAAAAGGAAAAATAAAAGAGATCAGCCTAGTATGTTGAGATTAGAACTTCACATCACCATTAACATTATGTGGTCAGTGTTATCCTTGCACATCAACATTAACCATGTAGAGACCGGCTAAAAGCAAACAACATAGATATTATATCCGATTATTTAATTAAACATTTAAATTCCAAGAAGATATGTAAAATGATTTACTTATATTGGATTTAATCATAAATTTTTTGATAAAGACTATATAAAGGCAATATATATATATGAAATATAAAATCACATTAACATTAGAATTTCAACATTTCCAGAGAACTTACTAAATATGTTAATGCAGCCAATCGAAAATTAAGGGACTATATTTGAACAGGAATTTGAAAATCCCTTGCGAAGATTGCGCCATTGGTCTAGTTTGGTGGGGCACATGTGTGAAGAATCTTCATTCTATCCCAACATGTAGAAGGGTTCTGATTGAATGACTTTTGAACAATGGACGATCATGGTGAGGAAAAACTTCAAACTTCCTCTAATCAAGCCTATCAATCAAAATACACGCAATAGCTTTAGCTTGACTTGACTTGACTAGGGAGCACAAAATTGTCATTTTGGTGACGCTTCCTGTTAAATTGACGTCTCGAGTTTGAATCATGTGCGAGACCCAACCAGATCAGCGGACACATATACGACACCCCATCAATCGGCGATGGTCTCTTCTTAGTATCCAAGAAGACCAAGACCAAAACTTCCCATCGCAGGGACTCTTGGAACCGTGCATGGGAGGGCCAATGTTTGGTATATATTATATATTAGTTATGGGGGTAAAAAGGTCTTTTGGCTAGAAGAAAGAAAAGTTATATGGGGTTTTCTTTTACTTTTGAAATAGCGAGTCTTTGTCTTGTAAAAGGTGTTGAGAGGGTTTTTCTTCCTCTTCGTGAAAAGAGGGAGCCGCACGGTAAAGGGGGCCGCATGGACAGAGAGGACTCCTCTAGCAGAAAACGCCGCACAGGCCGAGAGAAAACTCACAAAAGGCCTGCGTGCCGCACAGTGAGGGAGCAGGCATCCGTACGAAGGGGAGAGGTAGAAGTAGAACCGACCTTGATAATTTTACCACACAAGAGTTTGTAATTTTGCATTGGAATTTAGGAGCTTCATACGTTGGTAGATTATCAGAGTAGGACAACCTTTGATGAGACTGTATGTGATTTTTACTTGAATTGTGGCAAGCTAAACTAAATCACCCCCATGTTGCTCAACTTTGGCTACTTGATGGAATAAGTGCTTGACTCGGGCACGCACAGCTGTCTAGACATTTGACTGTGTTTTTGATGCTTGCAATTGAAAGAAAGTTCAACACGTCTACGGTACGAAGGTGTTGCCGATTGGAGCACTAATGGCACCGTCGAAAATTCTGTTTTGTGTTTTTCTTCATTTGGAATTGAAAAGGACAAATAACAGAAAATAGGGAAAAAAAAGATAAAACAGAAAAAGGATAAGTGCGTTGGAAGTCCTAGAACTTATTACCAAAATATAATTGAGTCTTAAAATTTTTAAAAAATGCAATTTAGTTCTAATACTTATCAGAAAATGCAATTTAATCTTAAAACTTTTAAATAGTGCAATAAGATCCTAAAATTTATTTATGACATGACTAATGAGACATGAGAGGAACGATGAGGGAGAGACCGTCGAGACTCACGAGATAGAGCTACTCTCGCAGGCAACATGGCATATGTAAGGAATTCCTCTAATATTAATAAATATAAAAGCCCAAAACAGGGGATGGTTATGCTTGGAAACAGGAAGCAGTCAAAGTAAACAGCTGCTGGTGGGGACTAATGATGTTACTTTCTTTGTGGACTTGTGTGTGGTAATATATTGCCTCTTTTTCGTGAATAAGCTCATTTCTGTATCCTAGCTACTTAAAATACTTTATAATGTAATTTACAAAAATGATCCACTATTGCATAAACATATTTGCAATTTTGATTCGAAAGCGAAACCTAGAGAAGGATAAGATAGATAAGACTATAGTTATAGTTGAAGTGAAACCAAAGGTGGCAAAATGGGTCAAGAACCCATATTTAAATCCATATTTAAGAGTATGAGTCAAAAATAAGTTGTTCATTAAATTTAAATGGATCATAAATGGGTTGCTTAATAAATTTAAGTGGGTCATAAATGAATCACTTAATAACTTAATGGATCTTATATGGATTTTAAATAGGTCATAAATGAGTTATCTAATTATCTTATGTGAGTTATAAAAATGTTCTCTGATTTTTTTTTTTAATTTTCTTCATTCGTTTTTCTTTTATTTTTTTCCGATGCATTTGGCAAGAGTCGTCGATAGGTTGTCAATGGGCCGGGTCGTGTTAGACCCGAGACTGAGACTGATCCGAAATGGATGACACCAAGCTCGACTTGGCCTGGGGCTCGAGACTTGAATTGAATATGTCCCAAATCTTTGGCCGACTCGTCGGGCGCAAAGTCCATGCAACGCTCGCTCTCCTCCTGCAGCTTCAATGAGATCCCACGGACGGATCCCTTCTGGATGCATTTCGTCAAATGGGTAGAGAACGGCCATCTTGCTCTGGAGCCTCTTTCACGAAATGATGGCAACTTCCTCTTGGATCTTGTTTGTGTGGAAATCGAGATTCATGCGAGAGTAGTACCCCTCATTAACCTAGCGAGAGAACTTCTTGACAGTCTTGGTACCCACACGACCCATGATGGCTTACCTTTCCATACGTAACATCTGACAAACCGCGAAAAATGACATTGCATCCAACCAATAACAAGAAATAGGTACATTTCAAATTAGGTGATTAAAAAAAAGGGTACGAACCCGAAGCATGCTCCGATCCGGCATGGCCTAGCCCAAGTGGGTCAAAAAACCATGTGCTTGACTCTTACCCGAAGAAGACCATGGCTTGGCCCTAATTACCCTAAAGTTTCAGGTAAGTCGAGCAGGATTGGGCTGGCTTGGGCTTTTTGACTCTCCTACTACCGGAGCCAATAGACCCTCACCAGTCACAGGTGAGAGCCGTGAAACCCTTGCTAGATTTGGAAGAGGGTTGGGCCCCAGCGAGGGTTAGGCGTCCCTCGCCTATGACAGCGAGGAATATGAAAAAAAGGAAAATAAAAATAAAAAAGGAAAATATAAAAAAAACAAATTATATTTTTAATTATAAAATTTTTCCTTATTTTAGAAATATATTTTTAATAATTCATAAGGTTTGCTAAATTGGATTAAATATGGAAGTATTCTAATAATATGGGTCAGATTGGGTATAGGTTGTAAGATTTGTACTACATTAAAATGGATCAAAATAGGTTAAATGGGTCAATATGAATTGAATCATATTTGACCCGACCTCAATCCGACCCGACCTAGCCATTTAACACCTCTAAGCGAAACATTATAGAGGAAACAATATCTGGAACTACTGATAATATCCATGAGATTGTTCTCTATTAAATACTTGTGCACGAAACCGCCATGAAAGCTGAATGATCTTGTACTATGATCCTTTGAGTTGGGTCAAGATATTTTTATTGTACCCGGTGTTCAACGTCGGACAAAAATTCAATTTTCGTGAATGAACGATTGAGATTTGTTTATTCATTGGGAGTACCAAAGGGAGGAAGATAGTGCATCGGCAATTTTCATAAATAAAAAAGTATCGCGAAAATTTGTGCATGGACTTCAGGTAATTGTAGCGATCACCAAATGTGCACAAACTTTTCCACAATTGACAATTATACTTTAACGTCCTCCAAAGTACACGCAATTGCTTTATTTTGACTTGATTGGAGAATGCAAAATTTGTTGTTTCGGTGCTCCACCTATTCACTGATTTCCAAAATGCCATTTGTGGATATTAAAAACATAACGTGGATGGTAAATTTGAAATGTCGATGATAACGAATCAAATTGTAAATTACCACTTTTTTTTTTGTTTTACGAGCTAGTGCGCGTATGTTTGTAAGTTATTAGTGAAATTGAAGTTTTATCCTTCATGAGTTCAATAGTAAAATTGCCACTTATTTCAGTTTCTACAAGTAGGCGCACGACATTTTGTGGGCTGTCAATTGAAACAACATTTTTGCCTTCCACAAAACCCAATAGTCATTGCCACTTATTTTTAGATTTTACAAGTTGGCACATAACTATTTGTAAGTGACCAATGAAACAAAAATCTAATTGTAACATCGACAAACTCAATAGTAGATTACTGTACATTTTTTATTTTTTACAAGCGAGCGTATAATTGTTCATAATTTGTTGACCGAATAATGATTTTACCATCTACAAACTCAATTGTAGGTTCTTTACCAAAAAAAAAAAAAACTCAATTGTAGGTTTGTGCTAGTTTTTGGAATTAGCTAGTCGACGCTTAAGTAATTGTTTTTATGTTAGAAATTTAATAACAATTTTATCATCCACAAATCTGATAGTTAATATTAGCACATTTTTTTATATTTTACCATCCATAATTATTTGTAGATTTTCAGTAAAATAACAATTTTACCATCCACAAACCCAATAGAAAATATAACATAGCTGGTAAATTATTAAAACATTGACAATTGTAAGTTGGTAACATTGTTGCAAAATCAAGTCAATTTACTTAACCAATTGGTAGCAAGTTGGACGATTTTACCACCATCATCTAAATTTATGAATGCTGTTACAAATCTACTTTGAAAAAAAAAAAGAAAACGATTCCATAAATGTTAGACACTTCGATGTGATTTTTAAACGACTCATCATGACCAAGAAACAAGAAGAGTACAATGTTTCGATGGCATTTTCCTTCTATCGTATCGTACAGGGCATTGTTTGCCATAGCTACTTTGGAAATTTCTTCTGTTTAATTATTTGGGCTAGAGGGTTAAGTTTTGGTTGATTTCGGTCCACAAAACCCTATATGAAACAATGTTTATACTGTTGAATTTGTGAAAGGTTGGCAATTGTAAAAATCCCGTTGGTAGCAAATATTGACTGGTGGCCTACTTGGTCTATCATACATTGTAGAGAAGTCAAATTGGTGCATTTGGTCAGATCCAATATAGTCTCACCTATATTGGCTCATTTAACTCATTTTAACTGATTTTCATGTGGCACAAATTTGATGACCCTTACTTGACTCAACCCATACCTAACTTGACATGTATTATTAAACACTTCTATATTCAACCAAATCATGATATTTTTTTTACAATTTATTAAAAAATGAAATTCCTAAAATAGTTTCATGTAATACAAATTTAGTGACATTTTTTATTTTTTATTATTAAAAAAATGTTTCTTAAATTTTTTAAGAAAGTAATTTTGAATTTTAATTTTATTTTCTATTTGATTTTTCTATTTCTGCAGTTGCCGAAGATGGGTGACCTGCGGTGGCAGACGATGGCGATTGACGATGGTAGCAATGGGTGGGGACAATCTAGAACAGCTTATATATTTTCTAATTTTAATTTTAATTTTTGTTTCTTGCTTTTACTTATAAAAAATAATAGCAAAAACAAACATAAAAAATAAAATAAAAATTGTAAACTGATGAACTGTAAATGGGTTGGGTTTGTCAAACTAAATGGGTTGTAAATTACCATTTGCAACCCACATATTCTAATGCTTACAATTCGAACTTGACTAAACCATATTTGACTCATTTTTCAGTAAATGGTCAAGTATGGATTTTCAATTCATATTGACACCTCTAGACATTAACAACATACAACTGCTTTTAGAAAATTACTAGCATTAATTGATTATGTGAAGTTATTGATTAAAATTTACCAGCATTTATCTTTTTAACTCACTAACGTGTTAAAGTTACTAATTCCCATACAAAACTATAAACCCTAATTCGAGTCACTTGCAATATTTATTGTATTTTTTCAATTTACCAAGCATTTGAATAGTTTTACAAAATTTAATTAAGTCAAATATTAGCGTGATAATTTTACACACAAGTTTATAATTTCGTCTAAGAGTTTAATAGCTCATAGTTTGGTAGATTATCAAAGTGGTCTGTGATTACTAAATAATCAAATAAAGGTTGGTCACTAAGATTAATTAAAGTTAATAACCTCATTTAAATTTGGTTTAATACCATGAAAATTCCCAAACTAGCATATGTGTGATAAATTTATCTCAAACTATTGATTACTAAAAATCCTAAACTGGTACACATTTAACAAATTTATTTCAAATTAATTTTTGGTTCACAAAAAACCCTAAACTAATATAGGTGTAAAACATCTATCCTCCAATAACTTCCCTAAAATTTTGCCATGAAATTGTTGAATTGGACGACAAAGGAGAATAACTCGATTTTTTTTTGTTGATTAAATTTTATCGTTAAATTACTTAATTGGATGAATTTCCATGTGGAGTTGCCAGGTCAACTATCCTTCTATGTGTCATCCAATTCAGTAATTTTATGATAAAATTTAATTGAAGCTGACAAAGAGTATGTGTTATGCATATATCAGTTTGGGGTTGTTAGTGACAAATAAATTAATTCGGGGTAAATTTATCAAAAATGTTATGGTTTAGGATTTTTAATGACTCAAAATTAACCTTTGGATAAATTTGTCACTAGTATACCGGTTTGGGTTTTTTGTGATATTAACCTTACATATTTTTATAATTTGAAATTATACTATATATTATCGTAGTTATTGATACTTTCTTAGGTAAAAATTCAATCCATTGGTAAGCTACCAAATAAATATATTACAGATTGTAGATTATAGATGTGCACACATAAATTTATAGGTAAATTCATAACTTGAAAAAAGACGTGGATATACTATACTATATTAATATGTCATAAGGTAAATTGACGTGGATATATTATTCTAGAGATGTCATAGTAAATTAAATGAGATGAGTAGATTTTTTTTTAAGTAATGGCCATTAATATGACTAATTAATATTACCGGAAGTGGGAGGAAATGGAGCTTTGTGATGGTGTGGTTGAACGATACAAAGCTCCATTCTCCTCAATTTTCTTATTATTCGTAGATTCTTACTAATCTCGTAAATTAAATGAGATGATCACATGTAAACCTAATAGATCAGTTCTCCAGGTCAACACATGGAACATTTATTTTCCTTTCAAACTAAGGTTAAGCAACTATCGTGCCTATTGAATTTATATGGATACTGGTGGAACGCATTCTTTGATTATCCTGTCACATAATTCGAATCTAAGCTTCTCAGGTATTGATGGGTGTCGAATCCACAGAGACTGACAAATTGCTAATCCTTTGAAAACCAAGTAAACAATAATAATGAAATTAAAAGGGGGAAGGTTTATGCAAAATGTAACTAAAATAAAATAAGCGAACAAAAATAATAATAATAAATCAGATTATGCAACGTTTAGCAAGGATAATCTCATTCAAGTTCGAAAGTTGATCATTGAATCAAAGAAATAATCTCAAACACTACAATAGACTGGTTACGGTTGTTGAAACGCTTCTAACAACCTAATCTTTCCTTAATATTAGATTAACCAGACACGCGCCTGTGATTAATCCCTTATTAACGAATAACCCCGACACGCACCAAGGATTCAATTCGCTAATAGCATGTAAACGAGAAAAACCCAACCCTAACCAATACATCACACGCATAACTTATTCAAGCTAGACCATATATTCTCATAATATAACATGAAAATCTGGTTTTAATCAAGTTATATTATCTGCCACTATTATTAAAACACCTAAACAATTACGGATTTGGATGTTTCAATTGGCAAATCATCACCCTGTCAATTGCACAACGAGCTCTTATTGTAACAACCAACAAAGTAATAATAAACAATAAAACAAAGAATACACAAATACTGTAGAAATTAAGAAGGAGAGTTAAGTTTAGATCTCACAACTTGAAGGAACTTGAACCTTGATAAACCTTTGTTAGATTAAAGAGAAGTTAGCCACGCATGGATTCAAAGTGCGCAAAAGAGAAAAAAAATAATATCCTTCGCAATTTCTTGACGTAAGATCTCCCCTCTCTCTTACGTTCAGCCCCTTAAACTATAAGAAGAAGTCTAAAAAAGAAATTCTCTCCAACATAGAAAGAGAGAAAAAGAAAATAAAAACTTCTCCGCAATATCCCTAATTAAGAGTTCTAATTAAGTACAAAGATCCTCCAAAATCAAATCTGAATAATATGGAAATTAGTGGCCAAATCATATCTCCAAATTCTGCACCAGCTTTGCATCCAAAATCTTCACGATTGCATCATTCACCATCACCTAATCACAATGCATAAAATCAAATAAATTCCACTATATTTATTCAAATATCTGCCCAAAAATATCAAATATAATCGAAATAGATGTTTAATACACACATTATCAGGTATATTTGCACTGTCGAAATATTAAACAGCGATGTTGGCAATTCAAGCAGCGCTACTGTTAGTGTTTCAAGCACATCAATTAAGAGATCCTAATGCGATGTCTAGTGAGCCTGGTCAGGCATACGGCCTTCTTGCCTCAGTGCTGTAGGATTTTGGGAACAGATTAGAGATTCTTCCATTATCTCGCTAAGGATGTCTGGTTCCAGAGTACCGGGAGCTACTTGTGGAGTTCTTCGGGCAAGTGACCAGACACCACCAGAACAAATTGCGAGCGAGATGGGACGAGGATCAAGTGCATGTACTTTGGAAGCCCTTGGTCCTCCATCTTGGGCAACCGCTACTTTCATTCTCTTAGTTTTTACAGTCATTCTGGCCTTTTTGGCCATTTACGTGCATTATCATCTCGACAACGAGCCAGCCTCAGAAACTCAGTTTCAGAAACAAATTTAAAGAACTCTTATCAGACCAATGAAATTTGAGAAGTACCGTTTCATTATCTGATAACGCTTTACCGCCACGTTTAACTTGCTCTCTTGACCGACATGTACTTAACAATTCTAGAGGACTTACTAAATGCTAGCCTGCTGATTGAAACTAGCAGACTAATTCTTACAAAACGTGATTGTTGACTTGAAAGCAGAAACAATCATTGTTTGTCACAGATGGGAAGATGGCACTCATTGCCCAGTTTGGCACCTTATACATTTGAAGAAATCATTTGCCATTGAAACTTGAATTTTTTCCTTTATTGAAGGACCTTCCTAGCAAAAGAGATACAGGTCTTGAGTTTCTTTTAGTCCAATCGTCTCCTACTAGGTGCACATCCTCAGTTCTACTTCATAGACAGTTATAATGGGCAATCATGGAGAGGAAAAACCTTAAACTTATTCTAAGCAACCAGAACGATAAATGTTCAGTGAAAACGATACCATTCCGAAAGTCTGGACAGCAAGTCATCCCAAAACTGATAATACGCATGCCTCCATGAATGGATAGATATTAGCGAACCACAAAAAACCCAGAAGCCGACAACAAATCCAAGTGGCATGCTCATGTAAAATGACTTCATGTCAATCCAGCCATTGTCCTCGAGATGTCTGGACCCTTTAGTTGTGACAGCATCTGCTTCTTCTGGATTGGGAGTTATTGGGCAGCTTTTGTCAAGTGGAAACCCGCAGAGTCCTCCGTTACCTTCAAACGAACCTTTCGAAAATGTGAGAAACTGTTTTCTTGCTGGGATCATTCCGACCAGTTGATTATAGGAGAGGTTCAGGAATGAAAGGAAGTTCAGATCTGAAAGCTGCACTGGAATGGTCCCATTGAGGTAATTCTGTGACAAGTCTAGGGACTCGAGCTGCTGTATTTTTCCTAATGAGGGGGAGAGAGGACCTGAAAGGACATTGTGTGACAGGTTGAGATAATAGAGTGCTCGGAGATCTCCCAACGCTTCTGGTACTGGACCCTCAAATCTATTGCCCGAGAAGTCGATCGAGGTGAAAACAGTTAGGATCTTCATGAGTTCTAGCTGCAGACCTTTGAAAGTAACGATAACTGTGTCCTGATAATAGAGCTTGCTCAACTGAAGAAACGGATATTGAAGATGGTCAAAGTGCGAATTGACCTTCATGGCCTCCCAGGACATCAGGAATTCTGCAGGAAGCATACTGCTGAAATTGTTGAAAGATAGGTCAACAATTTGAAGCATCTTCCATGTGCCATTAATAATTGGACAATCAATCTGCCCGTGGAATTTGTTGGAATGCAAAACAAGGACTCTCAGGGTAGATATGTTCCTCAACTGGCAAGGAAATACATCCTTAATCCCATTGTTTCCAATGTCTAGCACCTCTAACATGGAACATTTAGCCAAAGAAATCGGGAGTTTTCCTGTCAAGAGATTATCATTAACATCCAAAGTCCTCAAAAGGCATGTGGCTGGTAATGTATGCGGAATTCGTCCAGTCAGGTTGTTATTCCTTAAGTTCAATACCTTGAGTCTCTCCAACATTAAGCACTGAGGAATGGTTCCCATGAAATGGTTGTTGGAAAGGTCGAGAACCTCGAGAATCTGGGCTTGGCAAATTGATTCTGGTAAAGGGCCATGGAAATGATTGTTTGAGAGAGAGAGAAGAAAATTGTGAAAGCCAGGTGTTTACCAATTTCATTTTCAAGAACCGAACTGAAGTTGTTACTCGAGAAATCCACTTAGGCACTGTTCGGCGGCAGAGGTAAAGTTTTCCCCTGGAGCTTGTTTCTGTGGAGGTCAATAACAGAGAGACCCCGAGGGAGATTTGTAACATCCTGGATTTTCGATCCATTTTCAGAATCTATAAATTGAATGGATATATTTCATTGGGACGCTCTAGTCAGATCTCGCTTGGAATTAGCTACTCCGAGGTGACTAACCGAAGGGGAAAGGCTATTAGGACTTGAAGTACGTGGACCTGATTAGTCGATACGTGTACGTCCTAACAAGCCACCTGTTAGTCTGAGCATTTGCTAGAGTTGTTACTCATTGGATTTGGCCACGAGATTGATTATGAATGTGGACAATCGAACTTTCAAGGATATTATAGAGATGAGTTGGATTTAAAGATTTAGTTTCAGAACTTTGGATTTGGTTTAGTGCGCCGCGAAGAGGGACGACGAGAGGATTGATTGTTTTGGCCCCGGTTCGCCCTAGACTTCTCAGTAATTTATCTGTGAGTTTTTAGAGAGTTTGGACGCTAGATTTGAGTTCGTCTAGTCGTCAGGATCGTTTTGGCTGTAAATTGTCATATTCCAAAAAAATTGGCTCTACCGTCGAGTCGCCGGATCCATTTCTTCGCGATTAAGTTAATTTAACCCTATCTACTTGAGCCGACACATGTCCATGCCTTATTGGCTGCCGGTTTGACTTCATGGCATGAGGATCCCACCATGGACACTTGTAGGCATTCCATTGGTCGGTTGATGGACTTTTGTCCAAGCTTGCTAAGCAAGCTTCACCTTGGCTTGCCTTCCAAGCTTCAAGCTTGGCTTGCCAAGGAAGCCAAGAGCTCTCTCCCTCCCTCCTTGACCATACTATCTCTGTCTCCTCTCATTTTTGTGCGCCCAAGTCCATTTCTCTCTCTCGGCCGAGAGCTGTTCTCGCGCGACCAGCACGTGCGCCCGGGCGGAAATGGGTCGTCCGAGGTCATCCGAACTCCGAATCAAGCTCTGTTTTCGCCTGTGTACTCGTAAGACATCGAACTTCGATATTCTGAAAACAAATCACTTAAAAACTCCCTAGAGAAGTCGCAGCGTCGAATCAAAGTTACCTGTTCTGATTCGCGTTTCCTGTACGCGCGCCCGGAAAGAAGTTGGTCGTTCGAGATCGTCCGGAGTCCAAATCAAGCTCTGCTTTTTCCTGTGTAACCGTAAGATTCTGAACTTCAAAGATCTAAAATTTGTTTATCCAAAAATCTGATCTAATTTTCGTGACAGAGTCTGATCTGAGCTGGACTTCGTTCGTCTGTTGCCCGTTTTCGTCGTTGCCATGCTGTTTCTATTCCAACTGCTTCTTTAGCTCGGTTTTGGTGAGTAAACCCCCTAGGTTCATTGTAGAGTAGCTGAGGAAGATTATTCTGATTAGTAGATGGAAGATTGATTGAATTCTCTAAGCACTTTGCTGGTTGAATCCGGGTGAATCAATACCGATTTTGGTGAGTTTCTGGTCTGTGATTACTGTGCGTGTTCTGTGAAATGTATAGGCTTAATTATACTGAGTTTATGCGAGGATTTGATGGCTGGATGGAGATGTTAGGCTGCCCAAATTTTTGGTGTATTTGGGACTTGAATCTGAGGGATATGGGAGAGCATGTAAGCTGGAAATTGTGGATCTGTTTGTGCTTACAATTGCCGTGACTGTTTGGGACAGAAGAACCTATCATGGTGAGATGATTAAGGTGACCGAATGCATGAGAGTATGGGGGTGTGACCTAGGTGGATTAATTTTGACTCGATTTATGAAAAACGTGGTTGATCAGTTTTAATACATCAAACTGTGTACTTGGGGGTCAATGTGGACTAAACTGTGTACTTGAGAGAAATGGATTAAACCGAGTGAACGTGTGGGTGAATTTGCTGGATTTCTTGATCTGCTCATGTTTGAGGTTGCCGTGGTTATTTGAGAAAGAGAATTCACAAGTCATGGGATTTGGGTGGTGACTGAATGGACTTGAGTATGTGGGTGAGGTTCGATTAAGTTAGTTTGGGTTTATTACATAGACAATGCAAGTAATTTCCCCAAATGGTCAAGCAGTGTATGTGTGGAATTAAATTGCTTGAAATCGTGCATTGTCTGAGTATGGTTTGAGAGGGAAGTCGCCCTGTAATAAAGCTAACACCCATGAGTCATAAAAGCCCGAGAGTACGGCTTTGAGTCTGCCTGTGATGTATTGAAATGCTCTGCATATGTTTGCATGTGTGAGATTTGCCTGATTTTGTGAATGTGAGACATCGTGCGTGAACGTGTGATTGAAACATGGCATTGACTGAGCATGCTACATGGCACGATGATCTATTTTGGCAAGTCTTGAGAAATGAAAGTGAGATTGTGCTCGGCCGACGGACTGGCGCGAGAATTGGAGAGAAAAGGTAGGTTCCCAGCTTGCGACGGACTGCAAGTTCGAAGGCGCTCGAACGTGCACGGCACGGAGTAGCTGGAGTGATAAGGTGTCGGCCTGTGGCGCCTTGAGCGCGGGTCGCAGCACGGCCTGAGGCGTAGTATGTATACGCGGGCATGAGACCTTGAGGGTCAGGGATGAACCACGAGATCCCGAAATGATGTCGGGGATGAAACACGAGATCCCGCGACGGTGTTTAGTGCATGACATGTGTTTGAGTTTGGCTGTGAGTCACATGCACTGATTTGATCATTCATGATGAGTTTGGCATCGTGTGTTGTATCTGTGAGAGTCGAGCATGAACCATTGAGGCCATTTGTGTGATTGCATATGCAATGAAATTGAGCATGGTATTGAGTCGCATGCATTGACTTGGGCGACGGTTGATGAATTTGTTATTGTATGTTGCATTCGCTCTTGTTACGGATGCCTGAGTTGCTTGGCTGATGTGTTGTTCCATTTTCTAAGTTTAGAGGTTTACTCACTGAGTTTTAGACTCACTTGTGGCTGATTGCCTTTCAGATCCTCGACCTTAGCATGGAGACGATGGGAGTATTAGTTGAGATACCAGAGGAGACTAAGCAATAGGAGTCATTGTACCCTAATATGAGGATCATGTTTTTTTTAGAATTGAGCTTGTATTCAGGATTAAACCTATGCTGTGAGAGTTGTATATGTGATGGTGTTTAATATAAGCATGAGTCGTTAGTGTATTTGGTGTCTGTTGATTGTGGTCTCTCTATCTATCTACATGATGGCTTGTCAGGGGTAGTTGTTGGCACTTTCGCCTGCGTTTATCTGAGCCGTCATTTGGCTGTGACGTTTTCTGGGCGGTCGCAAATCGGTTCGGCCATTCGACGAGGTGAGTTGGAGTGTCTGTCGCACGGTCGTAGGGAATAGGGCGTGACAAGATTAGGAAAAGGTTCTCCCAGTTTAACGAAGGAATTGAAGGAAAGATTGACGTAAGAAATATACTCGCTCTCCCATATCCACTTTGGTATCTCTCCTTGAATTTGATTGTGGGAGAGGTCTAGATAGAACAGGGGTAGATTTTGCAAGAATTCAGGTACTGAACTCAGCTGACAGGAAGCCAACTTTAGAGTGTTTAGAGGAGGGAAACTGAACAAAGCAGAAGTGGAAGCGGGAGCATTAACTGACAAATGGTTGTCGGAAAGATCAAGATACGTGAGGTTCTTGAACTGCTGAAACACATCAATGGGCAATGAGCCACTGAAATTATTAGAAGAAAGCGAGAGGTAGTAAAGCCCTCGTAGTTCAAAAACAAATGCCGGTATGGATCCCTCTAAATTGTTGTTGCTCAAATCGAGCACGTTTAGTTGACAGCAATTGACATTTAGAGTCCGACTCAGCTCACCAGAGAACTGATTGTTGGAAATTTGTATCTCCTTAATTGAAGGAAGTGTAAAGAGGAACGAGGGAATGGTTCCGCCCAGAGAGTTGTGCCGCAAATCTAGTTTTACGAGGCTCAGAAGTTCTTCCCATCGGGTGGACTTAATCTCTCCAGTTAGGGCATTGCGGTATAGCATAATCTGTCTCTGATTCTTGGACGTACTGAATGAAGGAAGTGAACCAGTAATGTTGTTAAAAGACAAGTCCAAATAAGTCAGCTCTGACAGGTTCTCCATGGAGCTCGGGATTGATCCATTCAAACTGCAATTCAACAATTCTAAGCTTGACAATTTTCGGAGATAACCAATTGAATCTGGAAGTTTCCCTGAAATACTCCTGAAACTTAGGACTAGATTCTCAAGAGAACTATCCTCTGGAAAATCGGGCAAAGGACCCTGAAGAAGTTGGTTGTGTGATAGGTCAAGGCTCTGAAGGGTCTGCACCTGAAAGATTTTATGGGGTAACTCTCCATACAACCCACAAGAAATCAGACGCAGAGTAGTTAGATTGGTGAATCTGGCGAGGAACTCAGGAACTGTGGTTGACAGGTTGTTGCCATTGAGTTGAATGAATGACAAATGATGAAGATTCACAAGGGAAGAGTCAACAGGACCAGAGAGGAAACAATTAGACATGCTCAGCACCTGAAGTTTTTGCACTGAAGAGGACAATGCATTGCACCATCCATTTCCCTCAGAAGACAGGTCTACGCCATCAAGATGTAACTGTATTAGCTCCGTGAGGTTTCCGATCAAGGTCTTTAAATTGGGATTCTTGAGCTCTAGTGTATTGAGTCCAGGAAAATAAATAAGAGAGAGATCGAGAAAACTTAACTTCCTTAAGCGTGCCAACTCTACCGGAATCTGCCCAGAGAATCCAGCATTGGACAAGTTCAGATAAACCAGGTCACTGAGATTTGCGAAGCCAGACGGAATTGCCGAGGATTTGAAGTCGTTGAAAGCCAAGTTTAGCATTTGAAGATACTTTAGTCTAAAGAGACTCGACGAACTGTTAACACTGCAAGAGATTGATTCGAAGCTTAAGTCTAGATTGATGACCTTTCCATCCTCGTTGCACATCACACCATTCCAAGGGCGAGCGTTCTGATTCCATGTGACCAGCTTGGAAGAAGCAGATGCATCGAAGATGAGGCTATTTTTCAACTCGACCAGCAACGATTCTTGATCGCCGAGACATGGACTAGAGGCCGATACCAAATAGGTTCTGAAGAAATTGGTGCATATGAATGGCAAGAGAAGCCACAGAAAATGAGAGGTTCTCATTGAGTGCAAACTTCGATACAATTTTACGGAGTAAATTGAGTGAATGCATGCAAAGAGGAGTATTGTTCTTATAGGAAGGCGGATGAACAAGAACCTCCTTGTATGAGAGTTCAGTGGAGCTGTGTTTGGTCAAATTCTTATCATGTCGTATCATTAATATATTAGTCTGTATGTGCGACCACCTTAAGTTGAATTGACTTGCGAATGCAAATTCGTCAAATCACTTTGATTGAGCCGGCGGCGGCCTTCAGTAGTTCTTGACTGTTGATTAAAGGAAAAGCCAAGAAAGAAAAACGAGTGCATCTCTTTCCTAGGACATCATCCCCTGCTTTCTGCAGCACAAGTTCCCTTCTAGAGAGCAGATATTTATATCACTCCCATTTTATATCTCAAGGTTCATTGTAATCCGGGCCTGGTTTTCTTTTTAATGTTCATTATTGGAAAATTAAGGAAATTAAGGAAAATGAAGACATCAGTCCGGGGAGATCCCCAGTAAAACTGAGGGAACCGTGCTTCTTGGTCTTTACTTTTGCATTCTTTCCCTGTCAGATTTTTCTCCTTACAAACTAAGGTTAAGTCCTTATTGTGCCTACTGAATTTACGATAAATGGACGAACAGTTTCTCTGATTATCCTTTCTCGTGATTCAGAGCTGCTCTCCTGATTATCCTGGCACATCGTCTCTTTCCCTAGGACATAACAGTTTCTCTGATTACCCCGGCACGTCATTTCTGCCTCTGAAATATATATAAGCAATATGTCGGGATTTCAAGCAGCGGTACACCTGCTACTGTTACTGTTCCAAGCTAGCCTCCACGAACGTGAACCTCATGAGGTTGCGAGATTCTTCGATGTTCTCCCTAAGGATGTCAGGTTCAACATTGGCTCTAGCTACTTGACCGGGCAATTCAGGAAAGTGGCCAGATACCACCAGAGTGAATGGCGTGTGAGATGGATGGGGACCGACGGAGTACTTTGGCAACCCTTGGTCCGGCTACTGCTGCTTCCTTTCTCTTTGTTTTAACGGTCATTAAGGCCTTCTTCGCTGCTTATGCATATTGTCATCCCGAGAATCAATCAACCTCAACAACTCAGTTTCAGAAACATAACTACAGAAGTCTTATGAAACCAACGAAATTTGTGACATGCCAATTTTCATTTTTTCATATCGCATCAGCTGCTACTCCTGATTTATTTTAGATTGCTTAGAACTTACATCTCCATTGCAGCTAGATCTTGGGCTACCACACGGAACTAGTCCATGACAGATGAAGAGCATCATATTAACACTAGGATTTAACATTTCCAGAAAACTTACAAAATGTCATTGCAGCCATTGAAATTAGCAGACCATATTCTTCCATACAGCATGATTGTTGACTTGAAAGCAACAGTGATCACTAGTCAGACGAATTATGAAGTGAACCAGTCAACCTGGTCAAACTTCAAGCACACGAACTGAGCAGGAATTTGAAAAGTCCTTGGGGATTGAAATTTCAAACCCAAAATTTCCATGTACCTTCTTAGAGCTGGAAGATTGCACCTTTGGTCCAGTCTGGCGGGTGCACACTCGAAGAATCTTCATTTTAACCAATATTGAAGAACATTTTGGATTCAAGGACTTTCCGACAATAGACAATTATGGAGAGGAAAAAAACTTGAGCTTCCTCCGATAAAGCCTAATGACCAAAATACATGCAATAACTTTCAGTTGACTTGACTAGAGAATGCAAAATTCTTATTTCAGTGGAGCCCCCTATTAGGTGATCTATAAAATTCCGTAGACGAATATAATGGATTTTTTTTTGTGGACTGTAATTTCGTAAAGTCGATAATGAATTCAAATACCAGTGGCCATGATAAGTAAAAAGTGTTAGAGTTTTTCGTATGTGGGTTCGCCTTAATTGTAATTGTAATTTATCGTATACGGTATTAATTTACCGTATACGGTATTGGTTTAATAAAGTATGGATATGAAGTTTCTTAATGGGTCGTATATAGGCCTGGCAAGTGTGGGCCGAGATCCGGCCCTGCCCGTGATGGAGGGGCCCGCCGGATGTTGTATAAATGGCAAGGACCCCCCCTTAATCCTATGAATGCCATTTTCTTCCTCCACCTCCTCCATAAGGCATTAGAGAGAGAGAGAGAGTGACGAGGTTGAGGCAGCTTCCATCGACGCCAGGCGACCGAGGGTCATAAGGGGGAAGCTTCGAGCCCGTCTCGCTGAGATTCCGAAACCCGTTCGTCGGTTTTCCGTGCCATGCGACGATAGATGCGAAATCAGGTATGCCGTCTCGAAATCTCGGCTATTAGGTTGTTAGAACAAGACTACGGAGGTCTTAGGGTATCGGAATCGCCAGCCAAAAAAAAGTGATCAATAAGTTGCTAATTCGGTTAGCCATTTGTAATTAGGGATGAAATAACAATTTTACTATTGACAAAATCAACCTTATATTACCATTTGTTTGTAGATTTTACAGATGGACGCATAAGTAAGTGTTACCAATGAAATAATAGTTTAATCATCCATAAATCTGATGGAAGGCTAACACTTATTTTTATAGTTTAACAATTGGTGCATAACTGTTTTAGTGGGTGGACCCAAATTATTATTAAGGGCTTTTTTGGTCTTTTCTCTTCGTTTTTCTTTTAGGTTTAAAAAAAGCTATACATGATATGTTAGCGATGTAGATGTAGTAATCATCAATAGAAGAAAAAAGAAGGGCAGAGCAGTGAAGGGCAAAATAGCAAAGCGCAAAGTAGCAAACAGAGAGAAAAAGAAAAGAGAGGTGGAGGACATTAATCCTGTTATTTTCATTGCACCTCCCAAAGAGACTTATTAGTTGATTATGCTAGTGGAGATTCCAGGCAAGTGGTCGTGCATGGGAAATGGTCACATGTGTCCAATTGTCGAAAACGAAATTGTCATTGTGAACATGTCAGGTGAAGGACATTTAGTTTTGCGTGAAAACTGAGTGATTCGTGTTTCTTGATCTTTACTTTTGCATCAGAATTTTTCTCCTTTCAAACTAAGGTCATGTATAAATTGTGCCTATGTTGAACAATTTCTCTGACTATCCTGTCCCATGATTCAGAGCTGAACTCCTGAGGTACATTTTCGCCTTCCAAATATTTAAGCTATGTTGGGAATTCGAGGCAGTGCTACGCTGCTACTGTTTGTGTTCCAAATCTTCATGAGATGTCTCTTGAGTTGATCTCCCCAAGGATGTCAGGTTTTGGCTTGAGCTATTAACGAGTAAATCGGGGAATTGACGTGTGAGATGTACGGAGATTAAGCCCGAGCACTTTGGCAGCCCTTGATCCTTCATTGCGGCTACTGCTGCTTTCATTCTCTTTGTTTTTACCATCACTAAGTCCATCCCAAGAACTAACCAACCTCACAATTCAATTTCAGAAACATATATAGAGAAATCTTATTAGACCAATGAAATTCGTTACAAGCCCAATTTCATTTCTCGATAACACTTTAGTCGCTATTCATAATTTTGGTTTTAGATTGCTAAAACCTTGCATCTTCATTGCACTTAGATCATGTGGTACCAGATGGAACAAGTCCGTGACAGACGAAGAGCATCGTATTAATGCTAGGATTTAACATTTCCAGAAAAGTTACAAATGTTATCGCAGCAAATCGAAATTAGGAGACCATGTGCTTCATACAACTGTTATTGCAGCAGTAATCACAAGCCAAACCAACGATGAAGTGAACCAGTCAACTAGGTCCAAATTTCAAGCCCATGAACTGACCAGGAACTCCAAAACCTTTTGGGATTGAAATTTACCCAAAAACCCCACGCAACTTCTTAGAGCTGGGAAGGTTGCATCTTTGATCCAGTTTGGCGTACACGCCTGATTGAATCACTTTCCCTACAATAGATATTTATGGAGAGGAAAAAATGTTGAACTTAGTAACATGGTACAATTGAGCATAACGACCAAATGACATGCAATTGTTCCCATACCAAGGATGTTAAATTTATCTAGTACAACAAATTCCTAAAACCTAAAAAATCCCTGGTTTGCAAGAGTAAGGCTAGCTCCTACGTCTTCCTAGGGCTTTGAGCCAGCTCATAATTGATTCGTGGCAGCTCCAAAGCAAATCAAATTAAGTGATAGAATTAGAAAATCAAGTTGTCGACTAGTAAGACTTGAGAGTGTCCGTACTAGGTGTAGGCGCCACCTAGGAAAAGGAATCATTAGCTCTCACTTAGCAATCCGTCAACATCCCTCAGAGATCTCCACCTCGAAAGGGTTGCAACATTACTTGATGAAAATTTGTGGGTTAAGTTCCTTCAATAAATGATGGTAATTATTGGAATAGTTGGTAATTTTAAAAACAATCGATCATTTCATATAGAAAATTAGTAACTTTAACCAATGGGCGAGCTCCCAAATAAGTATTCATAACCTATCAAAACCATATTAAGTAATAAAAATAAATGTCAGAAAGTAGATTCCAATAAGAGTTGGTAGCTCGATCAACCTTATGATATGCTCCACATTTTTCAACCATCACCATTGTTAATCGTCCGCTGGTGGTGATTGTTGCCGCCAAGTCCTCCACCCTTCTTTGCGTCTGAGCGGTTCCAGGTTCCAGCCTGGAACCTACTCGCTGGTATAGGTTCCTAATTTATTGGAACCTAGAACCTCCCCTTCAAACCGCGAAACCTAGAACCTACCCTGTTACAGATTCTAGGGTCCGGTTCCAGGGTACCCGAGAACCTATCGATCAATGGAGAGGCTTGTTATTAAAAAAAAAGGTTTTTAATGAAGTTGTGATACGCGAGAAACAAGATGCAGTCCTAAGAAATTTTGCAGTGTAGCTACATTTTTCACACGCTCTCTTTTAAGCAATCATTCTCAAGTAGGGTTGAGCAGTTTCATGTTCCACTTTGAATCTAAAACCTACATATCAAAACAGGTTCTTCATTTTTCGCTCCAAATTATATAGTCATCATTGGACGCCATAGAACATTGTATGATCGTGTGAAGATATATATACATAAATAAAAAATTTATGTTGGGATCCAGGGTACAGGTTCCAGGTTCCAAGTTCCAAGTGGTGGAACCTGGAACCTACCCGCTAGAACAAGTTCCTCAATTTTTGGAACCTAGAACCTACCCTACATACCTTGGAACCTGGAACCAGACAGGTTCCTACAGGTTCCGGTTCCAGGTTCTCGGTTTTACCCTGGAACCATGCTCAGCCCTATCTTGCTCTCCCTCCCTTGTGTTCAACATTTTACTTTCCTTTTTGTATAATGAAAAATTACTTTCTTTTGATTTTAACATTATTAACTTTTTTGATATAAAGAAATTATTTACTTAGCATACCACGTCTAACATACTAAGGGTCATTCAAGGACTTGATTGAGAATAGGACAGAGTTAGAGGAGTTGATTCAAAAATAAATTGAAGGATCCAATTTTCCACAAGCAAATTTGAAGGATCCAATTGAAGGTCTAGGCCGCAGACCTACTTTTGATTGTAAAATTTTACAAAACTATAAAAAAATGTAGACTTTAGAATCATATCAACGTTAAGATTTCAACAATTCTAGAGAACTAACAAAATGTTAATGCAGCCAATTGAAAATTAGAAGACTATAGTTGGTATACCACTAAGCCAATTGAGCCCAGGAGCAGAGTCAGAATTTGAAAACCTTTTGGGATGGAATCTTCAAACCCGAATTTGAAGTACTAGGAAGTTTCGCCGTGGTCTAGTTTGCTGGGGTACGGCGTGTGAAGAATCTTTACTTTATTGAAGAATGGTACTGAATGTGGGACTTTCTGACAACAGGCACTTATGGAGACGAATAAACATTCAACTTCTTCCAATGAAGCCTAGCCACCAAATTACACACCATGACTTTCACTTGACTTGACTAGAGAATGCAAAATCCTCGTCTCGGTGGAGCTCTACCTGTTCCCCAATTTCCGAAATTCTGTTAATGCAATTTCATCTGATAGATGGTAAATAAGTAAGTCGATAGTAAATTTGAAATGTTGATGATAACGAACACAATAGTAGATCATCACTTTTCTTTTTCTTACAAATGAGTGTGTAAATGTTTGTAAGTCACCAATGAAATTAAAGTTTTATTATTCACGATTCAGAAGTAAATGGCCACTTATTCAAGTATCAACCGATAGGCACGTAGCTTTTCTTTGTATTGCACAAGAAGGGGCGTAATTGTTTGGAAGTTATAAAGTAAATTACCGTCCACAAACTCAATAGTATGTATAACAGTAGTAAGCCGCTAACATTCTTGCAAAATCAAGTCAATTTACTTAATGAGTTGGTAGCAAGTTGGATGTTTCACCACTGTTATTTGATATTTATGATGGTGTTACAAATTCACTAGTGAACGCTTACTATAAATAGTATAGGGCTTCGATGGCATTTTCCTTCTGACCTTAGTAACATCCAACCGCTATTGGAAAAGTACCAGTATTATTTGATTATGTGAAGTTATCGATCATTCTAAAATTGACCCACATCTATCTTTTTAAGTCACAGAGTATTAAAGTTACTATCTTTCATGCGAAACTACCAACCTTAATTTGAGTCACTTAGTAAATTTTATTTTACTTTTTCAATTTACCAATCATTTCAATAGTACATGAAATTTAATTAACCCAAATATGAACATGATAATCTTACCACAAAACAGTTTATGATTTTGTGTAAGAGTTTAGTAGTCTGTAGTTTAGTAGATTACCGAAACAGTTGGTGATTACTAAATAACCGAATCAAGGTTGGTAACTGAGTTTAAATAAAGTTAATCATTTCATATAAAAGTTTATACCTTTAAGTTCCACTGTTAAATGATGGTACTTATGGGAATAGTTGGTCATTTTGAAAAGAGTTGGCGATTTCTTAGGTAAATTCAATCCATTGGCGAGCTCCCAAATAAATGTTCATAAGTTATCAGAACAGTATGGAATAATGAAGTAAATGTTGGTAAGTAGGGCCCAATAGAAGTTGATAACTTCATATAAGAGTAAATTATTTGAAGGATGAAGTTATTTCCATCTCATTTTTGGCTACGACACCACTTTCCAAATGTCATTACATTGATCACCTTTTAACCACCTATGGTAATCACCTATCTTAACTACAAAATTGAATTTATAGTGTGAGCTTTATATGTTACAGTTTCAGATTATAGATGCGCGACCAAAAATTTACAGGTAAACGATAATTTGAAAAAAGAAAGGTTACTATCACGGAAAACCTCAAACTAGTAAATACTGGGACAAATTTACTCCAAATTAAGTCTTTGATCACCAAAAATTCCCAAACTTGTATAACCGTGGCAAATTTATCATTTGTTATTTTTCGTTAAATTTTACTGTCAAATTGCTGAGTTAGATGACATGTGTCAATTGATAGATCTATCAGTTTGGAGTTTTTGCCCTATGTTTATCATATGTGTATCATTTGGGATTTTTGTGGCATTAACCAAATTTAACAGAAACTAACAGATGATAAATTTGTTATATATGTACCTATTTGGGATTTTTTATGACAAAGATTTAGTTAGGTAAATTTGTCACAAATGTACTAGCTTTTGGATTTTTTTTGTGATTAACAAATTAGTTTGGGATAAATTTTTCATAAGCATATCAATTTGAGATTTTTCGTAATATTAACTCAAAAAGGAATTTGATATATATATATATATATATTTTGGGTAAGGAAAAAGGAATTTGATATTACCCTACACATTTTTTAGAATTCTTATATAATTATTAGTAGAAACATCATACAATAATAATATAAGAAAACAAAAACAAATTCATGGTGAGTTTAGATTTAGTGATTTACATATCAAACTACATCCACATTAAAAAGTCATAAGACAAATTGACGGAGACATATTATTTTAACATTATCATACCAAATCAAATGAGATGATTATGTCTAATTAATATTACGGGAAGAAGGAGGGAACGGAGTTTTGTGATGGTGTGCCTAAACTATACAAAGTTCCATTCAACCCAATTTTTTTTAAATATTTATAGACTTTCGCTGCCACACCTCGAACCTCCATGAGCGCGCGACATCTGCACAATGACGATCAATGCACACGACATCCCAAGATTGTTGCCGACCTAGAAATCTTAATATTCAAATTAAACGCTAGCGGAAGCGATATCTTACCTCTGACAACGAATGAGCAAGGACTAGCGCAACCACAACACCTCATATATTACATAATCTTAGCTCCATATTACACTTGAATATCAGCGTTACAAATATTAACAACAACAAACAACCCAGGGTGATCACATCCATCAGCAACTACCGATTCACCATCATTTGTTCTTGCCAACTGGGTACTCCGCCACCTGGATATCAAATCTTGTGGTATCCCTGTCATGCTTATGTTCTAGGATCTGAAAAATAAGGGCAATCACCTATAAGAACAAATCTCAGCAAGCTAACCTCTAAATCCCTTCTCAGAATACTAAATACCCTCAAACCCAACTCTCAGGTCTTAACTCAAGTATTCAAAATCGCAGGGCCAGAAAATATCAAATCAAGTTCAATTCGGGACCACAATCTCAAGATTTCAAATAACAGCTAATCAATGGTTCCATATAAATAATCAGGCATTTAAATCAAACACATCCAATCCATCCTCAAATATTATTTTGAATACGAACACGAGCCCCAAATATTTGAAATAGTAATATAAAATATTGTTCGGGCCCGGTTTTGCATAAAATGCTCTAAAATATATTTTTTGATATTCGAACAGCACGAGACCCACAAAACTTGTCATTTTCAAATCAAAATTAAATTGGGCAGCACGTGAATAGTGTTTGGAGGTTCATGAACAGTGATTTCAAAACACTATTTAGCCTGTTTTTGCTCTAAATCTCCCAAAAATCCATTTTTCGGTACTTAAACCTCGCGGGACCCACATCACTCACCACAAACAACCTATATCCAGCCAAGATAGCAACATACCAAGCCCAAATAATATAGCACATCCACATTATGGAATTGATTTGCACAAATATGCCGATTTCGACAATTTTTCCTAAACCAATTTACCTCGAATCGGACCCTAAAGCTAGTTCATGGCATGCACAATATTCTAATCAAGAAATAGAGGTTTAACTTACCTAATTGAGTCTAAAACAGAGCTGAGAAAGCGGTAGAAGCGGCGGCGCACGATGGCGATCGAAAAAGCGCAACGAATTTCGATATATTTCGTCCAAACCAGGGCTGATCAGAGGCTTAACGGGATAGTACTCAAGCTGAAAATCAATATTTTCACATGAAAATGAGCTTTAGGGGTTGCTGGAGTCAACATATATCAACATGAGCCCTAGATTAAATTAGGGTAGCAGAAAACTAGTTCGTTGACCGAAACGGCAAAGCAGATTTGGAAGGTCAAATGAACTCGGATCGAAGTTATTCAAAGTCCTATGAACTCATCTCGGATAGGAGTACAATATATCCAAAAATCACGAAAATCCAATGGTCGGATTTCCGTCGGCGGCCAGTTGAAGTTGATGGCAAAAAACTGGAACCAGCAAGGAGAGAAAGAGAAATCCGAAAATTCTAGAGAGAGAGAATAGAGAGAATGTTCTAGTGATAATCATAGAAGAGAGAGAGAGAGAGAGCAGCTATTATTTCTAAGGTTCATAATTGAAATTACTATTCATCGAAAGTGACTTAAAGCTGAACGAATAGATTGATTTTTGGACTATTAATAAAATTTGGACCGATAAAACTTGGGCCTCACTAATTTTCGGTCAAAGCTGGTCAAAATGGTAAAAAAAATGACCGACGAGACAATTCTCAAAAATCATGAAATTTCAAGACCGGTAGGGGCTCAATCGGTGTTGATTTTGTTCAATTGTGATTGAGAAATAACTCGAAATACCGCCAAACAAATTTTCTAGCCTCACTAAATTTACTAATACTCTCTAGCCATGGACTTTAGCACAAGACATGGGCAAGATGACAATTTTCAATTTTGCTCTTTCTCTAGGTATTCCAATGTCACGCTGCCAATTCATACCTTTCGAGGCAACATCTGATTTCAATCTCCGTAACACTCTTGAGAGTCGATTGTCCTATTCTGGAACTCAATTCGCGGCCTCATTTATAAGACGACGATTTTAAATAAATTCTCAAACTAACGGGTGGCTTTTAGGAGCTACGCGTATCGACTTGCAATTAGGTCCACGTACTTAAATTCCTAGCTAGTCATTCCCTTTTGGTTAGTAATCTCGAAATGATCAGTTTCAAGTGAGATTTAACTACAGTGCATTAATGAAATGTATATCCATTTTATTACAAATTTCGAGAGTGGGTCGAATTTCAGGATGTCACATTTGCTAATCTTGGAAATTTTGAAAGAAAAAAAATTAGTCGGAGGAGATCATAACCTTTCTATTGGAGTTAGCGAATACTTCGGGGACCCTTGTTTTTCACATCAGGCATGCCCACGTGAGCTTAGGGACACATAAGTATGAACCAACGACATGTGATCCCTACGCACGGAATGCGGGGGTTCAGAGGCAGTGCCCTCGACACGGAGGTCCTACTGGTCAGTCAATGGGCGAGGATTCCGCTCCCAAGAAAATTTCGATTTTAGGCTTTTATTTAATTGGTTCATTAGTTGTGGAACCCGTTTTTGAACATATATATATTGTTTTTCGTTTATTGTAACCGTGCGACAGAAAACCTAATAATACAGACTGCAGAACGTACCCCTTTTCTGGGTGAACCTGGGTAAAATCGTATTGTTCGTTTTTTTTCTTATTTCTGCCGTTCTTTCAATTCAATTAGATAAACCTCATCACTTTTGTGGTCTTTTGTGCTGCATTCTTTCACATATAAAACATTTCTTTTCCCTTCAAAAGGATTTACTTATAGTCAGGTCTAATTATAAAAATCTTACAAGCCTATAAAAAGCTAGAAAATTAAACTTTATTTCGAGAGAACTTACTAAATGTTAATGCAATCAGCAGAAAATTATCAAAAAATTACTAAAGAAGTCCTACACCTATTGCAACTATGCAAATTCAATTTTAAACATTTTTTCTTGATAATTCAGTCCTAAACTTTTTATATTTGTGCCAATTCAATCATTCCGATTAACTTTGGCTAGCTGGCGTTGATGTTGATTTCAAAACATTCTACAATTAGCTGACTATATTTGAAAAACCTTCGAAATTTCTATGCACCTTCATAGAGCTGGAAAGATTGAAGGACACGAGCGAAAAGTATTTGTTTCATCCGAACGTGAAGAATGTGTTTGATTGGACTTTCCGACCAGTGAACTTCCTTGAATCAACCATAACGATCAAACTACACGCAATAGATTTCAGCTGACTTGATTGGAGAATGCAATAGTCGTCCCAGTGATGCTCCACGATATGCCGATTTCCAAAATTGTGTTTCCGAATAAAACGCAATATATTTTTCAGTTGTTATCAAAATGCTTAAAGTCAATAATGTGAAAATCAAAAGAAACTAATTTTCTAAGCAAATTGAGGCAGGCAAGAGTAGGTAACCGAGAGCGACACAAGAAGGTGGAATATTTGGTGGCAGCGGCAGCCACCACCAGCAATGATTGGTGACGGGTGGAAAATGCAAAGAAGTTATCACAAGGTTGATTGAGTTGCCAACTCTTATAGGAGTAAAATCGTGCAATTTGCTAGTTACTGGTTATGTATATTAACTTAATATTTGCAATATATGTCTGTCAATGTTCTAGTTACTTAATAACCACGCCACCTATTTACTACTCAAAACTAAATTATAACGTGATAATAGATAATCTACTATTGGGTCTGTGGATGGTAAAATTTTATTTCATTGATAACTTACAAGTAATTATAATAACAAGTGCTAATCTACTAGAAAATTTGTGGATAATTGTTGACACCTAATTTTTAATTATCTTTTCTCATTTAAAATTAATAAAAAAACTCTATAAAAATTCATAAAATTTAAAAAACAATTTTGGAGACCTTGGTCAAGCCTAGAGAGCCAATTTTGACCAAAAAATAATTTTTCATATTTTCAGTATTTTTCGATATTTTTATTTTCTAAAATTCATAAAACAAATCAAGAAACAAAATGAGAAAATTGCAAAATCAACTTTGGAATCCTTGGCCAAGCTTAGGCAACCATTTTTTATAAAAAAAAATAATTTTTCGTATTTTTTGTATTTTGTTAAATATATTTTTTAGAAATTAGGAAAATATTTAATAAATAATAGCATTTGAGGCCACAAAAATACATAAAAATAGTCAATATTTTTATTTTAAATTCCTTTTCATGTTGGCCATCACAAATTTAAAAAATCCAATTCAGGGTCGTGTATTCCTTCACGAGTATAATCTCGAACCGGGCCTAAAAAATTCAATTTGAGTCAATTTATTTTCATTTTTTCACTTTTAAGAGTTGTGACATTGTTCTCTAATATTTCAAATTTTCATTTTGGCCCAATTATACCCAGAATGACTCAATTTTGCGAAAAGGCTTTAATTAAATGCTGTATTATTTTCAGCGGCAATAAATGAGCTTAAATTTGACATGCAGTGAATCTTGACTAAGTATAGGGGAGGTGTGTCAAAATTTGTGAGGAGATTTGGACTTAAAGAAATATTTTTTTTCAGGGACTAAATTGTAAATACTTAAAATAGAGGGATTAGAGTGCAAATACCTAACTCTTGAAGGATTATTTTGCAAATAACAAAAAGAAGAATTAGTGGAGAAATTAGAATAGAGAAGGGAAGATGGAGAAGAGGAGATGGAGAAGAATGGATGGAGAAAATAAGATAAGAATAGAGAAGGGAAGATGAAGATGAAGAAGAGTTAGTGGAGAAATTAGAATGGGAGATAAATATGGAGAAGGGAAGATGAAGATGAAAAGAGTTAGTAGAGAGATTAGAATGTGAGATAGAGATGAAGAAGGGAAGATGAAGATGAAGAAGAGTTAGTAGAGAGATTAGAATGTGAGATAGAGATGAAGAATGGAAGGTGAAAATGAAGAAGAGTTAGTGGAGAAATTAGAATGTGAGATAGAGTTAGTGGAAAAATTAGAATGGGAGATAGATGAGTGGGTTATAAAAGGAGGAAGAAGTGAGCTTGCGAGGGGGAATTTTTTTTTGGGAGAAAATTTTGGATGTTTGAAAGGATTTTGAGAGATTAAAGAAAAATTGGAAAGAAAGAAAATACCAAAAAGAGAGAGAAAATTTTGAAGATGGTGGGAGTTTAAAGTTAGGAGTTATCATCACCAATTCCTTCATCGATCAACATAAATCAAGAGTTCATCCTATCAACGAGCAAGCAAATTCGAGCTAAGTATTTTTAATTATTCATTTATTTGTGATTTTAGTCTCAAATTTGCACAAATTATATACACTTTCTCCATATCCCTTTTTCCCATATTTTATGGCAGGTAAAAAATAGGGACAACTCCGTATCAACGATAAATTCCATGGAGGTACAAAGTGGGCCCAAACAAATTCCAAGGTGCCCATCAAATTTGTAGCCGACCCGTTAACGGATTTTAGTTCAAATTGTTGAAACAATTTGTTGTATTTTTATTTAAAGAACTAAAACCCCAAAATGGAGAGGCAAAGCGCATCTACTGGAGGTCGTTTATTTTCTGTAATTTAAATTCCTGCACCATCAAACCCCAAAGGGAAGAGCCAAGCCAATGCCAGGCCGCCCATTGGAGGTTTTTACTTAATGTAATTTAAATTCATGCACCATTAAACCCCAAGGGGAAGAGCCAAGCCAATGCTAGGCCGCCCATTGGAGGTTTTTACTTACTGCAATTTAAATTTCTGCACCATTAAACCCAAAAGGGAAGAGTCAAGCCAATGCTAGGCCGCCCATTGGAGGTTTTTACTTACTGCAATTTAAATTTCTGCACCATTAAACCCCAAAGGGAAGAGCCAAGCCAATGCTAGGCCGCCTGTCACGCCCCGAACCCGGCGAGCCACGCGACATCCCTATTACCCGTACGATCGATTGGATAATAAGAACGACGGCCCATGATACTCGTCGTTGTCCAAACGATCTCAGAGTTCCTGCGGCAACAGAAACGAAACTCTACCAAATATACGTGCACAAAAATCAATGGATAGAGAGACGGTGCAAAATAGAAACTTGCTTTTCCATTTTACTTTCTCATATAAAGACAGTGTTTCTGTACAAACCAAACTTCACTGCCTTCCCTAAGATGTCACTCAAACGTATTTACAAAAGGAGATATCAAACTCCCCCAGGTGGACAGATATTCACACTTCAAAATTTCTCCATCCATCGTGACATCTTATAGCTCGACCTTTGATCAAAAAGGGCTTCAACTCCAACTGTGCTCATCGACATCCGCCCTACCATTCGATCTAAGAAAAAGCTGAGTTTCCGACTCAATATCCAGCTCGATCCCCTGCCTTATTAGGATCGCATTCACTGCGGCGGTCTGGGGTCTGAAAAATGGGGAAATCACCCATGAGAACTAATCTCAGCAAGTTCACCCTAAATCCCTCTCAGGATATCAAATATTCCTAGACCCAACTCTAGTAAGCAATCACAAAGTAATCACAAATACGTGTACCCAAACAATATCACATGCAGAGGGTAGCAGTCAATAGTTTACTTGCCTTTATGGGCCAAGAACACAAATAAAATAGTCTCAATTTCAGATAGCAAGTTCAAATGCATGTGTATGCCATTTTTCAGTCTCAACTCTTGCCTCATTAATCTTCAGGACCTGCGTAATGAAACCGCCTCTGGTCCGTACTCAACCCGCGTAATAATACCGCCTCAGGTTGGTACCCGTGCCTCAGCCCGCGTAATAGTACCGCCTCAGACTGGCACCCGTGCTTCGACCCGCGTAATAGTACCGCCTCAGGTCGGTACCCTCATTTCTTCATCAATTACCCCGCGCAATGGTACCGCCTCAGGGTTTCATTTCTCACAACATTATCTGCTGTGCCATCATTATAAGACACCATTCTTATCAAGCAATTCCAATTGCGTTCGATAAATCAAACGGCATAATCAGGCAGATAATTCAAATGTAATGTCATCAAATGACTCATACACAATTCAAGCCAAGCAGTTCGAATATATAATCTCGACTCAATAAAGCATCTAAGCCGATCATTCTTGGCTAGCAAACGCAATTGCATCAGAGATTAGCTATCCTGTCCTTTCTCACTTTGAGCCGTCAAATTGGCGCACGACATCACGTGAACCCTTTCTAAGTTCACAAGGACGGTCCTCAAATCTCATTACCAGTATCGTTCAAAACTTCAAAAGTGTCGCAGTTAACACCCTCACTTCCAAATTGGGTCCATTTGATCCCCGATTGGTCAAATTTCTCACTTCTCAAGCTCCAGACACCGCGGGGCCCACAATCGCACTTAAGGACAGAATTATTTACTCAAACAGCCACAATTCAAGTGCGTCCAGCGCACTATAAGTCTCAACATCCACTATATACACAAATATCTCAAAGTCAGTTAATTTTTCTCAACCGATCTACCCCGTATCGCATCCTAGAGCTAATCCAGGGAATATCTGTCATCCTACACAAGATTAAGGATGCAACTTGCCAAAAGAAAGCTTGACAAGCTGTGAAAACAAGCTGAAATGGCGAAGGACAACTGGCGACAACCGAGACCGGCGGCAGCGCACGACGACAAGGGAAGAGAACGGCTAAACAAAGAGAAACCGGGGCTGTGAGGGGGCTGTTTAGGCACCAAAACGAACTAGAAATCACATATTTGACATGAAAATGAGATCTAAGGGCAGCCGAGGTCGACATATATCAATTAGAATCAAAACAGAAATTTGGTACCCAGAAAATAGTTTCGTCGACTGATACGAGAAAATATATTTGAAGAGTCAAATGACCTCATATTGAGGCGATTCAAGTTGGGTTAGAACCGTAAGACATTGAACTACAACATATCCAAATATTGTGAGAATCTAACTTACAGATTTTTGTCAGTGGCCGGTTGAAGTCTGCAGCCAGAATTTGGAGCCAAATGAGAGGGAGGGAGAAAAGAAGGAAAGTTTTCCACCGTGAGAGAAAAAGAAAGAGGGATGGTGATCTGCTGTAAGAGGGAAGAAGAAGAGAGAAAAAGTCAAATAGTCTTCCCAAAATGATATTTTTTTATTTAAAATATATCAAAATATTAATTAAATAATCAAAATATCTACTTACTATTCATCGATTTGACCAAAAGTTGGTCAAAGCTTATCCAATCTGGTCAAAACTTGGAGAGCAAGTTTGACTAGTCAATCCTCAAAATTTGTGCAAAAACGGGACTGATAAGGACTGAATCGGTGTTATTTTGGCTCAATCGCGAAGGGAAAATGACTCGAGATGATCTCGGAAAATTTTTCTGACTTCGCTAAAATTCATCTCACACCCTAGCCACTAAATCTAGAGCAAATCGGGGACTCGACAGAAATTTCTAATTTTTTTCTTCCTTCTCGGCACTTCGAGTCCAAACTATCAATTTCCGAACCTTCCTCGTCAATATCCAAATTTAGTAACTGCAACGCTCTTGAAAATCGATTATCCTATTTGGAACTCAATTCATGGCCAAATTCATAAGATAGCAGCTATAATGAAATTCTCAAACTAACGGGTGGCTATTAGGAGTTACGTGTATCGACCAATTAGTCCAAGTACTTATTTTCCTAGATAGCCCTTCCCTTTTGGTCAGCTATCTCGAAGTAATCAGTTTCGAGTGGAATTCATTAATAGTGCATCAATGACATATCCATTCTATATTCAAATCCCAAACAGGGGTCGAAATTTAGAATGTTACACCGCCCATTGGAGGTTTTTACTTACTATTATTTAAATTCCCGCAATTTAATTCCTGAACCATTAAACCCCAAAGGGGAGAGCCTGATGTAGCTAGCAACAACACTTAGAGGGGGGTGAATAGGTGCTTTTGAAGGTTTTGAGTTATAAGTGTAAGCAAGAGCAGAAACTGAGTATTGAAACTAAACAGATCGAGTATGCACGAAATAAAGGAGTTCAGAAGGAGAAAAGTGCGCACAGATTTATAGTGGTTTGGCTATAGTAAGCCTACGTCCACTCTCCCACGATGACAGCCGATTGGCTGGATTTCACTATGATGAATGCAAAGTTACAATAAACTTCTCTCAACTCACTCACAGGAGTATTTTCACGAGAAGTTAAAAATAACTTTCTCAACAGTTTTGCTCGTCTTTTTCAACTCTCTAAAAAATTCCTTTTCTTCCTTGGAACGAAAACTAGCACTCTCCTTTTATACCCCTTTCACCTCGAACTAGCCGTTGTCAAGGTGCTCCATAGGATCACACGTCAATCTTCAATCAACCTTGATTGAGCGAGACAAACTTAGAAAGATGCTAGGTACCCGTTGAAGAAAGATTCTGGTTACTTCAGATTCAGTCGCCCATACAACTAAATCTTCAGTTTCCATTTTCATGAGATGTTGAATCTTCTGAGGAAGGAAAGAAAGATAATATCCAATCAATGATTTTTGTCCTAATGAAGATGGACAGTCATCCTGTAGATCGAATCCTTTCACTTCCCGTAATTTCAGAAATCAATCGAAATCTTGTCAAATATGGGTCTTCTTAGTCTAGCTGCAGAATCTGAATCCGTTCAGAAACAGCCTTCAAACAATGTGAAGTTTTTCTGAGTTTAATTAGTCTTTTCTCTATGAATCTGAGCTTTTAAAGATTCTACTGTCGACGTCTCACATGAGTTTTCTTGAGGTCTTCCAAGGCAATGCCATCCTCTATCTGAATCCATTTGAGGCAGTCAAACACTTCATCTGAATTACTCAGACGCAGACTCCTCCTTCTGATTCCTTTAGAGGCACAAGCATAGTTCCTCCTTTTGACCATTCAGAAGCACTACGGTGACGACTCTTCCTTGAGTCTGAATGCCAGTTGCGAGATATTGAAAGCTCTTTTCACATTGTGATTTCTGCAAGGAAGATATACTTCCATTAACTAGACTTCTTAATGCGAGTTTTATCAGAATCAAAATTCTTAATAAGATAGTTTCCTCAACAATCTCCTCCTTTTTAATGATGACAAAACTCCTTCGGTTTTAAGCAATGATAAAGTAAAATAAATTAGTTTAAGCACGAAAGATTCTCTATAATGAAGCAATTATTTTATAAGAATCTTTTAATAATAAAGGTGGGTAAAAACTTTCGAATAGTGCAACAAGGTGACATAAGATTATTGCAATTTGAGCGATATTTATGCTTCTAAAAAAGATATCACCGTATCATGCTGAGGTTGCACATTGTTATATGTTTAGCCACCTGCAAACAGATCATGCCTTCTCCCCCTTTTTGTCATCAACAAAAAGACACATAGATAAAAAATAAATGCTGAATAAACGATGTTGATATGCCAAAAATTAATAGTCATGAACAATGTTTAAAAGAAAAAAGATTTAAGGGAGAGTTGGCTCGTCATCATCCTCTTTGGCTTCATCTTGAGGTCTGCTTCTCTTGGTTATGACAATGGTAAAACTGTCCAGATCGTCTATTTTGGCGCACAACAAACTGCAAGTCTTCTTGACCAAATCTTCCAACGCAACCAGTTTTGCCTCGACCTTTGCCTCGAATGCCTGCATCTATTCTCTATTCTCCTGTCTGAATCGAGCTTCATCCCTAACTTCTGTTCGCAGATTCTGAACATCTTGCTGAATTTGAAGTAAAAGATTGTCAGTTTCTGGATGAATAAAGGCAGGAGCATTATCTGCATGTTTTGGTTAAGCTTCAGATGGCTGTGGCTGTTCTTCAGCTGTTGGTTCTGAAGGGTGTTCTTCAACTGAAGGTGTAGTAATCTGTTCTTCAGACCGAGATGATGACTTTGCCTTAATCCTATCTGGCTCTAAGTGTTTGAAAAACCTTGAGAAGACACTCCTTACAGGAACCTCTTCCTGAACAGGAATTGGTATGTCCTCTGCTTGTCGTGCATCGAGAAGACTTATAATTCTCGCAGCTTCCATTTGTCTTTCAAAGAGTGCTTCTTCATCTTCCTCAGGCACTTTTTCAATTATTTCCAGAACCTCCTCCTGAGGTTGTGTAGGGGTTAGAAATGTAACTCCCGAACGAGGTTCCTCCTGTTCAACCTCCATATGAACTTGTTCCTCAGCAACCAACGGTTCCTCTGCTGCAAGTCCCTCTTCATCAACCCTTTTTTCAAGTTGTCCTTCAGGAATCGTAGGGAAGTCCTTCACATTATCATTAGGATCCTCCTTCTCCTTCTGAGATTCTATTCTTAACTCAGTAGACCCTGATTCCTTCTGAAGGGTCAATTTCTTTGTTTTCTTTGGTGATGGAGAGGTTGTTTCCTCATTATCAAATTCAGAACTGCTTGATAATGAGATGTTCTAGATTGTCTTGTCTTTCCCCCTTGTCGCCATAATCTTTCTTCTCTTGGCTGATCTCTCATCCTGCTCAATTTCAACTGGTACTACTCGTGACTTGTTATACCACTTGCCATTTTTCAGCCTGAAACCCATTTTCTGAAGCATTTCAGCTCCACCAGTTTTTACTGGAACATTTTTCTCTGTAAAAGGTTTAGGCAGAAATTGATTGTGGTATCTGAAGATGTCATGAATGAGAGCTGCATACTGCAGTTGACCTTTAGTCTATATATATGCAGTTTAACTACATGTGCAAGACTAAATTTGTATCTTATCAACAGTGCCCACATCAACTTGGCCTCGAATCTTGAGATATCAGTCTTTGATGATGGTTTGGGTCGAAGAGACTTGATCACAATCTTGTGCATCATGATGTGCTTCAGAGGAAAATCATCATAGGCAATATGTGCCTTGGAATCTCTGGAGAAATTTCCTTTCCCTGTCAGATAAGCAAATGCCTCCTTTGGTTGGACATTAATAGGAGTAAACTCTCTGTGTTTGACCCCCATTATGTAAGCTAATTCATCATCCCTTAGACAGCAAAGTTTATCACCTATCTTGTAATACAAAGAGCTTGCATTAAAAAGGACAGCGTAGAGTAGAAATAGGCAACCGAATCAGGATGAATAGAGGCCTTCTTTTCTACAAAATAATCCAGTTTGCAACTTTTCAGATGCATCTTCAATGGGATTCCTACAGACTCAAAATAGTTAAGGTCGAAGACCCTGTGAGACAAAATACCTCTCTCCTTAAGAGTCTCAAATCAGTCCTTATGATCCGAATTCAGAAAGTATTGATCGGTATAACCTGCTCTCTTGGCCAAACGAGATTTAAACTTCGCTAAGTTTTTATACAAGTATTCATCGTCATCTTTTTACTCTTCTGCCTTTCCCTTTTCAGCCATTTCCTTCGGCACATTCCTTTTAGGAGACGTCTTTTTCGAGATTGATTTTTCAGGGACCACTTCCGTTTTTCCCTTTTTCAACGCCATATTCAATGTTTCATCATTACCCAGAATAACAGTTCTCAATGGCTTATCTAGACATTCTAAAGATTCTTCTTCATTAGAAAAACGGTAAGTATTCAAAAACTTACTAACGCTGGTGTATGCACCATCTCTTCTTTTCAGATTGTCATAGAGGTGCTTGATACAATGAGCCTTTTCAACTTTCTCTCTTGTCTTCATTGTTGGAGATGGTTCTGAAATTCGTGGTCGCTTCCCGATTTTCTTTGATCATTCTGCCTGTTCAGATACTTGACCAGATGTCCTCTTCGCTGTCGATGATGATTTCGGAGCCATTTAGAAAGTAAGATTGTGATGATGAAAAGATGAGGTCTTTTTGAGAGTGAAAGGACTTGTGAAAAACTTGGAAGGGTTTAGGGTTTTTCAAAGGAAGAGAGTTCAAAATTTAAAAGGCAATACATAATAACGCTATTTTTGGCAATAGACTCAGGAATATTGCGAAAATATTTGAACGAATATATTATATCAATCAAGATAGAATTGAATTAAAGAACGTACCTTTTGTCTTAGATTCTATCATTCGAATAAAATTACTTACTTGACATTTCGAATAATTTGATACCTGCTCCCGAAGTTTCATATAATCTGCTACTGAATCTGAAACTTTGAGCTGACCTTTCAATTTGCATCTGAAGACCTAGTCTCTGAGATAATTTGGTCTTGATAGTTTCTTAACAAAAAGGGTTAGTGATTGATAATCTATCACGAATAAAATTAAAACTTAACTTATCAAGAGGCTTGGTAAAAATGTCTGCAAGTTGATTCTTCGTGTCCACATGATGAATCTGAACCTCTTGGTTCTAAACATGATCTCGTATGAAGTGATGTTTTATCTCAATGTGCTTTGCTCTCGAGTGGAGTATTGGATTCTTGGTGAGATTGATTGCGCTTGTGTTGTCGCAAAGAATTTCAACATTTGAACTTCAATTCCATAATCCCTTAGTTGCTGCTTCAGCCATAGAATTTGAGCACAACAGCTTTCGAGAGATACATATTCTACTTCTGTTGTTGATAGAGCCACGGTGCTTTGCTTCTTAGAAAACCATGATATTAGCATATCTCCCATTAATTGACACGTTCCAGAAGTGCTTTTTCTATCAACTTTGCAACCCGCTAAGTCTGGATCTGAATATCCTTTTAGCACAAAAGTTGATTCTTTTGAGTATCATAGTCCGAGATTTGGATAAGTTCCAATGTATTTGATGATTCTCTTAGAGCCGAGAGATGCGATTCCCTGGGACTGGATTGAAATCTTGCGCATAAACATACACAATACAAAATATTAGGTCTTGATGCTGTAAGATACAGAAGCGAGCCAATCATGCTGCGATATAGCTTCTGATCCACTTCATTTCCATCTTCATCCTTGTCCAATTTTGATGAATGGGCCATGGGAGTTTCCATCTTTTTGCAATTCTGCAAACCAAACTTCTTTACTATTTCAAGAGCATATTTCTCTTGATGGATAAAAATCCCTTTCTCAGATTGATGAATCTGAAGTCCGGGAAAGAACTTTAGTTCTCCCATCATGCTCATTTCGAATTCATCCTGCATAGCTTTGGAGAAATTCTTACACAGAGACTCATTAGATGAACCAAACATTATATCATCAACATAAATCTAAACGATCAGAATGTCTTTACCCACTTCTGAATAAACAGAGTAGTGTCTACTGTGCCTTTTGTGAAATTCTTTAGAGAAAGAAAGTTACTTAACCTTTCATACCAGGCACGAGGAGCTTGTTTTAAACCATATAGAGCTTTGATCAATAGATAAACTAGATCTTTTCCTCTTGGTTCTTCGAACCCTAGTGGTTGTTCAACGTAAACTTCTTCCTTGATGTAGCCATTTAAGAAGGCACTCTTTACGTCCATCTGAAACAACTTAAAATCGTTGTAACAAGCATACGCGAGAAGTAGCCTGATGGCTTCTAACCTGGTAACTGGTGCATATGTCTCATCATAATCTATCCCTTCTTCTTGGGAGTACCCTTTTGCAACCAGGTTTGCCTTGTTTCTGACTACTTTTCCCTTATCATCCAGTTTGTTTTTGAAAACCCATTTTGTGCCAATGACAGGTCTATCTTTGGGTCTTGACACTAATTTGCATACGTTGTTGATCTTGAATTGTTGGAGTTCTTCTTGCATTGCATTTATCCAGCTTTCATCGATTAGAGCTTCTTCGACACTTTTTGGCTCAAATTCAGATACTAGTGCGAAGTTCCCTAATAGTTCTCTTATCTTCGATCTAGTTCTTATACCTTCATCCAAGTTTCCTAAAATGAGATCCTTTGGGTGACTGGATTTGTGCTTCCAGTTTGTGTTGAATCTTTCATCTTCTTGCGAACTGGTACAGTCGTTCTATTTTTTTCCTTAATCTGAAGAAGTGGTTGCTTCGGGTTCATGAATTTGAATATCTTCTGAACCATTTTCTTCTTTTGGGTTGAGATGTACAGTTGGCGTTTGAACAGCTCTTCCTTGTCTCTTTCCTTCTGACTATATTTTGTGAATTTGACATTCATTGATTCTTCTACCGTTCGAGAGGATTTGTTGTAGACTCGAAAGGCTTTGCTAGTTGTTGAGTATCCTAGGAAGATTCATTCATCTGACTTATCATTAAACTTGCCAACGCGATCATTAGTGTTTTTCAATATAAAACATTTACTACCAAATATATGGAAATATGAAAGATTGGGTTTCCTTTCCTTAAAAATTTCGTAAGAAGTCTTTTCAAGGATGGGTCTTAAGGAGACTCGATTCAGAATATAACAAGCTGTTGAAACTGCTTCTGCCCAAAAATGAGATGCAATTTTGCTTTCAATAAGAAGTGTTCGTCCCATTTCTTGTAAAGAACGATTTTTCCTTTCAACAACCCCATTCTGTTGAGGTGTGTAAGGAGTAGAAAAAGTATGTTTGATTTCAGCATCATCACAGAAACTAGAGAAATCCTGATTTTCAAACCCTCCACCGTGATCGGTTTTAATGCAAGAAATCATAAAACCTTTTTCATTCTGAATCCTTTTTGAAAATTTTGCAAATGCAGCAAATGTATCATTCTTGTGTGCTAAGAAAATAACCCATGTGAATTTGGAGAAATCATCAACAATAACCATACAGTTATAAACGAAACTTTAGAAATAAGTCCATCGAGGGAGCACAACTGAAATGATAATTGTGCGTTCTCCAATCAAGTTAGATGATTTGCAGCAGCAGTAGCCGTGACAAAGGATCAAGGGCAACCAAAGTACTCAACTCTGATCCCTGTCCATCTCGAAATTTGCTCCGGTGGTCTTGGGCCACTTGGCCCGAATTACTCAATCAAGTAGCTCGAGACGAAGGATACTTCATTCATTAGTTACCAAAGTTTAAACAGGGATGTTCGCAGAGCAAAATAGATTCCGGATTGAGCAACCCAATTACAAGGGAGAGCTTTCCTACGTTAAGTTCTAGCAATCCTGCCACTTTGATTTGCTTTTCCCGGGCAATGAACCAATCTAGGGCTTCCACCATTTCGGATGACAATGCACCGACTGATTTTGCAAACCCAACAACTATGATGCCTTTTGAATTGTAACATAAACTAGCAATTGCTCCTTTCGATTCTCCCTCGACGATAGATCCATCCACATTCAACTTAAAGGAGCCATTTTTAGGCGATGACCAGCAAGTAGGTGTGCCTTCTTTCTTCTTCAAATTTGAACCTCTTGTTTCCATTCCATTGCACAAAACACTTGTTCATAGCAAATGCTACCTCTAGAATCAGGTTCGGGTCTGGTTTCTAATTTCCAAATATAAAGGCATATGTTGATTTCCAAATCTCCTACAATACGTGGTTTTCAGTACCCATTATTTGATTCTTGTAATCTCTTCACTTGTGATTGTGATGCTCATGCATGGGTCTGACTAGATTTCCGTTTCCCATCAGCATAATAGGAGAAGGTACTCAACTGTTTTTGAAACTTGACGACAAAACGAGCACAATGGGTTAGGTAGGGCCTTTCTCTTGAATAAATTTTCCCATGCGTTCTAACGTAAATTCCACATGAAAGGTCCTAATTTTTGGGTAATGTATGCAACTTCCATATCTTTTTCCAAAGGGCTTTTGGTGGTTGGTATGAGATGGATGCCTGCTTTGTCATCTGTTGCCAATTTAGTAGGATGATTCTGTGATAGGCTCTTTTAATTTAACTGAGTAGCAACATGCTTTGTGTTCAGTCCATATAATCTCCTCTTCCTTTGGGTTAGAGCTTATAGGGATCGCCATGATTTCTTTCATTGTATTTTTCTTGAACAGGCTGTTTAACCTTTGTTCATCCTCACTGCTTCCCTCTCAATCAATCAACTCCTTCACGAGTTGGGGGTCTTCCCTTGTTCACTGTCAGTCGATGAGTCCGCCAACAAGCTAGTTATCGTCTTGAACATTTATTTTCCTACCGTTACCCATTAACCAGCATATGTATGGAGATATCACTTCCCTAATTATTAGTAAACTCTGCAGCCCCACGACAGTCTCGAATCTTTCCCTGCCGTCCAAAAACTCTCTATTGGGAAATAGATTCATTTGAATAACTGGCCCCATAAAGTTGATGAGGATTATATGAGTCTCTATGCTTACTTTCCTAACATCGCCTTGTTAAAGGTAATTAGGTCTTTAAAGCCTAGACCTCCTTTTCTTTTAGGGTTTTCCATCTCCTCCAATATCTAATTTCAATTCATTCTATCTCCATCAAAAAGAGGTAACTCTTTGCTCGATGGCTTTGCAAATTGAAACTGGGATTGTTGAACCTAATTTTTTCGGTTGCATAATTTCTTTATAAAATATAGGGAAATTTTCAAAAAAAAAAAGGGCCCGAGATGCCTTCATTTTCTCAAATATGGGCTTGAAATTGACTTTGTTTCAAATGTCCGAGAAGATAATTGGCTTGTTGGCGGACTCATCGACTCACAGCGAATAGGGGAAGACCCCCAACTTGTGAAGGAGTTGATTATTGAGAGGGAAACGGTGAGGATGAACAGCCTGTTCGAGAAAAATAGCCTAACCCAAAGGAGGAGGAGATTATATGGACTGAACACAAAGCATGTTGCTACTCAGTTAAATTAAAAGAGCCTATCACAAAATCATCCTACTAGGAAAAAGACAGCAAGAAAACAGTTCCTCACATTTTCAGAAGGTTCGTTTGAAGGCAACGGAGGACTATGCGGGGTTCCACTAGACAAAATTTGCCCAATAACTACCAATCCTGAAGAAGCAGATGTTGTCCCAACTAAAAGGTCCACACTTCGGGAGGACAATAGCTGGATTGACATGAAGTCGTTTTACATGAGCATGCCCCTCGTATTTGTTGTCAGCTTATGGGTTTTTTGCGGTACGCTAATATCTATCCGTTCATGGAGGTGTGCATATTATCAGTTTTGGGGATGACTTGCTGTCCACACTTTCGTAATGGTATTCTTTTCATTGAACCTTTGTTGTTATGCATGTTTAGAGTAACTTCAAAAAATTTCCTCTCCATGATTGTCCATTATAACTGTCAACGGTCTATGAAGTAGGATGTGCATCTAATAGGAGATGATTGAGCAAAAGAAACTGAAGACCTGTATGTCTATTGCTAGGAAAGTACTTCAATAAAGAAAAATTTTCAAGTTTCAGTGGCGTGTAATTCCTTCAAATGTGTAGGGTGCCAAAACGGGCCAAGAGTGCCATCTTCCCAGCTATAAGAAGATGAATGGAATTCACATGCCTGGTGCGTGCAATTGGAACCCGTGCGACTTGTTCACTTCATCAAACAGTGATTGCCGCTGCTTTCAAGGCAACAATCACGTTGTATAAGAATTATAGTCTGCTAATTTCAATCAGCAGGCTAGCATTTAGTAAGTCCTCTAGAATTGACAAACCTGCAGTTAATGTGATGCTCTTGGTCGTACCTTATAGCATCTCTTGGACTAGTTCCATGAAAGCAAATTAGGAGTGGTAGCAAACTGTTATCAAATCATGAAACCGGTACTTCACAAATTTCATTCGTCAGATGAGAGTTCTTTAAATATGTTTCTGAAACCGAATTTTTGAGGTTGGTTAGTTCTTTGAGACGACAATGCCCGTAAATGGCCAAAAAGCCCAGAATGACAATAAAAACTTAGAAAATGAAAGCAGCAGTAACCGCGATGGAGGTTCAGGGTTGCTAAGGTACGTGCATTTGATCCCCATCCATCTCGTGTGCCATTTGTTCTAATGGTCTATGGTACCTTGTCTGAAGAACTCAAACATGAGGATCACTTAATTGATGTGCTTAGATATAAAGACTGAAAAATTCCAAAAGATCACGTGAATATAAAGACGCTTTGTCAAAATGAGTGCCGGTTCTAAAAGCTTAAACTATAGGGGTCTAAAAGATTTGAACTCAAGACTTCTTGCTTTGATTTCTTATAAAAACAGCTAGGATCCATTGTCAAGCGATGTAGGACAATAAGTTAAATTTGATGACTAATGACATCCCGAAAATTAATACTAGATTGCATTTACGTTGGACTACTCATCCACTCCTATGGCCATCATACATTTACTACTTGATTTATCAAGCAACAAAATCACTTTTTTCATTCCGGATCACATCGGGCAACTCCCTATCATTAATTAAGCTCAATTACTTGAGATAATTTTCAAAAGTATTTTTTCAAATAATTTGAAAATTCATTTCCTAAAATAGATTCATAAAGCAATAAGCATAAAAATTTAACGATACCTTTCATGACATATTTCTAAAACCATTCACAAGTAACCAAAGAGTAGTAAATGCTTAATCCAAAATTTTATGCAACAAGAATGTGATTTCATAACTCATACTATACCTAATTCATTGCTTGTGAAATATGAGTTTACAAACTCAAAGAAAAGAAAATACCACTTAGCCGAAAATGCTTAAAATAGAATTACAACGGTTACTTGAACTATCGAACTTGCAAATCTATCAAATAAGCGAGAAACAATACCAAAAATAAGTGAAAACGCTACCTCAAGCAAGAATCGGCTAAACCAAGTCTAGTCTCTAATAAAATGACACCAACGCTCTAAACATAACTCTCGTACGAAACAGATATTCAAAGGTATTCATAACTCGGAGGATTTTCTGAAGTATTATAAGTCAAAATCTCTCTCTCTCTCTCTCTCTCTCTCTCTCTCTCTCTCTCTCTCTCTCTCTCTCTCTCTCTCTCTCTCTCTCTCTCTCTCTCTCTCTCTACCCTCCCCAAACCCTAGCCGTCAGTAAGATTTCTTTAGGGGGAGTCTCTCTGCCTCCCCCTCACCCTTTGCTTAAGTTATTTTGATCTTCTTTTTACTTTTTCTTGCATTCCTCCCGTTTATGAGTTTTTTTTTCTCCCGATTCAACCTAGATTTAGAAATTTTTCTCTCTCATTTTTGTGATTTTCTACGGTCATATTTTTGGGGTTCCATTCCCAAGTCTAGTTTTGAAGGAGATTGGATGAGCTTCGTGAAGATTTCACTCATGTCAAATCTATGCTTCTTCAACATTTTTCACATTACAAAGCTGTAGTAATAATGGAGTTCTCGGGCGTGCCCATTACAAAAGATGGATTTGCTGATCGACCACTGCCGATTATGGTGTGAAGAAGTCATAGATGTACTCATTGAGTTTGTAACCCATAACTTTGTTCTAATTATTTTTCTTGTTATTTGGAACTTATTTTGCTTTGAATTGTCTGGAATGTATTTTGATTTATAGATGAACTACCATATTTTTCACTTGTATCCCGAGGAAGTGAATGAAATGAAATGTTACTTTTAACCCGAAAAAAAATCCCAAAAATTAACACTCGAGTGCACTTATATTGGACTACTCATCCACTTCTATGGCACCTATGCCATCATAAGCTAAATTACGTGAGATAATTTTCACATTTCAAAATTCATTTCCTAAACCAATTTCGCAAAGCAATACGAATATAAACTTCCACAATAACTTTCATAACATATTTCCAAAACCATTCACAAATAACCAAAGAGTAGTGAATTGTCAATCCAAACTTTTATGCAATGAAAATGTCATTTCGTAATTCATATTATAGCTAATTCATATTGCTTGTAAAATATGAGTTTACAAACTCAAAGAAAATATAGTATCACTCAGCCGAAAACGCCTAAAACGGAATTACGAAGGTTACTTGAACCATTGAACTTGCAAATCATCAAATAAGCGAGAAACAACGCAAAAAAATAAGTCACCCACCTCCTAACTGACGACTAGAAGCAAATCTTGCTACGGATGAAAGGCTTTAATTAAATAAGACTACCGTCTCTAATTTCCATTCTTGAAACCATCTCCTTGCACTCCTCACTCTACATTAGAGGGCCAGGCCCCTTCTAACGGAGGCTCTTCGCATTCTCACTATAGCACAACTAGGGACATTGCCGCAAGAATCAAGGCCCTAAGATAATGTTAAAAAGCACGCATAAATGCACTAATGCTAAAGGCTGGTGCACATAGCCCTTTATACTATGGAATGAGTCCTAGGTACCTAGCCTACGAAAACTTCATAATTGCTCTGACTAAACTATTACTCCAAATCGATTTTTGTGAAACCACGTGGCTCCACAACGCCTTAACCCATCTTTTTCATGAAATTTCTCAACTTAACAACTCAAAAGTCAAATTTTGCAATTCAAATTTCCTATACTTCAAATTGGAACCCTATTTTGAAAGCTACTCCAATTAGATGAATAAAGGGTTTAAATCCTTACCTTTGTAAAACGAAATTAATGTACCTTGGTGAGTCTCCCATAGGGTATCCTCCTTTTCCTTTTCTGCTTCTTTTTCTTTCCTTTTCTCTTTTCCTCGGCATACTCTTCAGTAGGGGTGAGCAACCAAATCGGGTTTACCCGGTACCCGGATCGGCCCACCCGAAAAACAGGGTCAGGAATTGGTTCCCGTTGAAACCGGGCCGGGAATCGGTTCCAATTTTTGAGAACCGGTTAGAACCGGTCCGATTCCCGGGTCTAGGTATGAATCCACCCGGACCGGTTTATAGGACTGTTTTTTAGGCGATGTTTTAAGAAAAAAAAAACCCTAATCAAGTCTTCGAGTCGCAGATTCATAGCCCCTTACCTCGACTTCCTCTATTTCCTTTCGACATTCTCTCAGCTCAATCTTGCATTAGGGAGTATTTACATTTGTAAATACAGAATTTTTTTTTGGTCGAATATGCACAATTCATTGAATGAGTAATATGTATTTATTTTTGCATACAGGGAAACCGGGTAGACCCTGGAATCAGACCGAAAAATAGAATCGGTTCCAAAACAGGGTCCAACATAAATAGGGTAGGGTCTTGGTTCCAAAAATTGGGAACCGGTTATAACAGGGTCGGGTTTAGGGTCTAAGTTTGGACCCGGCCCACCCGGCCCATGCTCACCCCTACTCTTCAGGCTCTCCCTCCTTTTCTTCTTCTTCTTTTTTCTTTCCTTTTCTCTTTTCCTTTTCTTCTTCTTTTTCTTTCCTTGTCTCTTTTCCTCATCGTACTCTTCGGGCTCTCCTTTTCCTCTTTACTACGAGAGTCCACTTTCCTTTTTGTTTTTAATTACTCAGGTTTTTTTGGTGTGGTACCACTCACTTTTAGCTGATTTCCTTCAAAAATATGTCTTGGCTATTTTATTTTTGACTTTTCTTCTATGCAACTGTGAATGCTTTAGCTGACTTGAATGTATGGTAATAGCCCGGTGGAGGGGTGTAGGTGGGGCACGGTACATTTTCGGCGTGCATGATGGATCAATTCCATGTGACTACAGTTTTTTTTTTCTTTTTTTCTTTGATTTTTAAATCTTTTCGGATGTTTCCCTCTTTTTTATTTTCCTTTATACTACTTTTTATAACACTCTAAGTAAAGATAACGCCTCTGTCAAAAAGAGAACAAAATTACCAACTATTCCCATAATTACCATCATTTCTCAATGAAATTTAAACTTTATAAACTTTTCTATGAAATTATTAACTTTATTTAAACTCACTTACCAACCTTGATTTTATTGTTTAGTAATCAACTATTGTTACCCACCCATCGATAGCTCAGCTGGTTTGTGCTCTGGTCTTTTCATGAGAGGTCCTGATTCGAACTTCGCTGGGTATCGGTAATTTAAGCGGAGGGTCGTGGCGGTGGGATGCTGCGCTAGCCCTCCCGGAGGATTAGTCAAGGTGCGCGATCCGTACGGACGCTGACCCGAACACGTTCGATACAAAAAGAAAAAAAACTACTGCTTTGATAATCTATCAACCTACAACTACTAAACTATTATGCAAGATGGTAAACTCTTCTTCCTTATCACTTCTTCATCAAAGGGAAAGAGTTGCTGATGTTTCTTCTTCCTTAACACTTCTTCATGAACAGTAAAGGCCGCCATTGGCGCAACCAAGTGATTTGATGTACGTGTCCATTCCCAAGTCAAGTCAACTTAAGATAGTCACAAGTACGGACTGAAAATTTAAACACAGGTAGGGGCCGAAAAATTAATGATAAATTAATGATGGGATAGTCTCAGGTAGGTACCGAAAAATTAATGATGGACCGTCGTAAGAATTAGACCAAACACACCTCCACAGCTATAGGAATCTCATCCAAGGAAGTTCAGACTCATTTGCCTTCTATAAAGAGCACAACTCCTCCTTGTATGTGTTCACTCAAAAACTCTGTAAAGATAGCGTGTGCTAATCTGGTTGAAGCAAATGAGGATTTGGCTCCTGCTATGGGTGGTCTTAATAATCGCGCACACCAACTCCTTCAGCATTGGCACGGCCTTGGTATCAGGCCAGTGTCTTGGCGATCAAAAATCGATGCTGCTAGAATTGAAGAATAGCCTCAACTTCTCTGCTTCCTTGTCCACCAAATTGAGCAAATGGAATCCAAGCAATGATTCTTGGGATGGCGTGACCTGCAAAGGTGGCCATGTCACGGGTCTTGATCTGAGCTTTGAGTCCATCACTGGTGGACTTGACGATTCATCGAGTCTTTTCAGACTCAATCATCTCCAGTGGCTGAATTTGGCTTTGAACAGGTTCCAATCTATGGAGATTCCATCTGGATTCGGTAATCTCACCAATTTGGTCTACCTCAATCTTTCAGATGCAGGGTTCGTAGGGCAGGTTCCTATTGAAATATCACGTTTGACAAGGTTGGTTATTCTTGATGTATCCCTATCTTATATGCCTTGGCTCACTTCACTGAAACTCGAGAATCCGAATCTAAAGATGCTGGTTGCGAATATGAGCGAGCTGAGCGAGTTATACCTTGATAGAGTGAACGTGTCTGCCACAGGCAATGATTTGTGTGATGCCTTGTCTTCTTCATTGCCGAAGCTTCAAGTGTTGAGTATGATGGATTGTTATTTATCAGGTCCCATTGAGTCTTGCTCTTCCCTCGTGAATCTTCGTTCTCTGTCGGTGATTAACCTGGGCAACAATAATCTGTCTACCACTATCCCGGAGTCCTTTTCCCAATTCCACAATTTAACTACTCTGCAACTCTGTAATAGTAGCCTACAGGGAGAATTTCCCCAAGAAATCTTCCGGGTACAAACACTTCAGACCCTTGATCTCTCATGGAACGAACTGCTTCAGGTTTCTTTGCCCGAATTTCCAGAGAATGGTTCTCTTCAAACACTTGTTCTTAGTTTCACGAATATTTCCGGGAGGCTCCCAGAATCAATTGGTAATCTCAGAAATCTGTCAAGAATAAGATTGAACAATTGCGGCTTTCATGGAAATATTCCAAACTCTTTCAGCAATCTTTCGCGACTGACTTATTTGGACTTCTCATTCAACAATTTCACTGGTTCAATTCCATCACTCAGCACATCGCTACTGACTTATTTGGACTTCTCACTCAACAATTTTAATGGTTCAATTCCATCGCTCAGCAAGTCCAAGAATCTGACAGAAATTTTATTGTCTGGCAATAATCTAACTGGTCAGATTGATTCAACTCAATGGGAATGTTTCTCAAGTCTTCTTAATCTCGACCTTTCATTCAATTTACTTGAAGGAAACATTCCTTCGTCTCTGTTTACACTTCCATCGATTCAGTATATTCGACTTTCCAACAATCGATTTTCTGGTCAAGCGAAGGGATCTTTTAATGCTACATCGCACATGCTGGATACACTTGACTTGAGCAAGAACAATATAGGAGGAGAACTACCGGTGTCTATATGGGAACTCCAAGGGCTCAAATACCTCTCACTTTCTTCCAATAATTTCAGTGGCTCATTCTCCATTGATGTGGTTCGCCGGCTGAGAAATCTTTCGGTTTTGGATCTTTCCTACGGTGGTTTTTCCATTGATGCCACAAATACTGCTTCCCAGGCGTCTTCATTCCCTGACCTTTCAACCTTAAATTTGGCTTCTTGCCAGTTGAGGACTTTTCCTGAGTTCCTGGCTGAGCAACACAGCTTGCAATTTCTAGACCTCTCTGACAATCAAATCCAGGGTGAGATACCCAAGTGGATATGGGAGCATCAAAATCTTATGTATCTCAATCTTTCGTCTAATTTACTAGACGATATTGGAACACCGTCACCTAATCTGTCTTCTATTCTGTATATTCTTGACCTCCGTAAGAACAGACTCCGTGGACAAACGTTGCCGCTGCCGCCATCTGCCACATATATGGACTTCTCGAGTAACAACTTCACTTTAGTGATTCCACCAACGAGCCTTTCTGGGGCATTTTTCTTCTCCCTGTCCAATAACAGTTTCCAGGGGTTTATCCCAGAATCAATTTGCAAAGCTGATCATCTCGAGGTGCTCGACCTATCTCATAACAATTTGAGTGGAAATATTCCTGATTGCTTAGCGATGGAGTCTCTCAAGGTACTAAATCTGCAAAATAATTCCTTGGGTGGTAGCATTATCCCAGAATCAATTTGCAAAGCTGAATATCTCGAGGTGCTCGACCTATCTCATAACAATTTGAGTGGAAATATGCCTGATTGCTTAGCGATGGAGTCTCTCAAGGTATTAAATCTGCGAAATAATGCCTTGAATGGTAGCATTATCCCAAAATCAATTTGCAAAGCTGAAAATCTCGAGGTTCTCGACCTATCTCATAACAATTTGAGTGGAAATATTCCTGATTGCTTAGTGATGGAGTCTCTCAAGATATTAAATCTGCAAAATAATGCCTTGGATGGTAGCATTATCAATTTCCCAGAAACATGTGGTCTGAAGACTTTGGCTATCAGCAGTAATCGGCTACAAGGGAAGTTCCCAAAGTCAATGTCAAATTGCACAACTCTGGAGGTTTTAGATGTTGGAGACAACCGGATAGATGATGCGTTTCCATGTGGATTGAAGAGCATTGCAAGTCTACGCATCCTTGTTTTACGATCCAACAAGTTCCATGGAGGGGTTGGATGTCCGGAGTTTAATGGAAATTGGACGAGGCTTCAAATTGTAGACATATCTTCCAACAACTTCAGGGGCACTCTGCCTGCTGAGTGGCTCACAAGTTGGGTTGCTATGAAGGCTAATGTAGACTTGAATTACATCCAATATGCATTGCAAGTCACCGTCAATGGTAAGCTAGTGGACCTGGTGAAGAACTTGAATTACATCCTTCCCTTTTCTAGAGGCTATTATAAGGACACGGTAAGCGTCACAGTCAAAGGTCGGCAATTGGAGCTGGTGAAGATCTGGACTATTTTCACTTCAATCGACTTCTCATGCAACAATTTCGAAGGTCCGATACCTGACACTCTGGGGGCTCTCAAAGCGCTTTATGCCCTCAACTTATCAAGGAATGCATTCTCAGGGCCAATTCCTTCATCCCTAGGGCACTTGCAACAGCTTGAGTCCTTGGACCTTTCATGGAACAACTTCGATGGGACTATCCCCCCACAGCTTTCAGACCTGAATTTTCTTTCCTTCCTGAACCTCTCGCACAATAAGCTTGTGGGAAGCATCCCAGCGGTCAAACAGTTTCTCACCTTTTCAGCAAGCTCCTTCGAAGGCAATGCCGGATTGTGTGGACCACAGCTGGAAACATCTTGCTCAAATACCACGAACGGGACGGAAGAAGCTGGTGATGACGATGACAGCGGGAAGAAGTGGTTTTACCTGGGCATGCCGCTTGGATTCGTTGTTGGCTTCTGGGCATTTTGTGGACCGTTGGCGTTTATCAAATCATGGAGGTTGGCTTATTACCGATTCTGGGATAAAGTGCTGTTCAGACACTCCCGTCCATGAAGAATTCCACGGAGGTTCATTTTTAAACTTGACAAAGAGCATTTTCATTTGTTCTTCTCTTCATAGTTCTTCATCACCGAAGACAGGTTCTGTATGTTGATCAACAGAACTCGTGCTTACCATTTAAAGAAGTAGGCCTTTGTCTGGATCCTTCATTCCAGAATATATTTTTTCAGTTGCTATCAAAATGTTAAAAGCCAATAATGTGAAAATACAAAGAAACTAATTTTTTAAGCAAATTGTGGCAGGCAAGAGTGGGAGACCGAGAGAGACGCAAGAAGGGGTGGAAGACTTGGCGGCAGCGGCGGCCACCACAGGTGATGATTGGTGATGGGTAGAATATGCAAAGAAGTTATCACAAGGTTGATTGAGTTACCAACTCTTATAGGAGTAAAATTATGTAATTTGCTAGTTACTGGTCATGTATATTAACTTGATCCTGCAACAATATTTGCGGCTTCTGTCCGTCAATGTTCTCGTCATCTATTTACTACTCAAAACTAAATTGTAGCGCAGTAAGAGATAATCTACTATTGGGTCCGTGGATGGTAAAATTTCATTTCATTGGTAACTTACAAGTAATCATAATAACAAGTGCTAATCTACTATTAAATTTGTGGATAATGAATCTGCTATTTCATTAATTACTTACGAGTAGTTTACGTGCCCACTTGTAAAATATAAAGCAAGTACTAATGGGTTTGTTCATGTTGCGCTAAAATTGTTATTTCACGGCTATCTTACAAACACAGAACAAATCATGTTTTTGTTGTAAACGAAACTTGAGAAATCAGTCCATCGAGGGAGCACAACTAAAATGATAATTGTGCGTTCTCCAATCAAGTTACATGATTTGCAGCAGCAGTAGCCGTGACAAAGGATCAAGGGCAACCAAAGTACTTAGCTCTGATCCCCGTCCGTCTCGACATTTGCTCCGATGGTCTCGGGCCACTTGGCCCGAATTACTCAGTCAAGTAGCTCGAGACGAAGGATGCTTCATTCATTAGTTACCAAAGTTTAAACAAGGATGTTCGCAGAGCAAAATAGATTCTAGGTCGAGCAGCCCAATTATATGGGAGAGCTTTCCTACATTAAGTATTAGCAATCCTGCCACTTTGATTTGCTTCTCCCGGGCAATCGACCAATCTAGGGCTTCCACCATTTCGGATGACGATGCACCGACTGATTTTGCAAATCCAACAACTATGACGCCTTTTGAATTGCAGCATAAACTAGCGATTGCTCCTTTCGATTCTCCCTCGACGATAGATCCATCCACATTCAACTTAAAGGAGCCATTTTTAGGCGATGACCAGCAAGTAGGTGCGCCTTCTTTCTTCTTCAAATTTGAACCTCTTATTCCATTCCATTGCACAAAACACTTGTTCATAGCAAATGCTGCCTCTAGAATTAGGTTCGGGTCCGGTTTCTAATTTCCAAATATAAAGGCGTACGTTGATTTCCAAATCTCCCGCAATACGTGACTTTCAGTACCCATTGTTCGATTCTTGTAATCTCTCGACTTGTGATTGTGATACTCATGCATGGGTCTGACTAGATTTCCCCTACCCATCAGCATAATACGAAAAGGTACTCTACTGTTTCTGAGGCTTGACGACAGAACAGGCACAGTGGGTTAGGTAGGGCCTTTCTCTTGAATAAATTTTCTCGCGCGTTCTGACATAAATTCCACACGAAAGGTTCTGATTTTTGGGTAATGTATGCAACTTCCAAATCTTTTTCTAAAGGGCTTTTGGTGGTTGGTATGAGATGGATGCCTACTTTGTAATCTATTATTGGTTTAGTAGGATGATTCTGTCATAGGCGCTTTCAATTTAACTGAGTAGCAACATGCTTTTGTGTCCAGTCCATACAATCTCATCCTCCTTTGGGTTAAAGCTGATAGGGATCGCCATGATTTCTTTCATTATATTTTCCTCGAATAGGGTGTTTAACCTTAGTTCATCCCCACAGTTTCCCTCTTCGTCAACCAACTCCTCCATAGGTTGGGGGTCTTCCCTTATTCGCTAGTTAGTCAATGAGTCCGCTAGCAAGCCAGTCATCTTCCCAGACATTTATTTTCCTACCGTTACCCATTGACCAGCATGTGTATGGGGATATCACTTCCCTAACCATTAGTAAATTCTATCACCCCCACGATGGTCTCGAACCTTTCCCTGCCGTCCAAAAACACCCTCTTGGAAAATGGATTCCTTTGAATAACTGGCTCCATAAAGCTGATGAGGATTGTTCGAGTCTCTATGCTTACTTTGCTAACATCGCTTTGTTAAAGGTAATGAGGTCTTTAAAGCCTAGACCTCCATTTTTCATTTTCTTTAGGGTTTCCCATCTCCTCCAATGATACTTAATTTCGATTCATTCTATCGCCATCAAAAGGAGGCAACTCTTTGCTCGATGGCTTTGTAAATTGAAACTGGGATTGTTGAACCTAATTTTTTCAGTTGCGTAAATTTCTTATAAAATATAGAAGGGCCAAAATAGTATACACAATAGGGAAATAGGCAAAATGGCTAAAAAGGCAAATCCCACAATAAAATAAGGGTTATGATCACTAGAAGTCCTAAAACTAATCACGAAAGTACAATTGAGTCCTGAAACTTACAAAAAATGCAATCGAATCGTAAAACTTGTCAAGTTGGTGCAATTGAGTCTTTTCATTAATTCCGTTAAATTGGACTAACCGAAAATGCTGACATGGCATTTTTATTCATTTTCTCTCTCCTATGCGGCATAGAGATCAAATCAAGAGGTCCACGTATGCAAAAATGACATCGTTTGAGGTTTGTCCCAAGTTTGGAAGCCCTAATTTAATTCTCAAGTTCCGTTCCGTGTTTGTGGAGTCTTCTTCTTCTTCTTCTTCTTCTTCTTCAAGCCCTTCTGTTCTTCGCCCGTGTGTCCTTCTTCTTCATCAAGCCACATTGTAGGAGTTCTTTTAGTGATTTTTGGCATGATTGGCGAGTCGAGGCAAAAGCACTCTCGACTAGTGCTATGAGACGGAGTTTGAAGAAGCGACAACGCAAGGAAGGAGTAGGGCTTGTTGTTGTTGTCGGCGAGTTGGGTGGTTAGTATGAAGACGGTTTCGAGGATGTTAAAATCGTAAGCTTTTGAGAAACCTCATCTTTTTCATTTTTGAGATACTTGTATGCCGCATGATGTGTACGAGCTTGACACCACTTCTAGATGCCGCTTGCGATTGTAGTGAATTCTTTGAATCACATTATTGATGTACATTTCGGAACAGTAATAATATGTTTGTTGATTCTTTCCAGGTATGGTGTTTGGTCCATTATAATGGTTCTTTTTTTTTTTGTGGGCTGAAACAGAGAAAACTAATTGTGTCCTAATGAGAAGTGTTTGTACCATGCGCTAAATAATGTCTCAGTTATGCCATCAGTCTTCGGGCCGGTGATGCTGGTGATGCGGATCGGCTATTTTGATTCCATCCAAATGTCTTTTTTTGTGGATTTTATGTGTGGGAAAGATAGTACCTTTTATCCGGCGGCTATTCAAAATTATAATTGCGCGGCATTGATATATCATGGGACTAAAAAAAATTCGACAATTCCCTCAAGAGATTATCAGGTGATTTGTTCCATTCTTGCTTCGGTAGAAACAGTGAAAGGCAATGTAGACATGATTGCGGGAGTTCTTCAAACTATAACCAGCAGTGCCTATGGTCATTCAAATTGGGTCGATCAGAGTTTTTGAAGGATAAGGATGTGGGTTGGCTGGAATTTGGTTTTCCTGTCTGCAGCAAATACTGAACTATTTCACATTTAAAGTTGGGAGCACAGTTCTTAACCAGCTCTACTACAAGATGAACCCGACACAGTATAGGTGGTTCAACAAGTAAGTTCGCTTTCCATCCTGCTTTATCCGACAATTAGATTTCATTGTCATTATTGAAGAACGACGATATCTGAGGTTATCGTCAAACTTTCTTTTGCTTTGACTTGAGTGAGAATAATACTTCACATCCGTATCATTTGCCAGAATGACTGGAAAGTCTTCGACAAAGAGGATGGGAGAGACAACCAACTAATGCCCTATTTCAGGTCAATCATTCTAGATATATTAGATCTGACACTACAAGCAGCTTACTAAATGACATGGCACCATCTAGTTTCCTCAGTTTCATCTAATCCTCTGAAGCTATGCTGAATGTTGGAATTATTCTATTCCATTTGGGACAAGCATTCTTTTTATCTAATGTTGCTTCAACTTTCAAATGGTAGGTTTTGTAACGGAAAACAAGCCTCAAGGTGGAAAGCATTTATTCTGAACTCTCGGGAAGGTTGTCTTCAAGACTTAGAAAGCCTATCAAATGATAAATGGATATTAGACACCGAGAAGATTGGCTAATTAGCTGCTCTATTTAAATCGAAATCAGCATCCTTTTTTGCCCTGTTTCCGCTACCTTTCCCAGTTTAGGTTTCTCCTTGCTTCAGGACAAAAGTGATTTTCATTCTTTCCCTTTTCTTTTTTTTTGGTAAAGAAAGTGATTTTCATTCTTCATTTGCTAATCTTCAAATTTTTTGCCTGTAAAGTAAGTATTTATTTGGGACCAACGTCATTTTAGCTCAACGGAGGAATATTGAGGTTCAGAGTTCTCTCAATGGCTTCTCTATTTCTTTTTGTAAATATAATGGTCAATTGATCATAATTAGAGTCGACATTGACAGTGCTGTAGCTGGACTAGAATTCAATTTTTTTTTTATCCGTGTCATAAATCAATAAATATCAGTTTAAGTGTATGAATTATATTGTCGAGTTCAGTCCCCTGGAATGCAAAAGGGATCAATTATTAGCTTCCCTGTGGTATTAGCCCCTTAGAGACTGTCAATCAGGGGACCAAGCTTCAGACATTACCCTTGACATCAGATTGGACCATGCAACTATTTGAAGCAGTTAACATTCGCATTGACATGCTCCAGCTAGGATATGTATGTTGTCAAACCTAAGCAATTCACCTAAGCCAATTGATATGTTGCAACCTTTTTGTCTTCTTGTTTTCATAACCTCTCCCTTAATCAATAACGACAATTTGTAATAATTTTGTGGAAACATCATTACAGACACTAGAAGCTGTGCTGGCGAATGTTGTGCCGGTTTTGTTCCAAAAGGTGAAATGGACTGGTCAAGACAGGACATGTAGTGAAGCGTCACGTTAATACGAAGGTAATTCCTTCCTCGGATCCCCATGTTGCCTGCAGTGCATGAGTGCAGATCACAACACAAAGCATCAAAGAGAGTATCGATTTTTTTTTTTAAGAACATTTAGGCATCTTGACAGAACTCAGACATTGAGCTGCCATATCTTTTGGATGCTCCCTAGTCGATGTGTGTTCGCCGTGTCCTACACCATAAATGGTCAGTAATGACCTATTCAATGAGGCAAATCAAGATTCGCACCAAAAAGGGCGGAAAAAAGAGAGGCGAACAAGAGATGGTAGAAACCAGAGGATTTTACTGGAGTTTTACCTGAAGGTTCCACTAAGAGAACAAAAGACCTAAATCAATTCTCAAGTGACTAGTGCCAAAGAAAATATCTCAAGTCATTGAGCTGTAGAAGATCATTTCCAACTTGGCAAGACAATAGTTGTCCAAAACAATATCCAAGCACAGATGATTGTATCTCAAAATTTTTAATTTACAGAACCATCCACATAGCATGTAGTGCAGCAACTGCACACGCTCTAGAGAGCAAATGATGCACTCAACGGGGTCACTTTACAATCGTGGTCTATAAAGAATGGAGATTCGAAATACTAGAATTACAACAGTGAACTTGCAAAGGCAACCCAGGTAACTAGTGGGGCACCAGAAAAGCTCCTTGTGCTGCTTCCAAGAAGAACTATAACTGCAATCCGCTAAACCTGCATAAAATAGTAAAGTAGGTGCATGACGAACACGAGAACAGGCAGAAGTATGATCAAAGGTGTACCCTCTAAACCTTTAAGCTGACAACCATCAAGCAAAAGCAAAATTGCAGGATTTAGTTCAAAGAGACAATGAGGTAACATCGGTGGATTTAAATGCCAACGCTAGGACCGCTCATAGGCATGAAAATTCAATGTTCCATCTCAATTTTCCAATGTCAGACTTATAAAAAAAACAGAACATTTTGGCTTCAATGCTGTCCAAAACTCTGGAAGAAAAGGTATCATTTGTCAGCAACACCAGCAGTAACCAAGCGGAGATCGTCTAAAGTATCCACTGCAGACCAAGCTGAAAAGTGGAATCAAGAGGGTAGTCGTTTCGATTTTTCATGCCTGCCTAGAAATAAATGACAAGAGTCTCAATTATCACTGTTATTACTTCTACATGTCTGCTAGAAGAATTACAATTGAAGTCCGGAATAAATATTGCTGAACAGAATTGAAGGAAAGTAGAAACTCTGGAAACTTACAAGAAGAATCCAAAACTTCGACTTGACTTCTCATTGCTTTCGCTAATATTGCGGCAATACATAACAACGGCTAGCTCTGCTATATAGCCTCTAGTTCCACTAGTAATATTATTCCTCTGTTAATGAGATTAAATTAACACAAATCAATACTCAACTCTCTTAGATAATAAATACGAACGAAAGATAGAAGAAGCATGCTGATGCCTTCACAGAAAATTTATCTGGAACACGGTAAATTAAAGCCTTCTCTTCCATGAGACGAGCATGTGACAAGCAAAAAACAATGCATAAGCTCTCTACAAAAGTAAGTGATCAGTACAGTCCAAAAATTTTGCAGCATGCGGCATACAAGTATCTGAAAAATGAGAAAGATGAGATTTCTCAAAAGCTTGCAGTTTTAAAATCCTCGAAACTGTCTTCATACTGGCCACCCAACTCGCCGACGACAACAGCAAGCCCTCCTCCTTCCTTGCGTTGTCGCTTCCTCGAACTCCGCCTCATAGCACTCGTCGAGAGAGCTTTTGTCTCAACTCGCCAATCATGCCAAAAATCACGAAGAAGAAGAAGCAGACTTCACGAACAAGGAACAGAACTTGAGAACAAAATTAGGCCTTGGAAATTTGGGGCAAACCCCAAAAGAAAAGCACACACGGACGAAGAACAGACGAGCTCGAAGAAGAAGAAGAAGCAGACTCCACGAACAAGGAACGGAAGTTGAGAACGAAATTAGGGCTTCAAAATTTGGGGCAAACCTCAAACGACGTCGTTTTTGCACGCGTGGACCTCTTGTTTGATCTATATGCCACGTAGGAGAAAGAAATGAATAAAAAATGTCATGTAGAGCCAAATTTAACCAAGTTAACGAAATGACTCAATTGCATCAATTTGATAAGTTTTAGGATTTAATTGTACTTTCATGACAAGTTTTAAGATTTTAGTGAACATATTTCCTTTTATCTATTTACATGCATCGAATTCATCTGATTCTCAAATGAAAATTCAACACCATTATGATCACAGTTCAGTGTTGAAGTTTCAGATTGAAGCTCACGGTCTCAAGATTCTGAATAACACACGGCAAGCTAGATGTCTTGAAATATTTTTTTAAGTAGCCACCAATCACAAATTCATTCTTGAAGGTTCAGATTGAAGCATGCATTCTGAATATTCCAAATGACGTTACGGAAGCTCGATGCATGGGAATAGTCTCCATATCCATGTGTTATACCAGCTATCGAGAATTTTCTGGCGGATTGTGTAATTGAGTGTGGGTACACTAAATCACTTTACTATTGTTCAGTCTTTTGTTATTCTGATTGTTCTTGTTTGCAATTTTTTTTTTTTAATTTTGGCTGAGATTGTTTGCATATAATTGTTGTTCGCTGTGAAGCCTGCGATTCTTTTACTTGATTAGATTGATGCTGCAAATCCTTTTAGGAGGGTTTTCCTGCGATTCTTTTACAGATTTTTGGCAAGATGATTATTTGGACTTTGAGTGATGGAAGAGTAATTCTTGGTTGGCTGGATGGACATCTTTTATTAAGGAAGCAGTATAATGAAAGGCCTTCTTGGCAAGTGTGCTTTTGAATGCCTAATTAAAGGTAATAGAGCATTTTGCAGATGGTACTGAGTTTTGTAAGTTGCCCTCGGCATTGACTATTTCTGGGGGAGTTATGGTGATTGCGCGACTATTAATCACTCTATGAGAGCATATGCAACTGCTATTGTTGCTGCTGAGTACCTCCTTCGTTGGGTGTGTTTCTTTTCCCTTCTCCCTAGTTTTCAGCCAGTCTCATTCTCTTCTAGATACGACGTTGGTTGGTTAGTCAATGCAATTACTATGATTTCTGCAAATGATTCAGCTCTCCGATACATCACTCGTCAGACAGATCTAACATTTAACGGGGTGATGCAGCTTCCCATTTCAATGCCGCAGCTTCCAAAAGGCACGCACCAGTGGTCTAGTTTCCTTACCCCTGAAGAGCTAGAGTTGATCCTCCAACCTTCTTCTATCAATGTAAGCCGCGGTCGCATGCTTTTCAACTGTTTCATGGTTTCCCCATGCCTCAGTTTTTGTTAATGCGATCAATGCACTTTTGCCTAATTTCGGTTGTCCTTCCTCGGAATCATCCAGGCCCATCCCATCACAAATTAGAGGTTTTTGACATCGAACAGCTGAGGAGATGACCAAAATCACAGACCAAACCTTGAAATTTTTAGATATTCAAAATTTTCACGAGTACTTTAGAATGTTGTTAAATGAATTATGAGTAACACACACTTTTATTCTAGAGAATTATTGTAATTAAAGTGTAAGCGGTAACTAACAAATAAGGAGATTGAATTTTCGCTATTTGGTCCATAAGAGATCTATGGGATCACGTATGAATAAAGGCTCCTCTTTCTTCTTTGTATTATCTCATAGAAGAATGGCAGCCGAAAAACTCATTTACCTGTGAGAAACCAAATAAAATATTTTCATCTTTGGAAAAAAGAATTTTTTTTTTCTAATCTTTGATATAAAGAAAAAACATATTTTAATCTTGAACCTCAAAATTTTTATCAAAATAGGCTAAATGTCTTTTTTTTTTCAGTCGAAAAACAAAATCTCGAATTCACTTTTCGGAAAACCTCGCGATCCTCGATCGATTGACCCCACTCCCTCTCACAATATAGAATAGTTGCCCTGTCAAACTCGCTCCCTTCATCATCTTCATTAGCTTCGTACATCAGTACTTTACTCCTTTCTCAACCTTCTTTACACAAAGATTTCGTTTTACCTATTTTTTGGCCGGTCATTTTTGTTGTTTAGCATTTTGTAATCACTCGGTGAGCAACTCACACATACCATGGACCTACTATGTAAGTTTTTTTATTTTTCTTTTTTGGGTCAAATATCTAGAATATAAGTTCAATATTTTTTTTTGGTAAGTGCAGGATAAGTCTTCAAACTTGTAAACAAAGTGTAGTCAAATCATAAAAATGTAAAAAAAAAATACAATCGGATCTTAAAATTTGTGCAAAAAAGTGTCATGAAGTACTTCCATAAATCAGGGATGAGATTGACCTATTTGAAAGCTCTGACACCTGGCTAGTCTTTAGCTATAAGATTTATAACTTATGATACACTTAATCCTCGATATTATGTCCTTAGTTTAAAACGATCTTCGCTAAAGGATCTTCTTTATAAGAAATCTCCTTAAAGAAGAATGGTATAAATGCCAAAAGTTATGTACGAGCTCACTTTTTGGTGCCAAAGTTTCATCCGGATTACTTAAATGTTTAATTTTTTTAAAAAAATGATCATCTGAGTGCCAACTTTAATATGCATTACATGAAATCTAATGTTGCATTTTTTTATTAATATTTGAAGTTGGCGTGGCTTGCTGGAGTTCCAGTCAGCAATATGTTAAAAAATACAAAACTAATTAGTTTAAAAAATAAAAAGCTAAAAATTCAAAAAAAGGTAAACATTTGAAAAAATATTAAAAATAAAAAAATAATTTTCTTAGTTGAAATAAATTGAAAAATAAGATTAAAAATTTAACAAAAATTTAGAAAATTGAAAAAAGAAATATTAATAAATAAAAAATAAAAAATTTATTTGTTTAAAAAAATAAAAAAGATTCAAAAAAGGTTAAAATTTGAAAAATTCTGTCATATTCCGATTGCTACGCTAGACGCGAACCTACTTTTCTCCTAATTGGTAAGCACGAGTTCTATGGATCAATAAACAGACTTGAATCTCACTGGAAAGAACGAGGGTACTCTTTTTCAAGATTAATAACTGAACCTTACGAGAAATTTTTATGTCCGTGTGACGCCGAAAGAGAGAATAGAGAAGTAGGAGGTAACACATATGTGAACTTAATTGAACATGCTACTCACCACCCGTGGGAATACTCAAGGGATAAGAGCAAAATAAAACATCCTTCTTCTTCCCAAGCCAAAGGCTCAAATAAGCTATGAATTAAACAAATCTGAATTGTTATTCATTGTAACATGGTTATTTAGACGAGAATGGAACAACCCTCTAAGTATAAGTAAACTATCAAATAAGAAATAGACGAACTATTAAAGACATTGATACTATCCAAATATTAAAGACATAGAAACTAGAGTAACAAATAAACCTCAAGGGAAATCTTCATGGACGCGAGTGTCTGAACAATACTTTATCCCAGAATCGATAATAAGCAAACCTCCACGAGTGGATAAACACTAATGGACCACAAAACACCCAGAAGCCAATGACGAACCCAAGTGGTATGCCCATGTAAAACCACTTCTTCTCGTTATCATCACTGTCGCCATTGTCACCAGCTTCTTCCGTCCCGTTCATGGTAATTGAGCAACTTTTGTTGAGTTGAAGCCCGCACAATCTGAGGTTTCTTTCAAAAGAACTTTCAGAAAATGTGAGAAAATGTCCACTAGCCGGGATGCTTCCCACAAGTAGATTGTTGGAGAGGTTCAAGAAGGAAAGGAAATCAAGATTCGCAAGCTGAGCCGGAATGGTTCCATTGAGGTAGTTCCATGAGAGGTCCAATGACTCAAGCTGATGCAGATTCCCCAAAACAGGAGGAATTGAACCCGAGATGGCATTATGCGATAGGTTGAGGAAATAAAGTGCTTTGAGATCCCCAATTGTGTTTGGTATTGGACCCTCCAATCTATTGCCTGAGAAGTCAATCGACGTGAAAATAGTCAGGATCCTAACAAGTTCTATCTGTAGACCTTTCAGGGTTACACTCATTGTATCTTCATAATTGATGCCACTCCCGGAAGACCAATACTGCAGGCGATCAAAGTCCACATTGGCCTTCATAGCCACCAAAGATGCAAAGAGACTCGCAGGCAATGTGCCGTTGAAATCATTTGAAGACAGGTCAATGATTTGAAGCTTTTGCCAGGTGATGTGGCTACGCGGACATCGAATTTCCCCGTGAAATTTGTTGAATCGTAAAACAAGGACACGGAGACTCGATATAGCCTTGAAATGGCAAGGAAATGTCCCATCTATTTGATTGTCCCCAATGTTCACAATCTCCAAGTTCGTGCAATTTGCCAACCACAACGGAATCTGCCCTTGTAACAAATTCTCACTGATATCCAATGTTTCCAAATTGCATGTTTCCGAGATGTTTTGCGGAATATCGCCACTCAACTGGTTATTTCTCAGATTCAATACCGCGAGGGACCCCATCATTAAGCAATCAGGAATAGTTCCATTCAAATGGTTATGCGAAAAGTCAAGCACTTCGGAATAACCAGCTTCACAAACTGACTTTGGGATGGACCCATGCAATTTATTCCTTGAGAAATCCAAGTACTTATTCCACCCCATGTTCGAATGTCGATCAACGACATGAGTATGATTGTGCAAAGCTGTTTGGAAACCTTCAAACAAATTAGAGGAAAGATTGAGAAATACGAGACTTTCTAGTGTCCATATCCATCGCGGTATCTCCCCTTGGATAAAATTGTTTGAGAGGTCAAGGGATTCCAAATTGGACTGGTTAGCCAAAAACTGAGGCAATGTCCGCAACTGGCAGGAAGCCAAATATAACCCAACTAAATTAGGGAAAGATGATGCAGCTGCCGAAGCAGACGCCATAGTGTTAATGGACAAGCCACTATACGATAGATTAAGAATAGTTAAATTTTCAAATCGCTGAAACGCATGGATATTCATCGAGCCACTGAAATTATTATAAGAAAGTGAGAGGTATTGGAGCCCTCGCAGTTCGAATATGGATGCCGGTATTGGCCCCTGTAACAGATTGCCGCCCAAATTAAGCCATTGCAGTTGATACGAAGAGGCATTCGGATATATGATAAGCTGACCATTAAATCTGTTATCCGAAAGAAATACCTCCGCAAGTTTGGGAAGTGTAAACATAGCTGGGGGAATATCGCCTTCCAATGAATTATTTCGCATAGCCAGAATTTCAAGATTCAAAAGATCCTCCCAGCCAACGGAGGTGATCTGACCCGTTAAAGCATTAACAGATAAATCTATATAGGTCAGATTTCTTGATGCACGAAGTGGCGGAACTGAACCGGAAAGATAATTAATAAACAATTCCAAATGAGTCAGCTCTGACAGGTTCTCCATTGAGCTCGGGATCGATCCGCTCAACTTGCAATCATACAAGGCTAATGTTGACAATTTTCTGAGATTACCGATTGAATTTGGAATCCTCCCTGAAATATTTGTTCCCCCCAGGACCAAAGTCTCGAGAGAGCTATCCTCTGGAAAATCGGGCAGAGGACCCTGAAGGAGTGCGTTCACTGAGAGGTCAAGGGTCTGAAGTGTTTGTACCTGGAAGAATTCTCGCGGAAATTCTCCCTGCAGGCCACAATCCCTTAGGCTCAGTTTCTTCAAGCTTGAAAAATTCGCTAAGAAAGTAGGGACTGTGGTGGACAAGTTGTTGCCGTCGAGTTGAATGACCGATAGATGAGCAAGACTCAGAAGAGAAGCGTCAATAGGACCGGACAGAGAGCAGTCATACATGCTCAACACCTCAAGTTTCGGCACTGAAGAAGACAACGCGTCGCACCACTCACTTCCCTCAGCAGACACATTGACCGTGTCAAGGTACAACTCTCTCAACTCCCCCAAATCCCCAATCAACGACCTCAAATTAGGCCTTTCAAGTTTCAGCAAATTCGGAAAAGCAAGGTAATAAGAACTAGAGAGATCAAGAGTACGTAGCTTCGTCAGGCGCGATAGCCCCGCTGGGATCTTCCCGGCGAATCCGGCAGAGGACAAGTTGAGATGTACTAAGAGGCCGAGATTCGCAAGGCCGGACGGAATTGCTGAATAGTTGAAATTGTTGAACGCCAAGTTCAGGCTCCGTAGGAACTCGAGCTTGAAGAGGCTTGACGAACGATTGATTCCACCAGAGATCGACTCTTTGCTCAAATCGAGACCCACGACCAGGCCATCTTCGCACGTCACGCCGCTCCATGAATCGGCGCTTCGATCCCACTGTACTAGCTTGGAAGACCGGGAGGCATTGAAGACGAGGCTATTTCTTAGCTCGAGCAAGAGTGATATTTGGTCGACGCTGAGGCACTGGGCTGAAGCTGAAGAAGCCTTAGCAACGTGGGAGAAGATGGAGATGGTTGATATAGAAAGAAGAAGCCATAAGATGATCGAACGTTTCATCGGAAGAAGGTGGAAGAAGAGGGCGGGAAGAGGGAGCAGCGAAGAGAGAGCCAACCAAAACGAAGTCGACACTCGGGTGGAGGAGTCGTCCAACGCAAGTGCAATCTAGTGCCAATTTGACTTATAACATATGTTACACCGATACGAGACACTACACGCGACACGACACGACACGACTCGCCGACACGTGAATTCTCAAAAAATAGAGAATTCCGACACGCTGGGACACGTTATATATTATATGTATATTTTTAATAGTGGCTCCTTCTCATAAGATAAATTGTATTAAAGAATTAAAAGAATCCCAACGAAGGTAAGAGTTTGCAATACTTTCATCAAAATATCTGCCATGTTGATGCATCTAATACAGCTAAGGTGATAATTACGTCAAAAAATTTGAGTTTCTGACCCATTTTACCACTGGACATGCGAGGGACTCGTGTTGACCCGAGGTCAACGTGTCCGGAAGTGTCCGAGTGTCCGACACGAGTCCGAGTGTCCGACACGCCAAAATTTTGAAAAATGGCGTGTCCGTATAACATAGCTTATAACACTTACGAAAATCCTAGCAAAATGACATTTTTTTAATCATTATATTTCAATCGAACAAAAGACCATATTTATGTTTTCGAGGGAAAAAAAGGAAAAATAAAAGAAATTTATCTAACATGTTGAGATTAGAACTTCACATCACCATCAACATTATGTGGTCAGTGTTATCCTTGTACATCAACATTAACCACGTAGAGACCGGTTAAAAGCAAACGACATAGCTATTATATCCGATTATTCAATTAAACAAGTAAATTTCAAGAAGAGATGCAGAATGATTTATTTGTATTGGATTTAATCATAAATTTTCTATAAGACTATAAAAAGGCAAATGTAAAATAAAATATGAACTACAGAATCACATTAAAGTTAGAATTTCAACATTTCCAGAGAACTTACTAAATATGGTAATGCAACCAATCGATAATTAATGGACCATATTTGAATAGGAATTTGAAAACCCTTCGCAAAGATTGCGCCTTTGGTCCAATTTGGTGAGGCATATGCGTGAAGAATCTTCATTCTATCCCAACGTATAGAAGGGTTTTGATTGAAGGACTTCTCGACAATCGACAGTCATGAAGAGGAAGAGCATTGAACTTCCTCCAATCAAGCCTACCGACCAAATTACACGCAATAGCTTTAACTTGATTTGACTAAAGAATGCAAAATTGTCATTTCGGTGGTCCAATTTGGTAGGGCACACGTGTCAACAATTTTAATTCTATTTAAACGTGAAGAAGGGTCCCATTGAAGGACTTTTCTACAATAGATAGTCAGCAGAGGAAGAACATTGAGCTACCTCCAATCAAGCCTACCGACAGAAATACACACAGTAGCTTTAACTTGAATTGACTAAAGAATGCAAAATTGTCATTTCGGTGGTACTATAGCTCTCTCTCTCTCTCTCTCTTTGCCTTTTTACAGTCTTATAAAAAAATTGTTGTTGCTGAAGGTAAATTTGAAATGTCGTTTGCGAATTTTCAAAATCCTGTTGTCGATGGTAAATTTGAAATGTCGATGATGATGAATCGACTTGTAGATTTAAAAAAAATTAAAATTATTTTAAAAGTGAGTGCGTATATGTTTGTAAGTTACTAGTGAAATTAAAGTTTTATCATTCATGAATTCAGCAGTAAATAGCCACTTATTTCAATTTCTACAAGTAGTCGCATGACTTTTTGTAGGTTGTCAGTTAAAATAACAGTTTTACCATCCACAATACCCAATAGCAGTTGCCACTTGCCTTTGGATTTTACAAGCCGGCACATAACTGTTTGTAAGTTACCAATGGAATGAAAAACTTACTATAACATCGACAAGGTCATTAGTAGATCACTAGATGTTTCTGGATTTTACAAGTTATTTATTGTTTGTAAGTTACTAACAAAATTATAATTTTACCATTTACAAATTGTAGGTTATTGCTAATTTTTGGATTTTACTGGTAGACACGTAAGTAATTTCATCATCCGCAATTCTAATAGTAAATTAGTGCTTTTTATATATTTTACAAGAAGGCTCAATACTGTTTATAGGTTATCAATGACATAACAATATTACCGTCTAAAACCCCAATAGTAAATGTATAACATAGTTGATGAGTTATTAGAACATTGACAATCGTAAGTGGCTAACGTTGCTGCAAAATCAAGTCAATTTTCTCAACCAGCAGGCAGCAAGTAGGGCGACCATCGTTATTTAAAACTTATGAATGGTGTTACAGATTTGCTGTTGAACGGAAACTATTCCGCATGGGCCAAACGGTATGTTGGACACTTTCTAGTGTTTTTTATATGGCTTATCATGACCAAAAAATGAGTATAAGGTTTTCATGGTGTTGCGACCTAAAATTAAAAATTTTAGGTTAATGGATTATTAGGTTAATTATTAGATTAACATAATTCCGACTCTTTCAAATCCTATCAAATCACAACTTAGGTTCAATTTTATGCAAAAATTTATCTTGGAGTTGCCGCTACCAAATCACATCATGTCATTGTTTTTTTGGTAGTTGACTTGACTTGGGAATGCTAATTCATTTAATCTCTTGGTTGAGCCCGTGGTACCTTTCAATTGTCGTTTACTGTCGATGCAAAGCTGATTCCTACAATTAGGTTCACGACTGAAAGGTAATACTGATAGTAAATTTAAATTATCGATGCTAAGTAAGACGTCACCAATCATTTATTAGTTCCATAAATATGAAATAACAATCTTACCCTTCACAAACCGAATAATATACCACTTATTTTAGATTTTACTAACCGATGAAGCGAATCTTTTTTGTTATCCACAAAACTCAGTAGTAGACATGGCTTGCTTTTTAGATTTCAGAAGAGGGCACCCCAGTGTTTGCAAGTTACTGATGAAATAACATCGGAAAAATGAACATTAGATTAATGCTTTCTTTAGATTTTGCAAGGGAGCACCACACTGTTTGTAAGTTATTAATGAAATAATAATTTTACCACCACAAGCCTTATAGTAGAGTAGCATTTGTTTATAAAATATATTTCTAAGTTTGCAATAAAGTAACTATTTTACCATCCACAGACCCAATATCAGATTATCACGTATTGCACTATGAATTAGTTTTGAGTAATAAATATATAACACAGTTGGTAAGTTACTAGAACACTGAGAATCTTAAGTTGCTAACATTGTTGCATGATTCTACCATGGTTATGTAGAATATATCAATGCGGTTATAAGATCGAGCCCTGAGTGGCTCCTGGGTATAGCCATCCATTTTTGAAAAAAGTATCCTACCCTACATTCAAGAAAGAAAGACTTTCTAGCTGTAGTCATGTTGAATGGAGAAGGCAGGGTTCCAAGGGCAGAGGCATGAAGTGAAGCAGCTTTCCCAACCAAAGACATAGATTAAGAAGCGGCAAGGCCGAGGAACTGCCATCTCTTAGGGAATTCCTGACATCAAATTTGTTATCTTAATCTAGGAATGATGTCAGTTTTCATAGGAGATAACAAAATGTCAAACAGTATCCCTAACATGTAATAATATCCCTAATAATATCTTCTAAAAGAGAATTCTCTAATATTCATAATGTTAGAGTTTTCCGTATGTGGGCTCGCCTTAATTGTAATTGTAATTGATCGTATGCGGTATTAATTTACCGTATAAGGTATTGGTTTAATAAAGTAGGATTTAAGGATTCTTAATGGGCCGTATATGGGCCTGGCTAGTGTGGGCCGAATTCCGGCCCGGCCCGTGATGGAAGGGCCCAGCTGGAAGTTAATATAAGGCTTGGACCCCCCTTTAACCCTCATTCTATGCCATTATCCCTCTTCTTCTTCTCCATACGGCTTGTGGGAGAGAGAGCCACGAGGTGAGAGGTAGTTCCATCGACGCCAGGCGACCGGAGGGCATAAAGGGGAAGTTCCGAGCTCGTCTCGCTAAGATTCCAAGGCCCGTTCGTCGGTTTTCCGCGCCGCGTGAAGATGGATGCGAAATCAGGTACGCAAGCACGATCTCATGGTTATTTTGTTGTTAGAATACAACTACGGAGGTCCTAGGGTGTCGGGATCGCCGGCCTTCAGTTGGTATCAGAGCCGCCGTAGCTCGGTTTTAGCACATACGGGTTCTACCATGATTTCGTGATTTTTGGTATGGTAAAATTGAATTTTGATGGCATGTTTGCGTTCGTCTCGTCGAGACGAGCGTTTTGATAGGTCACGGGCCACCGGAGGACGCCGTACGCGCCCACACGCTCCGCCTGAACTTTCGCCGTCGCGGTGCGTGGCTCCGTTGACCATTAGCTGGCGCGTTGACTGTTAGACGCTGACCGGTAGTTGATAGTTGACCGGCGGTTAGTTGTTGACTGTTGGACGTTGACCGGCTGTTAGCGGTTGACCGTTGGACGTTGACCGGTCAGTTGTTGACCGTTGGACGTTGACCGGCTGTTAGCGGTTGACCGTTGGACGTTGACCGATCAGTTGTTGACCGTTGGACGTTGACCGGTCAGTTGTTGACCGTTGGACGTTGACCGGCTGTTAGCGGTTGACCGTTGGACGTTGACCGGTCAGTTGTTGACCGTTGGACGTTGACTGGCTGTTAGCGGTTGACCATAAGACGTTGACTGGTTAGTGGTTGACCATTAGAAGTTGACCGGGGGTTAGCCGTTGACTGTTAGACGTTGACCGGTCAATTGACTATTGGTCCGATTGGGGTGATTTTTTCACCATTGTGCTCGTATGGAAATTCTCTACACTGTGGTATGCTCAAATTAATTTTTTGAGCCCTCTAAGGTTTTGGAAAATGCGAAAAACCCTTGCTCCAGTATGAAATTCAGGGGTATTTTCGTCATTTTCATTTTGTGAAAATTTTTTCCATACGGTTTTTTTTGGGAAAAATAAGGTTGGCTCATTTATGAAATACCACATGAGGATTGTGTAGAGCATTAATTGAGCAATGACACGTGTGGGACCCACACATACAGAAAACAATACTATTGGCAATGATTGTGATTTTAATGACAATTGCCCATGTCATCAAGTTTAAAATCACACTGTATGGTAAATGTGAGCTATAAAGTTTATATCCCTGGTGTGAGAGAGTTTCAAAAAATTTAATTGGGTTGTGACCGCCGAAGTGGCACACTCAGTCAAATTAGAGAAATATCAGTCTCATATTGTGGTGGAATGTCTCCTGTTTTGATATATGATTATACTCCCGAAGGAGGTAATTGTATGTCAGATCATGGAGGGATACATGAACAACATATGATTGGGAGGTGACCAATTCTAGTGATTCATACACCCAAAGGTGGTGTTTCACGAAAAATTGGAATATATTCTCATGGTCGTTGTCATGTAGAGAATTTACAATTGCATGTCATGTATTCTGCCCTAAGGTGATTATATGATGATGTGTGTAATTCTCTGAAATGTGTACTTTTAAGGATTTAAAGTTACACTGTGCTTACATAATGCTAATGGTGAATATTGTTTAATTTTCAGTCGCCTTTTCTGTGAGTGGCAACTCCGTAATAGAGGTTCTGAATGGTTCGAATTTCAAGAAATGGAGGCAGGATTTTCTGTTTGCCATGGAAATAGCCGATGTTCATATTGCCCTTACTGAAGATAAACCTGCTGTTCCCGAGGAGACCAGTGAAGGGTCTGAGAAGGCGCATTTGGCTGCCTGGGAAAGGAGCAATAGGATCTGCTTACTGTCAATGAGAAGATCCATCCAGGAACATCTGCTGAGTGGCCTCCCAACTGACTGCACCGCAAAACAAATGATGGAAGCCCTGCAAGCCAGGTACCGAGTATCATCTAATGCTCAGGTTGGAACACTCATCCAGCAGCTGTTTAATATGAAGTATACGGGTGTGGGAGGTGTAAGAGATTACATCCTAAGAATGCTGGATTTGCACACAAAAATAAATGCCTTAGGTTCTGTAATCGCTGAAGATGTGCTGGTACACCAAGCCCTAAACACCCTTCCCTCTGAGTTTGGGATCCTTAAGACCAACTTCAACTCTCAGGATGAAAATTGGTCTATAAATGATTTGATCTCAAGAGCAGTTTCAGAGGAAGAAAAATTGAGGAAGGATACGGGAAACCTTGCCTTGGTTGCCTCCAGTTCCACCAATAGGAAAGGCAAAGGTCTTAAATCTCATACTCATAAAGGTACTCATCCTACCACTGGTCCATCAGGAAAACAGGGTCCAAAGAAAACATCCTTTAAGAAGGGTAGTGACCGCTGTTTCTTCTGCAAGAAATCGGGTCACATGAAGAAGGACTATGCTAAATATAAGAACTGGTTATCTAAACGTGAGCAGACAGGTATTGATTCTTTGGCATTGGTTTGTGAATCCAATCTATCTGAAGCCCCATCCAGTTCTTGGTGGCTAGATAGTGGTGCGATTAATCATGTTGCATTTACCATACAGGAGTTCATAAACCGGAGGAAGCCAAATCAGGATGAGTCAAAGCTCACAGTGGGAGATAATAATAAAGCTACTGTTGAGTTCGTGGGAGATGTCATTTTAATTCTAGAGTCTGGTTTTAATTTGATGTTAAGAAACACTTTCTATGTACCTTCCTTCAGACGGAACTTAGTTTCTGTATCATATTTGGACATGTGTGGTTACTCCTTTGAAATAAAGAATAATGTGGTTTCTATGTTCTATAATTCAAATCAGGTTGGGTACTGCAATATGTCCAATGGAATGTACAGATTGTGTTTAACTCCCAATGAAATATACGCAGCTTATACAGCCGAAAGAGTTGTCTCCAAAAGGCCTTTACCTAAAGAGCAGTCTTACAAGTTGTGGCATAAACGTCTTGGTCACATTTCCAGGGAAAGAGTAGAAAGGCTTGTAAAAGCCGACATTTTACCTACTCTTAAAGATGACCTGGAAACTTGTATAGACTGTTGTAAAGGCAAGATGACCAAAATAAAGAAAAAGGGTGCAGTCCGAACTTCTGACCTGTTGGAGGTCATACATACTGATATAAGTGGACCCTATACTCCAACCTTGTGTAGAAATTATTATTTCATCACTTTTATTGATGATTATTCCCGATATGGTTATCTGTACTTGATTAAAGAAAAATCTGAGTCTCTTGATAAATTCAAGATATTTCGGACTGAAGTCGAGAAACAGTTGGGAAAAGTTATCAAGGTTGTGAGGTCTGACCGTGGTGGTGAGTATTATGGCAGACATGGCGATGCTGGATAGCTTAAGGGGCCATTTGCCAAATACTTAGAGGATTCTGGGATAGTAGCTCAGTTTACTATGCCTGGGAGCCCTGAGCAAAATGGTGTGGCCGAAAGGCGAAATCGCACCTTAATGGATATGATGAGGAGTATGATAAGTAGGACCAATCTGCCTAAGTTCCTTTGGGGTGAAGCTTTGAAGACGACGCTATACATACTAAATCGAGTTCCCACTAAGGCTGCTCCACTGACTCCTTTTGAATTATGGACTGGACGGAAACCTAGCCTGAATCATCTGAAGGTCTGGGGTTGTCCTGCAGAGGTGAAGCTATATAATCCAGCTTTGAGTAAGTTGGATCCTAAGACCACAAGGTGTTATTTTGTATCCTATCTAGATCGTTCTAAGGGATACAGATTTTACAATCCTAATGGAGGCCAAAGGATTGTAGATTCACAGACAGCCAAGTTTCTGGAATTTGACATAGCCGAAAAAGGTACCTGTTCAGAGACTATTGAAAGTGACAGTACGCCGGGAAATACTGCTTCATCGTCTCTACCATCACAGACTGTTATGGAGCTTCCCATACCGGAGACTGTGTCTGTTGAGCTTCAGGATCCTATGGTTGATACCGTTCCTGATGAAGTAAATCAAGCCCCACAGCCACAGATTCAAGTTGAGGAAATTCCACTAAGGAGGTCTATTAGGCAAAGACGATCAGCGATTCCACCTGATTATATGGTCTATCTGGGTGAACAGGATTATGACATTGGCTGTGTAATTGATCCAGTTACTTATAAGGATGCTATTAGCTGTGAACATTCAGACCTGTGGTTGGATGCTATGCAGGATGAGTTGTAGTCCATGAGGCATAATGGAGTTTGGGATCTCGTCAAGTTGCCTGCAGGTCATAGGGCGATCGGCTGCAAATGGGTCTACAAGACGAAGAAGGATTCCAAGGGAAAGGTAGAGAAGTTCAAAGCCAGACTGGTAGCCAAAGGTTTCACTCAAAGAGAGGGAGTAGATTATGAATCAACATTCTCTCATGTCTCTTCTAAAGAATCTTTCAGAGTGATTATGGCTTTAGTAGCTCATTTTGATATGGAGTTACACCAGATGGACGTCAAGACTGCTTTTCTGAATGGAGATCTTGAAGAAGAAGTCTATATGATTCAACCTGAAGGTTTTGAGGTTGATGATTCCAGTGACCTTGTATGCAGATTAAAGAAGTCGATCTATGGCCTTAAACAAGCATCCATGCAGTGGTATTTCAAGTTTCATAGCGTCGTGACTTCATTTGGCTTCGTGGAAAATAAAGTGGATCAGTGTATATACTGCAAGGTCAGTGGGAGAGAGTACATTTTCCTTATTCTCTATGTGGATGACATTCTACTGGCGAGCAGTGACGTTGATCTGTTACATGAGACGAAGCGCATGCTGTCAGAGAATTTTGACATGAAGGATCTTGGTGAGGCGTCTTTTGTCCTTGGCATTGAGATCCATAGGGATCGTTCACGCCATATTTTGGGATTATCTCAGAGGGCATATATAGATCGTATTCTGGAGAGATTCAACATGCAGGATTGCAAGTCGGGAATAGTTCCTGTCTGTAAAGGTGATAAGTTGAATCTTTCGCAGTGTCCTCAGACTGAGATGGAGAAATACCAAATGCAGAATGTACCTTATGCTAGTGCACTTGGGAGCATCATGTATGCTCAAGTTTGTACTAGGCCGGACGTCGCTTTTGCGACAGGACTTCTAGGCAGATACCAGTCGAATCCAGGACATGCTCATTGGATTGCTGCCAAGAAGGTCTTGAGGTACTTGAAGAGGACAAGGCACTACATCATGACATACAGGCGTGTTCAGAACCTGCAACTTATTGGATACTCGGATTCAGATTTTGCGGGGTGTCAGGACGACAAGAAGTCGACTACAGGCTACATATTCATGTTAGCGGGCGGTGCAGTATCTTGGAAAAGTGAGAAACAGAAATCTATATCCTCCTCGACCATGCAAGCGGAGTTCATAGCGTGCTTTTCAGCAGCTACTCAGGCTATTTGGCTCCGGAACCTCATCAGGGAGTTGACTGTATTTGATTTTGTTGAAAGACCCATACAGTTATACTGTGACAACAGTTCTGCAGTGTTGTTTATTAACAACAACAGAAGTCTTAAGGGGTCTAAACATATGGAGGTCAAATTTCTGACCATTAAGGAGTCCGTACAGAAAGGCGACGTTGCAGTAGAGCATGTTTCTACAGATGATATGGTTGCAGACCCACTAACTAAAGGAGTTCGCCCATGTGTTTTTGAACGACATGTCATTAGTATGGGCTTAGTGGCATCATTGGATGCTGTGTTTTAGTGGGAGGCATATTTCAGTTTGCTCTAACAAAGTTTACATCTGTATTTTATTACATTTTGTAATATAAAGATATGTATTGAAGTGCCTGCAGCACTATTAATGTTAAATACATATTCTAGTAAATCTTGAGATATGTGTAAGTCTCGAGTATTGGCTATGGGCATTTGGATATTAGCCATGTTTATATGTCTTGTTACACATAAAGAAAAGTTAACTATAAAGCTGAGACATATGTAGGTTCATTGGAACCATACAGATATTCTCTAGGGGTACGTCAGGTTTAGTGTCACATAAAGAAAGAGAATAGTGTCCGACAAAGTGGATAACACATAAAGTACATCTCTTTTGAGGTGTTATCCAATTGCCACACTACCATATTAAATCCATATCAGTAAAGTTAAGAACATTCGTGACCATGGATGGCTCTGTGTCTGCTGACGCAGTTACTGGCATGATCCGGTGTTTAAGACTTTATGGGATCGGATTGGTCATTAAGATTAATCCTTAAACCAATATAAAGGCGCGCACTAAAGTACAGTTTCAATTAAGGCTCGCCCAAGTGGGAGAATGTTAGAGTTTTCCGTATGTGGGCTCGCCTTAATTGTAATTGTAATTGATCGTATGCGGTATTAATTTACCGTATAAGGTATTGGTTTAATAAAGTAGGATTTAAGGATTCTTAATGGGACGTATATGGGCCTGGCTAGTGTGGGCCGAATTCCGGCCCGGCCCGTGATGGAAGGGCCCAGCTGGAAGTTAATATAAGGCTTGGACCCCCCTTTAACCCTCATTCTATGCCATTATCCCTCTTCTTCTTCTCCATACGGCTTGTGGGAGAGAGAGCCACGAGGTGAGAGGTAGTTCCATCGACGCCAGGCGACCGGAGGGCATAAAGGGGAAGTTCCGAGCTCGTCTCACCAAGATTCCAAGGCCCGTTCGTCGGTTTTCCGTGCCGCGTGAAGATGGATGCGAAATCAGGTACGCAAGCACGATCTCATGGTTATTTTGTTGTTAGAATACGACTACGGAGGTCCTAGGGTGTCGGGATCGCCGGTCTTCACATAAATGTAAGGACCTGGAAGTGGGAAGTTTCGTGCGAAATGGGCAATGTCAAGAACAGAGAGATGCCGGGAGAAGCGGTCAAAGTAAACGCCTACTGGTGGGGACGATTCTGTTTAGTGTTAACGTTCGTCGTGGGACTGATGATGTTTACTTGCTCGGTGTACTCCTGTGTGGGGAATAGGAGCAGAAACGTGTTTGCTTCCGTAGGCTTCTCTTTTTTCGTTTGTGGATTTCGTTGGTGTCAATTAATGTTGCACTGGCCAGACCAAGAAAAATCAAACTTCAATAGACAGGATAAAACCAGCTTAGGGAAAAGATATATAAGCCATAGTTAGTGATGAAATTAGAGATAGTTAAATAGTGCCCAAATCTAAAGGTGGTTCAATATTAGAAAAATCAAGATATTGCACTTCAAGAAACGTTCAATTTTATATAGGGTCCATACTCATCGGAGCCACTAAAGCCAAGATTGAATTGAAGATGGAGTTGGGTTTCATGTGAATGGACCCATTTGTTTTTTTTTCGCATTGGAGATTGTCGATGGACGAAAGGTTGTTGAGAATATCACAAGTTCTCTACTAAAAGAAAGTACCCTTTTTTTTCCACTCGTTAAAGTTTGATAATTAATTGAAAAACAACAAATTTTCTATCGATTGATGGTTGTTCTTTTGTTAGGCGTGTGCTTGTGTCTACTTAGGTTTTCCTAGTATTTTTCGTAATCTTTATTAGCGTGCAAATGATTCTTATTAGCTGACTCAATTCAGTTATATCTTAATAGCATTATTGTTGTGGGTCTGTATTGAGAACGTATCTGCTGGGGCTGACTTCCATGGTACATGCATGGTAATATTCCATGTCCAAAATTTCTTTCCTTTGCCACATAAAGTAATGTCATCTTGCAAAAAGTCACGACCATATGCAAGATTGTCTCTTTGAATGATTGTCCGGCGATGACCGACCTAAAGTGATGTTGGGAATACTTTTCAACGGGTACATAAGAGAGGTCTAATCGATCCTCCAGTCAACCCTAACGATCAAAGTGCACGCAATATATTTCAATTGACTTGATTGGAGAATGCAATAGTCGTTTCAGTGGTGCTCGATGATATGTGGATTTCTAAAATTGTGTTTCCAAATAAAACACAATTTCGTCTTCGATAGTAAATATGTAATGGTTGTAATAAATTTGAAATGTCAATAATATCAAATCTAATAGTAGATTATCACTTGTTTTTTTTTTTGTTATTGAGCGAGTGCATAAATGTTGTAACTTACTAGTGAAATTAAAGCATTGTCTTTCAGGAATTCAACCGTAAATTGCCACTTATTTTAGTTTCTACAAGGGGGTGCATGATTTTTTGTAGGTTGTCAATTGAAATAACATTTCTACCATCCGCAAAACCAAAGAGCAATCGCCACTTATTTTTAGATTTTAGATTTTTCTAGTAAACGCGTAAGTAACAATGTGTATGCTACCAATTAGATAAAAAAAAATTCATTATCCACAAATCTAGTAATACATTAGCCCTCCTTTTTTTTTCTTTTGTTTTAGAAGAAGGCGCATCATTGTTTGTAAGTTATCAATGGCATAATAATTTTACCATCCACAAGCTCAATAGTAAATATACAATGTAGGTGGTAAGTTATTAGAACAGTGGCAATTGTATGTCCCTAACATTTTTTGCACAATCAAGTCAATTTACTTAATCAACAGGTAGCAAGTCGGACGATTAAGCACCGTTATTTATAATCTATGGATGGTCTTACAGATTTACTATTGAACGAAAACTATAATGTATGGACCAAACACTCGGATTCTTAGATGACTCATCATGACCAAGAAACGATTTCCATGGCATTTTCTTCGGTCCTACTGTTTTTGCAGGGCATTTCTTGTAATGCTTACTTTGCAATTTTCTCCTATTTAATATTTTCTGCGCAACAAAGAGGATCAAGTTTTGGACAACTTCGGTCGTGAGATACGAACCACTGCTTGATGCTGTTGAATTTGTAGAAGAGTTTGCCATTATAAACCCCTGCTGGTAGCAAATATTGACCAGTGGCTTGCGTGTCTGTCATAAGTACAACCTCGTTTTAGAAAAGTACTGGCATTATTTGATTCATTGATGTTAACGGTAATTCTATAATCTGACGACATTTATTTATTCAGATTGCCAGCGTGTTGGAATTACTAATTTTCAAAACGAAACTAGCAACCTTAGTTTGTGTCGCTTAGCAACACTTATCTTATTTTTCCAATTTGCCAACCATTCCAGTAGTTTTGCGAAATTTACTTAAGTCAAGTACCAACATGATAAACTCACTACACAAGAGTTTACCAACTTGTATAAGAGTTCGCTAGTTGTATGTTGGTAGATTATCAAAAGAGTAGGTGATTACTGAACAATCAGATAAAGGTTGGTAAACGAGCTCAAATGAAGTTAATAATTTCATACAAAAGTTTATGAAGTTTAAATTCTACTGAGAAATGATGGTAATTAAGTGAATAGTTGGTAATTTTTTCTTTTTGTCAGAGGCGTTGTCTTTATGTAGAGTGTTTTAAAAAGTAGTATAAAGAAAATAAAAAGATTTAAAAATGAAAGAAAGAAAAAGAAAAAAAAAACTGTGGTCACACGGAATTGATCCATCGTGCATGTCGGGAAAGTACCGTGGTCCACCTAGACCCGTCCATCGTGCATAAGCGGAGGAGCAAACTCCCTTACTATCTAAGTCAACACCTTATTGTTAGATTTTTAATGTAATTAAATTGTTGGAATCTTGCATCAACTGAAAGAGAGAATATTGAGTAATTCATAAACAAAAATCGACCCTCGAATCAACACCACATTGCTCAAGCTAATCAAAAACTCTATCTTCTCCGAACAAAAGAAAATTGAGCACCACATCGCATGTTTACTTACATGCTTCTCGAGGGCTCGTCCCGCACGAAATTGGTCGGCAATATATTATCCACAAAAGAGTAAAGTATAAGCTCAATTTCTTTTCATTGAATTAAATTACACTCTTCTTTATCTAGACTTGTGAATGTTGGATTCAAGTCAGCTAAGACATTCACATCTGCACAGAAGAAAAGTCAAAAGTAAAATAACTAAGACATTTTTAAGGAAATCAACTAAAAGTGAGTCTTGGTACCACACCAAGAAAGACCAACCAACATTAGAGAAGATCATGATTAAAAAAACTTGAGTAGTCAAAAAGAAAAAAAGGAAAGTGGACCCTCATAATAAAGGGGAAAAGGAGAGCCCGAAGAGTACGCAGAGGAAAAGAGAAAAGGAAAGAAAAAAAGAAGAAAAAGAGAGCTCGAAGAGTAGACAGAGCAAAAGAGAAAAGAAAAGAAAAATAAGAAGAAAAGGACAACCCGAACAGTACGCAAACGAAAAGAGAAAAGGAAAGAAAAAGAGGCTAAAAACGAAAGCCCGAAGAATATGTGGAGGAAAAGAGAAAAGGAAAGATAAAGGAGAAGAAAAGAAGAGCCCGAAGAGTACGCAAAGGAAAAGAGAAATGGAAAGAAAAAGAAGCAGAAAAGGAGGGCCCAAAGAATACATAGAGGAAAAGAGAAAAGAAAAGGAAGAAGAAAAGGAGAGTTCAAAGAGTACGCGTAGCAAAAGAGAAAAGAAAAGGAAAAGAAGCAGAAAGGGAAAAGCAGTATATGCTACAAGAGCCTTACCAAGATACATTAATTTCGTTTTGCAACCCTAAGGATTTAAACCCTTTATTCATCTAATAAGAGTAGCTTTCAAAATAGGTTTCCAATTCAAAGTTTAGGAAATTCGAATCGCAAAATTCGACTTTTGAGTTGTTGAGCTGAGAAATTTCATGGAAAAGATAGGTTAATGCGTATATGCTACAAGAGCCTTATTTTTTGCATTGTTTCTTGCTTATTTGATGATGATTTGCAAGTTCGACAGTTTAAGTAATCTTCGTAGTTCCATTTTAGGCATTTTCGACTGAGTGGTGCTATCTTTTCTTTGAGTTTGTAAACTCATATTTCACAAGCAATATGAAATAGGTATAATCCTCATGAGTTTTCCTGCTCTTTCTTTCTTGAAGCATTACCCACAAAAGGGTGCTGGAGTCCTCAAGTTTGGATCAGGTTGCCACTACCAGTCCAAGAGGAAGCTCACCATGTTGATGCCATCCAAACAGCTCGTCCTCATCTCATCTGAGTTGGGAGCATCTTGAAGGATCAGATTCTGTTCTTTCTACAATTGGATCAAGGTTTTTGTAGAACAGAGACATAGCGCCAGCACAAAAGGCCCAAGGTGCAAAATGCGCTCTTCTTTGAAGCAAAACTCAGAGAGAATATATGAGTTTTTGCCTTCACACAGTGCAGAGTAACCCATGTACAAAACAAAGCAAGAAACAATTTAACTTGACCTCGAAGCTACTGAGTAAATGTCTAGCTAGTTTTTGTCCATCCCAAGAGTAAAAGTAGAAGGAGAATCTGGACCTGAATTCAAGTCCTTTCAAGTGTGAGCATTTATGCACCCAGGCAGAGAAAAGTAGTGTGCCAGAACCAGTCGACGAATCCCCTATACGACAATATTCCTACACAACACCCATTGCAGAGATTACCTTCAGCTTCTTGATGCGGCATGGGACTACCCTTCCATAAAGAATGACAAGGGCAAGATTTTGTTAAAATCTTAGAGCAAAGGGAGATGACTGGTCACATAATCTCCACTTAATGAAGCATTCGATTCTCTGAGTCCGATATTAAACTTAAGTAACTCATCCTCACTGCTGTTCATCTCCTTCTTTAACGACAGGTGCCGTTGAGTCTCCACTTCTGTTGTCACCTGAAGCATCTTTTCCGACTCCATCCTGCAAATAAGCTAAATATTTCGGACAGCAAGAAAACAACATAGAACCTAAATGGGGACATCCATGAAAAAGATCGGAGCGAAACTAAGTAGAGGAGGGCTGATTACATTTGCCTTTATGGAGAGAAGAAATGAATCCGAGGACGCCAATGCAAGCACAATCGCATAACTGAAGCAAGATTCATGCACATCTTGCTGCTTTTAAACTGCTAAAGGGAATTTCAATCTCTATTCATGTCCTAAACTAGTAACACTTGGCCAAAGTTCGCTTATGATGTATGCAAACGTAACGTCAAGAACAAAGACATTCTAGGTAGTCTACTAGAAGAATAATGAAACTCAATTGTGAGTGCCATCAGGGAAATAAACGAATTTCTCGTTACATAATGTTGTTAGTAAGTTTTCAGCTATTGCAATCCTCATTGAAGCAGGAACAGAAAATTACATGCCTAAAACTGGAAGCAAACATAGAATTGGACAGTGGAGCAGAAGAAGAAGATTAAACACGTCCTGCGTTATCGTTTCAAGATCTGAAATGATATTTTTCAGGATGCGAATGAAATAAAGCTGTAAAACCATCCCGAGCAAACCCAGTCGAAAACAGGACAAAGTAATGGCCGCTATATCTCCCCATGGGTAGATACTTGCAAATGAGCAAACCTTTTTAGTGAAGCCCTGTGCTGACATGAGCTCACAAAACTTGCGCAGGAGCATTTCTTCCTCAACCTACGAGAAAGATCAAGAAATTTCAGTACCTACTTGAGAATCCATGTAATTCAAAATTTTCTCGCATCCCAGCACAAAGCCAACATCGCAATAACCCTTCAGACAAAAAGGAATCAATTGTTTATTGAGTTATGCACTCGGCAAGGACTAATATAAAACATCCACTCGAAAAAACTTCACCCGTTCAAGAGCCGCAGGTAACAATTCTCTAAATCTGCCAACCGAGATAGTAAATACCGACGGCCGTGACATGCTAACTCGCTAGATCATTATATTAAAATTCAAGAATGAGCGCTACGGTATACAAGATAACATGAGAAGTGTTGATGAACGATGTCTACCTAATTTCAGAGAAAGCATGCAATGTCAAGATGATGTTCTCTTAAAGAAGAGACATAATAAAATAACCTTCAAATGGAATAGAACACTAAACAATAGGCCTTTTGCAGGACAAAGATTCGTTATACCCTCAAATCATATCCGGAAAAGTCACTCGTTGAAAGTATCTGTAATTAAAGATAGATGCCTCCATGGAGCAGAAACAAAAAGATGAATAGATATCTCTAGTCTACACTTTACTCTGGTGGGTCAATGGTCAGCATTCTGATGATAAGATAGTAACCACACTCCGATCAATCTCTGAGCCTTTCTAGCCAAAAAGCTTAGAGATTGTGAATCTAAAAACAAGTGGTAATATACCGCTGAGTTTGTCAATGGTAAAATTATTATTTCATTAGTAATTACAAATGGCTAACCGGATTACAATCTATGAATAACTTTCTACTTATAAACGGTAGTTCGAATTTAATATCAACGTCACGGAATTACAGTCCACGAAAAATAAATTTCATTTTATTCGTCAACACACTTTTTATAAATCACCGAGCAGGGGAGGACCACTGAAACGACAATTTTGCATTCTCCAGTGAAGTCAACTAAAAGCTATCGCATCTCGTTTGGTCGTTAGGCTTAACTGGAGTTTAAGTTCAATTTTTTTTCTTCTCTCTCCAAAATTGTCTATTGTCGGAAAGTCCTTCAATCAGAAACGTTCCTAACGTCCGGACAAAATAAAGATTTCTCAAGCGTCCAACCTTCGCAGTTCTAAGAAGGTGCGTTGAAATTTCTCTCCCGAAAGGTTTTCCAAATTCCTGCTCAGTCCTTGGGCTTGAAGTTGGACATTGTTGACTGGTTCACCACATCACTGGTCTGACGAGTGATTACTGCTGACTTCAAGTCAACAGCTGATAATCTTGCATTTATGCTGAAGAAAATGCCGAGCCAAATGGTCTTTTCTCCTCTAGCTGGCAGGGCAATCCTCTTTAGAACACTTGAAAAGCCTCTGCAAATTAATTTCGCACATTGACACATAGATACAAACCATACCAAATCTCCAGACATCACTAGGAAAAATGGACAATGCTTCAAACCTCAAAATAGAACATGCGTGACCGAGGCTGACTTGATGGATCTTCTCAGGTGGTCCCCCAACCTGATACTAGTCCAATCAAGATACGAGAAAGCAGCCTCTTGCATTTTGGAGTTTTTTTTCTGTGGGATCCAATGCTTCACGCCATTACCATAATCAGTTTATCCTGCAAGGTCTTGATTTCAGTAGAGGGAAACTCGCAGCAGGCAAATGGAAAAGAACCGAGCAGCTTCATTTTTCAACTAAAAGAAAACTTTTTGATCCATTGAAAGCGTTCTGCGAAACCAGACATATTAAAAGATCGATGTTTTCTCATAGGGTCTTCCATGCGATACCTTCTATTATAGGCGATAACCACTCTGCAGTGCAGAAAATCATATACATTCCAAACGATAATATCCGAAAGCTGTTTCCGACACCTCATTATAAGTTATAAATTTGAAAACTTTAAGAGCAAAGACCACGAATGACTGCGGTACATCAAAACCATCGGCTCAACAAGACCGTGGCGGGACAATCCATGACTATGTGATCAGAACCTCTCCACTCCACAAACTATACCTCACTGTCTGACCAACTCGATGATAGAATTGGAACCGTCGGAGCCAAGATTGAATTGGAGATGGATTCGGTTTTTGCCAGAGATGAATTCGAAGGATGGATGAAAAGGTTGGTTAAGTTATCACCTAATCTCTACCACGATAAAATACCTTCGGATCACTCGTTAAAGCTTGATAGCTAATTGAAAACGAAAATTTTCTGTCGATGATGGTTGTTCTTTTCTTACTTGTGCTTGAGTCTACTTAAGTGTTGTTATTATTTTAGTAATCTTGACTAGTGTGACATTATTGTTGTTAAGAAATTCAAATGAATAATGTTTTAATTGTATTGTGGGTATGTAAATGTAACTAAATCACGAACATATGCTAAGATTGTCTTTTTGAATGAATGTCCAACAATGACCATGACTAATTTCTAAGTGGCTTCTGGAATACTTGTCAGTGGGTACTTACAAAAGATAGGTGTAGCCGAGTCTAGTCGAATCGTTATAGTCCAATATCAACACGAGATTGAGCTAAAAATTTCAAGATTGGACACTCAATTCGCACTCGATCTCGATGATGCTCAATTTTTATGAATTGATGTCACCATGTGAAATGTTTTTTACAAGCTAAAAGTAACTCAGTTGATTTCGCTTGATTAGCCATTAGTGCGTTTTTGCCGAAGCTCGATTCATTCTTGGGTTATGGAGAATAATGTTAGCCTTATCAAGCTTTCCATACATCTCCCGAATACTCTCCCAAATTCTCCTCGCGTGTTCAGTCAGAGAGAGTCTGGCAGTGACTTCCGGAGTGAGACAGTTGCCGATCCACGTTCGGACGAGCTGATTGCATTTCCTCCAGTTGTACTGCCTATGAACCCTTCTTTGTCCTTCGTGATTAACGCCCGTCCAAACTCTCGTGACCACACGGGTCATTTTCCGTTCTTGAGAGTTGTTGGGCAATAACGCGAAGCACTTGTCCGTCGGCTGTGGACATGTACAGGGGTCGCTTGACTCTGGTTGGCGGCTAGTGGCGCCTACAAAAGAAAAGAAATTGGGGCTGAGTGTTGGATATGGGCTCACCCAAAACCCAATGGGCTAAATAATATTACATATATACTATTAAAAGGACAATTGTTCTCTTTGAAGGTTGAAGATTTTTGTGCGGAAGCTAGGTTGAGAAAAGAAGCTTCGATGGCATGTCAGAATATGAGACGATAGAAAGCAATAGAGAATTGGGAAATCGGAAGTCGTATATTACTTTCAGAATGATTTCTAACTTTCCAAGAAAGAGACATTCACATGAAAGGTAATTAAGGTGCAACAGTATCTCCAACTTGATGAGTCATTTAATAATCATGAAGGAGTGTTTACCATAATGTTTGGCCCATACAGAACAATGGTCTTTTCAATAGTATATTTGTAATATCATTCACCAAATTTCAAATAACTGTATGGCTTTTTATTATTAGGTTCGTGGAGAATAAGATTGTTATTCATTAATAACTTATAAATAGCTATACATCCCCTCGTAAAATATAAGAATAAGCGTTAGTCTACTATCAGATTTATGGATGATAAAACTGATATATCATTGGTAAAATTTACTTATGGGACCATTTGTAAAATTTAAAAAAAAAATTGGTAGTATGCCGTTGAGTTTGTCAATGGTAAAATTATTATTTCATTGCTAATTACAAACGGCTAACTAGATTAATAATATATGGATCACTTTCTACTCATAATCGGCAATTTGAATTTAATATTCGACGTCACAAAATTACCCTCCACAGAAAATAAATTTCTTTTTATTCGTCAACACACTTTTAATAAATCACCGACCAGGGGAGCACCACTGAAACGACAATTTTGCCTTGTCCAGTAAAGTCAACTGAAAGCTATCTCTCCGTAATTGTTTATCGTCGGAAAGTCCTTCGATCAAAACCGTTCTTCACGTTCAGATGAAATAAAGATTTCTCAAGCGTGTAGCCGCCAAAGTGGACCAAAGGTGCAACCTTGCCAGTTCTAAGAAGGTGCGTTGAAATTTCTCTGCCGAAAGGTTTTCAAATTCCTACTCAGTTCTGTGGGCTTGAAGTTGGACCTTGTTGACTGGTTCACCACATCATTGATCTGACTAATGATTAATGCTGACTTCAAGTCAACAGTAATGTTGTATGAAAAATAGGGTCTGCTAATTTACATTGGCTGCAATAACATTTTGTAATTATTATGGAAATGTGGCATGTCACCAATCTCGTTGGTCTGATAATATTTCTCTATAAATGTTTCTGAAACTGAGTTCTTGAGGTTGGTTACTTGGTCTAATAGCTCGAGCCAATATCGAACCTGACATCCCTGATCATTGAAGAATCCTAGTTAGCGCCCAGAAAAATTTTACTCACAACACATCTCATGAGGATCATGTTACGTGAGACATGCTTGGAACACAAACGGTAGCAGAGTATCGCTGCCCGAAATCCCAACATTGCTTGCATATTTGTAAGGTGGAAATATAACTCAGAAGTTCAGCTCTGAATCACGAGACAGAATAACCAGAGAAAGTGTTCAACATAGGCACAATTAGGACATTACCTTAGTTTGAAAGGAAAAAAAAATCTGATATATGGGAATTAATACAAAAATAAGGACCAAGAAACACCAATCACTCAGTTTTCTTGGTGACGTCCTCCGACTGACGTCTCCATTTTCCATAATTTTCGAAGAACAGTCAAAATGTAACATGAAAATTATTCTTGTTTTCCCAATAGTGAACATTAATCTGAAAATAAAAGGGGAGCGAAATGAATACCTGTTCTCTAGAAGGGAACTTGAACCTTAGAAGGAGGGAATGAAATAAAGGGGAAAGAGTTGCTGATGTTTCTTCTTCCTTATCACTTCTTCATCAACAGTAAAGTTTGATCCCTATGGATTGCAGGTGGATAGAATGAAGACCCATTAAATTACATATCCGGTTGGACCGCATTGAACAAATTTTGTTCAAGAACAACATTGCACGTTGAGCCAAACTTCTTGATCATTTGTTTTATTTTTCCTTTTTTCGGGAACTTGGACAATAAACTGAAAATTAGGTTTTTTCTACCTTATCACTTCTTCCTAATCACTTCTTCGTCAAAGGGAAAGAGATGCTGATGTTTCTTCTTCCTTATCACTTGTTCATGAAAAGTAAAGAACCACAAAAGTCCGCCACTGGCTCAACCCAGTGATTTGATGTATGTGCCCATTCCCAAGTCAAGTCAACTTAAGATAGTCACAGGTAGGGATTGAAAAATTAATGATAGGCCGTCATAAGAATTAGACCAAACACAGCTCCACAGGATCTCATGCAAGGAAGTTCAGGCTCATCTGCCTTCCATTAAGAACACAACTCCTCCTTGTATCTGTTCACTCAAAAACTCTGTAAGAATAGTGCGTGCTAATCTGCTTGAAACAAATGAGGATTTGGCTCCTGCTATGGGTAGTCTTAGTACTCGCACATACCAACTCCTTCAGCATTGGCACGGCTTTGGTCTCGGGCCAGTGTCTTGGCGATCAGAAATTACTGCTGCTGGAATTGAAGAATAGCCTCAACTTCAGTGCTTCTTCATCCACGAAATTGATCCAATGGAATCTGAGCTATGATTCTTGGGATGGCGTGACCTGCGAAGGTGGCCAAGTCACGGGTCTTGATCTGAGCTCTGAGAGCATCACTGGTGGACTTGACGATTCATCGAGTCTTTTCAGACTCAATTATCTTCAAAGGTTGAATTTGGCTAACAACTGGTTTCAGTCTTTGGAGATTCCATCTGGGTTCGGTAATCTCACTAATTTGGTCTACCTCAATCTTTCAAATGCGGGGTTCATAGGGCAGGTTCCTATTGGAATATCTCGTTTGATAAGGTTGGTTACTCTTGATATATCCCTCCCGCTTTATTCGCCTCGGGCCTCTCGGCTGAAACTCGAGAATCCAAATCTAAAGATGGTTGTTGCAAATCTTAGCGAGCTGTGCGAGTTGTATCTTGACGGAGTGAACGTGTCTGCTACGGGCAATGAATTGTGCAATGCCTTGTCTTCTTCACTGCCGAAGCTTCGAGTGTTGAGCATGATGTATTGTCATTTATCAGGTCCCATTGACTCTTGCTCTTCCGTCGTGAATCTTCGTTTTCTGTCAGTGATTAAGCTGGGCGACAATAATCTGTCTACCACTGTCCCGAAGTTCTTTTCCCACTTCCACAATTTAACTACTCTGCATCTCAACAATTGTGGCCTGCAAGGAGAATTTCCTCAAGAAATCTTCCAGGTAAAAACACTTCAGACCCTCGATCTCTCATTGAACGAACTCCTTCAGGGTTCTTTGCCCGGTTTTCCGGAGAATGGTTCTCTTCAGACACTTGTTCTTAGTTTCACGAATGTTTCCGGGAGGCTTCCAGATTCAATTGGTAATCTCAGGTATCTCACAAGAATAGAATTGGTGAATTGCAGCTTTTATGGAAATATTCCAAGCTCTTTCACAAATCTTTCGCAACTGACTTATTTGGACTTCTCATTCAACAATTTTAGTAGTTCAATTCCATCACTCAGCAAGTTCAAGAATCTAACACAAATCACCTTGTCCCACAATAGTCTTACTGGTCAGATTGATTCAACCCAATGGGAATATCTCTCGAGTCTTCTCATTCTCAACCTGCGATTCAATTTACTGGAAGGAAATATCCCGTCATCTCTGTTCACACTTCCATCGGTACAGAAGTTTCAACTTTCCAACAACCAATTTTCTGGTCAAGTGAACGGATCATCAAACACTACATTGCATGATCTGGATACACTTGATTTGAGCAACAACAATATAGGAGGAGAACTACCGGTGTTTATATGGGAACTCCGAGGGCTCAGATACCTCTCACTTTCTTCCAATAATTTCAGCGGCTCATTCCACATTAACGTGGTTCAGCAGCTGAGAAACCTTGCTTATTTGGATCTTTCCCACAATCGATTTTTCATTGATGCCACAAATACTGCTTCCCAGGTGTCTCCATTACCTAACATTACAACTTTAAAGTTGGCTTCTTGCCAGCTGAGGACTTTACCTGAGTTCCTGGCTGGGCTACACAGATTGATACTTCTAGACCTCTCTGACAATCAAATTCAGGGCAAGATACCGATATGGATATGGGAGCTTCAAAATCTTCTGTATCTCAACCTTTCGTCTAACTTACTAGATGATATTGAAACACCGTCAACAAATCTTACTTCTACTCTGTCAATTATTGACCTCCATAAGAACAGGCTCCGTGGACAAACGTTGCCACTGCCACCATATTGAAAATATTAAAATAAATTTTGGAAGAAAGTCAAAAAAAGAAGAAGCCTCAATTTTTTACTATTAATGGACAACTTAGGTGTGCTTAAGGCTCAATTTTTGACTATTGATTGTCAAAAATGGACAACTTAGGTGTGCTTGAATTTGATAAAATTAAGTGTAGTCAAATAAAGACATTTAAGTTTGACAAAAATTAGGTATAGAATTGGCTATAAATATGTGTGGTTTTTCTTGTAAGTTTCATATCAAGGAGGAGAAGAAATAGAGAGAGAGAGAGAGAGTTTTCTTGTAAGAACAAGCTTAGAGCAAAGCTTGATTTTCTTTGTGTAAAACCTTGGCAAAGGTATTTTGTAGTATTGCTCTCTCATTTGCATTTTTGTTATTCTCTCCAAATTAAATCCTCCAAGCTTCCGCAAAATTCCTCCTTCCTTTTTTATTTGGTTCCTACATTTGGTATCAGAGCCAAGTTATGGCGTCCACAAGTTCCGTTCAATTTCAACTTCCAAAGTTGAACGGAAAGAATTTCAACAACTGGTCCGTCCAAATGAAGGTTTTGTTCAAATCGCAAGATTTGTGGAACCTGGTGGAGAATGGCTACATCGAAGTAGCTAATAACGAAGAATTCAATGCCATGAGAAAGGAGGAGAAGGATTCGTTGGTGGAATCCCGGAAAAAAGATCAGAAAGCATTATATGCGATCTTTCAAGCCGTGGAGGAGACGATATTTGAAAAAATATCGAATGCCGAGACCGCCAAAGCAGCGTGGGATATTTTGCAAAAATCCTACAAGGGCGACGATCGTGTTCGAAGAGTTCGGCTTCAAACACTTCGAGGTGATTTTGAGTCTTTACGCATGAATGATTCTGAATCTATCTCTTTGTATTTTGATCGTGTACAAAACATCGTTAACCAATTGAGGGTTAATGGTGAAACACTCCAAGATGTACGAGTCGTAGAAAAAATCTTGAGGTCTTTGACTGAAAGATTTGACTACGTTGTTGCGGCAATCGAAGAAGGCCAAGATATATCAACTATGACGTTGGAGCGGTTGATGGGTTCATTATGCTCGCATGAGCAAAGAATGAATCAGAAGTCCGTCAGTTCATATCCCGAGCAAGCTTTGCAAAGTCGTATCGCTCCATCAAATCGAGGAAGCTATCAAGGAGGTCGAGGTCGCGGAGGAGGCCAAGGATGAGGTGGAAATTCCAATTTCACCGGGAAATTTAAAACACGTGACAAATCAAAAGTCAAGTGTTTTAAGTGCAACAAGTTCGGACATTACAAATCCGAATGCCATGCAAAGGCGACGTACGAGCAGGCGGAGCACGCACATACCACTGATGCTGAAGAATACATGGTGCTAGCATGTAAGAAGGATGACTCAAGCACTGTAGATACCAACATATGGTATCTAGATACTGGTTGCAGCAATCATATGACTGGCCGGAAGGAATTATTCTCGCAATTGGATGAGACGAGTCGTGGTGAAGTCAACTTCGGGAATAAATCAAAAATTCCCGTGATGGGCAAAGGTAACATTAATATCAAGTCAAAAGATGGTACTAATGTTGCTATTGCAGATGTTTACTTTGTGCCAGGACTTTTTTGGAATTTGCTAAGTGTTGGGCAACTTTCCGAAAAAGGCCACAAAGTTCACATTGAAAATGGAATTTGCACCATCAGAGGTGTCAACAACAAGTTGATCACAACGGTGCAAATGACGAAGAACCGGATGTTTCCCATGACTCTTCAGACGAAGAATCTCTTGAGTTTTCAAGCGATGATGAAAGACAACAACTGGCTGTGGCATCTTCGATACGGTCATCTAAATTTTCGTGGACTAAAACTACTGGTTCAGAAAAGGATGGTGACCGACATGCCTTTAATCGAATGTCCAGATCGTCCATGCGAAGGATGTCTCGTTGGAAAACAACATCGAGAATCATTTTCAGTAGGGAAAGCCAGAAGAGCAAAGCAACTTTTGGAGCTGGTACATACAGATATATGTGGCCCTATTGAGGTTGAATCAGTCGGACAAAAAAGGTACATGCTGATTTTTGTTGATGATTTTACCAGAAAAACTTGGGTATATTTCTTGAGAGAAAAATCTGAAGCATTTGCCAAGTTCAAAGAATTTAAAGTCTATGTTGAAAAACATAGTGGCTTTAATCTGAAGACGTTGAGATCGGATAGAGGAGGAGAATTTACCTCAAATGAATTTGACCAATTTTGTAAAATTCATGGAGTAAAACGTCAGTTGACTGCCAGCTATACACCTCAGCAAAATGGTATAGCAGAAAGAAAGAACAGGACAATTTTTGAAATGGCAAGAAGTATGTTAAAAGCCAAAAATTTGCCTAAGAATTTTTGGGCAGAAGCGGTTGCTTGTGCTGTATTTGTACTAAACAGGTGTCCAACAAGGAGTGTTCTTGGAAGAACCCCAGAAGATGCTTGGAGCGGCAACAAGCCAGATGTTTCGTTTCTACGAGTATTTGGGTGCATGGCATATCCCCATATACCAGATGAACGAAGAAAGAAGTTGGATGACAAAAGCGAGAAGTGCATCTTCATTGGCTATAGTGACACAACTAAAGGTTATAAGCTGTATAACCCAGTCACTGAAAAGGTAATTATCAGCAGGGATGTCCAGTTTTTTGAAGATGAAGCTTGGGACTGGAACCAAAAGGGTGACCAGAAAAGCATCACCATCGAAGATGAACCATTGGAGAAAGAAATAGAAGAGCCTCCATCATCTTCAACTAGTGGTACATCTTCACCAACAGCAGCTTCAGAACCACCACTACGTCGTTCACAACGACTGAGGGAGACGCCAGCAAAATTCAGGGATTACGTGGTCACAGGAGGCGATGGCAGTGATAATAACGGAATCACTGATGAAACATTGGTAAACTTTTGTTTGTTTGCTGAATGTGATCCTGTAACCTATGATGAAGCAGCTGCAGATGAAAGGTGGATTCATGCAATGGATGAAGAGATTCACTCCATTGAGAAGAATGACACATGGGTGCTAACTTCTTTACCACCTGGTAAAAAACCCATTGGTGTCAAGTGGGTGTACAAGACGAAGTACAAACCCAACGGTCAGGTGGACCGTTACAAGGCCAGACTGGTTGTAAAGGGCTACAAGCAAAAGCCAGGTATTGATTATTTTGAAGTATTTGCACCAGTGGCTCGGATGGATACCATCCGGATGATCTTAGCACTTGCAGCTCAAAATCATTGGAAGATCCATCAAATGGATGTGAAATCAGCATTCCTCAATGGTGTTCTTGAAGAGGAAGTCTACGTGGAGCAACCACAGGGTTATGAGAAAGGGCATGAAAATCAAGTTTACAAACTGAAGAAGGCTTTGTATGGGCTAAAACAGGCACCTCGTGCTTGGTACACGCGTATCGACACATACCTGTTAGAGCGTGATTTTCAAAAGTGCCCGTATGAGCATACACTGTATATCAAGTCAAATACTAACGGTGACATAATAATTGTGTGCCTTTATGTTGATGACTTGATATTTACAGGCAGCTGTGAAAAAATGTTTTCAGAATTCAGGGAGGCTATGACTAGCCAGTTCGAGATGACTGATTTAGGATTGATGTCCTATTTTCTTGGGCTTGAAGTGAAGCAGACAGATAATGGCATATTTATTTCACAGCAGAAATATGCTAATGATATTCTGAAGCGATTAAAAATGGAATCGCTCAAACCAATTCGAACTCCCGTAATTGAACGTTTGGAGCTGAAGAAAGAAGGAACCGGTGAATTGGTAAATCCCACTTATTTCAAAAGCATTGTTGGCAATTTAAGATATTTGGCTTCTACAAGACCAGATATTACCTATGGAGTGGGAATTATTAGCAGGTTCATGGAGAAACCATACCAATCACATTTACAGGCGGCAAAAAGAATTTTGCGGTATGTCAGTGGAACTCGTGATCATGGAATTTTATATTCTTATACTGACAACTTTGATCTGTTGGGGTATACAGATAGTGATTGGGCAGGTGATACTGAGACTCGAAAGAGTACTTCAGGGTATGCTTTCTTTCTTGGATCAGGAGTAATTTCTTGGTCTTCGAAAAAACAGCAGGTTGTTGCACTCTCGACAGCTGAAGCAGAATACATGGCATTAGCTTCAGGGGCCTGTCAGGCAATATGGCTTCAATGGATGCTGCGTGAATTGATGCATGAACAAGCAAGTCCTACTAAATTGATGTGTGACAATAAGTCGGCTATTGCATTAGCCAAGAATCCTGTATTTCATGGCAGGAGCAAGCACATCGACATCAAGTATCACTATATTCGTGAGCAAGTCAAAGATGGCGAAATTGAACTTAATTTCTGCAGATCAGAAGACCAGATTGCAGATATCCTGACAAAACCATTGAAGGCTGATTTGTTCGAAAGATTGAAGACGATGCTTGGCGTTATGAACTTCCAAAATCAATTTTAAGGGAGGCTATTGAAAATATTAAAATAAATTTTGGAAGAAAGTCAAAAAAAGAAGAAGCCTCAATTTTTGACTATTAATGGACAACTTAGGTGTGCTTAAGCCTCAATTTTTGACTATTGATTGTCAAAAATGGACAACTTAGGTGTGCTTGAATTTGATAAAATTAAGTGTAGTCAAATAAAGACATTTAAGTTTGACAAAAATTAGGTATAGAATTGGCTATAAATATGTGTGGTTTTTCTTGTAAGTTTCATATCAAGGAGGAGAAGAAATAGAGAGAGAGAGAGAGAGTTTTCTTGTAAGAACAAGCTTAGAGCAAAGCTTGATTTTCTTTGTGTAAAACCTTGGCAAAGGTATTTTGTAGTATTGCTCTCTCATTTGCATTTTTGTTATTCTCTCCAAATTAAATCCTCCAAGCTTCCGCAAAATTCCTCCTTCCTTTTTTATTTGGTTCCTACACACCATTTGCCACACACATGGACTTCTCAAGCAACAACTTCACTTTAGCCATCCCACCTGGTATTGGTGCGAACCTTTCCGTGGCAATATTCTTCTCCTTGTCCAATAACAATTTCCAGGGGTCTATCCCAAAATCAATTTGCAAAGCTGGATATCTTGAGGTACTTGACCTATCTCATAATAATTTGACGGGAAATATTCCTGATTGCTTAGTGATGGAGTCTCTCAAGGTATTAAATCTGCGAAATAATGCCTTGAATGGTAGCATTATCAATTACCCTGGAACATGTGGTTTGAAGACTTTGGATCTCAGCAGTAATCAATTACAAGGGAAGTTCCCAAAGTCTTTGGCAAATTGCGCAGCTCTGGAGGTTTTAGACGTCGGAAACAACCAGATTGATGACGTGTTTCCTTGTGAATTGAAGAGCATTGCAAGTCTACGTGTCCTCGTTTTACGATCTAACAAGTTCCATGGAGGGGTTGGATGTCGAGAGACTAATGGCACCTGGAAGATGCTTCAAATTGTAGACATATCTTCCAACAATTTCAGTGGCACTGTGCCTGCTGATTGCCTCGCAACTTGGGAGGCTATGAAGGCTAATGTAGACTTCAATCATATCCAATATCCGTTTCTTCGCTTGACAGGACTCTATTATCAGGACACGGTAAGCGTTACCATCAAAGGTCAGCAAGAGGAGCTGGTGAAGATCTTGAGTGTTTTCACTTCAATCGACTTCTCATGCAACAATTTAGATGGTCCAATACCTGAAACTCTGGGGGATCTCAAAGCGCTTTATGTCCTCAACTTATCAAACAATCGATTCTCAGGGCCAATTCCTCCATCCCTTGGAAACTTGCAACAACTTGAGTCCTTGGACCTTTCCAGGAATGACCTCAATGGGACGCTTCCCACACAGCTTTCAGACCTTAATTTTCTTTCCTTCCTGAACCTCTCGTACAATAAGCTTGTGGGAAGCATCCCAGCGGTCAAACAGTTTCTCACCTTTTCAGCAAGCTCCTTCGAATGCAATGCCGGATTGTGTGGACCACAGCTGGGAACATCTTGCTCAATTACCATGAATGGGAAGGAAGAAGCTGGTGACGATGGCGACGACGATCACAGCGAGAAGGAGTGGTTTTACCTGGGCATACCGCTTGGATTCGTTGTTGGCTTCTGGGCATTTTGTGGGCCGTTGGCGTTTATCAAATCATGGAGGTTGGCTTACTACCGATTCTGGGATAAAGTGCTGTTCAGACACTCATGTCCATGAAGAATTCCACGGAGGTTCATTTTCAAACTTGACAAAGAGCATTTTCCTTTGTTCTTCTCTTCATATTTCTTCATCACCAAAGACAGCTTCTGTATGTTGATCAACAGAAATCTTGCTTACCATTTAAAGAAGTAGGTCTTTGTCTGGAGTATCTACACTTCTGTTGCTTGTGCAATTTGTATCCTTCATTCCAGAATGGAATTTTTCAGTTGTTATCAAAATGTGAAAATCAAAAGAAACTAATTTTTTAAGCAAATTGTGGAAGGCAAGAGTGGGAGACTTAGAGAGACGCGAGAAGGGGTGGAGGATTTGGCGGCAGCGGCAGCCAACACCGGCGATGATTGGCGATGGGTAGAAAATGCAAAGAAGTTATCACAAGGTGGATTGAGTTACCAACTCTTATAGGAGTAAAATCGTGCAAGTTGCTAGTTAATGGTTATGTATATTAACTTGATCTTGCAACAATATTTGCGACTTATGCCTATCAATGTTCTCGTTACTTAACAATTAAAAACGAAATCATTGCCCGATAAGAGATAATCTACTATTGGGTCTGTGGATGGTAAAATTTCATTTCATTGGCAACTTACAAGTAATCATAATAACAAGTGCTAATCTACTATTAAATTTGTGGATAATAAATTTGCTATTTCATGAATTACTTACATGTAGTTACGTGGCCAATTGTAAAATCTAAAACAAGTAGTAATGTATTAATGTGTTTGTTCATGTTGCGCTAAAATTGTTATTTCATGGCTATCTTACAAACACTTACGTGTTCACTTCTGAAATCTAAAAAAACAATCTCCTATGGGGTTTTGTGGATGGTAAAATTGTTATTTCATTAATAGCTCGCGAATAATTACACGACCACTTGTAAAAACTAAGACATGTGCTAATTTGCTACTGGGCTTGTGGATGGTGGGATTTTAATTTCTTTGGTAACTTACAAAAATTCGCGTGTCCACTTATAAAATTTGAAAAAAAAAAAGTGGCAATCTATTATTCTATTTTGTTGATGGTAAAATTGTTGTTACATTGACAACATAGAAATAGTTACGCACCTACTTGCAAAAAGTAAAATAAGTAGTAATATACAACTAAGTTTGCCGATGGTAAAAATTTTTCTTCTTTGTAACTTGAATGCTTATTCACCCACTTGTAGAAGTGATAATCTACTGTTGGGTTTCGAGATTAGTATATTTGTTATTTCATTGGTAACTTATCAGCAGTTATGCTGTCATATGTATAAAAAAAAAAAAGTGGTAATCTATTATTAGGTTTTGTGAATGGAAACGTTGTTATTTCATTGATAACTTGCAAATACTTACGCGCCTGCTCGTAAATCTAAAGTGAGAATCTACTATTTGTTTTTTTTTTTTTGGTTGAACTGCTGTTCGGTTTGTCAATGGTAAATTGTTACTTTGTTAGTAATTTATAACTAGTTGATTAGACTGAAAAATTACCGATCACTGTTTACTTCTTGTTGATATTTTAAATTTACTACCGATATAATGTATTTACCACACATGGAACAACTTTCATTTTTGCTGTCAAGGAAATTTTAGAAATCAGCCCATCAAGGAAGCACCACTAAAACAACAATTGTGTGGATAAGTACAGTATAAGTGCCATAACTTTTATACGGTGCTTACTTGAGTGTCATTATATTTTTTTCAATCACTTAAGTACCATAACTTCTAAAAAAATATTTATTTGAGTGCCGTAACTTTCAATCGATCATTTAAATACCAGTAAATGTTTATCCAAGTGCCGTAAATCTAACATGGCATAACACTTGTGGTGAACTTTTTTTAAAAAAAGTTATGGCACTCAAGTGATCAATTAAAGAGTTATATGACACTCAAGTGATTGAAAAAATATTGTGATACTTAAGTGAGCATCATACATAATTTATACAACTCAAGTGAGTGCTGCACAAAAGTTATGGCACTTGTAATTCTTATCTCACAATTGTGTGATCTTCGGTCAAGTCAGATTTGTAGCGAAGGTGGGTAAAATGGATAGTAACTAGGGCTGCGTATGATAACCATTCTGGTTTTGTTATTCTGTTTCCTGGAACAAAAAAGATTAGAATCCTGTTTGATAACATAAATGATTCTAATTCTGATTCTGTTCCCGAGAACAGTTTTGAAGCAAAAACAAAAACAAAAAAAAGTTGGTTCTAAAAAAAGAATTACTTTTAAAAATCACAAAATAGAATGAAATACCATATCTCTTACTTTTCTCTTTCAATTCTCTCGTCACTTTTTCCTCGACCTAAAATAAGGTCTTATTTTCAATAAAATAAAATAAAAAATCGAAAAAATTGAAAAAAATCTAAAAAAAAGAAAATTTTCAGAAAATCCCTAAAAATAGAAGAAGCTTATATTAGGCTAGTTTGACCCTTTTTTTCCATAAATTTGGACCTAGATTCCATAGATTTCATATATTTTGTTCTTTTTTAGGAGACTCATAAACACCTTTGAAATTAAATATGAACCACATTCCCTAAGCCCTTAGGGCTTTGTTTGCATTTTATAATACGATTTATCAATGCCATGATCTTTAATTATGCACTTGATTTTAATAGTTGTGATTTGCCTAGGTAAGACAGAGAAATCAATCAACTATTCTGACCGTCGACCCAAGACAGTGACATAGCGGATGGCTGGAGGTGGAAACAGCAGGTAACGGTGGCAATGGCAGGAGGCTAGTGATGGGCAGCAACGGCGTTCCAAAATAGCTTTTACTTTTTTTTAATTTTATTTTTTTATTTCTTGTACTTAAAAAATTAAAAATATATATAAATTAATATAATATACAAGTGATGCTTAGGAAGAGTTGCAGGCCATGAGCCGAAAATGGATTGAAAATGGGTTAAGTCAAAACTCATATATTTGAATAGGCTTTATATTCAACCCCCCTCCAAAAAAAAAAAGAGTAGCCTTTAAGTTTAAACCCATATTTGAATCATTTTTCAAATCTATTGAATCCACGTGTGAACCAAGTAAATAAAAGTGGGTTAAAAAGTAGGTCAAATACTTATATTGACACCTCTAGTCTTCCCCTGTTAGCTTATCTATCAATGGGTCTGCTAGTGAGCTAATTATCTATTCAAACATTGATTTTCCTAACGTTAACCATTGACCAGCATATGTATGGAGATATCAATTCTTTGCCCATAAGTAAACTCTGCCACCTCCATGATGGTCTCGAACCTTTCCCTACTGTCCAAAAACTTTCTCTTGGGAAATAGATTCCTTTGAATAATTGGCTCCATAAAGTTGATGAGGATTTTATGTGTCTCCATGCTTGCTTTCCTAACATTGCTTTGTTAAAGGTAATGAGGTCTTTAAAGCCTAGGCTACCTTACTCTTTCCTTTTGTTTAGGGATTCTCATTTCCTTCAATGATACTTAATTTCGATTCATTCCATCTTCACTAAAAGGAGGTTACTCTTTGCTCGATGGCTTTGCAAAATATAAAAGGTCCAAAATAGTATATAAAATAGGGAAATAGACAAAAATAGCTAAAAAGGCCATTCTCAAAATAAAATTAAAATTCGACCAAAAAACAATTTTTTTAAACGAATTTTCCTTTTTCCTGACCCGGTCCAGCCCATTCCCTTCCGCTTCTTCTTTCTTCGGTCCAAACCAACCAGGGCAAGACGGAAGGGGGCGACGCAGACAGAGAGGGGAGAGGAACAGACCACGCAGGCAGAGGGAGACGAAGAGGCAGAACGGAGAGAAGGAGAGGCGACGCAAACAGTGAGCAAGAAAGGGTGAGCTTCGGGGACACGGCCGCGGCTCGTCGACACCTCGGTTGAGTCTTAGTTCGCTTCGGCCCCAACTCCCTGTTCCCAACAATCTCGGCGCGGGAACTTCGTGGAATGGGTGACCGCGGCTCGAATCGTCTCTGGCCCGCCCTCCGGTCGCCGTCCTCCCCCCCCCCCCCCCCCCCACACACACACACTGTTTAAGCTCCCGTTTCGCTTCCTTCCTTGTTCTGGTTCGTAACGGGGAGGGGGAAACTGAGCCTTTCTATGTCGTTTTCTTGCACGTTGGTCTCCGTTCGTCTCCGTGGATGTCGGATCTTCGCTCGATGTTTGTTGGAACATGGATTCGATTTTAGCATACGTAATGTTTAGTATCGTGGCTTTCGGTCCCTGCCCCAAACCCGTTTGATAATATGCCTGAGTTAGACTTGTGGTAATCCCTTTTCCTAATCATATTTTTCATTGCAGAGCTCCAGCCTCCAGGGAAACAAAATGGATGCCAAGTATTCCGTAGAAATTTTGAAGTAATTTTCTCGCACTAGACTCTTCGATATTCCTTTTTCGTGAATGTAAAAGGAGTGCGAATGTGTATTCTTCATTGGTTTTACTTTGGTTAAACGATTTGATTGCAGTTCTATTTACTCATTTGCTTTTAGGATCTGGACGAATTACCTAAGAACTTCTCTTGTTTGGTGTGTTTCCGATTTGCTGAGCAGACAGCTAAAACAAAGAACTACTTGTTCCAACATTTAACTTTTGATGGCAACTGTTCTAATATTCAAATTTAAATGTGTGGACTCAAATATGTATTCTTAACCCAGGGCTACCTTCTCACATAAAAAGAAAAGATTATTCGATTCTGAGCTAGAGGGACATAGCATTAGAGTTCATGTGGCTGTATCAATTTCAAACAGTTTTTAGCAGTTAGTTCCATTGGAAGCTTTTTGCCACCACTACCCTTGGAAGTCTTCACTCCATCTAACTTCACATGGTTTTGCTCTTGTTTGGGAGGATGGTTGTATAGGCTTTTGTGCTCAAGGGCTTTTGAACATTCGTGATGAACTGAATTTAATTTTGTTGAGCAGGTATTTGGAGAAGCAAAACGAGTTGCTGATGGATGCCTACAGATCAATGTCACATGAACTACACAAGCTACAGGTAAGTCACCTAATTCAAGCCCCATATTTATAATTTAAAGTTATTCTGCAAATTATGATAGTTCTCCAATTTAGGATATCTTCTGGAAAATGTAGGGAATGTTGGGCTATTGCCTTAATGGTTGTCTTATTTCTGATGGATATACGCTTTAAGAAAATAGTTAGATAGTTAAATCATTCGATTTCGTGGAACTCATAATCTATACCAAAGGTGCTAATTTCTTCTAGGATCATTCAATGACAACATATACAGCTTTTCGATAGGCCCCAAAGAGTACTGATATGTCCAATCGAAGTTACTTATCACAATCGTGATCTCTAGAGTTTCAAGTTACGTCCTCCTGGTCAAATGGAGGTTAAAAACCTGGGAAGCGGTCTGCAAATCAGCTCAACCACATAGTTTAATGCCTTTTGTGGGGAACATCTTATAGGATAGTCAAATGTGGGAATGGAATACGGGAATTGGACATGACTGATACTACTAATTATATCTATGGCAACCTTTTTCATAATTGCTTGGAGTGTCTAAGCTCAAGAGTTTTGAATCGGTTGGGTAGGTAATGGAACCACATAACTAACATTTCCTATGCTTTGCCAGATCTCTAGTGAAAAAGAAAGTTCTAAGTGCCCCATAAACTGAGTGAAGTCGTTACCTAGGTCACATTGCTTCTTGAGTGGTCATTGTAGATGGCCATTTAAAGGACAAAAATAAAAATGCTGATCTGTAGAAAGCTCTACATCGAGAACCACTGAGAGGCATCCTTGATCCATTGCCACCAGCTATGGGTGGCTACCTGTGCACCGGCAACCTCAATCAGACCAGAAGATACTCAACCAAAAAAAAAAAAAAAAAGAAGCGTTGACAACCAAGACAATCATAAACTGCCATAGAGCCCAAATTTACTGGTGCATATATGTTATGCACATTTGGAAGGAATATTTTAGGGTTTCCTGTTGAGATTTTTGGCTAGAAAAGCTTAGAGGTTGATCGAAGGGGAGCCTTGGCGCATCTGGTTAAGGTGTTGCCGTGTGACCTGGAGGTCACTGGTTCGAACTTTGGATGCAGCCTCTTGCAAATGCAGGGTAAGGCTTGCCGCCCCCGGACCCCCGCCTCACGGGAATGCTATCGTGCACTGGGCTGCCCTTTTTTTTTTAAGCTTAGAGGTTGATCGGAATGAGCTTGTGAATCGCTGTAGGTGCTATTATTATCTCATGATCAGAATGCAGACCATTGACCCACCAGAGTAAAGTGTAGACTAGAGATATCTATTCATCTTTTTGTTTTTGGTCCATAGAGACATCTATCTTTAATTATAGATACTTTCAATGAGTGACTTTTCGGATATGATTGAGGGTATAACGAATCTTTGTACTGCAAAAGGCCTACTGTTTAGTGTTCTATTCCATTTGAAGGTTATTTTATTATGTCTCTTCTAAATGAGAATATCATCTTGACATTGCATGCTTTCTCTGAAATTAGGTAGACATCGTTCATCAACACTTCTCATGTTATCTTTTATACTGTAGCTCATACTTGAATTTTACTATGATGACCTAGTGAATTAGCGTGTCACAGGCTGTTGGTATTTAGCATTCAGCTGGCAGATTTAGGGAATTGTTACCTGTGGCTCTTGAACTGGTGTAGTTTTTTCGTATGGGTGTTTTATATTAGTCCTTGTCGAGTGCATAACTCCATGAACAATTGATTCCTGATTGTCCAAAGGGTTATCACGATGTTAACTTTGTGCTGGGATGCGAGAAAATTTTTAAGTACTTGGATTCTCAAGTAGGTACTAAAATTTCTTGATCTTTCTTGTAGGTTGAGGAAGAAATGCTCATGCGCAAGTTCTATGAGCTCATGTCATCACAGGGCTTCACTAAAAAGGTTTGCTCATTTGCAAGTATCTACCCTTGGGGAGATATCGTGGCCATTACTTTGTCCTTTTTTCAACTGGGTTTGCTGGGGATGCTTTTACAGCTTTATTTCATTTACATCCTAAAAAATATCATTTCAGATATTGAAACGATAACACAGGACATGTTTCATCTGCTTCTTCTGCTCCACTGTCCAATCCTATGTTTGCTTCCAGCTTTAGGTATGTAATTTTCTGGGTCCTGCTTCAATGAGGACTGAAAACTTACTAACAACATTATGTAATGAGAAATTCTTTCGTTTCCCTGATGGCACTCCCAGTTGGGTTTCATTATTCTTCTAGTAAACTACCTAGAATGTCTTTGTTCTTGATGTTACCTTTGCATACATCATAAGCGTACTTTGGCCAAGTGTTACTAGTTTAGGATGTGAAGAGAGATTGATATTTCCTTTAGCAGTATAAAAACAGCAAGCTGTGCATGAATGTTGCTTCAGTCATGCGATTGTGCTTGCACTGGCTTCCTTGGATTCATTTCTTCTCTCCATAAATGCATTGTAATCAGCCCTCCTCTACTTAGTTTCGCTCTGATCTTTTTCACGGATGTCCCCATCTAGGTTATTTCTTGTTTTCTTGCTGTCCCAAATATTTAGGTTATTTGCAGGACGGAGTTTGAAAAGATGCTTTGGGTGATAACAGAAGTGGAGACTCAACGTCACCAGTCATTAAAGATGGAGATGAACAGCAGTGAGGATGAGTTATTCCAGTTTAATATTGGACTCAGAATCGAATGCTTCATTAAGTGGAGATTATGTCACCAGTCATCTCTCTTTGCTTTAAGATTTTAACAAAATCGTGCACTTGTCATTCTTTATGGAAGGGTACTCCCATGCCGCATCAAGAAGCTGAAGGCAATCTCTGCAACAGGAGTTGCGTTGGAATATTGCCGTATAGGGGATTCATCGACTGGGCCTTGCTTCTAGTTCAGGCGCACTACTTTTCTTTGCCTCGGTGCCTAAATGGTCACACTTGAAAGGGCTTGAATCGAGGACCAGATTCTCCTTCTACTTCTACTCTTGGACAAAACGAGCTAGACATTTACTCAGTAGCTTAAAGATCAGGTTTAAGTTGTTTCTTGCTTTGTTTTATACATGGGTTACTCTGCACTGTGTAAAGGCAAAAACTAATATATATTCTCTCTGAGTTTTGCTACAAAGAAGAGAGCATTTCGCACCTTGGGCTTTTTGTGCTGGCGCGCTGTCTCTGTTCGATAAAAACCTTGATCCAATTGTAGAAAGAACAGAATCTGATCCTTAAAGATGCTCCCAACTCAGATGAGATGAGGACGAGCTGTTTGGATGGCTTCAACGAGGTGAGTTCCCTCTTGGACCGGTAGTCACAACCTGATCCAAACTTGAGGAATCCGGCACCCTTTTGGCGGTTAGGCTTTAAGAAAGAGTGGAAAACTACCTCGAACTCTTTGAAACAAGCACTTTTCTGGCTCGCTCACCATAAAAGATTAACTCACAACACCTAGAAAGATTAGAACCGTCAACTTTTAGTCAATGGCCAAAATCAAGACTTGAGAAACCTTTGCCCAGAGGCAAAAGCATCTCGAACAATTCTACGTCGCCTTTGCCGAGGATCTCTTCCTCTCTCACGTAGGATCAGCCACTACCTGGTGTCAACGCAAACACATGGAATCAGAAACTTTAGCCCTAGAGATCTGTGCATCTTGTTGATCCACATGACACTTCTTGGCTGGAGAAGATGAATCCCTTGCACTTCAAGAGACTAAAGTATTAAACACAAACCAACTGAATAAAGCCCCAAATTCCTCGGTTTATCAGACCGAATCGTCTAGGCTACACGGAAACAAACCGGATACACAAGTGAAAGCTAGAAATGGCAATTGAAATCACAAATTTCACAACAGAAGCGAAATTGAGGCCATGAGACTGTCAAACCTGCTGAAGGAGAGATCCAATGGGAATCTCTCGAAGCGATCCTAACTCCAGCAGAACAGAGAAAAGAGCTGGGCTTTCTCTGGGGAATGGAAGCTGCCAAGCGAAGAGAATTGTCCCTCGAGAAGGAGAGATTGTACAAACACTCGGTCCAGAGAGAAGGATCGAAGGAAGGTCTGCTTTGGTTTATCCGGGGAGAGCTGGCGGAGGAGCTCCGGAGGCAGAGAGAGATGAGAAAAAGGCAAAGAGGAGGTAGCGACGAGAGAGAGGCTGTGCACGAACAAGAGCGAGGAGCGAAAATCATTCTTCCCGATTTTAAAGGTCTCCTTTCGTTACCGAGGTTATTTTCTTTTACTCATTTATTTTCCTTGTATCGAACACCGGAAAATTTGAAATGTTTTTCGCAAAACTTTCTTGGACGAGTTTGGTGTTACGTGAAACAAAAATGCGGAACACCGTCAGCCACGCTCATGAATGCAGTCTCTCAATTGAGCTGGTGCTCGCCGGTGGCGGCCATAGGAGCTGCTACGGCACAAGCTTCGAGCTCAGGGTGGCTACAGAGCCCTCTGGGACAGAGCTCACAGCTCTTCAACCGCTGCACGACGAGCTGTTGGGCGGTCCCTGGCTACAGCCATGGAATTTGCTCATCTGACTCCTCGAAACCACCCCGAGTGAATTTGCCACCTTTGCTAGGCCTCCAAGGCCAAAAACCACAGCTCCCATACATTATCCTTGGCTGTGGCGGAGCGTCGGTGAGAGACTCCAGCCACTAATCCGCAAGGAATGCTAACTCACTGGGTAGAGTGCCTCTTTTCTGCAGTAGGGACTTGACCGTCGGAAATTTCCTCTTTCCCCGGCCTCCGGGCCTCGATTGAAATTGCTCATCTGACTCGTCGAAATCACCCTGAACCCAAGGAGCCAAAAGTTCCAGGTGCAAGGATCATCTATCTCTCATGTGGTAAAGCTGGATTTCAATGGCAGTAAAATGGAATTTCAATAGAGAGAATGAGGGAATGGGGCTCACTGGAGTATAAACATGGCAACCGGTTTTCTCATGATTGTCTCTCACGTGCTTATAAGCACACTTCTTGCCACAATTCTTATTGCCGCAAACAAATGGCCTCACTTCAAGATGAACAGCTTTCACATGCTGACGTAAATTTGATTTCTGCCAACAAGAAAAAACATCAGCTAATGTACACTCAGCAGCCACACAATAAAAGAAATCAGGCTTCAAAGTTCCGAACAGTTATATTCCATGCACAGCCAGAATCTACTTTATAAGAAGTCGAAAAAGCGTGGAGACAACCCTCAACATCACATCTGAATGCTTCTAAAGGAGCCAATTTTTTCTTCTCATGCGTGCGGAGATGCCGTTGGATATTCTTCCTCAAATGCTTAGTCCCACATATGTCGCAATTGACCAATTGGTGAGCCGATTGCATGTGTTCTTCAGATAGTCAACATTGCCGAAGTATTCCGTGCACTCGCAACAGGAAGCCTCCACAGTCTCCAGTTTGACTGCAGCAGTTGAAATGACGTTATTATCGAATAGCACATTAAACACCTCATAGATATTACTCGGCTTCACCAATACACGGTCATCATTAAGTGACTTACCATGAGAATCCTCATGCGTTCGCAACTTTGATGCAAACTTGAAAACCTTTCCACAACCAGCTTCTGGACAAACATGCTGCTTCGGACTCTTAAATTTACCAGACGTCGATGGTAGCTCATCATTATGAATTTCATTCACATGCCTCTTCATGTTCCCATGATATGCAAATGATTTATTGCAATCATGAACAGGACAGCTGAATATCTTGCCTTTATGCTGAAGAAAGTGACGAGCCAAATGGTCTTTTCTCCTATAGCTGGCAGGGCAATCCTCTACAGAGCACTTGAAAGGCCTCAGCAAATGAATTTCGCATATTGACACAGATATAAACCATACCAAATCTCCAGACATCAATAGAAAAAATGAACACTGCTTCGAACCTTAAAATAGAACATGCGTGTCCGAGGCTGACTTGATGGATCTTCTCAGATGGTCCCCCAACCTGATATTAGTCCAATCAAGATGAAAGAAGGGCTGGCCTCTTGCATTTTGGAGTTCTTTTCGGTGGGATCCAATGCTTCACGCCATTACAATATCATAATCAGTTTATCCTGCAAGGTCTTGATTTCAGTATAGGGAAACTCACAGCAGACAAATGGAAAAGAACAGAGCAGCTTCATTTTTCAACTAAAAGAGAACTTTTTGATCCATCGAAAGCGTTCTGCAAAACCAGACCATAGTAAAAGATCAATGTTTTCTCATAGGTTCTTCCATTTGATACCTTCTATTATATGTAATGAACACTCTGCTGCGCAGAAAATCATATACATCCCAAACGATAATATCCGGAAGCCGTTTCCGACTATAAATTTGATAACTTTAAGAGCAAAGATCACAAGCGACTACGGTACATCAAAACCATCTGTTCAACAAGACCCTGGCGAGACAACCATGACTATGTGATCAGAACCTCTCCAATCCACAAACTGTACCTCACTGTCTGACCATCTCAATGATAGAATTGGAACCGCCGGAGCCAAGAGTGAATTGGAGATGGATTCGATGGATGGATGAAAAGGTTGCTTAAGTTATCACCTAATCTCTACCACAATACAGTACCTTCGGATCACTAGTTAAAGCGTGATAACTAATTGAAAACAGAAAAATTTCTATTGATGATGGTTGTTCTTTTCTTATTTGTGCCTGGGTCTACTTAAGTGTTGTCATTATTTTAGTAATCTTGACTAGTGTGACATGATTGTTGTTAAGAAATTCAAGTGAATAACGTTTTAATTGTATTGTGGGTCTGTACATGTAACAAAATCACGAACACATTCTAAGACTGTCTTTTGAATGAATGTCCAACAATGACCATGATTGATTTCTAAGTGGTGTCTGGAATACTTGTCGGTGGGTACTTACAAAACATAGGTGTAGTTGAGTCCAATTGAATCATTATAGTCCAATGCCAACACGGGACTAAGCTCAAAAATTCAAGATTGGATACTTGATTCGCACTCAATCTCGATGATGCTCAATTTTTACGAATCAATTTCGCCCTGTGAAATATTTTACAAGCTGAAAGTAACTCGGTTGATTTGGCTTGATTAGCCATTAGTGCCTTTTTGTCGAAGCTTGATTCATTCTCGGGCTATGGAGAATAATGTTAGCCTTATCAAGCTTTCCATACATCTCCCCAATACTCTCCCAAATTTTCCTCCCGCGTTCAGTCAGAGGGAGTCTGTCAGCGACTTTCGGAGTGAGACAATTGCCGATCCACGTTCGGATGAGCTGATTGCGCTTCCTCCAGTTTCGTGCAAGTGATTAGTCGGATGGAATGAGGACGGTACTACCTATGAACCCTTCTTTGCCCTTCATGATTAAAGCCCGCCGAAACTCTCGTGACCAGATGGGGTAATTTTCCCTTCTTGAGAGTTGCTGGGCAATAACGCGAAGCTCTAGTCCGTCGGCTATGGACATGTATAGAGGGTCGCCCAGCTCTAGTCGGCGGCTAGAGGCACTAACAAAAGGAAAGAAATCGGGGCTGATGGGTTCACCCAAAACCCGATGGCCTGAATAATGTCACAGATATACTATTGAAAGGACCATTGTTCTCTTCGTAGGTTGAAGATTTCTGTGCAGAAGCTAGGTTGAGAAAAGAAGCTTTGATAGAATGTCAGAATATGAGACGATGGAAAGCAATAGAGAATTGGGAAATCAGAAGTCATATATTACTTTCTCATAAAGAGATGCGTGTGTACAATCCTATTTATAATGCAAAGGCTAGCTAATCTGATGCACCCGGTTTCAGCAGTTTTTACCGATAAGCAGAGATATATTATTATTTTTATGTATTTTCGAGATTTCTTTTTAGTGGCATTTTATTTTTGCAATATTCGTGTTTCCTATTTTAGATTAGGGTTAACACCATATAAAAGGGGTGTTTAGGAATTCTCAAGGCAGACTTTGATATTTTTTAGTAAATTGAATTGAGAGAAGGAATTGTTCCTCGTTTATCATTCCGAGTTTCCTGTTTGGCCAATTTCGTACGCGCTTCGGCATCAATTGGTATCAGAGCACAGGTTGCTTTGAATTGATGGCTGAACAGAATCATGGTGGTCGTGGTGGACGGCGAGGTCGTGGTGGCCGGGGGCGTGGAGTCGTTCCTGAAGCAGACGAACAGCCGCATCACAGAGACCCACGAGACGTGAAATTGAGGAACAGAGACGGCGAATCCAGGATTTGGAACGACAACTCGCGCAGGTTGGGTTGGGCGTTCAATCCGAAGAAGAGGAATCTGATGCGACATCCTACGACGAGGAGGAAGACGTGAACCCTTTTGGGGTTCGGAACCAGGGGCGAAATCGGGGGATGCGACCTGGACATCATTCACCTTTTCGGAATATCGAGATGAAGATCGAGATTCCTGAGTTTGAAGGTAAGACTCATCCTGATGAGTTTATTGATTGGCTACATACAGTAGAGAGGGTATTTGATGTTAAGGATTTGACTGAGGAGCAAAAGGTTAAACTAGTAGCTATCAAGTTACGGAAGCATGCTTCGATCTGGTGGGAGCATGTTAAGAAACAGCGTGCTAGGGAAGGAAAATCAAAGGTGAAACACTAGGACAAGATGAAAAAATTGCTGCAGGGAAAGTTCTTGCCCACTCATTACAGGCAAGAAGCGTTTATTGAATATCATAACGTTAGGCAGCGAGATTCAACGGTGGAGGAGTATACCGAGGAGTTTGATCGCTTGCGAATGCGTTGAGATGTGGATGAGGAGGAGGAACAAACTGTTGCTCGGTACTTGGCCGGGCTACGAACGGAGATCTCTGATGTCGTCCACTTGCAGCAGTATTAGACATATGAGGATGTGTGCCGATTAGCCTTGAAAGTGGAGTCACAATTGAAGAGAAAGAGCAGCGGTTCCAAATTCCAGAATCGGTGGTCAAGTAAGGACTTTCGAGGAAAGGCGGGGAGTTCTTCGGCTAACTCGACATCGGCAGCAGTTAGAAGTGCGGGTTCCAAGCCTACAACATGCAAAGGGGAGCAGAGTAATGCTGGATCTAGCAGGGGAGGAGCAGCAGCTAAGCGTTGCTTCAAGTGTCAGGGGTTAGGACACTTTGCTGCTGATTGCCCGAATCGTCAGATTGTGACGTTTGTAGAGAATTCGGTCTATGACGAGGAGCCAGTTTTTGATGAACCCGATATGGAACCAAAGGACGCGGATCCGGAGCAGAATGAGATTATTTATGCAGATTCTGGTGAGTCCTTAGTTGTTCGTCGAGTTTTGAATGTTGCTGTTACAGAAGATGAATCATGGCTTAGGCATAATATTTTTCATACTAAGTATACTAGTAGAGGAAAATTATGTAATATGATCATAGATGGAGGAAGTTGCGAGAATGTGGTTTCTATTGTTATGGTGGAAAAGTTAGGGCTGAAAACGGAGGATCATCCTCAACCATATAAACTGTCGTGGCTTAAAAAGGAGAACGAGATGAAGGTAAGCAAAAGGTGCCTTGTGCAGTTTTCGATTGGCAAAAAATATACTGACGAGGTGTGGTGTGATGTGATCCCTATGGATGCTTGTCATATCCTGTTAGGGAGACCGTGGCAGTTTGACAGGAAAACGCAGCATGATGGGTTTAGGAATACTTACACTTTTAAGAAGGATGGTCGAACCATTACCCTAGGCCCTACTGATTTGAGGAAGGAGGTGAAAAATAGTCTGTTATCTATATCAGAGTTCCAAGAAGAGGCGGTGCACGCGCCTAAGCATTTTGCTGTTGTCGTGGTGGAGCAGAATTCTGAAGGTCCTGAAATCCCTTAACAAGCCTGGCCTTTGCTTGAGGAGTTTGCTGATGTCGTACCGGAGGAGTTGCCGCCTGGGTTGCCACCCATGAGAGACATGCAACATCATATCGTCTTCATCCCTGGAGCTGTTATTCCTAATAAAGCAGCTTACAGGATGAGCCCTAGGGAGCATGAGGAGTTGCAGAGGCAAGTGCAGGAGTTGTTAGAGAAAGGCGCGGTCAGAGAGAGTATGAGTCCTTGTGCAGTGCCGGCCTTGTTAGTCCTAAAGAAAGATGGGACATGGAGGATGTGCATAGATAGCAGAGCTGTCAATAAAATTACAATCAAGTATCTTTTTCCTATTTCGCGATTTGATGACTTGATTGATCAGTTGCATGGGGCGACTATCTTTTCGAAGATAGACTTGAGGAGCGGGTATCATCAGATCGGAGTGCGACCTGGAGATGAGTGGAAGACGGCGTTCAAGACGAGAGATGGACTGTATGAGTGGATGGTGATGCCGTTTGGATTGTCTAACGTGCCGAGCACTTTTATGAGGCTGATGAATCAGGTTTTTCGTCCTTTTATTGGCAAATTTGTTGTCGTTTATTTTGATGATATTCTGGTTTATAGTACCTCGATGGAGACACACTTGCAGCATCTACGAGAGGTGTTTGGGTCCTTGAGAGAGCAGAAGCTGTATGCTAATCTCAAGAAGTGTCACTTTTTAACTGATCATGTGACCTTTTTGGGATATATCGTATCAAGGGAAGGCATTCGGGTAGATCCTGTCAAGATTGAGGCCATTACAAGTTGGGAGACTCCGAAGAATATTCATGAGGTACGTAGCTTTCATGGGTTAGCCTCTTTTTATCGGAGGTTTGTTCGAGATTTCAGCACAATTATAGCACCTCTTACGGATTGTATGAAAAGAGGTAGATTTGTGTGGACCAAAGAGGCGGAAACCGCCTTTCAATTGTTGAAGAAGAAGGTAACTAAAGCCCCGGTTTTGGTGCTTCCTGATTTTAGTGAGATTTTTGAGGTGCATTGTGACGCCTCAGGCGGTGGTATCGGGAGAGTCCTGAGCCAAAGAAATAAACCAGTAGCATTTTTCAGTGAGAAATTAAATGAAGCGAGGAAGAAGTATTCCCCGTATGATAAAGAATTTTATGCCATAGTGAGGAGTTTAGAGCACTGGAGGCATTATCTTATTTCGAGGGAGTTTGTTTTGTACTCTGACCATGAGGCCTTGAAGTATATTAATGGCCAACATAAGCTGAATGCTAGACATGCGAAGTGGGTAGAATTGCTTCAAGCTTTTAGTTTTGCGATAAAACATAAGGCAGGAGTGATGAACAAGGTGGCAGATGCATTGAGCAGAAAACATTCCTTGTTATCTACAATGCAGGTAAGAGTTCTGGGCTTTGACTCTTTTAAGGAGTTATATATTGATGATCCTTAGTTTGGAGACATTTGGAGGAAGTGTCAAGCAGGGTCTTTTCAGCAATTTTTGTTGGTGGATGGATTCCTTTTCAAGGGAAATAGGTTGTGTATTCCTCAGTGTTCTTTAAGGGAATCTATTATTACTGAGAGTCATGCAGGAGGTCTAGCTGGGCACTTTGGAGTTGATAAGACGATGGCCTTGCTGTGTGAGCACTTTTACTGGCCTCGCATAGAGCGTGATATGGCGCGTTTTGTAGAGAGGTGCCGAGTATGTCACGTGGCCAAAACAAAGGGTACCAATACTGGTTTGTACATGCCCTTACCTGTCCCTATTGCACCATGGGAGGATGTCAGCCTTGACTTCGTGTTGGGGTTGCCGAGGACGCAGCGGAATAAAGATTCGATAATGGTGGTTGTCGACAGATTTTCAAAGATGGCACACTTTATTCCCTGTCACAAGACCTTTGATACTTCGCAGGTTGCTCGTTTATTTTTGCAGGAGGTTGTCAAGCTGCATGGGGTTCCTAAAACTATAACCTCATATCGTGATGTAAAGTTTGTGAGTCACTTTTGGCGCACTCTTTGGAGGCATATGGGAACCAGGTTGCAGTTTAGCTCCTCTCATCATCCTCAGACCGATGGGCAAACAGAAGTTGTTAACCGAAGCCTGGGAAACTTGCTGCGAAGTCTAGTTGGTGATAGTCCGCGGCAGTGGGACTTGATATTACCTCAGGCAGAATTTGCTTATAACAGGTCACAGAATCGAACAACGGGCAAGAGTCCTTTTGAGATAGTCTATGGGCGTGATCCAATTACTCCTCTGGATCTCACTCCATTGCCCATTGACAAGCAGTTCAGTTCTGATGCAGATGAACATGCGAAACAGATTAAGGAGCTGCATTCAGAAGTTCATGACAAGATTACTAGGCAGAACATGAAGTACAAGCAGAGGGTGGATATGCGACGAAAGAAAGTGGTCTTTAAGGAGGGTGATCTCGTGTGGATTCACCTCAGGAAGGAACGTTTCCTCGCTGGCAGGTTTGGCAAGTTACAACCTAGAGCTGATGGTCCATTCAGGGTTCTCGAGTGGATCAACGATAATGCATATAAGATCGAGCTGCCGGGTAAGTGCAATGTATCCGGAACTTTTAATGTAGCAGATTTATCGCCCTATTATACAGACAAAGCAGAACTTAAGGAGCTTGCTGTCAGTGAAGACGAAGCAGATTCGAGGGCGAATCTTTTTTTCTAGCAGGGGAGGATGATGCACCCAGTTTCGACAGTTTTTACCGATAAGTAGAGATTTATTATTATTTTTATGTATTTTCGAGATTTCTTTTTAGTGGCATTTTATTTTTGCAATATTCGTGTTTCCTATTTTAGATTAGGGTTAACACCATATAAAAGGGGTGTTTAGGGATTCTCAAGGCAGACTTTGATATTTCTTAGTAAATTGAATTGAGAGAACGAATTGTTCCTCGTTTATCATTTCGAGTTTCCTGTTTGGCCAATTTCGTACGCGCTTCGGCATCATAATCGAGGAAAGAAATATACATAATAAGAAAAAGAATGATTTCATAATGTACAATATTCAAACTTTCCAAGAAAGAGACATTCACATGAAAGGTAGTCAATTAGGTGCAACGGTATCTCCAACTTGATGATTCGTTTAATAATGACGGAGTGTTCAACATTCTGTTTGGCTCATACTGAACAATGGTCCTTTCGATAGTATACGTGTAATACTATTCACCAAATTTCAAATAACAGTATGGCTTTCTATTATTAGATTTGTGGATAGTAAGATTACTATTTCATTAATAACTTATAAAAAGTTATACATCCCCTCGTAAAATATAAGAATAAGCATTAGTCTTCTATTAGATTTCTGGATGATATAGCTGTGATTTCATCGGTAAAATTTACTTACGGGACCATTTGTAAAATCTAAAAACAAGCGGTAATGTGCCGCTGAGTTTGTTAATGGTAAAATTATTATTTCATCGCTAATTACAAATGGCTAACTGAATTAACAATATATGGATCACTTTCTACGTATAATCGGTAGTTCGAATTTATTATTCGACATTACGGAATAACCGTCCACAGAAAATAAATACTTTTTTATTCGACAACGCAATTTTTATAAATCAACGATCGAGGGGAGCACCACTGAAACAACAATTTTGCATTCTCCAGTGAAGTCAACTGAAAGCTATGGCGTGTACTTTGGCCATTAGGCTTGATTGTCGGAAAGTCCTCCAATCAGAAACGTTCTCAAGCGTGTGGCCACCAAATTGGACCAAAGGTGCAACCTTCCCAGTTCTAAGAAGGTGCATTGAAATTTCTCTCCCGAAAGGTTTTCAAATTCCTCCTCAGTTCTTGGGCCATCCTAAGAATTAGGCCAAACACTCCTATGGCACCCTTACCATCATAAGCTCAATTACTTGAGATAACTTTCACATTTCAAAATTCATTTCCTAAACCAAATTCGTAAGGCAATACATATATAAATTTTCGCAATACCTTTCATAACATATTTCTAAAGCCATTCACAAATAACCAAAGAGTAGTGAATGCTCGATCCAATTTTTTATGCAACAAAAATGTCATTTCGTAATTCATACTATACCTAATTCATATTACTTGTGAAATATGAGTTTGCAAACTCAAAGAAAAGATAATACCGCTCAGCCGAAAATGCCTAAAATGGAATTACGAAAGTCACTTGAGCTGTCGAACTTGCAAATTATCAAATAAGCGAGAAACAATGCAAAAAATAAGTCACTCACCTCTTAACAGGCAGCTGGGAGCAGATCTTGCTATGGATGGAAGGCTTTAATTAAATAAGACTGCCGTCTCAAATTCCCTTTCTTGAAACCATCCCCCTGCACTCCTCATCCAACATTAGAGAGCCAGGCCTCTTCAAACGGAGGCTCTTCGCATTCCCACTATAGCACAACAAGGGACATTGCCGCAAGAGTAAGGCCCTAAGATATTGTTAAAAGCACGCATAGAGGCACTAATGCTAAGGGCTGGTGCACATAGACCTTTCTACTGTGAAATGAATCCTAGGTACCTAGCCTGCAGAAATTTTATAATCGACTAAACCATTACTCCAAGTCGATTTTCGTCAAACCACATGGCTCCACAATGCCTTAACCTATTGTTTTCATGAAATTTCTCAGCTTAACAACTCAAAAGTATTTCCTAACCTTTGAATTGGAATCCTATTTTGAAAGCTACTCCTATTAGATGAATAAAGGATTTAAATCCTTACCATTGCAATATGAAATTAATCTATCATGGCGAGGTTCCTGTAGTGTATACTTCTTTTCTTTTTTTGCTTCTTTTCTCTTTTCCTCTGCGTACTCTTCGGGTTGTCCTTTTCTTCTTCTTTTCCTTTCCTTGTCTCTTTTCCTTTGCGTACTCTTCGGGCTCTCCTTCTCCGCTTTAATATGAGAGTCCACTTTCCTTTTTCTTTTTGACTACTTAAGTTTTTTCAATCAGCCAATTCTTGACCAAGTCAATAAACCCAAATATCACGGTGGTTAGGCTTGACCCAGAATAAGTTTCAATATAGAAAATTGTCTAAGTATGCAATGTAATTGATTGATGTCTTTCCAATAGAATTTGCGCACAGCCATGATCTTCTCTAATGTCGGTTGGTCTCTCTTAAGAGAGAGAGAGACAGCTTGGTGTGGTACCAAGACTCACTTTTAGCTGGTTTCCTTAAGAAAATGTCTTGGTTGTTTTACTTTTGACTTTTCTTCTGTGCAGGTGTGAATGCCTTAGCTGACTTGAAAGTGTGGTAATAGCCCAATTGACGGGTGTAGGTGGGCCATGGTACATTTTTGGCATGCGACGGATCAATTCCATGCGACTACAGTTCTTTTTCTCCTTTTTTTTTTCTTTCTTTCTTTTTTAAATCTTTTCGGATGTTTCCCTCTTTTTTGTTTTCCTTTATACTACTTTTTATAACACTCTAAGTAAATATAATGCCTCTGTCAAAAAGAGAAAAAAATTTACCAACTATTCCCATAATTACCATCATTTCTCAGTGGAATTTAAACTTTATAAACTTTTGTGTGAAATTATTAATTTTATTTAAACTCATTTACTAACCTTTATTTGATTGTTCAATAATCATCTACACTTTTGATGATCTACCAAGCTGTAACTACCAAACTCTTATACAAGATGGTAAACTCTTCTTCCTTATCACTTCTTCCTAATCACTGCTTCATGAATAGTAAAGAACCACTAAAGGCTGCCGATGGCTCAACCAAGTGACTTAATGTACGTGCCCATTCCCAAGTCAAGTCAACGTAAGATGGTCAAAGGTAGGGACTGAAAAAATAATGATTGGCCATCATAAGAATTAGACCAAACACAGCTCCCCAGGAAACTCGTCCAAGGAAGTTCCGGCACATCTGCCATCCATTAAGGAAACAACTGCTCCTTGAATGTGTTCACTCAAAAACTCCATAAAAATAGTGTGTGCTAATCTACAAATGAGGATTTGGCTCCTGCTATGGGTGGCCTTAATACTCGCACATACCAACTCCTTCAGCATTGGCACGGCTTTGATCTCGGGCCAGTGTCTTGGCGATCAGAAATCACTGCTGCTGGAATTGAAGAATAGCCTCGACTTCTCTGCTTCCTTGTCCACAAAATTGATCAAATGGGATCCGAGTAATGATTCTTGGGACGGCGTGAGTTGCGAAGGTGGCCAAGTCACGGGTCTTGATGTAAGCAACGAGAGCATCGCTGGTGGACTAGACGATTCATCGAGTCTTTTCAGACTCAATCATCTCCGACATCTGAATTTGGCTTACAATAGGTTCCAGTCTATGGAGATTCCATTTGCGTTCGGTAATCTCACCAATTTGGTCTACCTCAATCTTTCAAATGCGGGGTTCGTAGGACAGGTTCCTATTGGAATATCACGTTTGACGAGGTTGGTTACTCTTGATATATCTATGCTTGATTATCCTGGGCTCACTTCACTGAGACTCGAGAATCCGAATCTAAACGTACTTGTTGAGCATCTTAGCGAGCTGAGCGAGTTGTATCTTGACGGAGTGAACGTATCTGCCACAGGCAATGAATTGTGCAATGCCTTGTCTTCTTCACTGCCGAAGCTTCAAGTGTTGAGCATGATGGATTGTGTTTTATCAGGTCCCTTTGACTCTTGCTCGTCCCTCGTGAATCTTCGTCCTCTATCGGTGATTAACCTAAGCGGCAATAATCTATCTGCCACTTTCCCGGAGTTATTTTCCCAATTCCACAATTTAACTACTCTGCAACTCCATAATTGTGGCCTGCAGGGAGAATTTCCTCAACAAATCTTCCAAATACAAACACTTCAGACCCTTGATCTCTCATTGAACGAACTCCTTCAGGGTTCTTTGCCCGAGTTTCCGGAGAATGGTTCTCTTCAGACACTTGTGCTTAGTTTCACGAATATTTCCGGGAGGCTTCCAGATTCAATTGGTAATCTCAGGTATCTATCAAGAGTAGAATTGGCGAATTGCAGCTTTCATGGAAATATTCCAAGCTCTTTCACCAATCTTTCGCAACTGACTTATTTGGACTTCTCATTCAACAATTTTACTAGTTCAATTCCATCACTCAGCAAGTCCAAGAATCTAACTCATATCACTTTGTCCCACAATATGCTAACTGGTCAAATTGATTCAACCCAATGGGAATATCTCTCGAGTCTTCTCATTCTCGACCTGCGATTCAATTTACTGAAGGGAAATATCCCTTCATCTCTGTTCACACTTCCATCGGTACAGAAGCTTCAACTTTCCAACAACCAATTTTCTGGTCAAGTGAACGGATCTTTAAGTGCTACATTGCATGATCTGGATACACTTGATTTGAGCAACAATAATATAGGAGGAGAACTACCGGTTTTTATATGGGAACTCCGAGGGCTCAAGTACCTCTCACTTTCTTCCAATAATTTCAGCGGCTCATTCCATATTAATTTGATTCAGCAGCTGAAAAATCTTTCTTATTTGGATCTTTCCTACAGTGGTTTTACCGTTGATGCCACAAATACTGCTTCCCAGACGTCTTCATTCCCAGACATTGCAACTTTAAAGCTGGCTTCTTGCCAGTTGAGGACTTTACCTGAGTTCCTCGCTGGGCAGCACAGATTGATACTTCTAGACCTCTCTAACAATCAAATCCAGGGCGAGATACCACAATGGATATGGGAGCTTCAAAATCTTCTGTACCTCAATCTTTCGTCTAATTTACTTGACGACATTGGAACACCGTCGGTTGATCTTTCTACCATGTCTGTTCTTGACCTCCATGGGAACAGACTTCGTGGACATATGTTGCCACTGCCGCCATTTGCCACACACATGGACTTCTCGAGTAACAACTTCACTTTAGTGATTCCACCTGCTATTGGAACGAGCCTTTCCACGGCAGTATTCTTCTCCCTGTCCAATAACAGTTTCCAGGGGTTTATCCCAGAATCAATATGCAAAGCTGAATATCTCGAGGTGCTCGACCTATCCTATAACAATTTGAGTGGAAATATTCCTGATTGCTTAGTGATGGAGTCACTCAAGGTATTAAATATGCGAAATAATGCCTTGGATGGTAGCATTATCAATTTCCCAGAAACATGTGGTCTGAAGACTCTGGCTATCAGCAGTAATCGGTTCCGAGGGAAGTTCCCAAAGTCAATGGCAAATTGCACAACTCTGGAGGTTTTAGATGTCGGAAACAACCAGATAGATGATACGTTTCCATGTGAATTGAAGAGCATCGCAAGTCTACGTGTCCTTGTTTTACGATCCAACAAGTTCCATGGAGGGGTTGGATGTCCAGAGTCTAATGGAAATTGGACGAGGCTTCAAATTGTAGACATATCTTCCAACAACTTCAGGGGCACTCCGCCTGCTCAATGGCTCACAAGTTGGGATGCTATGAAGGCTAATGTAGACTTCAATCATATCCAATATACCTTCATTAGCTTTTTTAGTGGCTATTATCAGGACACGGTAAGAGTCACCATCAAAGGTCTGCAAGTGGAGCTGGTGAAGATCTTGATTGTTTTCACTTCAATCGACTTCTCATGCAACAATTTCGAAGGTCCAATACCTGAGACTCTAGGGGATCTCAAAGCGCTTTATTTCCTCAACTTATCAAGGAATGCGTTCTCAGGGCCAATTCCTTCATCCCTAGGGCACTTGCAACAGCTCGAGTCCTTGGACCTTTCATGGAACGACCTCGACGGGACTATCCCCACACAGCTTTCAGACCTGAATTTTCTTTCCGTCCTGAACCTCTCGTACAATAAGCTTGTGGGAAGCATCCCAGCGGTCAAACAGTTTCTCACCTTTTCAGCAAGCTCCTTCGAAGGCAATGCCGGATTGTGTGGACCACAGCTGGAAACATCTTGCTCAAATACCACGAACGGGACGGAAGAAGCTGGTGATGACGATGACAGCGGGAAGAAGTGGTTTTACCTGGGCATGCCGCTTGGATTCGCTGTTGGCTTCTGGGCATTTTGTGGACCGTTGGCGTTTATCAAATCATGGAGGTTAGCTTATTACCGATTCTGGGATAAATTGCTGTTCAGACACTCACGTCCATGAAGGATTCCACTAAGGTTCATTTTTAAACTTGACAAAGAGCATTTTCCTTTGTTCTTGTCTTCATAGTTGTTCATCACCAAAGACAGGTTCCGTACGTCGATCAACGGAACTCTTGCTTACCATTTAAAGAAGTAGGTCTTCGTCTGGAGTATCTAAACTTCTGTTGCTTGTGCAATATTGGATCCTTTATTCCAGAATATATTTTTTCAGTTGTTATCAAAATGTTTAAAGTCAATAATGTGAAAATCAAAAGAAACTAACGTTTTAAGCAAATTTTAGAAGGCAAGAGTGGGAGACCGAGAGAGACGTGAGAAAGGGTGGAGGATATGGCGGCGACGGCGGCCACCACCGGTGATGGTTGGTGATGGTTGGAAATGCAAACAAGTTATCACGAGGTTGACTGAGTTACCAATTTTAGGAGTAAATTCGTGCAATTTGCTAGTTACTGGTCATGTATATTAACTTGATCTTGCAACAATCTTTACCACTTATGTCTATCAATGTTCTAGTTACTTAGTAACCACGTCATCTATTTACTACTCAAAACTAAATCATGGCGCTTTAAGAGATAATCTACTATTGAGTATGTGGATGGTAAAATTTCATTTTATTGGTAACTTACAAGTAATCATAATAACAAGTGCTAATCTACTATTAAATTTGTGGATAATCAATTTGCTATTTCATTAATTACTCACATGTAATTACATGTCCACTTGTAAAATCTAAAACAAGTAGTAATGTACTGATGGGTTTGTTCATGTTGCCGTAAAATTGTTTTTTTTTTGGTAAAGTGTTGCCGTAAAATTTTTATTTCATGGCTATCTTACAAACACTTGCGTGTCCATTTCTGAAATCTAAAACAATCTCCTGTTGGGTTTTGTGGATAGTATAATTGTTATTTCATTAATAACTTAAAAAAATAATTATGCGGCCACTTGTTTAAACTAAGACATGTGGTAATTTACTACTAGGCTTGTGGATGGTGGGATTTTTAATTTCACTAGTAACTTTCAAAAACTCACACTTCCACTTATAAAATCTGAAAACAAGTGGCAATCTATTATTATTCGATTTTGTAGATGGTAAAATTGTTTTTTTTTTGGTAAAAGTAAGAATGATATTGACTAAACAAAGGTGCTTACAAAAAAACCGAAGCGCAGACCGCAAAGAAAATACAACCCTCCACCCAAGTCAACACAACTGTTGGAGAGGGTGCAAGGTTGGCAGGGAAATGTGCAACGGAAAACCGATCAAGCCTGAGTGAGGATCAACTGCACAAAGGAACAAAGACAACCAAAGCAGCAACTAGTTGCAAGAACCACAATCAAAACAACAGCAGGTAGCAAGCACCGAACAAAACCCGAATCAAGTTAAGATCGACATAGAACAGCCCCAAGCAGAAAGAATACGTCTGTTCCTGGGGTTATCTTCAGCTCCTTGAATGGAAATGGCTTTATCCTGGACAACTTTAGAAAGGTGTTTCTTGAGTGCGGCAACATCACGGGTTTGATTCCTGAATATAATGTTATTCCGCTCGATCCAAATAAGATGGCACAAGGGTGCAAATGAAAACCGGCAATGCAGTGATGAAGATGACAACCACCGAAGTGATTCATGGCCCAACGGAGGTTTTCCAACCACGGTTTATTAGTCCAGACAAGGCTGCATTTTGCAGCCCAGAAACGAGCCATGGCATTTATGAAAGTGCACCCAAAGAAAAGATGGTCGATGGAATCTAGTATGCACCGACAGAAGGGGCAAATGCCTTCAATGATTCTGCGATAATTCATTAGTAAAACTTGGGTGGACAGTCTGTTGAGAGTAATGAGCCACAAATAGAAAGCATGCCGCGGAGTAATGTGGCGGTCCTAAATAAAGCCATGCCAGGAAACCTGCCTTCGTTTGCGTCGTATATCATCCCAGGCTGAAAATACAGAAAAATTCTCAAACAGTGAGGCAGTCATATGAGGCAATCCTGCCTATTCGGGGATAGCACTGGGGGGAACTTGGGCGACGAGGTAAGCTGGTCAAGCATCGCCGAACGAGTGAATTCTCCTTCACAAAAATCATACACAATGGCGTTACGAGGAATACCCGACAAATAGATCTCTCTATTAGAAAAGAACTTATAAAGTGGTCCCCTCGAATGCCAAGGATCAAACCAAAATGAAACATCCTTCCCACCACCAATCCGCCACCGGGACCGAACCAAGAAAAGATGTTTGAGTTCCAGAATTTTCGTCCAAGACCAGGAGCAAAAGGTTGGCGCTTTGGTTACTTAAAAGTTCTTTTTCTTAAGGAAGTTGGAGTGAATCCATTTGCACCACATGGATTCCTTGTCAGAGAATAAGAGCCAAATATGCTTAAGCATGGCAGCACGATTACAGTCTAGAAAACGACGTATCCCCAATCCACCTTCTTCTTTAGGAAGACAGACATCGATCTAGGGGACTTTGGCCCCTCCTGCACCAAGGTTAGGACCCCTCCAAAGAAATTGCCTCATAACAAGTTCAATTCGATTGAGGACCGACGTAGGGAGGATAAAAATGCTAGCCCAATATACGTTTATAGCATGCAAGACAGATTTAGTGAGCTGCAACCTACCAGCGAAAGATAAGAAGCGTTGGGGCCAAGATTGAGCTCTAGCGGTTATCACATTAATTAGGTGAACGCGGTCACTTTTGCTCAGTCTCTTCGAGATAATAGGGACTCCAAGGTAGCGAAAAGGGAGAGTACCTTCAATAAATCCGAGGGAGTCCAGCAGGTGGTGTTTAAGCTCGAGTGATCTACCCGAGTAATACACTTCACTTTTGTTTACATTTGGAGATAAGCCAGACCATGCCGTGAATTTATCTAAGCCAGCCTTGAGCAAGGAAACTGAGTCCATGTTTGCCTTAGAGAAAAGAAGAACATCGTCCGCAAATAACGGATGAGTAAGACGAGGAGCCTTGCATCTCCAGAAAAATTTAAGCCCCGGAAGTGCAGCCTGGATGTTCAATAAGCCCGAGAAAATCTCTATGATTAAGGTGAAGAGAAAGGGGGACATAGGGTCCCCTTGGCGAATGCCCCTCCCACTCGAAAAGAAGCCATGAAGTTCACCATTTATGGAGACCGAGAACTTAACCGAGGTAACACATTCCATGATCAACTTCACAAAATAATCCGAGAATCCAAAGGCTAGCAAGACAGTTTTCAAAAATCCCAAGACACCATGTCATATGCTTTCTAGAAATCAACTTTAATGACACATTTAGGCGAGTAAGGCTCATGATGGAACCCACTGAAAAGCTCTTGAGCAACCAGAATATTATCAGCAATTCTGCGGCCTTTGATGAAGGCATTCTGGTTAGCACTAATAACATGTGGAAGCACTGAAGCAATACTGTTAGCAAGAATTTTTGTGATGCACTTATAAATTGTGTTGCAACAAGAAATGGGTCTGAAGTCCTTTATAGATTCAGCATTACAGACTTTCGGAATGAGAGCAAGGATTGTAGTATTCATCTCCTTTAGTAAAGAACCAGTAAGAAAAAAATCCTTCACCGCAGATATAACCGAGCAGCCAACAATATCCCACGACGATTTGAAGAATTCCACATTAAAGCCGTCAGGTCCCGAGGCCTTCCCAGTAGCCAACGAGAAGAAAGTGTTGCGAATCTCATCCTCGGACACAGGCCTGGAAACAAACTGGATATGATCAGTAGTAAGAGGCTTAGAAATCACAGATCATACCTCTTGTATGGACGGTAAATCCCTGAGCTGGGCAGGAGCAAAAGACTCTTGAAAATAAGCAGCAATGTGATGTTGAACCGTGGACATATCAGTGAGACGATGCCCATCATCATCAACAACAGAGAGGATTCTGTTGTGCATCTGTCTTTTCTTGACAAAATGATGAAAGTACTTAGTGTTACAATCACCCTCTTTAAGCCATTTCACTCGCGATTTTTGTTTGAAGAATAACTCTTCTTGCAACCGTAATTCCGAGAAGGCTTTCAGTCTTAATTTTTCCTATTCGGCCAAATCTCTATTCCAAGAGTCCAGTTGTAGAGCTTCTTGAACTTCAACCAGGTTCTTCCTCGCCTCGGAAGTACGACCAGAAATGTCCGAGAAAGAGTTCTTGTTAAGTTGTTTCAGCCGCCCCTTCAATATCTTGAGTTTACGATAAAGGCAGTACATAGGTGTGCCCATCATTTGGATATCCCAAACTTGAGTAACAATCGAAACAAAAGCAAGATTGCAGAACCACATGTTGAAAAACTTGAAAGGTTTCCTAGTCATAGGAGGAGGGGCAATTCGGATTGTCATGGGACAGTGATCCGAAACCCCTGGAGCAAGGAAAGTAGCTTCCGAGAATGAAAAGTCATCCCTCCATTTATCATTGATAAGAACTTGGTCTATTTTCCTCAGCTTGCGCTGCTGCCCCGCAGTAGTAGACCACGTATATCTGAAGCCGGTGTATCGTAAGTCTTCAAGGCCGGCCCGAGACATGAATTGGCCAAATTCGTCGAAAGCCGAGATCCAAGAGTTAGAGCTACCAACCCTATCAGAGGCATCCCTAGTAGCGTTGAAATCCCCAGCAATAACCCAAGGGGAGTCTACAAGATCAGTACTGATATTTTCCAAAGCAGACCACAACAACCTTCTACTGACGAAAGAATGACCAGCATACACCACCGAAATATAACAGCCGATATTTAAGGACAAAAAATAGAAGCGAGCATGAATGAATTGGTCAGAAGCCGAAATAACAGTGAGGTCTGCAATCAAAGGATCCCATCCAATCCATATCATTCCCCTATGAGAGTCGTAGTAGTTAGCTATCCACTTCCAGTTCGGGAACAAAGCCAAAGACATGTTATGAAACACATCCATGGGCACTTTCGTTTCCAAGATACCGACACAACATAGGTTATTCACCTTAACAAAATTATGAACTTCCGCTTGTTTGAGGGAGGCCATAAGGCCCCTGATATTCCACACTCCTATAAACATATTTACAAGGGAGAGGAAAGGGGTTACCATTTGCTGTGGCCTCTTTTTTTTTTTCTTGGGAGGAGGTTTAGCCTTCGTACCAATGCTAGTTGTGCCTACCTGGGGATTGGTGTGCATTTCTGCTACCGAGGATGCCAACACCAACTTCGACAAGTTAGTTTTTCTCCCAGAGGTTGGGTCTATTCTGTTCGAATTTCTCAGCTGAACAATTGGCGAAAGGAGATCTTCATCTTCTTCGCTTCCCACATTGCTAATAGAGTCCTCAATGTCATCATCCAAGGTAGACGACGATACCACAGCTTCACTAGAATCATCCGAGTGCAAAGGACTATCATGATTCACTCTCCCAGCCGGAATGAACAAAGGATTCTGAGAAACTTCACAAAGCCCTGCAACATTTTGTTGTTTCTTTTGCAAGGTAGCCACTCTAGAGGCTTGCTTCTTCGGCCGAGAATTCCTCCGTTCAACTATCTTCCATCCCTCCTCGGCCTGAGTAGGAACTTGAGTAGGGACTTGGGCTGTTTCAAGGACGACGTCCATTACTGCATGTGTCTGGGAGTTCACCTGCTGGATAGGCGATGTGTTTGTAGCATCAACCTAACTGGGCTGAGGGCATTCGTGACCAAACGTGCCACATTTTGCACAAGAAATAGGTTTCCACTCACACTCAAGCAGATAGAGTGAATCACCCCCGTATCTAGGATCACATCAACAGATTCAGGCAGCGGCGAATTTGCTTGTTTTTCCATACACACTCGAGCAAATGAGATCATCTTCAAGCTAGCTGTATGGAGATCAACGTGCAATGGTTTCCCGATCGCACTAGCAATCAAGCATATTGCATGAGCCGACCACATAGAGTAAGGGATCGATTTTAATCTAATCCATATGGGAAGGGAAACGTGCTGGTCTTTCTTTAGTATCAAATGCGAGTGCCATTGCTGCAAGATGAGTGGAACTCTAGCCACAGTAATATGTCCACTATCCAATATTTTTCTACGGTAATCAGCATCAGGGATATTGAAAAAGAAAAAACCATCATCATTAGCCATGATCTCCATAACCTGTGAGCCCCATATGTGTTTAACTGCAGTTTCTATAGCCTTATATGAGACCTTCCTGCCTACATAGTAACCCACAAGACAATTCTTCCATTTCGGATGTGCTTCTTCTAGTATCGCGTTCGAGATACGAACTAGAGGTCTACCATTAACTATCTCAGGGGAGAAATAGGATAGAGCATACCATTTTTTAGCCGATTTGGCAACAGCTTGTTGACACTTGATTTTTAGCTATTTTTATTTTTAAAGTTTTTTAGAAAATCCATAAAAATTTAGAAAATTGAAAAATCAACTTTGAGGACCTTAGTCTAGCCTAGGGAATCAATTTTTGAGCAAAAAATAATTTTTCATATTTTTCTCATTTTTTAATATTTTTCGTATATTAGGAAAATACCCAAAAAATCAAGAAAAACAGAATTTTTTGCCACAAAAATAGGGAAAAATATTCAGTATTTCTATTTTAAATCCCTTTTCATGTTAACCATCACAAATTTGAAAAATCCAATTCGGGGTCATGTATTCCTTCACGAGCATAATCTCGAATCGGCCTAAAAAAATCAAATTTGAGTCAATTTATTTTTATTTTTCACTTTTAGGAGTTATGACATTGTCCTATAATAGTCCAAAGTTTCATATTGGCCCAATTGTACCCGGAGTGTCTCAATTTTGCAAAAGGGCCTTAGTCGAATTTTGCATTTTTCAATTTAGCCCCTAAGTTAACCAAAAATGAAATTAAAATTTTTCCGGGACTACCCATGAAAATCAAAATCCATCACCCTATACATTTTAGCATTTTAAATCTGTTGATGAGAGTATTTTGGTCCATTTTGGCCGTTTAGGCTTTGGAATGCTCAAAATTCGATTTCGGGTCAAACTTACAATTTGGGGTTTTTGTGCAATTTCAATTGAATTTTTCATGAAAACCACATTTTCAAATGTGATTCATCATGGGAAATCTATTTATGGCCTCAATTTCACCAAAAAAGGTCTAATTGTAGCTCAATTTGGCATTTTTTCGGCCGGTCGGATTGTCGGGTCGGGCCGATCCGACCCATGACCCGGCCACTATTCTCCTTCTTCCTCTCATGATGCACACGTGAAGGATGGGCAGAGGGGGAAGCTTTTGTTGGAAGAAAATGGGGAACAAAGGGAAGAAAAGAAGATAAGGGAGAGGTTTTTGAGTCTTTTTAGTGGTTGAATGTGGAAGTCCCAAGCGAGTGGAGTCCCCCAGGCGCCAGAGTTCATCAGGGAAGTGTCGGGGAAAAGCAAAAAAAAAAAGGGAAGAAAAGAGAGAGACGGGCTGGTTTTTAGGGGGGAGTTCGAAGTTGGCCAAGAGGGGGTTTTCGGGAGCGGTTTCAGAGTACACCGAGGAGCTTCACGAGCGACCACCACCCAAACAAGATACACCTACACACCATCTACCCACCGAGCCATCATCGACGTCCATCCGCCACCTGAGTTGCCGGAAAAGGTAATGCAAATACCCCTCCACGACTATCTTTCTCTGGTTTGAGCCTTTTGCCTGCACCTAACATGTTTGATGAAATACCTCGAGTAGTTCAAACCCCCGACTTTGAGCCTGTTTTTCGTGGTGATTTCACGTGATATTCTATCGTTTCTTTGCTCAAATGCATTCTATTTATGTAGATCTTCGTTTTGATATGTTGTGCTACTCCTGGTTACCACCAAGGTGTGAGATATGCTCTTCCAAAGTTGTCTCATTAGTTTGATTAGAATCTGGAAATTCAGCCTGGAAATTTTGCCTAAGTGTTGGAATCAGTTCAACTTGCTTACTTCGTGCTCATTTTTCATTATCTTACCATGAGTATTTTTGGGAGATTCTTGATTGATTATGTTCCTGGTACATAGTAGAACATGTACATATCCTCGGTTGCCCTTGGTTCAATCTTTGAGGATAGTTACGAGGTCGGGAATACCCCATGTTGGCCTGGTTTGCCTTTTTGCATGATTTGGTTTTATTTGATTCTGGGGTCAAACGAGACCAAACAGACCGTGCTTATACATGCCTACATGCTTATTACCTCTCCCTTGTAGTATTTCGTGCTTTGGTTTCATGTGTAAACCCCCGAAAGCATGTTTTCTAACAATGCACATGACGTGTTCGATGAAATGCCTCGGGTGGTTCAAACCCCCGACTTTGAACCTATTTTTCGTGGAGATTTCATGTGATATTTGGTCGTTTTCTTGCTCAAATGCATTCTACATATGTAGATTTTCATTTTGATATGTTGTGCTGCTCCTGGTTACCACCGAGGTGCGAGATATGCTCTTCCAAAGTTGCCTTATTAGTCTGATTATGATCTGGAAATTCAGCCTGGAAATTTTGCCTAAGTGTTGGAATCAGTTCAACTTGCTTACTTCGTGCTCATTTTTCATTATCTTACCATAAGTATTTTTGGGAGATTCTTGATTGATTGTGTTCCCGGTACGTAGTAGAATACGTATATATTCTCGGTTGCCCTTGGTTCGATCTGTGAAGATAGTTACGAGGTCGGGAATACCCCATGTTGGCCTGATTTTCGCCCTGATTGAGTCCAAAATAGCCCAAACCCCCGACTTTCGGGGCGATTTTCTCTCTCATCTCGTATACGTTTTGGGTCATTTTTGTTTCATTTTGTTCATAATATATGGCTTTCGTGTTGGTATATTTCTTTGCCATTTTTTGTAAACGAAGGCCAAGTTATGAGTCCAAGAAAATGCCTCAGTGAGCTGAAAAGCTAGGGGCAATTGCTGGTTTTTTTCTAAGTGTTGGGGGGCAGTGCGAAGGGGCCTGTTCGTGGCCCGTTTTCAGCACGGTCGTGCATCCATTTTTCAAGCCGTGAAGTTTTCTTAAAACTACGATTCACCCTCTTTCGTACGGTATAAATGGCTCATCCTAATTTTGTTTGTGGACCAAGATACGGGGCTTCAAATATGCCTCAGTGAGCTTAGAAGCTAGAGGGAACCCCTGGTCATTTTTGGCTAAGTGTTTGAGCGGTGCGTGAAGGCTTCTTCCTGACATATTTTCTATGCGTGTATTTGGTCTCTTGCTCGAAAGTTTGGCATTTTGAAAACCTTGTGTTACGTAGTTCGTCCAACACTAAACGTTTTTCCAAAAAGGTCTACAAGATGGGAGATTTTCAAGCTTGAAAACAGGCGCACATCCTGTTTGTGCGTTTGGGTTCAAGCCCAGGTTCTTCGAGTTGCTCGGGTTCACACATTCGGGCGATCTTCCCTTGATTTTCCCACGCACGTTTCGTCATTTTATTACTTTCCACTATTCCTTGCATGTTGTAGTTTATACCGGTGTGTGTTTTTGATGCTGGGTTCTTTCGAGATACTCGAAAATAACACGTTAAAACCCCTTCACGAGCAACCTTTGTGACAAAAACAAAAACTAAGTCTGGTGAGGCAACCAACATCAGTTTTTCCCCATGTGTTTCAGTCATGTTTTGGTCCATTTCATTCATGTATCTTTGATCGATATCATTCCTGGTATGTTGTAGTTTGTATCGATGTATGGATTTCCCATTGAGTGGTCTCGAGGAGTCGGGAATTAGTGCGAGAAAACCCCCCGATTGACTATTTTATCGATAATGAGAATCCAAAAGAAAATCCAAAACTACGTCATTTTAGACCGTCCCGGGACCCATATGATCTGGGCCGAGCGTCTTCGAGAAGTGGGCCAGGTCGACCCAACTCGGCCAAAAAAAAAATCGAAAAATGATTTTTAAATCCCAAAAAATGGAAAATCCCCGGAAAATTCAAAAAACATTCAAAAAAATCCAGAAAAATTCCCAAAATTTGTGAAAATTAGGGAAAAGCCACATTCAACTGGTTTGACCTATTTTCATGATTTTGAATTCCCGAGCCTTTCAAAATGACCGTTTTGCCCCTCTGGTCAATCTGACCCAAATCATTCCAAATCACCCTCGAACTTAATTGGTGGTTTTTTTTGTCTTCTAAGACTCCCCTTTGTTCGTTTTGACTTGTTTTGATGTGATTTCTTTTTGAATCTATTCCTTAATTGTGCATTTATTTTCATGATTGTGATTGATAGAAAATATACTCCCATCTGCATGAATACCTTAGACTCTTAGAGCCTACCTTACCCAACTCCACCTGCATGAATTCCTTAGATCAGAAAAATCGCTCAACTTCGGTACCGAAAGGGCGTCAATGGCAACATTGGCGTAACTAAGTCCCCGATCCCAAATCTCTGGTTCCGTTAGAGTCGTGCGGCTACTCCTACCGTCCGACGAGGTTTCCGATCTACCTTCCCCAAAGATCGGTGGCGACTCCAAAAGCATGTACACGCTCGCACATGCCACCCGACCCACTTAAGGTCGAATCCGATAACCCGCCGCGATTTGGTATGGGCTTGGGAGGATCCGAGCTAAGCCTTTTTCGCTCTAAAGAGGCAACTTAGCAATCCACCAGCCGATCTCGCCGGAAAAACGAAGATTAGGTCGCGACACAGCTGCCCATGAGCGTTGCAAAGAGTTTTCCCCTTCAGGCGCAGGGATTGGACGGGGGTTTCTACTCCGAGAACGTCTCCCTTGGTGATACTGAGTTTCTTTACCAGCCAAGGAAGTTCCAGCCAAACCTGGAAAATTTCCAGAAGCAACATTCGAACGAGCAGCCACATCGGAGCCAGGGTTCTTACCAGCAGCCACCGTTGTCTAAACATTGGGGTTATTGACATTAGTGCCGAAGCTCACATTTGGGACATTCTCCATTCCTTGGCCAACCCTAGCCTTCCTAGCTTCCATGGATACCTTCCTCGGGACAGGCCGTATTGCTGGTTTAGGCGCCATCACAGATTACAGCAATTCCATTGGCGTAGAGTAGCAGAGCGAGATACTGGCAAGGCGATGACAGGGGCAAGGCGACCCCTTACTGACCCAGAAACAACCCAAACAAACCCACGATTGAATCGGAATCGCGTTTTGCACTGCTATTGCTACAGTACCACGAGGGAACTCAGATCTGTAATATCGGGCACGGGAGAGCGCGGGATCGAAATCCAACCGGTGAGACTCTAGAGGGGTGGGGAGCGACCCCAGACACGAAGGCACACCGGGATCCAACGGGTGGATCGCCGGCAATGTAGAGATTCCAGTCGGAACAGTACTAACACAAACAGTACCGGCGGGGCTCGCAATTGTTGTAGATGGTAAAATTGTTATTCCACTCCTTACCCAAAAAAAAAAAAATTGTTATTCCATTGATAACTTAGAAATAGTTACTCGCCTAATTGGAAAAAGTAAAATGAGTAGTAACATAAAACTAAGTTTATGGATGGTAAAATTTTTACTTCTTTGTAACTTCGACGCTTATCCACCCACTTGTCCGAGCGATAATCTACTGTTGGGTTTCTAGATTAGTATATTTGTTATTTCGTTGGTAACTTACCAGCACTTATGCACTCATATGTTATTAAAAAAAACCAAGTGGTAATCTATTATTAGGTTTTGTGAATGGGGAAACGTTGTTATTTCATTGATAACTTACAAATCTTACGTGCCCGCTCGTAAATCTAAAGTGGGATTCTACTGTTTGGTTTGTCAATGGTAAGTTGTTACTCTATTAGTGATTTATAACTAGTTGATTAGACTGAAAAATTTCCTATCACTGTTTACTTATTGTTGATATTTTAAATTTACTATTGATATAATGTATTTACCACATATAGAACGAATTCCATTTTTGCCGTAAACAAAACTTTAGAAATCAGTCCATCAAGGGAGCACAACTAAAACGACAATTGTGCGTTCTCCAGTCAAGTCAGATGATTTGCAGCAACAGTAGTCGTGACGAAGGATCAAGGGTAGCCAAAGTACTCATCGCTTGATCCCTGTCCATCTCGACATTTGCTCCGGTGGTCTCAGTCCACTCAGCTCGAATTACTTAGTCAAGTAGCTTGAGACAAAGGATACTTCATTCATTAGTTACCAAAGTTTAAACAAGGATGTATGCACAGCTAAATAGATTCTAGGTCGAGCAACCCAATTAGAGAGGAGAGCTTTCCTACGTTTAAGTTTTAGCAATCGGCCATTTGATTTGCTTTTTGCATGCAATGGGCCATCATCATGCTTTTGAATTGGACCAACCTAGGGGCTTCCACCGTTTCGTACGACGGTGCACCGATTGATTTTGCAAACCTAGTGACTATGATTCCTTTTGAATGGCCGTATAAACTAACATTTCGCGCCTTCCAATTAGACAAAAGATCCGTCCACGTTCAGCTTAAAGGAGCCATTTTTAGGTGATGACCAGCGGGCAAGTGCATCTTCTTTCTTCTTCAAGTTCGTACCTCTCGTTTGATTCCATCACACAAAACACTTGTTCATAGCAAACGCTGCCTCTAGAATTAGGTTCAGGTCCAGTCTCTGGTTTCAATATCAAGGCATGCCTTGATTTTCAAATCTCCCACAGTATGCTTGCGATTATTTCCCAAGAAGATGGTTTGTCATTTCGCTTCGTGACTTTCAATATCCATTGTTCAATTCTTGTAATCTCTTGACTTGTTATTGTAATATTCATGCTTGGGTCTAACCAGATTTCCCGTGTCCGTCAGCATAACCGGAAAAGGTACTCTACTGTCTTTGGGGCTTGCTAACAGAACGGGCACAGTGGGTTAGGTAGGGCCTTTCTCTTGAATAAATTTTCTCGAATGGGAAGTGTGTTCTGATTTTTTGTAATTTGTGGTTGGTTAGTGGGGGTGATTCTGTGATAGGCCCTTTTAACTGAGTAGCAACCTGATTTGGTGTCCAATCCATTCAATCTCATCCTCCTTTGGATTACAACTGGATCACCATGACTTCTTTCATTGTATTTTCCTTAAAAGGGCTGTTTAACCTTTGCTCATCCCAGCAACTTTCTTGTCAGTTAATCGACTCCTCCACGAGTTAGGGACCTTCACTAGAGATGTCAAGCGGGTGGATCGAGTCAAATTGAATATGATTCGATTCATATTGACCTATTTTCGTACAATACAAATTTGACGACCTCTATCCGATCCAACCCAACACATACCCAATCCAATTTGTATTAATTAAATACTTATATATTTAACCAAATCATGAAATATTTATTTCTTATAATTTATTAATAAAAATGATATTGCTAAAATACTTTCATGCAATTATAATTTTTTAATTTTTAAAAAAATTTAAAATTTTCTATAAATAATTTTTTATTATTCCCCTTTGCCCACCACCTCTGTGTCGCTGACCACCGCCTACCATCGCCTCCAACCACCACTTGCCCCTACCTGCTGCTCACCACCGCCATCTGTCGCCTACCACCCCCACCACTGCCTGTTACAGACCACTGCTTAACCCTGTCCACTGCCTGCCACCGTCATCTACCTACCATATCCATCTTTGCCCGTCGCTCGCCACCTTCGCACTATCCCCCACCCATCATCACCCACAGTTAGGTCGCTGTCTCCGGTCGGGGGCAGCAGCGACAACAGACGGAGGTGGCAGGCGGCGGTCATGGGCGATGGCAATCTTTATGTGGAATTTGGAGTAGTTGATTAATTTCTCTATCTTGCTTTATGATGCTTGCAGGCTCTAGGCTACTGACTACCGCATCTAACGCCGATGATTACCTTAAGTGACCTCTCTCTATCATCTTAATTTATAATATTCTTGGGGAAAAAAAAAAGTTGGATGTTCTAAGCCAAATTTTTTGTCAATCAAGCAGGGTCGTGCATGGAAGATTGCCATACCACTTGATCAAGGCCGACTCGCAGCTGCGTAATCTCTTATGCAACATCCCTCGGACAAGAGGACTGCTTCGACCAAATCATGTGCTTGGAGACGATGAACCCCAACCTCTTCGAGTCCACTCGCCCCGACAAGTTCCCATTTGTTTTGAACCCGTTGCTAAAGGTAAGACAGAGAAATCAATCAACTGCTCCAACCGTCGACCCAAGATTGCGACCTGGCAAATGGAGAAGGGCTGCAGGTAGTAGCGACGACCGGTGGTGGTGGTGGTGGTGGTGGTGGGAGGCTAGCAATGGGCAGTAACAACGTTCCAAAATAGCTTTTACAATAGGTAGTAACAACGTTCCAAAAAAGCTTTTACTTTTTTTAATTTTATTTTTTTCTTACTTATAATTAAAAAATTAAAATATATATAAATTAATATAATTAATGCCCATTTATAAGTGATGCTTGGAAATGTTGACACTTGATTTTTGGCCATTTTTATTTTTAGAAAATTCTAAAAAAATCCATAAAAATCCATAAAATTGAAAAATCAACTTTTGGGACCTTGGCCAAGCCTAGGAAATCAATTTTGACCAAAAAATAACTTTTCATATTTTCAGTATTTTCCTGCATTTTATATTCAAAAATTCATTAAAAGAATCAAGAAAAAAATGATAAAATTGCAAAATCAACTTTGGAAGCCTTGGCCAAGCCTAAGAAATCATTTATGAATAAAAAATTAATTTTCCTTATTTTTCTCAATTTTTAATATTTTCATAACTTAGAAAAAATAGTCGAAAATTAGTTTAAAAAATGGAATTTGAGGCCATAAAAATACAAAAAAAAATAATCAATATTTTAATTTTAATTTTCTCTTCACTTTGGCTGAAGAAATTTTGAAAAAATCAATATGGAATATGGATTTACTTTGTTAATCTCATTTTCAAATTAATTGAAAAAAAAAATCTAGAAATTTCATTTCAGCCCTGTAATCTTCCCTTTTTGCATTTCTGGAGTCGTGTCATCCCCCTCTATTTTTCAAAATTACAATCCAGTCCAAATGTCCACGGGATTGTCAAATTTCGCTAAAAGGGACCAAAATACAATTTGGACTTTTGCAAATTAGTTTCCAAAAACACTTAAAATGCAATTAAGACTTTTCCAAGGGCCGAATAAAAAATTAGCACACGTCACCCCCTAGTTTTTGACCTGCTGAATTCATTGGTGACATTATTTTTTGCAAATAAGGCCATCTAAAGCTTGTTTTTTGCAAAATGGTCCTTCGGGTCAATCCTTAATTGAGGGAATTTTCATTATTTTGAAATCAAATAAACCCCTAAGCTTGGTTCTTGAATGTTATTGATATCATAGAATCTGATTTTCAGTTCAATTTGGTGTTTCATGGACATCTGAGCGCCTAATTCGAAAGATATTTGAAATCGGGTCAAATTGGGTCGACTTGACCCGACCCTATCAACCCAGATCTTCATCCCAAATTCATAGAATAGTCTATGAAAGACCTCTGAGGAGCAAAATATATTTAGGGAAAGAGCATTTTCTATGGATTCTTGAGGTATAAAAAGGGGATTCGAGGTCAGTTAGAGGGGGGAACTCATTCGGTTACACATACACAAAAGAGAACGCTACAGAGAGACAGAGAGAGAAGGGGGGGCTCGCTGAGACTTTTGCATCGTCGCCATTGGAAAGGAAGCCGAGAGCTTCGAAGGCTGCTCCACCGCGATCCAGGCTACATCAAGCCTTGTTGTCGCCATCCCTAGCCTCCCGACAGTCCAAGCAATCCATTGAACTCCACCGTTCGTCGTTTCATCGCCGAAAGAGGTATGTACCATGTTGGAGCTCAAGCTCGGTCGTCAATGGCCGAACTTTATTTACTTTTTCTTTCGGTTTGAAATTGAGTTCAATCAACTCCTCAAATCATATGTTAGATTTGGTTTCAGAGATTTATTCTATTTGGGGAGTCCATGATGTTGTTGCCTTAGCATATTATTTGCCATCTCATGAAGATGCTAAAATGACGTCAATTTTGAATTCTTATTTACTAAGCTTGACATCATTTTCTAAGATACACATCGTTTGTGAGATTTCTTTTATTCCTTTGTTGTAGTTAAGGATAAAGAGCAAACGCTATTAAGCATGTGTCCCTGCCTCAATTGTTTGTGCAAATATTTTTATAGGCCTAATGGCATGGTGAATTGTGGTGATCAACATAAGCATATATATGAGAGAGCAATGGAAAAGGTTGAGCAAGTTAAAGTGAGCGAAGGAAGTGCGATCGTCACTTACCTCTTGGAGGGTCCGAGGTGTAGGTATTTAGGGTTTTCTGACGCATTGCTTTTTATTTTTGCTAAGGATTTTTCCCTATGTCTTAAAACAATTGGGAATGTTCTAAAATTGTCTGTTGTGCAGTGGTAAAACTGTTTTGGCAGCTATAGTCGGCATTGATAGTGATTTTTCATATGTTAAAATTGTAATGTTCTGCTCCATACTATGCTTTCTTTGAGTAATCATACTTCTTTGTGCATCAAGTTTTAGTTTTTGACTTTCTTTTGGATGCTTAGGTCTCGACAGAAACTATGATTGAACTAATAAATGAGAGCTCCATATGTGCACAAATTGTGAAGGTTTGTGACCTGCATATCTGGTTGATTAATGTCGCGACCCTCTAAAAATATTTTTATTAATTCTAGGGGTTAACGGATTATTAGGTTAATTAGATTTGACTAACCTAATGCGGACCCTCCCAAGCCCTACCGAATCGCAACTTTGGTTTTTGTTTAAATGATTTTGAAATTTGGAGTCGCCACTAATCGTTCTTGGTAGGTCGATTAGAAACCTAAATAAATTAGCGGGAGAACTAATTTATTCCTGCGAACCAGAGATTATGAGCTCGGGGACTTGGTTACACTAGTTAATTAAAACTAATGCCCTTTCGGTACCTTAATTTCATGGATATCCTAATCCGACAACTCAGGCTTGGTTTATTCCTAAAGCTCTAGTAGGGTATTCTCTTTTGTGTTTTCACTTTTTAAATAGGATGCATGGATGGTATATATGTTTATTTGTTATATTTTTTTAAGTGTTAAAGATTCCCTGAAGCCGAAAGAGGGAGTGTGTTAACGACTTCTGTGCAGTATTACGACCTACTCATCTTTTGGGTCTGATGATTCAAAAATTAAATTATAGGAAGTACATGACAGTGAATAAACACCTCCAATGGGAGGCCTAGCATTGGCTTGGCTCTTCCCTTTGGGATTTAAGGTACAGGTATTTAAGTTGCAAGTATTTAAATTACTGTAAGTAAAAACCTCCAATGGGAGGCTAAGCATTGGCTTGGCTCTTCCCTTTGGGATTTAAGGTACAGGTATTTAAGTTGCAGGTATTTAACTACTGTAAGTAAAAACCTCCAATGGGAGGCTAAACATTGGCTTGGCTCTTCCCTTTGGGATTTAAGGTACAGGTATTTAAGTTGCAGGTATTTAACTACTGTAAGTAAAAACCTCCAATGGGAGGCTAAGCATTGGCTTGGCTCTTCCCTTTGGGATTTAAGGTACAGGTATTTAAGTTGTAGGTATTTAACTACTGTAAGTAAAAACCTCCAATGGGAGGCTAAGCATTGGCTTGGCTCTTCCCTTTGGGATTTAAGGTGCAGGTATTTAACAACTGTAAGTAAAAACCTCCAATGGGAGGCTAAGCATTGGCTTGGCTCTTCCCTTTGGGATTTAAGGTGCAGGTATTTAAGTTGCAGGTATTTAACTACTATAAGTAAAAACCTCCAATGGGAGGCTAAGCATTGGCTTGGCTCTTCCCTTTGGGATTTATGGTGCAGGTATTTAAATTGCGGATGGACTTTGTCCTCTCCATTTTGGGGTATGAATTTTTTAAAATGAAATACAACGAATTGATTCAACAATTTGAAATTTGTGCGCGCTTGAGGACTCCTCCAAGCCGATTTTGTGCTTCCATAGGATTGACCATTGATATAGAGCTGCGGCTTCCTGACATAAAATAGAGTGAAGTGTTAGTATACAAAATATGTACTAATCTGCACCTAAAACCAGAAGAGTAGAAAGAGTACTTATCTCCCATTTTTTTGGGAGGGATTTCTATAATTGATTTTCGCTCTCTATGTTCCCAATATAGAGAGTTTCTTTTGAATTAAGATGGATTTTTAGTCACAGATCAGTTGAGAAATCGGTGGATAGCTTAGGAGCTTGTCTGGGCCGATTTTTGCATCTCGACGAGATTTTTGCTGTTGACGTAGAGATATCCTTCTCCTGACATAAAATATGGAAGAAAAAGGAGAGGGAGAAAGTGTATACAATTTGTGCTAATTTGCGAGTAAAACCATAAATAAATGAATAAATAAAAACACTTAGCTTAAATTTGTTTGCTCGTTGACGAGGATGAACTCTTGATTTATATTGATCGATGAAGGAATTTGTGATGATAACCCCTAGCTTTAAACTCCCATCATCTTCAAAATTCTCTCTCTTTTGGTATTTTCTTTCTCTCAAAATTTTCTTCAATCTCCCAAAACTCTCTCAAACATCCAAAAATTTCTCTCAAAAAAATTCTCCCAAACACTTCAAATTTTCTCTCTCAAGAAAGAATCCTTTCTCAAGCTCACTTCTTCCTCCTTTTATAACCTACTCATCTATCTCCCATTCTAATTTTTCCACTAACTCTATCTCCCATTCTAATTTCTCCACTAACTCTTCTTCATTTTCATCTTCCATTCTCCATCTCTATCTCACATTCTAATCTCTCCACTAACTCTTCTTCATCTTCATCTTCCCTTCTCCATATTTATCTCCCATTCTAATTTCTCCACTAACTCTTCTTAATCTCCATCTTCCCTTCTCTATTCTTATCTTCCATTCTAATTTCTCTACTAACTCTTCTTCATCTCCATCTTCCCTTCTCTATTCTTATCTTATTTTCTCCATCCATTCTTCTCCAACTTCTCTTCTTCATCTCCTCTTCTTCATCTTCCCTTCTCTATTCTAATTTATCCACTAACTCTTCTTTTTATTATTTGTAAAATAATCCTTCAAGAGTTAGGTATTTGCACTATAGTCCTTGAATTTTAAGTATTTACAATTCAGTCCCTGAAAAAAATATATTTCTTTAAGTCCAAATCTCCTCACAATTTTTGACACACCAAAATTTACCACATGTCAAATTTAAGCTCATTTCTTGTCGCTGAAAATAATGTATAATTTAATTAAAGCCCTTTTGCAAAATTAAGTCATTCTAGGTATAATTGGGCCAAGATGAAAATTTAAAATATTAGAAGACAATGTCACAACTCATAAAAAGTGAAAGTTAAAATAAGTTGACTCAAATTAAATTTTTTTAGGCCCGATTCAAGATTATACTCGTGAAGGAACACGTGACTCGAATTGGATTTTTCTGAATTTGCGATGGCCAATATGAAAATAGATTTAAAATAAAAATATTAACTATCTTTGTGTATTTTTTGGCCTCAAATGTTATTTTTCCAAAATTTTCAAATATTTTTGTATTTTTTTAAAAAAAAATTTAAAATATATATAATATGAAAAATTATTTTTTGGTCAAAATTCGTTACCTAGGCTTGGCTAAGGTTCCTAAAGTTGATTTTTCAATTTTATGAATTTTTATGGATTTTCTATTAATTTTTGAAAATAAATAAATACAAAATACGTAAAAATACTGAAAATATGAAAAATCATTTTTTGGTCAAAATTGGTTCCCTAGGCTTGGCTAAGGTCCCCAAAGTTGATTTTTCAATTTTATGAATTTTTATGGATTTTTTATTACTTTAGTAATAGAAAAAATGATTAAAAATCAGGTGTCAACAGCTGCCCCTCTTTGAAAGGAAGCTCGGTAGAGGTTCATTTCAAAGACGAGATGACACCTGGATTCTTATCGACTCAATACAAGGAAATAAAAAGAGTCGTGACATGATTGTTCCACTGAAAATGAAATGAGAACCTAAGGATTCGTTATATAAAAAAACTTTAGGGTGGTTGAACTTGAACCCGTATGGTGGATCAACCCATGGTAGATTCCTAATAAAAGGATTCTACTGATTAAAAATTGAATTAAAATTTGACCCGTATGGTGGGTCATACCATTTGACCCGTATGGTGGGTCGTACCATGGTAGATTCCTAATAAAAGGATTCTACTGATTAAATTTTGATTGAGATTTGACCCGTATGGTAGGTCACCACATGGAGATACCTGTAAGAAGGACTTGGTGCCTGTAGAAAGGACTTGGTGCCAGTAAAAAGGACTTGGTGCTTTGCCTGTAAGAAGAACTTTGTGCCTGTAAGAAGGACTTGCTTTGCCTGTAAGAAGGACTTGATTTGCCTGTAAGAAGGACTTTGTTTGCCTGTAAGAAGGACTTTGTTTTGCCTGTAAGAAGGACTTACTTTGCCTGTAAGAAGGACTTTGTGCCTGTAAGAAGGACTTGATTTGCCTGTAAGAAGGACTTTGTTTGCCTGCAAGAAGGACTTTATGCCTGTAAGAAGGACTTGATTTGCCTGTAAGAAGGACTTTATGCCTGTAAGAAGGACTTTGTGCCTGAAAGAATGACTTGATTTGCCTGTAAGAAGGACTTTGTGCCTGTAAGAAGGACTTTGTGCCTGTAAGAAGGACTTGATTTTCCTGTAAGAAGGACTTTGTGCCTGTAAGAAGGACTTGGTTTGCCTGTAAGAAGGACTTAGTTTGCCTATAAGAAGGACTTGGTGCCTATAAGAAGGACTTGGTTTGCCTGTAAGAAGGACTTGTTTTGCCTGTAAGAAGGACTTTATGCCTGGAAGAAGGACTTGATTTGCCTGTAAGAAGGACTTGTTTTGCCTGTAAGAAGGACTTGTTTTGCCTGTAAGAAGGACTTGATTTGCCTGTAAGAAGGACTTTGTGCCTGTAAGAAGGACTTGTTTTGCCTGTAAGAAGGACTTGATTTGCCTGTAAGAAGGACTTTGTGCCTGTAAGAAGGACTTGTTTTGCCTGTAAGAAGGACTTGATTTGCCTGTAAGAAGGACTTTGTGCCTATAAGAAGGACTTGATTTGCCTGTAAGAAGGACTTGGTTTGCCTGTAAGAAGGACTTATTTTGCCTGTAAGAAGGACTTGGTGTACCTCAAAGGGTGCCATTCTGGAATCTGGAAAGATCAGGAATCCTGCAGAAGCTCAAACCCAAATTATATTATCCTGTCGCTTTAGGAATAAACCAAAGAGGCAGAGATCAAAAGGTCTCGAATATTTCTGTCCTTGAGACAAATCATGCTTTATTGAAGAAGGTGGATACCTGTATGTACCGCAATGGATTCGAGTACCACAACAACCGTCAGAATTCATTCTCTTGAAAGGTTCAGGTTGAAGATATACTTACCTGAGAATTTGGAAGAAATGCTTGGTGGCTTCTCGACAACCAGGCTTGTTCATTCAATAATCGCTGAATGAATTTCAAGACTTTGGAAGGTAGTTTGAACATTGGGAATGTGTTGCCTGTCAGGCAGTATCAGAGGTAACATGTGCAAGCATTTTCATCAATGAGTTGATCGGTTCATGTAAAACTATTCAACCAAGTCGGCAATGATTAGAAGTAGTCTGTGTGATAACTCATGATGCAATCAATCCAAATATGGATCATGCAAAACTATTCTGTCAAGCTTGCATTACCAATTCTGTTTAAGGAGGTTCTCATAGTATGAACGCCTCGAATGTAATCTGAATGGGGGACTTCAATCCGAAAGGGCCTTCTCTCACTCTGGGGAAAGGCTGTTTATCTGTAAATTAAAATGTTAGACTTGCGTGGAAATGGTTTGCCTTTCCTCATCCTGTCATGCCCCATTCTGCACATTTGATGTCTCCTGTGCAGTTTATGCTCTAAGTTGGAGTTGGTAAGTTAAACACACGGAATAGTCATACATAATTCATGAACTGTGTAAGCACAATGCAGATGTGACAATTTTTTAGCATTACGTGTGTTTATATAATGTGCAAATATGGGCGGATTTAAATTGCCCCTGGTATGTGGGCGGACCGAACAAATTGGGAAGCCTACTCCTTATGTCGAGGGGTGGTTCGTCTCAAACTTTGTCTCTACGTGATGAAGCATATGGGTGAAGGAGCATTTCGGTTTGTTTAATGACAGCGACCGCCACGGTTTAGCGGTTGAATGCCCCTGTAAAAAGCAGAGAAATTATTCTCGAAATCAAACGAGATAAGGAAGACATATTTGCTTTTTCGCTTCAGAGCTTGTGATCAATTTGCCCCATTTTTCACCAGAATAGATCTTGTCAGATGATCATAATTTTCTTTTGGATTTGTCTCCTTCAACATGTTAAATGTTAGTGTAAATATTTCTTGTAAAAAGAAAAAGAGACATATCATCCAGTATTAAAAGGGATAAATTGAAAACGATACTGATTTACCCTTCATCTTGAATGTCTTGCACGAGTCTTTTACCAGTTTTGTTGGATTGAATTTTCCTCGACTTTTGTTGGGCGCCTCACCATTATGGGAAGACTATGGTAAAATACTGACTTTGATATTACTCGTCGAGTATTCCTGTTTGTAAAAAAAGAAATGCACAAAAAGTTGTTTTATTTATTTATAATACATACAACATTCCCCACCCTTGGGGATCGAACTCGGAATATTTCGGACCTACTGTCATCCCCCATACCATTCGGTCCATTGGACCGTAGGTGTCCATGGGGCTTTCTTTTCAAGGGTTAATCCTTGGGGATAACGCAGCCCTGTTGTATCACCTTGGGCCATGTTACGGTATTTCTCGAGGTAATTTGCAATCCCTGTTAAGAATGGAATAAGACAATTCAAGACTTGAGATGATTATGTGCACATTAGAACGATACAGAATTACCAATTTCTGAGATTGTTCGCGTCTTTCGCTTGTACTTTCCTTTGTCCGAAGCTGTCTATCCAGTGGTAATGCCCATGAGTTGATTTGCCCCCAAATTTTATCCAACCTGTATTCGGATATGATTGCGTTCTCGGGTCGATTTGCAATTTCCTGAGAATAGAAGGGGCTTAATTTTAAAACTTGGAGCAACTAAGGGTAAATTGAAACGATACGGAGTTACCCTTCAGGTTTATGCAGATTTTCACTCGCCATCAATTCGTCGCGAGGTTGGTGAGGTAGCGGATTCGAGCATTTAATAGGGGGAAGTCGGATTATTACTCCTTGCTTTTACACATTCACAAAAGCAGAAAAACACATCACGCAAGGAAATAAAACACATTCACTCATTCAGGATTAGTTCCGCTTCCTCTGCAGGCTCTCCCATGATCAGCTGGCTTCATCCCAAATTAGGTATGCATCGGCCATATTGAAGGTCTCGTGGTCACTGGCTGAACAAGTGCATCACAGTCCCGATGCTTTACCGATATCAAATTGGTTGATTATGGCGAAAAGATCATCGTCAATGTCCGCTTGGTGGTGATCTGTCCCTTCTTCCTCGGGAGGTATTGATGCTGATCCAGTATCATTGGTCCTTTTGTACCCTCCTCCAACAGAACTTGATCCTGTTATAAACTGGTCTAACTCACCTCTTAAACGTGCATTTTCGATCCTCAGATCATACATTTCATCGAGGGTGAGGAGGAGGCTATTGCAGTTGGGGCAGGTGGCGGAGTCAAAAGTCTCTTTATACATCTTGTTTTCCGCTCGGAGGTTTTCATTTTCAACTCTTAGAAACTCGGCTTCGTTGTGCTCATGACGAGCCTTCATTCGGGTTCGCCTATTTTGAAACCAGAACTTGATTTGCAAAGGTTCAAGTCCTAACTCTTGACTCAGTTCCATTTTCTGTTTGCCGTCTGGCATAGGGCATGTTCTGAAGAAATCCTCAAGCCTTTGTACCTGCTCCTTAGTATGGCGACGGTAACGCTTCTTTTGACCCCTACCGTTATTGTCCTTATCTTTACTGAGATTTTGGACGTCGTCGGCGGAAGAGCCAGGCTCCATAGGCTCGATCCCAAACATGGCTTCGAACTCTTCCTCTCCCATATTCAGCAGGCAATGATAGCTCTCGGGAGTATTGGGTTGAGACATCTTTGATTTGGTTGATGATTTCTCAAGATTTGCTACTCGCTTCCAGTGTTTTCACTCTCTTTGAATTTTTCTGAGCGATTGCCTATGCCTTAAGACCCTCTTCCGAGCATGGCGTCTCTTTTAAAATTAAACGTGGGTTTAGCAACTGTATTGCTTCTTCCAAGGGTCCGGCCTTTCTCAATCCTCTTTTCTTATCGTGTCTCTTGCTCGGCTCGTCTCCTTCCATCTTTTCGTGATAGGGCCCCTTGTTGTTGTCTCCACCATCAATTTGCTGGCGAGTTCTTCAATAAAGACGAGTCGTATCTCTTTTCTGCCGAAAATGTCTTTGTCTCCCACTCAGCTTATTTTTTATCTTTTCTTTTTCAAAGTAGTGGCGTCCCGTTTAGCTTTGCCGTAGAGACGTCGGATTTGCTTGGCTGGAGATTGGAGACGAGTAGCGGAGGTGATACTGATAGGGAATGTTAGACAGGAAAATCTGGCCAGTAGAGACTTCCCCTGCAAAAATGAAAGAGAATGCGGCAGTATATGTTCTTCATATTCTAGAAAAATTGGAACGATACTGTTTTACCATTGTGTGTACTTCTATTGAATTTGAATTGAGGAAGTTCCTTCTTTCGGGTTGCCTTGGACCATCATCATTTTCTATGCCATCGGGTCCGTGGACCGGAGGGCTCCTTTAATTTGAAGGTTACCTTCGAGGCAAATGAGTCCTATCGCGTTCCATTGGGTCATTTCATTTTGCGACACTCTTGAGGCACTTTGCGATTCCCTGGGTGAGAATGGAACAAATCCAATTTAGCATTTTGCAACGATTGAGGGTAAATTGGAACGACACACAATTACCCGTCTTCAAGCTCGCCTGGGCATTTCACTTGAAATTTCCCTACGTGAGGCCATTCAACATTTCTCATTATGGCAGTCAGCGATGTTACCACAAATTGATCCGCCCTAAATCTAGCATAAAAAGGGATTCACGCATTCGACGGGATAAAAAAAATAAATAAATTGCCCCCTTGTCCCTGAATTAAATCGAGACACCTAGAAAGCTGGAAAATATCATACGCAGGGGAATTAAGCATGAAATAAAATGTGCACTTATTCAAGGTCAGTTCTGCCTCTCCTGTGGCTCTTCGATAATCAGCTAGTCTCGTGTTGGTTCGGGTGTGGATGATCGATGTTTGAGAGTCCCTACTCACTGGCTCCTGATCGCGGCTTGGGTCGTCTGTCAACCCTAAACTGGTTGACCAGGGTAGTAAGCTCATCATCTGGGTAATCTCTTGAACCTTCCAGCAACTAATGCTCGAATTGGGCATTGTTGTTGGCAAATGCTGGCGGTAGATTTCTCATTCTATCCTCGCCATGAGCAATTTGACTTCTCGTGCTGGAGCCTTCATCATTACTCGAGAAAATGTGGGGATCACCAACTGTCCTGCTGCCAAAAACTCCTTCCATTCGAGGATTAAAGAAGTGGAAGTGCTCAGGATAATTTCTTGTCTGATTCTCTGGATGCGCAGGCGCGCTGATCATGGGATGAATTCTAGCCACGGGTTGGTGCTCAGACCAAGGAGTCTGAATACACTGCCCCTGCGGTCTATACTCTTGAAGAGCATTAGGGTGATTCTGGGGGATACTTTGATTAACGCCTGGAGGATTGATGGCACGGCTACTGGCTTGGTTGATGATGGGAAGTGGCTCGCCCCATGCTAACCCGCAAAACTTATGGTGGCGAGGAGACTCGACATTCAGGCTTGGATCAGTCCCGCCTTGGTTTTCTTGATTCTGAGCTGCATTGTGTTCTCTCACCCTTTTTCTGTACTTCTGAAGATGACTCGAAACATTTGCTTTAGTGAGTCCCTCTACGTTCATAATTTCCAGTATATGTTGCGGCCGTGCCGAATCGATTCCTACCTGTTGAACTGCATTAACAAACATACGATGCAGATCGGGAGACCAACTCATCTTCTTTCTCCAGTTGCTTGGAACAAAATTGAAGGCTTGATGCTTGTTCTCATGGTCGTGCAATTGCTTCCTTACCACGTGCTGCCATATGTTTTGAAGCATCTGAACCCTAACTGGTTTCGTTACGACGTCTTGGGCCCCATTTAAGACAGCCTTCATTATGGCTTGCTGATCATCGCTTGCCGATATTACGAGGACTGGCATGTTTAATTTAGAATTGATGACTTCCAAGAGAGTGAAAACATCCATGTCAATCCCTACCATGGCGGTGAGGACGATATCAAACTGGTCACCACTCCTCCTTAATATCTCTAAGGCCTCTGTCGCCTTTGCTTGAGCTACAACCTTATACCGGCATTTTCTCAATACGGTAACAAGGATTGACAGAGAGACTGGATTACCGTCAATGGCCATGACCAGTAGACCCTCAGGGTAAGGAACTTCATTAGCTTCGACCAGGGTTGAACATGCGCCCGTTTCCCTAATGCTCGACATATTTCTGGATCTAGGACTGCCGACTCGAGACTGCCTCAGGATGTCTTCTTGGACTTGAGGGATCACGGGATCGTCGATGGTTTCTCGTAACAGGCTTTGAAAGCCGATGCTTTGATGGTGAAGGTTTTGAATTCCTCTCCCACGAGAACTCCTTCCTCTCTATCTTTCTCCTGCGAGTTCTTGCGAATGAACTCTCACTATCAAATGAGGACAAGTTCTCTCTCTGGCAATAGCAACGACTTCCCTCTTCACGGGCAGTGCTATTAGATTTTTCGAGGGAGAAAATCTGATATTCAGCTTTTGATCAAAGGGGAAATCCTTGTTTCTCGCTCAGTTCGTCTTCCTTTTTTCTTTTCGTGGTAGAGGGCCCTTGTCAAGATCTCCACCGTCGATTTACTGGCGGGTCCTCCAATGAAGACGAGTCGTATCTCCTTTTCTGCCGAAAATTTCTTTGTCTCCCACTCAGCTCGTTTTTTATTCTTTCTTTTTCAAAGTGGTGGCAGCCCGTCCAACTTTTCTGCAGAGACGTCGGGTCTGCTCAACTTGAGGTTGCCGCTTGACTGGAATTCGAGCCAGCGGGGGTGTTGCCGACAGAGAATGGTAGATAGAAAAAACTCGACCAATAAGGACTGCCCCTGTGAAATTATTATTTAAATTGAAGCAGATTATCACCTTCGCATTCCGATCATCTGCCTCGCCTCTCTCCTCCTTTCTTTCGTGATCTGCTTCAAAAATGGCCAATTCTCCTAACCATACCTTCTCCGCCGAAATCCTGGCTGGGTGGGAGAGACTCTACAATCTTCTTGGTAGAGGTTACGCTCATATAGCCCAAAACTCTACCGTTGAGGCTGAAATCCTCGGTTTATTCAGGACCCTAGACGCTGCTTCTGTTGAGGGTACCCAACTGGGGATGGAGTATCGGAACTTCCCGACCCTCTTCATTAATTTTCTGGCTGCCTATAACCGCGCTTATGAGACGGTCATTGTGACTGCCGTCGTGAAAGCTCGTTACCGAGACCGGCACGAGCGTCTGGAAATAGTCACATTTATGGCTGATAATCACAAGAAAGCCTTCAAGTTTGCCAATGATCAGCTTTCGTGGCTAGTTCGTGAGAGGGGAAAGTTGGTGGACCGTCTGGCCTTGGTCCGAACTTACGCCGAACAGGAGCCGAGCAATATTATGATGAGGTGCAAATGCGGTTGGCTACAGGAGAGACTTGATGACATTACGGCAGATATTGCTTTCGAGAGGGCGGCGATTTCGGACTTGGAGTTTGCTGTCGAGCATTACGAGGCCAGTATGGCCCAGGCTAAGGAGAAGCGCGATCGCCTCTTCTTTAGGCTCGCGGAGCTTGATCCTGAGAACGCCCGGTGCACCCGGAGCATCAACTGTTTGGAGAGTCAGTTGAGCTCCTTCGTAATGGTTATCAGGGCTCAGTTTGGCTTTACTTTTCCTCCCCAGTGAGCTGTTGTAATGCTCTTTGATGAATGGAATGAAAGAAAAGCTTCACGTGTTTTTTTTTGTTTAATTTTCCTGCTATCGTTTCTTCCGCATAGCATAACAGAACGATTTGAGGTACCGAAGATGTCGAGGCTTAATGTTTTTCTTGATGTTCTTGTTTAATTGCTCCAGACGATGATATCGAGAACATTGATGAAGGGTTCGGCGGTGGCCCCCACTATCCATCTTGAGATCACAAACAATAACACTATGACAACTCGATCAGTGCGCTGGTAATAAATCCGGCCACCTGTTGTGTGCCCACTTTTATCCATATTTTATTTCTTTCGGCGTCCACTTGCTCGTGTTGGTCGCCTGTAGCGTCGGGAGAAATTCCTGTGGGCCACGTTCATTAATAGAACCTCGGTCCTCTAAAGCCCTCCGCATGTTTCGGATAAGAGGAAATTTTAAGATCGGTCTCTGGTTGATTTAATCAGGTAAAGGTATTTGTTTCATGGGTTCTGATTATATAATCCATATTGTCTTTCAAAAGACGCGGGATCCTTCTGTCTGTCAAAGATGGACAGTGTTCGTTTGCCCCCCGGAATTAACGGTTGAAGCCTCGGTGTTTTTCGTCTTTTGGTATTTCTGAAGATGATTCTTGATATATTTTGAACTTAATTTTTACACCCGTCTAGGGTATCTAGAATCTCCCTGCAAAAGAAAATGATATAATTAGTATGCGACACAAGGAATGTCAGTCCATGACTCCTATATTAGTCCAATTTGATTTTTTCTATTTTATAGAGAAATCAGAAAAAAAAAATTCCCTTAGGAAGAAATGGGTTAATACAGAATTTTTTTGCAGATTTATTACTCTTTTTTTATTATTATTTTTTTAAGGAATGTGACAAAATCTCTTGACGTTTACTAAAATTTTTGAAGGAATTTCCTTTTTATCAGAATAAATTTTCAGAGGTAAATTTGTCAGGAAAATTTGATTTTTATTGAAGCAGGAAAGACATGACAGAAATCCTTTATTGGTTAACAAAATTCCCCCGAGACATTAGTCTAATTTTATTTAGAGAAAATTTTCTTAGAAAAACATGAGCAAATTTCTCGAAAAGAATTTTTGTTGCAAGTTTTTATAATTTGAAAGAATGTGATAAAATCACTTGATGTTTACCAAAGTTTTTTTTTTGAAGGAATTTTTCTTTTATCGAAATAAAATTTTAGAGGAAAATTTTTCAGGAAAATTTCATTTTTATTGAAGCAAGAAAAACATGACAAAAATCTCTTATTGGTCAATACAATTCCCCCGAGACATTAGTCTAATTTTATTTAGAGAAAATTTTCTTAGAAAAACATGAGCGAATTTCTCGAGAAGAATTTTCTTGCAAGTTTTTATAATTTGAAAAATGTGATAAAATCACTTGATGTCTACTAGAGTTTTTTTTTTGAGGGAATTTTTCTTTTTATTGAAATAAATTTTCAGAGGAAAATTTTTTCAGGAAAATTTCATTTTTATTGAAGCAATAAAAACATGACAAAAATCCCTTATTGGTTAATAAAATTCCCATGAAGGGATTTTTCACATCATTTTTTCAAAATCTTTTTAAAAGAAATGAGGGACAAATTTAATTTTTATTTTCTTTTAAAAGAATGGTCCTAATATCAAGCTCAAAAACTGACTAACACCTAGCATGAACCGACCGAAAATAAATACAAGATAAAATTAGAGAACTTACTTTTACCTTGGAGAAATGCAAATCACATAGTCATGCGCATGACTCAAGTGAGGAGTGAACTCTAGAAAATAAAAGAAGGAGAGACAGGGTATGGACCTAAAAGGCCCCCACTATCTGAATTGACAACCTTACCCTCCGCGCAATCAAATCACAATGGGAAGAATTGTCAATTCAGATAATGAGCGGGATAAAATATGGTCAACCCGAGCGTAATCGACGCAAGAGCTTTACATATTCGATCCCTATCTATGGTTTTCTAGGAAGAATTTCGCGACTTGGGTTTATACGCTTGTGTGTGCAGGTGTCGTGATCCTCAGAGTATGCAAGACATGCACAACAATTGATATCAAAACAGCGCTTCTAAAAATATGCGAAATTAAACAAATAAACCAAACACCGAGCCTGCAAAACAAATGGGTTAGCCAAACACTCCGCCCCTTATAACTCCCATCCTGCAAAAACATATAACACCTATAGAATGAGTCCCAAGCAAGATCGCCAGAAGCGAGATATCCATGAAATTTTCATTGGCCTAAGTCCACTAAGACTTTCAAAATTTCGAAAAAATTTAAGTATTCCAATTGGTATCTTTTTTCGAAAATTTAAAAATCTCTACTCCCCAGTGGAGTCGCCAGTCTGTCGCGACCCTCTAAAAATATTTTTATTAATTCTAGGGGTTAACGGATTATTAGGTTAATTAGATTTGACTAACCTAATGCGGACCCTCCCAAGCCCTACCGAATCGCAACTTTGGTTTTTGTTTAAATGATTTTGAAATTTGGAGTCGCCACTAATCGTTCTTGGTAGGTCGATTAGAAACCTAAATAAATTAGCGGGAGAACTAATTTATTCCTGCGAACCAGAGATTATGAGCTCGGGGACTTGGTTACACTAGTTAATTAAAACTAATGCCCTTTCGGTACCTTAATTTCATGGATATCCTAATCCGACAACTCAGGCTTGGTTTATTCCTAAAGCTCTAGTAGGGTATTCTCTTTTGTGTTTTCACTTTTTAAATAGGATGCATGGATGGTATATATGTTTATTTGTTATATTTTTTTAAGTGTTAAAGATTCCCTGAAGCCGAAAGAGGGAGTGTGTTAACGACTTCTGTGCAGTATTACGACCTACTCATCTTTTGGGTCTGATGATTCAAAAATTAAATTATAGGAAGTACATGACAGTGAATAAACACCTCCAATGGGAGGCCTAGCATTGGCTTGGCTCTTCCCTTTGGGATTTAAGGTACAGGTATTTAAGTTGCAAGTATTTAAACTACTGTAAGTAAAAACCTCCAATGGGAGGCTAAGCATTGGCTTGGCTCTTCCCTTTGGGATTTAAGGTACAGGTATTTAAGTTGCAGGTATTTAACTACTGTAAGTAAAAACCTCCAATGGGAGGCTAAACATTGGCTTGGCTCTTCCCTTTGGGATTTAAGGTACAGGTATTTAAGTTGCAGGTATTTAACTACTGTAAGTAAAAACCTCCAATGGGAGGCTAAGCATTGGCTTGGCTCTTCCCTTTGGGATTTAAGGTACAGGTATTTAAGTTGTAGGTATTTAACTACTGTAAGTAAAAACCTCCAATGGGAGGCTAAGCATTGGCTTGGCTCTTCCCTTTGGGATTTAAGGTGCAGGTATTTAACAACTGTAAGTAAAAACCTCCAATGGGAGGCTAAGCATTGGCTTGGCTCTTCCCTTTGGGATTTAAGGTGCAGGTATTTAAGTTGCAGGTATTTAACTACTATAAGTAAAAACCTCCAATGGGAGGCTAAGCATTGGCTTGGCTCTTCCCTTTGGGATTTATGGTGCAGGTATTTAAATTGCGGATGGACTTTGTCCTCTCCATTTTGGGGTATGAATTTTTTAAAATGAAATACAACGAATTGATTCAACAATTTGAAATTTGTGCGCGCTTGAGGACTCCTCCAAGCCGATTTTGTGCTTCCATAGGATTGACCATTGATATAGAGCTGCGGCTTCCTGACATAAAATAGAGTGAAGTGTTAGTATACAAAATATGTACTAATCTGCACCTAAAACCAGAAGAGTAGAAAGAGTACTTATCTCCCATTTTTTTGGGAGGGATTTCTATAATTGATTTTCGCTCTCTATGTTCCCAATATAGAGAGTTTCTTTTGAATTAAGATGGATTTTTAGTCACAGATCAGTTGAGAAATCGGTGGATAGCTTAGGAGCTTGTCTGGGCCGATTTTTGCATCTCGACGAGATTTTTGCTGTTGACGTAGAGATATCCTTCTCCTAACATAAAATATGGAAGAAAAAGGAGAGGGAGAAAGTGTATACAATTTGTGCTAATTTGCGAGTAAAACCATAAATAAATGAATAAATAAAAACACTTAGCTTAAATTTGTTTGCTCGTTGACGAGGATGAACTCTTGATTTATATTGATCGATGAAGGAATTTGTGATGATAACCCCTAGCTTTAAACTCCCATCATCTTCAAAATTCTCTCTCTTTTGGTATTTTCTTTCTCTCAAAATTTTCTTCAATCTCCCAAAACTCTCTCAAACATCCAAAAATTTCTCTCAAAAAAATTCTCCCAAACACTTCAAATTTTCTCTCTCAAGAAAGAATCCTTTCTCAAGCTCACTTCTTCCTCCTTTTATAACCTACTCATCTATCTCCCATTCTAATTTTTCCACTAACTCTATCTCCCATTCTAATTTCTCCACTAACTCTTCTTCATTTTCATCTTCCATTCTCCATCTCTATCTCACATTCTAATCTCTCCACTAACTCTTCTTCATCTTCATCTTCCCTTCTCCATATTTATCTCCCATTCTAATTTCTCCACTAACTCTTCTTAATCTCCATCTTCCCTTCTCTATTCTTATCTTCCATTCTAATTTCTCTACTAACTCTTCTTCATCTCCATCTTCCCTTCTCTATTCTTATCTTATTTTCTCCATCCATTCTTCTCCAACTTCTCTTCTTCATCTCCTCTTCTTCATCTTCCCTTCTCTATTCTAATTTATCCACTAACTCTTCTTTTTATTATTTGTAAAATAATCCTTCAAGAGTTAGGTATTTGCACTATAGTCCTTGAATTTTAAGTATTTACAATTCAGTCCCTGAAAAAAATATATTTCTTTAAGTCCAAATCTCCTCACAATTTTTGACACACCAAAATTTACCACATGTCAAATTTAAGCTCATTTCTTGTCGCTGAAAATAATGTATAATTTAATTAAAGCCCTTTTGCAAAATTAAGTCATTCTAGGTATAATTGGGCCAAGATGAAAATTTAAAATATTAGAAGACAATGTCATAACTCATAAAAAGTGAAAGTTAAAATAAGTTGACTCAAATTAAATTTTTTTAGGCCCGATTCAAGATTATACTCGTGAAGGAACACGTGACTCGAATTGGATTTTTCTGAATTTGCGATGGCCAATATGAAAATAGATTTAAAATAAAAATATTAACTATCTTTGTGTATTTTTTGGCCTCAAATGTTATTTTTCCAAAATTTTCAAATATTTTTGTATTTTTTTAAAAAAAAATTTAAAATATATATAATATGAAAAATTATTTTTTGGTCAAAATTCGTTACCTAGGCTTGGCTAAGGTTCCTAAAGTTGATTTTTCAATTTTATGAATTTTTATGGATTTTCTATTAATTTTTGAAAATAAATAAATACAAAATACGTAAAAATACTGAAAATATGAAAAATCGTTTTTTGGTCAAAATTGGTTCCCTAGGCTTGGCTAAGGTCCCTAAAGTTGATTTTTCAATTTTATGAATTTTTATGGATTTTTTATTACTTTAGTAATAGAAAAAATGATTAAAAATCAGGTGTCAACAATTAATGCTTAACGAATATGAAATTAGTTGTTTCCCTCCAGTTTTAACCAACTTGAAGAGTGGTTATCTTACATTTTCCACAATGACTGTGGAAGTTTTTGTAATGGGTTCTAATCTTTGATAGGTTTTTGAGGATGCAGACAAATCTCCATTGAGCATTATCATCCTTGATGACCTTGAAGGGTAAATTCTGTTGATTTATGTTAGTCAACTGTTGTTGTCATCCTTGGCATTAAAAGATCCTTGCAACTTGAGTGAATTGCTTTGCAGGCTACTAGATTATGATGACATTGCGCATTGATATTCAACTTTGATACGTAGGAAAGTGTCAACCCTTGTGAAGCGTCTTCCTCCAAAGGTTGCCTCTTTTCCCCTCGCCTTATTAGAGTAATTATCCTTTTCTATGATCTCCTCTAGAATTTAATGCTAGCAAAGCTTCTAGTGTTGTTGAATTAAGAATGCTTGAAGGTGGATGAGGAGGAATTAGTTCCCTTTCCCCAGGAAGTGAAAAAGATTAGTGACAATGTAGAGAAAAAATCCCTACTCTTGTCACTAAGGTAACACAATAGTGATGTTGTGATGCAGGTGCTGATCAGGGATTTGAGTTTGAGAGATTAAGATTTAGTTCATTGGCATGATCTTACCCCCATATTGACCTTAGAATTATTGGGCAAGTTTGTTCTTTCTGTTTGAGATGGAGGAGTAGTGAAGTTTGTTCTACTGTATAAAGCAACGGAAGCAATTGTCACACCCCCTAAGCGATGTGGGACAAGAAGTTGTCATCCAGGGGGGGAGTCCTAGGCTAGTTTATAAGGCTTGTGCTTGCCTTTAACTTGCAAAAGGCCTTTTCTGGGGGTTGTATGGGCGACCCCCGGAGGAACAAAACCGTGAGGACTGTGTGTCCAAAGCGGACAATATCTTGCGAGTGGTGGACCCAGGTCGTTATAATTAACTCTGGATAGTCATATATTATATGTTCATGGTTTGATCCAAATGATGGGCAGAGCGATTTAGGGAAAATCTGATCTAGAATTATGTAATATCCTACCCAAGGTTTAGAGGTAGGCTTACTGAGATTAGTTCTCACGGTGATTTTTCCCCAACCTTTAGGAAGTACAGGTGCAGCTATTGAAGCTCTGACCGCCGTGCACCACCACCGACCATCACAACCAACCCTTGTCGTCTCCTTGAGTTCCTTGAAGTGATTGAATAACACCCAAGCCACCCTCTCTCTCTACCTCACTCTCGGTCTCTCTCTCTCTCTCTCTCAGCTCTCGGGTCACTCTCTCTCCCTTTCATCCGGAGTTCATTCAAGCTTTAAAAATACAAGTAAGTCGGCCCTCTATTCCGTATATAGGGTGTTAGATTAATTCCGTTGATAGGTTTTCTCAATTTTGCTCAAATTATGCATTTTTGTGCTAAAAGACTATTTTGATAAATTGCTGTGGAAATTAAAAATCTGCTGCTGTGATTGCTAGCTTTAAAGTGATGGGTTTAATTTATTTGGGTGAAATTGTAAAATATGGAAAATTTAGGGCAAAAGGGTAAAATGGTAATTTTACTATTTATATTCTGTGTCAACTGTTTGATGCTGTAAATTATGAGAATATGTGATATAATGAGGATGATTGGGGTTAGAAGTGATTAGAATGGTTAATTTGTACCAAAATATGAAGAATTGGGCAAAAAGGGCATTTTAGTAATGTTGCCCTTAATAAAATTCGTACTGTTCATTTGCTGTAAATATATTAAATTGAATATATAATGATTGTATAAGTGTGAGTAGATCAATTGGAATAATTAGAATTGAGAAATTAGCTCAATTTAGCTCAATTAATGAAATTAAAGCTAAAATGGTAATTCTCCTAATTCAATTAGGAAAAATCTGTTTTATTATATTAATTATGTCTAGAGACACTTCCAAAGAGATTTTTAAGCATAAAATTAATTAAATTAAATCTAGAGGTTAAAATAGTCCAATTAGTGAAAAGGGAAAAATAGAGATTTTACGTTTAAATATTAATTATGGCTTTTGAAGGATAATCTAAACTGGAGAATAAGCTAATAAAGAAAAAAAATGATAGTTTAATTTATTTGAGCATCCAAAGTGGAGAATTGGATGAAGAATACTAAAAGGGCGAAATTGTAAATTCGCACTTGGTCTACTGTTTGAATCAAAGACAATGAGTTAATTACCGTGTGGTGATTTTATTAATTATTCACCTGTCCCCTGATTTGTTTATGGGTAGAAAGAAAATGGTATCAGTACAGAAAAATCTGTTGATACAGATATTGAGAAAGCGAAGAACGAGCCCCTGAATGGGAAAACGGCGAGATAAGGCTGATGCGACCTGTGACGCGCCAGGCGCGGGGTTGCGGGAGTTACAAGTGTGCCAATCCGAGTCTTGGCTTTGATGCCCTGCGGATTGAGGTACTAGTATGTGAGCGTGCGTCCGGGTCTTCTGCGCGAAGGAGGCGTGGATGCGGATAGCACAGGCTAATGGGTGGCTCTCTCCTGAGTCTTCACGCAGAAAGGCGTGCATGCAGGACGAGATGCGTATATGCTTACGATAATTATGGGCCTTGTGAAATTGAATTGAATTGACTAGAAACTTCGGTAATGAGTACCGAATTTATGCGAAGAGCTTACCTTGTCAGTAGAGAAACTCTAGATAGTCATATATTATATGTTCATGGTTTGATCCAAATGATGGGCAGAGCGATTTAGGGAAAATCTGATCTAGAATTATGTAATATCCTACCCAAGGTTTAGAGGTAGGCTTACTGAGATTAGTTCTCACGGTGATTTTTCCCCAACCTTTAGGAAGTACAGGTGCAGCTATTGAAGCTCAATACGAAGGAGTCTGATGCGAGGAGTTGGCGTCGACGAATATTAGCGAGATAGATTAGACTTCTCTTTTTTTTATAGCCATGCTTAATGTTCTCTTGTTTGTTTGTTTTTGATGAGAACAGGCATAGGCTTGAATGTTAGCTGCCTCGCGACACCTTGTATATATGATAGTTATCTGTTCTATATATGAGGATCTTTGTCTCTTCCTTTTTTTTATTTGGTTATGCATGCTGTCTGTAGGAGTTGGTCGCGTTTCTGCTAGCGCAGGTTTGATAAGTTTAGAATCCGATCGGCGACTATTCTGGGCGTCGCAATTTATATCGATCGAGATTCTAGGATCACAAGTGAATCGGATGATCAATGGGGTGTGAGGCGTGACATCCGAATTTGGTATCAAAGTCAACTCTTTGACTTTGACTTTTTTGGAAAATACAAATTTGATACCGGAGCGTAGCAGACTGTCTAACTAATATAGGACAGCTTTCGGTTTCTTCAAATTGCTCTCCGTTTGCAAAATATAAGTTTTTCCGTAAAATATCGGCTTTTCCGCAATCCCAGGGAAAAATCGTAATTTCTAAACTTATCGCGTTTTTCAGCGATCTAAAACCATCGGACACTTCTAAATTCGCAAATTCGCATCCATACTATCTCTGCAACGTCTGTAATATCCCGATTGTCCAAATTCGAATTTCCATCTTGTGGCCACTTTCATTAAATTGCAACTTCGGTAAATACGCAGGCCGACGGGCGGCTCTAAGGATATGATTTCCTATTTAGCCATTCCCCTTTGGTCAGCCATTCCAAGGTGATCAGTCTCGGGCAAGATTTAACTGAAGCGCAATAATGAAATAATTCCATTCAGTTAATGCAAATATCGAAAAAGGATCGAGATTTTCAGGACGTTACAACAATAGACTAAGTGCAACCTTTGTCCGTGTCTTTCCTCAAGGCTATCTAGGGAAAGAAACATATGTCATGTGTGTTTCCCCAAGACTAAGCGCATTATCATAGGCAGAGGCATCTTAGTATAAATAGATGAGATATAGAATGTTATAGGTAATTTTTCTTTCACTATTTAAGCATTAGGTTATTGTACTAGCTGTTTTTATCGATGTTTGATTCTAGTGTCGTTCTCGTATTACTGTACTGTTTAGCTTATTCAATACATGCATTTGGCTTTCTGCCTTACAGGGAAGGAAGCTTCTTATGATAGGGACAACAAGTGCAGGAAGTTTCTTGGATTCAATTGATGTTGTTGTAAGTAACTTTTTGTATATCTCGTGTAATCTTGAATGTTATCAGTTCAAAAGTTCCTAGATTCATGGAGATGCGAATATGCATTGCTATACTTCTAAAGGAACAATTTGGTAAAGGTGGAAGACTCATCTTTTTATGTGATATTAACCAATCTTGAGACTTTTGTTGTGAGTTTTATGCTTTCTTTCTTAATGTCAGGGAATATAGTGGCTATGTGGATGGATAAATACCGTTGAGCTTCTACCAAGTTCATTTTTCCTATGCGGAGGGGGAGATTTGTCAAGGATGGCCTGATTCAGTATCGCATTGTATGTCAAAAAGTGAATGTCACCTCTTTAGAGGAGGTGATGAAGCACTTCATGCATCTCTCACTGAAGCAAGCATAGCAGGGGCAAGATTGGAAGTATCTTTTCATATCTATCAAGGATAAGCTTTGCTTCAGAATCTTCTGCCCCAAAAGTGTAGTTGGCCCGATATGTTCCTGCCCTAGAAAGAATTGCCACCCTAAGGTTGCTCAAGCAGTTGCTTTAAAGTGCTCAAGATTATTTATTCTCTCATTATGTGTACTATAAAGAAAAATGTTTGTGTCATTCTTGTGGGAAATGTAGATGAATGTACTTCATTTTCATATTATTATAATATTTTGATGTTATTAAGTGCTTAATCAATGTTAAATATAAATTATAGAAATTATTGATTAGATTTAAAATTGAAAAATAAAAGAAATGATTTTATCACATGATCACAAATAATAAAAGTTCGTTGCAAAAATAAAATTTCGTCGCTAAATTCGTCCCTAAACAATATTCATCGTAAAGTTCCTCGCTAAAGAATTAATAAAAATTCGTCGCTAAATTCGTCCCTAAACAATATTAGTCACGGAGTTCGTCGATAAAGAATTAATAAAAATTCGTCGCTAAATTCGTTGCTAAATTTTGTAACCCGAGTTGGCAACGAAATTATTTTCATTGCAACTTCGTGGCAAATGTTGCTGCTAAACCTTCGTCGCTAATTAGCAACGAATTTTGCCACGAACTAATTAGCGATGAATTTTGCCACGAATAAATTACCGACGAATTTTGCCACAAATAGAGTGCATCGCAAATTAGCGACGAAAAAGATGAAATTTGAAATTTTTTGCCGCTAAATTTTGCAACGCCGAATTGGCAATGAAATTTTTTTCGTTACAATTTTCGTCGTAACTTCATTTAGCAACGAATTTTGCTAAAATTTTCGTAGCAAATGCCGTTGCTAAAACCTTTTTTTTTTTGTAGTGTTAAAGCTTGATAGCTAATTGAAAACGAAAATTTTCTATCGATGATGGTTGTGCTTTTCTTATTTGTGCTTGGGTCTACTTAAGTGTTGTCATTAATTTAGTAATCTTGACTAGTGTGACATTATTGTTGTTAAGAAATTCGAGTGAATGATGTTTTAATTGTATTGTGGGTACGTAAATGTAACTAAATCACAAACATGTGCTAAGATTGTATTTTTGAATGAATGTCCAACGATGACCATGACTGATTTCTAAGTTGCGTCTAGAATACTTGTCAGTGGGTACTTACAAAAGATAGGTGTAGTCAAGTCTAATCAAATCATTATAGTCCAATGTCAACATGGGACTGAGCTCAAAAATTCAAGATTGGATACTCAATTCGCACTCAATCTCGATGACGCTCAATTTTTACAGATCGATTTTGTCCGTGAAATGTTTTTACAAGCTGAAAGTAACTCGGTTGATTTGGCTTGATTAGCCATTAGAGCGTTTTTGCCGAAGCTTGATTCGTTCTTGGGTTTCTTGGGTTATGGAGAATAATGTTAGCCTTATCGAGCTTTCTGTACATCTCTCGAATGCTCTCCCAAATTGTCCTCTCGTGTTCAATCAGAGGGAGTCTGGCAGCGACTTCCAGAGTGAGACAGTTGCCGATCCACGTTCGGACGAGCTGATTGCGCTTCCTCCAGTTTTGTGCAATTCGTTAGTCAAACAGAATGAGGACGAAACTCTACTTTGTCCAGTGAAGTCACTTTCTACTTTACAAACGGCTAACTGGATTAACAATCTATGGATCACTTTCTACTTATAACCGGCACTTCGTATTTAATATTCGACGTTTCGAGAAGTTTGCATTCTCCAGTGAAGTCAACTGAAAGCTATCGCGTCTACTTTGGCCGTTAGTCTGTCGTCGGGAAGTCTTTCAATCAGAAACATTCTTCACGTTCGGATAAAATAAAGATTTCTCATGCAGCCGCCAAAGTGGACCTAAGGCGCAACCTTCCCAGTTCTAAGGTGCGTTGAAATTTCTCCTGAAAGGTTTTCAAATTCCCCTGCTCAGTTCTTGCGCTTGAAGTTGGACCTTGTTGACTGGTCCACGACATCATTGGTCTGACTAGTGATTACTGCTCTCTTCAAGTCAACAGTAATGTTGAATGAAAAATAGGGTCTGCTAATTTACATTGGCTGCGATAACATTTTGTAAGTTTTGTGGAAATGTTAAATCTAGGCTTCATATGATGTTCTTAGTGATCTAACTGCAATGAAGATACAAATTTTAAGCGATTTAAAACGCAAATTACGAGTAGCGGCTAAAATGATGTCGAGAAATGAAATCCGGTATATCATCAATTTTATTGTTATTACATGTTTTTGGAACTGAGTTCTTGAGGTTGAGTACATGAGTCATCAACATGAACTGCAGCACTTGTGGACACTTGAAGAATTTTACAAATTATTTTTTTTTTTTTGGTTAACCACATACGCATTGCCTGAAAAAATCACATCATTTTCTCACACAAGTTTCGGTATTCAAACTCAAACGTTGGTTGAAATGCATTTCCTTTGGGAATTGTGATTGGTCGGTTATGCTCTGCTAGCCGTGTGACCGACACATAAAATACTTTTCATTGGAGCAGAGTATCTTATGGTGTTGTTACAAAAGTCACTTTTAAAAAGTTGTTTTTAACACTAAAATGTCACCTTACAAGAAATTAGACCAAACACAGCTCCACTGGAATCTCATACAAGGAAGTTCATGCTCAGCCCAGCGATTTGATGGCTGTGCGCATTCCCCAGTCAAGTCAACGTTAGATAGTCACACGTAGGGACTGAAAAATTAATGATAGGAGGTGGTAAGAATTTTAGACCAAACACAGCTCCATAGGAATCTCATCCAAGGAAGTTCAGGTTCATCTGCCTTCCATTAAGAACACAACTCCTCCTTGTATGTGTTCACTCAAAAACTCTGTAAGAATAGCGTGTGCTAATCTGCTTGAAACAAATGAGGATTTGGCTCCTGCTATGGGTGGTCTTAATACTCGCACATACCAACTCCTTCAGCATTGGCACGGCTTTGGTCTCGGGCCAGTGTCTTGGCGATCAGAAATCGCTGCTGCTGGAATTGAAGAATAGCCTCAACTTCAATGCTTCTTCGTCCACGAAATTGATCCAATGGAATCCGAGTAATGATTCTTGGGACGGTGTGACCTGCGAAGGTGGCCGAGTCACGGGTCTTGATCTGAGCACCGAGAGCATCACTGGTGGACTTGACGATTCATCGAGTCTTTTCAGACTCCATTATCTTCAAACGCTGAATTTGGCTTTCAACAGCTTCCAGTCTATGGAGATTCCATCTGGGTTGGGTAATCTCACCAATTTGGTCTACCTCAATCTTTCAAATGCAGGGTTCGTAGGGCAAGTTCCTATTGGAATATCACGTTTGACAAGGTTGGTTATTCTTGATGTATCCCTGCTTTATTTTCCTGGGCTCAATTCACTAAAACTCAAGAATCCAAATCTAAAGATGCTTGTTGCGAATCTTAGCGAGCTGAGAGAGTTGTACCTTGATGGAGTGAACGTGGCTGCCACAAGCAATCAATTGTGCAATGCCTTGTCTTCTTCACTGCCGAAGCTTCGAGTGTTGAGCATGATGAATTGTCATTTATCAGGTCCCATTGAGTCTTGCTCTTCCCTAGTCAATCTTCGCTCTCTGTCGGTGATTAACCTGGGCAGCAATAATCTGTCTACCACTGTCCCGGAGTTCTTTTCCCACTTCCAAAATTTAACTACTCTGCAACTCAGCAATTGTGGTCTGCAGGGAGAATTTCCTCGAGAAATCTTCCAGGTACAAACACTTCAGACCCTTGATGTATCATCCAACGAACTCCTTCAGGTCTCTTTGCCCGGATTTCCAGAGAATGGTTCTCTTGAGGTATTGGTTCTTAGTTTCACGAATATTTCCGGGAGGCTCCCAGAATCAGTTGGTAATCTCAGAAATCTCTCAAGAATAGAATTGGTGAGTTGCAGCTTGGGTGGAAATATTCCTGGCTCTTTCACCAATCTTACGCGACTGACTTATTTGGACTTCTCATTCAACAATTTTACTGGTTCAATTCCATCACTCAGCAAGTCCAAGAATCTGACACAAATCACTTTGTCCCACAATAAACTAACTGGTCAGATTAATTCAACCCAATGGGAATATCTCTCGAGTCTTTTTGTTCTCGACCTGGGATTCAATTTACTGAAAGGAAATATTCCTTCATCTCTGTTTACACTTCCATCGGTTCAGAAGCTTCAACTTTCCAACAACCAATTTTCTGGTCAATTGAACGGATCTTTAAATGCTACATTGCACGAACTGGGTACACTTGATTTGAGCAACAACAATATAGGAGGAGAACTACCGATGTCTATATGGGAACTCCGAGGGCTCAAGTACCTCTCACTTTCTTCCAATAATTTCAGAGGCTCATTCCACATTAATTTGGTTCAGCAGCTGAGGGATCTTTCTTATTTGGATCTTTCGCACAATCTATTTTTCATTGATGCCACAAATAATGCTTCCCAGCCGTCTTCATTCACTGACATTACAACTGTAAGGTTGGCTTCTTGCCACCTGAGGACTTTACCTGAGTTCCTGGCTGGGCAGCACAGATTGGTACTTCTAGACCTCTCTGACAATCAAATTCAGGGGAAGATACCAAAATGGATATGGGAGCTTCAAAATCTTCTGTATCTCAATCTTTCGTCCAATTTACTGGACAATATTGAAACACCATCACTTGATCTGACTCCTACTCTGTTTGTTCTTGACCTCCATAAGAACAGACTCCATGGACAAACGTTGCCACTGCCGCCATTTGCCACACACATGGACTTCTCAAGCAACAACTTCACTTTAGCCATCCCACCTGGTATTGGTGCGAACCTTTCCGTGGCAATATTCTTCTCCTTGTCCAATAACAATTTCCAGGGGTCTATCCCAAAATCAATTTGCAAAGCTGGATATCTTGAGGTACTTGACCTATCTCATAATAATTTGACGGGAAATATTCCTGATTGCTTAGTGATGGAGTCTCTCAAGGTATTAAATCTGCGAAATAATGCCTTGAATGGTAGCATTATCAATTACCCTGGAACATGTGGTTTGAAGACTTTGGATCTCAGCAGTAATCAATTACAAGGGAAGTTCCCAAAGTCTTTGGCAAATTGCGCAGCTCTGGAGGTTTTAGACGTCGGAAACAACCAGATTGATGACGTGTTTCCTTGTGAATTGAAGAGCATTGCAAGTCTACGTGTCCTCGTTTTACGATCTAACAAGTTCCATGGAGGGGTTGGATGTCGAGAGACTAATGGCACCTGGAAGATGCTTCAAATTGTAGACATATCTTCCAACAATTTCAGTGGCACTGTGCCTGCTGATTGCCTCGCAACTTGGGAGGCTATGAAGGCTAATGTAGACTTCAATCATATCCAATATCCGTTTCTTCGCTTGACAGGACTCTATTATCAGGACACGGTAAGCGTTACCATCAAAGGTCAGCAAGAGGAGCTGGTGAAGATCTTGAGTGTTTTCACTTCAATCGACTTCTCATGCAACAATTTAGATGGTCCAATACCTGAAACTCTGGGGGATCTCAAAGCGCTTTATGTCCTCAACTTATCAAACAATCGATTCTCAGGGCCAATTCCTCCATCCCTTGGAAACTTGCAACAACTTGAGTCCTTGGACCTTTCCAGGAATGACCTCAATGGGACGCTTCCCACACAGCTTTCAGACCTTAATTTTCTTTCCTTCCTGAACCTCTCGTACAATAAGCTTGTGGGAAGCATCCCAGCGGTCAAACAGTTTCTCACCTTTTCAGCAAGCTCCTTCGAAGGCAATGCTGGATTGTGTGGACCACAGCTGGGAACATCTTGTTCAAATGCCACGAACGGGACGGAAGAAGCTGGTGACGACGATGACAGCGTGAAGAAGTGGTTTTACCTTGGCATGCCGCTTGGATTCGTTGTTGGCTTCTGGGCATTTTGTGGACCGTTGGCGTTTATCAAATCATGGAGGTCGGGTTATTACCAATTCTGGGACAAATTGCTGTTCAGACACTCACGTCCATGAATAATTCCACTAAGGTTCATTTTTAAACTTGGCAAAGAGCATTTTCTTTTGTTCTTCTCTTCATAGTTCTTCATCACCAAGGACAGGTTCTGTATGTCGATCGACAGAACTCTTGCTTACCATTTAAAGAAGTAGGTCTTCGTCTGGAGTATCAACACTTCTGTTGCTTGTGCAATATTGGATCCTTCATTCCAGAATATATTTTTTCAGTTGTTATGAAAATGTTAAAAGTCAATAATGTGAAAATCAAAAGAGACTAATGCTTTAAGCAAATTGTAGAAGGCAAGAGTGGGAGACCAAGAGAGAAACGAGAAAGGGTGGTGGATTTGGCGGCGGCGGCTGCCACCACCGGCGATCATTGGTGGTGGTTGGAAAATGCGAAGAAGTTAGCACAAGGTTGACTGAGTTACCACCTCTAAGAGTAAATTCGTGCAATTTGCTAGTTACTTGTCATGTATATTAACTTGATCTTGCAACAATGTTTGTGACTTATGTCTACCAATGTTCTAGTTAGTAACCACGTCATTTATTTACTAATCAAAACTAAATCATAGAGCGATAGGAGATAATCTACTTTTGTGTCCGTGGATGGTAAATTTTATTTCATTGGCAACTTACAAGTAATCATAATAAGTGTTAATTTACTATTAAATTTGTGGATAATAAATTTGCTATTTCATGAATTACTTACATGTAGTTACGTGCCCACCTGTAAAATCTAAAACAAGTAGTAATGCACTAATGGGTTTGTTGATGTTGCGGTAAAATTTTTATTTCATAACTATCTTACAAACACTTGCGTGCCCACTTCTGAAACCTAAAAAACAATCACCTATTGGATTTTGTGGATGGTAAAATTGTTATTTCATTAATAACTTGCGAATAATTATGCGACCACTTGTAAAAACTGAGACATGTGCTAATTTTACTACTGGCCTTGTGGATGGTGGGATTTTAATTTCATTGGTAACTTACAAAAACTCACGGCTCCACTCATAAAATCTGAAAACAAGTGGCAATCTATTATTATTCAATTTTGTGGATGCTAAAATTGTTATTCCGTTTACAACTTAGAAAACAGTTACACGCCTACTTGTAAAAAGTCAAATAAGTAGTAATATAAAACTAAGTTTGCGGATGGTACAATTTTTATTTCTTTGTAACTTGAACGCTTATTCACTTGTTACTTTGTTAGTGATTTTATAACTTGTTGATTAGACTGAAAAATTACCGATCACTTGTTGATATTTTAAGTTTACTACTGATATATTGTATTTACCACACATGGAACAAATTTCATTTTTGCTGTAAACGAAATTTTAGAAATCAGCCCATCAATGGAGCACCACTGAAACGATAATTGTGTGGATAAGTACAACATAAGTGCCATAATTTTCGTACGATACTCACTTGAATGCCATAACATTTTTTTCGACCACTTAAGTACCATAATAATTTTTTTAAATATTCATTTGAATACCATAACTTTCAATCGATCACTTAAATATCAATTTTTTTAAACGTTCACCCAAGTACCGTAAATCTAACATGGCATAACACTTATGGTGAACGTTTTTTTAATATATATATATATATAGCACTCAAGTGATCGAATAAAAAAAAGTTATAATATTCAAGTGAGTGTTGCACGAAGGTTATGGCACTTGTAATTCTTATCTCACAATTATGCATTCTCTAGTCAAGTCAGATTGGCAGCGAAAGTGGGTAAATGGATAGTGACTAGAAGCAGGAGTAGCCGTAACGAAGGATTAAGGACAGCCAAAGTACTCGAGCTGGATCCCCGTCCATCTCGCCGTTTGCTCTAGTGGTCTTTGGCCACTCACTCGAATTACTCAGTCAAGTAGCTCGAGACGAAGGATACTTCGTTCATTAGTTACCAAACTTTAAATAAGGATGTTCGCAGAGCGAAATAGATTCCAGGTCGTGCAACCCAAGTAGAGGAGAGAGCTTTCCTAGGTTAAGTTTTAGCAATCGGCCACTTTGACTTGCTTTTCGCGGGCAATGGGCCATCATCATTCTTTCGAATTGGACCAACCTAAGGCTTCCTCTATTTCGGACTACGATGCACCGACTGATTTTGCAAATCCCAGCTACTATGATTCCTTTTGAATTGCCGCATAAACTAGCATTTTGCTCCTTCCGATTAGACGAACGATCCTCCCGCATTCAGCTTAAAGGAGCCATTTTTCAGGCGATGACTAGTGGGCAGATGCGTCTTCTTTCTCCTTCAAGTTTGAACCTCTCGTTTGATTCTATCGCACAAAACCCTCAGTTCATTAGCAAACGCTGCCTCTAGAATTAGGTTTTGGGTCTGGTCTCTGGCTTCAAAATATAAAGGCGTGCCTTGATTTCCAGATCTCCCACAGTACACTTGCAATTATTTCCCAGGAAGATGGGTTGTCGTTTCTCTTCGTGACTTTCAATATCCGTCGTTCAATTCTTGTAATCTCTTGAATTGTGATTGCGATGCTCATGCATGGGTTTCACCAGATTTCCCTTGTCCATCAGCATAACCGAAAGGGTTACTCTACCGTCTCCGGGGCTTGCCCACAGAACGGGCACAGTAGTGATTCTGTGATTGGCGCTTTTAACTAAGTAGCAACCTGATTTGGTGTCTGAGTCCATACAACCTCGTCCTCGTCGCCATGATTTCCTTCATTGTATTTTCCTCGAAAAGGCTATCATCCTCGTCGCCATGATTTGGTGTCTGAGTCCGTACAACCCAATCCATATCCATCCCGATTCATATTAATTAAATACTTCCATATTTAAATTCTTATCATTTATTAAGAAAAATGATATTTCTAAAATACTTTCATGCAATTATAATTTTTTTTATTTTTTTAAACATTTAACTTTTTTATTAAAAATAATAATAATTTTTTATTATTCCCCACCGCCACCCACATCACCGACCACCACTTACCATCGCCTCCAACCACCACGCAACCCTACTTGCCACCACTGCCTGCTTCCTACCACCCCCACCACCATCTGCTGCCCGCCTGCGACAAACGCCCGACCCCGCCCACTACCCGCCACCGTCATTTGCCTACCACTGCCACCTCTGCACATTGCTTACCACCTTTGCGCTATCCCCTGCCCATAGTCACCTACCGTCAAGTCGCCGTGTCCGGTCATGGGTGATGGCGGTGCAGGCAACGGTCTCAGGCAGTGGCAAACTTTATGTGGAATTTGGAGTAGTTGATTAATTTCTCTATCTTGCTCTGCAATGCTCGCAGGCTTTGGGCTACCAATTACGGCATCTGACACCGATGATTACCACAAGTGACCTCTCGCCCTCTTCTTAATTTATAATATTCTGGGAAAAAAAAAACAAGAATTTGGATGTTCTAAGCCAAATTGTTCGTCGATCAAGCAGTGTCGTGCACGGAAGATTGCTGTACCACTTGATCAAGCCCGACTCGAAGCTACGCAATCTCTTACGCAACATCCCTCAAAGGAAAATTGTAAGTTCGAATATCCAAAAAATTAACGTACATTTCCTCAAATAATTGAGCAAAATCTCGTGTTTCCTAGGTTTTGGTCCTTTTCTCCTGGGCAGATTTTCACAAATTCGAATAGGATACACGCTGTCAAGGCATTAAAGAGGCTAGGACTAGAGGACTACTTCGACCAGATCGTGTGCTTCGAGATGATGAACCCCAACCTCTCCAAGCCCGCTCACCCCGACGAGTTCCCGGTTGTTCTGAAACCATTGCTGGAGGTAAGACAGAGAAATCAACCAACTACTCTGACCGCTGACCCGAGACGATGACCCGGCGGATGGTGGAAGGCTACAGGTGGCAGCGGCAAGCAGCGGTGTTGGTGGCGGTGGCAGGAGACTAGCGATGGACAGCAACATTGTTCCAAAATAGCTTTTACTTTTTTAATTTTTTTTATTTCTTATACTTAAAGAAAATTAAAATATATATAAATTAAAATAATTGGGGCCCATTTACAAGTGATACTTGGAAAGATCTACGGGCGGTGAGCCAAAAAGGATTGAATCAAAACTCATATATTTAAATAGGTTTTATATTTGACCAAAAGAAAAAAGAGAGAGAATAGGCTTTATAAGCTTAAATTCATATTTGACCCATTTTTTAAATTTATTGAACTCATGTGTGACCCAAGTGAATAAAAGTGAGTTAAAAAGTAGGTCAAAGACCCAAATTGACACCGCCGATCTTCCCCTCTGAGCTTGTAAGCCGAGGTCCGCCACCGAGCCAGTTATCTTCTCGAACATTGATTTTCCTGACGTTAACCGCTGACCAGCATATGCATGGAGATGTCACTTTTCTGCCCATTAGCAAGCTCTGCCACCCCCATGGTGGTCTCGAACCTTTGCCTGATGTCCAGAAACTCCCTCTTGGGAAATGGATTCCTTTTAATAACTCCACCCGGCCCACTCTCCCTATTTCCCTGACCCGGCCCGGCCCATTCCCTTCCTCTTCTTCTTTCTTCGGTCCCAACCACCCAGGACAAGACAGAAGGAGGGCGACGCAAGCAGGGAGAGGAGGGGAACAGACGACGCTGACAGAGGGAGCCGAAGAGACAGCACGGAGAGTAGGAGAGGCGACGCGAACAGTGAGTAAGAAAGGGAGAGCTTCGGAGATACGACCGCGGCTCGTCGACCTCCGACCAGCGACGTCGTGCCTGCATCTTCCCATTCCCGGATCTCGACAATTCGGGGTGAGTCTTAGTTAGCATCGGCCCCAGCTCTGTGTTCCCGAGGATCTCGGGGCGGGACGTGGAATGGGTGGGTGCGGCTCGAATCGTCTCACAGCCGTTCCCGAGCCGAGTAGCGGGAGGGGGGAAACCGAGCCTTTCTTTATCGTTTTCTCGCACATTTGTGTCCGATTTGTTCGTCTCCTTCGATGTCGGATCTTTGCTGGATATTCATTGGAATATGGATTTTCTGATTTGCTGAACGAAATTTTTAGTATCGTCGCTCTCGGTCCCTGCCCCCTACCCGTTTGATAATATGCCTGAGTTAGACTTGTGGTAATCCCTTATCCTAATCATAGTTTTCATTGCAGAGCTCCAGCCTCCAGGGAAACAAAATGGATGCCAAGTATTCCGGAGAAATTTTGAAGTAATTTTCTCGCACTAGACTCTTCGATATTCCTTTTTCGTGAATGTGAAAGGAGTGCGAATGTGTATCCTTCATTGGTTTAACTTTGGTTAAACGATTTCATTGCAGTTCTATTTACTCATTTGCTTTTAGGATCTGGAGGAATTACCTAAGAACTTCTCTTGTTTGTTGTGTTTCTGATTTGCTGAGCAGACAGCTAAAACAAAGAACTACTTTTTCCAACATTTAACTTTTGATGGTAACTGTTCTAATGTTCAAATTTAAATGCGTGGATGCAAATATGTAGTCTTAACCCAGGGCTACTTTCTCACATAAAAAGAAAAGATTATTCGATTCTGAGCTAGAGGGACATAGCATTAGACTTGATGTGGTTGTATCAATTTCAAATAGTTTTTAGCAGTTAGTTCCATTGGAAGCTTTTTGCCACCACTACCCTTGGAAGTCTTCTGTCCATCTAACTTCACATGGTTTGGCTCTTGTTTGGGAGGATGGTTATATAGGCTTTTTGGTGTTCGAGGGCTTTTGAACATTCGTGATGAACTGAATTTGATTTTTGTTAAGCAGGCATTTGGAGAAGCAAAACGAGTTGCTGATGGATGCCTACAGATCAATGTCACATGAACTACACAAGTTGCAGGTATTTCACCTAATTCAAGCCCCATAGTTGTAATTTAAAGTTATTCTGCAAATTATGATAGTTCTCCAATTTAGGATATCTTCTTGAAAATGTAGGGAATGTTGGGCCATTGCCTTAATGGTTGTCTTAGTTCTGATGGATATACGCTTTAAGAAAACAGTTAGATAGTTAAATCATTCGATTACGTGGAACTTATAATCTATACCAAAGGTGCTGATTTCTTCTAGGATCTTTCAATGACAAGATGTACAGCTTTTCTATACCAAAGGTGCTGATTTCTTCTAGGATCTTTCAATGACAAGATGTACAGCTTTTCGATAGACTCCAAAGAGTACTGATATGTCCAATCGAAGTTACTTATCACAATCCTGATCTCTAGAGTTTCAAGTTACATCCTCCTGGGCGCATAGTTTAATGCCGTTTGTGGAGGACATCTTATAGGATAGTCAACTGTTGGAATGGAATACGGGAATTGGACACGACTGATACTACTAATTATATCTATTACAATCTTTTTCATAATTGCTTCGAGTGATCTAAGCTCAAGAGTTTTGAATCAGTTGGGTAGGTAATGGAACCACATAACTAACATTTCCTATGCTTTGCCAGATCTCTAGTGAGAAAGAAATTCTAAGTGCCCCATAAACTTGGTGATCTCATTAACTTGGTCACATTTTTATTTGAGTGGTCATTGTAGATGGCCATTTAAAGGACAAAAACAAAAACACTGACCTGTAGAAAGCTCTACATCGAGAACCAATAGCACCGCTGAGAAGCATCCTTGATCCATTGCCACCAGCTATGGGTGGCTACCTAGGCACTGTCAACCTCAACCAGACCAGAAGATGCTCAACCACCAAAAAAAAAAAAAGGTGTTTGACGACCAAGACAATCATAAACTGCCATAGAGCCCAAATTTACTGGTGCATATATGTTATTTACATTTGGAAGGAATATTTTAGGGTTTCCTGTTGAGATTTTTGGCTAGAGAAGCTCAGAGATTGATCGGAATGAACTTGTGAATCACTGTAGGTGCTGTTATTATCTTATCATCAGAATGCTGACCATTGACCCACCAGAGTAAAGTGTAGACTAGAGATATCTATTCATCTTTTCGTTTTTGCTCCATAGAGACATCTATATTTAATTATAGATACTTTCCATGAGTGACTTTTCGGATATGATTGAGGGTATAATGAATTGTTGTACTGCAAAAGGCCTATTGTTTAGTGTTCTATTCCATTTGAAGGTTATTTTATTATGTCTCTTCTAAATGAGAATATTGTCTTGACATTGCATGCTTTCTCTGAAATTAGGTAGACATCATTCATCAACACTTCTCATGTTATCTTGCATACTGTAGCTCATACTTGAATTTTACTATGATGATCTAGCGAGTTAGCATGTCACAGGCCGTTGGTATTTAGTATATCAGTTGGCAGATTTAGGGAATTGTTACCTGTGGCTCTTGAACTAGTGAAGTTTTTTCGTGTGGATGTTTTATATTAGTCCTTGTCCAGTGTATAACTCAATAAACAATTGATTCCTGTTTGTCTGAAGGGTTATCACGATGTTAACTTTGTGCTGGGATGCGAGAATATTTTGAAGTACATGGATTCCCAAGTAGGTACTAAAATTTCTTGGTCTTTCTTGTAGGTTGAGGAAGAAATGCTCATGCGCAAGTTTTATGAGCTCATGTCAGCACAGGGCTTCACTAAAAAGGTTTGCTCATTTGCAAGTATCTACCCATGGGGAGATATCATGGCCATTACTTGGTCCTATTTTCGACTGGGTTTGCTCAGGATTCTTTTACAGCTTTATTTCATTTACATCCTAAAAAATATCATTTCAGATATTGAAACGATGACACAGGACACGTTTCATCTGCTTCTTCTGCTCCACTGTCCAATTCTATGTTTGCTTCCAGTTTTAGGCATGTAATTTTCTGGGTCCTGCTTCAATGAGGACCAAAAACTTACTAACACCATTATGTAACGAGAAATTCTTTCATTTCCCTGATGGCACTCACAGTTGGGTTTCATTATTCTTCTAGTAAACTACCTAGAATGTCTTTGTTCTTGATGTTACCTTTGCATACATCATAAGCGAACTTTGGCCAAGTGTTACTGGTTTAGGACGTGAAGAGAGATTGATATTTCCTTTAGCAGTATAAAAACAGCAAGCTGTGCATGAATCTTGCTTCAGTCATACGATTGTGCTTATTGGCTTCCTTCGATTCATTTCTTCTCTCCATAAATGCAACGTAATCAGCCCTCCTCTACTTAGTTTGGCTCCGATCTTTTTCATGGATGTCCCCATCTAGGTTGTTTCTCGTTTTCTTGCTGTCCCAAATAATTAGCTTATTTGCAGGATGGAGTTGGAAAAGATGCTTTGGGTGATAACAGAAGTGGAGACTCAATGGCACCAGTCATTAAAGATGGAGATGAACAGCAGTGAGGATGAGTTATTCCAATTTAATATCGGACTCAGAGAATCAAATGCTTCATTAAGTGGAGATAATTTGACCAGTCATCTCGCTTTGCTCTAAGATTTTAACAAAATCTTGCACTTGTCATTCTTTATGGAAGGGTAGTACCATGCCGCATCAAGAAGCTGAAGGTAATCTCTGCAACAGGTGTTGTGTCGGAATATTATCATATAGGGGATTCGTCGACTGGGCCTTGCTTCCGGTTCAGACACACTACTTTTCTCTGCCTCGGTGCATGATTGCTCACACTTGAAAGGGCATGAATCCAGGACCAGATTCTCCTTCTACTTTTACTCTGTGACAGACAAAACTAGCTAGACATTTACTCAGTAGCTTTGAGATCAAGTTAAATTGTTTCTTGCTTTGTTTTATACATGGGTTTCTCTGCACTGTGTATAGGCAAAAACTAATATATATTCTCTCTGAGTTTTGCTTCAATGAAGAAAGCGTTTTGCACCTTGAGCTTTTTGTGCTGGTGCTATGTCTCTGTTCTATAAAACCCTTGATCCAAATTGTAGAAAGAACAGAATCTGATCCTTCAAGATGCTCCCAACTCAGATGAGATGACGACGAGCTTTTCAGATGGCTTCAACATGGTGAGTTTCCTCTTGGACTGGTAGTACCAACCTGATCCAAACTTGAGGAATCCGGCACCCCTTTGGGGGTTAGGCTTCGGGAAAGAAAGAGCAGGAAAAATACCTTGGAACTCTTTGAAACAAGCACTTTTTCGCCCGCTCACCATAAAAGATCAACTCACGACACCTAAAAAGATAAGAACTGTCAACTTATAGTCAATAGCCAAAATCAAGACTTGAGTACCTCCTTACCAAAAAAAAAAAAAGGACTTGAGTACCTCTACCCACAGGGGCAAAAGCATTTGGAACAATTCTACATCGTCTTTGCCGAGGATCTCTTCCTCTCTTACCTAGGATCAGCCACTGCCTGGTGTCAACGTAAACACATGGAATCAGAAACTTCAGCCGTAGAGATCTGTGCATCTTGTTGATGCACGACACTTCTTGGCTGGAGAAGATGACTCCCTTGCAGTTCAAGAGACTAAAAGTATTAAACACAACCTCGGTTTATCAAACCAAATCGTCCAGGCTACACGGAAGCAAACCGGATACACAGGGGAAAGCTAGAAATCGCAATTGAAATCACAAATTTCACAACAGAAGCGAAATTGAAGCCATGAGACCGTCAAACCTGATGAAGGAGAGATCCACTGGGAATCTCTCGAAGCTGTCCCAACTCCAGCAGAACAGAGAAAAGAACTGGGCTTTCTCTGGGGATTGGAAGCTGCCAAGCGAAGAGAATTGTCCCTCGAGAAGAAGAGATTGTACAAACACTCGGTCCAGAGAGAAGGATCGAAGGAATGTTTGCTTTGGTTTATGCGGGGAGATATGGAGGAGGAGCTCTGGAGGCAGAGAGAGATGAGAAAAAGGCAAAGAGGAGGTAGCGACGAGAGAGAGGCTGTGCATGAACGAGAGCGGGGAGCGAAAATCATTCTTCCCGACTTAAAAGGTCTCCTTTTCGTTACTGAGGTTATTTTCTTTCTCTCTTATATTTTCCTTGTATCGAACCCGGAAAATTCGAAATGTTCTACGCAGAACTTTCCTGGACGAGTTCGGTGTTTCGTGGAACAAAATGCGGTAACACAATCAGCCACGCTCATGAATGCAGTCTCTCAATTGAGCTAGTGCTCGCCGGTCACGGCCATATGAGCTGCTGCTATGGCACAAGCTTCGATCTCAGGGCGGCTGCAACACCATCCGGTACAGAGCTCACAGCCCCTCAACCGCTGCACCAACAGCTCGTGGCAGCCAGGGACCCGAAATGGTACTTAGGATTTGTCCTGGCATTTAAATATGGGACAGATCAGTACAAGAACAGTTGATTCAGCTGAATTTTACTATAGCTCAAGGACAAGAATCTCTTGCTAAGGATTCACTTGCTCTTATCATCTTCACAACACAAAACCAAAGCAAATTCTTATCAACTATTAACAAGTGACAGGAGGATGAGCGAATTGTCACTGTTTGCTCGGCCTACAAGGCCAAAAACCACAGCTCCTATCACATTATCCTCAAGAGACTCCAGCTACTAATCCAAAAGGAATTCTAACTCATTGGGTAGAGTAACTCTTCCTCTTCACAGTAGGGACTCGCCCGTCCGACATTTACTCTTTCTCCCACCTCTGGGCCTTGATCAGAATTGCTCATCTGACTCCTCGAAATCACCCCAAGTGAATTTGCCACCTTTGCTAGGCCTACAAGGCCAAAAACCACAGCTCCATTATATTATCCTTGGCTGCTGCGCAGCATCAGCAAGAGACTCCAGCCGCTAATCCGCAAGGAATTCTAACTCACTGGGTAAAGTAACTCTTTTCCGCAGTAGGGACTCGACCGTCGGACATTTCCTCTTTCTCCCACCTCTGGGCCTTGATCGGAATTGCTCATCTGACTCCTCAAAATCACCCTGAACCGAAGGAGCCAAAAGTTCCAGTGTAAGGATCATCTATCTCTCATGTGGAAAAGCGGGATTTCAACAGCAGTAAAATGGAATTTGAATAGAGAGAGTGAGGGAATGGGGCTCACTGGAGTGTAAACATGGCAACCAGTTTTCTCATGATTGTCTCTCACATGCTTATAAGCAAACTTCTTGCCACAATTTTTATATCCGCAAACAAATGGCCTCACTTCAAGATGAACAGCCTTCACATGCTGACGTAAATTTGATTTCTGCCAGCAAGAAAAAACATCAGCTAATGTACACTCAGCAGCCACACAATAAAAGAAATCAGGCTTCAAAATTCCGAACAGTTATATTCCATGCACAGCCAGAATCTACTTTATAAGTGACTGCATCTTACTGTTGAAAAAACGTGGAGACAACCCTCAACATCACATCTGAATGCTTCTGAATCGGCCAATTTTTTCTTCTCATGCGTGCGGAGATGCCGTTGGATATTCTTCCTCAACTGCTTAGTCCCACACATGTCACAATTGACCAATTTGTGAGCTGATTGCATGTGCTCCTTCAGATACTCAACACCACTGAAGTATTTCATGCACTCGCAACAGAAAGCCTCCACAGTCTCCAGTTTGACTGTGGCAATTGAAATGATGTTATTGAACAGCACATTAAACACCTCGTAGATATCATTCTGCTTCACCAATACACCTTCATCATTAAGTCACTTACCATGAGAATCCTCATGCGTGCGTAACTTTGATGCAAACTTGAAAACCTTTCCACACCCAGCTTCCGGACAAACATGCTGCTTCGGACTCTTAAATTTACCAGACGTCGATGGTAGCTCATCATTATGAATTTCATTCACATGCCTCTTCATGTTCCCTTGATACGCAAATGACTTATTGCAACCATCAATAGGACAGCTGAATATCTTGCCTTTATGCTGAAGAAAGTGACGAGCCAAATGGTCTTTTCTCCTATAGCTGGCAGGGCAATCCTCTATAGAACACTTGAAAGGCCTCTGCAAATGAATTTCGCATATTGACACATAGAAACAAACCAGACCAAATCTCCAGACATCAATAGAAAAAATGAACGATGCTTCAAACCTCAAAATAGAACATGCGTGACCGAGGCTGACTTGATGGATCTTCTCAGGTGGTCCCCCAACCTGATACTAGTCCAATCAAGATATATGAAAGCAGCCTCTTGCATTTTGGAGTTCTTTTCTGTGGGATCCAATGCTTCACACCATTACCATATCATAATCAGTTTATCCTGCAAGGTCGTCATTTCAGTATGGGGAAACTCACAGCAGACAAACGGAAAAAAAAAAAGAGCAGCTTCATTTTTCAACTAAGAGAACTTTTTGATCCATAGAAAGCATTCTGGGAAACCAGACCATAGTAAAAGATGGATGTTTTCTCATAGGTTCTTCCACATGATACCTTCTATTATAGGTAATAACCACTCTGCAGCGCAGAAAATCATATACATCCCAAATCATAATATCCGAAAGCTGTTTTCGACACCATTAGAAGTTAAAAATTTCAAAACTTTTAAGAGTAAATATGAACGAATGCAGTACATCAAAACCATCTGTTCAACAAGACCGTGGCGAGACACCCGTGACTATGTGATCAGAACCTCTCCACTCCACAACCGTACCTCACTGTCGACCATCTTAGTGAAAGGTATAGTCTAAGCGAAACTTCACTGAAATATTTCAATGTACTTGCTTTCATGTTGCGTTTTCAAGAACACAAGAGAACTCTGGTGAGACAAACAAAGAGCTTGATATACCTCGAACGAATGGCCCTGCATATGCTGCTTCAAGTACGCAGGTTTCTTGAACGTTGCCCCGCATTCTTCGCAAGTATTAGCCTTCGCTCCCTCCTTCCCCTCAACCCCTTGAGCCTTTGCTGCTTCCATCTCATCCTGACAAAGACCAAAGCAACACGAAATCTAGTTCACACAACCACTGCGATCGGGGCGGACATTCAAACGCGAGCACATTCCGCAACGCAAAATCAGCAGTTCTTGATCAAACTAATCAAATCGTAGCATCAAAACTCGCAGCTAAAACGAACCCGAGTTGCTTAGGAAGCATTGGAAGGCAACGAAGCGAAGAGAATTGAGTGAAAAAGGGAAGAACCTTGTGGTGCGATTGGATGTGAGAAGCGATGATGGACTTCTTGGACCTGCAGATTCCACAGTACTCGCAGTAGTAACGCCTTATGTCTCTGAACACAGGGCCTGCCTTCTCGCAGCTCTCTTCTTCACCCATCCCTCGCTCTCTTTGATGTTGCAAAGCTTAACCCTACCGGTTGGAGGAGATGCTCGAATCGTCTCTAGGGTTTGCGAAGGAGCCAAATGATATATATAGCGGATCGGTGTCGTTCCGGGCCTAACTTGATCGGGTCCAACCTGCGATCAGGTTGGGCCCAAATTAGGCCCGGCCCAATAATCTTTCACCAGAACGGAGTTAGATCTGCGAACGGGAAGCTGCTTGCTTTGCGATTTTTGCTGTGAGGTTTCGTTGCAGAGATTGCCGTCGTGATGGACATGGAGGTTGACGACGGTTCGGAAGCACGAGGTAATGAGAAGCTCTCTAGTCGAGTCTCCCAACTTTTTTTCATTCGAGATGTTCGAGGGTTTCTGTGTTCTAACACCTTTTGAAATTTTTACCTTTTGGTGTTTGTCGTGCGTTTGGAAGTGGAAGAGAAGGGGAAGCAATTGGTGGTAATGCTGGTCGGAGCACCTGGTAGTGGCAAGTCCACCTTCTGCGACGCCGTCATTGGGGCTTCTCGAAGAACCTGGGTCCGTATTTGTCAGGTCTGTCTCTCTCAGACACCCCGTTTGTTTGACGAAATGCTTCAATGGCCGAGCTCTTTATTTTAGCTATGGAAGTGTAGCCTTTCCCCCTTTCGTGCGCTTGTGGTGGTCTTTTCTTTAAGTATGTTTGTTCTTGTACCGTTCCTACAGTCTTTGTAAATGGCTATTGAGTGACCATGGTTTCGTTCATCATCGCTTATAATGTCTAAAGGTTCTTGTTCAACAGTGAGATCAGAACGTCGTAGGCTTTTGTGGGAGATGGTTGATACCATTAATCCATCCATTTGTTCTTTGCAGGACACGATCGGAAATGGAAAAGCTGGGACGAAGGCTCAGTGCATCAAGAGTGCTTTGAGTGCGTTGAATGAGGGTAAGAGCGTCTTCATCGACAGATGCAATCTAGATAGGGAACAGCGTGCGGAGTTCCTGAAACTTGGCTCTGCCCAAATTGATGTGCATGCGGTGGTGCTTGATCTTCCTACTCAGCTTTGTATTTCTCGTTCTGTCAAGCGGACGGGGCATGAAGGGAACTTGCAAGGTGGAAAAGCCGCTGCTGTTGTGAATAGAATGCTACAGAAGAAAGAATTGCCTAAGCTGAGTGAAGGGTTTTCTCGGATTACATTTTGCAATAATGATGCTGAAGTTCAGGCTGCTCTGAGTACATATAGTGGTCTCAGTCCATCAGACAGTCTTCCACCAGGCTGTTTCGGCCAGAAAAGCCAAGATGCGAAGGTTCAAGTGGGAATCATGAAGTTCCTAAAGAAGGCAGAGGGGCCTTCTCCAGTTGTTTCCAAGGTCAATAGCGACCAGTCTGTTGCATCAATTGGGAGCTCAGAGAAGAAAGGCTCTTCCTTGGAAAGAGAAGAAATACCTGTTCTTCCAATTGCTCCTCATAAAGAAGAAAGCAAGGGCAAAGATAATGCAGTCCAAGCCATAGATAATGATGTTCCTACACTAGCATTTCCTTCTATTTCAACGGCCGATTTCCAGTTTAACCTGGAAAAGGCTTCTGATATCATTGTTGAGATGGTTGAGGAATTTGTGCCTAAGCTTGGAAATGCCAGACTTGTTCTAGTGGATTTGACTCATGAATCAAAAATCTTGTCTTTGGTTCGGGCTAAAGCTGCCAAGAAGAGTATTGACTCGAGCAAGTTCTTCACATTTGCAGGCAATATAATTGAGCTCTCTACAAAAGGAGGTTTACACTGCAATGTCATAGCTAACGCTGCCAATTGGTGAGATTTCTGGAATAGAAATCATTCATGTTATTGAGTAGAAGCCAATGTTTTTTCTATTTGAAATAGATAGTGAGATGCTGTACCATGGGAATTTTGTGACGCAATGCATGAAGGATATCGTTTAGGGTTTTCATAACTTCTCATTGTAGTTGGGTTAATTATTGTTTCCAAGATCATTTTACATAAAAATTTCACAGGGAAACATAATGAATGCATTTCGTGTTGTGACCTTCTCCCTTATTTCTCTCACTTTTATAGGGTAGAAGAATTGAATCGTTTTGTTTCCAATTTTAATAGCACTCCATGAGGATTAATCAGAACAAAATATTGTGTAGGCGATTAAGACCTGGAGGCGGAGGTGTTAATGCTGCTATCTTTAAGGCTGCAGGTGCGGACCTGGAAATGGCAACAAATGATAGAGCTAAGTCACTTGTCCCAGGCAGTGCTGTGGTTGTTCCTCTTCCTTCAACTTGTCCACTGTACAACAGGGAAGGGATAACGCATGTCATCCATGTCCTTGGGCCAAATATGAACCCACAAAGACCAAATTGTCTGAATAATGATTATAATAAAGGCTGCGTGGTTCTCCGTCAAGCATATGCATCGCTCTTTGAAGGATTCTTGTCTATATTGAAGATACAGGAAACATCAGTTACAAAAAGGCATGAAGAGTTCTTGCATCACTCTGGACATGGTCGTGATAAAAGTGTTGGAAATGGTGATTTAAAGAATAAGAGAGATGATGTCGATGCATCTGATAGCAGCAAAAAGAGTAGAGGATCTGGAAATAAAGTTGAGATTGAAAGCACATGTCCAAGAACTGGAAATTCAGATTCAGGCACCCAAACTACTGATAGAGGAATGACAAAAGCGTGGGGCTCTTGGGCCCAGGCTCTCTATCATATTGCCATGCATCCAGAAACACGAAAGGATGACGTTTTGGAAATTCTAGACGATGTAGTTGTGTTGAATGATGTTTATCCTAAGGTAAATACTGACTTACTTCTTTGTTGCACTCTCTTGGTTGGCGAATATAATTTATTCAAGATCTTCTTTGAATAGGCACAGAAGCACATTCTCATCTTGGCACGAGCTAGAGGTCTTGATTGCCTGGCAGATGTGCATGAAGTACACCTTGAATTGTTGAGGAGAATGCATGACATTGGCTTGAAGTGGGCTGAGAAGTTCTTGCATGAAGATTCTCAATTGGTTTTCCGTCTTGGATATCACTCGGTATACTGCGACCTTTTTATTTAGGTGTTTTGGTGCAAATGTCTTGACATTTGATGCAGGTGCTTACACCCCGGGATGCGCTTGCACCTAAACGCTAATAGAAATGGCAATCTATTGCACCTTATGTCAAGTTCCTTATGGTCCCAAATTTTACAAAATAAGTTCTTTAAAATTTTCTCATATAACAAAATCTAAAAGAAGTGCAATGGTAATGACAATGCTATTTTTTTTTGTGTGTGTGTAGTTTGCTGGAGGTATGTAGTGTACTGGCAGAACCTTCTGCCAGAATACCGAAATCAGTTATTAAGAACTTGGGCTTGGCTTTTGTTGGGAAACTATTGAGAAACATTCTGCTACCTGTCATTACTATCCGTTTCAATAGTTCCATAATCTCCTTTGGCTGCAATCACAATTTTTGTAGAAAGCCTTTCAATGGCGATGTTGCCAATGCTTATTTCAAAATGTCACTGCAAGTAAGTCAGATGAGTGTTGTTGCCTCTGGCTTTCATCACTGAGATTAAGTCTTCAGCCTTGCTGTAACTCTATTCATAATGGAACACTGAGCAACCATACTTGTCTTGCCTCCATCCTCCACTGCGGCTAGCAATTGTTGATGTTGGAGAAAGACCTACTACTATAAGCAAGTGATAATTGTCTCAATTCTGCATCCACCAGCATGTACATTGTGTACTTCTGATTGTCTTCAGTATTAAATTAAAATTCTGGGATGAAACCTCGAAAGGGATATTAACATATTTCCTCTTGCAGGCACCCTCAATGAGACAGCTTCACCTCCATGTTATCAGCCAAGATTTTAATTCAGTTCATCTCAAGAATAAGAAGCACTGGAACTCATTTAACACTGCGTTCTTCCGCGATTCGGTTGATGTCATTGAGGAGGTGAATAAGAATGGGAAAGCACTGACAAAAGACGATGAGAGTCTACTTTCTATGGAGTTACGTTGCCACAGATGTAGAAGTGCACATCCAAACATTCCTCGGTTGAAATCACATATTCGGAATTGCCAGGTCCCTTTTCCAGCTTTTTTGCTTCAAAGTGGTCGTCTTGTGCGTGAACTGGATAGTAATTAAACCATAGTTTCTAGGACACTTTCCTCGAAATTTTGTTGTACATAGCGGCGGCTTTCGCCTTCCCATGGCGCCAATCGATCAATGCACTTGGCGGGCAAGATAATATGATAGAAGTTTCTCTATAGTGATTATGCTTTCTATTACAACGGAATCCATATTCAATGGCCACACATGATTGTTGAAATCACAAGCATCACGATGCTGATTTCTTTCATTTTTTTTGCTTGAGAAGCTATAACAACAAATAGAACCATGCCTCTAATTAGCTGCCTCTGGGGGTTTTTACGGAACAGGGGTAAAAAAAATTACATTTTACGGATTTGGGCTGTCGAACAGGGACACGCGCGAGAAGAGAGGGGGGGGAGTTTCCTTGAAGTCGCGCTTGAGGTCGCACTCGAGAACATCATTGCGGGGGGCAAAGATGGTGAGGTTGTGGCGGCTGACGGCATCCTCGGGGGTCTAAAGGAGGAGGGCGAAGACACCACGGACGCGAGGGGGGAGGTTCCTTGAAGTCGCGCTCAGGGTTGTGCTCGAGAGCATCGTTGCGGGGGGCGAAGATGGTGAGGTTGTGGCGGCCGACAGCGTCCTCGAGGGTCTGAAGGAGGAGGGCGGAGACACCACAGGCACAACTATGGAAGAGGGGAGGTTGGGGTTCGGCAGCTTGCCTGCCGAACTATGGTCGGTCCGGCAATTCCTCTACCGAATGACCTCTAAATCGTAAATAAATCGCTCGGGAGCCCAAATCTGTAAAATGCAAATTTTTTCACCCCTAATTCGTGAAAAGCCCGCTGCCTCTGCATCATGGTTTACAGATTCTAAAGGTTGATCAGGCAGGGAGCCCACAACCGCTTGTAAATTTCGCGCTTTCGCCTTTTTCGGTTTCAAATGGGGAGTCGTTACTAAACCGGTGCTAAAGTGTGGAGACGTTTCGGCAAACGTCCTAGGGTCCGTGACCGCGGGGACGCTATTCTTCTGTACCAAATTGTAGACACACCGAGTAAACATGTCACGGGCCGACTTACGATTCCTTTCACTCGTTGATCCTTACCAGAGTCGCATAAGCTCAGTGTTTACCTTGAAGTATCGATTGGCTTATCTAGTTTCGTTTGTTAACTATGGTACATGAATCGTTTAAACACTCATCAATTGGAATCCAATTTACATTAATCTTACTTCGATTTTTTTTTTTCGATATGGATAGAGTAGTTATAAATAGATAGTGCTCTTATACAAAACAAATAAAATTTTCTCGCTTTTCACCTCTCTTTGGATGAACTTTTTCTAACGAAGAAAAGGAATTCAAACAAAATAAAATTCTTGCTCATGGGAATACTATCAAAAATGTTCTAAATTAGCATTTATGTTAATTCAGTCCTAAATATTTTAATTTTGCCAGATGAATCATAAACTTTTTAACTTTTTCTCATGTAGCATATCTAGTCAATTTTGACCAAAAATCACTAATGTGGATCTCAACCGTCCTATCGTGGCACGGTCGGGCCATTGACGGGGACAATTTCTTAAATATTTTGTAATCTCTACATGAGTCGTACCACAGAGGTGTTCTCGGACGTCGTCAACCCATGAACAATTGGCACCAAACAAGGGATGGCACGGTCAATATATATACACATTCAGAGGAGTTACCCAGATTTGGCTCTGAAACTGTGAATGATAGGGGTTGAGTCGCCAGTTTATAGAAGTAGGCGTATACTGAGATCAACTAGATAGTGGCACATATGATTCACAATAAGTTTCAAAAGTGTTAGAACATAATTGAATTTTATCATAATTCCAGAAGATCTCGGCACCGACCACACAATTACCGAATGAGTAGAGACAATCCATGAATCTGACTGTGGTTCTACGGAAAGAATCGAGCAATTGCACTGAAGATATTTATAAATAAGGTTGACAACGAAAAGAGCCATAAATTACGGTCATGTATGATGAAGTTATTGTCTCATATCGCTTGATAAATTGTTGTCTCATACCGCTTGATAATGGGTCATATATGCTATTTATATTCATACGGTCTCCCTCCATTTATTGACTTAAGCTTTCAGATTGGACTTTTTAATATGGTATCAGAGCCGATGTTCAAACATATATCTAACTCGGATATGCTTGACTTGGCACGTGATAAAATTCAGTTTCAATATATGATAAAATTCATTTCATCATATGATAGGATAAAGTCGAATGTATGAGGGATATAGCTTGAATAAAAATTGGCTATGGAGAATTGAGATAAAGATGAATAAGATTTTATTTATGGTATAAAAGTTATTTTTCTCAAACTCTTATATTAATAAAATTAAATTATATTTAACTATAAATAATATTTGAATTCTAATATAAAATAGAACAATAAAAATAGCAACAATTTTTTTAATTCAAACCCATTTTCAGTTATATAATTGAATTTATTTCTATCCTGTAATATATACATATATATACTTATTGTAGGTATTTTAGTATAGTTTATTGTTTCATAAAATTTATTTAGGAATGATGGAAGGTAATACAGCAATAATATTAAATAAATTTAAAAAAAAGAGGGAAAATAAAAAATAATAATGAGTAAATAAAATAAAGTAAGTGAGAAAATCGAAACATTATACTTTTAGGATGCTTTTTCTCTTTTACTAGATTCAGCTTTCTTCCTTGTCGATTTTGCCGGAGCCCGTTAACATTTCTTGTCATAATGGACCATGAGAGATCATTATCTTTGTGCATTTTCAAAATCATTTACATTGATATGTCGTTCATATCAGAAAGTTGACATGATAAATATGAAAATATATAATCATATTTTTGTCATTCACCAAACAATAGATATGATATGACAAAATCTCTGAATTTTATACGATATCATATCCAGTCAAGATACATAAAAGCCCACTATCAAACCGATATATTTATTCATCTTCCCTTGAGTCAGAATCTCAAACACATCGTTGTGATCAACTCAAAAAAAAAAATTCAGCAATCGACTCGCCCTATCAAGACTCAATCAGTCGCCAAAATCATGCACGATAGACCTACAAACCTGAAAATTGAAGCGGACCTGAACGGAGACGACGCTGCCGCAGAGAAGATAGCGATCAAGAAGAAGACGGAGAAGACGCTTTAAATACAAGCAACTGAACAACGTGGTTCTTGATCACTGCACGGGAAAGCGAGAACGACACGGAGCGCAAAGCTCCGATGAACCTTTGAAAAAAAGAACGAACGATGCCGCTAGATCCGCCGCGAGGCACAATCACAAACGCAAACACAAGCACAACTCATGATTGGCGAAGAAGTGAACTTCACACTCTGATAGAGGGCTCGTACTTTAATTTGGGGCAAAGAGAAACAATCGGGCAATATGAAAAACAATTAGGTTTTCAATTTGGGGATGGGAAGAAACTGCTAGTCCACGAACAGTTAACCATTGCACTGTAAAAGTTGGATTGAAACGCAGGAGATAGGAACTATTAAATAAGTCATGCCAGCATTTTTTGTTAGCCAAAATAGATAGAATTATTGGAAAACCTCAATTAAATTAACTTGATAAGGTTTAAGACTTATTATACCTTTTATAAGTTTTAAGACTCAATTACACTTTCGTGACAAGTTTTGAAATTTTCAATGCACTTGTCTCGTTAAAAACGTCCCTAATGAAAATGTGAAACTATCCTAATTCAGTTAGGGACGTTAATTGGACGTGCCAAAGAGGCTCCAAAGATGTCCCGATTTGCAGAGTCTCTTGAGGTACATGATCCTTTGGATTAGGCACATTCACTCTGTTCTGATGTTGGCTGTGATTGATGACTGATCTCCTCTGCACCATTGGCCATACATATGAAAATTAAACATTTTCTACTCTACAAGAAGGGACAAACCATGCTAACTCTGTTGCTCTGTTTCTATCCTATTCTCTGGTTATCAGCAAACTCAGGGTCAACTTTACATTCCGCCCGCAAATCGTCCAACCAAGTATCAATTAATAAATAAGGCAAAAGATCCAACTCAGTATGCCACTCAGAGCTAACATCTATCTCATCGAAATTTATAGGCTTACATCTTCTGTCCCAACTTTTGCGTATGGCTTTCAGCCAAAGGTTGCAGTGCATGAAAACCATATCGCCAAACTTCTCAAACTCCGCTGTTTTCTGCTTCTTGGCATGCAGGCTCTCCAAGGTGGTCCAGTTCCATTTGCACCAGTGCAAACTACAAGGTTGGCTCAACATGCGAGTTGCTACTTTCTGCAACGTAGGGGTTTCATATCTGTATGCTGCCCACCAATCACCTAGAGTTTGCATATCGACAGATTAGACAAAGTTTCTCGATTAAAACAAAAGGATGTTTAAGCTATATGCTTTGATGACAGAAAATGTGGTAAGAAAACCAGGCAATAGCATTGAACCAAACGTAGGAAGTAAAATTTGATGTAGAAAGCCAATCTATACGATCAGTTCCAGAGTCCCGAGATGATGCAACTAATTAAATCAGTGCATCCCTGGGTCTTCAACAGACCATGTAAGGACCCCATCTATTGATCCCACACTTTTGCCCTCTACAAACTTATTTTTCATGGCCTTTTCACTAAAACCAATTCAACCAGTTAGCTAATCTTAAGGATTGTAAATCATAATGATCGACACCGACACAGAATCAGAAATTGCAAAAATTCTACTCAGGAGTGAGTTGCGCCATGTTGAAAAACATTTATACCATGTGCCTGTTTATGTCCTGAAAAGGAATAAAATCTCCACATTGTGTATCACGCAATATGAAAGTCCAAATCATGCTGTTTATAGAACATACCGGGAGCATTCAGAGTTCGGCCCATGATAGCAAAATCAGTCCCAAGGGCACCATGCGCATTAATATATAGAGGATGTTCTTTTGTAATTTCCACTTTATCTGCATCACTGCAAGCCACCATCCTCATGGCTTCCTGAAATCCATTCCTAATTCTAAGGTCGATTTCAAAGTTCGGGTTGTAAAAGATTGATGGATTCAGAAAAGCAGCTGCAGCGTGTTTTGACGACTGAAGCTGCATATTCCATCTGTGGTCAATTATATCCCAAATAGGAATATATCTCTCTTCAACACCCTTGCAGTAATCTTTGATTTAGATCTTTGCCCTCTCCACTGCCTCATACAAATAGCCCATCACAGGCATATCCCCATCAACCATCCTCGAGATTTTAATTAGTGGTTCTGACACACTCACGACTTCATGAGCGGACTTCCAAAATCTCTCAGAGTGTACCAAGGACTTAAAGTATGGGCATGCTGTAGTCAGATGGGCATCAGGGCATATGCTGTAGTCAGATGAGAACCACTGCATGTGAGAAAACATATGTTTCAAAGTGTCCTCCTGGATTATTATGAACCTTAAGGAGAGGAAGCCGTCACAAACTGAGTTATTTTTGGCCTGATCAACTCCTTCCTGCCATTTAATTTCCTCATCATACCCAACCTCAAGCTATTGCCGCATATGTATTGTGCAATAATCTTTGCCTCCTCCAGCACTGTGCACACCCAGTCTTGTTTGCTCATGTCCTCCAACATCTTATTAACACGATAAGATGCATAGGGAGACCAAAAAAGTGATGAGTACTTGTCCATGAGTAATCTTTCTGAATAAATATAACTAGTAGTGCTGTCAGTTATCACTTGAAAACATTTTCCAAACCAACCTCCAAAATAACAGTTTCTATCAATTCAAACAAATATGTGGCATCATCTTCATGACCCAATACATCGACTGACCGCAAAAATATTGCCCCTTTAGGACATGTGACTGTAAATACTACAAGTGATTGACTCTAGGTACTGCACCAGCTCTCACATAGAACTGTACATCCACAATCCTTCCAGTTATCCTTAAATTTTCCGTAGCAATCTTGTATGTCATCTTTCACTTTCTTCAAAAGAACAGATCTCAGGCTGCCATTGTTTGGGGCCGTATAGCCCAATCCACACGCTGCTATAGCACCCACCATTTCCTGATAATACATGCTTTTAGTAGCAGTGAAAGGAATAGAATTATGGAAAAAGAATGTAGCAATTTTCTTGTCAGCGGAATCCTGTTTCTGTTTTTTAGCATCATCTACTGCCAGTAAACTAGGTGAAGTGTGCAGAAGAAACAAAGGGGGACCAGTGCTTCCACGCTGTCCACTAGAATAATGGTTTCCATGGGAGTTCTCACTACCCGAAGAGCTATTTTGTTGACCATTAGCAGCCCAATCAACCTTAAGTTTTTTGGGAGTTTTCTGTTTCTTGGGAGTGCTCAATATACTTCAAATATGGTCCCTCACATCATTTGGAACTTTTGAACAAGGCACGATGTCTTTGTTCTTGATCTGGGCTGAATGAAACTTCATCCTATAAACCCCTCCGCTGAACTCCTTTGCGCAATAGTGACACCTAACCTTCTGTTTCGTCGCATCGACCAGGACACAATGCTCCCAACAGGCATCTCTACCCCGAACCATATCTTTAAATACAAATACAAAGGAAAAATCAGTCACCCACCATTATTCCCACCCAACACATGAAAATTGACATTACTATTACAGTTGTTGTGGAACAGCTTCATCCTTCTCAAAGCACTCCACTATGACGAGAACAAGTTAAGACATGGGATTCAGATGAGGGGAACAAAATTGGGATTCCACTGCTTTCAGCATCCAGCAACCATGGAGCGTGATGTATAGAGAAAAGCATCAAAGCTACTATGCGTGCACCCCACTAGCAGTATCGCAGCAAATAAATATATACACTAGATGATATCATAGCGTAGCATGCTGATCAGATGTAAACGGCAATCAAGTACCAAAACATAGATTACAAGTATATAAATATGAAAAGTCATTGAAGGTAATAGTATAAATGCGATGGTGCTGATTTAAAATCTCTCTCATATATTTAAGGATACAAAGCAAGTCATGGCATAGCAAATTCAGTTGGCTTTATTTAAGATCATGGTCTGACTTTTACTTTGAAGATGTAACCAGCAGAGCTTGCTAAAGTTTAAGCTTACCATAGAGTTAAGCTAGATATATGTGAGCTACTCAATAATCAATTAATCAGTAGCAGATTTCAATAATTTCCTCCTGCATCGGGATAAACATATAGATGATAGGTAACTAAACTGACTGCATTCTTTTGTCACAATCACAATCTGAACATTCTTGCCCCGATTGCCTTCACAAAGCAAACGACTATGGAATTTCTGCAGAGAACTCATTTGGCACGTTGAATAAGTACTGACAGTGGAGAAAGCTTTGCTCATAAAAATGAATTCCCACGAAGTAAAATACGTTACTTCACTAGCATCAGAACAAAAGAATATCTTTCTGCTCCGGCCAATTTAGGAAGGAAAGAGGATGCTTAGACTCATTCATAGAGCCGAACACAACCTTAAAAGGTGCAAGATCTCATAAATCAGGAGTTCTCCAGCCAAGTCTTAAATTGTGATGAGGAAAAATTACTTTGGACACTTACATTTCAGGATGAGCAGCATTTCATTCTGTCATTTTCACCCACTTTGCCTAACTTATGTATGCCCGATACCGAAGAAACGGTCCAGAATCCGAATCCGTACGATTCAACATATTCCTTATTTACTCAATGGAGAGCAGCTACATGCAGATGGCTCAAAATTACGAAGAGAAACACCTTGCACACATATGTAAGCAAGTTTTACGCCTTAAGCAGCCACCAAAATACACTAACACGACTACATGGACATTCATCAAATGAAAAATGAACAATTTCGACAGTGCAAGTGTTCAACTTGAACAATGCGCGGCCATAAGAACATCATAGCTTGTTCAATCAGAGATGTCGACAAGCATCAACGTGCCCCATGCATGTCGCACAGATCAAGCATTTGCAAGAGGCCGCGTCCAAGGCTCGAACCGTGACCTCCAAGTCACACGGCAACACCTTGACCAGATACGCGATAGCCAAGACAACGTTCTCAAAGAACTATCTAAATTCAAAATGTTACCTCGTACACGAGCCTGAACGCCACGATTATCATCCAACTGGTGGTTTTTCGTGCCAAAACTATCTTTTCCAGCTTCTGGAACACCGACCCAATTCCAGATCGTCCGTGCAGAGCGACATCACGGTGGACACACATTCCATCACCGTAATCTGAAAGTTCAGCTCGAACGGATACAATTCATCCAAATTGAATCAGGAATTTCGGTGCTCAAGTGGGAGTTTCGATGGAATAGAAGCTGAAACCTCCGGGGTTGAGGTGAATCCTCCTTCTATCTCCTGATCTTCTTGTCGAAGCTGCACGGACAATCGTACCGTAAATCTCTCTTTTCTCTTTTTACGAAAATTGCATCAAAGTCCCTAGATTTATACTATTCGTACATTTAAGCCCTAAATTTTTCACTTCACCTATTTTAAATCCTAACATTTTTCTAATTTCGATACAATTAACTAATAATTTCGTCAGTTTTTATTTAGGGGGAAAACCCACGTTTTTGTCATTTTTCAATCTTAATGTGGCTGTGAGTCTCGTGACAAAACTTTCTCAAGCACAAAACCATGTCGTTTCTTAATGCTACGCCAGAAAATTTTAAAAAATACGAAAAATGGAAAAAAAAAATGTTTCGGAGGTAGCGATGGCCTAGGGAGGGGAGGGGCGAGGAGAAAAAGGAAAAAGGAAAAAAAATTGCAAAAAGAAAAATAGAAAAAGAAAAAAAAACTCAAAAAAGTAAAGGATGAAAATGCCATTCGATTATGCCTTTTTTTTTAAATAATTTGAGCGCTTCAAACCATTATTTGAAATAAATGCCACTTTATATCCTTTTTTAAAAAAAATAAAAAAAAAATTCAAAAAAGTTCCTCAAGTGCCCTCATTTTGTCAAATAAGGGTCTGAAATAAACTTCGTTTCAAATAAAAGCTTGAAGTGTCATTGTTATCTTAAAAAATGGCTTAAAATGCACATGGTTATTTTAAATAAGAGCTTGACCTCATTGATCGATCAAATTTTTTGGCCAATCAAGGGCATTTTTGTCAAAATGTAAATTTAATCTAATTTTTTGTTAAATTAAATTAAAAAAACTTATAATAAAAAAAAAGAAGTAATACATCATGCGAAAGGTAGACTACCTCCCACCTGTGGCCGCGCGCGCTCCACCGAACCTGGGCGAGGGCCGCCGATCCAAGCCCAAATCTGGGAGAGGTTCACAGTTCTCTCCCGGCAGCGCCCTTGCCTCTAATCAGCGAGTTCGCCAACCCTCGCTGAGGCGCCGGTGACCCCAACAGCCACAGACAGGAGACCTAACCTCTCGCCTGCGATTTTTTTTTAATTTTTTTTAAATCGCTTAAAAATAGTAAGAGGAAAAAATAAAATAGTAAATGACCAAAATGCCCTTAACTAAAGTGACTCAAACCTTTTTTTAAGATTAATATAGTTACTTCAAAGCCTTATTTGAAATGATATGCACTTCATGTCCTTATTTGACACAACGAGGACATTTCAAACTCTTATTTAAAATAAAGCCCACTTTGGATCTTTATTTGTGAAAATAAAGGCACTGAAACCCTTTATTGAAATTTTTCTTTGAAAAAATGATGACACTGCATGCCCTTGTTTGAAAATTTCTCAAAAGAAATGGTCAAAGGAGATGACGATGCCATCCTTGCAACCTTTGTCTGAGTTGTCTCTAGTGTTTTCATATCGGAATTGGATCGACTACTTTAACCAGTTGGATTGGGAACCTAAACATGGTCCGATCAATCCTGGTAAGGACCAGATTCAATCGCTCGACCCCAAATGAACCGGCCACCAATTGGGCTTGACTAAATTGTTTTTGGTGATAAAATTTAAGTAATTGAGGTAGGTGAGCGTCGAGCTCTTGCAGTTTTTTTAAGAACGCCTTAGCTACTAGAGCGAACACTATCTTTTCTGCTAATGGCCAAATTTTATGTACACTGATCTATGTCGCGACCCTCTTAAAAAAAATTTTAAATTTTAAGAGGGGTTAACGGATTATTAGGTTAATTAGATTTGACTAACCTAATGCGGACCCTCCCAAGCCCTACCGAATCGCAACTTTGGTTTTTGTTTAAATGATTTTGAAATTTGGAGTCGCCACTAATCGTTCTTGGTAGGTCGATTAGAAACCTAAATAAATTAGCGGGAGAACTAATTTATTCCTGCGAACCAGAGATTATGAGCTCGGGGACTTGGTTACACTAGTTAATTAAAACTAATGCCCTTTCGGTACCTTAATTTCATGGATATCCTAATCCGGCAACTCAAGCTTGGTTTATTCCTAAAGCTCTAGTAGGGTATTCTCTTTTGTGTTTTCACTTTTTAAATAGGATGCATGGATGGTATATATTTTTATTTGTTATATTTTTTTAAGTGTTAAAGATTCCCTGAAGCCGAAAGAGGGAGTGTGTTAACGACTTCTGTGCAGTATTACGACCTACTCATCTTTTGGGTCTGATGATTCAAAAATTAAATTATAGGAAGTACATGACAGTGAATAAACACCTCCAATGGGAGGCCTGGCATTGGCTTGGCTCTTCCCTTTGGGATTTAAGGTACAGGTATTTAAGTTGCAAGTATTTAAACTACTGTAAGTAAAAACCTCCAATGGGAGGCTAAGCATTGGCTTGGCTCTTCCCTTTGGGATTTAAGGTATTAAGTTGCAGGTATTTAACTACTGTAAGTAAAAACCTCCAATGGGAGGCTAAGCATTGGCTTGGCTCTTCCCTTTGGGATTTAAGGTACAGGTATTTAAGTTGCAGGTATTTAACTACTGTAAGTAAAAACCTCCAATGGGAGGCTAAGCATTGGCTTGGCTCTTCCCTTTGGGATTTAAGGTGCAGGTATTTAACTACTGTAAGTAAAAACCTCCAATGGGAGGCTAAGCATTGGCTTGGCTCTTCCCTTTGGGATTTAAGGTGCAGGTATTTAAGTTGCAGGTATTTAACTACTATAAGTAAAAACCTCCAATGGGAGGCTAAGCATTGGCTTGGCTCTTCCCTTTGGGATTTATGGTGCAGGTATTTAAATTGCGGATGGACTTTGTCCTCTCCATTTTGGGGTATGAATTTTTTAAAATGAAATACAACGAATTGATTCAACAATTTGAAATTTGTGCGCGCTTGAGGACTCCTCCAAGCCGATTTTGTGCTTCCATAGGATTGACCATTGATATAGAGCTGTGGCTTCCTGACATAAAATAGAGTGAAGTGTTAGTATACAAAATATGTGCTAATCTGCACCTAAAACCAGAAGAGTAGAAAGAGTACTTATCTCCCATTTTTTTGGGAGGGATTTCTATAATTGATTTTCGCTCTCTATGTTCCCAATATAGATAGTTTCTTTTGAATTAAGAGGGACTTTTAGTCACAGATCAGTTGAGAAATCGGTGGACAGCTTAGGAGCTTGTCTGGGCCGATTTTTGCATCTCGACGAGATTTTTGCTATTGACGTAGAGATATCCTTCTCCTGACATAAAATATGGAAGAAAAAGGAGATGGAGAAAGTGTATACAATTTGTGCTAATTTGCGAGTAAAACCATAAATAAATGAATAAATAAAAACACTTAGCTTGAATTTGTTTGCTCGTTGACGAGGATGAACTCTTGATTTATATTGATCGATGAAGGAATTTGTGATGATAACCCCTAGCTTTAAACTCCCATCATCTTCAAAATTCTCTCTCTTTTGGTATTTTCTTTCTCTCAAATTTTTCTTCAATCTCCCAAAACTCTCTCAAACATCCAAAATTTTCTCTCCAAAAAATTCTCCCAAACACTTCAAATTTTCTCTCTCAAGAAGCCTTTTTCAAGCTCACTTCTTCCTCCTTTTATAACCTACTCATCTATCTCCCATTCTAATTTTTCCACTAACTCTATCTCTCATTCTAATTTCTCCACTAACTCTTCTTCATTTTCATCTTCCATTCTCCATCTCTATCTCACATTCTAATCTCTCCACTAACTCTTCTTCATCTTCATCTTCCCTTCTCCATATTTATCTCACATTCTAATTTTTCCACTAACTCTTCTTAATCTCCATCTTCCCTTCTCTATTCTTATCTTCCATTCTAATTTCTCTACTAACTCTTTTTCATCTCCATCTTCCCTTCTCTATTCTTATCTTATTTTCTCCATCCATTCTTCTCCAACTTCTCTTCTTCATCTCCTCTTCTTCATCTTCCCTTCTCTATTCTAATTTATCCACTAACTCTTCTTTTTATTATTTGTAAAATAATCCTTCAAGAGTTAGGTATTTGCACTCTAGTCCTTGAATTTTAAGTATTCACAATTCAGTCCCTGAAAAAAATATATTTCTTTAAGTCCAAATCTCCTCACAATTTTTGACACACCAAAATTTACCACATGTCAAATTTAAGCTCATTTCTTGTCGCTGAAAATAATACATAATTTAATTAAAGCCCTTTTGCAAAATTAAGTCATTCTGGGTATAATTGGGCCAAGATGAAAATTTAAAATATCAGAAGACAATGTCACAACTCATAAAAAGTGAAAGTTAAAAATAAGTTGACTCAAATTAAATTTTTTTAGGCCCGATTCGAGATTATACTCGTGAAGGAACACGTGACTCGAATTGCATTTTTCTAAATTTGCGATGGCCAATATGAAAATAGATTTAAAATAAAAATATTAACTATCTTTGTGTATTTTTTGGCCTCAAATGTTATTTTTCCAAAATTTTCAAATATTTTTGTATTTTAAAAAAAAAATTAAAATATATATAATATGAAAAATTATTTTTTCGTCAAAATTCGTTCCCTAGGCTTGGCTAAGGTTCCCAAAGTTGATTTTTCAATTTTATGAATTTTTATGGATTTTCTATTAATTTTCGAAAATAAATAAATAAAAAATACGTAAAAATACTGAAAATATGAAAAATCGTTTTTTGGTCAAAATTGGTTCCCTAGGCTTGGCTAAGGTCCCCAAAGTTGATTTTTCAATTTTATGAATTTTTATGGATTTTTTATTACTTTAGTAATAGAAAAAATGATTAAAAATCAGGTGTCAACAGCTGCCCCTCTTTGAAAGGAAGCTCGGTAGAGGTTCATTTCAAAAACGAGATGACACCTAGATTCTTATCGACTCAATACAAGTAAATAAAAAGAGTCGTGACATGATTGTTCCACTGAAAATGAAATGAGAACCTAAGGATTCGTTATATAAAAAAACTTTAGGGTGGTTGAACTTGAACCCGTATGGTGGATCAACCCATGGTAGATTCCTAATAAAAGGATTCTACTGATTAAAAATTAAATTAAAATTTGACCCGTATGGTGGGTCATACCATTTGACCCGTATGGTGGGTCGTACCATGGTAGATTCCTAATAAAAGGATTCTACTGATTAAATTTTGATTGAGATTTGACCCGTATGGTAGGTCACCACATGGAGATACCTGTAAGAAGGACTTGGTGCTTGTAGAAAGGACTTGGTGCCAGTAAAAAGGACTTGGTGCTTTGCCTGTAAGAAGAACTTTGTGCCTGTAAAAAGGACTTGCTTTGCCTGTAAGAAGGACTTGATTTGCCTGTAAGAAGGACTTTGTTTGCCTGTAAGAAGGACTTTGTTTTTCCTGTAAGAAGGACTTACTTTGCCTGTAAGAAGGACTTTGTGCCTGTAAGAAGGACTTGATTTGCCTGTAAGAAGGACTTTGTTTGCCTGTAAGAAGGACTTTATGCCTGTAAGAAGGACTTTGTGCCTGTAAGAAGGACTTTGTGCCTGTAAGAAGGACTTTGTGCCTGTAAGAAGGACTTGATTTGCCTGTAAGAAGGACTTTGTGCCTGTAAGAAGGACTTGGTTTGCCTGTAAGAAGGACTTAGTTTGCCTATAAGAAGGACTTGGTGCCTATAAGAAGGACTTGGTTTGCCTGTAAGAAGGACTTGGTTTGCATGTAAGAAGGACTTTGTGCCTGTAAGAAGAACTTGGTTTGCCTATAAGAAGGACTTTATGCCTGTAAGAAGGACTTGATTTGCCTGTAAGAAGGACTTGTTTTGCCTGTAAGAAGGACTTGTTTTGCCTGTAAGAAGGACTTGTTTTGCCTGTAAGAATGACTTGTTTTGCCTGTAAGAAGGACTTGGTTTGCCTGTTAGAAGGACTTGGTTTGCCTGTAAGAAGGACTTGGTGCCTGTAAGAAGAACTTGGTTTGCCTATAAGAAGGACTTTATGCCTGTAAGAAGGACTTGATTTGCCTGTAAGAAGGACTTGTTTTGCCTGTAAGAAGGACTTGTTTTGCCTGTAAGAAGGACTTGATTTGCCTGTAAGAAGGACTTGTTTTGCCTGTAAGAAGGACTTAATTTGCCTGTAAGAAGGACTTTGTGCCTGTAAGAAGGACTTTGTGCCTGTAAGAAGGACTTGTTTTGCCTGTAAGAAGGACTTGATTTGCCTGTAAGAAGGACTTTGTGCTTATAAGAAGGACTTGATTTGCTTGTAAGAAGGACTTGGTTTGCCTGTAAGAAGGACTTATTTTGCCTGTAAGAAGGACTTGGTGTACCTCAAAGGGTGCCATTCTGGAATCTGGAAAGATCAGGAATCCTGCAGAAGCTCAAACCCAAATTATATTATCCTGTCGCTTTAGGAATAAACCAAAGAGGCAGAGATCAAAAGGTCTCGAACATTTCTGTCCTTGAGACAAATCATGCTTTATTGAAGAAGGTAGATACCTGTATGTACCGCAATGGATTCGAGTACCCCAACAACCGTCAGAATTCATTCTCTTGAAAGGTTCAGGTTGAAGATATACTTATCTGAGAATTTGGAAGAAATGCTTGGTGGCTTCTCGACAACCAGGCTTGTTCATTCAATAATCGCTGAATGAATTTCAAGACTTTGGAAGGTAGTTTGAACATTGGGAATGTGTTGCCTGTCAGGCAGTATCAGAGGTAACATGTGCAAGCATTTTCATCAATGAGTTGATCGGTTCATGTAAAACTATTCAACCAAGTCGGCAATGATTAGAAGTAGTCTGTGTGATAACTCATGATGCAATCAATCCAAATATGGATCATGCAAAACTATTCTGTCAAGCTTGCATTACCAATTCTGTTTAAGGAGGTTCTCATAGTATGAACGCCTCGAATGTAATCTGAATGGGGGACTTCAATCCGAAAGGGCCTTCTCTCACTCTGGGGAAAGGCTGTTTATCTGTAAATTAAAATGTTAGACTTGCGTGGAAATGGTTTGCCTTTCCTCATCCTGTCATGCCCCATTCTGCACATTTGATGTCTCCTGTGCAGTTTATGCTCTAAGTTGGAGTTGGTAAGTTAAACACACGGAATAGTCATACATAATTCATGAACTGTGTAAGCACAATGCAGATGTGACAATTTTTTAGCATTACGTGTGTTTATATAATGTGCAAATATGGGCGGATTTGAATTGCCCCTGGTATGTAGGCGGACCGAACAAATTGGGAAGCCTACTCCTTATGTCGAGGGGTGGTTCGTCTCAAACTTTGTCTCTACGTGATGAAGCATATGGGTGAGGGAGCATTTCGGTTTGTTTAATGACAGCGACCGCCACGGTTTAGCGGTTGAATGCCCCTGTAAAAAGCAGAGAAATTATTCTTGAAATCAAACGAGATAAGGAAGACATATTTGCTTTTTCGCTTCAGAGCTTGTGATCAATTTGCCCCATTTTTCACCAGAATAGATCTTGTCAGATGATCATAATTTTCTTTTGGATTTGTCTCCTTCAACATGTTAAATGTTAGTGTAAATATTTCCTGTAAAAAGAAAAAGAGACATATCAGCCAGTATTAAAAGGGATAAATTGAAAACGATACTGATTTACCCTTCATCTTGAATGTCTTGCACGAGTCTTTTACCAGTTTTGTTGGATTGAATTTTCCTCGACTTTTGTTGGGCGCCTCACCATTATGGGAAGACTATGGTAAAATATTGACTTTGATATTACTCGTCGAGTATTCCTGTTTGTAAAAAAAAGAAATGCACAAAAAGTTGTTTCATTTATTTATAATACATACAACATTCCCCACCCTTGGGGATCGAACTCGGAATATTTCGGACCTACTGTCATCCCCCATACCATTCAGTCCATTGGACCGTAGGTGTCTATGGGGCTTTCTTTTCAAGGGTTAATCCTTGGGGATAACGCAGTCCTGTTGTATCACCTTGGGCCATGTTACGGTATTTCTCGAGGTAATTTGCAATCCCTGTTAAGAATGGAATAAGACAATTCAAGACTTGAGATGATTATGTGCACATTAGAACGATACAGAATTACCCATTTCTGATATTGTTCGCGTCTTTCGCTTGTACTTTCCTTTGTCCGAAGCTGTCTATCCCGTGGTAATGCCCATGAGTTGATTGGCCCCCAAATTTTATCCAACCTGTATTCGGATATGATTGCGTTCTCGGGTCGATTTGCAATTTCCTGAGAATAGAATGGGCTTAATTTTAAAACTTGGAGCAACTGAGGGTAAATTGAAACGATACGGAGTTACCCTTCAGGTTTATGCAGATTTTCACTCGCCATCAATTCGTCGCGAGGTTGGTGAGGTGGCGGATTCGAGCATTTAATAGGGGGAAGTCGGATTATTACTCCTTGCTTTTACACATTCACAAAAGCAGAAAAACACATCACGCAAGGAAATAAAACACATTCACTCATTCAGGATTAGTTCCGCTTCCTCTGCAAGCTCTCCCATGATCAGCTGGCTTCATCCCAAATTAGGTATGCATCGGCCATATTGAAGGTCTCGTGGTCACTGGCTGAACAAGTGCATCACAGTCCCGATGCTTTACCGATATCAAACTGGTTGATTATGGCGAAAAGATCATCGTCAATGTCCGCTTGGTGGTGATCTGTCCCTTCTTCCTCCGGAGGTATTGATGCTGATCCAGTATCATTGGTCCTTTTGTACCCTCCTCCAACAGAACTCGATCCTGTTATAAACTGGTCTAACTCACCTCTTAAACGTGCATTTTCGATCCTCAGATCATGCATTTCATCGAGGGTGAGGAGGAGGCTATTGCAGTTGGGGCAGGTGGCGGAGTCAAAAGTCTCTTTATACATCTTGTTTTCCGCTCGGAGGTTTTCATTTTTAACTCTTAGAAACTCGGCTTCGTTGTGCTCATGACGAGCCTTCATTCGGGTTCGCCTATTTTGAAACCAGAACTTGATTTGCAAAGGTTCAAGTCCTAACTCTTGACTCAGTTTCATTTTCTGTTTGCCGTCTGGCATAGGGCATGTTCTGAAGAAATCCTCAAGCCTTTGTACCTGCTCCTTAGTATGGCGACGGTAACGCTTCTTTTGACCCTTACCGTTATTGTCCTTATCTTTACTGAGATTTTGGACGTCGTCGGCGGAAGAGCCAGGCTCCATAGGCTCGATCCCAAACATGGTTTCGAACTCTTCCTCTCCCATATTCAGCAGGCAATGATAGCTCTCGGGAGTATTGGGTTGAGACATCTTTGATTTGGTTGATGATTTCTCAAGATTTGCTACTCGCTTTCAGTGTTTTCACTCTCTTTGAATTTTTCTGAGCGATTGCCTATGCCTTAAGACCCTCTTCCGAGCATGGCGTCTCTTTTAAAATTAAACGTGGGTTTAGCAACTGTATTGCTTCTTCCAAGGGTCCGGCCTTTCTCAATCCTCTTTTCTTATCGTGTCTCTTGCTCGACTCGTCTCCTTCCATCTTTTCGTGATAGGGCCCCTTGTTGTTGTCTCCACCGTCAATTTGCTGGCGAGTTCTTCAATAAAGACGAGTCGTATCTCTTTTCTGCCGAAAATGTCTTTGTCTCCCACTCAGCTTATTTTTTATCTTTTCTTTTTCAAAGTAGTGGCGTCCCGTTTAGCTTTGCCGTAGAGACGTCGGATTTGCTTGGCTGGAGATTGGAGACGAGTAGCGGAGGTGATACTGATAGGGAATGTTAGACAGGAAAATCTGGCCAGTAGAGACTTCCCCTGCAAAAATGAAAGAGAATGCGGCAGTATATGTTCTTCATATTCTAGAAAAATTGGAACGATATTGTTTTACCCTTGTGTGTACTTCTATTGAATTTGAATTGAGGAAGTTCCTTCATTTGGACTGGATTGAATTGTATGTCCCGAGTTGCCCTTCACTTTGAGCTTGCCACGTAAGTGCTTTGCTTAGTTGGGCCTTATTTTCTTTCGGGTTGCCTTGGACCATCATCATTTTCTATGCCATCGGGTCCGTGGACCGGAGGGCTCCTTTAATTTGAAGGTTACCTTCGAGGCAAATGAGTCCTATCGCGTTCCATTGGGTCATTTCATTTTGCGACACTCTTGAGGCACTTTGCGATTCCCTGGGTGAGAATGGAACAAATCCAATTTAGCATTTTGCAACGATTGAGGGTAAATTGGAACGACACACAATTACCCGTCTTCGAGCTCGCCTGGGCATTTCACTTGAAATTTCCCTACGTGAGGCCATTCAACATTTCTCATTATGGCAGTCAGCGACGTTACCACAAATTGATCCACCCTAAATCTAGCATAAAAAGGGATTCACGCATTCGACGGGATAAAAAAAAATAAATAAATTGCCCCCTTGTCCCTGAATTAAATCGAGACACCTAGAAAGCTGGAAAATATCATACGCAGGGGAATTAAGCATGAAATAAAATGTGCACTTATTCAAGGTCAGTTCTGCCTCTCCTGTGGCTCTTCGATAATCAGCTAGTCTCGTGTTGGTTCGGGTGTGGATGATCGATGTTTGAGAGTCCCTACTCACTGGCTCCTGATCGCGGCTTGGGACGTCTGTCAACCCTAAACTGGTTGACCAGGGCAGTAAGCTCATCATCTGGGTAATCTCTTGAACCTTCCAGCAACTGATACTCGAATTGGGCATTGTTGTTGGCAAATGTTGGCGGTAGATTTCTCATTCTGTCCTCGCCATGAGCAATTTGACTTCTCGTGCTGGAGCCTTCATCATTACTCGAGAAAGTGTGGGGATCACCAACTGTCCTGCTGCCAAAAACTCCTTCCATTCGAGGATTAAAGAAGTGGAAGTGCTCAGGATAATTTCTTGTCTGATTCTCTGGCTGCGCAGGCGCGCTGATCATGGGATGAATTCTAGCCACGGGTTGGTGCTCAGACCAAGGAGTCTGAATACACTGCCCCTGCGGTCTATACTCTTGAAGAGCATTAGGGTGATTCTGGGGGATACTTTGATTAACGCCTGGAGGATTGATGGCACGGCTACTGGCTTGGTTGATGATGGGAAGTGGCTCGCCCCATGCTAACCCGCGGAACTTATGGTGGCGAGGAGACTCGACATTCAGGCTTGGATCAGTCCCGCCTTGGTTTTCTTGATTCTGAGCTGCATTGTGTTCTCTCACCCTTTTTCTGTACTTCTGAAGATGACTCGAAACATTTGCTTTAGTGAGTCCCTCTACGTTCATAATTTCCAGTATATGTTGCGGCCGTGCCGAATCGATTCCTACCTGTTGAACTGCATTAACAAACATACGATGCAGCTCGGGAGACCAACTCATCTTCTTTCTCCAGTTGCTTGGAACAAAATTGAAGGCTTGATGCTTGTTCTCATGGTCGTGCAATTGCTTCCTTACCACGTGCTGCCATATGTTTTGAAGCATCTGAACCCTAACTGGTTTCATTACGACGTCTTGGGCCCCATTTAAGACAGCCTTCATTATGGCTTGCTGATCATCGCTTGCCGATATTACAAGGACTGGCATGTTTAATTTAGAATTGATGACTTCCAAGAGAGTGAAAACATCCATGTCAATCCCTACCATGGCGGTGAGGACGATATCAAACTGGTCACCACTCCTCCTTAATATCTCTAAGGTCTCTGTCGCCTTTGCTTGAGCTACAACCTTATACCGGCATTTTCTCAATACGGTAACAAGGATTGACAGAGAGACTGGATTACCGTCAATGGCCATGACCAGTAGACCCTCAGGGTAAGGAACTTCATTAGCTTCGACCAGGGTTGAACATGCGCCCGTTTCCCTAATGCTCGACATATTTCTGGATCTAGGACTGCCGACTCGAGACCGCCTCAGGATGTCTTCTTGGACTGGAGGGATCACGGGATCGTCGATGGTTTCTCGTAACAGGCTTTGAAAGCCGATGCTTTGATGGTGAAGGTTTTGAATTCCTCTCTATCTTTCTCCTGCGAGTTCTTGCGAATGAACTCTCACTATCAAATGAGGACAAGTTCTCTCTCTGGCAATAGCAACGACTTCCCTCTTCACGGGCAGTGCTATTAGATTTTTCGAGGGAGAAAATCTGATATTCAGCTTTTGATCAAAGGGGAAATCCTTGTTTCTCGCTCAGTTCGTCTTCCTTTTTTCTTTTCGTGGTAGAGGGCCCTTGTCAAGATCTCCACCGTCGATTTACTGGCGGGTCCTCCAATAAAGACGAGTCGTATCTCCTTTTCTGCCGAAAATTTCTTTGTCTCCCACTCAGCTCGTTTTTTATTCTTTCTTTTTCAAAGTGGTGGCAGCCTGTCCAACTTTTCTGCAGAGACGTCGGGTCTGCTCAGCTTGAGGTTGCCGCTTGACTGGAATTCGAGCCAGCGGGGGTGTTGCCGACAGAGAATGGTAGATAGAAAAAACTCGACCAATAAGGACTGCCCCTGTGAAATCATTATTTAAATTGAAGCAGATTATCACCTTCGCATTCCGATCATCTGCCTCGCCTCTCTCCTCCTTTCTTTCGTGATCTGCTTTCAAAAATGGCCAATTCTCCTAACCATACCTTCTCCGCCGAAATCCTAGCTGGGTGGGAGAGACTCTACAATCTTCTTGGTAGAGGTTACACTCATATAGCCCAAAACTCTACCGTTGAGGCTGAAATCCTCGGTTTATTCAGGACCCTAGACGCTGCTTCTGTTGAGGGTACCCAACTGGGGAGGGAGTATCGGAACTTCCCGACCCTCTTCATTAATTTTCTGGCTGCCTATAACCGCGCTTATGAGACGGTCATTGTGACTGCCGTCGTGAAAGCTCGTTACCGAGACCGGCACGAGCGTCTGGAAATAGTCACATTTATGGCTGATAATCACAAGAAAGCCTTCAAGTTTGCCAATGATCAGCTTTCGTGGCTAGTTCGTGAGAGGGGAAAGTTGGTGGACCGTCTGGCCTTGGTCCGAACTTACGCCGAACAGGAGCCGAGCAATATTATGATGAGGTGCAAATGCGGTTGGCTGTAGGAGAGACTTGATGACATTACGGCAGATATTGCTTTCTAGAGGGCGGCGATTTCGGACTTGGAGTTTGCTGTCGAGCATTACGAGGCCAGTATGGCCCAGGCTAAGGAGAAGCGCGATCGCCTCTTCTTTAGGCTCGCGGAGCTTGATCCTGAGAATGTCCGGTGCACCCGGAGCATCAACTGTTTGGAGAGTCAGTTGAGCTCCTTCGTAATGGTTATCAGGGCTCAGTTTGGCTTTACTTTTCCTCCCCAGTGAGCTGTTGTAATGCTCTTTGATGAATGGAATGAAAGAAAAGCTTCACGTGTTTTTTTTTGTTTAATTTTCCTGCTATCGTTTCTTCCGCATAGCATAACAGAACGATTTGAGGTACCGAAGATGTCGAGGCTTAATGTTTTTCTTGATGTTCTTATTTAATTGCTCCAGACGATGATATCGAGAACATTGATGAAGGGTTCGGCGGTGGCCCCCACTATCCATCTTGAGATCACAAACAATAACACTATGACAACTCGATCAGTGCGCTGGTAATACATCCGGCCACCTGTTGTGTGCCCACTTTTATCCATATTTTATTTCTTTCGGCGTCCACTTGCTCGTGTCGGTCGCCTGTAGCGTCGGGAGAAATTCCTGTGGGCCACGTTCATTAATAGAACCTCGGTCCTCTAAAGCCCTCCGCATGTTTCGGATAAGAGGAAATTTTAAGATCGGTCTCTGGTTCATTTAATCAGGTAAAGGTATTTGTTTCATGGGTTCTGATTATATAATCCATATTGTCTTTCAAAAGACGCGGGATCCTCTGCAATACATTAAATATGCCCCCGTGTTTAATCAGTATAAATCCACCGTCATATCAGAATACACTGCCCATACAAGTTTACGGATTGACATAACTCTGTCTGTCAAAGATGGACAGTGTTCGTTTGCCCCACGAAATTAACGGTTGAAGCCTCGGTGTTTTTCGTCTTTTGGTATTTCTGGAGATGATTCTTGATATATTTTGAACTTAATTTTTACACCCGTCTAGGGTATCTAGGATCTCCCTGCAAAAGAAAATGATATAATTAGTATGCGACACAAGGAATGTCGGTCCATGACTCCTATATTAGTCCAATTTGATTTTTTTTATTTTTATGAGAAATCAGAAAAAAAAATTCCCTTAGGAAGAAATGGGTTAATACAGAATTTTTTTGCAGATTTATTACTCTTTTTTTATTATTTTTTTTTAAGGAATGTGACAAAATCTCTTGACATTTACTAAAATTTTTGAAGGAATTTCCTTTTTATCAGAATAAATTTTCAGAGGTAAATTTGTCAGGAAAATTTTATTTTTATTGAAGCAGGAAAGACATGACAGAAATCCTTTATTGGTTAACAAAATTCCCCCGAGACATTAGTCTAATTTTATTTAGAGAAAATTTTCTTAGAAAAACATGAGAAAATTTCTCGAAAAGAATTTTTGTTGCAAGTTTTTATAATTTGAAAGAATGTGATAAAATCACTTGATGTTTACCAAAGTTTTTTTTTTTTTTGAAGGAATTTTTCTTTTATCGAAATAAAATTTTAGAGGAAAATTTGTCAGGAAAATTTCATTTTTATTGAAGCAAGAAAAACATGACAAAAATCTCTTATTGGTCAATACAATTCCCCCGAGACATTAGTCTAATTTTATTTTGAGAAAAGTTTCTTAGAAAAACATGAGCGAATTTCTCAAGAAGAATTTTCTTGCAAGTTTTTATAATTTCAAAAATGTGATAAAATCACTTAATGTCTACTAGAGTTTTTTTTTTTGAGGGAATTTTTCTTTTTATTGAAATAAATTTTCAGAGGAAAATTTTTTTAGGAAAATTTCATTTTTATTGAAGCAATAAAAACATGACAAAAATCCCTTATTGGTTAATAAAATTCCCATGAAGGGATTTTTCACATCATTTTTTCAAAATTTTTTTAAAAGAAATGAGGGACAAATTTAATTTTTATTTTCTTTTAAAAGAATGGTCGTAATATCAAGCTCAAAAACTGACTAACACCTAGCATGGACCGACCGAAAATATATACAAGATAAAATTAGAGAACTTACTTTTACCTTGGAGAAATGCAAATCACATAGTCATGCGTATGACTCAAGTGAGGAGTGAACTCTAGAAAATAAAAGAAGGAGAGACAGGGTATGGACCTAAAAGGCCCCCACTATCTGAATTGACAACCTTACCCTCCGCGCAATCAAATCACAATGGGAAGAATTGTCAATTCAGATAATGAGCGGGATAAAATATGGTCAACCCGAGCGTAATCGACGCAAGAGCTTTACATATTCGATCCCTATCTATGGTTTTCTAGGAAGAATTTCGCGACTTGGGTTTAGACGCTTGTGTGTGCAGGTGTCGTGATCCTCAGAGTATGCAAGACATGCACAACAATTGATATCAAAACAGCGCTTCTAAAAATATGCGAAATTAAACAAATAAACCAAACACCGAGCCTGCAAAACAAAGGGGTTAGCCAAACACTCCGCCCCTTATAACTCCCATCCTGCAAAAACATATAACACCTATAGAATGAGTCCCAAACAAGATCGCCAGAAGCGAGATATCCATGAAATTTTCATTGGCTTAAGTCCACTAAGACTTTTAAAATTTCGAAAAAATTCAAGTATTCCAATTGGTATCTTTTTTCGAAAATTTAAAAATCCCGTCCCCAGCGGAGTCGCCAGTCTGTCGCGACCCTCTAAAAAAAAATTTAAAATTTTAAAAGGGGTTAACGGATTATTAGGTTAATTAGATTTGACTAACCTAATGCGGACCCTCCCAAGCCCTACCGAATCGCAACTTTGGTTTTTGTTTAAATGATTTTGAAATTTGGAGTCGCCACTAATCGTTCTTGGTAGGTCGATTAGAAACCTAAATAAATTAGCGGGAGAACTAATTTATTCCTGCGAACCAGAGATTATGAGCTCGGGGACTTGGTTACACTAGTTAATTAAAACTAATGCCCTTTCGGTACCTTAATTTCATGGATATCCTAATCCGGCAACTCAGGCTTGGTTTATTCCTAAAGCTCTAGTAGGGTATTCTCTTTTGTGTTTTCACTTTTTAAATAGGATGCATGGATGGTATATATTTTTATTTGTTATATTTTTTTAAGTGTTAAAGATTCCCTGAAGCCGAAAGAGGGAGTGTGTTAACGACTTCTGTGCAGTATTACGACCTACTCATCTTTTGGGTCTGATGATTCAAAAATTAAATTATAAGAAGTACATGACAGTGAATAAACACCTCCAATGGGAGGCCTGGCATTGGCTTGGCTCTTCCCTTTGGGATTTAAGGTACAGGTATTTAAGTTGCAAGTATTTAAACTACTGTAAGTAAAAACCTCCAATGGGAGGCTAAGCATTGGCTTGGCTCTTCCCTTTGGGATTTAAGGTACAGGTATTTAAGTTGCAGGTATTTAACTACTGTAAGTAAAAACCTCCAATGGGAGGCTAAGCATTGGCTTGGCTCTTCCCTTTGGGATTTAAGGTACAGGTATTTAAGTTGCAGGTATTTAACTACTGTAAGTAAAAACCTCCAATGGGAGGCTAAGCATTGGCTTGGCTCTTCCCTTTGGGATTTAAGGTGCAGGTATTTAACTACTGTAAGTAAAAACCTCCAATGGGAGGCTAAGCATTGGCTTGGCTCTTCCCTTTGGGATTTAAGGTGCAGGTATTTAAGTTGCAGGTATTTAACTACTATAAGTAAAAACCTCCAATTGGAGGCTAAGCATTGGCTTGGCTCTTCCCTTTGGGATTTATGGTGCAGGTATTTAAATTGCGGATGGACTTTGTCCTCTCCATTTTGGGGTATGAATTTTTTAAAATGAAATACAACGAATTGATTCAACAATTTGAAATTTGTGCGCGCTTGAGGACTCCTCCAAGCCGATTTTGTGCTTCCATAGGATTGACCATTGATATAGAGCTGTGGCTTCCTGACATAAAATAGAGTGAAGTGTTAGTATACAAAATATGTGCTAATCTGCACCTAAAACCAGAAGAGTAGAAAGAGTACTTATCTCCCATTTTTTTGGGAGGGATTTCTATAATTGATTTTCGCTCTCTATGTTCCCAATATAGATAGTTTCTTTTGAATTAAGAGGGACTTTTAGTCACAGATCAGTTGAGAAATCGGTGGACAGCTTAGGAGCTTGTCTGGGCCGATTTTTGCATCTCGACGAGATTTTTGCTATTGACGTAGAGATATCCTTCTCCTGACATAAAATATGGAAGAAAAAGGAGATGGAGAAAGTGTATACAATTTGTGCTAATTTGCGAGTAAAACCATAAATAAATGAATAAATAAAAACACTTAGCTTGAATTTGTTTGCTCGTTGACGAGGATGAACTCTTGATTTATATTGATCGATGAAGGAATTTGTGATGATAACCCCTAGCTTTAAACTCCCATCATCTTCAAAATTCTCTCTCTTTTGGTATTTTCTTTCTCTCAAATTTTTCTTCAATCTCCCAAAACTCTCTCAAACATCCAAAATTTTCTCTCCAAAAAATTCTCCCAAACACTTCAAATTTTCTCTCTCAAGAAGCCTTTTTCAAGCTCACTTCTTCCTCCTTTTATAACCTACTCATCTATCTCCCATTCTAATTTTTCCACTAACTCTATCTCCCATTCTAATTTCTCCACTAACTCTTCTTCATCTTCATCTTCCCTTCTCCATATTTATCTCCCATTCTAATTTTTCCACTAACTCTTCTTAATCTCCATCTTCCCTTCTCTATTCTTATCTTCCATTCTAATTTCTCTACTAACTCTTTTTCATCTCCATCTTCCCTTCTCTATTCTTATCTTATTTTCTCCATCCATTCTTCTCCAACTTCTCTTCTTCATCTCCTCTTCTTCATCTTCCCTTCTCTATTCTAATTTATCCACTAACTCTTCTTTTTATTATTTGTAAAATAATCCTTCAAGAGTTAGGTATTTGCACTCTAGTCCTTGAATTTTAAGTATTTACAATTCAGTCCCTGAAAAAAATATATTTCTTTAAGTCCAAATCTCCTCACAATTTTTGACACACCAAAATTTACCACATGTCAAATTTAAGCTCATTTCTTGTCGCTGAAAATAATACATAATTTAATTAAAGCCCTTTTGCAAAATTAAGTCATTCTGGGTATAATTGGGCCAAGATGAAAATTTAAAATATTAGAAGACAATGTCACAACTCATAAAAAGTGAAAGTTAAAAATAAGTTGACTCAAATTAAATTTTTTTAGGCCCGATTCGAGATTATACTCGTGAAGGAACACGTGACTCGAATTGGATTTTTCTAAATTTGCGATGGCCAATATGAAAATAGATTTAAAATAAAAATATTAACTATCTTTGTGTATTTTTTGGCCTCAAATGTTATTTTTCCAAAATTTTCAAATATTTTTGTATTTTTAAAAAAAAAATTAAAATATATATAATATGAAAAATTATTTTTTCGTCAAAATTCGTTCCCTAGGCTTGGCTAAGGTTCCCAAAGTTGATTTTTCAATTTTATGAATTTTTATGGATTTTCTATTAATTTTCGAAAATAAATAAATAAAAAATACGTAAAAATACTGAAAATATGAAAAATCGTTTTTTGGTCAAAATTGGTTCCCTAGGCTTGGCTAAGGTCCCCAAAGTTGATTTTTCAATTTTATGAATTTTTATGGATTTTTTATTACTTTAGCAATAGAAAAAATGATTAAAAATCAGGTGTCAACAATCTAACATAAGTAAAGTTATATCAAATATAAGATAGAACAGTTATTGTCAGTCCCATGGTAAAAGTTTGGCAAATACTATATTTATAAAAGACAATAACTATATGTGACATATCTGTAAGCCTTTTTTTTTTTTGGTCGAAACTCTGTAAGCCTATGAAGTTGGTGTGATTCTAATTTTTTTCCAATTCTTTCCATAATTAAGTTAATCATTCTAAATTTAGACCAAAAAATGTTAATCATTCTAAATAAATTTAAAAAGGAAAACACAAAAAAAAGGCTGTTCATTATTGAACATGGCAAACCCCTTTTGCTTATGTGAAGTTGGTTTAATTACTTAGTCTTTGAATGATTAAAATAGTTGGTAGAATGATGTCAAATGCTAATTTAATCCGTTATAGATGAAGTGTAACTTTCTATTTATTCAACTATTAAGTACACCTCGATGTGATTTTGTTAAGGTACATCTTGTTTTTTGTCTTCATTTTTTCCATTAGTTGGTCTAAGATATGTTAACCTGGCCAAATAAGATATTTGTTGTGAAAATAATAACTAGAAGTTAATCTAGATTAAATGAGATAATTGTCTTAAAAAGTCTTAAATCTATTGTTCAGCAACCATTTCAATCCTAAAAACCTTCTAATGATCTGCCGATTTAATCTTGAAACTTTTAATTGCATCAGTTCAGTCATACTTTTTGAAAATTTGTCAATTTAGTCCTAAACCTATTGAAAATTTTTCAATATAGTCCTCATGGCCAATTTTAATCACTGACCGACGCCAGCTATTCTACGTGGCATGGTTAGCTTTGATATGGACAATGTTTTGCATTTTTTTAATGTTTTTGAATTTTTTTTCTTTTTTCATTTTTTTCTTTTCCTTTCGCCTGATGTCAGTACTCGACCGTAGCTGGCAACCTGTGCCCTGGTCGCAAGGGCAAGCCACACGTGTGGTCGATTGCTAGCTCTGGCCAAGTACCGACGACACGAACAAAAGAAAATGTAAAGCAAAAAATAGAAAAGGAAAAGTACAGAAAATGTACTGACTACAGGTGATAACATATTAGATTTGAATAAAAATTATTTGGCATAATGTCTGCTCCGAAAGTATCTTACGTTTTGTTTTGAGAACTCATCTATTGTTTGGAGAAATCATGTTTCATAATTGTGGAAAGGGCATGTATTCATTGCTCTTCGTCAATTTCCAATTCTTTCTATGCTTTTTTGCGCATCTTCTCAATTTCAGTAACAAGTTTAATTTACTACGTGAAAGTGTTTGTTCAAGTAAATATTACTAAGAAATGAAACGATTTGCCATCAACATAAGATCTACCACAAATTCATCATGGATCTTATCTTACTGGCATCAAATGTGGATTACCTTCAGTTTACTATTACCAGCTAACATTTACCCAGAATTAATAAGAGTTACCTTGAACAAGCTCACTTTACTGTGGACGATTATGGTCTGTCCTAAGATAAAATGTTTCTATTAGAGATAAGGACGCCCTTACTACTTAAGATTTATCATGAACAGACTTTTTTCCCGGTTTCGAAAATTGGGCATTACAATTAAGTTCATCTTTTCTTTTGGCTACTTACAAGCAAATTCACATTTTCTCGTAATGAACGTGATGTACTCCAAATGAACTGGCTTTCGACCCGAGAGAGACAGGACTGAGCAATGCATATGAGGGAGAGCCAAACGAGGCGTAGCTATCATTGAATCACCGTTGATCAAAGGCAGCATTGTAATGTCTCCATCAAATGCACGAATGATCAAGGCAGTAGAGGTGGACATTAGCTTTGCCCATTAAGAATCGGAACCAAAAACCCATGGGCATGTTACGTGACACGTATCGTCCTTCCGTCGTGTCAAAGGTCGGGTCGGAACATAATCAATGTCGGCGTTCAATATGGAGCCAATAAGCTCGAATCGCGTTTCTACTCTTGACCCCCCCGATTTTTTTTTTTTTCCTTTTATCTCGGAGTAAAGCGTCCAATCTATAAGCCGAAGCTCCCCTCCCCGAGCTCAGAAGCGGAGTTTTCCCTTTACTCGATTATTTTCAAGGAGAAGGATTCACTTTGAACGTAGGTTAGACGAGGGTGGATCACGCCGCGACTTGATTCCGGAGACCACGGCAATCAAACTTCCATTCATTTCACATGTTCCGAAATCAGAAAAGTTGGAGGGTCCCCACACTAGCCGAAAGATAGAATTTGGGTCAATCCATGCATTCATGGAGTTCCCCACTCAACAAACATAACCTAGTACGTACGCTCGAGCAGTTGTTCCTTCCACATGTTGAGGATGACGACCCGAAAGCCGATGGTCAACAGGTATTATCAAAATCACCAACCAGGACACAAGAATCTCTTTCCATTGCACAAGCAAAGCTAAGTAATCATTGCCGGAATTGGCGTCACTCGAGAAGACGCTCTGCTTTTTATGTACACAACAAGTAACTTGAAGCAACATATACCGAAGAGCACCAAGGATTCTACTGAGGATTGGGAGGACGACTGTTGGCGGCCGAGACCCGGGAACCCCACTCCAGAAGCTCTTTGCTGGTGTCGTCCTTGTGAACTATCACCTCTATGAAGCACAAGCAATCCTTCTTGGGCCCCATGGCCGTCTGAATCGCTTCTATAAGCTCCTCCTCGTAGAAAACCTGCAAACATAAGCAAATATTATTATGTCAATGTACTGCCCGGGAGATTTCGCGGATTGGCGAATAAGTTCATTGTCAGAATCTGCAATTAGTATGCAAGCAACTTACTTTTGCGGTCCAGCACTTGCCCTCGCCATTGTGAATTGCTTCCACCAGGCCAGTGTAGTTCCAGTTCTTGATCACATTGTAGGGACCATCGTGGATCTCAACTTCAATGGTGTAGCCGCCATTGTTGATCAGGAAGATGATGGTATTCTGCCCACATCGCAGCATAGTTGACACGTCTTGGGCAGTTACCTAAAGTGCCACAAATTTTACATTATTCCTCCCATACATTCACGACAGGATTGAACCAACCATATTTGATAGAAAAAAGGAGGGAAATGCATAAGCTCAGTGCATGACTGGCATTGTATGACGGAACTCTTCACCTATGCAAATTGCTTAACAGGATTACTAGCATGTTCAGCTCGCAAAACTAGTGATATCTTATTGACGGAAGCTTTACACCTAACTATGTCATTCATGATGGTTCGTTTGAATGTGCTTAGCAGTATAACAGATCAGAAACCATTCCATACCTGGAAACTACCATCTCCAATGCATGCAATGACTCTCTTCTCTGGCACCGCCTGTGCATACCCAAGAGTCGCACCGACGGACCATCCAATAGATCCATACTGCATTTGGAACTCATACCTGCATACCCCATTCGAACAAGTTCAGTTTGTTTTCTTAAGTAGAGCCATATGACAAAGTTAAAGACAAGGGACCTAATCCACACGACTACACCCACATACCCGCAGCCTCTCGGTAATTTCAGCTTCTGGCAGTTGAACCAAGAGTCTCCAGTCTCAGCAATCACAGCTGATTCACTAGAGAGCATGTCCTGTATGTGCTTGAACAGGACATTCACCCTCAAGGGCTCCTTGGGTGCACACTTCAATGGATGTCCCTCCGGGACATAAATCCTATGATAATTCTCATAAGCAGTGGTATTCTGCTTAACCCGCTTCAAGAGTGCTTTAAGAAAATCCTTCATCAGAACACAACCAAAAGAGGGTCCATTTCCGATCACAACCCTATCAGGCTGCAAAATAATGGCCTTCTCTTTCTTGAGAAGGAGGGAATACCCAACGGAGCTGTAGTCATTGAAAATGGGCCCAGCAAACAAGTAGGCATCTGCAGATTCCACAATCTCGGCGCAGAATGCAGTGCTCACCGCACCCCAGTAAGTCCCAATGAAGTGGGGATGGTGCTCAGGCACGAGCCCTTTAGCCGATGGCATCACAGCTACAGCATATCCACAGGCATCGGCTAGTTCTACAAAGGCCTGACAAGCCTTTGCAACTCGGAGTTTCGGGCCACCCACCATTACCGGCTTGACTGCCTTGTTCAAGAACTCTGCAGCTGCCTCTACTGCGGCTTCCAGTCCCATCTGATTACTCAATCTGCATTGAGGAGATTAATCAATCACATCACTCTTAATCGAAATAAAATAAACTCAACAGACTCCATGACTTGAACAGGCAGAAAATTACTTGGGAGAGAGTGAAAATGGAACCGGCTCGCGACTGAAAGTAGGGTGAGGTATGGCAGGCAAGTTACAGCTTATGCTTATGTAAACGGGCTTGCTTTCCTTCAGAGCAGTCGAGATCGCGGTATCGATCAGTTCATGTGCATCTTCCAAATTATTCACCACAGCCTAGAAAAAGGTCAAACGGGAACAATTAACAAATCAGCTCATCGAATTTGCACTTAACAAATTTACCCCCATCACAACATTCCCTGCAAAAACTCCAAGGGTAACTCCCATGCCACACAATTTAAGCAACCACTAGTACTTTGTAATAGTCTCATCCACGACATACCCAGCACAAACAGCGAGATCCAAAACCGGCGACGAGCATTATAATAATACTAATCCCAGAAAGTCTTCTAAGCAATATTCATAGTCAACATACACATCTTTCCTCAGACAAAGACCAGATCCGAAGAAAATATTAGCGTCAGCAGAAAGAAAATTGAAAAAGACCGAAGAGATACCTGGAAACAAGTAACAGTCTGAAAGCACCTAAGCTCTTGGCTAAAATCAGGCAACCCGATGGTATGGTGAAGTATCCTGTTCGTCCCGTAGTCGTTGGAGTTGGGCCCGCCGACGATGCAGACCACCGGCAGGTTCTCGCTGTACGCGCCGGCGATCGCGTTGAGCACGCTGAGCCCGCCGACGGTGAACGTGACGACGCAGGCCCCGACGCCCCGCGAGCGGGCGTACCCGTCGGCGGCGTACCCGGCGTTGAGCTCGTTGCAGCAGCCGACGAGGTTGAGCCCCGGCTCGGCGATCAGGTGGTCGAGGAGCGTGAGGTTGAAGTCGCCGGGGACGGAGAAGACGTCGGTGACGCCGATTTGGACGAGCCGGCGGGCGAGGTGGCGGCCCATGGTGGCATCGGGGGAGCCGACCGCCGCGTGCGGGGGGGCCGAGCTCTGGATGCACGAGGCGGCGCCGTTGGGGGGCGAGCAGAGGTCGCTCGAGGCGGGCTTGCGGGAGCTGAGGGCTCCGATGTTGGTGTCCATGGAGGAGGAGGAGGAGGAGGAGGAAGAGCGGCGGAGGAGCTTGGCGGAGAAGCGGAGATGGAGGGAGAAGGTGAAGGTGAAGGTGAAGCGAGGAATTGCAATGGAGGTTGGTGGGAGTTTCTGTGAGATTCCGGAGTTTTTCTCGGTGTGTGAGGAAGAGCGAGTGAAAAATGGAGTCTTTATATATGCGAGCGAGCTAGAGAGAGAGAGAGAGAGAGAGAGAGAGAGAGAGAGATCCGATGGGCGGTTTAGCTGTGCGGAGAGAGAATGGTGTTTGCAAATCGCATTACCGTTGGAGACGCCATTTTCGCTGTCAAATTGACCACCTATGTCCACTGGCCACATTCAATTTGAAGTGTGGCCATGGGCAAGACCAGACAACCCACCCGTGGAATCTAAGCACCGTCGGGTCGGGCCGGTCCAATTCGAAAGCCGAGGAGCATCAGAGGTCGCGCTATAGATTTCGAGCTCGAAAATTCGAAGCCAACAAACACAAGATAGGGGTCGGAACGTTCGGAGTTGTGCTCGCCTCATGTCCCTATATCTATGCGGACCGAACTATTTACCCGATTTTGCCTATTGAGGAGGAAAGGACTTCATTGGAACTTGTTAACTATCCCTTTTATTTTTAATGTATTTATTGTGGATGATTTCACGAGAAAATTAATATTTTGAAAAAAAAAAACGACAATTACCGAAGAGGCAAAGAGCACCTTTTGATTCCACGTGCACCCGGCATGCAACGGTGATTTCACGGTCAAAATCCGTGCCACATGCAGAGCAGAGGCCACCGAAGTTTGACCCAAAAAAAAAAAAAAGGAAAAAAAGAAAAGGCCAACGAAGGATTCCCATTTGATTGGGGCCCAGAACCGCGCGGGACCTAATGTTTTCTTCCGCAACCATATTGAAAATCAAACCCACAAGATTCAATAGATGTGCCAATCTCGCGAGCTGTCACAAAATCTCACGTCAATCCGCCCATGTTCAAAGAACATGCAATTCTCGGATGCATCACGTGATCGAAATTGAGATACACACGTACACGACGCTGGGGTGAAGATGAGATCCGTTAACACGCAGGCGACAATAGCCGGTCGGTTCCATCACGGCGTCGCCGCCACGTGGGGGTCGCCGAGGTAGCGGCTCCGTAGCACACGAAGCACCGTCCGACCGATTGGCCGGCGGAAGATTGCCGTCACATGAAACACTGCCCGACCGACGGAAGAGCGAGATCCATACGTCGACGCTGTTTTTGTGGGTGCAAAAAATCCAGCGAGCGGTCCTGGGAAACGATACATCGGCTGGTTTTGGAAGACCACGGCATCAAGTTGCACGTGGCCGCTGGTTTGTCTGGTGGCCTCGCTGTTCATGAACAATACCGCTTTGCACTAAACAATGACAAGTTGGGCAGCCCTTTTTTTTGTCGTTCTGTACTAAACAAAATGAAACCAAATCATCCTCGGATTCCTGTCGTCCTATGTTGATTCTTTGACCTTCTCACCTTTTTATTTTTGGGGGCGGGGGCAAAAATCGAAACTTGTCCTTAGATGGGGGGCCAAAGTGCAAACTTTTCTATTTTCTTGTCGCTGTTCCTTTCATTTTCTTTTGCTTTCTACCAGGTTCATTACGGCCGTGGATGGCCAGAGAATGATGATATTATTTTACTGCTGGTGAACGGAATATCAGCGAAGGTTGACTTTGGTCAATGGTTTACTTTTTTACTAGAAAACTGAAAATCCCAGAATTTGCCATTAGTATCGAAAATGAACATTGGACATTTCCATGAACTAAGCAAGAAGATGTTCATAATTTTAGTGATTTTTTTCTGGAAATTATTTGATCTCGTAAAAGCATGCAAACTTATTAAGCACGTTGATTTCGTAAAAAAAAAACACACAAAATTTCTTTATTTTTCCTTATTTTCCTCGTAAGTGTTTATTCAAATTGGTTTTGCTGTAATGACCCGATTTAACCCAGTTAATTAAACAAATTAAGCGGATCGTGTTTGGCTTACCTATGTCATGCCTCTTTTGTCGATTGATGGATTTGTTCAACTGGTTACTCGTTACTCTTTTATTTTTATTTTTTTTTTTGGTCGAAGTTACTCGTTATTCTAAGCAAAAACAAATACTTGCTAAAGAATTACTGGGGCAATATATACATCTATTGGAACTTGGAAGATCATAGATTGAGGATAGAATGACTTTGATACAGGAAATTATAAAAAAAAAATCATAAATATATTACATTGATACTAATTCAATCCAAAACATTTTAATTAGACTAATTTAGTCCTAAACTTTTTCGTATTGGCACCAATCAAGTCCATCCGGCATTCGGCCACTTTAGGCTGAAAATTACTGACGCGAATGTCAATCATTCTACATGACACAGCTACCGATGATATGAACTTTTTTTTCTTCTAATTTTTAATGATTTTGTTGAATTCTTTTGAATTTTTTCACGACCTATGCTAGCCACCGGCGAGCCGGACCTCACCCTTGTCAAGGCAAGGTTAGCCCTCGCCAGCCATGGCTTGTGCCGGCACATGCCATGGAAAAAGAAAAGAAAGAAAGGATTCAAAGAATTTATTTAAAAATTCCCGCATCAGTGTTAATTGTGTCACGTGCGCCGATTGACATTTCCATCAGTAGTTTTCGACCTGAATTAGCCGGATGGACTCAATTGGTACCAATGTGTAAAGGTTTGTGACTAAATTGATTCAATTGAAAAGTTTATAATTAAATTAGTGACAATGCAATAGATTTAGGATTTTTTTTTTGTACTTTTCCTCTTTGGCGCAATAAGTGTTGACTTTGCTGTGTGACAACGTACCGCATTAGGAAAATACAAACAAGGTTACGCAATATATAAAAAGGGAAAGCGAAAATCAATTTGAGCACATCAAGGCCAAGGCCCAAGGCAACCCTTTAGACCGTAGAATTGCACCATTCAAGCATCTCGAACGAGAGCAATGCGGACAGATCACTAACTCCTTAGGGCACTGATTCGGCAATGTCCAATGTGATTTGAAAATTACAAAGTGTGATATACTTTACTGATTTTCAAAAACATACGTTTCTATAAGGATCACAAAAAGTTGGAAAATTGCATTCTTTAGTAAGTAGGGTTATTTCCAATAAGGGTCTAACCGTGAGGAGTGTTTCATCTCTAATATATCTAATAGGTTGTTAAAAACACTTTTACGGTTACAAAACCTCCAATGTGCAGATTTTAGGAAGTGTTTTAACTAATTTTTAAGTTGTTACGGAGCACACACATTACACTTCTTGACAGAGCCACGTCGTAACACAATTACAGTTCTATCGCGGGCTGTACCAAACCGCCTTGCACGTTTATGTTTTGAATCGAGTCTTACTTGTAGAAGTTTCCATTTTCAACGTTCGTGTACCGAATGAATACCCCATGTAATAATTTTCAATCGGGAAATCTTAGGACACTTAACATTCGTGAAAACAAAAAGATAGAGAAAAGGCCCTTTTCTCTCCCTTTGCCTTTTTCGAAAATTCATCAGGATGGATCATCTTAAGTCGCAAGACAAAGTTGGCATCTGGTCCCCCTTGCCCGTGTATTTGCACATGAATAACACAATCCCACGAAACTTCCGTGTCCAAACTTTCAATTGTACGCACGCATAATGGCAGACTTGGGATACAGAGGGCTCTCTCTCGTGAGCGCCTCACCTTTTGCTCCTCCCAGTGACATTTTCCCACCTACCTACCAACGTGGCCATTCGGGCTTCCATTAATGGAGTCTTGTGGTTCCCGAAACCTTGCCAACTCTTTTTACAGATCTCTGTTCAGACGGATCCATCGCTATCCGAACCAAATAAGCCGGTTCGGTGTGAACAACAAACTGGCTCGAGATGTCGCTCCGTTCTGATGCACAAAGGAGATAGCAGAAGACATGTAGTACAGGAAAGCTGCGTGTGTTCTTACACGTTTCGCGTGGATTTGGAAGGTTCAATCTCAGAAAGGATTTTACGTGCCGGCAACGGATCTGATCAAGCGGGTTAGTCCTGCCCTTAAGAGAAGCAGACCCTCTACTTTGCCCCAAATCAAATAAGACACGGTCCTCGCTCCTTAGTGAGTTTTGGATTCACATAACTCGTTGGCTAGGCGGCCACGTCGATATAAGAGATCTCTCTTCATCCAATCCAGAACATGAAAAAAAAGGCTTGACCTGCTGGCCCCCGCCACTTGAGGGAGAATCGAATAATCGTACTTGCTATTGTTTTCGGAGCAATGTAAGACAAAACCGATGAACAGAAAGAGTGAACATTATGGATGTGTTGATGTACAAGAAATGTCCGACATCGCACATCGCATAATCGCTGATTGCGGCGTGCAGAGGATTACTGACCCCAGATTTTGTAGTTGCTCTCATGCTCTTGCACATCACGTCCGCAGAAAAGGTAATCCACGTGCAGAAGGGTTCATAGGGGTGAGCGGTTCCAGGTTCCGTATAGGTTCTATTTGAAATCTGGAACCTACCTATCTATACAGGTTCCTCATTTTGTGGAACCTGAAACCTACCCTACATATCTTAGAACCTAAAACCTACCCTGTCACAGGTTTCAGGGTCGGTTCCAGGTTCCACAACTATTCTTAGTTGAACGATTATGGTGAATAATCACATTTAATGACCACCACATACTACTAAAATTCACTGACCACAGCTCATATTTAGAAACGAAAAATATGAAACATTAACAAAGTAAAAGGCTTAATGATAAAGTTACACACTCAGCATTGGATATTATGGAATACCGCAATATGACGCAAAGACATATACCAAGAAAAAAATATAAAAATTTGCTCCAGAGTTTAGATTCCCGCTCCAGGTTCCACCTACCTAGAACCTGGAACCTACCAATCAGAACATATTTCCTAATTTTTGGAATCTGGAACCAATCCTTCATACCTTGGAACCTAGAACCTACCCTTCATACTTGGAACCTGAAACCGATCGGTTCCATCGATTCGGCTCTTCAGGTTCCAGGTTCTACCCTGGAACCATGCTTACCCATAAGGGTTCAATCAGAGTTGCCTCCGCACTTCCTAACTACCATGTGGGACGCCGGGAAGATAAAATGATTGTAAGTGTGCATATCTATATATGGGTTGATCAATACAGACCAAACCGATGGATGGAGTAATACTCCATCTGGAGTATGCCCGCCACGAGTTCAAGAATTGAAGTCCAAAATCAACTTGACATGCGCAATAATTGATAACTAGGAGTCAAACATCAGATATACTCCAATGATATCAGCACAACGATCGTCCGGCACCGGCGCATTAGGCTGGGAGAATATCGTTGGGGCCCTCTTATGCACCCATGTCCTCTAGAGTAGGCACTATTCTCGCTAAGATGGCAAGATTCTTCAAGGATAAGTATTACCACGGGATGGTGAAAGGAGCTTGAAGTGTCTACTTCGACATCATTTACTTCCTATCAGTTCAGGTTTCCCGATAAATTTTCCAAGCAGCTGCTTTCTCCAGGTGCTGTAATCCTCAAGAAATTTGACAAGTTCTGTGTAAGATAGAGGTAATCCCGGATATAATCTTTCCCCTGTAAGAAAAATAAAACCTATTCTCCGATATCAATTGGTCGATCCTTCCAGTTGTAAAACAATTTTTAGGTCTTCCTGAGCAGATTTTATACATTCTAGAAACTTTTTCCTGATTCAAGGAGCAACCCCTTTACCTTCACAGGTAAAATAAGAGTGAGCTTTCAGAAAAAGTAAAGCTCCAACCCAGGATAAAACTGATTTGACATTAAGAAAAAAAAGATGCACGCACAAGAAGCCCAACCTTGGAAAAAGAAAAGTAAAGAAAGGAGATGGAACAGTAAAGCAGCAATAAACTTCATGCCCATACGAGTCCAGAGCTGTTATCCTGCCTCTTAAAGCTGATTTTCCCAGAGGACATCAAGCAACGTCAATTGATGACCAAATGTTGAAGGGGTCCACCCTTCATTGAACTATCATGGCATTTTCTACAGACCCTGTGATGACACCAGTGAACGATGGACACTTTGTGCCCTATTTACAGTTAAGCAATCATCAAGTAGAGTGAATCCGAAAGTGGAAACCCAAGTCTAAGTCATTTACAGGGGTACAGATAGCTTAATTGTGCTTTTAACACTGGTCAACAACATCTGAAGCTCACTAAAGAAAACATACAGATGTACTTCCGCAAGGACACAGCAGCTGCACAACCTCGAGACTGGAGCAATACCTTCTCATGATCAAGTCACATCTAGTTTGCCATCCCAGCAAAAAATGGTGATAACGGTAGCAACACAGTAAACAAGAATGTATTGAAACAAAATGATAACAACAAAATAACCAGGAATGTTTTGAACACAACTCTCATCTTCTAATACTTCAAAATTGCAATCACAGAAGTTCGTATGTACAGTGTACAAACCAGGGTTATTATGATTTAAATTAGCAATTACATGTAGATGAATCATGATCACTTCCCACGAGAGGGAAGTCAGCAGCCTTCGTGACCAGGATAAGATCTCATCCTTCTCCTCTAGCTATGTACAGGAGTCTAGAAGCCGCACCTTAGTGTCGAGATTAACATTATTGTTAGTGTTGTACAATGCCTTAGCATGTAAAAGTTCAACTTCCCAGCTGAATCCCCAAACTGTAATTCACTTTTACAGCTATCCGGGTTTCTATGTGAGCTTCGGAGGCTGCCTCGTCTTGGTGAATGGTACATCTCCATTGAGAACTGAGCTAACAAACTGTTCCACTTGTTCCGTGTTTAACTCTTTTGCATAAATCGCAAACTTCCCCTTTCGATGCTTGTAGGCAACAAGTACCTTATCAGATGATTTATATCCTGACTTGTCAAATGCATTTAGAAAAGCTGGCTGCTTGCTAACATCCAAAAGGGCATAGGAGATGGAATCTCGGTTTCCATTGGATGAACTCTTTTTCCTTGACAATGACTTCTTAGAGACCTGAAGCATGGAAAAATAGAAATGAGTTTTTTCCTTATTTCCTTATCATCACATAGGTGAGAAATAACACAAAAGAAAAATTCATTCTATTAATTGTTAATGAAATGAAACCTAAGTTATCATTCTTTAAAGACCTCTGCTCCATCTAATCACAGATGCTTGGATACAGCATTGTTTACCAGAGCCATCCCAAGGAATATACATGTCTATAAGTACTTTACTTTAACAATCGCAAGTGCACATCGTACTTTCCTATTGCTAGTTTTTTTTATATCTATCCTAATCTCCTATTCTTTAATACCAAAACCAAAGCTTATTTTGTCAGTAGAAATAAAGAAAATTCACATACCACAGATAGAATTGATTCCAACTCTTTCCTTGCCCTTGAGGATCTGAATGCACCAATGATGCACAGTGGAGAACTTTGTCCACATAAGTCATCAAAATTTGGACCTTTCAGGAGGGGTATCTGCTCATTCACTGACTCAGTATGTGCCTTTCTAGCTCGACTTGAATCTGATTTCTTGTTCTTTCTCTCAAAACCGTCAAGTAAGGCACTTAGTTCATTCATAGCAGAGTTCATGTCTCTCACGGAAATACCTGCTTTCAAAATATGCTTCTCCCCGTTACTCAGCCAGCCAACTATAGCTGGAAGAGCATTGATCCCTAATTTTTTAATAGCTGGATCAGAAACATCATGAACCTGCATGAAACATCATAGGATTCACTATATAGCCAGTTTAGAAACTTAGAAGGTTCAAAATCTAATTGACCAGAGAAAACACTTCTGCAACGCCAAGATCAATTTGGCCAATGAAAGGAGTAGATTAATATCTGATTTCTTCCCTAACCAGCCAAGTGCATTAACAGAACAATCCAGAAGAATTATCCTATGCTTCCTATATTACCTGCAAGTCATAAAATTTGAAGCGCTTGTGGTACAAGCCACTAAGAGCACGCCAGATGGCAGGAGTATTCTTCTTGGACGAAAGAAGCATCACCCCAGGTAAGCTATCTCCATCACCGAAGGAAAACTCAAGGTGTTTATGGTCAACTCGTTTTGAGGATCGAGGCAAGTTTTCACGGCAGAATGTTCTCAACTCTTTTGCGGCAAGATCGCCTTTGTACTCCACCAAAGAACCACTATCACCATACTTGTAGGCATAAACAAATAACCTTGGTACTTTGCGAGGATAAGTCCCAAGGTCCTTACAAAAAGAAGGCTCACTCTCACAATTTATGCGTCCGACCTGAAAGGCCAAGCAGCATTTTAACACTGAGAATTCATTGCGCAGAGATCATTGATGAAAAAAGATGTTGAAAACAGAAAACCTCAATTACCTTCACAACTCCTTCCAACGAACGGCCAACGTCCTCTACTACAGATTCCAAGTGATTATTCATCATCATGGGTGTCTCGAATAGCAAAAGCCAAGTCATTCCTTTATTCGCTACTTCTTTCTTGAACACCTGGGAATTTATGCTCCTAATACTCTTTGATGGACTTTTAGACCCAGACTGAGACCTTGCTGATTCAAAACCCCCAAACCGACCCCCACCAAACATGCTGGACAATATATCATCAAAACCAAAGTTAAACATGCTCTGACCACCAGAACCACTAAATCGATAGGAAGAGCCCTGGGAAGCTCCCTGGCCACCCGCACTCTGCCATCCACCTGGTCTGAAAGAAAAATGAGTTTCACCTGGCCCACCATTGGTAAAGTAAGAGTATCCACCATGGCCACTAGGATCACCAGCATAAGAGTATCCACCATGGCCACCAGGATCGCCAGCATCAAACCCAGGATTACCCTTTTCATCTCCATACAAATCATAATTCTTTCTCTTCTCTTCATCGGACAAAATCTCATAGGCTAATCAAGAGAAAATGGAACAAAATCACAATCTATAGCATTATGAAAGTACATATCTCAGTCTACTGTCTTTGCACAACCAATAAATGTCTAAAGATATACTTTGATTTTCTCCACATAATAAGTTTTGTGGAATTGAAGATGATGCACCTCAGGAAAGAGCAGAGAAAGCACAGTGCCAGAAAAAGTTTTTAACATACCATTATTGATCTCTGAGAACTTTTCTTGTGCACCTTTATTTTTGTTCTTATCAGGGTGATACTGAAGAGAGAGCCTGCAAAAGATCCATATACTAGCTGAAATATATTAACAATACAACATATTCAAGTCTGCATATATGAGCACACTTTAATTTCTTTTGTGGGGTGGGAGGAGGGGGACATGCTAAGTTGGTCATTAGAAGGCGACAGGAAACACATAAAGCCAAGGGCTAATTACATGCTCCACATGGCAGTTAAAATTGCAAACTAAACCAGCTAAGATTCATGGCATGTTAAAACTACATCCAAGAATAAACAAGGTTTAACCACCTCAAGAAACATTTTATATGTGCAAAGTACTCCCTTCTGTTCTCACCTCCTCAATACAGTTTGTTTAAAAGCTTTTTTATTTACACAATAAGTATGTGCGGACAAGTATATATGATGGATATCCACATCACTACAAGAATTTTGCACATGTTTACATGTCTAATCCGGAATAAATGCTAGCATAGGCTTGATTGACCTCAAAAAAGAAAAAGAGCATCATGCTCCCATTTTAAATTAAGATAGAGTATATGAAAAAAATTTTGACCATTCGTGGAGCACTAGAAAGTATCAATGACTAAATGATGATTTTCCATTCAAGCAGTAGACCAATGTTTGCCAACAAGAAGTCTCGAGATTCAGATTAATGGTCTTACAGAATAAGTTTCATGGGATGTCACCAGATATAAGAGAGAGGAATAAGTCTCAATATTTGAATAACGCTCCCTCAGAACCTATTTGAAGGGATGTCAGAAAATATAAAAGACAAAATACGATTTCTTGAACATATAATGAGTGGGATCAGACAATTGTTAACCTCCAAAACTCACATACATTTGCTCTAAATGAAGCACCACGTAAAATTGCAGTTAAACCATTAACTAACAAGAACTAATCTTTGAAAAGAGTGAAAGCTTTCCATTTTTACCAGGAAAGAAAGGCTCAAAAAGTTAAACCTTATTCAAAAATTGCAAGTATAAAGCCACAAATGCAGCTAGGGGAGTGGCAAGAGTCGGTTCTATTGATGATAAAACTAAAAGTACGTTTCTAAAAACAAATGCAAATACGTTTCTAAAAACAAATGCAAATAAGAAGAGAATCATGACAAACAAAAATTCATTATAACGTTGATAATGCACCTAATTTCAGAATTTAACCCTGCCACAGCCTACTACCAATTATCATACATACTCATACTGCCACAGTATTAAGTGCAGAACAGGAATGATGAAGAACAAAAGTTTTTCAACGGAGACTGCACACTACAGTATCAGAAATTGGGATACATGAATTGAAGAAGGGCATACTTATGGAAGGCCTTCTGAATTTCCCGCTGACTAGCGTTTTTCTCAACCCCAAGAACCTGAAAAAACATTATATAAATATTACATGACATACTAAAAAAGCACTCCACCGTCATGGCATTGACATAGAACTACATAAATCTTTTAGAATTAAGGATCAAGAACAACGTCCGAAATAAATCATTTCAAACAATACATCAAATCCCACATCTTTTTTCTTCTTAATAAATGATTTATCTCAAAAGCATGTCACTACCATTAACCGACATTACCATCACAAAGCGGCAATTGACCTATCTAAGGGGTCCTCCTTCTGTGAATAAACAGAGTATCAAAAGGCTACAGAAAGAAATCTAGAGCTTGACAATATCAACAGATGGAAAGCGGAAGCCATTCCACAGAATCCTCTGCCAAACTCGCAGTATACCCTAATTCCTTTTAAATGAACTCTGCAGCCAATGTCTGCATCATTGCTCTTCTGCCAATAGTCTTTGTGAACAGTTATGACACGTTATGATAGGATGAATTTATGGAGCATGGCTACAGCTTGATCATCGGTACGGGAACTATCGAGGAAAAGGCCGCCGATGGTTTTCACCTGGTAAGGGTCGATCCTCTTGGCTTCCAGGACTGAAAGGCATAGGAGGCACAGAATCATCAACGACGGACGAATCTTCATCTCTGGACCTTGCGCGAGTGGAGAATCGGTGCCGCTTCGAGTGGAAATCTCTGGAAGATCGAGGCGGATCGACGATGGATTGACGTCGAGAACAAGTGAACGAAGAGAGCAGAGAGCGAGAGAGAGGCGAAGAAGGTGACATCAGACTAGGCAGATTAATAGTTTCCCGGATTGGTGGGGCGAGAGTCCAGATGCTTCGAGGCGTACGCTTCAGTTCCACGTGGCATTTAAAAGCGGTTCCACGCACACCGACCAATCAGATTCCAGAACGCGATACTCGCGAGGTGAGAATATATTTACGCCTTTAAATTTGTTCTATGGTTGATATCATTAAAAATAGGATAAATGTCACCAAAAATCTTAAATTATATTCACTGCGATCTATAGAACACATTTACCTCAAACTTATGCCAGTGTGCACATTTATCTCCCATGACACCAAATACCACATACTTATATTCATGTGACACATTTACCGCAAAATTTAGGATAAATGTGTCGTATGCCTATAAGTTTAGAATTTTTTTGTTACAAAAAAGATAATTTTGGAGTAAATACGTAACCCAAGTAAAAACTTAGGGTTTTTAGCGTCATGGAAAAAGCTTGGACTAAATGGATCGCATGTGTATAATTTTTGGATTTTTTGGTGTTGCCAGAAAAAAGTTTGAGATAAGTATATTGGGCATATCTTAGAACCTTAGTTGGCTTTTTGACTAAAAAGATATTTATCACGAACAAATTCATGTCCGGTAAAAAATCTTAATGGTAACACATTTACCTAAATCAATTCCCATTTAGCGAAAAAATTCCAAATCGTTACAAATCTATCCTCCATCGAAATGCTATACACATGAATTTTTCGTGCTCAATCTGTCATTCTCCCTATTAAATCATCATTGCGATCGTCAGCCACATACATTGACACGTATACACTACAACAAATATTAAATAGAATGCTGAGTATAGATTTGCGTCAGGTTACTATATTTTTTTTTTTGATATGAAAATTAGCTCAGGTAAATGTTTTGGGATGTCGTTTTAGAATTTTCTGCGAGACGAAATAAATTTGAGGTAAGCATTTCATAGCGTATTTGAAACTTCTAATGGTATTTACCTTTATTATTATACGCTATGTTTGGGTCCAAGTTAAGTGCAAAAAATCCAAAAGGTTACGGAATTTCTCACCTTCTCTCTAATTTTGTCATCCCATTTTCTTCCGATTCCCTAGCAAAGCCTTAGGATCGAAGTCTTTGGTAAATCTTTTTTCCTTGCCATGGGTCACTTCCATATTTGAAAAAATAAATAATGCAGGCGACGATATCCTCAGCAATTAAGTAACCATGCGATTCAAACGTTCACGATGGTGGCCTCTGCAGAGAACTAATTACGTATCTCATCTCCCGCGTAGCCTGCTTTATTGGATGCGCTTGGATAGTTCATATGAGTCATGCTCGGTGTGTTTAGACTTAACAGGTGTCGGTATGGATTAAAAATCCGTTTTTAATTCAGCTCTTGGGGGCTCAAATGCTTCGCCCTCGGAGATCTGCAGCTCGTGTAGGCTGCACTGGAACGAGCCGGGATGCATCGTCCGCGAGCACGTGCAGGTCCTCCGTGGCGCCAGTTTCTGGTCTCGGCTTGACGAACTGGCCGCCGTCGCGCTGCGAGACAGAGATCGATCGGCTCGGCGAAGGCGGGCGGTCGAGGGCAAAGCAGATGGAAGGAGAGGGCTGTGTAAGGGGAGTGGAGGTTGACGTGTGTCGGGGAGGTGGATCTGTGGAAGAAGGAGGTGGCGGCGGCGGCGGAGGCGCGGGATGCGAAGGTGCAGGACTAGGAGATGGCGAAGGACGGCGGTGCGTGGAAGTGGCTGGAGGGGTAGAGGCAGCGGAGCACCGGCCCTCTCGGCCAAGGGGAAGTCCTTCTGGAGGTCGATGCCAATTTTCTATTGCAACAGAGAGAGCAGAGGTTTTTCCTTTTCGAAGAGAGAGAGAGAGTTCTTACGGTGGATTTAGTTCAGTATTCTCAAGAACTTTGAGTCCCCAAAGTCTATGAAAAAATACTGAAACATTTGATTCAGTTTTAAGCTAGCATTTGATCAAATGTTAAAAAAAAATTCCTTCCAAAATTAGCTCCACAAATTCTTTAATTTTTCGATATTGCCCTTTTTAGTTACTATTCATATTCTTTGAAATTGATGACATAGATCTAGCCAATGAGAACGTCTGGATGGTGCAAACCCAAGAGACCTTAAGTGAGGTAGCCTTAAGTAGAGTGACGTAGGCGCCACCACAACCTCGCCTAAGGTCGCTTCACCTTAGGCTAACCACACTTGGGCCACATGACCCTCAATGGGAGCGGCCTAAGGTTGAGCGACCTCAAACAAAGGCCATGCGGCTCTAGATCTAGTTCACAACCGGCTTGAAAGTTTTTTAATAAAAGGGTAAAACATTATATACAAAGCTCCTTTGCAAAGTTACTTTTAGTAAACACTATTTAATTCAAAGCCCATTTTCATACGAGTTTTTACCAAACGTAATTAGCATTTTCCTAAACCTCTTTATGTTGAAAACATTTACATTTCTCCAAAACTCATTTAAAATATTGAACTAAACCCACCCTTAGTTTGGAGATAAATATACTGCAAATGCTATAACTTTGTACAATGCTCACTTAAGTGCTATAACTTTTTTTCGTTTACTTAAATGCTATAACTTTTAAAAATCGGCCACTTGAGTGTCATTGCTTACGTGGACGTTAGAAAAGCTGATATGAACGCTAAAAAAGCTGATGTGGCAGTCGAAAAAGCTGAAATAGTAGCCAGAAAAGTTGAAGTGGCACTCGAGGAACAAAAAAAAAAGTTATGGCACTCAAATGAGCACCATACAAAAGTTATAGTACTTGCGATATACTTATCTCCTTAGTTTGGCTGTGGCTCATGGGAAGAAGATGAATTTTTTTAAAATTTTTCATCTTTTAGGAAATTAGATTTTTTATTTTCATTCTCTTTTTCATTTTTAAATTTATAGGCTTTATATTAATTAATTAAAAAAGTATGCATATCTATTCTTTGTTGAAACATATCAGTAATATCCAATTTCCATTATTTTCTAGCTCAATTTGTAAATTATCCAAACATTACAAACTATATAATAGAAAAAATTCAGGATTATTAAAAATTATAAAAATTGTCCATAGTATTTTTGCAATACATATTTTAAAATATTCATAAGAAGCAAGTTTTCTAAATTGGATTAAACATTGATGTATTCTATATATATCGGATGGGTTGGATGCAGGTCGAGTTGGGTTGGGCTAGACATGGGTCATTGAATTTACATGGGACGAAAATGAGGTAAAATAGATTAAATGAGTCATTATGAGTCTGACCATATTCAACATAACCCAAATTGGATCCAATCCACCCATTTGACACCTGTAAGTGTGTTACGTCTATTTTACAAACTTTGTACATTGCTTAATGTGGCAAAATGCATATAAATAGTTAAATAGACGAGGCATTGTTGACACCTGATTTTTAATCATCTTTTCTCTTTTAAAACTTTTTCAGTATTTTTTGGCATTTTTATTTTTTGAAAAATCCATAAAAATTCATAAAATTGAAAAATTAACTTTGGGGACCTTGGCCAAGCCTAGAGAACTAATTTTGACCAAAAAATGATTTTTCTTATTTTCAGTATTTTTTAGTATTTTTATTTTCGAAAATTCATGAAAAATAAAGGAAAAAATGAGAAAATTGCAAAATCAACTTTGGAAGCCTTGGCCAAGCCTAGGCAACCATTTTTGAACAAAAAATAAATTTTCATATTTTATATATATATTTAATTTTTTTAAAAAAAATACAAAAATACTTGAAAATTTTGGAAAAATAACATTTGAGGTAAAAAAAAATACACAAAGATAGTTAATATTTTTATTTTAAATCTATTTTCATATTGGCCATCGCAAATTCAGAAAAATCCAATTCGAGTCACGTGTTTCTTCACGGGTATAATCTCGAATCGGGCCTAAAAAAATTTAATTTGAGTCAACTTATTTTTAATTTTCACTTTTTATGAGTTGTGACATTGTCTTCTAATATTTTAAATTTTCATCTTGGCTCAATTATACCCAGAATGACTCAATTTTGCAAAAGGGCTTTAATTAAATTCTGCACTATTTTCAGCGGTAAGAAATGAGCTTAAATTTGATATGTGGTAAATTTTGATGTGTCAAAAATTGTGAGGAGATTTGGACTTAAAGAAATATATTTTTTTCATGGACTGAATTGTAAATACTTAAAATTCAAGGACTATAGTGCAAATACCTAACTCTTGAAGGATTATTTTACAAATAACAAAAAGAAGAGTTAGTGGATAAATTAGAATAGAGAAGGGAAGATGGAGAAGAGGAGATGAAAAAGAGAAGTTGGAGAAGAATAGATGGAGAAAATAAGATAAGAATAGAGAAGGGAAGATGGAGATGAAGAAGAGTTAGTAGAGAAATTAGAATGGAAGATAAGAATAGAGAAGGGAAGATGGAGATGAAGAAGAGTTAGTGGAGAAATTAGAATGGGAGATAAATATGGAGAAGGGAAGATGAAGATGAAGAAGATTTAGTGGAGATATTAGAATGTGAGATAGAGATGGAGAATGGAAGATGAAAATGAAGAAGAGTTAGTGGAGAAATTAGAATGGGAGATAGAGTTAGTGGAAAAATTAGAATGGGAGATAGATGAGTAGATTATAAAAGGAGGAAGAAGTGAGCTTGAGAGAAAGATTCTTGGGAGAGAAAATTTGAAGTGTTTGGAAGAATTTTTTGGAGAGAGAATTTTAGATGTTTGAGAGAGTTTTGGGAGATTGAAGAAAAATTTGAGAGAAAGAAAATACCAAAAGAGAGAGAATTTTGAAGATGATGGGAGTTTAAAGCTAAGGGTTATCATCACAAATTCCTTCATCGATCAATATAAATCAAGAGTTCATCCTCGTCAACGAGCAAGCAAATTCGAGCTAAGTGTTTTTATTTATTCATTTATTTATGGTTTTACTCGCAAATTAGCACAAATTGTATACACTTTCTCCATCTCCCATTTTTTCCCATATTTATGTCAGGAGAAGAATATCTTTATGTTAACAGCAAAAATCTCGTAGAGATGCAAAAATCGGCCCAGACAAGCTCCTAAGCTGTCCACCGATTTCTCAACTGATCTGTGACTAAAAGTCCCTCTTAATTCAAAAGAAACTCTCTATATTGGGAACATAGAGAGCGAAAATCAATTATAGAAATCCCTCCTAAAAAACGGGAGATAAATACTCTTTCCACTCTTCTGGTTTTAGGTGTATATTAGCACATATTTTGTATACTGACACTTCACTCTATTTTATATCAGGAAGCCGCAGCTTTATATCAATGGTCAACCCTATGGAAGCACAAAATCGGCTTGGAGGAGTCCTCAAGCGCGCACAAATTTCAAATTGTTGAATCAATTCGTTGTATTTCATTTTAAAGAATTCATACCCCAGAATGGAGAGGACAAAGTCCATCCGCAATTTAAATATCTGCACCATAAATCCCAAAAGGAAGAGCCAAGCCAATGCTTAGCCTCCCATTGGAGGTTTTTACTTACAGTAGTCAAATACCTGCAACTTAAATACCTGTACCTTAAATCCCAAAGGGAAGAGCCAAGCCAATGCTTAGCCTCCCATTAGAGGTTTTTACTTACAGTAGTTAAATAGCTGCAACTTAAATACCTGTACCTTAAATCCCAAAGGGAAGAGCCAAGCCAATGCTTAGCCTCCCATTGGAGGTTTTTACTTACAGTAGTTAAATACCTGCAACTTAAATACCTGTACCTTGAATCCCAAAGTGAAGAGCCAAGCCAATGCTTAGCCTCCCATTGGAGGTTTTTACTTACAGTAGTTAAAGACCTGCAACTTAAATACCTGTACCTTCAATCCCAAAGGGAAGAGCCAAGCCAATGCTTAGCCTTCCATTGGAGGTTTTTACTTACAGTAGTTTAAATATTTGCAACTTAAATACCTGTACCTTAAATCCCAAAGGGAAGAGCTAAGCCAATGCTAGGCCTCTCATTGGAGGTGTTTATTCACTGTAATGTACTTCCTATAATTTAATTTTTGAATCATCAGACCCAAAAGATGAGTAGGCCGTAATACTGCACAGAAGTCGTTAACACATTCCCTCTTTCGGCTTCAAGAAATCTTTAACACTTAAAAAAATATAACAAATAAAAATATATACCATTCATGCTTCCTATTTAAAAAGTGAAAACACAAAATAGAATACCCTACTAGAGCCTTAAGAATAAACCAAGCCTGAGTTGCCGAATTAGGATATCCATGAAATTAAGGTACCGAAAGGGCATTAGTTTTAATTAACTAGTGTAACCAAGTCCCCGAGCTCATAATCTCTGGTTCGCAGGAATAAATTAGTTCTCCCGCTAATTTATTTAGGTTTCTAATCGACCTACCAAGAATGATTAGTGGCGACTCCAAATTTCAAAATCATTTAAACAAAAACCAAAGTTGCGATTCGGTAGGGCTTGGGAGGGTCCGCGTTAGGTTAGTCAAATCTAATTAACCTAATAATCCGTTAACCCCTTTAAAATTTAAAATTTTTTTAGAGGGTCGCGATAGGTATCTTCACGATTCCACTATATAATTTGTGGCATCAATTTAATGGTATAATGGCGAGTAACAAATTCCATGTTAAAAATAGCTTAGTTAAAAATACTAAAAAATACTTAAATATATTATAATTACGTCAATTTAGTTTTAAATATTTTGTATTTATGCAAATTTATAGCCAACTTTGACCGATTGGCGCTCCTAGCGCTAATGTGGCAAGTTTTTTCTAATATTTTATTTTTTTGAATTTTTTTTATATTTTATATTTTTCCTTTTCTTTTCTCTGCATTTTTTTAAAACCTTGGACTTAGGCCGATGAGGGCATCGCAGCCCCATGTTCAATCTAGCCAAGCAAGGGTGTACTGGGAAAACAAATTTTTAGAAAAGAAAAGAAAAAAATAAAAAAATAAGAAAATTCAAAAAATTATTAAAAATTATCCATCACGCCCGCATCAACTATTTCCTGTCAAAAATTGATCAAAATGATTGAATTGACATAAATGTAGAAGTTTTAGGATTGCATTAAAAAAAGGAATTTATGACATAATTGCAATGGGTTTAGGACCTTGAAATAAAATTAAGAATTGTTTTAGGAAATTTCCCTGGAAATATTGATATGTTTGTAGTTTGGAGAAATTACACAACCTCCGAGTTTTGGGAATAGTGGACATTTACCCTTAAAACATGCACTTGACTTTTAAGGCGTGAAAGTTTCTTGAACCTCATTTTTCAAAGAGACCTCTCTTTTATCAGTAAAATAAATAAATAAATAAATTGCCCAACATATTAGTAATCAGAAGAAAAATAATAGTTTGTTAAATTTGATGATTAGGATATTAGTATAATCTAAATAAGATGTTTTAATAGCATAAGAAACACAAATTTGTAAAAAGGAAAAAAACGACTTAATAACTTGGGTCCAATCACAATAATTAGACACTCATTTTGTAACTTTAAATGGTTTAATTCATGCGATAGATGATTGATCTATAAAAATATTGAGAAAATTCACTTTTAACTTCGATTAATTATTTCTCTCTATGAGTTGAGGGCATCGCTTCCTCTTATAATTTCTTAAATTTTTATTTGTTAATTAACCATTTTTTTCACATGAATTGACCATTTAAGTATACATAATAAGTAAACGATTTCAGTTGTTCGACTTTTCTATTATTGAGTCATTTTCCATTTTTATGTAATATATGTTCATTCTGTTTTTTCATAAGTTCGTACTCGATTCCCTTAAAGTGGCTATATTCATGACATTTTAACAAAATTTTACTATTTTATAGCATGATTGATATTTTTCTTAGTATTCTAGTTTTCTTGCGTTATTTATGTTTTTCCATTTTTTTTTATGGCTGTTAACGGTAAAAGAGATATTTCCTTCACAAAAAGAAATGATGGAACCTGGTAATTTCTTACTATTGTCAATAACTCGGGCCGCAGGTTTCTTTCGTTTTCAAGCCTAGATTTGCAGAAATAACCACGTCGGGATGTCCAATTTTGGAGAAAACTTCAATATAGAGCCTAAAGTGCTCTGAATTCGAGCATAAGTGAGTCTTGTTTAAAAAAAAGGGCTGAAACGCTCTCTTTATCTCAAAAAAGGGCTTGGTCAAATAGTATTTTTGCCTTTTACATTTTAATTTTTTTTTCTTCTTTCCTTTTTTTTGTTATATTTTTCAAAAAGGAACTTGAAATACCCTTTTTTCAACTTTTTTCTCAAAAAGTTTCAACTTTTCTTTTCTCTTTGTCTGAATCACTCTGAGGCAACCCCCGCCTAGGCTAGTGAGGCTGTCGATGACCGTGGGGAGGGAAGGAAAAGAGAAAAGAAAAGAAAACATAAAAAAAGAAAAAATATTAAAATATTAAAAGACTCAAATAAACATTTGATTAGGCCATTCTTTAAAATAAAGAGGGTACTTTAGATTTTTTTTCGAAATAATATTCACCTTAAGTTTTTATTTGAGAAAATCAGATAACTTTAGGCCATTACTTAAAATTTTCCCTCAATTTTTTGTCATCCTAACTCTGTTGCACTTGGCTGTTATATATATATGTTTTTTTTTTGCTGGTGTACTTCCTTTTTTCAGATTTATTTTAAAATAATATTCACCTTAAGTCCTTATTTGAAAAAATCAGATAACTTTAGGCCATTATTTGGAATTTCCCCCCAATTTCATGTCACCCTAACTCTGTTGCACTTGGCAGCTGTATACATACACTCACACACAATGCTATTGTACTTCCTTTTTTCAATATGGACCACTGGATCTTCCACGTGGACGCCAAAATACAAGCGTCGTGTTACGTTTTGTTCAAAAAATGTACGCATCATCGAATTAACACGACGTCGGGACTCGGGATACACAATAAATAAGAGATGAAAATGCGAGGAAGAGAGGGACGTCCGCTGCCTTTGCCCCGAAGTTCCAACCCAAACCCGCAGGCTGCCACGGCCAAATCTCGAGCGGAGCTCGCCATTTTGGTGGTCAAATTTAAGCTCGCGGCCATCTTGGCTAAACAACTTTTGAGTTCATGTTAATCGCGACCGTCCATGTTATGATTAAGCACATAAACACAATGAACTAGAAAGTAAATACAAAAAAAAAAAATATATCGACACAATATTTATTTTGGTTTATTACTTTAACTATAATAAGCACGTCCCAATCAGTCCTTTGTAATGGATTGTAAGATAATGAGATTATATAAACTCAATAGCTATTTATAGACCCAAATAGAAATTACGAATAAATTATGGACTAAGATCATAAATGTCTTTTAGCATTTAGGTGCACTGTCTTTATGACTCACTGCATGAACCACACCTCAATAATTTGAGCATTGAGTCGTGAAGCTCGAGGCGAGGTTGAGCTCTTAAATATGTAATCATGGACGCTCATTAGTGACCGTGAATGGATACGAGTAGTGACTTTTGCAATATATATATATTTTTTTATCCATGTTGATTTTGGTAGGGTTTAAAGAAAGAATTAGCAAAATATTTAACGGTGTTAATGTGGTATCTTGAAAAAAAAAAAGCCAAAAAACGAAAGGAAGTTTTCAATTTTCGGACGAAAGCGAGGAAACCCAAAACGATATTCTTATGCAAAGCTTTCGCAACATCGCGGTGTGAAGCGTCGTGTCGTGTGAACTCACTCTCCTTCTCTCTTAAAAAGCGGAGAAGGCGACGAGCAGCGTGCTCGTACTCATCCTTTCATTTCCTCCTCCGACTGCGAGCACGCAGAGAAACCGAACGAATCGACCGATCGGTCGACGTCGTCTTCCTCTTGGAGCCGATACATTCGCTCGGGCTTCGTTTCCACACGGCATTCGTCTCCTGGCGAAATCGGATCTTCGGCCCGCCGATTGTGCGTCGTCTCGTCTCCGCCGTCTCGGTTTGGGAGCTCCGAAGTCCGCGGCCATGGCGTTATCGGCTTCCGACCTTCCCGCCGTCTACGCTTTACTCGCTAATTCGCTGAGCGGCGACGAGAGAGTGCGCAAGCCAGCAGAGGCCGCGCTTAGCGAGTTCGAGAGCAGGGCCGGTTTTTGCTCCTGTCTCATGGTATCTTCTCTTCGTCCTCTTCGCTCCGGAATTTTTTTTTTTTGGTTCATGCTGTGGGGTTAGCATCTGCGTTGGAAGTGCTTTTCTGGCGTTCATTTCCTGTCGTGTGTTTTGGAAGCGAATGGTGTGTTCGCGCTGAAGGTGTGGATGATTAGGCTGTTTTTTAGCTGATAGAGTTGTTCTGTGTTGTCCAGGAAGTGATAACGGCGAAGAATTTGGCGTCTCAAGTGGATGTCCGCTTGATGGCGTCTGTGTATTTTAAGAACAGCATCAATCGGTACTGGAGGACCAGGCGCGATACGTTGTAAGTTGCTTGAGATAAAGACATTGAATCGGTTGCCATCAGCAATTTTTCTTTTGGGACAATATCTGTTGATTCTGGCGCTTGAAACATTTTTATGCATGATCTTCTAAACCTGCAATGTGGCGAGGAGAGTATAGAGAACTGGTGGGCAACTAGCATAAGGGGTGGATGGCTCATTTATTAACTATTGACAATGACATACTACTCTTGTGGTTGGCTTGTACGCCGTCTGATGCATTGCTTTTTCCTTAAGAAACCGAAGGCAGAGGTGGTCTGACAATAATGGGGACTAAACATTCTGTCAACTAGGTAAATAACAAATTCTACAAATAAGTTACATTATGTTGACTTACTATGTTTCCTATAAGGACTACTTGTTGAAAGCTATGGCAATACCTGTGACATGCATCCTGTTCCGGCACTTTGTGAGAGAAGAATTGGCTGTTGGCTTGACTTTCCCTTTTTCTATCTGTTTTTGTGTTTCGTGTGTTGGTTTTCTGCCCTCTGTGTATGTTAGGATAAGAAGCACATGCATTTAGTTTACAGGAGGATAATTTCTTTCCAGGGGAATCAGCAGTGATGAGAAGGCCCATCTGAGGCAAAAGCTGTTGTCTCACCTGAGAGAAGAGAACTATAAGGTGATAAAGGATTTTCTCTTCCTTTACTTATTTCCTTTCCTATTTGATGTTAGGAAATTTCATTTTCTATGCTTTTTCTTAGTTATCTTTACTTTTCTCATGTCTTATCCTCTTGTTTATTGCGGTATGTCCTCTTGCAGCATCTCGCCTTTTCTTACTAATTTTTTCCAAAAATTTGTTGAAAGTTATTAGCTTAGTTAATGGGACATTGTCTTTACATGAATGCAGATAGCTGTGATGTTGGCTGTACTCATCTCAAAAATAGCTCGTTTTGATTATCCAAAAGAGTGGTACATTGTTCATCCATAATCTCTTTGTTATCATTTACCTTTTTGGCAAGATAACGACATCATGATGTGATGACTGTATAAAGGATTGATATACAGACTCAAATAATTGGCAGAGTAACTTTCTTGTTCCATGAGATCCATTAGTGTCCTTTGATATATACGGGACTTCTTTGCTTTAGACCTTCTTGCCCATCCACTCTGTCCTGATTGAACTGAGGTATCTGTTGACCTTGTTAAGGTCAGTTGTTTTTGTTAATGGAAGTACATTTTTATGTGGGGAAAGAGAAGTGTTATGCTGAGTGCTTACTGTTAGTTGAGGAAGGAGTGCTTATCCCAAAAAATTGCGGTTTGATTTGCTTTACGAGTGTATTCTGCAGCTGTGTACCATTGCTTGGCAATAGTTAAAAGGACTGACATTAGAGATTAATTTGGGAGGCATTTTTCGTATTTTTACTCTGCAAATATCACGGAATGGTGAAAGATTTCCTTTTGCTATCTCAATGTGGCAAGAATTATACATCATATTAATGGGGCTGTACAAATTTTTGATGCTTAAAAAGAGAACAGCATTTCCATAGCTAAAACAGTACTTTGTTGCCTCAATAAGCATTTGCATTGGAAAATGTGATTTGAGTTTCTTTCTCTTTTAACTTTTGAGCTCACTTATTTAATATTGAACAACATCAACTCTCTAAAATTTCAAATATATTGACATGATTTCCATACTAAGTCATTCAGTTGGGATAATCCAGTCACTGGAGTATCGTTATGACGATGCAATTACTTAAATTCTTCATGCTAGTCTATTCGGTCTAAAAGTTATTCAAAAACTTCTTACAGATGAGATTTGGTACTTAAATCATCCCACACTTAGATCCAATAGATCACTATAAAAATATGGGCTCTTAAGGGCTTAAGTAAGCGAACAGTTGAGCGCTGATAAGTGTAACACATACTCAGTTGAGTGCATGTTTATTGAGGTCAAGAAGACTAAAGTTTATTAGTCCTCATTGAGATCAACAATAACAGTGCGGGAAAATTGATGATGGGCACTAGTCACCTCATGTGCTGCTCTCAGTGTAGCATTGCTGCCATATTTTTATAAAATTTTAAGCTTTGTGGTTACATGCTTTAACTTTTTTATTTTTCATGTTGAAAGGCCGGATCTCTTTTCTATTTTGGGCCAACAGCTTCAGTCAGCGGATACTTTTACTTCACACAGAATTTTTATGATAATTTTCCGAACTCTTAAGGAGTTGTCAACCAAACGCCTTACATCAGACCAAAAAAACTTCGCAGAGGTATAGTGGCTTCACAGAATATATCTTTTGTATATGGAATGCCAGAAGTTCAACGCAGCATCGCAAATGCATCATTTAGTTTGTTAAGCATTCATTTGATATCTTTTTTTCTTTTATTTTTTAGAGTCATAACTAATGACCGTCTTCTAAAATGATTGAATTTGCAGATATCCTCCCATTTCTTTGATTATTGCTGGCACCTATGGCAGAGTGATGTAAAGACGATATTGTCTGGTTTCTCAGCACTTTGTCAAACTTCTGAGCAGCAAAATGATGAACTATATTTGACGTGTGAGAGGTGGTTGTTGTGTCTCAAAATCATAAGACAGCTAATAATTTCAGGATTTCCAAGTGATTCAAAATGCATGCAGGTACGAGATGTCTGAAAATTTGTTATGTTCAGTATAGATGGGCCAAGAAAATGCCAAGAGGACAATTTTTTCTAAGCTAGTTCTTGCCATCTTTTAGGAGGTCCGACCGGTTAAGGAAGTCTCTCCTGTGTTCTTGACTGCTATTCAGTCTCTTCTCCCTTACTGTAAGTTGCTCCTTGCTTTCATAGCCCGATTTTATGGATGAAAGGCAATATTTATGCTGAAATTATGATCTTTGGGCATTGCTAGCCTTTTGATGTTCCTGGTGATCTCTTGCTATTAATGTGTGAGGTGTAATGAATGATAGATACATTAAGGCTGTGTATGGTAACCATTGTGGTTTTGTGATTCTGTTCCCTGGACCAAAAAAAGAACAGAATCTTGTTTGGTAACGTAAACGATTCTGATTCCGATTTTATTCTCGGAAACAGTTTTGAAGCAAAAACAAGAACAAAAAAAAAGTTGGTTCTGAAAAAAAAGTCACTTTTAAGAATCACAAAATAGAATGAAGTACGACATCTCTTACTTTTCTCTTTCAGTTCTCTCGTCACTTTTTCCTCAACCTAAAATAGAATAAGGTCTCATTTTCACAAAAAAAAAAGTAAGATAATAAAAATAAAATAAAAAATAGAAAATCGAAAAAAATTCTAAAAAATCAGAAAAACTTCAGAAAATCCCTAAAAATAGAAGAAGCTTAGATTAGGCTAGTTGGATCCTTTTTTTTTCCCCATAAATTTGGATATAGATTCTCTAGATTTCATAGATTTTGTTCTTTTTTAGAAAACTCATTAACACTTTTGAAATTAAACATGAACCACATTCTCTAAGCCCTTAGGGCTTTGTTCGGATTTTATGATGCGATTTATAAATGTCATGATCTTTAATTGTGCACTTGATTTTATTGGTTGTGATTTGCTTAGGTTTATATACTTTAGACTTAGTCTAGTTTTAGAAAATTTTGGAAAAGGATAAAAATAAATAGCGGGAATATAACATCGATATTTTTTGTTGGGTCATGAGTGAGGACAATGTTTATTCTTAAGCTTTTGATGAAATAAGAATGAGATTGCATTTCTTAGAACCAAAAAGTAACTACATAATTATTTGACTTAAATGACAAAAATTGGGAATAGTATCAGAAATTTATATAGTTACCAAACGCATTTCTATTCTAGGAATAGAAATTTTGTTCAGTTATCAAACTCGTTCTGATTCTCAAAAACTCATCTAGGAACAGAATCAGAAAAAGTCATTTTAATCAGAATCAATTTTTGTGATTAGAATCATTACCATACGCAGCCTAAACGATTATACATCTTCGTCTTCCCGGGCATCCCTCCTTTGTGCTCTCTACCACACGTGTGTGCACATACTCACCCATGTCTACATGATTGTGCGCACACAAGACATGCACATGTGTACCCACACTTGCGGACACAAGTGTTCTTATAATTACACAGTGACATGTCACTGTCCATATGCACATACTTATGTTTGAGAGCATAGAATGTAACGGTTTGGCAATTTAGATTTGTGTGTTCTATAGCTTAAATCTTACCATCTCACCAAAAGATAACATGTTCTTTTTTCGTTTTGGGCCACATAACATGTTCTTTTTTCCTTTTTGATCAATTAAAAGATTCTCTAAAAAGTGATTTCTCATGCTGATTCTATGGGGTGTGTTCTAATGGTAGACTTCGAGATGGACAAAACCTAACCTTACGTTTGGCAGTTTTCCAGAATGGGTGCAGCTTTACATGTTGAAAGCACCTCTATGTTTTGTTCTGTTGGAGTAAATTTAGAAATCTTTTAGCCCCGGAAATTAGTCTTATGGAAAATCTGCTAGTCTCAAATAGAATTATTTTGTTAGTCAAGACTGTGGTTGAACTTCTTTTAGACAACTGCATATATCTATAACGAGGTGCTGTTCGAGACTTCTGATGTGACGTAATGAGTGAGATGATGTTAGCAATTCTTGAACTTGAAATATTGCTTCGTCTTTTGTCTAATTTCTTTATTCTTTATTTTTTTTTCTGCAGATTCATCTTTTCAGAAGGGATATCCTAAATTCTGGGACTTCGTAAAGAGAGTGTGCACAAAGTTAATGAAGGTTTTAATCTCGATTCAAGGAAGGCATCCTTATTCATTTGGTGATAAATGTGCTCTTCCACCTGTAATGGAGTTCTGTTTGAATATTATAATAGATCCCAAGGCCAATTTGATATCATTTGAGGAGTTCATTATTCAGTGTATGATAATGGTAAAATCTTTACTCGAATGCAAAGAGTACAAGCAAATTCTCACTGGCCGAGTGGTAGATGAAAATGGGGTGTCCCTGGAGCAGATGAAGAAAAACATTTCCGCTGTTATTGGAAGTCTCCTCATGTCTCTTTTACCTAATGATCGCATAGTGCTCCTGTGCAATGTCCTGATCAGAAGGTAATGAGATGCTGCCTTCAAGTTCATTTATCTCCAGTGATGACTGAAGAATGGAACTCATGCTGTGTTTTAATTCCTGATTTGTCTTTTTTTTTTTTGTAATTTGCGAGTGGTTTAAATTTTGCTTTCAGTTGTCTTTCCCTAGTTTAAGTCGGTGGATTGACAAGTGAAGCCTCTTTTCATTTGATATGCGCCCATTGGTAGATTCAGGAAAGTGGTATATTAACTGCTTTGTTGGTTTTTGATTATATTGGTATAAGAGACGAATAGTTCTTTTACGTTTGTTGGCAAGGCCAGAATCCAGAGGATACACGAGGGGAAGAGTAAAAGAGTAAAAAAAATCGGTTGAGTTGTTTTGCGTCCTCCACTTGTCTAGTTTGTTTGACGCCTTACATATTTTTGACTGATCACCTGAGATTTTTATCCCTCTCTTGTGAATATATTGATTGATTATCTAGTTGAGAGGGGTCATATCAATAAATTGATATTGCTTGGTACTGATCTTGTGATTAAGGAATTCTGAAATCTTATAATTGATTTGTTTGTATGCTGCAACTCTCATTTATATAAAATTTCAAGTATGGGTCCATTTATCTGAGGCCTACCCTACATTGCCTCTGTTAATTGGTCTTGAGATTGTGATCTAGCACCTCTCTATCCCCATCAGTGACTGCTATAGGAATAGGAAGAGGGCAAAAGGAGTAGAGCTTCCAGAAGTTGTCTGATTAGTAATTACTGCTAAATAAACTGATCTAGACTGATATGTACTGGTTTCTCTTCCTCTATTATGATCCACTCTTCCAGAAAATTGTTAAAAGCATTGGCCCTTTTAAGGGCATATGATAATATTTCACTATCTAGTTCCTTCTGGAAGCTCTTTATATTCATAAATTAGTGATATAATGAAAATTTATGTATTTCTAGTACTTCAGCTACCACTATTTATGGCATTTGGAGGTTTGGAAGCTACCAGATCGAGATAGGATTTGTTAATGCTTTCTGGGAAATTTTCTTGCTTCTATAGGAGTCTTTGGTTGACAAGGGGTGTATTCTGAACTAACTTTGGGCTTGGAAAGGACTCTAGCAGTTCCAACATCATGTTTCGCTTCTTTCACCAATTTCTGCTGTTGGTGTGGAGGGAAGGATGGGAGAGATTTTGAGGGTTGGATTTAGTCATGTCTTGTATTAAATATAGATGATTGTGAACTTTACATGTTTGGCTGAGACAGCACTGAGCAGCACTCAACCTGTACGCTGCTTTCCAGTCTAGAGAGATTGTTCTGGTAAATGATTTCGTATCTTGTTTTATCAAAGAGGAACTTGTTGATGGATGAGTACATAGAATATGATTAAATTGGATAAGGGGTAACGGGGATTACCATTGCTGTATTAGCAGTCTATTATGAAAAATAATTAATCAGGTGGAGCCTCCTTTAGCATCCATTTTTGTACTTTTTGGGCGGTCATTTTGAATGGTCTCTCTTCCAAACATCATCAAATTGAACCTAAGACCATTCTAGTAACATCATGACAGGTACTTTGTTCTGACAGTGGGTGATTTGGAGGAATGGTACCAGAATCCAGAGTCTTTTCATCATGAACAAGATATGGTTCAGTGGACAGAGAAACTAAGACCATGTGCTGAAGCTCTTTACATTGTTTTGTTTGAAAATCACAGTCAAGTAGGTGGCATAGAATTGTACATCTTCATTTCATTTCTGTTGAACTTACTGCTATCAAGTTTGTCACTATTTGATTATTCCATTCGTGCTTCCCTATTTCAGCTACTGGGTCCTGTTGTGGTTTCCATCCTTCAAGAAGCAATGAATGGTTGTCCTTCTTCCACAACAGATATCACTCCCGGATTGCTTCTGAAAGATGCTGCTTATGGGGCGGCTGCTTATGTTTACTATGAGCTGTCGAACTACCTGAGTTTCAAAGATTGGTTAGATAACACTTCATTTTATTCCTTTTATCTGGTCAAAATACAGATTGTGGATGAAGGTCATTGAAATAAGATGCTGCTAAATGCCATCCATGGACAACCCCCAACCTTATCTAGAATAGTCATTTCCCTTCCTGCTCTCAAATGCATGTGTTTGTGCGCTTGCATCACCCCTTTAAGCTGTCGTGCCATTTAAACTGTATCCCCTCCCCCAAAAACTCTCAGTCGACACCCAGAATCTTGTTCATATTATCAAGAGGGAAGCAGCAGGATCTTACATGAAAAGAGTTAGGTTGCATATGTTCTGCATGTTGCTTCTAAATCCTTATGGCTTTTTAACTCTTTGCACACGTGGTTGATATCTATTAATTTATTTTACTAATTGACCTAAGATATCATGTGCTTCAAGCTATGACCATTATAATCATATAGAGCATTTATATTTGATCAGAATCAGCTTCCCTCTTCTTTTAAAGTGCTAATACTAACAAAGATTGATTTATTATGTCCTTTAGCGTTATGGTTCATGACATCTGTCACTTTCTTATGCTAGAAGTTTCAAGTCAGCAACTGCATTTACTCTGTACCATACATATATATGTATTTGTGCTTGTGCAGCTGGATAATTATATCCACTGATGTTCTTTAATATTTGCTTTACTTCTCTTGGCAGATTTAGGATTTGTCTAGTTAGAATTTTTACTTTTTTCTTAATTTAAATCTTGCGAAAGATGTATTTTGAATTTTTTTGCCCGAAACACCTGAAGCATTCACAAGTAATTTTCTCATAAATTCTTAGAAATTTAGATAGCATTATAAATTTCTGCGGGAGAGCAAAAAAAGTCGCTCCTTTCTCTTTTAAAAGGCACAAACAAGCAAGCCATTATAGTTTCTGTAGTCATTCTTCCTCTGTGAACTATAGTTGATTTATAGATACGCATATGTGGTATCATAATTTCCGTCCTTGTTGGAGCTTTCCATCTAGAAATTTAATGCAGCACCAAATCTCCATAGTCTGTTGCTAATGTACCATAGTTTAGGGGAACAACTTCTTGGTCTTGTACTGTTTTGAGTAGGGGGGTTCTAGAAACCAGACTGAGTTTTCTTTTTGTTGCTTTTGTTTTGCTGGGAGAGGGGTAGGGGGTGGCAGGGGACTTCTCTCTTCTACCTGTTTTGCTGTTCAGGGAGGGACGAGCGAAGCATGGTCAATAACCGAACTTCACATTAATTTTTGCTTTTGTTACATATCACATATTAACAAAGTATTGACTATGTATAATGTTGTCCCAATGCCACCATCAATTTAGTAATTAGTTATGGAATGAGGACTTTTATGCTAAACACCATTGGTGGAGATTTTTTTTTCCTTTCTAAAATCAGCCTCTAACTGCATTCAAGCGTCCACTTCTAGCTTATGTAGTCTGTATGTGTACTTGCACAGTGATCTAAGCCTCTTGTAGAATGTTTTTCTTCATCTTATTGTGTTTAGTATTATAATCCATGGATCATGTGTATTATCGTGCATAATTATCTATGCAATAAATTATTTTTGTCAATCACTACTACAACTCTTTAGTGCATTTATGCAGGCATATAAGATATCAGGCAATTGACTCTGATATTATTGCTTTGTATGTGTACTACATAGATTGCTATAGGTTTCTTGTTAACTAACTAGTAGGTGTCCTGTAACCACGTTTCTCATAAGTCAGCCGCAAGGCCTTATAGATTCTTGAATGATAATTGGATCTCTAAAACCTTGCGGAGCCAGGGCCCCTACTGGCGTCTCTCTCTCTACCCCCCACCTTTCCCCACCTCCCTCCCTCTCCCTCCCTCCCTCCCTCCCTTCCTGCAATTGAGTCAAATAGCTACTGACAGTATGACCTGATTATGGTCCCTCTTAAATACCTCCTTTTTTTAATCTGCTTTTATTTATGATGAAGATACTGAATGGGATGCAGGTGGCAATGTTAAATCTCATCTCTCATTGCAGAACACTTATATAACTGGTTTTTACCTTTCTAATTGCTTTAGTAGAATGTGTCCAATCTTTAGACTGATTTGCTTATCATGGATTTGGGGATCCTCGCCATTAAATCCTTTCCTTCCTAACTGCTTTTGGATCTTGTCACTCACACTTAGCACTCTTGACTAATGGGATTTTCCTTTGAACTCTATGAGAATATCTCTAGCTTCTTGTTCCTAACATGGAATCATTTTTTTCATATATATTCATTTCCAAGTCTTCTTCTATCCACATTCTTTTGAGGTTTCATGTCAACAAGGATCTGTCTACATTATTCTACACACAAAATAAACTAAAACAAAATAAAATTGAAGGCTTTCTATATACTTTGACAGAAAAGGTTACTCTCAATCTTGCAACCCATTGGTTGGCCGTCTAATTTGTTTCTTTTCCAGTTCCACTCTATAATTTGTTATGAAAGAACTGGCAAAGTATCTTGTTTGTATTTCATGTGCCTGTGGAGGAATAGCTGTGCGGTCTTTTTGAAGATCTTGTCATTTTCCTTTACCATACCTGTGATAGAAGTTCTTCACAATCGTCACCTCTGGTTGCTACTTATAAAAAAAAAAAATCTTATGCTTGTTGGCAGTATGATCTGTATTTTCAAACTTTGTCAGGGTAGGTATTTCACTAAATTACTACTTCAATTGGGTAACCTCCTGACTTGAGACTTCTCTTCCTGAAACTCCTAATTGCAGGTTCAATGGGGCACTATCTCTTGAACTCTCGAATGATCATCCAAACATGCGGATCATTCATAGGAAGGTTGCACTGATATTGGGACACTGGGTCTCGGAGGTAACCTTTTTCCATTCTCCTGAATAAAGACACTGATTTTCTGAAACTGGTGAATAAACATGTGTAATCTGGCAGTTGCACTTAGTACTCGGACACAATTTTGCCATGTGCTTCTACTTACATGATTGGCATTTGCTTCCAAGATAACTTAAGGTTTCTGATGAGAATTTCTCCATGAGAGAATTATGGTGGACTTGTCAAGAAGTGGATGGATATTCCCATGTACAACTCTAGGAGGGGGGGATACATAGTCATGTCTCATTACTTGGTGTTCATTCTCAATGATGGGAGATATATCTCAGGACAAGAAGATTAATTTTGGATTGAGATTCCTCTGCCTGTGTTGTTCTAGCAATTGGTGTACTCAATAGAGTGGCAATTCAAACTTTCACAAATCTTTTACTGCATTTTCTAAGGCAACTTCCTGCTCATGGGTTTACTGCATGTGTTCTAATTGTTCATGAAGATGCTGGTTGAAGTCAATGCGATGCTTTTGTGGTATGTGTATATGCATGTTTATGCTGATTGCTGCATCCATGTTCTTTTGGAACTGAGAGTCTGGGATGCACGTGAACTTTTCCGTGAATTCTTGGATGTGCTGGAAGGTAGAAAGATGATCTGATAGAAGTGTATTTTTATGGCGTGTCTCCGTGCCGACCCCAGCTGGTTTGGGATAAAGGTGATGTTGATGTCTCCGTGCATATGGTCTGTAGCGATAAGCAAATTCCAGCCTGGAGTAATTCAAAGTTTATAAAGCTTGCCTTTCTACCTAATCAATTTTACTTGTCCCACTGATGATGATGTTACGATCAAACCAGAATTACTTTTCCGATGCTTTTTTTTTTCCAGTCTCATGTCAACTCCTAGTGCCATTTCCTTGACCAATACCTATCTTTAGGTAAGTGTTAGATAATTTACGTCAACATTTGCTGAGAGCGCCCAGAGGATTGTAGTAAAATGGTTCCCAAAAGAGAATGGAGCAGAAATTATAAAGAAATCTCGTGGTATGGTCTTTTTACAGTGGTTATGTAAGAGGGTTCGATTGTTTGCATCAGATTTCTGGAGAAATGAGCAGTTTCTTAGAATTAGAGGTCTTTGTGGAGGATGTCATTATCATGTGTTGATCTTGATGTTTCAGCTACTCTTTGTGGAGTCTGTCCTTCACGTATTTTTCTGTAGTCTATGCTCTTTGTTGTGTGACGATTTTTTGATGCATGTATGCAGATCAAAGATGATATAAAAAGGCCAGTATACTGTGCTTTGATAAAGCTTCTGCAGCACAAGGACCTAGCAGTCAGGGTATGATGCATAACTGAAAATTCACAGATCTGCAATGTCTCCTACTTCCTACTTTCATAATCTGTTTGACAAAAGTTTTGATCAACTATATCTGTCAGTACTTTCTTTCTAATATCCTAAGTTGTTTGTCTAATATGGCAGTTGGCAGCCTGTAGGTCCTTGTGTTTACACATTGAAGATGCAAACTTCTTGCAAAGTGAATTCACTGATCTTGTTGCAATCTGCTTCAATCTCTGCTTTAATTTGGTGGAGGATGTTCAGGAATTTGATTCAAAGGTAACATAACAACATTAACAAAGATTGAAAACAATTGTTGCATAATGCTTCTTTGGCCATATTATGTCTTCAGCGTCACTATCTAAGGTTAAGGTTCTCTGTAGTACTTTTAGCTCAATGTACTTGTCATGCTGGATTAGGTTGGACAACTTATGCACGTTGGCTGACCACCACATATGTACTCGAATATATACTGCTACGCTGCTTTCTTAATGTATAGTCAACCCTTGTAAAGTTTATAGCCTTGTCTATCCTGTTGACTAAATTGGAAGACATGTGGTACAGCTCAGTACAGCTCAAAAGCCTTGAAAAGCTTTGAATTGAGGAGCATGCTGAAGTTCAGACTACTTGATCCATTAACCCAACTAACGGAGGATTATGGATGAATGTTGTACATAGGACCAGAATGAAACCTGGTTGGTTCATTAGGTAAAACAGTAAAACCTAGATTGCAAAACCGTAAGGCTGTGATCAACATCAACATCAACATCACCTTTATCCCAAACCAGTTGGGGTCGGCGGCCGATGAACCCAAAGTGAAAATTTTAAAGTATACTAAAATAAAAGTAAAAATATAAAAATAAAAATAAAATAAAAATAAAAAAATAAAAATAAAAATAAAAATAAAAAATATGGCTACCCAAAAATAAATAAATAAATAAATAAATAAACAAACATATAAATAAATAGAAAGTACTAAACAGGGCACTCTGGGACATAGAAAATCCCCCCTTCTACAATGCGGATAGCTTTCCTCCACTCCGTCTTAAGGCAGACCATACGCCAATCTATTTCCCACTCTATTAAATCTTGTTTCACTACCTTCCTCCAAGTAAGTTTCGGCCGACCTCGTCCTTTCTTCATATCGTTTTCTCGGTAACACACTTCTGTTCTTATCGGAGCATCTGTTCTTATCGGAGCATCTAAGGGTTTACGAAGAATATGTCCAAACCATCTCAATCTATGTTCTCTCATCTTCTCTGCCAGTGGAGCTATTCCAACTTTTCGTCGAATATCGTCATTTTTTATCTTATCCATCCTTGTATGACCACACATCCACCTTAACATTTTCATTTCCGCTACTCCCATTTTATGCTCATGTTGCTTTTGTACCGGCCAACATTCAGCTCCGTATAGCATTGCAGGTCTTATTGATGTTCTATAAAATTTTCCCTTTAACCTAAGAGGGATTTTGCGATCACACAAAAATCCGGATGCACTGCGCCATTTCATCCAACCTGCTTTGATTCTATGGCTAACATCCTCGTCAATCTCTCCCCTCTTTTGCAAAATTGATCCCAAGTATCTGAAAGCATCTTTCTTAGGTACCTCCTGTCCAAGCATATCCACATTTTCTTGATCATCTCCTCTTGTCGTGGCGAACTCACACTTCATGTATTCCGTCTTACTCCGACTCTAACGTGTTTTTCCATAATTCTAATTTAGCATTGACCCCAGCCTTGGTTTCATCGATAAGGACAATATCATCTACGAACAGCATACACCACGGCACCTCCTCTTGAATATCTTTTGTTAGTTCATCCATAATTAGTGTAAAAAGATAAGGACTCAGAGCCGAACCTTGATGTAGACCTACTGTGATCGGAAAATGACTTGATGTGCCATCACAAGCCTTCACACATGTAGTAACACCATCATACATATTCTTGATTGCCTCTACATACTTTAATGATACTTTTTTCTTCTCAAGAATCCACTACAAAACTTTTCTTGGGACCCTATCGTATGCCTTCTCGAGGTCAATAAATACCATATGTAGATCCTTCTTCTTTTCTCGATATCTCTCCATCAACTGTCGTATTAAGAAAATAGCCTCCATGGTAGATCTTTCTGGCATAAATCCAAATTGATTTACAGAGATCTTGGTTTCTACTCTCAAACGATGCTCAATAACTCTTTCCCTTAATTTCATTGTATGGCTCATAAGCTTAATGCCTCTATAGTTGCTACAGTTCTGAATATCCCCCTTGTTCTTGTAGATAGGCACAATCATACTCTTCCTCCATTCATTAGGCATCTTATTAGCTTGGAGAATCTTGTTAAACAGTTTAGTCAACCAACTTATTGCCACATTCCCTAAGCATCGCCATACTTCAATAGGGACACCATCTGGTCCTAAGGCTTTACTAGTCTTCATCTTCTTTAAAGCATCTTGAACTTCTTGTGCTCTAATTCTACGCACAAACCTTCTGTTTAACTCATCAGAAGCGTCCACCAGATCCACCTCGCCTCGATCGCCCTCCCCATTATAAAGCTTGTTAAAATAGCTCACCCACCTTTCCTTCACTTCATCATCTTTTACTAATAGTTTTTGATTTTCATCCTTGATACATCTAATCTGTGTCAAGTCTTTACTTTTCTTGTCCCTTGTCCTGGCAAGCCTATAGATATCTTTTTCTCCCTCTTTGCTCCCAAGTTTTTTTATACATTTCAGAGAAAACCTTGCCTCTAGCCTCTCTCACAGCTTTTTTGGCGTCTTTTCGTGCCAATTTAAAGTTTTGTAAATTCTCTTCATTAGGACATTTATGCAGACATCTAAAGCACTTCTTCTTCTTCTTAATTGCCTCCTGCACCTCTTCATTTCACCACCAAGTTTCCTTTGTCTGAAGTCCGTGCCCTTTACTTTCACCTAGCACCTCTTTTGCCACTCTATGTATGCATTTAGACATCTCACTCCACATCGTATTTACTTCGCCCTCTAGTTTCCACGGTTCTTCTTGAAACATCTTTTCCTTGAAATCGGTATGTTTTCCCTCCTTTAACTTTCACCATGTTATTCTGGGATTTTGAGCCCTTTGCGGCATATTCTGTGCCTTATATCGAACCTCTAGGACCACCAGCTTATGTTGCGTAGCTACACATTCTCCAGGATAGACTTTGCAATCTATATACGAGGTTCTATCCTCTCTTCTAGCAAGAAAGAAATCAATCTGACTAAAATTCTGACCGCTACGAAAAGTTATTAGATGTGACTCTCTTTTCCTAAAGAAAGTATTTGCTAACATCAAATCATACGCTAGTGCAACGTTCTTCGCCACTCTCATTTCTAGTCCCATAGCCAAAACCTCCATGAACTCTGTCAAAACCTCCACTACTTTGGCCAACATGTCCATTAAGATCACCTCCTATGAATACTTTCTCCTCACGTGGTATCCCCCTTAAGATCTCCTCCAAGTCTTCCCAAAATTTGTTCTTATCAGCTACTGGCAATCCAACTTGGGGGGCATACGCACTGAGGATGTTTAAGATCAATTCTCCTACTATTAGCTTAATCAAGATAATCCGATCGCCTGATCTTTTAATATCGACAACTTTATCTTTGAAACTTTTATCGATCAAAATCGCAACTCCATTTTGACTCTTCTTTGTGCCTGTGTACCATAACTTGAATCCAGTACCTTCCACTTCCTTAGCCTTCTCTCCAACCCATTTAGTCTCTTGCAGGCACGCAATATTCACTCTCCTTCTAGCAAAAGTATCTGCTAACTCTCTTAACTTTCCCGTTAAGGTTCCTATGTTCCAACTCTCTATTCGAATCCTTACTCCTTGGGCATTTCTTGCCCTCCACACTCGCCCATAAAAGTGTGAGGACCCTAGCTTACTTTTCACCACATTCGGGCAATGCGGCGCATCACTTTGGGAATGATGGCCCAAGGCTAACTTCCTTACCCCTCACACCCGCCTATCTTGGTGCAAGGACCCTTGCCCATTTTTCGCTGCACCCGGGCGCCGATGCAACGCGTCGCTAAGAAGGGTATGCTCCAACGAAAAAAAAAATAAAACCGTAAGGCTGTGATGCAAAATGATAATGATGGCTTATCCTTATTCTGTTCTGTTCTGTGTTAATGGTAGATATGTTTGGGGAATTTTATTCCTTATAGCTTCATGATAGATATTAATTTGGGTGGATGCTTGTATCTCTATGAAAGTTACTGGATACTTTGTGACATCTGATTTCATGTATTGGTAGAACTTGGATTTGACCTTCTTTCTTACATCAACATGGACAAAAAAACTCTTTTATTCAATGTTTTTCTGTTTGCAGGTTCAGGTTTTGAATTTGATTTCGGTACTTCTTGCCTACGTGAATGATATGGTTCCATTTTCAAACAAACTGATTGAATTCTTTCAGAAGGTATTACTTTAATTCCCTACTAGTCTTGCTTTGTCTATTATAAGATCACCGAAGAGTAAGATGGCAAACAATGGGGTTTCTGAGAAAAGCTCTGCCATACACCACTGCAGGTAGCAAACGTTTGTTTGGGCATCTTTTGAGACGATTTAGTAATTGGAAACTTTTCTTGAAATCCATGATTGGCTTCTCTTGCTTCCACAAGTCCGTTGTCATGATGGTGGACAATTCTGTGTCAAACATGAGTGGGTGGATGACAATGATCATAGGATCTTCAGAATATTAGGTGGATAAGTTGAAGTCAGAGTAGAGCTTCTTGCACTATCCTTTAAACTCATGAGTTGGAAATAGATCATGCAAGCATACGTGGTTGCTCTCTGTGTATTATTTTCTCTGTGTTCCTAATCTCCTTGCTTCTGAGGCATACTGGAGCTATGGCGGGAATAGAATTCTGATACCAGGAGAAAAAACTTCAACGTTTTCTATCTAAAGATGTATTTTTTGTTGCTTGCCTTAATAAACTCTTTTCTGAACACACCGCAATTATCATTTGTTCATTATTTAAATTTATCAAGAAAGAAATATTTGGTCTGTTCAACGTGGTTTGAGTCTTTACACATTTGGATACAGTCATAATACTGTAATTGGAAAGGTGAAATTGATAGGCAGCTGGTGTCCTGAATTTTCGGTATCCACGTTGACTATTAATGAAGAATATTTGAGGAGTTGTGGTGTGTTGAACCCTATGGCTCGGCTTAAGTACACTATAAATGCCAAAACTTGTGTACGGTGTTTACTTTAGTGTCAAAACTTTTAAGACGATTACTTAAGTGCTATTTTTTTTTTTGAAAATCGCTCACGTCAGTGCCAATTCTAGTGACCCACGTCAGCTTAAATATTAATAAAAAAAAGGCTATGTCGGATTTTCGGTGAGCCACGTTAGCTCAAATCAGAGTTGACACTGAAGTGAGCGTTTTTCAAAAAATTTGACACTTAAGGCACTAAAGTGAGCGGCGTGCACAAGTTTTGGCATTTGTAATGTACTTTCTTTCTTTCTCTCTCTCTCTGCTTGCTTATTATTCATTTCTTAGTTTAAAGAAAATGGAGCTTACTTGCGCCACATTGGAATCGGCATAATTTATTCATGCACTTGAAATACCATTTGCGTTTATCTGCATCCCGCATTGACTTTAGCAACATTTAAGAAGTAATTTTGATTTTCGGAGACTTTGAATATCTTCACGTTGTCTTCTTTCCCCCTTTTCTAATTTTAGTACTTGTATTTCATGAACAAGGTATGGGAGGAATCTTCTGGTGAAAGTCTATTGCAGATTCAAATTCTGATTGGCCTCCGGAACTTTGTCATTGCTCTTGGCTGTCAGTCACCCATTTCCTATAACATGCTACTGCCCATTCTGGAAAAGGGAATTGATATAAATAGCCCAGATGAACTTAATCTTCTTGAGGATAGTATACTGGTTAGCTTCTCAAATAGCTGTCCTCATGTTTTGGTCTTATTTCAGTATGTGATTGCTCGTCCTTATCATTTGGTTTTATTTTAGTAATACGTGTGATGCAATGTGCAGTTATGGGAAGCTACCATCTCTCACGCTCCTTCGATGGTATCTCAGTTACTGTCATACTTTCCATGTTTGGTCGAAATCATGGAAAGAAGTTTTGATCACTTGCAGGTCAATTTTTCTTCTGAACTTTCGTATTATTTGCATCATCCCTATTGTATATCCTATTCAGCAGGACCTTCAACAGAATTTTGTCAAGTCTCCTGCATTGCATCAGTTCCTTATCTTTATGAAAGCAATATCATGAAAAGTGAAGGTGGCTGCAAATTTTACTTTTGCTAGTTTGTGTGGGATGAAGCATGTATAACTTTTCCGTTCACTCAATGATTTTGAAAATTGTACATCTTGTAGGATTTACTAATCCAATCTATCTCTTGTGAAATATGCCCCTACTAGATGGGATTCATTTAATGGCACACATAATCTCATATGTTTTTCACTTCTCTTACAGTGTTTGAAGTTTGATTTTTGTTTAATGTTGAACGGATGAAACCTTTGAACGCGTGAATGTATTAGCATGTAGGGCACAGAGACAGAACTTTCCATAGTTTTAGTTTTTTATTTAAGTAAATTACATCTTTCTAACTTTTGGGTTTTGGATGGAGAAGAAAAGGTACTAAAAAAAAAGGAAAAAGGAAACTAAGCCAAACACATGCTGTCGTTGTTTCACAGTTGTTCATTTTTCTCCTTTGTTGATAAACCTCCAACCTCATGCTTATTGTCCATTTTTTTCTTTTATGGTGGGAGGTAACAAATTGGCTAATGGAGAATAGTTTTCAATGAATATTTTATTCTGGGAGCTGAACCACTTAGATATGCATTATTTATCCTTTTGATTATGCATGCTATGATAACTGCTGTACTTGAGACTAAATTTTCCTAGAGTGGTCTACTTGCATGAAGAGCTTTCACTTTCATCGTAACTGCCCTTATGCATTAGTTCCTATGACATATTGGGCAGCCAGAAGTGTTACTATGGCTTAAGTGCTTTGGATAATATATCTTGTAGCCCAAACTTTGTTTCTCGTAAGAGCAGAAATGCTTTTGCGTGTTGTTGGTTGTCTTTTGTGTCCTCTTGAACACTTATTGGTTATTTCTTTCATCATTTTCTCATTGCCCATATTAATATTGTGGCATTGTGCTGCTATGTCAGGTTGCTGTCAACATTATCGAGGGTTACATCATTTTAGGTGGTTTAGAATTTTTGAGAACACATGCTTCCAGCATTGCGAAGCTGCTTGACTTAATTGTCGGAAATGTGAATGATAGAGGCCTCCTATCCACCCTGCCAGTCATTGATATTCTGATTCAGGTGCAATATGATTCCTAGATAGATCTCTGTATGTCTTGTATTATATTGACTTCTCCAGAGAATTAGGAAAACTAATCATACTTGCAAAGAATCGTTGCCTTGATAGAAGACATTTGTGTGTGTGTGGTTTACACCATTTTTCTGTACTCTTATCAGAACTTCACAGCTTTCTAGTGATTTATTCTCAAAAAAGTATGAGGGCAGCATGACTACAAAAGAGGAAACAACAAAATCATGAAGAGATTGAAATATTTTCTTGGTTGAGCCATGTCTGTGTGATGCTTGAATTTTGGTACACTTGACTCTAGATTCTTAAGAAGTGTTGAAAACACGAGCCCTAGTTGGTAAGCTCATTTACTGGTGCAAACCATTCCTGGCTGAGCAAAGATGGATTGAAGGGGCACTGGATACCCCATATCTGTCATTCTTTAGATTACCCCATAGCAGTCATGCGTCATGGATTGAACTGCCTTTCTGTCTTTAACTGCAACACGAGGGACTTGATTGCCTCATGTGTTTTAATTCCTAATCTAGTGAGCTGAGTGAGTAGACCAGACTCTTTCCAGATTCTTTCGTGAGTCATGTTCACGTAGCCAGTTTCTTATGCCAAAAAGTAGCTGTCTTCCTAAGCACAAGTCTTCACAGCATCTTTTCTCTAAAAGAGCTTAGTTGAAACAGAAAAGGAACTAGATCGTTGTTCATCAGTAGGGCATCGTCCTTTAATCCCATTTTGGCCCTCTGAGAACATCCGACTCCTGTGAATGTTGTCTTAAAGAGAGAGAGAACACAACATCTAGTGCGGCTAAAGGACTAGCATTGTCATTGCATAATTAGAGTCCACAACTTGAAGGCATCATCCTTTGTTCCAATTGCAATTTCCCCTCAAAAGTTCTATTGTTTCTCTCAGTTCAAGGCAAAAAAGTGAGAGGGGCTAGGCCATCTCCTCTTTCTTACATGCATTCAAGTTCTTCCACTCCCTGCAGCTCCATGATCAATTTGTGTGCTGTCAATCGGCATATTCTAGTCAAATCTGTTCATGTCAATTGATTTTGGTGCAGTGATAGCCGGTTCAAAGACACAGCTTTCAATTGCATAAAAACCATATAATCCTTCATTTGAGTTTATCGATTCCTATGTTTTCTAGAGCAACTTCCTATGCAAAGAAGGCAATAGTAGAAGGAATTCTGTTCTTCCAAACTATGTTCAAGTAAAGCAAGATCCTCCTATGATTAGCGAACACCTCTATAGTCCCTTGAAGCAGTCTCTTCCAAATCCCATGTCCTTCTTGCGACTACCGAATTCTAAGAGAAACTAAATTCATATACAGATTATCTGACAGTTGCTTAACATTGTTGGAAATGCTCATGAATGATGAATAAGTCCCATACTTTTGGCTGCTAAATATATAAATGTCAACAAACAGCTTTTTAGAGAGCTGTATGTGCCAATCTCTCTGGCTAAGGTAATTGTTCTTCAATTAATTAGCTTCTGCTATGCATCTCCTCTGGTGAGATGATGGGATGGCACAAAAAACATATATGTTAAGTTCTTTGTTGGAAAGCATTGATTCGCTGTTACTGCAGTTGGTTTAAGTCCATGCCATCTAACAATAGGTTATTGTTTTTAAATGTCAGTGCTTTCCTGCAGAGGTACCGCCATTGATCAACAGCACTCTTCAGGTATTTTAGGTCTCTTTGTAATTGTTTCATGATGCTGTCTCTGAAGTCACCTGCCGGTTTCCTTTTTGTTCTTTTTCCCCATTGTTTTTGTGGTCATAAAATTTCTTGTTGATGATATCTGCCTTGGGGTTCTGTTTCAATCTCATTTTCTCCCCTTTTTGCCTACTGTCACAGAAATTAACTATTATGTGCTTGAGTGGAGGAGACGATCGAGATCCATCAAAGACAGCTGTAAAGGCATCTGCAGCTGTAATACTAGCAAGAGTTTTGGTGATGAACACAAGTTACTTTGCACAGTTAACCTCAGAGCCCTCCCTTTTCTTGTCACTTCAAAACACAGGTGTACAAGTGGAAGAGAATGTACTACTTTGCCTGGTAGACACATGGCTTGACAAGGTAAAAAGCTCTCTTATTCTTGAATTTTATTTTTTTTTCCTGCTTTCAAGCTTTTGCAACGGATGATCCATATGGGTATTAAATGATTACTTTGAACATTTTGTGAAAGTTCTTCTATCATAATAATTGTCATGTATGACCTTACTTAAACTAAACTAGGGTCCTACCTTTTGGAATTTGAAGTGAAGCCGACAGTGAATCTTTTCGAAAAATATCTAGTGCTTGCCTTTGCATTCTGATTTATTATTTACTGGGTGAACCATTAAGCTAATCCTTTATCCAGGTACTAGCTGATGAAACCTTGGCTGATTTCATCTGTTTGGTTGAGTTTGCATGTATGTGTTATATTGTCTCAGGTCGAGATTAGCATTTTCAGCCAATTCTAATAGTTTAATTTGGTAGTACAAGTCCTTCAATAGAATTCAAAAGCAATTTGATGTTTTGAATAAGAGATTGCATGAAGGGAAGTTAGGCTTTGTTTGGTCAAGAATAATAAAGGTTTATGACATAGATTGTAGGAATGAGAATGAGCGAGAAGAAACTGGAGTGATAAATATGGGTCCCATTACCTTGTTCATTACCAACTTGAGTTTTTTGCCATTTTGGCTATTGGCCTAGTGGTTCAAGACTTACTTCAAAGTGGTTTTGAGAAGCCTTGGTCCAGGCTTTGATTCCTAGTAGCTTCCGGGACCCTAGAAAATCCTTGGTTCTTCTGTGGAACGCATGGATTAGGGTGAGCTTCCACCTTTGGATGTACTGGCTCCATGGTGGGGCTGCAATGACAAGCTAATTATCTAAGCAGGCTGCACACAATCTGCGTGACTTCAACCGTACACTCTTACTGAACATCCAAGAGAGTTGCTAATGCTGATTGTGCCTTTTCCCACTCTTTTGGGAAGCAGAAAGGAAAGTCTTTTATTTCAGGCATTAGTCAACTACTTGAAATTTGCGAGGAATCTGTTGAATTGAAAGCAATGTTTGAAATTGGACTGGACAGTTCTAATTGAGTAGGTTGCATGTCTGGTTGGACCCCCACATCATTGGATCATAGACAGGTCAAAGCTGGAAACCCTAAAAGGTTCAACCTGGTTAAACTGGAAAACGAAATTTCTTATATTTAATTTAATTTTTGAAAAAATAATTCCAGGAAAATACTTAAATACTGTAAAAGTAATTAGGGGAAGATAATTTTACCAAGTTTTTCAAATTTGTCAACTGTTTGTTTTTCTTTTGAAAAAAATCGACTCTTTTTTAGTTCAGTTGTAGTTGAACTAAAATGGGACTCTGATGTTGATGCAACCAATTTAAATTTTTTTTTATGAATTCACTTGTAGTTGAAGGAAGATAGAGTTGAGCCAGTTTAACTGGTTAAATGGGGAACTGGACACCAAATTTTTTTGTTTAACCAGTGTGGTTGAAAAAGAATATAGAAAGTAGCTATTTTGAGATGATAGGCATCGAATTGTCTATATATCCTGATCCATTAATTTTCAATGTTGAATTCCTTCTTTGTAAAACTAGGGAGAATTTAAAACACCCCCCCCCCCCCCCCCCCAAAAAAAAAAAAGGGGAGAAAAATATCAAGCCACTTTGTGCCGCGTACTCGAATGAAATAGGTTCTTTTCATGTTTTGATGCTGCAGTTTCTTATCATGCAGTCCTAGCTTTTGCGAGCAGCTTAGAAGAAGATTACATTGGTTTATATCTTAAGGAAGCCAATTTCCTGGACCTTGAGCTCTCATGTACAAAAGTGCCCTCTCACTGTAAAATTTGGTTTGTGCTGCTTTGAGGAAAGTTAGCTGCATTTATTTAGTCCCATCCTTGGAAGTTCCTTGCACAGATGGGTCATAGAACTCTTAGATTAAGTTTTATTGCAATGTCTCGTGTCTTAATCAAATCAGTAGCAGATAGTTATAAAATATCTGCTGCTGTGGAAACTTTTGCAGAGTAGTGACTTTTGTTTATATGTCATATCAAATGGGGGAGATCCACTTTTGACCTTGTCTTTAATATTGCAAGCATTCTTTAGGTTACTTGATTCTTTGAAACTTTGATTAACTTGTATGCCCCTTTACAGGTTGACAATGTGACTTCCATACAAAAGAAGACACTTGGACTAGCTCTTTCTATTATTCTGACCCTGAGAATGCCTCAAGTTCTTGACAAGCTTGATCAGATCCTAAGGTAATTATTTTTATCACCACTTATTTGGTGATATTCTTATAGATATCGCTTAAGCATATAACCTTTGTTCCGATTCATGTAGCGTCTGCACTAGTGTAATCATGGGTGGAAATGATGCGAATGAGGAAGAGTCCAGGTTAGTTCCTGAACATGCTGCTTAATGAGGTTCATTGGATTATTTCCATTTTCTTTTATGATTAAAAGACTGATCTTAGTGAATATCCAAAATGCAGTGGTGATACTATGGGCTCAAGTGGTGGTCAATTTGAAGCCATTCCAAGTAAAGAGTTAAGAAGAAGACAGGTGGACATTGATTGTCTTCCCTCAAACCCACTTTATAAGAACGTATATGAATGTACTTCAGCCTCCTGCTTTTCTGCTTTTTAACAGTTTAAGGCCTTTTCAACAGATAAAGTTCTCGGACCCTGTCAATCAGTTGTCACTAGAGAGCTCAGTCCGGGAAAATCTTCAAGCATGTGCTAACATTCATGGAGAATCTTTTAATTCTGCCATCAGCAGAATGCATCCAGCTGCATTTGCACAATTGAAGCAAGCGCTCAAGATGCAATAGGCTTGTTTTCATAGACAAACAGGCGAATGACGTGTCAAGTTGTGGCCCTTCATACACATTCCAACGAGTGGTGTTTCGTGTTGTGCCCTTCAGATTGTTGTGATCTTCTGCTGTAAAGGAGAAAGATATACTTGTAAGTCTTTCTGTCTGATGATAAGTGTCATTATTGCTGGAGGTGTTCTGTGCATGTTAGGGGAAACTTGGCGTGATGGTAAAGTTACTGTCGCGCTGTGTGACCTGGAGGTCACAGGTTTTGAGCTGTGGAAACAGCCTTTTGCTAAAAATTGCGAGGTGAGGCTGCATACCTGAAACCGGAAGTGGTCCGATGCTTCTTTGGACCTCCCGCATCGCGGGAGCTTCATGCGCCGGGCTGCCCTAGAGGTGCCCTATGCACGGTTGACCGCCTCTAGCTTGATTTATTCCTTTGTGTTGTGCTCTCCTTCCCTTCTGTACGTGCATGCATCTTCGAAGTCGCTCTATGAGTAATCATGTTGATATAAGTTCAAGACTTTCTATGCTCATGTTTTGATGCCTTTGGCTAAGCTGTCTCCATTTTTGTTGTCCAGGTAAATTGGAGCGTCCATGCCGGCTTGTGAGCTTTCACATTCTTAAAAAATTTTCTCCGTTTGTGATCGATTTTGAGAACAGCAATATCCATTCATGCCCTTGTCGTAGGGGGGAAACTCTGTAAATATCTGGACTTTTGTGGTCCTAACATGTAAAGTCAGAAGGATCACAGCTGTTCTGAGTGTTGTGAAATCTCGATCAAAATGAGTTGCGGCGGAAATTCAAAACGGGAATTTTAGGAAGATGGGTTTTACCTTTTCTCAGGTTGATCTCCACTCTACACATACATGATCTTCTACGTTTTACCCAGTGGGCCAAAGAACGTATAAAGTGAAGATGTCGTGCATACAGATGATCATTTTCTACCGCGTGCGATATCTGTCTGCTATGTGTACCAACTCCTTTATGCCGATCAATCACAGAATTGTTATAATGCGCCGTATACATTCAAAGTCTGGTGAAATCCTTTGGGAAGTCACTATCAGTTCCTAAGTTATCGGAAGATGCTGCGCTGGCATGAGTAATTTAGAGCGTGTTTGTTTCAAATGGTTTGGAAAATATATTTCAAAGAATGATTGCTCATATAGCCTATAAAAATAATTGGAGTCTAAAATATTTTCTTTGTTCTATAATGTTTTTAGGCATAAATTACTGTCAATAATAGAAATAACTTTCTATCGATTGATTATTTTCAAGCTATTATTTTTAAGAAAATATCTTTCAAATGATTTATTTTGGCGAGATAAACGGAGATTTAATTACAGAATATTTGTTACCTTTCTTGATGGTGTTTGAAATGATATGGGACGGTTCGATTTGTTGCTTTTGGTTGTTGAAGATCCTAATGTGGATGTGAGGTAAAATGAATAATGCTCAAGAGTAGGCTGCATGCGAATGGCAAGTTGGCTCTCTCGTCTTACGAGAGAGAACTTTGCCCGAGTATTCACAGGCGCTGTTTCCTGAATAGCCAGGGTCGGAGGGTCTTGGCAACCGTTATCTTGTAAGTCGATTTCTTTGTAGATCATCGCATGAGAAAGCAGATTGGATTAAGCCGCTAGGTATGTCGTGCCTTACATGATTTATTTACAGTTATTGTGTTCGTAATTCATGTATGAATAGTGACGGGACAAGTGCACAACCGATCCTTGGCCACTGATAAGCCTTCCGATGGTGTTCCTAATTAACGTATTGTTACGTTTTACCGTTGGATTGGCAAACGGGTGAATGTCCTCGATCGATCGGGAAACCCTATATTTCTGTGTTTTGGCATATAGTTCATTAGAAACTTAAGCATACAAAATCACTATTCGAATATGTTTTTAATTATTAACGAATTAATGGCTCAACATTAGTGACATCTTTTTAATTCATGCATTCCTTCAATTCACATGACTCTTCGTTCTGCTGCAGTTTCAGTCTTCAATATTATAATTATGTAAGCGTAATCGGCATAAGTTAATGGCTCAAACTACATAAGCGAAAAAATATTTGGTGGTCACAAATCACCATGTCATCATCAATCTATGTGGCGTGCGTACTCTACTCAAAATTCAACATGTGCACTCTGACTTGAAATTCAAAAAAATTTTGAACGGAAGCTATTTTTCCTCTCCTCTAGCAAACTGGGAGACTGCGAAAACTTGATTAGTTTTTGTCCCATTTTTTGTTTTGTTTTGTTTGGATTGATCTAATCTGTCATTTTCGAGCTCTTAGTCTAATTTCTCACCAACGATTTTTAATCGTCAGTTTCCGGTCACAGGAAACATCATCTTTATTTGAAATAATTTGTTTCTTATATATCCGGGTAAGTCAAAGTTCATCTATTGGTGGAATAATTTTTGGAGATTCAAAGCAAACTAACTAGTTTTTTTTCCTCTTTGGAATAAAAAAAGAAAATGTGATCTCTGAACTCTAACATAATCTGCAATATTGTCTATAAACTTTTAATTTATTAAACACGGTTAATGAGTTTTGACCGAACATGCGACCTCATCCCTAAATTTATAGTTTATTCAAATGTAGTCAATGAACTTTTGGCAAATGCTTGATTTAGTACCGGAACTACATGAAAGTATTCGATGTTATTCTTCCACTAATTTATGTTTAGGGGCAATCTCGCTCTTGCTCGGCCAACTCAATCAACCAGTGCTGCTTCCAAGGGACATTAGTGATGCTTGAACTAGCCGATCAACCTCATCAATCGAAACTGGAATTGGAACCGCACAAGGGGGGCCCTATTCTCTAACCATCCAATTAGTCATATATATCACTTCCCAGCTCTAACTTGACTTCTCATTTATGACTTTTGATGTTTAGTTCATTGTGATACGTAGTATCCTTTAATTTAAAATAATATATTGTGTGTAATAATTCACCTACTAAATTTTTTTTGGTCGGAAATTCACCTACTAATTGAAAAGCTCTTTGCTTCGCGTTATTGGTTTTAGTCCCAATCTCTTGCCGATAGGCAAATGAAAGTCCTATTGACGAGATCATTTTATTGACCGATGGAAATACTTTGAACATTTCATATGTTGTGCAATCAGAGCTCCAACAACATCACGAACCGTTTCGCACTTTTCTATAGATATAAAGTAGTGAAAATGCGAAAGTTCTTTTATATTGTAAGGTACCCATTTGGCCTTGCTCGGGACATACATATGTCCCCCTTAGTCTATATATTTAATGACAGATGATTTGTGCATATTTGTAATGCGCAGGGCATTCTAGATATCTTATTACTCAAGTATGTCGGGTTCAACACTGGATTTTTCTAGCATAACAGTCTTTGAGCTACTATGAGAATCATGACATGTTGTGAGCACAAATTATTGAAGGAGTGGACCTCACAATGATTCATTATTATATGTTATTTACATTATGTGGCCCATAAGAAATTGTCATTCTCATAGCCTATGTCTGGCTGTCCAGATTTCTAATGAGGATAGGACTGGATAGGATAAGATAATAAATCTAGGGATTTGGTCATATTTTCTGTTTGGTCTACTGCAGATTTGAAGTCGGATATCTTTATATCTTATCCTATCAATTGTTTAGTAGAAATTGGATATCAATAATTCTTCACTTGTACCATCCGAAGGCACTTCTCCAGAGTTGACACGGTGGATCTTTGGCTACTCGCCGTGGCCATGGGGTTCGAGTTCGAGGGGACGGCCTCTAGGAGATGCCATGAAATTATGTTGATATATGATTTTAATATTTAGGATGATGATTCATAACCATTATAGGTTTCAAAAGAATTTCACGTTGCATATAAATTTTTATGTTTATGGCAAAATATAATGATATGGTCATGACTTTGACAACAATGATGGTCATGAATTTTTATGTTTGTGACACAGTATTCTTGTCTTGTTACTCTTTGCTCTCTCGTCCCCCAAAAGAATCCAATTATGCGTGTATCGCCTATTTGTACTAATTAGCCAATTTATAGTCGATATCAAGCAATCCATTAACACGAGCACATGTACCTATTATTTAGCGCTCAGGAGGGCATACATGATGTTCTTAAGAACTCATCAGCACATTCCAAGGAAACTTTTTTTTGCGTTAAATGTGTGAGTTGATGGGGCTGAAAAAAGGGAAGATGAACTAGATCAGGACCACTACCGGTAGCCTCACCTATGCCAGAGAAGTTACTCGTTACTGCCAGAGAGGCGAATGGGGCATGGTGGAGAGGCGGTGGCTTGACCGTGCAATTTATGGTCTTATTGTTAAGAGAAATCATATTCGACTCTATCCCATCCTCTCCCCTCCCCTAAGATAATTTCCCCCCTATGTCCCCATTTATCTTGTCCTATACAACTACCAAACACAGGATATGGTAAAATATATTATATCATAAGTTTTATCCGGATGACCAAATGCAATTCTAGGGATTTGATCATATCATATCTGCTACTTGGTGCACTGTGAATTTCAAGTCGAATACTTTCTATTCTATCCTATCCCTTATTTGGTACACTACAAAAAAAGGGCTTTTAGCCACAAAAAAATATAGCGACAAAATATAATTCATCGCTAATTTACGATAAAAATAGCAACGAAAATAACTTTTGTTGTTGTATTTTGTTGATGCTGGCTCTATTTTGTATTGGCCTTCTTTCCTTGGCCGTTTTTCCTCGCTGTGAAAGCATGCTTCTAGTTGCTGCTCTCGGTTGATGATGGTGGCCTAAGCTAGCCCTCCTACTTCGGTGGATGCTCACGCCTGGCTCTTTTATCTGTTGGATGCTGACCAAAGCATGCTTCTAGTTGCTGCTCGAGATTATACCTGCGATGTTTAGTCTCCTGATGATGCTGCTCTCCCCTGCGGATGCTGCAGCTTCTTCGGCTTCTCCTGGTTGCTGTTGGGTTCGGCTACAGCTTTGGTGCCATCTCATCCTATCTCCCTGAACCAACTGGTGTGCTACCTTGCGAGCTGGTTGCTGTTTGGTGTCTTTGTGCTTGTCTTTCTTTTAAGGCCTACCTGTTATGGCCTATCATCTTGCGATTTGTGTCTTGTTTTGCCCTCGATGGGGCTATTGTTGTTTTTGTTTTGTTTTTCCCTTTGGCCTTACACCCTTGCACTCTTGGGGACATCTCTTTGTAACCATGGGTACGAGGTCCGTGTTTGGTCGCCCTTTTGTAATTGCGCTGTGTTAAGCTATTATATTACTTACCTTACCCAAAAAAAACTTTTGTTGCAAATTTGTGGCAAAATTTATCGCAAAATAACAATGGACTTTTAGCCACAAAAAATTAGTGATGAAAGATAATTCATTGCTAATTTGTGACAAAAATAGCGACAAAAATAACTTCGTCGCAAAATTTGTCGTCAAATTTGTCACAAAATAACAAAGGGATTTTAGTGATGAAAAATTTATGTTAAAATATAATTCATCGCTAATTTGTGACGAAAATAGCAACAAAAAAACTTTCGTCCCACATATATGGCTAAATTCATCGCTAACTAGCAACAACATACTTTTTCGTCGCTAATTGGCCACAAAAGGGTTCGTCACAAAATTAGCGATAATATTTGCAATAACTTAGTTTTGTTGCTATTTTTGTGGCGAATTATTTTTGTCACTAAAGTCCTCTGACACTTTTTCGTCGTTACTATCGTGACCGAGTAAAATTCTCCCTTTTCAAATCGTTTTTCTCACTTTTCTTTCCACACTCTTTTCCCTTCACCTGCTCTCTTCTTTCTTGTGTTATATGGTAACCATGGAATAAATTGTTATTTATTTCACCATTGTCTTCCATCAATTGCCATAAGTTTCATCAATATTAAGTAATTTTTATTTTTTTTAGTTATGTATCTATGTGAAACATTACAATTCTCATTAAATTGAGCACTTCTACTACAAAGAATTTAACGAAATACTTGGATAAGTCTTCTTGACTTGGTAATTTTTTCATTTTTTTCACTTGAATTTTTCTTAGGTACATATATATATATTTGAAGGAGTGCAAATATTTGTTGCTAAATTCGTCGCTAATTAGCAACCACACTTGCTGTTCGTCACTAATTGGTGATGATGTAACCCTAGTTGTCGATAATTGGCGACGATGTATTTACTGGTCGTCGCTAGTTAGCAATGGCAATGCCTTTTCATCATCAATTGACGATGACAACACCTAGTCATTGCTAATGTACAACGATGCTTTTTTTGTCACTCAATTCATCGCTAATTAGCGACGACAAGTCCTTTTCGTCACTAATTGGTGGTGACGCTTCGTTCCTCATTGGCAACGACATCGTGGTGGTTGTCACCAATGTTTATGGGCCAAATTGATACCATAATAACTTCGTGTAAAAAGTGCAGTAATAGTAAATTTTATGTGTGTGATAAATTTAGAGAACATCTTTGTAGATTTGGATTTATCTTGGACTACTATAATTGAATCTGTCATGGTGAACCATTTATGATTTTAATTAAGAATATTAAATAGCAGATATGACATTTTATTAATATTTTATGAGATTTTTTAATTTCTATACAAATACAATGCAAAGAGACAAGGCTTGGATGTACAACAAGAACTTACCTAGATGTCAAGGATTGATTGATGAGTTTCGTACTGGGTTGGAATAGTTTTTGGACTTTGCTAGTCGTAAATTTGAGTTCATGAATGAAAATAAGTTAAGGCATCTGTGTAAAAAGTGTAGTAATGATAAATTTCATATGTGCGATAAAGTTAGAGAACATCTTCATTGATTTGGGTTTACTCTTAAATACTATAATTGGATTTGTCATGGTGAACCCTTTATATATGATGAAGTATATCCAAGAAATTAATTTTCAGTTAGGGAATAATGTAGCTACTATAACCAATTGAACCCATACCAAAGGATGGTGATTGATGCAGCTGGTCAAAATTTTATTTTAGAATCGAACCATGCAAATTCTAGTTTTTGCTTTAATCTCTTGATTAGTAAGCTAAAATTGATTAGGATGTAATTGAATTAGACTAAGTATGTTTAGTACTAATTAAGTAGGGATTAATTGATAAACCATCAAGGTTTAGGTGATAAGTTATCAATGCATGCGATAGGCTATCATGGTTTGGCATAAGCTATTATGATTTTGGGTGATAGGCTATCATGGTTTGGCAATAAGCTATCATAATTTTAGGTGATAGGTTACCATGGTTTGAGCTATAAGTTATCATGTGTTTGGTGATAAGCTGTCGGAAATTAGGTGATAAGCTATCAAGGATTTAATGATAAGCTATCGATTTTTAGGTAATAAACTATCGAGGAATTGATGATAAGTTATCAATTTTGAGGTGATAAACTATCATTAAATTAATGATAAGTATCGATATTTAGGTGATAAGCTATCGATATTAAAGTGATAATCACCGATTTATTCTAATATTATTATTTTTGTTAATATTTTCTAATATTAGATTGTGATAGTTTATGATTGAATCGTGATGTCTATGTTGGGAATTACTGTAGAAATTGGCTTGTATAACTTCGATTATTTAATTACGTATATGTGATCATATGTGATTTATTTATTTCATTTTTTTCATGAGAGTTACATTAGTTTGAGAAATGTTTGGATAAGTCGGAAGACCCCCATAGAAAGATGAGTGTACCATTGATCAATTGTAATTGCTTGAAAGGATAAGCCAAAAGACTCCTATAGAAAGACGAGTGTGTCCTCGATTGGCCACAATTGATTGAATAAATAATGCCCAATTAAGCTGGAAGACCCTTGCGTGAGTATAGGCATGTTCTCGATCAGCTCTAATTAATAGAATGAATAATGCTCGATTGAATCGGAAGACCCTTGTGTGAGTATGAGCGTGCCATCGATCAACCGTAATTGATCGAATGAATGCTTGAGTGACTATAATGACTGAAAGACGTCTAAGTGCACTCAGTATGAGGATGGTAACAAGTGTTTAGTCGTGTTGTGTACATTTTGCATATCATGATTTAAGATATGTCGATCGCGTGTTGAGACAATGTTCGATTACCTATAATTGTGTGATTACATGCTTGTAAATCCTAAGCAACATTGCATGAATTATGTCACGCCTCAAACCTCCATGAGCACGCGACATCTGCACAACGACGGTTGATCCATGTGGCGTTCCAGGACTCTCGCCGACCAAAAAACCTTAATATCCAAATCAAATGCTAGTGAAAACGATACATTACCCCTGACGACGAATGAGTAAGGGCTAATGCAATCAAAACACCTCATATATATACATAATCTCAACTTCATATTACACATGAATATCAGCTTTACAAAAATTAATAATAAAAGACAACCTAGGGCGACCACATCATCAGCAACCACCGATTCAACATCAATTGTCCTTGCCAACTGGGTACTCTGCCACTTGGATATCAAATCTTGTGGTATCTCTGTCATGCTTATGTCTTAAGGACTAAAATGTGGGGAAAATCATCGTTAGAACACATCTCAGTAAGCTCACCCCTAATTTTGTTCAGGATATTACATACCTTCAGATCCAATTCTAAAATACTCTCCTAGATGCTTGAGTCACAGGAACAGAAACAAGGACAAACGAAAAATGACTTATTATCGAAATAATCAGGTACGCCAATAATTCATATCTACATAGAGATCAACAATGCAAATGCATGCATATTCCATGCTCAAATTCTAGTCTCGACTCTCTACCCAACTCGACCCGTGTTAAACATATCAGGTCCAACCAGCGTATCGTACGTATTAGGTCCGTGCCCTTTTTGAACTAAAATATGCATTTTAGGCCCATGATATCTAAATAATTGACCATAAATACATATGGACAGCATGTGAACGGTATTCTAGGCTCATGAACAATACTTAGAGTGTCATGAACAGTACCACAGAAAATCGCTCGTGCCCAGTTTCACCCAAAACGTTCCAAAATCTCAATTTTCGGTATTCAAACCTCACTAAACCATCATCGACACTCATGGATAGCCTAAACTCAATATGAATAGTATCACATCGGGTATGAACAGTGCATAGAGTATGTACACAAAATCGGTTTCCACAAAAATTGCCAAATCAATCAATTTTTCTATACCGATCTACCTCAGATTGCATCCTAGAGTCTATCCAAGAATCATTTAACATCCTACTTGAGGTTTAGGAGGTCGGCTTACCTTGACAAGGCTAATTCAAAGCTGGATGGGAAACGGAATGCCGAACGGCCTGGCGGCGATCGGTGGAGCACGACGACGGTGGCGGAATACGATAAAACCCAAGGAAATCGAGGCTATTCAAGGGATGAACGGGGTGGTTCACCAGTTGAAAATCAATATTTTCACGTGAAAATGAGCTTTAGGGGTCACTAGGGTTAACATATATCAACATGAGCTATATGTCAAATTCAGGTAACATAAACTAATTCGTCGACTGAAACGGAAAAACAGATTTGAAAGGTCAAAAGACCTCGAATCGAAGTGATTAAAAGTTTTGTGAACTCATCTCGGATAGGACTACGACATATCCAAAAATAATGAAAATTCAACGGTTGGATTTCCATCGGTGGCTAGTTAAAGTTGATGGTAGAATCTTGGAGTCAAGAGAGAGAGAGATCTGAGAATGGTGGTCGATTTTGGGGGGTTTAGAGAGAGAAAAATATGGTCAAAGATAGAGGAGAGAGAGAGAGAGAAAAAGTAATCTTAGATATTTATAATTTCAAAACTCAATTATTGAAGTTACTATTTATCGAAAACGATATAAAGCTGAACGAATCGACTGATTTTTGAACTATCAGTGAATTTTCGGACAAATAAGAGATTGAGCGTCAATGAGTTTGGTCAAATAGTCAAATTGGTCAAAAAGATGATCGATGAGATATTTCTCAAAAATCGTGAAATTTTAGGATCGGTAGGGGCTTAATTGATGTTGATTTGGCTCAATCGCGATTGGAAAATAACTCAAAATACCGCCGAACAATTTTTCTATCATTGCTAAAATTACTAACACCCTCTAGCCATGGATTCTAGCATAAGCCAGGGGCAAGATAGCAATTTTCAATTTTGCTTTTTTTTACTAAGCATTCCAATGCCAAGCTGCCAATTCACGCCTTTCGAGGTGATGTCCAACTTTTATATCCTAATCCTAGAATCCAACTTATTTCAACTTATAAACGTCCAAAATTTAGGATGTTACAAATTAGATGCATTCGAGCTGAGTTGACCTCCTAATTGAGGCCTAAGTCAATAACTAGCTAAGATTTATCTAATCTGTTTTTGTTAACTATTTTTAGAACTTAAGGCAAGTGGAGGATCTGGCCTCCGACTCAGACAAGAACCCCAAGAACCCTATCGACTACTGGTGTTGAGCGGAGAACATTGGCATGGATCTTTATGGAGTAGTCTTATTTGGGAGTAGCGTTAACCTCAGTTCTAATACCGATATCTTTCATTGGTTGTAGGAAGTGGCCTTGAGATATGATTTGTAAATACATACTTCCCAGAGTTAACAGTATATTAATAAAGTGAGCTTTTACTATTTGAATGTTGTTGGTTTCCTTTCTAGCTATCCCTGTTATAGTATTTGTCTGGAGATTTGATTTGTCTTCGCGTGCACTTAATTGAAAGATCAAAATATTAAGAAGAGAGCAAGGAATGAGTAACCTTAAGGTAGCTTTTTGGGCTACAAGTTTTATGAGTGACAAAGAAAACCCATGTAAACCTTGTGAAATCATGAACAATGAAAATATCTTTTCCCTCCAAAACTTAAGTTTCTGTTTGCTTAAAAAATATCCCTATGTAGAAGTTATAATGCTCGGATAGAATAAACATGATTGATTTGTTTGAAGGAATTTCTCACCTATTTTCCAACAGTGCAAGTGATGCAATGTTATGATTTTTCAAACTTTGTTTCGGGTAATCATCAAATCAGCTTCTTGGATGAGAGCTAGGCAATTTGCTTAATACTTATGTGTTCTAACTTTCTGTACCAGAGTTCATATTTATCCTTGATAGAAACTAAGCACTTGACTTTTTTAGAATCAACATCCAGAACGTATAGGTTTCCATGCCGTCATCTACAGAAGTATTGCCTTTTGTCTTGGCTTATCCATAAGCATTCATAATCTTGAAAACATATTTGATAACCAGCATCACACAATTGACTTACACTTATCAAGTTGTAATTCAATCCTTTGACTAGCGAGATGTTGCTTATGGTTATATTTTCAATCTTCACAGTCCCTTTGCTAGTGACTTTTCCTTTATTGTTTCCTCCAAAAGACACACTTCTACAATTGAATTCTGCTAGTTGAATAATAAACTTTCCTAGATCCCCGGTCATGTGTCTTGAACATCCACTATCGAGGTATCATTTGTCCTTTTCTTTCTTGGTGTTTGCAATACACAAAGAAATCACTTTTTTTTGGTACCCAGATTTTTTTTGTATCCTTTTGGGTCAACCTTTCTCAAGATATTCCTTTGAATAGGTCTCTACACTTCTGAACAATTAGATGTAATATGAGTTCTATCACCACAATACAAATAGTCATTTTGGGCAATAGTTTTTATAAATTGTTTCTGAAAGGGAGACAAACAAACTTAGAGGGCCTTTGCTTTAGTCTATCTTTGGCTTTAGGAAAATTATTTTGAAGATTGCTTTCCATTTCAAGACCAAGTCCCAATTTGTCATTATATGGAACTTGTTTGGAAATAATGTGCTATAATGTTTTTGAGCTTTGAGAAGATATTTTTGAAATATCCAAGATTTTTTCTTTTGAAGATTGCTTTTCTTTTAGAACCAAATCCCGGCTTGCCTTGATTTGTGAAAATTCTCTCTGTAAAAATTTGATCTTACCCTTTTGCGAAACATCTTGTTGCTTTAGCTTTGAAACTTCCCTTTTCCAAAGATTTGCTGAGTAAGAACCATTGGATTATCACTTATTCGATGAATAGATATAAGGACTAAAAATCCAAGGAAATTTTTGTGCTTTGATAAAAAAAGGAGAAGAAATTTTCATGCTTTGATAAAAAAAGGGGGGGATTTTTTGAAAAAGAAGGAAAATCTTTCTATTTATAGCATTTTGGAACATTTTTTGAAGTCCAATCATCGAATTTGAAATTAAATATGAATCGTAGCAGTTCAATTTTTTTTAAGAGTAGCTTTGTAATCTAGACATAATTCTTCAATGTATTCATATATTTCTTTTGGAATTTGAGTTTTCCATGAGCTAGATATTTGTAAATTTTTCGTCACTGTCCTCACATTCATAATCACTCTAGTTGTCTGCCTTTAGATCCTTCTTGTATTTTTTTTTATATTTACCTCATAATTCTTCAATGCATTCAGATATTTCTTTTGGAATTTGATTTTTCCATGAGCTAGATATTTGTAAATTTTTCGTCACTGTCCTCACATTCAGAATCACTCCAGGTGTCTGCCTTTAGATCCTTCTTGTAATTTTTTTTTATATTTACCTTTGTTCTTTTTAAGCAAAGGACATTTATGCTAAACGTGTCCTTTCTTCTTGCAATGGAGGCAAACAATGTCCTCATTATCCTCCTTATTGCTGTAGGGTTGCTTCTAATCATTCTATTTAAATGAATTTTTTTCCCTTGAAGTTTCTTGTTTTCTTGGCCATCTTTTGAAACTTCTTCACCATAAATGCAAGTTCTTCATCATCTTTCTTCTTCATCTTCAAAATTTGGCAACACAGAATCAATGTTAGTTTCCAAAGCAATAGACTTCTTACCTTTCGTGCCCTTTTCGTTGTTGACTCATTCTGTTTCAGACAACTATAGTGTTCCAACATGTCCATTAATGGATAAGGGTTTGATTGTTTGATATTCTTGAATAGATGGTTTGATGTAGTTCCAATCATTTGTAAGTCCATAAGGAATCTTGCGAACTTGCATAAGTTAAAAAACAAGAACATATTAATGAGCAAGACCATTCACAATTTCTTGAAATCTTTCAATCATTTTTGCGATTTTTTCATCTGGCTTCATCTTGAATGCTTCATATTCACTTAATAAAATACTAAGTTTGGTCTCCTTGACTCTATCAATTCCTTGATAAGTGACGTGGTGTTTATCCCATGTGGCCTTATACGAGTGTTCTACTGCAACACGATTATATATAGTAGAAGATAAAGCACAAAAAAGAGAATGGACATGTCGCGACTCGAAAATTTTTCTTTTGGTGGAAAAATTTCCAGGTTAACGGATTATCAGGTTGATTAAATTAATTAACCTAATACGGACCCTCCCAACTCCTATCGAATCGCAACTTTGGTTTTTTGTTCAAATGATTTTAGAGTTTGAAGTCGCAACTAATCATTTTTGGTAGGTCGATTAGAAACCTAAGTAAATTAGCGGGAGAACTAAATTACTTTTACGAACCAAAGATTCTGGGTTCGGGGACTTGGTTACACTAGTTAATTAAAACTAATGCCCTTTCGATACCTTAATTTCATGATTATTCTAATTTAGCAACTCAGGCTTGGTTTATTCCTAAGGTTCTAGTGAGGTGACATCTTTTTTTGTATTTTCACTTTTTAGATGGAATGCATATGAATGACATTTTTTTGATATTTTCAAAACATTCAAATTCAATGAAGCAGTAAGAGGGCGTGAACTAATGATTTCTGTGCAGTGTTGCGACTTCCAGCATGTAGCTTGGCCTACTCATTCTGCGGTTTAATGGTACAGCAATTAAATTGCAATAAATAAAGGACCTCCAACGGGGGACTCGGCCTTGGCTCGTCCTACCCATCGTGGGGTTTGATGGTACTGAAATAAAATTATAGGAAATTAAATTGCACTAAATAAAAGACCTCCAACGGGGGACTTGGCCTTGATTCGGCCTACCCATCGTGGGGTTTAATGATACTAAAATTAAATTGCAGGAAATAAAGGACCTCCAACGGGGGACTCGACCTTAGTTTGGCCTATCCATCGTGGGGTTTGATGGTACTGAAATTAAATTGCAAGAAATTAAATCGCATTAAATAAAGAACCCCCAACGGGTGACTCGGCCTTTGCTCGGCCTACCCATCGTGGGGTTTGATGGTACTAAAATTAAATTGTAAGAAATTAAATTACATTAAATAAAGGACTCCAATGGAGGACTCGGCCTTGATTCGACCTATCCATGGTGGGGTTTGATGGTACTGAAATTAAATTGTATTAAATAAAGAACCTCCAACGAAGGACTCGGCCTTGGCTCGGCCTACCCATCGTGGGGTTTGATGGTATAGAAATTAAATTACATTAAATAAAAGATCTTCAATGGGAGACTCGGCCTTGATTCGGACTACCTATCGTGGGGTTTGATGGTACTGAAATTAAATTGCAGAAAATTAAATTGCATTAAATAAATGACCTCCAACGGGGGACTCGGCCTTAGCTTGGCCTACCTATCGTGGGGTTTGATGGTACAAAAATTAAATTATAGGAAATTAAATTGTAGAAAATAAAGGACCACCAGTGGGTGGGTCGGCCTTCCCATTTTGGGATTTGATGGTGCAAGAATTAAATTGCAGAAAATTATAGTACGAATGCGACATGTGGATATAGAGACATGTGAGTACGACATGTCATAATCGAGGTCTAAATCAATCCATTTGGATAACGAAATTCTTGAAGATTTTAATGGCTAGGATCGTTACTTAATTTGACGGATTTGATGGCCAAATTCGAACCTCGTATCATCTTGTGGATTAAGATTGCGCCTGAACGACGGGGATGAACTCTTGATTAATATTGATCGATGAAGGAATTGGTGATGATAACTTCCTAGCTTTAAACTCCCATCATCTTCAAAATTCTATCTCTTTTTGGTATTTTTTTTCTCTCAAATTTTTCTTCAATCTCCCAAAACCCTATCAAATATCCAAAATTTTCTCTCCACAAAAATCTCTCTCCAAGCTCACTTCTTCCTCCTCCTTTTATAGCCTATTCATCCACCTCCCATTCTAATTGTTTCACTAACTCTTCTTCATCTCATCTTCCCTTCTTTATTCCTATCTCTTCTTCTCTATCTTCTATTCTCCATCTCCTCTTCTCTATCTCCTATTCTCTATCTTCCCTTCTCTATTCTAATTTACCCACTAACTCTTTTTTTTTGTTATTTGCAAAATAATCCCTCAAGTGTCAGGTATTTGCACTCTAGTCCTTGAAATTTTATGTATTTGTAGTTCAGTCCCTAGAGAAATATTTCTTTAAGTCCAAATCTCCTCACAATTTTTGACACACCTTTTCTATGTTTAGTCGAAATTCACCGTATGTCAAATTTAAGCTTATTTCTTGGCGCTGAAAATAATGCAAAATTTAATTAAAGCCCTTTTGCAAAATTAAGTCATTCTGGATATAATTGGGCCAAGATGAAAATTTGAAATATTAGAGAACAATGTCACAACTCCTAAAAGTGAAAAAATGAAAATAAATTGACTCAAATTGAATTTTTTAGGCCCGGTTTGAGATTATGCTCGTGAAGGAATACACGACCCCGAATTAGAATTTTTAAATTTGTGATAGCCAACATGAAAAGGGATTTAAAATAAAAATATTGACTATTTTGTTTTATGTATTTTGGTGACCTCAAATGCTATTATTTATAAATTATTTTCTTAATTTCTAAAAAATATATAAAAATATATAAAAAATATAAAAAATTAATTTTGTTCAAAAATGGTTGCCTAAGCTTAGCCAAGGCTTCCAAACTTGATTTTGCAACTTTTTCATTTTTCTTAATTTTTGTTTATGAATTTTCAAAAATAAAAATGCCGAAAATTACTGAAAATATGAAAAATCTTTTTTTGATCAAAATTGATTCTCTAGGCTTGGCCAAGGTACCCAACATTGATTTTTTTAATTTTACGAATTTTTATGGATTTTCTATTAATATTCAAAAAGAAAAATATCGAAAAATACTGAAAATATAAAAAATCATTTTTTTGGTCAAAATTGATTCCCTAGGCTTGACCAAGGTCTTCAAAGTTGATTTTATAATTTTATAAATTTTTATGGGTTTTCTATTAATTTTAAAAGAGAAAAGATGATTAAAAATCACGTGTCAATAACTGCTCCTCTTTGAAAGGAACCTCGGCAGAGGTTCATTTCAAGGACGAGATGACACTTAAATCTTAATCGACTCAACACAATAAAAAAATGGTCGTGACATTTGACTTCCAATACCCCTCTTTGCAAGTTCCGATCCAAACTGGCTTGAAAAAGGTTTCACAAAGTGAGGGAGAGATAGAGAGGTAAGGGATTTACTTGAAACTTACTTGCTTGTTGTATGGCTATTGCTTGACATGAATGCTCTATTGAAAGTGGAATGAGAACCTAAGGATTCGTTATAAGAAAACCTTAGGGTGGTTGAACTTGGACCCGTATGGTAGGTCAACCCATAGTAGATTCCTAACGAAAGGGTTCTACTGATTAAACTTTGATTGAAATTTGACCTGAATGATAGGTCACCATATTGTAGATTCCTAATGAAAGGATTCTACTGATTAAAATTGGACTAAAATTTGACCCGTATGGTAGGTTATCCCATGAAAATACCTGCAAGAAGGACTTTTGAGTGTCTGTAGAATGGACTTGGTACCTGTAAGAAGGACTTTGGGTGTCTGTAGAAAGGACTTGGTGCCTGTAAGAAGGATTTTTATGTGCATGTAGAAAGGACTTTGGGTGCATGTAGAAAGGATTTTGATGCCTGTAAGAAGGACTTTTGTGTGCCCGTAGAAAGGACTTTGGAGCCTGTAAGAAAGGCTTTTGTGTGCCCGTTGTTGACATTAGATTCTTTGCTAATTTTTATTTTCAAAATTTTTTAGAAAATCCATAAAAATTCATGAAGTTCAAAAATCAACTTTGGGGATCACAGCATAGCCTAGGGAACCAATTTTGAGCAAAAAATAATTTTCCTTATTTTTTTTTTATATATTTTTCTGCATTTTATTTTCAAAAATTCATAAAAAAATCAATAAAAAGTGAGAAAATTGAAAAATCAACTTTGGGGACCTTAGCCCAGCCTAGGGAACTAATTTTGAGGAAAAAGTTGTTTTCCTTATTTTTGCATTTTTAATATTTTTAGAAATTAGGAAAATAATAAACAATTAATAAAAAATAGCATTTGAAGTCAGAAAATCACCAAAAAATAGTCAATATTTTTAATTTAATTTTCTATTCATTTTTTATGAAAATATTTTGAAAAATTAAGTCTGGAATCTAGGGTTTCTTTGTTAATTTTAATTTTTAGATTATTTAGATAATTCTAGAAATTCCATTTTAGCTTTCTAATTTTTCATTTTTACATTTTTAGAGTCGTGTCATCCTCCTCTATTTTTCAAAATTAAAATCCAGTCCAAAAGCCCTCAGAGTTGCCCAATTTCACTAAAAGGGACCAAAATACAATTTATAATTTTCAAATTAGTCCCTAAAATCACTAAAAATGAAATTAAAAATTTTCTAGGGACTGAATTGATAATAAGGCGACGTCACCCCCTAGATTTTGACCCCCTCAGTCCATTGGTGGCGTCAATTTTTACAAAAAAGGCCTTCAAGATTTTGGATTTTGCATAATGGGTTCTCGGGTCAAATCCAAAAATTGGGGTTTTTGTGCAAATATTGAATAATTTTAGGGGAAAATGTCATTTTCAAATAGATTCAATGCCCTTGAGACCAATTTTGGTGTTAATTTTGGAAAAAAGTGAAAAATTTGGGGTCAATTTGAATAAAAATAGTGATTTGGGTCAACCGGGTCGGATCGATCAACTTCATCTTCTTCCCAAAACCCTGCGCGCGCTTTGGATTTGAACAGGGAGGAATCCATTGAATACAGAGAGATTTGCCAAGATTCTTGGCATGAATCAAAAGGGAAATCTTCATTTGGTTAATAGGGTTTTCCAGGTAGAGATTTCGGGGGCGGTTAGGGTATGCAAATAGGGTTTAAAAGGAGGAAAAGATGCTCTGTTTCGGATTTTTTTTTTTAGAGGGGAAGTTACAGAGGAGACTAGAGAAGAAATTGGAGCGATTGAGAGGGTTTGAAAGCAAAAAAGGATAGCCAGGAGTTCGTCTAAGCTCAAAGGAGAGGATTGAAGCCGATTTTAGGGTTCGCCATTGCCAGAAAAGGTAATTACCATTTTTGAACTCATCTCTGTGCATCTATGGCGTATTACCCACTCGAGCCCAATTCCCCAAATTTTCATGTGCATTTTCATCCCGCGGCCCTCCTGACCTTCCTTGCACTCCATTTTTCCCTCGATTTTGCATGAATCTGTGGAACCGATCTCCTCAAACTCCATGAATGTGCCTCAACTCCGTTGGGAGAAACTGGCAATTTAGAACTCGATCAGGACCCAAGGTAAGTGTTCTGACCCTCTCTAGGTGCTTTTATGTGAATGAATTCGATAGTTATGCTCGGTGTTGTAAGATTGGATTTGCTAGGGTTGTTTCTGTTCGAGCTTCGATTAGAACGATTTAGCCGATAGATTGAACCAGATATTAGGTATGTCTACTTAGGGATAAATAGGATTTGATTGGCGTTAGAATCAGGACGATCGGAGTAGGTTTCGCTGTTGGATCGTTGCCGGAAAACCTTAGCCGTTCGTCTAGCAATTGCCCGAGGAAGAAGACGATGTACAGTCAGCGTGCCACGTCGACTTTCTGACCGAGTCAAAGGATAAATGGAATGGATAATAAAAGATAAATGGATAGTTAGGATTAGTCTAGGGTTCGATCTCGGCCGTAGGTTTAGTATAAAGAATGGGTGGTCAAGATAGCGACACGTGGAAGAGTATTGACCGTCGGATTAAAAACGAGCCAGAAAATAGAAATAGAATAAAAATTCTCAAAATTTTTTAAACTTTAAAAATATATACCTAAACTACGTCGTTTTTGCATCAGATCATAGCAATGGGCCTTGGGCCAAGCTTGGGTAGTGGATCGGGTCAACCGTATAACCTAATTCAAAAATAATAATAATAAAAAATAAAAAAACAAAAAATATAAAAAAAGAATAAATATTTAGAAAATCAAATAAAAAATCAATAAAAATGCGTACGACGTCGTTTTGATCTAGGGTTTCAAATATGGTTTGGGTCAGTTGGGCTGGGTCAACTCGACCCCGCCCGGAGAATTAAAATGAAAATGAAAATAAATAAAATAATAGAAAATTCAGAAAAATCAATAAAAATTAGGAAAAAACAGAAAATCTAAAAAAAAAACAAATGAAAAACATGAACTGTGCCGTTTTAGTCTAAAAAATTAAATAGGAAATAATAAAAAAAGGGGAAAATAAATAAAAATTCAAAAAATTTATAGAAGATTCCCGAAAAATCCCGAAACAAAAAAAAATATAAAAATGTCAAAATAAAGGGAGATTCTAAAGTAAAAATTCAGAAAGTGATAAAAAATAAAACAAATCTAGGAAATTCTCAAACAAATTGGAAAACCCTTAGAAAAATCAAAAAGTTAGGAATAGTAAAAATAAGAAATAAAAAAAATTAAATAATAACAATAAAAAAATAAAAAAATCCAAAAAATAGGAAAAATACCTAAAAATCACAAAAAATTTTCAAAAAAATTCTAGAAAAATAATAAAAAATCAGAAAATGTAGAAGATGTCTAAAATAGGGAAAAATCAGAAAAATTAATAAAAAAAATTTGAAAAAGAGTCTGAAAATAGAAAAGTCCTTGGAAAATCATAAAAACCTGAAAAACTTTTTTCAAAAAATTCAGAAAAATTCAAAAAAATTTAAAATGCCCAAAAATTCCCAAAAGTTCTGAAAACTAAAAGAAAAATCACATCCAATTAGTTTAACCTATTTTTGACCTCTCGGTCTTCAAGAAATTACCATTTCACCCCTCCGACCAATCTGACCCAAATTTTTTCGAATCATTCTAGGGCTTGGCCAGTATTCCCTCTAGGTCTCCGAGACTTCTATAGGTTCGTTTTGATTTGTTTTGACTTGGTTTGACTTGATGTGATCCTTTTATTCATTGATTGCGCAATTATTTCTTAGGGCTGTGATTGATAGGATAGATTATCCCATATGCATGAACCCATTGGATTCCTAGAGCCTACCTTATCCAATCTCGCTTGCATGGATTCTCTAGATTAGAAAATCACTCAACTTAGGTATCGAAAGGGCGTCGACAGCAATATCGACGTAACTAAGTCCCCGAATCTAGATCTCTGGTTTTCGTAGGATCGAATGATCTCTTCTAATTGTTCGGTAGGGTTTCCAGTTATACCCTCCAATAAATGATTGGTGGCGACTCCGATGGCATGCACACTATTCACATGTCACCCAACCATACTAAGGTCGACTTCGATTTAAATTTTCCTGGCGCGATTTGGTATGGGCCTGGGAGGGCCCGAGCTAAGCCCAAATACCAAAATGGGCCTAGTAATCCATTAACTCCCTTGGGATCCGAAAATCTCGAGAGGGTCGTGACACCTGTAGAATGGACTTTAAGTGCCTGTAGAAAGGACTTGGTGCCTGTAAGAAAGACTTTTGTGTGCCTGTAAGAAGGAATTTTGTGTGCCTGTAGAAAGGACTTTGGGTGCCTGTGGAAAGGACTTGGTGCCTGTGAGAAGGACTTTTGTGTGCCTGTAAAAAGGACTTTGGGTGCCTGTAGAAAGGACTTTGGTGCTTGTAAGAAGGACTTTTATGTGCCTGTAAAAAGGACTTTAGGTGCATGTATAAAGGACTTGGTGCATGTAAGAAGGACTTTTGTGTGCTTGTAAGAAGGACTTTTGTGTGCCTGTAGAAAGGACTTTGGGTACCTGTAGGAAGAACTTGATGCCTGTAAGAAGGACTTTTGTGTGCTTGTAAGAAAGACTATTGTGTAGCTATAGAAAGGACTTTATGTGCATGTAGAAAGGACCTTGGATGCCCGTAAAAAGGACTTTGTGCCTATAATAAGGACTTGGTGCCTGTAAGAAGGGCTTTTGGGTCACGAAGGGTGCCATTCCGAGATCTTGGGAGATCAGAAATCCTGCAGAAACTCTAACCCGATTTATCTTACCTCAAAGGGTGCCATTCTGGGATCTGCGAAGACCAGGAATTCTGCAGAAGCTCAAACCTCATTTAACTTACCTTGAAGGGTGCCATTCTGGGATCTGGGAAGACTAGGAATCTTGCAGAAGCTCAAACCCAATTTATCTTACCTTGAAGGGTGCCATTCTAGGATTTGAGAAGACCAGGAATCTTGCAGAAGCTCAAACCCGATTTAACTTACATGAAGGGTGCCATTCTGAGATCTGGAGAGACCAGGAATCCTGCAGAAGCTTAAACCTGATTTAACTTACATGAAGGATGCCATTCTAGGATCTGGGGAGACCAGGAGTCTTGCAGAAGCTCAAACTCGATTTATCTTACCTCGAAGGGTACCATTCTGGGATCTAGGAAGACCATAAATCCTGCAGAAGCTCTAACCCGATTTATCTTACCTTGAAGGGTTCCATTCTGGGATTTGGGAAGACCAGGAATCTTGCAGAAGCTCAAACCCAATTTATCTTACCTTGAAGGGTGCCATTCTGGGATCTGGGAAGACCAGGAATCCTGCAGAAGCTCAAACCCGATTTATCTTACCTTGAAGGGTGCTAATCTGGGATCTAGGGTGACCAGGAATCCTATAGAAGCTCAAACCCGATTTAACTTACCTTGAAAGGTGCCATTCTGAGATCTGAAAAGATCAGGAATCCTGCAGAAGCTCAAACCCGATTTAATTTACATGAAGGGTGCCATTCTGGGATCTGGGGAGACTAGAAATCCTGCAGAAGCTCAAACCCAATTTAACTTACATGAAGGGTGCCATTCTGGGATCTGGGGAGATCAGGAATCCTGCAGAAGTTCAAACCCAAATTATCTTATCTTGAAGGGTGCCATTCTGGGATCTGGAAAGACCGGGAATCTTGCAGAAGCTCAAACCCAATTTCACTTACCTCACAGGGTGCCATTTTGAGATCTCGAGAGACCAGGAATCCTGCAGAAGCTCAAACCTAATTTCACTTACCTCAAAAGGTGCCATTCTGAGATCTGGGGAGACCAGAAATCCTACAGAAGCTTAAACCTGATTTATTTTACCTTGAAGGGTGCCATTCTGGGATCTAGAGAGACCAGGAATCCTGCAGAAACTCAAACCCAATTTCACTTACCTCAAAGGGTGCCATTCTGGGATCTGGGAAGACCAGGAATCCTGCAGAAGTTCAAACCCAAATTATCTTACCTTGAAGGGTGCTATTCTGGGATCTGGGAAGATCAAGAATCCTGCAAAAGCTCAAACCCGATTTATCTTATCTTGAAGGGTTCAGATTGAAAATATACCTGCCTGAGGATTTGGAAGAAACGCCTGGTGGTTTTTCGACGACTAGGCTTGTTCATTCAATAATCACTGAATGAATTTCGAGACCTTAAAAGGTAACTCGAAATATCGGGAATATGTTACTTGTCACGCAGTATCAAAGGTAACATGTGCAAGCATTTTCATCAATGAGTTTATCGGTTTCATGCAAAACTTGTTCAACTAAGTTTGCAATGATTAGAAGCTTTCTGTGTAATGACTCATGATGTAATCAGTTAAACTGTGGATCATGCACAACTATTCTATCAAGTTTGCATCACCAATTCTATTCAAGGAGGTTATCATGGTATGAATACCTCAAATGTAATCTGAATTGGAGACTTTAGCCCGAAAGGGCTTTCTCTCACTCTCGAGAAAGGTTATTTATCCTGATTGCAGGATTGAAAAGAAATCACTCAATCTCACCATCATTGCATTCAACAAGGGTATGAGAAAGCCGATCTGGAGATCTTGATTAGGACCATAATGTAGGCTGGGTCAAAGGCTTATCAAAGGGGATTCTTATGAGCCAAGGCCATTGAAAAAATCTTCATCATCTGTTCCGAGTTTACAAGTTAAGAATTCTGCAAAAATGAGAGAAAAATAGTCTTGCTTGAACCTTTTCGAGCGATACTTAAAATCATTCAACTCTACGTTAATTCAAGCGCCTTAATCAGAAAAGACTTTCACGGGTTGTAACGTATGTTAGGATTGGGGACTAAGGAAGTAAAATGCTTATTTTGGCCTAGAAGATATATGGGGTGGGTTCGGCATTGATGATCATTGCATCTCTACCACCATTCTCAACCTGCTAGAATAATATTCAGAGAACACCATCGTGTTATGAGGAAGGTGTCAACTTTTGTTGATATCTTCGTCGCTTTCGAACGGTATAAACTTCAACTGAGTATATTTTGCAATTTGACCCATTCGAAGAGTTTTCTTTTGTAACCAGATCCCACTGCGGATTTTACAACAGAAGACAAGATGTTTTCACTGAGTGTACACGAATATTGATTGCATCGACATTGGCCTTGCTTTTAACTGGCGCTTTGCTTTTTCATGCCCGAAATAAACTTTCTTCCCTTTTTTTTTAAAATCTTTTTCCTTTCTTTTTTGAAGACTGTGCCGTTATACATACATATGTCAAAGATCACACTTGAAGAGTTGACTTGATAATTCTATGTAGACCCACTTTTTTTGAGTTCTTTTACTTTGAGGTGGTGCCATCTCTATCTTAGAATGAGCAGTGGTCATGAATGGTGTTTTAAGAAACGAATATGCTCAATTGGGCAATGCAAAGGATGAAAGTGTATTGGATAGAGAAATGAATGCTTTTCGTCTTCTTAAGGCACTTGAATTACTGTGCGAGGTTGAACGTAAAGAATCACTCAAAAATTGATGTTAGTCCGAGCAAGAAAATTTCTAACTATTTACCTCGTGCTATTGTTGGTACTACCTCCATTTGGTCCTGATGTGGGCTGGTTCTTGAAGAAATCAAAGAGAGAGAAAAAAGGAATTAAAATAAAAAATAAAATATTATTAAAAACCATCTATTTCAAATCTCACATCAATATCCACTAGCGAAACTTGGTCGAAAGGACTAAAGTGGTGTAAATGCAAAAAGTTTAAGATTGAATTAGTTAAAAAAAAAGTTTAGAACCGAATTGGCTCAGTTACAATATGTTTAAAAAGTTTTTTGGTAATTTTCTTGTATTATAGAGTAGGTAGCCGTACTTGTGCTCTGCATTATGATCTAATATCGTTTAAATGCTTACTCTGTTTAAATTTAATGTTTAATTAAGCACAAAAAAGGCCCTTTTGTAGTTAATATGTGACCTGCATGACACACAAAATGAATGAACATGTCTTTGCGACTAATATGATTGAAAATATAATGAAATGTCCAAAATATAACCACCGCATGGTTGCTTTAGGGCATACCTTAACAAACAACTGGTCTACTCTAGAAGAATAAGTAACATATGTCTTTTCTTTCCATGGATAAGTAAAGAGAAGTTCTCTACAATGTAGCCACATGCTAGAAAAGAGCACTTGTTAAGCAAACGCTTTCCATGATTTGGAAATAACAGTTTAGCTCAAAAGGCTATATGTTTTTTTTTTCTATTGCAAAGAAAAATTAGGCACACCCCACCCTCTTTATGCCATATTAGCTCTTTCACACTAGCAAACCCAAAAATTTTGAAGCATGTTATCAGTAAGTAGGATAAAAACATCACCAAAAGAAACAAAATTGAGTAGCCCTTTGCAATGAAAAGATCAATTTGAAGAAGGCCGGTGGGTAGTTTATAGAGCATACGAAATAGATTCATGATCGTTGGTACAATGACCAATCTTCCGCCTTTTACGCAAGATCATTCACAAGAGTAGAGGATGTGCCATTTGACAAAAAAATAACACATTATTTATATGCGTGCAATCCATTTTTAAGCTGTCCATGCAAATAAATAGAGAATCAAACACAATAGATTTAAAAGATTAAGAAATTTTTACGGCACTAGCCGACCTGTGAAAATATGTTTGTAAGATGAATTAACACGTGAAAAGCATAACCTTGAATGCAATCCTCCCTGTCAAGCATACTTTTTTTTATGAGGAAACAAGAACTCGAGAATGACTAGGAAAGGAAACAGGCGGTGACTAGAATTACATTGAGATGCGAACGTGAAGCCCTACGAGATAGATGATGTGGTAGAGCTCTCTCCTCCATCGCTTTCAGACTCGCCCCTCTCTCTCTCGAACTCCCTCCCCTTTGTCGCGACCCTCTGAAAATATTTTTATTATTTCTAGGGGTTAACGGATTATTAGGTTAATTAGATTTGACTAACCTAATGCGGACCCTCCCAAGCCCTACCGAATCGCAATTTTGGTTTTTGTTTAAATGATTTTGAAATTTGGAGTCGCCACTAATCGTTCTTGGTAGGTCGATTAGAAACCTAAATAAATTAGCGGGAGAACTAATTTATTCCTGCGAACCAGAGATTATGAGCTCGGGGACTTGGTTACACTAGTTAATTAAAACTAATGCCCTTTCGGTACCTTAATTTCATGGATATCCTAATCCGGCAACTCAGGCTTGGTTTATTCCTAAAGCTCTAGTAAGGTATTCTCTTTTGTGTTTTCACTTTTTAAATAGGATGCATGGATGGTATATATTTTTATTTGTTATATTTTTTTAAGTGTTAAAGATTCCCTGAAGCCGAAAGAGGGAGTGTGTTAACGACTTCTGTGCAGTATTACGACCTACTCATCTTTTGGGTCTGACGATTCAAAAATTAAATTATAGGAAGTACATGACAGTGAATAAACACCTCCAATGGGAGGCCTAGCATTGGCTTGTCTCTTCCCTTTGGGATTTAAGGTACAGGTATTTAAGTTGCAAGTATTTAAACTACTGTAAGTAAAAACCTCCAATGGGAGGCTAAACATTGGCTTGGCTCTTCCCTTTGGGATTTAAGGTACATGTATTTAAGTTGCAGGTATTTAACTACTGTAAGTAAAAACCTCCAATGGGAGGCTAAACATTGGCTTGGCTCTTCCCTTTGGGATTTAAGGTACAGGTATTTAAGTTGCAGGTATTTAACTACTGTAAGTAAAAATCTCCAATGGGAGGCTAAGCATTGGCTTGGCTCTTCCCTTTGGGATTTAAGGTGCAGGTATTTAACTACTGTAAGTAAAAACCTCCAATGGGAGGCTAAGCATTGGCTTGGCTCTTCCCTTTGGGATTTAAGGTGCAGGTATTTAAGTTGCAGGTATTTAACTACTATAAGTAAAAACCTCCAATGGGAGGCTAAGCATTGGCTTGGCTCTTCCCTTTGGGATTTATGGTGCAGGTATTTAAATTGCGGATGGACTTTGTCCTCTCCATTTTGGGGTATGAATTTTTTAAAATGAAATACAACGAATTGATTCAACAATTTGAAATTTGTGCGCGCTTGAGGACTCCTCCAAGCCGATTTTGTGCTTCCATAGGATTGACCATTGATATAGAGCTGCGGCTTCCTGACATAAAATAGAGTGAAGTGTTAGTATACAAAATATGTGCTAATCTGCACCTAAAACCAGAAGAGTAGAAAGAGTACTTATCTCCCATTTTTTTGGGAGGGATTTCTATAATTGATTTTCGCTCTCTATGTTCCCAATATAGAGAGTTTCTTTTGAATTAAGAGGGACTTTTAGTCACAGATCAGTTGAGAAATCGGTGGACAGCTTAGGAGCTTGTCTGGGCCGATTTTTGCATCTCGACGAGATTTTTGCTGTTGACGTAGAGATATCCTTCTCCTGACATAAAATATGGAAGAAAAAGGAGATGGAGAAAGTGTATACAATTTGTGCTAATTTGCGAGTAAAATCATAAATAAATGAATAAATAAAAACACTTAGCTCGAATTTGCTTGCTCGTTGACGAGGATGAACTCTTGATTTATATTGATCGATGAAGGAATTTGTGATGATAACCCCTAGCTTTAAACTCCCATCATCTTCAAAATTCTCTCTCTTTTGGTATTTTCTTTTTCTCGAATTTTTCTTCAATCTCCCAAAACTCTCTCAAACATCCAAAATTTTCTCTCCAAAAAATTCTCCCAAACACTTCAAATTTTCTCTCCCAAGAATCTTTTCTCAAGCTCACTTCTTCCTCCTTTTATAACCTACTCATCTATCTCTCATTCTAATTTTTCCACTAACTCTATCTCCCATTCTAATTTCTCCACTAACTCTTCTTCATTTTCATCTTCCATTCTCCATCTCTATCTCACATTCTAATCTCTCCACTAACTCTTCTTCATCTTCATCTTCCCTTCTCCATATTTATCTCCCATTCTAATTTCTCCACTAACTCTTCTTAATCTCCATCTTCCCTTCTCTATTCTTATCTTCCATTCTAATTTCTCTAGTAACTTTTCTTCATCTCCATCTTCCCTTCTCTATTCTTATCTTATTTTGTCCATCCATTCTTCTCCAACTTCTCTTCTTCATCTCCTCTTCTTCATCTTCCCTTCTCTATTCTAATTTATCCACTAACTCTTCTTTTTATTATTTGTAAAATAATCCTTCAAGAGTTAGGTATTTGCACTCTAGTCCTTGAATTTTAAGTATTTACAATTTAGTCCCTGAAAAAATATTTCTTTAAGTCCAAATCTCCTTACAATTTATGACATACCTTCCCTATACTTAGTCAAAATTCACCACATGTCAAATTTAAGCTCATTTCTTGCCACTGAAAATAATGCAGAATTTAATTAAAGCCCTTTTGCACAATTGAGTCATTCTGAGTATAATTTGGGCCAATATAAAAATTTTAAATATTAGAGAATAATGTCACAACTCCTAAAAGTGAAAAAATAAAAATAAATTGACTCAAATTGAATTTTTTAGATCCGGTTCGAGATTAGGCTCATGAAGGAATACACGACCCCGAATTGGATTTTTTAAATTTGTGATAACCAACATGAAAAGGGATTTAAAATAAAAATATTGACTATTTTTATATATTTTTGTAGCCTCAAATGCTATTATTTATTAAATATTCTCATAATTTTTAAAATATATAAACAATATATATAAATACAAAAAATTATTTTTTTGTTCGAAAATATTTGCCTAAGCTTGGCCAAGGCTCCAAACTTGATTTTTTAATTTTCTCATTTTTCTTAATTTTTTGTTTTTATGAATTTTCGAAAATAAAAATACCGAAAAATATCGAAAATATGAAAAATCATTTTTTGGTCAAAATTGGTTCCCTAGGCTTGGCTAAGGTCCTCAAAGTTGATTTTTCAATTTTATGAATTTTTATGGATTTTTTATTACTTTAGCAATAGAAAAAATGATTAAAAATCAGGTGTCAACACCCTTCCCCCAGGACTCACAACTTCTTGCCAAATGTGCCCCTCTCTCTCTCTCTCTACCCCTCGAGACTTACTCCGTCCCTCCCTCTCGCCCTCTCTCCTCTTGCCAAAGCACTCCTCTCTCTCTCTGTGCTCCTTGAGACTCGCTCACTTCCCCCTCTCTCTATCCCCCCTCAAGACTCGTTCCTCTCTCTCTCTTTCTCTCTCTCTCTCTCTCTCTCTCTCTCTCTCTCTCTCTCTCTCTCTCCTTCTCGAGACTCTCTCTATAGATTTGGGGATCCCGAGTTCTATATAAATACTATTTGCATTGTCCTTTTCTTATCTCACACTTCATATCTCATTCCCCTAGATTCTCTCCATATTTCTATCTCACTAACATTTTTAACTTTTTTTTTACTGTAATGACTAGTCAAGAGTGCAACTCCATGGGCCTCCTCTCCCATACTGAAGAGGTTTTTTTTTCATCCTTATATATATTCTTGATATTATATTTGACGAATTGACTACTAACTTACCCTATGCATTAATCAAAACATTCAATCCGAGTATAATGAGAACTTCGGTTTACGCCCAAACATTTACATTATAAGATGTTGTCTGATCCACATGTTTCGGTGCTTCATTGGTAGAGCTCACGAAAAAATCAGCCCATCTCCTCAAAAGTCAACCTCTGCATCTTCGGCACTCTTATTATTTCAAAGAAGACCACCCATGCACCAAATGCTACCACCTCATACAAGATGAAGGTGATAGCATTGTGCAGCGGATAAGATACCATTGCCATCCCCGCACTTGCCCATTACTTCAGGGTAAAGGCGATGATCTACCTATGTGTGCTTGTCCTCTTTTGGTCCACGATCTTAAGAAAAATTCAGAGGGAGAAGAGCTAATCAGCCATCCCACTAATGTTGATCAATAGCAAATATCATCGTCCAAACTTGTCAATAAGGCAAGTGGCGAGGATTACGAGTATTGTCTTTACAGGCTCGACTCCCATCGTCATGAAAAGCTTCTTGTTGGCGAAAGTCATACTAGCCTTCTCAAATATTTCAGGGACGTATAGGATGACAGAGTCAGCCCCACATGCCTATAGGAAGAATTGAATTAAATAGGTGAGGACCAACATATGTTTAATGGATGAGGTCGGATGTTCGTCATCGCCTGTTTGATCTAGTTCTTTCGACAAGCGTGTTGGACTAACTTTGTTATCTTATACGTCATTAAAATATGTGAGAAGGCTGGTATTACTGCCACCATTTAGCAGCTCTTCTTAACGATTGGAGTCCACCTTGTAAAGACGGTATTCGCAATCCTCACCACTTACCTCCTTAACAAGCTCGGACGACTGCGTTTGCTACTGATCAACATTGGCGGGATGGCTATCTGGCTCTTCTCCCTTGGAATATGCCTCAAGATCATCGACCAAAGAGACAACAAGCACACGTGGGTGGATCATCCTCTTTGCCCTAAACCAATGGACAGATACAGTGATGGCGGTGGTATCCTATCCGCCGCATAACGCTATCACCATCATCTTGTACTCGATGGTGGCATTTGCATGGGTAGTCTTCTTCAAAATAATAAGGACGCCAGAAGTAGAAGCTAACTTTGGAGGAGATGGAATGATTTTTTGGTGAACTATACCAATAGAGGTTTGTGGCGAACGACACGGATAAAGATGACAAGTACAATAGAGGAATGTCATTGAGGCAACAATGTCCTAAAAATCAGTTAAAACCTTAGGTCAATGGATTATCAGGCAAATTAAATACTAACCTAATACAGAGTTTCCCAATCCCTACCAAATCGCAACTTAAGTTTATTAAGATAATTTTAACCTTAGAGTCACCACTAACCAATTTTGATAGGTTGGTTAGATACCTAAATAAAATAGTGAGAGGACTATTTCGTTCCTACGAACCAGAGATTAAATATTCAAATAATTGATTGCGCTAATTAGCTGAAACTAAGGCCCTTTCGACACTTGCCCATTGGTTTAGGATAAAGGCGATGATCCACCCACATGTGCTTCTCATCTCTTTGGTCAATGATCTTAAGACAAATTCAAAGGGAGAAGGGCCAAACAGCCATCCCGCCAATGCTGATCAATAGCAAATGCCGTCACCCAAGCTTGTAAAGGAGGCAAGTGGCGAGGATTACGAGTATTGTCTTTACAAGCTCTACTTCGATCGTCAAGAAAAGCTTCTTGTTGGCGGAAGTCTATTGACACCTGATTTTTAATCATTTTTTCTATTGCTAAAGTAATAAAAAATCCATAAAAATTCATAAAATTGAAAAATCAACTTTGGGGACCTTAGCCAAGCCTAGGGAACCAATTTTGACCAAAAAACGATTTTTCATATTTTCAGTATTTTTACGTATTTTGTATTTATTTATTTTCGAAAATTAATAGAAAATCCATAAAAATTCATAAAATTGAAAAATCAACTTTGGGAACCTTAGCCAAGCCTAGGGAACGAATTTTGACCAAAAAATAATTTTTCATATTATATATATTTTAATTTTTTTAAAAAAAATACAAAAATATTTGAAAATTTTGGAAAAATAACATTTGAGGCCAAAAAATACACAAAGATAGTTAATATTTTTATTTTAAATCTATTTTCATATTGGCCATCGCAAATTCAGAAAAATCCAATTCGAGTCACGTGTTCCTTCACGAGTATAATCTCGAATCGGGCCTAAAAAAATTTAATTTGAGTCAACTTATTTTTAACTTTCACTTTTTATGAGTTGTGACATTGTCTTCTAATATTTTAAATTTTCATCTTGGCCCAATTATACCCAGAATGACTTAATTTTGCAAAAGGGTTTTAATTAAATTATGCATTATTTTCAGCGACAAGAAATGAGCTTAAATTTGACATGTGGTAAATTTTGGTGTGTCAAAAATTGTGAGGAGATTTGGACTTAAAGAAATATATTTTTTTCAGGGACTGAATTGTAAATACTTAAAATTCAAGGACTATAGTGCAAATACCTAACTCTTGAAGGATTATTTTACAAATAATAAAAAGAAGAGTTAGTGGATAAATTAGAATAGAGAAGGGAAGATGAAGAAGAGGAGATGAAGAAGAGAAGTTGGAGAAGAATGGATGGAGAAAATAAGATAAGAATAGAGAAGGGAAGATGGAGATGAAGAAGAGTTAGTAGAGAAATTAGAATGGAAGATAAGAATAGAGAAGGGAAGATGGAGATTAAGAAGAGTTAGTGGAGAAATTAGAATGGGAGATAAATATGGAGAAGGGAAGATGAAGATGAAGAAGAGTTAGTGGAGAGATTAGAATGTGAGATAGAGATGGAGAATGGAAGATGAAAATGAAGAAGAGTTAGTGGAGAAATTAGAATGGGAGATAGAGTTAGTGGAAAAATTAGAATGGGAGATAGATGAGTAGGTTATAAAAGGAGGAAGAAGTGAGCTTGAGAAAGGATTCTTGAGAGAAAAAATTTGAAGTATTTGGGAGGATTTTTTTTGGAGAGAAAATTTTGGATGTTTGAGAGAGTTTTGGGAGATTGAAGAAAAATTTGAGAGAAAGAAAATACCAAAAGAGAGAGAATTTTGAAGATGATGGGAGTTCAAAGCTAGGGATTATCATCACAAATTCCTTCATTGATCAATATAAATCAAGAGTTCATCCTCGTCAACGAGCAAGCAAATTCGAGCTAAGTGTTTTTATTTATTCATTTGTTTATGGTTTTACTTGCAAATTAGCACAAATTGTATACACTTTCTCCATCTCCTCTTTTTTTTCTTCCATATTTTATGTCAGGAGAAGGATATCTCTACGTCAACAGCAAAAATCTCGTCGAGATGCAAAAATCGGCCCAGACAAGCTCCTAAGCTGTCCACCGATTTCTCAACTGATCTGTGACTAAAAGTCCCTCTTAATTCAAAAGAAACTCTCTATATTGGGAACATAGAGAGCGAAAATCAATTATAGAAATCCCTCCCAAAAAAATGGGAGATAAGTACTCTTTCTACTCTTCTGGTTTTAGGTGCAGATTAGCACATATTTTGTATACTAACACTTCACTCTATTTTATGTCAGGAAGCCGCAGCTCTATATCAATGGTCAATCCTATGGAAGCACAAAATCGGCTTGGAGGAGTCCTCAAGCGCGCACAAATTTCAAATTGTTGAATCAATTCGTTGTATTTCATTTTAAAAAATTCATACCCCAAAATGGAGACGACAAAGTCCATCCGCAATTTAAATACCTGCACCATAAATCCCAAAGGGAAGAGCCAAGCCAATGCTTAGCCTCCCATTGGAGGTTTTTACTTATAGTAGTTAAATACCTGCAACTTAAATACCTGCACCTTAAATCCCAAAGGAAAGAGCCAAGCCAATGCTTAGCCTCCCATTGGAGGTTTTTACTTACAGTAGTTAAATACCTGCACCTTAAATCCCAAAGGGAAGAGCCAAGCCAATGCTTAGCCTCCCATTGGAGGTTTTTACTTACAGTAGTTAAATACCTGCAACTTAAATACCTGTACCTTAAATCCCAAAGGGAAGAGCCAAGCCAATGCTTAGCCTCCCATTGGAGGTTTTTACTTACAGTAGTTAAATACCTGCAACTTAAATACCTGTACCTTAAATCCCAAAGGGAAGAGCCAAGCCAATGCTTAGCCTCCCATTGGAGGTTTTTACTTACAGTAGTTTAAATACTTGCAACTTAAATACCTGTACCTTAAATCCCAAAGGGAAGAGCCAAGCCAATGCTAGGCCTCCCATTGGAGGTGTTTATTCACTGTCATGTACTTCCTATAATTTAATTTTTGAATCATCAGACCCAAAAGATGAGTAGGTCGTAATACTGCACAGAAGTCGTTAACACACTCCCTCTTTCGGCTTCAGGGAATCTTTAACACTTAAAAAATATAACAAATAAAAATATATACCATCCATGCATCCTATTTAAAAAGTGAAAACACAAAAGAGAATACCCTACTAGAGCTTTAGGAATAAACCAAGCCTGAGTTGCCGGATTAGGATATCCATGAAATTAAGGTACCGAAAGGGCATTAGTTTTAATTAACTAGTGTAACCAAGTCCCCGAGCTCATAATCTCTGGTTCGCAGGAATAAATTAGTTCTCCCGCTAATTTATTTAGGTTTCTAATCGACCTACCAAGAACGATTAGTGGCGACTCCAAATTTCAAAATCATTTAAACAAAAACCAAAGTTGCGATTCGGTAGGGCTTGGGAGGGTCCGCATTAGGTTAGTCAAATCTAATTAACCTAATAATCCGTTAACCCCTTTTAAAATTAAAAATTTTTTTAGAGGGTCGCGACAAAGTCATACTAGCTTTCTCAAAAATTTCAGGGACGTATAGGATGACAGAGTCGGTCCCACATGCCTATCCGAAGAATTAGATTAAACAGGTGAGAGGACCAACATATGTTTAACGGACGAGGTCGAATGTTGGTCCTCACCTATTTGGTCCAATTCTTTCGATAGGCGTATTGGACTAACTCTGTCATCCTATACGTCCCCAAAATATTTGAGAAAGCTGCTATCACTTCCGCCAATTAGAAGCTCTTCTTAACGATTAAAGCCAAGCTTGTAAAGATGATATTCACAATCCTCACCACATACCTCCTTGACAAGCTCATATGACGACGTTTGCTACTGATTAACATTGACGAGATGGCTGTCTAGCTCTTCTCCCTCAGAATATGCCTCAAGAACATCAACCAAAGAGATAACAAGCACACATGGGTAAATCATTCCCTAAACCAATGGATAGATGCGATGATGGCGGTGGTATCCTATCCGTTGCATAACACTATCACCATCATCTTATACTCGATGGTGGCGTTTGCATGGATAGTTTTCTTCAAAATAATAAGGATGCCAGAGACGTAGAGGCTAACTTTGGAGGAGATGGAATGATTTTTTGGTGAACTCTACCAATAGAGGTCTGTGGCGAATGAGACAGACAAAGATGATAAGTACAATAGAGGAATGTCACTTAGGCAATAATGTCACGACCTAAAAATTGGTTAAAACCTTAGGTCAATGGATTATCAGGCTAATTAAAGACTAACCTAATATAGACTCTCTCAAGCCCTACCAAATCGTAACTTAAGTTTATTAAGATAATTTTAACTTTAGAGTCGCCTCTAATCAATTTTTGTAGGTTGGTTAGTACCTAAATAAAATAGTGATAGGACAATTTTGTTCCTACGAACTAAAGATTAAATATTCGGAGACTTGATTACGCTAATTAGTTGAAACTAAGGCCCTTTCAACACTTGCCCGTTGGTAAAGGGTAAAAGTGATGATCCACCCACGTGTGCTTGTCATCTCTTTGGTCCATGATCTCAAGACAAATTCAGAGGGAGAAGAGCCAAACAACCATCCCGCCAATGCTGATCAATAGCAAATGCCATTATCCAAGCTTGTCAAGGAGGCAAGTAGCGAGGATTACGAGTACTGTCTTTACAAGTTCGACTCCAATCGTCAAGGAAAGCTTCTTGTTGGCGGAACTGATACTAGCCTTCTTAATTATTTCAGGGATGTATAAGATGACAGAGTCAGTCCCACATGCCTATCAGAAGAATTAGATTAAATATGTGAGGACCAACATATGTTTAACAGACGAGGTCGGATGGTGGTCCTCGCCTGTTTGATCCAGTTCTTCCGACAGGCATGTTTGACTAACTCTATCATCATATACGTCCCTAAATATTTGAAAAGCATGGTATCACTTCGGCCAATTAGAAGCTCTTCTTGACGATTGGAGTCGAACTTGTAAAGACGATATTCGCATCTTCACCACTTGCCACCTTAACAAGTTCGGACGACGGCGTTTGCTACTGATCAGCATTAACAGGATGGCTATCTGGCTCCTCTTCCTTGGAATATGCCTAGAGATCATCGACCAAAGAGACAACAAGCTCACATCCATGGATCATCATCTTTGCCTCGAACCAATGGATAAATGCAGTAATGGTAATGGTATCCTATTTGCTGCATAACTCTATCACCATCATCCTGTACTCGGTGGTGGCGTTTGCATGAGTAGTCTTCTTCAAAATAATAAGGATGCCAAAGACATAGAGACTAACTTTGGAGGAGATTGAACAATTTTTTGGTGAACTCTACCAATAGAGGAATGTCTCTGTAGTAACAATGTTATCACCTAAAAATTGATTATGACCTTAGATCAATGGATTATCAGGCTAATTAAAAGACTAACCTAATACAGACTCTCACAAGCCCTACCAAATCGCAACTTAAGTTTATGTAGATAATTTTAACTTTAGAGTCACCACTAACCAATTTTGGTAGGTTGGTTAGATACCTAAATAAAATAACAGGAGGACTATTTGTTCCTACAAATTAGAGATTAAATATTCGGAGACTTGATTAAGCTAATTAGTCGAAACTAAGGCCCTTTCGACACTTGCCCATTGGTTTAGGGTAAAGGCATGATCCACCCACGTGTGCTTGTCGTCTCTTTAGTTAACGGTGTTAAGACAAGTTCAGACGGAGATGAGCCAAACATCCATCCTGCTAATGCTTATCAATAGCAAATGCCGTTGCCCAAGCTTATCAAGGAGACAAGTGGCAAGGATTACAAGTATTGTCCTTACAAGCTCGACTCCAATTGTCAAGAAAAGCTTCTTGTTGGTGGAAGTGATACTAGCCTTCTCAAATATTTCAAGGACGTATAGGATGATAGAGTCTATTCCACATGCCGATTGAAGGAATTGGATGAAACAGGTGAGGACCAATAAATGTTTAATGGACGAGGTCGGATGTTGGTCCTTGCATGTTTGAACCAGTTCTTCCGATAGCCGTGTTAGACTAACTCTATCATCCTATACATCCCTAAAATATTTGAGAAGGCTTCTATCACTTCCACCAATGAGAACTTCTTGACAATTGGAGTTGTGCTTTTAAAGACGGTATTCACAATCCTCACCACTTCCCTCCTTGACAAGCTCAGACGACGGCGTTTGCTATTGATAAGCTTTGACAAGATGGTAATCTGGCTATTCTCCCTCGGAATGTGCCTCAAGATCATTGATCAAAGACACAACAAGCACACGTGGGTGGATCATTGTCTTTGCCCTGAACCAATGGATAGATGCGGTGATGGCGGTGGTATCCTATTCGTTGCATAACGCTATCACCATCATCTTGTACACGGTGGTGGCATTTGCATGGGTAGTCTTCCTCAAAATAAGAAGGATGTCAGTGACATAGAGGCTAACTTTGGAGGAGATGGAACGATTTTTTTGGTGAACTCTACTAAAAGAGCTCTATGGCTAAGGAGAGAGACAAAGATGACAAGTACAATAGAGGAATATCACTGAGACAACAATGTCACGACCTAAAAATCGGTTAAGACCTTAAGTCAATGGATTATCATGCTAATTAAAGACTTAATACAGAATCTTCCAAGCTTTACTAAATCGAAACTGAAGTTTATTAAGATAATTTTAACTTTAGAGTCACTACTAACCAATTTCGATAGGTTGGTTAGATACCTAAATAAAATAGCGGGAGGACTATTTTGTTCCTATGAACCAGAGATTAAATATTCGAAGACTTGATTATGCTAATTAGCCCATTGGTTTAGGGAAAAGGCCATGATCCGCCCACGTGTACTTGTCATCTCTTTAGTCGACTAAGACAAATTCAGAGGGAGATGAGCCAAACGTCCATCCCGCTAATGTTGATCAATAGCAGATGCTGTTGCCTAAGCTTGTCAAGGAGGCAAGTGGGAGCATTGCGAATACCGTCTTTACAAGCTCGACTCCAATCGTCAAGAAAAGCTTCTCGTTGGCGGAAGTCGTACTAGCCTTCTCAAATATTTCAAGGACGTATAGGATGACAAAGTGAGTCTCACATGCCTATCGGAAGAATTGGATTAAACAGGTTAGGACCAATACTTAAGCACTATCTTGCATCATCCCTTCTTATCTCACACTTCATATCTCATTCCCTAGATTTCTCTCCATATCTCTCTTATTATCTCGCTTCCATGTTTAACTTCGTTTTTTTACTGTTATTGCTAGTCAAGAGAGCGACTACATTAGCCTCCTCACCAATACTTAAGAGTTATTTTTTTTTCAGACTTATATATATTCTTGATATTATATTTGACTGATTGACTACTAACTCATCTTGTGTATTAATTAGAAAATTCAATCGAAGTACAACAAGAACTTCAATCCAAGCCCAAACATTTACATTCTAAGATGTTGTCTCATGGCTCCACTAGTAGAGTTCACCAAAAAATCGTACCATCTCCTCCAAAATCAGCCTCTACGTGTCTGACATTCTTGTTATTTTGAAGAAGGCTACCCAAGATGATGGTGATAGCATCGCACAACGGATAGGATCCGACTACCATCACCATAACCGTCCACTAGTTCAGGGCAAAGATGATATAATCCACCCACATGTGCTTGTGGTCTCTTCGGTCAATGATCTTAGACATATTTAGAGGGAGAAGAGCCAGACGACCATCCCACCAATGCCGATCAATAGCAAACACCATCGCCCGAGCTTGTCAAGGAGGCAAGTGGCAAGGATTGCAATATCGTCTTTACAAGCTCGACTCTAATCGTCAAGAACAGCTTCTTGTTGGCGAAAGTGATACTAGCGTTCTCAAATATTTCAGGGACGTATAGGATGAGAAAGTCAGTCCCACATACCTATTGCAAGAATTGGATCAAACAATCAAGGACCAACATATGTTTAACGGACTAAATCACATGTTGATCCTCGCGTGTTTGATCCAGTTCTTCCAACAGGCGTGTTAGATTTCTGTTATCCTATACATCCCTTAAATATTTGACAAGGCCGGTATCACTTTCGCCAATGAGAAGCTCTTCTTGACGATTGGAGTGTGTAAAGACGATATTCATAATCCTCGCCATTACTTCCTTGCCAAGCTCCTTGCCAAGCTCGAGCGACAATGTTTGCTACTGATCAGCATTTATGGGATGGCCATCTGGCTCTTCTCCCTCTGAATATCATTGACCAAAGAGATAACAAGCACATATGGGTGGATAATCATCTTTGCCCTAAACTAATGGACGGGTGCGGTGATGGTAGTGGTATCCTATCTGTTGCGCGACACTATCACCATCATCTTGTACGTGGTGGTGCCGTTTGGTGTATGAGTAATAAGAATGTCATAGACGTAGAGGCTGACTTTGGAGGAGATGGAACGATTTTTTGCCAATGGAGGTCTATGGTGAACGAGACAGACAAAGATGACAAGTACAATAGAGGAATGTCACTGAGGCAATGGTGTAAATCTATTAAGACCTCAGGTTAATGGATAGGCTAATTAAAGACTAACCTAATACAGACTCTCCCAAGCCCTATCAAATCACAACTTAGGTTTATTCAGATAATTTTAACTTTGGAGTCACCACTAACTATTTTATTCCTACGAACAGTTATTCGGGGACTTGATTACGCTAATTAATTGAAACTAAACTCTTTTGGTACTTTAATTCAATGAAAAAATTGGTAACTCAAGCTTGATTGATTTTTGTTTAAGTTCAAGTGAGTTGTTTTTATGTTTTTCACTTTATTAGATTAAATGCATGAAATGCAAGGACTAACATATATGTGGAATATATATGAATAAATTAAACATGCAAAATGACGTCAAATTAATGCAACATTCAAAGTAACATGCAAATAGTCATGCACTTAAATAAAATAAGCATGCAAAGACTATATATAACACACAAAAATTCATATCTAACCTAAATAGAATGCAACCTTTATTCAAGCAATTTAGTCATGCAAAACAAACTATACTAACATGGTGCTAATGACATGAAAAATAAAATAAAATAAAATATGACATAGACATGCAAGATATGAGACATGCGAAAATGAAAATGCCATGATATGATATGCATGATTTTTGAAAAAATGGATGAGGGACTAGATGGTACATATGAATGGCATGAGATAATGCAAGATCATGAATGAGCAAATATTATATATAATATTGGTAATAAAAGATGCATGAGATAATAGATATGCATGATATGCAAATGATATTTTCTTTTGAAAAAGATGGAATGCAAAATTAATGATACTCGAAAAAAATATGAAAAGATATGCAAACAGAATATTTGAAATGTGCATGAGGATGCGCAGAATTTGTTTGAGATTGTTCTTATCTTTTAGAATGATTTTAGGCCAAATTAGAAAAATTTTGAGTTGATTCTCTTGACTTTCATTTCTAGAGCTTCTAAGAAACTTATGTTCCTAAAGATTTAATTAAATGTAATTTCTAGGTAAGTATATGTTACCAATTTTTTTAGGAATTTTAAGTCTAACAGAAAATTCAAAACAGACAAGATATCCAATGAATCATATCCAAGATAACAATCAAAGCAAATCAAACCCTTTCTATCTTGCTTTATTTTTTTTTTCAAAAAAAAGATATTCCTAAATTTAAAATCAGCTTTTGAAAAATAACGAACCAAACCTAAATGGCAATGGATCTGGTTGGTTATGTTTCCCGATATTTGTTCCTGAATGACGACATGAAGAATCATCCAATTTTAGGGAATAAAAAGGTTGCCTATTAGGAAAAGCAATTTTCCTAATTTAAATTAGGATCTTTTTATTTTTATTTTAAGAAAATATACAAACGACACGATGTTTCAATCAAATATTCCCATGAATATCAGTTTATTCAAAAATAGGCAACATTATCTAGGGAATCAATCGGATAATGACAAATACCTATTTGGAATACTGTGCAAGCGAACCTTTCCCGTTTGAACTCAAAGGATCGGGATTAGATGGTGCTGGATCTCTCAGTGGTGTCTCTCAGCTTCTTTGGTGAAGACGCGGGGTTTAACCTCTGCGGAGATTGTTCTTGATTTCTGCTCGTCGAGACTTAGTGGATTGATGTCATGGTTATATAATCCTGAAAGAAAGACAGAAACTCATGAACATAGACAAAGTCAACCTCAACTTTTCACTGACCTCTCCACTAGCCTGCTACGCCTGCAACTCCTTGGATTCCATCTGGACAAATACAAAACAAAACCTGTCCTCTCTCATCTCCCTCCTCAGTGCTCACTTTTGCGTTCGTTTTTCTGAAGAAAATCGCTTCGCCAAGAGGAGCAGAAGGGCCGATGGTAGCAGCTTTGTGACGGCAACGCACGTCAGGCAGCAGCTAGGCCAACACAGGGATCGTCGGGATGCTGAACTGGACCTCCGGAACCGAGCAGACCCATTCGGGGGGCTGAGCAGAGGGTGCCGGGAGTGAGTGCCGTAGGACCGTCGGGACAGGGGGCTGGAGCCGTCGGTTCGGGACACGAGCAGAGGCGACGTCGGACTAGTGTAGCGGCGGTGGAAGGCGAGCAGAAGCAGCGAGCGTCACGATGAGTCGGTGTCGCCGGGGGAGGTGTTATGGCCCCAAAACCCAAACTCTCTCTCTCTCTCGTGCGCTCAGAATGATTGTGCTCCAATCCCCTCTAACGAAGATATACTCCATCTTTCCAGATTTTTCGCCTATTTCCTCCCGTGATTGCCTCCTGTTTGTTACGATTCAGGGCCGAATATATCACAAAGTGTGCATTGCTCTTTGGGCACGTGGCCAAGTTTTTAAATTCTGTTGGGCTGAATATATCACAAAGTGTGCATTGCTCTAGCTAATGCTTAGAGAGTTAGCTTGTCTTATCATATCGAGTTACGATGATATGAATAGTTAAATTTTTAAATGTTTTGATTTTCTCGTTTTCATAAGAATAGAAAGAATGCTTTTTGATATACCATTTGAAATTAATGTGGATTTGGAATAGTTAGTGATTCTTTTAAAGTTGTTTTTATTTTTTGAACACGTATATGAGGATTACCTCACCAATTAAAACTCATAAAAAAAAAGATAACAATAAATGGAAGTACGAGCAGAAAAAGAAGATAAGGGCATTTTTATCCATCCACCTCTATGTTGATATGCAAGAGAAATTGAGCATGACACGAGATGTACCAAATCTTTCTTTATTATTATTTTTTTACCGACCAATTCTTGGACGCATGCATATTTTCTTTCCAGTTTTCTTTCAATCAAATTGCACGTTGAATTTCAGAAGAATTGTACCAAATCTTTTCCTTACTTGCCGTGGGAGTAGTACTATTTCTCTATTGGGATTTTCGGAACGCACATTCCCTGCTTCCATGGGCTTGATAAGTTCATAGTTTCACTGTGTCAATCTCAAGCAAGATTAACCAAGTCCCGAACCTGCCATTTAAGCACGTCTGCTGCTAGTCCAAACAAATTATATGCAAGCGCATGTATGCTGACGACTAGCTTATTTTACATGGAAACTATATAAGAATGATTTAATATTTCTCCTAAAGCCTAAGGATAGTCCCTAATTCTCTATTGGAAAATAAATAACTACAGTAGATGGTCAAAATTTAGGTATCAACAAACGGTGGCTAGGCGAATGCTTATAATGTAGTCGCATTTCCATGCATCTTTTCGAGCTTTGATTTCGTTCACAGTGCTTGGCGAGTTCATCTCGTATATTTCCTACCATGCTCTTTCCCTGCTTTGACCCTCTAGATTAGTTCTTTTGTCGGTCGTGCGTCAGTGATTTTTCGATTGTGTTAAACCAATCAATTTGGGATTTTTTAGAGATATTTTAGATATTTTTTTATTAGTTCATTTGTCGATTGAGATTTCTCGGTTGTGCTGAACCAATCGGTTTGGAATTTGTTGGAGATATTTTAGATATCTATCTCCAATAAAAAGAAATCTAAAATATATCTAATAACATGAGTGATCCTCTGTGCGTGGCATTAGCGTTAGTGGAGTCTTCCTGGGGCAGTTCGATTTTGAAGATCTTTTGAGATGACTTTTTTTATGCTCCGTTGGCCCTAAAAAGGAAACGAGAGCTATGGGCTTTATGGAATTGAAACTTCTGGTGAAATGTGGCGCTCATCAGAGAATGATTCTAGGTGAGTAAGAATGGGTAGCAAACCCCTCTGTCGGGTGACACTTACCTATTTCATACCAATGTCATGTCAAGCACGTGGTCTTTATCTATAATACCAGTTTCTTGAATGTAATTTCTAAGCGAACCAATTGAATCTCCGTTTATGGTTAGAATTGAATCAAATTGTGTATTCACTATTTCAACTGCGATTGTAGGACGAAATATCAGTGCGGAGCATACCAAAGTCCCAAATAATAAATCAATGAAATCGGTGAGCTTTGGCGATTTCTGTTGTTTGTATCCTCAGAAGAAAAGGTTGATTTCGACAGGAATGCATAGGGATTTGCTCTAAGACCTCAGCACTTGCAAAGATGTAGAGAGCATGCTAATATTTACAACGTAAAGTGTGCCTGAGCTTTAGTTGAACTCTCAATGAGACAGTTCCAGAGAATTATCCTCTAACTTAAGAATAAAGATAAGGCTTTGCATACTTAGTTGTAATGTTCCCTGTTAGAAAGAAGAAGAGGAAGACGAAAGATCAGAGAAATGGCAAAAGCTTCCTCAAACAAAAATCGGACGCAGCTAAAAATTGCTGGTCTGAGAAGTTGCATAAGGAGAGTTTACCAAAATTGGACAAAATTAATTGATGAAATGTTGGTGTGGTCTTAATTTTAGGTTTTCATGTGTCTCATATAGTTGTTCCCATGTCTACACATGGTTACAACTGAACTTATTACGGTGCCCAATTAGAGAGAAGATTCGAGACATCTTATCATATAGTTCCAAGACTATATGAACAACCACTGAAGTTAGAGAGCTCTTCTTGCCACCATACACCTGGGTAATCTTTTCTCGATTTTGAAGTGTGTGTTTGGGACAGCTTTAGTTTCATGATATTGCAACTAGACAACTAACTTTGACAACAAAAATTCACCTAAATGCCACTAATCGACAAAGATGATAAATGACTTTGCTCGGTTTGCACTAAAAATATCGAATTCGAAGAACACCCCCATACTCAAAATAATTTTTTCTCTGGGTAAATCCAGGTTCAAAGTTTCAGGTAAGTTCAGGCTCTCTTTTTTTTTTTTTTTTTTGGTCGAAGAAGATTTTCATTTAATTACGAAGAAGGTCTGCAAAAGTCCCAAACAAGGAGACTTCAAACATAAAAGAGCCCACAAGGTCTGTGAGGCAACAGAACACAAGCCTTGCGAAAGATATCCACGCCGCTGGGTTTTAGCAGTCCCAAACACTGATTGAGGATGGGCCTTGAGATGTTTATACAGTCCACAATAAGGACCCGCTCTTCTGAGTTAACTTGATCTGTAGACCCACTTTTCAAGACTTCTAATAGCACCGCTCGATCAGTCTCCACGATCAGGCTTTCAGCTCGGCTTGGGAAGCAGAGGAAACCTTCATTGATTTAGAAAAGCTAGTGATAATCATGCCTGTATTAGCTATGCAAATCCCGGCTATCAACGGAAGAAGCATCAACGTTAAATTTTAGGGCTTTCTCCTCCAGCGGCGTCCTAGACTGCAGCCCTTTAATGGTTGAAATTTTACTTGTTCCTGGTTTGTGGGTGTGCGCCATTTTCTGTAGTTTGATAGCAAAATGGGTGCTGATTCCACTGATTCATGGGCATTTCGAATTTTTCCCCCGAAAGACTAAATCATTGCGGGATTTCCATATGCTCCACAGGGATGAAGCCACTATTGATAGATGGGGCACGTCAGTCTCTCTTTCCACGCATCAATTCTTGAGATTTCTCGGTGGTCCGTGGGCATAGCAGGAAGACATGCTCAACCGTCTCCTTCTCCCGTCGACATAGAGGGCATAGTGTGTTGGGGATGAGATATGCCTCTTCCATAGGTTCTCTTTTGAAGGGGTAGCATTAGTTGAGCCTTGAAATTGCAATTATTAGACATAAAAGTGCATGTGGGTGTATCCTGTGCCTGACTCTGAATAATTAGGGGCGTGCATGACAACCATTCTATTCCAGAAATAATTTCTGGAACATAAATAGATTTTTCTATTTCTGCCAGAAACAAAAAAATTTTGCTTCTGGTTTTGGGCCAAAATCTATTTCTAGAACAGTTTTTTGTTCTAGAAATAGAAAAATAAATTTGCGTTATCAAACGAGTTTCTGTTTTAAACCTATTTCTGGAATAGGTTTGGAACAGAAATAGCGAAACAGAAACGTTCTCATGCGCACCCTAGGTTACCCACTTCATGGTCATGATCATCCGTCGAAATCAGTTTTTTTTTCAAAACAGCACTGCCACGTATGATTCGACATTTAGTACAACTGAGGAAGCCAATCTGTCCATGTGTAAGGGGAACAAACGTGACGACGTCATCTGCTTGTTTGTTGGGCATCCGCATGTTCCAGCCAAGAGAAGCTTCTCTTCGCCCACACCCCTCCACTCTCTCTCCTCTTTCGTCTTCTTCACACTTCGATTTGGTTGAAAAAGTTCGTATAGGATTTTGTTTACTGGGCGAGGGAGAGGGAGAATTTGAGGCTAGCATGTAGCAACGGCTGATGAGAGACGTCCAAATGGACTACATTCACGGTCAATTGTTCAATTGTAAAATTATAGCTATTAGCAAAAGCAAATCTCGAGAAAGGTAAAACTTGAGTAGGTCAACTAGGGAAATTTGATGAAATATTCAATTTTTTTTACCCAATTTATTTCACTAAGATAGTGAAATGCGGTTATATGTTCATCTATTTGAACTGATTTTTTTTTAGCATAATGATCTTTGTGTAGTCCACTGACTCTTTTAGTGTACCGTGGGTTTATTTAGGATCGGACTCAAATGAAGAATTGAACTCTCCCATCAAGTAGCTACCTTTACAAAGAAAACAAAAGACTACAAAAGAAGAAAAGTTTATGGCTCCAAAAAAAAAATGACAAAATTAAAAGGTTTAATACTGAATTGATAAAATAACAGTTGATTTGAGACTGTTTGGATAATTTTTTCCACTAGCGCATGGAGTGTGGGATCTGGGACATGTCGCATAAAACGTAAATAATGATAAAAAAAAAAGAAACAATGCTAAAAAAGAAGCACATCTTTGTCAAGGAGTGAGAATCCAAGTGCCGATCTAACCAACGATATCCTTTAGAGAGACAGGGGGCAAATGGCGACAGTGTGGAGCTGGTTCGGGTGAGATATATAGTTGTTAAGTGAATGCGGAAATTTCTTTCTCCACTATTTCTCTTTTAAATAATATGCATTTACGTTATTGCAGAAAAATGTAATTTTCATAGAGAAATAACAACGGGGACGAGAAAAAGGGAGAGAAGTGAATACATTGCAATATACTTCATATAAAATGAAATTAATTGTGTGCATGGTGAATACGCGCTATGTATACTATCAAAAAAGAAAAGAACTCTCGAATCTTCCTAAGCTTGAGAAATTTGGATTCGACATTCATTTGTTGTGGGTCACTAAATGAATGATATAGATGATAGGGCAAGGCCATGGCAGTAATCTCGACGGGAATTAGGATAACCCTCATGAATAAAAGAAGAATGGGTAGCTACTATAAAAGTCCATCCTAACAGTCGCCAAGCCAACCAAGGAAAAGATCATCACTTCCTCACTCGGTTCCTAATCTGTGGATTACTCTTTGATTCACATTTCATTTCATTCCTCATGGTTTTAATTGGTTCGGGGCATCGATGCTATAGAGACCAAAGTTAGGTCTAGTTAAGTGATTCTCTTTCTTAGTTTTCTTTTCTGTGATAAGGGAATTATTGGGTATTGGGAAATGTTGACACGGGTCTATTTCATGGCTTTTTTCAAGTTATAAAGAAAGTAATAATGGATTTATGATCTCATTTTATAAAATCCCTCTTGTAGTGTTTTTTTTTTTGTTGCAATAGTGACATGTTCTATCAGGTAAACAGATTTAATTTTTTGTGTTCATATCATCACAAATGGATGGGTATGGTGTCCAACCGTGTTTGATTTTTCTTGACTTGTCTACATTAAAAAAAATCAAATACAAAAAGAAAAAAGAAGAAGAAGAGATTTAGATTGCTTCTGATTCTTCTATTACAAGGGAAATTTATTTTAAAAAATTTAAATTTATTGTAATTGTACCAATTCATTTTTAAATTTTTTTTTTATCAATTTAGTCCTAAACTTTTTTCATTTGTAGCAATTTAATCCTTCCAACCGCCTTTTTTCAGCTGGTATTGATGTGATAATTTTTAATAATATTTAATATTTTTGAATTATTTTTAATTACTTATTCTTTTCTCCCCTCCCTCCTTTTTTTTTTGTTTTCCCTCCCTTCTTCCTCTAGTTGATCCCCTGTCACTCACCAAATGAGATCAGCTAGAGACGAAGGCTGGCAATGTCACTCTCACTGGCCATTAGGGAGGGTAACCCTCACCATCGCTAGGTGAGGTCACACCTTGCCTAGCCATGGGCAACAGAAGAGTGTGTGAAGAGTGGCAAATCGAGCCGGCGAAGACAAGAGGCTGCGTACCCAAATTCTCTTTAAAGAATGAGCTTGATGGCTATGGTGGTCATGAGAGCTTTAGATGAGAAGGCACTTGATAGAGAGTACCATAGCTAATGGTGGCCGAGGTCAAGCCTCACCATCGCTGGCGAGATCATTCCTCGCCATGGCTAGGTAAGGTTGACCTTGTCAACCTCGCCTTTCGTTGGTTGGATTGGCCGGAGGAAGAAGAAGGGAGGAAAGAAATAAAAGAAAGAAAAGGAAAAAGGAAATAAAAATAAAAATAAAATATTATTAAAAATGTCTGTGTCAAATCTCACATCAATATCCGCCGGCCAAACTTTGTCAAAAGGACTAAAGTGAGCAAATGCAAAAATTTTGGAATTGAATTAGCACAAAAAAAAAAAAAGGTTTAGAACTGAATTGGCTCAGTTGCAATATGTTTAAAAATATTTTGGCAATTTTCTTGTATTATAGAGTAGGTAGCCGTGTATTCTGCATTATGATCTAATATCATTTAAATGCTTACTCTGTTTAAATTTAATGCTTACTTAAGCACAAAGAAGGCCCTTTTTTTGTAATTAACACTTGACCTGTGTGACACACAAAATGAATGAACACGTCTTGGCCACTAATATGATTGAAAATATAATGAAATGTCCAAAATATAACCACCGCATGATTGCTTTAGGGCATACCGTAGCAAACAACTGCTCTGCTCCATAAGAATAAGTAACATGTCTTTTCTTTCCATGGATAAGTAAAGAGAAGTTCTATACAATGCAGCCACATGCTAGAAAAGAGCACTTGTTAAGCAGATGCTTTCCATTATTTAGAAATAATCATTTAGCTCAAAAGGCTATACATTTTTTTTTTCTACTGCAGGGAAAAATCAAGCGCACCCCCACCCTCTTTATACCAGGTTAGCTCTTTAACACCAGCAAACCCAAAAATTTTGAAGCATGTTATCAATAAGTAGGATAAATATCACCAAAAGAAACAAAATTGAGTAGCCCTTTTCAATGAAAAGATCAACCTAAAGAAGGCCCGTGGGTAGTATATGGAACATACAAAATAGATTCATGATCGTTGGTACAATGGCCAAGCTACTACCATTTACATAGGATCATTCACAAGAACAGAGGATGTGCCATTCGACCAAAAAATAACCCATAACTTACATGCATGCGGTCTCTTTTTTAAGCTGTCCATGCAAACAAATAGAGAATCAAACACAGTAGATCTAAAAGATTAAGAAATTTTTACGGTACCAGCCTACTTGTAAAAATATGTCTGTAAGATGAATTAACAAGTAAAAAGTTTAAGTTTGAATACACTCCCTCCTCCCCTCCCTCGCCTCCCCCCCCCCCCCAAACCACAAGTCTCACAACTTCTTGCCAAATGCTCCTCTCTCTCTCTCTCTCTCTTGATTCGGGAATCTTGAGTCCTATATAAACACTATCTTGCATCGTCCTTTTTTATCTCACACTTCATATCTCATTCCCCTAGATTCTCTCCATATTTCTCTTATTATCTCACTTCCATTTTTTACTCTTTTTTTTTTACTGTAATGGCTAGTTGAGAGAGCGACGCTATGGGCCTCCTCACCCATACTAAAGAGGTGTTTTTTAAAACTTATATATATTCTTGATAATATATTTGACCAATTAACTACTAACTTATCTTGTGCATTAATCACAGAGTACAATGATAACTTCAATTCATGCCCAAACATTTACATTCTTAGATGTTGTCTCATGGTGTTCCTTACTTCTGATTAGCATGTTTTGGTGCTCCACTGGTAGAGTTAACCAAAAAATCGGTCCAGCTCCTCAAAAGTCAACCTCTGCGTCTCCGGCATTCTTATTATTTTGAAGAAGACCACCTATGCACCAAACGCCACCACCGTATACAAGAATAATGGTGATAGAGTTGTGCAGCGGATAGGATACCACATCATCGCACTTGCCCATTGGTCCAGGATAAAGGCGATTCGCCCACGTGTGCTTGTCGTTTCTCTTAAGACATATTCAAAGGGAGAAGAGCCAGACGGCCATCCTACCAATGCAGATCAATAGCAAATTCTATGACTCGAGTTTGTCAAGGAGGCAAGTGGCGAGGATTACGAATATTGTTTTTACAAGCTCGACTCCATTTGTCAAGAAAAGCTTCTTGTTGGCGGAAATGATACTAGGCTTCTCAAATATTTCAGGGAAGTAAAAGATGACAGAGTCAGTCCACATACCTATCGAAAGAATTGGATTAAATAGGTGAGGATCAATATATCTTTAATGAACGAGGTCGGATGTTAGTCCTCGCCTGTTTGATTCAGTTCTTCCGACAGGCGTGTTGGATTAACTCTATCATTCTATACGTCCCTAAAATATTTTACGTCCCTAAAATATTTGAGAAAGTCGATACCACTTCCTCCAATGAGAAGCTCTTCTTGATTGGAGTGGAGCTTGTAAAGACGGTATTTACAATCCTCGCCAGTTGCCTCCTTGACAAGCTCGAACGACAGCATTTGCTACTGATAAGCATAGGTGGGATGGCCATCTGGCTCTTCTTCTCCCTTGGAATATGTCTCATGTCTCAAGATCATCGACAAAAGACAATAAGCACACATGGGTGAATCATCGTCTTTGCCCTGAACCCTGAACCAATGGACAAATGCGATGATAGTAGTGCTATCCTATTTGTTGCACAATGCTATCACCATCATCTTGTACTCGATGGTGGCGTTCGGTGCATGGGTAGTTTTCTTCAAAATAACAAGGATGCCAAAGACGTAGAGGCGAACTTTGGAGCAGATGAAATGATTTTTTGGTGGTCAGTGGCGAACAAGACAGACAAAGATGACAAGGACAAGTACAATAGAGGAATGTCACCGAGGCAACAGTGTCACAATCTAGATGTTAGGTTAATAGATTATCAGGATAATTAAAGACTAACCTAATACAGACTCTCCCAAGGCCTATGAAATCGTGGCTTGAGTTTATTCAGATAACTTTAACTTTGGAGTCGCCACTAACCATTTTCATGGTTAGATACCTAAGTAAAATAGTGGGAGGATTATTTTATTCCTATGAACCAAATATTCAGAGAATTGATTATGCTAGTTAGGTGAAACTAACGCGCTTTCGGTATCTTAATTCCATGAACATCCTAAATCGGCACCTTAAGCTTGATTGATTTTTCTTTAAGTTCAAGTGAGGTGTTTTTATGTTTTTACATTCTTAATGAAATGCATGCAAGGACTAACATATATGCCGAATTTATATGAATAAATTAAACATGCAAAATTACATCAAATTAATACAACATTCAAAGTAACATGCAAATAGTCATGCAGTTAAATAAAATAAACATGCAAAGACTATATATAACACACAAAATTCATATCTAACCTAAATAGCATGCAACCTTTATTCAAGCAATTTAGTGATGCAAATTAAACTATCCTAACATGGTGGTAATGGCATGCAAAATGACATAGCAAAAACAAAATAAAATAACATATGACATAGACATGCAAGATATGAGACATGCGAAAATAACTATGCCATAAAAATGGATGAGGGACTAAATGGTACTCAGAAATATGAATGGCATGAGATAATGCAAGATCATGAGTGAGCAGATTTGTATATATATTTTTACATTATCGGCAATAAAAGATGCATGAGATAAAAGATATGCATGATATGCAAATGATATTTTTTGAAAAAGATGGAATGTAAGATTAATGATGCTCGAAAAAAATAAGAAAAAATATGCAAACAGAATATTTGAAATGTGCATGAGGATGTGCAGAATTTCTTTCAGATTTTTCTTATCTTTTAGAATGATTTTTGGCCAAATCAGAAAAATCTTGATTTGATTTGACTAGAGTAAACTTAATGAGATAATTTCTTAGAAAACTATATCTTAATTTTAGAAATTTTAAGTCTAACGGAAAATTCAAAATAGACAAGATATCCAATCAATCATATCCAAGATAACAATCAAAGCAAATAAACCCTTTCTATCTTGCATTTTTTTCGGAAAAAAAAAAGACATGCCTAAATCTAAAATCAATTTTTGAAAGATAACGAATCAGATCTAAATGGCAATAGATTACCTTTCAAAAGACCTGCTTTTTCTAAACTAGAGGATTATTCTCGAACGGTGACGAGAAGAATCGTCAAATTTTAGGAAAAAAACATTACCTATTAGGAAAAAGCAATTTTCCTAATTTAGATTAGTATTTTTTCTATTTTTTTTAGAAAATATGCAAACGACATGACATGAATATCAATTTATTCAAAAATAGACAACATTATCTGCAGAATCAATCAGACAACGGAAATTACCTATTTCGAATATTGTGCAAGATCATCTTTCCCCGTTTGAACTCAAAGGATCGGGATTGGACGGTGCCAGATGTCTCGGTGGTGTCTCTCAGCTCCTCCGGTGAAGACGCGGGGCTTAACCTCTGCGGAGACTGCTCTTGATTTTTGCCCGTCGAGACTCGGTGGATTGATGTTATGGTTATATGATCCCTAACGAAAGACAGAAACTCATGAATATAGACAACAGTCAACCTCCACTTTTTGACCGATCTCTCCAACTAGCCTGCTACGCCTGCAACTCCTTGGATTCAATCTGGAAAAATACGAAACAAAACCTCTCCTTTCTCATCTCCCTCCTCCGTGCCCCCTTTTGCGTTAGTTTTTCTGCAGAAAATGGCTTCGCCAAGAGGAGCAGAAGGGCCGATGGTGGCATCTTTGTGACGGCAACGAACGTCGGGCAGCAGCTAGGCCAACGCAGGTATCGTCGGGATGCTGAACAGGACCTCCGGAACCGAGCAGACCCGTCGGGGGGGGGGGTGAGCAGATGGTGCCGGGAGTGAGTGCCGTAGGACCGTCGGGACAGGGGGCTGGAGCCGTCGGGACGCGAGCAGAAGCGACGTCGGACTAGTGTAGCGGCGGTGGAAGGCGAGCAGAAGCAGCGAGCATCGCGATGAGTCGGTGTCGCCGGGGGAGGTGTTACGGCCAAAAAACCCAAACCCTCTCTCTCTCTCTCCAAGCCCCTCCAACGAATATATACTCCATCTTTCCAGATTTTTCGCCGATTTCCTCCCGTGATTGCCTCCTTTTTGTTACGATTCTGGGCTGAATCAATCACAAAGTGTGCATTGCCCTTTGGGCACGTGGCCAAGTCTTTTAACGATTCTGCTAGTGCCCAATCTTTCCGGTTTTCTGTCAATCAAATTGCACGTTGAATTTCAGAAGAATCGTACCAAATCTTATCCTTACTTGCTGTGGGAGTAGTACTATTTCTCTATCGGGATTTTCGGAACGCACGTTCCCTACTCCGATGGACTTGATAAGTTCAAAGTTTGACTGTGTCAATCTCAAGCAAGATTAACTAAGTCCCGAACCTGCCATTTAAGCCCGTCTGCTGCCAGTCCAAACAAATTATATGCCAGCGCTTGTATGCTGACGATTAACTTGCTCTACATGCAAACTATATAAGAATGATTTAATATTTTTGCTAGGACCTAAGGGTAGTCCCTAATTCTCTATGCGAAAATTAATAACTAACGGGGATGGTCAAAATTCAGGTGCCAACAAAACGGCAGCCAGAAGAATGCTTATAATGTAGTCTCTTTTCCATGCGTCTTTATGAGCTTTGATTTCACTCACGATGCTTGATGAGCTCATCTTGTATATTTCCTGGCGTGCTCTTCCCCTTGCTTTGACCCTACGGATCGGTTCTTTTGTCGGTCGTGCGTCGCTGATTTCTCGGTTGTGCCGAACCAATCAATTTGGGATTTGTTAGAGATATTTTAGATATCTTCTTATCAGTTCGTTTGTCGACCGAGATTTCTCGGTTGTGCTGAACCAATCAGTTTGGGATTTGTTAGAGATATTTTAGATATCTATCTCCAACAAAAAGAAATCTAAAATAGATATCTCTAACAGGATTGAACCTTTGTGCGTGGCATTAGCGCTAGTGGAGTCTTCTTGGAGCCGTTCGATTTTGATGATCTTTTGAGATTACTTTTTTGATGCTCCGTTGGCTCTAAAAAGGAAACGAGAGCTATGGGCTTTGTGGAATTGAAACTTCTGGTGAAATGTGGCGCTTATCAGAGAATGATTCTAGGTGAGTAAGAATGGGTAGCAAACCCCTCTGTGGGGTGACACTTACCTATTTCATATCAATGTCATGTCAAGCACGTGGTCTTTATCTATAATACCAATTTCTTGAATGTAATTTCTAAGCTAACCAATTGAATCTCCGTTTATGGTTAGAATTGAATCAAATTGTGTATTCACTATTTCAACTGCGATTGTAGGACGAAATATCAATGCAGAGCATACCAAAGTCCCAAATAATAAATCACTTATATCGGTGAGCTTTGGCCATTTCTATCGTTTGTATCCTCAGAAGAAAAGGTCGATTTCGACAGGAATGCATATGGGTTTGCTCTAAGACCTCAACACCTGCAAAGATATAGAGAGTATGCTCATATTTACAAGGTAAAGTGTGCCCGAGCTTTAGTTGAACTCTCAATGAGACAGTTCCAGAGAATTATCCTCTAGTTTAAGAACAAAGATAAGGCTTTGCATGCTTAGTTGTAATGTTCCCTGTTAGGAAGAAGAAGACGAAGACGAAAGATCGTAGACATGGCAAATGCTTCCTCAAAAAAAAAAAAAAATGGACGCAGCCAAAAATTGCTGGTCTGAGAGATTGCATAAGGAGAGTTTGCCAAGTGGAGTAAGTGAGCACAGAGATGGGACGGTTTCAGACAGACCTGCCGAAGGCGATGATCCAAGTGACAACAAGCCTTTTGATATTTCAATTGGAAGTAGCCCTGAAAGGGAAGTTCATTCTACAGAAAACTTCAAATCCTATAAGGTGCCAAGATGGGCAAATCTTACACCCGTCCTTGGTGCAATTGAGAATATGATGAGTTTCCATATCAAGAGAGCAAAAAAATGTGGAGACTTGAAAGGTGTAAACGGTGCTCGTCTTCCAACAGTCGATGAAGTAGGTCATTCGGGACAGACTTCTGGAGAGGATAGTGAGGAAGACATCGAAATTGATGAGGCATCACATGGCAGTACCAACTCTTCCAACAGAGAAAGAGTTGTTAGTGCAGGGATGCCCTTGGAATCTTCTTTCCCGTGGAGAGAAGAACTAGAATGTCTTGTTCGAGGAGGACTACCCAAGGATGTAACGAGTGAGGTAAACTTGGCAATTTTTACCATGTATACAATATTTTCGAGCTGTTGTTAGCCGGGACCTTTTTATATCCCTCTGAGAAAATGTTGTCTTCACCACAATCACGTGTTTTAGGTATGGCAAGCCTTTGTAGGTGTAAGAACACGTCGAACAGAGAAATAGCTTCAGGATTTGCTAGCACGAGAAGCTAGTGATGACGAGGGGAAAGCGCTTGACAATTTATCTCGTGTACCACAGAAACTGAAAAGGCAGATTGAGAAGGTCATTAGATGCACACATTGGACTTTATCCTTCGGTCTTTTCAATTTGTAGGAGCCATTTCTTTTGCTTTGCATTGCCATGAAGGATTCTCCTGAACTAATTAGTGCTTTTTTTGCAGGTTTTACCTCGGACATTCCCGGGACATCCTGCTTTAGATGAGAATGGTAGAAACTCATTGAGACGATTACTCGTAGCATATGCACGGCATAATCCCTCTGTTGGATGCTGTCAGGTTATGAGGTGAAGCAGAATCTCATTGTAAAATCCTGCCTTTTTTAGAGGGTTTATCTCCATATACCATGTTACCACTGTTGCCCCCTGAACTTAAGGCATGACTCTAGATGGTAGTGCATCGAAAGAAGCCGAACATGCAGGAGTCGGCGGCAAGGATAAGTGGTCGAGGGCGAGCCTGGCAGCCTCATTGGGAGCTCCTTCGGAGGATATGCAAGGATTCGGAGTCTCGAAAGAGTGGCCGTTCACGGAGATGGTGCCAGTCAAGCAAGGCACGTGCTCTCAGGCCTTCTTTCACAGCCAGATATTCGGGCATGCTCCATGATCGCCAGCGGTACAGCTCTCGTAGATTGCTTTTGTTTCTTTTATTTTTCAGAGAAGAAAAAGAGGAAGACGAGGGAAAAGGAAGGTGAGAGGTGAGAGAGGAAAGAGGGAGGGAGTATCCGCAGAGTAGAGAGAGAGGTAACGGGACGAACGCAATACTTTCTCCAACAATCTCTCCCCATAACAATTCATGCTGATTCTAGTTTGTTTTATCAAATAAATTTGAAAGACAAAATTTTGACTTTATTTGGCATTTTGCTTTCTTAATTTTTAGTGATAATTTATCAGATATTTGATGTCCATAGTGAATGGGTTATTTCTTCTAGCTAGTAGCAAAAATCAAAAAATTGTTCAATGTGAATTATATATGAAAATAGACATAGGAAAAAACTATATCTTTTCCAAAAAGTGCATTCGCCATGAAAATATACAATCTCTAAGTAATGCTCAAAGAGTCAGCATGCCTTACATATTGAGTCATTCGAAATTAATGTGGATTTGGAATAGGCTGTGATTTTTTCAAAGTATTTTTTTTTTCTGAACTCGTAGATGAGGATTACCTCACCAATTAAAACTCACAAAGAAAAAAATAACAATAAATGGAAGAGGGAGAGGAAAAAGAAGATAAGGGCATTTTTATCGATCCACCTCTATATCGATACGAAAGAGAGATTGAGAGTGACACGAGATGTGAAACCCGGTGGCTTGAAATTTTTTGGGAGGGAGGAAACTCTCGGCTATCATGCTGAATCAATGGAAAATGGTAGTAAAAACATTTATTCGAAGTACAACTCAAGAAAGATCACACCTCACGATAAATTGATAAAAATTGAACAACCCCAATTTGAACATCAAAAGAATGGTAAAAGTTAAAGAGAAAACTTTATGGATGATTATAACAACAGTCTCAAATGTGACCAAGGCTTTTTAGTTCAATTATGGAATGAAAGGTAACTTTTTTTTTAGCTGTTGTTTGCCACATGTCGTATGCATGTAACGATTCGTTGGTGTGTCCATCGTGGCGCCTGCCAACAGATTTGACTGCCCATGTGTTATGCAGCTTGGTGTGGTCATCTTGTTCAATGCCATCTCCCACCCTCTCTGTTTGAGCCCTATTTGGTGGCTTCATCTTGACCTATGGCATCTCCCAGCACTTTCTCCGTTTCTCCACCGTCCTCTTTAAATTGATGTTCTTACAAAACCTCATATGAGAATACTTACAGGAAAACAGAAAAGGAAAGAAAAAAAAAAAGACACTTGACATGAAAATCCGAAATGACATTTCTCCACCCCATCCCACCTTAACACTTCAGTAAAAGTTCATTCATTTTTTTTCATTTGAAAAGTGACGATAATTTTGTCCGGTATGTAATTGGTGACTTTTTTTGTTGGGCGATTTGGCTGAAAGTATTTCAAGGAAAAATATTTTTTAATTCCATTAAAAGGAACTAAAAAGGAAATTTAATATTCTAGGATCTTGTCATTCAATAATAAAAATAAAAAAGTAATGCAGTATTACTAATACCTCATGAATTTGCTTTCCAATATCTCTGTGGGTATGGGCTTCAAAATCTTTGACTTTCGCCAGCTCCGGTTGCCAAATCCTCACAAATGGAAATGTTGACTTTCAATCAATGTTCTTTATCTGCTGAGTCGCGTTTGGCAATACCCGCTGTAAATGCCGCCGGAGTTCCACTTATATTTGGTGTGTGAGCTGAGTGGAGATGAAGGGAACGAGCAAAGGCTACCGCTGGGTTTTAGGTTTCAAGGAAATAGATTCTTAGAAATACAAACAGTCCCCATGTGTTTGCATAGCTTTAAAATTAAATATAAAATATTAAAAAAAAATTAAAAAAGTGTGAGATGAGTGATTTCGGAAAGTACTTTCGCCGCTTTAGATTTAGGAAATCACTTTTCTTATGCTTGAGTAAAAGTTCGGAATATCAATTCTCGAAAATACTTCTTTCTTCCCGTTTTCGCGTCTTCTTGGATCCCTTCACCCCAAAATTTCTCCTGCTCAGAAAATCAAGTGTTAGGCACTATGGCTTAAGTGCTTTGGATAATATATCTGGTAGCCCAAGCTTTGTTTCTCTTAAGAGCAGAAATGCTTTTGCATGTAGTTGCCTGTGTCTTTCATCGCTTGTGTCCTCTTGAACACGTATTGGTTATTTCTTTCGTCATTTTCTCATCGCACATATCAATATTGTGGCATTGTGCTGCTATGTCAGGTTGCTGTCAACATTATCGAGGTTTACATCATTTTGGGTGGTTTAGAATTTTTGAGAACACATGCCTCCAGCATTGCGAAGCTGCTTCACTTAATTGTCGGACATGTGAACGATAGAGGCCTCCTATCCACCCTGCCAGGCATTGATATTCTGATTCAGGTGCAATATGATTCATAGTTAGACTTCTTTATGTCTTATATTGTATGGCATCTCCAGAGAATTAGGAAAACTAATCATGCTTGCAAAGAATCGTCGCCTTGGTAGAAGACATTTGTGTGTGTGTGTGTGTGTGGTTTACACTATTTTTGTGTACTACTTATCAGAACTTCACCGCTTTCTAGTGATTTATGCTCAAAAGTATGAGGGCAGCATGACTATAAAGGAGGAAACAACAAAATCATGAAGAGATTGACATATTTTCTTGGTTGAGTAATGTCTGTGTGATGCTCGAATTTTGGTACACTTGACTCTAGATTCTTAAGAAGTGTTGAAAATATGAACCCAAGTTGTCAAGCTCATGTACTGGTGCAAACCATTCCTGGCTGAACAAAGATAGATTGAAGGACTGCTGGATACCCCATAGCAGTCATGCGTCATATATCGAACTGCCTTTCTGTCTTTAACTGCAACATGAGGGACTCCTCAACAGTCCATTTGTGTAAATCATCCCAAAGCAAAAAGTTTTCGAATGCTTGCTTTTTGAAATTTTATTTATTGTATTGTAAATTTTTTTTAAGTAATCGATGAAAGGCTTTCTCCGATCATCCTGATGCTTAGCTAATGTTGGGAATATCACCAATGTGGCGATTTTTGAAAATTTTCCTTTTTTTTTTCCATGATAACAAACCAATCAAAGACTATTAATGTATGTATTGGTTGAGTTATGCCGGCTAATATATGCACAAGCTAAAATTGTGATGCCCTAGAACGTCATGCGCTATACATGTGATTTCTAATTATATCTTTATATTAATTAATAGCATGCGAAAGCATAATAAAAATTTTCACATCATCCTTAACAAACATCGCACAAGTATAATAAAACAAATATGCTTCTTTTTCATAGTACTACTAATTTACCAAACATACAAAACGTGGTTTATATATTACAAACATAGTCGGCACAACACACAAAAGAAGATAGTCTTGGGGAAGGGTTAAGGTTTTCCTATCTTCTCTACCAACTGAGCCGCATCATGGACCTCCTTCGTCGTCGTGTCCAAACGAGTCCATCGATCACCGAGAAGGGTCCCATCGTCTCTCTATCAACTTTCATACACCAAATGACAGAGCGATAGGGGAGGAGTACAGGTAATCTTACCTCCACCCAGACTGTAGAACTAAACTTAATCTATATAGAATTAGCCCCTGGAATGAGTATGTCCTCACATTCCCATTATATGTAACACGCTCGCGCGCCCGTGCACACACACATCGAAATCAGTTCACCTGGAGTGCCACAACTTATGTACGACTCTTATATGAATATTATCTTTTTTTTTTCACTTACTTAAGTGTTACCAGTGATTTACTCATCGAAAATCCCACGTAGGCATTGAAAAATCTAAGGTGGCACTGCAGAGACCCTTTTTTGAATTTTTTAATGTTTTCTAAATTTTTAAATATTTTGAAAATTTTAATTCCTTTGTTTTTATTTTTATTTTTCATTTTTCCCTTGGTTGCGAGGGTCACTGATGACCCTCGCTGGCCTTGGGCAAGGGTTGCCATGTTAGGAACATGAATCTTTGAAGAAGCGACTTTTTTACGTAAAAAAATCCCTTTAAACTAGAAGGAAAAAAATCACGATGCCGCACTAGGTAATCTTCACTATTAGTATTAGTATTAGTGTTACAAGCTTTAACGTTGCAAAAGCAAAAGATATTGCACCAATACATAGCAGGAGTCTAGGGCATGCATAGTTATGATGTAAATTACAAGTATGTCATATAAAAGCTCTACACTTAATAATTACAACTATGCCATGTAAAATCTCTACACTTAATATTGCTTTTTTTTCTCTGACTCCACAAATCCATCAATCTCCCACTTGGAGACTGATCTTCAAAATAGCAATATTCTTTCATGATCTTCAATCCTCTTTGTAACCAATTGCCCTTGTACGACGTTCCCCTCATCACTATCCATAGAGGCCAACTGCAGTAATGCACAACCTTAGTTTCTCAATGGTGATAACTTTTGTTAACATATTTGCTAGATTTTCTACACCAAGAATCTTCTTCAATGACAATGTCCTATAGATTCTTTACAAGACAAATAACACTCCGACTCTAACTGAAAAGAACACTACTATCCTGCTCCTTGCCTATCTCCTTTTGAAAATTTTTCAACCAGCTTTAGCTATAGCAACATACTCTACTTCAGTAGGTGAGAGAGACACACACATTTGAAGTCTAGACATCCAATGATTGTAGTACCAACTAAAGTAAAAACATAACCCAAGGTGTTCTTCTTGTTATCCAAGTCACTACCAAGATCTACATCCACAAAGCCTTGTAAAGTTACACCGTTTTTCGCGAAATATAATGACATACCTGAAGTGTCTCTCAAGTATCTTAATAACCACTTTACAGCTTCCTGATGCTTTATTCCTAGATTAGCCATGTGTCTGCTCACAACTCCCACTATGTGAGCTATGTCTGGTCTAGTACACACTATTGCATACATTAAACTGCCAACAAAGGTCGCATAAAGCACCTTTGCCATATATTTATGCTCTTTATCTTGGGCTTTGTAGTGTGAACTTCAAACCTGTCCAACACATCCTCAATGTACTTTTCTTGAGATAACTTTAGAATTCCCTTAGATCTATCCCACGCGATCCTCATCCCAAGAATTTGATTCGTTGCGCTCAAGTCCTTCATTTGAAACTCTTTTGACTATTGTTGTTTCAGTATGTGGATTCCCTCATGCTAGATCTTGTAATGAGCATATTATCCACATGCAATAGCAAAATAATATAGCAATCATCAAATTTCTTGAAGTAACAGCAGTAATCCATCTCACTTCTAGTGAACTTGTTACAGCATATAAAGGGGTCAAATTTCTTGTAACATTGTCTAGGATCCTATTTCAAGCCATATAGACTTTCCTTCAGCTTGCAGACATAATTTTTTTTTTCAAAACCTAAAAAACTTCTGGTTGTACCATATATATCCTCCTCTAAGTTACCATGGAGGAATGTAGTCTTTACATCTAACTACTCTAGATGTAAATTCTCAACAACAACAATACTTAACACTAGCCCTATAGTAGTCAATTTCACAACTGGAGAGAAAATTTCTGTGTAGTTAATTCCTTCCTTTTGTTGAAAAACTTTTGTTATTAACCTTGCTTTGTACCTCTTGTTACCATTAGGTTCTTCTTTGAGCTGGTGCACCCACTTGTTCTACAATGCCTTCCTCCCATCTGATAATTGAGTTAACACCAAGTTCTATTCTTCTCGAGTGAATCCAATTCATCTTGAATTGCTAACTCCCACTTAATAAAATCTTTTACCTGCACTGCTTTCGAAAAATTTTCTGGTTCGCCAGTGTCAGTTAAAGTTAAATAATTTAGTGACGGAGAATACCTCTATATAAGTTTAGATGTTCTACTAGATCTTCTCAAAGTGAGCTCATGAGTATATAATTCTTGTTCTGATTTTTCATTAGAATCTACAACAATAGTTTCAGGATTTCTAACCATAACACTCTTAAAAACTCCTTCCAATTCAATCTCCCTAGTCTCTGCCGTTTTCTTCTTCACACTAGATTATATCACAGCTTTCTCCTTGTAAAATAAGTTTTCATTGAATGTAACATTAGCGGTTCTTATTATTTCTCTATTTTACTCATCCCAAAATCGATAGCCAAAATAATTAAAACCATATCCAATGAAAAAATATTATTTTGCTTTTGCATCAACCTTACATCTATTTTCGGAATCTATGTGGACATATGCAACACAACTGAAAAGTTTCAGATGTGAGCATGTATCATTTTTCTACTCCATTCTTCTTCTGGTAGCTTGAAATCCAGTGGAACTAAAGGCCCACTATTGATCAAATATGTTGTTGTGTTAATTGCATCTGCCCAAAACATCGTGGGTAATCCTGCTTGCATCCTCATACTTCTTGCACACTCTTTCAAGGTTCTATTCATCCTCTCAACAACTCCGTTTTGTTGCTGTCTATTGAGAACAGTTCTTGTCATTCTGATTTCGTTCTTTGCACAAAATTGCTTGAACTCCTTGCTATCATACTCACTACCATTATTGGACCTTAGACATTTAATCTTTAGGCTAGTCTCATTCTCTCCTTCAACTTTCTATCTCTTAAAAGTAGCAAACATGTAAGATTTATTTTTCAAAAAATAAACCCATATCCTTCTGGTGGAGTCGTCAATAAACGTGACATAATAGCGTGAGCCTCTAAGTGAATGGACAAGGGCTGGCCTCCACACATCTATATGCACCAACTCTAATTTTCCTTTCATTGGTTCTCTCCCAATCTTCAAAAGACTGAGACGTTTCTACTTACCCAAAATGCAATCTTCATATAGACCAATATCTATGGACTTCAAATCAAGTAGTTTTCCCTTAGATGCTAACAATTTCATTCCTTTTTTGCTCATCTGTCCAAGCTCGCGGTGCCATAATTTACAATCCGCTTTCGATTAGGGGTGATCGGTTCTTGGTTCAATATGGTTCCCCTCAAGAACAGGGAACTGGACTGGTGGTCTCGATTCCCAATTTGTTGGTCTCGGAAACTGGACCGACAAATGGACCGGACTAGATTGAAAAAAAAAATGCAATCCAAATTATTTTCAACCTGTTGAAATCGGCAATAGGGAACCAAATTAGGGGGAAAAAACCGTGAGATTAGCAACCGTTTTCGTAGCCGTTGTCACGTCAGTTAAATTTTCAACCAACTGTGAGTTTTTTCATCTTTCATTTCTTGACATTTTGAATCAGGAATCAGCCCAAGATGAGTTCTAAATCATCGAAAATTTCATTTTGAACTAGCTCTGCGCGTTATCATCTTCTATTATCTTTTTGAAGTAATCTCTGTTTTAGTTTGGTTTGGGGCTTCTTTGCTCAATTTTTCAATAAGCCGAACCTCTATGTCTTGATTAGGATGCTAGATATGCATGGACTAGCTCTAGAGCCCGATTCGAGGTAAATCAGGTTAAGAAAAATTACCGGAATTGGAGTATTTGTGTAAATCGATTCTATGGTGAGGCTGTAGTATATTATTTGGGCTTGATATGTTACTTTCTTGACCAAATTTATGCTATTGGTGGTGGTTGATGTGGGTCTCGCGAGGTTTGGGCATTAAAAAATGCATTTTTGCGCCATTTTATGCGAAAATGGGCCAAATATTGCCTTGTTTTATTATGCACGTGCCTCTATGCACTGTTAACGTGCTATCCAATTTGGTTTTGATTTGAAAATGACAATTTTTGTGGGTCCCATGTGGTTTGAGTATTGAAAAATAAAAAAAATTGAGGCATTTTTGTTAAAATTGGGCACGCGAAACAAATTGATTGATTTGGCCATTGTGTTGGCCATCTGGATTGAAATATTTGGGCATGTGTTTTGAAAGATGGTCTAACGTACCTGGCCAATAATTTTTTTTTCCAAATGAATTTAATTTAATTTATTTCTTGGATGGCGTGTGTGACGATTTTCGCACGTTTAATTGCATATCATGTGTGACTTAGCAAATATATGACCATAATGAGACTTGGCAAATATATAACCATAATGAGACTTGGTGATTATGTAGCCATTGGCGAATATGTAGCAACAAAGGCGGAATACGTAGCTTCGTGCACCCTGATGCGTTTGATGCGGGGTAGCTTAAGTGATAAGCGTATTGACATAAAGCGGTTCTTCTACGCAGATCGGAACACGGACCTGGCGCCTATATGATGCGAGTCAAATTGGCTGTTAAGCCAAGGCTCAAGTTGAGTGTGCATGCATATGTATTTGCATTGATTGTCCTGGATTAGATTTGTTTATTTTATAACTTGGCCATCGTGGCGAGCCATTGATTGGCTATTTTCTGTGATACTTCGATTTTATAGTTTTAAACTAGACCTGTGTTATTTTTCTGGCCTTGTGATTTGAGTGTCTTGATGAGGCATAGAGTTGGGTTTGAGAGTGTTTAGTGTCCTAAGAAGGGATTAGGGGTTAGCTTGCTGAGATTTATTCTCATAGGTAATTTCCCTTTTTCAGACCCTAGACCGCCACAATGAATGTCATCCCGATAAGATAGGAGATCCCAATGGATATTAGTACCGCGACTCAGTCTTTCCCTAGACCAGATAGTGAAACAGATGGTGATGAGTAGGATTGAGGCATAAGCCTTTTGGTAAAAATTTGTATAATTTGCTTGTAGTTGAAGGGAGAAATTGCCGACCTTAGTCCTTTTTGTTGTAAAGGTCGAGCAATGAGATATCAAGAGGTGGTGAAAGTTTTGAACTATGTATATGATGTAATATAAGGAGTGGTTTGTTGTAATTATTCAGATTGTCTCTCTTTACTCCTTTCCTGTGTATATGTTGGGAGGAGTTCGTTTTCATTGTGGCAGGAACTCTAAGGTTGTTTGGTTTACAGCGAGTTTCCTAGACCATCGTACGGGTATAACAGGAATGTCGCATGGCTCGTGGGTTTGGGGCATGATAACTTTAATATAAACATCAACCTTTCCCATAATATTTGCTGGTTCATCATCAGTAATATAAACCTTTCCAAATTTTCCAGCAACAAAATTATGCATTAATTCTTTACACGAAGTAGAGTTAAATGACGCACTTGAATCTAGAATCCAAGTGTCAATTAGACTGTCGATACTCGAAATTAAAGCATCATTATCAACCGTCTCTTCAAGAGTTGCATTCGCCGATTTCTCTTCTTCTTGATTTCAGTTGCAATATTGAAATTTCTTCTTTAGAGCTCTACAATATCGTGTCAAATGACTCTTCTTTTCGCAATTCCAACAAGTTATTTCACGAAGAGGTCTCGATTTGCTTCTCCTTTTAGACTTTGATCCACCATGATTCTAACTCCACCATTGTTGATTGCTTCTCCCTCTGTCTTCTGTATTTAAGGTAGCACCCAAAGATTCACCTGACTCTCTTTTGTGAATATCCTCGCTAAAAATGAAATCTTAGATTGCTTGAAGCTCCAACTTTTTTTTATCAAACGAACTACTCACTGCAGTCACGGCTGCACTCCAACTTTCAAGTAGAGAAGATAATAATTAAAGCTTTTACCTCGTCGTCGAATTTAACTTCCACCGAACTCAACTAAGTCATGATCACATTGAATTCATTGATATGATATGTCACAGAAGCACCTTCGTCCATCTTCAGATTGAAAAAACTACGCTTCAAAATATTCCTTGTTTGATGTAGAAAGCTTCTCGTACGTGTTGGACAAAGTAGCTATCAAATCCATTGTTGTCTTTTCATTAGCGATGTTGAAAGCAATGTTCCATGCCAATGTGAGACAAAGCACACCCAAAGCTTATCTATCTAACAATTCCCACTTTTCTTGCTTCATTGATTCCAATTTCTCTCTCGATAGAGGTTGATCAAGTTCTTTTGATAAAGTAGATCATCAATCTGCATCTCCCAAAAACTAAAGTTCTTGCCATCAGACTGATCGATCTTCACCTTCCATATTCATCACTCCCACTACTTCATCAAACTTGTCTTTGATAATAGTCGCTAGGAATACAAATCTTTGAAGAGGGAAAAAAATAGAGAAAAAGAAGACAAGCGAATTTTTACCATAGAAAAACCCTTCTAAATCAGAAAGTGAAAAAACCACGGTGCCACATAAGGCAATCTTCACTATCAATATCATTATCGGCATTACAAGCTTCGGCTTTACAAAAGCAAAAGATATTGCCTCAATATATAGCATGAGTCTCATTGTCCTCTTCAAAATAGAGAGGGCCTTTGGACCATTCGTCAACTGTTCAACGATATTCCAAAATGGAAGCGATCAAGCCCTCGCTCAATCAATGCAAGCTCCAACCCAACCTCTCTCCGCTTCCACTCCAATATACCACAGACCATGCATACCTACTCGTCTTCGTCACCAGAAGACTCTCGTTGTCCTCCTCACTCTCTTTCCTCATCTTCTCATCCTCACCAACGCTTCTTCGATGGCTGGCAAGGCTGCAACTGCCCTCGGCTAGGGCCGTTGCAACCCCACTGACTGTGGTTGAGGCGATACTCGGCCCTAGCTAACCGTCACCAATCAAGAAGGAAAACAAGCAAACAAAAAAGAAAAGAAAATTCAAAAAATTCAAACAAAATAAAGATGTTAAAAATATCTACGTGTGACTAAAAATAAATATAATAATAATAATTCCCGTAGGATGATTTATCAAAAATGATACTCAAATGAATGTGGTCGAAAGTTATGGCACTCTAGGTAAACTTATCCCTATATACACACACACATTCCAACATATGGTACTCATAGGGAATCCATCTACAATTCTGAAAAATAAAGGAATAAGCCAAAGTTCACTCCTAGGTCTAAGGTAGAAAATCTGTCCACCACTCAACCTGGGTTAAGCAAACAACAAACATTTATATCATTACACAAATGTATAATCACACGATTCCCTTTCTTACCAATAATTTTCAAAGCAGAAGCCTTGCCATGCTCGCTCTTGATTATTTATTTATTTATTATCATATCATTCTTTACTCTTTTTTTGGCCATTTTATCTGTACTAGCAGTGGGGAAAACTTGCAACCATGGATCCACTCGAAACCTCTAAAAACAAACGAATCAAATGCTGCTACCGAGCGGGCAATCAATCATTAAAGAACCCACGTTCTGATGTCAAACCCCCACGTTCTTTCGAATAAATCAAATCCTGCCAGACAAATACGGTCACATGAGCAATCGAATTGCTCATTAAGGAACCCGCACGTTCTAATGTCAGAATCCGTAGTCAAGTTGGCAATCAATAACAACGTAGATTCTCTCCGGATACCGGTGGGACCACTTCTCGCAGGCTACTCAACAAGACGACTGGAACTGGAACCCCCCCCCCCCCCCCCCCCCCCCGCCATTCAAGCACTGATCACCACGATCCAAAACACTCCGTAACAGTCTCGTTAGAAAATAATATACATTACTTGAAATTAATTAATTAATAAAAAAAATTCATTATTGAGAGTAATTTGTATATAAACACTTTGTATATAAACATTTGCGTAAAAGATAAAAGCATTTATTGACGTTTTTTTTTTAAGCGATTATTTTTTAAAAATATTTTTCAGATCACTTATTTTTTGCAAAATTCATTTGATGCGTTTGTCATATTCCTTGACTTAGACGTAATTGCTTCAAAACGGATATGGTCATTCGGAATCCATCGCATTACTATTGTTCCCGCCGCATTTGCATTTTTCCTCCGTCCTCAATTGAAATCTCTTTTTTAACGGGTAGTTTATGGATTACCGTATCACCAGTGAATTGATTAAAATTATTTTCGTAGAGTAGAATTAATTTGCTTAATAGTTTTTTTAGAAAGCAATCGCTTGTATCGCTTATAAAAATAAATGAGCAAAAATCATTTTCATCACGTATAAAAATATATGTACACAAATTATGTTAGGAGGACTTGGGCCTCTCTCAACCCAAAAGCTAGCTCAAAGGTTGAGGCTTTCCCTCACACTTACAAACCAAGCACTAGCCCCTTCCACAATCGATGTGGGACAACACCAACAATCTCCCCCTCACACATCGGGCCATGGGTCGGAGGCAGGGACAACCCGTATCTCTCCCGTGTGACTATTGGGTCCAGACTTGTCGGTAACCTGGGCTCTGATACCAATGTTAGGAGGACTTGGGCCTCTCTCAACCCAAAAGCTAGCTCAAAGGTTGAGGCTTTCCCTCACACTTACAAACCAAGCACTAGCCCCTTCCACAATCGATGTGGGACAACACCAACAAATTATTACGATAAATATCACGAAAAATTTCAAATCAGTATACTTACGATAAATTTACTCCAAATTAATTTGTTTATCATAAAAAAAACTCAAGTTGATACATTTTTAATAAATTTGCATCAAATTAATTTTTTGATCGCTAAAAATTTCTTACTTGATATGTGTCATTTAATTCAGTAATTTAATGATAAAATTTAATAAAAATTAAGTGAGGATAATTTTGTGACAGCATATTAATTTGAAATTTTCGATAATTTAAAATTAATTTAAAGTAAATTTTTATCGCGGTCGTCACCAGTCAGTGACGGCCGGAATCTCTTCTTCACTTGACCACTCGAAGTTACGGTATTCGCTGCGAAATTCGCTCCGCAAACTCCATCTCCGACGCTCCCTGAAGCTTCCGTGGTCAACACCACTGCCGGGGAGAGAGAGTGAGAGAGATGGATTGACGGAGAAGTCGAGAAGACGAACTTCGACTCCTCTCTCTCTCTCTCTCTCTCTCTCTCTCTCTCTCTCTCTCTCTCTCTCTCTCTCTCTCTCTCTCTCTCTCTATACCTCCTCTGTATAAGCCGACAACCGCCGGGCTCTGCTCCACCCCGATCCTATCGAACACCGGACATCCGCCATGGGAAGCGAGCCGCGAGCCTCCTCCGATGCCGACAGCAAGCGCACGATCCCGCCCTACATGAAGGCGATCTCGGGCTCACTCGGGGGCACGGTGGAGGCGTGCTTCCTCCAGCCGATCGACGTCATCAAGACGCGGCTCCAGCTCGACAGGTCCGGCTCCTACAAGGGGATCGTCCACTGTGGCACCACCATCGTCAAGACCGAGGGCGTCCGAGCTCTCTGGAAGGGCCTGACGCCGTTCGCGACGCACCTGACGCTCAAGTACACGCTCCGGATGGGGTCGAACGCCATGTTCCAGTCGGCGTTCAAGGACCGGGAGACCGGGAAGCTCACCAACACGGCCAGGCTCTTGTCCGGCTTCGGCGCCGGGGTCCTCGAGGCTCTCGTGATTGTCACTCCGTTCGAGGTTAGTGAAGAGTAACCTGGAATGTGGGTTTACTTGTTAGGAATTGTACGGCTGAGAGGATTAGATGAGCTCAATTTTGTTGGTTGTAGTTTCAAAATGGCATCTTGATCTCTGCTGCATGTCACGAATTCAAATGGACAGTGGACCTTGAGTGAATGCTTGGTGCTTTTGTAGCATTGTCTTATAAAATTTGAGTCAATGCTGGAGTCAGCTTGTAGCCGCGTACGCTCTTCTAATATCCTTGTGGGGGTTTCCTGCTTTCATTTTTAAATTGTCAACCCTTTTACAAGTGCAGTACAGTGAAGACTAAGATGACGAAAGTCAATCTGAATGGATTAATGTAATGCATCATAGATGGGGCCAAGTTCACTAAGTTCTGTTGCCGAATTTGTGTTTTTTACCTGAGCCAGCCTTTGGGACTGAGAGTTGGCTCGCGATTTGTAGGCCTTAAAGTGCTTTTAAGAATGGTAAATTTCGTTAATCTTTGCTTCTCGATTTCTCTTGGTATCATTTTTAGCATAGCCTTGCTTGTTGGTTGGAGGCCACGTTTAAACAAACAGATGATGGACTCTCTATCCTTTGACATGGTCATGCTCGATACCTTGCTTGCAAGATGTTATATTTGACAAAAGCTACTTAAGTATGGTGAAGCGGAGACAAGAAGTAGTATCCTCGAAAGGATGTTTATGCCTCGATGGAAGGGAAATGGAGGGACTGAAAGTCGATGCTTGTCAATGGTGTAAAACAATTATATCAGGATGCAGGCTACAATGGCTGCATACCTTCCAAAACTTGGAAGGATTATAACCAAATCATCATTCCTACTGCTTTTATTCCATTACCAAGATTTACAGAAATAGGGATACTTTCTTTTCCTTTGAGATTGGCATCAAATTTAAGGAGAACGAGTGGAGAAAGAATTAGCCATCTTCATGTGAAACTAGAGTACAAGGAAATTCTGCAGGTTCCTTTGTAGGGCGGACTCATTATTTGCTTGTCTGGATTTGATATATATGTAGTAAGTAACATTGGAAATTTTAACATTTGATAAATGCAGATGCTTTTGATGTTGTTCTACTCGAGTTGATTGCAAAAGAGATTCATGATGCATAATAATTATTTTAACGAGTTGTTACTGTAAATTACATGTATTGTGTGGGAGCTAACTGATAAGATCGTTGGCAGGTTGTTAAGATCAGACTGCAGCAACAAAGAGGTTTAAGTCCGGATCGTTTAAAGTACAAGGGTCCTATTCATTGTGGCCGGACAATTATTCATGAAGAAGGCCTTAGGGGGCTGTGGTCAGGGGCTGCCCCAACGGTCATGCGCAATGGGACCAACCAGGCTGCTATGTTTACAGCAAAGAACGCTTTCGATGTACTATTATGGAAGAAGCATGAAGGCGATGGCAAGGTCCTCCAACCATGGCAGTCCATGATTTCTGGATTCCTCGCAGGAACTGCAGGTCCTGTGTGCACCGGGCCCTTCGATGTCGTCAAGACGAGGTTGATGGCGCAAAGTCGACACGGTGGAGAGTTGAAGTACAAGGGCATGGTACATGCCATCCAAACAATTTTTAAGGAGGAAGGACTTCTCGCTTTGTGGAAGGGACTCCTGCCTCGGCTCATGAGAATCCCGCCCGGCCAGGCCATTATGTGGGCTGTTGCAGATCAAGTAACCGGATTCTATGAGAGGAAATTTCTCAGAAATGCACCAGTCTAGTCATTGATTGACAATAGTATGTTTGCTCATCTTTGTGGCCGTTTAGTTGGTAGTCGAATCAATTGTTTGATTAGTTTGTCTTCTTTTCAATTATCTAGATGAACACCATTTATCTAGACGCAGTCATCAGTGATTTTGAATTGTAAAAACATGAGGTCTCCAATTGGCAAACTTCCTAAAAGTTTTGACAGGGAGGAAAAAAAAAATTGAAAGTACTTACTTTGCTCATTGATTCGATTTTGAGTTCCACAATCATCTTTATTCTAAATGATTCTTCGGTATGTCATCATGACTTTTGAGAAAATGCTATAATTTGTTCCACAATCATCTCAATTATAAGATGATCTATCGTTGGCTATTGGCTGTGCTAGTATTAATAGTTAAGGTTGACCCGGTAAAGATTGCTGAGTTTGTTTAAAACTAAAATATGCTGACAGAGTATAAAAGAACTTCCAGCAACTTATGTGACTAATTGTCTATATAGCCAGTCTTGAAGTAAAACTAGATTTCAACACGCATCATTCTGAGGTTATTTTTATTAAATGTCGGAATAGAACTCAAAGGGTCGGAACGTTAGGTGATTCTCAAAAAAAGATTAGCGAAAAAATCACAAGTTTTACATCTTAATTTGGGCTTTTGATTGAAACAAATGATGTATGTGTTCGAAAGAGTATGTGCCTTTTCCATAATTCGTAGTTTTCATTCAGGATACTTGAATTTTAAGATCGCTTGAAGAAGCAATTTGTCAACCAACTGTCCTCCAGGTGGTGCTTCAGACCATCGTCTGCACTTTGAATTTAGTATTTAGAACCAACCTCCTTACTTGCCAATTGATTTTTGTTTCGTTTTTCCTTTTCTTTTTTGATCTAGTAGTGGGAGGAACATGAAAAGAAAAAAGGAGACTTGGTCCGGTCCTCAATGAAAGAGCTGCTTTGTCTTTGCTACTGCATGAGGTGAGAAATCTAGTAGTTGAAGAGTTTTGGAGGTGACTCTGAAATGTCTGTGTTGGATCAGATAGAGCTTTTCTGTTTTCAAATGCGAAGAAGCTGCAACTCTTTTGGTAAAGACGGGATAAACTGTCTAAATCCCACGAACTGCTTTTGGCAACAAAAGTATAATAAAAGTGGTGACAATTGACATGATCTCAAATTTCATGAAAGTTGTAGAACCGGAATCCAAAGACAATATCTCAATCATGTGCTGAGAACTGCTGGCTGATGATTTGATCGAGATACAGATTGCAGCTCATGCTCGAGTCTGTTAACACCGATTATGAGACTGGGTAAACCGATGATCCAGTGTCCAGATGAGGTATCTAGTATGATGGCAGACAGAATTTCAGTCAAAACTTCAATGTTCAAACAGGTCTCCCTATGGCTTGAATTCATAAAATGAGACTAAAATTGTGAAATTGTAGCAATATTGTGCCGATCTTTCTAGTTTCTAAACATGGAAAATCATAAGACACAGTCTCGGTGTCTCCTACACGGGACTGGCCAGTTCCGACAAAGTACAACTCCACCGGTGTACTGTCATTATCCCGAATGAGGAACGAACTAGAGGATAGCAAAAGAAGAAAGACTGAAATGGAAAAATCATATGAACTCTCTTTTCCAAGAAAAACAAAATTACATCCACAAAGGACGACCCTTTTCTCAGAATCATAATGGCTATGCGGGCAAAACATAGAGAAAATCAGTTGCTATAGACCGAATTCATTTGTAGGCAGTAGGAGGAAACCTGAAAATCATTTCGAACAAGCACTGAGCACTTTCTAGTTCACCAGAGCGAAATGTTCATGACAATGCAAAGGGTAGCTAGCTCTTCCTCCATGCGGACTCCTGTACTTCTTGATAGTGGCTCCACGGACCAATAGAGTCATCAGTGACTGGTGGCCAAAGCAGTGACCAGCAGACCGAGCACAAGGAATGGCTGTGCACTAGCCTGAAATTATTATACAGATGCAAGTTGATGTCATTTTACACAAGAATTAATATTTACAAATGCGGCATAGACGGCTGTTAAAACCTGCATTCGTTAACAAGATGCTATCCAGTGCCAGAATTCGTTCATAGGACGACATTTCTAGCCCTAGGACTTGACGCTGACCTGAGTGGCCTCACTACCATGCTCGATGAACATTCAGGACATTGTACTATTGATCATAAAAGTTGACAAAAGCATTGATATCAGCTAGATACATGTCTATGTCATCCGTCAGGAATGACTACAATCCTGTAGAATGACAAAACTAATAGAATACGGTCAAACAACCAAAGCAGCCTAGCCCATTAAATTTCTCAATTCACCTACTTTGTTCCTAATTTCAGATGATACAGATGGGGGAAACAATACCTGATATTTTACGTCATACTTCACAGGGTCTTTCAAGAAGTATTGAAACTGCACCAAAATAAGAAGTATAAGCAAACCACTATTACAAGTTAAACCAATGTAATATTTGATGCTCACTTAGCATTTTTTGATTAGTTATCTTTGTGGAACTGTGCTTACGCAAAAGAATAAGAAAGCATTGGAACCACTGCGATGCGGATAAACTGATACTTTCATTTTAACTCATGCCGGAGAGTTATTTTTGCAAGGAAGAAAGTTTAGACAATCTTCCAACCAGAATTAGAGTCTCAAAAGGAGGCCTAGAACATTTGTTTGGATATCAAGATTCAAGGTTAGCTAGGCCTCATTTCAGTAGGAGGAAGCGTATGATTTATAAACATCTCTGTAGTATTTGCTTGGAAAAAAACACTTCAAAGGAACATCATATCTGTAAAGTATGAGAGCAAGGAGAGCCAAAGCATAGAATGGTTTACATAGGTATTTACCTGAAAAACAACTTGTGGAACTATGAGAGCAAGGAGAGCCAAAGCATAGAATGGTTTACCAGCCCCAAGCAGATAACCTGGAGCAATGATTTTAAATAAGAAAGGAAATTATAAGCAGCTCAACAAGATAAACAATTTGAACATTATGAATACTCGAAACATCTCATTTTCCCTTTCCACTAGGTCGGAGGAAATGAATTCCTTTTACGATCTTAGGAGCACTCCCAGGCCCAACACAGATAGTTGACCCCGCGACAGAGGAGTAGATTCACAGGTTAAATCCGTCTTGCCATACCTCTACCTCTTTCACTACATTAAGATTAAACTCCTCGACATGTTTTTTCTTCTGGCTACCTAATGTTAACAAATGGAATCTAACACAGCTTTTTGCTCAAAGTATTAAAGTAATTTTTCTCAAGAATCTCAATACTAATGATTTGGCAGTTATAATGTTACCAAGGTCCAACAATCTAGTTCAGATCACTCATATGGGTCACATCTAAGCTAATTTTCTATGTTGTCCAATGGACTCACTAAATCCAACGATAAGAGCATTCTGACGCACTTATTGATCACACTGAATTTGTCAAATGGTACAAGGTTATCTAATGTGGTCCAAGATATATTGATTTCACCACTTGCAAAATGTCTGTCCGATCTTGATTGCTGCTAGGCAAGTTCTTGACATGAAAATATAACATACTAATGGAGGATGCTTGTAATACAGACATATTTTTGCTACACTGGTATAGAGCGATATACACTCTAGAGAAAGAATTAATGACCAATAAGTTCTTTGCAGAACTTGTCCCTTTTGACATAACAACTCTGCCACATATGTACTGAATGAAATTGTATGCTTATCATCACATTAAACCATATCAGAATCCAGTTCGAAATGAGGTACTAGAAATATTGAAGACAACATCAACACAGCAGGATGACCGTTTGCATTGATCCATCTTGCTAATAGTAAAGTTTATCTTTTTACTGTGTAGAAAAGTTGGAAAAACTTTTGGATAAATAACTTACTGTACAACGTTCTGCTTTAAACATCCAAAAGGAGGGTGACTGTTATAAAGGCTTCAAATTGGTAAAGGTTTGGTCATGGATGATTCAAATAATTCTCAAATGAAGCTTAGCCAAGTTCAATGCATGGAAGTTGACTAATTGACCAATTTAAAACAGCCCAACAGAATAAATCTAACTTCATATTTCAACGTGTCAGCCATCTGTCTGAAAATTGTATTTCGAGGAGACAGTGCACTGATCTACATGCATGATGCTATTAATTTGATTCAAAATAACAATATCTGCAAAGAATATTCACAAACAAAAAAGTTTTTGGGAATTGATGCTATACCAGCCACAGATAGTTGAGTTATGTCAATGGCACCAACACAAATCCATTTTGCTGTTTCAGCACCAAAAGCCACTGGAAGGGACTGTTCAAAGTAGAGAGATTGTGAAAAGAAAAAGAAAACATCATAAGGATATTTGCCCTTATTTACATAAACAGAGTTTCCAAAAAACTATACAAAAAAAGTACAAAAAATACCTGAAGTCCCATTGCCCTGTCTCCTTCAATGCTTTTGAAGTCATTTACAATGGCAATGCCCAGCTGAGAAAAGCAGAAAGCAACAGTAAACTATGGTCGCCAATGTGTACTGATTACTCAAAAAAATACAGATTCCATACTGCACTTGGCAAAACTTCCCAAGTGAACATACCCCTGCCATGCTATACAGAATAGTCAGCACGACTATATCAGGTGTAAGGGTCCCAAATAAAGCTTGACCAGCCCACCTATCAGCCAGAAGAGAACAGGAATTGGTTAACTTAAATCAGAATGTACCTAACAAAGATGATTAACTCTTCCCCCACATGCTGTGAGGTGACCATAAAAACAGGACTCTTTATCATGTTCTCACACAAAATCACGGAGGGAACTCACAGCCATATTTAGTCTGCATTCGAAGGATATTAATGAACCTATTGATTTCCATTAACCCTCTATTCCATTACTCAAGGCATTGGCTTTTCTTTGGATGGCCAATCCCTCTTGATTTACTTAGAATAACCAAGCCTATAAATACTTTCTTGAATGTTATTATATTTCCAAATGGAAGCCCTTGAATATGTTAAATTTTTGTAGCCAAACCAGGTTGCTATTTTGATGTAATAACAAGTGAACACGAAATGAGAGAAAAATAAACCAAGCTTGGTTATTGTCTTTTTATCAGTGTCCATGAACACAAAGGATCAAAGACCGAAAAGAGAGGTACACACCACGGCAAACTGATATAGCTTGCTCCAAGAGCAAAATTTCCTATCCACCCATTTTGCTTCAGCTGCAACCATGTAGATGTCTCACTTAGGAACAATAGCTAAAGTACATATGATTATCAGTTCATTAAAGAGAGATAAAAGCAAAAGATAATTTGAAGAACTACCTTTAAAGGAGGAGCAGAGTATATGTATGATAACAATGAACCACCAACAGCAAGGTAGAAAACTATGGGAAAATCATGCCCTGCCTATAGAAAAAATGGATTCAGAAACTGACCACTTTTACCTTTATCTACATACAAAGGAAAACGAAACAATTTGGCACTGAAGTAAATCACTTACCCATACATCTAATATACCAGCCAACCCAAGGCCTGCTAAGAGCAACACCCAAATTTGAGTGATAACCTGTTATGGAATACTAGTCAGACAAAATAGTGTGGTTGCCCCCTTTTTAGATATAACTCAAGCAGTGAAATCACGAACCTCATTCTCAGAAATTGCCCCCGATGGAATCGGACGGTAAGGTTCATTAATAGCATCAATTTCTCGATCATACCAATCGTTCATTGTCTAGAGATGCCATGTGAGCAGAAAGATAAATCCTGTGAGTTCGAGAACATATTATTTCAATGTTTTGATGGATTTCAGAGGTTCAAAAGGTACCTGTGTATAGCCTGTGAGACATGGGCCTGACATAATCATGCAAACAATTGATTTGGCCACATCCTCCAGATTCCAATGAAAGTTTCCTGCATGGTATAGTTATTGCACATTGCAAATAGTCACTTAAGTTCCACAGCATCATTACTGAAATTAATTTTTTTCGCGGCATCCTGGGATTCCATGGGGTTCATTTGACCGGACAGCATCAAACGGTGGAATTCCTTACTTTATTCACATAGCTGGAAACATTTTTGTATCAGATTATAACTAATTGATGATTTAAGAAGAAAAAGGAAATTATACACATGAGCCTTTGCCTCAGCTTGGTGTATGACATCTCTATTCCCTTTCTTCTGGCATATCATGAGGGAACAAGCAATAAAAAGTCAGCAATAGATTCCATTTCATCTACTACATTGAACTTCTGGAGAAGCAATCAAAGAAGAACTGGAAGAACGCAATTAAAAAAGTCGGAAATTTTTGTGCACAATAGAAGTAAGACATTTTGATCAGAACAGCGGCATTAGTTATTTGATTTCATGGCAATGAATGAGTTCTGAAAACCGCTGTAAAATGCTTTTTACATTTTACAGTATTGGACATGATCAGAGACCACCATTATCAGACGGACCGTGGATTCCTTAGAGCAGGGTCATTAAAGATGCACGTACAAGCTTTCCATATGAATTACAAATGTAAACTGCTCTTAAAGGAGTTCAGAGATATGAGAACCATTTGTAGGTAAAGATGACATGTTCGATGCCAACTAGCATGACATGATAGCAATAAGTACCGGAGGTGTCAACAACTTCACTTTGAGTCTGCTAGACATACCTGAAGCAGCAGCTCCACAAACCACTCCCCAGACCAATGGAGGCCAAGTCACAGGTTTGGTAAGTTGAAGGCGAATCTTCCATTTATTCTGAAAGGTTCATCTTGCAGAATTTAGTTCTGACGCTAGCTGAGATAGCATCCAAATATCATATTTCCTTAAATTCTTGGAGAAAGAAAACATCAAAGCAAAACAACTTCTGAATATCCAACTACTTCTAGGCATCATAGTACAGTTCGCAAGCAAAAGTCACTGAATTGAGACTTCACTCTAACAGCAGGATTCACACTGGCCATCGTCCAATAATGAAGATTTGGTACACGAAGACTCACAGTTTCTTCTGCGGCTCCTTTGATGCCAAGAAGCTGGTTGAAGCTGGAACCATTTTTAGCCGGTGCCTTCTCCGGCACCTGAGGATTCACTGCCGAGCACATTCAACTTGAGAAACCATTTACATTTCTTCAGAAACGAAAATCGACGCAGAGAGAAAGTACAAGTATGGATAAAGAGATTTTTTGCAGGCACCTTCGTTTGTATCGGTCTCTGCAGCTCTAACAGTAAGCCTTCGTCCTGAACAGAACATACAATTCGCAAACATCAGTCGGCGCACTCACCAAATGAACAGTCGAAGCTCCACAACAGTTCCGCACCAGACAATCAAACGACACTTCCAACGTCCAATTCGAAGTTGAAGACAAAAAAAAAAAATCGCCGGCGAGTCCTCGTCCGAACCTACGCGACGCTCTCGATGGAGAATAGAAAGGCTCGCACCCGAGCGGGTTAATCTGAGAGACAGGAGACTCACGGGTGAACGAAACGGAAATAGGCGCCGGAGACAGTTGACTTCGAGCTCGAGCTCCGTTGGTGTTGGCGCCGGGGAATGTGATGGCCGCGACGGTGTTGAGCACGGACGCCATTGAAGGAGCTCCGGAGAGACTCGAGAAGGAAGAAGACGAAGAAGAAGAAGACGACGACGGGAGTATGGGAGGTTTCTCGACAACTGAGCTAAGCAAGACAGGAGAGCAAACCGATAGCTCGAAGTTCGGCCTGCAGACAAGCACTTTTGCTCGAATCGGGGAGCAGAGGTTTGTCTACGGTGCTTGACACCTCGCGCTCGGACAATGGTGTGAGCGGATGACGTGGCTAAGAAGTGTGATTGGCTGAGCGGCTGGGTTCGGACAAGAGCACGGTGGGCTCGAGGAGCGGATCTTCGGACGTCGTGCGAGTCCGCCCTCGTCGTAGACGCACCGTATTTGTACGATGTGAGCAAAGTCGATTCCCTTGTTGGACATTGGCCATTTACATAGTTCGAACTCTCGTGCCGGATCCTCCAAAACTCGTGGATTAGGGAGCACGTTCGGCATGCCCGTATGTTTAGTAACGCCTATTTTCGAAATTACATCAAATCAAAATTGAGCAATGTGGCTTTTAACGTCGAGATAATGTGCCCATTGGAGGCTTGCCGTACATAGTACGAAAGTCATATCTTTTCATGTTATAGTTGTAAATGGTTAAGGGGGGAAAGCACACCGGATGAATTCAAGTTAAGGGTATTTTCGAAAATGACCTGCCATCGTATCTTTTTTAGAAAAGGTGCGTTACAAATCTAACGATTTTTCTTATTATTTTTTGTACCTTATCATGTTCTTTTATGAGCATTATATGACGAAGGGCAAAAGGTACTACAATTATCAATTATGCCCGTTATGATACATATATCTTGAACTCTTTCTTATGACAAAAAAAAATCTTAAATTTGTATTTATATGACATATTTACCCTCCGTCATTGACTTTTTAAAGCAAACGGTGTCGACATTCCGCTCACGTGGCTTAAGTAAATAAAAATAAAAAAAATTTGGCTGAAAAATCGTCTAACAGGATCTTGATGGAAGATAAATGGGTCACGCAAGTACAAGTTTTGGGGATTTTTATATTACAAGAAAAAGTCTATGGTAAATTTGTCACATTAAATATAATTTGAGTTTTTTGATGCCACGAATAAAAAATTTATTGTAAATATTGACAATGGGCAAATTATGAAGGCTTTTTTTGTGGCTTTTTTCCTATGATGAATTTTCTCTAAGTTTGGACACACCACCCATGGTTGTCGTAGCCGTGACGAACTTACAGAGAAATTTATACACAATGAGCTAAAAAGGCCTCTTCGTCAGCATCATGTTTCTGGCCCAAATAATGGCCCACGTGCTCGATATTGGGCCTAAAACGATTTTGCGCAAGCTCAGTCGAGCTACGTCCAAGTGCTTTTCGACTCGCGTACTAGCAGGTGCACGCGTGCCACGTGCGCCCCAAATCACCAATAAAGAAAAACACAAGCATATATCATGCTTTAATTCAATTAAAAATAGCTACAACCAAAATGTTCGATTTTTTGGGCACAAAATCTCTGATCCACCATCAACTCACATCCACTTTTCCTTTAAAAAAAATCGATCAAAAGCAAAAGATAAGTTAATGTACGATTAGATAAATATGTGAACTGCATGCTTAAAATAAAAAAACCTTAGCTAGATATATAAAAAAGGACAAAAATGTGAACGGCATGCTTTAACAACCCGATCCAACCAACGTGAGATAAGAACGGCTTCTATGTAGGCCAAGCGGATAGGAACAAATCGAGTCGCGCACTGAACATGAAAGAGCATTCCTCACATATATACGTGAAATTAGAATCAACTCACACGATGCACCTTTTGACGCGACGATAACGCTTATAGCATCAGAGCTCCAAAATTGAGTGTGCTTGGGTGGGAACAATACTGAGATGGATGAGCATGAAATTAGCAAATGCAAGTATTCAATCCCCTTATGACCCTTTACGGGACTCTCAGAACTTAGCAAATACAAGTATTCAATCCCCTTGTGGTGCCTTTCATAGGCCTTTCCCCGTTGGACCAACTTTTAGCATCTAGCTAAATTCTTACTAAATTCTTACTTTGTACATAAGGCCATCTGGCCTCACTACCATGATAAGTACCAGTCGGGCTCTGTGAGAAACAGGATCAAATCGGATAATATCTCAAGTGACTTAATTCAGGGTGCGCCACGCATGTAAATGCGGATTATGTTCTTTTCGAAGTGGCTTATATTCTTGGGCGTCTAATGATCCAAAAACACCAAGGATGTTCTTCTTCCATCCCGAAGAATCTGACGTTGTTGTTCCAAGGATATCGTGCACACACGTCTATTGTTCGCTTATTGCTGTCTTTTTAGCCACTTCTCCATCGATGACACGGCCAATATAGAAGTTAAGTTCCACATCCCCACTATCCAGCATCCGCATTGGCACATATTCTAAATTATATGCCATCACCTTTTTTTATTAGAATAAAGTTAATTTTGATTATATAGCTTGTCTTTTACCCCCTTTTTTTCTTTGGTTTCTTTATTAGCCTTAAAGATGTATAGGGTAGGGAATTTCAGGTTATAGGCTAAATGTTGAGAATCAATGCCAATTTCTTTGAAAAATATTGTCCCTCGATCTCACGGTACCATTTTGTATAGACCTAGTTAATGAGTAGGTGGTTCGAGAGGATATGTTAGACCCGTCCAAGCTTGACTGGTCAAAAGGGTCGATATGGGTGCATGGTTTCTTTCTTGGGATGACTTCCTTAAGTCCGTTTGGCCAGACAATCAATTTCCCTATAAAAACTACATAGACTTGTAGGGGATGGGTAGAGGCACAAGCATGCAACGACACTTTGTTGTGACTTCCAAATAAGTTTTTTCAGTAACTTATGATTACAATTTCATCGTTATTACGCCAAATCAAAAGAAATATTGAATTTAGGTCTTCTACTTTGTGAGATGTGACTTTTGAGATCAGCAAACGATATTTCATCATTGCAAGTGGGGCTCCCCTAACATAGCTTTCGAATACTGCTTTTGATTCTTTCTTCTACATTTGTGAATCATCTTGCATGTCAAAATTCAAATGTTATTTCTTTTCTTTTTTGGGAACAATTTGCTTTTTTAACAGAAATGTCCATGAAATTCTCAACCTAGTTATATTCTCTTGAGGAGCCCTCGAAATAAAGTATATTATTAAAATTATTAATTAAATAATCTTATAAGAACCCTAGCAAGATTCTCTACGAGATGGGACAAAAAATTGACCTTAAAATAGATAGCGATTCCGTGGTGTTTTAAATTTAATGAACAAGACAATGGAGGAAAATAACAAAAACTAGCGATAAAAACAGATGAAAGGACCTTTTTGGGGTGGACACATGTCATTCATTCAAGTCTATCCTTTTTTTTTTATTAGTCGTAGACTAAGTAACATCGACACGGACATGCGACATGAAACGACACAACATTATATGTCAACACGTCATTTCTTAAAAATAGAAAATTCTGACATGTTGGATCATGTTGTATATTAAGATATAGATGTCAAAGGAAAATTATTTCTTTGGCATTTTAATAACCTTTGAATCATCCGATAGTGATGACATTGGATTGTAAAAGAATAGATATAGCTCATTTTTGAAGCATTTGTGCAAAAAAATATGATAAAAAAACGTATTTCGATGTGATAATATTGTCATAATGTTGAAAAAACCCTAATTTTTTGAGAAATTATTTTACTTTTATAGAATTATAAATGAAAAAACACGCAATACTCCCACCGAACTTTAGCCTACGTGTCAATTATATCTAAAACTTTTTTTGTTTTATAAAAAACCTCAAACTTTTACTTCTATTTCAGTTCTACCGGCTTAACACCTAAAAAAATCACAACTTTAGCTTTTCTCTCAATTCTATAGGCCTAACCCTCAAACAATTTATAACTTTAATATTTGTCCCAATTATATCTAAAACTTCTTTTCATTTCATAGAAAAAATCCTAAAATTTTACTTTTTCCCCGATTATACCATCTTTAGCCTTCCATTCATAATCACCGTAAGTTAATACTACGTGATATTTCCACTTCATTAAAGAATAACACCTTAGGAGAGCTAACAATGAAAAACTCAGCAACTGCTCTTCTGTTGTCTGCTCCTCCTATACTTTGTCAAGAGATATAAAACTACTCAAGATGGTGTGTTTCAAATTCTTCTCGGTACTTCACTACTCAAAGAATGACTAGACGTGGAGATTTGATTATTTGGATGAATGATTTTAAATCTTGTAATGCTTGAAACCCACTGCTATTTTTGAATTTCAAATATTCATTGATAAGTTCAGTAAGAAAATTCGAATCACTTAAAATTAATTAATGGTAATTATAAACGAAAGGCTAGTAGCGGTAGAATTGAGTCAAAAGTAAAAGTTTGGGGATTTTTATGAGATAAATTTTATTTTGAATATAATTGAAACAAATGTTAAAGTTGATGATTTTTGGGTATCGGACCGATAGAATTAGGACAAAAGTAAAAGTCATGGGTTTTTCAAGAGACAAAAAAAAATTTAGATATAATTGGGACAGAAGCCAAAGTTGGAGATTTTCTATAAGACAATTTTTTTATGATATATTTGAGACGGAGATTAAAATTTGAATTTCTTGAGGTATTGGGCCCCCACAATAAATAAAAAAAACATCCTATTGAGATAGAGGTTAAAGTTTGAAGTTTTTTTTGGGATATTAGATCCCTCAACGTTTGTCCACATCAACTTTCAAGTCTTGTCATGAGAGAATCCTCAGTATCTTTCATCGCTTTCTCTCTCCATTGATTTGGACTCCATCGGTCGGCGAAACCAAGCCTTCCCTTGTCTCTCATCACCCACTTGGATTACGTCGACAGGTGACAATCGGGCTCGCAACTCTCAAGTTCATTTGCCATTTTGTTCTTCGAGACACTTGCACAAGTTGTCGCTCGTGTTCATTTCATCTCTGCTTTTCTCATTTCTTAGGCAAAAAATCTAGTGAAACTACTCGTTTGTGGGGGTCTACCGCTTTACACTCTCCTCTCCACCACTGCCTTGAATTTGGCCAAGCGCTCCACTGTCGCTGTCCTCACCGTCCCCAATGCCTACCTCGCCACCTCCAACCTCATGCCTCATGCGCCGGCTCTCCCCCACCTCCCTTGCTGACGTCCTCCTCTACCATGTGCTTCTCCAATTCCTCATCTCCTTCTCCTCCAGACTCGCATGTCGCTAGCGAGTCCGGCTCATTGATCTTGTGTTGGACTTCCGACGATTTGACATGCGTTGATTGCGAGCGTGTCCGATGCGTGTCAACACTTCATAGGTCCTAGACTCGATGTATTTGTAGGATGTGAACAAATTTGATTCCCTTGTCGGAGGTTGGCCATGTCCCGTGTCGCATGCTTGCCGAACGCCGTATAAAAGTCATATCTTCTCATGTTATCATCGAAATGGTTTCGGTGGAAAGCACAATGGATGGGTTGGTATTATCTTGTTAAGTGCATTTTCGAAATGACGCACCGGTGGATCTTTTTTAGAAAAGGTGCACTACAAATCTAATTTTTTTTCCTTACCCAAAAAAAAATCTAATTTTTGTTGGCACTTTATCATGTTCTTTTATGAGCATTACATGATGATGGGCAAAAGGTACTAAAATTATCAAATTATCCCTATTGTGATACATATGTTATGAACTTTTTTTTTGTGACAAAAAAAATTTAAAATTTATACTTGTGTGACATATTTACCCTTCTCCATCAATGAAGATCGTTAAAAATCTACCTACATTGACTTCTTAAAGCAAACGGTGCCGAAATGCCACTCACATGGCTTAAGTAAATAAAAATGACGTTATTTTGGTTGAAAAATCATCTTACAAATCTTTGATAGAGGATAAATGTGCAACACAAGTATAAATTTGAGATTTTTTTTTATGTCACTGTCGCGACTCTCTAAAAAGTTTTTAAATTTTAAAGGGGGTTAACGGATTATTAGGTTAATTAGATTTGACTAACCTAACGCGGACCCTCCCAAGCCCTACCGAATCGCAACTTTGGTTTTTGTTTAAATGATTTTAAAATTTGAAGTCGCCACTAATCGTTCTTGGTAGGTCGATTAGAAACCTAAATAAATTAGCGGGAGAACTAATTTATTCCTGCGAACCAGAGATTAGGAGCTCGGGGACTTGGTTACACTAGTTAATTAAAACTAATGCCCTTTCGGTACCTTAATTTCATGAATATCCTAATTCGGCAACTCAGACTTGGTTTATTCCTAAGGCTCTAGTATGGTATTCTCTTTTGTGTTTTCACTTTTTAAATAGGATGCATGGATGTTATATATTTTTATTTGTTATATTTTTTTAAGTGTTAAAGATTCCCTGAAGCCGAAAGAGGGAATGTGTTAACGACTTTTGTGCAGTATTATGACCTACTTATCTTTTGGGTCTGATGATTCAAAAATTAAATTATAGGAAGTACATGACAGTGAATAAACACCTCCAATGGGAGGCCTAGCATTGGCTTGGCTCTTCCCTTTGGGATTTAAGGTACAGGTATTTAAGTTGCAAGTATTTAAACTACTGTAAGTAAAAACCTCCAATGGGAGGCTAAGCATTGGCTTGGCTCTTCCCTTTGGGATTTAAGGTACAGGTATTTAAGTTGCAGGTATTTAACTACTGTAAGTAAAAACCTCCAATGGGAGGCTAAGCATTGGCTTGGCTCTTCCCTTTGGGATTTAAGGTACATGTATTTAAGTTGCAGGTATTTAACTACTGTAAGTAAAAACCTCCAATGGGAGGCTAAGCATTGGCTTGGCTCTTCCCTTTGGGATTTAAGGTATAGGTATTTAAGTTGCAGGTATTTAACTACTGTAAGTAAAAACCTCCAATGGGAGGCTAAGCATTGGCTTGGCTCTTCCCTTTGGGATTTAAGGTACAGGTATTTAAGTTGCAGGTATTTAACTATTGTAAGTAAAAACCTCCAATGGGAGGCTAAGCATTGGCTTGGCTCTTCCCTTTGGGATTTATGGTGCAGGTATTTAAATTGCGGATGGACTTTGTCCTCTCCATTCTGGGGTATGAATTCTTTAAAATAAAATACAACGAATTGATTCAACAATTTGAAATTTGTGCGCGCTTGAGGACTCCTCCAAGCCGATTTTGTGCTTCCATAGGATTGACCATTGATATAAAGCTGCGGCTTCCTGATATAAAATAGAGTGAAATGTCAGTATACAAAATATGTGCTAATCTGCATCTAAAACCAGAAGAGTGGAAAGAGTACTTATCTCCCATTTTTTTGGGAGGGATTTCTATAATTGATTTTCGCTCTCTATGTTCCCAATATAGAGAGTTTCTTTTGAATTAAGAGGGACTTTTAGTCACAGATCAGTTGAGAAATCGGTGGACAGCTTAGGAGCTTGTCTGGGCCGATTTTTGCATCTCTACGAGATTTTTGCTGTTGACGTAGAGATATCCTTCTCCTGACATAAAATATGGAGAAAAAAAAGAGATGGAGAAAGTGCATACAATTTGTGCTAATTTGCGAGTAAAACCATAAATAAATGAATAAATAAAAACACTTAGCTCGAATTTGCTTGCTCGTTGACGAGGATGAACTCTTGATTTATATTAATCGATGAAGGAATTTGTGATGATAACCCCTAGCTTTAAACTCCCATCATCTTCAAAATTCTCTCTCTTTTGGTATTTTCTTTCTCTCGAATTTTTCTTCAATCTCCCAAAACTCTCTCAAACATCCAAAATTTTCTCTCTAAAAAAATTCCTCTCAAACACTTCAAATTTTCTCTCCAAAAATCCCCCCCCCCTCAAGCTCACTTCTTCTTCCTTTTATAATCTACTCATCTATCTCCCATTCTAATTTTTCCACTAACTCTATCTCCCATTCTAATTTCTCCACTAACTCTTCTTCATTTTCATCTTCCATTCTCCATCTCTATCTCACATTCTAATCTCTCCACTAACTCTTCTTCATCTTCATCTTCCCTTCTCCATATTTATCTTCCATTCTAATTTCTCCACTAACTCTTCTTCATCTCCATCTTCCCTTCTCTATTCTTATCTTCCATTCTAATTTCTCTACTAACTCTTCTCCATCTTCCATTCTCTATTCTTATCTTATTTTCTCCATCCATTCTTCTCCAACTTCTCTTCTTCATCTCCTCTTCTCCATCTTCCCTTCTCTATTCTAATTTATCCATTAACTCTTCTTTTTGTTATTTGTAAAATAATCCTTCAAGAGTTAAGTATTTGCACTCTAGTCCTTGAATTTTAAGTATTTACAATTTAGTCCCTGAAAAAATATATTTCTTTAAGTCCAAATCTCCTCACAATTTTTGACACACCAAAATTTACCACATGTCAAATTTAAGCTCATTTCTTGCCGTTGAAAATAATGCAGAATTTAATTAAAGCCCTTTTGCAAAATTAAGTCATTCTGGGTATAATTGGGCCAAGATGAAAATTTAAAATATTAGAAGACAATGTCACAACTCATAAAAAGTGAAAATTAAAAATAAGTTGACTCAAATTAAATTTTTTTAGGCCCGATTCAAGATTATACTCGTGAAGGAACACGTGACTCGAATTGGATTTTTCTGAATTTGCGATGGCCAATATGAAAATAGATTTAAAATAAAAATATTAACTATCTTTGTGTATTTTTTTTGGCCTCAAATGTTATTTTTCCAAAATTTTCAAGTATTTTTGTATTTTTTTTAAAAAAAATAAAAATATATATATATAATATGAAATTTTATTTTTTGTTCAAAAATGGTTGCCTAGGCTTGGCCAAGGCTTCCAAAGTTGATTTTTCAATTTTCTCATTTGTTTCTTCATTTTTTGTTTTATGAATTTTCGAAAATAAAAATACCGAAAAATACTGAAAATATGAAAAATCGTTTTTTGGTCAAAATTGGTTCCCTAGGCTTGGCTAAGGTCCCTAAAGTTGATTTTTCAATTTTATGAATTTTTATGGATTTTTTATTATTTTAGCAATAGAAAAAATGGTTAAAAATCAGGTGTCAACAGTCACAAGAAAAAGATTAGGGTAAATGTATCACAATAAGCATAATTTGAAGTTTTTGATGTTACAAAAAAAAAATTAAGGCAAATATTGACACAGTGAGCAAATTATGAAGGTCTTTTTGTGGCTTTTTTCCTTGGGATGAATTTTCTCCAGGTTTAGACAAACCACCTATAATTGTCGCAGCCATGAAGAACTTGCAGAGAAAATCGTACACAATGAGCTAAAAAGGCCTGTCGGCCAGCCTTATGTTTCTGGCCCAAATAATGGCCCACGTGCTCGATATTTGGCCACAAAAACTCTGATCCACAATCAACTCACACCCACTTTTCCTTTAAAAAAAAAAATCGATCAAAAGCAAAAGACAAGTTAAGGTACGATTAGATAAACATGCGAACCGCATGCTAAGAATAAGAAAACCCTAGCTGCAGATTTTTTTTTTTAAAAAAGGACAAACATGTGAATTGCATGCTTTAACGACCCGATCCAACCAGTGTGAGGATAGGAACGGCTTCTAGGTTGGTGAAGGGAACACGAACGAACTAAGTTGCGCATCGAACATAGAACAGCGTTCCTTGGATATATATGTGAAATTGAAATTAACTCACACGATGCGCATTTTGACACAGCAATAACACTTAGCATTGGAGCTCCAATATTAAGCAAAGTGGGAGCAATACCGAAATAGATGAGCAGGAAAATTAGCAAATGCAAATATTCAGTCCCCTTGTGGCCCCCTTTACGGGACTCTCGGAACTTAGCAAATACAACTATTTAGTTCCCTTGTGGTGCCTTTCATAGGCCTTTCCCTATTAGGATCGACTTTTAGCATCCAGTTAAATTCTAGCTCTGCACATAAGTTCTTCTGGCCTCACTACCGGGATAAGGATCGATGGGGCTCGGTGTGAGATAGCTCGAAGCGGATAATATCTTGAGTGACTTAATTCAGGGGTGCCACGCATGTATATGCGGATTATGTTCAATTTGAAGTGGCTTATATTCTCGGGCCTTTGATTTTCCAAAAATACTTGAGGATGTTCTTCTGCCATCCCAAAGAATCTGATGTTGTTGTTCCAAGGATATCGTGCGCGCACTCACATCTTTTGTTCGCTTGTTGCTGCCTTTCTAGCCACATCTCCATCGGTGACAGGGCCAATTTGGAATTGAGTCCCACTCCCACATCCCCACTATCCCCGATCCACATTGGCGCATATTCTAAATTATATGCCATCACCTTTTTTGTTAGAATAATAAAGTTAATTTTGATTATAGCTTTTTTGGCTTTTTTTTTTATAAAAAAAATGGGTCACCTTTAATGTTTTGTCTTTTAAAACCCCCCCCCCCTTTTTTTTCTTTGGTTTCTTTATTAGGCCTAAAGAGGCATATGGTAGGAAATTTCAGGGTATAGGGTAAATGTTGAGAATCAATGTCGGTTTCTTTGAAAAAAATATCGTCCCTCAACCTCACGGTACCATTTTGGATAGACCTGATTAATGAATAGGTGGTTTGATAGCGTTTGTTAGACCCATTCGAGCTCGACCGGTCAAAATGGTCGAAATGGGTGTGTGATTTCTTTCTTGGGATGGCCCGCCTAAGTATGTCCAGCTAGACGATCGATTTTCCTATAGAGACTACATAGACTTATAGGTGATGGTCAAAGGCCCGAGTAACGACACTTTATTATGACTTTTAGATAAGCTAGTTTGGTAACTTCTAATTACAATTTCATCGTTGTTATGCTGAACCCAAAGGAATATTGATGTGACCTTTGAGATTGGAAACGATATTTCATCCATGCAAGTGGGGCTTTCCTATCATAGCTTTCGAAAATTGCTTTTGATTCTTTTTTCCACATTTGTGAATCATCTTACAGGGCAAAATTCGAATTTTATTTCTTTTCTTTTTTTGGGAACAATTTGCTTTTTTAATGGAAATGCCCATGAGATTCTCAACCCAACTATATTCTCTTGAGGAACCTCGAGATAAAGTATATTATTAAAAATATTACTCAAATAATCTTATAAGTCACGAGAAACCTAGCAAGATTCCCTTGACCTACGAGATGGGACAAAATTGGCCTTAAAATAGATATTAATTCTGTGGTGTTTTGAATTTAATGAAACAGACAATGGATGGGCAAAAAAACAAAAGACCAGCGATAAAAATAGATGAGAGGAGGTTTTTGGGGGTGGACACGCGTCATTCTTTCAAGTCTATCCATTTTTTTATTAGTCGTGAAACTCGCGACATACACGAATATTATGTCGAAATAAAAAAAAATACATCCTATGTGTTCTAGTTTCTCTTGTCTAAACACGTTCATCCTTAATGTTTTGTTGTTGAGAAATCACGAAAAGGCTGTCTACAACGGACATATTTTTTTTCAGGTGACAATGAATATCCTTTTTTTCAAAAAAAATTTCTCATTACAATATGTTTAACCTTGCTGTAATATTAACGCGAAATAACAGGATTTTGCATATTAAGTCAATGCAAAAAGTATAGAAAAATAACGATGAACAATAAAGGACACCAAAAATTACGCGGTTCAGTCTGAATATCGATATCTATATCCACGGGAAAAGCCAACAACAATAATATACTATAATCAGATAATTGGAGTTACAATTGTTCTCGTGTTTTCCGCACCTATATTATATCCAAAATCCAAAGTGTTTACAAATAAAATAACTTAACTGGATATAAACAAACTCCCTCACAAATTACCATGTACGGATAAACAAGCACTCACCATTGAACCACAAAGGAGAAGAAATTCGCAACACTGATGTTTACCCTTCACTTTGTCCTTTTTTCTTCTTGTGCAGCTCCTGTACTTTCATATTGTACGGCTGCATAATGAAAAAGAATCATCGGAGATAGAAACCCTTGTTTTGTTTCTTTGCCACACAATGACCTTTTTACCCTCAAAATACATATGTGGGCCCCCTTTCTTTGATTCGAGCAATCTACCGCACATATCAAGTCCACGTCTTTATATGTTAAAGATTTTCTTTTTCTTTAACCAACCCATAAATACCCGTAAACGGTTTAAACTCGAGATATAAGTTAATAATTCACCAGCTTAGCTCAATGTTTGAAACCAAATCAATAATGCTCATCATCTATGATGCTCTCGCAACACTCCAACATATGCTCACTCTCTACATATGTCAATAGTGCTCAAGCAAAGCTTGAGCTTTGCCAAAGGAACATGCTTAGTCATCGTGCCTACTGAATTCTCTGCTGTCGTTATCTTTGTCATAACAATCTTACCCTTTGCTAAGACGCCTTAAATGAAGTGGTACTTAACGTCGATATGCTTCATCCGCTCATAATAAACTAAATTATACGCCAGATATATTGCACATTGGTTATCATAGTGTATATCGATACTTTTTCTGTTCTAACCCAAAGTCCAAGAGCAAACCTTCTAACCATATCGCCTCATTCACTATAAAGGTAAGTGACATATACTCTACCTCAATCGACGACAAGGCAACATATCAAGTCCATGTCTTTATTTGTTAAAAATTTTCCTTTTATTTAACTAACCCATAAATATATGTAGATGGTTTAAACTCATGACATAAATTAACAATTCTCCACTTTAGCTCGATGCTTGAAACTAAATCAATCTCATCATCTATACTGCTCTCCCAATACCTTAATAGACACTTACTTTCTACAGACAATAATAATGCTCAAGCAGAGCTTGAGCTTCGCCAAAAGAACAAGCTTAGGCCTCATGTCTACCGAGTTCTCTGCTATTGCTATCTTTTTCGCAACAACCTTACCCTTTGCTAAGACATCTTGGATGAAGTGGTACATGATGTCGATAGGCTTCATCCCCTCATGATAAATTGGATTATACGCTAGATATATCGCACGTTGGTTGTCACAGTGTATATCAACACTTTCCTATTTTGACCTAAAGTTCAAGAGCAAACCTTTTAAACATGTCGCCCCCTTCGTTAGAAAGGTAAGTGCCATGTACTTTATCTCATTCGACAACAAGGCAACGTGATCTAATAAAGACGCCTTCCAACTAACAACACCACCTATAACTATAAATATGTACCCTACTAAAGACCTGCACTTATCCAAGTCACCCACATGATCAGAATCCATATAATCAATGATCTCACTACCATTACTGTCCCTTTGATACACTATATCAACGTCTGCTATCCCCTTTAAATATTTGAGGATCCATTTTACAGTTTCCTAATGAACTTTGTTAGGATGATTCATATAACAGTTGGCTACGCTTAGAACCTATGAGATATTAGGCCTAGTGCAAACCATAGCATACATAATATTATCCATTGCACTAGAGTAAAGAACATGAGACATGTCCTCCTCCTCAGTCTACAATAATAATTTATCTGAAAGTTTAAATTGTTCTCTAATGGTGTACTCACAGATTTTGCCAACTGCATATTAAAATATGCTACAATCTTCTCAATATATTTATTTTGAGACATATGTAATATTCATGCATTCTTATCACGCAAAATCTCTATACCTAATTTTTTTTACAGTACCTAAATCTTTTATCTCAAATTCAGCACTCAACTGCCTCTTCAACACATCAATATCAGACATATTCTTAGGTGTTATCGGTATATCATCAACATATAACATCAAATATATCAAAGATCCATCAGCTAGTCTCCTTAAGTAAACATAACTATTTATCTGACTTTTCGAATAGTCTTGAGTAGCCATGAAAGCATTAAAATGCTTATAACATTGTCCAAGAGACTGTTTTAGCCTATACAATGAATTTTTTTAATAAGTAAACACGGTCTTTCTTACCTGGAATAGTAAATCCCTATGGCTGCGTTATGTAGATCTATTCCTTTAGCTCACTATAAAGAAACGTCATTTTCACATCTAGCTGCTCTAACTAGAGATCCTATGCAGCAACTAAGGCAAGTAAAATAGAAATAGAAGTATGTCTTATCACGGGAGCAAACACCTCATTGTAGTCAATACCCTCCCTCTGTGTATACTCCTTCACAACAAGTCTCGCCTTATACCTCGTTGCCTCAACACTAGGAATACCCTCTTTCCTTTTGTAGATCTATTTACTTCCATCAATCTTCTAGCTCTTTGGTACTTTAACTTACTTCTATGTCTGATTTCAATGGAATAATTCTATCTCTTCACTCATGGCCCTTAGGCATTGCGATGTCCCACTATTAGTCATCGCCTCAGAGTAAGACGAAAGCTTATTTATCTCCACCTCATCACTTATAGTCAAAACATAAGCAATATCTGTATAAGCATAACGTACCAGTGGTTTAATTTGCCCTCTCTATCTATCTATGGCTATACTATGTTATAGCTGTATTGGTTGTCCAATATCACCAACTTCAAGAATTGTGGCCTCATCTATAGTCTCACCTCTGTTATCTCCGAGATCTCTGAAGTTTCCACCTAAAACTCCACCTCACTACTGACACCATAATCTGTCTACTTTGCTGGTAGTGTCTTAGGACTTTTTTGTTGAGGCATTGCACTCTCATCGAAGATCACGTCTCTACTGATTGAAAAATCAGGTGATCTATGATCAATGCCTCCATAATCGATAAACTTTCATCCCATGTATATAACTCAGAAATATGTACTTCTTTGACGCTAGCTCAAGCTTACCATCACTCACAAGAGCATACGCAGAACATTTGAATGTTCGTAATCTGGAGTAATCAATAGGTTTCCCTGACCATACTTCCTCTGGAGTCTTCCACTTGATAATAGATGATGGAGGTTGATTAATCAGGTAACAGACCATATTCATTGTTTCAGCATAAAATTCCTTATCTCTTTTAGCATGTGAAAACATACTTTGAGCCTACTCAAGTAAAGTTTTGTTCTTTCATTCTGCCACGCCAGTCCACTGTGGTGTCTCACGTATTATGTGGTATCTCACAATCTCTTCTCTCTCATAGAACTCGACAAAATCTTTATCATAGAGCTCCATGTCGTTATCAGATCTTAGGTACTTGATCTATTTATCTGACTGCTTCTTAATTTCTTGAACAAATCAAACATATTAGATTTGTGCTTTAGAAAGTACACCCATACCTTACTAAAATAATCGTCGATGCATGTCAGCATATATCGAGCACCTCCTTTCAAAGGAATAGGAGACGGGCCCCAAATGTCTAAATGAATATATTGGATTGGTTGTTTAGTAGAATGAATTCCTATAAATTTAATCCGACACTGCTTCTTATAGATATATTGCTCACATAAGTGAACTTACTCATTTTCTGACCCTTTAACAAACCTTTATCACTCAACATTGTCATACTACCTCACTCATGTGCCTTAAACGTATATGCCACAACTAAGTTAAATCAGAATCTAACTTACTTGATGAAATTGCAGCAGATGCTGTCACAATTTCTCCCAGTAAAAGATAAAAAGAACTCAATTTCTTTCTTTTCATTATTATCATAGCACCTCAAGGGATCTTTAGCACTTCACTTTTTGTGTTGTACTTACACTTGATATCATTGAGTACCTCTAGAGAAATAAAGTTCTTTTTGAGTTTCGGTACATGCCTTACATTTGTCAATGTGCTCATCACACCATTGTACATTTGAATCCAAACATCCCTATCCCTACAACCTTGCAGACCATTTTATTCTCCATTAGAACTCTATCACTATCTACAGTCTAGTAATTAGTAAATTAATTCCTATGATGCGTCATATGATAAGAACACCCCAAATTTAGCAGACACTCATATCTTGGGGAACTTGTAGTCATACATAGAACAACCTCTACATCATTAGTACTCTCTTTAGCAACGTTTGCCATACTATTTGTGGCCTTTTGCTTATCACTTTTATTTTTCAAATTAGGATAATATCTCCTGGTGTGGCCATCCTCGTGACACTCAAAGCACTTTACGCATCTCTTGAACTTTATATGGCATGATTTAGACCTACTTTTATCTTTGCTACTGCTAGACCCTCGATATTGCTCTCTACCTCAAATTATCAGTCCATGCCCTATATTTTATGCCCGACTATCATCTTGTAACTTTTTCTACCACTCCTTAGAAAATAAGGCGGACTTTACCTCTTCCGAAATAATCGTAGTATACCCCTACAACAATGAATTAGTAAAGTACTCCATGACTGTGGTAAAAAAGCTAACATTATACCCTATTCTTCATCATCAAGTGTCTTACTGACGTTCTTTAAATACATAATGAGTTTATTAGATTCATCTAGGAGAGATTTGATAAAAGTACCTTTAGTATGTCTAAACTAAAACATTCTTTTTAGCATATACAAGCAATTATTCAATCCTTTGTAAGATAGAGAGCTTGAAGTTTTGCCCACATCTTTCTCATGGACTATCTTTATTAACACCTCATCTGATAAAATCAATATTATTGTACTCTTTACTTTCTCCAGTAACTCTACCTTATCAACATCTTTCATCGAAATCAATAACTCATCTTTGCCATTTAATATTTGGCTAAACCTTGAGTTGTCAATAGTGCATGCATCTTAACATTCTACAATCCAAAGTTGTTTCTCCCGTTAAACTTTTCAATTTCTGCTTTCATTCCTGATATAAACTGCAATAAACAAAATATCCATATAATAATCAGACAAGCAAAAGCCTCAAATCATAATCTAGAAATCCAATCCTAAGCTATGATATCAATTGTTGTAGCATTAGTGTGGAATAACAGGATCTTGGAAAATAAGTCAATGGGAAAGACTCAGAAAAATAATGAGAAATGATAAAGGACACCAGAGATTACATGATTCGATCCAAATATCAGATCTACATCTACGTGAAAAGCCAATAATAATACTCCATTATAATTGGAGAATCGAAGTTATATTGTTCGTATTTTTTGCATCAAAATTATACTAAAAACCCAAAATGTTTACGAGAAAAACAAATTGATTGGATATAAATAAAGTCACACACAAGTCACTGTGTGCGGATAAACAAGTACTCACTGTCAAACTACAAAAGAGAACAAATTCGCAACACTGATGTGTGCCCTTCACTTCGTCCTTTTGTGGCTTCTTCGGAATGCTTTCTCTCTTTTTGTGCAGCTCTTGCACTTTTTCTACTGTACGACAGCAGGATGCAAAAGAATCATAGAAGAAAGAAACCCTTATTTTGTTTCTTTCCCATGCAGTGACCCTTTTTCCCTTAAAATACATATGTGAACCTCATTTCTTTTATTCAAGCAATTTGCCGCACATATCAAGTCTACGTATCTATCTGTTAAAGATTTTCTTTTCTTTAACTAACCCATAAATATCTGTAAACGGTTTAAACTTGAGACATGAGTTAGCAAACCTTCTTACAATTTTACCATAAATCTAAAGGCATATGTTTGTATGTCCACATGGAATTGAATTGGCACTTCGCTTGTAATAACCACAAATGCAAAATGATGACTAAGCAAGAGAAAAAAAGTAAAGGATATTATAGATGAAACGGACTCCTATGGAACAATCCGAGGGAGGGCATTTTTAATTTTCTCTTTTACTCTATCCTTTAGATTTTTTTTCATTGTTTTTATGAACAACACGATCGACATCCTTAAGCTCTAAATATTGAAAAATAAGTACCTCAAAATCTACTCTCTCCAGATTTGCTTGGTTGCTTCCCCTTTGGCTGCTTATTTCAGATTATTAAGTGCTAGTTCTTGAGACTCCTCTACTATCTTTAGTAGTTGGTATTTCTGCAAGTGATTTTATATTCAACTAGTATATTTCTTATAATTTTTAACTAGATCTAGATTTGAGTGATATTCTCTCCTGATTTACTAATAGATCTGAGATTTACAAGGTGCTTTATGTGTTTTTTCAACCTTTTGGTGTTGATGTATTCTCTATACAATAATAATGTTGGGAAAGCTCAATCTAGGCACGCACCATCTTTTGGCAAGACCAAAAGCATTCAAGAGAGATTTCTCATCATATACTTGTTGTCGTGACCTAAAATTCGGTGAAATTTCAAGTTAACGGATTATCTGGTTAATTAAATTAACTAATCTAATTCGGACTCTTCCTACCGAATCGTAACTTTGGTTCAGTATTTAACATGCGAAAATTTTCAATAGAAGTCGCCACTAATCGTTCTTAGTAGATCTATTAGAAACCTAAATAAATTAGCCAGAAAACTAAATTACTTCTACGAACTAGAGATTCAAAGTTGAAAAACTTGATTACGCTAAATTACTCTAACGCCCTTTCGGTATCATTTTATTTCATGAAAAATCATTTGAGAAGGTAACATTAATTGATTTTAACTTAAGTCACTAACAAAGGTTACCATGTGGGCACACAAATAATTAATTGAACATCCAGAATCCAAGTAAGCTCAGAGAGCATGCGCCACACAAAAGTTGATTTTAACCTAAGTCATTAATAAAGGTTTTCGTTATTTCTTTTATGAATGCATGAAATTTTTTTTTTTTGGGTAAGGTGAATGCATGAAAAGTTGTACTATATGCAATGCATAAAATTAGTCTGAAATGCAATGGCATAAATTAAATGTAAATCTAAAAAAATTCAAATGACATGACATAAAATGACGTGGCAAAAAATGACATGACACATAATGATATAGCAAAGATGACATGGCATAAATGACGTAGCAAACATGACGTGGCAAATATGCCATGACAGATATGACATGATGACGTAGCATATGCGGATATGACATGCGAATGCGGACATGACATGCAAATACAGCATACGAACATAGACAAACGGATACGACATGTGTACGTATTCAGTAACAGATATATCACAAAAACAGTAAAAGAAATCTATGATTTCATAGATAAGTTCGATAATGTACTATAATGAAAAGATGCAATATAAAAAACAGCAAATAAATAAAAGAATTAAAACTCCCTAAAGCCGAAAAGAGGAAATAGTTAACGACTTCCATGCAGTGTTATGACCTTTAGCAGGTGACTCGGCCTACCGATTCTAGGGTTTGATAATGTGGAAATCAAAATATAAAAAATGGTATACATGAGATCTTTACACCACCAAGTAGGAGGCAGACCTACCGCAATCTGGGATTCGGATCTTTTAAGCGAAAAATGTAAAAAATTACAATAAATAAATATAAGCATTAAAATTTCCTGAAGCTGGAAAGAGAGACTGAATTAATGACTTCAGTGCAGTGTTATAACCTCTAGCAGGTAGCTCGGTCTATCGATTCTATGGTTTGATAATGTGAAAATCAAAATACAAAAGATGAAATATAGGAGATCTTTACAGCACTAAGTAGGAGACAGAGCCTACCGCAATCTGAGGTTCAGACCTTTTAAGCGAAAATTGCAGAAAATTGCAATACGAATATAATATGTGGATACGAAGACATACGAATATGACATGGCATAATCAAAATTCAAATCAATCCATTTAAGCAACGAAATTATAGGAGATCGTTACGTGAGTTTGACAAATTCGATCACCAAATTTGAACTTTGAGCTTACTCGTGGATAAAATTTGCTCAGTTTGGTGGGGCACCTCACGGCGATGCAAGGACTCTCGACTGCACTAGAATTATTTGCCAGGCTTACAAGGGTAGTCACAGGATGTGACCAAAGAGAACAAATCTGATTGTAGTGAACTCTTCTTTGCAACAATCCAGTCATGTCCTCTTCCGAGGGGTAGATTTATATCACGAGGGTGGATAGCAATAGATAAGGTAAGGTGGTGGAGTGCTTGCAGCTTCGTCTATACAAGTGCAGAAGCATGCGGTTAATAATGGCGTGCAATGATGGATAATCAATTCATGGTTGACCTCTTGGCATGGACAGCTACACCTTCTTCTAGAACTCGCTGGATCGGGATCAATCTGTGAATTCAAGATTTATAAGGTATGAAAGAAACTGTCCAACAGTTATCATAAACACGTTAATGCTAACAAAACCTCCCCTTATTTTTGATGGTAAAGCTTCGGCGATATATATAGGAACAATAACAGTAACAAAAGCCAACAAAAAATGAGGACATAAGGATTAGCTGCAGCGGCCACGAAGGCAAAGGAGTGCCACAAGGCAATGGAGATGGGATAAAAGTTCTCCCACAAGCACAGCTTAAGTCGGTAAAGGTGCTTTGGAGGCAAGGAGGTGGGATAGAAGTTCTCCCACAAGCCAGTTGAGACTAGTGTGTTCGCAGCCTCGCTATTAAGTATTGGATATCTAATAGGGATGACGAGTCACACGTCATCGGACGTTAAACGTCTAAGCTGGAACACAGGCGTTCATATCGAAACGAGTTCTATCGAATCCACTAAACGTGACAAAAGAGCAATAGACTACCATGGAGGCTTCGTGCTTAATCAATGTCTCAATCCCTCTTGGCTTTTGTGTGTTAATGGTTCTCGGACCTGAGTTGCGATGTTGGCTTGTATATTGGATGGTTGTGGTTCATAGGTACGATATTGGCCGATCATTGATCCGCCTCTGTACATGATGGTCACAATCCTCCATATACAAAGTCACAGATGTGGGCAACAGTTGGGATCTGTCCCTTCATTAGATGAGATTGATGTCCTATGCAATATATGTGTGATGGTGCATTAGAAAGTCCTTGGCCAAGGCAGAAGTCGAGAGGAGTCTCGCTGAATGCACGTCAGATAGATTTGTGCATATGATCGAATTTGTGTGTTTGACTCAGATGTCCATGGCCTTCATTCGATTGGGACATGGTTGTCGCAAACCGAAAAATTTTCGATCGGTGGAAAATTCACAAGTTAACAAATTATTAGGTTAATTAAATTGACTAACCTAATACGGACCCTTCAAAACTCTATCGAATCGCAACTTTGGTTTTTTTTTTTTTGAATAATTTTAGAATTTAGAGTCGCCACTAATCATTTTTTATAGATCGATTAGAAACCTAAGTAAATTAGCGAGAAAACTAAATTACTTCTATGAACCAGAGATTATGAGTTCGGGGATTTAGTTACACTAGTTAATTAAAACTAATACCCTTTTGGTACCTTAATTCCATGGATATCTTAATCTTGACAACTCAGGCTTGATTTACTCCTAAGGCTCTAGTGGGGTGTTCTCTTTTTGTATTTTTACTTTTTAGATGGAATGCATGTGAATGACATTTTTTTGTATTTTCAAAGCATTAAAAATTTCTTGAAGCCGAAAGAGGGAGTAAGCTAACAACTTCTGTGCAGTGTTACAACTGCTAACAGGTGGCTCGATCTACTCATTCTAGGGTTTAATAATGCAGAAAGTAAATTATAGAAAGTAAATGGCAATAAATAATGGACATCCAACGGGTGGGTCAGCCTTCCCATTTTGGGATTTGATGGCATAGAAATTAAATTGCAAGAAGTAAAAGGCAGTAAATGAAGAACCTCCAATGGGTGGCTCGGCCTCAGCTTGGCCTTCCCTTTTTGGGGTTAGATAGTGTAGAAATTAAATTGCAGAAAGTAAAAGACAGTAAATAAAGGACCTCCAATAGGTGGCTCGACCTTGACATGGCCTTTCCATTTTAGGGTTTGATGGTGTAGAAATTAAATTGTAGAAAGTAAATACAATAGATAAAGAACCTCCAACGGGTGGGTCAACTTTCCCATTCTGGGGTTTGATGGTGCAGAAATTAAATTGCAAAAAGTAAAGTACAATAGATCTTTACACCACCAAGTGGGGGAAAAGAGTCTACAGCAATTTGGGGTTCGGATCTGTTAAACGACAAAAGCAGAAAATTGCAATACAAGTACAATATGTGGATACAAAGACATATGAATATGACATGGCACAATCAAAATTCAAATCAATCCATTTATGTGACAAAATTCTCGAAGATTTTAATGGTTAGGATCATTGCCTGATTTGATGGATTTGATTGCCGAATTCGGATCTCATATCACTTTATGGATCAAGATTGTAGCTCAAACGACGAAGATCAACTTGTGACTTATGTTGATTGTTAGAGGAATTGGTGATGGTAACACCTAACTTTAATCTCTCACCATCTTCAAGATTCTCTTTTGGAAGAGAATTTTCTCTTTTTTTTTTAATTTTTTCTCTAATTTTTCTTCAATCTCTCAAAACTCTCTCAAACATCCAAAATTTTCTCTTCCCCAAAAATCCCCCTTCTAAGCTCACTTCTTGCTCCTTTTATACCCCACTCATTTATCTCTCATTCTAATTTTTCCATTAACTCTTCTTTATCTCACCTTTCCTTCTCTGTTCCCTTCTTATTTTCTTCATCTTCTATTCTCCATCTCTTCTACTCTCTCTCTCCTCTTCTCCATCTTCCCTTCTCTATTCTAATTTGTCCACTAACTCTTCTTTTTGTTATTTACAAAATAATCTCGCAAGTATTAGGTATTTATACTCTAATCCCCGAGATTTTATGTATTTGCAATTTAGTCCCTAGAGAAATATTTCTTTAAATCCAAATCTTCTCATAATTTTTGACACACCTCTCCTATGCTTGGTCAAAATTTACCGCATGTCTAGCTCAATTGCTTATCAAATTTAAGCTCACTTTTTGCTGTTGAAAATAATGTAAAATTCAATTAAAGCCGTTTTATAAAATTGAGTCATTCTGGGCATAATTGGGCCAAGATAAAAATTTGGACTATTATTGACTATCTTTATGTATTTTTGCGGTCTCAAATGTTATTTTTCCCGAATTTTTGAATATTTTTGTATTTTTCGAACAAATATTAAAAAATATGAAAAATTATTTTTTGTTCAAAAATGGTTCCATAGGCTTGGCCTAGGCTTCCAAAGTTGATTTCTTTCCATTTTCTCATTTTTTTATTTTCTATGAATTTTCGAAAAAAATGCTGAAAAATGCTAAAAATATGAAAAATTATTTTTTGGTCAAAATTGGTTCATTAAGCTTGGCCAAGGTCCCCAAAATTGATTTTTTAATTTTATGAATTTTTACATATTTTTTTTTATTTTTTAAAGAAAAAATATAATTAAAAATCAGGTGTCAACAATGGTAAGACAGAAGGATTGAATAATGCCGACCCAAGGCCAACAGGTTCACTTTGTCCTCTTACTTTATTCTGATTAGGTAGCCGTGATATATTGCTAGATATCACTCACGATTTGCGGAACCTAAGGATTGATTTGGGACAATCAACTCCTTGAGGAATCTCATTACCAATTCAAGAGTGAACTTAGGGATGTCACACGTTGTAACCGACATCTGACAATGTCCATAACGAAGACGGGGTCGTGAGAATACGACAGGACTATTTGGATAGTCAAAAGGAGTTAAAACGGATTGGATACGTTTCCTCCTTCTAAAACTCATTAAAGGACGAAATAGATGACACAAGCATGACATCATGATGATATCATGGATGATGTAATGGTTACATTATGTCTGTATCATCATTAGATAGGGTTTGTTATCCAAAAGAAAGGATAAGAAGTGTTATCCTCTAGAAAGTCAAAAGTAGGATAAGATTTTCTATCCGTTTGATAGAGACGTTTAACATATCAAACGACGTGATTTCATCACGAAACTTGAGAGACTTCAAGTCTAGAATGTCTAGAGCCCGTGGATGAGGATCGCCGTCCAAAACGATGCCGTTGGACGACCACGACCAGCCGATGGGCTGGTCAAAGGCAACAAAATTGCCGCATTTGACCACCGCCCCATGGGGCGGTACCATGTGGCTGGTCAAAGGCGGTTTCACCGCCTTTGACAAGCATCTAGCTAGCCACGTAGACCAGTTGGCAACCCATGTGGCAGCCTCCTATTGGCCACTACGTGAGGTGATTTATATCGCCCCTCCCCCTCATTCTCTCTCTCACCCTCTATAAATAGAGTTGAGGGGTCCAAGTTTAAGAGGTTGGAAACTTAAGAGAGTCATACATATACGTGCCAAATTTCGTACGAAAGCGAGCTCGAAAATCAATCAATTCGGATACATAAAGGTTGTGTTTCCATTGGTTGAAAATAAAGGATTTAGATTGAGACACCGCGATAATTACTAGTATAATCCGAGGGCCATTTCTCCGAATCTCCGTCTTTCAAGTCGCACGGGTGTCGAGACGTGTCTAAACTAGAGGTGTGATACCTCTTGGGCTCATGAACAAAGAAGCAGAGTCGCATCCAACCTTTATTATCCAGGTATGTTTCTACAGTTGCTTTACAAAGTTTGATTTTTAATTAATGTGTACAAGGATTTCTAAGACGATCTAGGGCACCATTTGAATTTGTTTTCTTTCGCAGCGTGTGTGACACGTTTTATGTATGTGATGAGCACTCGAGACCGTTAGAAACCCAACAAGTGGTATCAGAGGCACGCTTACATCTCCCGTATACTTGGCTGATTCCGTTTTTGACGATATTTGAAATATCGCCGTTGGGCCTTCGAAATTGGTTTCGAAACTTGGCGAACCTGACCCCACGCATGTCTAGACTTGACATAGGGCCCCATGGGACGACCTTGGATGGGTGACACGACCGCCTGGGGCTCATGGCCAAAGGCGGAAACCGCCAATGACCGTGAGGGTTCAAAGGCGGTTTCACAGCCTTTGACCAGGTCAACTATCAAAGGCGGCAACGCCTTTGAACAAGTCAAAGTCAACGGTCAAAGGTGGCCACCTCCTTTGACGAGGGGCATGTGCGGTAATTTTGTAAAATCAAATTGTTTAGTTTTGCAAAAAAAAAAAAACAAACCGAATCAATTTGATCGAAAATGTTCAAACGAACTCGGAATGAGCTCAAATTTGGTCGAGCACTTGAAAACCGGCCTCTGACCAAAAGTAATCGTTGTTAACAATGAACTGTGGTGGACTTAGGCATTCTGGGATCGTCTGGACGTGTTTCTGGCTCTATTTTTTCGATTATGATATCAGACATCGTAAAATCTTGCGAATTAATTTTTTGTCGCTCTTTTAATGTATTTGAGCATGTGTTGTTATATGTATATGATATATATGATATCTATTTCGGTGGATGAGTTATTATCTATTTGGAGGATATGTCTGCTGTTGCTAGTTACTGCTAGGACTGGTAGAAATGGAATAGACATAGGTGAGACCTGTTTTGAGATTTAAAATCTCCTCAATTGAACATCAAGTTGTGACGGGTATTAGACTCGTGGCATACCGCCGTCGTGGATTTGATGCTTTGCCATAGTGAGTTGATTGACTCGTCATGGATACATGGGGGTCAATTGCCGTCTATGACAGAGGACTAATCCATAAAAGCATTGGATGATATGGATATTGAAACTAGGCAATTCCAATAACTGTTAGGTGAGGATTCGTTTGCATTTAATGTTTACAAGTAACGGTGGGTTAGACTTGACTGTGATCATGAGATCAATAATTGTCAGGTGAGATCTTTTTGATCTAGAGGCTAAATAATGATTGGGATAAGCATGATATGCCTGGATGGGTTAATCCACTCATCTAGTTCATGTAGAACGCTAATAACTGTTAGGTGAGGCGGACCATGAACTGATGGGACTTTAATCCTCATTAGTAGTCTGGCCTAACGAGGACTACCGTTTTTCATTAGAGGAGTGTGGGATTCGATAAATTTAGTGGGAGCCTATTTCATTTAAAGGCCAAAATGAAATAGTAAGTAATCAATAGACAATACCTAACGACCTGATTTTCTACACTAGATTTTTGACATACTCTGTGAAAATGGTAAACCTAAACCCGATTGCCTCAATTTTAGACAAGAACTGCCTGACTGATCCGAATTTCAATGATTAGCTTTGAAATTTGAGGATTATCCTCAATATGGAGAAGCTCGGATATGTGCTAGATAAGGACATGCCAACCAAGCTCCCTGAGGGTTCGACCACAGATGAGCGGGACACTTATGATAAGTGGAGAAAGGATGACCTAAAGGTTAAGTCGTACATGTTAGCGTCCATGAATAATGAATTCTAGGGAAAGTACGAGAACATGGACAGCGCAAGGCCGATTATTCTTCATCTGAAAGAGTTCTTCGATGAGAATAGTCGGATCGCTAGATATGAGATATCCAAGGCGCTGTACCGCATAAAGATGCCAAGGGGTGCCTCTGTCAATGATCATGTTGTTCGATGAGAATAGTCGGACCACTAGATATGAGATATCCAAGGCGTTATATCGCATGAAGATGCTATAGGGTGCCTCTGTTAATGATCATGTTCTCAAGATGATCTGGCACATCTAAGAGTTTGCAAGGCTGGACCTCATTATGGATAATGAGCTAGCTATGGATTTAATCCTTCAGTCCTTACCCGAGTCCTTCTCAAGCTTTATTCAAAATTACCACATGCATAATATGCAGAAGACTCTAGTAGAACTTCATAGTATGTTGGTGGTATATGAGAAGAAAATACACAGCAAAAGGACAAATGTGATGGACATTACTGAACCGTCTTTCTCGGAGAGTAAGACTTTTTCAAAAAGGAAGAAAAAGTTCAAGAAAGCTGTGTGAAAGCCAAAGCAGACAAAAGGACCTGTCATTACTGTGGGGCCGATAGGCATTGGAAGAGGAACTTTAAGAAGTACCTCGCCAGCTTAAAGGTTAAGCAAAAGGACCATCTCCGTGGAGGGATGATTTCTGTGCTTATTTTAACTAATCTCATGGTTAGTTCACAATCTAGCTTATGAGCTCTAGATTCAGATGCGACGTCACATATTTGTATGTCGTTGTAGAATCTGGAAATAAGATGGATACTGGGGCAAAATGAGACGGCCCTGACCTTTGACCTTTGCGAATGGAGCAACAGTTGCTGCCATAGCTATAGGGACTTGTCCTGTACTTTTGCCTAGTGGATGTAATGGTGTTATCAAACTGTTTGTATTATGAAAGAGCTGTACGAAACATAATATCTATATCTCACCTAATAAGAGAGAATTATGAATTCTTCTTTACAGACGATGTGTGTTCCATCTTTCATAATAGAGAGGTTGTTAGTTCTGCTAAGTTGACCAATGGTCTTTTCACCATCAACGTGTCTTGTAATGCAATTACCAATCCGAATAAGCACAATGATATTAATACCATTGAAAAACGCTAAAGCGGTGGTTTTAATTCGAAGTACTTGTAGCACCTCCGATTAGGTCATATTAGAGAAGGCGGGATTAACAAGTTGAGTCATGATAAATTTATCAATCCATCTGGTTTTGAACCATACTCAACCTGTGAAGTCTGTCTTTAAGGAAAAATGACCAAATTGCCCTTTATGGGTCAAGGTGAGAGAGCCATTGATATATTGAAATTAATACATACAAACGCATGTGGACCTATGAATGAAATTGCTAGAGGCGGGTTCTCATACTTCATTACCTTTACCGATGACTATTCTAGGTATGGATATTTGTACCTGATGAAGTACAAGTCTGAATCCTTTGAAAAGTTCAAGAAATTCAGAAATGAAGTTGAGAACCAGACAGGGAAAAGTATTAAGGCCCTTCGAAGGAGGAGAATACCTTAATACTGATTTCCTAGATTATCTTAAGGAAAATGACATATTATCACAATGGACACCTCTAGGAGCTCCTGAACACAATGGTGTATCAGAAAGAATGAATCGTACCCTATTGGATATGGTGCGATCCATGATTAGTTACACCGATCTACCTATCTATCTCTGGGGATATGCCCTAGAGACTGACGCATACATACAGAATAGAGTGCCGTCCAAATCTGTTCCTACCATACCATATCAAATGTGGCATGATAGGAAATTAAATCTAAATCATCTTAGGATTTGGGGATGTCCAGCTTTTACGAAAAAGCTGAAATTAGACAAGTTCAAGGCAAGTTTTGAGCAGGGTCGTTTTATAGGATATCCGAGAGAAAGTCTTGGATATTACTTCTATTTCCATTCTGATTAAAGAGTTTGGGTCAGTAAGCACACCACTTTTCTGGAGGAACAGTTCATCTAAAAAAAGGGCGAAGGCCGTAGGATTGTCTTGCAAGAAGGAAATGAAGAGGTAATGACTCCATATGTTCATGTTCCGATCTCTAATTCAATGGGAGTTTCAGACACACCGCCTCTAAGAAGGAGTTTGAGAGTGTCTCATCCTCCTGAACAATACCATGGGAATTTGATTGATGAGATGCAGCCACTATTTATGGTAAATGATGGTGATCAACCAAATGATCCTAAGTCATATACAGAGGCTATGTCAGATAAGAATTCTGAGAGATGGCTTGAGGCCATGAAATCTGAAATAGACTCGAAGAATTCTAATTATGTATGGACATTAGTTGACCCACCTGAAGGTATTGTACTTATAGGCCGCAAATGGATCTTTAAGAGAAAGATCAATACAGATGGTCAAGTTAGAACAAACAAAGCTAGATTGGTGGCGAAAGGTTATCGTCAAAGAGAAGGTATTAACTATGATGAAACCTTCTCTCTAGTCGCCATGTTTAAGTCCATTAGGATTTTATTGGCCATAGCTGCACACTTAGACTACGAGATATTCCCAATGGACGTTAAAACGGCGTTCCTTAATGGATTTCTTGAAGAAGATATCTATATGGAATAGCCGCTCGATTTTGAGTCCAAAGGTGAAGAGCATAACGTGTGCAAGCTTAAAAGGTCCATTTATGGATTGAAACAAGCCTCGAGGAGCTGGAACATCTGATTCGATGAAGTGATCAAATCGTTTGGCTTTATAAAAAATCCGGATGAGCCATGTGTATACAAGAAACTCAATGGAACGCTATTGCGTTTCTGGTCCTGTATGTGGATGATATATTGTTGATTGGAAATGATATGCCAATGGTGTCATCCATTAAGCTGTTCTTGTCACAGAAATTCTTCATGAAGGACTTAGGAGAGTTGCCTATATTCTACGCATCAGGGTCTATAGAGATAGATCCAGATGATTGCTTAGCCTCTCACAGTCAATGTACATAGATAAAGTGTTGAAAATGTTTAACATGGAATATTCCAAGAGAGAATTGTTACCCTTTAGACATGGAATACGTCTTTCTAAGGGGCAGTGTCCCAAAACCCCTGAAAAAGAGACAAAATGGTAAAGATACCATATGCTTCGACCATTGGCAGCATAATGTATGCTATGCTACTATGCTATGTTCGAGACTCGATATTGATTATGCTGTGAGCATTACAAGCAGATATCAGTTAGATCTAGGTGAGGAACACTGGATCACAATCAAGAACATCCTTAAGTACTTCAAAATGACTAAGGATCTGTTCTTGATATATGGAGAAGCAGATTTTAAAGTTGAGATATATGTGGACTCTGATTTCCAATCAGATGCTGATGACTTTAAGTTAACATCTAGGTTTATGTTCATAATGAATGGTGGAGCAGTTAGTTGGAAAAGTTCCAAGCAAAGTATGATTGCTAACTCCACCACCGAGGCAGAGTATGTGGCAGCTTCGGAAGTAGCAAAGGAAGTCGCATGTATGAAGAAGTTCATCATAGAACTTGGAGTAATTCCTACTATTAAGGAGCCGATCCTATTGTTTTGTTACAACAGTGGAGCGATCACTCAAGCAAAGGAACCAAGGTCTTACTAGAAGTCCAAGCACATCGAAAAGCGCTTTCATCTCATTCGAGAGATCGTTGGGAGAGGCGACATCACCATGCAAAAAATCGCCTCCCCAGAAAATATAGCGGATCCCTTCACTAAGGCGTTACCCCAGGCTGTATATGAGAAACACATTAGCAAAATAGGTTTAAGATATCAGCATGCTTGGCTTTAGTGTAAGTGAGAGGTTATTAGGAGTACACCCTAAAGCAACCATGTGATAGTCACATGTATGGCATAAATATTATATTATTGATATTATATTAGTGGCAAGGCGCTTGTTTATTTATCGTGTCTCTTTATTTTAGATGAACAAAGTCCATTAAATCAGTTGGAACTAATACCCATTCTTGAGGTGTCAAGAATATTTGTGACGGGTCATCAGTTGGTCTCCGATCTTCAAATTGGTTCTTGATCGAAGGATCGTGGATTGGGCATCTACGAGCTAGTTGAGACCAGTATGTTCGTAGCCTCACTATTAAGTATTGGATACCCAATAGGGATAACGAGTCATAAGTCATCGGACGTTAGACTTCTAAGCTGGAACACAGGTGTTCGTTTTGAAACGAGTTCGATCGAATCCACTGAACATGACGAAAGAGCGATTGATTAACATGGAGATTTCGTGCTTGGTCAATGTCTTAATCGCTCTCAGCTTTGGTGTGTTAATGGTCCTAGACCTAAGCTATGATGCTGGCTTGTATATTGGATGGTTATGGTTCACAGGTAGGATATTGGCCGATCGTTGATCCACCTCTGTACATGATGATCATAGTCCCCCATATACGAAGTCACAGACGTTGGCAACAGTTGGGATCTGTCTCCTCATTAGATGAGGTTGATGTCGTATGCGATATATGCGTAATGGTGCATTAGAAAGTCGTTAGCCAATGTAGAAGTCGAGAAGAGTCTCGCCGAATGAACATCAGATATATTTATGCATATGATCGAATCTATAGATTTAACTCAAATATCCATGGCCCTCATTTGATAGGGACATGGTAAGACAGAAGGACTAAATAATACCGAACCAAGGCCAATAGGTTCACTTTGTCCTCTTACTTCATTCTGACTAGGTAACCGTGATATGTTGCTGGACGTCACTCACATTTTGTGGGATCTAAGGATTGATTTGGGACAATCAATTCCTTGAGAAATTTCACTGCAAGTTCAAGGGTGAACCTTGAGATGTCACACGTCTTAACCGACAACTAGCAACGTCCATAACAAAGACAGGGTCGCGCGAATGTGACAGGACTATTTGGATAGGCAAAATGAGTAAAAAAACGGATTGGATTCATTTTCTCCTTCTAAAGCTCACTAAAGGATGAAATTGATAACACAGGCATGACATCATGATGATGTCATGGATGATGTAATGGTTACGTCATGCCTGCATCATCATTAGATAGGGTTTGTTATCCAAAAGAAATGATAAGAAATGTTATCATCTAGAAAGTCAAAAGTATGAGTATGATAGGATTTTCTATCCATTTGACAGAGACGTTTGGCACATCAAACGATGTGATTTGATCACGAAACTCGAGAGACTTTAAGCCTAAAATGCCTAGAGCCCGTGGATGAGGATCGCCGCCTAAACGATGCTGTTTGGGCCGCCCAATTCGATTGACGGGCTGATCAAAGGCGGCAAAATTGCCACCTTTGACTAGTATCCAGCTGGCAACCTACGTGGCGGTCTCCTATTGGCCACCATGTGAGGCGGTTTATGAGGGGCGGTATAAACCGCCCCTCCCCCTCATTCTCTCTCTCTCTCTCCTTCTCTCTCTCTATAAATTGAGATGAGGGGCTCAAGTTTAAGAGGTTAGAAACTTGAGAGAGTCACACATACACGTGCCAAATTTCATGAGAAATTGAGCTCGAGAATTAACCAATTCAGTTACACAAAGGTTGTGTTTCCATTGGTTGAAAACAAAAGATTCAGATTGAGACCGCAAGGATTACTAGCATAATCCGAGGGCCATTTCTCTAAATCTCCGTCTTCCAAGTTGCATAGGTGTCGGAGCGTGTCTGAACTAGAGGCTCGATACCTCTTGGGCTCGAGAACAAAGAAGCAGAACCGCATCTAACCTCTGTTATCCAGGTACATTTGTAAAGTTGCTTTAAAAAGTTTAATTTTCGATTAAAGTGTACGAGAATTTCTAAGACAATCTAAGGCGCCGTTTGAATTTGTTTTCTTCCGCTGCATGCGTGACATGTTTTCATGTATGTGACGAGCGCCCGAGACCGCTAGAAACCCAACAGGTTTTGGGAGTTTGAAGTTGATAATTGACCTGGTCATTTGGTTGGATTTGATCCGACCCGACTGACCCGATTGACCAAATTCCTTCTAATTAACCTCAAATTCATCCGATCTTTTCAAAATTAATGTTGAAATCTAGCTTAGGAGGGTGAATATTATTTGGAGATGAATTTTATCTCGAAAAAATGTGGGTGTTTGCATGAAAACCCCAACTTTTCAGGTTTGACCTCAGTATCCATTTTGTTAAATTCAAAGCTTTCATGGCCTTTTTTCCAAAAATTGATGTCACCAACTGATCCAAAAGGCTAAACACTAGGGAGTGACATGCCCAGATTTTCAATTAGGTCCCTATGAAGGTTTTAATTTCATTTTAAGCAATTTTAAGGATTAATTTGAAAAGTTCAAATTGTATTTTGTCCTTTTTAGCGAAATTCGATATTTCAGTGAACTTTTAGACTGGGTTATAATTTTGGAAAATAGAGGGGGATGACACGACTCAAAAAATGCAAAAATGGAGAATTACAGAGCTAAAATGAAATTTCTAGAATTTTTTTAATAATCTAAAATTGAGATTAAAAAATAAATTCTCAATTCCAAATTTATTTTTTCAAAATTTATTCTGCTAAAATGAAGAGAAAATTAAAATAAAAATATTGACTATTTTTTTGTATTTTTGTGGCCTTGAATGCTATTTTTTTAATTAATTTTCCAATATTTTTCTAATTTTTGAAAAATATTAAAATATAAGAAAAAAAAGAAAAGTTATTTTTTATTCAAAAAGATTGCCTAGGCTTGGCCAAGGTTTTCAAAGTTGATTTTTTAATTTTCTCAAATTTTATGGATTTTCTAAAAAATTTCTAAAAATAAAATTGACTGAATATCAAATGTCAACACCCATCTTTATCTGGATCTTGTGAGGGCCCTCGTCATGATTAGAGAAACCCCCTTGATTCTCCACTTCCTCCTTTTTTTGACCGAGCCCCCCTTTTTCTAAGTGGCCTTCCATGTTCATCCAGAGTGCGTTGGACTTGCGCATCTTCTAGCGCAAACTAGAGCTGTCCTTCTTTTTGATGCTCTGCCACCATCTTTTTTCACTTTTCTTCTAGCCTCCACCATGTTCTTTTGTCACCCATTTTCTTTTTTTTTCTTTTGGTGGAGCTTGGGTCACCCAAGGCACTTAAGTTGGGGAACGATCAAGGCATCTTGAACTTATGGTTTGGTTAATCCTCACATTTAACCAAGTTACTAATGACCCCAACGAGGACTTTTGTAGGCTGCTTGCGATGGGGTAACGGGCAACAAAGATAAAGCGAGCACAGGGACTTAGAATTGAACTAAAGGGACTGACAAACTGGTGGAAAAGAATAGATTTTTTATGCTCTCACTTATAAAACATTCAAATGAAGACAATCTCCCCCGCCTTAGAACATTACTCCGCAAATTCTTTCTCCAATATCATTGCTAAGCATATTGAAGTCCATAAATCTATGCACGCTCCTTCTGTATTGGTTTGCTTTTGGTTAGCTTCCCTTTATGAGTTCTCTCCGTTTGACATGATGAAATTTTGGGACATTATAAAAATGTGGAAGGCTCACCCAGTAACGGCAGTATCTCCTTGGGTGATGTCCGGCGCTTATGGTTTGATGGAACAACGAGATTGTTGACAACGGCTGCTTTGAGAATGTGGCAAGATCAAGCACGGACGGTGTCAACAAGTTCAATGGCGTGGCTGAAATGATACCGACATGTCTCGGCTGCTTGGCGTCGGCCACAGATCACGGAGGTTCGACGGTGGTTGATGGTGTCTCGACAGTGAGTTGGATCTGCGATGGGAGGCTCTTGGTGTGGCCGCCAATTAAAGATTAGTAGCTACAAAGACCGAGTCATGGCACTGCTCAGCTTGGTGATAATCAACGAGTACTTCGTGGTAGCCTTATCAGAAGCCAAGAGAAATTGACATCAGGACTCAATTTAAACACAATGTAGTCGTCGTTGGTGTCAAAAGCACTCGGTCATTTCCATAGCAGGGCAAGAGGCATTTCCTCTGCTTTTTCTTTTTCTCTTCAGTCCACCTTCCATTATTGATACACTCATTCTCTTTCAATCATGATTATTCTAGCAAGAGTGGAAAGCACGCCAACAGCCCCATAAACATTGGTCACAAGGACAAGCAAGACAAAAGCTTTAACACTTATGGACTTCAAATCTGGGCTGGCTAGCAAAGCAAAGATCGTGCCTCTAGCGACTATGAATGAAAAGTTCTGTGTCATGAGCCAATGCCAAAGAACCTTTATTCTTCCCATCATCAGACATGGCTACTTACAAGACAAGATATCGCCAAATTTCTTAAACATATCTTTCAGTCCAACATAGTCAACTGAATTAGCTAAGTTCTTTACGAATACATTTGTTTTTCCCATTTTTCCTTGCATCGGGAACGCGACATGACCAGGCAACACTTATAACTTTCCCATGCAGCAAAGTGTAGTTCTTGGTCTCAATAGCACGTGTTGATTAGTCGGTGGACATGGGCATTTCTTCTTCCATGGTTTCCAAAAGCATGGAGAGGATGAAGAGAGCCAGATATTGCAGTCGGTTTAGCATCGGGTGCAGGAAAATATATCGAAGAACCAAGTGTATTTCCTGCAATGTCTACTCTCAAAATAAAGCAAGAAAGCTTAGTGAGTCATGATGAAGTGCACATGCAAAATTATCTTACATCCACTATCTTGGACTAATCCAACATCATTACAACAAAGTAACATTGTCATCCTCAAGAGGAGTGGGGGCAATGTCGTCCCTAAAAGCTTACCGACAAAAGCAACGAGAACAATTGATTGAATGATGCCGACATTCTTTAGAGATTTTATGGCAAAGACATCCATTTTTAGGCCACTTGTGGAGAAGAACGTGGGCATTAGCAGTACTGAAACAAAATAGCCGAGCCTCTCCACTAATGTAGCTCCCAAGGGTGGCTCACCGAACTCTAGTCGCTACTTTTTTCTTTCGGTCTAACCCTTCCTCGGCTATAAAACAACTAAAGATTAAAGCACGCCCAACCACCCGTTGAATTAAGCTAAATTCCTCGCCATCAATACAAAATGCAATGTAAAGAAAAAATAAATAAATAATGTGACACATGAGGAAATATTTTCGGTGAGAATTAATTCTCAATTTTGATGCAATGAAAAAATCAAAAATCAAAATTTAGGTGTTGACACTTGTCATTTAATGTTGATCCGAAATTCGATGAACAGCTATCGCTTGTGGTTTGATGCTACAATAGATCTGTTTTTTGTGGAATGGGCGAGAGTTTACAGAGTATACCAAATTGATTCACTTTTCAGATTTATTTATTTTAACTGCTTTGTGAGATTTTCATCTTTAACTTGAAACTATGTTTCCATCTTTCATATGAAATGAAGATTTTTGTTTTGAAAAAAAAATTACTTCAGAAATGGTCATGCTTGGATATTTTTATATTACAAAAATTAGTAATTTGTTTCTATTAAATCACAAGTGGTCTTCTTAACATTAAAAGTGATAAGTTCCTCACATAACGTAATAGACACGGAAATTTATCCTTTAATGATGTGAAACAACCCAGCTTATTTAAGAATAATTAATTTGGAATTAATTCATGCATTTTGAGAAGAAGAAAAATAAATAAATAGAACTTTTTTCTCACTATTAAAAGTGCAAAAATATTTTTTGAATTCCGAAGAGAGATTTCAGAATATTGGTTTGTGACTTGTGGTGGGGGTGGTTAATTATCCCAATTCGAAAGGCTACGCTTCTTGATTTATAACATATGATTCCAAAACGAATAGACATGTGTCACGGGTCGGTTGTGGAAGGCCGACTCGTGCGGCGACTTAAGCGTCCTTGGATCGTTGAAGCGCCCAAGTTAAGCTTTTTCTAACCCCGAATCTCGTAGAGAGATAGAGTTCTAGAGAGAGAGACTTTGGGAGAAAGCTTTGGTATTTATCTTTCGATTTTCTGTCGGTTGATTGAAATGAGAAGGAAGACGCCTCTTTATATAGTAGAGGGCTTCGGATTACAACCGTTGGATTTTTACTAGATCTGATGGCTCAAATTTAGTCTACCGACTCCCTAACCATCGTCATAAGTACAGAACATTCCAGAAGCTACGGATATTTACAAGATTACCCCCCTCCGGAGTATTCTAGAAAAACCCTAGAGGACCCAAACACAGCAGGTCTGGGGGATCTCCTCGGCTAGATGGATGACCGGTTGGGGCATGAAGACCTTGGCCCGTGTCATTCTCCCCTACCCATCGAGCGCCGTCCTCGGTGCTCTTTGCTCGGGGTAAAACTTTTCAGCATTAGCTTTCTTTTGGCCGCCCGCCTCCTTTCCTCGAGTCGTCAGCTTCCTTGATTTTTGTTTTTCCGTCCACGAGAGCGCTTCTTCTTTGACTTCAGGACTTGGGTTTTGGTCGGTGTCTCGACCGCAGCATGAATCATCAGCGACTTTTTCTTTGTTTTAGTCGCTCCAAGCTCTTCTATCTCCAGAAACAGCACCTGGGTTGGCATATGGTTTTGAGTTTTTGTGGGCAGCTCCCACTCTTTCTTTGGTTTCTCCATGGATTGGAACTTGTGCTTGGGCTCGGTTGGCATCGGTTTTCTTCGCTTGGCATCCATGAGTCGAATCGCGGAGATGCTTTTTGTCTCCTTCACCTCGGTGCGCAAGCTCACCACGGTCGGGCATTTACAATCAATTATGATGATCGACTTGGTTCTCAAGTCGATTATAGCTTCAGCCCTGTCAAAGAAGTCCGTCCCCAAAATCATGTCATAGTCGTCGAGCAGGTGTCGCGACCTAAAATTCATTTTTTAGGTTAATGGATTACCAGATTAATTGATTAAATTAACTAACCTAGTTCGAGCTCTCCCAAGGTCTACCAAATCGCGACTTTGGTTTTTTGTTCAAATGGTTTTAAAATTTGGAGTCGCCACTAATCATTTTTGGTAGGTTGATTAGAAACCTAAGTAAATTAGTGGGAGAACTAAATTACTTCTACGAACTAGAGATTATGAGTTCGGGGACTTGGTTACACTAGTTAATTAAAACTAATGCCCTTTTCGGTATCATAATTTCATGGATATCCTAATTTGGAGACTCATGCTTGGTTTATTCCTAAGGCTCTAGTGGAGTGTTCTCTTTTTGTATTTTTATTTTTTAAATGGAATATACGTGAGTGACATTTTTTTTGCATTTTCAAAATATTAAGTATTTCCCTAAAGCCGAAAGAGGGAGTGAGTTAACGACTTCTGTGTAATACTGTGAGCTACTCATTTTGGGGTTTAGTTATTCAAAAATTAAATTACAGGAAATAAATAACAATAAATAAAGACCACCAATGGATAGCTCAGCCTTGACTTGGCCCTCTCCTTTGGGGTTTAAGGTGCAGGAATTTAGATTGCAGAAATTTAAAATGACCTCCAGTGAGCAGGCTCTGCCCTTCACAGTCTGGGGTTTAAATTCTTTAAAAGAAAACGAATTGATTTGACAATTTGGATCGAAATCCATCGACGGATCAATTGAAAATTTAATGGGCACTCAAGAGCTCATCAGCGCCAATTTTACACCTCCATGGGATTTACCGTTGACTTGGAGTTGTCCTTTGCCTGACATAAAAATATGGAGAAATGGAGTAATGGAGTAATGGAGCAAATATGATTTAATTTACATTAAAAATTAGAACAATGAAAGCAGCACTTAGCTTCAATGGCATTATGAGAAGTGCTTGATGGATATAATTGGTTCCTGCCTGAAATCAAATATGGGGAAATAGGAGAAGAGTAGAAAATTTGGGCTAGTTTATACTAAAAAATCAAAGAGAGTAGAGGGACACTTAGCTTCAAATCTGGGATGAATTATTGATTTATGTTGATCGATGAAGAAATTGATGATGATAACCCGCTAGCTTTAAACTCCCATCATCTTCAAAATTCTCTCTCTTTTTGGTATTTTCTTTCTCTCAAATTTTTATTCAATCTCCCAAAACCCTCTCAAACATCCAAAATTTTCTCTCTAAAAAATTCCCCCTCTCAAGCTTACTTTTTCCTCCTTTTATAACTCACTCATCTGTTTCCCATTTTAATTTTTCCACTAACTCTATCTCCCGTTCTAATTTCTCCACTAACTTTTCTTCATTTTCATCTTCCCTTCTCCATCTCTATCTCACATTCTAATCTCTCCACTAACTCTTCTTCATCTTCATCTTCCATTCTCCATATTTATCTCCCATTCTAATTTCTCCACTAACTCTTCTTCATCTCCATCTTCCCTTCTCTATTCTTATCTTATTTTCTCCATCCATTCTTCTTCATCTTCTCTTCTCCATCTACCATTCTCTATTCTTATATTATTTTCTCTATCCATTTTTCTCTATCTCCTCTTCTCCATCTTCCATTCTTTATTCTAATTTCTCCACTAACTCTTCTTTTTGTTATTTGCAAAATAATCATTCAAGAGTTAGGTATTTGCACTCTAGTCCCTGAATTTTAATTATTTACAATTTAGTCATTGAAAAAAAAATATTTCTTTAAGTCCAAATCTCCTCACAATTTTTGACCCAATTCACCGCATGTCAAATTTAAGCTCATTTCTTGTTACTGAAAATAATGTAAAATTTAATTAAAGCCTTTTTTGTAAAATTGGATTATTCTTGGTATAATTGTGCCAAGATGAAAATTTAGAATATCAGAGAACAATGTCACAACTCCTAAAAGTGAAAAATGAAAATAAATTGACTTAAATTGAATTTTTTTAGGCCCGATTCGAGATTATACTCGTGAAGGAATACACGACCCTGAATTGGATTTTTTAAATTTATAATGGCCAACATGCAAAGGGATTTAAAAGAAAAATATTGACTATTTTTATGTATTTTTGTGGCCTCAAATGCTATTATTTATGAAATATTTTCCTAATTTCTAAAAAATATATTTAAAAAATACAAAAAAAATACGAAAAATTTTTTTTGCTCAAAAATGGTTTCCTAAGCTTGGCCAAAGCTTCCAAAGTTGATTTTGCAATTTTCTCATTTTTTCTTGATTTTTTTATGAATTTTCGAAAATAAAAATATCGGAAAATACGAAAAATCTTTTTTTGTCAAAATTGGTTCCCTAGATTTGGCCAAGGTCCCCAAAGTTGATTTTTTAATTTTATGAATTTTTATGGATTTTCTATTAATTTTTGAAAATAAAAAAAATAATTGAAAATCAGGTGTCAACAGCGGGATTACCTCGAAATCAAGCCTGTCTAACCAGTCGTCGACTTCAATCTTGATGCCTCGAGCAATACCGATAGCTGGTATATCATCTGCGTTGATTGGTTTGTACTAACGATCGGATGGATCGATGCGAAGTTTCAGCCACTTCACTGCCTCGCTCGAGAGGAATATGTATGTCGCCCCTGTGTCCACCAAGGCCTGGAGAGTCTTCCCATACACCTTGACGTCCATGAAGTATAGAGTTTGCACACTCAGGGATGGTTTGGGAGGTGAGCCAGGATGCACGGTGTTGATCTTCTGGATCGTACCGAGTCGCACTTCCTTCGGTTCCTCTTTTTTCTGCTCCTCCTCCTTACCTTCTTTGGTAGTAACGGAGTATAGTATTTTGCCTTGGTTTTCCTTTGGACAAAACTGTGTCTAGTGGCCGCCTTTGCAGATTGCACATGGCTGCAAAGGAGGATGCTTAAACCTGTTCTCCTGGTTGATGTAGTTTTGGGGTCAGCTTCCCCGTTGTTGGTAGGAAGGTCTGGACGAACCTTCCCCCCAGCTTCTTTCTCTTTCGCCATGGTCTTTTCTACCACGGTAGGAATCGACTTCTTCAACCCTGTACTCCTCTCCTCGATCGGACTTCCATCCGCTGCCCTTGTACTTGGACAGATCGGCCTTGCTGAAGTCGGCCAGCGATTCGGCCACAGAGATAGCTTTTGTGATGCTCTTCACATCCCATCGCCTTAACTCGAGCTGCGTCCATGGCTTGAGTCCATCCATGAATGCTCCGAGTGCCTCCTCCTCACCAAGATTGGGGATTTGGAGTTTAAACTCAGAAAACGCCTTCACGTACTCCTGGATCGATCCTTTCTACTCTAAGCGATGCAGCTTGTTGCGAGCTTCTTGGGGAGCATGCTCAGGGTAGAAGTGATTTCTGAGCTCTTGAACAAACTAGTCCTATGTTTCTATGTAATCGGATGAGCATTTCCTCGCCTCATTGATCATGAATCGCCACCATAACATACCGTTATCAGCGAGATACAATGAAGCAATTCGTACCTTAGCTATGTCATCGCTGATACCCATAGCCAAGAAGTACCGCTCCATGCTCCAGAGGTAGTTATCCACCTCCACTGCTAATCGTTCGCCTTTAAAATCCTTCGGCCTCAGCACGTCGATCCTTGGCGCGTTTTGTGTAGTGGTTGCACCACTTGCGATGCTGGTTTTGCACAAGACCAACTAGTCTTGAGCCCTTAGATCTCCACCTTCAGCGCCTCAATCTTGGCTTAGTGGGACATTACGTTTTCTTGGACATCCAGCTTCAAGGCTTCGATTGATGCCTCGAGAGCTTCGTCTTTCATTTGGAGCGGACCGATCGCTCCATTCATCACGAGGGAGAAGTCGTCGCAAAGCGTTCTATCAACTTCAGCGATCCATCAACTTTAACGATCCGATCCTTGACGTCGTCAAATCCATCGACCAGCTCCATCATCGTAGCTCGCATCTTCGAGAACTTTTCGTTGAGCGCGGTTAACGCTTCCGCTGACTCTTCACGTCGTCTCGATCTTCCACGTCTTTCCCGTGGCACTATTTCTTGTGGGTTTTCTGCCTCTACAATGTTGGTTTGAACTTCTTCTACGTTGGTCATATTCTCAACCAGCTTGATGTTCTACGATCTCACGAATGGTCGTCTATACAGGGCTGCTCTGAAACCACTTGTCACGGGCCGATTGCAGAAGGTCGACTCGTGCGGCGACTTAGGCATCCTTGGATCGTTGGAGCGCCCAAGCTAAGCCTTTTCTAATCCCGGATCGCATAGAGAGAGAGAGAGACACTGGGAGAAGGCTTTGATTTCTCTTTCGGTTTTCTGTCGGTTGATTGAAATGAGAAGGAGAACGTCTCTTTATATAGTAGAGGGCCTCGGATTACAACCGTTGGATCTCTTTTAGATCTGATAGCTCAAATTTAGTCTACCGACTCCCTAACCACCGTCATAAGTATAGAACATTCCAGAAACTATGGATATTTACAAGATTACCCCTCTCCGGAGTATTCTAGAAACTCTAGTAGAAAACCCTAGAAAAACCCTAGGGGACCCAAACACAGCAGGTCTAGGGGATCTTCTAGGCCAGATGGACGACCAGTTGAGGCACGAAGATCTCGGCCCATGTCATATGTATGTTAGTATTATCCCCTCTTTCAAACTTACTATAGTTTATATTCGAGAGAATGTCTGAAACACTTCTTTTCAACTTTAAATCTAAAATTTTCTTTCGTTTAATCCCTCTCTTAAAAAAACCATTCGAAAAAGCCAAAAAATTGGCATATTATGATGTGGCTAGCAACGACACCTAGAGGGGGGGTGAATAGGTGCTTCTGAAAATTTTGAAATTTAAATGCAAGCAGGCGCAGAAGCGATGTATTGAATGTAACAGAACAAATATGCACGAAATAAAGGAGTTCAGAAGGAGAATTGTGCACACAGATTTATAGTGGTCGGCTATAGTAAGCCTACGTCCACTTTCCCACGATGACAGCCGATTGGCTGGATTTCACTATAATGATCACAAGGTTACAATGAACTTCTTTCAACTCACTGATAAGAGTATTTCCACGAGAAGTTAAAAATTATTTTCTCAACAGTTTGCTCGACTTTTCTATATCTCACGTTCTCTCTTTACTTCGAATACCAACACCCTCCTTTTATATCCCTTTCACCTTAAACTAGCCGTTGTCAAGGTACTCAACGGGATCACTCATCAATCTTCAATCAGCCTTGATTAAGCGAGATCAACTTGGAAAGATGCTAGGTAGTCGTTGAAGAAAGATTCTGGTAATCTTTAGATTTGGTCACCCATACAACTAAATCTTCAGTTTCCATTTACGTGAGATGTTGAATCTTCTTGAAAGAGGGAAAGAAAGATAATGTCCAATCAAGGATTTTGTCCCAATAAAAATGGACAATCATCCTGTAGATCGAATCCTTTCATTTCCCGTATTTTCCGAAATCAATATGACTCTTTGTCAATCGTGGGTCTTCTTAGTCCAGCTGCAGAATCTGAATCCATTCAGAAACAGCTTTCAAACCATGTGAGGTCTCTGAATCTGATTCGATATTACACTGTGAATCTGAGCTCTTAAAGCTCCCGCTGGTGACGTCTTACACGAGTCTTCTTGAAGTCTTCCAAGGTAATGCTGTCCTCCATCTGAATCTATTTGAGGCAGTAAAACACTTCATCTGAATTACTCAGACGCAGACTCCTCCTTCTGATTCCTTTAGAGGCACAAGCATAGTTCCTCCTTCTGACCATTCAGAAGTACTATGGTGACGACTCTTCCTTGAGTTTGAACGCCAGTTGTGGGATATTCAACGCTCTTTTCACATCGTGATTTTCTGCAAGGAAGATATACTTCCATTAACTAGATTTCTTAAAAACGAGTTTTGTCAGAATCAAAATTCTTGGCGGGATAATTTCCTCAACATATTAAACTCGTTGCGGCTATGCTAATCCAAGAAACACACTTTCCATACCACTGCTAGAGGTGTCAAAATGGGTATAGAAAGCCATATTATAATAAACAAGTATCGTATGATTTGATTAGATATAGAATTGTTTAAGAAATACGGGTCGAGCATGGATCGTGTCGGTTATGGGTCATTGAATTTGCATTGGATGAATATTGGTTAAAATTGGTTAAATGGGTCAATATAGATCGGACCATATTCGACCCGACCTATTTTTGACACTTTTAACCATTGCATTGAGATTGAGCGAATTATCGGTGTTTAGCCTCAAAATGCGGTAATTTTTTTTTCTATTTTCCTAATTAGCAAGTTCTTTTTGGCCACATTCTGGTAATTTTTGTTCATCGTCGTAACGTACTTCATAATGAACACAAAAAGAACTTGTTAATCATGTTTCATGACTTAAGATGAAACCTCCTTGTCACCCCATACAAAAAGCTGAAGTTTCAAGAAATTATTAAAAGATGGATCTCTGTGTTATTTTAATATTTATTTATTATCATTTTCTATTATATATTCATAAATTATTCTATCATTAAAAAAGGGTCCCTAATTATTTATTCCGTAGACGTGAGAAAAATGTGTCGTGGTGGAGTCAAATCACGCGAAACGAACATCAGTTTTTGTCCAGCGTGCTGCATGAACCTGGTTTCAATTTCCATTATCCCCAAGCCCAAGGTTTTTGTAAATACGGAACATTTTCGATTCTATTCCTAATTCGCCTTCTGTACGTTTTATTGCCTGGCCGTACCGTCAAGGTTTCCTTTCGATCTAAAGGGTTTGCCGGTTCAATTTCTCTTCCGGGTGGGCAAAATCCGATCAATTTCAGAAAAAAAATACGGAAAAAAGTCCTAAACATATTACCTTCGAACCAATTCGGTCATAAATATTTTAATTGGATCAATTTTAATCCTAAACTTTTTCACATTAATTCAGTTGAGAGATATATCACGTGGCATGACTAACACTAGCGACAACTTTTTTTTTTTACGATTTCTAATAAATTTTGAAAATTTAGCTTTTTTCTTCCTTTTCTTAACGGGGCATGGGCCATGGCAAATGAGGGTTGGCCTCCGTGAGCGGGGGCAAGTGCAGGTGAGATCGGCCCTTGCCAAAAGCGGCACACGCCATGAGAAAAAAAAAGAAGGAAAAAAATCAAAAAAATTAAAATAAAAATCTCCACATCAGCACCAAGAATGCTGTGTAAAGCGCCCGACATCTGCATAAGCAATTCTCAGCTTAAATTGGCTGAATAGACTCGATTAGTATAAATGCGAAAATATATATGACTAAATTTATCCAATTAAAAGATTTATAATTAAATTAGTAACAATGTAGATGCATAATAATTTCGATTCTACTTCTCCTTTCGTTTCAAGTCACGAATTAACTCTTGACCGTACTTTCAAGGCCTCAATAGAGATTATTAGTGTCCATACGACTCTTTTTCTTCTTCTTCTTTTTATGGGTCGGTGATTTTGTGGGTCGGTGATGTGTATGATCATCGAGCCCCATTTTAACTGCTGGGCGCACCCACACGTTGCATTGTGGGTAACGAAAATGACTCATCAATCCACATTCCGCGTCGCTCTCCAGAGAGTGCCGATCTAGTAGCTTGGCCTGATCCTAACCTCAAACCTTTTGGGGTTCCTAACGTGACAAAGTGCTAAGGAGCCATTGTCCATTCTTGCTTTCTTCATTTATTTCCCTCCTCCTTTTTACCCTTGGATGAAATGTTCTTACATGGCGCGGGACCCACGTACTTCAGTGATCGGGGTGCGGCGGGTCCGATCACGTGTCGGGCGCGTGCAAGACTTGCTCCTTCGCAAAAGTAAAGACCTCGTTCCGAGCGACTGGTGAACATGAAAACACGGTTCTTGTGCCCGGAGAAGCTCGGTGTCGCTTGATTCTTGTTCGAAACAACATTTGAACCGAGCCGCGAGAAAACGTGGCTTTGTTGATCTTCTAAAGCCGTCGCGGACGATCCATCTTGCATCAAATCGAAGAGATGGACCTAATTTGACCGACTAATGCTCATTGATTATGAAGAAATTATTGTGGCAACTTCGATTTTTTTGGGGGTATGATGGCGACTTCTTGAGTTTAAATACTCGTAGAAATATGGAAAGCTCGTGCCAACATTGAAATTCCTACAAATGATCATGCGTGTGTACTAGGGTTTGTTAAGGTTGTCTCTTTTTGGATTTGAGCAAATCTTTAAACTATTTCTTCTGGACTTTGGAAAGTAAGACTCACGAGTATTTCCAAGACGAAAGAAAGACAAATATTTTCTCTCAACTTGTGGAGTTAGGTTAGAAAGATATGTTCCATGTCATCTTCGGATGGCTACCGCCGGATAGGCTCGAATAGTAGCAACCCGTATCTAGAGTGAGTAATTGGAGTTTCGGCTTCTACGTTATTAGCACTGTACTTTGCACAGCCGCTTGTAACCAGCTTGCTGACAGCGTACCCCCAGTCACAAGCAACTGTGTAGAGCTCGTGCCAACATTGAAATTTCTACGAATGGTCACACGTGTATATTAGGGTTTGTTAAGGTTGTCTCTTTCAGACATAAGCAAATCTTCAAACTACTTTGTCTGAACTTTGGAAAGTAAAATTTGAGGGTATTCCTCGGGATGAATAGAAGAAAAATATTTTCTCTCAACTTGTGGGGTTAGGTTAAGAAGGTAAATTCTATATCATCTTCGAATGACTACAGCTAGGTAGGCTCAAACAGTAACGACCTGTGCCTAGAGTGAGTAATCAGAGTTTCAACTCCTGCGTTGTCGACACTGTACTTTGTATAGTTGTTCGTAACCATCTTGCTGACAGTGTGCCCTTGATTACAAGCAAATGTGAATAATTTGTGCCAACATTGAAATTCCTGCTAATGGTCATGCGTGTGTACTAGGGTTTGCTAAGGTTGTCTCTTTTTGGATATGAGCAAGTCTTTAAACTACTTCGTATGAACTTTGGGAAGTAAAATTCGAGGATATTTCCTTGGATGAAGGGAAGGAAAATATTTTCTCTCAACTCGTGGGGTTAGATTAAGAAGATAATTCCAACTCATCTTTGGATGATTACCGCCGAATAAGCTCGAATAGTAACGACCAGTGCCTCGAGTGAGTAAACAGAGTTTCGGATCCTATATTGTCGGCACTGTACTTTGCACGGTTGCTTGTAACCAACTTGCCGATAGCGTGCCCTTGGTTACAAGCAACTGTGGTGAGCTGGTGCCAACATTGAAATTCCTACTAATGGTCGCGCGTGTGTACTAGGATTTGTTAAGGTTGTCTCTTTCCCACTTTCCTTTTTTTTTTCCCCATAAGAAAACAACAATTGTAAACCCCATGACAAACTTGAAACGACACCGTATCTCAACGATCAAGCAACTACAGTAGTCTTTTTGATCAAAACTACAAATTTTGCCCCAAAAGCGGCGATCGTACAAAGCGAGCCTCGCACCGAATTCTTCTTAAAATAATTTTGATTTTTTACCCACCACACCACTAAGGAAAAAGCAGAGCACTAACCCTAAGTTAAAGGCGGAGTTTACTAATAACGTGGCAAACAAAATGACAATTATTTAGGAAAAAGTTCAAATGATGACTTCAAATACCTAATCTTCTCAAATAAAAATATAAAATAAATCTTATTTTAAATAAAAATATGAAATAATCTCATTATTTCAAAAATGAATCCAAAATATTCTCATTTTTCGCTTGGCTTTTTGTCAGTGGCCAAACACCTGTGAGGGTAGGCGAGGCCACCCTCATTGGCCACAATCGGGCGAGCTAAGGTTGGCCTTTGCCTAAAATAGTTAAGGGCTGTCCTCGCTGGTCATTGCCTGAGATTGGTCACAATGAGGATTTGGGGCCAAAAAACAAAGGAAAAATGAAAATAAAAAAGGAAGAAATGAAAAAAAAATAAATGACGAAAATGTTTTCTTAAACATTTTAAGTCTTTATTTGAAAATTTTTTAATTATTTATTAATAAATTCAATTAAGTCATAAAATCCAAAAAAAAATAGTGGGATTGAGAGTATTACAGGGGAAAATTAATTATTCAAAATAGGATAATTCGAAAAAAAAATTTGTAACCAAAAAGCAGAGCTCGATAGGGATTGAGCACTTCTCTGCTCTCTCGGCTATAAATATCTCACCAAGCCGACGGTTTTCAGACTAAAGCAGAGCACTCCTCTGCTCTCCAGTTCTGTTTCAAGTGCTCGTCGGGAGCGTCTCGCCAAATCTCTCCGGAACCGGAGGATTTTCACTGCGTTCGTCACGAAATCCAACAGAGAAGAAGCGAGAGAGAGAGAGAGAGGAGGAAATGGATACTTACGCTCTGCACCTGGCCATGGCGGCTCTGGTCGGGGCGTCGTTCGTCGCGGTCTCGGCCTATTACATGCACAGGAAAACCCTAAATCAGTTGCTGGAGTTCGCGAAGACGGTGGAGCGGGAGAGGGAGAGGGACGACGACTCGGAGGGGGAGTCGCCTCAGCACCCGAGGAGGCGCCGCGGCGGCGGCTCGCGGCGCAGGGGGGGCGGGTACCGACGGGCGTCGGCGTCGCTGCCGGACGTCACTGCTATGTCCGGCGGCGGGGTGGACGGGGACGAGAGGTGCAACGCGATTGCGCTGGACGGGATTCCGGCCGGATTGCCGAGGCTCCAGACTCTCCATGAAGGTATGACTGATTGTTGGTTTTTCGCCGTGAGAAACATTTGCCTCTGCTGTTCTATGAATCTCTTCCTTTTTGCGGATGTGTGCGCAATTGACGCACCTTTTTTTTTTTTTTGCCTGCTAATGATGTCGGTTACTTCTTTTTGATAAAAAGGCGATTATCAAATGAACGCCTCAATCCTTGCGTGTTTGCTTTTTGTGCGTCAGTTTACACTCGTATTGGTTTAGGATAGGAAGAATGGTGGGCTGAGACCGATTAATTAGGAATTTACTGTTGGATTATAATCTGTTCTGAGCCAACTGATGCAGTAACGAATTGTTTAGAGCTAATGGTTTACTACCGGAACAAATGCTTGGCAGTGTACGTATAATGGCAAATACGATACCTGTTAAGGTTTACTAATTTCTACTTGTTCTTGTTCTATTCGGCTGCAATGGTATATCAATTTGCTTTCAACTTTTTGGTTGCTGTTCTTGTGCTTTTCTATTGGCATGGTACAAGCATGCTGCCTGAGATTGGATGGCATATCCTGTTTGGAAGCTGTGGATGTCGTGTACAATTCGTGCGAGCGTTATGTATAATACTTAAGCATATCCCAACAGCGAGAAACTTGTGTATCATCTGCCATAGAGGGTTCAGATATAATTAGGAAATAATAAAGTCCCAAGCCTTTGCTGTCAGCAGATCTCAATGAGGCTTTATGTATCAATGATCCTGTTTTGTCTAGTGGCTTCCCCTTAGGTGTCTACACTGACTGCTCTTCTTTAATCTAAACCACCTTTCTGCTGGTTTACTTTGCACTTTCGAGGGGAGGAGGGACTCAAGCCTGTATCATTTTATACATTTGATCCATGTAGTCAACTCTTTTATGGAGGCGTTCTTTGTCTTATAAGGTTTCGTATGCCCATTTTAACATGCTGTTCTATAATGGTATCATATCTTCTCACGTTCTCTAGCTCATATTAACTCATTACATCTCCAAAACCGAGGATTTTAGAAGTTGGATCCCAAGAAAAGTGTAAAGTAGCTAGCTGAACCAATGTTTTATGGTTTGGCATTTTGGTATTGTTCTAGTTTGTTTTATGAACTGAAGATGGTGTAACAAAAGCAACCAAAAATATGTGTCCATTCTGGTTTGGTTGCTTCGTTCAAATTAATAAGGGAAAAGGATGTGCATGGCAAGTGTATTGTGAGCAGTTGGAGAAGATTTTAACAGAATTATGGAAGTCAATCTGCGGTCGTCTTCCTCAAGTCATTCTCATGGAGGCAGCACTCTTCTCATTGGATGAATGAGAGCGAGACTATATCAAACCATGAAATCCCAGTACAGATGTTCTGGAATACATGTGGAAGCTCACGATTGGTTCTGTGCTTAGTGTACATTTATTTGTACATCAAAATCCGTCGTTCATTTTTCCTTCTTTACTTGGGATTTCTTCTGAAATCCCATTGCTGTGGCTGGCCATCGGTAAGTTTACTCCATCACTTCTGTTTCAGGAAAATCAGCTCCACTTTCTTCTTCAGTGAGGAGAGTCGGGAGTCTTATTAGACCAACTTCTCCGAAGTCTCCTGTTGCTAGCGGTAGTAACATTGAGAGCGTGGAAGGATCAGATGATGAAGATAACATGACTGACAATACTAAACTAGATACGGCTTATCTCCATACGAATGGGAATGCTGTGAGTTCTCCTTGTACTTGTGGACGAGTGCTTATTTACTTCCATTTTTGAATTTACACTTGTATCTGGTGTCATTAGATTTCTCATTGAGTTAACAGATGCCCATTGCTGATGGTGAAATTGGAAGTGTTGGAATGAGTATTTATTTTTCCATCTCCAGAATTTGCATTCTTCCTTCGTGCTAAGAGGACCTTGTCACCAAAAGAGACTCTTATCAGGAATAAGAATTCAATGTTGCTCATTTTGCGCGCTTTATTATCTTATATGTCGTCAAAGGTTGTCCTCGATGATCAGAGCTCTCAGATTTTGTATAAAATGTCATCATTGCAGGGACCAGATAATAAAAGCATGTTGCCAAATGGTGAGCAAATGCCCATAGCGTCAAGCATGATTAGGTCTCATAGTGTATCTGGAGACCTGCATGGTGTTCCGCCAGATCCTATTGCTGCTGATATATTGAGGAAGGAGCCAGAGCATGAGACTTTTGTACGGCTTAATATCAGTCCAAATGGTATCTTCTTTATACTTTATTAAAACATCTCGTGGTGATCTTGTTGCTTCTCAACTTCTGATCATAAGAGAACTCAGTTGGCTAGGAACTTGTATGCTAGGATAAAAAAGTTCATCAAGATTAGCGTCTAGAACAACTCATAAAAACTTTTTAACACAATCAATTGAAAAAGTCCTTCCAAGACTTCCTTGCTTATCAAGAAGGGTTCCTCGTATTGTCACACATCATATGGTAAATTGGATTTCATTAAATCGCTTTGAGTACTCACATTGATGGAGGCATTTGCAATGCCCTTCTATTCCACGTTTTAATTTCAGCCAGTTTCTGTGTCTTTACAAAACTTCTGCCTATCCAAGGGATGTTGCTATTGCCATTTGACATGCCAATGACATGTTCTCTCCATTCTGGTAATTGTTTTCTATTTTCCCTTTTTTCTCCTGAAAGTTGATGGAATCTGGAGGCGTAGCTCCTGTTTTGTGATCTGAAGATGTCACTTGTTACTTCAGAAGTGCATCATTTATTGCAGTGGCTGTCCGGCACTCTTAACAGTTACAATCTATATGACTTTGCACTCGATGAGAAATCTGTGATACTGAGGGGGACTATGAGGTGAAAGCACATTTTATGGACTGGAGTAGTTAGTACTTTAGTAATTTTTGACGAGTCAAGGTTGGAGCATTAGTCTATAAGCCAATAGCCACCATTGATTGTACTGCTAGAGATGTATTTTGGGTCATTGAGTCATTGGAATGCAGTAATAGTTTTGTAGACAAGGAATCTGCACATGGAATGTTATCGGTGGTGGTTTAAATTTTTCAACCATTTCATTTTTGTTGTTGCCAGAGGAGCCAGCAGGTGATGCAGTTGAGTCCTATAAACGCATTCGAGAATGCCTTGCATTACGGGAGCGGTATGTATATAGGGAATCAATTGCTCCATGGGAAAAGGAAGTCATATCTGACCCCAGCACACCTAAGCCTAATCCTGAGCCGTTTTCTTACACTTCAGAGGGAAAATCTGATGTGAGCCACCAAACAGATGTGAATTTTACAATATGGTTACCCTTTGTTTATTCAATGGAGAAGAAGCTTATTGACTTGTTCCATGATGTTTGTTTTTGCTTCAGCATTATTTTAAAATGCAAGATGGAGTCATTCATGTCTACCCGAATGAAGAATGTGAGAGTTTCTCATTGCTATTGATTTTATTGTTTCCATGAGGAAAACTCTCTATTACTACCTCTTTGGAGACTTTCCTTCCGTTGAGAATTCACACATGTTTGATCTCTTTTCTTCCTCAGCAAAGGAAGAGCTTTTCCCTGTTTCCGATGCAACAGCCTTCTTCACAGATTTACACTCCATACTCCAAGTTATAGCATTAGGAAATGTCAGAACTTTGTGCCATCATCGGCTAGTTCTTCTAGAGCAAGTATGTCATTCTCCTTTTACATTTGGTGATTTCTCTCCCAAAAAGCTCTAACAATCATTAGTTTTCCAACTAACTTTTACTTGGGTTCTGTGCAGAAATTTAATCTTCACTTGATGCTTAATGCGGACAGGGAATTTCTCGGTCAGAAAAGTGCTCCACACCGCGACTTTTATAATGTCAGAAAAGTTGATACTCATGTTCATCATTCGGCATGCATGAACCAGAAACATCTTTTAAGATTCATAAAGTCAAAGTTGAGGAAAGAGCCAGATGAGGTATCAATTTGTTGTCATGTCTTATAATGTTGGTGCTCTGCATGAGTAGATATCCTTGAGCATGTGCGGTACGTCTTTGGTGGAAACAGATTTGAAAATTGTGCCGCACCATGATTTGATTCAGATTTACCTAGGTGACTGGTGGAATGATCTAGATTGTGATTTTAGAAAGCTGGCTTCTCATTATGGAACCTTTAAAGCTTGCGGCATTTAGTGAATTTTTACATACCACTTGTGTTTGAACAAATTGATATCAGTAATGACTCCCATCTACAAACAGAAGATAATTATCTGGTTGCATAAATTAGGCAATTCTTCCTGTATACATGCATGCCATCTGTAAAGTCTTTGTAAGTGTAGATCTTTGAGGTCAGCAAGTTACTTGGTTGTGTAAAGTACTGGATATCGACAAGCCCTAGGGATAGGGAAAGATATTCTCTACTGGGGTACATTACTGTGCCAAAATGTGAGGGAAATTGCTGTTCTAAAGTCAGATGCGTTCATGTCTTTGGATGGTCTTCTTGATTCTGTATTGCTATCTACGTAGAACAATTGATATTATACCAATAAGAGGAGAAATTTTTATTATTGAGCTTATTATTTAGTAGGAGGAGGAAATTAGAAGTTTCCTTAAAGTGATTACTTGGGAATAAGACTTGATCAATAAGCATGGAATGTCAAGTGACTGGCTGTCTTTTTTGTTTTCAGGTTGTAATTTTCCGTGATGGGACATATCTTACCTTAAAAGAAGTTTTTGAGAGCTTAGATTTATCAGGGTAATGAATTTCTTCTCCTGCTCTTGTAAGTCCATCTGAAATTGGTTCATATAATCTTAAAGTTCAGGTATAATCCTCCTCTCTTGTTTTTTTTTTACTAGGTATGACCTGAATGTTGATCTTCTGGATGTTCATGCTGACAAGAGCACATTCCATCGCTTTGATAAGTTTAATCTCAAGTATAACCCTTGTGGTCAAAGTCGGCTCCGAGAGATATTCCTAAAACAGGATAACCTCATTCAAGGTATGAGCGATATGATCATGTGAGGCCAAAGTGCTAGATTCTTGTTGGCAAAGAACTACTTAAAATAGCTCTTATAGATAGGTATTTTCTTTGGATATATTATGAAGGATTTTATTAAAGGAGAAAATCTAGTACATTAGAAATGTGCAAGAGTAGAAGGAGAGAACAAACAAACAAAAGTGCAACGTCACAATACTAGACAGAATTGAAGCAAGATGACCAAAGTCGAATCAATGAGGGGACAAAACAGAAATGATTAGCTCGAGCAATTTTTTTGTTATGGTCTTTTCAAATGCACCGCATCAGACAAAGCGGTTAAACATTTTAAGATTTGTTGGAGATTTGAGTACTGTCTATAGGCACTTCTTTAGTTACACATCTGGAGGCATTTCCTGGCATTATCCAAAACACTTTTGGTAAGCTGAAGATATAATTCCATGAGTTGAGGGAGTTCAGACAAAGGAAAAGATGATCAACAGATACATCCAAAGTTTGCACATACAATACCAATCCTTGAGGATGAAATATCGCTTTTAATCTATGCTACAATCCAACAGAGGAAAGAAATCTTGTAAAGATTATGGAGCTAGATTGCTTTTGAGGGGAAAAGGGCGAAGGGAGAAACCTCTAATATGTTTATCAGTGAACATTTTTCTAGCTCCTTGATATCACACCATCTTGTCCTAAAAAAAAACCACGGACATCTTTTTGAATAAAAAAGACCTAGGTAGGAATAAATTGATGATAGCTTCTGATCAGTAATAGCTCCTATGAAAATTTGATCCAAATGAATGGAATCACCCTCCAAAATGAGCATGCTAGGATTGGACTTTTAAATTTTTCACTTTTACTTTTCTTCTTATGTTTAATAGTGTTTAAAATTTAGCATTACTAAAGAAAATAAACTAGGAAAAAGAGATTTAAGAGGTGCTTTGCTACACCGGATGTCAAGCCAGAAACACACTTCTGTTTTCTCGAATATCAAACTTAATCCGTTGTATGAGCTCCCTTTTCTTAGGAATTGCCCAACACCAAATCCCATAAGTTGAAGAGACTTCCTTGGTGCGCCAACCATATATATATGTATATGGAATTTTTTATTTGTTGCATGTTATGGGAATGGGTTGACCTACATTGAGACCTTCAGCACTTTGTGGAAGTTGACTGAAGTGCAAATAATACAATATTCATTATGTGTTCAAGAAACATATACGTGACTGTAAATGTGTTTGAGCAGCTAATGTAGTAATCGTCTTCACGAGTTCATTTGGGAAGGATTTTTCACAGGAAAAAAATGCTGCATTCTAAGAGAAGCTTCAAATTCAAGATGAAACCAGAGCATAAGGGATAGTCTTACCAACCAAATTATCATGAACTAAGTTGTCCTATTTTAGAAAGTTTAAGGTAATAAATAAACTGCACAATCCATCATGACATAGAATTGAACGAAATGGTGCAAAATGATTCATGCCATCCACCTCAATCAGCAGGATGAAACTTGATTTTTCCATTTTACTTGTAAAAAAACCTATGGTAGTGTGTGTGTTTTTTTAGTTTTGGTTCAGATGGGGAAAATTGAACAGGAGTGATACCGGGTGGATCAGAGATTTATAAGGAAACTTAAATGGGAAAAAGGGATACTCACCACCCAAGGAATCAACCCTAGGATACAGGGTATATAACTCACCTCTCAATGGAATCCACCAAAGAGATAGAGTTTTGGCAATACTTTAATCGGAGAAATGGATTAGATCAACTCTGAAATTTTAGTTATTAAAATACTCCCTCAAGGAAACCTTAAGAGTTTTGAATAGACTCAATTTGGAACAACATTTAAAGCATATGCATTCTCTCTCTTTAGTTTCCCAGTCAAGACCAGCAATCCCTAGACAAAAGAACAAATGATTGATTTTTAACAATTCACATTAACAACATTATATCATCAACAAATCAATATATTCATGATTGCAAAAAGAAAAATGATATTCAACTTTGAAACATGGTTTTACTTAGAATAAAAGCTTCTTTTTTTAAAATTTTTACTGATTCAAAAGGATGCAGGAGATAACTAATTTCTTTTTGGAAACTTAGATAAATGTGGCATGTGAAGGAGAAAGATAGGTAGTTTATTCTTAATGTTAATTGTAAATGTTGAACCAAATCTTCTGATCTAAGGTAAGTTTGGTCAGTTGACATAAAATGATATGTTTTAGCCAAAAAGGCTGCTGCCCTGTTGCAAACTAATTTTATCATCTCTTTATGCTGGATAGGTCGTTTCCTTGCTGAGCTGACGAAACAAGTATTTTCTGACCTTGAAGCAAGTAAATATCAGGTGAATCTCTCCTTCCTTTCGAGATATATCTTTTCATAGTATATCTTAGATTTGAGTCTTCATGGATCTTTGGTTCTATTGTGGCCAGAAGAAAATTACAATTTGGATGCTGCTTCACTGTCCCTCCTTTCCCCTCTTTCTGAGAAGGCAGACATGCAGTCACTCTGTCCCTCGCTCATGCACCCCGACATGCACATATCCATTCACGCATATGCTAAATTTTTCTTTTGTGATCCTTTTCCTTGCCAATGCATTCACATATGCACATCCACGCCTATTAACCCAGCCACTCAGACCGATTCTTCACTTTTGTATTTCCCATGACTTGCATAATGGCCCTTTTCCTCTTATGTTGGCTTTGCTTCATATCATGGTGCATCTTGGATGGCTAAACATGCTCTCTTTTTTTTTCTTTTTTTAAATCTTGCAGATGGCTGAGTACAGGTTATCTATATACGGTAGAAAAATGAGTGAATGGGATCAATTGGCTAGCTGGATAGTGAACAATGAATTATACAGCGAGAATGTTATATGGTTAATTCAGGTAGTTTTCTTCACTTCGATGCCAACTTTCATTTTGAATTGTCTTTCCATTCTTGCTGGTATTATTTTGTCTTTCAAAAATTGTAGATTTTCTCTGTCACTGGGCCAGTGAATGGGGACCTTTTTGACATCTTATGTTTACCTTTTCTGGACAGTATTACCTTTCGTGTGTTTGATCCCACTTGTCAATACTATATGACATATTGTCATTTTACCTTTGTTGTGTTTAGTCCCACTTGTGAATACTAAATGATACCATGGCCTTGGTAAATGTCGAGCTTGCTTTGGACCGTAGAAGGTAAATGTTGGTACAAGAATTAGTTTTATGATGGGTATGGAAAGAAAAATTAAGAACGGTAACAGTGTATTGTTTCTTAGAAGTACTGTTGCTTTACATGGTTATCGAAAGTTGTGTGGGCCTTTGAACTTCCTTTTTTGTTGACGTTAATGGGGGCTTATCTTCACTTCCTAATTTTCATTCCAGCTTCCACGGCTGTACAACGTGTACAAAGAAATGGGAATTGTGACATGTTTTCAGAACATCCTTGACAATGTTTTCATACCCCTCTTTGAGGTCACAATTGATCCAGATTCACATCCACAGCTACATGTTTTCCTTAAACAGGTACAGTAGGTGTATGTGTTTTACTGAATTTGGTGTGGAAGTTACCTGAATTTCCTCCGGTTATGCTGATACTCCTTTAGGCACTCACTGAACTTATCCCTCTTAGGTTGTTGGCTTGGATTTGGTGGATGATGAAAGCAAGCCTGAAAGGCGCCCCACAAAACATATGCCCACACCTGCTCAATGGACTAATGTATTCAATCCAGCATTTTCATACTATGCTTACTATTGTTATGCAAATCTCTACACCTTGAACAAGGTTTGTACACATTTTCTTTTTAAGATAACATTCTTAAGGAAACTGTGGTTCTCTTTTTTCGTTATGTTTTCGTTACTCTTACTTTGATAAGAGAAAAGAATGATAAAAACAACTGCACTTCTTTGCTAGAGCCGTGATTCACAGGATTAGCTGCAAAGAAATAAGTGTGAAATGTTCATTGGGAGCTCATTAGGGAATTATGTGGAGATTTTGACGCATTTCTTCTAAATGGTCATCTAAAGCTTACTCTGCAGAATGATAGTTGGTTCATGAACTAAGAAGAAGATTTCATCATACTTTCCTCATTTAAGACACCACAATGCTTTTGGTGGTGACTCAATTATTATTTGTAGAATTACCCTTTTTTATTTTTTCAGTTGTTATGGACTTATGTCTCTTAGGAGTTCTTTCAACAATGTACATTAGAGCTGGTAATATGAGCTTTGATAATTTTCATTATCTAGACTCTCTGTCATGCTCTTTTTGTTGAGCTATTGTTTTTCAATTTTTCCTCAACTTGGCAAATTTTAAAGATCAAAAGTTTGTTGATTTTTGGTCTCAAGTGCTGACCAGCTACACCTTTTTTCCAGCTTCGGGAGTTGAAGGGAATGACAACTATAAGATTTCGACCACATTCCGGAGAGGTACTCATGGAAGCACCATTCTGACTGTTTCCAAACGCATCTTCTACATACCTTACTTATGCTAATATTTGTAGGCTGGTGACATTGATCACCTCGCTGCGACATTTCTCACTTCTCACAACATTGCACACGGGATCAATTTGAGAAAGTCTCCTGTACTCCAGTATCTGTATTACCTTGCACAAGTGAGTAGCATTCAGTTAAAATTTATCTGCCAATACTGTTTATTTATTACCATCATCTGCCGATACTAAATTTGTGGGTGATGTGTTTCACTGGTATTTCTTCAGATCGGTCTGGCCATGTCTCCTTTGAGCAACAATTCTTTATTTCTAGACTATCACAGGAATCCTTTTCAACTATTTTTCCTAAGGGGTTTAAATGTGTCTCTTTCAACGGACGATCCACTTCAGATCCACCTCACTAAAGAACCTTTGGTTGAAGAGTACAGCATAGCTGCATCAGTGAGTTCTCTTGACCTTTTCCATACCCTCTCTTTGAACTTCATGATCTTGTGAAGGTAATTGTGCTTGTGAGTGTTGAAATCATACTAATGCGTCTTTTTTTTATTTGCAGGTTTGGAAATTGAGTTCGTGTGATCTGTGTGAAATTGCTCGAAATTCTGTTCTGCAGTCAGGTTTCTCGCATGCTTTAAAGGTACGTGCAAATGCAGATTTATCAAACTTACAGACATTAAACTAACTGCAAGCAGGCTTAGAGTAGTCTGTATTGATTCAGTCCTACATAAGTTCAAGGAGTGTCTCTATTACTTCTTTAATCGCCAGGGTCATTCCTTTTAGGGACATTTAATATTTCCAAGTTATTATCCATTATATTCTCAGTTGACTTGGTGTTCTGCAGCATGGGATATACGTTGTTTTTAATGATGGAAAATGTGACATGTTTGTAAGTTGCATCTGATTCAGATGGGTCAAATTTGATCTCAGCATGATGATGTCATTGTTTATTTTAGTTGTTCACTATAACTTTCGTGTTCAATGACTATGCCGAAGCTTAACTGGTCATGCTAATTCTGAATCCAGTCAGGAACTGTGAAAAATTATTTTTTTCTTATTTCTGATATCAAAAGAGCTGTACTGCTGACAAAGGACGGATGGTGACTTTATGTACTGGATGACTTTGGAGGAGTTACTCATGAATAATTGTCTGGCATTATTATTTGTTTGCTTACCCTAGTCTTTCTATGCACTCCATTCTATGAAGGCTCCTGAAGTCAGTTTGAATGTACTGCCTTCACCCTTCCGCATTAATCAGTTACTGTTGGGTGATATACTTGGTGGTGATTGCTAGGTGTCATTTGGTAATGGTGCTTGCTATTAATCCTCTGAATTTATGTTTCAGTCTCATTGGATTGGAAAAGAGTACTACAAGAGGGGACCCAGTGGAAATGATATCCACAGGACAAATGTGCCTCATATCAGGATTGAATTTCGTGATATGGTAGGGGTTTACAATATTTGCCTTTCAATGCTAGTTTTCTCCCAGTGATCCAAAAAAGCTGGTTTTTTTTTTTTTTAGAATCTATTGCTCATTTTCCACTTGTTCTCTCTCCTTTTAAAGCTACTATTTATAGTCTTGTTTAGTTGTGACAGTTGGGCACATCTATAATGTATCTGGATAGAAATTCCAAAACAAAGTAAATCAATGAAGATCTACATAGAATTTACAGTATTCTGAGGTAAATGAAAGGTATGTTTTGGGGGAACAAGGTCCAGTGGATAGACTTTTTCTTTTTCTGTCAAATGGATTTGGTTGTGGGTGTGTGTTTGGAGGGTGGAAGTTTTCCTTAGAAAGAAATCACATTAGCTCAGTAGATGAAGCTTTTAAGCTGTGGCGCCGATAAAACTTGGGAGGTTAAGGTAAAATCCCTGCTATCATGCAATTAAGAGGGTCATCTATTTGGTACTTGATTAGCATATACCAAGATGCAAGTAAGTGGAAGTTCATGCGATTGATTCCTTTGCAGATCTGGAGAGAGGAGATGCAGCAAGTTTATGGAGGCAAGGCGTTCATCCGTGAAGAACTTGACATTAAGTGATCTGAAGGGATATGATATATGTCTTGCATGAATAATAGGCACAGGATCTGGTGCATATAAGGTTGGTCTCATAATGATAGATTGTGATATCACGCAATTCGCCCATCCCCGTATTATATTTCATGTGATTTGCGGTAAATGAGCTTTCCATTCCTCTACCATTAATAGCCCGATATTCTGCAGAATTTTTACTTGCTTTAACGGTAAACCAAGAGAAATTAACCGAAATCTGTGGCTGGGCCTTGTTCATGAGGATATCGAGCTTCATGTGGTGCACATGCTGTCTTTGGAGTCTGCCAATGGAAAGGATGACCAACCTGGGAAAGATCATAGAGTCTGTAATTCTTGGCATAGGACTATTACGATTTTCTATATTACACGGGCCAAATTTTGTCCCCTCAAGTTGTCGTGTAAGATGCTGACATAAACAGCGAGATGCAATACTGATGCTTGATGAATTCGGGCATAATTGCCGTCCTTTTGGCTACAATTTGGCGTGTTAGTTTTGTCTTGCGCTCTCTCTCCAGATGTGAGCTGCTAATCATTTGATGTTTGGCAGCATTTTTTCAATTTGTCACGGATGGGCATCTTCAAGTTGCTTGAAATTCTCCCATTTGCGTCACACCGGAAGTGGATATCACTGGTGAGGATCGGATGCGATGTTACGTACCACGCCGTGGCATGGCTTGGATTTGCTGGATTGTTGCACTGCGTACAATAGATGCAGGTAATCTATACTCTCCTCCATGGTTGACTAGGGAGGCTGAGCATGGAAGCCCAGCTCACTGATTCTCTAGTGAATTGAAATCTGATTCTCAGATTTTACAATTGATGGGGACCGACCAAAACGGATTTAATCCGGTTTTTTTAGTCTGTTCAGACAGTTGAATTAGTAACTTGGACTTGGGCTTATGAATATATATATTATCTATTTCCCTTATAATTGAATAATGTAACAGATACGTACGATGTGCTAATTATAGTGAAATTCTCTATTGGATGTAACTCTAGTCTAAGGATAAATGAGGATGGACTTTTTATATTGGTTTTTCTTTCTTGCTTTTAAGCTTTGTTTTTGTTATGATTGTGCGCTAAATCCTTATAGATAGGAGATCTTTCATTTCTTTTTCATTTTATGAAGTGTGGAGGATATGATTCTCGTATTCTGCTTTGCAGTTGGTCTGATTCATATGCACCGGTGGACTTCAAAAGCTCTTATCAAGAGTTTGCAAATTGTCAACTTGTGCAACTCCCGTAATTGAAGAAAGATTTGAGTCGTTGCGTCTGGGGATCGCACACAAGTACCCATGAAGCAATGCCCGTCATTTGGCTTTTAGTTTCGATCCAGTTTTTTTTTTTTTTTTCTGGTCGGGGATTTCGATCCAGTTAAAGCAGGCGAGTTATGTCAATCAAATTCCTAACCGTGCTGCACGCACGCGTAAATGCCATTCACGGTCTCTTAAGGTTAGGATGGTAAGTGGCAATGGGAAGAAAAGAACAGATGGCTTTTGATAATTTCCCTAGTTTTTATCATAAGAATTTTTAGAATTTCGTTACAAACTATGCTTTGTCCAGACCAAAGACATCAAATACTCCTCAGCCGCAAACAAAATGCAGAACCAGTAGCAATGTCACGTCACGGACCGAGGCTTTTGTGACGCAACCAGTCGGTCGAGAAAAATAAAGAGAGATCGCTTCTAGCAACAGAAGAATGCAGGCATATTCATTCAGTACGGAAAAAGATCAAAAGGCATAAGTTCCGGAGACTTCTTTGCCCTTACAAAAGAAATGTACCCGGCGCATCAGTAGCCCCAACAATGGAGCAAACAACTCTAAAACCAAAACAGCTTCAAAGCTGCTGTTAGTATGACAGAAATTATCGAATGATGCAAGCAACATTCATTGCCATGCCTCAAAGAACCGTTCGAGTTCACCCCCATTTGCAACTCAAAAAGAATAATTTACTCCTGCTTTTTGTATCGCTTTATTTCGTTGATCACACCATCTGTAAGTGCATCAACATCGTTATTCTTGCCGAAAAATTTCACAAAATCCATATCTGGACCCATCAAGTACCTGCAAAATGGCTACAATGAGGTCCAGCAAAAATATCAACCCATTAAGCACTCCAAGAACACAGGAGGGGGCAAAGAGAGATGCAAAAGTATCAGCATTGATTATTCAACTTAAAAGAATTGAAGAAGAAGAAGATACGAAATATCATGTCACACAGAAACTCTGTTCAGATTTTACTGTATGCTGATCTCACTGCAGTAGTAACCACAGAAAAATGAAAGTAGCCAGATTGAATAACAAATGCAGAGACAGTATTACATACATGACTATTGAGTGGTCAACAAGATAGTCTGAGTCTTCCTCTGCCGTTTTCATATAGTAGACTCGATATGCACGAGCAACTTTTTTTATCTCATCTGGAGTACCGGTCAAGCCAATTAAAGTAGGATGGAACTCTGCAACAGAGGTACCATGCCATGGAATTAAATTGTGCTCTCCAACATAACTAGGTTAATAAAATTATCTGAAGGGAAAGAAATATTTACAGCGCTGACACAGCACCTTTGACGTATTCATGGACCTGCTCGACAGTATCTCTCTCAGGATCAACAGAAACAAAAACAGGTACAATGTCAAACCCTGCTTTTTCTTCTGCAGCCATCAAAGAAGAAACCTTGATGTATGATAACTAGTAGAAGATATAATTAGACATACTAAAAATATTCAAAATCTTAAAAGACATGATATCTTCGGTGTTTGGAATACCAACAAACAAATAAATTCAAGAGTTCCCCTTAAGCAAATAATGACCACAGACTAAGTGCTCTTCAGCATTAGAAAGCAAATGTGCAGAGAAGGTTTGTCATTTTACAAATTACGTAAAAGAACAAAGGTCAATGCATGAAAATTTGTAGAACAGATAGTGAACAGTCAACATAGCAGGCGAGAAAAGCATCAATAGTCATCAGAGATCGGGTTTTTAATCCAAAAAGATACTGTTTCAATCCATGATAGGGTTTGACCAAAAAAAAAAAATCCCAAGATAGAGTGTGACATATGAAATGACACCAACATGATGTTTCCTCTACACTATGAAAGCTCCAAACCATAAGCATGAGAGATCATCAGTAGCTCACTTATTTTGTCAACCGCAGCCGCCAGCTTTTGAAGTTCATCCGGACAGATGTCGGGGCAGTGAGTGAAACCAAAATACATCAATGTCCATCTCCCCAAGAAGTCCTTTTCAGTTACATTCTTCCCTTCATCATTGATAAGATTAAATGGCCCACCAATTGCAGCTTTGCCAACAGAAGGTCCTTGTTTGACTGCTTTTGAAGCATTACTTATATCTGCAAAAACAAAAATTCGGTAAGGAAAAAATATACATGACAGCAGAAACAAGATCAAAATAAATATCACATTTGACAAGGACATCTACTCAAACTAATAAGTTAAACCTGGCAAGTTGAAAGGTGGCCGACAATTCTTGACATGTGTGCACAATTAACCAAAGACCACCTGGCTTTTTCTTTCATTTATCTCTCTCAGTTACCATGTCAACACCCTAATCCTTGACTGAGACTCTTTAAGTAATTCCTACATCTAGTTGCGTATCAACCAACCTCAGACAACAATACAATAAACAACTAAGCAGCCAGAGCAATGTACATATTCACCAAAACTATATGAAATAATACCCGGCTGGCATTTTGTATCTGCCACAATGAGACAAAAACAGTATCAAAATATAGGGCTACCCCATGCAATAATTCCAACAGATGACAATAAAGTTATGTAAGTCCACAATATCCCGTCCAAAAACCAGGGCAAGGGGCCTACCTATAAGATTACTTCCATAGGCATCATTATTTAAGGCTTTCCACATGATCACTTAGTCCAAGTCATATATAAGAAATGTACTTATCCTAGAATTATTAACATCTGAAGTTGGACATACATATATACATATGTGTGTGCATGTGTGAAAGCCCGTCATCTTAAACAATGTAAGTAACACCAATAACAACCAGGTCCATACACCCCCCTAACCCCCCAATATAAGTGTCTGAAAACCCTCACACAGGAAAGCCTCAAGTAACTGGAAAGATCCAACAAAAAGTTAAGGGTGAACCAAATAAAAAAGAGACATAAGGTGTCCGTCTTAGAGTAAACAACAAAATTCTAGTCTTGCTAGGTAAGCTGAATTTAGAAGTAAAAGAATAATAAGATCAAGCAGTTATATATGTGGAGATTGTATCTTCATGAGGCATATTAAATCTGCAATCCAATAATTTCTGCGTATTACTAAAGCAAAAACAAGTTATCTTCGTAAAAGCATCATAAGATTAATTAAAAGAAAGCCAAAATGAGTTCACTTCTCTTCTCAAGCATGTCACAATATAGATGCAACACAAAGAATACAAGGGAAGGAGGCGGCCTCTTCAGCATAAATAAAATGGATGTGCAGTGCAGATCACCCTACTAATGCCATCAAGTGAAGAAACTTCTATGTTGGACCCAAAAAAAAAAAAAAGGGGAACGAAAACACACTTGTATCGTCATCTCTGCAGATTTTTCACACTAATGAGGTGATAAATAAAACAAGTGTCACTACTACACTAGTGCAAGAAGAATACCTGGAATTTTCCAATCAACTTTTGCATCTTTGTAAATTCCTAAAATCCTCAGGGAATTTCAGCACATTGATTACGGATAGGCTTAAATTTAGGAGGAGAAGGAATAAATAATAGAAAATGAGAGAATAACCACTGGAAATCCTCATGTCATATCGGATATTTTGTTAAACAGAGAAGATAAACTTAGCCAGTATATCCGTGCTTAGCTAAATTACAGAAAATGCATTGACATCAATATGCCATTAAACAGAAATTGACTCCAGTGATCATACGATCACAAGAACAAACACTTTCCACAACAGCAGAAGGAAAAATCCACTTTCAAAAAAAAAAAAAAAACCCCACTGCCAAACCCACAAAAATATACGTAAGCACCTACTCACCATAGTAATCTACCTTCAATATGCCGTTTCTTTTCCCTGTCATAGTAAAAGACTAATGCTGCTCCAGTCGCAACCAACAGAAGAAAACTCAGCCACGAAACAGGCTGCAGAGAACCACACAAACACCTGTCTTGTCATTGTCGGCAGCATACTCAAATAATCTCTACACAATAGAGATTTTAAACAGCAGGAAGGACAGATCGCACAGAATACTACCCCTCCGCGTACAGGTTTTCCAGCATCACTGCTTTGATTGGATCCCCCGGATTTCTCTTCTCCTCCACGAGTAGCATTGGTAGGAGCTTTCGCCACCGAATCTCCGGAACTAACAGTAGATTCACTTGTGCTAGAGAGGCACCTTTCATATAACCCCAGTGACTTCATTCCAACACCCACAGGCATGAGCTGAAGAAGACAAAACACAAAAGCAGATCAATATAAACGAATAACACAAATGGGCAGCCAAAGTAATCCGAAGTAAGAGACATCGATCGAAATGATCCAAGCTAGCAACACCAGCGAGCTTTAGATTAGCATTAATCAATCGAGATCTGCTCCAACATTTCATTCAACCGAACGAGAGAGGCAATTGCGAATCTCAGTTCGGATTTCTTCCGGCTCGAATAGATTCCAGACGAAAAAGAACATCGTCGTAAACGAAGAAAATTTCCGAATACGAACCGAACGCAGGATCGGAGAGGACGGGCTCTGAACAGCCCCGGGAAACGGCGGCGATGGCTTCGCCGGTCTGCTCAGAGAGTGGAGACACCGTCGCACGAGACGAAGATGGTTCGCGCTTCTGGATAGTATCGCCGCCATTGGAGAGATTTTGAAATTGGGATCGTCGACGTACGCTGGTTCTTCGAGCTGCTAAAACCCCCTGCGCAGATTTTAGTGGGGGGGTTTTGGGAAGAGAAGGAAGGAACAAAAGAGAGCGGAAAGCAAAGAAGTTGTGGACTTTTGATGGACTTCGGACAAGAATTTGGGCTCGCATTCGACGGATGAACCCCTTTTGTTACATTTTCACTTAATCCAAGACAAAAAGAAAAAGCATGAATATCACGAAAAATCTCAAATTGATATGCCGTGGTAAATTTATCTTAAATTAATTTTTGACCATCAAAAATCTCAAGCTAGTATATTTATGATAAATTTACTCTTCATTAGTTTTCATTAAATTTATCGTCAATTTACTGAATTAGATGACATGTAACAATTGGAAAGGCATACTGCTTTGGAATTTTGCTCTTCGTTTATCACAAGTATACTAATTTAAGATTTTTTTTATATTAATTTAATTTAGCAAAAATTAACAGAAGGTAAATTTGTCACAGATTTACTAGTTTGGAGTTTTTTGTGGCAAAAAAATTAGTTTTAGGTAAATTCGTCAAAGATATAATAATTTGAAATTTTTTGTAGTCAGCACATTAGTTTGGGGTAAATTTTATCGTAAGTGTACTAGTACGAGGTATTTCGTGATATTAACCCAAAAGAAAAAAAAAAGGAAAAATTGTTCTGCTACATGGATTTTGCCCGTGCATTTTGTTAAGCATGCTTATTAGGAAAAAAAAACCTAATTTTTAATATACTGATTATCCAATCTCACCGAGATAATCACTGCATTGAAAAGCAGGAATATTTTCGTACTTCTTTTTTTTTTAATCAAAATTTTCGTACTTGGTCACATGTAGAATTGTAGATTGCGTAAACAGTGCAGTTCGAAAAGTGGTGGAATTGTAGGAAACACGAATGGAACTTCTGCTCGATTTGTTTCTTCCCCAAAAGACACATTGGCGCGCAGAACAAGTTTGAAATCGAATCTGCATTGACCAGAGAAGATAGTGAGGCAGACCCCTCTCACCTCCTGGAGAAGCAACTCCACTGGTTTCTTAAAGAAACGAATGTGCCAAAAGGGAGACTGCTGCGTGTATGTTACCTTGCCCCTATCTGGTTTGCACCAGAGGTAGTAGACTCGATAACTTTCAAGTGTTTTTCGCTTGTAATCTCTACTTTGCCGCGGAAGAATGGCCATTCGCTCCATGCAACTCGCCGTGTTTCTTAGAGTCAAATGCCGATACAGACTGTCAGTTATATTTTTGTGGAATCGGGTTCAGAAATCTTTGTCGCGTGTTTACGGATGGAGCTACGTGTTGAGATTTTCCAAGACTGCTCCTTTTTATCCCAAACTATTGCCAGACTTAGCCAACCGGACTAAGCAGCAACAGAATCATGGCATCAGTGGGAATACTAAGCTGGAGTCAACTGATGCAGGAGCTTCATGTAATTCAGTGCAAGGAAAATCCCTGTTTCTGGCACTCAAAATCATTTATTATCATCGATCAATCGCCGCCAGTAAAATATCACTCCCTATGGAGAAGAGGATCACACTTCCACAGTAACTTGGAACAGAACCAATCAGCGAAAAAGTGTACAAGCAGCCATGGAGATTGGCTGAAAAGGTTAATGTATGGCTAAAGGAGAGGTTGAAGTAGTCTAACAACTGCATCCAAAGCGTACTATATGGCCATTCCATTTAGATGTGGATGGAAAATAATCAATCGGAGATTTTAGTATATATGCACCAAATTAAGTTAGTGCTCTAACATTAGACACAACAAACGCGGCTAGACTGGCTCGTCTGAGTAGATTCAGATCGCTGTGCTGTTAGTGTTGTCATTGCGACATGTCTGCTTCAAGTAAAGTTTTTCTTAGAGGAAATCAATTCTCTGATGCATAATTCTCCTGGTCCAAGTTCTCAGATCCTCTGCTGCAATTTCAAGTTAAAAAATCAATACTTAACTTAGAAATACTTGAGGAGGACAATGATACAACATCAGAGCTGGAGAGAATCTATTGCCTGGGCTCCAGATGCTTTGACACAGATTCCATTGCTCCATTTAGGCCTGAGACACAAATTCGTTCCTGAATTTTTTTCGCTTGCATTGTTGGAATCATATGTAACTAAGGAAAAGATTGACTAGTCCATACCCGTGAGATTCATGTCATTTTCTGAAAGAATTTCTGTAAGTGTTCCTGGAGACTCTGACAGACCCTGATGGACCCCCAAGTTGTTATCCCTTGATTCAGGCGAAGACCTGTGGACCATAACACCGATCATATATTGCTATATACTTAACCACACAGACCCTAAAAACTGAAGTCGTAGACAACTTCTTAGCCAAAAATAGGAAGAAGCTGAAATACAAGATTCGAGCAATGACATACCCTGAGACTGGAGAAGCATCCGTAGTTGGCTGGCTGGAAAAATTCATCCCGTCGTAGTCAAAATCAAAATCAACTAAAAATTCAGAAAACGAGACTCCAAATGCTTCTAAGTTAGGAAAATCTATGTCGAAAATGTCAATGTCACTTTGGGATTTAGAAGTCGAAGGATTGTCAGCCTGCTCTTTGCCCAAGCTAGTTGGCACATCAGGATTATCAAAGTCCAATCTTCCCTTGACATGTTCCCTTCTATGAAGTCTCTTCAAATCTGTCTTGGCTGGTGAGGTAGAAGAAACACAGTGGCTCCTCTCGATCGTGTAAAGGCCACCTTGCTTATAAGGGCTCACTGTAACTCTTTCATAGGAAACCACAGTGCAGCGAGTTGGTGTTGCCTCTTGAGGTGTAGTATTGTTACTGCAGCCCCCATTTGAAGACACTTCGACTGAGGATGCACATTTTCCAGTTGGAGAAGAAATCCCTTGTGGCGGTGTTTTTGGAACAGATGATTTATTTGGAGTACACGGCAAAGGCTGATTGAACAGCCTCTTAACGATGCTGGACCCTTGAACCAATGAACCACTGACGACACTTTTCTGGGTTGAGCTCTGCACTGACCCGGAAAGGTTAGCATTTACTTGATTAGTTCTGCCTTCCATTGACTGTCTAATTACACCTGCAGCTGCAAAATACTTGTAGTGAGAACAACATTGAGATTGATTATAAGCAGCACACTTTTCTTAGAATCACCTACATTTTTCAGGCAAGCTGCTTGAGGATGAAAGAGTGCGAGCTTTCTTTGCCAATGGAGTAGCTTCCGTGGAAGCGTTTGGACTCTTCCTTTTGCCTGAAGATGGTTGACCTCCTGAATGCAGAGAGGACTTCTCTGGATTTAAACCGACCTTGGAGAACATGGATGGTGGCACAGTGGAGGGCGTATTGTATGTAGGACAACCTGACCACAACAACACATTTACAAGGACATTAACAGTAGTTCCCCCTCTGAACCAGTGATTCGACTCCTGGTTTGTCATACAATGGCTCCACATCAACTTAGAAGAAGACTAAACCAGCAAGTAAAGGAAATCAAGCAATTTTGCAGCTTTGATTTATATCCCGCGAGAATCATTGTAATGGAAATTATTTTGTTGCATAACCAGTTATATGCCATTACAGCATTCATTGGTTTCATCAAATTTCGATCAGAGTAACAATACAATTGTACGCCCCACAAAATTATCCCTGGCGTCATAGTAAACTGTTGTTTCATACTCCATTAGAATCGGATCAATACTATCGATATCGAAAAGTCTCCCACGATCCATTTTAACAGAGTGGTGATTCCCAAACCCTTTCATATAAAAAGAAGCACAGAAAATCAGACTGACACAGGACCTGCATGATTACTTCCTCAACAGACAGCCCAACAATCACTTCCCTTGTTTTCTTATTTTTTATAGCATGATATCATTCTCACTAGCCGAATCTTGCTAAGCTTTGAAACCAATTCGGTAGCCATATAGAAGAGAAACTGTGGTCTCCTAGACATTTCGAAAAATAATCCCTGTTTTCACCCTCGCCCAATCCAGATTTATCATTCTACATTCAGCAAAACCAGGTCAACCCATGAGAATGCCAGCAGAATTTGCTAAATAAGGACCCTGCAGCATCAATTACCGTCCAGCTAGGCAGAGAAGAGTATTGACGACCTAAAGAGGGCTTGGCTTTGTACCTGTAGGCGATCCGCTGCTCGGGTTAGACGGAGGATGAGCAACCCCCAAACTGGCAACGGAAGGAGCTTGGATAGCCGGGGTGGGCGGACCAGCACCGGCATTGTAAGCGTTCATAGCGTCCTGCATACCCTGCAACAGCGTCTGGATCCTCCACCGCTCCTGCTCCAACTGGACCCTCTCCTGGTCCACCGCCACCTTCTGCTCCTTCAAGCTTATGTACTCGTTCAGCATCGCATCCAAACTCAGCAACCCCTTCGGCGCCTACTTCAACCAAAAAAAAAAAAAAAAAACAAACACAACACAAAAAACAAAGAGAAAGAAAAAGAAATCACAAAGCGATCCTCAGACGTAGACCCCGTGAACGACGACCGAACGCAAGCGCCGCGGCACGCCGCGCGAAACTAGGAGCCGGAAAGAGAGCGAGGCGAAGGAGGTGAGCACCTCATGGAGAGGGGATTTGGCGATGAGAGAGGAGGCCTCGGTGCGGAACGCGGACCGGCTCTGCTTGTAGCCGCTGTCGTGGAGGTAGCGGTCGACGATGAAGGCGATCTGGACTGGCGTGACCTTGCCTTTGCCGACGTTGTCCGGCTTCTTGCCGCCTCGCGGTTGCTTCCCCATCGATGCTGCGGAGGAAGTAGTGAGAGAGAGAGAGAGAGGATGAGATCTAAGAAAGAGGAGGGAAGGGGAGGGAGACGGAGGGGAGTCGTGAGCTTTGTAGAGAGAGAAAACGCGGGAGGGTTTGAAATTTTTTGGAGAGCTTGCTTGTCGCGGTTAATTTGCCTTGAAACCGAGATTGGGAAACGCTGTCGTTTCGGTAGTTCATGTCTGTCTAATCTAGATTCCCGTTCAACGTCGGTGATAATCTGCCTTGGTGAGTCTGTCGCCTCGTCTCTCCAGTCTCCAGGTTCCCCGCTGCGGCGCTCGCCGGCGCCTGGTCGCGCTCGCCGGATCAGCGAGCCCCCACCCTCTCTTAGTCTCTTTGGCCATAAATCAATTATATGTCGATTAATTCGTTTATTGATATATATCGCATGCACAATATCAGTCGACAAAATGGAAATAAATATTCAATTTTTTGTTTCCACAGATATTAGCATTGCCGCGATTCTCTATAATTAATGATGAGCATGATCGATTTACTTAAAATAACAGAGTCGATTAACTTATCAAAAGGGAAAAAACTATAAAAAAAAAACTATAATCATATTACATTTGTGCCAATTAAGTTTTAAACCTTTTTATTTGATCAATTTAGTTCTAAAATCTTTTCACGATATTTTAATTTGAATAGCACTCTGATTGTCTCAATAAATGGCCATTTATTTAATATGATAGACTTCTGCGTTTTCTAGTTTGCAAGTCCAATAATCTTGTTATCGTGTCAGCGAGAGCATAATATTCAACTTAGACCACAGTCTGTTTTCCGCTATGGCATGAGATAATTGAGTCACCTAGAAAGGAGTAGCTTGTATTGGAGCAACGAGCTAAACGATCACCTCCCTAATCAATGTCGGAATAATCTTGCAACTCTAAGGTAGAGTAAGAAAAAAAAAATTGAGAACCTCAAATAAAGTACCCCTCTCTTAACTAAGAATTCAAAGAACCGCAATAAAATGAGTCATAAAAGGTGTTCTTGTTATGTAAACACCATAGGAGATGTTCGGACAAGCAGTGATAAGATAAACAAGATGTCACGTGAATTTAAGAACATTAATTACACGGAAGCCGGAAACTGTTATCGGCCTGAAGCACACGAGAGAAAGAGAGAGTTTTAAAAAGCGACAGAGCATAAAACATGTTAGATGCAAAAATGATCAGTGAAAGCTCGGAGCTTGGTCGAGCGAGCTTCGATGGCTAAAATAGCAGACGAGGCGAATGAGCAAATGGGGTCGCCTCCTGCTTTCTGGCGACGGCTCTCGAACTCGCCTGAGTCTTTGACTTTTTGACTTTTGAGGGCGGGAGCGAAGCGTTTGAACAGTTGAGACTCATTTCGTGGACTCCGGCCCAACCAAAGGATTTTTTTTTTGTGGGACCAAAGCCAAAGGAGCTCAAGAGGACGGATTTAATCTCCCAAGTTAATATTAACAAAATATCTAGTACCTTCGAACATACGATACGACATGACACACGATTACAAAAAATTCGATCTCGAAAAGCGACCACGATCGCCAAACCCTCCATGCAACAGGATTCATGCCTAGCGGAGAATGCATGATAATTGGGCAACAAAGATGCATCGGGTTCGAAACCACACTTCAGCGCAACCTGTTGGCATTAATGTACACGAGATGTAATTTTGCGTTTTTACCAAGGCTTTTTCTTTTTTGACATTTTCTCCAAACTCTAGTTGACTTTTTCTACGCGTCCTTGATTTGATTTGAGTTCACCTTACATTATTTTGATTTTATAATGTGAAATACTTTCCTAATAGTGTTGTTTCAACTGTAGATTCATATACCATCTCCCCGTGCTTTCCATAAAACACTTATTGGTAAGGAAATTGTGTGATAAAAAAATAGTTGATAGTTCTATCAAGCCAGCAGCCTCCTTTTGCAATCGAGTGAAGTTGTATAATTGAAAATTGCTATATTTTTGTTTAGGATTAATACTACGAAAAATCCCAAATCGATACACTTGTAAAAAAATTTATCCAAATTATTTTTTTGACCATAAAAAATCTAAAAAATAGTGCATTTATGATAAATTTACCTAAAGTTGGTACACTTATGAAAATTTTACTATATATTAGTTTCCATTAAATTTTACCATCGAATTACTAAGTTGACGACACATGACAGTTGACGAATGAAACCATTTGAGACTTTTACCCTTTTATATGTGACATGTGCATCAATTTAGGATTTTCATGATATTAACTCAATTACACGGAAATTAATAAAGGATAAATTTTTCATAAGTGTATTAATTTGGAGTAAATTTATTACAAGTATACCCGTTTAGGATTTTTGGTGATTAAAAAAATATTTTAGGATAAATTTATCGTAAGCATATTAATTTGAAGTTTTTAATTGGTGTTAACTCTTTTGTTTATTATGTAATAAAACTTATGAAGGACAAATTCGCCCGCTGGAATTCCTTTGGGGCTCAAAAACAAAACCAGATGCTTCTCAACGCAACGGGCCACCTTGTTGAGCCTCGACCGTTCAACGGACTTGGCGAGGAGCTAAATTGCTTTTCCTTGCGCAAAATTACCAACTTCTTCGTCTTCCTGTCTTAAATCAACGAACTTGGTGAGGAGCCCGCCATCCGGGTTCCTCGAAATGTTGGACTGGGGAAATCATCTCGTCAACCAACACAAACTTTTGGGTACGGGTGATTATGATTGCAGGGTAGAACCTGAAATCGGACTGGCAGAGAACTTGTCCGATTCGAAGTTTTAGAATATGCATAGTATGTTTTGAGTTTCAAAAATCATGAAACTTATTCTTATGGATAGGTTCCAAGCATGTGGAACGTGGAATCTGTAATCTGTAGTGAGCTTTTGTGTTTTCTTGTTATATCTTGTTGTGTGATTTTGCAATATTTCATAACGTCCAATAATAAGTGTACAATTTGAAACCACTAGTCTGAGCTTTCATTTTTTAGGATATTTATGAGTAGGGCTTTTACTTATAAATTATTTTCATATTTATTCATATATCTAAATATAACTCGTTGTCGGTTGATTATAACAGCAAATTGTGGTAATTAAAGGTGATGATTCACTGTAATAGTTTAATTAAGAGTACAAGTGAAATCTGTATAGATCATGGAACCAACCCTAGAAGGCCGAAACTTGTGAAGGAGTAGGTTTCGCGTTTGAAGGTATGCATAGTAGATTTCAGGTTCTAAAAAAAAAATGAAGAACCTCTTTTGACGAGTAGATTTTAGGTTTTAGGTAAAACTTGTGCTGAACTTAGAAACGCTCACACCCTCCATTTAGTGGCCAAGTTGATTTGCGTTCAGTTCCTTTCACAAGAGGTCCTGGATTCAAAACTTCTCGGCGCTAGATGACTTAACCGGGGGCTCGTGGTTGTGGGGTCCTCTCGAGGACTAGTCGTGCTTCACCGCTAGTTTGAGTATGAGCTCGCTGGCTGCGCGGACACATCGGTTATCAAAAAAAAAAAACTTAAAAACGCTCACCCCTATTTCTGGGATCGTGTCACCAGTGCTTTCTCTCTCGTCCTTATTTTAGGCTAGAGCTGGGCTGTTACCTTCATGCTGACATGGTTTGCTTATTGTTAGTTTGCCCGGGGTGATCTTTTTCTCGACAAATCTTTTATGGGTTGACGTATGTGAAGTCATGCAAGCTTCATCTTCTGTAACCATGCGGGGGATGATCTTTCCTCTGAAGGTGACTTTTCATTTCTATCAGTTTGAGTAATGATTCTCATCCTGGTTGTCTTTCGAATAAAATGAAAGCTTGCGAGGATCAATTCTGTGCATCTCATTTTGTTTGTTTTAGATTCAAGAAGCTCTGTACGAATTACACCTTCAGAACTTGCCGAGTTCTTGTGGATAGATCTTTAGTAATTCATGGGATCCTTAATTGGAAAAGAGGATTTGTTAAGCTATTTGTAAATTTGTTTTATCCAATCTGGATTTATCCCACCCCCTCCCTCGGATTTTTTATCCGACATTTTATCCTAGTATATTTGATTTTATCCGATTTGAAGGATGTTGCCCAACAGCAGATAGGATACTAAATTATCTTATCTGGACCACCAAACACAATCAAATGACTTGTTCTAGGTTCCTATTTGTCGTTGATAACCTCCCACTTATCAAAGAAATACAATCTTGAGACCTCTCATGCACACCAAAATAATCTGAAACCATGTCATAAGTTTCCGAGATACTTAACAAATGAAAAAAGTTAACACCAAGGTTCTCGTATTTTAATTTAGGAGAAGAACACTAAGAGTGCTAAAAGTTATGTATAACGTCCATTTTAATGCCAAAAGTTTTTCTCAGATAACTTAAGTACCAATTTTTTTGGGAAAAAATTACTCAAGTGCTAACTTCGATTTGTTTGGCCAAAAATCTAAATTGATTTTTTTTTATTAATATTTGAAGCTGACATGGCTCGCCAAAGGTTCAGTTAGCAACAAAAAAAAGGCTAAAAGTTGAAAAAAAAAATTATAAAAAATACAAATGCAAACTGAATTATATTTTAAAAAAGCTAAAAATTACAAAAAAAAAAGGACATATGTGTTAGAGGTCCTAAAGCTGTAACAAAAGCGTAGTTGAATCCTAAAACTCACAAAAAAAAGTATTAAAATTTAGAACTTGTCAAATTGGTGTAATCATATTTTTCCTTTAACTCCCCCAACTTGCACTAACGCAAAAATAATGACATTTTTTAATATTTTCTCTCTCCTACATGGTAATGACATGACTAAGACGACATCATTGTTGTTCCAATAATATTTTTAATTCAATTTTTATTAAAAAATTTTAAAAATAAGCTCAATTTTTTTTTAAAAAAAATAGAGAACGTTGGAAATTTGGCAACGAGGGCTTGCATAATCCTTGCTGACGCCTCACTGTCGCCCTAGTTCTCCCCCCACCCCCTTATTTTAAATTTTAAACTCTTTTTCGTTACATTGTTAATCTTATTTTTAATTTTTTCAACTAAAATTTAATTTAAAAAATTATTTTTTAACTTATTTTTAAATCTAATCTTAAGTTATTTTAATTTATCTTCAACTTTAGAAGTCCACGTGGAATTTTTTATATTTAAAAAGTCACTTTATATTACGAATTTAATTGTTAATGCCACACGTTAATTTTGTCTAAAATATCTCACCGAAGGCACTTAAGTGATCATTTTTTTTCTGATTTAGTGTTTAAGTGACCTAACGAAAGATTTTGGTACTAAAGTGAGTATCATACATGACTTTTAATATTTCTGATGTCCTTGTCCTATTTTAATTCTTAAAGTCTTGAGCTTCGACATCAAACTGAAAAAAAAAAAAGGAAATCTTGAGCTTTGACGATTCAGAGAGCAACCTGACCCACATGTCTATTGAAATGAAGGAATTACGGCTAATTTGCCGCAATTGAGCCTTAAAACTTATCGCAAGATATAATTAGATCATAAAACTTATTATAAAAATACAATTGAGTCTTAAAAACTCTCAAAAAGCGCAATTGAATTTTAAAATTTTTTAAGTTAGTACAATCAAATCTTAAAACTTAATCAAGTCCTAAAGAACTTGTTAACATTTTCCGTTTGTTAAATTGAACGAAGTTAATAAAAAGACTTGATTGCACAAACTTGAAAAAGTTTTAAAAAATTTTTTTTAAAGAATTTTAAGACTTACTACATGAATAAATTTTAAGAGTTAATTATATATTTCAAAAAATTTAGAATTTAATTTCACTTTCCTAATAAATTTTAGGACTTATGATATATTTATCCCAATAAAACTACCCAACAGACATATCACGCAAAAGGAAGCAGACATAGAGGGCCGTCACCGCCGTCGCCAGTGACACCGGTGGCACCAATGAAACGGGCAGCTCGTCTCTCCGCACGACCACCTGACGCCCGTTTCTTAACCGGAAGTGCGAGCATGTTGATCTCGGAGTTGAGGCCGGCGACATCGAATTGAAGAGGAGAAAAGAAGCCATTTTCTACTGCGAAATTTTCTCAAATCTCTGAATATTCAGTGCATGCACGCAGGACTGCAAGGAAACGCAACAGAGGATTTGAGGCCGTCTCGCTTTTGCTTCTGTGGACTGACCAAACAGGCAAACAGGAACAGTTCCGTTTCCTGATGGCCTAACGTAGAAGCTTCGATCATGGAGACTCTTTATGATTAGTGAAAGCTCTGAGCTTGGCTGGTGATGCGGGCACCAACGAAGCCGGCGGCTTCTCTCTCCGCATGACCACCAAACGACGCTGCCACCGCCGCCACCGTTGGCACCCAACATCCGAGGATGTTTGGTCTCGGGTGCGAGGGCCTCGTGAGAGCAGGAAAAAGAAACCATTTTTGTCAGTGAAATTTTCTCAAATCTCAGAGTATGCAGCTCATGTGTACAGGACTGCAAAGCAACAAGAACTGAAGATTTGAGATCATCTCGCTTTTGCTTCCGGGAGCAAACCAAACGGGAACAGCGATCCGATTCCCGATGGCCTAAACAAGAAGCTTCGACCAAAAGATGTTCTGCGACTTCAAGAACACGAAGCAAGGAAAAAGTTTTGGCAAGTGGCAAAAGCACAAATTCATGCTGATAAAACGACCCATCATCAGTGGAAGCTCCGAGCCAGGTCGGGCGACCTTCAATGGCTTCAATGGCTTAAAATAGCAGAGACGAAGATGGCCCTCGAACCCGCTAGAGCCCTTGTGACTTTTCGACTCTTGAGAGCGCGAGCGAAAGCGTTGGACGGTCGAGGCTCATTTTTGTGGACTCCGGCCCAACCAGATGGCCCGTTTGGTTGAGAAGCACGTACCAGGTTCTGTTCGTGGGCACCAAAGGGGAGGAATCCACGAGGACGAATTGTAAGCAACACAAGCTTTCATGGCATGATTAACGTGGTGATGGGGAAAATTTTTTCAACTTTTTATAAAAACATATTATACTTTGCTAATTCAGTCATAATTTTTTTAATTAAGTCAATTGAGTCTTAAATTTTTTCACGTTGTGTCAGATGAGTTCAATTTTTTTTTTTAAATTTTGACTAGAGATTGCCGACGTGGACGACAGCCGTCTTATGTGACATAACGGACTGTGACATGAATAATTTTTTGATATATTTTTTTATTCTTTTCTTCTCTTTTCATACTATTCTTTTTTGTTTTCAGGCCTCTTCGATGGCTGGCGGAGGTTGCTGAGCTCTGGCGAGGGCAGCCCTTTTGAGGCCGAGGCTATTTTCGACCCAAATTGAAAAAGGTAAAAGGTTTAGAATTTAAAATTGAATTAGTAAAAGTGCATTAGATTTATGATTTTTTGGATAATTTTGCAGGTGATAGATTTATGTGCAAAGTTGCTGAAGTCACTTGTCCTGCTTATGATCCGCCATTTTCCGTGTTCTGAAACGATTTGTAAATGAGGAGCACGATATGAATCTGAACGGTTCTTCTCCCCAGCCAAAGTTCATATGTATGATCATGTCCAACAAGATGAAACCAGAAGCAAATGATTTGGTTGATTATTCTAACTCCATGACTGATTTATCAGAACTTATGCTCTCACAAGAACATCAACATCACCTTTATCCCAAACCAGTTGGGGTCGGCGATCGATGAACCCAAAGCAAAAAACTTAAAATATACTAAAATAAAAGTAAAAATAAGGCTACCCAAAAGTAAATAAATAAACATATAAATAAATAAAAAGCACTAAACAAGGTACTCTGGAACATAGAAACTTTAAGAAAAATTAAACTTTACTATACATTGACGACATGCATGACCAATCCAATCATTTGCGGAAAGGGTGTTCGACAGTCGAAATCTCAGGTACTTATGTATATAAATAATTTCACTTTCCTTTCGGTTCAAGCGCTGGATCTGTAATGTCTCTATAAATATGCATAGAGTATCCGATTCCATGTGTCGGGAACTCCGGGCAAGCACCAATGGATGCAATCGGCGTAGCGCGACGGATTGGCTCTTTGCTCTTCGGTCAAGTCCTTGCCTCCGCGGCCGGTGTAAACCGACGCATGGCCATCGACCCGGTAATAGGACAGCTGCGTTATGTTGATGAAGGTGACCGAGACCCTCATCCTCTTCACTATGCTGGAAACCACATCAGGCATTTTGTTGAAGCCCCACGGTCTCTTGATCTCCGGCGCCGGTCTCGTTTCGCCGTAGCATTTCACGCCGTTTTTGTTGCCCCAGTCTTCGCTGCTGCACAGGCGGAGTGCGCAAGATTCCTAGCACGCGTAAATGGTCGCGCCGTGCACGTAAATGTCACGCGATTTAGGGCGAGAGAGGAAGAGGGAGAGAGAGAGACCTGAAGTGGCCGGGAGACATGGTAGTGAAGAAGAGGCGGGTCCGGTTGGGATCGATGGCGGAGTCGATCCAGTTAGCCCAAGTCTTCAAAGCGAGTCTGTATGCCGTCTCTCTGTCCAACCCTTCGTACCCTTCTTCTCCATTTGCGAACGGACCCCACCTGCATCAACTGCATTAGCAAGTTTCCGTGACAAAAGATACAACCACGCTCTATAAGCGCCTGCGTGATCTTAGCTCGATGGCGTATGAAGAGACATAGATCATTTTCAGACGAATTCGAATCATTATTTGATTCAATGGATGTGCAGTTTCTACTTATAAACAGGGATAGGCCCATTGAAAGTCCTAAAACTTATCACGGCAGCGTAATTTATTCCTAAAACTTTCAAAAAGTGCAATCAAGTCCTAAAACTTATCAAATTTGTGAAATCAAGTCTTTCCGTTAATTGTACTTTTTGAAAATTTTTAGGACTCGACTGCACTTTCCTTAGGGCTTAGTTGCACGTTTCGAAAGTTTTAAGATTTGATTGCGCTTTCTTGACAAATTTTATGACTTGATTGCGCTTTTTGAAAGTTTTAGAACTCGATTGTATCCTTATAACAAGTTCTAGGACTATGAATGCACTTATTCCTTAAAAATGTATGGGAATTTTACTCGATCAAGAGAGAGTAATGGGTAACTTTAACTTCTAATGCAAGGGTGTTTGTGAAAAACTAAAAACTGAGACAAAACACCCTTTTAGGTTAATGATACAGACATAGGGATGAGTATGTTTTCGTAACAAATTATCACACTACTCATGGAATAGTTTTTCATGAAAAACTTGTCAGTATGTCTGTATTTTTATGCGGTAACTGCGCAGTGTTCATTGGAGAGGCAGGAAAGACCGAATAGTACAGTGATTTGATCTGGTGACTAGTCATCCACCAGATGTAGGAATTAAACACCAGGAGGTCCACCCCTCTCCAGTTTTCGGCGTGCTTGGAGATCGAATCGATGCGCAGTATTCTCTTTTCTGGGTCCGGAACGATGCGTTGATCCGAGTTCGACTCCACCAGAAACGGAGCCCAGTAGAACTCGACCGTCGCGTTATATTCCTAAGATGCAAAGGTATCTTGCGTGAGATGAAAATCCTATCCTTAAGCGGTGATTTAACCTAGGAGTGAGGAAAAAGTAGAATGATGGTGAAGCTGATCCCACTAGACTGATGATCGATTGCATTCATTTAGGAAATTACCTTGGCTCTGAAGACTAAGTGAGAGCCATAGCGAGAGCGAGTGAGGGACTTTTGGTCCTCGGGTATGATGGATTGCACCATGCAGACGAAGGACATCCACTGGCCTCTCTGTACGGAGTCCCCAACAAACATTAGCCTCTTCCCTCTGAGCTTCTTCAGAGCAACTCCTGGGTAAAATCTGCAGATTACAGTAATTGGCATAAATGGAAGAAGAAGGAATCACATGAATAGAAATTAGAATGCCTCAACAATTTACATAGATAGCTTAGCTACGGATTCTAGCGGGCGGTACCCGGTTCTTTTTTCCCTTCCGCAATGATCGACCCGCAATCTATACCCGACACAAGCATGTTCAGAATGAACTAGATTGTATTCGCATCGAGTCGACGCATTTATGTTTGGACACAAGTCTTAGACTTGCACGAGAGCATTCGAAAATAACCCGAAGGAAAGGAGAAATTGGAGGTGTCATTGGATTTTATGTGAAAAGAGTAACAATCAAGCAAACTAACTAGTATGTCACTTGCCAAAAAAGGATAACCCAGTGAATTCTCGACTGACTTGGGCAAGTAGCAATCATCTGGTTGCCATTCCCAATGGAGATAATCCGAATCGAGCCGTCCATTTTTTTTGCAGGTCACTTGCTTCTCCAGATAAGTGCAGCTCTGGTCCGAGTAGAGAGGCCGGAGTGAAGCATTGAACACCCACCTGCCTCTCACTATGTCATTGCACTCTTCCGGGTCGAACTCGGAGCGGTCGTCATCGTCGATCTCGGGTCCGTATTCTCCACTTTCAACCCCTGCATCAATGGGACACAAAATTGTCAGCTACAAAACTCTCTCGCGGATGGGGGAGAGAGAGCCAGACTTAACTGTATTTAGGGAGAGCATCTCTGTGGGTGCAGGATACGAGTCGGAAAATGGAGAAGGAAGAGAGAGAAGTGATCTTCTCCGTGTACAAGAGAGCTATAAGTGCACAAGTGCATGTCAGGACATAGACTACAGATAGAAGGATGTTTCCACCGCAAGTCGCCATTTTACTCGGGTTAGAATGACAACATTAGAGAGAGAGAGAGAGAGAGAGAGAGAGAGAGAGAGAGAGAGAGAGAGAGAGAGAGAGAAGAAGAAGAAGAAGAAGACGATGACGACGATGATGGTGATGATGAACTTGGGGTCATCAGAGAAATGGAGATGATGGATGATAAATACATTTCCTGGGGTTTCCTTATTAAGAGTAGGAGTGAAGTTAAAGCAATGCGGATGCATGGATCCGACCTTTTTAGGTTGTTGTCCTTTCAAATGAGGACGACGACAATTGCATGGGTAGAGAGCTTGCGCGCTGAAACATCCCTAAAGCGGGTAAGCTGGGAGGTAGCAAAATCTTGCATCTAGGATTTCACGGCAACTAAAGAGAGAAAGAGGAAGCTATGCGACAAAACCGATTTCGCATTGCGCATTAATAATGTCTAATGTCGACTTTGGGTCTTTATCCGCCAATCCTCATGGTTTTGTCCTTTGGCACACAAGCAAACATCTTTCTGGGAAGTCTTCCATCCTGATAGTAGTACTTCCAAAGTTAAATATTGCATTTATGTCGAAAGGCGCTTCTGTGAATTAATTTCAATTTTCATATATATAAGAATTGCTCTCTCTCCCTATTTAGTGGACAGTTTGGTTCATTTTCTCTCTCTTCGCTATCCTAAAAACCTATCGGGAGCCGCTACGTATTTGGCCCCTATGGCCTCACTGACCACACTCCCGCCTCATCGGACCGGATCGTTACAAGTCACGTCTTAGGCCCTTTAACTAGAAGAGGTGTCATTTAATTTATAGGGCACTCTCTCATCCGATAGAGGATCTATCCTTCCCCAGCCTTACAATCACAAGCTTTGTAAGTTCTTCGAGATCACAGGACTCTTCGACAAGCCAAATTCGGCATTTTTCCGGCAACTTAAGCGTTGCGCTGCATATGGAGCGCCACAGCAAAGTGTTCCGTGATCGAAGTTCGAGTCGGCACGTATCAGCATCCGGCTATACAATAAGTATTACAGTATTAAATTTCGCATGATTGGTGTAGTTTTTTTGGTAATTGCATGCGAAATATAATCAAACAGTAAATCCAGAAATCTCGACGAGAGATCTACTCATTCCGGTACTTCCAAGGCGAACTTTTAATGGTCATGTCCGGCGAGCAATCAAGAAGTGCAATCTACCAAAGTCGTTTTCGTCCATCACAGGAATCAGGAATCTCAATATGGTGAAAGAAAAGCATCACAAGGAATCATGCAGGTCGCTTGCTTACACATTCGATTAGTAGCATCACATCTCGCAACTCTTTGAAGTTATCAATCCCTGTCAATGAAAGCTATGAATGATCTTCAATCCAATGTCACGTATGTTTACGTACTCCATTTCTTTTGCAAAAAATATTTTCATATTCCACAAAAATATTTAGGCATAAATTGTTGTCGATAATGCATAATATTTCCATTGACTAATCACTTTAAATGATGCAGGTGACTGTTTTTAGGAAAATATTTTTCAAATCATTCGTTTTTCGCGAAATCGACGGAGCTGTAATGTAACATTCGATGTCTATTATTAATATGAGTGGATAATCAACATTCCGCGCAATATTCTTTCAATACAGAGAAGATGACAAGCCATGTTTTGCTCTGCCCTGTTCTCAAAACAGAACGTGCTCTGTGCCGATGCCATTCCCGCCTTTGCTGAATCAAAATCAAAGAGGCTTAGATCACCTGGACCAGAAACTTCAGTGTGTCGGCTAATCAAAAGGAATTGCATTGTCGATTCCCCCTTGCCCGTAATGATCGAGGATTCATTATCCATCATGGTCCATGATCGGGGAAAATTCGCCAAGAAGTTTTAGACCCGTGTACTTTTGGCAATTTGGTCACAAACTCTCTGCTGAAAATCACTAACGTAGACCTGTGAGATTTTGTGTTCAATTAGGGAGGAAAATAAGAGCCTAAAAAATTTGAACTCGAAATCTCCAGCTCTTTTACTCTGTGAGATAACGTCAACTGTTCAAAAAGTTTAAACTGTTAAATGAAGACATAATTTAACATTTAATATCTTAAAATCACCCTTGTTGGGTGCCCCGTCAGCACATGTTATATACAAGTGTACGACAGCCAACCTGCCAAGCTATAAAGGTAAAGGGTCCCCATATTGCCTATTCACAGCAAACACATGAAGGGGCTATGCTATCTCAATTGGCTTGTGCTTCAAACCATCTATCAGTCCAGTGCTTTCGGTTCTCTTTAGTTTCCGTCCTCAGATCACTTGGTAAAGGTGTTGTGATTCTTTCACTTCTTCCTGGCTGAGGTTGCTCGAACTTGACCCCCCAGCACGCAACTTTTTGGTGATTCAACTCGATGCCTCTAGTTCAAAACTTGAAAGGACATGTCACTTTTGGATTTATCAAGGCAAAACCAGTAGATCTAAGCAATTCACACGCCATCTTCTCAGGATACAAATCATGAGTGGCAATACAGGTGTTTGACGACCGAGAAATCTTTAAAGAATAAGAAAGAAAGATTTACCCAACCAGTTTGAAACATCTCGCACCCTATGTAGACGACGGCCATCGAACCAAGCGTATGTACCTAGTGTGATTTTTAAGTCTTCAAGAGTCTGGATAGGCCATACATTTTATGCCAGACATGACGTAAACAGTAACGCCAACATAACTTATTTATACTCCAGTCTGAATGATCAAGACTGTTTATTACAAATTTTCCTGGTTTATCATGGTCCCGGATTACTGCATGAACAAGTAAACCCCATAGAAGGTTACAGGGAAGGTAATTACTCTATTACAGGCGACTTCTTTGACGCAATGCAGCAGGCTTGAAGCTGGCCAAACCTGTGATTTCCCTGCCGGTGACCAAGCTGTTGATATCATAAGTGCCTTCATATGTGTAGATCGGTTCCAAATCGCAGAATGCCTGCAGGATGATCGAAACAATTTTATTTAACAGGAAAAATCCACCCTGCAAGAATGTATATTATATCCATGTCCACTAAATGTTCATGTTTAAAGGAACTAGAAACAATTTCCATGATCATGAACTAATTAGCACTGCACTTGCAAGGTATCCTCCATAGATAGCAACAAATTTCAATGTATGCATTGCATGGATACAGTATTTCAAACCATTGGCAATCAATAGGCCTCCAAAATTTACATGCTCTTGGCCTTATAATTCACTCACCAGGTGACCTAGTAGTTTTAGGTATAAGGAGAGCTGGCAACGAAGTTATCTAATGCAGCCTGTGCCGTATGATAACAGCGGGTAATTTGTTTTTGAAAGCCCAATATTGCATTAATTGAAGGAACATGTTGAGTTTATTACTAGTATTAGCAAGTTGGGGCAAATATGTAATTGTGTTAGGCTTAACCCTAAGCCTATAAGTACTTCCTTTGATATCAGAAATAAAACAATTGCTCTTTTATCTCTAACATGGTATCAGAGCTAGATTCCCTGAAACCCTAACCCTCAGTCAACCCACCGTCAGCCGCCGGCCGCGACCCATGTGGTCGGCCAACTCGCTCGGCCACGGCCCGTGCGCCGGCCAAGTCCGTCGGCCACGACCCGTGCGATCGGCCACTTTTCTCGGCCACGGCCCGTGATCTCGGCCACTTATCTCGGCCAAGGCCCGTGCACTCGGCCACTTCTCACATTGTCGCCTTGGTCACCCATCAGCAGACGTACTCCGACGTTTTCCCTTTGTGTCTAGTTCAGGTCTTCAGTTCCATTGTGAAACATGTGAGTTAGGTAAACACCATCGTGTGTCTTTTCCCCTTCGTGTTTCGAGTCGTGCTTCCCAACTATTTGAGTTAGTTCACTCTGATGTTTGGGGTCCTAGTAGAGAGTCTTCCTTTGGTCTTCGTTATTTTGTCACCTTTATTGATGATTGTACTCGAACCACTTGGTTATATTTAATAAAAGATCGTACTGAAGTCTTTCATTCTTTTCAACAGTTCTATCATGAAGTTCGTACTCAGTATGGTTTTTCTATTAAGTGTTTGCGTACAGATAATGCTCGTGAATATTTTTCTTCTTCTGTCTTTATTCCATTTCTTGAATCTCATGGTATCTTACATCAAAGTTCCTGTGCTCATACTCCGCAGCAGAATGGAGTTGCTGAACGTAAGAACCGTCATTTGTTGGATGTTGCCCGTTGTCTACTTCTTCATACTCATATGCCTAAGTCCTACTGGAGCTATGCTCTTCTTACAGCATGTCATCTTATTAATCGCCTTCCATCCTCCGTGTTGAAAGGAGCTATTCCTTATACTGTTCTTCATCCTGATCGTCCTTTATGGTCTATTCGTCCTCGTATTTTTGGATGTGTTTGTTTTGTTCATTCTTTGTCTCCTGGGTTAGACAAATTATCTCCTCGTGCTGAAAAATGTGTATTCGTGGGTTACTCTCGTACCCAAAAAGGGTATGTCTGTTATAGTCCTTCTCGTCGTCGAGAGTATATTTCTGCTGATGTGACTTTCTTTGAGCATCAAGCATTTTTTCGTGATGTTAGCCCTCAGGAATCATTCACTATGGATCTTCTACCACCCTCCGCACCTATGTTTCAGTCAGAGCCACAACCAGCTATTTCTGATGATACCTTACCGGATCCAGGATCACCAGCTCCGACTCTTCAGGTTTATACACGCGGTCCTCGACCTGTTTGGGGCCATTCTTCTCCACCAGCAAGCGCTCCACCACCACCATCTCCGGTCCAAGCTTCCAATCCTTTTCCACCATCTCCTGTTAGCTCTCCTATTGCTCATCGTACTCGGTCACGGTATTCTCTTTCTCATTTTGTTTCTTATCATAACTTAAATCCTCAGATGTCTGTCTTTGTGTCATCCCTTGCATCTGTGTCTGTGCCAAGTAGTGTGCAGGAGGCTTTGGCTCATCCAGGTTGGACTTGTGCTATGAAGGAAGAGATGACTGCATTACATCAAAATAAAACTTGGGAGCTAGTTTCGTTGCCGGTTAATAAACAATTGGTGGGTTGTCGTTGGGTCTTTACTGTTAAACACCATCCGGATGGTTCAGTTGAGCGCTTAAAAGCGCGTCTTGTGGCAAAGGGCTATACTCAAACTTATGGTATTGATTATGATGAGACTTTCTCTCCAGTGGCCAAAATTCCTTCCATTCGCATCATTATTTCCTTGGCTGCACGATTTCAGTGGACTCTTCATCAGCTTGATGTTAAGAATGCATTCCTTCATGGAGATCTTCACGAGGAAGTATATATGGAGCAACCACCTGGGTTTGTTGCTCAGGGGGAGAAGGTATGTCGATTGCGAAAAGCTCTTTATGGACTTAAACAATCTCCACGTGCTTGGTTTGGCCGCTTTAGTGATGCGATTATCACTTTTGGCATGCATCGGTGTAGTGTGGATCACTCAGTATTTAGTATGTCATCTTCTAAAGGGTGCGTTATTCTTGTTGTCTATGTTGATGATATCATTATCACGGGAAGTGATGTTGAAGGTATACAATGACTCAAGCAATTTCTACAGAAAGAGTTTAACACTAAAGACTTAGGCCGTCTTCGATATTTTCTTGGTATCGAAGTTGCCTATGCTAATGGTTGTATTGCTCTCTCCCAACGAAAGTATACTCTTGACATTCTTAAGGAGGTTGGCTTACATGATGCTAAGCCTGGTGAAGCACCTATAGATCCTGGAGTGAGACTTGATAATGAAAACGGAGAACTTCTACATAATCCAGAGAAGTACCGCCGATTAGTAGGCAAGTTGAATTATCTTACCATTACTCGTCCAGATATTTCATTTGCTGTTAGCGTGGTAAGTCAATTTATGAGCTCTCCTCGTACTACTCATTGGCAAGCTGCTCTACAAATTGTTCGATATTTGAAGGGAGCTCCGGGTCAAGGACTTATGTTCCATAATCAGGGTCATCTTCGTACAGCTGGTTATTCTAACCGAGTCATTGGAGGTGACGGGATATTCTGATGCAGATTGGGCTGGTTGTCCTATGGATCGTCAGTCTACTTCGGGATACTATGTTTTCCTTGGTGGTAATCTTGTGTCATGGAAAAGCAAGAAACAGACTGTTATTTCTCGATCTAGTGCAGAGGCCGAGTATCGTGCTATGGCTAATGTCGCGGGTGAACTTCAATGGATTCGTATGTTGTTAGCTGAAATTGGATTACCTATGACCGGATCATCTACTCTTTGTTGTGACAACCAGTCTGCTATTCATATTGCTAGCAATCCAGTGTTTCATGAGCGAACGAAGCATATAGAGGTGGATTGTCATTTTGTTCGGGAAAAGGTGAACTGTGGGGACATACAGCTGGCGCACACACGTTCTGAAGAGCAACTAGCGGATATTTTCACAAAGCCTCTTCGAAGTGGACGAATTTCATATATTTGTCATAAGTTAGGTCTGTTTGATATGTATGCTCCAACTTGAGGGGGAGTGTTGAGTTTATTACTAGTATTAGCAAGTTGGGGCAAATATGTAATTGTGTTAGGCTTAACCCTAAGCCTATAAGTACTTCCTTTGATATCAGAAATAAAACAATTGCTCTTTTATCTCTAACAGAACAAAATCCATTTCACCATCTTATATTAAGTTAAGAAGGCTGCTCTTTTAGTGGCAGTATGCAGAAAAGAAGGCAGCTCATTTAGTGGCAGTATGCAGAAACTTCAGAATTGAGAACAGAACAAACCTTTGCAACCAAAAAATCAGACAAGATCCCATTGCCACCAAGCAGCTCTCTGCCCAAAGCTACTGTTTCCCGTGCCCTCACAGTGATCCACGACTGAAGAATACAGAGTTATCCACAAGCCAATTTAACTGCATGGTGAATTTACCACATATATAGAATATAGCAGAAAAGAATTAGGCTTACCTTTCCCAAACTAGCATTGCCGGGTGTCATTTTACCACTTTCATAGAGTTTGCAAAGGCGCCAACCAATGAGAAACATAGCTTGAACATTTCCCAACATCTGGACAAGTTTCTGTTGGTTTATCTGGAAAGCGGCCAGTGGTGCACCAAACTGCTTCCTCTCCTTCAAATACCTTTGAATCATTCATAAACAGTCAGGTAACTCATCCGAATTCCATTCCCAAGTATCTAAACAGATAAAGCCTTCATGTGGTTTGCACCTGTGACAAATGTCATATACTCCCATCGAAATTCCAATGGGCTGCCAAGCAACCATAACACGTGAAACTGCAAGAACCTGTTTCACATAAGAATACGGTCATTTAGATTCTGCAAGCTTACTCTAAAGTTGAAATAGATGAACTAACAAATGGAGACAACTAAACAGAAATAAAAGTACCCAAGAACTTGTGCAATACATGAGAAGGCGTCACTATTAATAAACAAAGGGTGAAACTTTAGCATTTTCCAAAATATCATTCTTCAGAGAAGCAATTCTGTCTCATCTTCTAGTAAAACATCATTGTAAGTTTTTTTATTTTTTTGGTAAGGTGAGATATATATAACCTTTCAAAAATGAAACGATACAACAAAAGCCGCACACAAAAACCTCGTACCTAAGAAGACGCGGGACTGTCTCCAAAGAAAAAATCATTGTAAGTTAACAACAAGAAAAATCAAACGATAAGGGTAGATCATGAATCATCAACGCATGGTTCTCACACCATTAGGCTGAAAGACCAAAATATCACCATTACCATACCATGCAATCATGATCACAATAGGCAGAGGACTGATCTACATCATTTACGTTACATGGGACACAACGGATAACACGGAAAAAGCACCTCAAGCTCTCATTTTGATTGTGTTCGCATAATCTATACAGGGAAACCCAGTCCACAAACTTGCTTGGAAATTCCACTCAACTAGTAATCCATTTCCTGTCAATTAAGTTCATTGACCCTATAGACTCTGCTGTAAATAACCAGTGAATGTGATTATTAAACACACCAATTGAAAAACTTTGATGAAGGATAATGTCATTATTCAGGTGTGCATTAGCGTAGCTCCTCTAACTACAGTAAAACTGTAGGTTTTTGGCAAATTTCCCGAAGCAAGCTCAAACCCAATTCACGAAAGCATTATGAGTGGCAGTAATGCCAGCAATATTTCTGCCTAATGCCATCTCAAGATGCACCGGCGACAATGTACTGTAGCTAAATTGGAGCTAAGAAAGCTCCACCTTCAAATAGACTTGAACGCACACATCATGCCGAATACTTAGGACCAACAAATGAAAGCAGGAGGAAATGGTGACCTTGTACCTTGTTCGTATCCTGGAATGAATTGACACCAGGCAACCTATCATTATCAGGGACAAAGACTTTCTCCAGGATGATATCTCCATTCTGGACAATGCGCAGGCCAATTTTATTTTCTATTTTTCTAGCTGATAATCCAGGAACATCTTTCTTTACTATATATCTGCAAAACAAACAACCTTCTGTAAATCTCCAAACCTGCAGAATATGTATGCTGATAAAAATCCATTGAGAGAGTATCATATCGAGATCTGGAGGATGAAAGCAGACCACTAACTATTGAAGTATGATCCTAGTAATTATCCTGTTAATAGATTCATTGATCCCTTGATCCCAACGCGATTGATCCTCACCGGTCAAGATGGAAGATTCTGCTGTGACATTCTTACCTATTACTAAAATATAAATCAATGTGCCTTCCACCGCCCTTTGTTATTGTGGTGAGAGGGAGGGAGGGAGGGAGGGAGGGGTTGGGTTTACATGATCTAATATGCTCAACAAATAGGTATATATCTGCATTGAGCAAATCGCATATGCTTTCACAACCCAGTTGTGCAAAAAACAAAATAAAAAGCTCTACAATGAAACCACAATCAAACATCTTCTATGATGTTCTAACAGTTGTTCACAACCTGCATTACCCTGCCTGTGTGAGAGAATATAACTATGTCCTTTTACTCTTCTGCTTCTTTTCTTTAGGGATTAACAAGAAGAGCCATACAGATCAGAACAAATAATTGTGTGAACACGTAAATAGAATATACTACTACCAACCAATTTATGCTAATCAAATACATGCATGAGGGAAACTTCAGTGTGGGCTGGACAAGCAAGCATCTGACATCCTAAATGCAAACTCATTTAGCATACCCATTTATTTGATTGGTTGAAGTATTTCTGGCAAAAATAACCAGCAAGTCCGCAAAGGTGCTATTCCCAATCCAGCGCTTTTGGCCTTCGAGAATCCATCCTCCTTCCACCTGTGAGAGAGCCATAAGAAGTAAAACAAAATTCTTAAGTTTCTTTTTTTATTAAACATTTATTATTCATAGAATTGTTCTCTCTTGATTGGTGTTTTATTAGATATCGGAAGTATACTGGGTGAAAACCATACCTTTGTAGCTGATGTTTTTAAAGCACTTGCATCACTTCCATAATCGGGTTCTGTCAAAGCCTAAGTATAAGAAAAGAAAAATCAAACAGCTAGAAATGTAATGATGAGAAGCGCTGCAGATCTACAAGTCAGTCTGCTTACCCAGCAACCAACAGTATCAAATTTTGCCAAAGATGGTAGGTATTTCTGCTTCTGTTCCTCGGAACCACATAATGCTATTCTTGATAGTCAAGTCAACAAGAATTAGCATTAACACCTTGTAATAAACCCCCTCAAATAGAAGATCAAGTCCTTACCGATAGTGAGCATTGCCAAAGAAGAGTGAACCAAAATAAATGTAGAACAGCTCGCATCCACCCTAGCAACTTCAGCCATAGAAATGGCACTTCCAGTCATGGAGAGACCAGGGCAACCATAACCCTAATTACCCAAAACAAGTCAAGTATGAGTCAGCAAAAAACAATATCAAGCAGCAAGGGGACTGATTCTTCAAGGTTCACTGAATTATGGCGCATGACATAAATGGCAGCAGCCAAACATTCAATCCAAGTGAATTGCATACATCATATATATACATCGGCCAAGATGCGTTACATGGCAAATGAAGTCGACAATAATGCATTACAAGATACTTGTAGTTATACACCAAATGCATTACAAGATACTTGTCATCATACACCCAAATCTTCATGGGCAAATGCTTTCTAGAAATATCATAGATGTTCTGAGATATAATAGGAAACGACATACTGGACTTTCTTAACAAGAATTTTCGTAATAGCACATAACTGCCAGGGCCAGATCTATTGAAAAAGAAGAAAAGTACCTTAATAGTGCCACCAGCAATACAAAGGGCGCCAAGCTTTGGAACGATATGAAAAGGGAATTCTGCCTTCTCCCAATACTGAAGGTGGAAAAAGTCAATATGAAACTTGTCCAAACAAAGTATAAGAGATCAGACAACATCGAGTATCAAGTGATAGTGACAATGGTTAAAGTTCAATATTCTGGCATGACTAGTGACCACAACCACATTTCAGATGCAAATAAGAACAATATTCAGGAACCATACCTTTGCCATGATCGGAGCAACTTCCTTCTCCATATATTCTCTAACTTTCTTCCGGATAGCTTGTTCCTCAGGAGTCAATAAGTCGTCAAAATGGTAATAATCTGACGCTGAAGCACATAAATGTGTAAGAAGAAACATAAGGGAAAGAAGTATTTCTTGCATGAACCACAGAAAGGGACTGAGTTTAGCAGCATGTCTAGAATTTACTTTAGAGTCCTAACTAATCCATGCTTTGGACTACACAATAGAACAGCAAAACAACAATCTTGCTTACTGCAAGGAGGGAAAACAGAAGCCGGAGTTGCTAGAGGAAATCCAACTGAAACATCCAATCCTGGTAAACCAAAATAAGAACTCCTCGCCTTGTTTTCCAGATCATCTGCAAGGATGATATCAAATTGCATTCATCAGAATCAAACTAATCAATGCTACCCGTATGTATGAATCGCATAATGGATACAGCGGACATTAACATCAAAGGAAGCGTCTAAACGATCCGCAGCTCATGACAATCAGAGCTCAATCCATTGAACCCCACTAGACTAGTCAGATACTTGCCGTTCTCATCAATCCGATCGATACAAACTCCATGCCTAATTCCATCGACTCCAACATACTCAGAGAGAGAGAGAGAGGGGGGGGGGGGTTTAATCAATAACCCAGATACTTCTTTTCCATCAAATGGATCTTGCACGTACATAGATCAACAGAGCCTCGAAGATTGCAGACACCCAGGAGTGTGAAATCTAAATTTAACCGAACCCAACGGAGCTTTGATCCTGCAAAGAGCCGGACTGAGCTAACAATTAGCTAACACCCACCTGGTTTCGCAGACTTGTGAACAGTCATCGTGAGGCAGAGTCGAGACCACGGATCGACAAGAAGAAGGCAGAGAGAGAGAGAGAGAGAGAGGAAACTGTTGCTTTTCTTCGACTGGTAATGGGTCTCGAGGGTCAGCAGGAGCTTGCTAGGCTACTCCGAAAGTTTATCTAATGAAGACGAGGACGACGACGTTGGCGATGACGATGCGTTGGTAGTTGCTTCGGATAGAGAAGATCAACAGAGTGGGCACGCACATCTACTCATGTAGGCGGGTCAAGATAGCGACCCTTGCCTTGACCCGCCTATATGTGGCAAAAAAACAAAAAGCTTAATCATTAATAGCCTGGGTCAAATGCGACAAAAAAAATTGTAATCTCGACCCGCCTAAATTCTAACAAAAGTACTTAGGGTGGGTTTGGTTCAGCATTCTCAAGGGGCTTTCAGTCCTCAAAACCCTTTGAAAAAATGCTGGACCGTTTGGTTCAGCTTTAGGCCAGCATTTGGCCAAATGCTGGCTTTGGGAATGCTGAAAGCCCAATGCTAGTCCTACTAGCATTGGGCTTTCAGCATTTGGCCGAATGCTAAAATAAATTTTTTTTCTCAAAACTAACCCCCACAATGGTAAAAATTACCAAAACCCATTTGCAAAGTTATTTTTAGCAAATAATATGTAATCCAAAGCCCGTTTTAAAATCAGTTTTTTCCAAACGCAATTAGCATTTTTCCAAAGCCCTTTAGGCTAAGGACATTTACATTTCACCAAAGCCCATTTGAAATGCTGAACCAAACCCACCCTTAATCATTAACAGTACACCCTACATATATAGAGGAAAATTATACCAAAAAAATAAATCCTATAACAATTTTTTTCCAATTAAATTCTAAATATTTTAACAATATAAGTACATTAAGAGCGCACATGGCAACACTTCTGCATCAGAAATCAACTTCTAGCCAAAAGTTGATTTTTTTTTACTTCTACTCAGAAATAGAAGTTGATTTTTCTATTTTTGTTCCAGAAGTTGATTGCTGATGAGATAAATTCATTTAGTAATAGTTGAAAACTTCTACTTCTTAAAACACAAAATCTTCTATGAAAAATTATTGTTGAAGGCCGATAAATTTTTACTTCATTTTTAAACTTTTAAACTTTCTTTTAAAGAATTATTATTATTATTATTATTATTTAATTTTTGAAAATAAAAAATATTATTTATTTTTCTATTTCGATGGCTACAGATGGCGACTTGGCTACGGCGGTAGCCAGTGAAGGTTAGTGGTAAACTGCGGCGACGGGCGGCGCGGTGGTCGACACTTAGAGGCGGGGGGGTTGCACGATGGTTGATGGGTGGTGGCAAACAGTGGTAGTCGCAGGTGGCACTAGGTGAAGGTTGGCAGTGGGTGATAGAGATCTATGGTGGGAGATGACAGGCGATGGTCGCCAGTTAGCAGTAGTCACAGGTGACGATGGGCAGCGGCGGATGGCGGCAGTGGGTAGCGATGGTTAAGGATAGTGTTGGGTGGCGGCAGAGGTCGATAGAGACGAACATGATTGAAAAGAGGGTAAGAGTATAATGAAAAGAGGTTGAGGCGAGGGGGTACTTCTTGAGTTTTTTTTTTGTCCAAGAAGTATTTTTTATGTTGAGAAGCAATTTTTTTAACTTCTTAAATTAAGGAAAAAACAATTTTAGAAGTGAAAATTCGCTTCAGAAGTATAAATTTCTTTTAGAAATAAAATTCTTTACTAAATAAATTTCTTCTTCATAAGTTATATTACCAAATGGCATTTTGCTATAGAAGCATTTTTGAAGTAGAAATCCATTTCTAGAAGTATTATCATGCGCAATTTAAAAGTTCTAAACTTATCACGAAATTGCAATTAAATCCCAAAACTTTCAATAAATGAACTTAAGTCCTAAAACTTTCGTAAAAATGCAACCAATCCTAAACTTGTTTAATTGGTGAAACCAAGTCCTTCTATTGATTGCACTTTTTGAAAATTTTAGAACTTAATTGCATATATTGAAATGTTTAGGATTCAATTGAACTTTCATGACAAGTTTTAGGATTAGTTTGCACTTTTTGAAAATTTTAGGACTCAACTGTACTTTCGTGATAGGTTTTAGAACTTTCAAAGCACTTAATCCTATTGTAATTGTACTAATCAAATCCTAAATCTTTTCGCATTTTACCAATTGAGTATATCTGGACAATTTTGATTGGAAATCGCCTGACTAGATACTGGCTATCTTACGTGGCACAGCCGTATTGAGGTGGATAATTTTTAATGTTTTTTTCCTCTTTTGTTTTTTATTTTTTTCTTTTTGAGCTCAAAGGGTCGGCGAGGCCGCTGATCACTAATGGAGGGGTTGCGACCCTTGTTAGCTCCTAGGCAAGGGCCACGAAGCCCTCGCTAGCCTAGGGCAAAGGTCGTCGCTCTCGCCGGATTTGGTGAGAGGAAGGTGTGGCGATCCTCACGCAACCCTTGCCCAGCCCTTGCTGAACACATCAAGGGCTCGTGATACCTTCGTCACATCAGCGAGGAGCCTCGACCCCTTGCCTGTGGGGGTTGTCGGCCCTCGGTCAATGCCGCTGGCCCTTTGAATCAAAAAAGGAAAAGAAAAGAAAAATGTAAGAAATTCAAGAAAATATCATTAAAAAATGGTTGATATGAGATTAACTTTATCATTTCTACTGCAACAAATATTGCAGGTGTCCTTATTAAAAGAACACAGAAAGTCTAGAACGGAAAAAGGAAAAGGAAAGCCCATGGCTGCTTTTATTAGCTAGTCTCTTGTGAATGTCTTTGTGTAAACCTATTACCTATTGTGCTGGTCTAGGTTGCAATACTCTCCCTGACACGACGTCAAAGTCATGAAATCATTAAGGTAAAATTTTAAATAAGAACATCAATTCTCGTTTTCTTAAATAAGAACTTGAAATAAATATTATTTCAAATAAATATTTAAAGTGTTCATAAAATTTTCAAATAATGATCTGACCTCGACGGCTAACTAAGTAATTCGGCAGATAGAGGGCAATTTAAGACACTTTTCATTCTATTTTATTTGTCTTTTTTTTGCTGCAGCCAACGAGAGACAGACCAGTAACCCTCACCAGTAGTTGGCCCAGATTTGGTGGGGGTCAGCCTCGCCTTTATGAAACTCGTAAATGAAATAGTTGAGAGGGGGTTACCCTAGTCCTTTCTATAGCAACAAATATCGCATGTGTTATTAGAAAAGAAATTACTTATCTTTTGGGATCACAAGAGCTCACGAAAAACACATAAAAACTCTAGAACGGAAAACGGAAAAGAAGAGCCTATAGCTGCTTTTATTAGCCACTCTCTTGCAAATGTCTTTGTGCAATCCTACTATCTATCGTGCTGGTCTAGGTCCATGCACTCTCTAGAGTTTCTATATGTTCTTTTCCGTTTTCCGTTCCAGAATTTCCATGTGTTCTTTTCATAAGAACACATGCGATATTTGTCGCAGTAGAAATGATAAAGTTAATCTCCTGTCGACTATTTCGTTTACGAGTTTCATACTATTTTAACATTAGACAATGATCCTCCCTCCATGAGTTTCTATGTGTTCTTCATGATCCCTTGAGGTCGCAGAAGATTAGCAATGTCTTTTCCTAAGAACGCATGCGATATTCGCAGTAGAAATGATAAAATTAATCTCCTGTCAACTATTTCATTTACGAGTTTCATACTTACAAAATTGAATGTCATACCAAGATATATAGAATTTGCAAATTGCAATCCCCTTACCTAGCATCCATGCGAAAGTTTATGTCGGATGTATCTACACGACGGCGACCAACTCGTCACCAGAATTCATATCGTGCATTCATATTAGAAAGAAAGGCTGATCCCATTAATATAATTAGGGGGAAGTTTGTTTTAATTAGACATGGACGAAGATAGAGCTCATCATGAATTCTTAGGGGAGTATTTTTTGTGAAAAAGATTAAATTAAAGATCCTAAATCTATTGTACAAGGATAATTTAGACCTAAACTTTTCAATATAGTCGATCTAGTCCAAAACTTTTAATGACTAGCCAATGTAGTCATTAGGGAATCTACGTAGTAAGATTACCAACTCAGTGAATTTCCTAGACTTTTAGTACATGTTTAATGTAATCCTATGATTGTATTAAAATGTTCAAAAAATTCATAGACCGCACTAAATAAATTAAAAGTTTAGGAATTACATTATATATTGGGCCAAAGTTCAAAGATCACATTGAACAAATTTAAAGTATATGAGCTATATTGCATATTGAGCCAAAATTCAGAAATCATTTATGTCATTATCCTATTTTTCTGTTGTGTAAGGTCGTTAAGATGGCTTCTTCTTCTTTTTTTCTCTCTCGCTAGAGTTCCCCCCCTTCCCCTTTTTTCCTTGAGAAGCCACCGCCGCTATCCTTGAGGGAGGGATAGACCCTACTCTCTTCCTTCTTCTATCTTTGAAGCTTTCCTTTAATGTGCGAGAATAAATTTTTGCAGCTAATCTTGAGAAAATGTAGAGATCAGTTCGGCCATCCATTCAGTTAATAGTTGTTGAGCAAGATGTTCGTGGCATGGATTCACAACCACTTCAAGATTAGGCTGCTCTCTCTCCTAATTTAGATTTAGGTTAAGTTCTCTCTCCGAACTAGAGATAAAGACTCGAGAGTTTCCTACAGGTATTTGTTCTATGCTTTCTCAACATATTGATGTTGGTGTCTTTGCAAGGCGACGGTGATAAGGGCGTTGAATCTAAACATGTATCACAAGCTGTTGCAAGTGAAGTGATAGATCTTGGTGCGTGCTCATTACTAAGTTTGGTGATCGACTGCGAAAGTTTTATGATGAAAGATTTATTCTGGAGGGATGAGAACGCTCTTCTAACCGCAGACAATGCTTTATTATTGGCTATCTCACTTTTATTTTGCTCAGCAGTTGTTTGGAACGTGTCAGATTTGAAAATTGTAACTCTCAAATATTATTATGATAGATGAATGGCATCTTTTTTTTTTTTTACAAAAAAAAAGTCGTTAAGATATTTTCTCATCACCATTATTTGTGTGGGAACAGTATAAAAGCTCGGTGGAGGGCTGGTGGATCAAAGTTCAAAACCCGTAAAGCTCGACCACCCCATCTACTCGACAAGCGTAAGTTCGCCACTTCCAGTGAGGTTTACAAAAAGGCTGATCCATCTAAGAAGCAGATTGTAAACTAGTCATGACCTACAGTTCTATTTGTATACTAGTCATGGTCACATGAGAGCTTGTGGAAGAGCTTCTTGATGTATAATAGTCATGATCTACAGCTCTACATGCAGATTCAAACATTTTGTAGATCGCACTTGTGGAGGTGAGGCATCACGCTTAGGGGTAAGCAAATTAGACATACAGAATAGGGACCGCCCGGATCTGATTGGGATAGGTGGTCTGATTTCTAGCTCTAGAGGGCAGCAGTCTGGTTTGTGGTTCTTAAAATTGGAACGGGTTGCTGGGCGGTCCGATTATTGGTTCCAAGGGCCTAGGATCGGATCGGACTGGTCGAAATTTTTATTTTATTTCCTACTTATGCTCTGTTGGATACCAATTTTTTTCCCATTTTAATTCCTGGGCATTGCTCCATTAGAGGATTAACTGTTGCACACTTCCACATCGAAAGAGGACAATTTTCTGGACTTAGGGATGTGGTCAAACTTCTGTTGGTCGTTGCTTAGAATTCGAAAAACTGCAGCAGTTGCACATTCATCCATGTTATTTAGATAGTAGTTGCACATTTATATAGTGCGGCTAACGGCTGGCGGGAGGTTATAGCTCCCTTTTTTTTTTTGCATGTTTTTGGTCCAATGAAACCGCTCGGGAACTAGACCGGACTGGTCGGTCCGGTTCTTAATTCTAAAAAATTGGGAATCGAGACCATCGATCCGATTCTTAGTTCTTGAGGGGAACCAATCCGATTCTTGGTTCTTGAGGGGAACCAAACCGAATCGGGAAACGATCACCCCTAATCATGCTTCTCAAGTTGTCATGTTGTTCTAGGATCTATTAATTGAATTTCAAACTTTCAATGAGTTTCTTATGTGCCTTGTACTAATTCATGAGTTATTACCATAAAAAATCTCAAATTAGTACACCTATAGCAAATTATTCTTCATTAGTTTCTATTAAATTAGATTAACATCATGAAAATCCTCAAATTAGTATATCTGTGACGAACATAAGGCAAAAATCCAAAGTGGTACATCCATTGACTACCGCATGTTATCCAACTCAACACTATGATGGTAAAATTTAGCAAAAACTAACGTAGGCTAAATTCATCACAAGTATATTACTTTGGGATAAATTTATTGTATGTGTACCAACTGAACGTTTTTCTTGGTATTAATTCTTTGTTCTAAATGTAAGGATTCCCCGTGAGGGCCATGATACATATTGGTTATATATGTTGATGGACTCTCTCTCTCTCTCTCTCTCTCTCGCTCTGGGTTGCAAGAGGAAATCCAACAACGAAGGACACCACCATTGAAAATTCATGAGTTTGCTTAACTACGAATGAATAAATCAAACATTTCCGTAGTTTGGATCATAATACCAACACAAAAAGCTAGAGCAGAGACGAAGGTTCATCGGCATGTAATGATCCTGAGCCAACGAATTTGGATTAGTTTCTGCAGCATCATCAGCTGAAGCTAACACTAGCTGGGGTTCAGCTACAATGCCTTTCTTCTTTGTCTTTCACGTTCATGCTGCATCCTGAAGTACTCTGTTTCGTGTTCTGTAGCTATTCGGGTTCTGCGTCTGAACTTCTTCTGGGAAATCCGCTTACCTTTGACTCAGACAAAAGCAAGAACGTGTCGGTCGTACAAACTTCAGCATCTGTCGAGTGCGTAATGTGAAGTTTGTCTTTGAGTCGATCTCCTTCTTGTCGGGCCCGAACTTCTCAAACTTGACTAAGTCCATCGATCAGAGAAGGACATGTTGATTTGCGCATAGTTCATGGCCAATCCATTACCCATTGGTCAAGTTAACCCCACAAAGCGAACTCCCTGTTCTGCACTTCACCGGGCAAAAGACGGAGAGCTTCGAGCCGGCGGTCACGGGCGCGGTCGCCTCTGGCGAAGGAGGACGAAGAAGAGCTGGAGCACAAGGAGAGACCCCTTCGATCCTATCGGTTTCAGAGCACCGAGCGTGGTTGCGGTGGCCACGTCGGCCGTAGTCCACGCCACCAGTGGGAACCGAGACAGGTGAAGGACAGGGAAGGCAACGAATCGGAGAGACGGCGGCGGAGGCGGAGGCTGGAACGGGGAGGGACACCTTTGGATGGAGAAAAAGACCTTCGTTCTTTCGAAAGAAGAAAAGAGAACGTGAAGAGTTTGTGGAGAGAGAGGACAGCTGCACACGTGGCGACCAATGAATGGATGGGACTTGCTGACGTGGCGGCCGGACCACCCAATGTTGATTTTCTCCGGACAAAAGGGTTTGTTGGAGCTGCAACCAATCCAACAAGGCGTGCCTCGAAGAACTACATCATCGTCTCCATTTCAAGACCAAATTTCAAATCTGGAAACGAGAAAACCTTCGGAATCTCCCGATTTTTTGCTGCCCGATTCGCAATGTTCGCGAAGCGACTGTTCGAGAAAGCGATTCACAGTCCTCCCCAGGTTTTTTCTCTCTCTGCTTTTCTTGTCACGTTCGTTTTTTTTTGTCTTGGCATTCCACTTCATTGCAGCTTTTCGCTACCGGTCGATCGCAGCCTTTGTCGTAGCTTCGTGATGGTGCCGTTTTTTGTTTTCGCAGTTATTCGTGTACTAGCGAATAACGATGACTTGCCGTGCTGAAAGGACCTCACGTCTCGTCTACGTTGTTTTGCATGCTCTGTTTATGCACGTTATCACCCTCCGCCTCACACAGTTTAAGCAGTTTAAGCAATGGGTTCGGACCTTTTTAACATAGTATTGGTTTCACTCCATGGATGTGGGTCAATTCCATGTGCCATCTTAGTCCGATTTGCACGTGAGAGGGGTATTAATTTGTCCATAGGGAGGGTTTACACGCTCTTTATATCTTGACACGTTCTTCCGCCGCCTAACAGCTTAAGGTTTTGGGTTGGGTTTTTAACATGCGGATTGATTTGGGGACTGATATACACTTCCAATGCCAGTTTAGTGACAATTAGCACGTGATTGTCGAGCTGCGATCGAGGAATGCAGTGTTTGCATATGGAGCTGAAGTGATTTGGAGATGTTTTGCATGCGACTGATAGCTCAAGATGTGCAATCACACTCTGTTGTGGTTGCCAAATTTCATTAAAACGTTGACCTTGTGCGGTTGTTTCGCGTTCCTGCTTGTTTAATGATTCTTGTTTGGTGATTTTTACTGTGAGATGACTTGATTAATGGAAGGGAATACTTACGCAGGGGGACGCACAGCATGGCAATTCAGCTTGGAAGGATTTGGATTTGAACGTTTACGTCCACTATGGGGTCCCATCCACAGCTTCAATTCTTGCTTTCGACCCCATTCAGCGCCTTTTGGCAATCGGTACCCTGTAAGTTGAATGCTGCTGTTTTCTCTTGATGGAAGTCTTGGAAGAGTTAATAATCTCCTCCATTATGTGGCAACTTAAACCATGTGGACTGCATAACTGAACATGCAGTTTTGAACTTCTGTACGTTCATATTCTTGTTGCAGAGATGGCAGGATCAAAGTGATCGGTGGTGATGGCATTGAAGGGCTTTTCGTATCTCCCAGACAAGTTTCCATCAAACACTTAGAGGTTTGTCTCTTCCTCGTGAAATGCAGATTCCCGTTGCTATTTGTCATGCTCTGGTTTTGTATTTGAAGAGTGAATGCATATATTAATGAACCTTTCAAAAATGTTTTCTATTCAGATATTTTTGTTTTCAGCTTATTATATGAAAAGGCCAATGTCCAGTGCTTTCTAAGCAAAAATTGATAGGTGTATACAAGTTACTGCTTCTTTGCTTGACAGTATAACCAGCAGCATGCATGAGTGAAATCTGGTAGAAGTTACTGAGTCAAAGAGTGCCTGGTTACAAATGCTTGGGCTTCTCTCTATTTCCATCGACAAGTATGCTAAGAGCAATTCCTTCGAGCCACAGCTAGATTAGAACTGGGAAAGCTACATGATGTGGGTTTGAGAATCAAGTACTTGTAGATGTAGCAGAGCTCTGATGTCAAATGACTTAAATGTCTTGGTCTTATGCTCTTGTTATCCAATTTATCTCATTCCTTATTCTAGTGCAGACTAAAAAGAGTTTCCATGTCATTAGGAGGGAGTGATTTCCATTCAACAATATTGAGCAGTGTTAATGGGTGAAAGATTTCGACTGCTTTTACCCTGAAGAAACATAGCTTTTACATGTCTATTTTGTTTTGGTTTGATTCGGTTTTCGTTTTCGTTTTTTTTTTGGGGGGGGGGGTCGAGGGAGGGAGATTGTCTCATGAGGTTTTGATTTTGATACATGATGGATGACTGTGCAATATAGCATTTCTTTAGCTTTCTTCTTTATAAACTTGACACTTTAGAGACAGTACATTATTACACAATTAAGTTCTGTGTGGAAATAATCTTGGAATATATTTCCACTCTTTGCGGCTTATTTCAACTGCAAATCTGGGTCATCATTTATTGAAGTCTAGAATTTCGGATGTATAGTTAACTATCCATGTAGCTGCAGGCATATGTGGTTGCTGCCTTTGATTCTCTTTCTTTTGTTTCGCATTTTCTAGGTGTTACTTATGGCATTGTTTCATTCAAGCTGCCATGTGATGATGATGGCTTTCTTTGTTCAATACACATATAAAATGATATGTACTTTTTAGATTATATAATCTTGTTTAGGATGGTTTAGCTTGAAGTAAGGAGCTTTTTGGTTGTAATTTAAACTGAAACTTAGATAAAATGATTAAAAAGCTTTGGGGAATTGATCTCTTATTTTGCATTGTCATGGATGCAGTGTTGGTCTTGTAGTGTATGCTTTGTCTTCTAGGGGGAACTAGAACTTTGTTTTTCTGCACATGCTTGTGTGGCACTTAGATATCCTCTTGTAATTTCCTTTACCCAGGACTAATTGTTAACCTGTTTTCTGACAGTTCCTGAGGAACCAGGGAATCTTACTCAGTATCTCAAATGACAACTACATCCAGGCAGGAACCAATAGCGGCTTAGGCTTTGTCTTTGGGACTTCTGAATTAGGTTAAATAGAATATAATAAAGCAAAAAATTTCATTATATTGATGCCATTCTTTATAGGTTTGGAATCTGGAGAGCAGGGGCCTAGCTTCTTGTTTACAATGGGAGTCAAACATTACAGCTTTTTCTGTAATCACAGGCTCCAACTTCATGTAAGATTGTGCAGTAATTTTATCTGCTACTTATTTCATTCCAACTGATTTGCAAAAGAATAGGTCGTAAATGCTTCAAGTTACTGCTACTTTATCATCACGTGCAGCTATATTGGTGATGAGCATGGTTTGCTTTCTGTACTGAAGTGCGATGCTGAAAGTGGAGAACTTTGCCAGTTGCCTTATCACATTCCTGCGACTTCTATAAGCAGTAACCCCTCCTTCCCTTTCTGAATGGTCAGTCTATTGCAGTTTTTCCATAATTGATGAGTATTTCTAAATTTACTGATCTAGAACTCCGTGAAATGAAATTGCTCCTGGGAGAGATAGAAGGGTAGTTCACGGGTTGGGTAAGCATGCGGGGAAATGTACAACTTTTGCATCTGACTTTTCGAAACTAACTTTTTTTAGAGCTGCTGAACCTTCCTTGGCCGAACTTGCAACATCTTGGCCTTAAACTGATAGGAAGGACTAGCCAGCCCTTTTCAAGACAGTGAAGATTTTGGAAGCAGGGTGGGAGCTAGTTAGTTAGCAAGTAAGAGAGCTCTTGGGGACCAGCCTCTGAGCTAGACTCGTATTTCCATTCCAGGTACAAGAACAGGGTATGGTACAGACCGAAAGTGCTTTACCCCTAGTTGTCCAGTCAACTGCTGCACTGGTGGTCCTGCTTATGTGGTCAAATCTGTACGTTCTAAAAAGTTATATTTGAATATCAACCTTATCGGTTTCAGAGGTATCATACCAAATCCCATCCATTGAATCACTTATTTTGAAAAAGACGAGACATCTAGGTCGTACACGTAGAGAGATCTATTCATTGATAAGAAAAAAGGAAAAATGTGAACCGTTTACTGTGGGCATGAAAACTGGTACACCAGAGGTACGTTCTTTCCATTTCTTCTCATACTAGGGAAAGGCCCTCTCAATGCTCTAACTCCCACACCGGCAAGCAAGAATCAAATAAACCAAATGGATCCGTATCCATAAAAAATATATCTATATGTTAATAATATCCACACATATGTCACTGATGGCATTGTTAAATGGTGTCTTGAGTAAACTCATCACGAAGCTGATGATGATTAGCAGTATCTGCCGATGGCCTAATTCTCATGCCATTACCTTTACCCCACCTTGGAACAATTCTTTTGGCAGGCTGCTATAAATAGGATTTTGCATTTGTTTTTTTTTTCTCACATGCATGTGGTTATGACTTTCTTTTAATTAGAAATTACTCTTAAGAAACACATGCCTGGATCTAATACATGTACAGTCAGAAGAATATTTTGTGGTGCTCATGTCATGATCTTTAGACTGTTTTACGTCTTATGGAGCATCACATATTGGCAACCAGTTTCCAATTCCTTTTGTATGCACCTTGAGAACTATTTCGACTAGTTACCTTATAAAGGAATATGAATAGGTTGAATCTTAGGTTGATAATGAGTTGTATGCTCTCGTTCTTCTGCAACAAATTGAAAATTTCTCAAATAAGGTTTCAAAGTCGTGTACCCCTTGTACTAAATCACTTAGGTTGTTAGAATGCTATTTACAAGTTGAGTACTGTAGTAGCCAGACATTACATATGAAATATAATATGTGGACATAACCACTCAGAGTACAGCTGGATGACGAACAGGAGAGACAGACATAATTGCAATGAAAGGAGTGCCAAGATTCGAATCCTTGACCCTAAGCTTTGACACCATTTGAATTAACAGTTCTCTTGAAAGCTTAAGCTGTCAGGAAAGTTGTAGACAATGTTAATAGATCGATAGTATTGTGGAACTTTGTGTTAGATCTCTACGAGTTTGGAGCATATTCAAAGAGCACAGTTGAGCATATTCAAAGAGAACCTGTGTTTTGAACTTCCTTTCATTCATAGAATTTTCATAATAATATGGTTTATGCTTAGACAGTGATTTAGTTCCCTTGTTCTCTTCGCAGAAGTTTTAGAAATTTCATTTCCAGATGATCATCATCCGATTGTTGGAGTTCTCCACCAACCATGTCTACATGGGGATAGGTAAGATCAGTGAATTTTAGTTATCTACAACTCTCTTCATTTATTATATCGCCCTGTATGTGAGGCTTTGTAGTTATTTTTTTGTCTCTGATCCAACAATCTTTTCGAGACAATCTTATTCTTAATTTAGGTTGAGCTGATTTGGTCATAGCTTTGGTTTGCAGATAGTAGGCACATTGTGCTTGCTGTCATCCTAAGAACACATGTGTTGCCAGTTGGACAATTATCAGATCCGGATGTGCTCTGCTAACAAATGTAGTAGTCATCCCTTTACCATAGGTGTTTTTATATGAATGCTTTATACTCCTTGAAGTTGTATGCTGAAGGCATCATCTAATTTCTCTCTTCAAGGAATTCAATTCTGTCAGATTGACTTCCATGGATCCATTTTGTTCTCTCTCTGGAACATTTTGTTCACATCATCTCTTCTGAATTTAACCATCAAAGTACTGAATGAATGTGCTGCCATCCTAACAGGACAGACCATATTTTTCTCAAGCCGTATTTGTTGGATTTCCAGTTAGCGTGGAGTAGAATATCTTTTCCAGAAAACTCTGCCTATAGCTCTTTTTTTTTTTTTTTTTGGGGTCGAAACCTATAGCTCATTCAAGAGCTACAAATATACTAATTTACTTAATCTTATATTGGATTATATATTCTCATTCTTCCTTCTATGTCCTTAGACATGAGTCACAGGTTACTCTTGGCGTTCATGTCCTTAAACCAAAAGAATCCACATTTTTATTCGTCCTTGTGTGAATTTTCATGTCCTGATGTTTGCATGGTGAAGATCTCATCATTTTAGCTTTATTGAGTAATTATGTGAAAGATTTTGATATGTGTGATCGTCTGCATTAATACAAAGTTTGTTTGTTTGTTTTGTTTCATTTTTTTTTTGGCAGAGTACTTATTGCATATGAGTGTGGGCTGCTTATTCTTTGGGATGTTTCTGAAGGTCGGATTCTTTTCACTGGAGGTGGTAAAGATCTCCGTTTGAAGGATGGATCTTCCAGTTCTGCTTTCAAAAAGGATAGTCTTTCACAGGATACATCCGGATGCGATCTTGGGGAGAAAGAAATCAGTGCTCTATGTTGGGCATCTTGTGATGGGTCTATTGCTGCTGTGGGATATGTAGATGGAGATATTTTGTTCTGGAAAACATTATCTTCTTCTGTCGATAAAGCTCCGAGGGCCAATTTACCATCAAGCGATGTTGTTAGGCTCCAATTGTCATCTGAGGAGAGGAGACTCCCTGTCATTGTCTTGCAGTGGTTTCCAACCAAGAAATCTCACAACTATAATGGCCTTCTCTTTGCCTATGGTGGTGATCAGATAGGGGCGGACGAAGTTTTGACAGTACGACCTAACTTATCATAGCTCATTTCGCTGTTAACATGTTGATGTGCTTTAGACGGATCAAATTTGAAATACACTACAAAACATTTGCCTTGAAGGCAAGTCACCATATTATCACAATTTGTATGTTTGGTTTGTCCTATTTCTCACCAGCTATGATTATCATATTACCTAGATTAGCCTTAATCAGGTGATTAATCAATGCAGCTGCTTATATGAACCATCTAAATCTTGTCATCGTTGATTATGCTCTTACAATTTCAGCTACTGCTTCAGGTTTTAAATCTTGAATGGTCATCGGGGGCAGAAACTCTGAGATGTATTGGGCGTGTTGATCTCACCTTATCTGGCTCTTTTGCGGATATGATTTTGTTACCAAGTGTGGGAGCAGGGGGTAATCTTAGTGCTGATCTGCTTTTATTGACCTGTCCCGGGCAACTGCATTTTTTTGATGACTCCTACCTTTCTACCTTGATGTCTCAACATGAGAGAAAACCATCTGTTTCTGCATTAGAGTTTCCTACAGTAATACCAGCTAGAAATCCATTGCTGACTTACGCAAGGCTTTATAAGTTACCAGAATGCTCGTCAAAGGATCTCTCAAAGGTTGCATTCGTGCATGTCTCGTACCCTAGCTCACTTAATTGTGCAACTGTCCTTTGACACTATTTTAAGTCCTTTTTGTATTTATGCAGATAGGTACAGTGGCCAAACCAGTAACTTCCGTACATGGTATATCAGATTGGCCCTTGACTGGAGGTGTGCCCTGTCAATTATCAAATACTGAAGAGAGTGTAATTGGCAGAGTATATATAGCTGGATATCAAGATGGATCTGTGAGGATGTGGGATGCGACACACCCTATCTTGTCTTCTATTTTTACTTTGGAAGGACAGGTTAATTTGCTATTCTTATATTCCATAATCTTATTCTAAACTTACAGCAAAAATGCATCTTTCAAATTTAAGCTTTGAATTGCCAGGTGCAAGGTATTCAAGTGGCTGGTTTAACTGCATCAGTTTCATCTTTAGACTTGTGTGTTTTCACACTGAATTTGGCTGTTGGCAACGAAAGTGGCTTGGTCAGAAGAACATCTTTTCCTGAAAATTCTTCTGTTCTTCTGTATTAGATTGTTTTGAGTGCATAAAGCCTCACCCCCTTGTTTGCTTGTCCAGGTGCTCATATACAATCTCAGGAGAGGGAAGACTGACAAAAACTTTCACTTCATAACAGATTCTAGACATGAAGGTGATTTCGATAGCGAGATTTATTACAAACACCATTAGTAAGAAAATGAGTTTCCATTTAAAAACAACACATGCACAATGGGTGTCTTCGTAGTGATACTAGCAGAAATTCAAATGAAAACATGGACAACGCTTCGTTCCAAAATGGAAGTCTGCTTTATTTACTTGCAGGATACATAATGTTTATCATTTGGCTGTCGGCCATTGTTTAATGACGACCCTTAAAATCTTCCTTGACACTGCGATAATATAATTTATCCTGGAAACAATGGGTGCAAATTGATTTTCTGTGGGTAGAGAATCCAAAATGTGAGCCGTCGTTTGGGGGAGTAGGTGTAGGAATTCGTAACTGGGTTTCTAGAGTGAAGCTGCGAACCCAATTTGCTCTTCCAGATAGATTTATCTTTAAGATACTGAATGCTGCTTGCGAAATTGGTAGGATTTGACATGACCGTCAAAATCAATGCAACCATTTGCACTGATGTTGGCTAGTGTTGCATAGCTGTTGGAAATGTGTAAATAGCAACCTCCTCAAGGTTAGCAAAAACGGCTTTTCTGCAACTTAGGTGGAATTTCTAATTGCAGTAATGGCATATATTGCTTGGCAGTATAATAGATATAGTCGTTCAAATGAGCTGAAGATAAATTGTTGTAGTCAGATGACTTTCTATTGGCTAGTGAATTCACTGGATTTTTCTGGGCTACTGTACATGCTGAGAATGTCTTTTTATGGCAATTTTCCCGCAAGAGTTCCTTGTATCTGCTGGACCATTTCCTTGTGTGATAATGGAGGATTTTCTGGAACTCTTTTTTCTAACCTAATACTGTTCAAACTTGCAAGTGCACCCTTTGCTTTCAGAAGAGGCATGCCAATGCAAAGCTGTTTTTTCTCTTTTCAACTCTCCTGTTGAAGTACTACAGTTTGTGAATCATGCAAGCAAACTTGCCATTGGATTTCAGTCTGGCCAAGTGAGGATCATACTGCTTGGTTATTCAAGTATACTTTTCCCTTTTTGCTTGATTTTCTTTCTTGAGAAAGCTGATTTATGTTTCTATTTCAGGTTGCATTGCTTGACATGGGTCCACTATCAGTTTTGTTTTGCTCGGACTGTTCATGTGGTTCTCTGTCACCTGTCACTTCCATTTTTTGGAGATCATCCGGTAACATTGATAATACACTGAAAAGCCCAAAGATTGTGGAAGTGAATATGCCGATTGATCCTATAGATGAGAATGTATTTGTATTGACCAAGGATGCGAAGATTCTTATTATAGATGGTGGTACGGGTAACCAAATCAGTTCTCGTCCACTGCTCTTGAAAAAGAAATCTACTTCAATTGCCATGTATGTTATAGGCAAGTGAAATATTTTAGTTAGTGAGATATAAAATACATTTACTTCAGTATCATGTGCTGAAGACAGAATTTTAGTTTTCTTCAGATGACAACATTTCAGACTCTTCAGAGCAGTCAGCTAAGGACACTTTGTCCAGGAAAGATGCTACTACTGAAGGAAAAATTGCAAAAGATTTACATGAGACTGCACACCTTAAATCCGCAAAAGATACATGTTCAGCGGGGAGATTCCTGGATTCACTTTTACTGGTTTGCTATGAAGATTCCTTGCGCCTCTACTCCACAAAATCTGTGATTCAGGTCTCTTTCTATTTCTTTACTCCAGTCATTTGTCGTTCTTATGGTTTCAAGAATTGTTAAACTCACACAGGGAAATCGTAAAACTAGTCGTAAAGTGAAACATGCAAAGCCTTGCTGTTGGACTTCAACTTTAAGGAAAGATGGGAAAGTTGGCGGGCTGGTTGTGCTGTACCAGACTGGAGACCTTGATATCAGGTAATTGTGAACTTCATCTTATGATCATATTTCAAAACTGGACAAAACAACCTAATTTTTCCTTGATTCTGGCTTTCTGGCTTGGTTTTTCTTTCTGGGATATGTTCTCTTCACTCAGTGATAGAGCACTCCTCACTATTCTGATTGTCAATTTGACAGATCTTTGCCTGATTTGGCTTTGGTGAAAGTAAGCTCTTTAATGGCAATTCTAAGGTGGAATTTCCAGGCAAACATGGACAAGATGATGGCTTCTGACGGTTCAGTGATTGCCCTGGTATTACTTAAATGATTGACAAGGAAACTAATCACTAGGAAGAAGTTCTAGGATGTACTCATTTATCAATTGGTTTCCCTTCATAGTCAATGGAGGGAGTGAAAACTGGTGCAATGCTATCTCTTCCATCATGATTTTCCAGCTAGGATGTATGATACACATCATTCAAGTTGATCTTCTTTAAAAGCATATTTTGTCAACTTTCCTTTGCAATCTGCATGTTGTGGTTTGTTTGGGGATTCACTTGTTATCATCTGCGATAGGCAAATGGGTGTGAATTGGCTCTCATATCTCTTGAAGATGGTGAAGATGATCTCAGGTATTCTATGCTACTATTAAATTGAGTTTGTATACCAAAAATTTTGGTAATTAGATTTTTAATTTTATTGTTGTAAAAGTTTGAAGTTGTCAAATATTATTATATCGATTTGTAGGACCTCGGGAGCTTTGCCTTGTCTTCATGATCAGGTTCTTGCTGCTGCTGCAGATGCTGCACTCACTTTCTCTAGTCAGAAGAAAAAACAGGTTATGCTATTTTCTTTTCTTTGGCATCCTAGTCAACAATCTCCAGGAGTTGTATGTTTACATAATTCTTTTCAATCCAGGGTTCTGCACCAGGAATCCTGAGGGGCATTGTCAAAGGATTTAAAATGCGAGAAGCAGTGAAGAATGGGAAACATGCTCTGACTTCAAAATCCTGTGTAAATCATTTAGGGGATGTATTCTCAAAATCTCCATTTGCAGAACAGTTACCAACACTTGGAAATAATCAGGAAATTGTGGATGCATCTTCTAGCACAAATGATCAGGAAGTGGAGCTTAGCATAGGTTAGCTTCATCTCTGCAGCCACATCCTGGTTCTTTCTTTCACCTTTGGCTATCTACTAAGTTTCGGGTTCTTGTTTGTACAGATGACATCGACATTGATGATCTTGCACCAACAGCGTCTAATTCAGTCTGTAAACCCCAAAATAAAGACAACAGTAATTTTCCATTTCACTACATGAATTACATTGTGACATATTTGACTCTTATGACGTGATAAATTAGATCACCATTTTCTTCTGTAAAAGGAACGGAAAGGGATAAGTTATTTGAAGGCGCAACAGATGCCACAGAACCTAGACTCAGGACACCTGAAGAAATAATTGCTAAATATCGGAAAAGGGTAAGCAAAACGAATGCCAGACTCTGTCTCTGTCTCTCATGCAAACGCATTGTTTACAGTTGTCTTAGTGAACTGGTGATAAACTATATGGCAAATGATTTCAGGATCCCGCAGCAGTGGCTGAACAAGCAAGAAACAAGCTTCTTGAAAGGCAGGCAAAACTGGAGGTAGTGCAACGTTATGAGTTTTCATAGATGTCACCGGATTGGCAAGGACACAAGTCATTTGTATACGGGTGAAAATTATAATAAAATAAAATTACTCGATTTAAGATGAAAACATAACATCAAGTTAACATGAATAAGGTGACTGTGGGAGTCCCTTATCAAATACACAAAGGCATGCAAGGAAGCTGCTTCAGAAGTCTGGAAACTGCTTGATTTTCTCTTTATAAAGACAAGCGCTCAGCGTATTTATTGCCTATTAGTATTCTGCATGTTTATTGCCAGCGTTGTTGCCAGAGATGTAATATATATCCTGATAGTATGTAAACGACTGTTTGCAAAGCAAGCATAACTCGAATTCTAAATGGAATGGTGCAAGCTTGGCTTGTGTTAAAAAATAGCATTATCAAATGCTTTAGTGTTGAATGTGCGTAATATGCAATATAACTGAAGAAAATGGGGATGTTCATACGCAATGTTTCTTGTGGCTGTTTGCTTAATTTCCTTGATGGTGAACGTTTTTTGTGTTCTGACGAAATTAATTCATGTTTGTTTTGGTTCTATCAGAGAATCAACCAGCAAACTGCAGAACTGCAGAGCGGAGCTGAAGATTTTGCTTCACTGGCCAATGAGCTTGTCAAGGTGATGGAAAGTCGAAAATGGTGGCACATATGAGCAAAACACATTATTACTTCACTAGGCACCAATCCCACCGGTGCCTATCTTATTTAAATACATGGTTGGCCACTAATTGATGTCCAAAATGAGTGCGCAAAAGGCTTCTACTGTGAAAGTGGAGCTTGCCGTCCAACAGGTGCCAAAAGGTAGATGCTACTGTTTCTCCTGAAGTTGTGAATCTTCTTTCCTGTAAAGCAATCAATAGTCAAGGCCTGTCCATTTTCCTCGGCAAGATAGTTGATAAAATAATGTCATTGCCCTGATTTTTTACCACTAGATAGGAGAATATGAGTTATGTCATGCAAGAAAATATTGGTCACTGAATGTTTTGTCGATAATAAATCAACCTTCATTGGTGTAATCATTCAAGCAACACTTGCTGGAGCGTGTATAATCCTTTCTTCCAGGCTGAAGCACTATAAAATCTTTAGCTTTCTTGCTCCGTCTTGAGTCGAAAAGTGAGTAAAAAGATCCTTTGTGCTTTGTTTTGTCTGATGGCTTAGTGAAAAGAGCATATTCTCTTCTGCAAATCAGGGTCCGTTGTGCAGAGACCAAGGCCTGGCCGTCAAATGATGGCCCATTAACACCAGAAAAATTGTTGGAAACATAGATGGTGTTGAGATCTTACGTATATTGAATATTTCTTTAAGATCCAGGGAATATTTCTTGTGATGGAGTCAACTAGGTTTGAGTGAACTCCGATCATCCTAGGTGGCACGGCCGGAAGAACCATCACCAGCCACAGCGAGGGTTAGCTACCCTCACAAGCCATAGGTGAGGGTGTCGAGCTCTCCCTCATGTCTAGGCGAGAGCCGCAATGGTCTTGCTTGCCACAGCCTTGCCCATGGCCAGCGATGGTCAGCTAGCTGGCAACCTTGTTGGCTACAATTCTAAAATTAAAATAAATGGAAAATAAAAAATATTAAAATATTTTTGAAAATTGTCCACGTCATCCTTGGCTATGTCATGTAGTACAGTTGGGTTCACGTAAGCAATTTCCGTTTAAAATTGATCGGATTTTCTCAATTGGCAATTTATGAAAAGACTTATAACTTAATTGACAAAATTAAACGATTTATAACTGAGTTGACAGAAGTGTAATTGATCTTGAACTTTCTGGATAATTTTTGTAGAGAGTTCCATTAGCGCAAGCCATGATATGGAACCAAGTTTCCAAATTTCGTGCGTGCATTTGGAGTTTCAATATGGTCTTTGTTTCGTGCCTGGGGTTAGGGCAGATAAAAACACTTCATATGCCATTTGTCGTCCTACTATGCACAGGAGGGAGTATCAAAGCAGTCAACGATGCATCATTTGTATATGGTATTCACTTTGATGTTATACAAATGACCTCTCGATGATTAATCTATGAGTAGGTCGTGTGCTAAGAAGAGAAATGACCCAAGAGCAAAGTACCTATCGCCAAAAAATTCTCATAGAAAATGGATGAGTGTATTGAAAATTTTAAAACTTATTACGAAAATGCCATTGAGTTATAAAACTTTTAACAAGTGTACTTAACTCTTAAAAATTTTTGTTTCAATTATTTTCTCTAATCTAGGTGACAGTGACATTTGACATCGACGGTGTTTTAGTCCAAATTTATTTTTTGAAAATTTAATTAGACTGAAAAATAAAATATTTTTGTTTAAAAAAAGAGAGAGAGAGGGGGAAGAAATGCAAAAGAGAGCTAGGTCATGTAGTGGCCCCATGGCCGGCCAAAGCCCGATTAGTTGTTGAACCTAGTCTATCGCTAGTGAGGGCAAACAAGCCCTTGCCCAAATCTTGGGCGAGGGTAGCAGCCCTCCCCTAAATTCATGGGGTTTGCCACTGGCGAGCGTCTATCTGGTGAGGGCTTGCTGACGCTCACTTTCAGTTGGCTAGGGTCGCTAGTCACTGGCTTGGTATCGGCGACCAGACCTGTCCTTGCCCCACCACTGTTAGAGGTGGCAAGGGGCCCTGCAGGCCCTCTCTCTACTCTTTTTGCGTTTTTATTTATTTATTTTATTTTTAATTCCAATTTGAATAATGTTTACATAAAAAAAAACTCAGATTTGGACCAAAATGGAGTAGTTTTGGCCTTATCTTTCATGTTTTAGTCATGGGAGCACCACGTAAGCCATAGAAAATAGTAGAAATTGCGACGTCAGCATTTTCTGTCAGCTAAGTTGGGAGAGTTAACGGAAGCACTTGATTGTACTAATTTGAAAAGTTTTTGAATTTAATTGCGCTTTTTGAAAGTTTTAGGACTCAATTGTATTTTCGTGATAAATTTTAGGACTTTCAATGCACTTATTCCAAAAAAAGAACATAAATTCTTTTTGTGCTTGGAAATGTAGGTAGTGCTTCGAGTGCTCGAACAAAGGAGGTAATACTTATTGCATTTGTTGTTGGTGGATATGGCAACGATCATGGCAAATGTTGATTTCGCTGGTGCAGCACCTTTAACAGTAGTCTGATGGGAAGAGAGGAAGATGCCGGACATGAAATAATTAGCAGTTATGGTCGTTGCCCGCACTGTCTCAGTTCCATCTAAAAAGTTGCATTTGCTTTCCTTTTGATGAGAAACCACATGAAATTAGCAGTTATGGTTTCTCCCTGCTAACTTCACAGCTCTTCTTCGCTTGCTAATTCATGGAATTTATCAGATAATCGTTCGCATGGACCGCTCCAATCTGATTTTCGAAAATGCCCGAACAAACGCGTTCGCGAGAGGACCTTACTGGTAAGGCTAATTGTCCATCTTACCATCGCTGTTGCTTTTTTTTTTTTTTTGGCATAGGGATGATCCCATTTTCGTGTTACGTGACTGGCGAATGCCTGATCGAATTGATCGGGTCATGTAAGAACAAAGTTTATCGTGTGGTTACAAATGATTATGTGTGGCATATGATAGATCCGAATAGGCATCATCAGATTCATCACGGAAAAATTCCTTTCTCCAGGAAAATTTTGGAAACGGAGACGGATCGTGGAGTGGGACTTGGGTTCGTTTTGATTAATCATTGCTTTCGTTAAGTGCGGCAGGCATGTCTCATTAATGGTCGTAATCCCTTGCTAATCTATGTAGAGTAGGATCCTTAGACAAGAGGCTTTGTAGATATCACTTATGGACATATGCTTTTGATTGGTGGGGGTACTCATAAATATTATTCCTATGCAAACTTAACCAAAATTGGCGAGTCATGATTGTAACACACCAATCGGAGACATGATTAGAGGAAATTTCCTCCATCTCGATCCAAAAAAAAAAAAATCTAGTGAAAATCTAAAAGGCGTAAGTAGGCCTATCAAAATGGGTCATAAACCCAAGGTTGAATTGTTGTATGAGTTAGTTATATTCGGTAAATGTACTTTAGAATAGGAAAGTTCAAAACAATATATATATTAAATGGGCTCATAACTTACTTAGAACTAATTTACCTATCACTAACCGAGGAACCTGAAGAACATACAAGATGAGAGGGATGAGCAACCACAGCCCAATGAGTAATATATTTCCTCCAAGCAAATCGAGCAATCCCTATACATACATACAAAGTAATACCGAAAACTCTTACTTTAATCCCAACATGTATCATACATATCAAACCAAATATAAGTTGTTTCATTTCAACAAAATTTTGAACAAGTTAGAAATACTCATTTAATCACCATCACAATTCAACATCAATGCTCAAAAATCTATTGATCAATCTCTATCATGATCACGACACAACACTTGGTGACAAGGCAACCAAGATTCCTCTATTGACAAGCTCTCCACCTATCATGCCGTTGGCTTGACCTAAAAGGATATCCCCTAAAATCGATATGCATACCCATAAACTCCTAACTGCATTCACAGTCATATTGAGTATCAAATAATCAATCTTTCAATACTAAGGTCAATCTCATAAATTATAGGGATATATTTACTAGAAATCCTAAAACTTATCATGAAAATGTAATTGAGTCCTAAAGCTTGCCAAAGGTGCAAATGAAGTACTTCTCTTAATACCGTCAACTTGTTTAACAAAAAATGTTGACGTGGCATTTAAAATTAATTTCTCTCTCCTATGGGGTATTTTTTAATTAATTTTCTTTTGAAATCTTACTTAAATTAATTTAAAAAAAATCAAGAAAAAGGCTAAAAATTAATTTTTCAAAGTAAAAACTGAAAAAAAAGGGAGAAAGAGGAAGGGTAGGCCTTGCTAATGAGGATAGGCCACCGCTGTTGCCCTTTCTGGCGGAGCCAGTGGAGATCGTCGGCCCTAGCCGAGGATGACCGGCTGTCGCTAGCCCCCATTCAAGCTGCCCAGATTTGGGTTGAGGAAAAGCTATGAGCAAAAATCTTGAAAAAAAACCTTGAAGAAGAGGGAGGGAAGAACAAATCAGAAAACCACAAGAGGAATTGGAAGGCCTTGGGCAAAAAACCTAGAGCGATAGATCTCAACCCATTCTACGATAAGAACGAGATTCACAAGAAAGGCGAGTTCTTCCCCCCCAACCCCCCCCCCCCCCTTTCACACCGGATGATGATTGACTATTCCCCTTTTTTTTGGCCAAAAAACGACAATGAGATTGGAAGGCCTAAGAAAAAATTGAAATGAACATTACGATTTTGCTAATATGCATTTGCGCAGATCTGGGCGAGTTGGGCTAGTGAGCTCTCACCCAGAACCGGCAATGGTCGGCCACCCTCAACCAAGTTCGGCGACCTCTGCCGGCTCCTCCGGCAAAGGGTAGCAATGGTAGCTTATTAGTCTCACTGGCGAGACCTTGCATAACCCTCCCCCCACCCTCCCCCCCCTTTTTTTGAGTTTTTGCTTTTTAAATTATTTTTTTAGCCTTCTCTAGGCTTTTGTTTAATTAAATAAGATTTGAAAAGGAAACAAAATAAAAAAAAATACCACATAGGAGAGAGAAATTAATTTTAAAATGTCACGTTAGCATTTTTTTATCAGACAAGTTAGACGATGTTATCAGAAGAGCATCAATTTCACAAGTTTTAGAATTTGATTTCATTTTTGTTTGCAAGTTTTAGAACTCAATCTTATTTTCGCGATAAGTTCTAGTGTGCATATCCCTAAATTATAATACATTTTATAAACCAAAACAAATAACTTTTTGGCAACACATTTCATTCGTTAAAAGTGCCTTTCTCAAAGCATTTCTGACGTCATCCAAAAATTATTTCATTAATCAGTTCGTAAAGTAGCACATATATATTTTTCTTCACAATGCCTTTAACATATTTTCTAAATCATCTCTTAATTATCAAATAGTGGTACATGCTCGATCCAGCTTTTTATGCAACGACAGTGTCATTTCGTACTTTATAGTATACATAACACATCACATTTGATGACGAGTTTTACAAACTCAAAAAAGAGACAGTAACACTCACATAGGACCAACCTCTTATGACCAAATAACAAACATTACTCGAATCGTTGAACTTGAAATCCTAATAAGTAGATTAGAAAGAATGTAGAAATCAAGTAAAACGCTAACTCAATGATGAATCAGCTAAACTAAATTTAAATGCTAACACAACTCCCACACATCAACAAATTGCTACCCAAATCGATTATTCGTTTGCAAAGCGAAACTCACATGCGAAATCCCTAAACTCTCGCTTCAACCAAACTGTTGCTTCAAATCAACTCCCATTTAAGCCTACAACTCTACAATACAAAAATCAAACTGCTCGACTCAACCTTTTTACTAAATTTCAAATTTAAGCCCCAACTTGAAAAACTTCTCTGATTGGAAGAATGAAGGGTGCGAGTACTTACTAAGAGTTGTGAATCAAAGTCGATGAGGCGCCCGTGGCGAGATGCCCTTCTTTTTCCTCTCCTTTCTTTGCTAAGGGTGGCTCTCGGCTAAAAGAACTGAGCTGCCCACTCTTCCCTTTGTCTTTTCTTTTGTTGACTTAATTTGTCAGCTTTTTTTTTAAGGTGGGTCCCACTGTTTGTTGACCAAGTAAAAAAGCAGTTCTTACAAGATTATTCTTGACTCGCCTCTAACTCAATCCAACTTAGTAATTTTACGGGTTTAGGCATAACTATCGGGAAAATTATCAGAAAAGTTTTAAATTTGATGTAATTGTGTCAATTTAGTCATAAAATTTTTTTTTGGTCAAGTGAGTGTAAACTTTTTATATTTGTGCCAATTCAGTTCATCTGTCCAATTTGGCAAGATGACACTGACGTGAACATCGCTTAGTGCGGATGTGGCTACACAGTAAATCAATAGAAGCTAATCTCTTCCTAATTTCAAGTACAAACAACACATTAAGAAGAGTAACCTTCTTTCAAGAAGTAAATTCTATCTTCATTGTGTCTCTTCCAGCAAACCTTTGTGAGTGAGTGATTTCCAATTTGAACCTATTAACCATTCATGTCATAAGCCTCTTCAAAATGCTTGAACATTAATTTGTCCTTGCACACAGATTGTCCCACTACAATCTGACCACCAACCATATTTGGCAGAAATTATGGCCACATAATCAACAATCTTTCAAAAATATTTATCTTTGGAATCCTGCAGCGAAATTTTCTTCAACCATATTAGCATCTGCCTTCGCGGTTGATATGTTCATGTCCTTGGATGTGTTCTTGCAATGTCCACACTCTTTTGCATAATGTTTCACTTTGCCACAAAGAAAATAACCACCCTTTCCTCCCCCCCCCCTTCTTCCTTGTCTTCTTAAATTTCTGCTTTTTCTTGACTTTCAAGTGGTGGTTTTTAGATTGAAATTGGCATGCACAATATTCACTTTGATTTCATATGAATCAAAACTCTCACGCAAATGGGACAGTTTGTTCAGGATATGCCCATGACAAACTAATGCATCCACTTCACCTTTTTTTCCCCCTATTCCTTGTTATAATTGGATAGATTGATAATTATACTTTGATAGGAAAAAAAAAATATTTGCCCCAGTAAATATAGGAATCTTAATTCATCGCAAAATAACTCCAACTTTTCTTGTCTTAGGTTATATTAAAGCGCCCATAAAACCTTCTACACAATTTCAACTCTAAGTGGAAATAATAAAGAAGCAATTCAAGGAGGAAATTAAGGTCTACATTTTGGGAGTGATAAAGATGGCCCCATCCAGCATCCACCCACCAATAAAAAAACTTGGGGTGGGGATGGCCAATCCCTCATTGGGCCTAGTCAAGCCACACTTCTGCCAAATCCCAAAGCAGGAATTTCACATGGTTCACTTTTCGCGTTCCGACCCTTGAATCGGGCCACGTCCCTCGTACGGCCCTTTCTCATTCTCTCCTCGTGCCCGACCCTTTTCAATGCCACCATGATGAATAGCGACCGAGAAAAAGCACGAGCATCTCATGATTTTCATGCCACGGTCGCACCTTGTCATGTCTTATCATCGTGTAGCAACCTATCCACGCTCTTTCGGTCTCCGACCACATTTTTGATTCCTATGACTTCGAGCAAAATGCAAGATGCATTGTCGTGTTTGAAAAGCGGGCTGTGGAGAGACTGCCCTGGCGACTTTCCAGCGGAACCCGACCGGGTTTCGTGCGCAGACGAACTGGAGAGCCGTGCAGACGAGCCCGGCCACACGATCCGTCCCCCCAAACTCCCTGAAGAGAGAGAGAGAGAGAGAGAGAGATCAAAAACCAAGGGAATCCAACATTTGAGCCTTAGTGACTTCCCCACCAATCACTGTTCTGTAATCAAGAAACTACCCAAAAAAAAACAAAAAACAAAAAAACGCGAATGCCGAGCGTTCTATTCAGAGATCCCCCATGTGTTAGATCGCACATTGATATGCTCAATTATTACATCACAGAAATCTTTTGAGGTCCACGTCAATTCCATAAGAGATAAACAGGTCGAAAACCTTTCCTCCTGCTCCTCCTCCTCCGCCTCCTTCGCGAAAGTGGTGGGGAGATGAAGTTTCCCACGAGCTAAGCGAGAAAAAGCAGGGGAAGAGAGCGAAAGACTGTCTCTGCTTGAAAGCTATAATAACAGCTCCCCCACACCCCCCTCGCGTCTTCCTCTTCCTCCTCCAGACGATCTGCAAGAGAGAAGAGAGAGACAGAGACAGAGACAGAGAGATACGACCGATTCTTGGAGAGAAAGAAGGGAGGCTCTGTTGTTCATTCCAGCCTTCCAGGCTACACTATTCGCACAGATACGACCCATTCTTGCGGAGAAAGAGGGGCGGCTCTGTTTGTTCGTTCCAGACCACACCATTCGCACTTGTCCTTGCAGAGATATCTTGAATTCATTCCTCTCTCTGTGTCTCTCTGTCTCTGTCTCTGTCTCTCTCTCTGCATTGTTTCCCTTCGCCATTTCTTTATTGTTCTCCCCTTCACTCCCGATACTTTTGCACCTTCCCCCATTTGTCTCCCAAAAAAGGTAAAAAAGAAGTAACCCACCACATAAAGTATACACCTTCCATTCTCTCTCTCTCTCTCTCTCCCCCTGTTCTTCAACGATGGCTACATGGGTCTTGTCCCAATGTGGCCTCAAACCCCTCCCGCAAACCATCCCCACATCGAAACTCCACAGGACACCTACGAAAAAAGGAAACTTTTTCCCATCAAAGCATGCCCGTCTCGCAGATCTGAAGCTCCGTCCAACCGGACCACCGCGCGGGTGTCACTTGCCGACCCGGGTGAGCGCTCCATTGCGGGTCTCCCCGATCGACGAAGCAGACGACGAAGGAGAGAAGGTAACACGGAACGGGGTCGTCAATGAGGAAGGAGGAAGAGGAGAGGAGTTGTTCGACCCCGGGGCCGCCCCGCCGTTCAAGCTGGCGGACGTGAGGGCAGCGATACCGAAGCACTGCTGGGTGAAGGACCCGTGGAGGTCGATGAGCTACGTCCTGAGGGACGTCGCCGTCGTCCTCGGGCTCGCCTGCGGGGCGGCGTATCTGAACAGCTGGGTCGTTTGGCCTCTCTACTGGGCCGCCCAGGGCACCATGTTCTGGGCTCTCTTCGTTCTCGGCCACGATTGGTACGGTCTCTTAACTCCTCTGTTCGCGTCATATCGCCACATTTCACGGTGGTTATCGTTATTATAGTTACTGTTGTGTATGTCTTCGGTTTGGTGCTCCCACCTTGCATTTCGGCTTCGCCGATTCTCAGTTGAGTCGGGTCGTGTCCGTCGCGTTATCGCTTTCGAATAACACGTTGCCTACGATCTTTTTGCTTTCGAATAACGCGTTGCCTACGATCCTTTTGCTTTCGAATCCGGCGCAGCGGGCACGGGAGCTTCTCGAACGATCCCAAGCTGAACAGTGTGGTGGGGCATCTGCTTCATTCCTCCATTCTCGTGCCTTACCATGGATGGTGAGCTTCAAAGTCTACTACCTTTACGACTTTGCTTTGTCTCGTTTAATTTCTGTCACAAATCACTAATTTCTAATTGGTTAGAATTTGGAACTTAGTTTAGTCAATAACCAAATACGTGGCTCGCGATGCGACTTAAAAATCTCAAAATGTCACTTCCTTTTGCATCGAATTCTGACAGGAGAATCAGCCACAGAACTCATCACCAGAATCATGGGCACGTCGAGAACGACGAGTCGTGGCATCCGGTGAGTCGTCGGCCTCTTTTGTCCTGCTCTGTTTTTTCTTTCATCTCCATTATGGGTGTCGTAATTTCTAAATTGGTTTTTATTTCTTTATCTCTTGCAGTTATCAGAGAGAATCTACAAGAGCTTGGACACCATTACACGGGGCCTCCGCTTCACAGTTCCTTTTCCCATGCTTGCCTACCCCTTCTATCTCGTGAGTGTTCGACACTTGCAAACCAAGATCATCTTTTTCTTTGTTGCTTATTCTGAATCAACAACGTTAAAGGAAGGAAAAGGGGGGAGAGAGAGAGAGAGAGAGAGAGAGAGAGAGAGAGAGAGAGAGAGAGAGAGAGAGAGAGAGAGCAATATCCTATACAAAAGCCTTTCGAATTGCCAAACTTTATTCCTGACGTGATATGATCATAGGACCCAACTCAATAACTATGAGTCACCGTATGAATCGGACATGAATACGCCTTTTCATGGAGGAATCATTGCTTGCTTTGAAGGGTAGAGCCCAAGTTCGGAACTTGGTTTATTCTCTTTAAGATTCGATGCGTCGCTATTGAATTCGTTATGTCACGACGGGCATAACGGCTCGGGGTACATGTGATTCAGATGCGCCCTTGTGATTTTGATCGATGGAGATCGATTCACAGTTCCTCTGGACAGCAAGATTGTCTGTAAACTTCATCTTCTACTTCCAAGATCTAATCCTGAATTTCCTTGGAGAGTTTGGAAATAGAAGAGGTGTCCTTGAATTTTGAAAAATCATGAAAGAGTGCGACTTTTGAATGAGAGAATGGAGTCGCTAGGAATTGAGATTCTCATGGCCCTGACACAGTGTTAATTTCACAGTGGGGCAGAAGTCCAGGGAAAAAAGGGTCTCACTTCCACCCAGAGAGCGACCTGTTCGTGGCGAGTGAGAGGAAAGATGTGATCACATCCACAGCGTGCTGGACGGCCATGGTGGGCTTGCTTGTGGGGCTGTCCTTCGTGATGGGTCCTCTCCAGTTGCTCAAGCTCTATGGCATCCCTTATTGGGTAATTCAAATTCCTCCTCCTCTTTCTGTATCATTATCTTCGCTAATGTTCCAGTATGATAGCCCGGATTTGAGAACTCCATGTGCTAAGTGACGCGGGGGACTTTTACTTTGATGTTCAATGTGGCCTGATTGTTCAAAAGGTCTACTTCCGGCGTGCCATACCAGTCCGTATATCCTTAGCCTTCGACCGATTCTAATCGGAGCGTGTTTCCAATTATTGTTGCTGTTGTTGTTGTTATCAGATTTTCGTGATGTGGCTGGACTTTGTGACATACCTGCATCACCATGGTCATGAAGACAAGCTGCCTTGGTACAGGGGAAAGGTAATGTCGATCAATGAAAGAAGACACTTTCCACCTTCTCTTTCTGGTTTTAGGGCAGTAGTTTCTTGCAAGTAGCTGAAGGTTGCCTCTTTCGCTTTTGTCTGTTTCAAGGAATGGAGTTACTTAAGAGGCGGGCTCACCACGATCGATCGCGACTACGGGTGGATCAACAACATTCACCACGATATTGGAACTCACGTCATACACCATCTTTTCCCTCAGATCCCTCACTATCACTTGATTGAAGCTGTGAGTTCTACACATGTTCCCCTCTTTCGGATCGACACCCCCTCCCCCCTGGATGAAAATAGAAGCTTTGTCGTGTAGACGCAAGTCTCGTGAGGACCATTGAATTGGATTCGTCCCGTCGCTGTCTGCGTCGGGCTAGATCAAATAATGCATATGACAAAGATAGCGTCTCTTGATAACTTTCTGAGAAATACCCTTTTCCCTTTGGGATGATGCAGACAGAAGCGGCTAGGCCGGTGCTCGGGAACTATTACCGGGAGCCGAAGAAGTCGGGCCCATTGCCCTTCCATTTGATCGGGACGTTGATCCAAAGCTTGAAGAGAGATCACTATGTCAGCGATGCCGGGGAGGTTGTCTACTACCAAACCGACCCTAAGCTTGGCAGTGGCGGCTCTCCCAGTTCTGATGCTAAGTGAGAAAGCTTCCAATGTAGCATTTGAACTGACACCAAACAGGGAGTTTCCAACTTCAATCACTGTTGAAGCCTAGCTCTTGACACTTTGATGAAGCATTCGTATCAGATAGATCTCACACGTTTCATTTGGTTGAAGAAGAAGCGGCAAGAGCAAGCCACTAGCAGATGAGGGAGAGAGAAGGGGAGAGAGAGTGAGATCATGATTGACATATACATATACACATATGGAACTCTGAACTATGTGATTTAGCTTGTGTTTTGTACCATGTAAAGCAAGAAGCTGTAAATTTACTTTTGAAGAGGAACAATTCTTCTCTTCATCCTCATTTATGCTGTGTCAAGAATGTCTAGGAATGACAGCTGATGAAGATAATTTTCTATTCTTCCTCCCTCTTCCAATTCCAATCACTACAAATCGAACTTATCTAAGAGGCCTTGGATTGCTCGGGTTGTCAACTGGGTCGGCAATCGGATTTACTTTTCTTTGGTACTTTCATACAGCGATGTCGAAAATGTATCAATCGGCCTTAGAGGTCATTCGATACCATCTTTTCAGCGACTTCAATTATCGCAAAAACGAAGATTCCCACACGCAACATCAAGACGCGATTTCTTCTTGAGAAATTGATTTGCCAGAAAGGTTTCCCAGAAATATTACAAACTTCCGAGATGTTTGGCAGCAGAAATTGCAGCTTCGAGGAGAATAAGAAAACAAGAACTTTGCGTTGTTATTGAGGTTGAACATGAACTTTGCGTTGTTATTAAGCTTGTACGCAAAAAACAATTCAGTTTTTCCATTTTTTAATTCATAAAGTTGGTCTCCCCAGATAGACCAAAATCTTAAAAGAGAACGTAACTCTTTCTTGGTGTAACTCTTTCTGCTCGTGAGTACTCAACATCAAAGATCAAACATCAGCAATCGAATCTTAAAAGACTATTGTCGCACTCTCGAGCGTCATTATCTTAATCATTGTCCTTCATAGGTTAATACTTGCCGTCCTTAATCGGAAAATGAAGACCCCGTGCTGCAGTTTTGAGAGTTCAACTTAGATGCGAAACGTGTTCTCCAATAATAGGCTCTTCAACACATAAGGCGAAAGATCCGTGTCGTAAGCAACGGGGAGTTTGCAAACTTGTAACAATCCAAATCTCACATCAAATGTGTAGGGCTTTCTTAACGTCCTTCGTACAAAAAAGTCTATAACTTCATGGATATCATATCGTATGGCTATTTTGATACGGATAATATTAGAATTGTTCTAATACTACATCAATTCTTTAACATGAAATTTTTCTATCGTCACTCGCACGTATATCTAATAGTGTATATGAAATTCGAATTCCATAACACTATGTTCCGTTGGACAGAACAAAACTTTTTAGGAAATTATCATTTTCTTCCCAAGCGTTTCAAATAAGCAACCCATTTTTCACGTGGGTTCTTTCTGCTCGTGAGTACTCACCATCAAAGATCAAACATCAGCAACCGAATCTTAATGACTGTTGTCGCACTCTCGAGTGTCATCATCTGAGTCGTTGTCCTTCATACGTTAATAATTGCCCTCCTTCTAGGGAAACGAAGACCACGTGCTGCAGTTTTGACAGTTCAATTCAGATGAGAAATATCTCCTCCAATATTAGGCTCTTCAACACATAAGGTAAAACAACAACCAAAAAAAAAAAAAAAAGCACATGAGGTAAAACATCCGTCTCGTAAGCAACGGCGAGTTTGCAAACTTGTGACAATCCAAATCTCACATTAAATGTGTAGGATTTTATATAAAAGATTCATAAGCAGATGGTTACCATATCGTATGACTACTTTGATTATATTTGAAAAGCTTAGCTTACGTGAAACTGATCGAATCGATACGAATAGTACGAAAGAAGATATGCGATTTTTGGATGGACTTGGCCAATAACCAATTCGATGAGGCATGAGAATGATGGCCGAAGCGATATCACTCAGATAAGGTGCTGCTTCTGGCAAGTAGGCTTTTAGGATGATGGTGAGGGCGGATATAGATGGGATCACACACAAATGTAGAGAGTATTGCATGTTGGTGGTTTAAATGAGGGAGTTCATGACACTTCAAGTTCTGTGAGTAAAACCTTATGATGTTATTGGTATGCAGGATTCATCCCAAATGGTCTCCATCTTGTGTAATTACTTCTAATACTCCTATTGGAGGGCATGGTCGGGGGAATGGGTCAGATCAATACAAAGGAGATCAAGACCCCCTTCAATGGATGCGTGAATTCATGGATGAATTACGTAGATGCCTAGTTCATTAAGGGGGATGAATGATTACCGGGGCAAGAGGTCTCCAAGATAGTGTGGTTCCTAGTAAGTAGACGTCTAGAATGGTGAGGGGGCCACAATGGACGAGACACATCGAATATGAGAATATCGCATGTCAATAGTTTTAGTGAGAGAGTTTATGTCACACTAAACGGGTGAGACCTCGTTATGTTATTCATAAGCAGGATGCACCTTCAAACCTCGCGAATGTATGTGATAACAACTTAGAGACTTTTATGCAAGTGTCTAACGATTTTGCTGATAACTATCTGCTTTTACTTTCTTGAATTGCAGGACTATGGTCCCCAATCGTATGGAGCTATATGCTTTTCATGTACCCAAGTGGAACTCGTTGAGTGGAAGGATATGGTGACTCGGGTGTCGATCCTTTCAGACGTTTTTCTCCTCACTGAAGTAGAGATATTGGGTCACTTAAATGGGTGCGGGATTGAGCAAAAGCAATCCATGAGAAGTGGGGTTTGGACATTGGAATCTTGATAAATGGAAAAAGGACCATCCTAAGGATGATGCACTCGAAAAAGATGGAAAAGAAAAAGGTCCATAGTCAGCTCAGTGGTCATTTGGAAGGAAGATCTTCGGATCAAGGAGTGACCACCAATTCCACTCAAGTTTCGACCCAAACATAAAAAGAAAAAGAGAGAACCAAGTTCGAGTGACGTTGTTATGACGCGGACTTTCATTTGAAACTTCAATAAAGAAAAGCATAAACGACGCAAATACTTCTTGAATTTTGACCCAAAATTGAATATTTTCATATACCTCAAGGACGAAGTTTTATTTCAAAAGTTCATGGAACAAATTGAACAAATAAAATTAAAAAATCACATTATACATTGGACTAAAATATAAGGATCGTATTGAACAAATTATAATTTGATATGATAAATTTACCCCAGTAAATATAACTATCTCGGTTCATTCACAAAATAACTCCAATCTTTCTAGTCTTAGGTCATATTAACGTCCCCATAAAACCGTCCGCACAAGTTCAACTTTATGTAGGAACAAGAAAAAACCAATCAAGGAGGAAATCAACGTCTGAACGCACAAACATCCATCATCCACCCGCCAGTCAAGAACTTGGGGGTGGGGATGGCCAAACCCTCAGTGGGCTTTAGTCAAGTCACACTTCTCTGCCAAATGCCGAAGCAGGAATTTCACATGTTTCTGCTCCTCCAGTTGCGATGCTTCTGCATGCACCCTCGAATTGAGCCACCTTCTTCCTATGGCCCTTCCTCATCCTCCTCCCACCGACCTTTTTCAGTACCACTATGATGAGTAGCCACCAATTAAGGATGAGTATCTTATTGTTAGGTTTAGGCGCTCAAGCTAGAGGTGATAAGTTTTGAGTCCGGTCCGACTTTTTTGGCAATTCAGTAAAATTGGTTGAGTTTAAGGTTCACATCTTGACATTGTCTATGTAATTTGGCAAATTTGTTTGCCCTATCGTGTACTCAAGTTAGATGAGCATGGAAATCTTCTGGCGATATTCCTTTCATGGTTCTTAATATGGACAGAGACGGAGAAAAAGGCTATGCCTTACCCCGAATGACACCTCACAAAGAGGCAAGTTGAAGGACTACAAGTGGGTCAGTTAGGATTCTTCATGGCCATCTTTGTTTTCAAGTTTTTATTTATTTATTTATTTATATGTATTAACTATCATATTTGAATGACATAAAAGTGATGTTTTCAACATGAAAAATGACCAAGATTAATTTAGCTAAACATGCATATCCATGGCTCTGGCACCTCTTTGCTCATTAGTATCACATCAGTGTCACATGATTTGACTGAAGCCCGATCCCTTAGCGGGCTTTAGTCAAATCACACTTCTGCCAAATCCTTGAGAGGGAATTCCACGTGGTTCTGCTCTTCCCGTTTCGATGCTTCTATGTCCTATACGCACCCTTGAATTGAGCCACCTTTCTCATATGGCCCTCTCTCATTCTCCTCCCACAGACCTTTTTCAATACCACTATGATGAATAGCCACCAATTAAGGTCTTGTAGTTTAATGTAAGGTTTAGACGCACAAGCTAGATATGATAAGTTTTTGGTTCAATCCGACGTTTTGGGCAATCAATAAAATCGGTCGAGTTTAAAGTTCAATCCGACGTTTTGTTTGTGCTATCATGTATTTGAGTCAGATGGGCATGGAAAGCTTCTAGTGATATTCCTTTCGTGTTTCTTAATATGGACAAAGACGGAGAAAGAGGCTTTGCCTTATCCCGATTGACACCTCACAAACCGGCAAGTTGAGGTACAACAAGTGGTTTAGTTAGGATTCTTCATGGCCATCTTTGTTTTCAAGTTTTTTTTTTTTCAAACATGTATCTGGACTTAATATGCATTATGATCTCCGAACTTTTATTTTATTAATTGTGGTATCTGGACTTTATGTACTTATTCAATTTAGTCCTTGAATAATATAAAAATATTCGACATTGTCCATGAATTTGAATTAATTGAGAATAATATTAGAAATTTTGATACAATTTGAGGACTAAGTTTTGTCCCAAAAATTCATGGTCCGCATTGAATAAATAGAATTCAAGAATCAAATTACACATTAGACTAAAGGATAGGGACAACATTAAATAGATTATAAATGCAAGGACCGCATTGCATATTGGGTCAAAATTTAGGGACCATTTGTGTCATTATCTTGAAGAAAATCCTGAGCAATAATAGGGAGGCTAGGCATAGATTTTCATATGCCGCTTTGACGATGGCACGATAATGGGATTCAAAGGACATGAGACATTATTTTTTCTAAGGTGGGTCAAATTTGAAAACACAATAATAATTAATCACATCACCATTCATGCAGATTTTATAAATTAGTCTTCATTTATCCTAGCCATAATGTTCTTTCAAACTAGGCTTTACGTGCACTTGCTATTCAAGTGCAGCAAATGCATAAGCGAGGACCAGAAGCTGCTTTCGTGTGAACTTGTTTCACAATGAAAAAGATTTTCTAAAGCAAATCGTTTTCTTCTGCAAAGAGCCTTCTGTTTGTTTGTTTGTTTTGTTTCTCTCGAGGTGTTCAATGCCAATTGATGACAGATCAGTCACACACCGGATGCGATAGTTTCCTTCACCCCTACACTGCGATTGATTGCCAGAGCATAAAATATTAATAAAAATCTTCACACCAGGGTCAGCTGCTACCATGTAGGACAATGCCCTCCATTTCAGCAATTTTCTATTAAAATTGGCCGAATGTAAATCGTCTAAAAAAACAAGTTTAAGATTGAGTTGACACAGTTGCAATAAATTTTATGAATTTTTTGGTAATTTTCTCATGAAATAAGTGGTAGGTGATTCATTGATAACGGTCTTTAAGAGAGATGCATTTAGAAAAAAATTATATAAAAGTTCGGTGTGTGCAAAATCATTCTATATAGTAAAGAGGGGGGGGGGGTTGTTTTCCGCATCATCCTTTCTAACGGACCCGTTATCTCCACCACCCGAAATAATATGTCTCCACAGGACAAGCCCACGTGCTTAAAGATTTGATTGAGCAAATCACAAGTTTGATAACCACATTGAAAAAAATAGCACAAGTTGAGGGATCACCCGTGTAATTTTTCCGGCGTAGTTATGATTGCGCATTATCTTACTTGTTAGACTTAATCTAGTCAAGATCCTTCGGCACAAGCTTAATCGTATTCATATGTAAGAAATGGCCCGAATGTTAGTGGCAAAGATAGGTGAGGTCCTATTGAACTTTGTCTCCCTTGAATGGGAGGCCATATGATCATGTCTTGCAATCGTTCTGACAGATTTTCATGAAAGCGTCAAGGTCGCCGTCTGACAAGTTCAACACTGTTCGAGACCAAAGCTACTATAATTATTCGTGTTGTTTAAGGAAAGAATGGTCATTACATATTGAAATAAAAAGAAATGGGCCCAGAAGCTGTTCTTTCCTATGGGCTTTTCCACAAAAAAAGAAAAAGCAACTTTTTCTTGGGTTAGCGTGAAATTTCTAGGCCCAGTTTGCTTAGAAGTGGATTGATCTTTTCGTTTTCTTCTTTTGACTCATCATGTAGTTCTCTTCCTCACATTTGTTTTAAACTATAAGATTAACAATTCTTAACTCTGATTTTCATTTAACTAGTAATTTACAGAAACGTCGGCCGAGCTCCATAACACAGGCTTACGGTAAAGTAGGTTGCTAAGGCGACGAAATGTTATTTATCGAGTTGGACCAAAGGATGGATTAAGACCCTTTTGATCCAAACTAGCAAGATTTAGAGAAACATTGATCTTGGAATTCTTTGTTTTTCTGTTTTACATTGACATTTTAATTCTTTGTTACATGAACACATCCTAGCAATTGAAAAGATAAAAAGTGAATTTTTTTCAATACATTGGCTGCCAAAGAAAAAGATCATGAATGCCCCCCAGCATGCTTGCTTTACATTCGTTCCTGATGCGAGGTGAAAATATCATCCCCCTGATTGATCTTCTGCATGTTCTCCTCCTCGGAACTTCGAACTTGCAGACGCAAACACGGTGCTGAAGTTACAGGCGGAGATGACAGTGAGAATCATGAGAAGAAGGAAAGACGCACAGGATATGGGGACCGAAATGGTGACTCGGTCGCAAAATTTGCCGAGATGATCACAGATGGGCGCCCATCCGATGTGCGCATTCCCATGCTTCCCCCCGAGGACCGAAAGCTGTTGCGGCAGCACACCCCGCCATCACCAATGTCATCACCACCTACGAGCATCATGATCGATGTCGAAAATTAGCCAAACAATCTCACGAGCGGCACGGTTTGATGCGATATGACGCGCCTCGATACATACCGGTTCGTGAAGGAATAGGAAGATGTAGCTACTAGAACAGGAGTCTCTCGTCTGGCGATTATAAGAAGGAATAACAAGGATAACAGACAGAGAGCACAGGCAACTAGATTTGCGTGCGCCAAGAACCTGCAATTGGAGTTCAATGGTCAGTATGAAAAATCAAGAACAAAGACAATAATTCACGACTTTGAGGTTTCAATGGGCATAGAGGGTCCAAGGCTTGTCACGGCCTGATGATTTACAAGAAAGAAAATGCAACATTTCTGTCCATCAATCAGGTAAAACCAGCAACTGTGGAAACGTTACTTGAAACCCTGGGAATAGGTATATCGAGCATGGACCGGAATACCGAAGACCACCGTGGATTGCTTGCTGGTCATCATAACCAGCGCCGCAGCCAAAGTCGCAGCGGCCAACAGTACTCTCAAGCAAATCTGAATGATGGTTCCCAAGAGAGAATGGTTCCTGGACATGGGGATTGGTTGGTTTTGCCCTGGTGTCTTCTCCCCCACCTCTTTCTTCCTCCTTGTTTTGAGACAAACTGGGTCTTTAGTCGAGGAACATTTTTATAGGGGCAGTTCCTAATTGAAAAGAGAAAAAGAAAAACACAATAATGTTCAAGATAAGGTGAAAGTGGAATCCAAGATCAAGAGACTTGGGGGAACTTTAAATCCCCTACATTCAGACATCGGTAAAAGAGGATCTCTGCCTGAATTTGGGGGATGAAATTGGATTAATATCCTAATAATTAGGTGTGTTCATGGACTGAGTTCAAGTTGTCGGTGATCTCTCTCTTCTGTGAGAGCTCTTCTCTATGCCCATGGTTATAGTCTTTTCCAAAATCCTAAATTATTGTTCTTGAGATGCGATCATCTGGCAGCCTTGCAATTCGAATTCCTTACGTCACTAGGGACGCCATTGTTTTCGGCTTTTAATTTTAAATGTTGTGTTTTCTTTGAGTGGTAATTGCAATGACTCTTTTTTTTCTTGTCTGTTAACCCCCCACCCCTTTCTCTTCCCTTCCTTCTTTCTCGTCGTTATTAATGGAATAAAGTGTGATTTAGAAATAAAACGAACTAATCTTCATTTGTGAATTAAATCACATTATATCGAGCAACCGTCAGTGGGAATCGCGGCATTGAAGGCCTAAGATTGTTATCCATGGACCGAAAACAACGAGCTTAGATTGGTAAAAAAAAAAAAGCGAAAAAGAGAAAATCGCTTTTCCTAAACCTCTTAACTATTGGAAATTAACCATACCCCTTGCAAATAATTTTCATGGAAAATACTTTAAGGATTGATTATGTAATAGTCATTGGATTCTTGTAATATTGATAACATATTTTGGGCCACAAAAAAATAGATAAAAATCAATTAAAAATTATTATGGGATCTACTCCATCAAGAATTTGTGGCCTACAATATGCCGTTACTCTCAAAGTCACAAAGGACTATTATACTAGCAAAGCCCCAAATAGTTTTCTTTATCACGAAGTTTTTCGGTAAAACAAACGCGCCTAAAATTTGTTATCGCTTTTTCATTTAAGATAAGCTACTATCTAGAACGGGTGAACAGAACAAAAATATTCGAAAACAAGATGTCAAGATATATCTTGAGTTCAAATCCGTTAAACGTGACCCGAATTGAAGCAGAGCGGAGCGCATGGGCATGATGCTTTATGCAAGGGATGTCACGATTGGAACGGAAAAGAATTAAATTTGTGGAAATTTGGAAGTTTCTTCAAGAAGTATTCTAAGTCAAAAATCAAGGGAAGCAAAACAGGCCAATTTCCTTTTGTGGACATTATCTTAATTTTCGTACATCGTTCACTTGAATGCGATAAGTTTTTTTATTGATCAGTTAAGTTCCATTACTCACGAATGATTCTCAAATTTTTTTTTTTTTGGGGTCGAGAAAAGATTTATTTCATTAACTAGCCAAGATAAAAGGGTTCCAACGAGGGAGCATCCAAACAAAGCAAAGCCCAAAGGGCTTGGGGAGGGGAACATAGCCAATTTTGTGAAAAACTATTTAGCCTCTGAGATTTCGTGACCTAGTCTGCAGCTGCATTAGAGGCCCTAAGATAATGGGATTGACTAATTTTCGGATTGGCTGATAAGAACTTGAGGCAATCCATGATAAGTAGCCTATCTTTCCAGCTGAACTAATCCATCCTTCCACTTACTGACGCTTGCACTAGATGACTTCTACCGGACTCGATGATAAACGAGTTAAAGTGGAGAGTACTTTTGGATTCGAAGAGAATGGCTTCGTGAACCGCTAGGGCTTTGATTTGCATCGGGGATCAGGCTTTGGCCAATCTTGCAAAGCCAGTGATGAGTGTCCCTGAATAATCTCTATAGATACCCACAACCGTGCCTTCAAAGGGACACTTCTTCTAGCGAGTTGTCGACGCTGATTTTTAAGGATCCTTCTTTAGATGGGTTCCAGATCGAAGTCCTGGTAAGAGAGGAGTCGAGGGTTTTCTTTGTTTTTTGGGTATTCCACTTTCTGAAAGTTTCTAATTGGAGTTTTGCAAAGGCTACTGTTTCAAAGGCATCCGATTTGCATCCTCAGAAGACAGAGTTGTTGTGGGATTTCCAGAAACTCCACAAAATCAATGTCACTGTTCCTAACGTTGGGAAGTTGGCCTCTTTCCCCATGAAGTTCATCAACCAAACTTCGAACCAAGAGATGCTTTCGCGATTGACTTGGATTTTCAAGGTAGAGTCAAACCAGATGCTATGGGTCCAAGGGCATAGCGAGAAATTTTGTTCTATCGATTGCGCTTCATGCAGACAGATAGAGCATGCGAGTTCGAGTATAATCTTCCCCTTCGATAAGTTTGCCTTCGATGGGGTTGCATTTTGACAAAGAGACTAGAGAAATTTTTTTTTTACTTTAAAGCTTATCTGCAGGTTCCAAATGGTTCTCCATAATGATATGGGGGTCTCAAAGGATGTAGTGGCATTTCTAGGTCTTTGCTCTTGTTCAGTAGCATCTCTGAGTAGATCGTAGCCATTCTTCACTATGTAGTTACTTGCTTTGGTTCCTGTCCAACATAGCGTATCCACTGCGCTCTTGGGTCTGACTTGGATCGTGAGAATTTCCTAAATAATCTGCTCATCAAAATGATCTTTAAGTTTTGGGATATCCCACTCTTCCTCTTCATAATTTATTAGTTTAGAGACCATTACAGGATCATTTTTGTTCTCTGGACCCCCAATCCGACCTCTTTTCAACCATCTATCATTCCTTATTTTCACTTGTTTTCCATTGCCAATCAACCACATTATTGAATGAGAAATTGCCTCCCTACCTGTTAATAGGCTTTCCTATCCCCATGAACGTCTTGAGACTCTCTTGGCTTGCCGAAAATCTTGTCTAGGAAATTAGAGTCCTTTTAATAGTTTTGTTCGAGTGATATGACTTTTTCTTTTTCGATTACTTGAGTATCACAAATTTTTAAAAACATTCACTGCAAGTGCCGAATAAATTTTTAAAAACATTCATGACAAGTGTCACGTCACATCATATTTTTCAGCACTTAATAAATGTTTTAAAAACCTTATGGTACTCAAGTGATCAACTTAAAAGCTATGACACTCAAGTGATTGAAAAATAAAATTATGTCAATCAAGTGAGTACCGTACGAAAGTCGTGGCAATTATAGGGTGCAAATGGAGCTCCGACTGCTGCAATTGTCGGCCGCTATATCCGGGCAAAACCTAACCCTCTCCATTCCTCCCTCGTCATCGACGTGGACGTGGATGTGGACGAGAGACGAGAGCGATGAGCCTTGGCCCGAGCCTCGGATCTCAACTCAAGCCTCGGATATGAGATCTGGGCTTGATAGAGATCAAGCCCGGAGCCGAGCTGAGCCTAGATTTGAGGCTTGAGCTTGACCCGATCCTGTGACCTCAGCTCGTAACGGGCACGACTCAGTACTCGTGGACAGCAAGGGCAGCCAAAATATAATGAATTTGAAATAAAGTGCGAGAAAGATTGATAATGCTTGTAGTACATCATGATAAATTCACCTTCACGATACAATTTTTCATTTTTATTTTTTTATACTTGCATTCTGAATACTGCAAAATCAAAGTGCGTGAATGTTCACATTACGGATGCAGATGGCCTATTCCTACGAGGAGTGGATGGAGAAAGTCAGCAACATCGGCTGCGCCCAATAAATGGAAAACTAGGGGGAGTCGTCCTCCTCCTCCTGGGAGACCGGACGATCGCCATGTTTAAGTGTCAAATCTGGTCCCCCCCTATGTTCGCTCAAAAGTCAAGATCGGTCCCCCCCACCGTTCCCCGAAAGTTCCCCAAGTCGTTTTTGCATATTTGATTTCAAATCCCTCCTTCACGCGCGTACAATCACAACCTTTAAAGCTCGTTTTTGCCTCCAATAAACGTGAAAGAAAAAGTGCCGACAAAGAGAGCTCACACAAGGAATTCAAGGAGTTTTCTCGTGTTAAAAAGAATGTACGTTAGGAGTGTGCAATCGAATCGACACGGTAGAATTGGAAAACCGGATTGGCCCATCAAAAAATCGAGTTCGAAACTAATTTGGATAGGTCCGGTTCCCGATTTTAAATGAAAATCCGTCCGGATCGGATCGTTTTTAGAACTGATTCTTAGTTACAGTAAAAACAACATAATTTTTCTAAATTGAATTTAACTTTCCCTCACCTTATTTGTTTCTTTTCCATTCAAAAGTCAAAATTGGTCAAACTTCCCTCAAGTCATTCTTGCATATTTGATTTCAAATCCCTCCTTCTTGCGCGCACAATCGCAACCTTTAAAGTTCATTTTTGCCTCAAATAAACATGAAAGAAAGTGCCAACAAAGAGAGTTTACATAAGGAATTCAAGCAATTTTCTTGTGTCAAAAAGAATGGATATTAGGTGTGTGCAATTAGGCTGGGTAGAACTGGAAATCGAATCGGACCACCTAAAAAATTGATCTGGTTCTCAGTTTCAAATTTTTGAAACCTGTTCGAATAGCTCCAATTCCTTGTTCTAAGTGAAAACCCACTTGGACTGGATTGATTTTGAAATCGGTTCTTAGTTACAATAAAAATAACATAATTTTTCTAAATTGAATTTGACTTTGCATTGCCTTATTTGTTTCTTTTCCATTATTTGTCGCCTCCAATATTTTATTGATGAATGGAAAATGAAGTTTAAAATTTTATATTAATGTATGGGGAAAGAAGTTTAAAAACTTATGTTTTATGTTGTGAATTTGAATTTTTTTTTATTGTTTATAATTGTATATGGCTACGTGTTTCAACTTTTCATCATTTATAGTTGTATGTGACCACGTGTTTGGCGGATAAAGATTTATGTTAATCATCCTTTACTTTGAACTATTTTGTTGCTCATTATTTTTCTATAAAAAGTGAAATCAAGAAAGGGGGAAAAATAGATTCTCAAGTAGATCCTGAAATAGGATTGTTAAAATAGGGTAGGTTCTAGAACTGATTCCAAAAAAATAAATTAACTTTCAAATTTCAAAAATTGAGAACCGGTTATATTAAGGTAGATTTTAGATTTGAAACTTACCCACCCTGAAATCGAACCCCCAATATATGTAATAAGTTTGATATGACATTACTCATTTAATTGTAATGTCACTTTGTGATCGTGGTATAGATCAAAATTTCATATTCAAAGCCTTCGGCGTTTAGAACAGATGGTGATGCTATCCCTTTTGCATGCGTATCTATCTTCATTAATCAAATTTGACATGCCACCACATCACTAGATAATGGGACTTATGTATTCTTTATATACATGCAGTCTTTCTTCACTTAATGGATTAAGTTTTGGGTTGAGGTATCTAATTTTTTTTAATCCAATTTAGCACCCGTACATTTCGTTTTAATCATTCTCACACCCAATCAAACTCTAATTCAAGTTTACCTCATCTTCTCTCTTCCTCTCTCCACCCAATCAACTCAAGGGTAATGTCACCGCTGTTGCCACCGACAAATCCATCGTCACAGGTCCACCACCATACCCTCTCCCTCTCTGTCGTATTCTTCCAAGGCAGTTGAATGTTGAGTCTCGGGGGCCATGAAGGAACCTTGGCCTCCAGAAGAATTTGACTATCCATCCTTTAAGCCTCTAGACCTAGAGACGTGACTTTCTTATATGGATGTTTGTGTTAGTAAAGATAACGTGATATCCTTGGATTAACTCATTGAGATAATTTTCATTATGGGCCGTCTCATACTGAGCTTCATGATTTTGTCATTTGAAGTATAGATGAGCACCTTTTCGAGAAGTCGCCCATCTTGATAATACTCTCACTTGAGCACACTTAATTTGGAGTTCTCAATCTAAGAACTATATAGAAAAGTGCTTTCATGAGTTACAACAGACTAATTAGTCAATAGCGATGAGATGCAGCCCCAATGCAACATCAAGCTGACGAGTTTGACATGGAGAGAGAGAGAAGGGGGGGGGGGGAGGGAGGGGAATGAGTCCATAGTTGGAGCCAATGAAGCCGGTGGTTGCGTTGCTCGTGGTGGCCGAAAACTTTTAGAAGGCATCGACAACCAAGTTGGTGGCTTCAGGGCGACGGTGGATAGAGAGGGGCTAAATAGGGAACGGCTTTGTTAGAATGTGTTGAGTCTCATATCTAGTTGAGAATAGTGTGAAATATGAAGTTTTTGTATATTTCAATGTGTATAAAGAAAACCACGGGGAACCCATTTATAAATTTATTACATGAGTAGTAAGTTAAACATGATATCAAATATAATCCATCGATAATATGCAATATCAAAGGAGATATACACATTATCAAGTAGATATCTTAATATCTCAAATATCTTTTAACTTATCTGATTGGCCTGTGCTCACTCATAGATAAATGTCATTTACCGACGGAAATAGTAAAGTGACAAATCGTGGAATTTGGAGTGAATTTCTTCTTTTCTTTTTTCCCACTTTGGATCGTGGGGTCGTTTCGTTTGTATTGCTGGATCCACGAACCATCGTGCGCGGAAGAGTCGCATTAGTCCACCCTTACAGGTGTGAAGTCGACGACCGCATCTTCTCTTTCCCTGCTCCCTCTGCCGACCTCATTCCTTGAGCTTAATAAGCTTATACTTCAAACCCAAAGCCCGCCTCTCTCTCTCTCTCTCGTTACGTGCTTGAGGAAGCTGGACGAAAATGGCGCGTCCACGAAGTGAGAACTCCGGTTGCTTCTCCGCCCTCCTGCGCCACCTCCTCTGCAGCGACGGCGCTCCGACCCACCCCTCCGACGACACCCTCGTCGCCGAACCGAGCTCCAAGCGCACCACTGGCCCCGACCCCATCTTCATCAAGGAGTCGCCCAGGCGCGACCCGGTCAGGGCCCACCGGCCGTCGCAGAAGCCGGCGGGAGTCGTCGCAAGGCTCATGGGGCTGGAGTCCCTGCCGGACACCAAGTGGGTCCCGAGGGCCAAGTCCCCCGACGCGTTCCTCCGGAGCAGGTCGGTCAACTTCATGGACTACTTGCTCGAGCTCGACTTGGACGAAACCGGCCGTAACCGGCACCGGAGGGTCAGGACGTCGGTGTCGTTCCGCGAAGTGCCCGCTCCGTCAGCGGATCGAGAAGAGAGCGAGGATCTGATTGTTCTGTTCTTGGGCGATGAGGAGGGTTCGGGGAAGAACAACAGGAAGAAGGGTAAAAGCAGAGGCAAGAGAAAACAGACGACGGCGACGGCCACGACGACGACGTTGAAGAAGAAGAAGAAGAAGATGGAGAGCGAGCGTGAGGCAGGTAAAGAGACGAAGGTGTCGAGACTAAGGGATGAGCCGAGGCTGGTCAAAGCCAGCCGACGCGATCGAGGAGGACAGCACTGTGCAGAGCTGAAACCGAACGCGCGGAAGCCATTGACGGCGGTGGAAGAGAAGGAAGCTCCGGCGGGCGATCAGGAATCCGCGAGCGGAGGAAGGAGGGAGAATCGAGTCTCGACCGGCGGCGGAGAGACGTCGTCGAACCCGTTTTCGGTTCTTGATCTACCGCAAGCAGGACGTCTTCAAGGTTTGCCTTCTCAGTTCCGACGTCGTATCGCCTCTTTTCTTGACTGAAGTTGCCGCCATTTTGACGCAAAAATCACATAATGTCGGCCACATTGTTGCCCAACCAATTAATTAGTTTGACGCAAGAAAAAACCAATTAATTAATTAGTTTGACACAAGAAAAAAACCAATTAATTAGCCATTATGCATATATTACCAGAATGATTAAGAGATGGAAAAATGTTAAGAGCTATATTTGTTGGGACCTATGTGAAATTCGATCGAGACTCATGAATTCAAATGATTCTGATTGAAATTTGTTGCACGTCGCATGTACTACGAGAAACCATGCTAATTGTGACGTTTCTTGATGGCGATTTTCACTGTGGTCCATCCATGTCGTGTGTGTTCTTGTATGCTCCGGCTAACCTGATAATTTCTCCATTGACTCATGAAAATGACAATGTGATTTGAAAAGGAAGAATAAGTTGAAAAAAAATGTGCATTTTCTTTTTGGCCATTTCACCTCCTCGTCTTTCAATTTGCTTACACGTCATGTCTCTATAAGATTTAACTCAATCGTTGTTAAGGTCATGTCCTGAATTTTGACTGTAATTTTGTGCAGAGGACAAGTCCGACAGGCATTTCAGCTCCCTCCAACTCGCGCACTTCATTTTAGATCCGTTCGTTCGTGGCCAGAAACCGTGCAACGATTCGATCGACCGTTCTTCGGAGGCCGATCGGTTTGCCAAGGAAGTCATTAAGGGGAGGAAATTGGCTGAAGAAGAGGTATGGAGCTCGAAATGGTTCGGAGTTGGGGAATTTGCATCGTCCCTCGGGTCCGCTGATCTTGAAGAGCTGAGTGCGATGCTCGAGCGCCATGTCCTGGACCATCTGGTGGAGGAAATCGTGAGGTTCCCGTGAAGGAGAAGGGTCGCCGTTCTAGGGTTCGAGAAACCGTTGATCGGGGAGTGAGAGTAGGTCCGTGCCATGTACATGTCCAGGTTACCTTCGCTTTTAGTTCCTTGTACTTTCAGGACCGGTGACCTTGAGACGGGCAATTGGCTAGCTAGGGCGGGTCAGTAGTGGATGCACCGGCGAAACTCGTCTAGGTAGTGTCCAGTCGGTTGTCGAAGTCGCGACTTTTATGTAAAAATTATCCATTTGAGTTCGCTTATTCCGTCGAATTAGCGCCGGAAGCTGACTGATTTCCTTCAATCCGTCGAGAATTGAGGGTATGAGGATCGAAATTAACTGAGTTCACAGCCCTACGTACTTAATTGACACTTTAAAACCTGTCCCTTCAGTACATATAGACTAGAGCAAAGGTTTATTTTGCTCAAATTGATCTCCTGATGGAGAAAGCTGGAATGTGACGTTCTGGATTTGCTGGTGTGAAAAGAGTTTTCATGACTCCTGCGTAAGTCGTCGTTCATGTGGACGGTGAGGTCGGCATCCCGCTTCGATCCCGACACGGAGTAGTTGCCCCCCAACACGATCGAGTGATTTGTCTTCATCCTTCTGGAGCGGAGGATGGAAATAATTTTTTTTTTTTAAATCATGTGCACTGCATTCCAACAAGACATACCATAGAAGTTTTTTTTTTGTTTGAATCAAAAATAAAATGGGTTATGTTTCAAATAAACATACAGTGAAACCCGAGCAAGTTCTCGTGGCGGCTGCAAAATCTCCAGCAAGCGCCGAGGGAGCAGCTGATGGTGTTGGGGTTTTGATCTCAAATCCCATAGAAAGTAAATGAGAAGTGTGAATGGAGTATCCTACATTGGATAAAAGGTAGATGGAAAATTGATTTAAATAGAGGAGTCACTCTAATGGGTTTGGGTCTCAAGGGCACTCCACTTTTGTGAAGGAGAGAGGACCTATACAAAACTGGGTCGGCACACATGTGTGTGCGCCGTCAGGCCTAGGTCCGAGTCTAATTATTATTATTATTATTTGGAACTTAGCCCATCACCCATCAGACATGTCATTAGTTGGCTCGGTTCGACCATCTAAGAACGAACACAACTTGTTGGTTTGTAGTGACTCTTTATTGAACTATTATAATTATCATTTTTCGAACGGATATTTTATACACATGCATACATCATACACTCTCTCATATTTCATTGTTCGATTATTCTACGAAGTTGAGTTCGAAGGTTTCCTTCGAAGAAGTACCGCTTCATAGGAAAGGTGATCCGTTTTATCCTGAAAGGAAATTATCCAAGAACCTTTGGAACTGTTGGATGGGACAAATTTGTCTTTAAGGACATAACGTGAATTTGTTGGGTCCGGATCATTCGTTTACATTTCGTTTCCTCAATTTGCACTTCAATTCAGGTTTGTCGCCTGACATTATTTTGCACATACGAACTATAGAATACAACATATGGTTACAGCATCGTCCAGGCATGACGATGAATTCGTCTCCGGTGGGCAGAGTTACCCAAGAAGAGAGGCGGTGGCGTGAAGCTGTGGAATAAGGACGTCCGAAACACCACATCGAATCGGTGCTTCGGAATCGCTAGCATCTTGCGAGATTTCTTGGCTGAGATTGCTAATTTGCATCTTGATGAATCCTAGAAAAAGCGCGTGGACAGGTAAGCTCATTAATTACCTTAGGCCTTACAACTATTCGGATGCCCTGTGCATGCCTGTGCGAGGGGATGATGATAAATTGGAGGAGCCGATGGCGAAACGCATATTCCCCAGGCTATACATGGAAGGTGAAGGTCATGGGTTGTGGCGTTCGGACCAGAAGTCATCCGAATTCCTAGTTCAGAGCTAGGAGTCTGCGGTGGAGTAGATTGGCGGTGATGCTGAAAGAAAGGTTGAGCTTGATGTGGAGGAGGGAGCAAGTATTGGGTGCTGCTGGAGCATTGCTCCAGGAGCACCCAATATTTTCTGGGAGGAGGCCTACCAAAGGGAACCTGCGCATTGGACTTGAGCAGAGTAGAGAGGTTAAGTGCTGGCAAAGAGTAATAGCCAGACTGGACAGGTAGATACTGGGCAAAGTAGAGATCCCAGTTGGTCAGCTTTCTGGGTTGCCCCAGGACTTAGGATAGAGACGGCTTCAACCTCTGCGAGGGGCAGAGATTACTCAGAGAGGTTTGGTATCATAAAGTCAACGGTTATTCTGATTGTGATGTTTATCCTCATTAAACGGGGAAAATTATTAATAAAAATCATAAATTTATTATAATTATGTAAATTTGTTCCTAAACTTTCGATATCAATTCAGTCTCTTTCACCGATTGATGCTTACTTTTTTTTTTTATGATACTTTAATAATGTTTTGAATTTTTTAATCATTTTTTTAGATTTCCTTTTCCCCCAATGCTAAGGCTAGCAAGGGCGTCATGACGCTTGTCTAGTTTGATCGAAGACCGTTACGACCTTGCTTGATCTGGGCCAGCGAGGCTATTGTGATCGTCGTCTAGCCCAGGTGAGGGATATGATGCCCTCGCTTGTGATCGGCAAGGGTTGGCTGGTGACACTGGAAAAAAAATCTAAAATAAAGAAAAGAAAAAAAAGGATAAAAGATAAAAAAACATATTAAAATATTATTTAAAAAGTCCATATTAGCATTAGCAGTGTCATGTTAGTACTACCCAGCCAAGTTGATTGAATTGATCTAAATGTAAAAATTTTATGACTGAATTGACAAAAAAATATTTAAGACTGAATTGATACTGTTGCAATAGATTTAATTCTTTTTAGGTAATTCTCTTCTTGCTAAAATGTAGAGGAGACGGGGCACGGCTACATGATTTGACCAGGACAAAAAGTGATTGTTGGGCCAAGAGGGGTTGGATAAGGAGCAACTACCCATATGCTTTTAGAATGATAGAAGGAGTAGAAAATGCACCAAATTGCATACCAAACATGCGGAATGCTTTTTAGAATTTTATATGTAAAGCTGAAATTAATCCACCAAGAGGCATTTTTTTTTTTTGTAATGACAACGCTTAGCATTGGAATGCCAATGTTAAGCATGCTCAAACGAGAGCACTATTAATATAAGTGATCTTTTGGGAATGCCAATGCACCTATACATCTAAGGACAAAACTTTGAGGCTGAGTGTGGAGCCGGTCAAGACGGCTAATACTTCAAGTGAGTTAATTAAGAGTTTTCACAAGATGGTACTAAAGCGAGAACCCATCCAGTATGTGTGAGTTGAGAGAACCATGTGAAACTGGTGGGCTTGTGATAATTTGGTCCAACAAGAGCAGGGGGTGATCACAAGGATGGAGAGGGCCAAGGCAAGGAGCTTCTCTAACATGATTCTATTTTGACGAAGGGGGTATAAATGAGTCGAATATCACATCAAATATGGGGAGAGCATTTCTAAACTTGATATGTGAAATCAAAATAAATCACTTGTAAGGGTTAGATTGAGAGTATTATTAGGATGAGTGACCTCCTAGAAAAGTGCCTACATGTATACTGAAAGGCAAAATGCGTGGCTCAATATGAGACGGGCTAAAGCAACTAATATCTCGAGTGAGTTAATCCAAACGCTTCATACAAATGACTTGCCTTTTATATTCTGAGGTGAAGTCGAGAGTAGAAACTTTGGATCAGTGCTATGGAAGAGGAGATGAATGGGTTTACGTAGCAAGAAGGTAGTGACTATAGAGAAGTACTCACCTTGGCTGCGGTAGATAATTTCTAAATGGTGGATTAGAAGAGCATATTTACTTGCAGCAACCAAAAGTATTTGTCAATTCACGCAGGGAACATAAGGGACGCCTGTATGGCCTTAAGCAATATCTGAAATAGTGGTACAAACGCTTTGACTCCTTTTGTGGCTGGACATCCCATTAGTAAAAGTGCTCACAAGCACTAGTAATAGTGGTACAAAGGCTTTGACTCCATCAAGTTAGTGTCGGAAGCTGACTGGCTTCCTTCGATCCGCCAAGAATTGAGAGCATGAGGATCGAAATTAACTGAGTTTGGAGCCCTACATACTTAATTGACAATTTAAAACATATCCCTAAAGTAGATAGACTAGAACAAAAGTTTATTTTGCTCAAATTGATCTCCTAATGGGGAACGCTGGAAGGTAACGTTCTGGATTTGCTGGTGTGAAAAGAGTTTTCATGAGTCCTGCTTAAGTCGTCGTTCACGTGGACATTGAGGTCGGCTTCCGCTTCGATCCTGACACGAAGTAGTTCCCCCCCAACACGATCCCTTGCGATGTAACGAGTGATTTGTCTTCTTGCTTTGTTTTTTTTTCCCCAATTTAGGTTGTTAACTTCTTTTTAACAATTTAGGGTGAAAAAGACAATAATTACCGGTTAGGGGCCAGCGCGGCATTTAAAGTGCCGAGCGAACTAGTGTGACCCGATAGCTTTTTTTTTTTATATGCTATTTAAATTATATTTTAAACATGTATATTTATATAAATTTTTGAATATAATATTTTTATTTTGAGGCTTATTATTATAACATAACTATCAATAATTAATTAAAAAATTTATGAAGATATATTGAATTAATTTATTTACCATGTAAATAATTAATAAAAAATAAGCTTTACTATGTAATTTTATAAATATAAAATAAATAAGTTTCAAAAGAAAAATAATTATATCTACAAACTTATATACATATAATTTATCAATACAAAATAAATAAATAAGAAGTAAAAAAATATGAAATAAAAAAGCCGCTTTTTTATTAATTATTGACATTTTAAATAAATTAATTACATATATCTTAATTAAGTTTTAATTAATTATTGATAACTATATTATAAAAATAAGATTCAAAAAGAAAAAATTATATCTATAAATGTATTAAATATAAAATTATAAAAATAAGTAAAAATATGAAATAAAACAATTACCGCATCAGTTTTTTTATTAATTATTTACATAGTAAGAAATTAATTATTGATAATTATGTTACAAAAATAAGCTTCAAGAGGAAAAAAATTAAAGTTACAAACTTATATAAATATAATATTACTAAAAAAATGTAAAAAATGAAATTAAAAAAGAAAATGTGGGCGCACGGCCCCCGTGTGGTGGTACTAATTTATTAAGCTTATTATCCATATTCTTTTATTCTCGATATGTGATTTTACATATCTTACCAATTTTATTTTATGAATATTTTTAAATATTTATTTACATACTAAATAAATTAATTACATATATCTTAATATATTTTTTTAATTAATTATTGATAATTATGTTATAAAAATAAGCCTCAAAGTAAAAAAAAATTATATTAAAAATTTATATATATGTTTAAAATATAATTTAAAACACATAAAAAATGAAAAAAAGTTGTCGGGCCGCATAGGCCCATGTGGCACTTATAGTGCGGCACTAGGTCGGGCACGACACTTTAAGTGCTGCGCGGGCCTGGTCGGCATTGAGAGTACCGGGCTGGGCCTCGTGTGGCACTTTGAATGCCACGCGGGGCCGCGTGGCAGTGCATTCTTAGTGCCGTGCGGATCCCTAACCGGTAATTATTTTTTTTCAACCTAAATTGGGAAAAAATTTATAACCTAAATTAAAAAAAAACCCTCTTGCTTCGGGAACAGAGGATCACCATTTAAACAAAAATAAAAAATCATGTGCACTGCATTGCAATAGGAGGACATACCATAAATGTTTTTTTTTTCTTTTTCTATTTTTGGTAGAATCAAAAGTAAAATGGGGTATGTTTCAAATAGACATACGGTGAAACCCGAGCAAAGTTCCCATGGCGGCTGCAAAATCTCCGGCGATCGCCGAGGGAGCAGCTGATGGTTAGAGCATTATTCCGGCCTGACGACGAATTCGTCTCTGATGGGCAGGGTTATCCAAGAAGAGAGGCGGTGGCATGAAGTTGCGGAATAAGGCGTCTGGAACACCACTTCAAATTGGTGCTTCAGAATTGCTAGGGTGTCATGAGATTTCTTGGCTGAGGTTGCTAATTTGGCATGTCACCCGAGTAGCATATCTCCCTCGATGGCCGATCACTACAAAAAGAATAAGGTTTTAGCAACGGAATTTGTGACGAAAATTTCGACAAAATTCGTCGCTAAATTAAGTTGCGACGAATTTTGCGACGAAAAAAATTTCGTCGCCAATTCGGCGTTGCAAAATTTAGCGACGAAAAATTTAACCTTTCGTCACTAATTTGCGACGAAAATAATTCGTTGCAAAATTCGTTGCTAATTTGCGACGAAATTTATTCGTGGCAAAATTCGTCGCTAATTTGCGACGAACTTTATTCGTGGCAAAAGTTGTCGCTAATTTGAGACGAATCTTTGGCAACGAAATTTGCCACGAAATTTCCGACAAAAATAGCGACGAAAATAATTTCGTCGCCAAATTGGGTCACGAGATTTAGCGACGAAGTTTTTGACTTTCGTCGCTAAATTGCGATGAAAATGAGTTCGTCGCTAAATTGGGTCACAAAATTTAGCGATGAAATTTTTGACGTTCGTCGCTAAATTCGATGAAATTAGTTCGTCACTAATTTGCGACGAATATTTTCTTGGAAAAATTCATTGCTAATTAGCGACGAAGATTTAGAACGACATTTGCCACGAAATTTGTGACGAAAATAGGCCACTTAGTTTACAAATTTAGCGACGAAAAATTTTAAATCCGTCACTAAATTGCAACGAAAATAAATTCTTCACTAATTTGTTTCAATTTTCGCAAATTTTAATAATGATATTTGCCACTAAAAATTTCGTCGCTAATTCATTAGCCACGAAAAATTGTGTTTATAAATTTTGTTTCAAAATTCGTCACTAATTTGCTGCAAATACTAGTTGCCAAAAAAATCGTGGCCAATTAGCTGAAATTAAAAATAATTTAGCAACAAAATTAGCTTTTATATATTTGTAGGGCCTCCCAATGATAAAACTATAGAGATCCTTGTTATACTTGCCAATTACAATTTCATCAAACATTATTAAAACCTGAGAGAAGTGTCCATAATATTTCAAGGAAAATATCATATTCCTAAAGAACTCAATAATGTATTTATACATATGAATTTTTCTCCAAAATCCTAATTACACCACAAGATAGACTGATATATACATATAAGGAGAAAACTGCACTACAACAAACAAAGAGCTGTCCTATATGCTCACTCACAGTTTTGAAAAATTGTTTCACAGCCTCCTGATCAGTCTTTGAAACCACAACTCCACCGGGAGGACTTGCACCTTTGCTGGCAGTAAAGCTCACATTGGCAATAAAGCCTGTTCCAAAGCGAGATTTAAGCCTGATTGAGGTTCCAATGTAGCGAAGTCTGCCCTTGGCCATTATTCCTATACGATCACCCAATATATCAGCTTCTTCCATAGAGTGTGTTGTTAAGATGATAGCGCGTCCTTTCTTGGCATCCTCTATTATGTCCCAGACATGCCTCCTTGTAATTGGGTCCATGCCAGTTGTCTGCAGCAGAAAACAAAGTACCTTTCAGAATAATCCACACACGCAACATTTTTTCATTAAGGAGAAAAGAAGATAAGACATCATCCACGTACGGGTTCATCTAAAACCACTAATTTGGGGTCACCAATAAGGGCTATAGCAACACTTAAGCGACGTTTCATTCCTCCACTGTAGCTCCCAGCTCTCACTTTGCCTGCTTCTCTTAGTCTGACCTCTGCCAGTGACTTCTCAACCACCTGAGAGAAAACTCAAATGGCTTCATCAAAATAAACAAGCGGGCAACATTGTCTCTTAGTGTAGGATTAGAAGCAGATTCACAAGTTCCAATAACATCAGAGGAAGTTAGGAGCATGTACCGATTTGATTGAAGCAGGGAAGAGCCCTTTCATATTTGAGAAAAGGTAGAGATGCTCTTCACCAGTTAACAAGTCCCAAAGGATATCAAACTGCGATTGACAATAAACTTTTAGGACGGATGTTTAATTGTTTTTTCCAAATAGTTAACTGTGACTGCTTGGAGGATAATTGCAATACTTCCACACCTATGCAGCAGAATTGTGCTCCTGTGCTGTTGGTACTTAGATACAAAGGTGATAAAAATGGAGGAGAAAGGTTAACCTGAGGACAAACTCCAATGATTTTTCTGATGTTTGACATGCCAACCGAATTTCTGATTGAGTAACCATACACCGAGGATTTTAACACAAGACAACAATATGACATTATGCACCACATTATTAATAGAAAAATTATGTACTACGCAAAATGAAATTAGCCAAGTAAAAGCTATTACCATATCCCCCTGTAACTGGGTTGATTCCCGTCAAACAATTTATTGTTGTAGTCTTTCCAGCACCATTGGGTCCAAGAAGACAAAACAGCCGATCATTGGAAATAATCGCATCTACCAAAATGAAAACAAGGTCAACAATTAAATGCTCCAAAGCACTAGCCAAGAAAATAATATCTCAATGGCTACAAAGTGGCTAAAACACTAAAATTGAGTGAACAAAAACAAAAAGAAGCTCCTGCTTACCTCAATGGCCTTGCTAGGAGTAACTCGAATCACATTCACCAAATTACCTCTAAACAAGCCCTTCCAACCATCGTGCTTCATAATATCATGAAAGACCTCAATAGTGGAATGCCCACTACTCCCAACCATCAAATGCGTTCTAATTGTCTCCAGAGGGGCCACGGCGGTTCGCGAAACAGCCCCAGCAACTGCCCCACTAATCAACCTCCTCAACGAAGGATTTTTAACCTTTATTTTCAGTCTAAGCCCAATATTTTTCTTCTTTACTATCCCTTCCTCCTCGGTAACACTTGGTATCCCAATTCCCTTCGGCAAAGACACATACTTCACCAAAAATTCAACGTAGGGCATCTTTATGCCGCCGCCACCCTCACCACCTGCGTCTGCAGGGTCGGGGGGATTCGGCGGAACGCCGAAATTCCTCCCCATTTGACCAACACTGGCAAATAATCCACCTCCAGAATAGAATTCATCATCCCGGAGACACCATGGTGTCCCCAAGCCACTAATAGACAAAACGCCATCCTTATTATCGTCAAAGAAATGATCTGCTTTCTTGCCCATCTACTAAAACCTCGTCAACAAATCAAGAATCCACTACTTTTCACGAATTAGAAGAGACAAAAATCCCAACTTTTGTAACACAAACCTGGGATTCTTCCTCTACCCACGAAGCAAACCCGTAGAAAACCGCTTCCTAACGGGATTTGACGAGCACCCAGAGCAATGTTTCATGGTTGCATATCCATTGGAAGTAAGTAAGACGGGAAAGATTGGAATTTTAACGAACAGGCAAAGGCAAAAGCTGAATCCTTGATTTGAAAGTGGTGGATGGAGTAAAGCAAAAGAGCAAAATAGGGAATGAGGGGAAATGCTAGTTGGAAGATCCGGTTCTTGGGTATTTGGTGTGAAGAATTCGAGAGAAGAGATGGTGATAACCATATTAAAAGGAAAAAAAAACAGACAATGGAGGTTTTGATCGAAAACTTTGCAAGAAGGACGAGGGTAGGTGAATCTCCCTTTCCTTTCTGTGTAGTGTTGGGTCACTGTTCAAGGTTAGCAACGAAAATTTTTCGTTGTTAACTATAATTAGCGACGAAAAATGACTTTCGTCGCTAATGTTTGCGATGAAAGTCATTTTTCGTCCCTAACCATAAATTTAGCGACGAAAAACGTTTTCGTCGCTAAACCAAACATTTGTGACGAAAATTTTTTTCGTCGCTAAACCTAAATTTAGCAACGAATACAAATTTTCGTCGCAAAAATTAGCCGCGAAAAACATTTTCGATGCTAAACCAAAAATTTGCGACGAAAATAATTATTCGTCGCTAAACCCAAAATTAGCAACGAAAATATTTTTTCGTTGCAAAAACTGGGCTATCCTCAAAATCGGCCGCTAATATTTGCAACGAAAATCATTTTTCGTTGCTAAACCGAAAAATTTGCAACGAAAATCATTTTTCGTTGCTAAACTGAAAATTTGCGACAAAAATTCCTTTTCATCACTAAACCTAAATTTAGTGACAAATACAAATTTTTGTCGCAAAAAAAAATTTGCGACAAAGATAGATTTTCGTTGCTAAACATAAAATTAGTGACGAATATAGCTTTTCGTTGCAAAAATTAGTGAGGAAAACGATTTTTGTTGCTAAACCAAAAATTTGCGACGAAAAAAGAAATTTCATCGCTAAACCTAAAATTAGCAACGAAAATATTTTTCGTCGGTAAACCTAAAATTAGCGACGAAAAACATTTTTTCATTGCAAAAATTACCAACGAAAATATTTTTTCGTCGCTAAACCAATAGTTTGCCACGAAGATAATTTTTTGTCGCTAAACCTAAAATTTTGCGACGAATTTCAGAATTCGTCGCTAACTTTGCGACAAATTTCTAAATTCGTCGCGAATTTTCTGACGATTTTTTGTTTGTGGCTAATTTTGCGACAAATTTATGAATTCGTCGCTAATTTTGTTTAGGCTAATTAGCGACGAATTTCCAAATTCGTTGCTAATTTTACGACGAATTTATGAATTCGTCGCTAATTTTGTTTATGCTAATTAGCGACGAATTTGGAAATTCGTCGCTAATTTTGCTACGAATTTCTAAATTCGTCGCTAATTTTGTTTGGGCTAATTAGCAACGAATTTGGAAATTCGTTGCTAATTTTGCTATGAATTTCTAAATTCGTCGCTAACTTTCTGACGATTTTTTGTTTGTGGCTAATTTTGCGACGAATTTCCGAATTCGTCGCTAACTTTGCGACCAATTTCTAAATTCGTCGCGAATTTTCTGACGATTTTTTGTTTGTGGCTAATTTTGCGACGAATTTATGAATTCGTTGCTAATTTTGTTTGGGCTAATTAGCGACGAATTTGGAAATTCATCACTAATTTTGCTACGAATTTCTAAATTCGTCGCTAATTTTGTTTGGGCTAATTAGCAACGAATTTGGAAATTCGTCGCTAATTTTCTGACGATTTTTTGTTTTGTGCCTAATTTTGTGATGAATTTATGAATTGGTCGCTAACTTTGCGATGAATTTCCATATTCGTTGCTAATTTTGCGACGAATTTCTCAATTCGTCGCTAATTTTCTGACGAATTGTGTTTCGTCGCTATTTTATTTCTAATTTCCGGAATTTTAGCCCCGATTAGCAAATGGCCAGAGAAACTTTCGAGTTATGAATCAGGTATAGAGCCAATGGGCGATGCTTGGTTACAATTTCGAATCCATTATTATATGTTTGTTCTAGTTTTTATTGTTTTTTTATGTTGAAATGGTTTTTCTTTATCCATGGGCAATGAGTTTCGATGTATTGAGGGGTATTCGTATTTATAGTAGCTTTAATTTTTGTGCTTATCCTAATTGTTGGTTTAGTTTATGCATGGTGAAAAGGAGCATTGGAATGGTCTTAGTTCCTGAATATTTAGACAATAAAAAAAGTAAAAAAAAAAATAACATTGAGACAGTTTTGAATTTCATAGAATTTCCCTTGCTTGCTCGAACAACCCAAAATTTAGTTATTTCAACTACATCAAATGATCTTTCAAATTGGTCAAGGCTCTCTAGTTTATGGGGGCTTCTTTATGGTACCAGTTATTGCTTCATTGAATTTGCTTCGTTAATAGGTATTTTTCAACGTTGTCGCTAATAATTAGCGATGAAAATCAATTTCGTCGCTAAAAGCCCTTATTTTTGTAGTGCTTGCTTTCAATCAATTTTCCCTAGAAATAGCTGACATGACGATCCAGTCATCACCGATTGTCCTACCTAGTGCCTCTCTAGAAGGATCACAATGGAATTTCTTCCAAAATTAGGTTGTATCTGTTCACGAAAAATTCAAGATTGGGAAAAGCATTTTTCAATCGGAATAACAAATGTGTGACAAAAGTTATTTTCATCGCAATTTTACGACGAATTCACTTTCATCGCTAATTTTTTGCGAGTAAAATCTCTTTTTTTGTAGTGATAGTTTTACATAAACAAATGTCACGTGACTTAAATTTCGGTAACATTGATATGTTATCTTTGAAAAATCCATGATGTGATAAGAAAGTGCATAAATTACGATTCATAAGAGTTTCAGATCTCGATTCATTTATTTATTTTTATGTAGAGAGAGAGGAGTCAAAAAATATCAATTGTTCTTGGTACATATAGGCTCCATACAAGTGAGTCATTAGATCATGTATGTCCTTTGTGATATCAACATGATCTAACGGATTGGATACTTTTAGATTATTGGTCGCAAATGTCATTGCTAATTAGTATTTATCGCCAATTAGTGACAATTAAGTATTTCGTCGCTAATTTTGCGATGAATACATTTTGCGATTAATACATTTTGTCGCCAATTAGCGATGACTAAGTATTTAGTCGCCAATTTGGCGACTAAATACTTTGTCGAAACTTTATCGACAAAGTTTGACACAAATGCGCTGTCACAAAAATTGGCGCCATGCTACACGAATATTAGCGATGACTTCTATGGGCAAAAATTCGTTTTCATTGCTAATTTTTCGTGGCTAAAATCAAATTTTTTGTGGAATTTTGCGATGAAAGCAATTTTCGTGGCAAAATTCATCGCGAATTAGCGACAAATTATTTTTCATCGCAAAATTACGAAATTTTTTCCGTCACAAAATTCGTCGCAAATTAGGGACGAATATTTTTTCGTCGCAAAATTCGCAAAATTCGTCGCAAATTAGGGACGAATATTTTTTCGTGGCAAAATTCGTCGCACATTAGCGACGACTATTTTTTCGTGGCAAAATTCGTCACTAATTAGCGACGAATATTTTTTTTGTCGCAAATTAGCGAGGAATATTTTTTCGTCATAAAATTCGTCGCAAATTAGCAACGAATATTTTTTAGTCGCAAAATTCGTCGCAAATTAGCGACGAATTAATTTCGTCGCTAATTTTTCGTGGCTAAATGGCCTTTTTTTTTGTAGTGGATAGAGCGTTGAATTCTAAAAAAAGCGTGTGGACAGGTAAACTCGTTGATTGCTGAGGCCTACAATTATTCGGATGCCCCGGGATGATGAAAATTTGGTTGAGCCGATGGCGAAACGCATATTCTTAGGCTATCCATGAAGGGTGAAGGTCATAAGTTGTGGCGTTCCGACAAAGAAGTCATCCGAATTCCTAGTTCCGAGCTAGGAGTCTGCAGTAGAGTCGATAGGCCGTGATGCAGAAAGAAAGGCTGAGCTTGATGTGGAGGAGGCCTATCTAACAGAGTGCGCGCATTGGACTTGAGTAGAGTAGAGAGTTTAGCAGTGCTGGTTTAGGGTAATAGCCAGACTGGACAGGTAGATGCCGAGCAAAGTATAGATACCAGTTCTGGTCAGGGCACTAGGTAGCCCCAGAACTTAGGATAGAGACGCCTTAAACCTTTGCGAGGGGCAGAGATTGCTCCGGAATGTTGGAACTGCAAAGTTAACGGTTATTGTGATTGTGTTGTTTATGCTTGTCCGATGGGAAAATTCTCAAGGGAAAAAAAGGGTCATAAACGCAATTTATCAATTCGGTCATAATTTTTTTTTTTTAAATTTGGTTCTAAAATTTTTGTATTTGTGCCAATTCAATTCAATTGAGTGGCTAGTACTGATGTGTCACTGTCGGCACTGAAATGGATATTTTTAAATAATATTCCAATGATGTTTTGAATTTTTAATGATTTTTTAAATGAAATTTACTTCTTTTTTTTTTACCCTAGGTCTGATGAGAGTGTAACGACTGGATTGGGCAAGGAAATCGCCTAGCCTAGGCGAGGGCCACAATGCCCTAGTCTAATGCTAGCCCTAGGGCTGTGGGAAAAAGAAATCTTAAAAAAAGAAAAAAAAGAAAAAATCATAAAAATTTAAAATATTATTTAAAAAATTCACGTTGGCGTTGGCAGTGTCACATTAGTATCTATTAGTAAAGTGGACTGAATTGGCATAAATACAAAATGTCTAGGATTGAATTGTTAAAAAAAAAATTTAGGACTGAATTGAAATAATTGCAATAGGTTTGGCATTTTTTTTTTTGATAATTCTTCCCTTATTAAACCCCATTGGAGACATAGCATAGCTAAATGATTTGATGAGGCGAAAAGCAATTGCTGGGGCAAGAGGGGTTGTATTAGGAACAATGACCGGTATGCTTTTAGAATGGCAAATGTACCAAATTGCATACCAAACATGCAGAGTGTTTTTAGAAATTTATATGTAAAACTAAAATTAATCGACAAAAGTGACATTTTCTTTGTAATGACAGCATTTGGCATTGGAATGCCAATGTTAAACGTGCTTAGATGAGAGCACTTAGGACGGGTGATCTTCTAGGAATGCCAATGCACCTATACACCACATGACAAAACCTTGAGGCCGAGTATGGAATGGGTCAAAGCAGCTAATAGTCCAAGTGAATTAATCTATAGATGTCACAAGATGGTACTTAAGCGAGACCCCATCCAGTATGTGTGTGAGTTGACAAACAAACCATGCGAATCTAGTGGGTTTGTGACAATTTGATCCAACAAGGGTGGGGAGTGATCACAAGGGTGGAGATGACCTACGCAAGGGGCATCTCTTGACATGCTTTTATTGTGACGAAGGGGGCACAAATGACTGGAATATCACATCAAACATGGGGAGAGCATTTTGGAATTACTATATGTGAAATCAAAATTAACACACAAGTCGCCTTTTGATGTAAGTGCTAAATTGAGATATCAGGATACGTGACCTCCTAGAAAAGTGTCTACTTGTCTACTAAAGGGCAAAAACGTGAGGTTCGATATATGATGGGTTAAAGCAACTAATATCTCGAATGAAATAATTCCAGAGTTTCATACAAGGAATCTACTTTGATATTCAAAGGCGATTTCGAGAGTAGAAACTCTGCAATGGATTAGTGCCATGGAAGAGGAGATGAAGCCCCTTCAGTATAGTCAGAGGTCGAGTTAAGAAAAGCACTTAAGAGCCAAAAGGTAGTAGGATACAAGTAAGCCTTCAAAGAGAAACATGACAATTTCGATCTAGAGGTGACCAGTTAAGGCAGATTGGCGATGAATGGGTTTACATAGCAAGAAGGTAGTGACTATAGAGAAATATTCTCACCTTGGCTGCGGTAGATAATTCCTAAATGTGGGTTAGAATAGCAGATTTACTTGCAGCAACCAAAAGGATTTGCGAATTCACGCATGAAGGTATGCCTACTTAAACGCTCATTACATGGCCTTAAGCAATATCCGAAATTGGTGGAGCAAACGCTTTGACTCCTTTGTGGCCGGACTCCGTTTAGCATAAGTGCGCACAGCTCACAAGCAGTACTAAGAGGTAAGAGGATGGTAGTTTCATTTATTTGGGGTTGCTTACTGATAATATTTTGTTAACATATAATAGGTTAGATTTTATCGAAAGAAACCACGACTGAGTAATGAGTTTGAGATGATGGATTTAGATGCAATGAAAAAGATACTGAAAATAAGAATATGACGTCATCTACCACGTTAATTTATTTGTAAGAGGATGATAGTTTCATTTATTTGTTTACGAACTACCCATCTGAAATGGCTTTATCTACCACATTAATTTTGTAGTTCCAAGTCTGCCATCTCCTGACCAAAAAAAAAAAAAAAAGTCAGCTACCTCCTCTGTGTGGTTCTCTTTTTTCTTTTTTTCTTTTCCCTTTCCTTTTTTCTTTCTTTAATCTTCTTCTTGCTCCTCCTAACCAAGCAGCAAGCATTCTCATCACCATGAGACTTGATAGATGGATGGGTCAAATCAGATCAACAAGCATTCTCATCACCATTAGACTCGTTAAATGAATGGATCGAATCAGATTTGAGTTGGGTCAAAGATGATCCGATCTAAGTTGACATATTTAATCCATTTTGATCTATTTCTATGCAATGCAAACTTAGCGACCTCTTGTGACAAAAAAGGGGGTGGGACTTTGCGACCCTTACCTGTACTTAACCCCGTATTCATTTTTAGCATTTTTTTTCCTTAAATTATTGCTAGGTGATGAAAGTTTGACCCAGGCCATGCATATATCATGAAATGGGGTTGGGCTTTGATTTTTGGTTTAATATTGACAAGGGATCTTGCTGTATTGGGCTTGGTGAAACAATGAGTTGGTCCATTTATGGCGTATGTGCCCTCCAGTGTCGCGCTCAATTACGTCTCTGCTCGTGGGTGCTCGTGGGTTTAGTCCATTCGTCTTCTCTGGGAACGATGAAGTGGTATCTCCCCTTGGACATAAAATGGTGACTTTGACCTTTAAAGTCCAGCAAGACGCCCATCACAAACCGATAAATTGCAAATTCAGAAATCAAGAAACAAAACTCAACATCTTTCCCTAGACATGTTCTACGAAATCCCCCACAAATGAGGACCAAGAATAAACTGCAAAACAAAGTTTGTTTTTTTGATAACCGAGGTGTCCAGCCGTGCCGGCGAGCGGACGCTCAAACTGACGGCGACCGACTAATCCTCGGGGAAGCACCGCAGGACCCCACCACTACGGTACTCCGGGTAAGACACCAATGAATGTGAGCGAGTAAGTTTCGATCCCAGGACCGCGAGTACTACTCAGCGGGGTCCTAGGAGTCTACTCCTTACCACGCGACCACCTGATGGGTGGGTACTGCAAAACAAAGTTAATGTCGCAAAAAACTCAAAAACCCTATTCAGAGAACAAGAATCCAAAAAAGTCATAAAAGAACCCAACCTACAGACTGAAGAATCCAAAAGTAGAAACCGCCGACCAATGTCCAAACAACCACGAAATTAAAAGTTGCTAGAAATTGATCTAGAAAACTGACTAACCTATACGTCTGCAACCGTCGCAGAAGAGCTGGGAGAAGTTGTGTGTTGGGAGTGCATGGATTTACGGTGGTCGACCATGTAGGGAATCACATCTTATGCCCACTCTTGACAATTGACGCTTTTCAAAGAGACATGACTTTATCATGTTGTTTTTATATGATGCTTTTTCTCTTTTCGACATGTGACTAATTTGAGGATTCTCGAGAGCAGGGGGGACATCTAATCTGTGGTCAATACGGTACATTCTTTATGTGATGTATCGTTTGATCAATGATTCAAGTTTTCAATGTTTTGAGCATGTTTTTGCATGTTTTATGTTTAGAATCAAGGATTTAGTATCTGACATTGATAGTAGAGCACTGTATTCCTTGTTTCCTCATCGAATTTATGCTGTGATCCATATTGTTCTTATGTTTTTTGAATTGCCCTATTTATAGTTTAAATGTCGATACATTCTTGGTCATTTTTCATAAAAATGATTTGGTTAAAATGGAAAGTGATTATATATTTGGAATGTACTCATCGATACGAGCCTGGGAAATGGTCGCTTGTCGCTAGAGGATACTAGATGATGCTGCGTGCACTGTACACGCAGTGATAGGGCGAGGTACCTCGAGGACAGTAGCGAAAAGTCGCAATTTCGTGAACTTTCATGCAACGAAAATGCATTTTAACTATACTATCAAGACGGTCTCGCCCATATTGGCGATACATTGTTGGCGGACGACGGACAGAGCTACATGCTCTGACACGCGCCAAAGGAGCACTCTGCATGTGAGACATGCCCACATGCGTCACGTGCGTGTGGAACCGTCTGTAAACATTGGGTGATGTGGCACTTGTGTGTTGATGACGTGGCTACCTATATAGCTGGTCACGTTGTTGCTAATGTGGCTGTCTAGCTTGACTTGACCCGATCCTTGGCTTGATTCAGTCAATGTTGACCCGTTGACTTTGACCATTGATTGGTTGAATTTGACCGGTTGAGCCATTGATTGAAAAAATAGAATTTTGTGGGGGCTCGTGTAGGGATGTATGGCGTCTGATTGGGGTCTTTTTTTTTTTTTATATTGATGTGTTCGTATTGAAAATTCCTACAATATGGTATATTTATTTTCCCATTTTATGCATCATTGATTTTGATTAATCCCATTTTTTGCATTTGTTGTAGAAAAAAATGCATTGGATAATGCAAACCCTTGTATTTGTGAGAGGTGATGAACACATAGAAAAACTCTTAAGCCTTAGGAATGCTTTAACCCTTTACCATTGGGATGGTCAAGTTGACATGATGTCACATATGAAGATGGTCAATGAAATAATTCAGGAAGTCATATGGAATGGTCACATAATGCCAAACTCAACTCATAGAGTTGAGAACCACTCTTCTTGTGGAGTGGCATGGGATCATAGATCGTTTATGGGAAGTCAACACCCATTTTGTTAAGAGTTTTGGGATTAGATTCCTAGTTGAGTACATGAGCATATAGGGATGGAAAAGATGTTGACCTTAGCTATGAATGGGTCTTGGCAGATGCAGAATGCGTCCTGGCATACAGTGAATGGTACCCCAAGAGCTTTTATAATTAGTTAGTATAAAACATGTCCATAAATATTAGGTATTAATAATTCGTGCGAAATGTCTAAATAACTTCATATTTAGATACAATGGCAATGGTTTTAAAGAATATTGCGACTGAACTCAATAAAGGCGAAAAATTGAACTATGAAAACTATGAGATCTGGAATATAAAAAACTAGTATGTGCTTGAAGAGCTATAGGCACCAAAAGCTCTTAATCTGGTCATGAGAGAATAAGAGGACGGAACCACTGCGTAGCATAGAAGAGATAAGGATCCCTTTGTCGCGACCCTCTAAAAAAAATTTTAAATTTTAAAGGGGTTAACGGATTATTAGGTTAATTAGATTTAACTAACCTAACGCGGACCCTCCCAAGCCCTACCGAATCGCAACTTTGGTTTTTGTTTAAATGATTTTGAAATTTGGAGTCGCCACTAATCGTTCTTGGTAGGTCGATTAGAAACCTAAATAAATTAGCGGGAGAACTAATTTATTCCTGCGAACCAGAGATTATGAGCTCGGAGACTTGGTTACACTAGTTAATTAAAACTAATGCCCTTTCGGTACCTTAATTTCATGGATATCCTAATTCGGCAACTCAGGCTTGGTCTATTCCTAAGGCTTTAATAGGGTATTCTCTTTTGTGTTTTCACTTTTTAAATAGGATGCATGGATGGTATATATTTTTATTTGTTATATTTTTTTATGTGTTAAAGATTCCCTGAAGCCATAAGAGGGAGTGTGTTAACAACTTCTGTGCAGTATTACGACCTACTCATCTTTTGGGTTTGATGATTCAAAAATTAAATTATAGGAAGTACATGACAGTGAATAAACACCTCCAATGGGAGGCCTAGCATTGGCTTGGCTCTTCCCTTTGGGATTTAAGGTACAGGTATTTAAGTTGCAAGTATTTAAACTACTGTAAGTAAAAAACCTCCAATTGGAGGCTAAGCATTAGCTTGGCTCTTCCCTTTGGGATTTAAGGTACAGGTATTTAAGTTGCAGGTATTTAACTACTGTAAGTAAAAACCTCCAATGGGAGGCTAAGCATTGGCTTGGCTCTTCCCTTTGGGATTTAAGGTACATGTATTTAAGTTGCAGGTATTTAACTACTGTAAGTAAAAACCTCCAATGGGAGGCTAAGCATTGGCTTGGCTCTTCCCTTTGGGATTTAAGGTACAGGTATTTAAGTTGCAGGTATTTAACTACTGTAAGTAAAAACCTCCAATGGGAGGCTAAGCATTGGCTTGGCTCTTCCCTTTGGGATATAAGGTACAGGTATTTAAGTTGCAGGTATTTAACTACTGTAAGTAAAAACCTCCAATGGGAGGCTAAGCATTGGCTTGGCTCTTCCCTTTGGGATTTATGGTGCAGGTATTTAAATTGCGGATGGACTTTGTCCTCTCCATTCTGGGGTATGAATTCTTTAAAATAAAATACAACGAATTGATTCAACAATTTGAAATTTGTGCGCGCTTGAGGACTCCTCCAAGCCGATTTTATGCTTCCATAAGGTTGACCATTGATATAAAGCTGCGGCTTCCTGACATAAAATAGAGTGAAATGTTAGTATACAAAATATGTGCTAATCTGCACCTAAAACCAGAAGAGTGGAAAGAGTACTTATCTCCCATTTTTTTGGGAGGGATTTCTATAATTGATTTTCGCTCTCTATGTTCCCAATATATAGAGTTTCTTTTGAATTAAGAGGGACTTTTAGTCACAGATCAGTTGAGAAATCGGTGGACAGCTTAGGAGCTTGTCTGGGCCAATTTTTGCATATCTACGAGATTTTTGCTGTTGACGTAGAGATATCCTTCTCCTGACATAAAATATGAAAAAAAAAGAGATGGAGAAAGTGTATACAATTTGTGCTAATTTGCAAGTAAAACCATAAACAAATGAATAAATAAAAACACTTAGCTCGAATTTGCTTGCTCGTTGACGAGGAAGAACTCTTGATTTATATTGATCGATGAAGGAATTTGTGATGATAACCCCTAGCTTTAAACTTCCATCATCTTCAAAGCTCTCTTTTGGAAAAAAGGATTCTCTCTCTTTTTTTATTTTTTTTTCTTTCTCTCTAATTTCTTTCAATCTCTCAAAATTCTCTCAAGCATCCAAGATTTTCTCTCTCCAAAAAATCCCCTCAAACACTTCAAATTTTCTCTCCCAAAAATCTCCCCCCTCAAGCTCACTTCTTCCTCCTTTTATAATCTACTCATCTATCTCCCATTCTAATTTTTCCACTAACTCTATCTCCCATTCTAATTTCTCCACTAACTCTTCTTCATCTCCATCTTCCATTCTCTATTCTTATCTTCCATTCTAATTTCTCTACTAACTCTTCTCCATCTTCCATTCTCTATTCTTATCTTATTTTCTCCATCCATTCTTCTCCAACTTCTCTTCTTCATCTCCTCTTCTCCATCTTCCCTTCTCTATTCTAATTTATCCACTAACTCTTCTTTTTGTTATTTGTAAAATAATCCTTCAAGAGTTAAGTATTTGCACTCTAGTCCTTGAATTTTAAGTATTTACAATTTAGTCCCTGAAAAAATATATTTCTTTAAGTCCAAATCTCCTCACAATTTTTGACACACCAAAATTTACCACATGTCAAATTTAAGCTCATTTCTTGCCGTTGAAAATAATGCAGAATTTAATTAAAGGCCTTTTGCAAAATTAAGTCATTCTGGGTATAATTGGGCCAAGATGAAAATTTAAAATATTAGAAGACAATGTCACAACTCATAAAAAGTGAAAATTAAAAATAAGTTGACTCAAATTAAATTTTTTTAGGCCCGATTCAAGATTATACTCGTGAAGGAACACGTGACTCGAATTGGATTTTTCTGAATTTGTGATGGCCAATATGAAAATAAATTTAAAATAAAAATATTAACTATCTTTGTGTATTTTTTTGGCCTCAAATTAAATATGAAATTTTATTTTTTGTTCAAAAATGGTTGCCTAGGCTTGGCCAAGGCTTCCAAAGTTGATTTTTCAATTTTCTCATTTTTTCTTCATTTTTTTTATGAATTTTCGAAAATAAAAATACCGAAAAATACTGAAAATATGAAAAATCGTTTTTTGGTCAAAATTGGTTCCCTAGGCTTGGCTAAGGTCCCCAAAGTTGATTTTTCAATTTTATGAATTTTTATGGATTTTTTATTACTTTAGCAATAGAAAAAATGATTAAAAATCAGGGGTCAACAGCTGCCCCTCTTTGAAAGGAAGCTCGGTAGAGGTTCATTTCAAAGACGAGATGACACCTGAATTCTAATCGACTCAATACAAGGAAATAAAAAGAGTCGTGACATGAATGTTCCATTGAAAATGAAATGAGAACCTAAGGATTCGTTATATAAAAAAACTTTAGGGTGGTTGAACTTGAACCCGTATGGTGGATCAACCCATGGTAGATTCCTAATAAAAGGATTCTACTGATTAAAAATTGAATTAAAATTTGACCTGTATGGTGGGTCATACCATTTGACCCGTATGGTGGGTCGTACCATGGTAGATTCCTAATAAAAGGATTCTACTGATTAAATTTTGATTGAGATTTGACCCGTATGGTAGGTCACCCCATGGATATACTTGTAAGAAGGACTTGGTGCCTGTAGAAAGGACTTGGTGTCTGTAAAAAGGACTTGTGCCTGTAAGAAGGACTTGATTTGCCTGTAAAAAGGACTTAATTTGCCTGTAAGAAGGACTTGATTTGCCTGTAAGAAGGACTTACTTTGCCTATAAGAAGGACTTTGTGCCTGTGAGAAGGACTTGCGTTGCCTGTAAGAAGGACTTTGTTTGCCTGTAAGAAGGACTTTATGCCTGTAAGAAGGACTTGATTTGCCTGTAAGAAGGACTTGATTTGCCTGTAAGAAGGACTTTGTGCCTGTAAGAAGGACTTGATTTGCCTGTAAGAAGGACTTGATTTGCCTGTAAGAAGGACTTGGTGCCTGTAAGAAGGACTTGGTTTGCCTGTAAGAAGGACTTAGCTTGCCTGTAAGAAGGACTTGATTTGCCTATAAGAAGGACTTTGTGCCTGTAAGAAGGACTTGGTTTGCCTGTAAGAAGGACTTAGTTTGCCTGTAAGAAGGACTTGATTTGCCTGTAAGAAGGACTTTATGCCTGTAAGAAGGACTTGATTTGCCTGTAAGAAGGACTTTGTGCCTATAAGAAGGACTTTGTACCTGTAAGAAGGACTTGATTTACCTGTAAGAAGGACTTTGTGCCTGTAATAAGGACTTTGTGCCTGTAAGAAGGACTTGATTTGCCTGTGAGAAGGACTTTATGCCTGTAAGAAGGACTTGATTTGCCTGTAAGAAGGACTTTATGCCTGTAAGAAGGACTTTGTGCCTGTAAGAAGGACTTGGTTTGCCTGTAAGAAGGACTTAGTTTGCCTGTAAGAAGGGCTTGGTGTACCTCAAAGGGTGCCATTCTAAAATCTGGGGAGACCAGGAATCCTGCAGAAGCTCAAACCCAAATTAATATTCTCCTGTAGCTTTAGGAATAAACCAAAGAAGCAGAGATCAAAAGGTCTCGAACATTTCTGTCTTTGAGACAAATCATGCTTTATTGAAGAAGGTGGATACCTGTATGTATCGTAATGGATTCAAGTTCCTTAACAACCGTCAGAATTCATTCTTTTAAAAGGTCCAGATTGAAGATATACTTACCTGAGAATTTAGAAGAAATGCCTGGTGGCTTCTCGACAACCAGGCTTGTTCATTCAATAATCGCCGAATGAATTTCAAGACTTTGGAAGGTAATTTGAACATTGGGAATGTGTTGCCTGTCAGGCAGTGTCAGAGGTAACATGTGCAAGCATTTTCATCAATGAGTTGATCGGTTCATGCAAAACTATTCAACCAAGTCGGCAATGATTAGAAGTAGTCTGTGTGATAACTCATGATGCAATCAATCCAAATATGGATCATGCAAAACTATTCTGTCGAGCTTGCATTACCAATTCTGTTTAAGGAGGTTCTCATAGTATGAACGCCTCGAATGTAATCTGAATGGGGGACTTCAGTCCGAAAGGGCCTTCTATCACTCTGGGGAAAGGTTGTTTATCTGTAAATTAAAATGTTAGACTTGTGTGGAAATTGTTTGCCTTTCCTCATCCTGTCATGCCCCATTCTGCACATTTGATGTCTCCTGTGCAGTTTATGCTCTAGTTGGAGTTGGTAAGTTAAACACACGGAATAGTCATACATAATTCATGAACTGTGTAAGCACAATGCAGATGTGACAATTTGTTTTAGCATCACGTGTGTTTATATAATGTGCAAATATGGGCGGATTTAAATTGCCCCAGGTATGTGGGCGGACCGAACAAATTGGGAAGCCCACTCCTTATGTCGAGGAGCGGTTTGTCTCAAGTTTTGCCCCTGCACGATGAGGCATATGGGTGATGGAGCATTTTGGTTTGTTTAGTGACAGCGACCGCCATGGTTTAGCAGTTAAATGCCCCCCATTTTTCACCAGAATAGATTTTGTCAAATGATCATCATTTTCTTTTGGATTTGTCTCCTCCAACATGTTACATGTTAGTATAAATATTTCCTGTAACAAGAAAAGGAGACATGTCAACCGGTATTAAAAGGGATAAATTGGAAACGATACTGATTTACCCTTCATCTTGAATGCCTTGGACAAGTCTTTTACCAATTTTGCTGTGTTGAGTTTTCTTCGACTTTTGTTGGATGCTTCACCATTAAGCCGAGAATGTGGCAAAATATTGACTTCGGTATTACTCGTCGAGTATTCCATTCGGTCCATTGGACCATAGGTGTCCATGGGGTTTTCTTTTCAAGGGTTAATCCTTGGGGATAACGCGGCCCTGTTGTATCACCTTGGGCCTTGTTACGATATTTCTCGAGGTAATTTGCAATCCATGTTAAGAATGGAATAAAAAAATTCAGGACTCGAGATGATTATGTGCAAATTAGAACGATACAGAATTACCCATGTCTGAGATTGTTCGGATCTTTCGCTTGTATTTTTCTTTAACCGTAGCTGTCCATCCCGTGGTAATGTCCATGAGTTGATTTGCCCCCAATTTAGCCCGACCAGGAAATTTGGTTTTTGGATACAACTGTATTCTCGAGTCGCTTTTGCAAATTCCTGAAAATAGAAGGGATCAAATTTAAAACCGGAGCAATTTAAGGGTAAATTGGAATGATACGGATTTACCCTTCAAATTTACGCAGATTTCGTCTCGATATTAATTTTTTCGAGTTTGGTGCGGTTAACGGCTCCGAGCATCTAATAGGGGGGAAAGGGAAATGATTACTTCTAGTTTGTGCATTAATTTTGGACATCGACAAAAGGCGAGAACGTGCGATGAAACTAAGTAGACGTATTCGTCTAGGTTTAATTTTCTTCATGATGCTCTCGCGGGTTGCGGTAGACGATGATATCAAGAACATTAGAGAGGCATTCAGTTTGGCTTTCCACCAGCCGCCTAGAGACCCGCGTTCAATCATGTAAAGCTACCACCACTTAATTAGTGTGCCAATAAATTCGGCCATTTGTTGCGTGCCCCACTTCAACCGTGTTTTGTTTCTTTCGGTGCCCACTTGCTCTTGTCGGGCGCCTGTAGCATTGGGAGAAATACTTGTGGGTCACATTCATTAATAGAACCTCGGTCCTCTAAAACCCTCCGCGTGTTTCGGATCCGAAGAAATTTTAAGACCGGTCTCTGATTGATTTAATCAGGTTAAGGTACTTATTTCATGGTTTCTGATTATATAATCCATATTGTCTTTCAAAAGACGCGGGATTCTCTGTAATACATTAAATATGCCCCCGTGTTTAATCAGTATAAGTCCACCGTCATATCACAATACACTGCCCATACAAGTTTACGGATTGACACAACTCTATCTGTCAAAGATGGACAGTGTTCGTTTGCCCCCCTGAATTAACGGTTGAAGCCTTGGTGTTTTTCGTCTTTTGGTATTTCTGAAGATGATTCTTGATATATTATTGAACTTAATTTTTACACCTGTCTGGGGTATCTAGGATCTCCCTGCAAAAGAAAAGGATATAATTAGTATGCGACACAAGGAATGTCGGTCCATGACTCCTATATTAGTCCAATTTTATTTTTTCTATTTTATAGAGAAATCAGAAAAAAATTTCTTTAGGAAGAAATGGGTTAATTTCTGATACAGAATTTTTTTTGCAGATTTATTACTCTTTTTTTTTATTATTTTTTTAAAGGAATGTGACAAAATCTCTTGATGTTTACTAAAATTTTTGAAGGAATTTCCTTTTTATCAAAATAAATTTTCAAAGGTAAATTTATCAAGAAAATTTTATTTTTATTGAAGCAGGAAAGACATAACAGAAATCCTTTATTGGTTAACAAAATTCCCCCGAGACATTAGTCTAATTTTATTTAGAGAAAATTTTCTTAGAAAAACATGAGCGAATTTCTCGAAAAGAATTTTTGTTGCAAGTTTTTATAATTTGAAAGAATGTGATAAAATCACTTGATGTTTACCAAAGTTTTTTTTTGAAGGAATTTTTCTTTTTATCGAAATAAATTTTCAGAGGAAAATTTGTCAGGAAAATTTCATTTTTATTGAAGCAAGAAAAACATGACAAAAATCTCTTATTGGTCAATACAATTCCCCCGAGACATTAGTCTAATTTTATTTAGAGAAACTTTTCTTAGAAAAACATGAGCGAATTTCTCGAGAAGAATTTTCTTGCAAGTTTTTATAATTTGAAAAATGTGATAAAATCACTTGATGTCTACTAGAGTTTTTTTTAAGGAATTTTTTTTTATTGAAATAAATTTTCAGAGGAAAATTTTTTCAGGAAAATTTCATTTTTATTGAAGCAATAAAAACATGACAAAAATCCCTTATTGGTTAATAAAATTCCCATGAAGGGATTTTTTCACATCATTAATTTTTTTAAAAAGAAATGAGGGACAAATTTAATTTTTATTTTCTTTTAAAAGAATGGTCGTAATATCAAGCTCAAAAACTAACTAACACCTAGCATGGACCGACCGAAAATAAATACAAGATAAAATTAGAGAACTTACTTTTACCTTGGAGAAATGCAAATCACATAGTCATGCGCAAGACTCAAGTGAGGAGTGGACTCTAGAAAATAAAAGAAGGAGAGACAGGGTATGGACCTAAAAGGCCCCCACTATCTAAATTGACAACCTTACCCTCCGCGCAATCAAATCACAATGGGAAGAATTGTCAATTCAGATAATGAGCGGGATAAAATATGGTCAACCCAAGCGCAATCGACGCAAGAGCGTTGCATATTCGATCCCTATCTATGGTTACCTAGGAAAAATTTCGCGACTTGGGTTTAGACGCTTGTGTGTGCAGGTGTTGTGATCCTCAGAATATGCAAGACATGCACAACAATTGATAGCAAAACAGCGCTTCTAAAAATGTGTGAAATTAAACATAATCCCAACACCGAGCCTGCAAAACAAATGGGTTAACCAAACACTCCGCCTATTATAACTCCCATCCTGCAAAAACATATAACACCTATAGAATGAGTCCCAAGCAAGATCGCCAGAAGCGAGATATCCATGAAATTTTCATTGGTCTAAGTCCACTAAGACTTTTAAAATTTCGAAAAAATTTAAGTATTCCAATTGGTATCTTTTTTCGAAAATTTAAAAATCTCTATTCCCCAGCGGAGTCGCCAAGCTATCGCGACCCTCTAAAAAAAATTTTAAATTTTAAAGGGGTTAACGGATTATTAGGTTAATTAGATTTGACTAACCTAACGCGGACCCTCCCAAGCCCTATCGAATCGCAACTTTGGTTTTTGTTTAAATGATTTTGAAATTTGGAGTCGCCACTAATCGTTCTTGGTAGGTCGATTAGAAACCTAAATAAATTAGCGGGAGAACTAATTTATTCCTGCGAATCAGAGATTATGAGCTCGGAGACTTGGTTACACTAGTTAATTAAAATTAATGCCCTTTCGGTACCTTAATTTCATGGATATCCTAATTCGGCAACTCAGGCTTGGTCTATTCCTAAGGCTTTAATAGGGTATTCTTTTTTGTGTTTTCACTTTTTAAATAGGATGCATGGATGGTATATATTTTTATTTGTTATATTTTTTTATGTGTTAAAGATTCCCTGAAGCCGTAAGAGGGAGTGTGTTAACAACTTCTGTGCAGTATTACGACCTACTCATCTTTTGGGTTTGATGATTCAAAAATTAAATTATAGGAAGTACATGACAGTGAATAAACACCTCCAATGGGAGGCCTAGCATTGGCTTGGCTCTTCCCTTTGGGATTTAAGGTACAGGTATTTAAGTTGCAAGTATTTAAACTACTGTAAGTAAAAAACCTCCAATTGGAGGCTAAGCATTAGCTTGGCTCTTCCCTTTGGGATTTAAGGTACAGGTATTTAAGTTGCAGGTATTTAACTACTGTAAGTAAAAACCTCCAATGGGAGGCTAAGCATTGGCTTGGCTCTTCCCTTTGGGATTTAAGGTACAAGTATTTAAGTTGCAGGTATTTAACTACTGTAAGTAAAAACCTCCAATGGGAGGCTAAGCATTGGCTTGGCTCTTCCCTTTGGGATTTAAGGTACATGTATTTAAGTTGCAGGTATTTAACTACTGTAAGTAAAAACCTCCAATGGGAGGCTAAGCATTGGCTTGGCTCTTCCCTTTGGGATTTAAGGTACAGGTATTTAAGTTGCAGGTATTTAACTACTGTAAGTAAAAACCTCCAATGGGAGGCTAAGCATTGGCTTGGCTCTTCCCTTTGGGATTTATGGTGCAGGTATTTAAATTGCGGATGGACTTTGTCCTCTCCATTCTGGGGTATGAATTCTTTAAAATAAAATACAACGAATTGATTCAACAATTTGAAATTTGTGCGCGCTTGAGGACTCCTCCAAGCCGATTTTATGCTTCCATAAGGTTGACCATTGATATAAAGCTGCGGCTTCCTGACATAAAATAGAGTGAAATGTCAGTATACAAAATATGTGCTAATCTGCACCTAAAACCAGAAGAGTGGAAAGAGTACTTATCTCCCATTTTTTTGGGAGGGATTTCTATAATTGATTTTCGCTCTCTATGTTCCCAATATATAGAGTTTCTTTTGAATTAAGAGGGACTTTTAGTCACAGATCAGTTGAGAAATCGGTGGACAGCTTAGGAGCTTGTCTGGGCCAATTTTTGCATATCTACGAGATTTTTGCTGTTGACGTAGAGATATCCTTCTCCTGACATAAAATATGAAAAAAAAGAGATGGAGAAAGTGTATACAATTTGTGCTAATTTGCAAGTAAAACCATAAACAAATGAATAAATAAAAACACTTAGCTCGAATTTGCTTGCTCGTTGACGAGGAAGAACTCTTGATTTATATTGATCGATGAAGGAATTTGTGATGATAACCCCTAGCTTTAAACTTCCATCATCTTCAAAGCTCTCTTTTGGAAAAAAGGATTCTCTCTCTTTTTTTATTTTTTTTCTTTCTCTCTAATTTCTTTCAATCTCTCAAAATTCTCTCAAGCATCCAAGATTTTCTCTCTCCAAAAAATCCCCTCAAACACTTCAAATTTTCTCTCCCAAAAATCTCCCCCCTCAAGCTCACTTCTTCCTCCTTTTATAATCTACTCATCTATCTCCCATTCTAATTTTTCCACTAACTCTATCTCCCATTCTAATTTCTCCACTAACTCTTCTTCATCTCCATCTTCCCTTCTCTATTCTTATCTTCCATTCTAATTTCTCTACTAACTCTTCTCCATCTTCCATTCTCTATTCTTATCTTATTTTCTCCATCCATTCTTCTCCAACTTCTCTTCTTCATCTCCTCTTCTCCATCTTCCCTTCTCTATTCTAATTTATCCACTAACTCTTCTTTTTGTTATTTGTAAAATAATCCTTCAAGAGTTAAGTATTTGCACTCTAGTCCTTGAATTTTAAGTATTTACAATTTAGTCCCTGAAAAAATATATTTCTTTAAGTCCAAATCTCCTCACAATTTTTGACACTCCAAAATTTACCACATGTCAAATTTAAGCTCATTTCTTGCCGTTGAAAATAATGCAGAATTTAATTAAAGGCCTTTTGCAAAATTAAGTCATCCTGGGTATGATTGGGCCAAGATGAAAATTTAAAATATTAGAAGACAATGTCACAACTCATAAAAAGTGAAAATTAAAAATAAGTTGACTCAAATTAAATTTTTTTAGGCCCGATTCAAGATTATACTCGTGAAGGAACACGTGACTCGAATTGGATTTTTCTGAATTTGCGATGGCCAATATGAAAATAGATTTAAAATAAAAATATTAACTATCTTTGTGTTTTTTTTTGGCCTCAAATGTTATTTTTCCAAAATTTTCAAGTATTTTTGTATTTTTTTTTAAAAACTATATATATATATATATATATATATATATATAATATGAAATTTTATTTTTTGTTCAAAAATGGTTGCCTAGGCTTGGCCAAGGCTTCCAAAGTTGATTTTTCAATTTTCTCATTTTTTCTTCATTTTTTTTTATGAATTTTCGAAAATAAAAATACCGAAAAATACTGAAAATATGAAAAATCGTTTTTTGGTCAAAATTGGTTCCCTAGGCTTGGCTAAGGTCCCCAAAGTTGATTTTTCAATTTTATGAATTTTTATGGATTTTTTATTACTTTAGTAATAGAAAAAATGATTAAAAATCAGGTGTCAACACCCTTCACTACTTAGAAGAAGAACTCAACTACTCATATTACGTTGTTAAGAAATATGGATAATGATATCGTGCGTGAGTTCGGATAGTATGAGAATGTCAAGGATATGTGGGATGCATTAAAGACTAGGTTTGGATAGAAATCGATCATCAAGCTGAGGCATCTTACAATAGGTTCAACACATATAAGATTCCACATGGGCATAATATGAAACAGCATCTGAGATGCATATTAAACATGATTAATGAGTTAAAGGATATTGGTCACACATTATCTGATGAGCAACAAGTGCAGGAAGTGATCTGCTTGTTGCTCACTTGGAAACATATGAAAGTTACTTGACCAATAACAAGAATTTTAAGACTTCTAGGATACTATACACTACCTAGAGCTAGAGTACGACCGCTTTCTAGTGGCTAAGCCATAAACTAACAATTATTTTGCTAGCTTTGGCTCACATGAAGTTTTGGGCTTTAAGTGCAAGCATCCTGGTAGGTTCATGAAGTGAAAAGGTAAAGGAATAGAACCATCTAGTAAGAAATCAAATTTTTATGAACATGGAAGATGGAGGCGTCCTTTTAAGACACATTTCAAGGGTAAAAATGTTATAATTGTGGCAAGAAGGATCATTTCGATCGCAACTATGGCAAGCCAAAAAATGTAAAAACTTTTTGTACACTTAAAAGCTTTACTTATGTATTGAGTTCAATATTTCTAATTGAATCTCATCTTTTGTGGACTGTAGACTCAAGGGCCACATACTATGTAGTCAAAGACAAAAATACTTTTTTGGAGTTTCGACAAATGCTATGTGGAGTGAAGTGAATCTATGTGGAGAACAACTCCAGAGTGAAAGTTAAAGGAATTGACATCTACCAACTAATCATATGTGGTGGTCACACTTTGTTCCTGCACAATGTACTATATGCTCCAGAGATTCGTAGAAATTTTATTTTTGTATTGGTTTTAGTCAAATTTGATTTTTATATGAATTTTCATGACAATGACGTGAACTTGTTGTTAGGTACAATTTTCTATGATTCAGGTTATTTTGTGAATGGTTTTATTGTGTTGTATATTGAAAATATTAATATGAATGTTTGTTATTTCCTATTTACATCTTTCTATTCTAGTGATAATGATATGAATGTGTGGCATACTAGACTTGGTCATATTGGCCAACAACATATGAATAGATAGGCCAAAAAGGACTTTATGGACAATATTGAAAAATTCGAATTGCCTATTTGTGAGCATTACCTAGTTGGAAAGACAACGAGAAAACCATTTGCAAATGGAACGAGAGCTGAATTTCTGTTGCAATTAATCCGTACGAACATTTGTGGTCCTATGAATGTTAGGGCAAGGCATGAGGTTGTTTACTTCATTACTTTCATAGATGATTATACTCAATTTAGATATGTCTATTTGATTTCTTATAAATCTTAAGCATTAAGTTGCTTCAAGAAATTTATTACCTTATTGAAAAATCAATTGAATAAGAAAAAAAAAGTATTGAGAATCGATCAAGATTGAGAATACTTATATGATGAGTCTAGATATTTATGTGATGAAAAGGGAATAGAAAGAAAATTATTTATCCCATATACTCCATAGAAAAATGGTGTTACAGAGAAAAGAAATAGAACCATAATGAAAATCGTTAGATCTATGATGGCATAAACTAATTTGACTATCACTTTTTAGGGTGATACTTTGTTGATTATCTGTATATATACTTAATCGTATGCCTTTAAAGTTAATTTCTTCCATCCCATATGAGTTATGAAGAGGTCAAAAATCAGATTAAAGTTTTCTTAAACCTTAAGGTTGTGCTGCTTATACCCAAGGTAAAAAGGTATCTTCATGAGATACTTAAAACACTCAAAGGGGTTTGTGTTCATAGGCGAGCAAGGAAGTAGAAATGTGATTGAATTTGAATTTCGAGTTGTCACATTCTTAGAGAACGATTTTTCGACAAAAGACGAAATAAATAAAGACTATTCCCTATTTGAGATCTCAAATCGAGATAATGAGACAGTCAGATATAATGATCTAAGTGGGAATAATAAGACAAGTGTGGAATTAAATATGAACTAATCTCAATTATGATCACTTAATGAGGCAATGCCATTATTTAATTCGAGTGGGAGTGTAATGGAGAATGAAGTACATATGGTACAATTTCCTTCATGATGAGCAAGTTGAAAAAGCACTCCCCGTCATCGCTTTGAGATTGAAGGAGAAGCTTTCATAATTACTCCACAAGAAGAGGATGAGCTAAGGAATGTAAATGACGCTCTATCTTGTCTCGATAAGGAAAAGTAAATGAAAGTAATGGAAGAAGAGATAGAGCCAATGAGATCAAATCAAGTTTGTGAACTTGCTGATCTTCTAAAAGGATGCAAAGCTATTGAAAACAAATGGATTTTCAAAATAAAGTGTAAGATTGATAGATTGATCGAGAGATATAAGGCTCGCCTGATGGCAAAGAAGTATAACCAATAATAAGGAATTGATTACAGAGACACATTTTCTCCCGTAGTGAGCTTTACTTCAATTTGCCTTATCCAAGCAATACTAGCAAACTTGGATCTTGAATTACATTATATGGATGTAAAAATTATTTTATGATGGAGAATTAGAAGAAAAAATATACTAGAACAACCTATTGGTTTTGTTACTAAAGGCCAAGAACAAGAAATATTTCGACTTTTAAAATTGATATATGGCCTTAAATAGTCTTTAAGACAATAATACATACGCTTTCATAATGCCATAGTGGCATATGATTTTGAGATGATTAATGAAAATAATTGTGTATATATGAAGAGATCCAAAGGTCATTTTTGTGATCTTATCATTATACGTTGATGATATACTAATTGAAGGAAGCAATATGGAGTTTGTCAAAATAGTTAAAAGTTGATTATTTTTTTAATTTTGAAATGAAAGACATGGATGAAGCTACATATATTCTTGGAGTTAAGATTTCAAGAGATCGTTTGAAGAGATTATTATCTCTTTCGCAAGCGACATATATAAATAAAGTGCTTGAACAATTTCGTATGTAAGACTGTAAATCCATTGATACTCCCATTGCAAAATGTAAAGGTTTGAGTCACAAAATATATCCTAAGACTTCACAGGAGCAAGAACGAATGAAGAGTGTTCCTTATGCGAATACTATTGAAAGTTTAATGTATGCTATGATGTGTACAAGATCAGATATTTATTATGCGGAGAATGATAAGTAGATGCCAATCTAATTCAGGTTAAGCATATTGGTTTGTTGTCAAGAGAATTGTGAGATATCTAAAAGCTATTGCGGATTATGCATTGAGTTATCATAAAAGTGATATACACTTTGAGAGTTATACTGATGTTGATTAGGGATGAGATTTATACGAGAGAAAATCTACCTTATCATGGAGCACTAAGAAGAAGAAGTGTATAGTACTACTTTCTACCATGGAAGTGGAGTTTGTGATTTTGTCAACGACAGTGTAGGAGGTAGGGGTGAGCGGTTCCAGGTTCCGGGTAGGTTCTACCTGGAACCTGGAACCTACTCGCTACTACATGTTTCTAATTTTTTGGAACCTAGAACCTACCCTTCAAACGCGGAACCTAGAACCTACCCTGTTACAGGTTCCAGGGTCCGGTTTCAGGGTATCCGAGAACCTATCGATCAATGGAGAGGCTTGTTATTAAAAAAAAAGGCTTTTAATGAAGTTGGGATACGCGAGAAATAGGATGCAGTCCTAAGAAATTTTGCAGGGTAGCTACATTTTTCACACGCTTTCTTTTAAACAATCATTCTCAAGTAGGGGTGAGGAGTTTTAGGTTCCACTTTGAATCTAAAACCTACATATCAGAACAGGTTCTTCATTTTTCGCTCCAAATTATATAGTCATTATTGGACGCCATAGAACATTGTATAATCGTGTGAAGATATATAAATATATATATAATTTATGTTGGGATCCAGGGTACAGGTTCCAGGTTCCAGGTTCCAAGTGGTGGAACCTGGAACCTACCCGCTAGAACAGGTTCCTCAATTTTTGGAACCTAGAACCTACCCTACATACCTTGGAACCTGTATGGTTCCAGGTTCCTACAGGTTCCAGTTCCAGGTTCTCGGTTCTACCCTGGAACTATGCTCAGCCCTAGTAGGAGGGTGTTTGGCTTATCAGATATTTTGGATCATTGAGGTGTTGGTGATGATGTTGCAAATTCAGTATTAGTGTATTTTGATACTCAAGCAGCAATGGCTTATACTAAAAACACCAAGTTTCATTGTAAAACCAAACACATACACATTAAATATAATTATGTTAAGGATACAATTGCACAAAAGGATGTAAACATGTAGTATTTATCTACGCATAGAATGTTAGTAGATTTGATGATAAAGCTGATTTTTAGAGATGTTTTCCATAATCATGTAAAATCTCTATAACTACATATAATATACCGAATATTGTAATTTCTTTGAATGTTCATTGTTAATGAAGTTTGAGATTATTGTCTATGAGTTTTTGTGATATTTATGGACATTAAAACGTGGTGCTTTATGTTGTGAAAGTATATCGGACAGATAAGAGATTACTTCACTCATATGGATAATCGCCTATATTTACTACATGATAGATAGAGATGAGACAATTTTAAACTCATTATCTAGGTGATAATAAAGCTTAAATATAGTTGTCACCTTAACAGAATGTTAAGATGATGACTTAATATTTATTATATTTGAAAGTGAAATAACTTATATATTTCACTTTATCTGTCTTTATTTCCAAATGTGAGTTATGGATACTTTTGAAGAGAGTAGTTACGTGAACTCAAATTAGATATTGAGTGTATCTACGCTATCATTTGTACAATATTAATTGGATAGACAGATACTCCATGGGAAAGAAGAAAATATTTTAATACATATTTCATATTACGTATGCATGAGTCAACCAATGAGAGTAGGCGAAAGTTTAGATTTCAATTTGTTTTAGGTTATGTGAGACATTTAAGGATAAAAATTCCTCATTTGGTACCCTCACGACTCTTAATTATTCTTAAGATTTCTATTTAGTGTTCACTATCTGAGAGTGTTGCCTATGGTTTTGAGATTAATTCGATCTAATGGGACATTTCTAGAAAAGGAAACTGAATTGAAATTGAGAAATGTAATGGAAGAGGATGATCGATTTAGAGTTTTGAGTCACATCATAGATTTATATTCACAGACCGGCCAGTTATAATTATTTTGTGTGATCATAATTGTGAATATAACTTATCATACTTAAAAAAGATCGAGAGAGATGTATGTGACTGATCGATCTAATGTACAATATACAAAAATCTATTTTTAATTATGTCCAATTTTGAGTTGTCATATATTCCCAATGGATGTATGATAACAAGCTCTCAGAGTATGTTGGTCGCTCGGATTATTTGTTAATATGAACCTTGCAAAGAAGATAGAGTTATGTTTAGTCCTTCGTGGGCGAGTAAGAGTTATTCGCCTTTTGTGGGCAAGTGGATGTTACTAGCCCTTCGTGTATGAGTGAGAGATGTTGGAAGTCTATGGAATTTACAATGTTCGCTCATGTAGGAAACCATATCCCATTCCCACTATTGATAACTGCTTCATTTTTTTTAAAGTGACTTTATCGCGTTGCTTTTGTATGATGTTTTTTCTCTCTCCCCTTTTCACTCTGTCGTTTTCAATATCACAAGAACACAGACTCTCTTCTCAATTCTTTGACACGTGATTGATTCAAGGATTCTCAAGAGCAAGGGTGACATCTAATCTGTGGCCAATATGGTACGTTCCTTATGTGATGTATTGTTTGATCAATGATTCAAGTTTTTGGTGTTTTGTGAATGTTTCCGCACGTTTGATGTTTAGAGTCAAGGATTTAGTATCCAACACTATGGACAACGAAGATATCATGCAAATTCATACAAATTTAGTTCCCATATTCTTTGAGTATAAACGTAGAACACAGAGAAAAGAGATGACAAACACCCCTCCATTCTCCAACGTGTAATCGAAGCAACGAACCTCTCAAGACTACAAAGGCAACATCTAACCTGTGGCTTATATGGTACGTCCCTCGTGTGATGTATTTGTGAACAACCGATGATTCAAGTTTACTTTAGGCATGTTTTCTACATGTGTTTCATTTAGAAACAAGGATTTAGTATCCTTAAGCATTTTACATATATACTTCCTTTTATATTCAATTATCCACTAGGAAATTCGCTTAATGCTCAAGTTTGGTTCGAGTTCAAACGAGCTAGTTTTCCCATGTCAAGATATTCTGAAAAATCGTTGCTTTGACTTGTTTCCCCATGGATGAAGCATAGTTTTCTAGAAATCTTATGTTATAAATCGCTTAATTCAGACTTGAATCATAAACAAAATTATGTGGATAATTGCTTAATTTGAAAAATTGATTCGTGAGTGCTTAATTTGAATTTTTTTTTTCTAAATTTAGATCATATCTCGTGTGTAATGTGCATATCTCTTGGATATACTTTTGTGGATTCTAGATTGTTCTCATATAATTTAAAGCCCGAACATTATTTTGAAAAGATCATTCATATCTTTCGGAATAATTGGATTATCCTATATCCAAATGTGAAATCTTTCTCGGGAATCTTGAGCATGTCTTAAATCTTGTAGATAAGACATCTTGAATTGGGAATTATCTAATATTTTTCTGAACATCTCACAAGATACTTTTCCAATTTTAAGGGATATAGATCTTAACAGATAAAGCAAGATTATCTCACAAAATTCGGCAATCCCCTTTGATTTTTTTTTTCGAAATTCTTGTGGCCTTGATTGCTTGATTTTTAATTCTATGTTTAGCATGTTTTTTTTTGTTTGCATTTTTTAATTATATGTTCTGTTTATATTTATTATAAAATTTGAACATTTTTAAACAAACATCCATGTAACATATGCTCCCCTTGTGCCTAGACTTTTCGGAAAATAAATTGCATACCTTAGTCACGATCTTGTAGAATGGGATAGTAATTTGGTATAGAATTTCGTGTTCCGTCCTTTGGTAACAAGAGATGATGTTATTCTATATAATTGTCGGCATCCTAGTTCAAATCTCCGAGGATGTAGAGGTAGGGGTGAGCATTGGTCGGGTTGGTCGGGTCTAGACCTAGACCCAAAACCCAACCCTGTTATAACCGGTTCCCAATTTTTGGAACCGAGACCCTACCCTATTTTTCTTGGAACCTGTTTTGGAACCGACCCTATTTTTCGGTCCGGTTCCAGGGTCTACCCGGTTTCCCTATTTTTTAGTCATCCTAAAAAAAAAAAACGAAGCCAACAGTTTTAGACTCTACCCAGTTTCCCCATTTTTAGTCATCCTTAAAAGAAAATAAAGCCAACGGTATAGAAAATATATTCACTTTACTTAGGTTGCGGTAAAAATTGGACGACACTCCTAGAGGTGAGTGTAATGCAAGTGCGTGAGGTAAGGCTATGGCAAAGGCTTCGTCACTTCACTTAGGACTTTTTTTTAAAGCAGCATGTAAAACCAGTTCTATAAATCGGTCCGGGTGGGTTTTTACCTAGACCTGGTTCCCGAACCGGTTCTCAAAAATTGGAATCGGTTCCCGGACCGATTTGAATGGAAATCAATTCCTGATCCTATTTTTCGAGTGGTCCGATCCGGGTACCGGGAAAACCCGGTTTGGTTGCACACCCCTATGTAGCGGATAAAATTCTTCTTTAGCTTAGATTTTTGGGAATGAGTGAATTTATAAAAAAAATCAGAATTAAAAGGTATATTATGAGCATTTTTGTTTATTTTTTGTTCATACTTGTTTTAATTTAATTCATGTAGATTTCTATAGTTAAACATGTCAAGAACCTTATTTTATGTTATAAATAACATCCAACGTAAGTAAAGACTTTGGGAAATCATTTTCTTAGTTAAAATTGGATGTTATTGCATTTTGGAGCATGTTTTCACCATAATCATTCTTAAATCCGAAAATAAAAAAAAGTCATTTGCATATCATGTAGTTTAGATCATACTTTGCCGTGTCATTAATTTATGCATATTGTCATGTCATATAGTTTAGTTGCATTGCATCTTCTAAAAAAGAAAATAAAAAAAATAGCCATTTTCATTCTCATCATCAATCAAGTGGATTTTTCATGAAATTTGATATCGAAAGGGCATTAATTTTTTCAATTAATGTAATTAATTCTCAAGACCCATTTTTTCTAGTTCACAGAAATAAATTAATTCTCCTGTTAATTTGTTTAAGTTACTAATCAACCTATCAAGAATGACTAGTGGTGGCTTCAAATTGAATTAATTTTTCATGAATTGAACTTAAGTTGCGATTCGGTAGAACTTGGAGAATACGAATTAGGTTAGTTAATTTAACCTGATAATTCATTAGCCTAAGGTTTTTCTAATATTAGGTCACGACAGACGGTAACTCCTGCTCTCCTTGCCAATTAAGTAGGAAGTTATTTAGACAAAGCCCTTGTCAAAATAATATAGCACTTCATCGAGTTATGATGTTTGTCATATGGACATAGGTGATATGATGGTAAATACTTTGCATCTATAAAAACAAAATAAGGGAAGAAATCTTGAATTTACAAAGGGAAAATGATTTTCAATATGGAAACCTACATTAAATTTTTTTTTATATTAGTTGAAATCCAATTCATTTTAATACTATCTCAATAAAAATTGGAAAGTCAATAATTGATGAATTAGTGCTTTTTAAGGGTATTGGGCCTCAAACAGTATAAAAATGGATTTTTTTCTTTAAAGTTTCCATTTCGAAAATATTTTCACCTTTGTAAATTCAAGATTTCTTCCCTTCTATGTTTGTTTTAAGTGCAAAATATTTTCCATCATACCCAATTAGCAAGGAGAGTAGGAGTTACCATCTATGTCAAATGCGATACTATTTGCAAAAATGCTGTATTTCCAATTTTGGTAATATAGCTTGAATTTATCATGGGTTTTAGCAAGTTTAGATTTTAATGGACTGACTCTAAACGGATGTATATCTGTATACCAATTGACCTGGTTTACTAAAGAATATTGTTCCTCTAATAGTGTATAGTTGAATATGAAAGGAAGTATATACGTAACATACTATACCAATATCTACTTTCCAAAACCTTCAGTTTTCTATACGGAAAAATTGGAAAGTCAATAATTCGTGTCTGTATTATTGGGCTAAAAAAATCATGGAATTATGAAATTCCATAAAAGTTAGTGACTACCAATCCATGCTGCTTCTATTGGACGTTAACTAGAAAAAAGGAGCGAAATCCATATTCATGTTTTTTTTGTGTTGTCGAGAAATAATTACGTATATATGAGAAAACATTTCAAGAAAATTTCGAGAGATAATATATTTTTTTGAAATATATTGATAATTGGATGTTGATTGACAAATCCACATGCATTGCTTCAATATAGTTAGGGACAACAATGGAACCTTGGACAAACGCAAACAATACAATTGAGAAATTAAGAGCGGAAAAACAAACTTAACACGAAATTTTTGTGGTTTGACTCTATGACTACTAGTTGTCCACCGTAAATAAAGCCATAGAGATTACAATTAATTGAATCACACAATTTTCAAATATTTTCTGAATTACACCAAATAGAGTCACGAGAACTAATAAAAGGGAAAAGGGTGATGACACTGATAATCATTGAAAATTTTCTAGATATTCAATGTAGCCTTTGAATAGTTTCTTTGTTCAATCTAGTGCATGGACTTTCCGCGAAAAAATCTAACACCGTTAGCTGACATGGACACAATTTCTGTTTACTTGCTTCTAGATTGGCCATGCTAATTAATAACCATGTGGGTTCATCGTCATATCCCTCTCTCTCCTCTCACAGAACACTCTCGATTGCCCGCCACTCGAACTCGAATGACGCCACCGGTTGTGCTTGCCGCTTGCCATCGTGGCCGCTTGACCAGTACTACCACTCGTCCGTCAACAATCATTGGCGCTTCAACCTTTGCATTTGCTGATCTCTCTCTGTTTTTTCTCTCCCCATCAAAAGATATGAGGTGCGTTGCCCAATATTTGAGGTCATCAATGTTAGGAGTATGCCCTAAAGCTTATCATGTAACTATTACGTATAGGGCATTCTGTTGTACTATCAATGTTATATTTAATGGCAAGACGTATGTTTATTTATCTTGTCTCATATATCAGATAAATAAAGTCCATTGGATCAGTTGTAACTGATACTTATTCTCGAGACGTCGAGAATCTGTGTGACAAGTTTTCAGTTTGTTTCTAATCTAAAAAATGGTTCCTGGTCAATGGATCATTGAATGGGCCTCAATGATCCAGTTGAAACCAGTGTGTTCGCAACCTCGCCATCGAGCATTGGATACTTGATGGGGGTGACGAGTCACAAGTCATCGGACGTTAGACGTCTAAGTTGGAACACAAGTGTTCGTATCGAACATGTTCGATCGAATTCACTGAACGTGACGCACATGAGCAATTGGCAAACATGGAGGCCTCGTGCTTGGCCAATGCCTCAATCGCTCTGGCTTTGGTGTGTAAATAATCCTCGGACCTGAGCCGCGATGCTGACTTGTATTATGAATGGTTATGGTTCACGAACACATATATTGGCGGATCGTTGATCTGCCTCTGTGCTTGATGGTCATAGTCATGAATATACGAAGTTACAGGCGTGGGCAACAGTTGGGATCTGTCTCCTTATTAGATAAGGTTGATGTCCTATGCGATCTATTCATGGCTGCATTAGAAAATCCCTGGCCAGGGTTGAAGTCGAGAATTGTCTCGCAAGAATGCACGTCAGAAGGATTTGGGCATATGATCGAATTAGTGGGTTTGACGAGTATATCCATGACCCTCATTCGATCGGGACATGGTCAGACAGAAGGATATACTTACACTGTAACCGAAGCTCACAGGTTCATTTGTCCTTGTATATTCACACTGTCTGGGAAGCCATGACATATTGCTAGATGTCACTCATGGCTTGTGGGACCCAAGAACTGTTGTGGGATAGTCAGTTCTCTGCGGAAGTACTCATTTGATGGTACATCTCACTGCCAGCTCAGTGGTGAACCTAGGAATGTCACACACCTTAACCGATGCATGGCGACCTTTTTATGGAAGACGGAATTGCAAGTTTGCAATTCGACTAATCAGATAGTCAAAAAGAAATTAGCGCGAATGAAATTCGTTCTCTAATTTCTAATATCACTAAAGGACGAAAAAGGTGATGCAGTGATGACATAAATGTGATGTCATGTTGATGTCATCTGGATAAGATGACATCATCGCCTACATCATCAAGTGGAAACTTGAAAGAGAAGTTTTTAGAAACTTGAAAGAGAAGTTGTTACAACTTAAAAGAGAAGTTTTTAGAAACTTAAAAGAGAAGTTGTTCCATCTTGAGAGAGAAGTTTTAGAAACTTAAAAGGCAAGTTGTTCCAACTTGAAAGACAAGTTTTTCTTCTCTATAAATAAGAGACCTTCTTATGAAGAATAAAAAGAAGAAAAACCACTAAGAGTAAGAGTGAGAGTGAGAGCAAGAAATTCTCTCTAGAGTTTGCTATTGTGAGTTCGTCCTAAACGGAACACAAAGGTTGTGTTCCGTTGGTGATTAAGGAAGCTCAGATTGGTGAACCCAAGGTGCCGCTAGCACGGCTAGGGAGGAGCCGCGTCTGAAGCTCCGTCTTCAAGTCACTGCGGCATTGGGGTGTGTCTGAACTAGAGGCCCGATACTTCTCGGGTTCAAGGGACGAGCAAACCGACTCGACTCCAAGCTCCGATCGTCAGGTACATCACTCAACCCGTAGTTAGTTTCGGTTTTCGATTAAAGCATACGAGGCACCCTAGGTCGATCCGGCGCTCGAGATTGTATTTTTCGTTTCCGCTGCATGTTTGATAATTTTATTATCCGTCGGGCGCCGGGGGTGGATTGCGAATTCCCGACAATCAAGACCTCATCTTGACCTCAGATCAGAGGTCGGCCTTAAACTTGAGGTCGTACCTTAGATCTAAGAGTGCGTGTGTGTGGCATAGTGGGAAAAAGGCGCATTGCCCATTGAAAGATCGGATATCAAATGAGCGAGAGCTATTCCAAATAGAGGTGGTTGTTCGGACAAGGCACCATAAGTGCCAATAATTTGTTTTTCGATTATTGACACATTGGTTAAAATTATTCATTTGAGTGCCATCATTGACTTTTTGGTACGGAAAACTTGATGGGAATTTCATCTAATATAAACCATTCAACGCCACTTAGGCAAAATCGAGTGCGTAAACAACATCATTTGGCTCATCTTTTTGCTCCCAAATTAATGAATTGAGGCAAAATTAGGTATGTTCTCCAAACATTAATCCTGATTCAAGGAATTGTGGCAAAATGACCTGCCAAATTTGCAACAAAGAGCAGGAACAAGAGTAGCGGATCAAAATCGTGTAAGCCATCATCGCATGCTTAGTACATAGCCAGGAGTTTGAGCCATTCGTGTTCAATGCGTGTGCTAATCCAGTCCTGTGTCTCTTTGCTTTTGTTATTGTAAAAGGCAGGGAGGAAGGTTTGAAGCCGATCCAAGAGAGAATGCGCACGAGATGGCGGACCGTCATAGCCGATTACATCAAGTCCATCAAGAGCTTCCCCATCCTCAGCCAAGTCAAGGTTTTTGTTCATTTCCTTCTCCTTCAGTTTTCATTTCCTCCATTTTCCACATTAAACTTGAATTTATTTCAGAAAAGTCAGGTTGAACTCGGAATTTTACTTAAAAAGCCACAGGACAATGTCGTTGGAGGCACTCATGTGAACCATTTTAAACCGATGCAGCACTTGAGCAGTCGAATAAAAAGCTATGCCCCTCAAGCGATTGCCCTAAAAAATTACGTCAATCATGATGTCTTACTAAATACTAGCACATATAACGGAATGGTGACAGAAATGGGATTCTGATAGCCCTCACACATCAAGATCTTTGGAGCTCTTGGACTCGACGAAATTAATTTGTGGCATAATGACATTAATCTGTAAAACAAATTTCTATGGAGAGGGCTCCACCAATAGCCAGAATTACTTTGAATTCAGATAATTAGAAAAACAGAATAAGTACACAACGAACGCTATAACTTTTGTAAGGCGCTTAAGTGAATGTTATAACTATTTTTTTCTCACTTAAATGCCACATCGGAGGAAAATCATTCACTTAAGTATCACTTCCGGCAAACTATCCTATGTGGACATTTTATCAATTTTTTATTTATTTTTCAACAACCCATGGATTTTTTTTTTAAATTTTTTGCTGGATTTTTTTTATTTTGATAATTTCCTTTTTATTTATTTTATTTGTTTTTTCATATTAGCCAGCGAGGGTCACCGGCAACCCTCCCCGACCATGACTGGCTAGCCCTTAGGTGGAGGGACACCTTGCCTTAGGTTGGCGGGGCCATGACGGCCCTTGCTGGGACCTGGCGAGGGCTATTGCGCCCTCAACCGCAGTTAGGGACTCGCCAAATTTAGGCAAGGGTCCTCGTGGCCCTCGTCCACAGTCAACTGGTCCGCGAGGGCCCTTACCTAGATTTGATGAGGGCCTTTGTTCCTCACTTGCAGTCATCGAGGTTGCAACAGCTGTCACCCAGGGTTGTTGTAGCCCTGCTGACCTAGGGCAAGGTGACCCTCGTCCTTAGGGTTGCTGGTTGTGGTCGGTGACCCTTGTCGGCCAAGGGAGCAAAAACTAAGAAAACACCAAAATAAAAAGAAAAATTGCAAAATGAATAAATTTTTTTTGAAAAAATCCACATGTACATTAAAATATTCAAATGAATCATTTCGTCAGTGTCACGTAAGCTTTTTTGACGTCCACGTCAACTCTTTTGCCATCCCCGTAATCGATAGCACTTAAATAGTAGATTTTTCAAACTTATAACATTTAAGTTAGTGAAAAAAAAAAAGTTATGACACTCGAGTGAGCACTGTACAAAATTTCTATCACTCGTAGTGTACTTATCCCTTAAAAGAAAATAGGAGTAACCTTCTATGAAGCCCAAGTAAAGGCCAAGCTTACCTTCAACATTGATACTAGAACACTTAGTAAAAACCCTAGAACTAAATTCTTATTGCAGTTAGAGCCTATCTCTTTGAAGGGCCTCGTTCTCCCTCCGGAGGGCATCGTTTTCACGCTGAAGTGCTTCGATCTCGCTTTGACGCAGTTCTATCTGCGATTGTAGCACGCCGATCGAGGATTGGAATCTCTCCGTCTCATGCCTCATCTTTTCCCTATCCGCATAAATCCGGCGTATCTCCTTTTGCAGAATTTGTACATAAGACCCATTTCCTGTTGGCATGTCTGTACTTGATCGTTGTTGCTGTTGCTGCGTTTGCGGTTGCTGTTGCTCTTGCTGCTGCTGTTGGTGCTGTCGGTCCTTTCCGGTCCTCTTGCAAGGATTAGGTAGCATGTTCTGCCTATCCGTTGAGGAAGGCTCCTCGTTATTATCCCTCAATCTCTTGCCCGTGAAATTGGACAAGAGATCGAGAGTTTCGGCGTGGGCTGCTATGGGTGCCTCCTTGGCATGCGGTATTTTTGTGAAGGCTGCTCATTTGTCTAGATAGTTAGGGATTTCGTATTTTTACAAAAGACGATAGTCCTACTGTTCTTATATACATAGAACACATTGATCGTCAACTGAGGAGAGCTTAATCTCATACCTCACCAGCCACATTTGGTTGAGCTCTTTCGTCCTCTGGAACTTCCCCTGGTTGACTTTAATCTCATATCTGAGGAGGCTGCTCATTGCACATATACTCCCTTTTTATATTCTATTATACACTAATGGAGGAACAATCTTCTTTGGCAAACCAGGTCAATTGATATATAGATCTACTTCTCTTTAGAGTCAGTCCATTAAAATCTAAATTTGATAAAACCCGTGATAAGTCTAAAATTTCAAATAAGAGCACGAAATGCTCTCATTTTTTTGAATAATAGCATGAAGTGAATCTTATTTCAAATAAGGATCCGAAATGACATGATAGTTTTAAATAAGGGCCTAACGTGGCCATGACTGTTTCAAATAAGGATCTCACCTCATTGGCCCGCTAAATATTCCAACCGGTCTAGGGCATTTTTGTCAAAAGACAAATTTATCCTAATTTTTAGTTAGACTAAATTAAAATAATAAAAAAACCAAAAAATAAAAAAATAAGCGAGAGGCTGCCCTCTCGCTTGTGGTTGCTGCCCTACTATTGGTGGGGCGTCGGCGATAGGCAATGCCTTAGCGAGAGCTAGCGACCTGATTAACTAGAGGCACAATTGGGGGGGGGGTTGCCAAAGGCTATATATATAACTTTTTTTTTTGTTTGGTATCGAAGGTGTCCGGGTTAGAGTCCGTACGGATTGTGCACCTTTACTAATCCTTCGGGAGGGCTAGCGTAGCATCCTACTGCCACGGCTCTCCGCTTAAATTACCGGCACCCAGCGAGGTTCTATATATATATATATAACTTTGAGCTCTTTTATTTTTAAAAAACATAAAAACAAAAAAACAAAAACAAAAGTAAAGGAAGAAAATGCCTTTGACCAGCAAGTGAGGTTAGGCCTTTTTTTAGATCGATATAGCCATTTCAAGTCCTTTTTTGAAACAAAATCTAATTAAGATCTTTATTTAAGAAAATAATGGCATTTTGAACCTTTATTTGAAATAAAATCCATTTTAAACCTTTATTTGAAATTTTTTTCTTTTTGCAATATTATCACATTGGACATAGACGGTAACTCCAACTCTCCTTGCTAACTGGGTAAGAAGTTATCTAGACAACATATTTTCCTTGTCAAGATAGATAGTAATTCATCAATTTGGGATGTCTGTACAGTTCACTTCTAATTAGCAGCTTCTTGTCGGATTTGCTTCAATTGTGTCATATGGAAATGTTTGGTATGATGGCAAATACTTTGCATCTATAACAACCAAGTAAGGGAAGAAATCTTGAATTTACGAAGGGATTTTTATTTTTTGAAATGGAAACCTTAAGAAAAATCCATTTTTGTACTATAAGGCCTAATTCCCTTAAAAAGCACCAACTCACCAAATATGACTTTCCAATTTTGCCCGAAATAGTAAATAACTTCCTGCCAATTAGCGAGGAGAGTAGGAGATACGATCTATGTCCAATGTGATAATATTTGCAAAAATATTTGTATTTCCAATTTTGGTATTGTAGCTTGAACTTATCATGGGTGTTAGTTACCAAGTTATGATTTTAATGGACTGACTCTACAGGGAAGTACCTCTGAATTGACCAAAAAGAAGATTGTTCCCATATACGTTAATAATAGAAAATGAAAGCAAGTATAGATGCAACATACCATACAAATATCTTCTTTCCACAACCTCCATTTTTTGATCCGGAAAAATTAGAAAGTTAATAATTAGTGACTTTTTTTATCTTGCTAAAAAATAATGGAATTATGGAAACTACGGGAATCAAATTTGAGATCTCATTTTCCATGAAAGTTGGTTACCAATCCATTATTGAATAACAAATAGAAAAATGGAAGGAAATCCATATTTTTTCTTGTTGTGTTGTCGAGAAATCAGTAAGTATATATGAGAAAAAATTTCAAGAAGATTGCTTCCGCCTGCATATGAATATATCTGTGATTGCCAGATCTGCATACATTGCTTCAATGTATTGTTACGGGCAATACAATTGAGAAATCACGAGAGGAAAAGTGAACCTAACATGAAAATTTGAGTGATTTGACTGTATATATACCCCACGAGGAGAGATCAACGAGTTGTTCACTGTTAATAAAGTTATAGAGATGACATTTACATGAATCACATAACTCTCAAATGTTTCCTGAATTATACCGAATAGAGCCACGAGAAATAGGAAAGAGAAAAGAGTAACGACATCGGTAATCCTTGAATTTGTTCCGAATATAAATGAAGCCTTTGAATAATTTATTTGTTCATTTTAGTCCACGGCCCTTACAAAAATCCCCTCCGTGTTAGTCCGTAAATAAATCTAATGCTGTTAGCTGATGTGGACACACTTTCTGTTTACTTGCTTTCCACTTAGCCTTTGCTTTTTTCCATGGGTTTCCATTTTAATAATCTTTTTCCTTTGTAAATTCAAGATTTCTTCCCACACTTGGTTGTTTCAGATGCAAAGTATTTTTCCATCATAGCAAAAAACTCCCTACCCAATTTGCAGGGAGAGAAGGAGTAACCATCTATTATATTCCTAAGTACTGTAACAAAGCTTGAACTTGTCATGGGTTTTCCCAAAGTTTAGATTTTCATGGACCGACTGTAAATGGAAGTATATATCAATAGAAATGGACCTGGTTTACTAAAGCAGATTATTCCTCTATCCGAATAACTTCCTACCCAATTAGCAAGGAGGAGTTATCATCTATATCCAATGTTGTATTTCTTATTATGATTAGACAGCTTGATTTTGTCATGGGTTTTACCAAGTTCAGATTTTATTCGACTGACTGTAAATGCTACTATATACTAACATAAATGGACCCGGTTTTACTAAAGTAGATTGTTCTTCTATTAGTGTATAATAGAGTAAAAGGAAGTATGTACGTGGCATTCTCTCAACAACCTCCATTTTTTGATTGGACAATTTTTTTTGGTCGAATATTGGACAAATTTGGAAAGTCAATAATTGTTGTCTTTTTTATTTTGCTAAAAACATCATGGAATTACGAAAATTACGGGAACGAAATCACAGATGTTACTTCTTTTGGATAATAAATACAAAAAGGGAAAGAAATCCGTATTCTTGTTTTTTCTGTTCTTGAGAAACAATTAAGTATATATAAGGAAAAAATATTCAAGAAAATTACTTCAATAATGTTACGGGAACCAAGGAAGCCCGGACAAACACTATGAACGGAAAAGTAAACCTAACGTGAAATTTTGTGTGGTTTGACAAGTTACCTAACTTCATGAGGAGAGATTAACAAGTAGTCCACCGGTAAATAAAACTATAAAAATTTTCGATCACTCGAATCACACAGCTCTCAAATGTTTCCTCAATTAGACATGAATAGATTCACAAGAATTAAAGAAAGAGAAACGGGTAACGACAGTAGTAGCCTTCGAGATTTTCCGCATTTTCAAAGGAGCCGTTGCATAATTTTTTGTTCATTCTAGTTCATAAAATTTCAAAAAATACGCTCAGTGTCCTTTTGTTAACAATCTAACGCCGTTAACTAACGACGACACAATTTTCCGTTGTCTTGCCTTTAAATTGGCCACATTAGTATTTTTTTTTTGATAACCGGGGCGTCCAGCCGTGCCGGCGAGCTGACGCTCAAACCGACGGCGACCGACTATTCCCCGGGGAGGCACCGCAGGACCCCACCACCACGGTACTCCAGGTAAGACACCAGTGAATGTGGGCGAGTAAGTTTCGATCCCAGGACCGCGAGTACTACTCAGTGGGGTCCCAGGAGTCTACTCCTTACTACGCGACCACCTGATGGGTGGGTCCACATTAGTATTTATGTGGCTTGAACGTCATATCTCTCGCTCTCCTCTTATAGAACACTCTCAATAGCACACAACTCAAACTCGAACAATGTCACTAGATGTGCTTGTCGCTTGTAGTCGCCGCCGCTCGACCACCACCACCAAACTCGTCTGCCACCGATCATTGACGCTTCAACCGCTCATGTTTGTCCTTCTCTCTCTCCTTCCCTTCCTATAGTGACATAATGTGTGTTGTTTGATATTCGAGGTTGTCAAGACCTCATATGGACCTCGGACTAGTGGTCGTAGCCTCAGATCCAAGTCGTAGTGGCCTCAAAATTTAGGTCGCACCATAGATCTGAGAGTACGTGGGTATGACCGTGGGTTAAGGCAACAATGTCGGCAAAAAAAAATTAACAGCCATCTGATGGTCAAGGTAATATGCCGATGACACACGTTCTCATAAAATTACCAACTATTTTCTGATAGTTTACATATTCTCAAATTTTCTTTCTTATCGCTAATTTTTATTTCTCTTTATTTGCCTTTCTAATGAATAAATTGAATTTAATCGCTCTTATATGATTGTCCGACGTGACTCGCTAGCAATATGAATCAGAAAGTGAGTGTGTAGATGATGTCGTGAGGTCCATCTATTTGCCCAAAGCCTCTGTGTAGATTAGGTTTTGAAGAGCAAAATTAGGTATTCTCTTCAAAACCTAATCCCACTTTGAGAAATTGAGTGAACTTACCTTCTGAAATTTGCAACGGAGAGCAAGAGCAAGTGAAGCTGTAAGCCGGCGAATCCAGCATCCTAGGACCTCCGTAGTCATGTTCTAACAACTAATTAGCCAAGATTTCGAGACGGCGTACCTGATTTCGCATCCATCGTCGATCGGCTCCTCAAAACGACGAACGGGCTTCGGAACTTCGGCGAGACGAGCTCGGAACTTCCCCTTTATGCCCTCCGGCCGCTGGCGTCGATGAAACAACCTCAACCTCGTGGCTCTCTCTCCCACAAGCCGTATGGAGAAGAAGATGAGGGAAAATGGCATAGAATTAGGGCTAAAGGGGGGTCCAAGCCTTATATTAACTTCCAGCTAGGCCCTTCCATCACGGGCCGGGCCGGAATTCGGCCCACACTAGCCAGGCCCATATACGGCCCATTAAGAATCCTTAAATCCTACTTTATTAAACCAATACCGTATATGGTAAATTAATACCATATACGATCAATTACAATTACAATTAAGGCGAGCCCACATATGGAAAACTCTAACATTCTCCCACTTGGGCGAGCCTTAATTGAAACTGTACTTTAGTGCGCGCCTTTCTATTGGTTTAAGGATTATTCTTAACGGCCAATCCGATCCCATAAAGTCTTAAACACTAGATCATGCCAGTAACTAAGTCAGCAGACACAGAGCCATCCATGGTCACAAGTGTTCTTAACTTTACTGATATGGATTTAATATGGTAGTGTGGCAATTGGATAACACCTCAAAAGAGATACACTTTATGTGTTATCCACTTTGTCAGACACCATTCTCTTTCTTTATGTGACACTAAACCTGACGTACCACTAGAGAATATCTGTATGGTTCCAATGAACCTGCATATGTCTCAGCTTTATAGTTAACTTTTCTTTATGTGTAACAAGACATATAAACATGGCTAATATCCAAATGCCCATAGCCAATACTCGAGACTTACACATATCTCAAGAATTTACTAGAATATGTATTTAACATTAATAGTGCTGCAGGCACTTCAATACATATCTTTATATTACAAAATGTAATAAAATACAGATGCAAACTTTATTAGAGCAAATTGAAATATGCCTCCCACTAAAACACAGCAACCAATGATGCCACTAAGCCCATACTAATGACATGTCGTTCAAAAACGCATGGGCGAACTCCTTTAGTTAGTGGGTCTGCAACCATATCATCTGTAGAAACATGCTCTACTGCAACGTCGCCTTTCTGCACGGATTCCTTTATGGTAAAAAACTTGACCTCCATATGTTTAGACCCCTTAAGACTTCTGTTGTTGTTAATAAACAACACTGCAAAACTGTTGTCACAGTATAGCTGTATAGGTCTTTCAACAAAATCAAATACGGTCAACTCCCTGATGAGGTTCCGGAGCCAAATAGCCTGAGTAGCCGCTGAAAAGCATGCTATGAACTCCGCTTGCATGGTCGAGGAGGATATGGATTTCTGTTTCTCACTTTTCCAAGATACTGCACCGCCCTCTAACATGAATATGTAGCCTGTAGTCGACTTCTTGTCGTCCTGACACCCCGCAAAATCTGAATCCGAGTATCCAATAAGCTGCAGGTTCTGAACACGCCTGTATGTCATGATGTAATCCCTTGTCCTCTTCAAGTACCTCAGGACCTTCTTGGCAGCAATCCAATGAGCATGTCCTGGATTCGACTGGTATTTGCTTAGAAGTCCTGTTGTAAAAGCGACGTCCGGCTTAGTACATACTTGAGCATACATGGATGCTCCTAAGTGCACTAGCATAAGGTACATTCTGCATTTGGTATTTCTCCATCTCAGTCTGAGGACACTGCGAAAGATTCAACTTATCACCTTTACAGACAGGAACTATTCCCGGCTTGCAATCCTGCATGTTGAATCTCTCCAGAACACGATCTATATATGCCCTCTGAGATAATCCCAAAATATGGCGTGAACGATCCCTATGGATCTCGATGCCAAGGACAAAGGACGCCTCACCAAGATCCTTCATGTCAAAATTCTCTGACAGCATGCGCTTCGTTTCATGTAACAGATCAACGTCACTGCTCGCCAGTAGAATGTCATCCACATAGAGAACAAGGAAAATGTATTCTCTCCCACTAACCTTGCAGTATATACACTGATCCACTTTATTTTCAACGAAGCCAAATGAAGTGACGACGCTATGAAACTTGAAATACCACTGCCCGGATGCTTGTTTAAGGCCATAGATCGACTTCTTTAATCTGCATACAAGGTCACTGGAATCATCAACCTCAAAACCTTCAGGTTGAATCATATAGACTTCTTCTTTAAGATCCCCATTCAGAAAGGCAGTCTTGACGTCCATCTGGTGTAACTCCATATCAAAATGAGCTACTAAAGCCATAATCACTCTGAAAGATTCTTTAGAAGAGACGGGAGAGAATGTTGATTCATAATCTATTCCCTCTCTTTGAGTGAAACCTTTGGCTACCAGTCTGGCTTTGAACTTCTCTACCTTTCCCTTGGAATCCTTCTTCGTCTTGTAGACCCATTTGCAGCCAATCGCCCTATGACCTACAGGCAACTTGACAAGATCGCAAACTCCATTATGCCTCATGGACTGCAACTCATCCTGCATAGCATCCAACCACAGGTCTGAATATTCACAGCTAATAGCATCCTTATAAGTAACTAGATCAACTACACAGCCAATATCATAATCCTGTTCACCCAGATAGACCATATAATCCGGTGGAATCGCTGATCGTCTTTGCCTAACAAACCTCCTTAGTGGAATTTCCTCAACTTGAATCTGTGGCTGTGGGGCTTGATATACTTCATCAGGAATGGTATCAACCATAGGATCCTGAAGCTCAATAGGCACAGTCTCCGGTATGGGAAGCTCCATAACAGTCTGTGATGGTAGAGACGATGAAGCAGTGTTTCCTGCCGTACTGTCACTTTCAATAGTCTCTGAACAGTTACCTTTTTCGGCTATGTCGAATTCCAGAAACTTGGCTGTCTGTGAATCCACAATCCTTTGGCCTACATTAGAATTGTAAAATCTGTATCCCTTGGAATGATCTGGATAAGATACAAAATAGCACCTCGTGGTCTTTGGATCCAACTTACTCAAAGCTGGATTATACAGCTTCACTTCTGCAGGACAACCCCAGACCTTCAAATGATTCAGGCTGGGTTTCCGACCAGTCCATAACTCAAAAGGAGTCAGTGGAGCAGCCTTAGTGGGAACTCGATTCAGTATGTATAGCGCCGTCTTCAAAGCTTCACCCCAAAGGAACTTAGGCAGGTTGGTCCTACTTATCATACTCCTCATCATATCCATTAAGGTGCGATTTCACCTTTCGGCCACACCATTTTGCTCAGGGCTCCTAGGCATAGTAAACTGAGCTACTATCCCGGAATCCTCTAAGTATTTGGCAAATGGCCCCTTAAGCTGTCCAGCATCGCCATGTCTGCCATAATACTCATCACCACGGTCAGACCTCACAACCTTGATGACTTTTCCCAACTGTTTCTCGACTTCAGTCCGAAATATCTTGAATTTATCAAGAGACTCAGACTTTTCTTTAATCAAGTACAGATAACCATATCGGGAATAATCATCAATAAAAGTGATGAAATAATAATTTCTACACAAGGTTGGAGTATAGGGTCCACTTATATCAGTGTGTATGACCTCCAATAGGTCAGAAGTTCGGACTGCACCCTTTTTCTTTATTTTGGTCATCTTGCCTTTACAACAGTCTACACAAGTTTCCAGGTCATCTTTAAGAGTAGGTAAAATGTCGGCTTTTGCAAGCCTTTCTACTCTTTCCCTGGAAATGTGACCAAGACGTTTATGCCACAACTTGTAAGACTGCTCTTTAGGTAGAGGCCTTTTGGAGACAACCCTTTCGGCTGTATAAGCTGCGTATATTTCATTGGGAGTTAAACACAATATGTACAATCTATTAGACATATTGCAGTACCCAACCTTATTTGAATTATAGAACATAGAAACCACATTGTTCTTTATTTCAAAGGAGTAACCACACATGTCCAAACATGATACAGAAACTAAGTTCTGTCTAAAGGAAGGTACATAGAAAGTGTTTTTTAACATCAAATTAAAACCAGACTCTAGAATTAAAATGACATCTCCCACGAACTCAACAGCAGCTTTATTATTATCTCCCACTGTGAGCTTTGACTCACCCTGATTTGGCTTCCTCCGGTTTATGAACCCATCTATGGTAAATGTAACATGATTAGTCGCACCACTATCTAGCCACCAAGAACTAGATGGGGCTTCAGATAGATTGGATTCACAAACCAGTGCCAAAGAATCAATACTTGTCTGCTCACGTTTAGATAACCAGTTCTTATATTTAGCACAGTCCTTCTTCATGTGACTCGATTTCTTGCAGAAGAAACAGCGGTCACTACCCTTCTTAAAGGATGTTTTCTTTGGACCCAGTTTTCCTGATGGACCAGTGGTAGGATGAGTACCTTTATGAGTATGAGACTTAGGTCCTTTGCCTTTCCTATTGGTGGAACTGGAGGCAACCAAGGCAAGGTTTCCCGTATCCTTCCTCAATTTTTCTTCCTCTGAAACTGCTCTTGAGATCAAATCATTTATAGACCAATTTTTATCCTGAGAGTTGAAGTTGGTCTTAAGGATCCCAAACTCAGAGGGAAGGGTGTTTAGGGCTTGGTTTACCAGCACATTTTCAGCGATTACAGAACCTAAGGCATTTATTTTAGTGTGTAAATCCAGCATTCTTAGGATGTAATCTCTAACACCTCCCACACCCGTATACTTCATATTGAAGAGCTGCTGAATAAGTGTTCCAACCTGAGCATTAGATGATACTCGGTACCTGGCTTGTAGGGCTTCCATCATTTGTTTTGCGGTGCAGTCAGTTGGGAGGCCACTCAGCAGATGTTCCTGGATGGATCTTCTCATTGACAGTAAGCAGATCCTATTGCTCCTTTCCCAGGCAGCCAAATGCCCCTTCTCAGACCCTTCACTGGTCTCCTCGGGAACAGCGGGTTTATCTTCAGTAAGGGCAATATGAACATCGGCTATTTCCATGGCAAACAGAAAATCCTGCATCAATTTCTTGAAATTCGAACCATTCAGAACCTCTATTACGGAGTTGCCACTCACAGAAAAGGCGACTGAAAATTAAACAATATTCACCACTAGCATTATGTAAGCACAGTGTAACTTTAAATCCATAAAAGTACACATTTCAGAGAATTACACACATCATCATATAATCACCTTAGGGCAGAATAGATGACATGCAATTGTAAATTCTCTACATGACAACGACAATGAGAATATATTCCAACTTTTCGTGAAACACCACCTTTGGGTGTATGAATTACTAAAATTGGTCACCTCCCAATCATATGTTGTTCATGTATCCCTCCATAATCTGACATACAATTACCTCCTTCGGGAGTATAACCATATATCAAAAACAGGAGACATCCCACTACAATGCGAGACTGATATTTCTCCAATTTGACTGAGCGTGCCACTTCGGCGGTCACAACCCAATTAAATTTTTGAAACTCTCTCACACCAGGGATATAAACTTTATGCTTCATATTTGCCATATGGTGTGATTTCAAACTTGATGACATGGGCAATTGTCACTGAAATCACAGCCAGCGCTAATGGAATTGTTTCACTCAAAATTGAGTCTTAAAAAAAATTTGTTTGTGCTCTACTTAATTCTACACAATCCTTATGTGGTATTCTACATTTGAGCCAACCATATTATCTCCAAAAACCATATGGAAATAATCAAATAATTTGAAAAAGACGAAAATGGCCCTGAATTATATACTTGCACAAGGGTTTTTCGTAATTTTCAAGACCTTAGAGGGCTCAAAAAATTAATTTGAACATACCACAGTATAGGGAATTTCTATACGAGCACAGGGGTGAAAAAATCACCTCGAACGGATGCCGCACGCGCCACACGTGCGGCGCATGTGTGGAGTCCCCATCCGTTGACCGTTGACTAACGGTCAACGGTAACGACCGTTGACCTTGGTCGGGTCAACGGGTCGGGTCGGGTCGACCTGGTCCGACGACCGGGTCCGCGCCACGTGGACGCTCCAAATGTCGCCACGTAGCGACAGCGCCCTCTGCCGACAGCACACTTAATGCGTCAGCTGACGTCGGCTGATGTCAGCTGACGTCAGCCGACACGCATTAAGTGTGTCCGGCGCGTGTAACGCACGCGTTCTTCAAATCGGCGCGTGGTTCCCACGCGCCGCCGCGGCCGTGACTTTAGGACTCGTGTGGTGGCGCGTGGGTGGTCCGATGGCGGCCGGCGACCTACCGAAATGATCGTCTCGACGAGACGAACCCAAATATGCCATTAAAATCAGGTTTCAGTATGCCAAAATTCACGAAATCAAGGCAGAACCCAAACATGCTAAAACTGACCTACGGCGGCTCTGATACCAACTGTAAGCCGGCGAATCCGGCACCTTAGGACCTCCGTAGTCATGTTCTAACAACTAATTAGCCAAGATTTCGAGACGGCGTACCTGATGTCGTATCCATCATCGATCGGCTCCTCAAAACGACGAACGGGCTTCGGAACTTCAGCGAGACGAGCTTGGAACTTCCCCTTTATGCCCTCCGGCCGCCTGGCGTCGATGGAACAACCTCAACCTCGTGGCTCTCTCTCCCACAAGCCGTATGGAGAAGAAGATGAGGGAAAATGGCATAGAATTAGGGCTAAAGGGGGGTCCAAGTCTTATATTAACTTCTAGCTGGGTCCTTCCATCACGGGCCGGGCTGGAATTCGGCCCACACTAGCCAGGCTCATATACGGCCCATTAAGAATCCTTAAATCCTACTTTATTAAACTAATACCGTATATGGTAAATTAATACCATATACGATCAATTACAATTACAATTAAGGTAAGCCCACATATGGAAAACTCTAACAGAAGCCGCTCGCGGTCATGCAAGTCACGATCGCAATTCTTACTACATACCTAGGAGTTCACGCGTTTCGATTTGGTTAGTGTGATGAAGAGTGTGCATATGTGCTTCAATCATTTGTTTCTTTGCTTGGGTTTTTGCAAAATGCAGGGAGGAAGGGTTAACTAAGAGAGGATACACACAAGATGGCTAACTGCATTGTCGATTGCTACAAATCCATCGGAAGCTTCCCAGTCCTCAGCCAAGTTGAGGTTTTTGTTTATTCCCTTCTCCTTCAGTTTTCATTTCCTTGTTATAATTGATTGGATTGTGTGTGTCTTTTTGCGTGTGAGAGAGAGAGAGAGAGAGAGAGAGAGAGAGAGAGAGAGAGGCGCGAAAGTAATCGTCGCGTCGTCTGTTTCATTTTCCACTTTGGACATGAAATTCATTCTTAAAAAAAGTAACATCAGACTCAAGGTGTAATTTAAAAAGCCACATGGAACGAACTCCTTTAATACATCACTAGAGATACTCAAAATGAACAAGTTTTTACCGCCCAAATGCTCAAATAATGAGAGAAAAGAAAACTTATGACTGCCAAATGAAGCGTTGAATGAAAATTATGACACTTGTAGTATATTTATCCTGGTATGTGTCATACATTTAGTAACAAATTTTAAAAGTTTTTTTTTTATGATCGGGGTGTCCAGCCTTGCCGGCGAGCTGACGCTCAAACCGACGGCGACCGACTAATCCCCGAGGAGGCACCGCAGGACCCTACCACCACGGTACTCCGGGTAAGACACCAGTGAATGTGGGCGAGTAAGTTTTGATCCCAGGACCGCGAGTACTACTCAACGGGGTCCCAAGAGTCTACTCCTTATCACGCGACCACCTGATGGGTGGGTAACAAATTTTAAAAGTTTGTGTCTTGTTAATCTAAACTATCAAATTTTGGCATAGACAGTCTTTCTCTATAAATTGTTCCACTTATTTTTAAGAAACTATTTTTTTTATATAGTCTCTTAGTCATGCTAATTCCTCTACTACAAATTTTTAAGATTTGACAAGTGCGAAACGACAACATATGAAAATTTATTTTGAATTTGTGCAATCACCCTCGCTCTGTTGAGTAAATTGTCACTCGATACATTACCACAGAAGAAATGTAACTTTGCAAAGCACACAAGCCTAAGGTTCCTGAAAAACGTCAGCAACGAGTTGTTCTTCTATTCTCTTCCCAGGTTTAGTTACATTTACATGCTTATTATGTTGTTTGAAAACTTAGAAGAAATATAAAACTAGAGATATGCTGCTAGTGAGAAGACTGCAATCTTGATGTGCATTAATTAATTAAATATTAAGCCACGCTTTCATCTCGAAACTTAATCTTAGAATAGTTGACAATGGTCCCACAAAATCTCATATTGTATCAGAACAAGAAATCGTGAGTTCAAATCTTTTTAGGCACTTATTTGTTTTTCTAATGAAATATTCTCACACTTAGCACTAGACAAAAAAAACAAGACGGGAGTGTTAAAGTAATTAAATATTAAAATAAACCTTCATCTAATAGCTTAATCTTTTAAAACAGTTGACAGTGATTCCATAAAATCCCACAAATAGTACATATGTTTTATGTGAACTACCACGTTGGGTTCTCTTTTTCTTCTCTTTTTCTTGCCTTGACCTTTTACCTTTTTCTATCTTTTCTTCTTTTTCTTTCTCCTTCTAATTGAGCAGCAAGCATCGTCCATTGCCACCATCATTGGGCAAAAGTATACCCCAAGTGCCAAAACTTGTGTACGGCGTGCACTTTGGTGCCAAAACTTTCAAAACGTTCACTTTAGTGCCAAGTTCGGAGAAAATCGTGCACTTCAGTGCCAATCCAGCCAAAATCCGGCCAAATGAATTACGTGGATTTTTTAATTTATTTTATTATCTTATGTGGCAAATTTTTAGAAGCAATTGCCACGGTGGAAGTCCGACGTGGCTTGTGCAAGGGTAGAAATGAAAAACGACGTCACTCGATCGCCGTCGTTGGTCTCTTGTCCAACGTTGCTTGCTCCTCACCGTTGTTCCTCGTTGGCCGCAATTACTCACTCATCGTCGTTGCTTGCTTGCTGCTATCCTTTGCTTGCTACCTTTGCTCGCTCGTAGCCGTCCCTCGCTCGCCGTTGTTGCTCGTTCTCTGCCTTCCCTCACTCACCGCCGTCACTCACACGCCGTCGTTGCTCGCATGCCATCGCTCTCACGCCACCGTCGCTCACACACCGCCGTCGTTCGTACGCCATCATTCGCAAGCCGCCATCACTCGGGCTAGGGTTTGAAGTTTGGTGTTGAATTTGGAAATTTAGGATTTGTAATTTGGGGATTTAGGGTTAGGGTTTGTAATTTGGGGATTTAGGGTTTATGCTTGAATGGATTTAGCTTTAACGACGTCGTTTACTCTTTAAATTGCTAAGTTGGCTTCCGGCGAGCCACGTCGTCCTCCATGTAGACTTTTCGGCGAGCCACGTATGCTTCAGATGAAACTTGGCACTGAAGTGCACGATTGGCTGCGAACTTGGCACTAAAGTGAATGTTTTGAAAGTTTTGGCACTAAAGTGCACGCCGTACACAAGTTTTGGCACTTGAGGTGTACTTTGCCACCATCATTGTGTTGTCTTTGGCTGCCTAGACTCGTTGCCATAGCTCGCCTCCCGGACCCATTGTCGTTCACCACTATTTGTACCCTCCTGGATCTGTCGTGTCTTTGACGCTTACCTTCTCCTTCGGGAATCTACGGATTAAAAAATGCTAGTTTCTTTGAAAATGAAAGATTAGAATCGCCCTTATATCTAAAACTACATCGTAGCGAATAAATCATATTAGTCCATATTCGAAAATTACATGGTTTTTGTGTAAAACTGCCGATATGGCAATAGAAAAATGGAGAGACATTGAAATTGACATTGTTGCTCTGACAATATAAAGTATTACCTGATAAAAATGTTGTGGCATAAGAGATGCAGCATCTCGAAAAATTTACCTCCTAAGTTAAGGCTATTTTGAATATAATGCCAATTACGAGTATAGTAGGTTATAATTCGAGATAGATAAAACTCTTAAGTAAATATCCTTTTTAGACGGACCGTTTGTGTGGGATTAATAGTTTTAGTTTGAGAACGGTCCCAATGCGAGATTGGTTCGAGATTTAGAACGCGAAGTTTTGGGCAGCCCCTCCTATTGCCTACACCCTCTATAAAAGCCCCCACACACTCTCTTCATTTTCCTCTGTTGATTTTTTGCAGACAGCCCTCCCTACTTAGTTTTCTCCACCTTAGCTCATCTTCTCAATTTTTTGCGCACGCCCGAGAAGAAATTCTTCGTCGGAGTTTGTCTAGAAGGCGAATTGAGCTCCATTTTTTCTACGCAACCATAAGATCGAAGATTACTTGGATCTGAAGGCTGATCATCTAGAAAGTTGATGGAAATTCATGGATTCGAGCTGCACAAAGGCTGGTCGGCGGAGAACTGGTTCGTTCAGCGTTGATTTGAGCTTCCCTCCACTTCGTTGTCGACCAATAGGCGAGTAAATTCTACATCTCCTGCCCCCTCTTGCTTTGCTCTGCATTTCCTTAGTTACGGGTTGTATGGGTCGACGGGAAGTGCGATTGTTGTCTTTGGTCCGAAATGAAAATGAGTTGAGGTGGAACATTGAGCAAGGGTGGCGGGTAGTTGCTGATTATACTTGATTCCTGGCACTAAGTCTTGAATTAGCGATGGAGCTCGGGCTGAGTTACATATTTTTCATCCTAAATTAGATAATTATCATGAATGAGGAGTAGGCCGAGAACGAATCAGTTAGACGGGATCAATGAGAAATCATGCGTGGAAAGGTGAGGTAGACTCCGAAAGGGGCTCGGACAAATGCGATGCTAATTTCAACGGCCGGACACTACGTGTCAAATTTAATATAGAGGATGATGCCCTATAGAATAGCGATAAAGAGTTGAAGGACTAAGGGTCCTAATGGCGATTGCGGACCGACCGTGAGGGTGGCTATATCAAAGTGGCATCAAGAAAAATTTGACTATAGCTAAGAGATATATAAATGTATTCCTATATCCTCATGCCGGCTGTATGCCTATGACGTTAAGAAACTAATAGTGGATATATGCTTGTGTAATGGAACTGCAAGCGTTCTGTGAATATATCATGCTTAGTGGACTGCGCACATATAATGCAACGTATGTATTAGGTATTTGTTTACATCCTCATGAAACATGGCATGCTCATGGTGAAATGGGTGGAGGGCCACTAAAAGAAATGTGATTAATTTCCCAAGGGAGACAGGATGCCTTGTTTGGTGGCATCAAGAGGACCGCTTGGTATATAACGCAAAACCTCAGAGTAAGGAACTCATGGTGGGGAGTTTCCATGAGGGCCAGTGGGAAAGCCGAAAAAAAGGCACCAATGTAACGAGTTGGTAATTGGGCTCAGGTTTAATAATGATAACCGATATGCATGGGAGTGCATGCGTTCATTCATGTGCATTGCATAAAATTCATTTGATACTCGGTTATATATGAAGCTCTGATCATTGCATTGTTTAGATAGTTGAATAATTGGTTAGCCATGGACTTGAATGGTATGTTGAATCAAGTGAGTGTTAGATCGATTGAATTTACCCACTAAGTTTATCTACACTCGTGATGTTCATGGTTTTTAGATTGACATATGGGTTCCATTCCTATTCCCCCAAGTTCTTGTTATGGCCTTCCCATAGAGTTAGGGACGGAGGGCCCCATTCGCCATGACTTCTTTGACGGGGATGACCATGGTGTTGACAACAGTGCAGATAGAGGAGCAATCAGTGGAGGGTCGGCTGTGGTGGTAACCTAGGCAGGGACGGAATGGTGAACTTACGGATAGCAAGGGATGATTGGTGTGTACATACTAGGGGTTGGCTCCCCAAGTTATGTCAACTAATGTAACCATGTGAACTTATGTTTGTGTATATATCGAAAATGCCATGGTTGTTTAAGTCCCTTGTTGTTAGCTTGCCATATTTCCTCTCATATCATTGTTGAAACCTTCTGCTAAATGAAAATAATTAATTATATAATGAGAACAGTTAGATGTGACGCCCTGGGCATCATAGCTCTAACGATAGCACCTGGAGTGGGGGTTCTACGGAGATAACTTCAGGAAAAGTTCTAAGAGATCACCCACAAATATTGGATGTTTCCATAAGCCTAGTTAAACACGGGTGGGGAGTGGTCGCCAGGACTAGAGAGCCTAGATAATTAGGATGGCGAAAGGGATAGAAATAAACTAAATTATGCACCGACTAAGGGGAGAGCGATCCTACTGAGAGAGAGAGAGAGAGAGAGAGAGAGAGAGAGAGAGAGAGAGAGAGAGAGAGAGAGAGAGAGAGAGAGAGAGAGAGAGAGAGAGAGAGAGAACTAGAATTAGCTCATAGAGACATTTTTTGACATAGCGGTAATGCTTAGCTTTTGAATTCTAAAATTAAGCGTGCTCAAGTAAAAGCACTTCCAGGATGGGTGACCTCCTAAGAGCCCACTTGTATGTGAAAGGACAAAACCATAAAGCTCAATATAGGATGGGTCAAAGAGGATAATATCTCGGTGAGTTAATATAGAGCGTCATAATGTGATATTAGTGCGGGACCCCCTCCAGTAGGTGTATCGTTCGGGGACGAATAACGAAAGCTGGTGGGGCTATAACAATCTAGTCTAACGAGAGTAGGGGTGGTCGCCGAGGCTAGAGAGCCTTAACAACCAACGGAAGGTGGTGGGCCTATAACGACCCGATACAACGAGAGTGGGGAGTGGTTGCTAGGACTACAGGACCTGGGTAAGGAGCGACTCGTAACAGGCTTCTAGGATGATGAAGCAGAACACACACACATATATATATATATATATATATATATATATATATATATATATGAAAACTGAAATTAATTCACAGAGGCGCCTTTTGACGTAACGGCAATGCTTAACTTTGGAACTACGAAGTTAATTTTGCTCGTACGGGATCCCATCCACATCTTCCCATCTCCTGGACTCAACAAACGAATGAAGGAGAAAAGATCGATAATGGGCACTGAAGGTAGATCAGGGGAAACCAAATTTGGGCTTGATGATTCCAATCTGTAAATGTAATTTTGATGGACAAGACTCCACCAGTAGCCGAATATTTACCATCTTGAAATTCGAAGAAATAACATATACCTTTGATGAAGGGAAAAATGTAGATGGAAAAGAAGCGTTGGGACAAAAATAAAAGGAAGAACAAATCTAGTACTATAATATCATTGCACTAGCAATGATGTGTGGAGCTTGGATCCGAGGATCAATTTCCTCGAAGCTCCTCAGATTCCCTCTGGAGGGCTTCATTCTCCGTCCGAAGGGCTTCTCTCTCCTTCCCAAGTTGCACTAGTTGTGACTGTAAATCGCCGACTGCGGATCGGGCTCTCATCATCTCGTCCCTTGTTTTGTCCCTGTCCATAGAGATCCTGCAGATTTCTCTCTGCAGAGTTTGAACGTATGTCACTGGATGCGATGGCACTACTGGTTGCAGATTCGGAGAGTTTAATCCCGGCATGACATTGCTTGGACCCTCCCCTGGTAGAGCCCGACGTGATCTTTTATTTGGCCATTCTCTTTGTTGCGTCGGTGTTGTAGTCATCGGTGTTGGACGTGCAAAGTTTGCTTCTCCAACTGGTGTCGCTTCTCCTGCCTCCTCGGCTGGTGCATTCTTAGTCGGCTGCCCATTTGTTTTGATGGTCAGGGTTAATGATACCTCACGAAACGCATCTGGTTGAGCCGTGTCTTCCCCTTCGTCCTCAGAAAGCCCTTTGGACAGCATCAACGATTCGTCGTTTGGCGCCTCCTCATCGACATATGCGACGTTGAGATCAAAGGGGTCGCGAGTGTTCATTTGAAGTACAACAGCGTCCGCATCTGCTGCAAACATAGCAGAAGGAGAAGCATGAGGATCCATTTTTTGAGAACGAACCCGAGAAAATTATTTCTTTTGGATCAAAAGATAAAATTTGGGTCAGTTGGGATTGTTTAAAAAGGCCACTCAAGCTTCCATTTAGATTTTGAAACTAGTAGCTAAATGGCCCCTTCATTGCAAGTAAGGGACAGTTAATGCAATCGTACAAATAGAGCTCGGTTCAAATCTAGATGCAATAGATCCACATGTTCTCCAAGTTCTAAATACTTATCTCTTTTGGTTATTCGATGGCAGATTTTTTGCCAACTTTAGCACGTACAATGTATAATTAGTTGCTTCTTGTTCCTTGAAACCGTAAAAGGTGGTAATTACAAATGCATCGGCACTGTTAATCGCAACTTAATATAATTGGGTAATTTACTTAAGGGAAATTTTAGAAGGCAATTTTTTTTTTGTCAAAGTAAAATTTCATTCATATGCACAAATGCTCTGAATTGTCATTCTATTACCGCCTTTAGTCATTCTTTTTTGTTAGCATGTGCAATGCACATGACTTTTGAGAGGTTTTAATTAATTTCATCTCTTTCTCGGAGGAAATATTTCTTTATCCCTTAATTGCTGTAAAAGATGAAAATATTGAAAATGAGAGAAAAAGAAATAAACTCAACTAGTAATTGTATAAAAATAATAGTAAACAACAAACATATGAATTATGTGCTAGGTTTAAATTAGCTCATATATATTTCAGATAGTTTCCCAATTTAACTTCGAAAAAAGAAAAAATATATATATAATATGCATGCCACACATCACACGTCATTTAGTAAGTCACATAACTTAATGTTAGCATTTCAATTAAGTCGTGTCATGTCTAATAATTGCACCTCATGCACTACATATAATTTATTCTTGTAAAAAGAAAATACCATAAATAATTAACACTGGGTATCTAAGTCAACACGTTTCTTAAAATATGAGTAATTTTTTATTCTTAAAGTCAAGAATTTCATTTATCAGAAGAAAAAACTAAAAATTTCTCACATAGTTAAATAACAGGATTCATTTATAATCGATCCTATTTCATGGCATTAGAATTGCATATATGTTGCATTCAGTTTAATTGTAACATAGCATATATGTCACTTATATTTCATTCTAATTCATTAATTTATATTAGTTTAGAATTCACATAGTCATATAGATTGAATTAAATCATGTCATTTTATAAACAAGGAAACCCGAACACAAAATGACAGACATTGTATTCAGAAACTACGTTTAGGAATGCATGCATTTTTTTTCCCCTTAGTTTATATTTTACAAAGCATTTGGTGCAATGAAGGATAACAAAGCTCCGGTTTTGCTTTACATCACGCATTGAGGTTTTTGCCCCTTTTCTAGCAATTTATTTATCACTTTGGTTTATTGTTTGTTAAATTTTTGTCTGTGCACCCGCATGACTACCCTCACACGTTAGTCATATTTGTATTGACAACTGGAGAGAAAAATTCAAATGATTTGATAATTCGTAAATGGTAAATTATTCAAATTGCAAACATGTTGTCTCTCAAAGCTTAAGCGTTTTGATAAATTATTCTTGCGCATTTTGATAGCATTAAAACCGAGGAGAGCAACAACTAATCATGCGCATTTTGATAAATTATTCAAATTGCAAGCTTGTTGTCTCTCAAAGCTTGTCTTACTGATGATTTTATTATTTATCTTATTCATCATCTCTCCTAAATCATCATAAGAGCTTTTAATCTAGAAATATGTAGCTTATTGTTTCAATCACCTCAGATCTTCTAGACTTTATCTCCCAGTCCGTCGAAAATTATTTGGAGATTCTAAAATCTACTTAAGTATGCTTCTCTGATATGTCATCACTCATACAGATATGCAGATATTTACTTTACTCGCAACCTTCTATGCAAGGTTTTCTTTTCACATATAGTTTTTTTCATCAACAAAAAAAAGGAGATTGTTGAAAAAACATCCCTAAACATTTTGATAATCCCCAAACTATCCTTAGAACAATATTTGCTATAATAAGTGTAGATGTCCGTGGTAATTACTAAGGACAACATAATATCAATAATATTATGCATTGTAAGAGGATTGCAAGATGATGTTGGTATAATGATCATCTGAATGTGCTCGTTAAAGTGGTTAATTATAGCCATTGGCAGCCGGAAACAGCACATCAGGAGAACTTAAATTCGTCTAAGTGAGAAACAACTTTTGTCGTCTATGTCAGAGTGAACTGTGATTCGATAGCAACGAGCCTATTTTGGAAAAGCCCGCTAATGTTCGCGAAAAAGAATGTATGGGCAAGTCTAACTTCGGAATAACAGCTAGCAAAGAATCCTGATTGCTGCCTATGCTTCTTAGGACTATCTCTAACAGGAAGATTGAACACGTCTACTTAAGAAAAGATCATTGAAGCCAAAAGGGTCGGACAATATGGAGAGAACAAGCCGAAAGTGCTCAACACCGCATTCTGAGAGAATAGGGTTTTATTCTCTTGAGATTTCCACTACAGTGATTTGCTGCTTTGTAATCGTGAAAAGACTTAGTGTATAAGTGTGATAGCAGCATCTAAGTCCTGCTAGTGTGGACCAATGTTGGCTGGCTGTAATTTGCATATAAAATCTAGATTAGTGGAGATTCTTAAATGAATTAATTTGCATGCTTAATTTATGATTAAATTAAAATCCAAAAATTGCGACTCGAGCGAATAGGCTCACGTGGAAAGCACAATCCTGAGTGCCAGGTGTCTTACCCGGAGTGCCGTGGTGGTGGGTTCCTGCGGCCCTCCCCGGGGGATTAGTCGGGCTTCATCACCGAGCGTGAGCGTAAGCTCCCCGGCCGCGCGGAACCCCCGGTTATCAAAAAAATTGCGACTTGGGCTTGAGAGAGTTCACACTAAGTGCTTGCTTAGTAATTTATTGGTTTTTCCTTGGTAATCCATCTCTGAACAGGTTGCAACAAGATGTTTTGATAAGAGGAAATGGGATAGTTTTTATTTTAGTTTATTTTCAATTTTAAAGATTACTTTAAACCATGGTTAAGTTAAATGTCATTCTTGATGTCATTTTAGGAGCTAAATTCAATAGCAGAAATTAAGAACATGTGGGAAACTAATTGAGTGGCTAGTGACTTCATTTGGGTAAAAAGCTGAAGATAATTTTATAATTGATGATATTTACATTTAGTTAATCAAAAAGTAAACTCGATGTTAGTTTTAAACATTGATAAATCTGAAAAATATATTGAACCCACGAAAATCATTAGTAAAATTCATTGGATGCCAGCAAATCTCAACTCAGTAATTTTCATCCTATAAATATTTCAAAACTCATTAATAATTAATTCTGAAATTCATTAAACAAAATACCAAAAATATCTTGTGCATATGCATTCATATAATTTAGAATATTCCATGTCATGGATTTAGATAATGTGTTTCATTTCATATGCACGTCATATAGGTTAGAACCATAATCATCATATCATATAGTTTTCTATGTGATGTCACTAATTGCATGTCACATCATTCGCGTGTCACATAATTACTGTATCATTATACCACGTAATCCACATGCATGCCATGTTGTTTGCTACGTCATCTAGAACACCACATCATCGTATAGCCATGTCCACATTCACGTGTATAGGTTCATTAATCTGGCTTACATGTTTAAGTCATTTAGCCTAATGTTGCGTGTCACTTAGGTTAGATTCATGACATTTTCACATGTTATCCAAACTTAGTTAATTTAATCAATTTGCTTGTCATCTAATTAGAGTTGCATTGTGGTCTTAGTTAGTCTCATTTTTGCATGTCATTAGAGTTGGGACATTTTAATAAATGTTTGCATGTTGTTTCATATCATCTTAGAGTAATTGCATATGTGTCACATTTCATATGCATCTTCACTTAAATAAAAAAAAAATCTCCTTTGAGTTTTAACTCAGAATTCATCAAGAATTGCTAGATTAAATATTTTTCATGAAAATGGTACCGAAAGGGCATTGATAGAAATATTAGCGTAACTAAGTCCCCGGACTCACCGATGTCTAGTTCGTAGGAATATAGTATTCCCCCCGATACTTTATTTAGGTGTCTGATCAACCTACCATAAAATGATTAGTGGCGACTCCAAGTTAAAAATCTTTGCATGTTAAATATTGAATCTAAGTTGCGATTTGGTAGAGCTTGAGAGAGCTCGAACTAGGTTAATTAATCTAATTAATTAACTTGGTAATCCATTAACCTAAAATTCGAAAAGCCCAACTTTTTTAGGATCGCGATAGCTTGGCAATTCCATTGGGGACTTGTTCTTTATTTTTGAAAAAAACTTAAGAACCTAGTGGACTTAGGCCTAAAGAAAAATTTCATGAAAATTCATTTGATTTGACAATTGGTTGAATTCACATTTTTAGGTATTAAATGGTTTTATAGAATGGGAGTTATAAGGGGAGGAGTTTGTGGCTAAACCTTTTTTTGCAGGCTTGATGAATGGAAATTGTGATTTACTTTTTGAACTATTAAAGCGTTGTTTGCATTTAAATGTTGTGCATGTATTTACAGTATTTACACTACACTACACACAACTCGTGATTTGACCTGGGTCACAACAATAGTTTTAAGATGGCATTTGGATGGTTCTTTAACTTTGGTTGTAAGGCTTCGCTAAAGGTTATCCCATCTGGATCCTAAATTTTTTTTTTCCAAAAAATGGCTCAAGGATCGTTCTCATGCGCATGAGGCTATGATGCATAAGCGTTGCCCTTGTTGATCAAACCAACCTGAAGTAATTGGACTCGACTAGTCATGACTATTGTCAAGGCTACGACTAGTCATGACGATTGTACGAGAGGCTATGACATGTCGTTCAGTTCATTACTTCACTTTGCAAAAGCCTTTAGGGTAGATAGGCTAAGATTTAAACTTAAGATTCATGTGCATGTTTATGCGATTTGCATTTTATTTTTTCAAGGTGAGTAAGTTCTCTAACTTTATCTTGTATTCATTTTTGGTCGGTCCATGTTAGGTTTCAGTCAAATTTTGAATTTAACATCATGGTCATTTTTAAAAATAAAATAAAATAAATCAAATTGGTGCCCCCATTTCTGAAAAGTTGAATGCAGAAAAATCTCTTCGAAAAATTTTGTTGACCAATAAAGAATTTTGTCACATCTTTCCTTAATGCTTCAATGAATATAAGATTTTCTTAACAAATTTACTCTTGAAAATTCATTGTGATAAAAGAAGAAATTCATTTGGGAAATTTGCTAAACGTTAAAGGATTTTACCACATTTTTTCTAAGTTATAAAATTTATAAGAAAATTCTTTCTAAGAAATTCACCCATGTCTTCCTAAGGAAAGTTTGTTTGATTTCTCCATAAAATGAAAAAAAAAATAAAGTTGGACCAATGCAAGAGTTATGGACCAACTCTCTTAGGTCACATATTCATTATTTTACTTTTGTAGGAAATCATAGGTGCTCTAGGCAAGAGCGAAATTGGGCTCATTGATGATAATAACATGCTAGGAATGATTTTGAGGAATGCGAAAAGATGGATAATTGCTGATGTCTTAGCCATTAACCTTGGGACAAGCAAAGAGATCAATTCTCTTGGAGATAGGATCGTGTCAATCAGTGAGCATATATGGAATATGTATTTTGATGGGGTGGTGAATTTATCCAGATCAGGCATAAGGGCATTCTTAATATATTAGGGAGTTCCTGCACTTTTTTGAGAAATGCACAGACTATGTAGTCAGAACTGAAGAAGCAAATATGCTAGCTCGACTCTGTAACGCCTTCCTGGCTAAATTGGTCAAAGCCTGCCTTTTAGCTTCCTTGGATTCGAGCAATAGAGTATGGATATTCACAGAGATTTCTGATTCACAAGATCCACAAATGTGGCAAGTGAAGAGCATACAGTAAGGTCGGGATTATATATATAACTCTAGGAGGCTGGTGCTATATTATCGAGCATGGCACACAGGCATTTGTACCGACACTACAGGCAATCAACACATACAAGTGGACGCCGAAAGTACAAAGCATGAGTGAAGTACGGCACACGACAGGTGGTTTGGTTCACTTATTGGCACATTGACCAAGTGGTCATAGCTGTAATGATTTACATGACTGGTCACGAGTCTCAATGTGGCCAGTAGGGGCCTCTGTCGAATCCTTCTTCAGTGTTGTCGATATCATTGCCTGGAGCGGCTAACAAGAACATCAAGAAAATCTTGGCTAAATTGGCTAAGAATTATCGTGATTGGTATGAGAGATTAACTTTCGCACTCATGGCATATCGAACTTCTATTTAAACATCTATAGGAGCGACTCCGTACTCCCTTGCATACGGAATGGAGGTAGTCCTTCCTGTTGAATATGATTGACAAGAAATGACTCAAGGCTTTATGCCATGGCCAACGTTACCAACAAAAACTTGCTAAGTACTTCAACTATAGCAGTTCGTATGTTGTAAAGAAAGTGCTTTAAATCTAACTGAGATGGATGATCATATTTTCTCTAGCCTAGTCAACTCTGATTCTATAAAGAAGTATTATACTTAATTTCACTCAAGTCGACTATGAATTTCATTCCTCAATCTGTCAATGAGAAGTGCCTTTAGTCATTCTATCATACAATGCGGAAGAAGAGATGACAGAAGATTAAAAACATAAACATACGAAACTTTCCTCTCATTCCATACATCAACGAGGCTTACAAAAAGTTACTGGGAGGAAGTAAAACCAAAGTGAGCCCTAATAAGCATCACAAAAGAGCTCAACTGACTCTCCATACAATTAATGCTCTATCTACACCGAGTGGTCTGAGATTCGAGATCCGCAAGCTTAAAGAACAGGTGATCGCATTTCTCCTTCTACCTAGCTACGCTGGCCTCATGATATTCAACGGTGAATTTTAGATTCTCAATCAAGTCTTTCTCGAGAGCTATATCTACCGTTAGGTCTTCGAGCCTCTCTTCTAGCCATTGCAATCTAAACTTCATCACGATGTCACTCGGGTCGTGATTGAAGTAAGTCTGGATCAAGGCCAGACACTCCACCATCATCTTCCTCTTGTGAGCCAACAGCGAGACCCATTCATTAGCAAACTTGATGACCTTCTTGTGGTGGGCAATCGCTTATTCAGCAGATTCCAAGCATTTAGACTGATATTGATAGTGAGCTTTCACGATGTGCGATAGGATAATCGTTTCGTAGGTGTTCCAACAAGCCTCTAAAAAGTTGATGAAGAGGGTTAGGAACGCCATGTATTCCATCTCCAAATTGGTACCTTCGATCGAAGAGGCACTTATATCCCTGAACAGATCGAAAATCTCAGGTTCAATACCTGGATGATGGGTTATGTAAATATAGCCTCAGCCAAGAAGGTGATAAAGTCTCTCCCATTTGACCATAACTTCAGCCGAGAAGATGTGCGTGGGAAGATCGGTCATTATCGTTGAAATAATAGATGACAGAATCAAGGCAGACGAGTGAAATGCAAAAATGTTAATCCGCTTCGTATTAAATATTGATTTCATAATGCCATTCTCTATTGGTCAAATTTCCCTATTTGCCATTTTCTTTCGATGTCACCCCTATTGGCTCGAATCCCCTATCCATCCGTGAATCATGAACCCACTGCTAGTTTACAATCTCGAACTAAAAAAATCCGAAATCTTTACCAAAAAATTTGAGGGGATACCACCACTTTGAAAAAGAAGAAGAAAAAAGTTAACCTAAATGGGAGAGAAGAAAGAATTTTAGTAGAAAAGAAGAAAGAATTGTAGAAAGAGTGAGAGCTCACCTGCAAAATCAACGCTTAAGACAGGTAGGAGAAATAATGACAGGGGTCCTACCACTTGAAAAGATGAAAGAAGACAAACCGAGCGAGAGATATGATGAAAAGTTAGGAAGATAAAAATCTTGGGAGAAGTGATACGATTTCTGAATCCATGCCTAAATCTTAAAATAGGCATCCTCCTGGTAGTCTTCATCCATGCTCAAAAGGGGTACCTTGAAGCATATACGATTGCTCAGAAAAATTCAAAGAAAGTTAAAGTACAAGGAAAAGTAGTAAACCTTGAGGGACCAGCAACCAGTCAAGGATGTCTCAATTCAACATATTTGAGAACTATTGTCACTTGTTAAATATGAGTGATTTTAAAGAATTTGAGACCGCATTCGGCACTGAGACCATGTAAATGATCCTTCAACCAACGACGTCCAAAATCTCAACAAAGACAATGACGATAACAACAACAATAGTCAAAAGAAGCGTTACCGTCACTATACTTAATATCAGACTCAAAAGCTTGAGATTTCTTTACATAGTGTCCTAACCCAGATAACAAACAAAGAAAAGAACTAAGCGAAGAGCTAGGGTTGAAACTTTCACAAGTCAAGTTTTGGTTTTAAAATAAGCGAACCCGAGTGAAGACTTGACATGAACATCGTGAAATCCAATTTCTAAGGGTTGAAAATGAAAAACTCCGAGCAGAGAACATGAGGAATAGAGAAGCTTTTGACATTGTCACCTGCCATAACTACGATGGCATCACCACCCTCGACGAAAGGTAGCATTTGAAGACCAAAAATGCTCATTTGAGAGGTGAGTTAAGTCAGTTCCCAGCAAAATCAAATTTTGTTAGGGGAATGTACGAGAAGATTAATCCTATGGGGTCAGTATTGATGCCTTTCAAGGAAAAGGAGATGTATCGCCATGAATCAAGTGGCATTGATGACGTTGATGAAGCTTCGAGGTTGTAATGTTCATATAGAGCCTGTATTTCGAAACTAGTGGTCATAGGTCCTTCGACATGGCTGATGTGTACTTGATTCAAAATAAAGCTAGCTAATCATTAAAGAGCCTACAAATAAGGTAGACCAATCCTGGACGAATGCATAGTTTCATGTAAAATTCTCCTGCGCGAGACATTTTCTACTTTCTAGATATCTAGAATTAATTCAAGAGCGAAAAGTAGCGATTTTCCTTTCTTCTATCAAATGCTTGGATCCTTTGCTAAACCAAACTTAGGACAAATTAATTGCGAGTAAAAAGTCTGCGCAAACTCCAAGGGTAACTCTGTATCGTTTCGATTTACCCTCAATCACTTCAATTCTAAATTGAATCCCTTCTATTCTCAAAAGTTTGCAAACTATCTCGAGAGCACAATCATACCCAAATGCGAGGTTTTCTTATTAAACAAAACTTGGGGTAAATCAATTCGTGGATATTGCCACTAGATGAATAGCTTCAAATAAGGAAATTATGAGTAAAAAGCCCAAGTGAGCTCAAAGAGGGGTAACTTTGTATCATTCTGATTCACCCTTAATTATTTCAATTATGAGTCGAGTCTATCATATTCTTGACAGGAGATTGTCACCTGCCTCGGGGTCGTCGTAAAATGAAGTTTATCCGATGCAACGTGACAAAGTCTATATCATCCAAAAATTAGCCCTTAAATTGAAAGGAAGCCTACATGAATGTCTATGGTCCCGTGGGCCTAATGGCTATCGCGACCCTCCCGAGAAGGGGAGGTTAATGGATTGCTATGCCCGTTTTTTTTTTTGAAGTTTAGGCTTAGCTCGGATCTTCCTAGGCCCATACCAAATCGCGTCAGGAAAGTTTTTAAATCAAAGTCGACTTTAGTGTGGTTGGGTGACATGTATTCAGTGTGCATGCCATCAGAGTCACCATCAAGCATTTCTTGAAGGGTATGATTGGAAATCCTATCGAGCGATTGGGAGAAATTGTTCGATTCTGCGAAAACCAGAGATTTAGGTTCGAGAACTTAGTTACGCCAATATTGCTATTAACGCCCTTTCGGTACTTAAGTTGAGTGATTTTTCTAATTTAAGGAGTTCATGCATGCGAGATTGGGTGAGGTAGGCTTTAAAAGTCTAAGGGTTCATGCAAATGAGAGTATCTGTCCTATCAATCACAATTATAGAAATAAATGCGCGATCAATGAATCAATTCAGAGAGAAGTTACATCAAAACCAGTCAATACAAGTAAAGGGGAGCCCTAGAAGTCTATGAAACACACCAATTAGATTCAAGGTGGTTCGGAATGATTTGGGTCGGATTGACCAGAGGGGCAAAATAGTCATTTTAGAGGGCTCTAGAAGTCCAAAAATGTGAAATTAGGTCAAACTAGTTGAATGTGATTTTTCCCTAACTCTCACAAATTTTGGAAATTTTTCTGGATATTTCTTCATATTTGTTTAGACCTTTCCAAGACTTTCTAAGGATTTTCCTATTTTTTGGGACATTTTCTATAGTTTTTTATTTTGATTTTCCGAATTTCTCCTATTTTTTCCCGAATATCTTCCATATTTTCTAACAAATTTTCCAAATTTTTCAAAAGTTTTGATGATTTTTTATCACTATATTTCCTATTTTCCTACAATTCTCGAATTTTCCTAATTGTTTAGACTCTTTTCTCTTTCTTTTTTATTATTTATTTATTTATTTATTATTTTATTATTTTTAAATTATTTTTTAAGATTTTTAATATATATATTTTATTTTTTTATCATTTATTTTTTATTTATTATTTTACTATTTATTATTCTATATATTTTTTATTATCATTATTATTATTTTCTTTTTGGTTTTATTTTCATTTATTATTTTATTATTTTATTTTATTCTATTTAGTTTATTATTTTATTATATATTTTATTCTATTATTGTTATATTATTATTATTATTATTATTATTATTATTATTATTATTATTATTATTATTATTTGTGGAATTTTCTTTATTTTTAAAAAAATTTCTAAAATTTTCTATTATTATGATGATGATGATGATGATGATGATGATGATGATGATGATGATGATTATTATTATTATTATTATTATTATTATTATTATTATTATTATTATTATTATTATTATTATTATTATTATTATTTAGAATAACTTTTTATATATTTTTTATTATCTTTTTATGATTTTTATGAATTTTTACATTTTTTGGGATTCTTATTTATTTAGTTATTTTTTTATTACTCGTTTTTTAATTTTACAAACCGAGTCGGGTCGACCCAGCCCAATTGACCCGAAGGTCTGAACCTATGATCCGAGAGCAAAATGACACAGTTTTTAGCTTTTATTAATTTTCTATTTTTTGATTATTTATTTAATTTTCTGGACTTATCTATTCTTATTTATTTTTTTATTTTTTATTTATTATTTATTATACGGACTGGGTTAAATGGACTCGGCCCTTAACCCGAAGGCCCAAACTTAAACCAACTCGGGCTAGACCCGATTCTAAAATGACGCCGCTTTGATATTTATTTTTCAATTTTTTCGAATTTTCAGAATTTTTATCCTATTTTATTATTTTCCCGCCCACTCTAATCCTACGGCTAAAAGATTGCCACGCGGCACTAATCTCGACGTTCATCTCTCGCTCTAAACCTACAGCGCAGATCAAACTATAAAATCAAATCTTGACCGTCCATTTTTCTGATTTTCTAAAATGATTATAAACTTCTAAAAAAAAATTTAATCCCCAGAAAACTCACGATCTTGACACGTGGTGGCTCCCTGACTGTCCGATTAAGTTTGCTATTTCGATAATTCAGTTATAATGCCCAAACCGACGAATATTCCACGTCATCTTTTGACCGAGTCAACCGCCTACATGGCATCTGACGTGGCTTGCCACGTCAGCGCCACGTCGGATTGTGACTAGGTCAAACTGCCAATTGGACATCGTCTTCTTCCCTAGAACGACCTAAACGGATGGGCGCCTTTCGCTGTTGGCAATCTAACGGTGGAAACACCTCCGATTGGACTAATTCCAACGCCAATCGATTGCCAATCGACTCTATGTCAACATATCTAATATCTAATTAGATCTATCGGTTAACACATAGACAAACATGATGGATCCAATCCAACAATACCAAGCATAACCATCAGATTCCTTTGACAAAGATCATCACAATGAGTTCGTAGGACTTACTTGAGGTCCCGATTAGGCCCTAAGTTGCCAGATTGAGCTGGCCAAATTGCGAAGGTTTGAGGTAGAGTTGAAGACTCGATTCGAGGTTTATAGACGATGTCAATGCAAAACGGATATGCAGAAATGTTCAGTGGAGTTCAAGGAGTAAAATACTCACAACAATTTGAAGAGTAAACATCCGATGAATGATTCGCCATGGATGCTGAGAACTGAGCTTGAAAATGGCCATTACCTATCCAGTGGATGTCAACTCGATCGGTTGGACTCAATGGCTTCCCTGAAGCTTCAAGAAGCTCCTAGAAGTCTTTTGCGACGTTGATCTCTTCTCCTCACTCTGACAGAGCCTGTGAAACTTGGAGAGCTCCTGTCAATGGCGAACGGACGAAAAACACCGTCCTCTCTCCTCCTCTATTCTCTCCTTTCTCTATTTCTCTCTCTCGAGCCTCCCTCTCTCTCTATATGATATCTCTGTAACCAAAATCTCCCCTAACTGAATCCATTTTTGGGATTTTTATACCCCTCTTGGGAAGAGAGGTTTCGCGCATCGCCGAAGAAAATTTTCCAACCCAAGCTCACATGTTAGGCGACGCGAACGCGTACCTTAGGGTCGGTCGGCGGCGAGCAAACAGCGAGAAATTCCATCAAGTTTTGAGGGATTCCCATCGTGCATGAGTCACCCTCCCATTTGGGCCGTTTTGGGCCTGTTGTTCTTGGGCTTGTAACAGAACACATTAGGGAGGAAGATGACCAGCGTGGGTCATTAGGTCGGATTTGGTTTGACCGGGTCGGATCAACTCGACCCGGTTGAACCAATTTGGTTAAAAACAGAAAATTGGTGAGTTTTTAGAAATTATTATCAAAGTACCTAATTTGCAAAATTCTGACAATTTTCATTAAAACCTCGAATTTTCGTCTTGACCCAAGTACCTAATTTGCAAAATTCAAACCTTTAAGGACATTTTCTGCAAAAATTGATACCACCAATGGATTCAAGAGGTCAAAATCTAGAGGGTGACGGGCTTTGATTTTCAATTTAGTCCCTAGAAAATTTTCAACTGCATTTTAAGCGTTTTTTAAGGACTAAATTGAAACACTAAAAATTGCAATTTGGTCATTTTTAACGAAATTGGGCAATTCAGTGAGTTTTTGGACTAGATTTTAATTTTTGAAACTAGAGAGGGACGATACGACTTAAAAAATGTAAAAATTAAAAATTACAGAGCTAAAATGAAATTTCTATAATTTTTTCAATTAATTTGAAAATGAGATTAACGAGGAAAATCCCATTTCCAAATTAACTGTTTCAAAATTCCTTTGGCCAAAATGAAGAGAAAATTATAAGAAAAATATGGACTATTTTTCGTATTTTTGTGGCCACGAATGCTATTTTTTATTAAATTTTTTTTTATATTTTTCTATTTTTTGAAAAATATTAAAAAATGCAAAAAATAAGGAAAATTATTTTTTTGTTCAAAATTGGTTCCTTAGGGTAGGCTAGGGCTTCTAAAGTTGATTTTGTAATTTTCTCAGTTTTTATTGATTTGTTTATGAAATTTTAAAAATAAAATGCAAAAAATATCGAAAATATGAATATATATATTTGTTTTACTCAAAATTGGATCCCGAGGCTAGATCAAGGTCCCTAAAGCTGATTTTCCAATTTTTTTTGAATTTTTATGGATTTTCTAAAAATTTTCGAAAAATCAAATTGGCCGAAAATCAAGTGTCAATAATAGCATGGGTGATAACAATAGGCCAAAGTAACGAAGTAACTCGAAAGAAGACAAGAACCCGCCTTCTTAAGCGGATTCTCCTCTTGCTCGGGCTTTAGTCGAGCAAAATCAAATGAAGCTAGTAAAAAAAACATGCAAAGCACCAATGTGGCAATCTCAAATTGAAGGATAACTAGATATCGATTCCAATTTACCCTTTCTAATTTCATGACTAACGTGTGCTCTTTCTTTTTTGACAGGAGGGGTTTACATTTTAAAAAAAATGAATGAAATAATGAATCCACGAGTTGCCAGAAAGAATTGATTGAGGTTTAAGGCAACCTGAAGAAACTCCCAATGAGCTTAGATGAAAGAGTCTAGGAGGGGCATCCGACCAACCATGATCGTTGTTGTCATTAAACAAGCTGGAATGTTTCGAGTCTTCATTCGATTCATTTACACATGCTTTTCTTTGTGCAAGGGCAAAAGTTGGGAACGAGTCTTTCCCAATTCAAGGATGAAGTTCTCAAACTTGCTAAATCCACTTGCATATGCATGGGCAATCTACAGTCCCCATTCTTGGGAGTTTTCTCGCAAATCTGAACGTGCTTGTATAGTTCATTTCTTAAGAATACACATGAGTCTTTCATGAAACTACGCAAGTCATTGCTACATTCTGCATGTTTAAAAGGTGCTCACATATTGCAAAATTTCATGTATAGTTTTGTTTGTATCACTAATCTTCAACGGGGAAGAGTTATGATTAGGTAATCTGTTCTATTCTATGAAAATGATCATATTGAATGAGGAATGCTAGGACGATGAAAGGCAAGCCATCTTTATATACATCCTCCATATCAAACCCTAGTGAGTTGAGTGGAAAATTCCATGCTTACAAGGTAATGGGCTATCTCGCGAAAAGTATGACGACTAGAATGATGAGAGGCATTTATTTCCTCTATTATACATACTATAGATTACCCTTTAGTTAACCCATTTGAACGGAGAATTCATTTCCTACCCCTGTCAGGAACAATCCCACATTAGGGCAAATTCCCAAAAGAAGCTCAAGATGGTTAGAAGTTTCTTGCTTTCCCTTGCATCAATCTTCAAGCACATTTATTGCATGTGAATTTTGTGTTAGCTCAAGTGCTTTAGACATGATGAAGAGTGTTAGAGATACAAAAGGGTATAATGGTCTTTGGGTTATCTAGGGTTTGTATGTATATATATTGAGTTTTATCAGTAATAAAAATCAGACATTCTCTCTTTACATGGTATCAGAGCCTCCCTCTCACCACCGTCGACCACCGCCCACCACCCTCAATCACCGCCGGCGACAACAACTCGTCGGAACCCTGAAAACCTCTTAAATCCCGTCGGAACCTCCAGATCTACCTTTAGTTGATCCTCAGGCAATATCTGATCTTGATCTTCCTATTGCTCACCGCAAAGGTATACGTGCCTGCACTCAACACTCTATTGCAAACTTTGTCTCATATAATTGTGTCTTCTTCTTTTCAATCCTTTCTATCCACTGTTGATCAAAATCCTGTCCCCAAGTCTGTAGCTGAGGCATTACAAAGCCTTGGCTGGAGGACAGCTATGGAAGATGAATTAAAGGCATTACAGGTTAATGAAACTTGGGACTTGGTACCTCTTCCGTCAGGCAAAACTGCTATGGGTTGTCGATGGGTGTATACTGTGAAAGTTAATCCTAATGGTTCTCTTGCACGCCTGAAAGCAAGACTTGTTGCGAAAGGATATGCTCAGGTATATGGGGTTGATTATCTGGACACGTTTTCTCCTGTTGCTAAGCTTACGTCTGTACGTATTTTGATCTCTCTTGCGGCCACTTATAACTGGTCTTTGTTTTAACTTGATGTAAAGAATGCTTTCTTGCATGGTGCTCTTGATGAGGAGGTGTATATGGAGCAACCTCCCGGGTTTGTTGCTTAGGGGGAGTCTGGTGGATTGGTTTGCAAGTTAAAGAAGTCCCTATATGGTTTGAAGCAGTCTCCACGAGCATGGTTTGGATGATTCTCTGAAGTTTTACTCTTATTTGGACTATCTAGATGTGAAAATGATCATTCTTTCTTCTATAAGCGGTTAGGAAGAGGCATGTTGTTCTTGATTGTGTATGTTGATGATATTATTATCACAGGAGATGACTCTACTGGTATAACTGAATTAAAACTTTATCTTCAGCAACAATTTCAGACTAAGGACTTAGGAAAGTTGAAGTATTTCCTAGGAATTGAGGTGGCACAGTCAAAGAAGGGTATTGTCCTGTTACAGCAGAAGTATGTCCTGGATTTGCTCATTGAGACAGGAATGTTGGGATTAAAGCCTCTTGATTCACCTATGGAGCAAGGAGTCAAATTGGTAGCTAATGGAGGAGAAATTCTTGATAATCCTGAGAGATATAGAAGAGTGGTAGGTAAGCTGAATTATCTTATAGTTACTAGACCAGATATTGCCTTTCCAGTTAGTATGGTAAGTCAGTTTCTATCTTCCCCTCGTACATCTCACTGGGATGCAGTTATCCGAATTTTGAGATACTTGAAGAAAGCTCTAGGAAAAGGAATTGTTTATCAAAATCATGGTCATAGTACAGTTGAGGGATTCTCTGATGCTGATTGGACAAGATCTCCAGATGATAGAAGATCAACTACTGGCTACTGTATTTTGGTTGGAGGAAATCTAGTGTCGTGGAAAAGTAAGAAGCAGAGTGTTGTTGCTCGTTCCAGCGCAGAGTCAGAATATAGAGCCATGGCACAAGTGACATGTGAATTAATGTGAATTCAGCAGCTCCTAACTGAATTAAGCTTTAAAGCTTCAGCTCCTATGGTTTTATGGTGTGATAGCAAGGCAGCAATACATATATCCACTAATCCTATGTTTCATGAGAGAACTAAACACATTGAGGTTGACTGTCACTTTATTCGAGAAAAGCTTCAGAGTGGACAATTCTTCCTAGTTATATTAGGACTGGTGAACAACTTGCAGATATTTTTACTAAATCTTTGGGTAATGGGAGAATAGGATATATTTGTAACAAGCTGGGCATGATTGATATTTATGCTCCAGCTTGAAGGGGAGTGTTAGAGATACAAAAGGGTATAATGGTCTTTGGGTTATCTAGGGTTTGTTATGTATATATATTGAGTTTTATCGGTAATAAAAATCAGACATTCTCTCTTTACAAAGAGCATTTCTTCCATATCCCTACAAGCTTCAATCCCTTGCTTACCCCATTTGAGCGGAAGATTCATTTCTTAAAAATCCACTTGATAATCATCCCATGATGAAAGGTGAAAATCATCAACAGAAAAGAATGAATAATGAAGATTTGAAACGGCTTAAAGGAGAGAAGAAAGCCTTGGCAAAAAGAATGAATAATGAAGATTTGAAACGACTCAGAGGAGAGAAGAAAAATCTTTGAGGAAAGTACACAAGAAACATCTATCAAGTGGGGCTCTCTCTCTCTCTCTCTCTCAAAAGAAACTTCTAAAATTGTCAAATCCTCAGAAGGAACTTCTAAAATTGCCAAAGCAAAAATCAGCGACAAAAGTGTCAGAGATAGATAATCACCGATTCATTCATGATGTACCCTTTTGCTATGAATAAACCTTTCATTTTCGAGCCTACTTGAACCTACATTACAACCCATATCCAAAGCCTCTTCAATTTTAGGGCACTTGAGCTAACGTAGGATTTCAAATGTTGATAAATGTCACTCGAAGAAGTGCGAGCAGGATTGTTTTATCTCATGTCATAGGGCTCCTAACTTGTAAACCTGAGGTAACTGATGATATCTTTCCATTTCAAAGCCAAGTGACACTCATGAGTCTCATTTTGATAAACCTTTGACTAAGCCTACATTTCGGTTCTTGCGAAAACCTCTCAGATTGGTCTGGTCATTTGCGAGAGTACTTGGACCCTTGTCAAGCATGATGGTGATAGTTTTGAGTGATTCTCACACCCGTATCAGCGGTCAAGTCTTAAGAAGCCTTTTCATGAGAGGGAGTAAAAGTCCTTTTTGACTGAAAGTTTCTCACTCAATTTTGATCGAATTTATCAAAAGGATTAAATAGGTTTCCTTATCGACGAATTCCCTAGTGAAGTTTGGCAATGCAGACAGATTCATGAATTCTGTTACACTTACTATGAACCAGATGATATTATTTCTCATTACGTGTTTACCGAATGGAATAGGTAGCAACTATCTTTTTATATTCACCCATTTGGAACATGTGATATTTTGCTCATTTCGTGTTTATCGAGTGGATTAGGTAGCACATGTCTTTAATGTTCCTTCATTTGAAATAGGTGATATTGTTTCTCATTACGTATTTACCGAGTGGATTAGGTAGCACACATTTCTTCATTATTCATCAATGGGAACAGGTGATATTGTTTTTTATTACGTGTTTACTGAATGGAATAGATAGCACGCATCTCTTCATTATTCACCAATGGGAACAGGTGATAATGTTTCTCATTACGTTTTACCGAGTGGATTAGCTAGCACGAATCTCTTTTTGATTCACCAATGGGAACAGGTGATATTGTTCTTCATTTCGTGTTTATCAAGTGGATAAGTAATACATATCTTTCGAATATTCATCTTATATATTTATCTTTTGTGTTTGCTCAGGCATCACAAACCTATTTTATGTTTGCCGAGTGGATCAAGCGACATGATCTTCATATTTCGTGTTCATTGAGTGGATTAGATGTCACGACCCTTTTTCGTGTTCGCCGAGTGGATTAGGTGGCATGATTTTCATATTTTGTGTTCACCGAGTAGATTAGGTGTCACAACCCCCTTCGTGTTCACCGAGTCGATTAGATGTCACGACCCCTTTTTATGTTCATCGAGTGGATTATGCGACATGATCTTCATATTTTGTGTGTTCATTGAGTATATTAGGTGTCACAACCTCCTTTGTGTTCATCGAGTAAATTAGATGTCATGACCCCTTTTCATGTTCATCAAGTGGATTAGGTGGCACAACCCTTTTCATGTTCACCGAATGGATTTTGTGGTGTGATTCTTTTCATGATTGCCCAATGGTATAGCTAACATGCCCCTTTCAATAATTTCTTTTAATTATTTCAAATCATATCATGCGTTGTTTCGCATTTGTAGGAAACTATAGGTAATAAACAGGCCACTCAGTACTTTGAGAACCGTACCTCGAGTGGATTAGAAGGTCGGCGATCAAAGAAATTCATAGTATTACAAAGTATTTCGTAATTTGGGAGCTTTTATATGCGATCCGTATACAAGGCTATCGCTTCGCAGAAAGTGAAATGCATTAATGTGCGTTCCTTATTATCTACATTTTTGCATATCATGCATCATTTCCTTCTACATAGAAAATGGGATTAAAACTCAAAAAAGAAAAAATCATTCATCATCTGCATTGTTAAAATTTAGGTTCAATTTGGTCTTTAAGCGAAACCTCTGCGAGCCTCCACTCAAAGAGAGGCAGCTGTTGACACCTAAATTTTGATTTTTGATTTTCACATTGCACAAAATTGAGAATTAATTCTTACCAAAAATATTTCTCCATGCATTGCATAGTTATTTTTTCTGCATTGCATTTTGCATCAATAGATGATCGTTGATTGCTGGAAGACTTCCAGGTCGCACAGACAATGAGAAAAAGAACTATTGGAACACTAGGGTCCAGGAAGCCCAAATCGTCGAGATCGATCCAACTTCACTATTCGCAAAAGGAGCTGACGGTCCAACCTCATGTGAAGTCACAGCAGCTGGAATAAAGTGGAATAGAAGGTGAGGTTGCGGTATGTGCACTTTCGGCGATGGACAGAAGAAAAGCGAGAAATAATGAGTGGGGAGACGACATAAAATAGTGGGGAAAAAGGGTGATTGATAGAAAACACGTGGGGTCTCTTGGCTGAAAAAGAAACAAAAAGAACGAAGAGAGACAAAGATCCTCCATACTTAGTTCTTCCAGAATACATGTTTCTAGCTCTCCGAACAATTCCCCTAGCGAGTGGCAGAAACCTTGATATTTGACTATCACAGGCTGTTAAATATGTCTTGAATTTATAACATATTATTTGAGTGGGCCGTAGGCCCAACCCAGAGGAATTAGGTTTTTCCTTTTATGTTTTGAGACACAATATATATATTGTGATTAGGGTTTCATTGTATTCTGCACACTCCTTTTGAATATAGTGGAATTTTCGTTGTGCCTCGCCCGTGAACGTAGATCAATTTTGATCGAACCACGTAAATAAGTTAGAACCTAGAGCAAGAAATTGCATCTTTGTTGGATATGCTGATGGTGTAAATGGGTATCGTTTGTGGTGTCAGGAATCCAACTCGTATATGTTCATTATTAGTAGGGATGTTACTTTTAATGAAATGCTTATGCTTGATCAAAGAAAGGTTGTTGATGATCATTCAGGAAAGCCTGAGAGCAATATGAATAAGGTGGAGGTTCAGGTGGAGCTTCTAGAGAAAACCTCTCGAGATGATTTAAGCGAGCAAAGTGTTACTGTTGATTCAAGTTCAGATGAGGAAGCTGTAAATGAGGTGGAGCTACCATATTCTATTGCTACTGGCAGAGAAAAGAGGCAGACTCGACCTCTTCAAAAATATGGATACTCTGATCTGGTGGCTTATGCTCTCACGACAGCAGAAGGTATGGGTATTCATGAACCCTCTACTTATATTGAAGCTGTTACTTGCGTAGAATCAGAAAAATGGACTACTGTTATGGTTGAGGAACTTGAATCACTTCACAAGAACCAGACTTAGGACTTGGTACCGTTGCCTAAAGAAAAAAAGGCCATTGGATGTAAATGGGTCTTCAAGAAAAAGGAAGGAATTCCAGGTGTTGAAGATGCTAGATGCAAGACACGACTTGTAGCCAAAGGCTACAATCAAAAGGAGGGAATTGATTATACTGAGGTATTCTCTCCTGTGGTTAAGCACACTTCCATCCATGTGTTATTAGCTTTAGTTGCTAAATTTGATTTTGAGCTTGAGCAACTTGATGTGAAGACTGTTTTTTTGCATGGTGACCTTGATGAGGCTATTTATATGGCCCAGCCTGAGGGCTATAATGTAGAAGGCAAGGAAGACCATGTTTGCAGATTGAAGAAATCCTTGTACGATTTAAAGCAATCTCCAGGACAGTGGTATAAGAGATTTGATAGCTTTATGATAGGAAGTAGTTATCATAGGAACAACTATGATAGTTATGTCTACTTCAGGAAGGGTTCAGATGGATCCTTTGTCTATCTCCTCTTATACGTTGATGATATGCTCATTGCTGCAAAGAACATGTCAGATGTGTTGATCTTGAAGAAACGGCTCAGTGAGGAGTTCATGATGAAAGATCTGGGTCCTGCCAAGAAAATCTTAGGGATGGAAATTCGGAGGGATAGGAAAACAGAAAAATTATATCTATCGCAGAGGAACTATATTGAGAAGGTACTTGAGAAGTTTGGCATGCAGAACGCAAAACTTGTTATTACGCCATTAGCACCTCATTTTAGACTCTCAGCAAAATCTATTGACACTTGATTTTTAATTATTTTTTTATTTTAAAAAATTACTAGAAAATTCATAAAAATTCATAAAATTAAAAAATATCAACTTTGGGGACCTTGGCCAAACCTAGGGAACTAATTTTGACAAAAAAAAATGATTTTTCGTATTTTCAGTAGTTTCCGATATTTTTATTTTCGAAAATTCATAAATAAAATCAAGAAAAAATGAGAAAATTGCAAAATCAACTTTGGAAGCTTTGGCCAAGCTTAGGCAACCATTTTTGAGCAAAATATAATTTTTCGTATTTTTTTGTATTTTTCAAATATATTTTTTAGAAATTAGGAAAATATTTCATAAATAATAGCATTTGATGCCACAAAAATACATAAAAATAGTCAATATTATTCTTTTAAATCCCTTTTCATGTTGGCTATCGTAAATTTAAAAAATCCAATTCAGGGTTATGTATTCCTTCACGAGCATAATCTCGAATCGGGCCTAAAAAATTTCAATTTGAGTCAATTTATTTTCATTTTTCACTTTTAGGAGTTGTGACATTGTTCTCTAATATTCTAAATTTTCATCTTGGCACAATTATACCCAAAATGACCCAATTTTACAAAAAAGGCTTTAATTAAATTTTACATTATTTTCAGTAACAAGAAATGAGCTTAAATTTGACAAGCGGTGAATTGTGTCAAAAATTGGGAGGAGATTTGGACTTAAAGAAATATTTTTTCAGGGACTAAATTGTAAATAATTAAAATTCAGAGACTAGAGTGCAAATACCTAACTCTTGAAGGATTATTTTGCAAATAACAAAAAGAAGAGTTAGTGGAGAAATTAGAATAAAGAAGGGAAGATGGAGAAGAGGAGATGGAGAAGAGAAGATGGAGAAGAATGGATGGAGAAAATAAGATAAGAATAGAGAATGGAAGATGGAGAAGAGGAGATGGAGAAGAGAAGATAAAGAAAATAAGATGAGAATAGAGAAGGGAAGATGGAGATGAAGAAGAGTCAGTAGAATGGGAGATAGATATGGAGAAGGGAAGATGAATATGAAGAAGAGTTAGTGGAGAGATTAGAATGTGAGATAGAGATGAAGAAGAGAAGATGAAAATGAAGAATAGTTAGTGGAGAAATTAGAATGGGAGATAGAGTTAGTGGAAAAATTAGAATGAGAGATAGATGAGTGGGTTATAAAAGGAGGAAGAAGTGAGCTTAAGAGAAGATTTTTTGGAGAGAAAATTTTGAATGTTTGAGAGGGTTTTGGGAGATTGAAGAAAAATTTGAGAGAAAGAAAATATCAAAAAGAGAGAGAGAATTTTGAAGATGATGGGAGTTTAAAGCTAGAGGGTTATAATCATCAATTTCTTCATCGATCAACATAAATCAAAAATTCATCCCAGATTTGAAGCTAAGTGTCCCTCTACTCTCTTTGATTTTTTAGTATAAACTAGCTCAAATTTTCTACTATTCTCCCATTTTCCCATATTTGATTTCAGGCATGAACCAATTATATCCATCAAGCACTTCTCATAATGCCATTGAAGCTAAGTGCCTCTTTCATTGTTCTAATTTTTAATGTGAATTAAATCATATTTACTCCATTACTCCATTTCTCCCCATATTTTTATGTCAGGTGAAGGACAATTCTATATCAACGGTAAATTCCATGGAGATGCAAAGTTGGCCCAGACACGCTCCAAAATGCCATCAAATTCACAGCCGACTCATCGAGAGATTTTTTACTCGAATTGTCGAATCAATTCATTGTATCTATTTTAAGAAATTCAAACCCCAGAATGGAGAGGGCAAAGCCCATCTGCATTTAAATTCCTACAATTTAAATTCCTGCACCTTAAACCCCAAAGGGAAGAGCCAAGCCAATGCTAGGCCGCCCATTGGAGGTTTTTACTTACTGTTATTTAAATTCTAGTGCACCCTTAAATCCTAAAGGGAAGAGCCAAGCCAATGCTAAGCCGCCCATTGGAGGTTTTTAATTCATGCAATTTAATTCCAGTATCATTAAACCCCAAAGGGGAGAGCCAAGCCAATGCTAGGCCGCACATTGGAGGTCTTTATTTACTGTCATTGACTTCTTGCCGTGTAATTTTTAAATCATCGGACCCCAAAATGAGTAGGCTGTAACACTGCACAGAAGTCGTTAACACACTTCCTCTTGTGGCTTTAGAGAATTTTTTAACACTTCGAAAATACCAAAAAAAATATGTCATTCATGTGCATTTCACATAGTGTAGATCATGCATATTTTGCCATGCCGCATACGTGTTCGTATCGTCATTGATTCATGCACATTCTCAAGAAACTTTTCAAAAGAAAAACCTCAAGAATTAGGAAACGGGCCATTTCGACTGGCCAATCCTATTTTTGATGATTTTTCTTTCTGATATTTTCAAAATAACGATTTTGCCCTATATAGGCAAATTGTCTTGAAAAAAAATTCAGAAAACTCATAAAAACCTCAAAAATTAGGAAACGGGTTATTTCGACTGGCCAATCCTATTTTTGATGATTTATTCGTGTCTCGTCCGTATGTCACATTCGCATGTTCATGTACGTATGTCATGTTCGCATATCGTATTCGTGTGTCTTCGTATCTGCGTGTCGTATTCATACGTCCTCGTATCCGTATATCGTATAAGTACGTCTCGTGTCAGTCTGTCTATATTGGTATATTTACATCCGCATGCACATCCGTATTCGTATGTCTGCGTTCGTGTGCTGTATTTGCATATCCACGTTCGCATGTAACGTATGTTTACGTTTACATGTCATATTCGTATATCCATGCTCGCATATTCACGATTGCATGTATACATTCACATGTACACGTTTTGCTTATCCATGCACCCATTACCATCCATGCATCCCATCTAAAAAGTGAAAAATATAAAAAGAGATCACCCCAAATGAATTTTCATGAAATGGTACCGAAAGGGCGTTAGAGTAATCTAACGTAACCAAGTCCCCGAACTCATAATCTCTAGTTCGCAGAAATAAATTAGTTCTCCCGCTAATTTATTTAGGTTTCTAATCGACCTATTAAGAATGATTAGTGGCGACTCCAAAATTTAAAACCATTTGAACAAAAAACCAAAATCGCGATTTGGTAGAGCTTGGGAGAGCTCGAACTAGATTAGTTAATTTAATCAATTAATCTGGTAATCTATTAACCTAAAAAATGAATTTTAGGGTCGCGACAATGTCCCATACTCCAGTGCAGTTGGCAACTTGATGTATGCTATGGTATGTACTCGTCCCGACATTACTCATGCAGTTAGTATGATATGTAGATATATGGCTCACCCTGGAAAGGAGCATTGGCAGGCAGGAAAATGGATACTTAGGTATCTTAGAGGTTCCGCAGATTTGGGCTTGGTGTTTGATAGAAATAGTTCAAGTGGTACCTCAGTTGTAGGATTTGTGGATTCTGACTGTGCAGGTGATCTCAATAAAAGAAGATCTTTGACTGGCTATCTTTTCACGCTATCTGGCTCAGCTATTAGTTGGAGGTCAACCTTACAGTCGACAATCACTTTGTCTTCTACGGAGGTAGAGTATATGGCAGCAGCAGAAGCAGTGAAAGAAGCTATCTAGTTAAGGAATCTTGTTCAAGAGCTTGGGCTCCAGCAGGAAGACAATTCAGTTTCTTTTGTGATAATCAGAGTGCTATACACTTAGTTAAAAATCAAACATATCATGAAAGGACTAAGCACATTGATGTCGGATATCACTTTATTCGAGAGGCAGTTGCTGAGAGAATTATGATGGTAAAGAAGATTGGCACTGCTGACAATCCTGCTGATATGTTGACCAAGTCAATCCCCGCCAACATGTTTAGGCATTGCTTAAACTTGATTGGCATGCTTGTTTGAGGTTTGCCCCCTTTCTGGGGTTTGGTGGCGAGGTGAATGAAATTCTACCTTTTGTTTAAAGAGGACATATTCTTTCCTTTGTTACATCCCTTATTTCCTACACCAAGTTAGCTCACGTAGGTTTAGGGATGCCGGAAGAACATGTTCAGCTTCTTGACTTATTAAATTCAAGTCAAGGTGGAGAATTGTTAAATATGTCTTGAATTTATGACATATTATTTGAGTAGGCCGTAGGCCCAACCCAGAGGAATTAGGTTTTTCCTTTTATGTTTTGAGATACAATATATATATTGTGATTAGGGTTTCATTGTATTCTGCACACTCCTTTTGAATATAGTGGAATTTTCGTTGTGCCTCGCCCGTGGACGTAGATCAATTTTGATCGAACCACGTAAATCTCTGTGTTCCACTTTTGTTCTTCATTTTATTTCCGCAACGCAGGCAACATGGTATAGAGATAAGGGTTGCTAGAATTTTCAATACCTATGGCCCTCGAATGAACATTGACGGTAGTCGACTTGTGAGGAATTTCATAGACCAAGCTACGCGTGGTGAGCCGCTGACTGTTCAATCTCCTGGAACATAAACACGAAGCTTTTGTTATGTTTCCGACATGGTCAATGGCCTCATTCCGCTTATGGAAGGAGAGAATACTGGGCCAATTAACATTGGAAATCCAGGTGAATTTACAATGATTGAGCTTGCTGAGACTGTTAAGGAGCTCACTAATCTTGATGTGGATATCACAATGGTGGAGAACACTCTGGATGATTTGTGCCAGAGGAAACCGAACATCACAAAAGCCAAGGAGTTGCTTGGATGGGAACCCAAGGTCAAGCTGCAAGATGGCCTTCCACTGATGGAGGACGATTTCCGACAGAGGCTTGGTAAACCCAGAAAAAATTGAACCTTTCTGGCTAAAATAATGGAATTTCATGGGTGAAATGTGAAGACAACAGAGAAATGCAAATTCTTTAGCTAGACATCATATCATCATAATCTCTTCATATGAGCGTGAGGCCCGGATCGGAAGTGGACGACACTCGATGGATGGTTGGTAGAGAAAAAGGAGTCAAAGGCTTCTTAAGTGGAACGGAAAAAAGTGGGGGGCAACATCATGGAAAGAAAAGAAAAGGAGAGAAATAGAAAGGAGGATCCCGGGAAGAAAATTGGGGGGGGGGGGGGGGGGGGGGGTGTTGCTTTTGAGCCTCATGGTCTCACAAAGTGGAGCAATACCTTCAAAAACTTGCAGTCCACTGAAAAATTCATCAGAGCTCAAGAAGTACCTAAGAATACTGTACACAGAAGTTGTTCAGTACAACGATCCATTCATACAACCATTGAAACTTATGTGTAACGCCATTGATGGAGCTTCTCCAAGAAATGGCCTTCTACGGAAGATCTTTGCAGGCCTTATTGCCAACAATGCCAACTTAATATGCTACGTCAATTCACCCACTTTTGCTACGTTAGCTCAAACACTTTAGGGGGTTGCAGTAAATCCAGTCCAAGCCTCCCAACCTCAGTTTCAAGGACGCAAGCGAGTGCAAGCGAGCATGAGAGAAGGTCTTCAACCAGTTCGACGCCAATGTTGATAGCAAGATTTCCCCCGCTGAGCTCTCCGGCATCCTCTCCACCATCGGATCGGACCATTCACCCTACCCTTCTCCATCGACACTTCTCTGCGATTGCAGCCGAGCCGACGCAGAGATGAAGACACACCTGTCGTCGGAGACGATGGACATCCCCGACGGGGTGAACATCAAGGTCAATGTGAAAGTCATCGAGGTGGAGGGGCCTCGAGGCAAGCTCACCCGCAACTTCAAGCACCTCAACCTCAACTTCCAGCTCATCAAAGAAGAGTCTACCGGCCAGCGGAAGCTCAAGATCGAGGCATGGCTCGGCACCCGCAAGACCTCCGCCACCATCCGCACCACCCTCACCCACATCAAGAATCTCATCACCAGCATCATTAAGGGGTACTGCTACAAGATGCGCTTCGTCTACGCCCACTTCCCCATCAACGCTAGTAAAGCTAACTCCAGCAATTCCATTAAGATCCATAACTTCCTCGGCGAGAAGAAGGTGAGAAAGGTTAATATACTTGAGGGAGTGACAGTTGTTCATTCTGAGAAGGTCAAGGTCATATGGGGATATGAGCGATAATGTGGCTGTAAAAGAAGGTAAAGAAGATAGAAGGGTAGTGAATCCATTGAGGGAAATGAAGCCAGAAATTTTTTTTTTTTTTTTGAAAAAATGGGTCACTTGCAGAGGCTATTGGATCGGTTCTTGGCATGTAGGCCATTTGGTTTGGCAAAGAATAGTAGGCTGGTCTTAGTTGCATCGTACCCTATTGCGAAGGAGAGTTTTCAGGGGTGGCAAGATTAATCAAGTATCCTGAAGTGCAAAGGATTACCAGTAAGTTGTTGGAGACACTAGAGGAGTTTGTGAGGGATAACACAAGAGAGCTCTACCCTTGGAGAGCAAAGGGAGAGGTTGGTCAAAAAGAAAAGGTGAGGAGAGCAAAAGATGGTCTTCTTCTCTGGGGGAAGTCACCAAACCAAAAAAAAAAAAAAAAAAAAAACTGCTCTCGTTTGAGCTGAACCACTGGTCGTTTAAGACAAAGGACGCCTACCAACAAATCAGTTTTCTCCAAATCGAAGCTAAGAAGCCCCCTAAGCAGTCCAAGAACCACTGAGTATCACTTGTACATGCGAACCTCCATTCGAGGAGTTTCCCGGGCCGTTTGGTCCAAAGCGCAAAGCTTGATCAAGTTTCGGTACGAATCATAATCGGAAAGCAATTTCAGGTATTTCCTAACTTGAAACTTGGGATATTCACTTGCTTATTTTGAAGATTGCATCGTCATTTAGAGAGGATATTATATCTTAAAACATTTAGACTTAGGACCAAAGATTTCCCAGATAATTTTAGGACTTAATTCAAATTATTTCCTAGACATTTAGGACAATCTTTGTTTAAGATAGTTTTAATTTCATTAATAATTAATTCCGAAATTCATTAAACAAAATACCAAAAATATCTTGTGCATCTACATTCATATAAGAATATTCCATGTCATGCATTTAGATAATGTGTTTTATTTTATATGCACGTCATATAGGTTAGAACCATAATCATCATATCATATAGTTTTCTATGCGATATCACTAATTCTATGTCACATCATTCGCGTGTTACATAATTACCGTATCATTATATTACGTAATCCACATGCATGCCATGTCGTTTGCTACGTCATCTAGAACACCGCATCATCGTATAGCCATGTCCTCATTCACATGTATAGGTTCATTAATCTGGCTTACATGTTTAAGTCATTTATCCTAATGTTGCGTGTCACTTAGGTTATATTCATGACATTTTCACATGTTGTCCAAACTAAGTTAATTTAATCAATTTGCTTGTCATCAAATTAGAGTTGCATTGTGGTCTTAGTTAGTCTCATTTTTGCATGTCATTAGAGTTGGGACATTTTAATAAATGTTTGCATGTTGTTTCATATCATCTTAGAGTAATTGCATATGTGTCACATTTCATATGCATCTTCACTTAAATAAAAAGAAAAAAAAAACAACAACAAAAATTCACCTTTGAGTTTTAACTCAGAATTCATCAAAAATTGCCAGATTAAATATTTTTCATGAAAATGGTACCGAAAGAGCGTTGTTAGAAATATTAGCGTAACCAAGTCCCAGGACTCACCGATCTCTAGTTTATAGGAATAAAGTATTCCCCTCGATACTTTATTTGGGTGTCTAATCAGGCTATCATAAAATGATTAGTAGCGACTTTAAGTTAAAAATATTTGCATGTTAAACATTGAACCTAAGTTGCGATTTGGTAGAGCTTGGGAGAGCTCGAACTAAGTTAATTAATTAGATTAATTAACTTGGTAATCTATTAATCTAAAATTCGAAAAGCCTAATATTTTTAGGGTCGCGACATGAACGTAATTGAAAAGGAAAGAAAGACGAAGAGACTCACGTTAGTTTAACCTCAATCGGAGTAGCAACGGCTCCGAAATCGACGAAAAACCGCCAGTACAGAAAGCTGGAAATCTGCCTATGCAGGGTCCAGTTTTGTCTCTATTTGAGAGGGTTCCAGGGCTGATCTAGAGCTAATTTTCAATGGAGAACTTCTAGAGAAAGAGGTGAATATGAGTTTAAAAGGGCATATCAAATTGATGACGTTTAGGTAGCAAAATGGGTGGCAATTCCTCCGGCGAACAAAATCGAGAAAGAAAATGAGAGAGAGAGAGAGAGAGAGAGAGAGAGAGAGAGAGAGAGAGAGGTGAATATGAGTTTAAAAGGGCATATCAAATTGATGACGTTTAGGTAGCAAAATGGGTGGCGATTCCTCCGGCGAACAAAATCGAGAAAGAAAATGAGAGAGAGAGAGAGAGAGAGAGAGAGAGAGAGAGAGAGAGAGAGAGAGAGAGAGAGAGAGAGCTTGGCTGGCTAAATAATGGAGGAGTGAGAAAAATATCTTTAATTATTGGTAGGCATTATTCATCAGTTGACAAGTCAAAAAGTTTGACTGACAGTGACCAGTGGTTGATTGACGCGATTGATGTGATTAACAATGACTGATGTGATTAATTTGATGACTGACACATTTTACGAGGCAAATTTCTAGCGATCAGCTAATTTTTGGACTGGTTGGGGCTCAAGTACGAACAATCGCAGACACAAGATTTTCTAAGATTAGAATTCTAATCTCACTAAAAATTCTATCATCACAAATCTAGAAGTCTATCACAAACCAGGGGCCAAAAAGGTCTTTTCTAGACTTCCAATACTTATCCAGTTTATTGAAGCAAAACGGTCAACTACGAAACCAAGGGATGTGTCATCTAATATTTGTCTCTTAATCCTTGAAAATCTAATATTATTTATCTTACAAATGACCCAAATTCGGGATATCACGAAGGTATCCTTCGAATTTTTTACACTTTACAAACTTTAGTGATCCAAATGAAATTTCACAATATTGTCCAAAAATCTAGATGGATTATTAATCATTTTAATATCCAAATCTTATCAATTAATGTGAAAATTCTGGATGTCACAATATCAAATAATTGAGTTGCAGAAAAAAAGGCCTTCATGTGCTCAAAATATAAGCAAAATGGACTTTCACGATATCTTATTGTATTGTTTTTCATGTGTTCCACTAAATGGGAAAAATGAAGAACTTGCGTTAAATAGGCTTAATTCATTGAAAAAGCATCAAGTTTATTTTGTGCCCCAATTCTGATCCCAACTTTCGTTTGTCTCATAGAAAAACACATACTTTAGCTTGGGTTCCAATTTTGGCCCAACTCTTTTCATCTCATTAAAAAAAAAAAAACACAACTTTTATGTCAGGTCCCAATTTTGGCGCAAATCTTTTTTTTCTCTCTCTCATCGAACTTACTGATTTTCAGTTGGTATCCAAATCTGGTCCCTGCCTAGTTTCTGCCAAGTACATATGGAATAATATGTCGAATCTTTAACGGCATCATTAGATGGAAACTTGATGGGGTTAAAATCTGAGTATCGAATGAAAAATGATGAGTTAGTGCTTTTTAAAGGGATTGAGCCTGAAATAGCATAACAATGAAATTTTTTTTTATTTGTAGGTTTCCATCTTGAAAAATCTTTTTTCCTTTGTAAATCCAAGAGTTCCCCCCCATACATGGTTGTTATAGATGCAAAGTATTTGCCACCATACCAAACATGTTCATATGAAAAAAAAAATAGAAGCAATTCCAACAAAAGAACTGCTAATATAGAAGTTAGATCGTAACAGAGATACAAACATCACAAATGGAGGAATTGTTATCCGATCCTGACAAGGAAAATATGTTCTCTACCAAACAGCAAGGAGAGTAGGAGTTACCATCAATGTCCAATATAATAATATTTGCGAGAAAGTTGCAATTCTTTTATGGTAATATATATTGAATTTATCCTGGATTTTACCAAGTTTAGATTTTGCTGGACTCCCTGTAAATGGAAGCATATATGTATCTAAATGGACCAGGTTTACTTAAGTAGATTGTTTCTCAACTAGTGTGTGAAAGAATATAAAAGGAAGTATATCAGTGACATTTCTTTCTACAACCTCCATTTTTTTGATGCGGCAAAATTGGAAAGTCAATAATTGGTATCTTTTTTATTGGCTAAAAAATCTCGGAATCATGAAAAATTACAGCAATCACATCGTAGATCTTGCCATGCTGCTTCAATAGGATAACAAGGAAAGAAATCCATGTTCTTGTTTTTAGTGTTGTCGAGAAATACTTAAGTATATGTGAAATGAACTTTCGAGAAAATTGCTTGCTTTGCATAGTTGTATATTGGCAGGAAATATGTTGGTTTACAGGATATTGATTCCTCACACATTACTTTCAGTATAGTCACGGAAACCGGGGAAGATTAGACAAACGCAAACGACACAATCAACAAATTAAGAGTGGAAAAGTAAAACCAACACAGATTTTTGCGACAAGTTGTCCATTTTAGATGAAATTCTAGAGATTACAATTACTCAAATCATACAACTCTCAAATGTTTCCTCAATTACACCTGAAAAGAGAGCCACGATATCTGATGAAAGAGAAAAAGATAATCACACCCGTAGTCCTACAAATTTGTCTCAATATTTAATGTAGCCTCTGAATAATATTTTTTTTTTGTCTAATCTAGTCCCTGGTTCAAAAATCCGCTCAATTTCCTTCGATAAATAAATCTAGCGCCGTTCACTAATGTGGACCCAATCTTTACTAACTTGCCTTAGATTGCCACCACGCTCCTTTTCTAGCAATTTATGTCTCAGGACTTTTTCTGAAGTAATCTGTTACGCCTCAAGAGTACATCAAAAGGAAAAATAAATTATATGGTAAGGTATATCATACCTAACCCTTTCCAATTTTCGAATTCTAGCGAATTACCTAATCCTTCCAATTCTTATGATTTACCCAACCTTCCATCTCAGTATTACCTAACCCTTCCAATTTGCCAGTATAGCTATTGGTTTGACGCCAAGGTCAAGCCTAAGTGGCCTATATAAACAATCCCTCATGACACTAATTTCATTAGAAAAGACAGCTCGCACTGAAGTAAGAATCCCCCTCTTTTTCATTCTTTGGCTTTTCCATAATCAAATCCCTTCTTGCAGTCTCCACGTGAGATGGAATCTTCTTAGCTTAAACTCCGATATAGGATCCTCAAAGACCCTTTTCTGTTGCACTAGCGGCAGGAAACAGAGAGGCCGTCAAGAGGGGTAGTTCCGAGGACGAAAGGGCTCCACCGAATGCGGTTTGGGAGGTATGTGATTGAGCTCTACTCAGTTTACTATCAATTACCTCTATGTTCATACGAAGAAGAGAGAATTATCATCTTTTATGTGTATAACAAAGCCCTCACCATTCATACAAATGAGCAGCCTTTGCAGATATAAATGGCGCTCGCCGAGGAGGCACCCAAAGTAGCCCACACCGAAACTCTCGTTCTCTCGTCCAATTTCACGGGCGAGAGATTGAAGGATCATAACGAGGAGCGGAGCCTTCATCAACGGGTAGGCAAAACATGCGGCCTAATCCTTGCAAGAGGAGTAGAAAGGCTAACCCTCAAGACTTGCGCTCTATACGGGAAGAACTGAGCTCCTCAACTCGAACGACCTCGAACTTTGCATATCCAACATCAACAACAACATGAACACAAAGACAACAACAATGACGACAAACAACGACCAGAATGGCAAGAATGACGACACAACAACAGCAACAAACAGAAACTACAGCAGCAGCAATAGCAACCGCCACAGCAACGGTAGCAAAAACAGCAGGAACAACACAAGCGGCGGTGGTGACAGCAACAACAACAACAGCAACAATTGTCGAACACAGAAGTTTGTCTGAGTTTACCCAGAAAGGGACCAAGCGGCGACCGCGAACTTTGCACGCCCAATATCAACATCACATACACAGCTACCACAACAACAACAACAATAACAGCAACAGCAGTAGCAACAGAAGCGACAACAATGACGAAACACAAAAATCTGAGCTCACCCAGGTAGAGACCCAGCAACAGCATGCCTATAGAAAATCCTGCGCATCTCCAATCAGCCGTGTCACCGCATGATGTGGCGTACGTACAAATTCTGCAAAGAGAGAAAGGCATTTTTTTGCGGATTCGGGAAGCGATAAGGCATGAGATGGATGGATTCCGATGCTCAGTCACCATGCTACAATCACAACTAAGACAGCGCCAAACGGAGACCAGAGTCCGTCAAGGAGGGAGGATGAAACTTCGAAAAGAAAGCTCCCGGGGATTGCTAACTTAACAACACATTATTGCCGGAGCAATGACATTTTATTCTTGTTAGGATTCAGCGCACAATCAAGTCGAAATAAAATGTAAAGCGAGAAAGAGAAATCGAGATATTATATTTTATCATAGTACTCTTAAACTATGGCAACGTCCAGTAATTAATACCCTGCACTTCTTATTACATCACTCAATTATAAATAAAAAAGAATATATATATAGCAGTAGATATTCATAAGTCTAAGCCCAAATTACCAATGAAAAAATATGGGCTTAAATCGTAAAAACCCTCTTGTGTCCAGAGGGCTGCCTCCTTGAGACTCCTGTCAAGACCCGTGTGCTTTCCTATTGCAAGAGAGTATAAACCACACCTCAGCATTATATGGGAGTTCTCTATAAGTTTTCGACCTGTGTTTTTTTCAATATATTGATGTTGGTATTTCTGCATGGCAATAGTGATGGGAACGTTGAACATAGACGTAGATTGCAAGCCATTACATATAGAGTGAGAGATCTTGGTATATGTTTATTACTGGATTTGGTGACCAAAGTTTTAGAGTGACGGATTTGTTATGGAGAGATGAGGGTATGCTCTCAGCTACAGATAGTGTTTTGTTTATTTGCTTTATAGCTTTTTCTTTGTTCAGAAATTGTTTGGAATTTATTAGACTTGGAATATGTAACTTTCGAACAATTATTATGATGTATGAATGGCATCTTTTGACCAAACAAAAAAAATAGGTATTTTGGTATGGATCGGATTGAATAGGGGCTTTAATTTATGAATAGCCTTTCTCATTTCATGCGCTTTCAATGAGCCATGTGGATAGGCTCGTTTCTAACTGTAATTTTGTGTCAATTTGGTGTTATCACTCACATTTGATAAGTTAAAATTGAAAGGCTCATCTTTGCTCTGTTTTGTTGTTAGTTTCTGTGTACTCCTGATGTGAATATTTATGTGGTGCTACTATTTGTAATCGTCATAAGAGGAAGTGTACAAATGTGATTATGTAATCTAGTGAAAAGGCGGTAGTTGCTAATTGTAATTTTTCTTGGTGATTATTAGTGGATTTTAGCTTTACAATGGCCGTTAGAATTGAGTGAACTAAGGGTGAGTGGTTCCAGTTCTGTCCAATTCTACTCAAGAATTAAGAACCAGAACCAACTCCTGGTTCCCAAATTCGGAACCATGGACAGGACTAACGGTCTTAGGAATCGGATAGCACCGCGATCGGTCCCGTCAAGTTCGCACGTGTGATCCAATGGGACCAATAACCTATCCAATGATGGAAAAAAAATCATATTGACTAATAGTACAGCTCTATCAGCAAATGATATGTGCCAAATTCCTGACAGAAAATCCATAGATCAGCTCATAAACTGCAGCAATGTCTCATGTATAAATGTGCGTCAGTAAAAATTTTCACCTTGATTCTGATTCTGTTTCGAAGTGGCTACATGAAATTATCAAAACTTCTATCACAAGCAAATACTGATCGCAAATTAACAGAAATGGCCATTAGCATAGAAAGAGAAACAAGCACACTTGTACCTCTAGGGAAGACCATTGATTTTGTTTAAAAAATTAAATAAATAAATAAGTAATATCGACCAGTCTGGTCTTGTATCCCTAAAATCGAGAACCGAATCACTCGGTCATTGGTTCCAATTTTAAGGATCGAGAACTGGGCTGATGACCTCTGGAACTTGGACTTGGACCATTGATTCGATTGGCTCATTCCTAGAGTGAACCTAGGGTTGGGATAAAGCTAAAGTTGGCATATTTAGGCTAATGAATTACTAAGTCAATTGATTATTTAACTTAGCTTGGACTCTTCCAAGTTCTAGCAAATCGTCACTTACCGTTTAAGGATTAACATGCAAAAGATTTTCAATTTAGAGTAGCCACTAATTGATTATGATAGGTTGATTTAACACCTAAAAAAAATTTAGGGAGGAATACTTTATTTTTGTGAACTAGAGATTATGAGTTTGGGGACTTGTTTACGCTAATATTTCTATTAACGCCCTTTTCGTACATTTTCACTCTTAAAGAAAACATTTAACCAGATAGCTTGGATTGATTGTAAACTAAAGTCCTAACATGTGAGGTGATTATGCGAATGTGCAAACAATATATAACACCCAAATTTAGCGAACCATCCGATCATCGATTCCAATTTTAAGGATCGAAAATTGGATCTCTGGCCTCTGGAATTAGGAGCCGGACCACCAATTTGATCTCGTTGGTTCGATTTGCTCACCCTAGATTGAATGTAGGCTTGAGATAAAGCCAAATCACTACATATTTGCGTCACAACCTAAAATTTGGCATATTTAGGCTAATAGATTACTAAGTCAATAAATTAATTAACTTAGTTCGAACTCTCCCAAGTTCTACCAGATCACAACTTAGGATTTAATGATTTATATGAAAAATATTTTCAATTTGGAGTCGCCACTAATTTATTATAGTAGGTTGATTAAACACCTAAATAAAGTTTAGAGAGAAATATTTTGTTTTTATGAACTAGAAATTATAAGCTCGGGACTTGATTACACTAATATTTCTATTAACTCCCTTTTGGTACTTTTTTATTTTTAAAGTAAAGATTTGAGTAGGTAGCTTGGATTGATTTTAAATTAAAGTCCTTACATGTGAGGTAATCATGCGAATGTGCAAACATTATATAGCACCCAATAATCAAAGCATTAAATAAATTGCAAGGATAGGGAAAGAGGAAACATACCTGGACGCTACAGCCTAATCCCTAGCGCAAGACACAACTAATGCGACATTTTTGTGTGTGTGTGTTTTTACTTATTTAATTGACGAATGCAAATGCATGAAATGCAATTATGCAATTACTCCAAATGACATGAAATGGCTTGCAAGGTATTTATTTAAATGACCTAACTCTAATGACATGCAAAATAAAATTGATTAGAAGGACATGCAATTCTAATTGAATGAGCTTACCCTAAATGACGTGCAAAACATTTATTTAAATGTCTTAAATATGAAACTAAATTAATGAACCTAGGCATCCTGGCTGTATCGATGAACATGGACATGATTCTAGATGACATTCAAATGTGAAATGACATTTATGTATTCTAAAATGCATGTGCTAACCTATATGCAAGATATATAGTGTCCTAGACTATACGATACGCACAAGAACCAGATATTTTTGGTATTTTTATTAAATTCGAAATCTGGCATTAAAGCTATTAAAATGACCTAAATGAAGATTATCCTAAACTATTAGGAATTAATTTGAATTAAAGCCTAAAACTATTTTGAAAATCTTTAACTCTAATTCTGAAAATTCTAATATATGCAAATGCTATCTATATGCGAATTATTTAGAATGCAATCTAACCTAGGATATAATCTATAAATAATCTAATCAATTATGAATGATTGGGTATGAGATCATGGAAATGTACATTATCCTTAAATAATGAAGAGACAACAAAAAAAAATGCATTCATTTTTTATGAAATATTTCTTGAGTAAGATTTAAGTTAGGGTTGATCGACCAAGTATTCCATTTATCTTAGAGTGCTTTCTAGGGAAGACATTTTGAGTCTTCGATGTATACATAGAAAAAGCTGTGCACAATGAAAAATGCAAGCATCTCACCAATGCAATCTAATCCTATGAGATATGATTTCTAAAAAATCAAATCTTTCTAATGAATTCAAACTTGTTGGATGAGATTTCTAAGAAATCTGATCTTACTACCTAATTTAGACTATGTGATTTTTTTATTTTTTATTTTTTTAGGGAACAATATGATTAAACGTGGAAATTAGATATGCCAACCAAACATGCGGGATTTTTTTTTTATGAAAAATAATATCTAACCCAAATTGACCAGTGAAACCGACGGATTGAACTCAAGTGATTGTGGGTTGTATTGTGCAATTTTCCTTGCCGTTTGAGCGCGTTGTCGTTAAGGAAATTTTCCTTAATTTGAGGTAGTTTTCTAATCTTCTGAAAAATATTATGTGGGATATTCCACAATATCAGGTTTCTTAATCTAACTCAGCGGATCGAGACAGGAATGGTGGATCTTGCCGGCAATGTTCACTCCGATGGTCGATACGAAACGAGAAGACCACGGGATAATTGCAAGAACACACCAAGAAGCCAAAACTGGTCGTGGTGAGAAACTCACTGGAGAGACCTGCAACAGACACCAAGCAGCCAAGATGTAATCTGAAATTTTTTTATGGCTTGTTGGTGTTGTTGGCAATGTGGGAGCAGCGGCTGGAGAGGGCCGCTTCACGGTATGTCCCCGGATGGGAGCTACATCTGAATTGGCGAGAATAGAGGCTCGCTGGATAGTCGATAGTACCGTGCTTCCACCAGGGAACCTGCAAGAAAATACTTTGGCACCGGTGTGATGAACCAACGAAGTTGATTTCCAAGATGAGATTCACAACTCCGGAATTCTGGCTTGATTACATGCTGAGCTCAAGATGCAAGGGGAGCAGCTTCGTCGACCGCATCAATGAGATCGGAGCTTCACCGTTGAGAGACCTCAGGACTGGTCATGGAATATACTTTTTCTAAAGATAAAGACACGAAAAGATAGAATAGTTCTTACTTCTTATTATGGGCTTTTTTCGAAATTAGGTTTAAAAAAAGTTATTTACCAAATTAGGGTAAAAAAAATTAATTACCAAATTTGGGTTCGTGCGGCATTTAAAATACCGCACGGGCCCCGTGTGGCACTCACAATGCCGCACGGGCTCGAGTGGCGGCCCACAGCCCGTGCACGGCCCACAGAGACACATGGGCCCCAATTTTTTTTATTTTCATTTTTACTTTTTTACAATTTTTTACAATATTTATATAATTTTTTTTTCCTTTTGTAGCTTATTTTTATAACATAATTATCAATAATTAGTTGAAAGAATTTGTTAATATGTATGTAATTATTTTCTAAAGTATGTAAATAAATTAATTAAAAATATTCACGATGCCGGTGCGATAGCATTTTTTATTTTGTTTTTTGTACATGTCTTTTTATTTATTATGTAAATAATTAATAAAAAAATATTCACGTAAATATAAAAATATTCACGTAAATATAATTCTGAATTAATTTTTGATAATTATGTTATAAAAATAAGGTTAAAAAAACTATATTTATAAAATTATAAAAAAAAAACACGTAAAAATAAGAAATTAATAATAAAAAAAGCCACACCAACCACGTGAATTTTTTTATCAATTATTTACATAATAAAGAATTAATTGCATATTATATTTATAAAATTATAAAAAAAAACACGTAAAAATGAGAAATTAATAATAAAAAAGCCACACCAACCACGTGAATATTTTTTTATCAATTATTTACATAATAAAGAATTAATTGCATACATCTTAATAAATTTTTTAATTAATTATTGATAATTATGTTATACAAATATGCTTCAATAGGAAAAGAAATTATTTTTAAAATTTTATATAAATATAAAATTATAAAAACACATACAAAAATGAAATAAAAAATGCTACCGCACTGATCTCGTGAATATTTTGAATTAATTTATTTACATACTATATAAAATAATTACTGATGATTATGTTATAAAAATAAGCTACAAAAGAAAAAAAATTGTATTTTCAAAATTATATAAATATTATAAAAAAATAAAAAATAAAAATAAAAAAATCAGGCCCTATGCGCACTTCTTTGAAGTGTGCACAGACCGTATGGCATTTAAAATGCCGCACAAGCTTGCACAACACTCTACAGTGCCGCACGGGCCTGGGCCGTACTTGTATAGTGCCACACGAGCCGCACGTGGCACTATACAGGTGCCGTGCACAAGGCCATGCGGCATTTTAAATGCCGCACGAACCCTAATCTTGTAAATAATTCTTCTTACCCTAATTTGATAAATAATTTTTTTTAGACCTAATTTCAAAAAAAAGCCCTCTTATTATTCTGGATCAACAACGACCGCAGCTTCATCGGGCTATCAAATCACAGTTGTGGATAGTAGCGCACGTAGAGGACGATGGCCAATCAAGGGGTTTAGCCAGGTATGGTTCTCGGTCGAACCCACCCTCTCTCTCTCTCTCTCTCTCTCTCTCTCTCTCTCTCTCTCTCTCTCTCTCTCTCTCTCTCTCTCTCTCTCTCTCTCTCTCTCTCTCTCTCTCTCTCTCTCTCTCTGTAATGTGTTTTTCTTAGGCTAATACCGAAAAAATCCCAACTTTAGTATTCACGTTTAGCTATTTTTTGGGCTGTTGAGTATCTTGTCTCAAGTGGCTCTTTATATCTCAACAATCTATAGGGAAAAAACAGCAGAAGAAAAGTTGTGGAGTTTTTTCATGTCAACTTTGTCAAGATGTAATTCATTTGCACAACATGAAAATGTCACGTATGATTAACTAATAACATTATTGATATAAGGCTAACGGTGGTAGCATTGGAATAAAAATACAAGTTTGAGGGTTTTATGAGACAAAAAAAATGGATATATTTGGGATAGATACTAAAGTTGGAGGTTTTTTTGTTATTAGGCAAGTAAAATTAGGACGAAAACAAACGTTTGAGATTCTTTTTTGAGATAAAAAATAGTTTTGAATGTGATTGGGATAAATGTTAAAGTTGTGGTTTTTTTTTTTTGGTATTGGACCTATTTTTCTCTAAAAGTCTCCCTTTTTAAGGTGTAAGGAACCCAAGGAAGAAAAATTTCGTCTTATTTATTTATTTATTTATTTTTCTGTTTCTCTGAATACTCTCTCTCTAACTCTCTTTCTCGTGAGAAGCGTAGCTATGTGTTCTGTGAATGTCCTCCCCCTAATCTCACGTATGTTGCACTCTCTTTCTCGGGAACTGCTCAAAATTCTTGTCCTCATGCTGACCAAATATTTGGCAAAGCTATCAATCTATTTTTTTATTATTAATTCTTAAGCATACACTCCCATCTGAAATCTTCCCTTGCCGTGAATGTGTTCATTCTCCGTAAATTTTGGCGTTCATAATGTTCATGGCCAAATTGTCTTTCGCTCCGGCTTTAGTCCACTTTGTCAACTAAGTTCAAAAATGAATTATATCCGCCACTACCACTCCAATTAGATGCAAGGATAAATGAAACGATAAATGCACATATTGTTAGAATTATTCTAATGTGGCCTACATTAATTGAAATTAATGTATAGGTTGGTCTATTAAAGTACGATATATATTCTTAATAAAGTTATGATACCGGCTAACTAATGTGGGCGTAGTTAGGCCTGATTGGGATGAGAGGATCTGCACCAAACCTCTGTAAAAGGCACAAGAACCCCCTAGCCATTTGTCTTAGAAAATTCTAAACATACCTTTTCATTCAGACAACGGTTGTCTCATCGGCCAACGATAATCCAAAGGGAATAGAAGGGAAGGCTTGCTTCGAGAATCTTCGTCAATTCGCTACAAGTCCACAATGGATTCTAAACCAAGTTTGCATTAATCCTCTTTCCTCAATTCATGTACTGTGTTTCTCATTCATGACCTAACATTTGGTTTAGAGCAAGGTTAACCGGGAATGGAAACCATTCCGTTTTGACATGTTTTCGACATTTTCTTCTAAGGAAATTTATTTTTAATTACATATTCGGAATAGTCGTATCGATACAAAAAAAAAAAAAGAGTGATTGCATGTATTTGACAGTGGTCGAGAACCACTATACGTGCCCCCGCACTCCAAGGCGGATTCGACGCATGACGAGTACTGGCATACGTTACTATTTATGCATGTTTTGTTTATTTTTGCTTAGTGAAATTTTCTTTTGAGCATATAGTCAAATAGGGCTCATAGATACGATTATTTTGAGTGGTTGCCGATCACTAGAGGCTGTAGGGTGGCAACCCACGTGCCAATCGACATCTCTGTGCGTTGTGGTCAAGCGCCTAAAGCGTGAACCACCGCATCAATTGACCAAAGTTAACCATTGTCGTTGATGTCAACAACACGTGTCCGAGTCAACCCAACCCGACCCATTGATTGGACCCAGCCTGTTGACCCAACTCGTTGATCAAGAGTGAGCATGTGCCATGTGTGGGACTCACACGTTGAGGCTTTGGTCAGCGCATGAGGGCATGTGGATGCTACGATTAGAGCGTAGTTGATGGGGTTGTGTCCATTTGGTCTTGCTCTACACTGTGGTATATTCATACTATATGTTTGAAGCTTTTAAGGTCGGAAAAATGCATAACAAACCCTACACACACATATTGTTAGGGATATTTTTGCATTTTTCTTGTATTTGCATATGGTTTTAAATATACAATTGATAGCTCATGTGTATATGGCCACATGTAGTTTGTGTAAAGCTAGTTCATTAATATATATTAATTAGTTGTTACAATGTAATTAGCAAACATGTGATTTTAGAGAGATATTGTCCTGTTTTAAGTCTTAAATCACATACATTTAATAAATGTGATGCGTGAGGTTTACATCCATAGTATGAGAGATTTTCAAGAATTTAATTGGGGACCATCAAAGTGGCACACTTGATTGAGTTTAAAAATATCAATCTTATATTATGGTAGGATCTCCTATGCTAATGCGTAATCATACTCTCAAATGAGGTGATTTTGTATTTGTTTATGTAGAGACACATGTACAACATGAGCTTGAGATGTATTTGATCCTAGTGGTTCCTACATCTAAACGCGGTGAGTTCACGAAGGTTAGAATATATTCTCATGACCATTGTTGTGACATTCTGGGAATTAAGAACCTGAAATTATAATAAAGTTCAGATTTTCATGGAAGATCGACTTTTGGATGCGAAAATAATTTAGTTGGAGCATCGGTTTGAAATGTTAATTCCGTTTGATCGCGCCGAAGAAAATTTCCGGTTTGCGCTGAAAATTTTCCATTCGCGTCAAACCTAGTCATGCCCGAATCCTCGTTGAGCAAACCCAAAAATATACTCCCATTTGTCATGCAAAAATTTCACCCAGTCCCAAATTTTTGAATTTCATTTTGCCCCAAAATCATGTACAAAAAGACAAGAAAAAAAATTCAAATTTCATTGAGCCTTTTTATTGTCTTTTCTTCCCTTCTTTTCACCGGCTAGCGGGCTTTTTACGAAAATGGGTTAAAAAATTTATCTTTTTACGAATTTGAGTTTTGCGGTGAGGAAAATACGAGAAATGGGCTTGTTCAGCAGTTGAACAAAAAAAAATAAAAAAAAATCAACTAAACCCTTGTTCGGCAGTTGAACTGCCGAACAAGGAAAAAGTGGAGGGGGGCCAGGGGGGTGTTTATAAAAAATTAAAAAATTAGTAGAAAGTTATAAAAAAGAAAAAATATCAAAAAAATTCTAAAAAATTTTCATAAATTCCAAAAATTAAGAAATTGACCATTTTAACGAGTCAGTCCTATTTTTTATGGTTTTCTCTTTTAGACATTTCGAAATGAAGATTTTGCCCCTTACGGGCAAATTGTCTTGAAAAATTTCAAAAGTTTCCAAAAAAAATTCCAAAAATTAGTAAATTGGCCATTTTAATTGGTCAATCCTACTTTTAAGGATTTTTCTCATCTATCTTTTCAAAATGATGATTTTGCCCCTTATGGAAAAAAAATGTTCATGAAAAAAATAGTCAATATTTTAAATGGTCCAACATGGAAAGGTTTTTAAAATAAAATTTTGGTAATTTCTTCATATTTTTAGTCTACGGAATCTATTTTCTTATTTTCGGATATTTTCTTAATATGGAAAATAATATTAAAATTTACGACAAATTACAAATTTCAAAAATTACTTTTCTTCCAAATTGGATCCTCAGGCTTCATTAAAGCTTCTAAATATGATTTTTCAATGCATATAGATTCAACGATGTCAACACATAGCAATATCATATTTATGATGTAAAAAGTTCTAGTACATCAAATTTATAATAATACATAATTTTGGTTTATATGGGTTTTGCTCATAATGAGTCAGCGCCACATTCGAATTATGTGTCTGACCCAGATCTCCTGCAAGAAAATGAACAGGCAACGATAAATCAAATAAGAAGAGTTGATCTTGAATTTCCAAAGAGAATCTTCGGAATTGTGTATAGAGCGCTGCTTAACCTCAAACCGAGAATTCATTTTAGCATCAAGTTATGTAATTTAGCCTGACTGAATTTTTCTTTTCACGAATCATCATGTCTTGCTCTGAAACCAAACACTGACGTTGGACAGCTGAACAACTCTCTATCCAATATCAAGAGAAACTTACCAATAAGACCGAAAGTGTACGGGACATCAGGGCCAACTTCAGGAGGGGTGACAAATCAGAATTGTCGGGGCTTTTTACATAAATGGGTTTAAAAATTTACGTTTTTACAAATTTGGGTTTTCGTATACTATTTTTTTGTGAATACTTTCTTTTCCATAAGGGGCAAAATAATCATTTTGAAAAGATAGATGAGAAAAATCCTTAAAAATAGGATTGGCCAATTAAAATAGCCCATTTACTAATTTTTGGAATTTTTTTTGGAAACTTTTAAAATTTTTCGAGACAATTTGCCCTTAAGGGGCAAAATCGTCATTTCGAAATGCCTAAAAGAGAAAACCATCAAAAATAGGACCGATTCGTTAAAATGGTCAATTTCTTAATTTTTGGAATTTATGGAAATTTTTTAGAATTTTTTTGATATTTTTTTATAATTTTCTACTAATTTTTTTGATTTTTTATAAACACCCCCCTCGTCCCCCCCCCCCACTTTTTCCTTGTTCGGCAGTTCAACTGCCGAACAAGGCTTCTGTTGATTTGTTTTTTAATTTTTTTTGTTGTTCGACGCTTCAAGCGCCGAACAGGGGTTTGTTCGGCACTCCAACTGCCGAACAAGCCCCTTTCTCGTATTTTCCTCACCGCAAAACTCAAATCCGTAAAAAGATAAATTTTTTAACCCATTTTCGTAAAAAGCCCCCGGCTAGCCTCTCCATTTTTGGCTCTCATCATTTCAGCCAAAAACTACCCCTGCATGGACATTTGCCCTCCCTCTTTTCCCATGCAAGTCAGACAAATTTTCATGATTTTAAGCTACCAACTCCCACTATTCATGGGAGAAAGGACTCCACTGCTACAAGTGGCTTCTTCTCTTCTTTCTTCTGCTCTTCTTCTTTTCCTTAGACTCCAACCACTAATGTTGTGTCTTCCTCTATGCGTGCTGCTGCCCGATTTTCTTCTTCTCAGCCATTAGACTTTCAGCTGCTAGTGAATTTGCTTGTTGGCTGATTGCTTCTCCTTCACTCGATCGCTTGTGAACCTGCACTGCTACTTCTTCCTCTTTAGTTTTTGTTATTGCTCGGGAGCTTGTTCTGCAACTGCTGGACCTTCTTTCTGCTCGAGCTCGTCCTACTGCCACTCTCTCCCTCGACTGCTAGATCTATATCTGCACCGCTTCTGCTCTCGCTGCTGTGCTGGTGCGTCTTCATCATCTTCTGCTGCAGGTGGGTCACTCTCCTCTCAGTTGCTACTTGAACCTATTGCTGCTCGTCGTCCCCTTTAGCCATTGCGTGCTACGTTTTCTTTGTTTCCTCTCGACTAGCTTCTGCTGGCCTTCTCGGCTGAAGGCTTGCTACCGCTGCACTCTCAACTGTTTGATCTTCCTCTCAGCAGCTTGGACTTGCTGCTGTTGTCGTTTATCTTTGGCTGCTGCTTCTGCTTCATCTCTACTGTTGCTGTCTTCTTTTCACTCGTCTGCTACTCGTCTATGGCCGTCGCTGCTCCCATCTGCTACTGCATCCTCCCTCTCACCTTTGCTACTCCTTGCTACTATTACTGCGGCGTCTTCCCCTCTCGACCACACGTGAACTTGCTATTGCATCTCTTCCTTCCCTCGGCTGCACGTGAACTGGCTGCTGCTCCTCTGCTAGAATTTGTTATTGTTGTTGGTACTGCCCTCTCTCACTCTCACTCTCACTCTCAACTCTAGCTTGATATGTGGGTAAGCTTCACCCCTATCCTTAGCTTAGAAGGTTGGATAATGCTAGGGATTGATGCTAGGATGAGTTCTAGAGCATACAGGTGATATTTGGATGCTGTATACTTGCTGGTTAGCTGCTGGTTGCATGTAATATAGGATGATCTTGGAGGAAAAATGGTGTTTTGTGGGTTATAGGGTTAGCTATAGGCATCGATATGCATGCCTAGGAGTTTAGGTGACTTAGAATGGAAATCGAGACTTGAAATATGAGTTTTGTGGCGTGGGATTGCTTGATTATCATGTCTGATGTATTTGATGTGAGATGTGTGCCCATGTAAATAATCTTGAGGGAAATGCACATGATAAAGCTGGCTTGCATGGGTATTTGTGGGTTGAGTCTACTTGACTGTTGCTGGACGTTATTGATCTCTTGGAACATGTGTCTACAGGGTCGTGCATTTATGATTGTACACATTGTGAATGTGAAGTGGAATGGCATGTCTTGAGCACTAATTTGAATATTAAGTCTACTTGACTATGGTGTGTGATGCATTGCATGCTGGCTCGAGATTGTACATTTGGCAGAGTGCGTGGAACTGTGCGGGATGACCCGAAAATGTCTAAGGGGCCATCGGGAAAGTAGAGTGATAAGAAAGTGCCGATCGCGGTGCTAATTAAGCCGCGGTCATTGCACTTGTATCTGAACGTGCTCGGCATAGAGTAGTTGGAGCGAAAGGATGCCAACTTCCGTGTGTTTAGACATGGGTTGAGACATAGGTCTAAGGTGTTTACGACACGGTCAGGACTGGAAGTGCTATTGAGCCACCGATGGGGTTCAATCCGGCAGCACTAATTGAGCCACTGAGGACCCCAAGAGAATTATTGTGCATGCTGCATTTACATATGTATGATCTGAACTCATGAATGCGCATGATAGTTTTTGCCTTTGGCTTGAGATGCATGACTATCTTGATGTTCGTGTTCTAGTCATGTTTATCGTATGTGACCATAAAAACACATGTTGAGAGTCGTCCTAGCGTATGCTTCTTTCTATGCTAGGTTTAGGCGTGTGTTTGCTGAGTTTCGACTCACACTTTCTGCTGATCGCCCTTTCAGTTCCTCGTACTTGAGATGAGTCACCTCCCGACCCGATATGAACTACCAATAGAGATCGAGAGCTATGTGACAGAGTACCCTATTGTAGATAATATCTTGTGTAAGAGAATAAATAGTACTGTCTAGGTTGATGAGGGAGGCGAGTTTTTGATGCCCCATCGATATGAGTCATGGATGATGAAGAGTAGTTTGATTTGGAAGGGGTCATTGACTAATTTTGAGGTACCGGTCCAAGGGTTAGATAACTGGGGTCCTGTTCGTACTGTGACCTTGGAGGAGATGTTGTAAACCCCGATCCGATAGGCATGCTGGACTCTGATGGGGATGTAGTTATAGAGATTGATGAAGCGGATGATGTGTTTGTCAAGCAGGCGAATAGCGAGCCTAGATTCGCAATACCCAAGGAGTCTGATCTAGAGGAGTTTCCCTTGTCTGAGGACGAGTAGTTCTCGAAGATGTTTTATGGGGATTAGTTACTTTTTAGTTTGGCCTGTTCCCTTTTGATTGTAGCCAATTTGTGTTTTGAGATTTAGATGATAATCTCTTCCCCCACGTTATATCGAACTCTAATCGTTATATGATATGCTATGATGATTCAATTTTCTTTATCTCTATCCCATATGCATAATTGTTTGGGGTTTGTGCATTTTTCGATGTCGTATTTGATAGCCGTCATCTGGCCTGCGGTGAGTCTTGGGCCGTCACTCATATTAGCCAAGCGATGTCGTGTGTGGACATCGGGTTCGGTACGTGACAATTGTCATGTGGAGAGTATACAATTCCGTATCATGTATTTTGCCCAAAGGTGATTATATGAAGATGTATGTAAGTCATGGATTTTTGGTACTCACATGATGCTAAAAATACACATTAGTTATTTTTTAGTCACCTTCTCCATCAATGACAACTCTATTTCAATCGAAGTTCTGACCAGTTCGAATTTCAAGAAATGAAAAGAAGATTTTTTGTTTGGAATGGAGCTAGCAAATGTTCACATTGCTCTTACTAAGAATAAGCTGGGAAATCTTATGACACTAGTACTGATGTTGAGAAAACGCATTTTGCCACTTCAAAAAAGAGCAAAAGGATTTGATTGTTGATAATGAAGTGATCCATCATGAAACATTTGAAGAGTGGTCTTCTAGCTAACTACATTACCATGGAAATGATGGCAATCTAGGAGGCTAGAAATCGTGTCTCGTTTAATGCTGAAATTGGGACATTTTTACAAGGTCTTTTCAATATGAAATATGATGATATTAGTGGTATTAGGGAATGTGTCTTGAGTATGTTGGACTTGCAAACAAAACTTGGGGTTCTTCAAGTAATTATTTCTTATGCATGCATTATACATCATGCATTAAACACCCTTCCTCCCAATTTGAGATTCTAAAGACAAATTAAACTCCCAAGATGAGACCAGGACAATTAATGATCTGATTGCTAGGGTGGTGACAAAGGAAGAGAATTGAAGAAAGAAAGATGGCACCTTACCTTGTATGCCTCAAGTTCTGGCAACAAGAATAGTAAAAGGTTCAAAAAGCGTACTCATAAAGGTACTCATGAATCCATCGGACATTTTGATATTTTGGTTCCTAAAAAAATATCCTTCAAGAAGGATACTAGCCATTGCTTCTTTTGTATGAAGAGAGATTACATAAAGAAGGATTGTGAAAAATTTAAAAATTGGTCGTCCAAGCGTGAGCCTACAAGTAATATTTGGCATTTATTTGCGAATCTAATCTATCATATGCCCCCATCCAACTCATGGTGGCTAGATAGCAGTGCAATTAATCATATTGTGTTTACCACATAGGGATTCATAAATCAAAGGAAACCAAATCAGGATAGTCAAAGCTCACTGTAGAAAGCAACGAGAAAGCAAATATTGAGTTTGTGAGAGATGTTATTTTGGTTTTAGACTTTGGTTTTGAATTGTTGTTAAAAACCACTTTTTATATACCATCTTTTAGGCAGATTTGTACAGCTACTCATTTGAAGAAATAAGGTTAGGTGCTATAACATATTCCGTGGATTGTACAGATTGTGTTTATCTCCAAATGACATATACGTCACTTATACTACTGAAAAGGCTATTTCCAAAAGGCCTTTACCTAATGAACAATCTTATATATTATAACATAAGTATCTTGGTCACATCTCTAAAGAACGAACATAAAGGTTGATATCCTACTTACTCTTAACAATGACCGAGAGACTTGTGTACACTGCTGTAGGGTTAAAATGACCAAGTAATGTAGAAAACTATAGTTCATAGTTCTAACCTATTGGAGGTTATTCACATAGATATCAGTGGACCCTATACGTCCATCTCGTGTGGAAATTTTTATTTCATTTCATTCATTGATGACTATTTTTGATATAGTTATGTATACTTGATTAAGGAAAAGTCTGAACCTATTAAAAATTTCAAGATTTTTAGGACTGAAGTCAATTAAAAATTTAGGAAAGTCATAAAAATTATCAGATTATATTGAGGCAGTGAGTATTATGGCAAGCATTGTGATACTATATAGTTTAAAGGGCTATTTGTGAAGTACTTGGAGATTTCTAGGATAATATTTCAATTTATTATGACTAGCGGTCCTAAACAAAATGGTGTGGCTAACATGATTGGCAAAGTAGCCAACTAAAGCTTTCTAAACACTGTAGCTCGTAGAATCTCTCTCGCGCCTAGAGCTCTTCCCATGCTCGGGGACGGGTGCTCGCGATTCCAGCTCATCCCGCCAGTGGATGTGCTCGATTTTTTTCACCAAAGATTCGCCTAGGTTTACTCTTCATCTTGTCCAATGGGATTGCCATGCCAAGCTCTCGTCGAGGCTGAGTCGCGAATCTATTTGGGATGGAGCTATCGGATTTTCCACCCCTCCAAGGGGCTTCATCGTCGCGGCCGACTTCAACGGCCATGAGGAAGGACAAGCAGGTCCACATGCCCTCTCAAGGCCCTGTTGCTGGCTATTTCAACCCAGTTAGGGTTCCGGTGAACCCGACTGCCGCTGTTCCTCACGAAGGAAATGGTGCGCCCTCGGGGGGTCCTCCGACTAATTATTTGATCTCGGCCTGTCGTGGTCGTAGCAGGGGCAGATCCAGAGCCCCACGGCGGAGGAAGGTGCCTTCTCAGGACAAGTTGCTCCCTCGCCCAAACCCATTGTACCTCAGTTGAACACGGAGGATGCTGTCTTGCCGGAGAAGAATGGTGTGCACACTCTATCTAACCCTGATGTTGCAGGTCCCTACGCACGTCAAGGAGGAACCAGGAGTCGACCCAGAGCTACCTTGCAAGGGAATGCCGATGGCCCTGCCATGGCCTCTCGGTCCTGGGCCGCGATAGCCAAATCTGCCGAGAATGGGTATAACCTAAACTATATCCCTCCTAGCAAAGTAGAAGGCACTTTAATTATAAGAGTTCCAGATGAAATTCTGCAAGCATGCAATCCTAAATGGAAGTCTTGTCTTGTGGTTTATCTGGTTGGTAGGAGATTGCCATTTCGGCTTATTGAGATGGTTGTTAAGAAGATGTGGGGATCTCATCTTGCTGAGGTTGTAGTTAACTTTGCTGGATTTTACTTCTTCCATTTGCCGGATGATGAATTTAGGCGTAAGTTTCTAGATGTTGGCCATATAACTATCTTTAGAGTCTCGCTTGTTTTACAGCAATGGCACCCTCAAATAGTCTTGAGGAAGGACAAGCATAAATCTCTCCCAATTTGGGTTAGATTTCATGATTTGCCGAATGCACTTTGGATAGACCAGGGTATTAGTCTGGTGGCAAGTGATATAGGGAAACCACTTCATGTTGACTCGCTGACAGAAAATATGAAAAGAATTGCTTTTGCTCGTGTCTGTATTGAGATTAAAGTAGGCCAGAAGCTACCCAATTCTGTGGAGGTGCAGGTAGATGATGATGAGGAACCGTATTCTATCCCAGTCGAGTACGAATGGAAACTAGTGTCGTGTGAGAAGTGTGAGATTTTTGGACACAATTGCGCAGCAAATTTTACACCTGACCCAACAGCAAATAGGGAGCATCCTCAACCTCAGGAAGCATGAACTAATGTCAATGGGATGAATAGTACACCTCCTCTTCAAACCGACTTGGCAAACATCCCGGCTGGACTATATGCTGGTAGCCAGCCTCCTCAGAATACTGAGATGGAGAACACCCCTGCGAAATCAAGTTCTGGAAACCTTCCCTTACCTCGATCGGGCGCTGTGGCTGGTCTGGTGGCACAACCAGGCCCCTTGGAATCTGACTCCTCAAGCTCTTCAAGCTCCTCAGACTCAGAAAAGGAAAAGGAGGCAGCAGCTAGTGAAATTGGAAGTGGCTCCCCTTCCCCTGTACCTCCTAATACCCGACGCAGATCTCCAGGGCAGCAAATACTTGAAGCTGGAACCTTGCTCGATAGACCAGCACCAGACTCCCCGGATTGCATTCCCAGCAGTATCCCGGAATGCAGTCCTTCGGCCAATGCTCTTGTTGCCCCCAAATCCTTTACAAGGAAGAAGGGTAGGAAAAAATGGTAACTCTCTCGCTCCTTTTTTTAATGTTTTTTGGCACATGGAACATCAAGGGCCTTATGAACCCATTGAAGCAAGCTGAAATTAGGAATTTTGTCAAGTCTAAGTCCTTGTGCTGCATTGGTATTTTGGAACCAAGGTCCCTGAAACGGCTTTTTTGCATTTATCTACTAACCTGGTTTCGGGGTGGAAGTGGATAACCAATTACGAACATGCTTCAGGGGGTAGAATCTGGGTTGGCTGGGACCCCTGCCGTGCCTCTTTTGATCTCCATTCTTTCTCTGCCCAGGTCATCCATGGTTCTTTATGTCTGCTATCCATGAATAAAATCTGTTTTTTGTCGGTTGTGTATGTCGAGCATACTTTTGTGGCTAGACGTCCTCTCTGGTCTGATCTGATCCATACTGCTCATGATATGACTCTCCCTTGGATGGTCCTCGGTGACTTCAATGTTATTAGGGACTCTACTGATTGTTTGGGTAGCTCTAATGCTTGGCTGCCCAGTTTTAATGAATTTGGTCAATGTCTTTCTCAAGCTGGTTTAGAAGACCTAAGGTATGTTGGTCATCGTTATACTTGGTCAACTTCTTCGGGAGTCTCACGCAAGCAACGAAAGATTGACAGGGCTTTAATCAATGTCCACTGGAGCCGGGAGTTTTCCTTCTCTGAAGCCACCTTCGTGGCCCCAGGGGTGTCGGATCATACTCCGATCTTTATTCACATTGCTGCACCTTCTCCTAGCAGGAAACCGTTTAAATTTTCAGTTTCTAGATGACTCATCCAGCTTATAACTCGATGGTTTCTCAGGTCTGGAACACCCCTATAAGGGGTTCTCCGATGTTCATTGTATGCAGGAAACTGAAGATTCTGAAGGCCCGTCTGAAGCTGCTGAACCGAGAGACTTTCTCTGACATATCTCGATGCACTTTTGAGGCTAGATAGCAACTTACGGCTGTCCAGGAGGTTTTAGCCTTGGACCCGAAAAATGCTAAACTCGCGGGTCAAGAGAAAGCCTTACTGCAGTCCTTCTCTAATCTGCGTCTCTGTGAGGAAGCATTTTATGCTCAGAAATCCAAGATTAGATGGCTGAAAGAAAGGGATCTCAACACGGCTTTCTTACATCACTCGGTGAACAAGAAACACCTCCAGAACAAGATTCTCTCTACTACTGATAATGCTGGAAATCTGGTTACTGACCCTCAACAAATCCAGAATCATATTGTTTCCTTCTATGAGAACTTGTTGTCCTCGGCTTCAAGGTCTGATCTGCCTTCTATGTAGGATATCAGGTCAGTGATCACCCGTCCCCTTGATACTGATCAAATTAGCTCACTATCCAGGGTTGTGACTGACATCGAAATTAGGAACACGATGTTCTCCCTCCCTAAGGGAAAAACCCCCGGCCCCGATGGCTTTACTGCTGAATTTTTCCAGAAATCTTGGGACATTGTTGGTCCCTCGATTACTTCCGCGGTAAAGGATTTCTTTACTTCTGGTTGTCTACTGAAGGAATTGAATACTACCATCCTTACTTTGGTCCCCAAGATTCCTAATGCTTCCAATATGAATGATTTTCGTCCAATTGCTTGCTGCAATACAATCTATAAGTGTATAACTAAGATTATTGCAAATCGTCTTGCAAGAGTTCTACCTTCGATTATTAGCCCACCGCAGACGGCTTTTATAAAGGGGCGGCGCATTAGCGATGACATCTTACTTGCTCAGGAGCTTTTCTGTGGATTCCACCATGATCCTTATCATCCCAAATGTGCAATCAAGGTGGACTTCCACAAGGCTTATGACTCAGTCGACTGGAGCTTTCTTGAATTAGTCCTTGAGGCATTCGGTTTTCCTGAGGCTGTTACCCGGTTGATCATGGTCTATGTACGTTCGCTAATGTTTTCGGTGGCTATAAACGGGGAGCTCCATGGTTTTTTCCCTAGTATGAGGGACATAAGACAAGGGGATCCGATGTCTCCCTATATCTTCACCCTAATTATGGAAACATTCACCGGAATCCTTGAGGCCTAGACGAGACTTCCACCATTCGGGTTTTTCTGGCATTGTAAGGCTTCTCGCTTCTCCCACCTCTTCTTTGCCGATGACGTGTTATTATTTTCAGATGGTAATGCTGCCTCGGTCTCTCTACTGAAAAGAGGCATCGACATATTCTCAGATTGGTCTGGTTTGAAGCCCAACTTAAGTAAGAGTGAGGTGTTCTTCTCGGGAGGCTCCTTATCACTCAGACAAAGAATTCTCAACTCCCTCGGATTTGTGGAAGGCTCGCTACCTTTTCGTTATCTGGAGGTTCCAGTTATATCATCTAGAATGACGAAGGCTGATTGCATTGCTTTAATTAACTCGATAACGGAGCGTGCCCAATCTTGGTGCCACCGATTCCTATCCTTCGTTGGACGACTCCAACTTATCAGGTCAGTTCTTCATGCCATTCATGTGTTTTGGGCTAGTGTATTCACACTCCTGAAAGGGGTGTTGTTGAGTATAGAACGTATTCTTTGTCAGTTCCTTTGGAAAGGGCCTACTTTGGGTGTCGGTGGGGCTAAGGTCCCGTGGACTGAAGTGTGCCGTCCTAAGGAGGAGGGAGGATTGGGCATCCGCAAATTAGAGGATTACAACCGTGCGGCTATGATGAAATATATTTGATTCTTTTCTTCGACAAGGAATCTCTTTGGTGTCGATGGATCCATTCGACTTTCTTAAAACACAAGAACTTCTGGATTGTTCGAGAACCCACCTTTTGCTCATGGGCCTAGAAAAAGATTCTCCAACTTCGCCCTTCTTGTGTTATGCAATTTCAATGGCGGATTGGAAATGGTGAAGCTGTTTCTTTTTTGTTCGATAATTGGCATCCCCGTGGTCCTCTTCATTGGATTTTCTCGGATATGGACATATATAGATCTGGTATCCCCAGAGAGGCTTTGGTTAAGGAGTTCCTGACTGTCCGTCACCTCCCTTCTCGCGTCATTGATGTTATTGGCTCTTGGCAGGACCCTATGCCTACTTTGATCCCCCAAATATCTGATTGTTGGAGATGGTTGGGTGATCAATCTGGCTCGTTCTCTATTGCTTCTGCCTGGAACTGGATTCGGAATCATGGTGCCCTGGTCCTTTGGCATTCGTTTGTGCGGGATAGAGACATTACTCCTCGGCATTCCTTCCTACTATGGATAATTACTCTTGCTAGGCTCCCTACTTAAACTCTCCTCCTCAGTTATCGAAGGATTGAGGATGGCCTATGCGGTTTCTATAATCTTCGACTAGACTCGATAGATCACTTATTTTTTGGGTGCTCAATCTCTGCAGAGCTGGTTCGCTTCTGGGCAACGAAAAATAGCCTTGCTTGGACCAATAGAGGATGGCAAGAAAATCTTCGGTGGATCATCAAGAAGGTTGGGGGAAAATCCTTTCATAATCGCATTGCCCGCTACTCCTTTGGGGCCCTTTGCCATCTTATTTGGAAGGAAAGGAATGATATCTTGTTCTGGAATCACTCTCTTTTCTTGCCGGCCCTAAAGAAGCATTTAATCAAATCTGTTAGAGATAAGGCTATATCCCTTAAACCGGTGGCGGATACGCCTCGCAATAGGAGAGTGCAGCATTGCTGGGAGATTCCTCCCTCTGTTTTTGACTGATTTCGCTACTGGTGCTGGGGGATCTGTTCTGCTGCAACTTTTTCCCCACTGCTTCAGGGTCACTTCCTGTGGGTAACCTGGAGAGTCGCTGCACTATGAGGATGCAGGGTGTTGGCTGGCTGGCACTCTCCTCGATAGGGCCCTGTTTTACCATGCTGGATCCTTTCTGCTGCGTTATTATTGTTTCAATAGGGTGCCTGGAATTTCTCTAGCCTATTTGTTGCACTTGTTATGATGGCTTTGCCTTGCCCTGGTACTGTTTCTCATGGCATTTACAACTGCTGTGGGGGATTGGCTAGGGCTGTGTGGCCCTTTATGTTGACGTCTATTTTTATTGAGCTGCTGGAAGTCAATTGCGTACTTCTGTTGAGCTGCGAGGTCCTGTTATTGGTTGGGAAGGTTTCCAGATTGCCAGGCTGCTACTTTGGGACTTCTCTGGTTGCTGCATAGGGGCTCATTGGGTCTTCTAGCTGTATGGGTTGTGCTGTGTGAGGCTGGAGCTAGATGCTAGTGGTTCCTTGGAGATGTGGGCCCTCCTCATTCCAACTTATTTATGTTGATAGAAGCTATTAATGACCTCAGCTACTTTTCTTTGTTTTTGCTGGTGTTGCCCTATTTATTTAGCTTATCATGGATGGAATTGGGTCTGAAGCCGCTGCTGTTTTAGCCCTCGCCTCTTGGCCTCTCTAGTGGTGCCGTCTGTGTTGTGATTCTAATTCTGCTGTTGTTGTATAACCCCTCCCCATTTGATCTCTTTGGTGTCCCGCGGTTGGAATCTTTTTCCTATACTGCTACTGCTACTGCCACTTCTTTTCATTGTTGTGAGGGGCTGATATCCTTACGCTGCTGATCTAGAAGCTGTTGGGGGACTGAAACTGCCCTTGCCCTTGCTTCTTGCTGCGGATTCGTGGACTCGCTTCTTCGGATTCCTGCTGCCTTAAGGTGCCTCCTTCGATGCTTTGCTGATGTGGAGCCTCATCGCCTCTAGTTCTGCTGCGCGAGGCTACTCATCATATGCTGCTGGTTTGGAATACTTCTGGCGGTACTGCTGGTTGCTGATGATGCGTGATCCTTACTGCTTTTTCGGCTGGTTTCGGAATCCCCGACCCCGCTGGTGCCCGTGAAGACCCTCTCTGGCTGGGGCTCCTGTAGGCTCGGTTGGAGCTCCTGTTGCATTTGGTTTCTGTTTGTTCCTTTGCTTTGTTTTCTTGGCCCCTTTGTCTTTGGCCTGTTTTTGTTTTTGGTTGTCTCTCTAACCGGACTTGTGGCCTTTCGAGTCTGTATTTTGTCTGGCCAAACACCCTTACACCCTCGGGGACATTGTTGTGTAAACCTGGGTTCGAGATTATGTGTTTGGCTATTTTCTACCTTCATTTTGATTAGCTAATATATTTCTTACCTTACCCAAAAAAACAAAATGGTGTAGCTAAAAGGCTCAATCGCACCCTTATGGAAATGTTGAGAAGTATAATGAGTAGGATTAATTTACCTATTTATTAATAGGATGAAGCCTTGAAAATAGCTATGTACATTCTGAATCGTATACCTTCCAAAACTATTTTATTGACTCCTTTTGAGTTATGGATTAATTAGATGTAAATCTAGCTTGAACTATCTTAAGGTTTGAAGATGTCCTGCAGAAGGGAAGTTATATAATCCAATTTTGAGTTAGTTGGACTCCAGAACTACTCGGTGTTATTTCGTTTCTTATCCAGATCATTTAAAAGATTATAGATTTTGTAATCCTAATTAAGGACTAAGAATTATGAAATCACATATAGCGAAGTTCCTGGAGTTTGATGTGGCCAAAAAAGGTAGTTGCTCACAAATTATTGAGGATAACAGTATGGTGGATACTGTTGTATCTTCTTCTCTTCCTATACAGAAGATAATGGAACATTCCACACCACACATTAAGCTTGTTAAAGACTAGGATCCTATTGCTGAGATGGCTCTGATGAAGTTCCTCAAGTCTCTCAAGTGCAAGATGAGGTTATAGTAACTCCACTCAACAAATCTGTTAGGAAGAGATGATCGGGTATACCACCAGATTATATGGTCTATCTAGAAGAGCGTGACTACGATATCGGCTCTGTGGTTGATCCAATGACTTATACAAATGTTGTTTCTTATCCTCAATCAGATCTGTAGATAGATGGGATGAAAGATGAGATATAGTCTATGAAGCATAATAATGTTTGGAAACTTATTGAATTGCCTGAAGGTCACAAGCCTATCAATTGCAAATGGGTGTACAAGACTAAAAAGGACTCTAAGGGAAAGATTGAGAAGTTTAAAGATAGACTGGTAGCCAAGGGTTGACATAGAGAGAAGAAGTAGATTATGAAGCTCCATTTTCACCAGTCTCTTCTAAGGATTTTTTTAAAGTAATCATGGCAATAGTAGCTCATTATAGAGTCACATTAGATGGATGCTAAGGCTACCTTTCTAAATGGACACCTTGATGAAGAAGTCTACATGGTGTAACTTGAAGGTTTTACAATAAATGACACGCTTGTATGTAAATTGAAAAGGTCTATTTATAGCCTCAAGCAAGCTTCCAAGCAATGGTATTTGAAGTTTCATAGCGTTGTCACTTCATTCGATTTTATTGAGAACAAAGTGGATCGGTGTACATATTGCAAGATCTGTGCAATGAAATTTATTTTTCTCATACTTTATATAGACAATATTCTACTTGCGAGTAGTGATCCTAGATGAATGCATGAGACAAAGTAAATGTTGTCAAAGAACTTTGACATGAAAAACCTTGGCATTAATATCCATACAGATCATTCTCGCCGTATATTGGGTTTATCACAGAGGGCATATATTGATCGTGTTCTGAAAAAATTCAATATGAAGCATCTTTTTTCCTTGGCATTAATGCCCATATGAATGATTCTTGTCGTGTGTTGGGTTTATCATAGAGGGCATATATTGATCGTATTTGGGAAAAATTCAATATGCAGGATTGTAAGTCAAGAATTGCTCTTGTTATTAAGGGTGATAAACTGAGTCTATCATAGTGTCCTTGTCTAGACATTGAGAAAGCCCAAATGAAGAATGCACCATATGCTAGTACACTTGGAAGCATCATGCATATCCAAGTCTGCACTAAACCTAATATTGCTTTTACAATGGAACTTCTAAGCATATATTAGTCAAATCCAAGATATGATCACTAGGTTACTACCAATAAGGTTTTAAGGTACTTAAAGAGGACAAAGAATTATATGCTGGCTTACAAACATGTTTGGGACCTATAGCTAGTTGGGTATTTGAATTCTGACTGTAGCTGTCAGGATAACATGAGATCGATAACTAGATACATCTTTATGTTAGCATGAGATGCAATATTATGGAAAAGTAAGAAGTAAAAATCTATTTCATCCTCTACCATGCAAGCGGAGTTTATAGCATACTTTACAGTTGGTACTCGGACAATTTGGTTGTGAAATCTTATTAGTTAGTTGTAATTGAATTTGTGGATAGACCCATAGAGTTATGCTGTTTATCAACAATAACATAAGTTTCAAGGGGTCTAAGCATTTAGCGGTAAAGTTTTTTACTATAAAGGAGACAATTTAGAATAATGACGTTGTAGTAGAGCATGTTTCTATAGATGATGTAGTTGTAGATCCACTAACCAAAGGCCTTCATCCTTGTGTATATGAAAGACATGTCATTGCATGGGCTTAAGAGCATCATTGGATGTTGTTATTTTAGTGGGAGCTGTTTAGGTTTTTGTTTTAATAAAGTTGACATAAATATTTGTTACAATTATGTAATGTTTGATATGTATCAACTCTTTTGCATTCAATAAATTATTTATGAATGTATTATTATCAAGTTGAATACATCATCCTTGAAAATCTCATGACATTGTGTAAACCTTGAATAAAGGCTATGGGCGTTAAGTTATTAGCCCTATGAAAATATTTGGTTACACATAAAGTGCAGTTAACTATAAAGATAAGATATATGTAAGTTTATTAGAACCATTAGGATATTCTCTAGTGGCATATCAAGTTTTGTGACACTTAAGGAGAGAGAGTGTACTGAGAAAGAGAATACACATAGAGTATCGCTCTTCTATGGGGTATTATCCATTTGCCACACCACCATATTAAATCCATCTCGGTAGAGTTAGATACATTTATGACCATTGAAGGCTCTATGTCTATTGATGCAGTTACTGCGATGATTCGATATTTGAAACTTTATGAGATCGGATTGAATTTTAAGAATAATCATAAGACCAACATAAAGTGATGCACATATAATACAATTTCAATTAATATAGCCCAAGTGGAAGAATGTTAAAATTTTCCTAATGTGGTCCACATTAATTGAAATTAATATATAGGTTGGTCTATTAAAGTAAGATACATTTTCTTAATAAAGTTATAATATAGGCTGGCTAGTGTGAGCTTAGTTAAGCCCGACACATAATGAGAGGGTCTGCACCGAAACCTCTATAAAAGGCACAAGTGCCCCCTCTAACCATTTATCTCAGAAAATTCTTAACATACCTTTTTGTTTGGATAACAGTTGTCTCATCGACCAGCGATGATCTAAAGGGAATAAAGGGGAAGGCTTGTTCCGAGGATCATCATCGTTCCACTTCAAGTCATGATGAATTCTAAACCAAGTTTGCGTCAATCCTCTTTCCTCGATTCATGTATTAAGTTTCTCATTTTGGTTATGGCAATTCTAAGTGTGCCAAAATTTCGCGGGCTAATACGTATATCAAATATTTTTGCCAGGGACGAAGGTTGATTCCTAGTTTTCTATGCTATAAATGAGTAGATAGGATGTCAAAATTTAGGTGTCAATAATCTGCTTGCAATATCTTATACTATTCACTATTTGCATTACCTATTCATTATCATCACTATCGGTTCATCAATAGCACCCTCACTGGACATCCATGATCAACTTCTGCTGATGTTTGAAGTTTAGCTTGTTACGTTCCGAAAGTATTTTTCATGGTTCCCAAACAACCTATTCACCCCCTTGTTGATTGTATTGCTAGCCCATCAAAATGTACTTATTTGACTAATTATATAAGAGATATAATTTATAATCTTGTGAAGTTCATATATGTATAGATTATAGTTGATATTACAGCCTTCGATTTTGGTTAATCAAGATGAAGGCACTAGTTACTACTTTCACAAGAGAAGTCTAGCAAGACTAAGGGTGCGTTTTTTTTTTTTTTTTGGTAAAGGAGACTAAGGGTGCGTTTGTTTTGGGAAAAATCAATAAATAAATTATTTGAAAAATGCTTTCTTCGTAATGATGGCTACTCTTTCTTTATTTTAAGATAAACTAATAATTTAAACATTAAAAAAGAAGAAGGTTTTTATTTTATCTAAATACTTTTGCATATGATGAAAATATTTTGCATTGATCATTTTTCTAAGCCATACAATCGATCATTTTTAAGAAATTCTTTTCTAAACCATTCATTTTTCTCGGAACAAACGCACCCTGAGAGTTAGTTTGATGAAGTACTGAATTTTAATTGCTTATTAATGGTTAATTACTAACTTCGGGTGTTCAAATGGGAAAAAAATAGAAAAAAAGATTGATGATAACTGAAAACTAAAAACGAATGTCATTGATTTTCTTACACCAAATAGCTCTAGATGGATGTAGATAATAAAGCCAAACCTGAGCTAAAGTATTGCCAAACAATTTTTCAAATTGGAATCTAAATGAGGTGGAAGAATCTCTTGAAAGATGGACAATTTGCAAAGACCTTGATCAAGGGTGAATAAGTTGAGAAGAAGAGAGATAGTCATAAATAGTTATATGGACCATACTGTCATGGCGAAGTCCAAGATCCATCACCTTCTTAGGCTAATCGCATTATTTGCTTTAGTCTGTTATTATATAGCTAATAAAGGGTGCATGCGACAACTATTCAAACTAAAAACACATAATAGAGCACCTAAAAGAAAGATAAGTGTATGTGAAAGGAAAGAGGCAAGTATGATGCCTAAAGGTTATAGCCTTAGAGGTTTACTATGGCTTATAATAGATAATGGATCACATGGCACATCAAAAAATACATACATTTTATATATAAAATTAGGCTTTTCATTACATTAGCTTCGTAACGACAAAGATACGCTGGGAGGACTTCAATAGGTTATACCTAATGTCGAATAATATCCACTATCTCCATCACCACGCTCTAATACCATCACTATCATCTTGAGCCATGAGAGCTTGGTTATCTGAAAAATAGTTCAGTAATAAGAGTGAGCCGAAGCTCAGTAAGAATACCATCTAGTTGAACGACCAAACCTTCCATTCAATCATTCATTCATTCAAGCATAAATCAACAAGCAACAAACCCACAGAATACCCACAAGATCGTCCCCTAGCAAGCATAGGGTGGCAACAACATGCTAGATGTCACATCCCGATTTTCGATCCTCTGTAAGATAAATAATATTAGATTTTTTAGGATTGAGAGACAATAATTGGACAATGAATTATTGAATTGAAAATGGGATTAGAAATCTAAAAGTATTGGATAAGGAAAAGTGAGCAGGGATAATCGACTTTCACAAGCATCGCTATGGCTAAAATTGGACATCGCCTCGAAAGGCTCGGAAATTGGTCAATTGGTTCTAGAGTGCCAAGAAAAAAGACAGTAAATTGAAAATAATCATTTCTCCGTGGTTTACTTTAGACTCCTTGGATTTGTGGTGGTAGTAATTTTAGTGAGATTAAAAATTTAATTCGAAGTAGTTTTGTGTCCGATTCCATTTGGGCTTGAGCCTCGATCAATCCAATTTAAGCCCGATTAGTCTTGATTTGCACGAATTTCAAAAAATATCTTGTCAGATGTCAAATCAATCGAGTCAATCAACTATTGATCACCATTAGTCAAACTTTTGACCAGTCAAATCGTGAATAATGCGATCAACTAATGAATAGTACTATGAATAGTAAAAATCAATAATTCGCTTTTTTGAGATACTCTCTCTCTCTCTCTCTCTCTCTCTCTCTCTCTCTCTCTCTCTCTCTCTCTCTCTCTCTCTCTCTCTCTCTCTCTTCAATTTTGCAGCAGCCTATTCCTTTTCTTGATCTAAAAAAAATTTCGTGGCCCTCCCTTCCTCTCATTTTCTCTCATAATTTTTGGCCGCCGAAAAATCGCTGTTGTTTCGCAATCCGAACGGCACCACCTCGAGCCACATTCCACCTACATCTTTACCTATCTCTCTAATAGTTTTCCACCAAAAATCAACTCAAGATAAGCCCCGAAACACCCTTAAACAAAAGCAAAATCGGACCCATATATAGGCTGTTTTTCAAGTTGCGGTTCTGTCAAATTTTCACCATTTTCACAGCCGTCGTCACGTTGGTTGAATTTCTGACCAACTATGAGTTTCTTTTTCTTCCTTTCATTAACATTTTGATGCAAGAATCAGCCCTAGATGAGTTTTAAATCATCGAAAATTTCGTTTTGAACCAGCCCTGCGTGTTGTTGTCTTTTGCTATCTTTTTGAAGCTGTCTCTGTTCTAATTTGGTTTGGGCTTCTTTGCTCAATTTTTTGGTAAGCTAACCCCCTAAACCTCGAGTAGGATGTTAGATGATTTTTGGATAGACTCTAGAGTGCGATTCGAGGTAGATCAGTATAGAAAAATTGATTGATTTGACGATTTTTGTGGAAACCAATTCTATGTGCATACTCTATGTACTATTCATGCCAGATGTGATACTATTCATGTCGAGTTTAGGCTGTCCATGGGTGTCGATGATGGTCCGGTGAGTTTTGAATATCAAAAAATGAGATTTTGGAACGTTTTTGGCAAAATCGGGCACGAGCGATTTTCTGTGGTACTGTTCACGACACCCTGAGTACTGTTGATGAGCCTAGAATACTGTTCACATACTATCCATTTGTGTTGTGGGTCAATTTTTAAGATATTGTGGGCCTAAAATGCATATTTTAATGTAAAAATGCAAATTAGGCAATTTTGGCAAAAATGGTGAGCAATGGACAAAGTAATTGGCTTAGACATTGTATCTAGTCGTGGAATTAATATAGCCGAGTCTATGTTTGAGAATTGTCTAGACTATATTGTTGTGAATTATGCTTGGTTGCAATTGCATTGTTTTATCCACCTGAATATACCTGCCTGAATATTTTGTGCAATGGATTTTGCATGCTGGCATATGTGTGTATTATATTATGAAATGGGGGATGTCAAGCAGTGAATATTGCTCTGATGCACCTATATGACGCAGGTCAAATTGGATGTTAAGCCAAGGATCAAGATTGAGCATGCATACATATGTGGTTGTTGTGATTGTGTTGGATTGGAAGTATTTGATTTAAATGTCTGATTATTTGTATCGAGCCATTGATTAATTGTTGTTTGAAATCTTGAGATTGTAGTCCCAGTTTGGACTTGGTTTGGTATTACTTTTATGTTTGACCATTTTATGGCGGATTTTTTTTATCATGAACTGCCCTTAATATTTTCTAACCCTGTGATTTTGAGTACTTGAGTTAAGACTTGAGAGTTTAGTCTGAGAAGTTTAGTGTCTTAAGAAGATATTAGGGGTGAGTTTACTGAGATATGTTCTCACGGTGGTTAGTTCCCCATATTTTCAAACCTCCGAACCTGAATATGAGTGACATGCTAGTTAGGCATGTGATCTCAATAGAGATCGATGAAACTGTGGATGAGGAGTAAGTGGATGACCCTGAAGCGGATGATGACTAGATGTAGTCATGTTTTTCCCCTTTTTGGTTATAGTTTTTTTTGTATAAGGGGAAAGTTTTGTGTCGACTAGATCCCAATTTGGGTTGAGAGGTCGACGGTTTGTATATCGTAAATCTTGGTCGTTCATATATATAAATGTGTGTTTTAAATTGATGAGTTGTCTCTCTTCTCTACCTGTTCTACGTACGTCGTGTATGGAGGGTATCGTTTTCACTAGCGCAGGAACTCTGATTGTCAGTTGGATTGACAATAAGTATCATGGGTCGTCGTTGTGATTATCCAATCGAACAAGTACGAGTTAGCAGGGATGTCGCGTTGCTCACCGGTTTCGGGGTGTGACGCTAGACATCGATCTGAGCAAAAATTGAACTAAAAACTGCACCAAAAGTCCTCCTATACTCATGGCCAAATGCTCTTTTCATGGATTAACCTCAAGTTCCTATCATTTTGCTGACGACCTCAATGATTCACTTAGTACTTCCAACTTTCAAAATTCTCAAAGGGTTAGGTTATCCTCCATGAACAATGCACCTGTAATGGAACTTCATGAACTTCCCCCATAAGCCTTGTCCGAGTACTTACTTAGTCCCCACTCCATATCCACGACCATTCGATAACCAGCAAGAGAACCAACCCTAATTTCAACTTACTCAAGGCCAAATAGAAAAAATTCAACTAGCCAAATCAACGTACAGCTCCCTAAACTCATGGGTCTTTCCCCAAGCTCCAAGGCCAAATCCCTCTCCACGGTCTAACTTCAATATCTCACCAATCGATCCAATTCAAGATGATCAACCCACATATCTAGCTTATTCAAGACCTGTAGACATGAATACAAGCAATTGATCGTACAATCTAACTTGATTTCTAGCTCATGCAAGATGAAACTCATTTCCAAAGAGCCATTTCTAACTTTCAATTATTCGCACCAGAATGAGTGACAAATAAACAACCTAGTGGTAAAGATTGGTGGACACTTGCCTGGAGATTGCATCCGAAACAAATGGAGCTCAAATCAAAGCAAAACGCATCAGGTCTCCTAGCTTCTGTCCAGTTCAATCCCACGAAATCCAGCCACTTCTTCGATGATTAGCCCTTAGATCTAAGTTTCCCTCGACCTTATGGTCGTGTAGGAAAAAAAAGAGCTCAATTCGCTTTCCAGACGAGCTCAGATGGACAATTTCTTGTTGAAAATCGAGAAAGACGAGGGAGCTCAGGAGAGAGGGGGAGGCTTGTCCACGAAGAAGAAGGGGGAGAGAAAATGAGAGTGGAGAGAGAGAGATTATATAATTTGTTTTGGTTGGGGGGTGGGGTTGCGGGCAATGATAAGTTTCGACCATGGGGTGTTCTCACAAATCCCCCCCTCAAATTTTCCAAAACCAACTCACTTCAAAGCCCATATTTCGGCTCAAACATTCAATATCATAACCATTGCTCGATTCAAAAGCCCAACGTTTCATTCAAAGTCCAAATGTCTACGGTCGTCTTATATTCACAATACAACTATCCATACCTAATTACATTACTTGTAAAAAAATTCAAGCTCACAAAATTCTAGCTGTTACACATACCGATGGTGAACAACCTTGGGATCTAAATGGGAATATCCGAAGGCCTAATAATCTAGAAGAAGGTACTCAATTTAGGGACAAACGCGAGTTAGAAAATCGCGACAATCTCGAACATGCAGAGGTTGGCCGAGGATTTGCCAAGATTCCACGTCAAGTGTGGCCAAAGAGAGAAAGATCAACGGGAAAGAAATCGAAGCCGCAGGTAGTTGTCGTGGTTTACCCTCGTAAAAAGTGATCGCCGTCTATTAGAATATAATAAGACTTGAAATGATTCGATAAATCCAAATACAAAGGACAAGGGCATTCGGAAGTAACAAGAGAGTACAAACTTCTTTATATGGTGAATCCTGCGCCGGGTCCACATATCCAAGCCGTCGCTTCAGGTGCGAGCCCAACAAAAAAAAGTGGCATGCTCTATGTGCAATGGACAAGTTTACGGAGACGGGGATTTATTTGACAAGACCCTAAACTATGTGCTCAACCAGTTACAAACTGATACAGCGTCCAACGGGTGCAATTACTACTTCAAAGCTGACCGGGCCATGCCGAGCCCCGTCCTATGGCCACGGCGCCTGCAATCGACAAATCTCGTGCGACGATTGCACCGACTACATGGCCTGTGCTGCACAACAGATCCTTAGCCTATGTCCCAAGGCAATTGGGGCTCAGATTCAGCTCGCGGATTGCAGAACTAGGCACGAGCAATACGGGTTCGGCGAATAGGTAAGTGGCTCGGGTTGTGTCTAGGAATGAGTGCACTACTCGTGCAAATTCCTTTTATTTGAATAACTTGGAAGAAGCTATGTTTCGACTTCTCCCCCATCTTATGTATCCTTTCATCGCTTAATTGTGCCCATTCCATTTTCATTCCTTCCTACCATCTTTGTTTTGTGCGTGGTGGAGTTTCCTATGTTTTCATCAACTGATCAATGAACAATTAGCTTCATATGCGGTAGTACCAAAGCATATGTTATGACAAATCTGTCTTTGAATAATAGGCTATACCAAATTGATTTACTTTCCAAATTTATTTATTTTACTTGCTTTGTGAGATTTGCATCTTGTCTTGAAATTATATAACCCTCTTTTATACTAGATGAGATATTTCATTCCGACCAAAAAAAAAAAAAGCTTGATATGATGCTCTATGAAATTACTTTTGCATACATTTGAGATTATCGTTTGTGATCAATGCTGCAAACTGTAAATCGTGACGGAGCCAAGGGGGAGTGGGGAAGCAAAGGTCACTGCCCATTATGGGTGAGTATGGTTCCAGGGTAGAACCTGGAACCTAAAGAACCGAACCGATGGAACCGATCGGTTCCAGGTTCTAAGGTATGAATGGTAGGTTTCAGGTTCAAAAAATTAGAGAACTTATTTTGACGAGTAGGTTCCAGGTTCTAGGTAGGTGGAACCTGAAATCGGAACCTGAACCCTAGAGCAAGTTTTTGTATTTTTTTTCTTTGTATATGTCTTTGTGTCATCCTACGGTATTCCATAATATCTAATGCTGAGTGTGTAATCTGGAACCACTTTATCATTAAGACTTTTACTTTGTTAATATTTCATATTTTTCGTCTTTGAATATGAGTTGTTGTCAGTAAATTTTAGCAGTAGATGATGGTCATTAAATGTGATTATTCACTGTAATCGTTCAATTAAGAATACATGTGGAACCTAGAACCTCTGACCGGATAGGTTCTAAATTCCAAGATATGCAGGGTAAGTTCCAAGTTCCATAAAATAAAGAACCTGTATAAACGGGTAGATTCGAGGTTCCAGGTAGAACTTGTACGAAACCTAGAACCGCTCACCCCTACCGCCCACCTCCTGAAACACTTTTTATATTTACCTTATAGAAATTAGGTACAAAATTTTAATTATAGGTACACAGCCCCTAAGAAAAAAGGAAAAAAAAATTAATAATATCTACAATACATATATATACAGTATTATCTTATGTTGTTTCAAAGAAAAAAAGTTCCAAAAAAGTCTTCGGTCTATTACACTTTTGCCATTTCAATCTTAAATCTTTTAATTTTCACAAACTAAAAAACATAAAAAAAGACATAAAAATATAAAATTTTTGAAAAATAATAAAACATTATAAAAAAATTTTGTCACGTCAGTGCCGGCCAGCAAAATGAGCTGAAAAGGTTTATGATTCAATTGACAAAAAAGAAAATGAAGAATGAATTACCACAATTACAAAAGAATTTTTTGGTAATTTTTCGTAGGCTGCTAAGCAAGAGAAAGGCTTTATAGATTCCAAAGATCTCTCTCTCATAGAGTTCGCTTCCGTGCTAATACTTTTATATCAAAGTAGGTCATCCAAGCTCGGTAACATTTTTTTAGGACAAGTCGATCCGTCGAATGTTTTTTTTTTTCCCCTCGGTGTCGGTCAGTGATTTGACTCAGCTTAAAAATTGCGGCGTCCTTTGTTAATATATATCTCATTTGTTAGTTTTTGGACTTGGGCCACCCATAATGGGCTTGATCCAGGCCCAGCCCACTCGATGTCAAAAGTTCCCTGAGAGGGAACACTTCACATTGAGAAAGAAAAACTTCTTCTTTCGCACTCGATGCATTCCGTACTTGGTTGCTAAAGGTGCGCCCGGGGCTGTGACTTGTGGGGGACGCCGTTGACCGTGAAAAGCACATTTTATGGAGAAGGAAAATGAGATGTGGGCTTGGTGCCGAAGGGAAAGAGACTCCCTTGCAAGCTAGTGTCCTTTGAGAGATCAACGGGCAATCTTTGGTCTTCTTGAACATATTGATTGCTAGTCCGCGTTGCGTGGCAACACTTTCCACCGGCGCGGATACACAAGCATCGCGTGGAGCGATCCCGAATCTCGAGACATCGACATATGATTCGGCGAATCCCGACATCGGTACTAGAGGACACCGATGGCCCCCCGTGCTTTTTATTCGTTAAAATGTCCGTACTTGACAATAGAATACAATAAACGGCATGTCCCACAAGCCGCCTTAGCCTTATTCTTATTCGATTTCCATACATAGGTCCTGGCCAATTTGCCATTAAATGATGGGAAGTTTGAGATAATTTGACCAGACGATTGATATATATATATATATATAGAGAGAGAGAGAAAAAAAAAAAGAGAGAGGGGACAAGGTGGGGGTAGGGTCTCTCATATATCCCACCCCGCCCCGTCCTGTCTCGACCCGTCCCGCCCCGTTGACATCTCACAAAAATGGGAATACATATGATCTTATGTAAAACGAATGGACTATTTGGTTGAATTAATACCAAAAACGGTCTATAAAAGAAATCGGACCGCCCCGCCCTGTCCCGCGAAAACAGGAAAAGAAGTACACATGACCTTATGCAAAACGAGTGGACTATTTTGGTCGAATTGAATTGATAACGGGCTGGTGCACCGCCGACTAGGCGGGGAATCAAATCCATGCATAATTCACCGCACAGCCTGTACATGTAAACACAACGTCTCCCCTAGATTCCATGTCGTCCGTTCGGGGCACTTCCCCCCCCGCGTCCGGACGAACGCGTTTGCTGGGAAATGCGTCGCGCGAGTCACATTAGCTGGACAGAACTCACTCACGGGCTCCATGCTCGTTAGGCAGCGCCTCACGTCTACCGACATTAACGTAGTACACACGCACTCTCTGTCTTTGCGCCTTTTTGGCATTTTCACGAGCATGAGCTGGACGAAATGAATGATTCTCATCTAATAATGCATTCCACGAAACCCTCAAACCGTGTCCGTGCCAGCACGTTTCGCCCGAGGGGATTCCAGCGAAAAAAAAGCGAGCGATCGATCCAATTTCCAGATTGAATCTATCTTTACTGGAACCGATTTCTTAGTTTTTGAAACTTAAAATCTACCTTGTCCATCGGTTCCAAGTTCTACCCTGGAAATCGGCCAATTTCTTTTCTTTTTTCTTTGAGAAATCCTCATTTATCAATATCATCGATCCATAAACGAAGAGCATGCGAAGTGAAATAAGCAATGGAGAGTTCGAAACTCGTAACCGCGGTTCGGTCTAGCAATGGGTGGTCATTATTTTCATCTTCTTCTTTGGGGGTGGCAGCGCGAGAACCTTAAATGGTTTTTCTCTTGTTTAAAAGTGTCAACGATGGCATTCTGCTCACCTTTGACTTGTCTTTGATTCGTACTATGGAGCTTCGACAGCCGTTTTGCGTTCGAAACCGCGAGTCGGCTGCACATTACTTTGAATGATTCATAACTTCATTTTCTCGCTAGAGCTGTGATTGCTAATGACTGAACTGTGCATAGATAAGCGGCCACGAGCTTGTTACGCCAGGATCAATCTGCTAACATAGTTCGTGATCCTTGCAACCTGTCCCGAGTTACTGCACATCTTCGATCCCACTTTCCGATTTTTCGCTTTTTACCCAGGAACCGGAAAATGAACCGCAAGGTAACGGTTTCACTTTTTTTCCTGAATAGGGAATCCCCCGGTGACGGTGCGAGCCTGAAACCTAGTCAGTTTGGTCCGATTCTCAATTCTACCCTGAATTCATGCCCACCCCTGACTTTAAAAAAAAATATGTCGAGGTGGCTTTGGTTAGCAATGGCCGTGCTGCACATTGATCCCAATTTCCAAGTTCCTAGATTCTTGCACTTTAGTGAATTGGTCAAAAAGAGGGGGGAAGAGCTAATGGTTAGGGCAGAAAGTTCATGATCTGGAGAAAGGTAAAGAAAAAGTTTCGGGCGATTAGCTAAGACCCTTTCGCTACGCGGATACGTAAAAACATAAATAAACGGGGAAGGAAGGAAGAAGCTGACTTTTCCGCAATTCACACGGTAATGACTATGTCTAAACATAACGGAGGAGACAAAAGCTACGTAAGGCACGGTTTGGACATTAGAATCAGAATATTTTGTATTTGATTTTTTGAAACCATTCTTGTTTTCCCATTGATTATTATATTGGAGAGCTGACCAGCATATCACGCCAGTCTTTTATTCCCTTTTTTTTATAGAAAGAATAGTCTTTTATTTCTTTCTCTCTCTTTTTTCCTTAGAAGTGTGAACTTTTTGAAATAATGGGTTCTGCATTGATAAAAGGATCTATGCTATGTATAAATCGAGCTTTTATTATTGACTTTGGAGATCCGCTGTCGCAGACTTACTGTGATAGATTTGTTCTGGAGGGATGATGGTGTGCTTCTTGCTACAGATTGTGCTTTGTTATTTGCTTTCTAGCTTTTGCTTTGTTCAAAAGTTATTTGGAATTTGTTAGACTTGGAAGATGTAACTCTCAAACTATTATTATGGTAAATGAATGTCATATTTCTTTCGACCAAAAAAAAATAGCATACATTATTCCTGTTTAACCCAATAGAAAATTCCATATGTGCAAGCCAAATATTACATTGGAAAGTTAAAAAAAAATACCTTTACAACTTAATGACTTCGACAAGCAATCAAGAAAATATGGTCGAAAAAAATGAGAAATTCAAATAGAAGAAAAACTTAAAGCACATACGAGACTTTCTCATATGAGATATTAAATCACATACATGAATTCCATAATCTTTGATTTGCTTTCGTAAAGCAAAGTTCTGAGCCTCTATCTTCTTCACATTGCTGGATATTAGGTAGGAATTCATAACTAATTATAGAGATATCTCTCTAATAATTTCCCAACCAATGGTATGTACAAGATGCATCACTAAATTGACCTGTATCTTACGCCAACATATAATGAAAACCCCCAGAAGTTACGTCGCACTTTCATATATCAAAGTGAGAGCAATGCATTCTTGATTAACTTTTCCTTATAAATTAGAGCACCAGTAAAAATTGGGAAGTGTATAACATAAACCAGCCAAAAAAAGATATCATCCTCGGAACCACATATGTATGTTTACCATAATTACCACACTGGACAGAGATTAGCCAGATACTTGAAAAACATTGAACACCCCATTAACGGAAAAAAAATCGTTTATTTAATAGGCTTATCTCCTGAATCTATTTTACGGATACCAATTCATCCTAAACTTTTCTATTTTGTCTATTTTGTCCTAAATATTTGCACGAAATTTTAACATAATCCTTCTGGTCAATCTTCCCTGAAAATCACTAGCGTGACAGCCCGGTCATCATCAATTGTCCTACGTGGCACATTGCCACATAGTTATTTTCCGATGAAAAATTAGTTTGAAGGACTATATTGCAATTTCACATAAAGACTTAGGACTCACTTGGGAGAATTGAAAAACATTTGACCGAACTGACATCCATTTAATAAGTTTAGGGCCGACTCAGCAATTACCTCAGCTTTTTTGTGTTCTTGCAATTTCTTCCCCAAATTTCATTGCCTATTCTAGCCTTCCTACTTGGTTGAATTCTATATGCAAATCCTTCCATCACTGACACCTTCAAATTGCTAATATGATATAACCAACTGGGAGCACATGAACAAAATGTAAACAGTTCTATAAGAGAGAGAGAGGAAAAAAAGAAAGAAAGTATAAACTCAGTCAAGACAAATAGAAATGTCGGTGACCAGTTGAGGGCAGCAAGCCCTGCCTAAATCCACAATGCACCGGCCCATTTGTCAACGATGAGAATAAGGGACCTCACCTCACCGACTCCCCTACCTCCCTTCTTTATTCTTCCTCTATCTTCTCCTGTATTGCTAATGTAGCGTCAAGCCTTTTGACTCATGTTGCAACTCGTTGACCACCAAGAAGATAGCAAACCCTAGCTCCATCCCGAAATAATCTTCAACTAAGGATCAACTGGCTCTCGTCAATGTCAATAACGGAAGATATAAGAGGGAGTTTTTCTTTTTGTGTCAAAGATAAAAGAAGAGCAGCAGCTAGGCGATACGCTTTCGTATATTCTAAGACTCCGAGAGAGAATGGATGACTCGCATTGAGTTGGGGGATAGTAATAGTGAGGCTAGGAAACCCTAGCTCAATTCGATATTTTGCCTTTCGCCATTGTGACCTCTCGTTAACACCATGATGATTCCATACTGTCAACCCTAGCTCCACCGTAGCTACCCAACCATCATCAAGACTTGGCAACTACATCGAGTCACTGAAAACCGGTGAAGGGTGGCGAACCCTAGCTCAATCTCTCCAACAATTACGGTCAAGTCGATGAAAAGGGTAGTGGATCGTCGTTATCTCGACAAGGTGACACCGTTCACACCGCAGCAATCCACAGATACCATGTCAGTAATTCAAGGTTGATAAGGACGGTTGTGATGGAGAGACTCAACCATGTAGAAAAGTAGGCAAAATCATACAAACTCCAAAAATTAGGAGACTAATTATCTAAAACAAGAGATCCCCAATGACATATTCAAGTTTAAGCCCATGGAGGGTTTGTTCCCTTATCGGTATGAGACGCAAAGAGCGCAGCAAACCTATACCATGAGCTATCTACTTGGTTCCGGTTTCCAAATGCTCGTATTGTGTCAAAATTGAAGGCCAAAATCAATCTTCAACATGAAGTTCACATGATATGCTCGCAAGAAAAACATAATTAAAACATAATTAAACGTTACGTGTTCGTACTAAACCTTTGAACCAAAGGACCGATCTTTTTTTTTTTTTTGGGGGGGGGGGTGTCTGGTCAAACAAAGGGACCGATCTAGCAGGCAAGAAACAATACACATAGTAAAGTCTCCAATTATACTCTTCCTAAGCACCATTTTTGGTGCTGAACACATAAAACTCGATTCTGAAACAAATCCAGGCATCAACATCTACAACTGGATAGTAGAATTTTTATTTTTTTATTTTTTCATGCGTGTACACTTCAATCGTACATCGGTTAAGGTGGTGATTTTTATTCCTTCCTCCATATATACGGTTTCATGGCAACTATGAACATTTCAAGATAGAATACAAAAAGAATACATTGCTTAGTCGCCAAGCTTCTCCTCTCTCTTTTATATTATCCTAAAACAGACCTTAGCCCATATGGGTTCAAATTTAGTAGGTTTAACGAGTTATTGCTTTTGTACTTAGTGTCATCTACGGCTATCTATCTATTCATTCATTTGCCTCCATCTTATAAACTAGTCTATTTGAATAGCACACTGACAACCCATGAGCTCTATTTTCCGGAGGAACTGAGTGGCAATATGGAAATGCATGCAAAAGAAAATTATGAGAGAGAGAGAGAGAGAGAGAGAGAGAGAGAGAGAGAGAGAGAGAGAGAGAGAGGGAGGGAGGGAGGGAGGGAGGGAGGGAGGGAGAGAGAGAGAGAGAGAGAGAGATAGAGAGAGAGAGAGACACTTTCTTCGATTTGATGAGAAAATGGAAGCTCTAGCTTGCGTACTAAACAAAGAAGCCTCATTGAAGCAAGGGCAAAAACAACAGGAGACAGCATGCAAAGCCATGTGTTTCGCTTCAGTTTGATCTCCTAGATTTGAGAGTTGTGGAGTAGGGAGACACACCTCGTGAGGAAGCTTCTTCTTCATCATTTGTCTCCGTAATTAGCAACAGAGAGAAGAGAGAGAGAGATAGAGAGTTACATGCTGTGATCTTCTCTTCTAAGCTTGTTGAGAAGTGCTGTGATGAGTGCATCCCTCTTCTCAGCCCTAGTCTCCTCCCTCATCCTTCTCTGCTCTTCCCTCTCTCTCCACCTCTGGTCCATCATTATCCTCTCGTTCTCGAGCGCCTCCATCGTCTGCCTCCACTCCATCTCCTTCTCCCTCCTCTCGCTCTCCCGCGCCTCGTACGCCTCCCTCCACTCGGCTTCCATCCGCGCCTGCTGCTTCATGAAGTCCTCCAGTATCTTCCTCACTTCGCCCCCGCTGCTTCCGCTCGAGCCGGTGTTGCTTTTGGCCTTCTTCTTCTTTTTCCCCTTCTCGCCCTCGCTGTCCTCGTCATCAACTTCGTCGTCAGAAGACAACTGGGAAGAAGATGCTTTCTTGCTCTTCGAGGTGCTTCCTCCTCCGCCACCGCCTTCTGTTTCGGCCCACAGCATTCTTTGCATCCTCGCTGCGAAAATCGCTTGCATCTCATTGTAAAATGGGAATTGCTGCCTCATAGCTCCTAGTTCCATCGTCTCGCAACCCTAGAAAATGAATCAGATTATATTTTCATCCATGACAAGAGGCGTGCCCATTATTTGCAATAAAGAACGATCGCCATATGTAAACAGGTATGTTCTGCCAATTGCGAGTTCCGGTATTTGACCATCGCTCTTCTGGGGATCGAAAAATGTTTCTTTCTCCAACGATGCACACCGATGTAAAGCTTGCTATGGACACTTACTGTTTGATAAGAACCATATCAGGACTTGGTGATAATTGAAGGAGCATAACTAGTACAGACAAATCTCGGAAGGGATTCATTTGGGAGCGCAAGCTAGAGTCTTGGGTCCTTCCTCGGACGTACCTTATATCGAGTGACGAGGTTCTTCCACTTGCACTTGCACTGCTCGGCGCTCCGGCTGTAGCCCTTCTCCCTCATCCGGGTCGATATGACCTCCCAGAGGAGCTTGTTCCGCTTCGTCTCCATGAAGCTCCGGTCAAGCTCGGCCCGTATCGCCAGGAACTCCTTCGTCTCCTGGGCGCTCCATTGCGGGAACCTATCCCCGCCGCCGCCGCCGCCGGCTTCGACGCCGACGACGCTTATCTGCTGCTGCTGCGGCCGGAGTTGGTGCTGATGGTGCTGCTGCTGCTGATGATGATGATGCGAGAAGTGACCTTCCATATTAATAGGGCAAGATCTAGATGCCTTGCACCGGACGACGAAAAAAAAAAAAGATTGAGAAGAGACGTGGAGCCAGAGATTTTATATGGGGGAGGGGGGGGTGGGTGTGAAAGGGCAGGCAGGTGTGAAACGTCAAAGGTAGAAAAACGTTTGGTCTTTGGCTTGGGGCTTGGGTTTCAATCTCTGCTTAGGTGTCAAGGACAGAGAGCGCCTTCATCTTCCGTTCAGATTTCAGACAGCGACTCGTAATGCGCTCTCTCTCTCTCTCTCTCTCTTTCTGTACCATTTCCTGTGGAGGAAAAGTTAAATTAGATGGAACATTACTTAGTGGCCAAAATACATCATAAACATGATGGATTAAGCATATTTTCATTGGGTATAATGAAAATCTACGTAGACACCAACTTGAGCGGGTGGTGATCACGGGGTTTCGATCGTACGACGAGTCGACCCATCGGCGGGCCCGAAATCTGGCGGAACAACCGATCGATTTAAGAAAATAATATATCCTGTCCATATTCATTTGCGCATATATAATTAACCTAGTCCGTTGGGTTTTGCGGTAGTTTATGGAATATTAAGTGGGGTTAATCCAGTTGGTTGTAATTAATTAGCCATCTTGCCCCCCCACCCCCCAAAAAGAAGAAGAAGAAGAAGAAGATAGAAAATGGTTTTCAGGGTCAGATCTCTTTCCTATCTCCCTCGACCCTTTTTTCAAGCAGTCTTCATCTTCATCTGTCTACGCGGAAACTCTCTCTCTCTCTCTCTCTCTCTCTCCTTTTGAGTGCAGCATACACATCCATCCATTCCCACTTCGTAAACGTGACGCCATGCTTACGAGGAGAGCGACTTCTGGGGGGTCCGGGCGAGGTTGGATTCATCCCCTTCGATCGGAGGGAAGAATTTTTTGGCGAATAAATTTTCTGGACTTTCCACGTCGAGAACGATCGGCCAGTGCCCAATTGCGGTCGAACAAAACACGCGTACCTAAACTTAGGAAAATGAATTTTTCCGATCCCGAAAAGGAGAATGCATTTTTTTGTCCTAAAAAATGATTTTTCGATTTTCTTGTTATCATGATTTTTTTTTTCGGAATGAACACGCCCTAAATCGCTTTGGTCCTACTAAATGAACCCGTTCATGCTGGGATTGTGGTTCGCTTGTCCACTATGGTAGTATAAAATATGATATTGTCACCTTGGGAATATCGGTTGACTTAATAAAAATCGCGTAGAATGGCTTCTTGGGCATGCAGACTTTGGCTTGAGTAATGAATTATTAAGTGATTTGATGAACTTTAATATATATGTTGGATGTTTAAATAAGTGGTATTCAAAGACGCAATCGGAATTTTCATCACTTGTAAAATGATTCCTTTAGTCAATTTTGCTGTCGTTTCTGTCTTTGCACGGATAACTTATGGATATTCATAAGAAAGAAACGCGGTCTTAACGTACGAATGTTTGTCAACATTTATGGTCCTTTGGATTTAGACGATAGCTAAATTGTCTATGAATCGACACTCGAGTGACGCTTACTATTGAAGTCGAGTGCGCAGCTGTTTAATTTTTTTTTTGTCAAAAGAAATGTCATTCCCTTTTTCTATCCTTTTAAGACAAAAGGTTGCACACTTAACCCTGAGCTAGGTGGGATCTTTTCGAATCTTGTCAAGCTCCTTCATCCCTTTTTGGTGTAATATTTTTTTAAATTTTTTTTATAAAGAGATCGTTTTTTTTCCTCATTTTATAAATAGATCTAAGGGTGGTAAATTCTGATCCAATTTTTTTTTTTAAAAAAAAAGACACATCAGGAGACTAGCGAATTTAGATTTGTGATAATGATATTCATAGTGTGTGATAATCATGTCAACTTGCTTTACACGCTTAATATATGTCACAGTCGTTCAAATTTCAAATTCTATGAATTGGTATATTGTTTACTACTACTGAATATTGATACTTACCGATCTTGATAAATTATGATGGTGTGACACTTATAAATCTTTTCTAGGTTATTTTCCCATAACTTGTAGACAAGAAAAAACTAAGTTCATAGTTGGATCTTTGCTACAGTTACTCATTAATGAAGGATATATCTATTTACTCATTAAATAAATCCTTTCAAAATTAAATCTACAGAATCTTGAACGTAATTCTTTTTCGTTGCTTAATTATACATTTCCCTAAAGCCATAAAATTTAATTTTATCTCCAAAAAGCTCTTTGAAACGCTTGGGCCATATTTGGGTTGGAAAGGCCTCGGTTTGATCCATTTAGTTAAATGAATTATGCTGGTTGCATTCGAGGAAAAATTGCATTTTTCTTTCTAAAATTATTTTACGGATTTAAGTTCAATTTTAAATATTTCAATTAAATCTATTTAGTCGTAAACTCTTGAGTGACACTGCAATCAAGTCATTAAAACCAATTCTCACCAAAAAAAAAATGCTGAAATGGCTATCCAATCATCGCCGAACTCCTTATGTATCCTGTTGGCAATCTAATATGGATAAATTTGCTTGAAACAATGTCGTGTTGCTTAATTTCAACTTCTTTAACCTAAACATGAGGTTACGACAACATGGGTGACTCGTGCCAAACCAACAAGGCGCGATGACACGTCATCGTTTTGCATGCGTGCGCGCGCGCATGCCCGCTCGAGAGAGAGAGAGGGGGGGAAGAGGAGGGAGAGTTGAGGATGTAGAGATTTAGAGGCCAGTATGAGCTCCACGATCACCTTCCGTGGTCGAGGGTCCCTCCCACAAAGGGTGAGCGTCGAAGGCCGAGGCAGCAAGCGGGAAAAGCAACGTCGATGTGAGGCAATCAATCAAATTACTTCGAAAAGGAAAATGACAAATTCGAAAGTAGTTACGTAATTTCATCGTGACGAAGGCATAGGAAATATTTCTTAAAAAATTAGAGACATGTAAACGATACGTTTTGGCGAAAAGTGTTGCATTAATAATTTTTTTTTATATTTCTCCATTTGATATATATATATCTATATATAAGCCATCATGCCTCGAGCATCACTAATCAAATCAAATCAAACGCCATTATTTTTTTTCTTTTTTCTCTTTTCTTGCGCTACTTTCCTTCCTTCCTTTGTTTCCTCTGGTCGTTTCGGTTCAAACCGTGTGAGGTTGACAAGAAATGAAAGAAATGAAAGGAAAAGAAAAAGAGAGCTTTGTTGGGCCTTCTTTATTTAATCTTTCTTTATTTGGTACGGGGTGGTGGCGGTGGTGGGGGAACTCGCAGGAACACCTTTTCTTTTCTTTTTTCTTTTTTTCTTTTTTTTGCATGGGGGGGAGACATCCAGATCGAAGCGTTGTGGGCCGTCCATCTCGTTACGCGGTTCTTTCCTTTCGCCGTCCTCACGTGTGAGGGCGCCAGCCAACTCTTCCCACGTGGCCTCGGACAGGCAGGCGGATTCGCTCCGTGTCGGGCCCCCCACCGGTCCTACGTTTTCACACTTAGGTTGGGAGGGGGACCCACAGATCCCCCGCTAGCCCCCAAAACTTTTCGTTTCCATTGTTTTGCTTGTGATCCCACGACTCCTGCCTTGGTCCGGTGGAAGATGATAATGGCCGATCCTGTACGGTTCCCCTTCCCCACCACAACCTTGGCCTCGCGAAATCGCCGGGGGGGCATTTGAAGAATTAGCGTTTTGATCGTAGGGGTGTATCCCGTTTGTGAAGTCGGGTTTACAGTATCGTCGGTCGAGACTAGTTGTCACGTCGCGTGAGCGTATCGATCGGGATCCGCGTACGAAGTCTTTTTTTGATGTTGTCGGATGGATTTAACCTAAGGAACTCGTACTCGAAAATGTAACTTCGAATTCTTCTTATCTGACGTTGATCGTCCCTCGTGATATTCGAAATTGGTGCATGTCCACGAAATTTGAAAGAAGAGATTGCTTTTTATTTTCTAAAGGATATTGTAAGTGTCGACGCGTATGACTTTCTCAATATGTATGGTTCACAACAAGTGCAAGACCCGCAAGTCTTCACACGATGTTGATTTACTTGTTCTATTTTGCTAATATGAGAGCTCGAAGGAAATTCGCCCTCCAATTTTCAACATTAAGTTCCAGGAAATTTCCTTGGAGAATAGCATGTAATATGGATTAAGTACATAATTAGTCACTGAAGTTTAATTATTTGTGCGGCTTGGTCCTCTAACTTTTCAGTTAAGTGTTCTAACTTTCTAGAATTTTGCGTTTTGGTGCTCTAAGTTTTATTTTGTGCAATGGAATTGCGTAACTTTCTCAATTTGTACAGTCAAATTCCTTCGTCAATCACCGTTGCATGACAGTCAATTTTGATTAATGACGCAGCACAATTTATGTGACGAAAAATGACACGTGATGCTAATTTTGGCGCCAAATGAGCATTAACGAAGGGAAAAAAAATAAGAAAATGAAAATCATATTTTGGCAATATTGGTTATAGTGGGTAACAAAGTACTTGATGGCACAAATCAAGAAAGTTAGAAGATTTGATTGCAAAACAAAACTTAAGAGTACCAAGTTGCACAAATCCAGAAAGTTGGAGGACTTGATTACACACAAATCACAAAAGTTAAAAAGATTTGATTGCAACAACAAAACTTAAAGGATCAAATTGCACAAATGCAGAAAATTAGAGGGCTTGATTGTAGAAAAGAAAATAAGAGGGATAAATTGCACAAACACTAAAACTTACGGGACTAAATACATACCTAACCCAATATACATGTCATAGCGCTCTCCAACTAACATCTAAATTTTTAGAGTAAATGATTAGTAGTGGTGCCACAAAATTTTACGCCATATCAAGATACGAGATCCCAACTTCAAATCTTTCAAACACCTTAATTATCTCCTCTATTACGCATTTTCGCAATTCAATCTCCTGCTAAGGTTAAGCCTTTTCCAAATACGCCTAACTACTTATTTTACAAATACTATCTCTGAGGGGGAAAAAACCACACAAAAATTCACAATTTTTTTTTATTTCCACGTGTTCAATATTAAAATGCGAATATCTTTTATCCCATAAGAACCTTCCTAAAAAGATTTCGAGCATTAAATTCTCATTTAGGAAAGGATGCTCTGATTTCTTAAATTCAATTTTCCACACATCAATAGTCATATCATATCACATGTAAAAATAAAAGGCCACAACCAGTTTGGATTAGAATTGTAAATGGTCTTTGGGGCTCTAAAGTCGCTTGGCTAAATGCATTTGGCATTTGGTTCGTTTTTTGCTCAATTTTGAGAAAATGCAATTGCATCTCCAAAAGGCCTTTAAAGAACCTTAGCCCAACGTAGGTCCAAAGGTACTTTTGAATGTTGTATTTTTGGAATACATTTTTACCAAACACTACTTCAGTTTTGAAAAATCCATTTAACCCAAACACCTTTTCCATTTCCCCAAAAGTATGCCCTCAAAGCCAAACCGAACAGGTCCAGAAAATACAAACTTCTTTTTTTGCTTTTGGGGAAATTCTTACGATTCTAAAATTGACTATGAATAGGAACATCGCCATAACACACAGGTTGACCCATGGGATAAGATCATTCCGAATCACAATGACTAATTTTGTCCTGCCTCTATTTTTCTCGTTTCTTTTATAATGACCCATGGGATAAGATCAACCCGTCGACCATGTGAACGAAAAATCGTGGCTTGACCTATTCTTTTGCCTTTCAAGGTAGAAGTCTCGAGGAAGGAATAAAGAATGATACCGGAAAATTTATCAACCATCTTCAAGAGACGTTGGAATGAAAGCTAGCATTGAAAAAGCTGAAAACTCAATACTGTTAGGCACAAGCATTTAACTCAAATGCTGGGCTAAGATTTTCTTCCAAAGCTATCCTCACTTATTGTTTTGAATTTTGATTTTGCCTCTCATTTTTTTGGTGATATTATCTTTTATTAAAAAAAATTAAACAAACCTCAGGGCCACTACCGCCGACGAGCCAAATCTAACACTAGTGGCCATCGGTCGAGGTTGCCAGGGGTAGGTCGACCACTGGCGATTGTCGCTTGGGTAACGCGAGGGTCGCGGGACCCAGGCGATAGTCACCCGAGGTCGCGAGACCGCAAGCCTCATCGCTAAGGTCACGCAACCCAGGCGACAGCCACTGGGCATTGCACGACCCTCGACGGAGCCCAGGCGACAACCATCAATTGTCATGCGACCTTAGGCAGCCCTCGTCGAAAATGTAGTTTCAAATTCTTCTTGCCCAATATGGATTGTCCCTCATGATATTCGAAATTGACGCATGTCCCTGAAATTCAAAAGATGGGATTGCTTTTGATTTTCTATTTTGCTAAATGTGAGAACTTGAAGAAAATTTGCCATCAATTTTTCAACATTAAATTCCAAGATATTTCATAGGAGAATTATAAACCCGTAGTATATAATATGGATTAAGTACATATTTAGTCCCTGAAGTTTTAGTATTTTTGCGACTTGGTCCTCTATTTTTTTTTCAAATTAATTTCTCTAACTTTTTAGAATTTTGTGATTTGGTCCTCTAAGTTTTATTTTGTGCAATAGAATCCCGTAACTTTCTCAATTTGTACGGTCAAATTCCTTCGTCAACCACTATAGCATAATTGTCAATTTGATTAATGCCGTGGCACAATTTGTGTCGAAAAATAAGACGTGATGCTAATTTTGGCGCCAAATGAGCAGAAAACAAAGGGGGAAAAATTAAGAAAATGGAAATTATATATAACCATGTAGTTTTAGGGGGTACCAAAGAACTTGATGGCACAAATCAAGAAAGTTAGAACATTTGATTGCAAAAACAAAACTTAGAGTACCAAATTGCACAAATCCAAAAAGTTAGACTTGATTACACAAATCACAAAAGTTAGAATATTTGATTGGTAAAACAAAACTCAAATGATCAAATTGCACAAATACAAAAAGTCAGAGAACTTGATTGCACAAAAGCGAAGTAAGAGGGCTGAATTGCACAAACACTAAAACTTTAAGAACTAAATATGCAATTAACCCAACATACATTTTGTACCACAATCTAACTAATAGCTTAAGTTTTCAAAGCAAATGATTGGTAGCGCTTCCGCAAAATTTACCCTCGCTATATTTTCATAATTATGAAAATGTCCGTGGAAGCCCTAATTCCGGCAAAGGCCTCCGCCTTCGGCAGTCGGCTGGTGGAGTTTAGCCAACCACCGATCCTTCACCGGTTTTGAGTTTTTTTTTTCCCATCAATAAAAATAAAAGGCTATTCAAAGTGTAATTTTGTCGATACGTGTTTTTGAAATACATTTTACCAAACACTGCTTACCTTTTCAAAAATCCATTTAACCCAAATGCCTTTTGCGTTTTCCCAAAAGTATGCTCTCAAAGCCAAACCGAACAGGTCAAGAAAATACAAACTTCTTTTTTTTGGGGGGGGGGGGGGATTCTTACAATGCTAAAATCGACTATGAATAGGAACATCGGCATAACACACGGTTTGACCCATGCGATAAGATTATTCCGAATCACAAGGACTAATTTTGTCCCGCCCCTATTTTTCTCGTTTCTTTTATAATAGCCGAGGGAGAAGAAGGTGGTGGAATTATTCCAACCCGTCGACCATGTGAACGAAACATCGCGGCTTGACCTACCCTTTTGCCTTTCTAAATCGAAGTCTCGAGGGAGGAATAAAGAATGATTTCAAGAGACTTTAGGATGAAAGCGAGCATTGAGAAAACTGAAAGCTTAATACCGATAGGCACAAGCATTTACCCAAATGCTAGGCTAAGATTTTCTTCCAAGATTATCCTCACTTATTGTTTTAAATTTAGATTTTGCGTCTCATTTGTTTGGTGATATTATCTTTTACTAGAAAAATCTTTTTTGAAAAAAAAAAAAAACTCAAGGCCACTGATGCCGACGAGCCTAATCTAACACTAGTGGCCATCAGTCGAGGTTGCCAGGAGTAGGTTGACCACTAGCAGTTGTCGCATGGACCACGCAACCCCAAGTGAGGTTTGTTGGGTCGCGGGACCCAGGCAATAGTCACTAGAGGTCACACGACCTCAGGCCTCATCGCCAAGGTCGCGACACCTAGGCCACATCCGTCGGTCATTGCATGACCCTTGGCGGAGCCCAGGTGATAGCCATAAGTGGTCATGCGACCTTAGGCAGCCCTCGCCGAAAATGTAGTTTCAAATTCTTCTTGTCCAATGTGGATCGTCCCTCATGTTATTCGAAATTGACGCATGTCCCTTAAGTTTGAAAGATGGGATTGCTTTTGATTTTCTATTTTGCTAATATCAGAACTTGAAGAAAATTCGCCATCAAATTTTCAACATTAAATTCCAAGAAATTTCACGGGAGAATTATAAGCCCCGTAGTATATAATATGGATTAAGTACATATTTAGTCCCTGAAGTTTTAGTATTTTTGCGACTTTGTCCTCTAATTCTTTTTTTTTTCAAATTAAGTGCTCCAACTTTTTAGAATTTTGTGATTTGGTCCTCTAAGTTTTATTTTGTACTTTCTCAATTTGTACGGTCAAATTCCTTCGTCAACCACTATAGCATAATTGTCAATTTGATTAATGCCGTGGCACAATTTGTGTCGAAAAATAACACGTGATGCTAATTTTGCGCCAAATGAGCATAAAACAAAGGGGGGGGGGGGAATAAGAAAATGGAAATCATATATAGCCATGTTAGTTATAGGGGGTACCAAAGAACTTGATGGCACAAATCAAGAAAGTTAGAACATTTGATTGCAAAAACAAAACTTAGAGTACCAAATTGCACAAATCCAAAAAGTTAGAGGACTTGATTACACAAATCACAAAAGTTAGAATATTTGATTGCTAAAACAAAACTCAAATGACCAAATTGCACAAATGCAGAAAGTTAGAGAACTTGATTGCATAAAAGCAAAGTAACAAGGCTGAATTGCACAAACGCTAAAACTTAGAGAACTAAATATGTAATTAACCCAATGTACATTTCATACCACAATCTAACTAATAGCTTAAGTTTTTAGAGCAAATGATTGGTAGTGGTGTCGCGACCCTCTAAAAAAATTTTAAATTTTAAAAGGGGTTAACGGATTATTAGGTTAATTAGATTTAACTAACCTAACGCGGACCCTCCCAAGCCCTATCGAATCGCAACTTTGGTTTTTGTTTAAATGATTTTGAAATTTGGAGTCGCCACTAATCATTCTTGATAGGTCGATTAGAAACCTAAATAAATTAGCGGGAGAACTAATTTATTCCTGCGAACCAGAGATTAGGAGCTCGGGGACTTGGTTACACTAGTTAATTAAAACTAATGCCCTTTCGATGCCTTAATTTCATGGATATCCTAATTCGGCAACTCAGACTTGGTTTATTCCTAAGGCTCTAGTAGGGTATTCTCTTTTGTATTTTCACTTTTTAAATAGAATGCATGGATGGTATATATTTTTATTTGTTATATTTTTTTAAGTGTTAAAGATTCCCTGAAGCCGAAAGAGGGAGTGTGTTAACGACTTCTGTGCAGTATTACAACCTGCTTATCTTTTGGGTCTGATGATTCAAAAATTAAATTATAGGAAGTACATGACAGTGAATAAACACCTCCAATGGGAGGCCTAGCATTGGCTTGGCTCTTCCCTTTGGGATTTAAGGTACAGGTATTTAAATTGCAAGTATTTAAACTACTGTAAGTAAAACCTCCAATGGGAGGCTAAGCATTGGCTTGGCTCTTCCCTTTGGGATTTAAGGTACAGGTATTTAAGTTGCAGGTATTTAACTATTGTAAGTAAAAACCTCCAATGGGAGGCTAAGCATTGGCTTGGCTCTTCCCTTTGGGATTTAAGGTACATGTATTTAAGTTGCAGGTATTTAACTACTGTAAGTAAAAACCTCGAATGGGAGGCTAAGCATTGGCTTGGCTCTTCCCTTTGGGATTTAAGGTATAGGTATTTAAGTTGCAGGTATTTAACTACTGTAAGTAAAAACCTCCAATGGGAGGCTAAGCATTGGCTTGGCTCTTCCCTTTGGGATTTAAGGTACGGGTATTTAAGTTGCAAGTATTTAACTACTGTAAGTAAAAACCTCCAATGGGAGGCTAAGCATTGGCTTGGCTCTTCCCTTTGGGATTTAAGGTACAGGTATTTAAGTTGCAGGTATTTAACTACTGTAAGTAAAAACCTCCAATGGGAGGCTAAGCATTGGCTTGGCTCTTCCCTTTAGGATTTATGGTACAGGTATTTAAATTGCGGATGGACTTTGTCCTCTCCATTCTGGGGTATGAATTCTTTAAAATAAAATATAACGAATTGATTCAACAATTTGAAATTTGTGCGCGCTTGAGGACTCCTCCAAGCCGATTTTATGCTTCCATAGGGTTGACCATTGATATAAAGCTGCGCTTCCTGACATAAAATAGAGTGAAATATCAGTATACAAAATATGTGCTAATTTGCACCTAAAACCAGAAAAGTGGAAAGAGTACTTATCTCCCATTTTTTTGGGAGGGATTTCTATAATTGATTTTCGCTCTCTATGTTCCCAATATAGAGAGTTTCTTTTGAATTAAGAGGGACTTTTAGTCACAGATCAGTTGAGAAATCAGTGGACAGCTTAGAAGCTTGTCTAGGCCGATTTTTGCATATCTACGAGATTTTTGCTGTTGACGTAGAAATATCCTTCTCCTGACATAAAATATGGAAAAAAAAAAGAGGAGATGGAGAAAGTGTATACAATTTGTGCTAATTTGCAAGTAAAACCATAAACAAATGAATAAATAAAAACACTTAGCTCGAATTTGCTTGCTCGTTGACGAGGAAGAACTCTTGATTTATATTGATCGATGAAGGAATTTGTGATGATAACCCCTAGCTTTAAACTTCCATCATCTTCAAAATTCTCTCTCTTTTGGTATTTTCTTTCTCTCAAATTTTTCTTCAATCTCCCAAAACTCTCTCAAACATCCAAAATTTTCTCTAAAAAAAAAAATCCTCTCAAACACTTCAAATTTTCTCTCCAAAAATCCCCCCCCTCAAGCTCACTTCTTCCTCCTTTTATAATCTACTCATCTATCTCCCATTCTAATTTTTCCACTAACTCTATCTCCCATTCTAATTTCTCCACTAACTCTTCTTCATTTTCATCTTCTATTCTCCATCTCTATCTCACATTCTAATCTCTCCACTAACTCTTCTTCATCTTCATCTTCCCTTCTCTATATTTATCTCCCATTCTAATTTCTCCACTAACTCTTCTTCATCTCCATCTTCCCTTCTCTATTCTTATCTTCCATTATAATTTCTCTACTAACTCTTCTCCATCTTCCATTCTCTATTCTTATCTTATTTTCTCCATCCATTCTTCTCCAACTTTTCTTCTTCATCTCCTCTTCTCCATCTTCCCTTCTCTATTCTAATTTATCCACTAACTCTTCTTTTTGTTATTTGTAAAATAATCCTTCAAGAGTTAAGTATTTGCACTCTAGTCCTTGAATTTTAAGTATTTACAATTTAGTCCCTGAAAAAATATATTTCTTTAAGTCCAAATCTCCTTACAATTTTTGACACACCAAAATTTACCACATGTCAAATTTAAGCTCATTTCTTGCTGCTGAAAATAATGCAGAATTTAATTAAAGCCCTTTTGCAAAATTAAGTCATTCTGGGTATAATTGGGCCAAGATGAAAATTTAAAATATTAGAAGACAATGTCACAACTCATAAAAAGTGAAAATTAAAAATAAGTTGACTCAAATTAAATTTTTTTAGTCCCGATTCAAGATTATACTCGTGAAGGAACACGTGATTCGAATTGGATTTTTCTGAATTTGCGATGGCCAATATGAAAATAGATTTAAAATAAAAATATTAACTATCTTTGTGTATTTTTTTGGCCTCAAATGTTATTTTTCCAAAATTTTCAAGTATTTTTGTATTTTTTAAAAAAAAATTAAAAATATATATAATATGAAATTTTATTTTTTGTTCAAAAATGGTTGCCTAGGCTTGGCCAAGGCTTCCAAAGTTGATTTTTCAATTTTCTCATTTTTTCTTCATTTTTTGTTTTATGAATTTTCGAAAATAAAAATACCGAAAAATACTGAAAATATGAAAAATCGTTTTTTGGTCAAAATTGGTTCCCTAGGCTTGGCTAAGGTCCCCAAAGTTGATTTTTCAATTTTATGAATTTTTATGGATTTTTTTATTACTTTAGCAATAGAAAAAAAATGATTAAAAATCAGGTGTCAACAAGTGGTTCCGCAAAATTTTACACCATATCAGAGTAAGAGATTCTAAGTTGAAATCTTTCAAAACCCCTTAAATTGAGCCTTCTCAAGCCAAAGTAGAGCCTTCTCCAAATATGCTTAGCTACTTATTTTACAAATACTATCTCAAAAAAAAACATAAATTCGCAATTTTATTTTATTTCACGTGTTTCAATATTAAAATGTGAATGTCTTCTATCCCATAAAAACCTTCCTAAAAAGATTTCGAACATTAAATTCTCATTAGCGAAAGGATGGCTTTGATTTCTCAGATTCAATTTTCGGCACGTCAATCTTCATATCATATCATATGCAGAAATTAAAAGGGTACAACCCGTTTGGTTCAGCATTATAAATGGGCTTTAAAACTATAAAGTCCCTTGGCCAAATTATAATCGGCATTGGGTTTTTTGTCGTTCAACTTTGCAAAAATGCAATTGCGTCTCCAAAAATCTAAAAAAGACTTTAGCACAAAGTAGGTCCACTGTTGCTTTGGAATGATGCATTTCTTGCAATTTTACATTCGCTACACTTTCATTATCACGGAAAATGTCCTTGGACACCCTAATTCCGACGAAAGCCTCAGCCATCAGCAGCACTAGCAGCCGTAGGTCCTTCGCCGATTTTAAGTTTTTTTTTTTAAATAGTAGTAAAAAGACTTTGCAAAGTGTAATTTTTTTTCATTAAGTGTTTTTTAAAATATATTCTATCAAACACTACTTGCTTTTCGAAAAATCCATTTAGCCCAATGACCTTCGCATTTTCCCAAAAGTCGCGTCCCCAAAGCCAAACCAAACAGGTCCATAAAATACAAAATTCTTCTTTTGCTTTTGGGAATGGGAAATTCTTCCGATTGCTAAAATTGACTATGAATGGGAACATCGCCATAGCACACCTGTTGACCCATGTGATAAGATGATTCCGAATCACAATGTGTCAATGACTAATTCTGTACGTCCCCTCTCTTTTTTTTTTTTTTAATCTCTTCTTTTATAATAGCCGAGGCAGAAGAGGAAGAAGAAGGTGTCGGAATTTTTTCCAAATCGTTGACCATGTGAACGAAAAGTCGCGGCTTGAAAGCAGACGTCTCGAGGGAGGAATAAAGGATGATACGTTTGTCCTCCATTGCGCTCGCGAGGTCTCGTAAGGGCAATTGGACTTGCGCTCGCATCGTCTCGCGTGTTGGAAAATTGTGTTCCCTTTTCCCTCCTCTAGTTCTGGGGCCGGAATGATTCGACCCGGAGATATTATGGAATAACCATCTAAAGTGGGAACTGGGTCCGTCGAATGGGTGAGTCGGATCGAAGATAGTCCGATCCAAAACTGACTCGTTTAACCCGTTTTGATTCATTTCCACGCAATACAAATCTAGCAATCCGTACTCGAACTAACCCATCACATATGGTTTAAATAGTTTCATATTTAACACAAGCTAGGAGTTTAAGACACCTTCGTGCGATACAAATCTAATGAACAATTTTTTTTTTGTAAATTGTGAAAGGATTCCTGATTTTTTTTTATATTTTATATTCTATTTTTTGTTCTTTCTTTTTCTTTTTCTTTGTTTTTTGTTCTAAGTCCGGCGAGGGTTGGCTTGCCGGTTAAAAACGAGGGTTGGGCCCTTGCTGGTTGTGATCCTCGTCAGCCACTAGCAAGGGTTGAGCGACCCTCTGAGGACTTCGTAGAAGAAAAAAGAAAAAGAAAAATAAATTAAAATAAAATTAGCAACAAAATTTTTAGAAAATTAAAGAAACTGTCTTGACATCTCCAATCCACGTTGGGTGCTATTGTTAGAAAATCGGTGAAAACATTTTCTATTTTTCATATCAATTAGAAATGGGTTAATTCCCAACCCATTATGACTCATTAAGTTGTTAAACAATCCATTTATGACTAAAATAAGCATGTTTTTGAAGTTTAAGGCAATCTTTTTTATGATTTGTATTATTAAATATCGACTAAAATATGAATTTTAGATCCATTTGCCACCTCTAGTTGGAACAAGAAGGCGCCCGTCTCGGATTGACCTCATAGTGTGAGTGTGGCGATACTTTCGCCCCACGAATCGATGTTTATGAGGTCGGTTCTTGCCCTAAGACTCATGATGGGAGTCCTGAATTTATCGGCAAAGGAGACATAAAATAAGAACATAATTGTCTAGACACCGACTTATTACAGGGATTAATCATGAGGATTGACATTTCCTCGGAATAAATTAAGCAAATGGGGCAATGGATTGAAGCAAAGGGATGTGTTGCATCGATATGCCGTGATTGGAAATTCGTCGGCACAAGAGGAATCCGATATTAAAATAAAGAGGAGAGGGACTCGATCCGACTCGATGGCGAACTCGCACGTGAGGAGAAATTGGCAAGAGCACATGTGAAGTGTGAATATAAAGAATATCAATCGATGCCACATGCATTATCAATGCAATTTACACATAGAATTCCAGCATTATGCATGTATTAGACTTCTACGACATACCCATCGCTACATGTTCCCACCTAACCAATGCGGTAGATCTTCGGACAAGGTGGATGGTCCCTCTTCCTATCACTTTATTTTAATGTCGCTCGTCGAGGGTACTCAATCTTGACCGCCACCTAACTTTTCGCGACAAATTCAGTCCATGAGCACCACCTTAAGTTTCGCGATGTCCGATGGAAAAGGGTTTGGGCGATGATTTTGATGTGCGATTGTCCCAGGAATTTGCTTACGGCCGCTTTTGGAGGACGAATTTGTTTGGACTTTGGAGCTCGAAGTTACATCACGTCTTGCGCCACTGCGCATGTCATGCTCGTTCAACATCCTCAACATTGTCAAATTTTTGGTCCCACCCCTATGGCATTGACATCCGGATTACAACATCCACCCCATTCATTAAACCCCCTCCCCCACCTCAACATTGGAAAGTCAAATATTTCATCATCAAATGCCTATAGTCCGAGAGACAAATCTCTCCGATGGCGTCGTTCGTGTTCAGACGTCGCCCTTCTGTTCATCGCCCGCCGAGGGAGGCCGTCGAAGGGTCGGAAAGCAAAGCCGGGCGGGGTATTCTTCATAGCATAGCAAGAAAGAATGGCTTGCCCAATAATAATCCGGAAAAAGAGAAGTTGCTGTTTATAACTATGTAAATATTTTGAAAGTACGTATTGATTATGACTTCCAAACCTTATTATTGGGCTTAATGGGCCTAGTGCCGGATCTAAAAGATTTTGCCTAAACCCGTCCAAAATATATATATTTTTTTAAAAAGCATCATTAAATATTCTAGAATAAATTAATGGGCCGGGCTGAATCGTGCACAAAGAAGAAGCTGCTTATCTAGGCATGCTCATTTTGCCCTTCAAGAGCCCTTAACCTTATGATCACCTCAGATATTCCTAATTCCTTCGAGGGCCTATTATCTGATAATTGTAACTTTAGAAGTTATAGTGATGTTACTCCGAAAATCTTGCTCACACCCCAAATCATGTCTACCAATCCTGGATTTCACTATAATTACCACACCGCATCTCTTGTTACATCCATCAATTACAAGAGAAATAAATAATATATAGCAATATTAATTTATGGACCGAAGCCCAAACAACCCTTGAAAAAATGTTGACTTAAATTATAAAAGCCATATGCTATCCAAAGGATATGCCCCTTTAGACTCCTTCTGGGGCGGCTCCCTCGAGCCCCCATCAGCTCATCGGGGAGGAGAATCCCTACACTTTCCTATCGATTGGGAATATGAACTACATCCCGAACAAGTTTTGCACAACAAATCTATCCAATAAAAAAGCCCTTTCTTTTCCTAGTGAGCTCATAAGAAATTTGTTACGCCAAGGAAAAAACATATGAGAAATTTTTTACAGAGAAAATATTTCGAAATTTCCATAAAATATAAAATACGTAGTTACACGTACCATAAGATGTGGTGAGAGATGATATGAAATTTTTTAAGACGTATCTATTACGCAATAAAATGTTGGGCTTGAGCGGGCCTAGATGGGTAGGGCCTTCCAAGAAGAAGAGCCTAATCGGCAAAGTTTACGGGCTTTCAATTTTCGAATATTTTTTTTTTCGATTGTGGGCCGCTGGGTCCATAAGAAAATTACTTTGGAAACTTGTCCAGAGTGATGGAGGCGACCTTTAATCTTGTCAATTGGTCAGCCCTTAACCAGTCTAGATTTACAAAATCTAAGTACGGTCTACATTGGTTGGTCCGCCAATAACATGACCATTGACCACTTTATACGCGGAGAATATTAATAATCTAACGTACAAAAATGGGAAGGAGTCGATCTTTTTCGAAAATTTTCTCGAGGGAAATGATATTTCCAAGACAAAAAAAGAGTCCGTTCCCTGCTTCTTAGAAATCTTTATTTTGATGGGATACATTGTTTTGATAAAAGATAATGACTCAAATAGTCCATGAACTTTTAATTTGATTAATATGATATCTGAACTTTTAAAATATGTTCAATTTAATCCCTGAGCTTGAACCGATGGAAGTTACATTCAACATTAGGCTAAAGTTCATGAATCATATTTATCAAATTTAAAGCTTAAGAACTACATTGCACATTTGGTCAAAATTCAAGGGATATTTATATCATTTTTCCATTTAATAATCTTTCGCTTTGTTTTATAGTAATTTTCATTGATTTATTCACTTAACCAAATAAGCCATAGAATCAATTGTTAGAGCCGCAAGCGTTATCATCAACCGTTTGAAAGTAACCATAAAATTTCCTAACAGTGAACTCTTTGCATTGTTTTTCCTTTTCCTTCTTTTTTTCTTTTCTATATCTGTGTTCCAGGAGAAAAAGAAGAACTCATTTTATAGTCAAATCAAGGGGTTTTTATAGAATCACCTTCACAACAAAAACATTCTACTACTTTTAATCTGTGAATCGAGGTAATTTAACTTTTCATTTCTTTTAAGTAATGAACCTAAAAAACGATGTTGGCTTTTTAAACTGGAGATGTCCATTTTTGCTGACGCCAAAACTCGTAACTCCAATTTGAACCGTAATGAATAAAGTTGTATAGATATTGTTTTTCCGAAAATGGTGGTCAATGGAATGCCTTTCACTTAATGTCGTTTCTTCGAGTTTTATTAAGAAGAGATGGGTTCCGTGGCGATTCTGAACAAAACATTCAATGACATTTGAACCCTCGTTGCCAATTCAAAAAAAATGGGCGAAGCTTTGGCATTTGAACTTTTCTTAGAATGAATTTCAATCCACTGAAAGTCAAATGTGTGGATTCTTTCTCCGAGAGTGAAGTAAAGCATTTATGTCCGGCCTTTTTTAATCGAGTAACAAAATGATCGGCCAAATTCTTATCGTATTGATAGATTATAACCAAATCAGAAATCGATACCTCAGTATCGATAGATAAAGAATGAGAATGAAATTGTTTCTCTATCTCTGCCCAATTACACACCAAATTAAGGAGTAAGTCTGTGTACCAGACAAAAGCAATTTTCAACAACGACAAAGGAAATAACATAAATCTTAAAAACCCATTTGTCTCTTCTTCTCTGCATTGGGCTAAAATCAATAAATATGATCCGCAGTCGATTACTCACTTTCGCCCGTAAAAATGGCGAATCCGGGGATTTCAAAGTCTCTTGAAAATGGCTAGTTATCGACCCGGTAAAGATATGGTTTCCTATACATGTGCCTAAGGATAACCCCATCCATGCCCATTCACTCCAATACGATCTCTGCTGTAGGCTCAACCAATGACTAATTTTCTTGAGGGTCTTGGATTTGTTGAAATTGTTCACCCTGTTGGACCTAGGCATTCTACCCCACTAGGAGGAGTAGGCAGTCTAGCCCACGTATTCATCAGGATTTGGGGTCAGTTTGGCATATACCCCAAATTCGATTGATTGATCATACTGGAATTTGGTGGTGCGACCACACCAATATTTGATGGTACCATTACTTCGATGTTCGCGGGCTTAGCCGCACCAATTTTTTGGTGGCTGTACTCACCCATCGGGGTAGAGGGGTTTCATTCTCCACAGGCCGACTCAGATCTCCAGGGCTCATAAGCAATATGGGTACTGAATTTCCATCAATCGGCACCGGCAAACTTTGATTTGCCTTTGCATTGTTGTTTTCAATGGCGTTACCTTGAATTGGACCAATTTGATTGACAATATTTCCCACATCAATTGAATTAGAATTACTTTGGTCCTGGCCATTGGCAACTTCAAGCCTTAGCACTATTCTGATGGCTGCTTGGGGCTTTGTTTGGTCTAAATTACCGATATTGTTTAGACGAGAAGAAGAGATAAAATGGTATGTACCCAATTGCTGCCTATCTTCCCTGCACTGGAAATGTTTTGACTCGATGGTCTTTGCCTCGAACCAAGTTCTTTCACCATGTTGAGTGTCATGGGCTTAAGCACTCGAGTAAGATGATTGACTACATGATTAGCCAGCTCATTTTGTTGCTCCTCGAACATCCTTCTCATGGCAGCCAGCATATGATGATTTAGTGCAACTTCTCTCGATTGATCTTTAGTGAGACATCGGGAAAAATCGGCCCCTCCGTGTTGGCCTTCTTCTGACGTTCGATTAATGGTTGAAGATCTAGAGTTCGTAGACCTGTCGCTACCATTGGGATCTTTTTTCATGGTATCATCAGGCTCTAGATGATTCATTGTTCTCGTCATTGAATTTCCTCAAATCAAACCACAAGTTATCCTACCAAGCATGCCAAAAAAAAAATGTTTTGCCAGAAACGATCGTCAACGAAATACCTTTCACCGAACTTCATTTCTTCGATTTTTATCAAGAAGAGACGGGTTCCATGGTCATTCCGAATAGGAGGCTCAATGGATCATAAGGAATTGATATGCTTCATCGGAATTTAATCCACAACAAAGCACAAAACACTTTACTGGAATTTAATCGACGATAAAGTGAGATGATAGATAGATATGACCCCAAGATCTAATTGACGGCGAAATATCCAATACTATGACTAAAGTATGAGAATTGAAAGATGCGAGAATGTGAAGTTGCGGAAAAAATAAATTGCGGATAGTAAAAATAAAAGTAAAGAGCGTCGAGTTATGCCATTGATTGATAAGAGATTTACAAGGAGCACACTTTCAGTAATTATAATCCTTATAAACGGCAGTTACAGATAGTGATTACCAAAGAAAAAAAGATAACATCCTTTCAGTGATTATTGGAAGTTACTGTACGAACAAATAAGACAACCAACTAGCGGTTATCTTTGAACAACAACTTTATTTCGGTGGTTATGCGAAGTTACTTCACGAACGGATACGACATCGCCAACCAACGGTTATCTTCTTGTCGATTGCTTATTGTCAATCTCGGTAACTTCATGAAAAACTTCAAGGCTCTCGTCGATAACTTCACGTTGTGTTGCCGATGGCTTCACTGACAAGTTATCAATTTCCTTTAAGTTATCGGTAACTCTGTTCATTACCGATCAAACTCTACTCTTCTTGGCTCAGTTTGATACTTGTCGATAACAACAAGAATTTAATATTTTTTGGGTGTCAACTGATATATAGAGCATGGCTTTAGTTTGCCACACTCTTACAATATCACAAACATCTGCGTGACGCTAGTTAATGCTAGCGAGAAGCTTAAGAAACCGGAGGTAACTTTCTCCTTATACACGATAGATTTTCACCTTTTTTAATTTTTTTTTCTAGGGTTTCAAAATTAACAAATTGGGTCATGTCAATCACGGTAAATTATCTACTTAGTAGCATGACTAGGAATATGGACATGCCTGCATGAGTAGATGGAGACGAGCTTCTTGCAAATTTGGTCCCGACATCAACTCATGCTGCCTCTGCTTTCTTAGAAAGCACTTCTCGTGGAAAAATAGGTGGATTACGATAAATGTGGGTAGAGAGAAGCTGTCAAACAAAAGATGAGCAGAGCACATCACGTGCTTGACATTGGAGAAAATCTGTCTGGTGAAAATGTTGATAAGTTGGCTTTATAGTACACACATCGCATAATTTGATTAATGATTGGTCCTTTCTGGCATAAGGGAAACTCAGAGGGTAAGCGCGAGTGAAAAAAATCAATTCATTTTTGGCCTAATTCACTAAAGAATCAAAATTTAGATCTAATCTCAATTTTATCTCGAATATTTTATTTATTTATTTTTGTCTAAAATCAAACCCCAAACTTTAGGGTCAATCTTAAATATGCCATAGGCTTTTATTTGTTTGAACTTCTACTCTACCCCCTCCACACACACACACAAAAGAAGTAGTACTTTTTTTTTTCCATAAATCGTCATTAGTTATTTGATGTGGCTTTTTCACATCAATAATAATCTCATATGACTAATGATAATTTTTGGACGAAGGGTTAATGAGAGTATACTCATAAATAGGTTTTAAAATTGGTAGTATTTTTAGATAAAAAAAGGTTTGGGGCATATTTGAGACTGAACCAAATTGGGTTTCTTTTTTTTGGGAGGGGTGGGGGGAGATTAAGCCATTTATTTCTTCCGAACTTTTTTTGACTTTTTTTTTCTCCGGTGCGGCCTCGATCGGAGAAGTTCAACATATGCGATGCATGTTGTGTCGGCGTGTGATGTCACGAGTCTCGATTCTATCTTTCCGCACATCTTTTCGTCGGAATCGCATTTAGGCTTTCCTTCCCATCTTATTTTGCTCGTAACAACAGCGTTAAATTCGAAAAACATACACCATAAACACCTCGAAATTCAATTTTCAGTTCACATGCCTTTGGTCTTTTTTCCACCTAATTACATAAATCTGCCTAATGGTGTGCTTAAAAAGAAAGGGAAGGTGATGGTGAGAAGCGTGAAGAGAAAGCTCAAGAAATTAGGGGGAGGCCGAGTGGGAGACAATTAGAGGCTAATTAATCACGATCAATCATTCTGTCCCTTCTTTGAGTTGTGGTTTTGTCGGCTAATTAATCACAATCAATCCCACCTTCTTCTCTTTTTATTTTTTTTCTGTCTTCATTTTGTCCCCAACACGTGCCCTCCCCTCAATTGAAATCCATAACCCCACAAAATACTCGAATCCCTCATTTCCTTCCTCTTCACTCTCTTTCCCAAGGGACCCAAAAAAAGGAGAAAAACAAAAAGAAAAAGTAAATTTAAGAGTGCAAGAAAAAAAAAAGATTATATTCATAATAAAGAACAAACGGGAGGTAAACTCATGAATCTGGCCATACCCATGTCGATATCTCTTGAAATACTCAACTCGTGAATTTGGACAGACCCAATAAGGTATCAATGTCTTATGAAATCCTAAACTAAACAAGCATTACCGACCATCACAATAACCTATATAGGATAGAAAGAGCTTGAATGAGATAGGAGCGACGCGCATAACTCGATTTATGTTTGTGATCGAGTTGCTTGCACTCCCAAGCACCTAACATAACAACATCTTTGCTTGACTGAACTTTGTGATTTTCGTGCTGAAATTTTACTCATTTATTTTTCGGTTACTTTAGAGTTTTGTGTGAACTGGTAGGTAAATCATGTGTATGACAGGGGGACATACACATGGACCCCTCACTCTTCTTATCAAATTAGTATTATGGACCCGTTATATAATAATAAAAAAAATATCTAATTCGACAAAATAGAGTACAAAGTAAATGAGCTTTGATAGTATCCTCTGCACCCACTAGTAATGGATCTCGTGCATGAGAAAGGGATTTTCGTATCTTATATTTCTTAGTCTATGTTTGAGATTATCTGGGTGCTAAAAGGCAGTCCCTTGACGTCGCCCATTATGTTGGGCATTATGTCGGGATAGCATATCTGCACTGGATACTCTTAAACCTGTTTGATTTATGACGTCTTCGTTCCTAAATCTCCAAGAAGGTATAGGAACGAACTTCTCACCTCGCCCCTTTTCAAGTGGAAAGGAAAAGGCGACCACTGTGGTTATTACACATTATTGATAGTCGTAATTATTATAATTTTTATTTGGGGCTGCTTAAAAAGCATTTAATTTAAATATTCTTTTTGATGGGATCTATTTTAATAAGGGTTAATATCACGAAAAATTCCAAACTGGTACGTTTGTGACAAATTTACCCAAAATTATTTTTTTGACCACGAAAAATCCCAAACTGGTATACATGTGACAAATTTGCCCCAAACTATTTTTTTAACCTCAAAAAATTTCAAACTGGTACATTTGTGACAAATTTACCATAAACTGATATATTTGCGACAAATTTACCATTCATTAATTTTCGTTAAATTTAACATTAAATTACTTAGTTGGATGACATGTGGCACTTCATGGGTATACCGGTTTAGGATTTTTACCCTCCGTTTATCACAGATTTATCAATTTAGGATTTTTCATGGTACTGATCCAATTTAATAACGGGTAAATTTGTCATAGGTATAATAGTTTGGAGTTTTTTGTGGTAAAAAAAATTAGTTTGGAGTAAATTTATCACAAATGTACCGGTTTGGAGTTTTTTATAGTAAAAAAATAGTTTAGGGTAAATTTGTCACGGGTGTACCGGTTTGGGGTTTTTCATGGTAAAAAAAATAGTTTGGGGTAAATTTGTCACATGTGTACTAGTTTGGGGTTTTTCGTGATCAAAAAAATAATTTGGAATATATTTATCACAGGAGTATCAGTTTAGGGTTTTTCGTAGTATTAACCCTTTTAATAATGTTATAGCCGGAAAAATGATTTCGGGTAGCGGCGAGTCAGGAAAAGACGAGTCTACCCCTCCGTCCTTTCTTTGAAAACGTCTCCGGCGAGAGACGACAAAAGTCGCGGGGTCAGAGAATATTTACGTTAAAATAAAATAAAATAAAATTCAGAATCCAAAATTAAATAAATTATTGCTATTTTTATTAATTATTATTATTATTATTATTTTTTGTCGGAGAGAGTTTATCTCCCAAAGTACGCCCTTTCTCTCTCTCTCCATCACCAGAGAGGCATCTGAACTCTGAACCTTTTCCGTACTCCTCTCACCTTACTCACTTCAATTTCACACACACTCTCTCTCTAGCTTTCTCTCTCTAGCTGTTGCTCTGGGATCCCCCTCTAGCTCGCGCAGCTCTTCTAGGCTTCCCTCGTCTTCCGGGCTTGGGGTGGGGCTTGGCATTTTCGCTCCTAGGATGTGAAACCCTAGCTCTCGTTTTTGTCCCCTTGCTTGCTTTGGTCGGCCGCGTCGTGGCTTCTGGCGGGGGCTCGGATCTGATCTTCGAGCCGCATTACGGTCGGGGATGGGGAATTGCTGCAGATCTCCGGCCGCCGTCGCCAGGGAGGACGTGAAATCGAGCTTCACCGGCCACGACCACGGCAAGCGCGACTCCGGTGCCGGGAAGAAGGCTCCCGTCACCGTCCTCGCCGGGGTCCCCAAGGAGAACATCGAGGAGAGGTACCTGATCGACCGCGAGCTCGGGCGCGGCGAGTTCGGGGTCACCTACCTGTGCATCGACCGGGGCTCGCGGGAGCTGCTCGCCTGCAAGAGCATCTCGAAGCGGAAGCTGAGGACGGCCGTGGACATCGAGGACGTGCGGCGGGAGGTGGCGATCATGAAGCACCTGCCCAGGAACGCGAGCATCGTGACCTTGAAGGAGGCGTGCGAGGACGACAATGCGGTGCATTTGGTGATGGAGCTGTGCGAGGGGGGCGAACTGTTCGATCGGATCGTGGCGAGGGGGCATTACACGGAGAGAGCTGCGGCCGCTGTCACGCGGACGATCGTGGAGGTGGTGCAGCTTTGTCATAAGCACGGGGTGATACATAGGGACTTGAAGCCGGAGAATTTCTTGTTCGCTAATAAGAAGGAGAATTCGCCTCTGAAGGCTATTGATTTCGGATTGTCCATATTCTTCAAGCCAGGTAAGATCTTCTATTTGCTATTTAATGCACCCCGGATGGAGGGGATTTTTTAATTGAAAGTAGCAGACTTTGTTCATATGCCATTGGGAGATCTACATGAGTAATGTAGTATAATAAACAGCATCCCTGTCAATTTTTGAGCTAGACGTGGCAGTTCAAAAGATTGCTTTTTCCTTGATTTCATCAGATGAAGAAATTATACTCAGGATATTCTTCCCGCATTCTGGGAAATCGAGCTCCTTGAATTTTTGCTCTGATAGGCTCGTCACCACTTACCTAATGATCTGCTATTGTGCGTTTCTTTGATGTGTTTATGTCGCTTGCAAATCTTCTGACAAATAGCTATGTTACATTCCAAAGTACCTCATGTCTTTCAAACGGGATGGAAAACTACAGATATGCTCTTGATTAGTATGTTAGAGCAGAGTTGTATTGTACGGGAATGCCATATTGATACGAAAAGAATGGAAATTCTGATATGTTCTTGGCGTGGAGGGTTCAGGGTGAATAGGCATTTCCCTTGCCCCACAACCTTCGAGGAGCCTAGAAACCATCATTGGCCTCTTGGAACCACTTTGAAACTTGTCAATTCCACAAGAATGTGTGGTATCTTTTTTCCTCAGGATTATTTTACCAATAAGTGAAGTTTTTATGCATCTACTGTCTATCAACCTCTTAAACAGAAGTTAATCACAGGATCAAGTGTGTGTTTTGTGTTGATGACGAGAAAATAAAACCAATAACGCAAATTCTGTCAAAAGAATAAACATGTTGACAGTAGAGGTAAAACTACAGCAAGATGAAAATCACTCATATGATTTTTCCCCAATTCCGCCTTCATAACGTTCATATCTCTAATTGTACTTGTATAGTAATTCAGATAGCATAATGTTGGATGTTAATTTAGACATTTGGTAGTTGATACTATAAATGGTGATTGAATGCATATGCGCACATACCTATACCTATGACGCCTATATCTACCCTACGCTCTTTGTTACTTATCCTGGAGTCCACCCAGCCATGAAGGTACGGAGTTGGATCTCTTCTTCGGTTATATGTCCCTACTTGGATGACCCTTTCTTGATGACATTTTAAAACCGATTCTTTCTGGGTGGATCCATTTAGGTCTATGTAGACATCGTTAATTGTTCCGTGGTAGCCTAAGGTGCTTGGTACGGAAAAAGGAGATTCTTAAGTGCGATAGTTGCTATGACATTGACATGATATCCGGATTATCATGCGGACTAATTTAGAGTGGTTTTGCATAGAGGATGCACAGATCAATGTCTAACATTCTATTAGGATCTGGTGGCAACTTTCTGGTCAATTGCGTATCTACTTATTGGTCTTTAACAACAGATAATGATCACATTGCTTATGTTGAACTGACTTATTTGTTTTTGCTGCTTTTTTTATATGGAGTCAAACTAGCTTTGATCAATGTCTTTTAATTGGCTTTAGTCATGCAGCAGAGATCAAAAGAAATAAAGATAGAATGGCGTACGTGCGCCAAGGACCTAAAGTGTCGTATCTCAGAATTCACCTTTTGATTGTCTGTGGCGCTTGCTTTGTGTTAGATTTTAGGAGACTACTGCCAATTGTTCTAAAAGCTTAAGTTGTTAGATAAAGGCGTGGTTTCATATTTAATTACTTTATCACTCCCCCTCACACTTAGTCTGGTTTTTTGCCTAGTACTAAGCGTGGACATGTTTTTATTGGGTAGGCAAATGGAGCTTGGAAAGATTTGAACTCAAGTCATTCTGCTCTAATACTATGTTAGATTTTGTGAGACCATTGCCAACTGTTTTAAAAGCTTAAGCTATTAGATGAGTGGCGTGGTTTAATATTTAATTACGTTATTACTCTGCATATCAGGAATCTTCGTACCGATAGAATGAAAGTACTTGTTGTTAATTGGTGGATGTTGAATATTTGGAGGAGAGAGCAGTCTCCAAACATATCGTTTCTTGAGTATGAAACCTGTTAATAGCTTGCCTGGGAAAGAAAATGGCAATAGGAAGGAAAATAATCGCTTCTTGTCTGGACTTTTAATGCTGGAGTATCTCTGATCAATCTGAACCGTAAGACTAAATTATAACTTGTTTGGATGCGCCTGGGGAAAAGGAAGTGCAGTTTCTTGCAGTGTTACCCTGGTTTTCAGCAATATAGATGATAATTTTTTCTTAGTTTGGTATATAATAAAGGATTTCATCAATAAGAAAGATTTTATCAAATCATAATGAACTTGACTTCGCTTATGATACCATTTTAATAGGATTAAGTTCGAACCTTTTTGAATAGAAATTTTTTTATCTGGTTTCTGTATGTCAATCAAGCCTGTAGAGATGAGAAATGAATCTAATTGGATGCGGGGCTTGAACTTTTTCCTCTGTTTGTTCTACCCATTCTATTGATTTGTTACAGACTGAGTGGGAGGTCTCTGTGCCATCTCTGTTAGGCTATGTTTACAAAATGAGAGAAAGTGGAGGGATCGAAGTGGGTGGAAAGTAAAGAAAATTTTGAAGTGTTTGCATGTAAAGCAGGAAGGAAATTCAATTTTTTTTTTGTTTTTCTCTCCAATTTTTTTTCCTCTGCATATCCAATCATAGCAGTAAAAGAAATGGAAATGTCCACTTCGCTTGAGCTTTGTTATTCATCAAACTTAAATACCAGCATGTGCTTCAACTTTCCTAATTGAACTGCTTTTCATATGATATGACTCTTGAAGTACCTTAAGTTTGGTGTCATACTTGAGCTGTGCCAAACCAGGTTTTGTCTAGAGCTTTCCGCTATGAATCATGCTTGAAGTATCTCATGTTGGTGTCCTATGTGCCTGGTGTAGGATGTCTGAACTGTAGAACCTTGATATTTTAATGAGTCCAAGGAGCAAGTATTTTTCCTTGGCCATGCTCTCTTGAGAAATGCTTCATGTGCATGCACGGTGCAGCTTTGTTTTTGAAGTTGCATTTCATACTCCTGCATATGGTAGGTACCCAGCTCGATACCTAGGGTTGGGTATAGCATCGAGTTTTATTTTGCCTTGTTGATGTTTAGCATTTCTACTTTCCTGCCCCAAGTATGTACTGGTATGCACTTTGCAATAAATGTTATTGATATGGGTTTGCCATGTTTATAGCTGTTAATTATTTTCAAAAGATTATATAGTTGGAATTTTTTGTGACTTTACTCAAAAAGTTCGTGGAGAATTGCGCTGCAAATCTTAACTACATGATGTTAGAACCTGGCTAAGTTGAGTTTGATGAGATAACTGTATCGCTTGTGTCGTACTGTGAGTCTTACTTCCTCCTTGCAGTGGGCAATTGATCAGGACAATGCCTACTTATCAGTGAAGTTTTTACTATAGAATTATCCAATTTGGTTTTCTGGGTCAAAGTGTATCCTGAAGATCTAAAATTTGCTTTTTATAAAAGTTGATTATGAGCTTATCGAGAATATTGATGGATATATTCTCCATATGCTAACAGATTAGGTACTTTGCCCATCTTTTAAAAAAAAAAAAAATCTAGTCAGAAAAAACATGACTTTGGCATAGGTCTCTGCTACTACTTCTCGTATTTGAATCTCTTCAAAACATTACTTCCGACAGGTAATTGCTGTCTCTGGGTTGGTGCATCACTCTTATATAGTTTAAGGGTCACTGGAGAACTCCACTTGTTGGACTAATGCCCTCAGATAAATGCAAGCCTCCCTGTGTTATCAAAACCATACTGGTTGGCTCCTTGAAATAGAAGTGGAGTTCTTTTGTGCTAGTTCTCATATTCACTCTTAAATGTCAGAAAATAATCAGCACAACCGCAGTCCTAACTGTCATATAGTTTCTTCAGATAAATCTCTAATCCTATCTTCCTCTAGCTGGCTTCCATCTTGCTTCTCCTTGCTTTTGCTAGCTTTTTCATCTTCCAGTCTCTTGTAACTTTCATTGGTTGCTTATTTATTATGTCCCCCATTTCTATCTGGGTCTCTTGACATTACTTTAGCTGGCTTGCTAGCAATCATGCATTGCTGATTTACTGTGGTACTGGTGCAGTTGTGTCCTGTATTTTTTTTTTTAATTTGGTTTTACTTTTCTACTGATGGAGTCTGAGGAATTATGTTTTTGACTTTATGATTTGGTTGCATTTTGTAAATTTTTTGGCAAAATACAGTGTATAGATCTACCTATTTTTATGAAGTCATGGATATTTTAGAAATCTGTTTTGAGTTTCTATGATATATGTCACAAAACTGCCCATTCCCCTTGCATCTAGAGATAGTTTCATGCAGGAATATCCGTTCTTCAAAACTGAACCTGCCCTCAGCCAAATTAATTCTTTTGAGTTTGGTTTAATCTCTGGAGTTTTTGCCACGGAAGTAGGTCGGCGTTTTCCTCATCTAATTGAGAAACATCAGTTTGAACGTTGAAAAAGTTGATCTCACCAAAAAGTCCCCTCTAATGATTTCACTCTCTGCCCGATCTCTACCCTCATTTTCTTTTTAATTGGATTTGAATTCAATGACAAGGCGGTTAAATTAAAAGGATATGATTGCTGGACTTGTCAAGCTATGGACAGCTTAGAAAGCCCTTCAATTTGAACTTGCATAGATTTTCATGGCATCCTTCCATTGATTGTTTTTATTTGAAATAGATTTGTCCTAAACATTCCTAATTCTTAATATTTCAGGTGAGAAGTTCTCAGAGATCGTTGGGAGTCCTTATTACATGGCTCCAGAGGTGCTCAAGAGGAATTATGGGCCAGAGATAGACATATGGAGTGCTGGTGTCATTCTCTATATTCTGTTATGTGGGGTTCCCCCATTTTGGGCTGGTAATATTACTCATTGATTTCCATCTGTTTTCATATTGGGTTTAATAGAGCACAGGCCGGTGGCAAGTGTGTTTTCTAGCTTTTGATTTTTAGCACCTAAGTGCTATTGTGCTTTCAATTATTTATTCTCAAGATTCTGCATACTCCTTTCCTCTCCTTGGTTATACTTGTACTGCTCTCAATCCTCATTTAAGTGCTGTCTGGTTGCTAAAAGTGCGCTTGTGATGCAGAGTCTGAGCAAGGTGTTGCACAGGCCATCCTACGTGGATTGATAGATTTTAAACGGGATCCTTGGCCGTGTGTCTCAGACGGTGCTAAGAGTTTAGTCAGGCAAATGTTGGAACCAGATCCGAAGCTTCGATTAACTGCTACTCAAGTACTTGGTATTCCACTAAGCATATTCTATTGCTTGATTTTCCTCTCTCTCTCTCTGTCTCTCCTCTGGGGCTTTGCTTGTCTTTCTGTAGGGCGCTCCTTTCAACTTGTAAGTGAGTGCTTGAATCTTGTACACTTTTTGATGGAAAACTGCCAAACAGAGATGTTTAAGGTTTCTCTATCCTCAGGACCCGCTGCCAACACTTGCCTAGCTTTCTTAGAGTTTCTCATTTGAGGCCCCTGCATAGGGTAATGAGTATCTGCAGAAACAAAAATTGCCGTAGGTTTCGTTCCTTGGATTTTACTGCTAGCTAGAACTTATGTAGCATTAGGTTAATCTTGTTCTTGTGAATTTCACAGTACTACTACATTACTTTTTTAGGAAGCGTATGGGGCAAGAATAGTAGTTTAATGTAAGTAGGAGGTCCTGGTGGATGATATGGTATAAAGGTTGCAGATTTGTTTAGGGAAGTTTTGACTTTGCTGTCTTTTGTTTCTGATGGTTGTATATTACACAACTCCGTGTGTGGCTTGTCTATGTAGTTGTAGGTCTTGGTTAGGGTTGACTTTGTTGATTCAAAGTCCGACGTCAAATCCAGCACCATGCGTCGACATTTTTTCCCTTTTATTTTGGGTCAAAGTGCCAATATTCGTTCATTGTGTGATATTTCATCTTACCATCTGGGTAAGAAGATGTCTTCCTAATGCAATGTTGTTGTGAGGAAAGTTCATGTTGGTATTGATTTTATTCAGAATAAAGAAGATGGTACTGCTGAAATGCCAGATCTCACTGTTAAAAGCTGAGCTGTGCAGGAAAGAAATAGTACAAAGTCATTGTACTCTTCACATACCATAATGTGTAAATATGGTGTGGTAACTTACTACCTCAGAGTTTGATAGTTGCTATTTACACACTGTCTTGCTGGCAGAGCATCCTTGGCTCCAAAATGCTAAGAAGGCTCCTAATGTCCCCCTAGGAGATGTTGTCAAATCAAGGTTAAAACAGTTTTCCATGATGAACAGATTCAAAAGAAAGGCTCTGAGGGTTAGTTGGTTGTTCCTATTTGAGATATTCTTCCTTTATTCTTGTGTTCTTTTGCGATTAAGATGGATGGGCATTCGCTATAGGTGATTGCTGATTTCCTATCTGCTGAAGAAGTTGGAGACATAAAAGACATGTTCAAGAAGATGGACACTGATGATGACGGAATTATTTCAATTGAGGAATTAAAAGCTGGGCTGAAAAATTTTGGTTCTCATCTTGGTGAACCTGAAGTTCAGATGCTCATCGAGGCTGTGAGTGTACTTGATCTCTCCTTTGGTTGTAATACCACCTGATTGGACTACATTTTAGTAATTGTTTTGTTTCATCATATTTGATGATGCTACAAGTTAGTTTCTCTTGTTTGTAGAGGCATGGTGACCTAGGAACCAATGTTTCAGAATCCAGACTGGACCAGTCGGTTCAACCGGTTGAACTGGCCAGTTTGGTTTCTTATTTCTTCTATTTGGTTCATAAAGTGTTCAATCCAACGAAGCAGTCGACCAAGTTTGATTGGATTTACTATTTCTAAAAAGATATTGGAGAACATGGCAGGGTTGAAGCTGGACCACTTATGTTGCCATCCTTTAATTGTGTCATAATATTTATACATATGAATGTATGGCATAAGAATGAGTTGTTCCTTTTGAAAAAAGTGAAAATTGAGAGTACTGGGGGGCTCGAACTAGTACAATTCCAGAAGCAGGCGCATGTCCTAGCCAACTTTATGAGGCAACATTTGCTTTTGAAGCTTAAAAATACATACACTAGTAAACTAATCTCAAGATGTCATCTTTCAGTCATATTGGGGTTGAACCAGTTAAAACACTAATTGTTAGGCTCTCATGTCTGTCTGGTTTTGAATGCGTTGCTTATTTCCTAGGAACTCAGTCTGGCTTCTTCTGGTGTACGATAGTTCTCGTTGTTTAAGAGTATCTCAGTGTACCTCCTAAATATGCATACTGTTCTTATTATTAAGTCGGCCATTATGACTGCTGGAGGCGAGAATTATATGTTTATTCAACATAAACAGCGGATGATAAAGTTATGACAAATTTAATGCGTTATAGGTGAAGCGCTCTTAGTGTATCACCAATAAAGATATGATTGAGGTTCTCGTCCCTGGTTCCATTGTGGGCATGATGAGACAGTGAGCAAGAAGTGTGGGGCCGAACTTTCCCTTCTTGCCAAGTTTCACCAATAGGACTGAAACGCTTCCACTTTCATGAAAAACTTTCTAGGCTTAGTGCCAATATCACCAAAAGCTATTTACTCTAATAAAATTGTAAAACAGAAATTCAAGGGGTATTGGGAATTCATTCAGTACAGCCCTTCCAGCAGATTTTTGGAAGCTTAGAGAATTCACTTTTCTTGTGGGCCTGATTTTCTCTCTATGTATGATTTCTTCAGACAGTAGCTTTCTGGTCATTAGCCTTAGGTGACAGTTTGAGTGCATCTGTCTTTACAAAAGCAGCTAAATGTAATGATAAGTTGTTTCTCTTTGTAAAACTCACAGCCAATGGTTGAACAGCAACCATCAAAATCCCTTGTTCTAGCTGATAGAGATTCACCTGCAAGCTAAAAGGCAGGCTTTAGACTTTCTAATTGTTCCCCCTGATCGTTGGTCTTTCTATTCTGTACTACGTACGAAAGTGTAGTGCTGAAACACTGCTGCTCTTAGTTTCTTCTTTTTCCTTTGGCTTTTATGTTTTCCAAGGAACTTTGACATGTGAAAGCTACTGTTCCGAATTTGCACTTGGAAATCCTACATGGCTTGGTTAAAAGACATTTGTTGTGTTTTGACATAAGAAACTATGCCCTGGAGAACATTAAGGAAATTCAAGCTGGCAAGTTAAGCGTCTTCTTTTTACCCTTTTCCACCTTAAGGCAAGTTAAAAAATGATAATTTCTTAACCTGCTTATTTACTTGAATTGTACTCATTTGATATGTTGATTAGTTTTTAACTCCTGCTTCAATGTTCGGTCATCTCTGACCGAAAAAGAAAAATGTTCTGTCATGCAATCCCTGGCAGTTTCCTTTCAAGGAGTTATATACTTGTCTCAATCATTATTCCTAAGCACATCATACGTCTCATTACGTATTGAACTAGCGAGCTTGTTGGAAACAGGTGGATGCTAATGGCAAAGGGTCTCTGGACTATGGAGAGTTTCTCGCTGTTTCACTCCATCTTCAGAGGATGGCAAATGATGAGCATCTGCGGAAAGCTTTCTCCTACTTTGACAAAGACGGCAATTCTTTCATCGAACCTGACGAACTACGCGAATCTCTAATGGAAGATGGGGCAGATGATTGCAGTGACATAGCTAATGAAATCTTCCAGGAAGTGGACAAGGACAAGGTCAAGAGACTCGGGACCTACTACATATGGACAGGTTCTAGTCTTGAACACTCAGCACTAATGCGATCTTCTGTTACTGCAGGATGGGAGAATTAGCTACGAAGAATTTGTTGCAATGATGAGAACGGGAACTGACTGGAGAAAAGCTTCTCGTCACTACTCAAGAGGGAGATTCAACAGCCTAAGCTTGAAGTTGATGAAGGACGGTTCTCTAAACTTGGGAGCCGAGTGAATCTACACAAAAGGCCGACATTGACTTCTACCTGCACAAGAGCAGATTTGGATCATTTCCTATACGTCGTAGACTTGGATCCTTTTGTGATTATTTTCCAAGGCGTTGATTGGATGAGCCCTTTTGCCGACAAGTATCATGGAGGGCCGAGTGCATCTAAGATGCTCGCGCAGGTGTTTGTTGTGCGGAGCGTGCAGTGCCTTGTAGACATTATTGCCAAGGTATGGGCCTGTATGATCCTGTCCTTCCTAACCACGTCAGCTGTCTGTTTATTCGTTTCTGGTTGTTGAACACGATGGTGAAACTCTAGTGGCGTAGTGTATTTTAGTCGCGAGAGAATATGTGCGAGTATCTGTAATCCACTCCATTCCAAGTGCTCCACTCGTGGGAGTGGTATAGTATTTTGCCAGAACGCTGTAAAGATCAAAAAGAGGCCCTTTGTTTGACCCTTTCTATGCTTCTGGACCAGTAGTTGTCCTCATCCATCATCGAGTGGGATTAGAGATTGCCAAATTGAGTGGTTCTCATCTTCTTCTCCCAGTCAGTCTCAACTGTGTCTCCTTCGATGGCGCATCTGGATGCTGAGTTGGGTGGTACATAGAGAACACTGATCAAGAAATGCTGAATGGAGAGATTGCGCTCGTTTATCGATCGATTAAAAGCTAACCATCCATGTGTAGCTTTTATTTGTCGAAGGCGACGTTCACCTTGAGACCAGAGAAGGTGGGATCGAGACTATCCATACCGACTGATGGTGGTCTAGCACAAGGCGGAGGTTGGGCATATCTCCAATTATTGCCAGTGCTCATCTTCTTCAAAATGCCGAACGTGATGCAGACCTCTTAGTGAGATTTACCCTTTATATCTAGACTCCTAGTCTGAAAAACGAAGACGAACGCACTTAATGGACATTGCCTTGTCGTCGGAGCATCGGCATATCTAGATAGGTCGGTCACGAAAGAAGATGGGCAAACGAATCTTTGCTTCACCAGCTTCCCTGGTGGGCGTGGCCGGGAAAGATGGCCTGCCGCCAAAACAATCCCTTTAGGGCCGAAGTCTCCCATGAACATCTTCAGTGAGCATTTTGCAATTCTCAAACGAAACCAAGTTGTTAAAACTTTCCCATCAACAGAGAACGAAAGAGGTTAATGTAGGAACCCTAAGTCGGATCAGATCGCATTTACTCAATTCTCGACACGCACGGTGAAGTGCTTCTCCGACTCCATCTTCTTCGTGAAAATGAGTCAAAACATGCGTACTTCTCTCAATCGCTTCTGTCGACTACCTACCTACGCTATGGTAACTATTCCGTTATTAAATTAGTGACGAGGCTTGAGGACCCGTTTCAGAAGAACCGAATAATTACACCGACACGAAATGATGTCGTTTTTCTATGCCAAAATCCCCTTGTGATGTGATTTGGAAGCCGGTTTACGCGGATCAGTCCGTCGAAATCTCGGAGGTTGCCTTGGCAATGCACGTTCCATGCTCCCTTTGTGTTGCTTCCGAACTCGGTCTGCGAAGAGTTTGGCCTCGAGTAGACAAGCTCCTCCGGATGCATACGTCTGTGAAATATTTTCACTTGCACGATCGGACTTATTACTAACGCACGACATCTACTGATCCGATCAGACAAGGATCGCCCAAAAGAAGTGGGACCAGTTTGTCCCCCACACTAACGTAGAATTTAAGGTGAAAGGTGCGCTGCCGGCACGGAATTTTGCTTTTCGGCCCTTGACTTCAGCAAAGCAACGATGGTGCTTGACAGTAAGTAAATCATGTGTTTGTGCATGAACATAATGCTTTGTCTGGAAAACGTGAGGAAAGAAGTGAGTCCAGGGAAGCATCTCGTAAGCCTCCTGATTTTCTGCATTGTGGGACGTGTGGACGGTGGACGTCCTCTTTGCTTGGATTCACTTTTTGTAGAGGAAAATTGTCTAAAAGATTCCGAACCTATTACACTTTTATCAATTGAATCCTAAACATATGGCTGCATACAAGGCCGCAATGGTTTGGGCAATGAAGGTCAAGGGTCGCTCAGCCCTCTCCTGAGGCCAATGAGGGCATCGTGGCCCTTGCTAGCGGCTGGCGAGGGATTGACAACCCTTGGCTGGTGGGCCAGAGCAGGCTATTGTAAGAAATAAAAAAAAAAACAAATAAAAAGGGACAATAACAAAAAATAATAAAAAAATTCAAAAAATATTAATAGAATTTATCCACGTCAATGCTTACTGTATCATGTAGGACGACTGGCAGTGGTTTTTGATCCAAATTGACTGGTGTTGACACCTGATTTTTACTCATCTTTTCTCTTTTAAAATTAATAAAAAAAATCCATAAAAAATCATAAAATTAAAAAATCAACTTTGGGGACCTTGGTCAAGCCTAGAAAACCAATTTTGACCAAAAAAATAAATTTTCATATTTTCAAAATTTTTGATATTTTTATTTTCGAAAATTCATACAAAAATCAAGAAAAATGAGAAAATTACAAAATCAACTTTGGAAGCCTTGGCCAAGCTTAGGCAACCATTTTTGAGTAAAAAATAATTTTTCATATTTTTTATATTTTTTAAATATATTTTTTAGAAATTAGAAAAATATTTAATAAATAATAGCATTTGAGGCTACAAAAATACATAAAAATAGTCAATATTTTTCCTTTAAATCCCTTTTCATGTTGGCCATCGCAAATTTAAAAAATCCAATTCGGGGTCGTGTATTCCTTAACGAGCATAATCTCAAATCGGGCCTAAAAAGAAATTCAATTTGAGTCAATTTATTTTCATTTTTCACTTTTAGGAGTTGTGACATTGTTCTTTAATATTCCAAATTTTCATCTTGGCACAATTATACCCAGAATGACCCAATTTTACAAAAAAAGGCTTTAATTAAATTTTACATTATTTTCAGTAATAAGAAATAAGCTTAAATTTGACATGCGGTGAATTGTGTCAAAAATTGTGAGGAGATTTGGACTTAAAGAAATATTTTTTTTCAGGGACTAAATTGTAAATAATTAAAATTCAATGACTAGAGTGCAATTACCTAACTCTTGAATGACTATTTTGCAAATAACAAAAAGAAGAGTTAGTGGAGAAATTAAAATAAAGAAGGGAAGATGGAGAAGAGGAGATGGAGAAGAATGGATGGAGAAAATAAGATAAGAATGAAGAATGGAAGATGGAGAAGAGAAGATAAAGAAGAATGGATGGAGAAAATAAGATAAGAATAGAGAAGGGAAGATGGAGATGAAGAAGAGTTAGTGGAGAAATTAGAATGGGAGATAAATATGGAGAATGGAAGATGAATATGAAGAAGAGTTAGTGGAGAGATTAGAATGTGAGATAGAGATGGAGAAGGGAAGATGAAAATGAAGAAAAGTTAGTGGAGAAATGAGAATGGGAGATAGATTTAGTGGAAAAATTAGAATGGGAGATAGATGAGTGGGTTATAAAAGGAGGAAGAAGTGAGCTTGAAAAGGGAATTTTTTTGGAGAGAAAATTTTGGATGTTTGAGAGGGTTTTGGGAGACGACTGAAGAAAAATTTGAGAAAAAAAAATACCAAAAAGAGAGAGAATTTTGAAGATGTTGGGAGTTTAAAGCTAGCGGGTTATCATCATTAATTTCTTCATCGATCAACATAAATCAAGAATTCATCCTAGATTTGAAGCTAAGTATCCCTCTACTCTCTTTGATTTTTTAGTATAAACTAGCCTAAATTTTCTACTCTTCTCCCATTTCCCCATATTTGATTTCAGGCAAGAATCAATTATATTCATCAAACACTTCTCATAATGCCATTGAAGTTAAGTGCTTCTTTCATTGTTCTAATTTTTAATGTGAATTAAATCATATTTGCTCCATTACTCCATTTCTCCATATTTTTATGTCAGGCAAAGGACAACTTCAAGTCAACGGTAAATCCCATGGAGGTGTAAAATTGGCGTTGACGAGCTCTTGAATGCCCATTAAATTTTCAATCGATCCGTCGATGGATTTCGGCTCGAATTGTCAAATCAATTCGTTTTTTTTTAAAGAATTTAAACCTCAGAATGTGAAGGGTAGAGCCCGCTCACTGGAAGTCATTTTAAATTTCTGCAATTTAAATTCCTGCACCTTAAACCCCAAAGGAGAGGGCCAAGCCAAGGCTGAGCTATCCATTAGTGGTCTTTATTTATTGTTATTTACTTCCTGTAATTTAATTTTTGAATCACTAAACCCTAAAATGAGTAGCTCGCAGCACTGCACAGAAGTCATTAACTCACTCCCTCTTTCAGCTTCAGGGAAATACTTAATATTTTGAAAATGCCAAAAAAATGTCACTCACGTATATTCCATTTTAAAAAGTGAAAATATAAAAAGAGAATACTCCACTAGAGCCTTAGGAATAAACCAAGCCTGAGTTGCCAAATTAGGATATCCATGAAATTAAGGTACCGAAAGGGCATTAGTTTTAATTAACTAGTGTAACCAAGTCCCCGAACTCATAATCTCTGGTTCGTAGAAGTAATTTAGTTCTCCCGCTAATTTACTTAGGTTTCTAATCAATCTACCAAAAATGATTAGTGGTGATTCTAAATTTTAAACCATTTGAACAAAAAACCAAAGTCGCGATTTGGTAGAGCTTGGGAGAGCTCGAACTAGGTTAGTTAATTTAATCAATTAATCTGGTAGAACATTAACCTAAAAAATGAATTTTAGGTCGCGACAGCTTGGCGACTCCGCTGGAGACGTGTTCTTAATTTTTGAAAATTTAAGAACTTAGAGGATTTAGGCCATAAAAATTTCATGGGAACTCATTTGGTCTGATAATTTGTTGGATTCTAACCTTTCGGTGTTAAATGGTTTTGCAGATGGGAGTTATAAGGGGTGGAGTGTTTGACTAACCATTTGTTTCACAGGTTGGTGTTGGAATTATTTGTTTAATTTCGCACATTTTTGAAGCGGTGTTTGTATATTAATTGTTGTGCATGATTAATTGTTTTAGCGCTACATCACACATGTCCTGTGGCCGGACCTAGGCCACTAGTTTTAGGATGGTATTGTGATTTGGTTTTAGCGTTCGGCGTGAGATCACGTCGAAAGTTAGCCCAGATTCAATCCCAAACCTCTTTTCAAAAATGAGTTTAAAAGTTAGGCCTCAGGCTTGGTAAGATTACCAAAGCAGTGGTTTTAATTTTTAGCTCAAGCAGCTGAAGTGGGGAGACCCGGCTAATCCTGATTACATCGTGGGATCACGGCTAATCCTAATTATGTGCGCGAGATTGTCGCATTGCCGTAAGTCTTTCGCTTCAATTTGTCAGCCTTTAGAGTAGATAGGCTAAGATTTAAACTCACGATTCATATGCATGTCTATGTGACCTACATGATATTTTTCAAAGTGAAAGTAAGTCTTTCAACCTAATCTTGTATTTATTTTTGGTTGGTCCATGTTAGGTGTCGGTAAAATTTTGAATTTAATATCATCGTCATTTTTCAAAAGAAATTAAAAACTTAATTGGTATCCCATTTAAAAAAAATGAACATGAAAAATCCTTAGGAAATTTTTGTTCACCATGGAAATATTTTGTCACATTTTTCCTTAATGCTTCAATGGACCCAAGATTTTCTCGACGAATTTATCCCTGAAAATTCATTCTGATAAAAAAAAATCCCTTCAAGGAATTTTCTAAAGGATTTATCACACTTTTTCTAAGTTGTAAAATCTGCAAGAAAATCCTTTTTGAGAAATTTACCCATGTCTTCTTAAGAAAGTTTTGTCCGATTCACCACAAAAACTGAAAAACAAAATTGGACTAATATAGGAGTCATGGACCGACCTCTCTCGGGTCACATACTCATTACTTCATCTACTTTTGTAGGGAATTATAGGTACCCAGGCGGGAGCAAAGTTGGGGTCAACAATATGCCAGAGATAATTATGAGGAATACGAAAGGATGAAAAACGCCGATGCTTTAACCGTTAACCTTGGAGGCAAGCGAAGAGATCGATCCTCCTGGAGACAGGATCGTGTCAACTGATGAACATGTGTACGTATGAGCCATGCGACCGACACGAGCAAGTGGATTTATTACCAGCGCACTGATCGAGTTGTCACAGCGTTATTGTTCGTGATCTCAAGATGGATAGTCGGGGCCACCGTCGAACCCTTCATCAGTGTTCTCGATATCATCGTCTGGAGCGATTAATAAGAACACCAAGAAGAACATTAAACCTCAACGTCTTCGGTACCTCAAATCGTTCTGTTATGCTATGCGGAAGAAACGATAGCAGGAAAATTAAACAAAAGACACGTGAAGCTTTTCTTTCATTCCATTCATCAAAGAGTATTACAACAGCTCACTGGGGAGGAAAAGTAAAGCCAAACTGAGCCCTGATAACCATTACGAAGGAGCTCAACTGACTCTCCAAACAGTTGATGCTCTGGGTGCACCGGGCGTTCTCGGGATCAAGCTCCGCGAACCTAAAGAAGAGGCGATCGTACTTCTCCTTAGCCTGGGCCATACTGGCCTCGTAATGCTCGACAGCAAACTTCAGGTCCGAAATCGCTGCCCTCTTGAAAACAATGTTTGTCGTAATGTCATCAAGTCTCTCCTGCAGCCAACCCCATTTGCACCTCATCACAATATTGCCCGGCTCCTGTTTGGCGTAAGTTCGAACCAAGGCTAGACGGTCCATCAACTTTCCCCTATCACGAACCAGCAACGAAAGCTGATCGTTGGCAAACTTGAAGGCCTTCTTGTGATTATCAGCCACAAATGTGACTGTTTCCAGACGCTCGTGCCGGTCTTGGTAACGAGCTTTCATGACGGCAGTCACAAGGACCGTCTCATAAGCGCGATTATAGGCGACTAGAAAATTGATGAAGAGGGTCGGGAAGTTCCGATACTCCCTTCCCAGTTGGGTACCCTCAACAGAAGCAGCGTCCACGCTCCTGAATAGATCGAGGATTTCAGCCTCAACGGTAGAGTCTCTCCCACCCAGCCAGGACTTCGGTGGAAAAGATATGGTTAGGAGAATTGACCATTTTTGAAAGCATATCACGAAAGAAATGAGGAGAGAGGCGATGCAGATGATCGGAATGCGAAGGCGATAATTTGCTTCAATTTAAATACTGATTTCACATGGACAGTCCTTATTGGTCAGGTTTTCCTATTTACCATTCTCTGTCGGCAACACCCCCGCTGGCTCAAATTCCAGTCAAGTGGCAACCTCAAGCTGAGCAAACCCGACGTCTCTGCGGAAAAGTTGAATAGGCTGCCACCACTTTGAAAAAGAAAGAATAAAAAAGAGCTGAGTGGGAGACAAAGAAATTTTCGGCAGAAAAGGAGATACGACTCATCTTTATTGGAGGACCCGCCAGTAAATCGACGGTGGAGATCTTGACAGGGGCCCTCTACCACGAAAAGAAAGAAGAAGACAAACTGAGTGAGAAACAAGGATTTCCCCTTTGATCAAAAGCTGAATGTCAGACTTTCTCCCTTGGTAAATCTAATAGCGCTGCCCGTGAAGAGAGAAGTTGTTGCTATTGCCAGAGAGAGAATTTGTCCTCATTTGATAGTGAGAGTTCATCTGCAAGAACTCGCAGGAGAAAGATAGAGAGGAAGGAGTTCTCGTGGGAGAGGAATTCAAAACCTTCACCATCAAAGCATCGGCTTTCAAAGCCTGTTACGAGAAGCCATCGATGATCCTGTGATCCCTCAAGTCCAAGAAGACATCCTGAGGCAGTCTCGAGTCGGCAGTCCTAGATCTAAAAATATGTCGAGCATTAGGGAAATGGGCGCATGTTCAACCCTGGTCGAAGCTGATGAAGTTCCTTACCCTGAGGGTCTATCGGTCATGGCCATTGACGGTAATCTAGTCTCTCTGTCAATCTTTGTTATCGTATTAAGAAAATACCGGTATAAGGTTTTTGCTCAAGTAAAAGCGACAGAGGCCTTAGAAGTATTAAGGAGGAGTAGTGACCAGTTTGATATCATCCTCACCGTCATGGTAGGGATTGACATGGATGTTTTCACTCTCTTGGAAGTCATCAATTCTGAATTAAACATGCCAGTCGTCGTAATATCGACAAGCGATGATCAGCAAGCCATAATGAAGGCTATCTTACACGGGGCCCAAGATGTCGTAACGAAACCAATTAGGGTTCGGGTGCTTCAAAACATATGGCAGCACGTGGTAAGAAAGTAATTGCACAACCAAGAGAACAATCATCAAGCCTTCAATATTGTTCCAAGCAACTGGAAAAAGAAGATGAGTTGGTCTCTCGAGCTGCATCGTATGTTTGTTAATGCAGTTCAGCAGCTAGGAATCGATTCGGCACGGCCGCAACATATACTGGAAATTATGAAGGTAGAGGGACTCACTAAAGGAAATGTTTCGAGTCATCTTCAGAAGTACAGAAAAATGGTGAGAGAACACAATGCAGCTCAGAATCAAGAAAACCAAGGCGAGATTGATTCAAGCCTGAACGTCAAGTCTCCTCGCCACCATAAATTCCGCAGGTTAGCAAGGAGTCAGCCACTTCCCATCATCAACCAAGCCAGTAGCCGTGCCATTAATTCCCGAGGCGTTAATCAAAGTATCCCCCAGAATCACCTTAATGCTCTTCAAGAGTATAGACCGCAGGGGCAGTGTGTTCAGATTCCTTGGTCTGAGCACCAACATGTGGCTAGAATTCATCCCACGATCAGCGCGTCCGCGCAGCTAGAGAATCAGACAAGAAGTTATCCTGAGCACTTCCACTTCTCTAATCCTCAAATGGAAGGATTTTTTGGCAGCAGGACAGTTGGTGATCCCCACACTTTCTCGAGTAATGATGAAGGCTCCAGCTCGAGAAATCAAATTGCGCATGGCGAGGACAGAATGAGAAATCTACCGCCAGCATTTGCCAACAACAATGCCCAATTCGAGCATCAGTTGCTGGAAGGTTCAAGAGATTACCCAGATGATGAGCTTACTGCCTTGGTCAACCAATTTAGGGTTGACAGACGTCCGAAGCAGCGATCAGGGGCCAGTGAGTAGGGACTCTTAAACATCGGTCATCCACACCCGAACCAGCATGAGACTAGCTGATATTCGAAGAGCCGCAGGAGAGGCAGAATTGACCTTGAATAAGTGCACCTTTCATTTCATGCTTAATTCCCCTGCGTATGATATTTCCAACTTTCTAGGTGTTTAGATTTAATTCAGGGGCAAGGGGGTAATTTGTTTTTTATCCCATCGAATGCGTGAATCTCTTTTTATGCTAGACTCAGGGCGGATCAATTTGTGGCAATGTCGCTGACTGCCATAATGAGAAATGTTGAATGGCCTTACATAGGAAAATTTCAAGTGAAAAGCCTAGGCGAGCTCGAAGACGGGTAACTGTGTATCGTTCCAATTTACCCTCAATCGTTGCAAAATGCTAAATTGGATTTGTTTCATTCTCACCCAGGGGATTGCAAATTGCCTCAAGAGTGTCGCAAAATGAAATGACCCAATGAAATGCGATAGGACTCATTTGCCTTGAAGGTAACCTTTAAATTAAAGGAGCCCTTCGGTCCACGGGCCCAATGGCATAGAAAATGATGATGGTCCAAGGCAACCCAAAAGAAAACAAGGCCCAACTAAGCAAAGCACTTATGTGGCAAGCTCAAAGTGAAGGGCAACTCGGGACATACAATCTAATCCAATCCAAATGAATGAACTTTCTCAATTCCAATTCAATGGAAGTACACACAAAGGTAAAACAGTATCGTTCCAATTTTTCCAGAATATGAAGAACATATACTGACGCATTCCCTTTCATTTTTGCAGGGGTCATCACTATGCCGGATAGGTTAGTATCCCTTCCCCTTAAAACTCAATAAAACCCAAAGAAAGATCTTGGAATTCTCAAAGTAGGCACCAAAGTTTCTACAACTCATTCACATGGACAAAGACAACTCATGATCCCTAGAGTCTTCTTGCATGCTTGCATGACTTATTCATCAAGATTTTCACAAAAAATCTCATGAGTCGATCAAAGGAAATCTTTGCTTCACCAACCCTTTGACCATGCGATGTCAGCTAAAGGAACACCGGGCAAATTGAAAAGTCCTTGTCCACCAAATTCCTAAAGTTAAATTCTCAGTTGGGGCATATATAGGGGCAATTTTGGATTTTGCCAAAGCCTGGCCTGATTGAGAACGGAGCAAACTGATACGAGCTCCAACTTGGAAAAAAAGGGAAGTGTCGTATCTCTTTCTCATATGTCTTCTAAAGTGACACCCAATTTTCTTCTTGCAGGTGCCAAGCTAGAAGATGTCTTTGATTGCTACCACTGTAGCAAATCAAAAGCGAAGTTTCTCCATCATCTTAAGATCCTATTTTATGCACATTTTTCTCGTGTGGGATCCGATGTGGAAACGAGTCATTTGCCAAAACTCAAAATCAAATTCCCAGCAGTGACTATGTCTAGGGCAATTCCTAATTTTGGTAAAAGCCATGATCGCCTAATGCGATCCATCCTGATGGAAATGTGGCAAACAAGGGCATTCGACCAACCATATTGGTCTTCGCCATATCACAACTAGGGCGAACATATTTTGGGGCAAACATGAGAATGAGCTCGTCCTCGCCCCCGTCTAATTTGATCCGCTCGCATTGTCTTGGGGCAACTTAGATTCCCCCTCATCTGTTTTTGAGAAATATGACAATTCTGTGAATTGCTACATCTGCCTGGTTGAAAAATGCTTGGACATTGTGTGGTTCATACATGATTGTTCTCCATGTTTAATCTACAAAATTTGAATAGGGAACATAAAATTGCATATGATGCATCGAATGTGCAGAATGTGGCATGAGAGGATGATGAAAGGCAAGCCATTCCCATACACGTCCTGTAATCTAATCCCCAATGAGATGAGCGGTAGTCAGGATCCGCATTCCTCGAGACGATGGGTTTCTCGCAAAAAGATACGATAGCCAAAGTAAAAGAGGCATTCAGTTCTATATCCAAACACTACAAGTGTCCATTGGAAACCTCTTGAGCGGCGGTTTCATTTTCTCAACCCTGTTAAGAACCACCCCACATTGGGGCAAGACGAAGTAATCCCAGCAGCGGCATGAGGTAAATGGTTAGAAATTCTCTTGCTCAGACTAGCATCAATCTTCGGGTCTTGCTTTGCATTTTACTCGAACTTTAATTCAAGTACCTTAGGATGATGAAGAGCATTCATTTCTCTATCCTATACACTACATCCATTGTACAGCCCAATTGAGCCTGTATATTCATTTCTCGAACCCCGTTGGTGATCATTGCTCATTCCAATTTGAAGATGACGTCATCACCAAGGAACAGAACTGAAGAGATCGGGGCAGTAAAGAATCCCCAAGTGAACTCATCTCGTATGCTAGATTTCTCATGTAGTGTCTAGCATCATTCCTTACAAAGAAAGGAAAAGAAAGATAGGTGTAAAAAAAAAAACTCTATCTCAAGAAAGAAAATGAGAATCAGGATTAAGAAAAGCAAAGGCTAATCCCACAGAAAATCCCGAGCAATAAAAAGTAAAATGCCTATCAAAAGCGAGGCCAATGCCCATTCAAATCCTTGTTCATTTGTTTTGAAAATCCCAAATGACAGACTTATAAAGAAAAAGTCTTCAAGAGAGTCAAATGGAAATTGCAATCATCAATAGAAGCTCCATCCTCAAGCAGTGATGGCACATCTTGGAATCAATTTCAGAAGGCCAAGATCGGTGACAAGACAGTAATGATCACTAGCATCAAGCCATTCTCATATATTTTCTGAGCCAAAATGAGCCTTTTCGTTTCTCAGTCCCAAATCCTAACCTACGTTACAACCCTTCAAAGCCTCTTCTGATTAGGGCACATGAATTAACATAGAAGTTGAATGATTTTAAGCATCGCTCGAAGAAGCCCTGATTAAAAACCAAATCCTAACCTACGTTACCTCTGACGCTGTTTGACAGGTAGTGCATTCCCGATATTCGAGTTACCTGCTGAGGTCTCGAAATTCATCCAAGGACTATTGAATAAACAAGCCCTGTTGGCAAATGCTCACCAAGCATTCTCAGGTGAGTATATTTTCGACCCGAACCTTTCAATTCTGATAATTGTCAGGGTGCTCGAGTCCATTACACCACATATCGTCATTCAATGAACAAGCAAACATGACACGGTCAGCCTATTTATGCTTTGATCATTAACTCAGAAGATCTAGGTAAGTCTTCTGAACCCTTTTGACTCATGATTGATACACTCTCATAAAGTCTTCATCGGCTCACGATTGATATAATCTTGTGTTCTTAAGCTTTATCAAATCATGATTGATCAATTCTCGTGATCTTGATCTCAACATGCCTCTCTTGCACCAAAAAGCAGGCACCAATCAGGCGATATGCCATCTCTGGAGCCCTTCCATTGGAAATCCCAATACGGAACGGTCCATTTTCAAAAGTCCTTTTTATAGGCACCTAAAGTCCTTCTTACAGGCAACCCAAAGTCCTTCTTACAGGCACCAAAGTCCTTCCTACACGCACACAGAAGTCCTTTTTACAGGCAAACAAAAGTCCTTCCTACAGGCACCAAGTCCTTTCTACAGGCACACCAAAGTCTTTCCTACAGGCACACAGAAGTCCTTTTTACAGGCAAACAAAAGTCCTTCCTACAGGCACCAAGTCCTTTCTACAGGCACACCAAGTCCTTCTTACAGGCACCAAAGTCCTTCTTACAGGCACCAAAGTCCTTCTTACAGGTACCCAAAGTCCTTCCTACAGGCACCAAAGTCCTTCTTACAGGCACCAAGTCCTTTCTACAGGCACAAAGTCCTTCTTACAGGCATTTCCATGGGATGACCCACCATATAGGTCAAATCTCAATCAATCAGTAGAATCCTTTCACTAGGAATCTACCATGGGGTGACCTACCATACGGGTCAAATCTCAGTTAAATTTTTAATCAGTAGAATCCTTTCACTAGGAATCTACCATGGGGTGACCTACCATGCGGGTCCAAGTTCAATCACCCTAAGGTTTTCCTATAACGAATCATTAGGTTCTCATTCCATTTTCAATAGAGCACACATATCATGGGATCGCCACATAACGGGCAGGTAAGTGCCAGGTAAACTCTCCTCTTTGTCTCTTCCTCCCTGCATGAAAGCCTCCTCAAACCGGGTCTGGATCAGAACTTGCAAAGATGGGTATTAGAGATCAAATGTCACAACTCTTTGTATTTCCTTGTATTGAGTCGATTAGGATTCAGGTGTCATCTCGTCTTTGAAATGAACCTCTACCGAGCTTCCTTTCAAAGAGGGGCAGCTGTTGACACCTGATTTTTAATCATCTTTTCTCTTTTAAAATTAATAAAACAAATCCATAAAAAATCATAAAATTAAAAAATCAACTTTGGGGACCTTGGTCAAGCCTAGAAAACCAATTTTGACAAATTTTTTTTTTCATATTTTCAGTATTTTTGATATTTTTATTTTCAAAAATTCATAAAAAAATCAAGAAAAATGAGAAAATTACAAAATCAACTTTGGAAGCCTTAGCCAAGCTTAGGCAACCATTTTTGAGTAAAAAATAATTTTTCATATATTTTTTTATTTTTTAAATATATTTTTTTATAAATTAGAAAAATATTTAATAAATAATAGCATTTGAGGCTACAAAAATACATAAAAATAGTCCATATTTTTCCTTTAAATCCCTTTTCATGTAGGCCATCGCAAATTTAAAAAATAAAATACGGGGTCTTGTTTTCCTTAACGAGCATAATCTCAAATCGGGCCTAAAAAAATTCAATTTGAGTCAATTTATTTTCATTTTTCACTTTTAGGAGTTGTGACATTGTTCTTTAATATTCCAAATTTTCATCTTGGCACAATTATACCCAGAATGACCCAATTTTACAAAAAAGGCTTTAATTAAATTTTACATTATTTTCAATAACAAGAAATGAGCTTAAATTTGACATACGGTGAATTGTGCCAAAAATTACGAGGAGATTTGGACTTAAAGAAATATTTTTTTTTTCAGGGACTAAATTGTAAATAATTAAAATTCAAGGACTAGAGTGCAAATACCTAACTCTTGAAGGACTATTTTGCAAATAACAAAAAGAAGAGTTAGTGGAGAAATTAGAATAAAGAAGGGAAGATGGAGAAGAATGGATGGAGAAAATAAGATAAGAATGTAGAATGGAAGATGGAGAAGAGAAGATAAAGAAGAATGGATGGAGAAAATAAGATAAGAATAGAGAAGGGAAGATGGAGATGAAGAAGAGTTAGTGGAGAAATTAGAATGTGAGATAAATATGGAGAATGTAAGATGAAGATGAAAAAGAGTTAGTGGAGAGATTAGAATGTGAGATAGAGATGGAGAAGGGAAGATGAAAATGAAGAAGAGTTAGTGGAGAAATTAGAATGGGAAATAGAGTTGGTGGAAAAATTAGAATGGGAGATAGATGAGTGGGTTATAAAAGGAGGAAGAAGTGAGCTTGAGAGGGGAATTTTTTTGGAGAGAAAATTTTGGATGTTTGAGAGGGTTTTGGGAGAATGAAGAAAAATTTGAAAAAAAAAATACCAAAAAGAGAGAGAATTTTGAAGATGATGGGAGTTTAAAGCTAGCGGGTTATCATCATTAATTTCTTCATCAATCAACATAAATCAAGAATTCATCCCAGATTTGAAGCTAAGTGTCCCTCTTCTCTCTTTGATTTTTTAGTATAAACTAGCCCAAATTTTCTACTCTTCTCCCATTTCCCCATATTTGATTTCAGGCAAGAACCAATTATATCCATCAAGCACTTCTCATAATGCTATTGAAGCTAAGTGCTTCTTTCATTGTTCTAATTTTTAATGTAAATTAAATCATATTTGCTCAATTACTCTATTTCTCCATATTTTTATGTCAGGCAAAGGAAAACTCCAAGTCAACGGTAAATCCCATGGAGGTGTAAAATTGGCGCTGACGAGCTCTTGAATGCCCATTAAATTTTCAATCGATCCGTAGATGGATTTCGGCCCGAATTGTCAAATCAATTCGTTTTATTTTAAAGAATTTAAACCCCAGAATGTGAAGGACAGAGCCCGCTCACTGGAGGTCATTTTAAATTTCTGCAATTTAAATTCTTGCACCTTAAACCCCAAAGGAGAGGGCCAATCCAAGGTTGAGCTATCCATTGGTGGTCTTTATTTATTGTTATTTACTTCCTGTAATTTAATTTTTGAATCACTAAACCAAGCCTGAGTTGCCAAATTAGGATATCCATGAAATTAAGGTACCGAAAGGGTATTAGTTTTAATTAACTAGTGTAACCAAGTCCCCGTACTCATAATCTCTGGTTCGTAGAAGTAATTTAGTTTTTTTGCTAATTTACTTAGGTTTCTAATCAACCTACGAAAAATGATTAGTGGCGACTCTAAATTTTAAAACCATTTGAACAAAAAACCAAAGTCGCGATTTGGTAGAGCTTGGGAGAGCTCGAACTAGGTTAGTTAATTTAATCAATTAATTTGGTAATCCATTAACCTAAAAAATGAATTTTAGGTCGTGACAACTGGATAAACTCCGTTGACAACCATGAAATTATTTAGGACTTAATTGACAAAATTAAAAGGTTTATGATTAAATTGGCAAAAATTCTTTATCAACACTTCCTAGCGATGGTGAGGCAGTGGCAAGAAGGACTATAAAGCCTTTGCCTAACTGGTTCTTTGTTTGTTATTGATGTTGTTTGTTTGATTTTTTTTTAAAATTTAATTTTAGCTTTTTTCAAGTTAATTTAAATAAAAATCATATTAAAAATCAAATTCAAACCAAAACGACGTCATTTCAACCATGTTATCGCCATGTAGAAGAGAGAAAATATTTAAAAAAATTGACAAGTTCGATGGAGTGAACTTTAGGATTCGATTGCATTTTTTGCAAGTTCTAGGACTCAATTGCATTTTGTGACAAATTTTATGACTTCTAGTTTTACCTATTCTTATTCTTAGAACATAATAGAGTTCTTTCTTAAGAATCACTCACTATTCCTCATATTTGGCAATTATCGAGTGCCACATTGGTTTCACGATATAGCTCTTTAAGTGGAACTTCTTTTTTGAAAGTTTTGATAATACTTCCTTAAGCTTTGACATGACAAAAGATTTGAGAGTTTTTAGGGGGTCGAGGTCTATGGATGTACATTTAAACTTCTCTAAAATTGCGGGTCTGAGCACAATTTTAGAAACGTCTGGGGAATCTTCCTTGCAGTTCGCATAATATATTTAACAAACAAATTAAAACTTCGCCCCTCCATTTTTTTTTCTATTTTTATGATTACCTACTTGTTAGAAAAGGCTGTATTTGCTCACATGAATGGCTATTGTAAACTCTGAAATATATGTTGGCCAAAAAAAGAAATTAAAAACTACAAAATATCTAAACTACTCTGTAGCTTTCAGGGCGTTTTTTCATATGTAGAACATAATTTGTGGGGAAAATTCCAAATAAGGGTTTGAAGTAACATCACTTCTTCAAATAAAGGCATGAAGTGCCATCATTGTTTAAAAAAGGTCATGACCAAGGGTATTTTCATCATTTATATTTTATGATATTTTCTTTTTTCCTTTATTTTTCCTTTAAAAAAGGGAATGACCACTGGCAAGGGCACTCTTCAAGAAGAACCAGCCATCACGCCACTCGCTGTCCCCTTTCTTGAAGGGAAAAAAAGAAAGAAAAAAGGAAAACAATTTAGAAAATGCAAATGATGAAAATGCCCTTGGCTAGGCCTCTTAGGCCCTTATTTTTGGCTCATTTTATGCCCTTATTTAAGAAAATGAAAGCACTTTAGATTCTCATTTGAAATTTTTCCTAATATTCTTCATAGAAAATCTTTACAATAATCTACTTTCTCTGCTATACTATTTGATTTTTCCATGAAACCCTCGTGAATCTAGTTTATCTTTTTTTTTAATATTTCTTTTATTTCCATAGAAATACAAAAGAGAAACAACACAATGTAATGGCAAAATCAAGACAAATTTTAGAAAACTTCAAATAAAACAAAATAAATTCCAAATAACAAGATAAATTATCAAAACAAAATTAGGGAACAAGATTAAGGGTCACCAACTCAAATAGCATAATTGTGACTTATTTAAACCAAAATCGATGGTGATCAGCGATCCGTCTTTAGTAATGAGCATACACCATGATTTTCAATTGTTACTACCGTTTTACCTTGCAGAGGTGCGTGCCTAAGTTTGGCGTCCCTAACACCAACATCATTTAGAGTAATAAGATTGAACGAACACAAATTTGATACTTGTGAGACCGAAACCTTTATGAAGCTCCTTCAATTTTTTTCAAAACTGGACTTGTACACCAACAAACCCAAGCGAAGCAAAACCTCATTATCATACATGCAAAAATCCCTGCAGGGGAAGCTGAAGCAAAAGCCCTAATCGCCGGTCTGAAGTTTCTGGATTCGAAGAGAGAGACGTGTAGAAGTGTTAAAGTGGAGTCAGACTGTTGTACTTTAACAGAGGCAGTCAACGCGCACGGGGACTACTGTTGGGAGGCCGAGCTACTAATCCATGAAGCCCAGCAACTTTTAGCCCAAATGCCCTCCGTGTCCGTGGCCTATTGCGACAGAAGAGCCAACCTTGTAGCGGATTGGGTTGCCAAAAACCACCGGTTGAATAGTCTCCCTGCATCTTGGGTTTCAAGACCCCCTCCTTTCCTTTGGAATTTACTTTGCGTAGATGAACCATCCATGGGCTCGCTGTGTTAAAACTCTTGCTTCGCTAGTTTTATATCATATTTACTTTGACCCAAAAAAAAAAACTAGATTGGAATATAAACCTCCTCGAAATGGGAGAGAAAAGCTTTTATATCTAGACTAGATTAGGAGAAAGCTCCTCAAGACAGGAGGAAATCAAGAAAAAAAGAATAGAAAATCAAATCAACCAAAGATTAAAAAAGAAAAAGAAGGAGGAGAGGAAGAGATCCAGCTCGAACCCTCCTCTTCATGGAAGTTGAGGAAGATAGTTGTGTGAAGATGAGATTGAGAGGAGAGAACCGTGAGAAGGAGAAAATAAAACGCTTGTTTTGTCTAATCTAGTTTGTGCTTTATGTATTAGTGTATGTTTTTTACCTATGCAATGCATAATTTTAGAATGCAAGCAATGCAATAATAAATAGGGTTAATGTCATGAACAAACTCAAAACTAATATAGCTATAATAAATTTATTTCAATTAATTTTTTGATATAGAATCAAACTAGTATAATTGTGGTGAATTTACACTAAACTAGTTTTTGACTATAAAAAACCCCAAATTGCTACACTTATGATAAATTTTTCCTTTGTTATTTTATGTTAAATTGTGTTAATACCACAAAAAATTTCAAACAAGTACACTTGTGACAAATAAAGGACAAAAATCACAATCGATATACTTGCAGACTGCCATATGTCATCTAATTCAGCAATCTGATGGTAAAAATTAACGAAAGATAAGGGAGGATGAATTTATTATGAGTGTACCGATTTGAATTTTTTGTGATAAAAAATTAGTTTGGGTTAATTTATCACATGTGTACCAATTTGACATTTTTTGAGTCAATATATAATTATTCTTACATTAGAAGTAGTTTTTATAGATATCTTCTAGATATTATGGGCATATTATTGATACACAATATATTTTGCGGATCGTTTCGATAGATAGTATATTATAAATATCATGTTCGTGGTTAGATTTCTATTATAGTTGCTACCACAAAAAATTTAAAATGGGTATACTTGTGATAAATTTATTCAAAACAAATTTTTTTACCATTAAAAAGCTCAAATTGGTACACTTATGATAAATTTATTCTAAACAATTGTTTGTCTAACAAAAACCCTAAACCTGTACACTTGTAAGAAATTTACCCTTCGTTAGTTTTCGTTAAATTGGATTATTATCACGAAAAACTCTAAATTAGTACACTTGTAATAAATGGAGGGTAAAAAAATTCAATTTGGATTTCAAGAAATTGGTATGCCTATCAATTGTCACGTGTTATCAAACTCAACAATTTGAAAGTAAAATTTAATAAAAACTAACGGAGGATAAATTTATCATAATTGCACTAATTTGCGATTTTTGATGGTCAAAAAGTTAGTTTGGGATAGATTTATCATAGTTGTACTAATTTAACGTTTTCATTGTATTAACCCTTTCTATTTGGGTTGTAATTGTAACATCGAAATTAAGCGATTCAATCATACCCGTCGTCATTCCTCTCATTTTCCAAGTGGTCACAAGATACAACTTTTTTCCTATCATAATCTGTTTAACGAGAAAAACTACAAAAAGGTCTTAAATTTATTGCGCTTATGCCAATTTAATCATAAACTTTTTAATTGTGCCAATTGAGTTTTCTCGTTTTGCCAATTGAGTTTATTTGGTAAATTTTAGCTAAAAATTGTTCACATGGACATTGGCCGTCTTATGTGGCACGACCGATGCTGATGTGGAAATTTTCCAATAATATATTAATATATATTTTCAAATTTTTAATGACAATATCCTTTTTTTCTTTTTCTTTTTTTCTCTTTTCCTTCTTTAGGGTTGCCTAGCACTTGTAGGGCACGGGCAACTCACCTTGCCTTGATTTGGGCGAGGGCCTGACTATCCTCTCAGGTCATAGTAAAAAAGTAATAATAAAAAGAAAAAGAGAAGACAAGAATAGAAAGGAAAAGGAAAACAAAAAAGTATTAAAAATGTAAAAATTAAGAAAATTATCCACGTCAATGCCAACCGTGCCATGTAAGATGGCCGAGGCCCATGCATGTAATGTTTGACAAAATTGGAAAAAAGTTAAATTTTTAGGACTAAATTAGTAAAAATACAATAGATTTAGCATTTTTTTTGGTAAATTTTCCTCATTTCAACTAGGGTGTGCAACTAGACTGATTCTACCTGGGAATCAGACTAAATCACTTGAAAAATAGGTTTGGGAATAGGGTCCCGTTAAAATCGGTCTAGAAATGGGGTCCCACTAAAATCGGTCCAGGAATAGGTTCCAAATTTTTGAAACCGATTGGAATAGGTCCGTTCCTAGTTACAAGTGAATACTCACCCAAGACTCGGACCGGTTATGGAACCGGTTTCATGACTTAAAAAAACCTATGCAATCTGGTAGTAGTCCTTCGACTTTTCTCTTAGGAATTGTTGCTTTTGACGAATAGTGATCTTTATTATTGATATTTTACTTTACATCATTTTATTACTATTCATGTTATTTTGCTAAAAAAAGAAAACCAGAAAAAGGAACAAAAGAAAAACAGGTTCCCTAGTAGATCTTGGAACTAGACTGGAAAAACAGGGTAGGTTCTAAAACAGGTTATAGGAAAAATATGGTAGGTTCTACGTTCTAGATCTAGAACTTATCTACCTTAAAACCGATCACTCCAAATTTAAACTAGTGATCCTTAGAATGTCAGTTGTTATGAAATTTTTGACCATATAAATAAATGATTCCGATTGCTTTTGGGATTCAAATGGCACCCAATAGGAAGATCTCCATCCCCACTTTTTTTGGGTCGAAATCTCCATTCCCTTTAAGAAGTTTAAGATTTTCAAAAACCTATGCACCGACTATATTTCAATCGGGAATACAATCCATAGGGAAAAATCAACGCCGCGCTTCTGAAGTTTGCACTGTCTAATAATTTTCTCTGTCAATTTATTTTGTATCCTTTCCCCCCTTAAAGTATTTAAATCCGGCATTAATTTTTCCATTCTGTTTTTTTTATATGGCTAGCCCGTCTAGCAATTTTCCAAAAAATAGTAACTAGGAATTTAATTAATTAAACATACGAATTCTACCAAATATAGTATCTATCTTAGATAGTGTATGTCGTTATCCAATTAAATCGTGATAGCTAAACTATTCATTTAATTTATAATGTGCGCGCGCGTGTGAGAATAATGCAAATAACATGGGGTACTCCCATACAATTAATAGAAAATTAAAGAAAAATAAAGAAACCATAAATCTAGACCATACAAAAATGAAAAATATGTTGCTCTTCAAGGTATTCAGATTTCAGGGGATTCATTTACTTTTAGAATTGTCTCGAGATTATTTTTAGAAATAAGAATAAATGAAAAACGCGATTGAGACCAAAGAAAGAGAAGGGAGAAGCAATAGTAGCCTTGAAGAATGACCCTACCAAGGTGTTCGCCACGGTTATTTGCTTTTCTCCAGTGACCACCACGACGGGGGTCGGCCGCTTGGGGGACCAACATCGCCATCTCTCTCTCTCAAATTGTGATCACACCACACCATCTCTCCTTCTCCGATTTAGGGTTTCGATTTCTTCTTTCACGTTCATCTTTCTAATCCTGCCATCTCCCTCTCAAATGGCGATCCAATTTAGGGTTTCGGTTTCTTCTTGCACGTTCATCTTTCTAATCCCGAATCTTCTCCTGTGCAAACACATCAAAACTCGATTGATATAGTACATGCCTTTATGGGACGACTTCACAACTGATCATACGAATATCGAACACGTCATTATTAGCTATCTTATCTCTTATCGCTATTCAGTCGAACAATCCTCGTAGCCAATACAATAACGTCAGAAGCACGCTCACGTTTTTCCAAGCATTCTTTTTGGGCCAGTACGAGTCGATTTTGCTCAAGTGGGCCTCACCCAAGAACCAAACGATCGAAACCAAACCTCATGAAAAAGCTGGGAATCTTTGGAGCGATCCGCTGCCTTGGAGATGCCCTGGATCAATCATGCAACGACATTCGGTAAGTAGTCATTTCTCCTTTATCAATATCAGGGTGATTCGGGCTAGTTTTGGTAAGTGGCCACACTTTCCTACATTTCCATACGGTCGAACCGAGGAACAGAACATCCTAGTGCACTTGGTCGTGTGTGCGCGCGTGACGGGTTGCCTGACAACACTCACAGCCCATGTTTGCCACGTGAAGGAAAACGCATAAAGAAACCCTAAAAAAGTTAGGGTTTTCAGTCCCAGTTGATGTCGGCCAGAAGTTCGTGTCGCATCCGTTTCGCTTTCGCACCCACACATTCCCAATTTTCCTTTTCACCTTCCACTCAGTCAAGTCTGCTGTTCAGCCCGGAACAGAGTCATCGACACGCAAGCTTATCGTTTAGTCCTTTAAGGGGAAGAAACACATGGGGGGGCACAATTCGTATGATGCCATGCATTGATATTGACGAATGGGAAAAGAAAACATCGCACGATAGGTAGGCCACGTTCCGACAAAAATAAAAATAAAAATAAAAATTGGTAGGCCATGTGGGGATTTAAAGTTTGTGTGGACCGTACCAACGTGCTGTCCCAATTCCATTGGTTGATCTGGACCGATGAAAAAAAAAAAAAGTAAAAAAAACCATAAACTTATTATATTGATACTAATTCAATTTTAAATCTTTTGTATTTGTGCCAATTCAATTCTAAACCTTTTATTAGAGACAATTCAATCCTAAACTTTTTACATTTGTACCAGTTCAGTTCTAAACCTTTCATTAGTGACAATTCATTCCTAAACCTTTTACATTGGTGTTAATTCAGTCCTAAACCTTTTATGATGCCTTTTGTATCGATATCAATTTAGTCCTAAATCTTTTACATTTAAGCCAATTGAGTCAATTCGGTTAATTTTGGTTAGAAATTGCTAATGCGAACGTCGATTGTCCTATGTGAGACAGCTGGCGTTAAAGTGAATATTTTCTAATTTTATTTTAATATTTTTAATTATATTTTTAAAAATGCTTAAAAATATTATAAAAATTCATGTCGGCACCAGCCGTGCCACGTAAGACAATTGACATCTACATTGGTGATTTTAAGCTAAAATTACCTAGACCGACTCAATTAGCATAAATACAATAGATTTATGACTGAATTGATACAAATGCAAAATGTTTAGGATTGAATTGACATCAATAAAAGATTTAGAACTGAATTGGCACAAATCCAAAAAGTTTAGGATTATTTTTGTACAAAAAAAGGTTTATGACTAAATTAGTACTAATGCAATAGGTTTAAGACTTTTTTTTTTACACATTCTCTCGTCAAAGGGGTGAGTCGGGTATCATTTGGGTTGGGTCATAAATGGCCTGACCCAATTAGACCCATTTAAGATTTGATCATATTCCTAAAACACTTTCATATTTAATCCAATCTATGAAAACTTATATCCAAATTGAGGTGAGAATGTGGAGTGAATGAGCGTGAGATCGAGTGAAGTGAGAATCATATATGCAGGTTGGATTTAAGTAAGTTGTAAATCTATTTATGACCCATTTAATTCTCATATAGTGTCTAAATCTACTTGTGACTCATTTATTGAATATAACTGCCCTATTCAATAACCTAACCTATCAAATATGATTAAGAAATGGATTTATAACCGAAATTGATAGGTCTAATTGAGCCATTGAATGACCAATCTACTTATTTGTTGGAGAAAAGAGTTTAGATCTAAAATGACAATGTCTTTGGAGGCTTTATCCCTTATTGCCAAGCATTAAACCTATTGCATTTACACCAATTTCCAAATTATTTGTAGTAATTCAATTATAAAACTGTTAATTTAATCAATTTACTTCTAAAATTTTTCACATTGGTACTAATTAAGTCAATTCGATTAATTTAAGCTGAAAATTACTATCATGGATGCCGTTAGTCCTATATGGCACGGCCGACATTAACGTAGATGGAAAATTTTAAAGTTTTTTGGTACTTCTCCCCCCTTCTTGCCAAGCACTAGAAATGAAGTGAGATTGGGATCGCATGGCCAATCGATTGAAATCTTAGCCTCAAGTAGTACGGTCACTATCTTTGATTTTTTGATTAAGAATCTCTCCAAATCATTTGCCAAGAGAGTAAATTAATGCAATAGCTACTCCCATCCTAGATGATATACTCACACGTGAAGAAGCAAGTCAATCGAAAATTCTAAACTATAGCTCTTCTTTTTCAAACTTCGACGTGAAGGGTTTCCCTCCATGGCTACTGACTCGTGTCGCTACTGCTCCAATTGCGACGCTTTACCTTTGCTTTCCAGGCGTGCGGCGGCATGCACGATAATCTTGGATATTCTATAGAATTTCCTCATGTTTCAAAGGCTTAAAAGATTATCATTTTTGGCGCAACCCAACAAATTGGACGATTCGATCCAGGATTAGACTCGGTCCAAGTAATTCGAAAGTGCTGTCGAGAGAAAAATCGTATACATCCGATAATTTTGCAAATCTGCAGCTAGATATTCGTGCATGCATGTGTCATGAGGTGAGAGCTTCCTAGCTAAGGAGGAGTTCGTGCGGAACCTGATGAGCCGGCACATCAGGCCAGTCTTCCCTCGATAAATTACTCCCCGACACATTATGACAAATCATTCCCTCAGTACGAGTACGACCGTACCACACTCAATTTAGCTCAAACATCCGATTCCTCAAGTGAGAAATACGAACCACACCCGCACAGCAGATGGTTTTGGATTGTCATATCTATAAGCAGTAACTCCCGATTAGTTTTCGCATGGAAGACTAGCCCACCATTAGAGATCTTTAAGATGACAGTCATCCCTTTGATGAATTACTCACACAAATAGTCTGACGCAGCTCCGGATCAGTTGTATCAACTTATTTCGCCGAAATTTGCCTTCACGATCGAATGCCTTTTATTGAAAATTGTTCTTCGATTTTTTTTTAATGATAAGAGACAAGTTTCGCGGTGGCTCTAGACAAGAAAAATCATAGGTACACAAGGAAACCGATAATTTCACCTCAAACGAAACTAACAACATACAAACTATGCTGAAATTTTGAATTTAATGGATTGCAAAGATTTGAAAACTACAACTAAGATACACGCTAGAATTTAATTGAGGACGAAGTATCTAGGAACTACAACCATAACTATAGCAAATAAATTGAAAGAAAACCGAAAAATAACATTTTTTTTCATGTGTTGTGCAGCGGCCTCTACGATACACGGGCATTAGTAATTATAGTGTTTATAACATAAAGGCCTATAAGCAGCTCTTCAACAGTTTTAGTCATGCTTCCAATCTTTGGAGCTTTCCGTTCCATATCTTCACGTCACGACGACTTCACATATCTAGGTGGCTACTAAATTCACTTAAAGGAATAATTTCATAATCATATCTGCAGTTACAAAGAGTTACAACAGCACCTATCCACAAAAATTTCAAATATGCGAAAATAATGCTATTGACCAGTTACACATCAATTTCGATATTGATGACTTTATCCCAGATTACTGATGTTAATAACTTCTTTGGTTGTCGGTGCTCTTCAAGGTATCGACATTTATCTAAAAGAGCTTAAATACCCCGAAAATATAACTACTCATTAGGTTGTCAATCGTTCTTCTTAATAATGACTTTTCTATTACTAATCTCTATTCTCATCGACTAAGACTATTACAACCCTTCCGCATCACTCTCTCTTCACCTTGATACCTAGAACCCCACTTTTCAATCCATATGGACATGGGAGATAGAGGACGGTGACACATGCATTGCGTTCCACAAATTTTACTTTGATACTGACCAAGATTTTGGCGTTAGTACTGACACGATTAACATAGAACAAGACACGAAAACAACTAACTCCAACAAATAAACTATCGAAAAAGAGTTTGATCCCTATATATATCCGTTTTACTTCGCAACGCAACGGTTTATGTTGTTAAAAAAAGCCATGTACATATTAATGTTCACAATTTGAAAATTTAATTTCAACCTATACTACCTAGGTAAATTAAATTCTTTGTCATTGACTTTCTGTGGTTTAGGGAGAAGGCGTGGTGCAGCCTATGTGACTGGTGACTGTGACAAACGTACGTGTTGTACAAGCTTTACTTTGATATTGGTCAAGATTTGGGCATTAGTATCGACACGATTGATGCAGAAGTAGACATTGAAAACAACTAACTCCCACAGATAAACTAATATAAAATATATTAATCCCTTTGTATATCCAATTTTTCTTCTCCAACGCGATAGTTTATCTTGTTAGAGAAGTGGTGTACACATTAATCTCTACAATTTAGAAAATCTAATTTTGACCTATAGGTTGTCATTGAATTTTTATGGGTTACGGAGAAAGCATAGTGCAACCAATTTGCTGCGTCCGAATGTCTGACGAGAGTTTACGTTCTTCCTTTTACCTCTTAATGAAGGATCCGAGAAAATGTGATATTTCACAATTCCGCGTTACCGGCGATTCGTATGTACATCGGGGTGATAGCCGACAAGAAGAAAAGAGTCAAATCCTACGTAGGAATGCCACCCCCCTAGGGAATGATGGAAAGTTTGACTTGGAAAGTTTGTGGAAAAATAGCTAATCAGTCGACATTACACACGTGATCCTCATTCCTTTGTTTTTTTCCCTTTTGTTTTCTTTTTTTTTTATGTCTACTTTGGTCATTAAGGTGAAGTCATGCGAAGCGCCAGTTACTGCCGCCCAAATTTCATCAGATTAGAACGAGCCATAACATATAAAGAACCAACACAATCATTGTGTTCTACTTTTGAACTTTTTTCCTTTTAATAACCTTGAGAGTTTCAAATTGACCATTGTTTTGATACAGAACATCGGACCGCTCTCGAAAATATAAGCATGGACAATCAACTGTGCCAATGATGGGAGTTGGAGTAAATCTAAATGGTTGGCTAATCGGGTAAGGATTTGATTTGGAAGTGGCAAATTCTCGTGTTTAAATCTCGACATCCTTTACTTAGAATAATCGTAAGGGTCCATATGGACGTCGATAGAGGTGACCGGCTATAGAGTGAGCGGTTTCCTACCCTAGAGCCGAAAGCTGCCCACTAATGACCGGTTCTGAAAAATGGGAACCGAGAACTGCCTGTTGATTCTATGGACCCATTCAAGAACTGGGCTGCCAGTCCGGTCTGGTTCCTAGGTGAGTTCATGAAATCGGTCCCACCAAATTTCACATGATCAGTGGGTTGTTTTCTAACAAGCCATGAACCTATCCCACCAAGCTTTTTCTTTTTCCAGCCAAAAAGAATGCCATATTCTTTAATTTTCATGTTTTTTTATAAAATAAATAAAAAAATTCAAACATGTGCAAATAAAACTTCACCTTTTTCTTAGTACTTTGAATAGTGAGTAGATTGAAGAAACTAAAAAGGGGCAAATTGACAACAATTAGGGTTTTCAAATGATAGCAAATGGAGGTGACACAGAGTGAGAGAGGGAGGCGAGGCCACGAGTTATCTCTGCGAGGAGCGGCTAGAGACGCAGCTGTGAGTCGATGGAAGTTGAGAGTCGAGAGACCAAGGGAGTTGCTTGAGAAAGTTGAGATGAGAGAGATTGAAATGAGATGAGACGACTGACGAGAGAGATTAGAAATTTATGGCTTTAATTTTTCATAAAATTTTATGAATTACCACTTCGGTTTGGTACCTGCAATTGAGAATCGGACTGGTTCCCTTAGAACCCATGGGTTCTTGGCTGGTTCGATTTGGTCCGGTTCTAGGCGATTTTCGAGTCCTTTGCCCACTCCCAGATGTGGATAAGAAAATGGAGGAGAATTTTCAAAAAAATTCTAAACATTTTATAATTGTGCTAATTTAGTTCTAAAATTTTTGCATTTGTGCCAATTTATTCCATTCGGTCAATTTTAGTTAACTGACACTAACGTGAAATTTTGTTAATTATATTTCAATAATTTATTATAATTTTTGTCTTTTTTCTTTTCTCTAATTTTTTTTTTGGACTTAGGGCTTGCAAGGGCAAGCGAACCCTGGTCCAGTGCTGGCTAAGGTGTTACGGCCCTCTCGTGGCCCCTATGGAGTGGGACCCCTGTGCTTTCTTATAAACGAAAAGTAAGAACCACACCATAATATTCTCCCACTTGGTGAATAGTTCATGTGTTCCTTTAAACCCAACACAGTTGTACACCATCCAAACTTTTCTGGACTCATTACTTTGGTTAAAAAAAATTCTATTCACATGTGTCTCAACTTTTCTGCACTCACTGTGAAGATAACGAAGCACCTATTTTGCTGCCATCCAATCTTCTTTCCTGAATTGAACATATATCTACTCAATACTCTCATTGATTAAGCAATATTTGGACGAATACACTCCATGGCATACTAGAGAGTTGATAACTTAGAATTTATAGATATAAGGTCTTCACTGATTTACAGTCTACCATATTTTACTTCTTCAACATAGGGGTGGCCACAGGCCGATTTGGGCCCGGAACCTGCCATCCATTGACCGGTTCGGTGGTTCGGAATCGAAACTAGCCCGTGGCCATAAAGATCTGGTTATGGTTCCACAAAATGTGGAATTGGAATCGAAATCGGCCATAACAGCCGGTTCCGAACCACCGGGTAACGGCTCTCTAGAGAGCCATTACTTCCATTAGTAACGGCTCTCTATAGATCCGTTACCAACGGCTCTATAAAGGAGCCGTTGGAGCCAACGGCCATAAAAAAATAAAAAAAATCCAAAAATTAAAAATACCCCATCCTTATCTTTCATTTTTTTTCCACACAAGTTCTCTCAAATTCTCTCAAGCTCTCAATTACGTTCTTGATTGTCTAATTTCTTTTTATTTATTTATTATCTACTTTAATAATTTCATACTCTTTTTGCATATCCTATATTTTTTGCATTATACCATATATTTTTTACATATCCAAAAAAAGCAAGTGAAAGTAAAGCTAGTGGCAAAGGTAAGAGCACAATGGGAAAATTCAATTATCATAATCCTCATGATTATGCGTTTAGAGAGTTGATGTAGATGATGAAATCCACATTTCCCCTAATATGGAGCAAATCCCGACGCAAGAGAATCTTCATCCTCCAACTGCTACCGATATCGAAGAAATGTCAACAACAAAGAAGCGGGATGATTCATCCATCATATGGAAGCTCTTCACGAAAAAGGAAGATTTGGAAAAAGGTCCAAGTAGGTATAATTTAGTTTGTAAGCATTGTACTAAATCATACTGCTTTGTAGGTGGATAAGGATATGGAACATTTACTTGACATCTTAGGTCAAAACATCCAACCGAACTGGGAATTGACACTAGTCAACAACAAATTTCTGGGTACGCCAATCCTCAAATTTCTCATTTATTTTGTTTTATTGAAAAAACTTATGGAGAAGAATTAGGTAAATTTGTTTCCGTTGAACATTTATCATTTAGTTTTGGTAAAAATTTTGATTTTAATCAATTTATACAAAATGCATGTACTTCACAAGCAAAATCTGTTCCTAGAAATTCACTTAAACAAGAAATTAAAAATCTTTATAGAAAAGGAAAAAATATTTACAAACTTTTTTTTAAAAGAAATTTAATAGACGTGTGCATATAGGTAGTGATATTTGGAGTGATCATTGGCAAATTAATTCTTATATGGTTATAACATGTGATTGGATAGATGATGATTGAAATATTCAAAAAAGTGTTATTGCATTTAAAATTTTTAATTCTAGGCATATGGCAAATAATGTTTATAGATTAATTAGATAAATTTTATAAAAATATTATTTGCTTCATAAAAGTTTTTCAATTGGTTTTGATAATGCCGCGGCAAATATTGTTTCAATTGTTGAACTTGAAAATATTTGTAAACCCGCTTTTGGTGGATAATTTTTTCACGTTAGATGTACTTGTCATGTTTTAAATTTATGTATACAAGACGGCTTAAAAACTCTTCAAGTTTTTCTTAATCCGATAAAAATAGTAATTCGATATTTATGGAAACATCCCCAAATAATGAAAGAATGGGGAAAATTTTGTAAAGTAAATGGAAAAAAAACCAAAAAGATTTTCAAAAGATGTTCCAAATCATTGAAATTCTACTTACGAGTTGCTTAATGAATCTTTTGCATATAAAAATTTATTATGTGTATTTATTTCGGATAATATAACCGAAATTAATTTATACCCTCAAGAATGGGATAGTTGCAAAAAAATTTTAAAAGTTTTAAAAGTTTTTAATGACGCAACTTATAATTTATCTAGTGTTTATTGTACAACTATGAATTTATTTTTAATAGAATGCATTAATATTGCTGGAATTTTTGAAGAAAATGAAAATGATGAGAAGTTAGGTGAGACTATTAACATAATGCGAGCAAAATGGCTATATTATTATGGAGAAATTTATATTATTTATTTAGTTGCTTCTGTTTTTTTATCCACGTTGTAAATTAGATGGTTTATGTGATTATTTGAATACGTATTATAATATATTTACATTTATCTCCTACGATAAATATTAAAACTATAGAAATAGATGTTAAAAACGCAATATTAGAATTATATAATGAATTTTGTAGAACATATAATGTTGTAGGTGATAGTACAAGTGGACTTCAATCTAGTAGTTTACAATGTGAAGACTCAGATAGCATTAGTAGAGGATACCAACTTTTTATTAAAAGACAAAAAGGAAAAAAGGGTGTAATAGGTAGTAATTCTGAAATAGAAAATTATCTAACCATTTTTTTTTAGTTTGATGAATCTAAAGGTGGCAAAAGTTCTAGTATATTGAATTGGTGGAAGATGCATTCCACCTAATACCCAATTCTTGCTCTTATTGCAAAATAAATTTTAGCATCTCCATGTTCAACAGTTATGGTAGAACAAACATTAATGCTGAAGGCAATATTTTAGATAAATGACATTCAAAATTAAGTCCTGAATCAGTGGAGTTTCAAGCTTGTGTTGAAAATTGGACAAATGCTCAATATAGACAATAACAGATAAATCGCAATAATAAATATGAATTTTTTGATGATGGAGACATTACCACCACTACCGCCGATATAGGAATGAGTAGCGACGATTGAAAATGAGGTAAATATTGAGTTATCAAAGATACGAGAACTATATGAGCTTTGATTCTTTTATCCCCAAGAAGATATGTAGGCATTTAATGATAAATCATTAAGTTCAAGCCCTCTCCCATTCTCCTATTTTTTTTCTCTTACATTTATTTGATAATACATTATTTCATAATTTCATAATTCATTATTTTCTTTTATTTCATAATGCATTATTTGATGATTTAATTACAATTTTATTACAAATTCATTACAAATCAATTTTAAACTTAAAAGCTAAAAAAAAATCAAAATCAATTTGAAACCAACAATTGATGGTTCGAAACCTCCGGTTCGGAACCGCGGTTCAGAACCAGGGGTTCGGAACAGCCAAATCGGACAGAACCGGCTCGGAACCTTCGGTTTCGAACTAGAACCAGAACCGTAAATGGCAATTCCGGTTCTGGTTCCTCCAAATTTGGAACGGGAATCGCTAGTTCATGATCCGAAACCAGTGGTTCCCAAACCGTAGCTATCCTTACTTCAACACATGTTTAACATATTTCTTTTGGCTTAGCCATAACTTCCTATTCTCATGCTCTTTTTTTTTTAATCTATACCTATGTATTTCATCTAAAGCTATTTTGTCAACAATCTTTTCACAATGATGATCATTCTCAAACTATTCCCTATTAGTAGCATATTATCAATTCATAAGGTTAATATAACAAAATCATCATCTAATCTCTAGACATTAACACAATGATTAGCATCACAACGAACAAAGCCAAGTTTCAAGGCGTATGAGTCGAACTTCTGGTACCGCATTCTTAGATATTGTTTCAGGCCATACAAAGACTTGACAAATAAAATTTTCTTTTCCTCTAACCACAAACCCACTCGTTGTTTCATGTAAATATTATTCTCCAAGTCAACATGCAGGAATGTTATTTTCACCTCAAGCTACCTTATCTCTAGATTATATATAATTGTTACAGATAAGACAAGTAACAAGAGAAATTTTTTTTGCTATAATCAAATCCCTTTATTTGTGAGTATCCTTTCGCAAGCAAACAAGCTTTCTATGGTTCTATCTCTCCATATGCAGAAATCTTCTTCTTGAACACCCATTTGTAACCAATTGCCTTCTGATTTGTGGATAGGGTTTACCAGAATCAACATTTTATTTTTATCCACTGCGTGCACCTTATCTTTCATTTACTCCCACTATTTGGCATCCTATGTGCTTCTTGCTTTCTTTTCAATACTTGAATCATCGCCTGTAATAATAAGAGCACAATTTTCATTATCGGTAAATAAGATATACCTCTCAGGTGGTCTTCTTAGATCTCCTTAATATAGGTTCAATTGGTGCTTCAACTTCAAACTCAAGTTCAGAATCTTCTATGTCCTCCTCCACATCATGCTTATTAGCTTCAGAATCTGAATTTTTCATTACAGCTTGCATAGCTTCAATATCTTCCCCAAACCAATATCTAAATCAACTGTTTGTGTTTTTTCAAGAGCTTGTGAAACAATATGATTTGTCTTAAATCCTCTGACCATCCTATCCCTGCTGTAGACGATAGGCTTCATATTAAGATTCCACATCTTATATCTTTTGATACCATCATTTTACTTAATAAAGATACCTTTCTTTGACTTGCTCTCAAGCTTATTCCTTTTTTCTTTTGAAACGTGTCGTACGCTTCACAACGAAATACTCTAACATGTGATATATCTTGCTTCTTCTCGAATAGTGCCTCCAACGATGTCTGATTCTTCAAAGCTGATATGAGAGACCTCTTCTTTAGATAGCATGTGGTAGCCACTGATTCCATCAAAAATATTTTGCTAAGTCAACTTTTCTTAGCATACTCCTTGCCTTCTCCATGAGAGAACGATTAAGACTCTCTATCAATCCATTCTATTGAGGTGAATATAGCATTGTCGTCTCCCTTGCTATGCCATTGGTCGCATATAATTAATCAAATTTCACAGAACATAATTCTCCTTCGGTTGCCAGTCCGTAAATTTTTTATTTTCCCATCAAATTGATTTCCACCAAAGCTTTGAACTCATGAAACTTTCCAAGCACATCATATTTTCTTTGCAAGCAATATATCCACACATATTTTGAAAAATCATTAGTAAAAGAAACATAATACCTTGATTTTCCAAACGATGTTACAAGTATAGGACTAAGGATGTCACTGTGGATCAGATCTAGAATCCCTTTCATCCTTCTTCCTATAGATTCAAAAGATACCCAATTTTATTTCACATGTAGACAAGGTTCACAAAATTTGAAACCCATAGAATAGCTCGGAATTTCATCCATCATCTTATTTGAGCTAAGGGTTATCAATCCTTTCTCATCGGTATGATCCAATCTTCGATGCCACAATATCGAAAGATCTTCCACTTTCTTTGAGTCGTCAATTTTGCCATTGATCATTGTGCTTCCCAACAACGTAGTTTTCTAGACCGTTCACCGTTAGCAATCACTATGAATCCATGAGTTAGCTTGCATGAATACTTGTTGCTGTGAAGGTGATGTCAGCATTTGCCATAGTTCCCATAGAAATAAGATTGCTGGTAAGACCATGAATATGCATCACATCAGGAAGATTCTTAACTGTCTCATCTTTCATCTTCAGCTTTACCTTTCTATGATCAACAATATCAAGTGTTGTATCATCTTTTATTCACACTCTACCTTCCTAATATCGCTCATAACAACAAAACCAATCTCTATAAAGCATCATGTGGAAAGACGATCATGTGGAAAGACAATCAATTATTAATTATCTGTGCACTGCAATTAACCTAAAATGAGTTATAGACGAGATACATGTCTCTCGTGCTGCTGCCATCATCGCTTCTTTGAACTAACATTTTTGCTTATACAATCTTTCTTTAAGTACCTAGGCTTTCTTTAAGTACCTAGGCTTTTCGTACTTCCAACACTTCAGATTAATCTTAGCTTTTAGACCTTCCTCTAGACTTATTCCTACCACTAAATCTTGATTTGGATGATTCATTGTTCCTTCCTCTTATGAAAAAGAAGTTCATTTGTTGCATTATCAGAACATGCTCTTCTCATCTCCTTAGATGATAAAGTAGATGTAATGTTTTCAAAGGACAATGCACTAACATTAATACCGAGCAAAACAATTATATGTTCCCAGGAATTTGATAGTGAACACATCCCAAATTAACATTAATAGATTTAGGTTGCCCACAAATAGTGTTAAACTCATTTAAGTATGTAGAAAATTTTTCACATTTACTCATTTGAAGGTTGTATAATCGTTTCTGCATAAACTACCTATCACAAGTGACTTGCTCTGATAAAAACTTTCCAGGTTTGTCCATAGATCATTCATCATCTTCTCAAATGTCACAGTCACCGGGATGTTATCAGGAAGACGTAGCCAAATTAGACTTCGTGCCTTCTAAGCGTTGCTAGTCCATTTGTTCAATTCATTAGATCTGGACTCTTTGATCTTGTTCTCCTTTGACTTTCTCTTGGGATTCACCTCAGGTTTATCATCTTCCATCACATGCCACAAATCTCATTACACGAGCATGGCATCCATCTTAAATTTTCATAACTCGAAACCCTTTCATTTGAACTTCTTTACTTCAATTGTGATTAACTAGCCCACATTTTCCCAAGATTCGATTTGTTGGATTTCTCTTCACTAAGAAACCCTATCCTCAAATCTAGTTCTAAAACCAGATGTTAGAATTTGACACATAACTGTCGCAACCCTCTAAAAAATTTTATCTTCAAAAGGGTTAACGGATTATTAGTTTAATTAGATTTGACTAACCTAACGCGGACCCTCCCAAGCCCTATCGAATCGCAACTTTGGTTTTTGTTTAAATGATTTTGAAATTTGGAGTCGCCACTAATCGTTCTTGGTAGGTCGATTAGAAACATAAATAAATTAGCGGGAGAACTAATTTATTTTTGCGAACCAGAGATTATGAGTTCGGGGACTTGGTTACACTAGTTAATTAAAACTAATGCCCTTTCGGTACCTTAATTTCATGGATATCCTAATTCGGCAACTCAGGCTTGGTTTATTGCTAAGGCTCTAGTAGGGTATTCTCTTTTGTGTTTTCACTTTTTAAATAGGATGCATGAATGATATATATTTTTATTTGTTATATTTTTTTAAGTGTTAAAGATTCCCTGAAGCCGAAAGAGGGAGTGTGTTAATGACTTCTGTGCAGTATTACGACCTACTTATCTTTTGGATCTGATGATTCAAAAATTAAATTATAGGAAGTACATGACAGTGAATAAACACCTCCAATGGGAGGCATAGCATTGGCTTGTCTATTCCCTTTGGGATTTAAGGTACAGGTATTTAAGTTGCAAGTATTTAAACTACTGTAAGTAAAAACCTCCAATGGGAGGCTAAGTATTGGCTTGGCTCTTCCCTTTGGGATTTAAGGTACATGTATTTAAGTTGCAGGTATTTAACTACTGTAAGTAAAAACCTCCAATGGGAGGCTAAGCATTGGCTTGGCTCTTCCCTTTGGGATTTAAGGTACAAGTATTTAAGTTGCAGGTATTTAACTACTGTAAGTAAAAACCTCCAATGGGAGGCTAAGCATTGGCTTGGCTCTTCCCTTTGGGATTTAAGGTATAGGTATTTAAGTTGCAGGTATTTAACTACTGTAAGTAAAAACCTATAATGGGAGGCTAAGCATTGGCTTGGCTCTTCCCTTTGGGATTTATGATGCAGGTATTTAAATTGCGGATGGACTTTGTCCTCTCCATTTTGGGGTATGAATTCTTTAAAATAAAATACAACGAATTGATTCAACAATTTGAAATTTGTATGCGCTTGAGGACTCCTCCAAGCCGATTTTGTGTTTCCATAGGGTTGACCATTGATATAGAGCTGCGGCTTCCTGACATAAAATAGAGTGAAGTGTCAGTATACAAAATATGTGCTAATCTGCACCTAAAACCAGAAGAGTGGAAAGAGTACTTATCTCCCATTTTTTTGGGAGGGATTTCTATAATTGATTTTCGCTCTCTATGTTCCCAATATAGAGAGTTTCTTTTGAATTAAGAGGGACTTTTAGTCACAGATCAGTTGAGAAATCGGTGGACAGCTTAGGAGCTTGTCTGGGCCGATTTTTGCATCTCTACGAGATTTTTGCTGTTGACGTAGAGATATCCTTCTCCTGACATAAAATATGGAAAAAAAAGGAGATGGAGAAAGTGTATACAATTTGTGCTAATTTGCGAGTAAAACCATAAATAAATGAATAAATAAAAACACTTAGCTCGAATTTGCTTGCTCGTTGACGAGGATGAACTCTTGATTTATATTGATCGATGAAGGAATTTGTGATGATAACCCCTAGCTTTAAACTCCCATCATCTTCAAAATTCTCTCTCTTTTGGTATTTTCTTTCTCTCAAATTTTTCTTCAATCTCCCAAAACTCTCTCAAACATCCAAAATTTTCTCTCCAAAAAAATTCTCCCAAACATTTCAAATTTTCTCTCCCAAGAATTTCTCAAACACTTCAAATTTTCTCTCCAAAAAATCTTTTTCTCAAGATCACTTCTTCCTCCTTTTATAATCTACTCATCTATCTCCCATTCTAATTTTTCCACTAACTCTATCTCCCATTCTAATTTCTCCACTAACTCTTCTTCATTTTCATCTTCCATTCTCCATCTCTATCTCACATTCTAATCTCTCCACTAACTCTTCTTCATCTTCATCTTCCCTTCTCCATATTTATCTCCCATTCTAATTTCTCCACTAACTCTTCTTCATCTCCATCTTCCCTTCTCTATTCTTATCTTCCATTCTAATTTCTCTACTAACTCTTCTTCATCTCCATCTTCCCTTCTCTATTCTTATCTTATTTTCTCCATCTATTCTTCTCCAACTTCTCTTCTTCATCTCCTCTTCTCCATCTTCCCTTCTCTATTCTAATTTATCTACTAACTCTTCTTTTTGTTATTTGTAAAATAATCTTTCAAGAGTTAGGTATTTGCACTCTAGTCCTTGAATTTTAAGTATTTACAATTCAGTCCATGAAAAAAATATATTTCTTTAAGTCCAAATCTCCTCACAATTTTTGACACACCAAAATTTACCACATGTCAAATTTAAGCTCATTTCTTGCCGCTGAAAATAATGCAGAATTTAATTAAAGCCCTTTTGCAAAATTGAGTCATTCTGGGTATAATTGAGCCAAGATGAAAATTTAAAATATTAGAAGACAATGTCACAACTCATAAAAAGTGAAAATTAAAAATAAGTTGACTCAAATTAAAGTTTTTTAGGCCCGATTCGAGATTATACTCGTGAAGGAACACGTGACTCGAATTGGATTTTTCTGAATTTGCGATGGCCAATATGAAAATAGATTTAAAATAAAAATATTAACTATCTTTGTGTATTTTTTTTTGCCTCAAATGTTATTTTTCCAAAATTTTCAAGTATTTTTGTATTTTTTTTAAAAAAATTAATATATATATATATATATATAATATGAAAATTTATTTTTTGTTCAAAAATGGTTGCCTAGGCTTGGCCAAGGCTTCCAAAGTTGATTTTGCAATTTTCTCATTTTTTCTTTATTTTTCTTGAATTTTCGAAAATAAAAATACTAAAAAATACTGAAAATATGAAAAATCATTTTTTGGTCAAAATTAGTTCTCTAGGCTTGGCCAAGGTCCCCAAAGTTAATTTTTCAATTTTATGATTTTTATGGATTTTTCAAAAAATAAAAATGCCGAAAAATACTGAAAATTTTTAAAAGAGAAAAGATGATTAAAAATCAGGTGTCAACAATAACCACGATAAAATAGAGCATAAAAGCAAGAAAGAGAAATTAAGATATAATGTTTTATCTTGATTCACCCTTAAACTAAAGCTATATCTAGTAGATAATTTTACTATGATTAACATCTCGTACCTCTATGTTATATCACTAAATTACAAGCGAAAAAGAATATATATATCAATAACTTTTCATGAGCCCAAACCAAACTATTAATAAAACTCGAGCTTAAACCATAAAAGCCGTATGGTGTCAAGGGGTATTTAACTCCTTGAGACTCCTTCCGGATGACTTCTCTATACCCCTACCTACCCACTAGTGAGTGAGACCCCATGTTTGCTTATCAATGGAGAGTATGGACCATGTCCCAATAGATATCATGTCCCTCCCTATGTCATGTCAATTTGACTAATTTGTAGCATAAATCTATTAGTTTAAACGGAAATCCTGTCCTGTCATACTTGAACCAATAACCCGTTTCTCACTATCATTCTTATGACTAACTATGATTATTATTATGATTATGGCAAGCATGCCATGTATCCAAATGGTCTCGACTATGTAACGAGGACTGTCGGTTTGAAAAGAACCTCCTCCATTTTCGATCCCCACATGGTCTTGTCTCAACCAGAAACGAACTTGCTACGTTTTTAGGGGTTTGATACTGTCTGAATAGTCCCAACTTGAAGTTTGGAAATGACTGGTGTTGCCCACCATGTAATTGAGAACAGCCGGGTAAGATGACGATGATCCCAAATCCTAGCAAGGGAATAAGGTTCCCACTTCATCTGTCATCGCAATACCTATCCAAATGATGAATCTGCGTAAGTGCAACCCAATCAAAGTTAGTATTTTTAGAAAATAAAATAGTATGATGAAAAGATTGGTTGGATAGGAATGATATGATCTTTTGCTTTCTCATTTTAGATGACGTTGAAGAGACTGGAAATAATTTTGTCCAAGCTGGAGATGCCCACCTGGCGCATACGTTAGGTGCAATGACAAAGATGTAAAATCTATCCTGAGTAGAGCAAAATATCAAAGTAAATACACATGAAAAGGTGTCATAGGTATGAATTTTTTAGGGTTAGGGTAACATCATAAGCATGTAGCCATATGCTTTCCGTTATTCGTAGCTTCCCAAACTCAATCCATATATTTGCAACTTTCATAGATAAAAAGAGGCAAATTCCACTACAAACAAGATGTTCTTGCTGGAATGCTCATCACAAGCCCAAAAGTCCAGGGTAGATCCTAAAATTTCGAAGCCCATTAACAACTTAATTAGACTCCCATTTCGCTTATAAACTTAGATTATGAGCCAACTAAAATATACTAAATTGAGCCGAAAAGGAAAACATGTATGCTAGTTGTTGTGTATCGTGTATATCATTTATCCAATGTGAGACTCTGTTTAGACTATATTATTCACGAGGTCTCCTCCAATTGTGTCTTTGATTCATCGGTTATAAGTTATGGACATACTCACGTGCAAACATAACTAAAATTAGAAATTGGTACAATGCCCATGTTTTTACACCAATCAAAACATGGTTGCAAGAAATTCCTTCCGGCTTTTGATGGAGAAAACATAGCCCTTTTGCTAACATCCTCGTGCGCTTACCTTAATAAATTTTGTCCCCTTGTGTCTGAGCTGGTGAGGCCATGGCTGTGTTAGTCCGCGGTCGGTGAGACCCTAGATACCATCATGAGGCATGGCCATGGGCGAGGATAGCCTTGTCGACCATGGGCGAAGGTGGCTGTGGCCTCATTAGTTGTAAGCAAGGCTGCCTTCCATCCATGGCTGGCGAGCCCTAATGAGCTATGACCTTCCTAGCGAGTTACAGCTCGTCAGCCACAAGAGGAAAAAAAATATAGAGAAAGAAATGAAAATAAAAGATATTAAAATATTAGATAAATTTATCCACGTCAGCGTTAGCGAAACCACATCAGTGTCAGCCGCTCAAATTGACCAAATTTGCATAAATACAGAAGGTATTGATAAAAAAAAAAGGTTTATAATTGAATTGGCACAATTGCAATAGGTTTAATATTTTTTTGGTAAGTTTCCCTAAAGAGAAATGTTAGTGTATTTGAATATTAAAAAATAGTTAGTAATAATCCCATAAAAATTTACAGGACTAATCTAAAAGTTCCTTCCATTAGTCCAAGTTTCACCTATTACCTACCTGTCGAAACTAGTTATGTAATTTTTGGAATCTAAAATCTACCTCGCATATCCTAGAACATGAAACCTACCTTGTCACAAGTCCCAAGGTTAGCTCTAAAGTCTTTCCAAGTTTCATTTGTATTCTTAATTTTATGATTGCAGTGAACTATCACCTCTAATGATTATCACTTGTTGCTACAATAGGCATAAAAAAAAATGAAGTATTAACAAAGAAAAAATCTCAATTAGGGATATCGTAGGAAATGGAAGCTCAAACTAATGGTTTCATATTATACACTCATCATCAGATACCATGGACTACCATAGGATTATGAAGACATAGAATAAGAAAAACACAAAGATTTATTCCAGATTTCAGACTCTAGGTTTCATTCACCTAGATCCTAGCATCAAAACCAATTCATAATTTTTGGAACTTGAAACCTACCATACATATTTCATAATCTTGAACTTGACCAGTTCCCACCAATTTAGTTTTTGATTCCTGATTCTATTCTAGAGCCATGCTCACCTCTAATAGTTAGAAGCCATCGATCAATTATCAACTCTAATATTCTGAGGTGCCCCCTCCCAACCCACACACACAAGGATCAACTCTAATATAGCTTGTTTGAACACGTCAACAAAATTTCAAGGGAAGCCCAAATTAGATTATTTCAAACGTATAACTCATTAGTTATAGGCCAAATAATCCATACAATGCTAATTATTTGATCCGAGATTCTGTTCTAGTAACATCTTCACACGTCCCAATCAGATTAGGTCAAACGTGTAACTCATTTAGTTATAGGCCAAATAATCCATACCATGCTAAATATCCGATCCTTTATTTTGTTGTACTAGTATCTTCACTCATCCCAATCCGATTAGCTTAAACATGTAACTCATTTGTTTGTATACCAAATAATACATACCGAGCTTATTATCCGATCTGTGATTCTGTTCTACTAACATCTTTGCACGTCCCAATCAAATCAGCTCCAACGTGTAACTCATTTAGTCATATGCTAAATGATCTACACCAACCTAATTATCCGATTTGCGACTCTGATTTTACTACCATCCTCACATGTTCACTTTAAAAGTTCTCCAGTTATTTTTAATTCCTTCGAATAGTAGTTTCTATTTTCATGAGATCAAAAGTACAGGGGAGCCCCACCAATGTTTTGTGGCCAGCATCAAAAACCAAAAGTCGGTTTTCCAACAAATCACAAGAACTCGTCGGTTGAGGCAACTCTTGATAATGGCACCAAAGAAGATGTCGGTGCGTTTGGGAACCACTTTCCCAAGTACCTTTGGGCTTCCAAAGTCCTTTGGCCCAAATATTGAGTGTTTGGCAAATATTTGTCAAAGGCCTTTGGCTTAAAGTCACTATTGGGAATGCTGAAAGCCCAAGGCAGGTTGGAGGCTGCCTTGAGCTTTTAGCCTTAGGCAAATGCTCCGGAGACCACTAACCTGCCTCATCTCCTACTGAAGCCACGTCCACCGCCTGATTACCCTCCAACCCTCATCTCCTCCGCCGAGACCACTAACCTCCGCCGTCGCCACCACTGTAGCAAGTGCCGTCGCCGCCGCTGCAACAACAGCAGTCACCGCTACCCTCGCCCTCCGCGCACCCCCTCTCACCTCCTACTACCTCGCCCGGCGACGGCGAGGTCATGCCCCGCCATGGCTAGGCGAGGGTCGACCGTCGAGGCAATGACGGCGCAAGGCTCGACCTTGCCGTCGCTACCTCGCCCGACAACGACAAGGTCTCGCAAGCCTAGATTTGGGCTTGTGAAGCGTCGCCGTCGCCGAGCGAGGCAGAGACAGCGAGGATCTGGGCTTGCAAGGTCGAGCCCCGCCGTGGCCAAGCAGGGCTTGGCCTCGCCGGCGACGCTTTGGCCGATCAGCTGATCGGCTGGAGGTATGGGGAAAGGGGAAAAAAAAAAGAAAAAAAAAGTGTAAAGGTTTTTAAAATTTTGTTTACCAAACAGCATTTGCATTTCACAAAGTTCCTTTAATCTAAAGGCCTTTGCATTTACCTAAAGACTTTCCCCAAAAGTCTTTCCAAATGCAGCCGTCATACTTGTACGGATGCCAATGGGTCGAACTATAATCCATAATTACCTAAAACTAACCTAAATAAACTATATGTAATGATAAATAGATGAGAAAGAGCATGGAAATTTCCCGCACCACTTTTAAAATGCACCACATTTAAAATGCATGCCTTATTTACCATCACTTGGGTCCAGCTAGCCTTTTTGACTCCATCTTTTGTAATCATTGCAATGAAACATCAGAACCCTTTTGACCAGACGATTCCTAGCTTAATGGAGCACGAAAGCTTTTAACTTGATTTAAACTCTGTTTATTTCGTTAAAAATGAATAATTTAAAAAAATATTTTTTTAAAAATGATCGCTTGTATCACTCACAAAAATAAATAGACGAAAAGTATTTTCATCATCTACAAAAATATTTAGACATAAATTATTATCGGTAATGAAATCATCTTTCATTCACTAATTATTTTAAGTGATACGGACGACCATTTTTAGAAAAACGTCTTTCGAGCTATTCATTTTTTGCGAAATAAACAGAGCCTTAATAAATTTCATCCCGTTAAACCCTAGAGAACCATATGTATATTCCCAACTCCATGTGATATGTTAGGGCTTCTAATTACAGCAGGCATCACATATATTTAGTTCTTTTCCTTAGCTTGGTGACTCATAATGCGCGTTAAAGCTCATTGGGTAACATCTCCAATGTTGAATCATCACTTGACCAATCATCAAATGAACATGTGAATCACATAGAGAAACTTTGGAAAGCTATGGTCCGCACCAAATCTAACACTTAGAAAAAAGGATCACAAATATATCATCGAAGGTGTAATATTCGACGGAGAAATTATTCCACAAACCTTATTTTGTGTTCTCAAGGGACACGTGGGTTGAGATCTCAACTACTTGGCTTTCGCTTCTTCTTTTTTTTTTTTTTGGTAAAGCTGGGCTTTCGCTTCTTTGTGGAGTCAGAATCTGTTAATTAATTTATTTTTTCATTTTGGCCCACTTCACTTTGAATACAATCACACACGGCAATGCTTCTGCTTTAGAAATCAACTTCTAGAGAGAAGTAAATATTTTTTTTTTTACCTTTTCAAGTGACTCCAAAATTACTTTTGAAGCAAAAAAAAAATTCAAAAGTAAAAACTAAAATTACGTAATCAAATGGATTTTTGCTCTAGAAACATTTCTTTCAAACATACAATAAAAGTGCCTTTTATTCCAAAAACCCCACACCTTTTTTCACTTTCTTTCTTGGGAATTGAATGGTCGTCATTTTTGGATCGGTTATTCGTAGGGAACTGATAAAGGGTGCTATATCACAATTCTATAGTTTTTTATATTTTTTTGTTATTCTATTATTCACATTCGCAAATAAAGTTAAGCAACTCAATTTCATCACGGCGCCGAAACAACCCATTCTCCTCCCAGTCTCGCTTCTTTATATATTCGTCATCAAGCTCTCTCACTCCCACATCTTCCACTGGCAATATCCATGTAACCCTGATTGAGGGCTCTCTCTCTCTCTCTAGAAAGACCACTTCAATTGTCACATTTTTGTCTCAAGTCTACTTACAGTCTCTCGCACTCAGCTTGCTTAAAGACGAACCCACTTCTATAGTACCCTCCATTGAGATAGCCCAATACTATCCTTCAATCTTTCTCACAAGGAACACGAAAGGATGAGCCTACAAAGCTGGCCTGAGCCGGTGGTTCGGGTCCAATCCCTATCGGAGAGCGGCATTAGGGCGATCCCCGACCGCTACGTGAAGCCACCGTCCGACCGGCCGTCAGTCGTCTCCTCGCCCTCGGTCAGGGACGCCAACATCCCCGTCATCGACCTCAAGGGCCTCTTCATTGGGGCCAACGTCCCCGGTGACCCTGGCAACCCAACCTTGAGGCAGATCAACGAGGCGTGCCGTGACTGGGGCTTCTTCCAGGTGGTGAACCACGGGGTTGACCCGAAGCTGATGAGGGCGATGCGGGAGAGCTGGCGGGAGTTCTTCCACCTGCCAGTTGAATCGAAGCAGCGGTACGCCAACTCCCCATGCACCTATGAGGGGTATGGTAGCCGGCTTGGGGTCGAGAAAGGGGCGGTCCTCGACTGGAGCGATTACTTCTTCCTCCACTACATGCCTCAGTGCCTGAGGAGCCACGAGAAGTGGCCAGCGCTTCCATCATCGTGCAGGTAACAGTAGCAACAGTAGCAACAGTCACCGTGCCCTAACAATAATATAAGTTGTGGGATTTAATTTATTGATTTCTTATCCGGGGGTCTTGGTTTGTTTCGGATGGGCATTAAAAACGTGATGGATTGACATGAATAGTTCTTCTATTGGAGAGGAAGGGCAAAGTGGGTTTCCTGATCGTGGAAGTGACTTGTCGTTCGTGGCAATAGGAGGTGGGTTCGGGGTTATGTGTGGTGGGACTTCATTATGCACGTGGCGTTTGAGATCGAATTAAGAAATAAACTAATAAATGACCAAATAATTTTCAGATATTTTTAAAAGGGTGCTTTATTACTATATTCACAAGTTAGCCTAAAAAAAAAAAAAAGAAGAGAGAGGCGGGGGGGAAGATGAGTAAGCCTTTAGTGGAAGAGTCGAATACGTTACTGCGACAGGATGGCCAGTCAAAGAACTCATTTTGAAATGTTTAGACAATAAAAAAAAAAAGAGAGGGGAAAAATGGCTAACGATATATCATTAGTCATTATTGAGATTGACCTATTGTCCTTTATCTTTCTTTCTTCTTCTTTTTTTTTTTAAGCTAATAACGACGTAATAGGAAGAGTCAAATGCTTGTCGGATTTTGTAAAGTACATGCCGTTATCGTCATATTTGCAATTTGATAGGCATGGTTCATTCACTAGAAACATTACTCATCTTCGACAATTTTCGCGTCACGCTTTGCATTGTAATTGGCGCTTTGTCTTTATCCGAAGATATTACTTATCATCAATTACTCTTCCCAATGGAAGGCTTTGAAGGGGAAAAAAGAAAAATTAGAACAAAGAGGCAAGAAAGATGGGGACGATCTAATCTTTGAGGGATCTCAATTGTCTAAATAAGGAAAGAAGAGGTCCCAAATTGGCAAAGATTCTGTTTCGAATTGGCTCAGAAGCACATCGAATTTTGCCAACAATTATTGAGGCCATACCCTGTCTCCTTCTCTTCTTGAATCATTGAATGTCCCCCCCCCCCCCTCTCTCTCTCTCTCGATCGATCCATCGACTATCCAGAGTTGCCCACAACTTCATTTTCACCTCTCTCTCTCTCTCTCTCTCTCTCTCTCTCTCTCTCTCTCTCTCTCTCTCTCGTGCCATTCAAGTTTATTTGTAATTCCACATTTTTTTTTTACCATTTGAGTCCAAATCAAGCTTTCACTTTGTTTTTGGCTGCAAACGGAAATGTGTTTTTTAGGAGCCGACAAGGAGAGACGTGGGGGAGAGAGTACAGTCAGAATATAACAGAGCGATAGGAATACATCAACTAAGAAGCAACATATGTACAAGTTTATGTACCTTTTGGGAGATTAGGAATTAATGAGACAAAGAATCATAAGCCCATTCAAGAGCATTAGTTCAACTGGAAATATGATTGGGATTTGGCGTCTCAAGAAGTATGAGATCGCGTTGATTCTTGAATAATTGGGAAAATATTTTGGGTTGCAGGGAACAAATTGCAGAATACAGTAAGCAAGTGGTGGAGTTGAGCGGAAGATTGATGAAGATGTTGTCCCTCAATTTGGGATTGCCGGAGGACTTTTTACAGAGATGTTTCGGAGGGGAGGAGATCGGGGCATGCCTGAGGGTCAATTTCTACCCGAAATGCCCGCAACCCGACCTCACGCTGGGCCTCTCTCCGCATTCGGACCCTGGCGGCTTGACCCTCCTCCTCCCGGACGAGAATGTCCCTGGCCTCCAGGTCCGCCGGGGTGAGAGCTGGGTCACTGTCAACCCAGTCCCTGACGCCTTCATTGTCAACATCGGCGATCAGATGCAGGTGTCTCTTTCTCTCTCTATCAAGATACCGCTTGATGATGATAAGAAAAAACTAAGGAAGTCAAAGATCTTAATGGGTCTAGAACTACTATCAAGCATTTCCATAGTTTCTATTTTCCCTCATTCAAAATTTTGTCATTAATTAATTTGACTTATCGTGTTTGATCATTAGGTCTTGAGCAATGCAATCTACAGAAGCGTCGAACACAGAGTAATAGTGAATTCTGCAAAAGAGAGGGTTTCACTGGCCTTCTTCTACAACCCCAAGAGCGACATCCCGATCGCACCCGCCCCGGACTTGGTGACCGAGGATCGCCCCGCCCTCTATCCGGCCATGACCTTCGACGAATACCGGCTCTACATAAGGACCAAGGGTCCCCGTGGCAAGTCCCAAGTTGAATCTCTCAAATCCCCAAGATGATGAAACCATAAATCCCAATCAATAATAATGCCATTTTAATGACTTCTTTGTCATTTTCGAGAGAAAAAAGAATTAGGTGACCAATTTGGGTTATGTATAATTTGGAGGAACTTGCTTAGTTAATCTCTGTTGTGTCGATGGAGGAAGGTGAAGAACTATAGGTGCTCCCGAAATTTGACATTGTTCGTGTTGGCTTTAGAAAAATTGTTCGGCAAGAAAAGCAATGACATTATATGCTTTGAGTTCTCACGCCTTACGCACGTAATATATATATATATATATATATATATGCAATGACATCCTGTGGCGTAACTTATCTATTGTACACAATGGACATCAGATGAATGTGGCTTGTTCGATCAGCAAGACCTACGACCTCGAGAAGAGGAGCAGCAGAAAAATTTCACTCCACATTGAGCGGCAAATGGAGATCGCGGACATACAAAAGTTCTCTTGCGTTTTTCGAATCCCTAACCAAAAAGGCAACAAGCTCCCGTATTGGCTCCCGCAGAGTTTCCGACGGAGCTATTGACGAGGCTTACCGAGAGCTCTCTGAGAATCCTCTCTCGAATGACTAGCGAGCTCATCTCTCTGTTAGGGCTCGTCTAACATCAATTAGGAAACTCAAGATACTCAAATACATAATATATTCAAGTGACGCGAAGATCTCCAATTAGATAAGTCCTGGTTCATGTTGAGCTATTAACGAGACTTAGACGTTGGTTTGCACGCCAAAACAATCATTTGCATGAGTTCTTCTTCAGTACTCTGTTTTGGGTAGTCATGGACTGCTCCGTCCGAGTACTATGGATGCAGAGGGTGCCAAACGTCATGTCACAGGGAAAGTCTTTCCCAGATTCCCCACAGGACATGCTGGATATTTGGACACAACAACGACTCGAGAATCATAGATTTCGGGACAAAATTATGCACTTGTACTGTCACACCCCAAATCCAATAAAAATAGGATCCACATGGTCATCCTTTCTTCCGAAAGACACAGTCACACAGCCTCAAACACAACTACAACCTGTTGTCAAAACATATATTTCCATCTCTCTCTCTCTCTCTCTCTCTCTCTCTCTCTCTAAACATAAATTTCCTTCAACTTAGAACTCAACCAACCCAAAAACTATCAACAATAATGTACAACTCCCTTGAACCCTTACCTAAAATCCAACTCCCAAAGTCCCCACGGTAGCGCCCTCATAATGTCAGCCACCAACCGAGGACCCCGAAGAACATAAATGATGAAAGGAATAAGCAACCACAGCTTAGTGAAACATGTGTATATCTTTTATGCAGATGAACATTTACTATGCACTTCTATAAAATAATATCAAGACTCACTCAGTTTAATTTCATTTTATAATGCACATACAAGAAAAGAAAGAGTCATATTGTTTTAACACAACCGTATACATATCAGAAAACGTTCATTAAATTAATAATATAACAAACGTCAATGGTTGAGTTCATTAATCAATCTCGTCAAATCATACATCGATGGTGCATTCCATCAATTAATCTATTACTCAATATTAAACCGTGGTCAAGACACAACATCCGGTGACAAAGCAACCAAGTTCCCCCTTAGTGAGGTATTCACTATCAATAGGTGGCTCAATGCAAAAGGATATCCTAGCACCAGCATGCATACCCAGATACCTCTATCCGGATTCACAGTCATATTGAGCATTAATATTATCTTTCAATAATCTGTAATTCCAAATCCAAAAAACATTTCATAAATTACAACATTTTTTCCAAATCATTTCAAAATTTATTTCATAAATCGTGTTCATGAATCAACATACACACGCCCACACACACACACAAAAATTAGTGCAACATCTATCCTAAAACAATTGTCAAACCATTAATAAATGTCAAGTCGTAGTAAAAGTTCGATCCATATTTTATGCAACAAATATGCTTTATCTAACTCATAATATTTAACAAATCTTTATCGCTTCAAGACGTGTGTACAAATTGATAGAAGAGATAGCATCACTCACTTGGGAAAGACCAAAACCAACCTACGGTGGTTATTCGAATTCTTATCAATTAAATTGAAAAGTAATATTAAACTCTGAGTACAAAAATACGCTAACAACCAACTCGACTAAAATATGCCTATTTGTCGTTACAAACAACGTATACGCACTAACGAAAAAAGCTCGTTCATATGCACAACTCACGCATTGAATCTATTTGCGTTGTCATTTCCTACGCTGAACTTTATTTCAGGTAAACTACATTCAATTTAAAGCCCCTTCGGATATGGTACAAAACCCATAACAAAGCAGATCCAAAATATGGCCAAAGATGGAAAAAAAAAATAATCACCAAAATTCTAAATTCGAAACAGTCCAATAGTGCACACTAAATTTTCAAAATTCACTCTGATCAAACTCTAACCCCAAATTAATTTTGCATCCATTTTCATGTCTCCACAACATCCTAATCTTTCGTTCATTTCACGCACACACAGAGCTCAACAATCTCTCAATTAAATGAGTAGAGACTTTGATTACTTATCGAGTGTCACGAAGTAGTGTTGATTTAACTTCGAACCATGAACATGTGAGGATTTTTTTTTCTCTATCTCTCTTATTCGCTTTTCTTCCTTCACGGGTGAGCACTTCTCCTTTTTCTTCTTTTACCACATTTCTTCTATCTTTTTATCTTCTCTTTTCCTTTTTTTTTAAATTAATTTCCATGTGCATTTCAACCTCTTTTAACTAAAGTCTCCATTGTAACTTTTTTGCAACTAAAGCATCAATTGTAATGTTTCCTTTTCCTTTTCTTTTTTCTTCCCCACCCCCCCCCCCTCCCCAATTTGACCTAGTATAAAAAATCATGATATCACATGTAACATGATCTATTTCTTAAAATGAACATATTGAGAACTCACCCGTGGTCGAGGAACCCACCGCCAACGAGCAATCCTCACCCATGGCCAATGCACCAACCATCCTCAAGGTCTCAACATCCATCAAAGGTCCTTCCGAGAAGATGAACAGGGTCACAAATAAGTAAAAGACAAAAAGTCAAACAACATGCTGCGCTGAAGCAAGCAATTGAACAATATAATAGATAGAGCAAGAAAATAAAATGAACACCATTTACATGGTTTGGTTATGGAAACCTATATCCATGGAGAGAGCAGCAATGAATTTCACTATAAAAAAAGCGATCCGATAGATATTACAAATCACACTTGAGTCTCTCAAACACTCAGTGTTTCCTAGCTCTAATTATTTCCAATAACACAGAGTATTTAGCTTTGTAATTTCTTACGAAGTAATTTCTTAATCTCACGAAGGAATTAGCAAATCTTAATTTAATATTTAATTAGCTATCTAACACTCACCAAGAAACAATTAGCGAGATAGCTAATGCAACGCTTATAACCCACAAAGGATTCCCATTTGCACATCAGCTGTAGCTTGAAGACAAATTAATCATCCAAGCAAATATATATAAACAAGCTCTTTCCAAATCCAACTCTAACTTTTATCTATTTCCTATTTGTTGACCGACTCCCCAACAGAAATTGAATTCACGAGTGTGGTCAATGAATTCAAACCTTGGACTTTCTTTGGCCAATACAAATAATGGAGTATAAGTTTCGTGGATTCAAAATAGATTTCATCCAATCTTGACGGCATCTTCCACATAGATATGATATTCATTATATTTACGATTTATCCTTTAACTTTCATGGTCAAGATATAATTATTCAAAATTTCACTTCTACCTCAAACTCGAGACATATTCTAACAATCTCCACTTTAGCTTGATATTTGAGCCATGTCACAATCACTTCCGCTAGAATCCAAACTTCATACACTCCCACAGCCCCATGACTCAATAGCTACAGATTTATTTCAAGTCCAAGCTGCTCTTGAACTTCGCCATAACCATAGACTTCATCAGAATACCAACTGCACATGCACCATTAACTACTCCATAAGGATTTTCTAACATAACTTCATCAACCACAAATAAAAGCAAAACGATCATTGCATTCATATTTGTCAAGAGGCTGAACATGTACCTTGTCAATATCGGGAGTTATATCACTATCCGTGCTGATTATTTCGCTAATACAAGCCACCTCAGGAGTTTTTGGTTCCAACTTCACTTCAAGCTGACCACCATCGAGATTCGTATGGATATTGCTATAATCACTCTTAGCTAAAAGTATTGAAGACTCATCAAATGTAACTTCTTTGCTGATAATATGTGAATTTAATTACCGACACCACAACCCTACAACCTCATTCATTTTGTGCATAGCCTAGAAGCATGCATTTTGTTGCCCTTCCGTCGAGCTTATCATCACTAGCTTGAACATAACATGGACAAGCAAATATTCTATTAACAGAATAATCGGTAATGTTACCTGACCACACTTCTTCGAGAATATAACATCCAAGCGCAGTCAATGGGGATCTATTCGCTAGGTAGCTCATCGTACTAATCACATCTATTAGAAATCTCTTAGCCATACCAGTACTAGACAGCATTTTATGGGCCGTCTCTAGTAATATTTTGCTCATTAACTCTACAACATATTGTGATTCAATGGTACTAATGCGGTGGCTTACTATACCTTCCTTCATGTAGAATTCGTTCAGTAGCTCCGAACAAAACTCTATGCTTTTGTTAATACGCACATGCTTGATTGTTTTCACAGTCTTCTTTTGATCAAAATTCTAAACTGCTTGATCTTGAAAACAATATCAAATTTATACCTTGAAATAAACACACAGGTCTTCTTCAAGTAGTCATCAACAACTATTAGCATGAATCTAATACTTTTCCTCGAAAACCTGCGAACTTCTAAGTAAATTAATTTTGCAATTTCTATGGTTTCTATTATAGTCGCACTAAACTGCACTTTCCACCGTCGATCTAAATCATAGCATATGTATAAATTCAATTCATCAACAATATAACTACATAATAAATTCCTTTCACTTAAATCTTTCGAGCTTCTCTATCTAATGTGCCCTAAACGCATATGCCACGATTTAAATTCTCGAATAGATGCATCCGACATCTCCATGGCGAAATTCGTCATTGCCTTACCTTGAAGTTCATACAGGATATTGTGTTTGATTTCTTTTATTATCACTAAGGCACCTCGAACAATTTCAAAATATCACATGATGCCCAGCTAAATCCAAGGCACATTTGAGATATAAGCTTTATCCTTTTACTTTTACGATCAATATATAATTATTCATATTTTTAATTTGGACTCAAACTCGAGAGATATTCTAATGAAACATATAAAAGAATTCTGAAATTTAAAAAAAAATTACAAAAATCATTCGTGCGAGTATTGCTGTTGCCATTAAGATGATTGACGGCCATATTAGTAATTTTTGGTCAAAATTAATTAGAGGGACAACATTGAAAAATCATCAAAAAATTTTAAAACTAAATTAGTCATATTGAATAATTTATTACTTTAACTGCTACACAAAAGATTTAGGAATTTTTAGATAATTATCCAATTTCAACCTTGATAGAACCAGCGAAAAATATTTACTAATCCTGCTAAAGAACTTAAATCATTACTATGAAAAGAAAAACAATTAGGCCATCTCGATATATAGGTAGAAGGACACAGAAGTACGAAAAACTGTGTAAGACGCACACTTTAGTATTGAATGTTTTCTTCGGCTCACGTAAGTGCCAAATTGTAAAAAAAATGACAATTTAAGTGCCTTCGGTGAAAAATTCCGGCGAACAAAATACATGGCATCCATAATTAAAAATTTTAAATGACATGGCATTAAAAATTTAAGAACCCAATCCAAGTGGAAGTTCGAAACAACGTTGCTTAGTCCAACGTGGCTGGGTATGGCTTAAACAACATCGCACGCCATCCATGGCAAAAAGTGACATCATTCAAAATGAAAGTAAATAAGATGGTGATCGGCCTTGTCGTACTTTTTCCCTAGTGCTCCCTAGTTGTTGCTTGGTCACATCGTCTGCTCACTTGCCGTTGCTCAGTCGGCCTTGCTCGCTCACTTACTCACTCAATCAGTCACTTGCTTGCCATCTCTCTCTCTCTCTCTCTCTCTCTCTCTCTCTCTCTTGGAGGGGAAATTAGGGCTCGTAATGAAAAATCAGGGCTGTAGGGGAAACAAATTTGACCCATAATAACTGTAATACTCACCTTCTTCTTTGGTTCATTGAAATGAATTTGAGCCGCTACTGAAGCTCTTCTTCTTTATTTTGCAAGTTTGAGCTGTTAAATTTTAGGGCAAAATGAAATATGGTGTAAATTTGAGTCCAATGCTAATTAGGGTTTGACATTGGGATTTCTCTTCCAATTAGGAGATTTAGGGTTCTTATTTGAGAGGAATGCAGTCAATGACGGTTTAGATGCTGATTGGACCCTCCAGTGAGCCACGTTGGCTTAAGATATTAAGGAAAAAAGAAAGGACACATCAAATTTCAGCCATATAGCTAGAGCTGGCACTAAAAGATCGTTTTTAAAAAGATTTGATACTTAAGTGATAAAAAAAACTTTTGACATTAAATTGAGGGCCATACAAAATTTGTGATACTTCTGGTGTCCTTCTACCCAATATTTAAGTGAACAATTTGAGTTAGGGGTATGAAGTTGATAATGTTGGGAACACGGAGCAAAAACAAAAAGCCATCTTCACTTAAAAATTTAAGTTAATAGGTAATAGGACAATTATGATATATTAATTACTCCATCCCACACCATATCGACTTTACGACGTGAAATTTTTTCACCACAACTTATGCATGCATCTCAACAAATAAAATTTAACCTTTCTCAATGAAATGAGTCAACTAAAAGTCTCCATTATATTAGTGCTAATCACCCAAAGGACATGAATCTTTTTTTGTTGCAATAATGTTCTTTTCAAAATTCAATAATAAATCAATTATCTCCAATCAATTTCTTCACTGTGATCACAACATAAAGTTTACAACTTCGTAATTTCAAATGTCAGGCTCCTACTGTTTTTCGTCTCGTTCTAAACATGAGCACGTCGGCATTCGAAAAGTTCCAAACATTGAACGGGTGGTGGGGGGGGGGGGGTTGGAAGGGGATTTAAAAGACCCAAAAATGTATAGTGGAGAGCAATAGAGACGTGGACAGGAGGATGGCCACAATAACGTGGCTTTTTTCTATTCATCACGAATTTTTTAGCTCTACCGACAAAAGAAAAGAAAACTATTTTCCAATTGCCAACCTGAAATAGAATGTTATTTTACAGTTTGTTGGACAATATGATTTTATTTTTATTATTTTTCATTATAAATGAATGCAAAATCATTAGACAGTACATTATAAAGTGACTTACAACTCTAATTTTGAATTGAATTATCAATATTAAGAGATTACTAGCTTTGGTAGAGGTGAGTGGTCCTAAGGCCCGTACAGGTTTCACTTAGAACTTGAAACCTACTCGTTGAAATATGTTTCTCATTTTTTGAAATCCGGAACCTACCATGCATATTTTGGAACTTGGAACCTACTCTGCCATAAGTTTTAAAGTTGATTTCAGGGTTAGGTTCCAAAGTCAGTTCCAGAATATATACAAATTCTATTTATATTCTTAATTGAACGATTATAATGAATTATCACATTTAATGATCAGTATTTGCTACTATAATCCACTAACCACAATTCATATTTAGACATACGAATTTGACCCATCATCACAAATTTGTTTCGATTCGGTTTCTTCCAAGTAATTCAAGGGATAAAAGGCACATTTTTTAAGGCTTTGCTCAATGGGACATCGAGCCAAAACTATTAGTGTTTGACAACCCAATTCCAAGAACCTTCGATCTAAAATTTCTCTTTGAAATGCCCAAAGCTAAAAGCAGCCACCTCAACGGTGGTCACGCCACTCCAGCACCGCTGCGCTGGGGATCCTGCGACCTCTACTCACGGTGGTTTAGGGGTGGTGTTCTTTTTCGCCGGAGTCTGTAGGTCAGCAGTTCATATTGTTGTTTGCTACTTTTTAAAGTTGCTTTATAACAAGCCTTTAACTCGTGCCAAACACTAGTTCCTTTTAAGGAAACCTAAAGGTGTTCTGCCTTAATAAAAAGTTTCGAAGGCAATAAAGTATCACGTTGAAACGAAACGCTATGTCGTCTTACAAACATGAAAAATGCATGAAGAGCTTCTGTTTCTACTGGTCCGAATTGCTTGGCAAATTGATGACCATTCAGTTTCTCTATTTTTATTTTTATTTTTATTTTTATGTTCTCAAGAGCAGATTTTGAATAGAAATCCATTGGTAGAACATTTTCATTTTTCTATTTTCAGGATTTTTTTTGCCAAGAAATAAATTGGGAACATAAATGAGAAGTACAATTTTTATATTTTTCTATGTTTGGAACACGAATAGAAATAAGAATTTTTATCATTGCTCACTATCTCTCTCTCGTGCGCATCCTTATCACTGGCCATAGTCCACAAGTCTCTAGCTGCTGACCGAGGCCCCAAAAATTGGCAACCATAGAAATTTTATGCTGTTATCAAACGAATTTTTGTTTCAAAAACCCATGTCTCTACTCAGAAACACATTCAAGGAATAGAAATAGATTATTCTATTTCTAGCCAGAAATAGCTCTCGAGAACGAAATGGTTATCACCCATGCCCTTAATGATCCTACCTACTTGTTGTCCGAGAGCACTTTTTATTGTCTTTAATCATTCTTTTGCCTTTTAGAAGAAACGAAAAGGAAAGGGTCGAAAATACATGCCCGTGATCCTCATGGCAAACCATATAAAAGAGGAAAGAAATATCACTACCTTGGACTTTGGACTTAAGGGTTTAACGCCAATGAGATCAAAAAAAGGCAACCTTCAAAAGTATATTGACCCACGTTTGTTGTGTGCAAATCCAAGAGACGTACGAATTGGACAATTTCACTTTCCCGATCACTACCGTCCAGAAGATCGTGAGTCATGTGGATTGACCATAAGGAAGAGATTCATTTTTGGAAGAAACTTGGGAATAGAAAAGAGATTAGTAGGGCGTGCTCTCTCGCCAAGAATGGAAATACCAGCAGCTTCCTTCGCAGCTTGGCGGAGCGTTCATTCCGTGTGCGGGCGCGTTTATTTTGTTTCTTGTACGACGCCTTAAGTGTTCTAATAAAGAAATTTGTAACTTTGATTGGATGGAGAAATAAGCAAACTTGACTTCATTCCGTGTGCGGGCGCGTTTATTTTGTTTCTTGTACGATACCTTAGTGTTCTAATAAATAAATTTGTAACTTTGATTGGATGGAGAAATAAACAAACTTGACATCAGCGATCAATTGTAATTATAGCAATTAGTCCTTACACTTCACTATGTGAGATCCCTAAGTGAGAGCCGAGATCAAACCCATCAACATATTCAATTGAATCTACCTTCACCGAAAACTTTAATAAACAAGTTATGAGCCAACTATGATATAATCACTCCATACTAAATCAATTTTTCAACGCGGGACTTTCATCAACACAACTAACATGCATATCTCAATATATATATATATATATAAACATCTTTTATAGCACCCTCAAGACTGTCGACTGTGCTTCAAGATCTGGACTACGGACTGCCTCTTTAGCATTTTTCCTCCAATCATGAAGGCTGTAGCCTTTGGAACATTAGCTTGGTCGATGTGGTGAAATGGAGCAAGAAAGGTGCTTGGACGGGGTACCATAAGTTCGGTCTCGGATACGGCAAAATTGTTTATCGTGGCTTCTATGTTGTCCTAACCAGTGTACAGTAAGCTCAATGCATGTGTGCCCGAACCCATAATGTTCGAGTGGGAAAAGTTGGGCTTTTTTTCTTGGGCCGCCCATAATAAGCTTGACCCATGCTTAACCCCAAGCCTTCGAAGTTCCCTTGGTGAGAACTGTTTGAAGAAAAGAAAAGAAAAGGAGATGGTGCTCGTGAGGTTTGGTGAGGAAACAAAAAGTAGAGACTCTTCAGCCAGAAGAAGAAGAAGAGTAAAATGTGTGAATCAATGTGCATATCGACGAGCATATGGGTGTTAGTCTGGACGAGTGATTATGCTTTTGATAGGCGCAAATACACAAGTATTATGTGGAGCAATCTCGGCTCTGGGTGTCACGTCCCGAACCCATGAGCCACGCGATATCCCTGTCATACCTATATGGTCGAATGGTCGACAATCACAATGGCACAAGAAACTTGTTGTAGATCAAATGACCTCAGAGTTCCTATAACAACGGAAGTGAGCTTCTCCAACACATACACATAAAAGGGTCGAGAGAGAGAGAGCCTAATCAATTCATTTCATCATACTTTATATTACATGCCCTTTTCATATAACTTTCAAGATAACGTCATATACACAGTTCAAAGTTTTCGTCACCTCATTATAACCCATTACTCGACCTTTACAATAAAAGGACTTAGATTGGCAAGTTTCTCAATTTCAATAGTGAGCAAACCATACAAATTTCTACCATGGGGCTTCTGCTTCCACCGTACTCATCATTATCCATCCTACCATCTAATCTAAGGAAAGATTGAGTTTCTAAGCCAATTTCCTTCGGGATCTCCTGTCTTATCCATATTACATTCACTGCTGAGGACGGCCGTTTGAAAAATAAGGGTAATCATTTATAAAAACAAATCTCAACAAGCTAACCTCTAGATCCCTTTTCAAAATACCAAACACCCTTGACCCAACTCCATGCCTCATCCAAGCACTCAAATAGTAGAATTGATTTTTAAATCGTAGGGCCAAAAATCAAGGGCAACACTTAACAGAAAACTCGCCATAAATGTCCATTTATAATATAAAAAAAACTTAGGACTAATCTAAGACCATAAAACCAGAATATCACATAAAACAACCAATCAATGGCTCGCCACAAATGGCCAAGTTATAAAACAAACAAGTCCAATTCAGGACAATCAATGCAAATACATATGCATGCACGCTCAATTTTAAGCCTAGGCTTAACAGCCAATTTGACCCGCATCACATAGGCACATCAAGTCCGACCTGCGTATCGTATGCATTAAATCCGTGCTTCAACCTACGTGTGCGACGCCTTAGGATGGTACCTTATCGCTCCAACTACCCCGCGTCAAACGCATCAGGGTACACGAGGCTATGTGCATAAGGCTACATTTTCCACCTCTGAGACTACATTTTACACCTCTGTGGCTACATTTTACGCCAACTGACTTCCTAGCTACATATTACGCCAAATCACAATGATATGCAATCAAACATGCAAAAACCATCGCACTCGCCTTTCAGGCAGTAAAAACCTTTAAATTCATTTGGATAAAAATCATTGACCAAGTACGTTAGACCACATTTCAAATATGAGTCCAAATACTCAATCCACATATCCGACTAAATGGCCAAGCCAATCAACTCATTTTGCGAACCCAAATTTTCGCGCTCGCCTTTCAAGTAATAAAATCTTTTAAATTCATTTAGACAAATCATTGGCCAAGACGTTAGGCCATATTTCAAATACAAGTCCAAATATTCAATTAGGCATACAAAACAATGCCAATTTCGTTTGGACAAAAATCTTGGCCAAGTACATTAGGCCACAACTTAAAATATGTGCCCATATATTTCAATTCACGTGGTCGACACAATGGCCTAGCCAATCTATCTCTTTCATGTGCTCCATTTTATTAAAAATGCCCAATTTCACACGTGGGACCCAAAATGACCAAATAATTAATTTTAAGTATACGTGGGTAATCCTCAAATATTATCTTGAATATGAATACAGACCCCAAATATTTGAAATGGTAATATAAAATATTGCTCGGCCCGGTTTTGCATAAAATGCTCCAAAATATATTTTTTAGTATTTGAACCGCACATCCCACAAAACTTGTCATTTTCAAATCAAAATTAAATTCGGCAGCAAGTGAACAGTGTTTGTGAGTCGTGAATAGTGAATTTCAAGATAATATTTGGCTCGTTTTTGCTCTAAAATTCCCAAAAATTCATCTTTCGATATCCGAACTTTATGGGACTCACATTAACCACCTCAAACAGTCTTATTCAAATATGGACAATAACATTTCATCAATCGATAGCATATTCACAGCCCATAGAATTTAAGTTCCTCAAAATACGCCAATTACTGTAAATTTTTCTAAACCGATTTATCTCGAATTGGACCCTAGAGCTAGTCCATGGCATGTGCAATATTCTAATCAAGAAATAGAGGTTTAACTTACCTAATCGAGGCTGATACGGAGCTAAGAAAGCAGTGGAAGCGGCGGCATACGACATCGACCGAAAAAGCACGACGGATTCTGGTGGATTTAGTCCAAACCGGGGCTGATCAATGGTTGAACAAGGTAGTTCTCAAGCTAAAAATCAATATTTTCATATGAAAATGAGCTGTATGGGTCGTTGGGATTAACATATATCAACGTGGGCCATATGTCAAATTCGGGTAACAAAAAACTAGTTCATCGATTGAAACGATAAAGCAGATTTGGAGGGTCAAACGACCTCAAATTAAAGTGATTCAAAGTTTCGTGAACTCACCTCAAATAGGAATATAACATATCCAAAAATCACAGAAATCCAACAGTCGTATTTCCATCGATGATTAGTAGAAATCTAGAGCCGAGAGAGAGAGAGATCCGAAAATGAGAGGAAATGTGAGCTTAGGGAAGTGAGAGAGTAGTTTAACTGGTCAAATGAGAGAGAGAGAGAGAGAGAGAGAGTATATTTATGGCTTTGGGCTCCATTATTTGAGTTGCTATTCATCGAAAATGACATAAAGCTGAACGAATTGAATGATTTTTGGACTATTAGTAAAATTTTTAGATTGATAAGGGTCTGGGCACTAATAATTTAAATAAAACTAGTCAAATTGGTCAAAAAGATGACCAACGATACATTTCTCAAAATTCGTGAAATTTCAGGACCGATAGGGGCTTAATCGGTGCTGATTTGGCTCAACTGCGATAGAAAAATAACTCGGAATACCACCAAAAAAAATTTTTAGCCTCGCTAAAATTACTAACACTCTCTAGCCATGAATTCTAGCACAAGATGGGGGCGAGATGGAAACTTTGAATTTTGCCTTTTCTTTAGGCTTTCCAATGCCAAGCTGTCAATTCACACCTTTCAAGGCGACATCCAATTTCAACCTTTGTAATAATCTTGAGAGTCGATTGTCCTATTCTGGAACTCAATTCGCGACCTTATTCATAAGACAACAACTTTAAATAAATTCTCAAACTAACGGGTGGCTTTTATGAGTCATGCGTATCAACCATTTGGTTCACGTGCTTATATTCCTAACTAGCCTTTCCCCTTTAGTTAGTGATCTCAGAGTGGCCAGCTCCAAGTGAGATTCATTTATAGCACCTTCATGAAATAACCATTTTGTATTCAAATTAAAAAAAAAGGATCGAAATTCAGGATGTCACACTAGGGATCAGATAAAAATGACCGAATTCTCCTTTATTGTGTGCATGAAATAAAAATCTAGGAATAAAAATGGTTGACCTAGGCTTGGTGTATGTAGAAGACTTCGACCCTGCTGAGGATTCTATGCACGCGAATCCGATTGATTTAGCTTATTGGACCTTGTCCCATTAGCACAGACTAAATGTCTTGTCAAAAAGCTAAACGCAAGGTGGCTTGCACATGTACTTCATGAATGCTCTCACTCAATTTTACTTTTCACTTCGCATCCTTTTACTTATTATACTTTTTTTTTATTAAGTCCCTATACTTCCAATTTTTCAGTTAAATTCTTCTACTTGTACGAAAGGTTTGATCAAAGTCCCTCCACTATAAAATCCGGACAAATCCAGTCGTAAATAGTTAGACTGCGACATGGAGTAAATATTGCCTCCATGGACACTCACCATGGATGATGAATAGGTGGGAGCATAAAATCCAATAAAAAAATTAATGCATTTATTATCGACAGCCTCTCGGTGGGTGTCATTGTATAGAAACATCAATTATTACATTTTATACTTAATTGAGGAAATAGTTATCTAGTGTAAAATAATAATTACAATAGCCTCGTTCAACTGTTTACAATTATAAAGTTTTAAATTTGGGTGAATGAGTTCATTCCACACTAGTGGAAAAGAGTTTCCACAATTATAAAGGGCCTCTCTCTCTCTGGTCATGGCTATTGCGGCCTACGAATGAGATTGTACCATCGAGGTCGACCTCAATCAAGATCTCCAATAGCCGTTGCAACCACGATCGAGGTTCGGTTAGTCATAGCCACCTCAATCCAATTAAGTAACCATAGGAAAGTTGGTATATTAAAAAAAAATAAATGAAAGTTGTTCATTAATCCAAATAAGAGCTGGGAATGCAAAAACTTGCTAAATCAATCAAAGAAACGTTGGTAATTTTAAAGGTTTGTGTTAATGAGTGCACCCTCCCTAAGCAATTTTTAAAAGAATTTATTGCCCATACGACGATGAAAATCAATGCATTGGAAATTAAAATATTTGCTTATTTAGTTTCCCTTAATTGTTGAAACCTAAATTTTGGCGACTCATTTAGTCATTATATTAAATGAGAAAATTAAGAATCATCCCAACCCTTAAACAAGAATATTACTATTAGCATTTTAGAAGCATTTAGTAGTAATAAGCCCACATAAATTGTGTTATACTTGATTGACTTTTTGCCACCGGAAGGTTATGGTGAATGTTTAATTATGTGGGTAGTGGATGTCATTAACTTAGAACCATTTATATTATGAAAATACAAAAAATTGCATTGCATTCATTTACATTCTTAATTTAGAACTGCATATGGTAGGAACCATGTACTAATACCTAATTTTAGACCGGGATTTAATATGTATTATTTGTTAATATAAGTTAGGCCATCATACCCTTTAAGTAAGTTTCCTATTATAATTCAAAACGAAAATCTCAAAAACATCACATGCATAGAATTAGTTTTATAATATGTTCTAGCTAGCATTATCAAGGGGCGAATAGGTGATTTCAAAACTTGTTTTTTTTTTCAAACAATGCGATATTAAAAAGAACAAGCTAAGAACTTAATTCAAAGTTTGATCAAGACAAAGATATGAGATGACTTCAAGGTCTATCTATGCACAAATCTACTATCATGAATAATATAAAAAGAGTTTAAGGGATAGAAAATTTGCACATAAGGTTTATATGGTTTGACTTTGATGAAGCCTACATCCAATTCTTCATGCAAATAGCCTATCGGCTAAATTTTACTATTGGATTACCCGACACCATTTCCCCCCATAGAAGTTTACCTAGCTTTTGGGGTTTTCCTTTTAGCGTTCTTTTTTTCCCCCCTTTTCCCTCTTACCCTCACTTTCGTTTCTTCTTCCTTGAGTTTTTGTTGGAACCCCTTTTCACAGTTTAGTGAGTTTCCCTTTCTTTCTTCTTTCCCTTTTTCTGTGGTTTTGGCTCTTTCCTTGTTTAATTTAGAGCTCCCTTCATCTAGAAATTTGGTTATCTTAGCGTCAGTCCTGTAGTAGTAGCCCAGCTTCTCCTTCATTTCTTCATTGATTTCCTTGGGTTGTTGGCGAGTGAAGAGGTTGGTTTGCCCCCACGTGATACTTGAAATTAAATATCAATCAGTCAGATGGATAATGTGGTTAACAAAGAGCAGCGCTTGGCCACCATGTATAAGAGTCTGGGTAATCTGTGGATAAAAGATTTTGTTGGTGACATATCGGAGGATTGGCCTGAAACCAAATTGCATTTATGTAATCTTACTTTGCTGGGTAAGCTGCACTCTAACCCCAGCATCAATGTCCAAGCCTTTGTATCTTCAATGCAGAAAGCGTGGAAAATAGAAGAGTTTGTGTGTAACCAACATGAATAGGGTATTTTTTTCATTCACTTTTAGATTGGAAATGGTGATGAAGAGGGTGTTAAACACAAGTCCTTGGTCCTTTTCGAGCAACTTACTGATTAATTAGAAATTGGTACCTAAAGTGCCTATTCATCACCACAACTTTACTCATTTTGCATTCTAGATTCAAGTAGTTGGATTGCCATTGCTCATGATTAATGAATCTATTCTTAGACAGGTTGGAAATTTTACAAGAAAGGTTGTGAACGTAAAAATGGAAGCAAAAGAGGGAGGTCTTTGTAAGATGGGGAAAGTTAAGTTGAAGTTAGATCTCAACAACCGTCTTTTACCGAGAATGCTTCTTAATCTAGATGATGACTAGCTATGGGTTGACTTCAAGTACGAACGTTTGCTAGAATAGGGCATTTCATGACTAGCTATGACAAAGTGCAGTACTCAGAAACTGATTCAAGAAGAGTTGGGGATGGAAAGTTTGGTTCCTAGTTAAAAGCGGAAACAAGGGAAGCTAGCCCTTTTTAGAAACTCTTTTTTGGAAATGAGTTTCCTCTACCTAATGAAGATGATATGGTTCCTAAAACACAAATCCATGCTATTGCTGAAGAGGTTGTTGTGTCAATAGAGACTGAAGGTTACGATTCACAAAAACTGATGGAGATAACGTCAGATGATATATCAAAGGGGAAAGGAAAGGAACCTTTGATTGAGTCATGTACTTCTTTGGGGAGAAAATACTCAGGAAGGTCCCTTCTAATTTCGGATACTCCATGGTATGAAGCTTGATTGAAGAATATGACAGAGTCCTTAAAGAAGATTAAGAAAAAGAGCAAATCTCCTACTTTTAAAAAACTTCGTCGATGCTCTTTGATTATGTCTAATGAGGTTGGCTCAAATGAGATTGATGAAACATAACTTCTGGATAACCCCATTTCCGTGGAGGAGGGTTCTAAGAATTGGACTTTGGTGGCTAGCCCTAATAAGCCACCTGTGGTTAGATGAAGGTTTTAAGATGGAATTGTTAGGGTTTGGGTACTCCCCTAACGTTCCAGCATCTTCAAGCCCTTATAACTCAAGAGAGACTTAATTTAGTGTTTTAAATGGAAACTAAGAATAAACTTTCTGTAGTAGAGAGGTTGAGGAGGTGTCTCAACTACTAGTTTTCATGTACTGTTGACCCTGTGGGTAGTGGTAGTGGTTTAACCTTATGGTGGGACGAGGAGGTGTCTGTGGAGATAGTGGACAGTAGGGAGAACTTTATAGATATTGTCTGCACAGTTTTCGAGAATTATGGGAAGATAAGAATTACATTTCTCTATGCTTCAACTAACTTTAAAGACAGGCTCTCTCTTTGGTTTGTCATTCGGTCTATTGCATCCATTAACCTACTTCCATGGATTGTTGCGAGAGATTTGAATGAGATTATGTATCATTGGGAGAAAGTGGGAAGGAGAGCAGCTGAAAACTACAAGCTTGTTGCGTTCCAGGATCTTCTCAATGACTGTTCTCTCATAGATATGGAAAGCAAATGTTGTGCTTTAACTTGGGCGAATAATAGGGATGGGGAAGGCCTTATTAAAAAAAGGCTTAATAGGGTGTTATGTGACATTGAGTGGAGGGTGCTATTTCCCCAAGCTGAAGTCTATGCCTTATCTGCTATTGATTCTGACCATAGTCCTATTATCCTCTCATAAACACAGCCATGGAAAAAGAGAAAGAAATAATTTAAATTCGAGGCATTTTAGCCTGATCACCAAGAATATAGGGATTTTGTGAGGGAAACATGGAATGAATAGCAAGGTATTGAGAAGGATTTGGCCATGAAAATGAAGAATATGGCTTCAGCACTGATTAAGTGGAGTAAAGGAAAATTTTCCAATGGGTCCCAACAAATTGCTTTTCTTCAAGAGAAGCTCACCGAGATTACTAATAATATTGGAGGGATTGTAACAGGAAGGATGCTCGGTGTATTGTAAACTAAATTGATAATCTCTGGAGACAGGAAGAGATTTGTTGGAGTATGAGATCTCGGATTGATTGGCTCAAATTGGGTGATAAAAATACTAAGTTCTTTCATGCCTCAATTATCCAGAGAAGATAAAGAAATCGAATTTCCTTGCTGAAAATAGATGATTTAAACTAGGGTAGAACTCTAGACGAATTGAAGAACCATATTTCATAATTCTATCACTCCCTCTATGATTCGATAGGCCCTAGAAACTTTTTGCATTTTATAGATGAATGCCATGCCTATTGGGTACGAACATGAACCTTTTCAAAGGGTCACTTTCCAATCAACCCATTGGATGAGATTGTATAACAAGGATTTCATAGCTGTTGAAAATAAAAATAGAATCTCTTATTGATCAAATAGCCCATAGAATCAAGATTTGAGTTTCTAGATTTCCAAAAATAGAATTCTTCTTTTGTAATAGATCCTCTTCTTTCTCAATCCATGTCTTTAATAGAGGTAAAATAATCTTCACGATTAATAATCTTCAAAGACGAATCCAACTTGATTTGCTAGCTGTTGTGATAATGTAATGTCTCTCAATCAATATTTGAGATCTCATCTAATAAGAATATGGATGTTGTGTCTAGAATACTCCCTCAGAGTCTAAGCTCTCCCTATGTCAACCTTTGAGCTTGTGTTACCGGACCAAATCATATAAAATCATTCCTCAACATCTGGATGTATTTAGGGTAATCTATAATAGAGTATTTCTTTGCATTAACTCATATTCTAGAGCATATAGATTGTTTTGTTAACTTCAAAATCAATTAGGAGGTTTTCTAAAAATAATACTCATATCATATGTTGCATTCATAGTAAATAGTTCATATTGCCTTTTACTCGTCATTAGAATTATATCTCATACAGAGTCAACGAGTTTCATAGTATAGTCCATTAATAATCACATGTTTAGTGTTGTGTCATATAGATTAATAATTTCCTTTCATGCATTGCATATAATCTCTTATTTATTAAAAAGCACAACAACAGTTTCACATGCAGTTAAATACTAGGGTTTATTTCATGATTAATCCTACTTCATGTCTTTATTTCAAAATTAATAATACATCATGTCATTAGAATTGTCTAAAGGTTGCATAGAATGCATATCATTTAGATGTCATGTCAGTTCATTAATGCATGCTTAGATTATAATACACACAGTCATGTTATTTAAGTTAAATCATGTTCATGTTAAACAAGAAAAGCTCAAAAAGAATTAATAGGTATTGCATTTAGAAATCTTGGTCATGCTTACATTGCTTGGTTTCTAGTTAACATTTTGCAGGACACTTGATGCATTGGACATCATGGAGCTCTGGTTATGATTTGCTTAACACATCGAGGTTCTCTCGTTCCTTTGAGCAATTTTCTTGCATTTATGAAGTGCTAAATTACTGTCTACACACTTGTATGATCACCCTCACATGTTAGTGGTTTAGGATTGAAATTTGTCAAGATTGCTTGCAAAAAAATTTTGAAAAAAAGAAGAAGAAAAACTACTGAAAGTGCATTAGATTTCTCTAGCCTAACTAAATCCTCATATCAATGATATCTCTGTTTACAAAAGTAAAATGTTCTCTCAAATATTACTTGGGTTTCTAGTCTTCTCATAATAGATTAGTGATAACTCCTAATTAAACTAAATTGCATGTTAAATTGATTAAATTAAAACTCTAAAACTGTGATTGTGAGCTTGAGAGAGTACGCGCCAATTATTTTCTTAGTAATTCATGAGTTTTCTCTTAGTAGTTCACTTTTGGGAAGGTCGAGACATTAGCAAGTATCAAGAGCTCGAGGGGCACTTTTTGATAAGTTTAATTCCAAGGTAACCAACACAAAAGAAAAGTGTAACTCAATAGAAAATATTCAAAAATTAAGAAAACATATAAATGTTGATAAGCAATTCTAGAGGCAGTTGATAATATAATTTTAGAGGGTAATTTCGTCGGAGAAAAGTTGATGGGTCACTCAAATAGTTATTGGTAAATTCATTTAATAGTTGGTAAATTTAAGGAACTGATAGGAAAGATAAATGAAATATAAAATGCAATAGGAATATCTTCACAAATAAAGGAAGTTAATAATATACTGGGTAAATAACTCAAACAAGAGTTGGCAATGCTAAAATCAATGAGTTCGTTACTTAATCGGAGAAAAGTCGTTGATCACTTGAAGTAAGGTTGGTAATTTCTAGAAAACAATCATAAATTTTAATGGGTTGGTAAATAAGACAAATATAATTAGGTAAACAAAAAAATAAAATAAAATCAATTACACGTTAGTAAGCAACTCAAGCAAGAGGTTGTAGACCAAACTAATTAGTAAACTACCCAGAGAAAAGCTAGTCAGACAAGAAAATAAATTCCCGAGATTCATGTAAGAGTTGATAAAATTGAGGTACTTGTAGGAAAGATAAATAAAACTGAGTAAATGCTAACAAAAACAAATGTTTATGAGGAATTATAATGAGGGTGACTGCAAATTAGGGAAAATGTAATCAGAAGAAGTTCGTAGGTCACTCGGATAAAGACAAATAAATTCATAACAGATAAAAATCAATCAACACTAAAATAGTAGCCCTTATACTATAGAAAATAAAAATAAACCTGAGATTTACGGCTATCACGAATACTGAATAGGAAAAATCAGATTCGATATATATGACAAGCACACAATGTTTCCCCATCCAAGACGAAAACCAATAAGGTTCTCCTAAATGACACAAATCTTGACGACCGAACACTTCCGAGGTGGAGTTTTATTTATTACTGTTTTACACTACCCTTATATCAAGGGTGATAAGAGTGCATGTGGGTGAAAATCTTCTTACAACAACGGTGTAGGCTCTAATTTTTCGTAATATTGTGCTTCTTATTTAGTATAGTTCGTGCAACGTCTCGCCAAAACTCTACAGGAAGCTTGGCACCAACACTGGAGATGCTTCTTATTTATCATAGTTCGTGCACGTCTCTCCAAAACTCTACAGGAAGCTTGGCACCAACACTGGAGATGGGCATGAGGCAAGATTCCACAGAAAGCTGATGTCAACGGGATCGTATGACGGACCGCTGTTCGCATCTCCTGCGGCGATGATCGCAGGGTAGTTGCAAATATTCAGATTGGAGTCGTGGTCTTGGGAGGTCCTAGGCCTCTTTGGAGCTCCGACCAGCACTTCCTCAGGACCTTCCGAGTCAGAATCGGCTTCCTTGATGTGTGACTCGGACTCCTCCGAGAGCGCGGGCAGCGAAACGGAGGGGAAGCTCGACTTGCTTGGCCTCGTGCTGACCGTCGATGGCCGGACGTTGTAATGGTCGTCCATCATTCTCTGGAAATATCTCCCTTGTGCTTCTATTTTGAGCCTCAAATTCTTCTGAACCTGTTCAAACGGAAAGAAAACTTATTAGCAATTATGAGATTTCGATTCTAGACATCGAATTACGCAACAAAGTGCTTAAAAATGTGGTGATTTTTTTTTTTTTTCACATTCATATCTTTTGGATCTTTTATAGACAATAAACTATTATATTCATGCTAAAATGGGTTAAGTATGTTATTGACTTTGTGATTTGATCTTCCATCTATGTTTTTTTCCCTCATTAGTCCAAGGCACTAGATTTCTCCATCTCTATTGTATCAAGTCCTTTGGAATCGAGAAACAGCCCTAGAGAGAGCGAGAGGAAGGAGGGGCTCAAGAAGGGACAATTGTCCAAAAGTTCTAAGCCTACTGTACGGTGATTAATTTAATCATAAACCTTTTGACGAACTACCAATTTAGTCCTAAATCTTTCAATTGTGCTAATTTAGTCATAATCCTCTCAATTATGCCAATTTAATTCTAAACCTATTATTTAAGTAATTGGCCGATTGGACTAAATTAATCAATGATCAAAAGATTTATGACTGCACTGGCAAAATTAAGAGGTTTAAAATTAAATTGACATAATCAAAATATTTAGAACTAAATTGACCGCCCTACATTAAGCTTAGGATTTTTTAGACAATTTTTCCGGCTCAACAGAAACACAGGGCCGAGCGACCCTCAGGGTGCCCAAGTGAGGATGGTTAACCTAGATCGAAGTCACTTTTGGACATTGAATTCTTACATATAACGCTTGTCGCTATACCTCGTCTTGGTCACTTAATCGAGCTTGATAGTCCATTTGAGCTTGTCTGATGGCTTCTTTAAGTTGAGCACCGCTGCAACAATTAACGACGAGTTGAAGGGAAAATAGCTCTGTGATTATCGAAGCGGTATAAGTGGTGTAGATTTACTTACCATGTAGCACTAAAATTAGGAAATATTTCGGAAATGCTTCGCCTTTCAAACTTCTCTGAGAGAGGAAGAATGAGATAGATTATATCAATAAGCTTTCGATTTTTACAAGGTGGGTAAGTTTCCAAAATTTTTATAGGTGGAAACTTTGCGCACTTACTGGGTGGTTGCTCAGAAATGAGTGTTGACATCCTGTATTTCTGCAATATAATAGCGACAAGAAAAAAAAAGAAGAAGAAGGAAAGAAACATCATTGGTGATATTGTCGAGGAAGTTAAGAAGTTACGTACACAATTAGAAGAGACAATACTTATGTCCCACCACCCTCAGCTACAAGAAGCCTTGTTCCTTCACTTTCAATCTTTTAAGTTCAACATGTAATTCATCAAAATGAAACCAAACCCTTCAAGATCTATCAATTGTGTAACGGGATAAATGTACGGCTAATTTTTTTTAAAATAACATTTCAGTCACTTTCTCGAAATATAAAAGAGAAACATTCTAGTTAAACTACAATCCAAAACAAATTCTAGACAACTCCTAAATGAAAAAAAATTTCAGATAACAAGAGAAATTGTGCGCACAAGGTTGTAGATCACTCGCTCAAAGTGCACATCTGTGACTCCTCACATCAAAATTGATGACTGATCACCGAATCCATCTTCAATAATGAGCACACATGTCGAGATCTCCATCTATTACTACAGCTTTGCCTTTCAGAATGATCAAGATCAGAGTCAGAGGAAGGTGAGAAGACAGTTATGTTCCTCCGAGTGAGAGCCTAAGTTTGGCATCTCAATACTATCATCGAACAAAGTAAAAAAGTTAAATGAGCAAAGAGCTGACGCTTGTGAAAGCGAAACTTTTATGAAGCTCCTCTAATCTCCTCTGAAACTAGACTTGTTCATCAATAAAACCCAAGAAAAGTATAAATCCAAAAAACCTCAAATTTAAACTAGATCGGGACAGAAATCTCCTCGAAAATAGAAAAGAGAAACTTCCAAATCTAGACTAAATTAGAAGAGAAAAGTTGCCAAATAAGAAGAAAACAAGAAAAGAAAATGGAGGATGGAAACATCCTAAGAAAAATGGGAGGCAATGAAGAGATTTAGCTCAAACTCTCCCCACAATGAAGAACGAAGAAGAAAGGGTGTGGAAACAAGAGGGAGGGGAAAAAAGAAACTGTAGGGATAAATTTAAAGGATCTTTATTCTGTAATAACATCGTAAGACTGAACGAGTGAGTGTTTGTTTTCTATTTTGAACAGTCTTATCGTTCTTCCGAAATTGATCACTGCAAGAGTTACATTGTTCTCACTACCCAAGATTGCATCCGTTAAGACAATATAAAAGAAAAGGTATACGAAGTGTTACGCTAAGTAATGTGACGTAGGAAAATTAACTACGGGAAATACAACTAGGATGAGTTTTCGAGCTGAGTTAATGCAAATTTACATTAATTTCTTGACCCATGATCTGAGGAGATGTGATGAAAAACGAGATGAAGAGAGAGGGCAAGATGGCAGACCTGCAAGTGGCTTTTGATGTGGTAGATGGTAAGTCCATGAACGTCCATAGCCTTCAAGATCCCCTTAGGCGTAGCCCCTCCAAGAAGCAAAAGAATACCATCAAGCAAGAAGCAAAGTATAACTCGATAGGAGTTAAAAGGGGTGGCCAAAACGGTGATCCACTCGCTGGCTAACAGCAACACGAGAGAGACTTACTGTCAGCACCACCGAGCTGCTCCACAGCTGCCACGAACCGATCGTGCAGCTCTTGGGTCCAGCGCAGCCGCTCCTTCCCCGAGCCGTGCGAACCACGGCTCAAGCCCATGTCGGGGAGCACGCGAGAGATTGCAGGTTGTCGCACGGGCTTTAGGTTGGGTCCTAAGTGGAACACGAGATCTGAAGGTGGGTGGGGGGTGTTATAGAGATGGAGGAAACACGAAACATGACAAGAACAGATGGACAGGTTGGAGACAGGAATGGCGATGGTAACCAAGGCGAGGTTTTTGGTAGGCGAAGATGCCGTGAAATGTCTTGCAACTGTTTTGTACGTGAGTCGAAATCCAAAGAACTCTTTATCCATCCAGAGTCCGAGATGTGTCTGGTGCCACGGCTCATCATGGAGTCGCGAGAATACCTAGGAGACCATAGATTAAGGGCTTGACGTTTCCAAGAATATATGATGAAGCTCAAACACGGTCGGTCACACACGTTTTGGACCTGAGTCAAGTCAACCAGTGTCAAGCTCTGTGGGGTATAAGCATAGTCTTTGATAGGGGTGAGGATGCTCAGGATGCACGGTTCCGATCGTAAAATTAGGAATAGCTCATTAAGGACTGATTCCAAAAAATTGAAACTGGAAATCGCCCATTGGTTCTATAGATCCACCAAGAAAACCGGATTTGGTTCCCAGTGGTTCCACCAAGCGAATGGAGGTGATCAAGTGCGAGAGAGGGAGGCAATGAACGGTCGTAGGCGTAGCTGTTATCGCGACCTAAAAAATCGCGTTTTCAAGTTAATGGATTATCATATTAAATATTTAATTAACCTAACTCGGACTCTCCTAACTTCATAACAAATCACAACTTAGGATTTAATAATTAAGATGCAAAAATTTTCAATAGGAGTCACCACTAATCGCTCTTGGTAGGTCAATTAGAAATATAAAAAAATTAGCAAGAGAAACTACATTACTTCTACAAACTAGAGATTAAGAGTTCGAAAACTTGATTATGCTAGATTACTTTAACGTCCCTTCAATACCATTTTATTTCATGAAAATCATTTGAGAAAGCAACATTAATTGGTTTTAACCTAAGTCACTAACGACGGTTATCGTACGGGTGCACAATCAATTAATTGAACATCCAAAAATTAAGATAATCAAGAGAGCATGCACCAAAAATTATTTTTTGGGATTTTTATTTATAAAAAGGTAAAGAACTAAACTATATGCAATGCATGACATGAATGATTTTTTTTTAATTACAACTCTAAGTAAAACTATGCCAAATTACATTATATCTCATATATTTTAGGAATTAAATTTCCCTAAACCCTAACTTATTAAACATTATGTATTTTTGGCATGAATTACACTTTTAGAGACGTAATTTTGAATGAAAATGCAATCTAACCTAAATATTTACATGACAGGTTAAATGTCCAATTATCTACATGATTTAAATTTTAAAGATACAATCTTTATGTTAAGATGTCAATAGATTAATGCAAATCTTTTAGAATTTTTTGAAAAATATTACATCATGCGACAAATATATTTTAAAAAATAGTGTGCAATCAATCAATTCAAATCAAAACAAGAAAGTGGATACATGCAAATCACTTCAATCAAGAAAGTGTATATATCAATCAATTTTTGGAAAGATTTCGCGAATATTTAAGCTAATCTTTAACCCATAATCCTACGGTTAATGATAAAATGTAAATCATTGTTAATCAAGTATACCATCAATAATCTTAAAGTTCTCGATCATGTGGCAAGTTGCAGATTAGGAAAGTAAAATTTCCTAATGAACTTGTATTTTGAAAAAATATCCACTTTGATGCAATACAAGATATGCAAAGCTATATGCGAATATGGAAAAATAGGCAAGAGGATATTCAATTTCTTTTTTTTTTTGGGGTCGAAAAGCAACTTGCATAATTAGCTCTTAAAAGTTCTTACATAAAGGCCCAATTTGGGGGCCTAGGTGCAAAGTAACTCCCAAAGGGAGTTGGGAGGGGAAGAGGCCCAATTGGCCGAAATGCAGTTGGAACGGTACGATTTGGCAACCCAATCTGCTACCTGGTTAGGCTCTCTCAAGCAGTGGGTCACAGAGATATTTTGACATTGGGCCAGGATAAGTTGGGCTTCTCGAATTAAACATTCAGCTTCCCAGTACTGTTCGAGGGACCTATTGACCGCACGGACGACTCCAAGTGAATCTGACTTCACGTACACCAGAAGCTTTCCCTCCCTTATCTCTTCCTTTGCTTTGAGAAAGCGCAGACCTGCAACTAGAGCCTTGGCTTCGGCAACCAATGGTCTGCAGTCCTTGACTTTTTTCTACAAATCCGTCAAGTAGCAAGCTAATGGAGTCTCACAGCACATTGGCCAGCGCTCCTTCAGCCACCCCCCTCCTACCAACACGTCTATATTGAGCTTTAGTTCAGATCTGGTTGGGGGTTTCCAGACGAGAGGTAAGGGCTGTCGTTTAGTTGTCAAGCTTCGATCTTTAGGACTCCATTTGTAGAAATTTTGCAAGAGAGTCTTCGCTTCACAGATCTGGATTTGTGCTTGTGGTGGTGATCCTCTAAACACGAAATTGTTTCCTGTCTTCCATATTGTCTAGAGGAGACATGTGATGAGGTCGAAGGAAGCCGAGGGTTTTGGGTCTTCAATTCTAGCTTGGAGCCAAGCATCCATTCGAAGGTAAGGGTTGCACTGTAAGTCGCTGAGCTGTTCTTCCTAGATCTGTTTGGTCCATGGACATAATAGCCAGATGTGTTCTGTTGTTTCTACAAGCTGACTGGAAATAGGACATAGAGGGTGAGGGATGATATTATGTCTGTGAAGGTTCTCTCCAGATGGTAGGGCATTTTGAGCTGCACTCCATGTTGACACCTAAATTTTGACTTTTAAAAAAAAATTCATTCACTTAAGTGCATAAAAAAATGAGAATTTGTTCTCACCAAAAATTAATTTTTTCATGCATTGCATATTTAATTTTTTGTCGGTCATGCATTTTATTATGGCTAACGACGGAGGATTTGAGCTTAAATTGACAAACGATTGGATTAAGCGTGAGGGAGGCGTGCCGAAAGGCTTATGAAGTTTTGAACTTAAAAGAAATTTTTCCACAGGGACTGAATTGCAAATACATAAAACTTCAGGGGCTGAATTGCAAATACATAAAACTTCAGGGATAGTGGAGAAATTAGAAAGGAAGATGGAGAAGGGGAGATATAGAAGGGAAGATGGAGAAATTAGAAAGGAAGATGGAGAAGGGGAGATATAGAAGGGAAGATGGAGAAATTAGAAGGAAAGATGGAGAATGGAAGATGGTAGAATTAGAAGGGAAGATGAAGAATTAGAATGGGAGATGGAAAGATTAGAATGGAAGATGGTGAATTAGAAGAGAAGATGGAGATAAAGAATAGAGGATGGTGGAATTAGAAGGGAAGATGGAGATAAAGAATAGAGGATGGTGGAATTAGAAGGGAAGATGAAGTTAGTGGAAAAATTAGAATGATAGATGAAGATAGAGAAAGGAAGATGGGGGAGTAGGCTATAAAAGGAGGAAGAATGAGAGCCTTGAAGGAGGAAAAAAATTTGGAGAGATTTCAAGAGAAAAAATTTTGAGAGAGAAAAATTCGCCGCAGTGGAACAAGCCTTGGCGACGCGACGGATTCATCTCCAACGAGCTCTAGGTGCATCAGCATGTGCAATTATCTGGTAACTCAATTTTTCGTGTTTAGATGACGAAATCTCGAAAACAAATATACTGAACATTCGTAGATTACTTCGAGATCTTCGATTTGATATATTATGGCGTGAAAATGGACGTGGTTTGTTATATCAAAAGGGTCCTGAAATGGAGAGCAGAAATCTGGAAATATGGTGATCAGAACCTGAGATGGAATTTTTCTGATCTGACCTTTCACGCTAAATGATTTTCCATGGGTTATTCTAGACTTCGTTTCATAAAGACCTCTTCATGACATTTGTTCATAAGATCTTAATGCATAACATATAAAAAATAAAAAAATATTCATGCACGTTTCGTATTTTTAATGCATTTAATGAAATCATGCAATTCTGCTGGCGTCCTTGAGTCTGAGTGTTTTTCTGTGCGTGGTCATATTGATTCGTAGTTATCTCATGTTTAGAGTCTTCTTTTGAAACTTCACAAAAAATGAAAGTTGTTCATTGGGGTCTTGTTTAGTAGACTAGAAAGTTTGGTGCATTAATTTTGAGATTTGAGTGTCCATTTGAGCTTAATCCTGAAGTATGTCTGTTTTGTGAAATTTGTTTGTTTGCTGCTGAGCTCTCATGAAAGACCATTTTCTACACGAAAATGAGTGTCTCTTCAGTAAGAATGTAAAACATGAAAGTTGTCAACGACACATTTTCCCATCCACATAAAAAATCGCAGAAGTTTTGCATACATTTCATTATTTCTTTTGTATTTTATGGTTACTGCTTTCTCCCTAAGAATGTTCATGGACAGTTTGATTTAATTCGTATTTTTTGTGTTAATGCATTGGAAAATGTAAAAAATGGTCTCAATGAAGTTTAATCAGCACGTGTTAAACTTTCTTTGAGTTTTTGAATTGTCTTAACTCATTGGTGATTGTGCATGTTCGATTGGATAAGTTCATTATTTTCATTTGGCTTTCGGCCCGATGCTTTGAAGACTAGAGGATAACCGATGTCCATTCCGGTCCGTTTTGTTGTACTCCCGACCCACGAGACTTGGCGACGGGTGTTTGACCGATGTCCATTCCGGTCCATTTTTGTTGTGTTCCCGATCATGTCTCGGGTTTTATTTAATTGGTCTGTAATTATTCACCCGACGAGTTGCGGGTTTTATTTTCACTGTCCTTAGGGTAGTTTTACTTTACCTGCTCTCTCTTCACATCTTCGTTTGCTTTTGGTGATTTTGCATTCTTTATAATATATTGAAAAATCTAAAAAAAATTCATAAAAAGAAAACCAAAAAAGAATTGCACCTTTGAACCTCAAGTGAAAATTCATCAAAATTGCCAAGTTGAACATTTTCATGAAATTGGTACCGAAAGGGCGTTAATTGAAAAATTAGCATAATCAAGTCCCCAAACTCATTAATCTCTGGTTCGTAGGAATAAAGTATTTCTCCCGATGCTTTATTTAGGTGTCTAATCAACCTACCCAAAATGATTAGTGGCGACTCCAAGATAAATCCTTCTTTTGATGAAATTGAACCTAAGTCACGATTTGGTAGAACTCGGGAGAGTTCGAGCTATGCTAGTTAATTCAATTTAATTAACATGGTAATCCATTAACTTTAAAAATTGGGAAACCGATTTTTAGGTCGCGACAGCTTGGTGACTCCACTGGGGATTTGTTCTTAATTTTTGAAAATTCAAGAACTTATAGGAGTTAGACTTGAAAAATTTCATGAAAATTCATTTGATTTGGCAATTGCTTGGAACTCACTCTTTAGGTGTTAAATGGTTTTGCAGAATGGGAGTTATAAGGAGTGGAGTGTTTGACTAACCCTTTGTTTTGCAGGTTTGGTGTTAGAATTGTTTGTTTAATTTTGCACATTTTTGAAGCGGTGTTTGTATTTAACTGTTATGCATGTTTAATCGCTTTAGCACTGCATCACACACGTCCCGTGGTCGGACCTGGGCCACTAGTTTTAGGATGGTATTATGATTTTGTTTTAGCGTTCGGCGTGAGATCATGTCGAAAGTTAGCCCAGATTCAATCCCGAACCTCTTTTCAAAATTGAGTTTAAAAGTTAAGCCTCAGGCTTGGTAAGATTACCAAAGCAGTGGTTTTAATTTTTAGCTCGAGCAGCCGAAGTGGGGAGACCCGGCTAATCCTGATTACGTCGTGGGATCACGGCTAATCTTGATTATGTGCGCGAGATTGTCGCCTTGCTGTAAGTCTTTCGCTTCAACTTGTCAGCCTTTAGAGTAGATAGGCTAAGATTTAAACTCATGATTCATGTGCATGTCTATGTGACCTACATGGTATTTCTCAAGGTAAAGTAAGCTCTCTAACTTCATCTTGCATTTATTCTATTTTGGGTCGGTCCATGACATTGTTAAATTGGTCGAATTTTTCAAGGAAATGCAATCCAATGAATTTCTCCCCGTGTTCTGATTTACCTTTCCGTGTTGTGCGATTTTTGTAAAATTCTATGGTTAAATTTTGGATAAACACCCTTAATGAAAGTCGTAGCCAATATAATGATTTTCCACATATAAAAAAATCAGAACCAATGGACTTCATTTGCCTACGACGAAGTTGGGCCAAACTCACGTTTTTCTAAATGGATGAAAACTACAAAGCATTCTGACTGATCGACTCTCCTCCTCATGAGAATTTTTCGAGCCTCTTCGACTCAATTCTGGATCCCGACCAAAGAATGAAAAATGTCTAATGGACTCTGATCTTGCATGTCAGCAATTTTCAGATAATCCAATCATTTTTCCATTTAATACAGAATTTGTGATCCATTGCAAATCAGTCTGAAACTTTGACAGTTTTTTGACCCCATATCATTTTGTTAATAACTCCCACTAAACGAGCTTTTCTATAAGAACTCGAAACATGAAAGTTGGAAAATGGCCTCTAAACTATTGGCCTGCAAAATTTCAGACCTTAACTCACCTTTTTGGTAGGCCTTTCGTTCTTTAAACAAGAACCGGACAGAACAGTTTTCCAAACAATTTTCTCCAAAAGATGCATTAAACTGTACTGATCCAGAAGTTATTTAAAAGAGATCAAAACATGAAAGTTGTTCATCATTGTCTTGGGTACAATACTGCAAAATTTAGCATCATTCTAGTCATGTTTTGAATTAATGTGCATTTGTTCGTAAATACTGATGAAATTGAAAATTGCAGTAATCAACCCTTTGATCATGGTTGCCTTCGTTTTTTGAGTCTAGAGGATGTCATGGATCGGCTCACTATTCTTGATGCTCATACTCATTTTCATCATTGCCTTTTACAGGGTAACTTGCCATAGTCTTTCAGATGGATTCCGCGGAGAAGTCAGAGCCATTATCACTTCAATTCAGCCTTGCCGGTTTCCCCCAAAAAGTCTTGCTTTTGGTCTTGCAATATCACAAATTTCAAACCAAACCAGCCGCTGTTTGTGGCAATCTTCATTGCCGTTTGGAACTCGTTTTCATCACTGCTCAAAGCTTGCATAAGAGATTGTACACTACTTTGAGAGAATTGCAAGATGAAATTGCACAATGGAACGCAATAGGACTTGTTGCCCTAAAGTCAATCCTTAAATTGAAACAATGGACCTCCATGGACGCCTGAGGTCTTGCAAGCCCGATGGCATGAAAAATGACAGTGCCAGGCGAAACACTTATGTGGCAAGCTCAAAGTGAAGGGTAACTTGGTATCGATTCCAATATACCCTTTTTAATCTCATGTTTGACATGTCTTCTTTCCCTTTTGACAGGAGATGTTCTAAAAAAAAATCATCACAAGTAGCCGAGAAGAGCTGATGCTTAACGTTCAAAAATAACTTGAAAAATTATCCAATGAGTTCAAGTGAGGAATCAAGTCATAATCGATCCTTGGACGGCCTTGTCTACTTTATCCATGAGTTACTTAGGCGCAGAAATGATTAACCTACCCAAAGGCCAGAAGTCCAACCTTCGACTCAGGCCAAATCAGGGGGGCAATTCTAGATGTCGCCTACTCGGCGTAACCCGTCCTGACAAAAAATGGGGCAAACTATGGCGAATCCCAACTGGGCAAAACCGAGTGCATCCTATCTGTATCATGTTATCCTCGAAATGACACTCAGCTTTTCTTCTTACAGGGACATGCAATCTGACCCGAAATAAAGGAACTTCTTCAATTCAAGTCCACAAGAAGTACATGCAAGGGTAAAAGCGGTATCGTTCCAATTTTTTCAGAATATGAAGAACATATACTGAAGCATTCCCTTTCATTTCTCCAGGGGTCATCACTTACCGGATAGGTAAGTATCATTTTCCCTTAAAACTCAATAAAATCCGAAAAAATCTTGAAATTCTCAAAGCAGACACCAAAGTTTCTGCAACTCATTCACATGGACAAAGACAATTCATGATCCCCAGAGTCTTCTTGCATGCTTGCATGACTTGTTCATCAAGATTTTCACAAACATCTCATGTGTTATTTGATATCAATCGATCAAAGCAAATCTTTGCTTCACCGACCCTTTGACCATGCGACGTCAGCTAAAGGAACACCGGGCAAATAGAAGAGGTCCTTGTCCATCAAATTCCCAAAGTCAAACTCCCAACTGGGGCATGTACGGGGACAATTTTGGATTCTTCCAAAGCCTGACCTGATTGAGAATGGGGCAAATTAATAGCGAGATCCAACTTAGAAAAAAGAGAAGTGTCATATCTCTTTCTCATATGTCTTCTAATGTGACACCCAATTTTCTTCTTGCAGCTGCCGAGCTAGAAGACATGTCTTTGATTGCTACCACTGAAGCAAATTAAAATGGAAGCTTCTCCATCATCTTAAGATCCTATTTCATACACATTTTTCTTGTGTAGGATCCAGTGTGGAAACAAGTCATTTGCCAAAGCTCAAAGTCAAATCCCCAGCAGTGACTATGTCTGGGGCAATTCCCAATTTTGGCAAAAGCCATGATCGCCTGACGCAATCCATCCTGATGGAAATGAAGCAAACAAGGGCATTCGACCAACCATGTTGGTCTTCGCCATATCACGACTAGAGCGAGCATATTTTTATTCTGGGACAAACATGAGAATGAGCTCGTCCTCGTTTGATCCGCTCGCATGTTTTGGGGCAACCTAGATTCCCCTTCATCTGTTTTCGTGAAACATGACAATTCTGATTGAAACTACTCCATCTGCATGATTGAAAAGTGCTCACACATTCTGTGATTTATACATGATTATTCTTCATGTTTAATTTACCAACTTTGAATAGGGAGCATAAATTGCATATGATGCATCGAATGTACAGAACGGGGCATGACAGGATGATGAAAGGCAAGCCATTCCCATACACATCCTATGGTCTAATCTCCAGTGAGATGAGCAGTAGTCAAGATTCGCATTCCTCGAGGCGATGGGTTTTCTCGCAAAAGGTACGATAGCTGAAGTGACAGAGGCATCCAATTCCCCATCCAAATGCTACTGGTGTCCATTGCAAACCTCCTTGAGCGGCGATTTCATTTTCTTACCCCTGTCAAGAACCACCCCACATTGGGGTAAGACAAGGTAATTCCAGCAGCGGCATGAGGTAAATGGTTAGAAATTCTCTTGCTTTGACCAACATCAATCTTCGGGTGTTTCTTTACATTAAACTCGAACTTTAATTCAAGTGCCTTAGGATGATGAAGAGCATTCATTTCTCTATCCTATACACTATATCCATTGTACAGCCCAATTGAGCTTGTATATTCATTTCTCAAACCCCGTTGGTAATCATTGCTCGTTCCGATTTGAAGATGACGTCATCACCAAGGAACAGAACTGAAGAGATCGGATCAACGGAGAATTCCCAAAATCTTGCATTTTACATCATGTGATTGTTTGACACAGCTTTTGTCTGTGAATATTCATGTTGTTTTAATCTCTCATTCAAAATCATGGGATTTTAAAAGAAGAGCAAATTCCGCCTGAAAGAAAAGGGCCTGCTCCCGAAAAAGAGAAAAACAAAAAAACCTCTTCCGAAAAAGAAAAAAAAGAGAGAAAGAGAGATAGTTCTCTCTCAAAAAAAAGAAAAAAAAAGAAAAGAAAAGGGGAGTCGGGAGTAAGGAAAAGCAAAGGTTAGTCCCATAGAAAATCTTAGGCAATAAAAAGCAAAATGCCTATCAAAAGCAAAGCCAATACCCATTCAAATCCTTGTTCATTTATTTTGAAAATCCCAAATGACAGACTTGTAAAGAAAAAGTCTCCAAGAGAGTCAAATGGGAAATTGCAATCATCAGCGGAAGCTCCATCCTCAAGCAGTGATGGCACATTTTGAAATCAATTTCAGAAGGCCAAGATCGGTGACAAGACAGCGATGATCACTAGCATCAAGCCATTCTCATATATTTTCTGAGCCAAAGCGAGCCTTTTCGTTTCTCAGTCCCAAATCCTAACCTACGTTATGACCCTTTAAAGTCTCTTCTGATTAGGGCACATGAATTAACGTAGAGTTGAATGATTTTAAGCATCGCTCGAAGAAGTTCGAGCAAGATTATTTCTCTCTCATTTTTGCAGGGTTCTTGACTTGTAAACCCGGAGCAGATGATGAAGATCTCTTTCAAAAAAAGCCTTGACTCCACAGGAGTCCCATTTGGTAAACCATTGACCTAGCCTATATTACAGTCCCAATCAAGACCTCCAGATAGGCTTAGTCGTACCAATTGCGAGATTACTCAGACCCTTGTTGAAAGCGATGATTATAAGATTGAGTGATTTCTCTTGAATCCTACAGTTAGGATAAATAGCTTTTCTCGAGAGTAAGAGAAAGCCCTTTCAGACTGAAATCCCCATTCAGAGTACATTGGAGGTATTCACAATGTAATTACCTCCTTCAACAGAATTGGTGATGCAAACTTGACAGAATAGTTTTGCATGAATCTCACCAAATGAATTCCAGCATACATGCCTCTACATGTTACATCTAACATTGCCTGTGCACATGCATTCCTGATATTCAAGTTACCTCATGAGGTCTTGAAATTCATCCAAGGATGATTGAAAGAACAAGCCATGCTGGCCATCTTCCAAGCTCTCAGGTAAGTATATCTCCAACCTGAGCCTTTCAAAAAAATGAAATCTGATGATTGTTAAGGCGCTCTAATCTGTTGCAACACATGTAGTCATTCAAGCATTCACCTTCTTCAGTGAAGCGTGATTTTTATGAAATATATGTCGCATTAGCATTGATCTGGTCTATGCGCATAATTGTGCTTCAAGAGATTAAGCAGGTATGATGCAGTCAGTCTGTCTACTCCTTGACCATTCATTCAGAAGACCCAAGTAAGTTTTCTGAACCCATTTTTGAATATCTTGTGTTTACACTGACATAGCTCGTGTAACACACCCTCTCGATGTGGTCACCGCCCTATGAGATTGGTGGTATATCCCCCTTTCAAATTGTCTAAGACTAGTGCTAGACCAGCTCTTGTAATCTCAGTCCCTTTCAGATCATTAAAGACCAGCTCTAATGATCGTGAAAGAAATCTACCTTTCAACTACCCAGAAAACCCAGGTAAGTTTTCTAACCCTTTTCAAAAATCGCAAACTTTGAGTTTGCACCAATGAGAAAGCACATTTCTAAATTTCGTCCAGTTCATAATCGACATGCTCTTATGACCTGCATGAAAAACTTGTTCGAACCATGATCAACATGCTATTGTGGTCTCAACAAATTTTATCAAAATCATAATCGACATGCTCTTGTGATTTTGGTACCCTATCAAGTTCATGATCAACATGCTCTCATGTTCTTGATCTTATCCATCCAGTTCATAATCGACATGCTCTTGTGTCTGGATGCTTGTTCGAACCATGATCGACATGCTCTCGTGGTCTCGACAAATTTTATCAAAAACCATAATCGACATGCTCTTATGGTTTTGATACCCTTTCAGATCATCAAGGACCAGCTCTAATGATCTTGAAAGAAACTATGTGACTCCACTCGAAGAGATGCAGTGGACACATCCCCTTACAGATCTTGCGCTTTCTCGCATCAGGGGAAACCTCTAATAACGGATAGGCACCAGTACCTTAAGATTCTTGCATCCACAAAATGCCTGGAGCTTAAGGGAATCACTAGCATTATGAAGTGTCTGGTAAGACCGACATTTTATATGCGATCCATGTGCAGGTTTCTTTAATCCGTTTTCTCGGAGCAGAGAAATCTTAACACATGTTATTTACAGTCCTGCACATCATATAAAATGGGATTAAAACTCCCCCACAAAAAAATCAAAAAATCACCATCATCATTCATTTGCATTGTCAAAATTTAGGTTCAATTTTGTTTTTGAGCGAAACCTCTACGAGTCTCCGCTCAAAGAGGGGCAGCTGTTGACACCTAAATTTTGACTTTTAAAAAAAAATTCATTCACTTAAGTGCATAAAAAAATGAGAATTTGTTCTCACCAAAAATTAATTTTTTCATGCATTGCATATTTAATTTTTTGTCGGTCATGCATTTTATTATGGTTAACAACGGAGGATTTGAGCTTAAATTGACAAACGATTGGATTGAGCGTGAGGGAGGCGTGCCGAAAGGCTTATGAAGTTTTGAACTTAAAAGAAATTTTTCCACAGGGACTGAATTGCAAATACATAAAACTTCAGGAACTGAATTGCAAATACATAAAACTTCAAGGGCTGAATTGTAAATACATAAAATTTTAGGGATAGTGGAGAAATTAGAAAGGAAGATGGAGAAATTAGAAAGGAAGATGGAGAAGGGGAGATATAGAAGGGAAGATGGAGAAATTAGAAGGAAAGATGGAGAATGGAAGATGGTAGAATTAGAAGGGAAGATGAAGAATTAGAATGAGAGATGGAAAGATTAGAATGAAAGATGGTAAATTAGAAGGGAAGATGGAGATAAAGAATAGAGGATGGTGGAATTAGAAGGGAAGATGGAGATAAAGAATAGAGGATGGTGGAATTAGAAGGGAAGATGAAGTTAGTGGAAAAATTAGAATGATAGATGAAGATAGAGAAAGGAAGATGGGGGAGTAGGCTATAAAAGGAGGAAGAATGAGAGCCTTGAAGGAGGAAAAAAATTTGGAGAGATTTCAAGAGAAAAAATTTTGAGAGAGAAAAATTCGCCGCAGTGAAAGAAGCCTTGGCGACGCGACGGATTCATCTCCAACGAGCTCTAGGTGCATCAGCATGTGCAATTATCTGGTAACTCAATTTTTCGTGTTTAGATGACGAAATCTCGAAAACAAATATACTGAACATTCGTAGATGACTTCGAGATCTTCGATTTGATATATTATGGCGTGAAAATGGACGTGGTTTGTTATGTCAAAAGGGTCCTGAAATGGAGAGCAGAAATCTGGAAATATGGTGATCAGAACTTGAGATGGAATTTTTCTAATCTGACCTTTCACGCTAAATGATTTTCCATGGGTTATTCTAGACTTCGTTTCATAAAGACCTCTTCATGACATTTGTTCATAAGATCTTAATGCATAACATATAAAAAATACAAAAATATTTATGCACGTTTCGTATTTTTAATGCATTTAATGAAATCATGCAATTCTGCTGGCGTCCTTGAGTCTGAGTGTTTTTCTGTGCGTTGTCATATTGATTCGTAGTTATCTCATGTTTAGAGTCTTCTTTTGAAACTTCACAAAAAATGAAAGTTGTTCATTAGGGTCTTGTTTAGTAGACTAGAAAGTTTGGTGCATTAAGTTTGAGATTTGAGTGTCCATTTGAGCTTAATCCTGAAGTATGTCTGTTCTGTGAAATTTGTTTGTTTGCTGCTGAGCTCTCATGAAAGACCATTTTCTACATGAAAATGAGTGTCTCTTCAGTAAGAATGTAAAACATAAAAGTTGTCAACGACACATTTTCCCATCCACATAAAAAATCTCAAAAGTTTTGCATACATTTCATTATTTCTTTTGTATTTTATGGTTACTGCTTTCTCCCTAAAAATGTTCATGGACAGTTTGATTTAATTCGTATTTTTTGTGTTAATGCATTGGAAAATGTAAAAAATGGTCTCAATGAAGTTTAATCAGCACGTGTTAAACTTTCTTTGAGTTTTTGAATTGTCTTAACTCAATGGTGATTATGCATGTTCGATTGGATAAGTTCATTATTTTCATTTGGCTTTCGGCCCGATGCTTTGAAGACTAGAGGATAACCGATGTCCATTCCGGTCCGTTTTGTTGTACTCCCGACCCACGAGGCTTGGCGACGGGTGTTTGACTGATGTCCATTCCGGTCCATTTTTGTTGTGTTCCTGATCATGTCTCGGGTTTTATTTAATTGGTCTATAATTATTCACCCGACGAGTTGCGGGTTTTATTTTCACCGTCCTTAGGGTAGTTTTACTTTACCTGCTCTCTCTTCACATCTTCGTTTGCTTTTGGTGATTTTGCATTCTTTATAATACATTGAAAAATCTAAAAAAAATTCATAAAAAGAAAACCAAAAAAAAAATTGCACCTTTGAACCTCAAGTGAAAATTCATCAAAATTGCCAAGTTGAACATTTTCATGAAATTGGTACCGAAAGGGCGTTAATTGAAAAATTAGCGTAATCAAGTCCCCGAACTCATTAATCTCTGGTTCGTAGGAATAAAGTATTTCTCCCGATGCTTTATTTAGGTGTCTAATCAACCTACCCAAAATGATTAGTGGCGACTCCAAGATAAATACTTCTTTTGATGAAATTGAACCTAAGTCACGATTTGGTAGAACTCGGGAGAGTTCGAGCTATGCTAGTTAATTCAATTTAATTAACATGGTAATCCATTAACTTTAAAAATTGGAAAACCGATTTTTAGGTCGCGACACTCCATAGGAAAATTCTCACCATTGAGGGGATATTTGCTCTCCAGATTCTGTTCCATAGTTTTCGAGTAGGATAGAAGGCGGTTGAGGCTTCATTCTTGCTCTTGTTAGATTTGTGCTCTCTAGACGTATTGTAAGCTGCTTTCATAGAATAGGTTCCCGATTGGGTTTTAGTCCATATCAGCTTGTCCTCACTCCGAGAAGAATTTAAAGGAATCAAAAGGATTTTAGATGCGGTATCTTCTTCAAAAAGCCTGTTAACCTCGCTGGAGTTCCATTCTGCTTGCTTCGGCAAAATCAGTTCCGACACTTTTAGCGGGTCGTGTTTATTTACCGGGCCATATATGATTCCACGTTCCAACCAGCAATCCCCCTTTATATTAACCGATTTTCCATTCCCAATTGTCCACCTTTCTAGTCCCAAGATCATCTCCCTGCCATATAGCATACTCTGCCACCCCCATAAAGTCTTGAGCCTCTCTTTGCCTGAAGGAAATTGCTCTTAGGAAAGTAGACTCCCTTTAGAATTCTGCTCTATAAGGAATCCTTATTCTAGGCTAGTCTCCACGCTTGCCTTCCAAGCAGTGCCTTGTTAAAAGTTTTCATATCCTTGAAGTCTAAACCCCTGGCGTCTTTCCTAGTTTTTAAAAGCTCCCACCATTGCCAATGCAAACCAGCTTTAGACTCGCTATTCTTCCACTAGAAGCGAGCTTTTTTCCTTTCTATAGATTTGCAAATAGAAATTAGGACTTTGAAAATGGACATGGCGTATTGAGGAATACCTTTGACAATGGCTTTAATCAAAGTTTCTTTCCCAGCCTTTGAAAACAGGTTTTCCTTCTAACTTTCGAGTTTTGAGTCAACTCTGGCGTTTATCCACGCGAACAGCTATTTTCTTGTGTCGCCCCAATCCGATGGCAGCACTAAATACTTCCCTGTTTTCCCCATAATCGATACTCTTAGTGCATTCGCAAGGTTGTCCTGAAGTTGATATGGGTAGTTTGGCCCCATGAAAATTCCTAACTTGTTGAGGTTTATCTCTTGCCTCGTAGCATAACAGTATTGGTTCAGAACCATTGCTAAATTCTGGCATTCCACCAGTTTCCCATCCAGAAAGAAGATAGAGTCGTCAGCAAATAGCAAGTGTGAGAATGTATGACATTGCCTGGAGATTTTGATGCCTCCGATTGTCCCTTCATCTACAGCCTTTTTCATCAGCGATGAGAGAGTGTTTGCCATGAGAATAAATAGATATGGGGAGATAGGTTCTCCTTGTCTAAGACCCCTTGAGGGTTTGAAGTAGGAGAGGGGTTCGCCATTGAACTTTACACTCACTGATGTTATTCTCACACAAGTCATTACTCTATCCACCCAAAATGAACAAAAGCCCATCCTAAGGAGACAAGCCTCTAAGAAATCCCATTCGACCCAATCATAGGTTTTTTTCATGTCAAGCTTGAGGATCGTTTGGAATTTCTTTCTCCTCTTTCTAACTCTCAATTGGTGCAAAATTTCCTAGACTATGAGGATGTTATCTTGGATTTGTCATCCTTGGACAAAAGTACTTTGTTCTTCAGCTATAATTCCAGGCAGCCACCTCTTCAGCCTATTCCCCAAGACCTTAGATATGATCTTATAGGTAAAGTTACATAGGCTTATAGGTCTGAATTGGTCAAGTCTTTTTGGATTTTTTACTTTTGGGATGAGGGTAATATGTATTGCATTTAGCTCGAGGTTCATAACACCATCTGCAAAGAACTTTCAGACCTCCTCGCATACTCCCATCTTTATATTCTCCCAGTTTTTCTGGTAAAAGGGACTATTCAGCCCGTCCGGCCCTGGGGCCTTTTCAGCCCCCGCCCCCATCTCAAAAACTTCTTTCTGGACTTCTTCGAAGGTTATATCTGCTGCTAATTCGACATTCATTTCATGTGGTACTGTTGGAGGACATTGATCTAACACCAGATCAAAGTTTCTAGGACCCTTAGTAGTATATAAGTCAGTGAGAAACACTTAGGTTATTTCCTTTAAAACAGAAGAATTTTTAATTCACATATCCTACCCCATCACTTTCAACATAGAAATTCTGTTTTGTTGCCTTCTTTGGATAGTTGTTGCATGGAAGAATCTGGCGCTTTTGTCCCCCCATCGTAGCCAATTCACCCTTGATCTAAATCCCCAATCATTTCCTCCCTTTGCCATCGATTCTGAATTTGGTCAACTATCTCACTCTTGGATTTCCTATCTTCTGGTGGGTTTTGCAGGTTCGTGAGCCTCTGAAGTTCTGACTTGAGTTCATTAATTTGTTTTTGGCTGTTTGGAAAAGTCTTTTTGCTCTAATTTCCCAGTGCTACAGCAACAGCTTTTGATTTAGCTACCAAATCCGCTCCTTTCCCTTCGAGTTCATCCCAAGTTTCCTTGATAATGCATCCACAGTCTGTGCTTTCGAGCTAGAATGATTCAAATCTGAATAGCTTCTTCCTCTTCACCCTTTCTGTGGTTAAAACCAGCAAAATGGGGTTGTGATTCGACCCAACCGCGGGTAAAGCAAAGGCCTCAGCACTTGTGAACATAACTCTCCAATCTAGGTTGCAAAAAACTCTGTCTAGTCTCTTTTTTACTAGATTCACCCCTTCTCTCTTATTGGATCAGGTGTACGCACAGCCTTTACTTTCCAAATCCATCATCCCACAATCTTATATGAGCTCTTTGAAAGACTGCATTCGATAATTATCGGTTCCCTTTACTCCCACTTTCTCCCATGTATATAATGTTTCGTTGAAGTTCCCAATCCACACCCAGCGAAGGTTGTTCATAGTCTTTAGGAGTCTAATCTGATTCCACACTCTAACCCTTTCATGATTGGTTGCTGGGGCATAGACACAAGTAAGTCGAAAGGGGTTCCCCTGTGTGGGGTCTTCATATCGCAAGTCAAACAAGTTACTTGTTGTAGTAAGAATCTCCACTTTAACCTCATCATTTCGTAAGAGAGCTAGGCCACCACTTGTAACATTTGGATTCACTACTACTTGGTTTTGAAACTTCAAACTCTTCTTGACGCGACTAACCACCCTTTCCTGATTTTTTGTCTCGCTTAGGAAGATAAGGTTGGGCCTTACTTGAGTCGATATGGTTCCAAGAGCTTGAACCATTAAGGGGGTGCCCAGCCCTTGATAATTCCAAGTGAGTATACTCATTTGTGACCTGATGGCTTTTTAGGACAAGCCACCAATGCCCTTAGATTTACCTCATTAGTGGAATCCACGGGTGTTTCCAAGAGGTTGGATTCATCAAGCAACATAATCTGATTTTGCTTCCTATACTGATTGTTGGTTTTTCTGCCCTTCTTCATCTCCCTTCCAACTGCATTCTAGTAGTTTTTCCTTAGGGTTTCACTGCCATAGAATGAAGGGAGGTCTATTATGAGGATTTAGCACCTACTGGGATTTCGAAGCCACTTAATAAACCCTCATCCAAGTTACAAACTTCAATCTCACTCACTTTTCTCTTTCTTCACCTGCACCACCGTTTCTTTCCATCTCCTTTGAATTTCCCTGGACTGTGTCATAGTAAGATGGATCTCATCCAAGTTACCATGAACTCTTCTGGTTTTACCTCGTAAAAAGCTTTCCAAAAGGGGTTGTTGGTATTTGATTCTGCTTTTAGCCATGGCCCAAAGAGAATGTTTTTGTTCTTGGAAAAGAATTCCTCATCATAAGGTAATTCTTTGCAGTTTAGGGCATAATGCCATATCCTTCCGTACAAGAAGCAAAAAGTAGGTAATCTTTAGTAATGGAAGTCGATCCAGAGCTCTTTTCCCTTATAGCTATAAACCATTCCTGATTCCAGAGAGTTTGTTAAGTTCAAAACCAACATTGCTTTGCAGACCGCTACAGATGCATACCCCTTGGTCTCAATTTTGACCTCAACCACTTTCCTATTTTCTTCGCTATACTTCTAATAACTTCATGTTTCCTACCTTCCATAGGAATCCCCACAATATGGAGCCAAAGTGCACACGAGTCAAAAGGGGTACATTGAGGAATAAAATTTGGTTCCCAAGGTAGCAAAACCAGCAGGTGACGGGAGAAGCACCATGATCCGGTGTTCAGAATTCTCATTTTTTCATCCACGGTTTCAAACACAAAGGAGAATAGCCCTAAGTCAAGGTGAGTACACACTACCTTTTCCGTTTTCCATGTCTTCTTCATAGTAAATTGGAAGGCTTAGAAGTTAACATTTGGGTTTTCGTAGAGACGTCTGAAAACAGTGCGCTCTCCCTCCTTTAGACTTACTTTTGTGACAATCTCATCAACAACTGCTTTTTTTGTGCTAGAAAAAGTGACCCAGCCTGTTGCATAAAGCATTTAGTCGTTGTTTCTGATCCATTGAAGCTTGACTTGAAGGTGGCATGCCGGCAAGAGCGCAGGGGTCGAGTAGCTAGGGTTTTGCAATGCTAGGTGGGGGCTAAGGACAGTTGTAGACTCGAGAGCTGCATAAGACACCTGGTTTCACAGTGAGAACAGGATATTGGATTTGATGGTTACCGAAGATAGAACCTCGTGACGATAAAAGGAGCCTCATACTAGCGGTTGAAGGAAGTTTCGGGATTTGTAACAATGTAATGAACCAGGTGTCATGATTCAGGACAAAGCAAGGTGTATTGTAAAATGTGGTTGAGTCGAAACTTAGGGAAATTTTGGTAGAATCATAGATCTGGATTTTTAGGGTTTCGTGTTGGTGGAAAGACAGGTGTAAAGATTTATGATAACATCTGGTTTATCCGGTTCTTGAAATCAAGTGTGAGGCTGATTCTACGAGGGGGAAAGAGGCAGTTGGATTTTTAGGGTTTCGTGTTAGTGGAAAGATAGGTGTAAAGATTTATGATAACATCTAGTTTATTTGATTCTTGAAATCAAGTGTGAGGCTGATTCTATGAGGGGGAAAGGGGTGACTGGATTTTTTAGGGTTTCGAGGCAAGGTTTGGGGGGTAGCTACTAGAGGGTAGGGGAAAGCTCTCATGGAGAGAGAGGGTGGATATTCAATTTCAAGATTAGAAATTATACCCAAATCTCTTTGCAAAATTTTCAAATTTAATTAGCTCGAGATTGTGGACTAGCAATGCCAATCAAGAAACATGCATGCGATAGTAGTACTATCACTAGATTATGATTGGACCTCAGATTCAATGGCAATTGGCAAAGTGTACACAGTGAGAATTGGATCGATGATGAGGGATTGGTGTTGAATACAAGTCAACACCAAAGGTATCCACAAATCGCTAATAAACCTGCACAAATAAAGATGCTTGTACTGCACGAGTGAGAGAAAATTTGGAGGAGTTGTATACATATCACTTGAGAGAGTACTTACGCCAATGTGAAACTATAATACGGCTAGATGCAGCGGTCACCAAAGATAGCACTAGAAAGGTTGCAATATGATAGACCCAGGAAGTAGGTGTCAAAGAAAGACTCATTAGGGGGGGGGGGAAGATCTGTGGTGGTATTGCATAGTGGACTTGAAGGAGTTTGCAACCACAGATGGAAGTCTAAACTTGGCATCCTTTGAGCTTAATTAACCTGCAAGACAAAGAACATCTGGTAGCCAAATTCCAGCATGGATCCCTCTCGTGTCAGTCCATTAAAAGACCTCCCTTTTGGTCTTCTTCTTTGACTTTTTGCTTTTTCCTTCTCTCCACCGAATGATGCATGCCGCTTTGTGATTGTTCGTTCTGACTTTGGTGGCCGTCACCTCCCTCTTTCTATCACTCAGGCCCTATATGAATATCGCCTCTCTCTCTTCTTTATATGGGCCAAGATATCCACTCTTGGACAAGGAAAAGAAATATATCTTTTATTCTCTTTCAATCAAGGGGGATTCACCTTCGCTTTTTTTTTCTTTCCCAACTCCTGTGAATATGGCCAATGAATCGCATACCACTTACATCCATATCAAGCTTATGCAATTTTCCTTTATTGACACTTGATTTTTTGGCCATTTTTATTTTTATAAAATTTTAAAAAATATATAAAAATTCATAAACTTAAAAAATCAACTTTGAAGACCTTGGCCAATTTTAGGGAATCAATTTTGACTAAAAAATAATTTTTCAATTTTTTCCGGCATTGCATTTTCAAATTTTTATAAAAAAAAATCAAGAAAAAATGAGAAAATTATAACATCAATTTTGGAAGCCTTGGACAAGCCTAGGCAGCCATTTTTGAACAAAAAATATTTTTTTATTTTTTTTCGTAATTTTAATATTTTCTAAAAATAGAAAATTACTAAAAAAATTAATAAAAATAGCATTTAAGGCTACAAAAATATAAAAAAAAGTCATTATTTTTTTTTAATTTTCTCTTCATTTTGGCTAATTTTTTTTTTTTGAAAAAATCAGTCTGGAATTGGGATTTACTTTGTTAATCTCATTTTCATATTAATTGCAAAAATTCTAGAAATTTCATTTTAGCTCTGTATTTTTCCAATTTTACGTTTCGAGAGTCGTGTCATCCCCCTCTATTTTTCAAAATTACATTTCAGTCCACAGGTCCACGAAATTGTCAAATTTTGTGAAAAAGGACCAAAATGAGATTTTAATTTTTGGAAATTAGTCCCTAAAAACACTTAAAATACAATTAAAAATTTTTTAGGGACAAATAGAAAATCAGGGCACGTTACCCACTAGATTTTGGCCTTCTGAATCCATTGGAGACATTAATTTGGACAATAAAAAAAGGCCATCTAGGGTATGGATTTTGCAAAATGGTCCTTCGGGTCAAACTTCAATCAAGGGGATTTTCATCAATTGGAATTTTAAAAAAAAATACCCAATCTTCGTCCCTGAATGTCATTCATGTTATAGAACTCGATTTTCAGGTCAATTTGGTGTTCCATGGGCATTTTGATGCCTAATTTGAAAGAAATTTGAAAGCGGGTCAAATCGAGTCGGGTTGACCTGACCCAATGTACCCAGATAATCTTCCCAATTCACAAATGAGTCCGTGAGAGACTTGGGCGCGAAACAAATTTTGGAGGAGTTCTCATGGGATTCTTGAGGTATAAAGGGGAGGATTCCAAGTGAGTTGTGGGGATTACACAACATCAAAACAAAAACATTACAATAGAAAGAGGAAGAGAGAGAGGGAGGCTCTCTGATAGCTCTGCGTCATCGTCATTGGGAGGCAGAATCGAGAGCTTGAAAAGTTGCTCCATTGTGATTCAAGTTATGCCAAGTCCCGCCTTCGCCACCTCTAGCTTCCTGACAGTCCAAGCAACACTCGAGCTCCATCGCTTGTCATCTCATCACTAAAAGAGGTAATTGCCATGCTCGAACTCGAGCTCAGCCATAAATGACCGAACTTTGTCTCCTTACTCTTTTGACCTAAAACTACATGCGATCAACTCCTTGCATCATCCTGATTTGGTTTGTGCCTTTCTTTTTCATTTTTGCTACATGAATCTTCGTGTCGACCCCCAAAACCCTCCCGGTATGTGTCGAGTCCATGAGCTCACTTCATGCCAAATCAGGCCAAGACAAGCACTAGGTAAGTTTTCCCACACTCGTATGATGTCGCTCGATGATTTTGTGACATACTTGGCGCTAGACATAACTAGGATGAACTCTCTCCGGAAGTTAGTTCCGACCGGAGATGGATCAGTGTAATCATGATGGTATTGGCTCTATGGGTTGGATATGTTGTTTGTCTAGTGATTAAGAGCCCATTGACGTTAGAATCATGAAATTTGGCTAGGTGTAGGCGTCAGAAAAGCCCTCCGATGAAACACCGGCGATGGAACACCGGCTCCGATCGTCTTCTCAAGTAGGAGGTTGACCAGGTCAACCATCGTTGACCTGGTCAACACTGACGTGGCTAGCTACGTTGAACGCCATGTCAGCTTGGTTTTTATAACCAATTGAGATTTATAACAGCTTTGATTGAATGGATGAGAATAGGCCACATGTCAGGATCGTAGAATTTCGGGGAATAAAAATTCTAATTCGAATTCTTTTAATCATTTCCATAAATTAAAAAAAAATGAACGGTGGGATTAGGTCTTGAGGTCTAATCTTAATCGTAGATTTGGTATGTAGGATGGATGATCAGGATCGAGTCATTGGACTTGATCTTGGCTGTAGGATTAGTCTGAAGAACGAGTGGTCAGGATAGTGACAGGTGGCAGGGTTTAGGCCGTAGGATTTGATTTTAAGCAGGCAAATAAAAAAAATAGGAAAAATGCATAAAAATCTTTTAAAAATTTCTAGAAAAAATAAAAATTCAAAAAATGTAGAAAATGTCAAAAAAAAAAGGGGGGAAATCCTAGAAAAATTGAAAACAAACATTCTTAAAGTGCCCCAAAAAAAGGGAAATTTCTTTAAAAAGTCTTAGAAAATTCTAAAAATTTACAAAAAATTCAGAAATTTTCTAAAAAAGATTCAAAAAATTTCTCAAAAATTATGAAAATTAGGAAAAAAATCACATTCAACTAGTTGTACCCATTTTCACATTTTTAATCTCCCGAACCTTTGAAAATTACCATTTCACCCTTTTGGTCAATCTAACTCAAACCCTTTCAAATCACTCAATGAATCTAATTGACGTCTTTCCTAGGTTTCTAGGACTCCTCTAGGCCCAACTTGACTAGATTTAGCGTGATTTCTCCATGTATAATTTCCTTCGCTATGCACTTTCTTTATTGACTATAATTGGTAGGAAAGAAAATTCTCGTCTGCATGATCCCTTTAAATCTCTTAGGAATTACCGCACCCAATCCCGGCTGCATGAATTCCTTATAATAGAAAAATCACTCAACTAGGTATCGAAAGGGTGTCAATGGCAATATTGACGTAACTAAGTCTCTGAACCCAAAATCTCTGGTTTTTGTAGAATCGAGCGTTCCCTCCTAATCGCTCAATAGGATTTCCAATCATACCCTCCAAAAATGATTGGTGGCAACTTCAATTACACATACATGTTGACACCTGATTTTTAATCATTTTTTCTATTGCTAAAGTAATAAAAAAATCCATAAAAATTCATAAAATTGAAAAATCAACTTTGGGGACCTTAGCCAAGCCTAGGGAATCAATTTTGAACAAAAAACGATTTTTCATATTTTCAGTATTTTTACGTATTTTTTATTTATTTATTTTCGAAAATTAATAGAAAATCCATAAAAATTCATAAAATTGAAAAATCAACTTTGGAAACCTTAGGCAAGCCTAGGGAACCAATTTTGACCAAAAAATAATTTTTCATATTTTCGATATTTTTCGGTATTTTTATTTTCGAAAATTCATAAAACAAAAAATAAAGAAAAAATAAGAAAATTGCAAAATCAACTTTGGAAGCCTTGGCCAAGACTAGGCAACCATTTTTGAACAAAAAATAAATTTTCATATTTTTTATATATATTGTTTTAATTTTTTAAAAAAAAATACAAAAAGATAGTTAATATTTTTATTAACATTTGAGGCCAAAAAATACACAAAGATAGTTAATATTTTTATTTTAAATCTATTTTCATATTGGCCATCGCAAATTCAAAAAAATCCAATTCGAGTCACGTGTTCCTTCACGAGTATAATCTCGAATCGGGCCTAAAAAAATTTAATTTGAGTCAACTTATTTTTAATTTTCACTTTTTATGAGTTGTGACATTGTCTTCTAATATTTTAAATTTTCATCTTGGCCCAATTATACCCAGAATGACTTAATTTTGCAAAAGGGCTTTAATTAAATTCTGCATTATTTTCAGCGGCAAGAAATGAGCTTAAATTTGACATGTGGTAAATTTTGGTGTGTCAAAAATTGTGAGGAGATTTGGACTTAAAGAAATATATTTTTTCAGGGACTGAATTGTAAATACTTAAAATTCAAGGACTAGAATGCAAATACCTAACTCTTGAAGGATTATTTTACAAATAACAAAAAGAAGAGTTAGTGGATAAATTAGAATAGAGAAGGGAAGATGGAGAAGAGGAGATGAAGAAGAGAAGTTGGAGAAGAATGGATGGAGAAAATAAGATAAGAGTAGAGAAGGAAAGATGGAGATGAAGAAGAGTTAGGAGAGAAATTAGAATGGAAGATAAGAATAGAGAAGGGAAGATGGAGATGAAGAAGAGTTAGTGGAGAAATTAGAATGGGAGATAAATATGGAGAAGGGAAGATGAAGATGAAGAAGAGTTAGTGGAGAGATTAGAATGTGAGATAGAGATGGAGAATGGAAGATGAAAATGAAGAAGAGTTAGTGGAGAAATTAGAATGGGAGATAGAGTTAGTGGAAAAATTAGAATGGGAGATAGATGAGTAGATTATAAAAGGAGGAAGAAGTGAGCTTGAGAGGAGGAATTTTTTTTTTGAGAGAAAATTTTGGATGTTTGAGAGAGTTTTGGGAGATTGAAGAAAAATTTGAGAGAAAGAAAATACCAAAAGAGAGAGAATTTTGAAGATGATGGGAGTTTAAAGCTATGGGTTATCATCACAAATTCCTTCATCGATCAATATAAATCAAGAGTTCATCCTCGTCAACAAGCAAGCAAATTCGAGCTAAGTGTTTTTATTTATTCATTTATTTATGGTTTTACTCGCAAATTAGCACAAATTGTATACACTTTCTCCATCTCCTTTTTTTTCCATATTTTATGTGAGGAGAAGGATATCTCTACGTCAACAGCAAAAATCTCGTAGAGATGCAAAAATCGGCCCAGGCAAGCTCCTAAACTGTCCACCGATTTCTCAACTGATCTGTGACTAAAAGTCCCTCTTAATTCAAAAGAAACTCTCTATATTGGGAACATAGAGAACGAAAATCAATTATAGAAACCCCTCCCAGAAAATGGGAGATAAGTGCTCTTTTCATTCTTCTGATTTTAAGTGCAGATTAGCACATATTTTGTATACTGACACTTCACTCTATTTTTATGTAGAAAGCCGCAGCCCTACATTAACGGTCAATCCTATAGAAGCACAAAATCAGCTTGGAGGAGTCCTCAAGTGCGCACAAATTTCAAATTGTTGAATCAATTCGTTGTATTTCATTTTAAAGAATTCATACCCCAGAATGGAGAGAACAAAATCCATCCGCAATTTAAATACCTGCACCATAAATCCCAAATGGAAAAGCCAAGCCAATGCTTAGCCTCCCATTGGAGGTTTTTACTTACAGTAGTTAAATACCTACAACTTAAATACATGAACCTTAAATCCCAAAGAGAAGAGCCAAGCCAATGCTTAGCCTCCCATTGGAGGTTTTTACTTACAGTAGTTAAATACCTGCAACTTAAATACCTGTACCTTAAATCCCAAAGGGAAGAGCCAAGCCAATGCTTAGCCTCCCATTGGAGGTTTTTACTTACAGTAGTTAAATACCTGCAACTTAAATACATGTACCTTAAATCCCAAAGGGAAGAGCCAAGCCAATACTTAGCCTCCCATTGGAGGTTTTTACTTACAGTAGTTTAAATACTTGCAACTTAAATACCTGTACCTTAAATCCCAAAGGGAAGAGCCAAGTCAATGCTATGCCTCCCATTGAAGGTGTTTATTCACTGTCATGTACATCCTACAATTTAATTTTTGAATCATCAGACCCAAAAGATGAGTAGGTCGAAATACTGCACAGAAGTCGTTAACACACTCCCTCTTTCGGCTTCAGGGAATCTTTAACACTTAAAAAAATATAACAAATAAAAATATATACCATCCATGCATCCTATTTAAAAAGTGAAAACACAAAAGAAAATACCCTACTAGAGCCTTAGGAATAAACCAAGCCTGAGTTGCCGAATTAGGATATCCATGAAATTAAGGTACCGAAAGGGCATTAGTTTTAATTAACTAGTGTAACCAAGTCCCCGAGCTCATAATCTCTGGTTCGCAGGAATAAATTAGTTCTCCCGCTAATTTATTTAGGTTTCTAATCGACCTACCAAGAACGATTAGTGGCGACTCCAAATTTCAAAATCATTTAAACAAAAACAAAAGTTGCGATTTGGTAGGGCTTGGGAGGGTCCGCGTTAGGTTAGTCAAATCTAATTAACCTAATAATCCGTTAATCCCTTTAAAATTTAAAATTTTTTTTAGAGGGTCGCGACAATACACCAATGTACATGTTACCGACCACACTAAGGTCAAACCCGATATACCCGTCGTGACTTGGTATAGGCCTAGGAGGGCCCGAGTGATGCCCCAATCTCTTGAAAAATGGGCCTAGGAATCCATTAGCCCTTTCGCCCTCTCTTAAGGGTCAAGTCACGATATCCTTCTGTCATGCTTAGAAGATATTATACATATATTTTTTTTCTTTGTTTATTCTACTGATGCATATCCGCATGTGAATATCTCATTTACATTGCCATCTTCCTTGTTTTAAAATAACTCTCTCGCATGAGAGCTCTCTCCTTCTCATCTTAGAGATTTTCTCTACCTCATGAATAGCAAACCCTAATGTCATCCTGTTATCTTTGTATCCAAAATCCACTCAATGTATACAATACAGAATAAACCTACCCCCAAACCCATACACCTTGACCCCATTAACCCTAGATTTATCATGCCATCACCCTGCAACCTCCATCCATAGGTTTTGATTCTCTGGTTTTCTGGATCTAGGATCAACATTGCGCTTCCCCAAAGTGGTCAGCGACTCAGTTTTTCTCTACCTGTAGGAAGACTGCTATAGATCAACAAAGATGATGAGGGACAAAGATCACGAAATGCGTGTGGCCTCTCTATGCAGACGCTAGGTCACCTCTGGCCAAAAACAAAAGTAGAAATCATGGATGAGATTGTTACAAAAGAGAGTTTGGAGGAAGAAGAATGCACAGCTTTTGGCCACCTTCTTAATAGCCCTCTGATCAATTTTCAAGCATTTCAAACTACCATGAAGAGAGCTTGGAAACCAAAAAGGTAGAATGTTCTCATTTGGAAATAGGCCTATTTTATTTTGTATTTGACAATGTAGAGAAGAAAAATAAGGTTTTAGAAATAGGACCTTGGTCATTTTCAAGACATTTGCTGATTTTGAAACCTTGGGAGCCGAGCACTCTATCTCAATTTATACCTTTCGATCATTGTGCCTTTTGGATGCATATAATACGGCTATATGTAGAAGGAAGAAAGGAGGACGTTATAACCAGTATTGCTGAAAAGGTGGGTAGGGTAGAAAACATTAAAATAGAATCAAAGGGTTTCGCTAGGCTGTCTATCTGTAAGGCCAAAGTGAATCTTAATCTAAACTCCTCGTTTGAATCTGGATTAATTTATAGTTTCAAAGACAAGGAAATTTGGCTAGATTTTTGGTACGAAAGACTACCAACCTATTGTACTCTCACAGAAAAATGGGTCACTATGCTCAGAGTTGCCCAATCATTTCATATGTTGAAGAGGTATTTGTAGACAATGAGAACCAGGTCTACGGGTCATGGTTGAGATTTGAGATGAAAATATACAGCCCTTTCTGGCAATCCTATTATGAAGCTGATTTAGAGGGACAAACGGAGGAGGAAACCATACCAGAAACACCAGAAAACTCAGTCAAACCTGACCTTTTGCAGGGAATGGAGAAGAAGAGGGAGAAAGGGGACTGCTCAAAAGAAGAGAAAGGGAAAAGAAAGATGAGTGAGTTAGAAATTAATATCTTGGAAGGGAAAATCCTGGAAACTCCTCCTATAGCAGCTAGAACTATACCCTTATTATTAGAACTCCCTTCATTCCAACAAGACAGCAATGCTCTGAGTATGAGTCAGAAGAAAACAAAACTCAAAGTGACTAAAAGAGGAAGGAAGAGTATGAACAGTGATGTTGTTAATATGCAATCTATGTTATTGGATGAAACTAGTTTATTAGGCACCCATGTTAATTCTGTGTAGGAATCAACAATATGGGCTTTGATGGCTTGCCCTAATTTAGTGTTCTTGTGTAAAACAAAAAATAGAGAAAATGTGGTCCTAAGGGTGAAAAAGAGACTCTTGATGCAAAAACACTTTGCAGTAAATCCTACGGTGATTGGAGGTAGATTGGTTCTTTTTTTGGAAGGAGGAAGGTAAAGTCTTGATCTACGCAAATATGGAACACTTTATTGATTTGAAATACATAGATCCCACCATGAAAATCGCATTTAGAGTTACCTTTGTCTATACACCAGCAACATATAAGGAGAGAATCATCATGTGAGACAAAATTAGACAACTCAGATTTATGAGTAACCTTCTATGGGTCTGGATTGGAGAGTTTAATGCGACTCTCTATCATTGGGAAAAAGTAGGAAGAAGAGACTCTGATCACTATCAGATGCAAACTTTTAAAGAACTGCTTGATTCTTGTGGTATGATGGATTTGGAAAGCAAATGATGTGCATTTACTTGGTCAAACAATAGAGAAGATGGGCATATTGTTAAAAAAAAAAAGACTCGACAGGGCTATGTACAACTCAGATTAGAGATTAACGTTCCCGCTAGCTGAAGCTTTTGCTCTACCTATAATTAGAGTCTGATCACAACCCAATAGTTCTATCCCTAGCTGAGAAAAGAAACAAAAGGAAAAAAAAACCTTTTAGATTTGAAGCTTTTTGAATGGAGAATGCAGAATGTGGGGGTATTATTAAAAATGCTTGAGAAAGTGCCGAGAAATATGATGGAGGGCTGGTCCCTAAAATGAAATATGTCTCTAGAGCTCTAGAATCTTGGAGCAAAAAAGGCTTTCCCAACTATCTAAAGTAGATAGTGGAATTGAAACAGGAACTAGAGGCTTTAACTAATGAGTCTCACCCCAATCAACACTTATCTAGTAGGAAAAGGGTCTTAGATATAGAATTAACTGGTTGAAATGGGGGGATAAAAACATTAAATTTTTTCATGCAACTACCATTTAGAGAAGATAGAGAAATAGAATTTCTATGCTGAAAATGGTGGACCAGGGTATTTGGGCTAAAGATCCATCACAATTGAAAGATATAACAACTAGTTTTTTTAAAAAAAAGTTTGTATTACTCTGGGGGAGCTAGAAACTTCCACCCAATTCTTAGCCAATGCCCTCCTACTGTGTCAAACTAGATGAACGCTAGACTATCGGTTCCAGTGTCTCTTGAAGAAGTCCACCAAGCCACATTCGAGATGGGATCTTCAAAAGCTCTAGGTCCCGACAGGCTTAATGGTATGTTTTTTCAACAGAACTAGGATAGCATGAAAATGAGTATTTTTGAGGAGATTAAAAAAAATTTTGAGACAAATATCTTGCATCCAGATCTGAACAAAACCCGCATCATCTTAATACCAAAAGTTAAAAACCCCGAGAGGTTGGACCAATTTAGGCCAATCAGTCTGTGTAATTTTGTGTACCAAAAGTTAAACAGTGGCTATCTAACCTCATTGCTAAAGAACAAAGTGCTTTTTGGGGGGAAAGACAAATCCAAGATAATATTCTAGTAGTTCAAGAGGTTTTACATCAAATGAGAACTAGGAAATAGAAGGAAAGATTTCAAATTATCCTTAAGCTCGATATGAAGAAAGCATACGATAGAGTGGAGTGGGATTTTCTAAAAGCTTGCTTACTAAATATGGAATTTTGTTCCTTTTGGGTAGACAGGGTTATGATATGCATCACAATGGCAACCTTAAGTGTTAGGTTTAACGGCAAACCCTTGCCGTTCTTTAAACCACCAATAGGAATTCGTTAGGGGGACCCAATTGTCGCGACCCTCTAAAAAAAATTACTTTAAAGGGTTAACGGATTATTAGGTTAATTAAATTTGACTAACCTAACGCGGACCCTCCCAAACCCTACCGAATCGTGACTTTGGATTTTTATTTTAAATGATTTTGAAATTTGGAGTCGCCACTAATCATTCTTGGTAGGTTGATTAGGAACCTAAATAAATTAGCGGGAGAACTAATTTATTCCTGCGAACCAGAGATTATGAGCTCGGGGACTTGGTTACACAAGTTAATTAAAACTAATGCCCTTTCGGTACCTTAATTTCATGGATATCCTAATTCGGCAACTCAGGCTTAGTTTATTCCTAAGGCTCTAGTAGGGTATTCTCTTTTGTGTTTTCACTTTTTAAATAGGATGCATGGATGGTATATATTTTTATTTGTTATATTTTTTAAGTGTTAAAGATTCCCTGAAGCCGAAAGAGGGAGTGTGTTAACGACTTCTGTGCAGTATTACGACCTACTCATCTTTTGGGTCTGATGATTCAAAAATTAAATCATAAGAAGTATATGACAGTGAATAAACACCTCCAATGGGAGGCCTAGCATTGGCTTGACTCTTCCCTTTGGGATTTAAGGTACAGGTATTTAAGCTGCAGGTATTTAAACTACTGTAAGAAAAAACCTCCAATGGGAGGCTAAGCATTGGCTTGGCTCTTCCCTTTGGGATTTAAGGTACATGTATTTAAGTTGCAGGTATTTAACTACTGTAAGTAAAAACCTCCAATGGGAGGCTAAGCATTGGCTTGGCTCTTCCCTTTGGGATTTAAGGTACATGTATTTAAGTTGTAGGTATTTAACTACTGTAAGTAAAAACCTCCAATGGGAGGCTAAGCATTGGCTTGGCTCTTCCCTTTGGGATTTAAGGTACAGGTATTTAAGTTGCAGGTATTTAACTACTGTAAGTAAAAACCTCCAATGGGAGGCTAAGCATTGGCTTGGCTCTTCCCTTTGGGATTTATGGTGCAAGAATTAAATTGCAGGAATTTATAGTATGAATGCGACATGTAGATATGGAAACATATGAGTATGACATGACATAATCGAAATTTAAATTGATTTATTTGGGCAATGAAATTCTCGAAGATTTTAATAGTTAGGATCGTTACCTGATTTAACAGATTTGATTGCCGAATTCGGATCTCGTGTCACCTTATAGATCAAGATTGCGGCTCGAACGATGGAGATGAACTTGTGACTTGCGTTGATCGGTAGAGGAATTGGTGATGGTAACACCTAGATTTAAACTCTCACCATCTTCAAGACTCTCTTTTGGAAAAAAGGATTCTCTCTCTTTTTTTTTATTTTTTTTCTTTCTCTCTAATTTCTTTCAATCTCTCAAAATTCTCTCAAGCATCCAAGATTTTCTCTCTAAAAATCTCCCTCCCAAGCTCACTTCTTCCTCCTTTTATAATGTACTCATCCATCTTCCATTCTAAATTTTCCACTAACTCTTCTTCATCTCATCTTCCCTTCTCTACTCTTATCTTATTTTCTTCATCTTCTCTTCTCCATCTCTTCTTCTTCAACTTCCCTTCTCTATCTCCTCTTCTCTATCTTCCCTTCTCCATCTCATCTTCTCCATCTTCCCTTCTCTATTCTAATTTCTCCACCAACTCTTCTTTTTGTTATTTACAAAATAATCCCTCAAGTGTTAGGTATTTGCATCCTAGTCCTTGAGATTTTAAGTATTTGCAATTTAGTCCATGAAAAAATTTATTTCTTTAAGTCCAAATCTCCTCACAATTTTTGACACACCAAAATTTACCACATGTCAAATTTAAGCTCATTTCTTGCCGCTGAAAATAATGCAGAATTTAATTAAAGCCCTTTTGCAAAATTGAGTCATTCTGGGTATAATTGAGCTAAGATGAAAATTTAAAATATTAGAAGACAATGTCACAACTCATAAAAAGTGAAAATTAAAAATAAGTTGACTTAAATTAAATTTTTTTATGCCCGATTCGAGATTATACTCGTGAAGGAACACGTGACTCGAATTGGATTTTTCTGAATTTGCGATGGCCAATATGAAAATAGATTTAAAATAAAAATATTAACTATCTTTGTGTATTTTTTTTGCCTCAAATGTTATTTTTCCAAAATTTTCAAGTATTTTTGTATTTTAAAAAAAATTAAAAATATATATATAATATGAAAATTTATTTTTTGTTCAAAAATGGTTGCCTAGGCTTGGCCAAGGCTTCCAAAGTTGATTTTGCAATTTTCTCATTTTTTCTTTATTTTTCATGAATTTTCGAAAATAAAAATACTGAAAATATGAAAAATCATTTTTTGGTCAAAATTAGTTCTCTAGGCTTGGCCAAGGTCCCCAAAGTTAATTTTTCAATTTTATGAATTTTTATGGATTTTTCAAAAAATAAAAATGCCGAAAAATACTGAAAATTTTTAAAAGAGAAAAGATGATTAAAAATCAGGTGTCAACACCAATCTCACCTTGTCTCTTCATTTTAATCTCTAATACCCTGTCTATGATGATGAGAAAAGCTATGGTGGATGGGAGCATCAGAGGAATCAAACTCAGAAGAGGCTGCCCAACTCTATCTCATCTACTCTTTGCACTCACGGGATCTGAGCGGTCGGGGGTACCTAAAATAGTTAATAAATATAAATACTAAATAATAAATTGAAATACTAAATTAAATATATATTCTATATATACAAAAATATATATCATAAAATAAAAAGAAATTTCAATATATAAATAAAAATAGGGATAAATAAAAATGAAAATTTTTGTTATTTACCCTAGAAATAGGCGGATTCTGACCTCGTGGGATTGCTCCCCTTCGATCCTCGCCTAAGCCATTGCTACTATTCTGTGTTTGGGTGCTGTTTCTGATTTTTTTGTTGTAATTAAGGCTCTGCCGTGTCTGTTTTCGATGTACTTTCGGGTCCTGTTCCCTTGTTACCCGCTGCACATTATCCCGTCAACCATGCACCCCATGCTACATTTGTGTCACTTTGGGTGGAGGGTTGTTTTGTACGGCCGTTGTGCTTCAATCTCTTTTGTATGCACATTTGCTTAGTTAATACAATTCTTAACCTTATAAAAAAATTATTTTGAATTTTCTTTTTTTATTAAAAATTCAATATTATTTGTATTGAAAATTAATTTAATTTATTTTTATTTTCTTAATTTACGAAGTTTATTATTCAAGAAAGTTAGTTTGAACCCCTCCCCAAAAAAAAATAATTTTTTTTTCTTTAGTTCCATTATTCCCTATTCTAGAAGGATCGTCTAGAATGTGAATTTTTTTTAAAATTTAAATGCATTCAAATAGAAAAGCTGAAATCGATGTTATGGGTTGAATTTTTTATTTCATTTGTCATCAAATGATACAAGTCTTTGATAATTAAAAAAAAAAACTACAATGCACTAATGATCAGAGGTCCTAGCACACGATCAACTTGCCTAAAATACCAAGTGAAAAATCTAAAAGTAACAACAGCCAAACGACCCCTGTTGACAAACAAGACAGTTGTATATACTTGACAAAAATAGTCAGCGAATCAGGGAAAACAACATCCTCATGCCAAGATCTAATATGAAACGGCACTCCATAGAAATGATTAAGTGGTACATCCATGACTAATGATATGAAATATTAGCAACAAGAATGAGCCATAACCGAGCAAATAAAATATCTAAACATTACAATATACGATTCAGATGCTACTCGACAACAATTTATCTGAGACATGCTTTTCTAATGGATGATGCCTAATAAGACACAATTTAATAGCTAACAAAACGTTCTTTCAAGTTTGATGAGGAAATATTTATGTATTTATTTATTTATTTATTTATTACTACTACAACAACTACTACAACAACAATAGCAACAAGAGCAACAATAACAACAACAACAATGACGACTTCCAGAGATTGAACCCCAATCGTCTACAGATATTTTCATTCCCCACACCACCCACCGAGGTGTTAGCGGCGTCAAATAATGCTCTTTATTTTTATCTATTTAACATGGTATGTAATTTTTATATTCTTGTAATCGCCATCCAAGAAGACCACAAAATACCAATCAAACATTCACAGAAATGAAAATCACATCACACGAAAAATGCTATGCACTCACGAACATGCAGATGATTTATCTTTTAGCCTTATTTCATTTCACATTCCATAATTCCGCTTGCGAAGATCCACGGATTCCTCTCGATCTGCACAATGGCACTACCAAGATTTTCACACTTGAGCATCTAAACTCCTAAGCTTCTCTGATCACACAGCAGAGGTTTCCCTTATACACGAAGGGACATCCCAAATATCTAGGGCTCCATTAGCACACTAGCCAATGGGAAATTTTAAGTCTTTTAACTCCATGGTCATGCATACATGTTATTTTGTGATGTGCAATATAAACTATCCACACATAATTCAATGATTCAATCACTACTCAGTAAGTGTAGGCGCACATTCTCATGATAAATCTGAAATTGTAGCAAAAGCAATTCAATTCAGCGCAAGGTAGATTTAAACTTAACCAAATTGCATTGGTTAAAATTATCAAATCAATTCCAAATATCAGGAAAATCCACATAATATTATTTCAATGTATGTTGAGCAACTTTCATTTGTAAATTTATCTCATTTGGTATATAAAATTAGATTTTTCCTTAAAATACTAAAATCACTCATAAATAGTCAGTATTGCACACTGATCAAAATTTTCACTTTTCACCGAGTAAAAACAATACTAAAATTCACGAAAAATTAAATTGTTGTACTTAAGACCTAGATCTACAACTTTCATAACATGCAAGGTCTTTGGTTGACTATATGAACTTAAAAAATTCTCAAGTTAATATATGTTATAGTTTAGGATATTGGCATCAACTTTCATGTTTTGACTTTAGTCATTTGGAGCTCACAAAATACGGTGTAAAAATAGCAAGGACAGGATGCCAGATGAAACTCAGATTCAGGACGCCTTCTAAAATCCACATGCATTGGCTATTTCTCACGCTTCTACAATACAATCTATCATGTGCAGACTCATTGACATAACATTACCTCAAATAAGTCATGATCTAGCAACATTAAACCTTATGGAAGTAATGAGAAGATGTGATACTTGCCTTAAAACCAAAACAAACCAAATCCCTTTGCAAGAACAACCCAAATCTCTTGCAACTTCTTGAGAGCTAGATGATAGCGTGTGTGAATTTTGAAAAATCGAAATGAGGGGGAGGGTGTGTTCGGAGGGAGGGGGAAAACACTTGAGTGTAAGCTTTGATGTGTCAAAAAAAAATCCCATTGGGTACCATGAGTGGTGTGAATAGTATATTTGGGGTAAATCATGAAGTTACTTGAATGCACTTGTGGGCACAATTCTCAAGGAATTTTTGGCCATACATGGGATGACATGACTATTTTGCCCTCATTAACATAGTTATACACATTAACCTTAGATTAAACTATAGTTTGCCCTATGATAAATTAGTATTTTCAGTTAGCATATAAAATTAGCATCATAATCACGTAGTTATTCACGTGACATATCTTAAACACTAACAAGTGGATTTAATCCTAATACGATTAAACTACGTTTTTGAAAATATCTCTTTAGAGGTCAAATTTACACTATAGTCCTTTAATTAACCTCTTGATAGCTAATATTTGATTTAATATCGCGATCACTCATATTCAATCAAGAAAAGTCCCAGTAGTCACATTTCTACTATGATTACTTGGTATGTCTCCCCTCAAGAAATTAAGCTTGCATTACCAATCCTCGATAATTGCAAACCCCAAGCTCGTCATAGCAACCACCGTCTCATCTATCATTGCCACCACCCCCGCCACCATCACTGGCACCAGCAGCAGCACAGTTGTTCATTCACTCGATACCTCCCATTACATTACAGTCATTTGGTAGAATGGGTTTAATATTGAATCTCACATGATTCAGTTTACGTCTAGGAATCAAGTTCATGCGCCCGTTTCGTCCAAGAAAAATTTGGATAGGCATTAGGTAAGAGAGGAACTCCACAAAATATTTGGAAGTAGTTCGGCTAGATAGGTATTGGGCACTCCAAGCTTTCTTGACTAAGAAATAATTGCTAGTCCAGGGAGGATCCATCCTCTCAACTCGAATTGAGATTGTCTTTCCCATTTCATCACTGCAAATCAACCCGCCGCTTGAGATCCTCTAGCCCAAGAAGTCTGACATAATCAAGAAGGAATTATATGACTTCCTATTGCTGAGGAAGCACTACTTTTTCGAGTTTTGGAAGCTCCCATCTCCCAAGCTAAATTTGGAAGCTCTTCTCGCTCAATCTAGGTCTAGATCTAGAAGCTCCTTAGAAGTGTTTATGAACTCATCCAATCTCTCTTGATATAGATTCAGATCTGAGAGCTTGTTCAACCTATTTTTGGTGCCTCTATGCGCCGATGATATTGAGGAGACTAAACTTAGGTGCACATCTCCCACTTGGCAGACCATAGCTATCAGAGAAGGGATTATGGTGGTGCTCATCACCAAAGACGATATGAGATTCGTTTCATTGGCTGCCGATGAGAGTGTGCTTATCATAGCAACTTGTGCTTTGTTATTTTACTTTACTGTTTGGAATTTGCTTTGTTTTGAATATCTCATGCATAGGTTTTCTAAGATATTCATCCAATATCTACAAAACCTAACTGTACTCACTAGCTACAAAAGACCCATGATGAAACTATAAAAAGATAGCCTCCAAGATACCGCCAATTACTTTCAAGAACCCACACCAATAGCTCAATCACTCCAGTAGAAGGGGTCGCAGCGATCAGGATGCTCAGCCTCAAGCTCATGTTGGCCATTAATTCAAAAAAAACTATCAAAAAAATTCTGAATTTATTGCATTTGTGTCAATTAGTCCTAAACCTTTTAATTTGGTCAATTAATCCTAAACTTTTTAAATATTTGTTAATTTAGTTCTAAATTTTTCAACCGTACTAATTTTGTCCTAAAACTTTTAATTAGTTGTTAATTTAGTAATAAATATTTTGATGATTTGCCAATTTTGACTAGAAGTTGCTATGTGGACTATTTTATTAAAGTTTTGTAAAATTTTCTTCTTCTTGTTTTCCTTCTTTTCTTCTTTCCTTTTCTTTTTTTTTTTTTTCTCCTTAACTTAGGCAAGCAAGGACGTCGACCAATCCTCCTTGACCACAAGTGAGGGCTGAAGACCCTCACATGGCCACGCCAAGTTCAGAAAAAGGAAATAACAAATATTAATAACAAATTCATAAAATTTAAAGAATCGTCTATGTTAGTGCTGGTTATGTCATATAAGACAGCGCTGACTAGATCGCCACGCCAATGATATTGTGATTAAAATTGGCTAGAATGACTAAATTGGCAAATCTTAAAAAAGGTTTAGGACTAAATTAGCAAATCGTCAAAATTTTTAGCACTAAATTAGCGTAATTAAAATGTTTATGACTAGATTGAAAAATCATCAAAAGGTTAAGGACTAAATTAGTCAAATTAAAATGTTTAGAACTAAATTGGCATAATTATAATATGTTTACTTTTTTTTTGGTAATTTTCCTGCTATTATGAACCCCATTTAACATTCCAAAGAGAGAGACCCAAGCAAAATGAAGGGCATCTTACATTGGCGCCTTCTTGGCTACTGATTGTTTCATCAAGACTGCAACGAGGGTGGTCTAGTTACCTCGAGTTTCAGTATCTTCTAACAAGGGTAGGGTCCTATTCTTTGCTTTCGAAGTCGATTGGGTCGACAGGACCGTAACGTCGTACGTTGATTTCACGTGATTCCTGGCCATGACTTGACCACGGAGCCGGCCGAAGACCGAGGCATGACCTGGCCCATGTCTTGGCCACTGACCCGCCACCGGGGAAGAATCCATCAGGAACTACCATCATTACCAGGACTATGAAAACGCAATTGTAGTCCTGCTTGTCATCTTAGCAACAGCATGTATCCATCGGAGTCTGCGACCGTCGTTAAGAACCAGCATTGAATCGGGAATCATCTCTAATTTTCCCTCGAGCTGATTGTCGTTTTAAGTTATCATCATCCTCAGTTGGTGCCCGGAGATTCTCAAGCGATATCATCGGCGCAACGAACGGACCGTAAAATCTTACATTCAGTTTGGCATGGTTCTTGCATAGGTCGGCCACGGCTTGGCCGCGATCGGAAAAGGATCCGCCATGAACTACCAAACAAAGGACAGGCAACTCCATCATCACTACAAGTGCTACGAAAATGCGATTAGTCTAGCTAACCATCTTAACATCATCTATCCATCAAAAGCTGCAATGAGGTCGCATTATCTAATTAGAAAAGGAAATGAATCATAAGAATTAAGGGTGATCGACTCTAAGATGGGTAGTTCCCACTTTAAAATTGAGAATCGCTCGCTAGAGACTAATTCAGCAAAATGTAAACCATAAACCACTTGCTCGTTCCATGGATCCACTCGAGAATTGAATCACTGGTCTAGTCCGATTCCTAGTTGGTTCTCGATTATGGTCTTACCGAGCACCAACATCAATTAAAAAGTTAAGGGGGAGCGCTCAACTTGAGATTTTGACAATGCATTCTCCACGTTTACGGTCAGTATTCTTATCACATAAAAAAGTTAAGGACAATATATTTGAAGACGACGGTATTATTATCAACAATAGAGTTGAACATCGTGGAAAATACACCTTACCCTAAAAAAAACATCATGGAAAATACAATAGCTAGGTCTAGACTATATATATTTTTTTTTTATGGATAGGTTTGGACTCTTGACCCTTTGAGGAAGATAATTTCAATTAAAAGAATATAAATTTATATTATATAAAGAGATCGATTCGATTGGAATGATTAAATAGTTTCCATCCAAAACTGCGAATTGAATAGGTATCTATCGATTTTAGAAAATTGAAAATCAAGAACCGAACCGGTACCGCCAGTTTCATCCAAAATCACATAGTTGGGTATGGTCCAATTCGATTTGCTCACCCCCTGATACGAGCTCATGATTTCATTCTGACTTCACCGGAGCCCGCCATCTTGAGCGGCGCCCGTCCTGGGCAATGTAAAAGAGAGCGTGAGGGGCAAAAGGAAAAAGAAAGGAATTGCAAATCGAGATGACATCCTCGTTGATAAATTTCGATGTCGCAAATGACCACGACTTTATGGTCCCCCAATTATACAACAAATGAACATATCCCAAACAATAGGACACTACAGATACATCAAGAAGCAGATCAAATGCCTTCTTCAGAGTATCACAAATGCAAACGTCACAACTGAGGCATCATGGTCATCATCATCATCACCATCACCTGTACGTCACTTCCGGAGATGGGAAGAGCCGTTTCGCTAGCCACTGAATCGGCCTGAGCAGCTGCGCCCTCTTCTTGCGCCAGAACCAGATGGCCGCATTGTATTGCTCGTTGCGGATTTTGCGCGTGGCTGCCCTCCAGTCGTACTTCTCCATCTCCTCGCGAGCAGCCTTACCAATGGTTTCTCTCAACTCGTGGTTATGCAGAAGAGGCTCGAGTTTGCTCATGCAGTCATCTAGATCTCCGGGATTGAAGAGGAAACTGGTTTTCCCATCCTGCTCTGGAGGGATGATGTCCGGTACCCCTCCAGCGCGAGCCGCCACCACTGGAATGCCCGAGGACATGGCCTCCAGAACGACGAGGCCAAGTGTCTCGGATTCTGAAGGCATCAAGAATACGTCGCCACTCGCATACGCCTGGGACAGCTCTTCACCTTGTAGCATCCCAGTGAATACTGCAGGCATCCCGGAGAATATCCTTTCCAGTTCCTCCCTGCCAGAAAGTAGCCAATATGTCTTTTCAGGATTCTAACTTATTTCCACCTACAATTAGGTGACATCGCAGGAAAAAAAATAATGGCAGAGTATTGAATCTTGAAATTCAGTTACCTGTAGGGTCCATCACCAATGAATGCAATCCGTGCATTGGGGAGCCTATCCATCACGCTGCCATATACCAGAGTAAAGAATTCTAAGGCTTTAAAAACTCCGTGAAAAGGGAAGAGCGGGAACAGCAGCTAGTTTTGGCTAGAAAATATGTAGGAGTTTCACAAATGTACTCTTCCAAGAAAGACATTAAAGTTGGTCCTTAGATATACACAAAATTCCATATTTTGAGCTTAACTATTGTTAGAGTAATTAAATATTAAACCACGCCTTCATCCAATAGCTTAAGCTTTTGGAACAGTTGGCAGTGGTCCCACAAAATCTCACATGGTATCAGAGCAGGAGGTCCTGAGTTCAAATCCTTCCAGGCCCCTATTTGCCTCACCAATAATATATGTCCACGCTTAGTACTAGGCAAAAAGACCAGACTAAGCGTGAGGGGGAGTGTTAGAGTAATTAAATATTAAACCACGCCTTCATCCAATAGCTTAAGCTTTTGGAACAGTTGGCAGTGGTCCCACAAAATCTCACAACTATTAATACAAGAAGAGAACTGTAAGGACTAGACAGTAATCACCTGATTACAGGTTAATATCCAGTATGATTTCCTGAGGTGACTTTTTTCTACAAATGCAGTAAAACAAAGAGGTACCTTTTAAGAAAATCCAAGCTCTTCTCAACCCCAAGTCTTCCAACATGAACTATCAATGGTTTCTCAGGTTCACCATTGCTGATCACAGATATGCCAGAATGAGATATACACCCAAATCACATCACTGAAATGCAGAGGGGAAAAAGAAGTTCGACGCCAACCTCAGTCTATATCGCATTTCTTGAGAACGGAAACGAGGGTTGAAGCTTTCAGAATCGACACCCTTATTCCAAAGGCGGATCTTGTTTGCTAAATAATAGCATAATAAAACAAGATCAGTCTATCACGCCATTGCAATGCGACATTCAAAAACTTTAATTTAACAAAAAAGAAAAAAATGAATTCAGTGGCTATCAACAAGCAGGTTTTGCCTCGCAGAGTTTTTAAGTCCTTGTGAAGAGTTAATTTACTTTACCCACCTGTTGTGACTCTGTAGGCTTGGAGTTCCTTCCCTAATGCAGCCGATGGCACCAAAGTCAGATCAGCAGCTCTGTGAAGAAATTCTACCGAGGAAAAAGAAAAGGAAGAAAGTCACACAAACAATTAAGGAAAAGCACCTAGAGATTCGTTTAAACAGGCATCCTTGGATTCTCACTTATTATCAGCCACATGGGTTGCACCAGCCAACTAAACGTGTACCTTGGTATGTAACTGCAAAGTGCAAAAAAGAGAAGAATCAAATTCTGGTCTTTCCCAGTGAAAAATAAATAAATAACTAGACACCTAGTTATTTAAAGTTCACTCTTGAAACATTAATCAAAACAGGAACAAATATTGGAACATACTTAGAAGTTGAACATAACTAATATTCCAGTACAAACATTAGGAAATGGAGGAAATCAAAGACAGGTTCAACTTACACTGGGACATGAGTATGGTAAGACATAACTATGGGAACACATAACATTTTTGCAATGGCAAGCGCACCAAAAACCTGCAACATGGTGCATAAGTTATTTCTTTAAGTTCCTCAATCTATGAGCCAACAAATCAACAGAGGCCAACCACTTACCATTATACCAGGTGACGATGCATGGATTATGTCAGGCTTGAACTTCGCAACCTCCGAAATTATTCTAGGACTGAGGGCCAGGGAGAGAGGAACCTTCTGATACCACGGACAAGGAAAGCTGTGAAGAGAGGATCAAAGACACAACATACTTAGTTAGAGAAACTGGAAATGGATAAAAGAGAACAAGATTGTATGAAAAATTCTTCAAAGCAGGGATACCAATATAAAAGATTTTTTTTTTTTTGTGCACTTTTTCCAAATAACACTACCGTATTATAAAGTAGCCAAAGGGACTTTTGCACAAAAGCCTGTTCACCAACATCTCCAATTTACAGGTTCTCTACATTGGATGGTGTTGAGCAGTTATCAACCAGAATTTGACAATTTATAGAGATTTGCTGCTCTATCTAGATTCAAGAGAACCTGAACAAAAGCAACAAAGAGGCGTTGATGGAAATGGTATGTGTTACAGCAATGGCGTTCCCTTTTTCCATTTATTCTCTATTAAATTAGAGATGTTCCCAATTCCTAAAAGCTTCTTAACTGTTCCCCATCAGGATTATGAGACAACATACATTTAAAGAATCCAGAGTGCTATCAGTTTTACAACTTTAGGCCTTCTACTTGATTGGTGAGGTGAATAACTCAGAGGCAGCGAAAAACCTAGACAATGCATTTCAGTAAAGACACAGATGATGATGACATATTTCAATTGTAAGAAATCACATGAAGTTAGAAAACTTATACAACCTCCGTGATCCGATCAACTTAGCCCCATAAAATTCATCAGGTACTCCTTCATGTGTAGTCACAACCATCACCTACAATGCCATCATTAAGAAATATCTATCAGATACGAAACTGAAGAAATAAAGAAAGACAAATATAACCTGCATGGATACTACGAATTGCATGTTTAAAGAAGTGACAAGTCTTTCATGTGAAAGGACCGTCTGAGAAGCGGGTCTGTTTGGAGAGGATTCTACATTTAACTTCTTACATTTGTAATTCTTGTGGCTCTCATATTTTGACTTCTATTTAACTCAGAACACCATAAACCTTTCAAAAAATTCAAACGCTAGATTTTTCTTATAGCTTTCTCAAACGAGAAATGAGCTTTTCCGCCTTCAAAATTTGAGGGAAAAGTGATAAGTATAGTAATAAGTAGTTTTCCTATGCTTCCAAATTCTAGCCTACATGTAAGTAACTGACGATAATTACTAAACCCCAACCCAACTGAAGCACCATCTATTGCTACCATCTCTTTCAGCTAGCAGTCCAGATTAGCATCAGTTCTTCCTTCAGTGTAATGCCACTATAGTTTTGCTGCCACAGGCCAACCCAGTAAACACATGGGAATGTAGAAGCGCATGAACTTACCTCATCTCCCATTTCACGCAAATACTTGATGAAATTCTGGAACCGATTCTTATAGCCTGATACATAGCTGTGAAAGCAAAAACATGAGAAACATACTCATGAGTTTCATTCTGTTTGATGGACGTAAAGATCATTTCTTAGACTTGGAAAGATGTATTTCATAATCCGCTATCAGAACACATGAAGCATAATTTTCATCCAATAGATTATGTCAACTAGTACCTCAACGGTTCATCCTATTGAAGCACGAGATAACATGAACCTGCGTACGCTGAGGCATACATATACCTGACTAAAAGCTTATGGAGACAAGAATTTAACAAAGGCATGCTTAATCACACAGTCACATATCACTTCCAAGGAACTGTAAGTATGGCTTATAGATTGCCCATCCACAATGATCAATCGCAGCCCAACGTATGTATAGCCAAAAAAAACAATAGTGAAACTCTAAAATTCAGGACAAAACAATTGAATGCTTGCAAGGCCAATCCAGTTCAATGGGGGAAAAACTATGTACTAATCACAATTACGCAAAGAAAACTCTTCCAAGATGAAAATCACGTCGGTAGAAAAATCAGCCTATCTTAGAGAAACCGCCAAGCCAAACAACACGTCACACCAGACAGCAGCTGGAATCTCGCCATAAAATACTCTCACAATGCTGATAACAGGACAAGCAAAAGCACTACTTCGTTCCTAAGAACACCTGAAATCACCGAAGCTCCAGACACGTCCCAAAGGAGAAAGAAAGGAAAGAAAGAAACACATCATCGCAGACGGAAAGAAATTGAACCCACGATCGACACATCTCAACCAAAAGTAACCGCCTTTTCACCCGACACTTCCATGGAAAGGCCCCAACCCACCTCGTCATTTCATCAAACGACGGAAGACGGTCAGAACCCACAAGTCAAGAAACCGACCCGCACAACAGCAAGAATCAAGAGATGACTCACGCGAAGGGAGAAGGCTCGACGAAGAGAGCAATCCGACGAGGCCTCGAGCTGTTCTCGGCATCGAGCAAAGGAGGGGGACCCTCTTCCTCCTCCTCCTCCTCCTCCTCCTCCTCCTTCCTGAGCTCGCTGATGGTCATCTTGACAAGAACCGCTCTCCTCCTCCGCCTGCTGCCGCTGCTGCCCGCCCAACTTCTGGGTCTCGCGGGCCGAGCGAACAGGCTAATGGGTCCGGATCCGGAAGAGCAAGAGAGGGGGCGGGGCCGCCTCGCGGGAGGGACGGAGCAAGAAGAAGGGCCGGAACAGGAGCAGGAGCAGAAGCAGGAGCAGGCACAGGGGCGGGCGATGCGGGGAGGGAGGGAGGGAGGAGAGAGAGCGCGGTATATGGAGAGAGAAGGGGACATAGTTTGTGGGTTATATAATGGGGGAGAGAGGGAGAGAGAGCGAAGGTTTGGGGAGAGGGATTAAATTTGGGAAGGTGGCAGGGGCTGAGTTTGGAAGAGAGAGAAAACATGGAGGAATCTGAGAGTCTTGACGAGACGACGACTCTCTTTCCATCTCTCTCTCCTGTCGATTGGATCGAATGGATATTCCTTTGTTCCGCAGTGGGTATCGTTTCGGAAGATGTGTTAGCATATGCGAATGGCACCCCTTCTTCTTCTTCTTCTTCTTTTCCTTATGTTCCTTAGTTTTTTTTTTTTTTTGAGAAAATTTTCAAAAAAAACCTCAAGTCCTCTTTTTCAAATAAGAATTTGAAATATACTATGTCACTTTATTTTAAATAAGAATCTGAAGTGTCATCATTATCTCAAAAGGGAGCTTGACCTTATTGACCAGCCAAATTTTCCGATTGATTAAAAGCATTTTTATCAAAATGTAATTTTAACATGATTTCACTAGCTAAATTAAATCAAAAAAGCAAAAAAGTAAAAGGTGAAAAGAAGGACGAAGGAGTACACACGCGGGAGTGCAGCTCGTTCACGCCTATGGCCACCACCCCAATGCCAGTGGGGTCGCCGCCACCTCGTTGTTGCCCCACAGTCGTTGGGGCGATGTTGTCTGTGTTTTCTTTTTTCTTTTTTTTTTCAATTTTATCTTTTAAAATGTTTTGAAAAAATCGAAAAGGGAAAATAAATAATAAAATAATAAAAGTTTAAATGACTAGAATATCCCTATTAATTGATGAGTCAAGTCCTTTTTTGAGACTAGCAAGGTCACTTCATGCCCTTACTTGAAATAATATCCACTTCATACTCTTATTTGAGATAATGAGGGCACTGTAGGGCTTTATTTGAAATAATGTCAATTTCAAACCTTTATTTGAGAAAATAAAAACACTTTGGGCTTTTTTTGAAATTTTCCCGCTCTTGTTAGTACCCTTGGGACTTTTATGACATCATAATCATTTTTGTTAGTGTGATTCCAAAGATGGATTTTTTTAAGGGCGAACCAAGGTTTGGATTTTCGACTCGACCTACCCAATTAATTAATGGATTCGTGTCGTCCGGCATTTGTCGAGTGAGTATCCTCTGTCCACGAGATAAAGAGATTGCTCTTTTACAAAAGAGGTGATGAGTCGATCGCAAAGTCTAACACGAGCTTCATTGCATCTTCAATCCGACTCGAGACAACAAAGTCATGCCGCATGAGGTGAAGAGAAAATAGTTATTGTCGATGTCTTTTTTGGGTCGGGTCTAGATCGTTCGCTTCAAATCGAAGGGGACAATAAGAAATGATTTTCTTGCATTAATATCAAGTGCCATACTAATCTATCGTAGACGATCCAAGAGAAGTCATTTGTGTGCAAATAGTTCAGTGATTTTCTTATGTTAATATGAAGTGTCATACTAATTATTTTTTTAAAAAAAGTACCATTACATCATCCATTGTACGAGATCTAAAATAGTTCATTCATGTGCAAATTATATTTTTGAGGAGCCATATCTTTCGTGGGTTCGGTCCAAAGAGAAAAATGATTGAAATAAACCCGAAACATCGCGTTTATAAGATTACATAATTTCTGTAGGTTAAAAAAGGGAGTTAATATCATGAAAAATAAATGATTTTTATTTCTTTTTTTTTTTTGGAAAAGAAAGATATTTAATAATGCACAGCGCAGTAATTGAATCCTCGCGTGAGAATAAACCAACCCCACGTGGTAGTAAGGTCGGCCTCCTCCTCAATTGACAACACTGGTTGTTTTGTTATATCTCCTTTCGTGTCTTGATTTGGACAACTTGTCGCATTGCGTCTACGTTCTTTATTGGGTCCCACAACGTGATATTTTAAATTATAATCTCAAAATATTCAAATGTTTTCATCAAAATTACAAGTAATTCCTTTTCATGGTTCTACAAATTTGGCTTCTTTCGTCAAATTCATGACGTAAATCCATGTTTTATTTGGGCTAATGCGGGAGAAAATCTCAGATCGACACACTCGGCACCACGTTTATCCTGAACTAATTCTCGCATCATGGAAAATACCAAACTGGTCGCATTTATCTCCAAACTAGCTTTCACGTCAAAAAATCCCAAGCCGACACACCCCCTGGTGCATCTGTCCTAAAAACAATTTTCTAGTCGCAAAAAAGAAGAGTGCAGGGGCTTGGAGGAATTTTCCGAATAAACCTTAGCTGATGAGATTTGAATTTTTTTTCAAGGCAAATATCTGTTCAGGATCAACGTAAGACAAGTATATCAGCTTGGAATTTTTCACGACACGAGAATTAGTTCTGAAGTAGATTTGGCACGAATGTACCTATTTGAGATATTGGGTGGGTCTTGCTTTGTTCTCTTTTTTTTTTTGTCCTATTTTTATCTCTTATCTTTTTGATTTTTGTCATCACTCTTTGCAGAGTGTTCGAAAAATCGAATCTCGCACGTATCACACTAACATCCCCATCTCTTTAATTTTTTTTTTATCAGTAAGGCCACATGTCTATCGACATATTGGGTAGGCCAGATTAACTTGCTCCCCCCCCCCCTCCCTTCCCGCCCTCTCTCTTCTCCTTTATTAGATCAACGTGAAACACGAATGTACCAATTTAGAATTTTTCGTGACCTCGAAGGTGCGTACGATACCAGCCCGCCCCTCGCGGGTAAAATTATGATTGGTGGGGGCGTGTCGGACCATGCGGTAAAGTCACTGTCCCCCAATTTGCCTTTGTCTCTGCCAGGACAATGCCACGTGCATCCTCCAAAAATATCTGGTCATGAAATTTGCCCCTTGTGGGACCCAAACCCCTCGATTTCCTCCATGACCCTCCAAAAATTGGCAGTTGACGTTATTTTTAGACCATACGATATGATAGCTTCCACTCTTTAGTCTCTTTTTATTTATTTAATTATTTAATAATTTTATACCTTCTTTTCCTTTTCTTTTCTTTTTTTTTAAGCGTTTGCGTGCACAAACTTTTGCCCGAGTAATCTGTATATACGTTCGAAATACGGTATTCATCGCGTTCATAATAAGTGCTGACCGTTGACCACGCAGCCGAATTTTTTTAAAAAATTTCATTTATTTTTATGTTTGAATGAATTTTTTATCCAGGTCGGAAAAAATAAAAGGCGGAGAAAATGAAAAATGAGAAAAGGAAAAATTCCGTAATCGCCCCCCTCGCGCCCCCTCAAATTATAAAAAGATAGCAAGACAAAGGGGAGTTGAAGAATATATTTAGGATGTGTTTGCTTCTCACGATGATTTGAAAAATATTCTTTTCTAAAAAAAATTTCGCTTGTATCACTTAAAAAAAATGGTTACGAAAAATATGTTCATCGTTCAATAATACATTTAGACATAAATTATTATCAATACCGAAAATATTTCTCATTAACTAATTATTTCAAGCCATGCAAGAGATTGTTTTTAAAAAAAAACAAATTACTTTCCATCAAATTGTTCATATCCTGAAGATCCAAAATTGACGAGCCAATTATTGCAGTCACACAATTTGGCCAGATATTCGCTTAAGAGATGACTCGAACTTGCCACGATTGCGAAATCTCCTTGAAAATACATAATTTTGTTGCTGAAATGGGTAACCTCGACATGGGTTGATCTTGTCCCGCACGGGTTGACTGACCAGTGTTTGTCCAATAAACCACGCGATTCGATTTGATTTGGATGAATTTCCAAAGGAAGGATTTCTTTCTTTTCTTTTCTTTGCTTGCACTTGTTTGATCTAATATTCAACGTAGGTCAAAGGCTTCTCCATATTCTGAAGGAACCAATAAAAGTCCCTTCTCTCTCTCTCTCTCCCTCTCCCTATGAAGTTGTTTATAACTTCATACAAGCAATGTCCACGAAGTGATGGCATTATCTTCATAAATTATGTTAGTAATATATTTCAAAAAAAAAAATCTTTTCAAAAAACAATTCCGGATAATCGTCAAAAAGTTCTAAATCTATTGGACAACGGCTAATTAAGTCTCAAATTTTTTAAATTTGAACATTTTAGTCCTAGTATTTTTACGATCTTCCAATGTGGTCCTCCAAGCCATCTTCTTTTTTGCCAACATGAATTATAGCTGTTCTACTGGCATGGTCGGGACGGATGTGGACAATTTTTACAATTTCTTTATTTATTTCCTTTTTCCCCTTTTTTCTCCACCAGTCTTAGGGGCCTTGGTAATGGCCGACTAGGGTCACTAACCATAGGCAAGGGCTGACAAATCTAAGCGAGAAGAGGGCATTGTGGCCCTCTCTTGTGGTTGACGGGAATGCGCAAAAGAATCCGGAACTATCCGAAGCACTCAGAACAGTTCCGAATCAGCGGTTCCATATTTGAGGCGTAGAATTTCCCACCCAGACTAGACTGGTACATACATGAATTCAATCTTAGCTCTATCTCAAAGTTAGACTCTCACACGTAGAGCCATCTGTTGGGAAAACCCTTCATGATGTTTTGCAAATGACAAAAAAACAAAGACTACTTATATATATATATATATTGATCAAGTAGTACCAGGTGATGTGTACACAAGCCATAGTGTCAATGGTATCTTGATCAGCATCTAGTGTGATGTTGTGGTCCATCGCAATCGGGAATGCTCTGTCGAGATGTAAGGATCACGATAGATATCTAATGGCGGTGTTCCAAATTCCGTACCGGTTCCATCTAGAACCTAAAATCTACTTGTTAGAACAAGTCTTTTACTTTTTTATTTTTTGGAACATGGAACCTACCCCGCATATCTCGAAACCTAGATCATGTCACAAGTTTGAAGGTCAATTCTAAGATCTTCTCAGGTTCCACGTATAATTTTAATTTAACCATGGTAGTGAATCATCACTTTTAATGAATATCACTTGCTACTACAATTCACTGACCACAACTCATATTTATACACATGAATGAATATGAAACATTTATAAAGTAAAAGATTTAATCGTAGATATTACAAGAAATAGAAGCTCAGACTAACGGCTTCAAATTACACAATCATCATTGAATGCCTTGGAATATCGCAGAATTGTACAAAAATATGTACCAACAAAAACACAAAAACTTGTTATAGGTTCTAAGTTTCACTTACCTTGACAGTGAAACCTATCCATCGGAATGGGGTCCCCAATTTTTGGAACTTAAAATCTATTATGCATACCTTGAAATCAAGAATCGAACAGGTTCCCACTAGTCTGGTTCTAGGTTCAACCTTGAAACTATTCTCACCCCTAGTGAACTAGGTATTTGGTGTGGAGATGTCTAAAAACCGGAAGATCTTGGTTGAAGGTGACCAAGATGAGAAAAAGGGGGATGTTCGTTATGGCTTGGAAGGATCTGGGTGAATAGTTGGATAGACCTTAATAATAATGAACAAGCCTCATATGTTAATGTTCTTTGAGGCTTGGAAGGACTGCATTTGTGAAGGTGAACAACTTGGTAGAATCATGATTTATCAACATACATGGAAAGACCCGAAGATAGAAAAGCAGATCGCCATCGAGATAGCAAATTATTAGCTAGAGTAGTTCTTTTAGATGAGGTGAAAAGAGAATGGCAATGCTTATAGTCCAAAGAATACAGTGAAGATGAGGAATCTACAATGATGCCAATGTCCTTGATGGTCTTTGAATGTTGACTTGGCTGTTTAGTGAAGACAACGAGGTGGTGGCTGTGTTGATGTCCTTGGAAATTTTTGGAAGCTGATCAAGCCAAAAGGATCATTGAAAAATTGATTGCAAGTCATTCGACATGAGCTGGTTGGTGGGTAGCGTCAACAAACTACTTATAATATGTACTTCAGATTATATGGGTAAGGGGTAGTGCAGGTATCAAGTCCTAGAAGGTACTGACCATATGTTCATCTAATGGGAACGTTGATTAAGATAAATATAGCGATTACAAAGGCTGGAGTTAACCAGCAAGAGTGTATAGTGTATTTGACAAGTAATTCAAAGTGATGATATCAACATCGAAAATAGTGACAAAGTTTTATAATCATCATTGAAGATAATAAATGTGCTGGAGTAAGTAGAGCTAAATCTTAATCATTTACTAGAGAAGATATGATGATATCTATCCACTTGATTATTATGGTATTGATAAGGAAGAGCTATAAATATGGAAAAAAAGAAACTTGGTCATATTAGCATGAACAAATTGCTAAATTATCTACTAAGGATCTAGTGCGTGGATTGCCTAAGCTAAGATATGAATATCTAAAATGTGAATGTATGCTAATTGGGAAAGCAAGATCTCTCTCACATGCTACTGCAACTAATCTAGTCTCACAAGATGTGTTCAACTAACAAGGAACAAAAGCCTTGATGACAAAAGAAAATCCCCATCACGATGATAGAGAGAGGCAACAATGAAGGAAGCGTCACTACCACTAGTGAAAAACATGCATTAGCATCATTGGTGATCTCAACACCAAGAGGATGGTCAAACTTAAAATTTGCAAAGAAGATTATCAAGAAAATGATACTATGGATGACATCCAAAAATTGGGTAAATATGCATCTTGAGTTTTTCCTACTTAGACAAGTTGATCATGAAGATGGCAAAGCACTACTTGAGGAACAACTCAAGGAAGGATTCAAAGAGGAAAGAAAGAAGAAAGCAAAAGCTCCAAAAGATCACATTTTTAGGGGGAGCTAATTTTGCCCAAAGGTAAAGCTAATAGTAAATGTACTAACGTGCACTTTCACGAAGAAATCTAGGAAATCAAAGTTTCCATCAACAATTGGTACCACCAAAATTTGGTATCGATATACATGAACTTTTTTCCTAAGATAAATAAAAGCAAAGATCAAGTATGGGCAAATCTTGATATATTTTAGTTGATTATGGCTCAAATATTGATTATCATTATAAGGATGGAAGAAAAAGTGAATGTTTTTCCCCCAAAAAAAAAAAAGTGAATGAATCGGTAGAACTTGCTAAGAAGCAAGCTAGTTCACCTTCTATGTCTCTTACTTTTTGTGAATCTCTTGTTGATATTAACGATCATTTATATCAAGATAAGTGTTCAGGATCTGTGTAGATGATGATTATATACTAATGATGGTATCTACTGTGACGATGAAACTTAGACAAGGGGAAAAACGTTGGTCTTATCAAAAGTTCATATCAATTTTTTGCCATGTTGTCTCTCAATGCTTGTCTTTGAAAAGAATGCAACTAATTTAATGCTTTTATCCATTATCTCTTCTATGTAATCATTAATGCTGAGTGTCTCAATTATATTTTGATGACTATCATATCTGGAGATACTATTTTAGCCATTCCTTGATGACTACCATAATTGGAGATACCGACATCTACTTGTACGAATTGTTGATATTATCTGAGCGGATCTTTATATTTCCTTTGTAACATAATGCTTTTTACGATGAAAAGGGATTAGAAATAAAATTTGGTTCATACATGTTTGTTGATGCATGTGATTTTTTATCTACCAAACACAGGCTTCATTACACATCTTTTTAATTCGCCTAAGCATGTTGAAGAGGGAGAGAGGTTTATTTGTGTTGAAATGAGATGAATTACATATATATCTTTAGTACATTTTTTTTATTATGACAAAAAGGTGGGCGGTTTGTTGGAATGTGCATATGTGTTTAGAGAAGTATAGGTTCACATGATAAGTGTTCATTCTTATTGTAAACTCATGTGACTAAGCGACTTTCGTAGAAGCATGAGATCTTGTTAATTCCTATTATTTGCTCATAATGTTTCCAATTGTTGTCTCATGTTTATATTCATTGAATAATTTGATTAGAGATTGCATGATATGCTTGCTATGCCCTACACTAAATCTCACATTTGGCAAGATAAACAAAAGTGTTTTACTTTTCATGAAAACAAATTTACTACTTTTATTATGTATTAAGACATCTAAGTATTTCGAGAATATTTTGTCATCATAAAAAAAAAGGTGAGATTGTTGGGGAAAAAAACCCTTATGATGTTTTGAAGATGACAAAGACAATTAAAGGTTACTAATTTATGTATTGGTCAAGTAGTACTAGGTGATATATACACAAGCGGCAATGTAAATGATGGCTTAATCATCATGTGATGTGATGCTGTGTGCTCTGTCACAATTGAGAATGCTCTACCGATATGGAGGGTCATAACAGATATCTGAGATGAACAAAATATTTAGTGTGGAGATGTCTATAAATTGGAAGGATATCTACAAAGGTAGATAGGATGAAAGGACCTTGATCGATTGTGAACAAGCCAAGAAGAATGAGAATGTCTGTGATGGCTTGGAAGGACCAAGATGACCAAGACAAAGTGAACAGTTGGATAGACCTTAGTGATAGTGAACCAGCCTAAAATGTTAATGTCCGTTGAGGCTTGGAAGGACTGCACTTGTGAAGGTGAACAGCTTGTTAGAATCATAATCACCAATTTGCTTGGAAACACTAGAAGATAGAAGAGTGGATCGCCATCGGGACAATAGATTTTTGGCTGGAGTTGTTCTTTCAAATGAGGTGGAAAGACAGTTTCAATGCCGATGGTCAAACAGTAAAGTGAAGACGAGGAATCTATAGTAATGCTAATGTCCTTAAATGTCTTTGGATGCTGACTCGACCATTTGAGGAGTCAATGGGTGTGTTGATGTCCTTAGAGGTCTTTGGAAGCCGATGGAGTCAAAATGATCATCGGAAGATTGATTGCAAGTCATTCTACACGAGTTCACCGGTGGGCAGCATGAAAAGTTTACCGATAATTTGCGCTCCAAATTACATGGGTAAGGAGTAATGCAAATATCAAATCCTAAAGGTACTGACCATATGCTTAGCTAATGGGAACGTTGATCAAGATGAATATAGTCATCACAAAAGTTTTGAGTTTGCATCAAGAGCATTGGAGATGTTTGTCTGATTTTGAATATCCTACCTTGAGTTCACCTCTCTCTTGCAATTGTAGCTATTAACCAGTCAACATCAATCGCTTTGCTCGATTTTATTCTATTAAGATAGATAACTAGAATGACCTCTTCTCTGATAATACTGAAATCGAGCGTGTTTTAAGCTGTATGTTTGATTTCGAATATCCTACCTTAATAGTTTGAGTCTGGTTGTGAATCTGGGTTTGCAATATGTCTATAGTCTGTTCCTTAATCGATTACATGTAGCATGTTTGATAGAATGCCTCTTAGAACACAAATGAAAAATGGTTCGATGGCTTGTAGGGATTGTCGTTACTTGGACCCCCTCGGGAAACCAATTCCATGCAAGATCATAGAGATTGTAAACTAGTTGCATGTTTCCCGTCTCTATTTTATGGAACTAGTCCTTAGTGGGCAGTTCGCACTCTAAAATCGATCACCCCTTGTGGCTGGTGACCCGATAGAGAAACATGAAAAGAAAGGAAAGAAAAGATTCAAATTCTTTTTAAAAATGCAAAAAAAAAAATCCACGTCAGTACCAATCGTGTCATGTCGAACGATCGATACTGACTTGATCGTCATGTTTGCGATTTTCTACCAAAATTAGGCAAAAGTTCTACAGATGAAAATCATCAAAAATATTTGGAACTAAATGGAGTAAATAGAAAATTTTAAGATAGAATTAACCAGATGCACAATTGATTTAAGCCTCTTTGGACAATTTTCTTAAACAACTCCAATGCACACCAAGCAATCACGGAACGACGGTCACCTTCATATCCAATCACGTGTAAATAAGAATAATCACAACCCATTTTTAAGGGACGCATGATATATTTCAGGTTTCCTCTTCCATGTATTGGACAAATCAGAACACACAGAACTATCTAACACGTGCAATAATAAAATCGGGGACATGAGAGTCCACATTGGGATGAGTGGTGATTGCTTAAGGGCATGAAGAACTGTTTCGAGACTTCGATATCATATTGGAAAGTTTAATATGAAAGTTTAAATTATTAAGTGAAAGAAGAACATATGTGAATGCCTATTGCGATATTATGTATATTATATCAAACATCGACGTATTGACCCCATGATGTTCAATATCGAGAAAAATGACTCGTACCGAAAGAAGAGGAAAAGGTCACCCGATGCATGCACCTTTATACTCGTGTCCTTATCTAACCAATGGAATATTTGACGATGCCATGTCGATCTTGTAATCGGCATCTCAAAGACAAAAGCATCGAAAAGCCTCATAAAGGTAAAGAAGAAGATGCTCTCTAAGATTATATTCTAATGCAGGATGCAATGTAAGAAATTCCCTGTGCGTCTAATTTTGACTAACTCTTCACCCCTTCATACATGAAACCTAATTGATTACGACCCCGTTTGTCTCGCAATTTTTATTTTATCCTTTTCACGACGAGAAAGCCCTCTTTTTTTTTTTTTCATATACTTCGACATAACGATTCATTTTGCGTCTATCTCCCCTAGTTTGGTCATGAGTTGGATAGCCACATATTCTCTAGGACGAAGAGATGCATCTAACGGAGGCAAATGTTGAGACTAATAAGAAACCCTTCTAATCTTATCGATCAAGCATGGCGTGATTGCCAACATCATGATTGGACACGATCTCCAGCGATCATCGCTGAGGCCCAAGTGACTGGTAGAAGCACATACAAAATTAATAAGGAAAAAAGAAAAAGGAAAGGAAATAAAAACGAAAAGAAAAACATTCGTTAAATTTATCGCAAAATTTAGAAAGATCGTCCATGTTAGCGCCAATCATGTTATGTAAGACAGACGGCCGCGTTGACTAGATTTCTCGTTAGCGATTGCCGGCCCAAAGTGACTAGAAGGTTTAGGACTACATTGAAATCATTAGGATATAATTGACCGATTTAGGACTTTTAAGATATTTTTCCTCTAGCTAGTAATCTCATGGATCAAATATAATGTGATCCCAACATTGATTAGTTTTTTTTTTTTCCTTTTGACTTTTTGCATTTGGTGATGCAAAGTATGGACACACGGGTCCGTCTTTCGGTCGATAGGACAACCTAATAGAGTTGGGTACCTCCTTTTGATCCATGCCAAGAATTATTTAGTAATCGTTCGAATAAGAATCTATTGCAAAGACGCATCATTGCCTTTTTCTCTCCACTATTGCCTACCCAACTTTTTACAAATAGGAAAAGGCTAACTAAAAGTCGACCCACAAAAAAAAAGGTAAATGATGATAATTAGGAATATATTCCTACATTGTTGGTCCTCCCTCTTAACTTTTTTTTTTAATTGGGGTCAGTCCTCCGTCAAATTGAAACATAAGATCTTGCAAGCGTGCGTCACCTACCCTAACATGGATTCACCAATCCATGTGAGGCCCAAAAGTGAAATAATACAATTTAGACTATGATTTGTTTATTAATTGGGTCCCACACCCAAAATTAGTATGATTTGTTCTATAAATTGGGTCCCACGCCTCAATTTGGTCTATAAATTGGGTCCCATGCCTGACAACTTATCTCATTTTTTTTAAACAAAAATATCATCAGCGAAGACGATACAATAACTCATTTTTTTTAAACAAAAAGATGTCGTGATTCCAATACAAGTTTTTCCTCCTGGCTTCACACTCCAAACTGAGTATTAAAGAACTCGAAAGTATCCATCTTACTGATGATGCTAAACTTAGCCAACTATCGCCACCATAAGAGAAGTCAGACCATAATAATATGAAAATTATATGTTATCTTAGTATATTCCAACATCGTTCAATAGGGCAAGTGTCGAGACTATCAATCATTAGGGTTTTGAAACCCGAACGTCAGCTTCATTTAAGGTATTTATCTAACTCTAAGTGAAGACCTTACGCGCATCGCACTGCTCATGCCTTGAAAGCTGGAAAAAACCCCCTTAGCTATATCCAAAAAAGGGCCTCCAAATCAAATGGCCGGGTCATCGGTTTGGAGAAGACATAAAGAGTGTCTGCAAATATCTTTTCATGGAAGATAGCGAGAAACACGTGGAAAACCTGGTTAAATTTGAAATTGGCCCGTCTCATATCGAGCATCACGATCATGTACTTTAGCGTTTGTTTCGTGGGCATTTCTCTCGCGATGAAATATCATCGCCGAGAGTCGTTCTTTGGCTTCTGATTAAGAAAAGACTTGACAATACGGACTTGATAGCGTAACCAAACATTAACTGAATATGCTTGATTTTTGCAGAAGGGTTTCCTGATTGATGATTGACGATGTTCATAGTGGTCTTATGGCGACTGCCTTCCGATGGTTTCCGGTGGTTCCACCTTCTCGTGTAACTTCCATCAATTGCCTCCACATTCTTACTTTCCCCCGCAAATCTCGCACCCATCTTCTCAAACGGTTGCCCTTGCTGTATGTGAATTGGTCCGTGATATTCTTTCTGGCAGCAATGGTTGTTTCCCGATCTTGCTTCCAAATGGCAATTGTTCCTTCCAACAATGTGTGCCCTTGACCATTACTGGCTTGTCGATTTTATGTTTCAAAATGGCATTTCAATATCCCTCTAATAAATATTCGTCATCGATGCTCATAACTCGGCTACCAAATCAAATCAAATGGCCGTATCATTTCATTTCTCTAATAAAAACCTTAATCAGGTGCACTGCATTGCTCATCCCTTGAAAGCTGGAAAAACCCTAGCTCTATCCAAAGGGCAGTGTCATCGGGTTTTGAGAAGGCATAAAGCGTAGGGGTGTTGTTCAAAGAAATTATGAATCACCCAGAGCCGGACCAGCCTAAAACCAGTGGTTTCTAAAGGAACCAAGTCGATTCCCAATTCTAAGTTTTTTGGAGCCGATGGGTGCCGGTCCAAATTCCGATTTCAAGTGTGGAATCGCCCACCGGGACGGGATCGATAATATATAGTATTTATTATTTAATTTATAAGCTTTAAAAAAATCAAATTCTTAAATTCTTAATTTAAACTCGTCTCAAACCCTCACTTTCACCTTGGTCTCTCCATCTCCGTCTCTTGGCTCATGGCCTCAATTCTCAACGCCTATTGACTCATGGCCACACCTCTAGCTTTTCATCAACCTCCCTTTCTCACTCTCAATCATCTCCATTTGCTAGGTGGAACCAACGGCCAGTTCTCAGTTTCAGTTTTTTGGAACTAACCTTTAGTGGGTGCAGTTCTTGATTCTAGGGTGAGAACCATCCATTCGGACCATGCTCACCACCAAAAAAGAGTGTCTGCAAATATCTTTTCAAGGAAGATAGTGAGAAACACATGGAAAATCCTATCCACTTTGAAACTATCCCGTCTCATATCAAGCATCACAGTTTTGTCAGGAAAATTATCAGAAAAATCCTAAATCCATTGTAATTATACCAGTTCAATCCTAAACCTTTTACATTTGAGCTAGTTCATCCATCTAGCCAACTCTGGCTGGCTGATGTTGACAAGATAAATTTTTTTATATTTATTTATTTATTTATTTATTTTCTTTTCCTTTTTTTTCCATTCTCCTTCTTCCTCCCGTCGGTCTCAGAATCAATGATTAGCCACTGGCGAGGGCAAGGTTGGTCCCACCCTCATCGGCCCTTGCCTTGGTTCGTCACCGAGAAAGAAGGAGAAGAAAAAGAAATAAAATAAAAAAATAAAAAATATATTAAAAAAAAGTTATTAAACATTGTCTACGCCAGTACCGGCTAGCCAAAGTTGGCCAAATGGACCGAATTGACCAAATACAAAAATTTTAGGACTGAATTGGTAAAAAATAAGTTTATGACTAAATTGACATAATTTCAATAGGTTTATGATTTTTTTTTTGTAATTTTTTGTGGTTTTGTCCTTTGGTTTACATGCAAGCACTTTTGTAAGAGGTTACCTATGTTGGTAGTGCTCTACTTGAGCATGCTTAACTTTAGAGTTCCAAAATAAAATATGCCGTTACATCCAAAAGGCACTTGTGTTATTCGAGACACGATTTTTCCTTATTTGGTGTATCATTCGGTTCATTCATGCCCTCCTCACAAGCCTAGAAACTTGCTAGGGGATAAGCCCTTTGGCCCAAGCAACCACTTCCCGCCCTCATTGAGTTGGGTTGATACAGAATCTCTCACCAGTAACAGCAGATTATCGTATGCGCATCAATTCCCCTTACTTTACTTTACTTTAGCGAAATGGCACAAAAGCGTCCATATTCCCACCACGTCAAAATCATATCTAGGCATCAATTCCATTTTCACATCTTCTTAAGGATGCGCAACTTTATCTTTTTGCTGCTTAAGATAGTTTCTTCCCACGTAAACACATGGATAGTCTCTAGATAGTCTCCATTTTTAACACCTCTGAACAGTTGCGAGGAAAGAGGATTACTTCTAACATCGACAGAACTAAGCCTGAAGAGTAAGTACATCGCAGTGAATTTTAGAAAAAAAATATCCCCACAAGATAGGACATTAAATCTTTCCATCTCTTGCAACTTGTTCTTGTTTCTAGCTATAAGCAATCCTAAAAGCCAAACCAGTTAATGTAGCTAACCAGCCAGTGACACCACAAAGATGCAGAGGAGTGTGCGACATTTAACCCAAACCTTGTACAAGATTCCTAAAGACAAGGCTCATATATTCCTGCAAGATTGCTCTAAATGGGTGTCCAGAAGCCCAATTTGTAATGTGCAGCCCATCAATGATTGACCCAATTGGATTTCATTGAGCTTAGCAAGCAAACATTTGTCGATCCATCGCCAAACACGTTTAAGGTGCTAGACCTGATAGACAGATTGAGGCATCTCTTGATTTGTGTTAAAACAAGGTCTTCCACGAATTTTGGATGAGTTACTTAGGACCAAAGTGTTGATGTTTAGAGTCAGAGAGAAAATAACGATAAGGCGTTTATGGTGGCTCAACCCGAATTAGAATTGTATGACATGTATTTATAGGAAGGATTAACTATAGTAAGGGAACATGAAACATTATTACATAACCCTCATAACACATATAAATTACACATTAATACAAAGAACTAAAAAGCACTACACTCTTTACTTTTTACTGGTTGAAAGAAAATTGTATTTATTGTTTAAAAGAATATATGAGAATTGCATAGATTTCGTAGCAAAGCAAATCAAAGAAGAGCAAAGCCAGCAGAATGCTACAAAACAAAGCGAAATTTAGATACCAAGGAGGATCAATAAGGTTAAGCACACACTCACTCCACTAGAACGAATCTGTCAAGCAAAATAATTGGTAGCTGATTTGTATATCTAATATTATCGCTAGTAATGAGCACAGGCAAGAAACTTATTCTTTAGTAATTACGACGCTGCCGGTTTCTAGTATTGGCCTAGATTCAACTTCTTCTGCACCATCGTCGTTGGGAGATTGATGTATGCTTGGGATGGGTGAATGTCATTTTGCGTAATGAAGAATCGAAGGCAAAATAGAGTGTTTGGAGGATGTATGTCAATGGATGATGCAAATGCAAGATAAATATGATCTACACCAAGGCATAAAAGAATGCGCTACCAGCTGACTATACAGATCACGATTGACGAAATTCACTACCAAGGCTTAGAGGACGAATACCCCACTAAGGATAACGGACTTCGGGATAGGAAAGCTCATCACCAAAACCTAAAGGATATCCACCAAGTAAGAACTTTTTGCCTCACCATTAAGGAGTAATCCACTCTTCAAGGATAAAGGAATTAGATAGGAGTTATCCACTCTCCAAAGATATTCACTCACATAGAGAGAAATCTCATGTAATTTTCATTCATCAAAATCATCTTTTCACAATTGAAATTTTGCCTTTTTTTTTATAGTGGGACTACTACATAGGAAATAGGCAGCACTTTAAAAACACATGGGAACTACCCAACTAATAAAGACATAAAAACTAGAAAACACATTAAAGTTCTAGGAACCAAAAAATACAATAAAACACCTAAAAACTTGAACTTTGACTTTTGAAACCTAAAACACAATTAAGACTCGTAAAACTAGGACTAAAGACACTTGACCAGAAGACAACCATGACTATGAACTAAGACTCTAAATTCATCCATTAGCATGAGTGTTGACACCTGGTTTTTAATTATCATTTCTTTTTAAAATTAATAGAAAATCTATTAAAATTCATAAAAATTAATAAATCAACTTTGGGGACCTTAGCTAAGTCTAGAAAATTAATTTTGACCAAAAAATGATTTTTCATATTTTCAGTATTTTTTAGTATTTTTATTTTCGAAAATTCATGAAAAATAAAGAAAAAATGAGAAAATTGAAAAATCAACTTTGGAAGCCTTGGCCAAGCCTAGGCAACCATTTTTGAACAAAAAATAAATTTTCATATTTTATCTATATATTTTTTAATTTTTTTAAAAACAAATACAAAAATACTTGAAAATTTTGGAAAAATAACATTTGAGGCCAAAAAAATACACAAAGATAGTTAACATTTTTATTTTAAATCTATTTTCATATTGGCCATCGTAAATTCAGAAAAATCCAATTCGAGTCACGTGTTCCTTCACCAGTATAATCTCGAATCGGGCCTAAAAAAATTTAATTTGAGTCAACTTATTTTTAATTTTCACTTTTTATGAGTTGTGACATTGTCTTCTAATATTTTAAATTTTCATCTTGGCCCAATTATACCAAGAATGACTCAATTTTGCAAAAGGGCTTTAATTAAATTCTGCATTATTTTCAGCGGCAAGAAATGAGCTTAAATTTGACATGTGGTAAATTTTGGTGTGTCAAAAATTGTGAGGAGATTTAAACTTAAAGAAATATATTTTTTCAGGGACTGAATTGTAAATACTTAAAATTCAAGCACTATAGTGCAAATACCTAACTCTTGAAGGATTATTTTACAAATAACAAAAAGAAGAGTTAGTGGATAAATTAGAATAGAGAAGGGAAGATGGAGAAGAGGAGATGAAGAAGAGAAGTTGGAGAAGAATGGATGGAGAAAATAAGATAAGAATAGAAAAGGGAAGATGGAGATGAAGAAGAGTTAGTAGAGAAATTAGAATGGAAGATAAGAATAGAGAAGGGAAGATGGAGATGAAGAAGAGTTAGTGGAGAAATTAGAATGGGAGATAAATATGGAGAAGGGAAGATGAAGATGAAGAAGAGTTAGTGGAGAGATTAGAATGTGAGATAGAGATGGAGAATGGAAGATGAAAATGAAGAAGAGATAGTGGAGAAATTAGAATGGGAGATAGAGTTAGTGGAAAAATTAGAATGTGAGATAGATGAATAGATTATAAAAGGAGGAAGAAGTGAGCTTGAGAGATGAACTTTTTTGGAGAGAAAATTTTGGATGTTTGAGAGAGTTTTGGGAGATTGAAGAAAAATTTGAGAGAAAGAAAATACCAAAAGAGAGAGAATTTTGAAGATGATGGGAGTTTAAAGCTAGGGGTTATCATCACAAATTCCTTCATCGATCAATATAAATCAAGAGTTCATCCTCGTCAACGAGCAAGCAAATTCGAGCTAAGTGTTTTTATTTATTCATTTATTTATGGTTTTACTCGCAAATTAGCACAAATTGTATACACTTTCTCCATCTCCCATTTTTTTCCCCATATTTTATGTCAGGAGAAGGATATCTCTACGTCAACAGCAAAAATCTCGTAGAGATGCAAAAATCGGCCCAGACAAGCTCCTAAGCTGTCCACCGATTTCTCAACTGATCTGTGACTAAAAGTCCCTCTTAATTCAAAAGAAACTCTCTATATTGGGAACATAGAGAGCGAAAATCAATTATAGAAATCCCTCCCAAAAAAATGGGAGATAAGTACTCTTTCCACTCTTCTGGTTTTAGGTGCAGATTAGCACATATTTTGTATACTGACACTTCACTCTATTTTATGTCAGGAAGCTGCAGCTTTATATCAATGGTCAACCCTATGGAAGCACAAAATCGACTTGGAGGAGTCCTCAAGCGCGCACAAATTTCAAATTGTTGAATCAATTCGTTATATTTCATTTTAAAGAATTCATACCCCAGAATGGAGAGGACAAAGTCCATCCGCAATTTAAATACCTGCACCATAAATCCCAAAGAGAAGAGCCAAGCCAATGCTTAGCTTCTCATTGGAGGTTTTTACTTACAATAGTTAAATACCTGCAACTTAAATACCTGCACCTTAAATCCCAAAGGGAAGAGCCAAGCCAATGCTTAGCCTCCCATTTGAGGTTTTTACTTACAGTAGTTAAATACCTGTAACTTAAATACCTGCACCTTAAATCCCAAAGGGAAGAGCCAAGCCAATACTTAGCCTCTCATTGGAGGTTTTTACTTACAGTAGTTAAATACCTGCAACTTAAATACATGTACCTTAAATCCCAAAGGGAAGAGCCAAGCCAATGCTTAGCCTCCCATTGGAGGTTTTTACTTACAGTAGTTAAATACCTGCAACTTAAATACCTGTACCTTAAATCCCAAAGGGAAGAGTCAAGCCAATGCTTAGCCTCCCATTGGAGGTTTTTACTTACAGTAGTTTAAATACTTGCAACTTAAATACCTGTACCTTAAATCCCAAAGGGAAGAGCCAAGCCAATGCTAGGCCTCTCATTGGAGGTGTTTATTCACTGTCATGTACTTCCTATAATTTAATTTTTGAATCATCAGACTCAAAAGATGAGTAGGTCGTAATACTGCACAGAAGTCGTTAACACACTCCCTCTTTCGGCTTCAGGGAATCTTTAACACTTAAAAAAATATAACAAATAAAAATATATACCATCCATGCATCCTATTTAAAAAGTGAAAACACAAAAGAGAATACCCTACTAGAGCCTTAGGAGCCTGAGTTGCCGAATTAGGATATCCATGAAATTAAGGTACCGAAAGGGCATTAGTTTTAATTAACTAGTGTAACCAAGTCCCCGAGCTCATAATCTCTGGTTCGCAGGAATAAATTAGTTCTCCCGCTAATTTATTTAGGTTTCTAATCGACCTACCAAGAACGATTAGTGGCGACTTCAAATTTCAAAATCATTTAAACAAAAACCAAAGTTGCGATTCGGTAGGGCTTGGGAGGGTCCGCGTTAGGTTAGTCAAATCTAATTAACCTAATAATCCGTTAACCCCTTTTGAAGATAAAATTTTTTAGAAGGTCGCGACAATGAGCAGCTCAGATTGCGTATGGTAACGTTTCCATTTTTGGAATAATTCTTGAAATTTATTTTTTTTTCTATTTCTATTTCCGGCAATGATTTTTAGGGATAGCAACGCGTTAGGTAACTGCAAAAAAAAATTATGTTTCCAAAACAAAAGAAGAACAGAAACGCATTTGATAACATCGCTTCACAAGTTAATAAAGCGTGTCGATCTGAGCAACTTCAGGTAAAAAATCAAATAGCGCGAGCTACCTGAGACTTGGTATCGGTGTAATATTTCGCAATCAATGCGGCTTACGTGAGGTCCATCTCAACGAACTAAAATTAACCCTAGCCGTATAGACCCATCATTACTTTCTGTATTTCCAATTATGTCCTAAAAGAAGCTCAAGAGCCACACAAGTCTGGAAATCCTTAACCGCAACTTTCGCTCGAATATTCCTCCACAAATCCTCCCATTAAACCATTTCCTTTAATCCTCACCTGCTGCTCCTATGTATCCCATTGACGGCTCGATTAAGGTGACGACGACGACTCGCCACAGCACTGTGCACTCAAGATCAATCCGAAAGTGAGCGGAACCGACGGAGGTTTGAGCATTCGTGACTCGGGCTCTAAGCTGTTGCGATGGTGGATTTTGCTAGATCGAAACGTGGCAGTGACCTGCTCGACGACAAGGACAAGGCCAAGGCTCGGATTGTCCGCGCTGATCTTCGCCGCCTCAACTCCGACAGCTGCAGGAGCAAGCATGACAGTGAGGATGACTCCCCCTGCCTCTCCGACCACATTGACGTCAACTCCAATGGCCATTTCGTGATCGTGTGGCAAGTGCGAGGTCAACCCCTGCCACCACCGCCCAGATCTAAGCGAGCTCACACAAGCTCGCTTGCAATGTCGAGTGCCAGTCGGTTACTAAGAAGAGAAAGAAGAAGAGGAGGAACCGGCAGAAACTCATTGGAGGAGTAGAGGCGTCGACTGGTCAAGGAGCACATAAGGAGAGGAGGGAGGAGCTATCTGTGCAAGAACAAAAGAGAGAGTGTGTGTTCAAGAAAGTGTTCGTAATTATTTCAAAAAAATATTTCAAATGTATTTGTAAAAAGTGTCCCTGAAACACAAAAGGAATTTTATTTTATTTCTTATTTTTGCTCAAAAAGTATTTCTATTTATTAAAAGCATTTTCGAAACACTTTAGGAATACTATTTTATTATACGCGTTTATAGAGCGTTACCATACGCAGCCTCAATAAACACTTCTCAATATCAACAAACAGCAAAGGAATTCTTTCAAAACAACCTCCCATTGATATGTTATTGATCCTGTTTAAAGATTTGCAATTATTCTTATGTATCGATAATTTAAACATAATTGATAAGGAAGAATCAACAATTCCTTAACAATAACTAGGTTGTTATTCCTCACTTCGACATCTTCATTCTTGATCCATCGAAGCAAGCTCTAACCAAAATCCACCTTTATTTGAATGAACATTGATTGAGTTGGATTATTGCAAAATAGCATTTGATGCATGGTGGTTGATTAGTAGACTTAGAATTGACAATAAACTTGTATATCTATATCTCAGTAGTCAATCACCAACCAAGAAATCAACAACTTGTCTACTGAAATGACTACTCCTTTGTAGAATCGATATCTTCAGCCAGGTTCAACTGAATCAAGAAGTACTCGAAATTGGTCTTTTCATGAAAAAATAAGGATTACGTCGGATCAATCGACAAGTTCAAAGTGGAGCTTGATAATTGATCAATATAGCCTAAAGCTGCCCCATCAAAGATAATTAAAACAGATTAAACAAACACAAATCTAACATTTAGAAGAGCAAATAGAGAGAAAGATAACAAGACTTTTCAATTCGCCGGGAACAATAAACGACGGCAATTACACATACTTTACTCTTTTTTTTTTGGTATTGAAGGCATCCGGGCTAACGTCCGTACGAATCACGCACCTCGACTAATCCAACGTTCGTATTTTACTTTAGTTGCTTCAATTTTAACTAATGACATCTTTCATGTTATGAAGAAGTCAGTTGTTAATTGTAATATAGATATATTTGAATTCTTTCATTTGGAGTATGTACCACTACATAAATCCATGTGAAAATTTTAAATAAGGGTTTGGAGTGTATTTATTTTCTCAAATAAAGGACAAAAGTAGCTAAATCATCTCAAATAAGGGTCTGAAGTGGTCATATTGTCTCATATAAGGACTTTTGGCCTACCGACGAGTACGTGACTATTCCAACCATCAAGAAAGGGGTTTTAGTAAAAAAAAAAATCTTTTGTTTCCCTTCTTTTTTCCTTTTTCTATTTTCCCCTCTTTCCTCCCTCGGCCGTTGCCAACCTCACCTGAGTCTAGCAACCTTTGTTGGCCATTGAAGAGGCCCAACAATGACCGATGGAGGGAAGAGGGAAAAAGAAAAAGAAAACAGAAAAAGAAAAGAAAAGAAAAGGAATATGAAGAAGAAAAAATAGAAAAGGGAAAATTTTCAAAAAATAAATAAAAGACAAAAATGTCTTTCAACCAGCAAAGTTAGGCCCTTCTTTGAAACTGGTATAGTCATTTCATACCCTTATTTGAAACAAAATTCACTTTAAATTATTGTTTGAAAAAATGATGGCACTTTAGGTCTTTATTTGAAATTTTTTTCTGAATTTATTATTGGATTTTCAATAAAATAAAAATGGAAAGTAACAATAATTGTACTTTTCCTTTAAAAAAAATTATCATTGCATTGGATTTAGCATTATCCTCACATTTTTTTAAGGGATGAGCGTATCGAATGTTCTAAAACTTATCACAAAAATGCAATTGAGCTTTAAAATTTACAAAAAAATGCAATCAAATCATAAAACTTGTCAAATTAATGTAATTGGGTTCTTCCGTTTATTTTGCCTGACTTGGTTAACGAAAATTCTGACCCGGTTTTTTAATTATTTTCTCTCTACCACGCAGCAGTAATGTGGCTAAAATGACTTCATTTTGGTCCAAAATCGATCATTCCACACAAAATTAATTAATTTTTTTTATTAAACAATAAACTAACTAAAAAAAGGAGGGGAAAACCAGGCGAGGGTTGTGCTTTCTCACTTTTTTTTGTTTTGTTAAAAAAAATAGCAAATATTTAAAGAAATCTGATTGGGCCACTCATCAAGAACGTATGCAGATGTGCAGAAGGAATTAACAGTGCAAAAGGGCCACTTATCTGATCTGGGTGCACTTAAATGCTTCTTGCGACTCATGAGAGAACTTTGGATCCCACCAATATCAATTCTCCGACCGTCCCATCTCCATTATGTTTCTCTGGCCCATTGTTACGATCGCAAGATCTCGCTCTTCCAATGGTCTGTCTTCTTCTGGTTAGCTAAGCCTTCCTCCAAAATCTTTGGGATTTCTTATATTTGGATGTCACTTTAATGCGTTTTTGTATAAGGACTCAGTAAATTTCACTCAAATAGGAGGTATATTTAGACAACCCCCCCCCCCAAAAAAAAAAAGAATTAAAGAGGTGGAAAAAAGAAAAAAGGAGAAAAAACAGAGACTTTTCATGGCAATAGGAGTTGTGGTGGAACACCACCATAATAAAGGGGGTTGGTTTCCTCCATCGTCATCAACAGTTCATTTCGCGCTGTGCACGGAACTCTGAACCGCTCGTGTAGCATTGTCTGGCTGCCGCATGTCTCGTGCACGGGGAACTTCCGGCTGCCACAGGTTCGGCCAACTTTTGACCTTGCGGGGGGGTGGTGTGCAGTAACTACCAACTACGGCTTAAATCGAATATCCCTTAGCGGGGTAATGTCCCAAAGGACTCCGTCGGTGCTGATCTGCCCGTCATCCCCCCCTTTTCATTCGCAAAAACAAATGAGTCGTGGCGTGCCGTGAAAGTGGGTCACAAATTAAGCAATAAATCTCTCACTGACTCGTTCAATTGCAGACTCGCGACTGGTCCACACTCAGCGATCACAAGGCTCTGCAAATTTCCCGAGTGCTTTTTGCTGGATGCAGCTTCAATAAAAGCTTTGGCAGACTGGCAATCACTGGAAATGCTGAACCAACATTAACTGTCCAAATATAAAAAGCCAACAAGAATGTCCCGTTCGAAAGTTTCTGTTGGTTTTTTAATTGAAATTAATTGCGCCCATGAAGAGGAAAAATCGAAGTTGCTTTTGTTATGTGGTATCACTTACCATATAGAGAAAGATTAAAAAAAAAAGGCTGGTCTTATTGATCGCAATAATGAGCGATTTGATTCCAAAGAGGAGAAGACTATATATATATTATCTTCATTAGAGCGTACGTTCACAAGGCTTACACCTTCCCTTCTGAAAAAGAATTCTCTCGAAGAACAAGCAATCATTGGATCCGAATTCTTTCTCGTTTGTTTTTGGGGCTTTTAATCTGTGCCTTATTTGATTAGTGATGCAAGTTACATTCATGGTCTTGTCGATCTATGGTGTCCGCTATGTGTTAGATATGAATTAGTGATCATGTGTTTTTTCGTTTCAGTTTCAATGTGGGCGAGTTGCACTTTTTTTTTGTGTCTCTTATACTAGATAAGAAGGATGTCCAAAACATTACTATTCATAATTTCCTTTTCTATTTCCGATAAATTATCTAATCTATGTAGAATTTTGGTAAATCTGTTTGTATATTTTTCCAATTTTTTCCAAGCCGAATTCCCTCCATTTCTTGTCACAATTTCCCTTAACCTATTTGCCAATCCAAACTTGCCGACATAACATTTAAAGATATGCCTTAAATTCACTTGAAATTTTTTGCATAAAACCCGACTCAACTCGACTTGGCTCACCAATAAATTAAAAAATCCCAAATGACTCTGGCGTAAACGGCCAAAAAAAAAATCCCTTTAACAAATTATGCCTTGTATAAATTAAGTATATTTGCACTACTGGTTATTCTTCAACCCCTTAGCTACTATGGTAGGTCCAATGGCTGACTATGCACAACTACAAACCTAATGCACAAGAAATGGAATCAACTGTAAGGGGTCTTGCCCTTTATGTTCAATTCACCATCGCTCCATGTGATGACCAGAAGAAAATTGAAGGCCCTTCAGTTATGTTGATTTAATGCTAGATCCAAGATCTGAGCTGGTGAGGACCCATTTGTCCTGGATCGGAATGGGACCACATTGTAACCCATTTTGCCATTAAAGGGAAATGGAAATGATCCACAAGCAGACAAAGTTGCTGCTTGTGCCTATATGATTTCAAGAAATTGCAAAAGATGGACCCACGCTGCTTAATTCTAATTGAGGAGTTGCATGTGCTCGCACGTGTCAAAAGTTTTGAGGCCCTCATCAACTTTTAAGGGTTTAAGTTGTGGATGAACGCGTGACACGGCTTTTAAGTATTTGAACACTCCTCTCTCTCTCTTGTGTGTAAGCCGGACTTTGGTGTAAGACTAAAGCACGGGAATATAGATGCAGATGCAAATAAAGAATTTGGAAAGATTTAAATTTGGAACCTCCTGCTCTAATACCGTGTGAAAATATGGATACCACCGTCAACTGTTCAAAACGTTTAGATCGGTAAATGATTGGAGCGATTTCAACATTTAAATACTCTAGTATTACTTTGTATTACCATAGTCTCTAGCAAGAGAAAGGGACTCGAATAGGTCAACTGGGTTTAGACAAGAGAAAAGATTTTGTATCCAACAGTTTCGTATCTTGACAAGTTGAGTACCACGAGAATATATAAAATTTAGGAAAGATTGGATGTAGTCACACCGAATTTAAATGGGAATCTTGCTGTGAATAGAAGTTTATGACAAGGTCCATTTTTCTTTTTTGTGGAGAAAAGGTCCAATCTCAATTTGAGCAAGTTGTTGTCAGGCAGTTTATGTGCACACACTGCACCTTAATTAAGTCACTTCCCACCAAACAAATAGCAAGTCATTGCCGTGCATGAGCAATCACAAAAATTTCGTCTTGTTCGGTGGAACTACTAGTCAAGGCATAAGTAATGCATTTTCCGCATATGTGAAAACAAAAGACCAAAAAGAAAAAAAAATCCGGTTAGCATGACAATATCACAATCGAATCAAATGTGGATCCCTCCATAATTGCCATTGTCATTCATAACACTTGCGGAAGAAAATGCACCCTCATACTTTTACATTATTAGTTTCTCAACATCAATATCGACAGACCGTACGCCAATTTATTTCCCATATCATATTGAATAAAAAAAAGCGTCTTATATTTGTCTGGCCAACGTACTACATCATATTGACTATGCCCTTATTGCTTTTTCATTGGTTGTGTAACTCGTGTTCTTATTAAGCTTAAAACCAAGAAAATATGAAAGCAGATGGTAGAGTTAGTCCGTCATTCCATGTCAACCATAGAATCGATACATAAAGGATTTTTCTCCGCGGAAATAGGCATATAATTAAAATGACCTTGGTATAAAATAGGTGAAGTAATATACACGAGCGTGGAGCGACTTTTATGACAACCGTGAAATGGTCACTACAATTTCCTTTATTTGCCTTTTTTTCCATGGACTTCGATCATCCAAACACATGGAGAAAACAAGGTGCAAATCATGGGATTCTTTAATCCCCAATCCATCTCCAAATTTACTCATTGTTTTCCGGGCTTCTTCTCCTCATTCTCCTTCTTTTTCTCCTTCGACGGGACGCGGCCGTCGGTCCCGGCGAGCATGGCGTATTTGTCCTTCCTAGTGAAGTTCGTGCTCTCGAACCCTAACGTCCCCGCCAGGACCCTCTGTATGTAATTCGCCACCTCGATCGCCGACTTGCCGCCCGCACACGTGAGTTCCTTTGGTAGTTGGTTGAGGAACGTGATCTCGTAAGTCGGCATCGGGTTCATGAACACGAAGTACGGGTCGAAGAACTTGTGCCCCCTCACGGTGGTCCCGTGGAACACGGTCTGCTTCGCGTTGATCGCGATGGGGACGATCCGGTCAGTGAGCTCGGCAAAGAGCGCGCTGAACCGGAGCAGGAAGGGCTCGCGGCACGTGGTTCCCTCGGGGCAGATGATGAGGTCGCCCTCTTCGAGGAGGCGCCGGATGTTCTCAGCATCCTTGTCGCGCTCGCGGGTGAGCGCAACGGCCTTGATTGGGGAGATGATCTCGCTGAACTTACTGATGCTGTAGGTGACGCAGCTGATCTTGCGGCCGAGGACGACGGCGGTGACGATGGGGTCAAGGACCGTGCGGTGATTGCAGATGAAGAGGACGCCGGGGTGGCCCGGCTTGGGGGGCGGGGGCGGATTGCCCTTGACGACGAGTTTGATGCCAAGGAGGCAGTAGTTGTAGCGGGCGATGCGCTCAGGCAAGGGGATGTTGGTGTAGACGCGGAGGATGGCAAGGAGGATGCCGATAGGAAGCCACAAGAAGGTGAGGAGGGCGATTACCGGGGTCGGCCGCTGGACGAGGCGGCCGTCGTGGAAGATGACGGGGCTCAAGAGCTTGGTCCGTAGGAGAGGGTCACACTTGATCCTGGGCACCATGTATGCTTCCTGTCGTGGAACAAATTGTCATTACAAAGATGTTAATAGATTATCGTAGTGCAATATTATGTTGCAATAACTAAACCCTAGACGCCGAAGAAAATTAAGATATTATATATATATATATATATTCAAATACTAATACCATGGTGGACTCTATAATCATGAGGCAGTAATTAAGTTGAACCCACATGTAGCATGCAAATAGTATCAATGGACCCCGTATTTTGAAACCGAAAGCCATAAATTATTTGCCTTTCTTGGTGCGTAACATTTATAGCTGCAACCATATTGAGCAGATCAAGCTAACGAACTTCCATTGGCATGGAATCAAAGTGGCAAAAGAGCTCGACGAGGTCATGTGATTTAGACACTCAACAACATTAGGTATTTAATAAGGTTGGAAGCTTGTCCTTGGGGAGGATTGCCTCTTTATCGTGCATGCATGCAGTTTGGGAAAGAGGAGAATCGAGAGTACGAAAGGGATTTAAAGCCGCTGTACGTTGCGCTCACCAAACACGCAATAAATTGGGAAGGAAAAACGTAAATGCAAAAGCTTCACGATCGTACGGACCCCCTAAATCAGGTTAACGAACAGCTCAAAAGCTTCAGCACTCGACCTCTCCAAAGTTCTATAATGGAAAAAGATGGAAAAAACCTTGCAAATGGACATGAACTCGTGGTCACTCTTGCTATCCCCGAGGCCTAAATCCGGCACGTTCATGCCGAACTCCTTCAGGACGGCTTCTCTCTTGTGTTCGCCGACGAGGATCCCGGGGTTCCTGACGAACCCGGTCGCGCGCCCCGATCTGGAGACTTCCAATTCCGTCCCCAGAACCTTGTCGGCCCCAAAGAACGTCTTGGCAAAGTGTTCCACCATGACCCTGGGGCTCGCCGTGACGATGTACCGCCTCCCGAAGGAGCTGAACACCCTCCAAGCCTCGGGGTGGACGTCGTCCGCATAGAACCTGGGCAGCACCGACCGGGACACGAACTCGATGTCCCGGATCTTCAGCCCGGCCACCGAGATGAAGATTAGGGTCCTTATCGCTATCGTCTCGGAGACGAAGACGTAGGTGAAGTACACGAGGGGGACGGACAGCAGGAGGACGAGCGCCCTCACGAGGCTGCCGGCCTCAAGGGCCACGAGCATGTAGTACGGGAAGGCGCTCCGCGACACGAGCAGCGTGCCGTCTAGGGCGGACGCCACCGTCTGGCTCGACCGCCCCTCGGAGCTGCATTGCGCGATGGGATCGAACCGCCGGTCCCAACGAGCCCCCATCACCATCCTCAAACCTCTTCTCTCCAATCACTCAACGTATCTCCCGATGTGCGCTTAGAGAGGAGAGGAGGGAGGGAGTTGGGGGCGTTTAAAAGGGATTGAAGGAGGGGGGTGGAATGCCGTTGTTGGTGTGGAGAGGGGTGGGGGTCCGATAGTAGTTGAGAGGGAGATGGCAACGCCCCAACACTCCTCATTCAATTGGCCTCCTTTTTCAGTTTTTAGGAGCCGGCCACATGGCCCGATGGCTCGGCTCGGCTAGTTGAGCCTGACTTCTCGCTCGAGCTGGGTCCCCGGGCAGCCGCGTTTTTATTTTTTTTATTTTTAATCCACCATTTTGAGGTTTCCTTTGTTCTTGCCAAGGTTACTTCCTAAGAGGGAAGGAAGAAGTTCTACTGCCATTTCAGAATTCGTATGCACAGCAGGTGCAGTCAACCAAATGATACGGAGTAATATGAGGTAACACATGCACAAGTAACCGCATAAAGTTTATTGAACGATCCGATCCATTTCATGGAAGGCCAAACTGTTAGAGGGATGCGCAACAGAAACCCGATACATTCACTCAAAGAGATCGCTAAGAGAGATCGCAATTCTGAGTCCATCAACATATCTAATCGAACTCGATATTAGGTTTGCTATCCCTGATTTTAGTTGCTCTTCTCCGTCGACATGTCTCAACATGAATTTCCACTTTGTTGCATTTTCAGGACTGCAACAGCATCAATGTTTGCATTTATCCTTGGCCACTTTTTCCAAACTGAAACAATCCGAACCACGTTGCTATACCACAATGCCCACCTTCAGCTAGGTTTCTTTTTTCTCTAGATCGAACCATGAAGACTACCTAAAAACCGCGTTGATCACAAGATTCTTTCATTGAGTTATTCACCAAACAATAACGCCCATTAAGAGTATGCCACCAGTCAACCATTGGTTCTGAGACCATCTATTGGGAGCGTGCAATGAAAACCTAATAACCTAGGGAGATCACTAAGAAGGAGCCAATGTTCGAGCCCATCAATATATCAATCGAACCAATATTCATTCAAAAGCTCAACACAACAGTGGCGAGTATGATAGCAAGGATTTTTGTGCAGATAATGACATCAGGATAATAAGAATAGTTCTTAACTGACCAAGGCAAAACAAAGTTGTTGAGAGGATGAACAAAACTTTGAACGAGCGTGCAAGAAGTATGGAGATGCATGAAGGATTACCCAAGACATTTTTGGCGGATGCAATTAATAAAGCAATTTACATGATCAATGGTGGACATCCAATGTCACTTGATTTCAAGCTACCATAAGTAGAACGGATAAGAAAAAAGGTGTGCCCATCTCCTTCTTATGTGAGAGCTCAATGTTAGATCTACTCCTCTTTTATTCAGTTGTCATTTTGTATTAACATGTCTCAGCTTAAGTCTTCATATTGTTGCCTTACAGTAACTAAAACAATAATAACGTTCACCTTCATCCCTTGTCTCTTTCTCTAGACTGGATTCATAAAGGCTATAATCTAAGTCGCATTGCTAATAATGCCAATCTTTGTCCTATCTCTCTTTCTCGAGACCCAACTATGAAGGCTACTCGGAAATCACCTTGGTCACAAGGTTCCTTGTTTTAAATATGGACCAAAGACAAATAAACATTAGAAGACGGCCACCAATCAATCATCAAATTTGATTCCATTTACCGGAGATATTCTCAAGAGAAGCCCGATACTTTTTCATCTACAGAGATTGCCAAGAGGGAGTCTAAATCCGAGCTTATCAACATATTCAATTGAACTTACCTTCATTCAAAATTTTAAACCTATTAAGAAATCTACCTAATATGTCTTGAAGATTGACAAAACCTTCCAATATTTCTATTGAATTTGATGAAAGCATTTTCATGTAGTCTGCGCGTTTGAAGACTCTATACTAAATCTATTCAAACTTGGGGAGTACTCATATATCATAACAACTATTGATCTAGTGCAGGATTCACACGTAGGAAGTATCGATCTTCAATCAATTAGATTTTTTGCAAATTGACTTATCATGCAAAGCATCTTGATTGATTGACGTTATTTCTAAAGACAAGATCATTCTTTCCACACAAAGAACTCAACTTATGGAAGCTCACGTTTAGTTGTATGAGCAACTAAATCATCAGAATTTTGATTTTATTATCAACGGCTACACAATCTCTTAGAAGCATTCGAGTCCAAAGGGTTGATTGGGGAATGATCCTATGAAGACTATCCAGCAACTAATTTGGGAGTAATAGAAAAAGAGATTTTGGTGCTGAAGATAAGTTATTGTGAATCTCAAATTCCAAAGTCCAAGAGAGCTTCTACTTTATACGCTTGTCTTTAAGAGCTTTTAGGTTGTAGTCTTTGAGAGCTTCTGAGAAGAGTGACTATGTGAGAGTGTGATCTCTCGAGAATTTTCACTCATTGCAATTTCTTATTGATTCACTTGTAAAATCAAGCCAGTAAGCTATGTACATGGAGGGTGGACATAGGCATGTAATATTAGAACCACAATAACATGTGTGTGTAATTTTCTCTATCCTTTAACTCTTTATTATTGTCTTTGATATATATTGCGCACAAGTGAACGTAATTACAATATTAGTCATACTCTGACTTCAAATGATATTTGTCTTGACTGTTTTTAATTTCGCTTTAATTTGTCAAGATTGCTCAAAATCACATATTCACCCCCTCTAGGTGATAGTGCTAGCAACAACAAAATCATGAGTTATGCATCAACTAAGATATATAAACTAAATAATACATCATCAATTTATCGACATGCGACTTTTCTAACACAACCCATGCATACATCTCAACACAAACCACTAAAAACAAATGTTCAAAATAACCACATCAAGTGGTGACCATTTAGGGCTCAGACTTATGAATCACTCAACAATGTCTCTTCCAACTACCATGGGACTTAAGATATCATAAACGCTCCCACTTAAAGAACTGACGTCCTTGTCAATGTTGGCCCATACTACCAAGCGATACTCCCCCCTATTCAATGTGCCACTGATCTATTCCAACCTACTTTGCATCGTAGAAGTCTCTCATGAGCTGCACATTGTTCTTTGAGCCCTCTTGCCTTAATGATCTATCCTTGCCCTCATCGGATTGGGTATAGGTCTAGCCCTTCCACAAGCCACACAATTATTAGAGGAAGCTTTACTCCCAAAAAATCGCTTTCACATATATTTGGTTAAATTGATTAGTACAAACTATTTTCGATTGATTTTTGCCAATATCAACAAACCTATTACATGCTAAAAATTGAATTTTACATTATGTGTTATAGATTTCAAGGAAGAGAGTCAACTTATTGAAATACATCTTGAAGGAGTTGGTGAAAGAGTCACTAAACCCATCAATGTTTGATTGGGGAAGAACACTAGAAAAGTATTGTATAGCACTCATTTTAGTGCCAAAATTTCAATAGGATCATTTAAGTACCAAATGTTTTGAAAAATGGTCACTTAAGTATCAACCCACATTTCTACCCCTATAGTTAGTGGCTTCCATGATCCTTGGTGTCCACCAGCTAATGATTGAATCAATTGCACTTCATCACAACCATTTTACCTTGCCCTAATGAATCTTGCTTGAGATTGTCAACTCCGTAACTTAGATAACTACTTATCTTAGACTTTAACTACATTTGGAATCAGCTTTGGGAAGGGGTTTAGGACACCCAAATTTTAAGTGTTTGGCAAAATCAAATATACTTGGGTAAGATTCCGCCTTTAAAATACTCAAAGCTCAACGAAAATTGAAGGTTGCCTTAAAGCTTTGAGCTTTGGGTATGACCGCCGCCGCCGCAAGTGCCACCGCCCTCCGTCTACCCCCTCCTTGCCCCTGTTGCCTCACCCGGTAATGGTGAGGTCAAGCCCCACCATGGCCTGGTGAGACTTGGCCGCTGCCCTTCATCCTCGATCTCACATGCTTAAGCGGTCCACCCCCTCCTCCCTCCTGCTCGCTCAGTGACGGCAAGGTTAAGCCACGCCATAACCTGGCGAGGGTCGACCTCACAAGCCTAAATCCTGACCATGGCAAGGCTCAGCCATTGCCCTCCACCCTTGACCTTGAAAGCCCAAGCGATCCACCCCCTCCTCCCTCCCGCTTACCCGATGGTGGCTAGGTCGAGCCCTGCCATGGCCTAGCGAGGCTGACCTGACAAGCCTAGATATGGGCTTTCGAGATCGACCCTCGCCGAACCCTAGTGAGGCTCAACCTGGTCGACCATGCCTCTGGTCGATTACTGGACCTGCTGGAGGTAAGAGAGGGATTGGGAAAGAAGAAAAAGAATATAATATAATATAATAAACATCATTAAAAAATAATAATAATTTACCAAACAATCTTTGCATTTCATAAAATTCCTTTAATCTAAAGGCGTTTGTATTTTTTCAAAAACTTTCTCCAAAAGTCTTTCCAAATGCACCCTTGGGTGGTTGTGGCTTTTGTTGACTAAAGCGAGATTCATTTACCAACACCTATGTTGATGCAAGTGCGAGATGAGCGAATATTATTTTGAGTGATGTCGATGGAAGTAGGGATAGATGAGACTGTATGGAATAGATGTCAATGGACAAATGGAAATGTAGGATAGAATACAATCAAAATTAAGACATATACTACATGCCACCAGATGAGGATCACGATTGAGATTGATGAAGTTCATGACTAAGGCCTACAGAATATCACTAGCCAAGGATGCAGAACTTCGGGATAGGAGAAACTCACCACCAAAACCTACAGAATATCACCAGCCGAGGTGAATAAGAAGAATTCTGTAGTTTTCGTGTAGATTTCTAAGAAGAACTTTATGTATTACCGTCATCAAAAACCAGTAGAAATACACATATACATATTATTCTATTTTTCCCTTCTATTAATTCATAAATCTATATAAATCATTCCATTTAATGGGCTTTTTTTTTTGTAGATTCATCTTTTTTCAATGATCAGTAAATACTTGCAATAAATGCACCTAATTTAAGTACATCATACAAGTTTATAAGTATTATTTATAAATGTATATGACTAGCTAGCATGCTAATGCTTTATGCAAGAAACTCACAAGAAAATGATTTCTAACGCTCCGGATATGTAATTTTTTTTACATATATAAAAAGAATCCTTAACAAAATCTAAGTGTTTTCTTATGAAATGGATATGGTGGAAATCAGCAATAATCAATTGTAGGGTGCGTCAATTGACTATACTTAGAACCAGCCCCGAAACCAATCAGTTCCAAGGGGATTCATGATTCCATCTAACAACTAGGCTTTTTATAAATAAATAAAAACATGCACAACTAATATAATATATTAATTTTTTTGAGTCTACAATCAATAGTCTTTTTCGCTGGATGGTGTTGTGTGCCCACCCTCAAGTTGGAGACTCTGGTTCCATTCTCCTTGGTTGCATCTCACTGTTGTTTTTTCCTTTCCGAGTTCGGAACCAGGAAGCGGACCCAACTGTCGACGGATTGGCCCGCCCCGGTTGCTCAACGCCAGTGTAAATTGCTATGACGACTGAGCCAGCTAGTCACCCTATATGGCTTCATATGAAGATGGATACGGCTAAAGCCGAGCTAGTGAACCACTACTAACTTGCTTGATTTAAGTCTCCATGAATAGAATGTAATAGGAGAAGACTTTTTAAGTCGAGAGATGAGTTTTTTCCTTTTCTTTCCCCAGCAATTTAAGTGGAGAACACTTGCAAAGTTCTAAATCGGATTCTTTCCTAGTAAGCTCTTCCCGCCGCCGGGGTTGAGCATAATGGATCGATTGAACCGAAAATCACCCGGACCGGACCCAGATTGATTCGGATCTCGATTCGATAAATTTGGAACCGATTACGATCGGTCTAGTTCCCCAAGCCGCTTGGTTCCTCGAAGCGGGGAACTGGACGCACCGGATCGAATAGTGTTTTTCTTAAAAGAAATTCGAAATGTAAATCTAAACCTAAGATGTTTAGGATATTTAGTATCACTTTTAGGTTTAGCGACAACGCAGAGCCATTAACGAGAGATGATGCCGTGAATATGTCGTTAACGAAAAAAATTTAACGAAAATCTCAAAAAAAAAAAAAAGGATCGGCCAGTCCAATGATTAGACTGCCTGGGAGCTAAATCAGATCGGAAACCGTTTACCTTGCCCTCTCGCCCTCAACCGACCTTTTTAATACACAAACGGAGGACCTTTTTTCCTCCCTTGTCGGCATAATTCAACCGTAACACCTGGCCGTTTAATTAATGATGAAACCCTAAGAGAAGAAGAAAAAATGCACAGAAATCACTTGTTCCAAAAGTTTCCACACCGGTAGATTTCAACATCAAACCAACCCTTCTTTCTCTCTCTCTCTCTCTCTCTCTAGAAACAATTAACTTGGAAGCAACCAAAGCCACAAAAAATTGAAGGCAATTTGGGAATTTTTTTTTTTAAAAAAAATGAGAGGGCGGTCGTGGATTTTGCTGTTGAGTTTGGAAGTTTCCTGTCCTTTTTGCCTCTCTCACCAAGGCATACTATTAAATACACAAGCTGCTTCCAACGACTTCTTCACGCACGTGTTGAGCTCTTCTCTTGCTTTAGAAAATAAACCCACCCCATTAATCAGCTCTCTAATCTCCTTGCGTCGTGTTCACGGGATCCATATGCTCTTTATCATATACACAGCAAACATTCTAACTTGATATGAGAACTGGGATTCTTAATAAGTCTAGGGTTTCAGGTGAACTTTCGAACGTCTATGGCTGTTTATCTATCATTCGAGATTTAAGGTTGTTTCTTCATCCTAAGATGTTTCATTAATCTATTTTTGAAGTGAATTATCCTTCTTCTTCTTTTTGGCTTTGTAGAATGGATGTCATTTGATCATACCAATCGAACCTGTAAAATGTAATTATAGTTTTTGGGTAGTATTAAGATATTATTTATAACGTTTTGTGGATGGTGGTTGTGATAGAATTGAAATAGATGATTTTCGATCCTTAAAAAACCTACAGTACCCGAACCAACTGTGCCAACCCTAGGAGTTAGTGTAGTATATGACACAATATTACGATCAACTATGTACCAATGCCATTTAAGTGGTCGTGAAAGGTGACATGATTAGACAATTATTTTTTTTTTATTCGACAGAAAAGAACGGTCACATTTTGGTATAAGCACTGTTAGAATTTTAAAGTTTCGTGGGAAAACCTCTTAGAATTCTGATCTATCTTGTAATGAATGAACAACGAATATGGTGACCTTCTAACGTTTCCAAATGATATCAATTTGCAATCAGCAGACGAAAATTGCCATGAACTGGCAGTATAGAACGTAAGAGATACTTACTTAAAAAAGTGTTACATCAATTGTAATTATATCAATTCAGTCCTTTTTTTTTTGCCAATTCAATCATGCTCGCCAATTTTGGCCAAAAATCTTTGACGTGGCACGATTGACGTTGACATGGCAATTTTAATAATATTTTAATATTTTTTACTATGTTTCTTTTACTTTTTACTTTTTTTTACGCTCTTCCTCTAGCGAGTTGCCAAACCTAGCAACCAACCAAAGGCGAGCCTTGTCGACCTTGGTGAGGTTGACCTCAGCAGCCCTCGCCTCTAGCCGCGACGACCATCTAGAGGAGACGAGAAGGGGAAAAAAAGGAAAGAATGAAAATAAAAAAAAAATATTAACATAGTATTTAAAATTGTCGCATCAATGCCAGCAGCACCACATCAGTAATTTCTACACAAAATTGACTGAGTTGAAAAAAATGCAAAAAGATTTATAACTGGATTGAGAGAGAAAAAAAAAAGTCTAGAACTGAATTAACACAATTGCAACAAATTTAAGCCTTCTTTGACAATTATCCCTAGAACGTAACATTCGTCGTTATAAGTTGAGCACCTTGTTCTGTTTTTTTTTCTCATCAATAACATCTTCCACGTTAAAAATATGGTAATCACCAACACTTGTTAAAGTTCATAATCTCACACACACAAAAACTCGTGTTTTTTGGCACAGAACAATGGGATTATGCAAATAGGCTGATTATTTGAATAGAATTGTCTAGCTCGACCCCAAAAAAAAAAATTAGAATCGTCTAGAAATAGTGACTGTAAACGGACATAATAATGTATATTCCAAATAATTCCACGTGGATGTATAAAGAAATGACTAAGCAGAGAATCAACATGTACAGGTTGCTTTGTCCAAGCCGAAAGAGAAGGGCAAGTGAGATTTGACAATGAATTGGACCCCCAACAATAATGCAAGTAACAAATGTCTTTCGCAATCCATGATCTTACTCTTGAATGTCAAGAGTGCCGTCAGTGGTACTAGTTAGGTTCAGCTAAACCCTTGACCCGAGTTCCGGAAGGCGGAACTCAAGCCCATCGACAAGCAATGCAAGATAACCGGCACCGAACACGCGAAATTAGCCAAGGCCCGAACCGAACTCTACGCGCCGTGCTATCAATTTCGACCCAAAACCTTAAATTTTTGTAGGCGGAGGGAGACCACGGAGCATATGATCGACGACCACCGGGGATCTCATGTCACGCACTCGAATTGATGGAGCGGTCCCGTTTCAAAGTTCTCCGAAATTATGCTCCCAATCCGTGGTGTGGATTTAGTCATGCAAGTCATATTTCTCAAAATCAATTTTAAACGAGGCTCTGATTCGTCGTGGTTCGGTGTCCAGTGTCGCTCCAAAAGGGGCACGTTGCCTGAATTTTTATAATCACAATAGGGTGGGGATGAACTTGGCCCTCACTTGCCCATCTCTTCTCAACTAATTCGTCGGTTTTCCAATAACTCCCACCGATTTATTAGACATGGTTTTGAAACCCCACTTCAAAATTTTTGCCAAATTGTTCCACGCGTGTAATAATGTTACAATTAGTCTTGCGGGGGACCTAATGCTTCTACGTGGGATGAGACACGATGTAATCCAATCATGCCATGCGTGGCATAACCAAACAATGACGTTTCGACTTTGTGTAGTAACCAAATCGATATCGACTAAATCGAATGGCGATTAATCTCGGCGAACATAAAAGAGCAAATAAGGAACTCGGTTGCAACGGTTTATGTTGTACGGTGCAATTGAGTCGATATAACGAGACCATTCTATCGAGCTCAAGCCTATGCTCCAAATATAACTGGGAAAATAGTTGATCAGCGGCTGTTATTATTTGAATTTTCTCCTCGTTTAATTTCGGATATCCTCGTATTGGGTTCCCACATAGGAATGGTAGAGGATGCTAAAAATCAGCTTTAATGCCTGACTGAAAACCAAAGTCAATTACTATGCTTAGGGAACAAAAATTAAAGTTGCACAAAGAATGGCACCGAACTCTGAAAAAAAGATTCCTCTCCAGAGAAGTGCTATCAAACTCAGTTTCAAATTAAGCCCATGTGATCGTCCAGCAAAGATGATGTAGCGACTAAATGGACGGCCATCTCTCTACATTTCGAGGTGTACATGGACATTATCCTATTGATGGCAATAGCACTTCGAGAGGCTAGTATCGTTAACGAGTCGAGTGAGATTTCTGCGGTAAAATGTGGAGTCTTCGGTTTGATCGCATCGGTGAGAAGCCATAAGACTAGAGATCAGAGGAATAGTTCTTTGCTATTTCGCCAACACTGGGATGAATGACATGTTTGTGACTGGACTGAACTGGTGAACTCCAGGCATCCATTCACATCTCGTGTGTATATGCCGCTCCGCGAACAGAGCGTATGAAGAGAGATCTAACCTAATTGAATGTCCTTTGCCTTACGCAGATTACATACCACATGAGCCTACTCAGCAAGCTCTGAGACTGCCTTGGCTATTGTTCACATTATCTTACAAAGTATAAGGGGCTTCTAAGCAACCGAAGCCTTAAATTCCTAAGCTTTCTCAAATGTGAAACATGAGTTTTCATTAAGGGAAAACGTCATTGGCCCAATAAGTTCCACTCTCCCAAGTGAAATTTAGCGGGCCTCTTCTTGGTTAAAGCATAAAAAAAAATCATTTTGAGCCTTTGAAATGAAAATAAGCTTAAAATCATAAGTGCACTAAATCCTAAAACTCATTACCAAAGTATAATTGAATCTTGAAACTTTTAAAAAGTGCAATTAAGCCATCAAACTTATCAAATTAGTGTAATCAAGTTCTTCTATTAACTCCATCCAACTTGGTTAATACAAAATGATGATGTGTCCTTTATTTTATATTATCTCTCCTAAGTCGTGATGACATGGCTAAAGCATGGACATAGGTTGAAACGACGTCGTTTTGGTCAAATTTTGATTTTTTAATACGAACTCTGTTTAAATACAAAAAATTAAAAATAAAAGGAAAAAGCAGGCTGCAAGGCCTTGCCTCCGCCATCTTTTTCCTTGTTTTTTTTTATTATTATTTTGTATATTATTTCCTACATTGTACTTCATTGTATTATGTATGCAGATAACAAATGAGCAGAAATACGGATTTCTTTCTCATGCCATGGTATCAGAGCCTTTCGTTTTCTGGCCTCGCTCTCACGAAATTCTTGATTGCCTCCGGTCAATTTTCTAACCTTGTTATTGCCAAAACACAGTAACCTACAAAGCAAAATTAGCACTCCAGATACGAATCCAATTTTTTTTTTTTTCATCAACGATACCATAACGAAGAATCATAATTCAAGTTGTCGAGAAAGCTGTGATCCAGTCGCACCTGTCTTGGAGAAAGTTTCCAACTCACCCCGAAACCATGCGTTCGTTCAAATTGATCCAACTCTTCAAGGGGGACAAGCTCCCGTCCAACATTCCACCCAAGCACAGTTTAGCTCAACCCAAGGGCCATCACTCCATTAATTTCATGCACAAGGCCAATGGACAGCCAGGACAAAGCAACCATGGGCTCAGCGAGGCACGTCCGGAGAAGAACCAGCAGCTGTTTATGTAGCCCACCCTAATGGAGTTAGGCCAAGCCCTTTTGTTCTTGGGACCAACCCAAATGGGGGGTCGGGCTGGTCACTTTCGGGTCAAAGGCCCGAACCAATGTCAACGAGTCTAGGAATGAATCCCTACCCGTTACTCCAACCTGATTGCATGTCGTATACCATTCCCATAATACGTCACCCACCGGCCAATAGACCGGAATTACGACTCATCAACCAGTAACTTGTCGGACCAGACAACTAATCAACCTTGGTTAGGGATTTTTAGTGAGCACTCGTGACGAAGGACGAGGATGGTTTCCTCGATGGAACCATGCCCTTTTCAACTGACAACCAGCTAGACCGACATTGGCGAAAATGCAACCAACTTGTTCACACCTGGATCGGGAACTATGTAGCTCCCGTGGTCGCGGCCCGACTCCCACCAACTAGGCACTCAAAGGCAATGTGGGACACCATCCATGAAATGAACGGGAGACTAGATCAGGGAAAAATTTCTCTCCCACCCACGCCTTACTGGGGTTGAAGCAAGGGAACTTCTCAGTCACCGCTTGTTTCAACTGACTCTCGGTTCTATGGAACGAGCTCAAAGCGGCTGAAGAGCAGCTAGAAGTGCCCAAAACCACCTTAAAGCAATACCAGGCCATCAAAGAACGAGAAAGCTGTCTTTCTTTCTGGTCGTAGATGCTCGCCATGGAACTCATCCCCTCGTTCGGCCAAATTTACCAATTCTCCATCCAAAAGGAAAACTAGTTCCTAACGACAGCTGAATATGTACAAGTGGGTAAGAGCGTGACGCTCATCGCACCAGCAAACCCATCGTAGCGAGCACCCACGGCGACGAACACCCACCATGCAGCGCCAGGGTTTTGGCGAGAGGAAGGAGAAAACTTCATGAGGTCTTACTTGGACGACTGAGCAAAGGTCACAATCCAATGGCCATCATTCATCCATTCAAGAGACCAAATCTTGCGGCTGCTATCAAGCCATGTCAGTGCCAGCATTCAAGGCATTCGGCGGCTCGTAAAGTGCCACGTCGTCACATAAAGGTGATGGGTAGAATTTGAAAACAAGAGGTGAGTTCTGTGAATAATGCAAACTTCCGCACCGTACTATTGATACTGCTGGAAATTATATGAAAAGCCAAATGATAAAAGGAAATAAGTAGAGAGAATGATCTACTTATCAAGTCTCGGCACAAGGGACTGAAAGGACGAATCATACAATTACTCATGATTAGTACCAAAATATCATGAAGGCCTAAGTCAATACTAACAAATCCACAAGTTTCTTAGGTACCTTTTTTTTTTTTTGTGTCAGACAAACTCAATTTCAATTGATGCATAGATAATTGATTTAAGCGTCAGTGATCGCATAATATACAATGAATGATTTTTCTCTCATGTTCACAAAGAACCCCATTTTTCTCTGTTAGCATGTCTTCCAAACGGGAATGCCACTCATGCCACTAGATTGGCACTATTTATCTTAATCCCACTAGTACAAACTTAAAAATGTCCTCTACATTCCTGGGTTCGAATTTAATCTTATCTCTATTTTCAAGGTGTGTGAAGATAATTCTTTTCTTGCTATCTTTAATTCAGCAAATTGATTCTTCACGGCCTTTCGACTAGCAAATTGATAGTCTTGGATAGTGTAAAGACTACACTTTTGGATCAATCCTCCAAAAGATTTTGATTTATCTCCTAATCCCTTAAATAGAGGCGACTCATCTAATACAATAGCCAATAATAAAACTTTTCTTTCCCATCAGTGCGTGGGTCACAGTGCTTGTTTTCCTCATCCCAAATGTCTCATCATCCTTTGGCCGAAAAAAAAAACTCATTTGCATTTTTTCCAATAAGTACATCTCCAGCTAGTAGTGCTTTTTCATTAGTTCACGTCAATATCTAGGGTCCCTATCATACACCACATTGCAACAGAGCTCCTTTTTCTCACCTATTGTGTATGATTATAATTATGCCACATGGGTTTTCCTCATGCAATCCAAGAGTCAAATATTTATCATCCATCAAATTTGTTCTCCTTGACGAAGAATCAACTTCCGAAGCTATCCAATGCATTTGTACAAATAATGGCTACAAGTTTTTCACTACCGAATGCACATCTTTTTTTCTCTTCTCATGGGAGCCTCCACGAAAGCTCTTGCACTTATATTCTTCAACAAAACGTGATTATTGAGCACAAATACCGTCATCTATTAGAAGTAGCCCGAGTTCTTAAATAACAAGTATTTGATCTTGGAACTTTTTAGGAAGATGGGTGATTATGGCGGCCTATTTAATCAATCGCATGCCAACTCGAATCCTTGAAGGTCTTACTCCTTTTGAACGCTTTTTGAAAAATGACCACATATTGATCACTTATGAGTATCTAATTGTTTATGCTACGTAACAACTGTGGGCTCTGAGGACAAAATGGGTCCCATGTTATTTGGTGAATTTCATGGATTTCCTTCTCTGTAGAGAGGTTATCAAGTTATGGAGATATCTATAGGTGGCTTCTTGGTAAGCCAAGATATCGTTTTTCACGAAGATACATTTTCCTTTCAGGAAATGACATCTTCGTCTCAACAATCCATCTCAACATCAGATCTTGGTTAGTTCCTATATAAGGAGGATTCATCTTTGAGTCCACAAAATATCCTCATTGCACTAGATCCAATATCTTCTCTAACAACCACCAATAATTTCACCTTTTTAGACCAAGTGATCGAGCATTTAATGCTATTTTCTGAGGAGAACTCTTCTCCTACTTCGTCAGTGGCATCTCCACAATCAATTTTTTCACATATCCCCATTCATATGTTCGTGAACAAACCCCTATTGAACCATCGCGACACTCCGTCTATCATACTAAAAAAAAAACATGGACCAAAGATTATATATGTCCTACTTTGGATTCTCTAGATACACATTGTCCAATCTCCTCTTACATCTCATTTAATCATCTATCACCACATGTTGTATTAGTTGCATATCCAAGGAACAAGAACCCCCTTCTTATCACGAAGTAGCTCATGACCCACGTCGGCAACAAGTTATGGAGGTTGAATTAAATGCCGACATAGAGAATCACACTTGAGATATTGTATCTCTACCTTCACATCGAAAATCAATTGGCTATAAGTGGGTTTACAAAATTAAGTATAAGGCAGATTGTTCCATTAAGCGCTACAAGGCTCGATTAGTAGCTCAAAGCTTCACACCACAAGAAGGTTTTGATTACCATGAAACTTTCTCCCCAATCACCAAAAAATGTAACTAGTCATTCCTTTTTATCCATTGTTGCTTTTCACAATTGGCCACTACATCAAATGGACATCCACAATGCTTTTCTTCATGGTGATCTATAGATATAGATCTTGCATAGGGTTTAAGAAGATAGGGGGAGTCTCGAGTATGACGTATATCCCTATACAGACTTAAATAGGCTTCCAAGCAATAGTATGCTAAGTTTATGACTACACTCACAAATGCAAGTTTTCAACCTTCCAAACATGACTATGCCCTATTTTACATGGACTAAAGCTCATCATCAATATATTTGTTAATATATGTTGATGATATACTTATTATAGAAAATGATGAAGTAGGGCTGTTCGTGTAGCGTCCCAGTCCGCCGCCCACCTTCTTAATCTAATATCGCTACCTATTTTAATCTTGCTCTCACAACACATATACACACATAAAAAAAAGCCGAATGCGGAAGCTTATAACTAAATAAGTGAGGCCATCAGACAAGTGCATACAAATGGTAGGTACAATTAAAGGGTGTAACCTCTTTAGTATTCACTACAGCTTACAATAGATAGTAATAGCACATGCTATGATGGAAAATACTTCATTTTATGTATATAAAACACTTACTCCTTTTTTTTCCATCAAAAGAAAAGTAGCTATAGGGAGACAATCGAAAAGGTCCAAGCTCCCTATGGCTGGGCTCCCTATGGCATACTCTACCGACATGTTGATGACATCACATGGCCACAACAAAAAGTAGCAACGTGTCGTCTCAGCTCAAAAACCTACCTGCTACCTGTACAACTGCTCCTTTAGCCAACTCCCACCAATTACTTTTTACTAACATTACTACTAACACTCTCATCAACTCCAAATGAAGAATAAGGTAAGGGTCCAAAGAGCTAGCTTGATAGCACTAGATAGATGGACACGAAGGAAAGGAAAATTAGCTCATTGTATAATCCCATGTCTTGCAACATCACCATCACACACTTGAGAAAGGGTATGGAAGGGTAGTCATGTAGCTCGTACTCTTCCTAGAAAACTAAATACCTCAAGGGGGTACCATAATAGGTGGATGAGGTCACTAGAGTGATTGTCATAACTGTCAACTGAAATAGTGAAATCCACAGGGGGTGAGTATATAACTCAAAGAGAGAGAGAGAGAGAGAGAGAGAGAGTAGGGTGGGGGTTTTATAGGGGAAAAGGATGAGTGGCTAGTGGGTTCTCAAGGGCAAGGTTCACGCTCAATCCACAAACTAATTTTGCGTCGGACCGATCACATACATAACCTATCCAATTGAATATAAGTGGTCCGTCAAATAATGTCGCACTCGACCATATCATAGTCACAAATATTTCACTGCTCCGAATAATTAAACTCTCAATTCATCATCTCTAATAATCCACACCCATCATTGACTATTCAGCTTATGGATTTATTTATCGAAAAATCAAGCCGTCACAATTGGGAAGTAAGCCAATCATCATTTTGATTGAGCAAAATACGAAACTGACAATGCTTAAATATGATGGGTGTTCATCATCATCTGATGATAACCCGCTACTTAAAGATCCATCAAGCTATTAAATACTCATCGAAAAATTGATTTATCTCACCATGACTAGACCAAATATATGTTATGCAGTGTAGATACCCATTTAATTTATGCACCGTCCAAAGCAGTCCCATATGAATGCAACACTAAAAGTTCTAAAATATTTGAAGGGATGTCCAAGACTTGAAATTCTTTTATCTCATGATTGTGACATGAAAATGACAGCCTATTGAGACATGGACTATTCTACTTGTTTAATGACCGAAAAATAAATCACTGGTTTTTGCATTAAATTGGGAGAGTCTTTGATTCCATGGAAGATAAATCATCAACCGAATCTGAATATCGAGTTATGACAAAGACCATTTGTGAAATAGTCTATATACAAGTTTTACTTTCAAACCTCGAAGTAAAAGTCGATGGCCCAACTATATCGATTTATGACAATGATGTTGCACTCAAACTTGGAAAAAAAATCAATTTCATGAAAGTACAAAACATATAGAAGTTGACTGCGGAATTGGAACCATTGAGCAACTTGTGGATATTTTTACAAAACCGTTGTATCAAAGACAACATACATATCTGTTGCTGCTGAGCAAGCTTGGCATCTTCAACCAAAAAAAAAAAAGCCTCTAGCTTAGAGAGGAGTGTTGAAAATAGGATTTTATTCTTTAGTTTGATTGTACAAACCTTAGATTGATTGATTTAGTCAATCCATAAGATTGGATACTGAGCCTGTAAAAATGTTTCCTACATTATACTTCGTTGTATTTAATATGCCCTTATGTACATGTAAGAAATTAGCAAAAATACATATTAGCCACATTAGTGCCACGTAGGATAGAGAAAGTAGTTTAAAAAGCCACGTAAACATTTTTTGTTAGCCAAAGTGGAACGAAATTAAGGGGAGAATTTAATTGCACCAATTTGATAATATTAAGGCTTAATTGCACATTTTAAAAGTTTTAGGATTCAATTATACTTTTGTGACAAGTTTTAAGTATTTCAATGCACTTATCCCTAAAAAAATGAAAATCTATAGGGTTGGTGGAACGTTGGTAGGATTGTGAAGGTTTTTTCAACTTTGAAAGTGGAGGTCACATCTTTAAACCACAAATTGCATACAAGTTGTTTTGAGTTAGTCCACATGCATGGACTTGGGGCGTAAAGGCTTGAACTTAGCCAGTTCATGTGTTCCTAGATTGTTGAAAAAAAGAAAAGAAATAGGAAGATAATTACATAATAACACTAGCATAACAGTGATTTTTATGTTTGAATATTAACCGTTCGTTTATTTCAATGAAAACGGTTTTATGGATCATTTTTTGGGAAAACGGTTTGTTTTCCTTTGTTTGGTGAGTGATGGAAAACGTTTTCTAGTATGATTTCATTTTCATGACTTTATATTAGGTAAAAAGAAAATCAAAATTTTATATTATATTTGAATATTTTATAATTTTTTTCTTCTCTTTCCTTCTTCCTTTTGAGGTGCTTCCTTCCTTCCTTATGCGACGCCAACAACCATGGTGAGCTTGAGGCTTGCCAGTCTACCCAAGGCAACCGGTGAGCCTTGAGCTCACATATGTCGATGAGCTCAAGGTCGCCAGATCCGACAGCCTCAAGGCTCATTGGCCTCGAGGTCGAGGCCAGCAGATCCGACAGCCTCGAGACTCGTCAGGACGAGCGAGCTCAGACGACGTCCTCGAGGCTCATTGATGGCAGCTACCAACCAATCGTAGCAAGGGAGGAAAAAAAGAAAAAGAAGAAAAGGAACAGAAAAAAAAAATATTATGTTACAACATTAAAATAAAATATTAAAAATTTTAAAAAATTAAATATGACTAATTTTGGAAAGTGTTTTCACATCTTCAGATTGGGAAATTTACTTCCCTAATCTTGTACATAAACTTTTCATTGATCGAAAAGTGTTTTCAGTTAACCGAATCATTTTTCGTTGTACCAAATAAGTGAAAGTCTAGAAAATTAATTCCGGAAAAACATTTTCCTGAAGCAAACACACCCGAAAGTCCAATGTGTTTGCCCACAAATAATGAAATTGGCAATCCAAGTCCTAATCGACAGCCGACATGAAGCAAATTTGGGAAAAAAAATCTTTTAAAAAATTCTCAAGACACATTACTTTTGTAGTGTATTCGTGAAAACATTTTCACCTACTTTGGATACAATGATAGTCAAGCTAGTAAGACACGTGTATTTTTACCTAATTCATGTCCCACAATTAACGGTGCTATTTGCATTTCTGAAAATTAACTCCGAACTTTAATTGAAAATTTCTTTTTGTCCTTTCTTGGAAGTTTCATTTTTCAACCTCTGAATGGACTAATGGAGGAAACTCTCTGTGAAAAATGACAATTGAGTTTCCAATCCTTCATGAGACCTCATTTGTTCGAAGGCCCATGTTTTTTTGTGTCAGATCCACTTGAAGTTTGTGAGTGTAAATTGTCCAGTCAACCTTACACTTATTGCACGAATATTATTTCAATTCTAAATTTTCTAACTTTACTAATTTAGTTTCAAATTTTTACATGAAATTTCACTATAGTCATTACGGTCACTTTTCAACCAAAAAACTAATGTGACGGTCCAGTCATTGCTGGCTGTCCTGCATGGCAAAAATTAATGTCAATAATTTCCTGCAAAAATTAACTGGAATGATTATATTGGAATTTCGCGCTAAAATTTAATGCTGAATTGGCAAAATTTTATAGTTTTTGGGGCTGAATCGACATCCATACCATAGATGTAGGACCGATCGCATAATCTTCCTCAAATTTGTGGGTTACTCTACTCAGTTTAAGCTGTATTGTGGAAGACAAACCTGTCATTTGATTGCAAATGACTGGTGCCGTTATGCTGGCTTTTCTCCAAGAGATATTGGGCATCAAAATGCTTGACATGCTAATTCAGCCCGTGTAAATCACCCTTGGTAACTTCTAGCCCATCAAAATACTCGATTGAAGATTTTAGACATTCTCTGATCTGGTCGATTTGATTCAGCCCAAAAGAAAAAAAAAAATCCACTTTGCCAACAGTCATACCCAAACAGCCTTGCCCTAAAAGTATGTCCATTGGCCATAAATCACCTCTTCTATGTTGTGTTTTCGGAAACCAACACTTCTTTCTATAGTTGAGCACTGAGTGATACTTCTTATCTTGCGTTCGAGATAGATTTGTAGGACATGTTAGGTACTTGCAAGAACTTCATATGGCTATGCCCAAATGTGTCCCAATTGCTCGAACCCGAGGATTGTCGCATGAATAGAAGATCATCGGGTAAAATGAACCAATTTACTTGCCATGTATTCAACTTGGTTTTTACTTCGTCTTTATTTTTTTCGACCACAAATAATGTCTTCAAATGTTAACAACATTAAAATGGGAAAACTATCAAAAAAAAAAAAAAGTCACAAGCCTATTGTAATTCTATCAATTCAATTATAAACCTTTTTTTTCTTTTGCCAATTAAATCCTAAATCTTTTTACATTTGTACCAATTCATTCCATTTGACCAACTTTGGTAGGCTGTGTTGACGTCAATCATACTAGCATGGCAATTTTTAATAATGTAAAATATTTCTTAATTTTTTATTTATTATTTTTTTCTTTTTCTTTTTCCTTTTTATCTTCTCCTTTCTCTAGCAGGTCACCAAATCAATGATCGGAAAGAGGACACAGCAAGGTTGGTGGGCTCAACCTCGCTAGATCTAGCTGGACTCAGCCTTGCCATGGTTCGACAAGCTCAATTTGGCCCAATGGCGGCGAGGACGAGGTATGGCCAATCGCAAATCCAGTGACTGGTTGGAGGAAGAAGGAGAAGAAAACAAAAGAAAGAATCTTGAAAATTATTAAAATATATTTAAAAATTATCCACATCAATATCATCACTAGTGAACTAAATTGGCATTAAACAAAATTTTCTAGCTCAATTGAAAAAAAAATATTTATAACTAAATTGACATAATTGCAATATATTTGTGATTTTTTTGGTAATTTTTTCACATTAAAATTGAATGGTTATTTGACATCACGAGGTGCAAAATTTCAACACGCCACAATGTAAAGCATGATTTTATGCTTGTCTTAGAGTATACAAACCTTACTTTTCCCAAGTTGTTTGGTCCTTTCAGAGGCTAGATCTCCATGAGGAGCTTTTTGACCAGCAAATTGCACCGGTACAAGAATCGCCATTAATGATTTCAACCCTGCCCACATAATAATGTCAAAAGCAAAGTCGAGGTAGTGGTTTGAGGAATCTACCAAAGCAATCCCATCTCTCTCTCTCTCTCTCTCTCTCTCTCTCTCTCTCTCTCTCTCTGAATTTTGATGGGAATCTTTTCTTTCTTCAGGCCCAAAATTCTTTCAGTCGAGCTTCTCCTGGGAGGGTATGGTTTTGCCCCTCTTTGTCTGCCACAACACCTTCATCATCTAACGTTCGTGCAGCAAGTGCCCAAAGGGAGGGGGGCAAAAAAAAAAAGAAGTCAAGAATCAAAAGTGGGATTGAGCCAGGAGAGGGGAAGATGCCAAATTGTGGGTGGATATGTAAATTTTCTTAAGTGCTTTTTCTTGTGGGTCTATAGCTTGCTTTCCATCCTTAAATTCAGCGAGTACTATTCCCAGCACAATATGGAATAAAACAAAGCGCTAAAGTCCAAGTTGTTTACTGTACATATTGAGCAAACAAGAAGTTTTTCAATATATGTTGCCCCACTCTGCCATCAGGTGCTCCACCAAATTTCAAACATATCGTATATATGTTTACTAATGCATCCACATAAACCAATCTTACATACGACATAAGAAGTCTTGCTATTCCCTTCTAAATAGTGTGAAGTAGATGCTGAATACCGGGTTAGGGTTTATAGCTGCTATCGATGTCGAATTCACAATCTATATGAGTTTTCGGCGTCATAATTGATGGTGTTCACTCTCTAGATATTTTTTTCTTTTTTATGCTTAAATTTACTTTCATAATGTGCAAGGTTTTATCTCCATTGATGGGATTACCATGGTATCTTCAGTTGACAAGATTGAAATTTCTCTTCAAACTGAGGATGTCAACAATCCTAGTGTATTGGATGGCCATTCAATTGAGCTCTGACGAAATCTTAAAGCATGGTACCGTTCTCTTTGTGGTGATTTGGGCAGCTTCAAGTGTGCTTAACGAGGCTCAACAAATGGTTGTGATTTCACAACCCTAAAGGTCTAGAACTCTCGCATTTTTAGTAGTAACAATAAATTTTAGGTTCTTAAAGGTTGGAATGTGATTCATCAGACTAGTTCACAGGATAATTGACAGGATTTGATACATAATATACTCTACCCAACTGCAGTTTTGTGGTGATGCTAATGATATTGGATTCCTGATGTAGAACTTGTTAGTCAAATTTTTCGCGGTGCCATTGGCATTCATAGATGTCATTTCAACCCCTTATCAATCTTGATCATTTATTAACATTATCCTTGCACAGATTGTGAATAAGATCACCATCGGAATCAAACTCCGTGAGAGAGAGAGAGAGAGAGAGCGCACGCCATCTGAGAAGAGACTTGATGTTGCAAGTAGGCCATATGTATTCATGTTTGGTAGGAATGTTTAGGATATGAAAGGTGTATTGCTGACCCCCCCCCCCCCTTTTCCCTCTCTCCTCTCTCTCTCTCGTGTTGGGTGGAGCTATAAAGTCCATGGAAGGTGTCCTAAACATTGAATTTCTAAGGACATTGATTAGCATGCAGAACTATGCAGACCACAAACATTGGTCAGTGGGAGAAAAACTTGTGAAGAATATACCCCATGCATGTAATGCCAAATCTCACATTCTTGAACTTCATTTTTTATCCCAGTCTCATGACATCGACAATGAGTGGAAACCACAAGGGGTATTCCTAAGTCGCATGATTAATGATATATTTATCGGCATCTTCATCTTATCCAGGCTCATTCCATACATTCTGCCATCACAATCAAAAGAATTAGTCTAAGGCCCTGTTTGGTTCAGCATTTGCAAGGAGCTTTGGACCCCTAAAGGGGTTTGGCCAATAATTTTGTAGGAAAAATGACACACGTGGTCCCTGAATTAGCCCAACGTGCAATATGATTATTGAATTTGTAATTTATTTAATGTGATTCCTAAACTATAGCACAATGTGTAATATAATTTTTGAACTTTTAATTTGTACAATATGATCTCTGTGCTTTTAGTGCATATTTAATTTAGTACATAATCTATAAGAAAATGCTCGATGCTACCGTTGAACTTAAATTAATGGAACGATAATATTAAACATTTTCATAGAGTTTTGATACTAAGTTGAACATGTTCCAAAGTTCATGAATCATATTGAACAAATTGAAAGATCAAAGATCACATTGCACATTTGACCAAAATTCAATAATCATTTGTGTCATTATCCTAATTTTTATTGACAAACTCATGTGCTAAGCTCTATATACTTCTTCACCTCTATCACTCAAATATGTCTCATCGGCTCTCTAGGATTCACGTCTAGTTAATCAATTAGAAAAGAAATAAGAAAAACGAATGAATGACAAAGTCGTGTGAAAGAGGGCGTCAATCCTGACAAGGCAAAGAAGCAGAGAGCAACAAAGAGAGTGGAGGAGGTAAAATGAACAACGGCGACGGCGATGGTGGCGACGACCACGAAGAAGAAGAAGAATACTTGCAAGACAAGAGCTTTTGTCATAAGCACGTGACGTGAAGAGCACGACGGGCCTCTCGAATGTCTGTCTTTTCATGGCTTTCAACAAATTTAATCCTCGTTCTATCACCATTTCTGTCATCACCCAATTAGTCCCCTTCCTTTTCCCCTGATGCCCCATAAATGCTTGACAATATGCTGGTTCAATGATCGATTTGCTGATCGAATTTCAAATTGCCCCACCCTCTCATTTATTTTTGGTGTCGGATGAGTGGACCATTTCTCTGCTTTGTCCACCACTACCACAAAGTATGACTCTCTCTCTCTACTTTGCAATATGTTGAAAGAATCAAAATGTCAGATAGATTGATGGAAATGGAATGCGGCGACTTAGGCAAATCTCTCGAATGCAAGTTTGTAGGAGTGTCAAGGTTCGAGCGTGGGCAAGATATTTGCCCGACCCGAGATCCTACCATGTACAAGATGGGTATGATCTCAAACACATTGAACTTATCATGTAGTCGGCAGTTGCGAAATTTCAGATGGTGAAACCTACCCGAACCTCTTATGCCCACCCTAGAACCTACCTAGCCATACCGGATCCGCAGAGTCCATATGTCTTCTTGCACACCCCTGCTATTTAGATAGGGTTTCTTAATCTATAGTTCCAAGTGTCAATATTGTGTATGAAAGTTGAAACTATAAATTAAGAACCAATAGGTATTGGTAATTTTAAAAGCTGAATATACAGGACCATTTCGCAAAGTCAACTAATTACACAGAGGTGTTGGAAAATGAGAGTCTTATACAGTTACATCTATGAGCATGCTACTCTCGAAGATGCTGTTCCTCGAAAAAGAGCCTTCTCTTTGTCACTGCATATACCGACTCCAATAAGCATAGCTGTAAAGGGGAAAATTCACTGGAAATATGTGTGGTAACTCCTTTGTTAGAATAAAGAGTCTGATTTGTTAGGAATCAAGCCTGAAAAGATGATCATTGGCAAGCACTAATGTCCCAATTTGACGTTGGACAACTTGAGTATGGAAGAACGGTATGTGCGGACATCACCCCAAACACGGTTCATTTTTAGGCGTGTGTATTGTGGTTTCACATTCTAATCGAATGCGTTGATGGGTTTAGATTTGAACTCTTTTTTTTTTATAATATCTTCAAACAATGAAGCGCTCTTGCACCGCAAAAATCAAGTTGGCTCCAAAAGAAAATTGGTGTTGTATGGGATCACTCCCTCCATCAAACCCTAAAATCTGAGCGGATCCCACACCAAATTTTGATGTCTCATGTAAGATCATCATCCCAGTCATCACTCTACTATGCATACACACAAGCCTATACTCTACAGCCACAAGCGTCCTCAGTTAGAGAGAGAGAGAGAGAGTCGAAAAGAAGATGAGAAATCGACCATTGGCGATGGCTCCACGTTTAAATTAATGGACAACTGGCCCATTGACGTGATTGATGTGATTGATGGGTACCGAAATCCAGGCACCATTTTTCCGTCTCTTTTCTAGCTCCAACTTGCTTCGTCTCCCAGGAGGATCACGACTTCCCCAACCCCGAATGGGAATTGGCATGTGGGTTCTTCACAACAATTTCGTTCTCACCCTCTTCATTTTTTTTTCCACATTCAAGTGTGAGAAGGTGGAGCAAACTAAGCAAGGAGGTTCGGTTCCAATCAAATTTCACTCGTCTATGTCATTGAGAAGTTGGGATTACACAGTGACACTCTAATATATGACGAGATTCGCAAGTATGATTTACTCTCAAACTAGTTTATGTTCATAAAAATTTTAAGGCGAGATTCATCGAATTGGGGAAATCCTATGGTGAAAGACTCGAGTTTTTTTTTTCTCTCAATCGATTGGTCGATCGGCACGGAAAGGTTCCAGTTAAAGGCCACATAATTTAATGCACAAGAGTCTCGAAACAATCTTCAGAATGATGTCTTATGTGATGGTGTCAAAGTGATTCTGGACAATATCTACTAGAACATGAGCATTAAATTCATATGGGCAAAAGGGTCTTACATCTTATCATAAAACGCTGGATAAGAAAAACCAATGTCCCCATTCAACAGTAGAGAAATGATCAGTTGTGAAAAAAGTGCTTGTCAGAAATTTAACTTACACGTTGCACTAAACTTACATTATCTTGGCATACATCTTTATGATTATTGAATACTTAATTTTTTGCATTCCGTTGGTTAAGCAGGGGACAAGCTTAATCTTTGTGAGACAATTTTTGTCGTGGGATTACAGAAAATAACAATAATAACAGTAAGTTCATTTGATTTTTTTGTCGGCCTAACGGACCCCAACATGTGGAAGCAAGCGAGTCTAGAGTAAGTAAATCAGGTGACCAAACATGATTGAAAACGGTCAAGCACAGGAGTTTTTGAAAATTTATCAAGACATTTTACCCAAGCAGTTTTGACGAGACGCCTTAGCACAATATAACTCAAATCAGGCGATATAATGACTTTCAAATTGGAAATTCATGACGAGAGCAATGAATAGACATTGTTTTTGTTTTGTCACGTAATATAATAATAATTTACACTATTAACTAAGTAAACTCTACAAGCACTTCACTATCAAACTTTCGCAAAACAAGTTCACAAAACTTGGGCAAAATTTTAAATAAAGACCCGAAGTACTCTTATTTTCTCAAATAAGAGCCTAAAGTGAATCATATTTCAAATAAGGATATGAAGTAGCATAACATTTTCAAATAAGGGCCTAAAGTGGCCATAGATTCTCAAAAAAGAGTCTAATCTAAAAGGCACTTTCGTCATCTCTACTTTTTGATTTTTTTTCTTTACTTTTTTACTTTTTCTTTTTAAAGAATTAAAAAAAGACGAAGGCAAGAGGGAGCCCTCCTACCTATTACCGCTACCCCACCAAAAGTAAGGCATCAATGAAGGCTAACGGGGTCGCCAGCCCTTCGGCGAGGGTTGTCGACCCTCTCCAAGTTTTGGCAAGGCCCTACTGGCCCTTACTAAGGGGCCAGTAACCTCAGCGGCCTTCACTGACCCCCTACTTGTAGTAGGACGTGTGTGTTTTTTTAAAATTATTTTTAAAAAAAAAAAGAGGAAAAAGCAAAAGGCCAAAAAAAAGAAAAAATGAAATAAAGACAAATGACAAAAATGCCGTAGATCAGGCCCCTTTTTTTAGATTCCATGGCCATTTCAAACCCTTGTTTAAAACAAAGTTCACTTTAGGCTTTTTTTTTTTTTTTAGAAAATGAGGGCATTACAAACTCTTATTTGAAATAAAGTTCACTTTATATCCTTATTTAAAAATACGAAGATACTTTAGGCCTTTATTAGGAATTTTCCTTAAAACCCATGTATGTATTTGGACTATCCTATGGCCATAGACACTTATAGATAGACAAAATCATATTTTATGGTAATCGAGATAATTGGTAAATAATTAATGAATCTCTTTATCTTCTAATTCTTGAATTCATATTAATTGCCTGAGATTTCATGGCCTAATACCCAAAAAAAACTTTCGACTTTAGCCTTTGTCCTAATTTTATCCCCCAAAAAAAATTATTTTATAAAAAATCCCAAAGTTTTACTTCTGTCCCAATTCTACCGGCCTAATATCCAAAAAAATTCATAACATTAGCATTTATCCCAATTATATCCAAAATTTCCTTTTGTCTCATAAATCTCAAACTTTTACTTTTGCCCCAATTATATAACCATTGGTCTTCCGTTCATAATCACCGTTAGTTAATCCTAAGTGATATTTTCACATTGTTAAATAATTACATCTCAACAAAGCTAACATAAAAAAATTTAGTAACTTCTCTTTTGTTATCTGCTTTCCCTACACATTATTGGGAGATACAAAACCACTCAAGATAATGCGTTTCGGATTCTTCTCGGTACTCAACAGCCCAAAGAATAGCTAGACATGGAGATTTGATTATTTGGACGAACGATCTCAAATCTCATCATCCTAAACGTACAGTTTTTGCATTTCGAAGATTCATTAGCAAATTTGACGAGAAAATTCGAGCCACGTAAGATTAACTAATAGTGATTATAAACAAAATGCTGGTGGTGGTAGAATTATGCCAAAAGTAAAAGTTTAGAGTTTTTTTTACGATATATTTTTTCATATATATAATTGAGGCAAATGCTAAAATTGAGGTTTTTTTTAGTATTAGACCGGTAGAATTAGGACAAAAGTAAAAGTTGTGAATTTTTTATGAAATAAAAAAATTGGATATAATTAGGACATAGGCCAAATTTGAAGGTTTTTTATGAGACAAAAAAATAGATATAATTGGGATAAGGGTTAAAGTTTGAGGTTTTTTTAAGTATTGGGCTCGGATTTCATAAATCTATTGTATTCTCTTTTAGAACAATTAAAAGCGTACTAAAAAAAATTAGATCAAATCACAATAGATAGCTGTATGTTTCATTCATCGAAGGATAGTGAGAACGTAAAATGGTCCTAAATAAAGAAAGTAATTTATCCAAGATCGATGGAGAAAAGCAAATTAAACAAATAAAATCTCGTCGAATATATCTCTAAAATTCCCTCTTACTTGCGAAACCGACCTATATGTTTACTCACCGAAACAAGTTGCATGCTGACTAATGAAGGAATAGATGAAACCAAATAATTCATTATCAAGTACAATTGAAAGTTAGTATTAGGGTGCATCTATTTGAGTTAAGGAATACTCGTAAATTAGTTTTCCAAACTTTCACGCATTTGATTTGCATAAAATGATCGGTCAACAAAAAATCATTTACGGTCAAAGTATGTGTGTGTATATAGATACATACATACATACTTAAAGTTAGGAAAATGACTTTCCTAACCCGAAAATGAAAAAATATTTCCCTAAAAAGGGTTCTTCTCGAAAGTATTTCTCTTTATCATGAAACTTTTCCTAAAGCAAACACATCATGTTTCACCAAAAACTCAAGATTTGGACAACATCTTTCCAAAAATAATTGGTTATATTGCTTTGAAAAATTAGTCAACATAAAATATTTTTATTATCGCTTATAGTTCATGGCTAACTATTTTAATGTGTGATAAAAATACTTTTCATTCATGCATCTTTATAAGCTATTCAAGCAATCATCTTTCGGAAGTTGCAATTGAATTTTTCCAGACCAAAGTCAAAATCAAAGTCAGCATGTGTATCGGCATGATCATCAACGCATGAGGTTGTTGTTTCCCAACCAACAATGGCTCAACTAAATAGAAGGCAAGTCTGTCCAAACACAGACACGAGGAATGATCTGACCTTGCGGTGCATTCCATTGTTGTCTCCTGGAATGGATGAAGCAGAAAAGTGACATGATTCCACTTTCCATGCCTTGGATCAATCAGACGTCAAGATGCTCCAATTGTTAATAGAGAATTAACGATCTATTTTGAACCATAAAAAAACAAATAGCAATAATTAAAAATTAATATGAAGATTATTCTTTTAAGAATTTGTGACTCACGATATACTATTATTCTCACGATATGTTATGCTAGCAAAGAATTTCGAATTGACAAAATAAAAAGCCTAATAAATGAGGAGAATATTAGAAATATATATAGGTATTTCTCACAGCCAGACAGACAGTGATTAAAGTGGAAATTAGGAATTTTGGATAGGGAATCGAATCATCCGTCCCACCAAGGAAAGACTTGCCCTTCACTAGCTTTGCCTAACTTATGGTTTGTCTTTTAATGATTAAAGAGAATGATGGTTCTCCGCACACCGCTCATCTTTCCAGCTCGTTTGCGCCCTATGATTACCTGTGACCTTTGACACGACTCGTCGATCTCTTGCTTTTTTTGCTGAATTTTTCTTCGGATTCCTCCATTTCGAAACCATACCGATCAACTCCTAACCAGAACAGAAGAGTAATTGGTCATGATGTGGTTCTCAACCTCAATCCCTAGGTGAAAACACTTGGTCCTATACAAGCTTGTATTTGAAGACATGTACAAGATAAAAAGACATTTACTTGGCACACACGATGTGTAAATAAATCATTACACGCGCAGGACTCGGGGATTGACACGCCTATAATTTCGAATTTCGGTAACAATATTAATTTCATTAGTAGATCAACCGTGGTTTTTTTTTTATGCTGGCAGTGTATTTTGACATAGGACCATGAAATAAACCAAGCGTTAATGTTTTTTCGTCATACAAATTGAATTCAGTGGCGATGCTACAATCAGACATGACCTCTGTATGGCTTTTACTTATAATTTAATGTATTAAATTGTTGGAAACTGTGTAATAGGTGATTAGTCTTTTAATTGGACTAAGATGTCTTCTCATATAAGACAAGACCTCATTGAATGTAGAGTTCTATACTAATCATAATTAGATAAACCTAACTATGAGACACAGTTGTCATTATTACCAGACGTATAGACATACGAGTGAATGACGGTAGGTAGTAGCAGAAGGTTCGTGATTTAACTACATAGAAAAATGATCATTATCGAAGGGGTCTTGTTTCATCAAAAATCATATCGTTCACGAAGTACTTGTCAATGCACGTCATTTCTTCGATTTTTATTATAAAAAAAACGACAATTTTGGATCAAAAGTTTCAATGAATCACAAGGAATATATATGCTTCATCAAAATTTAATAGACGATCAAGTACAAAACACTTTATCGAAATTTAATGGACGTTAAAGTGAGATGATAGAGAAATGCATCGAAATTTAATCGACGATCAAGATCTAAAAACTACAGTTAAGATACAAGTTGCTAAACTACAACGAAAGTATTGGAATTGAAAGATACGGAAAAGATCATGCGAAAAATTAAAGAAAAAGATCATTATGAAAAGGTTGAGTTCTTTGATTGATTAAAGAGAGTTTACAAAGAGTTATGATTTGGCTAGTAAACACGATCAACGGTTACAAACTAATTAAGGTTACAAAATTCTAATAAATAACTTCTCAATCCCCTATCGTCTAACAGCACTTGAGTCCGTAACTATCGCTACTCCTCAATTACTCATCGATGTGGATGTCGATGACATTATTGCCTAATTACTGATATTAGCTCTCATCACTTGCACGTCAATATTAATGTCAATGACTTCATCATAGATAACTGATATCTAGCAACACTTGAGCCCGAAAATATTGATACTCATTAGCCACACGTCGATTTTGATTTCCATGGCTTCTACTGTTCACCAAACTCTGCTACTATCGACTTAGTTTATCACTTCTTGATTATAACCAAAAATTTGATAAGTTTTAGATGTCAACACAAGCCCATTCACAAGAATTTAATGATTCATCGATCATTCGATCTTTTAAGTTAGATAATCATAAATCAAATTGTGCTCCCTTGTCATTAGCAAATTCGATTTTTTCTTGCCTAATCTTATCTTAGTTAGATTTATCATTTGGCATGGTTTTCCACAAAAGCCACATTGTGTGAAAGTCTTCATGTGGCCCTCTATTTCTATTCTTAAGTAGTTGCTCATACTTAGACACTCTCGTCACAAATTAAAATAAATTGACAAAATTTTGTCCTTCGAATTTTTCTCTTAGATGAATTCAATCTATTGAAACCCAAATTTGCAAAAAAAAAATTCTAATATTGAAGTAAGGCGACTCTTTCTAGCTTTTTTTAATCGAATACCAAACTACTCGACTGATTCGTTATCGTATGGATAGAGTGTGGCTAAATTAGTAATCGATACCTCAACTATAGTTATGTAAACTTGTGAATGGAATTGTCTCTCTATCTCTATCCAATTACACACCAAATTAGGTGGTAAATCACTGTAAAAAGTAAAAGCATTTTTCAACAAAGACAAAAGGAAATAACTTAACTCTTAAGAACTCATTTGTCCATGTTTCTCCACATTGAGCTATTCAACAAATATGTTCAATAATTAACTGTTCATCTTCACCAATAAAATGGTAAATTTAGAGATTTCAAATCCTCTTGGGAAAAAAAAAAAGGCTATTTATCAACCCATTAAGGATGTGGTTTTCAATAATAAAGTATGGCAACAGCCCTGTCTAACCCCTATCATTATTGAACTTCTTCGACGAAATGTGCTAGGTTCAATTACGGATTTGGTTGGCCATGGTAATGCCAGTCTTGGCATATTAGGCCTAATAATAATATTCACATTGGGTTGAACTGGCCTTACATCTTCAACATTTGGCAATTGACTAACACGTTGATCGGTTTGATTTGATTAATTATTGTCATTAATTTGATTCTTTTGACCAACAACCAGCCCAATTATTTTCGTCATTGTGACTTTAATTAAAAGATTCGGGCCTTTGCATAATTTTATAGGGGTTTGACTACTTTGATCGATATTATTGGCATCAACAAATGAAAAGGGACTAGGAACGTACCATGTTACCACTGGATTGGATAGTCGTGGTTGATTGGACAATCCTGGCATCAGGAGAATATTATTCATGGCATTGATGAAAATCGATTTGATCATGTCTAATATGTGACTCACTATTTAATTGGCCATATCGATCAGCTATTCTTCTAATAATCTCTTCACGGTATCCATCATATTATGATTTGATGCAACTTCTATAGGTTGTTCTTTCAGTGAGACATCGGGGAAGGTTTGCGCCTCGCGTTGGCCTTCTTCTTTGGTTTGGTTAATTGCTGAAGATTCAAAGTGCACAACCCTGTCATTACCATTGGGATTGTTACTGTCAGCATTATCAAGCTCTGGATGATACCTTGTTCATAACATTGAATTTTCTCAAATGAAACTACAAGTTGTCTCACCAAGCGTGCTAAAATGATGTTTTGCGGAAAATTATATCGTCAGCAAAATACCTTTCACCGTATGTCGTTTCTTTTATATATATATATATATATATATTAAGAATGGACGTGATTTTGTCACGATTCCGTACAAGATTGTCAATATATTACAAGGAACAGATATGTTTCATCAGAGTTTAATCGACGACGAACTACAAAACACTTTGTCAAAATTTAATCAATGACAAATTGAAAGGATAGAGAAATACTATGCTAGAATTTAATCGTCAGTGAAGATCTAAAAATTGCAACTAAGATACACATCAAAATTTAATCGATGATGATGTATATGAAAGTACGCTAAGAATAGGAATTGAACAATACAAAAAAATAAAGATAAATTACAAGAAAAAATAAAGATAAAGATAAATTTTCAAGAAGGTTGAGTTCTTTAATTGACTGGAAAGAGTTTATAAAGAATACGATGTGGCTATTTAAAACCTACAATTGATAATTACAAATGGAGGTTACACAATCCAAATAAATAAACAACTTCTCATCTTCTATTATCTAGTAACACTTGAGCCTAAAAATATTGTTACTCATCAGTTACTCGTCGATGTTCATGTCAACGACTTCATTTACAAATAACTGGTATTTGCTCTCATAAGTTGTACGTCAATATCAATATCGATGACTGCATCTCAAATAACTAATATCTAGCAACAGTTGAGCTTAAAATTATTAGTACTCATCAAGTACATGTCATTATTGATGTCCACGATTTTTCCTATTCATCGAACGGCTATTGTCGACTAAGTCCATTACTTGTCAATTATAACAAAAAAAAAATTGATCATTTTTGGTGTCAACGGGTCTTTTTTCTTAATTACCCTTAAATGTGTACTTCCTTCCTGTGCATATCTTATCATATGCAATCCAATTCATAGCGTAAAGGGGCGCAATCGCGTTCTTTAAAGGATACTCTCCAAAGGTGATTCTCCAAAATTGAAGTCATGGCACGGGATATTTTAATGTCTTAGCATATTGTAATAACAAAGTTTCTGTGAGTTTTTTTATATTACTTTGAATAAGACTTGCCGCAATTCTATGCAAGGAAGGTAAAAACATGTGAAATGAATAAGAAAAATGACATGCACGAATGCCAATGGAACAAGGTGGGAATGAGAAAAATGTTAAATCTTACTGTCAAAGCTTCCACTATAATACTTCACCAAATTAAAAATGGAAGAAAAAAAAGGTTACTTTGATATTGATAAAATACAACCTAATTTATTACTAATGGTAATTATTTGATAATACAATTCGATGACGCGAATTATACCATCTAATTACCCATCAAAACCACAGTAAGTGGTCAGAGTGAAAAGTTAACCTAAAGTTTGAAAAGAAAATCCTAAAATATATGAAATCAGTTAGAATATCAAATGTAATCAAATTAATGCAATTATTTAAAAAAATGAAACTGTGGATTTAAAAATGATGAGCTATGGAAAGATTTCTGTGGTTATTTTCATAATGTGAAATCCAGATTTGAAACGATGGGAAAATCTAAAAGTCAGTTTTGAAGTGTTAGAAAAAAAAAAGCTAATTTCAAGCAACATAAAGGGTTCATTCGTTTAGCGAAAATAAATGATTTGAAAAATATTTTTATATAAATAGTCACTGTCGCGACCCTCTAAAAATATTTTTATTAATTCTAGGGGTTAACGGATTATTAGGTTAATTAGATTTGACTAACCTAATGCGGACCCTCCCAAGCCCTACCGAATCGCAACTTTGGTTTTTGTTTAAATGATTTTGAAATTTGGAGTCGCCACTAATCGTTCTTGGTAGGTCGATTAGAAACCTAAATAAATTAGCGGGAGAACTAATTTATTCCTGCGAACCAGAGATTATGAGCTCGGGGACTTGGTTACACTAGTTGATTAAAACTAATGCCCTTTCGGTACCTTAATTTCATGGATATCCTAATTCGGCAACTCAGGCTTGGTTTATTCCTAAAGCTCTAGTAGGGTATTCTCTTTTGTGTTTTCACTTTTTAAATAGGATGCATGGATGGTATATATTTTTATTTGTTATATTTTTTTAAGTGTTAAAGATTCCCTGAAGCCGAAAGAGGGAGTGTGTTAACGACTTCTGTGCAGTATTACGACCTACTCATCTTTTGGGTCTGATGATTCAAAAATTAAATTATAGGAAGTACATGACAGTGAATAAACACCTCCAATGGGAGGCCTAGCATTGGCTTGGCTCTTCCCTTTGGGATTTAAGATACAGGTATTTAAGTTGCAAGTATTTAAACTACTGTAAGTAAAAACCTCCAATGGGAGGCTAAGCATTGGCTTGGTTCTTCCCTTTGGGATTTAAGGTACAGGTATTTAAGTTGCAGGTATTTAACTACTGTAAGTAAAAACCTCCAATGGGAGGCTAAGCATTGGCTTGGCTCTTCCCTTTGGGATTTAAGGTACAGGTATTTAAGTTGCAGGTATTTAACTACTGTAAGTAAAAACCTCCAATGGGAGGCTAAGTATTGGCTTGGCTCTTCCCTTTGGGATTTAAGGTGCAGGTATTTAACTACTGTAAGTAAAAACCTCCAATGGGAGGCTAAGCATTGGCTTGGCTCTTCCCTTTGGGATTTAAGGTGCAGGTATTTAAGTTGCAGGTATTTAACTACTATAAGTAAAAACCTCCAATGGGAGGCTAAGCATTGGCTTGGCTCTTCCCTTTGGGATTTATGGTGCAGGTATTTAAATTGCGGATGGACTTTGTCCTCTCCATTTTGGGGTATGAATTTTTTAAAATGAAATACAACGAATTAATTCAACAATTTGAAGTTTGTGCGCGCTTGAGGACTCCTCCAAGCCGATTTTGTGCTTTCATAGGATTGACCATTGATATAGAGCTGCGGCTTCCTGACATAAAATAGAGTGAAGTGTTAGTATACAAAATATGTGCTAATCTGCACCTAAAACCAGAAGAGTAGAAAGAGTACTTATCTCCCATTTTTTGGGAGGGATTTCTATAATTGATTTTTGCTCTCTATGTTCCCAATATAGAGAGTTTCTTTTGAATTAAGAGGGACTTTTAGTCACAGATCAGTTGAGAAATCGGTGGACAGCTTAGGAGCTTGTCTGGGCCGATTTTTGCATCTCGACGAGATTTTTGCTGTTGACGTAAAGATATCCTTCTCCTGACATAAAATATGGAAGAAAAAGGAGATGGAGAAAGTGTATACAATTTGTGCTAATTTGCGAGTAAAACCATAAATAAATGAATAAATAAAAACACTTAGCTTGAATTTGTTTGCTCGTTGACGAGGATGAACTCTTTATTTATATTGATCGATGAAGGAATTTGTGATGATAACCCCTAGCTTTAAACTCCCATCATCTTCAAAATTCTCTCTCTTTTGGTATTTTCTTTCTCTCAAAATTTTCTTCAATCTCCCAAAACTCTCTCAAACATCCAAAATTTTCTCTCCAAAAAATTCTCCCAAACACTTCAAATTTTCTCTCTCAAGAATCCCTTCTCAAGCTCACTTCTTCCTCCTTTTATAACCTCCTCATCTATCTCCCATTCTAATTTTTCCACTAACTCTATCTCCCATTCTAATTTCTCCACTAACTCTTCTTCATTTTCATCTTCCATTCTCCATCTCTATCTCACATTCTAATCTCTCCACTAACTCTTCTTCATCTTCATCTTCATCTTCATCTTCCCTTCTGCATATTTATCTCCCATTCTAATTTCTCCACTAACTCTTCTTAATCTCCATCTTCCCTTCTCTATTCTTATCTTCCATTCTAATTTCTCTACTAACTCTTCTTCATCTCCATCTTCCCTTCTCTATTCTTATCTTATTTTCTCCATCCATTCTTCTCCAACTTCTCTTCTTCATCTCCTCTTCTTCATCTTCCCTTCTCTATTCTAATTTATCCACTAACTCTTCTTTTTATCATTTGTAAAATAATCCTTCAAGAGTTAGGTATTTGCACTCTAGTCCTTGAATTTTAAGTATTTACAATTCAGTCCCTAAAAAAATATATTTCTTTAAGTCCAAATCTCCTCACAATTTTTGACACACCAAAATTTACCACATGTCAACTTTAAGCTCATTTCTTGTCGCTGAAAATAATGCATAATTTAATTAAAGCCCTTTTGCAAAATTAAGTCATTCTGGGTATAATTGGGCCAAGATGAAAATTTAAAATATTAGAAGACAATGTCACAACTCATAAAAAGTGAAAGTTAAAAATAAGTTGACTCAAATTAAATTTTTTTAGGCCCGATTCGAGATTATACTCGTGAAGGAACACGTGACTCGAATTGGATTTTTCTGAATTTGCGATGGCCAATATGAAAATAGATTTAAAATAAAAATATTAACTATCTTTGTGTATTTTTTGGCCTCAAATGTTATTTTTTCAAAATTTTCAAATATTTTTGTATTTTTTTTAAAAAAAATTAAAATATATATAATATGAAAAATTATTTTTTGGTCAAAATTCGTTCCCTAGGCTTGGCTAAGGTTCCCAACGTTGATTTTTCAATTTTATGAATTTTTATGGATTTTCTATTAATTTTCGAAAATAAATAAATAAAAAATACGTAAAAATACTGAAAATATGAAAAATCGTTTTTTGGTTAAAATTGGTTCCCTAGGCTTGGCTAAGGTCCCCAAAGTTGATTTTTCAATTTTATGAATTTTTATGGATTTTTTATTACTTTAGCAATAGAAAAAATGATTAAAAATCAGGTGTCAACAGTCACTTACGTCGCTTAAAATAATTAGCCAATAAAATATTATCAACAACAATTTATTTTCAAATGCTTTCATAGACATTTGAAATATTTTTCATTTATTCATTTTTTTAAGTGATATAAGTAATCATTTTTAGAGAAATAGTTTCCAAATAATTCGTTTTACGCAACACAAACGGAGCTACGTTAGCACAATAGCCTCTCGTAGATTGGCCGCCGAACCAATATCGCCCTTTTCATCGCGATCATCTACGCCTCATGGCTTTTCAAATGGACCGTGCTAACTCGGGATCAGTTAAATCAAATGGATCTACTTTCTAATCAAATGTCTGTATTGGCAAAACTCTATCCACATCACGTACGCTGAGACCTTGTTAGATGGCCACGTCACTTACATTTGATCGGATTTTGTGTAGGAGAGGAACTTCATTACAAAAGTTATGAAAGTAGAAGGTTTTAATTAAATAAATTGAAAACACAAGTTAATTAGAAATAAGAACACGAGGGTAATGGTCTGACTGATTTAATATAGACTGAAAATGGCTGCAAAGTTTTGACCAGATGGCTCATAAAAAAAACCGATGGGAACATCAAAATATTTCTCGGGGAGATAAATAAATGAATGGAAAATCTGAAAGCTAGAGATTGGATTCCAAGGACCAAGACATGGGACTCTGCGAACTCCCGAAATCGAAGCCAACGACGCAAGCAATGCGGGAAGGGTTGTAACGTCGAGGGAAGACGATCAATTTTAGGAATAGTATTTGAATTATACCTCGATATGCAAGATGGTACATGAATTTTTAATGTATCCAGAATAACCCATAAAATTTTTATTATTATTTAATCTAATCTCTAAATTATATGAGAATATATAATATTATCCTTTCATTTAAGCATTTAACAGTGTGCCTGAATTGGAATTAATGACAGAACAATATGAAACATTTTCATATAGTTTATAAATTTAATTGAACATGTACCGAAAATTCGGGAACCGTTGTGAACAAATTTAAACTCATGCTGCATTGGGCTAAAGTGTAAATATCATATTAAATAAATTAAAAATTCAAGGCCACATTATATATTTATCTAGAATTTAAGAAGAAATTCATGAATCACATTACATATTATGTCAAAAATTAAAATTTATTTTTCATATTATTACAAAAAAAAATTAAAATTCAGCAACAAAAGTCAAAAGGTGTATGTATCGGAATTCTGCGTGGGGTCAAAAGCTGCAAAATGGTTATGACACTGCACAAAACCAAAAAACAAAGCAAAAATATTCGGAAACGCAGTTTTTGTCGGCTTAAATTTATTTTTTCCGTTTTTTTTCTAATTTTAAGTGTCGGCTAATTTTGCATGGGGAGCTTCGCCGTGGTGACAAAACCGGTGCCATTGCCGCCGCAAATGGTTTGGGAACAAAGCAAGAGCATCGTGGACACAAGTGGTTGTAATGAGAATTTCGCTTTCGCTATATATATATATATATATATATAAAGTACATTACAGTATTTAGCTGTTCAAATTCTATCATATTATTTTTAAGGGATAATATCACCGGCTGTCTTTATAAAATCTTTATAAAATGAAAACTGTCGATGTAATACATTCGAAAAAAGCTTATGAGTTTTCTATTAGTCCTTCAGTTAAATTGATAAAAGTTGAAATCCTAATGTCAATGCTATGGGCAATGCCTGCCGAGAGAATAGGCCGGGGTCGCTGGCTCTCGCCCAACACCACTGATGTCCGGATCGTGACGTCGGTGTAAGGTGGGAATAAATTGCTAGCACAATCAAGGATTTGAAACCCAAATCTCGACGAGTTGATTCTTGAAACCTGAATTGTTGCAATTAGGACCTTAAAAACCTATATGGTGCGTGGAACTTTCGAATTTAGTCTTTTTGGGAGCATTTTGAATACTTTTCCTATAAGAAAAAAATTTTAACAGTAAATTAAGGATGTTAGTCCCCATCACGAACTCCTATACTGAAAATTTTCCAACAACGAACGCAAACCTTTCCTAAAAGCGCATGGATTTGCATGAGCAAAGGAGTATATAGACTACTTTAAATTTTGAGCAAAAAGTACAAAAATGGCCTTTGTGCTATCGTTCATGTTTATTTCGGGTCCTCAATACTTTATTTTGTGCCCAATTTGATCCCTAAACTGATCACCCATCGTGATTTGAAGATAAATTTCGTATTTCTGTCCAAACATAGACAAGTTGTTACTAAATTCTAGAGATCAATATGTAGCATCGACGTAGAGAAAAAAAAAAGTTGGTGATCTAAGGCTATGGTCGTCATTCCATATAAAATTTTACTACTTCATATTCGAGATCCAAGTCCCGTACCTTCCATTTGGCTTAAATCTCATACCTTACAACTAAGGTAATAGAAGCCCACCAATACCACCCCACCATCCACAATGCGCGAGTTGTCATATACGCCATATCCAATTGCACTCAAAGAGATATGAATAGCAAGAATGTCTACTATGCCACATACGCCATCCACGTAGGATGATCGAAAGACTTAAAATCGAATCGACACCAATGCCATAGATTTGAGACTTTCTTTGGTACTTTTCCCCCGACATTTTCCCTTCCCTCGACATCAATCAACTTACCCTTCAACTAAATTAATCCCGTCGTAAGTAATTAAGTCCCATGCCACATCCACTACATACATCCACTCTAGTGTTGGCATAATAATCAAGTGGTATCAACCACGATCGAACCTTTTAATATTTCCTCTTCTCGACAAAATAATGTCATGCGGTTCTTCTCATCCCCCCCTCCAACCAAAGAGATTCCAAAAAGGACGCTCCAACCAAAAAGATGAGCAAGAGACGCATACTTTGGACTTCTTTACTCATCCGAAAGTTAAATCATTCATACGGAAGGAACCGAAGGTCTACCCCCTTCTTCTTAAACGAAACTAACTTTGCCAACTTTTACGCACTTTGGAAAGCCACAAGTAGGGTTTTTTGGACTTTTTCCAATCCCACCGAGCAGCCATGCATATCTCCTCGGTGCTGGCATAAAAATTAGGGTTTCGGTTGCTCTTGCAATCATGACATTTTCGCACTCTAATCGTGATGTTACTATGGATGGTCCGACGTTGGTGAATCGTCATGCTGATGGGTGCATGCAATTGGGGAAGAGTTTTTAGTGTTTTCGCTTTGCAAGTGGATCGCCGTGGACCGATCACATGGCCTTGTTTTGATTAACTCTCGAGAAGTCTGGGGCCCCATTAGAAGGCCACGATCGATTGACTAAGAGATGGAGAATATAGATTGGGTCGACCTACGTATCACCGTCTGACACTTCAAATTTTTAGAAGGAAAAAAGAAAAATCCGCACTGCCCCACTATAAGTTAGCATCAAAGCTGGAGATCTCTACAGAAAGTTGGAGAGCCACAAACTACCTTTCGCTCGTATATCGATTTCCCTTTCACCAAGCACATTGTTTTCCAATAAAATCTTTCATTCACATGCACCAACTATGCACACTTAACAGCCTCTTTGTCGAATCGGCTTTCATGTGAGGAGAACGCCAAAAACTATAAAAATACGATACTGACTATCTTCTAACAGCTTAAGTGTTTAGAAAGAACGATGGTATGCTCAGGATGGTTTTTTATTTTTTCGGAGGACACTTCATGATAAAAGAAAATACTTTCCAGCAAATCATTTCTGGAGAAGATGTTTTCCCCTTTTTTCAGGTTAAGGAATTCAATTTCTTAACTTTAAGTATACATATTTCCTTTCACCGCAAATGGTCTTTCGTTGAGGGGTCATTTTCAGCAAATCAAATGCGCAAGAGTTCAAAAAATTAATTCGAGGAAAATTCTTTTTTCTTAATCAAACGCACCCTCCATTTCAATAGATTGAAACAGGGCAATGAAATGGAGTCCCATCGAGCAGGAAGCGATAGTCCAACATGGACACATAATGATGCAAAAGCATGAAGTTGTCCTATTGACATAAGACCATAGCAAAAAGAATTGGGGAAATCAAAAGGACAAAACTAGGTGGAAAGATGAATAAGGATTGGCTTAACCCTTATGAAAACAAGCATACACTTGTAGAAAAACAAGACAAAATCTATCCTTATCCAGAAAATTGAACTTCTCAACACTTAGTCATCGTGTTTATTAATCACTAATTACATAAAACTTAGTTGATTGCTTTAAGTAAAAACTACTTGACATGATAAGTAAGAATAACTTACTTAATTGGTTAAGTGATAAAATAGACGGTGAAAAGTAAAATCTTATCCACATCAAGAGTTTGAGTTTGAGTGAAACTTTTATTTGATTACTGCCGGCATAAGTTATCTCGCTTCACATATACCGAAAGATAAGGTGAACCCCGAGTGATAGTCATTATATTTACGAAGAGAATAAACATAATATGGTCATAAGCCATTGTCATACAATTTAACATGATGTCGAATTGTGGGCTAATAGGAGGTCCCACGCACGATAGTTTGCTTCATGCAATATATGCTGGGCCTCGAGAGACATCAATTTTCCGAGGGTCCATGCCATTAAACATCCAACTTACCGAAATCACCATCCTAATCCTTTCCCACTTGGAGTCCCAATTGAGCTCCAAGGGACACCAAGACCTCCCGAGTCTGAAAGCTACTTATCCTCCGTGCTCCATAAAGAAATATGGATCTATGATGGGTTTAATGACTTGAGATTAAGTCCGCAACCGTTTAAATTATTATGATAAAATGCGCAATACATTGTACAGAGAAAATTATCGAAAATGTCCTAAACATATTGTACAGTTGCCAATTCAATCGTAAACGTTTCAATCGTGCCAATTTAGTATTAAACATTTTGACAACTTCCCTATTCACTCCTATAATCCTAAACTTTTTTATGATTTACCAATTTAGTCCTAAATTTTTTAATGATTTGCCAATATAATTTTTCCGGCAATTTTTCCAAAAATTAGTGATGGGGACTATTTAGGCAATGATTCTAGTTCAAAAAGGTAATTCTTATTAGAATCATATTTTATGATTCTGTTACTTTGATTTTTTTTAGAGAATCAGAACGCGTTTGATAACTACATAAAATTTATGTTCTTGAGAACAATCGGGTAGGAAGAATTCTTTTTTATAATTTTCATCTTTTTAAAAAAATTAAAAAAATTTAAAAAAAATTATTATTTTTAATTCCCCCAATTTTATTTTTTAAAATTTTTATTTTTTGTATTTTTTTATTTTTTACTTCCCCCTTTTAAAAAATTTTAAATTCTTTCTAAATTTCAAAGCTTATTTTTAAATTTAAATTTTAAAAAAATTAGTTGTTAGTAAATTTTCAAATCTAATTTTAATTTTTTTAAAAAAGTTCAATAGTCCATGTGAAACTTTGTTTTTCGTTGTGATTTTCATAAGCGATTCTTTTTTTAGAATGAACTTTTTTTATTCTTATTTTTGCTCTAGAACTATTTTCGAGAATAGGATCAGAATCGGAATCATTACCAAGCCGTCCATCCTACTTGTTACAACTGGCACTGAGGTGTTCAAAAAAATCAATTAGTATGGACTTCTTGTGATTTTTTTGGATATATTTTTTTCCTTCTCCCTCTAGCAATTGTCAAGCATTGGCAAGGCTCAACCTTACTGTTGCTGGGCAAGGCTTACCTTGCCGAATGTGGTGAGGGTTAAACCTCGCCAATCGTAAGGCGAGGTTGACCTTGTCTACCTAGCCACCCTCGCTAGTGGCCGACAAGGGCAAGCCTGCCCGAGGCCACCAACCGGTCAGAGGAAAAGAAGGAAAGAAAAGAAAAAATATCAATAGATTTGTAAAATATTCAAAAATATATTTTTAAAAAATGTAATAAATTATCTACATCAGTAACGATTGTGCCATATAGGATGATTGGCGCTAACTAGACTACCACATTAGCTATTTTCAATCGAAAATTGCCAAAACGATTAAATTGGTAAATTGTTAAAAAATTTTAAAATTAAATTGACACAATCGAAAGGTTTACAATTGAATTTGCTATCATACAAGAAGTTAAGACTCTAACCAATTATCCCATTGATTTGTCTGATCTTGAAAGCAAAGCAGCCTTAATCCCATCTCGTAGCTGTTGGATGACTTGATGTCACCTGACCTAATTGATTGTCAAAATCAAATCATCTTTACTTACTTCAAGCAATACCCTCCCTTTAGCCTAACCTTATCAAGTCGTAGCTTTCTAATCTCCAAGATTGACCGAAAACTAAAAATTGCCAATGTTAATCACAAGCATTTAATGACTTGGCGTCACCTAAACAGTGTGGAGATTTCATCTAATTAAATATGACTTGGAGCATTCGATCAGATGCCAGTTTGATATATAAGACATCAATCTCGATATGCCCATGTGTTTCGTAATGATCTAATAAAACGTCGTCCGATCATAGTATATATTCGGATCGATCCAGATCCAAAGGCTCTTATCTAATATAAGTTCGACCTGTTCGGATCGACCCGTGATCTCTCCGTTTGACCGAGTGTCGATAGGAAGGAATCCGGCTGCTTTTCCTTAAAGCAATCCCCTCCCGTCACGTCTCTTGTCTATCTTTCCCTTAAAGCAAATAAAATGCCCATCGTTTTCCATATTTACTAGGGGTGAGTACAGTTTATGTAGAATAGGTTTTAGATTCCAAAAATTGAGAAACTAGTTTCGACGAGTAAGTTCTGGATAATAGGTGTAACCCGAAACCTGAACCTGAAAACCTACTACCTAGAACCTGAAACATGTTTTGTGTTTTTCTTTATATATGTATTGGCACGATCCATGTTGTATCTAGCAATATCACCTAGAGGAGTGAATAGGTGATTCTGAATAAATTTGACTCTAATTTATTCAAGTTAAATTAAGCAACGATTCTAAATGCGAATATCATGCAATATGTGAGTTTGAGTGTCAATGTGCAATACTCTATCAAACAAAATAGAAAGAGATTAGCGATAGAGAAAATTGCACACGATGAATATAATGGTTCATCTTATATCAAGCCTACGTCTTCCACGATGATTCCACTAAATGATTAAATCTCATATCAGGTTACCCATAATTAGGACTTTTAGCATGCATTTGGACAATGAATAATGCTTGTTACTTGCAACTACATGATTATTAGGCGCATCTAAATTAGGGGCTAGGGTCTTCCTTGGGTCAACCCTCCGACATATACAAAAGGCTTGCCTGAGAGTTCAGCTACATTTTGCTTCTTCACTCATTATAAGCTTATTGATTGGCGACTAAATCATGATAATACATACAATGACCTCGCGTAGACTTTTGACCTCCTACTCTAGGCAAAGTCAAAACCCTCAGAGATGATTTTAGAATGAATTTTGTTGTTGTTTCTTTTCTTTTCTTTTCTTTTTGTAGAAACCAAGTTTTATTTCGAGGCACACATAATTTCTCTTATTATAGGCGAGAAAAGATTCATTTTTGATACATTTTTCTGTGATCTTGTCTTGATCGGAGCATAAATAAAGAAGCATTGTCTGCTTGTCGTTCCCTAAATTCTCCAATCTTACGCGGGATTCAATCTCGTCACCTATCTAGTTATGTCAAGAAAAGATAATAAACTTGATTTATATCGTTCCGTTTTCGAGTTTTTTCTTTTTATCACGCACCTCACAAGAAAAGTTGTGATATGAAAAGGTAATGTTTTTCTTACTCGATTATCCGCAATCGCAAGTGAAGCTGGCGCCCCTAAAAGGGCACCAAAATTTGTGTCTATTTTCCCAACTAATGGTCCTCGATTTGAAAATTCAAAGGGGTCTTGAAAACTAGGTTACCTCCTTAAATAATTCCATTTTTTTTTTCCGATTTCATGTGCATGGAATCGGGAAAAAGGGAGAGGGGGACCCATGTGAGGTGAGGAGGGGCATGTGATGGGAACATAATTCCCAAAGTTTGGTCCTCGCGACAAAGTGTGAAGAGAGTTAGCGGCGTCGAAATCCATTCACTAATCATTACTTCCCCCACTAACTTAACCCCTCAAAAAAAGAGAAAAGAAGCATAACATAATCTTTTCCTATATGATTATTCGTGGGGTTTGTCAAAATCCGAACGGCTCTCTCTCTCTTTCTCTCTCGATCGATCTCTCTCGATTGATCCCAAGTCACGTTTGTTTCCTTGCCCTTTATTGATAGTCAAAGTTGTCTAGTCACTCTCGCACAAAGGATCATCTAGGTTGGTAGCAAAGATATCATCTTTTTGCCCTTTCTCTAAAGATTTTCATTTAGGGAATTTCTCTCTAAACAAAGTTAAATCTTTTTTTGTTTTTTTTTTTGGAGGGGGGGTTAAATAAGTTAATCTATTTGTTCTCTCAAGGATTATGAAATTTGGAAACTGGAGAGAATAACTATAAAATCCATAAAATTAGGCCAGATGGCAAGTTTTACCAGCATCAGATCGCAAGCACACCAACTTAGGGGTGTCAATGGGTGAGACAGAGTTTTTATAACCAATCTAACCCAAAACATTAGAGGAATGTGCTTGGCCCGACTTGACCTAAAACACTATAGAAAATAAATCAAAGCGGTCGGGTCAAGTTTCAAATTTCTCTTTTAAGATTACTATTTCCAAAAATCTCATTTTACGTATGAACCGAATGAAAAATGACATATGAATTTAGTTGTTGGATGGCATATGACGGCAATTAAATTCACTGCTCATCTAATAAACTAAAAAATAAGTGTTGAAAATTGAAGTACATAATATTAAGTGTTGAGATTTTTTAATTTGAGAATGAAATATAAGGAATTATTTGACGATAGACCAAACACGAACAACCCAGTCTATTGACACCATTTTTCTTTAAATAACATTAATCGTCTTTTAACAAAAACAAAAACAAAAGGTGTATTTTAAGCTTTCCACTTGCCAAATCAATTTTCCAAATTTTGTCTAGTTATTCCCGATCAGAAACACAGCTCGACCTGACCCGACCAAAAATCTATATAATACCCAAAATTTCAAGTGATTAATTGACTCGAAGAAGACCCCAACTAACATCACTGGAAAATTTGGATCGGATCGGGCCGATTCATACTTCTGTTCTGATATATTGTTTGGTTTCAACACCCCTAGTGTCAAGTAAAAATGCCATCGATGACTACATCACCACATTAGCATTTTCAAGCAAAACAGACCGGAAGGGCTATATTGATGTTTTTTGAAAAAGTTTTAAGAATATATCAGTGAAATCGAAAAGTTCAAAGTTATATTGAAATTCATGCAATAAGTTTATGCCAGAATTGGTAACTTTTCTCATGATTATGCTGGCACTCTTTTTAATAAAAACCGCTTTTCAAGACCATGAGTTTTCATGGGGACAAAGGCAGGGTAGCGCTCGCCTCCAAATTGGTGATTTCCGACAGAAGGTTATGATGAGAATTATCCTCAAGGCATTTTCAAATAAATTTTATTCTTTTTTTTTTCCCTCTACTTTTTCGTTTAATTTTGACAAATTCTAGAGTGGAGGAGAAATAGAAGTGGGAAAGAGAAGTTCGTGCGTGTGGAGCCGACAAATCCCCCTCTCTTTTTTTTTTTTTTTTTTGGGTCGGCAACAAATCCCGTTTGCAAAGGCGCCAGGTGAGGGCTTTTGTGAGGTGCACGAGTAACATGTCTTTCCTCTATGTGCTTTCTTTCTTTTTCATTGTTTTTTTTTTTTGGCCTCCGACCATGGTGGCTCCGCCATCTCCTCCGCCTCGTTACGGCCGCCGACGCCGATGCCACTAGGTTTTAGTGGGAGCAATCGGGCCGTCGTTTTTTGACTATAAGATGAAAATGAAGTCCAGCTAGGTTTCATCGGACGTACATTATATTCCATGCACGTCATTAGGTGGAACTTTCACTTTTTTAACTTTGGCTTTACTTTGAAAAGCAATGATTATCGGCCGCGATTTTTGGCCTTTTTCTCTTCTTGCCTGGCGTTAACTGTAGTGTGCATACAGTAACATTTTTGGAAGGAGATTTGTGCTTCGAAAGTGTTTCTACCATAAAAATCTTTTTGGTAAAACATTTTACTTCTGATGTTATTTTTTCTCCAATTTGAAGAGTTAAAAAAAATTTACTTCTCAACTCAAGAAGTATCTCTCGCCTCACCCTCTTTTCATTATACATTCACCTTCTTTTTTACCACGCCCATTGCCGACCTCCTCTGCCACCTCCTACTAACCATGGTTCGCCGCCGCCCATCACTACCCGCAACCACTGCCCGCCACCAACTACCGTCACCCACGACAACTATCGACCATCGCATGTCGCTACCCACGATTGCCCCCCGTCACCAACCACTACCGACCTCTGTCAGCCATCATCGAGAACCCCCACCATCCGCCGCCAACTACCGACCACCATTGAACTCTCTCGATCGTTGCCAATCGCCGACCACCCCCTGCCAACTACCAACCACTACCACCACCGACCCCTGCCCATCTCCCACCTCCGCTGGCCACCACCAATTTTCAACCACCAACCCAGCCACTACCACCAATCGTCATCGCCAGCCATTGATCACCACCGATCGCCACCACCTCCACCAGCCACTATAGTAAAAAAAAAAAAGTAATAATTTTTAATTTTTAAAAAATAAATAATTTTTAATTTTTAAAAAATAAATAATTTTTTAATAATAAAAATAAATTTTAAATAAAAAAAAATGTAGAAATTTTTCAACCATCAATAATTTCTCATAGAAGGTTTTTTGTTAACGAATTTCTCCAATTAGAAATCAACTTCTATTTCTAAGTAAAATTGATTTCTGAAGTAAAAGTGTTGCCTTATACACCCTTAACTTCTTAATCATACTATTCGTGATAGAGAATTCAATGGGATGTCCCAGTTTGGGAATTTAAAGGGCGTTTGACAACAACTTTGATTTAAAAAAAATTAATTTTATTTAGAATTTTTTTGTATTATTTTTTTAGATGAGTTTTAGATAATCATAACAGGTTTGGTAATTGCATAGCATTTCTTTTTTGAAATAAATATGTATTTGGTAATTGTACAAAATTTATGTTCCCAAAAATAATTTCTCTTCCTAATTTTTTTCATTTAGGTCAAATGATTACGTCTTGTCATGATAAAGTCAATATATATATAGCATCGATAATAAAATTAAATCCATAATTAATCTATTTATTTCGTGCTACTATAATCGTCTATTTATTTCATGGAATATTGTTTCGTTTAATTTGTTAAAAAATGATATTGCTAAAATATTTTCATGCAATACAAATCTAGTAAATTTTTTAAAAATAATTAATTTTTTAAATTATTTATACTATTTTTATTTTAAAAAAATCATTATTTAGAAAATAATTTATTTTATTTTATTTTATTTTATTTTCTATTTGCTTTTCCTTTTTCTAGAGCTAAAGAAGGCGATTGGCGGCAACGGACGGCTGTAGTCAGCTACTAACATTGGTAGACGATGATACCTAGTAGTGATTAGCAACGGTCGACGATGGTCAAGCTGGTCGATCAAGCGAGAGGAACTAACTGATCAATCGTTCTTCAATGAGACTTCATTCTCTGTTTTTTTTTTTAAGGATGAGGGAATAAAGTGAGAGCCTTTCTTGAGCATTTGTATTGGTCTTGCTTCTCAAAAGTGATTCTAGAATAAAGTATTAACTTTTTTATTTTTATTTATGCTTCAAATCTATTCTCGAGAATAGAATTTGAGAATTTGAGAATCAAACAGGTTTCTGATTCTTTTTTATTTGAAGAATAGAATCAGAATTGTTACCAAACAGGGCCTTACTGATGAACAAATGGAGTCAAAAATGGAATTAGACTTTGAGGCATTAGTTTAATTTCATTAAGGATTTATTTCCGTCATAATATCATTAGTGGTTAACAGCAAAAATTCTCCAATATACAATAAAGTCTCAAGTGACAATATTATATATCAATTCTAATATTTATCCAAGAACCCTTAAAAAGAAACAATCGAAAAATGGCTATTTCTCTTTGAAAAAAAATGAAAATCGAAGTTGTTCTCAAAACAGTGGATAGAATATAATGTGTGTATTAGCGAAGAGAACATAACTCTTCTTTCAGAAAACTGTAAATTCGAGCACAACTCTTAATATCCAAAATCAATCAATTCGAACACAGCTCTTCATATCCCAATAATTGTAAATTCATATGCACATTTTCAAAAGTTATAGGAGCCCATAATAACTGTTAGACATGATTAAATAATGCAAAATTCAAAATAAAATTAATAAGAAGATAACCCCAACTCTTACGTGAACGGTCGTAGTATTTCGCTTGGACGCAATATTTAATTTACTACTATAATTTTTTTAAAAAATAGTTGGTTAATACTAATTCTGATCCGCAACAACACAAGTGTATTGAGTGCTAAGCCCACATAATAATGACACATCTACACATAAGTACACTAGGGCCTAGGCCACTTGGTCATTTTTTCATAAAATACACAATTTTGTTTCATTTTACAAAAAAAAAAATCAATAATCCCAAATTACTTCCATTCATCTAATGTCATCAGATAAGCGAGCAAATTCAATCGAGCCCTTTTTAAGACGCACGAGTGGATGGATGTGGAAAGGGAAAAGGAGGGGAAAAAGAAGAAAACGAGAGAAAGGAGGAAAAACTAAATAAATAAATAAAAAGGGAAAAAGAGATATTTTTTTTATTATGTTTGGGGCGTGGGAGTAGGGCCCACCGGCTCCTGCTTGATGGCAGACCGAATCAAAGCCGTTGGATTGGGAGGCACCAACGGCGTGGGATGCCGGGGGAAGATGATGAGCTTTTATTGTGCGCGTGTTGTTTGGCGCTTTTCGAGCGTGCGAGAAGACGAGAGCCGCTTGCGGTCGGCTCCGCGGGATCGACCCCATTTCATTCGGCTTGGCTTGAGCCGTCGCGGCAGTCAAAAAGGCGTGTACATGTTAGGTAGCGCCGCGCCATTGCTTTGACCTTCGGCGCCACGGCCTCCATTTTTATCATTAGAGTGTAGAGTCAAATTGAAAAAAAAAAAGAATTTAGGCATTGTTTTTTTGGTAAGGAAGAATTTAGGCATTGTTTATTTAACGAAAAATACATTTTTCTGAAAAACATTTTTGAAAGAACTTACTTCCAGGGGAAATAATTTTACTTGTCAATGTTAGTCTCTATTTTGCAAATAGCATGGAAATCATTTGTTCTACATTTGTTTGGGAAAAATTATCAAAGACACAATAGAGAAAAAGTCCTCGATATAACCCAAAGTCCCATTCAAGCGACGGGATCTCCGGGCCAAGCACCAGGTCTCTAGCCTTGGCCAGCAAGGTCCGAGACATAGGCATCAAGGATCTGAGCCCAAACTTGCGAGTCATTAGCCCGTGCACCGAGTCGCTAGCTCGTCCTCGAGAAACTCCGGTATAAACGCATGAAGTCGGTTGGTATATTATTAGGATTTTTAAAAGAAGAAGTCGTTCTTTAGGATTTTATCATGGCCTTTCTACTTATATAAAGAGGTTGCGAGGAGACGGCCAGGCTTAGCAACCCTCTTTGAGTGTTATCATAGAGATCATACACCCGACTATGAAATGGTCAATTCGAGTCGGTAAATAATTCCTCAATCTCTCTAAATGCTAGAAGTTAGGTACTTAGTTTGTCTAGTGTAGTGTTAGGTTGGATGGCACAAGAACCACTTGACTAGTTTTCTAATAAACTAAAAAAAGTCATATCTTAACTCTATATGCTGGTTTACAAAGTTGGGATGTCAAAGAATTTCCCATTTAAGAGCAGGGTCACTTGCTCAGATCTTATCAAATTTGTCCAAACTACTCTGAACTCAGAGGACCAAAGACACGTGGGCTTAAAATATGCATTCACGCGTCTGAATTATGAAATTAATATATAAATTTGTTGAACCTAAAAAAGAAAATTTTCTTACTTGAGGTGACCATTATTTTCCAGAAAATTGAGACGATCTTAAAAGGTTTTAGGAAACATTGCACGTACATTTGTGTGAAAACCAATGCTAGAAAGACTTGGTGAAAAGTTTCTTACACAGAATGCTTAACTAGTGCTTAAAATACTCGTATCTTTTCGTTAAGGCATTATTTTCCCAAAAATAAAAATAAAGAATCCCCCCCCGCCCCCCGTTTGTTGAACTTATGGAAAAAAAAATTACTTATTCTTTTGAGGAAAAATTTCAAACAAAGATCTGAAGCGAATTTTGTTTCAAATAAAAGTCTAAATGCCTTCATTTTTTTTTTCAAAAAAAGACCTGGCTTGAAGGAATTTTTATCCTTTACTTTTTAATTTTTTTATTTTTATTTTTTCTCTCCTCTCCCCCGGCCATCGTGGGCATTGGGCAACCCTTGCCCCATGCTTAGCCTCGCTAGTCCAAGCAAGGGCAAGGGTTGACCTCGCCGGCATTAGGCGGCCCTAGCCTGAGCTCAGTGACCTCCACCGGTGCCTCGAGGAGAGGGAAGAGGGAAAAAGAAAAATAAAAAGAAAAAGAATGGAAAAATAAAAAAATAAATAAATAAAGCAGATGATGCGTATGCCTTTGGTCAGGCTTTCTTTGAAATAATAAGGGCACTTTAGATCTTTATTTGAAACAAAGTTCAATTCAAGTCCTTTATTTAAGAAATTGATAGCATTTCAAGTCCTCAATTGAAATTTTCTCTTTTTTTGATGTGATATGAATTATGAACGTACGTACTTTACTTCGATAAAAGTACATGTGTTATAAACTTATTTCATATCCTTTCTCTATCCAATGAATGATTTAACATGTTAATAATCCTATATGTGCCTACAAAATATAATTATTTCTATTTCATATTCAGATAATAAATCCAATATCCTTGCAATTTCTCATTAGATGGCACTAGTTAATTACAGATATAGTTATTCGATAAGAATTTTCTGTGAAATCTTGTAATTTAAAATTCGGCATTATTTCACTCCCCATATGACTAAATTCACTCCCATTTACATTAAAAAGATAAATTTGCCCTTGATCTTTTGATTGCAGTTTATAGTGATGGTCCACTCCTTCTTTTTTGCCATTTTGGATAGTCACTATAATGAAGCATTTCACATGTTTTGTTCTTTAGCATTTTAAAGAAAATGCATTCACAGATATTCCTCTAACATTTTACACGCTCCTCGTAAAATTATCTCGTTAATTTTAAGAAAAAAAGGCATTCTTTAATACAGTATAAAACTGAAAAAGTCTCTTCATTTAAACTCTTGTCAATTTTTTTGTCTCTCTTTATCTTCAAAGCTCGCTAGCATTTTGTCACTACTCTACAATATATATCAAATCTCTTTATTTACTATATCAAAGAATTTATCTTTTTTCCTTACTATATTGGTGGGACACTTTTAAATAGAGCATGTAAAATGTTAGAGGAATATATAGAAGTGCACTAAATGCATTATGCACAATGAGGTGTCTTGATAATTTTTTTCCTAAACAGTTCATAGATGATCCTAGTTTTTGTTAATCTAAAATAATGATATTTCATTGGAAACTTTCAACAACAACAAAAAAATCTTACTTTGCGCCATGTTTTAATATAATTAAATCTCATCTACTTAACAATTTATCCATATATTTGATGGACGATGTAGGAAAGAACTATATTTCTTGGAAATTGGCAAAACAAATTCTTATGGAAGTAATATCTCACAATAAAAGATAAACATAGTGCCTTTGATATAAAGGCACACTTACTAATTCTTTTTCATTTTTTCAAAAGAAATCAATTATACGAAAACGGCGATCACTTTCCCGCGAGTCGGCGAAAATTTTATTTTATTTTTGCTTTTTGGCAAAGATTAGGAAAAGGATAAAAGATTTCATTCTTCTAGACTCGAAATTTGGTCAAGTGATTATGTGGGTGCGTGTCTATGGTGAAACCCGTGCTTCAAATCTTTGCTAAGTTTGTACCTTGTTTTATTTTCCTTAAATAACTTCGAAATTTGTTCGGCTGGGAACCAACTACGTAAAAGATGGTTGACATGGGAATTGACTATGTAATGGTCTTTGAGTGACTATTATACTAACCATTTATTTATTTTGCCACAAAAAATAAATAATAATTAATTAAAAATATTGTGGGGTCCATATTTTTATGAATTTGTGTCTTACAATATACTGTTATTCTCATGATCACTCGGAGACGGTTATGCTGTCAAAGTTCAATTGACATTACGTTGAGTATATCCGATTTGCTTCACCTAATAAAGTAAGTTTACCAAAAGAATGATTCTCAAGAATAATTGCCAAGTGATTAATCTCGAAGCATTGGCATCTCCCATGATACGTAATGAATATGGTAACCATCGAATTATTCCCCTTACTTTGTACATTTAATAGATGTTCCTAAAGTAATTATTAAAACGACCCAACAAGCAATCAAGGCTTACCATACTAGTGTCAACCATACTCCTGAAAAGAAGAATTTCTACTTCTAGTCAATAATGGTGGCGTGCAAGTTCTTAATGGTGAAGGGACATAAAGAATTAATGAGCTCCTTCCTTTGGCCAACAAGAATTAGCGAAATCGGAACAACCCTTTGTTGGCCCCATCTTTCTTCTTCTTTTTTGAAAATTTCTTTTTCTAAAATTCACCGTCGGTCTACCGGATATATTTTATACATTCAACATAGGAGGATTTGACGCGTGAAATTTACGATGGCAGAAACCAGCTCTAGACAATCATGTCACTCATCCGACGATGAATGGATAAGAATGCTTCCATACGGGACGATGAACTCGGGCTCCGTCCGCTTCATGAAAAATAAATAATTTTAAAAGATTTTTTTTTATGAATAATCACTTATATTGTGTGAAATGATTAATCGATAAAAAATATTTTCGATGATAATTTATTTTAAATTTTTTCGTGAACCAACAAAATAATTTTCTTTAATAATTTGGCCGTAGTGTTTTCTTTCGCTATCCTTCTTTTCCACTTTTTTTTTTTTTTGCCCCATTATGAGTCTCCACTTGCTTTTTCTTTCCGGCGATCAAAGTGGGAGAGAGAGAGAGAGAGAGAGAGAGAGAGAGAGAGAGAGAATCGATCGTCTCTTAATTGGGCCTCCGGCAATTGGTTCAATCGGGCGGCCCGTCTATTTACTTCTCACTACGGCGACACGCTTCCGAGGCGCGTGCGCGTCACGCTCTCTTCTGTTTCCCTTTTTTTTTTTCCTTCCTTTTCTTTGGCCCATTTTTAGAAACTATTTTTCCATTTTTAAAAAAAAGTGTCTATTTAAGAGTGCCTTCAGCACGCTTATTATTGAATATAATTTAATTCAGAGGACATTCGATTTTTAGAGCATTGATTGCGTATAACGCAAGAACAGTCAATACAGTGATAACGTGATTTTTTTTTCCTTCTTCTTCAGTTAATTTGCTTACAAGTTTTCGTCGATGTACTCGTAAATAAAATCCTTTATTGATAAGAGGACTTTAGCTTATGATTCATCGAATGGCATGGACATTGCTACTTAGATCCCTCCATGTGAAAATTTATTCGTACCAATTGATAGCGAAAGTCCGCATTGGAGAAGAGGTTACCTGAGCAAATTCCTGAGTATATATTGCCCGTCTAATGTCGATCGCGTGTCGTATTCCATAACGCAGGAGATTTAACCTTTTTAATCCTCTAAGGACACGTGAGTTTTGCGTGATTTATCGCAGCGATATGAAGCCGAATTTAGCTCAAGAACCGCATATATTATTTCTGAGATTTGTTAAATTAGTTTTCTTAGACTACTAACTAAGGCAACAAGAAATAGCGATAGGATAAGTTAGGGCATCATGGAAGTCCGAAATGGAAATGCATATTTCAAAAGCTACCCATATCGTATAGGAAAGCGTAATTACAAAGTAATCAGTGGCTCTAAGTCACGTGTTAAGTGTAATTTGTAGCGAAAGTTTCAATTTTTGAAACGTTGATAACAAGTTTTACTTAAAAAAAGAAAGAAAGAAAATTCTCTAATGAGTTTCCTCAGAACACTTATTAATCATATATGATAAATGAACACTATAGTTTTCAATGCATGGAGTATGTACAACTCAAGAAAAATAATCCGTTGGAATGACAAAAAAATTTCTTATGCGCAGGCGTTTTTTGCTTTTTGGACAGCAAGTACGAGGATGTTCGATTAGTGTCTCGGAACACTTGTTAATAAAAGCTTAATTTTTCGATCTTATTAACGAGAGCTCGGTAAACTTGTCAAGTATGCCCAACTCGATTTGGAAGCAATAAATGTAGCCCGTGTCCCGTGACTTGCTAATATGGTGCAGCCGATTGGGCATGCGAAAGCCCATCGAAAAGATTTGCTCCTCTCTGGCTGAATGGTCAAAACCCCCGACCCTTTTGGGATGTTCTTTGTTGCGATTTCGAGAACGCTATTAGTTGTAATTTTATTTCGATTAGAAGGAATGCAGTTTCGTAATTCGACCCAAAAAAAATTATGCATAACGGAAGAAAATTCGATTTTTAAATAGTTCATTCATACATAATACCAGGCGGGAAAAAAACATGTACGAAAAATTGCGGATTCACTTTAAACGACTTCTATTAACAAGTACCCACAAGACACTTTGTCAAAAACAAAAAACAAAAAAAAAATTATTCGAAAGTATAGTTAATTGACATCCTAATAAATGTTCTAGGAACAAACCTCTTAGCATCATAATTTTCTGCGAGTCGAGGTTCTTGTTAATGGTGGCGATTCTCCATTAGTGGTGGGGCGGGGACAGGAGGGGGAGTTGATGAAGAAACCTCGGTGAACTCAAAAACCTCGATATTAAACAAAAAAAAAATGCAGATTAAAAGAATTAAGAAAGAATTATTGAGGAATAAATTGAAGGAAAGGAAAAGAAAAAATCCGATTCCTGGAATTATTGACTGAGATTTTGGATCTGAGCTGCGTCTTAGCCGCTGCTCGATCACCCTTTTCAGCTATGAACAAACGCCATTGAAATGAAACTACGCAGATTCCATCGAATTAATCCGAGAGCGAAGAAGCCGCCGCGATGGACCGGAGATCGGAGGCTGTTTTCCAATCGGGTAAACCGGGTTTTTTTTTTTTTCTGTCGCGATCGGACGGTTAAGAAAGAGGCTTCCGGAGAGGAGGCATCAACTGCAACGGGGCTCTGCAACTGTAGCATGCTTATGATGCTGATGACCAAAACCCGAGAAATAATCCGAGTCAAATTAAGTGTTGATTAAACCCGAATTAAAAAGATCTGGTCTTGAACCGTTGGAGCAGTTTAAAAAGCTATAAAAATGGAATCATGCCAGTGTTCCTGGCTCAGTCCTTGAAACGCCTCTCTCTCTCTCTCTCTCTCTCTCTCTCTCTCTCATTTCACGTTGTTCCTGTGTTGAGCTGCGCATATAAAAAAGGGGGAGGGTCTGCTTTTCCCTGAACAACTGCGAAGACCATTGAATTCGATTGAAACGTCCCAGATTTTCGCTGCTTTTGAGGCTCTCTCTCTCTCTCTCTCTCTCTCTCTCTCTCTCTCTGTTTATCTCTGTTTCTGTGAGTCCTCTCAGAGCCGCCGTCTTTCGGGGCTGCTTTTGGCGGACGGAATTGGTGGCGCATTAATACGAAAGTTGAAGTCCCCCCCTCTTCCCACCAACGCTACCGAGCGCAGCAGTGATCTGTTGCTGTCTCTTGTCTTCAATTCCTTCGACCATTTTAAGTGCTCGCCAATCTCTCTCTGCGACGCCCACCCAGGTTTGCCTTTCTTGCTTCTAAAACCCAACGAGGTCGAAAAAGGAGGAAAGCGAGGAACACAGTCAGTGAGTGGCCCTTTTGCTCGCAGGTCAAGAAGGTGACATTTCGGAGACGAGGTACGATTTGGATGTTTTCTGGTTCGAAGGAAGTGACGGTGTTTCGGATCTGGGGTTGTGGGGGTCTAGAAAAAGCTGGGATTTTTCAGTAGCATTTTCCTTGGGGCTCGCTGTTTTTTTTTTTTCTCTCTTTCTTGGGTATATACAATCATTTGTGTTCGAGTTCTCATGCTCATGCTCGGCGCAGGACAGACAGAGACGTGGGAACGTGCGAAACGAAGGAAATGTTGGGTCAGAAGCAAGCAGAATCAGAGGCCATCGTCTCCAACGCGACCGAGGCAGAGCTCATCCACGCCAAGGACGGCCGCGACGGGGCGCTCGAAGATGGCGGAGGAGAAGACGAAGCCTCCTCCGTGCTCAGCGTCAAGAGCTTCCTCTGGCACGGCGGCTCCGCCTGGGACGCCTGGTTCAGCTGCGCCTCCAACCAAGTAAATCAAAAAATCACGAAGAAAAAGCAACCCATCTTTCGCTCGGATTCGATCTGAACCCACCCAGAGAAATCTCACATCTTTTCGCCCTCTCTCGATCGGTTTCAGGTGGCGCAAGTGCTGTTGACGCTGCCGTACTCGTTCTCGCAGCTGGGGATGCTGTCGGGGATCATCTTCCAGGTGTTCTACGGCCTCCTGGGGAGCTGGACCGCTTATCTCATCAGTGTCCTGTACATTGAGTACCGAACCAGGAAGGAGAAGGAGAACGTCAGCTTCAAGAACCACGTCATTCAGGTCCTCCTCTCCTCTTTTAACTCGAAGATCAAACCCAAAATCGGAGGAAAAACTAACGAATCGATCGATTGAGATTGCAGTGGTTCGAAGTGCTGGACGGCTTGCTCGGGCCGTACTGGAAGGCAGTGGGGCTCGCCTTCAACTGCACTTTCCTCCTCTTCGGCTCCGTCATTCAGCTCATCGCCTGCGCAAGGTTCTTGCTCCTTGCTTCCTCTGAACTTTCAAAATCTGCAGATAAAGATCACCCATTTGAGAAGATTCTGTTACTATGATCATCCTCTTGCAGCAATATATACTACATCAACGACCACCTGGACAAGCGGACGTGGACCTACATCTTCGGCGCCTGCTGCGCGACGACGGTGTTCATCCCCTCCTTCCACAACTACCGGATTTGGTCGTTCCTCGGCCTCGGCATGACCACCTACACCGCCTGGTACCTGACCATCGCCGCCCTCGCCCACGGCCAGGTAACGCTCCCGCCGCCGCCACACCCCACCCGGGGAGATTCGTTTCATTGTCTTGCTGCTGAGCGGAGAGATTGGTTGAATCGATTGGCAGGTGGAGGGGGTGAAGCATACGGGGCCGAACAAGCTGGTGCTGTACTTCACCGGAGCCACCAACATCCTCTACACCTTCGGCGGCCACGCCGTGACTGTGTAAAAGATCTTTTTACTTTCCACTGTTCTTGATTGACCCTTTGCAATCATTGCTTTGCCAGGGAAAAAAAAAACGGAGGAAAATTAATAGTTTTTTTATTCGATCGGTTCGGTCCGGTTTGAACTCAAAACAGGCACAGCTTCCATTCGCTGCCTCTGCCGGCGTACTCGGGAGTTCGAGACGCTGGACGAAAATCATGCAAAACATTGTTAATATTTGTTTTTTTTTTTTTGGTGGTTTTGGTGCAGGGAGATCATGCATGCAATGTGGAAGCCCCAGAAATTCAAGTACATCTACTTGATGGCCACGCTGTACGTGTTCACGCTGACGATCCCGTCGGCCACCGCCGTCTACTGGGCCTTCGGCGACCAGCTCCTCAACCACTCCAACGCCTTCTCCCTCCTCCCCAAGTCGGGATTCCGCGACGCCGCCGTCATCCTGATGCTCATTCATCAGGTAAAACGATAGGGGTCATTCATGTAGTTACTATTTCTCAATGTAGAGAAGGCAAATTTAGTGGATCCATAGGCTTGAGATCACGGCATATCACTTAACAATGTTTAGCGATTGCGAACGGCTAATCGAGTTTAAGTACCGAAAGTATTTACAGTCCCGTGACTCGTGATCAATTGATCGATTTCGATTATCTCACGTCCGTCTTGTGGTGGGGAAAAAAAAAAAACGCGCCGATTTGCTGCAGTTCATAACGTTCGGGTTCGCGTGCACGCCGCTGTACTTTGTGTGGGAGAAGGTGATCGGTATGCACGACACGAAGAGCATGTGCACGAGGGCGCTGGTGAGGCTGCCGGTGGTGATCCCCATCTGGTTCCTGGCCATCATCTTCCCCTTCTTCGGCCCCATCAACTCCGCCGTCGGCGCCCTCCTCGTCAGCTTCACGGTCTACATCATCCCCGCCCTCGCCCACATGCTGACCTACCGAAAGGCCTCCGCCCGTCAGGTAAACTCTAATTACCCCCCGATCGACCGATTGGCATTGGAAATCAAATTTCGATCATGTTGCACACAATGTGTGATCTTTCGTGTAAAACTAATGAGAAATTAGTGAAGAGGTCTAACGTTACAGAAATTGAAATCACCTCTGAGAGAGAGAGAGAGAGAGAGAGAGGGCATTTAAGAGATAGGATTTGGCAAGATCTTGGCCAGAAGAGAAGACATGGATGGGCATGTCTCTTTCGATTAGTTATATGGTGCAATTGGATCGTTGTAACATGTCTGGTGTGAGCTGTCTGAGTTGACCCAATGTCTCTTCTCTTGTGAAAAAGAAAAAAAAAACCCACCAAAAATTTTACCATGAGTAAATCGTAAAAATAAAATTAACCATAGTTGCTGTTTATTCGATTGAGAAATCTAGCCAAACTTCAGAAATTCCCTTTCAATGATTGGCATCGAGAGTGGTTGGTGGCATCCTAAGTGAAGCAAAGATTCAACGTTAGGCTAAATTAGGTCTTGACATTGATTTTCTCTTTTGTTTTTTCCTCCTCGGTCGATTTTGCAGAACGCAGCGGAGAAGCCGCCGTCGTTCCTACCGAGCTGGACCGCGATGTACGTGGTCAATGCCTTTGTGGTGGGATGGGTCTTGGTCGTGGGCTTCGGGTTCGGTGGCTGGGCCAGCATGACCAACTTCATCAAGCAAGTCGACACCTTCGGCCTCTTCGCCAAGTGCTACCAGTGCAAGCCCCCGCAACCGCCCGCCACCGCCGGAGCGGCACACCACTGAGCCACCCCCCTGCGCCTGCCCGTCCATGCGTCAAGCCCGCCTCCCCGATTTTCCCGCCGTTTTCCGAAGCCGCCAATCCTGTTTTCTTTGCTAATTTCCCCAAGTAGATTCTGTAACATATACATGGGGATAGTGGCAATGATTCTCTTCCCCCCCTACATGTGATGTGTGCTGGAATTTCCTTCTCACCCCCCCACCCTTCAGATTTTCTTTTCTTGCTTTACAAATTTTTAATTTCCCTCCCTTTTCGCTAGAGAATTAGTTGGTGATACTAATATATAGTGTGTGAAGATTCCCTTGCTATTAAAGCATAGGCTATAATATGAAAAAAAAAAATTGAATTTCCCTTCTTGCTTTCTGATGGGTTACTAGTAGAGGTACGGTTTGGTTGTCCTCTAGTTGTAGTTGGCACAATGTCATTATTACAAAGCATGTTCCCCCCAAGTTTCTTCCAATTGAAAAAAAAAATTGAAATTTAGGGCATGGGGTGTACTAAATATTTAATGCTCCTTTTGATGAAATTGTCCTAAAAAGAGTGTATGTGGACATGTTTGCTTTTGGTCTGCCTACCAATCACATGGCGGTCAGCCCCTGTCACGTGCCACCCTTTGCTTTGCTCCCCAATATTCTCTCTCTCTATCTCTCTATTATTATCTCTCCCCCTTGAATTCACATGTGACCCATCTCTGGCTTTGATTGGGCCATAAATTTCCATGATTTGTTTTGGATTTTGTTCTTCTCTCTGTGAAGATTAATTTTCCTGGATTAAAATAGGGTTTTTCACTGACCGATTGACTAAAGTCAAAAGGGGTCGAGTGAGTGCAATCCCCAAAAAAAAATTCGGATGTCAGATTGATGTTTCTTGATGAGGGAGAAAAAGGGATTGGGTGTCCTCATTTGAAGTGCCCGCTGACCAATTTGAGTTTAACGTGATGAGAAGTTCTAGAGAAATAGAGAAGTAAAATAATGTTGGTTTGAAGAAGGAAGTCATTGCTTACGTTACACCTTTAGTACTTTACTTCAAGTTGGTGTGGTCAGTGACTTTTGATTTCAATTTTTCATGCTGGAAAGAAGGTTACGTGAAGAACAAAATGAATGAAGGAAGAAGCCATCTGGTGAATTCAATAAAAGAATTCACTCGAACCGCGCGGAACTTGGATTCAAATCGTCGCGAGCTTGGGCTCGATTTTGTATGGTGACGACGGCTTTAATGTTCTCTGATCGACAAATACGGTTTCAAATTCGGATTCCTTAATCCCATGTAAGTTGATCTATCGTTAGTCAAGTCGAAAATATGGACGTAGTTCGATAGGGAAAATATAATCTGAGCACCGTCAATTATGCATGCACGTGTAGTGACACAAAATAATAATAATAATAATAATTATTATTATTATTATTATTTTGATGTTATGGATCGAATAGTAATCAAGCAAATAGAGGAGGAAGGAGTTTCAATTACTAGGTACTTTTAACTTTTTTTTTAAGAGACTTGTAACCGGTAATAAAAACCAAGGTTGATACTACAAAAAAAAACTCTGAACTAGTACATCTATAATAAATTTATCCAAGCTAATTTTTTTTACCACTAAATACACTAAACTGGTATATCTGTGATAAATTTACCCTCCGTTAGTTTTCGTCAAATTTTACCCTTAAAGTACAGATTTGGATGATACATGACAATTGACGAGTAAACCAGTTTAGAGTTTTTACCCTCTATTTGTCACAAATACACCAATTTGAAGTTCTTTGTGATATTGACCCAATTTAAATGAAATTAATGAATGATAAATTTATTAGAAGTATACCGGTTTTGGTCGTTACAAAGTTAGTTTAGGGTAAACTTATCATATGTATGCCAGTTTGGGTGTTTTTAGTGGTTCAAAAAATCAGTTTGAGATAATTTGTTGCATGTGTACCGGTTTAAGATTTTTCGCAATATTAACCCTAAAGCCAAGTGACTCGATGAGGTTAATTCACATACATGAAGATCAGAGGTAGAGCTTGCGGAGCTCATGAAAGCAAAATCTCCCCAAATTTTATTATGGGACTTTGGGTATGTGCAAGCAACATGGTGAGCACATTAGAAGCAAGGTATTATGCCATAAAAGTAATTAATCTAGGATTAACAATACTTAAGGCTAATAATCTATTTATACTGATCAAGTGGACCATATGGCTTGGACACTTTTTCCCATGTAAATATACTTAAGAATCAAAAGAACATGCAAATGCATGTGCAAATTTCAAATTTCATTTTTTTTCTTTTTACCTAAAAAAAATATGGGAAGTGACATGTGGGCCGTTGATTCTCTGATCAATAGTTAATCATGTTTAAGCCGTTCCTTTACCCGTAATCATTGGGGGGGGCGGGGGTTGCAAGAGACTATAATCCCAAGTCAAAGATGACTTTCGATTTTTCCATGTGAAATGGTGTCCGAGGATGGCGTCGTTAACGTTATCTAATCTCCTATTGGAACGGCAATATCCAGTTTTTTTGAAGAATAAATAAATAAATAAATCTAAGTCCACATGACTAAAATTAAAAAAAAAATAAATGAGTACATAAATATCGGTCAGTGGAAGTAAGAACAGACCAATTTGACTTGATGACAATGGAGAGGGAGAAGATTGACATGTCATAGCGGAGGAAGTATTGGGTGGGCCAGCCTCAGTGAGGCCACGTGGGTTGGGCCTCACTGAAGTCGGCCCACCCAAAATTTTTCCGTCATAGCAAGTGCAATTATCGCGTAACGACGCGCGCATCATCAATGCCACGTCAACACGATGTTGCCATGTCATTGTAGCTGACATAATTTACCGATGCGTCGTTTACAACGACGGTTGCATTAATTCATCGATGCCGATAAAAACACTTCCCATCATCATTCATTTCATGTTCTAAAATCCGGGCACCCGCATGTACACATAGAGTTTACTTCATCACGCGAATGACGGTGCTAAAATTGCTGACGTGACCGACGGACGGATTTACGGCAAAGATTTAGAAACAAAAGCAAGGTGATTATGCTTAATAGATCGTACAATCGATGAATCAAGAAGTTTAATGGAAGGGATGGGGTGCCGAAAGGGCGTTGTGCCCCGTCTTCAATTTTCTCCGCAGGTGACCAAAGCCCCAAAACCTTAGGAGTTCTCATGGAATGCATAGATATCCGTAGGACCTCCGAATATATTATGTCGGGAAAGAAATCTGAAAAGTGTGAAGTAAATTTGTGATTTATTTGGGGAAAATCGATCAAAAAGTCAAAAAATCTTTCGCATTTTTGTGAATTCAGGCCTAAATCTTCTAATTTTATCAATGGAGTCCTACAACTTTTCATTTTTTGCCAATTGAATCAATCCGATTAATTTTGACCGAAAATTATTGATGTGGGCGCCGACTGTCTTACATGGTATGGCCGTCCTTCCCAGCAAGGCTCAACCTCACCGGCTAGAGGAAGAAAGAAACAAAAAGAGAAATACCAAAAAAAAAAAGGCAAAACAAAAAAATATTTAAAAAAATAGATAACAATAAAGTCAATTTTTTCCAAAAAAAAAATACAAAATGAATTTCACGTTAGTGTCGACCATACCGCATAGGGCAGTTGCGCTGACTAGATGGCCACGTAAGCGAATTCCGGCCAAAATTCGCTGGAATGACTACATTGACAAACCATTGAAATGTTGATGAATAAATTGACAAATCGTTAAAAGATTAAGAACTAAATCGGCACAATTAAAAGATTTGAAACTAAATCGCCACAACAGGTTTAGAAACTTTTGCACAAGTTTTCCTATGTTCTCCACAAAAGTAAGAGATTTTGAGAGGTAACCGTCCAAAGATATCGAACTTTAACCCTCAATCATATTTAAGGTTCTTTTTATTTCATTATATAGTGAGATTGAGATGAGATGAATGTCTTTTGGTCATCCGAGAAGTGGGCATCAATTACTAGGCTTGACAAAACAAAAAACTATGTTTGTTTGTGGTTAGGTCCGTATGTAATGCGGGCTTAAATGTACTTTAGTAGTCCTGAAATTCATTGGGCTTGATCCAACTCAATTATAACGTTGATAGAGTAATAGCAATCTATGTATCTTGTGGGATGCAAATGCAATCCACAAATTCTGACTACAAAAATCCAAACTCATCATGGGCTCAACGAGTGTCCCTGCGATTTGTTAATTGACTTATTTTCGTTTTCGGGTTAGTAAGGGCGTGCATGACAATACTTCTGCTTCAGAAATTAACTTCTAGCCAGAAATTGACTTTTTCACTTCTCCTTAGAAGCAAAAGTTGATTTCTGATCAGAAAAATTCGTTTGATAATGGTTGAAAATTTCTACTTCTGAAACATTATTAATACAAAATCTTCTATGAAAAATTATTATCAGCGCTCAAAAAATTTCTACTTCATTTTTAAAATTTGTAAATTTCTTTTAAAATATTTTTTATTATTAAAAAAATATTATTTACTTTTCAAAAAAATTTATTATTTTTTATTCCGACGATCGATGATGGCATGTTGGCCGTAGCAGCCGATGCAGTGGATGACGGATGGTGGCAACTGGTGGTGGGAGGTGGTTGGCAATGGGCGATGGTCGATAGCGACAATTGGTGGTAGTCGTGGCTGGCAAAGGTCTATGATAGCTAGAGGTTGGCGACAATCGGCAGAGGTTGGCGGTGGGTAGCGATGGTCACAAGCAGTGATGAGCGACAGTTGGAGGAGGTCAACGGGGAGCAACGATCATGAGTGATGGTAGGCGACAGCCAACAAAGGTCTGTGGTTGGCGTTGATCGCCGGTAGCAATGGGCGGAGGTCTGCACTTGGCAGTGGTCGTGGGTAACGATGAGTGTTAACCGATGGAGGTGGTTGCCGATTAGCAACGAGGGGCCACTAGTGGTAGTGGTCAACGGTGAGCAGCAATGGAGGTCGACGAAGACAGGCGTGGTGGAAAAGAGGGTGAGAGAGTAATGAAAAGAAAGTGAGGCAAGAAGTACTTCTTAAGTTAAGAAATAATTTTTTTTTTACTTCTCAAATTGGGCAAAAAACAACCTCATAAGTGAAAATTCACTTTAAAAGTAGAAATTTCTTTTAGAAATAAAAATTTCTTTCAAAAGTAAAATTTTTTACCAAATGAATTTCTGCTCCAAAGAATTTCTACTCCAAAAGTAATTCTGGAGCAGAAATTCAATTCTAGAAATGTTACCATGTGCAGCCTAAGACTTCGTTTGTTTAACAAAAAATAAATAATTCGAAAAATAATTTTCGAAAAAAAGATAGCTTATATAACTTACGAAAATATTTCATTATCTATGAAAATGTTAAATGTAAATTGTTGTCTACAATGAAAATATTTTTTATTGAATAATTATTTCAAATTATGCAAACGGTCATTTTCATATATGTGTGTATTTCAAATCAATTATTTTTTGCGAAACAAGTAGAGCCTGGATCTGATTTCGAGTGCCCAACGAATCGAATATCTTTCTTTTTCGGAATGAATCTGACGGATTTTCTAGCTAGGAAAGGACGTGAGCTACACGTGGCATTCCGTCTCGATGCCATGTCACGGCTCCCGAGCTTCGCATTTGCGATTCGCCATCAAAATTGGTCGGATTCTAGTAAAAGTGCATCAACCACGAAGGAGGACGAAAATTTAGTGTTTCGGATGATTGAAATGCTAGTTATATAGGTTACCCAATTATTAGACTTTATCAAAGATTTAAAGACAGACGAGTCAAATTCACCCCGTTTTGATTTGATTTGTGTTTTCTTGTTTAGACGTTCGTACTTGTGGGGGTTTTGGATAGTTTATGCGTCCGAGCTGTCTCTAATTTTTGCCTTTTTGAATTCGGAACCCCTCTTTGCGCCCCGACCTTTCGCACCAACTCCATGAAATGCGGGAAATTCATATCGATCGGTCCGGACGCAACTCTTGTGCTGAGCCCTCGCACTAATTCCACATTATCTACAAAGACTATTGAAGAAAAGAAGAAACATATTATTAGAATACAAAACCGTGTTACCGTTAGAAAGTTCAATTCAAAAATTTAATAAACTCATATCGATCGGTCCGGACATGACCCTTGTGCTGAGCTCTAGCACTAATTGCCCATTACTCCATTTACAAAGACTATTGAAGAAAAGAAAAGCATATTATTAGAACATAAAACCATGTTATTGTTAGAAAATTCAATCCAAAAGTTTAATGGAGGCCGCATGAATATAAAAGGATTGGCTAATGAAGAGTAGGCCCACATGCGCGGAAAAGAATAACATTGGATTTGATATAATGTTACAAAGTCCAACCCAAAAGCTTAAGTTAATAGGTGGATGGAGACCACATGAATATAAAGAGGGTACATGACCCATTATCAAAGCAATGTGAGACAACAACTTCAACAGTATTACAAAACACAAAAAAAAAAAAGCAAAACATTGAAAAGGATCCAAGGTAAGACATGACACTCGAATCAGAGGCCGGCCACACGCCAAAGGGGACAAGTGATCCGAGGGAAAAAGATTCTTTCATGGTTTCACCCAATTCTCTATACAGTGGAGAGAGTGGCCGGTCTGGGCTTCACCAGCCTGCCGATGGACAACGCGGTGATGAGCACGAGGAGGAGCAGGCCGGCAAAGGACGAGATTATGGCGCCGCCGCCGTGATCGCAGAAGGTCCCAAACTTGTCGCAGGTCTTGTTCCACCTCGCCTGCGAGTTCCCGTTCTTCCCTAACTCCGCCATGAACGTGGCCGCGCCGTCCCCTCCGGAGGCTAACGCCACCGTCATCTGCTCCATAGCCACAGTTTTTCCTCGTTATGCAACAGTCCTTCCTCCAATAAATTTTGAATTCTAGCTACCCCATATCAACAGAAAATATCGCATGCTCTCTAAGCATAGCCTCTCCTCTCACATGAACATGAATTCTATGTGGGTGTGAGGGAAACCAAAAATAAAAAATATATACGAGAGACCTAAGAAGAGGATGGTTGATAATAAGATTGGCCAAACGTGTATCACGCATACCATGTCAAGAATGGCAATCATCGCAAGACGCAATCCCTTGTAATCGAACTTATCTCCCCAAATTTCGACGACTATCATAAGCAAGTTATGTAGGCTGGCCATTCCGTTTGCTATCACAAAGTACCTGCAAAGCATGTTCCATCGACCGTGAGAAACTTATTGCGTAAAATTAGTCCAATGAATTAAGCCGATCGTGCGTAAAAGAAACGAAGGGGGTCTACAGTTCGTCTGTCGTGAAAGTCTGCAGATCACTTCAGCGTTTGCTTCTGCCGATATTCATAATCATTCTCATTCGCTTCGCCGTAGCCTCCTTATATAAAGAGAAATTTTTTTTTTTTTAAATAATGGGAGCGACAACTTACACAAACGCCGGGGTGTGTTGGAACTCGGCGCTGAGGGTGGCCCTTATCGGCGTACTTCCAATGGTCGCGACAACCACCGTCTTGGTCTGCTTGTTGAGTGCCATGACCACCGTCGCTGCTGCCGTCGCAAAGAAGGCAACCAGCCTCAGCACCAATAGGACCTGGTTTCTCGGCGCCTTGGGTATCGGCGTGGAGCCGTGCACAGCCTCGGGCTTCGCTTCATTGTCGAGAGCCATGGATGAGACAGAGAGGGAGGGAGAGGCGTTAATGCTTGATGTGGGGAGAGAGGGCGAAAGTGTTTATATAGGAGGGTGAGGAAGAGAGGAACGAGATCGCTCAAGATCTTTCGTTCGTGTACATGGACCTAAAGCGAAGAGCAGAAGTTTTGTGTTCAATGGTAGTCTAACCATTTCCAGCCTTTAGTTTCTCGTATTTGTTGATGGCAGTTGAGAATAAACTCGGCTAAATCCCTAGACAACATCCTTGTGCAACTCCGTCACGTTTTCAATTAAGGGACATCTAAAGTACGTATAGTCCATAGGAACAAGTGCGGACCAGGACAGGAAGTCACCTCGTCCACGTACGGTCGAACCGCTCGGGATGTATGCCAAAGGGTTAGTCAATTTGGATTTGACTTTTATGTGTCAAGGCCTGTGTAATTCGCATTTGCATCAACAAAATCAAGGCCTATGTACAGCTCTTCTGATGGGTTTCGGTGCCTAGTAACTCTAACGAAAGTTAGGCGACTTCGTTAGTGTAATTAGAATCTCGTTTAGATGAAAGTGGGAGCAAACGTCGGCATCAGCTTCTAGCATACATCTCCCCACAGAAGCTTACGTGGAAATAATACTTCAAATTTGTTAACAAGCGCCTTTGAAGCACTTAGTAACTAATTATGGCGAAATTGCCATTTTCTAGTCATTCAGCCCTATTGAAGCACGTAACCGGTGTTCCGAAAGCTAACCCTTATAGATTAAGTACTTTCATCCACTCTACAAATGTATATCTGTGCCAACCAACGTCCCTCCATGAAGTGAATTAGTGTGCTTTAAGTACAGATATAAGTGGTATTATGAACATAATGTACAAACTGATATCACGTAATTGGTTTTCCGAAAGCTAACCCTTATAGAGTAAGTACTTTAATTCACTCTACAAGTGTATATCTGTGCCAACCAACGTCCTCCATGAAGTGGCTGAATGTGCTTGAAGCACAGATATAAATGGTATTATCCACATAATGTACAAACCAATATCCATGTACATATCCAACTGATAAAAGTAGATTACCTTTTTTTTCCAAGCTCACGCAGGAATATCAAGACTCTTATTCACTCTACAAGTATTAAAGGGCCAAACAAATGAGACAAGTTTTGCAAGATCCTCAATACAGTGACAGGAACCTGAATGTACTGGAAGTACTAATGTGAATGCCCTTTCACATCGTATACATGAACAATAATGTCCATGTCCATATTCAACTGATCAAAATGGATCACCTTTTCTCTGTCGTGACGCCAACGACAACATTAGTCACCTGAGACATCCAGATTCACCGTTCATTTCGTTTCAACCTTAAAAAAGACGAATTCATGTGCCAGGAGTACCAAAATGAGATCTATAAAATAAGTAGAGACTTGTGGAATTACCAGTTTGCCACTCTCATCGACAGACATGGGGTTCTCAACCACTACAGTTTGAGTAGATTGGGGCATTGACTGGTTGAACCACAAAGAAAATTGGGAATAGTTGTGTCAAAAGATCTCAGCTTCAATAATTTGCAACTGCAAGATCACAATCTAACCAGAAAGGAAATGGAAGAAAAACCATACCGATGAAGTAGACGGTGTTGTCCCTGACTGAGGGCCATCCGGTCTTTGTGATGGAACATAAACCCTCTGATTGCCCCCCTGCCAAAATATAACAAGTGTCAGGGAGCGGGTATTAGGAGAATCAATTGTTTTAACCCTCAAAATGTCCAAAACGACTAATTATTCCATAGAGAAGGTTCAATAGCCCATGGGCAAATAGTTTAATCAATCATACAGCACCAAATATTAGGTTCACATTAATGAGGAAAATCTCATGCAATTGGTTCCACGCGAAAGGGAAAGCAAGAACTCCAATAAACAGAATTCACAGTATAAAGTGAAAACTTTGGGACACTATAGAGGCCAGAAACTACTACAAGAAAACTGATGATACTTACGCCAACATTAGTAATATAGTGACAGATTGCACACTTCACAGATGGAGCTCCATATGGGTACATCAGCATCGTCCGGCAGTTTCCACAATTTACATGAGCAACTTGATTAGAAGCTTTTTCGCAGTCACCATGACAAAAGAAAACAATGTAAGTTGTTGAGCAAGAGACAAACTGAGGAAACAGCATCAAACGGCATAATTGCAATCGGGTCACACAACCAGAATAACAAGACATTAATACCTTTAAGTGTTATTTAGGGTACAAATCAGCACATTAAAACAATGGGGTCTTTGAGAAAAGAACCTCACAGGAAACAAATATTTGTACATTGCTGACAATCGAAAAAATAAAAGTCGAATATCGTCGTCCAGAACTTCACTTTTTTGTTGTACAAAAATCTAACTCATGATTGCCTATTTCAACCTTGTTCATCTACCTTAATAGCTTCTCTCGTATATCTTAATAATAAAAAGAACCCACATACTTTGATAGACCCTAATAATAAAATATGACTGGAGAAGATGATCCACTCTCAGCAGCAGCCTTATAGAATGTAATTCCTCGCAAAAGTTTGTGCAAAAATCAGTTAGGAATGATCTCTAGGTAACTTAAGTACTCATTGATGACTCCAGGGAAAAGGAAAGACCAATAGAGGGAAACAAGGTCGAATACAGGTGAAGCCAAGTGCATAAAAACCTTACATTATTGGATGACCATCTGTAAACCACAAGTTCACCAAGCTCTAGCATATCTATCATAACTTCCAGTTGCATAACATACTCAAGCACTCCAGGGTGCTTCCAGTATGTACTATAAAATGACCAGATACAAGCATGAAGACTCCAAGACATTTCACTGTGTCATACATGTCAAATTTAATATTTCTTAACTACCATGATATCTGTGCTAAATATCTCGAGAAGCAAGATGGATAAAACAGAAACAAACTAATATCTGGACTAACTCATAGAGACTTGAACGATACTTAAGTTATCAGGCAACAACTTATTCGATAACGACATCTCTCGCTACTCTCCCTTCCACGTAAAACATAGATTGCAAGATAAACATATCAAATGGCACAAGGACAAAAAAAGATCGACAGACATAATGACATCAAGAGGGAGTGCAAAGATTAGAATTCTTGACCTACAACTCTGATACCATGCCTAAGTTGTCAGGGAACAAGCCCATAATGAACATCAAGCATTTCTCTTAACAAGACTGAAAACAGGGATTAGTCTAGTTCACTTTTCTAAGTAGCCCGTCTAAGGTCAACTGGATTGAACAGGGTCTGATCTCAAGCTGTAAAAGGTCAACCTGTTAGAGCCATCGATTTTTTAATGGCATGCCCGTGGTAAAAGGAAAAGCAAAAACCCAGTTGAAATCCACTAGAAAGTTTACACAAAGCAGGTGCAGTTTGAGGCTAAAAGCTACATGTATGGAGTCATGGAGATGGACACGGGCAACAGTCTTGAAAAGAGAGGGAAGAGAACATTAGCAATGTCAGAGAGAATTGAAGGTGGAAGAGATCTAAAACTTGATGAGCAACCATAGGATGCGATTCAAATCAAGATGGAAGTCTTTCAGATAGGGCTTGGTGGAGAAGACATTTAATAAAAATGTAACTCATTAGAAAAAATTTCTTGCTCGGTCTCTTAAATTGTCAGCCTAGGAAGGAATGTTCAATCCATGGTTAAGAGGAGGAATTGTACTTTTCGGAGAGAGCAGGAATCTCAGTTTCTTCAGAATGGGGATTCAAGATTCAATGCACGCCTACCAAATGAAATAGGTGTCAGACCAGAATCATTATTCCCTTCTAGGTCTGATTCTTTCCAGAAAACATGGACTTAGATTACCCGAATAATTCCATGCCACGGACACCACAATGAAGTTGATAGTGCCTACCAAATGAATGAAAAAAATATCATGTGAGGATACAAAAACACCCTGATCTTACTTCTAATAGATCAACGTATGATGCCGAAGGAAGTATTTTTCTCCTTATACAGCCGTTATAATCTCAAGATCTTAATAAACACCTCTTTCATCAACAGAAATATCCCATTTCAAAAACCCAAATCAGCAACTATAGAGAGACTCCGGTCAGTTCTGCTTGTCTATGTCGGGTTCTGACAATGATCCGATGCGAACTCAACAAGCATAGCATCCCCTGAATTCTAAAGTAAATATATAAAGATGGAGTCATCCTAAATGTTACCGCAACTAGTTCAATTTCAGTACTATGAAACTTGTTTTCATCATCTTGCTAAATGTCTATACCAGGTAAAAATGCTTTGTAAATTGTCAAAGAACATACACAAGCTCAGCACCTAAGCAAGCGGCAGGCATGGGAGTAAAGAGCCCCACAAATTTTAAGCTTGTAAAAATGTTAAAACTAATCCTCCAATTCCAGTACCACGAAGCTCGTCTTCATCATCTTGGAAAACATCGATAGTATGTAAAAAGCTTTATCCATTGACAAAGAAAATACACTAGCTTAGCACCTACACAGGTGACAGGCATTGGAAGTAAAGAGCCCCACAAATTTGAGCGAAACCCATGTTCCAAATGTTGCAAATGCATTTCGATCTCCAATAATATCTCTCTCCACAACAACCCCACCCCAAAACAAAAACTAAAAGGTGGAAAAACGTAAGGAGGCACTACTTCCAGTACCAAAACGATTCTAAAGAACACATAAAGAAACTGGAAGGATTCTGAGCATATCTCAACAGGCGACAACCCATAGTATCTTGATGCGGAGAGATTACTGAAAGCCTGCACTTCTAATTAGCTAGCCAAAGAAAGCATGAGCACCAAATCTGAAAAACCATTAGACTCTTTCATCAACATCAACATCACCTTTATCCCAAACTAGTTTGGGTCGGTGGTCGATGACTCCGAAGTGAAAAAGCTTAAAATATACTAAAACAAGCAAAAATATGGGTACCCAAAAAAAAGATAATAATAAAAATCCCAAGCAGATCATGAAAGTCCATTCTTCGTAGTCCCTACCCTTTCTTCAACCACTTCAACATCTTGCGCCACAAGAAGAAAACACTCCTCACAACCGCTTCTTTTCACCAAAATGAAACGGAAGTTTTTCCATTCCAACAAGAAATAGTTCAAGAAGCAAAGTCGAGCATAATCCAGATATCAGACCAAAAGTAGATGTTGTTATTCAACCTCTTCCAACAACGTACTAAGATAAAGACCAAGTAATGTGATGCTCAATAATCCTAAGTGAACTCTGACTTCCAAAAGGCCACTCAAGAGCCAACATTTTATCATCTGAAAATTACTCATGCAGAATGAGATCAGTATTTTACGCTTCAAAACTACTCAAAAGCCCCTTTTGATGAGACCAATAATGTGGCTAAGGAGCTAATAAAACAAAATAATTAGCTTCTGCTCCAAACCAACATCACTATTAGCTTTATTTGATACTTAGACAAATTGAACTGTTCAGCATTACAAACTATGATGTGAAGAAAGAAAACTCTCAACAGTATCATTAGAGGAAGTTAATTGTTATTTAGTGGAAAAGTACCAGGTGTGACTGGTGGTGTGACTGGTGCAAGGTTCACAGTGTGACAGCAGGAGCATCTCACACTGGAAGCCCCACGGGTGTACATGAGCAGTGTCCTGCAACCTCCACATATAAGCTGGGCCATTTCACCTGCAAAGGCATTCTGTAGTCAGCCAAACACAACCACATATAGAATCTAATGAAATCCTATAGAGAATTGAGAGTTAAATGTCACAATTGGCATTTTCATAAGCACATTTAACACACTTTATGGGACAAATGGGAACACCACTACAACAATTATTTAGGCTCTATATGCAACAAGCAGAAAAAAGTTCAGTTTCAGTTGCAGAAAGTGTCATTCAAAACTTCATAAATGATGCCCAAAAGAATTAAGATAATCAGTCTCAACATCCAAACTTGTGGTCCTTTGTGTCTAGTACCTCTCAAACCAGAAGCACTGGCTTTTACTCAATATACGTAAGTAATGAAGACAAAATAGGAGGCTAAGGTGGACTACTACAATGTTTAACAGTGAATGCAATCAATACTAATTAAAACATCAAAGGAGTAAGCTGGGGACCATGTAGATCACAAAAGTTACCAGGAGGAGGAACAGAGGTTATTGTGCTACATAATGCACAGCAAACATTTGAAGCCCCTCTTGGATAAAAAAGAAGGCTTCGACAGCCACTACAGACGAGTTGACTCTGCATAGCTGCAAAGTTGAGGATCTAGGATTGAACAAAAGTAAGCATCAGAAGCTTCTAAACAATTTCAAGATGCATATATGCAATTTAATGACAACAATTGCCTTCCCACTAATGTTTTAGATCAGGGAATCAATAAGGAAAGGCCCCCAATATCCCAAACTTTTACACTTTACACATAACAATAGAAATGAACTTCATCCGCACATATATGAAAACGTCATAATTCATACTTGCACGTGGTTTACCATTTGGCCTAGTGAAGAGAAAACCTACAAATAAAAAAAAAAAGAAGGAATTGCAGACATATATCAGGACACAGGAAGAAAGAAGCAAAATCTTCTCATACGCTGTTAGTTTCCCAAGTCAAAAGGCCAAGTTTCTTTCACACTTAACATCAGCAACTACAACCATCTGTGTACAGCAGACACCGCCCTAAGGTGATGACCCTGAGGTACGGACAATAATGGGGTAACACATTTTTGGCCTGAAAAAGGATAAAGATACGTTCATCTTGCATCATCAGAGCAAGTGACGAAATAGTCATTTGGTTTGTTTCAATAAGTGAATAAGAAACTAAACATTCTTGGAAGGGGCAACTAAAAACCGGCAGCAAAAACAAGCATAATATGATCACATTGCAGCAATTTTCATGTCCTATGCTTGGCTACACTCGTAGTCCCTTATCTTTGTGAGCTAGTTTGTCCAGGAATCAGTTTAGATTGACCAATTCAAATGATATTTGTATCAATGTTTCCTACTATGCCATGCTTTGCCCAGAAAAACCCACAACCATTTGGCACTACTTTTGACATGAACTTCAAGTAACAGGCTGACAGAGGCCGTATCAGTCGCTGCCGTCCTCCGCGACCTCTATCGGCTGTGATGGCGGCAAGATCCAAATTCGCGCCTACAGCAGCCAATAAAGGCTGCAGCAGCTGCCATCGCGATCGTCTCTATACCTTCGAACCATGAACATAAGCATCACAAGAATATAAACCTGAATTCCGAGAGCTCACGCAAGGAACCTCGACGGCCTTCTCCAGAACAACTCTTCAGCGCTTCGTAAGCGTAAATTCCAAAATCCACACAATCCTATAATCCCAAAGAGCCTTCAACTAGCTTTCAACATTGCAATCGACAAATCACACCGGACATCTCAGGCATACCTATCGATACAATTCTTCGCCTCGAGTCTGAGCAACCAAGCCTCCGAATCGGCGTCGAGGATACTACGGACGCGGACGGCGCCGAAGGTGCCAGGAAGAGGCCCGGAGACGGCGGTTGTCGGCGGCGGGCGCGGCGGTTGGCCTCTCAATCGGGGATGCTCGTTGGCCCGATCGCGTCTCCGGTCGCCTTGCGCTTTATGGTTTTTGTCTCTAGATGGATTGTCGGACTTGGACCAGAGGGTATCAGGAAACCGGAGGTTTTCGTTTTTATTTTTCTTTTTGTTTTTAGTTTATTTTTAAATCGGCAATTGGTGGGCGTTGGGTTTTTTTTTTCTTTTTTCTTTTTTGGGCTGGCTTGGGTCAGGTTGGGCTAACATGTCGGTTTGATTTTGCAAGTTCGAACTCGACTCGGCGATCACTCGTGATCGACTCACCTGATTTTTCATTGGGCTTCAGCTCGAGCTACTACAGTCTCTTATCGAGTTTGAGTTTGCCGATACTTAACTTGAGAGATTGACAAGCGCAATCTAAATTTTTGTTCTGATATATATGTATATTCTTATCGATAAGATAAAAATATCCACATAAATTTTTAATTTTTACATATGTGAACCCCACATGCACAAATACAAGGTTAATTGTTCGAGCCTATTGAACTTCGGTTTCTTTACAAATTGTCATTATCGAGTTGAGTCAAGATCGAATAATCTAAGTGTTTTTCAATCAAGTCGAGCTCAAGTGGGAGTTGATGCATCGAGTATGTGAGTCGGGTTGAGCTCGAAATTCTCAAAGTGTCACCTCAACTTCACTTGATTAAACTCAATCTAATCTTTTTGATTAAAAAAAAATCAATATGATTTTTAGCTGGATAAAGTGTCGTTCTAATAAGATGGACCAAAAATAGAAATAATAAAGGTGGACTAATATTTTCATTTTCATTTAGACTGTGCCAACAGAATTTGGAGACGCGAGTGACCATGTGTCCAATCATCATTTGCCAAAAAAAAATCGTACGAAAAAGGACAAAATGACAATTACCATTTAAACAAATACATAATAAACCAACTTCTTAACTATGTATTCAGAAATATATTATTCCTAATTTAATAAAGCATGTAATAAAAGTAAGTGTTGGTGTCCAACATGCATTAAATGAAAGCTCACATTGCCAAGCTAAATATCTAAAAAAGTTGAATTTCAAACATTTGCCAAATATCCGACCAAAAAAAAAACATGTACCAAATACATAATCGACATAGCCAAGAAAAGAGATGAGCCATACATTAAGTCACCATATGGGCGAAATCGCAACCACATTCAACTGTACACTCCTGACAAAATTAAATCAAATTTCATTGCCAAAAACAAGTAGAGATTAAATTGGAAAAAAAAAGGGACACCCGGTAAAATAGAATTTTATCATTGTGACTACAATAAACTACTTTTTTACCCCCCCCCCCCAAAAAAATACTTTTACAAGACAAGTGTGTTTATAAAATTTTTCTTAAGTTGGCGAAGAATAATGTTGAATATATCATAAAATTTCCTTTTATTATATATTACTATTTTTGACCTTTAACGTATGTTTAACACTTTTAGATATATTGAATATATTAGGATTAGCGCTTTTCCTCTAGTGTATGTGTTTATGTTTATGTTCTATCTTCTATGTATATTTATATCAGCCTTATGCCTAATTATAACTAAACATTTCATTATTTATTTCTCTAAATCTATTATGGTATCAGAGCTAAGGTTTGTTTTATATGAGTATTGTACACCAATCTCCAATTACAGTGATCTCGCTTGCCAGTGAGTAGGTTATCCCGATGTTCCTGCTCAAAATGGTCTTACTAAGCAAAAACATTGTCATTTTCTAACTACTACTCGTGCTCTCTTGTTGTCCAATTCAATTCCCAATGAATTTTGGGTTGACGCTCTTTCTACTAATGTCTATCTCAAAAATCGATTCCCTTCTCTTGTCTTCTCCAAAGTGACCCCTCACTAACATCTTTTTTCAAAACCACCTATTTATCACCAACTTTGTATTTTTGACTATACATGTTATGTGCTTCTTTCACCCCATAAGCGTATCAAACTCTTTGCCAAGTCAATTTAGTGTGCTTTCTCGAGTTACAACATAGAACATAAATGCTACGGGTGTGTGATCCTTCTTCATGGTCTATTCGTATCTCTCGTAATGTCCAGTCCTTTGAACACCTACCATTCTTTTTCATTGCTTCTACTTTTTCGCAGTCTCTACATCTGTTTTTATGGATTTTCCTTTTGATTCATATTCAAGCTCATCTCTTGATTCATCCATCAATTCATCTCATATTCCTCGTATCATATCTACATTGTTTGACTTAGTGTCACTACCTTCTCCTATTATGCCTCTTCCTTCGTTTACTTCACTTACCACTCTGACTCCTCTTGACGATTCTCGCTTACCATTCCCTTGGTAGAATCCTCCGCGGGATTGATATCCTCTAGCTCGATATGTGGTGACTACAAGTTATTTTAATGAGTTTGGTTCTTTTATGGCTATTGTGCACAGTTTGCAGGAACCATCGCATTATCATTTAGTGGTACGATATATCGAGTGGCGTTATGCTATATTTGAGGAGTTGTTTGCTCTTGAGCGCACTGATACATAGGATCTTGTGCCTCTTCTACTAGGGAATTCCTTGATATTTTTTTTGCTGGATCTATAAAATCAAGACTCACTTTGATGGTAGTATTGAGCGCTATAAAGCGCATCTCATTGCACGTGATTTTGATCAAAAGAATGGAATTGATTATTAGTAGACGTTTGCTCTTGTTGCCAAAATGACTTTCGTTCGCGCTCTTCTTGCAATAGCCTCTATTTGGCCTCTCTTTTAAATTGATGCGATGAATGTTTTTTTTTTCATGGGGCCATTCATGAGGAACTCTATATGCAGCCACCTCTTAGTCTTGTTTATTCTCTTGGTTGAGTGTTGACACCTGATTTTTAATCATCTTTTCTCTTTTAAAAATTTTCAGTATTTTTCGGCATTTTTATTTTTTGAAAAATCCATAAAAATTCATAAAATTGAAAAATTAACTTCGGGGACCTTGGCCAAGCCTAGAGAACTAATTTTGACCAAAAAATGATTTTTCATATTTTCAGTATTTTTTAGTATTTTTATTTTCGAAAATTCATGAAAAATAAAGAAAAATTGAGAAAATTGCAAAATCAACTTTGGAAGCCTTAGCCAAGCCTAAGCAACCATTTTTGAACAAAAAATAAATTTTCATATTATATATATTTAATTTAATTTTTTAAAAAAAAATACAAAAATACTTGAAAATTTTGGAAAAATAACATTTGAGGCAAAAAAATACACAAAGATAGTTAATATTTTTATTTTAAATCTATTTTCATATTGGCCTCCGTAAATTTAGAAAAATCCAATTCGAGTCACGTGTCCCTTCACGAGTATAATCTCGAATCGGGCCTAAAAAAATTTAATTTAAGTCAACTTATTTTTAATTTTCACTTTTTATGAGTTGTGACATTGTCTTCTAATATTTTAAATTTTCATCTTAGCTCAATTATACCAAGAATGACTCAATTTTGCAAAAGGGCTTTAATTAAATTCTGCATTATTTTCAGCGGCAAGAAATGAGCTTAAATTTGACATGTGGTAAATTTTGGTGTGTCAAAAATTGTGAAGAGATTTGGACTTAAAGAAATATATTTTTTCATGGACTAAATTGCAAATACTTAAAATCTCAAGGATTAGGATGCAAATACCTAACACTTGAGGGATTATTTTGTAAATAACAAAAAGAAGAGTTGGTGGAGAAATTAGAATAGAGAAGGGAAGATGGAGAAGAGGAGATGGAGAAGGGAAAATAGAGAAGAGAAGATAGAGAAGGGAAGTTGAAGAAGAGGAGATGGAGAAGAGAAGATGAAGAAAATAAGATAAGAGTAGAAAAGGGAAGATGAGATGAAGAAGAGTTAGTGGAAAATTTAGAATGGAAGATGGATGAGTAGATTATAAAAGGAGGAAGAAGTGAGCTTGGGAGGGGAATTTTTTTTGAGAGAGAAAATCTTGGATGCTTGAGAGAATTTTGAGAGATTGAAAGAAATTAGAGAGAAAGAAAAAAAATAAAAAAAGAGAGAGAATCCTTTTTTCCAAAAGAGAGCCTTGAAGATGGTGAAAGTTTAAATCTAGGTGTTACCATCAACAATTCCTCTACCGATCAACGCGAGTCACAAGTTCATCTCCATCGTTCGAGCCGCAATCTTGATCTATAAGGTGACACGAGATTCGAATTCGGCAATCAAATCTGTTAAATCAGGTAACGATCCTAACTATTAAAATCTTTGAGAATTTCCTTGCCCAAATAAATTAATTTAAATTTCGATTATGTCATGTCATACTCATATGTTTCCATATCTACATGTCGCATTCATACTATAAATTCTTGCAATTTAATTATTGCACCATAAATCCCAAAGGGAAGAGCCAAGCCAATGCTTAGCCTCCCATTGGAGGTTTTTACTTACAGTAGTTAAATATCTGCAACTTAAATACCTGTACCTTAAATCCCAAAGGGAAGAGCCAAGCCAATGCTTAGCCTCCCATTGGAGGTTTTTACTTACAGTAGTTAAATACCTGCAACTTAAATACCCGTACCTTAAATCCCAAAGGGAAGAGCCAAGCCAATGCTTAGCCTCCCATTTGAGGTTTTTACTTACAGTAGTTAAATACCTGCAACTTAAATACCCGTACCTTAAATCCCAAAGGGAAGAGCCAAGCCAATGCTTAGCCTCCCATTGGAGGTTTTTACTTACAGTAGTTAAATACCTGCAACTTAAATACATGTACCTTAAATCCCAAAGGGAAGAGCCAAGCCAATGCTTAGCCTCCCATTGGAGGTTTTTTCTTACAGTAGTTTAAATACCTGCAGCTTAAATACATGTACCTTAAATCCCAAAGGGAAGAGCCAAGCCAATGCTAGGCCTCCCATTGGAGGTGTTTATTCACTGTCATGTACTTCTTATAATTTAATTTTTGAATCATCAGACCCAAAAGATGAGTAGGTCGTAATACTGCACAGAAGTCGTTAACACACTCCCTCTTTCGGCTTCAGGGAATCTTTAACACTTAAAAAATATAACAAATAAAAATATATACCATCCATGCATCCTATTTAAAAAGTGAAAACACAAAAGAGAATACCCTACTAGAGCCTTAGGAATAAACCAAGCCTGAGTTACCGAATTAGGATATCCATGAAATTAAGGTACCGAAAGGGCATTAGTTTTAATTAACTTGTGTAACCAAGTCCCCGAGCTCATAATCTCTGGTTCGCAGAAATAAATTAGTTCTCCCGCTAATTTATTTAGGTTCCTAATCAACCTACCAAGAATGATTAGTGGCGACTCCAAATTTCAAAATCATTTAAAATAAAAATCCAAAGTCACGATTCGGTAGGGCTTGGGAGGGTCCGCGTTAGGTTAGTCAAATCTAATTAACCTAATAATCCGTTAACCCTTTAAAATAAATTTTTTTAGAGGGTCGCGACAGACTGGCGACTCCACTGGGGACAGAGATTTTTAAATTTTTCGAAAAAAGATACCAATTGGAATACTTAAATTTTTTTTGAAATTTTAAAAGTCTTAGTGGACTTAGGCCAATGAAAATTTCATGGATATCTCGCTTCTGGCGATCTTGCTTGGGACTCATTCTATAGGTGTTATATGTTTTTGCAGGATAGGAGTTATAAGGGGCGAAGTGTTTGGCTAACCCATTTGTTTTGCAGGCTCGGTGTTGGGATTATGTTTAATTTCGCACATTTTTAGAAGCGCTGTTTTGATATCAATTGTTGTGCATGTCTTGCATATTCTGAGGATCACAACACCTGCACACACAAGCGTCTAAACCCAAGTCGCGAAATTTTTCCTAGGTAACCATAGATAGGGATCGAATATGCAAAGCTCTTGCGTCGATTGCGCTTGGGTTGACCATATTTTATCCCGCTCATTATCTGAATTGACAATTCTTCCCATTATGATTTGATTGCGCGGAGGGTAAGGTTGTCAATTCAGATAGTGGTGGCCTTTTAGGTCCATACCCTTGTCTCTTTTTTTTTTATTTTCTAAGAGTCCACTCCTCACTCGTCTCATGCGCATGTGAGTTGGACGGTTGATATATCTAAAACAAAGAAGGTCTGGTTAGTGAGGTTTTCTTACCTTGAACTTGTAATTAGTTCTGCATATTTTAAATGCTGCATATCATGCATCACATCATAGGAAAACCATCTATCTTATAATCTGATTTGGGGCACCCTTAGTAGTTGCCACACCCATCTACCTTAGGTCTTTAATCCAAAATTTCAAATGATGTATTTTCGCATCCTCCCTCGTCCCCTCTAGACTTGATGTATTAAGGATCTTTTGAGATGTATATGTACATTTTTCAATTTGTTTTGAGGTTTTATGTAGATTGGTGTGGCAACAACTTTCATTCCAATCATTGAGCGATTCTAGCCAATTGCATAATTTCCTTCAAAAGAAATCTGGGTTAAAACTCCCTAATTGACTTTTTTGGTCAAATAGGAGTGTTTAACCCTTATTTCACCAATAGAAAATATGGAATCGGGCTAATACATTTGCACCGCATACCCATTCATTTTGCATTATAACCCGTGGTAATTAATTTTGGTACATTCTCGCATATTCAAAAATAGATGGGGAAATCGAATATCAAAGTCATCCCAGTCCCACGCAAGGAGCTCACGGCATGGTGGAACCGCCTCAACCCAGACAACCAGGCCTACATCAAAGAACGCTTAGGGCATTTAGTGGATCTCATCAAGGTGGATTACCAACCCACTCTCATTAAGGCATTGGCGAAGTTTTGGGATTCAAAGACTCTAACCTTCGACTTCCGAGGACTGGAGATTACACCCACCCTGGAGGAGTATACGACCATCATTGGAGTGAAATTTGATGACCATATTGTACAGCCATTATTGGGGAAGGATTCTACCATAGCTTTATCCAAATTCCTTCACCTAAAAATCACCGAGATCGAGAAAATTCTCAAATCTAACTCTGGTAAGTTTACCCTCTCATTCCTCTATAACAATTACTCATCACTCCCAATCGAAGCTGGTCTTAAACCGGCTAGAATCTTCATTCTGGCTTTTTTCGCTTTCGTCTTATTCCCTACTTCTAAGACCACATTCGATCCTTCCATAGTTCATGTCGCCAAACAAGCATGTTATCGCTGGAACTACTCCTACATGATTTTAGCAGAGACTTTCCTTTCCTTGAGTCGTTTTCAATTCATCCAAAAGGGTACTTTCCAAGCCTCCAATGGCCTTCTCTACATGTGGTTCACCTCACACATCAAAACTTTCAATTTACGCGTCGGATGTTATGAAATTAGCCAATATATCCACCCATTGGGATCTTTTCTGAAATGTCAATCCTCTGTTGAGAAACTGTCCTTTAAAGATTGGGTGAAATTACTAGGAGACTTAGAGCCAAAACAGCTTCGCTGGCGATTAACTTGGCCCAGGATCTTAAAAGCCCGTATCACGGGAATAGATGGGAACCCTATCCCCTTACTAGGCTGTACTGGTGGAAGTGCCTATTATCCTATCAGGGTAGTGAGACAGTTCGGTATGTTACAGGAAGTCCCGCCAGCAGTTTATCCCGACAATTTCGCCTTCGATTTGCCCCAAGGCAGACTCACTAAGGAGACTAAGACACTGTACCAGGCCAAGATCGACCTCATAATCCACACCCTGAAGAACTCCCCATTACAGGACGTAGAGTGGCCAGATTACCTGGACGAGGAAATGAACGTCCACCGGGCATCTAAGGAGTACATCAAGATGTTCAAGGAATACCGACAGTCCATGGTGGAACCATACGTACCTGACTACATCGTCCCGTACCTGCCCGGAGTGGAGCCGTATATACCAGAAGACATGGGACCACCGCCAGCCGAGGAGGACGAAGACCTGCATGTGTGGGATTTGGGTGGATCAGAGATTGTCAAGGATGCCTTAGCCTCCAAGCGCCTCCGGACTGCATAGACGATTTCCCCATTTAATTTTGATGTTATCTTCATCTGTAATAAGCTTGTAACATTTGCATATATGATCATTCATCATGATCTTCTTAAGTATATAATTATCACGGGTTATTCGCCTTCTTAATAGTATGTCATTCATGTTTAATGAGTAGAAAGACTGTTTACATGAGGCTAAGGGTCATGATTGAGTCTTTCCTCCCATTAATCAAGTATGAACATAGTATTAAGGAGGTTTTAGATTTCTGAACTTTCTCTCTCTACTTGCGAGTTTCTGACTTCCTATGTTAAATCAGGTGATAATTTATAGTTACAAGGACTCGTAGCAAAATGAGAAAACTAAGAATGGAGCACGAAGAACTGACTCCCAGAGTGGCCAATCTTGAAAACCAGATAAATATGATAGCCGCCATGATGGCGGAGATAAAGGCAATGATGACCGCTACGCAGGTGAAGTCCTCCAATGCTCCTGAGGCTAATCCGCTTGTAAATCCCAATACATCTACTGGCTCAGACATCAATCAAACCGCTAGCACAGAGCCCGAGAGGGAAGCACCCCCTAGGGCCCTTCCAGTCGTAGTTGATTTGGAGAAGGAAAAGAAAGAGAAACCCTCGGCCAAGACGGAAGAAGACGCGAGGAGGCTAGCAAAGATCGAAGAATGTCTTAGTAACCAAGGATACGAGTTGGCTCGATTTGACAAAATCACACCGTTTGCTAAGATAGAAGTTCCAGCTGGGTACAAGGAACCTGAGTTTGTGAGAAAATACGACGGGACAGGCTGTCCCCGAGCTCATTTGAAATACTACTTGCGTAAAATGGCACATTATTCTGATTATGTCCCGCTGCTGATGAACACATTCCAAGAGAGTCTGTCCGGCGCTGCACTAGCATGGTTTATCGAGCTCGACATGGAAGAGTATGACAGTTGGGAGGACCTGGCTGAGGAATTCCTTCACCAATACAAGTTCAACACGGCTACAGCTCCTACCAGAGAAGACCTATTGAGAACTTTGAAAGGAAGGAATGAGTCTATACGTACTTTTGCCCAAAGGTGGCGAGCGATAGCTACCCAAGTCAAATCAGCCATCCCGGAGGAAGAGTTGGTGGATTTGTTTTTGAAGACACTACCGCTTGAGTATTTCGAGAAGCTTAATACCTCAGGATGTCAAACTTTCGCACACCTTATCAGGGTAGCTGAGCGTCATGAGTGGGCTCTAAGGGAGAAACGTGTACCAGAGCCGTCATTCAAGCGGCCATATCCAGCAAAGAGAGAAAGGGAGAATGCAGGCGATGTCGCTTTTGTGCCAAACCCACCGAGACCAAAGAAGTTTTCAGAATCCACCCCTACCCAAGGTGGCTCATCAGGACCGGCTCCAAAGAAGTTCGAGGCTAAGAGAAGAACCGCACCGTCTTTTACTCCATTACCTCGTCCGCTATCGAAGCTGTTACCGATGCTGCTGGAAGGGCGCCTAGTCGCCAAGGAACCCCCGAGACCGAATCTGCCAAGATTCCCTGGGTTCAACGAGGCCCAGTCGTGCGCCTATCACATGGGCGAAAAAGGGCACAACGTAGATAACTGTCTCGTGCTCAAATACAAGGTGCAAGCACTGATAGATTGAGGAGTATTGGAGTTTGATAAGACGGGACCAAATGTGCAACAAAATCCCCTACCGGATCATGAGAAAGTGAACGCTATATGGGATGAGAATGACATGGACGAGTTGGAATTAATGGCCGAGGAACCACCTTGCACGACCAATGAAGATGATCTAGTTGCAGTACTAGAGTCAAAGGCCCCCTTTGTAATTAGGCTAGATGAGGTGGACAAATGGGGGGACACTAAGAGTAGTTCCTCTGAACGCACGGTCATCTCCTTATCTGGTTTTAAGCTGGAGGACAGGAAGGCACAGTACGATGGAAAAGTTGAAAAGATCGTGATAAAGGTCCCTCCACTGGCAGATTACAACCCCAGAGCTGTCCCTTGGGACTACGGAACAAGCGAGATAGACGCAGTCATGAGGTCTGGTAGGTGCTACGCACCGAGGGAAGGGGAACCTGAAAGGAGAGAAGTGACGAGAGAAGACGCAGAGAAGGCACTGTCCATTGTCAGGACAAGTGAGTTCGAAGTCATAGAACAACTGAGGAAAATGCCAGCCCAGATATCACTACTGGATCTTTTTACCAACTCGGAGAAGCATAAGAATGCACTGATGAAGGTACTAAATGAAGTGCACGTACCAGAAACTATCAACGAGGTGCAGTTGGAGGACTTCGTGGGGACCATACTACTGAGAGACCAGATATCCTTCTCAGATGAGGATGTTCCTATTGATGGCTGGGCCCATAACAAGGCTTTGTACATATCGGCAAGGAGCCATGGCAAACATATCTCCCATGTGCTGATTAATAACGGGTCTGCATTCAACATATGCCCGTTAGCCACACTCAGAAATTTGGGTATAAACGAGGAGCTCATTCGCACTTCTAAGGCCACCATTAGAGCCTTCGACGGAATGAGGAAAGACGTGGTTGGCGAAATCGAGCTGGACATTTTCATTGGACCCGTGGAGTTCTCTATCGGGTTCCAGGTTATGGATCTCCCGAGTGCCTTCGGGCTGCTTTTGGGTAGGCCCTGGATTCATATGGCAGGCGCAGTGCCTTCTAGCCTACACCAGAAGGTTCGATTCGTGGTTGACGGGAAAGTGGTAACCGTGCATGGAGAGATGGATTTTGCTACATACCAGAAGAGCGCGATCCCCTATATAGAGCCGGAACGCAATGAGGAAGCAAGCTACCACTTTCTCGAATTAGTGGCAGTACGCACGCACCTCCTGGGACTAGGAAGAGAGTTCCTGCACCTTCCCAATACACTCTAGCCCCAGGGAAGATGTTATTGGCATACAGGTTTGTCCCTGGATGCGGGCTGGGGAAGAATGGTCAAGGGATCCGGTCACCATTGCAGTTAGACACGAACGAGCACCGATCAGGCCTAGGATATACTGGTGGATTCAGTAGTAGCTTCATTTCGACAGGCTATCGTGGACGCCGAGGCAGAGGCCAGTATCGAGGCCGTGGAAGCCAAGGAGGCAGAGTTGGCTCGTTCATTGGCTCCGGACCTTGGAAGGGAAGAGCTAGCGTGATCGGCAGTCCACTGGCCCAGTATTTCTCCAAGCGTCCTAAGATGCTGGCAGATGAAACTGTTCAAAATGCAGCTGAGCCTGATCTGTCTAACCCATTTCTAGAAGACATCGTCAACGTCATCATCGAACGGCTTGATGAGGACTCCAGCCAGCCTGTGTAAAGAAGCCTTCTCTTTCCTTTTCCCTTGATGCATTTCAATTCCTGCATTTAGATTTCTGCATAATGTTTTCATTCCTTAGCAATGCATTTTCCTTTTCTGAAAACCACCCTTGGATCTCCGACCGTCGGTCTAAGTACTGTAAGCTGTAATGCGGTCCATTTCCCATCTAATAAAAGTCCCATGAGTTTTGTGGAATGATAAATTGGCCCGATGATGATACTTGACTTCAAATCTTTGAAGTTTGAGGGCTGATTTGCCACATGATCCATGTTTTCCTGAAAAATCTTTTAGGAGAGCGAGGACGTCCAATGAGACGACGACCAGTTCCCCCTCTTTTTTCTTCATTTTTCAAAGTGTTTTCAGAAATTCATGCATCTTTATTAGTACCAGCAAAATACTGACCATGCTTGTGACATTTCAGGCATACCATCCCTCATATGCATAACAGGTTATTATGTAGCTCAGACCGTATCGATGACTTCTCCTATGGAATTGAGGAGGAAGGTGATGACGATACCAGTGATGTCATAAGGGATTGGAGCAGATATGAGGAACATAAACCCTTAACGACAGAGGAAACCATTACAGTCAACCTGGGTGATTCTGAGAACTTGAAAGAAGTAAAAATCGGAGGAAGACTGTCTTCGTCAGAAGTGTCTCGGTTTATTGATCTCCTCAGGGAATATCAGGATGTGTTCGCCTGGTCCTATGCAGATATGCCGGGTTTGGACCCAAACATCGTTGAACACTCGCTCCCAACAGATCCGAATGTTCCCTCTAAGAAGCAAAAACTTCGACGCACAAAACCGGAGTTATCCAAAAAGATCGAAGAAGAAGTGATGAAACTGCTTAAGGTGGGATTTATTGAGGTGATCGCTTATCCCGAATGGGTTGCTAATATTGTCCCGGTGATGAAGAAGGACGGGAGAGTCAGAGTCTGCGTAGATTATCGCGACCTGAATAAGGCAAGCCCGAAAGATGACTTTCCTCTCCCACACATCGATGTCTTGGTCGATAGCACCGCCGGTTTTGATATGTTCTCGTTCATGGATGGATTCTCTGGGTACAACCAGATTCTTTTGAAGGAAGAAGACAAGGCTAAGACCTCGTTCATAACGCCATGGGGCACCTTCTGTTATAAAGTTATGCCTTTCGGCTTGAAAAATGCAGGAGCAACCTACCAAAGGGCCATGGTAGCTTTGTTCCACGATATGATGCATAAAGAGATAGAGGTATACGTCGACGATATGATCGCGAAGTCTAAACCCGGATATGATCACATCCAAATACTAAGAAAGCTGTTCGAACGACTTCGGAAATATAGATTGAAGCTAAACCCCGCCAAATGCATATTTGGGGCACGATCAGGAAAGCTTCTTGGGTTCATGGTGAGCAACCGAGGAGTTGAAATAGACCCTTCTAAAGTCAAAGCGATATTAGACCTCGGGGTCCCTACGACAGTTAAGGAAGTGAGGAGTTTGCTGGGGCGGCTGAACTACATCGCCAGGTTTATTTGTCAACTATCTGAAGTTGCAAAACCATTCTTTAAGCTGCTAAAGAAAGGTGCCAAGGTGAAATGGGATTCTGAGTGTCACCAAGCTCTGGAAAAGATCAAAAGTTACCTCGTCTCGCCACCAGTTTTGGTGCCTCCCATGTCAGGTTTTCCGTTAACCCTGTATCTTACTGTCCATCAAGAATCCTTAGGGGCTCTGTTGGCCCAAACAAACCCTGAAGATGGCAAGGAACGGGCAATTTATTATCTGAGCAAGAAATTCACTGCATCGGAGATGAATTACCCTACCATCGAGAAGACTTGCGTTGCATTGGTATGGGTGCTACACAGGTTGAGGCAATATACCCTTCATCACCACATACAGCTGGTCACAGAGAACGACCCAATAAAATATCTCCTAGAAAAGCCAGCCTTAATTGGGAAACTGGCTAAATGGCAGGTCCTCCTATCAGAATTCGACGTTAGGAGTTCAACTCAGAAATCTGTTAAGGGACGAGCCATAGCAGATATGTTAGCTGAAAATGCCCAGGGGCTTAGTATCCTAAGTGACGAGAAGTCAGAGGATCACATTTCAAACTTGTCCGAGGATAAATGGACAATGTATTTTGACGGTGCTGTAAACCTCGCAGGGTCTGGAACTGGGGCAATTTTAATATCCCCTGAGGGACAACATTATCCAGTTGCTGCAAAGCTGACATTTCCATGCACCAATAATATTTCTGAGTACGAAGCCTGCATCCTAGGGCTGCAGCTAGCTCTCACCATGAAAGTAAAGAGGCTGCAAGTATATGGGGACTCCATGTTAATCATCCTGCAGACCCAAGGCGAATGGAGAACTAAAGATTCTAAGCTCATCCCTTATCACAGGTTCTTAGAGGAAATGATTGAGGAGTTCGAGGAGATCGATTTTGGATACCTACCAAGAACCCAAAATCATTTTGCGGACGCCTTGGCTACCCTATCGTCCATGCTGCAAGTAACGGAAGGCTTAGACATCGAGCCATTGAGGGTCGACATTATTAAACAACCGGCTTACTGCATGGTGATCGAAGAAGGGTTTGATGGCCAACCCTGGTATCAGGACATTAAAAATTACTTGATGAATGGAGAATATCCTCCAGGGAGCCAAATGGGGGATAGAAAGTACATAGCCAAGATGGCTACGAAGTTCTTTCTTAGTGGTCAGACGCTGTACAAGAAGTCGTTCGATTTGGTTCTATTAAGGTGCGTAGACGCTAAGGAAGCAAACTTACTCATGCAGGAGATTCATGAAGGAGAGTGCGGACCGCACATGAACGGCCATCTCCTCGCCAGGAAGATCATGAGACTCGGTTACTATTGGATGACCATGGAGTCAGATTGCAACCGACACGTGAGATCTTGTCATCAGTGTCAGGTGTATGGGGATAGGATCAACGCTCCCCCAAATGAACTACATCAAATGTCTGAGGCTTGGCCGTTTTCAATGTGGGGAATCGATATGATCGGGCCGATTAACCCCAAAGCTTCAAACGGACACCGTTTTATCTTGGTGGCAATCGATTACTTCACCAAATGGATCGAAGCCAATTCGTATGCGAACGTTACAGCCAAAAACGTCGCAAAGTTCATCAAGCGGGACATCATTGCGAGGTATGGGACGCCCCAAGCCGTTATTACAGACAATGGATCCAACCTGAACAACAAGGTGGTGGATGATCTTTTAGATCGATTCAAGATCAGACACCTTAATTCTTCTCCCTACCGCCCACAAATGAATGGAGCTGTGGAAGCGGCGAATAAGAATATTAAGAAAATCTTGGCTAAGACCGCAGAGAACTTTCGGGATTGGCACGAGAGATTGCCATACGCGTTAATGGCATACCGAACTTCAATTCGGACTTCAACCGGGGCAACGCCTTACTCTTTAGTATATGGCATGGAGGCCGTCCTTCCTGTGGAAGTTGAGATCCCTTCCTTACGAATATTAGCCCAAGCGAAACTTTCAGAGGCCGAATGGATCCGGCAGAGGCATGAGCAATTGAATCTGGTTGATGAGAAACGAGTGAAGGCTATCTGTCATGGACAGGCGTATCAAAAGCGGGTAGCAAAGTCATTTAACCGCAAAGTGAAATTCAGAAACTTTACCGTCGGGGATTTAGTTGTGAAGAAGACGCTCCCTAATGCTCCTCATCCCGGGGGCAAGTTCGCACCAAATTATGAGGGTCCATATGTAGTACAGAAAGTTCTACCCGGCGGTGCTTTAATTCTCATAAATATGGATGAAGAGGAATTGGCAAGTCCTGTAAATGCAGATGCTGTCAAGAAATATTACCCTTGAATAAGATAAAGATCGGATCAGTCTTCATATCTCATAGGTGTCTGAGCCACATTGAAGGCCACTACATATATTCCATGCATACATGTATACACTTGCATCACTTTCTTTATATTGCAGGTTTAAAAGGAACACCCAGATGGAGAAAATAACCTAAATAACATTATCCAGGCTAGAAGATTACGAAGAAAGGGACTCTACGAGCTGAGTTACCTGTTAGCATACTCATTTTCCAGCCAAAGGAAATTGTCAGATGGCGTCGTAAAAGGGAGTTTATCCGATGCAACATGATAAGATTATGTCAGCAAAAATTGGCTCTTACATTAAAAGAGAACCTTCATAGCATGAGGGAATGACAGTGATCCGAAACGCCCCTAGTTCGATCTCCAAGGTTAGGAAATGTTGTGAATATTGTAAATAAATAAGACAAATTTTTGTAAATTATTTTTTGCAGAATAGTCGACGAACAAGATCAAATTGTCCAACAAAGGTTGACGGAAAATCAACCCAGCGAAGCTGGTAAAGGGAGACAACCCCAAATGGAAAAATGGTGATCATCTGATGAGATCCGTCCTGATGAAAATGGGGCAAATTGATGGAAAACCTGAATTGAAAAGGAGAGTATATCTTCCTTAACGCATTTGGTTTTAAAGATAACCCTTCTGATTTCCTTCTTGTAGGGACATTCGATCGACGACTATGACAGTTGTCAACATTAAACAAGCCCAAATCTTTTAAAATTCACTCGACCCTTTCACCCTTGCATTTTATTGTGCAGGGGCAAAGTCCGAGATAAGCCATTCATTGACGTAAGGAGTAGACTCCCCAATTTACTTGACCTGTCCACATGTCTGGGGTGACACATTCCCAATGTTCGGGTTGAATGAACAAGCCTGGTTATCTAGAAACCACTAGGCGTTCCTTCCAAATCCTCAGGTAAATATATCTTCGCCCTGAACCTTTCATGAGAATGAATTCTGACGATTCTCAGGGTGCTCGAATCTAGAGCGGCATATACATGCACCCTTCATGGTAGGTTAAATTGGGTTTGAGCTTCTGCCGGATTCCTGGTCTCCCCAGATTCCAGAATGGCACCCTTTGAGGTAAATCAAGTCCTTCTTACAGGCACAAAGTCCTTCTTACAGGCAAATCAAGTCCTTCTTACAGGCAAACCAAGTCCTTCTTACAGGCAAACCAAGTCCTTCTTACAGGCACAAAGTCCTTCCTACAGGCAAATCAAGTCCTTCTTACAGGCAAACCAAGTCCTTCTTACAGGCACAAAGTCCTTCTTACAGGCAAATCAAGTCCTTCTTACAGGCAAAATAAGTCATTCTTACAGGCATAAAGTCCTTCTTACAGGCATAAAGTCCTTCTTACAGGTAAATCAAGTCCTTCTTACAGGCAAACCAAGTTCTTCTTACAGGCATAAAGTCTTGCTTACAGGCATTAAGTCCTTTTTATAGGCACGAAGTCCTTTTTACAGGCATCAAGTCCTTTCTACAGGCATCAAGTCCTTTCTACAGGCACAAAGTCCTTTTTACAGGCATCAAGTCCTTTCTACAGGCACCAAGTCCTTTTTACAGGAACCAAAGTCCTTTTTACAGGCACCAAGTCCTTTCTACAGGCACAAAGTCTTTCTTACAGGCAGTTTCATGGGGTGACATACCATACGGATCAAATCTCAATGAAATTTAATTAGTAGAATCCTTTTATTAGGAATCTACCATGGTACGACCCACCATACGGGTCAAATGGTACGACCTACCATACTGGTCAAATTTTAATTCAATTTCTAAATCAGTGGAATCCTTTTATTAGGAATCTACCATGTCACGACCCACCATACGAGTCAAAATTTAATAAGTAGAATCCTTTCATTAGGAATCTACCATGGGTTGACCTACCATACAGGTCAAATTTCAATCAAATTGTAATCAGTAGAATCCTTTCATTAGGAATCTACTATGGGGTGACCTACCATACGGGTCAAAATTTATTCAGTAGAATCCTTTCATTAGGAATCTATCATGGGTTGACCTACCATACAGGTTCAAATTCAACCACCCTAAGGTTTTCTTATAACGAATCCTTATGTTCTCATTTCATTTTCAGTGGAACATTCATGTCACGACTCTTTTTATTTCATTGTGTTGAGCCGATTAGGATTCAGGTGTCATCTCGTCTTTGAAATGAACCTCTGTCGAGCTTCCTTTCAAAGAGGGGCAGCTGTTGACACCTGATTTTTAATCATCTTTTCTCTTTTAAAAATTTTCAGTATTTTTCGGCATTTTTATTTTTTGAAAAATCCATAAAAATTCATAAAATTGAAAAATTAACTTCGGGGACCTTGGCCAAGCCTAGAGAACTAATTTTGACCAAAAAATGATTTTTCATATTTTCAGTATTTTTTAGTATTTTTATTTTCGAAAATTCATGAAAAATAAAGAAAAATTGAGAAAATTGCAAAATCAACTTTGGAAGCCTTAGCCAAGCCTAAGCAACCATTTTTGAACAAAAAATAAATTTTCATATTATATATATATTTAATTTAATTTTTTTTTTAAAAAAAATACAAAAATACTTGAAAATTTTGGAAAAATAACATTTGAGGCAAAAAAATATACAAAGATAGTTAATATTTTTATTTTAAATCTATTTTCATATTGGCCTCCGTAAATTCAGAAAAATCCAATTCGAGTCACGTGTCCCTTCACGAGTATAATCTCGAATCGGGCCTAAAAAAATTTAATTTAAGTCAACTTATTTTTAATTTTCACTTTTTATGAGTTGTGACATTGTCTTCTAATATTTTAAATTTTCATCTTAGCTCAATTATACCAAGAATGACTCAATTTTGCAAAAGGGCTTTAATTAAATTCTGCATTATTTTCAGCGGCAAGAAATGAGCTTAAATTTGACATGTGGTAAATTTTGGTGTGTCAAAAATTGTGAAGAGATTTGGACTTAAAGAAATATATTTTTTCATGAACTAAATTGCAAATACTTAAAATCTCAAGGACTATGATGCAAATACCTAACACTTGAGGGATTATTTTGTAAATAACAAAAAGAAGAGTTGGTGGAGAAATTAGAATAGAGAAGGGAAGATGGAGAAGAGGAGATGGAGAAGGGAAAATAGAGAAGAGAAGATAGAGAAGGGAAGTTGAAGAAGAGGAGATGGAGAAGAGAAGATGAAGAAAATAAGATAAGAGTAGAGAAGGGAAGATGAGATGAAGAAGAGTTAGTGAAAAATTTAGAATGGAAGATGGATGAGTAGATTATAAAAGGAGGAAAAAGTGAGCTTGGGAGGGGGATTTTTTTTAGAGAGAAAATCTTGGATGCTTGAGAGAATTTTGAGAGATTGAAAGAAATTAGAGAGAGAAAAAAAAAGAGAGAGAATCCTTTTTTCCAAAAGAGAGTCTTAAAGATGGTGATAGTTTAAATCTAGGTGTTACCATCACCAATTCCTCTACCGATCAACGCAAGTCATAAGTTCATCTCCATCCTTCGAGCCGCAATCTTGATCTATAAGGTGACACGAGATCCGAATTCGGCAATCAAATCTGTTAAATCAGGTAACGATCCTAACTATTAAAATCTTCGAGAATTTCCTTACCCAAATAAATTAATTTAAATTTCGATTATGTCATGTCATACTCATATGTTTCCATATCTACATGTCGCATTCATACTATAAATTCTTGCAATTTAATTATTGCACCATAAATCCCAAAGGGAAGAGCCAAGCCAATGCTTAGCCTCCCATTGGAGGTTTTTACTTACAGTAGTTAAATATCTGCAACTTAAATACCTGTACCTTAAATCCCAAAGGGAAGAGCCAAGCCAATGCTTAGCCTCCCATTGGAGGTTTTTACTTACAGTAGTTAAATACCTGCAACTTAAATACCCGTACCTTAAATCCCAAAGGGAAGAGCCAAGCCAATGCTTAGCCTCCCATTGGAGGTTTTTACTTACAGTAGTTAAATACCTGCAACTTAAATACCCGTACCTTAAATCCCAAAGGGAAGAGCCAAGCCAATGCTTAGCCTCCCATTGGAGGTTTTTACTTACAGTAGTTAAATACCTGCAACTTAAATACATGTACCTTAAATCCCAAAGGGAAGAGCCAAGCCAATGCTTAGCCTCCCATTGGAGGTTTTTTCTTACAGTAGTTTAAATACCTGCAGCTTAAATACATGTACCTTAAATCCCAAAGGGAAGAGCCAAGCCAATGCTAGGCCTCCCATTGGAGGTGTTTATTCACTGTCATGTACTTCTTATAATTTAATTTTTGAATCATCAGACCCAAAAGATGAGTAGGTCGTAATACTGCACAGAAGTCGTTAACACACTCCATCTTTCGGCTTCAGGGAATCTTTAACACTTAAAAAATATAACAAATAAAAATATATACCATCCATGCATCCTATTTAAAAAGTGAAAACACAAAAGAGAATACCCTACTAGAGCCTTAGGAATAAACCAAGCCTGAGTTACCGAATTAGGATATCCATGAAATTAAGGTACCGAAAGGGCATTAGTTTTAATTAACTTGTGTAACCAAGTCCCTGAGCTCATAATCTCTGGTTCGCAGGAATAAATTAGTTCTCCCGCTAATTTATTTAGGTTCCTAATCAACCTACCAAGAATGATTAGTGGCGACTCCAAATTTCAAAATCATTTAAAATAAAAATCCAAAGTCACGATTCGGTAGGGCTTGGGAGGGTCCGCGTTAGGTTAGTCAAATCTAATTAACCTAATAATCCGTTAACCCTTTAAAATAAATTTTTTTAGAGGGTCGCGACATTGAGTTTGTCATCTTTGTCAAGCCTTTTATGGTCTTAAATAAGCCCTTGAGTTTAGTTTGAGCGCTTTGCAAATGTTGTTTGGTCGACTAATTTTGTTTAAAGTGAGAATGATCAAACTACGTTCATTCACACTTCTCTTACTAGTTGTACTGTTTTGCTACTCCATGTTGATAATATAATTATTAGTAGGGATGACTTTGCTTATATTGCTTATACTAAACAACTTCTTCGCCGTCAATTTTCTATGAAGGAATTGGGTTTCTTACGCTATTTTTTTGGTATCGAGATTGTCACAGCTGACATGGTATTTTTTTCTCTCAGCAGAAGTACGTCATTGACATTTTAACTCATGCTAAGTTATTTGATACCCGTACCGTGACTGCTCTTGTTGAACTTCATTAACAATTTCATCCGAATGATTGGGAGCCTCTGTTTGGTGTAACTCTCTACCGAGCTCTTATTGACAGTTTTGTCTATCTTACAACCATTCGTCTGGATATTGGCTATGATGTTCATCTTGTTGGTCAATTTGTCACGGCTCCTCGTATGGTTCATTTATACCGTTGTGCTTTGGATTCTACGATATATTCGTGGTACTTTGACACATTTTATTTTTCTCTCATCAACTTCCTCACTTGCTATTCATGCTTACTCTAATGTTGATTGGGCAGCAGTGTTCCTAACCGCAAGTCCACCACAGGATTTTATGTCTTTCTAGGTGATTCTCTAATTTTTTGGTGTGTCAAGAGCAACTTGTTGTGTCTCGCTCTTCTACTGAGTTTAAGTATTGTGTTATGATTGACACTACAATTGAAATTATTTCATTTTATCGATGACTCTTTGCCGATCTGGGTGTTGTTTCCCCTACTCCCATTCTTCTTCATTGCGACAACAAGAGTACTACAAATTTGGTCTTTCATGAGCATACCAAGCACATAGACATTATTTGTCACATTACATGTCATCAGCTCCAAACACGCATAATTTCTCTTCCCTTTGTGGTCTTTGCAGTTCAGCTTGTCGACTTATTTGTCAAATCTCTTATACCACGACGATTGGCTGCCCTTCTTTTTAAACTCTCCTTTGTTGATTCACATTGAGTTTGAGGGGAGTGTTAGATATATTATTTAAATCAGGATTAAGATTTTCTCTTTAGTATATGCATTTACATTTTATGCCCTACCTTGTATGCATATTCATACGGGCCTAGCATTCTATCGTGTACTTCTCTAAATCTATCAAACACAAACTAAAAAGGACAAGTTGAGTGAGGGAAAATCAAGATTGTTAAGGTTCATATACTTAAAAACAAGTCAATCTCGAGCATGTCGAGTTTTTAGCGAGTCAAATTCGAGTCGAAAATTTTAAAAAAGAACTCGAGGGTAAAACGGTCATCCATAAAAACCGATAGTCGTTAAGAAAAACAATCACAAAGAATTTCATTTGCCACAGGCGTCTTCCCAAACTACCCGCCGGCGCCGTCTGACCAAAATAAAAAAAAAAATGAAAAAACTACCCGCCGTGGAGAAATCCGCCATGTCATCGATCCGTGTTCGCCCAACGAAAACGCGAGCCCTTCACCTGCCTTCATCGCCGTCCGTTCACAAGCGATCTACGGTCCACGATCACAGAAATCCCCGCCACGCGGATCGCTACTCTCGTCCGTCGATGGTAATTAATCCAACGGCCGTGCAAACCAGCTCGAGAAACACACAAAAAGGGAAACTCATGATCTACCCCTCCGTATAAAAAGCTCGCAGCAGGACAGTTTTCCATTCAAACGCATTTTCCGTCTTCAAATTTTTCCCTCACTTTCTCGAGAAAAAAAGAAGAAGAAGAAGATGTCGGGCCGTGGGAAGGGTGGCAAGGGGCTGGGCAAGGGCGGGGCGAAGCGCCACCGCAAGGTCCTCCGCGACAACATCCAGGGCATCACGAAGCCGGCCATTCGCCGTCTCGCCCGCCGTGGCGGCGTGAAGCGCATCAGCGGCCTCATCTACGAGGAGACGCGCGGCGTCCTCAAGATCTTCCTCGAGAACGTCATCCGCGACGCCGTCACCTACACTGAGCATGCCCGCCGCAAGACCGTAACCGCCATGGACGTCGTCTACGCCCTCAAGAGGCAGGGCAGGACCCTATACGGGTTCGGTGGTTGATTCCAACACCTCCCCTTCCGCTGGGGCGTCGTCAGCTAGAGCTTTTCGATTCCGCAGCTAGGGTTTCGTTTAGACAGGTGCTGGGAATTTGGGGCTGTACATGGAAGTTTAGGGTTTGTTCTCCCTTGTCGTCGTTTTTAAGGTAGTTCTTTTAGCTTGGATTGGGCGAATCAAGTGGATTTTGATGCTCCTTTCCTCGTGTAGATCGCGTTTCTTTCGATTTCCAGTGGAATTAACGAAGATTAGTTTCCCAATTTTCCCGCGACCCATTTCGGTACTGTGCATTTCGGTTCCGTTTTCTGCTGAGTTAATTGATTTGCGTTGGTGTTCTTGGGGGGTGATCTGTGCTTTCGGATCTGGAACCGAAAATTTGGCAGTAGGAAAAGGGTAAAGTTGGTAGGAAAAAAATTTCATTAACCTCGAAACATTGCCTTTCGAAAATAATGAAATCATGATTAATTTGATTTGAAAGTTTGATTTTAATTAGAATTTTTTTTAATTTAATTTTTCAGATGAGTTTTGGAGAATTGTTTGGTGAAGTCCTGGAAAAGTGATGAGATGAGAGAAGAAGAAAGTGGGAGATGCGGGGGTTTTGTGTTTTTGATTTTTTTTTTCTTTTTGAGAATCAATGTTTTTTCATGTTTATTTTAAAATTATTTACGTTACTAAATATATTTTTAACTTTGCCTGTCAAATGGGCTTTGCTCATCAACGGGGTTCGGACCATATATGGTCAGCGCTGGAGTGAGCCCGATTAGATTTTGGCAAAGCCTTATGTGCATGATCTAAGAAAATCGAACGGCATGTTTCAGACAAAGCAGCATATGCTCGAACTAAAACATACTTACATATATTCAAACCGCAGTATCTTTAACTGCACAGTTTAACAATTTTTTTAATGTTTAATTATAAAAAAGATGATTATCTAAATTTGCACATTTCAAAAAGGTAAATTGCCGTGTTTAAATATGCTCCTTGACGCGAAATTTTAGCATATTTTATGTATCATACGGGCATAAGATGAGTGTACGGAAGACCCCAGTAAATTGCGGATCACTAGTGAGGCCTATCGAAGTGAAAGTAATTATCAATTTTTTTTTAAATCTTTTGCATTTGTGTTAATTTTATCATAAACCTTTTAATTTGATCAATTTAATTCTATATATTTTGACAATTTATTAATTAAGGCTTTCCAGTTAATTTTGATTGAAAATCTTTGATATTGAGGTTGGTTCGTGGCACGGGCAGTATTGACATGGGCAAGTTTTCTTTTACTTTACCAAAAAAAAAATTTTATTTGTTTTTATGTGTTATTATATTATATTTTTATTTTCCTTTTTTATTTTTTGCTTTTTTGCCATGGCTAGCAGGGCTGTGAAGCCTAAGGCGAGCCAATCACAAGCAAGGCCCTCAAGGCACAAGAAAAAAAAGCAAAGAAAAAAAAAAGGAAAATAAGATATTTCAAACAAATTCAGAAAAAACTATAAAAATTATTTATGTCAATGCTTGCCGTTTCACGTCGGACGTCTGGCGTTTTCATTAACGATTTTCGGTCAAAAAATTGATCAGAATGACTCAATTGACAGACTGTCAAAAAGCTCAGTATTGAATTGGCCAAAATTAAAATGTCTAAAATTAAATTGGCACACGGCATTAGCACGCGATAAAACTCCATGGTCCACACATCTTTGCTCATGGGAGGAAGTTCTAAGAAAATGCATTTTGAGGCAGGAAATAACCTCGAGCAGGTCCCCCTTAACCGGAGTTTTCGGATTGAACCTTCGGCAACTTTTTTGCATTGGCATTGTAGCTACAGGACCTTTTCCTTTTGAAGTTCTACCACTTTCCACACGTGACAACTCGATTTATCTGATCAAGTGTTTCTGCTTTCACAAATTCTGCAATTAAGTCCCCGATTCAGCCAATATCCAATCGACACAATCGTCGGACAACGTCGTCGCGTGACATGGACGTCCTCGTGGATATTAATGTTGGAAGATTTTATCAGCATTATACACTCCGACGTTGTCTATATAGGTTAAATTTTTCCGACCACTTTCACGTGGACATTTGCATATTTTTTTCGTACCATGCTTTGGCATCGTTTGATGACCTCGTCAGTTTAATTTGAATGGATTTTGTGCCATAGAGATTAGAAAATCCGTGAAAAGTGCGCATGGTAACATTTTTATAAGTGGATTTCTGCTTTAGAGGTGCTTCTAGTGTAGAATTTTATTTGGTAATAGAACTTCCAAAGCAAAAATCTATTCGGTAAAATTTTTTACTTCTGAAAGAAATTTCTACTTCTAAAATGAATTTTTACTTCTGAAATTATTTTTTTTTTCCTAATTTGAGAAGTTAAAAAATTATTTTTCAACTCAAGAAGTACTTTTTGCCTTACCATCTTTTCATTATGTCATCACCCTTTTTTTGATCATGCCCGTCTCCACCACCCATCATCGCCCATGACAATTCCCCCCCCCCCCCAACCCACCGACCACCGTCGTTGCCAATTGCTGACCTACACTAGCCGCTACCCATCGCTGCTCATGATCATTACCCAACGTCAACCACAACAGACCTTTGTCGACTGCCGTCCACCGTTGCCACAAAACTGATCACCCCAACTCGCCGACCTCCCCTTGCCGCCAACCATCGCCCATCGCCAACCTTCGTTGGTTGTAGCTGTGGGAGTAAAAAATAATAATATTTTTTATTTATTAAAAAAATATATATTTTAGTAATAAAAATTATTTTTAAAGAAATTTTAAAAGTTTAAAAATGAAATATAAATTTTTCGGCAACTAATAATAATTTTTCATAGAAGATTTTGTATTAATAATGTTTCAAAAGTACAAACTTTCAATTATCACCAAGTAAATTTTTCTAATCAGAAATCAACTTTTGGATACGAAGAACAAAAATGATGAACACATGGTCCTTCGATCAGAATTTTTTTTCCTTAAGCGCATATCTTTTCACAAATTACACAATGATCTTCGATCAATCTTCCCGTTACGCTTCCCTCTTCAATCTTTGCCAACACCCATTTCGCCTCAGCCTGAGTCTCCGGCAGCCTGAACAACCCTCCGATCCCCGTCCAATCCACCTGATAAAAAGAAGCCGCCGGCGAAACCTCAAATTCGAAACCCCTTTTCCCATTCACTCTCTCAACCACTCTAGACATCAAATAAGGTCCGTTGTGTCCCCATCAGTTGCCGTCGAAGGTCAAGGCGAACTTCGTCATGAACTTCAGCAGGAGCGGGTGGTTCTTGTTGAACGCCATCACCGCGTTGTTTAGTCTCATCCATCTCCTCGACATGGCGTCCTCGCTTTGAGCACCAATTCGCAGCCCCGCAAAGTCCTTTGAGTACTATGACGTCGGTATCTAGATACACCCCGCCGTATTTGAACAAGATGGCAATTCTGATCAAGTTTGAGAGATTCTGAGCTAATGGAACCTTGCCCGGATCCTTCGTTCCGGTCTTCATACTATCGAACCAGTCCTTTGCCGTCATGTTCTCCAACAAGAAGGGCAAATCTGGAGCTACAATAATCACCTTGAAGCCATGTCCAAGAATGGGCTTGAGTCTCTTAAACCCAAGTTTGGAATACATGGTTCTTGATAAGATGACTAAGCAACCATACGGGTTCATTTTGAAGAGGCTCTCCAGGGCCAAGAGCTCTCTCCTCCAGAACGATCTCGCCGGCGAGATCCATGTCACGACGAACCGTGCCGAGCAATTATTCTTCCGGCCAAAGAACCCCGTCAGGCGGCCTTGGAACCGCTGTGTCAAGCTATCCGACCTGAATATATCAAGTTCCGGCAAGACCTTCCTGAACCACGAGACTCTCTCTTCTTCCGCAACATTGACTGGAGCAACTAGAGATCTTATGTCCTCGTCGCCGTCGCCGTCTGCTTCAACTTCTCGAACTTCGATAGCCTCCTCGTGCATGGAACGAAGCTGCAAGCGCTTGAACGTTGGCTCAGAAATTCTTGCTTCTGTCTCGTGAGTTGCTCCGGGAATTACTTGTGGAGTTCCTCCATTGGAGCTCAAAGAACGTAGAGAAGTCCCCGAAGAGACAAATTATCTGCAGAAAGAGTGGCCAAAGTAGCACAAAATGCCAATGCAGAGAAGATAAGTGATCTTGCTCTAGACCGACCAAGGACCCGACAACAGTTCAGCATTCTCTTAGCAACTCTTTGCAGTGCCATGAAGATTTTAGGGCAGAGAAAGAGAGAGGTTTCGAGTGTAGGAGTTGCTCATCAAATGGTTGTTAAAAGAAAGTTCACCTTAGTGGCTTTTTAGAAAAATTGACAATAATTAGTTGCGTCTTTTTCATATAAAAAAAAAAAACGAAGGAATTGTTTATGGACGATAAGGATGAGCTGCCAAAGATGCTGAGCAAAGACTTATTTTGTGATTTTGCACCAACTGGTCAAATTTAAAAGAGTGATGGTACCCACATAAGACCTTCAATTTCGTTTCCTATAATCAGAAGAGTGGCGTGCACCCGTCGATGGAAAGGAAATAATGCCAAATTCCAGAAATGACAAGCATAACCATGTCAAATTGCACTTGTCAAATTGATGCGACGGGTCTTTCTTGTACCACCGTTAATTTATGTAATTTAAGAAAAAAAAATATAGGATGTTCTCGTGGAGAGAAAATTTCAAATAAGAATATGAAGTGAATTTTATTTTAAGTAACAATTTAAAGTGAAAATGACTAATGTAATTCAAATAATGGCATGACCTTGCTAGCCCGTTAAGGGCATGCGGCCGCTCCACCTTTGATGGGGTGGTAGCTGCATGCAGAGGGCTTGATAATTTTTTTTGTTTTTTTTTATGTCTTATCCCTTTTTTATTGTTTAGAAATAGAACAAGAGAAAAAGAAAGAAAAATAAATAAAGAACAAAAATACCCTTAACCAGTTGGTGATGATATTTGAGATTGACATGATCACTTCAGGCTCTTATTTGAAACAAGGTCTACTTCATCCCCTTATTTGAAATAAGGTTTATTTTAAACCATTATTTGAAAATTTAGCTTTTTTTAGATACTTGCAATTAGCAAAAAGTCTTCTTTGAAATGGTACATTCTCAATCATAAATCAATACGGCATCACCGTTTGTTTTACATAAATCACTTATTGATTAAGAGATCATGTCGTTAGAAATAACCGATAGTATTGTCATATTATTAAACTGGCAGCTTCCTTGCAATTATCACCAATTTGCCATGCTCCCTGCGTGAATATTGTGTCCTTCTCACATACTAGAAACGTTATGTCCACTTCTCAATTAGATCTTCTGTATGATTGGCTTCCAAGTGAATTAAAACGAAGAAAATCTAGATTCTTTATTGATTACATTAATTGGACCTTCTTATTCTTAATCACATCTATTGATTTAATCACCATGTTTATCTAGAGAGAATCTTGGGCTTGGAGGATTAGCTAAGACAACTTAGGCTGGAATCAATCGACTTGCACATAATCAGTTTGAGAAACATCCAAAGCAGAGCTGGCCCAGTTCGACAATGTCGTGAACTAGGAATTTGCAAGGAAAATAACACTATGGTGATGCAATTTCGTCTTAGCACTCTCGAAGTGTGACGAGACGGTCCATTTAATTAAACTATGGTACTTCGTGATTATTAGATAGGGGAAGAAGTACTAAAAAAGTCTTAAATCTATTGCGTTTGTATCAATTCAATCTTAAACTTTTCGATTGAACTAATTTAGTCTTAAACCTTTTCAAATTGATACCAATTTGGTCCATTTAGTCAATTTTGGCCAAAAATTACTGACGTTGACATTATCAACAATAATTATTTTTAAAATAATTTTCTAGCAGGTTATTGACAAAAAGAAAAGGGGAAGAAAAAATAGAAAATAAAAATGGGACAGAAATATAAAACTATAAAAATGAAATTGCTAAAAAAATCTTTAAAATGTTCACATCAATGGCGATCGTGCTATGTCATACGACTGTCGTCATGTTAGTGATCACCAACCTAGATTGATTAGTTGGATGAAATTGGTACCAATATGAAAATGTTTAGGAATAAATTGGTTCAATTGAACGGTTTATGACTAAATTGGTACGATGCAATACGTTTTGGATTTTTTTTTTGGTACTTTTCCTTGCTAGATAGGCGTTCACGTGATCTTTTGAGAGTAATTTCTTCTCTTCTTATGGTGTGTTTGATGGTAACAAGAGTTTATTTATTTAGTTTATACTAATTTTACTGGCGGCCATCTAAATTGACATAATCTCTTTAAATTGACATAACATGGTAACAAGAGTTCATTTATTAGTCTAAACCAATGTACAGTCCATCTCTTTAATTTGTAGGCTGAATTTTGAACAAAAAAAAAAATTTCTAGGCTAAATAGTACAAGGGGTAGCAATAAACTTAATTGCTTAAACGTCGACATAATCTATTGATGTATCGAATTATTACGTTTTCGTAATCTAATGAGCAAGTTTTCCAAATTAAAATAATTAAAATTAAAATCGAGTAATATTTTTGCCTTAAGTACCGAATTAAGAACGGTTACACTATTCTAAGTCTTGTTGTATATCTTTCTTATACGTAATCAAACCCTCTATCTCGTTTCATTCGCACAAACGCAAAGTCAATTCTTCAAATCTAGTTACCACCTCTTAAATTGCCATAGCTATACCTCACACCTAAAAGCTAATCCTAGCTTAAGCGAAGCAGTTAAGGGAGATGACGGCTTTTGCAATTTCGCGACCGCAACTGCATAAATTCCGGGGCAATCTGAGGTTCGGGACAGAATGGGGGACATCATAAATGCTTTCCTTTCGAATATTTCATTAAATTTGTTAAAAAAGTGGAATATATTTATTATCGAAGTTTATAGCCGTTCTCACTCGCTAATCGTGGGGGCGCGGATGAGAGCTAGTTTTAATTAGGGGTGAGCGGTTCCAAATTCCGTACAGGTTTTACCTGGAACCTACTCGTCTATACAGGTTTCTCATTTTGTGGAACCCGGAACCTACCCTGCATATCTTGGAACCTAGAACCTACCCTGTCATAGGTTCCAAGGTCGGTTTCAGATTCCACCTAGATTCTACATGTATTCTTTGTTGAATGATTATAGTGAATAATAACATTTAATGACCATCACCTACTGTTAAAATTCACTGATCACAACTCATATTTATAGACGAAAAATATGAAACATTAACAAAGTAAAGTCTTAATGATAAAGTGGTTATGGATTATACCACACTCAGCATTAGATATTATGGAATACCACAAGATGACGCAAAGATATATACCAAGAAAAAATATAAAAACTTACTCCAAGGTTCAGGTTCCAATTCTAGGTTCCATCTATCTAGAATCTGAAACCTACCCGTCAGAACAAGTTCCCTAATTTTTAGAACCTGAAACTTACCCTCCATATCTTGGAACCTGGAATCGACCGGTTTCATCGGACAAATTCTTCAGGTTCCAAGTCATGCTCACCCCTAGTTTTAATACGTGCAAAACGATTCCTTCACCGCAAATTTAGAATATTTATGTGCGAAGACACCTTTTTTATAGAAGCCACGTCTAATATATAAACTTAAATTTCGAGGATTACCGCCATAATACGATCTGATTGGCCAAAAAACAGCGGCACGTGGCTCATTCTGGTGACGCTAGAGAGGCCCGCAGCCACGCGCGGATTTTTTAGCGTTTTGGAGTGGCGGGGACAGACAGCCGAAAAGGTCGGCGCTGTCCGCAGAGGAGCCTGTAATCACCTGCACTAAACTCCACGCTGCGCTCCCTCAAAATGCACAGTTCAGCGGTCGTCGCTCGTGTCTATGTTTGACTTTCCAAGGCGTTAGCCAATCAGGAACCCGCGACGTGTCCCAAGTCAGTATCCCAAACTGCACTGGATAAGCACCAACGCCCACCCCTCGAACCGATTAACTCGCGAGCACGAGGGGTGATCATCTCTCCGCTAATCCCCGGGGACCTTTCCGTCGCGTGAGGGGAAATCAGCGATGGCCACCTTCGTCGGCGACGAGTCGCCCACCTCCGGGTCGGCCCGCCCCGGCGACGGCGACGGCGACGGCTACGTCTGGTACGACCCTCGCCTTCCTTCGCAGCGGTTCGGCTATGAAGCCGACCCGCCGCCGGTGTTCAATGCTCCGTCGTACGGGTCGGCCGAGGACATGTTCGGGCCTCATGCGGCGGCGCCGGATTCTCCTCCTCCGGCGCCGACGTACGCCGAAGGCGGCGGGTTCTCTCCGGAGCAGAGCGGCGAGGGTTTCCACGGGCGTTTTGGTGAGCAGGCCGGTCCTATCCTGCCGCCTCCGGCGAACATGCAGCCTGAGGAAGGGTTTGCTCTGAGGGAGTGGAGGAGGTGGGTGAACTCTTTTTCTGGTATTTGATAGCGTTTCAATTGATCAGTTCTGAGAGAGAGAGAGAGAAATTGATGAACTTGAGCTTTTGATCAGTGTTAATAGATTGACTATATTACAGCTCGAACTGCGTAGAATCAAAATTATAGATGCTTGTCAATCTTTGTTTTGGGTGTTAAGCCGATGATGATAAGTTAGCAGCACCAAAATGACTTGCTTTTCGGAGTAATCATTGTATAGAAATGAATTGATCGCTTCATGTTTATGTGATTGATGAAGACTTGGGATGCAATTTTCAGGCAAAATGCGATCAGGTTGGAGGAGAAGGAGAAGAGGGAGAAAGAGTTGCTGGTGCAGATCATCGAGGAGGCGGAGCAGTACAAGATTGAATTCTACCAGAAGCAGAGCAGATCCGTGGAGAACAACAAGTCTTCCAATAGAGAAAAAGAGAAGGTAGTGAATCATGCAAATTTCCTTTTCTTGGTGAACAACATGATCTTGTGGTAGAATGGCTAAGTTAATTGACATATGAATCTGAGCTCGTGCGGAAAAGGCAGTTCTTTTCTTTGCCTTTTTGCTTGGGTATGCCCGGTTGCATCTTGCAAATGTTTTATGCAATTTAGCAAATCGGAAGGTTGTATATACTAATAAGATCAGAGGCTTCGATTCCTTTCAGTCGAACCTAGGATTTATTGGCTTTGTTTCAAATTATGAGAGATCACAAAACCTTGCAAGTTTACCTTTTCAGGACAAATAGATCTTTCTGTGGAGCTCTTTCTTGAGGACTCTGTTTGCATGATAGACTTGACTTATGGAAAACTCCGCTGTGGACTAATGTCGGACTGTTGGGTTTGATTGGACTTTATGTTGAATTTTGATTGTTTCGAGGTGTTTGTGAGAGATCGTAGCAGCCACGAACAGCCTGTGGGTCTGTAAAACTTGGTGGACTGTATATCATCTATGGATCAGCCTTTTTAAGTTACTATAACTCCTTTCCAATTGACCCTTGGTTATTTATTCGATAGAGTTTGAGGAGAGCTAAGCATTTAAATACCTATTTTATTTGCTTCTAGTACTTGAAAATAGAAATGGTAAAAGCTCGCGGCACTATCTTTAAATGTACATTCTTTTTGCAAAAGATCTTGTAGAGCCAAACATAAGTACTGAAGCTCTTAGTGTTCTACTTCCTTGATCCTTTCACGGTTTCATCCATTAATGGTGTGATTTCTGTATGCTCCTTTTGATTTGTATCAATCTCTCAGTGAATGGCAAGCTTAAAATTTTCTGATGTGAGAAATGTTTTTCGTATAGTCTTCTACCTACTGGATAGATAGGACTGCGGGAAGCAGAAAGAATGGAAAATAAAAACGGTGCATAAGTCTCCCTTCCTTTGTGTTAGAGATTCTAACAAAAAAAACTTAAAAGTTATTAGGTTGAGGAAGCTACATGTCTATTTGGCACAGGTATCATATTTAAGCAATGTAGGATATACTTTAACATCCGTCACGGGCAACCCCAAATGCAATGATTATGGAGTATAAGAACAGGAAATGAGATAAACAAGAAGCATGCGCAAAATAAATGATAATGCTAATCGGGGCACGAATGCGGAACTAGACTCTGATACGTTATTAAAAAAGTTTAACCAAAAAAAGTTTAAACTATTAGTCGGATTGCGACTACTTGAACATAAGACTCACCACAACCACGTATTTAAGTGACATTGGATATCCTCTTTAACACTTTGGAACTAGAATCTTCTATTTAGCTGCTGTGCAGTCATTCTGTTTTTTTGCCTTATATTTGTGTTGCCAGTTATTCGTGGCCAACCAGCAGAAGTTCCATGCCGAAGCCGACAAGGACTATTGGAAGTCGATTGCAGACCTCATACCCCGTGAAGTTCCGACAATTGAGAAAAGGGGCAAGAAGGAGAAGGAGAAGAAGCCCTCCATCGTGGTCACACAGGGGCCGAAACCAGGGAAGCCCACAGATCTCTCGAGGATGCGTCAGATACTTATCAAGCTTAAGCACAATACTCCTCCCCATATGAAACCTATCCCACCAGAAGCAACAGAATCTAAAAAAGATGCTAAACCAGGTGCACCGGCCGCTGGTGCAGCCCCAGCTGCTCAAGCTCCCCCTCATGCTACTACTGTGGCAGCTCCGAAGCTTTCATCTACTGCTTGAGCGCTCTCGGAGCAGAAGGTCAGGGATGTTAAGTTCGAGCGTAGTAAATCATAGGACATCAGTTTATGTGCATGTTGTGTAGATTCAGTCCTTTTCTGTGCAGAATTTAGAAAACCTCTAGCCCTTGTACTTTTAGTATCGGTTTTGTCAGGCTTAATGTTCTGGCGTGTGCTTGTGTTTATATAGTCTCCGCTTTGAAGATTTCTTGTCCTCCTTCATGCTGTTTCGTTTTGTAGAGTTTTCTGACGGGCAAGGTCTGTGAAACATAAAATTACCAGGTCCATTACAAATTAACATGCACTGGCAGAAAATAGATTTGCTCGTATTTGATTAATATTCTTCTTTGATATTTTCACTTTAACAAGGGCCGTGTGGTACATAATTGCTTTATCTGTGAAAAGTTGTCCATAAGCGTTTCTTTGCGAGTTTCTTTGCGAATTAGGTAGCGCGACCTTCCTAGCTGGCGAAGGTTTCCGGCGGTGAGGGATGGTGGTTCTCAGATTGCTGATTTGGAAATCTCGCTCCTTGTGTTTGGAACTGAATGCGGTGTCAATGTGCATTTAATTGGTTTCGAGTATCGAACATTTCTTATAGCTGATGGCTCATTTATGATAACTAGCATCATGGTTTTCATAGGGGGACAAGCCAACCATAGAAAACCGAACCAATGTAGTCGTAGATATTTTATTTTTTTCTTTCGGTGGTCATCCGGTTAGTTTCTGGAGTTTGGATTCCAAGTAGATGTGTCAAATGGGTGGGTCGGGTCGGGTTTGGGTCGGGTCGAATATGGTCCGACCCATATTGACCCGTCTAACCCGTTTTGACCCATATTCAATGACCCATACCCGATTCAACCCATAACTAACCCATACCCGACCCGACCCATTTTGACTTATATTACCAAATCACAATAATATTTTAAGAAAAATTATATAACTCATCTAAACTATTTTAAGCTTTTCACATGTATATGTTATGAGATAAAATTTTTACATCAAATAAAAAAGAAAATTAGATAATAAAAAATTATTAAATAAAATAAAAAATGATATTACCAAAATACTTTCATGCAATAAAAATTTTAGTGAAATTTTTTCTATTTAAAAAAAAATTAATTTTTTTTTAATTTTTAATTTTGCCAATTGAGTTTTAGACCTTTGCGCAAAACTCTAATATTTGTTGGAAACCGTCGACATGACGGTGTGCCACACACGATAGTCGATAATGGCAATACTGTCACGTTAGCGATTTCTAGAGAAGATCAACCGGATGGATTGCACAAGAATTTCGCGTAAAGGTTTTGCGACTAAATTAGCAAAAACGGAACAATTGAGGAATAAATTAATAACCATACTATAGATTATTTAGGGCTGATTCGTTCAATTTTTCTGCCAAAGAAGCGGAGATATTTTATGGGGAGTCCCTTTTCCTTGTGGACAACTGAACTGAGATTTGACAGCTTGCACATGCCAAAAAGATAGGAACGTTTGAGCAGTCACGCGTACAGATTGGTGGGGGGACGAATTGACAATGCGATGGGCTCAATGTCGCCGTCGAAGGGTCATGTATAATTGGATCTTTCTCGGGCTTCGCTTGCCGTCGTAGCTCAACCTGCAAGAGGACGCTGTCGATTTGTGAAGACCGCGACGGCGGCCTTGGCGGCGGGCGGCGACCGTGATGCTGGGCGCAGTTGTGGCGGCGGGTGGGGACCGCGACGGCTGCCGCAGCAACGAGCGGGGATCGCGACGCCGTCGGACGACGATTGCGACGGCGGGCGGTGGCGACCGCGACGGCGGCGGCGGGCGGCGGCGACCGGGGGACGATGCCAAGAGTTCATTTGTAAAATTAAAAAATTAAAAAATTAATAAGAATAAAATTTAGACTTTGAGGTCCTAGACCTATTTATAATTTATGAGAGTTATGGGTCGAAAATGGGTTCAATATTGGTCAAAAATGGGTTTCATGCATGGCCCAATTTGAACTCATTTAATTTCACTTCAACATTTTTTATCCATTTTTGATGAATCCTTCAAAAGTTAATGACCCATATAAGATCCATTTTATACAAAATATGGGTCAAATATGGGCCTTTGACCCATATTGACGGCTCTAATTCCAACTGATGTTCTACTTTTATTACCGGAACTCCTTTCCCCATCGTAGCAGAGATACAGGACAAGCATCATAGATGTCGACAGATGAATCAATATACGGTGTCGCTTTCCCAATTAGAGAAAAGAATCCAAAAAGGTACCTAAGAAAACCTCCCTCTTGCTGAATGTCAATTCCTAGCCTTTTCACTAGGCGCACACGCAAATAGGGGTGGTCGGTCTCCGGTCCGGTCCGGTTCCCCTCAAGAACCGAGAACCGATCCAGTCCGGTTCTCGGTTCTTGAGGGGAACCGGATCGAACCGGTGATCCCAATTCTCAATTTGTCGGAACCGTGAATCGGATTGTTGGTCTAGTCTGGTTTCTGGATGGTTCCATTAGACTGGTAACATGCACGCAAATAAAAAAAAACGAATCATAATTACTTACTCATCGATTATTCTCTTGAAAAAAAATATTTTCTTTGCGGCGAGACTTTTTTAACAAGTAAATATTAGGTCACTTTTAAAAAATTAAAGTCCAATCCAAGTGGTTTGATTCAATCCTATGTCCTTGGAATCGAGAATTGGATCACTAATCCTAGTCCGGTCCGGGCTATTTCGGTCCGGTCGGTCCATTTTGCTCACCTCTACACACAAAGAGCAATTTAGGCGACCGACACAGACGAAAAAGAGAGCGGTCCATGTCACAAAACTGACTTTTGTTTTATTGGTGAACCATTTCTTGAAGTCATATACAGATGAATGAATCGACAATGCCCGTGCAGAGGTTCTAAAGAGTGCTAATGATAAATGTTATCTGGTTATCCTCAATCCATATGCACTCTGGTACCTACTCTCTCAGAAACCGATTCCTGTCGAGAGCGTCATCAGCATGAAGAAATACACGGGAGTATGAACAATTGCCAAGTAAAGGTCGGGGGAAAATTTCGGCTACTCGGGTTTCGGAGCTGCGCATGTTCGTTCGGTAACAAGTGACTTCATAATCATCTCGGAAGTATTAGGCTCTCGCTGAGGAAGCTCGTTTGAGCGCAGGCGCCCTGCGGGTTGCTCGCCCGTTTGCCCTTCTGCACCTGAGAAGACGATGAAGAAGCGGCGCCACCGCCGGCTAACTGCCTCGAGGAGTTCCTCCTGTATACGCCGGGCTCCGTCAGCAACTCCTCTTTAAGGTTTACATTTTTCGAAAGCATCTCCACCACTTGCTTCATGGTCGGCCTTCGGTTTGAAACTGCTTGAGTACAAAAGAGCGCAACTTTGATGTGGCGCAACACCTCGTCTCCCGGATATTCCACGAGCTCTGGGTCGACAATATCTAGAAGTCTCTGTTCCTCTTTTAGTTTCCATGTCTGCTCAGTGATAAGCATTGGTCAGCATATGCACAGACCAATCTATGCAGGGTCTGAGGTAGGGATGCTTATACCCGTATCATAAGCCATTCCAATCCATAAAAATTGAAAAACCAAGAGATGGGACTAGCTAAAACAACATGCATGCAATCTTGTCGTTCCAGTTAAAAACATTAGAACTAATCTCAATACACGGCTTCTTCCCAATGCTAGCGATAATGCATTTATCGACACAAACTAGATGATTATTAACTACTCAATTATTGACCATACGCCGGCATATACCAGTATCATACTAGTATTGTACTCGTAACAAGCTTGTACACCGCTGTAGCTAGCACAACCTCAAGCCTAAAAGATGCGAAACTGCTATTGTAAGTAAGGACACTTCAATTAAGACTCTTGAGTTGCTACAGAGTATCATCCATGCTCCTGATAAAAAATGCATATGGAACACAGGTAAGTCATCTGAATTGTGAACTTTTCTGTACTTAGTCCAGAAACATACCCATTCCACCAAAATCATGAGTTCCTCCCCAAAGGCGGCTTTGCTACTACTTCTGCCGCTAACTATTTCGAGCACAAGTATCCCAAAACTGAACACATCGGCCATCCTGGTCAGCTGGCCTAAGAGTGCATATTCTGGAGCCAGATAACCTCTGTGAGAAACCAAGAGAGACAAATCACATAGCCATAAAGCCATGAGGTTAACAGAAGAAAGTTTAGCCGGACAGTGTTCGAGTTAACTCAATAGTGATCTCACATAAGGATATGTGGTCAAAGGCAAGAGAGATGTATGTCAGAGAGAAGGATACTATTTCTGGAGAGTTAAGGATACTATTTCTGGAGAGTTCATTCTTTCCCTGAAGACATCCCAAATGATAAAAAGGAGATAACCACATTTGTTGCGAGTGCTAACTACACATCTGGTTCAATCTACATTTAAACAAAACAGAACAGAGGGAAATGAGAAAAACCACGCATCCCGGTTAATAATAGCCACCTCAGTAGATTCTGAGAAAACCTACACTACAAGGATGAACTGTCTGCAAGAGTTCCAAGCGAGAGGCAAGCCATGAAGGATGTGAAGCACAATAATAATTACTCTTACTCTGTTCCTGCTACTCGTGTGCTCACATGGGTGACATTGTCTGGGAATAGCTTTGCCAGCCCAAAATCTCCGATTTTTGGACGAAAGTCTCCGTCAAGAAGTACATTACTGGCTTTAATGTCTCTGTGGACGATAGGAGGTTTGGCTTCTTCATGAAGAAAGGCAAGGCCTGATGCCGTACCCAGACAAATTGCAGCCCTCTGAGGCCAATTCAGAATGACATGTTTGCTCTTTGAACCTGCATTACAAAGCTGGGAATTAACACAGGTTGAATAGTTGAAACTTCGTGCTGAAAATGTACTTAGGAAATTGTTGTTCGAGTCAAGAAAAAATGTCTCCTCAATCACTTATAAGTATCACGAACTTTGAAGTGTAAACCAAATTCAGATGTATGAGAATCACCGAGTAAGACACGAGAGAGGCTGTTGTTCTCCAGGTACTCGTACACCAACATTCGATTCTTGCCCTCCACACAACACCCAATGAGTTCGACGAGGTTTGGATGATGAATATTCGATATAATGTTGATTTCTGCTAGGAATTCATTCGTTCCTTGCTCAGATTCTGCTGAAAGGGACTTAATCGCAACTTCAGTACCGTCTCTCAGAGCTCCCTGTGATACCATGCAAAATAACTATCAACACCTAAGGGCATACTTTGCTGTCCCATGATTCAACAGATATTTCAATCGGCTCACCTTATAGACAACTCCAAAACCACCTCCTCCAATTCTATTTGACGGATGGAAGTTCCTGGTTGCCGATCGTAATGAATGAAAAGAGAAAAGCCTCACGTTGTTGGTCGGAATCTCTGTAACAGGCAAAATGAATTACAGAGGAACAGTAGAAAATGATCAGCTCCGTGACATTGTATACTTTGTGATACAGTTAAGAAATACCAAAATTTGCATTTGTGAGTATCTTGATTCAGCAGGCATACTCCTCTACGAGCAAGGGTTGTTTCTTATTTGAGCTTTGCTAAGCATAGAATGCTGCAAATCGAAAGTCGAACTAAGTAATCTGAATCACCTTTGCAGCCAGTCTGTTTATGCATCAAAAGGAAATATGCCGGCAATTTTGGCCAGTGACTCGACTTAGATACATGTATACCAACTCGAAACCTGTAAGTGAAGCCATAATCATAAAGACTACAGCTTCGACCAAGCTGGCCTTTCAATATCATGAACTCAGAACCAGAATCGTGCTTATTAAGCAAGAACACACTTGTTGCATAAAGTGCCCTCAAGAAACATCAGAACAAAAACGCTGATAATGTGAGGATGAGCAGAAAATTTCTTTCTTTGCCCAAAAATTTTCCCTTAAACCAACTTTTCATATCCTCGGAAGCTCTCAGAGATGATGATGATGATGCCAGTTAGGCATCAAACAGGCAACAATCAGCTTTCATCCGAATTCCTTGCTCACAGAAACCCCATGTTAAAGAAATAGCGAGAGAAAGAAACACCCCAAGATCTTGGAAAAGGGAAAGAGTGAGATTTAATCATCCTGCATTTGAAAATTGGAAGCACAAGAGCTTTTGGCATGCTTACCATCTCCCTCGGCCTGAGGCGGGCCGCCATTTCTTTTACAGCTAATGAACCCACCAAAGCAGCCAAAACCCATGGCTTCGCTCATCCCTCTACGTGTAGTACCCAGCTACCTCTATTTTTCACCTCATCTCCTTGTCCTCTCCACCCTAAACAGACCCAAAACATAAACGAACAGCTTCCAAAATCCAGCAAACCCACGCTCAAAACTTGAAACAAAACGAAAAGGAGCAGAAAGACGAGTAAACGCCGGTTGCTGTGACCTGACTTCCAAACTGTTGAAGAAAACAGAGCCAGAGGTCGGAAGAAATCGCAGGACAAATTGCAGAGATAAAGGGTGAACAGAAGAATCTGTATTTTGGATAAACAAGAAAGATTCATGTGAATAACCTCCTTTCTTTTGCTGCTGGCGTAAATGGGAAAGAATACGTGCAAAAGGGAGATTGCGCCAGAACACACATTGACAATGATGAGAGAGAGAGAAGAGAGGAGGGTAGTTCTATAGTTTGCCCAGGACATTTCTTCCGGTCTCTTTAGACTCTCTCATGCCAAACCTCGTACTCCAACGATTAACGGACGTGATTTACTTCATCCTCTTCCACCCAGCCAACAAGAAATTTACGGAGGTCCTTTCCGAAGCACCCGTGGAAACACCCCAAAGAGAAAGTGGGCGGCTTAAAAATCAAAGCTGTTGGGCTACATCATAAGACCCCATTATTGGCGACCGCTTCCGGGTCATTTTCAGCTGTGTTCTCGAGGGGGGGAAAACTGCTGGGCAGACGGCAGAACCCTTTTCACATGATCGGTGCAGATGTGGATAAATCGATTTCTGTGGGGGCGACAACAGATCATTCCAGCCAATGGCGGTGCTTCAGTTTCTTCAGGCAATGACCCACCTCTGCTTTCTTCCAGCTTCCCACCTCAACCAACCCCCACGCGCTCGAGGTTAAAGGTTGGTTCTGCAAGGCATTGACACTTGTACACCCTTTTCTTGCTCGTTGAAGAATCGTATTAGGGGGTCTTTCAGTGTGTGATTTTTCTAACTTGGTGAAATCATAAAATTGTGGAATTGATCACCCCAAAGTAATCTATATCGAAGAAGCTGGACTCGGTCTTTTCAACGAAGACGGATTTTTTCAAGTCAATTTTGCAAAAGTTCAGAATTTTACCCACGACAATAGAAGCCCAGTAGTAAAATGATTATAACTTGCCTTTAAAAGTGACGATCAGTGCGTACCACACTTGGAACTCGTCTTGTGATTCAAAAGCTGATCATAACCCTATATAATATATAAGGGTTCGGAAATTTCGAATTGAGGCGAAAAGCTTTGATTTTCAAAATCCGATCGCATTTGAAAAGCAGGATCAGAACAAAAAATCGTGATTCGGCATCTTATTCCTTTCTCTAATTTTGATATTGGCATTCCTAGTCAAGATCTCAATGCATATTCCATAAAAGGAAAAAATAATTCTCTTTAAAAAAAAAAAAAGCAACTCTGGATCTAGGGCTCTCTTTTTCTTTTTCTTTTTTTTTTGTCCATTTTTATTTTTTCAATTTATTCACTGTGTTTCCAGCTTGTGACGTTTTCACACTAAGCCCTCGACAGCAGTGACGTCAGCAAACGCTGGGCATGCTGACAAGTGGATGCACACTGTCCTCTTCTTTCTCTTTTGACAAATGTAAAAGTACCATGACAGCCACAAAATAGGTTTCGACCAAAAAAAGACAAAGACAAAATGGAAGTCAACTCTTCTTTGACGTGGCTTTTGATGACAATTGCACATCCTCGTGCATTGACTGGCAACATTAAAAATTTGGCTCAGATTAAAGTACAATTTCTCACTTCTTACTTTCCCTCCACAAAAAAAAAATCGAAAATGGAAAAAAAAAAGACATATTAAAACTCCATAGATTACAAGACAGCTATCCATGATTTCACTTGTTAGTATTTCTACAGTCTGGTAGAATTAACGATGTTTTTTTTTTCGCATTCAATAATAGCCGAACTTTAGAAAAAAAAAGCGGTAAAAGACGTCCCGAACAGACTTTACGATTACGTTGAGGAGAATCGGGTGGCACGATGACGTCGTCATATGCCCGAAAAAGTTTTGCGAGATGAGTGAAATTTAGTGGTTCAATGTTAACCGTAGAACTTTTCGTGAGGAAAAATGATGGAAGAGATAATGTATGGTGATTTGATTGAGGAAAATCGCGATACAAGTTATTATTTTTAGAAAAATATTTTATAAAATCAATCATTTTTATTCAAAACAAACATAGCCTTAATTTTTTTTTTCCATGTTTTGTGAACGACCGAGGCTGATGTTTGAGGAGATCTAAGCACACCCTATAAAGAAAAACCACGACCATGAATGGTGAAATTTCAATAAAGAAAAAAAATGCCTTTGGCAAATATATTTTTCCTTGCTCCCACGAACCTATGATTTTAGTTTTGTCTACGAGCAACACTATCATAAAGCATAATAGAGAAGATAATGGAATGAATCGTAAATCTATTATACCAATCTCCATTATTTAGTAATGAATTTTTAAAATTTGTTAACTTGATCCTAAACTTTTGCGCGAAGTTTCAATATAGTGATTCTGATCAATTTTCGTCAAAAGCCGTTGATATGGTGGTCCAATTATTACAAGCTGTCCTACATGGAATATTGCTATGTCAGCAAAGTTAGAGATTTTGTAAGTGAATTGATATTTTCACAATAAATTTAGGATCGACTGGATAATTTTCCATAAGCATGACCTGTTGTGATTGTCTGGTCTAGATTAATTAGTTGTCATGTCAAATTTTCCATGTCGGTGAAAACAAAAGAGAACTGCACTTTTCTTATTTCTTTATGATCTTTGTTTTTTTTTTTTTTGGTTAATGGGGTTTGGTCAGAAAGGACTTGAAAGTCCTTTTTCACTTCGATGAGTTTAAACCTCATTATTAATACGTCTCATTGTGCTCCAAAACACTTTTTAAATATTTCCAAGGAGGAAATTCTCAATTTTTTAAGTAGTGGCTAAAAACATCCCCGAATAATTTAATTATCGCAGCACTGCCATATTTAATTATTCAACAAGCACCCAAATAATTTATAATAATAATAAAAAAAAAAGCCTCAGTTGAGGAATACCAAAAAACAAATTGTCTGGTGTGGTCCCATGAAGCGGGACACCGACAGGCGACAGGCGCTTGCTTGTCGTCTCGGACAATCGAAATTCTCCATGCCGGTCGCTGCCAATTGGAAAGTCAACTCGTGGGAAAGTCAATTGGTTCGACGATGGTTAGATTCCTTTTCTCAGGTCTTAAATCATTCGACTTTCTCCAGCCAAAGAAATTTTTTTACTGGGAATTTATGCATTTTTCCATACTTATGCAATGCTTTCATTTAAGTTCTTGGTCGTGGTAGTACTCGAAAGACGAGTGTCGGTCCGACATTTTGCGGTTGTCACAACATTTTCCCGTGGTAAGGAAGGAGCACGGACAAAATACTCGTTTCGGGGAATTTGTAGCATAGGAGACGGGGCCGGACTAGATTGAGACATTGTTACTCAATTTGATAACACGGGCATTGTACGGGAAGGATTACCAACAAAATACTAAACCTAATGCAATTGCGTCAACTTAGTTATAATTCTTTTTGTGCCTATTAAATCCTAAAAGTTTTACAATAGTGTCAATTTGGTCTGTTTGGCTGACTAGTGCTAATATGAATTTTCTTTAAAATAATTTTTAATTTTTTAAAAAGCAAATTATGTATTTTTTTTTCTTAGGGTTTAGGCCAGCGAGAGATAGTTAGCCATCGCCCAAGGGTTAGTGACCTTCGTCGCGAGGGTCATGAGCCCTTGTCGGCAGCAAACCTTGTCAGGTGCGAACGCAAGACAAGGGATGGCAAGGGGGGCTGCGCCTCCATCCTGGACGTGCACAGGATGAGGCTAAGCGCATGCCTCTTGTCCCATATCACCGATGAGGAAGTCATGGGTTAGTTGATGAGATTTGAGATTTTCTACTCTGTGCAATACGTTTTAAAAACGCAAGAGCTCCGTCCCAAAGTGGACAATATGATACAATGGTAGCCCCTAAGCTTTTTATACAAATTGACCGAATTAGCATAATTACAAAATGTTTAAACTGAATCGACAAAAAAAAATTAAAATAAAATTGAGACAATTACAAGAAGTTCAGGACTTTTTTTGGCAATTTTCCTGCATTGGGCATTAAAGCTTAGACGGGCTCTATCCCAGATAGAGCGGGTTTGATGCCACTCGCACCGATATGATTTCTTTTCCTTTTTTTTTGGGTGGGGGGGGGGGGGGAACACCGATATGATTTCAAGTGGACTCAATTTTGCCGATTCGAGCAAACAAAACGGAGCCAAATGGGAAGCTAAAGCAAGCAAAGAGCGAACAAAAAGTTTAGACCTCCAAACTCCACAAGCAGAGAACCGAGCAACTTACATGAACACCGGCCAATCCTCTCACACAAGGGTAATTCTGTGTTTGAAACTCATCAACCCAAATGCCTCGATTTCGCCTGTTTAGTTTGTGGACTCTCGATAAGGCCGAGGGATGCAGAAACGACAGTTGAAATCAGACGAACAAGACACCATGCTTGGGTCGGGTGTAACAATTTCACAACCAAGCAAAACCAAAAGTTAATCGAGTACGTTGTTCTATTTTTCCCGACCAAAGAATTTTAAGTCGAGAAGTTCACTTCGTAGTCATAGTGTAGGTAAGACCCTGAAAGTTGGTCAACAAGCTTGAAAGAAACTTCATCTGAATCTCACTGTGTCATGCACAAGAATTTCAGCCAAAACCAAAAGGAAAAGCACAAAAGATCAGGTTTCAAGACCATATCCACTTTGCTCTTAATGTTGTTATTTTTGGGCTTGGGAACTTCAAATCTGCAGAGTAGAATCATCGTTTGCTTGAAGCTGTTCGATCAAAGTTGTAAGCCCAAATCCTCCTTTTTTGGGCAACTAACGACCAAAAGATTCTTGACCCAGATCTGATTTCAGCAAAACATTCAAGAGGTAAAAAAAAAAAATTGTGTCTGACCCGCCCCCCAAAAACAAAAACAAAAAAAAAAACCATATGTGAATAATATGCTCAAAGTCTGTCTTAAAAGGCATGACAAGAATTGGAGGAGCAAGACACTGACTGGTCACCGAGATGAGTTCAGTAAAATCAAGAACACCCAGAGTACAAGAAAAGGAGATGCCTGGCACGGTAATTATAACAGTACTGGAGACGATGGGGGAGCACTTGTCTTTTAGAAAATGAATGAATCAACAGATGCCTGACGGGAACATTCAAAAAATTTCCTCCTGTTTCTCCAAAATTATTGACTAATCTCTTGAAGTAGAAATTGGTGAAATGAAACAGAAGAAAGAAACTTACAATAGCCTGTTTTACACCAGAGCATTTCAAAAGCTGATAAAGGAAGTTGACAATCACAGAACGAAGCCAAAATTGAATGGTTGACTCATGAAAAAGAACTAGGAGTATAAAATCGGGTTGATGCTTAGAAGAGAACCCATAAGATGATCAACCAAATCACTCCAGCCTCAGTAGAATTCGGGCCGATCTTGAAAGGGGGAAAGACGCCGATTAGTTTCTCTTTCAACGCGACCCATTCTCTGAGGTGGCCACACAATGTGGGTCACTCTTCCACGAATCAAACCTAGAGGGATCTGCCAATGGAAATGCATCAAATTCGTTCAATAAAATGAGAGATTTCACCAAGACCGCCTTTAGATGGCATGAACCACATGCAACTAAGCCTCCACACTTCATCAGAAGCATGTTGACATTATCTACAGAGAAGAAGCAACATAACAAAATTGTAAACTTCAAACCAAGGGAAAGGCAAGTTGCGTAAATAGAACAGCCAACTCCTACAGATTACTACAAAGATATCGCATCTAAGGAAAGGGATCAATGCAAGCACAAAAAGTCTTTGAAGTAAATAAAAGCCACACCTATAAGGTGCTAGTTATTTGTAGCATTTCTAATCTCATTCAGCTCACAAATTGAAAACTCCAGCCACTAGTTGTTCCAAAAACATGGAGTCCCATCATGCAAAATTTTCTATACAGTTTTTGGAGTACTTGTTCGAGTAGCTTAGAAGATACTAAACTTTTTCTCTTAGCATCCATGGAGACAACTCGTGTACAACTGCTCCATCCTATTAAGAAAAGAAAAACTAGAAGATCATTAAGATAGGACATTTATCTTGTCATTTACTGAATCACAGCTACTGGCTAGTCAATGTGAATCAGATAAACCATGATATGGAAGTTTAAATGTAAGAAAGGGCTGCCAACTCACCGGGCCAAAGGATCTTGAATCCAGACTAGAAACTGAATTATCTCCCTCAACCCAAAAGTGTCCTTCCGGAACTTTCAACACATCCAAATTAGGTGTTTCTATCCAGTCACCTGGCAATCCTATTATCCTCTTTATGTGTTTCTCCTTGTGATTGTTAGGCGAGCTGCAAGATTTCATAATCAGATTACAGAAGCAAAATTGACACTAGATAGAGTAGTTACACAGATGATCGCCATATTCCAATGTATTTAAAATTTGCAACAAGCTTGATAGAAGACGAAATTCGCCAAAAGAAAAAAGAGAGGTTCAATGATGATCTCCACTGCTATTTCCAAGGAAATCAATGATAATGTTCGATATTTGAGACCCTACACCAAAACCATTTTGGCAACAATCTAAGACAGCTAATGAGCTATTATTACATTCTAATAGTTTGATGAGGTCTTCAACTCCAGCCCTTTCTAGCTTGAGTCTTGAATCTGAAAGCTTTGTCAAGGGTCCTCATGCGCATAATGTCAACAGTGGTTTATGGTATCGATATTTCACATATCATATCTGCAGCATGCTTTACTCCATGGATCTTGTAATTGTGAGATAACCAGATCAGATAGCACACATCCTAAGCAGTGAGGTACACTGATTTTGAAATACAAATTAAGCAACGACAAAAGAAAGAGAGAGCTACCTGAAGACTACAACATCACCATGTGAAAATCTGTACTTATCAAGACAGAATTTCTCCAACAGCACATAGTCATCTGCACAGGGAGTGACTATCAGTCAGCATCATAAACACAGAGACACATAAAGATAATAAATCAGCTCACCAAAAAATGAGTGACCCTGAGCTCATAATGTTTCAAATAATTAATCTGTAGAAACATCAGAGGACGCTGGTACCTAACTGGTGTCACTTCTGGGATTGAATGCAGGAGACATAGAGGAACCACGAACAGACACTATACTTGCATATCGATCTGAAATAGTAAGCCCAACCAAACCAACTGTAAGATACTTTTTCGTGATATCCCATAAAAGGCTTCGTGTTCCCATAGCAAAGTCCTGTTGTAAATTGGACAACGCTCATTAACTACTCCCAGCCATCTATATCATGCAGTATGATCAACTGCAAGGCACCACATGAACGAGAAGTACCTATCAGAAACACATTGGCATTCCTTAACAGTGACAGCAATAATTCCCAGAAGGAAGTTAAAAATGTACAAAGGCATACAGAAAAAGGCCGTGAATTAGACTCGCACATTCTTGGTGACTTGCACAATCAAGTTGAAGCTAAGAGAACAGATGAGCACATGACAAGAAGTTGTCATCTAGAATAGACCTAACTACGGAACAAAATGAAAATAAAGGACACTCAAGATGGAGAGATGATCGCTCAACAGAATATTATAGACCTACGGGAATTTGTCATATGCAGCCAGCTCAGAATACTGCATCATATTTGACCAAAAAAAAAAAATACCGCATCATCAAATATCTACCACCAATGCCCCAGAATAAAGAAGTCTTTCTGGTGATATAAAATTTGTAAAAACCTACACACACTTGATCTAGAAACCTTGATCCCCAAGATAGCGAAATTTTTGCGCTTTTTGAATTCAAAATTGAAGGCACAAGTGTGAGTTTTCTAATTGTTCTTCTACAAGGTTGTACCTAGCTTCCGAGTAAGTTATGTTAGCTCTCAGATAGAGTGGTTAGAGCATGCTTTGTAATTCGCAGTGGGTAGTATAATCGCTCATGAAAGTGGGAGCTTGTTGTATTTTCGATGTGTGATTGAACATCTAGTTTTTTTATTGAAGTTGATTTAGATTCTGACGTTCTGTTGCCCATAGTTTTTCTCCATTTACATGGAAAGGGTTTTGGCACACTGATTTCGGTGTTGCTACTCTTTTTGAAACCTCCCTTACAGCTTCCGTTATCAGATTGTGGCCATTGATGGTTGCCTTGGTTGGGTTGATTTCATATCTCACCTAGGTGTAGAAGATTCTTGCTTCCTGGAAAAACAATAGGTGGCGAAAATGCGAGTCAAACAGCTCTTGACTCGCAGTAGAACAACCAAAGAAGGAATGCATCACAGGTGAGATATCAAACAAGGAAGAATCGTAAATGGTGTATGCCTAGTTCAGTGGAGGGCGAAGAAAATTCAACAGTAATCTAGGATTCTTGTCCGTGAAATTTGATCCATGTAACCGTTACTCGAAGTCGAATTTACTAAAACCAAGCCAAATATCTCTATGACATATCTCACCATACTCAGAAATATAGAGGAGACGAGCTACATATCCATAAACCATCACCGACCAAGAAACCAAGCCTCATTTCCCCAACGCCCCCGTAACATCAACACCATTTCACGTCAAAATAGGCCAGACAGGCCTTGACTCAAATCCCACAGCATATACAACAGAATCGCCATTTACTGGAAATTGCACAAGCGAGAAAACAACAGCAAAGCTCAATCAAATCAACGCAATGATCAGAGAGGAACAAAAGCTGGAAACCCAGAAGAGAAGAGGTCGAAATACCAATCGTCGTCAATTATCCACGCCCGATAACCAACCAGATACCAAAAGTTTCTACGAAAGAAGCGAAATTTCTGAGCATCTGCGGCTGATGTGCTAAAATCTTGCGACGCGGCCAACGCAGAGAAAGGGTCAAAGAAAGTGATGAAAGAAACTCACCGAATTACGTCGTGCTGCCAAAGACGATGGACTTGAGGGATTGGATTCAGTGCCGATGAATCTTGAAAACTGTCACGAGAGAGAGCGAGAGAGAGAGAGGACAATACAGCTGCTCAATGATCAGAGCTGCGCGGCGGCGGAGCTAAAGCAACAAACTGGAGACTGAAGCGTGAAGAAGGGTAGCCACCATCTTTACCATGCAGTTTCCGAATGATGAGAGCGGCGCGACGGCGGGAGCTACAGCGACAAACTGGAGACGAAGCGTGACGAAGGTCGCCACCATTTTTATTTTTCGCCCCAATTGTACACGTTAAGGAAAAATTGCAAAAAAAAAAATCCAAAGTTCTTTTATTTTCATAAATAAGGACTTGAAATTAATCTTATTTTAAATAAGAATATAAAGTACACTCATTATCTTAAATAAAGAGTGAAGTAGATAATATTTCAAATAATAGCATGAAGTAATCTTATCAATCTTAAAAAAAGGCTTGACTCACTAGTTAATAAAGGTATTTTGGTTATTTAATTTTTTTTTATTTTTTCCTTTTTTTGAGTTTTTAAAAAATTAAAAAAATAAATAAAAGAAGAAAACACAAACGGGAGGGGGCTGCTCTCACTTGTGTTTTTTTTCCCCTTATGTTTTTGTTTTTTCAATTTTTACTTTAATTAAAAAATTAGTAAAAGATTGATTGAAATATTTAGTCGGGTGGTCAGTTGGTGAGGTAAGACCCTTATTTGAAATGATTATGATTACTTCAAACTCTTATTTGAGACGATGAGTGCACTTCATACCCTTACTTAAAACAAAGTCAACTCGTGTCCTTATTTAAAAGAAATGTAGACACTTTGGACCATTTTTTGAAATTTCCCATAGATTAATTATGCAATGCCCCCTTTCTCAATTAAAAAAAAGGAAAATTTTCCAAATAAGGACTGTCGCGACCCTCTAAAAAAAATGAATTTTAAAAGGGGTTAACGGATTATTAGGTTAATTAGATTTGACTAACCTAACGCGGACCCTCCCAAGCCCTACCGAATCGCAACTTTGGTTTTTGTTTAAATGATTTTGAAATTTGGAGTCGCCACTAATCGTTCTTGGTAGGTCGATTAGAAACCTAAATAAATTAGCGGGAGAACTAATTTATTCCTGCGAACCAGAGATTAGGAGCTCGGGGACTTGGTTACACTAGTTAATTAAAACTAATGCCCTTTCGGTACCTTAATTTCATGGATATCCTAATTCGGCAACTCAGGCTTGGTTTATTCCTAAGGCTCTAGTAGGGTATTCTCTTTTGTATTTTCACTTTTTAAATAGGATGCATGGATGATATATATTTTTATTTGTTATATTTTTTTAAGTGTTAAAGATTCCCTGAAGCCGAAAGAGGGAGTGTGTTAACGACTTCTGTGCAATATTACAACCTACTTATCTTTTAGGTCTGATGATTCAAAAATTAAATTATAGGAAATACATGACAATGAATAAACACCTCCAATGGGAGGCCTAGCATTGGCTTGGCTCTTCCCTTTGGGATTTAAGGTACAGGTATTTAAGTTGCAAGTATTTAAACTACTGTAAGTAAAAACCTCCAATGGGAGGCTAAGCATTGGCTTGGCTCTTCCCTTTGGGATTTAAGGTATAGGTATTTAAGTTGCAGGTATTTAACTACTGTAAGTAAAAACCTCCAATGGGAGGCTAAGCATTGGCTTGGCTCTTCCCTTTGGGATTTAAGGTACATGTATTTAAGTTGCAGGTATTTAACTACTGTAAGTAAAAACCTCCAATGGGAGGCTAAGCATTGGCTTGGCTCTTCCCTTTGGGATTTAAGGTACAGGTATTTAAGTTGCAGGTATTTAACTACTGTAAGTAAAAACCTCCAATGGGAGGCTAAGCATTGGCTTGGCTCTTCCCTTTGGGATTTAAGGTACAAGTATTTAAGTTGCAGGTATTTAACTACTGTAAGTAAAAACCTCCAATGGGAGGCTAAGCATTGGCTTGGCTCTTCCCTTTGGGATTTATGGTGCAGGTATTTAAATTGCGGATGGACTTTGTCCTCTCCATTCTGGGGTATGAATTCTTTAAATTGAAATACAACGAATTGATTCAACAATTTGAAATTTGTTCGCGCTTGAGGACTCCTCCAAGCCGATTTTGTGCTTCCACAGGGTTGACCATTGATATAGAGCTGCGGCTTCCTGACATAAAATAAAGTGAAGTGTCAGTATACAAAATATGTGCTAATCTGCACCTAAAACCAGAAGAGTGGAAAGAGTACTTATCTCCCATTTTTTTGGGAGGGATTTCTATAATTGATTTTCGCTCTCTATGTTCCCAATATAGAGAGTTTCTTTTGAATTAAGAGGGACTTTTAGTCACAGATCAGTTGAGAAATCGGTGGACAGCTTAGGAGCTTGTCTGGGCCGATTTTTGCATCTCTACGAGATTTTTGCTGTTGACGTAGAGATATCCTTCTCCTGACATAAAATATGGGGAAAAAAAGAGATGGAGAAAGTATATACAATTTGTGCTAATTTGCGAGTAAAATCATAAATAAATGAATAAATAAAAACACTTAGCTCGAATTTGCTTGCTCGTTGACGAAGATGAACTCTTGATTTATATTGATCGATGAAGGAATTTGTGATGATAACCCCTAGCTTTAAACTCCCATCATCTTCAAAATTCTCTCTCTTTTGGTATTTTCTTTTTCTCGAATTTTTCTTCAATCTCCCAAAACTCTCTCAAACATCCAAAATTTCCTCTCCAAAAAATTCTCCCAAACACTTCAAATTTTCTCTCCCAAGAATCATGTCTCAAGCTCACTTCTTCCTCCTTTTATAACCTACTCATCTATCTCCAATTCTAATTTTTCCACTAACTCTATCTCCCATTCTAATTTCTCCACTAACTTTTCTTCATTTTCATCTTCCATTCTCCATCTCTATCTCACATTCTAATCTCTCCACTAACTCTTCTTCATCTTCATCTTCCCTTCTCCATATTTATCTCCCATTCTAATTTCTCCACTAACTCTTCTTAATCTCAATCTTCCCTTCTCTATTCTTATCTTCCATTCTAATTTCTCTACTAACTCTTCTTCATCTCCATCTTCCCTTCTCTATTCTTATCTTATTTTCTCCATCCATTCTTCTCCAACTTCTCTTCTTCATCTCCTCTTCTTCATCTTCCCTTCTCTATTCTAATTTATCCACTAACTCTTCTTTTTATTATTTGTAAAATAATCCTTCAAGAGTTAGGTATTTGCACTCTAGTCCTTGAATTTTAAGTATTTACAATTCAGTCTCTGAAAAAAATATATTTCTTTAAGTCCAAATCTCCTCACAATTTTTGACACACCAAAATTTACCACATGTCAAATTTAAGCTCATTTCTTGTCGCTGAAAATAATGCATAATTTAATTAAAGCCCTTTTGCAAAATTAAGTCATTCTGGATATAATTGGGCCAAGATGAAAATTTAAAATATTAGAAGACAATGTCACAACTCATAAAAAGTGAAAGTTAAAAATAAGTTGACTCAAATTAAATTTTTTTAGGCCCGATTCGAGATTATACTCGTGAAGGAACACGTGACTCGAATTGGATTTTTCTGAATTTGCGATGGCCAATATGAAAATAGATTTAAAATAAAAATATTAACTATCTTTGTGTATTTTTTGGCCTCAAATGTTATTTTTCCAAAATTTTCAAATATTTTTGTATTTTTTTTTAAATTAAAATATATATAATATGAAAAATTATTTTTTGGTCAAAATTCGTTCCCTAGGCTTGGCTAAGGTTCCCAAAGTTGATTTTTCAATTTTATGAATTTTTATGGATTTTCTATTAATTTTCGAAAATAAATAAATAAAAAATACGTAAAAATACTGAAAATATGAAAAATCGTTTTTTGGTCAAAATTGGTTCCCTAGGCTTGGCTAAGGTCCCCAAAGTTGATTTTTCAATTTTATGAATTTTTATGGATTTTTTATTACTTTAGCAATAGAAAAAATGATTAAAAATCAGGTGTCAACAGCTGCCCCTCTTTGAAAGGAAGCTCGGTAGAGGTTCATTTCAAAGACGAGATGACACCTGGATTCTTATCGACTCAATACAAGGAAATAAAAAGAGTCGTGACATGATTGTTCCACTGAAAATGAAATGAGAACCTAAGGATTCGTTATATAAAAAAACTTTAGGGTGGTTGAACTTGAACCCGTATGGTGGATCAACCCATGGTAGATTTCTAATAAAAGGATTCTACTAATTAAAAATTGAATTAAAATTTGACCCGTATGGTGGGTCATACCATTTGACCCGTATGGTGGGTCGTACCATGGTAGATTCCTAATAAAAGGATTCTACTGATTAAATTTTGATTGAGATTTGACCCGTATGGTAGGTCACCACATGGAGATACCTGTAAGAAGGACTTGGTGCCTGTAGAAAGGACTTGGTGCCAGTAAAAAGGACTTGGTGCCTGTAGAAAGGACTTGTGCCTGTCAAAAGGACTTAATTTGCCTGTAAGAAGGACTTGATTTGCCTGTAAAAAGGACTTAATTTGCCTGTAAGAAGGACTTGATTTGCCTGTAAGAAGGACTTACTTTGCCTGTAAGAAGAACTTTGTGCCTGTAAGAAGGACTTGCTTTGCCTGTAAGAAGGACTTGATTTGCCTGTAAGAAGGACTTTGTTTGCCTGTAAGAAGGACTTTGTTTTGCATGTAAGAAGGACTTACTTTGCCTGTAAGAAGGACTTTGTGCCTGTAAGAAGGACTTGATTTGCCTGTAAGAAGGACTTTGTTTGCCTGTAAGAAGGACTTTATGCCTGTAAGAAGGACTTGATTTGCCTGTAAGAAGGACTTTATGCCTGTAAGAAGGACTTTGTGCCTGTAAGAAGGACTTGATTTGCCTGTAAGAAGGACTTTGTGCCTGTAAGAAGGACTTGATTTGCCTGTAAGAAGGACTTTGTGCCTGTAAGAAGGACTTGGTTTGCCTGTAAGAAGGACTTAGTTTGCCTATCAGAAGGACTTGGTGCCTATAAGAAGGACTTGGTTTGCCTGTAAGAAGGACTTGGTTTGCCTGTAAGAAGGACTTGGTGGCTGTAAGAAGAACTTGGTTTGCCTATAAGAAGGACTTGATTTGCCTGTAAGAAGGACTTGTTTTGCCTGTAAGAAGGACTTGATTTGCCTGTAAGAAGGACTTTGTGCTTGTAAGAAGGACTTGTTTTGCCTGTAAGAAGGACTTGGTTTGCCTGTAAGAAGGACTTGGTTTGCCTGTAAGAAGGACTTTATGCCTGTAAGAAGGACTTGGTGCCTGTAAGAAGAACTTGGTTTGCCTATAAGAAGGACTTTATGCCTGTAAGAAGGACTTGATTTGCCTGTAAGAAGGACTTGTTTTGCCTGTAAGAAGGACTTGTTTTGCCTGTAAGAAGGACTTGATTTGCCTGTAAGAAGGACTTTGTGCCTGTAAGAAGGACTTGTTTTGCCTGTAAGAAGGACTTGATTTCCCTGTAAGAAGGACTTTGTGCCTATAAGAAGGACTTGATTTGCCTGTAAGAAGGACTTGGTTTGCCTGTAAGAAGGACTTATTTTGCCTGTAAGAAGGACTTGGTGTACCTCAAAGGGTGCCATTCTGGAATCTGGAAAGATCAGGAATCCTGCAGAAGCTCAAACCCAAATTATATTATCCTGTCGCTTTAGGAATAAACCAAAGAGGCAGAGATCAAAAGGTCTCGAACATTTCTGTCCTTGAGACAAATCATGCTTTATTGAAGAAGGTGGATACCTGTATGTACCGCAATGGATTCGAGTACCCCAACAACCGTCAGAATTCATTCTCTTGAAAGGTTCAGGTTGAAGATATACTTACCTGAGAATTTGGAAGAAATGCTTGGTGGCTTCTCGACAACCAGGCTTGTTCATTCAATAATCGCTGAATGAATTTCAAGACTTTGGAAGGTAGTTTGAACATTGGGAATGTGTTGCCTGTCAAGCAATGTCAGAGGTAACATGTGCAAGCATTTTCATCAATGAGTTGATCGGTTCATGCAAAACTATTCAACCAAGTTGGCAATGATTAGAAGTAGTCTGTGTGATAACTCATGATGCAATCAATCAAAATGTGGATCATGCAAAACTATTCTGTCAAGTTTGCATTACCAATTCTGTTTAAGGAGGTTCTCATAGTATGAATGCCTCGAATGTAATCTGAATGGGGGACTTCAGTCCGAAAGGGCTTTCTCTCACTCTGGGGAAAGGCTGTTTATCTGTAAATTAAAATGCTAGACTTGTGTGGAAATGGTTTGTCTTTCCTTATCCTGTTATGCCCCATTTTGCACATTTGATGTCTCCTATGCAGTTTATGCTCTAAGTTGGAGTTGGTAAATTAAACATGCGGAATAGTCATACATAATTCATGAAATGTGTAAACACAATGCCGATGTGACAATTTTTAGCATCATGTGTGTTTATATAATGTGCAAACATGGGCGGATTTGAATTGCCCCTGGTATGTGGGTAGATCGAACGAATTGGGAAGCCCACTCCTTATGTCGAGGAGCGGTTTGTCTCAAGTTTTGCCCCTGCACGATGAGGCATATGGGTGAGGGAGCATTTTGGTTTGTTTAGTGACAGCGATCGCCATGGTTTAGCGGTTAAATGCCCCAACAAAAAGCAAAGAAATTATTCTTGAAATCAAACGAGATAAGGAAGACATATTTGCTTTTTCGCTTCAGAACTTGCGATCAACTTGCCCCATTTTTCACCAAAATAGATCTTGTCAGATGATCATCATTTTATTTTGGATTTGTCTCCTTCAACATGTTACATGTCAGTATAAATATTTTCTGTAAAAAGAAAAGGAGACATGTCAACCAGTATTAAAAGAGATAAATTGGAAACGATACTGATCTACCCTTAATCTTGAATGCCTTGGACAAGTCTTTTACCAATTTTGCTGGATTGAGTTTTCTTCGACTTTTGTTGGGTGCTTCACCATTAAGCCGAGAATGTGGTAAAATATTGACTTCGGTATTACTCGTCGAGTATTCCTGCTTGCAAAAAGAAATGCACAAAAAGTTGTTTCATTTATTTATAATACATACAACATTTCCCACCTTGGGGATCGAACTCGGGATATTTCGGACCTACTGTCATCCCCCATACCATTCGGTCCATTGGACCGTAGGTGTCCATGGGGCTTTCTTTTCAAAGGTTAATCCTTGGGGATAACGCGGCCCTGTTGTATCACCTTGGGCCTTGTTACGGTATTTCTCGAGGTAATTTGCAATCCCTGTTAAGAATGGAATAAAACAATTCAGGACTCGAGATAATTATGTGCAAATTAGAACGATACAGAATTACCCATGTCTGAGATTGTTCGGGTCCCTCGCTTGTATTTTTCTTTATCCGAAGCTGTTCATCCCGTGGTAATGCCCATGAGTCGATTTACCCCCAAATTTTGTTCAACTTGTATTCGGATATGATTGCGTTCTCGGGTCGATTTGCAATTTCCTGAGAATAGAAGGGGCTTAATTTTAAAACTTGGAGCAACTGAGGGTAAATTGAAACGATACGGAGTTACCCTTCAGGTTTATCCAGATTTTTACTCGCCATCAATTCCTCGCGAGGTTGGTGAGGTGGCGGATTCGAGCATTTAATAGGGGGAAGTCGGATTATTACTCCTTGCTTTTACACATTCACAAAAGAAGAAAAACATATCACGCAAGGAAATAAAACACATTCACTCATTCAGGATCAGTTCTGCTTCCTCTACAGGCTCTCCCATGATCAGCTGGCTTCATCCCAAATTAGGTGTGCATCGGCCATATAGAAGGTCTGGTGGTCACTGGCTGAACAAGTGCATCACAGTCCCGATGCTTTACCGATATCAAACTGGTTGATTATGGCGAAAAGATCATCGTCAATGTCCGCTTTGTGGTGATCTGTCCCTTCTTCCTCGGGAGGTATTGATACTGATCCAGTATCATTGGTCCTTTTGTACCCTGCTCCAACAGAACTCGATCCTGTTATAAATTGGTCTAACTCACCTCTTAAACGTGCTTTTTCGATCCTCAGATCATACATTTCATCGAGGGTGAGGAGGAGGCTATTGCAGTTGGGGCAGGTGGCGGAGTCAAAAGTCTCTTCATACATCTTGTTTTCTGCTCGGAGGTTTTCATTTTCAACTCTTAGAAACTCGGCTTCGTTGTGCTCATGACGAGTCTTCATTCGGGTTCGTCTATTTTGAAACCAGAACTTGATTTGCGAAGGTTCAAGGCCTAGCTCTTGACTCAGTTCCATTTTTTGTTTGCCGTCTGGCATAGGGCACGTTCTGAAGAAAGCTTCAAGCTTTCGTACTTGCTCCTCAGTATGGCGACGGTAACGCTTCTTTTGACCTTTACCGTTGTTGTCATTGTCCTTACCGGGCTCTTGGACGTCGTCGGTGGAAGGGCCGGGCTCCATAGGCTCGATCCCAAATATGGCTTCGAACTCTTCCTCTCCCATATTCAGCAAGTAACGATAACTTTCAAGTGTGTTGGGTTGAGACATCTTCGATTTGGTTAACGATTTCTCAAAGTTTGATATCTCTTCTTGTATTTTCACTCTCTGGATTTTTCTGGGAGACTGCGTATGCTTTAAGAGTCTCTCTTTCGAGCACGAATGAGAATTATCAAGAAGATGCCTCCTTTAAAATTAGACGTGGGTTTAGCAACTGTATTGCCTTTCTCGAGTGTTCTGGCTTTCTCGATTTTCTTTTCATCGTATCTCTCGCCCAGCTCGTCTCCTTCCATCTTTCCGTGGAAGGGGGCCCCTTGTTGCTGTCTCCACCGTCAATTTGCTGGCGAGTTCTTCAATAAAGACGAGTCGTATCTCTTTTCTGCCGAAAATGTCTTTGTCTCCCACTCAGCTTATTTTTTATCCTTTCTTTTTCAAAGTAGTGGCGTCTCGTCCAACTTTTCCGTAGAGACGTCGGATTTGCTTGGCTCGAGATTGGAGACGAGTAGCGGAGGTGATACTGATAGGGAATGTTAGACAGGAAAATCTGGCCAGTAGAGACTTCCCCTGCAAAAATGAAAGAGAATGCGGCAATATATGTTCTTCATATTCTAGAAAAATTGGAATGATACTGTTTTACCCTTGTGTGTACTTCCATTGAATTTGAATTGAGGAAGTTCCTTCATTTGGACTGGATTGAATTGTATGTCCCGAGTTGGCCTTCACTTTGAGCTTGCCACGTAAGTGCTTTGCTTAGTTGGACCTTATTTTCTTTCGGGTTGCCTTGGACCATCATCATTTTCTATGCCATCGGGTCCGTGGACCGGAGAGCTCCTTTAATTTGAAGGTTACCTTCAAGGCAAATGAGTCCTATTGCGTTCCATTGGGTCATTTCATTTTGCGACACTCTTGAGGCACTTTGCAATTCCCTGGGTGAGAATGGAACAAATCCAATTTAGCATTTTGCAACGATTGAGGGTAAATTGGAACGACACGCAATTACCCGTCTTCGAGCTCGCCTGGGCATTTCACTTGAAATTTCCCTACGTGAGGCCATTCAACATTTCTCATTATGGCAGTCAGCGACGTTGCCACAAATTGATCCGCCCTAAATCTAGCATAAAAAGGGATTCACGCATTCGACGGGATAAAAAAATAAATAAATTGCCCCCTTGTCCCTGAATTAAATCGAGACACCTAGAAAGCTGGAAAATATCATACGCAGGGGAATTAAGCATGAAATGAAAGGTGCACTTATTCAAGGTCAGTTCTGTCTCTCCTGTGGCTCTTCGATAATCAGCCAGTCTCGTGTTGGTTCGGGTGTGGATAACCGATGTTTGAGAGTCCCTACTCACTGGCTCCTGATCGCGGCTTGGGACGTCTGTCAACCCTAAACTGGTTGACCAGGGCAGTAAGCTCATCATCTGGGTAATCTCTTGAACCTTCTAGCAACTGATGCTCGAATTGGGCATTGTTGTTGGCAAATGCTGGCGGTAGGTTTCTCATTCTGTCCTCGCCATGAGCAATTTGACTTCTCATGCTGGAGCCTTCATCATTACTCCAGAAAGTGTGGGGATCACCAACTGTCCTGCTGCCAAAAACTCCTTCCATTCGAGGATTAGAGAAGTGGAAGTGCTCATGATAACTTCTTGTCTGATTCTCTAGCTGCGCAGGCGCGCTGATCATGGGATGAGTTCTAGCCACAGGTTGGTGCTCAAACCAAGGAATCTGAATACACTGCTCCTGCGGTCTATACTCTTGAAGAGTATTAGGGTGATTCTGGGGGATACTTTGATTAACGCCTGGGGGATTGATGGCATGGCTACTAGCTTGGTTGATGATGGGAAGTGGCTCGCCCCATGCTAACCTGGGGAACTTATGGTGGCGAGGAGACTCGACGTTCAGGCTTGGATCAGTCCCGCCTTGGTTTTCTTGATTCTGAGCTGCATTGTGTTCTCTCACCCTTTTTCTGTACTTCTGAAGATGACTCGAAACATTTGCTTTAGTGAGTCCCTCTACGTTCATAATTTCCAGTATATGTTGCGGCCGTGCCGAATCGATTCCTACCTGTTGAACTGCATTAACAAACATACGATGCAGCTCGGGAGACCAACTCATCTTCTTTCTCCAGTTGCTTGGAACAAAATTGAAGGCTTGATGCTTGTTCTCATGGTCGTGCAATTGCTTCCTTACCACGTGCTGCCATATGTTTTGAAGCATCTGAACCCTAACTGGTTTCGTTACGACGTCTTGGGCCCCATTTAAGACAGCCTTCATTATGGCTTGCTAATCATCGCTTGCCGATATTACGAGGACTGGCATGTTTAATTTAGAATTGATGACTTCCAAGAGAGTGAAAACATCCATGTCAATCCCTACCATGGCGGTGAGGACGATATCAAACTGGTCACCACTCCTCCTTAATATCTCTAAGGCCTCTGTCGCCTTTGCTTGAGCTACAACCTTATACCGGCATTTTCTCAATACGGTAACAAGGATTGACAGAGAGACTGGATTACCGTCAATGGCCATGACCAGTAGACCCTCAGGGTAAGGAACTTCATTAGCTTCGACCAGGGTTGAACATGCGCCCGTTTCCCTAATGCTCGACATATTTCTGGATCTAGGACTGCCGACTCGAGACCGCCTCAGGATGTCTTCTTGGACTTGAGGGATCACGGGATCGTCGATGGTTTCTCGTAACAGGCTTTGAAAGCCGATGCTTTGATGGTGAAGGTTTTGAATTCCTCTCCCACGAGAACTCCTTCCTCTCTATCTTTCTCCTGCGAGTTCTTGCGAATGAACTCTCACTATCAAATGAGGACAAGTTCTCTCTCTGGCAATAGCAACGACTTCCCTCTTCACGGGCAGTGCTATTAGATTTTTCGAGGGAGAAAATCTGATATTCAGCTTTTGATCAAAGGGGAAATCCTTGTTTCTCGCTCAGTTCGTCTTCCTTTTTTCTTTTCGTGGTAGAGGGCCCTTGTCAAGATCTCCACCGTCGATTTACTAGCGGGTCCTCCAATAAAGACGAGTCGTATCTCCTTTTCTGCCGAAAATTTCTTTGTCTCCCACTCAGCTCGTTTTTTATTCTTTCTTTTTCAAAGTGGTGGCAGCCCGTCCAACTTTTCTGCAGAGACGTCGGGTCTGCTCAGCTTGAGGTTGCCGCTTGACTGGAATTCGAGCCAGCGTGGGTGTTGCCGACAGAAAATGGTAGATAGAAAAAACTCGACCAATAAGGACTGCCCCTGTGAAATCATTATTTAAATTGAAGCAGATTATCACCTTCGCATTCCGATCATCTGCCTCGCCTCTCTCCTCCTTTCTTTCGTGATCTGCTTTCAAAAATGGCCAATTCTCCTAACCATACCTTCTCCGCCGAAATCCTGGCTGGGTGGGAGAGACTCTACAATCTTCTTGGTAGAGGTTACGCTCATATAGCCCAAAACTCTACCGTTGAGGCTGAAATCCTCGGTTTATTCAGGACCCTAGACGCTGCTTCTGTTGAGGGTACCCAACTGGGGAGGGAGTATCGGAACTTCCCGACCCTCTTCATTAATTTTCTGGCTGCCTATAACCGCGCTTATGAGACGGTCATTGTGACTGCCGTCGTGAAAGCTCGTTACCGAGACCGGCACGAGCGTCTGGAAATAGTCACATTTATGGCTGATAATCACAAGAAAGCCTTCAAGTTTGCCAATGATCAGCTTTCGTGGCTAGTTCGTGAGAGGGGAAAGTTGGTGGACCGTCTGGCCTTGGTCCGAACTTACGCCGAACAGGAGCCGAGCAATATTATGATGAGGTGCAAATGCGGTTGGCTGCAGGAGAGACTTGATGACATTACGGCAGATATTGCTTTCGAGAGGGCGGCGATTTCGGACTTGGAGTTTGCTGTCGAGCATTACGAGGCCAGTATGGCCCAGGCTAAGGAGAAGCGCGATCGCCTCTTCTTTAGGCTCGCGGAGCTTGATCCTGAGAACGCCCGGTGCACCCGGAGCATCAACTGTTTGGAGAGTCAGTTGAGCTCCTTCGTAATGGTTATCAGGGCTCAGTTTGGCTTTACTTTTCCTCCCCAGTGAGCTGTTGTAATGCTCTTTGATGAATGGAATGAAAGAAAAGCTTCACGTGTTTTTTTTTTGTTTAATTTTCCTGCTATCGTTTCTTCCGCATAGCATAACAGAACGATTTGAGGTACCGAAGATGTCGAGGCTTAATGTTTTTCTTGATGTTCTTGTTTAATTGCTCCAGACGATGATATCGAGAACATTGATGAAGGGTTCGGCGGTGGCCCCCACTATCCATCTTGAGATCACAAACAATAACACTATGACAACTCGATCAGTGCGCTGGTAATAAATCCGGCCACCTGTTATGTGCCCACTTTTATCCATATTTTATTTCTTTCGGCGTCCACTTGCTCGTGTCGGTCGCCTGTAGCGTCGGGAGAAATTCCTGTGGGCCACGTTCATTAATAGAACCTCGGTCCTCTAAAGCCCTCCGCATGTTTCGGATAAGAGGAAATTTTAAGATCGGTCTCTGGTTGATTTAATCAGGTAAAGGTATTTGTTTCATGGGTTCTGATTATATAATCCATATTGTCTTTCAAAAGACGCGGGATCCTCTGCAATACATTAAATATGCCCCCGTGTTTAATCAGTATAAATCCACTGTCATATCAGAATACACTGCCCATACAAGTTTACGGATTGACATAACTCTGTCTGTCAAAGATGGACAGTGTTCGTTTGCCCCCCGGAATTAACGGTTGAAGCCTCGGTGTTTTTCGTCTTTTGGTATTTCTGGAGATGATTCTTGATATATTTTGAACTTAATTTTTACACCCGTCTAGGGTATCTAGGATCTCCCTGCAAAAGAAAATGATATAATTAGTATGCGACACAAGGAATGTCGGTCCATGACTCCTATATTAGTCCAATTTGATTTTTTTTTATTTTTATGAGAAATCAGAAAAAAAAAATTCCCTTAGGAAGAAATGAGTTAATACAGAATTTTTTTGCAGATTTATTACTCTTTTTTTATAATTATTATTTTTTTTAAGGAATGTGACAAAATCTCTTGACGTTTACTAAAATTTTTGAAGGAATTTCCTTTTTATCAGAATAAATTTTCAGAGGTAGTGTGTTAACGACCTAGCATGGACCGACCGAAAATATATACAAGATAAAATTAGAGAACTTACTTTTACCTTGGAGAAATGCAAATCACATAGTCATGCGCATGACTCAAGTGAGGAGTGAACTCTAGAAAATAAAAGAAGGAGAGACAAGGTATGGACCTAAAAGGCCCCCACTATCTGAATTGACAACCTTACCCTCCGCGCAATCAAATCACAATGGGAAGAATTGTCAATTCAGATAATGAGCGGGATAAAATATGGTCAACCCGAGCGTAATCGACGCAAGAGCTTTACATATTCGATCCCTATCTATGGTTTTCTAGGAAGAATTTCGCGACTTGGGTTTAGACGCTTGTGTGTGCAGGTGTCGTGATCCTCAGAGTATGCAAGACATGCACAACAATTGATATCAAAACAGCGCTTCTAAAAATATGCGAAATTAAACAAATAAACCAAACACCGAGCCTGCAAAACAAAGGGGTTAGCCAAACACTCCGCCCCTTATAACTCCCATCCTGCAAAAACATATAACACCTATAGAATGAGTCCCAAACAAGATCGCCAGAAGCGAGATATCCATGAAATTTTCATTGGCTTAAGTCCACTAAAACTTTTAAAATTTCGAAAAAATTCAAGTATTCCAATTGGTATCTTTTTTCGAAAATTTAAAAATCCCGTCCCCAGCGGAGTCGCCAGTCTGTCGCGACCCTCTAAAAAAAATGAATTTTAAAAGGGGTTAACGGATTATTAGGTTAATTAGATTTGACTAACCTAACGCGGACCCTCCCAAGCCCTACCGAATCGCAACTTTGGTTTTTGTTTAAATGATTTTGAAATTTGGAGTCGCCACTAATCGTTCTTGGTAGGTCGATTAGAAACCTAAATAAATTAGCGGGAGAACTAATTTATTCCTGCGAACCAGAGATTAGGAGCTCGGGGACTTGGTTACACTAGTTAATTAAAACTAATGCCCTTTCGGTACCTTAATTTCATGGATATCCTAATTCGGCAACTCAGGCTTGGTTTATTCCTAAGGCTCTAGTAGGGTATTCTCTTTTGTATTTTCACTTTTTAAATAGGATGCATGGATGATATATATTTTTATTTGTTATATTTTTTTTAAGTGTTAAAGATTCCCTGAAGCCGAAAGAGGGAGTGTGTTAACGACTTCTGTGCAATATTACAACCTACTTATCTTTTAGGTCTGATGATTCAAAAATTAAATTATAGGAAATACATGACAATGAATAAACACCTCCAATGGGAGGCCTAGCATTGGCTTGGCTCTTCCCTTTGGGATTTAAGGTACAGGTATTTAAGTTGCAAGTATTTAAACTACTGTAAGTAAAAACCTCCAATGGGAGGCTAAGCATTGGCTTGGCTCTTCCCTTTGGGATTTAAGGTATAGGTATTTAAGTTGCAGGTATTTAACTACTGTAAGTAAAAACCTCCAATGGGAGGCTAAGCATTGGCTTGGCTCTTCCCTTTGGGATTTAAGGTACATGTATTTAAGTTGCAGGTATTTAACTACTGTAAGTAAAAACCTCCAATGGGAGGCTAAGCATTGGCTTGGCTCTTCCCTTTGGGATTTAAGGTACAGGTATTTAAGTTGCAGGTATTTAACTACTGTAAGTAAAAACCTCCAATGGGAGGCTAAGCATTGGCTTGGCTCTTCCCTTTGGGATTTAAGGTACAAGTATTTAAGTTGCAGGTATTTAACTACTGTAAGTAAAAACCTCCAATGGGAGGCTAAGCATTGGCTTGGCTCTTCCCTTTGGGATTTATGGTGCAGGTATTTAAATTGCGGATGGACTTTGTCCTCTCCATTCTGGGGTATGAATTCTTTAAATTGAAATACAACGAATTGATTCAACAATTTGAAATTTGTTCGCGCTTGAGGACTCCTCCAAGCCGATTTTGTGCTTCCACAGGGTTGACCATTGATATAGAGCTGCGGCTTCCTGACATAAAATAAAGTGAAGTGTCAGTATACAAAATATGTGCTAATCTGCACCTAAAACCAGAAGAGTGGAAAGAGTACTTATCTCCCATTTTTTTGGGAGGGATTTCTATAATTGATTTTCGCTCTCTATGTTCCCAATATAGAGAGTTTCTTTTGAATTAAGAGGGACTTTTAGTCACAGATCAGTTGAGAAATCGGTGGACAGCTTAGGAGCTTGTCTGGGCCGATTTTTGCATCTCTACGAGATTTTTGCTGTTGACGTAGAGATATCCTTCTCCTGACATAAAATATGGGGAAAAAAAGAGATGGAGAAAGTATATACAATTTGTGCTAATTTGCGAGTAAAATCATAAATAAATGAATAAATAAAAACACTTAGCTCGAATTTGCTTGCTCGTTGACGAAGATGAACTCTTGATTTATATTGATCGATGAAGGAATTTGTGATGATAACCCATAGCTTTAAACTCCCATCATCTTCAAAATTCTCTCTCTTTTGGTATTTTCTTTTTCTCGAATTTTTCTTCAATCTCCCAAAACTCTCTCAAACATCCAAAATTTCCTCTCCAAAAAATTCTCCCAAACACTTCAAATTTTCTCTCCCAAGAATCATGTCTCAAGCTCACTTCTTCCTCCTTTTATAACCTACTCATCTATCTCCAATTCTAATTTTTCCACTAACTCTATCTCCCATTCTAATTTCTCCACTAACTTTTCTTCATTTTCATCTTCCATTCTCCATCTCTATCTCACATTCTAAGAGTCTCTCTTTCGAGCACGAATGAGAATTATCAAGAAGATGCCTCCTTTAAAATTAGACGTGGGTTTAGCAACTGTATTGCCTCTCTCGAGTGTTCTGGCTTTCTCGATTTTCTTTTCATCGTATCTCTCGCCCATCTCGTCTCCTTCCATCTTTCCGTGGAAGGGGGCCCCTTATTGCTGTCTCCACCGTCAATTTGCTGGCGAGTTCTTCAATAAAGATGAGTCGTATCTCTTTTCTGCCGAAAATGTCTCTGTCTCCCACTCAGCTTATTTTTTATCCTTTCTTTTTCAAAATAGTGGCGTCTCGTCCAACTTTTCCGTAGAGACGTCGGATTTGCTTGGCTCGAGATTGGAGACGAGTAGCGGAGGTGATACTAATAGGGAATGGTAGAGAGGAAAATTTGGCCAGTAGAGACTTCCCCTGCAAAAATGAAAGAGAATGCGGCAGTATATGTTCTTCATATTCTAGAAAAATTGGAACGATACTGTTTTACCCTTGTGTATACTTCCATTGAATTTGAATTGAGGAAGTTCCTTCATTTGGATTGGATTGAATTGTATGTCCCGAGTTGCCCTTCACTTTGAGCTTGCCACATATGTGCTTTGCTTAGTTGGGCCTTGTTTTCTTTCGGGTTGCCTTGGACCATCATCATTTTCCATGCCATCGGGTCCGTGGACCGGAGGGCTCCTTTAATTTGAAGGTTACCTTGAAGGCGAATGAGTCCTATCGCATTCCATTGGGTCATTTCATTTTGCGACACTCTTGAGGCACTTTGCAATCCCCTGGGTGAGAATGGAACAAATCAAATTTAGCATTTTGCAACGATTGAGGGTAAATTGGAACGACACACAGTTACCCGTCTTCGAGCTCGCCTGGGCTTTTCACTTGAAATTTCCCTACGTGAGGCCATTCAACATTTCTCATTATGGCAGTCAGCGACGTTGCCACAAATTGATCCGCCCTAAATCTAGCATAAAAAGGGATTCACGCATTCGACGGGATAAATAAATTGCCCCCTTGTCCTTGAATTAAATCGAGACACCTAGAAAGCTGGAAAATATCATACGCAGGGGAATTAAGCATGAAATGAAAGGTGCACTTATTCAAGGTCAGTTCTGCCTCTCCTGTGGCTCTTCGATAATCAGCTAGTCTCGTGTTGGTTCGGGTGTGGATAACCGATGTTTGAGAGTCCCTACTCACTGGCTCCTGATCGCGGCTTGGGACGTCTGTCAACCCTAAACTGGTTGACCAGGGCAGTAAGCTCATCATCTGGGTAATCTCTTGAACCTTCCAGCAACTGATGCTCGAATTGGGCATTGTTGTTGGCAAATGCTGGCGATAGATTTCTCATTCTGTCCTCGCCATGAGCAATTTGACTTCTCATGCTGGAGCCTTCATCATTACTCGAGAAAGTGTGGGGATCACCAACTGTCCTGCTGCCAAAAACTCCTTCCATTCGAGGATTAGAGAAGTAGAAGTGCTCAGGATAACTTCTTGTCTGATTTTCTGGCTGCGCAGGCGCGCTGATCATGGGATGAGTTCTAGCCACAGGTTGGTGCTCAAACCAAGGAATCTGAATACACTGCTCCTGCAGTCTATACTCTTGAAGAGCATTAGGGTGATTCTGGGGGATACTTTGATTAACGCCTGGGGGATTGATGGCATGGCTACTAGCTTGGTTGATGATGGGAAGTGGCTCGCCCCATGCTAACCTGGGGAACTTATGGTGGCGAGGAGACTCGACGTTCAGGCTTGGATCAGTCCCGCCTTGGTTTTCTTGATTCTGAGCTGCATTGTGTTCTCTCACCCTTTTTCTGTACTTCTGAAGATGACTCGAAACATTTGCTTTAGTGAGTCCCTCTACCTTCATAATTTCCAGTATATGTTGCGGCCGTGCCGAATCTATTCCTAGCTACTGAACAGCATTAACAAACATACGATGCAGCTCGGGAGACCAACTCATCTTCTTTCTCCAGTTGCTTGGAACAAAATTGAAGGCTTGATGCTTGTTCTCATGGTCGTGCAATTGCTTCCTTACCACGTGCTGCCATATGTTTTGAAGCATCTGAACTCTAACTGGTTTCGTTACGACGTCTTGGGCCCCATTTAAGACAGCCTTCATTAGGGCTTGCTGATCATCGCTTGCCGATATTACGAGGACTGGCATGTTTAATTTAGAATTGATGACTTCCAAGAGAGTGAAAACATCCATGTCAATCCCTACCATGGCGGTGAGGACGATATCAAACGGGTCACTACTCCTCCTTAATATCTCTAAGGCCTCTGTCGCCTTTGCTTGAGCTACAACCTTATACCGGCATTTTCTTAATACGGTAACAAGGATTGACAGAGAGACTGGATTACCGTCAATGGCCATGACCAGTAGACCCTCAGGGTAAGGAACTTCATCAGCTTTGACCAGGGTTGAACATGCGCCCGTTCCCCTAACACTCGACATATTTCTGGATCTAGGACTGCCGATTCGAGACCGCCTCGGGATGTCTTCTCGGACTTGAGGGATCACGAGATCGTTGATGCCTTCTCGTAACAGGCTTTGAAAGCCGATGCTTTGATGGTGAAGGTTTTGAATTCCTCTCCCACGAGAACTCCTTCCTCTCTATCTTTCTCCTGCGAGTTCTTGCGAATGAACTCTGACTATCAAATGGGGACAAGTTCTCTCTCTGGCAATAGCAACGACTTCCCTCTTCACGGGCAATGCTATTAGATTTTCCGAGGGAGAAAATCTGATATTCAGCTTTTGATCAAAGGGGAAATCCTTGTTTCTCGCTCAGTTTGTCTTCTTTTTTCTTTTCGTGATAGAGGGCCCCTGTCAAGATCTCTACCGTCGATTTACTGGCGGGTCCTCCAATGAAGACAAGTCGTATCTCCTTTTCGCTAACGTTTGCCGTGTCTTCCACTCAGCTCATCTTTCCGTCTTCTTTTTCAAAGTGGCGGTGTCTCGTCAAACTTTCTGCGGAGATTTCGGACTCGCTTAGCTCGCAGTCGCCATCTGATGGGAATTCGAGCCAACGAGGGTGGTGCCAATAGAGAATGGTAGATAAGAGAAATCTTGACTGGTTGATACCGTCACTATGAAATCAATATTTACTTCAAAGCAGATTACCATCTTCGCATTCCGCTCATCTGCCTCACCTCTCTCCCCCTTTCTTTCGTATTCTGCTTTCAAAAATGGCCAATTCTCCTAACCATACCTTATCCGCCGAAGTCCTAGCTGGGTGGGAGAGACTCTACAATCTTCTTGGTAGAGGTTACGCTCATATAGCCAAAAACTCTACCGTTGAGGCTGAAATCCTCGGTTTATTTAGGACCGTGGACGCTGCTTCTGTTGAGGGTACCCAACTAGGGAAGGAGTACCGGAACTTCTCGACCCTCTTCATCAATTTTCTGGCTGCCTATAACCGTGCTTATGAGACGGTCCTTGTGACCGCCGTCGTGAAAGCCCGTTACCGAGACCGGCACGAGCGTCTGGCAACAGTTACGTTTGTGGCTGATAATCACAAAAAGGCCCTCAAGTTTGCCAACGATCAGCTTTCGTGGCTGGTTCGTGAGAGGGGAAAGTTGGTGGACCGTCTGGCCTTGGTCCGAACTTACGCCGAACATGAGCCAGGCAATATTGTGATGAGGTGTAAATGTGGTTGGCTGCAGGAGAGACTTGATGACATTACGGCAGACATTGCTTTCGAGAGGGCAGCGGTTCCGGACCTAGAGTTTGCCGTTGAGCATTACGAGGCCACTATGGCCCAGGTTAAAGAGAAGTGCGATCGCCTCTTCTTTAGGCTCGCGGAGCTTGATCCCGAGAGCGCCCGGTGCATCCAGAGCATCAACTGTTTGGAGAGTCAGTTGAGCTCTTTCGTAATGGTCATCAGGGCCCAGTTTGGCTTTACCTTTCCTCCCTAGTGAGTTGTTGTAATACTCTTTGATGAATGGAATGAAAGAAAAGCTTCACGTGTTTTGTTTTGTTTTGTTTTTTTTTTTTTTTTTAATTTTCCTGCTATCGTTTCTTCCGCATAGCATAACAGAACGATTTGAGGTACCGAAGATGTCGAGGCTTAATGTTCTTCTTGATGTTCTTGTTTAATTGCTCCAGAAGATGATATCGAGAACATTAATGATGGGTTCGGCGGTGGCCCCCACTATCCATCTTGAGATCACGAACAATAACGCTATAACAACTCGATCAGTGCGCTGGTAGTAAATCCGGCCACCTGTTGTGTGCCCACTTTTATCCATATTTTGTTTCTTTCGGCGTCCACTTGCTCGTGTCGGTCGCCTGTAGCGTCGGGGGAAATTCCTGTGGGCCACGTTCATTAATAGAACCTCGGTCCTCTAAAGCCATCCGCATGTTTCGGATAAGAGGAAATTTTAAGACCGGTCTCTGGTTGATTTGATCAGGTAAAGGTATTTGTTTCATGGGTTCTGATTATATAATCCATATTGTTTTTCAAAAGACGCGGGATCCTCTGCAATACATTAAATATGCCCCCATGTTTAATCAGTATAAATCCACCGTCATATCAGAATACACTGCCCATACAAGTTTACGGATTGACACAACTTTGTCTGTCAAAGATGGACAATGTTCGTTTGCCCCCCAGAATTAACGGTTGAAGCCTCGGTGTTTTTCGTCTTTTGTGAATGTGTAAAAGCAAGGAGTAATAATCCGACTTCCCCCTATTAAATGCTCGAATCCGCCACCTCACCAACCTCGCGACGAATTGATGGCGAGTAAAAATCTGGATAAACCTGAAGGGTAACTCCGTATCGTTTCAATTTACCTTCAGTTGCTCCAAGTTTTAAAATTAAGCCCCTTCTATTCTCAGGAAATTGCAAATCGACCCGAGAACGCAATCATATCCGAATACAAGTTGAACAAAATTTGGGGGCAAATCGATTCATGGGCATTACCACGGGATGGACAGCTTCGGACAGAGGAAAGTACAAGCGAAAGACGCGAACAATCTCAGAAATGGGTAATTCTGTATCGTTCTAATGTGCACATAATCATCTCAAGTCTTGAATTGTCTTATTCCATTCTTAACATGGATTGCAAATTACCTCGAGAAATACCGTAACATGGCATAAGGTGATACAACAAGGCTGCTTTATCCCCAAAGATTAACCTTTGAAAGGATAGCCCCATGGACACCTATGGTCCAATGGACCGAATGGTATGGGGGATGACAGTAGGTCCGAAATATCCCGAGTTCGATCTCCGAGGGTGGGGAATGTTGTATGTATTATAAATAAATGAAACAACTTTTTGTGCATTTCTTTTTGCAAGCAGGAATACTCGACGAGTAATACCGAAGTCAATATTTTGCTACATTCTCGGCTTAATGGTGAAGCATCCAACAAAAGTCGAAGAAAACTCAATCCAGCAAAATTGGTAAAAGACTTGTCCAAGGCATTCAAGATGAAGGGTAAATCAGTATCGTTTCCAATTTATCCCTTTTAATACTGGTTGACATGTCTCCTTTTCTTTTCACAGGAAATATTTATACTAACATTTAACATGTTGAAGGAGACAAATCCAAAAGAAAAGTATGATCACCTGACAAGATCTATTCTGGTGAAAAATGGGGCAAATTGATCGCAAGCTCTGAAACGAAAAAGCAAATATGTCTTCCTTATCTCGTTTGGTTTCAAGAATAATTTCTCTGCTTCTTGCAGGGGCATTAAACAAACCAAAATGCTCCCTCGCCCATATGCTTCATCGCGCAGGGGTAAAGTTTGAGACAAACCACCCCTCGACATAAGGAGTAGGCTTCCCAATTTGTTCGGTCCGCCCACATACCAGGGGCAATTTAAATTCGCCCATATTTGCACATTATATAAACACACGTGATGCTAAAAATTTGTCACATCTGCATTGTGCTTACACAGTTCATGAATTATGTATGACTATTCCGTGTGTTTAACTTACCAACTCCAACTTAGAGCATAAACTGCACAGGAGATATCAAATGTGCAGAATGGGGCATGACAGGATGAGGAAAGGCAAACCATTTCCACACAGGTCTAACATTTTGATCTACAGATAAACAGCCTTTCTCCAGAGTGAGAAAAAGCCATTTCGGAATGAAGTCCCCCATTCAGATTACATTCGAGGTGTTCATACTATAAGAACCTCCTTAAACAGAAGTGGTAATGCAATACATGATCTATATGTTGATCGATTGCATCATGAGTTATTACATAGACTGCCTTTAATCATGGCAAACTTAGCTGAACAATTTTGTATGAACCAATGAACGCATTGATGAAAATGCTTGCACATGTTAGCTCTGACATTGCCCGACAGGCAACACATTCCCAGTGTTTGAGTTACCTTCCAAAGTCTTGAAATTCATTCGGCGATTATTGAATGAACAAGCCTGGTTGTCCAGAAGCCACCAAGCATTTCTTCCAAATTCTCAGGTAAGTATATCTTCAACCAGAACCTTTCAAGAGAATGAATTCTGACGGTTGTTGGGATACTCGAATCCATTGCGGTATATACAGGTATCCACATTCTTCAATAAAGCATGATTTGTCTCAAGGACAATAATGTTCGAGACCTTTTGATCTCTGCCTCTTTGATTTATTCCTAAAACGACAGGAGAATATAATTTGGGTTTGAGCTTCTGCAGGATTCCTGGTCTCCCCAGATTTCAGAATGGCACCCTTTGAGGTACACAAAGTCCTTCTTACAGGCAAATCAAGTCCTTCTTACAGGCACAAAGTCCTTCTTACAGGCAAACAAAGTCCTTCTTACAAGCAAATCAAGTCCTTCTTAAAGGCATAAAGTCCTTCTTACAGGCAAATCAAGTCCTTCTTATAGGCAAACTAAGTCCTTCTTACAGGCAAACTAAGTCCTTCTTACAGGCAAACCAAGTCCTTCTTACAGGCACAAAGTCCTTCTTACAGGCAAATCAAGTCCTTCTTACAGGCATAAAGTCCTTCTTACAGGCACAAAGTCCTTCTTACAGGCAAATCAAGTCCTTCTTACAGGCACAAAGTCCTTCTTACAGGCATAAAGTCCTTCTTACAGGCAAATCAAGTCCTTCTTACAGGCATAAAGTCCTTCTTACAGGCAAACAAAGTCCTTCTTACAGGCAAATCAAGTCATTCTTACAGGCACAAAGTCCTTCTTACAGGCAAAGTAAGTCCTTTTTACAGGCAAACAAAGTCCTTCTTACAGGCAAATCAAGTCCTTCTTACAGGCACAAAGTTCTTCTTACAGGCAAAGCACCAAGTCCTTTTTACTGGTACCAAGTCTGATGAAAAGGAAATTCCTTCAAAAATTTTAGTAAACGTCAAGAGATTTTGTCACATTCCTTAAAAAAAAAAGAGTAATAAATCTGCAAAAAAATTATGTATTAACCCATTTCTTCCTAAGGGAATTTTTTTTTTTCTGATTTCTCTATAAAATAGAAAAAATCAAATTGGACTAATATAGGAGTCATGGACCGACATTCCTTGTGTCGCATACTAATTATATCATTTTCTTTTGCAGGGAGATCCTAGATACCCTAGACGGGTGTAAAAATTAAGTTCAAAATATATCAAGAATCATCTCCAGAAATACCAAAAGACGAAAAACACCGAGGCTTCAACCGTTAATTCCGGGGGGCAAACGAACACTGTCCATCTTTGACAGACAGAGTTATGTCAATCCGTAAACTTGTATGGGCAGTGTATTCTGATATGACGGTGGATTTATACTGATTAAACACGGGGGCATATTTAATGTATTGCAGAGGATCTCGCGTCTTTTGAAAGACAATATGGATTATATAATCAGAACCCATGAAACAAATACCTTTACCTGATTAAATCAACCAGAGACCGATCTTAAAATTTCCTCTTATCCGAAACATGCGGAGGGCTTTAGAGGACCGAGGTTCTATTAATGAACGTGGCCCACAGGAATTTCTCCCGACGCTACAGGCGACCGACACGAGCAAGTGGAAGCCGAAAGAAATAAAATATGGATAAAAGTGGGCACACAACAGGTGGCCGGATTTATTACCAGCGCACTGATCGAATTGTCATAGTGTTATTGTTTGTGATCTCAACATGGATAGTGGGGGCCACCGCCGAACCCTTCATCAATGTTCTCGATATCATCGTCTGGAGCAATTAAACAAGAACATCAAGAAAAACATTAAGCCTCGACATCTTCGGTACCTCAAATCGTTCTGTTATGCTATGCGGAAGAAACAATAGCAGGAAAATTAAACAAAAAAAACACGTGAAGCTTTTCTTTCATTCCATTCATCAAAGAGCATTACCACAGCTCACTGGGGAGGAAAAGTAAAGCCAAACTGAGCCCTGATAACCATTACGAAGGAGCTCAACTGACTCTCCAAACAGTTGATGCTCCGGGTGCACCGGGCGTTCTCAGGATCAAGCTCCGCGAGCCTAAAGAAGAGGCGATCGCGCTTCTCCTTAGCCTGGGCCATACTGGCCTCGTAATGCTCGACAGCAAACTCCAAGTCCGAAATCGCCGCCCTCTCGAAAGCAATATCTGCCGTAATGTCATCAAGTCTCTCCTGCAGCCAACCGCATTTGCACCTCATCATAATATTGCTCGGCTCCTGTTCGGCGTAAGTTCGGACCAAGGCCAGACGGTCCACCAACTTTCCCCTCTCACGAACTAGCCACGAAAGCTGATCATTGGCAAACTTGAAGGCTTTCTTGTGATTATCAGCCATAAATGTGACTATTTCCAGACGCTCGTGCCGGTCTCGGTAACGAGCTTTCACGACGGCAGTCACAATGACCGTCTCATAAGCGCGGTTATAGGCAGCCAGAAAATTAATGAAGAGGGTCGGGAAGTTCCGATACTCCCTCCCCAGTTGGGTACCCTCAACAGAAGCAGCGTCTAGGGTCCTGAATAAACCGAGGATTTCAGCCTCAACGGTAAAGTTTTGGGCTATATGAGTGTAACCTCTACCAAGAAGATTGTAGAGTCTCTCCCACCCAGCCAGGATTTCGGCGGAGAAGGTATGGTTAGGAGAATTGGCCATTTTTGAAAGCAGATCACGAAAGAAAGGAGGAGAGAGGCGAGGCAGATGATCGGAATGCGAAGGTGATAATCTGCTTCAATTTAAATAATGATTTCACAGGGGCAGTCCTTATTGGTCGAGTTTTTTCTATCTACCATTCTCTGTCGGCAACACCCCCGCTGGCTCGAATTCCAGTCAAGCGGCAACCTCAAGCTGAGCAGACCCGACGTCTCTGCAGAAAAGTTGGACGGGCGGCCACCACTTTGAAAAAGAAAGAATAAAAAACGAGCTGAGTGGGAGACAAAGAAATTTTCGGCAGAAAAGGAGATACGACTCGTCTTTATTGGAGGACCCGCCAGTAAATCGACGGTAGAGATCTTGACAAGGGCCCTCTACCACGAAAAGAAAAAAGGAAGACGAACTGAGCGAGAAACAAGGATTTCCCCTTTGATCAAAAGCTGAATATCAGATTTTCTCCCTCGGAAAATCTAATAGCGCTGCCCGTGAAGAGGGAAGTCGTTGCTATTGCCAGAGAGAGAACTTGTCCCTATTTGATAGTGAGAGTTCATTCGCAAGAACTCGCAGGAGAAAGATAAAGAGGAAGGAGTTCTCGTGGGAGAGGAATTCAAAACCTTCACCATCAAAGCATCGGCTTTCAAAACCTGTTACGAGAAGCCATCGACGATCCCGTGATCCCTCAAGTCCAAGAAGACATCCTGAGGCGGTCTCGAGTCGGCAGTCCTAGATCTAGAAATATGTCGAGCATTAGGGAAACGGGCGCATGTTCAACCCTGGTCGAAGCTAATGAAGTTCCTTACCCTGAGGGTCTACTGGTCATGGCCATTGACGGTAATCCAGTCTCTCTGTCAATCCTTGTTACCGTATTGAGAAAATGCCGGTATAAGGTTGTAGCTCAAGCAAAGGCGACAGAGGCCTTAGAGATATTAAGGAGGAGTGGTGACCAGTTTGATATCGTCCTCACCGCCATGGTAGGGATTGACATGGATGTTTTCACTCTCTTGGAAGTCATCAATTCTAAATTAAACATGCCAGTCCTCGTAATATCGGCAAGCGATGATCAGCAAGCCATAATGAAGGCTGTCTTAAATGGGGCTCAAGACGTCGTAACGAAACCAGTTAGGGTTCAGATGCTTCAAAACATATGGCAGCACGTGGTAAGGAAGCAATTGCACGACCATGAGAACAAGCATCAAGCCTTCAATTTTGTTCCAAGCAACTGGAGAAAGAAGATGAGTTGGTCTCCCGAGCTGCATCGTATGTTTGTTAATGCAGTTCAACAGGTAGGAATCGATTCGGCACGGCCGCAACATATACTGGAAATTATGAACGTAGAGGGACTCACTAAAGCAAATGTTTCGAGTCATCTTCAGAAGTACAGAAAAAGGGTGAGAGAACACAATGCAGCTCAGAATCAAGAAAACCAAGGCGGGACTGATCCAAGCCTGAATGTCGAGTCTCCTCGCCACCATAAGTTCCGCGGGTTAGCATGGGGCGAGCCACTTCCTATCATCAACCAAGCCAGTAGCCGTGCCATCAATCCTCCAGGCGTTAATCAAAGTATCCCCCAGAATCACCCTAATGCTCTTCAAGAGTATAGACCGCAGGGGCAGTGTATTCAGACTCCTTGGTCTGAGCACCAACCCGTGGCTAGAATTCATCCCATGATCAGCGCGCCTGCGCAGCCAGAGAATTAGACAAGAAATTATCCTAAGCACTTCCACTTCTTTAATCCTCGAATGGAAGGAGTTTTTGGCAGCAGGACAGTTGGTGATCCCCATACTTTCTCGAGTAATGATGAAGGCTCCAGCACGAGAAGTCAAATTGCTCATGGCGAGGACAGAATGAGAAATCTACCGCCAGCATTTGCCAACAACAATGCCCAATTCGAGCATCAATTGCTGGAAGGTTCAAGAGATTACCCAGATGATGAGCTTACTGCCCTGGTCAACCAGTTTGGGGTTGACAGACGTCCCAAGCCGCGATCAGGAGCCAGTGAGTAGGGACTCTCAAACATCGATCATCCACACCCGAACCAACACGAGACTAGCTGATTATCGAAGAGCCACAGGAGATGCAGAACTGACCTTGAATAAGTGCACATTTTATTTCATGCTTAATTCCCCTGCGTATGATATTTTCCAGCTTTCTAGGTGTCTCGATTTAATTCAGGGACAAGGGGGCAATTTATTTATTTTTTTTTTATCCCGTCGAATGCGTGAATCCCTTTTTATGCTAGATTTAGGGCGGATCAATTTGTGGTAACGTCGCTGACTGCCATAATGAGAAATGTTGAATGGCCTCACGTAGGGAAATTTCAAGCGAAATGCCCAGGCGAGCTCGAAGACGGGTAATTGTGTGTCGTTCCAATTTACCCTCAATCGTTGCAAAATGCTAAATTGGATTTGTTCCATTCTCACCCAGGGAATCGCAAAGTGCCTCAAGAGTGTCGCAAAATGAAATGACCCAATGGAACGCGATAGGACTCATTTGCCTCGAAGGTAACCTTCAAATTAAAGGAGCCCTCCGGTCCACGGACCCGATGGCATAGAAAATGATGATGGTCCAAGGCAACCCGAAAGAAAATAAGGCCCAACTAAGCAAAGCACTTACGTGGCAAGCTCAAAGTGAAGGGCAACTCGGGACATACAATTCAATCCAGTCCAAATGAAGGAACTTCCTCAATTCAAATTCAATAGAAGTACACACAAGGGTAAAACAATATCGTTCCAATTTTTCTAGAATATGAAGAACATATACTGCCGCATTCTCTTTCATTTTTGCAGGGGAAGTCTCTACTGGCCAGATTTTTCTGTCTAACATTCCCTATCAGTATCACCTCCGCTACTCGTCTCCAATCTCCAGCCAAGCAAATCCGACGTCTCTACGGCAAAGCTAAACGGGACGCCACTACTTTGAAAAAGAAAAGATAAAAAATAAGCTGAGTGGGAGACAAAGACATTTTCGGCAGAAAAGAGATACGACTCGTCTTTATTGAAGAACTCGCCAGCAAATTGACGGTGGAGACAACAACAAGGGGCCCTATCACGAAAAGATGGAAGGAGACGAGCCGAGCAAGAGACACGATAAGAAAAGAGGATTGAGAAAGGCCGGACCCTTGGAAGAAGCAATACAGTTGCTAAACCCACGTTTAATTTTAAAAGAGACGCCATGCTCGGAAGAGGGTCTTAAGGCATAGGCAATCGCTCAGAAAAATTCAAAGATAGTGAAAACACCGGAAGCGAGTAGCAAATCTTGAGAAATCATCAACCAAATCAAAGATGTCTCAACCCAATACTCCCGAGAGCTATCATTGCCTGCTGAATATGGGAGAGGAAGAGTTCGAAGCCATGTTTGGGATCGAGCCTATGGAGCCTGGCTCTTCCGCCGACGACGTCCAAAATCTCAGTAAAGATAAGGACAATAACGGTAAGGGTCAAAAGAAGCGTTACCGTCGCCATACTAAGGAGCAGGTACAAAGGCTTGAGGATTTCTTCAGAACATGCCCTATGCCAGACGGCAAACAGAAAATGGAACTGAGTCAAGAGTTAGGACTTGAACCTTTGCAAATCAAGTTCTGGTTTCAAAATAGGCGAACCCGAATGAAGGCTCGTCATGAGCACAACGAAGCCGAGTTTCTAAGAGTTGAAAATGAAAACCTCCGAGCGGAAAACAAGATATATAAAGAGACTTTTGACTCCGCCACCTGCCCCAACTGCAATAGCCTCCTCCTCACCCTCGATGAAATGCATGATCTGAGGATCGAAAATGCACGTTTAAGAGGTGAGTTAGACCAGTTTATAACAGGATCGAGTTCTGTTGGAGGAGGGTACAAAAGGACCAATGATACTGGATCAGCATCAATACCTCCCGAGGAAGAAGGGACAGATCACCACCAAGCGGACATTGACGATGATCTTTTCGCCATAATCAACCAGTTTGATATCGGTAAAGCATTGGGACTGTGATGCACTTGTTCAGCCAGTGACCACGAGACCTTCAATATGGCCGATGCATACCTAATTTGGGATGAAGCCAGCTGATCATGGGAGAGCCTGCAGAGGAAGCGGAACTAATCCTGAATGAGTGAATGTGTTTTATTTCTTTGCGTGATGTGTTTTTCTGCTTTTGTGAATGTGTAAAAGCAAGGAGTAATAATCCGACTTCCCCCTATTAAATGCTCGAATCCGCCACCTCACCAACCTCGCGACGAATTGATGGCGAGTGAAAATCTGCATAAACCTGAAGGGTAACTCCGTATCGTTTCAATTTACCCTCAGTTGCTCCAAGTTTTAAAATTAAGCCCCTTCTATTCTCAGGAAATTGCAAATCGACCCGAGAACGCAATCATATCCGAATACAGGTTGGATAAAATTTGGGGGCAAATCAACTCATGGGCATTACCACGGGATAGACAGCTTCGGACAAAGGAAAGTACAAGCGAAAGACGCGAACAATCTCAAAAATGGGTAATTCTGTATCGTTCTAATGTGCACATAATCATCTCAAGTCTTGAATTGTCTTATTCCATTCTTAACAGGGATTGCAAATTACCTCGAGAAATACCGTAACATGGCCCAAGGTGATACAACAGGGCTGCGTTATCCCCAAGGATTAACCCTTGAAAAGAAAGCCCCATGGACACCTACGGTCCAATGGACCGAATGGTATGGGGGATGACAGTAGGTCCGAAATATTCCGAGTTCGATCCCCAAGGGTGGGGAATGTTGTATGTATTATAAATAAATGAAACAACTTTTTGTGCATTTCTTTTTTTACAAACAGGAATACTCGACGAGTAATATCAAAGTCAGTATTTTACCATAGTCTTCCCATAATGGTGAGGCGCCCAACAAAAGTCGAGGAAAATTCAATCCAACAAAACTGGTAAAAGACTCGTGCAAGACATTCAAGATGAAGGGTAAATCAGTATCGTTTTCAATTTATCCCTTTTAATACTGGCTGATATGTCTCTTTTTCTTTTTACAGGAAATATTTACACTAACATTTAACATGTTGAAGGAGACAAATCCAAAAGAAAATTATGATCATCTGACAAGATCTATTCCGGTAAAAAATGGGGCAAATTGATCACAAGCTCTGAAGCGAAAAAGCAAATATGTCTTCCTTATCTCGTTTGATTTCAAGAATAATTTCTCTGCTTTTTACAGGGGCATTCAACCGCTAAACCGTGGCGGTCGCTGTCATTAAACAAACCGAAATGCTCCCTCACCCATATGCTTCATCACGTAGAGACAAAGTTTGAGACGAACCACCCCTCGACATAAGGAGTAGGCTTCCCAATTTGTTCGGTCCGCCCACATACCAGGGGCAATTCAAATCCGCCCATATTTGCACATTATATAAACACACGTAATGCTAAAAAATTGTCACATCCGCATTGTGCTTACACAGTTCATGAATTATGTATGACTATTCCGTGTGTTTAACTTACCAACTCCAACTTAGAGCATAAACTGCACAGGAGACATCAAATGTGCAGAATGGGGCATGACAGGATGAGGAAAGGCAAACCATTTCCACGCAAGTCTAACATTTTAATTTACAGATAAACAGCCTTTCCCCAGAGTGAGAGAAGGCCCTTTCGGATTGAAGTCCCCCATTCAGATTACATTCGAGGCGTTCATACTATGAGAACCTCCTTAAACAGAATTGGTAATGCAAGCTTGACAGAATAGTTTTGCATGATCCATATTTGGATTGATTGCATCATGACTTATTACACAGACTACTTCTAATCATTGCCGACTTGGTTGAATAGTTTTACATGAACCGATTAACTCATTGATGAAAATGCTTGCACATGTTACCTCTGATACTGCCTGACAGGCAACACATTCCCAATGTTCAAACTACCTTCCAAAGTCTTGAAATTCATTCAGCGATTATTGAATGAACAAGCCTGGTTGTCGAGAAGCCACCAAGCATTTCTTCCAAATTCTCAGGTAAGTATATCTTCAACCTGAATCTTTCAAGAGAATGAATTCTGACGGTTGTTGGGGTACTCGAATCTATTGCGGTACATACAGGTATCCACCTTCTTCAATAAAGCATGATTTGTCTCAAGGACAGAAATGTTCGAGACCTTTTGATCTCTGCCTCTTTGGTTTATTCCTAAAGCGACAGGATAATATAATTTGGGTTTGAGCTTCTGCAGGATTCCTGATCTTTCCAGATTCCAGAATGGCACCCTTTGAGGTACACCAAGTCCTTCTTACAGGCAAAATAAGTCCTTCTTACAGGCAAACCAAGTCCTTCTTACAGGCAAATCAAGTCCTTCTTATAGGCACAAAGTCCTTCTTACAGGCAAATCAAGTCCTTCTTACAGGCAAAACAAGTCCTTCTTACAGGCACAAAGTCCTTCTTACAGGCAAATCAAGTCCTTCTTACAGGCAAATCAAGTCCTTCTTACAGGCAAAACAAGTCCTTCTTACAAGCAAAACAAGTCCTTCTTACAGGCACAAAGTCCTTCTTACAGGCAAATCAAGTCCTTCTTACAGGCAAATCAAGTCCTTCTTACAGGCATAAAGTCCTTCTTATAGGCAAACCAAGTTCTTCTTATAGGCAAACCAAGTTCTTCTTACAGGCACCAAGTCCTTCTTACAGGCAAACCAAGTCCTTCTTACAGGCAAAACAAGTCCTTCTTACAGGCACAAAGTCCTTCTTACAGGCAAATCAAGTCCTTCTTACAGGCAAAACAAGTCCTTCTTACAGGCAAAACAAGTCCTTCTTACAGGCAAATCAAGTCCTTCTTACAGGCATAAAGTCCTTCTTATAGGCAAACCAAGTTCTTCTTACAGGCACCAAGTCCTTCTTACAGGCATAAAGTCCTTCTTACAGGCAAACCAAGTCCTTCTTACAGGCAAACCAAGTCCTTCTTATAGGCAAACTAAGTCCTTCTTACAGGCAAACCAAGTCCTTCTTACAGGCAAACCAAGTCCTTCTTACAGGCACAAAGTCCTTCTTACAGGCAAATCAAGTCCTTCTTACAGGCACAAAGTCCTTCTTACAGGCAAATCAAGTCCTTCTTACAGGCACAAAGTCCTTCTTACAGGCATAAAGTCCTTCTTACAGGCAAACAAAGTCCTTCTTACAGGCAAATCAAGTCCTTCTTACAGGCACAAAGTTCTTCTTACAGGCAAAGCACCAAGTCCTTTTTACTGGTACCAAGTCCTTTCTACAGGCACCAAGTCCTTCTTACAGGTATCTCCACGTGGTGACCTACCATACGGGTCAAATCTCAATCAAAATTTAATCAGTAGAATCCTTTTATTAGGAATCTACCATGGTACGACCCACCATACGGGTCAAATGGTATGACCCACCATACGGGTCAAATTTTAATTCAATTTTTAATCAGTAGAATCCTTTTATTAGGAATCTACCATGGGTTGATCCACCATACGGGTTCAAGTTCAACCACCCTAAAGTTTTTTTTTATATATAACGAATCCTTAGGTTCTCATTTCATTTTCAGTGGAACAATCATGTCACGACTCTTTTTATTTACTTGTATTGAGTCGATAAGAATCCAGGTGTCATCTCGTCTTTGAAATGAACCTCTACCGAGCTTCCTTTCAAAGAGGGGCAGCTGTTGACACCTGATTTTTAATCATTTTTTTTTATTGCTAAAGTAATAAAAAATCCATAAAAATTCATAAAATTGAAAAATCAACTTTGGGGACCTTAGCCAAGCCTAGGGAACCAATTTTGACCAAAAAACGATTTTTCATATTTTCAGTATTTTTACGTATTTTTTATTTATTTATTTTCGAAAATTAATAGAAAATCCATAAAAATTCATAAAATTGAAAAATCAACTTTGGGAACCTTAGCCAAGCCTAGGGAACGAATTTTGACCAAAAAATAATTTTTCATATTATATATATTTTAATTTTTTTAAAAAAAAATACAAAAATATTTGAAAATTTTGGAAAAATAACATTTGAGGCCAAAAAATACACAAAGATAGTTAATATTTTTATTTTAAATCTATTTTCATATTGGCCATCGCAAATTCAGAAAAATCCAATTCGAGTCACGTGTTCCTTCACGAGTATAATCTCGAATCGGGCCTAAAAAAATTTAATTTGAGTCAACTTATTTTTAACTTTCACTTTTTATGATTTGTGACATTGTCTTCTAATATTTTAAATTTTCATCTTGGCCCAATTATACCCAGAATGACTTAATTTTGCAAAAGGGCTTTAATTAAATTATGCATTATTTTCAGCGACAAGAAATGAGCTTAAATTTGACATGTGGTAAATTTTGGTGTTTCAAAAATTGTGAGGAGATTTGGACTTAAAGAAATATATTTTTTTCAGGGACTGAATTGTAAATACTTAAAATTCAAGGACTATAGTGCAAATACCTAACTCTTGAAGGATTATTTTACAAATAATAAAAAGAAGAGTTAGTGGTTAAATTAGAATAGAGAAGGGAAGATGAAGAAGAGGAGATGAAGAAGAGAAGTTGGAGAAGAATGGATGGAGAAAATAAGATAAGAATAGAGAAGGGAAGATGGAGATGAAGAAGAGTTAGTAGAGAAATTAGAATGGAAGATAAGAATAGAGAAGGGAAGATGGAGATTAAGAAGAGTTAGTGGAGAAATTAGAATGGGAGATAAATATGGAGAAGGGAAGATGAAGATGAAGAAGAGTTAGTGGAGAGATTAGAATGTGAGATAGAGATGGAGAATGGAAGATGAAAATGAAGAAGAGTTAGTGGAGAAATTAGAATGGGAGATAGAATTAGTGGAAAAATTAGAATGGGAGATAGATGAGTAGGTTATAAAAGGAGGAAGAAGTGAGCTTGAGAGAGGATTCTTGAGAGAGAAAATTTGAAGTGTTTGAGAGAATTTTTTAGAGAGAAAATTTGAAGTGTTTGGGGGAGATTTTTTTGGAGAGAAAATTTGAAGTGTTTGAGAGGATTCTTGAGAGAGAAAATTTGAAGTGTTTGAGAGAATTTTTTGGAGAGAAAATTTTGGATGTTTGAGAGAGTTTTGGGAGATTGAAGAAAATTTTGAGAGAAAGAAAATACCAAAAGAGAGAGAATTTTGAAGATGATGGGAGTTTAAAGCTAGGGGTTATCATCACAAATTCCTTCATCGATCAATATAAATCAAGAGTTCATCCTCGTCAACGAGCAAACAAATTCAAGCTAAGTGTTTTTATTTATTCATTTATTTATGGTTTTACTCGCAAATTAGCACAAATTGTATACACTTTCTCCATCTCCTTTTTCTTCCATATTTTATGCCCAGACAAGCTCCTAAGCTGTCCACCGATTTCTCAACTGATCTGTGACTAAAAGTCCCTCTTAATTCAAAAGAAACTCTCTATATTGGGAACATAGAGAGCGAAAATCAATTATAGAAATCCCTCCCAAAAAAATGGGAGATAAGTACTCTTTCTACTCTTCTGGTTTTAGATGCAGATTAGCACATATTTTGTATACTAACACTTCGCTCTATTTTATGTCAGGAAGCCGCAGCTCTATATCAATGGTCAATCCTATGGAAGCACAAAATCGGCTTGGAGGAGTCCTCAAGCGCGCACAAATTTCAAATTGTTGAATCAATTCGTTGTATTTCATTTTAAAAAATTCATACCCCAAAATGGAGAGGACAAAGTCCATCCGCAATTTAAATACATGCACCATAAATCCCAAAGGGAAGAGCCAAGCCAATGCTTAGCCTCCCATTGGAGGTTTTTACTTATAGTAGTTAAATACCTGCAACTTAAATACCTGCACCTTAAATCCCAAAGGGAAGAGCCAAGCCAATGCTTAGCCTCCCATTGGAGGTTTTTACTTACAGTAGTTAAATACCTGCACCTTAAATCCCAAAGGGAAGAGCCAAGCCAATGCTTAGCCTCCCATTGGAGGTTTTTACTTACAGTAGTTAAATACCTGCAACTTAAATACCTGTACCTTAAATCCCAAAGGGAAGAGCCAAGCCAATGCTTAGCCTCCCATTGGAGGTTTTTACTTACAGTAGTTAAATACCTGCAACTTAAATACCTGTACCTTAAATCCCAAAGGGAAGAGCCAAGCCAATGCTTAGCCTCCCATTGGAGGTTTTTACTTACATTAGTTTAAATACTTGCAACTTAAATACCTGTACCTTAAATCCCAAAGGGAAGAGCCAAATAGTCTCACTTGTGTCGAAAACACAAACGGGAGGGGGCTGCTCTCACTTGTGTTTTTTTTCCCCTTATGTTTTTGTTTTTTCAATTTTTACTTTAATTAAAAAATTAGTAAAAGATTGATTGAAATATTTAGTCGGGTGGTCAGTTGGTGAGGTAAGACCCTTATTTGAAATGATTATGATTACTTCAAACTCTTATTTGAGACGATGAGTGCACTTCATACCCTTACTTAAAACAAAGTCAACTCGTGTCCTTATTTAAAAGAAATGTAGACACTTTGGACCATTTTTTGAAATTTCCCATAGATTAATTATGCAATGCCCCCTTTCTCAATTAAAAAAAAGGAAAATTTTCCAAATAAGGACCTCTAGTGTCATTATTTTCTTAATTAAGGAGTATGTAGTGGATTGATTTTCTCAAATAAAAACATGAAATGCTTTCTTTGTTTCAAAAAGGGATCGAACTAAAGTCATTTTTTTTTTCACATTTTCCCCATAAAAATCTAAAAAAAGAATATCATCCCTTGTTGAAAATTCTTCAAAATAGTATTGTCAATGCGGCATCTTAGACTGAAATTAACATCAAATTGTTACGATCACATTGCAATTAAAGAGCCGTTGTTTGTGTGTGATGAAAGGGTCTCCACTATTGGTAAGGCAAACATACTTTCTTAACTAAAAGAAAGATTAATTTAGCGGCTCTTTTCAAAAGGCGTGAATGCAAATAAGAGTATCTTCTAAGCAAGTTTCGTGGTCAAGTGATCTTCATAATAGAAAAGACATGTGGTGATAATCGTACATTGTGTTGGAGAGATCATAATAAATCACAGAAGTGTGCCGTTTACCAAGAGTAAAATATTCAACGGAGGAAGCTGTTTCTGTATAAGGAGGGCTGAATTGTTGCAAGCTCTTACATGCTAGCGAAATCTTGATATCGCATGTCGAAATCTTTTGTTCGTCAATAAAGGAGGGAATTGTTACCTTATTGCATAGATAACCTAAAGTTCGGGTCTTAAATCAAACTCCTACGTAATTAATTATTTAATTGTACGTTTGTTCATTGCCGGAAAAGCAACGCCCGACCTTTCTCTTTTTCTCCACTTGTATGAGAATGACATTTACAATCATTACTTGTTTTAATAACCACACTGTTACCAACTAAGCACCAAATTCAAGGCTATATGCTTCAATTTTTTTTTGTTGGGTCTAAGACTCCATGCTTCAATTCAATCGAGAAAATTGCACCCCTAGTCCAAACTTTTCAATTGCTTCATTCAAATCTTAAAATATTTATCTAAACGTATAATTGAGTCATAAATATTTTAATTTATTTAATTAGGTCCTCAAACTTCATCGAAAAGTGCAATTAAATCCAACAGCTATATTGGGGAGACAACTTAAGACTACCATCTCATTACAATCGTTGATATAGACTCAATTTAATGGCTAAGATTGCATTTCTGCATCTACTCAACTATCGATATTAAATAATAAAATTCTAGAGTATGGGATAATTACTGTAACGCCCACCCTTGAGAATATTCTAGAAAACCTAGAGAAAACCTGGATGTCAAGACACTGCAAATCTTAAGGTCCTTCTTGATCATGTAATCCACTAGTTGCATTACGAAAATCTCAGTCCGTGATAGAAGGCTCCATTCTTAGTGTTTATTGCGACTTCATGGATAAGATTTGTGCAAAAGATCTAGGAGAGGATGCTTTGTATTGCTCTTTCGTTGGATGATCCAAATGAGGAGAGAGCGTCTCTATTTATACTAGATGACCTCTCATTACAACCGTTGATCTAGACTTGATCTAATGATTAAGACCGCATCTCCTCATGTGCTCAATTACGGATATTAAATAAGAAAGTTCTAGAGCTCTGGACAATCATCATATCGCCTGCCCTTGAGAATATTTGAGAGAGCCTAAAGAAAACTCCGGGATGTCGAGACACTTCAAGTCTTGAGGTTCTTTTCGATCATGCGATCGACTAGTTGCGTCACGAAAACCTCCGTCCGTGACAGAAGGCTCCATCGCCGGTGTTTGCCGCGACTTCTCGAGCAGGATTGTGGATGGATTCGCTAAATCGGCGAGGGCAAGCTCGGTTACGAACGTTGAAAACCTTGCTTACCTTAAAACTCTGGAGCTTCGTTATGCACGAAGGGAAGAAGACAAAGTGAGGTATTTGCAGGACTCCGGCAACTTGACTTAGATTTGTTGTCCTTTCGGCTTAGATATTGGGCTCCATGGGATGCCACTTCGCCTGTCACTGGATGTACCTTCCTGGCCCATTTACTGAATGTTAAGGGCCCAAATGTGCAAATCTCTGCCCTCCGATTGGGTTTTTAAACACTCCCGAAACCTCTTGAAATCTTGTGTGTGCCGAAATCACGTTTTAGTAGTCATTAAGCTCATCCTTGATGAAATGAAGCGACTTTCTTCCTATAGAAAAAAAAAAGAAAAAAGAAGAAAAGAACAAAGGCAGCCTGGTATAAGGTTGCTCCATCAATGAAAACTTGTCCCCAAGTGTTCTTTGCGAATTAGACGACATAACCCTCCTAGCAGAATGACGGTAAAATTTTCGATTTATTCGATTGAGCCGTCAAATTTCATTAACAAATGCGATTAAATCCAAAACCGATATTGGAAAGGCAATTTAAAGCTGCCACATATACACTTTTTGAGGGGTGGGGATGATGGTCTTGGTACTTTTCATTCGAAGAACTAATTTTTCAAATGGTCATAGACCACCATCAAATTGTCATATTTCGTTGAGAAAGAGAATTAAGGTGACCGCCACACCAGTTGGAGTTAACAATGCCAAAGGCGGCATTATTGAGAATCGACGTGGTGTCGAACTATACGAATTAAATCCATCCGTGATTTCTTTATTCTTTTTCTTCTTTTTACATAATTCGAAATTTCGTCGAGACATTTTTCGGGTCTATAATGTTGGAGTCGACGCCGGTGTACAAAATCCACCGCCGTCGAACTTGCTCGAGGCGGGAGGGTCCGTCGGCCGGTGAGCACCCTGACACGTGCCGTGCCGTGGGAGCGTCCATGGATGTCTCCATCTGTCGCCACTTGTATGGGGACAGCTAACGAAAAAATATCTCGTCTCCTTTGTGAGATTATGAAATAAATTAAGCAAAAAATATCGCAAATCTCTCTCTCTCTCTCTCTCTCTCTCTCTCTCTCTCTCTCTCTCGTGTCCTCAAGACCTAATGCACACAACGAAAGCGATCATTGGAGACGATGCCCTTTCTCGAACGCCGAGACCGGCTATTGTCGGTTAAAGCCCCCGTCTTTTTCAGGATTCCCCCACCCGGAGTTACCGGCTGTTCCCGGTTGCTCCTTTTGTTAGCCCCCTTCTTCGCACATCAGCTTCACCCCCACCTCGTCTCAGCCCCGTCCCCTGTTTTTGTCCCCTGTTGAGAGCGCTGTGATCCCACGGGAAAAGATGATATTCCCCGTTTGATTCTCTGTTCAAGTTCGACCTTTTTTTTTTTTTGCCCTAGAAAGTCGCTGCCTCCCCAGCTTCCGTTTCTCGAAGGTAATTCGATTGTCGTTTCCTCTCGTTTCGCTCGATTTCAAGACTGTAGCTTGTTCGATTATTTTTTTCGTAAATTTCGAGAAATCGTAGGATATTAGGTGCGTTTGATTTCATTATACCGTTTTATGAATCGCCGTGGGTTTGATGTTTCTCGGACTGTCAATCCGTAACTCTCGTGGACGGTCGAAATACGACGAGGGTATAGCTCTTGAAATTGCCGATGATGCAAGAATTGCTTCCATTTTTGTATAGATGAAGAACCTCGAGTTTGCAGTTTCTCCCTTGCGTTAAATGGGTTCTCTTTTTTTTCTTTCTTTTTGGCTGGCTGGAAAAAGCTGGGTATTTATTTCAGTTCCTCGTAATCTAGTTAGTTGTCGGTCAATATCCTAGGTCTTCCTGGCTTTGCCGCACTCTGCGTGCGACCACTCGTGCTTTACCAATTCCGATGGCATGCTACTTCTGCTTGATTGCTTATCAAAGTGAAAATTTTTGCAACTTTTGGATTTTGTTCATACTGGGTCCGCCTAAATTCACGTCTGAAAATGGTATATGCGTCCTTATTATTATTTTTTTTTGGGCTTTTGGTCTTGCAGCTTTGGACAAGGAAGAACTTGTAGCTTGGTAATGAAGACTACAAAGGGCAAGGCCCAGGCCAGGAGCTCAAGGGAAGCCCTGAAGCCTGCTGATGACAGGTTATACTGTTGCTGCTTCGGATTCGGAAACTTTTATTAGTGTCTGATCAATTTCCCGTAGTAAGATTGTAGAGTACTTAAACGGCTGGCCTTATCCGGGCAACTGCCTGACTTAGCCTTGTCTAGTGTATAATGTGTATATAGCAGTTACAAGAATTGTGTTTAGTGGGGTACTGATAGCCCATACTTCTCTGTTCTTTTCAGAGTGGTTGGAAAGAGAAAGGCAGCAGCTAGGCCCGATAGCAAGCGCAAAGCTAAGAAGGAAAAGAAGGCCAAGAAAGATCCTAATAAACCGAAGAGGCCTCCCAGTGCTTTCTTTGTTTTTCTGTATGTATCTTCTTATCCTCCTCTTTTCTTGGTTTGTTTTTATTTGTGCATGGGGGTGGGTGTGTGCTTGTGTCTGCATTTGCTTGCACGATGTAGAAGTTAGTCGGTTCTTTAGCTTTGCAATGTATCTCTTATGTATCATGCGTTGTTGCAGAGAGGAGTTCAGGAAAACTTTCAAGAAGGAGAATCCCAACATAAAGGCTGTATCAGCTGTAAGCACGTTATCTCTTGCTATGTGCTGGTCAGCCATCCATTTGGTGATTGAAATATGGAGGAAATTGATTTGCTAACTGAAATGTTTGAATGAAGGTCGGGAAAGCTGGAGGAGAGAAGTGGAAATCCTTGTCTCAGGCGGTAAGCATAACATTTTCCAGATGCCTGTATTAACACTTGATGTCAGCAGGATGTTTGCTACTGCAAATATGTGTATGCTCTGTGTTGTAGTCTCGGGAGGTGGTGCGGTAGTGTTAACTGCTGTAATTTAGTACCAATTGCTTATTTCAAAGGGCTTTTGGGGCCAATGATCCATGCCCTGTCTTCATCTTTTCTTTTTCCTTTTATGTTTTTTTTTTGGGGGGGGGGGGTTGGGGTTGGGGTTGGGGTTGTCGTTGGCCTTTTCGCCTTTATGAATTTGGTTTATATCTAGATGCTTTCAATTTTCTAATTCCAGTTTTCTTGCATCTTTTAAAGGACAAAGCCCCATATGAAGCCAAGGCTGCAAAGAAGAAGGTCGAGTATGAAAAGCAGATGAATGCCTACAACAAGAAGCAGGTAAACCATCTTGCAATCCTGATGGGAACAAGTGTTTTTCTGTTGGTATTTACCAGCTATTAAACACCTTTATCTACACATGGTGATAGGAGAGCGTGGATGACGATGGTGACGAGGAATCGGAGAGGTCCAAATCCGAAGTGAATGATGAAGATGAAGCTAGTGCAGAGGTCTCTTTTAATTTGTGGTTATGATTTCCTGCGTTATTTTTATTCCTTGATACTACCATGGCATGGTTTTCAAGATGATTAAGTGATCATCTTCCTTCTTCATCTCGGGGGTGACACTTTGCTTGCACGGCATATTTCAAATTTGCCTTTCACTACTATTCAGTGGTTGATATTAGGCGTACGCTTTTACTTTTAGGATCAACTTCTTCATGGCAAGGTCTGATACATGTGCCTTTCCATATGCTAGTACTAGGCAAAGAATGCCACGCTGGAGAAAAAAGTGTCAAGAGAAAGAAGTAACATTGCATTTGAGTGGGAGAAACTTTAAACTGCAGAAAAGAAAATTTTGGGGAAATTTTTTGGTGCATCATGAAACTGTTTTTGAGATCATATTGCTTTTACATGATTATTATAATCCTGAACAGGATGTACAATAAATAGAGAATATCACAGGCATTAGCAGACAATTTTGCATCTTGTCTGTTGCATTGGCTGTGGATTTTTCCACCTCCTATATAATTGTTTTGGGCTATAGGAAGGTCAAGAGGACGAGGAAGAAGAGGAGGACGACGACGACGATGAGGACGACTGAAGAAGGATGTTGTGGAACTCCCTGGTTGAATAGGTCCATCTTGTGGTCAATTCTGGACTATAGGTATACGATGCGTCGAGCTCGCATATGGCACTTCTGGTTCCGGAGTCTGAAGTCTGTTTTTTCTTCTTTTTTAGCTATGGCCAGATTCTTATGGCTTGTTGTATAACATGTTCTGGTCCACAGAAAGTGCTTGTTGTTGTTACCCAAGTAACATAATCTATCTTATGTCTCTGCTGCTTGGTGTCTAGATTTTTGTTGCATATAAGGCTTGGTTGGCTAGTTTCATGACCATGCATGTGCAAGGGCTGGCAAATTTTGCCTTTCTATTTTCTGCCTTTTGTATTGTAGAGTAGTGCTTTTTGGAGTTGAAGCAACTCGATTCCGATGATGAAGGCTGGCCGGATCGTTAGTCCGTTCGGGATCGTTGGATGCCCATGGGAGGCCATATTTGCACGTTTAGTAAGACTCGCGTGAAAACAGTCCTCTATTCTCTATAGAAATCCATCTCTCTTTGCTGCTCTTAACTTACGTTCATACAGATCGTTTCTCTATAATGTTGGAGGAAGATATCTTATGCGAGTTTGTTTTGTTATTCCTGAGGTTAATGAGTAGAACATTACCTTCTCTCTCTTCCCCCCCTCTCCCTCTCTCTCCCCCTGTTTAAGCGGATCAAACTGTTTTAATGGATAGTAAAGGAAGATAATGAAAATATATTTTTTTATTTTTTTAGTTCTGTAAGCGACATGAGTAATCACTTTCAGAAAAATATTCTTGAAATCGTTTATTTTTAGTGAAATAAATAAATCTCGTAAGATATGGGAAAAGAATTTCAACCTTACTGAAAATCCCCTGATGAGCAAAGAAAATAGCTGAAAAACCTCGATGCTACGGATCTCTGCTCCTGCATTTTCCGTAGTTCTCCTGTAGACAACAGAGAGCTATAAGCTCGCTGCCTGAACATTCCTCATTTTGAGTAGAAGATTATCATCTCAGTGCACCAAAGAAGCCTCTGGGCTTTACACTTTCATTTAAAAGAATATGAATACACAAACAACAAGTTATATTGATCATACATCTATATACAATTCTAAATGGGTTGCAACTAGCAATGTGATGAATAAACATATGCACAGTAATGTATTATCTACAAACCCAATCTATGTCCAAGTGCCACCTCCACCGGAAAAATCATCAGAGAGGATCGTAGGAGACATGCCCAGGATCTGGGACTATCAGAGGAAGCTTCTCCACGCACATAACCAGTCTCATCATGTTCTCTCTGGCGATGGAGTTTAGGTCAATGATCTCGACGCTGGACATATATATCCATAGGTCACCAGAGTCGACTCTCTTGAGACTGTCTCGGCAGAATGGGCAGGATTGAGACCTGGTGCGCCTAAAGCAACCAAGCAGATGAAACGTGTATCAACAGAATTAGATACTCGGTTCCAATCAAGCAAATGACATGACCCATCAAGCACTGCCAGCATGACTCAAAATATTTATGTCTTAAAATAGTCTTCAAGATGATGGAGTGATCAAACCGAGATTTGGAATTGATCTTACACATTGACACGGCAAAGAAAGCCACCCAAGACTATTCTATTGTTGGAGAGAACTAGTGCTGAATACATGTGGCGAAACATCTTCCTAATTTCAGTGAGTGATTGTTCTCTAAGACAGGGGATGTGCACATTCAAGCACGCATTTTCCGAGCCGGTCTAAATCACACAGACTCCAAACTATTGTAGTGTCCGTGCACCGGGATGGTAGCAATGCACAGACATTTCTCTTACACATGAAATGACTTACCAATTACGATAACACTTCATGCACATAGAATGATTGCAATGCGGCAGTACGATCTTGCTGCTCATCTCCATGCAAATACCACATTCCTCTTCTCTCTCAATATCAATTTCAGTTAGCTTTCCCTTGTCAAGTTCATCTTTTCTTTTGTACTTGGCGGCACAAACTTCTTTTTGTTTCCTCTCTTCCACGTCAGTTATTCCTCTGTGAAGTTGCAGGAGAGAGGGAAATATCACACCTAGTCATGAAAAGTGAAGGTTGCGAAATCCTCTTTGAGACAGTATTTATGAAATTCCGATAGGACTTAGAAGCGGTATCAAGAGTGAAGGAAAGAGCCAGAACTTCATTCCACTAACCATAGAACTCTTTGATGGTAGCTTTCCTTTCATGAATAGACACGGTGGTCTTGCCATCTACATAAGCCTGTAGATAATTACCATCAAATCAGCATATCCTAGAACAGAAGAGACGTGCTTTCTTTAAGTCCGTTTCTCCAAAATTTATAACAGGGAGACAGTCACTAATTCATTAAAGAACAAAAGAAACCAAGAAAGTCTACCTTGTAAATGAGAATCCTAAGCAATCCTAAGGTACCGGCGAGGTGGCAATCGGTCCACTGAACAAGAAACAGCAAAAGGCGAGCAGCTGGGCTATAGGATAATCTCATCTGAAGACAGGCACCATCATATGCCTGGGGATAATCTGAAGCTCTGAGGTTTAAAACAAGGAGCAGTACTAGTTAGCTTCTCCAATCGTCAGGATCGGTGTTATAGCAGAGACAAAATTCTCAATAAATTCACCATGCAGCATGTCGATCAATCCAAGAAAAACATGCAGCAAAAGGTGAATTGGTCATGGAGTAATTGAACAGATAATACGATGAGGGGTCAACAATATCTATTTCACTGCAGAACCATTCAGATTAACTCTCGCGCGCGCGCTCAAGCTTTCAATTTCTTGACGACAAGAGTCTCGGTATCTGAATGGGAACTGAAATTTGCCGCGGCGTGGAAGAAGAGAGATCGCAGAACACAGTGCAAGCTTTCACCTCCAATTTCAAGAATCTTAGAGAACCCAAATCAGAAACAAGAGAAACCACCCCCCCCCCCCCACAAAAAAAAAATCACCAAAAGAAAAAGAAAAAGGAACTTGCTTTATAAAATCCCCAAATCTGGAGCAACTACAAGAAGAAGACCCATATCAGGAAGTGAAGAAGAAAGCAGGTTTACAGAGTATTGGCGAACTGAATGTCGGCTTCGAGCGACTTGAGCGAGTCCTTGAACGACTTCCGCATCTTTCTCCCGCTTCCTCTCCACAAATTCCCATTCAACGGCAGAAACGTACACCAAAAGCCAAACCCTCGCGCTAGCAGCAGCACTCCCCGCCCTCCATCATCTCCACCGGCATACCCACGACCGATGAATGGCACGTCGCCCCGAGAAAACGAACAAAAGAAAAACAAAAACCGACAAAGGTGTCGGAAAACAAGGAGAAGACCCTCTCTCTCTCTCTCCCTCTCTCTCTCTCTCTCCCTCTCTCTCTCTCTCGTACGGGCACGAGAGGTGTCAGAGCATTGAGCGAGCGGCGTTTCAGAGAGAGAGAGAGAAAGGGAGAGAGATGGTGGGGGTTACTTGGCTTTCGCTTGGTTCACACGTAACAGTGTCGCTCAGCTCTCACCAGCACTTCATTTATATTTGTCGATTTAGGATTAAATCCAACGAAACGGAGAAGACGGGCATGAAACTCCGAAACTACCCCTGGATCTCCCTCCGGATTCATCTTCGCCCGACCCGGATCGCCCAAGTTTGGGAAAATTTGTAGATTTAACTTTTCATCTTACGTACTGCTTCTTCTGCTTTCTTTCTTGTTTATTTTCTCAAAATCATCTACCTTGCCATTGAACTCTCTATAGATTTTATAGATTTTTTTTTACTTAATTCGAATTTGATTTATTTTAATCAATTAAGAAGCCTGCTCAAACTAGAGACATATTCTCAATGATCTTCACCTTGACTTGACGTTTGAGCCAACTCGTAATGCTTATTATACATTATCAATTCTCCCAACACCCGGATGGTGGTTTAACCATCACAAACTTCTATTAATCTCGAGTTGAGCTTGAACTTGTCTAGAGGAATGAACTAGTTCCGGATTCTCTGCTGCAAGAAACTTCTTTGTAATCATGTCATGTTTGGACATGTTAATTCTAATGCGAAAATTTCGACCACCAATGAATTCTGGCGGAGGAGACGTGGGTGAAAGTGATCGTTGTGGTGTAGTAGCACAGTTGCTATTGCATTGGAGAAAGATATCGAGATGACGTTGAGCATTTATAGAGATTTGAATTGAGATATGTTGATACAAAATGATACCTATATTAAAGGAAAGCAGACCTAATACTAAATTTACAAGTGAGGGGAAGATTGTTGAGATACACGTATGGGTTATGTTAAAAAGTCTCGTATTGGTTAATTGAAGTGGCCAATAATCATTGGGTTAAATTTTGAGCGAGTGTGTGTCCAATTGGATATCTATTTCTTTTTTTTTTTTTTGATCGGAAGGATATCTTGACGAGTTTGGACTTAGGTTGCCTTTTGGCCATCTACCCAAATGAAAGTATTAGACTTTCGATGCGCGCTCCCAACATACCATTGCAATCTAAAATACCGCATACGCACCCGAGTTTTACATTTGACCTTAGAAAATCACTTTGCGCCTTCACATCAATTAGCATCATATCCTCATTTACGAAAATGTCATTCTTTTGACTCTCGCACCAACCTAGAACACTCGAAACCAAGCAAGAAACGAAACCTCTCCGGCCTCTAGCAAGATGCCAAAACGATTTTGTCTTTTTAATATCGGGTTTTGCTCGAAGATATGTTAAAAAAAAAAGGGTATACATGAAAATAGGGATATGTAAGTGATTATCGAGTCAATAGCGAGATGTACTTTTAACACTCTCTCCTAAAGAATTCGATGATCATTTTAGTTTGAAAACCGACGCTAATACCATAAATGAAATAGAAAAACAAAAGGACATTATATAGTTGTCATGGAAGGACCAAGGTGAACTATTTTGAGAAAGTGAGGATCTAATTGTACCATTTTTTTTTTTAATGGGGGGGAAAATCATAAGGAGACAAGAAAGTGGGCCACGGTCTTACTTGAGTATTGTGAGTTGTGTCCATTAACAGAACAAAGGAAGGTAAAGACACCATCTATCTCACGTGACCCGCACGTGATAGTAGTTTGCATCGCGTGTCGGTGGTCGTTAGGCTTTGCATGCTATATTTCGTTGCTTTGCCAATGGCAATTTTGGTCTCCATTTTGTACCGCAAATTTTCGAATTGTCAAAAATAGGAGAATTCTCTCCTACTTCAAAAAAAAAGGGAATTAGTCAATTTTGTTGAAAGACGTCAATTTGCATTTTGTTGTGTTGTTAAGCCAAATTAGGAAAGAGGTTGAATGAATATGATCTCTAACTCCAAAGGCCAGAGGGTCCAATCCTCGCCTATAAGAAAGGAAGAGAAAGAGATGGCCGGTGGTGGTTGGTTGCATTCACCGGCTAGGGGCTGCGCCCACCCTCGGCCACCCCTTGCTCGCTATTTGTAAAGCAACTCCACGCCCATATATAGCTCTGTCTTGCTCGCTCGCCCACCCATGTGTCGATTGATTCGGCAGCATTTGATTGAGCATGGGGAACCACCGAACCTGCATCAGTGAAAAGATATTCCATGCGATGATCACATCATATGATAGCAACACGTGGCGTAACGAGTTAATCGGAGCAGAGGACGGTTCCAAACATTTAAGTATGGTCGCATAGGATGACGAGCGTATCACTCGAGTAGAGTGATTGGCCGTTCACATCATGTTGATATTGCGATCGCTGATAAAATACATTTTCGTACACCGCCCTTCTTTCCCTCTCTCCTTTTGTCTTTATTTCGATCCTAGATTGGTTTTAGCATCGTGCAACAAAATTTAAAGCGCAGAAAACATTGGAAAAGGAGTGACATTCACCGATCACAAATCGAGAGTGATTGCACGTAAGCATTGGTTGTGGCATATTTTCAGTGTTTACGGGAACTTACTTGGGCATCCTCTCAATTTTCACAGAATTACTCAGACACCCCTACGTTTTCAAAATTGCGCTCTACCCTCGTCAAAGACCTTTTGGTTTCAAGGAATTAATAAACCGCAAAATAGCTAAAATTAAGACTCCGTTTGTTTCGCAAAAAATGAATGATTTGCAAAATATTTTCCTAAAAATGATCGATTTTTATTGTTAATAAAAACGAGCGAACAGAAATTATTTTTACCTTCAATGATAATATTTAAACATGGGTTGTTGTAGATGATGAAAATTTTTTCGTTAATTCATTATCGTCTTTAAGAAAATATTTTTCAAATAACTTATTTTCTGCGAAAAAAAGCGAAGCCTAAGTTCTTCGGAAGATATCTGGAACGTCGACAATCATCGAGAATTTCACAAAATTCCATTTGACCAACGGATTTGAAATAGGAATTCGAATGTTGCGGCAATTAAAATTTTGTAAATCGATGGAAAAAACCATATATACTTTGGTGTTGATTGATATCTTGGGTCAAATGGCTTTACACTCTGGTGTGAATCGAGTTGAGTCAAGCTGATATAGTGCCGAACTTGAGCTTGACTACAAGTATCGATTCAAAGCTCAAAACTCAACTCAACTCAAGCTCCATAGAATACTCTTTTGCTGCTCGAACTTGGCCCCGATATAAAACTTGACATATATATTGGAGCTCGATTTGATATTGACTAGATTTGAAGTATACTCAACTCAACATATTTAATTCGGAAAAATTGTCCAAAAAATTGTAAGTGATCAATTTAATCTTAAATATTTTAATTGTGCCAATTTAGCCCCAAATCTCTTGAGCTTTGGCCAGGTTAGTCCTAAATCTTTTCACGAATTGTCAATGTAGTTATTCCGACTAATTTTAGCCGTAAATCTTTGGAGGTAGCATACGTTTGCACCTTAAACTTTCGGTCATCATAAATTATCCTCGAAGTTTCGATTCGTTACGGTCGTGAATCCTCCGTTGTGTTTTCAATTGGAAAGTGCAATGCACACGACTTTTCAGGAGCAAAATTGTATTTTGCATCTCTTTTTTTCAAAGGAAATCTCTATTTCGTCATTCGTTTCTGTAAAATGAAAAAACAATAAAATTGGAGAAAATTTTAGATGAAATATCAATATAAAAATTAGTCAATAAAAAATGTGAAAAGGTTGTTAAAACTAGATGAATATATCAGTAGAACTAATTGGACACTTTAAGGGAAAAGACAATGTTAAAGCAAAATGTAAAATGCCTCAATAACAAAAATGTCAAATCACAAAATTGGATACGGAATTATGTACGTCTAAATGATCAATTAATGGAAAAAAGGTTTGTAAAATAAAGAAATATTACCTCAGATTCTATTGTTCTGGAAAAAAAAAAACTATGCAAAATCAAGACAAACATCGACCTAAAACGTTTCCGAAACGATGTGATGGGTACTTCGGAAATTTTACCCTCCCAAACTCATTTTTACAAGACGAATTACCGGAAACTCACTCCAATGGCATAGTTCCGCCCATTTTCGAGAAATTTCGTGCTTCCTATGTTATTGCTCGGAAAAAAATTATGCATAATCAAGCTAAATATCGGCCCAAACGGTTTCCAAAGCGATGCTATAAGTACTACCTTTTCAATTTGTGTTCATCTCTTTCTTAAAATATCTTTCTCGTTCTATTATTATTGGAGTGGCTAAATGTAAGCGGAACAATTCAAATGATTCCATCAAGAAACTTCAAACCTGAGCACCTTTTTTTTTTTAATACTCCAGCAATAAGACAAAATCTATAATATTAAAATCAGAATTAAGAATTAATTCGTACAATCAAAAGCAGATTTAAATTACCCAATTCTTTATTTTTTTATGCTTTTTTATTTATTTACTTATTTATATTTTGTGACAAGGACATGCCAACCGACCAAAAGAGATGATCAGGAAACAAGGATAAACCACTCTGGCTTCTTTTATGGTTTGTGAAGTAACCACTTGCTTGCAGCACCGGCGCGCGCCACTATCTGCTAATTTTTTTTTAATTAAGTGGGATTATCCATATTAAGTACTGAATGCTGTTCTCCTTAGCTTTTATTTTATCAAACTCAAGAACAAAAAAAAAAGAACAAAAAAATAAAATAAAATCGTAGATGATGTTTGATGATCGGCATACGCACAATCGAAAGTTCGAAAGACCTAGAATTCTACAATAAATAGGTTCTAGTTGCACTCGTGTCGAGGTGGCATGACGCAAAAACACGACCCTTTGCTATTAGAAAAAAAATTAAAAATAAAAAAAAATTCACGGTTAAATCGAAATATTTGTGAAATGAGAGGAAATGATACGAATTTGGAAGAATAACGAGTTGGGCTAACTGCCAAGCAACTACCGCCACCATAAAGTTTGACGACGGGGCCTATGAACCAATTATACTAATTCCCGGATGATCCAAGATAGATTATGATTTGGGTTTGTGCAGTTTGATTAGCACACGAATCAAGAAATAAAATATTCGTTGCTTGCCACCGCATTAGTTTGCGTGTTCTCTATGCAAAGAGCGATCATTGGAATTGGGAAGAGATGTTTGTATACAGTTAATTACCCGAAATGTGCATCGTCTTTTTGATCCGCGGTTCTAAATGTTGAGCATGCGGCAATCGTTAGTATCGAAACGAGATTAAATCTCATGCGCGAATAGTAAATCTTCCGAATTTCTGCTCGTTTTGTGGCATTTCACGTCGGAGTTCTATCGAATGGACGTGATTTACACGATCCGGCAACGACGAGGGGATCGGTGTCTCGTTCCGGCTCCTAGCCCGGTGTGGAGAAGGAGATAGGATTGGTCGTAAAATGGCTATGGTGTCGGTTTCGTTAGGTCGTCACTTTTTTAAGGTTGGATTGAAATCACGATCATCGCAGATTGCAAAGTAGTTCTGTCGTCACCCGAATTAGTGAAAAACGAAGCACGATGTGTCGTAGTCTCAGCCTCTGTTGCGTTCGGACTGAGTTTTTGCTGCTTTGCTGTCGAGTAGCATCCATCTGCCGCCAAACCTCAGACAAGGGTCTCCGGCTGCGGTCATTCGCCTGAAGATACCGGCTACCTCAAGCGAGGATTGGGCCCACTGAGACAGTGAACCTTAGGCATTTGGTATAATCCACCAACAAAAGCCCTCTCGCCAGAGGGCCGTGCCGGCATATGACGACAACTCACCTGAGGCCCGGAGGGGCCACTCCCTCAAACGGTGGCGGCCCTTGGATCGTGGCATCAATACATCATAGTCTGCTAGATATTTTACATTACAACCTTATCACTCATTACAAGGGGAAAGGCGGATGACCGTCACATCGGCCCTTGTCCACCGACCGACATGAAATGCACCACTTCACATCAGCTTGCCTAGTGGACTGTATAGAAGGAATGATCAAGCTCAACTATTGAAAAGATTTTACAAATTACAGCAGCTTGGATTAGGCAAGAGCCGCAAAATTTCTGGTTGTGACCATAGAGTCCAAGAAAACCTGCTTAAGTATCGATCGCCAACCCAATGACTCAAAAGTTATGACTTGTTCAAGGGCTTGTTCTGTTCGACCAGCATTTACGGTTATGACTCAGCTTCATATTGCAGATATCTGATCAATCCATCACATTGCAGTTGTCTGATCAATCAAGATTTCCTTTGGAACCTTTAGAGTTATATTGTGTCTATCCCACCCGGCTTCATCCAACTGCTGCAGAAAATCTTCGAACCTCTTTTCCATCTCGGAAAGACTCAACGCTAGCTGATAGTATATATCGGCTGCCTCGTCCCAGTTCTCATGCAGCCAATTAGCTTGCCAAAGACACCGCAACACCGATAAACTTGTAGCTCCAACCTGATTAGAGGAGATCACATTAGAGAAAAAACGACGAAACACATGAAGTTACCTCATATCTGGCCCCATCGCTTAAGTTAGAAAGCCATACCTTAAATGCAATGAAGATCTCAACGTCTTCGTACCTTGGATTTACATTAAGAATGTAGTCCTCCTTTCCATATAGTTTCAAAACTTTGCTTACCTAAGGGGGCAAAAACCAATGAAACTTGACCAAGTTAGGTTAAAATAAGCCGCTTTGTTATTTTAAGAAATCAACAACTTGAGAATTGGGATTGAAGAAGTTAGCTTCACCTGGCCAAGCAAATAATTGGGCACAATCATTTTAGGTTAATGAAAGCTCATCCAAGTACAATAAAGAAAACGGGTATACTTTGCCGATTGAGCAATAATCACCATTTGATTCATCTAAAGTCCCTTCAGAAGCATAACGAAGGATGATAAACTAATTAAAAACTGACTTCTTTGAGCCCAAAAGTGTGACTTCCATGATACTGTATGTGTTCTTCAAATTAGAAAGCCGTATCTCACATTGGCCAAAAGAAGCAAGATAATCATTATTACTCAGCCTAAATATGCAACCCGGTTTGATGGGATGAAAATCAGGACCCCAGCAGGAATTTTATGTCTGAAAGTCCCCTATATACTTGATGTAATAGGAAATAGAATTTCACTATATGAGGCCATCAATTCTGCATACCTGAGAAACAGCCCTCTCACCACTCATCATCTCTTCAAATGACACACCCAAACGTGTGTATGGCTTCAAAAACCTTTGCCAAACTAGAATATTTTCTCTCTCATTGCATTCATCACATCCTAGATCAATTAGGCATAATGATTGATCAACTGAAGAAGAATGAGAATCACAAAAACCTGAAATGTGTATGAACTTACCAGGAACTTTTGAGCTTAACACATGTGATTTTACAAGTATTCGAGCACGCTTGAGATTTATCTGCCAAAGTTACAGTGAAGAAATTAATGATCACAACAATCTACCTGCTACTATTATTCTCCCTCTGTCTAATTCTGTCTAGCCAGCAGAAAGCAGGGTCTTCAAGAAAAGTGGAAGAATAGCATAGAATCTTGAAAGGGTGTATTATCAACACAAATTCAACTATCGTTCCTAGCCTTCTCTTGGTGGTCAAAGACAGGTGTGAACATACCGTATCGAATCTCAACACTGAGAGAGACTGATATCGCAACCAAAGGTGAACAAGTCTCATGCTTGTCCAAGTAAATGCCAAAGACGGATAAGATTTAACAAGACCAGGTGTATCCTGCATCGGTAATTGCAAATCAACATGAAATGATTTTTTCTTGTAAATACATCCCTAGATAAAAGAAATTGGACATCACCATATGACTTACCAATATAAGTATGCCTATAGCTAGACCAAGCAATTGAGCAGCTACTTCCCAAACTTCCTCCTGAAAACATTCTACAAATAGGTCATCAGGAAAAGCAGAAAAGATGGCCTTCACATAAGATCAAAGAGATAATCTAAGACTAGGTTGTTCCTGGCACTTTCTTTTGATTAAATTCCTTCCCAACAAGATTGACAAGTAAGGTTCTAGCCAGTTTGCAAGCTAGCTGCTTCCATTAAACAGGCACCTATTATTTGAGTTATACCAGCATAAGCTTCCAAGTTGACACGTACTACTCGGGAGAATAGAAAACAGCATAATATGGATAATGATGAATTGCCAGTAATATTGCTTTTCATGCTACTACCAAGTAATGCAGAAGAAACTTTGTTCACATGTCAATCAACGACAACAAGAACAGAACCAAAGATGCATCCAACATAGTCATAAAAGCAGTAGGTTAAAGCTCTTTTTTCTAAATCCTTTTTTAGATGCATTACTAAGTGAACTATAACATCATTTCCACAGGAAACAATTACTCCATATCATGCAAATCAGATTGACAATTTGCTCAGTACTTCTACCTGCTTATGACGCTCTAGGAAAAAGCAAAGTGCTGCTTTATAAGGTTTCAGAACACTCTGGTCTTGTCAGGGAGCACAAAAGACAACATGAGTAAGGTTTAACAGAAGACTGAGATTCTCATAAATTATTGGGTTCTGTTCATCCAATCCTCCCTCAGCCCTGCCTAGCCTGATGGTGACAGCCTGCTAGGGTGATCTTAGCACGGGTTAAGAATGGAACAGACAAGGGATTACAATGAAACAACAAGGTCACAATCTCAATTTGCATTATCATATGCACTGACGTTTGCAGCAGCACTGAGGCAGATGTACCTTGGCTGCTACTTCTCCCAGATTTCCAGAGGTTGCAAAATGGTTTTGAATTACACGGAAGGAAGGATCTTTCAACCCTGTAGCAACAGCCTGTACATATGTTGTTTCAGCAATCAATCAAATATTACGTCAACAAGCAGAAAATCTTTAACAGTCGGAGAACCAGTCCAGAAATATCTTTAATATAGATGGAAATATGCAATCGCATTACCCCACAAAATTAACAAAGTGTGGTTAAAGCATGTGGAAAGCCAACACACTTCTTCGTACAGCTGCATGGAAGCCCAGCGTTTTTTTTTTTTAAATCACCTTACGTATTCGTGCACTCTTGCTTTAATCTTAAAGGAGCAGACTTAAGTTGGCATTCCGATTTTTTTTGTTTTTCTGATTTTTAGGAACATCAAGGACCCAGCCCTTACCACCACTAAGAAAAAGCAAGGAAAAGAAAGAACCATCCAAGAGTTCACTAAGCAAGGACAAGAAAAGCCAGCATCCCTTCTCTTCTTCTTCTTCCGCTTAACTTGACTGTTTCAATTAACTTTAGTCTGCTTTGGTTGCATATGTAAGTCCGAAGAGCATGATATTCCACAAAGATGCAATATAAAAAGAAAAATTCCTTTTGTCAATATTTACTCCTTTCCAATCATTTTTACCATCTTTCTTTTGCTTCCAAACTGTCTTCTTCATGCTACTGATATTTTCTTTGGGCTATCCTCGTCAAGATGGCCAATTCAACCCTCTCTAACACTTACACTTAACTCATAGCATTCAAGCTCACAGTCCATTCTATTTCAAGGGCTTTCTTCATTCTGCATATAGAACTCAGCAATCCATTCAATATTCACCGTCAAATATACTCATAACTCGTAGCAAATGAACTATTACCAGATAACTCATGGGTAGCATATCGAATAATGCAAAATGTACAAAAGATTCAGTTCAGTACACCAAAGAAATGTTTTACTGTATGTGGATTAAACATTGAAGAAATACTGGCTACTCAGGAGAAACAATAGTTCAGAACATCTAATCCTTGAAAGCCACTCACCTTCCCTCATCTCTGGCCCCGACTTCTCATAAAATGAGGTTCATTATATGCTGATATGCAAGATAAGGTTCTTTGAATTTGAACCTTATCATGATTTCGTGCCAAAATTCAGTCAATGGAAAAGTATGATTCAAAGCTTATAAACAACATTCAACACTCAAGAGTATTGTGTCTCATCATATCCCACCCAATCTTGGCCATACCTACTTTGGAACATTTCAGATAGGTCACAGGGTATATAAATGGTGCACCGAAGGAATGAAAGCTTATTCACAGCAGAGTAATTAAAGCATAGTGACAGCCCCATGCCTTTTGGAGAGAAATTTGCAGCAAGCTTAAGCTAATTATTTACCTTGGCAAGATTACCGAGAGATGCGAGCGGTAAGAAATAGGCAGGATACAATTGAGTTGTCAGATCAAAGATGCTGCACAAATTTAACAGCCTCTTATCAGAACAACCAAAATTTGATATCCAAATAACTGAAGTGGGATACAGCGAACAATACCTTCCAGCGCTGCCAATAAAGTCTGCATACATGCGCCACTGTTTCGGATCATCATCAAAGAGGTTCCCAAACCGGCCACCTGGAAAATTAACAGCTATTAGTGCAAATAAGGAAAGAAATTCTACCCTCAAGCTAAATTTGGGATATACAGACCAATAAGTAAACGGCCAACAGCTCCAATGCCATCTTTTGACACCCATCTGATTAACAGATAAAGAAGCAGAGCTCATTCCTACAAATGGATTTTTTTATTCACATGAAAGTGGAAACGGAAGATTATAGACCATAACTTACATCAAAGATTTAAAGGAGAAGAAGCAAATATATGCATGGGTGCAACGTGCAAATACAGCATCAGGACATAATTATGTGCACGCATCTGGGTATTGTTTTCTGTGAGTATATGACCATGTCTGTGTCCATTGCTGCATGGGTTTTATGTCTGTGTGTATCCTAATGCACACGTCTATGTAGCTCTCTCTGTGCGTAAGAGAGATAGAGTGAATGTTACCTAATGGCAGCAGCAGAAGCTGCAGCAGTGCTGCCTGAGAAAGAGCCAACACCAACAGCCTGCACAATGGTGTTACAAGTAAGTAATGTCCTTATCCACAATCTATTGCATGACAAGTACTCAACTGCAAGTTTTCTGGCACAAAAATCCATGATACAGAACTGGACAATAGTCGAAACTACACAATCAATAAGACATGTTGAATATAAAGCAGAATATTAGGCTTGACAATTGAGGGTGACATGCCTTTAGGAGACTTGAGGTGACCAGTGCATGACAAATCCATGCAGTGACATTTGTGGGAAACTGTAACAACAAATACTGCAAATAATCATCCGAAACTGATTCTGCAAGGAACATGAGAAAGCATACAAAAAGAAAAACAGTGAATACTGAAGGACACAAAAACCACCAAAAGCAGAGAAAGTGACAATTGAAATCTTAACCCATACAACAGATGCTGCTCACCAGGAAAGCCCGAGGGCAATATAAAATCTTTTACAGAATCAGGGAGCAATGCCAATTTTGGGTCAGCAAAATGTGTGTCCTCGAGTTCATTTTCTTCCGATATACGTTTTTCAAGAGAAACTTTCAACAGTGAGTTGTCATGTAATGTATACCTGCACGCACGAGAAGAGTAAAACAAAAGTCGAAATACGAGAACTGCATTAACTTGCCAGTGAAGCTGTTAATTTTGTGCCTCACAGAAAACATGATCAATACATAACGATAGAAAAGCAAAGTCAGAGAACAACATTCTTTGCCTCCTTTATTTACTAAATTGTGGGTCACTTTCGACAAACAGCAAGAGGAGGAGATCGGCGACAACTCAGAAGCGCACATTTTTTGTGCCTCAGAGTTTAGACCCCATTCGACATCAAATTAGCTGGAGATTGAGGTTTGAACACAGGTGGTGGCGCCAATAAAAAGTGCAAAATGAGCACGGGAACATGATCAGACAATAGAAACCTAAACACCCGGATGATGTAAAAAGAGAGATGTATATTTGCCAGACGGAGCGCGTTGTATTCTTCTTCTGAGTGATCAACTTAATCTCCACTCTATTTCGCTCAGTAACATCTCAGGGAGCTCCACAGAGCCGCGCGAGCGAGGGAGCTTGTGAGGCGAAATACACTTTTAACTAGAGCGATCAATCCCTATGACGAATGATGCAAGGGTGTGACTGGTCTAATAAGCCGAAACTCATTGAGCTCAGTTTTAATCCCAGCGTTCATTTCAGGCCCGCAAATCGTTATCGCTAGGTCGCGCTTTTCGTGCGAATCCATGGCGGAGTATTAATCGAAAAGTCGGAAACAGAAGGGGGAGGTTAACAAACAACGAGAGCGATCAGGCGAAGACCTCTTGGCAGTGCCGTCGCCGTACCTCTCCACCAAAACCACGGGAGACCGATCCTCGCATCTGCTTCAGAAGAAACAGCCACACGTCAGTCCATCGCAACCAGCAGGAAACAACGGGCGCACGGTCGAAGGATATCTCCGACCGTCGCTACTGATCGCAGGCACGTCGAAACGAATGCGGGGGAGGGGGGCAGAAGGGAAGCAGGTGCCGAACTTCACCTGGGAAGGGAGGCGTCGTCTTCGGGTTGCGCGGCGGGTGGATAGTCGCGAGAGCAGCGGAGAGGCGGTGGGGCTCCATCTTGGCTTCTTCTTCTCCGACGGGGACGGCGGCGAGAGAGGAAGGCGCGGTGGTACGGGAACGAGAGGTGCACCGTCTGAGACATGGCGGCCCTGTCCGTCTTCGGAGCCAAATGGGGGGAGGTCGAAGAGGGGATGATGTTATCTTCTTCCCTCCATAAAAGATCGATTTGAGAAAAGAAATTTGGAAGATTTCAAATAAGAGTGTCATAAAGGAATCTTCTCAAACGAGTGTCTAAAAGTGAAATTTGTACGGTAATCATTTTATTTCTAAAATTAATTTCTAGTTATTTTTAGTTTCTGAATGAGTTTTTTAGCAAAAAAAAAATTTAATAATGATATAAAAATTTTGTTTCAAGAACAGAAGTTTATTTAATAACGGTTGAAAATTTCTACTGTAATTTAATTTTTACAAAAATTCTTTAAAATATATTTTTTATTATCAAAAAATATTGTTTACTATTTAAAAATAAATTTTTATTTTTTACTCCGACAGCGATGATGGTTGCGACAGCCAACGATGGTTGGCAGCGACAGCGATTGATGGAGGTTAGCTGTCAATGGTGAGCGGTGGTGGTTGGTGATTGGTGGTCGGCGGCGGAAGGCAATGGTTGGCAACTGGGGGGTTATGGGCGGTGGCAATCGGCAAAGGTTTTTAGTGATTGGTAGCGACGGAGGGCAGTGGTTAATAGCGGGGGGCAAAGGGTAGCGGTAGTCGATAGAGGTGGTTGGCAATGGGGTCCACGATTGGTGGCGATCAATAGTGGTCACAACGGTGGGTGGCAATGGCCGATGACAGTTGCGGCAGCAGCGGCTGGCAATGGGGACTACTCGCGAAGGTTGGTGGGGGCAGCTGTTAGTGGCGATGGGCGATGATTGGCAAAGGAAGGGCGACAGAGAAAGCGCAACGAGGGCTTGAGAAAAAACGAAGGGCTTTGGTAGATAATTTCTCATTTCTGTTCATGGAACAGAAAAGCTACAATTTTTAACTTCTCATTTCTTTTTCAAATTTATTTCCAGAACAAAAATTTGTTTCAGAAATAGAAAAATAGAATTGTATTACCAAATAAATTTATGTTTCAAACCTGTTCCAGAAATATGTTTGGAATAGAAAGAAATAGAATGATTATCATGCACACTCTCAATTCACCCTTCGAAATGAAAAAAAAAATGTTTGCTAGAAGTCCTAAAATTTATCATGAAAATACAATTGAATCCTCAAACTTGTGAAAAATATAATCGAATCCTAAAACTTGTCAAATTGATACAATTGAATTCTCTCATTAACTCCGTCCAATTTGGTTAATGAAAATTGTTGACGTGACTTTTAAAAAAAATATTTTTCTCTTTCCTATGTGGTGATGACGTGTCCAAAACGACGTCGTTTTGGTGTAAATATGATTTTTAATGTAATTTTTATTTAATTAATCTAAAAACAAGCTAAATTAAAAATGCAGAAGCAAAACAGTAGCGAGGACTTCAGCCCTTTGCTTGATTGTATCGAGTTGATGAGGAACAACAACAGTATCGCAGACAGGGATGACTCGAAATTAGAAATGTCAAACGGGTGGGTCAGGTTGGGTTTGGGTCGGATCGCATATGGTCCGACCCATATTAACCCATTTAACCCGTTTTGATACATTTTCATATAGTACAAATTTTATGACCCACACCCGATCTAATCCATACTCAATCCATATTATTTTTTTTTGTTAGATACATGTATTATTTAATACTTATATATTTAATCAAATCATAAAATATTTGTTTCATAAAACTTAAAAAATGTAAAAACTATTTTGACGACCGCTGCCAGCCCACCACTGGCCACCGTGGCCACCGTGGCCCGCTGGCTGTCGTCACCTGCTCGCTGCCTCCGCCGCCGCCACCTAGTATCATGTATTATGTGATCTTGCATAGGAGACACCAACATGCGCAACCTGTTTCCAAGGAGCTTATGGAGTCTGATGATGAGCTCATCTTCCTCCTCGGAGAATTCGCCTCGCTTCACGGCGGGGCTCAGGCAGTTTAGCCACCTCAATCTGCAGCTCTTCCCATGGCTACTGAGGCTTATTCTAGCTGCAAACGAGAGAAGAGGAAGGGCAAGAACAAAAGCATGCGAAATCGGTCACGGAACGCGACATGAGCACATTAGAATGAATCAAGTCCCCAGCAGTGGGAGGAGATGAGGGTAAAAAAAAAAGCACCAGCGAGCTTAGGATTGCGGTTCCAGTGACCGGTTCCGGGGACCCCGATGTGGTCAAGCGACTGCTTCCTCTGTCCATAGCCCTTTCTTGAATTGACTACTCTCCTCCTCTACTCCCAATTACCTCGCACGCAGAGGCGAAAAGCGTGGATCATCTTTAGCAAACAAAAACGGAGGGTGGGTATATATGGGACTGTCCCAAAAAGAAGGATATGAGTGCTGGATGGCAACCCAAACTTTCCAGTGCAGATAGGAAACCAATTGGGACTCTCTCATCATGTCGTGCCTGAGCCTCACTTAAAAGTTTTTAGCAACGATCGCACAGTCATGCAGTGGGTGGGTGGGCGGGCGGCGGCGATGGGGCGGCGGCGGTAGGCGACGATGGAGAGCTTGAAAAGCTATAGCTCATTTACGAGCGGTGCTAAGAAAGCTATAACCCATGGTTCAAAAATGGGTTGACCTAAAACTCACTCAATCCCATATTTAAATAGGTTTTGTAAGCTTAGACCCATATTTAACTTATTTTTTAAATTTATTGAACCTATATATGAACCAACTATATAAAAGTGAATTAAAAAAAATGGGTTAATGACCCGTATTGACACCTCTACTTGCAACGGTGGCTTATTGACACCATCTTCCCCAAGCAAAGGGCGTAGGGATTTGGATGAGGGCTAGTCGGCTCTCCCTTACAGTTAGCGAAGGACGTTGGCCCCTGGTTGGGGCTGAATGATGACTTTTCCACCATTGTCGACCTTTCTCGGCGAGATAGGGCCGTGGTAGTGGCTAGGGCTGAAGCCCTCGTTGCTATCTTGCTTCTACTTTTGTTTTCTTTAATATTTAATTTAAATAAAAGTTATATTAAAAAATTAGATTTTGATCGGAACGACGTCATTTTGAACATATCATCGCCACACAAGAAAGAAAAGAGAAAATATTTTAAAAAAGCCAAGTCAGCTTTTTTTTTTCCGTTAGTCAAACTAAATGGAATTAACGAAAAGACTCAATTATATCGATTTTACAAGTTTTAAGACTCAATTGTACTTTTGTGATAAGTTTTAAGACTTCTAATGAACATATTTCAAAAAAAAAAAATTTAAGGGAAAAAAAAGAAAAAGTCTTAGCCATGGCAAGAAAAATTGCACGTTAGTCGCGTTCAATTGTCCACCTGAGAATTTTGATTAAGAAAAAATCCGCTCAAGAGACTCCTTTGTAAAATTTTTCGAAAAAGGAAGAAGTTGTTGACCAATGTCCTCCTAACAATTGTGTAATTACATCAATATGTTTAAAGACACATTTCTACGAAATTCTTAACAAACCACGTTGAACGACCGATGTTTATGTCACTAATTTCGATCGGACTCAATTGATACCAAAATAAAAATATTTAGAAATAAATTGATACAATTAAAAAATTTTAAATTGAACTAATATAAACACAATAAATTTAGAACTTTTTTTTTGTTGCTATTTTTCCCTCCATGACGAACAAACTTCGACACATAGGTTTACACATTTGAAATAGGAAAAAAATCTAAAATTTTGGCACGGCGTAATTTAAATACCAAACAAATTGATTATTTTGGCAGTTCAATTTTCATCATACTGGTTTTAAGCAAGCCTTTGAACAAATAGCGCAACATTGACCAAGAGCCCTTCTTAGATGTCAAGTTCACAAGCCAAACTCTTGTTGGGCACTTCAAATAAGAAACAGTCGTAGAAAGCACCCGCTCTTTACTGAATCATCACACTGTGCTGGTCCGCAGCAGACTCGGGCGTGCGCCCGTCTTCAACTTTTGCCAGCAGACGCAAATGCCTCAGTACGAAGATGGATCCTCTCAAAATTCTCCGACCCGCTGAAAAGATTATCGACATTAATTGAAACTAATCAAGCTATCATCGCCATAGAAAACATAGCGTCTTCAAAACCGTAGCATCAACGGAAACTACATGCATCTGAGCAGAGGTAAGGGTGACGCCTGATTGACCTGCAAGTAAGTAACCCATGAAGCTTGGTTCTATACAGAGATGACGGATAAAAAACCAAAATAATCCCGGCCGACGCTAGATTGCTAAAAATAAAAGAACGAAAAAATTGCTTGGCGACCGGCTTGAATAATGACTTCTAAAGGACCACCCCTCGGGAATCATGCCCAAGATTGAGCAACCGTTGGATCATATCATCCGATCCACCTTCGAGTGAGAAAGCTGATCATGAACAGTAGACACAACCCCACTTGATACATAATGCTGGCAAAAATCAATATTTTGACGGTTAAAAAAAAAATGATCCAAAGAATTGGATCTTCTAAATGTTGGCGGCTGCTCCATTTTGTTTCTGACGGTTTTCCTCCATAATCCTCTCAAGCTCTTTTTCGCTGGCAGCAATCAAGCGTTTGACCGTGTCAAATGTCGTAAGCCTAATGCTGCAACAAGGCAAGATGCAAGCAAGTAGGTTAAGACCATGCGCATATGAACGACAACTTGACAAGTCTAGCAATTTCCATGGTCCAACACGAGGTTTCAACGCAAAAGCTTGATATGCACTTCTAAAAGAACTGAGAGGGCACCAGAGCATTCCAAAAAGAAGGGAATGTGATTGCTACCTATATGGGAAAATGGCTGAAACCAAAATTGGGTTGGGTTCACAGAAGGGGGAACAAGGACATAGGAGCAGCAGCCGACTAACATTGATCCCTTGGACCTTCAAATAGCAATCTTCTACACAACAAAGAAAGGAAAAACAAAACAACAATACAAAAAACAAAAAGGGCACGAATAATTCCATCAAAGAATATCACTTTAACTTCTCTGCATCTCCTCACACATAAGAAAATTCTCTCAAGTTAACGAGTTTCCAGAAGAAGCAAAGAACAGATAGTTAAGATTCTAATAACAGTTGATACTTTCATGCAGTTGTCATCATTTATAGGCCAGCCATGTAAGGCCGACAAAGCTAAAAAATTGACAATTCCAATCAAATTTTATGTACTTCCCTAGTCCCAGAATTCACAAAACACAATGGAGGAGAAACTGAACAGGAATTCAGGAAGAAGAGGAAGCAAGAGGAATCACGGTAACCTGCTGTTTGGTAAGTTTTTCAATGCATTTGGCAAAAACCCTCGATAGAAGCCAACCACTCCATCCCGTTCAATAATACCTGATTGAAGAAACGAATCAAAATTCATATATGAAAGCAAATGCACAAATGCGTGCAGAAACAATGCAGATGCTATTAGATGACACAGAAAAACTAAATTAGACATTAAAATCTCTTGAAAGCATGCCTAATCAAAAGCCCCACGAAGGAATTTGAGCTCAAAATATGCTATATCAGAGTCAATCCTCCTTAATCATGTCAGTCAATCCACAAGAAACAAAATGCAGATTCTGATATTGTGGCCAGGGGAAAGAATTCAATCTCTCACTTGGCGTCATAATTTGGGATGACATTCACTATCACAGTGCAACATCCTTGTTAGCAATCATGTATTTTGATCTGCAAATGTATTTATCCTCTTAAAGATGTTGTTCTGATGCTGAGAACTGAGTGATGATGACAAACTGCCAGGATCAAATCACCTGGAAAAGCATCCAGAACTGTCTTGTAAGGGGCACACTTCATCTGCATTTGTCTTCTGACAGTGTCTAGGGGATAACACGTTATTGTGGCAAGGCTAGCCGAGAGCAATGCTGTTACAAGGGATGCTTCAGTTCTCTTTTGATATTCCTCTGGCAATGCCTTTTTTATCCTGTTATCCATCAAAAGTATCATCTCAATCTAGCATACATTGAGGATACGTGATTCAACAGAGTATAAAGAGCAACATGAGAGCACTCACAAATCAAACATGCAGAAGTTCACTGCAATGTAAGGAGCTATTCCTATTAGAGCAGGTCCTAGACCTCTGTAAAATGACGCCAACCCTTCCTCTTTCAGCATACTCAGGGCAACCTTAGAGAAAAGAAAGAAAAAGAATCAGCCAACATCTGTAGTGAGAGGTAATCTCTGCAATCTGCATTGTATCGCTAAAATAGATTGAATATACCTGTGACATCGTTCTATGGCCGGTTTCCACTGCTAGGCGCAAGCGTAGGACGTCCAATGGGTAGGTGACCTACATGGGAGTAGTAGATAGAAGTCCTTACCCTAATTTTTTCACATAAATAAAAATAAAAATTAAGACAACCTACATTATGTTCATTTTTACCAGTAACAGGAACAGAACCTTTACTGGAAAGACAGATTATAACTTTCAGAAACTCCCAATAAACCTGAGCTTTTCTTGAGGCTCCGCATACTTACAAAGGTAGAAGTCATGCCAGCACAAGCACCAGCCATTAATCTTCCAACAACAGAGAGCTCGCCATCTTTTCCCTTAAAGAGTTTCTACTATTCCAAGAACCAAAAAAATATGACATTAGTGTCATGCCACAAGCACTAACTTCTCCATCGCTGATTTTGGGAAGGGGTAAAACGAGTTGGCTTCATACATACCTTGTAAAATTCATATGCAAAAAGCTGGACGGCGCTGTATGGAATGATTCTTATCACCTGGAACATTATGACATCGGCATAACGTACGCAAATAGAATTTTATGAACCAATAGTGAGTTATAAAGCCAACAAACCTGTGGGAGGTTGCCCTTCCAATAACCTTTCATTCCTTCTTCTTTGCCTATCATTGTGATAGCCTGCATTAAAAATTATTGGGTATCTACCATGCGAAAGAAAACAGAAAGATTTCCACAGACAATGTTGAATCAAAGATGGGTGTTCAAAGTCTAGAAGCAGCCAATTCTACTTATTTGAATTTCCATGATATAATTGGAATTTTGGGCCAAAACACCTTTTTATTTCATCTTCAGCATGCAATTATTTTGACCAATTACCAAAAGCTCTATGGTGCAACTTCACAAGATAGTACACCTAAATTTCGTAGAATGATACAGCCCCGTTTTATGTTACATGAAAATCATAATATCTCATCTCACAATTCCAGTGAAAGAATTTGACAGCGTTGCTTAGAATAGAATAGTAGTAGAAGGGAAGTTGATGAGAAGAATCCACAAACAATTTGTCTGTTAATTGAAGTAAGAGCAAATATCTTGTTAAAGGACTCCAGATTTATACAAAAGAAAAATCGTGAGTATGGCATCAAATACGTTTAATGCCCTGATATGGAAATTTACTGGCGAGTTAAATGCATGGCACACTGTATGCATCATCAAATGCAAACAACCTTGTATTTGGATAACTTGATAAGTTTGGCACGTATCTTATCTGATTTATAAAACCGTAAGACATTAAAAAAACTTGTTTCTTTTATCAAAGTTCCATAGGTTGCACTGGGTACTGGTCTTCTAGTATGAAGACAAAGCAACTTAATCTTGAGATAGATAATGTTATACTTTTCTCAAAGAGAAGATTTTATCACCATTTTCCAAAAAATGTTTTTTGAGGATATTAACTCCAACCGAGATAACCACTGCTTCAACTTATCAAGATTAAAAAATCAGAAAATTAGATTTAAGCTATATGAAATTGTTAACATTTCATCAAAAGGTGTTTGATGGCGCATGTCGTACCTCAGCAAAACCAATAGCCTTCTTTGCACTTTGTTGTCCAACTTGCACCCCATGAGTCTGTCAAAGACAGCAAAACCACTAGAGTCTAGTGAGCCCCGAGTTCAAGAAACTACCCATATGAAAAGTGATACTCAAAGAGCAAGCACAACAAAGAGACAATTCCAACACTTCCAGTTAAAGCATATGATATAGCCAGAAGAAACATTCACCTCACAAGGATGACCCTAAATTTAAAAAATCAAGGCTACCATTCAAAACGACCTCGGTTGAGTAGCAAGTCCTGCATTTGTTATATTATTCTTTGCAGCCCTGTTTTGCCACATAAATATCCCAAACAAGAGAATCATTCCAACATGCAGTCCAGCAACATATTCTCCAAACATATCATTTCTCAAGGCCGCGGCGCAGCAGTAGCTGAATTCACTACAACCAATTGGTTGCAGAATAACCCGGTGACATCAACAACGCAAATCAGAAACCAAAAAAAAAAAAAAAAGCAAGAACAACATTTGAAGATCATGGTTTTCGAATATCGTAGTTAAGGTAGCTTATTCCCCTAAAACAATCCGAAATTCAAATGACCAGTAGTCACACCACTTTCCTCGAATCTAAACATACGAGGCCAGAAACAAAATTTATCCTCGTGAACAAAAGGAAATGCCACTAAATCTAAAGATCGCCAAAAGCAATAGAAGCAGAAAGTAAATGAAAGAAAGCAGCACAACACCTGCATAAGAAGTTTAATACGGTCGAGCGGAGCCGTGACGGTCTTCGCGGCGGCACCTGCGATGGCCCCGGCAAGGAACAGCGCCACGTCTCTCGGCACGGAAGCCACCATCGCCAGCGGATGCTTCAGCAGCTGAGCCGGCGTCGGCTCGCAATCCCTCCTCCGCCGCCGCTGGTCTCTCTTCTCCGCCACCGAGAGCGAGGCGAACCCACCGAAACCGCCGCCGCCGCCCGAGTCCCCGCTCCTCAGGTACATCCGCGACTGGCTCCACAATGGCGCGCCGTGGTCCTCCGCCGTCGACACGCTAAGGCTCGGGATGCTGCGACACACCAACACACCCTTCTCTTCCCCCATGGCGATAGAGAATAGAATTCACAGAGAGAGATTTGCAGTGCTGGGTGCAGAAGGGGCAAAGAAGAGATAAGGCACCGAGGAAGACAGAGCTACAGAGAGAGAGAGAGAGAGAGAGAGAGAGAGAGAGAGAGAGGGGTAGTTGCAGAGTGCGAGGGAGCGAAACAAAGCAGGAGGAGGGCACAGAAAATCGCCCTTTTATTATATTAATTTTTTAAAATTAATTTTCCCTTATTTATTAATCATTCCTAATTAACTGTGATTAAAAGCGCCTGGTGCCCTTCCCATAATCTTACCACGTGACGCACGCCATTGTTAACATGTGGAATCAACCGAAAAAGAAAAACTAAATCGATTTTGTCTGATTAGACAAGAAAAGCAAATAGGATGACTCGATGTCCTTGGGGAAAAAAAAAAACAGGGCGGCGGTATTTTCAGGGTTTTTCTTCAATTTAGATTTCAAAATTTTTTTACCAAAATAGACTAAAAAAAATTATTTACCGGATTGGGGCCTGCGCGGCACTTTCAATGTCGTGTGGCCCGCGCGGCATTTTAAGTCCCGCGCGGGCCTGTGCTGTCCAATGGTCCGTGAGGTTTTTTTTTTTGCTTTTTTTTTCAATAATTTATTATGCATTTTTAATTATATTTAAAACATTTATAATTTTATAAATTATTAAATATAAATTTTTATTTGGAGGTTTATTTTTATAACATAATTATCAATAAATAATTAAAACATTTCTTAAGATATATGTAATTAATTTATTTAGTTCGTAAAATATGAATAAATAAATATTCATAAAATTTATTTTTATTTATATAACGTTGTAAATATAAATAATTAACTTATTAAGATAAATTTATATATAATTGTTTTTATTAATTATTTATATACTAAATTAATTAATTACATACATATTTATAAAATTGATAATTATACAAATAAATTATTTAAAATAAAAAAACTAAAAATTTCGAAATAAGCTTCAAAACCAAAAATATTATATTACAAAGTTATCTAAATATAAAATTATAAAAATATGTAAAAAATGAAATTAAAAAAAGCTAATTAATTTATTTAGTATGTAAATAATGAATAAATAAATATTGATAAAATTTATTTATATTTATATAAATTTGTGAATATAAATAATTAATCTATTTTCATAAAATTTTCAATTAATATAATTTATTTATTATGTAAATAATTAATTAATTTATTAAGATAAATTTTTGTATAAATTTTGATTAATTATTTTCATACTAAATAAATTAATTACTTACGTATTAATAATTTTTTAATTAATTACTAATAATTATGTGATAAAAATAAGTTTCAGAAGGAAAAAAAATTATATTTACAAAGTTATATAATTATAAAATTATAAAAATACGTAAATAAATATGAAATGAAAAAAAAGGCTGTCGCACCGACCTTGTGAAATTAATTTATTTATTATGTAAATAATTAATAAAAATTTATATAAAAAATTTATCTTCATAAATTAATTATTTTTTGCATACTAAATAAATTATATTAATTGGAATTTTTTAATTTCGGATTTTTTACTTAGTTTTATAATTTTATAATTATATAAATATTTAATTTTTTATATCTATATTTCTAATATTATTTTTTTTGCTTTTCAAGCTTATTTTTATAACATAATTATCAATAATTAATTAAAATTAATTTATTTACAAATTTATCTTAAAAAATTAATTATTTATTTACATACTAAATAAATTATATTAAATGGTAATTTTATTTTTTTTAATTTCTTATTTTTTATTTTAATTAATTTTTATAATTTTATATCGATATAAATATTTAATTTTTTATGTCTATATTTATAATATTATTTTTTTCCTTTCAAAGCTTATTTTTATAACATAATTATCAATTTTATTAATATGTATGTAATGAATTAATTTATTATGTAAATAATTAATAAAAAAATTATATATAAATTTATCTTGATAAGTTAATTATTTATATTTACAAAGCTGTATAAATAAAAATAAATTTTATGAATATTTATTTATTCATTTTTTACGAATAAATAAATTAATTATACATCTTAAGAAATTTTTTAATTATTTATTAATAATTATTTTATAAAAATAAACCTCAAAATAAAAATTTACATTTAATAATTTATATAAATATAAATTTTTTAAATATAATTAAAAATGACTAATAAATTATTGAAAAAAAAGCAAAAAAAAAGGCCTCGCGGGCCATTGGACGGCATGGGCCCGCGAGGCCCGCTCGGCACTTAATGCCGCGCGGCATTGAAAGTGCCGAGCTGGGCCCGACGCGGCACTTTGAATGCCGCGCAGGAATTGCCGAGGGGGCCGGTGTGGCATTCAAAGTGCCGCGCGGGCCCCAATCCAGTAAATAATTTTTTTGCTCTATTTTGGTAAAAAAAAATTTGAAACCTAAATTGGAAAAAATCTCGTATTTTCACTCCCAGAATGGCTGAAACACTCCTTTTTTGTAGTATAGTGACCATATTACCTCTCAATGCGGGGGCCATTTGGGGCTTTTTTTTTTAATATTGGTTTCTTCTTTTTTCTTTTTAAATAATAATAATACTAAAATTTTAGAAAATAATAAAAAATTATAAAATGATTAAAAAATCCAAAAAATGAAAAATTCATAAAAAAAAAAAATGGAAAAAATCCTAAAAAACTTCTAAAAATTTAGAAAAATCTCAAAAATTTGTAAATTGGTCCATTCAACTGGTCAATCCTATTTTGATTATTTTACCCCCTCTTTCTTCAAAAATGATGATTTTACCCATTGTTAGAAGTATTAAGGGTAAGGTTATCTTTGTGACTCTTAGGGTTTATTGGGTTACCAATGTATAAATATTACTTTACTAAATAATATGAGATTAACTTTTTCTTTAATATGGTATCAAAGCCTAATTGATACATAAACCCTAAGAACCAATGTTGCCCACCACTAGCCACTACTGACCACCACCATCACTCATCATCTATCACCACTAGCCACTGCCGAAGTTAGCAAATCTCATTGGAATCTCTAGATCCAGTGTTACTCGAGCTTAGCAAACTTAGATCCAGTGTCACCAAGTTTTGGCGAGCCTTGCGAGGGCGTTGCCTAAGTTAACGAGCCTAGTTCTGACATCACCTAACATCTCCTAGGCCCAATAAGGCCAGATTTGATGTCGCCAGAACTTGGCGAGCGTTGAAGGGACGTCGCCCAACATCAAATAGCCCAGCGAGACCAAATACAGCGTCACCTAGCGTCAATAAGCTTTGCAGAGGCGTTGTCCAGCATCGGAGGGCCTAGACTTAATACCTTACAACTCGATTTTGACCTCACAATTTACTTTTTCTCTGTTATGAACCTATGTGTTTAATTTTTTGGTGGATTGAGGGTTATTAAATCCTAAAACAGAATGTTGAAGTATTGACTAATTGATTAGGCTTAATTGTTACATGGGTCGCTCTTAATTAGAGATACAGATATGCTCTTGTAGAGTATTTCTTGATTTTATGAATTAGATTATGTGAATTTTGGCTTTTAGAGTTGGTTATTTGGGGCATTTGTAGTTTGATGTGATAATTCTCAATTCTGGTGAATTATTGACTGTTAACGATGGTTGATCTTGATAAAAGTAAGGTTGAGGGTGGTTTTGTGAAGAATAATGCTGTGATGACCGAGGTGATTTCTTTCTCATTTAATCGAATTACCGATAAGAGCTTGAGGGTGGTGCTAACTTTCATCAGTGGAAAAAAATTGCGAAACTTAATTTGACAAACAAGACTTAACATGAACACTTAACTAAGCCTAATCCCACAGAAAATGAGAATTAGGATGTTATTGATGCACGTATTCTAGGTCAGATGTTAAACTTTATAGAGAGTAATATAGTTGATTTAGTAACTCATATTGACATAATTAAAGAACTGTGCGAGTATTTGAATGTATTGTATTGAGGTGAAAATAAAATGGATATATGAATTATCATAAGAATTTTATCGATTTGAGAGGAAGGAGTGTTCTATTACGCAGTATTTTACTGATTTTAAGAGAATGTATGAGGAATTGGATGCTGTTCCCCCTATTTCCATCAATGTTCAGCCAATGCAACTTTAGAGAGAACAATTGGCTGTAATAGGATTTCTGGGAGGTCTTGGCCTTGAATATGAATCTGTTAGGTCTCAAATTCTTGGAGGAGAGATTGTTGCATCACTCACAAATACATTTGCTTGGATTTTTCAGGTATCTCGCGAGTATTCTTAGGACCCCTTATCTGTGGCAAATAATTCAACTCTTGTGTCACAGTCTCAAGTTGGTAGTGGGAGTAGGAGTGATGGAGGAAATCATGGAAGATATAATGAAGACGATAGTCTAAGGGTAGGTAGAGGCACAAGAATAGGAAGAGGCTAAGGTCAGCGGCATCTTTATGGACAATCTCAATCGTCTACTAATAGCTTAGTGGCAACACAAACTTGTTATTACTGTGGCAAACCGGTCATAGTTAGAGGTTTTGCTACAAGTTACATGGGAGATTAGGGTAACAACAACAATTTTTCAATACTGCATATGGTACTATTCTTTTTCATAGTCTTCTGAGGGCAAAATAGTGATTATGTCTGAAGAGTAATTTGCTTAGTACAATCAATCTCATAATTCACAGCCTACTTCTTCCACTGCTACTTTGGTACATATAGGTAATGCTACTGCATGTATTTCAGTTGCTTCTCATCCATGGGTCATTAATTCAGGGGCTTTTAATCACATGCCAGGTCTTTTAGATATACTTTCCTCTCTTACTCTATCTTCATCCACAGTTACATTAGCCAATGGTTTATCCACACATGTTAAGGGAGTTGGCATAGTTCATCTAACTCCTTCATTACTATTATCCTCAGTGCTTTATCTTACACAATTTTCATTTAATCTCATGTCAGTCAGTAAGTTAACTAAAACCTTTCGATATTCAGTAATATTCTATCCGGCTCTTGTACATTTTAGGATTTGGCTATGAAGAGGAAGATTGGAAAAGGACGTGAGGAAGGAGGCTATATGTACTTGAAGACTCAACTTCCTTTGCATGTTCTGGTGTTATTTTCTATATCAGACCCACTATCGTCTTGGTCATCTTTCTCTACAAAGTCTTCAAAGATTAGATTTCACTTTCAAGTCTCTTTCTAGTTTAGATTATGAGTCATGCTTACTTGGAAAATTACATTGTGTTAGTTATCCACTCGAGTCATTAAACGAATAGAGTTTCATTTTTTTATTAGTACATTCAAATGTTTTTGGTTCATATCATGTGACTTGCAATTTGGATTTTAAATATTTTGTTACTTTTGTTGATGGATATTTTAGAGTTACTTAGTTATATCTAATGAAAAATTGGTCAAAGTTGTTTTCTATATTTTGTGCATTTATATTTGAAATTTACACTTGGTTTGGTGTGCATGTTAAAGTTTTATGTTCTCATAACGCTAATGAGTACTTTTTGGAACCTTTTTTTGATTTTATGACACAACATGGTACTAGAGACTAATTGATACCTAAATTAGTTATAACATAGTATGATTCATGAATCTTCTTGTCCTAATATATCAAAACAAAATGTTATTGCTAAAAGGAAGAATAGGCATTTGTCGGAAGTTACTAAATCTATGTTGTTTGAGATGAAGGTCCCTAAAACCTTTTGGTCTGATGCAGTTTTGATTGCATGCTATCTAATTAATCGCATGTTTTCTTCTGTTTGACGAGATAATATTCTATTTTTTACTACATTTTCAAATTTAGTCACTATTTAACTTGCCACATCATATTTTTGGTTGTGTTTGTTTTGTTCGTGATCATCGATCTGGAGTATCAAAATTTCATTCCAGGGCTATCAAGTGTATGTTTCTAGGTTACTCTCATACTCACAAGGGGTATCGTTGTTACTATTCTCTATTATTGAAAAAGTAATTCATAACTGCCGATGTTTCATTTTTTTAATCCACTTCTTATCATGATGTCCAATTTCTATGTTTGGATTGGATGAAGAACTTCAGGTCATTCGGCCAATTGTTCTAGTTGTTGCATCTGTATCTACACAAGAGCCACTTCCTTTATAGGTTTATACTTGACGTCCTTGGGTTCATACTCCCCCCTCTTCTTGCTGCTGTTGCTACTACATCATCTTCCATCCCAAATCTACCATTAGTTGATCTTCCTCTTAAGTTTGATCTTGATCTTCCTATTGCTCATCGCGAAGGTGCATGTACTTGCACCCAACATTCAACTGCAAAATTTATTCCTTTTTTTTATTCTTTTTAATCTATTGTTGAGCAATATCCTATCCTCAAGTTTGTATCTAAGGCATTACAAAACTTTAGCTGGAGGATAATTATGGAAGAAGAACTAAATGCTTTACAAGTTAATCAAACTTGGGACTTGATACCTCTTCCTCCAGGCAAAATTGCTATTGGCTGTAAGTGGGCGTATGTTGTGAAAGTTAATCCCAATGGTTCCCTTGCTTGCTTAAAAGTGAGACTTGTTGCGAAAGAGTATACTCGGGTATATGGAGTTGACTATCTAGATACTTTCTCTCATGTTACCAAACTCACTTCTGTTCGTATTTTGATCTCTCTTGCTGCCACATATAATTGGCCCTTATTTCAACTTGATGTCACGAATGTCTTTTTACATGGAATTTTTCATGAAGAAGTTTATAAGGAGCACCTTCGAGATTTGTTGCTTAGGAGGAGTCTGGAAGACTAGTTTGCAAATTAAAAAGATCTTTGTATGGGTTGATGCAATTTTCGTGGGTGTGGTTTGGAAGATTTTTTGAGGCTGTAATTTCTTTTTGACTGTCTAGATATAGCAATGATTATTCTTTATTTTATAGACAGACAGGTGAAGGCAAGCTATTCTTGATTATCTATGTATATGATATTATCATCACAAGAGATGACTTGGTTGGTACAACTAAACTAAAGGTATATCTTCAGAAATAATTTTAGACTAAGGATCCAAGAAAATTTAAATATTTCTCAAGAATTGAAGTGACACGGCCACAGAAATGTATTGTTATGTTACAAAGAAAATATATCCTAGATTTACTCATTGAGATAGGTATGTTGGGATCAAAACCTCTTGATTCACCCATGGAACAAGGGGTTAAGCTTGTTGTTGAGGGAGGATAGCTTTTTGATAATCTTGAGAGATATAGAAGATTAGTAGGCAAACTGAATTATCCGATAGTTACTTGACCGGACATTGCCTTTTCAGTTATTGTGGTGAGCTAATTTCTGTCTTCCCCTCGTACATCTCATTGGATGCAGTAATTCGAATTTTAAAGTACTTAAAGAAGACTCTAGGAAAAGGAATTATTTACTAAAACCATGGTTACAGTAGAATTGAAGGATTTTCTATTTCTAATTGGCAGGGTCTTTAGATGATGGACATCAACTACTAGATATTGTACCCCAGTTGGAGGAAATCTGGTGTCATGGAAGTGTTGCAACCCTATCGAGATTCCTCGATCCTCGAGGGAGCTAACGGATTGCTAGGTCCATTTGGATATCTGGGCTTAGCTCGAGCCCTCCTAGGCTCATACCAAATTGCATCAAGAAATTTTTAAATCGAGGTCGACCTTAATGTGGTTGGGTGACATATGATCAGTGTGCATGCTATCGGAGTTGCCACCAATCATTTGTTGGAGGGTATGATTGGAAACCCTATAGAGCGATTAGAAGAGATCATTCGATTCTACGAAAACCAAAGATCTAGATTCGAGGACTTAGTTACACCAATATTGCTATTGATGCCCTTTCGGTACTTAAGTTGGGCGATTTCTTAATCTAGGGAGTTCATACATGTATTCTTTGGATAAGGTCGGTCCTAAGAAAACCAAATGGGTTCATGCATATGAGGCTGTCTATCCTATCAATCACAATTGTGCAAGATAATTGCCCAACCAAGGAATGGAGAAATCACATCAAATCAAATCAAATCAAGATAAGCCTAAAGGAGCCTCAGAAATCTAAGAAGGATGCCAACTAGGTTCAAGGGTGTTTTGAAAAAATTTGGGTTAAATTGACCAGAAGGGCAAAATGATAATTTTTCAAAGCTCGAGAGGTCAAAATGTGAAATTAGGTCAAACCAGTTGAATGTGATTTTTTCCTAATTTTTACAATTTTTTGGAATTTTTTTGGAATTTTTTGAATTTTCTAGATTTTTTTTAATTTTTATGAATTTTCTAAGACTTTCTAAGAATTTCCCTATTTTTAAGCGTTTTCTGTATTTTCTAATATTCCCCCCTTTTTTACTAGCATTTAGCCTATCTTTCCAATCATTTTCTACATTTTTTTAATTTTTTTTTAATTTTTTTTATTTTTTTTTAGAATTTCCCCAAAATTTCTATGATTTTTTTATTATGATTATCTTCTATTTTCTTTATTTTCCTACAATTCCTGAATTTTCCTTATTTTTTAAATATTTTTTGGATTTTTTTTATTATTTTTTTAAGAATTTCCCCTTTTTTTTTCTTAAATTTTCTATTACTTTTTTATTTTTATTTTTTAGGAATCGTTATGATTTTTATGATTTTTCCATCTTTTTTGTGATTTTTTTTAATTTTTATTAATTTTATTATATTTATATTTATTTTTTATTTTTACTCTCTGGACCAGGTCGGGTTGACCCGGTCCAAATGACCAGAACCCAACCTGAAACCCTAGACTAAAACGACGCAAATTTGGGTTTTTTTTTATTATTGATTTTCCATTTCTCTAATTTTTATTGATTTTTTGAATTTACTATTTTTGTTTATTTATTATTATTATTATTATTATTTGTTATACGGACTAGACCGATTAGACCCAGCCCACTAACCTAAGCCCAACCCGGCCCATGACCTGAACAACCTACCCAGAATCAAAGCGACGTAGTTTTAGGATTTAATTTTGAATTTTCAGATTTTTTTAATTCAATTTCTTTATTTTCCCGCCTGTTTTGATCCTGCGGTTGAGAATCATCCAAGTGTTTAAACTACAGCCCTCGGATCACCTGACTAAATCTCACCATCGGATCTAACTTTGACCAGATCCGAACCGCTTATGCTTCATAATGGTCTTACGACTGAGATCAAATTTGAGACTAAATCCTAATCATCCGATTTCAATTTCTGAAAATAATTAAGAAATTTGAATTAAACTTTTTATTCTCAGAATTTCAAGATCTTGACACGCGGACGAACCCTGGCCCTTGGATTAGGGTCTGCTATTCTGTTTATCTATTATAATGATGGGGCTGACATGTCATCCACGTCAGCTTTTGACCCAATCAACGTGTTGACGTGGCGTATGACGTGTTTTGAGACGTCAGGCGTTGACCGAGTTAGCGTGCTGACTGGACTTTGTCTTTTCCACCGAGCTACAATCAAATTGACAGCTAGTAATCCCCGACGAAGATCTAATGGTGAAACCCTAACCAAACGAGGCGGGATCAATCTCAATCGACTTGTCTGAGTATCTTCTACAACATATCGAAGACCTAGATCTAATCACCAATAGGATTCGCAGTAATCAAGCTTGAACAATCAACAACAATAGTGGTTTAATCGACTAAATCAGAGCATGACAATTCAATTCACTCAACATGAAGCACCACAAGGAGTTCAGAAGACTTACCTCAGGCTCTAATTGTGCTCTAAATAGCCAGATTAAGCTGGCTGAGTTGCGACGTAACAGTGACTGAGAGATGGTTTGACTCGGGGTTTTCTCGCGGTTTTAATGCAAAATAAAGATGCAAACAGGTTTAAGGAGAGCTAAAGATGAAAACGCCTCACAAATCATGAAGAATCACGGCCAGAATCATAAGATGCCATGCGAGCACTGAGGAACGGCTTGAAATGTCAACTCACCTTTCTCAGTGTCGACGAACTCTAAAACTGATGCCGAACGCCTCCTCAGAACTTAGGTGAACTTCCTGAGGTGATTTCCAGCCTTGATTCACTCTCAATTGCCTAGACCCAACACTTACAATCGACTCCCCCTGAGCTTCAAAAAAATGGTCTCCCTCGGCGTCTCTCCCTTATCTCCTTTTAAACCTGATATGGGTATTGTGATCCTCCAAAAAATCCCGAGATCCCCTCACTCTATCCTCAACTAAAACCAACCTCAATCTCTCAGAATCTCCCTCGATTCATACCAGAACAAATTTTTAAAAATCTGGTGTTCGGGCGGGCATTTCTCCGGCCGTTGTTCGCGTGCCCGGTGACGAATCCACGTGCCATTTGGCACGTTGTCGTTGGGCAGATTCCAGTCGCATCACCGGAGCTCGGAAGAGCATTTGGCCATCGCAGAACGGACCAAAGTCCTCTCTCTCGTTTGCACGCATGAGAAGGAGAAACCAGAATTGGTTCTAGTTTCTTAGGTCAATAGGTTGACCGGGTTGAGTTAACTTGACCCGGTTGATCCAATTTGACTGAAAATTGCCAATTCGTCCTGATTTCACTAGAATTTTCCAAAATTAATGTCAATTGGGAGGATGGTTTCCATCAAGAGACGATTATTTTCCTGAAATTTTTAAAATGTAGGGGTGATGTGCCCCGATTTTCACTTTAGTCCCTAGAAAAGTTTTAATTGCATTTTAAGTATTTTTAGGGACTAATTTGAATAATCGAGAATTTCATTTTGGCCCTTTTTAGCGAAATTGGAAGATTCAGTGGGCTTTTGGACTATATTTTAATTTTGAAAAATAGAGAAGGACGACATGACTCCAAAAATGAAAAAATGAAAAATTACGAAGCTAAAATGAAATTTCTAGAGATTTTTTAAGTAATATGAAAATAAAATTTACAAAGAAACTTTCAATTCCAAATTGAATTTTTCAAAATTTATTCAGCCAAAATGAAGATAAAATTAAAATAAAAAGAAGGAAAATTATTGACCGGGTCCTTGTTTGTATTTTTGTGGCATCGAATGCTATTTTTATTAATTTTTCAGTATTTTTCTAATTTATGAAAAATATAAAAATACTAAAAATAAGGAAAATTTTTTTTTGTTCAAAATCGGTTCTCTGGGATTGCCAAGACTTCCAAAGTTAATTATGCAATTTTCTCATTTTTTCTTGAGTTTGTTTTTATGAATTTTTGAAAATAAAATGCGGAAAAATACTGAAAATAAGAAAAATTATTTTTTGTTCAAAATTGGTTCCCTAGGCCAAGCCAAGGTTCCCAAAGCTGATTTTTTAATTTTATGAAATTTTTTTATATATTTTCTAAAAATAAAATTGGTCAAAAATCAAGTAGCAATAGGAAGAGTAAGAAATAGTTGGAGGAAATCTAGTGTCATGGAAGAGTAAGAAACATGGTGTTATTAGTCGCTCTAGTTCTGAGTCAGAATATAGAGTCATGGTACAAGTGACACATGAATTAGTGTGGCTTCAGTAGTTATTAACTGAGTTAGGCTTGAAAGCGTCGATTCATATGCCTTTGTGGTGTGATAATAATGCTGTAATGCATATAGCTTCCAATCGCGTGTTTTATGAAAGAACAAAACATATTGAGGTTAATTGTCATTTTATTCATGAAAAGCTACAAAATGGAATGCTTCTTCCCAACCATATTAGAATTAGTGAACAACTTACAGATATTTTTGCTAAATCTTTGGATTATGGGAGGATAGAACATATTTGTAACAAGTTGGACATGATTATTATCTATACCCCAGTTTGAAGGGGAGTGTTAGAAGTATTAAGGGTAAAGTTGTCTTTGTAACTCTTAGAGTTTATTGGGTTACTAATGTATAAATACCACTTTACTGAATAATATGAGATTAGCTTTTTCTCTAACACCACTTAGGGTAAATCATCTAAGAAAATTTTGAAAAATTCTAAAAAAAAAAAAATCACAGAAAATGAGAAATAGTCAAATTTGACTGGCCAAACCTATCTTTGTAATTTTAACTTCTAATTTTTCTCAAAATGATAATTTTTTCCTTCTATGGGTGTCACGACCCTCTAAAAAAATTTTAAATTTTAAAGGGGGTTAACGGATTATTAGGTTAATTAGATTTGACTAACCTAACGCGGACCCTCCCAAGCCCTACCGAATCGCAACTTTGGTTTTTGTTTAAATGATTTTAAAATTTGGAGTCGCCACTAATCGTTCTTGGTAGGTCGATTAGAAACCTAAATAAATTAGCGGGAGAACTAATTTATTCCTGCGAACCAGAGATTAGGAGCTCGGGGACTTGGTTACACTAGTTAATTAAAACTAATGCCCTTTCGGTACCTTAATTTCATGGATATCCTAATTCGGCAACTCAGGCTTGGTTTATTCCTAAGGCTATAGTAGGGTATTCTCTTTTGTGTTTTCACTTTTTAAATAGGATGCATGGATGGTATATATTTTTATTTGTTATATTTTTTTAAGTGTTAAAGATTCCCTGAAGCCGAAAGAAGGAGTGTGTTAACGACTTCTGTGCAGTATTACAACCTACTTATCTTTTGGGTCTGATGATTCAAAAATTAAATTATAGGAAGTACATGACAGTGAATAAACACCTCCAATGGGAGGCCTAGCATTGGCTTTGCTCTTCCCTTTGGGATTTAAGGTACAGGTATTTAAGTTGCAAGTATTTAAACTACTGTAAATAAAAACCTCCAATGGGAGGCTAAGCATTGGCTTGGCTCTTCCCTTTGGGATTTAAGGTACATGTATTTAAGTTGCAGGTATTTAACTACTGTAAGTAAAAACCTCCAATGGGAGGCTAAGCATTGGCTTGGCTCTTCCCTTTGGGATTTAAGGTACATGTATTTAAGTTGCAAGTATTTAACTACTGTAAGTAAAAACCTCCAATGGGAGGCTAAGTATTGGCTTGGCTCTTCCCTTTGGGATTTAAGGTATAGGTATTTAAGTTGCAGGTATTTAACTACTGTAAGTAAAAACCTCCAATGGGAGGCTAAGCATTGGCTTGGCTCTTCCCTTTGGGATTTAAGGTACAGGTATTTAAGTTGCAGGTATTTAACTACTGTAAGTAAAAACCTCCAATGGGAGGCTAAGCATTGGCTTGGCTCTTCCCTTTGGGATTTATGGTGCAGGTATTTAAATTGCGGATGGACTTTGTCCTCTCCATTCTGGGGTATGAATTCTTTAAAATAAAATACAACGAATTGATTCAACAATTTGAAATTTGTGCGCGCTTGAGGACTCCTCCAAGCCGATTTTGTGCTTCCATAGGGTTGACCATTGATATAAAGCTGCGGCTTCCTGACATAAAATAGAGTGAAATGTCAGTATACAAAATATGTGCTAATCTGCACCTAAAACCAGAAGAGTGGAAAGAGTATTTATCTCCCATTTTTTTGGGAGGGATTTCTATAATTGATTTTCGCTCTCTATGTTCCCAATATAGAGAGTTTCTTTTGAATTAAGAGGGACTTTTAGTCACAGATCAGTTGAGAAATCGGTGGACAGCTTAGGAGCTTGTCTGGGCTGATTTTTGCATATCTACGAGATTTTTGCTGTTGACGTAGAGATATCCTTCTCCTGACATAAAATATGGAAAAAAAGAGGAGATGGAGAAAGTGTATACAATTTGTGCTAATTTGCAAGTAAAACCATAAACAAATGAATAAATAAAAACACTTAGCTCAAATTTGCTTGCTCGTTGACGAGGATGAACTCTTGATTTATATTGATCGATGAAGGAATTTGTGATGATAATCCCTAGCTTTGAACTCCCATCATCTTCAAAATTCTCTCTCTTTTGGTATTTTCTTTCTCTCAAATTTTTCTTCAATCTCCCAAAACTCTCTCAAACATCCAAAATTTTCTCTCAAAAAAAAAATCCTCCCAAACACTTCAAATTTTCTCTCTCAAGAAAATCCTCTCTCAAGCTCACTTCTTCCTCCTTTTATAACCTACTCATCTATCTCCCATTCTAATTTTTCCACTAACTCTATCTCCCATTCTAATTTCTCCACTAACTCTTCTTCATTTTCATCTTCCATTCTCCATCTCTATCTCACATTCTAATCTCTCCACTAACTCTTCTTCATCTTCATCTTCCCTTCTCCATATTTATCTCCCATTCTAATTTCTCCACTAACTCTTCTTAATCTCCATCTTCCCTTCTCTATTCTTATCTTCCATTCTAATTTCTCTACTAACTCTTCTTCATCTCCATCTTCCCTTCTCTATTCTTATCTTATTTTCTCCATCCATTCTTCTCCAACTTCTCTTCTTCATCTCCTCTTCTTCATCTTCCCTTCTCTATTCTAATTTATCCACTAACTCTTCTTTTTATTATTTGTAAAATAATCCTTCAAGAGTTAGGTATTTGCACTCTAGTCCTTGAATTTTAAGTATTTACAATTCAGTCCTTGAAAAAATATATTTCTTTAAGTCTAAATCTCCTCACAATTTTTGACACACCAAAATTTACCACATGTCAAATTTAAGCTCATTTCTTGTCGCTGAAAATAATGCATAATTTAATTAAAGCCCTTTTGCAAAATTAAGTCATTCTGGGTATAATTGGGCCAAGATGAAAATTTAAAATATTAGAAGACAATGTCACAACTCATAAAAAGTGAAAGTTAAAAATAAGTTGACTCAAATTAAATTTTTTTAGGCCCGATTCGAGATTATACTCGTGAAGGAACACGTGACTCGAATTGGATTTTTCTGAATTTGCGATGGCCAATATGAAAATAGATTTAAAATAAAAATATTAACTATCTTTGTGTATTTTTTTGGCCTCAAATGTTATTTTTCCAAAATTTTCAAATATTTTTGTATTTTTTTTTTAAAAATTAAAATATATATAATATGAAAAATTATTTTTTGGTCAAAATTCGTTCCCTAGGCTTGGCTAAGGTTCCCAAAGTTGATTTTTCAATTTTATGAATTTTTATGAATTTTCTATTAATTTTCGAAAATAAATAAATAAAAAATACGTAAAAATACTGAAAATATGAAAAATCGTTTTTTGGTCAAAATTGGTTCCCTAGGCTTGGCTAAGGTCCCGAAAGTTGATTTTTCAATTTTATGAATTTTTATGGATTTTTTATTACTTTAGCAATAGAAAAAATGATTAAAAATCAGGTGTCAACAGCTGCCCCTCTTTGAAAGGAAGCTCGGTAGAGGTTCATTTCAAAGACGAGATGACACCTGGATTCTTATCGACTCAATACAAGGAAATAAAAAGAGTCGTGACATGATTGTTCCACTGAAAATGAAATGAGAACCTAAGGATTCGTTATATAAAAAAACTTTAGGGTGGTTGAACTTGAACCCGTATGGTGGATCAACCCATGGTAGATTCCTAATAAAAGGATTCTATTGATTAAAAATTGAATTAAAATTTGACCCGTATGGTGGGTCATACCATTTGACCCGTATGGTGGGTCGTACCATGGTAGATTCCTAATAAAAGGATTCTACTGATTAAATTTTGATTGAGATTTGACCCGTATGGTAGGTCACCACGTGGAGATACCTGTAAGAAGGACTTGGTGCCTGTAGAAAGGACTTGGTGCCAGTAAAAAGGACTTGGTGCCTGTAAAAAGGACTTGTGCCTGTAAAAAGGACTTAATTTGCCTGTAAGAAGGACTTGATTTGCCTGTAAAAAGGACTTAATTTGCCTGTAAGAAGGACTTGATTTGCCTGTAAGAAGAACTTACTTTGCCTGTAAGAAGGACTTTGTGCCTGTAAGAAGGACTTGCCTTGCCTGTAAGAAGGACTTGATTTGCCTGTAAGAAGGACTTTGTTTGCCTGTAAGAAGGACTTTGTTTGCCTGTAAAAAGGACTTTGTTTGCTTGTAAGAATGACTTTATGCCTGTAAGAAGGGCTTGATTTGCCTGTAAGAAGGACTTTGTTTGCCTGTAAGAAGGACTTTATGCCTGTAAGAAGGACTTGATTTGCCTGTAAGAAGGACTTTATGCCTGTAAGAAGGACTTTGTGCCTGTAAGAAGGACTTGATTTGCCTGTAAGAAGGACTTTGTGCCTGTAAGAAGGACTTGATTTGCCTGTAAGAAGGACTTTATGCCTGTAAGAAGGACTTGTTTTGCCTGTAAGAAGGACTTGATTTGCCTGTAAGAAGGACTTTATGCCTGTAAGAAGGACTTGGTTTGCCTATAAGAAGGACTTTGTGCCTGTAAGAAGGACTTGGTTTGCCTATAAGAAGGACTTTGTGCCTGTAAGAAAGACTTGGTTTACCTGTAAGAAGGACTTAGTTTGCCTGTAAGAAGGACTTGATTTGCCTGTAAGAAGGACTTGATTTGCCTGTAAGAAGGACTTTGTACCTGTAAGAAGGACTTGGTTTGCCTGTAAGAAGGACTTTATGCCTGTAAGAAGGACTTGGTTTGCCTGTAAGAAGGACTTAGTTTGCCTGTAAGAAGGACTTAGTTTGCCTGTAAGAAGGACTTAGTTTGCCTGTAAGAAGGGCTTGGTGTACCTCAAAGGGTGCCATTCTGAAATCTGGGGAGACCAGGAATCCTGCAGAAGCTCAAACCCAAATTATATTCTCCTGTCGCTTTAGGAATAAACCAAAGAGGCAGAGATCAAAAGGTCTCGAACATTTCTGTTCTTGAGACAAATCATGCTTTATTAAAGAAGGTGGATACCTGTATGTACTGCAATGGATTCGAATACCCCAACAACCGTCAGAATTCATTCTCTTGAAAGGTTCAGGTTGAAGATATACTTACCTGAGAATTTGGAAAAAATGCTTGGTGGCTTCTCGACAACCAGGCTTGTTCATTCAATAATCGCCGAATGAACTTCAAGACTTTGGAAGGTAACTCGAACACCGGGAATGTGTTGCCTGTCAGGCAATGTCAGAGGTAACATGTGCAAGCATTTTCATCAATGCGTTCATTGGTTCATGCAAAATTGTTCTGCTAAGTTTGCCATGATTAAAGGCAGTCTGTGTAATAACTCATGATGCAATCGATCAATATATGGATCATGTATTGCATTACCACTTCTGTTTAAGGAGGTTCTTATAGTACGAACACCTCGAATGTAATCTGAATGGGGGACTTCATTCCGAAAAGGGCTTTCTTTCACTCTGGAGAAAAGCTGTTTATCTGTAGATTAAAATGTTAGACCTGTGTGGAAATGGTTTGCCTTTCCTCATCCTGTTATGCCCCATTTTGCACATTTGACGTCTCCTATGCAGTTTATGCTCTAAGTTGAAGTCGGTAAATTAAACATGCGGAATAGTCATACATAATTCATGAAATGTGTAAACACAATGCCGATGTGACAATTTTTAGCATCATGTGTGTTTATATAATGTGCAAACATGGGCGGATTTGAATTGCCCCTGGTATATGGGTGGATCGAACAAATTGGGAAGCCCACTCCTTATGTCGAGGAGCGGTTTGTCCCAAACTTTGCCCCTGCGCGATGAAGCATATGGGTGAGGGAGCATTTCGGTTGGTTTAATGACAGCGACCGCCATGGTTTAGCGGTTGAATGCCCCTGCAAAAAGCAGAGAAATTATTCTTGAAATCAAACGAGATAAGGAAGACATATTTGCTTTTTCGCTTCAGAGCTTGTGATCAATTTGCCCCATTTTTCACCAAAATAGATCTTGTCAGATGATCATAATTTTCTTTTGGATTTGTCTCCTTCAACATGTTAAATGTTAGTGTAAATATTTCCTGTAAAAAGAAAAAGAGACATATCAGCCAGTATTAAAAGGGATAAATTGAAAACGATACTGATTTACCCTTCATCTTGAATGTCTTGCACGAGTCTTTTACCAGTTTTGTTGGATTGAATTTTCCTCGACTTTTGTTGGGCGCCTCACCATTATGAGAAGACTATGGTAAAATACTGACTTTGATATTACTCGTCGAGTATTCCTGTTTGTAAAAAAGAAATGCACAAAAAGTTGTTTCATTTATTTATAATACATACAACATTTCCCACCCTTGGGGATCGAACTCGGGATATTTCGGACCTACTGTCATCCCCCATACCATTCGGTCCATTGGACCGTAGGTGTCCATGGGGCTATCCTTTCAAAGGTTAATCTTTGGGGATAAAACAGCCCTGTTGTATCACCTTGGGCCATGTTACGGTATTTCTCGAGGTAATTTGCAATCCCTGTTAAGAATGGAATAAGACAATTCAAGACTTGAGATGATTATGTGCACATTAGAACGATACAGAATTACCCATTTCTGAGATTGTTCGCGTCTTTCGCTTGTACTTTCCTTTGTCCGAAGCTGTCTATCCCGTGGTAATGCCCATGAGTTGATTTGCCCTCAAATTTAATCCAACATGTATTCGGATATGATTGCGTTCTCGGGTCGATTTGCAATTTCCTGAGAATAGAAGGGGCTTAATTTTAAAACTTGGAGCAACTGAGGGTAAATTGAAACGATACGGAGTTACCCTTCAGGTTTATGCAGATTTTCACTCGCCATCAATTCGTCGCGAGGTTGGTGAGGTGGCGGATTCGAGCATTTAATAGGGGGAAGTCGGATTATTACTCCTTGCTTTTACACATTCACAAAAGCAGAAAAACACATCACGCAAGGAAATAAAACACATTCACTCATTCAGGATTAGTTCCGCTTCCTCTGCAGGCTCTCCCATGATCAGCTGGCTTCATCCCAAATTAGGTATGCATCGGCCATATTGAAGGTCTCGTGGTCACTGGCTGAACAAGTGCATCACAGTCCCGATGCTTTACCGATATCAAACTGGTTGATTATGGCGAAAAGATCATCGTCAATGTCCGCTTGGTGGTGATCTGTCCCTTCTTCCTCGGGAGGTATTGATGCTGATCCAGTATCATTGGTCCTTTTGTACCCTCCTCCAACAGAACTCGATCCTGTTATAAACTGGTCTAACTCACCTCTTAAACGTGCATTTTCGATCCTCAGATCATACATTTCATCGAGGGTGAGGAGGAGGCTATTGCAGTTGGGGCAGGTGGCGGAGTCAAAAGTCTCTTTATACATCTTGTTTTCCGCTCGGAGGTTTTCATTTTCAACTCTTAGAAACTCGGCTTCGTTGTGCTCATGACGAGCCTTCATTCGGGTTCGCCTATTTTGAAACCAGAACTTGATTTGCAAAGGTTCAAGTCCTAACTCTTGACTCAGTTCCATTTTCTGTTTGCCGTCTGGCATAGGGCATGTTCTGAAGAAATCCTCAAGCCTTTGTACCTGCTCCTTAGTATGGCGACGGTAACGCTTCTTTTGACCCTTACCGTTATTATCCTTATCTTTACTGAGATTTTGGACGTCGTCGGCGGAAGAGCCAGGCTCCATAGGCTCGATCCCAAACATGGCTTCGAACTCTTCCTCTCCCATATTTAGCAGGCAATGATAGTTCTCGGGAGTATTGGGTTGAGACATCTTTGATTTGGTTGATGATTTCTCAAGATTTGCTACTCGTTTCCGGTGTTTTCACTCTCTTTGAATTTTTCTGAGCGATTGCCTATGCCTTAAGACCCTCTTCCGAGCATGGCGTCTCTTTTAAAATTAAACGTGGGTTTAGCAACTGTATTGCTTCTTCCAAGGGTCCGGCCTTTCTCAATCCTCTTTTCTTATCGTGTCTCTTGCTCGGCTCGTCTCCTTCCATCTTTTCGTGATAGGGCCCCTTGTTGTTGTCTCCCCCGTCAATTTGCTGGCGAGTTCTTCAATAAAGACGAGTCGTATCTCTTTTCTGCCGAAAATGTCTTTGTCTCCCACTCAGCTTATTTTTTATCTTTTCTTTTTCAAAGTAGTGGCGTCCCGTTTAGCTTTGCCGTAGAGACGTCGGATTTGCTTGGCTGGAGATTGGAGACGAGTAGCGGAGGTGATACTGATAGGGAATGTTAGACAGGAAAATCTGGCCAGTAGAGACTTCCCCTGCAAAAATGAAAGAGAATGCGGCAGTATATGTTCTTCATATTCTAGAAAAATTGGAACGATACTGTTTTACCCTTGTGTGTATTTCTATTGAATTTGAATTGAGGAAGTTCCTTCATTTGGACTGGATTGAATTGTATGTCCCGAGTTGCCCTTCACTTTGAGCTTGCCACGTAAGTGCTTTGCTTAGTTGGGCCTTATTTTCTTTCGGGTTGCCTTGGACCATCATCATTTTCTATGCCATCGGGTCCGTGGACCGGAGGGCTCCTTTAATTTGAAGGTTACCTTCGAGGCAAATGAGTCCTATCGCGTTCCATTGGGTCATTTCATTTTGCGACACTCTTGAGGCACTTTGCGATTCCCTGGGTGAGAATGGAACAAATCCAATTTAGCATTTTGCAACGATTGAGGGTAAATTGGAACGACACACAATTACCCGTCTTCGAGCTCGCCTGGGCATTTCACTTGAAATTTCCCTACGTGAGGCCATTCAACATTTCTCATTATGGCAGTCAGCGACGTTACCACAAATTGATCCGCCCTAAATCTAGCATAAAAAGGGATTCACGCATTCGACGGGATAAAAAAAATAAATAAATTGCCCCATTGTCCCTGAATTAAATCGAGACACCTAGAAAGCTGGAAAATATCATACGCAGGGGAATTAAGCATGAAATAAAATGTGCACTTATTCAAGGTCAGTTCTGCCTCTCCTGTGGCTCTTCGATAATCAGCTAGTCTCGTATTGGTTCGGGTGTGGATGATCGATGTTTGAGAGTCCCTACTCACTGGCTCCTGATCGCGGCTTGGGACGTCTGTCAACCCTAAACTGGTTGACCAGGGCAGTAAGCTCATCATCTGGGTAATCTCTTGAACCTTCCAGCAACTGATGCTCGAATTGGGCATTGTTGTTGGCAAATGCTGGCGATAGATTTCTCATTCTGTCCTCGCCATGAGCAATTTGACTTCTCGTGCTGGAGCCTTCATCATTACTCGAGAAAGTGTGGGGATCACCAACTGTCCTGCTGCCAAAAACTCCTTCCATTCGAGGATTAAAGAAGTGGAAGTGCTCAGGATAATTTCTTGTCTGATTCTCTGGCTGCGCAGGCGCGCTGATCATGGGATGAATTCTAGCCACGGGTTGGTGCTCAGACCAAGGAGTCTGAATACACTGCCCCTGCGGTCTATACTCTTGAAGAGCATTAGGGTGATTCTGGGGGATACTTTGATTAACGCCTGGAGGATTGATGGCACGGCTACTGGCTTGGTTGATGATGGGAAGTGGCTCGCCCCATGCTAACCCGCGGAACTTATGGTGGCGAGGAGACTCGACATTCAGGCTTGGATCAGTCCCGCCTTGGTTTTCTTGATTCTGAGCTGCATTGTGTTCTCTCACCCTTTTTCTGTACTTCTGAAGATGACTCGAAACATTTGCTTTAGTGAGTCCCTCTACGTTCATAATTTCCAGTATATGTTGCGGCCGTGCCGAATCGATTCCTACCTGTTGAACTGCATTAACAAACATACGATGCAGCTCGGGAGACCAACTCATCTTCTTTCTCCAGTTGCTTGGAACAAAATTGAAGGCTTGATGCTTGTTCTCATGGTCGTGCAATTGCTTCCTTACCACGTGCTGCCATATGTTTTGAGGCATCTGAACCCTAACTGGTTTCGTTACGACGTCTTGGGCCCCATTTAAGACAGCCTTCATTATGGCTTGCTGATCATCGCTTGCCGATATTACGAGGACTGGCATGTTTAATTTAGAATTGATGACTTCCAAGAGAGTGAAAACATCCATGTCAATCCCTACCATGGCGGTGAGGACGATATCAAACTGGTCACCACTCCTCCTTAATATCTCTAAGGCCTCTGTCGCCTTTGCTTGAGCTACAACCTTATACCGGCATTTTCTCAATACGGTAACAAGGATTGACAGAGAGACTGGATTACCGTCAATGGCCATGACCAGTAGACCCTCAGGGTAAGGAACTTCATTAGCTTCGACCAGGGTTGAACATGCGCCCGTTTCCCTAATGCTCGACATATTTCTGGATCTAGGACTGCCGACTCGAGACCGCCTCAGGATGTCTTCTTGGACTTGAGGGATCACGGGATCGTCGATGGTTTCTCGTAACAGGCTTTGAAAGCCGATGCTTTGATGGTGAAGGTTTTGAATTCCTCTCCCACGAGAACTCCTTCCTCTCTATCTTTCTCCTGCGAGTTCTTGCGAATGAACTCTCACTATCAAATGAGGACAAGTTCTCTCTCTAGCAATAGCAACGACTTCCCTCTTCACGGGCAGTGCTATTAGATTTTTCGAGGGAGAAAATCTGATATTCAGCTTTTGATCAAAGGGGAAATCCTTGTTTCTCGCTCAGTTCGTCTTCCTTTTTTCTTTTCGTGGTAGAGGGCCCTTGTCAAGATCTCCACCGTCGATTTACTGGCGGGTCCTCCAATAAAGACGAGTCGTATCTCCTTTTCTGCCGAAAATTTCTTTGTCTCCCACTCAGCTCGTTTTTTATTCTTTCTTTTTCAAAGTGGTGGCAGTCCGTCCAACTTTTCTGCAGAGACGTCGGGTCTGCTCAGCTTGAGGTTGCCGCTTGACTGGAATTCGAGCCAGCGGGGGTGTTGCCGACAGAGAATGGTAGATAGAAAAAACTCGACCAATAAGGACTGCCCTGTGAAATCATTATTTAAATTGAAGCAGATTATCACCTTCGCATTCCGATCATCTGCCTCGCCTCTCTCCTCCTTTCTTTCGTGATCTGCTTTCAAAAATGGCCAATTCTCCTAACCATACCTTCTCCGCTGAAATCCTGGCTGGGTGGGAGAGACTCTACAATCTTCTTGGTAGAGGTTACGCTCATATAGCCCAAAACTCTACCGTTGAGGCTGAAATCCTCGGTTTATTCAGGACCCTAGACGCTGCTTCTGTTGAGGGTACCCAACTGGGGAGGGAGTATCGGAACTTCCCGACCCTCTTCATTAATTTTCTGGCTGCCTATAACCGCGCTTATGAGACGGTCATTGTGACTGCCGTCGTGAAAGCTCGTTACCGAGACCGGCACGAGCGTCTGGAAATAGTCACATTTATGGCTGATAATCACAAGAAAGCCTTCAAGTTTGCCAATGATCAGCTTTCGTGGCTAGTTCGTGAGAGGGGAAAGTTGGTGGACCGTCTGGCCTTGGTCCGAACTTACGCCGAACAGGAGCCGAGCAATATTATGATGAGGTGCAAATGCGGTTGGCTGCAGGAGAGACTTGATGACATTACGGCAGATATTGCTTTCGAGAGGGCGGCGATTTCGGACTTGGAGTTTGCTGTCGAGCATTACGAGGCCAGTATGGCCCAGGCTAAGGAGAAGCGCGATCGCCTCTTCTTTAGGCTCGCGGAGCTTGATCCTGAGAACGCCCGGTGCACCCGGAGCATCAACTGTTTGGAGAGTCAGTTGAGCTCCTTCGTAATGGTTATCAGAGCTCAGTTTGGCTTTACTTTTCCTCCCCAGTTAGCTGTTGTAATGCTCTTTGATGAATGGAATGAAAGAAAAGCTTCACGTGTTTTTTTTGTTTAATTTTCCTGCTATCGTTTCTTCCGCACAGCATAACAGAACGATTTGAGGTACCGAAGATGTCGAGGCTTAATGTTTTTCTTGATGTTCTTGTTTAATTGCTCCAGACGATGATATCGAGAACATTGATGAAGGGTTCGGCGGTGGCCCCCACTATCCATCTTGAGATCACAAACAATAACACTATGACAACTCGATCAGTGCGCTGGTAATAAATCCGGCCACCTGTTGTGTGCTCACTTTTATCCATATTTTATTTCTTTCGGCGTCCACTTGCTCGTGTCGGTCGCCTGTAGCGTCGGGAGAAATTCCTGTGGGCCACGTTCATTAATAGAATCTCGGTCCTCTAAAGCCCTCCGCATGTTTCGGATAAGAGGAAATTTTAAGATCGGTCTCTGGTTGATTTAATCAGGTAAAGGTATTTGTTTCATGGGTTCTGATTATATAATCTATATTGTCTTTCAAAAGACGCGGGATCCTCTGCAATACATTAAATATGCCCCCATGTTTAATCTGTATAAATCCACCGTCATATCAGAATACATTGCCCATACAAGTTTATGGATTGACACAAATCTGTCTGTCAAAGATGGACAGTGTTCGTTTGCCCCCCTGAATTAACGGTTGAAGCCTTGGTGTTTTTCGTCTTTTGGTATTTCTGAAGATGATTCTTGATATATTATTGAACTTAATTTTTATACCCGTCTGGGGTATCTAGGATCTCTCTGCAAAAGAAAAGGATATAATTAGTATGCGACACAAGAAATGTCGATCCATGACTCCTATATTAGTCCAATTTGATTTTTTCTATTTTATAGAGAAATCAGAAGAAAGAAAAAAAAAATTTCCTTAGGAAGAAATGGGTTAATTTTTGATACAGAATTTTTTTCAGATTTATTATTCTTTTTTTTTATTTTTTTAAAGGAATGTGACAAAGTCTCTTGACGTTTACTAAAATTTTTGAAGGAATTTCCTTTTTATCAAAATAAATTTTCAGAGGTAAATTTGTCAGGAAAATTTTATTTTTATTGAAGCAGGAAAGACATGACAGAAATCCTTTATTGGTTAACGAAATTCCCCCGAGACATTAGTCTAATTTTATTTAGAGAAACTTTTCTTAGAAAAACATGAGCGAATTTCTCGAAAAGAATTTTTGTTGCAAGTTTTTATAATTTGAAAGAATGTGATAAAATCACTTGATGTTTTTTTAAAGGTATTTTTCTTTTTATCGAAATAAATTTTCAGAGGAAAATTTGTCAGGAAAATTTCATTTTTATTGGAGAGAAAAAAAACATGACAAAAATCTCTTATTGGTCAATTAGTCTAATTTTATTTAGAGAAAATTTTCTTAGAAAAACATGAGCGAATTTCTCGAGAAGAATTTTCTTGCAAGTTTTTATAATTTGAAAAATGTGATAAAATCACTTGATGTCTACTAGAGTTTTTTTTTTAAGGAATTTTTCTTTTTATTGAAATTTTCAGAGGAAAATTTTTTCAGGAAAATTTCATTTTTATTGAAGCAATAAAAATATGACAAAAATCCCTTATTGGTTAATAAAATTCCCATGAATGGATTTTTTTACATCATTTTTTCAAAAAAAAAATTTAAAAGAAATGAGGGACAAATTTAATTTTTATTTTCTTTTAAAAAGAATGGTCGTAATATCAAGCTCAAAAACTGACTAACACCTAGCATGGACCGACCGAAAATAAATACAAGATAAAATTAGAGAACTTACTTTTACCTTGGAGAAATGCAAATCACATAGTCATGCGCATGACTCAAGTGAGGAGTGGACTCTAGAAAATAAAAGAAGGAGAGACAAGGTATGGACCTAAAAAGGCTCCCACTATCTGAATTGACAAACTTACCCTCCGCGCAATCAAATCACAATGGGAAGAATTGTCAATTCAGATAATGAGCGGAATAAAATATGGTCAACCCGAGCGCAATCGACGCAAGAGCTTTGCATATTCGATCCCTATCTATGGTTTTCTAGGAAGAATTTCGCGACTTGGGTTTAGACGCTTGTGTGTGCAGGTGTCGTGATCCTCAGAGTATGCAAGACATGCACAACAATTGATATCAAAACAGCGCTTCTAAAAATGTGCAAAATTAAACAAATAAACCCAACACCGAGCCTGCAAAACAAAGGGGTTAGCCAAACACTCCGCCCCTTATAACTCCCATCCTGCAAAAACATATAACACCTATAGAATGAGTCCCAAACAATATCGCCAGAAGCGAGATATGCATGAAATTTTCATTGGCCTAAGTCCACTAAGACTTTTAAAATTTCGAAAAAAAATTCAAATATTCTAACTCGTATCTTTTTTCGAAAATTTAAAAACCCCGTCCCCAGCGGAGTCGCCAGTCTGTCGCGACCCTCTAAAAAAATTTTAAGTTTTAAAGGGGGTTAACGGATTATTAGGCTAATTAGATTTGACTAACCTAACGCGGACCCTCCCAAGCCCTACCGAATCGCAACTTTGATTTTTGTTTAAATGATTTTAAAATTTGGAGTCGCCACTAATCGTTCTTGGTAGGTCGATTAGAAACTTAAATAAATTAGCGGGAGAACTAATTTATTCCTGCGAACCAGAGATTAGGACCTCGGGGACTTGGTTACACTAGTTAATTAAAACTAATGCCCTTTCGGTACCTTAATTTCATGGATATCCAAATTCGGCAACTCAGACTTGGTTTATTCCTAAGGCTCTAGTAGGGTATTCTCTTTTGTGTTTTCACTTTTTAAATAGGATGCATGGATGGTATATATTTTTATTTGTTATATTTTTTTAAGTGTTAAAGATTCCCTGAAGCCGAAAGAAGGAGTGTGTTAACGACTTCTGTGCAGTATTACAACCTACTTATCTTTTGGGTCTGATGATTCAAAAATTAAATTATAGGAAGTACATGACAGTGAATAAACACCTCCAATGGGAGGCCTAGCATTGGCTTTGCTCTTCCCTTTGGGATTTAAGGTACAGGTATTTAAGTTGCAAGTATTTAAACTACTGTAAATAAAAACCTCCAATGGGAGGCTAAGCATTGGCTTGGCTCTTCCCTTTGGGATTTAAGGTACATGTATTTAAGTTGCAGGTATTTAACTACTGTAAGTAAAAACCTCCAATGGGAGGCTAAGCATTGGCTTGGCTCTTCCCTTTGGGATTTAAGGTACATGTATTTAAGTTGCAAGTATTTAACTACTGTAAGTAAAAACCTCCAATGGGAGGCTAAGTATTGGCTTGGCTCTTCCCTTTGGGATTTAAGGTATAGGTATTTAAGTTGCAGGTATTTAACTACTGTAAGTAAAAACCTCCAATGGGAGGCTAAGCATTGGCTTGGCTCTTCCCTTTGGGATTTAAGGTACAGGTATTTAAGTTGCAGGTATTTAACTACTGTAAGTAAAAACCTCCAATGGGAGGCTAAGCATTGGCTTGGCTCTTCCCTTTGGGATTTATGGTGCAGGTATTTAAATTGCGGATGGACTTTGTCCTCTCCATTCTGGGGTATGAATTCTTTAAAATAAAATACAACGAATTGATTCAACAATTTGAAATTTGTGCGCGCTTGAGGACTCCTCCAAGCCGATTTTGTGCTTCCATAGGGTTGACCATTGATATAAAGCTGCGGCTTCCTGACATAAAATAGAGTGAAATGTCAGTATACAAAATATGTGCTAATCTGCACCTAAAACCAGAAGAGTGGAAAGAGTATTTATCTCCCATTTTTTTGGGAGGGATTTCTATAATTGATTTTCGCTCTCTATGTTCCCAATATAGAGAGTTTCTTTTGAATTAAGAGGGACTTTTAGTCACAGATCAGTTGAGAAATCGGTGGACAGCTTAGGAGCTTGTCTGGGCTGATTTTTGCATATCTACGAGATTTTTGCTGTTGACGTAGAGATATCCTTCTCCTGACATAAAATATGGAAAAAAAGAGGAGATGGAGAAAGTGTATACAATTTGTGCTAATTTGCAAGTAAAACCATAAACAAATGAATAAATAAAAACACTTAGCTCAAATTTGCTTGCTCGTTGACGAGGATGAACTCTTGATTTATATTGATCGATGAAGGAATTTGTGATGATAATCCCTAGCTTTGAACTCCCATCATCTTCAAAATTCTCTCTCTTTTGGTATTTTCTTTCTCTCAAATTTTTCTTCAATCTCCCAAAACTCTCTCAAACATCCAAAATTTTCTCTCAAAAAAAAAATCCTCCCAAACACTTCAAATTTTCTCTCTCAAGAAAATCCTCTCTCAAGCTCACTTCTTCCTCCTTTTATAACCTACTCATCTATCTCCCATTCTAATTTTTCCACTAACTCTATCTCCCATTCTAATTTCTCCACTAACTCTTCTTCATTTTCATCTTCCATTCTCCATCTCTATCTCACATTCTAATCTCTCCACTAACTCTTCTTCATCTTCATCTTCCCTTCTCCATATTTATCTCCCATTCTAATTTCTCCACTAACTCTTCTTAATCTCCATCTTCCCTTCTCTATTCTTATCTTCCATTCTAATTTCTCTACTAACTCTTCTTCATCTCCATCTTCCCTTCTCTATTCTTATCTTATTTTCTCCATCCATTCTTCTCCAACTTCTCTTCTTCATCTCCTCTTCTTCATCTTCCCTTCTCTATTCTAATTTATCCACTAACTCTTCTTTTTATTATTTGTAAAATAATCCTTCAAGAGTTAGGTATTTGCACTCTAGTCCTTGAATTTTAAGTATTTACAATTCAGTCCTTGAAAAAATATATTTCTTTAAGTCTAAATCTCCTCACAATTTTTGACACACCAAAATTTACCACATGTCAAATTTAAGCTCATTTCTTGTCGCTGAAAATAATGCATAATTTAATTAAAGCCCTTTTGCAAAATTAAGTCATTCTGGGTATAATTGGGCCAAGATGAAAATTTAAAATATTAGAAGACAATGTCACAACTCATAAAAAGTGAAAGTTAAAAATAAGTTGACTCAAATTAAATTTTTTTAGGCCCGATTCGAGATTATACTCGTGAAGGAACACGTGACTCGAATTGGATTTTTCTGAATTTGCGATGGCCAATATGAAAATAGATTTAAAATAAAAATATTAACTATCTTTGTGTATTTTTTTGGCCTCAAATGTTATTTTTCCAAAATTTTCAAATATTTTTGTATTTTTTTTTTAAAAAAATTAAAATATATATAATATGAAAAATTATTTTTTGGTCAAAATTCGTTCCCTAGGCTTGGCTAAGGTTCCCAAAGTTGATTTTTCAATTTTATGAATTTTTATGAATTTTCTATTAATTTTCGAAAATAAATAAATAAAAAATACGTAAAAATACTGAAAATATGAAAAATCGTTTTTTGGTCAAAATTGGTTCCCTAGGCTTGGCTAAGGTCCCCAAAGTTGATTTTTCAATTTTATGAATTTTTATGGATTTTTTATTACTTTAGCAATAGAAAAAATGATTAAAAATCAGGTGTCAACAATGGGCAAATCATTTAAAAAATATAGAAAAATGCTAGAAAATCTCAAAAAATTGAGAAATAGGCACATTTAATTGGCCAACTCTATTTCTGATGATTTTGATTTCAAATCTTTTCAAAATGATAATTTTGCCCCTTTGGACAAATTGTCTTCAAATGTCCATAACTCTTTTCAAACGTTCAAACACCATTTCTCTAAGCCTTTTGGACTTCATTAGGGATGTCATGTTTTGATTTAATGCATTTTATCCGCATGTTCCTAATTCATTGATTTGTGCACCTATCTTTATTGATTGCAATTGATAAGTTAGATATTCCTATCTACATGAACCTTTAGATTTTCTGTCTCTATTCTCTTGTCTAGTTCAGACTAATAATGAGTGTGGTTGCTCCAAAACACCATTCTTCGATTTGATGGAGCCTGTGATCTCGTGCCCTCTATTTCTTTAAAAAAAATTAAGAAAACCAAAGTTATGTTGAAAAGATAAAGATAATAATGCCTTAGTTTTTGCATTTTGTCTTTCTGCCTAGAGATGCCTTCATGCCAAAATAAGGTCATTATTATTATAGTTTTATTTTCCAATTTCTCATCCATATCTAAGCGATCTCATGGCACATACAATTATTTGTAGATTTGTGCTTCTCTACCTTGACGTTGCCCCTTACAAACCCCTGACACAATTGGTAGAACTACTAATCGTGTCATAGTGTGATAAAAAAAATAAACCCTAATTACTAACTATAGATAATGATAAGAAGGGGTCGAACCACAGAGAAAAATAAAGACGAATTTGAGATTATTTGCTATGTAATTTAATTTAATTCTAAAATTTTGGTTCACATAATTAAGATAAGGTTTAAACAATTGTGAAAAAACTATCTCCTTTAAGTCTCGAATCCACGATTCCTTCTTATTTGATTAGCCTTTTTGTTTGCACTATCAAACCTAACAAGCTACAAGTTTGCTGTAGTCGCTAAGATAATCCTCAACCTACTCTAGTTAAAACCTATCTTGTCGATCACTACCGTCTTTCGCTTTTCAAGCTTAGTACACATAGTTTGATCAGATATAGATTCTCATTGTCATTGATCATAAATTGCAATTAAAACTGTTGTTTAGTTATAAAATTATAATCATAACCTAAAATCATAAACTTGATTTAACAATAAAATTCTTGAAGAAATAGATGAAAATGTAGTCTTTCCCAAATAATCAAGTGCAATACCAAAAACTAATCAAAAGTTTAGAATCAAACAAGAGATATCGTTTCATCTACACTCAAAGATGACAAAGTAAATTTAGTTACTCACGGAGATGAATGAAGGAGAAGAAATTGGAGAAGAAACCATGGCCGAAGTGAATTTTCTGCAATGAGAAAATTTGGAATAGTCTCCTCTTCTATCATCCAGGATCTCTCTGTAATTGTGTTTGATATGCCATCAATCAAGAGCTCGTGAAAATCCAAACCCGCTAAAAATAAGATTTTGCAAAATTCATTAAGGATTTTGGATTTTAGGAAATATCAGTTTTAACCAAACCTGTGCAGCTAGAGAATTTTATAAATTTGGTCTCTCATTAAACTCCTCTGATAATCAAAATATTAGCCAAATGAACTAATTTTAATATTTATTAAAAACCCATAAATTAGATGCATTTTTTACACATAAATATGGACCGATCACACTTCTTGACTAAGACTTTTGCTCGTCCTCGAGTGAAAAGGAAAAACCACAACACACTTAGAAACTCAATCCAAACAAAGAAAACATCTTCCACCCTTCCATAGCTAAGCACATTAGTAAAGTTCATCCAAAAATTAAATGGCAAGACGTAAATCAAATATTAATCAAACCATGTCATACTAAGCTCAGATCAATAAATTCCTCTCGCCCACCAAGAAGTTGTCAATGACATTCAGCCCCCCATTGAGAGTTATACAAGCCACGGGATTATATAAACATCATCCTAATTTTTTTTAGCACATAACTCCATAGATTCTCTAGTCCGTATAGTGTTTTGACCCCTTAAGCCTTCTAGATGGTACATGTAATGGGCTTTAGGTTAGTTACTCTCAAATCGCAAAAGGGCTTTAAGGAACTAGGTGACACACCTCTTGGACTTATTTACTCGAACAAAAAAGGCTTCAAGTTAAAACAGGACCAAAGAGTTCATAGAATCATTAGGATTTTATTTAGCTAAGCTTACAACTGTTTGACGCGAAACTTCATGCTTGTAACACAAAATCCCAGTTACTAGGCAAGGGCATCTATCAACCAACACTTGCAAAGATCCCATGCATACTAGTGTTTACCAACAAAGAAGATGCTCACAATGCCAATAAAAAAAAACTATTAGTAGAGAATGTACTAAAGCTTGTACAAATCTTAAAACAACATAATTCAGTTAATAACTAACTTATATTCAACCTTGAAGTAAATTAATGGACTAAATTAATGCATCTAGTACACACATAAGGATAGAAAGACATCAACCTCACACGAAAAGAGAATACTGAATGGTGTAATTTGAAATAATTTGTTTTTTTTTTGGGGAAATTCAAGCAAAAGCTAAACTATCTGACTACCCCCCCCCCCCCCCAAATTGACATTGTCCCCAATGGCATGAAGAATTAAAGCACAAGAAGGAACAATACAACCCAAGGGAAAGTAAGCTTGAATCCACATGTGAAAACCTAGAGAGAGGCTAACACCTCAATTTGCATAAACCTTGTGTAAATGAAGCCTAAAAAAAAACTTAATACAAGTTAAGTTGAAATAATGTGAAAATAAATACTTAGACTATGGGTTGCCTCCCAGAAGTACTAAATTTAATGTCTTTAGCCAAAAGTAGCACGACCCACTCCGTAGGTATGAGATCCTCCAATATGGTGGACTCAATAAGTTGACCGCAAGGCCATCAATATAAGAGTTTAAGTGTTGTCCATTCACCTTAAGAATTTGTCCTGTGTTAATATTTTGAATTTCTATAGCACCATAGGGAGAAAGTTGAAGAACTTTGTAAGATCCATCCCAATGAGAGTGAAGCATGCTTGGAAATAGATGAAGCTTGGAGTTGAAGAGCCAAACCTTTTGATTAGGTTCAAAGGCCTTGTGGACAATGTGTTTGTCATTGAAGGCTTTAGTCTGCTCCTTGTAAAGTTTAGCACTATCATAGGCATCATTGCGCAGCCCCTCTAGTTATGCAAGTTGAAGGTGGCCATGTGAACCAGCTTGGGTCATGTCAAAATTAAATTGCTTGATTGCCCAAAATGCTTGATGCTCTAACTTGATTAGTAAATGAAAAGCTTTAGTAAACACCAACCTGTGGGGGAACATCTTAATAGGAGTTTTGTAGGCAGTTCGATAGGCCCATAATGTATCATTGAAGTGTAAGGACCAATCCTTGCGATCTGGCCGAACCTTCTTTTCTAGAATTCTCTTAATCTCTTGGTTAGAGACTTCCACTTGACCACTAGTCTAAGGATGGCAGGGTGTAGTAACCCTATGGTTAACTCCAAATTTCTTTAAAAATGTCTTGAAGCGCCCATGGATAAAGTGAGAGCCACTATCGTTGATAAGAGCTTGTGGAAATTCAAATCTGCTAAAAAAATGACTTTGCACAAATTTCATTACCACCATGTGACCATTATTCTTTGTGGCGATTACCTCGACCCATTTAGAAACATAATTAACAGCTATAAGAATATATTCAAAATCAAAAGAAATAGAAAAAGGTCCTTGTTGACACCTGATCTTTAATCATCTTTTCTCTTTTAGAATTAATAGAAAATCCATAAAAATTTATAAAATTAAAAAATCAACTTTGGGGACCTTGGCCAAGCCTAGAGAGCCAATTTTGACCAAAAAATGATTTTTCATATTTTCAATATTTTTCGATATTTTTATTTTCAAAAATTAATAGAAAATCCATAAAAATCCATAAAATTAAAAAAATTAACTTTGGGAACCTTGGCCAAGGCTAGGGAACCAATTTTGACTAAAATATAATTTTTCATATTTTCAGCATTTTTTGGTATTTTTATTTTCAAAAATTAATAGAAAATAAAAAAATGAAAAAAATTACAAAATCAACTTTGAAAGCCTTAGCCATGCCTAGGAAACCATTTTTGAATAAACAATAATTTTTCATAATTTTTTGTATTTTCAATATTTTTTAAATATTAGGAAAATATTTAATAAATAATAGCATTTAAGGCCACAAAAATATGAAAAAATAGTCAGTATTTTTCTTTTAATCTTCTCTTCATTTTGGCTAAAGAAAATCTCTAAAAATTAATCTGGAATCGAGAATTACTTTGTTAATCTCGTTTTCAGATTAATTGAAAAAATTATAAAAAATACATTTTAGCTCTGTAATTTTCGTTTTTTTGTATTTCTGGAGTTGTGACATTATTTTTTAATATTTTAAATTTTCATCTTACTCCAATTATACCCAAAATGACTCAATTTTGCAAAAGAGCTTTAATTGAATTTTGCATTATTTTCAACGGCAAGAAATGAGCTTAAATTTAAAGCGATTGAACTAGACATGCGGTGAATTTCGACCAAGCATAGAGGAGGTGTGTCAAAAATTGTGAGGAGATTTGGACTTAAAGAAATATTTTTCCAGAGACTGAATTGTAAATACTTAAAATCTCAGGGACTAGAGTGTAAATATTTAACACTTGAAGGATTATTTCATAAACAACAAAAAGAAGAGTTAATGGAGAAACTAGAATAAAGAAAGGAAGATAGAGAAGAGAAGAGGAGATGGAGAAGAGAAGATGAAGAAAATAAGATGAGAATAGAGAAGGGAAGATGAGATGACGAAGAGTTAGTGGAAAAATTAGAATGGGAGATATATGAGTTGGCTATGAAAGGAGAAAGAATTGAGCTTGGGAGGGGGTATTTTTTTGGAGAGAAAATTTGAAATGTTTATGAGGGCTTTGAGATATTGAAAAAAATTAGAGAGAAAAAGAGAAAGAGAGAGAATTCTTTTCCAAAAGAGAGTCTTGAAAATGGTGTGAGTTTAAATCTAGGTATTACCATCACCAATTTTTCTACCGATCAACACAAGTCATGAGTTCATTACCGTCGTTCGAGCTGCAATCTTGATCCATAAGGTGACACGAGGTCCGAATTCGGCAATCAAATCCGTCAAATCAAGTAACGATCCTAACCATTAAAATCTTTGAGAATGTCGTTACCTCAATGGATCAATTTAAATTTCGATTATGCCGTGTCATGTTCACATGTTGTATTCGTATTGCAATTTTCTATATTTTTCGCTTAAAAGATCCGAATCCCAAATTGCGGCAGATTCTATTCCATACTTGGTAGTGTAAAGATCTCTTGTACTTTATTTTTTGCAATTTAATTTCTGCATCGTCAAAGCCCAAAATAGGAAGGCTGACCCACCCTTGGAGGTTCTTTATTTATTGCCATTTACTTTCTGCAATTTAATTTTTGCACTATCAAACTCCAGAAAGGGAAGGCCGAGCCACCCATTAGAGGTTCTTCATTTACTGCTTTTTACTTCTTGCAAATTAATTTTCGTACCATCAAACCCCAGAATGGGAAGACTGACCCACCCGTTGGAGGTTCTTTATTTACTGCATTTACTTCATGCAATTTAATTTCCGTACTATCAAATCCCAGAATGGGAATGCCAAGCCAAGGCCGAGCCACCCATTGGAGGTCCTTTATCTACTACCATTTACTTTCTACAATTTAATTTCTGTACCATCAAATCCCAAAAATGGGATGGCTGACCTACCCGTTGGAGGTTCTTTATTTTTTGCATTTACTTTTTGTAATTTAATTCCTATACCATCAAACCCCAGAATGGGAAGGCCAAACCAAGGTCGAGCCACCCATTGGAGGTCCTTTATTTACTGCCTTTTACTTTCTGCAATTTAATTTCTACACCATCAAACCCCAAAAAAGGAAGGCCGAGCCACCCATTGGAGTTTCTTTATTTACTGCCATTTATTTTTTGCAGTTTAATTTCTGCATTATCAAACCCCAAAATGAGTAGGCCGAGCCACCTATTGGAGGTCGCAATACTGCACAGAAGTTGTTAGTTTACTCCCACTTTCGGCTTCAGGGAATTTTTAAGGCTTTGAAAATACTAAAAAAATATCATTCACATGCATTCCATCTAAAAAGTGAAAATACAAAAAAGAGATCACCTCACTAGAACCTTAGGAGTAAACTAAGCCCGAGTTGCCAAATTAAGATATCTATGAAATTAAGGTACCAAAAGAGCATTAGTTTTAATTGACTAGTGTAACCAAGTCCCCGAACTCATAATCTCTGGTTTGTAAAAGAAATTTAGTTCTCCCGCTAATTTACTTAGGTTTCCAATTGACCTGCCAAAAATGATTAGTGGCGACTCCAAGTTCTAAAATCATTCGAACAGAAACTAAAGTTGCGATTCAATAGGGCTTGGAAGGGTTCGTATTAGGTCAGTCAATTCAATTAACCTGATAATCCATTAACCTGGAAATTTTTCACCGATCGAAAATTTTTAGGGTCACGATAGTCCCATATAATCAATATCCTAGACATCAAATATCTAAACAATAAGAACAGGATTAAGGGAAACATATCACGATGAGACAAATTGCCCAACTTTTGACATATAATACATTATTAGCAAAATAAATGGGCATCACGAAAAAGAGTAGGCCAATAAAATCACTTTGTAGTACCTTCAACACGCATTTTCTTACCCCCAAAATGTCCTCCACAAGCATGAGAATGACAAAAGGTGAGGACACTTGCAAATTCACTTTCAGGAACACATCAACACAAGATCTAATCTGAACAATATTTGAACAAGTTGGGTTCCTCCCAAAAATAAATTCGGAGTTGAGAAAAGAACTAGACTTTTTCATGTTAGACCATCCAACTAGAAGCTAACCTAGTGGGGTATAGGCACGGTAGTGGGGTTATTGATAAGAATGTGAGATAAATGGTCTGCAACCACATTTGCTGAGCCATTCTTACCCTGAACCGTCAAGTCAAATTCCTAAAGCAATAGAATCCAATGAATCAATCTAGGTTTGGTGTATTTTTTTGCTAACAAATGTCTCAGAGCTTCATAGTCTGAATAAATTATCACTTTAGATCCTAACAAATAAGAATGAAATTTCTCTAAGGCAAAGACAACAGCTAGCAATTCTTTTTTAGTTGTAGTATAATTAACTGGTGCCACGGAAAGAGTTTTACTAGCATAATAAATAATAGTAGGCGTCTTGTCTTGCCTTTGACCCAAAATTGCCCCCACAACATAATTTGAAGCGTCACACATAATCTCAAAAGACAACGACCAATTAAGAGGCTGAATAATTGGTGCTTGGGTTAGTAATGAACGAGTGTTTGAAAAGCACTCAAATAGACATCATCAAAAATAAATGGAGCATCTTTAGCAAGAAAATTACATAATGGTCTAGAGATATTGCTAAAAGATGGAATAAATCATCTATAGAACCCATGATGACCCAAAAAAGATCTAACCCGTTTCACTTAATTAGGCAGATGAAGTTTTTTAATCAATTCAATCTTTGCTGGGTCCACTTCGAGTCCATGTTGCAACATTATATGTCCTAATACAATACATTGTTGAACTATAAAGTGATTCTTTTCCCGACTAAGGATGAGATTCACTTCTGTACAGTGCTGTAACATTCTCCTAAAATTCTACAGACAAATATGAAAAGAGGAACCAAAAATAGAGAAATCATCCATGAAAACCTCTAAAAACTCACCAACCATTTCTGAGAAAAATGCCATCATGTAATGCTGAAAGGTAGCTAGGGCATCACATAATCCAAATGGCATTCGATGAAATGCAAAAATACCAAGAGAACATGTCAAGGTAGTCTTTCCTTGATCTTTCGGACAAACTGGTACTTGGTTATAACCTGAATAGCCATCAAGGAAACAACAACAGTAGCTCTGCCTTGCTAATTTTTCAAGAATTTGGTCAATAAATGATAAAGGAAAATGCCCCTTTTTAGTGGCGGCATTTAATTTGTGATAATTAACATTAACACACCAACCTGCAGTAATATGAGTAGGAATCATATGACCTTTATCATTAGCAACAATAGTAATGCCGCTTTTCTTGAGAACTATTTGTGTATGACTTACCCATTTACTATCAGAAATAGGATAGATAAAGCCTACATCAAGCCACTTGACCACCTCATTCTTCACTTCTTCCTTCATGCTGGGATTTAGCCTTCATTGTGCATCGCGAAATGCTTTAATGTTATCATCAATATAAATTTGATCCATGCAAATCAATAGGCTAATTCCTTTGAGATCTATCACTGACCACCCAATGGCTTCTTTGTCCTCCTGAAGTACCTCAACTACTTGACTTTCCTGCTCACTAGTCAGATTAGAATAAAAAATGACAAGCAAGGTGCCATATGGACCAAGAAGGACGAATTTCAAAGTAGATAAAAGAGGTTTCAATTCTACAATAGGTAGCATCTCAAGAGAACATGGTTGAGGTATGGAAGAAAGTTTATGAAGTAATTTAAATCTAGGCACCCAAGAATTGGATTGAACGTTTAAATTACTTACTTCTCTTACCATGTTGTCCTCTTCAGGAATCAATAACTCATATTGGGACAACTAATCCACTACCCCATCATCAACTAAGTCAACAAAAAAAAAATCCTCCTCACTTTGGGGTCTTAAGGCCGCATTGAAAATATTCATGTGGAGCTTTTTTATTGCCAAATGAGAGATTTGTGGCTCCGGACCTGCAATTTATACATGCATTAGCAGTATTTAAAAATGGACGACCTAATATAATTGGAGGTAGTTTTCCTGGTTATACCAACTCCATGTCAAGAACTAAGAAGTCAACATGAAAATATAAGTCATCAATCTTTACTAAAACATCTTTTAATAAGCCTCTAAGTTCTTTAATAGAATGATTAGTAAGTTGTAGTATAACCCCAATTTTCTTTAACTGACCCAACTAAATTTTTTATAGACTGAGCTAGGCAATATATTCACACTCACACCTAAATCGAGTAATGCTCCTTTAATTTCTACATTACCAATAACACAAGATATGATAGGCGTACCTGAATCTTTAAGTTTAGGAGGAAGTTTCATTGATAATATGGCACTAACCTATGCATGCAAATGAACAGTTCGTGGGTTTCTAGTATTTAACTATCGCTTGTGGGTGCACAAGTCCTTAAAAAATTTAGCATATGCTTAGACCTACTTAATGGTGTCAAGGAGAGGAAGGTTGATTTGTACTTGAGTGAAGAGATTTATCATCTCCTCCATCTTTGTTCCCTTCTTATCCCTAAGGATTAAGTTTGGTGACTTTAGAGCTTATGGGAATGGTGCTTTTGTTATAGAAGTGCCTGGCTCATCTTTCCATCTAGCCATCCTTGCTTTCTTCTTTTGCTATTATTAAGAATGGATTGATCCTCGGGCTTTTATACTTCTTTTCCATTATGTAAGATCATGATTGCCTTTGCTTGCTCATGATGCACTTGGCCACTAGTTTGGTTATTTTGATTAGCAACCACTTAACTCGGCAATCTTCCCTCTTCTCTTTGATTGATAGCTAATGCTAATTAGCCCATTTGAGTCACCAGCTTTACTATGGACTAAGTGTGTGAATGGAGGGATTGGGATGTAGCCTCTGGTCCTTACAAAGTTTGCAGTACCTTCTCTTCAAAAGATTGTTCATTCATGTAGGATGAGGAACTTGTGGAACATGCATATTGTAAGGAGTGTAATTGGCATAATTATTCACTTGGGGTTTGTAAGAGTTATCGTGTTGTTTTGGTTGCCTCGAAGAAAAATTGGGATGTTCTCTCCATCCGAGATTATAGGGGCTCGAGTAAGGATTATTAGTAGGTTTATGAAACCCTTATGCTGCTTGAACCTGATCTTGTGCAAAAACCGAACCCTGTGTCGAGCCCTTACCAAAGTATGATGGATCATGTGCCACACACATCTCCTGTTGGGATTTTTTCCCTTGGAAAAGAAATTGATCAAATCACGGAGTTAAAGCATCAATCTTAGATTCCCCATTTGTGACTTTGGGATAAATTTCCATGAAGTGACCCACTTTAAATAACAAGTCTTTTCTCGCAGTACCTGAGTGACCTTGTTTCCGTGATGAAGAGACATGGTGTATGGAATTTTCACTCAGCATCTCAAATAGTTTCCACACCTCACTTTCACTCTTTTGCAAAAAGGTGCCTCCATAAGATGCATATACCATCTGTTTGTGCCTCTCATGGAGTCCATCATAAAAACTATGCACCAACTACTACTTAGAAACTACATGATGTGGACAAGATCATAATAAATCCTTGAATCTTTCACAAGTCTTGTGGAACTAATCACCTCCATTCCAAGTGAAACCAGTGGTAGCTTTTTCTAATTTAGTTATCCAAATTGTAGGAAAATATTTTTTGAAAACTAGGCACTAAAAATCTACCCATGTGGTGACCACCATATCCAAAGAATCAAGCCAATGCTTAGCTTTATCCTTTAGTGAGAATGGAAATAGTGTAAGCTTGAGTATCCCATCAGAAAAGTCCTATAGCTTCACAGTAGACCACATCTCTAAAAATTCATCCAAATGTCTGTAAGGTTCCCCATTGTTGAGATCATGGAATGATGGTAGAATCTAAATGACACTTGACTTTATTTCATATTGTGCCACTATGACCATTGGAATCCATATACATGAAATAGATGTATACGTGGGGAGTGAAGTGATCACACAAAGGTCATTGTTTAGCCATCAACGGAGTGTTGTTTGCTGCTAACTCAACCTCCTCTACCTTCAAAATTTGTTCCTTCCTTGTCTCTTGGTCTAAATCTATCAAGCTTGGATGTATCAAGCAATGCCCGTGCATAACTTGGCAAAAATGAAAAATAAAAATAAAATAGCAACACTAAATTACTCATGCAAAAATAAAGAACGGTATCTTGAGTTTCCTTGGTAATGGCGCCAAAATTTGATCGTGCCGTAATGTGATAAAAAAATAAACCCTAATTACTAATTGTAGATAATGACAAGAATGGGTCGAACTGCCAAGAAAAATAAGGATGAATTTGAGTTTTTTTTAACAAACTAATTTAGTTTAATGCTAAAATTTAGTTCATGCAATTAAAATAAGGTTAAAACAATTATGAGAAAACTATCGCCTTTGAGTCTCGAATCCATGATACCTTCTTATTTGATTAGCCTCTTTGTTTGCACTATCAAACCTAACAAGCTACAAGCTTGCTATAGTCGCTAATATAACCCACAACCTATCCTAGTTATAATCTGTCTTGTCAATCACTATTGTCTTTCGCTTTCCAAGCTTAGTACGCATAGTTCGATTAGATATGGATTATCATTGGCCTTGATCATAAATTGCAATTAAAACTATTGCTTGGGTATGAAATTAGAATCATAGAAACTAAAATCATAAACTTGATTTAACAGTGAAAATTCTTGAATGAAATAGGTGAAAATGTTATCTTTCCCAAATAATCAAGTGCAATGCCAAAAACTAAATAAAAAATTTAGAATTAAACAAGAGGTATCATTTCATCTACACTCAAAGATGATAAAATGAATTTAGCTACTCATGAAGATGAGTGAAGGAGAAGAAATTGGAGAAGAAGCCATAGCTAAAGTGAATTTTCTGGACGTTGCTTATTGTTTCCTGCTTCCTGCTTTTCTCTCGTTTGTTGATTTGGAAAATCTGCAATACTCTTCTCTTCTATCGTCCAAGATCTCTCCGTGATTGTGTTTGATATGCTATCAATCAAGAGCTCTTGAAAATCCAAACCTGCCAAAAATAAGATTTTCCAAAGTTAATTAAGAATCTTGGATTTTAAGAAATATCAGGTTTAACCAAACATGTGGAGCTAAAGAATATTCCAAATTTGATCTCTCATTAAACTCCTCCGATAATCAAAATATTAGCCAAATGAACTCATTTAATTATTAATATTTATTTAAAACCTATAAATTAGATACACTTTTTAGGCATAAATATGGACCGATCAACCACCCCTTGTTGACACAAGCTTCTGCGAGATGGACAGCTTGATCTCATCCATTACCTTCTTGTCCGGCACAATCCATAAGCTCTACTTCTAGTATTTCTCCTCAAACGCATTGAACCTTTGGAAACACGCCCTCATTGCCTTCAATAATCATCCCTCAACCACTTCCTTAGGTAGCGATAGAGGACCTTGCTCTACATTGCGGCCTCATAGCAACCTTCTCTACGTGCCTCAATACCTGCTCCTTGAATGAGCAAGTGCTTGAGATTCATTGATCTGAACTTTTCCATTATGTAGTTTAGATTCTTGGTGAGGAATAGGTAAAAAAGCAAAACTTCCTTGTAGAGCTTGGCCTTGTCGTTGAGCGAGGAGGATTAGCCACGATAATCAGATCAAGACCAGATACATCGAGAGATCATTGGAATTGGGGCTTTCGAAGTACAACTCTGGTAGATTCACATTTTCCAGTTGTAGATGATCCATCAAGATGTTAGAGAGAGTTGCCCCACAATTGATGGGAGAAATCTGAATTCCATCACCAATTGAGTCAGCGAGTGGATTCCACCGCCCATGGCAAGAATTTTCGAAGTCCTTTTAAATTGTGGCTTTGTATTTCGGTAGGAATCTAGGATCACTCAGATTTACCAGTTGTAGAGGGGGCTTGTAATTCTCTCCAACGATATCCTTGCAATGATTTATGAGAATCAGACAGATTGGTTGAGCTGTTTGAGGTCACGAGCAATGCGAGCAAAAACCTAAATTTGAAGTGGATAACCCCAGTGTGTCTGCAATTGGCCATTCAAGATAATAAGGAGGCCAACACTCGTATCAAGTAATCGTTGCAAGAGGTGGCGTCATCGTCAGATCCACGAGTCCCTAATCAACAAAACCACCGAGAAGAAAAAGGAAAGTGGAAGAAAAATAAGAAACCAATAAAAACCCTCAAATGGGCTCCACATTTGACTCTTTCGATATAGCATTCTGAAGGAGGAAAAACTAAGGGTAATATGGTCAATACACTATGAAAGAGAGTGTTTAAGCCAAATTAAAAGTGGAAAAAGAACGACCCAAAAACAAAGGAGGACAATTAAAATGATATTTCAAAGTGAGCTCCCTTTATTCTTAATTTTTGAAATGAGCCTAATATCTTTATAAATGTCAACTTTACATCCAGTATATCATAAACTGTTTTTTTGTCTCATCAAACCCTTAAACATTAGATCATGTTGTAATTCTATCCCAATTTAATCAAATTTTTATATCAGTCTTATAAAGAACCACCAATTTTTACTTGAGTTACAAATTTGTCTCCTTTAGTCATATGTGCAATATTTCTCATTGACAACCGAGAGATAGAAAACTTCTATGTATGAGCTATTTGAACATCATGAGCGCGAGCTTTTCGACCGACTCTTGAGTACATGGGATTGAAGATCGAGCGCAAAATCAAAGATTCTCAAGCGAGATGGAAGGAAGACTCTGTTAAAAGTAAGAGTAATTGAAGAAAATCAATAGTAATTGCTCTAGTTTTAGCCAAATTTCATATCCGTGATGTTATATGGGCTCATATGAAAATTCATTTCTAAAAGATATCTTACTAGATTTGAAATTTGAGGAAAAACTAGAGCAATGACACCACATAAGATACTAAGGGTGTAGCATCCCTACGCCGGATGCTACTGCTCAAGCTGCGATGTCCCAAGCCATCGCATTTACTAACAAGATTAACTTGATATTTGTTTTTATGTAGCAGAAGCATTATATTAAATGTTGCTAAACTAAATAAATTTTCACAGAAGACCAGAGCCATAATGCTATTCTCATCTTTCATTAAAGCAGTTTTCTATGGATTTGCGTTAGTTTATGTACAAATACGAAGATGAACCTGGGGAGTGCTATGGACTACCTAACTCCATATATAGGCAACAAACTATCTCTTGATCATTCATAGAAATCAAAATGCCTCAAGTCCTCTACTTTAGGCTTGCGGTCTTTAAACAAAAAAAAAATCATCCCCGATCATCCTATCCCACCTAGGCAGCCGCTATTGCCGCCCCTCCATCGTCGGCTCCACCCACCATACCATCATCTCCGTTGTCGTCCCCATCAAAAAATTCATGAGGGATGGGTCCCTCTCATTAGCCATCGATCACTAGAAAGATCGACACGAAACGACATGTCCTCGAAGGCATACCAACTCCGACGTCCACAATTGGGGAGGTGATTACCCGTGTGAAGAAAATCCCATGATCATTCGAGATGTCAAAATCTTGGGTCTCGATCTCAAGGGTAATAAGGAGACCAAAGCAGGTGCCGTTTGGGATTGGGATGGATCCTATGCCTGTCAGTCTAAAACAACATATACCACAATCGCAAGAAAACGTAGCAAGTAAATTTAGGCACTCTAATGCTCGCTCGGATCACCATAGTATTAAGTCCATGACAGTAACCAATAAATTACCAAAATTTAGTGATGCACATAATTCGACGTATTTGAACATGGTGTGCACGTTATGATATGCATATGCATAGATGCATACACTCCATGCACTCTACTTACCGTTATCGCAATGTTGGTACCGTTTCTGGCTTATCGCCAACCCTCATGGCAACTCCCCACCATGAGTTTCCTCACTCTAAGGCTTTGGGTTGTATACTACACGGTCCACTTGGCACTACCAACCAAGGCATTCCGTCTCCCTCAAGGAAATTGCACATTTTCTTTTTGTGGCCATCAACTCCTTTTCTCCAAGTGAATACAATGTTATGCAAATGAACTAAGTACTATCATGATACGCATTATATACTGCAAAAATCGTGCAACAGATTCACAAGAGTCTCAACTAACCAATTCAACAGCATATTGATTCATTCAATTGCAAAATTTCTTGAATATGTACTAGATTTTTCGACTTAATTATATAAAAAGAAACTGTAATCCAACTCGCATAAGCTCTCTAGTAATCTAGGTAATTGAAACTTGAGTCCTACTCTCCCATGATTTGTCATTTAAAATTTGAATAATTAACTTGGTAAGTATGAACTTCATGGCCATTAAACAAATACATTTATCAGTTCAAAAACATCCTCAAACTAGTCCAATTCGATCCTCTCATAATTCATTATCGAACTACTCAAACCCGCTCAATCTCCACGTGATCCTCACTTTGAAATGATCATTTCTAAAATGAAGCCACATGCGCACGTACATTTTTCCGCAGCTATGTTCGATGCCCAACCTATCAACTAAGAAGTTTTCACGGATCCCACTAACTTATCTCTAACCCTTATTCCTTCTTCACAAATTCTACACTATATAACCATGGTTGAAACATATTGTGATGAGAGTGAGGGGGAGAGGGGATAGATTTACTCACCTGGTTGTCGATTGTGAAGAGGAATGACGGGCTTGGTCTTCATCGAAGGTGAATGGTCGATGCTGGTGACGGGAAAATTAGATCCCACTAATTTAGCTCAAACCCTTGTTCCTTCTTCCCAAATTCTACACTATATAACCATGGTCGAAACATATTGTGATGAAAGTAGGGGTGAGAGGGGATAGATTTAATCGCTTGATTATCGATTGTGAAGAGGAATGACGGGTCTGGTCTTTAGTGAAGGTGAGTGGTCAATGGTGGTGACAAGAAAATTGGATGGTGCTTCACCGAGAGGAATTTGGGAACGTTTCTCTTCCTTCCGTAAGTGGATTCCATGAAGAAAATGAAGGGGGAAGAACTCTTCTTGTCATGATTATGGAGAGATGACTGTAATGCCCCATTTTAATAGGTCTAAATTATCGGGGATTAAACAAAATGGATTCGAAAGTTGACTTGGGCCGAATGAATTTGGACCAAAATTGGATGAAGTTGAAGGCCGGCGATCCCGACACCCTAGGACCTCCGTAGTCGTATTCTAACAACAAAATAACCATGAGATCGTGCTTGCGTACCTGATTTCGCATCCATCGTCAATCGGCTTTTTAAAACGACGAACGGGCTTCGGAATTTCGGCGAGACGAGCTCGGAACTTCCCCTTTATGCCCTCCGGCCGCCTGGCGTCGATGGAACTACCTCTCACCTCGTGACTCTCACTCCCACTAGCCGTATGGAGAAGAAGAAGAGGGATAATGGCATAGAATGAGGGTTAAAGGGGGGTCCAAGCCTTATATTAACTTCCAGCTAGGCCCTTCCATCACGGGCCGGGCCGGAATTCGGCCCACACTAGCCAGGCCCATATACGGCCCATTAAGAATCCTTAAATCCTACTTTATTAAACCAATACCGTATACGGTAAATTAATACCGCATACGATCAATTACAATTACAATTAAGGCGAGCCCACATACGGAAAACTCTAACATTCTCCCACTTGGGCGAGCCTTAATTGAAACTGTACTTTAGTGCGCGCCTTTATATTGGTTTAAGGATTAATCTTAACGGCCAATCCGATCCCATAAAGTCTTAAACACCGGATCATGCCAGTAACTGTGTCAGCAGACACAGAGCCATCCATGGTCACGAATGTTCTTAACTTTACTGATATGAATTTAATATGGTAGTGTGGCAATTGGATAACACCTCAAAAGAGATGTACTTTATGTGTTATCCACTTTGTCAGACACTATTCTCTTTCTTTATGTGACACTAAACCTGACGTACCACTAGAGAATATCTGTATGGTTCCAATGAACCTACATATGTCTCAGCTTTATAGTTAACTTTTCTTTATGTGTAACAAGACATATAAACATGGCTAATATCCAAATGTCCATAGCCAATACTCGAGACTTACACATATCTCAAGATTTACTAGAATATGTATTTAACATTAATAGTGCTGCAGGTACTTCAATACATATCTTTATATTACAAAATGTAATAAAATACAGATGTAAACTTTATTAGAGCAAACTGAAATATGCCTCCCACTAAAACACAGTATCCAATGATGCCACTAAGCCCATACTAATGACATGTCGTTCGAAAACACATGGGCGAACTCCTTTAGTTAGTGGGTCTGCAACCATATCATCTGTAGAAACATGCTCTACTACAACGTCGCCTTTCTGTACGGACTCCTTAATGGTCAGAAATTTGACCTCCATATGTTTAGACCCCTTAAGACTTCTGTTGTTGTTAATAAACAACACTGCAGAACTGTTGTCACAGTATAACTGTATGGGTCTTTCAACAAAATCAAATACGGTCAACTCCCTGATGAGGTTCCGGAGCCAAATAGCCTGAGTAGCTGCTGAAAAGCACGCTATGAACTCCGCTTGCATGGTCGAGGAGGATATAGATTTCTGTTTCTCACTTTTCCAAGATACTGCACCGCCCCTAACATGAATATGTAGCCTGTAGTCGACTTCTTGTCGTCCTGACACCCCGCAAAATCTGAATCCGAGTATCCAATAAGCTGCAGGTTCTGAACATGCCTATATGTCATGATGTAGTCCCTTGTCCTCTTCAAGTACCTCAAGACTTTCTTGGCAGCAATCCAATGAGCATGTCCTGGATTCGACTGGTATCTGCCTAGAAGTCCTGTCGCAAAAGCGACGTCTGGCCTAGTACAAACTTGGGCATACATGATGCTCCCAAGTGCACTAGCATAAGGTACATTCTGCATTTGGCATTTCTCCATCTCAGTCTGAGGACACTGCGAAAGATTCAACTTATCACCTTTACAGACAGGAACTATTCCCGGTTTGCAATCCTGCATGTTGAATCTCTCCAGAATACGATCTATATATGCCCTCTGAGATAATCCCAAAATATGGCGTGAACGATCCCTATGGATCTCAATGCCAAGGACAAAAGACGCCTCACCAAGATCCTTCATGTCAAAATTCTCTGACAGCATGCGCTTCATCTCATGTAACATATCAACGTCACTGCTTGCCAGTAGAATGTCATCCACATAGAGAATAAGGAAAATGTACTCTCTCCCACTGACCTTGCAGTATATACACTGATCCACTTTATTTTCCACGAAGCCAAATGAAGTCACGACGCTATGAAACTTGAAATACCACTGCCTGGATGCTTGTTTAAGGCCATAGATCGACTTCTTTAATCTGCATACAAGGTCACTGGAATCATCAACCTCAAAACCTTCAGGTTGAATCATATAGACTTCTTCTTCAAGATCCCCATTCAGAAAAGCAGTCTTGACGTCCATCTGGTGTAACTCCATATCAAAATGAGCTACTAAAGCCATAATCACTCTGAAAGATTCTTTAGAAGAGACAGGAGAGAATGTTAATTCATAATCTACTCCCTCTCTTTGAGTGAAACCTTTGGCTACCAGTCTGGCTTTGAACTTCTCTACCTTTCCCTTGGAATCCTTCTTCGTCTTGTAGACCCATTTGCAGCCGATCGCCCTATGACCTGCAGGCAACTTGACGAGATCCCAAACTCCATTATGCCTCATGGACTGCAACTCATCCTGCATAGCATCCAACCACAGGTCTGAATGTTCACAGCTAATAGCATCCTTATAAGTAACTGGATCAACTACACAGCCAATGTCATAATCCTGTTCACCCAGGTAGACCATATAATCCGGTGGAATCGCTGATCGTCTTTGCCTAATAGACCTCCTTAGTGGAATTTCCTCAACTTGAATCTGTGGCTGTGGGGCTTGATTTACTTCATCAGGAACGGTATCAACCATAGGATCCTGAAGCTCAACAGGCACAGTCTCCGGTATGGGAAGTTCCATAACAGTCTGTGATGGTAGAGACGATGAAGCAGTGTTTCCCGCCGTACTGTCACTTTCAATAGTCTCTGAACAGGTACCTTTTTCGGCTATGTTAAATTCCAGAAACTTGGCTGTCTGTGAATCTACAATCCTCTGGCCTCCATTAGGATTGTAAAATTTGTATCCCTTAGAATGATCTGGATAGGATACAAAATAACACATTGTGGTCTTAGGATCCAACTTACTCAAAGCTGGATTATATAGCTTCACCTCTGCAGGACAACCCCAGACCTTCAGATGATTCAGGCTAGGTTTCCGTCCAGTCCATAATTCAAAAGGAGTCAGTGGAGCAGCCTTAGTGGGAACTCGATTCAGTATGTATAACGCCGTCTTCAAAGCTTCACCCCAAAAGAACTTAGGCAGATTGGTCCTACTTATCATACTGCTCATCATATCCATTAGGGTGCGATTTCGCCTTTCGGCCACACCATTTTGCTCAAGGCTCCCAGGCATAGTAAACTGAGCTACTATCCCAGAATCCTCTAAGTATTTGGCAAATGGCCCTTTAAGCTGTCCAGCATCGCCATGTCTGCCATAATATTCACCACCACGGTCAGACCTCACAACCTTGATGACTTTCCCCAACTGTTTCTCGACTTCAGTCCGAAATATCTTGAATTTATCAAGAGACTCAGACTTTTCTTTAATCAAGTACAGATAACCATATCGGGAATAATCATCAATAAAAGTGATGAAATAATAATTTCTACACAAGGTTGGAGTATAGGGTCCACTTATATCTGTATGTATGACCTCCAATAGGCCAGAAGTTCGGACTGCACCCTTTTTCTTTATTTTGGTCATCTTGCCTTTACAACAGTCTACACAAGTTTCCAGGTCATCTTTAAGAGTAGGTAAAATGTCGGCTTTTACAAGCCTTTCTACTCTTTCCTTGGAAATGTGACCAAGACGTTTATGCCACAACTTGTAAGACTGCTCTTTAGGTAAAGGCCTTTTGGAGACAACTCTTTCGGCTGTATAAGCTGCGTATATTTCATTTGGAGTTAAACACAATCTGTACAATCCATTGGACATATTGCAGTACCCAACCTGATTTGAATTATAGAACATAGAAACCACATTGTTCTTTATTTCAAAGGAGTAACCACACATGTCCAAACATGATACAGAAACTAAGTTCCGTCTGAAGGAAGGTACATAGAAAGTGTTTTTTAACATCAAATTAAAACCAGACTCTAGAATTAAAATGACATCTCCCACGAACTCAACAACAGCTTTATTATTATCTCTCACTGTGAGCTTTGACTCATCCTGATTTGGTGTCTAGAATTGATTTCTTCTGTGTAATACTAATCGATAGGGCCTCATTGGTAAGTGCTTTGATAGAAATAAATCAGAAAAAGGGGTATGTTGCTGCCATTTTGAAACGATTAAAAATCACCGAAGTAATGTCTAAACCCAACGATTCAAGGCAAAGATAAAATATTTTGGAACAAGGAAATATCTTTTTTTTATTGTCTCGACAACTAGATTAAGAATAAGTAGTCCGAATATATTCGAAATGAGACAAAGAAAAAGGGGTTAGAGACCACTCAAAAAATCAAATGCTAAGGGTTTTCTTTCAGGGCATTTATAACACGACCCAAATAAGCCTCACTCACCGGTATCTGAGCAATTCTTCCTGTTGCTTTTACAGAACTTCCCTCTGCTTCCTCCGATTTATGAACCCCTGTATGGTAAATGCAACATGATTAGTCGCACCACTATCTAGCCACCAAGAACTGGATGTGGCTTCAGATAGATTGGATTCACAAACCAGTGCCAAAGAATTAATACCTGTCTGCTCACGTTTAGATAACTAGTTCTTATATTTAGCACAGTCCTTCTTCATGTGGCCCGATTTCTTGCAGAAGAAATAGCGGTCACTACCCTTCTTAAAGGATGTTTTCTTTGGACCCAGTTTTCCTGATAGACTAGTGGTAGGATGAGTACCTTTATGAGTATGAGATTTAAGACCTTTGCCTTTTCTATTGGTGGAACTGGAGGCAACCAAAGCAAGGTTTCCCGTATCCTTCCTCAATTTTTCTTCCTCTGAAACTGCTCTTGAGATCAAATCATTTATATACCAATTTTCATCCTGAAAGTTGAAGTTGGTCTTAAGGATCCCAAACTCAGAGGGAAGGGTGTTTAGGGCTTGGTGTACCAGCACATCTTCAGCGATTACAGAACCTAAGGCATTTATTTTTGTGTGCAAATCCAGCATTCTTAGGATGTAATCTCTTACACCTCCCACACCCGTATACTTCATATTAAACAGCTGCTGGATGAGTGTTCCAACCTGAGCATTAGATGATACTCGGTACCTGGCTTGCAGGGCTTCCATCATTTGTTTTGCGGTGCAGTCAGTTGGGAGGCCACTCAGCAGATGTTCCTGGATGGATCTTCTCATTGACAGTAAGCAGATCCTATTGCTCCTTTCCCAGGCAGCCAAATGCGCCTTCTCAGACCCTTCACTGGTCTCCTCGGGAACAGCAGGTTTATCTTCAGTAAGGGCAATATGAACATCGGCTATTTCCATGGCAAACAGAAAATCCTGCCTCCATTTCTTGAAATTCGAACCATTCAGAACCTCTATAACGGAGTTGCCACTCACAGAAAAGGCGACTGAAAAATAAGCAATATTTACCATTAGCATTATGTAAGCACAGTGTAACTTTAAATCCTTAAAAGTACACATTTCAGAGAATTACATACATCATCATATAATCACCTTAGGGCAGAATACATGACATGTAATTGTAAATTCTCTACATGACAACGACCATGAGAATATATTCCAACTTTTCGTGAAACACCACCTTTGGGTGTATGAATCACTAGAATTGGTCACTTCCCAATCATATGTTGTTCATGTATCCCTCCATGATCTGACATACAATTATCTCCTTTGGGAGTATAATCATATATCAAAACAGGAGACATCCCACCACAATGTAAGACTGATATTTCTCCAATTTGACTGAGTGTGCCACTTCGGCGGTCACAACCCAATTAAATCTTTGAAACTCTCTCACACTAGGGATATAAACTTTATGGCTTACATTTACCATACGGTGTGATTTTAAACTTGATGACATGGGCAATTGTCATTAAAATCACAGTCAGTGCCAATAATATTGCTTTCTGTATGTGTGGGTCCCACACGTGTCATTGCTCAATTAATGCTCTACACAATCCTCATGTGGTATTTCATAAATGAGCCAACCTTATTTTTCCCAAAAATCGTATGGAAAAAATTTCACAAAATGAAAATGACGAAAATACCCTTGAATTTCATACTGGAGCAAGGGTTTTTCGCATTTTCCAAAACCTTAGAGGGCTCAAAAAATTAATTTGAGCATACCACAGTGTAGAGAATTTCCATACGAGCATAATGGTGAAAAAATCACCCCAATCGGACCAATAGTCAATTGACCGGTCAACTTCTAATGGTCAACCTCTAGCAGCCGGTCAACGTCCAACGGTCAACAACTAACCGGTCAACGTCCAATGGTCAACAACTAACCAGTCAACGTCTTATGGTTAACCGCTAACAGCCAGTCAACGTCTAACGGTCAACAACTAACCGCCGATCAACTATCAACTACCGGTCAGCGTCTAACGATCAACGCGCCAGCTAATAGTCAACGGAGCCACGTGCCGCGGCGGCGAAACTTCAGGCGGAGAGTGTGGGCGCGTATGGCGTTCTCCGGTGGCCCGTGACCCATCAAAACGCTCGTCTCGACGAGACGAACGCAAACATGCCATCTAAATTCAATTTTACCATACCAAAAATCACGAAATCATGGCAGAACCCGTATGTGCTAAAACCGAGCTACGGCGGCTCTGATACCAACTGAAGGCCGGCGATCCCGACACCCTAGGACCTCCGTAGTCGTATTCTAACAACAAAATAACCATGAGATCGTGCTTGCGTACCTGATTTCGCATCCATCGTCGATCGGCTCTTTAAAACGACGAACGGGCTTCAGAATTTCGGCGAGACGAGCTCGGAACTTCCCCTTTATGCCCTCCGGCCGCCTGGCGTCGATGGAACTACCTCTCACCTCGTGACTCTCACTCCCACTAGCCGTATGGAGAAGAAGAAGAGGGATAATGGCATAGAATGAGGGTTAAAAGGGGGTCCAAGTCTTATATTAACTTCCAGCTGGGCCCTTCCATCACGGGCCGGGCCGGAATTCGGCCCACACTAGCCAGGCCCATATACGGCCCATTAAGAATCCTTAAATCCTACTTTATTAAACCAATACCGTATACGGTAAATTAATACCGCATACGATCAATTACAATTACAATTAAGGCGAGCCCACATACGGAAAACTCTAACAGAAGTTGCCACGCGCAACGGATCGTGTAATAGGTGGTGACCGAGAAATGGCAATTGAGCCGAGTCTATTCGAAAATAAAATTTTCGCCTCGGTCCAATTCGACTGCGAGTTCGCGGAATAGAGGCCCCCATCGACCAACAGTTGGAGCCGCGATAATAGCACACAAACCGTGAGCATGTGAGCTAACCGTGGAGCAACTTTTATCCTCAATCAGAACCGTTTTTATGGGCGTTCCTCTAGCGCTTCCTCGGTGAATCCACAAGGCCCAATTGTTTAAGGACAAAAAAGGAACGTGAGCTCTTTGCATTGCATGCAGTAACCCACGTGTTTAGCTCAAGCCGAGAACAAGTTTCTCTAATTTTTCTCTCTCCTCGGTGGTGTCACCAAGAGAATGTGTTTCTCTCCCATCACCTTCTGGTTTTTTGGACCGAACGCGAGGGAGTCTCGCACGAACGAAGGGGAAACATCTTCCACATTTCTGGTCCGGTGGTGCGACAAAAGAAGCAGAGGAGGAAGAGAAACAATATACCCTCTCGGAGCTCACGCCAATCTCCTCCGCGCTGGTGCAGTTGTCTTCTTAGTTGGTCAGACGTTCGGCAACTCTCCAATCTCAAGCGCGCTCGAAAGCAAGCTGTGGAAACAAAGGTAAGTCGTCTATCTAATATGTCGCCTAACTGTCTCAATGTGGATCAAACACGATGACGTGCTCTGTGATGGGTTGCTAGTGTTCTGGTTGAGAGCTAGCATGTAGCTTTTGGTAGGAGGCTTTCTTGTGTAGCAACGTGGAAATTACGAGAAGTGAGTGGATTAATTGATCGCAAAAGAACAAAAAAAAACTGAGAGCATAGAAGCAGAGGTACGGGTCTGTTGTGCCACTAAATTCCACCCCAGAACTGGTCAGAAATTGTTGGAATAGTTACACAGAAAGATATGGAGAATAGGGATAATTGAGCACTTCGACTTCAAGGTTGTCTTCAGTTGATGGTAATCGAGAAATGAAGATGATGGATGGTGAATGGTGGAATCGTGCATGCCCTCTGTTCGTGAACCAAGTTGCTGTTTGGGCTAGTAATAGGCGATATCTAAAGCTAAAGTTTAAGTTCCTGATAAGTGGAACACAAGAGGAAGTTAACAAGGTCAAAAGAAGAAGAATATAAAATGAAGTAAGTCTGAAATGGTGAATTAAGTGGGACTTCAGAGGCTGGTGTGGGTGCTTTAAATGGGCGAAAGGGTGAGATGGTGAGCTTGAATGAGGTTGTTGTCTTGAATTTTGAAAGGTGTTTCGGGTGAAGGTCCAGACGAGGAGTTCTGGTGAAGACGCTAATGTACGTAGGTGATTGTGTTTAGTATTGGTGTGCTAGATAAATATATATATATATATATATAGAATAGTGACAATGGGAAGAATTTAAACTTGGATGGCCGTGGCTTTGTGGTGTCCAATGTAGGAAGTGTGCTTAATATATTTTTAGTTATTCTCTAACTTGGAAAAAATAAAATATAAAACATAGTCGTTCACGTGGTCGTCAATTGTGATGGTCTCTTTAGGGAAAATAAATCTCATAGAGATCAGTATGACCTCGAATAAGAAACACATAGATAATGATCGCGAGTATAGAGTTGCATATCCTTGATCTTGAACGCAGAAAGTTAACGAAAGAAACGGGCTCGCATCCGAATTCGTGTACCCCATGGAGTTATGGGAAGACCCTGCTGTGTGTCTGGGTGGCCCTGCTGTGTGTCAGGGCTGGTCTCTGAGGCGGTACGAGACAATAAACGATATTATATTGCCGTTTGATTTGCTCAAAAGTTGCTGGACTTGAATAGCTATAAATGGCACGTTTTATACGCATGTAGTTATGAACGTACTTCCATAGTATCGTATACTTTACCACCATTATTTACGTAACGTCCAGGATAGGGTTTGAATACCAGCTATCTGGAAGCTTGATGCCCATTGGTGGACTTAGACGGTAGATTAGAAGTTCGACTTACTGAGATTATTATCTCACTCTGTTGTTGTTGGAATTTTTATAGGTAAGTAGCACGGTGCAGGCCAATGAATAGTGGAGTTAGTAGTCGAGTCAGCGATAGGAGCCCTTAGTTGGGACTGTGGTCCTCGATTTTGTATAGCGGATCGGACCATTGGCGATTTTTGATACCACCCGACTATACTCCCAGATGTATTTAAAATGAACCCGATGTTTGTTGGTTGTAGATAAATAAAGTACTGTACTTTTCTTTTTCTTCTTGTTATCTCACAAAAAAAATAATTAATTTAATTTAAATCGTCAAGCTGATAATTTACGTGGCGAGCCTGGGACGCCACGGCTCTGACACGAGGAATGCGATCGCGGCCGCAGGCCGCGACAATGACTCTAGTTAATTTTAGAAGTTATTTTCCATGTGTCATGTCCCTCTCTTTTTCCATTGACACCTCCACTTTCTCCTTCACATTTACGCATATGTAACATCCTCATTTGCCGCTCTCTATTTTCTTTATTTTAGTTAAATTCTTCCACACTTATGATTATAGCTCCATCCATGGATTACACATGGCCACCTCCTCTATTTTGCCACCCTATCCTAGAAACTCACGTGAAGTTTAACCTCTTTTGTAATTTTAGTCACACCATATACATTCTGGGTCTTGAGTTTAATATGTACGAAAATTCTTAGGCTGAATATTTATGAAATTAGTCATCTATTTCACCCAATATACTATTATGTCACACCATTGAACTCTTTATAACTTACATCAAATGCTCTCAATGTATTTCAAATGACCTTTATAAACGAGAAACGAACTTCAATCGAATCCGCTATAACTTATTGCGAGCACACCTCACAACAAATCAGCTTTCTAATCCATTTTGTCTATTTCTCTATTGGTTAGAACTAATTAAGTGGCAAACCACCTCTACATCCATAAATTTCTTTCGATGATCTTAGACAGTTAGTCTCGGAGAACATTCATTTAGAGGTGCAATACCAGTCATCAAATACAATCCACTACACTATTAATTATGTTTTACCATTGACATAATAGTAGTTGAGGAAGCTATTTCTAGGATGCTACAAAGGGTGATTTTGAATGGAGGGGATTTATGAGACAACAAAAAAAATTACGGTAAAATTGGAATTGAACTTACATATGGGATTTTTTTATGAGACAATAAAGCTAATGGTAGAATCGAGGCTGGACATAAAGTTGAAAATATTTTATGAGATAAAAAATCATTTAGGGTAAAATTGGAACTAAGGCTAAGATTGAAGGTTTTTTAGGGAAGTGGGTATTTTGAAACATAACATGGGCTTTAATGTGTGTTTAGCCCATTAAAATATTAGTACGTGCGAACTATGTGAGTATATCACGGATCAAAGAGCGCCACGTCATCAATCCAAGGGAAGCTCATCCAAGCCGTTAGATGGCAAAGGGGCTCAATCTCCACCTTCGGATTTGTGTGACAAGGACTGAGAAGCTCATCCAAGCCGTTAGATGGCAAAGGGGCTCAATCTCCCCCTTCAGATTTGTGTGACAAGGACTGAGGATCTCAACCATTGAATGAGGATAATCTCCACCGTGGGAATAATGTGACAAGAATCACCATTCTCCACCATTAGATCAAAAGGATCTCCACCCCCAAATCAAGTAGATAAGGATTGACATCCTTTATCGTTAGATCAAGTAGAAGATGAATGGTTGTAGTTAGAGAGATTTTTGTATGAATAGGAGAGCCCTCTCCCTCATTTGGATCATCGAATTCATTTGAGTAATATAAATATTATAAAGCCTCTCTCTACTTTTTCTAAGATTTTCTTCCGTGAGTGTAAGAGTAAGAAGGAGATCAAGGCTTACACAGGCCAATTCAAGTGATTCATGATCTAAGTGTCACATGGTTCGTAATCAAAAGAATCACCTCGTGACAAGTGGCGTTAGAGCCAGGTTCCTTCAATAATAACTTTAACTACCGAAGTTGATAGCTTGGAGACTATCCAATAGAAGGCCGCCCAAGAGAAGTAGACCCGTGGAAAGTCTAAGAAGAGAGGAGTTTTAATGGGAGTCGTGTCCGCTTTTGAGGAAAAGCTCACCGCATTGAAAGCCACCATGTTTGACATGATGGATGGGATCGATGATGTCAAAGAGCACATCAAGAGGGTAGAAAATAAACTCTATCTCAAAAGCATGTACATCATGAATCATCCCAAGGATTCTTTGGTATAGAAAGACTATCTCCTCAAGGTAGCGGTTGAAGCCTTGAAGTTAGAGGTGCAAGAACTCAAGAAGGGAGGATCTCATAAAGACATGATTGAAGCTTTAAGGCTTGAAGACCAAGGGCTCAAGACCGAACTAGTCTTGTGCAAGGCTAGCATTGCGAATGGGATAGGACCTATTCAAATGGCATCTAAGGTGAATGTGACGAGACCCAAGGAGTTCAAGGGCAATGGTCTGCTAAGGAAGTGGACAACTTCATATGGAGCATGGAGAAATACTTTGGTGCTATTGGCATGCAAGACGAATATGTTAAGGTGAGAACCGCTTCTATGTTTCTCAATGAGGATGCGATGCTTCGGTGGCGTCATAGGTGTAACGAAGTCAAGCGAGGTGCTGATCCCATCAATACTTGGGATGATTTCATCAAAGAATATCGGAATAAATTCTTTCCTAAGTTCACTCAAAATGAAGCTCGAGGGAACTTTGCCAGCTCGAACAAAAAGGTACGCTTCGAGAGTATGTCAAAAATTCCCCTAAGCTATGGCTCGAAATCCCCGACCTTGGGGATAATGAAGCTTACTTCACTTTTATGGATGCACTAAAGCTTTGGGTTCAAACTGAGCTCGAGCGCCGAGGTGTTCAATATATCTCAAAAGCTCTTACCATGGTTGAATCTCTTTCGAATATACCAAGCCTAACTCCTTCAAAATGAGGAACAAGAGGAAAAGTGGAGGACAACAGGGAAAAAAGCGAAGAGAAGGCCCATCGAAGCCCTCTAGCGGGAAATGGAGCCGACCTCAAGGGTGGTCATCCAAGGAGAGGGAGAAGAAGTTGATTAAGTGCTTCTTTTGTGATGGTCCCCATTGGGCTAGAAATTGCCCAAAGAGAGGAAAACTCTTCGCACTCATGGCAGATGGTCTTGAAGGAAAAGAGAGACTCGCCTCGGGTTAGTTGAAGATTCTCAATGCACTCAAGGGCCAATCTTCAAATAAGAAGAAAGGCCTAATAGTCATCGATGTATACATTGCCATAGCCAAAATGAATGCCTTGTTGGACATCGATGCCTCCCACCTCTTCATTCTCGAAGTCGTGGCTAAGAGCCTAAAGGTGGAGAAAGTGGACGGATGACTCAAAACCGACAATTCTAAGGAGATTCCTACGGTGAAATATGCTTAGGATGGGACCTTCGCATCAGCACATGGCTAGGAAAGGAGACTCTAAAGGTAATTCCCCGTGGCGATTATGAGTTTGTCATTGAGATAAACTTGCTCGATCATGTTAATGCTTTGATTGTTCCGAATGCAAATAGCATATGCATCACGGATGGTACTACGCAATGCATGGGACCCATGTCCTGACAATCACGGCAATGCAATTTGCCAAGGGAGTGAAGAAGAATGAGGAGACTTACATCGCGGCCCTCAACTTCAATGAAGGCAAAGGCGATAATGGTGAAATCCCTCTTGAATTGGCTTCTCAACTTGAGACTTTTAAAGATGTGATGCCCCCAAAGTTACCCAAGAAATTACCACCACGAAGAGAGGTGGATCATAAGATGTTCGTCCCCCAGCAATGGCTCCCTATCGAATGGCACCACCCGAGTTGGAGAAACTTTGGCAACAACTCAAAGAGCTCCTTGATACTGGGCTTATCCGGCCCTCTAAGGCCCCATTTGGTGCCCCCGTTCTCTTTAAAAAGAAACAAGATGGATCTCTCCAACTACGTATTAACTATTGGGCACAAAAAAAGTTAACGGTGAAGAACAAGTATCCAATTCCTCTCATAGCTGACTTGTTCGACCAACTTGGGGGAGCTTAATGGTCTTCCAAGCTTGACCTAAGGCTGGGATACTACCAAGTATGGTTAGCCGATGGGGATGAACCCAAGACCACTTGTGTGACGTGATGTGGAGCTTACGAGTTTCTCGTGGTACCCTTCGGTCTTACGAATACACCAGCCACATTTTACACCCTTATGAACAAGGTAGTTCAACCATTCCTGCATCAATTCATTATTGTTTACCTTGATGATACTGTATTCTATAGCTAGACATTGGAAGAGCACCCCAAGCATTTGCGTCAAGTCATTGAGGCGCTAAAAGAGAATGAGTTATTTGTCAAGAGGGAGAAATACTTCTTTGCCCAACCGAAGGTGACTTTCTTGGGTCACACCATCAATAATAACGCCATCCAAATGGATAAAAATAAAGTGAAATCCTTTCTCAAATGGCAATTGCCGACCAAGGTTCCTGAGCTCCGATCATTCCTTGGATTGGCCAACTACTATCGACAGTTCATCCGTGGTATTCCTATATTACAATGCCCTTGATTGACTTGTTGAAGAAGAGCCAATCGTGGGATTGGAACGAGCAAGGTCACAAAGCCTTTAAAGCCTTGAAAAAGGCTTTAACCGAGGAACCCATCTTGGCATTGCCTAACCATTCCAAGGCATTTGAAGTTCACACAGATGCTTTGAACTTTGCAATTGGAGGGGTTCTCATGCATGATACCCATCCCATTGCTTATGAAAATCGAAAGCTCAATAATACGGAGAGGTGCTACACCGTCCAAGAAAAGGAGATGATGGCCATAGTATATTTCTTGAGGACGTGGAGACACTACCTTCTTGGATTAAAGTTCATGGTTCGGACAGACAACATTACCACAAGTTATTTTTAAACTCAAAAGAAGCTCTCCCCAAAGCAAGCTCAATGGAAAGACTTCCTAGTTAAATTCGATTTTGCCTTCGAGTATGAATCTGAAAAGACCAACTTGGTGGCAGATGCTCTAAGCCAACGATCAAACTCAAGGTAATGAGCCTCCCACAAAACACCCTCATGGATCGCATTCGACAAGGTATGTCTCATGATCCTTCTACTAAGAATCTCCTTGAACATGTTAAGAAGGGGAAAATGCGAAGGTTTCGCATGAAGATGGCCTTTTGTACACCAAGGGGCACTGGATGTATATTCCCTACTATGACAACCTTTCCGAGGAGATCATGAAGGAGTACTACGACTCCAATTGGGTGGGTCAACCGAGCATGCATATGACATTTGCCCTTGTGGAGGAAAACTATTATTGGACTCACTTACGCGAAGATGTAGAGGCATACGTGAGAACTTGTCTTGTGTGCCAATAAGACAAAGTGCAGCACAAGGCATCGATGGGCCTCTTGGAACCTCTCCCCATTCCCGAACATCCATGGGAGAGCACCTCTTTAGATTTCATCATCGGAATGCCCAAGTCCGATGGATTCTATACCATTTTTGTCATCGTGGATTGATTATCTAAATGCGCCATGCAGATCCTGATTGCCCGATTATTTTTAACGAATATCGTCAAATATGGGGCATGCCGAGGAACAACGTTAGCAATCGAGATGGCTAATTCATCGATAAGTTTTGGACGGAATTATTCAAGCTACTTGGGTTGGATTTGAATTTCTCCACAAATATACATCCGCAAACCAATGGGCAAACAAAGCGAGCCAACGCTCTCATTGAGATCTACTTACGGCATTTCATGAGTGCAAGTGAAAAGGATTAGCACAAACTACTTGATGTGGCACAATTCTCATTCAACTTACATAAGAGTGAGTCAACCGATCGGAGTCCATTCGAGATTGTAATAGGACACCAACTGCTTACCCCCAAATGCCCTAGCTATGGGGTATAAGGCTAATAGTCCTTTTGCCTTCATTTTTGCCAAGCGGTGGCGTGAAGAGATTGACCTTGCCTGATCATGTCTTCACAAAGCAACCAAACAAATGAAAAATTTTGCTGAAAATAAGAGGAAACCGGCCAAGTACAAAGTTAGAGACCTTGGTCCTCGTGAAGCTCCACTTGCTACAAAGGACGAGGGGCCAACTCCACAAAGGACTCCTTCGGCATTACGAGGGCCCTTTCCGAATTCCAAAACGAGTTGGGAAGGTTGCCTACAAACTTGAGCTTGCCCTAAAGCTTAAGTTTCACCCGATGTTCCATGTAAGCATGCTCAAGCCGTATCACAAAGACCTGGATGATCTCGAGCGCGCAAAATTACATTGAGCACCGATAGGGATTCAAGTCACCAAAAACTGAGAAGTTGAATACATCATAGTCGAAAGGTATGTTCACCAAAGACATTCCCCTCATCTTCATGAATATATAATGAAGTGGAAAGGCCCACCTGAAAATGAAGCAAGTTGGGGATCAACGGAGTCTTTATGGCAATTCCCTGATCAAATCCAACAATTCCATGATGTGAGGGGACGAGGACATCGCCGAATTTAGTGGGGGATAATGTCATGGATCAAAGAGCATGACATCGTCAACACAAGGGAAGCTCATCCAAGCCGTCGGATCCCAAAGGGGCTCAATCTCCACCTTCGAATTTGTGTGACAAGGATTGAGGATCTCAACCATTGAATGAGGATGATCTCCACAGTTGGAGTAATGTGACGAAGATCACCGTCCTCCACCATTAGATCAAAGGGATCTCCACTCTCGAATCAAGTAGATGAGGATTGACATCATCTACAATTAGATTGAGTAGAAGATCAATGGTTTGTAGTTAGAGGGACTTTTGTATAAATAAGAAAGCCCTCCCCCTCAGTTGGATCGTCGAATTCATTTGAGCAATACAAATTTCATAAAACCTCTCTATACTTTCTCTAAGATTTCCTTCCGTAAGTGTGAGAGTAAGAGGGATATCAAGACTTACGTAGGTCGATTCGACCGATTCACGATCTAAGTGCCACACAGTTCGTGATCAAAAGAATCACCCCGTGACAAGTACGCTTTTTTATTTTTAATTTAACCTAACTTTTATAAATATTTGTTCGATGCCATATTAGGTATTTTATTACTCGTTTAGCTTGCTCTATGCCACGCCTAGCTTCATTCGCTTCTAGGAAATCCCATGAAGGCCATTTATATATTGCCATTTTAGCTTAGTCTTTTTTTGGTTAGTTGCATTAGCTTCCATCTCACTAAAATATAAAACGAGGTCGCACAAAAAGTTTTCCTTATAAGAAATAAGGTACCGGTAAGGGGCATTAGTGTACATAAAGCATACCGTCCCGCTAATCAAGCGTGATAGATGATTTTTGTGTGTGGGTGTGAGTGGGGTTGTTAGTACATGGAAAACTTGTCTAGGAAATGTTAAATCTATTGCATGGTGGCTAATTCAGTCCTAAACTTTTCAATTTGACTAATTTAGTCCTGAATCTTATGGTGATTTTTCGATGTAGTCCTTTTGCCCAAAATTGATCTGCATTTACTGACATGGCCATCACAGTTCGGCGTTGACAAGAAGGATTTTTGCAATTTGTTAAAAAAAAACTCTGATTTTTCAATTCATTTATTTCTTGTCATTCCTTTTTACTGCTCATCTTCCCGAAAGGGCTGGTGGGGTTCACCAGGAGAGTTGGTGATGGCCGACGAGGCATAAGTGAGGGCCTGCATATTAGCGTTGACCATGCCACATAAAAAAGCCAATGGCCACGTCAGAGATTTCTAGCCAATTTTGATCGAAAGGACTACATTGGTATATCTTTAAAAAGTTTAGAACCAAATTGATCAAATTTAAAAAAAAATTAAGATCGAATTGACCGCAAGACAATAAATTTTATGACCTTTTGGATTTGGTTACTAAAAAAAAATCATCATCGGAATCCGAGTCCAATTTATTTATTTTTATCTTATGATGGTGTGGTATATTTTAAAGGGGATGAGTATTTGTTTCATTCCCAAAAGAAAACCAAATGTGATCTAATATTTCCTCGTTGTCGACTATAATCGTCTCATTTATGCGCGCACTAAAAGGGGGCGCTAATATTCTTTCGACTTGGCAAAACATTTCAAGATAGATAATTTAATTAAGATGTGCCTTTGAAACCCTATCTCTCTCGTGCTAACCATAAGAGGGCCTGCGCTCGCGATAAAATAAATTAGAGCAGAGCTAACTTTGATGCAATGTTGAAATGATGTAACAATGTTACATCAAGAACATTAGGTAATTAAATTATTTAAAGATAGATTGGCATGGTGAACTAAAATAAAAATAACAAACAGGAAGAGACTTCCATTTATTGACTATTATTTATTCGCCATTTTTGCATTACCACATCACCCCAAGTTGAAGTGAGGGACAAAAATTTTCACTCAACCAAAAACCCTAAACGACCCATACATATACATATACCCAAAGGCCATGAACCCCATCTTCCTTTGAACCACGCCTCCATCCGGACGAATGGACAAGCTCTCAATGGAAAAAAAAAAAAAAGGGGGGGCTTATAAAGCAAAATTCCCGGGGTACTCCTCCCCGAGGAATCAAACCGAACCGAACAAACCAATCGACCCAATGCAATCGAAAGAATAACAAAATCCTCCTCGCCTCTCGACGAATCCCCGGCTTCGGCAACCTCTCACTCCGGCCCCATGCATCCTTCATTGATCGGATGCCCGGACCCTGCGTTAAAAAAGGGCCCCGTGATCGGTCTCGTTTCACCAGCACTTACGAAGAGTTTGAATGTGGAATTTGCACTTACCGGTTTAAGCTCTGAAAACTGCTGCAGTCGGTAGTTTGAGCTCCAAGTTGCTCGTGTTAGGTTGATCTGCTAAACAAAATATGGATCCAAATTAGATTTCGAGAGATTTTTTGCGTCATAAATACTCATTTTTTAAATAATTCCCAAGAAGAGTATAAATTTAAAAAAATAAAAACGAAATAGTACTCACTGAGAGGCGTTCTTAAGACAAAAAAGCATGATGCAATCACGACGTAGCAAAGCAGGAGAACCAATCCTTTCATGTAGTGGGAAGTTCCATCCTGCGTCAAGTAACAAATGAAATTGAAATCCCTCAAATAAATGATTTAATTAAATGATTAATGATGATTAAAATGTCTACATTAGTAAAGATAAATCACAATAATTATATTAATAACCTGCAAAGTGAAAGCTGTGACGATGATTGATAGAGCAAGAGAGCCAGTCTCAATAAGGTTGAAATTGAGGTCCATCTTAATCCCCATTATCCAAGCAACAACCACACATAAAGGGATCTGAAAATCATCAAAAATTGAAAGTTTAATTGAGCTTGTTGATGTAATTTGGTCTAACCCGCAGCTTAAAATTCCATGAATTCTCACCACGAACAACCCGATTTGAGTCGCCGATCCCAGAGCGACGCCTAAAGTTATGTCCTGCGATCGAGTCGAGAGAAGCTTGCATTACTCATCGGGACAAATGTCGTCAACACAAAACCAAGAAAAAGCTCGACAGTTCAACCGCCGGATCTGCCTCTCAGTCGATTCGAGCACTCACCAACTTGTTCTTGAAGGCGAAGATGACTGCTCCGGCGTGCTCGGCCGCGTTCCCGACGATCGGCAGCAGGATTATGCTGAGGAAGCTCACGGATAGGCCCCACGAAGCCGACGCCTCCTGGCAAGATAATTAGGCCAATGCCGGATTTACTCTGTGTTTGAGACGGTTTCCTTAATCGCTTCGGAAGCAATTAATCAAACGACATGGTTACCTCAATTGTGTCGACGACGTACTCGGATAACAAACCGATGACGAGGGTCATCCCAACCAGCCAAACAAATCCACTCCAAAACCCTATCACCGCCTCTTCGCCGGAAGCTGTGCCGTCTTCTTCGTCAGAGTCCTGGTAATCAGATCAATTTAGTACACGATTAGTTTAAAGGGGAAATGACTAGTGAATGGTTGGTTCGCCGACCTGTGCTTCGAACAGTTGCCGATGCGTGATGAGCTGGAAGAAGATGTAGACGACGTAACCGATGAGCATGACCACGCTGCTCGCCCTCGAGAGGTTGAGCGTTGCGTCCACCGTCGACAGGGCCGCGGCGGCGCCGGCATACCGGAACAGCATCGGCAGCAGGTGGCACAGCAACGCGAGCAGCAGCAAGAGGGAGTTCACGTCGGCTTGTCGCTGTCAACCCCAAATCGAACTCATGAATTATTGTCTCCACGACGACAGGAGCTACATTCAAACCCTCGATCGAACAGTTAAAATCTTTTTCCTTACCCGGTCGTATCTTTGCTCCTTCCGGAGGTTGGCGAGGCCGCCGCACAGCAGCGAAGTGCCGAGAACGAGCAGGAGGTTGGAGAGGACGGAGCCCAAGAGAGAGTACTTCACCACCTCAATCTTGTGCTGGCTCAGTGCGAATATGGCTATGATCAGCTCAGTCGCGTTGCCACAGGTTGCATTCAGAAGCCCTCCCACTGCAAAACGAATCAAAGCAAATGGCACACACCATCAAGTTCAATCGAAAAGGAGAAAAAAGAAGAAGATATCGCCAATTAAGTAGGATTTTCGCCGCTTTCGAAATAGCAAACTCCTGATGAACCCGTCACATCCAGAGGAAGCCGAAGTAACCCGTCTGCGATCCTAGATTCACTATCGAGGTCGAGACCTGTCGCTCGAAAAGTGAGCGAGCGATCGAAACGCATGCAACGAGCGCGTTGCCGCCGTTCTTCTCAACCCACAAATGTCCAATCCACGAGGAATGGCCATTAGGGGTGAGTAAGAAGGACCGATCCAATCGAAAACCGCCCATACCGAATCGAATAAGCCAGTTTGGTCCGATTCCCGAGATTGCTAATCCGATTTTCAGTTCCATAAAGTTGATACCGGTGAATTACAAATCCGTTTCCCAAGACCAGATCGATTATTTTTATATTTTTATTTTCTAAATGCGAACCTAATAATTTATCGATTATTCTTTCATTTCTTAAATACAAATCGAATTTCAGTTAATATATCAAAATTAAAGTCCATGTTGCTCATCCTTATCAATAATTCACTGGTTCTATCAGATCGCCCATCGGTTCGATTCCCAATTTTTGGGTGGGATCAAATCGGACCGGACACCTGCCACTCTCTCGTGGCCACGGAAACCAAGCTGAGCATGGACAAAAACTTTGTCCATTTGCCAATGGATTCAGGACTTGAAGAGAATATTGCATGCACACGACTCAGAACCACATCTCCATTTTCAGTCAACTAGTTAATTAATATATGCGTGTTCTTGGCAACCGAACTAAATATAATATACGCATGAAAAAAAATTGAAGTACCTGTGGGCCCGGTGTAGTAAGTGATTTGCCTGGAAAAATTTCAAAGAGAAGCAAAAGGGGACACGTGTCAAAAACCCTAACTCCAGTATCGGGAATCGATGCTGTGAGAAACTTAGATATATATATTTGCACTATATGTTAAATGAGTTAGGTCGGAATTAAAATGATCATAAAGTTTTCTGAGGAACTCACTCTGTCAAGAAGCTGACACGTTCTGCAAGAGGGGTGAGTCCAAGAAGGCTCAAAGCAAACACCCATGGCTGCATCCAGAACGCAAAACGCATTAAAGATAAAAATTTTCTAGCTTCTGAAAATTAGTAAAATTTAGCTAATTTCTTTATACTTTTTTTTTGTTGGTCCGATTCTACCTATCATATTTTATTATACAAGTCATACTTTGTGCGCTAAATACCGTGTGTAGATTGCAAAACCCTGCTCTCTTCTCAAACATCCCCACCCCAATCCCCTCAAAAAGTGAATATTCGAGCCTCTCATCTCTCTCTTCCAAATGAAAAGAGTCGCCACTGGAGCAATCCCCCTAGTGGTTAGCTAATTTTTTTTATACGGCAGGCAAGAAAATCAAGGAATTCAATAGGATGTTGAACACCCAATTCTTTAATTTTTCACGTTTTTTAAAATCACTCGGACACGTCGATTATATTTTTTCTGGGTTATGTTAAGAAGACGGGTCCGTCAGAGTACGTGTGGCTTTTAGCAATTTCCTTTTGACAAGCATTTCTCACCAGGATGTGTGGTGCTTGTGCTTCCGTCAATTTGACGGACCGTCTTCTTATCCTGTCCAATAGGGTTCGAGAACATGATGAACAATTCTTTTTCCTCAATTTTTTCAAAATTTAAGCAAGGTTAAAATTTAGAAAAAGTAATCAAAAGATACGTTTTTCTATCTGGGTTTATATTAAACAAAGTCTGAGTTAAGAAATAAGAAAAAGGGGAAAAAAATCACTCCAAATTAAATGCATGTCAACCCGGAAGTCCAACTAATTAAAATGCGTTCTTATTTCCGAATGTAGACAGAAATTTTTAAGAAAAAAAAAATCAGATTTCCATTTCTGATTTTGTCCTCGGGTGCTTACTCTTCCGAAGCTGTAAACCTCGGCGACGACGGCAAGGGGGATGGCCAGGAAGAGGACGGCGAGCTTGGTCCCGAGGACGACTTCCTGGAGGTTGGCGAGGAGCATCCGGAGGGACCTGCACGGTACCTTGGAGACGAGGGCGATGTCGGACTTCTTGCGCAGCGACGACGACGACATGTTGTGCGCAGTCCGGCCGGGCCTCATCTCCTTGCTCGACCCCTTGAGGCCGCCGCTGCCGCCGTTCTCGAGCAGCGACGCCTCGTTGTGCGATTCGTTCGCCATTCCCAGGAGAAACGTCCGTCTATCGGAGCAAATGGGCGAGCGTGTTGTGTTCCTCGAGGATGGCTAATGAAACAGTGGCTTTGGTGTGAGTGTCCGTGTGTTGTGCCGGGGGAGATATATACATGGTTTGGCAGGTATTTTTGGGATGAATCTTCCTGGAAGTTTCTTGTTTTATTTTTTATTTTTTTCCCTGGGGGATCTTTTTGTTTTTTTTTTCTTTCCCTTTTATGCAAATGTAGGTTTTGTGGAGAGCCGAAAATCCACGTGGCAGACATGTAAAGTGTCCAGATCTTGAGAAACCATTTGTGGGGGTGGGGAGTAGGGGTGAGCGACCGGCGGATTTGATCCAGGTCTCTCGAATCGTATTGGCCTTACCCGATCGATTCCAAGTCGGTTCACATGAAAACATGGTTGGTTTGGAATAAAGATTGTGACACCGGCCTTGACCGGTTCGGTTCCCGATTTCATATTAAAAGCCGGTCTTTACTTAGGTTTTTTTTTTAGATTTTATTTAACTATTTATTATACGTTTACTTTGCTTTTTTTTTTTAAAAAAAAAGCTAGATATATCAGGATGGGATTCGAACTTGGGAATATTGTGAAATCCATCGATACCTTAGTCACTATACCACATATTCCAAAGTTATAATCACATTACTTAAAGTTAGGCTTGGTTCATGAGTCAACTGTAGAGCGGGGGATCGTTTAGTTCCATAAACGAGCAGGCTCTGCCGGGGTAAGTCCCGATTTCTTGGCCCGAAACTTATCTAAGCCTGAAGCCAATCACCTCTCGGGCATGAGAGAAAGTATCTCGAGAGATTTTAGGTGCTTTCCAAGCATGGCCTCGTCATCCGATCTTTATGCGATAATTATAAGGAAAAAACCGAAGAAAAGGAATCATAGTAATTTGACAGTAAATGATGAGATGACTAGACTGGTCAAAATGGACGTTGGCCTTGGATAAGGTTATATGTGATACCAGCTAGCCAAAGAGATTTTCCCGTCTTCGATGCATTGTTAGCATGGAAAGTAATTCATGGCTAAGGTCATCCCTCCCAAAAATCCCAAATCGACGATGCGCGCGGTATATTTACCTTTATATTAATTTTTACGTCGTAAAAAATCTCAAATTGGTACACCAAATCAAGTCAAATCTATCTTCAATTGGCTTTGTCTAACATTTTTCCGTTAAATTTCTGACATGGAAACGTGCGTGGCAAGCGATAAGTCTGATGTGGGTCCAATGTGAAAATTCAGTACTAATGGCTCTTTAAATGATGACTTCGCGCAAAAGCTGAATTTGAATAAAATGTACTGAGATTGGGAATTGGGGGAAAATTGAATTTGCTCCTTTTCTCTCCCAAAATCACCACAATCTTATGGCGAAATTAGGGAGTTCAATAGATTTTTGAAATGCGGGAGAGCTCGTATTTAGAAGGGAAGTTGCTAAAGATGGCAAGAATGGAAAGGAGTTGGTCTCTATGGCCATGTTAAAATATACAATCCAAAAGCTTAAGTTAATATGTGGAGGAAGATCACGTGTATGTAAAGAATATATGAATCCCCTAGACAAGCAATGTGAGATATTTAATTAGTTTATTCTCTAAAATTTATATAAATGGAGTACTTTGAAAAAAAATTTAAACCGGACTAAACAATCACTAAATTTGTTCCTTTCTATTAAAATTAGGAGCGATTGATTTCAAAGTGAGGAGATTATAAACTTGGAATCTAGAACCTCACATGTCAAGTTTGGCTCCCGAATATTGGCATCGGGAACCAACCTTATGGACCCCAAAACTTGTCAATTTTTTTTTCTTCATCTTCTTTTTTTTTTTCAATTTACTAAATATACAATATGTGCATGTCAAACAAAAATACTGTCATTTCTCGCTTGAAATAATATGTCAAACGCAATAAATATCAATAAATATTTCCTATTTTGAAAAATAGTTGAAGAACTTATTTAGATTTGCTAGGAAATCGATTTAAATCTCGTTCAACTCCAGGTTATGCCCTAGAACTGGCCTTGTAGGTTTCAGGCTTCAAGTTCGCTGTTTGAATCGGCTCGTTTAGGATAAAGAATTGAGAACCATAAATGAGCCTTCTCTTTCTATCTACGAAAACTAGCATGCTATCATCGTAACTCGTATCATGGATACTTCTTTACCAACAGGTCAATGGGAGCTTCCAGCTTTTGGAATTGTGAACCGGATCAATCTTCTTGCGAACCAGACCGGTTTTTGAATTGATCTTGTCCAGGTGCTCATCCCTAATTAAACCGATCGAGGAGTAAACATACATCTTAAACCCCTTGATAAGCACACCTCACTGAAAAAAGAGAGAGAAAAATTGGACAAGTCGTCAAAATCAGTACGGAATTCCACAAGAATGCAGCAGTATGACGGCGTATTGGCGGTTCTGAATATTAAACAGGTTTCCACGGCCCGTACGCGAGTACAACGTCGTGATCATGAACTCAAACACGTCTTCTGGATTATCCAAACATCCCGTAACTTTGCAAGAGACAAGAGTTTACCGACTCCAACCCACGTTTCGGAGCCACAAAAAAAAAAAAAACAGTAATTCTAGTTAAGAAAATTGGTCTCTGTACAGCATCTGTACCCTTCTTTCAAACAACGGAAATGAACAGGCCGAAGTCTATCCGGATCACATGAATTGCGAAGCAGAAGAGAGGGAGGCCCCATCTCGTCCGTTGTGGCGAAACCGTCGTTACGTGACGTGGTCGGCGCACGGGATCAGAAGATATTGTATCATGGAAACGTCCAGACCAAAACCCTACTCAAATCCACAGAGGAAGCTTCCTAGGAAATTGCACCTTGGCGAAAACACAATGGCAACGATCGCGGCGTGGGGTTAGATACATGTTCTTCGACCAGATTAGTTCTGTAACTGATATAGACAGCGAATCGCGGATGCAGGGACTTAGTTTCCGACCCTTTGCGGTCCGGACTTTCCACGAACCCACCTGTGTAGTAATTTACTACGTGAAAACCGATTTCCGGTGCTCGGGCATATGCGGTGCTGAGCCCGTGGTGATATATATAGTCGAGTTATGACCAAAGCTAGTGTACCCTTATTACCGCAGTCTCGGTACGGCAGGGAAATTTCGGCGTAAGTGAAGGCCATAACATGAAATTTCTGGTGCAAGATAACAAAATCTGGGAAAAGAGTGACAAGTTTCCGGCAATGGTTTGACTAGATAGAGAAGCATTCTAGCTGGCCTCTCTCTCTATATATATGCTGTTCACGTACTCCTGTTGACGTCGAACTTTCACTGGGATTTCAGTGAAGACTCTGCTTTGTTTTCCCTTCTTTTTACCTTTAGATCATGCGTGAGGAGCTTGTTTTGAAGTCGGCTTTGCTTATGTATAGTTTCGCATAGTTTTAACGTTTTTTTTTTTTTTATGAGCATTGTTGGTTTCGTTTCCTTAATTGAACACTGAGTGTGCATAATCTGTCTTTCTGACATTTGCAACGTGTATGACACCGCGAGGATGGGCCATATTAATCATAGCCATGACCATGATTGTTCCTAGTTTCTTACATTAGAAAATTCGACATTTAAGGTTTAGGATTTCGGGTTTTTGGATTCTTTAGGCTCGGTTAGCTTCATTTCCTTGATTAGACACAAGTTGTAGGTGAATTTGTCTCTAAGGCCCTGTATGGCAACTATTCTGGTTCTTTAATTCTGTTCTTAGAAATAAAAAAACGATGAGAATCGTATTTGATAACATAAATAATTTTGATTCTGATTCTATTCTCAAGAACAGTTTTGGAGCGAAAAAAGGAAAAAAAAAAGAGTTGATTTTGAAAAAAAGAATCACTATTCATAATCACAAAACAGAATGAAGTTCCATATCCTTCTTTTCCCTTTCAGTTTTCTCATCGCTTTTTCGCTAACCTAAAATAGAATGAAGTGCCGTTTTTTAAAAATATTTAAGATAATAAATAAATAAATAAAATTTCAAAAAATCCCTAGAAATACAAGAAGTTTAGATTAGGGTAGTTTGACCTTATTTTCATAAATTTACGCCTAGATTCTCTAGATTTCATAGATTTTGTTCTTTTTTAGGAAAATCATATACACATTGAAAATTAAACCCGAACCACATTTCTCTAGGCCCTTAGGGTTTCATTAGGGTTTTATAATATGATTTATCAATGCTATGATTCCTTTACTGTGCACCTAATTTCATTGATTGTGATTTGTCTAGGTTTAGGTACGTTAAACTTAGTATAGTTTTAGAAAATTTAGAAAAAGACAAAAGCAACCTATGTAAACACTTAGCACTAGCTTATTTCATAGATTTAAAAATGAATTAAAAATTTTCATGAAACATATTTAGAAAACCCTCAACTTTGGTGCCCAAAAATCGTCGGTAGAAATATTGACTTAACCAAGTCCTCAGACTCTAGATTTCTCTAGTTGCATAGAATCGAACGGTTTCTCCCAACTATTCGATAAGGTTTTTGATCCATCCTCCTCAAATATTGATGGCGACTTCATTTGCATGTACATATACACATGCCACGGATCACACTAAAATCGAATTTGATATTTTCTCGTTGCAATTTGGTATAAACCTAATAGGGTTCGAGCTAATATGAAATCACACATTGACCTAACATGGTCTCTCCTTTTTTTAAGCTTAAAATGACTCATTATGACACTGCAACTAGACGGAATAGCACGAAAAAATTGTTATATGCAATATGTTATATAAGAGAATCAATATGAATTAATCTTAAATTAATTTGAAATGTATGATAAAATTTCACAAAGTAACTACGTAATTATTTGATTTAAATGACACAAATTGGGAAGGCAAATTATTTCTAGGAATAAAAATTTTGTGCAGTTACCAAATGCGTTTTCATTTTAGGAATAGAAATTTTGTACAGTTACTAAACATGTTTTCATTCTCTAAAACTCATTCGTAAAACAGAATCATAAAAATCATTATAATCAGAATTATTTTTTTCAAATCAAAATAGTTGCCATGCAAGCCCTAAGACATTTGCCGATCTCTTATCGGAGGATCTTTAGTTTCGGTTGATTTCGTTTTCACACTGCATCCACACATAAATGTGCGTAATTTTGACATAAACCCTAATTAATCTCTTCCATTCGAACCCTAGATGAATTTTTCCATTCTTAATGCGTTTGCGGGTGTTTAAACACAGGCGCTAAATATACAAAATTCGTTCCTAATAATCTATAGAAATCACCACTCTCTTCATAAGACAAACCATTACTCATGTGCATTGTCGAGTTGAGTCCACCTACCGGTTTATGTTTTTTCTCTTTGCGTCGTGGATGCAGATTTAAAGAGGCATGAAAACATACCGCACGAATTCAGATCGTCTGGTTTAGGTATGCTCATCACTCACAAGCCACAAAAAATAGTTATCCGGACGCCATTAACAGATACCATGAGGCTCTCAGGCCTCAGAAATGTCCGACTCATTTTTCTTACAAGGCCAATCATAGGCGAGTGCATCCAAAGATGCACGATATAGGGACCGCTTTAAATATCTTTGTGGGCTATTATTAACAGATCTAGCGAGACCCTTGTCAGATCCACCAGACCTGATGATCCTGGCGCATTTCAACAGACGACGCAAGGCGTTCAGCAAATGCTTCTTCGCTTCCATGGAAGCCCTACTACCACATGCCATGTCTTTGGACACACTCCAGACAAGGAAAACACAAAAATGGATCGACCCACCCTCCATGAGTCAAGAGAGCCAGAAGGGTGCTTCCAAGAAGTTTCCTATGTGATGGCCAAAAATAAATAACTTAAATAAATGAATGAACAAATGGTCATCCCTATATATCTCCCGTCAAACAAGAAGACCAGGCATGGGATATTTATTTCTTTTTTTGTGGTCGAATTAGACATGGCATTTGCTGAGGAGATGATGGGGGCATCGGTCTTGTCTCGTTATTGACAAGAAGACAAATTGATTCGACAAGAGAGATCTCTCTTTGACGCACGCAAATAAATGGACGTGGGGGCGGTTCTTGCCGTTTCCATGCAAGTACAAGATGCCTAGATCTTTCGTGGCAATGCCCGAGCGGTTGTTCCGGGTCAAATCTAGCAATGAAATGCGGACCACCACAATGATAAGTGTTTGAAACTCCTAATGCCCCCTTGACGATGTTATCCCTCAACCATGTGAAGGTAAAATTGGGTAGAGCGCTTAGATGAGGAGATTTCTATAGGATTCTAATAGGAGCAATGCGAAAGCAGAGTAAGGTTTTATAGTTATTTCTTTAGCAAATACCCAATTGCACGAGAGATACGTAAAATATGAGCGCAAAGCTTATACATATGTTCGATTCTAAATGAGTGAGCAAATAATTTTATATGGATAAGTTGAAGCGTTCCATATTGCTCGAACACAGAGTTTGTGCGCATAAATACAACAAAGTGGGAAATAAAGATGAGAAAGAGAAATGGAAACACAAGACTTACCATGATTTACCATTAAATTAAAGTTACATCCAACAGAAGATTTCACTATAATTATCACCCCTCCACATCTCTATTATGACTCTTCATTACAAGATAACAATTGTATAACGATTAATATAATAATAACTATGCATTTAGCCTAAGCCAAAATTTTTAGTGAAGTACAAGCTTAAACTTTAAAAGCCCTATGACATCCTAGAGGCGCTAAACCCTACAAACCCACCAAGACGGACCTCCTAGACCTTCGCCCACTTACCAAAGAGCAAGATCCCTTTACCTTCCTATTGATAGGGAGTAAGAATCATATCTCAACCTTTCACTAGAACATATATTTTTGTATATATAACGAAAGGGTTTCGTATTCTTGTCCTTGCCATATCTCAACATTTCAATAGAGCATATATTTTTGTATATATAACGAAAGGGTTTTCGTATTCTTGTCCTTGTCGTGTCATGAGTGAACTCTCTTAAGTACTCCTTCCTTGAATCTTCCTAGGATAGAGCTGAAAACCGAAAACAGTAAGGCCATGACCGATTGACCATCACTTTATGCCGTCGGCACAACCACACAAGTCACAGGGGGTATCTGAGGCTGACAAAGGAAGCTGTAATTCCGTACTTTGTTGAGAAGAACTTCCTTCAGTGTTTGTTCCGTCTAATATTTCTCCACTTCTTCTTCTTCATTGTTGTCTCCATCGGCCTTAGGAAACGTCGTTTGTTTTGATTCTTTTTGGTCTACGGATCCGATCTGAGGTGGTTAGACAATTTGTGGATCTTCTATGTCATGACGCTGATATTTGACTCAAGGCACGCACCGCGTCGATGCTGATAGATGTTGTTTTGTTACGTGTGCTATGCGAATGGAGACATGCTAAAGGAAAGGGCATCTTTTCCCTTTAAGTGATTAAACAACTTTTGCTTATGAGAGCGGGGTGGCTTTTAAAGTCCTATATCTTATGCGAATGTATAATTGATCGAGTATTGGCAATTTTTAAGCATATACGACAACATACAATGTCGATGATAATTCTAGAAAACGTCATAAATATAGTGTATAGATACCAATTCAATCCTAAACTTTTCAATTTAGCCAATTAAATTGTAAACATTTTGATGATTTGCCAATATAATTCTTGTGGCCAATTCTAGCACACACAAAAAAAAAAGCTGATGTGGCAATCTAGTCAGTGTCAACTGTAATATGTGGCACGGCCAGCACTAGCCAATACTAATGTGGATGATTTTGCAATATTTCTTCACATTTTCCGAATTTTTTTCTCTCTCTTTTACTTTCTTTTTTCTTTTACTCTATTTCCCTCCGCTAGGTACTAAGTCTCAACAATGGCCGACAAGGGTTAGGATTAATTTTTTTGACAATTGCCGTCTAAAATGGACGAAATGACTATATTGCCAAATCGTCAAAAACTGTATGATTAAATTAGCCAAACTAAAAAGTTTTGGACTGAATGGACACCTGCCCAACAAGCTTATGACAGTTTTGGTAATTTTCCCAGTAATGTCGTGCAAGGACATTGCCCTTGCATTGTCTAAGAAATAACATTTCCCATTATACACGTGGACTTTTGATTTCATGGTAACTCGACTTGTTATTGTTTCTAAACTGATTATAATTTCATGTAATATGTAAAATTAAGCTTTGAGATACTAAATTGTAATTTAGGGTGCGTTTGTTTGAGAGAAAGTATTTTTCGCGCTTTCACCTGTTTGGTTCGCCAAAAAGAACCAATCAATTGAAAACACTTTTCGATCAACAGAATATTAATACGTAAAATTAGGAAAGTGAATCCCTAGAAATTGCACCTCTCAGATTTTTCAATATTGTCAATTTTTATTTTGAAATTTAGTATATATTAATATTTTATTTTATTTTTTACTTTGAATTTTTCTTTTATTTTTTATTTTCTTTTCTACTTGTTTGCCTGGTGGCCGGCCACGGGCAAGGATATTTCGAAGATGTAAGTGCACAAGTTGAAATGACATGAATGTATAAATTCTACACATCTTTAAAAATTTGAGAGTTCAAAATTGACTAGCAGCCCAAATATCAAAGAGGTACATAAATGCAATACTAAAAAGCTAAAAAAATTTTCCAAGCACACTCCTTATTAAATTACATGAGCCAAAACCTTCTTCTTCTTCCTTACAAAAAAAAAAAAAAAGAAGCGGTAAACGCAAGAGTCCTACGCTGTTGCTCTCTTAATAAAATTAGATCCAATTTAATCTCCTAGCAACAAAGAAAGTAAATCTCTCGGTGGCCGCCTATCTAATGGCTATAGCGGCATTTACATCATAGGATTGAACACAATTTGCTAGTCAATCTGCACACGAGTTCCTTCCCTAAAAGTACGTGTGATTTCGACCCCGTCGAAAGTTCTCTACAAAGTTTACCCACATGAGGAAGGACAAAGTCACCATAATTGATGGAGTAAGTTAATTTATGAAGAAGGGAAATGGACGACGCTTGCGAATCTACTTCCCGAAATAAGATTGCAAATGCCCAACAAGATGGCCACTTTGAGACCCTAAGTAAATACCGCAAAATTCCGCTTTAGGTGAAGAGAGCTTTCTCACGGTTTGCGCGAACTCAGCAAGCAAATTACCTAATTCATTACAAAGAAGCCCACCTACTGAAGCCGACCCAGATTGCCTTTACACTACCAAAAAAAAAAAAATAGCGACGAAATATAATTCATCGTAATTTCCGACGAAAATAACTTTTGTCGCAAATTCGTCACAAAATAACCAAAGGCTTTTTAGCCACGAAAAATTAGCGATGAAATATAATTCGTCGCTAAATTGCGATGAAAATAGCGACCAAAATAAATTCATCGCCAAATTTGTCGCAAAATAGGATAGGGATTTTAGCGACGAATAATTAGCGATGAAATATAATTCGTTGCTAATTAGTGACGAAAATAGCAACGAAAATTTTTTTTGTCCCACTTTTGTCGCTAAATTCGTCGCTAAGTAGCGACGACAAATTTTTTTTGTCACTAATTGGCGACAAAAAGTGTTTGTCGCAAAATTAGCGACGATATTTGCGACAACATAGTTTTTGTCGCAAATTTTGGGGGCACTATTTATCTTGCGTTAAAGAATTTGGTCATGTCTAATTGGCGACGTTTTAATGGCCGTGGCTAATTTCGTCGCTAATTGTATTCGTGGCTAATTTCGTTGCAAAATTAGCGACGATAATTATTCGTCGTCATTAATTAGCGACGACACTGGCGACTTTATCTGTTAGGTGAATTTTTAATATAATAAGTCGTCACTAATTTCGTCGCACAATTAGCCACGATAACTTCTAGTGGTTGCTAATTAGTGATGACAAAAGTAGTCGTCGCTTTTGTGACTATAATTATTCATTGTCACTAATTAGCGACGGCGACGCAAAATTCATCGCTAATTAGCGACGACACTCATTTTCGTCGCTAATTGGCGACTTTTTCTGTTTGCTTAATAATTCATCACCAATTTCATCACTAATTGGAGTCATCGCTAATTTCATCGCAAAATTAGCGACGATAATTCTTCAGTTCCCGTCGCTAACTAGCGACGAAGAAAGGAATCGTCACTAATTAGCAACGCATTTTTTGTTCCCGTCGCTAATTAGCGACACGAAGTTTTCCATTTCTCATGGCTGAGAGAGGAGAGAGACGATGCTTTTCTGTGAAACTTTTCTTCATTGCCAGTTTCTTGAGGAGTTCGACGACAACAAAAATGAACGTCATTTCTCTCTCGAAGAAGAAGGAGGAGGCTAGGATTTCTCTCCATCCGCACGCCCAAATCGTTTGCAACTCGAGCTCGACCCCTTCTTCAATTCGGCGCCGTCTTCTCCATCGCAGGACTCTCTACTTAGCGAGGTCTTCATCGAGTGAAGCCATCAGGGAGATTCCAAGTCAAGTGTGGATAGGGCACAATTTGACTCGGTCTTTCGAGAGATTTGAGGTTCGTTTCTTTGACCTCAGATTAGTGTTTTCTCTTCTGGGTTGTGCAGTTCTTGATTGGGTCTTTTCTTGAATTCGGGGGGATCTGTTTCCACAGTAAAAGTTGACTTGCAAGCGAGCTAGGTTTTTATTCTTGATTTGTTGGGGATGCTCGAAATTCGTTTTGTGTTGGATTGTGTTGATTTGTGCATTCGTGTTGGGGATCTGGGTTGTTGAGCGAAGCGATATGGTTTCTCTACTTTTTTTGTCCAAAGGTAGTCGGCTCCAATGGATTCTCTGACAGGAATTTGTTTGTTCAGTCTCCTTTGCATGAGCAAAATTGGTAGATCTATGTTTATTTGACTCGAAGCTTTGGTTGATGGGCACACAAGCTTGAAGGGGTCAGTAGTTTACTGTGACAGAACATGAAATGCGGTCATTTGAGTTTGGTAGTTGAACTGGACATTGCAATCAACTCTCTTTGGGTATATCTATAAGAGATACTCCGTGAGGTTATTATTTATATCTAATGTAAAACTAGCTCATTGCCTAAGCTAACTTCTGAGCATTCACCTTTTACAACTTTTTGTGGAGTAGAATGATGTGAACTGCAGCTCTGATACTTAATAATGTTTCTGCAAATGAGTGTAAGCTAACTGGAATAGTACCTGAACATATAGTCTTACCTAATGCCATGTTAGGCCTATCTTGTACTTGTGTCGTGGTGGTACGTGAGTTAGCTAAACTGATAAGTTGAGCCTAACTGACGTTCTTTTCTTTTTTTTGTTCCTGTTGAGACCACGACTTGCAAAATTTAGTCATGCTTAAGCTTATCTCAAAATTTTATGCTGAGTCAGCAGCTTCTAGTTTTTTCGATGTTGTGCATATCTCCGGCTTATGATGTCGTGTTGGAGTTTCTACTCCCTTTGGCCGTCCCTTACGATCAAATGCTGTCAATCGTATGGAAAAGCATAGAAAATCAGCATGAATTTGTCGTTTATTGAATTGACTTGAACTTCCTTCTTCAATTAAAGTCTTTCGTCTTAGTTCTACCTGTAAATCTGCTTCTTGCTCCATGACAATGAGGGAGGCAAGTTAAGAACAGCAAATGATTCTTTATTATGATCATATGTCAACTCATTCGTGACAAGGAGAAGTTTGTTACCACCGCACTTTCCAGCTTTGTCCACGTCATGAATAACACTTTAACGAATTGTCCTTGAATAAAAGAAAATATGTTAGCACAAGTTATTTTAGCATCTCTACAATGTTGAATTGCTGTATCATATTTTTCCATGTTATCAAAGCTTGTAATGGTCTGCCAAAAGTGTTTTTTGTTTTTGTTGAGTTATGAAAAACTTGCCATTGACTTTATCTATCTACAACTAATAATCATATTTGCCCCTTGTTGTGTCCAGCTGTCAATTAGGTCGCAGTAGCTGATGCTCTTGAGGTTTCCCATCAATTCAAGCTGCTGGGCCAGCTGCAGATAATGCCATTTGTGCAGTTTATTTCACTGAGCTCAAAAGTACCTCCAGAATCTTCATCTGCGGTTGTGGAACTCTTACTGCACCACTACTAGTTCATCATCTCTTTTTGATGCTTCTTCTTATTGTGCATTATAGATTCCATTTGCAGTTTCTAACTCCAAGGCAATGATTATGCAAAAGTTGTCATACACGCTCTTGTTCTGCGTGCAATCTCATTAATAGCTGTTGTATTTCTAGGGATCCTTTGGTGAGATATTGAGAGCATGTTGGAGAGGGACACCAGTTGCTATCAAACGCACTCTTCCATCTCTTTCAGATGACAGATTGGTAATGTAAGTACATTTTTCTCGTGTGATTTTCAATGGTGTTGTGCAACAGAAGATATTTCTGATCCATTTGTGTGAAGGTAACGTGGGTCATGTGCTTATGTATCCAGATAAACATGAATTTACTCCGGTTAATAATGAAACTTGCAGTACCATCTACACATTTGCAAAGCCAAAAGAAAAGGACACCTGTTTTTGATAGGTTATCCTTTTATGGAGCTATCCTGAAGTTATTCTGTCGATTTGATTTTAGCTGTATGCCGATATACGAGGTAATTGTCTTTGGCTTGGATATCAACGATTAAAGTAGTTGAACTTGGTTGTCTTGATAATATCTTCAATGTACAAATGCTTGAAGGAGATCCACCGATGTCCAGTTATGAGCCATATGAAGCTGCCAAATACGTGGTAGAAGGCAATCAACCTATCTTCCGCTCGAAAGGATACATCCAAGATCTGTGAGAGTAAGTCGCTTCTGGATTTATTAAAACCAAACTTTTGGTGCTTTCCAAATATAGCTGGATCTTAAATTGAACTCTAAATGGCAAAAAGAGCAAGGTATGCACATTTCTTCGTAGTAAAGAAACTATAAGATTGTTGTGATCATATGTGCATGAAGGTTTCCTAATCGACCACCTTATGCAAAGTAGGATAATCCTTGAGTTGCTTGATTAGTCTAGTGAGAAAAGAGCGTAAGACTACTGAAGTGTACCCTAGAGCAGTTCTGTCAAGTCAATAGTAAGAAGTGCGGATTTTCTCTGCCATCATAGTGTATGAAATGAATTTCATTAACTCGCTAATAGCCTTTGTAGTTTAAGAAAAGTCCCCAAAAACTGCAAAATGGGTTCCTGTCTTGTCAAGTTAGGATAACTTCATTTTTCTTTCACATACGTATTTTATCCCCCTATAGCTTGAGCAAGTGAAAAATTATCTCTTTGTGCTTAACTGAGTTTTAGAGGAATGCTTGTTTGGATTTCTGTCATTCTCTTCCATCACAAATACTTTGTGACGGGTAGGCTTGAAATTGCTTTCTTGCCAGATAGGACAAAACCTCTTTTTTATTTTGTTATCGAATGAGTAGTACTTACATCAACATCATTTTTCTTTGGTCGATGATGTACATCTAGCTTTCGTTTTCTGCTGATTTTCTACATTTTCCTGTTATAATTAGGTATGCCTTGTTTAGCTTAATATATACAATGCAACTCTGCATATTCCACATATGGAGGGGAGTTCAAATGGGCGATGGGAATCTCTGCTTTTAGCCAGGTGAATGTTACAAAGTTATACAAGGGAAGGTTCAAATGGGAGGTCAGGAACATTTTTACTTGGAGCAACAGAATATCGTGATATGGATAGTGGATGGTGGGAATGAAGTCCTTAAGGTTTTTCCTCCACTCAAGTGAGTGAGGGCTTTAACCAACAGTCACGCGTTCCCTTTATATCAAAATTTTTAGTAGTCTGATTGAGTTGCCATGTGTGAATAGAACAAATTTAATCACTGGACTTATAAGTATATGTCAGTCTATCTTGTGATGTAATTAGGATTTGGAAGAAAAATTCATATTTACAAATACATTATTGACTTTTTCATGAATATTATATTTTCTTGATATATTATTGATATTTCTTTCAGGTTTTCATATTTATGCACGTTTGATAAAATTATGGTTCGGCAAGTATAACGAGAATCCTTTCTAGTTTTATCATCGAAAGGCCCTCCAAATATATAAAAGCCAATTTCGTCGCTAAATTATTTCAAATTTTAGCTAATTAGCGACAATTTTTTCAACGAATGGCGTTTGTGACAAATTCGCAATGAATTTCGTAGCAAAATTTTGGTTGCCATTGAATCGCTAAATTAACATCCAAAATTAAAGCTCCTTGTGTTGGAGCATGTTTGAAGATGTAAACTACCAAAAGCAGCTATAACATTTGCGATTACAAAATCATAGGATACTGAACCAATGGCTCAGGACACTGCCCAGATACTTGAGAAAATTTATTTCTTGAAAATACTGAAGGAACTCGAAATTTAAGGAATTAGAAGCACATGAAAACTAAATGCTCAGAGACTCATTCATTATCGCAACCAGATAGTCCAGGCAACCAGACAATCGATATACACCTGCCCAGCTCAATGATGCGCTGTCCTTCTATCCATGTCCGGTGCTGAACTAGCCATTCAGCAAATGCGAATGTCCCTGGCCATAAAAGATTAGCATTCAGCTGGTGGAACGAGAACTCACGGATGATCAAATCCTGCACAAGCAATTACCCACGACGAACCGTTCAAGACCATAAAACCCTCGCAAGCTGCAGAAAACAGGGCTCAAACGAAAACAAGAGCAAGTAGCATAGAGGTCAGAAACAATTGCCACCAATGGCAACAAGAGAAATTTGCATCAGACAAACTGTCTCGACAACAGTTTTGCTCATTGTTCAGAAACCTCCATATATCTTCCCAATCCCAACGAATTGTTCAACGTATCAACCACAACCCCACAAGACCTATGTTCCTATCGACGAACCGACACAATGAGGCAGTCCCGCACGAATCAGATAGTTCTTGCAAATGCTTACCTCTATCCCCAAGCAAATCTAAGACCCACAAAAATTTAATCCCATCAAGTACTCAGTGCCCCCGATCAAGAGCCAGTGGACCCTATTTCACTCAGATTCATACATGGATGGTAAAAAAGCTGTCAAAACGCCAGAATGTAATGTAATAAGCAGAGAGGAAATGAACGAGCATTCGCAACAAAGGGAAGGGACAGGATGCGATCTATGACAATAGGTATAACCATTCCAGGAAACCGGTGCGTCCTCTCCGCGTAGCTCTGTGGGGTCTCGGACTCATGTTGCTCCTCTGCGAGACAAATTCTTTTGCTTGTTAATCGATGATACTGAACACGAGAGAGAGAGAGAGAGAGAGAGAGAGAGAGAGAGAGAGAGAGAGAGAGAGAGAGAGAGAGAGAGAGAGAACCAGAGGAAGAGTCGTCAGGGTCGGCGAAGAGAGAAGACGGAGAGAACAGTGCTATGTCCATCCTCGTGCGAGCTGTACGTTTGCACGACCAAATCTCGCCTCCGACGAGCTGCGGCGGGGAGGGTGATCGGATAGGTCTAATAAATACCCATCGGTTTTCGGTCCTATCCCAGCTTCGGCGATTTAATGGAATCAGTGAATTATATAAATTTTAATTCTAATAAATTAATCAACATTAGATTTGTATTTAAGATATAAGAAAATAATCAATAAATTATTAGGTGTGCATTTTTTTGGTCAAATATTAGGTTTATATTAGAAATTAACAAAAAAAAATCAGACTGGTCTGGACAGTCTGATTTCTAGACGCCCTCGAGAATTGGACTGAAGCGGCTTGTTTGGTCTGATCTGGGCTCTTTTCTGTTTGATTGGTTTGTCTTACTCATCCCTCATAGATACATTGGCATATTAATTATTATATCATTATATATGTTTTCTAAATTTGAGATATAAATTAAAGTTTTAAGTAATGTTAACTGTAATTATATACTTATAATATCATCATGTTTAATTTGTTATCAGCGTGCGAGCCATAGTTCTTGTTCAGAGTTGCAATTAGTTATAGATTGTAATGGAAACCATGGAAAAAACAAATTTCCCATTTCTCAAGTGCCACTAAAAACAATTCGGGCTGGCAAGTTCGGCTCGAGAGTCGATTCTAGAATCAATAGGATCGATTCTCAATTTATGAACCAAGAACTAGCCCTAACATGGGGATGGATGGAATTAAGTCTCATGATTACAGTGCCATACTTATAACTTGAGATAGCAATTGAAGTATTATGTATGCCAACTATAGTTATTTACTTATAATGTCAATTATATTGAATATGTTATTCATGCACGAGCCATTTATCTCATCCAGAGTTGCTGTTATTGGGGTGTGGTTTATACTCCCTCTCGATAGGAAAACACGGGATCCAGAAGAGCCGCCTTGACGGGTGTCTCAAGCCCTCCGGACGCCAGAGAACTTTTAAAATTTAAACCCCTAATTTTTCACCAGTAGTTTAGGATGGAACTCATGAATAACTACTGCTATTTATATATATATATATATATATTCGCTTATAATTGTGTAATGTAATGAAAGATAGGATGTGTTAATTATATTTGAACCCTCTACTAGATGTAGCTCCAGTTTAAGTGTGAAACAGAATAAAATCTTGTGTCTCTATTTCTCTTTCTCGTTTTTTGCTTCGTTGTGATCATGTGCCGAATATTAATAGTTGTCAATGGCACATTGTAGAGGAAATAACCAAAAAGAAAAAAAAATCTGCCTATTTCTAGGTTAACTTTGAAACCAACAAGTTCGGTTCAAGTGTTAGTTTTAGGGTCAACACGGTAGGTTCTCGTTCCAAGATTGGGAGCCGGCCCTTGGAGGGGGTGGATGGAATAAGTCTGAAGATTATAGTGGCGTTCTTATAACTTCACTGTACTTATATAATATTTTCTTAAACAATTCTAAATCTGAGATATCAATTGAAGTTTAATTTAAGTATGCAAACTATATTTATAACTGCATCATGTTTAATTTGTTATCAGCATGCTGGCCGAAGTTCTCATCCAACGATTCTATCAGCTGCAGATTATAGAGAAAACAACCAAGATGAAATTAAAAAAAAAAAAATCATCTTATTCTCTTATTTTCCCTTAAATTGGCCTAGTTCAACAAGTTTGAGGGTCAAGTTTAGGGTCAACCACATTAGTTCTTAGCTCCAAGATTGGGAATTGGCGGGAAAATTGTCAAAAAAAGTCATAAACCTATTGTACTTTTGACAATTCAATCCTAAACCTTTCAATTTTTCCAATTAAGTCCTAAACATTTTGCATTTGTACCGATTTAATTCTAAACTTTTTTTTGTACCAATTTAGCCCTAAATCTTTCGAATTTGTATCAATTTAGTCCATTCAGCAACCTTTGGCCGGGCGATGCTGATGTGGCCACCGTCTGACCCTAACAAGGCATTTTTAATAATTTTTTATCTTTGTTTTTATTTTTATTTTCCTTCATCTTTTTCCTCCGGCCACTTCAAGCCCGTCATTGGTGGCTAGAGGACAAGGACGGTGGACCACTGGTGCTGGCGCCTTATACAAGTTTGGCATTAGCGCCGTTGGGCTTGGGTCGGCCTCACCAGATCTATGCGAGATCGAGCTCCACTAGCCATGGCGTCGCCATTGCTAGGTTCACCCAATGATGGCGACTGCAACGCCATGGCTTGGTGAGTCCGGTGCCGCTAGACTAGGCTCAGCCTCGCCTGATCTGGGCGAGGCCGAGCTTTGCTAAACGCTCTCTCTCTCTCTCTCTCTCTCTCTCTCTCTCTCTCTCTCTCTCTCTCTCTCTCTCTCTCTCTCTCTCTCTCTCTCTCTCTCTCTCTCTCTCTCTCTCTCTCATGCACAGTAACTCGCCCAACCATGGCATCGCTATGGCTGGGGAAGTTCGGCTTCGCCCAGATCTAGCGAGGTCGAGCCAAACCCAGCGGTATCGGACTCACCCAGTCATGGCATCATAGTTACCGTCGTTGGGGGAGCCCAGCAATGGTGATGCCATGGTTGGCGAAGCTCGGCCTCGCCTAGATCTGGCGAGGCCGAGCCAAACCCAGTGGTGCTGGACTCACTCAGCCATGGCATTGCAATTATTGTCACTAGGAGAGCCCAGCAATGGCGACGCCATGGCTGGGTGAGCCCAGCACTGCTGGGTTTGGCTCGGCCTTACTTGATCTGGGCGACCCCAGCAATGGTGACACCATGGTTGGTGGAGCTTAGTCTCGCCCATATCTAGCGAAGTCAAGCCAAGCCTAGCAACGCTGATACCATACTCGCACAGCAGCATCCACCAAACATGTTCTCCAGCCACTGGCGATGGGCTTGAGGTGGCTGGAGGAAGAATATGAAGGAGAATAAAAAAAATAAAAATAAAAACAAAAATATTAAAATATTATTGAAAATGCCATATTAACATCAGGATCGGCCAATGGCCATGTCAACATCGACCGGCAGCCATATCAGCGCCGGCCGGCCAAAGTTGGCTGAATAAACTAAATTGGTACAAATATGAAAAGTTCGGAACTAAATCAGCACAAAAAAAAAAGATTTAGGACTGAATCGGCACAAATGTAAAAGGTTTAGGACTGAATTAGCAAAATTGAAATGTTTATGATTGAATTGGCAAAAGTATAATAGGTTTAGAACTTTTTTGACAATTTTCCCGAGAATTGGCCTTGATAGGGGATGGATGGAATGAGTATGATGATTGAAATGGTACACTTATAACTACACCATACTTTTATAGTTTCTTCTAAATTTAATATGTTAATTGAAGTTTTACATATGCCAATTATATATTAAAAAAAACTTATAACTTCATTGTGTTTGATTTGTTATTAGCGTGCGAGTTGAAGTTCTCATCCAAAGTTGGTGTTGGCTATAGATATTTGAGTTAACCTTGAACATGACCTAGCTCGGCAGGATCGATTCGAGGGTTGATTCTAAGGTCAACAGGATTGGTTCCTAGTTCCAAAATTGGAAACCAACCCTAATAGAGGAGTGGATGGAATAAATTTGATTATAGTAGTATAATTCTAATTTCACAATACTTATGTAGTTTTTTCTAAATTTGAGATATCAATTGAAGTTTTAAGTATGCCAACCATACTAATATAACTTTATGATGTTTAATTTGTTATTAGTGTGCAAGCCATAGTCCTTATCTAGAGTTGTTGTCAGCTACAAACTATAGGGGAAACCACCTAAAAGGGAAAAAAAAAATTGCCAACTCCCATGTTAACCTTGAAACCGGCCTGGACCGACAAGTTTGATTCGAGGGTTGGTTCTAGGGTTAACAGAATCGATTCTCAGTTCCAAAACTAGGAACTAGGAGCTGGCCCTGACATGGTTGGATGGAATAAGTTTGATGATTATTATAGTGGCATACTTATAACTTTATCACACCTATATAGTTTTTAAAGATTTTCTAAACCTGATATATTTATTGAAGTTTTAAGTATGCCAACTATACTTATATTCTTCATTAGGTAGAATGTCTTATCAATGTGGGAGCCATAATTCTCATCTAAAGTCGTTGTGAACTGCAGATTGCGGTGTAAAAATCACCAAAGGAAAAAGATTTGTCCGGTTCTCTAGTTGAACCTGAAATCGACATGGACTGATATGTTTGGTTCAAGGGTAATTTCTAGGGTCAACACAATTAGTCCTCAATTTCAAAACTAGCAATTGGCCTTGATAGGGGATGTAATAAGTTTGATGATTGTAGTAACATATTTATAACTTCACCATACTAACATACTTATAACTTCATTATGTTTAATGTGTTATCAACAAGAGTTGTTGTCAACTGCAGATTGCAGTGGAAACCACCAAAAAGGTAACAATTGGCCAGTTCCTTATTGACCTAGAAACAGGCTCGGGCTAGCGAGATGGGTTCAAGAGACGATGCCAGGGTCATTGGGATTGGTTGTCATCGACACTTCTTTTTCAGAGACTACAAACTCAATCTTCGCAACTAAGTTGATTTAGTAAGTTAAAGAAGAAACTTCGATTGCATTACCACGTGGCTACGTAGATCCTACAGAGGTACTGCCAAGGCGCTCTCGAATAGGACAGCTGAGGTTGGGAGAGTGATTGGGTAGCCCCGCAGGTCATGGTCCTGGCCCAACCGGTAATTGGAGGATTCGTGTTGCACCATGATTAAAGCTTCACCCTATATAGCATATGGTTTGGCTTCGCTTGGCCTCAATATGCCGAGCAACAACTTAATGTATTCAAGCTGATGGTGGAGGAGCTCCACCTCGAGGCAGAGATCAAGATGAATTATCGCCGAGATCCTGGCAAAGGGAGTGATGTCATCAAAGCGGACCAAACAGATGGAGGGATAAGGAAGTTAATGGAGGGTGAGGAGGCCAGGCAAAGGAGGAAGAACGTGAAGGAGGTGAGTGAGAAGGGTAGGAAGGCTTTGATGGCGGGGCTCTTATTGCTATTGGGGTATAATTCATATTGCCCTATGATAGAAAAGCACGTGATCCCACTCCATGCTAAGTGGGCGAGGGTTTAAAGGGGGCAACGCCCCCTGGATACCAGAGGGTTTTTTATGATTTAAGCCCATATTTTTTTTACGATTTTATTTCATGAAAAATAATTTGAAAAAGCAACATTAATTGATTTTAACCTAAGTCACTAACAAAAGTTATCATGCGGTTGCACAATCAATTAATGAATATCTAAAAATCAAATAAACTCAGAGACCATGCACCACAGAATACATTTTTTTAATATTTAATTTGTTTATGAGTGCATGAAAGACTATACTATATGCGATGCATGAAATTACTCTAGGATGTAATGACATAAATTAAATGCAAGACCAATCTAAACATGTGCATAAAAATTAACTTCATGACATATGAATTAATTAAAGTTCTAAACATGCAATTTTAAACTAAGGTACAAAATTAAGCTATAGTTTAATTAAATTGATTACATGATGTTTGAATAAATTAAATTAACCTAAGCATACAATTCAGTAATTCAAACTAACATGCAACCTATATGACATGGTATGAGATGATTGGCAAGAATGACATTATGACATAGCAAGGATGATTTTTTTTTTCCAGATAAATTAATTGCCTAAAATAGAACTATGCCAAAACAATCTTTATCTTGCATATTTTAGAGTTTTAATTAGTCTAAACCCTAACATCTTTAAGATAGATTATTTTAAACATGAAATTCTATTTAAATATGCAAATTCTATTCTAGAATGCAATCTATCCTAATTATTTACAAAAAAAAAAAGGGTAAGATGCTAAAAATATCTACATGATGCTAAATTTCGAAATATGCAATTTTTTAAATAAGAAAAATGAATGAATGCAATATTTATAAAAAATTTTGAAATAATCACATCATGCGATGGATATATTGTAAAAAAAGTAATAATCAAGAAATTCAAATCAAATTAGCAAAGTGAACGTGCCAATCAATTCAATCAAGAAAGTGGAAGTATCGATCAATTTTTTTTGAAAAATTTCGCAAACATTTGAATCTAATTTTTAATTCGTAATCTTATGGTTAACTACTGAACTCAAATCCTTGCGTAATCGAATATTTCATCAATAATCCTAGAGATGGACTTTCTCGATCATGTGACAAGTTGCGGATTAGGAAAGAAATTTTCCAAATAAACCTATATTTTGAAAAAATAGCAAGATATGCAAAATATGCAATATATGCCAAGATACGGAAATATTTCGAATTAGGCAATCAAATATTCAATTTCAAAATAGGAAATATTTGCCTTATCTTACAAAATTACACTTTCTGAATTTAAATTTCCCCGAAACTTGACGACCAAGTTTGTGTGCTCCACGGACCGAACGGCTAGGGCACTCCACACGAGCAAGGCGGCTAAGGACTCACGGCTGCTTGGGACGTCTTGGAACAGCAGAAGCTCGGATGGGACTTCTCGATGACTTTGAGCAGCAATCTCGTTCGGAGACCCCATGAGAAAACAGCTTCTGGGACTTGTCAAGACACTGCTGGATACATTGCATGAGCGAGAAGCCTTCAAAGCCTGGTGGACTTTTGCCCCGAGCTAAATGTCTTTTATTTCCACCGTGATTCAATGGTGGGGGATGATGACTTGGTGGAGATCCCAGTCGACTTTTCTTTGCCAGTTCAGCAGTAGTCTCTCCTTGCTAATCAGAATAGAGCACGGAGGCTCTTTCCTTTTTCTTGTTAGCTTGCTGTTACCTTGGCGCGCACGACAACACTTCCACTTCAGAAATCACTTCTGCTTCAGAAATGATTTCTGAACTAAAAAAAGGCGTTTGATAACAAAAAAAAATTTCTACTTCTAGCGGCGGCGGCGATCGGTGCATGATAACGTCAAAAGGAGAAATCTACAAAAATGACTTCTGGTGGATGTCGCGACCCTCTAAAAAAATTTAAAATTTTAAAAGGGGTTAACGGATTATTAGGTTAATTAGATTTGATTAACCTAATGCGGACCCTCCCAAGCCCTACCGAATCGCAACTTTAGTTTTTGTTTAAATGATTTTGAAATTTGGAGTCGCCACTAATCGTTCTTGGTAGGTCGATTAGAAACCTAAATAAATTAGCGGAAGAACTAATTTATTCCTGCGAACCAGAGATTATGAGTTCGGGGACTTGGTTACACTAGTTAATTAAAACTAATGCCCTTTCGGTACCTTAATTTCATGGATATCCTAATTCGGCAACTCATGCTTGGTTTATTTCTAAGGCTCTAGTAGGGTATTCTCTTTTTGTGTTTTCACTTTTTAAATAGGATGCATGGATGGTATATATTTTTATTTGTTATATTTTTTTAAGTGTTAAAGATTCCCTGAAGCCGAAAGAGGGAGTGTGTTAACGACTTCTGTGCAGTATTACGACCTACTCATCTTTTGGGTCTGATGATTCAAAAATTAAATTATAGGAAGTACATGACAGTGAATAAACACCTCCAATGGGAGGCCTAGCATTGGCTTGGCTCTTCCCTTTGGAATTTAAGGTACAGGTATTTAAGTTGCAAGTATTTAAACTACTGTAAGTAAAAACCTCCAATGGGAGGCTAAGCATTGGCTTGGCTCTTCCCTTTGGGATTTAAGGTACGGGTATTTAAGTTGCAGGTATTTAACTACTGTAAGTAAAAACCTCCAATGGGAGGCTAAGCATTGGCTTGGCTCTTCCCTTTGGGATTTAAGGTACAGGTATTTAAGTTGCAGGTATTTAACTACTGTAAGTAAAAACCTCCAATGGGAGGCTAAGCATTGGCTTGGCTCTTCCCTTTGGGATTTAAGGTGCAGGTATTTAACTACTGTAAGTAAAAACCTCCAATGGGAGGCTAAGCATTGGCTTGGCTCTTCCCTTTGGGATTTAAGGTGCAGGTATTTAAGTTGCAGGTATTTAACTACTATAAGTAAAAACCTCCAATGGGAGGCTAAGCATTGGCTTGGCTCTTCCCTTTGGAATTTATGGTGCATGTATTTAAATTGCGGATGGACTTTGTCCTCTCCATTTTGGGGTATGAATTTTTTAAAATGAAATACAACGAATTGATTCAACAATTTGAAATTTGTGCGCGCTTGAGGACTCCTCCAAGCCGATTTTGTACTTCCATAGGATTGACCATTGATATAGAGCTGCGGCTTCCTGACATAAAATAGAGTGAAGTGTTAGTATACAAAATATGTGCTAATCTGCACCTAAAACCAGAAGAGTAGAAAGAGTACTTATCTCTCATTTTTTTGGGAGGGATTTCTATAATTGATTTTCGCTCTCTATGTTCCCAATATAGAGAGTTTCTTTTGAATTAAGAGGGACTTTTAGTCACAGATCAGTTGAGAAATCGGTGGACAGCTTAGGAGCTTGTCTGGGCCGATTTTTGTATCTCGACGAGATTTTTGCTGTTGACGTAGAGATATCCTTCTCCTGACATAAAATATGGAAGAAAAAGGAGATGGAGAAAGTGTATACAATTTGTGCTAATTTGCGAGTAAAACCATAAATAAATGAATAAATAAAAACACTTAGCTTGAATTTGTTTGCTCGTTGACGAGGATGAACTCTTGATTTATATTGATCGATGAAGGAATTTGTGATGATAACCCCTAGCTTTAAACTCCCATCATCTTCAAAATTCTCTCTCTTTTGGTATTTTCTTTCTCTCAAAATTTTCTTCAATCTCCCAAAACTCTCTCAAACATCCAAAATTTTCTCTCCAAAAAATTCTCCCAAACATTTCAAATTTTCTCTCTCCCAAGAATCCCTTCTCAAGCTCACTTCTTTCTCCTTTTATAACCTACTCATCTATCTCCCATTCTAATTTTTCCACTAACTCTATCTCCCATTCTAATTTCTCCACTAACTCTTCTTCATTTTCATCTTCCATTCTCCATCTCTATCTCACATTCTAATCTCTCCACTAACTCTTCTTCATCTTCATCTTCCCTTCTCCATATTTATCTCCCATTCTAATTTCTCCACTAACTCTTCTTAATCTCCATCTTCCCTTCTCTATTCTTATCTTCCATTCTAATTTCTCTACTAACTCTTCTTCATCTCCATCTTCCCTTCTCTATTCTTATCTTATTTTCTCCATCCATTCTTCTCCAACTTCTCTTCTTCATCTCCTCTTCTTCATCTTCCCTTCTCTATTCTAATTTATCCACTAACTTTTCTTTTTATTATTTGTAAAATAATCCTTCAAGAGTTAGGTATTTGCACTTTAGTCCTTGAATTTTAAGTATTTACAATTCAGTCCCTGAAAAAATATATTTCTTTAAGTCCAAATCTCCTCACAATTTTTGACACACCAAAATTTACCACATGTCAAATTTAAGCTCATTTCTTGTCGCTGAAAATAATGCATAATTTAATTAAAGCCCTTTTGCAAAATTAAGTCATTCTGGATATAATTGGGTCAAGATGAAAATTTAAAATATTAGAAGACAATGTCACAACTCATAAAAAGTGAAAGTTAAAAATAAGTTGACTCAAATTAAATTTTTTTAGGCCCGATTCGAGATTATACTCGTGAAGGAACACGTGACTCGAATTGGATTTTTCTGAATTTGCGATGGCCAATATGAAAATAGATTTAAAATAAAAATATTAACTATCTTTGTGTATTTTTTTTGGCCTCAAATGTTATTTTTTCAAAATTTTCAAATATTTTTGTATTTTTTTAAAAAAATTAAAATACATATAATATGAAAAATTATTTTTGGTCAAAATTCGTTCCCTAGGCTTGGCTAAGGTTCCCAAAGTTGATTTTTCAATTTTATGAATTTTTATGGATTTTCTATTAATTTTTGAAAATAAATAAATAAAAAATACGTAAAAATACTGAAAATATGAAAAATCGTTTTTTGGTCAAAATTGGTTCCCTAGGCTTGGCTAAGGTCCCCAAAGTTGATTTTTCAATTTTATGAATTTTTATGGATTTTTTATTACTTTAGCAATAGAAAAAATGATTAAAGATCAGGTGTCAACAGTGGAGAAGCAACATTTTTTTACTTCTCAAAACTTCTTCAAAAATGACTTCTAGTGGAGAAATTGATTTCAGAAGTAGAAATTTCAACTTACGAACCAAACGGATTTCTGCTTCTGAAGAAGTTTTATCAAACGGATTTCTGGTGATTTCTCTGCCAGAAGTCACTTCTGGCAGGTTATCATGCGCGCCGACGTCCGTGTACCTCTTCAATCATCGATCTCCCTCCGCGTTCTCCTTTCTTCCTTGTCGTCTTCTTCTTCAGGGTCAACTTTTGCGCGCGAGGTCAGAGAGAGAAGATAGAATTCCCTTTGACCCTCGGAACCTACAGGAACAGAAAAGCTTTTCTTTTTTTTCCTTCCCCTCCTCGCTCAACAAGCGGCCGTGTATTCTGAATTTTTGTGTGGCCCCGAATTATGTGAATGAAAAAACTTTCCCCCCTTTCGCCTCGAGGATGAGCCCGATTTGAGATCTCTCCCCATCTTCCAAAACCAAACAACGAAGCCAACTCTAACCTTCGATTGATAGATGAAGAGCCCCGCCAAACCAGTGAAAGTTGAGAGCTAAGAGCGCATCCGGATGCTGATCTCCTCTCTTCTTTTCTGTTTTGTCCAGATCCTTTGCCCCCCACTATTTCCATTTCATCCTTGTGTCGTTACATTTTCCTTTGTGCGTTGCAGAGCTACATACACAGGAATGAGATTTTGAGAATAATGGACAAAACATCAAATCTTTCGATTCCCTTCTACTTTCCTGTTTTCTTTCTTTTTCTTTCTGCTCATGGACATGTGCAAATCTTTTCACAAACACATTGCCCTTGCTCATCCGAAAATGTGTCCAGCTTTTATGATTGTCATCAGCCTCAATATATCTCGTATCTTTACCAAGATTTGGCCATATCGTTCTTATTTATATTTTCTCACCTTACATATAATCGGGCATGAGAGAGATACAATGGCCTTGGCCACATTTTCAATCCATGCGGGATTAGTCCAGTCCACCCACCGCCGGTCCAATAAAATATGCAAATATTCCTGATATCTATATGCAATACGCAATTAAACTAAGTTATTTTCCTTTTAGGGGTCGAGGTTGATCCCTAGCTTTTTATGGGAAAAAAAATGATTGACTAGATTGCCAAAATTTAGGTGTCAACAAACATCGAACATTTTCATATAATTTAGGGAGGGGCGAAATTGAACACGTACCAACAGTTCAGAAATTACATTGAATAAATTTAAAGTTTAGGAATGATATTGCATAATAGGATAAAGTTTAGGGACCATATTCAATAAATTGAAGATCTTGTACATTGAACCAAAGTTCAAAGACTATTTATATCATTTTTTTCAATTCCATACTATGTAGAAGTTTCTGAACAGAGCAGTAATATCCCCCTTTTTATCGTACTTACTAATTGAAGCTTGTAAATTATGTTCGGGTTCGTAAAATACCTCGTTCGCTAAAAAAATTCAGTTCGTAACATATGTGTGTATGTTTTACACAAATCTAGCTTTACAATCGTAATTTTTCTTGTCGTAATTTTTCTTTTCTCTTTCGTAATATACCTTTAAAGATGCACATGCAATTTTTTTCTTCATAGCTTCTCTTCATTCTGAAGCTCAAGCGATCGATTTGTCTCTATATATGAGAAATGCTTTCCGGCATTTTTATTTCCAAAATAATTAGCTAAGAAAATATGATTGAAACCTAACGACCAATAGAAAACATATTCTTATCAATTTCTCGAAATGGGAGACCGAAACCCTAGTTTGCAACCTCAGCGAAGGCCTACGGAGGTCACTTGCCAAAGGTGAGGACTAGGAGACCCTCGATGACTGGCCACGACGAAGGTCACCAAGCCCTCGCCGAGGCCGTGGACTGGTGAAAGGAAAAAAAAAACAAAGGAAAAGGAAAGAAAATAAAACAGGATAAATTCAAGAAGCATGTTTAGAAAACAATTGCAAAAATTGGATACGCTAGCACTGTTGTTTCACATAAGACAGCTATCAACAACGTCGCTTTCCATCAAAATTGGCCGAAAGGATTATACTGACAAATAGTCAAAAAGTTTGGACTAAACTCGTCAAATTAAAAAGTTTATGACTAAATTAGCCATCATATAATAGGTTGATGACCTTTTTGGGTAATTTTCCCTCTTGTTTTTTAATAGATTGCATAAGTTCACTCAAGAAGTCTAGAGTCAACGAACTACATTATTTGAATATATATGTAAAGTAACATTCATGATAGGGTGCGATTGAGAGAGGTCCTTGCAAAGAGGTGCCTTTGGAACGGTTGCTTTTGTGTTTGCTTTTGTGTTTCTTATCTATAAATAACATTGACGACGTTACGAACAAACGAAAGAAACGTACCGTCATCTTTCTCTTTCATGCAAACTCAGAAACACAAAGGCAAATCATCGATCTTTTGAGTAATGAACGGCATTTACATTGTGAAACAAGAACACTTTTCACTCATGATTGTATTCGAACTATCGTGGGTTAGAAAATACGTGGACACGTCGGTTATTCAATGATATACCTAGGCAATTTGCAATCAAACGTCGATACATGTTAGTCATACTTCTTGATGTTAAATCCAACAATATGTTCAACTTTTTAACATATATTCAGCTAAGTATTACCTGAAACGGACTAACTCGTTCTCATCGACCGAAACAACCTTACTAAGTTTCCTGAACTTCATCAACCAATGCATCTTTTCAATCTTCTCGACTTCACAAGACATGTCATAGCCCATCTGGCCTTGGCGCATACACTTGTAAGGTTAGTGAACAGCCTAATACGGTGAATATACTAGTGATTTTCCGCATTTAAAAAAGAAAAAGAGAGACAAACAATTTTTGACACGGATTATTTTATTCATCATAGTTAAGTATGTAATACGCAGTTGAGCACACTCTTGTCACGTGCGGGTCACTAGCTCATTTTTTAACGAGATAGTAACCGGTCCAAGAGGATGATCAATCGCACTAGAATTGAGACACGGTCCAATTTATGATTTAAAAACTTGGTTCTATTACGATGTATACCATGGGCTATAGTCCGAGTTGATGCCATTTCTTTATGAGGCTGGCACCCATTTCTTGTCATTGCTCGTCCACCCATTTCTATTTGTCTCTCGCCCCCGTCAGAATATACTTGCTCGATTATATACAAAAGTCGATATCTTTATTAAACAAGTCTGTGCACCACCAAATAAAGCTTGTCGGGTTCGGACCAAAACAATTTTTTTTTTTAATACACAGGAACTGAGAATAGACGAGTTATTTATGTGAGAGAGCATGATTGGGTTGCACTACCCAAGTGGCGTGCTCATAAAGCGTTTCTGTCGTCCTCAGGGAATCAGAGGACAGAGCGTGAGAGAGAGAGGGAGATGGTTGGACCGGAGAGGCCGCAGTTCGTGCTGTTCGGGTCGTCGATAGTCCAGTTCAGCTTCGGCAACGGCGGATGGGGCGCTTCTCTCGCCGACTTGTACGCTCGCAAGGTCTTCTTCCTTCTTCGTCCCTCGAGGGACCTCCTCCTCCTCGTCGAGCATCGACTTCCACGGTTCTCTTTTTGTTTCCTCTTCTCTCTGTGCGGAAAGTATGAGGAAGGAGATGAATGGGTCTGGCTGGGGGGTAGGACTTAGGAGTCTTTTCTGGGATTCTTCATGGGTTGTGGATAAGTCAATGGTGTTGCGAACTCGCGGTCGAGGAGCGAGAATTCCTTGTAGGTTTTCGATGTCTCTACGTGGGTCACTTCAAGCTCCTCCGCTGTTTCTTTCTACTTCTCGGTACGGCGAGTCGATCCACCACTAAGGTGGCTGCGGCGGCGGCGGGACCCGCCCGCGCCCGGGAAAAAAATCATCCTATCTTAGCTTTGCTTGTCACTAATCAAATCACGCCACACCCTCGTTTTCTTTTCCTATTCTTTTGTCTTGTTTCTTTCTTCTTCTTACTTTTCTTTTCCTGTTCCCTTTTTTTTTATACCATTTTTGGAGGTCGCGTTTAGCGACATTAGAGGATCAAGAAATGGTTACATGGACATGTTCCCTGGATGATAGTGTCGCCCATGCAATGATAAATGTCCAAAAATAGAATTTTTAACGATGGCAGTGGAATTGATAATAACCCTGTTTTTCATTTACTTAGTTTTCTTTTTTTCCACTTAGAGAAATGAACCTCTTTTTAGTCTGAAGATGGCATGCATGTTGGTCCTAAAGTGTCGAACTTTGAATGTTGTGAGAACATGGAAGGGACTTTGTTGCTCAAAATGGGTGATTTGTTGTTGCACTGGGAGTTGAAAAGCTGCCATTCATGTCCCGCATTGTTGGAGAGGGTGGAGTGTAATTGATCCCTAAATGCTTGTTGAAATGTTGCTCGAGCAGACATAATTTTTCTCTTTTACTTCTTTTTAGTTAACAAACAATCTTACTTGCGAAACGCGGGCCTGGAGGGAAACCAGCTATGAATGCTTATAGAGACTCAGAAAATAGGTTGTAAATCGAAAGCGAACCCAGCCAATTAGCAAACTGATGGAAAATCTAACAGAAGAAATCAAAGAACTGACTAGTTTGGAATTGAAGTTTATGGTCTTATTTCATTTGGTAGTCTGGAATTCTAGAGAAGCTGTAAACTCTGCAGGCAGACATAATCTTGAGAGGGTACTCCGGATGGAACTCGAGGGGCGCGCTAGAAGTCCTGGAAAAAGTCTTTCCAAAGGTATCACTCAAATCTTCGGGCCTTAACAATTTTCTTCCCTTCTCGAAGTTCACATTTTCGGCATTTGAGATCCCTTCTTGTTGGTTTGCTGATCAGTAATGTATATAGATGGGACCGCATGCTTCATGTAAAGCGCATGATCAGTACTAATAATGTCACATGAAAAGATTTAGCAGCAATTAGTTGCGGAGGATGTCTAGTTTTATGTGCTTAAGATCATATCTCATGATCATCAAGGTTATCTTACTTTTTAGTTCTGAAGAATCTGTGGCTAAATTTCTGTAATTACCTCACTTCCAGGATGCGGCCACACAACCATCCTTGGTGATAGTCTATTTTGGTGGAAATGACTCAATGCGGCCTCACCCATCTGGTCTTGGCCCTCATGTACCGCTTCCCGAGTATATCGAGAACATGAGGAAGATCGCCACGTATCTCAAGGTAGGATGGAACATGTCTGTTTACGACAATTCTAGGGAATTTTATGAAAGAATGAGTCATAACCAAAGAAGTGAGAGCGACGTATTGTAGCGACATTCTTTTGGGGGGTTTCTCATGGTCACCAGTGTGGACTGATGCTTACTTTCACCACAGAGAGTATACTAATGCATGATGTAAACTCGTAAACTGTTGAGCTCGAGACATACAGCTCATTGAGCCTTTTAAGTCTCTCTCTCTCTCTCTGCCTGCTTGAGACGAATTCTAAGGCCATCATACTTTTCTTAGCAGAGCCTGTCGGATTGTACCCGCATCATTTTTCTAAGTGCTCCACCCATCAATGAGGAGAAAATTCGTGAATCCTTGAGGTGTGTTATGGTGAATTTCTCATCCTACTTTCATCTCTGTTTCATCTACTGAATTCTGATAGAGCTTTATCGCTGGATCAGCGACAAGTTTCATGATCTAGGTCGAACAAACGACGCATGCCAACTATACTCGGAGGCCTGTTTAGAGCTGTGCAGGGAGATGAACATCAAGGCTGTTGATCTATGGACTGCAATACAGAAGAGGGACGATTGGGCTACGGCATGCTTTACGTAAGTTTTCTTTAGAAACGCATGAAAAGTAAGATATACAAGGTTACCTCAGCTGTTCTCGTTCAAACTTCTGTATGTACATATCAAATAAAGAGTCCGATATCGTTCTAAAATCAATCTAAACTTGCTCTGCCGAAAGGTTCTATAGCTGTGTCGGTGCTCTTAACCGAAAACACTCCTTTCTCACGATTGAGCTATTACTATTGTGATTTGCTTCTCGAATAATTTACCTGACGAAGTCCAGGGGTCGGTTGGCTGCGACTAGTTAATGTAGTCTTTGAGAACACCGCTTGTTCAGATTCTACCACATTTCAAACGAGACCTATTCATTTGACTCTGTTACAACGGTCCTGACTTGACGTGCATGATCAAACTTTGTCCCGAACACAAGTGATAGAGCCTGAAATCAGCTCACTTTCAATTTTCCCTCAAATCAGTTGTGAGCACCAAAAACGATGTGATATGTCTGATCCTAATCTAGTCAGTAGATAAGCTGGGTTCGTGCATGGTGTATCATTTTTCTTTTGGCTGAACCCTATGCTCTCTGATCCTTTTTATGCAGGGATGGTATCCATTTCTCGTCGGAGGGAAGTGAGATCGTGGTGGAGGAGATATCCAGAGTCCTCAAGGAGGCTGACTGGGAACCGAGTCTTCATTGGGAGTCAATGCCCACTGAATTCGGAGAGGATTCACCTTATTACCCCGTAGGTCCCGATGGCAGGACCACCGTGAACCTGTCCGAGAGCACTTTCCAGACAAGTAACCACCGTAGTAAATACTAGAAAACCACTTTGTTTGCCTTAAGAGCTCTGCTCATCCCAACAAGAGACTGTCATGGACTCTGAGAGCAGAGAGCGATTTCAACCGCTTTCAACCGGGCATTTTGTCCTCCTAATCTGTGCTCCTTTTCTGGATTTGGATCCTATTGGCCGGCATAAAGAAATAAGCATAATGAATGGAGAAACCGACGTTTGAGCATCTGTCCATATTTTACATTCGGTGATCCCGGTACAGCTTTGACGTCCCTGATGCCTTCCCCTAGTTCAGGCCACGATAAGAATTGCTTTTCAGTTGAACAACAATGTACACCAAATATTGTTTTCAGGGAAGGCAAGCAAAAGGAAAAGCCTTGGATTATTCTAGGACCAGTAAATCGTTTGATTCCGAGACGCTCTGCAAAAGTTAATTCCAGACCTGAACCCTGCATCCAGTATGAAATTTGGACAATTCGTCATTAATCAATGGCTTTCATGGTATAGGTCATATGGCTTCTGTTCTTGTCCATTGAAATAGACAAGGGATGTAGGCGAGTCAAACACTCACGAGCTGCTCCAGCTCGACGAGCAGAGTAGGGCCAACACAGGTGTCCTTAATTGGTTTTGCCAGCATGTCCCATTTCAGCTCTTATGATCTGTACCTAGGCTCGAATCTTTTTCAATTCTTTTCGCGTTTGAGTAAGTTGAGTACTTAATCCAATCAAGCTGGAACTTGAATTTACTTGACCCGAAATTGCTCGCGAGACTAACAATGGTTGGATTTCATTTACTTTCTATCACAGCGTATTTTCAAGCTCCAGCTTAACCCTTGTCCAGAATGAAATTGATGGACTAATCGAGTAGAGCCCAAGCTCAAAAAACGAAATTTGATCAAGATTGAGCCAAGCATCGAACCTTGGAATTTTCGAATCAGTCCGGCCAAGCTTAAATATCTTGTCGACTACTCTAATTACACCCCAAAATAAACCGTCCTCAACCGGTATCGATCAACCATACGTTTGAACTTCCACACAACTCAAACCGTCCCGCTTGGTTTTTCATGGAAAGACCGGTTAGAACATAGAGATCAAACATTGATATGAACTTCCCACAGCTGCTATTAATTTGACTATCCTGCTCAAGACATGCTTGCACACCAAGAACCCACTCAAATTAGACACGGGACAATAATAAAATTGAACACAAGCGCTCTTCTCAATTTGATTATCTTACATCTCAGGACAGTGAAAATCTTAATCCTCCATGTCGCGAAGTACTCTTCATTTTCAATCGCATGCTCAAACAAGGTATGCTACAATCAGAACAAAGAAATTCTACATACAGAAGGTCATTGCAGAAGGAGCATCAGTAATTGTGGCCATTTCCACAGCAATCAAATCCATCGCAGATGCCAAAACCTCCACTTCTTTCCACGAAAGATGACATCAGGGCATAACCATATCTGCATTCAAGATCGCTCTGGAGAGGATAATAACTGGAGAAGCAACTACCGATGGCAGCTCTAACCCATTTTGGAAGATCCAATTTTAGCTAGAAAGCTGGAACCTGCCACTGGGTCTTTTCCTCCTCCATCCCTGAGAAATTCCACCGTGAGCAAATATATAGAACAGTACAATGCACCGAAAGACTCAGAATGGACATTCACACAAAAGATAAGAGATCGACAAGGAAAGATCCTAAGAACTTACAAAGGCGGCATAATACACAAACGTTAATCCAGCAAGAGCGACAAAAGCAATCTGGAATACATTATACCTGCGATGCCATAGCATGCACAAATCAATCAGTGTCAAGCGCAAGCAAGTATCAATTTGCACCCAGAAGCAGTGGCCACTCACTTGTACAGGTATTTAATTCCACGAAGGGACTCCAATGTGTGCCCAAAAATTTCTTGTGCAGCGGTTGCTTGAGCATAGTATCCAAATGCTGTCGCACAAAATTGGATAACACTGAACCAAAAAGATCACAGTTAAAACTTTTCTAGCTAGTGATGATTCATTTGTACGTACCCAAAAGAAGAGTTGCCATTTGATCCAGCTAACCTAGATCGTTTCCTCCTAGAGATTTTCAGAGCACAAGTCGCCGCCATATCTAGTAGTTTCCACTTGTCATAAATTTCTATAATAAATGATAATACTAGGCATATTACAGGCGAAATGGAGATACTCTTTTTGTGACAATAGAATCTTAATTTTTTTTTTGTTTTTAATGAGTATTTCTTTACACGCAGATGTATCAATCGATATGGATACAGTCCCGACTGACCAAGATTTTTCATACAAAATGATGGCAAAGCGGGACATCAACATGCAAAGGAGAAGGCATGAGGACTAAAGCGCAAAACCTGATAGAGCAGAGGAGAATGAGTCCAACGTTGAAAAGAAAGGAGTTCATGAGAGTGGCTCCCCACCTGTAACAATTTGACAATATCAATTATCAATGACCAAAAGCAGACTATTTAGTTTAGATGCATTTCTAGCCAATCTGCAGCAAGCAAATTTTCCAAAAAGAAAAAAGGAAAAAGAGGAATAGACAAAAGTGGTGGCTGAGACACCATACTTCATTGGGTGGATTGTTATGAACACTAATCTAAGACCAAGCATCATTGCCCCAGCAATTACAGCCAAGAGAAGATAGAAGCAGAAGAATGCAAACGCCACGGTACCCAAAAGCCCTGCAAGAAGAAGCATGGGATATTAATTCAGTATCAGATAATCCATCTGATGGAGCAAAGATATGGAGGCATCTTAACATGCCACACACATGGAATTATGAGGGCATCAACCTACCCCACAAATCATCTAGCTTGATGAAAACCTCATTCAGGAAAGGAGACAGAGGTGGATTTATCAAGAGATAAATGACGATGTGAGCAACCCAAGCCACTGAAACGATCAGCCTAATAGACCAACAATGGCACAATTAGACATTAAAACTTATGAAGGAATTGATCACTCATTAATAGTATAATTTCAAATTTAAATGACAGAAATCTAACAAAACATCAAAATGAGAGAATAATAATGTTCGATCTATCTATCATGATTCCAGTCAACATTGGCCAACCATCTAGACAATGAACTGAAATGCGCCACACCAAGAGACTCTCATTTAGATGATGCACTAGAAAGTTGTCAGAATTAGTCCATCACAGCAACCAACGCATAAAACTGTGAGAAATACAAGCTCGGTTCAATTAATAGTCTCAATCTTCAGTCTTCACCCTGAGAAAAGTTCTTGACCTCGAGGGAGGATTCTAATTTCTAGCCGTGCAACTAATTGATTATACTAAGGAGCAGATTCCCAAGTTGTGTTCTGCAGTTGTCAAGTAGTTTGACATATGTCTCAGGGTATAAAAGAAACCATTCTTTTCACCCAGAGGAAGAAGAAGAAGAAGAGAATGCTGCCATCCCTGTTGAATGAAAAACAAATTAACCTACTACACATGCTCCATGGTTCCATACTATCTAGATCATTTTCCTACATATCTTCAATATTAGAACTGTATAGAATCAAAATACTAGGAAAATCAAAGCAGTCTTGTAATATCAGTCAATTTACGACCAAATGAGTACTTTTATATAGCCATGTGCTCAGTTCCATGAGATAAGCACATTTGGCAAACAATTATCAGAGTACTATAGTTATTAAAGTCCCATGTCAAACAATGGTGTAGCTAGACTGACACCATGTTGAGATAATTTTCCTTATCTCACATCAATCGAATTCACTTCTTTTATCATAAATCGTTTTGAAATTCAAAAGTACATAGTAAATATTTATCACATGATACAAAGCATGGTAAGCAAATAATCCAAGTAAACTAGTTCATCTCTCTAGAGAAAAGGGAGAACAACGAGAATTATTCACAAGCAATATAAACAGCGATGCCATTAATTACACAGAAAACAAGTCATTCTTCAATAGGACTGAGTGACATTACCCCAAGACACCCAACACAAGTTTCGCTAGATACACAAGTACAGTCAAAGCCCAAGTTGTCTCAGCCTGAAAAGGAAGAGTACACAATCGCCAGCAAAGTATACTCAGAAATCAATCAAAAAAGTTTCTTAGTGCGCATAACCAAGTTCTCACCTTTTCTCCTTGAGGATACATTTCTTCCAGAAGATTAACATCTTCTTCCAGCTGCAGCAACTCCTGTGTGTTTGCAAAGCATGACATTAGTTGCAGCAGTAGTAAGTTAAGAGTAAAAAGAGGCACATACCAAGGAGACATATTTCATTGTATTAGTGTCCAATGGTGTTTACCACCCTCCCAATTGAAAAACTAAACCAGAAAGAGACAAGCGCAAGTCAACTCGCAATTTCTGCAAAAGAGTCTCTTGGAGAAGTTACCGAGCAATGATCCAACTTAGGAGGAGTTTAACATTTTGCGCCATACTAGATCCACCCCCATCCTTCCAGAACTACTCAAAGCTACGAAAGCAGAAAGTGGATAACCAGAGGCCAAACCACATTGCATGCATCAGACCAATCCCAATTGGACCAGAGTGCAGAGTCATATGTAACAGAACCAGTGTCGACCGGTGCCACGCATTTTTTTCAGCATATTTGGCCTTAGTTAGAAGACCAACTATGTCACAAACAAGGAGAACCAAACTAATGCAATAAATAACATATGATAGAGCACATAATTGTTAAGTTTAGAGAAATAAAAGGCAGGGAAAGGGTTTACCCATTTTAGGAAAACAAAGTAACCACAGACAGATAAAAGATTTTGACATAATCATATTATACCAAAAAAACTAGTAGGTAATCAGCCACCCTATCAAACACAGTAAAAGGAGTACGGTTTGTTTAGTAAATGGGAAGTACCTTTTCTACTGCCTTTACATTCTTCCGCCACTTTCTACCCTTAGCACCACCTCTTTCTTCCTGGTGGAGAGCATCAGCAGCTTTCTTCAGTTCTCTTGCCTTTTTACCTAACTCAGTCGCTTCCTGTAGCATATCCCGACTAGTCAATTACACCATATTGCACGTACCTATGACATATGATTAGCTAATAGAATCGCTAGTCGGCGGTCATAGCAGAAACATGAGAAAGCACCTTAATGTATTGTGACCGTGTGATGACAGCCTTTGGACGCCGGATGAATGAAAATATAAGTCCCAGCGGCAGACAGGCAATACCAACACCACCGAATATCTGATGAACATTAACTGGTGTAAAGTGAGCTATCCACTCACTGAATCTGATGCTGTTTAAAGCTTTATACATTAGAAAATGCGATCACAGGTCCCAGCATGTTCTCATTTCAGTCTTAGTCACACACCAATTGCTCATCAACATGAGAGAGCATATTACAATCCCAAACTGAGCATAAAATTTCACCCTATTGAGGATCGCCATACACAACAATATGCTTGAACCAAAAATACAATGGAACAAATCGCCTCAGAGCAATAAAGTTCACCAAAGAAAGGCATACCGTAAAAAGCACCGATCCAACCACCGTAGCAAGGGCAACAACATATTCTGGGAAAGTAGCACGCATGGTCCATGTTTTCTCTGCTGACGCTGGTGCAAGATAGGCAGAACACTGCAACATCCAAATAACTAGGTATAAGACCCTTTACAATTGCATACAGCACAAACTAATGCCATTAAATTAAAGGGCCATTATTACTTAATTATCTATTTCTTCTTTCTAGACATGAGAAAATAAAATCACAAGCAAGTTCCCCAAAATTAGATAAAACCTGACGTGAACTGCTCCCAATACACTGCTGACCAGAAGAAAGACTCCAACTGCTTGGAAAGGAAGTTGTGCTCGAAGAGAGATGCCTAACAGTAAAGTCCACCTTCCCAATAAACGCTGATATCAAAGAAACAAGCGAAATGCATATTGGACATCAAAAGACTCAGACAGAAAAGCCTGAATTCTCAGCTCAAGAGCTTAAGATTAGAAAGACAATGCTATAATCTCTGCATAATTTAAGCAGAAACTCGAAACAATCAAGATTGGTTACGGCCGCTGCAAGATGTATCTTGTACTCTATGTACAGATTTGACCGTAAGAAAATATATCCATCTACACTTAAAACACGGACAAACTGTCCCATAGCTGAGCATTGAATTTATCAAGTATTTACTAGACCGGAAGTTGCAGTCTGACGCGCACTAGTCTATCACGTCCTCAATCAGATAGAATTTAGAACCTCATTTATGCATTGACTGGTCGAAACCACTACCTCACGAACTTCAAGCATATCTTTCCCAGAGCATGAAGCTGATTAAAACGAATAACTTTAGTAGCGTATTCAAGAACTAACCGTACAAAATGCCAAGCACGGAAGCGCAAACAATGCCGGTTATCACGACCCACAACAACGCGCTCTTTACCCGCTTGCCCACGCTCCTGCAACCAAAAAACCAATCAACGGCCACATTGCACACTCAAAAAGCACTCAAGCAGACAACTTGCCACCCCAAAACCCCAATCAAACGCACTTGTCCTGGTCCCCTTCGTAGTAAAACATCGCGAAGGGGATGACGAAGAACACGATCACCGCGTCCGCAATGTAGATTGCGAGCCACAGATCCTTCATCGGGAGGGTGAGGCTGCAGGCGCCGTTGTAAATCGCGTGGCGGCAGGCCTGCCGGTTCGCGACGTCGGCCGGCAGCATCAGGATCGAGATGGCGGCCACCGAGAGGCCGAGGACGACGACGAACTTGGGGAAATAGGCCTGGTTGGCGTCGTCCGGGTGCTGATAGTTGACGAGGAGATAGACATTGAAGACGAAGACGAGGACGCACACGACTATCGCGACGATGACGAGCGCGAGGTTGAAATCCCCCATCACTCGAGAGAACCGCTCCCCTCCCCTATCGGAACCAAGAATTCGATCCGATTCGATCGATCGAGAGACGATGGGGCATTCGACGGCCAAAGATCCAAAGCGGCAATGGCGAATCTCTCGCAGATCAGAACCCGGATCGAGGAATACACAGAGGTTGAGGAGAGAGAAAGGGAAGAGAGACGAGGGGGGGAAGGGAGAAGGTGATGATGCGATTGAACTGAGGAGCGCGGGATCACGAATTTGCCCCCGGGAGGTGGAGAAATGGCATGGAATTGTCCGTCACGAGGGCAGAGGTGGGTGAGGATATAACGGTAACTTTGGCGAGCCGGGTTCATTACAGTACTGGAAACCAGCCTGTCCCGTCGGAGTGATACGGCGTTTTTCCTTTTCTTTTATTTTTATTTTTCGTTTGAGGAAACGGCTTGCATGCTGTCGATCGAAAAGGAATTTTTTTTTTATAATCGAGATGTTCACGCGATCGAAAAATTTTATTTTCTCAAAATAATTTATAAATATTTTTTCTCAATTCAATTTTTTTTAATCGCATTTTATGTTCATGTTAATGGAATGAAGATTTGTGTGTAAGATAATGTTAGTACCAGGTCACTATTGATTAGACTAAATGCTCATTTTAATTTGCAAAAAATACATGATAAAAAAATATTTTAAAAAAATAAATGAACAAAAAATATTCTTTTAAAAGTAATTGGACATAAATTTTGATGTCCACAGTGATACAATGAAAAATAAAAAATATTTTCCCATCCACGAAATCGTTTAAACATAAATTGATGTTGATAGTGAAATAATTTTTCATTGACTAATTATTTTAAATAATATAAATAATCATTTTCAGAAAAATATTATTCATTTTTCGCGAAACAACCCTAATCTAATTAGGATGAGATTTTTTCCTCGTAATGATTACATGGATAACAAAAGTGGAAATTGAAAAAGCTATGAATCAAAAGCCAAAAGCCTATTCCAGAGACACAATTCAATGTTGCGTGCGAAGTGGAGGGAGGGCGGGGATAGGCGATCGTTGTTGCATTGTCGATGCCGCCTCCCGAGCCACCCAAGCACCATGAGAGTACAGCATCCCTCTGAAGGCCGGTGATTCCGGCACCCTAGGACCTCCGTAGTCATGTTCTAACAACCTATTAGCCGAGATTTCGAGACGGCGTACCTGATTTAGCATCCATGGACAATCGACCCCTCAAAACGATGAACGGGCTTCGGAATCTTGGCGAGACGGGCTCGGAACTTCCCCCTTATAACCCTCGGCCGCCTGGTGTCGATAGACACAATCTCACCTCGTCGGCCTCTCTCTCGTGAGCTTTACGAGAGGAGGAATAGAGGAAAATGGCAATTAGAAGGGCTAAGGGGGGTCATAGCCTTTTATAAAACATCCGGCGGGCCCCTCCATCACGAGCCAGGCCAAATCTCGGCCCACACTTGCCAGGCCCATATACAGCCCATTAAGAAACTTCATATTCATACTTTATTAAATCAATACCATATGCGGTAAATTAATACCGCATACGATCAATTACAATTACAATTAAGGCGAGCTCACATACGGAAAAACTCTAACATTCTCCCACTTGGGCGAGCATTAATTGAAACTGTACTTTAGTGTGCACCTTTATATTGGTTTAAGGATTATTCTTAACGGCCAATCCGATCCCATAAAGTCTTAAACACCAGATCATGCTAGTAACTGCATCAGCAGACATAGAGCCATCCATGGTCACGCGTGTTCTCAACTTTATTGATATTGATTTAATATGGTAGTGTAGCAATTGGATAACACCTCGAAAGAGATATACTTTATGTGTTATCCACTTTGTCGGATACCATTCTCTCTCTTTATGTGACACTAAACCCGACGTGCCACTAGAGAATATTTGTATGGTTCCAATGAACCAATATATTGTTGACACCTGATTTTTAATCATCTTTTCTCTTTTAAAAATTTTCAGTATTTTTCGGCATTTTTATTTTTTCAAAAAAAAATTAATAGAAAATTCATAAAAATTCATAAAAATTCATAAAATTGAAAAAATTAACTTAGGGACCTTGGCCAAGCCTAGAGAACCAATTTTGACCAAAAAATGATTTTTCATATTTTCAGTATTTTTTTAGTATTTTTATTTTCGAAAATTCATGAAAAATCAAGAAAATATGAGAAAATTGCAAAATCAACTTTGGAAGCCTTGGCCAAGCCTAGGAAACCATTTGTGAACAAAAAATAATTTTTCATATTTTTAATATTTTTTTAATTTTTTTAAAAAAATACAAAAAATACTTGAAAATTTTGAAAAATAACATTTTAGGCCAAACAAAATACACAAAAATAGTCAATATTTTTCTTTTAAATCTATTTTCATATTGGTCATCACAAATTCAAAAAAATTCAATTCGAGTCACGTGTTCCTTCACCAGCATAATCTCGAATCGGGCCTAAAAAATTCAATTTGAGTCAACTTATTTTTACTTTTCACTTTTTATGAGCTGTGACATTGTCTTCTAATATTTTAAATTTTCATCTTGACCCAATTTTATCCAAAATGACTCAATCTTGTAAAAGGGCTTTAGTTGAATTTTGGATTTTAGCCCCTAAGTTAACAAAAAAAAATGAAATTAAACTTTTTCTAGGGGTACTCATGTGGTAAATTTTGACCAAAGCATAGGGAAGGTGTGTTGAAAATTATGTGAAAATTTGGACTTAAAGAAATATTTCTACAGGGACTAAATTGCAAATACTTAAAATCTCAAGGACTAGGATGCAAATACCTAACACTTGAGGGATTATTTTGTAAATAAAAAAAAAGAAAAGTTGGTGGAGAAATTAGAATAGAGAAGGGAAGATGGAGAAGATGAGATGGAGAAGGGAAGATAGAGAAGAGGAGATAGAGAAGGGAAGTTGAAGAAGAGGAGATGGAGAAGAGAAGATGAAGAAAATAAGATAAGAGTAAAGAAGGGAAGATGAGATGAAGAGGAGTTAGTGAAAAATTTAGAATGGAAGATGGATGAGTAGATTATAAAAGGAGGAAGAAGTGAGCTTGGGAGGAGGATTTTTTTGGAGAGAGTTCTGGATTTCGGGGGTTACGAAAAGGGAGAGGGGTCGGAGTTTGATTTGGAGGAAAATGGAGGAAGAGAGAATTTTCCCTCTTCAGACGATACGGATCGAGGAAAAACCAGGGAATCCATGGTCACGGGCCTCATTTTTACAATGATTGGAATTACTGCATAGTTCGGTATTAGAGTTTTCTACAACAGGGGACCATCCGCGAATTCATCCCTCGTCACTTTGGTTATTACGACTACAGCGTGCTGTTGGAGGATGTAAGTATTATTGCGACTGGAAGATCGCATTAGTCTTTCTTGATAATGCATTGAGAACGAGGTAAGTATACCTCTTCAGAGTACTCTTTATCTTAGTGTGTGCTTATCGTCGGTATTTTGTAGATATTATGTATCAAATGAGAGTGTGAAACCTACGTGATGGAATGTTGGTGTTGCTGACTCGGTTTGATTTTCTATACTTCTGTCAATATATGTGTGGGATCTCGTTCCAGACCGGTGCTAGGTTCTTCCCGTGCCTCTGGATTGTATATATAAAAGGAAAACTTGCGCCAGGGATTTTCACACAAGAAATGTTCCATTCGTCAAATATATATATATCATTCGCTACGGTTTGACTGTACTCGCTCCCCATGACCGTGTGTGTTGTGTTCTATGTTTACCAACACAAGAATCACGGTACTTTCCTTCTTTTTAGCCAAGGCAAATTATATGAACTAATCATTTTTGCTCCCCGACTCTGTCCTGCATATGTTGGAATATCCTGATTCCTGATATTTGTCGTGAATATTTTCTTGAGATGCATAAACTTTAAATTGAAGAGAGCTCTTTCTGGCAAAGAATCTTTAGCGCAAGTTGTTGATGCTAAATGGATGAATTGTAGCATATAGTGATGTATGTATTCGTAGACCAACCGGAATTAGTGCATGTTGCTGACGTCAAGGAAGTGAATATGGATATCTGGTCAAAGCTGTTCTGTTTTTGTTTTTTATCGTACTTATAGTCCATGTTTGTCTTGTCGATGGGTATAGAACAGGGTTTGGCATCTGTGTCCTTATTCAATGTAAAAACTTGCCAAGGTTTTGGGTCGTTTCCGTTAAATTAACCTCCGCTAATACCAGCTGAATTTTCAATTCATCAAATCACGTACATGTGAAATCTGGATCCAGAAAGCAAAATGTCAAAGATAAAAGTTGGGTTTTATTGGAATGACTTAACGTCCTCTTTAACTATATTTGCACTTGTACACGTGGTTGCTGTCACTGATGTTTTGGGTGCAGCTTTGAGATGTTTGTCTTCTCCTCCCTCTAGTTCGACTGCTTTCTGTGCAAGAAGAAAGTGACCGATGATATATCGGCAAAGAGCCATTGCAGCCCTCTTTTGCTGTGTTGAGTTATATCTTTGCAGATCCGGCAACATTTGGTAGCAACCAGATTTTCAAGCATTGGCTGGAACAATGACATAAAACGGCCTACGGTTTTATCTTTATTGAGTGCTTTGTCCTATTTATAGCCATTTTGCACTCTGACATACGGTTACAGGAATTTTAGAAAAGTCGACTTAAATGTAGTTCGATGTTGCTATATCACGGGGAATTTAATATTAGATTGAACATGGCTCAAATTCCTTTGAATGTATAGCTGAATTCTTTGGCTTCAGTGCAGGAGCTTAATTTTCAAGAATTCTGATGATTATTCTATGTCTGTAGGAAGGAGCTGACAACGATCGAGGGAGAGCCCTTGAATATGGATACTCGGGAGAAACCCCGGATTTTGGGGGACTGATTTATTTGCAAAGCCAGAACCTCCATCGAATCCATGAATTTTATGGATACCAAAGGCGAATCTTGGGGGGGGGTCCAAATTCCACGGTTTCTTCGAACTTGAGGCTGCTGAACCCAAGGATTTTGAAAGAAAAGAGTCTCCTAGAAGAGTAAAAAATCAGGGAGTTATTCTCTTCTTTTACTATTTGCTCATGTACTGGTTGCCACGTATGATGTTTTTGGTCTGAATGTCTTGACCAGAAAGCCCACGATAAACGTTCGTTTCATTCACAGCCGCCGCACGTTCCTCCTCCATCTTCCTTTGGATTGCCTTTGTTAGGGATTGGTGTGGGTGTTGGACTCTCAGCTTTACTTTCATGGGTGGCAAATTAGCTAAAGGTACGATTTTATCCCCATAGTATGCCTCTGCATTCGTCTATGGATCAAATTCCCCGTTCTTTTTACAATGAAGCAGAATTAGGCTTTCTTGAATGAGAATGCGGAAATCTAAGTTGAGTGTTATTTACCTCGTTGGGAGAATCTGTTGAACCGTCAGTTGCGCAAATTTGGTTTCACACAGAATGTGCTTTAAAAAAAAAAATCTTGCCAAGATGAGAAGCTTTTTTGGGTAATTAGCATTGTATATAAGTAAAAATGATACCTAGATATAGAAGATACTTCTTTCCTAAGTCAGTTTTGGATATGTACATGTCTAATTTTAGTGCACGATATCTAGAAATTTAACCATGCCAGGGTCCGTTTTGAGTGACTAATTAAAAATAAAAAAAAATTAATATAAGAAATAGAATAAATCAAAATAAATAATAATAATAATAATAATAATAAAAAAATAAATAAATAAATAAAAAGAGAAAGAAAAATTCAGAGAAAATCCTCAGAAATTATGGGAAATAAGGAATGATCACACTCAACTGGTTTGACCTGTCTCCAACTCCCGATCTATAAAAAAATGACCATTTTACCCTTCTCATCAGTTTGATCCAAACTTTTCCCAATCATTCCGAATGAGTTTTCATGAAATGGTACCGAAAGGGCGTTAGAGTAATCTAGCGTAACCAAGTCCCCGAACTCATTTCTCTGGTTCGTAGAAATAAATTAGTTCTCCCGCTAATTTATTTAGGTTTCTAATCGACCTATCAAAAACGATTAGTGGCGACTCCAAAATTAAAAACCATTTGAACAAAAACCAAAGTTGCGATTCGGTAGGACTTGGGAGGGTCCGTATTAGGTTAATTCATCTAATAAACCTGATAATCCGTTAACCCGATCGAAATTTATTATATTTTTTGGGTCGCGACACATATGTCTCAACTTTACAGTTAACTTTTCTTTATGTGTAACAAGACATACAAACCTGGCTAATTTCTAAATGCACATAGCTAATACTCGAGATTTACACATATCTCAAGATTTATAAGAATATGTATTTAACATTAATAATACCGCTGGCACTTCAATACATATCTTTATATTACAAAATGTAATAAAATACAGATACAAACTTTATTAAAGCAAACTGAAATATGTCTCCCACTAAAACACAGCATCCAATGATGCCACTAAGCCCATACTAATAACATGTCGTTCAAAAACACATGGGCGAACACCTTTAGTTAGTGGGTCTGCTATCATATCATCTGTAGAAACATGCTCTACTGCAACGTCGCCTTTCTGCACAGACTCATTTATGGTAAAAAATTTGACCTCCATATGTTTAGACCCCTTAAGATTTCTATTGTTGTTGATAAACAACATTGCTGAATTGTTGTCACAATACAATTGTATGGGTCTATCAACAAAATCAAATACGGTCAACTCCCTTATGAGGTTTCGGAGCCAAATCGCCTGAGTAGCTGCTGAAAAGCACGCTATGAACTCCGCTTACATGGTTGAGGAGGATATGGACTTCTGTTTCTCACTTTTCCATGATACTATACCACCCACTAACATAAATATGTAGCTTGTAGTCGACTTCTTGTCGTCCTGACAGCCCGCAAAATCTAAATCCGAGTATCCAACTAGCTGTAGATTCTGAACATGCATGTATGTCATGATGTAGTCCCTCGTCCTCTTCAAGTACCTCAGAACATTCTTGGTAGCAATCCAATGAGCATGTCCTGGATTTGACTGGTATCTGCCTAGAAGTCCTGTCGCAAAAGCAACATCTGGTCTAGTACATACTTAAGCATACATGATACTCCCAAGTGCACTAACATAAGGTACATTCTTCATTTTAGATTTCTCCATCTCAGTCTGAGGACACTGCGAAAGATTCAACTTATCACCTTTACAGACAGGAATATTACCTGGCTTGCAATCCTGCATGTTGAATCTCTCCAGGGTACGATCAATATATGTCCTCTGAGATAAACTCAAAATGTTGTGTGAACGATCCCTATGGATTTCAATGCCAAGGACAAAGGACGCCTCACCAAGATTTTTCATGTCAAAATTCTCTAACAGTATGTGCTTCGTCTCATGTAACAGATCAATATTACTGCTCGCCAGTATAATGTCATCCATATAAAGAACAAGAAAAATGTATTCTCTCCCACTGACCTTGCAGTATATACACTGATCCACTTTATTTTCAACGAAGCCAAATGAAGTGACGACGCTATGAAACTTGAAATACCACACTGCCTGGATGCTTGTTTAAGGCCATAGATCGACTTCTTCAATCTGCATACAAGGTCACTGGAATCATCAACCTCAAAACCTTCAGGTTGAATCATGTAGACTTCTTCTTCGATATCCCCATTCAGAAAAATAGTCTTGACGTCCATCTGGTGTAACTCCATGTCAAAATGAGCTACTAAAGCCATAATCACTCTAAAAGATTCTTTAGAAGAGACGGGAGAGAATGTTGATTCATAATCTACTCCCACTCTTTGAGTGAAACATTTGGCTACTAGTCTGGCTTTGAACTTCTCTACCTTTCATTTGGAATCCCTCTTCGTCTTGTAGACCCATTTGCAGCCGATCGCCCTATGACCTACAAGCAACTTGACGAGATCTCAAACTCCATTATGCCTCATGGACTGTAGCTCATCCTGCATCACATCCAACCACAGGTCTGATTGCTTACAGGTAACAGCATCCTTATAGGTAACTGGATCAACTACACAGCCAATGTCATAATCCTGTTCACCCAGGTAGACCATATAATCCGGTGGGATCACTGATCGTCTTTGCCTAATAGACCTCCTTAGTGGAATTTCCTCAGCTTGAAACTGAGCATGTGGGGCTTGATTAGCTTCATCTCAACAGGTACAGTCTTCGATATGGGAAGCTCCATAACAGTCTGTGATGGTGAAGAAAACAATGCAGTGTTTCTTGTCGTACCTTCAATTTCAATAGTCTCTGAACAGGTACCCTTTTCGGCCACGTCGAATTCCAGAAACTTCGCTGTCTGTGACTCTACAATCCTTTGGCCTCCATTAGGATTGTAAAATCTGTATCCCTTGGAATGATCTGGATAGGATACAAAATAGTACCTTGTGGTTTTAGGATCCAACTTACTCAAAGTTGGATTATATAGCTTCACTTCTGCAAGACAACCCCAGACCTTAAAATGATTCAGGATGGGTTTTCGTCCAGCCCATAATTCAAAAGGAGTCAGTGGAGCAGCCTTAGTGGGAACTCGATTCAGTATGTATAGCGCCGTCTTCAAAGCTTCACCCAAAGGAACTTAGGCATATTGGTCCTACTTATCATACTCCTCATCATATCCATTAGGGTGCGATTTCGCCTTTCGGCCACACCATTTTGCTCAAGGCTTCCAGGCATGGTAAACTGAGCTACTATCCCGGAATCCTCCAGGTATTTGGCAAATGGGCCCTTAAGCTGTCCAGCATCGCCATGTTTGCCATAATACTCACCACCACGGTCAGACCTCACAACCTTGATGACTTTTCCCAACTGTTTCTCGACTTCAGTCCGGAATATCTTGAATTTATCAAGAGACTCAGACTTTTCTTTAATCAAGTATAGATAACCATATCGGGAATAATCATCAATAAATGTGATGAAATAATAATTTCTACACAAGGTTGAAGTATAGGGTCCACTTATATTTGTATGTATGACCTCCAATAGGTCAGAAGTTCGGATTGCACCCTTTTTCTTTATTTTGGTCATCTTGCCTTTACAACAGTCTACACAAGTTTCCAGGTTATCTTTATGAGTAGGTAAAAAGTCGGCTTTTACAAGCCTTTCTACTCTTTCCTTGGAAATGTGACCAAGACGTTTATGCCACAACTTGTAAGACTGTTCTTTAGGTAAAGGCCTTTTGGAGACAACTCTTTCGGCTATATAAGTTGCGTATATTTCATTGGGAGTTAAACACAATCTATACAATCCATTGGACATATTGCAGTACCCAACTTTATTTGAATTATAGAACATAGAAATCACACTGTTCTTTATTTCAAAGGAATAGCCACACATGTCCAAACAGGATACATAAACTAAATTCCGTCTGAAGGAAGGTACATAGAAAGTATTTCTTAACATCAAATTAAAACCAGACTCTAGAATTAAAATGACATCTCCCACGAACTCAACAGCAGCTTTATTATTATCTCCAACTATGAGCTTTGACTCATCCTGATTTGGCTTCCTCCGGTTTATAAACCCATGTTTGCTCACGTTTATATAGCCAATTCTTATATTTAGCACAGTCTTTCTTCATGTGACCCCTTTTCTTACAAAAGAAACATCGGTCACTATCCTTCTTAAAGGATGCTTTCTTTGGCCCCAATTTTCCAGATTAACCCGTGCGCGGGACGAGTATCTTTGGGAGTATGAGATTTAGGACCCTTGCCCTTCTTTTTGGAGGAACTAGAGGCAACCAAGGCAAGGTTTCCAGTTTCCTTCCTCAATTTTTCTTCCTCTGAGACTGTTCTAGAAATCAGATCATTTATAGACCAATTTTCATCATGTGAGTTGAAGTTGGTCTTGAGGATCCCAAACTCAGGGGGAAAGGTGTTTAGGGCTTGATGTACCAACACATTTTTAGCGATTACATAACCTAAGGTATTTATCTTAGTATGCAAATCCAGCATTCTTAGGATGTAATCTCTAACACCTCCCACATCCGTATACTTCATATTAAACAGCTGCTGGATAAGTGTTGCAACCTGAGCATTGGAGGATACTCGGTACCTGGCTTGCAGTGCCTCCATCGTTTGTTTTGCAGTGCAGTCAGTTGGGAGGCCACTCAGCAAATGTTCCTGGATGGATCTTCTCATTATAAGTAAGCAGATCCGGTTGCTCTTTTCCCAGGCAGCTGAATGCGCCTTCTCAAACCCTTCACTGGTGTCCGTAGAAACAGCAGGTTTATTTTTGATAAGAGCAATGTGAACATCGGCTATTTCCATGGCAAACAGAAAATCCTATCTCCATTTCTTGAAATTTAAACCATTCAGAGCCTCTATTACGAAGTTGCCATTCACAGAAAATGCGACTGAAAAATAAGCAATATTTACCATTAGCATTATGTAAGCATAGTGTAACTTTGAAACCTTAAAAGGTACACATCTCAGAGAATTATACACATCATCATATAATCACCTTAGGGCAGAATACATGACATGCAATTGTAAATTCTCTACATGACAACGACCATGAGAATATTTTCCAATTTTTCGTGAAACACCACCTTTGGGTGTATGAATCACTAGAATCGGTCACTTCCCAATCATATGTTGTTCATCTACCCCTCCATAGTTTGATATACGATCACCTCCATTGGGAGTATGACCATGTATCAAAACAGGAGACATCCCACCACAATGTAAGACTGACATTTCTCCAATTCAACTGAGTGCGCCACTTTGGCGGTCACAACCCAATTAAATCTTTGAAACTCTCTCACACTAGGGATATTAACTTTATGCTTCATATTTTCCATATGATGTGATCTCAAATTTAATGGCATGGGCAATTGTCATTGAAATCACAACCAGCGCTAATGGAATTGCTTCACTCATTAATGAGTCTTATATTTTGTTTGTGCTCTACTAAATTCTACACAATCCTTATGTGGTATTCTACATTTGAGCCAACCATATTATCTCCAAAAACCATATGGAAATAATCAAATAATTTGAAAAGGACGAAAATACCCTTGTATTACGTACTTGAACAAGGGTTTTTCGTAATTTTCAAGACCTTATAGGGCTCAAAAAATTAATTTGAACATATCACAGTGTAGGGAATTTCCTTACGAGCACGGGGGTGAAAAAATCACTAAAAACGAACGAATAATCAACGACCGGTCAACGGCTAATAGTCAACGGCTAACAGCCGGTCAGCGTTTAACTATCAACAACTAACAGCCGGTCAACCTCTAATGGTCGACCGTTAACAGCCGGTCAACCTCTAATGGTCAACTGCTAACAGCCGGTCAGCGTCTAACGGTCAACAACTAACAGCCGGTCAACAACTAACAACCGGTCAACCTCTAATGGTCAACTGCTAACAGCCGGTCAGCGTCTAACTGTCAACAACTAACAGCCGGTCAACCTCTAATGGTCAATGGGTAACAACCAGTCAAATGTCAATGACCAGTCAGCGTCTAACGGTCAACGCTCCAGCTAATGGTCAACGGAGCCATGTGCCGCCGCGGTGAAACTTCAGGTGGAGCGTGTGGGCGCGTACGGCGTCCTCCGGCGGCCCGCGACCCATCAAAACGCTCGTCTCGATGAGACGAACCCAAACATGACATCAAAATTCAATTTTACCATACCAAAAATCACGAAATCATGGCAGAACCCGTATGTGCTAAAACCGAGCTATAGTGGCTCTGATACCAACTGTTGGCCGGCGATTCCGGCACCCTAGGACCTCCGTAGTCATGTTCTAACAACCTATTAGCCGAGATTTCGAGACGGCGTACCTAATTTAGCATCCATGGATAATCGACTTCTCAAAACGACGAATGGGTTTCGGAATCTTGGCGAGACGGGCTCGGAACTTCCCCCTTATAACCCTCGGCCGCCTGGTGTCGATGGACACAATCTCACCTCGTTGGTCTCTCTCTCGTGAGCTTTACGAGAGGAGGAATAGAAGAAAATGGCAATTAGAAGGGCTAAGGGGGGTCCTAGCCTTTTATAAAACATCCGGCGGGCCCCTTCATCACGGGCCGGGCCAGATCTCGGCCCACACTTGCCAGGCCTATATACGGCCCATTAAGAAACTTCATATTCATACTTTATTAAACCAATACCATATACGGTAAATTAATACCGCATACGATCAATTACAATTACAATTAAGGCGAGCCCACATACGGAAAAACTCTAACACCCTCGCCATGCTAGGCAAAGGTCATGCAGATCTTCGCTGCCCTTCCATGCTAGACTAATACAAAAGAAGAAATTTCTATGTGGTATTGGGCGAAATCGCATGGATTGGTAGGATATGCACAGCATAAAATCATATTTGTTGCAATTGCAATCATTATTTGTGATAATATGATTGCAACCACGATTGCAAGTGCCTTTACGGATTTAGACAGCTGCATCTCATATCCCAATCGAGATCAGACAAATTATCTATAAGGAAAATAGATAGTTTTGTGCAAATGCGTTTCACCAAATGTTATAAGGGGTAATCCGCGATCCTCAATCTTTCTACAGGGTACCCTACACAAAGGTAGGGTTATGGAGGCCAGGGGTGAGGATGATTTCAAATCATGGAACCTATTGTGTATGCATTCTGTAACTTTTAATATTTTTAACCATAAATCCTTTAATTTTGTTAAGTAATTTCTAAATTTTTGTGGGAAATTTCAATTTACTCCTTTTCGGTTGATTGTCGTCAGGAAATTCTTGAGTTCTCTCTGTTTGTATCCCACGTAGATAGCTGACAATGATTGAATGCGAAGAGAGTGATTACATGTCAAAATTAACCAGAACTATATTGAAATTTCGGTCAAGTATTATATCGATAAAAATTTAAAAAGAATATTAGTAGTTAATTTGCATCCGTACAATAAAATTAGCGATACGCGAAAATTATTGTGGGCCCACGAAGGAAAGGAAACAGAGCCCGGCAAGAACAGAGGGCCCGAGAGGCCTAACGCTTGTCGCTCCCACACAAGTGAAGCGAAAACCGTAAGCGCGAGCTCCTTCACCGTCTACCTTCGCCTTCTTCCTCCGTTCAAGGATCCTTGTGCAACCCTCCCAGGCTCACAGTCACTCTCCGATTCGGAAAACTCGGCGAATCGGAGCGCCGGTCGGGGTTGGGGATCCCCATTTTCGGCCTATGCTCCTGCGCCGATGGTGGCGATCGTGGCTTCCGCAACTCCCAGAGAGAGGCTCGCGGGCCTCGTGGGTTCGGCCAAGGCGTCGCCCGACATCCCCTCGAAGCTCGGCCGGTTGCGCGACCTGAAGGAGGACCTCCTGCAGGACGACCCCGTCCTGCTCGCCGAGTTCCTCCCTCAGCTTCTGGACCTCCTCTCCGATCGCTTCAGTCCCGTCCGCAAGTTCATCACTCAGTAAGCTTCGTGCTAAAACCCTGTGTGTGCGTTGTTCTGACTCTTCTGAAGTTGAAGCGTCCTCTTGACTGTGCGCTTTTTGTTGCCGTGTGTAGGATAATTGGTGAAATTGGGACTAAGCAGCTAGAATTTCTACCTGAAATGGTGCCTGTTTTGATTTCGGTCTTGAACGATGAGTCGCCACCAGTTGCTCGCCAAGCTATAAGCTGCGGTATTGACTTATTTCGTCACACTTTTGAGAGAATTGCAATCCAGGTACTATTTATTTTTTTCTGAATAGTTGTGCGGTGGCCGTTGCAACCGCAACTTGCAACTTGTGCGTGAATAGAGGCTAACTCCCTCACTGGCAATCGGTGGCATTGTCACTGCATATATTGTCTTTGCTCATTTTATGGTGATTGCTTTTTCATGCTATATGTCATCGTTATCCATTGGGGTATTGTTGTAAAATGCAACCAATATTACTGAAGGACCTCCCAGAGAAGCTTTCGGGTCAGCTTACATGGTTATTTTGACCTCATTGATGTTACTTTTCTGGCCTGAAGCAAGTCAGATACGTGTGATGGTGGTCTACTGACCCCAAGAGGCAGGGCCAAGAATATTTCATGGTGGCAATAATCATTTTAATTTAGACAGTGGAGTGAAGATTAATTTCCTTTATTCTTCTATGTTCGTGGTTTGACAGCAAAAGATTATTTATATATACGAAGAGTGATTGCACCAGTCAATCCTCGGTCTTGATTATAGAACCACAAACACGTTATGGATGAGATCTTTGCTAGGTCTGTAATTGCAAATCATGCTCAATAACATAAGGTGGTACCCTCATGGATTACAGTGGGCACTTGCCCATGGCTACCTCAACGTTTCTTCTCTTATTTAACTCAGGTGATTTAAGTCAAACATCTAAAGTAATTGTGAGATTTTATGGGATCACTACGAACTGTTTTAAAAGCTTAGGCTGTTAGATGAAGGCGTGGTTTAATATTTAATTGTTCAATCACTCCCCCTCACGCTTAGTCCTTTTTTTTTTTGCCTAATACTAAGCGTGGAAATACTAAATCGTGGAGGCAAATTGTGCCTGGAAAGATTTGAACTCAGATCTCTTGCTCTGATACCATGTGAGATTTTATGGGACCACTACTAACTGTTGTAAAAGCTTAAGCAAATAAAGGTGTCGTTTAAAGTTTAATTATTCTATCAATAATTTCCTCTAATTTGTTGTGAGCTTAATGGCTTGTTTCTATGTATTTCCCTTGTGAATTTGCTGGAGTGTTCACAATTTTTTTCTGATTTTTTGGATATCATTTTGCTGCATAATGATGGTTTCTCTTCTTGCTCACTGGACCACCTTGGCTTCCTAACATTTACATGCAAACACCTTATATGGATAGTTAGGAGACTGTTATTCCTGAATAGCTTTGTTGTTTCTGAGATGTTTCAGGGACTATATACTAGTGATCTGGATGATTCACTGGAGTCATCTTGGGAATGGATGTTAAAATTCAAGGATAAAGTATACTCAATAGCTTTCCAGGTAAGCAATAACTTACGAATGCTGAAATTGAACTTTTTGCAATATGTGACTCACATTGAAACCTGTTCACAAAGCCGGGAAGTGACGGGATAAAGTTGCCGGCACTGAAATTTGTTCAAGCAATCATTCTACTCTATACGCCTGATCCTAATGGTTCTTCAGAGCCCCCTTCAGATCAGCGCTTAGAAGGTAAGATGAATGTCTGGTTCACTGCAATCGCAGCAACTGTATTGTGTGATTTTTCCTAAGTGCAGGTTTTGCTGGTTTCTATCGTACTTCACGTGAGCTTTGTTTCAGGAAACTTTTTGGGCTTCAATGCATCATGGCTTCGTGGTGGTCATCCTATATTAAATGTTGGGGATTTGGCTACGGAAGCTAGTAAAAGTCTTGTTTTATTGCTTGATCACCTAAGGTCTCCAACAGTGAAATCTCTCAGTTATCTGACAATCATCGTGCTTATTAATAGGTACATATTGTTTTATGTTTATTGTATATCCAATCTATTCCAATGCTTTTGTGTGCTAATGTGCTATAACTTACAAAAATCATATCAAATGAAAGTAAAGGTGACTCAAGCAAGTCCTACTTGTTTGACTGATCCGTGTCATTTGCTTCTCGCTGTTCTGATGGAAACGATGGTTTATTCAGAAGTTTAATTGACACTATTTTAATGTTGGCATAGCTCTAGAATCCCCACTCAAAGGACTGCAGATACTATTGAAAAGATTTTGGGATGAGGCAAGTTGAGAATTGAGATAGGTGAAGAATGCTGTGTAAATCTGCTTTTTTAATGCTGCCATTAGTCGATAAGATATTCATGGGGTAGTGTTGGACAAAGTCTCTCTTGGATTTCTTATATGCCATCTTTTGTTTGGGAAATACTGCATGTAATGGCAAGTAAGATGTATGCAGGTCTTCCAAGTGTCTGGTGAACCTAGGATTGGATTTGGGAATAAATCTACAACATCAAATATAGTTGATCCTAGATTCAAGGGTTAGGAGGACTAGGCTTACATGAAAAAATAGGCTCAGACCAAGCTTATCAGGTCATGGTGTTCTAAGTTCAAAAGGCTATTCTAATCTGATTAAAAGGTGCCTGGCTCAAACCTAATCAATCTTGGTTTGGTTCAGGCTTAGCCAGGTCTATTTACATGATATATCTTGAAATGACCCATTTTGTCATTTGAGAAAAATGGTATTGACCATCAAATGTAACATGTCTAAAAGATCAGAAATGAGAGCTCCTAAGTAGATATACAATATACACCATAGAGCAATGGTGAAATTTTCCCAAATTTTTTGCAGAGTCACTAAGTTACACATGAAAACTCTATTTCTTGGTGGTTTGGCTGATCTATCTATGGTGGTTTTATGGTTGATGAAGAAATTGGCTATTGTAGAGACATGGTTGTGGTGAACGTTGTTGTCACAAGATTTGGAGATGCTTTCTCTTGAGCTAACTGGTTATTTGGAGGGATGCGGATAATTGTTGTGGCGGCATGCTGGTTTCGTCTTTGGTTGAAAGTGATAGATGGTTTTCATTGGTCTAACTGGTTTCATTGGTGGTCATTATTGTTCAGCATTGAAGTGTTGGTGGTGTTTTATGAAAGATATTTGAGATCAAAGAAGAGAAGGGCAGAGAATGAGAGTGGACAACAAATTGGGGGGTTTTAGACCAAAGTCACAAATATATACTGTATTGGGCCGACTTTGTTTTTGCGGGGTGGTATCTCACTGATGGCTTGGCCTCCCTTGAAGGTTTTGTAGCTATATGCTCAAAAACCGAAAGTAGGCTTGTAAGCTCAAACTGACCGTGACCTAACCCAAAAAATTGGGTTGCTTTGGGCTTTCGGGCCACCGGGTGTTCCAGACAGCTGTAGGTGGGCAACCGCTGAGCTGACGGTGGTTGCCTTCCTTGATAGCAACCACTAGGGTGGTGGTTTGTCGATGTGTTTGACCAAGACCACTGCAACAAAAAAAAAGAACCATTTAGAGAAAGAGAGTGAGCGAGAAAGAGAAAAGGGGCGAGAAAGGGGACAAATTAGTCATGGTGGTCACTGCCTTAGGAGTGGGACTGCCGTGTGGCTGTCACTGTTCATATTTTACCTATTGATGTTGGACTCTCTCTTCCAGGCTTTGTGGTCCACTGAGCTCCCCTTCACAGTCCACCCTCTTCTTATCCTTTTTAGTTCTGATTATTTTTGGAGTTTTTTCTTGGGGTAATTTAATCTAGTTCATATCTGGGCTTCTGTGGACTTATCTGATTTGAGGATTGCTCCAAATTCCCAGTAGCATTACTTATATCATATCCATGTTTGTCCCCTAAAATTCTATTAGGATGAAAGGGGCTATCTTGTAGTTCTTGGTCTATGAAGATACGTTGTTAATAGGCTATTCTTTTTTTAAAATTACGTTGACCAAGAGATCTTAAAGCTGCATAAACCCAATTTGTAATATATTTATGATTACTTTGCTCTGTGGATATATATTATCGTAATACATAATGCACATTGTATCCCACCAACAAAATGCAGCCTACCTGTATTTAATAGTCTGCATCGGTGTTGCTGGGTAGTTAATCTATATCATTTTATGACCGATGACCTCTGTTATTTATGAATATGCATTCAATTTTCTAAATTTCTGTCTTCCAACCATTTCGTCCGTGCTTTTGATCTATTTATCAGTGTTTCTGCAATAGCCAAGGAAAGGCCTGCATACTATGGACGCATTTTGCCAGTTCTTCTTGGTTTGGATCCAACAAGTTCTGTAACAAAGGGCGCACATGTATCTGGAGTACACCTTGCACTAAAAAACGCTTTTCGTTCCTGCTTAGAGAGCACCTATCCGGGTGTTGCACCGGTATATCTTTACTACAGTGTATCTCTTTGTGTCCTCAAGTTTGTGAACTCATACTTTTCTTATTATCCAATTTTGAATTTCCCATGCGTTCGCGCACACACACACGCACAAAACTGCTTTTGACTTTCTTAATATTTGGTCGCCAAGTTTTTATTTATTTATTTCCCTTGCTGGATAATTGCTTGCAAGAATTCTATCCGTTACTTTGAATTTTAATGCACATCTGAGAAAGTTGAAAAGCTTAGCATGAGGGTCTGTTACGGAGTAAAAAATCGGATGGAGAAATATTAAAGGAAAATAAAGAGGGAAGGAGGGGTTGGGAAGGAGGCATAATAATAATACTTTACTCTTTGGGAGTATAAAAAGTGGAGGCAATGAGAATACTCTAGTGTGAAAAAATCTTGATTATTAAATTATTTTTTGGCACCGGGATTGAGAAAATACTGAAGCTGTAATTATGTTGTATTCTATCACATACCATGTTCAATCAGCTCAAGTCAGCTCAATCAAACCCTTGTAAAGATCTAGTTATCATCATAAATCTGAAATGCAACCCATCGCTAATCCATTAAAGCATGGATATGCCAAAGTGTGATGCTGTGGAACTAGTTTTTTCCTATCCAAGATTCAAGCAAATCACAAGCAAACTCCACCTTTAGTGAATCCATATCACAGTCTGTCCCCCATCCGTCATGTTCCACTAGTTCCAAATGAATCAACACAATTTTCAGAGATCACTTTCCTATGTTGCTGGTCTTGTTCTTATTGTGGCACATATCAGCCACTGTGTTGCTTAACCTCTATCATCACAGAAGTACAAGCCAGCAACATTCTTAAATGTCCCACTGCCTAATAAGCTCTCACAGCTAGCTCCAGCACACGCTTGTCCTTCATATAAGGGGAATGAATATCCCCTGAAAACCTGCATTAACTATTCTCCAGATGTAAGGAGAATCTAAGTAGATTCTTTAAGTCCACACAAGACCAAAAACTTACACACAAGAATACGTTGTTTTAGATGAGAAATCATGAAACGCATCTTGAGTATTGTAATGCACCCAAATAGCTTATGAAACAGTGACACTGGCTCACTAAATTGGGTGACACCCACGCCTTAGATTTTTTTCCTCTTTGTCCAACTTTCAGCTTTTCTCTATTATTTTCCTTCTTCATTTTTAAGGTAATTCTATTTCCTGAAATCAATTTCCTGGAATCAACCTTATGATTATCAGATTTATATTTTTTGCTTTTCTTAAAGTGAAAATTGAAATGGAAAATTAAGCAAAGGATGAAATGACATAGTTTCTTTTGTCATAGAATTTACAAGAGATATGTAGTGAGCGAAAATCAATAAAAAGATGATTCAAACTAGATAATCTGAAGAATAATGTTTTAACAAAGATGAAGCTATCAAGGAAAATGCAAGAATGCTATTTTCATTATTCAATTTTACTGCTTTTTACACTTTAATGGGGAGTATAGACATGAACCTTTCTACATGGTACACATGGCCAAAGAATATGTTGTTAAGTGTTTGAAACACTGGCATTATTCCATTTTTCGAAATCTTTAAGAACAACTTGATTCTAAATGGGCCTTACCCAAAATACTTGATTCTAAATGGGATAAAAAATTTATTACTCATTGCTTTGCTGATTTTGAACATTTTATCAAGTAATTTCACAGAGATTTCTAGGTTTCCAGTTCTTAAGTAAGATTCACCCTGGACAAATGCATAAGGAAGACTATAAGACGACACGAAACTGAACATTTTTACTCTCGTAATAGAGCAAGGTCAAACGCTGATATAAAAAGTATGGCAAGTAAATCGGATACAATGCAGCATAATTGAAGCTACATGCGTTTTTCCTTTCCTTGATTTTTTGGTGCTCTCTGGGAGGTTTGGTATCATGGATGATGAATTGAAGGCAATAGCTAGCTCCTTCTTGCAACTTAAGTTGATTTTATTGTTCAACTGTTTAACCTATTGGATGATCAAATTCTTAGAACAAAACTTTTTTGTGCTATTCACTGGAGTTTCAACATCAACATCAACATCACCCCTATCCCAAACTCAAGTGCTATTCACTTGAGTTTGAATGCATTAAAACGGTTGTAAAGTATTTTTTCTACGACAATTGGGCAATGTTGGTTACACATCGAGAAGAAATTTAATTAGTGTGATATGATTAAAACGGACATTTTTTCAAGTTGACCCATTGGCATAACATGGGCATTGTGCTTGTATCAACTTGAAAACTCAGTGCCTGATGCTTTATTTGGAGTCTATGGAGCTCAAACTTTGGATATATCATTTGACACATCATATAACTCAATATTCTCAGGCTTGACTTGAGCCTATTGTGAAAGCACTTTACTCAAGGAATATCCCTAAGTTGTTGCTGCTGAACTTATTATTTATTTTAAATTTTGATTGTCAGTACTGTTCTATGAACTGGTGTTAGTCCAGATAATTGTGAGTTTCTGGTCTCTGCAGTGGCATGATCAGTTACTTGATGCCGTGAGGGATACAAAAGATGGACCACTAGTTGAGCAAACCGTTGACCAAGACTACAAGATAAATGGAAGTTTAGAAGGAAAAGAGGAGCCTTCAGTTTCTAATGTACTGGTTTGTTGTGTGGATTTTTTTCACTTAACATTGTTAGTTACGCTTGGATGCTAGACCTAACCGGGCCGAGAAAATGGAAAGCATTTAATTGGCTTGAAACTTCTGGATGATGATGAAAAGAATTTTGGCAGGAAGAGAAACCATCTATATCACCCCATGATTCTACCCAAAGTGGCAGAGGGCGGAAAAGAGTGGAAACAGAGGATCGCACATTTGAAGTGGATGTCTCTGGAAAACGAATCAAACCAAGTCCTAGCATGTCTGAAGAATCAAGTAATGAATTGAACAGGAAAGGCACAGTCTATCAGGAAGAAAATGCTTCGAGTGGAGCACTCTCTTCCAAAGCTGAGAGTGATTCTGGAACTGTGCATCAACTTGTTGCCATGTTTGGTGCCTTGGTTGCTCAGGGTGAAAAAGCTGTTCAGTCTTTAGAGGTCATTATTTCCACCATATCTGCGGACTTGCTGGCTGAGGTGGTCATGGCAAATATGTGTCATCTCCCTTCTGATCGCCCTAAAGCTGATGAAGATGAAGAGGGGCTGCAAGATGTTTTTTCACTTTCCAGTGCTTTTCCACAGATATCTTCTATGCTGAATGCTGAGCAGGTACTGCAGTAACTTCTCAGCCCCTTTTCTACGTAGTTTCAGGATGTTGATGACCTTTCCTCTTTTCATTCTCAGTGAGCTTTTAAAGCTTTTCATTTGTTTATAGTTTGTGTGAGAAGTTTGCATTTGCTTTAGCTGCAGAAGCCTGAGAAGCCAGATGATCTTCATGTGGTGGCAGCAACAAATGATGTTGCTCCTCAAACGGATAAAACTAATGAGGTTGAGAGTCCTATTTCGCCAACTGCTTTACCAACTTCTGCTGATGCTTCAGCTGGAACAGAAACGGGCTCCGTGATGCTATCGATTGATATCCATGAAGATAGAAACTTAGAGAGTGAAATACCTGGTCTTGCTTCATCCAGCCATAGTGCTGGTCACTCAGAAAACCGGCCTGATTCCTCGTTAGCATCCATGGGTATTGAAGATAACCGGCCTGATTCCTCGTTAGCATCCATGGGTATTGAAGATAATGGTCAAGAACAAGATACAAGTCAGTCAGGGAAATCATTAGTAGAGTCAATCCCATCAATTTCAAATGACAGATATGAGGAGCTTAGCCCCAGACCGCTGGTTGTTGATGACAACATTCCAGTCTCCTCATCTGTAACTTCTGTTGGATTAACTTCTCATGTTACGTTACCCAAGATGTCAGCCCCTGTTGTTGATTTGACTGATGAACAGAAAGATCAGTTGCAGAAATCAGCATTCACCCGCATTATTGAGGCGTATAAGGATGTTGCAGTGGCTGGAGGTTCAGAAGCTCGCTCTTCTTTGCTTTCTTATCTTGGAGTTGAGGTACAATTTCTTCTTCTCTTTTCTGCCAGAAGGTACAATCTTTTTAATTATTCCATTGGAGTGAATCCCCTGCACAAACATCACTTTAAAAATGATTCTTTTATTATTGGGAATGAGATGAAAACTCTGTGACATAGCTGACAATGGTAGGTAAGATACATCTACAATTTGCGGCCCTACTGAGCTGTATATGACATTTGGAAATGCCCCACTAAACTGTTTAAGTACTGAATAAGTTTAATTCCTCTTTAAATTGCAGTTTCCCTTGGAGTTGGACCCGTGGATGCTGCTACATCAGCATATATCATCAGATTATGTGAATCATGAGGCAAGTGATTATCCCCTCATTTACTTGTTGCATAGGCAATCCATAACTTGTTGGTTAAGATCCCTGTGTTCTCAAGTCTCCACATTGAATCTTCTTTCCTTATCCCCTGGTCTGGTCCTTTTTAATCCATGTTGTCGTTGTCCTTTAGAATTGGAAAATTGCATGCTTATGTTGTGGAAAAAACATCTACTTAAGCAATCATTTCTTGGTGTGACTGGGAAAGTACCAACCACGTACTCCAATTTTGAAGGATTTTGTCAATTCTAACACTAACAAACTTAAGTTTTGGGAAAACATATGCTCCGGTTAGCCCGAGTTTACTTTACAAGAATTTGTAGCAGAAGTTATTATTTTGGTCTCTCTCTTGTGATATTCTATTTTTAGAAGCCATGCGTGTATCTACCCATCTATACAGCAGTGGGGTTGGTTCTTCGCAGCTGCTGCCCCTTTGTCCATGTGCAGAGAAAGGAAAGATGAGAATTTGGGGGCAACTTGAGAGAGTTTCAGGACTCAGGCTTTGCAGGGCTCTATCCAGTCGTGGAATTTTGAGTAAGACAGGCAATAGCATTGTCTGGGCTCATTGACCGTGGGATCAATGTAAAAGGCCTTGGTGGGATAGTGGGCCGCAGAGCCTCTGATGTAGCCATTTATGCCCTGCCTTGTCACTTGGTGTGTGTTTGGGAGTGGGTATTATCTGCTACTGGTTAGGGCTATGTTATCCAAATATCTAATTGGATATCATATTTATATATGATGCCTATAGAGAAGTACCAGTAAATTGAAGCAGATAGAAGTTGTGGGATTAAGTCACCGTATAGATGTAGCAGAAAATGAGCTAGGTTTTCTTTGAAGAAAGAAGGCATTATTTAGCTAGGCACTTTATTTTGTTATTGAGGGTTGTCTAAACTGACATGTCTTTCAAATTAAGCTTCCTCGTGTCCCTTAGTGACAGCAAAAGAAATCATCATTGTGCCTTCTTTTAGCCATGAAATGTCTTTTATATTTAATTTTGTTCGGCTGGGAAGGTATTTGCTTAAGAGTTACATTTGCCTCATCTTTCTAATCTCATTACCAAGTCTATCTCTTCCCTTTTCTTATTTTGTGTGAAAGAACCATGTGGCAGATGTTAGTTGCAAGGATATGCCCTTGATGACCTCTTCCCTTATCCTAGGCTCCTTCAATCTTATCAACTTTGGGACCGGTGTTTGTAGTATAAAAGGGATTGTTGGTTTCCCCTGTGGTACGAGGAGGATCATTGCATATGCATGTCTTTCTCATATATAACTAGATGCAATTATTCTGAAAGTTCTAGTTTCATGATGCTGACTCTGATTTTCAATTTGTTCAGGGACATGAGTTGACATTGTGTCTCCTCTACAGATTATTTGGGGAGGCAGAAGTGGAACGTGACTTTTTCTCTTCTACAACTGCTTCCTCTTCATACGAATCACTGCTTTTAAATGTGGTGGGTGTTCATTTGACTATATTGAACTCACGCCTCCTCCAATGCAAACTTTAAGAATATATTTTTCTCAAATGCAGGCAGAAACATTGAAAGATGCTTTTCCACCTTCTGACAAATCTCTAAACAGATTGCTTGGTGAAGTTCCTCATCTTCCGCAGTCTGTTTTGAAATTATTAGGTAGCTTATGCTCTCCTGGTAATGTGGAAAAGTCCGAAAAGGAGCTACAAGCTGGAGATCGGGTCACTCAGGGTCTGAGTGTTGTTTGGAGTCTTATCTTGCTCCGCCCTCCAATTAGAGATTCTTGTTTGAAAATCTCTTTGCAGGTTTTATTTATGAACACAAATGTCGTGCTTACTTTGTTGCTTCTGCCCACGGATTCAATTTTAGGTTGTGATGAAATTCTCACTGTAAAATGCCTGCATTCCACTTTCTTTGAATTTTTTAATTCTTTTTTTTTCTTATTAATTATGTTTTTTAGTGCTTTTTTGGCTATGATTTCTTTTCATTTTCTCATTGTGCTGTCTATTTCTGTTTGAATTGGAGCTCCTCTTTGCATATGGGGGCAGGGCACCAAATAAGAAAAAAACTGAACGTTGTTGGTCTCAATAAGATTACACCTTGCTTTTTTTTTTTTTTTCCGTTTATTGACTTTATTCCTTCTTTTTAATTATCAGAGTACAGTTCATCATTTGGAGGAAGTGCGCATGAAGGCAATCCGTCTGGTAACATATGGGCAACTAGCTGTAGCAAAATTGTTCTGCTTCTTCATTGATTAGTAGATCCTTACAGACATTGTCTTATTTGGCAGGTAGCAAACAAACTGTATCCTTTATCATCCATTGCTAAAAAAATAGAAGACTTTGCAAAGGAAATGTTGCTTTCAGTGACTAGCTCTGGGCTTCTGGACGAAGTGGCACTTGAAGGGAAGGTATAATAACTTTTGGCTGTGATTGGGAAAAAATAGCATTAGGCTACTGTTCTCGACTTGCCTTTGTTTGATTCCTAAGAATATTCTTCAGATACATTTAGGCTACATATGGTAACTCCCCATAACACTTTGGGAACAGAAACACGTACGGTAAACAAGTGTTCCCAAAATGTACTGGGAACACTTTTAACAAATAGAAACCCTTTTGGAGCAGAAACAAGAAACAAAAAAAAATTGCTTTTGTGTTCTCGGAACATTTTTTAGGAACACATTTGAAATTTTTTTTAGGAACAATTGGGAACACAAGTGTACTCGAGCTTCAACCTCGGCCAACGATGGTGGGGGTCGGCATCGCGCTCGCCTCACAAACGCGTTTATATTCTTTTTTTGTTTTGAGAATAGAATTTTTTTGCAGTTGCCAAACGCGTTTTTATTCTCAAAAATCGTTATCGGGAATAGAAACAAAAAAAGTGTTTCTGTCTCGAAAGTTGTTCTGGGAGTAGAAACGTTACCATACACAGCCTTAGTGATATATATTCTCATTTTCTAGGCAAGAACAAAGCGTTAATATACTATTCAATTCTAAACAAATAATTGATGTGGGACTGATAGCAAAGAAGTTAAGCTTTGTAATCTTCAAAAACAAATAACGTACCAACCATTGTTCTTTTTGAAATGAGCCATTTTCACTGAACTTCTAGTCATTCAAGAAAGGTTATGATGCCTATGTATGCTGGAAGGAACTTTACGGGTCATAGAGATATCTAACTTTTTGATGAATATTTAGTTACTCAAATACGGTAGGTAGGTATTCCCCCATTAATTAGCTCGTCTTTTATGCTATTGATATAGAGCATGCCATGTACTCTTGCATTGAGTCAATTGAGGAATAATGTAGCACCTATGTGGTTTCTATCTCCATCTCTCTTGCGATCCTAATAACTTATCATGGTATTGGAGCCAAGTTAGAGTGAGGAATTGAGACCTTAGGATTTTCATTTCAGCTGCCACAGAAAAGCCTTCTAAGTCAAACAGCAACACCAATCTATTCCCTCCATTTTGGGACTTAGGGACCCAGTCGACCCTATCTTGATCATCTCTGTCATTGCCAGTCTCAATCAACACCAAGCATGTTGTTCTGGTTTGTTGCCATCAAGGTGTGGGCCACTTTTCCATGCGACCCTCTCTTTGCCTTGTCAATGTAAAGTGGGCTTTGTCATCCCATCCATGAGTCATTTCTTGTTAGAGCCTTCGCACCACGTAGTGTCGCTCCTTTATGCCCCTTAGTGTTGGATGCGGTTCTCTATCACTTGAGGTTGTCCTTGAAGTTTCTGTGCCACAATAACCTGTTGAGCTCCTCTATCTGTCAAGCTCCCTTTAGCCACAAAGTTCTGTCAAGCGCAGCTTATGTCTGTTGTAAGTCTTGTTGAAGATGAATCGCAGATCATTGTCCGTGACCAAGCGAATCTGATCATTTGTTGTCTTTGATCATGGCTCTTGTGAGCTTTGTCCTATTGCCGTAACAGAGCCTTTTTTTCCCCTCCTCTCTCCCCTAGGGGTTTTTGCCCACATGGATCGGGTTGGGTTGTTACAACATGCAAAATATAAGCATATGCAGAAAGGACTAATGGGTAAACACAAAGATATTATGGATGATTTTTGACGAGGAAATAGTTCCCGTTTCTTCTGATAAGGATGGAAACTCATGTAAGATTGTTCAGGCATGTGAAGTAGATGCTCTTATATGCTTCAACAAGAAGATGAAACTTTCAGTTGAAGGGATGGGGGAAAGCCTGACAAATCAGATGTTTAGCGACAAATAGAATCTTCTTCTGCGAGTGGGTTACTTGTGCCGGTCAAGATGGTCATTAGTTTTGTGCCTTATAATTTTTTAGCCAAAGACAAAACAGATTTATGGGTTTGTATCAATTTGATTGGTGATGTTTGGTAGATGCATGCATACATAAACATATGAGATTGTATCCTGCTAGTCTACAATTACATGGGGGCATAATCTTCAGATTTTATTTATGCTCAGGGAAAGTGACAGTTTCATTGAGGATTCGACTATGAAGTATTTATTGACCCCATAGGTTTGCATCAAGGTTCAGCTCTGAGTCCCTATCTTTTTGCACTAATTATGGATGAGCTAACAAAAGATATTCAAGATGAGGTGCCGTGATGTATGCTGTTCACAGATGATATTGTACTTATTGATGAGACCAAGGCTGGGGTCAGTGCTAAATTAGAATTATGGAGAAACACGTTAGAGTCCGAAGGATTTACGTTAAGTCAGAGTAAGACGGAATACATGAAGTGTGAGTTTGCCACGACAAGAGGAGATGATCAAGAATCTGTAGATATGCTTGGACAGGAGGTACCTAAGAAAGATGCTTTTAGATATTTGGGATCAATTTTGCAAAAGAGGGGAGAGATTGACGAGGATGTTAGCCATAGAATCAAAGTAGGTTGGATGAAATGGCGCAGTGCATCAGGATTTTTGTGTGATCGCAAAATCCCTTTTAGGTTAAAGGGAAAATTTTATAAAACAGCAATAAGACCTGCAATGCTATACGGAGCTGAATGTTGGCCGGTACAAAAGCAACATGAGCATAAAATTGGAGTAGCGGAAATGAGAATGTTAAAGTGGATGTGTGGTCATACAAGGATGGATAAGATAAAAAATGACGATATTCAACGAAAAGTTGGAATAGCACCGGTGGCAGAGAAGATGAGAGAACATAGATTGAGATGATTTGGACATTCTTTGTAGACCCTTAGATGCTCCGATAAGAACAGAAGTGTGTTACCGAGAAAACGATATGAAGAATGGACGAGGTCAGCCGAAACTTACTTGGGGGAAGGTAGTAAAACAAGATTTAATAGAGTGGGAAATAGATTGGCGTATGGTCTGCCTTAGGACGGAGTGGAGGAAAGCTATCCGCATTGTAGAAGGGGGGATTTCCTATGTTCCAGAGTGCCTTGTTTAGTCTTTTCTATTTATTTATATGTTTATTTATTTATTTATTTATTTTTGGGTAGCCATATTTTTACTTTTATTTTAGTATATTTTTAAGCTTTTCGCTTTGGGTTCATCGACCGCCGACCCCAACTGGTTTGGGATAAAGGTGATGTTGATGTTGATATTTTGGCTTAGTACATAGACAAAAACGTTTTATACACATATTTGTTTGTTCAACATTTCAAGCATGTGTTAGCTGGTGCATGCCAAAATTGAATTAGGTCTGAATGTCAAATATATTCGGATTATTACAGGATTCTGATGTAGACAGACCTTTGGAAGAACATGCAACAGGGGAAGCAAGCAATGAGGATAGATCTCTTGATACTAGCCAATTGCATGCTGCAGAAAGCGTCGCCATCTCTGAAGCCCAGCGCCGCATGTCCTTGTATTTTGCCCTTTGCACAAAGGTATAGCTTCAGCTTGTCACAGTATTTGTATATTTTGTAATATTCTTTTGTAGTGTTAATTAAAATCGAACTTCTGCAATCTGATTGACAGAGACACACTCTTTTTCGCGAAGTATTTGTTATCTATGGAGGTGCATGTACGGCAGCTCAGCAGGTTTCTGTAATGTCATTTGAGGGGAGGCCCTGTTGTTACTCCTGTTATGAGCTTTCCATCTAATCAGTTGTGTGCTGCAGGCAATTCACCGTCATACCCCTATTTTAGTCCGAACAATGGGACCGTCGTCTGAACTTCTTGAAATAATATCAGACGCTCCTGGAGGAAGTGAAAACCTCCTGTCTCAGGTCCTGACCCTCATCCATCTGGAAATGTCGACACTGCACTAGATATACCTTAAGTTTGCATAACTTTTCCAATTTCATCAGGTTTTACACTCCCTGACAGATGGGATAATTCCTTCTCCTGAATTAGTACTTACCGTGAGGAAGTTATATGATTCCAAATTAAAGGTAAACTATTCATTTTTCCTTGTATGTGGTGAAGCATAGGCAGTGGCTGATGTATGGCTGGTTTGATTACAGGATATAGAGATTCTAATGCCTGTGTTGCCTTTCTTATCAAAAGACGAGGTACTTTCTTGGATTCTTTATTTCAATCTTAATCTCAATGGTCTTGCTTTTTGTCTTGGTATTTATGCATCGATCAATTGATTTTCTTTCGTAATTAGAGTTTTGAAATCTGACTGGTGAGCGAACTGGTCAAGCCGCTGATTTGCAGTTTGACCACTTCAACCACCGATTTGACTGCTTAGAGGTTTTATTTAAGAATTTATGTGAAAGCTGGTAAATAACTTAAGTACATGGTTTAATGGTCTTTTGTGCATCCCGGGCATAGGACGGGCATATTGTTTTTTTTTTTTGGGTAAGGGCCTTGTACAATTACGTAAATAACCCCTACTTACTAACCCTATAAAATAATAAATAATTTACTCAACACTCCCCCTCAAGTTGGAGTGTGTGTGTGTGTGTATATATCAAAAAAGCCTAACTTGTGATAAATGTATGAAATTCATCCATCTCGAAGATGCTTTGTGGAAATGTTTGCTAGCTGCTCCTCAGAACGAGTGTGCATTGACCGTATATCACCACAATTCACTTTTTCCCTGATGGAAATGACAATCCATCTCTATATGCTTACACTAGATTGCTAGCAATGTGAATAGTGGATTGATTATTACAATGGAGAGTAGATGATCCAATCATATGTAGTCCAATCTCAACCAACACCATAAGTACCCATTGAAGTTCACCTGTAAAATTAGCCATAGCACGGCACTTGGCCATTGCACTAGATGGAGAAACAACAAATTGTTTCTTAATTTTCCGACACAAGATTACCACAAAGGAAGACATGGTATCTCGAAGTAGAATGGCTATTCATAGGGCAATCGGCCCAATCTGCATCAGAATATCCTGTCACCTTCAAAGACTTAGGGTTAGATATCATGTGACTATGTGAGACCACTAATAACTATTCTAAAAGCTTAAGTTATTAGATGAAGGCGTGACTTAATATTGCATTCCTCCAACACTCTCCATCCTCTCCATTCCACGTAGTCTAGTCTTTTTGCCTAGTACTAAACGTGGACATATTTAATTGGAGAGGCAAATGAGATTTGGAAGATTTGAATTCCGAACCTCCTACGTTGATACAGTGTCAGTAAAAGAAAGAAATATAATTGAGATCAAAAGACGCATATAGGCTTAGCGTTTTGTTTTGTTTTTTTTTTTTTTGGGTAAAGATTATAGGCTTAGCGTTAAGCCTTGTACAATTACATAAGTAACCCTAACTTGCTAAACCTACAAAATAATAAACAATAAACCCAACACTGTCTATAGTTCAAGGCATACTTTTTGTTAAAATCCATCAGGACCATGGATGATTGTTTTATAGAAAGATTAATAGCGGACGACCCATTGTAGTATTAATTGTGCAATATAATTATTGATAGGCAAAATGATACAAATGATCCATGAACTTTTGATTCAAGTTTGGAGACGGCTTTGAACAAATTGGAAGTTGAGGGATAACATTGCACATTGGATCAAAGTTCGCGGGCCATTTGTATCATTATCCCTTATTCTAAGTGGTTGGATGGCTTCAGAATGGGGTTTTCAAACTGATGACATGTGTTCGATCAGCTCCTGCATATCAGAGTGCAATTTTTTAAATTTGTCTCTAACTGAACTGATTCAGTCAAGTTCATCACATTGGCAAACCACCCAGTTTTAATTGTTTGATGGGGTAAATGCTGGTTTGATCCTAGTATTGACTGTAGACGATTTGAGAGTCATATCCTTAGTGGACCTTAGTCCAATGTCTGGTTCAATCGGTTGAATGACTGATCCTGTTTGGTGCAGTCCAGTTGGCCTTTAAGGATTACTCGTGACCAGACAAGTTCATGATATAAGCAATTTTCTTTTTGCATGATGCTGGTTGATGGCATATTCATTCGATGAACATTAATTGCTTTATTAATTTGTTATTTTTCCTAAAGTTGTTGCAGAATGAGTGAGACTGTATCTAACTCTTAGTTAAATATGTAAGACTATAATCTTTCTTCATTAGTGGGTTTCTCTTTCTTGGTTGCCATTTAACTGTTTCTGCATCAGTTTGCATTCCTATTGTCACTAGATTTATTTTAGTTATTTTCTTGTTGGCCAATGAATAGAATAAGGTACATTTAACAAAATAGAGATTTAAGCACCTAGTTTAATGTAGAATACTTTGTGTACCAACTTGTATAGTAGTTTTGTCAAAGATGAAGCAGATGTTGTCCTAGGTGCTTGGTGAGGTGAGTCGCGTTTCTCTCGCCTCACCTGGTCATAGGCAAGTGTCACGGGCCGGTTGCGGAGGGCCGACTCGTGCGACGACTTAGGTGTCCTTGGATCGATGGAGCGCCCAAGATAAGCCTGTTTTAACTCGGATCGCGTAGAGAGAGGATTCTAGAGAGAGAGACTTTGGGAGAAGGCTCTTGTATTTTATGTCGGTTTTCTGTCGGTTGATTGAAATGAGAAGGAGGAGGCCTCTTTATGTAGTAGAGGGCTTCGGATTACAACCGTTGGATTTCTCCTAGATCTGATGGCTCAGATTTAGTTTACCAACTTTCTAACCACCGTCATAAGTACGGAACATTCCAGAAACTAGGGATATTTACAAGACTACCCTTCTTCGAAGTATTCTAGAAACTTTAGTAAAAAACTCTAGAAAAATCTTAGGGGACCCAGACATAGCAAGTCTTGGGGTATCTCTCAGCCAGATGCACGACCGGTTGAGCCATGAAGACCTCGGCCCATGTCATTCTCCCCCACCCATTCGAGCGCCGTCCTTGGTGCTCTACACTCGGGGCCGAACTTTGCAGCAACAGCTTTGTTTTGGCCGCCCGCCTCCTTTCCTCGAGTCATCGGCTTCTTTCAGTTTTTGTTTTTCCGTCCAAGAGAGCGCTTCTTCTTTGGTTGCAGGACTTGTGTTTTGGTCGGTGACTCGACCGCTATATGAGTCTTCAGCGTCTCCTTCTTTGTTTTAGCCACTCCAAGGTCTTCCATCTCCGGGAACAGCACCTGGGTTGGCATCTTGTTTTGGGATTTTGTGGGTAGCTCCCACTCTTTCTCTGGCTTTTACACTGGCTTTGGCTTGGTCGGCGTTGGATTTCTTCGCTTAGCATCCACGAGTCGGATCGTGGAGATGCGCTTTGACTCCTTTATCTCGGTGCGCAGGCTCACCACGGTCGGGCATTTGCGATCGGTTATGATGATCGACTTGGTTCTCAAGTTGATTATAGCTTCAGCCCTGTCAAAGAAGTCCATCCCCAAAATCATGTCATAGTCGTCGAACGGGATTACCTCGAAATCGAGTCTGTTTGTCTAGTCGCCGACTTCAATCTTGACGCCTCGAGCAACGCCGGTAGCTGGTATGTCATCCGCGTTGACTGGTTTGTACCAACGGTCGGATGGATTGATGCGAAGTTTCGGCCATTTCGTCGCCTCGCTCGAGAGAAAAACGTCTGTCGCCCCCGTGTCCACCAAGGCCTGGAGAGTCTTCCCGTACAGCTTGACGTCCACGAATTATAGAGTTTGCGCGCTCGGGGATAGTTTTGGTGGTGAACCAGGCTGCACGGTGTTGATTTTTTGGATCGTACCGAGCCGCACTTCCCTTGGTTCCTCTTTTTTCTACTCCTCCTCTTTACCTTTTTTGGTAACGACGGAGTATAGCGTTTTGCCTTGGTTTTTCTTCGGACAAAGTTGTGTCCAGTGGCCGCCTTTGCATATTCCGCACGGCTGTGATGGAGGGTGTTTAAACCTGTCCTCCTGGTTGATATAGTTTTGGGCTCGGCTACCCCGTGTTGGTAGGAAGGTCTGGATGAACCTTCGCCCCAGTTTCTTTCTCTTTCACCATGGTCTTTTTTACCACGGTAGGAATCGACTTCTTCATCCCTGCGCTCCGCGCCACGATCAGACTTCCACCCACTGCCCTTGTGTTTGGATAGATCGGCCTTGTGGAAATCGACTAGTGACTCGACCACAGAGATCGGCTTTTGTGATGCTTTTCACATCCCGTCGCCTTAGCTCGAGCTGCGCTCACGGCTTGAGTCCGTCCATGAACGCTCCGAGGGCCTCTTCTTCACCCAGGTTGGGGATTTGGAGTTTGAGCTCGGAAAACGCCTTCACGTACTCTTGAATTGTTCCTTTCTGCTCGAGGTGATGTAGCTTGCTGCGTGCTTCTTGGGGAGCATGCTCAGGTAGAAATGATTCTTGAGCTCTTGGACAAACTCGTCCCAGGTTTCAATGTAACTAGATGAGCCTTTCCTCGCCTCATCGAGTATGAATTGCCACCACAACATGCCGTTATCAGCGAGATATAATGAAGCAACTCGTACCTTAGCCGCAGCGTCGCTTACTGCTCCATGCTCTGGAGAAAGTTATCCACCTCCACTGCTGATTGCTCGCCTTTAAAGTCCTTCGGCCTCGGCATAAATTCTTGGCGCGTTTTGTGTAGTGGTTGCACCGTTTTGTGATGTTGGTTTTGCACAAGACCAGCTCGGTCTTGAGCCCTTGAATCTCCATCTTCAGTGATTCAATCTTCGCTTGATGGGACATATTGTTTTCCTGTAAATCGATTCGATCGACGCCTCGAGAGCTTCATCTTTCATTTGGAGTGAACCGATCGCTCCGTACATCACGAGGGAGAAGTCGTCGCGAAGCATTCTATCAACTTCGGCGATTTGATCCTTGACGTCGTCAAGTCCATCGACCAACTCCATCATCGTGGCTCGCATCTTCGACAACTTTTCATTGAGCGCGGCTAACGCTTCCGCTGACTCTTCATGTCGTCTTGATCTTCCACGTCTTTCCTGTGGCACTATCTCTTGTGGGTTTTTTGCCTCCACGATGTTGGTTTGAACTTCTTTTGGGTTGGCCATACTCTCGACCAGGATGATGCTCTGCGATCTCATGAACCGTCGTCTCTACGAGGCTGCTCTGATACCACTTATCACGGGCCAGTTGCGGAGGGCTGACTCGTGCGGCGACTTAGGCGTCCTTGGATCAATGGAGCGCCCAAGCTAGGCCTGTTTTAACCCGGATCGCGTAGAGAGAGGATTCTAGAGACTCTTGGAGAAGGCTCTTGTATTTTATGTCGATTTTCTGTCGGTTGATTAAAATGAGAAGGAGGAGACCTCTTTATATAGTAGAGGGCCTCGGATTACAACCGTTGGATCTCTCCTAGATCTGATGTCTCAGATTTAGTCTACTGACTTCCTAACCATCGTCATAGGTACGGAACATTCCAGAAACTAGGGATATTTACAAGACTACCCCTCTCCGGAGTATTCTAGAAACTTTAGTAGAAAACCCTACCCAGACATAGCAAGTCTTGGGGTATCTCTCGGCCAGATGCTCGACCGGTTGGGCCATGAAGACCTCGGCCTGTGTCACAGGCGCTTTATGTGAGGTATTAGTTTGCTGAGGCATTACATGAGTGATGTAGTGAGGAAAAAAATCGAACTGAATGTTTGGTTAGGTTAATGTGATCTTAAGCCATTTATTTATCATAAAGCCAAAAAGGCCAGAATTATTGCCTTTATTGTTGCCATACATAAAAATAATAAACAAAAGAGACATATATGCCCCTATCGGCCAAATACTCTCAATACTCCCCCTCAAGTTGGAGCATAGATGTCATACATGCCCAGGTTGACTAAAACAGGAGGAGACCATTTGCCCCCTAAGCCTTCAATGAACACATCAGCAAGTTGATCGTTAGACTGAACAAAGGGCATACAAATTAACCACTAGACCAACTTCTCTTTTATAAAGTGCTTGTCAATCTCCACTTGTTTCATATGGTCATGCTATACAGGGTTGTGATAATACTAATGACGGCCTTATTATCACAATATAGCATAATTGGAATAGGAGCATATACACCGAGATCTTCAAGTAATCCTTTAAGCCATAACAGCTCACAAACTTCTTGTATTATCACACGAAACTCTGCTTTAACACTAGACCGAGCAACCACATTCTGCTTTTTGATGCACGAAGTCACAAGATTCCCTCCTAAGGAAGTACAATACCTAGAAATAGATTTCCGATCAAGAGATCCAGCTTAATCAGCATTTGTATAGGCTTTTCAAGCTATCATGAGAAGATGAAAGAATCCCTTTCCCAATAGATTTAAATTTCAAATGATTTGAAGAGCAGCATTCATATGAGTAGAATATGGATCATGCATAAATTGACTCACTAGGCTCACAGCAAAAGCAATATTAGGTCGAGTATGGTACAAATAAATCAACTTTCCCACTAACTACTGATAACAATTTTTCTCTCGAAGATGAGTATTGGCCTCAATAGGTGTATCAGAGGAATGACATCCCGATAGCCCAACTTTTGTCAAAAGATCAAGAACATACTTCCTTTGGAATAGAAAGATACCTTTTGCAGATCTAGCAAATTTAATTCTAAGAAAGTATCGAAGCTTTTTAAGATCCTTTATCTCAAACTCTTGTCCAAGAAATTTCTTCACCTGGTTGATCTCATCACTATCACTCCCTGTGAGAATAATGTCATCTACATAGACAATGAAAATAGTGATTTTAGCACCTGGTTTTTTTACAAAGTATGATAAGCATTGCTCTGTTTATACCCAATAGAGATCATAGCTCTTCAAAACCTACCAAACTAGGCTCGAAGTGACTGCTTTAAACCATAATGTGCACGTTTCAGCTTGCACACTTTACCTTGAGTTTTATCACAAGAAAAATCGGGAGGAATCTCTATATACACCTTCTCTTCTAACTCCCCATGAAGAAAGGCATTCTTCACATCTAACTATTGAAGATCCTATCCTTGGTTAACATCACACAAAAGTAGTACTCAAACGGTATTCAACTTGATGACACGAGCAAAGGTTTCTTCATAGTTAATCCCAAAGATTTGAGTAAATCCCTTTGCCACAAACCATGCCTTATATCTAACCACAGTACCTTCCATCGTTTGTTTGACTACAAACACCCACTTACATCCTACCAGTCGTTCTCAGGAGAGAACAACTAGATCCCACATACCATCCATCTCCACCATTGCTGCCTTCCACTTCTCATATGCAAAAGCTTCCCACCAATTTTGTGGAATAGAGATAGAACACAGAGAAGACACAAGTCCGATAAGAGCTAGACAAAGAGTCATATGAGACAAAATGGGATATATGGTGTTGAGTACTAGTTCTAGTACCCTTTTGAAGTGCAATAGGAAGATCAAAAGGAGAAAACTCACAAGGAGCAATAGAATCCGGATCCGGAGATGATTGAATGGGTAATGTATCAGTGGTCTTAATCTGATTGTTGGTAGCAAGATCCATATGTCGATATGTCTTTAATATCTTAGTATTATCAATAGTTTGCCTAAGAGGTGTGAGAGTTGTCTCCCCTTGAAGTGGTTTTGCTATTATCTCCTTCGTACTGTATTATCCTGTTTTTGTGGTACATTGTTCTCCTCTTGGGAAGGAGGAGGACCATTAGAGGCTGTTAGAGGAGAAGGGCAACTAACATCCATAGGAACATGAAAACTGGGTGACACCTCTATACTAGAACACTTCGCCTAAAGAGATGGAGTCGAATAATAGGAATTAGACTCCTCAAAACTACATCTGTAGATATAATGGTGTGTCTCGAAGGAGGATGATAACACTTATAACCCCTTTGAGCAGTTGAATACCCAAGAAAAATGCAGCAAAGATCGCGGGGTTCCAACTTACTGTTAGAGGCGGGTTCCAAGTATGACAAACACAACAAAAAATTTATGGGAGAAGAATAAAAGTCGATGATCCTTGTCAAACATCATTAGGTGTGTGAAAATCAAGAATTCTAGTCGGCATTCAATTGATTAAATGGGTGGTCGTTAAGATAGCATCACTCCGATATTGAGTTAGGACATGACAAGCAAACATAAGAGACTTAGCAACCTCTAATAAATGTTGGTTCTTTCTTTTGGCATCACTATTTTGTGCTAGCGTATCAATATAACTGATTTGATGAATAATGCCATGATTAGAGAGAGACTATTGAAATTGACCCTTAGTGTACTTAGTGTCATTGTCACTATGAAGAATTTTCATAGTGGCATTGAACTGGGTATGAACCATTTTGTGAAAGATTTGAAAACAGTAAAAAATGTCACTCATATATTTCAACAAATAATCCCAAGTTGTACGATAATGACAATCGATAAAAGTGACAAATCATCTCTGACTGGAAATAGAAATATGTCAGGAAGGACCCCATACATTAGTGTGAATCACATGAAAATGGAAACGGTTTTTATTATTTGAAGATGAATATGTTGAACAACTTTTTAGCCACAACATAGGCTTCACAAAAAAACTCTATCTTTATTGCAAGTTGAAACGAGATTAGGAAAAACTTTTTCTAAAGTTCCTAAAGGGGATGACCTAATCTGCAGTGTCACTGATGAACATCTGTCAGTGCCGAATGAACTTAATAAGGCGTAGAAGACAAAGTAGAAGTAGAAACTCCACTACTCTTGAGCAGATAAAGACCACCATCCAATCTGCCATATCCAATTACCTTCTCCATTACTAGATCCTAGACAAGATAGAAAGGAGATTAGTATAGAATGATTAACGTCAACATTACTTTTATTCCAAATTAGTTGGGGTTGACAGTCGATGAATCTAAAGAGAAATACATAAAATATACTTAAATAAAAGTAGAGACATTGATATAAAAAAGAAAAGAAAAGGACTAAACAGGACAATCTTGAACATAGGAAATCTTCCCCTTTATAATGCGAATAACTTTTCTTCACTTCGTTCTAAGACAGACCGTATACTAATTTATTTCCCATTCCATTAAATCTTGTTCTACTACCTTCCCTTAAATAAGTTTTGGCTAACCTCTTTCTTTCTTTATGCTATGTTCGTGGTAATAAATTTCTGTTCTTACCGGGGCATCTAGGGATCTACGGAGAATATGCCCAAATCATCTCAATCTATATTCTCTCATCTTTTCTATCATTGGTACTTTTTAAACTTTTTGTCGAATATCGTTATTTCTTATCTTATCCATCCTTGTATGACCATACATCCACCTTAACATCCTCATCTTGGAAACCCTCATTTTATGCTCATGTTGCTTCTGTACTGGCCAACATTTAACTCCGTATAGTCTTTTTGCTATTCTATTAAATTTTCCTTTTAGCCAAAGAGGAATTTTGTGATCACACAAAAACCTTGATACATTGCATCATTTCATCCAAGCTGCTCTGATTCTATGACTGGCATCCTTATCAATGTCTCCCTTCTTTTGCAAAATTGATCATAAATATCTAAAAACATCTTTCTTAAGTACCTTCTATCCAAGCATATCTACGGATTCTTGATCTCCTCTTGTCATGGTGAACTCAAGCTACATGTATTCCATCTTATTTCGACTTAACGTAAATCCTTTAGATTCTAACATGTTTCTTCATAATTCTAATTTAGCACCATCCCCAGCCCTGGTCTCATCAACAAGCGCAATATCATCTGCGAATAGCATACATCACGGCATTTCATCTTAGATATCTTTTGTTAGCTTGTCTGTAACTAGTGTAAAAAGGTAAGGATTCAAAGCCGAACTTTAGTTTAAACCTATTGAAATTGGAAAATAACTTGATGTGCCATGACAAGCTTTCACACATGTAGTAACATCATCATACATATTTTTAATTGCCTCTACATACTCTGAGGGCACTTTTTTCTTCTCAAGAGCTCACTACAAAACTTTTCTTGGAATCCTATCATACACCTTTCGAGATCAATAAACACCATATGTAGGTCCTTCTTTTTTCGATATCTTTCCATCAACTGTTGTATTAATAAGATAGCCTCCATGGTAATCTTTCTCGCATAAATCCAAATTGATTTATAGAGACTTGGTTTCTATTCTCAAATAATGCTCAATAATTATTTCTCACAATGTCATTGTATGGCTCATAAGCTTAATACCTCTATAGTTGCAACAATTTTGGATATCATCCTTGTTCTTATAGATGGGCACAATCATAGTCTTCCTCCATTCATCAAGCATCCCTATTAGTTTAGAGAATCTTGTTAAATAGTTTAGTCAACGAACTTATTGTCGCATTCCGTAAGCATCGCCACACTTCAATAGGGACACTATCTGGTCCCAAGGCTTGGAACAGGCTATGTAAGCATACATATGAGGAATTAGATTAGTAGAGAATGATGGAATATGTAAAACAGAAGACAAAGGAACGGTGGAGGAACAATTGATGGACCCTTTTATGACAATGGAAGAGAGTTTTAGCTATGCGAACTTTGTCTTTACTGGAAGTATGTGTATATTGATGAAAGAGAGACTAGAAGAACCTGTCATGTGATCGGTAATCCCTGTGTCGATGATCCATGGGCTGGAAACAACAAATGTATTAAACCTGCCAAAGAAGTTACTTGAAGTGGCTAGGTTTGAAGCAAAAGGAGTGTGCAAATTAGCAACCGTGGAGGAGGTAGTAGTAGAAGAAGCTTTCAGTAGACGTCGAAATTCTTGAAGTTGTTCTTGGGATAAACCGATGTCGGTAGTTAGGTGCAGCTGGAACAATTTCAATATAGTTTGCATTGCTTTTTGCCTGCCTTTGTGCCCTTTTTGCCTCAAAATCTGTAGGTTTTCCATGTAACTTCCCGTAAATAACCTTACTATGATATGACATATGACAATGTTCACCCTTCACCACCACCTTAGAGGTATCATCAAATTGAAAGGATGAACTAGATTTGGCAATAGTGCCAGCAACGGTTTGTAGAGCAGATTGATCAACAGTAGAGGGATGAAGCATTGTTGTACCACGACTTTCTTCAGAGTGAACTAGGGCATAGGATTGTTCCAGAGTCGGGAATGGAGACTGGCTGAGGACTTGAACACGTATTTGATCATATTCAACGTTTAATCTTGCCAACAAATTATAAACTCTAATCTTGTCCACATGCCTTTTGTAGGAAGCAATGTCTGCGTCATTGGTTGGGTGATAATCGGCTTAATGATATAGCTCTTGCCACAAACTCTGAAGCTCAGCATAATATTGAGATATAATCATATCATTTTGAGTGGTTTCATGAACCTTTTTCCGAAGTTCACACACCTACGCATCATTCCCAAGTTGACCATAAGTATCCCTTACAGCTGTTCAAATTTGTGCAGCAATACCAAGAAGCAAATATCCTTTTGTAATATGTGGCTGCATTGAATTAAGCATAAAGGACATTATCAAAGAATTATTCGAGATCCACTTTTCTTGAGTAGTACCTAATGTAGCTAGCATCGTAGAAGTGCCATTGATATGTCTTGTAAGCTCAGGGCCTGCAATGGTTAAGGATGTCGATCGAGACCATATTAAATAATTTGTGCTGTCAAGCTTCACAGGGATCACAGCTACAGTAATATAATCTGTACGACTATCTCCAGTGGGTGTGGAGCCTAAACCCTTAGACATTATGTCTTAGAAGTTGACTCGAAAAGTGTGAAAGGAATAATCAAACCATCAAAAACTTGCCAGAAAAGGCCAAAAATTTGGAAGGAAGTCCTCTGTTAGTAGTCTAAATTTGTACTCCAAAACTCAGCCAAATCAAATCAAGGGAAGGAAAAAAATTGATTTTTTTTTCAAGGTTCTGAAAACCTGAAAAAGAAATTGATAATTCTGATTTTTCACGCAAAAATTGAAAAAAAAAAAAATATGGTGGTCCATGAAATGCAGCACTTTGGTCTTCACACACAAGATAATTGTAGGCCGATGGCAAGGCAGAAATAAACTCAAATAAGAAGATCTAAAAAATTGCAGAAGGGGGTGAACCACCTATCACAAACTACAAAGAAGCTTTAATTTATCCCATAGAGGTGAGATTTAGGGCAGACACTAGATTCAAAGAGTCATCTCGTAAGTATTGCCCTATGATATGAAAGAGAGCAAAGGAGGTAAGAAGGAATTGCGGTGGGAGAGGGTGAAGGCGAGAAGAGAGAGAGAGAAAAGAATGCTTGCTTAGAGAAGACATTAGGGTTAGAGTTTCAGTTAAGCCCTTGCTCTGATATCATGTTGAGAAAAAAAAAAAGAACAGAATGCTTGGTTAGATCAATGTGACTCCAAGCTATTTTTTTATAATAAAGCCAAGAGGCTAGAATTACAATATTGCCCTTATTGCTGTTATACATAAAATAATAAAATAAAGAAAGAAATATGCCCCTACAGCCAAATGCTCTCAACAAAATGTTAGAAATTCCAATCCAAAAGTTTAAGCTAACAGGTGAAGGGAGACTACATGGATATAAAAAGCATTTAGGACTTGTTGTCAAGCAATGTAGGATAATACTTCAACACCTCCTCTCCATGGAAGCACATGGAATTTTGACTATGCACATTCGCAAAAGGGCAAATACTGACTCTAATACCATGTTAGAAAGTCCAACCCCAAAGCTTAAGCTGATAGGCGGAGGGAGACTACACGGATATAAAGAGCATCTAGGACCCCGTGTAAAGCATTGTGGGATAATCTTCAACAAGCCATTGATCCAGCCCTTTTTTTTTTTTGGTCAAAACCATTGATCCAGTTTGACTTTTACTGTTTTTTTTTTCATCCCAATGCACTCTTTTTGTTAATAAGCAATTGAAAGTTATTGTTGCAGCGCAAGCATTTTCACATCATGAGTGTCTGGCCTTTATTTTAAACCACAAATAACGTGATTGTGATATCATAATGATATATTTGTGTCATTTAGTCCCAAAGCATTACAATACAAATAGAAAGCAGAGAGAACATTACTAAGGATGCGTTTGGGAACCACTAAGGGGCTTTGAGCCCTCAAAGTCCCTTGGCAAAAAGAAGTGGTGGTTGGCAACATTTTTTTGGCCCTTTTGGGGAAACACAAAGCTGAAAGCCCAAGGCAGGTTTGGACCTGCATTGGGCTTTGAGTATTTTTGAAAGGCTGATTTCAAGAGGTAAATATATTTTTTTTCCCAAATTGCCCCCATTTTTTATTGTATTTTCGAATTTTGTCCATCCGCTGTTCATCTTCTCCTTGCTGCGAATCCGTTTCCAGTCGCCGGGGGTTGCGTCACACCAACCTCGTCATCATCATCGCCTCGCTTGAGGTCACCGACCTCGTTGTCGCTCGTCTGAGGTCGAGCGACCTCGGCGTTGCCTCGCATGAGGTTGTGGGACTTCGGTGTCACTTCAGTTGAGGTTGGGGGACCTCGGCATCGGCTCACTTGAGGTCGCGGGACCTTGGCTTCGCCTCGCCTGAGGTCGCGAGGTGGCTAGTCATAAGGCTCCAGATCTGAGGTGGTTGTCAGCAAAGCTCACCGTCTTCTTTGCCGGCCATGGTTGCCTTTGTTTTTCTTCTTCTTCTTTTTTCCATTTCAAAGTTGCAATGCAAAATATACACAAAAATAGTTGATCCAAACACCACTTAGCTTCCACCAAATACCCCTTCGCTCAAAGGTCTTGGGGAAATGGCTTTGCATTCCCCCAAAATCTTCCCAAACACAATATTCCAAGTCATTTAAAGAACTTACTACTTGTTTGTCAAGTAAAAAGTCTTACAATTTTTATTTATAGCCTCCATTTACTCAAGGGATTGCCTAACTTGGCACCTAGTGTGTTAGACTTTAGGGAGTGCATTATGTTAGCCTATCAAATTATTTGCTGGAGTTTGAGACAACATGGAAAGCGTTACTTGTGGGCAGATGCCGATCAATTGGCATAATTCTGTGGTGTAACCCTATTTATCTCTCTGGCAGTCACAAAGCAATTATCAGCCTTTAGATTGTCCAAATCATTAAGGATCCACTTGCTTATACATTTGCAACTGCATAAATTGAGAAGTTAATGTTTTCTTATCATCACAAATAATCATTGAAGAGCTACCTGTCCCTTTTGGACAACTTGAATTTATCTGTTAAATTGCATAAAGCATTCAAAGTTCTTCTCTTTATATGTTCCATAAGAGTAGAATTTTGTCATCTCAAAGAAAACTGGAGCACAACATTTCTCAATTGCTAGGGTTCTGAAGCTCATTTTGCTGCCAAAATTGACAATCACCAACCTTCACCTTCGCACCTCAATTTCTAAAGACAGCTGTCCTTACTACTCCATACTGATCTTGATAAGTTTGAGGCATTAATTTAACACGCGAGCATATTCGACATTTCAAATTCTCCAATATGACCATCGACAAGGAAGGAGTTGAATGGGCTACTTAACCACTAGAAATTCATGTAAACTACGGTCAGAGAAGAAGCAGGAAAATTTTGGTGAAAATGGTGAGAATAATTTGTGTTACTTCATAATATGGAGGCTATGGAGTGAAGCCTTGATCATTCCATGCGTTTGAATTCAATAGCGAAACATCTTGTTGTTTTCATTCATCATGACCCTTATTGTACATTAGTCTCCGTTTGATATAGCTTTAATTCTTATCTTTTTCTTGCTCTCCCATGGTGTCCGAGCATGCATAAACTGCAATGAATAGTCAGTGGATATTGATGAAGGCCACCCACTTACTTGTCTGCTTGTTGACCTGATTAGGGCCTCTCCCTTACTTGATGTTTTTCCTGACATTTGTTTGATGTCTTAAGGATGCATACATCCGAATGCGCTTAGTGGGTTAAAGATTGTCTGCTGCTGCTTTTGTCTAAAGTGAAGCCCAACAACCTGCAGCTTTTGTGTCTTCTATCTATTCCCTGTAGCGGCCATCTTGTGCCTATGTACTCTGTTCCAATATCTGATCCCAAAAAAAAAAAAAAAAACACCCGGTTCCAGTATTATATGAAAATCATTCTGGTGGGCTTATAAAACTATAGCACTTGAGATGTCTTTTTAAGATGTTGTGCAACTAATTGTGAACTGAAGCTGCTCACCATATGATTTGTCCTTCCTCTTGGATGATTTACTCGCAGAATTGTTTTCTTGTTCTCCACAATTCATATCATGTCTTGAGGCCGATTTACTGAGTCAGCTCTCTTCTGGAAAATATTCAGGTCTTGCTAATATTTCCACAGCTTGTCAATCTTCCAACTGATAAATTACAAGCTGCGCTTCTTCGTATATTAACGGTATCATTCTATTGATGTCTCTCTCTACATCTATTTACTTTTTCTATTTTTGTGGAAGCAATATCTGTCTAGGTAGTAAGTGCCGTCATTCTTGTTTCAGCTTTACAGGATAAAAAATAAAATAAAATAAAAACTTTTGGCTTTCTGAATCAAACAGGAAAAAGAAATTCTTTGAACTAAAATTTCTCAGTTGTTAAGAGTACTGTCAATGTCAATAACTGTACTTCTCTTTGTTCTACGATCCACTGGATCTCCCTTTTTCAGCCAGCTGCTTCCTTGGTTGTCAAGGTGGACCTGGTAACAATGGATAGACCAATTTGAAATTTCAACGACAAATAAATTCAAGAAAATGAAAAAAGCCTAGGAAGGAATTTGGTGGTATTTAATCCAAAGAAATAGAAGAATTTCCATTCCATCAATCAGTATTGTCAAACAACGCCTGTACCGTATCATCAATTGATTCACACCATTTTCATGGTAGAAATTGCCTCTGGTAGAGTTCATTAGAATATTTTTTTGCAGGGATCATCTCATACAGATCCTTTAATAAGTCCTGCGGAAATTTTGATTGCTATCCACGGGATTGACCCTGACAGGGATGGGATTCCCTTGAAGAAGGTTACCACTCTCTTCTTTTCTTTCCTTTCTTTTGTCAAGCGTACACTTGATATTTTTTACTCTGCCTACTAGAGAAAGTTTTATCTTGTGAGCAGATCATTGATGCGTGCAATGCTTGCTTTGAGCAACGGCAGATATTCACGCAACAAGTGATCGCAAAGGTTCTGAATCAACTGGTATGTGCCATGTGGATTGATTGCAAAATTTTGCATTCCAATTTTTTAACAATGAACTAATAGAAATAACATTTCTTGAGCCTACAGGTTGAACAGATTCCTCTTCCTTTGTTGTTCATGCGAACTGTTTTACAAGCAATAGGTGCCTTTCCTGCGTTGGTAAGAGCATTAAGAATCCAACTGCCTTTACTTGCTGATACAATGCAAACGCGTTGCATATATGCCGCTTAGATTAGGAAAATTAGTCCCAACCTTTCTTTTATTGTTTGTGCTGCTCTTCTTCATGGCAGACCAATGCTGGACTGGCTCTTTGCATATAGAGCGCTGTTCTTTTTATTTTATGATATTGTGAGGCAAATTGGGAATTGTTTTTTGTATGCGAACAACAGTGAGTCTCCCTAAGTTAACTATGACGAAGTCACTGTTTCTCATTTCTTCCCTATGCGTTGCTATAGGCTTGGTGTGGATCTTCATTGAATTAGGTTCGTGTAGAGACTCAGAAAATATACTCAGCCCCTCCTGTGTCTTTTCCTGGGCTGATAATTCTAGTGAGGTCTTCTTTGCAGTAGGCAGTATAAGTTATGGGTTCCAATTGGAATTCATGTATAAGAAAAACCTTTTCATATACCACAATTATTCAGTTGCATGTATATATTGTTATAGACTTACCAAGACCTATACTGTCCTAATTTTCTTCTGTATTGTGCTATGGATATGGTGGACGTTGTGTGGTAACAGATTTCTTTACCATCTCTGACATGTTCATTGTCCTGCATCATGTGATACCATTCATCATGTGTGTTAAGTTGCACTGTTCTCCTATAGCTTAAACTTTTATAGGAACTAGTTATACATTTGACTTCGATAAGGAACCTGAGCAGCAAGTATGGAGTTCAAATACTCACACTTCCTCTTTAACTTGTTTGGGGATTTCCTTTTGCTTTTTGTTACCTGCCAGGCTTTGACAGTTCTTACGCCACATGAATCGGGCCTATAGGTTTTAGACTCTTTCATTTTTCTAGCTTTCAGATGAGGGGCAATGTGAAGAGATAATGCATAAACCATGTCATGCTCTTAACAAATTCATCTTTCAGATGATGATTGCGCACTGATTTCAAGGTTTAGACAGGGACAAGAAGATGCCGTCTTATTCTAATTGCATAAGACTGTAGATGCCCACAGGTCATCTTGAGAGAGAAATACCCGTATATAGCAGTATACCATCTTATTGCATTTTCTGTGAGGAATGCTTGCACTTTTCAAATAGGAAACTTTTTAAGCTCCCACAGAAGATGGTTAGGCTGTTCATTGTTTTACAGTGCTCTTGTCACTTGCCAGCACAGCAGCAGTACTGCTCGTTTTGTTGCTCGATGTTATGCAACTTTGTATGCTATCTGTTGTTTTGACTGACTCTGTTTTACGTATGAAATGTCTCAGGTGGATTTTGTAATGGAGATTCTTTCCCGCCTTGTGAACAAGCAGGTGGTCAGGGGATACATGGAATTATGTGTTGGTACTTTTGCTGTTTGCAACTAGTGAAGGCTTATTCTTTTAGTTGATTTATGTGCTCTTGCAGATATGGAAGTATCCTAAACTGTGGGTGGGATTTTTGAAGTGCGCTGCCTCGACAAAGCCCCAGTCATTTACCGTGCTACTACAGGTCTGTCTGCTAACTTTTGTTCAATCATTTCCCCTCTTCTAGACAGTTGATGGTGACTTCACTATGAACTCATTTCTTATCTGGTTTGCTCTCGGACTGTTATATAGCTGCCTCCTGCCCAGTTAGAGAATGCCTTGAATAGGATGCCAGCACTCAAGGAACCTTTGGTAGCTCATGCCTCCCAGCCTAACATATGCTCCTCTCTTCCCAGGTTTCTCCTGAGCCCCTTCCCTCTTCCTTCCTTCACTTTTCTCAAGAGATAAGAAGAGAAAAGAGGGACCAAGGCCTCCTTATATCTCAAGATTGTTATGTTTTCGATCCTGAGTTAGGCTGGTGTTCATCTCCAGGTCTCTTCTAGTCGTTTTGGGAATTGCTTCAGATTCGCAAACTCCGAGTCATGTGCAGACAAGTCAGGCTCAGACAGGGGATACTGGCGCTTCAGATAAAGAAGTTGTAAATGAGAAGGATTCATCAAATGCTAGCTAACTTTGATTGCTTCTGTGTATGTTTCTGTTTGCTTTTGTGTTAGCCTGATGAGATAGTTTTTACTACACAATTTCAATTGATTGTAGGATAATTTTCCTTTTTTTCCTTTGTTAGGTCTGCTAACTGTGATCTTTGTCAGCTATGAGATTGCAGTTGGCTAAACTCAAAAGCCAGTACTATTTCATGCTCCATAACTCAAGTCAAGGGAGGCTTCTGACAACATTTTGTTGTGCCATACTCTCAACACTTACGGTTACAGCATGCAACATTGTATCAAAACTCATGTTGAACAGTAGGTTGGCATTCATACGAGTATGCGGTCTGTTTCTTGTGAATTCTGTATGTCGAAGAATCAAGAGAAGATCTTGGGAAATCACAAGAATATCTTGGGATATGGTTTTAATTTGTTTCCATTTACTTTTATTTCTGAATGCTCTAAATTAGGAGGTAGATCATTAGAATTAGGTAGTAGGAAATCTTTTCCCTTTCTGTTTTTATTTTCTGCCTATTGTACAGCTATCCTACAATCATTAGAATAAGAAATAGAAGAAACTACTTTTCTTCTTTGAAATTCTCACATGGTATCAGAGCTGAGGTTTTGAATCCAGCTCCTACGATGGTGATAACGGCGATGATCGGAGCAAGGACACCGATTTAGGTGGTGTTCCAGAGAAAGATTCAATCAATTTCTTTGGACAATCAAGTAGTAGTGGAGAGCAATTCTCCCAAAACTCTAACCTGCTATTAACAGTTCACCGATTCAACGGCCAAAATTATTTGGAGTGGGCTCAGTCGATGAAACTAGCAATCGATGGTAGAGGGAAGCTCAGCCACTTGACAGGAGAGGTGAAGGAACCAAACAAAGGTGATCCGTATTGGAAGACATGAAGATCCGAGAACTCCTTAGTGATTGCTTGGCTAATCAATTCTATGGAGCCAGCAATTGGAAAACTGCACTTATTCCTTCCAACCGCTAAAGATGTGTGGGACGTTGTGAGAGAAACATATTATGATTTGGAGAACTCTTCCCAGATCTTTGAACTGAAGACGAAGTTATGGCAATCAAGACAAGGAGATCGTGAGGTCACTGTTTACTACAATGAAATGGTGACCTTGTGGCAGGAATTAGATCAATGCTATGATGATACATGGGAAAGTCCAGCTGATTGCAAGAGACAAATGAAGAGAGAAGAGAATGATAGAGTATATATGTTTCTAGCAGGCCTTAATCGAGACTTTGGATGAGGTGAGAGGCAGAATCCTTGGTTGAAAACCTCTGCCATCCATCCGCGAGGTTTTCTCCGAAGTTAGGAGGGAGGAATCTTGAAGGCGAATCATGCTACGTGATTCGGAAACAAATGTGAATTCTATATCTGAGAATTCTGCACTTGTAGCTCGAGGGCTTGATTCTGAAGAAGATAGAAGGAAGAAGCCATGGTGTGAACATTGCAAGAAACCATGGCATACCAAAGAAACATGCTGGAAAATTCATGGGAAACTGCAGAATTGGAAGAAAGAAGGCTGGAAGAGAAGGAGCAACAGTGATGGTCGTGCGTTCCAAGCAAGAGCAAATCAACTCAGATTCGGCTCCATTCACAAAGGAACAATTAGAGCACTTGTACAAACTCCTTCAACCTCCGCAACCTTCTTTAAATCCATCTTGTTCTTTAGCCCATAAAGGTAATTATTTTTCTACCGCTTTCCTCATAGAAAATCCCCACCAAAATACTCCATGGATTCTCGATTCAGGAGCAACCAATCATATGATAGGTTGTTCAAAACTCTTTTCCACCTATAATCCATGTGGGGGAAATAAAAAAAATCACAATTGCAGATGGTTCTCTGTCGACTATAGCTGGATTAGGATTCATCAAGCTCTCACCTGCTCTCACACTTCATAATGTTCTTCATGTCCTAAAGCTATCTTGCAACTTTTTGTCCAATAGTAAAATAACCTCTGATCAAAAGTGTCGAGCTAATTTTTTCTCATCTCATTGTGAGTTTCAGGACTTGACCTCGGGGAGGACGATTGGCAGTGCTAGAGAGAGTGAAGGACTTTATTTCTTTGAAGATGGAACAAACTCAAGTAGACAAATTCAGGGTAGTTGTTTCGAATCTGTTTCCATTTGTAAGGATGATGATATTATGTTATGGCATTATAGGCTAGGTCATCCGAATTTTCAATATTTAAAGATCATGTTCCCATAGTTGTTTTTGAATAAAAGTCCATCTTCATTTCAGTGTTCATTTCAATGTGAATTCTGTGAATTAGCCAAGCATCATCGAACCAATTTTCCCTCGCAAACCTACAAGTTGTCGAAACCATTCTCATTAATTCATAGTGATGTTTGGGGCCCATCTAGAATTCCTACACCCTCAGGAAAGAAATGGTTTGTTACATTTGTTGATGATCATACGAGGGTGAGTTGGGTGTATTTGTTAAAAGAGGAATCTGAGGTAGAGACTGTTTTTAAAAATTTTTACACCATGATACAAATACAATTTCAAGTGCAAATCCAGATGTTTAGGAGTGATAATGGGAAAGAATATTACAATAAAATTTAGGACGATTTTTCTTGAAAAAGGGAATTGTGCATCAAAGTTCTTGCCCTGACACCCCTCAACAAAATGGGGTGGTAGAGAGGAAGAATAAGCATCTTTTAGAAGTAACTAGAGCTCTACTCTTTACAACTAAAGTTCCCACATACCTATGGGGTGAAGCTCTTCTTACATCCACATATCTTATCAATAGGATGCCTTCTAGAGTGTTAAAGTTTCAAACACCCCTAAGAGTCCTTCAGAAGACCTATCCTACCTCCAGACTTGTTTCAGCCTTACCCTTAAAACTATTTGGTTGTACTTCCTTTGTTCACTTCTATTGGGTTTATTACTTTAGAATATTAATAAGTTGGGGTTAATTATGTAATTGTATTAGGCTTATACCTAAGCCTATAAGTACTTGTTTTGTTGTTAGAAATAAAATTCAATTTGCTCTTTTATCGCTAACGTGGTATCAAAGCCAAAATTAAAAAAAAACCAAAACCCTAAAATTAACTTCTACTGTTCACAAACCCTAGCCACCACAGTTGACCACCACAGATGCAGGCTCCGGCAAGGTCAGATCTAGCGCTACCTAGGGCCGGCGACCTCAGCCCTACGTCGCCTAGGGCCGGTGACCCCAACCCAGCGTCGCTCACCTCTAAGCGACCTCCCCTGTAACCAGACAACCTCTTCCATCCTGCGACCAAACCAGACGAACCCCCCCAGCCCCTGCGACCTCCCGACGACTTGAAAGTGTTATGTAGATTAGCTAAACGATGTTTGCTGAGTTCGATGAATTTGGTGTTCTGTGGTTGAATTAGTGATTAGTGAGAGGGTATCAGTGATTTGAGATTGTTGACTATGATACTTGAATTGTTGGTGTTCTGTTGAAGTGAGAGGGTATTGGTGTACTAAAGAAGTGTTGACTATGATACTTGATTTGACTGACTTTGACGGTTTATGGTGTCAGCATTGTGAATGTTGTGTCTGCATTTGAAGTGATATTTGTGGATACTCGAAGAAGTGATATCGTAAGTGGTGTGTTTTACTTCATTGCATACGGGTCAAGTTCTTAGTGATTGGTGATTAGAGGTTTGTGAAGATGTCTACTGAGTCAGCTAGTTCTCCATCTATTGTCTCGGGGTCAATTCCCATTCGTATTTCTTCGAGTTCAGGATCTTTGGGTCCATATTATAGCATGACAGGTTTACACAATACCTTGATCAAGTTGAACAGTACTAATTATCCTTCTTGGTCAATGGCTTTTTCAACTTTTATTTACTCCAATCGCCAGTCCAGATGGCTTGAGGAGGAACCACCTGAAGATTTAGCTATCTTAGAAGAATGGAAGGTTGTCGATGTCACTTTACGTGTACTTTTATGGGGAAGTATGGTTGAATCTGTTCGTCATTTGTTCATGGATTGTGCGACAACACGTGAGGTATGGATAAAGTGTTCTTTACTGTATTCTGGATAGAATAATATGAGTCGTGTTTGTGATATGTGGGAGGTTTTATTTGAAGGCAAAATCGGTGATGCTGGGTTAGCAGAATATTATGCTTGATTTGCGTCGTTATATCAGCGTCTTAAGTCTTACTTTCAGCCGGCTACAACGGTAACTCAGATGCAACAACGAGAGGCTGACATGATGACAGTGCTCTTTCTCCACGGCCTTGGTCCAGATCACACTGCACTTTGACAGTAGATTACCTCCCAAAGCACTCTCCCATTCATTGAAGAGGTATATTCTCGAGCTGCGCGTTATACTTCCAGTCCCAAGAATTTAACACTTTCAGATAGTTATTGCTATGGTAGCTCGTGGAGGCCAAGGAACTCGTGGTCGTGTTGGTAGTCGAGGCCATTGGAGTTCTGACAACTCAGACCGTGGTCATGGTCGGGGCTTACAAGGCCAAGGGTTTGTTCATGGTGGTGGAAATAATGCTTCTAGAGGAGCTCGTGGTGGTGGACGAGTGTCGCGACCCTCTAAAAAAAAAATTTTAAATTTTAAAAGGGGTTAACGGATTATTAGGTTAATTAGATTTGACTAACCTAATGCGGACCCTCCCAAGCCCTACCGAATCGCAACTTTGGTTTTTGTTTAAATGATTTTGAAATTTGGAGTCGCCACTAATCGTTCTTGGTAGGTCGATTAGAAACCTAAATAAATTAGCGGGAGAACTAATTTATTCCTGCGAACCAGAGATTATGAGCTCGGGGACTTGGTTACACTAGTTAATTAAAACTAATGCCCTTTCGGTACCTTAATTTCATGGATATCCTAATCCGGCAACTCAGGCTTGGTTTATTCCTAAAGCTCTAGTAGGGTATTCTCTTTTGTGTTTTCACTTTTTAAATAGGATGCATGGATGGTATATATTTTTATTTGTTATATTTTTTTAAGTGTTAAAGATTCCCTGAAGCCGAAAGAGGGAGTGTGTTAACGACTTCTGTGCAGTATTACGACCTACTCATCTTTTGGGTCTGATGATTCAAAAATTAAATTATAGGAAGTATATGACAGTGAATAAACACCTCCAATGGGAGGCCTAGCATTGGCTTGGCTCTTCCCTTTGGGATTTAAGGTACAGGTATTTAAGTTGCAAGTATTTAAACTACTGTAAGTAAAAACCTCCAATGGGAGGCTAAGCATTGGCTTGGCTCTTCCCTTTGGGATTTAAGGTACAGGTATTTAAGTTGCAGGTATATAACTACTGTAAGTAAAAACCTCCAATGGGAGGCTAAGCATTGGCTTGGCTCTTCTCTTTGGGATTTAAGGTACAGGTATTTAAGTTGCAGGTATTTAACTACTGTAAGTAAAAACCTCCAATGGGAGGCTAATCATTGGCTTGGCTCTTCCCTTTGGGATTTAAGGTGCAGGTATTTAACTACTGTAAGTAAAAACCTCCAATGGGAGGCTAAGCATTGGCTTGGCTCTTCCCTTTGGGATTTAAGGTGCAGGTATTTAAGTTGCAGGTATTTAACTACTATAAGTAAAAACCTCCAATGGGAGGCTAAGCATTGGCTTGGCTCTTCCCTTTGGGATTTATGGTGCAGGTATTTAAATTGCGGATGGACTTTGTCTTCTCCATTTTGGGGTATGAATTTTTTAAAATGAAATACAACGAATTGATTCAACAATTTGAAATTTGTGCGCGCTTGAGGACTCCTCCAAGCCGATTTTGTGCTTCCATAGGATTGACCATTGATATAGAGCTGCGGCTTCCTGACATAAAATAGAGTGAAGTGTTAGTATACAAAATATGTGCTAATCTGCACCTAAAACCAGAAGAGTAGAAAGAGTACTTATCTCCCATTTTTTTGGGAGGGATTTCTATAATTGATTTTCGCTCTCTATGTTCCCAATATAGAGAGTTTCTTTTGAATTAAGAGGGACTTTTAGTCACAGATCAGTTGAGAAATCGGTGGACAGCTTAGGAGCTTGTCTGGGCCGATTTTTGCATCTCGACGAGATTTTTGCTGTTGACGTAGAGATATCCTTCTCCTGACATAAAATATGGAAGAAAAAGGAGATGGAGAAAGTGTATACAATTTGTGCTAATTTGCGAGTAAAACCATAAATAAATGAATAAATAAAAACACTTAGCTTGAATTTGTTTGCTCGTTGACGAGGATGAACTCTTGATTTATATTGATCGATGAAGGAATTTGTGATGATAAGCCCTAGCTTTAAACTCCCATCATCTTCAAAATTCTCTCTTTTGGTATTTTCTTTCTCTCAAAATTTTCTTCAATCTCCCAAAACTCTCTCAAACATCCAAAATTTTCTCTCCAAAAAATTCTCCCAAACACTTCAAATTTTCTCTCTCAAGAATCCTTTCTCAAGCTCACTTCTTCCTCCTTTTATAACCTACTCATCTATTTCCCATTCTAATTTTTCCACTAACTCTATCTCCCATTCTAATTTCTCCACTAACTCTTCTTCATTTTCATCTTCCATTCTCCATCTCTATCTCACATTCTAATCTCTCCACTAACTCTTCTTCATCTTCATCTTCCCTTCTCCATATTTATCTCCCATTCTAATTTCTCCACTAACTCTTCTTAATCTCCATCTTCCCTTCTCTATTCTTATCTTCCATTCTAATTTCTCTACTAACTCTTCTTCATCTCCATCTTCCCTTCTCTATTCTTATCTTATTTTCTCCATCCATTCTTCTCCAACTTTTCTTCTTCATCTCCTCTTCTTCATCTTCCCTTCTCTATTCTAATTTATCCACTAACTCTTCTTTTTATTATTTGTAAAATAATCCTTCAAGAGTTAGGTATTTGCACTCTAGTCCTTGAATTTTAAGTATTTACAATTCAGTCCCTGAAAAAAATATATTTCTTTAAGTCCAAATCTCCTCACAATTTTTGACACACCAAAATTTACCACATGTCAAATTTAAGCTCATTTCTTGTCGCTGAAAATAATGCATAATTTAATTAAAGCTCTTTTGCAAAATTAAGTCATTCTGGGTATAATTGGGCCAAGATGAAAATTTAAAATATTATAAGACAATGTCACAACTCATAAAAAGTGAAAGTTAAAAATAAGTTGACTCAAATTAAATTTTTTTAGGCCCGATTCGAGATTATACTCGTGAAGGAACACGTGACTCGAATTGGATTTTTCTGAATTTGCGATGGCCAATATGAAAATAGATTTAAAATAAAAATATTAACTATCTTTGTGTATTTTTTGGCCTCAAATGTTATTTTTCCAAAATTTTCAAATATTTTTGTATTTTTTTTAAAAAAAATTAAAATATATATAATATGAAAAATTATTTTTTGGTCAAAACTCGTTCCCTAGGCTTGGCTAAGGTTCCCAAAGTTGATTTTTCAATTTTATGAATTTTTATGGATTTTCTATTAATTTTCGAAAATAAATAAATAAAAAATACATAAAAATACTGAAAATATGAAAAATCGTTTTTTGGTCAAAATTGGTTCCCTAGGCTTGGCTAAGGTCCCCAAAGTTGATTTTTCAATTTTATGAATTTTTATGAATTTTTTATTACTTTAGCAATAGAAAAAATGATTAAAAATCAGGTGTCAACAACGAGGCAACCGCTTTTGTACTCATTGTCAGCTTCCTGGACATACTGTCGACTATTGTTATGATCTTCATCCTGAACTGCGAGGCCTACATGCCTCTGGACTCCCTCTTCTGGACAGGATATAGTAAACTTGAGTCGTGCAGAATATGATGAGTTAGTCTGAGCCCGACAGAGTGTGAGTGGTGGTGTCACTAGTCCCACCGCTACTTTGGCACAGCATAGTGATCGTACCTATATATTGTCTAGTGCAGCTGCTACTCGTCCTTGAATTATTGACTCATGTGACACTCACCATATGACTGGTGATTCTTATCTTCTTCCGTCTACCTCATCAATTCTCTCTACGTTAGTCACATTAGCAGATTGTTCTCAGTCCAAAGTTACTGGTACAAGTTGTGTATCATTGAGTTCCTCGGTCTCTTTACCTCTTGTTTACCATATTCCACAATTTCCTTACAATTTATTATCTGTTAGTTCTAGTACTCGTGATCTTGATTGCGATATTATCTTTTCTCCATCTTCCTGTGTTCTTCAGGATCGGAAGACTGGACACCGAATAGGTGGTGGGCGTGAGGCTGGTGGATTATACGTCCTGGAACCTAAGATTATCGTTGCTGCTGCTGCTATTCAGAATAAAGCTGCGAATGATTCTTATCGATTACACTGTCGCGTTGGTCATCCATTAGTAGATGTACTTCGACATTTTCCGTTTATGTCTAGGTCAGGTCGTCCATTTAATTGTGAAACGTGTCGGTTGGGTAAACACCATCGTGCGTCTTTTTCTCCTCGTGTTTCGAGTCGTGCTTCCCAATCATTTGAGTTAGTTCACTCTGATGTGTAGGGTCCTAATCGTGAGTCTTCATTTGATTTTCGTTATTTTGTCACATTTATCGATGATTGTACTCGTACAACTTGGTTATATTTAATAAAAGATCGTACTGAAGTTTTTCATTCCTTTCGTCAGTTTTATCATAAAGTTCGTACTCAATATAATTATTCTGTTAAGTGTTTGTGTACGGACAATGCTCGTGAATACTTTGCTTCATCTATCTTCACTCCATTTCTTGAGTCACATGGTATTTTACATCAGAGCTTTTGTGCTCACACCCCACAACAAAATGGAGTTGCTGAACGTAAAAATCGTCATTTGTTGGACATTGCACGTTATCTACTTCTTCACACTCATGTGCCAAAGTCTTTTTGGAGCTATGCTCTTCTTACGACATGTTATCTGATTAATCGTCTTCCATCCTATGTATTGAAAGGAGCTATTCCTTATGCTCTTCTTCATCCTGATCGTCCTTTGTGGTCTATTCGACCTCGTATTTTTGGTTGTTTTTGTTTTGTTCATTCTTTATCTTCTGGATTAGATAAATTGCCACATCGTGCTGAAAAATGTCTACTCGTGGTTTATTCTCATACTTAGAAGGGGTATGTCTGTTATAGTCCTACTCGTCATTGAGAATATGTTTCTGTCGATATGACTTTCTTTGAGGATCAACCTTTTTTTTTTGTAATGTTCAAACTCAAGCACCATTCACCATGGATCTTTTGTCACCTTCTGCACCTATGTCTCTATCAGAGTCACCACCCATTCATTCCAATGATGCTCCCCCAGATCCGAGTCCACCAGCACCAGCATCGATTCCATTTCAAGTTTATACTCGTGGTCCTCGACGTGTTTGGGACAGTAACTCTCCACCAGCTAGCATCCCACCACCGCCTCCAGTCCAAGCTTCCGATCCTCTTTCACCATCACTTGTTTGTTCTCCTATTGCTCATCGTACACGGTCTCGGTATCCTCTTTCTCATTTTGTTTCTTATCATAACTTAAGCCCCTAGATGTCTGTCTTTGTGTTATCCATTGCATCTGTGTTTGTGCCAAGTAGTGTGCAGGAGGCTTTGGCCCATCTAGGTTGGGCTCGTGTTATGGAGGAAGAGATGGCTGCATTACATCATAATCAAACTTGGGAGCTAGTTCCATTGTCGGCTAATAAACAATTGGTGGGTTGTCGCTGGGTCTTTGTCGTCAAACACCATCCATATGGTTCAGTTGAGCGCTTGAAAGCGCGTCTTATGGCAAAATGGTATACTCAAACTTATGGTATTGACTATGATGAGACTTTCTCTCCAGTAGCCAAAATTCCTTCTGTCCGCATTGTTATTTCTTTGGTTGCTCGTTCTCAGTGGACTCTTCATTAGCTTGATGTCAAGAATGCCTTCCTTCATGGTGATCTTCACGAAGAAGTACATATGGAGCAACCACCTGGTTTTGTTGCTCAAGGGAGAAGGTATGTTGGTTGCAAAAAGCTCTATATGGTATTAAGCAATCTCCCCGTGCTTGGTTTGAGCGCTTTAGTGATGCGGTTATTACCTTTGGCATGCATCGTTGCAGTGTGGATCATTCAGTATTTAGTATGTCATCTTCAAAAGGATGCGTTATTCTTGTTGTCTATGTTGATGATATTATTGTTACGGAAAGCGATGTTGAGGGTATACAACGACTTAAGCAGTTTCTACAGAAGAAGTTTAACACTAAAGACTTAGGTCGTCTTCAATACTTTCTTGGCATTGAAGTTGCTTATTCTAATGGGAGTATTGCTCTCTCTCAGCGAAAGTATACTCTTGACACCCTTAAGGAAGCTGGCTTACATGATGCTAAGCCCGGTGACACACCTATGGACCATGGGGGTGAGACTTGATAATGAAAACGGAAAACTTCTTCATGAGCCAGAGAAGTATCGTCGGTTAGTAGGCAAGTTGAATTATCTTACCATTACTCGTCCAGATATTTCATTTGCTGTTAGTGTGGTGAGTCAATTTATGAGCTCTCCTCGTACTACTCATTGGCAAGTTGCTTTACAAATTGTTCGGTATTTGAAGAAAGCTCCAGGTCAAGGACTTGTGTTCCATAATCAGGGTCATCTTCGTCTAGCCGGTTAATCTAACCCTAAGTCTTTGGAGGTGACAAGATATTCTAATGCAGATTGGGCTGGTTGTCCTATGGATCGTCGGTCTACTTCGGGATATTGTGTTTTCCTTGGTGGTAATATTGTGTCATGGAAAAGTAAGAAGCAGTCTATGATTTCTCGATCTAGTGTAGAAGTTGAATATCGTGCTATGGTTAATGTTACAGGTGAACTTCAATGGGTTCGTATGTTGCTAGCTGAGATTGGACTGCCTATGACTGAATCCTCTGTTCTATGTTGTGACAATCAGTCTGCTATCCATATTGCAAGCAATCCAGTATTCCACGCATATAGAGGTGGATTGTCATTTTGTTCGGGAAAAGGTGAACTGTGGGGACATACAATTGGTACACACGTTTTGAAGAGCAGCTAGCAGATATTTTCACAAAGCCCTTGGCACGTGAACGAGTTTCATATATTTGTCATAAGTTAGGCCTGCTTGATATGCACGCTCTAACTTGAGGGGGAGTGTTGGGTTTATTACTTTAGAATATAAGCAAGTTGGGGTTAATTATGTAATTGTACTAGGCTTATACCTAAGCCTATAAGTACTTGTTTTGTTATCAGAAATAAAATTCAATTTGCTCTTTTATCGCTAACAACATCTATGATAGAAATCGAGGGAAACTTGATCCTCGAGCAAAACGATATGTGTTTGTTTGTTATGCACCTAACCAAAAAGGGTATAAATGCTTTGATCCAATTTCCAAAAAAATGTTTGTCACCATGGATGTCACCTTTTTTGAATTAAAACCTTTTTTTGGAGCTCATCTTCGGGGGGGGGGGGGAAAGAAAGTGCAGATTCGCACAACCCCATCATAGGGTCTTTTCATTTTGCAGAACCTGAAAATCCTAATTCTCTTGCTAAAAATCCTATTCCAGCAATTCCTATACCTGATTTTGAATCATGTTTTTTAGATAATGAAAATTCGAGTCCACCTATTTTGGCATCTCATCCTACTTGTGAGCATAATAGGTGCGAAACTAGTACCAAGAATAGTGAGCTCCCCTCATATTCTCAAGTCTACTCGAAAAGAAATAAGACTCAGAGAAATGGGTCTTCTGCTCCCTTAAGCTGCCATGAGTCTGAACTAGGGCATGACCATAACTCCATACAATCGTCAGGTAATGTTCAAACTCAATTTGTCCAACCCGATCTCAGCAAAAAAAAATGAGTCTACGGATGAACTTGACATACCTATTGCTATCTGAAAAGCAGTAAGGTCTTGTACCAAATATCCTACGTCTCATTATGTGTCATACAAAAATCTCTCACCCAATTTTCGTGCCTTTATCTCAACCTTGTCTTGTGTGGAGATTCCAAAAACTGTGCAGGATGCTCTAGAGGTTCCTGAGTGGAAGGAAGTAATTCTTGAGGAGATGAAAGCTTTAGAAAAAAATAGAACATGGGATATGGTGGATCTACCCAAGGGAAAGTCCACAGTTGGATGCAAGTGGGTATTCACAACCAAGCATAGAGCTGATGGTACCCTTGAAAGGTATAAAGCTCGGTTAGTTGCCAAAGGATTCACTCAAACTTATGGCATTGATTACTTTGAGACTTTCGCTCCAGTTGCAAAATTAAATACTATCAGAGTGCTCCTATCACTTACAGCCAACCTTGACTGGCCTCTACAACAACTAGATGTGAAGAATGCATTTCTGAATGGAGATTTGGAGGAAGAAGTTTACATGGATTCCCCACCGGGCTTTGATAGGAGGTTTGGATCAAAGGTTTGTAGATTGAAGAAGTCTCTATATGGACTAAAACAGTCACCGAGGGCCTGGTTTGAGAAGTTCACTCAGTCTGTAAAGAAACAAGGGTATGTTCAAGGACAAGCTGATCATACTATGTTTGTAAAGCGCTCTCGTGATGGGAAGATTGCAATTCTGATAGATGTGGACGACATCATTCTCATCGGGAATGATATTGCCGAGATGAACAGGTTGAAAAAATGTTTGGCTTCTAAATTTGAGATCAAGGACTTGGGAACTCTAAGGTATTTCTTAGGAATGGAGGTGGCTCGGTCAAAAAAGGGAATAGTAATTTCACAAAGGAAATATGTCTTGGATCTTCTAAAGGAGACTAGAATGAGTGGTTGTAGACCGTCAGAAACTCCAAATAGATCCTAATCAGAAACTTGGAGATGATAAGATGAGGTTTCTATTGATACATCGAGATATCATAAGCTCGTAGGTAAACTGATCTATTTATCATATACTCGACCAGATATTGCCTTTGCTGTGAGTATGGTAAGCTAATTTATGCATTCTCCCTATGAAAAACATCTTGAAGCTGTGTATAGGATCCTAAGATACCTAAAGAGCACACTTGGCAAAGGTCTACTATTCAAAAAGTCGACTCAACAGGAAATTGAAGCATACACTGATGCAGATTAGGCAGTGTCAATTACTGACAGAAGGTCGACTTCAGGATATTGTACATATGTATGAGGGAACTTGGTTACTTAGCGAAGTAAGAAGCAGAATGTGGTGGCACAAAGTAGTGTAGAAGCAGAATACCGAGCAATGGCCCATGGAGTCTGTGAGATGTTGTGGCTAACACGAGTACTAGAAGAACTTCAAGTGCCAGTGAAAATGCCTATGAAGTTGTACTCTGACAACAAGGCTGCAATCAACATTGCACATAATCCAGTGCAACATGATAGAACTAAGCATGTTGAGATTGACAGGCACTTTATCAAGGAGAAGATTGATGCAGGAGCTATTTGTTTGCCATTTGTGCCAACAACACAACAACTAGCCGATATTCTTACTAAGGGACTATTTAGGCCTAACTTCGAGTTTCTCATTAGCAAGTTGGGAATGATAGATATTTACGCACCAACTTGAGGGGGGGCGTCAAAGAATCAAGAGAGATCTTGGGAAATCAGGAGAAAATCTTGGGATATGGTTTTAATTTGTTTCCATTTACTTTTATTTCTGAATGCTCTAAATTAGGAGGTAGATCATTAGAATTAGGTAGTAGGAAATTTTTTCCTTTTCTGTTTTTATTTTCTGCCTATTGTACAGCTATCCTAGACTTTATTTATATGTAATGTTCGCTGTAACAATCATTAGAATAAGAAATAGAAGAAACTACTTTTCTTCTTTGAAATTCTTACACTGTAAATTGGAGATTTGGTGCAATAACAAGAGTCACCATTTGGGCCAAGTTTTGATGGAACTAGAATGCGCAACTCTCACTGCTTGACCAAAGGGCAGTTTGTATTTATGCGTTGCACATTTGGTTAGCCAGATATCTTCATCTTCTCTTGGCAATTACGCATTTCCAGCATACAGCGGGCGATTGATGCAGGATAATATCTTGGTCAGTGCACATAGCAGGGTCATTTTGGTAGTAGGTGAGCAGCTTCACAGGACGGGGCATCGTTCATCTGTGAGTATATTTTATTCTGCATGGGGCTTCATTGACTAGAAAAGGGAAGGCCTTACGCAATCAAGACAAGGAAGACATTCATCTTAAAAGCTTTCCCCATGGTTATTCCATTGGCCTATGACTTGGGAGAAGATTGGATATGCATCTCTTTACCCTCGACGAGGGAGACTCAAAATGAAGAAATCTGCTTGGAGCTTGCGACATTCAGTTGCATTGGCTTATTGTTGTTATGATGACTACTTCGTCTTTTATTGTTTTCACAGAACACGAGACATTTCTTAGATTCCTAGGGATGTCTGAGTTGGTTTTCGATGTGAATGCCTTGGGGGATATTTGATGGGATTCATCAACTTATTACTTTACGACTTCTAAAAAACTATGCTAGTTTTGTGCTATCTTGGCAAAAATCATATACAAATCTACAGGGAAAAATATCAATAAAGTTCTAAATATATTGCATTGATGCTAATTTACTATTAAATCTTAAGGGTGAGCAAGTTGGACTGACCAAATCGGGAATCGCCTGAATAGGACTAGACTGATGGTCTATTTCTGGTTCTAGTGGGCGGTAGTCCCGGTTCTCGATTCTAGAGGTACTAGACTGAATCAAAAGATTTTATTTATTTTTTAATTTTTTAAACGTAACCCTAAGAGGAAATATCAATTTTCATTCCTTTGCCTTAGTGCTTCTGCTCAGTTCCTCATGTGTTCTTTGATCGAGTAATTATCTGCGCCATCTTCACTACCCCTTTGATGGAGTAATGATATCCTCATACCTTAACACTGGAGAAGAAGGAGAAGATGGAGGCAAGTTATCAACCCCACCATCGTTGCCTTCATTAACACGACCCATCGAACTCTCAACAAGAAGAATGACTCCAAAGCACCCACCCTTTTTTATGCCCTTTACTGTTCGGAGGAACATTGGAGAGGAGAGGATGAATAAGAGGAATTAGCGAGTGATGGACTTTTGTCAGAAGGTAGAGATCACATATTGTTGAGCCTTAGAATCTTTCTCAATTAGGACTTGTTTTGGGAAGATGAGCAGTTCCATAGGATCGCTTAGGAATTGGGTTGGGAATCGATCATCCCTATTAGATCTTTTAATGGTGTTAATTTAGTTATAAATCTTTTAATCTAGAGCCAATTAATTCTTTTAGTTAATTTTGGCTTGATATTGCCGACTGGACACTGGGCGGCCTATGTGGCACGGTTGACACAAACATAGACATTTTTTTAATAATATTTGATTGATTGATTTATTTATTTCTCTTTTTTTGTGATTTCTCCATTGGTGAGGGTGGCCCTCGCCACCACAAGCGAGGCCGACCCTCACGGGGTGACTGCAAACACCAATGAGGATGGCTCTTGTCGCCATAGACAGGGTTGACCCTCATCGAGGCAACGGTGAACACTAGCGAGGCCAACCATTGCCTGGGCGAGGTCAGCCTCGTTAGATTTGGCTAGGTTAACAAGCTTCGTGAGGTTGACCCTCGCCTAGCATCTCTCCCCAGATCTGGAGAGGGCAGCCTCGCCAACCATCAAAGAAATCTGGAAAAAAAGACAAAAAAGAAAGGAAGGAAAAACGAAAGAAAAATAAAAAATTATGAAAATATTATTTAGAAATGCCTACATTAGCACTTATAGTACCATGTAGGCCATCTAGTGTGCATGTCAATATTTGACTAAAATTAATTGGAAGGATTGAATTGACTCTAGGTTAAAAAGTTTAGGACTAAATTAACATAATTAAAAAGTTTATGATTAAATTGATATCAATGCAATAGGTTTAGGACTTTTCTAACACTTTTCTCCAATTCTACATATATATGTCTAAATATTTTGATGGATTTCAAGTGTTTCGTATTCAATAAAAGTCAAGTCGTGGACATCCCAAATTTTGTTTATGGATAAATGTATTGTAAGTCCTAAAACTTGCCTCAAAAATGCAAAAGTGTAACGAAGTTCAATCGAGTTTTAAAACTTTTAAAAAGTGTAATCAAGTTCTAAAACTTATCAATTTGATCCAATCGAGTCCTTTCGTTAATTAAATTTTTTTGAAAATTTTAAGACTTGATTGTACTTTCGTGACGAGCTTTAAGACTTAAATGCACTTTTTGAAAATTTTATGACTTAATCCACTTCTGTGATAATTTTTAGGGCTTCTAGTGCACTTATCTCTCTCTCTCACAAGAAAATGAAAGTTTTCAATATGCAAAACTCAACAGCCAAACAGCAAAACGGATTTTTTCTATTATTGTCTTCAGATTTTAAATTTTTTTTCCCTTTCTTTCAGCGGTATGATCTGTGGGTACAGCTTCATTTTTCCTGCTGGTGCATCAAATATCGAGTGACAGATGCAACATGTTTGGAAGGCACCTTAGGAGTTCAATTCATTGTGGTTGGCTTTGCGCCTCCTTGCTAAAGATCCTTAACAAGCAACGGAAAATTGCTCCCAAAATCCTAAATCTTATAGATGTAATCAACCCTTTAAAATTTTCAGTTTTAATTAAAATTCTGATCTTTGTATAAAAGTGCAATGGACTTGTATACTTCTCATTTCGGGTGGCAAGTCTTGAACTTACGATGAAAAATGCAATTTATTGAGGGTATGCAGGTAATTTTCTATGGCCACATAGACTTTAGCATTTTTCAAAAGAACTTTATTATGAAATTTTTAGATTTTGTTGCATTAATCATAAGGTTTAGGTCTTAATTATATTTTGCATATAAGGCATAGTTTTCCGGTGCACTTTACACTATTCTAGTTTTCCTATTTCCTTGACAATTTGATTGTGTCCAATCCAATGCTTTGTTTTTCTTAGCTTTTCTTTTTCCTTTCTTCGTCAATAATCGACTTTCTCGACTTCAAAGTTAGCACAAGATCAATTAAGATTATTAATAATATATCCCATACTGTCAGTTAATAGGGTTTTACACGTCCTTATGTTCATATGATGTCAGTTCATATATATTAACTCAAGCTTTTAGTTGGGCTTCCGAATATGTTATCGAAGTTAGGCTTCATCCCAGTGTTATTTCGCGTGTGAAGCTCTCTATTCCTCAATTTACATGCCGTTACTAGATTTGCCCGTGAAATGGGGCTGTAAGAATTCTCACGTGCTGTGCTCAGTCCGACTTGGTTCGCCAATAAGCGTATGAACCACATACCCTAACTGGCTGACCCTGAAAGAAGTTGATGTCGTTACCAGATCATATATGTCAAGCATCTCCTTCACTTCGTCAAGAGGGGTCCTGCAGCGGCAGATCACCGGTCGGTGGTGGTTCAATGCCAAGGTTAGTCCATGATAGCGGGTCGGCCATGGAGGGCGGGCGACGGCCATTGATCTACTACAGGTATTCTAGTGGCTAAGCAATTTTCTTTATGGGAAGAAGACGCTATCTCCCAATTAGTGTAGATTGGAGGTTCTCATTATGTCTAAAACCTCAATCTTCATCTGCTTAGTCGGTGACGCGACATCTTTGACCCTGAATCGAGGGAGCTACTTGAGAGAAGGATTGTCAAATCAATTGGGTTTTAGAAAGGTCTCCTCTCAAAACCCGGTTTGAACGATTTTTTTATTCTTAAATTTCATTTATTTTGCAAAAGATGAATAATTTAAAAAATATTTTTCGAAAATAAACACTCCTATCATTTACAAAGATGAATAAACCAAAGAAAATTTCATCATCTACAAAATTGTATGGTTATAAATTGCCATTGTTGATGAAAACATTTTACATTGATTAATATCACTTCAAGAAATACATGATTTTGTTGGGGTTTGCGAGCTATATTCTCCATGGCAGTTAAGGCGGTCACAGCATCCCATAGAGAATCCTAACTAAAAGTTTGTCCATAAGGGAGGGGATTTAAACAATGGGACATCATGCGACAGGAATACAAAAGCAAGGAAACTACACAAATCAAACAGACAAGTCTAATACTCAACTGCACAGTTTCTATAATTCCAGCATTTGGATTGCTAGAATACTGACCAAACTAATCACTTCTCCATCAAAGGCCATTCTTAAGACCACCTCTTTCAATGATAATCGATTGGAAACTACAATTTTAATTTAATTACACAAAAATGAATGCCTGCCGCCCTCCGTCAGTCCATCGACTCCTGCTCCATTCCATCCCCTCTGCTGATGCATCAATTGCCTCCCACGAATCCTAACATTTCTTGAGCTGACAGCGATTCCTTGGACACTATTATTAATGTACAAGATGGACGATGAGGGCACTATGAATCACCAGCTCGTGCAGCACAAAAGATGAATGAGTCTCCAATCCTGTAAGATGATTTTCTTGAATTCTGAATCAAACGCCATTACCACGGGCGGGAATACCGTGCATTTGAAACCATTCGGGCATGCGGAATCTCTCATACAAGACTGGCCGTACATCTCTTTGCAGAGAAAGGTGCTTGAGAAGAGGAAGGAGAACCTCCAAAAGCTTTACATGAAACTAATGTCAGGAATATATTATAAAAAAGCATGGAGTTGGTAGTTTTTTCATCCACAGTGGAAGGATTTAAAGTACCTGATCATCATATGGCTGTCCGGCTGAGAACGGGACACATGGTATTCCATTCAACGGTTGCAGCAAAAAGCTAAATGGGTTGTTGTCCACGATAACTATCCGACGCATATCTTTTGATAAAAAAGATAGATCCTTCACATGTTCCCTATATTCCCTGTGATTCAAGCAGAGTGCAAATATTGTTAATGAATCTGGTCCAAGTCCACCAAGCTAGTAGCCAACGCCAGGCACCCATGGTAAAGGCAAGAATTTGACCTTCTGGTTGATGCACACACGAATTAGATATATAAAACGTATACGTGCTTATCCGATATATTTCTTATCAGTAGGACAAAATGGAAGTATATGAAAGCATCTTCTTGTATGCCAAAAGACATACAAAAAAGATGTCATCCTTCAACATAATTCTTACAAAGGCACCGATGTTTTTAAAAGTGGACCAACATGAAGGTTGGTCATGCCCGCAGTTCGTGATTTAACTGATTCAATGCATTGAACTTCCAATTAAACGAAAAATGTTAACATGGTTTGTGTGATACAATTTATAGCAATAGTAAAGCAATAATGAAAAAGCACGCCCTGTAGAAGTTCCCACATTTGCATCTTGGATAATTAGGTTGAAATCCTGCACACCTCCTATTTTGTAACTAGCTGTATAAACTATAAAGCCTTTTGTGGTATTGAAGAGTTATCCCACATAATCTGAATCCTTCCATGGGCCCTATATACATGTAGTCTCAACCTGCTTAATGGCTTAAGCATTTGGGTCGGAATTTCTAATGGTCAGTAATACAATTAATATGGTGTCAATAGTAAGCAAAGAGAACCTTAGCCAGAGTGGAAGAGTCTCGTGTACTGCTCAAAGAGGGAAAGGGTTTGATTCTCTTTCCTTTCCCATTCCATTTCAATTTTTGCATATTCAAAAACCAAAATGCAGGTCAAAATGTGTTGACCAGTCTGCCTGTTTACTGTTGTTCTGGGTCAAAACCAGTTTTGATCAGTATTTTTCAGAGGAATAGGCTGAAGATGAAGCAGAAGCAGAATTAAGTTTATTACCCATTCCAACCAGGCAAAGCTGCCATTCTGGTCTGCTTCAAAAACATTGACTATACAGATTACTATTATCACCAGTAATACATTTTTACGCAAATTATCCTCTGGAAAAATGGTCACTTCTCAAATTATCATATCATTACCAGTTGATATATATCTCAAGTCAATTCAAGCAAACATGGTTACTACAAAGCTAAAGACCGGCATCCGAATTCTCCAACCCATTTAAAGATTACTCTTTTAATTGCAGATGTACAAAGATCTAGGACATTCAAATAATTCCTTATCAGCCATCTTTTTCCATGAATGCAGTCAAGGCTCCAATGGTTTCTGTAATGAAGACATCTATGCAACCTTTTCCTCCTCTGTAGATCCAAAAGTAATCTTATTTTTGGGGTAAGCCTTGTCATAGAGAAGATATGTGATGAAAACTATGTAATTCTCTCGTCCCAGTTTAGCTGGTCCTACATGACAAAAACAATGTTAACACCTTTACCTCAACTTTTGTAATTCCCCACTACTCCAGTTGAGAGGTTGTCTCATAACACGTCCTAAAGCTACCAAATCTATCCATCAGTCAGTGAATTAAAACTGCTCCAACCTCATTCATTGTGCTTCTAGATCTACCCAGTTACATAAGCCAACTACATCCACTACCGTAATGGGAGTGCTTGGGTTGAAGCAACAGCAAAACTTCTGTCGGTAGCAACATTACGCGTTTCCCTTAGTGCATCCCGCAATGATTCGTATGATCAAGTAATCAGGAGGCACACCGGTGCTGTAAGAGAATGAAGAGAATAATCTCTAGCTCTGAATGAGGACAGAACTTGGATAAAGAGAAAACTTTTTTGGGTGGAAGAGAGAGTGTCTTCCCACCTGATCCTCATCACTTACCCCACTTAGAACCACAATTGGTTTAGGCTCAAAACATTGAAACAGGTTTTCTGACAATAGAAATAGCAAGTTTTAAGTAATTTGCACCAACTCTAATATCTATCAAGTGAGATCTATGATCCACAGGCTAACATAATATGTAACGGCAAACAGCTATAGTGTCTACTAGCCACGACCAAACACAACCTTCAAAAAACCACTATCTTATGAACTTCAAGAGAAAAGTCCATAGACTTCCATGCTAGACGAACTGCTTTTCCAAGTTGGAAGGTAATGTACTGTAAGCTAACAACACATCAAAACTTTAACAGCGTCTTATGATTCTGATCTCACACAGTTTTAGATAGAAACTTACAAAGATGAAGAGACATTGCACATCTGGGCCTAGTTCATACACAAATCCTTCACCTTTTGCAAACTACATCCCATTAAATAAGTGAAAGATTCATTAAACTGTGATATTTGCTTATTTTGTTTTTGCAAGGCAACAACTTGCAGATAACTTTCACTTGTACATAATTTCACAAGTCATACATCAGATTGAGAAAAAAAGAGAGAGGATGAGGTTAGTCCTTAGCCAGAACTGATCTCCTATCCTTCAATGTCTAATTTCAAGTAATTCCTTTGAATGCGATCAATAATCAGCACAAACCATTTGAAATAGAATTTACATTTTCCTAAGCGGGGAAATAATAGGATACAAAGAATATGCTTACGTGCTGATGGTCGAAGGGCGATAAAGACGTTCTCCAATCAGGTTGTCTTTGTCTACTCTGTCAACAAGTGGTCTGGCATAATCTGCAGGGAGCCCAAGTAATTAAGCTAATGGGCAAATTCACAAAAGGATGACAAACAATATGAAATTGATTTTAAAAAAATGGCAATACCTTCAAGACCAGCAGTAAATAAAACGAGGTTCGCAAATTCACCAATCCTTCTCAAGAACTCGTGCAAACCAGGGCGTTCAAATACTGTTACGTAGTTCACTTTTGGTTTCCCATCACATTCCTTTAACAAGGAAGTAAGACATTAATGACATGCTCAAAAGATTCCTATCACAATCCTTTAATAACCAGGTACCTCATTAAATGCATGCTCAAAAGAATTGGATCATGAGAGAGAGAGAGAGAGAGGGAGACCTTGTCAGAAGATACACATTCCAACTCAAACCACTTCAATCCAGCTTCTATTGCTTGAGCACGGATAATCTCAGGCAAGCTAGACGTTTCATATGCACACACTAGAGTCTCATCTAAGTCGAGAACGATCTGCATGTAGTTGAAGACGTATTTAACCAATCATTCTCACGAAGTAATTAATTTATATTTAATCAAGTGAAGATGTGTTAAACCATACTCCGACTGGAGATCAGCAAGAAATGCAGTACATATCCTGACATCATCTCTCGAAAGCGTAACTTTTGATTATAGAGAGGGTTCAATCCAATGATTGGTACTTCCATAACAAAATGAAAAGCAACAAAGCAGGAATTGTGATGTCAGTGAGGTTCACAAAAAACCCATTAGCAGACTATCACAACATAACACATCCTGCATCGGGCGTTACGAGTGAGAAGCAAACATTTAAAACTCTAAAAACCCGTCAGCGAAGATTTAGAAAGGAAGTTGAATTGAGATCTTCCGCTGTCAATTTAAAGCTCCTTAATTCAGTCAACCGATAACTAAGTGGCTTCAAAATCTTCTGAACTAATCAAAACTGAAGTAGGAATAACTCAAAAAAGAGGGGGAAAAAAGGCCCAACAGCCATCAATACTTGCAGTACTCGCTGACAACAACTAAGCCAGAATCCATCCGACGCCAGAATCGGCCTAAAAAGAGAGAAATGGAGAAAAACACGAACGCAAAAGAAGAAGAAGGGGAGTACCGTGAGCTTCTCAACGGCGACGAGATCATCGCCGGCGACGCCGCCGTCGCTGTCGGAGCCGGCGTGCTCGGGAGGGCAGGAATCCTGGAGAGGAATCTCGACGACGGACAAGGGCCTGAACGGCGGAGAACAAGACGGCGGCGGCGGCGGCGAGGGGGAAGGAGCGTAGAGGAAGGATTGGCGGAGGCCGATGTAGGAGAGGAACTGGGCGAGTGAAGGGGTGCCGCGCAGGATCTGCAGGAAGATTTGGAGGAAGAAGGCGAGCCAGTCGAGGAGGCCCCTCCACACCTGCATCGACCGAGGCACGTACATCTCCGACGACGCCGGGTGGCCGTGGCCGCTCTCCGGTCGCCCCATGGGAGCACGAGCTTCGAACCTTGACCGATCCTGCACTGTGGATTCCGTGGGAGAGCCTCCCTTCCTCGACAAAGTCTTGCTTTTCTACTGCTTCGTTTTCCGTTCCCTTGCTGTCCACCCAGAGAGACAGAGTGTGAGGGGGAAGAGAGAGAGAGAATATTTTGATTATCTTATTTCTTTTTAATCCTTTTAAATGATTTTATGAATTTTCTAAATGAATTTATGATTAGGGTACGGCTCCTCTCCTAACCTCGGACCAAAGCTTCTCCCGAACTACCCGAGCTTGCGAGAACGATTGCCGGTTCTCGACCGGCCATCGTATCGAGGCAAACTGGCCCGTCACCGACGGTCAAACGCGACGCCTCTCGAGCACACAAGAGGCGAAATCCCATCCGAATCCGACCATCCGAATGCATGGAGGGGGAGGTAGCTGAACTAGCCACGCCATGCATCGTGACGGGGAAGAGAGGGGCTTATACGGGTGCGTTTTAGCAAAACTAATGATCCGTCAAAACGTTTCCAAACTTTTTCCAATTTTCTATTTGGGAATTAAAAATTTTATGCACTTTTTGTATTTTCTTTTTTGCATTTTCATTTTTAATGATTTTTTTTATTCACTTGTGGGTCCCTCTCCAATTTACCTTGCAATTTGTCTAAGGAATCTCTAAACCAAACCCGACCTCATTGCCTTGATAAACTCCATTTTTTGGTAAAAGCTAAAACCCATTTTTGGGGTCCATTGTCCCACATATATATATCGTAATTAATTCCGACCTTGCTTGTTTAGTTCGTTGCAATCAAGATCTCTAGCTTGTTTAGTTCATGCAATCGGATCTTTTAGGAGGCGTTTGGCGATTTTTCTTATTTCGTGGATCCGACTTGACCAAATTATGTGGCGGGAATCGAAACCGAGATGATGCTCCATGCCAATAATGTGAACTAAGGGATGGAGAGAATGGGACACATTCAAACTTGCGCACCCCTACCATTAGTGAGTAACGGATGGGCTTAGCTTCTGCGAAGTCCGGCCCTTATCATTTGATGCTCGGCACCACGATGTGAGGTCGACTAGGCTCTCTCCTGTCAGTGGCGAGATGCTGCCACCATCGACATGAAGAGAGCCGGGCCTTGCCCAAATTCGCATGAGGGTCGCAAAGGTGGGCTTACTATCACCAAATCTTGTCGAGTGGTACTTGGTTACAAGAAATTGACGGTGAATAACGACATGAATTTGTTTGTATAATCCTAATAAGTCAAAAATTTCGATCGCACCACAAAAAAATTTGAGGACCTCATGGCACATTTAATAATAATTAGAGCTAAAAGTGCGCTTGAACACACTCAAAACACTTCATCTCTTTTTTTCAAAATGTGTGTAAACCCTAGTTAATGTTCCTTTCTCCGGTTATTTTCCCTTTTATCTCATAATACCTGACCATCCACAGTAGTGACATGCAATGTGGATAAACCGGTAATATGATGTTTGAACTCTTCTCTTATTTCCGTTCTAATACATAAACTTTAATATATTTCAACTATGTACTTAGAGCTTTATTTTAGATGAGCAGTGTACCAATTAATTATTTTTTACCATAACGCGAAACTTGTCAAAACACTTATAATTTACTGTCTTTTCTCGATATTATGTGTAATCAGTGCATTAAAAAATTAAACATTCCCTAATTAAGTATGGTTAATCGGTGCCTCCAAAGCCCTCAATAACAAGACCCTTACAATTTTTCTTGATCTTCATTAAGTTGTTTTCTTGAGCTTTTGTTTTTGCTTTCTCTTTCTAGGTTGGTTCTTGATCAATAATCTGCAAAAATCAATTAGTAGTTTTTATTCCGTGTTTAATCGGTGAGAGTTGAGATCACATACTTTGATCTTTGAACTCCCCTTTTGAAATTGACATGGAACATACCGACATATGTTTTTTTTTTAAAGGCAGCACGATACACGATCAACTAGAAAGAAAATATTCCACGTTACATGTACATGTCGCGACCTAAAATTCATTTTTAGGTTAAAGGATTACCAGATTAATTAATTAAATTAACTAACCTAGTTCGAGCTCTCCCAAACTCTACCAAATCGCGACTTTGATTTTTTTTTCACATGATTTTAGAATTTGGAGTCGCCACTAATCATTTTTGGTAGGTTGTTTAGAAACCTAAGTAACCTAGCGGGAGAACTAAATTACTCCTGCAAACCAGAGATTATGAGTTCAGGGACTTAGTTACACTAGTTAATTAAAACTAATGCCATTTCGGTACCTTAATTCCATGGATATCCTATTTTGGCAACTCTCACTTGATTTATTCCTAAGACCCTGGTAAGGTGTTCTTTTTATGTTTTCACTTTAAAATGAAATGCATAAAGGGTATGAACGCAAACGTTGACATACAAATACGACACACAAATACGGACATACGAATATGATATACGAATACGTAGATATGCGAATACGAATACGTGCGTGACGTGCGAATGACATACGTACATGACATGCGAACGACATACGTACGTGACATGTGTATGAATATGATATGCATACGAGATAGACGAATACATATACGTGCGTTACATGCGAAGGACATACGTACGTGGACATGCGAATGATATGCGTACGTGACATGCGTATGAATACAACATGCATGCGGGGATAGACGAATACGAATACGTATGTGACATGCGTATGAAGACGCACGAATACGATATGTAACATGCATACATACACCATACAAATACGTGACATATATATGTGACATGCATAGTGATATGTGTATGTAAATACGTACATTTCGATTTTGCCCATAAAGGGCAAAGTCGTCATTTTGAAAAGATAGGATAAAACCCTCATTTTTGAAAAAGAGGGGATAAAACCCTTATTTTGAAATTTTTGATTTTTCTGAATGAATATGCATGGGTTAATAACATACCATAACAGACAAATGTGGATTTGCAAACGTCGCGTACGTGACGTGCATACGAGAACAAACAAATACGATATGTCTATACGAACATACGGATAACATAACAAACATACATGAGACATACTACATGAGATGCACATGAATGGCATTTTTTGTATTTTCAGATTTTCCATTTTTTTTTTGGTTTTTTGGATTTTCTACATTTTGTTTTGTATTTTGGATGTATTATAAAAGAATGCAAAATCACCCAAAGCAAATGAAGATGTGAAGAGAGAGCAGGTAAAGTAAAACTACCCTAAGGACAGTGAAAATAAAACCCGCAACTCGTCGGGTGAATAATTACAGACCAATTAAATAAAACCCGAGACATGATCGGGAATACAACAAAAATGGACCGGAATGGACATCGGTCAAACACCCGTCGCCAAGCCTCGTGGGTCGAGAGTACAACAAAACGGACCGGAATGGACATCGGTCATCCTCCAGTCTTCAAAGCATCGGGCCGAAAGCCAAATGAAAATAATGAACTTATCCAATCGGACATGCACAATCACCAATGAGTTAAGACAATTCAAAAACTCAAAGAGAGTTTAACACGTGCTGATTAAACTTCATTGAGACCATTTTTTACATTTTCCAATGCATTAACACAAAAAATACGAATTAAATCATACTGTCCATGAACATTCTTAGGGAGAAAGCAGTAACCATAAAATACAAAAGAAATAATGAAATGTATGTAAAAATTCTGAGATTTTTTATGTGGATGGGAAAATGTGTCTTTGACAACTTTCATGTTTTACATTCTTATTGAAGAGACACTCATTTTCGTGTAGAAAATGGTCTTTCATGAGAGCTCAGCAGCAAACAAACAAATTTCACAGAACAGACATATTTCAGGATTAAGCTTAAATGGACACTCAAATCTCAAAATTAATGCACCAAACTTTCCAGTCTACTAAACAAGACCCCAATGAACAACTTTCATTTTTTGTGAAGTTTCAAAAGAAGACTATAAACATAAGATAACTACAAATCAATATGACCACGCACAGAAAAACACTCAGACTCAAGGACGCCAACAGAATTGCATGATTTCATTAAATGCATTAAAAATACGAAACGTGCATGAATATTTTTGTATTTTTATATGTTATGCATTAAGATCTTATGAACAAATGTCATGAAGAGGTCTTTATGAAACAAAGTCTAGAATAACCCATGGAAAATCATTTAGCGTGAAAGGTCAGATCAGAAAAATTCCATCTCACGTTCTGATCACCATATTTCCAGATTTCTGCTTTTAATTTCGGGACCCTTTTGACATAGCAAACGACGTCAATTTTCGTTCCATAATATATCAAATCGAAGATCTCGAAGTCATCTACGAATGTTCAGTACATTTATTTCCGAGATTTCGTCATCTAAACACGAAAAATTGAGTTACCAGATAATTGCACATGCTGATGCGCCTAGAGCTCGTTGGAGATGAATCCGTCGCGTCGCCAAAGCTTGTTCCACGGCGGCGAATTTTTCTCTCTCAAAATTTTTTCTCTTGAAATCTCTCCAAAAAAATTTTTTTCTCCAGTTTTTCTTCAATCTCCCAAAACTCTCTCAAACATCCAAAATTTTCTCTCCAAAAAAATTCCTCCCTCAAGCTCACTTCCTCCTCCTTTTAAAAACCACTCATCTATCTCCCATTCTAATTTTTCCATTAACTCTATCTCCCATTCTAATTTCTCCACTAACTCTTCTTCATTTTCATCTTCCCTTCTCCATCTCTATCTCACATTCTAATTTCTCCACTAACTCTTCTTCATATTCATCTTCCCTTCTCCATATCTATCTCCCATTCTACTAACTCTTCTTCATCTCCATCTTCCCTTCTCTATTCTCATCTTATTTTCTTTATCTTATCTTCTCCATCTCCTCTTCTCCATCTTCCCTTCTCTATTCTAATTTTTTCCACTAACTCTTCTTTTTGTTATTTACAAAATAATCCCTCAAGTATTAGGTATTTGCACTCTAGTCCATGAGATTTTAAGTATTTGTAATTCAGTCCCTGGAGAAATATTTCTTTAAGTCCAAATCTCCTCACAATTTTCGACACACCTATCGCATGTTGAATTTAAGCTCATTTCTTGCTATTGAAAATAATGCAAAATTTAATTAAAGCCCTGTTTGTAAAATTGAGTCATTCTGGGTATAATTGGGCCAAGATGAAAATTTGGAATATTAAAGAACAATGTCACAACTCCTAAAAGTGAAAAATGAAAATAAATTGACTCAAATTGAATTTTTTTAGGCCCGATTCGAGATTATGCTCGTTAAGGAATACACGACCTCGAATTGGATTTTTTAAATTTGCGATGGCCAACATGAAAAGGGATTTAAAGGAAAAATATTGACTATTTTTATGTATTTTTGTGGCCTCAAATGCTATTATTTATTAAATATTTTCCTAATTTCTAAAAATTATATTTAAAACAATACAAAAAATATGAAAAATTATTTTTTTACTCAAAAATGGTTGCCTAAGCTTGGCCAAGGCTTCAAAAGTTGATTTTGCAATTTTCTCATTTTTATAGATTTTCTATCAATTTTAGAAAATAAAAATACCGAAAAATACTGAAAATATGGAAAATCATTTTTTGGTCAAAATTGGTTCCCTAGGCTTGGCAAAGGTCTCCAAAGTTAATTTTTTCAAATTTATGAATTTTTATGGATTTTCTATTAATTTTAAAAAAGAAGAAAAGAAAAGGTGATTGAAAATCAGGTGTCAACAGCTGCCCCTCTTTGAAAGGAAGCTCGGTAGAGGTTTATTTCAAAGACGAGACGACACCTGAATCCTAATCGACTCAACACAATGAAATAAAAAGAGTCATGACATTCGATCTCCAATACCCCTTTTAGCAAATTTCGATCCAAACCCGGTTTGAGGAGGCTTTCATGCGATGAGGGAGAGACAAAGATGAGAATTTACCTGGCACTTACCTGCTCGTTGTATGGCGGTTGCCTGACATGAGTGCTCTGCTGAAAATGAGATGAGAACCTAAGGATTCGTTATAAGAAAACCTTAGGGTAGTGGAACTTGGACCCGTATGGTAGGTCACCCCATAGTAGATTCCTAATAAAAGGATTCTACTGATTAAAATCGGATTGAATTTTGACCCGTATGGTGGGTCACCCCATGGTAGATTCCTAGTGAAAGGATTCTACTGATTAAATTAAGATTTGACCTGTATGGTAGGTCACCCCATGGAAATGCCTGTAAGAAGGACTTTGGTGCCTGTAAGAAGGACTTTGGTGCCTGTAGAAAGGACTTTGTTTTGCCTATAAAAAGGACTTTGGTGTGCCTGTAGAAAGGACTTTTGGTTGCCTATAGAAAGGACTTGGTGCCTGTAAGAAGGACTTTTGTGTGCCTGTAGAAAGGACTTGGTGCCTGTAAAAAGGACTTGATGCCTGTAAGAAGGACTTGTGCCTGTAAAAAGGACTTTGATGCCTGTAAAAAGGACGTGGTATGCCTGTAAAAAGGACTTGATTTGCTTGTAAGAAGGACTTGGTTTCCTGTAGAAAGGACTTGGTCGCCTGTAGAAAGGACTTTGGTTGCCTGTAAAAAGGACTTTTGATTGCCTGTAGAAAGGACTTGCTCGCTTGTAGAAAGGACTTTGGTCGCCTGTAAAAAGGACTTTGGAAATGGACCGTTCCGTATTGGGGTTTCCAATGGAAGGGCTGCGGAGATAATATACCCTAGATTTCACCTTTTTTGGGTAGACTGAAGAGGTATTGATTGAGAAAATGATTTTTGGGTATATCTGGGATCTAAGGAGATCAAGAATCCTGCAGACGCTCTAACCCAATTTAACTTACCATAAAGGGTGCCATTGTGGGATCTGGGGAAACCAGGAATCTTGCAGACGCTCAAACCCGATTTAACTTACCTTGAAGGGTGTCATTCTGGGATTTAGGGAGACCAGGAATCCTCAAAATCCGACTTAACTTACCTTGAAGGGTGCCATTCTGGGATTTGGGGAAACCAAAAATCCTGCAGACGCTCAAATCCAATTTGACTTATCATGAAGGGTGCCATTCTGGGATCTGGGGAAACCAAAAATCCTGCAGAAGCTCAAACCTAATTTTTGTTGTCCCATCACTTTAGGAATAAACCGATGAGGCAAAGATCAAGAACACGAGAGTTGGTCAATCATGATTTGATAAAGCTTGAGAACACGAGATTGTATCAATCGTGAGCTGATGAAGACTTCATGAGAGTATGTTGATCATGAGTTGCAAGGGTTCAGAAGACTTACCTGGATCTTCTGAGTTAATGATCGAGGCATAGACAGACCAATTGTATCGTGTCTGCTTGCTCACTGAATGACCTTATGTGCTGCAATGGATTTGAGCACCCAGACAATCATCAGAATTGAAAGATTCAGGTTAAAGATATACTCACCTGAAAATGCTTGGCGAGCATTAGCCAACAGGGCTTGTTTGTTTAATAGCCTCTGGATGAATTTCGAGACCTCGGAGAGTAACTCGACTATTAGGAATGCACTACTTGTCAGACAGTGTCAGAGGTAACATGTGCAAGCATTTTTATCAATGAGTTCATCGGTTCATGCAAAACCATTCAGTTGAGTTTGCAATGATTAAAACCATATGTGTATGCTCATAATATGGATCATGCATGACTATTCTATCGAGTTTGCATTTCCAATTCTATCCAGGGAGGTTATCATGTCATGAATACCTCGAATTGAACCTGAATGGGGACTTCAGTCCGAAAGGGCTTTCTCTCACTCTCGAGAAACGCTATTTATCCGGATTGCAGGATTTGAAAAGAAAGCACTCAACCTTACCATCATCGCATTCAGCGAGGGTCTGAGTAATCTCGCAATTGATACGATCAAGCCGATCTAGAGGTCTTGATTAGGACCGTAATGTGGGCTGGGTCAAAGGCTTATCAAAGGAGACTCATTTCGAGTTAGGGCCATTGACAAAAAAAGGTCTTCATCATCTGCTCCGGGTTTACAAGTCAAGAACCCTGCAAAATGAGAGAGAAATAATCTTGCTCAAACTTCTTCGAGCGATTCTTAAAGTCATTCAACTCTTACATTAATTTAGGTGCCCTAATCAGAAGAGACTTTCAAGGGTCGTAACGTAGGTCGGGATTTGGGTCTGAGAAACGAAGGGCTCGTTTTGGCTCAGCAAAATATATGAGAAGGGCTTGGTGTTGGTGATCATTGCAGTCTTGTCACCGATCTTTGACCTTCCTGAATTTGTCTTTAATGAATACCATCATTGGCTGAGGGGTGGTAGTTCTTTTACACTTTGCAAACTGACTTCTTTGGGGATCCTTTTTCGGGAATTCTCAAAATGTATGTTCGAAGTCAGAAGTTCATTACAGATATATGGGCATTGGCCTTGCTTTTGATAGGCACTTTGCTCTTTCTGCCCGAGATTCTTTGGAGTAGCCTTTGCTTTTCTTACTCCCGACTCCCTTTTGTTTGGAAGCAGGCCCATTTTCTTTAGGCTACACTTGTCTCTCTCTTTTTTTTTTGTTTAATAATCTTGTGATTTTGAATTTTAGCAACAAGATGATTTTCAACAAATGATACTAGACATTACATGAAAGTCTAGCATATGAAATGGGCTGATTCGAGAATTCTCTATTGGCCCAATTTCTTCAATTCTGCTCTTTTGGGGGAAGGTGTCGTCGTTACCTTGAAATGAGCAAGGATCACCAACATGGGCTTGAGAAATGAATTTGCAGGCTCAATTGGGTTATGCAAAGGATGAGTGTGTAGGATAGAGAAAATAAATGCTCTTCGTCATCCTAAAGCACTTGAATTAAAATTCGAGTATCATGCAAAGAAACACTCGAAGATTGATGTTAGTCCAAGCAAGAGAATTTCTAACCATTTATCTCCTGATATTGTTGGAATTACCTCTGTTTTGCCCCAGTGCGGGGTGGTTCTTGACAGGGTCATGAAATGAAATCACCGTTTAAATGGGTTGTCAATGGTTGCCTGAAGTGTTTGGAATGGAGAATGAATGCCTCCTTCACTGCGACTATCGTATCTTTTGCGAGAAAACCCATTGCCTTGGAGAATGCGGAATCTGTCTACCGCTCAACTGACTGTGGATTAAATATAGGACGTATGTGGAAATGGCTTGCCTTTCATCGTCCTGTCATGCCCCATTCTGTACATTCGATGCATCGTGTACAGTTTATACCCCCAGTCAAAATTGACAAATTGAACATGCAGAATAGTCATGCATAAATCATGGAATGTGTAAACATCATGCAAATATGGCAATACAATGTACAAGTATGGAAATTGCCCCTGGCTGTGTGGGCGGATCAAACACGTTGGGGGCCTATTCCCCGAGTCGAGGAGTAGCTTGTTTCTGGTTTTGCCTCTTTTCGATCTAGGGTTCGCCATTGATTTCCCTTATTTCATCAGACGGATCGCATCAGGCGATCATAACTTGGCCCCTTTGGGCTGTTTTCTTTGAAGTATCATGCGTTAGTTTAACATTTCCTGTAACAAGGAAGGAGACCTGTTAGCCAGTATCAGAAATGATGAACTGGATACGATACTGAGTTACCCTTGAGTGCTTCGCGCAATTCCTTTACCAGTTTTACCACTCGGGATTTTCTCCGTGGGTATGTCAAGTTAGACATTTCCTGTCAAACAATGGAGAAGAAGACGTATTAGTTAGTATTAGAAATGATGTATTGGATACGATACTGGTTTACCCTTCATCTTGAATGTTTTGCGTGACGCCTTTATCAAGTTCACTGGATTGAGTTTCCCTTGGCTTTCGCTGGACACTTCAACGTTAAGCTAAGATCGTAACAAAATACTGACCTTGGTATTGCTCGTCGAGTATTCATGTTTCTTTTTGCAAAAAGAAATGCGAGAAAAAGTTGTTTTATTTATTTACAATACTTACAACATTTCCATCCTCGAGGATCGAACGCGGGACGTCTCGGACCACTGTCATTCCCCATGCCATCTGGTCCACAAGACCGCAGGCGCTCATGGAGGTTCCTTTTAAGAGTCAATCCTTGAGATGACATGGTGTTGTTGTATTGTACTAGGTAATTCCAGGTCACTGTATTTTTCGGGGCGGTTTACAAACCCTGTTAAAAATGGAATAAAATAATTCAGAACACGAGACGAGTATGAGCAAATTAGAACGATATAGAATTACCCTTCTTTGAGATTGTTTGGGTCTTTCGTTCACATATTCCTCATTTGAAGCCGTCCATTCTGTGGCGATGTCCATGAATCTATTTGCCCAAAGTTTTGATTAATCGGGGAATTTCGTTTTTGGGTCAATTTGCAAATTCCTGTAAACAGAAGGGATCTAATTTAGAATCGGGACAATTTGAGGGTAAATTGAAACGATACTGCTTTACCCTTCTAGTTCGCGCGACTTTTTACTCACAATAAATTCACTACGAGTTTGGTGTGGTAGCAGACTCGAGCATTTAATACGAGAACAGGAAATTGCTGCTTCTTGCTTTTGTGTTCATTCTGAACATCAATAAAAGTAGAAAACATCACATGCAAGGAAATGAAGCGTCTGCATTCGTTCGAGATCGATTTTGCTCCCTCAGCAGGCTCTCTCATGATCAGCTGGCTTCATTCTGGACCAGATATGCATCGGCTATGTTGAAGGACCCGTGATCTCAGCTTCGAAATACAGACTCCCTGTGCATATTACAGTCCCCGTGCTTCATTAACATTAAACTGGTTGATCATGGCGGTGAGTTCATCGTCAATGCCGCTTGCCTGGTGGTGATACATCTCCCCTTCCCCGGGAGGTATTGATGCTGATCCAGTAGCATTAGTCTTTTTGTACCCTGCTCCAATAGAACTCGATTCTGTTATAAACTGGTCTAACTCGCTTCTCAAACACGCATTTTCAATCCTCAGATCATGCATTTCATCGAAGGCGAGGAGGAGGCTGTTGCAGTTAGGGCAGGTGGCGGAGTCAAAAGCCTCTTTATACATCTTGTTTTCCGCTCGGAGGTTTTCATTTTCAACTCTTAGAAACTCGGCTTCGTTGTGCTTGTTGACACCTGATCTTTAATCATTTTTTCTATTGCTAAAGTAATAAAAAATCCATAAAAATTCATAAAATTGAAAAATCAACTTTGGGGACCTTAGCCAAGCCTAGGGAACCAATTTTGACCAAAAAACGATTTTTCATATTTTCAGTATTTTTACGTATTTTTTTATTTATTTATTTTCAAAAATTAATAGAAAATCCATAAAAATTCATAAAATTGAAAAATCAACTTTGGGAACCTTAGCCAAGCCTAGGGAACGAATTTTGACCAAAAAATAATTTTTCATATTATATATATTTTAATTTTTTTTTAAAAAAATACAAAAATATTTGAAAATTTTGAAAAAATAACATTTGAGGCCAAAAAATACACAAAGATAGTTAATATTTTTATTTTAAATCTATTTTCATATTGGCCATCGTAAATTCAGAAAAATCCAATTCGAGTCACGTGTTCCTTCACGAGTATAATCTCGAATCGGGCCTAAAAAAAATTAATTTGAGTCAACTTATTTTTAACTTTCACTTTTTATGAGTTGTGACATTGTCTTCTAATATTTTAAATTTTCATCTTGGCCCAATTATACCCAGATGACTTAATTTTGCAAAAGGGCTTTAATTAAATTATGCATTATTTTCAGCGACAAGAAATGAGCTTAAATTTGACATGTGGTAAATTTTGGTGTGTCAAAAATTGTGAGGAGATTTGGACTTAAAGAAATATATTTTTTCAGGGACTGAATTGTAAATACTTAAAATTCAAGGACTAAAGTGCAAATACCTAACTCTTGAAGGATTATTTTACAAATAATAAAAAGAAAAGTTAGTGGATAAATTAGAATAGAGAAGGGAAGATGAAGAAGAGGAGATGAAGAAGAGAAGTTGGAGAAGAATGGATGGAGAAAATAAGATAAGAATAGAGAAGGGAAGATGGAGATGAAGAAGAGTTAGTAGAGAAATTAGAATGGAAGATAAGAATAGAGAAGGGAAGATGGAGATTAAGAAGAGTTAGTAGAGAAATTAGAATGGGAGATAAATATGGAGAAGGGAAGATGAAGATGAAGAAGAGTTAGTGGAGAGATTAGAATGTGAGATAGAGATGGAGAATGGAAGATGAAAATGAAGAAAAGTTAGTGGAGAAATTAGAATGGGAGATAGAGTTAGTGGAAAAATTAGAATGGGAGATAGATGAGTAGGTTATAAAAGGAGAAAGAAGTGAGCTTGAGAAAGGATTCTTGGGAGAGAAAATTTGAAGTGTTTGGGAGGATTTTTTTTGGAGAGAAAATTTTGGATGTTTGAGAGAGTTTTGGGAGATTGAAGAAAAATTTGAGAGAAAGAAAATACCAAAAGAGAGAGAATTTTGAAGATGATGGGAGTTCAAAGCTAGGGATTATCATCACAAATTCCTTCATTGATCAATATAAATCAAGAGTTCATCCTCGTCAACGAGCAAGCGAATTCGAGCTAAGTGTTTTTATTTATTCATTTATTTATGGTTTTACTTGCAAATTAGCACAAATTGTATACACTTTCTCCATCTCCTCTTTTTTTTCCATATTTTATGTCAGGAGAAGGATATCTCTACGTCAACAGCAAAAATCTCGTAGATATGCAAAAATCGGCCCAGACAAGCTCCTAAGCTGTCCACCGATTTCTCAACTGATCTGTGACTAAAGGTCCCTCTTAATTCAAAAGAAACTCTCTATATTGGGAACATAGAGAGCGAAAATCAATTATAGAAATCCCTCCCAAAAAAATGGGAGATAAGTACTCTTTCCACTCTTCTGGTTTTAGGTGCAGATTAGCACATATTTTGTATACTGACATTTCACTCTATTTTATGTCAGGAAGCCGCAGCTTTATATCAATGGTCAACCCTATGGAAGCACAAAATCGGCTTGGAGGAGTCCTCAAGCGCGCACAAATTTCAAATTGTTAAATCAATTCGTTGTATTTTATTTTAAAGAATTCATACCCCAGAATGGAGAGGACAAAGTCCATCCGCAATTTAAATACCTGCACCATAAATCCCAAAGGGAAGAGCCAAGCCAATGCTTAGCCTCCCATTGGAGGTTTTTACTTACAGTAGTTAAATACCTGCAACTTAAATACCTGCACCATAAATCCCAAAGGGAAGAGCCAAGCCAATGCTTAGCCTCCCATTGGAGGTTTTTACTTACAGTAGTTAAATACCTGCAACTTAAATACATGTACCTTAAATCCCAAAGGGAAGAGCCAAGCCAATGCTTAGCCTCCCATTGGAGGTTTTTACTTACAGTAGTTAAATACCTGCAACTTAAATACCTATACCTTAAATCCCAAAGGGAAGAGCCAAGCCAATGCTTAGCCTCCCATTGGAGGTTTTTACTTACAGTAGTTAAATACTTGCAACTTAAATACATGTACCTTAAATCCCAAAGGGAAGAGCCAAGCCAATGCTTAGCCTCCCATTGGAGGTTTTTACTTACAGTAGTTAAATACCTGCAACTTAAATACATCTACCTTAAATCCCAAAGGGAAGAGCCAAGCCAATGCTTAGCCTCCCATTGGAGGTTTTTACTTACAGTAGTTTAAATACTTGCAACTTAAATACCTGTATCTTAAATCCCAAAGGGAAGAGCCAAGCCAATGCTAGGCCTCCCATTGGAGGTGTTTATTCACTGTCATGTACTTCCTATAATTTAATTTTTGAATCATCAGACCCAAAAGATAAGTAGGTTGTAATACTGCACAAAAGTCGTTAACACACTCCTTCTTTCGGCTTCAGGGAATTTTTAACACTTAAAAAAATATAACAAATAAAAATATATACCATCCATGCATCCTATTTAAAAAGTGAAAACACAAAAGAGAATACCCTACTATAGCCTTAGGAATAAACCAAGCCTGAGTTGCCGAATTAGGATATCCATGAAATTAAGGTACCGAAAGGGCATTAGTTTTAATTAACTAGTGTAACCAAGTCCCCGAGCTCCTAATCTCTGGTTCGTAGCAATAAATTAGTTCTCCCGCTAATTTATTTAGGTTTCTAATCGACCTACCAAGAACGATTAGTGGCGACTCCAAATTTTAAAATCATTTAAACAAAAACCAAAGTTGCGATTCGGTAGGGCTTGGGAGGGTCCGCGTTAGGTTAGTCAAATCTAATTAACCTAATAATCCGTTAACCCCTTTTAAAATTTAAAATTTTTTTAGAGGGTCGCGACAGACTGGCGACTCCACTGGGGAGAGAGATTTTTAAATTTTCGAAAAAAGATACCAATTGGAATACTTAAATTTTTTCGAAATTTTAAGGGTCTTAGTGGACTTAGGCCAATGAAAATTTCATGCATATCTCGCTTCTGGCGATATTGTTTGGGACTCATTCTATAGGTGTTATATGTTTTTGCAGGATGGGAGTTATAAGGGGCGGAGTGTTTGGCTAACCTCTTTGTTTTGCAGGCTCGGTGTTGGGTTTATTTGTTTAATTTCGCACATTTTTAGAAGCGCTGTTTTGATATCAATTGTTGTGCATGTCTTGCATACTCTGAGGATCACGACACCTGCACACACAAGCGTCTAAACCCAAGTCGCGAAATTCTTCCTAGAAAACCATAGATAGGGATCGAATATGCAAAGCTCTTGCGTCGATTGCGCTCGGGTTGACCATATTTTATTCCGCTCATTATCTGAATTGACAATTCTTCCCATTGTGATTTGATTGCGCGGAGGGTAAATTTGTCAATTCAGATAGTGGGAGCCTTTTTAGGTCCATACCTTGTCTCTCCTTCTTTTATTTTCTAGAGTCCACTCCTCACTTGAGTCATGCGCATGACTATGTGATTTGCATTTCTCCAAGGTAAAAGTAAGTTCTCTAATTTTATCTTGTATTTATTTTTGGTCGGTCCATGCTAGGTGTTAGTCAGTTTTTGAGCTTGATATTACGACCATTCTTTTTAAAAGAAAATAAAAATTAAATTTGTCCCTCATTTCTTTTAATTTTTTTTTTTGAAAAAATGATGTAAAAATGAAAATTAGACTAATTGACCAATAAGAGATTTTTGTCATGTTTTTTTCTCTCCAATAAAAATGAAATTTTCCCGACAAATTTTCCTCTGAAAATTTATTTCGATAAAAAGAAAAATTCCTTTAAAAAAAACATCAAGTGATTTTATCACATTCTTTCAAATTATAAAAACTTGCAACAAAAATTCTTTTCGAGAAATTCGCTCATGTTTTTCTAAGAAAAGTTTCTCTAAATAAAATTAGACTAATGTCTCGGGGGAATTTCGTTAACTAATAAAGGATTTCTGTCATGTCTTTCCTGCTTCAATAAAAATAAAATTTTCCTGACAAATTTACCTCTGAAAATTTATTTTGATAAAAAGGAAATTCCTTCAAAAATTTTAGTAAACGTCAAGAGACTTTGTCACATTCCTTTAAAAAAATAAAAAAAAGAATAATAAATCTGAAAAAAATTCTGTATCAGAAATTAACCCATTTCTTCCTAAGGAAATTTTTTTTCTTATGATTTCTCTATAAAATAGAAAAAATCAAATTGGACTAATATAGGAGTCATGGACCGACATTTCTTGTGTCGCATACTAATTATATCCTTTTCTTTTGCAGGGAGATCCTAGATATCCCAGACGGGTGTAAAAATTAAGTTCAATAATATATCAAGAATCATCTTCAGAAATACCAAAAGACGAAAAACACCGAGGCTTCAACCGTTAATTCTGGGGGGCAAACGAACATTGTCCATCTTTGACAGAAAAAGTTGTGTCAATCCGTAAACTTGTATGGGCAGTGTATTCTGATATGACGGTGGATTTATACTGATTAAACATGGGGGCATATTTAATGTATTGTAGAGGATCCCGCTTCTTTTGAAAAACAATATGGATTATATAATCAGAACCCATAAAACAAATACCTTTACCTGATCAAATCAACCAGAGACCGGTCTTAAAATTTCCTCTTATCCGAAACATGCGGAGGGCTTTAGAGGACCGAGGTTCTATTAATGAACGTGGCCCACAGGTTTTTCTCCCGACGCTACAGGCGACCGACACGAGCAAGTGGACGCCGAAAGAAACAAAATATGGATAAAAGTGGGCACACAACAGGTGGCCGGATTTACTACCAGCGCACTGATCGAGTTGTCATAGCGTTATTGTTCGTGATCTCAAGATGGATAGTGGGGGCCACCGCCGAACCCATCATCAATGTTCTCGATATCATCGTCTGGAGCAATTAAACAAGAACATCAAGAAGAACATTAAGCCTCGACATCTTCGGTACCTCAAATCGTTCTGTTATGCTATGCGGAAGAAACGATAGCAGGAAAATTAAAAAAAAAACAAAACAAAACACGTGAAGCTTTTCTTTCATTCCATTCATCAAAGAGTATTACAACAACTCACTGGGGAGGAAAGGTAAAGCCAAACTGGGCCCTGATGACCATTACGAAAGAGCTCAATTGACTCTCCAAACAGTTGATGCTCTGGATGCACCGGGCGCTCTCGGGATCAAGCTCCGCGAGCCTAAAGAAGAGGCGATCGCACTTCTCTTTAACCTGGGCCATAGTGGCCTCGTAATGCTCAACGGCAAACTCCAGGTCCGGAACCGCTGCCCTCTCGAAAGCAATGTCTGCCGTAATGTCATCAAGTCTCTCCTGCAGCCAACCACATTTACACCTCATCACAATATTGCCTGGCTCCTGTTCGGCGTAAGTTCGGACCAAGGCTAGACGGTCCACCAACTTTCCCCTCTCACGAACCAGCCACGAAAGCTGATCGTTGGCAAACTTGAGGGCCTTTTTGTGATTATCAGCCACAAACGTAACTGTTGCCAGACGCTCGTGCCGGTCTCGGTAACGGGCTTTCACGACGGCGGTCACAAGGACCGTCTCATAAGCACGGTTATAGGCAGCCAGAAAATTGATGAAGAGGATCGAGAAGTTCCGGTACTCCTTCCCTAGTTGGGTACCCTCAACAGAAGCAGCGTCCACGGTCCTAAATAAACCAAGGATTTCAGCCTCAACAGTAGATTTTTTGGCTATATGAGCGTAACCTCTACCAAGAAGATTGTAGAGTCTCTCCCACCCAGCTAGGACTTCGGCGGATAAGGTATGGTTAGGAGAATTTGCCATTTTTGAAAGCAGAATACGAAAGAAAGGGGGAGAGAGGTGAGGCAGATGAGCGGAATGCGAAGATGGTAATCTGCTTTGAAGTAAATATTGATTTCATAGTGACGGTATCAACCAGTCAAGATTTCTCTTATCTACCATTCTCTATTGGCACCACCCTCATTGGCTCGAATTCCCATCAGATGGCGACTGCGAGCTAAGCGAGTCCGAAATCTCCGCAGAAAGTTTGACGAGATACCGCCACTTTGAAAAAGAAGACGGAAAGATGAGCTGAGTGGAAGACACGGCAAACGTTAGCGTAAAGGAGATACGACTTGTCTTCATTGGAGGACCCGCCAGTAAATCGACGGTGGAGATCTTGACAGGGGTCCTCTATCACGAAAAGAAAAAAGAAGACAAACTGAGCGAGAAACAAGGATTTCCCCTTTGATCAAAAGCTGAATATCAGATTTTCTCCCTCGGAAAATCTAATAGCGCTGCCCGTGAAGAGGGAAGTCGTTGCTATTGCCAGAGAGAGAACTTGTCCCCATTTGATAGTCAGAGTTCATTCGCAAGAACTCGCAGGAGAAAGATAGAGAGGAAGGAGTTCTCGTGGGAGAGGAATTCAAAACCTTCACCATCAAAGCATCGGCTTTCAAAGCCTGTTACGAGAAGGCATCAACGATCTCGTGATCCCTCAAGTCCGAGAAGACATCCCGAGGCGGTCTCGAATCGGCAGTCCTAGATCCAGAAAGATGTCGAGTATTAGGGGAACAGGCGCATGTTCAACCCTGGTCAAAGCTGATGAAGTTCCTTACCCTGAGGGTCTACTGGTCATGGCCATTGACGGTAATCCAGTCTCTCTGTCAATCCTTGTTACCGTATTAAGAAAATGCCGGTATAAGGTTGTAGCTCAAGCAAAGGCGACAGAGGCCTTAGAGATATTAAGGAGGAGTAGTGACCCGTTTGATATCGTCCTCACCGCCATGGTAGGGATTGACATGGATGTTTTCACTCTCTTGGAAGTCATCAATTCTAAATTAAACATGCCAGTCCTCGTAATATCGGCAAGCGATGATCAGCAAGCCCTAATGAAGGCTGTCTTAAATGGGGCCCAAGACGTCGTAACGAAACCAGTTAGAGTTCAGATGCTTCAAAACATATGGCAGCACGTGGTAAGGAAGCAATTGCACGACCATGAGAACAAGCATCAAGCCTTCAATTTTGTTCCAAGCAACTGGAGAAAGAAGATGAGTTGGTCTCCCGAGCTGCATCGTATGTTTGTTAATGCAGTTCAGCAGCTAGGAATCGATTCGGCACGGCCGCAACATATACTGGAAATTATGAAGGTAGAGGGACTCACTAAAGCAAATGTTTCGAGCCATATTCAGAAGTACAGAAAAAGGGTGAGAGAACACAATGCAGCTCAGAATCAAGAAAACCAAGGCGGGACTGATCCAAGCCTGAACGTCGAGTCTCCTCGCCACCATAAGTTCCCCAGGTTAGCATGGGGCGAGCTACTTCCCATCATCAACCAAGCTAGTAGCCATGCCATCAATCCCCCAGGCGTTAATCAAAGTATCCCCCAGAATCACCCTAATGCTCTTCAAGAGTATAGATCGCAGGAGCAGTGTATTCAGATTCCTTGGTTTGAGCACCAACCTGTAACTAGAACTCATCCCATGATCAGCGCGCCTGCGCAGCTAGAGAATCAGACAAGAAGTTATCCTGAGCACTTCCACTTCTCTAATCCTCGAATGGAAGGAGTTTTTGGCAGCAGGACAGTTGGTGATCCCCACACTTTCTCGAGTAATGATGAAGGCTCCAGCATGAGAAGTCAAATTGCTCATGGCGAGGACAGAATGAGAAATCTACCGCCAGCATTTGCCAACAACAATGCCCAATTCGAGCATCAGTTGCTGGAAGGTTCAAGAGATTACCCAGATGATGAGCTTACTGCCCTGGTCAACCAGTTTAGAGTTGACAGACGTCCTAAGCCGCGATCAGGAGCCAGTGAGTAGGGACTCTCAAACATCGGTTATCCACACCCGAACCAACACGAGACTAGCTGATTATCGAAGAGCCACAGGAGAGGCAGAACTGACCTTGAATAAGTGCACCTTTCATTTCATGCTTAATTCCCCTGCGTATGATATTTTCCAGCTTTCTAGGTGTCTCGATTTAATTCAAGGACAAGGGGGCAATTTATTTATCCCGTCGAATGCGTGAATCCCTTTTTATACTAGATTTAGGGCGGATCAATTTGTGGCAACGTCGCTGACTGCCATAATGAGAAATGTTGAATGGCCTCACGTAGGGAAATTTCAAGTGAAAAGCCCAGGCGAGCTCGAAGACGGGTAACTGTGTGTCGTTCCAATTTACCCTCAATCGTTGCAAAATGCTAAATTGGATTTGTTCCATTCTCACCCAGGGGATTGCAAAGTGCCTCAAGAGTGTCGCAAAATGAAATGACCCAATGGAATGCGATAGGACTCATTCGCCTTCAAGGTAACCTTCAAATTAAAGGAGCCCTCCGGTCCACGGACCCAATGGCATGGAAAATGATGATGGTCCAAGGCAACCCGAAAGAAAACAAGGCCCAACTAAGCAAAGCACATATGTGGCAAGCTCAAAGTGAAGGGCAACTCGGGACATACAATTCAATCCAATCCAAATGAAGGAACTTCCTCAATTCAAATTCAATGGAAGTATACACAAGGGTAAAACAGTATCGTTCCAATTTTTCTAGAATATGAAGAACATATACTGCCGCATTCTCTTTCATTTTTGCAGGGGAAGTCTCTACTGGCCAAATTTTCCTGTCTACCATTCCCTATCAGTATCACCTCCGCTACTCGTCTCCAATCTCGAGCCAAGCAAATCCGACGTCTCTACGGAAAAGTTGGACGAGACGCCACTACTTTGAAAAAGAAAGGATAAAAAATAAGCTGAGTGGGAGACAAAGACATTTTCGGCAGAAAAGAGATACGACTCGTCTTTATTGAAGAACTCGCCAGCAAATTGACGGTGGAGACAGCAATAAGGGGCCCCCTTCCACGGAAAGATGGAAGGAGACGAGCTGGGCGAGAGATACGATGAAAAGAAAATCGAGAAAGCCAGAACACTCGAGAGATGCAATACAGTTGCTAAACCCACGTCTAATTTTAAAGGAGGCATCTTCTTGATAATTCTCATTCGTGCTCGAAAGAGAGACTCTTAAAGCATACGCAGTCTCCCAGAAAAATCCAGAGAGTGAAAATACAAGAAGAGATATCAAACTTTGAGAAATCGTTAACCAAATCGAAGATGTCTCAACCCAACACACTTGAAAGTTATCGTTACTTGCTGAATATGGGAGAGGAAGAGTTCGAAGCCATATTTGGGATCGAGCCTATGGAGCCCGGCTCTTCCACCGACGACGTCCAAGAGCCCGGTAAGGACAATGACAACAACGGTAAAGGTCAAAAGAAGCGTTACCGTCGCCATACTGAGGAGCAAGTACGAAAACTTGAAGCTTTCTTCAGAACGTGCCCTATGCCAGACGGCAAACAAAAAATGGAACTGAGTCAAGAGCTAGGCCTTGAACCTTCGCAAATCAAGTTCTGGTTTCAAAATAGACGAACCCGAATGAAGACTCGTCATGAGCACAACGAAGCCGAGTTTCTAAGAGTTGAAAATGAAAACCTCCGAGCGGAAAACAAGATGTATAAAGAGACTTTTGACTCCGCCACCTGCCCCAACTGCAATAGCCTCCTCCTCACCCTCGATGAAATGTATGATCTGAGGATCGAAAATGCACATTTAAGAGGTGAGTTAGACCAATTTATAACAGGATCGAGTTCTGTTGGAGCAGGGTACAAAAGGACCAATGATACTGGATCAGTATCAATACCTCCCGAGGAAGAAGGGAAGAAGGGACAGATCACCACCAAGCGGACATTGACGATGATCTTTTCGCCATAATCAACCAGTTTGATATCGGTAAAGTATCGGGACTGTGATGCACTTGTTCAGCCAGTGACCACCAGACCTTCTATATGGCCGATGCATACCTAATTTGGGATGAAGCCAGCTGATCATGGGAGAGCCTGTAGAGGAAGCAGAACTGATCCTGAATGAGTGAATGTGTTTTATTTCCTTACGTGATATGTTTTTCTGCTTTTGTGAATGTGTAAAAGCAAGGAGTAATAATCCGACTTCCCCCTATTAAATGCTCGAATCCGCCACCTCACCAACCTCGCGACGAATTGATGGCGAGTAAAAATCTGGATAAACCTGAAGGGTAACTCCGTATCGTTTCAATTTACCCTCAGTTGCTCCAAGTTTTAAAATTAAGCCCCTTCTATTCTCAGGAAATTGCAAATCGACCCGAGAACGCAATCATATCCGAATACAAGTTGAACAAAATTTGGGGGCAAATCGACTCATGGGCATTACCACGGGATGGACAGCTTCGGACAGAGGAAAGTACAAGCGAAAGACGCGAACAATCTCAGAAATGGGTAATTCTGTATCGTTCTAATGTGCACATAATCATCTCAAGTCTTGAATTGTCTTATTCCATTCTTAACAGGGATTGCAAATTACCTCGAGAAATACCGTAACATGGCATAAGGTGATACAACAAGGCTGCTTTATCCCCAAAGATTAACCTTTGAAAGGATAGCCCCATGGACACCTATGGTCCAATGGATCGAATGGTATGGGGGATGACAGTAGGTCCGAAATATCCCGAGTTCGATCCCCGAGGGTGGGGAATGTTGTATGTATTATAAATAAATGAAACAACTTTTTGTGCATTTCTTTTTGCAAGCAGGAATACTCGACGAGTAATACCGAAGTCAATATTTTGCTACATTCTCGGCTTAATGGTGAAGCATCCAACAAAAGTCGAAGAAAACTCAATCCAGCAAAATTGGTAAAAGACTTGTCCAAGGCATTCAAGATGAAGGGTAAATCAGTATCGTTTCCAATTTATCCCTTTTAATACTGGTTGACATGTCTCCTTTTCTTTTCATAGGAAATATTTATACTAACATTTAACATGTTGAAGGAGACAAATCCAAAGAAAAGTATGATCACCTGACAAGATCTATTCTGGTGAAAAATGGGGCAAATTGATTGCAAGCTCTGAAACGAAAAAGCAAATATGTCTTCCTTATCTCGTTTGGTTTCAAGAATAATTTCTCTGCTTCTTGCAGGGGCATTAAACAAACCAAAATGCTCCATCGCCCATATGCTTCATCGCGCAGGGGTAAAGTTTGAGACAAACCGCCCCTCGACATAAGGAGTAGGCTTCCCAATTTGTTCGGCCCGCTCACATACCAGGGGCAATTCAAATCCGCCCATATTTGCACATTATATAAACACACATGATGCTAAAAATTGTCACATCTGCATTGTGTTTACACAGTTCATGAATTATGCATGACTATTCCGCGTGTTTAATTTACTAATTTCAACTTAGAGCATAAACTGCACATGAGACATCAAATGTGCAGAATGGGACATGACAGGATGAGGAAAGGCAAACTATTTCCACATAAGTCTAACATTTTAATCTACGGATAAACAACATTTCCCCAGAGTGAGAGAAAGCCCCTTCGGACTAAAGTCCCCCATTCAGATTACATTCGAGGCGTTCATATTATGAGAACCTCCTTAAATAGAATTGGTAATGCAAACTTGACAGAATATGTTTTGCATGATCCACATTTTGATTGATTGCATCATGAGTTATCACACAGACTACTTCTAATCATTACCAACTTAGCTAAACAATTTTGTATGAACCAATGAACGCATTGATGAAAATGCTTGCACATGTTAGCTCTGACATTGCCTGACAGGCAACACATTCCCGGTGTTTGAGTTACCTTCCAAAGTCTTGAAATTCATTCGGCGATTGTTGAATGAACAAGCCTGGTTGTCGAGAAGCCACCAAGCATTTCTTCCAAATTCTCAGGTAAGTATATCTTCAACCTGAACCTTTCAAGAGAATGAATTCTGACGGTTGATGGGGTACTCGAATCCATTGCGGTATATACAGGTATCCACCTTCTTCAATAAAGCATGATTTGTCTCAAGGACAGAAATGTTCGAGACCTTTTGATCTCTGCATCTTTGGTTTATTCCTAAAGCGACAGGAGAATATAATTTGGGTTTGAGCTTCCGCAGGATTCCTGGTCTCCCCAGATTTCAGAATGGCACCCTTTGAGGCAAACCAAGTCCTTCTTACAGGCACAAAGTCCTTCTTACAGGCAAATCAAGTCCTTCTTACAGGCACAAAGTCCTTCTTACAGGCAAATCAAGTCCTTCTTACAGGCATAAAGTCCTTCTTACAGGCACAAAGTCCTTCTTACAAGCAAATCAAGTCCTTCTTACAGGCATAAAGTCCTTCTTACAGGCATAAAGTCCTTCTTACAGGCAAATCAAGTCCTTCTTACAGGCACAAAGTCCTTCTTACAGGCAAACCAAGTCCTTCTTACAGGCAAATCAAGTCCTTCTTACAGGCACAAAGTCCTTCTTACAGGCAAACAAAGTCTATCTTACAAGCAAATCAAGTCCTTCTTAAAGGCATAAAGTCCTTCTTACAGGCAAATCAAATCCTTCTTATAGGCAAACTAAGTCCTTCTTACAGGCAAACTAAGTCCTTCTTACAGGCACAAAGTCCTTCTTACAGGCAAATCAAGTCCTTCTTACAGGCACAAAGTCCTTCTTACAGGCAAATCAAGTCCTTCTTACAGGCAAATCAAGTCCTTCTTACAGGCACAAAGTCCTTCTTACAGGCACAAAGTCCTTCTTACAGGCAAATCAAGTCCTTCTTACAGGCATAAAGTCCTTCTTACAGGCAAATCAAGTCCTTCTTACAGGCATAAAGTCCTTCTTACAGGCAAACAAAGTCCTTCTTACAGGCAAACAAAGTCCTTCTTACAGGCAAATCAAGTCATTCTTACAGGCACAAAGTCCTTCTTACAGGCAAAGTAAGTCCTTTTTACAGGCAAACAAAGTCATTCTTACAGGCAAATCAAGTCCTTCTTACAGGCAAAGCAAGTCCTTCTTACAGGCACAAAGTTCTTCTTACAGGCAAAGCACCAAGTCCTTTTTACTGGCACCAAGTCCTTTCTACAGGCACCAAGTCCTTCTTACAGGTATCTCCATGTGGTGACCTACCATACGGGTCAAATCTCAATCAAAATTTAATCAGTAGAATCCTTTTATTAGGAATCTACCATGGTACGACCCACCATACGGGTCAAATTTTAATTCAATTTTTAATCAGTAGAATCCTTTTATTAGGAATCTACCATGGGTTGATCCACCATACGGGTTCAAGTTCAACCACCCTAAAGTTTTTTTATATAACGAATCCTTATGTTCTCATTTCATTTTCAGTGGAACAATCATGTCACGACTCTTTTTATTTCCTTGTATTGAGTCGATAAGAATCCAGGTGTCATCTCGTCTTTGAAATGAACCTCTACCGAGCTTCCTTTCAAAGAGGGGCAGCTGTTGACACCTGATCTTTAATCATTTTTTCTATTGCTAAAGTAATAAAAAATCCATAAAAATTCATAAAATTGAAAAATCAACTTTGGGGACCTTAGCCAAGCCTAGGGAACCAATTTTGACCAAAAAACGATTTTTCATATTTTCAGTATTTTTACGTATTTTTTTATTTATTTATTTTCAAAAATTAATAGAAAATCCATAAAAATTCATAAAATTGAAAAATCAACTTTGGGAACCTTAGCCAAGCCTAGGGAACGAATTTTGACCAAAAAATAATTTTTCATATTATATATATTTTAATTTTTTTAAAAAAAAATACAAAAATATTTGAAAATTTTGAAAAAATAACATTTGAGGCCAAAAAATACACAAAGATAGTTAATATTTTTATTTTAAATCTATTTTCATATTGGCCATCGTAAATTCAGAAAAATCCAATTCGAGTCACGTGTTCCTTCATGAGTATAATCTCGAATCGGGCCTAAAAAAATTTAATTTGAGTCAACTTATTTTTAACTTTCACTTTTTATGAGTTGTGACATTGTCTTCTAATATTTTAAATTTTCATCTTGGCCCAATTATACCCACATGACTTAATTTTGCAAAAGGGCTTTAATTAAATTATGCATTATTTTCAGCGACAAGAAATGAGCTTAAATTTGACATGTGGTAAATTTTGGTGTGTCAAAAATTGTGAGGAGATTTGGACTTAAAGAAATATATTTTTTCAGGGACTGAATTGTAAATACTTAAAATTCAAGGACTAAAGTGCAAATACCTAACTCTTGAAGGATTATTTTACAAATAATAAAAAGAAAAGTTAGTGGATAAATTAGAATAGAGAAGGGAAGATGAAGAAGAGGAGATGAAGAAGAGAAGTTGGAGAAGAATGGATGGAGAAAATAAGATAAGAATAGAGAAGGGAAGATGGAGATGAAGAAGAGTTAGTAGAGAAATTAGAATGGAAGATAAGAATAGAGAAGGGAAGATGGAGATTAAGAAGAGTTAGTAGAGAAATTAGAATGGGAGATAAATATGGAGAAGGGAAGATGAAGATGAAGAAGAGTTAGTGGAGAGATTAGAATGTGAGATAGAGATGGAGAATGGAAGATGAAAATGAAGAAAAGTTAGTGGAGAAATTAGAATGGGAGATAGAGTTAGTGGAAAAATTAGAATGGGAGATAGATGAGTAGGTTATAAAAGGAGAAAGAAGTGAGCTTGAGAAAGGATTCTTGGGAGAGAAAATTTGAAGTGTTTGGGAGGATTTTTTTTGGAGAGAAAATTTTGGATGTTTGAGAGAGTTTTGGGAGATTGAAGAAAAATTTGAGAGAAAGAAAATACCAAAAGAGAGAGAATTTTGAAGATGATGGGAGTTCAAAGCTAGGGATTATCATCACAAATTCCTTCATCGATCAATATAAATCAAGAGTTCATCCTCGTCAACGAGCAAGCGAATTCGAGCTAAGTGTTTTTATTTATTCATTTGTTTATGGTTTTACTTGCAAATTAGCACAAATTGTATACACTTTCTCCATCTCCTCTTTTTTTTTCCATATTTTATGTCAGGAGAAGGATATCTCTACGTCAACAGCAAAAATCTCGTAGATATGCAAAAATCGGCCCAGACAAGCTCCTAAGCTGTCCACCGATTTCTCAACTGATCTGTGACTAAAGGTCCCTCTTAATTCAAAAGAAACTCTCTATATTGGGAACATAGAGAGCGAAAATCAATTATAGAAATCCCTCCCAAAAAAATGGGAGATAAGTACTCTTTCCACTCTTCTGGTTTTAGGTGCAGATTAGCACATATTTTGTATACTGACATTTCACTCTATTTTATGTCAGGAAGCCGCAGCTTTATATCAATGGTCAACCCTATGGAAGCACAAAATCGGCTTGGAGGAGTCCTCAAGCGCGCACAAATTTCAAATTGTTGAATCAATTCGTTGTATTTTATTTTAAAGAATTCATACCCCAGAATGGAGAGGACAAAGTCCATCCGCAATTTAAATACCTGCACCATAAATCCCAAAGGGAAGAGCCAAGCCAATGCTTAGCCTCCCATTGGAGGTTTTTACTTACAGTAGTTAAATACCTGCAACTTAAATACCTGCACCATAAATCCCAAAGGGAAGAGCCAAGCCAATGCTTAGCCTCCCATTGGAGGTTTTTACTTACAGTAGTTAAATACCTGCAACTTAAATACATGTACCTTAAATCCCAAAGGGAAGAGCCAAGCCAATGCTTAGCCTCCCATTGGAGGTTTTTACTTACAGTAGTTAAATACCTGCAACTTAAATACCTGCACCATAAATCCCAAAGGGAAGAGCCAAGCCAATGCTTAGCCTCCCATTGGAGGTTTTTACTTACAGTAGTTAAATACCTGCAACTTAAATACATGTACCTTAAATCCCAAAGGGAAGAGCCAAGCCAATGCTTAGCCTCCCATTGGAGGTTTTTACTTACAGTAGTTAAATACCTGCAACTTAAATACCTATACCTTAAATCCCAAAGGGAAGAGCCAAGCCAATACTTAGCCTCCCATTGGAGGTTTTTACTTACAGTAGTTTAAATACTTGCAACTTAAATACCTGTATCTTAAATCCCAAAGGGAAGAGCCAAGCCAATGCTAGGCCTCCCATTGGAGGTGTTTATTCACTGTCATGTACTTCCTATAATTTAATTTTTGAATCATCAGACCCAAAAGATAAGTAGGTTGTAATACTGCACAAAAGTCGTTAACACACTCCTTCTTTCGGCTTCAGGGAATTTTTAACACTTAAAAAAATATAACAAATAAAAATATATACCATCCATGCATCCTATTTAAAAAGTGAAAACACAAAAGAGAATACCCTACTATAGCCTTAGGAATAAACCAAGCCTGAGTTGCCGAATTAGGATATCCATGAAATTAAGGTACCGAAAGGGCATTAGTTTTAATTAACTAGTGTAACCAAGTCCCCGAGCTCCTAATCTCTGGTTCGCAGGAATAAATTAGTTCTCCCGCTAATTTATTTAGGTTTCTAATCGACCTACCAAGAACGATTAGTGGCGACTCCAAATTTTAAAATCATTTAAACAAAAACCAAAGTTGCGATTCGGTAGGGCTTGGGAGGGTCCGCGTTAGGTTAGTCAAATCTAATTAACCTAATAATCCGTTAACCCCTTTTAAAATTTAAAATTTTTTTAGAGGGTCGCGACAGTGCTCATGACGAGTCTTCATTCGGGTTCGCCTATTTTGAAACCAGAACTTGATTTGTGAAGGTTCAAGTCCTAGCTCTTGACTTAGTTCCATTTTCTGTTTGCCGTCTGGCATAGGACATGTTCTGAAGAAATCCTCAAGCCTTTGTACTTGCTCCTTAGTATGGCGATGGTAACGCTTCTTTTGACCCTTACCGTTGTTGTCCTTATCTTTACTGAGATCTTGGACGTCGTCGGCGGAAGGGCCAGGTTCTATAGGCTCGATCCCAAACATGGTTTCGAACTCTTCCTCGCCCATATTCAGTAGGCAATGATAGCTTTCGGAAGAATTGGGTTGAGACATCTTCGATTTGGTCGATGATTTCTCAAGGTTTACTATATCTTTCTGTATTTTCACTCTCTCTGAACCGTGTATGCTTTAAAACTCTCTTCAATGTATGAATAAAGATTATCAGGAGGATGTCTCTTTTAAAATTTGGCGTCGGCTTAGCATATGTATCGCTTCTCCCGAGATTTCTGTCTTTCTCAACCTTTCCTGCGTGTTTCTTGCTTGGCTCGTCTTTTCTCATCTCTTCATAGTGGTAGGGTCCCTATCAACATCTCTACCGTCGATTTGCTGGCGTGTTCTCCTATAAAAACGAATCTCATTTTCCTTGTCTCCCACCCAAGTCACCTTTCTTTCTCCTTTTTCAAAGTTGTGTCATCCCGTCAAACTTTTGGCAGAGATGTCGGATTTGCTTGGCTCGAGATTGGAGATGAGTAGCGGAGGTGATGCTGATAGGGAATGGTAGACAGGAAAATCTGGCCAGTAGAGACTTTCACTGCAAAAATGAAAGGGAATGCGGCAGTATATGTTCTTCATATTTTAGAAAAATTGGAACGATACTGTTTTACCCTTGTATGTACTTCCATTGAATTTGAATTGAGGAAGTTCCTTCATTTGGATTGGATTGGATTGTATGTCCCGAGTTGCCCTTCACTTTGAGCTTGCCACATAAGTGCTTTGCTTAGTTGGGCCTTGTTTTCTTTCGGGTTGCTTTGGACCATCATCATTTTTTATGCCATCGGGTCCGTAGATCGGAGGGCTCCTTTAATTTAAAGGTTACCTTTAAGGCAAATGAGTCCTATCGCATTCCATTGGGTCATTTCATTTTGCGACACTCTTGAGGCAATTTGCAATCCCCTGGAAGAGAATGGAACAAATCCAATTTAGCATTTTGCGACGATTGAGGGTAAATTGGAACGACACACAGTTACCCGTCTTCGAGCTCGCCTGGGCTTTTCACTTGAAATTTCCCTACGTGAGGTCATTCAACATTTCTCATTATGGCAGTCAGCGACGTTGCCACAAATTGATCCGCCCTGAGTCTAGCATAAAAAGGGATTCACGCATTCGACGGGATAAAAAACAAATTACCCCATGCCCCTGAATTAAATCTAGACACCTAGAAAGCTGGAAATATCACACGCAGGGGAATTAAGCATGAAATGAAAGGTGCACTTGTTCAAGGTCAGTTCTGCCTCTCCTGCGGCTCTTCGATAATCAGCTAGTCTCATGCTGGTTCAGGCATGGATGACCGATGTTTGAGAGTCCTTAATCACTGGCTTCCGATTATGGCTTCGGATGTCTGTCAACCTTAAACTGGTTGACCAGGGCAGTAAGCTCATCATCTGGGTAATCTCTTGAACCTTCCAGCAACTGATGCTCGAATTGGGCATTATTGTTGGCAAATGCTGGCGGTAGATTTCTCATTCTGTCCTTGCCATGAGCAATTTGACTTCTCGAGCTGAAGTCTTCATCATTACTCCAGAAAAGTGTGGGGATCACCAACTGTCCTGCTGCCAAGAACTCCTTCCATTTGAGGATTAGAGAAGTGGAAGTGCTTAGGATAATTTCTTGTCTGATTCTCTGGCTGCGCAGGCGCGCTGATCATGGGATGAATTCTAGCCATGGGTTGGTGCTCAAACCAAGGAGTCTGAATACACTGCCCCTGCGGTCTATATTCTTGAAGAGCATTAGGGTGATTCTGGGGGATACTTTGATTAACGCCTGGGGGATTGATGGCACGGCTACTGGTTTGGTTGATGATGGGAAGTGGCTCGCCCATGCTAACCTGTGGAACTTATGGTGGCGAGGAGACTCGACGTTCAAGCTTGGATCAGTCCCGCCTTGGTTTTCTTGATTCTGAGCTGCATTGTGTTCTCTCACCCTTTTTCTGTACTTCTGAAGATGACTCGAAACATTTGCTTTAGTGAGTCCCTCTACCTTCATAATTTCCAGTATATGTTGCGGCCGTGCCGAATCGATTCCTAGTTGCTGAACTGCATTAACAAACATACGATGCAGCTCGGGAGACCAACTCATCTTCTTTCTCCAGTTGCTTGGAATAAAATTGAAGGCTTGATGCTTGTTCTCATGGTCGTGCAATTGCTTCCTTACCACGTGCTGCCATATGTTTTGAAGCATCTGAACCCTAACTGGTTTCGTTACGACGTCTTGGGCCCCGTTTAAGACAGCCTTCATCATGGCTTGCTGATCATCGCTTTCCGATATTACGAGGACTGGCATGTTTAATTTAGAATTGATGACTTCCAAGAGAGTGAAAACATCCATGTCAATCCCTACCATGGCGGTGACGACGATATCAAACTGGTCATTACTCCTCCTTAATATCTCTAAGGCCTCTGTCGCCTTTGCTTGAGCTACAACCTTATACCGGCATTTTCTTAATACGGTAACAAGGATTGACAGAGAGACTGGATTACCGTCAATGGCCATGACCAGTAGACCCTCAGGGTAAGGAACTTCATCAGCTTCGACCAGGGTTGAACATGCGCCCATTTCCCTAATGCTCGACATATTTCTGGATCTAGGACTGCCGATTCGAGACCGCCTCAGGATGTCTTCTCGGACTTGAGGGATCACGGGATCGTTGATGGCTTCTCGTAACAGGCTTTGAAAGCCAATGCTTTGATGGTGAAGGTTTTGAATTCCTCTCCCACGAGAACTCCTTCCTCTCTATCTTTCTCCTGCGAGTTCGTGCAGATGAACCCTCACTATCAAATGAGGATAAATTCTCTCTCTGGCAATAGCAACGACTTCCCCCTTCACGGGCAGTCCTATTAGATTTACCGAGGGGAAAATCTGACATTCAGCTTTTGATTAAAGGGGAAATCCTCGTTTATCGCTCAGTTTGTCTTCTTCTTTCTTTTCGCGATAGAGGGCCCCTGTCAAGATTTCCACCGTCAATTTACTGGCGGGTCCTCCAATGAAGACGAGTAATATCTCTCTTTCTACCGAAAATTTCTTTGTCCCCCACTCAGCTCGTCTTTTCGTTCTTTCTTTTTTCAAAGCGGTGGAGTCCCGTCCAGCTTTTTCACAGAGACGTCAGGTTTGTTCGGCTCGAGGTTGCCACTTGACTGGAATTTGAGCCACCGGGGGTGTTGCCGACAGAGAATGGTAGATAGGAAAACCTATAAGGACTGCCCCTGTGAAATCAGTATTTAAATTAAAGCAGATTACCATCTTCGCATTCCGCTCATCTGCCTCATCTCTCTCCTTTCTTTCGTATTCTGCTTTCAAAAATGGCCAATTCTCCTAACCAAACCTTATCCGCCGAAGTCCTAGCTGGGTGGGAGAGACTCTACAATCTTCTTGGTAGAGGTTACGCTCATATAGCCAAAAACTCTATCGTTGAGGTTGAAATCCTTGGTTTTATTCAGGACTGTGGACGCTGCTTCTGTTGAGGATACCCAACTGGGGAAGGAGTATCGAAACTTCTCGACCGTCTTCATCAATTTTCTGGCTGCCTATAACCGCGCTTATGAGACGGTCCTCGTGACCGCCGTCGTGAAAGCTCGTTACCGAGACCGGCACGAGCGTCTGGTAATAGTTACATTTGTGGCTGATAATCACAAAAAGGCCCTCAAGTTTGCCAACGATCAGCTTTCCTGGCTGGTTCGTGAGAGGGGAAAGCTGGTGGACCGTCTGGCCTTGGTCCGAACTTACGCCGAACAGGAGCCAGGCAATATTGTGATGATGTGCAAATGCGGTTGGCTGCAGGAGAGGCTTGATGACATTACGGCAGACATTGCTTTCGAGAGGGCGGCGATTCCGGACCTGGAGTTTGCCGTTGAGCATTACGAGGCCACTATGGCCCAGGTTAAAGAGAAGTGCGATCGCCTCTTCTTTAGGCTCGCGGAGCTTGATCCCGAGAACGCCCGGTGCACCCAGAGCATCAACTTTATGGAGAGCCAGCTGAGCTCCTTTGTGACGCTTATTAGGGCTCAATTTGATTTCACTTTTCCTCCCCAGTGAGTTGTTGTAAGGTTTGTTGGTGAATGGAATGAAGAGAAAGTTTCACGTGTTTGTGCTTTTCATTTTCCTGCCATTTCTTCGCCCATATAGCATGATAGGACGATTTACGGTACTGAAGACGTTGAGGCTTAACACTCTTCTCGGTGTTCTTCTTATCTGCTGCCGGCGATGATATCAAGGACATTGGCGAAGGGTTCGGTGGCGGCCCCCACCGGTCACAGCGCCGTGAGTCAGTCGTGTGAATTATTGCAAATCGACCACTCGATTAGTGCTCTAATAAACAAACCGGGCTGCTCGTTGCGTGCCCCACTTTACTCCTGCCTATCTCTTTCGGCGTCCACTTGAATGTGTCGGTCGCCTGTAGCGTTGGGAGAAATGATTGCGGGCCATGCTCGGTAATAAAATACTAGTCCTCCAAAATCTTTTATGTGTTTTGAATCCGAGGAAGGTAAAAAGGCAAGCCTTTGTTCAATTTAATTAGAAAGGCGTCGCAAGATCGGGTTCATAATCTTGCCCCATGGGTTTTGATTACACAGTCTCGACTTTCTCAACAAAAATACATGAACCCTTCTAATATATTAAAAATGTCCCCAGGCTCGATCTGGATGCATTCACTACCCCTCATCAAAATACATGGCCCATACGTGCTGACTTATTGACACGATTCTGTCTCTGGAAGAATTGGCCTCTTCATATGCCCCTAGGGTTAACGATATATTCGCTTGCCCCCTGATTGTTATTACCAACGAGCCCGATTTTTCTCCACCCCAGGGTACCTATAATTCTCTGCAAAAGTAAAGAAAATAATCAGTATGTGATCCAATAGGGGTCGGCCCATGATTCATACATTAGTCCAATTTTATTTTTCAATTTTAGAGAAAATTTTCTTAGAAAAACATGGGTGAATTTCTCAAAAAGAAATTTCTTGCAAATTTTTACAACTTGAAAAATGTGATAAAATATCTTAAAATTTAGCAAATTTCCCGAAGGGATTTTCCTTTTATCAGAATGAATTTTTAGGGATAAATTTGTCAAGAAAATCTCATTTCTATTGAAGTAGAAAAATGTAACAAAATCTTTTACTGGTCAACAAAATTTTCCTAAGGGATTTTTCACACTTATTTATTTATTTATTTATTTTTATTTTTTTCAAAAATGGGATACTAATTTGATTTTCATTTTCTTTTGAAAAATGACCTTGATGTTAAATTCAAAATTTGACCGACACCTAACATGGACCGACCAAAAATAAATACAAGATGAAGTTAGAAAACTTACTTTCACCGTCAAAAATACCATGTAAGTCGCATAGACATGCACATGAATCGTGAGTTTAAATCTTAGCCTATCTACTCTAAAGGCTGACAAATTGAAGCGAAAGACTTACGGCAAGGCGACAATCTCGCGCACATAATCAAGATTAGCCGTGACCCCTACGACGTAATCAGGATTAGCCGGGTCTCCCAACTTCGGCTCCTCGAGTCAAAAATTAAAACCACTGCTTTGGTAATCTTACCAAGCCTGAGGCCTAACTTTTAAAACTCATTTTTGAAAAGAGGTTCGGGATTGAATCTGGACTAACTTTCGACGTGATCTCACGCCGAACGCTAGAACCAAATCACAATACCATCCTAAAACTAGTGACCCAGGTCCGGTCACGGGACGTGTGTGATGTAGTGCTAAAACAAATAATCATGCACAGCAGTTAAATTCAAACACCGCTTCAAAATGTGCAAAAATTAAATTCCAATTTCCATACACCAAACCTGCAAAATAAGGGGTTAGCCAAACACTCCACCCCTTATAACTCCCATCTGCAAGACCATTTAACACCTAAAGATTAGAATTCAACCAATTGCCAAACCAAGTGAATATTCATGAAATTTTACTGGCCTAAGTCCTCTAAGTTCTTAAATTTTTCAAAAATTAAGAACAACTCCCCAGCGGAGTCGCCAAGCTGTCGCGACCTAAAATTCATTTTTAGGTTAAAGGATTACCAGATTAATTAATTAAATTAACTAACCTAGTTCGAGCTCTCCCAAGCTCTACCAAATCGCAACTTTGATTTTTTTTTTCACATGATTTTAGAATTTGGAGTCGCCACTAATCATTTTTGGTAGGTTGATTAGAAACCTAAGTAACCTAGCGGGAGAACTAAATTACTCCTGCAAACCAGAGATTATGAGTTCGGGGACTTGGTTACACTAGTTAATTAAAACTAATGCCCTTTCGGTACCTTAATTCCATGGATATCCTATTTTGGCAACTCTCACTTGATTTATTCCTAAGACCCTGGTAAGGTGTTCTTTTTATGTTTTCACTTTAAAATGAAATGCATAAAGGGTATGAACGCAAACGTTGACATACAAATACGACACACAAATACGGACATACGAATATGATATACGAATACGTAGATATGCGAATACGAATACGTGCGTGACGTGCGAATGACATACGTACATGACATGCGAACGACATACGTACGTGACATGTGTATGAATATGATATGCATACGAGATAGACGAATACATATACGTGCGTTACATGCGAAGGACATACGTACGTGGACATGCGAATGATATGCGTACGTGACATGCGTATGAATACAACATGCATGCAGGGATAGACGAATACGAATACGTATGTGACATGCGTATGAAGACGCACGAATACGATATGTAACATGCATACATACACCATACAAATACGTGACATATATATGTGACATGCATAGTGATATGTGTATGTAAATACGTACATTTCGATTTTGCCCATAAAGGGCAAAGTCGTCATTTTGAAAAGATAGGATAAAACCCTCATTTTTGAAAAAGAGGGGATAAAACCCTTATTTTGAAATTTTTGATTTTTCTGAATGAATATGCATGGGTTAATAACATATCATAACAGACAAATGTGGGTTTGCAAACGTCGCGTACGTGACGTGCATACGAGAACAAACAAATACGATATGTCTATACGAACATACGGATAACATAACAAACATACATGAGACATACTACATGAGATGCACATGAATGGCATTTTTTGTATTTTCAGATTTTCCATTTTTTTTTTTGGTTTTTTGGATTTTCTACATTTTTTTTTGTATTTTGGATGTATTATAAAAGAATGCAAAATCACCAAAAGCAAATGAAGATGTGAAGAGAGAGCAGGTAAAGTAAAACTACCCTAAGGACAGTGAAAATAAAACCCGCAACTCGTCGGGTGAATAATTACAGACCAATTAAATAAAACCCGAGACATGATCGGGAATACAACAAAAATGGACCGGAATGGACATCGGTCAAACACCCGTCGCCAAGCCTCGTGGGTCGAGAGTACAACAAAACGGACCGGAATGGACATCGGTCATCCTCCAGTCTTCAAAGCATCGGGCCGAAAGCCAAATGAAAATAATGAACTTATCCAATCGGACATGCACAATCACCAATGAGTTAAGACAATTCAAAAACTCAAAGAGAGTTTAACACGTGCTGATTAAACTTCATTGAGACCATTTTTTACATTTTCCAATGCATTAACACAAAAAATACGAATTAAATCATACTGTCCATGAACATTCTTAGGGAGAAAGCAGTAACCATAAAATACAAAAGAAATAATGAAATGTATGTAAAAATTCTGAGATTTTTTATGTGGATGGGAAAATGTGTCTTTGACAACTTTCATGTTTTACATTCTTATTGAAGAGACACTCATTTTCGTGTAGAAAATGGTCTTTCATGAGAGCTCAGCAGCAAACAAACAAATTTCACAGAACAGACATATTTCAGGATTAAGCTTAAATGGACACTCAAATCTCAAAATTAATGCACCAAACTTTCCAGTCTACTAAACAAGACCCCAATGAACAACTTTCATTTTTTTGTGAAGTTTCAAAAGAAGACTCTAAACATAAGATAACTACAAATCAATATGACCACGCACAGAAAAACACTCAGACTCAAGGATGCCAACAGAATTGCATGATTTCATTAAATGCATTAAAAATACGAAACGTGCATGAATATTTTTGTATTTTTTATATGTTATGCATTAAGATCTTATGAACAAATGTCATGAAGAGGTCTTTATGAAACAATGTCTAGAATAACCCATGGAAAATCATTTAGCGTGAAAGGTCAGATCAGAAAAATTCCATCTCAGGTTCTGATCACCATATTTCCAGATTTCTGCTTTCAATTTCGGGACCCTTTTGACATAGCAAACGAAGTCAATTTTCGTGCCATAATATATCAAATCGAAGATCTCGAAGTCATCTACGAATGTTCAGTACATTTATTTTCGAGATTTCGTCATCTAAACACGAAAAATTGAGTTACCAGATAATTGCACATGCTGATGCGCCTAGAGCTCGTTGGAGATGAATCCGTCGCGTCGCCAAGGCTTGTTCCACGGCGGCGAATTTTTCTCTCTCAAAATTTTTTTCTCTTGAAATCTCTCCAAAAAAATTTTTTTCTCCAGTTTTTCTTCAATCTCCCAAAATTCTCTCAAACATTCAAAATTTTCTCTCCAAAAAAATTCCCCTCTCAAGCTCACTTCTTCCTCCTTTTATAAACCACTCATCTATCTCCCATTCTAATTTTTCCATTAACTCTATCTCCCATTCTAATTTCTCCACTAACTCTTCTTCATTTTCATCTTCCCTTCTTCATCTCTATCTCACATTCTAATTTCTCCACTAACTCTTCTTCATATTCATCTTCCCTTTTCCATATCTATCTCCCATTCTACTAACTCTTCTTCATCTCCATCTTCCCTTCTCTATTCTTATCTTATTTTCTTTATCTTCTCTTCTCCATCTCCTCTTCTCCATCTTCCTATCTTCATCTCCTCTTCTCCATCTTCCCTTCTCTATTCTAATTTTTCCACTAACTCTTCCTTTTGTTATTTACAAAATAATCCCTCAAGTATTAGGTATTTGTACTCTAGTCCATGAGATTTTAAGTATTTGAAATTCAGTCCCTGGAGAAATATTTCGTTAAGTCCAAATCTCCTCACAATTTTCGACACACCTATCGCATGTTGAATTTAAGCTCATTTCTTGCAATTGAAAATAATGCAAAATTTAATTAAAGCCTTGTTTGTAAAATTGAGTCATTCTGGGTATATTTGGGCCCAGATGAAAATTAGAATATTAAAGAACAATGTCACAACTCCTAAAAGTGAAAAATGAAAATAAATTGACTCAAATTGAATTTTTTTAGGCCCGATTCGAGATTATGCTCGTTAAGGAATACACGACCTCGAATTGGATTTTTTAAATTTGCGATGGCCAACATGAAAAGGGATTTAAAGGAAAAATATTGGCTATTTTTATGTATTTTTGTGGCCTCAAATGCTATTATTTATTAAATATTTTCCTAATTTCTAAAAATTATATTTAAAACAATACAAAAAATATGAAAAATTATTTTTTTACTCAAAAATGGTTGCCTAAGCTTGGCCAAGGCTTCCAAAGTTGATTTTGCAATTTTCTCATTTTTATAGATTTTCTATCAATTTTAGAAAATAAAAATACCGAAAAATACTGAAAATATGAAAAATCATTTTTTGGTCAAAATTGGTTCCCTAGGCTTGGCAAAGGTCTCCAAAGTTAATTTTTTCAAATTTATGAATTTTTATGGATTTTCTATTAATTTTAAAAAAAAAGAAAAGAAAAGGTGATTGAAAATCAGGTGTCAACAGTACATTGCATGACTTATGGATGCGATATCATTGTATCCCAATCAAGTGCGATGTTCATCATGAAATTTCACATAATGTTTTCTTGTGCATGACCTTATGCAGAGTTATAAAAACGGCAATACATAATCGAATAAATGACGTTTTATCGGGGGCGTGGGAACCGTTCCATGTCATTTAATATAAAAAGAAAACAAGTGTTCGGCCCAGTAACGTTGGCAGGACTGTGGGCCCGGCCCATTAAGCAGCAGCTCGCTGGGTCGAAGTCTCCGACTCCGACCCGTCTCCAGGCCCAGCTCCTCCTCCTCGTGAACCGAATCGAGCGATTTCGCTCAGCAAAATCCATCAATCCAACATCGGAACTCTTCTCAATTTCACAGAGAATCCGTCAATCCGGAACGAGGAAGAAGCTCGAAGGGAGGAGAGAGGGAGGCGGAGAAGCATGGGCGTGGACTATTACAGGGTTCTCCAGGTGGACCGCAACGCCAAGGACGACGACCTGAAGAAGGCGTATCGGAAGCTCGCCATGAAGTGGCATCCCGACAAGAACCCCAACAACAAGAAGGACGCCGAGGCCAAATTCAAGCAAATCTCCGAAGCTTACGATGTACATTCCCTGGTCCCCACCTCTGTTTTGTTCCTGTTTGGATCCATTCTCGGGTGCATGTTGGGTTAGATTCTTCGATCCTGTGTGCGAAGTGGGTCTGCGTCCGTGTAATCAAGTCTCGATTTAATTGTTCGATCGCGTGCTTTGGATGTGCGTGCGTGCGTTTTTATTAGGTTTTGAGTGATCCGCAAAAGAGAGCGGTCTATGATCAGTACGGTGAAGAGGGGTTGAAGGGTCAGTTCCCGCCGCCGGGCGCCGGCGGGTTCTCGGAAAGCGCCGGCGGCGGCCCCACGTCCTTCCGCTTCAACCCGAGGAGCGCTGATGACATTTTCTCGGAGTTCTTCGGGTTCACGAGCCCATTCGGCGACATTGGTGGGTCGCGATCAGGTGCGTCAGGTTTCCCGAGAGGCATGTTCGGGGAAGATATCTTTGCGTCGATGCGTGGCGGCGGTGGAGAAGGTTCTGTGCCGCGAAAAGCCCCACCAATTGAGAGGACACTGCCTTGTAGTTTGGAGGATCTTTACAAAGGGACCACCAAGAAGATGAAGATTTCAAGAGATGTAATCGATAGTTCCGGGTAAGCTCGCATCGGTTTTAATGCATTTTTTAAACTAATTTGGTGATGTTCAGGCACGAGACAATATGATTTTTATGAACTCAGAAACAGTAAACTTTCCCAGTTTTGGCTTCAGTTGTTACTTTGATGCTTTTGCTATAAGGAGCCGCTTTGCATTGGACGTCTCAACTAAAATCGCTTTTTTTGCTGTCATATTTCGCGTTAACGAACTCAAGGTAGGATGGTTATTCTGTCATTAATGCAGTTCATATGCAATAGATTTTCTTTCTGGAGCCAGATGTTGAGTAGATATTGTAATCTTGTTGTCATCTCTATTAACGATTTTTGTATAGATGTAGTATCTTGACTACTGACAGTCCGCAAGTCACCCCCGTCCCCACCACCCACCCAACACCCCCCCCCCTCTCTTCTAAACCAGCGTAAGTTGGACCTTGGCTAGAGAAAAATGATTCAGCTCTGCTAGTTTTCTTTGTTTTGATTTATTTTCTTCTTCTTGTGTTGCTTGTGCTGTGTGTAAATGATTTATACAACACCAGAATGGAAGGTGGATGAAGAGAGAAGTTTGTACTAAAGAAAAGAGAGTTACATGTCAATCGTTACGAACCATATTGCTAGTTACGAGATAGATTGACATACAACAGTCCACATATTTCTGTCAAAAACCCAGACACTGTTTAGACTTTAGCACAGATCTAAAAATGTCTTAGCGAACTGTGAAAGTGATAATTTACTGGATGGACCACGTCAGTTCTTGTGGTCCGTACATCTAAGATTGATGCTCGGGATGCATTGGCACAATTTGATATCTTCCACTTGCGATGGATGATTTGTGATTAAATTCTTCTATGAGGCTATTTCCACCTAGTAGGAAATAGAATGACAGTAACCTCTAGTTTCCTTTCTTCCCCCGGTCAGAGTTGCGTATCTTCCTACCACTTTTAATTTTTTACCATAATAGACTTCATCCTAAAGGTTTTCGTTGGAAATTGGTTATTGTGATTTGTTGGGCTAGCAATACTGGACAGGACACATTTGCACTGGAAGATATAAAACACGAATTACAGAGAGAACCCAAATATTACATAACACGACTTGCATAATTTTATTTGTCGACACAAAATGACATGAACTAATAATGAGTAACGATTGGCGCAATTTGATATCGTCCACTTGCGATGGATGATTTGTGTTTAAATTCTTCTATGAGGCTATTTCCACTTAGTAAGAAATAGTATGACAGTAAGCTCTAGTTTCCTTTCTCCCCCCTGGTAAGAGTCGCATATCTTCCTACCATTTTTAATTTTTTACCATAATAGACTTCATCCTAAAGGTTTTCGTTGGAAATCAGTTGTTGTGATTTGTTGGGCTGGAAATACTGGACGGGACATATTTGCACAAGAAGATATAAAACACGAATTACAGAGAGAACCCAAATATTACATAACACGACTTGCATAATTTTATATCTCGACACAACATGACATGAACTAATAGGTTTTCATCGTAATTCAATTGTTTGGCATGCAGAATCAAAATTAGGATGATTTAGGCTGACATGATTTGACATGAATCACAAACACGAATTTGGTACGCCAACACATGTTGCCAAATTGTTGATGCCCATTGTAGCTTGTCAAAGAGTGTAACTTGATGGATCCTACTTTTCAATTATAAATCTTTCTTTATTTATTTATATTTTATGGTGCGCATGCTAATTTTGTGGATAATATCTATAGTGCTTTTTGCATTCTAATGCTATATGCAGTAGGAGAAGGTGTATGGAACTGATACAAAAAAGTTTGCTTATTAAATTTAAGTACACTTCCGCAAACACTCTATTGCATGCTTTCTGATAACCCTGGTTTTTGGTGGTCTAAAACACTCCTTTGAAGTGCGGTGATGCCTGATACTTCCTGAATCATCTAAACTAAACGCAAAAGAAAAGAACAAACTCCGTATCATCTCGACTTAAGTACTTGAACCTAGGTTGGTGTTAGTCCTCGTATGGGCTGATCAGATGGTTGGACCATGATTTTATTTCCTTTGTAGTATATACCTCTCTGTTAATGTTGTGAATCAGCAGTTTTGAGCTCCAAGGAATTTGTTTCTTATTATCTTGGGATGCAAATACCCTCATTTTTAACCTTTTTTTCCCCTTTAATTTGGTCAACTGTTGGCGACAAGCTTTTTTCTGGTTACGTCCTTATGTTTTAAGAAAGAAAATTTCCTTGTGTGGAGAGAGAAAAAAGGGGGAGGAGGATGGGGGTGGTGTGAGTCAGGAGACTCGTGATCTCAGTGTGTGATCCTGAATGACCGCTGCCTGAGAAGTGGGTTCTTTGAAGATAAAACGGTTATTATAATCAGTGTCTATCATGGGTTACATTGTGGTTGTCCAAGGAGAGACTACGCATAATAAAATCTTATCTTGGCAAGTCACATATTGCGCACTTACTTTACACTTGTTTTTTATTTTAGAAATCTTATTTTTCCTATACTTGAGCTTTATTGACTTGTATCATGTCATGGTTCAAGAGTTTAAATAAATGCTAGAGATTGGGCAGTTCCTATCATAATGCATGACTACTTCGTTTTATATTCTATTTCTATGTAGGCTTGTTCTATGTGTGATTTTTGTTTATGGAGTATATACGTTTTCCAAGACTGCTTCCAATATGTTAAGAAGGGTTGTATCTTTAGGAAGTGCAATAGGAAAAAGTGAGCGACAAATACTGCATATTCACCTTTATATGACTATGAGGGTAGCTCATGCACTTCTCTGAATCTTGGGGCTGATGCTTCCCTTTTTCTGTTCTTTCCTAATTAATATCATTTCTCGAGAAATTACTATGCTGTTCTGAGGAGGATTTCATCCGTTTGAGTATCATCTATGCATATCTCCATCTAGTGATACATTGAATGTGTCATTTAAAAGTTGACGCATCATTAGTTTTATTTTGTGACTGTCTTAATGGACAGTTGAATGTGCTTCTTTGGCAGTCCTTGGTAAAATATTTACCTGAAATTCTCCAGATCTAAGTTGAGGGTTCTTTCCTCCTAGCAAGATGACTTCCTTTGCAATAAGCATTGAGCTATCTTTTGCAGACATCTACAAAATTAAGCGATAACAACAGTCAGGCTGCTATAATTTACAATGTCCAGGAAATATCTCAATATAGCTGCTGTAGAAGTCATTTAGTGAAGAAATTTGTGGGTTTTCTGCTCTTGGGTTTCACCAGCGGCGAAGTGGATTTGATCCAATCCCATTGTTTGTGAGAATATAGTTAGGTCATAGGATATTGAAACGGTTTAATTATGTTCCCTTATTAGTAAGTAACTAGGGTTTTTGTACTTATGGCTGTTTGTAATAAACTGCGCCGTCTGTACCAGGTGCGTTTTTACTCTGCCTTGATGAGTTTTGAGCTCTTCTCTTCGTGGAAGTAGTTTGCAATGACCGAATCATGTAAATCTTTGTGTTTGCTCAGTTTTCATTTAATTTTGCAAGAGACCAATAAATTGTCTTTTATCAGGGGGAAAAACCAACATAATATCTTTTCCTCTTCTAGTTTTTCTGATCTAGTGATCTGAATAGGCATCTATGGAGAGAGTATATGGTAACATCTTTTCGTATCCTTTGAGATCAAGTGAATCTTCTCCAATGGTACGTCATTCTCTAAAGTTGCTTTTAGCCTCTATGCAGTGGTCACACTTTTACACAAGTTGTCTTATAACTGGCATCAAATTCACAAGTTGTACTCTGGTCAATGATGGTAACCTCTAGTGTTTTTTTTTTTAACCCGTGTTAGGTCACGTTAGTTGGTCCGCATACATATACCTGTGAGAGGCTCTAGGGGCCATTTTAGTTGCTCTGTCCTTGTAGTGAGTTGGGAAATTGAAGAACATTGATTGGGTCGAGTGGCCTTTTTCTTTTTGATCTTTTCGTGAGTTCTCTATGTGGATTGTATTATGTTAGAAGCATTTGTTGGGCTGTGAATATACCCACTTCTGCTCTCGGAAATCTAAAGAATTTCCCATTGACTGCATAAAACTGATGTGTCATGGGAAGACTTTCTTTGCTGGTGAGTCTCCATTGCTTGATATAGGTTCAATAAATTTGGCCATGTATATCCAATCCTCTTTTATTTGTTTATTAATCTCCAATATTCCAAGGGCTGCCCCTGGAATATTGGAGATTTTGAGCTTATTTACAAAACTATATTCATACAAAACCTAAGTTTGAGATATGATGAAAGGTCGTCATTGATCAAGAATTTCTATGTGCTTTATAATTTGCATTAGTATTTGTGTTCTTACCAGTTTCTGCTGTTTTTCGGTTGTTTCTCATATAGGAGACCTACCACAGTAGAGGAAATTCTTACTATTGAGATTAAGCCGGGTTGGAAGAAAGGAACAAAGATCACATTCCCAGAGAAGGGGAATGAACAGCGGGGCATTATACCCTCGGATCTTGTCTTTATTATCGATGAGAAGCCTCATGGTGTCTTTAAAAGGGACGGAAATGATCTTGTTGTTACCCAGAAGATTTCCTTGGTGGAAGCACTTACTGGATACGCAGCACTGATCACAACACTTGATGGCCGAGATCTTACTGTTCAGATTAACTCTGTGATAGGTCCTACATACGAAGAAGTTGTTAAAGGGGAAGGCATGCCCATCCCTAAAGAACCTTCCAGGAAAGGGAACTTGAGGATAAAGTTCAATATTAAGTTCCCTACGAGGCTTACACCCGAGCAAAAAGCTGGTATCAAGAAATTGTTAACGTCGTCATAAAGCACCGGTGGTAAGCCCTCCCTACCATCTGTGAAGATCAGTGTAAGCCCTTTTCATTTGGCTTTTTCTTGAGTTAGATTATGCTGGAAAGGTTTGGCATCTTGTATGAATGGCGCGAATTCTGTGGAAAAAGTGTTGGAAGTCTTGGTGGTAATTGTCATTTGCTTTTCACCATCTTCATTCTTCTTTTAAGCTTTCAAACTTGATTGTGCAGTTGTCTAGTTCAAACCGGATCACCTCTTTTGCTTTCGAAATGCAGAGAAGTGAATGAGATGAATGTAAAACGTTCAGGCTTAAGTGTATCCCATGTTTTCTGAAGGGGAAATAGGAAGTCTCTGTTGCTTGTGTACCTTCAATATTCTAAGCGTGTACTGCAATTTGGGAAGGGAGTTATCTTGCGCCCCTAGTCATGAACTGAACTGACTTTGCTTTGTCTGAGATCTCCTCGGAAGACATTATTCCAATGCCCATTGTTTTCCGCTAGTTTATTTCTTATTTCATGATAAAAAAAGATGGAAAGAGCGATGGTTACAGGCGATCCCCCACCCAGGCGATACTATACCGGAACAGTTCCACACCTGGGGTCAGAACGTTCATTTGGAGACCGGATGCGAGTTGGAATAGCGTCTGGGCGTTCCCCCGGCATCTGGTACACAAGTTGAATCTAGGCCAGAGTAAAATGGGCAATGGAAAAAATGAGGGCAGGACCAAGTGGATCCGGAGATTTGACGATACTTCTCCTCAAAATCAATGAAAGCGAAGACAGGGGATCTCCCAAGTTGTCCGTTATGGGACAGGGTCCGCGTCAACCGGATCAAAGCATCTCGTCAGTCCACACTGTAGGCCGCAGCCCCGAGCCCATCACAACTTTCGTCGACTCTTTTGACCCGGTCAACTTCAACTTTTATACCGAAAAGTCCCCTTCGTGTCCCTCATTTGGCATCCCCACCCCCATAATCAAATCGAGAAGACGTTAACTTGACGACCATGGCGATAAACCCCATCTCTTTTAACCAAACGATATGAAAAGTTCTATCTTTCTTTTTTATTTTTTTGAGTCAGAGCATGGGGTATTTGACTAATCTCCATCGCTATCCAACCTGGTTCACGTGTATCGAATAATACTCGTATCTTATGGATGGACGCCCGACCCGCTTTGTCTTGAAAGGCTTATTTCAAATTGACACACTTAATGTGATTCATATTTTTGAGAAAGAGAGAGGGAGAGAGCAAAGTGGTTCGTATTTCGAGATAGAGAGAGAGGAATGGATTTTGCAAATTACCCTATTCGATTTGCTGCGAGGGAGAGAAGAAAAAGGATTTGGAGTACCCTCTAAAAATTTCACTACATTGAATTGGACGACGGCGTCGTAGAGTTTAATCACTCAATTTTAGTCTCCAAATTCTTGTAAATGATCAGATAAGTCTCTCAGATCACTTGGAATTTCTTCTGATCAAGTTACCATCACAAAAGACCATCAGGATTATGACACGTGCCATTTTCAAATATGGAAAAATATCTACGGTGGGCCCGACAATTGATCTTTCCGGATGGCAGCCAGGTCACTCATTCATTCTCCAAGTTTTTATCTTCTTCTTTCTTTTTTTTTTTTTTGGAAATTTTTTCAGTCACTCGATAGACGACACATACTGCATGAACTCCGCGTCATTCTCGAGCCCCACTATCGTCTCCGGCGCCAGCACCACCTCGAGATCGACGGATCCGCCGCCCTCCCTCCCGGGGAACGCCGAGATCTTCCCGTCGAACTTGTTCGCCCTGCCGCTCCTCACGGCCAACGGCCGTCCCCACCCGAAGTCGTTGTCGTACATCGGGAACCTCGGCGAGCTCCCCATCGTGATCGACGCGCCGTCGAAGTTCCCCAGCGGGAACAGCCGCGGCTCCCTCTCCCAGCCCTCCACGCCCCGCCGCACCGTGGCATCGTCGTGCGCGACGACGTTCCGGTGCAACAGCCCCGAGCACCACCCCAGGTCGTGGGACAGCAGCTCTCCGGCGGAGGCGACGGTCGGGATGCTCTGGATCGCGTTGCCGAAGTAGTATGGCTCGAGCCGCGGTTCGAGCCGGTGGCGGCAGTTGACCGCCATCCGGAACGTCGTTGTCTTGGACGGAGCCAGTTTCCTCGCGCGCGTGACGCTCCGCCACAGCTGCCCGCACAGTGACTGGAACGACGATATCTCCGTCGGCGCCTTGGATTTTGGAGACGGCGCTATCTTGCCGTTCCCGGCCTTGAAGCCGTCGTTGCTCTGCTTCCCCATGATCTCGGCCACCGCCGGGGAGAGGCCAGCGCCGTTGGCAACTGACTTCATCTTCAGGATCGCGGCTCGGCTGAAGTGGAAGATCCGCTCGCGCAGCGGCTCGTCCTGGGAGAACGTCGCGGCGGGGCCGCCGGCGGGGAGGCGGAGGATTGCCGACGGCGAGACGAACACGTTTTCGCGGCTGAAATCCGGGGAGTTGGACGGGCGCTTCGAGCCCCGGGCGGCCTCGGCGAAAGCGTTGAAGAAGTGCCAGAATGAGGTGCCGTCGGTGATGGCGTGGTTGACAGTGCAGCCTACGAAGACGCCGTCCGCCAGCTCGGTGACCTGGACGGCGAGCAGCGGGAGGAAGTGGCCGTTGTAGCTGACGGTCCTGTCAAAGGCGAAGAATTGCTTGACGCAATCCGGGACGTCCTTGTCGGGGGAGAGGACGCCGCGGACGGTGAGGTGCTTGGCCTTGGCCTCGATGAAGTCGGCTCCGGCATCGTTGCAGAGAATGTGGACGTGGCCGAGAGGATCCGTAGAGAGGCGGCCGGCGAAGGCGGGGAAGTGGGAGAGGGTGAGGGAGAGGGCCTGCTTGAGGAGGAGGACGACTTCAGAGAAGGCGAGGAGAGCGGGGTCGGAGAGGAGGACACCCTTTTGGATGTAGTGGCAGGAAAGCATCGGGAGGTCGGAGACCGAGAGCTTCAGCGAGCTGCCGGGGGCGGCCGGGACGGAGGGGTAGACGGTGGATTTGGAGCTGATGGTGAGGGATGAAGAAGAGGATGGCATTTTGGTGATTCTGGGGGTGGCAGTTGGTTTAGTTATCGGTGGTTGTGTGTTGGGATTTGGTCGGAGGGAGAAGGGGATGTCGCGGGGGCTTATATAGGGGTGTTGGGTTCATGCATTTGGAGCATAACTTTCGTCTCGAATTATTATTGCATGGACGGGATGTATGCGCATTCAGCGCATGTCGGAATGTTTACATGACGTGAATCTCATGTGACCTAAGCCATGAATCCTAAATTCGCGTGATTCCTACTGGTACGGTGTTGTTCGCCCTGTCCAGGCGACGAGATTGATTTTATTGGACAAACGTTGCCATTGAAAGACAATTTAGCAGAAGGATGTGATCAAGTCAACAGCAATTCGATTTGGTCGATTGGGTCGGCAGCATGATTTTGTGCCCCCTAGGCATAATGGACCATCCCCGAGAGCATTGTTCACATTAACTTGTGAGTTTAGAAGATGGAACGTTCCTGACTAAATAGCAAGACACTGAAATCTGAATGTACGTGCGTCGCCCTAGTCAAAGAAGATCACCTCAAATTTGAATAGCCATCGTGATCCTAATTGTGCACGTTCTTCTTCTTCTTCTTCTTTTTTCCCCTCCCCTCTTCTGTAATGACACTGATGTCTAAAATATTCTCTCATTCACATGTATGCGTAGAAGATTCTTCAATCGGCTGTAGCAAACCGATTTCACGTGTACGTTGCTTCGAGGACAAAGATCCTTTAACCTGCATGGCACTTTCAGTCGTGTGCATGTAAATGAGGTAGGATAAGCATCAATGGCTAAAAATATACTTAGGCACTTTCCTGAGTAGTATGAATGGTAGATGATCAAGGTCCCATGTTGTTTATAAGGCTTTACTAGCATAGCAGTTTTTTATTTTTATTTTTTAGACTGAGAATAATAGATTCTTGAAAAAGTGAATCCCATAATAATTTTTATTTATTCATTATTTTTTTTTGGCTCGCAGTATTTCGCTAATCTTGCAGCGGATAAAAATTATCACATAAGCATGTTTCTCGTTCACAACGTCTTTTTATTTTTATTTTTTTTCTTTTTCGTCAAAAATAAAGTATTATAATGAGAGAGAGAGAGAAGATTTGGGACACATGGAGGACTAGGAGATAAGGATAAAACAAGGGTCCTTGTCATGAGATAATTAGACTCCTATGTTTTTGTCGTTTTAGGTTTTCACTGTCGTGCTTTAGTGTTGTGGTTGCTTCTGATTAGCGCATTGTGCATTGTATGTAGAAGATAAACGAGGGGAAAAAGCTTATCAAGGCTAGGTGTCCAATCAAGCCTATATTATATGGCAAGCTACTCCCAATCATTCCCTAAATGGAACGACATTTTTAAAAAAAAAATTGTGGACGTGTCACTATAATTCTACCTAAAAATATTTACAGGTATGGTTGGGCACTTATATAGTAAGGTTGTCCAAGAATCAAGACCTGATGGGGTTGGAAATTGGCCTGCACATGCCTACGATGATTCGATTCGTTTCACGTGATTCGAGCTTCCAAAAATAGTACTCAAGATGGTGACCATTTCGGTACGGTGAATTGTTATTGTTGAAGAAATATCTCACAAAATATTTTGATAATTTTCAAATTATTCTTTAGTATTTGATTTACCTTTGGCATCCATATATTTGATATCTATGGCTAAGGATCACGCTTCGGCCATCGGGTAAAAATCACATGAAGCTTGAAGCACTTTTGTGAAAACATTTGCTGAGGACCACAAAAGATCTGGTCATCGATTGTTTGATATCAGAGCTTGGAATATCAGGTTAAATGAAGTGTATAAAGTCCATACGAGCTGATTTTTGAGAAAGATCGACTAAAGTGACAACTGCTTGATAGGAAAGGTTAACAAGAGGATTTTGATCTTCTCGAGAACAGTACACTACTTTGTTAGAGTACCTTAGAAAGTTGTCATCATGGAAAAGTAGCTTCGCACCTATTTCGGGAAAGCTTTGGAAAAAACTACTCCCATGTGAGGACAAGATGTCCCATCAACCTCCAACGATTCTTTTGCTTCTCCAAGGATGCTCGAACGGCTAGAACGCTAAGGTTTATAAAAGGAGAAGATTATGAAGGCCAAGGGATAATTAAGGGACTAAGAATCAAATATAATTTATTCAAGTGTTGCTTTAGAAATTGTTCTTCCTTAGCGTTCTAGCTTTAGAAATTGTTTCTGAAGATGAGTCTTGGTGCATCTGGTTAAGGTGTTGCCGTGTGACCTGGAGGTCACGGGTTCAAGCCTTGGACGTAGCCTCTTACAAATGCAGGGTATGGCTTGCCTCCTTTCACCTTTGTGATGGGGTCCTTCCCTGGACCCCCGTCTCGTGGGGATGTTATCGTGCACCGAACTGTCCTTTTTTTTTTGCTTTAGAAATTGTTCTAATTGAAAAACTTAACTATTGAAAGATCTAGTGATATGTTGTTACACTATAATCATGCAAAATCAAGTATACACCTTTGAGTAGTGAGGCTGTATCAAGATAGTGTGATCAACGTGAAAGATCAGCTCACGTACTGTTTGTAACTTGTGAGGCAGATTACTATTGCATATTAGCTCATGTTATGGCTATTAGTTTTGTGGAGTGACGTAGAATTGGTATATAAGTCGAACCACTATATATCTAGTGTGACCATCTTTTCTAAAGCTTTATGTTGTGCTGCACGCAATTCAATCCTATTTTATGAAGCATTTGCTCACTCAATCTTCTTTATATTAACCTTTGATTTGCGAATTTTTTGAAAAATTTTCAAAACAACCTATTCACCCCCACTCTAGGTTGCATTATTAGCCTCAACAATTGATATCAGAGCTCTATTGCTTATTATTTGAAGTGTATTTCTTCAGAGCATAAATATTTTTATCATGGCTGACCTTGGTGGTTGTCTGAACAATGAATCCACATCACCTAACAAATCTCCATATTTCAATTGGAGCAACTATAACTACTGAAAGAGCATAAATGTTTGCCTACCTTAATGCCTGTGATCAAGATATGTGAGATGTGATTTTAAATGGTGTAGAAGTTTTAGTTGTTGTTACTCTTGCTACAGCTGCCACTAGAGAACCAGTCGCTAATCCAACTGCTATTACTACTCGCCTTGAACATATTCGAAAATGAATTGCTCTCAATTCTAAAGCAAGACATCTTCTCTACTATGCTTTATCTCCATATGAATTTAACGGAATATCTTCTTGTGGTTTAGCTAAACAAATATGGAATTACCTCCAAGTGATCTATGAAGGCATCGATTGTGTGGAAGAAATCAAGATGAATATCCTACTTGGTCATTATGAGAAGTTTATGATGAAGTTAGATGAAATAATAAGAGAAATATACACAAGATTCACTGAGATAGTGAATGGTATGACCAATGAAGGAAAGATATTTACATATGCTGAAAAAGTAAGCAAGCTACTTAGCGCACTTCCAGAGAAATGGATCATTGTAAAAACCTTAGTTCGAGAAACTATAAGGATTTAGCCTATCACGATGGATGAACTCATAGGCACGTTATCCTATGAAGAAACTTATCCAAAGATAAGAAAATTATTGCTTTTAATGCTAATGATGAAAATACAGGAGGTGAGACATTTATTGAAGAAGATGACGACAATGATATAGCCTTATTTACTAGAAGATTCAAAATTCTTATGAAGAAATGAGTAAAGTTCAAAGAAAGAAGGAATCCAAAATTCTTAGAAGAAGATAGATCATTCAAAGGAAAGGAAGAAAGAAAAGGTAAGGATATTGTTTGTTTTGAGTGTAGAAAACTATGGCATATTAAGCCCCGATTGCCTTATCCTAAAGAAAAGAGGAGGAAGGTTCAAAAAGAAGAAAAGACCACTTAAAGTCAAAACATGGAGTGACACCGAATGCAAATCAAGCAATGAAGATGAACCAAATCTCTCACTTGAGGCAGAAACTGAAAGAGAAGAAGAAAAAGAGGTAAATGATTCTAAACTTCATATGAAGAAATGCAAGATTTTTAAAAGAAATGTGTGTAGAACACAAAAAGGTTTCAAAAAGAATCTTTGAATTGAAAAAGAAATAGCAAGACTCAACAAACAAAACCTTTTTAAAAAAGATGAGCTTGAGAAATTGCAAAAAAGATTTGGTCACTACTTAGAGTGAACATGATATTTCTCAGGAGGAAAGTCAGTCTCTAAAGGAAGACATTTCAAGGATAGCCAAAAATTTATTCTTTAGTTCAAAAACTCTGCAACACATTCTATCTATTCAAGTTTCTCATTACAACAAGTCTAAACTTGGACGTAAAAGAAAACATGAAGAGAAGAATCCGTTTCCAAATGTGAAAACAAGATTTAAACAAATACCATCTTTTCGGTCTAACAAAGATAACTTTGTACGACAATTCATAGGATCTACTAGTAAGCAATTCAATTGTTTAGTTTGCAATGAATCTAGTCATAAAAAATAAACATGTCTAGTCAAGCAAATAAAGCCCAAAAAGATCTACTATATATATGATATGAGGCCTAAGACAAAAACAAAATGACCCAAGTTTGTGTGGGTGCCAAAGAAAACATAAAACTTCTCTTGATTTCAGGTGATACTAAAGAAGAAGAAGTGGTACTTGGATAGCGGGTGTTCAAGACACATGACAAGTGAAGGAATATGTTCATAAATCTTAAATAGGTGGATGATAAAAATGTTACCTTTGGAAGAAAAGGAAAAAAATATTATTGGTATAGGAAACATTAGGTTGGGAAATCTGGTCATTAAAAATGTTTCATTGATCCAAGGACTTGGATACAACCTTCTTAGCATAAGTTAACTATGCGACAAAGGCTATAAGATCAATTTCAAAGAAAATATATGTACCAACACTGGCTAGGACCTAACCCAATCTTTTACAGGTAAACGACATGGTAACATATATATGTTGAATGTTAAGCCGAGTCAAGTACCGTGCGCACTGACTTTCTTTTTTAGTTATTTAACCAGAAAATCGATTATGCTCCTGCGGAAGTATCTACTCGTTACGGCGCAGCGGATCTGCGACATTTTACTACTAATAGAATAGGTAGTAACTGCTGTTTTACTAATCTGTAAAGTACTGTCCTGCGAACTAGACTAGCATCGATGATTTCTCCCATTCTATCATGGAGTAGCCAGAACAGTCTATTCATTTCTTCTTTAAAATAAATAAATGGGGGGACGGGTCAGACTATTCAGGAAATAAAGCTCTTTTTGCCTTTGCTTCCGCCACTTGTCCTGGCACAGATGTTCTCAAGGGACAATTAGCTCAATTGCAGAAAGATCTAGGTGGGATTAAAGAAATGAAAAGTGAACCTGTGAAATACTTGATGAAATACAGTGCCTGATATCTATCAAAGAAGAATGTGATCTATGGCATAAGAAGTTAGGCCATATCAATGTAAAGCACATCTCCAAGATCGCATCAAAAGATCTGGTACGTGGTCTACCAAAGATCAACTACAATAAATGTGACTCTTGCAAAGCATGCTCCTTGGGAAAATAGATCAGATCATCTTTCAAGTCCATCAATAATATTGCTATTAATAGATCTCTGCAACTATTGTATATGGATTTGTTTAGTCCTACCAGAATTATAAGTCTACGAGGAAGAAAATTTTGCCTATTGATTGTTGTGATTATTCACGTCTCTCGTGGGTAAATTTTCTTACTCATAAGCATGAAGCATTTCATTCATTTGAGAAAAATTGCTGGAAAAGTGTAGAATGAAAAAGGCTATAAGATCACAACTATCAGAGTCGATCATGGTGGAGAATTCCAAAACCGAAGCTTTGTAAATCTTTGTGATGACAATGGAATAGAGCACAACCTCTCCACTCCTTACACTCCTCAATAGAATAGAGTCGTAGAAAGAAGAAATTGATCTCTCCAAAAGATGGCCAGAACCATGATCATTGAAAGTGGGGTTCCTACCTACTTTTGAGCTGCAATTGTTACTACTACATCTTATATCATGAATAGAACTCTCCTTAGACCATTGATGGAAAGGACACCTTATGAGTTCTTTAAAGGAAGGAAGCCCATCCTATCATACTACCACTTCTTCAGTTGCAAATGTTACATCCTTAAGAACATAAATGATGTTGAAAAATTTGATGCCAAATCAAGTGAAGGTATCTTTCTTGGCTACTATGCAAGTAGCAAAGCTTATTGAGTGTTCAATAAAGATTTACAGGTTTTTGAAGGAATCATCAATGTAAAATTCAAAGATGATCTTAAAGGTGTTCAAACAGATGAATAGGAGATGGATTTCCAAATATCCACTCCAGCGATTGACCAACAGCTACTACAACAATAAGTTGCCAATCTTTCAAGCTCAAGTCAAAATCCTAAGGATTAGAAGTTTAAGATTGATCATTCTAAAGATCAGGCCATTGGAAAAGTTGATGAAGGAATTAAGACAAGACTTTTCAATCAAAGACATTATGAATTCGCATACCTTGATCTCTCAATTGAGCCTAAGGCAGTTGATGGAGCAATCATTGATGAAAACTAGATCAAAATAATGCAAGATGAGCTTTGACAATTCAAAATCAATGATATATGGGAGTTAGTTCCACGACCTAATTAGCAAATCATTGGTATGAAATGGGTGTTTCGCAACAAAATGGATGACCAAGGCAATGTAGTAAGAAACAAAGCCAGATTAGTAGCTAAAGATTATTCACAAGAAAAAGGTATAGATTATGATGAAACATATGCTCCTGTCGCTAGACAACAAGTTATTTTACTCTTACTTGCTTGTGCTTGTCATTATGATTTTACCTTATACTAAATGGATGTGAAAATTGCCTTTCTTAATGATTATATTAAAGAAAGGGTGTTTATTGAGCAACCACCAAGTTTTGAAGTCCTTCATGATTAGATAATGTCTATCAATTGAAGAAGGCCCTTTGTGGTCTCAAGGAAGCCCCTAGAGCTTGGTGCAAAAGATTAAGTTCTTTCATTCTCAAACATAACTTCGAAAAAGATAAAGTTAACACTATCTTTTTTTGTTTATCAAGAAGAAAGTTAAAAACACATTGTTAGTTCATAATTATGTTGATGACATAATCTTTAGCACTAACAATGAAATTTTTGCAAGGATTTTTTCAAAGTAATGACAAATGAATTTGAGATGAGCTTGATGGGGAAGATGAACTTTTTCATTGGACTTTAAATAAAGCAAAAAAGAGTTGATATTTTCATTCATCAAGAAAACTATATTAAAGATTTGCTGAAAAGATTTGGTTTGTAAGGATGCAAATTCACTAAAACACCTATGGCCGCATCTATTAAGATGAACAAGGATGAAAAAGTTATGTCCGTTGATTCCAAACTCTATAGAAGCATGATAGCATCATTGTTATACCTAACCGCTTCTTGACAAGATATCCTATTCACCATATGCTTATGTGCATGATTCCAATCTAATGTAAAGGAATCACGTATCCCTGCTATAAAAAGGATCATAGGTACATTGGTTCATCACCCAAGGTAGGGTTATGGTATCTTATAGCTTCAAGATTTGATTTTTTGGGATATTTAGATGTTGACTATATAGGTTGCAAAATCAATCAAAAGAGCACATATGGTACATGTCAATTGATGGAAAACATATTGATCTATTGATTTTCAAAGGAACAAAACTCAGTTGCTCTCTCAACCGCAGAAGTTGAGTGCATTGCACTAGGGAGCTACTATGCTCAACTTCTTTAGAAGAGATAACAATTTAGTGACTTTAAGGAACAAAACTTGTACATTCTCATATGCTGTGACAATACAAGTACTATAAACTTGACAAAGAATCCCATATTTTGTTCAAGAGCAAAGCACCTCGAGGTAAAATATCAGTTTATTAGAGACCATGTGAGCAACGGTGACGTGTGCATGCACCTCATTGATTCAAAATATCAGCTAGTTAACATATTTTATAAATCTGGAAAAGCAGGCATTCGAATTTTTTAAAGGAGAATTAGAAATTTCTAATCCTCCTGAATGACAAATACGAATGGCAAGACATTTGTAAGCATCACAAAAAATTAGGTAACCAGGTCTCTGCACAACTCAAAAGATCAAGTATGCCTAATCTCTTGACAATATTACCATTATCGTGCATCGGGAGACGAGAAATCTACCCGTTCTGATGAAATATTTACTGTGATGGTTGTTAATTTGATCTTTTAACTATTACATTTTTCTTATTTATTTTTATTAATAATTTTTGAATTATTATCATTATTTACCTTGAAATTTCGTGTGTGCATGTGTGCCTATTTATATGGAGCATGTTTACCCTTCGTTACCACTCATTTCTCAATCGCTCCTCACTCTTTTTTTTAAACCATATATATATATATATATCTCTCTCTCTCTCTCTCTCTCTCTCTGAGTTCATCCTCTCTTTCTTTCTTCCTCTCAACCATGGGTCCTCACAAGTCTACCTACATTAGCAAGGCCAAATCCAAGGTCTTAGGTCCCTCGAACATAGACCTTACCAATGTTCTCGAGAAATCTACTTTAAGTATTTAGACACGTAGTGAGCAAGGAGGCTCTAGCTCTGCCAATACCCCTCAATACTTGGTAGTGAAAATAAAGAAGGAGGCATCTATGATTCATCCCTCTAAGCTCACTTTACCTTCTGAAGGGATTGCTATCCCTCCTATGATGATTAAGTTACAAGAAGTGTTTGAAACTTGGTATAGGAAATTCATGGAGAAATTGAAAACAAAGCAACTCACAGAGAATGGAAGTCAGATCACTCCTTTTACAGTACTTGCTCTCGGTCCTAATATAGCTGCTTCATCTGCCGCTGCACTTAATTCTCCATTGGAAAAGTCACATTGTAAGTCCTCAACTGAGGAAGTTGCATATCTCCTAAAGGAGACTAAAGAAACCATACCTCTTAAGGAAACATTCGGTAGTGCTCCTTTGCCTCCTCTTGCTCTAGAAGTTAGTGGTTCTGCTCCACATCTTCAAGAATCTCAGGAATTGTGTGAGGGAACCATCAAGGTGAGTGAAGAACCTATAGAGACTAACAAGGGTGCAAGTGACAAGTGATGTGAGGATGACGATGACGGGGCCTTCAACAATTTTGAACCTACTCAAGGTTTTGAACTCAACCTCTCTTTTAAAAATCCATTATTTTTAAGCAAAGAGCATGAAAAAGCTTGGTCCTTTATTTCACAAAGAACTTTGATTTTTCCCACGAAATTTTTTTATTCGAAGTTTTGGAAAAAAAAAAACACAAACTTTTAGATCTATGCGCTCTTAAAGATCACTCTTCTCCAAATCTGACGACCTTGTTTTACTGGAACTTACACTTTCTTAATCCACAATCTTTTGTGTTTTTGAGGAAAAAAACTACATTGTGATGGCTGAGGTGTGGCATCCTGAGTTTTAATCTTTTTTTTTTTTGGAATTTAAATACAAAATGGTTTTTTCATGGAGGTACTATAAATAAATCTCACTCGGAGCTGGCCACTCTAAGATGACTAACTGAAGGGAAAATGCTAGCTAGGAATATAAGCACGTAGACTAAATGGTTAATACGTGTAACTCCTAAAAGCCACTCGTTAATTTGAGAATTTATTTAAAGCTATCGTCTTATGAACGTGTGACATCCTGAGTTTCGATTCCTTTTTTCGAAATTTGAATTTAGAATGGTTGTTTCATGGAGGTGCTATAAGTGAATCTCACTTGGAGCTGGTTACTCTGAGATGACTAACCAAAGGGGAAAAGCTAGCTAGGAATATAAGCACGTGGACCAAATGGTCGATACGCGTAACTCTTAAAAGCCACCCGTTAGTTTGAGAATTTATTTAAAGCTGTCGTCTTATGAATGATGCTGCAAATTGAGTTCCAGAACAGGATAATCGATTTTCAAGAGTGTTAAGAGGTTGAAATCGGATGTCGCCTCGAAAGGTGTAAATTGACTGCGTGGCATTGGAATGCCTAGAGAAAAGGACAAAATTAAAAATTACCATCTTGCCCCCATCTTGTATTAGAATCCATGACTAGAGAGTGTTAGTAATTTTGGTGAGGCTAGAAAATTTATTCGGTGGTATTTCAAGTTATTTTCTGATCATGATTGAGCAAAATCAGGATCAATTAAGCCCCTACCAATCCTAAAATTTTACAAATTTCGAGAAATATCTCGTTAATAATCTTTTTGATCATTTTGGCCAGTTTTGATAAAAAAAAAAGTTATTAATGCCGAAGCTTTATCAGTCCGGAAATTCACCGATAGTCCAAAAATCAGTCCATTCATTCAGTTTTAAGTCACCTTCAGTGAATAAAAACTCCAATAATTGCCCCAAGGATAATATCTACTCTCTCTCTTCTTTTTTTCACTCTTATCACCAGAATCTCTCTCCTCTCTCTCTAGAATTTTTGAATTTTCTCTCTCCCTCTCTGCTGGTTCTAGTTTTCTACTGCTAACTTCCATCGGCGGCCGATGGAAATTCGACAGTTGGATTTTCCCAATTTTTGGATATGTCGTAGTCTTATTCGAGATGAGTTCATAAAACTTTGAATCACTTTGATCCGAGGTCGTTCGATCTTCCAAATCCGCTTTATCGTTTCAGTCGACAAACCAGTTTTCTGTTACCTAAATTTAAAATATAGCTCACGTTGATATATGTTGACTCCAGCAACCGCTAGAGCTTATTTTCATATGAAAATATTAATTTTCAGCTTGAGAACCATCATGTTAACCTTTGATCAGCCCCGATTTGGATGAAATCCACTGTAATCTGTTCTTTCTTTTTCGATCGCCACCGTGCGTCGCCGCTTCCACCATTTTCTCAGCTCAGTTCAGCCTCGATTAGGTAAGTTAAATCTCTGTTTCTTGAGTAAAATATTGTACATGCCATGGACTAGCTCTAGGGTCCGATTTGAGGTAAATCGATTTAGAAAATTTGCCATAATCGGCGTATTTAGAGGAAGTTAAATTTTGTGGGGCTGTGAATGTGCTGTGGATTTGTAAAAAGTTGCTATCCATGCTGGATATATGCTGTTGGTGGTGGTTGATGTGAATTCCGTGAGGTTCGGGTACTGAAAAATAAAATTTTGAGAGATTTAGAGCAAAAAGGGCAAAATAGTATTTTGAAATCATTATTCACGAACCTCCGAACACTATTCACGTGTTGGCCAATTTAATTTTGATTTGAAAATGAGAAGTTTCATAGGTCTCGTGCGATTGAATACCGAAAAACATATTTTAGAGCATTTTATGCAAAATCGGGTTCGAGCAATATTTTATCTTACTATTTCAAATATTTGGGGCCTGTGTTCGTATTCGAAATAATATTTGAGGATTACCCACGTATACTTGAAATTAATTATTTGATCATTTTGGGTCTCACATGAGAAATTATGCATTTTTAATAAAATGGAGCACGTGAAAGAGGTTGATTGGCTTGGCCATTGTGGCAGCCATATAAATTAAAATATTTGGGCACGTGTTTTAAGTTGTGGCCTATCGTACTTGGCTAAGGTTTTTGCCCAATTGAAATTAGCATCGTTTTATATGCCGGTTTGAATATTTGGATTTGTATTTGAAATATGGCCGAACGTATTTGGCCGATGATTTTGTCCAAATAAATTTGAAGGATTTTATTGCCTGAAAGGTGAGTGCGACAATTTGGGTTCATAAAATGAGTTAATTGGCTTGGCTATTTGGCCGGAAATATGGATTGAATATTTAGACTCGTATTTGAAATGTGGTGGCCTAACGTACTTGGTCAATAATTTCTGTCCAAATAAATTGAAAGGATTTTATTGCCTGAAAGGCGAGTGCGACAATTTGGTTTCGCAAAATGAATTAATTGGCTTGGCCATTTGGGTCGGAAATGTAGATTGAATATTTGATCTCGTATTTAAAATGTGGCCTAACGTATTTGGCCGATGATTTATGTTCAAATGAATTTAAAGGATTTTACTGCCTGAAAGACTAGTGCGACGATTTTTGCATGTTTGATTGTATATCATTGTGACTTGGCGTAAAATGTAGCTAGGAAGTCACTTTGCATAAAATGTAGCAACTGGTATAAAATGTAGCCACAAAAGCGTAAAATGTAGCCTTAGAGGCGAAAAACGTAACCTCGTGTGGCCTGATGCATTTGATGCGGGGTAGCTGGAGCGATAAGGTGTCAACTTGAGGCATCCTACATGCGAGTTGAGGCATGGATCTGCGGGTCGGATTTGATGCGCCTATATGACGCGGGTCAAATTGGCTGTTAAGCCGAGACTCAAGATTGAGCATGCATGCATATATATTTGCATTGATTATCCTAGATTGGACTTGTTTGTTTTATAACTTGGCCATTTGTAGTGAACTATTGATTGACTATTTTATGTGATATTCTAGTTTTATAGTCTTGGATTAGACATGAGCTGTCTCTTTTTATAAATGGCAATTTATGGCGTGTTTTCTGTTAGGCGTTGCCCTTGATTTTTGGCCATACAATTTAAAAATTAACTCTGTAGTTTGAGTGCTTGGATGTGGCGTGAAGTTGGGTCTAAGGGTGTTTGGTATTTTGAGAAATGATCTAAAGGTTAGCTTACTGAGATTTGTTCTCATAGGTGATTGCTCTTATTTTTCACACCCCTATCCCCAGCAGTGAATGTAACGTGAGTAAGGTAGAGGATCCCGAAGGAAATTAATCTAGAGACTCAGTTTTTCCCTGGACCAGATAGTGGAGCGGATGATGAGGAGTAAGGTGGAGGCAGAAGGCCCTTGGTAGAAGTTTATATGGTTTGCTCGCTATTGGAATTGAGAAACTTGGAGACCTAAGTCCTTTTGTTGTAAAGGTTGAGCAATGGGTTGTAATGATGTGACCAAAACTTTGAATTGTATATATGACGTCATCCTGACAGTTGTAAGAGAAAAGGGCATGTAATATAAAGTGTGGTTTAGTGAATTAATTGGTCTCTCTCTACCCTTATTTTGTGTATGAAATTGAAGGAGCTCGTTTCCGTTATCTAAGGAATCTAAGGTTGTTTAGTTACGACTAGTTTCCTGGGCTGTTCTGATTGTCGACTATTCAACCGTACAGGCATGACAGGGATGTCGCGTGGCTCGTCGGGTTCGGGGCGTGATAGAATGAGGTCGTGAATTAAGTTTCAAAATAGGATAATTGACTCTCAAGAGTGTTACAGAGGTTGAAATTGGATGTCGCCTCGAAATGTGTGAATTGGCAGCTTGGGCTTGGAATGCCTAGAGAAAAGGACAAAATTAAAAATTGCCATCTTGCCTCCGATTTGTGCTAGAATCCATGACTAGAGGATGTTAATAATTTTAGCGAGGCTAGAAGAATTGTTCGACGGTATTCCGAGTTATTTACCAATCGCGATTGAACCAAATTAGCATCGATTGAGCCCCTATCTATCCTGAAATTTCATGATTTTCGAGAAATGTCTCGTTGATCATATTTTTGACCAATTTGACTAGTTTAATCGAAATTATTAGTGTCCAGACCCTTATTAGTCCGAAAATTCACTGATAGTTCAAAAATCAGTCGATTTGTTCGACTTTATGTCATTTTCGATGAATAGTAATTTTAATAATTGAGTTTTGAAATTATAAATATTTAAGAATACTCTCTCTCTCTCTCTCTCTCCATCTTTGACTAGATTTTTCTCTCTTTGAACCCTTCAAAATCGACTACAATACTCGGATCTCTCTCTCTTGGCTCTAAGATTATGCCTCCAACTTCATGTGAAAATATTGATTTCCAGCTCATGAGTTATCTCGTTCAGCCCTTGATTAGCCCTAGTTTGGACTAAATTCACCGAAATTCATGGTACTTCGTCGATCGCTGCCATGTACCGCCGCTTTCGTCGATTCCTCAACTTTACGTCAGCCTTGATTAGGTAAGTTAAACCTCTATGTCTTGATTAGAATTTTATACATGTTATGGACTAGCTCTAGGGCCGGATTCGAGGTAAATCGATTTATGAAAAATCACCGAAATCAGTGTTAATTGAGCAAATGAATTCTATGGAGGCTGAGATATGCTGTAGATTTGAGATATTTGCTGCCGTGTTGAAATAATGGTTGCTTGTGGTGGTTGGAATGGGTCTCGTGAGGTTCGGGTACTGAAAAAATGGATTTTTGGGATATTTAGAGTAAAAACGGGCTAAATGGTATTTTGAAATCACTATTCATCAATCTTTGTGCACTATTCACGTGCTGCCCAATTTAATTTCGATTTGAAAATGCCAAGTTTTGTGGGTCCCGTGTGGTTCGAATATCGAAAAATATATTTTGGAGCATTTTATGAAAAATCGGGCTTGAACAATATTTTATATTACTATTTCAAATATTTGAGGCCCATGTTTGTATTCAAAATAATACTTGAGGATTATCCACGTATGTTCAGAATTATTATTTGGTCATTTTGGGTCCCATATAAGAAATTTGACATTTTTAATAAAATTAGGCACATGTAATAAATTGATTGGTTTGGCCATTGTATCGGCCATGTGGATTGAAATATTTTGGGCACGTGTTTTGAAAGGTGGCCTAAAGTACTTTGTTGACGATTTTGCCCAAATGAATTTGATTGATTTTATTACCTGGATGGTGTGTGCAATGATTTTTGCACGGGTACAATGAGTTGGTTGGCTTGACTATTTGGTAGGATATATGAATTGAATATTTGGACTGCATATGTATTTGCATTGATTGTCCTGGATTGGTCCTGTCTTTTTTGAATTGAAAGTTTACTTGCCTTTATTGAACCATTAACTGGTTGTGTTAATTTCGGGTTATCTGGATTTTGTGTGATCTCGGATTGAACATGTTATAAATGGTTTATATGCTTGGCCACTCTGTGGCAAGTTTTCTAAATTTGAATTGGTTTGAGGTAATCGAATTTTGTTTAGTAATTTTGAGTGTCTGAGTTGGGACATGAGAGTTTAGTGTGGGTTTGTTTGGTATTTTGAGAAGAGATTTAGAGGTGAACTTACTGAGATGTGTTCTCACAGTAATTTTCCCCTTCCTTTCAGACCCTAGGACATAAGTATGACAAAATACCACAAGATTTGATATCTAGGTGGCGGAGTACTTAGTTAGCAAGGATAATTGATGTTGAATCGGTGATTGCTGGTGAATGTGGTTGCCTTGGGTTTTTTGCTGTCGTTAATCTTTGTAAAGTTGATATTCGTGTGTATTATAGGGCTAAGATTATGTATATAATAGGTGCTATAGTTGCGCTAATCCTTGCTCATTCGTTGTCGGGGTAATGTATCTCTTCCACTAGCGTCTATTTGGATATTAAGGTTTCTGGGTCGACGACAGTCCTAGGATGTTGCTTGTATCGATCATCATTGTGCAGATGTCGCGCGCTCATAGAGGTTTGGCGCGTGACATGAGAAGTTAGCTAGGATTCTCCAAACTGATTTTCATCCTTATCAAAAACTAGGAATCTCATCTAATGAAGAGTACATTTTTAAAACTTTCAATTTTACGTGTGATTTTCAAAAGATCATCTTAGTAAATATTTTACCTTTGAAAGTGAATTTCTTTTTTTTGTTGTAAAAGATTATCACCCTGATTCTTTGTGCTAAGTCCTCCTCCTTGAATGTCATGTGCAGGTATGAGCAAAGGTGTTGTGGGCTCTGCTAACCAGTTTCCCCATTTCTATTTTGCACATGTATCGAATGGAGAAGAGAAAAATAGGAGGTCTACCATACAGGGTCGTTCATTTATTGAATCTTCAAGAGAAAAGGTATTGAGTTCTCACACATTGCCAAAGGGCATTTGTCTCAAATTATGATAGGTAAGTAGACCCTAGAGAAGATGATACCAAGAATCTAACTGGATGGATGGATGAATACGAAAGATGAGGTAGTTGTTATTGGGCACAAAGATGATAAAAGATCTAAAGAGCTACTCAAGGAAAGGTTTGCTGAATTGCTTGTTTCTAAGACTAGGCAGAAGGCAAGGCTCCTGTAGCCAAGAAGGCCTCGTATCTCCCTTAATATGAAAGAGTTTCATCTTCAGTGGAACCCTTTGCTTCTCCGTCTTTGGAACGTCCTGCTTGCTATTCAATAAGATGTTTGGGATTTGAAAGTGTCCTTAGCCTAAATGTCAAAGTATTTGGTTAGGCTTAAAAGGACCTTTATTAGCTTGGACCGCTATAAATCCCCTACAAACCATTCCTAAGCCTACCCAATATCCTCCCTCATAAAAATGCTGGCGTACAAGTCCCAAATGATCACACTTGCTGTTTGTGCACATAAACTGCCTATTTCTATTACTTTATGTTGGTGTACCCCACTGTTACTCCACTTGAATGAATGAATGAACTAATCATTATTCATATCTTGCTCTTGTTCATATACTTATGTTTTTGTTGATGAAAAAAAGGGGAATAATGTTTAACAGGACCACGAGTGGATGAAAAGATGTGGTAAGTGCAAATATGAGCATAATCCTAAGGGAAGCATAGAAAGAGGGTGCACTCCAGGGCAAGAGAACAAAAGATTTTCTCTGCAGATGTTTATCTTAAAAATATCATGAACTGTGACTAAGTATTTTGATCAAAATACTTTCAAAATCAAAAGATCAACTTAGTCAGTTTTTCTCCATATTCATTTACAAAATCTTTCGGGGATTATCATTTATCTGCTATTATAGCTTATAATTAAAAAAATCCGCCGTGCATATCTTTACATTATTACACTCTATAGACTCTATCTCTCTTCACATATGCTGGGTAGTTTCGTCATCATAAAAAAGAGAAAGATTGTTGGACAAACATTTCATAAAATATTTTGATGATTTTCAAATTATCATATGGTATTTGATTTATCTTTGTTGTGTATATATTTGATATCTATGGCTAAAGATCATGTTATGGCCATCGGGTAAAAATCATGTGAAGCTTGAAACATTTCGTGAAAACATCTGCTGAGGACCACAAAAGATTTGGTCATCGATTGTTTGATATTGAAGCTTGAAAGATCAGGTCAAATAAAGCATATAAGCTCCACACGAGATGATGTTTGAAAAAGATTAGTTGAAGTGACAACCACTTGATGAGAAAGGCCAACGGAAGGATTTTGATCTTCTTGGGAACAATAAGCTACTCTGTCAGAATATAGCAAAAAGATGTCAGCGTGGAACAGTAGCTTAACACCTATTTCAGGAAAGCTCTAGAAAAAGCTACTCCAACGTGTAGAGTGGATGTCGGCTTGGTACATAAGTCAAACTACCATATATCTGGTGTGCCAATCTTTTCTTTAAAGCTTTACTTTGTACTACACATACTTAGATATTGTTTTATGAAATATTTGCTCACCTGATTTTCTTTCATATTAATCTTTGGTTTGCGAATCATTTGAAAAAGTTTCGAAACAACTTAGTCACCCTATTTAGATTGCATTGTTAGCCCAAAAAATTATTATGCACTTGAGGTGTGATGATTTGATGGTGTTAAAGCAGCACACCGATTGGAAGTGTGGAAGTTGAGTGGACTCGAGAAAAAGTGTTACGTTAGGAGAGTTGCCTCTGGAAAACTACCTATCTCTAGAGGTGCTAGGCTATTGATCGACATTGACAAGGACACCGATGGTAGAAGTGAGAAAGTATATAACACCCCAATCTCGAAACAAATGATTGAAAATGACTCGCGACTTAAATCATAAGCATTATGCTTCACTCCAAGCTATAGAGTCATCATTGAAGACCTATGTAGCACCAACACTGACACGCGACACGACACGACACGACACGACATGACACGACACGACACGATACGCCGACACGTCATTTTGAAAAAATATAAATTTTCGACACGTTGGGGACACGTTGTATATTAAAAATATATTTTTATATATAAATGGTATTTTTGTAATTTGAGCTCAATTTTTTTTAAAGAAACAAATAATAAAATAAAAAGAAAATAAAATTATTTGAATATTGGATGCTCTCAAAGTAACGTGCTCCCTAATAAATATGTGGTGTGGAGCCAAGGCAAATTTTCTAAAAAATAAAAAATAGTCTGCTAGACCTATGCAATCTAGCAGAGCACCTGCAACACCTCCCCTCGTCTTTTTCATCTTTGTCTTCTGCCTCCACCCCCACCCACCCCCTTTCTCTGTCATCTTCATCTTCTTCCTAAACCCCCACTGTACACGCAGAACACCCCCCACCCTCTTTCTCATCTTTGTCTTCTGCCCCCACTCCCATGCACCCCCTTTCTCTACCATCTTCATCTTCTTCCCAAACCCCCCACATCCGGGCTCTCTTTTATCTTCAACTCTTGATCGATAGCCTCACCTCTCCCTCGTCTCTATTTTGCGAAGCTATCCGATTACCGGAGCCCATCCTCTAGCGCTGTCTCACTCCATCACGGTCTCCCTTTCCAGATTCGAGCTATCGAGACCTCCTTCCCCACCGACTCACTAGTTGTCGAATCTCTCCCTCTCTGATGGTTCGAGATAGGGGCACCCTTTTCCTCCTCTTCTCTTGATTTTTGACCTCTAGATCTACGCTTCTTTGCCCTCCTTCCTCTACCACTCGTGTGTCCCCGATGTGTTGCCAGCATCGACCATGTGTCAGACTTTCGACGTGGGTTGACCGCGTGTCGAAAGCATGTCGGAGCGTATCGCACGCATGTCCGTGTCCGACACTGACACGGTGGCTTACCTAACGTGTCGGTGCTACATAGCTGAACACTACTTCTGAAGAGCTCAAAAATTAATAATAATTATGGCCCACATGATGTTATTAATAATGATTTAATAACAATGTAAATGCTGAAATCCATTGGTTATAAAAAGGAGCGATTGTGCTTTGATAGAAGGCACCTCTTGAAGAGGCATCTATTGATAAATATAAAAGAGCTTGGTCTTCTCTCCACCCGAATTATGATGTTTATAGTGAGGAATAGTTGTATCTCTCCCCATCAGAAAAACAACGTAGAAGAACAGTGGGTTAAGGGAGAGAAATCAGGTTCTTCATTGTCTCCCATTTCTTGCAACAAACAATCTTGAAGTTATCGCTATGGATCAAGATCCATTGATGTTGAATTTTCACATAAAGTTTCAATATTAAAATTTTAACACAAACTTCATGAGAAATGGATTGAATTTTTACAAAAATATTTTTTAGATTGTTTATAATGACAATTGATCAATAAAACACCTATTCGAAAGTTCATCAATCTTGCAAGGGAGTAGTTTTCGATTTTTTTAAGTAACTATAGCATGCAATGTCAACTTAAAACCCTCAAATAAAATGCGAATAATGCTATTTACCTTAAGTTTTCTTTATAATGATGTTGTACCCTCCAATTTTCCCCTCTTTCTTTTTATGTGCAAGATAACTTTAAAGATCACCATACCTTTAATTCATAACTTCCGATCAATGTCAATTATATTTATTGCAAGTTGAATGTTCACATGCCGGATTTTTTTCTCACCATCTCACAAGAGAAATTATCCAAATCAGTCCAAAATCTTTTGTAAGGATGCTGATTTAGTTTTAAACTTTTCAATTTTGCTAGTTGAGTCCTCACTCTCTAGCAATATTGAGAAGTTCAAGCCTTAAATCTTACAAATTATTGTATAGTAATCGTCAATTAGCAAGCAAGTGATATGGGTCGGCTCTAGTGTCACATTCTAAATTTTGATTATTTGTAAGATAAGTGATATTGGATTTTCAAGGATTGAGAGACAATAATTGGACGATAAATTATCGAATTGAAAAGGGGACTGAAAATCTGAATGTATTAGATAAGGAAAAGTGAACAAGGATAATCGAGCCGTGAAATTGAAGCGTTGAGACCAGTTGCACCCGAGCCTTGTCCTAGCCGAATCTTAAGAGTGAATTTACCATTTTGACTCCTAAAGGTAAATTTACGATTTTGTCATTTTGCCTTGAAATTACCATTCCTCTTTATAAATTACCATTCTGTCCTTAAGTACTAAATTACCAAAGTACCCTCAATTATTTGTGGCAAATAACCAACCTGCACCTTATTATGAAATGACCAAATTGCTCTTGAATATTTTCATGTGAGATAAAGGCATTAATGCTAATTAATGTGTGGGCCCCACTTTTTGTCTTCTCTTCCTTCTTTCTCAAGTTTCTATGACCCTCTTCTCTCTCTTCTCATTTCTTTTACTCCTTCATTTTTGTGGAAGTCTTCTCCTCCATCTTGAGCTCTCTTTCTCTCTTGGATTTTTGCGCTCGCCAGAGAAGAAAATGTTCATTTGAACTTGTTTGGAGGGTGAATTGAGCTCTTTTTTTTTCTACACGACCATAAGATTAAGGGATATGTTGATTTAAGGGCTATTTGTCCATAAAGTTTCTGGATTTTCACGGGTTTGAGTTGTAAAAAGGCTGATTAGTGGAGACCCATTATCCATCGTCCTTCCATGTGATTTTTGGAGCAAGCTACGTGTAGCCATCACTGCCGTCATCACATCCATGTCTTTGGTTTCGGGTGAATTTTTGCCCTAATCCCTCAATTAGTAGGTTAAACTTGATTAGAATGTAGTTAGATTAGACTAAATATATTTAGTGCTAATTAAGTATGGATTAGTGGGCAAGCCATCAAAGTTTGATGATATGTTATCAAGTTATGTGATAAACTATCACAATTTGAATGATAAGCTATTGTGATTTGAACAATAGGCTATCGAGATTTGAAATGATAAGCTATTAGTATATAGGCGATAAGCAATTGCTATGTAGGTAATAAGCTCTCAGTTTATTATATATTTAATATTTTCTTATCAAATAATTAGATTTTTGAAAGTTAAATATTAATATTTTACTAATATTTTTGGGTAGTTTTAATATTAATTCGTGTTAGTTTATGAACAATATGCCGACATTGAGAATTGTAGTATCAATTGAATTACATAGCTAAATAAATTGAATGGCTATTTTTGATAAGTGAATTGTGCATATGATTCACTTACTGCATTTTGGCATGAGAGTGGCATTAGTATGAGAAATGCTTGGATAAGCCAGAAGACCCCCATATGGTAACGGCGTGCCATCGATCGGCTATAATTGATTGAATGAATGCTTGAGTGGCAGTGATGATTAAAAGACGTTCGAGTGCATTGAGTATGAGGATGCTGATAGGTGTCGGTTGTGTTGTGTACATTTTATATATCATGATTTAAGATTATATTGGCCGTGTACCAAGGCAATATTCGGTTGCCTATAAAGACGAAGGGTGATAATAGCATCTATGATAATTGAGGTGCTGCACTTTCTGAAGATTTTCTCATTAGTTTTATGGTGATGCAGCGAATCTTGTATGTCATGAGACCAGTTATGTAACATCCCGAAATTCGGGTATTTATAAGATAAATAATATTGGATTTTAAGGTTTAAAGTTCAAACGATTCTCATGAATGTTATGGCTGTTGAGTTTGGACGTCGCCTCTAAAGGCGTGAAATTGGCATTGTGGATTTATAGTGTTGAGAAGAAAGACAAAAATTGGAATAATCCATCTTACTCCCGATTTGCTCTAGATGGTGTCGCTAGAGGGTAGAAATAATTGTAGTGTAGTTAGAAAATTTTTCAGCAGTCGTTTCGAGTCGTTTTCCAGACGTAGTTTAGCCAAAATAACACTGATTCAGTCCCAATCAGTCCCGATTTGGCATGAAACCCGAGGAATGTCACATCAAATGTCGAATCAATCTTGTCGGTCAAATCAATGAATAGTAAGTAGATATTTTTTATTATTATATTTTTATCTTAAGATATTTTATTATTTTATTATTATTTTTGCTCAAATAATCGGTTCTCTCTCTCTCTTCTTCTCTGATCAGCAGACCTCTTTTCTCTCTCTCTCTCTCTCTCTCTCTCTCTCTCTCTCTCTCTCTCTCTCTCTTTGTTCTCTCTTGCAAGACCACGTTTTCTCTCTTTTCTCTCTCTCTATCTCGGCCCCCAATTCCAGCAGCCAACTTCAATCGCCTGCCACCGGAGATTTGACCGTTGGATCGTCGCGATTTTTGGGTAAGTCATAGTTTGATGTCTTGTGGTTCTAACCCAACTTGAATCGCCTCGATCGGAGGTCGTTTGACATTCAAATGTATTTTCTCGTGTCAGTCGACGAATCTGTCTTTTGCTGCTCGAATTTCGTATCTTGTTCATGTTGAAATATCTTGACTCCAGCAGCCTCTAGGACTCATTTCTAGGTTCAAATATTGATTCTTAGCATGTTTTCATTCTGGTCCAGCCTCTGCAAAGTTCGGTTCTTATTTGATTGTCGCGAATTGATGCCGAACTCGAAATCCGTCCGCTGTTGCGGGCTGTCCAGCGTGTATTCTTTTGCTTCTCAGTTTTAAATAGGTAGTTTTTACTTCTAAATCTTAAGTAGGATGTTAGATTATTCATGGATTGGCTTTAGGATGCGATCCGGGGTGGATCGATTTAGAAAATATGACTGATTTGGGGATATTGTTGGAAATCGGTTCTGTGGAAAGGTTTAGTGCATTGATTGCCCTTGGATTTATGCTGTCCATACTCTGATTTGGTTGGTCAATGGTGTAGATAATGGCCCGAGCTAGTGTAGAAGTTGAAAGATAAGATTTTGGAGTGATTAGTGCGGAAATGGACCTAGTTAGCGAGGTAAATTACTATTTGAGATGCCCTAAGAGTTGTGCATGGGTTCGAAAGTAAAGTTCAAGGGCTGTCCACGAGAGTTTGAACTCTGATATTGAGGTGTCGTAGGCCCTTCTTGAAGGATTTGGGGGTGAAAAGGACAAATAGGCAATTCCGGGACAATTGTGAGCGATAGCCAAAGTGATTGGCTTAGACATTATAATGAGGTGAGGATTTGTTATGGCTAAATCTATGATTAGAATTGCTTGGCCTATTATATTGTGAATTGTATTCGACGGCGTTCGTATTGTTTTATTCACCCGAGCATGCCTAATTGAATATTTTGATAGAATTGTGAATTACATGTTTGCTTGGCTGTTAGGACATGAAAGTGGGTAAATTGCATGCTTAGGGTTCGATCTAAGAGTATATGGTATCTTGAGCGAGATTTAGAGGGCGAACTTGCTGAGCTGTTAGCTCACCCTGTTTGGGGATCATCTTTTCAGATGTGTAGGTTTGGCATTGGATCGAACAATGGAGACGATGAAGACAATGGATGGTGCCAATAAGAAGAGGGCGAGTGTTGTTGGTCGCGCTTTTCCCTTGCTCAATTGTAGTCAAGGATATTGTATTGCTTCCGCTATTTGGATCGTTAGGTTGGCGACATGTTCCTGGGATATCGCACGTTTGTTATTGACCTTCGATCGTTGTGCAGATGTCGCGCGCTTGTGGAGGTTCGGGGCATGACAAGTTAGGTAACCAATAGTGGTGCATCTATTCATGCTACATCTCATAGAGATTTCTTTAGATCGTATATGATAGGTGACTCTGGATTTGTGAAGATGAGAAATAATGGGCTAGTTGAAGTTATATACATTGGTGATGTTGTGAGGTTAGTATTGAATAATATTAAGTATATACCCAATATTTGTTTGAATTTCATTTTCATAGGTAAGTTGGATGATGGGGGGTATTACAACACCTTAAATGATGGTTGATGGAAGCTTACTAAAGGTTCTATCGTGTGGCTAGAGGCAATAATTTTTGTTGTTGTTACATTATGCAGGCAAAATTGTCCACAGACAAAATTAATGCAGTAGACAACGAGGAGACAAAGTAAATTATGGCACAAAAGACTCAGTCACATCGGTGAGAAGGGTTTGTTAGTATTGCCTAAGAAGAAATTCCTCTTAAGAATGAAAAATTTAGTACTGATGAAGTGTGTTTACTGTTTAGCAGGAAAACAGAATAGAGTTGCATTCAACTGCTTCCCTCTTTGAGAAAGTCAAGATACTTCATTGAGTGCATTCTAATATTTCTGGTCCTATGATGACAAAATTGCTTGATGGCTCTCTTTATTTTGTTACTTTTATAAATGATTATTCAAGAAAAGTTTGGGTTTATACATTGAAATCTAAAGATCAAGTAATGCATTTTTTTAAACCGATTTAGGCTTTAGTTAAGAGACAGACGGAGAAGAAATTGAAATGCATCAAAATTGATAATGGGGGAGAGTATATTGGACCTTTCAGTGAATATTACAAACAACAAAGTATTCGACATAAAAAAATACCTCCCAAGACACCTCAGTTAAATGGCTTAGCTAAGAGAATGAATAGGACATTGGTTGAACGGGTAAGATGTTTATTTTCACAATCAAAGCTACCAAGATCATTTTGGGATGAGGCTTTAAATATAGTTGAACATGTATTAAATTTTACTCCATGTGTTCCTTTAGACTTTGATATTCCTGATTGAATTTGGACAAGAAAAAATGTTTCTTATGATTATTTGCGTATCTTTGGGTGCAAGACATTTGTGCATATTTCCAAAAATGAGAAACTTGATGTGAAAGCACAAAAATGCATATTCATTGGCTATGAATAGGATATGTTTGGCTACAAACTCTATGATCTAATTGAGAAGAAAGTTATAAGAAGCAAAGATATTATGTTTATGAAAGATGAGACAATAAAGGATATCGAGAAGCTAGAGATGATTTCAGCGCCCTAGGATAGTGATAATTTGATTGACTTGGATCTATGTCACGCCCTAAACCCCGCAAGCCACGCGATATCCCTAGTAACCTGTATGATTGATTGGTTAACAATCATTACGGTCTAGAAAACTCATCATAAACCAAACAACCTCAGAGTCCCTGTAACAATGGAAGTGAACTCCTTCAATGCATACATAGAAAAGGGTAGAAAGAGACAGTTCAATAAGGCATAGCAAACCCAAACCTTTATATTACAACAAACCACCTCTTATATTACATGCCATTTTCATATAACTATCATGATGACATCATATACACAATTCAAAACTTTCACCACCTCATGACATCTCATTGCTCTACGTTTACATCCAAAAAGGGCCTTCGGTCGGCAATTTCTTGCTCCAATTATAAGCAAACTATACAAATTTCTACACAAGGGTTTCTACCTCAACTCAACTTATTGTCATTCATCCCACCATCTGGTCTAGGTAAAGATTGAATCACAGTACCAATATCCATTGGGATCCCTTGTCTTACTGATATGACATTCATTACGGTGGTCTGGGTTCTGACAAAAGGGAAATCACTTATGAGAACAAATCTCAATAAGCTAACCCCTAATCCCTTTTTAGGACACCAAATGTCCTTAGACCCAACTTTACGTTTCATCTAGGCACTCAAATCACAAGGCTAGAAAATAATCCAGATAGTTTGTTTAAGAAAACACGCAACGAAGTGGCCAGGCCTAAAAGCACACAGGTTTAATCTAAGACCATAAAATTAGAATATCACAGAAAAGAGCTAATTAATGGCTTGCCACGAATGGCGAAGTTATAAAATAAATGAGTCCAATCCAAGACAATCAATGCAAATATTTATTCATGCATGCTCAACTCGGCTTAATAGCCAATTTGACCTGCATTATATAAGTGCCAGGTCCGACCTGCGTCTTAAAGGTGCATCAAGTCCATGCTCCAACCTATGTAGAAGAACCGCCTTATGTCAGCATGCTTATCACTTCAGCTACCCCACGTCAAACGCATCAGGGCATGCGAGATTACGTATTTTGCCTCTAAAGCTACATTTTATGCATCTATGGTTACATATTACACCAAATCACATTATGGCTACGTATTTCGCCAAGTGATATACAATCTCACATATGAAATCATTGTTCAAGTCCCTCAGACAAATAAAATAATACTAATTTATTTATGCAGAAATCACAGCCAAGTACGTTAAACCACTTTTCAAAATACATGCCTAAATATTTGAAATAGTAATATAAAATATTGCATGGATCCGGTTTTGCATAAAATGCTCCAAAATATATTTTTTGGTACTTGAATCTCGCGAGACGCATATCAACCACCTCAAACAACTTTATTCAAATATGGACAGCAACATATCCTTCAAATAGCGCAATCACAGTATTCGACAGATTCGGTTCACACAAATACACTAATCACGGTAATTTTTTCTAAACCAATTTACCTTGAATCGGCCCATAAAGTTAGTTCATGGAATGTTTAACATCCTAATCAAAGATTAGAGGATTAAATTACCACAATGAAGCATAAATGAAGCCAAAGGAGGGGCTGGAATGGTGACGTCACGAGGGCAACTGATGACGCATGGGTGACAGTGGCAAAAACCAGTGGAACCAAAGCTAAATAAGGCTAAACCGAGGCTAAAGTGAGCTAGAAAAAAAGTTTATGACATGAATATGGATTCTAGGGACAGCCAAGATTGAAATATAATAATGGAAACCAAAAATTAAAAAAAAAACAAAAATTTGAGACAGATTCATCTATTGAAATGAAATAGCTTGAACGGAGACCCAAACAGCATCGGATCGGAGTGAAACAAATTGAAAAAGACTCGCATGAGAGTGAACTATGATATATCTAAAAATCATGAAATTTCCACGGCTAGATTTCTGTTGGCGGCCGATAAAATTGGGCAGTATAGGTAACGGCAGCAACAGAGAGAGAGGGAGAAAATCGATCGATTGGGGGGAGGGGAGAGAGAGAGAGAGAGAGAGAGAGAGAGAGAGAGAGAGAGAGAGAGAGAGGTAGTCTTAGATATTTATCGATTCAAGGCTCAATTATGCAAGTTACTATTATCGAAAGAGACATAAAGTTGAATGAATTGACTGATTATCAGACTATTAGTGAATTTTGGACTAATAGAGCTTAGAAACCAATAATTAAGTCAAACTTGGTGAAAAAAGTGATTGATGAGACACATCTCAAAATTCGTACAGATTCGAATTCGATTGAGGCTCAAATGGGACTGTTTTGGCTCAATCGCAATAAAAAAAAAGACACAGAACGTCGCTAAATAATTTTTCTAGTCTCACCAAAAATACCTCTATCCTCTACCCATTGATTCTAGTACAAATCGGGGGCAAGATAGAAATTTTCAATTTGCCCTTTTTCACTTGGTACTCCAGGACCAATCTATTAATTTCTAAGCTTTTCGAGGCAACATCCAAATTTAGCAATTGTGACACTCATAAAAGCCAATTATCCTATTCAGAATTCAATTCATGGTAAAATTCATAAGATAACGACTTTAAATGGATCATCGAACTAATGGGTGATTTTTAGGAGTTATGCATATCGACCATTTTGTCTACGTACTTATATGCCTAGACAGTCTTTCTCTTTTGGTCAGTTATTTTAAAGTGATCAATTTCGAGTGAGATTTATTTATAGCTTATCTATAAGACATCCATTCTGTATTCATATTTCGAAAAAGGTCGAAATTCAAAATGTTACAATCTAGTTCCTCGCATACATGTTCCTTCACAGGTTGATGAGGACTAGCCAAAAATAAATGTTTCAGATAATGCACATATCCATGAAACATGTTAAAATGATGTTGTTCATAAACTAGAAGCTCCATTAGATGCTCCATCAGATGTTGCAGTCTGGATATCTATTAGAAATCGATGACCTTTCACTAGATATTCTGCAGATGAGTATGTATTATTGACTGATGCAAATGAACCAGAGTGATATGTAGAAGCAATAAAAGATTAGTGCAAACACAAATGGATTGATGCCATGCATGATAAAATGCAATCACTTTATGATAATCATACTTATGAATTAGTAAAGTTACCTAAAGAAAAAAGAGTTTTGAAGAACAAGTGGGTATACATATTGAAGCAAGATGAACATACTTTACAATCACGATCCAAAGCTAGATTGGCTATTAAGGGATTTAGTTAGAGAAAGGATATTGACTTTAATGATATATTTTCTCCGATAGTAAAAAATGTCTCATTTTTATGTGGTTTTAGGCTTTATAGCTAGCCTAGACTTGGAAATTGAACATATGAATGTCAAAATAGCCTTTTTACATGATAAGTTGGAGGAAGAGATATACATGAAACAGTTAGAAGGTTTCAAAATGAAAGGAAAAGATAACTATGTGTGCAAGTTAAAAAAGAGTTTCTATGGCCTAAAGCAAACATTGAGAAAGTGGTACAAAAAGTTTATATCAGTTATGATTGAGTAGGGCTATAAGAAGACTTCCTCGGATGACTCTGCGTTTGTCCAATTTTTTTTTTATAGTGACTTTATCATTCTCTTGCTTTACGTTGATGATATGTTGATTATTGGTAGGAATGCTTCACGAATTGAGCTATTCAAAAAAAGTTGAGCAAGTCTTTTGCCATGAAAGAATTGGGGCCGATGAAACAAATTCTTGGTATTAGAATTACTTAAGACAAACTGTAAGAAATTGTTCTTGTTGCAAGAGAAGTATCTCAAGAAAGTTCTTTAGAAATTTCTCATGGACAAGGCTAAAGTGGTTAGCGCTCCTCTTATAGCCTACTTTAAGTTGAGTACGAAGCAAAATCCTATGATTGATAAAGAGAAGAAAGACATAGAAAGTGTTCCATATACCTCAGTTATCAAAAGCTTAATGTATGCAATGGTATGTACACACCTAGACTTGGTGCACGCAGTTGGCATTGTTAGTCTCTATTTTTCAAATTTGGAAAGAATGTATTGGAATACGGCAAAGTGGATCATGAGGTATATTCGAGCAACTTCAAGTTTGAAATTTAGGTTTGGGGCCGCGAAACTAGAGTTAGTTGGATAAACAAATCATGACTTGACCGGAAATATTAATACACGGAAATCTAGTTATAGTTATTTGGTTTCTTTTGTTGATGGGCCTGTATCATGGAGGTCAAGGTTACAAAAGTGTATTGCACTTTCTACAATCGAAGCAGAATTTATTGCAGCAACCAAAGCTAGTAAAGAGTTGTTGTAGATAAAGAAGTTCTTGGAAGAACTCGGTTTCAAATAAAAAAAGGTATGTGTTATTTTGTAATAACCAAAGTGCAATTCATCTTCAAAAGAATTCAATTTTTCATTCTAGATTGAAACATATTAATATTAGGTATTATTGTATAAAGGATGTTCTAGATGAGAAGTTATTGAAACTTGAAAAAATCCACACGAGCCATAATAATTCCTATATGATGACAAAGATTCTACAAAGAGAGAAGCTTGAATATTGTTGATTGATAGTGAGGATGGTGAATCCCTCCATATTGTTATGAGGGCGAGATTTGTTGGTTGGGTTTACTCTCATGTGGAGGAAGCCCAATGAAATGTAAGCCTAAAGGCTTGAGCCCATATAATGATATATATATATATATATAGGGTTTCTCTTTATTCTTTTTTTATGTTGCAGTCCTAAAAGACCCTTTTTTTTCTTTTCAGAAGTAATAGCAAGAGAGAAAGAGAGAAAAAAAATCTGGAAAGAGGGTGCTACCTAGTTTTCATCAAGCTAACATCGGAGGTCGATTCGAGATTTGATTACTCACAATGCTTTGTTCTTGAATCTAAACGATTTAATTTTCATCTGGATCTTCTTTCATCAGTTTTTTGTGGGTAGAACAAAACCTGCAGTTTGGTGAGATTTATCCTCGATCTCTTGTGAATTCTTGTGTATTGCCAAGATTGGTGTTCTTGATATATTTGCTACTATGTACCTCTAGTATTAACTAGAGAAAAACATTGTCTACACAATTCTTTGATGATGAAGACTTTGGGTGGACTTTGGTCCCATGGTTTCTTGTCTCCTCACATTGAGAAGATTTCCACGTAAAATTTCTTGTGTTTAGGGGTGCTTGTTATTTTGGCAGATATATTGCTATTATATCATTTCTTATTAGGTTTGCATAAGAGTATAGATTGCTTTATTCCACTGCACTAATTTGATATTTTTCAGATTGTCGCTGATCTCCTAACAAAAATAATTTTTATTAACTAATTATTTCAAGCAATACATGTGATCATTTTTAGGAAAATGTTTTCTAAATTACTTATTTTTTTCAAAACAAATGGAGCCTTAATGTATTCATGTTCCTCCAAACTTTGGGAAGTTCAATATAATCTATTTGTAACATGAATACCTTTATGCTAGGCAGAAGATCCAGTAATCAATTGCAGAAGTGAGATTTCAGTTCCAAGTGTAAAATATTTCAGTTCAATTTTAAAAGCCAAAATTCTAAAACCGGATAAGTCCCAAACAACACATTTGAAACCTTTTCAGCAATAATGCTTTTGGCCCCATTATCTCATAATAAAATTATTCATGGGGTGATAAAACTGTTCATTTTCCTTGAGTTCCATGATTTGAAATATAAGTATGGGTACCCATTTTGCATCATTTGTCCTTCTCAGCTTGGCCACAAGAGTAGTACTTTTAGTAGACAAAAGAAAATGCCAACCAAGAAAAGCTGTATTACAATCTGTTGACCTTGCTAATTAAAAATTGATTGCTTGTGGTTGAGCTATGTAGACCTCAGTCTTATATATATTATAAACCACTTGAATAATCGGAACGCTAATCATTATTCGTCCAGGTGCATGAATGCAATGATTTGAGGTTGGGCCAATTCTAGTTTATATATTGTCGGAACTAAGTGGAAATACTGTATCCATATATCCACAAACAGTTTTTAGATGATTGACATAAAGATTTATTTGGCAACGATTCTAATCTAAAAAAGTAATTATGATTATAATCACATTTTCTGATTTTGTTCCTCGGTGATTTTTAGAGGATCAAAATGTGTTTAGTAACTGCACAAAATTTTTATTCTCGAGAACAACCAGGTGGTGAGAAATTTTTTAATTTTTAAAAATTTTAATTTCCCCTATTTTTGTTTTTTAAAAAATTTCAGATTATTTTAATTTTTTAAATTTCCCCCTTTTTAAAAATTTTACATTTGATTTGTCAAATTTTAAGCGTATTTTTAAATTTAATTTTAAAAAATGCATTTAAAAAATTAGTTGTTAGTAAATTTTCAAATTTAATGTTAATTTTTTTTTAAGTTCAGAAGTCCACATGTACTTAATTTTTTTAAACTAGTCATTTTTTTCAAAACAAACGGAGCCTTAAATGAAAATTAGAACATACATTGTCAGTTCAAAAAAACTTTACATAAGCGATCCGATTCAATATTAGGTATGCGGCTCTGCTGGCAAAGAGATTTGGGGTTAGAGACACTAGTATCATAGGTGCGAGATGTGACTTCAGCTCTTTCTAAAGAAGTAAAACGAAAGTTAGGGAAATGAGTATTAGAAATAAGATATACCAAAATAATAATAATAATAATAATAATAATAATAATAATAATAATAACAACAACAACGGTAGTCAATTATTAAATTAGGGGTGGATAAGGAAGAATGTGGAACTCTTTTTTTGGCCACAAGTTTAGATCTTATTTTATAATCGATAGAACTGAAAATCGAAACAACATGCTGTTAGTGCGGTTTAGAGTATCTAATCAATTGGGTTTGTTTTAAATATGTGATGAAGTCAATAACATGAAAATTCTAGTTCAGTCCGTATAAAATGAAAGATTTGAAAAATATTTTTCTAAAAAAGGTCATTTATATTATTTACAAAAATGAATGAATGAAAAATATTTTCATCGTTCATAAATAATATTTACACATAAATTATTATCAATAATGAAAACATTACCCATTAATTAATCATTTCAATCAATAACGATTATTTTTACATGTTTCATGACACGATGTTAGTAAAATTTTCAGCTAGCACCAAACAACCTTTCATCATTATTTTCCACACTTAGAACGACAGATGCCTCAAATTCAGTAATGCGAACATTTCAGCCACTTTTTTTTTTCGGGGTCAAAATGATACTTTCATTTCAGTCACTTCTATTCATACGTGGAAGCATGCATGTACAGGAATTGATGGGCCGGTCTCTGTTCTCCTCGCACATAGGATGGACAGGAATTGGTCCTTCGCACCATTATTATTAGAGTAATACTTTATCATAAGTTTTCTCCACACTCAATTAAAATCTGCGACATCATTTAGTAAAACAGTTCATGTTACATTCCTCACTGATGTCTACAACAAAAATCATAGTTGTAACTCTTGGGGGGAATCTATGTATCCCATGAGATATTCCTACATATGATTAACTCAATAAAATATTTGCGTTTGTTTCTTGAAAAATTCATGATTCGAAAAATATTTTCTTAAAAAATAATCACTTGTATCGCTTACAAAATAAATAAATAGGAAAATAATCCATTATTCATGAAAATAGTTGGGTTAAATTGTTGTCGATAATAAAAAGTATTTTATATTGGCTAATTATTTCAAGTGATGTAAGAATTTTTTTTTTTAGAAAAATATTTTCAACTCATTCATTAATCAGAAAACAACCTAATTTGTAAAATAATTGTTGTGGGATGATATAGATTCATTATCTTTTTTTTTTTTATAATGGGTCTAATTGATCCTGAAACATGTTGATCCAATTCAGACGCCCCCGAAAATAGAGTAGGTCTCATATACATACGAGTTGAGCTCACATGCAACGGGGATCATTCATGAATAAAAAACGTACATACGAGTTGAGCTCATAGGCATCGAGATCGTTCGTGAATGAAAAAGCACATGGAATTGGGGCGCAACCCGACACGGCGAAATTGGCGTTTGGGTTAACGACAAGAACTACAAGTAGTACCGGTTGGATTGCAATCTTTTTTTCCTCTTGTCAAGCTGGTTATGATTAGATTCAACGACACCGGAGATGTTCCCAACTTCATCATGCAACTGAATAAAGCACACTTTTCACCGATCAAACGGATCGTCCTGGGGCAAGAAGACAAAAAATCTTTCCAACGGTGCACCCTTTCTCATTTTTCATATTAAAAATGTTGATATTTGGACATCTCTCTCTTTAGAAGTTAATTAAAATGATAAGACTTTCTCTCACACTTGTCAAGCAAGTGATCACCGACATCTTCTCAATAATATCTTCCTCGTGCAGGTCGGAGCAACAATAACTCTCTTCAAGTTACTATTAAGTCCAAATTTATTATTGAATAAGCTCTGATATCAATTTTAGGTTGTTTTGGGCTTCTTTGGACTCAATCGGTTAATTCAAAGAGTGAGACTTTTCCACCCATTTATAAATTGATATCAATCCATTTTGCAATTAAAGTGAGATAACCAATAAAACCTCAAGCCAGAAAGAGCCATGAGAGAGAGAGAGAGAGCGCAACAGAACATGGCTGAAAGGACACCATATGGTCCTCCGGTTGTTTGATGTCCGAACAAGGTGACCAATTCCATAGCTAGGGTTTCACCGCCAGCACCGAACCAAAAGTGGGTCTTTGAGCACATGCTCGATGCTTTTCATTCATTTTCTGTCTTTTGAGTTTCGAGTCTTTATTCTACTTCATTGTGCGTGTTGAACACTTGTCTCTCTCTCTCTGATGGTGGAAACATGTTCAGAAGTTAGTCAACCTTAGTGCGGTCATGGGAGGAGTGAGTGGTGAACCCATTAAGAGAGTGATTAGGCAAGAAAAGTGCCGTTGCTTTTGATTAGGCCACTTATTGCCACTCGTGCCTAAAACCCTAGCCAACCAATTAAAAAGCTCAATGATAAGAACAATCGATTCGCCGGTCAAGACTCGTGCATGATGGTGTTGCGATTTAGTTCATTGAACTTGGCGGATCGAGGATAATTGTCCCAAATCACCTGAATTTTGGGGATGCTGTACAATAGCCCCCAAACTTTTTTAAAAAGCCCGATATGACCATAATAAACTTTCGACATGGCTGTATGGTAGTCCCGGTAAGAAGTCACAGATTACACTCTCGAACTTTGTCTTGTGTTGCAATCGCTAGAAGGGGAAAAAAAACTTCTAACGACTAAGTTGCGTTTGGATGTCAGAAGCGTACTTCTCACGACCAAATACTACAGCTTAGTCGCTAAAAGATCGACGAAATTAAGTTCAATGATGTCATTTTTCTCTATAGATCCTTTGGCGACTCACTCTTTCGCTTTGGTCCCATGAAGTTTGGTGGAGCTCGAGCCCATTCTCAATCACTACAAGCCCTAATTTGCCTCATTCGAACTCGCCCACACCCAAATTACTTCTCTCTACTCAGAGCGTCGAGTCAAAGACCAGAGATCTTCAAGGCGTGATACACCGAGTAGGTGGCCAAGATGACCGAGCAAGCCTTGAAACTTCTAAGGGTTTAGATTTAGGGTTTCCATGTACAATAGAATATTCCTACGGGTATTTTAGAGGATCGTGATAATTAATGGGGGCAGATGGTTTATGGGTTGACGTCAACCAAGACCATCTCCGGGAAAGAACGCTCGAGGGAAGGCCGAGAGTGGAGAAGCCAGCAGCCTAGTCGATGGCAACGCCACAACCTTTGGAGAGGCCAAAGGTGGAGGTGGTGGCGCCCAAGCCAACTCAAGAAGGGTTGCCGTTCTACGTGCTTTTTGGGGGAAGCAAGGGAGCCCTATTGAGCAACATAGGGTTCGCCAAGACCGTGGAGGAATCTATTGATAGCATGCGGCAGAAGTCCGATACCTTTATCTAGAAAGACTACCAAGAGAGAGCCTTAGTCCAAGCATATCAACAAATCCAATTGGACCAATACTCACTCGAAAACTTAAGGCTATAAATTATGAGTCAATTAAAATATATATTAACTGCTCCACACCACAAAAAATTCTTCTATGTTGGACTTCCCTAACATAACTCACATGTGCATATCAATAATCTCCCTTCCAACAGTCACACGAGAGAAATACGGATTGTTGCGACTCCGACCCAGGGCCCAATGTGTGAGAGTGATATTGTTGGGGGTTATCTCATATAAGTTGTGAAAGTGGCTTGTGGTTAGTTTATAGGTGTGAGAGAAAATCTCGTTATTCGAGCTAGTTTTTGGGATGAGAGAGGGTCAAAATCACCTAACGGCCACAACCTCCACCTGCTCAGAAATCGAAAATTGCATTGGTCACTAGATTTATTCCTTGAGATATTCACCAAACAACAATACATATCGAGAGTAGGTCACCAATCAACCATCGGTTCTTATACCAAGCAATCACATTGGTCACTAAATTTCTTATTTGAGACATTCACCAAAAAACCATTTGTTGGGAATGCACAGTAAAGGTCTGATACCTTTATTCTGGAAGACTACCAAGAGAGAGCCCAAGTCTGATCCCATCAATATATCCAGTTAGATCGCTTTCATTCAAAAGCTTAAACTAATAAGTTATAGACCAAGTATGATATATTATATATTGACTGTTCTACATCATACAAATTTTCCTATGTATGACTTCTCTAACACAACTTATATGCGCATCTTAACATAATCATTGGTGGAGTGAGTTGAGGTTCAAGAGCTATGTAAAGCGTGAAGTCGAAAAGAAAGGCTAAACCACATGGGATACGGAAGAATCACCAACCTCAAGGGAGCTAATGGATTTAAGGAAAGGATTTGATCAGGCAACTGAAGGACTCTTAATCGAGAGCGTGATGTCATTGCTCAATTGAGTGGGGGGAGAATGTAAAAAACCAGAGGTTTTCAAGGCACAATAGATCGTGGAGGTGGCTAAGATGGCAGAGCAAGGCATGAAGTTTCTGTGCGTCTAGCGTTTCCATAAGTACTGTAAAATATTCATAAGGGTACTATGAGGCTCATGTGTTTAAATAGGACTTCCGTTTCCCTCATTTATATCATTCCATATTCAACCTAATAAGAAGCAATACAGCATTCTCTCCCAAAACGCTCTTCGGTCTAGAGTTTCTCTCTACGTTCCAGGTGGTCCAAGTGAGCGAGTGAGGAATTGTTCGAAGGGAAGGTTGAGCTTAGGCGATTCTAGTAGGAGCGAGCGAGTCATTTGGGGTCCAAGTGCTGCGAGGTCACGGTCTCTCTATTCACGACGTCACCCACGAACCACCTTGCGGCCACCTTGCTCCTCTTCTGTCGACATCCATTGTTGCTGGAAATCCCCAATCGGCAGCCTCCATGGTGACATTGAGATCGGCCATTGAAGCGTCGCCAAGAGCCAAAAACTAGAGAAAAAAAAAGGATGAGCAGAGTGTAAGGGAAAGAAGGGGAGGTGGTTGGGAAGCAATGGCGACAAGTTGTGTCGTGCTTGACCTGCGATAATGTCCGGGACATAATGCGGTAACGGCGTTTCACCATTGGGACGATGGGGGAGGGTTGGTGGTCAAGCATGAGGCGATCGAGCAGGTAAGAGGAGGAAGAGAGAAGTGATTTGTATGAAGAGATTTTGTGAGATTTGAATTATGTATGGTGAGATCTATAATTGAGTGGATATGTGTCGTAACGGGGGAAATACGAGATAGGTTTCCATCAGGATACCATAAATCTTTATCCGTAATTGCATATCCAATTAGGATCCTGTTGGAGATTTTGATTTCGTACACTAGAAGGAGAAACTTTTAATCGACGTGAAAAAGAAAATTAATTGTTATGAAAATCAGAGTCTTATTAAGTGGAAAAGAACATAAACCGAATCACATTGTTGCCCCTTGAGAGTGATGTTGGTCATTGCAAGGACTCTTTCCAACTTGGGATTGATACTTTTCCATAGTTGTGGACGTCATATCCTTGTGTACACATAATATCTGAGCCCATCATATTTGCAACTTGGGAGAGCGAAACTTCTTTGGGCCTCAAGAAGAGTAAACGCAACACGAGAAGAAGCCCAGTTGGAAATTGGAATATGCCTCAAGACCCCGTCATGAGATTGATCAAGAAAGAACGACGCACCGATTACATGATTTTAGTTTTTCGCATAAAAATTTGAAGAAATCGCATAATGTGCGGGGGGAAAAAGTCGCGCAACGGCGTGTGAAAATCGTTATGAGTAGAGTCAGTTGTAAAAGGTTAAAGGGCTCGATTAGATCAGTTCGTGAAATTTGCAGTGTCATGGATTTTCAAGTAAATCAGGTCTCTGCACGGGTGTCTGTCGATTTCCAGGATGGATCATTGAGGATTGAGCAGCAGCTTATACCTTTTTTTTTTTTTTTTTGGGCAACTATGATTGTTTACTTATGCCAAAGGAAGACTGCCCGATTGTGTAGGCCCAAGTAAGAGTGAGCACGGGCTAAGGCAGGCCGGGAAAAAAACATTGAGGCCGGCCCGAATTTAAATGGCTTGCGTTGAAGTAGATCGGGCTGGCTCAGACCTAGCCCGAATTTATTTAGTTATTTAAAGATTAAAATACATTTGTTGCTATATTTTCGCTTTCTATATTTTCGTTTTTTAAAAAAAACTGATTTATGAGTCTAATGAATTGTTTCCAGTACCAACAATGTAAATTTCATTTTTCTTAAATTTATTTTCGAAAATAGTTTGGGCCATTTCAGGAGTGAGATTCACTATCTTGAAGACCTAGACCTGCCCGAAATGCCGACTCGAGTTTCGGGCCGCTCCGTTTAGGGTTTCGGATACCCTAAGCCCAAGGCCTGTGAGATAGCGAACTAACCTCTAGGAGGAGGGAAGATGCAAACAAAATCTGAGTGAGTGGTCCTACATAGCGCAATATACACTTGAATCTTGATGAAATTGAAAACCAAATTCGTGTTGCGCTAGTTTCGTTTCTTCATAAATGTAAACCTAATTCCAATAAAACCAAATCCATGTTGGTCCTATATAGATAAATCCGCCGTTTCGTGATTAATGTAACTTGAGCTATCTAGGCTTCATAGTACCAGAAGTCAAATAAAGGCTAGAAAAGAAAAATCAATACGTAAACTTGTTCTCCAGAAGTCAACGATGTGTGACATATCTTTGCCCTTTTTCTCACTGAGAATGAAGAAGAAAAGCGAGTATCTTGATGAGTTCTATGGAAGTCTAAAGAGAAAACTAGAATAATATGATTACTTCGAGGGGCAGTTTGGAATTGATCGGTAAGGATTTTCATGCCGTTTACTTGTTTGTTTAGCTTGAAAAAGATAGCTATTCAAAGCATCAGGATAGGATATGAAGCGATTGGGCAAACTCCCTAAGTACTGAATTAGAAGAAAGAAAAAATTTCCAAAGCCTCGACATCTGAGTTTGAAACAGACGGCATTCTACAAATCCTCTCAATGAGAAGTCATTCAAGAAAAAGGAAAAACCTTGGCATCAACGGACAAAATCCAATGACAAGGAATAGCACCTACAGTACACAACCCAACACACTGAGCACTCACATCAAATCCTATGACAGCATTAATTAGTGCTCTTGTTTGGTATTTCCCAACAGCCACTTTTCACCTAATAACTTTTATAAGAATGTAACCCACTGAGTTTTTCCCTTTTCTTTTGCCTGAAAATGCCATGTTTTGGAATGTTTTGGAGCTTCTTATTGGCCAGAAGCATGCCCCTTCCTCCAATTCTCAATTATTTCTTTTCGGCATGTTTCTAAAGCCCTTACACGAGATTGCTGTCAGATTTCTGGGGTCCAATCTAAGAGCTTCACCTAATCACCAACCTTCTCTTTTTCCTCTATTCCTTCTGTTCTTATTCAATTCAAATTGCTAACGCATGGAACAAAAATTTACCCAAAAAAGGAGTATAATAAAATCAACTAAATGTTGAAGAGAGATTGGAGGAGAAATGGAGCTATGGAAGGGATGATCGGTTCTCGAATGAGTAGACTCCACGTAAAAAAATCTAAGACCTACTCCATTAGAGTCATAAAGGTCAAAGCATTGATGAATTTCCTAGACTTCGTTGATTCGAAATCAATTTTCCACACACACATATGTTTTTCTTAAATGAAATAAAAAGCAAAAGAGCCAAAAAAAAAAAAAAGACTCTACCGAACAAAGGCTAGTTCTCCAGGAAAATCAACAGTGCATCGTGTAAAATCAAAAATCAAATCAGTCAAGGCCGATTCCCACTTTTTTTAGTTAGAAACCTATCCGGATTCTCATGTGAATATGCTTCAAACTGATCGAGTAAATCAAGTTCTTTTCGATTTCCCAAGAAAATCGGCCCGATTGCTTACCCTTGGAACCATTAGTGGTAAGATATGGAATTCTGGTTTGTGGTCCTAAATAAACTCACGGAAAAGATTATAAAGATTTAAATATAAAGTAGACAAAAGTGCTTTTTGCCTATGCAACTTGCAGAGAAAAAGCTGCACAATTGCTAGAACGGAAAAGTGGGCATTTTTGTCATTCACCGGAAAAAGAAAAGTTCAAAGTTGATCAGACTTTTTTTTTGTTTCCCCCAAAAATTTGCTCATGTTTGATGGAGAGTTGTTTGAGTAAGTGGGTGGGACCAGAAACAATCTTAGTGCCAAACAATCACTACAAGAAAAAGATTGGTGCAAGGGTTGGAATAGCCAGATTTGGAAGTGAAATTGGTGCTTCTTTAAGGAGTTCTATTGGATGGATGTCTCTCAAGAGATAAGGAGTTCTATTGAGTTGATTTCCGTTGAAAATGAAGAATCAATTTGAATATCATCTCATGAACCTGTTTTTCGCAACAATCTCGAGCATTTGCTCAAGAATTACAGCATAAGATTTCTTTTCCACTTAATCATTTATTTTTAGGAAGAAGGAACAAATCAAGTCACGAGGCGAAACTTTTGCTTTTTATGCTAGATAGCTATATTAAATGAAGAACTTAAAAACTGCAAGATAGAATTATACGAATAACAACTAGAATGGCTTAAATAAACTTTTCTTTTATCGGACTTTTCCCGAAATTGAATATTGCCAATACAACATTGCTCCCGTCACGAATGAACTAGAGACAGCCTATTGAATTTTGGATTCATTTGTGCTCAGCCCCCACAAGTTTTCTTTGACCAGATGTAATTTATGTGATGTGAAATACTTTTGAGTGAATAATACACATTTCCCCAATTTTTTTTTGCCAACACAAGTGGGTGAATTTATCCTGATTGCCCTGTAGGAAATCTCACTATATTCTGCACAGAGAAGCCCAATTGGCCATTGGGCAATCGACAGATTGGCACCAGGATTTAGAGGACCAAGACGCGGCATTATTATAAACAATTGTCATGTGGTCCTCTCTGGAACTTTTACTAATGATCATTGCTCAGATGACCCTAACCCCAAAAAAGAGCTTTGCATAAAAGGTCCACGTCACCCAACACTCTCTGCCACCTTTGGCATTATAAATCCAATTTCCCATTTCTCAATAAGAATCAGTGGGATAATAAGCAGTTAAAATAACTTTTTCACGTAATTATAATTTTGCGACAGACGATGCCTGTTCGATCAAATTTATTGACAAAAATGTCGAGCACATTTACTGGGTGTCTGATTCAGATTGTCTCTCTCGATCGCACTAAAAGTCGGCATGTTTGTTTTCCTATTAAGCAAGAAATTCTGCATAAAGCCTGTCGGGCTAGACCTTTCTGTTCATTTTGGTCTGCGCTTTACTTGATTCATGAGATGAAATGAAGGGGGTACATATGAAACTTAATGCGGGTGAATCGAAAATCTTGAGGGATTTGATTTGATGAGAATTTATTCGAGACCAAATATCAAGCAATAACACAGAAGAAAGAAAATTAATGACACATGAGATTACTTAGGTTCACCCTAGAATAGGGTTACGTCATACAAAGAGATTTCACTATATTTTTTCGTTTGTTATAATGGTTTCTCATGAGAGTACAATATATATGACTTAAAAATCAACGGGCCAAAACCCTAGTCTATTCGAAAGCCCTTTATCCCACAACAAACAGGCCTACTTAGATAAAAACCTAAACCCGATGCTGTTTCGAGGCGCTTCCTCTCGAGCCCTTGCCTGCTCACCAGCGAGCAAGGTAGTTGCCCGTTGATTGGGCAGCGAGATCCCTATGTCGAAGGTGTTGCTTCTGAACCCTCGCATTCCGGGCGTGAGGGTCTCATGTCGTCGACTCATACTTCGATTTTACGAAACTCACGTGAGCATGCTTGATGTGAAAAAATAATGGTCTCCGAAGTATTTACCAACTCCAACATGATTATGAGTTCGGCTTAGTACTTGATGATTATACTGGGAAACGTAAATCCATCACAAACTAGATGGATGGCCCGCTTAAGCTTAGGTGAAAGAACAAGAAAATCACCATGTTCTAAGAAAGGACAAGTGGAGGAGCACTTTTGAGATTTTGTTTTAAGAATTTCGCTAAAGCTAAAGGTTTTTCACATATTGTCGAACTGAACATTGCCTCTAGCTAACCCACCTATGGGTAACTCGGTTGGTTAGGGCAAATTTGGAATTGTGTGGTTAGGCGCACTGATCTCAAGTTCGGTTCCCTAGCTGAGCACCTGTGATTTAATTGGGGGGTCATGGTAGTGAGTTGCTATGCTAGTTTTTCTCGAGCAATAGTCGAGGTGCGTGCAAGCTGGCTCAGACACCTGAGTTATTGAAAAAAAAAAAAACATTGCCTCTGGCTAGAAAAGGAGTGGTAAGGGATTAATGTGGTGTAACCGGCGACCGAGTTCTTGCAATCATCCGAATCCACAGCCAGTACCAAAATCTTCCATGAACTGATGAACTTTCAGAAGGAAGCTTTCAAAAAATCTAGCTTTAACCTCGTTAAATTTTGACTTTTGAGCAGATACAAAAACTTCGATAGCTGGCATGGAGGACAAACTCGTTCGGCAAGTCGATGCTTATCACCTTCAAGACTCGAGCCCGATATGTATAAACGTAAATCGCAATGTGTCGAGGAAATAAGCATCCAGTTATATTCAAGTGGGTTCAGAATCTGGACATCAGATGGCAATGCGAACGAAATGCTTTGCTTGAACATTCTCCCCTCACTGTGACCTAAACCTTAAGAGCTTCTCATCAAATGTACACATTAAACCCCTTAAAAGAGACAGCACTTTTGGATTAATGACCAGGTGATGCTGAACGATCCCACAAATCCGTTAACCTTCACAAATTATGCAAAATCCCCACTGAGGCACTTTCACTGATGATGCATAGGTTGCATCTGGAAATAAGGATCGAACTGGGCGCCGTGCAGTCCCCCCATGAAGAATCTCTGCTCATGCAACTTATTCCCGTAAGAAGAGATCGCGCGAAATGGTCCTAAGGCAGCATCAATGCCTACTTGGTCATATGCCATCGCCAACCCTCCACTTGACCGGTTGTTCCAGCACAGGAGATCTTTGCTCGTCTCTTCGATCTTCGGATGATGATCATGTGGCTGTGCTTGCAGTGGTAGCTTCGTGATCGTGGAAGAATTGTCAGGCGAGGCGGGTTGCCTTTTGACTGGGGAAGGCGGGTCGCTATCTGGGAGATGGACCGTCGTGATGTCGTGAATGCTGGATCTCCGCTTGTCCTTGCCCCCCGTGAGCTGTCTGATGAAGTATTTTTGGGCATGACTGGCGACCTGAGTCGGAGTCCTACTAGTCACGAAGTAGCGCGAGATGTTCCTCCAATCCCCTTTCCCGTACTTCTTTAGACCCATCAAAAATTGCCTGCAGGATCATCACCAGATGCAACATCACAGACTACACTTACATTTAGTGCTTGAAATCATTTGGACATATTAAAAATTTCAGTAAACCATAGCTTTGTCTATGTCAAATGCACAATCTCGAAACATTTTAAAGGTTTCCATGCTAATATCCAGCTGCAGCGGAAACATGAAAGGCTTCACAGCATTTCAGATCATCTATCTGACGAGCTTTAACCCGACAGGCGACAATGCGATGGAAATAACCGCGAGGCATTCAAATCGTATGCATTTGCATTCTTGCAAAGTTTGAAACAAATTAATTGACGGAGCATCAATGATTCAGCTGCTAGAATTTCAGGTGAGGTAGTCCAAAACAAGGAACAGCACCAAAGTCAGATTTTCCGGCCAATTCCAGACCTTGATTCAACCATTAACAAAGCATATATTCAACTGAAGAGGCAATTTTGGCTGTGAAGGCTCAACAATTACCTGTGCTCTTCTTCGGTCCAAGGCACACCTTTCTTCCTCTCCTGATCAGAGGGTTTCGTTGAAGTGCCTCTCTTTCCAAGGGTACCGTACAATTGCTTCAACCCATCACATCCATTGTTACTATTGATCCACTCCAATGTGAAGGAGTTGCTGCCATACCCCGGAACCGGAATAAGTCCGGCTTCGATATCGCTCACATCTTCCTCCAATTCCCTATACTGCTTCATCACGTCGCCCACCGTCTTCCCGGGGATCATAGCCGCCACTTTTACCCACCTGTCCGGCGTGTCTTTATCGTACACTGCCAGCAAGTTCTCGAACTGCTTGTTCTCCTCGGGGGTCCATCTCGTCCCCTTACTCTCCTGGAACAACCAGTTCGAGTTCTGGAGGTATGAAGCCGGAGATAGGATTTCGATTTCCCGATTCATATCGCGTGAAACTAATAGCATCAGGAAAGTGCGAAATTGAAGTGCACAAGGCTATTCAATGTCGCAGACTGATATCGATTCTCTCATTTAGGGAAGTTCACAGAGCAAGAAACAGATACTGGTTAAAGCAGGGAGAAGCACAGGGGAAGCTTTTAGGAGGAAAAGGAAGATTGGAAATCAAAGGAGCATTATTTTGAAAGGGAATCTAAGGCCCCCTTTCGCTGCTGAGCATAAATTTCGAGAATCTAGAAAAGACCTGGCTTTCCAAAGTCCAAGGAAAATTCCAGAAACAAAAGGAGAGAAAAGAAGAAAAAGCGAGGCCTCCTCTGTTTTGACTAATGATATGAACGCTAGAGTTCCCTATCAGATCCAAAGAGCGCAATAGGCACAAGAATCATGCAAGAAAAGCTAGACCCAGATCAGATTTCGCGAGGCGGATTCAAAATGCGACGCCAATTTCAAAACTTGAAGCTTCCAAAGTGAAGTTCAGCAGGCCACTTCCCCTCTGAACAGGCCCAAAAAGTTCTGAGAAAACGAGCGGAAAAGAGAAAAATCAAGAAAAACAGAGAGGACCCAGCAGCAGAGAAAGAAACGGGAAGGAAAAGGGGGTGATCATGGAGGGACTGAAGTAAAGCGAGAAAAAGTATTTGGTGCTCCTTCGCTTTTCTTTTTCCCCTTTCCTTTTGAAGCTTATTGAGACTTCAAAAAGCAAAAGCCATGAGACTGAGAGCTAACCTCCCCTAGAGGTGAACTCGAGAATGCGACAATGGAGGATGGACAGAGGAGCGAGAAACGAGCTGAGGAAGGGGGGAGGAGGGGGAAGAGAGAGAAGGCGAAAGAGAGAGGTCAAAGATGTCGTGTTGTGATTAGTGGGGGGATGGTGTGTGGGCGCAGATGCTGAAAACAAAGAGGGGGAAATGAATAGATTAGTGTGAATTCAATTCGTATAATAATTGGGGAAGAGATGCCCAATCAACTGTGACAATCGAAAACGACATTGTTGGGGATGGGCCAATCGACAGAGAAGGGCCATGCTGGCTCTGTTGGTAAAAGACGAAGGAACCAATTAACAATTGAGGGAAGGGCAAGTGCTGAAGCTTAGGTGAATTCAGACAGAGACAAACTGTGAATTCAATTCAGATAGTGCTGAAGTTTTCGCCATATATATATAAATATATAAAAGAAAGGGGAGGTAAATTGAATTTAATATCAAAAAGATGCTCGGTTACCTTTTGAAGATTGACTCTATATACATATATATCAAAATAATACATTTATAATAAATTTATCACCATAGAAATCTTACGATAGAAATTTAGATAGAGACATTCTGTGAATTCAATTCAGACAGTGCTGAAGCTTTCATCATATATATATTTATATATAGATACACACACATTCAAAACTAATATATCTATAATAAATTTACCACCATAAAAATCCGGCGATAAATTTTTTCTAAATTATTTTTTGGCCACAAAAAATCTCAAACTAGTACTCTCATGACAAATGAAGGCTAAAAGCCTCAAATTGGTACATCTGTTAACTGGCACGTATCATCTTACTTAGTAATTTGATAATAAAATTTAACCAAAAGTAATGAGAGTTAATTTGTTATAGGTGTATCGGTTTAGGATTTTTATGGTAAAAAATTTAGTTTGAGAAATTATCACATGTGTATTTGTTTGAGATTAAGCACAAAAAAGAAATGAAAATAGGCATAAAAATTGAGAAGAAATATGCTATCTAGTCGCAGAATGAGGAGGAGGAGGTTTTCGGTAATCACTCGATGAATTGATTTTCATGAGATCTATACTCGTTAGATAGATAACAGACATCCATAGTTCACGATTTCTGTGAAATTTTTTTGTGTCTCGCAATGATTTTGCATTCGAATTGTGACAAAATGCATGTCGTTACCACCCCTTATAAATTTGGGAATCGTTTCTCAAGGGTCATGAAAAGGTTTTTGAGGAGGAGGAGCGATAAAGAGAGAGGCTGTGGCTCATGAAGGGTACCCCCGCGTTGAACATCTAAAAGTTGGAGAATAGTCACTATGGTATTAGTTGTAGTTCATATTTTCATTTGTTCGGATTCGGATAATGAACAGAATGGACATTAGATGGGTGTCAAGATGCAAGCTTAGGACTTGCACTACAATTGGGATAAGCAATGTTGGACATGACCCATTGCACAAAGCGAGAGAAAGCACCAATTACCAAAAGAAAATCCGACGCTGATTCAACGCAATGCACTTGACCTCTAAGTCGGCAAGAATTAAGACGTTTGTATCCCAGTTTTTTTTTTTTGGTAAAGAAATTTGTATCCCAGTTCAATTGTTCAATGTTCAAAAAATCGAAATTATTATAATTTATGTTCACCGAGACTAAAGCGCATTACATGCACTAATTAACTCCAGCTTTCGATCAAAATACGTGATTGGTGGTTGGTTTGATCCACTAATTAACTTGACAAAGTCGACTATTTTTTTTTAACTCTAAGGAAGATACATTACCTGACGAACTCTTTTCGGACTTGTGGAATTTAGTTTAGTCTATTCAAAGATCTCTACTCAAATGATCTACTTTGAGTTACCCTAATATTACCTAGGAGATTATTGAACTTGTGCCAACTCATATTGGCTATTTAAACAAAGAGTAACGGACTAAATATTTGTGGGATTGTAGAAAACAAACCCTTTTAGTTCTCTTAATTGAAGAGCTTGTAGAAAATTGTTGATGTTGACGGTTATGGTATATAATAACCTTAACCCCTTTGGTCAATCGTTCAAGTTCTTAACTAATTGTTCAGTTTGTCCATGTGAAAACCAACATTAATTTGTCTCTCTCATTTGCAATGGTCCATGCTTACGGTATATTCTCCCTCAAGAAGTGCACTCCCCTCTAGTTTGGCCATTTAAAGAAAGAAAAATAAGTTATTTATGATTAATACTTGTTCGCGCGATCTAAATCGGGAATATCTTTCACCGAAATTAGTGTCTCGGTTTTATTATGAAGGGTCCTGTGGCTCTGTTCTGATGGAAAGTCGAGGAGAACAGGAGAACGTGTGTGTGTGATTAACGAAAGCGGTGGAATTGATATAGATTTACTGTCTACGGTACTCCTAATTAACTGGTAATGGAAATAGATTGCTTAGAAACGAAAGTACAAGGAAAGGAAAGTGCAGGAACGCTAACACGGTACACTACGAACAGCAAAGTAAGCTAAAGCTTCAAAGAAACAGAACGTCTTTTTTGGATAATTGTGGAGAGGTCCCTCTCTTTCCTTCTTTTCGAGTACTTATCCTTCTTACTTTTCTAACCGCTCCAGCAGTTATTTTCTTAATTTCAAATCTTTGAATTTTGGCGCTGCAATTCTCCTCTAATCCACGATCTTCATAACTAACCCACGTAAATCGGGGTCCATGCCTTCTATAATTTGCAACTACACCCTCAACCGTCTCTTTTTGAATGAGATTCCCAGGTTTTGGAAAACCTATTCGAGCCTATAAGACTTGCCATGCATTTCCGAATTTCGGGATGTAATAATGACATGCTGAATCCAAGCACACTATATCTTTTATTCGGCATATTTCTTTTAAACCTCCCGAATGGTACACATCTCCCAGATGTCACACACATCCCGAATGGATCCCATATACACATATCCCGAATGGAACACATAACCCGAATGGCACACATATCCCGAATGGGACACACACTGCCTTATTATTTAGTATGAAGTTTTTTCCTTGCCATAGTTCAGGATCTATCTAATGTTTCCTTTTTTCCACATGTCATTTCCAGGATATCAACTCAAACTGTAATGTTTCGGTATCAACAATACCACCAAAAATCCAAGTTGGTATACATGTATCACATTTGCCCCAGAACAATTTTCATGTCTTAGGAAATACAAATAATAGATCCGGGCCACATTTCTCCCAAACTAATTTTTGTGTCATTTTTTTTTGAATTTGTACGCGCATGACAAATGTACTAAAATCTGCCAAAATTGGGACAACTTAGGTATTTTAGCAGATTTTTGTAAAATAAGGGGCTCTTAGGGAAAAATTAGTAGATTTTCTAATCTCAGTTTACTTTCTTCAAATTTGGCTTCCCGAAAATGGATTCCTTTAGAAGACCCAAATATGTTAAATTTTCACATACAAAGCAAGTCGAACGCCGATCATTCGAGTTCTTTACCATGTGAGTTTCCATGTCAATGATTTTATAAGGGATTCAGGATGAAAGCTAATGAAGATTGATGCATGTGTACAATTTTAGGATTTTATGAGAGAAATTACCAAAAACAAAAAATCACAAACCTATCAATTGAGTCAAATGAGTTCTAAACATTTTCACATTTTGCTAATTGAGTTTATCTAACTAATTTTGGCCAGAAATCGCCGATATAGACATTGACCATCCTACGTGGTATGGTCAACATTGACATAGTATTAATGGTATTTTAATAATATTAATTTGAATATTTTCACAATTTCCTTTTTATTTTTATTGAGGGCTAGTAAGGTTTCGCCAGCTAACTCTCGCAGGACACAAGCAAGGGGTCAAGATGCCCTCGCTGATCTAGGCATCACAGTCTCACCTAGATTGGGCGAGGGCGACAATGCCCTCGCCTGGCCTAGGTTTGGCGAGGGGTCTCGCCCCATCTCTTTGCTCGACGAGGGTGTTGCAACCCTTGCCCACACCGTCATTGTCCACAGCAAGGGCCTACGAGCCCTCCCATAATGGCTAGCATAGCCGGTCTTCAGTCCAAAAAAGAAATAAAGAAAAGAAAATAATACAAAAACAAATTAAAGCATTATTAAAATATGCACGTTAACACTGGCTATGTCAAGTAGGATGGCTAATGTCAATCTCAGTGATTTCCAGCCAATGAAGTAATTAGTAAAGTATGAAAAAATTTGGGACTTAATTGATACAATTGAAAGGTTTAGCACTAAGCACAAAAGTAATATATTTATGATTATTTTTTTTTGTAATTGTCTTGGATAATGTGTGACAAGAAATTATTTTAGAATAAATGCTGTACGGATATATTAAACATATTGGCACGGGTTTTTTTTATCGTACTTTTGGTCAAATAAACATATTGAAAGAAAACTTTAAAGGCGTATTGAAGAATTCTTTTTTTTTTCTCCCGATTACTTTGAGCTAGTCATGTTCTTTTTGAAATAACAGCAAGTTTGAAAAGAAAACTGATCAAGAATTTGTCGATTTTCTTATTTGTTCTTTTGTTTTGTTTTTTCCCATTTTGCATAAATAAAAAGAAATACGTCATTTTCCGACAATAATGTGCATAATAAACCACACCAACCATATTCAAACTCATTGACCAATCAATGTTCTGATTCTCTTTTTCTATCTTTTTATATTTTATTTTTGTAATAAAGAGTTGACCAAATGATCATCTTAGAAGCTATAACCCCACAAGGAGTAATTTCCTAGAAGGTATACCCCACAACATTAATTCTTTGAGACAGATCGTTCCCAATTTGACTGTGAGATCACAAGAAATGTCGTACGTACTTCATGATGCTAGAAGAATTTGGTAAACCCTAGCCAGATAGTCGACTTGCCACTTGTACTTGCCCTGCGTTTCGAGGCGAAACCTAGCGACTGGAAAATGCAAAGGCCTGCTTTCCTGAAACAGCCGAAGCAACCCTAACACCAAACACAATCTCTTATTTCCAAATCGCCAAACGGTAAATTCACGAAATCTTGGTAACGGCCGCAATTCCTAATATGACTCGTGCATTATCCCATGTGTCATCCCCGACCATCCCCGACCACCTCCGGCCGCCATCGCTCATTGTCACTGCTCTCGTCTCTCTCTCCGTCTCCATTTTGGAAAAAGATGACTATTTAATATATAAAACCATGACATTAACAGATGTGAGGAACACTATGAAGTCCAAGAACAACAAAAACGAAATACTAGTCTTCAAGAAAAGAGGCCACAAAATTGTATGGGGGCAAAATATGAGGATGGTTTCTTAAAAATTTCCATGAATCTTTCGTTAGTTTTTTAGGATGTTCCTAGGGTAACGGACCTCAAATGCCAATTCAAAACAAATTAACAAATGACCGCGACCCTAGTGAAGGGGAAGTGCTGAAGTTTAGGTGAATTCAGACAGAGACAAATTGATATAGCAACCAAACAATATCTAAACTAATACACTCGTCATAAATTTATCACTATAAAATTCCTGTAAATAGTCATATTGTGATAAATTTATCTCAAATTTGTTTTTTGGCCACCAAAAATCTCAACTATGTACATCATTGGCAAATTTACCATTCATTACTTTTCATTAAGTTGGGTTAATACTATCAAAAATCTCAAACTAGTACTCCGATGATAAACATAGGGTAAAAGTCCCAAACTGATATACCCGTTAATTGCCACGTATCATCTAACTCAATAATTTGATGGTAAAATTTAATGAAAATTGACGAGAGTAAATTTATCACAGGTGTGCCAGTTTAGGATTTTTTATGCTCAAAAAATTAGTTTGAGAAATTGTCACAGTGTGTTAGTTTGAGGTTAAAAAAAGAAAAAAGAAAAAATGAAGATAGATAGACAAATTGAGAGGAAATATGCTATCCAATCGCAGAATAAGGAGAAGGAAGAGGAGGAGGTTTTCAATTATCACTTGATGAATTGGTTTTCATGAGATCTATACTCGTTAGATAGAAAACAAACATCCATGATTCACAATAAGTTTTGAAATTTTTTGTGTTTTGCAACGATTTGCATTCGAATCGTGACAAAATGTATGCTGTTGCCACTCCTTATAAATGTGGGAATCATTTCTCAAGGGTTGTGAAAAGGTTTTTGAGGAGGAGAAGCGATAAAGAGAAAGGTTGTGATTCATGTGGGTTGCCCCACCAACCCCGTTCAATCAATGGTGGAGAAAAAGTATATGAAATGAATGAAATTGTGATATGGATGGAATATAATGAAATAGAGCCACTTTGAGGTTCTTGAACCATAATAATATTATTTGATCAGATCATTGAATCGTTTATTTCTCTTGAAATCTCTTTCATTTTGATTTCTACACACGTCTTTTTTTAGGAGGTCTACAGCCATTATGTGGCATAGGGGTTACATCACGTACGAAACTTAATAGTATACCACTTCTACGAATAGCTCGTAATGCTGCATCTCTTCCGAGACCAGGACCTTTTATCATGACTTCTGCTCGTTGCATACCTTGATCTACTACTGTCCGAATAGCATTTCCTGCTGCGGTTTGAGCAGCAAATGGTGTCCCCCTTCTTGATCCAAAACAAAAAATAGTGGTATTTGCTGGCATCAACATAATGGAGGCAGTCAATCATTATAAATGGATCCGAAATCTGATTCAAATCCAATATAGCGTAGAATAGTTACTATTGTATTAGTCGTAGTTTGCATTTTAATTTGTTTGGATCGGATAGTGAACAGAATAGACATGAGAGGGGTGTCAAGATGCAAGCTTAAGACTTGCACTATAATTAGGATTAGCAGCGTTGGACATGACCCGTAGCACAAAGCGAGACAAAGCACCAATTACCAAAAGAAAATCCGACGATGATTCAATGCAATACACTCGACTTCTAAGTTGGCAAGAATTAAGACGTTTGTATCGCAGTTCAATTGTTCAATGTTCAAAAAATCGAAATTATGATAATTTATGTTAACCGAAATTAAAGCGCATTACAAGCACTAATTAACTCCAGCTTTCAATCAAAATCCGCGATTGGTGGTTGCTTTGATCCACTAATTAACTTGACAAAGTTGACTATTGCTAAGTAAGATACATTACCTAATGAACTCTTTTGGACCTGCGGAATTCAAAGAGCTCTCCTCGAATGATCTACTTTGAGTTTATCCTAATATTACCTCGGAGATTATTGAACTTGTGCCAACTCATAATGGCTATTTAAACAACGAGCAACGGACTAAATAAATGTGTGATTGAGAATTCAAACCCTTGTTGCTAAAGGGTCCGAGAAATGAAAACCTTTTAGTTCTCTTAATTGAAGAGCTTGTAGAAGACCTAACTATGTAGGTTTTCTAACCTCAGTATATTTTTCTTCAGATCTAGCTTCCCGAAAATGAACTTGTTTAGAAGACCTAACTGGGTAGAATTTTCACACAGGAAGCACGTCACTTGCTGATGATTCTAGTTTTTTTTTATCACGTGAGTTTACATGTCAGCAATTTAACAAGGGATTCTGGATGAAAGCTAACAAAGGTTGACACGTGTGTACCATTTTAGGATTTGATGGGGGAGAAATTACCAAAAAAGTTCTAAACCTATCACTTGTGCCAATTGGTTCTTAAACATTTTCATATTTTGTCAATTGAATTCATCTTATCAATTTCAGTCGAAAATCATTGAGGTAGTGGTAACCATCCTACGTAGCATGATTGGTACTGATATAGACCTTTTTAATAATATTTTAATAATTTTAGTTTGAATTTTCACAAGTTTTTTTTTTGTTTTTGCTTAAGGGCTAGTAAGATTTTGCCGGCTAACCCCTACAGGGCTCAACCAAGGCCCTCATTGATCTAAGCATCACAACCTCAGGTAGATCGGGCAAGGGTGACGGTGCCCTTGCTTGGCCTAGATTTGGCGAGGGGTAGAGTGCTATTACTTTGCTTGAGGGCATGGCAACCCTCGTTTAGGCCCTCACTGGCCATAGCAAGGGCCTGTGAGCCCTCCTGTAGTAGCTGATGAGGCTCAGCCGGCAACCCTTCCTAGCTCTCAATCCAAAAAAGAAAGGAAAAAAATCGAAAGATACAAAAACACTAAAGCATTATTAAAAAGATGTGCGTCAACGCTAGTCATGCCAAATAAGATAGCTGGCGTCATCCTCAGCAATTTCAAGCCAATAATGCAATTAACAAAATGTGAAAATTTTTGGTACTCAATTGGCACAATTGAAAATTTTAATACTAAATTGTACAAATGTAATTGGTTTATGACTTTTTTTTTGGGTAGTTGTCTTGGATTTTATGTGACACATAAATTATTTTTAGAATAAACGTACTTTTGGTCAAATAGACGTATTGAAAGAAAACTTTAAAGGCCGATTGAAGAGTCCAAATATTTCTTTTGTCAATTGCTTTGAGCAAGTCATGTTCTTTTTGGGACAGCAACAAATTTGAAAAACAATCTGATCAAGAATTGGTGGATTTCCTTATTTGTTCTTTTGTTTTTTTTTTCCCATTTTGCATAAATAAAAAGAAATGCGTCATTTTCGAACGACAATAATGTGCACAATAAACCACACCAACCATATTCAATTCATCGAACTCCTCAGCCTTTACTAACTTTGAGGCCAACAACCGCATATGCTAAGATGGTCATTTGGTCAACTCGTAAATACAAAACAAAGATAGATTGAGAATCAGAACATTGATTGGTCCATGAGATTGCCAAGAGTGATAAATCGCAACAAGAAGTTACTTCCTAGAAGGTATACCCCATAATAGGAGTGACCGGTTCACAGGATGGATGGTGCTATCCTAAAATCGAGAACCGTCCGTTAGGGACTGGTTCTGCAAAATGCGAACCGTGAACCAACCGTTTGTTCCATAGATTCACTCAAGAACCGAACCACTGTTTCGGTCCGATTCGTGGTTGGATCCTAGTTATGGTCCTAACGTCACCTGCTCGTTTTGTGAAAATTAAGTTGAATACTAATCCCACAAAAATGTCTCAATAAAATTATATAACGGTAGGTTTAGAACTTTCTTTCTTTTTTTTTACCTTGTAAATCAAAATTCTTAGCAATCCAAGAGCACTGGCAAAGTGACAATTTGCTCATTGCACTAGAAAAAAAAAAGAAATGTGCAATTGAATTGTACAACAAGAGCGACTGAGTGCGAAGAGAGTTGGATCAGAGTACGATCTTTTTTCATTTTGCAGGTCGAGGCTCTTTTTTTGGGATGGAAGGATTAAGCATTTAAGAGATGGTTTCATTAAAATAATTGGCCCATTTATAATATATAAAAATCGGTTCGATTGGGCCGGTTGGATGATTACCATCAGAAACTGGGAACTGAATTGATACCCACCGATTTTGAAAAATTGGAACCAAAAATCGAACCGTACCCGCCGGTTACGATTCAAATTAGCCGGTTGGGTATGGTCTGGTCTGATTTGATTGGATCGTGATTTTTTTGCTCACCCCTACCCCCACAACATTAGTTCTTCGTGAACGGTCGTTCCCAATTTGACTGTGAGAGTACCAGAATTGTTGTACGTACTTCATGTTGCTAGAAGAACTTGGTAAACCCTGGTCAGATACTCGACTTACCACTTTTACTTGCCTTGCATTTTGGGGAGAAACCTCGCAACTGGAAATTGCGAAGACCCGCTTTCTTGAAAGAGCTGAAGAAACCCTAATTGGAGATCACCAAACACAATCTTTTACTCCCAAATCTCCGAAGGTTAAACTCAAGAAATCTTGGTACCGGCCACAAATCCTAATATCGCTCGTGCATTATCCCACGTGTCATTGCCGACCATACCCCACTACCTCTGGCCGCCATCGCTCATTGTCGCTGCCCCATCTCTCTCTCTCTCTCTCTCTCTCTCTCTCTCTCTCTCTCTCTCTCCTCTCCTTTTTGTAAAAAGATGGCCATTTAATAAAGAAAGCCACGAAATTAACCAATGTGAGGAGCACTTAGAAGTCTAAGGACTACAAAACCAAATACTAGTCTTCAAGAAAAGAGGCCACAAAATGGTATTGGGGCAAAATATGAGGATGGTTTCTTAAAAATTTCCATGAATGTTTTCGATTTTTCTTTAGGATGTTGCTAGAGCAACGGCACCGTTCTTCACGGGAAGAACGGTGCTTATATATATATATTTTTATATACCACAAATGCCAATTCAAAACAAATTGGCAACTGGAACTTAATATGAAGAGAATCTGAAAAAAAAGTCTTGACAAAAATCTGTGGGGGTGCACCGAGTGGAATTCCTGGAAACCGGATTCCGTGGTAAAATCTAGGATGGAGGCAGCACCGGACAAACAATTTGCCGTCGTCCTATCATTTTCCATACCTTTAATATCGGGTGCTTTTCGCAAAATTATCGATGAAGTAAACCAATAACATTTCTATGAAGTGATTATGCACTTTCCAAACTAAATTAACTTCGTGTTTGGATTTATTTCGCTGAAGATGTCCGCGACAAAATATCTTTTGTGGTCTTCGGCTTTAGATTGAATTGGGCTCCGTGGCGAATCAAGCAGGAGGTCTCAATATATGTTTAGTTGGAATTTAATCAACAACGAAATACAAAACACTTTGCCGAAATTTAATCGACGATAAAATGAGATGATAGAGAGATATAATATTATATTTTAATCGAGACAAGTATCAAAACTACCGCTAAAGTATGGGAATTGAAAGGTACGGGAATGTAAAGTTGTGGGAAAGATAAATTACGGAAAATAAAGAACGTTGAATTTTATCATTGATTGAAGGGCTTTACAAAGAGTACACTTGAGGTATTTATAACCCTTACAAATGGTAGTTACACATAGAGGTCACTAAGAAAAAATAACTCTATTTCGGTGACTTTACTAGTGAGTTACCGAATCCGTTCAAGTTAATGATAACTCTGTTCATTATTGACCAAATTGTGTTTCTATTAGCTACGTCCGATACTGTCCAAGAATAACCAAAAGTTGGTCATTTTTGGGTGTCAAAGAGAATTTGAAAATTTTGCAATCTTAATTAGTATTGCGGATACAAAACTTTGTTCACCAACAAACGTCTAGTTTTACCATTCTTGACACGTAAAAGCCATACTCTTTCCAAAGCCAAGAGGCCTTTTTAAAAATAATCATAAAACAAACTTGCAAGATTGCAGTAGTCCGCCGACATGAAAGTTGAACTTGGCCAGGGTTGGCACAACTAGAATTCCCTCAGCACATCTCCTTTGGAATTTATTACTCTTTTTTATTTTTATTTTTATTTTGTTCTTCTTGTTCTAAAAGATCAAAATACGAAGGACACCATGGGGTGTGGTTTATACTCCCCGTTGAGAGTTGTAATAGAGAGGTTGGGGGTGCTAATTATAGTGGGGTTCTTTACTAGATGTAGCTTGTGTCTCCTTTTCTTTGTCGCTTTTTACTATTTATTTCATTGTGATTTGTGCACTAAATTCTAACAGAGCATAAAAAATGAAGCTCAAGACGGCCTTAACAAGGTATAAAATGACAATCTTCTTCAAATCAAAGCGCTTGATGCAGCGATGTCATCTAAGTTCGTAATAACCCACGTAAACTAAATCACGGCTATGAGGTTTTCTTTCCTGTCAATTTGAGGGACAACTTCGTTAAACAGTACTAAATAATGTATTCCAATTGGCATCATCCAGGCCAGCTAGCAGGGCAAAACAAGGACAGAATTGACTTCTATTTGTAAATTCATTGTTGTCTTGTTAATTTCATTGAATTTGACTTCTTGCGTTCAAGAATGCGATGACAATAATGAGTTGCTTCCGTTACATCCAATGCTTAGACTTTCTAGAACAACTATGATGCCTATGCCCTGTATAATCTTAAGTCAACGAGTTCAATAACATTAACATATCAAACTCATTCACTTTCTCACAAAAATTTAAGCTATGAACTAATTAAGATGTATTAACTGTTCGCACGTAATTTCAGTGCTTTGTTGTGGGAATCATTCACTCAACACTCTCACACGTGCACCTAAAAAATTTACCATGCTTTAGGCCCGCTTCCCCTTGCTTCTCGTGTCCTTTCAACTCTCCAGTTCAATAGCATGACACAGTTTGCCACTTGTTTTTAATTGCCGATATCTCACTCTGGGAGATCCCTACGAAGTAGTGTAGGTTTGAGTGTATCAACTGTACTAGTTGGACGCAGTTTTTCGATATCTTCACTTGAAGAGACTATCGGAACAAGTCCAAGTTTGACTATCAACGTATCCAAATGGATATACTTTCCCTTGATAGTCTAAGGCTATTAGTTGGGGATCAACTAAGTTATATTTGCAGTTTCACATCACATCTATTCTCTGACGTGTGATTTATTCTCTTGATACCCCAATAAGTGCATCTCTACAAAATTTCCTAACAATCATATTTTAAGCAATTTAATATTCCTCGCTAGTTAAGTTCCCATCAATTCATAGCTCCTCACAATACCTAAAAATTCAAAAAATTATTCACAAAGTCCTAAATCTATTATACAGTGGCCAATTAAGTTTTAAATCCTCAAATTGTGCCAATTTAGTTTTAGAATTTTTGACGATTTGTCCATTTAGTCCTTCCAAGTGAACAATTTTTTCAATTTTTATAATTACTTGATTTTTTAAATTAATTTTTATTGATTTTTTTTTTATTTTTTTCTTTCTGCTGGCCCATGGGCAAGGGTTTGCCTTGCCAAATCAAGAGAGGGCTTATAGTGCCCTTGCCAGTCGTAGCGAGGGCTTCGCGATCCTTAACCCGATGGCAAATAATGCAACATCCCCAATTTTCGCTTATCCAATAATGGAAATTAAAACGGTGCGATAAATTTTGATTTATTTGAAGTTAGATTGGCCCTCAAGATTAGACCGATTGTTGCAATATTACAGCTAAGGATTTTCATGATGATGATGGAAATTTTATTTTTCCATAAGATCGTTTTGGGCCTCAAGTACTTGATGATATTATAGTCGAAAATCATGAGGACATATCTAGATATTTTATTTTCTTTGAGGACCAAAATTTGTGGGGCAAAATTTCAAGTCTAATTGCCCTATGATTGCTGAAAATTTTGGGGCATTGTGCAAGATTATGGTTATTTTTGGACAATAAGACCTATATGGTACCCAATTAATCATCCCATGTAGGGGTGAGCAAATTGAACTAGATTGGTCCGAACCGGACCTTGTTTCCACGAGGGGGCGGTCTAGTCTTTGGTTCTATGGTGGATGGAACTAGATCGGATTACCCAAAATATATATAACTAAAAAAATTAAAATTTTTTGAAGAACTAGTTAACCTCATTTTCCTTTCTTCCGCTCGACATTCACTTCTCTCTTTTCACTCGACGTTCTCTTTGCAACGTAGCCTTTGATCATTTTTTATTGATATGCAGTCTTCGACTGTGTTTTGTCTTGACTCAATATGTATTTTGTTTGACTATATTATGTAAACCCATTATTTTGTTTGCATTTGGATTTAGTTAAGAACAAGTATAATCCCACTTTGAGCTTGATTTTTTCTAACTCAAGGAGAATGATGCAGGAACATAAGCCTATTTTAGTTGTTTTAAGTCTTTTCCTTCCTAATTTAGTCTTTTCTCATTATTTTAGGATTATAAGTATTAATGCAATGGCTATATGATGGTCATATGTTTGTTTTATTAGATCGGATGATTGAGATTGGAAGTTGTTAGTTTAGATCAAAAGGTTAGATTTTTATAAACAACTGGTGTTAGCGATTTTCATTGGGGCCGGACTAGACCATCGATCTCGGGCCAGTTCGATCCTGGTCTGGTCCTTGGACCTAAAAATTTGGGGAAAGGGACTACTGGTGCAGTCCCCGATTCCATACCGAGAACGAACCAATCCGGACCATGCGCAATCCTAATCCAATGTTATAAATTCACGCATAAAATTAAGTGAACATGCCCATTATACTGTTGCATGGCCGGCCGCTCATCCCTCACCCCTTACCCAAAATTCGGTCTTCATTTATTCAAAACAAGGGTTTAAGAGCAATGACAAGTGGCAAAGAGGCAATGACACTCGTCATTCGCGTTAATTGTGAGAAGCCAAGAAGTTTCGAGAGGTGATTAACCCTCATTTTCTTCTCACTCTTCTCTCTCGTCTCCCCTCCCATTCCATTGAAACTCTCTCTCTCACTCTGTTGATGTGCAATTTTCACTTCAAGCCCAAATACCAGCTTTCAAGGAGATTTTCATCCATAAGGCAAGGGAGTTTCCAATTTCTACCCTGTATAGATATAGTTGCCACTTGTCCTTGAGAAAATAGCTGATCTTTATAGTTGAATTAGTGCTTGCATGTTAGTCTTATAGTTCAAAGAATGATCTTTGGTGATTAGCTCTTGAATCGGCTTTGCATGTTAAGGTTAGAGAGTTTAATACATGAATTGGAGCTTGCATGTGGTGGTTCGGCAATTGCATGTCTAGGTTAGTTGATTTAATATGTGATTCTTGGCTTGGATTTGAAATGTCGCCAGTTTGCAGTGGTGCATGGGTTTAGTTTTGCTGATATGGTACTTAAAATGGCTATGCATGTTAAGTGTTAGTTTGTTTCCAGATTCGAAACTGTTGTGACCCTTGTTGGTTTTCAATTTCGTGTGGCCTTATGTGTGGCGAACTTCATGAAAGTTTCTTCATAAGAGTTATGTATAACATCTTGAACTATAACATAATTGTCAGAATTTTCTAAGCTCAATGATATGCCTAATAGCCCTGAATATCAATTGTTTCTTCATGCGTGGGGTTAAATCAACCGTGACCTTTGCATGCTTTCTATTTTCCATGATTTTTCTGGAATTGAATTGGGATGAACTTCCTCATGAAAGTTTTAAAGGACATTGAAGACTACAACATGTAAAAATTTCGAAATTTTTACACGCACTTTGGATCCGTGAAATGGTCTTTACTGGATTACCTTATTCTGGTTGCCGGATGGTTGTTTTTCACTCAGATTATTCAATTTGCTGCTTTCGATACAAGCCGAACCAGACTTTACACCATTCATGAATTTTCTCAAGCATGATCTTATTTATAATACATATATGTATATATATATATATATATTAAAATTTCATGAATTTTCAAAATGAGTTACTTGGGTAATAGCCATGATTTTGATCGATGCTCAAAACTGTTTCCGCAGGAGTCAGTTTAGGAAATTGGCGAGAACTTCCTTTTCTGCATCTCTAATGAAAATTCTTCCTTTAGGAAAGTTGTTTCCTACAACATGAACTATTGATTTTGCATGTCTTCACAATTTTCAAATCAGGTTGATAATTTTACTTAGTGCTCGAAAATGGGTAGTAATCTGTCCTATTTTGCATGAAGATTGAAAAGGGGGGATTACCATTATTTGTCACTCGTGTGAATTGTACTTGATGTCTTGAAGTGGTCTTGTGCGAAACACGTATGAAAGTATGTGGAAATTGTGGTGAAATGGTGCCAATTGACTGTATATGTGTATTATTCATATGGAATATGCATCAGCATTTCATGGTTGAGCATGGAAAATAAGAAAGTGAGAAGAATACTGTCGGACAGAAAATTGACGATACCCCATAAATTTGGGACGCCAGAGGATAGCGAACTGGAAGGTGAATTGAGTGGGCTGAATGGTGAACCAACGTACACTGCCTTTGTGAAATTTGTGGGTCGAACCGGCATATAGCACAGTGACCCACGTGGGCCAAACAGCAAACCGGCGTACCCCACGAGACAGGCTTGAAAGATGATCAAAATGTACAAGACTGCATATGAGCTTGTGTGGCATGCATTGCATTTCTCATTCGTGTTTTCATTATCTGTTATAGTTGATTATGCTAAGTAATGCCTTATTATGTGAATGAAAGCTATACTGGACTAAATCCCTTGAATGAGGGGCATTGGGTTATAAAGTGTCGAAGTCTAGATTATTCTCTTGCTGGGCAGTAGGTTCCCCACCTATCTATTTCAGAGCATTAGCAATGGATATTTCACCATATGTGAGGTACGGCGGGCCTGTTAGCCTTGAGGGTATGATGGCAGACATTAACCTTCCTGGTTCCAATGTGGTTTTCACCTGGTGCGAGACCACCCTCTATGTTGATGTAGGTCGTACGCCATTGGTGCAATATAAATTTGTAGCATGGTATTGGAACGTCGATGGGGTGCTCAGAAGGTTATTTCGATTCATGGATGATACTAGTAACGGTAGTGATGGGGATGAGTAGGAGGACGTGCAGGAGGGCACGTAGTAGTACATAGGTGCATATATCGGTGTGTAGTGGCCATACGTATAGCTAGGCCCGCTTTTGGATACAGGTCGCCGGTATAGAAGAGCTAGGCAAACTTTTAGAACCCTCTCCCCAGTAGTCGGTAACAATTGATATGGAAATCTTTTGAAAGAAAGGAAATGGTGGAAATGGCAAGTTATGTGACTGACTTTTAGCATATGATATATATTTATATATCTATAAAATAAAAATAGTATGTAACACTGTTTGTGTTTCGCCTTAATGTTTTGTTATGATGCCATATTTATTGACTTCTGCTTGCGTTGATAAGATAAGCAAGATTAAAATAGCATGTATTAGTACGTGGCATTCTGGGGCACCACAGCTCAAGTTGGTGTCAGAGCTTGGTTTACCTTGGAGTGATAAGGTGCTCTAGTGATTGGATTGGATAGGATTGGAGTGATAAGGTGCTCTAGTGACTAAAACCTTGGAGTGATATTGTGCTCTAGTGATTGGATTGGATAGGATTGGAGTGATAAGGTGCTCTAGTGACTGGATTGGATAGGATGAAACGCATGAATTAAGATACTGATGCATGTGATTGTGTTTGCATTGTCGTATGAAATCAGTAACTTTTGTTACTTGTATGATGCAAGTAGCATTGTTACTTATTAGTTAGATAATTAAATTGGTCAGCTTTGCTGGTTAGAGATCAATGCGCAGAAGTTTGCAGAGCAAGATGAGCGAAGAAGGTACTCTAGAGTTGGACCCCCAAATGGAGGGAATCTTTTCGGCACTCACAAACATAGGCAAACTGATTGGAAAAACAGGCCCTATAGCAAGCAACTTCAGGCTTTGGTAATGGTGAATGCCACTTGCAAGGACTGGTGGAACAGTTTCTGAAGTTGAAGCCGCTAGAGGGGTAAGTCCACCACAAGTGCCATAACTTTTGTACGGCGCTCACTTGAGTGGCATAACTTTTTTTTCATTCACTTGAGTGCCATAACTTTTAAAAATCGTTCACTTGAGTGCCATTTCAGCTTTTCCGGCGGCCACGTCATCTTTTTTGGGTATCCACGTCAACTTTTTCATCTGTCACGTCAGCTTTTCCGGTGTCTACGTAAGCAATAGCACTTAAGTGAACCATTTGTAAAAGTTATGGCACTCAAGTGAACGAAAAAAAAGTTATGGCACTTAAGTGAGTGCCGTACAAAAGTTATGGCACTTGCAGTGTACTTACCCCCGCCTAGATTTGTTGGAATAGGAGAGCTAGCAGAGGTAGAAATTAGGATTGATGGAATGGAAATGACCTTCGACTTGCTCAACTACACTGATGTTGACAAGATATTGCTAGCGGAGTACCAACTGCAAGCAAACTCTAGGCATTGGCAGCAAGCGTCAAAGGAAACGGTATTCCTAACCGTACAGAGATGACTTGGGGTGCCTTTGTCAGGTCATTCTATGGGAAATACTTCCCGAATTCGCCCAAGATAAGGAGCAATATAATTTATGTAGTTAACCCAGAATAGCTTGACAGTGGATCTAAATGAGGCGAAAATCTCGGAGCCTTCACGGTTTACTCCCAAGTTGATCGAAGATAAGGAGGGTAAGGCTAAAAGGTTCTTAAATGGTCTAAGGCTTGATATCGGAGGACAACCGGTGCCTCTTAATTTGAAGGATTATAATGAGCCTTATGAGCGTGCCCGACTTATGGAACAAGAGTTAATGAAGAGACTTATGGAACAAGAGTTAATGAAGAGAAGGACGTAGAATAATTTCCATCCCAATAAGGCCAGCAATTACTCCCAACAAGCATTATCAGGCTAGAAGCTCGGGAAGGACATGGAATAACCAATTGATAGAATTGATGCAATATCCAAATAACGCCAGTGCCACAGTTGCAGCAAGTTGGAATAGCACAACAAGGAAACCATCAAAGGCAGCCGTCTCAGGGAAGAGTCTATGCGATCACTCAAGAGGAAGCAAAGACTTCTAAGACCGTCATATCAAGTGTTATTTCCCTGTGTGATTGAAGTGCCTATGCTTTATTTGATACGGGTGCTCACGATTTGTGCAATTGAATGAACTGAAGTCTAGATTACTTGAAGTACCTCTTAGGAATGCTACGTCAGTAGGAGAGGTAATCTTGTCCACTTTAATGTGTGAGGAGAACAAGATAATTATAGGAGGATAAAGTTAGGTGATAGACCTAGTGATCTTAGCCATGTGTGAATTCGACATCATCATAGGGATCTATTGGCTTTGTAAGCAACGAGCCAATGTGAATTGTTCTCAGAAAATGATCCAATTCAACCCATCTGACCATCCAAGTTTTGAATTTTATGGAAATGGGATGAACCCTTCTATGCCACTCATTTCAATGTTAGAATCTCATCGACTTCTCAAGGATGGTTGTCAAGGTTACTTAGCTTTTATGGATGATCAAGCTAGGAGAGAAACAAAGCTTGAAGAACTTCTTGTAGTTTGAGAGTTCCCAAATGTATTCCCTGAAGAGTTACCAGGGTTGCTGAGCGAGAAGTTGAGTTTGTTATTGAATTAGCGCCAAGGACAAAACCTATCTCAAAGGCTCTATATAGGATGATCGTATTGGCGTTAAAAGGAATTGAAGGTGCAACAACATGAGTTGCTTGATAGGCGTTTTATTCGACTAAATGCATCGCCTTGGATTCGACTAAGTGCATCACCTTGGGGGTGCAACGGCATCATTTGTGAAAAAGAAAGCTGGGTCGTTACGCCTCTACATTAATTATAGGCACTCAAATCAAAAAACAATTAAAAAAAAAGGTATCAATTGCCTAGAATATATTATTTATTCAATCTATTGTGGGGACGTCATCATTTTCTAAAATTGACCTAAGGTCAGGATATGATTAGTTGATCCCTAAGGTCAGGATATGATTAGTTAAGGATTAAGAAGGAGGATATTCCTAAGGTGGCTTTTCGAACTCGATATATTCACTACGAGTTCATAGTCATGCCATTTGGTTTAACTAATGTAGTCCTAGCATTTATGGACTTGATGAATTGGATGTTTAAATCGTTGTTAGATCGGTTTGTAATTGTTTTTATTGATGATATCTTAATGAACTCGAAAGGATCGGAGGATGATGGACAACACTTGAGGATTATGCTTCAAACACTTAGAGAGTATAAATTATATGCTAAGTTCAGTAAGTGTGAATTTTGGCTAGATCGGACAACATTCCTAAGTCATATAGTAAGTGGTGAAAGAATATTAGTGGACCCAACTAAGGTTGAAGCAATAATGAATTGGCCACAACCAACAATGGTAAGAAACAAATCCATGACAAACTTCTATGAACATATTACGAAACATGGCATAATCGGTTCGTATGATGTACTACAATAAGGAAATTAGGTAATTCATGCTCCGATACCAACAAAGGAAACAAATTCCTATTTCTAAATAGAGAATGTGAGGGAAACATGCCCAATGGAATGAAACTTGAATCATTGATCATCAATGAATACATCACACTTCATGACATACTATAATTGGCATAGATTAAGTATCGTCCTTGCAATCCCAACAGATCCCTCACTTCGATCACGTGTTTGGAAATGAAGAGTGAAAAAAATGCATCATTCTTCTCTCTGTGTTCTTTTGTGTCGATTCAAAAAACTGATTGAGAGAGATCTGTTGAACAATTTTATTTGAATGTGATATTGTCACATTCAAAAAGGCTAATAACTATCTCGACAATTATCCTGGTGGGTAGTAGGGTATGATTGCTTACATAGGCGGACCACACTAACTACATGAAACCCAACACTTGAAACATTCAATTTTGGACAAGAGGTCATGTGCAATTAGTTTCGTCTTCTAAAAAGAAATTAAAACGAAAAACCCTCGCATGCTCTTCAGTGAAAAGTAGTTGGAGAACCATTGGCCGGATTAGATTAGTACGTTTTATCTTGTCAAGCTCCATGTACGACAAGCACAGAGATCGTACTTGTTTCAATTACCCTCGTCCTGACGCAATCTCTCTGATTCTTACGGTCTTTTCTGGCAGTCATTCATTGGAAATGATCGAGACTTCCTAAATAAATAGAATTGTATGTATCAACCAGTAAAGTTTAATTAGTCACGTGCATCTACACGTGTTAGATTCTAATTTTAGGTTAAATTGTGTAGGGCCAAGCACGTTTGCTTTCCAATGAAGTTATCATAAAGTTGTCTTTCCCCTTCAATTATTACATTTTTCTCTAAGTAAAGATGAGCGAAAACTAAGGTAAGAGAGATCAGAGATTGGACAAAAGTATTTTATATGTGGAATTACCCACGGATGAGGTATAATTAGCCAATCGTACTGTCTGGGTGATCTATATCTTTTCCTACTTGGTGGTTAATTTTGAAATTATTCAATTTTGATTGGCTTGATGCACCTCATGTCGCTATCATGTGGTACGTGGTATTGCCGCATGATATATAAATCGAGGAACCGTGTGACCAATACAACAATCTTTAAAGCATGTGAATGGGAGGCAAATATGAAATTTGGAGACGGATTTCTAGAATGGTGTAAGAGACATAATTCGAAAAGACGAGCAGAGAAGTTACGAATTGTTCCGCACTTGTTACATCAATTTGGAAAGCTCATTTATGGTGGTGCTATACTTCAGTAGGATCCATATATATATTAGGACCATACTTATCTGACATTCACCATTAGAAACGGTGGAATGTGAGCTACAAGTTGGACTTCTAGCATAACACTAGTGGTGGTATATGGGCCACAATTGTTTTTTTTTTTTGTATTATATCTTGTGGCATATATGTCACCGTTACTTGAAATAGTAACGGTGACTATCAGTATAGCTTTTTCTTTTTTTAATTACATATTTTGAAGACATTCCTATGTTGTGCTTATTGGTACCCCTTTGGCCCATTTGTTATATTTACTATGTTTCTAGTTTAGCTGTTTTTCAGGACATATTTTCATGTTAACTAGAGTTTCCTAGGCTTTTAAAGGTACTCTTATTTGGTTTTGTCTATAGCCTCTTTTTTGATAACATAAATTGCTCGAGAATTTCCTCGATTGCTCTTGGGCGTGTTGCGCCTCTCGTGCATATTTGGTCAAGTGGGAGGGAGTCCCAATTTGTGTATAACCATTTACATTAGGCCAGAAGGATTCTTGATCTTTCAAGAAAATATACAATTTTTGGTTCCCTTTTCTTAGAGGAAATTGCCCAAAAGGTCTTAAACTTAGTGTACATCAATCAATTTAGTTCTAAAATTTTTTAGTTTGATTGATGCGGTCCTAAACCTTTTTCATGATTTTCAATGTAGTCCCTCTAATCAATTTAATTCGACAATCATTGACATGACGGTCCAATTAGCACCGACTGTTCTATGTGGTACGAAGTTTGCAATCTGATTTGTTTAACTCCACTAAAAATGATGACAATTGAGATGTTTTATAATTTTTATTTTATTTTATTTCCTTTCCTAACTATTTATCTTCCTAAAAAGAGCTGGTCAAGTTTTTTGGCTATAGGTGAGCGACGATTCCGGATTTGGCCCTATGTGAGCCACAACCCCATAGATCCTCTCCACACGCCCTCGTTCTGTGATCGAGGGTCACAAATCTAGCCCATAGGTTCTCACTGGCCACATCCTTGCCTGTGGACGTTCTTCATAGTCCTCGCCGCCCTTGTATGCATGCCCTCGCCCTTGCAGGTGCTCGCTTGTGGCCGAATCTTTCCGACAAAGGAAAAAAGAAGAATAGTAAGAAAAAGGAAATAATTAGGAAATAAAGAAAAGAAAAGATTTCCAACTTAAATTGGCCACATGTGCTACATTGAAAAATTTGTTAAAAGGATTACAACTATGATGATAAAATTGCAAACCTTAGAATTGAATTGGTGGCCATTTAATAGGTTTATCATTTTTGGTATTATTAAAGAACATATGAAAGGAAACTATTAAGCTATACGTTGGAATAATAATAATTAATGGATTCAACAGTATTCTACATTGTTATGTTACTTCTTACAAATTATCACCAACCGGTCCTCCCATTATTTGAAGATGTAGATCTTGATTCGAAAATTTCAATGTTGTTGAACTGGCTCATCCGTACTTTATCATACTTGGGAATTAAAGAAACCCTAAAAAATTGGAGGGCAGAGGAGCAAACTACTCGAATTCTCCAATACCTTATTATCGTAAACTTGGAAGTTCTGCCCGACCCAAAAAAAAAAGAAAAAACTTGGATATTCTATTCTTTAATCACTCCCGTCTAGACGAAGCCAAACGTCACCCGATTAAAAATAGTGCATTGGAAAATGTGTAATAATCTCGACGTTCAATCAATACGGCGGATGAGAAATAACGTAGCATACGAACTATGCTTGGTCTCCATTAGTTCATGTTCATTCTATTCTATGCCATCATGGAAATTATTCATTCAGTCATAAACTTATTGTATGGATGTCAATTCAGTCCTAAACTTAATAATTTTATCAATTTATTTTTAAAATGTCGCGTGAAATTCGCCAAAAATTATTAACGTGACGGGTTAGTTATTATTGGCCATCTTATGCAGCATACCACCACGTCAGTTATTTTCAATGAAAAAATTGGTTCAAGACCATTACATTGGAATTTTGTTCCAAGATTTAAGGCTTAATTGGCGAGATTGAAAAATTTAAGAATAAATTGACATTTGTACGGTTGGTTTAGACCTGTTCGAGCACTTTCCCTATATTCCGTTATATGACATATTTTATGCTTCGTTGAGAACTTGTCTCCGTAAATCTCGATTGTACTATGTGGGCACTCATTGGGTACCAGATTTCCCTACTCCTAATTAGCCTTATGATGGTTGTAATTTAGGACAATGGGATGGGTTTGGGATTTTTATTGACCAAACCCAGTAGGGTTTTGAGACGTGTTCGGATTTTGTCCCGTTGATAACTCGAAACCCAAAACCGTGAGCCGTTTTACCCAAAAAAAAAATGTATTGTAATGAATAATATAAGGCTACCTCGTGTGTAATTGTAAGATAATTTACTATTTGTTTTGCCTCAGATAATTAATGAAAATAAAATCTATAGAGTAACTAAGAAGCATACTCAAAAGCTAATGGGCCAATGAGCTTACAGTCTCTCTTTGGGTCCATGGGCCGCCACAACATCCCTTGAATTGAAAATGTTGATTTGAGGAATTGACGCGGGATAACAGAAAAGAGATAAAAAGGGAGGAAATACAGTAGAATTTCCTTTTTGTTTTTGGATAATCCAGGACATGAGCGCGATACAGAAGAAATTTATAAGAGATAGACAAGAACTTAGAATGCGTTTTTTTTTTTTGCAATAAATGAATGATTTGAAAAATATTTTGCTAAAAATGATAGCTTAAATTACAAAAAAAAATTAAAGCATGAAAAATATTGTCATCGTTCAAAAAATATTCAGGCATAAATTATTATCAACAATGATAACATATATTATTGACCAATTATTTGAAGTGATAGAGAAAAAGAAAGTATGTTTAGTACTAGGCTAAACTGTGCTTCTATAACATCCCCGACTTGCAAGATAAGGGGAAAAAAAATGCAAAATGAGAAACAAATGTGATTATAATTGAAATCTTTTTAAAATTGAGTTTAAAGCAAATAGTACCTTTTCGTTCTCCCGCTAAAATTTAGATAACTATTCAAATTTTAAAGTATGTATGAAATTTTTATTTGTGAAATTACATGAAGAGTTAAGTGTTACGATTAAGAAAAATCAAATTGCACGCATCACAAGATTTAAATTAAGCAAATCGTAAAAGTAAAAGTCTTTCTAGACACTAAGAGTGTGTTTGGTAATGATTCTAATTCAAAAAATCAATTTTGTTATTTTTATTTTCTAGATGAGTTTTAGAGAATCAGAATGTGTTTGGTGACTATACAAAATTTTTATTCATAGAATAGAAATGTGTTTGGTAGCTATACAGAATTTCTGTTCCCAAGAATAATTTCTTTTCTCAATTTTTTTCATTTAAATCAAATAATAATGTGTTATCGCTACAAAACCAACCTATATAGCATCACTAATAAAAATGAATAATCCACAAATAGTCTATTTATTTTGTGGATCATAAAGACATATGCTAGATCCTCAAGAAAAAAAAAACATAAGCTCAATGGCAAATTGCACTTAAACACTTTTATATTTAACCAAACCCATACTCGACAAGCTGACCCAACCCCACGAGTATTACTTAAACTTTTTTATATTTAAGCAAATCATGGCATATTTGTTTCTTTTAGTTTTTTTTTTAAGAAAAACGATACCACTAAAACACTTTCATGCAATATGAATCTAGAGAAATTTTTAAAATTTTTCTTCAAAATATTTTTTAATTTTTTAATTTTTCTAAAATATATATTTTCTAATCAATTAGTTTTAAATTAAATCATTTTATTATTATCAAAAAATTATTTTTTACAAAAGTATTTCTTATTTTATTGTTATTTTCTTTTTTCTTTTCCTTTTTAGGTGGCGGTCAGTGACATACAGCAGCGGACGGCGGTGGACAGAACTTCTCACTTTGTTCGTCTTGTTTCTCAAAAGTGATTCTGGAATAAAGAATCAATTTTTTTTAATTCTTCTTTCTATTCATATATGTTCCCGAGAACAAAATCAGAGAATTTTAGAACATAATTATTTACATTACCAAATAGGTTTCTCATCTTTTTCTATTCCGGAGAGTAGAATCAGAGAATCAAAATTATTGCCAAGTAAACCCTAATAAAGTTTTGAGTTCATTCTCTGAATGGGCTCGCTATCATCCTGATCTTAGGTGCAATCTCAACACTTCACATGCTGAAGGGGAACTGTATAAATTTGCTCCAGTGATGTATTAGTTATTGATCTACTACTTTTACCTTCAGTATTATAAATTATATGATGGCATTGGGCGAGTCAAAATTCGAATGAGTGGTCTCCATTTTGCATTTTTGTTAGTGGGTAACGTGAATGACATTTGGTGCCGTTGCCAAATTTAATGGACGTAAATTGAGAGCATGATGTAAGAAAATCATTGATCCGACGTAACCGAGATGTTCAATCAAAGATTTGTTCATAGATTTAGAACATCTAGACAACAATTTGGTAAACGCATACCTAATGAAGTCAAATCACACACTGCTCGTCATATTATAGTAGTTCACCATGCCCGAAATCATTACCTTAATTGTAAGGAGAGGATACCAAAGACGGGGCAAGTTACTTCAAGAAGTTGTAGCGAGTTAGTTATATTGAAAGGTGTGATTGGATCGGTTCTTTTTCATGGGAGAGTTAATATTTGTTAGGTATTTTTGTTTGATATTGATTTATACCGAAAAAGAAGCTACGTTGAGTTCAACTTACATATGAAAAGTGAAGTAAGACTAGGCTCACAAACTTATTATTATTATTATTATTATTATTATTATTATTATTATAAATCGGAAGAAGTCGATAAGATTCTCTTTTAGATATTCCCATGTCTCTCTCGCGTGGTGACATGAGGGCGATGTATTCTAACTTTCAAGTATGGTCGAGAACTTTTTGTTCTTCGTATTTGATGTTCTTAAAATCTCCGCTTGTCGGTGTGCGCGAATTTTATATTCGTTACAACGGCCCTTTGTTTTTTTTTTTTTTAAGCAAAACAAATTATGAGACGATTGATGGTGGCCGACCGTTATGGAATTTCTAATACATCATCCTTAAGTACTACTTGTTTTTTTTTTTGGTAAATACCTTAAGTACTACTTTGATCTCCATTAAAAACTTTTTTTTCCTTAAGTACTACCATCCAGTGATTTTCCAAGATCGTGCAGGTCTCTGTTTTGAGAAACTTGTCAAGAACTTGCAACTTTAGCAAATGGTAGAGTTCTTTTTTCACTGTCCACAAAAACTTTGCAGCACCTCTCTGATTAAAATAAATTCTTACGAAACACGGAAATTGCAATTAAAACAAGGACTTTACTTATTTAAAAGAAATCAACATGCTTGAGCAATATTCTTCCTACTTAGCTCAAGAAACAATTCTGAATCTTCACCCTACTGGGTCAAAACCACCTATGCGCCTGTTCCCTTTGGGATGAAAATCTTCCTCTCGAAATGAAAATCTTCCTTTCGATCAAAAAAGAGCTGCGGGGGACTCGAAGATTGGATTTTTCCTCTCGGATTAGCACTTCGGAAGATCGCTCGGAGGCGGTAGAAGTGACTCGTTCGGGCCTTTCCCGTTGTCCACCAGGAAGGCCATCTTCAGTCCCCAGGTCGTGTGAATTTCCAGATGACAATGCATGAACCAAACGCCTGCGAAAAAGTTTCAACAACAGGGTCCTGAAAAACTTGCAGAGTAATTAAGCTTGTAGCATAAGACCGCAGAGTGACAATAATAGTACCGGGATTATCTGCTCTGAATCTGATTGCAACCCATCCGCCAGATGGTACTCCTATCGTGTTCCTCTCAACAGGATCCACAAGATTGAAGTTCTTCTGATCAGCTTTCGGGTTATAATTCCCTAACCCCTTCCCGACCGCGAAGAAATTGAACCCGTGGAGATGAATCGGGTGGTTCTCCGGGGCAACGATCCCAGTGTCTTGCAACACGAGCTGGACTGTCGAGTTGTACTGCAACCGGTACACCTTGGTCCCTCTCGTGGTCCGCAAATTCGATGGCGGCGCCCCCGTGTAGTTGAAAACGGTCGGCGGGTTACCGGGGAAATCGCTCGTGAAGATGCCGCTTATGTTGAAGAAATGCGCTTGGAGAAGGGCTGTCGTCGGCATCACGAACGTCACGTTGTTCATGCCGGCCACAACTCTGCTTCCGTTGCCAGCCTTGCACGAAGGGCAAGGGTTGATTCCTAGTCCAACCGTGAAAAGGAGGCTGTGGTCGACGGTGAGCGGGACTTTGGCCGGGAACCTCTTCGAGTTGAGGCTTCGGAGGGAGTTAATGAAATTGTTAGCCACCGCGGTGGCGTTTTGTGGGGGAGGCTTCGTGAGGGTCGTGGAGGTCGCGGCAAGCGTGCCGGAGTAGTGTAATGTGGCGGTTGCGGTCATGTTGTCAACGGCGATCGGGGAGTCCATGAAAGGGGAGGCGGCGACCAAGTACTTGCCTGAGCTCTGGTCGGCAGAGATGAGGGCGTTGGTGGTTTGGCCCGGTGCGATCACGATAGTGTCGGTCTTGAAAGGCTTGACGTAGGTGGCGTCGACCTCAACAACCGTCAGCTGGTGCCCGGCGATCTTGAAGAAGAGCTCCTCGTTGAGCGCAGCATTGATGATTCGGAGCATATAGCTCTTGGCACTCTCAACAGGCAATGTGAATCCACCTAACAACAGAGAAAAAGTAAGGTCGACATCAACTCAGTGAAACATCAGATTGAACTACTTTATGAAAAACTTGACATCAAGATTCAGATGTTCATAGATTGTTACCCTGGGAAGGGCAACTGGAAATCGGCCCAGGATGGCCATTGATCGTGTGAGCATCGGAGACGTTCGGCGCCAATCCGGACTTGATGGCCTCATTGATCACAGCTTCGGTATCAGACTTCCACCATTCGCCTAATTCACAAACCCGAAAAAGCGGTTCAGAACTTGTAATATAATGCTGTCAAACAAACATTGATTTTGATCTTTACATCTTGGAAGTGAAGTAGATTGGAAGTGAAATGGAGCATACCCAATACGACCACGACTTCCTTGTGGGGTTTGGGGAAAGGGTACGGAACGCCACGCTTGGGCAGGATGACGATGGCTCCGTGCAGGGTTGCCCTGAGCCAAAGTATGTGTGCGTGCCATAGGAGGGTGCCCCGTTGGCCCGTGATGGTGAAGTTGTACACATAGCTTTGGCCCGGCTGGATCGGGCATTGGGTAATGTACGCCGGCCCGTCGGCCCACCCGGTCCTCAGCTGACGGACGCCGTGCCTGACCACATTATACAACAAAATGAATATTCAATCTTCTCAAGATTAGTGCGGATCAAATTTAACGCAGAGTTGAGCTCACCAGTGAATGGTGACATTGTATTTGACACGGTTGGCCACCCTTACGAGCACGGTGTCGTCTTCCCTAGCATAAAGAGTGGGTCCCGGGAACATCCCGTTCACGGTCACGATGGGCTTGCTCGAACACAGCCTCGTCGTATTCTTCATTACCACCTGCCAAATTAGAAGGAATAAATACGCATCGCTACACGAGCTACCATCCGAATGAGCAAGAGGAAATACTTCCTTACATTGAAGTTGTACTTCCGTACTCCGCCCTCGACGACCACGGCCGGGGTGATGCATGCCACGAGAACAAGAATGTGCAGCCAAGAGCCCATCTCTTGTTGTACAAAAGCTTGTTTAGCTAAATCTTTGCTTGATTGGAAGCAAACTTTTGTTTTGGTGATCATTGGATGCAAGATTCACACACTTATATAGAGGGGAGGACGGTCTCCACAAAATTGCTGCTATGTCGTTTTCTTCATCGTTGAGTTAGGTTGATATGAAGGGGATTCTTAAAAATGAAGATTTATCAGGGAAGGAATCTGGATCACTTTTGTGACATTTGAAATCTATAAAAGTTAATTCATTTATCCTATTATTTAGTCAAGAACTTCACATATAGCTAGAATGGTCCTCATAAATTGCAAAGTTAATAGTCAATCGGATTGAAGCAATGGCGTCATGTGTGCTAGAATCAAAAGATTAGCAAGATCCGGATCATAATATATATATCGGTCAAGCAAATTGTTGGAATTTCTGAAGCTATATGTTCTCCAATAAGGGGTCCAATTGGAAAAAACCCTTCCTTGCGGGTCTCGTGAATCCTTTATTTATTTATCTAAGTTTTTTTTTTTGAAATTATTCCAAAGGACTAATGGGATTACATTCCGTTATAAGAAGTTGCTTGAATTTCGTTATCATTGTACCATTCGAACCTTATCGAGAAGCTTTAGTTGGTTCCAACTTGAGGGTAAGTTCTGATGCCTTTTGTCTTTTTCCAGCAAAAGTCACAACTAACTTGACTGTGAGATTTCGACCAATTTGACAATTTCTTGGCAAGCGTTTGACTTTTTTGTTTCTCTCGTCTTTTACGCATGCTCCAAGTAGATTCATGATAATGTCATTCACTATGATTCATGTTCCTAATGCTTGTCGTGCTATGTTTCATGTTCCACGTTCCACGTTTGTAATGTATTGCTGCATACGCTGCCATCCGCTTCAGGTTAGAATTCATTGAGTGTGCATTTGAGATGACAAGGACCCTTTGGTTTCATCTTCTTCTTCATGATCTTTTAAAGCTAAGATTGATATCGATTGACTTTTATGATCTTACCCAACTTGAGATTGACCCGGTGTGTTCCTAAGTTTTTGACACAAATGGATGGTCGTGGGTTCGATTCCTACAACAAAGAACTCGAATTTAAGTGAGGGGGCCATGGCGACGGGTTATTGTATTCTCTAGGTAGCCGGTTATTTACAACCGATCACTGAATCTTGTATCATCACTAGTGACAAGCCCACGTCAAGAAATGAGCGAGTCTCTGCATGTTATGCCAAGCTTATTCACTTGTTAGATTTACCTGTTTTACTTGCTTTGTGGGATCTGCACCTTTATCTTGAAATAATTTATTTTTCTTGGATATCAAATGAAAATCCTTCTTCAGACCAACAAAAATAAAATCACTTGTTAGAACGCATCCGTGAGTTATATTAAAGAAATCCCACATTGGAGAAATGATGTAGTGTAAAGCAATTAATATTATCCTAGTTGTCCCATGAGGCTTAGACTCGGGCTTTTTCTTGGTGATCTCCCTAGGCAAAAGGTATCAGACTTTTATTGTGTACTTCCTAACAAAGTATGGTTTGATTAATGGGGGCTTCAAAATCTGTTCATGTGTTTCGTGGATGAAGTTGGGCAAAGTATGGCTTCATTGAGTGGGTGCTCCAAAATCTGCTTTAGTGTTTGGTGGATGAAGTTGGGTGCTATTTCCAGATGGTGGGCATATTGTGGTGTAACAATGCAGGCCCGGTGGCAGACTTCAAAGTTCAGTCCACAGGCTCTTTTCTTGGTGATCTCCCTAGGCAAATGGTATCGGGCTTTTGTTCCACGCTCCCTAACACCGCCAAACAGTATAATCAATCGGTATTTGTCCAATGCTTATCAAGCAGAACTGATTATTCTTAGTCAGTGTGTTATCCTAATATTATCCAAGGAAAATTAGTTTGTTTAACCCGGTATCCAAGCACCGTTTAGAATTCAATTTGGTACTCCTCCTTAAACTCATTACTCTTGGTGAGTTTACAATTTGCTCACACAACATAGGAATCCCGCCCATTTCATAACAGAGACGAGTCTTGCATGTACAGGGACCAGCTTGCACGCCAGAATAGTGCTAAAAAATATGTTACAAATACTTTATTGATACGTTTACACCGATTCAAGCCTGTGGGAAAAGAAAAAGAAAAGCTTGTCCAACACTTCTCTTGACGATTTAAACTTTAAGAGGAAAAAGAAAGGTTATCTAGAGTGCTTTCATACGACTAATGAAGAGTTCAAAATCTTGTCACTACATCTATATTCACCCTGCTTTCATGTCATCACGCTCCCATTTATAATTATCTATTTCATGCTATTATTACGGGAGAATTACAAAAAAAAAATCCTTAATCCTATTGTACTACATTTATTTCAATCCTAAATCTTTTAATTGTACTAATTGAATCCTAAATATTTTTATGTTTTACTAATTGAATTCATCCGGTCAATTTCTACGAGCACTCACCAATTGAGACATTTTCAATAATATTTAAAAAAAATTTGCATTTTTTTATAATTTCTAGTTTTTTTCTTTAATTTACTTTTTTTCTTTGAACTTAGGGCCGGCGACCTCGCTGGTACTAGGCGAGGGCACACGTCCCTCTCCTAGATCTAATGAGGGGCTCGACACCCTTGTCAAATTTGGCCAGGCAAGGGCGCCACATACAAGGCCTCAGGCAGCCAACATTCTCTGGCCCTAAGTCTAGGGAATAAAAGAAAAGTTAAAGACAAGAAAAGACAAACAAAGAAAACAATTATAAAGAAATAAAAAAATAAATAATTTCTCAAAATATTCACATCAGTTTGGCCGTGCCTTGTAGGATGATTGGCATCCACACTGGTTATTTCCATAGACTCAATTGACAAAACATGAAAAATTTAGGATTTTGGCACGATTGAAAATATTTAAGACTCAATTGACACGAGTGAAATAAGTTTAGAACTTTTTTGGGTAATTTTCCCTACTTGTTACATTTACATCTTATGTTCTAGATAAGTAGATTAACTTAAATAGCTGAGAGATATATTCGGTATATATTGTACCAGTCGCTGACAGCTCAAATTCAAACCCTCCACAGTTGCATAGACAGAATTTGACAATTTTAGTTGACAGATTCCTTTCTTCAACTTTTCTCTTAGGAAGACGCAGACATCATCATGAGTTTTTGGGATGCAAAAAGACGAAACCGAAGGTGGGTAATCCCGCAACCACTCTCGGCACGATACCCTCCTCCCCCACTGATTGCCTGACCATTTTCTGGTTATTTCCATCTTCAAGAGCACAGAAAAAGGGTGATGATTTGCACTCTAAAATTTTCTTTACCTGCGAAAAACGACTGCTCTTCCTGAAGCACAAACACACAGAGAGAGAGAGAGAGAGAGAGAGAGAGAGAGAGAGAGAGAGAGAGAGTTTTTATCATGGCTGGCTTAAAAAAGTGGAATTTTGGTTTCATTGATATTCATATAAGAGAGTGAAAGGAGCACACTTCCCATTTTCTTTGAATGAGAAGAAAGCCTACTTGATGGCTCAACTATGTATCCAGGTGCTCTTCTAATGATATAAGTACCCGTGGATTAGTGAATTGCAACTTTTCGAGAATGTTAATAAATTCCGAATTTCCTTTGGTCATTCAGTAGCGACAACTGTCTTTTTGATTGGTAGTGAATGTCCTTTGATTGGATATTGTAGCAACATTACCTATTGATTCAACAAATCATGTCTTGTGTATTTGGGGAATAGTTGCTTCAAAATATTTTTCCCTAGATACATCTATTTAATTAAATATGGATTCGTGCCAAATATATAAGTTGTACTAAAAGTAAAATAAAAGCCATGTCATCTTATCTTTCTTTATTAAAGAAATTAGAGAGGAAAAAATTTCGAATTTATTCATCATTTAATGGGTTGGGAAAATTGATATTTCTATTTCTAGACCGTCTAACATGTATTTTACATCTTCTCTCTGCCAGTGTCTTCCACTTTCATATGTGTCCATCAATAGGGGCCCATCTTGGTTTCAATGTTAACGATTTGTGAACCAATTGGACCTAGCCAATTGCGTCTTGGGAGGTCAATTCACTCCAAAAAGACCATTCTGCATTGGACAAGCTCTTGTCGGCCCTCACCAAGTTCTGCTTGATCCTCAAGCTTGTCCTTTGTTTCCAAGATTCAACCAGTGTCAATTTTCCAACTCTTTACCTCAAAGGAAGAACTATGTTCACCTAGTTTTGTCAGTTGCTAGTTCAAGAATTAAGTTGATTGCGGTTATGCACCTGCAGTATACCCAGACCATAGGATCTTCTCAATCTAGCAAGTAAATTAACCTGAGAGGTGATTCGGGCCATCTTATTAGAAAATCTAACACATATTACGTACCACGCCTTTAAGAAAACAACCACCGCAGAGATTAAAGATTAACATATATCGGGTTCGTTCAATTTGATTTGGCATTCTCTTGAAAACAAAAACCTTCTTTGACCAAATCAGAGATAGCTTAATTAAGTACACTTCTTTACTTCATTGATTTTGGTAGATTCAACTTTAAATCCGTTTGTTCTTGTTTCATTCTTCTCCTTTCGCTATTCAAGGGAGAATATGTGATCGAAGAATGTCGTGGTGGGTGAGAAAACTCAACTCCGAGAGTAGCTCAATTAGTAAGTGTTTCATCCTCTTCGTTGAAGAATTGAGTACTGCATTCTTATGGAGTCAACACCATGAGTACTAATCACTAAATAGTGTATCTCCAGTAATCACAAGTGTTGGGGGCTAGCCTTATTATCTAAAGGAGTGAGTAGATGATTTCGATAAACTTTAAAAATCACTATGGAATTTAAATAAAAAAACCGAGAGTTTAGTTCAAAGTATGAGTGAGGGCAATATATGAGATGTTCTCACAGTAAGTAACGCGTAGATTTAACTATCATATTAAATTGACGAGGAGTTCAAGAAATAGAGAATTTGCACATAAAGTTTATAATGGTTCATCTTTATTTAAGCCCACGTCCTGTTCTTCATGCCGACAACTAATCAGCTTGATTCCACTAATAAATAACTTAAAGGTTATAACTTGGTAACGATTCTCGAGTCGATAGACTTCCCATCTAAAGCTCACTCGTTTTGATATGAACCTCTAAGTATTATAGTATTTGGATCAAGAATATATGAAGCATGCGAAGCTCTCGTGAACTTTGAAATTTAAGATTCTAGTCTTTTGTCTTCTCTTCAGCCTTATGGTCATATTTTATATTCCACCTTCAAAGTATCCGTTGCAAAGTCTCCAAAGGTTTACTCTCCAAACTTCCTATTTGGACAAGATTATATACAAAGAATTTCATAACCATTAAGAATATTAAAAAAAAAAAGAATCTCCCATTTGATTAGATCGCCCATATAGTTGTGATCAGGGTTCCTAGAAAAAGAATTTCATAACCGCAAAGTTTACAAAATTCAACGATTGTGATATTCAAAACACGTGTATTTTCACAATATCAATAAAGAAAAGGGCAGCGCTATTTCCACTTCTGTTTTGGCTAAACTACTCCTTTTTTCAATTAACAAAGCAAAATACCCTTCTCTTTCTTCCATTTTTATTTTTATTTTTTAATCATTCTAACCAACATAAATTCCTTTATCTCTATTTTCTCTTAAATTATCAATTCAACAATAAATTACACCCAATAAAATACCATTATCATTTTATCATTTTCCCTAGAAAAGGTTGTTAGTTTTAATATACGGTTTCATTTTTTTAATTACAAAAGTTGTACAACATGCTAGAAAATTTTAGTTATAACAAATTATGAACACATAATTAACTGCCTATTTTTTTTATATGAAATAGCATGAGGGAAACTTTGTTTCAAAGTTATATAACACAATTTAATTATCTAGTAGATTTAGACATTTTGAGTGATTTTTCATGATAAATTTGTAGGTTTATAATGTTAAATGTTGTTGAATAATGCTTTTTTTTTTTTAGTTTTTCACATTTTGCTCTGAATTGCAAGATGGGGTTGAAAATTTATTTACACATTCCATACTTTCAAACCTGCATAAGATTGTTTAGGGGAAAGTTTAAGCATATCTTAAAATTTTGATCCATTTGTTACGAGATTGAATTTACAATCGATATTAATTATTTTCTCCGTAACAAGAGTTGTACAACAAGACGTTTCATTTTTTTTTCTTTTTTTCATTTATACATTTGTCATTTGTTAAGATTTAGGTATGGTCCAAAATATAACCATATTTGACATTCGATCATGCTTTAACAAAATAACCTTTTCCATATTTTGATCACTTTTTTATTTTTTATTTATCAAGATTGGCTAAGAAATTAAGCTAAATTTTGATTCTCGACTTTGAAATATAGTTTCACTCATACTGTTTAGACAGAAAGCACTTAATCATGTGTTCATAAGCTTCCATAAATACAAATTTCTTGTGAATGAAAATATGAGACCGTAAATTAAAATTGACAGCATTCTCTAGGAAAAATAATAAGACTTGTTTAATTGATATCTTCATGGGTATAATGGAGCATTTATATTATGAAATTAATGAGAGATGATAATAATGGTAGTCTTGTGGATTAGTGTGATAAAAAGGAAACAACATATTGGGAGGGAGAGAGAGAGGGGGGGAGTATTTTGGTAAGTTAATGGGAAGAAAGGAGTGCCTTATGCAAAATGAGAGTGAAAATAGAACCGCCTTAAAAAAAAATGACCAATAAAAAATAAAAAGGGAAAACGCTAGTTGTTTATGCACTGTCGAGGTGGGAATGCAAATTGTCCAAAAATGTCGTTTTCGACGTAAATCGGTCTTATCTGTTTTTCATGTACAGCAAAGCAACAAAAAAAGAAAAAAAAAAGAAAAAGAAAACGCATTTAGGATGGTACCAGCTAAACAGTCCACGTTCAGAATCTCAGATCCTCGTTTCTGCAAACGTACGAGGACAAAAACATCCGCTAAATTTCATAATCCCAGCACACCCCCACCTAAATTTACCATGTTCATCCTTTTAGTTTTCACTGAAGGACCTTTGCTCCCTGGTATTTGTGCTTTTGGCCCGCCGTATTTGCAACTTGCGCCCTGAATTGATGGCTATGAAATTATGAATTTTTCTCAAAAGCTCAACTCAAAATTTTAAATTTACAAGTCAAGAGAGACTATGTGTATATAAAGAGCATCCGTAATCAAGCGACATGGGATACTAGCCGAATTAAGAGTGACCCCGTAAAATTTGAGCGAATGAAACACACCTGAATAAATTAACGCAGATCCGGAGATACAATATTGGATTGTCCACTCCCTTATGATGAATAGAATCTACAAGACTTCGGTAGTTTTTTCCACCAAAAAAATGAATGATTTGAAAAAAATTTCTAAAAAATGATTACTCATATCCCTTGAAAAATAATTAATCGATGAAAGGTATTTTAATTATTGACAATAATTTAAGTCCAAAATATTTATTAGAATGATCAAAATATTTTTTTCGTTTATTCATTTTTATATATTATACGAGCTATCAATTTTAGAAAGATTTTTTTTTTCAAATCACTGATTTTTTAAAAAATAAATCACATCCTAAAATTTCGAAATTAAGTGACGCGAGATATTGCAACGTTCACTGAGAAAAAAAAATTGAGTATTTTTTTGACGCGGTGCTAGAATGAGTGACGTTGGCTTCACGTGCAAAAAATAGAAGAAAAGCCTGAAAAGGTCAAAGAGAGTGCGAATAGATTCAGTTTCACGCGTTTCCCATGACTAGCCGTACGTTCCTGCCCGAAAATAGGGAGGGTGAGCATATACCGATAAATCCGCGGAGGAATCTACAAATAATGTACATTGTGAGGGCTTGGTTGCAATTACCCAAAAGTAGCACCACCAATACGCTTATAACGCGAGCTAATGCGATCGCTGCCCGCGTTCTCTGCTCCTTCTCTTCTTCCTCGTCTTCCTCTCCTCGTGCGTGTAGGAACGGCGGACCTCTTCCGGTCGCCGCCGTGACTGAATCGCCCTTATTCTCAGTTCGAAATCGAGGTGCGTCCATAGCCTCTCTCTCTCTCTCTCTCTCTCTCTCTCTCTCTGGGTTAGTTATTCTCTGTTCTTTACCTGCTTCGAATCCGTCGCGGGATTTTCGCGACGTGGAACCGCTTCCTTTCTTGCGTCGCTCATGTCTGAAGCCGTGATTTTCTGAATGTTTCGACGGCGGCGGCGTCCACGTGCGGATGTTCTCTTCTGTCGGTTTTGCTCATTTGAGTGCGAGAGTGTGGATCGGGTAATTTTTTTAGTTGTTGCCGATCGTCCGAAGAATGCTCGGGTTGTTTGCGCGTGTCTGCAAAAATATTTGGAGTTTGGTTTGCGGCTGATCGCCGACTTATTTGACAAGCGGTGGCGAAATCTCGAGCGAGAGCTGCGGTAGCCGACCGTCTGAAAAAAGTTACCAACTTTGTTTGGTTTTTGTCGTCCCTGTATCGGTCTGTGAGAAGGATTCGACACTGAAACATGCTCGATTTAGGGTATTGAGGAATCCCATTATGCGATCTTCATGAACACGGTGATTATAGTGCGTAAAGTAAAGTAAATATAAGACTGTTTGAATTCGGAGGATCTAATTATTAAATATATTGTTCTTTGCTCGGAGGATATTATTATTCTTTGTTCATTCTCTGTGGATGATAAAGTCAGAGTGACGCCTCTTTAGGAATGCTCTGGTCTTGTCCCTGGGGACAACTCATTCCTGCGTGAGATTTGAAACACTTGCCATAACTGACGTGGAAAGATACCAGACGCACTAGTATAATGAAATATTTCTTGGCTTACCAGGATACAAGTGGCATTCTACTGATGACTCGTTGATGTTCGATGAGGAATTATTGATTCTAGAGTCCTGACGTGATCTGTTTTAGATCGACCGTCTTACTCCGAGATGTCGACTTGCTGAGTTTTTGGGTGATTCTTTTGAAGTTACACAGGATGGATGTCATGGGCGAAGAGGATGTATACACTAAAGACGGGACGGTGAACATCCGTGGTGATCCTGCTGATAAGACAAAAACTGGGAACTGGAAGGCGTGCCGCTTTATCCTGGGTATGGTTTAGAGGCGCTATTTGTCCATCTGTAACCTTCTATTTGTTGAACTATTTGATGTCTTCCTCATATGTCAGGAACTGCTGCATGACCTTGAGAGTGTTATATTCTGACGAATGTTGTTCCATCAGGAAATGAATGCTGCGAAAGGTTGGCATACTATGGCATGGGCACCAATTTGGTGAACTATCTCCAAAAACGCCTAAACCAGGGTAATGTTGCTGCATCAAATAATGTTACCAATTGGTCAGGGACCTGCTACATTACTCCACTGATCGGAGCCTTTCTAGCGGATTCATACTTGGGACGATATTGGACAATAGCCAGCTTTTCAATGGTTTACGTTCTGGTAAGCATGGCCAAGAATATGAATGCTACTGTGAGTGTTCTAAGATGACCGCACTACAAATCAAATGCATTTCGATGCATGCCTGTCTCTGTCTCAAAATCAACTTGACAATTATTTACCAATTAGATGTTACAAGCATGAAAATTTCTCCTGCCCAGAGAAGACTGCAAAGATTTTATTAGCAAAATAAAAAAAAATGACTCTAAGATTTGGTATAGGTCCTGCAGTTAAAAGAAAAAGGAATCTGATATTAAAGATTTACTCCTAATACACTCTTTATAGATAATGATGGCTTTTCTTCTCTTCGTTCTGGTTGTATCGAGGTCAAATGAAATGGTTTCTGTGATGGTGTCATTTGGTCGAGCATGTTTGGTCCTTTGAATGGGAGATTAACTTGGAATCACGTTCAGATGGATGGCGAGATTGTTTGTGAGACTTGTGTAGATGATGAAAGCTGAGATATGTGAAGCATATTTGACAATGAGTTTTGTAAAGATGATCTTCTGACTTTTCTGCAGGGGATGGCACTGTTAACGTTATCTGCTTCTGTTCCTGGCCTAAAGCCTTCCTGTGAAAATGGTAAGTGTCATGCCACAACATCCCAAACTGCAGCATGCTTTGTGGCACTGTATTTGATTGCTCTTGGCACTGGCGGAATCAAGCCTTGTGTTTCATCCTTTGGTGCTGATCAATTTGATGAAATGGATGAAGCTGAGAGGAAAAAGAAGAGTTCGTTCTTTAATTGGTTTTACTTGTCAATCAACATCGGCGCACTTATTGCATCCTCAGTCTTGGTGTGGATTCAAATGAATGTTGGTTGGGGGTGGGGATTTGGAATCCCAGCAGTTGCAATGGCCATTGCTATTGTATTTTTCTTCTCTGGTAGCCGGTTGTACAGGATACAGAAACCTGGAGGCAGTCCCCTCACAAGGATTGCTCAGGTAATAGTTGCATCCTTCAGGAAAATGAAGGTAGAAGTTCCAGCTGACAAGACTCATCTCTATGAGACAGCTGATGCAGAATGCAATATCAAAGGAAGTCGCAAGCTTGAGCACACAGACGAGTTGCAGTAAGTGTCTGACTCCCCTGATCTTGTTAGGTTCAAAATATTTTGAAGAGTTTGTACACGTCATCATTTATTTATGCCATATTTAGCAGTGGTCTCTGATAGGATGTGTTTCCAAAACCTTGAAGCTTAGTGAGTAGGTTAATTCCTAATTGATTTGGATAGAAAATTACAGAGAAATGTCCTTACGAATATAATGGATTGCACAAGTCATTCGCTGTTGTTGCATCTTGCTGTCTCCCACCACATATAGAAGCAAAGATCTCTGTTCAATAGTACCTTCCACATTTTACAATTTCATGCTCCTTTTCCGATACCATAGGTAGCACGAGAAGCTGTTTGGCTCATCTCCCATGAAAAAGGTTGGGATGTGTTTGTGACTTTTGCTTCTGGGCATGCTTTTACCTCCTAATTATGCCTTGCAATTACAATGCTGAACCGTCCCTGGGCATTTTAATTTGTAGTAGATCGAAACAATCAGCTTTAGCAGGCTTATAACATGCTGACGATTGTGGATAGTTTAACCCGTGGCTGCTAATCAGTTACAAACCGCAGATTCTTTGACAAGGCTGCTGTGGAGATCCCAACCGATAACATAAAGGGGAACACAGATCCCTGGCGTCTTTGCACCGTCACACAAGTGGAGGAGCTTAAATCAATCATCAGGTTGCTTCCCGTATGGGCATCCGGCATAGTCTTTGCGACTGTGTACAGCCAGATGAGCACGATATTTGTTCTTCAAGGAAACACTTTGGACCAGCACATGGGACCACGCTTCAAGATCCCATCGGCTTCCCTCTCTCTCTTTGACACCGTGAGTGTCATCTTCTGGGCTCCTGTATACGACCGAATTATTGTCCCCTATGCCAGGAAATTCACTGGCAAGGAACGCGGGTTCACTCAGCTGCAGCGGATGGGCATCGGCCTTGTGATTTCTATCTTCGCAATGGTTGCTGCAGGGATTTTGGAAGTCATTCGTCTTGCCATTGTCAAGAAGAAGAACTACTACGATCTTGAGTACATCCCCATGTCGATCTTCTGGCAGGTCCCTCAGTACTTTCTTGTCGGGTGTGCCGAGGTTTTCACTTTTATCGGGCAGTTGGAGTTTTTCTATGACCAGGCCCCGGATGCAATGAGAAGCTTGTGCTCTGCGCTCTCTCTTACTACCGTGGCATTGGGAAACTACCTGAGCACTTTGCTTGTGACCATCGTGACTAAAGTGACCACCCGAAACGGGAAGCTTGGATGGATTCCTGATAATCTGAACAGGGGTCATCTCGACTATTTCTACTGGCTCTTGGCGATCCTGAGCGTGATTAACTTCTTGGTTTATCTCTGGATTGCAAAGCGCTTTACCTACAAGAAAGCGACGGGTGTTGCCCATTGACACAGCCCGGTTTCTCTGATGCTGCACAATTTGGTTGTTTATCTTCCCTGCTTTGAAGTTACATGATGATGTGCTTGTAGTTTGTAAATAATATTGATTCACTTGGTGTCTTTTGGAAATCAAATTGTTGGATCTTCTATTAGATTCTGCCTTTTCCTTTCTCTGACAGCATATAAGATTACTTTCTCTTGGACATTGTTCATGACTTGGATGCTCAATTGTCGATCAAGCTTCGCTGACGCTTTTACTTGGAGGTAATGGAGCTCGTAATGCCTCGTGATTCTGGCTCCTAATCCCTTTCCTAACAGCTATTTTTTAAGAGTTTGGCCTGCTAGAAACTTACCGCATAATAACATAAGTGGTCCTTGTAACTTTTACTCTGAAATTGAAAGTTGTCTTGATACTTATTTGGTTCGAACGGCCTTTGAACTTTCTTTGTTACTATTGGGGTCTTGGCCTATTTGGTTTGATGATCGAGTTCGGCACAGCGGCTAGCGTGCGGAAGCCGTAACTCGTACTCATTAGGTTTCGAGGGTCTCCTCTAGTTTTGTGAAATTAATCGGGCCAATCCCATTTGTCCAATTGAGCAAATTTGAGCCGAGGACTAAGATCGAACGACATTATCATCGCTCATAAGTAAATTCACCATGTTTGCTAATGACAATGTTGTAGCTTAGTACATGTAGGAAGAGATAATGCAGCACAAGAATGAGAGGTCCAAAACAGTCCCACAAAAAAGACAAATAAGAAAAATCCCTCCTCCTCCTTCCCCTTTTTTTCTACCGAAGAAAAAGATTTGAAAGATGATCGCCCTTAAAATCCTGCACTTTTCATCCTTCTCCCCCGCCGACCCGCCCAGCTTTCGTCACCCCAACCCCAACAGGAAGCGCCCGACTCTCTCCCTGTGCAGATGCAAGCACGACGGCCCGTCCTCCTCCGACCCTCCTCCTCCCCCGCCGCCGCCGGAGGGAGACTCCCGGAAGCAAGAGCTGCTGGCCCGGATCGCGATGCTCCAGGCGCAGAAGGTCCGGCTCACCGACTACCTGGACGAGCGGTCGGCCTACCTGGCCCAGTTCGGCGAAGAGGCCGGCGCCGAGTTCGACAAGATCGGGGAGGACGCGCTCCGAGGCCTCGACGAAGCGGGTAACCGGGTCTGTCCATCTTTCCTTGGTTCTCGGATCCTATTAGACTGGGTTCAGGGTGTGCGATTGGTCTACTGTGGATAATATAATAAAAAAAAGCATTTCGAAATTGGTTTTTCCTTTTCTAATGCTGCCTTCGAATTTGGAATATAAATTAAAAAAAAAAACAAAAGAAAAGAGAGCGCAATTTAATCATCAGTACTAAATTGTTGCAATTTACTTAATTTTATCATATTGTGCTTGGAATTAATTTATATGCTAAGCATAATGTTGCGTACTAAACTTTTGAGCTGAAAAAAAGGTAATAAGTGACAATGGTGATATTTGGCATGCTCCGACTAAAAAAGAAGTATTTTGTACGAAGGATATATCACGTGACAGCAACACCTGGTGCAGTCGTCCAATCACAAGGGAGCATGTTGGTAGATATATCATGTCGTTGGTGTCGGATGTATTCGTTATATACAATATTTTCTCCTTAGTTTGCCATTATTTGTTCGTCCACAATGCATTAACGTAGTTATGGAGTGGAGGAAAAAGAGAGATGTTTGTTTTTCCACCTTTGTTGATGATGAATTTGTGGTGTTTGAATGGAATTTTACCCTTTTGCTTTTAGCTTGATTTAAATCTTGCGGCCGGCACATTTTGATGCTTTCTTAGTTTGAAACATCCGAAAATTTCACTATATAATGAATTTGGCATATCAATAAAGTCTTTGATAATTGTTTAAAACTAGAATAATATTTTGAAGTTTGGCAAAACAAAAGGTTGTTTTTTTTTTTTGCCTTTAAAAAAAATGGGGGGAGTCTACTTATGAAGAAACCGTCTCTTATTATTCAAGTGGTAATCAATTTTTTCTTTTCTTTTTTTTTTCTTCCCTTTTTCTTTGTATTATTGGTAGATATTGGAGAACATAGAGAACAGAATGCAAGCATTTGAGGAATCCATGGAGGTCAACAGAATGGAGATCGAGGAGAGCGATAACAAGTTGGCGGAATTCGAGGGACGGGTCGAAGCGGGCCGCAACGAGGGGCTCTTCTTCAAGAGCCTCGCCCAGAAGAAGCCGGTCGAGAAGGCCAAAGCCAAGGAGGAGGCCAAGAAGATCCAGGACGTCGCGAAACAGAGCGCCGGGTCCAGAGCCCGAAGGAACATCTACCTCGTGCTGATCGGCATCCTCGTCGCCGGGATCGCTGATTCCTTCATCTCGTCCTCGCTCGATTGGAGAAAAGTCGCGGTCCTTGGGGCGATTCTGGTGGCTTTGATCACTCAGTTCGCATACGAGCAGGGGATGCTGTCGGAAACAGAGCAGACAGAGAAAGAGAGATCCGGTCGAGGAGATAAGTGAATTTTTTCGACCTTTTTTTCCCTCCATGATCAAAGTGTACATTCTTTTGCTCATTGATGACTCTTGCGACAAACGGGACGATGCTATAGTTTGGTTATGATTTGATAGATGAAGTTCGTTCGTTCTTTCCTTCCTTCTCCTGATTAAGTATTCTGAATATTAGGATGTTCTTAGGATCTCTCCGAGTGAAATGCTATGCTATGGTTGGAATTTCCTTCCGTGCCTCGACAAATCTCAATAGCTAATGAAAAATTTCCTCTTGGATCAATTGCTGAAATTTGTTGAAGTGCGGGATAAATGATCCACGTCCTTCTCTTGTAATTCATAGCTTTCATCACCAATGAGAACAAATCTCAGCAAGCTAACCTCTAGATCCCTTCTCAGAATACCAAACACCCTTAGACCCAACTCAGGCACTCAACTTAGGTATTCAAAATCACAGGGCCAGAAATTATCAAATCATGTCCAATTCGGGACCACAATTTCAAATCAAGATTTCAAATAATAGTCAATCGATAGCTCGATATGAATAATCACACATTTAAATCGAACATGTCCAATTCATCCTCAAATATTTTTTTGAATATGAATATGGACCCCAAATATTTGAAATAGTAATATAAAATATTGCTCGGGCTCTATTTTGCATAAAATGCTCAAAAAATCCATTTTTGGTACTTGATCCACACGGGACCCACAAAACTTGTTCAAATCAAAATCAAATTGGGCAGCATGTGAACAGTGTTCGTGGATCCTGAACAGTGATTTCAAAAAACTATTTGGCCCGTTTTTACTCTAAATCTCCCAAAAATCCATTTTTCGATACTCGAACCTCGCGGGATCCACATCAAACAACATGAGTCTAGCATGGACAGTAACCTTTCACAAATCCATAGCATATTCACAGCCCCACAGAATTTAATTTCCTCCAAATACACGGATTACGGCAAATTTTTGCTAAACCGATTTACCTCGAATTGAACCCTAGAGCTAGTCCATGGCATGTACAATATTCTAATCGAGAAATGGAGGTTTAACTTACCAAATCGAGGCTGAAATAGAGCTAAGAAAGAGGCAGAAACAGCGGCGACCAAAAAGGCACGTCGAATTTCGATGGATTTGGTCCAAACCGGGGTTGATCAAGGGCTGAACGGGGTGGTTCTTGTTGACACCTAAATTTTTTTTTATTTCTTATTTCTCGTCATACAAAATTGAGAATTAATTCTCACAAATATATATATGTGTGTGTTTCTCCATGCATTGCATGTTTATTTTTCTGCGTTGACACCAACCATGCGGGAATTGATTAATTTGACCGATGTTATAGGGACCGCGGAATTTCGGGGCGATCAAAGCTGGGTTTTGTAATTGTCTCGGGTAGATGCACTATCCGTCAAATTTTGGAGACCACTAAATTGATAATACACGGCCATGATCGAATGGCAAAGAAGAAAAAAACTCAGGTGAGAGTAAGCAAAACTCATATCAAAGCAAAGCAAATACCGAAGCGCCCAATTCTAGATGGTGTTCAATATGATTACACATTTTACGTCGATATGGGAGATGGTGAGCCCATACTGGAATTCATACTTGCAAATTCTGATGGAGCAGCTGGATTTATGAGGCATCTAGGAGAGCAAAAATATCGAAGTTACTTGAGATGTCTGCTGAACCATAAGTTCTAATGGCCTAAATGAGTCCAGAACAGTTGAATTCTTTTGCTGCTTATCGATCGAAATTGGAAGCGACTAGGTAATCAGGCAAAGAGGAAATTGTTGGCTATCTTCCTCGTCAAAGACGGTCGCTTCTATTTTCTGCAACCATGCCAAGAAAGACTCATGTCCAGATTGATTATAATGAAGACAACAAATAATGAAGACAATAGAACGTCACAAGTCTAAGCTAATAGAACTAATGATGGGCAGCGAGTTGAGTGGCATTCTCGGTGGAGAAGAAGCCATCATCATGGCTTTCCCGTGGAGGACAATCTGGAGCGGGTCTTCGGTGGAAAGAAGAAAAAGAAGAAGAACATAGCTGGGGAAATCATGGCAATCAACAGACAAAGGATAGTGGAGAATGGGTGGGAGACGTGAAGAAAGAATCTGACTTCCTTATGCAGTAGTTTCAATTGTCTTGATTTGTTTACACGAGTACTAGAGAGTTGGTGGAGCCTCTGGCACTTTCTTCCGCACTTCATGATGCAAATTGCTGAGTGGCCGCTCCACTAATGGGCCTCTCCTCCGTTTCAATTGAGCACATTCTTCTTTGGGGCATTATAAATACATGAGAGCAAAGAAAAATTAGAGGATTTTGGGTGCACAAGAAAGTAGAATCCACAGAGAGAATTCTGAGATCAAAGTTGAGAGAGAACCAGAGAGTTGATATCTTCGTATAAAAAGAGAAACACGTTCAGATTTTTTTGGAAGGGGGGGGGTTTTCTTTCTCACGTACAAGAGAGAAGAGCCATTCAGAATTCTGGGCGAAGTTGAGAGAAAGAGAAATAAAATCCAGAGAGACATACGTTCAAGATTAGAAAAAGGATACATAGAGGAGAGCACTCATTTTTCCTCAGAGAAAAAAAACATCCACACTCATCGCACTAGAATTCGCTGCTGTCCAGCATCATCGGTGCCCCTGTTCGGCTCCGATTCAAGCTCGTTCAGTCCCATTCGGCTCACTACTTGCTGTCCAAGACTACTTACTGATCGGTGTCCAAGTTTGCTGCACTCTGGTTCATTTTCCTTGCTTTTTTGACCTTGATTTCTGCTCGAACAGCTCATTGTCAAGCAACGAATTTCATTATTGAGCCCCAAGTAGTGCGAAACACTTTGGCCATTCAGTCCAAGAAGATTACTTGGAGATCGATTCTGGAAGTTTGAATTTGGCAATAAGATTTGTCAAATTAGGTAACAAACCCTTGTCCTCGAATATTTTTCTAGTTTTTTTTTTGTTTTGTGATTTAATTTGATTGGATTATATATTGCGACTTGATATATTTTTTAGATGCTATAGATAATTCCCCACTTTGATGGGAAATGGTGTTTGCATATCGGCTTTGCGTCTTGTGGAGAAATCTCGTGTTGGAGTAAAGATACCTTTCTAAAATTGGAATTACTTGAAATATTTTCAAATATTAAAAGATAATTCGTTAACTTGAAGGTATATGATCCTTGGTGAATAGGGCAATTTTCCCCTTTATATACGTATATACGTTCAATCCGAGGCTTGGTGTGAATTTCACTTTATTATTATTATTTTTTTCTCATTATTGTTGCATGGTTCATTTAATTCAAATAATTTTATAATATTCCTTGAGTATAATACATGCTCCCTTGCGCCTTGTCCCTCGGATATGTGCATTATGGATGACCATCCGACCTTACCTTTGACGTACGACGTCATCCGCACAAATGAAATTATCCATCTCATCCCATAACTTTGGGACTGGACCGATAAATTTCATTTAAATTCACCATCCGACCCCACCCTCGGGGTACGACGTGAATAAATTCCCTTCCGACCCTAAACCTTGGGTATGAAGCGAATTCATCAGAAAAATTGGGATCACATGATGTATGATACTCAAGGTTTATTACATTTTTATTTGACTTTGTTTTCATAAAAAAAATTTATAAAAAAAATCAATAAAAAAATCAAATTAAATCATGGTCTAAAAATGGAATTAAATGTCGGGATACTTTTAATATAAAATTAAACTTTGAGCGATCAATTTCTTAATTTTATATTAATTGCTATCAACTTTCAGACCATTTTTTTTTAATTCAAAGAAAAAATAAAAAAATTGTCATGCATGTGCATTTCATATAGGGTAGATCATATGTCTTTACCATGTCATTTTTGCCATCCATGCATATTCACCATGTCATTCATGTATTTTTCTTTACGTCATATAGATAGATTTGCATCTTTTGTATGACATAATTTTTAAAAAAAAAAACTCATGCTTCTGCATGCATTAAAACTCATAATCATATCGCTATTCTCGAAAATTCGCATGCATTTATTTCTATTCATGTTATTTTGCATATCATTAGAACCCACATTTTTTGCGCATTAAAACTTTTTTTTTATATCATGTATGCTCATTATGCTTGTCATATAGTTTAGATTGCATAGCTTCATACAGTTTCATGTACTTGCAGTTGCATTGCATTCATTTAAATGAGAAAAATCCCAAAAAAGAAATACATCTTGGTTTTCAAGAAATCGATTCAAGGAAGCCAATTCAAGAAAATCCTTCACAAGAATGGTACCGAAAGGGTGTTAATTGAAAAATTAACATAATCAAGTTCCCGAACTCAAATATCTAGTTTGCAGAAAATAAAGTGTTTCTCCCAATACTTTATTTAGGTATCTAATCTACCAACCAAAAAAGATTAGTGGTAGCTCCAAAAATTTAAATCATTTGAACATGAACCTAAAGTTGCGAATTGATAGAGCTTTTGGGAGAGCTTGGGCTAGGTTAATTAATCAATTTAATTAATCTAATAATCCATTAACCTAAAAATTTTTACAAAAATTTTTAGGTCGCGACAGTTCTCAAGCTGAAAATCAATATTTTCATATAAAAATGAGCTTTAGGGGTCGCTGGGTTCAACATATATCAACAGGAGCCCTATATTAAATTCAGGTAACAAAAGACTGGCTCGTCGACTGAAATGGAAAAGCAAATTTGGAAGGTCACGACCTTGAATCGAAGTGATTCAAAGTTTTGTGAACTCATCTCGGATAGGAGTACAACATAGCTAAAAATCATGAAAATCCAACGGTCGGATTTCCATCTTCAGCCAGTTAAAGTTTATAGCAGAAAACTGGAATCCAGCAGAGAGAGAGAGAGAGAGAGAGAGAGAGAGAGAGGGAGGAAAGAGATTCTAGTGATAAGAGAGAAAAAGAAAAGAGAAGAGTAGATATTATTTGTAGGGTTAATAATTAAAATTACTATTCATCGAAAACGACTTAAAGCTGAACGAATTGACTGATTTTTGAGCTACCAGTGAATTTTCGGACTGATAGAGCTTGGGCCTCAATAATTTCGATCAAAGCTAGTCAAATTGGTCAAAAAGATTATCGACGAGACATTTCTCGAAATTCATGAAATTTTAGGATCGGTGGAGGCTTAATCGGTGCTGATTTGGCTCAATCGTGATCAGAAAATAACTTAGAATACAACCGAACAAATTTTCTAGCCTCGCTAAAATTATTAACACTCTCTAGCCATGAATTCTAGCACAAACTATGAGCGAGATGAAAATTTTCAATTTTACTCTTCCTTTATACATTTTGAAGCAAAACTGCCAATTTCATGCCTTTCAAGGTGATGTCCAAATTTTGTCTCTAAATTCTCGAAAATCTAATATTATTTATTTTACAGACAACCGAAATTCGGGATGTCACAAGTATAGAGAGGGATTCAAGTGCAAATATTTCAAATGGGTAGATCAAAATTTATCCGGTTGAGCCACAGAGGTGATATTGGAGCTTCTTGAAAAATGAAATGAACCTCCACCTACATTCATGAACGAGGAGTTGGACGATGTCGATTCAAGAGAAGTTGAGATGGCTGTAAAATGTGTGACCAATCAAATGAAGAAGGAAGTGTCAACGTTGAAAAGACAAAGAAAGCATCATCGAGCGTTAATTGTGTTTTTGTTCTATTGTGTAACTTATTTAATGGTCAAGTATAAGGTGTGCGATGAAAAAAAAAATTTCTCAGTTTACCATAGGTGAAGATCAGTTGGACATTTAGGTACGAAGTTTTTGTGTACGGCTTATGTTGTACTGTTCAGTTTTTGAATGGTTATATATATCTTAACTTACCAAAAAAAAAAAAGATCACTTGGACATATACTTTTATTAGATAATATATAAGTAAGAGATGATTTTTGTATGGATAAAGACTTTACTATGGTATTTTGTTGGAAATGGCAGGTTGTAATGCACTGTTTGCTTAGTTTTTGCTCAGTTCTTGGACTATCTATGTATTGTCAATCTCTATTCGCCTAGTTTTTGTTTCAACTTGTTTGGTTTGTTGCAAATGTAGCTACTGGTATACTACAAATGGGCTGCTGATTTGCTACTCGGTTGCTTTGTTGGTTTGCTACATTTGCAAACTAGCAAATGTTGGTGATTGACTTGTTAGAATTTACAGGTAATTGGATTGGTGATTTGTTGCAAATCCTGGTTCCCGTGGTTATTATTTAAGTGCCATAATTTGGAAATGTTGATCACATAAGTGCCAGTCAGGGGTAAAATGTGATCAATTAAGTTCCAATTATCTTTGAAAAAGATCATTTTGGTGCCAAGTTATTGTCAAAATGATCACTTAAGTACCAAGTTATGAAAGTATTCACTTAAGTACATCATCAAATCTTGCAATGCCAATTCATGCACCAGTAACTTGCTGATCTAACCTAACTTGCAGGATCTGACCATAATGCACTAGCAACTACAATTACTATTTTGCACCAGTAACTTGCTTGGTGCATTGACAATATGCACTAGCAACTAGCTGGGGCACCAAAAACAGTACCAAAGTGCACCAATAAGAATGCGTAGTAAGTTGCTGGTGTATTCACAATATACACTAGGAACTAGCTAGTGCCCTGGTGCAGCAAAACAAACAGTTATGGTGCATTCTCCATTGACAATAAAGGTGGCAAGCACAACCACCATAGCAATGTAAATAGGAATAGCATAATTGAAAATTTTCACATTGCTCTGTTGACATAGTTTTACATAAGTTGAATTAACAACCTTGTCCTTCCTAGCAAATGTCCAACACATAGGCAATTATGGTTCCTAAAAACCTAATACTAACTTATGAACTCCCCTCCTAATCAGTCAACATTGACAACTCCAGCTCCTTTTCCTTTCGATGACTTTTTAACTTGGTTCATAATCCTAGCACTCTTTCTAACATATGCAAGTTATGGTTCTTCAAGTGGTCTTTCAGGGTTTGGTTGAGGTAAAACCCTTGCTGGCCTTTTCTTGGTTGCTATTTATGAGCTACAATTACTGTCTTCTTCTTTTTTAATTTCTTTTTTGGTGTAGCCATTGACTTTTAGATTGAGTTACCTTTAGAGATAAGCATCTCTAAGCTTCTCTCAATCTACAACAATATAAAAGCAAAAGCAAATGGACTTTAGAATTGCAAATGCCATAAATTAAGTGCACAAGTCCTATCGAACTTACATGCAATATAGTCATTCAAGTATGTTTATCCTAGAATAGACCCTAACTATATTCCCTCAACCTCTTACCAAGAGCCCCTTTTGTTCATTGTAGAAGTGATGGCTATGTAGAAGGTTTTGTTGGCCCTTGAGGAGATGGTGGAGGCGACGATTGTACAGCAAGATCGATTGCTCCTTCAAGTAGTAGTGGTGACTGAGCAGCATGCCATGTTCTTGCCCTTTTTCTAACCTGCAGTGTCAAAACAAGGTTGACTACTGGTCATAAAACAAGAAAAATAGACAATGTGCAACGTATTAGATATTTTCTCCTTTGTTCAATAATAGACTCAGTACACTCTTCTATTAGCCCTTCATCTGGTTACACAACATCCCCTGTTGGTACTTCAATTGTCTAAGAAACATGTCCTTCTGTTGGCCCTAGAGGTAGTGGTGGTAGTGGTAGCCAAGCAGTATGCCCTGCTCTTGCCTTTCTTCTCACCGGACGTATGGAAACAAGGTTAGATAAGTATCTATAAAATAAGATAAACAAACACAAAATGTACGACTTACTGGATATTTTCTTCTTGGTTGTTAAACAGTAGACCCAGTACACTCTTCTGTTGGCCCTTGAGATAGCGGTACAACATGCCGTTCTGTTGTCTTTCTTCTTAGCTGAAGTATGGAAATAGGGTTACATATGTGGTCATAAAATAAGACAAACAAATAATGTACAACTTATTGGATATTTGCTCCTCGTTTGTTGAATAATAGACCTTCATATTGCCACTTCAGTTGGCTTTCCAACTTGTCCACTTATTGGCCCTTCACTTGACTCTTGTGTGGGATCTCCAGTAAGCTGTTACTTCCTTAGTTCATAGTCTTTCTTATTGTGGCCTCTCTTATGGCAATATGAGCATGTTATCTTTACACCAGCCTTAATCATCCTTTGCATTGAAATCTCCCCTTCTTGCATTCTTCGTCTCCGCTTTGGCTTTCCAACTTGCTTCTTTAATGGCAAAGACGTAGGGACATCCTGATATGTTGGCTCCCAAAATTTGCTACTTCTAATGGGATGCATCATGAATTGGTACGTGTCAAGATATGACTTATTATTGTAGCATTCAGTTAAGTAATAATCTGGGTTTTTTTTGCAAGTTTTGAATGGCAGAAATAGCATGTAGGTAAGGAATTCTAGTTAGTTGCCATGCTCGACATGAGCACTTCCTCCTCTCTAGGTGAACGACATACGTGTCATCATTCTTCTTAATCTCAAATCTATCATTGTCATTCTTCCTAGGACCATATACTCTAGTCCACTTTCAAGCCTCGTCTCTTCTATTGTTGTTGACACCTGATTTTTAATCATTTTTTCTATTGCTAAAGTAATAAAAAATCCATAAAAATTCATAAAATTGAAAAATCAACTTTGGGGACCTTAGCCAAGCCTAGGGAACCAATTTTGACCAAAAAACGATTTTTCATATTTTCAGTATTTTTCGGTATTTTTATTTTCGAAAATTCATAAAACAAAAAATGAAGAAAAAATGAGAAAATTGAAAAAATCAACTTTGGAAGCCTTGGCCAAGCCTAGGCAACCATTTTTGAACAAAAAATAAAATTTCATATTATATATATATTTTTAATTTTTTTTAAAAAAAATACAAAAATACTTGAAAATTTTGGAAAAATAACATTTGAGGCCAAAAAAATACACAAAGATAGTTAATATTTTTATTTTAAATCTATTTTCATGTTGGCCATCGCAAATTCAGAAAAATCCAATTCGAGTCACGTGTTCCTTCACGAGTATAATCTTGAATCGGGCCTAAAAAAATTTAATTTGAGTCAACTTATTTTTAATTTTCACTTTTTATGAGTTGTGACATTGTCTTCTAATATTTTAAATTTTCATCTTGGCCCAATTATACCCAGAATGACTTAATTTTGCAAAAGGGCTTTAATTAAATTCTGCATTATTTTCAACGGCAAGAAATGAGCTTAAATTTGACATGTGGTGAATTTTGGTGTGTCAAAAATTGTGAGGAGATTTGGACTTAAAGAAATATATTTTTTCAGGGACTAAATTGTAAATACTTAAAATTCAAGGACTAGAGTGCAAATACTTAACTCTTGAAGGATTATTTTAAAAATAACAAAAAGAAGAGTTAGTGGATAAATTAGAATAGAGAAGGGAAGATGGAGAAGAGGAGATGAAGAAGAGAAGTTGGAGAAGAATAGATGAAGAAAATAAGATAAGAATAGAGAATGGAAGATAGAGATGAAGAAGAGTTAGTAGAGAAATTAGAATGGAAGATAAGAATAGAGAAGGGAAGATGGAGATGAAGAAGAGTTAGTGGAGAAATTAGAATGGAAGATAAATATGGAGAAGGGAAGATGAAGATGAAGAAGAGTTAGTGGAGAGATTAGAATGTGAGATAGAGATGGAGAATGAAAGATGAAAATGAAGAAGAGTTAGTGGAGAAATTAGAATGGGAGATAGAGTTAGTGGAAAAATTAGAATGGGAGATAGATGAGTAGATTATAAAAGGAGGATGAAGTGAGCTTGAGAGGGGATTCTTGAGAGAGAAAATTTGAAGTGTTTGGGAGAATTTTTTGGAGAGAAAATTTTGGATGTTTGAGAGAGTTTTGGGAGATTGAAGAAAATTTTGAGAGAAAGAAAATACCAAAAGAGAGAGAATTTTGAAGATGATGGGAGTTTAAAGCTAGGGGTTATCATCACAAATTCCTTCATCGATCAATATAAATCAAGAGTTCATCCTCGTCAACGAGCAAACAAATTCAAGCTAAGTGTTTTTATTTATTCATTTATTTATGGTTTTACTCGCAAATTAGCACAAATTGTATACACTTTCTCCATCTCCTTTTTCTTCCATATTTTATGTCAGGAGAAGGATATCTCTACGTCAACAGCAAAAATCTCGTCGAGATGCAAAAATCGGCCCAGACAAGCTCCTAAGCTGTCCACCGATTTCTCAACTGATCTGTGACTAAAAGTCCCTCTTAATTCAAAAGAAACTCTCTATATTAGGAACATAGAGAGCGAAAATCAATTATAGAAATCCCTAAAAAAAAATGGGAGATAAGTACTCTTTCTACTCTTCTGGTTTTAGGTGCAGATTAGCACATATTTTGTATACTAACACTTCACTCTATTTTATGTCAGGAAGCCGCAGCTCTATATCAATGGTCAATCCTATGGAAGCACAAAATCGGCTTGGAGGAGTCCTCAAGCGCGCACAAATTTCAAATTGTTGAATCAATTCGTTGTATTTCATTTTAAAAAATTCATACCCCAAAATGGAGAGGACAAAGTCCATCCGCAATTTAAATACCTGCACCATAAATCCCAAAGGGAAGAGCCAAGCCAATGCTTAGCCTCCCATTGGAGGTTTTTACTTACAGTAGTTAAATACCTGCAACTTAAATACCTGTACCTTAAATCCCAAAGGGAAGAGCCAAGCCAATGCTTAGCCTCCCATTGGAGGTTTTTACTTACAGTAGTTAAATACCTGCAACTTAAATACCCGTACCTTAAATCCCAAAGGGAAGAGCCAAGCCAATGCTTAGCCTCCCATTGGAGGTTTTTACTTACAGTAGTTTAAATACTTGCAACTTAAATACATGTACCTTAAATCCCAAAGGGAAGAGCCAAGCCAATGCTAGGCCTCCCATTGGAGGTGTTTATTCACTGTAATGTACTTCCTATAATTTAATTTTTGAATCATCAGACCCAAAAGATGAGTAGGTCGTAATACTGCACAGAAGTCGTTAACACACTCCCTCTTTCGGCTTCAGGGAATCTTTAACACTTAAAAAAATATAACAAATAAAAATATATACCATCCATGCATCCTATTTAAAAAGTGAAAACACAAAAAGAGAATACCCTACTAGAGCTTTAGGAATAAACCAAGCCTGAGTTGCCGGGTTAGGATATCCATGAAATTAAGGTACCGAAAGGGCATTAGTTTTAATTAACTAGTGTAACCAAGTCCCCGAGCTCATAATCTCTGGTTCGCAGGAATAAATTAGTTCTCCCGCTAATTTATTTAGGTTTCTAATCGACCTACCAAGAACGATTAGTGGCGACTCCAAATTTCAAAATCATTTAAACAAAAACCAAAGTTGCGATTCGGTAGGGCTTGGGAGGGTCCGCATTAGGTTAGTCAAATCTAATTAACCTAATAATCCGTTAACCCCTTTTAATAATTTAAAATTTTTTTTAGAGGGTCGCGACAGCTTGGCGACTTCATTGGGGAATAGAGATTTTTAATTTTCGAAAAAAGATACCAATTGGAATACTTAAATTTTTTCGAAATTTTAAAAGTCTTAGTGGACTTAGGCCAATGAAAATTTCATGGATATCTCGCTTCTGGCGATCTTGCTTGGGACTCATTCTATAGGTGTTATATGTTTTTGCAGGATGGGAGTTATAAGGGGCGGAGTGTTTGGCTAACCCATTTGTTTTGCAGGCTCGGTGTTGGGATTATGTTTAATTTCACACATTTTTAGAAGCGCTGTTTTGATATCAATTGTTGTGCATGTCTTGCATATTCTGAGGATCACAACACCTGCACACACAAGCGTCTAAACCCAAGTCGCGAAATTTTTCCTAGGTAACCATAGATAGGGATCGAATATGCAAAGCTCTTGCGTCGATTACGCTTGGGTTGACCATATTTTGTCCCGCTCATTATCTGAATTGACAATTCTTCCCATTGTGACTTGATTGCGCGGAGGGTAAGGTTGTCAATTCAGAATGTGGGGGCCTTTTAGGTCCATACCCTGTCTCTCCTTCTTTTATTTTCTAGAGTCCACTCCTCACTTGAGTCATGCGCATGACTATGTGATTTGCATTTCTCCAAGGTAAAAGTAAGTTCTCTAATTTTATCTTGTATTTATTTTCGGTCGGTCCATGCTAGGTGTTAGTCAATTTTTGAGCTTGATATTACGACCATTCTTTTAAAAGAAAATAAAAATTAAATTTGTCCCTCATTTCTTTTAAATTTTTTTTTTGAAAAAATGATGTGAAAAAATCCCTTCATGGGAATTTTATTAACCAATAAGAGATTTTTGTCATGTTTTTATTACTTCAATAAAAATGAAATTTTCCTGAAAAAATTTTCCTCTGAAAATTTATTTCAATAAAAAGAAAAATTCCTTAAAAAAAAAACTCTAGTAGACATCAAGTGATTTTATCACATTTTTTAAATTATAAAAACTTGCAAGAAAATTCTTCTCGAGAAATTCGCTCATGTTTTTCTAAGAAAAGTTTCTCTAAATAAAATTAGACTAATGTCTCGGGGGAGTTGTATTGACCAATAAGAGATTTTTGTCATGTTTTTCTTGCTTCAATAAAAATAAAATTTTCCTGACAAATTTTCCTCTGAAAATTTATTTCGATAAAAAGAAAAATTCCTTCAAAAAAAAACTTTGGTAAACATCAAGTGATTTTATCACATTCTTTCAAATTATAAAAACTTGCAACAAAAATTCTTTTCGAGAAATTCGCTCATGTTTTTCTAAGAAAATTTTCTCTAAATAAAATTAGACTAATGTCTCGGGGGAATTTTGTTAACCAATAAAGGATTTCTGTTATGTCTTTCCTGCTTCAATAAAAATAAAATTTTCCTGATAAATTTACCTCTGAAAATTTATTTTGATAAAAAGGAAATTCCTTCAAAGATTTTAGTAAACATCAAAAATTTTGTCACATTCCTTTAAAAAAAATAATAAAAAAAAGAGTAATAAATATGCAAAAAAAAATTCTGTATCAGAAATTAACCCATTTCTTCCTAAAGAAATTTTTTTTTTTCTGATTTCTCTATAAAATAGAAAAAATAAAATTGGACTAATATATGAGTCATGGACCGACATTCCTTGTGTCGCATACTAATTATATCCTTTTCTTTTGCAGGGAGATCCTAGATACCCCAGACGGGTGTAAAAATTAAGTTCAATAATATATCAAGAATCATCTTCAGAAATCCCAAAAGACGAAAAACACCAAGGCTTCAACCGTTAATTCAGGGAGGCAAACGAACACTGTCCATCTTTGACAGATAGAGTTGTGTCAATCCGTAAACTTGTATGGGCAGTGTATTGTGATATGACGGTGGACTTATACTAATTAAACACGGGGGCATATTTAATGTATTACAGAGGATCCCGCGTCTTTTGAAAGACAATATGGATTATATAATCAGAAACCATGAAATAAGTACCTTAACCTAATTAAATCAACCAGAGACCGGTCTTAAAATTTCCTCGGATCCGAAACACACGGAGGGTTTTAGAGGACCGAGGTTCTATTAATGAATGTGACCCACAAGTATTTCTCCCAATGCTACAGGCGCCCGACAAGAGCAAGTGGGCACCGAAAGAAACAAAACACGGTTGAAGTGGGGCACGCAACAAATGGCCGAATTTATTGGCACACTAATTAAATGGTGGTAGCTTTATTAATTTACATGATTGAACGCGGGTCTCTAGGCGGCTGGTGGAAAGCCACACTGAATGCCTCTCTAATGTTCTTGATATCATCGTTTACCGCAACCCGCGAGAGCATCATGAAGAAGATTAAATCTAGACGAATACGTCTACTTAGTTTCATCGCACGTTCTCGCCTTTTGTCGATGTCCAAAATTAATGCACAAGCTAGAAGTAATCATTTCCCTTTCCCCCTATTAAATGCTCGGAGCCGTTAACCGCACCAAACTCGAAAAAATTAATATCGAGACGAAATCTGCGTAAATTTGAAGGGTAAATCCGTATCGTTCCAATTTACCCTTAAATTACTCCGGTTTTAAATTTGATCCCTTCTATTTTCAGGAATTTGCAAAAGCGACTCGAGAATACAGTTGTATCCAAAAACCAAATTTCCTGGTCGGGCTAAATTGGGGGCAAATCAACTCATGGACATTACCACGGGATGGACAGCTTCGGTTAAAGAAAAATACAAGCGAAAGATCCGAACAATCTCAGACATGGGTAATTCTGTATCGTTCTAATTTGCACATAATCATCTCGAGTCCTGAATTTTTTTATTCCATTCTTAACAGGGATTGCAAATTACCTCGAGAAATATCGTAACAAGGCCCAAGGTGATACAACAGGGCCGCATTATCCCCAAGGATTAACCTTTAAAAAGAAAACCCCATGGACACCTATGGTCCAATGGACCGAATGCAAGAATACTCGACGAGTAATACCGAAGTCAATATTTTGCCACATTCTCGGCTTAATGGTGAAGCATCCAACAAAAGTCGAAGAAAACTCAACCCAGCAAAATTGGTAAAAGACTTGTCCAAGGCATTCAAGATGAAGGGTAAATCAGTATCGTTTTCAATTTATCCCTTTTAATACCGGTTGACATGTCTCCTTTTCTTGTTGCAGGAAATATTTATACTAACATGTAACATGTTGGAGGAGACAAATCCAAAAGAAAATGATGATCATTTGACAAGATCTATTCTGGTGAAAAATGGGGGGCATTTAACTGCTAAACCATGGCGGTCGCTGTCACTAAACAAACCAAAATGCTCCCTCACCCATATGCCTCATCGTGTAGGGGCAAAACTTGAGACAAACCGCTCCTCGACATAAGGAGTGGGCTTCCCAATTTGTTCAATCCACCCACATACCAGGGGCAATTCAAATCCGCCCATGTTTGCACATTATATAAATACACATGATGCTAAAAATTGTCACATCGGCATTGTGTTTACACATTTCACGAATTATGTATGATTATTCCGCATGTTTAATTTACCAACTCCAACTTAGAGCATAAACTGCATAGGAGACATCAAATGTGCAAAATGGGGCATAACAGGATGAGGAAAGTTAAACCATTTCTACACACGGGTCTAACATTTTAATCTACAGATAAACAGCCTTTCTCTAGAGTGAGAAAAAGCCCCTTCAGACTAAAGTCCCCCATTCAGATTACATTCGAGGCGTTCATATTATGAGAACCTCCTTAAATAGAATTGGTAATGCAAACTTGACAGAATAGTTTTGCATGATCCACATTTTGATTGATTGCATCATGAGTTATCACACAGACTACTTCTAATCATTGCCAACTTAGCTGAACAATTTTGTATGAACCAATGAACGCATTGATGAAAATGCTTGCACATGTTAGCTCTGACATTGCCTGACAGGCAACACATTCCCGGTGTTTGAGTTACCTTCCAAAGTCTTGAAATTCATTTGGCGATTATTGAATGAACAAGCCTGGTTGTCGAGAAGCCACCAAGCATTTCTTCCAAATTCTCAGGTAAGTATATCTTCAACCTGAACCTTTCAAGAGAATGAATTCTGACGGTTGTTGGGGTACTCGAATCCATTGCGGTATATATAGGTATCCACCTTCTTCAATAAAGCATGATTTGTCTTAAGGACAGAAATGTTCGAGACCTTTTGATCTCTGCCTCTTTGGTTTATTCCTAAAGCGACAGGAGAATATAATTTGGGTTTGAGCTCCCGTAGGATTCCTGGTCTCCCCAGATTTCAGAATGGCACCCTTTGAGGTACACCAAGCCCTTCTTATAGGCAAACTAAGTCCTTCTTACAGGCAAACCAAGTCCTTCTTAGTCCTTCTTACAGGCAAACCAAGTCCTTCTTACAGGCATAAAGTCCTTCTTACAGGCAAACTAAGTCCTTCTTACAGGCATAAAGTCCTTCTTACTGGCAAACTAAGTCCTTCTTACAGGCAAACCAAGTCCTTCTTACAGGCACAAAGTCCTTCTTACAGGCAAATCAAGTCCTTCTTATAGGCACAAAGTCCTTCTTACAGGCACAAAGTCCTTCTTACAGGCAAATCAAGTCCTTCTTACAGGCATAAAATCCTTCTTACAGGCAAATCAAGTCCTTCTTACAGGCAAAATAAGTCCTTCTTACAGGCAAACCAAGTCCTTCTTACAGGCAAACTAAGTCCTTCTTACAGGCAAACCAAGTCTTTCTTACAGGCACAAAGTCCTTCTTACAGGCAAATCAAGTCCTTCTTACAGGCAAACTAAGTCCTTCTTACAGGCAAACCAAGTCCTTCTTATAGGCAAATCAAGTCCTTCTTACAGGCACAAAGTCCTTCTTACAGGCACAAAGTCCTTCTTACAGGCAAATCAAGTCCTTCTTACAAGCATAAAGTCCTTCTTACAGGCAAATCAAGTCTTTCTTACAGGCAAACAAAGTCCTTCTTACAGGTAAACAAAGTCCTTCTTACAGGCAAACAAAGTCCTTCTTACAGGCAACGCAAGTCCTTCTTACAGGCACAAAGTCCTTCTTACAGGCAAAGTAAGTCCTTCTTACAGGCAAATCAAGTCCTTCTTACAGGCAAATCAAGTCCTTCTTACAGGCACAAGTCCTTTTTACAGACACCAAGTCCTTTCTACAGGCACCAAGTCCTTCTTACAGGTATCTCCATGGGGTGACCTACCATACGGGTCAAATCTCAATCAAAATTTAATCAGTAGAATCCTTTTATTAGGAATCTACCATGGTACGACCCACCATACGGGTTAAATGGTATGACCCACCATACGGGTCAAATTTTAATTCAATTTTTAATCAGTAGAATCCTTTTATTAGGAATCTACCATGGGTTGATCCACCATACGGGTTCAAGTTCAACCACCCTAAAGTTTTTTTATATAACGAATCCTTAGGTTCTCATTTCATTTTCAGTGGAACATTCATGTCACGACTCTTTTTATTTCCTTGTATTGAGTCGATTAGAATTCAGGTGTCATCTCGTCTTTGAAATGAACCTCTACCGAGCTTCCTTTCAAAGAGGGGCAGCTGTTGACACCTGATTTTTAATCATTTTTTCTATTGCTAAAGTAATAAAAAATCCATAAAAATTCATAAAATTGAAAAATCAACTTTGGGGACCTTAGCCAAGCCTAGGGAACCAATTTTGACCAAAAAACGATTTTTCATATTTTCAGTATTTTTCGGTATTTTTATTTTCGAAAATTCATAAAACAAAAAATGAAGAAAAAATGAGAAAATTGAAAAAATCAACTTTGGAAGCCTTGGCCAAGCCTAGGCAACCATTTTTGAACAAAAAATAAAATTTCATATTATATATATATTTTTAATTTTTTTTAAAAAAAATACAAAAATACTTGAAAATTTTGGAAAAATAACATTTGAGGCCAAAAAAATACACAAAGATAGTTAATATTTTTATTTTAAATCTATTTTCATGTTGGCCATCGCAAATTCAGAAAAATCCAATTCGAGTCACGTGTTCCTTCACGAGTATAATCTTGAATCGGGCCTAAAAAAATTTAATTTGAGTCAACTTATTTTTAATTTTCACTTTTTATGAGTTGTGACATTGTCTTCTAATATTTTAAATTTTCATCTTGGCCCAATTATACCCAGAATGACTTAATTTTGCAAAAGGGCTTTAATTAAATTCTGCATTATTTTCAACGGCAAGAAATGAGCTTAAATTTGACATGTGGTGAATTTTGGTGTGTCAAAAATTGTGAGGAGATTTGGACTTAAAGAAATATATTTTTTCAGGGACTAAATTGTAAATACTTAAAATTCAAGGACTAGAGTGCAAATACTTAACTCTTGAAGGATTATTTTAAAAATAACAAAAAGAAGAGTTAGTGGATAAATTAGAATAGAGAAGGGAAGATGGAGAAGAGGAGATGAAGAAGAGAAGTTGGAGAAGAATAGATGAAGAAAATAAGATAAGAATAGAGAATGGAAGATAGAGATGAAGAAGAGTTAGTAGAGAAATTAGAATGGAAGATAAGAATAGAGAAGGGAAGATGGAGATGAAGAAGAGTTAGTGGAGAAATTAGAATGGAAGATAAATATGGAGAAGGGAAGATGAAGATGAAGAAGAGTTAGTGGAGAGATTAGAATGTGAGATAGAGATGGAGAATGAAAGATGAAAATGAAGAAGAGTTAGTGGAGAAATTAGAATGGGAGATAGAGTTAGTGGAAAAATTAGAATGGGAGATAGATGAGTAGATTATAAAAGGAGGATGAAGTGAGCTTGAGAGGGGATTCTTGAGAGAGAAAATTTGAAGTGTTTGGGAGAATTTTTTGGAGAGAAAATTTTGGATGTTTGAGAGAGTTTTGGGAGATTGAAGAAAATTTTGAGAGAAAGAAAATACCAAAAGAGAGAGAATTTTGAAGATGATGGGAGTTTAAAGCTAGGGGTTATCATCACAAATTCCTTCATCGATCAATATAAATCAAGAGTTCATCCTCGTCAACGAGCAAACAAATTCAAGCTAAGTGTTTTTATTTATTCATTTATTTATGGTTTTACTCGCAAATTAGCACAAATTGTATACACTTTCTCCATCTCCTTTTTCTTCCATATTTTATGTCAGGAGAAGGATATCTCTACGTCAACAGCAAAAATCTCGTCGAGATGCAAAAATCGGCCCAGACAAGCTCCTAAGCTGTCCACCGATTTCTCAACTGATCTGTGACTAAAAGTCCCTCTTAATTCAAAAGAAACTCTCTATATTAGGAACATAGAGAGCGAAAATCAATTATAGAAATCCCTAAAAAAAAATGGGAGATAAGTACTCTTTCTACTCTTCTGGTTTTAGGTGCAGATTAGCACATATTTTGTATACTAACACTTCACTCTATTTTATGTCAGGAAGCCGCAGCTCTATATCAATGGTCAATCCTATGGAAGCACAAAATCGGCTTGGAGGAGTCCTCAAGCGCGCACAAATTTCAAATTGTTGAATCAATTCGTTGTATTTCATTTTAAAAAATTCATACCCCAAAATGGAGAGGACAAAGTCCATCCGCAATTTAAATACCTGCACCATAAATCCCAAAGGGAAGAGCCAAGCCAATGCTTAGCCTCCCATTGGAGGTTTTTACTTACAGTAGTTAAATACCTGCAACTTAAATACCTGTACCTTAAATCCCAAAGGGAAGAGCCAAGCCAATGCTTAGCCTCCCATTGGAGGTTTTTACTTACAGTAGTTAAATACCTGCAACTTAAATACCCGTACCTTAAATCCCAAAGGGAAGAGCCAAGCCAATGCTTAGCCTCCCATTGGAGGTTTTTACTTACAGTAGTTTAAATACTTGCAACTTAAATACATGTACCTTAAATCCCAAAGGGAAGAGCCAAGCCAATGCTAGGCCTCCCATTGGAGGTGTTTATTCACTGTAATGTACTTCCTATAATTTAATTTTTGAATCATCAGACCCAAAAGATGAGTAGGTCGTAATACTGCACAGAAGTCGTTAACACACTCCCTCTTTCGGCTTCAGGGAATCTTTAACACTTAAAAAAATATAACAAATAAAAATATATACCATCCATGCATCCTATTTAAAAAGTGAAAACACAAAAAGAGAATACCCTACTAGAGCTTTAGGAATAAACCAAGCCTGAGTTGCCGGGTTAGGATATCCATGAAATTAAGGTACCGAAAGGGCATTAGTTTTAATTAACTAGTGTAACCAAGTCCCCGAGCTCATAATCTCTGGTTCGCAGGAATAAATTAGTTCTCCCGCTAATTTATTTAGGTTTCTAATCGACCTACCAAGAACGATTAGTGGCGACTCCAAATTTCAAAATCATTTAAACAAAAACCAAAGTTGCGATTCGGTAGGGCTTGGGAGGGTCCGCATTAGGTTAGTCAAATCTAATTAACCTAATAATCCGTTAACCCCTTTTAATAATTTAAATTTTTTTTTAGAGGGTCGCGACAATTGTGCAGCCTAGTCATTACCATAAGTCATATATCCTCAAGCATGGCAATGATTGATTTGCACCTCGTAACTAATATGCTGCCATTGAAAGTTTCGTTGAGGTTGTTATCGATAATATCGCACTTGAATTCCTTGCTAAAGAAGGCCTTACACCAATGCTTCGCTTTAGTTTTGAATAACGCTTCGAAACCATCTTTGGTCACGTGAAGTAAGCCATCTTTAGCTGTTCTAAAGTCAGACATGTTTGTGATCTTTGCAATTTGCTAGAATTACTTCTACAGCCCATCCCCTTTGTACTTTTTTTAACTAGTTTACATTTATGTGTCTTGCACACATCCTATACTCGGCATATGGCATCAACTCAACCAATACAGAAACAAGTCCCTACAATATTAAATCAAGACATAATTGTAAGAATAGGGATAAATATGACATAATGCAATTAAAATTTTGAAAGAATTAATTGACAATGATATTATCTTCTATTGGTCGCTCATGAAAGCCCAACCTCCCCTGTCAGTTATCTCCAAGTCAGCCATCAAACTTTTTTATGAACCATGACCAAGTGTTCTTGTTTTCTATCTTTACAACTGCCTAAGCTATAGGAAACATTTGGCAATGGCATCTCGACCAGCTACAACCAATAATTCTCCTTCGCACAAATCCTTTAGAAAGCACCCATCCAATCCTACAACTTTTCTACAACTAGAGAAAAATCGCTACTTGCATGCATCAAAGCATGCATAAAAACTATCAAAGACAGTCCCAAAATCAGGCAGCGGCCTCTCCACAACCTCCACATAACTCTACTTGGTGGGTTTTGAAATCTACATTCATAAGCATAATCCTAAATATGGTCATATTCTTTCTTGTACTGACCCATGAGTGTTTTCATGACCTTATACTTGGCTCTCTTGCACTGAGTCACCGACACATTAATCCATACATGCTCCTTTACTAGCTACTTTAAGTAAGGAACCCTAATCTCAAGCATCGCCTTGATTGTATTGAAGAAGTGTTTCGACAATTACCTACTTGTTACCCTTTTATTGTAAAAAATAATTGAATACATATGTTCCTCTTGGAATGACCTAATTTGGAATGACCCGCTTCTCTTGCTCAGTAAGCCATAGATCTTCCATGCATAATTATGTTGTGGACACTTAGCTCTCACAAAATCTTTTGTATTTCTAACAAACTCAAGAGTCCTCTGCTCAGCAATAGATTTCTTGAGAACAACATCCTCGAACTGTTTTGCATCCTCAAATTTCATACCAACACAAAACAAGGCATGCTAGAGTTGGATCATAAGAAGGATAATTACTCCTTCTACACATAGGTGGAACTACTCCTTTTTTAGGCTCATCCTCGTAAGTACCGATCCAGTCATCACTGACACTTTCTTAAGGTGCACCGCAGCTATAGTAGGTGTAGGTTCTTGTTTCCTATTTACTGGTCCAGCTCCCTCTAATTCTCTAAAGATTTCTTTTTTCTTTCTTGCAAATTCCTTACGATTTTGCTTTGACTGTACAAGCTCTTCATCGTCATCGTCATCATCAATCCTTAAGAAACTGACATTTTCGAAAAATTCATTGTCATTGTCATCATCATCGTCATCGTCATCAACACTGGATTGTGCAACTTGCCAATCTAATCCAATGATTTTTTCGTCACCTATATGGCTTACCCCTCTGTCCTCCATGTTCTCCCTATTCTCCTCCCTGGCCTCCCCCTCCTCGCAATACTGCTTGTCCTCCCAATCCTCCCTGTCTGCCTACTCTAGTTATCCTCCTACAATTGTATCATCCCCACCATGAGAAGTGGAATGAAGGCATGCTTCTCCTGTTTCAATTACATCTTCATGCTGAGTATTATCGTCATCTTCATCATCGCTATCACTGTCACTGTCGACGTATACTTTTGCTCTGTTGCCATGAAAATAGTGATAAATCAGATCCTTAAACCCATTCTCATCTAACAATAGTCACAACCCATTCCTCAAGCCTTTTCCCATGAATGCAATAAAGCAATTTACCTAATTTGCAGCCTAAATGTGCACTATATCCTTCACGAATGAAACATACGACAACGTCCTTACATCGAGGAAAATGATTCCTTCGTAGTCCCATATGTCGATGCCAATCACAAAATCCCCATGATAGCAGACAATGGCAGCAATAAGATTCTTGTCCATGCCTGCATCAAAGGGAAAAAAAAAGTCAGTAAATGTATCAGCTTTTGGGACCACAATACAAAAAGTACAACAAATTCACATACAGGTCCCTACATGCCCTAATTTTCTCGTCGGAGCGCTAATGTTTCCGTCGGACTAATTTTCTTGTCGGAGCCGTAATTTTGTCTTGAGGTCTAACTTTAAAATTAAGATAGAAGAAGCATACCTCGCAAGGGTATGATGACGAGCGAGTAACGGCGGCGACTCCACCAGAGACCGCGTGATTAGATTTTCCACAAAGGGCCCACTCTTTCTCACGAGTAGGGGTAATCAAGTAAGAGGGAAAGAGCGACATCGTTTGTGAATCATAATAGAAATGATGTCGGTTTTTTTATTTCTACCCTTGCATAAGCCACATCCAATTTCCACCGTGACATCAGCTTGTAAAAATTTTCCACATAAACTAATAAAATAAATTCTAAAATTCACGTAATTCATTTGGCTGGATTTTGATTGGATTGGTATTGAAGTGCACGCTTTTCTTCGAACTTGGCACTTAATGAACGATTTGAAAGTTTTGGTATCAAAGTGCACGCTGTACACAAGTTTTGGCACTTTGGGTGTACTTTTACCCTATTTTTCGAGTAGTCACATTGGGACTCCATCAAATTTGGATTTTAATAAAATCATAAAGATTAAGTTATCAAAGAAACACTAAAGTTTAAATTTGGAAAGCTAGAAATTTGTTGATACCAAAAAATGACCAATTTTTATAAAATAAAAAAAAAGTATGAGACTTCATCAATGAAAGTAGAGTTTGGTAGTATGAGACTTCGTCAATGAAAGTAGAGTTTGGTCGAACAAAAGAATTTAATAACTTGAAGCAATCAACAACTTGGCAAGGAAGCTGTTAACAACATCTACCGAGGAGAGCTTTAATCAAGATTTAGGAGGTTAATCAATAAAGTCATCAACAACGGGGCTATCAACACAAACACTTGTTGGGTGGCTATGATTATTCCATTATTTTAGGATTTTTTTAATTTTTTGTTGATAAGTGTTGTTGAATAAGTTCTTTGTAGATAAGTGTTGCGTGAAGTAACTTCTTGTAATCGCTAATGAGAGTAGGAAATTATTTGTTCAATGGAATTGAAAAGCTGTTGTTTGTGACCGTCGTTAGTGGGCTATAGATACCCATGTTGTACTCTTTTTAAAAGATCCCTAATCAATCAAAGAATTCGATGGTCTCACAAATTTACCCTTTATCTCTACTTTGTCGTAATTTATATCACCATCAACGGTTGTTCCTAGTGTTGTACTTTTCTGTTGCTTACCATTTACTTTTCTGGCCAAAATCAATAAAGACTCTTCACAAATTCACTCATTAATCCATCCATGTTCTTAAAAAAAAAAAGTTTGGCACGTCTGATGGGTCACATTGAATTCTTTCGAGGAGATTACAATGCTAGAAACCATAAATGGACAAGAGTCTGATAATGTTGCTGGTAATAACAATCTAGCTAGTATGGCAAGCAGGAAATGACATTGGTAACATTGAGAATCAACAGCCACTGGAAGGGCGGTAGAAGAAAATCAATGTGAAGGGGATAATCTTCCCAATGCATCTTACTGAAGAGCAGTTACGAGATGATGCTTTAAATTCCAACATGGTGTCAACCATAAGAATGCTTGAAGAACAACAAAATGATATGGCTAAGTATATCATGAATCACCTGTCAAATAGATCAAGCCAATTGTCATTAATGCTATGAATGATGCTCTTCGAGCCAGGATCGTCCCAAATTGCTACCACCATTCTAAGGTAATCTAGTTATAATGGGGTATGTTCCTACTCCCCCCATTTATTGATGCTAATAATGTTAGTCAGAGTAGTCATGGCCCTATAAGTATTATGCAAAGGTATGATCTTCTAGTAAAGGTAATAATTAGGCTAATGTTGGTCAAAATAACAAAATTGTTAACAATAATTTGGCAAATCAAACTAGGCGATAACCTATCAACTACCAAATGTTGAAATCGTAAGGTCAATGGCTCTATTGGTACCACCCAATGTGAATATTCTTGTATGGCCTAACATGCCGAGTAACAGAGATGATTGGGTGAGGCCATCATCACTGACTAAGGGGTAAGATGGATAACCAAATCCACAATTGAACCCATGACAATTATCAAAGAAGTTTGACAACAATTGAGATTAGACAGGGAGTTATCATGCCTGTTTATAGAAAACTACATCTGTTTGGGCTGATGATCCATTTTTCCAAGAGGTTTCAAAATTCACGACTTTGCTTTTTTTATTGGTTAAGATGAACAATCCATGATTCAAAACATTGTTTGACTTATAGCCAAATGCGAAGAAGAAGGGGAAAATAAGTTTCAAAGACTCAAGTTATTATTATTATTATTATTATTTGTCTTTATAAAAATTTTCCTTTACCTAGTATACTAATTTGACACCAAATTTGGCGTGTAATTGGATAGAGATGAAAGACAATTTCATTCTGAATTCTATGGAATGAAACTAGCAGTATCGGTTGCTGTTTCGGGTATACTTTATCACTAAAATATTAAGTCAATCAATCAGTTTATTGCTCAATTTAGGAAGGCAAAAAATAGATGCCTCACTTCTCCCTCAAATTAAGAATTCACGAATTTGACTTTTGATGCATCAAAATTTAACTTGTGAGAAAGATTTGAAGGCTAAGACTTTGCCAATTTATTTCAATTGGCAAGGGGAGCGTGCAAGTATGCACAACTCTTAAAGATAGAGATAAAGCGGAAAATGCATTACATACAATCTTGACTTTAATGGTAAATTGCGAGGCAAAGTATGAATCTAACCTGAATGAAAACATTGAAATAAATGTGGCAAAAATGATGCTTCATAAGCCTTACGTTTGTCGATCCTAAAAGCCTGCTAAAATAAAAGATTAAAGTATGGTTTGGACAAAAGACATTCAAGTTTACTCCTTCCACGTCAATAAGTTGGACAAAATTGTCGATTTACTTTTAAGAGATGGCCTGATAAATTAACGGAAGGCCAAGTAGTCCGAGAAAAGAAGACTTAGTGAACAAAAAAAAAATCACAAATGGCACCATTTATGAAGCCATAAAACAGTTAATTATGTTGTGATAAAAAAAAAACAATTCAAGAGGTAATCCAACAGGGAAAAGTCAAATTAGCCGATGACAAGGGATCATACGATGACTCTTGATTATCTTATTTAAAAGAATCAAATGATTGACGAATTATTCATTTAAAAGGGGCATCAGTTGACACCAAAAAAGTGACTAGCTTTTGATAATTATTGACAAATATCAAATATAGTTGATGAAAGCAAAGTTTGGTCAATAATGAATGGAACAATCAACTACTTGAAGGGAATTGACAACTCGCTAAGAAAGTCATTAACAATAGTACGAAAGTTATTAACAAGAGCCTTCATAAAAAGAAACTTAGCAAGTTAATTGACAAAGTTATCGATATGGGGTAATCGACACAAAAACATAATTGCTGGATGGTTATATTTATTGTTGCTATTTAGGTTTTCTGTGATTTCTTGTGGATGATTGTTGTTAGATAACTTTTTTTTTTGTAGAAAACTGTTGCGCGGTGTAATTTTTCATACAAGAATACGAAGTTATTTGTTTACTTGAACTCAAAAAATATTGTTTATAATTATTGATAGTCAGCTATAAATACCCATGTTGTCCTTTTATCGGTTTTTTTTACCTGAATATCATAAAGTACCTTTCACAACCAGGGTCGATGCACTCGTCGATCCGTCCATATTCTTGAATGACATTTAATCTTTTCTTGAAACAATATTCAATTTACATTTTATTTAAGATTTTTTCAATCTTTTAATTTGAACATGATGCCACTATTTTTTTTTTGCAATGGATTTTTAATGAAATTTAAAAGAAAAAAGGTTGAGGTCGAAATAATATTTTCCATTTGCTTTATTATATGGGTTAATATCACAAAAATCTCAAACTAATACTACTGTGACAAATAAACCAAAAATTGATTTTTTGACTACCGAAAACTCCAAACTAATATATTTGTGACTAATTTATAATCGTTAGTTTTTTGTTAAAATTTATCATTAAATGGTTGTGTTAGATGGCACATGGTAGTTTATGGGTATATCAGTTTGAGATTTTCATCCTTCGTTTATAATGTGTGTACTGATTTGGAGTTTTTATAATATTAATTGAATTTAATGAAAATTAACTAAGTATAAATTTTTCAGAAGTATACCGGTTTGGAGTTTTTTATGATAAAAAATTACTTCGGGTAAATTTATCGTATTTGTTCTAGTTTGGAATTTTTTGTGTATTAACCCTTATCATATGGAGTAATGATAGTGAATAATTCTTTGCTTTTAGAGATCAAATCTTGTTCTCATATGTATTCCTAATCTAAAAAAGTAACGGAAATCGATTGTCTATTATCTTTATATAATGCCTAAATAGATTAGGATTCTTAACAAACAAATTCCGATATCTTTCATCAAATAATTTGGATATTATCCCTAAAAGGGAAATTGGTAATTTATTTAAAATATTGTTGCTCTGAGCACGAAATATTCGATCACTTTTTGTTGCTTTTTTTTTTCCATCGCTCCGTGGAAAATATCGTTCTCTCACGTAGGAGTGGATCTCGCATAGAGGGAAGCCCTCTTCTCTATATATAGCCAAACCTTCGTCGTCCCTTGCCATCGAAATTGAAACCTAGTCTCGTCATCGGCATAAGGTTTTCTGGGTTAAAGCTCTTCTTCCAAGGATCACTAAGCAATCCGCCCCAAAGGAATTGATGGTTCGCTGGGAAGGCCTTCACGTCAAAATCCATCTTTCCCATCAGCATCGTCATTATCTCCAGGGGACCATCTGTAAACCTGCAGCAAGGTACGCATTGCATTCACTTCTTCCCAGATCCACCCAACCCTCCAACACCCCCAATCCCCGGGCCGGCGGGGGCTTTTTTTTTTCCTCTCCTCACATTCACTTATTGCAAGATCTGAAAAATCACATATTTAAAGAGCGGTTTCCTGCCACTGTACTTGCATAAGGTAGATCCATTTGAATCTAAAAAGTAGTGTCAATGCAATGATCCAATTTAGACCAAGAATTTCTTTTTTCCATATAAAATGGTAAGCTTTTGTTGATGGGAATAGTCATGGTTCAAGAATAAAATTTGAAACTTCAAACTGAATCGGTGGAGAACCTATCCTTTCGTATCTTAGAACTTGGATACGATTTCAAATTTCAAAAATCGAAGAGAACTTGTAGGAGGTAGGCCTTTAACTTTTTTTTTATCGATATAAGTCTTCACACGCGAGTATTCAATAACGTCCAGTGATTCATACATAATGTGAAAATAACTTCTACTTTCAATAATATTTATGACTGAGACTTTTACTCTTTTAATGTTTCATATTTATTCATGTGCCTAAATAGGAGGTATGGTTTTACCACTTCTTCTCTTTATATGTTGTTATTATAGATAGAGAATTATGTCCCAAGGGCCTCCTCCATGTTCTACTTGCTTGAGGACTAGGGCTGAGCATGGTTTCAAGGTAGAACCGAGAACCTGGAACCGGAACCTGTAGGAACCTGTCTAGTTCCAGGTTCCAAGGTATGTAGAGTAGGTTCTAGGTTCCAAAAATTGAGGAACCTGTTACCTGTCTGGTTCCAGGTTCTAAGGTATGTAGAGTAGGTTCTAGGTTCCAAAAATTGAGTAACCTGTTCTAGCGGGTAGATTCCAGCGGATAGGTTCCAGGTTCCACCACTTGGAACCTGTACCCTGGATTCCAACATAAATTTTTTATTTATATATATATCTTCACACGATCATATAATGTTCTATAGCGTCCAATGATGACTATATAATTTGGAGCGAAAAATGAAGAACCTGTTCTGATATGTAGGTTTTAGATTAAAAGTGGAACTTGAAACTACTCACCCCTACTTGAGAATGATTGCTTGAAAGAGAACGTGTGAAAAATGTAGCTACTCTGCAAAATTTCTTAAGGACTGCATCCTGTTTCTCACATATTCTCACATATCTCAACTTCATTAAAAGCTTTTTTTTTTTAATAACAAGCCTCTCCATTGATCGATAGGTTTTCAGGTACCCTGGAACCGGACCCTAGAATCTGTAACAGGATAGGTTCTAGGTTCCGCGATTTGAAGGGTAGGTTCTAGGTTCCAAAAAATTAGGAACCTGTACTAGCGGGTAGGTTCCAGGTTCCAGGTGAAACCTACCCAGAACCTGGAACCGCTCACCCCTATTGAGGACTCATGCAAGTTTGCGATAAAAATTCACTAATAGTCCGATAATTAGTCAATTCGTTTAACTTTAAATCTCTTTCAGTGAATAGTAATTGACAATAATTGGCTCCATGCTTAAGGTTAAATGAACTAACTGATAGTCGGAGTATCAATGAATTTTTAGACTGATAAGGGTTTTGGCACTAATAATTTCGGTCAAACTAGTCAAATTGATTAAAAAGGTGACTGATAAGACATGCTTCGGGATTCGTGAAATTTCGGGACTAATTAGGACTCAATCGAAGCTATTTTGGCTCAATTGCGAATAGGACACGACTCGAGGTAACATGGATTAAATTTTCTGATCTCACCAAAATCATCCTCACCTTCTAGCCAAATAGTCTCAGGCGAGCCGGGGGCAAAACAATCACTTTCAATTTTTCTCCATTTTCCACTCGACACTCCGAAGCCAAACTATCCATTTCACGTCTTTCAAGACGATATCCAATTCACAATTACGACACTCATAAAAGTCATTTGTCCTATTTCGAAACTCGATTTGTGGCCTCTTCATATAAATTCTCATATTAACGGATGACTTGGATGACTTTTAAGAGTATCGCGTATCGATCATTTAGTTCACGTGCTTATATTTCTAGTTAGTTTCTCCCCTTTAGTAGTTAGTTATCTCGAAGTGATTAGATTTGAGTGAAATTCATTTATGGTGTATTTATGAAATAATCATTTTATATTTAAATTTAAAAAAAAGATCGAATTTATTGAAGTACTGTTGTTTTGACCCAGAAATATTCGATCACTTTTTGTTACTTTTTTTTTTATATGGCTCTATTGGTCTTTTCGTTCTCTCAGCGAGGCCCTCTTCTCTATATACAGCCGAACCTTCGCCGTCCCTGGCGTCGAAATCGAGACCCTAGTCTCATTATCCGGATAAGGTTAAACGCTCTTCTTCCAAGGATCACCAAGCAATCCGCTCAAACGTTCGCTGAGAAAAGACAAAACGTCAAGATCGATCGTTTCTATCATCACCATCAGCGACGAGTAGACTATCTGCAGAATCGCAAGACAGGTACGTCTTTCATTCAATTCTGGCCATTTATTAGATGATTATACGCCATATCTAACATAAGCAAACAGAAGAATGGATCTCGAAAATCACATATATAGAGAGCGTTCACCAGCCAATGTTGGGTTGACCAGTGGAGTTGCAAAATTCGGATTAAGGTGGCTCAAGAATGGGATTTTGTTGAGTTAGATCCATTCGAAATTTAAATAAAAAAATTAATATCACGAAAATATTAAATTGATATAACTAATTTTTATTATATTTTTCTTGGGTTTGATGATAGAGGTATATCAATTTAGGGTTTTAGCCTAGTTTGAGATTTTTTATGGTATTAACCTAATTTAATAGAAACTACATTTATCACGGTACAGAACTTTGAGATTTTTGTTGGTCAAAGATTTAATTTGAGATAAATTTGCCTAGGTGGACCAATTTAGGGTTTTATATGGTTAAAAAAATAAGTTATGAGTAAATTTGTTGCTCGTGTACCTATTTAGATTTTTTTTTGTGATATTAACTCTAAAAAAAGTCATGTCACTGCAATGATTAAATTTAGACCTAGAAATTTTCAATTTAGTGGTCTAGAAGTGGCAAGCTTTTTGTTGAGATTACTAATACAACCTAAAGTGGATGAATATATTTATTTGACAAGTTGGAATAACTTAAACTTTGATAGATACTAACACAGTTTAAGCAAATGCTAATAATTTTATCAAACAAATAATGAGATGAATACAGAGACTAGAAATATTGCATAGAGATACATAGCGATTCAACTTATATCGAGACTACATTCACTCCATCATACTAACGGTCGCAAAAAAAAAAAGAGGTCGTAATCCACTAGCAATCTCAAGAGGTGTTACATTTAGTAGAATGTGTCACTTCTACTCAAAACTAATAGATCACATTAATAGATAAGCACCTCTAACAATACTATAATATCCTATCTCATCAAATTACAGATAGAAGCAACTTCATGGTAAATGCAATCCAAAAACCATTACTTCTATCAACATGAACATAACAAAGATGAGCACTCAATCAACATCAACATTACCTTTATTCCAAATCAGTTGGGGTCGGCGGTCGATGAACTCAAAGCAAAAAGCTTAAAATATATTAAAATAAAAGTAAAAATATGATTACTCAAAAATAAATAAATAAACATATAAATAAATAGAAAGGACTAAACAGGGCACTCTGAAACATAGGAAATCCCCCATTCTACAATGCGGATAGCTTTCATCCACTCCGTTCTAAGGCAGACCATACGCCAATCTATTTCTCACTCTATTAAATCTTGTTTTACTACTTTCCCTCAAGTAAGTTTCGACCGACCTCATCCTTTCTTCATATCGTTTTCTCGGTAACACACTTCTGTTCTTATCGGAACATTTAAGGGTCTACGAAGAATATGTCCAAATCATCTCAATCTATGTTCTCTCAACTTCTCTGCCACTGGTGCTATTCCAACTTTTCGTCGAATATCATCATTTTTTATCTTATCCATCCTTGTATGACCATACATCCACCTTAACATTCTCATTTCCGCTACTCCAATTTTATGCTCATGTTACTTTTGTACCGGCCAACCTTCAGCTCCGTATAGCATTGCAGGTCTTATTGTTGTTCTATAAAATTTTCCCTTTAACCTAAGATGGATTTTGCGATCACTCAATCCATTAGACTAATTTTGTTCATTTCCCCCCAACTATACTATTTCCCTTGGATTGAATTTATAGCTATTAAACCTCAAATTACTGCTTGGAAATCAAATCAAGAGTCATTGGTTCTCTCGCTAATTAAAACATAATATCTCTTTGTTGCTTTGACAGAGATAGTTTTCCAAAATAGACACTTCTACCTTTACTTAGAGTCTGTCATCTGTGTTGCCAATTTATTTACGTTTCACGCTATAAATGGCCGTTCACCTTTTAGTGCCTGGTCCTTCCAAGCGTACCAACATTTTCTAGTTCCACTCAGCTATTCACCTTCTACTCACGTCAATCTAAGTCGCTGCAAACTCTTCATTCTATCATAATTGATCATCTTCTACTCTCGTCCATCTAAGTTTATTGAACTCCTCGTTTTATGATTATTCACCTTTCATCGGTCCATCCAGCTTATGGACATATTGCATTAACCCCTTGTTCACCTTTGGCAGAGGCATAGTACTCCTACACTCTTCATAATATCAGACTTGGTCATCTTCTACTTAGGTCCATCTGAGTTTTATCGAGGTCCTCATTTTATGTTTATTCTCGTTCTATTAGGTCCATCCAGCTTATATATAGACATATTGCGCTCATACCTGGTTCACCTTTGGTAGAGGCAGTGCACTCAAACCCTTTAGATGGTCTTCTCTCGAACAATCCACATATGAAAATGTGTATGCAGAACCGCACACTCAATGACAAATATTAGTATACTTAGAATTTTTTGTTATTTTTGAACACCTTAGCCATTTTGCCTAACAGTTTCGACATGACAATAACACAATCATCATGATCCAAAATCAATGAGTATTGGGTGGGCGGCTAGAGTAAACTTGTCATGTTAGGATATCTTAAAATTTATTATTTAGAGCCACTTCAGAGCAAAATCAGCTAGGGATGACGGGCCTGTTTGGTTCAACATTTCAAATGAGCTTTGGGGCTCTAAAGTCCCTTGGCTAAATGCAAATGTTGTTTGGTTTTTTTTTTTACTCACATTGGGCAGATGCAAGTGCATTTGAAATGCTCTCCAAACCCCTTTGGCCCAATGTTTCTCAAGAGGTACTTTGAGAAGTAGCATTTCGGAAAGCTACTACAATTTTTTTTATTTTTTATTTTTAATTTTTAATTTTAATTTTTCTTTTAAGAAAGTAATCAAAAATAAAAATAATTAAAAATAAAATTATTTTTTCGAAAGATAAAAAAATGAAATGAAAATAATTAAAAATAGAAATAATGAAAATAAAATAATTAAATTAATTAATTTAAAAATAAAAAATATTTTTAAAATAAAATAATAAAATTTTAAAAAATATAAATAATAATAAAAATATTTAAAAATAAAAACTAATTTTTCGAAAATAAAAAAAATAAAAATAGAAATAATAAAAAATAAAAAAATAATTAAATAAAGTAATTTAAAAAATTTAAAAAATGGAAAAATAAATAAAATAATTTAAAAAATAGAAATAATTAAAAATAAAATATAATTAAAGAAAGTAATTAAAATAACATAATATTTTAAAAAAAATAAAAAAATATTTGAAATAATTAAAAACAATTAAAAAATTGAATCATTTACAAAGGGTAGTTTTTGCCAAACAGCATTTACGTCAAAGTTGCATCCAAATGCACTTTTTAATTATAGTTTATCAAACAATATTTGCATTTCGCCAAATCCCTTTAGCTCAAAGGTATTTGTATTTTTCCAAAGTCCCTTGACCAAATGCTGAACCAAATAGGCCCGACATTGGCTTTGGGGTAAAACAGAGAATCAGACCAGTAAAACTAGGTTTCCAAATTGAGGAATGAGTCTCATTAGGTAGGTTCCGGAGTTCAAATAGAACTTGGAATAAGTATTCGTGTTTATCTTGTTCTAAGTTTTCATGACATCCTATGGTATTTTATGGCGTATGATGATGAGTGTAATCTAGAACCACTAGTTTGAGTTTCTATTTTTGGCAATATTCATAACTTAGACTTTCACTTTGCTAATATTTTATATTTTTCATATACTTAAATATGAGTTATGATCAGTGAATTGTGACAATAAATGTGCAATGTGTACATAAATTTTGTACATCATAAAGTTGCGGAACCAAACTCTGCAATGGTTTTAGAACTTATAATATCCTTTTTCTATCATTTTGTACATAAATTTTAGTACCTCTAGTACCACGACGATGACTCAATTATACAAACTATAATGTCAAGTAGTCAACCGAACAGCATCCGTTATACAATAGTGATAGTATTTACCACTTAAATTTTTGTGCTAAAACTTGCACTAATTTTTTCAAATTTCTCAAATGGATCGAAGTATCGAACTCAAGGCCGCACAATCAAGTTTTCCTTTGCTTCTAACATGTCCACTCTCCGCCGGACAGAACAACTACTACACCAGGTACGTGTGTGTTTAATGACCTAGTTGTTGGCTTGATTATAATGTTGAAGCTTTGAATCTTAAGGTACCCCAATATCTCCCATCTTATATTGTTCCTTTGGTAAAGACTATAAATTGAATCAATGCCTTTGGTAAAGATTATAAATTGAATCAATGCGGCCGTTTACTTGATGCCGCAACAGCAAAACATTAGATACCAGGCAAGATGATAATGACAGTGATAGGGCATTGGTAACGGTGCACAATTGCTAGTGCATTAGCCAGTGTAACCCGACGGGAGGCGATTGGTGGTTGAAGCATCAAACAGTACTGATGATTGTGGTTTAGTGGTCACAAAGGGTGGATTGTCAATCTAAGAAAGTAAGGATGATGGGCGTCATCTCTTGACCGGCTACAACCAAACATCGATGAGAAACTAACTGCTATAAATGGTGAGACACGATCACGGTGACAACAGTTAGGTACGTGGCTAGTTCCATAAAAAAAAATGTAAACTGATGCAATCTCATTACATTTACTTCAAAATAATTTTTTTTTTTGGGTAAGGTAAACTTCAAAATAATTTTTGTATCCTAAAAGATCACAAACTAGTACATTTTTATTATATTTACTCCACACTAGGATACCAGTTCCACATATACCCCAAATTGTGGTACACATTGGATTCTTTCGGTAAATGTGGCATGTGTGCATCAATTTGGGATAAATATCGCATGGGTATACCAGCTTGAGATTTTGTGTCATAATAATTAGTTTGGGGGTAAATATGACACTAATATACTAGTTTTGGAGTTTTTGTGATGCAAAATTTATTTGGAGTAACTGTGATATTAATTTGGCATTAAACTGACTATATGGTGGCGAGATAAAGATATTTAGTGGCCTTGAAGCTCTAGTAGCTATTACATGACCCCCTATTCCAAAAATACACGTCCTTTTTCCTTTCTCCCACTCACTCTACCATTGTTACATTATGTGCATTATGATATAAATCTACATCAATCACGACCAAATCTGTTTATATCACATAGGATGGTAGCATCAATTATAGCTATTTTGGTATAACCATGCATAGATTAGTAAATAATTTCTGTAAGTAATAGGGGTGAGCGGTTCCAGGTTCCGTACAGGTTCTACCTAGAACTTGGAACCTACCTATCTATACAGGTTCCTTATTTTATGGAACCAAGAACCTACCCTGCATATTTTGGAACCTAGAACCTACCATGTCGTAGGTTCCGGGGTCAGTTCCAGGTTCCACGCAGGTTCCATATGTATTTTCAATTGAACGATTATAGTGAATAATCACATTTAATGACCATCACCTACTGCTAAAATTCACTGACCACAACTCATATTTATAAACGAAAAATATAAAACATTAACAAAGTAAAGGTCTTAATGATAAAGTGATTCCGGATTACACATTCAACATCGGATATTATGGAATATCGCAGGATGACGCAAAGATATATACTAAAAAATATATATAAACTCGCTCTAGGGTTCAGGTTCCGGTTTCAGGTTCCATCTACCTAGAACCTGGAACCTACTCGTCAGAATAGATTTCCTAATTTTTGGAACCTGAAATCTTCCCTATATACCTTGGAACCTGGAACCGATTGGTTCCATCGGTCCGGTTCTTCAGGTTCCAGGTTCTACCCTAGAACCATGCTCACCCCTAGTAAGTAATGGTTATGTTATGTTACAAATGATCTATTATATACAATATATCATATGACTAAATTTGAATCATAGCTATAAATTGACTTTTAAATTGTAGAAAATTATTTGTGTATTAAATTTTAATATCTTGATACTTATGGGGTGTTACACTCGTGATTAGATATAAAAATGATAAATAAATAAATATCTACTTTAACATATGCATGTACTCAACTTTTAACTATAGTCATGAATAAATCATAAAACACAAATAACTTGATGAAGGATAAATTCTAATCTAGGAAAACATATATGGGATACCAAACCCATGTATCATGATTAACTAGCAAAGTTTGGTAACTATTATTTCCCATCTAATTCTGATTTTGGGAATTTAAATGTTACTCCCACTCATTATATAGGTCATTCATGAACTAAACAGTGCAATAGTTTGCTAAAATAATTTGTTAGGCGACCAATCAGAGGCCAAGAGGAAATTTGCCTCTTAGATTGGAAACATGGCTATAATTATTTCCACACGTGGTTGCTTATTGTTTAGATTTTTATCCAGCTTAGATATTTTTCAAATCTTTTGGTAAAAAAGTTGACATACGAATTTTCTCCATCCATCTTCAGAAGAAAAGAAAACTCCACCAATCCATAGAAAGTGGAGAGTCTTCACTAGACCATGGACAGGCACTAGAGAAAAACATTCACCACAATGTCAAGAAATTGGTTACAAATCTGTCCTGTGGAACCAATTTTACAGACATTATTAGTGACAGTTTGGATGAGCAAATTATCCCTAACTCATTCACTTCAACAACTGGTGAATCCACCAGCATAGAAGGCAATCTTGAAGAACAATCTAACTCTTGCTCTGCTCCATCAAGTGTGGACCTTGGTTCTACATCAGTTGCCATGGATGGATTAGTGCATGGTGGCTCAAACTCATGGAGTCAGCAAGACATGGCTTCGAGAAATCAACCTCAGGAGGATCCCACGGATGAGGCAGACAATTCGGACTTTTCAGATGCCCAGGAGGAGTCAAGTGTAACGATCCGAAGGCGAGTGTTCTCTGTATTGTACTTAGACGACGAGTACCCTCCAAGACCCGTGGTACCAATCGGCCCGGGATTCCAGGCGGAAATCCCTGCATGGGTGGGCAAGCGCACCAAAAACAATTACAATATTTCGAAAAGCACGGAATATACAGGCACCTGTGTTTGGCCTGTCAAAGACGGAATCAATGAAACCCTACTTGGAAGCAATGGACAAGAAGGCACAACTTTGCTCTTGTAAGTCACCAAGATCAGCTAACTACATCAAAAGTGATGCGGGAATATTGGGCTCCATCAATCCGCTCTCAAGTTTAACTCAGGACTCACCGATTGATCTGGGTCGATCCTTACCCTCGCATGAAAAAAGACCAATCTCAACCACAACTTGATTCATTGGTGGTGCAGGAGTATACGATTCATCAGGACTATCTTAAGTTCTGATTTGATTTCATTGGCAAGCTTAGCACAATCGTTAAAGCCCAGAATGTGTTTGTTCACAACTTGCTTCAATGGGTTGAAAATGAAGTAACCGATGTGAAGAATATTGGCCAGAGGGTTACCGATTATGAAGTTATTAATTCTTCCTTGCCGATTATGTTTTAAGTTACCGATTCACAAGAATAAATGTTGATCTTTGAAGCGGATCAACAAGATATCAATAGGAGGCTGTTTTGGATGAAGTCCTTTGCTATTTGTTGAATTTCAGAGGTGTTTATTGAGCTACCCATGCTAATGGATGAAATTAGAGTCTTAGTTATTAACCGGTTATTTACACCTAAATTTTGATTTTGATTTATATATTGCACAGAAATTGAGAATTAATTCTCACCAAAAATATTTCTTCATGCATTGCATCTTGCATCATTGGCGGAGGATATGAGCTTAAATTGCCTAACAAATTCAGAAAAGACTTTCACGGGTTATAACGTAGGTTAGGATTGGAGACTAAGGAAATAAAAAGCTTATTTTGACCTAGAAAATATATGAAGTGGATTCGATGTTGGTGATCATTGCATTTTTATCACCAGTCTCAACCCTATAGAATAGTTTTTAAAGAATACCATCATTGTATGAAGAAGGGGTGAACTTCCACTTATATCAGTGTTCGAGGATGATGTGAACTCCAACGGAGGAGACATTAGTGACCTTTGGAGATTTATCGTTATTCTTGATCTTTTAGAACTGTTCTTCAAAAGACATCATTGTTGTATGAGAATGGTGTCAACTTTTGCAAAAACATGGAAAGAGAATTATCAATGAGCAAGAAATTATGGTGCGTATTTTTTTTTTCATGTTATCGGTCCAATGGAACCTCCTGGGAATTGGATCAAACCGGTCGATTCGGTATAGTCTGATTCTTGATTCCAGCAAATTAAGAACAAGGACCACCTCCCGGTTCTTGAAGAGAACCGAACCGAACTGGAAACCAATCACCTCCAGTTTTTAAGGGCCACCCCTAGTTTATCAAGGGCTAATACCACACGCACGCACACACGCACACAAAAAAATTCCAAACCGGTATAACCTTACTACATTTACCCCAAACTAACTTTTGCATAAAAAAAAACTTACAAATGGCTACATCATACCACATTTACCCTAAAAATTTCAAATTAATACATTTGTACCACGTTCACCTTAAACTGGTGTATTAGTGCCACATTTACCTTCACATAAATATGGCACAATGTACTAGTTTGGGAGTTTTTCCAAACATCAACCTTGGGGTATATGTAGCGCGAGTGGATCAGTTTGAGATATTTTGTAGTATTAATCTCAATCAAATCCTCAAATTAACGATATGATAACTTTCTCTTAGGCCTCGTTTTGGTTATCAAGAATTTAACAATTTAAATGAAATAATTGATTTCAGGATAAACAAGGAATCTGAATAGTAATTAAACTTTCAAATTATCACGTCTAGCAACTCTTGGAATAAGAACGTAATCCATTTATTGTATTGTGATTGTAATTTTCCGTAAGTAGTATAAGCAAAAGCAACTCAAATCATAAAAGTTGCCTACTGTATTAAGCTTTCTTGTTGTAAAAGTTGCCGAATTCAAAATTGGATTGTTGGTCCAATTTACAATTTAAAGTCATTCATTTCTATTCACTTGTTTCCATTCGAACTTCTCCCGGTAAATGAAGACCAAGTAAAAAGAATATTTCTTTTCCAGTTTTGATACTTGTTTTATTCCAAGTGGAGGGAGCCAACCTTATTTGCAATGAATAAAGGACTTCATTCCAATTTCATCGTCCTTACTCCTGGTAACCAAACAAGACCTCAGAAATTTCCTTTATTTTAATTTACTTTGCAATAACAACAGGAATTAATACAATCTTTATACGTATATTACTACAAGCTCTTCTCGTTGAAAGAATTATTCTTGTTGCATTCGCCACAAAGTGGACTGCCATGGAGACGCCACTAAGTGATTGCATAAGTTTTTTACCAAATGCTTTCAACAAAAGGATAATTAGTTACATAGCTTCTACCATATTTTAATTATTTATCTCATTTACAGTAATTACGGACTTTATAAATGCTATTAAGGGGTGAGCAAAAGAGCCGGACCAAACCGGCTGGTTCTAGGCAGTTCTCCATTCCTAAAACTTGAAACCGATGAATATTAGTCCGGTTCCATGTACGGATCCACCCATCTAGACTGGACCGATATGAAAACCTTACTTATTAATTACCCATTCTTCACAGTTCACTTACTGAAAAGTGAAAACCCTAATTGCTCCTTTCTTCACTAACACCTCTTTCTTGCTCCTGATGCTCACTCTCAGTGTCTCAGTCACGGCTTTCACAACCTCACTCATGACGCAAGTCGCTCACTCTCAATCTCTCTTTTATTGAACATTAGAAGAAAATGACAATTTTTTAGGTACCATTTCGATTCTTTCTCCTTAAAGTTTCTTCGTTTCTGGGTTTTTGTTTTTTTGCTACGCATCTCTGAGTTTTCTTTTTTTGTCATCCACTCTGAGTTTTCTTTTTTTGTTATCCACTTTGGTTGCCCTCATCGAGCTCATTGGGTCCTGGCTGTGGACTGGGTTTTAGGTTTTGTTTTCTTCTGCTTTGGGTACTTTGGGGTAACTTGCCTGAGTTTCAGATGTGCAACTATTTTATGGTTGAATGTCTTAAACTGTTTTAGGGAACGGAAACCTAAAAGAAATGATGAAAGATTGACTTTAGGTAAAAAAGTTTATCAAGCACAAATCCCGGACGCATAGGGAACAGACTGAATCAATCCAGTCAAGTTCTTAGGTGGGACAAGGACCAGGTGGACCGATTCCCGGTTCCATAAACTAGGAACCCAGCCCATGTGGACTCACTCACCTGAATCACTTGACCAAACCGATATGTGTTTGTTTATATATATATACACACACACATATGCAAATATAAAAAAAAAAGATAAAAACATTAATTATTAATTACCCATTCTTTATAGTTCTATCTCACTAAAAAGTGAAAACCCTAATTTCTCCTCTCTCTCTCTCTCTCTCAGTCACACCTCTCGCAGCCTCACTCATGACGCTTGTCGCTCACTCTCAATCTCTCGTTCACCGAACATTTGAAGGAAACGATGATATTTTTTTTAGGTACCATTTCATTTCTCTCTCCTTAAAATTTCCATTTTTTGTGTTTTTTTTTTGTCGTGCGTCTCTAAGTTTTCTTTATTCGCTTTGGTTGGTCACACCAAGCTCATTGAGTCTTAGCTGCGGATTACGTTCGATTTTTTTTTTCTTCTTTGGGTACTTTGCTGCAACTTGCCGGAGTTTCAAATCTGCAATTGTTTTGGTAGAATGTTTTTAACTTTTTAGTGCACCGAAACCTTAATTTGAGCTGAACGATTGACTTTGGAAAAGAAAATTTATCAGGGCCTAATCATGGACACACTGGGAACGGGCCGAACTGATCCAATCGTATTCCTAGATGGGTCCAAGACCATGTGGGCTAGTTCCCAGTTCCACACACTGGGAACCACTAGGAACCAGCCCATGTTGACCCACGCACCCGGAGCTATACACACATACATGTATATACATTATATCCATATATATTATAGATGCACATACGTACGTACGTACGTACATATGAATGTATGTTACAAAACTTAAAACCTTAATTACTAACTATCCATTTTTCAAATGTCACTCTCACTAAAAACAGAAATCTCTCTCTCTCTCTTTCGATGCTCATTCTCAATCTCTTAGTCACGCCTCTCGCAGCCTCATTCATGACGCTTGTTGCTTATTGCTCACTCTCAATCTCTCTTTCATTGAACATTTGAAGTAAACAACGATTTTTCAGATACTATTTCGTTTCTCTCTCCTTAAAGCTCTTGCCTTTATGGGTTTTTGTCTTTTGTTGCGTGTCTGAGTTTTTTTCTTATTCATTCTTCAGTTTGGTTAGTCACATTAAGCTCATTTGGTCCTAGCTATGGTTTAGGTTTTCAGTAGGGGTGAGCATGGTTTCAAAATATAATCGGGAACTCAAGAATCAAACCGCCAATTCCCGGTCCAGTTTCAAGTTCTGATGAGTTAGGATCCACTTTCCAATTTTATATTTCTAAGAACGGTAGGTTTCGATTTCGGTTCCTGATTCCCAGTGGAACCGAATCAGAATCGGGACTGGAAACTTTAGTGGTGTCATTAATGAGGAACAACCCTGTTGGGACGTAAGGATTCCAACCATGAGGGCTCCTCGTCATTTTTTTTTTCTCGCTCTCTCTCTCTACTGTCCTCCTCCTCCTTTTAGCCATCGCTGCTCAAGTTCGAGCGAGACATTTTCTACTTGCAGGTAGCCCTTCAGACTCTGTCCATTTCGATTTCGTTACAACTTGATTTTCCACTTGCCACACAGTTCACGTTTCATATTCTTGGACGATGCTGTCATTTTCGCTGGAGTCCTTTTCATGTATATTGTATGAGAAGATGACAGTCTAGCTAACTATCTGGTCATTTCAATTGGTATTAGCATAAGAGTTTTTGCTGCGGGCAGTTTTTCGGCACCAAAAAAAAATCATCTTTCATATGCGAATGACAAGAAAGAAGATCAAAAGCTGGCTCAGCTGCTGGTGAACCGGTTCTGATTTCGAAGGAATATCCTGATTTTCACTGGAAAAACTCATTACTTTTAGGAGATTAGAGATAGATATTGAAAGATGAGATACCTTCATTTTTGTCGTTGGCCCCACTGTTATTTTGCTTAACTAAATATGAGGGAAAAGAAAAGAACAAATTGAAATTGGCAAGTTCTTGGGTACCCCGAAAGTGGACCGTGGATGGACCTTGCAACCTGTGGCATTTTAGTTTCCAAGGTATGCATAATACGTTTTAGGTTCCAAAAAATGAGAAACAATGTTCTAGGGAGATGGTTTCCGATTCCACTCAGAACCTATAAGGAACCTGGAGCCGCCCATTCCTAGTTTGGGGTTTTATTTTTTACTTCTTTGGGTACTTCGTTATAACTTGTAGGAGTTTCAGATCCGTGACTATTCATGGTTTAATGTTTTGAACTTTTTAAGGGCATGAAAACCTTAATTGGTATTGAACTATTGACTTTAGAAAAAAAAAATTTATCGAGGCCAATCCCTAGTCAGTCCTACACGAGAACAGACCGAACCGATCTAGTCCGGTTCCTAGGTTCGTCTAAGACCAGGTGGGCCGGTTCCCAGTAACACAAACTAGGAGCCAACCCACCCTAGAACTAATCAACCCTAATGCCATTCGTGTGACTTTATCTTTCGCTTTGTTTTAAGTTCCGCTTTGATTCCCTATAAAATCACTATAAGGCATTTTTTTTTTCGTTGATCCAATATTACAATATGATTTAGAAATCTACACCAATTTTGTTTCAAGTATTCCTTGCACAATCATGACGAGGAAAGAGATTAGAATATTTCTTTGTTTGATAGGTTCTATGTAGTATTGAAATAAAAAATCCTAGAATATGTCTAGAATTATCTTTTTTGGGGATAGGACACTACATGTGTCATAACTTTCATATGGCGCTCACTTGAGTGACATAACTTTTTCTTCAATCACTTGAAGGTCATAGCATCTGTACAATTCTCACTCAAGTATGATAACTTCTTTTCCGTTCACTTCGGTGACATAAAACTTTTTAATGGATCATTTGAGTACTACAACTTTTTAAAAAATATTCACCACCATTACTATGCCACGTTCGATTTTCGGCAACTAGGTGAACATTTTGAAAACAAATGTTGGCACTTAAGTGACCAATTGACAGTTATAACACTCAAGTAAATATTTTTTAGGAATTAAAACACTTAAGTGGTCGAAAGAAAATTTATAGCATTTGTGTTGTACTAATCATATCTTATTTTTATAGCTATTTGATGCAATGCACCAATTACTGTCTAGTCATGACAAAACTAGAGTACATTCTACAGCTAAAACTCCTTTGGAAACCACATATCAAAATCAAAAAATTACAATGTATCTAGACAATTTATTATTAGGATTTTAATCTACATCTTGACTCGAGATTAAGATTATTAAATCAAGATCAATCCTTTGAGGCTACTTTTAGTAGTCAAAAGTCAAATATAAGAGGAATATAACCCGAATAAAAATATCTTATGTAATGATGGGACAAATGTGAATAGGATTTCTTATTTTCAATAGTATAAAAGATATTTTCTTTAATACTAATAACCTATCCTCTTTTTCTCTTTCTCTGTAGCTCCAATGCATGTTGAAGCTTCAACACTCCTCCATAAATTTCACATCGAAGCTTAACAAAAGTGACGAGAGTCAAAGCTCATTATCCTCGTTAGCTCTCTAGTTTATGTCAAAACTTCCCAAAAGCAACAAAAAATCAAAGCTCCTTCTCCTTTGTAGCTCTCTGTTTCATGTTGAAACTTCATGAAAGCAGTGAGAGAGTCAAAGTACTATAGTTTTGTAAATCGCAAAGGTGAGTGATTGTTCTCTCTCATTCTTGCTAGATCTAGTTGTAACATCATGAATTTCAAATGTTTAAAAGTTGAAATAAGTTGGATTTTGGAATTATGATATAAATATTGAATATCACCTCAAAAGGCGTGAATTGATAGCTTAGCATTGGAATGCTTAGAAAAAAGGGGGCAAGATTGAAAATTGTCATCTTGCCCCCGACTTGACCTAGAATGTATGGCTAGAGGGTGTTAGTAATTTCAACGATGCTAGAAAAATTGTTCGATGGCATTCCGAGTTATTTTCCAATCGCGATTAAGCCAAATCAGCACCAATTAAACCTCAATCGGTCTTGAAATTTCACGAATTTTAAAAAATGTCTCATCGATCATCTTTTTGATCAATTTGACTAGTTTGATCGAAATTATTGGTGCCCAGAACGTTATCAGTTCGAAAATTCACTGATAGTCCAAAAATCAGTCCATTCGTTCAGCTTTATGTTGCTTTTGCTAAATAGTTACCAATGATAATTATCCTCAAGATATTTATTAGTTAACCACTCTCTCTCCTCCATAATTGCCACCAGATTCTCTCTCATCTCTCTAAATTTTAGATTTTCTCTCTTTCTCTCTACTGGCTCCAAATTTCTGCTGCCAACTTCACCTGGCCGCTGATGGAAATCCAACCATTGTATTTTTGTGATTTTTGGATGTGTTGTAGTTATATTCGAGATAAGTTCACAGAACTTTGAATCACTTCGATCCGAAATTGTTTGGCCTTTCAAATCTGCTTTTCCGTTTCAGTCGATGAATTAGTTTTATGTTACCCGAATTTAACATTTAGCTCATATTGATATATGTTAATCCCAGCGACCCCTAAAACTTATTTTCATGTGAAAATATTAATTTTAAGCTTGTGAACCACCCCGTTCAGCCCTTGATTAGCCCCGGTTTGGATTAAATCCACCAAAATCCGTCGTGCTTTGTTAGTCACCACCATGCACCGCTGCTTCCATCGCTTTCTCAACTTTGTGTTAGCCTTGATTAGGTAAGTTAAACTTCTATGTCTCGATTAGAATATTGTATATGTCATGGATTAGCTCTAGAGTCCGATTCGAGGTAAATCGAGTTAAAAAAAATCGCCAGAGTTAGCATATTTGTGCAAATCAATTTTGTGACAAGGCTGTGATATGTTATTTGGGCTTGGTATGTTCTTATATTGGCTGAATATATGCTGTTGGTGGTGGTTGATGTGGGTCCCATGAGGTTCAAGTACTGAAAAATAAATTTTCAGGATGTTTAGAGCAAAAAGGGCCAAATAGTATTTTGAAATCACTGTTCACGACTCTAAAATACTGTTCACATGATGTCCATTTGTATTTAGGGTCAACTATTGAGATATCGTGGGCCCAAAATACATATTTTAGTGCAAAAAGAGCATGGACCTAATGCGTATGATATACTGGCCGAACCTGATGCGTTTAACACGGGTCGAGTTGGCTAGAGAGCCGAGACTGAAATTTGTGCATGTAATGTGTACGCATTTGCATTGTTGATCTCTATGTAGATGTGAATTATTGGAGTACCTGATTATTTCGACGATGAGTCATTTCTCATTTGCCCTTGTTTCTGTTTTTGTGACCCGAGCATCTAGGAAAGCATCTTAGAGTTGGATCTAAAGGTATGTAATATTCTAAGCGAGATTAGGGGTGAGCTTACTAAGATATATTCTCATGGTGATTTCCCCTACCTTTCAGATCCTAGGACATAAGCATGATAGAGATACCACAAGATTTGATATCCAGGTGGCAGACTATCCAGTTAGCAAGGACAATTGATGTTGAATCGATGGTTGCTAATGAATATGGTCGCCTTGGGTTGTTTGTTGTTGTTAATTTTTGTAAAGCTGATATTCATGTGTAATATGTAGCTGAGATTATGTATATATATGAGGTGTTATAGTTGCACTAGTCCTTACTCATTCATTTTCAATAGCACTATAGATCTCAATGCCTAGGACAGCATGAATGCAATAATAGATCAATAACACTACTCACAAGCAGAATGTCGTCCACATAGAGAACGAGAAAAATATATTTTCTCCCATTGACCTTGCAATATATATATTGATCCACTTTATTTTCAATAAAATCAAATGAAGTGACAACACTATAAAACTTCAAATATCGTTGTCTGGATGCTTACTTGAGACCATAGATTGATTTTTTTAGTCTGCACACAAGGTCACTTGAATTATTAACTTCAAACCCTTCAGATTGAGTCATATAAATTTCCTCTTCGAGATCTCCATTCAGAAGATAGTTTTGACATCAATTTGGTGTAACTCCATGTCAAAATGAGCTACTAGTACCATGATTACTCTAAAGGAATCCTTCATAATCCACTCCTTCTCTTTGAGTGAAACCTTTACCTACTTGTCTTGCTTTAAACTTTTCTACCTTTCCTTTGGAGTCCTTTTTCGTTTTATATACCCACTTGCAGCCGATTGCTCTATGACCATCAGGCAACTTAACAAGTTCCCGAGCACCATTATGTCTCATAGATTGCATCTCATCTTTCATCGCATTCAACCACAAGTCTGATTAAACACAGAAAATAGCATCCTTATAAGTAACTGGATCAGCTACACAACCTATATCATAATCATATTTTCCCAGATAGACTCTATAGTCCAGTGGGATAGCTAATTGTCTTTGTCTAACAGACTTCTTAGTGGAACTTTCTCAGCTTAATCCTACGGCTGTGGGGCTTGATTTACTTCATCATGAACAATTTCAACCAAAGCATCTTGAAGCCCAACAGCCACAGTTTCTGGTATGGGAGGCTCCATAGTTATCTGTATTGGTAGAGAAAACAACATAGTAGTACCCGCCATACTATCACTTTCAATAGTCTCTAAACAAGTATTTTTTTCGGCCACGTCGTTTTTTAGAAACTCTATTGTTTATGATTCCACAATTTTTTGGCCTCCATTGGAATTGTAAAATCGATATCCCTCGGAATGGTCTGGATAGAACACAAGGTAGCACCTTGTGGTCTTGGGATCCAACTTATTTAAGATTGGGTTATACAACTTCACTTCTGTGAGAGAACCCTAGACTTTCAGATGATTTAGGCTGGGTTTACACCCAGTCCATTACTCAAAAGGAGTTAGTGGAGCAATCTTAGTGAGAACTCGATTCAATACATAAAGGGTTGTCTTCAAAGCTTCACCCCATAAAAATTTAGGCAGGTTGGTCCTACTTATCATATTCCTCATCATGTCCATTAAGGAGCGATTGCACCTTTCAGCTATACCATTTTGTTTAGGACTCCCAGGCATAGTAAATTAAGCTATTATCCCAGAATTCTCTAAGTATTTGGCAAATGGCCTTTTAAGCTGTTCAGCATCACCATGTCTGCCATAATATTTACCACCTCAGTCAGATCTGACAATCTTTATGACTTTTTCCAACTGTTTCTCTACCTCAGTCCGAAATATCTTGAATTTATCAAAAGACTCAAATTTTTTTTAATCAAGAATAGATAACCATATCGAGAATAGTCATCAATAAAAGTGATGAAATAATTTCTACATAATGTTAGTGTATGGGGTCCACTTATATCAGTGTGTATAACCTCTAACAGGTTAGAAGTTCGGACTGCAGGCTTCTTCTTTATTTAGGTCATCTTGTTTCTACAACAGTCTACACAAGTTTCTAGTTTATCTTTAAGAGCAGGTAGAATATCGGCCTTTACAGGCCTTTCTACTCTTTCCCTGAAAATGTTATTAAGAAATTTATGCCCCAATGTTCAAGACTGCTCTTTAGGTAGAGTCCTTTTAGAGACAACTTTCTCAGCTATACAAGTTACGTATATATCGTTGGGAGTTAAACACAATTTGTACAAGTCATTGGACATATTGCAGTACCCAACCTTATTTGAATTAAAAAATAAAAACTACACTGTTCTTTATTTCCAAAGATTAACTACACATGTCCAAACATGATATAAAAACTAAGTTCCGTCTAAAGGAAGGTACATAGAAAGTATTTCTCAACATCAAATTGAAATCAGATTCTAAAATCAAAATGACATCTCTCACAAACTCAACGTCAGCCTTGTTGTTATCTCCCACAATGAGCTTTGATTCATCTTGATTTAGCATCCTTTGATTGATGAACCCTTGTAAGTTGAACGCAACGTGGTTAGTTACACCACTGTCTAACCACCATGAATTGGATGAGGTTTCAGATAGGTTGGATTCACAAATTAGTGCCAGAGAATCATTATCTATATGCTTAAGCTTAGATAACCTGTTCTTATATTTGCAACAATCCTTCTTCATGTGACCTCTCTTCTTATAAAAGAAACAACGGTCACTATCATTCTTAAAAGATGCCTTCTTTCGACCCAAGTTATCAGATGGACCAGAGGTGGGGTAAATTCCTTTATAAGTACGAGATCTAGGCCCCTTGCATTTCTTACTATTAGAACTAGATGCAATTATGGCATAGTGCCCTCCATGCCATTTCAATTTATCTTCTTCCGTTACTACCTTGGATATCAAATCATTTATGACCAAGTTTCATTCTGTGTATGGAAACTAGTCTTGATCATCCCAAATTAAGGGGAAAGGGTGTTAAGGGCTTGATGAACCATAATATCATCAGGGATTATTATGCCTAAGACTTTCAGTTTTGTCTGCAAATCCAGCATTCTCGTGATATAATCCCTAACACCTCCTATACCCGTATATTTTATATTAAAAAGTACCTAAACAAGTGTCACAACCTCAGTATTTGATGATACTCGATATCTTGCTTCTAGGGCTTCCAACATTTCCTTGGCGGTGCATTCAATTGGTAGGCTACTCTTTAAATGTTCATGTATGGATCGCTTTATTAACAGCAAGCAGATCCTATTGCTCTTTTCCCATGCGACAAAATGCGCCATCTCAAGCATCGTGCTGGTCTTTATGAGGTCAGTAAGTTATCCTCATAAAGAGCGACATGAACATTAGCTAATTCCATTGCAAATAGAAAATCCTCCTTTCATTTCTTGAAGTTTGAACCATTTAGGATCTCTATGGTAATAGAGTTGCCATTCACAGAAAATGCAACTGGAAAGACAAGCAATGCTTGCTATCAGTATCATGTGAGCACTTTGTAACTTTAAATACTTAAAAGTACATATCTCAAAGAGTCACATGCATCATCACATAATCACCTTTAAGCAGAATATGTGACATGCAATTGCAAACTCTCTACATGATAACAACCATGGGAATATGTTCCAATTTTTGTGAATCACCACCATTGGATATGTGAAATACTAGAATTAATCACCTCCCAGTCATATGTTGTTCATGCATCCCTCCATGAACTAACAGATAATTACCTCCTTTGATAGTATAATTATGTATCATAACAAGAAACATCCCACCACAATGCGAGACTGATATTTTTCAAATTTAACTGAGTGTGCCACTTTGGTGGGTGCAGTTCAATCGAATCTTTGAAACTCTCTTACACCAAGGATATAAATTTTGTGCCCGACATTCACCATATGATATGATTTTAAATTTGAAGACATGGACAATTGTCATTAAAACCACAAATAGTGCTAATAGTATTGCTTCATGCATGTCAAAATTCCATTCTTTGTTTGCCGTCTGGCATAGAGTAAGTCTTGAAGAAATCCTCAAGCTTTTGTACTTGCTCCTCGGTATGGCGGTGGTAACGCTTCCTTTGACCCTTACTATTGTTGTCCTTATCTTTACTGAGATCTTGGACGTCGTCGGTGGAAGGGCCAAGCTCCATGGGCTCGATCCCAAACATGGCTTCAATCTCTTCCTCTCCATTATTCAACAAGTAACGATAGCTCTTGAGAGTATTGGGTTGAGACATCTTCGATTTGGTTGATGACTTCTCAAGGTTTGCTGCTCTTTCTTATGTTTTCAACCTCTCTGGATTTTTTCTGAGCGATTGCGTATGCCTTAAGGCCCTCTTCCGAGCATGGCGTCTCTTTTTAAAATTAGGCGTGGGTTTAGCAACTGTATTGCTTTTCCCGAGAGTTCGGCCTTTCTCGATCCTCTTTTCTTATCGTGTCTCCCGTCTCCCTCTCGGCTCGTCTCCTTCCATCTTTTCGTGGTAGGGGGCCCATATCGTTATCTCCACCGTCGGTTTTGCTGGTGAGTCCCTCGATAAAGATGAACAGTCTCTTTTTTCTATAAAAAATTTCTTTGTCTCCCACTCGGCTCATTTTTTCTTTCTCTCTTTTTCAAAGTGGTGGCGCCCCATCCAACTTTTCCGTAGAGACGTTGGATTTGCTTGGCTCGAGATTGCAGACGAGCAGCGAATTCGAGCCGACAAGGGTGATACCGATGCGGAACGGCAGATAGGAAGGTTTGACTAGTTGATACGAAATCAATATTTACTTCAAAACATATTACCATCTTCGCACTCCGCTAGTCTGCCCTAACTCTCTGCTCCAATACTCTCGCGTTTCCTTCGTCTGTCTTGATTTTCCCCTCGATAATGGCTAATCTTCCTACACACATCTTCCCGGATGACGTTATGTTCAAATAGGAGAGGCTCTATCATCTTCTTGGCAGAGGTTATATTTACATAGCCCATCATCCGAGTGTCGAAGCTGAGATTCTTATTTTGTTAGGGGAGGTAAACGCTTCCTCGATCAAAGGCACCAACTTGGAGAGGGAATACAGGGCGTTCCCACACGTCTTTATCAACTTTCTGGAGGTTTACCGGAACACCTAGGAGACGGTCACTTTAACCCGTGTCGTGAAGGCCCTCTACCAGGATCGATCTGAATGCTTTGAGTTTGCAGAACGCTCGGTTACTCGATATAAGAAGGCCTTCAAGTCTGCTGATGAGCGGGTCTCGCTGTTGATTCATGAGAGGGAGAAGTTGGTGGAGCGCCTAGCTTTGAATCAAACTTATTTTGAGCATGACCTGAGGGACGTTATGATGAAGTTTAGATGTGAGTGGTTAGAGGAGAGGCTCGACGATCTAACATCGGATATAGCTTTCGAGAGGGACCTGATCGACAACTTAAAACTCGACGTTGAACGCCATGAGATGAATGCAGCTAGGTACAAGGAGAAATGTACCCGCCTGTTCTTCAAGCTTGCAGATCTCGACTCCCAGATTGCTCAGTGTAGGCAGAGCATTAATTTTATGGAGAGCCAGTTGAACTCTTTTGTGATGCTTATTAGGGCTCAGTTTGGCTTTACTTTTCCTCCCCAGTGAGTGGTTGTAATACTCCTTGATGAATGAAAAGAAAGAAAAGCTTTATATCTCTGTGCTTTAATCTTTTTGCCATATCTTCTTCCGTATAGCAAAATAGAACAGTTTAAAGCCCTGGAGGCGCCGAGGATTAACATTTCTCTTGATATTAGCCGCTTAGGACGATAATACCGAGAACGTTGAATAAACTTTTGACAGCGGGCTCCACTAGCCACATTGAGGCCCGCGAGCTAGTCAAATGAATTATTACAGATATGACCATTCAATTAGTGCACCAATAAATAAACCAGGCCACCTGTTGCGTGCCCCACTTTACTCATGCCTATCTCTTTCGGCACCCACATGCGTGTATCGATTGTCTATAGCGTTGGGATAAATGCTTATGGACCACGCTCAATAATAACTCTTCGATCCTCCAAAATTCTCCAGGTGGTTCGAATCCAAGAAAGTTTAAAAGGCGGGCCTTTAATGGATTTAACCAGAAAGACGTTGCGGGGTTGGATTAACGTACTTGCTACATAGATTCTGATTAGAAAATCTATGCTTTTCAAAAATATAGGAACCTTTAAACACATTAAAAATGCCCCCATTCTTGATCCGGATACATTCACTACCCCCATCAAAATACATGGCTCATACGTGCTAACTGATTAACACGAATCTGTCTATGGGACTTTTTCGCTTGCCCCCAAGATTATTAATAGCGGCGTTGGCCATTTTCTATCCTTTCGCATTCTTCAAGGTCATTCCTGACATGCCATCATCAACGAGCCAAATTTTGCTTCCGCCTGGGATACCTATGATTCCTTGCAAAAGTAGAGGAAACAATTAGTATGTGATCCAAGAGAAGTCGGTCCATGACTTCTAGATTAGTCCCATTTTATTTTTTATTTTTATGAGAAATTAGATAAAATTTTCTTAGAAAAACATGGGTGAATTCCTTCAGAAAAAATCTCCTTGCAGATTTTATAACTTAGGGAAAAAGTGTGACAAATTCCTTTGATATTTACTAAATTTCTCAAAAGAATTTTCTTTTTTATCAGAATGAAATTTTAGGGTAAATTTGTTGAGAAAATCTGACTTGAAACAAGAAAGATGTGACAACAATTCTTTATTAGACAATAAGATTCCCTGAAGGGATTTTTCATATTCATGTTTTTTTCAAATATGGGATACTAATTTGATTTTTATTTTCTTTTGAAAAATGGCTATAATGTTAAGTTCGAAATTAACCGACACCTAACATGGACCGACCAAAGATAAATACAAGATGAAGTCAGAAAACTTACTTTTACCTTGAAAAATACCATGTAGATCACATAGACATGCACATGAATCGTGAGTTTAAATCTTATCCTATCTACCCTAAAGGCTCACAAATTGAAGCAAACGACTTACGGCAATGCGAAAATCTCGCGCACATAATCAAGATTAGCCGTGATCCCATGACGTAATCAGGATTAACCGGGCCTTCCCACTTCGGCTGCTCGAGTCAAAAATTATAACCCTCACTTCAGTAATCTTACCATGCCTGAGGCCTAACTTTTAAAACTCATTTTTGAATAGTGGTTTAGGATTGAATCTGGACTAACTTTCGACGTAATCTTACGCCGAATGCTAGAACCAAATCACAATACCATCCTAAAACTAGTGGCCCAGGTTCGGCCACAGGACGTGTGTAATGTAGTGCTAAAACAATTAAACATGCACAATGGTTAAATACAAACACCACTTCAATGTTTCAGAAATTAAATAATAATTCTCACACGCCAAACCTACAAAATAAAGGGTTAGTCAAACACTCCACCCCTTATAACTCCTTTCCTGCAAGGCCATTTAACACCTAAAGATTAGAATTCACCCAATTCAGACCAAATGAGTTTTTATGAAATTTTCTGGCCTAAGTCCTCTAAGTTCTTAAATTTTCAAAGATTAAGAACACGCCCCAGTGGAGTGTTGACACCTGATTTTTAATCATTTTTTCTATTGCTAAAGTAATAAAAAATCCATAAAAATTCATAAAATTGAAAAATCAACTTTGGAGACCTTAGCCAAGCCTAGGGAACCAATTTTGAACAAAAAATAAAATTTCATATTATATATATATTTTTAATTTTTTTAAAAAAAATACAAAAATACTTGAAAATTTTGGAAAAATAACATTTGAGGCCAAAAAAATACACAAAGATAGTTAATATTTTTATTTTAAATCTATTTTCATATTGGCCATCGCAAATTCAGAAAAATCCAATTCGAGTCACGTGTTCCTTCACGAGTATAATCTTGAATCGGGCCTAAAAAAATTTAATTTGAGTCAACTTATTTTTAATTTTCACTTTTTATGAGTTGTGACATTGTCTTCTAATATTTTAAATTTTCATCTTGGCCCAATTATACCCAGAATGACTTAATTTTGCAAAAGGGCTTTAATTAAATTCTGCATTATTTTCAACGGCAAGAAATGAGCTTAAATTTGACATGTGGTGAATTTTGGTGTGTCAAAAATTGTGAGGAGATTTGGACTTAAAGAAATATATTTTTTCAGGGACTAAATTGTAAATACTTAAAATTCAAGGACTAGAGTGCAAATACTTAACTCTTGAAGGATTATTTTACAAATAACAAAAAGAAGAGTTAGTGGATAAATTAGAATAGAGAAGGGAAGATGGAGAAGAGGAGATGAAGAAGAGAAGTTGGAGAAGAATAGATGGAGAAAATAAGATAAGAATAGAGAAGGGAAGATAGAGATGAAGAAGAGTTAGTAGAGAAATTAGAATGGAAGATAAGAATAGAGAAGGGAAGATGGAGATGAAGAAGAGTTAGTGGAGAAATTAGAATGGGAGATAAATATGGAGAAGGGAAGATGAAGATGAAGAAGAGTTAGTGGAGAGATTAGAATGTGAGATAGAGATAGAGAATGGAAGATGAAAATGAAGAAGAGTTAGTGGAGAAATTAGAATGGGAGATAGAGTTAGTGGAAAAATTAGAATGGGAGATAGATGAGTAGATTATAAAAGGAGGATGAAGTGAGCTTGAGAGGGGATTTTTGAGAGAGAAAATTTGAAGTGTTTGGGAGAATTTTTTGGAGAGAAAATTTTGGATGTTTGAGAGAGTTTTGGGAGATTGAAGAAAATTTTGAGAGAAAGAAAATACCAAAAGAGAGAGAATTTTGAAGATGATGGGAGTTTAAAGCTAGGGGTTATCATCACAAATTCCTTCATCGATCAATATAAATCAAGAGTTCATCCTCGTCAACGAGCAAACAAATTCAAGCTAAGTGTTTTTATTTATTCATTTATTTATGGTTTTACTCGCAAATTAGCACAAATTGTATACACTTTCTCCATCTCCTTTTTCTTCCATATTTTATGTCAGGAGAAGGATATCTTTACGTCAACAGCAAAAATCTCGTCGAGATGCAAAAATCGGCCCAGACAAGCTCCTAAGCTGTCCACCGATTTCTCAACTGATCTGTGACTAAAAGTCCCTCTTAATTCAAAAGAAACTCTCTATATTGGGAACATAGAGAGCGAAAATCAATTATAGAAATCCCTCCCAAAAAAATGGGAGATAAGTACTCTTTCTACTCTTCTGGTTTTAGGTGCAGATTAGCACATATTTTGTATACTAACACTTCACTCTATTTTATGTCAGGAAGCCGCAGCTCTATATCAATGGTCAATCCTATGGAAGCACAAAATCGGCTTGGAGGAGTCCTCAAGCGCGCACAAATTTCAAATTGTTGAATCAATTCGTTGTATTTCATTTTAAAAAATTCATACCCCAAAATGGAGAGGACAAAGTCCATCCGCAATTTAAATACCTGCACCATAAATCCCAAAGGGAAGAGCCAAGCCAATGCTTAGCCTCCCATTGGAGGTTTTTACTTATAGTAATTAAATACCTGCAACTTAAATACCTGCACCTTAAATCCCAAAGGGAAGAGCCAAGCCAATGCTTAGCCTCCCATTGGAGGTTTTTACTTACAGTAGTTAAATACCTGCACCTTAAATCCCAAAGGGAAGAGCCAAGCCAATGCTTAGCCTCCCATTGGAGGTTTTTACTTACAGTAGTTAAATACCTGCAACTTAAATACCTGTACCTTAAATCCCAAAGGGAAGAGCCAAGCCAATGCTTAGCCTCCCATTGGAGGTTTTTACTTACAGTAGTTAAATACCTGCAACTTAAATACCTGTACCTTAAATCCCAAAGGGAAGAGCCAAGCCAATGCTTAGCCTCCCATTGGAGGTTTTTACTTACAGTAGTTTAAATACTTGCAACTTAAATACATGTACCTTAAATCCCAAAGGGAAGAGCCAAGCCAATGCTAGGCCTCCCATTGGAGGTGTTTATTCACTGTCATGTACTTCCTATAATTTAATTTTTGAATCATCAGACCCAAAAGATGAGTAGGTCGTAATACTGCACAGAAGTCGTTAACACACTCCCTCTTTCGGCTTCAGGGAATCTTTAACACTTAAAAAAATATAACAAATAAAAATATATACCATCCATGCATCCTATTTAAAAAGTGAAAACACAAAAGAGAATACCCTACTAGAGCTTTAGGAATAAACCAAGCCTGAGTTGCCGAATTAGGATATCCATGAAATTAAGGTACCGAAAGGGCATTAGTTTTAATTAACTAGTGTAACCAAGTCCCCGAGCTCATAATCTCTGGTTCGCAGGAATAAATTAGTTCTCCCGCTAATTTATTTAGGTTTCTAATCGACCTACCAAGAACGATTAGTGGCGACTCCAAATTTCAAAATCATTTAAACAAAAACCAAAGTTGCGATTCGGTAGGGCTTGGGAGGGTCCGCATTAGGTTAGTCAAATCTAATTAACCTAATAATCCGTTAACCCCTAGAATTAATAAAAATATTTTTAGAGGGTCGCGACACGGAGTTGCCAAGCTGTCGCGACCCTAAGAATTTTTTTCAATCGGATTAACAGATTATAAGGTTTATTAGATGAATTAACCTAATACGGACTCTCCCAAGTCCTACCAAATCGCAACTTTAGTTTTTGTTCAAATGGTTTTAAAATTTGGAGTCGCCACTAATCATTTTTGGTAGGTTGATTAGAAACCTAAGTAAATTAGTAGGAGGACTAAATTACTTCTACGAATAAGAGATTATGAGTTCGAGGACTTGGTTACACTAGTTAATTAAAACTAATGCCCTTTCAGTACCTTAATTTCATGGATATCCTAATTTGGCAATTCAAGCTTGGTTTATTCCTAAGACTCTAGTGGGGTGTTCTATTTTCATATTTTCACTTTTTAGATAAGATGCATGGGTGGTATTTTTTTTATTTTCAAAGTGTTAAAAATTCCCTGAAGCCGAAAGAGGGAGTATGTTAACGACTTCTGTGCAGTGTTACAGTCTACTCATTTTGGGGTCTGGTGATTCAAAAATTAAATGGTAGGAAGTCAATGACAGTAAATAAAGCCCTTCAATGGATGGCCCAGCCTCGGCTTGGCTCTCCCCTTTGGAGTTTAATGGTGCAAGAATTAAATTGCGGGAATTTAAATAATGGTAAGTAAAAACCTCCAATGGGCGGCCTAGCATTGATTTGGCTCTTCCCTTTGGGGTTTGATGGTGCAGGAATTTAAATTGCAGTAAGTAAAAACCTCCAATGGGCAGCCTAGCATTGGCTTGGCTCTTCCCTTTGGGGTTTAATAGTGCATGAATTTAAATTGTAGGAAATAAACGACCTCTAGTGCATGCGATTTGCCTCTCCATTATGAGGTTTTAGTTCTTTAAAATAAAATACAACAAATTGTTTCAACAATTTGAACTAAAACCCGTTGACGGGTCGGCTGCAAATTTGATGGGCACCTTGGAATTTTTTTGGGCCCACTTTGTACCTCCATGGAATTTATCGTTGATACGGAGTTGTCCCTTTTTTTTTTTACCTGCCATAAAATATGAGAAAAAGGGAGATGGAGAAAGTGTATATAATTTGTGCTAATTTGAGACTAAAACCACAAATAAATGAATAAATAAAAACACTTAGCTCGAATTTGCTTATTCGTCGACGAGGATGAACTCTTGATTTATGTTGATCGATGAAGGAATTGGTGATGATAACTCCTAACTTTAAACTCCTACCATCTTCAAAATTTTCTCTCTTTTTGATATTTTCTTTTTCTCCAATTTTTCTTCAATATCCTAAAACCCTCTCAAACATCCAAAATTTTCTCTCCAAAAAATCCTCTCTCAAGCTCACTTATTCCTCCTTTTATAACCCACTCATTTATCTCCCATTCTAATTTCTCCACTAACTCTTATTCATTTTCATCTTCCCCTCTCCATCTCTATCTCACATTCTAATCTTTCCACTAACTCTTCTTCATCTTCATCTTCCCTTCTTCATATTTATCTCCCATTCTAATTTCTCCAATAACTCTTCTTCATCTCCATCTTCCCTTCTCTATTCTTATCTTATTTTCTCCATTCATTCTTCTTCATCTTCTCTTCTTCATCTTCCCTTCTCTATTCTTATCTTATTCTTCTCCATCTTCTCTTCCCCATCTCCTCTTCTCCATCTTCCCTTCTCTATTCTAATTTTTCCACTAACTCTTTTTTTTGTTATTTGCAAAATAATCCTTCAAGAATTAGGTATTTGCACTCTAGTCCCTGAATTTTAAGTATTTACAATTTAGTCCATGAAAAAATATCTCTTTAAGTCTAAATCTCCTCACAATTTTTGACACACCCCCCCTATACTTAGTCAAAATTCACCGCAAGTTAAATTTAAGCTCATTTCTTACCGCTGAAAATAATGCATAATTTAATTAAAGCCCTTTTGCAAAATTCAGTCATTCTGGGTATAATTGGGCCAAAATAAAAATTTGAAATATTAGATAACAATGTCACAACTAAAAGTGAAAAAATGAAAATAAATTGACTCAAATTGAATTTTTTAGGCCCGATTCAAGATTATGCTCGTGAAGGAATACACGACCCCGAATTGGATTTTTTTAATTTGTGATGGCCAACATTAAAAGGGATTTAAAATAAAAATATTGACAATTTTATTTATTTTGGTGGCCTCAAATGTTATTATTTATTAAATATTCTCCTAATTTCTAAAATATATATAAAATACAAAAATATGAAAAATTATTTTTTGTTCAAAATTGGTTTCCTAGGCTTGGTCAAGGTCCCCAAAATTGATTTTTCAATTTTATGAATTTTTATGGATTTTTTTAATTAATTTTAAAAGAGAAAAGATGATTAAAAATTATGTGTCAACAGCCGCCAGAAGCAACAGTGCGTAGGGCGCACTCGTTGCACGTGCCAGGCACGTGCGACACCAACAGCCAATAGTTTAATCGTCACTGTTAACGGTCAACGGTCAATCGTTAATTGTGAACGGTCAACGGTTGACCTAGTCAAGGGGTCAACAAGTTGGCTGACCTGGTCAAATCGAGTCAGGTCGAGCCGGTCAACAAGTCAACGGGTCATGTTGACCCAGTTAAAGGTGGCAGGAAGACATCATCACTGACGTTATCTACCACACGGCGGCCACCCAATGGCGATGCCATGTGGCATGCCCTGGTGAGGCGGCGCTGCCCTAGGTGACGTATTTACTGAAGTCACCTAAGGCAGTTACTGGGGCAGTTGGCACGTGGCTCCTATGCACCATCGCGACAGAGCTTTGGATGGTGCGTGGAGCCACATGCAGCGTCCCCTAGTGGCATGCGACCTCTCATTTTGATCGTCTCGATGAGACGATCTCAAATATACTTTCAAAATGAAATTTCAACATACCAAAGTTCACGAAATCAGGTAAAACTAGAACATGCTAAATGCGAGTTACGGCGGCTCTGATATCAGCTGTTGGCCATCCGTCATCACCTATGACTCTCTAAGATCACCATAGTCGGGTTCTAACAACTAAATAGCCAAGAAAATGAATTTGCATACCTGATTTCAAATCCATCATCGTTTTGCGTGAAAATTTGATGGTACGGGCTTGGAACACTTCCTCTCTATGACCTCGGGCCCGTTTGGCATCAATGAGACCACCAAACCTCGCCTTTCTCTTTCTCAAGCCTTTTATGGAGGAGGTGGATGTGAGAATGGAAAAAAAGTGAGGCTAGAGAGGGAGGTCCTAGTCTATTTATAGACTTCTGACTATGTGCTCCCATCACAGGCCGGGCCAGACTCGACCCACACTAACTAGACACATATTCGACCCATTAAGAAATCTTTAAATCCATTCTTTATTAAACCAATTTTGTAAATGGTAAATTAATTCCGTAAAACAGTGAATTATAATTTCAATTAAGGAAAACCCACGTTAGGAAAATTCTAAAATACAACTTTGTCCTGTGTAACCAATTTTAACGACATCATTGGCAACGGTTTGGATGTGCAAAAACTGTTCACAACTCATGCACTTCATCAACCGATGTGTCCACCAGCACATGAGGTTATCAGGAAAAAAAAACTAACTCTTACTCTGCTCTGTCAACTGTGGACCTTGTTTCTCCATCAGTTGTCATAGATGGATCAGCCCATGATGGCTCAAACTCGTGGAGTCATCAACAAGACGTCTTCCCGAGATGAAGCTCCACGGGATCCCAGTAATGAGGCAGACAGTTCGGAGTTTTCAGATGTAGATGAGCACTCGAATCTGATGGCCCGGATGCGGGTGTTCTCTCGATTATACTTAGACAACGAGTCCCTTCCAAAAATCGTGGTGCCTATCGGCCCCAGATTCCAGGCAGAAGTTCCCGAGTGTGTGGACATGTGCCCCAAAGACGACTACAATACTTCGGAAAGCACGAAGTATTCAGGCACCGTCCTTTGGACAATCGAAGACGGGACAAATGAAACCCTAATGGGAAGCATCGGACGAGGAAGGCATGAGCTTTGCACTTGTAAGTTACGTGGATCAGCTAACTGCATCAAAAGGCATGTGTCTGAAGCGAGATCGAAGCTGAAGCTTGATCTCAGGTCGGTATTTTGGACTTGGAAATTCGACGCAATGGGAGAGGAAGTCTCAAGGACACGGACAAAGAGAGAGAAATATCAGTTCGAGACGCTCATGAAAAGAAATCCGCCGGCAAACCAGGAAGATTCTAGGACAAGGCGTTGAAGTCTATTCCGACCAAGAGCAAGGACAGCATCTTCAGCTACTATTACAATGTGTTCATCCCGAAACGAATTAGAATGCAGTTGAGGTCATCGACCGAGCAAATTATCAGTGACGATGATGAGCCTAAGCCTGAGGAATGATGGGGAAAGTGAAGCTCGCGAGTTCATCAAGAGGTCATAATTTCCATTGGTTCTGGATATTTCTGCCATTATTCTTCATCTATTCCTTACTCATGTGTTCCTTAAATTCCACTTTGTGGGTTGTTCATTGATTTGCTGCTTGTTGTTAGCAATGGGGATGCTTGCATAATTGGTAAATAACCAATTTATGGGAAATAATTGACTTTTATCAGAACTTCTATGTTATGATCGAGGTGGGTTACAAACACCGCCGTGATACAAACATTGTTGTGTTGCCATTAGGTTGGAGGAGTAATACTAGATAGGGGTGAGAACCGGTCCAATTCAACCTGGGAATTCCACCGAAACAGATTTGGATTGATAAGCTCGCGAGTTCATCAAGAGGTCATAATTTCCGTTGGTTCTGGATATTTCTGCCATTATTCTTCATCTATTCCTTACTCATGTGTTCCTTAAATTCCACTTTGTGGGTTGTTCATTGATTTGCTGCTTGTTGTTAGCAATGGGGACGCTTGCATAATTGGTAAATAACCAATTTATGGGAAATAATTGACTTTTATAAGAACTTCTATGTTATGATCGAGGTGGGTTACAAACACCGCCGTGATACAAACATTGTCGTGTTGCCATTAGGTTGGAGGAGTAATACTAGATAGGGGAGAGAACTGGTCCAATTCAACCTGGGAATTCCACCGAAACAGATTTGGATTGATCGGTTCAAGAATGATTCGGAAAGAACCAATTAGTTTCTAGTTCTGAGAACCTAGAACTGGCCAACCGGCCCAAGACAAGTTTGGTTTTCAATTCCAAGGCTAGAATCGCCATTTTTTTTTTGTACTTGGGAACATATTCAACCAGTCTGATTCCTAAGTTGAACCGGTCCTAAATCAATTTTGAGCCTCTTTTGGGAAACGAAAATGAGAGTTTTGCAACCATTGAAATATCGAACCATGATATTCTATATAACAACTTAACCACTTGACTAACTAATATTTTTGTAATGAAATGGTGCGTTTATTATTGTAAAATAATTCTAGGATCTTCAACAGAGAGGGAGAGAAAATTAATAAAGACAGCATCTTTAGTCAATTGGCTTGTTATTACACTTTATTATAGAATAGTATTATACTTGAACAATATGCATGGGAAGGAAAATAATCTATTTAACAAGGAAATTATATATCTTAGAAAATCACAAAATATCAAATAATATCCCTAAAATATCTCTAAGAATATTCTCTAATAAGAAAATCTCTAATATCCATAAAGGGAAAAGTGCACCAGAAGTCCTAAAACTTGTCACGAATGTGCATTTGAGTCCTAAAACTTACAAAATGTTCAATTAAGTCCTAAAACTTGTCAAGTTGATGCAATTAAGTCTCTCCGTTAAATAGTTAACAGAAAATGCTGACGTGGATTATTTTAAACTTTTCTCCCTCCTACGTGGCAAATAATTTAAAGCTTATATTCCACGTGTGCAAAACAGTGTCGTTTTATAACACTTATGAATCCAATACGCCGTCGTTCATCTGTTGCCCTAAACATGCTTTATTCGTCTTCTCTGCGTTCGTTCGTTCCAACCCCAAATCCTTCGATCGCGATACTTCGAAGGTATCGTTCCAGCCCCAAATCCTTCGATCAGGTATCGTTCCAGCCCGTTCGAGCCCCAAATCCTTCGATCGCGAGTTCGTACAAGCCCTAAATGGAAGCTATGAGTTTTGCTCGTTGAGAAGCGAGAGAGAAGAGAGTCGAGAGAGCGAAAAAAAAAAAGGGACAAACAGAGGGATAGAAAGGGAGAGAAGGAGAGAGAAGAGAGAGGATCCGAACGTCGTTGAGGGATTTTTCAGCATCTCCGTCCTTGCCATCACGATTTCCGGCAATTTCTCTTCATCGACAAACAAGGTAAACCTCCGTTCGTTGAAACCAGAATGTCAAACTAGCTTCATTGTCTTCCTGAGTAGATTTTACAAAACTGAGGTCGATTCTTGATGGATAACGTCAATTCAGAAATGCTTACACTAGTTTTGATTGGGAATTGCAAAGAATCTAAATCTGGAACCTGTTTTATGTATCGCACATTACCTGTTTGATGAAAGGTTTAGGAAGCGATCGAATTTGAATAGGTTTAATCCGTCATAGATTAGCATTCGAATTTGAATAGGTTTAATCCGTCATAGATTTGCATCTTGTTCTGTTATTTCCCGCGATTTTGTGTCATATGTTTGTCCGTGTTCATTTTCATGGGGTAATTGCAGGTAAAACTTACTTTGGATGAGCCTGAACCTGGTCTGATTGTTGTCAAGGTCACGCACACTGACGTCCTTGAAGGAGACAGGTTAGTTTTGGAGCAAGTTTGCTCTTATTTTTCATTGAAGAGTAGAGTTTGATTTAAGTTGAACTTTCTCTAGAAGCCCGGCCATCTGCTAAATGAATTGATATTGATAGATACGTCAATGTTCCCTTGTGGGTCCTATGGCTGAAAAGAAAGTCCCAGTTACTGTTTTCTTTGGAGGAAAATTTCAGGTTGGACCACCCTTGGATTACGTAGGTGGAAGGATCAATGTCGTCGAAATAGACTTGAGTAAGGGTTCACTATCTAATATAACCGAAGCTATTGAGGCATTGGATGGGTGTAAAATAGAGAAACTATATTACAGAGTTCCTAGAAGTAGTGTTGTCGACGATTGTCTCAGATATTTATGGGATAACTCTGCCGTAATAGATCTATTCTATCATCATATGTATTCTGAAATTATCGAACTATATGTGGAGTTTGTTGACAACAAAAAGAAGAATGCTGAGATAGAAATTGAAGGTCCGTATAACATGAATGTGGGCAAAGTTGACACTGTGGTGCATAGAGTGTTCAAAAATGTGATTGGGAACCCTGATAATGACATAAATCAGGTTGATGTTAGTGAGAGGCATCTTGATGAGGATGCTGGTAGTGTTTTCGAGAATGTGATCGGGACTGCTAGTTATAGCGATCTAGATGAGGATGATGGTGCATGTAATATGGTGGATGTGGAACATTCAAGTGACGATGATCATCTTGAATTAATTGAAGTAAGGAAAAAGTTAAAGGAGTATTCAACCATACAAAGGCATGACATCAAAGCAGCCGGTACTTCCCAAGTAGGGGTCAACTTTCCAATAGAATCAATAGATTGTCCATTGTCTATGGATGTTTCTGGATATGAAACAGAGTATCATTATTCAGACGAGGAAGAAAGCCTTCATTCAGATTTAAATGAAGATGGGGAAGAGGAAGAAGATGTCGTTCTTTTAAGGAGGAGAAGTAGGTTCCCATCATATAATCAAAATGCCACAAATCCATCATTCATTGTTGGCATGACATTTGAGAATGCAGCTGAGTTTAAAGATGCAATTGTCAGGTATTCTGTGACTGAGCAAAGAGCAATTAAATACACGAAAAATACTTCTGGATTTGTGAGAGCCAGGTGTGCGCAGACCAATTGTAATTGGATGATTTATGGTGCTCTTGATAGTAACACTGTGTCATTCCACTTGAAAAGATACGTGGATGAGCATATATGCAGTATCACTTTTGATAATAAAAGAGTAACCAGTACGTACCTTGCCAAACACTTCATGACTCTAATTTCCGTGGTGCCTAAAATTAGTGCAATAGAGTTGAAGAAACTTGTTAGGGAACAGTTGGGGGTGAATGTTACCATGAGTCAGTGCAGGAGAACAAAGTTAAAAGTGTTGAAGGTATTGCAAGGCAATTATAAGAAGGAATATGCACAAATGTGGGACTACATGATGGAGATTTACACTGCAAGCCCTACAAGCATTTTTAAAATAAAAGTTGAAAGGCCATTGCCAAATTCCGCACCCTTTTTTGACAGGGCATACATTTGCTTTGATTCATGTAGGAAAGGATTTCTATCAGGATGCCGGAAGATTATTGGACTAGATGGTTGTTTCTTGAGGGGTTTGATTAAGGGTGAGTTATTGTGTGCTGTAGGAAGGGACGCCAACAATCAAATGTATCCAGTGGCATGGGCAGTGGTCAGAATTGAGAATAAAGACACATGGACTTGGTTTATCAACTTGTTGAAGTCAAATCTCGATATGGATAATGGCAGGGGCTAGGCTTTAATAAGTGACCAACAAAAGGTACGTAATATGTCAACTCGAAATTGTATGCCACACTTCACGCAATGCTTATAAAATGTAATTTTTCATTATGTTTTATGTATTTTTCAGGGTCTTATACCTTCAGTAGCTGAACTTTTGCCAAGTGCGGAACACAGGATGTGTGCAAGGCATATATATTCCAATTGGGGTCAAAAATATAAAGGAAAACAATTGATGAGACAATTTTGCAAATGTGCTAAGAGTACTAATATGGCAGATTTTGAGGTGCATAGAAAACAGTTAAAGGAAATGACTTCACAAGGTCATGATGATTTATTTCGTACTGAGCCAAAACACTGGTGCAAAGCCTTCTTTGACACCAACATAAAATGTGATGTTGTCGATAATAATCTTAGTGAAGCTTTCAACGGTAGGTGCGTCGAAGCTAGGTGCAAAGCCATTGTAAGTATGCTCGAGGATATTAGAATCATGGTTATGAATAGAATGCACACTCAAAGGGATGCATGTGATAGGTGGACAAGAAATTACGGTCCAAGGATTGTGCATAAGTTACATCAGAATACAAGTGCTAGTAAGCATTGCCATTTGTTATGGAATGGAGATCAAGGATATGAGATTATGGAAGGTAGTGATAAATATGTAGTTCACTTGGATTTAAAGACTTGTTCTTGTAGAGCTTGGGAAGTTAGTGGAATTCCATGTTGCCATGCCATATGTGCAATACACCACAAGCAAGATGATCCGGGTGACTACCTAGCTGAGTGCTACAAAAAAGATAAATACCTAAGTGCTTATCAATTCATGATGCCGACTGTGAGAGGAGAAAAATTTTGGGAAAAAACCAACAAAGACGATGTTCAACCCCCACCTATCAAGAAGATGCCTGGAAGGCCAAAAAGGAACAGAAGAAAGCAACCAATTGAGCTCGTAAGAGGTGACCGAATGACTAAAGAAGGTAGAAAAATGACTTGTTCTACTTGTAATGTTGTTGGACATAATTGCAAGAGATGTCCTTTGAAAAAGGTATTTATTCAATCATGTTTATGTTAGATTTCATTATCTTAATATGCTGTCTATTTACGCAGTGCTATGTGTTTGTTAGGCTAATGCTCAAGCCAATGTATGTGCATCCAATGCCAATGCCAATGCACCTAGATCTACGACTCAAAGAAGACAAGTAAGTGATTACAATTATAATATGTAATATTTGTAAGTTGTGGTAAAAAAAAGCCAAGTAAGTTGTGGTTATATGTATTGTAAGTTTTATATATCAAGGTTACATTTAACGATAATGACTACATATTCAGGCTAAAGCTAAAACAACGACAAGTACAACTGAAGGAGGATCTACTGCTTCTGCTCAAGCTTGTGTAGAGGCTAATGCAGGATGTGGTGGGCAGGCCAATGCTTCTGCTCAAGCTTGTGACCAAGCGAATGTGTTTGCTGAAGCAACTATTGATCGAGAACAAGGAATTTATCGTGCTCAAGCCAGTGTTATAGCTCATGATAGACCTCAGAAAATCCCGGTGAGAAATAGCTCAATCCTTAGGCATGTTTCTGTTATCATTTGATTCTTATGTAATATGTTTTCTAGTTCAAGAGACCTGCAACTGAACAGAAAAATATGCAAGGACAATCACAACCAAAGAAGAAGAAAATGGAAGGGTTTGGTATTTACAAAAATCCTAGGACAAACCTTCAAATTCTCAATGTGAGTGATGTTTGAACTTTTTATAATAACAACTCATTGTCTCCTTGAGCTAAAAATGTCCACTTTCATGTAGCCTGGAACACCTGGTGCAAGAATATTGAGCCTACCAGACAAAGGAGTAGTTGCAAGAGCTTCAAAGACAAGGGCACCATCACAAAGTGAAGCCAGTGCACAACCTCTTTCATTAAGAGCTTATCCTCAAAAGCAGGTTGCTACAAAGGGAAAGGCGCCATCACAACCTCAAGCCAGTTCCCAACCTCAATCATTAAGAACTTCACCTCGAAAACATGTTGCTGGAAAAGCTAGTTCCCAACCTCAGTTATTAACAAATTTTTCTCGGAAGAGAATTGCTGGAAAGGCAAAGGCACCATGCACAAGGAAAAGCTCTAACTTGTGAATCAAGTGAATACCAAGCTCTAGACTTGGATTTATGTATTTTCTGCATTTGTTTGTTGTGCTCTCATTAAAAATGTGCTTCGGATTTTTGTTAATGACACTTCGGGTTTTTGTTAATGACACTTCCGGTTTTTGTTAATGCCGAGATGTTGTGCCTTCATTGTGACCTGTAATTTGTACAGAGACCTGAACACTAGAAAGGTTCAAATTTGTTTGAATTGTCAAGATTAGTTGTTTTTCAATCAGATGGCTTCCTCGGCACACTTATTCTGTGCTAACCCAACAAGCATTGTCACCCATGTGATCACAATCCTGTTAGGTGTTCTACTAAATACTGTCAACGCCAGACTCAGGGCATCACATTTTGAGTACACGTCCACAAGAGCAGACTACAAAGTACAAGCAGACAGAGGAAAGCACATCCACTTCCTTCCCTAGAAGCTATTTTTTTCCTCCTGGTAGCTTGCCTGCTTCAAGTTTTCCCCTGCGAACCCTTATTAATGTAGGGGAGGAGGAGGGGAGGAGGGGAAAAGAGTTCTAACAAGCAAACTACAAAGTACAAAAAGAAGCAACTTGATCCTCAGAAAAATCTACATCTGCAAAAAGCAAAGATTTGATTACCCAAAAAAAAACCTACAATGATTATTAAGTAGTTGAGAGAAAAGTTCAAAAGCTTCATGCACAAAATCATTTTGGACATATCCAGAGATCACAGCATTCCAAGGCACCAAATTCTCATTGTCATACTGTCAAAAGCTCGATGAGCATTCACATGGGGTTTACGATGGAAGACTTAGAAACTTCCCACCAAGTCTGACATTACACATAACAAACAAAACGATACAAAACAATACCATTTGATATAGCATCTTTTCTTTCTTCACTCGTGTGAGCTCCTTCTTTAAACGTCTATTCTCCGCCCTTTCAGTTTTAATTTCAGCTAACAACGAGCCCACATCAATCTCGCGTCTCGATTGGCTTGATTCAGACAATGCTTGATTCCTTTCAAGGAGGTCGACTATCACATCCCTTGCTCGATCTGATATCTTTGGATCAACCCACATGAAGAAATCGCAGCAACCTGGACCATTGAACTTAGCACATCCATGGAACCTTCTTCCTGCATTTTTCTTTGTCTTTGCCATGACAATTTGAGATTTAAGACCACAATAACATGTTAGCTCTGACTCCACCTCCTCTTTAGGAGTTACGCCACTGGATTCAGATGTCGGCAGCCTCGTTTTTGGGGTCGCCATTTTTCGATGTGGCTCATCCAAAGTAAGTTTTACCTGCAATTACCCCATGAAAATGAACACGTGCAAACATATGACACAAAATCGCGGGAAATTACAGAACAAGATGCAAATCTATGACGGATTAAACCTATTCAAATTCGATCGCTTCCTAAACCTTTCATCAAACAGGTAATGTGCGATACATAAAACAGGTTCCAGATTTAGATTCTTTGCAATTCCCAATCAAAACTAGTGTAAGCAGTTCTGAATTGACGTTATCCATCAAGAATCGACCTCAGTTTTGTAAAATCCACTCAGGAAGACAATGAAGCTAGTTTGACATTCTGGTTTCAACGAACGAAGGTTTACCTTGTTTGTCGATGAAGAGAAATTGCCGGAAATCGTGATGGCAAGGACGGAGATGCTGAAAAATCCCTCAACGACGTTCGGATCCTCTCTCTTCTCTCTCCTTCTCTCCCTTTCTATCCCTCCGTTTGTCCCTTTTTTTTCGCTCTCTCGACTCTCTTCTCTCTCGCTTCTCAACGAGCAAAACTCATAGCTTCCATTTAGGGCTTGCACGAACTCGCGATCGAAGGATTTGGGGCTCGAACGGGCTGGAACGATACCTGATCGAAGGATTTGGGGCTGGAACGATACCTTCGAAGTATCGCGATCGAAGGATTTGGGGTTGGAACGAACGAACGCAGAGAAGACGAATAAAGCATGTTTAGGGCAACAGATGAATGACGGCGTATTGGATTCGTAAGTGTTATAAAACGGCACTGTTTTGCACACGTGGAATATAAGCTTTAAATTATTTGCCACGTAGGAGGGAGAAAAGTTTAAAATAATCCACGTCAGCATTTTCTGTTAACTATTTAACGGAGAGACTTAATTGCATCAACTTGACAAGTTTTAGGACTTAATTGAACATTTTGTAAGTTTTAGGACTCAAATGCACATTCGTGACAAGTTTTAGGACTTCTGGTGCACTTTTCCCTATCCATAAATATACTTCAACACTTCCCCCAACCTAGAGCATCCATAAGTGCAACTTTCATCCAAAGTCTGTGACCAAGCATCATGTAAGCTAAACCTTACACTAAACAAGAGGTGGATACATCAAACCAGATTCAAAATAACAATAATTGTGTGCGCCAGACCTTACATGACAAATTAAATGTAATCCACATCGTCACTAGATTTAATAAGCACTAAAAAAAGTACATACGTAGAAAGTTGACACATCTTTTTCATACAACCTTGATAGAATTGTGTGGAAACCCAACTTGAATTGTAGCAAACTGAATTGCATCCCCCCCCCCAAACAGTGCTCAACTTCAACTACTCAATGAAGATGTACCGGACTTAGGTGCTTATAGTTGCCCGAATACTTAAGAACAACTATGCACGCTCGCAATTGAAAGAGAGTCCCACAACAAATAACTCCATCACAGCCATTGTTGAGCATGGACCAAAATTGGGAAGTTTCTCAACATGGGTGCTATAGATTGGAGAACTAATGGCAAGAAGAAAGAAAAAAGTTTTGATTTGAGTCTGTCTCTCTTGGTAGCTCTAGTACCACATAAAATAATTCTAGGATCTTCAAGAGAGATCAGAGAATCGATGAAGACCGCATCTTTACTCAATTGGCTTGTCATTACACTTTATTAGAAAATGGTATCTATACTAGAACAATATGCATAGGAAAGAAAATAATCTATTCTAATAAGAAAATTATCTATCTTAGAAAATCAAGAATATCAAATAATATCCAAAATTTATCTCATATTATCTAATAGGGAAATCTCCAATATCCATAAATAAACTTCAACAATGTCCCATTATATGAATTTTACCCAAAATATAAAATGGGGCATCAAAACAGTGCTTTAACCCTAAATGTTCAGTCAATCAGCCAAGTCTCAAAGTTGGCTCTTGGTTCTAGTAGACGATGAGACCTACTCTATAATCAATCACCACTAATCCGAGAGAAACAAGTGATCTGATTGTTTTCGAATCAATCACCACTAAAATTAGACCAAAAATCTCGATTTTACCCTGTCAAAGTCTAATCCCAACCTTTCGAAGTAAGGAATCGATGTGGAACCAAACGTTGACCTGGGAACTGGACAAACCTTCATTTCTATACTTTTCTTGTCATTTTCATTTTTTGTGTGAATCAAAGATATGTACTTGCTACTATTATATAAGGAATTCCCATAAACTTCCAAATAAACTAAAAATTATGTAATCAATTCTAATCCTATTGTATGGTAGCCAATTTAATCCTAAACTTTATAATTTTATAAAAAAAATTAATTTAGTAGCAAACTATTTCATGATTTTCCAATGTTTTCCTCCCAGTCAATTTAAGTTGGGAAATTCTAACGGTTGTATAGTCAACATCTATAATTGTACGTGGCATGACTGATGTCTCTAATGAACAATTCTATCTAGATATCATTTTTAAATTCTTAAAAATTTGTAAATATTTTTCTTTATTCTTTTCTTATATCTTCTTTCACTCCTTCCTTCTTTCTTCTTCATCTTCATTCTCTCCTCCCTTCTTTGTTCCAATGGACTCTTTTCTCCTCATATAAGATGTTTTTCCACCAAACTTTGGGATTATCCTCGATGTTACAGCTATTGCCATCAGCATTGCAACCGCCGCCCCTAGAATTTGCATTTTGTTCTCCCAAATTTTGGTCACTAGAGCAAAGAGAAGATTGCTCATAATTTGAACAAACACTCCAGGACATTCTTCACCTAGTCATACATCTCCAATTTTCTTACTAGCATCATAAACTTGTATATAAAAATAATTCCCATAATTCAAATTTATTGTAGAATGTGTCACAACTGTAATCAACATCAACATATTTACTTTTTTCAAACTTCCATAACATTTTTCAAATTTCTCCTTCATTTTCATGCCCATACCTTTAGGCTTACAATCCAAATTGCTCATCACATCTTTGAAATGTTTATATGAAAAAAACTATCTCATCAAATTAACCATTTGAAGCAATATACAAAGTCGTTGAAATAATAAAACCTTTTCCTAAAGCTGAAAATTACAATGACATGTTCTCAATTTTCATTTGTAGGATTATCAAAGTGAAGCTTATTTTAGAAAGATGAAACCTCTTCTTCCATCCCTTCAAAAGCTTTTCTTAACTCAGTGTATAACAAGGGTAAGTGGAGCTTCCTCTAGTGGCAACATCAAGACACATCTAATCGTTGGCTTTCAATGCAATATTGAAATGTTTTAGCTCTCATGGGAGACTCTCTCACATACTTAGCCATGTTTCAAATACGTGTAATAGAATCACGTACCTCAATCAAGCCATCTCTTGCAATCAACTTTAACTTGAGAGTCGTGTACCTCCGGTGTAAAACATCACCATCTAAAATCAATAACCTATTTTGTGAATTTTCTTTCTTTCAAAGCACTAATGGCAACATCATTTGAACTAGAATTATCCACGGTGATTGTGGACATGTTTTCTTCTATGCCCCATTGATAGATGCATATTTTAAGAATTGTCCCTTATCTCCTAACCATTAAAGTTGATTTTTTAATGCAACTTCAGGTTTGATAAACAACAATTTTATTCAATTTCCCTGTCCCATGATTCTTAATGACATGGAAGTTTGATCAAGATCATTGTAGGCACATGATTGTTCAAATGATCAAAGTTTATGAATAACTTTTTCCTTGGTTGAGCATGTCAACTTTCATAATTTTGTCACTGAGTTACAGTGTCATGATTTAGAGTGGCTAGAGGTTGCATGATGCTTTATTTTAATGAAACAGCTAATTTGAAGAATTACTTTGGTTTTGTGAATTATAGGATTGCACAGACAACTGATACATAGATAACCAATATGTCTCACTACACATTTTTTTGGATGAAAACTAGTGACATAAAAGAATCATCAACTTTGTTAATCACAAGAGCATGGAGATCGGGAAAACACTTAAGAAATGCATCTACATGTGGGGAATAAAAAAGAAAGTGACCACAATTGCCATAGACAATGGTTATTGAAATAATGTTTCCATTGGGATGTTTCACACATATGGTTACATCATATATATTCAGCTTGATTGAAATAAAAGGCTTGACCGTGGTATGTGACTCGATTTCGCATTTTTGAAACGTGGTTGGGTATGTGATAGAATCTCCCATGAGAGGTAAAACATTCTACTCTAACATTAAGAGTTCAAATATCACTTATTAGGGTTCAATGTGTCTTGGTGTCACCAGATGGAACTCCAATTACCTCATGCTAGACACCCTAAAAAAGATAAGCAATTATTTTTAAAGGGTGGAAGAAGAATATTTTTCTTTCTCAAATGAACTTTACTTCGACACTCTTGAAAATGAAGATTAGGTATGCCAGGACTGAGGTTGATTTGGTTTTGGATGTTCTTGGTACGGTTGAAAAGGAAGATGATAGAGACGACATAGAGGAAAGGATAAATAATTAGATAAAAAGAAATAACAAGGTGGGCTTAATTGAGTTTAATGAGCTTTAGGTTTTTATGGGTTTTGTGAACTTGGGCTTAATCATGATAGATAAATATGGGTCAGCCTCGGGTTTTAGAGAATTTGACTTGATTTTGGATTAGATATACCTGGGTTAAGGTTGATTTAGAAGAGTTTTGGATTGAATTCCATTTGACAGATTGAGCTTGGTTTGACCTTATTTTAAAGGATGGCCGGATATAAAGGCCTGAATTGTTTCCATAGCCAAGGCCCGAGGAGTCTAGGTGCGACCTGCATTCAGATCGGGGGCAAGGGCATGACCCAAGTCCCCATTTTCGAAATAATAAAGAAATTATAATTTTTTCTAATTAAAAATTAAAAAAATCAGAAAATAGTTAGAAATAGGTCTTGATCAGATAATTTGGTCTTAGTATTAGATTTAGCTTAGCGTCGCTTTGTTTCTATCAATAGAGTTTAGGAATTTTTTAGTGAGTACCTTTGTTATAATTTAGTTTTGGTAGATTGATCTTTTAGACAAGGAATTGGATTTGATCTGATTGTAGCTCATGGGGTAGCTCTCCCGGGGCTTGATAATAAAACGATGCAATTCTCTTTCCCGACAAGTATCGGGTTTTCATTTATGCACTTCAATTTTAAGCTTTTCAATACTTAGTTGTTTCATTCTCTCATCTTCTATAAATTGGTTGTTCTTTTCCTTTCTAAAATGGTTAGGATAACTCTATGGACAATAAGAAATCTCAAAAAAAAAATTGCATAAACACATAACGACATGAAAAAGGCCGTTAGTGTTCATAAGTGGTAGAAAAATGTTTGATCACTTAATTGGACAATCACACCAAATTATAGATAATGAAAGGACGCTAATTACACGATTAGCATAATCAAGTTTCCAAAATTAGTTAAAGCTTCGGTTGCATAGAAAAAGTGACAAAGCTCCATGGTTTCGTTTGATTTTTAGCTGACCCCAAAAGGATAATGGGGACTCTAAGAATCTCTTAGGGTAAATAAAAAATTTGAAATAAGTCAAACGTTGCGCAAGTTATGGGCTTGGAAGAGCCCACTACTAATCAAGGGTCGCTGGCCCACCTTTGGGTAATACCCCTAAACTCTTCTTATCCCATTTCCCCAAAGAAAAACCTAAAAGAAAAGGGTCCTAACAATTCTAAAATGAATAAAGCATATAAGTTTTAAGACATACATGCACAAAAAAAAAAATGATTTGGGACTTCAAGTGCCAAGTTGAACAAGTTTTAGGACTTTTTGTGCCGTTATCTCTGCATGTTCTAAAACGGGAGTACCTTAAAGTTGGGTAAAATGGCATCTTAAGAACTATTGTAAGCTTTTGCAAATTTGAATATGTTTGTTAAACACCTTATAAAACACCCCCTTTTCACGATTGAGACTACAATAATTTATATGAAGAAGTCTTGAAATCCCTTATATTAGAAGGTTATACAAGATTATTGTATAAAACCCTTTAAGAATCATTCATTCAAGTTCCTTTAATGACTTAGTGAGGGGCACCTGCAGAGTGGCAAGTGACGGGGGAGAAAGGAGAACTGGGAGACGACAACACAATCCACCCCCCGGCGAAAAAAAGACGTAACCCGCCTTCCTCCTTTAAAAATAACTGCCACGTAGACAAGGAAATTACAGAAATCACTTAAATAAACAACTTTGAAATCTTTTTGCACTGAATCAATTGTCTCTAAAGTTTTGGAATTGAAGTAGGTGCTATATAACCTAGAGGTGAGTAAGGCAGGTCACCTGAATCGCCTGAATCGGAAACTGTCCGAACTGGACCAAGCAGACATCTGTCATCCTCTAGCCATTACCAAAAGAGTACCACCCATGTGATCAGAATGTTCAGTTTGAGAAATAGCTACCGCTTATGTTGAAGAGATCTTCACTATTGCACTACCAATACTAGTCAAGAGTAAAACGAAGTCATCACTATGCATAAGACAACCGAACACGGAGACCACCATTTTCATTTTGGCAATTGGATGTCAAGTAATTTTTGACAATCAATTGTATTCAAGAAAATTTGCCTGTCGGTTCAATTTCAGAAAAATTTTAATAACTATATGCATTTGCATTGTATGTGACGGAGACATGTGAAAGATGACCACATGATAGATCTGACGTGGAGATTGACAAATCCGAACTAAAAAATACGCATGTTGATATGTATGCATTCCCACGAAGAGTTGATTTGGATCAGGGTTAGCGGTTTGGAGATTTTGTGAGGTGCTGTTTGGAGGTAAATGTGTCTTAAGATATCCTTTGGAGTTTGTGGGACCAATAACTTTAAATGAAAATTTCAACTTTAGCATCTATCCCCATTATATCCAAAACCTTTTTTGTCTTGTAAAAACCCATCAACTTTTACTTTTATCTCAATTCTACTGGCTTACTACCCAAAAAAACCCGAACTTTAGCCTTTTTTTTTTTATAACTAAGGTGTCCGCGCGGCCAGCGAACTTGTGCTCAAACTAGCGGTGAAGCACGACTAGTCCCCAGGAGGACCCGCAAACCCCACAATCACGGGCCCCCGGTTAAGTCACCTAGCGCCGAAAAATTTTGAACCTAAGACCTCTCATGAAAGGAACTGAGCACAAACCAACTCAATCACCATATGGTGGGTCTCGAACTTTAGCCTTTATCCTAATTATATCCAAAACTTTTTTTGTCTCATAAAAAATCCACAACTTTTACTTTTGTCTCAATTCTATTGGCTTAATACTTTGAAAACACCCAAACTTTTGCATATGTCCCAATTCTACTAGAGTTAGCCTTCCATCCATAATCACTATTAGTTAATCCAATGCGACATGTCCACATCATTAATGAATTATACCTCAGCAAAACTGAGATGAAAAATCCCCAACTTCTCTTCAATTGTATGCCTCCCCTACATGTTGGCAGGAGTCATAGAGCTACTCAAGATGGCACCTTTCGGATTCTTCCCAACACTCAAAAGCCCAAAGAATGGCTAAACGTGGAGATCTGATTATTTACACAAACAATCTCAAATCTCGTTGTTCTCGAAAACTATTGTTTGTGAATTTTGAAGATTCATTGGTAAGTTTTGAGAGAAAATTCAAGCCACATAGGATTAACTAATGGTAATTATAGATGGGAGACTGATAGTAGTAGAATTGAGATGAAAGTAAAAGTTATGGATTTTTATGAGACGAAAAAAAAATTAATATAATTAGGCCGATAGAATTGGAACAAAAAAAGTATTGTGGAAATAATAGGGACAGGTGCTAAAGTTAGGGATTTTCTTATGAGATAAAAAAAATTGGATATAATTAGGACAAATGCCAAAGTTGAGGGTTTTTGGGTATTCGCTGGAGTTTGTGTATGACGTAGATATTTGTGGGGTAAATATGTCATTAGGGTAACAATTTCAGATGTTAAAATATATTACTGCATAATCATTTGAAAAGTCATAAAACTAAATAAAAAAATAAAAATTCATTTGAAAAAAGGTTAATACCTTTAAAATTCTTGATCTAGTACTTATAACACATTTACCCCCAAACTTACTTTCATGTTAAAACAAAACAAAACCAAGCTAGTACCCATTATCCAAATCTACCTTCCACTAGCATTCCATGCAATATTCCATTAGCAAAGTTTAGCAAATGACCGCAAAATGGATCTAGCCCGTGGAGAATGACAGAGTCAACATGAAAAACCCTCGGGTGTTAACACGTATGCATTTTAACGGACGATAAATTTGGATAAGGGCACCAATTAGGAATTTTTTGTGAGATAAAAACTAGTTTGAGGTATATGTATCATGAAAGTACTAGTTTGGAATTTGTAATGATTAACCCTCTTAAAAGAAGAATTAAAATGTAAAGATTTCATAACTTAGAATCCATAGATTTTCAAAACAGATGGGAGCTAACTGCAATCCCTGCAAGAATTCATGGTCTAATTTAGTTACTGCCATATAGTGAGCTAAGCTAGGCCCAAGCTTTAGCCCAACTAGAGAGATGAGCCTGATTAGAACCGAGGCTGCCCATCGCCCATGCTTTTCCCCTATTCCCCGGTTCATGAGGTCCAATGCTCCATGCATGATCAATTTCAATTTAGAGCTTTGTTTGAACTGTATCTCATCATCCTCATCCAATGGCAAAAGTTTTAGAATTTATAACTATGATTAATTCCTTCTTAGGATTTATCACCAATTATATCTTGGATGCTACTACAAAAAATTAAAATTTCAAGTTCCACTTAGAGTTGGTAAATAGGCGGTTAGTATCTATCAACTTCAGTGTATCGAACTTCCAATTTCAAGAAAATAGAAACAATAATTTTCCTTAAAGGTGACTTGACTAGTGAGATACTTGCAAGAATGCGTAGCTAGTATCTTTGTTCATATTGGACGAGCACTTGCCTTTACATATTATGAAAGGGTTGGCAATCTAGCTAGCCTTTAAATCAGATATCCATGATCATATGTCCCCTCCAATTCACATCCACTTATTATATGGACAAAAAATAGCTATACTAGCAAAACTTAGCCGGATATCTTGCAAACTACGTTTGCAAGTTACTGCCGAGTGTGGTAGCCTAGTGATAAAAGGGACGATACACTCATCCATGAAATCACAAGTTCAAGTTTCGTCATTTTACTGTTTCCCCTAGACCAGATCTCACTCTAGTTATGTCCAAAGCAACTTGTTAGATTCTCCCCCATTAAAGTCCAAACAACGCACTTGTCTTCTTCTAACTCCAAAACTGGCTGTCCAAAAGAAGTGCATGAGAAGTTTCAGCTCCAATATGGAGGCTCGACCTCGTACGCAGCATAGGGATGTCCAAAAGACAAATTCAATAAGCCAACCCAATCCATCTGTCCATGTCCTCGAGGTGCAAGCTTTTAGTGTATAATAGTTGACTTATGGTCTCTTCCTGCCTGTTTTCCATTCCTCATCGAACTTAGACAGGCCAATGTGTCTCGTGCCTCTTTTTCCTCCCTCCTTTATCTTCTTTTCTTCACGATCACTTACAAGCATCTCTCTCTCTCTCTCTCTCTCTCTCTCTCTCTCTCTCTCTCTCTCTCTCTCTCTCAATTTTGCTGTCAAAAACGACACGCCAATGCGTCGTCGTCGTTCCTCCTTTTCTTCTTCTTCTTTCTCCTTTTTTTTTTATCGTTTGTTTTGCGCCTTCACCATGCACCGCCTTTTGACTTTGGAGGCTAGATCTTGATAATGGAGATCTCCCATGCTCGGAGAAAGTGGGAACAAAGTAAATCTCCAAGGCCCAACAAATCATGACATGTTGTTTAATGGGTCTCTTTTGATTCCTCTGGGGAAAAAAAAAACACATCTTCGAGGTTAAAACAAAAGGGAGATAAAGAAGGGCTTTTTGATGATTACGTTGGTTTTGGTCTGGTTCAACTAATGGGACTTGAAACTCTGTTGTATTGTTAGTGGGGATTTTATTTTTATTTTTCCTTTTCTCCGACTTTTCTGGTCAAAAATTTCCTCGAAAGATTGAGCGAGATTTGTGGCCAAAATCCCTCTGACCAACCCATCGCAAGATGCACTTGAAAAAGTTAGAATTCTCTCTTTTCCTTGGGCTTGCAAACATGCAAAAAGTAGAATCAGCTCGTCCACTATGGTGCTTCCATGAGTTTGGCGAACAATAGGACTTAGTACAAATGGTTATATCGAGGATTGCTATGAGAAACTTGTTTCGTTTTTGTGTAATTAACTTGAGAGAGATGATTTTTGGGTGTATCGATGATGCACACCACGAGAAAAGTTGATCTTTTAAAACTTGTAATATGTCATTATTTGATTATTCAGTATGTCCTCTCAGCATATTCATTGGACAAACTTTATTATTGAAAACTAAAAATTCGGTCACGGAGGATTCCGTGGAGCATACATTTATCACATCAAACCATTAACTGAAAAAAGTTATCAAACGAATGGAAAAATTATTTAAAAAGTCTTAAATTTATTGTACGATGTTTCATTTCATCCTAAGCTTTTCAATTTGACTAATTTAGTCTTAAACATTTTGAGAATCATCCTATCTAGTCCTTCTAGCCAATTTTGGCTAGAAATCATTGACATGACGATCTAATTATCACTCCTTGTCATACATGGCACGGCCATCATTTTTTTTTTTTGTGGTCAATGTATGACCAGCATTGACGTGGACAAATTTTGTAATTTTTCGAAATTCTCTGAATTTTAATTTTTTTCTTCTTTCTTTTTTTTTAAATGTTAATCTTCCTAGAGTGTCTGGCAGGGTTTGTATAGGCTAAAATATACAAAAATTTACAAAAAAATCATAGAATTTAAAAAAATTGTAAAAATTGTTCATGTAAGTATCAATCATGTCAAGTAGAACTAGAGGTGTCAAATGAGTAAGTCAAGTTGGACTTGAATCGGGTTAAATATGATATAACTCATATTGATCCATCTAACCCATTTGACCCATACCCGACCAGACTCATTTTAATCCATATTAACAAAAGACACTAATATTATAGGAAAACCTATACAACTCATTAACCTATTTTAAGCTCTTTTCATATATATATATATATATGTGTGTGTGTGTGTGTGTGTGTGTGTCCTAGATAAAAAAAAAACTTCACATCAAATAAAAAAATTTAATAATAAAAATTAGTAAATAAAATAAAAATCATATTACTAAAATTCTTTCATGCAATAAAAATCTAGTGCAATTTTTTCATATTTTTTAAATATATATTTATTTAAGTTTATTAAAAATATTTTTTAAAATTTTTTTAAAAACTATGTTTTATTTTATTTTTCTTTTCTTTTTTTTCTTCCATTTTTCTCCAACAACAACGGACAACGGGTAATGGGTACCAACGACCAATGGCAGACGACGGCGGTGACTAGCGAAGGGCAGCTAATCATGTCATAGTGTGATAAAAAAAAATAAACCTTAGTTACTAACTATAGATAATGATAAGAAGGGGTTGAATCGCAAAAAAACATAAAGATGAATTTGAGGTTTTTTTAACCAAATAATTTAGTTTAATGCTGAAATTTAGTTCACATAATTAAAATAAAGTTTAAACAATTATGAGAAAACTATCATCTTTAAGTCTTGAATCCACGTACCTTCTTATTTGATTAGCCTCTTTGTTTGTACTATCAAACCAAACAAGCTACAAGCTTACTACAACCGCCAAGATAATCCACAACCTATCCTAGTTATAACCTATCTTGTCGATCACTATCATCTTTCGCTTTCCAAGCTTAGTACGCATAGTTAAATCAAATATAGATTATCATCGGCCTTGATCATAAATTGCAATTACAACTATTGCTTGGGTATGAAATTAGAATCATAGAAACCAAAATCATAAACTTGATTTAACAATAAAATTCTTGAATGAAATAGATGAAAATGTAATCTATCCCAAATAATCAAGTGCAATACCAAAATAAAATAAAAAGTTTAGAATCAAACAAGAAGTATCATTTCATCTACACTCAAAGACGATAAAATAAATTTAGCTACTTATAGAGATGAATGACGAAGAAGAAATTGGAGAAGAAATCAGAGAAGAAGCCATGGCTGAAGTGAATTTTTCTACGCGTTGCTTCCTGCTACCTACTTTTCTCACTTTCGTCACCTCAAAAAATCTGCAATAGTATCCTCCTCTATAGTCTAGGATCTCCCCATGATTGTGTTTGATATGCTATCAATTAAGAGCTCATGGAAATCCAAAACTGCTGAAAATAGGATTTTGCAAAATTCATTAAGGATCTTGCATTCTAGGAAATATCAAGTTTAACCAAACCTGTGCAACTAGAGAATATTCCAAATTCGGTCTCTCATTAAACTCCTCCGATAATCAAGCCAAATGAATTAATTTAATTATTAATATTTATTTGAAACCCATAAATTAGATATTTTTACACATAAATATGGACCAATCAATGGCCGCTAAATAGTTTTTATATTTTTTAATTTTTTCTTTTCAGACCAAAAAAATAATTTTTCTTTCTTTCTTATACTTATAAAAATATAAAATATAAAATATAAACTAATCAAGTTGAGCCTTTGAGGTGCATTTACAACTTGTGAAGCTGTAGGCCACAACTATGTGTTGAAAATGGATTTAACTGTGTGACCCATTTTCAACCCATCTGATTTAATTTTAAATTTTTGAACGCATTTTCATTCAACCCTTCAAAAACATAGAACCCAATTGTACAAAATATAGGTCAACAAAGGTCAGGGACCCATATTACGGCTCTATGAAGGATATCCACGGAGCGATTTACAGCCAAAATTCGCCAAAAGGGCTACATTGAAAAATCATCAAAATGTTTAGGATTAATTAGGTCAAATTGAAAATTTTAAGATAGAATTGGCGATCACACAATAGGTTTATGAATTTTTGGAGAATAATTTATTACAACTCTACTATCACATCCACAGAGATCCTTCCCAATTTTTCTAACTTTCCAACCCTCAATCAGATCATATGAACCGAGAATTGAACTGGATGGTCATGGGACCAATCGAGCAGTCCAATCATTAGATTGATCGTATTTTTTTTGGATGATTTGTCGATAGATTTTTCTCGTTAATGACATATTCACCGAACCACATCTCGTTAATTGCATCACGTTATCTCTAAACCTGAAAGTCATATTAAGCATGATAAGCATATTAGGTTTAGGTTTAGTTTTTATAATTAGCAATTTAAAAAAAAAAAGTTACTCAACATAGTCTAGGCAATTCCGTCGGTCCCCTTCCCCCTGAAATCAAGAACAAGACCAACTATAAATGATTTCAATTTTATAGAACCGGAAATCGGACCAACCCAACCAATTTGGTCTGGTCCAAGTGGTTACCGGTTCAATCGATCCATTATACTTAGCCCTAGTAGAGACGAGAATCAGTGGGGGTCAAAGAATGCAAAGCTTCAACAAATCTTGCAATAGACGAGGGGTGACTCGACTTGGACCATGGCCAGGAGCAACAATGACGATGGCAAGAAAAAGTTACTCATATATATCTAGCCAAGCTTCTAGATCTAGACTAATGGCCGTGAGTGAAGAAATCTCTAGATTTGGAATTCAGCTGACCAAATTTTGGTGGCATTGGTCATGGACAGCAAGACAATAGAGGGTCGACTCGACTTGGAACTAAGCCATTATCAACTTGGATGTAGCACCGACGACTCCACTATTGGAATGGGGGCGATGATGAGAGGAGGCATGAAGGTTGGTGACAATGGCTGCAACCTACATGTGGAAGAGAAGAGAGAGACATTAGGTGGAAGAAGTGTCAAAAGGAGTTATAAACATATTATATTTGTGCCAATTCAATCTTAAACTTTTTATTAGTGCCGATTCAGTCTTAAATCTTTTGCATTGATGCCAATTTAGTCTTAAACCTTTTATTAGTGCCCATCGCTCAAGACATTTGGTCTCTACCCAGACCCGATGATTCAGTCCTAAATATTTTGTATTTGTGCCAATTAAATTTTAAACGTTTTGCACTTATGTCAATTGAGTCAATTCAACCAATTTTAGCCGAAAATCGCAAACATGGACGTCAATGGCCCTACATTGCATGGTTGTGGCTGACATGAATTTTTTAAATATTTTTTCAATATTAAAATAATTTTTTATTTTCCCTTCTTTTTCCTTTTGATTGGGGGCCGGCAAGGGTCATTGGCTAATCCCTACCAACCTCAGGCGAGGGCAATGTCGCCCTTACCAAGCCCCCGCGAGGCCTGTGCCCTCGCCTGGCCAGATCTAGCAAGGGCATTATCATCCTTGCCAGCCCCAATAAAAAAATGGAAGAAAAAAATTAAAAAATTATTTAACAAAACATTTTTAAAAATAGCCACATTATCGCTAACCGTGCCACATAAGACTATCAATGTCCACATCAACGATTTTCAACCAAAATTATCCTAATTGACTCAATTAACATGAATACTTAAGACTCAATTGACAAAAATGCAAAAAGTTTAGGACTCAATTAGCATAAATGTAAAATATTTAAAATTGAATTGACATTATTGCAATAGATTTATGATTTTTTTTACACTTTTACCGAAAGTAAGTTGAAGAAAAACAAGCCATCAATTCCACGATGGATTTTTTTTTTTCCAAAAAAGCCACATCTGAATAACCATTTTATAATTTAGATATAAAAAAAGAATAACCATTTTATTAAGATTGTCATGCCCCGAACCTTAAGGATTCACGACATCCCGCGATTCAGATCACATCAATTTGGTCAATGCCAACGACGACCTAGGAATTGTCGCTACCAAACGACGTCCAACGAACTCAAACCCTATGGAAGCCAACACAACCCAGACATGCATAGATAATGGGGTAGAGAAGAGAAAATACACAAACACATAAAACCAACTACCACAACAACATATCCATGAGTGTAGCGTCAGGATACAATATAGTCAAAAGGGAACTACTAGCACTATCCTACGCTCTAAAGGAAACACCACCCTAAAGTTCTACTTCTCGTTGGTGTCGCTCTAGTCTGATTGCCAATGGAGCTCCTCAAGGTCTAACTCGATCTCCATCTCGGGGGATAGGGGATCACTATCCATTGGGTCCCCCTCCTCATAGCCATCAATCTCCATCCGTCCTTCCTCTGGCAATTGCTCGTTCGGGTCAAGATCTACAACGTCTCCACCAAAAGTCATGAGGTTAGTTATCTCCGGGTCTGGCTCCACGAACTCCTCCATCGGCGCATCAAAGCTCCGCAACAGACCCTAAACACAAGTTACCTCCTAACAATCCATGCCTCGTAACGGTAGGGGATCAAAAATTTCTCGTCACCTTCGTCTACCCAAACAGTCGTTATATGCCTAGCATAAACCTCCCCAAACACAGTGAGGTACTCCATCACTTCCCTCTCTAACTTCATAGGTAACCCATGACGGATCGGGGGAAGGTTCATAGCTGAGATCGAGGGTCTAGAAAAACACTAAAATAACAACAATAAGTCAAAACTCAGTAAGCTCACCACTAAGTCTAGCGTAGGATGAGGCACACTTTCCGTCGACCCTAACATGTCAGTCTAGGTTCTCGATGACTCTCAGACAGCCAACACCAGACAGGATTACAGTAATTCATAGTCAGTAAAGATGAGACAATTAAGCATACGAACACAACATAAGACAGTTTCTAACCATAGGCTTAAATCTCATGCATGCCATAATAAATTCTTTAACCAATCTCAGTTATTCATTTATAAGCCATGATTCAATTTGACCCATGTTAAACGCATCAATTTTGACTCGCGTATCGTACGCCTTAGGTCTATGCCTCAACTCGCTTATGGGACGCCTCAGGTCGGCATGCTTATCACTCCAGCTACCGCCCGTCAAACGCATCAGGGCTCACTGTGCCTCGACCTGTGTATGGGACATCTCATATCGGCACCCTTGTCTCTCCAATTTCCTCACGTAAACACCCCTCGGGTCCACGGTCCACCCCGTGTCATATAGGCACCTTAGGGCAATATGCAATGCTTAATTCCATCAATTCACTTGCCATAAGTTTAAGTCCGTCATGCATGTCAACCATCTCATAATAATTACGATAGGCATGTTAAACCATATAAGTATCAGTTCATGAAATTCGAGCACACAATACATACCATTTAATAACTCATGCGACACATTCTCAGATCTCAAATCTTGTTCGAGCATGAACATAAACCTCCAGATCAACCAAATAGTCATTCAAGCATGTCATTCGTTCATGATGGCAATTTGGTCAAACACGAGCTTATATCGAACTAACGGATCTCCAGATCACCCAAATAGTCATGAATACACATAGGATGCCTTGTGAGCAGCACCACATCACTCATGAACAATGTATTTTTTTTATGTGAACAGTACTTTTTGGGCCTCGAAAAGTGCGCTTGTGTAATGTACTAGGCCTAAACTCATTTCTTTAAGCCTGAATTTCATTTTACACATACTAAACCTCAAGATTGTCCATGATACATTCAAGAACAGCCCATTATGGTGTGTGAACAATACATATATGATGTGAACAATAACTCTTGAGATTCTAAATCAGCCCACCAACCAACTAGTTCCAACCGAGCTACGATCCTTGCCTAAGTTCTAGCCTTTTTTAACAAACCAAATACCCTAGAGCCCTACCATGTAACATACTACATTCCTAGGCCAAAATTAGAGGATAAGCTTACTGAGGTGGGGCTCGAATGTCAACGACAGCGGCTCAGGATGACTGACTGAGGCCGCGAAAGCGGACGGTGGAGATAGAGCTTGACTCCTCACAACCAACCTCTGTTCAACACTGATCTACGAAAATGTAGCAATTTTTGGCCAACATACTTTTAGATTCTCGAAGCCTAAGGTTTTTCGGTTGCATAGGAAAAACAGGGATCGATTTGGACTCTAGATGAGCTTAAATGAGCGATTTCAAGTCGGACGCACGCTGAAATCCGAAAAGATGGGCTCTCTCGGGTGTGGAGTGTCTTTGGCCAAAAATGAAGAGAGAGATCCGTAAGGGAGAGAGTGAGATGGAAAGTCTCTTGACCGAATTAGGGGGAGGGGGGAGGAAATGAGGAGAGAGAGGAAGTTTATGAGTTATTATGGGAAGAAGACAAAAGAACATGAGAATTAGTAGTAAATTAGGGGGTTACGTACTTTCGGTGGAGTGGGTTGACCTTTGATTGATCCTTAGAATGACTCTTAATTTGATCGACAACTTGATTGATGAGTAGATTGATTTGACATTTGATCAACGCGACAAGAATGATAGGACGATCGATGAGACACTTTCTTAGAATGTGGGCCAAATGCACTGATCAGGTTCGAGCGTGAACGAACTCAGGCTAACCATTACTCTAAACTAACAAGCTCTCGAAACCACAACTACCATTAGCCACGGTCTTAGGAGTCTATAGCAAACCAAGGGAGAACCGATCAATTCTAACTTAAGGTTTCACTGCTCAATGCTTCCAATCGAGCTGGCAAATCTGTTGAACTAACTATAACTACATCCAAAACTCAACTGTAACACTCATGAGAAATCGATTATCTAATATCGAAATTCATTTCGTGACCTAATCCATTAAACGTTGACTCTAGCAAATGCTCAGATCCACGGGTGGCTGTTTAGAAGATACACGTATCGACTAATCAGGTTCACGTACTTTAAAGTCCCAATTAGCCTTTCACCTTCGGTTAATTATCTCGGAATAGCTAATTCTGAGTGAGATTCGACTAAAGCACGTTAATGAAATATATCCTGTCTTTATTACAAATCCCGATAATTGATTGAATTTCCATAACGTCACAAAGATAGCCACATAATTTATAAACAAAATTTACGTAGTTGTTAAATCTTTGATTAAAAAAGCCATGTAAGACTTTTGGATGAAATTTGTTGCCAAAGTCATTTAAATGGTCAGTTTTTTCTTCGATTTTGGATATAAGTGAGCTGTCAAAAAGTTTTGGTACTAAAGTGGACATCTTTTAACTTTTGATACTTTTAATGTCCCTATCCCGGAATTTTTGGCAAAATGCTACTTGAGAAAGGCACCCGAAGCGCTTGTGCCAAGCACATGGTCGTGAACCTACCTTAAATTCTACCAAGAGTGAGATCAGGGAGTTCATTGCAAACTCAAGCCAAAAACATAGGTAGTACCCGGTCATTACAGGGTCCCCCAGTTCATAACTCTTCTTCACGTTTCACCGAACATGCTTGGCTCCCCATTCTTGCGGTAAAGAATCAAATTCTCGCCGGCAGCTCTCACAATCCCAGAATCGCGACACCGTCTTGTTGGAGTTGGTGAACAGAGGAGGATATAAAAACAGAGTTGCTATACACAGTGCCATGTCAAATGCTCGCGCAGATTGAATAAAGAAAAGATCCAAAAAGGACAAGGCGAAAAACAAATGGGCAGTGTCGCTTTCTTGCACAGGGCTTATTCCGAGACAAATTGCATAAACCAGGTGGGAATGATCCGACAATTTTTCTTTGTAAGTACTCATCAAAACACGCATAAGATGACAAAAACCTCATTCATCGATTATTGAAGCCACGCCCAACTTCACCAGTCATCCCATCACCATGCTTCTCTGCTCTGGTTCTCTGCTTCTTGAGTAAGACAATGCTCACCCCAAAAGGGACAGGGCCCAACCAACCTTGTCTCCAACACAGAGAGCATGTAACATCTGAATACATCCGAACTCATATTCTTCATGTCTACCCCTTTTCCGGTAAAGGGAAGAAGTTCACCAGCAACCATTCCACAAGAAGATTGTAAAGCATGATTATGAAATCCAGAAGAGTAAGACTTAAGAATTTTGATTATTTCAACTGAAGGAAGCATGCTGATCACAGGAATAGCAACAAAGCAAAAATCTTTAGGGTGCTTTCTCTTGTTTCTTCTTCCTTTTACCTTAACCAAGCACCAAGAACAAGACATAGAGCTCTGGCATGTGTTGGAGGGTGAGGTTACACAACAAATGAAGCAAAAATTTTAACACCACTAACCAAAAAAGGGGAACTGCCTTATGGAGAAGAGACCATCTTTCTTTTTTCCTCCCCAGCTCAATTCAGTACAACCTCAGAACGCTTCTTGCAATGGAATGGGCCTGATTAGCCCTGCTCTTCCCCGACCCGCCGCTCCTCCGGCTCCCCCGCAGCGGAGTCAAGTAAAACCTCAGCAGCCCGTTGTCGAGGTTGTTGGGCGAGTACCTAGCGCTGCGGTTCCGCTCCAGGACAAACTCGTCCCGCTTCTTCTTGCCGTTGTGCCCGTTCGTCTCGAACACATTCTTTCTGATGCTCCCGAAAGACCCGCCAACAAGATGGTTGTAGGACGAGTTCCTGCAGCTCACGCTGCTGTTGCTCCTAAACACCTTACGATTGAAACCGCCCCGTAAGTCCCCGTTGTGCTCACCCCGCAGCTCCGGCCACGACTCGGAGAACGACCTCTCGACCCCGTTCGATCTGCTGTACCTATCGTCGTTCTCATCCTTGTTCCCTCCTCTCCTATTTATAAACCCCCAAATGCTCCAACCCTTGACCCATCTCCTCGATTTCTTTGGCCCCTTTTGGTCGCCATTGTTCACAATGGACGCATTGTCCCTAAATGATGCAAGATCGAACATGTCCGAGCAATCGTCTCTCAGCGAGTTCGAATTGGAGATTGAATCCCTCGACTCTCGATCCCCAACGATTGCTTTGCTCCCTTGGAATAAATCAGCAGTTGCAGGGGAGACTTTCGCATTCTTACCAGACTTCAATTCATCGATCTCCGCCACCACCGCGGCGGCTGTCTTCCTGATGGAATTCGACCGGTCGAGGCTCTTTCTCCTCCGAGAAGACGAGTCCAAGTAATAATCACGGGTCTGTGCCGATCCGCCAGGGAGGGACTCTCCCTCATTGATGCAACTCATTGGCTCCTCCACTGGAATCTGGGTGTCTGTCCTCGAGTGTTGCACCGGAGAGTCCTCCACGACAGATACCATTGGAGGCATCCGTGGAAAAGACCTCCCAATCAAGTACCCATCCCACGAGGCCCTTGGTTCGTCGAATGAATATCTCGTGTCGTCGAAGGACATCCGTGCGGCGTCAAAGGAAATCCGGGCCGCGTCGAGCGAGAACCTGGGGTCGGTGTCGCAGGATCTCCGGCCGAACCCATAATCGGCGATCTCGGACTGGGTTTCTCGGAATTGGCGGCCGATGGGCTTCTCCACGGGCAATGTGGCGGAGCCACTTCCGTTGTCTCGCTTCTTCATCTTCTGCTTCCGCCTCCATTTCTGCCATTTCTTGCTGAAGACCGAAGCAGCAGACCAGAAGCTCCCCGCGATCTCCTTGAAGTCTCTCCCGGAAGATTTCTTAGCTTGAGAATCGAGATCTATGTGATCTTTCATGGTCTTTACCTCTTCTTCCGGCACTACTTCGAGTTCTGGCTCTGCTATTTCTTCAGTTTCTACTTCCTCCTCCTCCTCCTCTTCTTCTTCTTCAACAATCTCCTGCACTCTGTTTTCAACAACAGCAGGTGCTACATTGGGCTCTTCCAAAGCCCTAATCTCGTCGGCTTCGTCTTCCTCTTCGTTTTGCTGCACGATGTATTCCTTGGTCTGCAGATAATCGCTTTCTGTTTCTGCTTCTGCTTCCTCTTCTTTGGACTCGAGAACCGGACCGCGGACACCCGACGAGCCCAAGTTCTTGGTCTGGGCAACCTCCGAAGAATTGCTGCTCCGAGTGGAGTCTCGCTTCGACGGGTTCCGGTCGTCGTCGAGGCTGAACAGCGACCAGAGCGTGTTCCGCACCCTGACGTCGCAGGACTTCCGCTGCGGCTCGAAAATGCCGGAGAAGAAACCCTCGTTCTTCGACGCCGAGAACGACTTCGTGCGCCGGAGCTCCGGCAGGAAGGCCGAGGCGGACGCCGGAGCCGGGGGCTTGGAGGAGGAGGAGGAGGATGGCTTGAAGATGGCCTTAAGGGCAGAGGCGGCGGCGGAGGAAGAAGGGGGCTTGCGGGAGGAGGAGGAGGAGGAGGAGGCGGCGGCGACGGAGGAGGAGGAGGAGGGTTCCAAGACGGCGAGGCGCTCGCAGAGGCATGAGGGGCAGAAGCCGGTGAAGTGCTCGTCCGGGTGGCGGTCGCAGGAGGTGGAGGCGCGGTGGGGCTGCGGGGGCTGCGGCGGCTGGAGCTGTGGCAGTGGAGGCTCCGTCGTGGGATTCATAACCGGCGGTGGTGCTTGGTCCCCACTCCACCGCAGCTCATGTTCAAGCTCTTTTGGGTTTTCTGAGAGCTCGGACAGAGCAAGTAAGAGAGAGAGAGAGAGAGAGAGAGAGAGAGATCTCAGAGACAAGAAGGTGAAGGGGGGTTTTAACTTTTTAGAGAGAGTGTGTGGGTGTGAACTGTTCGGCCTCCAACGGACAGTGAAGGAGGGGGGAAGAGAAAAAGCGAATGTCCAAATAATGATAGAGAAGCAACGGGTTAATTAAGAGAGAGAAAAATTAACTCATTATTTTCCCTTTTCATATATAGTATCTTTATCCTGAATTACAGCTCAAATTAAACACTTCACTAATAATTTCCATTAACCTTCTTATTAATTTGCCTTATGTAAAAAAAAAACTTGTTGCGATTGGAGCATTGAATCTCCGTGCCAAATCAACGTCTTACTTAAGAGTGAGCATGGTTCGGATCGATGAAAACGAGACAGAATCAGTGATCCCCGAAATTAAATTTTCGGTTCGGTCCAATTCATTTGTGGCCGTCTTTGCAAAAAAAGAAGTTATAAATAAAATATTTATTTTGATGCATCATTTGTGATTAGAGGTACACATGACGTTACATTACGAAAGGAAAGTTTATCCTACATCGTACATAATAATAATAAAAATATATAATAATAAGAAGTGACCTCACAACTATATATATACACACACAACAGAAACTTTACTGTTTTCATCTATATAAAAGAATATTAAAATTGTCTTATTATTCTAAAAGAAATTTTAACAAAGAGGAGTTATAATCAAATAGTAAAAATAATAAAGAGAGAGAAGAATCATGAGGGCAAAATAAAGGAGTAAATATATGTTGTGCTATTTTCTTGGAAGAAGTGCCAAAAGCTTTTCTTAGATGGCCACACTTGGAGACAGCACTGAGAAAAGATTTTGATATGCCATATTTATACCGATGTAATAATAAGATGGATCGTTTAAATGGCAATAGGGTTCGCTCCTCTCATCGCAATTTCGAAGGGCGAGGGCGTGGCAAAAGCTTTTGATTGAAGGAGCGTCCAATGAACAACAACACGGTTGTCGGGTCGGGGTAAATAAACCCTTGAGATTGCCCGAAGAGGCGGGCCTGCGGTGGTAGTTTGTGAAAGCCGTCCTTGGACACTAATGAGCCGCCGTATTAAAAGGAGTATTTATGTATTTTTAATTTTTTTCATTTTTGAAAAAAAAAATGTTTATCATTGATGATACTATGATTTATTAAAAGTGGGACTTCAATGAAGACAGAAGAAATACTATCTCTCTCTCTCTTTATGGGGGGTGGGGGTGGGGTGTAAGTGAGAGTTCATTTTCTCCAGGGCGCTTTTTCTCCTCTCCTCGGGGCGCCCGCTGACGTGAAATCCCTCTTCTGCCCCTACCGTTCCTCTCTGCTTTCCCCGAGGTCCAGTCCCAGTACCTTCCCTTGGTGGGTCTTGTTTGGAAACCAGGTTTATTCTATCCGCTCTCCGGATTTAAGCTGCTCTGCGCCCGGGGCGTTGTTCCTCAAGTCCGGTTTTGATTTCCGCTTTTTCGTTTATAATCTTTATAAAATTGTTATCCTTTTTTCTGTTCTCTTTTTTTTTCTTTTTTTTCTTTTTTCTTCTTTATTGTCTTTATCTATTTTAATTTCCCTATGTGACACTCAATAGGGGCTACATCATCACCACGTGTTTTAAGAATAAACGATGCTATGCAAACATTTTCCGTTCGTCAAATTAGACAGAACTAATTGAGGAACTCGATTGCTCCAATTTTGACAGGCTTTAAAATCCAATTGCACTTTTTAAAAACTTCAAGATTTTAATGTAATTTTGCGAGAGGTTTGAAGACCTTTGGTGCAAGTATTCTCGATTTTATTGGAACTTCTTTGGTAAAAGGTTGTCATTTTAAGAGCGTGGACAACATTTAAAAACGATACTATGATTTCTCCGAAAGAATGATGGAGTACAGAAAGCAGATTGGAAAGCATCATTGCTTAATTAAACACAGTTTCGTGCGATAATTAAGAGACAATTTATTTATCAATCGCAAATAACTCGGTCGTAGTGAATTATAATGAAATTATCCGACATTGAAGTCGAATTTTCAAATAGCTCGAATTCCATACTCAGTGAGACACTAAATAGAATAAGCAAACGTGCGCACTAATTGCGGTGTGCAAGAAAGCGACGCTTAAGACATTCAATATCGCCCTTCTGTTAAGTATTATAAAACTGTTTACCGACGTGTTTTGAATTGTGATGTTGGCGTACTATATGTGGCTTCCACCTCGATTGTGTGTGTGTTTCCACGTGTCTTTCGTTACATCGACTCAAAAAAGAAAACAAAAATAAAAATAGGGATTTTTTTATTTGAAAGCACGATGTGGCAATCCACATCATTCTTATATACACGATAAACGCTTATGTTACAATTCATGTCTCAAAAGCGAGACCACACTGACGGGATGTTTGAAAGTTCATAAATTAAATTAAAAAAAAAATTAAAAATTTAAGAATCACATGGAACATTAAAAGAAAAGTCAACGAATTATCAAAGCCGAGAGAATGCCAAGTTTTGTAAGGTGGATTAGCCTCGAAGTTTCATCTGCAGATCAGACAATATTGCAAGATCGAATGCGACACACTTGGATCGGAAAAAGAACAGAAAAGAAAAGAAAAAGAAAAAGAAAGAGCCCTCACATTGAAATGCTTCCCCACTTTCTCCTTTCCCCTTTTTTTTTCAGTAAATTTTCAATATTTTCTTTTTCTTTTTCTTCTTTTTTTTTTTTTCTGGGGGGTGATCTGGGGAGGCATTTTCAAAGATTCCTGGCAAGAGGAAAAGCAAAAGGCAAAAAGTCACGCCATCGACCGGAGAGAGAGAGAGAGAGAGTGTGTGTGTGTGCCTGTGACTGTGTGTGTTTTGCCGGGTGCTGCTGCTTCCTCTCTCTCTCTCTCTCTCTCTCTCTCAGTCACATTTCGCTTTCCTTCTTTGTTTCTTTCTTCCTCTCTTTTATCCTCTGCCTTTTCCTTTTTCCTTTTTTCTTTTTCCTGTTCGGGGCGCTCTTTTTGTTTTCGCACACCCTTTTATCCCCCCACATCACAAAGCCACAAAAAAAAAACTCGAAAAAAAAGAGAAAAAAGGGTAAAAATATAAAGAAATTAAAGAGATATCGGTTTCCCACATGAACTTGTTTTTCTTCAACAAATCGAGCATGGTGGGACTTGGGAGTGAACATTTTAAGCTTCGGGTGGCCGAAAAATGGGAAGCCAAATCTTTTTCTTAACCTTCTATTTTAAATAATTAGTTAACGGGATCCGCATTCGTAATCAACAACAATACGTGGCTAAAACATTTCTCGTGAACTGACAGAAATACTTTCTTTTTTGTGTTGTCTCGGTATCGATCAAGGATCGAAATTTCCTTTTTCTCGTAATTCAGTGCTCACAAAGCTAGTGCGGTATGGAGTGCGAGACTTGATCATGGATTTATGAAGTGATTTCGGTCGATTCCTTGTTTTAGGAGTTTTCGAGATTTTTAGATGTTATCTTAATGATTGATCCTTTTTATTTGTTACCTAATTAGGTCTTGGACATTATTCTTAGATTATTATTATTATGTTTTTTTTCACTTTTCTTGATAGTGTCCTTGGGGCAAATTACATTCTCCCCCCTCAATTTTGATATTGGTTGCAAATTTCCCTTTGACTTTTCAGTTTTCACAATGTCCTCCCTAAAGTTTTGAAATCGGTTGTGATGTCCCCTCTAGCATAGACTTTGATCATTTTGCAACTGAAGCTCCGATCATATGCTCGTCACGTGGTTAATTTGATCTCTTGTGGAGGGTAAATTCGTCAAGTAACAAATAACGATTCACCTTTTAGTCTCTCGTTTTGGCACGTGTAGCGAGTTGAGCCCTAACTTTTTAATTTTCCGAATGTTTTCCATAAAATATCGAAAATAAGTTATGAAGTTTTCTGGATGCCGATCTTGACCAATTTAATGATCTACTCCTATCGAGATTGACTTAGATTACTTAAGCTAGGGTCGTCTTGCCAATGCCCGCTACATTTTTTATTGTGGCGTAACTTCTATTAGCGGCATGGTTACCGCATGCTAAATTGCACCTCTTTCTTAGCCTTACAAATTACAAAAAAAAAATTATTTATCAATATTTTGCTTCCATAGAAAATCTTGGAAGTAAAATATTTATAATGAGTCGGTATTTTCAATCGTAAAACTTGACACATCATCGAATCAGCCTTCGATACTCGTACTGTGTTTGTAATAAAACGACATTAAAGCATCGTATCCTTTTATTTAACAAGTAAAACAACCGAATTACAACGTGAACATGTTAATCGGTGCTAATAAACAGTTGGTGCATATTGTGTCATCGTGCCTTGTAATGATACGGTTTTTCTCTGAATTTTATTGCAACCCCATTCTGAAAAGTATTTGACCGATGATTTTTTAAGGTATGACCTGGATTTGAAAAATACTTAAAGCCTTCCATGAAAAAAGGCGAGAGTCAAAATAATAGGACATTCAAATCGATTTCGAGAATTTAGTGTACATCTTGGGAAAATAAGAAAGTCGGGGGTTAACTTACGACAAGTCCCAAAGCTCGAAGAGCAAAATGCAATTTGCTTTTATTGGTGACATTTTTTCTCATGGAAAAATTATCTAAAAAGTCCTAAACTAATTGCACAAAAGAAAATCGAATCCTAACCCACTCAATTTGTCTAATTTAATCCTACACATTTTAACGATTTTTCAATTTAGTCTTCTCGGCCAATTTTTACAGGAAATTAAAAACGGGAATGATAGCCATTCAACGTGACATAGTCAAACGTTGAAGTGGACAATCTGTATAATTTTTTAGGAACAATTTCAAAATTTTTCATTAATCTTTTCTTATGTTTTCTTTGTTGCTCTCCCCAAAGGCCCGGCAGGAGTCTCGAGGCCTCAACGATGGTCGGCGAACCTCCCCAGATCTGTATGAGGTGAGGGCAGAGGTTACCTATCTTGAAATTTTTATTTTTTTATATTATTTTATGAGTTCATTTCCTATGAATTGTCACTACTAACCAATGGAGATTTTTGATAAGACGTTCACTTGCATTTTACTCAACTAAAAATGAAACAATAAAAGAACAAAAAGAAATCGGATGGTTTATGTAGCCCCTAGAACCGATTAACAGGGTAAGTTATAAGTTCCATGGTAGATTTCAAATTCTAAACATTGGGGAATCGGTTCTTATAGAGTTTGATTTCAGATTTCAAACGAAATCGGTATCGATTTCGAAACTGCCCACCTCTATCGGTCACGTGACGAGAACATCACCTGGCCCGTAATTTAAGCCCGATCCAATGGCCCGACCGGATACGGGTCTGCCCCCAGAATCAACTTTATCGGTTAACGTGGACTGGTAAAACTTTAAAGTAAAATAAAAAGCAATAAAAGAATGCACATGAGAACCACCGCCGACGGAGTACGGAGTAACATGCGCCTGCGGGTGCATGCACACGTCATCATTCTCTCCCCCCAGATCAGACGCTTGTGGTGTCCCACACGAGCGGCGTCTCCGGCACGTGTCGTCGTGATTCGACGACACTAAGCACAACTCCTGCGGAGCGGGCCCCACCTACTGGTCTGAGAGTGTACCCGGGACGCGCCATGTTCCTGCCCTCACGTGATGATGACACTCCCCACGTGCCAAACCCGAGGAAGTTTAAAAATAAAGGATTAATACCAAAAAAAGAAAAAAATCCTACACTAGTACGCTTAAGATAAATTTACACTAAAATATTTTTATCAGCACAAAAAATTTTAAACTGATACACTTGTGACAAATTTACCATAAACTAGTATACATGTGACAAATTTACCTTCTGTTAATTGACGTTAAATCTAATAGTCAAATTATTGAGTTAGATGACATGTGATAGTTGACAGATATATTGGTTTGAGATTTTTTTTCCTCTTTGTTTTTATCGGTGCATCAATTTAGAATTTTTCGTAGTATTAACCCAATTTAACGAAGAGTAAAATTATCAGTTGTACTAATTTGGGATTTTTCGTGGTTAAAAAATTAGTTTAGAGTAAATTTATCATAGATGTACCTATTTAGGATTTTTGATAACCAAAAAAATAGTTTTGGGTAAATTTGTCACAAGTATATAAGTTTGGGATTTTTCATGGTAAAAAAATAATTTATCATAAATTTATCACATGTATATCAATTTGGGGACTTTCATGGTATTAATCCAAAAATAAAAGAGCGACCTCTTCAACGGTCAATTATCAATTTCGTCTTTGATATTGCTTATTATTGGAAAAAAAAATATTAGTGGTGACTATGGCTGATCAAATGCCTACCAAATTAGAAGAAAAGGTAAAATGGGGTCTGTGGCCCGGACTTCCTAAGGCTCTCGAGTCTATTGCAAATCCCGCTCAATGGTCCGTTGAGATGAATCGAGACTCCGGGCACAAAACCTATGCCCCTTAACTTTTAGGGCAGGAAGTGTAGTTCCATTCCCGTGTTAACTTGGATGCGCTCTCCAGCAATCTTGCCGACTTTGGTACTTAGGGTCGCAGCAATATTGATTGCCAACACATGGGTAATTGTGCTCACAAAGGAAAAGGAAAAATTATTTTAAAAAAATCATAAATTTATTATAATTGCGTCAATTTAATTTTAATTTTTTTTTCTCGATTGAGTCCTAACATTTTTAGTCAATTCAATCCATTTGATCAACTGATGTTAATGTAAGAAATTTTTAATAACATTTTTATATATTTTTTTAATTTCAAAATTTTAAATAATTTTTCTATCTTTTTTTTGGTAGGGCTGATGACCTTTGTCGGTCGATTGGCGAAGGCTGCAACCCTTTCTCGGCTACAGCCCTCGCTGCTCGCTAGGCTAGGCTAAGACAAAAAAAATAATAATTAACTATTAAAAATATTAGATTTGCCACATCAACTCCGGCAGGGCTATCGTTAACACCGACGGGGCTACTTCAACACCAGTCAGCATAATGGACTGAATTGGCACAATCGCAAAACATTTAGGACTCAATTAGCCAAAAAAAATTAAGATTAAATTGGCACAATTGCAAAATATTTATGACTTAATTAGCAAAAAAAAGAGTTTAAGACCAAATTAACATAATTGCAATAGGTTAGGACTTTTTCGGTAATTTTCCGAAAACGCAAATTTGGGAAAAACACTCTCATAATTCTAAAGTGGCCTTACAAGAAAACAAAATGCATATCTATGTCTAAAATACTCTAATGAAAACCTAAGTTAAAATTGGAAAAAGTATAGACTAATGACATAGGAAATATAGGCTACTAAATGTTAAATATCTAAAAGAATAATACTAAAAGATTGAATCAAATCTTCTAATATTCAACCCAGTTGCTTAAATCAACAAAGGATAAGGAAATAAACTAATCAAAATCTTCTAAAATTGTCAATCCTTTGTCATCAAAGACTTGCGTATAATCGAATCATCGACGCCTTTGATTCGGCTTTTAGGAAAAGTATCTGAAAAATTCAAATGACTTAAAGTTAAAAGGATTTTATGAAATGGCCGCACTTTTTTTACTCCTCGTATGGCTTTGACACTCCCTTTTATTGTATTTTGATAATCCTATCCCTTGTGAGGCCCACCATTATTGGGTCAATTTTATATGGTTTCTTTTATTTTATTATTTGATCGACTCTTTTATTTTCTTTATTTTTTTTTTCCTTTATGGTCTCACTTTCCTTCTTTTCGTTTCTTTTCACACTTCCCACTCGTCTCTCTATTTTTTGTCTTGCAGGCCATTCTCTCTCTAAGCCTCCCATCATCCTTTGTTTCTTTTCACGCCTCCCACTGGTTTCTCTGTTTCCTTGTAAGTCATGTTTTCAATGAAAAAATCTCTTAGTGTGCCTACGTGCATAGAAAGGGAAGAAGAGAGAAGTGAGAGAAGCGATTGTCCTTTGTTTTTTGGAAGAAGAAAGGCCTAGTCTCAATCTCTTTGCCCATCATCCTCTATTTTCCTTTAAAAAGAAAAGAGAGAAAAGAGAGCGAAGCAATGCTTCTCATTATTGTCTTCCATGGTATAAGAAGAGCCTATGAAAGGAGAAAAGGGGCTCGTTGAGAGGTCAACAGTGAGCCCAATATTGGCCAGCAAAGGTGTGAAGGATGACGGGTTGAGAGGCATAGAGATGGAATGACCGGCGAGAGAGAACACGAAGAGATGATTGGGGGGTGGGGAAAGAAAGAAGAAGAAGGAAAGTGGGACCATAGGCAAAAAAGGAAGAAACAAAATAAAAGAGTTGACAAAATAATAAAATAAAAGGAAACCATATAAAATTGTATCATAAGTGATGGGCCACGCAAAGGATAGGACGATCAAAACATACAAAAGAAATGAGTGTTAAAGTCATAAGAGGAGTGGAGAAAGCGCGACTCTTTCGAAATATAGGTAGCATTTGGTAAGTTATAATTTTAATGTTCATGAAACAACTTTAGTTTATGTGTTATTTGCAAAAGTCACACTTTATAAATGACTTTAAAAAAAACCTAAAAAATCAACGAGATAGATCTAGCACTAGTGACATTTGCCTAGGCTCATCGGGGTAGCGCAAATCCAAGCGACTATGCTCAAGGTAGCATGAATTCCAAGCGAGGTTGCCAACTTCAAATTTGGCTCACTGGCTATCTAAGCCCTTTGTTAGCAACATCACGTGAGGCAAGGATATTTTCGAAATTATGAAAGTTTAGCGAGGGAAAATTTGGAAAAAAAAATATGCTAGTATTTCGGAAATACTCAAAGCCTAAAATACCTCAAGATCTACCTTGAGCTAAAATGGCATTTCCCAAAACTTTTTAAAAAATTTGTCAAATGATACCCGCATTTGTTCAAAGGGCTTTGGGGGAAAAGGGTTTAAACGCACTCATGTCGCTTTTAAGGCGGTCCATGAATTTTGGGGTTATAAGACCTCTACTCCCATACGGAGGATTATTGTGAAGACATTGACTCTTATAATAGAATTATGAGAAACTCCTTTTCCATTCTATCGCTTTTAGGGCAGTCAAGCATGTAAACACTTTGCCATATTACAAACCAAATAAAGGGGAAAAATAAGATACGTGATATAAGTCGAAATAAACACAGAGTCAAAAGTGTGCCATAAATTGATTGGAATCTTGAAAATAATTATTCTCATATTGATTTTGTAATAGTAGATGTACATAATTAGAATTTACATACTAATTATCATATTTTCCACACGAATCAAACTCCGTGAAAAGTGCATTCAAGTGGCGACTAAAACAATCCAAAAACACCGATATTTCGTAAAATTATTGGTAGAGTTAGTTTGCCAATCGAATAATCATATAAGACAATGAAATTGAAGTATCTTTGCACTTTCTTTCGGCGTTGATCTGGCTCATCGAATCAGTTTCGCGGAGGCCAAAGCATTCGAAAAGTACTCAAATGGAACTCGTGTAAATTAAGTTACGCCTATGTATCCCCGGCTTCTTTCGGTCGTCCACGTGAGAATTGGGGGAGGAGGCATTGAGATTCCTTGCGTTACGTTCATCTATTTGCTCTTTTGGTCCATGAAGATTCTCGTACATTCATTACCAATTCATGCATTTAGGTCGACCACAAGAATTGGAGATGAGATGCGGGCTTCGGCTTGCGTGGGACAAGGAGCGAGAGTCGCCGCTCGATCACGAGATAGGGACCCCGGCATTGCTCTTTGGCCGGTGGCTTTTGGTCCCTCTGCCCCACCAAATCCTAACAAAAGGGAGGGAGAGAGGGAGAGAGAGAGAGAGTAATATAATGAGCAACCCTAACCAAATACACACGAGGAAACTGAGAAAGAGAATTTTAACATGTCCACGTGGTTTCTTAAGTTGAAACAAATTATATATCATTGTCAAAAGAAATGGATTAACAATATTGTTCGGATTACGTAACTTCTTGACCGATCTTTAATCTTTGATTTTTCTTTAGCTCACTTTCTTACTGTTCGCCTGTCCCTACATTGTTCTTACTCTTTCTCTTTGGCAACCAGTAATGGTAGATGAATTGCGCACTTTAGGCAATACTCATACTTGAGATTTAGTTGATTTGCCACATGAGAAGTCCGATTTCGATTATGGGTACATAAGATCACAACAAGGGCGGATGGCACCATGGAATGCCACAAAACTCTAGCAAAAGGTTTCCTTCCTAGATATAAAATCAACAGTATAAGTACACAAGAAGTACCATAACTTTTGTACGGCGTTCACTTGAGTGCTATAACTTCTTTTCGTCCACTTAAGTGCCACATCAGAGTCAAACCGTTCACTTGAGTGCCATTTTTGGTAAATCTTCTTACGTGGAATTTTTATTTATTTATTTAATTATTAGTGACATGTGGATTTTTTTTACATTTTAAAAATATTTTCTGTAATTTTTTTCTTTAAAAAAAACTTGAATTTCCCTGTTGGCCGCCAAGGTCATCAATGACCCTCGTCGGCCATGGCCTTCTCGCCCAAGGGCAAGTGTAGCCTCACTCTCGACTAAAGGGGTAGCAACGGTCATCACGGCCCTAGCAGTTACGAGCAAGGGCCCTCACGACACCACCGACCGTGGGCGAGGGCCATCGTGCCCTCGCTGGCATCCCTGATAGCTGTTATCCAAGGCTACTACGGCCTCCTCAACTGAGGGTGAGACAAAGCCGCGAGGGCCCTTACCCAAATTTGGCGAGGGTCATCGCGCCCTCACTCGCAGCTATGACAGTCATTGTGGCCCCTTCCCCCCCCCCAAACTCAAAGGCGAGGCAGCCCTCGCCCCTAGGCTAGTCGATCGTGGCTGGCGAGGGTCATTGGTGATCCTCACCAGCCAAGAGAGGGAAAACAAATTAAAAGAAAATTCAAAATAACTAAAAAATTATATTAAAATCCACATGTACATTAAAAAAATAAAAAAATTGCTCCAACGTTGCCGCATCAGATTTTCTAGTATCCACATAGGATTTTCGAAAAGACATATCGGCGATGATACTTAAGTGATCGTTTTTTTCAAATTTAAGGCACTCAAGCAAGTGAAAAAAAAAATTATGACACTCGGGTGAATGCCGTACACAAGTTATGGCACTTACAATGCATTTATGCTTTCAAATTTAAGGCACTCAAGCGAGTAAAAAAAAAATTATGATACTCTGGTGAATGCCGTACACAAGTTATGACACTCGCGATGTACTTATGCCTAAAATGGACTATCAAGACTCTTCCTGGTATCACCACTATTACGTGATAGTTTTCTTTTGCATGGATTTCAAAAAGGCATTCTTCAATGATGACCTTGCTGAAGAAATTTATATGGAGCCTTCTTCTAGGTACATTCTTCCTCTTAACAAAGTGTATCGATAACGTCTAGCATTATCACGCACTTTGTATAAACTTGAAATACTAGGGATTCCCCGCCCAGTCCATTTGACCATGCTCTCTTTGTTTTGTGCACACCTCATGGATATATTTCGCTGCTTTTACATGCAGACAACATGATTATTATTGGGATGATCATATTGGCATTACAAAATTCCAGTGGTATCTTCATCAATAGTTTGAAGTTTAGGATATCAGGAAGTTCAATTGTTTTTAAGGCTGGAGGTTGCTTTAGGCTCCTCCGCTTGTCATCTTTTTTGAGCCATATATAACACTGACCTTTTTCTCAAGTAAGACTTGCTGATAGCAAGATTGTTGTAACTCCTATTAGGACTAATGCCAAATTTAATGACATCGATAGAAATCTTCTTCTAAATCTTACGCTCTATAGACATGGTTGGTTCTCTTGTAAATGTCATTGTTACTCATCCCAAATCACTTACGTTATTTTACATAGTAAGTTCGTGAGAGGGCCACGTACGGCTCAATGTGCTCCCGTCCTTTAGATTTTTCTCTTTGTCAAGAGTATCTTGTTTCACAGCCTAGACTATTTAGTCACTCCACCTTAGAGTTGCCAGCTTATCTTGATATAATTTGTGTATGTGACCTTTTAGATCATTGCTCCATTATAGGCTACTAAAACAATAGGAAAATCGTCCAAAATATCCTAAATCTCTTTTACAACATAGCTTCCAAATAAAACACACAATACATAACATATGGGAAGGGGTTAGGGTCACCTATCACCACCATTATACTCCTCCACTTCAAAAGCTTGCCTATAACAAATATAGGTTTATCAACTAAGGTCAACAACTTCACCCATTGACAGGCAATCATCGTTAAGGCTAGAAGGAACATCAAAGCCTCTAAGTGATCCAACAAACTCTCCATCGATGTTCATGTAACAAGTTACATATTGATGGGGTATCCACTCTACAAACCCCACGTCGACCCATACTACACAAGTGCACTGCTATGTCTTAATTAGGTATAAGCACACCTCACAAAAATAATCGAAATGCATAGGATCTCTGAAAGACAGTGGTGACGGATGATCCCTCCAACATATCTGAAAAATAAAGAGTGAGCATATGCTTAGTAAATGAATCTCTAAGTTTAAGGTAGGTGTTCCTCTTATCACTCAACCCGATATTCATAAATAATGGTCATTCAAATTGATACATAAGTGCATGAGCATATGCATGATCTTCTTTCATAATGACATGTTATTATAAACTAATAACAGTATGGCATAATATCATGCATTCTTTGTAGGCAAATATCACATTATTTCAAAATGCACTAGTATCACCTAGTATGTTCTCAACATGATTATATGCATACACATGATCATGCATTATCATTTTTACTTCTCCTTTCGAACAATCTCAAGACACTCCGACTCATAGGGCATCCACATCACACAGCAGGGCATCCCAAAACTCTCGAGGCATCCTAAAACACTCCTCTGGACTTCCCAATCACACAATAAGGCATCCCGAAACTTTCGAGGCATTCTGATCACACAACGAGGCATCGTTACCATTATTATGTGAATGACATACTATTTTCATAATGTTATTCAAATTTATCACACAACAATGGTGCATATGAATATTTTTGAACTCAACATTATTCTCACTCAATTCATCATAAAAATACAAATGCTATATTACCTACTAGCCTCTTTCACATCATCATATAACCACTGAACATTACAATGAAAAACCTTGGAATGGGCAAACTTCGAAGCTCAAAAATCAATCAATTATATATGTATGTGTGTTTTTTTTAAAACAAAAAAGCTACCAATTTAGAATTGGTAACTTCCTGTAGTTACCGATTCAAAATTGATGGCTTCTTTTTTTTAAAATTAATTAATTTATCATCTAGAAATCACTAACTTCTTGCAGTTATTGATCCCAAAGTTAGAACACGTGTCCTTATACCATAAAAGTTCACTAAACGTGACATGTATTGAATGATTAGCAACATGGAAACTTCAAGCGTGGTCAATGTCTAATCATTCATGCTTTGATCTTGTGTAAATAATACTTAGACTTGACACATAGTATTAACTTGTGTGTTGGATGGCTATGATTCACAAGTGCGCATATTACCGGTTCGTTGATCCGTCTTTATACTTGATGGTCATAGTTTGTTTACATATGAAGTCACATGTACATGCAAAATAAAATCTATCTCCTTGTTACATGCAAGGTTGATGTCCGATGCGATTTAATCGTGCCATTGCATTGAAATTTTCAACCAGGGTTGTAACCGAGAATGAAATGTTCACATCTTGTATAAATGCTTGTTAATTAGATTTGTGCATATGATTGAATTGGTGACTTGAAAAAATTCTATGGCCTTTGTTCGATTGGGACATGATAAGATGGATGGATTGAATTACACTGTAGTCAAGACCGAAAGGTTCATGATATTCTTAAAACATTCACACTGTCTGGGTGGCCATGATATATTGTTAGATGTTACTCATAGCTTATAGGACTTGGAGATTGATTGAGACAATTAATTCTCTTAGAAGTATTAATGTGTTAGTATACGTCTTACTACCAAGTTAGTGATGAAGCTAGGGATATCGCACATCTTAACCAATACACGACGACTTTGAACATGGAAGACAATATTGCAAATATGTTTACAATCACGACTATTGAATTAGTCGAATTGAAATTAAATTAAATGACATTTAATTTAATTCTTTTTTTTTGTCATGAATGTACATGTATGTAATTGACGCGTATGCCCGAAATGGACACATATTAATGTGCCAATTACACATGTGAGATTGCACGCATGTTGTTTATCTTTTGTTTTAATATATATATACATATATATATACATATATATATACATATATATACATATATATATGATATTTTGTGTGTGTATAACTAAAGATTTTTAAAAAAAATTAATGATCAAGCGTGATTAGCAACTTGGAGACCAAGTTGTTGACTTTGGTCCCCCCCCTCCCCGCCTATATATAGGCTTGAGGGGTGTGTGTGTTTTTGTATGATTTTTTTTATGTGTGAGTGAAAAATCAAGAGTGATGTGTGCAATTTTTGAGGTCTATAATTTGGTGAGAAATAGTTCTCTCTTGAAGGTGGAGTGTGCATTGTGATCAGATAGAAGTTCTTGTCCTTGCAGTGATTGAAAAATCAAAGTACGGAGAGACATATCCACAAGATTATTAGCATAATTGAGGTGGATCACCTACAAGTTCCATCTTCCCGTTCATTGTGTGATTGGTGTGTGTCTAAACTAGAGATTCGACACTTATGGGACTCAAACGAAAAAACATCCGAAATGATTCGTTTAAAGCATGCTATGAGAGGTAATTCAGAAACCCTATTCTATTAGTTTGGTTTTGGATTGAAACACATGAATGCCTCTAGAGAAATGTGTACATGTTTATTTATTTTCATTGCATTTTGTATTTTATTTTGCCCGTATATGTTCCATGAAATTCATCAATACATTGTTCATTTATATTGTGTATAGTGTCGACTATCAACATTCCTCTTTTGTTTGTGGAATCTACACTGTTCAATAGCTTTATTCTAAACTATCATCAGTCATACTAGACAACGAATATCACACCATTGTCACACCAACACTATTACTCTAAACCAATAAGCATACGCACTATTACTAGTGCACACACATAGTATCACCAATGCTGCTTGCAAGTAACTTGGCTAATAACCATCAGTGATAATATCGACCCAAAGACATGTTGAAACAGCCATAACGATCCTACCACCTTTTATTACTACAAAAGACTTCCAAGAATACAATACTGACTAGTTCTTTCAAGTTGCCATGATATACTTTATTAGCATTTGTTTACTCATCTGTTACAACAAGATTTCTCATCTTTGATAATGGTGTAGAATCATTGATGATGGTAATAGAACAACTCCCTGTTGTTTTCTAGTATTAAAACGAATGCTTTTGATAGTGTCGGAATGGCTAGTTTCCCAAACCAATTACGCTACTCTTTGTTAGGGTCTGTCTTTTGCAAGAATTGCCATAACCACTTTGACATAACTCTTATACTTAAGATGTGAATTTCAAGCCTTTGTAATGCTATATTAATCTCGATAAACGTTCTCATTAGGTGAGTAGATGGTCAGCACTTTTCAAGGCTCAATATATGCATTGCTCCTTGCCCATACAATATTGAGTGCAGATGATCAATAGTCTGTTGATGTTGCCCATCGACGAAATCATGTGGAATGACTTCTAATTAATCATCCAATGATCCATTTGGTTTCATTAACTTCCAAAGACTTCCAAGGATATCAACACATCCGCTAGCTCGTTATTTTCACTGAATAACTGAGTTAGCTTCCAAAGACCTTCAAAGATATCAGTATCACTATCGATTTCTCGTTTTCACGAATCTTACTAGACCATCGATATTACCACTATCCTTCCATCTCATCTGAAGAGAACTGCTCTAGTCAACACTCTGCTATCCCGGTGGCAATATGACTTTCTATCGGTAGTCATGATTGTACCAAGTTATTCATCTTCACAAGTGCGGTCCTTCCAAGCTTTAATGAACATTACTGTTTTAGGCTTGCTCACCATCGTCATAGTCCATCCAACTATTCACCTTATCTTGGTCTTTCCAAGCCATCATAAACATCCTCGTTATTCTTAGCTTATTCACTTTTGATCATGATCCTTCCAACTTGTTCACCTTTGTAGATATCCTTCTAGCTTGTAAATATCTCTACACTCGATACCTTATTCACCTTAATATCTATAGGGATCTTTTCATATTAGTACAACATTCCCAATTATGATAGAGCATCCAACATCACACCAGATGCTGATTAAGATACCATCTACGTTGCAACTGGTATATATATCACATGGTACTACTTAGCCAACACATATATTAGTAGCCTTTGATTGTCTTTGTCATATTCAAAACATCATAGAAGATTTTCCCAACACCACTTACATTGACAATGACTTAAGTAAAATTGAAGCTTTAGTTTCCTTCAAAATAACAAAACCAAAAATCAAATGTATTATTTTAAAAACCACAAAGGCCCATTGATAAGCGGAATTTAACGGTATACCTTCATCCAAACTCGAAAGATTGAAGCAGAAACTTTAATGTTTTGAGTTCGTGGGACCTTCACTTCAACAAAAGTTGATTAAAAGGTGAAAGGTAGCCGGTGAAGTAAATGGAGAGGAAACTATTACTTTGAAACTTGATGACTCTCACCTCTTCGGTAAGGTAAATAATGAAGAGTGGATAATGAAGTGGAATAATTAACCAAAGCTAGAAGTAACTATAACTTAGGCTAAAGAACATTATAAGTGCCAAAACTTATGTACGATACTCACTTTAATGTCAAAATTTTAAAAACGATTACTTAAGTATCAGATTTTTTTAAAAAAAATGCTCACTTCATTACCAATTTCAATTTGAGTTGACGTAGCTCGTCGAAAATTTGATGTGACCCTTTTTTAATTAATATTTGAGCTGATATGGCTTGCCGGAGTTAGCACTGAAAATAAGCATTTTTCAAAAAAATTAGCACTTAAGTGATTGTTTTGAAAGTTTTGACACTTAAATAATTATTTTTCAAAAAATTTGGATCTTAAGTGATCGTTTTGAAAATTTTGGCACTAAAGTGAGTACCATACACAAGTTTTAGCACTTATAATATACTTAAACCCATGGCTTTGGGTTAAAATCATTGGATCTAAAAGTAGTAAGTGTAGCATACTAAAAAATGATTTCCTATCTATTATTATGTAATTGTAAGACATAGTTATTAGGGAAGTGATGGTAACTGAACTTAGTAGTCAATTCCTAAATTCTGGAAAAATAACGTTTGAGGTCACAAAAATACACAAAAATAGTCAATATTTTTTTAAAATCTCTTTTCATGCTTGCCATCGTAAATTAGAAAAATCCAATTTAGAGTCATGTGTTCCTTTACGAGCATAATCTTAAATCGAGCTTAAAAAATCTAATTTGAGTCAATTTATTTTCATTTTTCACTTTTAAGAATTCTGACATCCTATAATAGTTCAAGTTTTTATCTTGGCCCAATTGTACCCGAAATAACTCAATTTTGCGACAGAGCCTTAGTTGAATTTTGCATGTTTCAATTTATGCCTAAGTTAACAAAAAATGAAATTAAACTTTTTTTGGGGCACCCATGAAAATCTAAGACCTCTGCTCCATAGTTTTCATCATTCTGAATCCATTGGTAGGGGGTAAATGTTGATTGACACCTAAATTTTATTTTTTATATATTGCACAAAAATGAGAATTAATTTTCATAAAAAAATATTTCCTCGTGCATTGTATTTTACATCAGCTTCAAAAAAAAATAAGCTTAAATTTGACAAACGATGGAACTAGACATAAGGTGAATTTTGACCAAGTATACGAGAGGTACGTCGAAAATTGTGTGGAGATTTGGACTTAAAGAAATATTTCTCTGGGGACTGAATTGTAAATACTTAAAATTTCAGGGACTAGAGTGCAAATATCTAACACTTGAGAGATTATTTTGTAAATAAAAAAACATTTAATGAAGAAATTAGAATAGAGAAGGAAGGATGGAAAAGAGGAGATGGAGAAGAGAAAATGGAGGAGAATAGATGGAAAAAAATAAGATGGGAATAGAGAAGGGAAGATGGAGATGAAGAAGAGTTAGTGGGAAAATTAGAATGCGAGATAGATAAGTGGGTTATAAAAGGAGGAAGAAAGAAACTTGGAAATGAGATTTTTCTGGAGAGAGAATATTTTGGATGTTTGACAGGATTTTTGGAGATTGAAGAAAAATTGAAGAGAAAAAAAAAACCAAAAAGAAAGAGAAAATTCTACTCCAAAAGAGAATCTTGAAGATGGTAGAAGTTTAAAACTAAGTGTTACTATCACCAATTCCTCTATCAATCAACATAAGTCAGGAGTTCATCCTCATCATTCGAGCTGCAATCTTGATCCACAAGATGATGCGAAATCCGAATTCGACAATCAAATTCATCAAATCAGGTAACGATCCTAACCATTAAAATTTTCGAGAAATTCGTTACCTAAATGAATTGATTTGAATTTCAATTATGTTTTCATATCCACATGTCATATTCGTATTGTAATTTTCTGCATTTTTCGCTTAAGAGATCCGAACCCTAGATTGTTGTAAGCTCTGTCTTTTACTTAGTGGTATAAAGATATCCTGTATTTCATCTTTTGCATTTTAATTCCCACTTTATCAAACTTCTGAATTGGTTGACCGAGCCACCTACCGAAGGTCACAACACTGCATAGAAGTCGTTAAGTCACTCCCTCTTTTCGACTTCAGTGAATTTTAATACTTATATTTATTTACTATTTTTATATTACATCTTTTCATTTATCCGAACCCTAAACTGCGGTAGGCTTTGCCTCCTACTTGGTAGTGTAAAGATCTCCCATATTTCATCTTTTGTATTTTGATTTTCACATTAGCAAATCTTAGAATCGGTAGGCCGAGCCACCTGCTGGAGGTTATAACACTGCACAGAAGTCGTTAACTCACTCTCTTTTTCGGCTTTAGGGAATTTTAATGCTTATATTTATTTACTGCTTTTTATATTGCATCTTTTCATTACATTATATTATTAAACTTGTTTGTGAAATCATAGATTTCTTTGACTATTTTTGTGGTATATCTATTACTGAATACGTACACAAGTCATATCCGTATATCTATGCTCGCATGCCGTATTTACATGTCATGTCCGCATCCGTATGTCATATTCGCACATGCCAGTCATCATGTCATATTTGCCACGTCATGTTTGCTACGTCATCTATGCCACGTCATTATTGACATGACATATTTTATGCCATGTCATCTTTGTTGTGTCATTTTGTGTCATGTCATTTTTTGCCATGTCATTTTTATGTCATGTCATTTGAATTTTTTTTTAGATTTGCATTTAATTTATGCCATTGCATTTTAGAGTAATTTTATCGTTGCATATAGTACAACTTTTCATGCAATCATAAAAGAAAGAACGAAAACTAACAAAAAAATATTTTGTGTGGCGCATGATCCTTGAGCTTACTTGGTTTTTGGATATTCAATTAATTGTTTATGCACCTGCATGATAACTTTTGTTAGTGACTTAGGTTAAAATCAATTAATGCCGTATTCTAAAATGATTTTTCATGAAATAAAATGGCACCGAAATGGCGTTAGCATAATCTAGCGTAATTAAGTCCCTAGACTTTGAATCTTTGGTTCGTGAAAGTAATTTAGCTCTTCCACTGATTTGCTTGGGTTTCTAATTGACCTATGAAGAACAATTAGTAGCGACTTCTATTGAAAATCTTCACATATTAAATACTGAATCTAAGTCACAATTTGGTAGAGCTTGAAAGAGCTCGAACTAGGTTAGTTAATTTAATTGATTAATCTAGTAATCCATTAACCTGAAATTTCATTCGAATTTTAGGTCGCGACAATCGTACGTTGAGAGAATTAAATATCATGTAGCTAAGGGGTGAGGGTGCGGTTTCAATTGGCCGAATATCTAGTGACGTATTTAACTTTGGATACATTGAGTGCATAATAATTTCCGAAGAAGAATAACATGAATATACACTATTAGTTGTGATGCTTCCTAATTATGCTAAGTGTGGGATTAGTTTGCATTGCATATTGTTAATGTTTACATTAGTGTCCTCTACATGAGATTTACATCTCATGCCGCATAAGATTTTACTCACGTGGTGAAAAGGAGTCGAGGGCCACAAAGAAAAGAAATGTATTTCATTTTCGCTGAGAGAGCCAAGATACCTTGGTTGGAGGCGCCAAGTGGACCACGTGACATACAATGAGAAGTCTTGGAGGGAGGAACTCATAATGGGGAGTTTTCATGAGGGCCGGTCGTAATTATCGGTCTTATATTTGCAAGTCGATAAAACTCAAGTGTGATAATGGGAAACAACGTACACGGGAGGTCGTACACGCACTCATGTGCATTGTGTAGAGTATATCTTGATTTCCTTTGGCCAGTCATGGAAGTTGATTGTTGTCTATGTTTAACATTCGAATCGTCTTTTAGTTATGGTTGAAATGGTATGGTGAATCGAACGAGTATTAAAGGATGCAAATTTTCTCTCTAAGTTATACTAACACTTGTGGCAATTGTTGGTTTAGATTGATGGGCATGGGTCTATTCTAATCCCTCCTGGTTTGTGCTACGGCCTTCCCGTTACTCTTGAGATCGAAATGCACGACTTTGAGGTTCCAAACGACCACGAGATCTCTTTTACCCGCGTGATTGCTACGCTTTTTGTGCATGTTGGAGTCGGCATGGCTCTGAGGGTTTACCATTTTGTGCCAATCTTTATGGTGATCAATGATCAGCGAGAAGGACCGATTCCCCATGACTTCTTCGATGGAGGCGATAGTGACGATGATGGGGCTGCCAGAGGTAGGGTGATTGAGGCAGGAGCTTAGGGAGTGATTGGAGGCTTGGTGGTTAGTTTTTGGAAGACCGCGAGGTTAGTATGGAGTTGCGGCATCTTGACGCTTACAAATCGACTAATAGTAGTGGTTCATGTGTAATCGAGCTAGGTGGTTACCCAGGTTATGTATATATTTTTTGAAGCTAACGTATGAACTGGCTAATGTAATCCTATAAACTTGTGGCTGTCGATAATCTAAAATACTTGAAGTTGTGTGGAAACTTTAGCAATTTCAATTTTTTGCCGTCCCTTAGTGATGCACTTAGGCTCTCACTGCATGAAAATAATTCTAAAGATAATCTGATGTGGCGATCTGGGCGCCATAGCTCTAATGTTAGCATTCAAAGCAGGATGCTACAGTAAGGGTATGTGTTCTAATGAAATTGCTTCATGTTGGCCCTATGTTTATAGTTAGGGTACATTTGGCTTGATATTATAGGCCAAGAAAAGAGGTAAGCATTAATGAACTAAGGCTATTTTCATGAGGCAAGCCATGACCTCATCACTACCAAGCTCCATCGGCGAAGCCAATAGGTGTCATTACATGTACTAAATGACTAAAGTTGAGAAAGGTGATGTAAGGTGTGATATCATTGTTAGGCTAAGCATCCATGTCATCAAGAGTATGTGGTAGAATTTGAAGAATGACAAATGACTTAATCATATGGTTCTAAAAATAGATATTAATAAATTCTTAAGATATCAAGTGAATCAATATGTAAACATGGAAATTGATGTCCATTTTAAACATTGGTAAGTCAAAAAAATATTTTACACCAATCAAACATTTCGTACAAAATTATTAAACATAAGGAAAATCATAACTCAATAAGCTTTCGACTCAATACTTATTTGATTAGAATTTCGAAGCGTATTAGTCTCCATTAACACCCAACATGGCATTACATGTTTCACCGCCACCCTAGGAAATCAACTCATGAACAAATATTCAATAATTCTATCCTTACATAATGATTGGTTGAAAATTATGATAAGTGAATATGATTCAGTCTTAGCTAAAACTATGTAAATCACCCAACTAGAATTTTCACGTGTGACACATTCAAATTTCTACACACACACATATTAATTAATGTGAATTTTTCAAGATGCCACACAAGGGTCGACGGGGCTGCAAACCATTTGTTGAGGGCCACAAGGCCACTAGCCACTTGTTGAGAGCCAACGACCTCCAAAGACTCCTGAGCAAGGCTAGTCAGCCACAGGTGAGGGGTTGTGGGCCTCGTGAGCCATAACAAGGGTGTCGCAGCCCTCTCTTGACTTTGCTTTGGTTGATGACGGCCTGTGAGCCCTCGCCTAAGCTCTCGAGGGGCCACAATGAGGACCTAGGTGAGGACTTGCATTCCCTTGCACCCCTCACTATTGCTATATCTAATGAGGGCTGGGAGCCTCGCCATCGACCGGGGCCCTTAACTAGTGGCTAGTAGCCCTGCTACCCCTTTAGCCAAAAAAAGAAAAGAAAAAGAAAAGAAAAAGGGAAATTTTAAAAAACTTAAAATCATAAAAATTTCAAAAAATCAGTAAAAATTATCTATGTTAGCACTAGTTCTATCGCGTAGGGTGGCTGACACTGATTAGATTGCTAAGTAAATAATATTTTTCTCGAAATTGGCTAACTGGACTCAATTGGTAAAACATAAAAATATCTTCAACTCAATTTTCAGTCAAAATTAGCCAGATGAACTTAATTGTCAAAATTGAGAGGTTTATGACCAAATTAATAAAAATGCATCAAGTTTATGATTTTTTGGATAATTTTGTTCTAAAATAACTCACTTATCACCTAGCATAGCAAGATGCTAACCGTCGTTAGTTGATTTAATATGGAAGTAGAATATCGTGCTCTTGTGAATACACCCTCCAAACTATAGTTATTACAATGATTACTCGAAGACATGAATGCTTGTCATAGTGATGGGAGAGTAATTTATCCCAACAACGGAGTACTATTCACATATTACATAATGACGTCATGAGCACAAATAGGCTATCATTTTACATGGTGTCACGTGCATTATGTAGCTGCACACTTCTTCTCTACTCTATCTATTAGTCAAACGAACGATGTCTTTGCTAAGGCACGTCGACCAAAGCATTTTTTTTTTTGTTATTTTCTCCAAAATGAAGTTAACTTCTTTTCCCTCACTTCTAACATGAGGGTTGATGTTAGAAATATTTATGACATTGAGGGCATACATGATGACGATTCTGATCCGAAGATATAATTTTTTTATTCGAATTGATTTTTTCTGATTATGTTCCCTAAATGAGTTTTAGTGAATCAGAACATATTTGATAACTGCAAAAAAAAAATTTCTTGCAAATAATTTCACTTTATAATTTTTTGTCATTTAAGTCAAACAATTATGTAATTACTTTGTGAAATTTCATCCTACACTTCGAATTAATTGAAAATTAATTCATATTGATTGTGTTATACAGCATATTGCATGTAATATTTTTTTCATACTATTTCGTTTAATTGTCATATCATAACGAGTCATTTTAAGCTTAAAAAAAGAAGAGAACATGTTAATTTAGTGTGTGATTTCATATTAGCTCAGGGCCCCTCAGGTATATACTAAATTGCAATGAGGGAACATCAAATTCGATCTTAGTGTGATCAATGGCATATGAATGTGTACATGACAATGGAGTCGCCACAGTCTTTGAGGAAGGTAGAGTGAAAATCTTATTGAACAATCGGGAGAAATGTTCGATTCTATGTAATTAGAGAAACTTAGAGTCTGAAGACTTGGTTACGTCGATATTTCCACCACCGCCCTTTTGGCATCAAAGTTGATTGCTTTCTAAACATGTTTCATGCAAATTTTAAATTTATATTCAAACCTATGAGGTAAGACAATGCTCAGTGTTCACATTGATTGTTTTTGTCGTTTTTCAAATTTTGTAAAACTAGACTAAGTTTGAAGTACCTAAACCTAATGAAATCACAATCAATGAAAACAAGCACACAATCAAGGAATCATGGCATTGATCGCATTATAAAACCCTAATAAAGTCCTAAAAGCTTAGAGAAATGTGGTTTGGGTTTAATTGCAAAGGCATTTATGATTTTCCTGAAAAAGAATAAAATCTAAGAAATCTAAGGAATCTAGGCCTAAATTTATGAAAATGAAGTCAAACTCGCATAATCTAGTCTTCTTCTATTTCTAGGGATTTTTTGAAATTTTTTTGAAAATTTAGATTTTTTTCAATTTTTTATTTTTATTATTTTTTTTATTATATTATGTATTTTTATTAAAAAAAATGAGACCCCGTTCTGTTTTAGGTAGAGAAAAAAGTGATGAGAGAACTAAAAGAAAAAGGTAAAAGATGTGAAACTTTATTCTGTTTTATGATTCTTAAAAGTGGTTCTTTTTCCAAAATCAATTTTTTTGTTTTGATTTTTGCTCCACAACTATTCTCGAGATCAGAATCAGAATCAAAATTATTTACGCTACCAAATATAATTCTCATCCTTTTTTTGTTCCGGAGAACAGAATCAAAGAACCAGAATCGTTGCAATGCATGCCCTTAATGCATCTCTCTATATCTCTCCTTTAAAATGTATATTTCACTTGAAGTTTATCTGTAATCGAATGTAAGTTGCAGTTGTAAATCATGATAGGGTGGTCTATATATTACGTTATCTTAGATAGTCGCTTTGTATAGTCTACAATGCCTTATGTTCTCTTGTTGAGCGTATAAAAATTACACAATTATGTCTTGCGTATATTATTATTCTTATCTTACTTCACCTACTTTTTGCACCGTCAATAGCTCTATCTAACACTTCAGCAAAATTGTCAAGAAAGTATTAAACCTTTTGCACTCTTACCAATTTAGTCTTAAACCTTTTAAGTTTGTCAATTTAGTCTTAAACATTTTCACATTTTGTAAATTTAGTCTTATTTGCCAAAAATCACTGACAAAGATGTTGGTCTCCCACGTGGCACTGCCAACGTTAAGGTGGATAATTTATCATATATTTTGAATTTTTTGAATTTTTCTTTCTTTCTGGGTTCAAGGTCTGACAGACCTACTGGCCACTAGTTGAGGGCCTACTAGGTTCACTGGCCCCTAGGCGAGGGCCGCAAAGTCCTTACTAGAGGCCGACAAGGGTGTCTTGGCCTCTCCCTGGCCCGCACGGGGTCATGATGCCCTTGCCGCAAACCCAGTGGCCAACGAGGTTGCCAGCTCTCGAACCTAGAAAGGAAAAAAAAAAGAAAAAAAGGAAAGAAAAAGGTTTAAAAAATTCAAAATAATATTAAAATTACTATAAATTATTCACGTCAGTGTTGACGGTGCCACGTGGAACGGCCTGTGTCTAAATCAGCAATTTTCGGCCATTAGGATTGAGGCAAAAGGTGAAAAAATTTAGGATTGAATCAACAAACTTAAAAAAAAAATTAAAACTGAATTGATAAAAGTATAGAAATTTAGAACTTTTTTGACAATTTTGTCCCAACACTTCAATGATAGAAAAAAATATTCACCATATTTCCTCTTCTCGTGAATGTAACCGTTATATCATAAGATCATGCGCTGCCGCTGTCCTCTTGACTCTGTAGCACTCTATTAATATTTAATAGCAAGTCATAATATGAGGAAAATGGAAAGGAGAAGCAAAATGAACATATGAATAAATAAATAATAAGGAGAGAAAATAATTGGAGAATACTTTTGTCTTTTTTGGGGTTTTGTTTGTTTAGTGGATCAGACAAATTCCGCATCCAATAGGCAAGTCCTTCGTCGTTGATTCGTTTTAGGGGGGGGGGGGGGGAGGATTTGGGGACAAGGACAAAAGACAGTTTGGTGTGACGAGGTTCGACCCTCGTCTGTCTTCATCGATCTTCTTTTGTTCTTTTAATTTTCTTTTTCCCCTATTTTGCTTGTTGTCCATTTCATTCTATAAAAGAAGCATATATCCAAACATGATCGAATCGACCCTCTTCGTCTTCTTGCATCTACGTCTATTAAAAACCTACCAACCTTAAAAAATGTCTCTCTCAAGTCCATGGTTGTGCCACTTCATCACTTGCGTAGGCAACTCTAATTGCTGAATCCAGGCAATTTAATGTGAGGTACACATATGACGAAAGCCTACATTTAATTAGATGCCATGAAGAGAAAATCTCGTTTCAGTAGTTCAAGTTCGATGACATTTTCATATTTATCTATCCCATGTCATTTTCATCCTTCATCTTCACCTTGTCGTAGATTTTTATTTTCGATTGAGGCAGATATACAATATAAAACAATGATTCAATGTCTCAAATTACCTATATATCTCTCCAATAAAATCTCAATGGGGCATCTTGCTTAAAGAAGCATTTTGCAGGTGAAACATACGCAATTTTAGTGATTTGTATCTAAGCTCACAAACTGCTCGCCAACAGGGCATCCAATTACCTTGGACTATTGATCATATCATCAAGTAAATAATTCTTCTTAAAGGGAAACTATGTTATAGAATTGATTTTTTTGTGTTGCTCGAAAGTCTTAATACATAATCACATTGCTAATCAAGAGATATGACATAGTCAATTTAACTCGGCGCTATTAGCAAACCTCATATGATTCGGATTAAAGCAGACATTCTCGTTGCAATTGTAGGATGTCCATTCTTCACATGAAATATGTGCACTCCCCAAAAGAATACGAGTGACTGCTTTTCATGTGTAGATTGCTCCATCAAAGGGATTTACATCAGATTGGAACACTTTTTGGCTGTCCAGCACATCAAAAAGGATTCAACAGGAATCAGGACATATTGATGGTCTGGACACATTCCAACGAGTACCAGCAATTCCTCCATAGATTTTAAATCAGGATTTGAGCATGAACATGCATGCGAGGGGCCCCGCAATTGCTGGTCACATCAATTAGAAAAGATAGTCCACAACGACAGCAACAAATAAATCATGTCTTATCCGATCAAGTGGGGTCAAATTTACCTGAATCTTCTAATGCCTTTGCGCTTATGATGTATTGTTATATGGGAGCGATAGTCGAATAATTTCTGTACAAGAATGTTCGATCGGTGCGAGACGAAGATGATTATAAGTGGGATGTGCGCGGACGTGATGATGAGTAGTCCATCGTGGTTAGAGGTTTTGATCAGGTAACATCTACAAGTCAAGCTCCAAAGGTCTTGCACATATAATTCGTGACTTTTTTTATTATTGAAAAATCGCAACTGAAAAGGCTTGGTACATGACCATTAAGACTGAAAGATCCATTATGATTCGAAAAATGGAAAAGAAAATGAATGGAAAGTGCCCAGATAAAGTGAAATTTAGGGTTAGGGTTTGCTGTGCTAGCTCTTTATACCAGAATTTAAAGATAAAGGATGATTACTAGGCCTAATGTACATGCTTGGGATTTCCATCACACCAAACAAAGCTAGGGCTCTTGCATCCAAAGACCCAAGCGGATGGTGTTGGGGGTTGTGGCTTTTGCTGTATTTATTTATTTAAGTATTTATTATTGTTTTTGGATAAATGTTTGTTTATTTATTTAGATAACCTAGAGATGTGGAAAAGGGAAAGAGATCACGCAAATCACTAGGGCAGACGAGGGTTGCAAAGGGGAAACATTGGGAGCGGTTTGTATTCTTTAGGGTTTATTGTGTGTTCTTTTCTGAGGAACTGAAGATTCGGAAGTCAGTGTGCTAAGTTTTTTTGTCTTCTCTGTGAGATGAGCTTTATGCAGTGAGAATGAGCTTTTCCTGCTTTATAATCTTTTGTCATCTTCTCAATCAACAATCCCAGCCTCGCAGCATTTAACAAACCCATACATAAAAGAAAGAAAGAACTGCTCTCTCTCTCTCTCTCTCTCTCTAGATTGCAGAATATTGATAAGTACTTGAGCTAAATGTGGGAATATCTGTCTTGCCCCAGCATTTGCTGGATTATAATTACATCCAGTATCCAATTCTTACTATTGGTTGGAAACGTCGTTGTTGTAATTGGCAATTTAGGACAAAAACGATCGTCACTCATCTTATTCCAGTGATCATTCCTCGCCTTATTTCGGGTCTCAATAATATTGATGCACCCCATTTGATTTTTTCCTCCTGAGCTAGCGAATTAAGTTTGACCGCCTCATAAAAGTAAGTCAAATCACTTTTGAAACAAATATTTGTACCAAGTGAAGAAAAAAAATGTGATTGTAATCAATCCCAGGCATCCAAAGTCCTCACATGTTCAGACCCACAAAAGAATGAAACATGAAGAAAGGGAAAAAGCAAAGGAATGAAGTGGCCGCGCGGGCGAGAGAGAGAGAGAGAGAGAGAGAAAGCGAGAGCATCTGGTTGGGGGCCATTCAAAGATCATACTTTTTTATCATTAGATTACGAGGAATGAACGTGGAGATTAACATTTTGCTTGAGGGGAACATAAGAACCAAAGCAGCCCTCAGTGCCCATCAAATAATGCAAACGATAGAACATGCGCAAACCCTCCATAGGTTCCACAAATTTCGCCGTAGCCATTATATCCCACAATAATGTTGTCCTTATGACCTCCCGTTTCCATGATTATCTCCCCCGTAACTCCACAAAACCCTAAGCGCTCTCTCTCTCTCTAGTCTAATGAAGCTGGTGTGATCTACCCAAATTGTCTTTTCCTTCATTATTTGGGTTGGAATAGAATAGAATACAATAGAGAGAGAGAGAGAGAGAGAGAGAGAGAGAGAGAGAGAGAGAGAGAGAGAGAGAGAGACCCTTGTGAAAACGCTTGTCTGGACTTTAAATAAAAGCAGAAAAGCAAAGCCATCATTAGGTAAGGAGAAATGAATGCAAAAGCACAATATAATTGAGTCCTCTTTCTACCCCACCACCCCCACACGGTTTGTAAAAAATCAGGGGCTTGCTTTTTTTTCTTATATATTTACTGAGAAATCAAGAACAGTATGTCTCTCTGTAATTTGTTCGGTTCAGCCTGCCTTACAAAGAATCATTCCAATTTCAGGCTCTCCATCAGTTATGGGTGGACATTCCCTCTAAAAAGATTGGAAATCTCCGTTTGGTAGATGAGAATTAGCCCCGCTAGCATGGACTTGTGAGCAAGCTTCACATACGCTCGAAATATGGAACTCACATTTCAACAGGGATGCAAATAAACGGCCTGAGAGTCCAACTTAAGACGGGCTTATTTCTTGAAGCGTGATATGCGCGCACACAAGATGCATAAGTTCTAATTACAAGATGTAATGCTAGTTTAACAATTTATACCGGAAGAATTAGCTATTTAATCATTAGTTACTTGCAAGGGTTAGACGGAGGTATAATAATGCCTTAGTCCCCATGTTTGCCTTTCTTGAGAGGCATAAACCGTCCAAGAACAATGAAACTCAAGGGGCAAGTAGGCTCACATGTGGCCGGACTATCATGGGTTTCTCGTGGGTTTCATAGCCTGATGATTTTTAAGAGTGAAGGAATCCCAAGAAAAGGGAATTTCTAGGGTTCGGGCAAATGCTGCTAAAGCAGGACAAAGAGCACACGCCCCAGAAGCATAACACACTGCCACAGTTCTCAGGCACACCTTCTTAGGGATATACAAAATGTTAGGGCAAAGATCTCCGAGCGTGCTTCGCTTAGGGTTAGGTTTTGATTAGTACTATTCTGATTAGCTTTTGTAGACTACATGCCTTCGAAATTTTCAAGGGAAAAAAGGGGAGAGGAGGAGGCTAGTGTTGTTTTTTTTTATAATGGGAATTCATTGCATGAAAATCATCATCATTCAGAAATGGTATTCTTTTTTTGATGTTGAGAGGATGGGAAAAGTTAAAGATGGTCTTTCGCTTTTTAATTTTTCCTACTTTATATATTTTTCGCCTTCTCTCTCTTTTTGTTGTTAAAGTGGAGAAACAGATGAACAATGACAGGATAGGTAACATGAACCTGAAGGAGTGTTCAGACAAGGAAAAAGAAGTCCAGTTCCTCCCTCCCTCCCTCCCTCTCTCTCTCTCTCTTTCTTGGGGGTAATTCTCCTATAAATGGAGCCCATCTCGCTGTTGATTTCAGTGCAGTAGGATCACCGTTTGCCACTCCAAAAGTTCATATAAGTGGGGTAGTTGTCGGGGTGGAGAGCGTCAGAAGTAATGGGCCAACACATGGGCTTTGGCAATATTTTGGAGATTTAGGCCTTGAAATTTCACCGTGAATATCGTTATCGAGTTACTAAAATGTTCAAATCTTTATTACACATGTTCAAAACTGCACGACGTTCTCCATTAAATAGCCTAAACCAGCGTCCTATAGGAGACTTTTTGATACCGGATCCTTTCGCTACTTGAACTGATCTTGGTGCGCAAGGATTGGTTTTTTTTTTTTTTTAAATTAGGACAAAGCATAAAATTAACATCACATATCCTGACCTTTCTACACTTTCCCTCATTGTGCATAAATATCACATGCATGTAATTGTAAGATGCAATTCCAAAAGGAGAAAAAAAAAAAAAGGGCTCGGTAATAAGGCAAGGAAGGAGAGTGCTTCCACGGTCCGAGGAGAATCCGAAACTCGATTTCCAGATGGATTGTTTTTTCTCTTTTCGTAGACCTAAGAGCAAAACTAGTGAAAAGTAAACGTGTCGATCATATCCACATTTAGGATAGAGCAGAGCCAAATAGGAGTTTGTGTCGAATACTTAACCAGACACTATCCTGTAACTGGAATATCACACGGCTATGCAACAAAAGCATCGTCATAGCTAATGAAACAATGGCACAAGGTGCATGGCAAGTAGAGGATCGAATTGGGTACGATCTCAAAAGGAACCAAGTTACATGAATTTAACGACAACTTACAAGGTATAAGGACAACAGCATATCGGATTTTCTTTTCCAAGGCCTGTGCAGGAAAGGAAAACGTGAGATGTTTTAGTTGATTGCCAATTTTGACCAGAACTCAGAGGAATGGTGAAGTAATGCGACATATTACTTCTTGCGACAGGCATAAAGGACTTGGGCATGATAATGCCAAAGAGATGAGAAACACTGAAGCTCGATCAACTGGAAAGCAAGTGAGGGAATCTATGGAGGCATTTGATAATGTACTGATCTAAAAAAGATTCAAAATTCCCTACTTTTGTTGAGCTGTGACTGCTTTACTCTGTACGATCTCAAATTCCTAAATGCGTAAATTTATTTTTTTGGCTACTCCAGCCATCAGGTCTTTTTTCCTTCTAGTGATTCATTCCACACTTTTGTCATCTGATATTTCATCTTCTGCAACTCCATCTCCATCATGTGGGCCCTCTTTGTGATAATCGAATCGGTCTTGGACCCCGAAATTTGCTTTGAACTAGCCATTGTGCTGACCGTTATTTTGGGGGTAGAGAAACCTAAAGGTGAGATATTGAGCCCTGACTCTAGGTCTTCATGTTTCATATACTTCTTAGCCAAAGTGACTTCACTAACAAGTACCCCAAGGGTGATTAAGCTTGCATCAGCAAGAAGATTCCATGCCAGCCAATATTGATCAGGATGCAACATATCCACCTAGGAGTTGAAATTAGTTCATTCTCTACAAGGCATTGTGCCTGTCTTCCCAAGGTGGGTAAGAAAGTCTCTGCTTCTAAATCAGCTATTAGCCTAATGAGTTGATAAAACACACAAAATTTGTACCTTGTATTGCATTCAATTTCTGACAATTGAATGGTTGCTGCCCAACAGCAATATTCTGGCAAGAGTGTCGACTTTTTGTGCAATTGTTGGAAGCAGTTCTGCAGCCTGGTTGTATAACCCTGCTCCAGATCCTTTCAGAAGCTCCTCTTCAGAAGCCATGGAAGTCAAATCAGTAATTAAGTGCATTACAGAGTCCGTGGCACTCTCCAAATTGAGTAATGCCTTGCTGCATTCACTGATTTTTCCGTTCACTCCTTTTTCATCATAAGGAGATTTCTTCTGCTCTCTTGCCTCTGCGGACTCAACTATTGTTGGTTCACTGGGCAAACAAGAAGATGAGATTATTATATTCCCCATGTTCTTCATCGCCTGCGATTGCCATAAGTATATCAAATTAGTAATGTTATTGCTGTCATTATGAAATTTTAATGGAATGGACATCCAACATATTTTAGTGATAACTGAAAATTCATTTGTCCAAAAGAAAGCAGGACTAACCCCTACTGCATGCCCTACAGAGTGAGTAAAGTTCCACCATGTTAGCTAACCTTGTACATCCATCTCCTACCAATCTTTTTACAATAACCCGAGATTCTTCTCATATTTCCAATGAGGGACTTAAATCTAAACTGAATAGAGGTCAGCATTATGCAAGTATATACAACGTATTCCACAAAAAAAGGCTTACGCCTATAAAACCACCGATTTCAAATTTAATTCACCATGATTAACTTAAGCCTATGTTTGGGCATAATTAACCGAATAATACAACAGTCAATTAAAATAGTTAAGTAGTTTGTAATCCTTAAATTTTGTTTGTCCTTCTTAATCTTTTGTGGTATTTCTTAATTTCTTGGTTGTGTTTCATATGGCCAGCCAAAGATTGAATAAGTTTCATTCTTTCTAATTTCAAGTCAATAAAAGTCAAGATTTAAAATCAACGTTACTATCAAATAGGAAGCCATAAATCACATGGGCACACCTGCACACAAGGTTCTCCAATGTTCAGTTTCTTCATCATCTCGCAAGTGGACTTCGATATGTCATTGCTATCGAGTTTAGCTTCTTCCACAACATCGTTTGAGTGTTTACGGTCTAATTCTTCACAGAGAGAATCAAAGCTCTTCCACTCTCCAAGATATCTCCGCTGCACGACATATCGGGCAGAATATCTTCTCCTTGCTGATGGTTCCCTTTCCTCTATCTACATTGTTACATAAACTTATAAAACATCAGTGCCCTGTGGGAGTGAACCCTTATATTCAAGGTTCAACTTAGTTGTTTTGTGTTCACAACAATTTAACAAATCTTAATAGAATAACATTAAGCTAAATGACATAGCTTTCCAGGAGCCAGCATAAAAAATATCACAGGCTGTGCTGTGTCTGTGCCAGAGAGCGAAGAAACCAGAAAGTAGAATTTCCAAAAATGGCCAAATTCTCCAGGATCAAGGTTTATGAGCAAGTTCGTGAGATGAACAAACACAACCCTCTTTCCCCTCTATAACAGCCCCAAATATCAAAAAGTGAACTTTGAAACGGCCCAGTACTTACATTTTTCACAACTTTTAGCATCATTAGAGATGAACTGGCATAAGAGGTAGACTAGTTGCTGAATAGGGGCATGAGTGGAGATAGTGCATTGCAGAGACGACAGGACAGTCTTTCCAAGAAAATAAAGTAAACCATATCTCCAACACTAGAGTAGAATTGAAGTTCTCTACCCGAAAAACGAGTAGAAGATGTAGTTGTAACCTTTGAAGTTGCTGATAAGCTACCAAAGTGCCGGTCAAACAACGTATTGTCTTCGTACTTCTCGCAGCAGTTAAAATTGTTGCCTTTCTCCTGCAACACCTTTTCCGTTCTGTCTGAAAGTGGATGCTCTGAAGCATGATTAGCAGCTTCCCTGGTAGATGATTCACTGTGTTCACTCTCACTGTGAGAGGTGTAACTACTTGCAGCTTCCAGCGCCTCATTTTCAATTTTCAAATTGTATGACTGCTCAGACTCATCATATAATGCCCTGCCCAAAGTAATCTCATTTAACACTAATCAATCAGACTTTACTTTTGGATTCCAAATAATAATTGCTGGTGCAAGATTGAAGTTTGTTTTCTTTGTCAATGACAAGATTAACACACCCAAGTGAATGCTCCTCACACAACGGAACACAGGATCCTGCTAGAAGTTTACCACTTGGCGGTTGCTTTCCGATGTCCTGGACTGAAAAATGCATGGAAATAAGATGGATAAGAGAAACCTTCATCTGATATGATCAGTATTGCTGCTAGCAGAAGATCTCAGTCAATAAGTTTCTTATGGAGTAGCAATCTGTGGCAATTAGCAATTGGGGTACTAAGTTGCTTAGCAGCTTCATACCCAATGCAGAAAAGCAACACATGATGCAAGAGTGATGGAAGTTGTCGGCAGATATATGTATTATCCGATGTGAACAACCCATTAAAAGGACTGAATTATGCATAAGCCATGAAAGTTTCTTTCATAAGGGTTAGAATATTTACATGATAAACCATGTCTTCATCTAAAAGCTTAAGTTTTTAGAATAGCTAACAATGGTCCCACAATTCATAATATCAGAGCATGAGATTCTGAGTTCAAATCTTTCCAGGTCCCACTTGCCTCCCATATTAAATATGTCCACACTTAGTACTGGACAAAAGACTAGATTAAGCGCGAGGGGAAGATCTAGAATATTCAAGTAATGAACCACGTCTTTATCGAACAGGTAAAGCTCTTAGAACAGTTGTCAGTGGTCTCATAGAATCTTCCAATATAAAAACCAAAAAAGTACAGCCAAGACAATTGATTAGGCAATCCGCATATTTACAACTTCCGGTCTGTGAGTTCCTTGAAGAAGATGGGAGCCAAAGTCCATTTCTGCATCTCTAGTTTGACGTGACAAAGAATCTGAGAGATGTCAATGCCAAAATTTTGAAGGTACATAAGCATTGCATCACCTAACGTTGAAACATTGTATGTTATGGACATCTAAAACTTTCAAAGTGACATAATAGAAAGTGAATGTGTGCCCCATCTAATGGAGGTTATAATTGGCAATGGAATTACATTAATGATTAGTTGCAAGCAGCTCTGTGCTGATCAGTACGACATTGATATGTCTAACACTGTTCAGGAGACAGAACAAACTGGTTTCATCAAGGATTCTGCATAAGTTCTCTGAGCTACGACATTTCATCATTCAGGAAAAACACTTCAAGAAATGACAAGCAACAAATATGGCCTTACAGAAAGCAAGAACTGGAATTGTTTCATCTTTCTGCTTCCATGCTTCAGGAGAATTTTGAAAGTCTATGCAGACAGTATAAATAGTGTGCCAATGCCTGTCCACTCTGAAGCATAATGAAACACATAGGCATGAGTACATACAGAAAAGCGGACATAGTAGAAGAGTATGGACAACCAATACCTGTTTCTTTTTTGTGACAATGGCAAGCTTGGGCAGTCACTAGAATATATGCCTCCTGATTTATTTGTGATACAGGACCAACTCTCCCCAATGTCACTTTTTTTTGGAGTTTGAATATCCTGGATTGCAAGACTGGGCTCCTGACAATCAAGAACAAAGAGAGATGTTTTGTGCTCATATACGAGAAGCATCAATCAGTGGATTTAAAAAATAACTAAATAAATTGAGGCTACTTGGCTAGAGGACTAGATGTGCTGAAATTTCCACTTATTACAACAAAAACTGTGTGACAGGCATGACAAATAGGATGGCTGACATATCTCTGTCTTTGCAAATTAGAATAAAAGATTACTTTGGTTCACAAGCTACCTGAGATGGGGCAATCTTTGGACTTCTGCTGCTCAATACTTTGGCTCGCGCCCATTTTGGTAGTCTTGAAATGCTAAAACTAAAAGTTGAGGTCCCTTGAGGACTATCTCTAAGATCATGTATGCCTCCAACTTCTTTGGAAGTACTGAGCTGCATCTCTTCAGAATTGGTGCTAAGCTGGTATCCTTCCTTATCACAACATATGATTTGACGAAAAGCTGTTGGTGGGTCCAACCTTCTTGGACTTAGAGGGTCGGAATTTGCTTTTATTCCCTGCAGCATCTTGCAGGAAAAGGCACAGGGCACTTGCCAAACAAAGATACATCCGTCTCCACCTACCTAAGCACAATACATAGATTAGCGCAACTAAACCGAGAAAAAAAAAAGAGCAACATGCACAAACCAACTCGATCGTCCAAATCTTATCTTTCTAAGAGCTCACATGTGCATGCCATTGCAGATGTTTGAGCATGTCATGCATTATAATAAGTATACCGCACATGTTTGAGCATGTCATCGTTCGTAATGAGTATACCACACCAAGAAAATTAACAGAAAATGAAGAGACTGTTTCCCCACATGGAGTATTTAGTTCCAAATGCTGAAGGAAGCTGATTGTATTCTTCCACTGAAACATCCAATCTAAGCTGTGCCTCTTTGTATACAATAGTGCTCAAACAGCATTCCTGACTGGTAACAATATCTCCATATTGAAGATAAACGATTGGACAATTTTTTCTTTAGTCTTAGCATCATAGAATTGCTGCTGCAGAAACAAACAGCCCCAAAGGCAACCTGAAAGTCTTCAGCAATTAATCAGATGAAACAGAAGAGTTTCTAAAGCCTCCCTACAGAGTTGTTTTTTGTATTTCTTTAGCATGAAGCTGCATGGAACAATTGCATCTTTTCTTCATGATAATAAAGATGAGTAATTGTTTGAGATAGAGGACACGATCCATATGAGCCATGAAATATGGTAGTTAAGATTACCTACTTGGTGTCGTTTTCTTAACGCAAAAAAGTATACTAAAGAGATCCAAGCATGCATTTGCTATGAAATTTAGCTCAATGGAAACTTGCAAAAGTCATTTGCTTAAGAGTACACTGGATAGTAAACTCACAGAAATTATGTGCTCGCAGTCAGGTAGGAAAATGATGCCAGTTACTACTTCCCCGTGACCTGCAGCTTGAATAACCATCTCCCCGCTATTGAAATCATACATGCGTAACGACTTGTCCGAATACGAACAAACCAGGTAATTGCAGCTTGGATCCATGAAAACCTGCAAAAGAAATTAGTACTAGTGGTAACACCTTGTATGGCAAACAACTTCATAATCATTTGCAGCTCACCTTGATAGGGTCTCCACCATCTCTATCTTGCTTGAAAGATCTTACAAGCTTCCCAGATGCTATATCAAATGTATTTATCTTCTTATCCTGAAAACCAAATCCAAGTCCGCCGTCATTAGCACTCATGAACAGAAAAAGAGAATTTTGTTTGTGGAATTCGGACACTGTATAAAATGGATCTACCATTCAAAGTCGTGAAGCCAGAAGATGATGATGCAAAATACGGCTACCCATCCAAGGCACACTTAAATGGAAATTTTAAGATGTTACAATACCTGTCCGACAGTGACTGCAACCTCCTCGGATCGATCTAGAGCCATATCATAAACAGTTCCATTAGATGCCATCTGGCGATGACCATATGAAATCTTATAACTGCCATCTGCTGCTACAATATCACGGAATACCAGCGACCTGCGGTAAAGGGGAGAATTGTGTTTCCTGTATAAGTGTGCATGTAATGGCAAAGAAAGTTGTAACAACAGAGCACGAGGAACATACAAAAATTCTACAGTATTATTCACCTCAGGCCGCAAAAGACGAAAAATTTTAGTAAAACTCATCGTTTTTTATTAAGTAAAAGTGTGATTGACAAATTCGTGTCACTCGAAATGAAGTATAAAATGAACACATAAAAACCAAAAGGATTCAGCATTATACTCGACATGATATGAAAAAAATATCAATTAATGATCCTGTTCGCTTATTTTAATATAATGTGCCGACCTACCTATCGGCACTACAACTTAGTAGCTTGCCACTATCACTAATGAGCTTGACTGATGTCACGGCAGCTGAATGGTCGCCAGTGCTTTCAAGATGGTCGAAATTCCTGAATAAAAGAAGGTTCACAAACAAGGATATTTCAAAAGCCAAATTAACAAGCATCAAAGTTGGCATAAACCTTTTGACATCATAAAGGTGGATAACCCGATCACGTCCCCCTGAAGCAAGAAAATAGTTGTTGTCTTTGACTCCTTTGGAAATGCTGCTCTTCTTACCTAATGAGCTAAAGCATAAAGAAAGGACTTCTGCATCATGAGCGCCCTGCCAAAAAAGCAATTTCAATGTGTGAGCATGATGTTTGGGCATGCAATGCTTCTCTGTTTATATTAGTCTACCAGAAAACTAAAATCATGTTGACCATCCAGAGTTTACCTCAAGACATGTGTACTCAGAAGTATATAAATTATAGATATGAATATTTCCGTCACAATCACCAGCTGCCAGGTACTGCCCATCTGAACTGACCGTCATTGACCGAAATCCATGAGCACTAATGCCCGGCTCGATGGTATCACGCACAAAAATTCCAGCACTTGCTACAGCAAAATAGAATAAGATAATGGCATGGTAGGTAGAAAATTTAGCTAGTTTCGATAGGTAAGCATGGAGATGAGGTTCAGTAAAAGCTTAAATGTGCATGCACAAGGGGGGCTAATTTACCTAAATGTGAAACTAAAGAATTGCGGCTTGCAGCATCTTTTGGTAAATTAGGTTCCAAAAGAAAATCCCACAACCTAATAGTACCATCAGCTGAGCATGTTGCGAACGAAACTCCACCAGAGCAGCCTCTAGCAACACATGCAAGAGCAGGATCATGCTCGTTTTCACAGCAAAGATTCTTGATATCCCATATACATGCAGAATGTGAAACAATTACACAGCACCTGGAAGCCTGCAACAGGAGAGAGCATTGCTTCACTGGATGACGTTTTCGTAAGTGTCAACTGACATAGAAACGACAGCACAAAAACTGAAATGCATAATTGACATAATGGACTTTGAGTTAAGGTACAAGGCTAACCTTATTGGTGTCATCAAAATCCCATATATAGATGCTGCGATCTCCATAGACAACCACTAAAAAAATTCCATCATTATTCTGGGTGAACATGGGTAATTACGTTAGAAAATCTGTGGATATCCAATGCTTATTATTTACCAAGCTTTTCATATGTCGAGAACTGACAAGCAACTGCATCTGGAAGTGCTTCTGCGATTTTAGAATCCCTTTGGCCAGGTTTAGTATAGTAATTCTCCATCTCAATGTGGTATTTTTGGGACATTGAGTATGATATTGTCCCAGCATATTCTAGGGTCTCCACGGAAACCAATTGTACTAAGCCATTGCTGCATCCACAGGCGATTAGCCTGTCTGATGCAGACAACGCAAAAGCTTTTTTAACCTGAGAATGAAACATATGAAACGATCAGTAACAACTGTAGTGCAAGAGGACCACATCGGAAGGCCCACAGCTAGGCATTCATCCAAACTTGTTATTACTCTGCATCTATATCTCCACGCTTGCTGCTTTGAGTTTATAATTAATTACAGGCTATGGCCTGTAGTATTTGAATCTTTGCAGATAGGAAACCGAATAGATTTATTTTTTAGGGTTCCACCATGAAGGCATCAACCAGCTTGCTCAATTCTCCTGCAAATAATAATCACTTTGAACACCCACAATACCTTCAAATCCACCGAATTTCTTAGGGAACCAGAATGAATAAGGCATAATACACCTGAGAGTTGATGAGTGAAAGAAGATGTAATCAATAATTCAGACAAATATTGAATAGACTCAACAGGTACAATGATCAAGTTGCCATTCACACCTGCTTCAGTCAATGCATAGATAAGAAATCCATCATTGGCTGGTTGATGATTGGTCCAAATGGGGGATGCTACTGATACAAACGACTGTCCTCTCTGAAGACCAAGATTAAGAGGCTTTCCCTGCAGCACTTGCATATCTGTGTCGCCCCTAAAGCGAGTTCGGAGAGACAAAGCAACTGACCACAACTTCAAATGCTTATTTCCAGCTGTCAGAATATACTTTGCATCCGAGGAAAAGGTAACAGATGCAATGGCAGAACAAGATGAACTAGCTTTAACCTTTGTTGCCAATCTTCCACTCTGCCAGTCCCAGAGATAGATATAACCTCCAACAGAGACGAGATGCTTCCCTAATTTAAAGCAAGAAAAATCTTGTCACAACTAATCATATCAAGTACTGTATAGAGTCATTGTCAAGTGATGTTTACAACACTAACCATCAGGAGAGAAAGCAATGCATGCAACTCCATGAAAATGACCTTTCATTTCAGATACAAGTGCCATATTTGCGTAGTCCCACACCAGTACTGATGGTTGATTCCCTGACTGCAAAACCACATGAGATGCATGGTGTAGGTGCCAAGAAGTATAGTCGATCAAATTACTGCCAAAGCTACGTCAGACCTAACCAGTTGCATTACATTAGAGAGAACATGAGGCCACATGGTACACTATCACTTCCGGAATTCAAATAAGTGAGCACATGTTCCTCACTCTGTTTCATGTTAGACAACATATGGGGGCTAACATTGTCAATCCTGATTTGAGGAAGTATGAGAGGCATACCAAATTTCTCTATAACTATGCACACATACTTGAATTTTAAAGGCGTAATGAGTTCACAGCAATTATCTCCTTTTTCTTTGGCCTCCCCCTACTTCACTAGAGTAAAAGATAAGAAAGTACTCCAGCAGAATCAAGTCCAACACTTCTTTGCCATACTTATTTTTCAACTTAACCTCAACGAAGTCGCATTGCAGCATCTAACATTCGTACCTACACATTCACAACAGTTGATCTTCCCAACGCAATGTCCATATAAGTCAGCAAAAGTAAAAAAAATTATCGGACAACTTGAATATTATCCCAAATTTGCACTTTCTAGCAGTCAAAGCTCAAGGGGGAGGGGGAAAACAGACCAAAAAAAAAAAAAAAAGAATCGCAAGCAAAGTGGACATTCAATACCTCTCCAGCCGCAACGAACCGGCCATCATGCGAAACCACGACGCAGCTCAGAGGCCTGGGCGTTCGATGAGAGACCATGAGGTGCGACTGCGTGCCGGACACCACGTCGTAGACCACGACCACGCAACCCGCCACATAAACGCAGCTCCTAGCAGACGCGATCCCCGCAAGGCCACTCGCGTTCGTCGCGGTCAATCCGACAATCTGTCGCAAAAGTAGCTGCAATCGCCGCATTCAAAGAACAGCTATCAATCACCGACACCGCTAGCTCATAATCGATCCCCGCCAACGTACGGTCGGAGAGACCGAACTGCAAAAAGATGGGGAAATGGGCGTTCTTCCGCGCCGTCTTGAGCGTACCTTGGGAGACGAATCGGGCTTCCTGGGCTTGCGAATCGCTTTCATGGTTGACGGAAGACGGAGGAGAAGGAGGAGGAGGGAGCTTCGTGCTTACCACTGTGGAAGGGTTTCCATTGGAGCACCGTTTTTTGAACTTGGATTAACAGTGGCAGCATTGAAGGAAGGAGCGGGAAATCCGTGCGAAGATGGAGGCTTCGCACGTGTGCACGAACTAGGCGTTATGTTTCTCATCAGCCTTTCTTATATATTTCAAAAACGTCACCCAAAATGGGGGAAAAAAAGGTATTACCTACTAATTTTCTAGACGCATATAATTAATAATCGAGGTGGTATTGATTTTACATGATTTATAAATCGTTCAGTAAGTAAATTTTTTTATATAATTAATCGATTTACCTAATCAATCACGGCATAATTAGTATCACATGTATTTTCATTCGATTTACATATGAGTTTTAAAAGATTGTATCTTCTTCACGTATAACCATCACATTGTATGTCGTATGCTCAATACATTTATGACAATTCGATCTCATGAGAATGGCTGGGCTAAGGCCATGCTCTTGGGAAACATATAGGCTTGACATTCGAGCTAGGTTGGGCCATTTAACTTTAGCAAGCATTTGGGGGTGCTCGTGATTCGGTTTGAAGGTATTTTCAACCTATAATATTTAGCAATAATGGTTTGCCGATGAATTCTTTGGACCGATAAGGGCTTTTGTCGATGACTCTTGCCGTATTAGCTGTCAACAACTTTATGACAATTTACCGATTTCTTTAAGTCGATTGCCTTGTTCATTGATGATTTCTTTGGCCAAACTTTACTATACTCGATCGAGTTCATTACTCGTCCATAACAAAAGTTTGCATATATTTTTATGTCGATAGTGCCAAAGAAAATCATACCTTTTTATGAAGTTAGAAAGCCAAAGTGATCAATAGCAAGCTAAAAAAATCATCGAAGTTTATAGGAAAAATTTCAAACAAGGACATGAAGTATCATTGTTTTCTCAAATAAAGACTTAACATAGAACTTATTTTCAAATAAGGACAAGTAATGGGTGGCCTCGCTCTGCTGCTACGAGTGAACCCTCACTGACCATGCCACGAATTCAAACTTAGGCGTAATGACGGGTGTTGCAATAGTCAACAAGGAATTACTAGAGGGAAAAGGAAGAGGGGGATGCTCGACCGAGAAGCTCCTTGGAGGCCGGAGATGGAGAAATCGATGAAGATTTAGAGCTTCCTCAAAGGCCCCAAACCAGGGCGAGGGTCGCCTCCCCTCACCACGCTTGGGTAGGGCAAGGCCGCCCAGCCATCGCCGGTGGCCTGTTCGGCCGGCGAAATTCAAGAAAAAAATAAAAAGAAGCAAAAAAGGAAAAGAAGAAAAGGAAAAAGCAAATGATAGAAAATACCATTGGTTAAGCCCTTTTTTGAAACAAGGAGAACGCTTCAGGCCCTTACTTAAAACAAGAATGCACCTCAAGCCTTTTATTTAAGAAAGTGGGAGTATTTCAAATCCTTATTTGAAATTTTTTCAAGTTTATAAGGCATAAAAAGAAATTAAGTTGAATTGAGTTGCCACAGTAAATCCAGCTGTGATGAAGCCCATCTGCAGATTTGGGCTGCTCGTCCCCCTTTACACTGCCAAATGTTGACTAGCTTTTAAGCAAGAATTTTGGCATGGCTTAGCCATGATATCAAAAATCGATTGCCTTTAGACATCTAAATTTTGTAAGGATTGCAGAAAGTTTGTCTAGATAGTGTTGACACCTAAATTTTGACTTTTATTCACTTAAGTACATAAAAAAATGAGAATTAGTTCTCACCAAAAATTAATTTTTTCATGCATTACATATTTAATTTTTTGTCGGTCATGCATTTTATTATAGCTAACGACGGAGGATTTGAGCTTAAATTGACGAACAATTGGACTGAGCGTGAGGGAGGTATGCCGAAAGCCTTATGAAGATTTGGACTTAAAAGAAATTTTTCCACAGGGACTGAATTGCAAATACATAAAACTTCAGGGACTGAATTGTAAATACATAAAATTTTAGGGATTATTTTGCAAAAAAAGAGTTAGTGGAGAAATTAGAAAGGAAGATGGAGAAGGGAAGATATAGAAGGGAAGATGGAGAAATTAGAAGGGGAGATGGAGAATGGAAGATGATGGATTTAGAAGGGAAGATGAAGAATTAGAATGGAAGATGAAAATAAGAATGGAAGATGAAGATGAAGAAAGGGAGATGGAAGAGTTGTCTATAAAAGAGGAGGAGAAGAGATTTTGAGGGAGAGGAAAAAAATTTGGAGAGATTTCAAGAGAAAAAATTTTGAGAGAGAAAAATTCGCCGCAGTGGAATAAGCCTTGGCGACGCGACGGATTCATCTCCAACGAGCTCTAGGTGCATCAGCATGTGCAATTATCTGGTAACTCAATTTTTCGTGTTTAGATGACGAAATCTCGAAAACAAATATACTGAACATTCGTAGATGACTTCGAGATCTTCGATTTGATATATTATGGCGTGAAAATGGACGTCGTTTGCTATGTCAAAAGGGTCCCGAAATGGAGAGCAGAAATCTGGAAATATGGTGATCAGAACCTGAGATGGAATTTTTCTGATCTGACCTTTCACGCTAAATGATTTTCCATGGGTTATTCTAGACTTCGTTTCATAAAGACCTTTTCATGACATTTGTTCATAAGATCTTAATGCATAACATATAAAAAATACAAAAATATTCATCCACGTTTCGTATTTTTAATGCATTTAATGAAATCATGCAATTCTGCTGGCGTCCTTGAGTCTGAGTATTTTTCTGTGCGTGGTCATATTGATTCGTAGTTATCTTATGTTTAGAGTCTTCTTTTGAAACTTCACAAAAAATGAAAGTTGTTCATTGGAGTCTTGTTTAGTAGACTGGAAAGTTTGGTGCATTAATTTTGAGATTTAAGTGTCCATTTGAGCTTAATCCTGAAGTATGTCTGTTCTGTGAAATTTGTTTGTTTGCTGCTGAGCTCTCATGAAAGACCATTTTCTACACGAAAATGAGTGTCTCTTCAGTAAGAATGTAAAACATGAAAGTTGTCAACGACACATTTTCCCATCCACATAAAAACTCTCAGAATTTTTGCATACATTTCATTATTTCTTTTGTATTTTATGGTTACTGCTTTCTCCCTAAGAATGTTCATGGACAGTATGATTTAATTCGTATTTTTTGTGTTAATGCATTGGGAAATGTAAAAAATGGTCTTAATGAAGTTTAATCAGCACGTGTTAAACTTTCTTTGAGTTTTTGAATTGTCTTAACTCATTGGTGATTGTGCATGTTCGATTGGATAAGTTCATTATTTTCATTTGGCTTTCGGCCCGATACTTTGAAGACTGGAGGATGACCGATGTCCATTCCGGTCCGTTTTGTTGTACTCCCGACCCACGAGGCTTAGCGACGGGTGTTTGACCGACGTCTATTCCGGTCCATTTTTGTTGTGTTCCCGATCATGTCTCCGGTTTTATTCAATTGGTCTGTAATTATTCACCCGACGAGTTGCGGGTTTTATTTTCACTGTCCTTAGGGTAGTTTTACTTTACCTGCTCTCTCTTCACATCTTCGTTTGCTTTGGGTAATTTTGCATTCTTTATAATACATTGAAAAATATAAAAAAAATTCATAAAAAGAAACCAAAAAAAAAAATTTGCACCTTTGAACCTCAAGTGAAAATTCATCAAAATTGCCAAGTTGAACATTTTCATGAAATTGGTACCGAAAGGGCGTTAATTGAAAAATTAGCGTAATCAAGTCCCCGAACTCATTAATTTCTGGTTCGTAGGAATAAAGTATTTCTCCCGATGCTTTATTTAGGTGTCTAATCAACCTACCCAAAATGATTAGTGGCGACTCCAAGATAAATCCTTCTTTTGATGAAATTGAACATAAGTCATGATTTGGTAGAACTCGGGAAAGTTCGAGCTATGCTAGTTAATTCAATTTAATTAACATGGTAATCCATTAACTTTAAAAATTGGGAAATCGATTTTTAGGTCGCGACAGATAGAAAGGCTTATAAGGAAGTCGCGATATTTGCATTATGATCGCCAGTCGTTCGAATTCCTCAACTCCTCCTTACGCATGGAAAGTGAAGGTGATGATTACACTGTTGGTTGATTTGACAATTCCTGCGAAGGTATGTTATGAAACCTTCATGCTTCCAGTTTCCCAACCGAAATATCCTTGTATACATTATAGGATTAGGCGCACAAATACAAAGAAACAAAAAGTAATGATGAAAAAGAAAAATCGAGATGCGAGGTTTACTCTTGTTCGCCTTTAAATTAATGCTATATCCAGCAGAGAATTTCGTTATAATTAGCGCTCTCCATGCCTCTGTTACAATTCTCAATTACAAGAGAAAAAAGATTATATAGTTACTTAAACCGAACCTAAACTATGAATGAAATACAAGCTTAAATTATGAAAGTCTTTTGATGGCCCAAGGGTGCTTCTCCCTACGACCCTTGCCAGGGCGGCCCCACCAATCCCCTCCCGCTCATCGGGGAGCAGTACTCCCATGCCTTTGTGTCGAAGGGAAGTATAAATCAATATCCCCAACAATGCGCAACAAGAGAAATCAATGTCCAAACGGTTTGACCATTAGGGTTTAGGGCAACGTACGTGCTCCTCCCGCCTCTAACATCTCCTGTTCATGAACAACGACAGGGGGTATGTCAATTTAATGTATATGTCCATAAACTGGTCAACACCTCCTAATGTCTCGTAGCTTCCAAAAATCTCTACATGTTACAACTATAGGTCATGTAGGGCGATCAAATTGCCGCCACTCGTTGTCTTTATCAGCTGTCATTCCTAAAGATTGATGTTTTCCCGAGTGCGAAAAAAGGGTTTTTCGGTTGGGGCACCTAACTTTCGCGTGCAAACACTATGTTCAATCCTCACCTAATATCCCAACATTAACTCCTCACCAAACCCACCACCAAATTGGCTTTAGTCCCAAATTGCATCGCAAGGTGCTCCCTGACAGCGACAAGCTTGACGATGTAAACCTCCTCGCTTATGTCGTAAAGATCTTTTCTGGGTTTATCAAGAGGCACGACCACAAATTGATCCCGGCCATCGGATCATGGAGAGCTCACGTCAGATCCATCCGATTCCAGTGTCTTTGGACTCGTGTGCGCCTGTGAAATTTTCTGCTTCGTCTTTGTCACTTGAGCATGAAAGCAAAGCTTGCTTTCATTGCCAATATCGCTGGCGACGGCTCATGCTGTTTTCGACCAAAGTAACTTTGTCTTCTTCACACCCGCCGCAGGTATCCGCAGGTTTCAAGAGAGAGCAAGTCAAAGAATTGCAAGTGAAGTGGGGAGAGCTGGTTGACGTACAAATGGCGGGAGAGCCGGCCCTAACAAAACCAACGGCCTCAAGAAGACACCAAGTTAGATTTCCACCCTTCAAATGTACTTGTCATCTTATGACGAGGGCCCGGGGGGGGGGGGGGGGGGGTTGCAGTTGTCGAGGCATTTGTCGACGGAAAATCTACCGGTAACTTCGAGCTCAACTTAAGACGGAGCGACGGCGTTTTCCGGTAGACGGCGTTCGTTATCGAGAAGAAACGTCATCTTTATTCCCTAGAGTGCTCCTCCAATGGTTCACACCGAAGAGAAGCTGCCGGAACGTGAAATGCACACCCCATCTACATGTCATCTCGAGAGTAGTTAGATGCGATAAATCTAGCATATGCTCACCTATTATTTGTAGTAGTCACAAGGTTGCCGTCGCCTACAAGTCCACCTTAACTACTTTGCCCTTATACTTTGGACAATTTCTTCTTGTTATGACCAATGCGGAAAGAACCCACTGGGAAAGGAGAAGCTCATTGACCGCCCTAGTTTAGACTAGGACGAGAGGCCCATACATACTAACGTTTGCAATTTCGTCATGCCAACTAAAAAACTGGGAAGAAGAAACGAATAGAAAGATTTACGTAAAAACCTTTGCGGGAAAAACCCACCGGGAGAAGAGAAGCAAAATCCACCATGCAAATTCGAGGATTATAAAAGGTGGCTCTAAAAACTAAAAATCAAGGATTACACTTGGAGATCCCTATATTCTTGAAGGAGCTCAAATTTGAGTTTGTTAACATATCTAATTAGACTCACTTTAACTAAAAAGCTTAAGCCAAAAGTTATGGACCAATTATGATATTTTAATTAACTTACACTACAGAAATTCTTTGACGAGGGAATTTTTCAAAAGAACTCTCACGTGCATCCTAATACTTTCGTAGTGCCCTATCTCATTGCAGTGAAAATATCGAAAATTTCGAATGTTGGGCCTCAATTTAGAATAGCTCTTTCATTTATGACCTCTAAACTGACGGCGTTCGTCTCTACCTGCATAATCAAACTTTTCGTCATATTTTGGGTTATCTTCTAAAAACTTATTTAGCTACTTCTCAAAAAACAAGATAGGCTTTACCCCTTTCAAAGTAATCATAGTGCGCCTCTATAATGGTCAATTAGAAAAGATGCTCAAAAGAATCAGGTAAAGATGTCAACAACATGATCCCTTATTTACCATCAAACAACTTCAAATCCATCATGAGTTTATTAAACTCATTTAAACGAGCTCTGATGAATGTGCCTTCAACCATCCAAAATTAAAACATCCTTTTAGCACGTACAAACGTTTATTCAATTTTTTCGTCATATAAATTGCCTCAAGTTTTGCCTATAATATTGTGGTATCATTCTCTTTGGCCACTTCAATCGATACCTCATATGATAAATTCGACACGATTATGCTTTTCGCCTTCTCTATCTACTCTGCCTTACTGTCTCTTTCATTGCTCCAACACCTTCACCAAACCTTGAGTTATGAATGAGTTGCGTATTTTAATGCTCCGTAGTCTAACGTTATTCCTCACGTTAAACTTATCAATATCCAATCTCTCTTCGGACATAATCCCAAACATAAGGTTTTCAAACAAACGTAACTCCAAATCAACACTATCGAAATCCCAGCTCTAATACCAATACTTGTGAAAATAAATGGGGAAGCCAACGAATCTTGCAATTCAAAGTCAAGTACGAAAAGAATAAATTACCTCATAAATTACGGCTCGATCTCTCAAGCGTTTCGCAATCCCTGTCCTTACATTTAATATATGCCCAAAAGTGTTATCCACCAATTTCTCGTGGAGAATCCAAACCCATAAAAGAGAAAATTGCCCGAGTACAGTTCTGCATGTTTTAAACCAAATATTTGTTTCGACCGAAAAAAAAAACCCTAATATTCGTACGAAAATAGGAAACTCTTTCTTTATAATAAAAAAAAAGTCAAATTAGGAAATCACTCAAAACTAGATAACTTAGTCAGTAGTTTCCTTGCAAGTCTCGTGTCCTTGTCGTTGCAGAATATCCGCAGCTGTCAAGAGAAAGCAAGCGAAGAATTGCAAGCGAAGTGGGGAGAGACGGTCGACGTCCAAATGGCAGGAGAGCCAGCCCAAACAAAAACCAACGTACTCAAGAAGAGACCAAGTTAGATTTCTACCCTTCAAAGTGTACTTGTCATCTTATGAAGAGGGCCCGGGTTGATACGGAACGACGGCGTTTTCAGTCGAGGCATTTGTTATCGAGAAGAAACACCATCTTTTTTTTTGTTTTCCCCTAGATTGTTCCTCCAATGGGTCACGCCAAAGTAAGGTGCCGGAACGTGAAATGCGCACCCCATCTACATGTCGTCTCGAGAGTAGTTAGATGGGAGAAATCTAGTAGATGATACATAGGGCCTCACATATGTTGGACCTTGCAAGCTTAAGAGGTATAAATTCTAGCACATGTTCATCTATTAATCTGTAGTTGTCACGAAGTTACTCTCGCCTACAAGTCCTCCTTAACTACTTTTGCCCTTATACTTTGGACAATTTCTTCTTGTCATGACCAACGCGGAAAACAATAACGAAACTAAAACTGAGAAGAAGAAACGAACAAAAAGATTTACGTGAAAACCTTTGCGAAAAAAAAAATCCATGGCGAGAGGAGAAGCAAAATCCACTATGAAAATTCAAGGATTATAAAAGGTGGCTCAAAAAACTAAAAATTAAGGATTACACTAGAAGATACCTATCTTCTAAAGGGAGCTCAAGTCCGAGCCTTCTGACATATTTAGTTGAACCAACTTTCACTCAAAGACTTAAGCTAATAAGTAATGGTTAATTATGATATATTAATTGCTTTATATCACAAATTCTTTGATGAGGGATTTCTTTTTTTTTAACAGAACTCTCACATGTATCATAACAGTTTTGTAGTGCCTTATCTCATTGTAGTGAAAATATCGAAAATTCCAAATGCTAGACCTCAATTTAGAACAGCTCTTCCATTTGCGACCTCTGGACTCATGGCATTCGTCTCTACCCTCGCATAATCAAACTTTTCGCCATATTTTGGGTTATCTCCCAAAAGCTTCTTTAGCCTCTCCTCAAAAAACAAGACAGACTTTACCTATTTCAAAATAATTGTAATCTGGTAAAGATGTCAACAACATCATCCCTTGTTTATCATCAAACAACTTCAAATCCACCATGAGTCTGTTAAACTCATTTAAATGGGCTCTGATGAATGTGCCATCAAACATCCAAAATTAAAACGTCCATTTAGCACGTGCCTCAAGTTTTTCATACAACATCGTGGTATCATTCTTTTTAGTCACTTCAATCGATACCTTATCTAACAGATTCAACCCTTCTCTATCAACTCTACTTTACTGTCTCTTTCATTGTTTCTGGCAATCTATCTTTTTCATCCAATACCTTCACAAAACCTCGAGTTATTAACAAGTTGCGCATTTTAATGCTCCATAGTCTAAAGTTGTTCCTCACGTTAAGCTTATCAATATCCAATCTCGCTTCAGACATAATACCAAACATAACGTTTCCAAATAGTAATCAAATAAACAAAGCTCCAAATCAACACTACCTAAATCCCAACTCTGATACCAATGCTTGTGAAAATAAATGGGGAAGCCAACGAATCTTGCAATTCTAAGTCAAGTACAAAAAGAATAAATTACCTCATAAATTACAGCTCGATCGCTCTAGTGTTTTGTAATCCCTCTGATTACATTTATTATATGTCAAAAAGTGTTATCTAACAATTTCTCATGGAGAACCCAAACTAGATAACTTAGTCCGCAGATTTAAATCTCTCAAAATTTGGGTATCTCATTGTTAATTCGTCATTTTTTTGTTTTATTTTTGTGGAAAAGAATTAAGGGCATAGTACGTTAGCATGACCTTATTTTTCTGCGAAGCAAGAGCACATTTCCTTGGCAATGAAATTCTTTCACCGAAGATCATGGAGTTTGTTGAGAGCTGGAACGACTTCAGCAGAAATTTCAAAGCATGAGTAATTGCAAAAACAAAATTTTAAAAAAAAATTCAAACTTGGTCCAGTGGGACCCTCCTTAGAAAGGATAAGGCACGCCACGTCATCATACCTTATTTCATTAATCTGACCACTTGACCATATAATAAAATACAGAATCAACTACTAAGGTTGCCTTAAGCATGACATCTCCCCACCAACAACAAGAACGACCAAACCACATCCATTTCCACCTACCACAGAGATTAGGAAAAACAAAAAAAAAATAATAATAAATATGATTTGATTAAGCCAAACTTTTTGCTGTCTAGATTTGACGTTTGCAAGTCGAAATTCCCCAAAATACTCGAATCTAGCGAGGCTTCACACGAGAAAAATCCCATCACAATTGTTAAGTCACATGAGACGGTCGAGTTCGTGAATGAATGTGACGGCTCTATTCGAGCGAGGAGGTATTTTGGGGGGGTTATTACATAGACTTTATTTCTCCAATAGACCCTATAACTACATAAGGTAACGTATGCTTGATAGGCTACATCAATTCATCACCCACGTCCAAATAAATTGCCAAATTCCTTCCGACCAAGAGGTCTCACTAAGAACAAGGAAGGCGCGACATACAAAAAATGGAGGGTTAATAACGCAAGGGATTCTAAATTGATATAATATTTTTTATCACCGAAAATCTTAAATTAATACGCTTGTGATAAATTTACTCTCAATTAATTTTTATTAATTTGGATTAATATTAGAGAAAATCTCAAACCGACACATCAATCATAAATAAAGAGTAAAAATATCTAACTAGTATATCCGTTAATTCTCACGTGTATCTCTGAGCAAAAAAAAAAAAATTGTCGCGTATCATTCAACTCAGTAATTTGACGATAATATTTAACAAAAATTAATAAATAATAAATTTATTGTATATGTGTTAATTTAATGTTAATTTAAGGTAGATTTATTGTAAACATATTAATTTGAAAATTTTTCTATTAATCCTTGAATCGATCGACAAGGTCACGTCAACCGTCAATTCGGGTCACTTCGCCCGGCTGGTGAAAAGCGAGGATGCACAACCTCCCACGTTTTTGGCCAATGTGTGGACATGTTAACCAAGGAAAAGATTAAGAATTGCGGGATGATTTTCCCTTTCCTTTTTCTTTCATTTGAAGTGAATTATATGTAAATTGGGAGGCCGGTGACGTTGTCATGGTCGATTTTCCTCTTCTTTGTACGAGGAACAAAGAGAGGGAGAGAGAGGGCCGCGCCAAATGGTCCGCCCGACATCGATCAAGTTGGGGGGCTAAAGTGGGGAAGATTTTGTCCTTGTCCTAGGATTGGCATGACATAGTGGCAAAAAAGATCATACTTATCCCAACAAATCGGATGCAATCAACTTAGTCATAGGATCACCCTCAATCGCATTCGTCATGTGAATACGAGATGAGGCGTAAATTTTGAAAGGCCTTTTGCAATAAAAGAAAAATCGAGTAAGAAATCTGGCTTTTTGCATTTTGATTCGTAACCAAGTGATTTGATTCGCGATTGATTATCATAAATAAAATGAAGGCGACAATTGTTTTTCGGCCGGAAGGCCGAAAGTTAACTAGTGAGACTTTGGGCTTTCCGAACACATGCTATAGAAAATCATCTATGCATGCATGTTGCCAAGGGCAACAAGATCAATTTGGTAACAAGGATTGGAAAATTCCTTCATTTATCTAGTAATGTCCTACTACAACGGTTATATCACGCAAAAAGAAAAAGGGGTACGGAATAACCATATCAAGTGAGTCGGATGAATGTCAAGTGGTCGATATTTTCCCTCTAGAGCCAGAACTCTTTGTTTCCGAAGGCGAATCTATCAAACTTGATCAACCGCTAACGACCGGTTCTAATGTGAGGGGTTGGTCAAGAAGGAACTGGGTTATCCTTTTCCTTTTACTGAACCTACACGAACAAGGCCACGTCAGGAAGATGCGGGTTGTATCCGACTCGAATGATCGTTTTCAACTAGCCACTCTCCTTGTTATCTCTCGCCACCTCGATAATCTCTACCCTATTTTTCTCTCCACCAAATGGATGCGTCGAGTCATCCACAAAAAAGGTAACGGGCCTCCGAACACACAAAATCTGCCCGTAACACGTCTTGAACACCTCATAGAGAGATCTAACGCCCCCAATTCTAATTAGATTTGAAATCATCTAAATCTCTCGATCTCTCGAGAGGGAGATTGATTGAGACCGGCGTGGAACCGGAAGAGGAGAAATCGAAGTGGAACACGCGATCGAGATCGAACGGTCCATTCCTAGTTGTAGTAGTAGCAACGGCGGTAGAGCCTTGTCGAGTCAAAAAAAGAAGAAGAAGAGAGAACAAAACATACCCCAAAAAAGAAAAGGCAAAAATGCAGAGGGGTCACCGGGAATTCCGGTAACCAGGTCGATCTCGGTGGTTGGTAATCATGAGGAGAGGAGAAAGTCTACGTGTCGCCACGTAGGCTCTTGAGTTCTGCCGGTTCTAAAGGAGGTAGAGACTCCTTCGCCAACTCCCACCTACAACGCGTCAGAACGAGACCCAAAAAAAAAAAAAAACTATTTTATTGGACCCTACCTTTTTTATTTGCAATTTTTATTTTGTTTTCCCCCTTTTTTAAGGTTTAAAAATTCGGACTTTCTTACAATCTTAAACGCTTCGCGACTCTTCAAATGTGACGGAATACAAACCAGTAAAATTCGTATCAATCAATGCATCATTGTCGTTTTGGCAAACGATTGAATAAGAGATATTTAGACACTTGCTAAAGATGTTTAAGATATTTCCTTTGATTTTCATGCATATCTAATTCGCTTTCTTTACATAACTATTTAATAAAGGCTCGTAAATGAGTTACAATAAATATGCATAAGTTCACTGTTTTTACCTTTCGCATTATTCTCGACTCATCGTGGCTTTTTATCTTTTAAGCTCATGTGGTCTGCGAGATTACTTTCAAAAGATAGAATTAACACCTTGATTCATAACCTCGACTGAAAATTAATCATTTTACATTAAGCCAAAGAAAGAAAAAAAACAACAAGCCTTATCCATTTCAGACGGCTTTATGGCAAAGGATTTCCCGAAAAGTTAATTCTAAAGTTTGTTAAGGAAATAAATAAGGACCCCGACCCAGGTGGCCATTTTTTTCGCATAAATGGAAAATACGAATGTTAGGGTAAATCCGAGAAAAAAAAAATATATATTACAGATTGCTGAGTCCCCTCCTCACCAACCCCTCCAACTCCCCACGAGAATAACCATTTTCCCTGCTCTTGCTTGCTATATGTCTTGTCCTTCGTCGGGCACGATTTGGGCCCTCCTCTTTCCCGCAGTGTAAAATTGCAGTGCCTCGGAGCATCCACTTTGACGTTTTCCGTCATCAATGCCCCCTTATTCCATGCCTCTCTGACTCTGCTTTTCCCTCCCTCCCTCTCTCCCCCCTCCCTCCACTCTCTTTCTCTCTCTAGTCCCTACCATGGAGGCTCTGCGACCCGCCGCCGGCTCTGTTTCGTCCCCGAACCCGCGCCTCTCGATCTCGAGGTCGAGGATGGCGGGTTTCAGGAGGACCCAGCTGGGCTTCGCGCCAGGCATTCGCGCCAGGCCCGTCGGACGGGACTGCTCCGGGGACGGAGCTCGGAGGATGATGGGTGGGAAGGCGTGGAGGCGGCCGCAGCAGCAGGTGAGGTGCACGGCGGAGGGGATAGAGAGGGGGCTGCTCTTCGGGGACAGGGGCGGCCGCGTCGAGGCGGTGGCCGAGGACGTCATCGGGGTGGCGGCGTTGCCGGAGAGGTTCAAGGTGGTGGCGTTGATGGCGTGCGCGATGTCCCTGTGTAATGCCGACCGTGTGGTGATGTCGGTCGCCGTTGTTCCCCTCGCGGCGCAGCACGGCTGGTCCAGCTCTTTCCTGGGCATCGTTCAGGTACCTTCTTTTTTTTTCCTCTTTATTTTTTGTTCCTGAAAAACATATTTAATTGGGAATTATTCATAATTTGTATTTTGATCCCGATAAACTCCCTAATGGTTCGCTGCAAATACAAAAATGTAAACATCATTAGAGAAAGAAATAGAAATGGGAATTCGCATTATCAAAAATTTTCCAGCAATCATTTGGCTCATCTTATAATACTGCAGGCGCTAACGTAACTATTTTATTGATTTTTTTTATTGGTCAAAATTTTGAATGAAATTTAGCCATATCAATTGTCGAGCAATCGGTTATTTCAAAAATGTGTATATTCTTTGTTAATTTTTTTTCTCCGAATTACACATATCTTGTTAAATTATCTCCAAATAACTTAACTCATGATTTTTTTCCCTTCAATTTCGAAATATTAATCAGATATCACACGAGAAAAATACTACGTCAATTTGTGAAGAACTTCCATGTATAGATTGTTTTCTAAGTTATTTTTTTATTATTTAAAATCGAAATAATTTATGCGTTTCAATACAAAAAGCCAAAATTTTCTTGGCATCTTTTGCTGTCGTGTTGTTATTGTTTTTTTTTCTTCTCCCTCGAGTAAATAGAAGAATGAAGAAAATGCGTGTGGTGGGTAAGAAAACTACGTCGTTGGTTCGCCGCCTCCCGAAAAAACGCTTGCAGCTCCGAACCCTAGCGAGTTGGACCACCAAACACTAGGGAAGCGAAAACCGGCAAATATTTATCGGTGCGAGTGAGCTCAATCCATCCGAGCCCTTAATGCCGATCTCGACGTGATCTGAGAGCTCGAATCCGTCGGGTTCGCATTAAAATGGGCGCGCTCGAAATGTCTTTCGATTCGATCGGAATTTAGTAGAAGAACTGTTATTGCCGTGCCACGTGGGATCATCAGAAATTAAAAGAGATGATGTCTTCCTTCATATAAGCGAGAGATTCGAGGACAAAATATTTGTGATGTTACTAACCTTAATGAAATAATGATTTTGCGATTATTCCGCAATTATCATGGCGGCATTTAGATTCAAATCATTTTCAAGTCACTGTCGTTTACCAACTTGTGCTCCTCTGTCCTCATGGCCCCGGGATTTTGGCGAACTTGTTCATTTAAAATTTGGGCTCTTTGTATTGACGATTGAGAAATTTATGCTTCTCGAATTTATCCATTTTTATTTAAATTTATTTCTGCCGATATCGCTACCGACTATGTGGTTGAGACGTAAAATCAGGGCAAGCTATGACTCCCCCCCAAAAAAAAAAAGGAAGAAGAAAAGAGGAAAATGAAGACAACCGAGACAGTTGATTGTGACTTTGTAAGATGAAGCTTATGTTAATTATCATGGTTAAGATATCAATTTTATTCAGGGTTAGCTTCTAGTTTTGGTTGATTGAGTTTGATTATTATACATGAATTTCTCATAAAACCCAATTGAAATGACCCTCTAAATGCTGACTTGCACATCGATACAACATGATTCTAGATTTTTTTTTTTTCACTTTTCTTGGCTAATAAGGTATGTGCTTTTGTGCATTGTGACACAGTCATCTTTCCTATGGGGATACATATTCTCGTCGGTGATCGGAGGCGTGTTGGTCGACAAGTACGGCGGGAAGAGGGTGATAGCGTGGGGCGTGGCCCTGTGGTCGCTGGCCACTCTCCTCACCCCTTGGGCCGCCAACCACTCGACCGCCGCCCTTCTGGCCATTCGCGCCTTCTTCGGACTTGCCGAGGGCGTGGCTCTTCCCTCCATGAGCACCCTCTCGTCCAGGTAAAACTGTCTTTTAACTTATCGCTCCCCCGGCGATTGGGTTGTGGCCACAGGCGAGAAGCCGGCTGGCTGAACAGTCGGTCTTTTTTGATCCGGGTGTTGGAGCATTTTGTCCCTGGAGGAATTCTAGCTCTGACGTGGCCGATTCGAATTAGGTGGTTCCCGATCCACGAGCGGGCGAGCGCGGTCGGGCTATCGATGGGGGGATTCCACCTCGGCAATGTCGTCGGCTTGGTTCTCACCCCGCTGATGATGTCGTCCGTCGGCATTTCGGGTCCATTCCTCCTCTTCTCCTCCCTAGGACTGCTTTGGGTAATGAGGTGGGCCAATGGAGTGACCAACCACCCGCGAGAGAGCCGATTTGTCAGTGCATCAGAGCTGCGGCTGATCGAAGATGGGAAATCGAATGTGGCGGTCAGGAACAGAGAATTTCCGTCGCTTCGCGTGCTACTGTCGAAGCCACCGGCCTTGGCGATCATACTGGCCAACATCACCAACAACTGGGTTAGTTTCGCTTGACAGTAACGTAATCGGTCTCTTTTATGCTGTTTATCTTATGCGCGGCGAACATCGGTCGCAGGGATATTTCGTTCTGCTCTCGTGGATGCCCGTTTACTTCAAAACCGTGAGTATCGAGTTCCCGACACCGTTATTTGTCCAGTCGCTCGCCGGACCGAGATGAAGTTCGATTGATCGTCACAAATTTTTCGCGGTTATTGCAGGTGTTCAACATAAATTTGAAGCACGCGGCTTGGTTCAGCGCTGTTCCGTGGGGAACAATGGCAGTGTGCGGCTACATTGCCGGCGCGGCATCGGATTATTTGATCAAGGCCGGGTACTCTCTAACGCTGGTGCGAAAGGTCATGCAGGTAAAATTCCTCGGTCCTTCCTCAGATAAAATTTCCGTTTATCGCCCCGATGAGCTACATTATCAGCGACCAATTGCTGATGCTTACTCGAGTCGGTTTTTTTTTTTTTTGCAGTCGATCGGTTTCATTGGGCCCGGAATTGCGTTGCTCTGTTTAAATTACGCCAATTCGCCCGCCGTCGCTGCCTTGTTCATCACGGTGGCGCTGAGCTTCAGTTCATTCAGTCAGGCTGGCTTCCTCCTAAATATACAAGTGAGTTCGCATAGGATAGTACCATCTTTATTGCAGAGGTGTTTTCAGCGCATGCTCCTTGACTCAACGCCTCATCGGTCATGAGATTGTCAATCACATTCTGATCAATCTTTCCTCTGTTTCTGTTAAATCAGGACATAGCTCCTCACTGTGCAGGATCTCTCCATGGTAAGTTCTCCCCTGCATTTTTGATTGGGAAAGAACCGGCAAGTTTTTTTTTTTTGTTTTTTCCGGCTCGAATAGTTCTTTTCGAACTTCAATTTCTGATGTGGTGTGGCGAAACGTTTGCGTACCGACTCACGAACCGAGCTTTCTCGGCAACAGGTATCGCGAATTCAGCCGGAACATTGGCTGCGATAGTAAGCACGATCGGCACCGGTTATTTCGTGCAGTGGCTAGGATCTTTCCAAGCGTTTCTCACGCTCACTGCTGCTCTCTATTTCGCCGCTACCGTGTTCTACAACCTCTACGCTACCGGAGACCGAGTTTTCTAAGCCGAGACCTCACCAATTCCTCGTCGTCGTGTCGGACAAAGTAAGCGGGTCTCATTCAAAAGCCACCGTTATGATTCAAATTTTGTGTAATTAGGTTCTTAGTAGAGTCTGAAAGAGCAGTTCAATGCTGTATATATATAGCTTATTCTTTGTTTTTCCTGTTCATTTGAACTCTTATCTCTCTCTCTCTCTCATATTCTGTTGATTGTAACTCAGCAACAAGTGAAAACTAGAAAGGACATTCCTGAATCACATTCATTGGTGAGATTTACCTTCACTGGAATTAATTGAGTCCATCCGGTAGGGAAAATTATAATGTGCTGGTATTTATTAACGAGCTCCGGGGGCACTTTTTTTTTTTAAAACTAACTAATTGTAATTCTCACAGCATTAGTTATTCTTGTAAATCATGTAATCAATGCTTTGGAAATCAAGGCCAGTAGAAACCATGTTTTGGCAGCCCTCGCCTCTTCCTGGCTCCGTGGTGGTGAAGATTGCACAAAACATTGCTCGCAAGCCGAAGTACCTCGGTCCTAGAGTTACGCTGGTTACCTAGATTTTGAGAAAATTATGAAAAAAGGCGAGGGCCGGCGAGGCTCGAATTTCGCCGTCGTTGGGTGAGGCCAAGCCTCGCCATTGCTAGGCAAGGCTAAGCTCGCCCAACGATGGCAAGCCTCCCCCTACCTCTAGCTTGTCGTTGATCTAGTTATCGGCTAGAGGAAGGAGGATAGGGGGAAAAAAAAAACGAAAAGAGAAAGAAAAGAAAAAAAAAAGAGAAAGAAAAAACATATTTTAAAAATCGTTATTTTAGTGTCGATCGGCATTCACATTAACACCGGCCAATCAAAGTTAGCCGGATGAAGTGAACTGACATAAATGTAAAAAGGCTTACGATTTAATCGAAAAAAAAAGTTTAAGATTTAATTGGCATAATTGTACTAGATTTTAAGGCTTTTTTTAGTAATTTCTCCTCTAGATTTTGGCTGACATCTTGTCTCTGATTCTGGGATTAGTAATTAGTATGCTAACTTTTACAAGTCTTACCTACTTCTCTCACGTGGACTCCCTTGTTTTGAAGGAGCAATTCGAGTAGATACACTCGATAACTAACCAAGAGGCTCTCTCTCTCTCTGTGATTGGGGAAAGGCGGGGTCAAAGATCAAAGAACCAAGTTACCAACAACTATGGACCTATCGGTCATTAGAAAAGGATTGTTGCTGCTTTGATCTAAGCTCGATATGTGAGAAGAGATTATTAGGGTTATCTCATAATGATCGTGAAAAGAGTTTATGGTCGGTTTATAAGTTTAAGAAAAAGTATCACCCTTTGAAATAGTTTTTAGGATGAGAGAGCCCCGGACTAGCTAACGACTTCGGATATAATTGTTCATTTTGGTACAGAAGTGTGCAGTGCATAGTCCTTAGCTCAGTGCCACATTGAGTCATGACATTGCTCCTCAGTTTGCGAGCCCACTTCTCGCAATGATCGATGCGATCAGCATTTTTTTTAGTTTAAATAAAATGTGTTAAAAAAATCATTTTTGGACCAAAACGGCAACGTTTTAACTTTTATGTTCCATGTTTTAGCCACGTCATCGTTACATAGAAGAGCGAAAATATTAATAAAATCTACGTCTGCATTTTTCGTTAGCCAAGTCGGATGGAGTTAATAAAATGATTCGATTGCATTAATTTGATAAGTTTTAAGACTCAATTGCACTTTTACAATAAATTTTATGACTTTCAATGCACTTATCCTGTATTCCCGATATTGATGTGGGGGAGTCAGACTTCATTTTGTGCATTCAGATGGTGTTTATTATAATTTTCCGATTCCCTCGCTCCTATTGGTACGTATTGTAGCAAAATCGTTGGGACACCATATGATTTATATCACTTACCATGCATTGCACATGTGATGAACGAGCTTTAATATTTTTTTTGGGGGGGGGTGTTTAACGAAGTATTTCTTGTAAGTCCTAATTTGAATATGGTTTGGAAGTATTAATTTGAATTTACTAGATTCAATTATGATCCTCTCAATTAGATGATGAAATTTTTTGAAACTCTTATCTTCTTATTCTTTTCACGTATGACCATGTTGTATGTTTTTTTTTTTTAAATCAAAACCTAAAACTTATCACGAAAGTGCAATTGAATCCTAAAAATTACAAAACGTGCAATGAAATCCTAAAAGTTATCAAATTGGTGCACTTTAGTCCCCCCGTTAACTTCGTCCATTTAAACTAATTGAAATTGATGACGTGGTTTTTTAAATATTTTTTCTCTCCTATGTAGCGACGAAGTGGATAAAACATGATAATAAGACTAAAATGACGTCATTTTGGCCTTTCATAAAATTTTAATCTAAATATTAATCAAACAAAATAAAAAAGGTTTTAATAAAACAAAAAAGGGGAAAAAAAATAAAGAGGCAAGGGCAAGGGTGGCAAGCCCTAGTCATCGCTGCTCCACCGCGTGAAAAGGCCAATAGGAGTCTTTGCGGCCTTGACAAGGGCCGAGGAATCTCATTGACAGTAGGTGAGGGCCCAGCGACCCTTGTCCAACTATGGTGGCCCTTGGCGAGGGCCGCTTGTGGTTTGGCTGAGGGCCACAATAGCTAGGTCAAGGGGGGTAGCTACCCTTGCCCATGTGCTTTTTTTTCTTTTTCTTTTTGTGTTTAAAAAAAACCTTCTCTACTTTTTAATTGTATTTAATTCAGGTTTTGATTAAAAAATAAATATTTAGGCTAAAACAATCTTATGTTTCATGTTTTAACCACGCCATCGTCACATAGGAGAGAAAATATTAAAAAAACCACATCAGCTTTTTTGTGAGCCGAAATGAACGAAGTTAATGAAAAGACTGGATTGCACTAATTTGATAATTTTTAGGACTTGATTACACTTTTTGTAAGTTTTAGAGTTTAATTATACTTTTGTGACAAGTTTTAGGATATCCGATACCCATATTCTAAGAATATATTCATAGCATATGTGTGTACTTTTCTCCACTGATAACACAATAATTGTCTTTATTTTTTTTTTGTAAAGATAATTGTCTTTATTTGTTTAAGGGTTAATACCATGAAAAATTTTAAATTGGTACATCTATGATAAACTTAGCGCAACCTTTTTTTTTGCCACAAAAACTCCAAACTAATATACATGTGATAAATTTATCTAAATTATTTTTTTGATCCCGAAAAATCCTAAACTGGTATACCTGTGATAAATTTATCTCAAACTATTTTTTTGACCATTAAGAACCTTGAATTGATATACTTGTAATAAATTTACTCTTCGTTAGTTTTCATTAAATTGACACAATTGTAATAGGTAGAGGATGTTTTTGGCAATTTTCCAATTTTTTTTTTCCTATCGATAGTATATGTGTATATCATATATTAAAGTCTTCTTCTTCTCTCTATTATTGCGTGTATTTCATTGTGATTGTCTTTATATACTTTGTACCTTCTAGTGAAATAGCTATGGAGTTTAGCTATCTTGGTTGGATTTACTATGCCTTTCCCATCAACTGATTATTCATGCCAATGATATATACGAAAAATTATTTTTGTTATTCCTTGGCCATACTTTAAATGTATTAATTTTATCTCACCACCCAATATTGAAGCCAATGACATATATGGAATATTTTCCCTTTTCTCTTGGCCATTCTTCAAATATATTAGTTTCAGTTATGCCCTATCAATGTTAGTCGAGCCAAGATATAATTCAACAGTTTTCTTTATTCTGAGTATTTTTAAAGGTATTGATTTTAATTCAACACTGCAATCACATCAACTGAAGGGAAAAGAATATTATAAGTTCCATAACTCGTATTACGCTCACTTTAGTATCAAGACTTTTCAAGGGACTAATTTAGTTCTACAGCTTCGAACATTTTTATCTTTCTTATTCTCTTCAATGCGTAAATTATGTGCTCTGTTACTAATCATTTTAAATAAGAAAAAGAAAAAACAATTCCCATATTTTCAACCAATCTCGTTAATGTGACCCAAATACTAGGGAAAATTTCAATAAAAGGACCCGAAGTATCCTCATTTTCTCAAATAAAGATATGAAGTGTATATTTTATCAAATAAAGATCTGAAGTACCCTCGTTATTTCAAAGAAGGGTCTCACCAAAGGTGTTTTCGTCATTTTACATACGACATTTTTTTTTCCTTTTTCTTTGTTTTTCGTTTCCTTTTCACTTGTGGCTGAACACCGATGGGGATTGGGCGGGGCCACCCATGGCTGTCGAGGGTTGATCTTGCCTCGAGTAGTCAAAGGGTCGCCTCACCCAAGGGACGTTGTTGCGACCCTCGCCCAAGCAAGTGCTGACCACTCTTGGGCAAGGGAGGCCAAGTCTTGGATTACCAGCGAGGGTCCCCAAGCCCTTGCCTGCCCCAACGAAGGAAAAAAAAAGAAAAAAAAGAAAAAATAAATGCAAAAATGCTCTCGGTTAAACCTTTTCTTTAAAATAATGAGGGCACTCAGACCCTTATTTAGAATAAGATCTACTTTAGGCACTTGTTTAAGAAAATGAGGGCGTTTTAGATTTTTATTTGATATTTATTTTCCAAATAATATTTCGCCCATAAGAAAAATCGAAGATACTAACAATTATAATCATAGGTGTCAAATGATGTGGGTCGCCTCACCCAAGCGATGCCCTCGCGACCCTCACCGAAGCTTTGCCTGGGCAAGATCATTGCACCCTTCCCAAAGCGAGGCCCGACCGCACTTGGACAAGTGCTTGGGCGAGGTTGCCAGCTGCCCTTGCTTGCCCCCAATGAAGAAAAAAAAAGAAATAGAAAAAATGAAAAGAAAAAATAAAAAAGGAAAAAAATAACAAAAATGATGAAAATGCCCTTAGTAAGGTCCCTTTTTATTTTAAATAATGAAGTCGCTTAGACTCTCATTTGAAATAAAATCTACCTCAGACACTTATTAAAAAAAAATGAGAGTTCTTCACATTCTTATTTAAAATTTTTTTCCAAATAATATTTCACCCACAAGAAAAACCGAAAACCCTGACAATTATAATTGTGGGTATTAAATGGTGATGTTGCCCAATTGAGACAAAATTAAAAATTGGACCACCACACGACGAATTACGTGCAAAGCGTAGGCATCGATGCGCAATATTAAAAAACTATCGATCATGCCAAGTCAAACCACAATTACAAAAAGGGTTAATACAACAAAAAATTTCAAATTGAAACATCTATAATAATTATTTTTCAAACTATTTTTGACTAGAAAAAATTTTAAACTGATACACTTGTGACAAATTTATCATAAACTAATTTTTTGACTTGAAAAAATCCTAAATTAATATATTTGTGATAAATTTATTATAAATAAATTTTTTAATAACAAAAAATCATAAATTAATATACTTATGATAAATTTACCTTTCGTTAAATTTGGTTAATATTACGAAAAGTCCAAATTGATACACATGTAGCAAATAGAGGGTAAAATTCCTAAATTAGTATATTCGTCAACTGTCACGTATTATTTAATTTAGCAATTTGACAGTTATATTTAATAAAAATTAACGGAGGGTAAATTTATCGTAGATATACTAGTTTGTAATAAATTTATCATAAATATATTAATTTAAAACTTTATGTGATTAAAAAAGTAATTTAAAATAAATTTAGTACATACATATAAATTCAAGATTTTTCTTCATATTAATCTTTGTCCAAATGGCCGAACGAGGAATCGTCAGACATATGACGATTCTTCCGGGGTTGATGTTTCACTCGTGTCGTCCCCGTTCGATAGCTTCCACCCCCATCTTCACCCGCGAACAAACAGACGACCCATCGTTCCAGATCGAACCCACGCCATATAAAATCTCTCTCACGGCGGGTAATGCCAAGATCATCGACCGGACAGAAACCAGCTGAGCCCCCCCGAGTCAAACCCAGAAGATTTTCTTGCGAATTGCCAAATTGGGTTGGCGTTCTTTCCCTCAAGAAGATGAATTTCAGGAGCTTCGATGAGTTCTGGCCCTTCTACGTAAGCCAACACTCGAAACCGGCCACGAGGCGTTGGCACTTCGCGGGCACGCTCCTGAGTATCGTCTTCTTGATCTACTCGGCCGTGTTCAACTGGTGGTGCCTCTTCCTCGTGCCCGTGTCCGGCTACGGCCTCGCCTGGTACAGCCACCTGTTCGTGGAGGGCAACGTCCCCGCGACCTTCGGGCACCCGCTCTGGTCGCTTCTGTGCGATTACAAGATGTTCGGTCTGATGCTCACTGGGAAGATGGACAGAGAGATAAAGCGGCTTGGGAAGAGACCCGTCTTGAATGGCTTCTGAATTCTGGGGGATGTAAGAATTTTGTCTTTTCCGTTGCTTTACTTTCAGTGACATAATGTATGTATTTGTGTGTTGATGTAGATTCAGGTTCTGGTTATGTTCCTCGAGACCCTTTCTCTCGATTTGTGCATACATGTGTATACTGTACCATAGTTTGTTAAAGCGTATTACGGATTACAGTCATTTGATCTATTTAATGAAGGAGTTCTGACTTCTTATGTGAGTATTAGATCTGCGAGAATCGGCTCTGAGTGTGATTGTTCGAGTCCAATGAGAAATTTGCAATTTATCTTGCTATTGATGTGGAGAATCTGGTGTGGGTCGTGTGCTCAGAGATTGCAATAATTTGCAGTCGAGATTTGCAGCATGGTGAATGCCTTGTTTAAATTTGCTGCTTTTGCTGGATTATGACATTTTTTTCTGCCTGTAATCAGGCTGTTAAAGTGAGATTTGATATTGATTAGATGACTTACCCAGTAATTTGGTCATCCTAGTTTTGTTGGTATTCTTTTCAACTGTGAAGTCACTATTGTACTCTGGCAAAATTCTCCCTCTTTGAACGCACCAGAGCAAGAGCACATTGGTGCGGTGGTAATTGATGATTGCACGAAAGTGCAATTAATGTAAAATGTTGAATTCTCTGGATGCAATGGATTTGTGGGCATAATGTTGGCATCCGGTAAGCTTTGCCAGCATAAGAGTGGGGGATGCAAGTGCTGGAATCATTATATAGGTTTGTGATCAACCAGAGTTGATAGATACCCACGGTTTTTTCTCTTTACCAGGAATGTGTAGGAGAGCCTAAGGAACCTATTGAATTGGTGAAACTAATGTGATTGGGATTCTAGGTTGAATATAAGAGTGCAAAACAAAAATCAGGGTCCAAAGGATGGAACTTTTGAGCATGGGGTTGTGGGGTCAAATCCATCTGGCGACCTGTGAAGTATTTATACCACATAACAAATGCATATGCATTTTATGAGTATTATTGATGCAGTGGAATAGACCTACTCGCAGAGAATAGGTGAAACAGAACAATCTTATTGAAGCTGGAACAGGGATAACTCAATCTCAAGGGTCGATATTAGAGGACACTGGTTAAGTTAGATCAAATGATAGAATCTGTGGAATAGTTTATGTTTCCGGTACAGTCCATATTTTTCCCTTAACTAATACCTGCCACCTTTTGTGGCGTACATGCACTAGGTGCCTTGAGAAAAGGAAAAGAACAGATTTATTCACTTCTCATGACCGTGTCTTTCCCCTCAAAAAGGCTATGTTTCGTTCAATTTCAGAACCTTTCACATGAACTTATGTAGTATGAGGTGAGAAACACGTTAGCATGGTGATTCTTTGCTGTGGTTATGTTGTCATAATGTTCTTGCTAACAGAGATATGAATTTTGCTGAATATTGCATGTGTTATTTTCGGTAAATATCCAGACTTTTTTTTAATTAATGAAACAATTGAGAAAAAGGGGCAAACTGACAGGTTCTTGTTGGGTTTTTCTCGCTCCACTAGGTCTGGGTTGCTATCAAAAGGTGATGGGATAGGTTTCAAGTTCCAAAGCTTTGTTTAGTGTATCACTAATGACAGTACCCTCCCTACCTTTGAAATTTGATACCCCTGATGTTTGCTACATGAATTACACCTAATGTTGTACTTAAACTCCTTGACTCGGTTTGTACAAGAATAAAAAGTGACTTATTTCAGGACATGTTGTCTCAATCCTTATTCTTATAAAAATCGTAATGGCTACATGCCACCTGACTGTGTCGCTTAATCAAGTTAGTACTGAATTTGCCTTGTGTTCCACTACAAAATTGAAGGTTGAAGGACTTTAAAGAGTTCATATCTTATGTGATGTTAGCTAATAGAACGTGTGGTTTTCCATTTTTCGATCTTTCCCTGGTGGATAAATCTCCTCTCGATTCTTTCAGAAATGGAGGAATTTAAAGGTGAAGAGTCATTGAAATAAAGTATTTGCTGGGTTTACTGGAATTGTCACCATTGTCAATGATACTTATGTTAGTCGTTTTCCTTTTATTTTTGGTCCACTGGAGAGAGATAGAAAACATAAGAATGAGGCATTTAGCTTGGTTGTTTGATCATTTTCCTTGCTAGGAAATTTGATTTCGGGTTTGCTATTGGCATGCCAAGCAGACACCAGGCAAGCTATCCATTTAACCTGAAAAGAAACAGAAATTTTCATCGTTTCCTCGTAGATTGATTAAATGAGACTTTGTGAAGAGGTGGACCTTCAGAAGCATGATACCAGCCTGTCTTGTCCATTTCAAGGACCATGACTCTCATTATAGAGAGATGACCAATCTAGAGTAGCACTTAGATCGTGATCCGAAATGAATCCGCAGTTTGCATTTTTTCATCAAAACTGTCTGTCTAAGCCATAGTGGGGCTTTTGTGTGTGTAATATATGTTTATGTGATGCATGCGCATTGTTCTGAAACTCACATATTTTGCATCAGGAATGGCTTGGATTTCTGTTTACATATACATGAAAGCTAATTTACAAGACTACGTCCCATGGAAAGTTGAAAAGTTGTGGCAGGAGATAACCTTTTCGAGGATAAGTGAAGCGAAAACCGGAACTTCTGAAGAATAAGTAACAGCTCAAGTCAGTGTTGTAGTGCCCACCAGTCTTTTGATTCTTCACTTGCTATGTCATGGATCCTTGGTTCTCTACTTTGCAAACCTCATGGATGATATATCGCCTCTTCGTCTTTGGAATAAAAGAATAGAGGGCGTGCGCTGCAAAGGACAGACGCAAGCAGGAAGTTTTTGCCAGCTTTGAGACATGATGATGATATTTAAACAGATGATACCATGTCTTTCCATAGATCATATGATTCTAGCAATTTGCTTCCCAGGAGGAACCTTTTCTTCCATTGTTGTGGTCTGATAGTATTGTGGTTGAGTATTGTGCATAATCTTGGTTTTCTCCGGAGCCCTCAAAATGTTGCTATTTGTCAAAGTAGATGCTAGGAAGTAAATCTGAACCTACACAGTCATGTGGTGAAATTCCGAATACAAGAACCTAGGACTCTGCCTTTTGAAGAGGTTGGGATAGCCGGAAGGATGTCTTTTGCAAACGATCGCTTTCGAGCATAATGTTTGGTAACATCTTGATGTTTTGAGGACAGAACGAGCATCTAGAAACATATCCAAGCAAATGCAACAGGTTCCTTAGCAGGGCTTCAGGCATGACAAACTACCAGTTTTCAAAATGATCGAAGACTTCAAATTCGAAATGGGAAATGTCGACCGATCGGATTCGTTTTCTCTTCCCGCAACCCTTTTGGTGTGGTAATTTGACTTGTTGCCTTGTTCCTTCATCAGTGATACTTACCTAAGACACATGAAATTCAATGAGGAGCCTGTTAGAAATGTGACACGGGCCGAGGTTTTCGTGCCCCAGCCGGTTGTCCATCTGGACGGGAAATACCCCAAGACTTGCTATATCTGGGTCCCCTAGGATTTTTCTAAGGATTTTTGAATAAGTTTCTATAATACTCCGGAGATGGTAAATCTTGTAAATTTTACTAGTTTCTGGAATGTTTCGTACTTATGACGGTGGTTAGGGAGTCGGTAGACTAAATCTGAGCCATCAGATCTAGAAGTGATCCAACGGATGTAATCCGAGACCCTCTACTATATAAAGAAGCGTTCTCCTTCTCATTTAAATCAACCGACATAAAATACAAAGGTCTTCTTCCAGAGTCTCTCTCTTGAACTTCCTCTCTCTACGTGATCCGAGTTAGAAAAGGCTTAGCTTGGGCGCTCCATCGATCAAAGGACGCCTAAGTCGCCGCATGAGTCGGCCTTCCGCAACCGGCCCGTGATAAGTGGTATCAGAGCAGCCCCGTAAAGACGACAGTTCGTGAGATCGCAGAGTCTCAACCTGGTCGAGAGCATGGCCAACCAAGAAGAAATTTAAACCAACATTGGGGAGGGAGAAAACCCACAAGAAATAGTGTCGCGGGAAAGACGTGGAAGATCAAGACGACGTGAAGAGTCAGCAGAAGTAATGATCGCCCTCAACAAAAAGTTCTCGAAGATACGAGCCACGATGATGAAGCTGGTCGATGGTCCTGACAACGTTAAGGATCGGATCACTGAAGTTGATAGAACGCTTTGCGATGACTTCTCTCTCGTGATGAACGGAGCAATCGGTCCGCTCCAAATGAAAGATGAAGCTCTCGAGGCGTCGATCGAAGCCTTGAAGCTCGATATACAGGAAAACGATATGTCCCACCAAGCCGAGATTGGAGCGCTGAAGGTGGAGATTCAAGGGCTCAAGACTGAGCTGGTCTTGTGCAAAACCAGCATCGCAAGCGGTGCAACCACTACACAAAATACGCCAAGGATTGACGTGCCGAGGCCAAAGCATCTCAAAGGTGAGCGATCAGCAGTGGAGGTGGACAACTTCCTTTGGAGCATGGAGCAGTACTTCTTGGCTATGGGTGTCAGCGACGACACGGTTAAGGTACGAGTTGCTTCATTGTATCTCGCTGATAACGGCATGTTATGGTGGCGATTCATGCTTGATGAGGCGAGGAAAGGCTCGTCTGACTACATAGAAACTTGGGACGAGTTTGTCCAAGAGCTCAGGAATCACTTTTACCATGAGCATGCTCCCCAAGAAGCTCGCAACAAGCTGCATCGCCTGGAACAGAAAGGAACAATCCAGAAGTACGTGAAAGCGTTTTCCGAGCTCAAACTCCAAATCCCGAATCTTGGTGAAGAGGAGGCACTCGCACCGTTCATGGACGGGCGCAGCTCGAGCTAAGGCGACGGGATGTGAAAAGCATCACAAAAGCCATCTCTGTGGCCGAATTGCTGGTCGATTTCCACAAGGCTGATCTGTCCAAGCACAAGGGCAGCGGGTGGAAGTCTGATCGTAGCACGGAGCGCAGGGACGAAGAAGTCGATTCCTACCATGGTAGAAAAGACCATGGTGAAAGAGAAAGAAGCTGGGGCAAAGGTTCATCCAGACCTTCCTACCAACACCGGGGTAGCCGATCCCAAAACTACATCAACTGGGAGGACAGGTTCAAACACCCTCCATCACAGCCGTGCGGAATCTGCAAAGGCGGCCATTGGACATAGATTTGTCTTAAAAAGAACCAAGATAAAATGCTATACTCCGTCGTTACCAAGGAAGGTAAGAAGGAGGAGCAGAAGAAAGAGGAATCGAGGGAAGTGCGGCGTGGTGTAATGCAGAAGATCAACACCGTGCGGCCTAGCTCACCACCAAAACCATCTCGAAGCGTGCAGACTTTATACTTCGTGGACGTCAAGATGTACGGGAAGACTCTCTAGGCCTTGATGGACACGGGGGCGACAGACGTCTTCCTCTCGAGCGAGACAGCGAAGTGGCTGAAACTTCGCATCGATCCATCCGATCGTTGGTACAAACCAGTCAACGCGGATGATATACCAGCTACCGGTGTTGCTTGAGGTGTCAAGATTGAAGTCGGCGACTGGTCAGATAGGCTTGATTTCGAGGTAATCCCGCTCGACAACTATGACATGATTTTGGGATGGACTTCTTTGATAGGGTAGAAGCTATAATCGACTTGAGGACTAAGTCGATCATCATAACCGATCGCAAATGCCCGACTGTGGTGAGCTTGCGCACCGAGGTGAAGGAGACATAGCGCGTCTCCGCGATCCAACTCGTGGATGCCAAGAGAAGAAATCCGACGCCGACCAAGCCAAAGCACGGGTTCCAACCAATGTAAAAGCCAAAGAAAGAGTGGGAGCTGCCCACAAAAACTCAAAATCATATGCCAACCTAGGTACTGTTTCTGGAGATGGAAGACCTTGGAGCGGTAAAAACGAAGAAAGAGTCGCTAATGACTCATGCAATGGTCAAGACATCGACAAAGACTCAGGTCCTGAAGCCGAAAAAGAAGCGCTCTCGTAGACGAAAAAACAGAAACCAAAGGAAGCCGACGACTCGAGGAAAGGAGGCGGGCGGCCAAAAGAAAGCTGTTCTTGTAAAGTTCGACTCCGAGCTTAGAGCACCGACGACAGCGCTCGAATGGGTGGGGGAGAATGAAACGTGCCGAGGTCTTCGTGCCCCAGCCGATCGTCCATCTGGCCGGGAAATACCCCAAGACCTGGTATGTCTGGGTTCCTTAGGGTTTTTCTAGGGTTTTTTTTATAAGTTTCTAGAATACTTCAGAGATGGGTAATCTTGTAAATATTCCTAATTTCTGGAATGTTCTGTACTTATGACGGTAGTTAGGGAGTTAGTAGACTAAATTTGAGCCATCAGATTTAGAAGTGATCCAACGGATGTAATCCGAGGCCCTTTACTATATAAAGAGGCGTCCCTCTTCTTATTTCAATTAACCGACAGAAAACCGACATAAAATACAAAGGCCTTTTCCCAGAGTCTCTTTTGAACTTCCTCTCTCTACGCGATCTGAGTTAGAAAAGGCTTAACTTGGGCGCTCCATCGATAAAGGACGCCTAAGTTGCCGCACAAGTCGGCCTTCCTCAACCGACCCGTGACAAATGTCTAATGTACGGAAAAGACGAATCGAAATGTCTGTTTAGAGCAAGACTATGAAATTGTAACTTTGGTCCTTCCACGTGCGATCTATGTGCCTAGAAGACGAAGACAGCCAGGATAAAACACAAGATCGAAAATCTGGTCCAGGTTAGTCCTGCCTCCAAGGGATGGTGAGGATTCTAAAGGTAGCTCATGGCAGCACCGGGAGTTTCTCAAATTCTGACAAAATTTGATCGCACCTTTTTTTGACTTGGTTTGAACCGGATGATGTTCAAAGTTTGGTGCTCAGGAATGGAAAAAGCCATATAAACGTTTAAATTATGTTCGCTGTGACACATGTATCCTAAACTTTTTTAACACAAAAAATCCAAAATTTGTATCAATGCGATACATTCATCTAAACTTATATCAACGTGACACATTTACACCAAAAACCTCAAATTTATGTCCACGTGTCAAAACTTGATGTAAATGTGTCATATGTCAACAAATTTTCACAAAAAAACTTATTTAGGGTATATGTGTCACACAGGTATAAGTTTGAGGTTAAAAAATAAGGGAAAAAAGAAATTTTTTTAAAAAAAATCATACATGTCAACACTGGTCGGTAAAGTGAATTAAATTGACATAATTGCAAAAAATTTAAAACTCAATTGACAAAAACACAATAATTTTAGGCTAAATTAACACAATTGAAATATTTTTTTTTCTTCCACATATTTCAAATCCTAGTCCTACCCTTCAAAAAATCGCATCTCCTCAGACAAATCAGAAGAGCGAACTGAAGCCAAGGCCAACATCATCGTGATGAAGATGATAATCGGGCTTCGTCACGCGATGAAGATGATAATCGGTGAGGCGATTAATACTAATTTTTGGAATGGAAATTTCGTGCCTCACCCACCCATCCAACAAAGTCAAATCTGATCAAACACATGTTTACGGCATACATTTGGCAGTCAATCCAATCACGTAGCTGAGTTGCTATTTCTATCTCGTCAATTCCGAGTCTATGTTCTTTTTCTCCGGTAACTGTATAATCCACGTTTGTGCCATAATTTATCCTGGTGCCTTTTTCTTCCCTCGGCAGTAACAATTCATCAAGACATCAAAATAGAATTATCAAGCCCTGTTCAGAGTCATAAACGAAGTGGACTTATTGACATGAAACTGTACTATATGTCATGCTTAGCTGTAAGACGTTTTTTAGAAGAACTCAGCCAGAGCAAAGTGTCTCAGAATCCTTTCTGCCGCAAGCAAACAATCGCTCAGATAACAGACGAGCGACAACAATAAGCAAAAATTATTTAGCTACATTAAAAGAAAAAGTAATTTCGAACTAACCATCCAAAACTTAAGATCTCCCGTGTCAAAGCTTTTGATCCTGTGTCACCTACTTTCAAAGCACTGTAAACCTATCTAGGCACAATCAAAATATATCTTTCAACGTATTGTCAGAGCCCGCTGGAGAAAATTGATACTACCGTATCGTCGATTCGACTGGCCTGCCTTCCCAAGTATACAATCTGCCTTCGCAGTGGGTTGAAATTTGATGAAAGGGTATCACAAGTCAGTGTTTCTTGAAAACGAAGGAAGTGGCATGGCTTCCTGAGGTCGAAGGATGACAAGTATACCAAACATGGCAAGCATAGGCAGGACAAGAAGCCACTTTAGCAGCTTGTAGTAGTACATATGAAATGTAAGAGAGAACTCATCTGAGAAGTAAAGTCCATTTTTGTCAACCATCTCCACCAAGACAGTTCCAGTTGTCCTCACTCCAACAGTTGGTAGCTTTATTCGGTACTTGCCCGGGTGATCATAGATCTGATTTTGCCTTATCCTTCTTTCTCCTTGGTAATTGCCAGGAACCAACAAAGTTGTCTGCATTGTTTTTGCAAAACAACAAAAACAAAATGATATCAAAACACTCCCGCCTATTGGAAATGCCATTTGATCTTAGAAAGAAGGACGTACCGTGACATTGTAGGGTGCTTGATACCCAGATGGATACCTATGTTTATCGATAATTTCAATCTCAACCCAGAAGCTCTTCCCTTCCTCATCACGGAAAGTTCTTGACGAATGTGAAACATAGACTCCTTCACGGTCATACCGATTGGCAACATTGTTTCTTCCTTGATTGACCGATCTCCATGCCTGGACAAAATGCATATTGTTAAACATAAAGGCGAAATGAAGTGAAAAATTATAAATCATTTCCAATTTAATCCTGCCTTCAGTGGATGATGAGGAACGGGAGTCGAAAAGCAGAAGACATTGCCATTCATAGTTGTCACAATGAGATCCAAATCATCGCCACCATCGACATTATCTGCTAATACCATGCTATATCTGTCCAAAATGTCGCAATGAGATGAGCTTTGGAGACTGGAAAGAATGTAGCTTATGGCACCAAAAGATGTTAAAATGTCTTACGAAATTTCACCAATGTCCACTACATCAGCGCATGAGGTGGGCCCATCAATAAGATATAGATAACCATCAAATGACGTCGTAACGAGAGTAAGTCCATTCTTCCCCTTCTCTTTGCGTTTATTTAGATCAACAAGGAGAACTTGATTCATAATTCTTCCATGAGTCCTATAAGGATATGGACGAACATATGAGCCATCCTTGCCGCTAAGAACATAGATGTTTCCTGATATTGTTGGAACCACTACATCAGTGTGCCCATCACCATCAACATCACCTATGGTAGGACCCTAGTCATAAACAGCATACTTAGTCACTTTGTTCTCAAGTAATTCAAGATCAGATAACAATAGAAACATAGAGTATCCTGGAATTTATACCTTACTACAAGGCCGTAAATTCAGACTCTAAAATAAACTACGATACAAGGAATATGGGTTCTTAAAGGATGACAAGCATAATAATTGAAAACTGGCTGTAATGAGGAATTCTCATTACAATCTGTAGTGCCTTGCTAGGAAGAACAGCCCCACCTCCATTCTTTTCTCTCCCTCATAGGTTGCTACTTGCTACCATGACACCAGCCTATAGACGAGTGACAAACGCCACAAAGTTTTTTCAAATCCTTTGCCTATATCTTTTCAATTTCTTGGCAAAATAAGCAATAGTCTATTACAATGTCATATGCCCCCCCCCCCCCCCCAAAAAAAAAAAAAAACACAAAAAAAAGGTCTTTTCATCTTGTATCAATTGGTCATAAACGTTGCCTGACGAAGGACAATTTCCATTCCAAAAAGTTGATGATCCAAACAAAAATAGATTACAATAATACAAACATGTCAAAAGTAATTGCACAGATGGTAGATAGCGGTCTAGTGTTAAGTACATATACACAAGACCCATGCCATATTTGGTTCAGAAAGAAAAGACGCATGCCACCTCACATACTACCCTATGGATTACCTCCTTGATTGAGATCAGCATTAGCAATGCACCAAATGCAAGATTCTTAGCCTGAAGTTCTATAATCATAAAGGAATAAGTTGTTTGCTAGTTGTTAACTTTTTTCATATGTAAAAGCATCTAGCAGTCGCTCAGCTCCAGCCTTATCATGCCCCTACATGTATGAGTATCTGATATCTAGCCTGAACAGAAAGTTATTCCCAATGTGCGCCTCTGCCAAGCTTGCAAATATTATTGTTGCATATGCATCCATCTCATCAGAGTAACTCCACCTCAATACCAGTTGAAATTGCTTTCTAATATGAGCCAACTAGGCATATAAATAAACAGAAGACAAAAATTAATTAGCTACCAAATAAAGTTTTTGACATTTTACCTGAGGAATATGGCTCTTGAGATGTTTTTCCCAAATTTCTACTCCTTGAGCAGTCCAGGCAGCCACATTTCCATGAGTATCAGTAGTGACGAGTTCAATTTTACCATCGTCATTGATATCTGCTGCAACTACTGCTCCTTGAATTTCAGCCATCTCAAGGGGAAATTTTTCTTTGATTTTACCTGAAAAGTCATTGTATTCATGGTTATTTCTGAATGGAGAAAAAATAGACAAGCTGGCTATTTTGAAGACCAGCTTTAAGGGTGAAAAGAACAATTAGAGATTAGATGGACAAATTAATCTAACCATGATAACTTTACTGTTTCACATAATTGTTCTATATTTCATTGCTTCAAAATGAGATGAAACACTACCATCTAGAATTGTAGTAGAGTCACTGGGTGATGGAAAACTATGAACATAAAAAAAAGAAAGAAAAGAAAATCGTTTCTTGCAAATAATAGATAGAAAACGTGCAAAACAAAAATAAGAACCTTTGCATTCTAGAGTATAAAAACATATGATTCAAAGATTTCATCAAATCCTAAATGCATCCTCTAAAAATTTAGCACAAAATAGATATCCAGCCAAACAAAATCACCTTCATGGTCCAATAGATAGAAGAGGCCAAAGGAAGTTCCAACCAGAATCTCCAAGTCTCCATCACCATCCAAATCAACAACTGTAGGAGAAGAGTAAATGTAGGCACGAAAGTTCCCACTGTCTGTGCTAAGATCTAGTGGTTTTGTCCACTTAACTTGCTTCGTATCAAGATTGAAAACAACAATTCCACCAGCCACATATTTCCCAATATCGATATTACCCAGTTCCTTTAAATGATCCTGGTTGTCATAGTACCTGCGAATGTATATTGCTGTTTATAGATGTGAACTGCATCTACATAAACGTAAAACTAGATGATTTCAATAATCTGTCAAGCATGTCTTCAATGCACTTTTCACAATTCATGTTATTAACTGACTATGAAAAAAGAAAGATATTAGACCATCAGCTTCTTAGATCCCATACAATGCGGGAAGCCACTGTGTTTGCTCTAGGCCAAGGCAAAACTAAAGAAAACAAAGAAACAAAGTAAAACTATGAGGGACAAAACTGAGATGGACTTTCATTTCATACATCAACATCAACATCAACATCAACATCACCTTTATCCCAACCAGTTGGGGTTGGCGGGACTTTCATTTCATACGACAAATAAAATTACATGGTCCAAAAAGATGCAATCATTCTGGGCAAAGGAATCATGTTAACAAGACCGAAAAGTATGAGAAAGACAAATGGAACTGAAATGTCCGCATAACACGTAATTTTTTTAACAATCAAGTACGCATAAACAAAGATTCAGTTTTATAGGCATTTCTAAGGTTTAAAAGAAATCACCAGCATGAGTCACTAATTCTTTCATTCCAGTTTAAGTATGCTGCTAAACAAATCCATATACTTACTTCTCTAAAACAAGAAGCCAGCATACTTACTAATAATCATAAATCTTAGGGACTCACTCATGATCAAAAAAGTATGAGACGGCGACGACCATCTCTGACACCCCATCGTTATCAATGTCTGCTATGACCTGATCAATATGACAAAATAAAACCACATAAATTTTTGTCTGTTCAAAATGATAACAATTTTGTTTTTAGATGGATCATGCCCCCATGTTATTCCATATCTTTTTCATATTTCAGCAGAGAATTAAAAGGTCCACAGATCCTCAATGCCTTTACTTACAGGAGTGCATAAAATGTGTGCATCAATGTTCACATAGTCTTCCAATTTCTCATGTTGCACTTCAGTCCATTCCTCATCTCCCCACATACTTTCATCAACATCATCATCATAGTCGTAACCATACTCGTCAGGAAGCTCATCATTATCACGAAACAGGTCAAATGACGAGTCAGCATCAGCTTCTAGACCTTCATCATTCTCAACAGTTGCAGCTTGAGTATCTTTGTTGTTATTGACAGTGGATTCAGAACCAGCTTCCTGAGATCCCTTGGAGTTAATGTCTTCCAAAAGCCGTCTGCTAGAATTTGTTCCATGAGCTAAATCAGAAGCCTGAGTTGATCCCGTTCTGCTAGTTGAGTTATCTGTGCTCGTGGAGTTATCCGTGCTCGTGGAGTTATCCATGCTTGTGGGCAGCTTAATGTTTGTATCTGGTTGAGTTTCATTCAATTTCAATTGATTTTCTGGCTTGGTCAAATTCATTGTGTCAAGTTTGCTCTCTGATGTTGAGGGAACTGATGGACTAGATCTAATTGTGCTTCCATTGTTTTCTAGACAAAAGAGAATTTCAAATTAGCATCAACAGGTAATGGATGGGGGAAAATATTAAGGAATCAATACTCAGACACTCCATGGTTGGTCAAATTTTCCTCAGAAGATTTTGTAGTAATAATAAGAAAAGATTACGCACCTAGTTCGGCATATCTAACAACAAACAACAGTGAATAAACTAGAATACATTAGAGACTTACGAGAAAATAATTTTGACTCCATAGCTTCCTGGATAAGCTGCTTATCATGCACGTCTGGATGAGAACGGTCCACTGGATCTGAATGTAAACCAACATACCAATCTTTACGTACTTTCCTGCGAGGTATCTCTAACTTATCTGCCATCATGTAGCCTGATACCCTGGAAACAATATGACATGTGTAATTGGAAGTTTGGAAGAGGGCAAAATTCTCATTGAAACACATCGCCAAAGTGAAGTGCACTTTGGCAAATGAAACTAGGACAATCACCTGAAAAACAGCACTTCGCCATTGTAGGTGGCCAATGCTATCTCTCTCACACCATCCTTGTCAATGTCATAGAGGAGAGGACTTGCATGCACGGTTGACTGGTGGAAAGCAGGCCATCCTGATGACAGTATTCAGCAACTAGGTAAAAGGCCCTTGACCAAACAAAATTAGTTTTCTCTCACAGCTTAATAATTTAACCAGCTCATCACAATGATACCACAGTCCCACACTGAAGACTAACTAAATTGCTTTACTGAAAAGAAAACTCACCTGGCATCTTGTCTCCATCAGCGCCTTCTAAAACCTCAAGGTAGTGAACAAAAGAAGGTACCACAATATCCAACTTCCCATCACTGAGAGACATGGAGAGTTGGCAAGTCAGACATTGCACAAGCAAGGAAATATAAAATGACAAGGTCACAAGAAAATCTCAACAAGGCCTCCTCCAACTGATGTCTACCATCAGGAAGTGCTCCAAAATTAAACCCACGTTTCTATAACGTGGATAAGTAATTTTGCGGGAAACATTGCCAAAACCGTCTATCCAAAAGCTTGCTTCCGGACAAGTAAAGAAACAGCAAGAAAAGCAGGGATGTTATGACATTGACTAGTACATAAAACTTGGGCTACATATTTTACCTGTTGATATCAGCGATCAATGGGGTGGCGTATATGCTAGAGCTAACCTCCGTCTGCCATCTCAGCTCCAAATTCCTTGGGCACTGCGTATTCAGCAGTGCATTTTCATCTCTACACCCACAGAAGAAAAACATCACTCCAAAACCACACGAGCACAAACCTCTCCGACCCCCACACCAAATTTCAAAATTTACTCAAACCCAATAAAGAAATCTCAATATCGACGCGATTAACAGGAGCCAATAAATACGCAGAACTTACAGATTGGGGTAGCCTCGCGCATCGTCTGTAGCCTCCCGCTCCCGGAACTTGTTCTTCTTAGCATCCTCGCCATTGGCGAAACTCAACCCGGTGAAAACGAGCCAGAAGACGAATAGGGTCCTGATCTCGAAGAATTTCATATGCTCTCCCTCTTCGAATCACTGAAACAGAATCAAAACGTCTCGAAAGAACAAAAAAAAAAAAAAGCACAGGAAAAGGGAAAGATCTCTGGTGTCTCGCAGGAAGCGCCACAAAGTTACTCGGCGTCTGTCGGAGCAAATGAGAACTAATCGTGAGCGTAAAGCCCTAGGTCGCTACAAGGATCGGCATGAAAGGAGCAGAGAGGAGGATCTGAAGAGCAGGCGACGAGAGGGAATGCCGATGGAGTCCCCGAGAGTGTGCACTTGAGTTTCGACTTCTGAAAGTGCCCCTACCTTTTTATTTAATTACATAGCGACCACCGACCCCCACCGTTGTATGCGGTGGGGGTTGACAAGCTGAAAGTCGGTCCGAACGATCTCGGCCGGCCGCCGCTTTACAAAGAGATCGGTCCGGTTATCGGTTTCAAAAACTGCAAACCGATATTGACCGGTTCAATTCTCCGTTATATACCCTGAGCCGAACTAGTTGGTTTCGCCTGGAAACATAGAATTTGCAAGGCATACAACCAAATCGATTTTGAATTAGTTTGTGGAGAAAGTTCTTTTACTTATATTAAAAAAATGTTTACTAAAATTGAATATCTTTAAAATATTATCCTCAAACACAAACAAATTGACACATGCATATTGTGTATATAATAAAATGAGATACAAAAAAAAATGAGCACATAGAAATATGGCCGATTCCAAGGTCAATAGACTGATTTTGACATGATGGGTTCCATGATTAGAAAGCTGAGGGCACGCATGAAAACATTTTTGAAGTAAAAATTTATTTGCTAATGTAATTTTTGGAGCATTTTTTTTTATTTCAGAAGTAATTTTGGAACCATTTAAAGAAGTAAAAAAAATTTACTTTCATCTAGAAATAGAAAATCAACTTCTGCTCGGAAGCAGAAGGAGAAAATCAAGTTTTTGCCGGAAGTTGATTTTTAGAATAGAAATATTGCCATACACGCCTTGAGTCGCTCAGAAAGCCCAAATCGGCACGGCTGCCATCTACGAGCTCGATAATGTGTGGGGAAGACAACTTAACTACGCTGGTCCGGTAAACCAAACAGTGGATAATTGCTCTATTCTGACCGTTTTGTTCCTTGAGCTTGTTCACGTGAGCCTACATACAATCTTTTATTAACTTGTTGGAAATATGTGCTTTTGAGAGACTTATATTCAGGACACGCATGACAACGTTCCTATTTCTCTGTTTCTATTCAAACCTATTCTAGAAATAGATTTGGAACATAAACTCATTTGGTAACGCAAATCTATTTTTTTTTTATTTTTGAAACAAAAATCTATTTCAGAAATAGATTTTGGCTCAAAACAGAAACAAAAAATTTTCGTTCTTGGCAAAAATAAAAAAAATTATTTTTGTTCCAGAAATTATTTTTGGAACAGAATGGTTGTCATGCGCGCCCCTCAGTTTATTGGTTCCACTTTTAAGAAAAATATTTGAGGAAATGCAAATGACTCTAGATAAAGAGTTTTTCGGTAACATGTAATATGCAAGTTCATTGAAAAGAAATTTTGGTTAAATGCTAAAAAAAAACACACACTAGGTTGCCGCCGGTTGTTGCTTGAGGTCACACGACCTCACTTAGGCGATCCCAATCAATTGAAATGCTCTTGGGATTTAATTTTAAACTGCTTCAAAGCACTAGCCTTGAAATCAATTCTACTCGAGAACTGTCCGGTTCAAGATTGGGAACCGAATTGGTCCCCTTGTGAACAGCACTTCGAGCCGGCTAGTTAAGGCTGGTTCGATTTGGTTCCCAGGTTCAACGGTTGCTCACACCCTGAGCAAGACTACATATAACTGACTGACGAAATTGATCACTTTCCATTACTTATCGCGCAAATATCTCAAAGCATAATGCCCAACGGTGCGTACAATTTATTATGAGAGTAGAAAGTGCTAATGCCTCGTCCAAAGGAGAGGAGACTCAGAAGAGTTGGTACTACGCCTGGCATTTCTTCCTGACCTCCGACATGAAGTCATGGACCCTGTGTTGGTCGGGCAATGACTTGGCCACGCTCTCCCTCTGCAGGCAACGCTTGGTCCATTCCGCCAACTTGGGGCACTCCTGCTCGATGCTACAGTCGGCCAATGTCTTCATAGAATAGAACCAATAGAACGGTATTAGCGACAGATCCACGTACCCAAACCTCTTGCCTCCAAAGTAGGCCTTGTCCCCAAGCTCTCCCTCCACCACCTTCAAGCCCTCGATGTACTCCTTCTTCGCCGCCTCCTGGGCCTCCCCCGTCGACCGCCATGCGGTTCGCCCCGGTGGATATATCTGCACCGTCATGTCGTGTGTGTCTCGACGTCAAGCACACTTGACTAGGAAACGTTTGAAAAGACTAGGGGTCGTTCGTCTTACCTTCTTGTCCACGTAGTCGGCCCAGAACCTGGCACGGGCGCTCTCGTGAGGATCGGAAGGCAGGAGAGGGGACTCGGGACCCCAGGTCTCATCGATGTACTGGACGATTACAAGGGACTCGCAAACTGGCTTGCCGTTGTGGATGAGGACGGGGATTTTCTTGTGGACCGGGTTGGTCTCCAAGAGCAGGGGGCTCCTGTTGTTGCTCAGGAGTTCCTCTTCCCTCCGGTCGAAGTCCACGCCCTTCTCCCTCAGGGCGATCCTGGCCCTCATCCCGAACGGGCTCGGCCAGAAGTCCAACAATGTCACTTCCTCCGCCATTGAAGCTCGCTCGGTCGTCTGAACTCAAGAATGCTTTTCTGTGGTGAAAAATGAGGCTAAGAGCAGCCGCCCACTTATACTGATGGAAAGAGAATATTGATGAGACTTCTCTATGTCGCTGGGATGCTTGAGGCTGCTCAAGAGTAGTCATTGCTTGCGTCGCTTTCGGGTCCTATTCTGCGCTCCAAGTCCGCCCGATTAGATCATGGCTTAGGCGTAACATGACCTAAATTATAGTTTTATTAGTTACAGACTTGATCGCAATGGTTGATGTTTCTCTCGGAAAAGCAGTATTAAATCGTAGTTTTATGGCGCAAAAGTAGACATTTTTTTTACGTACTTATCAGATATAGTATAAGTTCTTCGATGTGAATCGCGACGACTCTTGAATAAAATAAATTTGAAGATCATATCAGTTGTTTTAAGGATGGAAGAGTAACATGTTGGCCCTGTTGGGGATGAATTACACGCTTGCTTGTAGATCATGAGCTAGCTGAATGCCCAAAGCACGGATTGCTTTTCAATCTGAATGTCAGACAGTCAGCCCCGTTCTCGACTTTCTCAAGTCTGATTTTGACATCTTCTCGTGGCGTAGTCAATTGTAGTATGCCATGCATGTCGTGACCCTATCGAGGGCGGTTGGTTCATGCGCAATTAGGTGCAAGTGTCGCCTTGAATGGCGTAAGGATTAGTAAGCGAGCGCTAACAGTTCCTTCAGAGAGGTGATGCTCACACTTGCTCGGGTTCTACCAAACCCTATCGATCGTGATGTTGGTTAATTATATGGATTATGATAATTATTAGCTCTTTCATCGTCTTTCAGGCTAGAGAGAAACCTATTTAAACACGAGGTCGTCTTACTTTTCATGAACCAAAGATTCTAGAACTGGCGCTTGATTATACTAAAGTCTCTGAGTGCCCCAACTTAGTACCTATTCTTATTACTTGAAAACATTTTGATCATGAGATCTTATTCATTTTTATTCCTAGGCACATTCATCTAAATGACCATGCGTCACAAATTTGCACAAGAACATTCTAACATTCATACCATCAAAATGATAACCCAAACATGATGAAAAAACAAGGGTTAATATCACGAAAAACCCCAAACTGATACATATGTGACAAATTTATCCTAAACTATTTTTTTGACCACGAAAAACCCTAAACTGGTACACATATGACAAATTTACCCTAAACTATTTTTTTAACATCAAAAAACCCCAAACTGGTACATTTGTGACAAATTTACCCCAAACTGATATATTTGCGACAAATTTACCATCCGTTAATTTTTGTTAAATTTAACGTTAAATTACTTAGTTGAATGGCATGTGGCACTTCACGGGTATACCGATTTAGGATTTTTACCTTCCGTTTACCACAGGTTTATCAATTTAGAATTTTTCATGGTACTGATCCAATTTAATAAAGGGTAAATTTGTCATAGGTATAATAGTTTGGGGTTTTTCGTGGTAAAAAAAATTAGTTTGGGGTAAATTTGTCACAAATGTACCAGTTTGGGGTTTTTTATGGTAAAAAAATAGTTTAGGGTAAATTTGTCACGGGTGTACTAGTTTGGGGTTTTTCGTGGTAAAAAAAAATAATTTGGGGTAAATTTGTCGCATGTGTACCAGTTTGGGGTTTTTCGTGATCAAAAAATTAATTTGGGGTAAATTTGTCACACACGTACTAGTTTGGGGTTTTTTGTGGTATTAACCCAAAAAACAAACATAATAAAGCGCAAAAATGTAAAACATGATATGGTGTCGGACAAGGAATATACATAGCCACGTTATTAAGCCCAGGGATAGGGCCCCCATGGGTTAAGCCCCAATCTAAACATGCACATGTTTATCTAAAATTCGGGAAAATTCCAAAAAGGGGCCTGAAGTCCTCTCATATTCTTAAATAAGGGCCCCAAGTGAACTTTCTTTCAAATAAGGGCCTCAAGTGTCCTTATTTTCTCAAACAAGGGCCTAAAGTGAATATTATTTTAAATAAGAGCCTAAAGTAGCCATAAAATTTCAAAAAAAGGCCTGATTTCAAGGGCATTTTTGTTTTTTTCCTTTTTTGATTTTTTATGTATTATTTTTCTTTTTTCTGTATTAAAAAAAAAAAACAAAAACAAGCAACTTCAGACTGTGAACGACGAGGAGGGAGCTCGGCTCCGGCAACACTGTGAACGCCGACTCAGCATACACGTCGCACCTCCTCGTCGCCACCATCGGGGACCTGAGATCCACGATCCAAACCTGCTTTGGGACCATCTCTAGGTTCAGGCCCAGCCGCTGCATCCCGTCGCAGACGACCAGGTCGCTCGACGGCGCCGCCGCCTCCAAGACCTGGCTCTTGATCTTAGAGTCCAGCGACTCGCCCCGCCGGAGGATCGTAACCTTCACCATCATGAGGCCGAAGGATCTCACCTGCCAAGGTCGTCGGAGCTGGACCTCGAGGACGTAGATGGCTCCGGCTGCGTGTAGAAGAACTGCTTCCGCTAAGGCTTCGGCTTCGCTGCTGCCTGTTACTAGATTTGCTTCAGGGTAGGTCTATCGCTAGATCTGCCAGGGTTAGAATAGAGTTCCCATAGTTGCAAGCCTTCAGGCGAGGGAAAAACGCTGGAGACACCTGGATCCTCTGGATTAGGCAATCTTGAGGCCGCAACACTTTTGTCGCCATGGTTCCAACACCAAATATGGGAGACCTCTGAGTCAACAAATCGAGGGAACAAGAAGAGAAGAGGGAGAAAATCAAATCACCGGCCCTCGCCCAGATTCGGGAGAGGGCCCGACCCTATCCTGATTTGGCAAGGGCCAAACGCCCTCACCTCTGGTTGGCGGGGTCGCCGGCCCCCGCTAAGGCGTCGACGACCCTGTCACCCTTCGTCGCCTCATCGACCCCCCACCAGCGGTGGGCCGGTGGCCATAGGCGGGAGGGCTGCTCCTCCCGTCTGTGTTTACTTGTTTTTATTTATTTATTTATTTATTATTATTATTTTAATTTTTGAAAAACAGAAAAGAGCAAAAAACATACATAAAAAATCAAAACGGGAAATGACGAAAATGCCCTTTAGGTCAGACTTTTTTGAAAATTTATGGCCACTTGAGGCCCTTATTTGAAACATATTATGCCACTTCAGACCGTTATTTGAAACAAAGTTCACTTTGGGCCCTTATTTGAGAATTTGAGAGGACTTCGAGCCCTTTTTTGGAATTTTTCCCTAAAATTCTACACGATATTCTCATCCTGAATAAAACTAAATCATGTTATACCATTATTAAGGTCATGTTTGTTTCACAAAAAGTAAATGATTTGATTCTTTTTAAAAAGTGATCGTTTGTATTATTTGAAATAATTAGTTAGTAATTTTTTTTCATTGTTGACAACAAGTCATGTTTAAATCTTTTAATTAGTCATTTGAAATAATACAAGGATCATACGTAGAGAAATGTTCTCAAATTTATCATTTTTTTGCCAAACAAATAGAGCCTAAGTGGAAATTTTCATCTTTGTTTAACCAAATGCAATTCTATCGTGACATATCTCTAAACATGCAATGCAATACAACTCTTAAACTCACAACTTTCGTTAAATCCTTATTTTCACATTTAATTTTATCATTTTTTTTTATCAATTTTCAATTCTTCAATTACGTCAACATTACGTCAACATGAATTAACATCTATGCTAAACTAAACGAACGCATACCAATTGAGCCTAACCTGCTTAATCATACTCAAAAGGCAAACATGCATCCTATACGACATGCTAATTAAGAATGATGACATACTTAAGCAAATAGATGGCATCAAGTACACTTACAAAAGCCACCATGTATATTCAACTTTGGTGCATTTCTAATGACGCCTAAACACAATGCTGAGCGACCGAAACCACTCAAGACCACCTCGATGCACCCCAAAATCAGCTGTGGTTCGGCGGGCAAGCCTGAACCAACCATGACTCGATGATCAAACCTGAACTAATTATAATTAGGTAGACGATGAGGCCAGGTTGATCAGTCCCCTGGTGGACCGGTTGACACATCGTTACATGTCAAGCAAACACGATAAACATCACTATGATCTAACCATAATGAAATGAAGCACACATCGGTACAAATACCAACGCGTCTCCAGCCTTTGCTATTCGATCAAGGCCGACTTAAGGTATATCGTGCGGCTCAAATGAAAGGCTAAAAGCTGGCTGTTCATGGACTGAAAGACAAGCTCCCAGAGCAAGTAATACAAGGCACTTACATGCGTTAATTTGATAAGAAACTAGATGGATCAAGCCCAATGCACAGCTATATTGAGTAGGGGTGTCAATGGGTCGGGTCTCCATGATACCCGAACCAAGACCTTCCCGAAATTCTCAAACCCAAAAATTGATTGGGGGTGTGTTCGGGTTTTCCTCTGTCTCTCTCTCTATGGATCCACAACTCCAGGATATAATCAAGCAATGCCATCTAAGCGTATTTGTGCACTTATGAGAAAGAAAAGGCCAATTTCAAGCTCAGCATGGTACTTTCTAAGGATTAATCTATCGAGGGAGACAAAACTTAGCCATTTTTTAAGTTGATAGTGTTGAAGAAGTTTGTCTCTCTAAATGTTTTGATTCTGACAAAACATTCCTCTTCTATTCAAGAATTAAGTTAACACATTGAAATTACTTTTGCAGAGATAAGTTTGTGAAAAGAAGCTCATATAGATCCAGATCTGATGTTAAGACTCAAGAGAGAGATGCCATGTATCTACTTCTAAGTCTGTAGAAGTAAAGGTGTTCAGATGAAGGAGGAATTGTCTCTGAAGGAAGAGCGTTGTCTCTGAAGCCTTCAGATGAAGAAGAGTTCCGTTTAAAGACTTCAAGGAAGCTGCATCTGAATACCTTTGGGCTGGAAGATTTATGTGACTTATCAGTAAGGATCCTCCAGAAGCAAAAGTCGTTATTTAATTCTGAAGTGAATCAAAAGAGCTTCAGTTGTAAACTGACTCTGAAGTATGTTCAGACACAATTTCAGACTCAGTCTTATAAGAGACTCTGAAGACCTACGTATGGTAGGTTTCCGAGACGGCTAGGATATCTATGGAAGTTTGTGTGATTTGATTGATTGATTATTGTCCCATCAAATCAGGAGAATATCTACAGTTGGATGACACCTTCCATATACAAAAAATATTGAAGATTGGATTGACTCTACTTATGGAAAGCTGAAGTCTCAGTTGTATGGGCGACTGACTCTGAAGCGTTCAGACTCTGTTACAACGGCTAGAAGATCTTCTCTGATACAGTCTCCGTTAATCAAGGTTGATGACGATCAATCAATGATTGAGAAGCGATTCTTGGGACACCTTGATCAACGGCTAGTTCAAGGTTAGAGGAGTATAAAAGAGGATCAACGAAGACGATTGGGCAGGGTGACGAACTAAAAATTCCAAAGTTTTGAGCGATTCAAACTTGCAATTATTCTTTTGTACACGAGAGACACCACTTATATATGTTGAGAGGCTATTGTGTTATTCGTGTGAGAAGCATACAGATTCTTGTAATCCTCAATTATATATAGTGGAAATCAACCTATCGGCTATCAGTGTGGGAGAGTGGACGTAGGCTTGATATAAGCCGAACCACTATAACCATTGTGTGCAAGTTTCTTTATCTCATAACTCTGATCTTTGTGTTTTGCATGCCAGCCTTAGCATTCAGAATTTGCTTGCCCAGAAGTTGCATATTTGCATTCAGATTCATAATTTGCTCACAATTAGAATCTCTAATTTCACTTGTTCAGAGTTTGATTCTGCATACATTTTGATTTGATTGTTAATTCCGCATATTATCATTAAAATCTCTTTAAATCACCTATTCACCCCCCTCTAAGTGATATTGCTAGATTCAACAGATAGTCTTTCTGTGTTAGCAAATGAAGAAACAGAAGAATTAACTTATACTATTCACGCTATCTCCTCCTGCATTTCCAGATTAAGCTAAATAAGTGGAGCAACGACCAAAAAATAGAGAAAGGGGGGAAAAAAGAAACATGTCCACAGTAGCAACAGATTTATACCAAGAACACGGAGAAATTCTGAGAACAAAGAAGCCAAGAAGATCACATTCATCTTTCTTCTCGCATAATGCAGAAACTTATCTCCAAGTATCGCCACCAAGAAATTCATTTGAGTTTTCATATAGAAAAAAAAAGTAAGTAAACACACAAAAACACAATCTCATTTGATCACATTAACCCCCACAACAATGGACCAGGTGAAGCTGACCCAGCATTATGATCAATCACACGCATTTTGTAAACTCTTGCGCCAGCATGAGCAAATCGATCTTGCAAATGCACTTGAGCTCAGGATAGAGATGAATCCAACTCCAGCGAAATCGACAATCAGAGAAGGAATTGCAAAAGCCTGTGGATCGGATTCGCAAACCGACTGAAATGTGCGTGGAAGAGCAAGAACCAGAATGAACCTTGCAAAGCAGGAATGGGATTTGAGAAAATAACTTTGAAAAAGCGTTTGAAGGGAATCAACCCTTGAATCTATAAATACGAATTGCAGAATTAGCATGCCCAAGAAGTCTTGAATCAATGATCATAAGGGTATATCACGATTATGAACATACCTTCTTCATCAGATTAAGTGTTCCCGATGTAGAGAGAGAATCACCGATTTGATGTTCACAAAGAGGAGCATTCCTTCGTTCTTCTTCTTCACAGTGAGAACAGCACACGTAATATCTTAAGGAGAAAACGACGTAATGAAGAACGACAGTTTCTTACGTGATAGAAGAACATGACAAGATATCATTTTTTTTAAAACGATAACCGCCTTTTGCAATTATCAATAATGGGCAAAGAGCTGTGATATCCTACATGGCAGACCATGATATTCCCATAAATCCATGACATCTCCCACTCATCCACGAAGCGCTAAAATAACTCTTGCTTCTCTACAAGGTTCATATTAAAAAATAATTTGTGCAACCAGCATATTATGAGAGCTCGTTGCTATACATCTGTTAGGAATATATAGCAGCTCAAAAATGGGTATATTAATATATAGAGTAGATTCAGGGTGCTAACCCTACATTAATCATTCACATTTATATCATATCTCTTTAAGCATCTTGTATATATTGTATTCACAATCATGATTAAACTCAAGCAAATCATAATTGATCGATCTGTAAATATAAAGATAGAATGTGACTTTAAAACAAATTGACCTTCCTCTTCCCTTGAATCTCTAAATTTCAATTCAATTCGCTTTTCTAAAATTATCCCATTAGATTGAATCATCCATGATCATTGGTGACATTCTAAAATAACAAACACCGAATTAAAATTTTAAGAATAAGTAAGATTCATGAGGGCACTTAATTTGAGGAACTTTTATCCTCAAGTTTCACGCGGCTTAAAAGTCGAGATCAAAACTTTTTCCAAATCTTATCGATCGTTTCTTGCATATGTAGTACGAAATATATATAAATATATATTACAGTATTTTCTCTTTTCCCATGAAGCGTATGTCTTTTTTTAATACTGTACAGATGATAGTATAGATATTGTCAATGTCAAACTTTAGTTCACAAATCTAATCTCTTGAAAAAATATATTAGACTTCGTATCTGACATTAAAGATAGATAAAGTGAAATGCGTGGATTATTTCACTTTCGAACATAATAAATAATATGTCATCATCTTAACATTCTGTTAAGGCGGCATCTATATTTTAAGTTTGAGCTTTCAATTATCACCAAGATAATAAGCTTAAAAATGTTGAAAGCTTCGCAGACCTTTCTCAACAATTTCATCATCTGCCCAAAATTCCTACTCCCACCGAGGTCGACCGAGCAGGACAAAGAAGGATACCTCCTTCTCCAGAGCTCGTGTTGAATTGGCAGTCAGAAAATGCATTAGCCCAGAAGGAAATAATCAGAAGATTGACAAAAATACTTGCCATATCAGGAGAATGGTTGACGATTTCCAACACAGGCTCTTCATGTTGGAATCTGGGATGATTCGCAAACAACATTTTATGGAAGATCAAACGCCAGAAATCAACAAGCTCAAAAGACAGATTGTTATGCTCGAACAGCAATTGTCAGGAGGCACGCCTGCCACAATGGAAGAATTCCTTTTTGGAAAACTTTATCCAAGCTTCCAGTATAGACTTGGAACTTCCACTTCTAGACCACATATTCTTTTGTTTCACTGTTGACACCTGATTTTTAATCACATTTTCTCTTTAAAAATTAATAAAAAATTAATAAAAATTCATAAAATTACAAAATAAACTTTGGAAACCTTGGCCAAGTCTAGGGAACCATCTTTGAACAAAAAATGATTTTTCATATTTTCAATATTTTTCGGCATTTTTATTTTTGAAAATTCATAGAAAATCAAGAAAAAATGAGAAAATCGAAAAATCAACTTTGGAAGCCTTGTCCAAGTCTAAGGAATCAATTTTGAACAAAAAGTGATTTTTCATATTTTTCGTATTGTTTGAAAAATACAAAAATACTTGAAAATTTGGGAAAAATAACATTTGAGACGACAAAAATACAAAAAAAAATAGTTAATATTTTTCTTTTAAACCCCTTTTCATGTTGGCCATTGCAAATTCAAAAAATACAATTCGGGATCATGTGTTCCTTCACGAGCATAATCTCGAATCGACCCTAATAAAAATTCAATTTGAGTCATTTTATTTTTATTTTTCACTTTTAGGAGTTGTGACATTATTCTCTAATAGTTTAAATTTTCATCTTGGCTCAATTTATCCTGAATGACTCAATTTTGCAAAAGAGTCTTAATTGAATTTTGCATTAAAATCTTAGGAAATAGAATGCAAATACCTAATACTTGAAAGATTATTTTGTAAATAATTAAAAGAAGAGTCAGTGGAGAAATTAAAATAGAGAAGGGAAGATGGAGAAGAGGAGATGGAGAAGAATAGATGAAGAAAATAAGATGAAAATAGAGAAGGGAAGATGGAGATGAAGAAGAGTTAGTAGAGAAATTAGAATGGGAGATGAAGATAGAGAATGGAGGATGAAATAGAGAATGAGAGATAGATAAGTAGGCTATAAAAGGAAGGGGAGAGAGAAAATTTTGGATGTTTGAGAGGGTATTGGGAGATTGAAGAAAAATTAGAGAGAAAGAAAAAACCAAAAAGAGAGAAAGAATTTTTTTCCAAAAGAGAATTTTGAAGATGGTGAGAGTTTAAAACTTTGGGTTATCATCACCAATTCCTCTATTGATCAACACAAATCAGGAGTTCATCCCCGTCGTTTGAGCCGCAATCTTAATTCACAAGGTGATACGAAGTCTGAATTCATCAATCAAATCTGTCAAATCAGGAAACAATCCTAACCATTAAAATTTTCGAGAATTTTGTTGCCTAAATAGATTGATTTAAATTTCAATTATGTCATGTCGTACTTGTATGTCTTCATATCCACATGTCGTATTCGTACTATAATTTTCTGCATTTTTCGCTTAACAAATCCAAGCCTCAAAATGGGAAGGTTGACCCGCCCGTTGGAGGTTCTGTATATACTGTATTTACTTTCTACAATTTAATTCTTGTGCCATCAAACCTTGGAATGGGTAGGCCGAGCCCATCGTTGGAGGTTCTGTATATACTGTCTTTTTTTTCTGCAATTTAATTCTTGCACCATCAAACCCCAAAATGGGTAGGCCGAGCCCCTCATTGGAGATTTTGTATATACTGCCTTGGCTTTTTGCAATTTAATTCCTGCACCATCAAACCCCAAAATGGGTAGGCCGAGTCAAGGTCGAGCCCTTCGTTGGAGGTTCTGTATATACTGCATTTACTTTCTATAATTTAATTTCTGCACTATCAAACCCTAGAATGGGTAGGCTGAGCCTCTCGTTGGAGGTTCTGTATATACTCTCTTTACTTTCTGCAATTTAATTCTTACACCATCAAACCCCAGAATGGGTAGGCCGAGCCAAGGCTAAACCCCTCATTGGAGGTTCTTTATATACTGTTTTTACTTTCTGCAATTTAATTTTCATATTATCAAACCCCAGAATGAGTAGGTCGAGCCACCTGTTGGAGGTCGTAACATTGCACAGAAGTCGTTAGCTCATTCCCTCTCCCGACTTCAAGAAATTTTTAATGCTCGTCTTCACATACTGCTATTTATATCGCATCTTCTAATATTGCGTTTATATTCAGAATATTTTGCATCGTCAATCTTATTCAATTCGGAAATACCAAAAAATGTCATTCATGTACATTTCACATAGTATAGTTTATGCATACTTTGCCATGCCGCATACGTATCCGCAGTGTCATTGATTCATGCATATTCAAAAAACAATTCAAAAGAAAAATTTCAAAAATTAGCAAATAAAACATTTCGACTGGCCAATCCTATTTTTGATAACTTTCACAAGCAAATTATTTTGAAAATTTTCAAAAGATTCAGAAAATCTCAAAAACTAGGAAACGGGCCATTTCAACTGGCCAATCCTATTCTTGATGACTTTCCTTCATTATATTTTCAAAATGATGATTTTGCCCCTTATAGGCAAATTGTCATGAAAAATTTCAGAAGATTCAGAAAATCCCCAAAACTAGGAAATTGGTCATTTCAACTGGCCAATCCTATTTTTGATGACTTTCCTTCATAATATTTTCAAAATGATGATTTTGCCCCTTATAAGTAAATTATCTTGAAAAATTTCAGAAGATAAAGAAAAATCCCAAAAATTAGGAAACGGACCATTTCGACTGGCCAATTTTATTTTTGACGACTTCTCTTCCTAATATTTTCAAAATGACGATTTTGCCCCTCATAGGCAAATTGTCTTGAAAAATTTCAGAAAATTCAGAAAAATCCCAAAAATTAGGAAATGAGTCATTTTGACTAACCAATTCTATTTTTGATGATTTATCGTATGTCGTTTATGCATGTCCACGTATGCATGATCTATGTACATATGTTACATACGCATGTCCATGTACGTATATCGCGTTCGCATGTCCATGTACGTATATCTCGTTCGCATGTCATATTCGTACGTCTTCAAATCTACATGTCATATTAGTACGTCTTCGAATCTGCATGTCGTATTCATACATCTTTGAATTCACATAATCGTATTTGTACATATTCGTATCTACCTATCTATATTCGTATACATACAAACGCAGGTCCATATATGTCTGTCGCGTCCGCATATCCATGTTCGTGTGCCGTATCTGCATGTCCACATTCACATTTAACGTACGTTCGTGTTTGCATGTCATATTTGTATAACCATACTCGCATATTCATGATTGCATGTCCACGTTCGCATGTAGACATTCACGTGTCTATATTTGCATATTCACATTTTTCTTATCCATGCTCCCATTACCAATCATGCATTTCATCTAAAAAGTGAAAATACAAAAAGAGAACACCTCACTAGAGCCTTAGGAGTAAACCAAGCCAGAGTTGCCAAATTAAGATATCCATGAAATTAAGGTACCAAAAGGGCATTAATTTTAATTAAGTAGTGTAACCAAGTCCCCAAACTTATAATCTCTGATTCGTAGAAGTAATTTAGCTTTCCCGCTAATTTACTTAGGTTTCTAATTGACTTACCAAAAATGATTAGTAGTGACTCCAAATTCTAAAATAATTTGAACAAAAATCAAAGTTGCGATTTGGTAGGACTTAGGAGAGTTCATATTAGGTTAGTCAAATCTAATTAACCTGATAATCCGTTAACCTGGAAAATTTTCGAAATATTTTTCGAGATTGCGACATCCACCAGATAAAAACCCTTTTCCTCTCATGTCAGAAAGATTTGCCCGTCTTCAATAATACCATGAAGAAGACCTTAGGAGGAAAGTAGCCCGAGCCAAAGAAAAGGCTCCACAAAGTGTTGAGAAACCAAGAAATGAAAAACCTCTACCACCACCACCCTCAGCACCACCAGCAACCTATATGATTTTCGATCTTTCAGAATCATTTCTCAGGAAACAAACCTTACTTGAACTAGAACCATGTCTGGTAGCTCCGATTTCCTCATCTAGCCATGTGCCATTTATCGAGCCATACGAAGAAGTGCCATCTGACTCTTCAGATCCATCGTCTCTTGATTCAAACCCTCCTTATGTTCTCATGGCTGACCCAATTGATCATGATATGAGGACACGAACACCAACCTCTGTTGATTCCCAGATGTTCTTTACTCTAGATGACCTCCCATACCACAAATGCCCTCAATGTCTCCAGGAGTTTCATGCCTGGCTATCTACTAAGAACATAACCAATAATGATTCTATTAGACCCTTTTAGAGTCCACTACCAGGTACACAGGAACCCTAAAGTTATGATGGTCTTGGATAAATGAGCAAGACTAAATCCAGGTTCTCTCAGTGGGCTCAAGCATATGATTCACAACCTCCACATGTTTTTCATTAGTCATCTTGACAATGAAAAGCAACTGCAAAGAAAAGAATTCTTTTTAAGAAGATGTTGCTCCCACAAAAAGAAAGACTTGGATATCCATTCCAAAGCCATGCTTAGACTATTCTTCTCTATAGGAGCAGACAGCAACCTGAAACCAATCTTTCTCTCCTCCATTCCCAAAGACCTTCGAGATGGAGCAGAAAGGATACTTGAGTCTCAGAAGAGACCTCTCCTTGAAGCCACCATTGGAGAAATTCAATAGGCAATCCACCTTGCAATTGAGGACCTCTGCCATAAGAGAGAATTGTTTCGTTCATATTTGCGAGACAACCAGTAACTTGGTCATGCGTGCGACAAACCCGAATGGAAGATCAAATGTTCTAAGAGCTGTACAGACTCTTCCTGTTACCCAAAAAAGAAAAAGCATTTCAAGAAGTTTTCATGACCATACCAGGGACCACGTCCCAAAAAAGGTAGGTGGAAATTTCTCAAGAAGAAGACATTCAGGCCAAAAGATAAAGCCAGATAGAAGTCTAATCGCTGCTATATCTGTAACCAGAAGGGCCACTTTGTGAAGAAATGCCCAATGTCTACCTATAAGGGTATGAACCCTGACCTCCTCAAATTGGCCATTGCAAAATGTAAAGACCTTTTGGCCTAAGATCTAATTGAGTCCATTGACTCTAATTGGGCTTGTGAAGCCTTTTATGTTTGTAAGAAGACTGAACAGACAAGAGGAAAATTGCGTCTTGTCATGAACTATCAACCTCTGAATCCCTTCCTTTTCGATGACTAGTTTTCTCTTCCCCACAAAGGATTGTTGTTCACCAGCCTTACTAATGCGAAGCTCTATTCCAAGTTTGACCTTAGAGTAGGCTTTTGGCAGTTGGGTATACACTCGGTAGACAGATACAAAACTGTCTTTTGCATTCCAAATCACCGCTACTAGTGGAAAGTCATACCCTTTGCCTTGAAAACAACCCTTTCGAAATTCCAAAAGGCAATGTGTAAAATATTCCAGCCCATCTTAGCGAATGCCCAGATCTATGTTGACGACATTTTGCTATACAGCCCTGATGAAGTGTCGCATTGTGCCTTATTAGCCTAGCTTGCTGACATAGTACAAAAATATATGGCATCATGCTTTCAAAGACCAAGATGACCATTGCACAAACAGAAATTGAATTCTTAGGCATGGAATTGAAAGATGGAGCCTAAAACCCAAGGCCCCATATTGCAAAACAACTTCAGCAATTCCCAAATCAAGACTTGTCTGACCATGACTTACAAGTCTTTTTACGGATAGTCAACTACCTCAGAGACTTCATCTCGAAGATTGTCAAAGTTCTCCACCCACTCCAGAGAATGCTAAGAAAAACTCCTCAATCATAGGGAAAAAAGCAAACCAAAGCAGTTCAATACCTCAAAAAGGAATTATAGAAATTGCCACCTTTGCAGATACCATTGAAAGGAAGAAGAATCCTTCAAACCGATGCCAATGAAAAATACTGGCTAGTAGTCCTCTTAGAAGAAATAGAAGGACAGAGACGAATTTGTGCTTATAAAAGCGACAGATTCTCAGATGCAGAGATGCACTACCATTCCACGTTTAAGGAAATCCTCGCAGTAAAAAATGGGATCAAGAAATTTGAGTTCCATCTCATTGGGACACACTTCTTGATAGAAATGGATATGTCATCCTTTCCACAAATGCTCAAGTTCAAGTAGAAACAGATCTCACATCCCCAACTACTGCGATGGGCAGAATGGTTCTCTCAATATACTTTTGAAGTCAAGCGTATTGCAGGAAAAAATAATATCCTTGCAGACTTCTTCTCCAAACTCAAAGAGCTTCATATTCTTAACATGTTCATTAAGAGAAACTACTCCTCACATGTATTTCCCCATGGAGATACTAACAGAGCCATGTACACCACCCAGGATATAAGTCCTGTTGGCCAGTATATCAGTATCCTCCTGAAATCCTAGACCTCATTCGATTAGGAGCTTATGGCAAAGCCATAGTGAATAATCTCATGGTCCAATATGGAGAAACTATCAAGCAAAGGTACGATAACCTCCTTTTGATCCAGAATTTGTACCATCCGCACCCGTTTTCGATACCATTCCGATGGCTTCCGAATGAGCCATTCCCAGAAGAAGCTAAATGGTACTTATGGATTCTCATGCACTACTATTGCCATAGAAATCCCTACTGAATGAGCCTACAAGATTTTCAAAGGAGTACTCAGGAACCAATTTTAGAATGTTCAAAGGAGTACTTTATAGACATCCTCCTATGGTTTGAGACACCACGAGAATGAGATTATGTGTTTATTGTTGCAAACAGAGTCTCATTTCCTAATTCGGAAAGAAATGCCATCGTCCACCTCAAGAGACCATGGATCTTTATTTCACTAGGCAGAGACATCTTAGAATTCCCTCATCCGATGGGAATGTGCACATTCAAACCATCCGAAACCAAGGCGGAAATCCAAGACACCTGGCCTGCACCCATACGAAGCCTTCCATTCCAGTATAGGGAACTTCAAAGAGTCCTGTGTCAAGAAAATAAGTTCATTTCTCCACTACTCTAGCCCTATGACACTAATTAGCCACTCCCTTAAGAACGAACCTGTTCCACCCAACCTCCTGTACCAGTTCCTCTCCCAGATGATTCATATATGGATATGCAAGATCTATATGGCGGGCCACGATTTCAAGATCCTTATGAGCACTACTCTAATGTTGCATGGTCATCACATTATTTGACCCCTTCTTTATCACAAGATGACCCCCCAGGTCCATCCTATCAGACAGCACCCCAACACAACTTGTGGAGCATAGATAACACTCCAATGCCACCTTATCTCGATAGGTGGTGGCCACAAGATGATGATGCCAAATCCAGTAGATAAGGATAAGAACAGGAAAAGACTCCTTCACTTTCCTTAGACGATGATATCGAAAACACTAAGAATCACTTTTCCTTGCCAAAAATCGCTCCCGAGATATGTAAATTATTGTGCTTTTGACTACTAGCTACTCGGTCAGTGTGCCAATAAGTGAGATGCTTTGCTCTCCTCCTATAATGTCGGCAATCCTATAGTGTCGGCAGCCCGTGTATTGTATTTGTGTAAAAAGCTCAATTATTGAGGCCCTGCCTCCCCAACCTCTATATAAGGAGCTTAAACCTGCATCATAAGGTAGGATGTAAGAAAGTTTGAAATATATCCTAGAGTGTTTCTTTATGAGTTTCTAAATCCTTCTTCCTTCTTGCTGAGAGCCTCTTAGTCTTCATAATGCTAATACTTTAATAACCACTGATGTTCTTGATCCTAGCTTTATTCCAACCTTAGTATGCTCTTCACTCGCCACAATGTGGATCTTGTGAATCAGAATTTCTGAAAGTGTCCATACTCTGTAGTTCGAATCTAGGAATACTAAAAGGCAAGCTCTTGACCGATTTAGCCATGGAAGGCGTTGTTAGGGTCGGGCTAGCATATCTGTATCTTGGATTATGACAACATAGTTTGGCCATTTCCATATAAGGTTCCAGGAACATTTATTGGTAAATAGAGGTAATTACGTATTAGTCAAGTACGTGACTAGGCTAATTTCTCATTTATTTGATATACCTTCTTAATATAATGCACTAAGCATTAACATGCGTAAATATCAAATAAACTCATAAGCATTAATAATGATGGAAAAAATCATTAACTGTGAACTTTAAGGAAATACAAATATTTAATACATAAACTTTTACGCAATCCTAGAGAGATATTATGTGATCAAGAAAAACGTCTTTGAGAATTGGCTTTGCAATAGGACCAGCTATCATTTTATGTGTAAATATATACTGGACGTTTACATCTCTTCATACAATTGTCGCGACCCTAAGAATTTTTTTTTTCGATCGGGTTAACGGATTATTAGGTTTATTAGATGAATTAACCTAATACGGACCCTGCCAAGTCCTATCGAATCGCAACTTTGGTTTTTGTTCAAATGGTTTTAAAATTTGGAGTCGCCACTAATCATTTTTGGTAGGTTGATTAGATACCTAAGTAAATTAGCGGGATGACTAAATAACTTCTACGAACCAGAGATTATAAGTTAGGGGACTTGGTTAGTTAATTAAAACTAATGCCCTTTCGATACCTTAATTTCATGGATATACTAATTTGGCAACTCAAGCTTGGTTTATTCCTAAGACTCTAGTGGGGTGTTCTTTTTTTGTATTTTCACTTTTTAAATAGGATGCATGGGTGGTATTTTTTATTTTTATTTTCAAAGTGTTAAAAATTCCCTAAAGCCGAAAGAGGGAGTATGTTAACGACTTATGTGCAGTGTTACAGTCTACTCACTTTGGGGTCTGGTGATTCAAAAATTAAACGGCAGGAAGTCAATGACAGTAAATAAAGACCTCTAATGGATGGCCCAGCCTTGGCTTGGCTCTCCCCTTTGGGGTTTAATGGTGTAGGAATTAAATTGCGGGAATTTAAATAACCGTAAGTAAAAACCTCCAATGGGCGGCCTAGCATTGGCTTGGCTCTTCTCTTTGGGGTTTGATGGTGCAGGAATTTAAATTGCAGTAAGTAAAAACCTCCAATGGGCGGCCTAGCATTGGCTTGGCTCTTCCCTTTGGGGTTTAATGGTGCATGAATTTAAATTGCAGTAAGTAAAAACCTCCAATGGGCGGCCTAGTATTGGCTTGGCTCTTCCTTTTAGGGTTTGATGGTGCAGGAATTTAAATTGCAGGAAATAAACGACCTCAAGTGGATGCGCTTTACCTCTCCATTCTGGGGTTTTACTTCTTTAAAATAAAATACAACAATTTGTTTCAACAATTTGAACTAAAATCCGTTGACGGGTCGGCTGCAAATTTGATGGGCATCTTGGAATTTCTTTAAGCTCACTTTGCACCTCCATGGAATTTATCGTTGATACGGAGTTGTCCTTTTCTTTTTACCTACCATAAAATATGGGAAAAAGGGAGATGGAGAAAGTGTATACAATTTGTGCTAATTTGAGACTAAAATCACAAATAAATGAATAAATAAAAACACTTAGCTCGAATTTGCTTGCTCGTTGATGAGGATGAACTCTTGATTTATGTTAATCGATGAATGAATTGGTGATGATAACTCCTAACTTTAAACTCCCACCATATTCAAAATTTTTTCTCTCTTTTTGGTATTTTCTTTCTCTCCAATTTTTCTTCAATCTCCCAAAACCCTCTCAAACATTCAAAATTTTCTTCCCCAAAAAATTCCCCTCTCAAGCTCACTTCTTCCTCTTTTTATAACCTACTCATCTATCTCCCATTCTAATTTTTCCACTAACTCTATTTTCCATTCTAATTTCTTCACTAACTCTTCTTCATTTTCATCTTTCCTTCTCCATCTCTATCTCAATCTCACATTCTAATTTCTCAACTAACTCTTCTTCATATTCATCTTCCTTTCTCCATCTCTATCTCACATTCTAATTTCTCCACTAACTCTTCTTCATATTCATCTTCCTTTCTTCATATCTATCTCTCATTCTACTAACTCTTTTTCATCTCCATTTTCCCTTCTCTATTCTCATCTTATTTTTTTTTATCTTCTCTTCTCCATCTTCCCATCTTCATCTTCTCTTTTTCATCTTCTCTTCTCCATCTTCCCTTCTCCATTCTAATTTCTCCACTAACTCTTCTTTTTGTTCTTTACAAAATAATCCCTCAAGTGTTAGGTATTTGTACTCTAGTCCATGAGATTTTAAGTATTTGCAATTCAGTCCCTGGAGAAATATTTCTTTAAGTCCAAATCTCTTCACAATTTTCGACACACCTACCGCATGTTGAATTTAAGCTCATTTCTTGCTATTGAAAATAATGCAAAATTTAATTAAAGCCCTTTTTGTAAAATTGAGTCATTCTGGGTATAATTGGGCCAAGATGAAAATTTGGAATATTAGAGAACAATGTCACAACTCCTAAAAGTGAAAAATGAAAATAAATTGATTCAAATTGAATTTTTTAGGCCTGATTCGAGATTATGCTCGTGAAGGAATACACGACCCCGAATTGGATTTTTTAAATTTGCGATGGCCAACATGAAAAGGGATTTAAAGGAAAAATATTGACTATTTCTATGTATTTTTGTGGCCTCAAATGCTATTATTTATTAAATATTTTCCTAATTTCTAAAAAATATATTTAAAAAAATATAAAAAATATGAAAAATTATTTTTTTAGTCAAAACTGGTTGCCTAAGCTTGGCTAAGGCTTCCAAAGTTGATTTTGTAATTTTCTCATTTTTTCTTATTTTTTTTTTATGAATTTTCGAAAATAAAAATATCGAAAAATACTGAAAATATGAAAAATTATTTTTTGGTCAAAATTGGTTCTCTGGGCTTGGCCAAGGTTCCCAAAGTTGATTTTTTTAATTTTATGAATTTTTATAGATTTTTTTATTATTTTTAAAAGAGAAAATATGATTAAAAATCAGGTGTCAACAACAACCATGTCTTTTACAAAATTATTTTTCGTATCAATACGTTTGGTCGTGCAATGAAATTTGGAATTCTTAGTGTATGCTATTGCTTTGTGTATTACAATTCTCCAATAATGAACTTGCAGCATCCTTAGCAACACCTAAGCAATCCAAAAATCTCTTAAGCCAAATACCTTCATATACTACTGTCGATAATGCCACAAACTTGGCTTCTATTGTGGATAAAGTTACACATGTTTACTTCTTACTACTCCATGATATGGCACTATTGATAAGTAAGAAGGCTAATCCAAAGATAGATTTTTTTTTTCATCTAAATCTTCTCCCCAGTCAGCATCTGTATAACCTTCAAGATGCAGATCTCTATGTTGATAACTCAACGAATAATTGATAATACCCTTCAAATATCTCAGGACTCTTTGGATGGTAGTCTAATGTGTTTGATCTGAATTGGATTGATATCTACTTATGATTCCAACTGCACAATAAATATCATGTTTTATACACATCATAACGTAGATTAAACTCCCAACAACACTGTCACATGGAACACTTTTCATTTGTTCCTTTCCTTTTCTTGTATAAGAGGATCTATGCCCAATTCTTTACCTGTTGCAATAAGAGGATCTAAGTGTTTATAATCTTGTATACGAAATCGTTTAAGGACTTTATTGATATAGGTTTCTTGTGAAAGATATAATGATTTCTTTGAACGATCTCTTAAAAATTTTAACTTCAAGAATATATGCAGCTTTACCCATATTTTTCATCTCAAAATTGGCAGATAACCAATTCTTGACTGTATTAACAAATTTTATATTGTTTTCGATAATAAGTATATCATCAACATACAATTATAAAACCACAAATTGATCTTTGAATTTTTTGATATATATGCAATGATCTTTATCAATCATTACAAAATCATATGTTATTATAGCATTATGAAAACAAATAAATCATTATCTCGAAAACTGCTTAAGACCATGTATCAATCTCAAAAATCGACATATTTTTTTGTTTTTGGCCTTTTGTAACAAACTCAACGAGTTATTCAATATAAATATCTTCTTCTAATTCTCTATTAAAAAAATTAGTCTGTGCATCTATTTGATATAGTTCAAGATCCATACTGACTACTATTATTAGAATAAGATGAATTGATGTAAATCTCGGCATAGGAGAAAAAGTTTCTTCATAATCAATTCATTCTTGTTGATTACACCATTTTGCCACAAGGTAAACCATATATCTTTCAATTGAACTATCATGTTTACACTTTAGGGTTAATACCACAAAAAACCCCAAACTGGTACGCCTGTGACAAATTTACCCCAAACTATTTTTTTGACCACGAAAAACCCCAAACTGGTACACATGTGACAAATTTACTCCAAACTATTTTTTTGACCACAAAAACCCCAAACTGGTACACCCGTGACAAATTTACCCTAAACTATTTTTTTCATCACAAAAAACCCCAAATTGGTACATTTGTGACAAATTACCCCAAACTAATTTTTTTTTCACCGCGAAAAACCACAAACTATTATACCTATGAAAAATTTACCCTTATCAAATTGGATCAGTACAATGAAAAATCCTAAATTGATAAACTTATGGTAAACGGATGGTAAAAATCCTAAACCAATATACCCGTGAAGTGCCATATGCCATCTAACTAAGTAATTTAACGTTAAATTTAACGAAAATTAATGAAGGGTAAATTTGTCGCAAATATATCAGTTTGGGGTAAATTTGTCACAAATGTACCAGTTTGGGGTTTTTTGAGGTTAAAAAAATAATTTGGGGTAAATTTGTCACATGTGTACCAGTTTGGGGTTTTTCGTGGTCAAAAAAATAGTTTTGGGTAAATTTGTCACAGTCGTACCAGTTTGGGGTTTTTCGTGGTATTAACCCTAAAAAAAATCCCTTTCTCAAATTTTTTTCCTCTTAGCATCAAATTAGGTTTCTGTTGCCTCCTTAACTTTCCCATTCAAACATTAATGTGTTGCTTTTAAAAGAAATTAATTACTTTTACAACGACAACAACAATAATAATGTTATCTTATTCAATTTATTCTATAACTAGCGCCGTATTTATGCTTTCAGCATGATGCAACTTAATCCATATATAATAATTTTACTTAAAATTCTAAAAATTGAAAAGTTTTTTTTGTAAGGTCTAAAAATTGAAAATTTAAATCATAAAAAACATTTAAAAATGTTTAGAATGAATAAAAATGATAAAAAAAAATTCGAACCTTTTTTTGTTTGAAAATGTTATATACCATGCGAGAAAGGCGCCACTTATATGATAACATGATCTTTCTTTTAATCTTTTGAACAGAAAAATTCTCAATATGCTAGATTTTTAAAACAAGCTCAACACGCAGCTTATTAAAATTTATAATTTACACATAAAAACAGTTAATAACCTATTTTCATGAAAAAAAAAATCATTACAGTCTAACTTGATACGACTTTCACAAAATTGCCTTTTGCAACAGACTCTTCAATTGGATTAAGGTAAACTATGAATTCTCAAGTCAGGTTGAAAATATGTGAATACAAATTTACCATTTTTATGTCAACATCAAGTTGCCAGGACGGGCCACTATTAATGCCACGTCTAGGATTTTGTTAATATTATAGTTATAAAGTGGACTTTGCTAGCATAATATATAATATTTTGTGATTGTGAAAATAATAATATGTTGTGGACCATAAATTCTTTAAGGAGTGAACTCCACAATAATTTTTTTAATTATTTCTTATTATTTTTATGTACCTCGCAACATGATGTTATGTCATTTTAACAGTAGATAAAAAAAACTAGGGTTAATACCACGAAAAACCCTAAACTGGTACGCTTGTGACAAATTTACCCCAAACTATTTTTTTGGCCACCAAAAACCCCAAACTGGTACACATGTGACAAATTTACTCCAAACTATTTTTTTTACCACGAAAAACCCCAAACTAATACACTCGTGACAAATTTACCCTAAACTATTTTTTTAACCACAAAAAACCCCAAACTAGTACATTTGTGACAAATTACCCCAAACTAATTTTTTTTTTTCACCACGAAAAACCCCAAACTATTATACCTACGACAAATTTACCCTTTATCAAATTGGATTAGTACAATGAAAAATCCTAAATTGATAAACTTGTGGTAAACGGATGGTAAAATCCTAAATCGGTATACCCGTGAAGTGCCATATGCCATCTAACTAAGGAATTTAACGTTAAATTTAACGAAAATTAATGGAGGGTAAATTTGTCGCAAATATATCAGTTTGGGGTAAATTTGTCACAAATGTACCAGTTTGGGATTTTTTGAGGTTAAAAAAATAATTTATGGTAAATTTGTCACATGGGTACCAGTTTGGGGTTTTTCGTGGTCAAAAAAATAGTTTGGGGTAAATTTGTCACAGGCGTACCAGTTTGGGGTTTTTCGTGGTATTAACCCTACACTTTATTTTGAGAACCCACTTACTCCCAATGACTTTGCGTCCTTTCAAAAGATTAACCAATTCCTAGACTTGGTTTGATTCTATTGACACTATCTCTTTTTCCATTGCTTGTATCCATTTTTCTTTATTAGGGCAAGTTAAAGTCTCATTTATATTCTTTAGCTTATCCTCTTTTTATGGAGTGATAATGAAAGTTTTTCCTCAATGTCAAAACGTCGATGGGAAATGCTATTGCTTCTTATTCACTGTATAGGAGATTGTATTTTTGGTACATCATGCTCTATTATGCTTCCTCTAGAATTAGATAATGATGGTACCGTCTCATCAAGTGATTGGAATTGAGACTAGCTAGTTTGAACTTAATTCTCCAATTCTCACATTGCTCTCACTTTGATGAGATGCTTCAACAATATTATTATCATGATCCAAGGTTTCAAATAGACAATAGTTTTAATCTATATCACCCTTTTTAGGAAAGTCATTCTCTAAGAATTAGACATCTTGTGCTTCAAATAGTAACACCTCCTCTTGGACCCAAAGAAAAGTTAAATTGGATTTTCGGCTTATCCATAACTCATATGGAGTGGAAGTAACTAATTTAGAAGGTATATGGTTAAGTATATAGACAATATTCAACAAAGCATCACCCGAAAATATTATTGGCAAATTAGCCTATGTTATCATAAATCTAACCATTTTCATTATGATTCTATTTCTTCTCTACAATACTCTATTTTTGTTGAGAGTGGTTGAAATAGTTAATTGTCTTTTTATTTCTTTTTCAGCACATAAATTTATGAACTGATTAGATAGATATTTTTGACCTTGATCGGATTTTAACATTTTTATTTTCATGTCTATTTGATTTTCTACCATGTTCATAAAATTCTTAAAGCAACTTAATGCCTTAGACTTATAAGAAATTAAATTGACATGACCAAATCGAGTATAATCATCTATAAATATAACGAAGTAAACAATCTCATGTTTTGCTCTTACATTTATTGGACCAGGTATATTTGTATGGATCAATTGCAAAAGAAACTTAGCTCTTATTCCCTTTACAAATAGTTTCCTCATTATTTTTCTCGCTAGGTAATGCTCATAAATAGACAAATAGACTTTTTCAACATTGCCCAATAAACCATGTTTGCCTAATCTATTTATTTATTGTTGGCTAATATGACACAACCTAGCATGCCATATATTCACATCATTATCACAAGATTAAGAAGATGCAAATAGGGAATAACAAACATTAACAATATTGAATTCAACATTCAATGCAATAAAACTGTCTGGAAAATATTCAGAACAGTAATAACTTGTTTCCAACAATAAGTTAATACTATCGTTATGAAACATTTAGATTAAAACCAAGCTTAACCAAAGCCAACACAAAAATTAAATTTCAACGAATTTCTAGAGCAAATAACACATCAAATAGGAACAAGATATGACCACCACGCATGTTTAATTGGCAGGTGCTAATCCCTTTGATTTTCGTTTTGGAATTATTTCTCGCATATATCCTCTTTACTCCATGTGTTCGCTGCATGGTCGACTCTTCTTGCTACAATTAGAACATTTCACTATTAAGATATTTTTCTTAAAAGGATGCTTTCCTTTCCTATATCGGTTAAACTTCAGTTTCTTTTCTAAAGAATCTACTCCCTTACCTTTCCACTTCTAGTACTAACCAGGACGCTTATACTTGGAGCTCGAAGCCCCATATGAGCTAGAACCAACAAAATAAGTATCGGCTTTTAGTTTAGCTGCCAGAAGGCAATCCTTTTCTAGCTCAATATAACGCATAGTATCCTCAAAAGTCTTTATGTTTTCATAATGGGTCAATTGGCTTATTATATTCTTCTAAATACAAGGCAAAGAACAAATTATTGCATGCACTTGTTGTTTATTGGTCAAAATGTGACCTCAAATGTTTGACATACACTCCATGTTTTTTTTTTGGCATTGTCTAAAAGCCTGAACTCCCGCATGATATCATTTTCCATACTACTCAGCAACATAATGCAAGTAATGGAGTCCTTTTTCTTCCAAGTAGCAAATGCTTCTTTATCCATTCTACGTTATACATTATTTCCATCTTCAGGTTCTTCCAAAATTAGGTTAAAAGCTTTTAGTACTTTTTCTGCTTCCAACACATAAAAAAGAGAGCTAATGATTGGCCAAGATGATAATGGAAGAAAAAGAGGAGAGAGAAAAATTATTGGTGTCACTAGTCATGGCTATTATTCACTGATTGTTCGAATTGACTGATGGTCAAAAAGTTAGCTGAATTGACATAAAGGTGATTGATGTGATTGAGGGTGATTGATACAATTGATTTGACACATGGTGTGACATTTTTTAGCTATTAGCTAATTTTCGGGATCGGCTGGACCTCAAGCGCGAACGATCGTGAAATCTGGAATTCACAAGATTATAATTCTAGATCTACCCACCAGACCATTATCAATAACCTAGGGAGTTTGTTGAAACCTATGGCTATTCGAAGCGAAACGGCTAATTTCTGAATTTGGCCAGGCGACGTCTAAAATTACAGTAGCGACACTCATAAAAGTTCAATATCCAAGTTTGGAGACTCAATTCGTGGCCAAATTTGACTAATTGCGACTTTAGTAAATTCTCAAACTAACGAACGGCTTTAGGAGTTACGTGTATCGACATGCAATTAGGTCTATGTACTTCCAATTTCCTAGACAGCCTTTCCCCTTTGGTTAGTCATCTCGAAGTAATCAGTTTCGAGTGAGATTTATCTAGAGTGCATCAAAAAAATATTCATTCAATTACAAATCCCAAAATGGGCGAATTTCAGAATGTTACATAGCGATACCTAACATACCCCAACAAACCTTGCACACCCTCTAAAAAGATTTAGCTCATTTTGTCGATTTGACTGTTGACTATTCAATGGTTAATGGATGACCAGAGCAAGTATCAGGGTCGAGCCATGGGTTGGGTTCCTATCGGGTCTTGGATCTCAGATCGGGTCAAAACTTGGACGCTAATGTTGGCAGATGCATGTTTGCGATTGTTCACAAATGTGCATAAGTGCAGCGCATGTGAAGCGCATGAGGCCCACGCGTAGACACTCATATTGGTGTGTGTTGGCGCATATTGCCTCCAACGATGTCGTTTGAAAATGTTTGACTCATTAAAATGCTCATATCATCAAGACAAGTGTAATGGTATACTCAAAATCAATTTTCACTTAAGGAAAATGCACATAAAAGCAACGTTTCGATGTGGCTCTGAGCAACCCGCCGTTGTCACTACACATAGGGTTTGTGCGACGTCACTTGGTGTGCCCGATGACGAGCGACCATTCAAAATTCTCATCTTGCCAAGACGGTATCGACTATGTGTTTAAAAACTATTTCATTAGACAAAAAGTCCTGAAAAAAAGGTAGAACATTAGGTTCAAAATTCGGGTTTTTGGCACTAAATGATGTGGAAAGTGTTAGCGATATGTTCTTGGATCGATTAAACAGACAGAAATCCCGACGAAAGTCAAAAGGAGCATGATGCGCATAGTACCAGAGGAAATTTTTTAATTTTTTTTTCTATTTTTTTGTTAATAGTGCTGGTTTTGTAATTTTGAGCTTTATGTTGGAGACCTATTAGGGTTAGGTTTCATGCCTCATATAAAAGGCATTATCTAAGTAGAGGAAAGACAGAATATTTGATATTGAATTTGTAGATTTTCTCTTACGCTCTGCATATTGTCGTTTCCTATCACGTTTGCACTGCGTCAGTTGGTATTAGAGCCTATGGCAACCGACGGAAGATACATTGGTCTTCGTGACGATGCTCAGGAGACTAGAGCCCTGATCCTTGGGGATGATGCGTTGTAATGTTTAGAGCAGTGTTTAATGGAATGCCTAGAAGAAAGAATTGATCACGGGCTTCGTCATCTCGAAGAACGAGTTGATGAAATAGTAGATCGATTTGAAACTCTCGGTGTTGATGTAAATCAGAATAGGCAACATGGCAGAAGGCCGGAGGTAGATGTTGTTCGCGGTGATCCTGTTGATAGGCCTGTTCATGTCCGCAGACAGAATAATCCTTTATTTTCATAGAGTTCGAAAGAAGAAGAAGAAGGTGAATTTACTGATGAAGAACGTGTTGACTATGGAGACCTACGTCCTTATGGGCGATTCCGTAGGGAACATGATGGAAGATGGCGTTACGATGCTCGTGAAGGTAATGGCTTTAAATTAAAGGTCATATACCTTATTTTAATGGAAATCTGGGAATCGAGGATTTTCTAGACTGGGTTGCTGATGTTGATAAGTTCTTTGATTATATGGAGACCCTTAGTGGAAAGCGAGTAAGATTAGTGGCCTGTAGATTGAAGGGGGCTGCGTTTGCTTGGTGGGAGAGATTGCAGAATAAAAAGGATCGAGACGGAAAAGAGAGAATTAGAACTTAGCCTAGAATGAGGAGGTTGTTGAAGTAGGAGTTTCTATCACCGGATTATGAACAGATTATGTTTCAGCAGTATCAACGATGCCAGCAGGGTAATCGAACTATACATGAATATATGGCAGAATTTATGAAATTGGCGGAACGGAATAACTTGTCAGAGACGGAGGGGCAGCAGGTAGCCAGATATCTTGATGGATTGAAGCCATCCATTCGAGAAAAAATTGGAGTGCAGGTTTTACGAAATTTATCTAAAGCGAAAAATATGGCAATGAAAACAGAACTGATGTTGCAAGAAAACGGTAGGAGAGGCGGTTATGATAATTTTAGAGATAATCCTGCGAACAGTTTGGTAGGGAAGAGTGGATCCTATAATCGCTCTAACATGGAGCGACGTTTTGAAAATAAAGTAGTAGGAAAGCATTCCATGAATGAGGAAAGGGATAAGGGGATACAAGCATAGAAAGGTGCGAACCCTAATCCTTATGCGAAACTAGCGACAATAAAGTGTTACAGATGTAATCAACTAGGGCATCGATCCAATGAGTGTTCTCAGAGGAAGGCAGTAAACACGGCAGTGCGAGAAGAGGAGGAAGATAGATTTTTCTGTAAGTCAGATGGAGAGGAGGAAGACTTTAATGATAAGGAAGAGGAGGAGATAAATTGCATTGTGTGCAGGATGATGATAGTGCCAAAACGAAAGGATGATTCACAGCGACATCAGTTGTTTCGAACCAAATGCACTATTCTCTTTTGTTTTACACAAAGTGATATGCATTCTATGCAATTCTAATTCAAGAGAAAAAGGAATATTGCAAACGGTGCTTCCGCCAAGGGATTCCACTAATAGTCGGGACTTGACTATAGCCACATGTTTAATCTAGTTGAAAAACCCGCCACAAAACTTGTTTTTTCCCTAAGTTTTTGGCTAGCATTATCAACCGATTGGCTTTTTCTTCAGTTGGATGTGAACAGTGGCTCCTTTCATGGCGCTCTTATGGAGGAAGTACATATGCAACAATCATCGGGTTTTGTCCCTTGTCATTTCCTTTGGATTTATTCAATCCCAATCAAATTTCTCACTCTTTCTATACAAGCACGATGGAACCATCGCTTATTTCTTGATTTACAAAGATGGTTTGATCTTGACAAGAATTCACGCAATTTCTTTTGCAAAAGTATGTGTGATCTCTTCCAGTTAAATTTCTACTAAAGGTAACATGAAACCTAAAAGGATCTTGCAATTAAAAAATCATCAAAGAAATAAATGAGGAATAATAAAGAATACAAGAGATTTATAGATGTGCTTGTTTCATGAAAAATCAAAGATTTGAAAAATATTTTTTTTTAAAAAAATAAACACTTATATATCACTCATAAAAATGAATGAATCCAACATATTTTCATCACCTGCAAAATTAGTTAGGCATAAATTATTATTGATAATCAAAACATTTCCATTGAATAATTTTTCTAAGAGAAATAAACATTTAATTTTTGGAAAATATTTTCTAAATCTTTGATTTTTAATGAAACAAACACGCCACAAATGTCAATACATACCTACTCTATGAAAAGAGCCAACAGCAAATAATCCACAAATAGTTAGAGAATTAGAGATACAATCCCTCTAATGGTGGAGTGTTTTCCATACAGAGATTAAACCCAAACCCCACATTATTTATAAATAAAATAAGTCAATTTAAATATAAAATTCAGCACAAATTACTAGGTATTCAAGCCCAGGCAAAAGCTCGTCCACGCAATGGAACCCCACGGAGTCCTTCTTTTCCTTTTGTACGGTTGCAGGAGGATAGCAAACCTAAGCTTTTATTTTCTTTCCTCTCAATCATAAATGGGCCCAAAGCTACAACCAACATATAACAAAAACGTGTTGCAAACTATATTATAAGACAACAGATGATACATTATTCTTAGTTTTGCCTCTATATCCCCATTCAAATTTTCCATGCCCAATGCTTCTCTCACCAAAAATTTGGTATCCCAACAGAGCACAAACAAAGCATTTCTCTCTTGACTTATGCCCAAAATACGTATAAAAATTAAATGAAAATCAAATTGGCTTGCCTATTTAGAAGGCCTTTTACTCAATTTGTTCCCTCATGCCACAAAGAAATATTATTGATTCAGATATACAGCTGATGGCCTGTGATGAATCACCAAAAGAGAGACGCCATTCGGGTTCCTAAACATAAACACTTAATAAGAAAGCACATTTAGACCAATCATTACACTAGTTTGTTGTAAAGAATATCTTTCTTCACAGCAACCTTGAGGAGGAGATGGATATTCCACCAGGGTACACTGTTTTCTCCAAAACAAGGGTTATATGTAAGTTGCAATATTCGTTGTATGGTCTAAAACAATAACCATGTGCATGGTTTGGACAATTCATCTTGATTATGAAGAAGTATGGTTTCTACCAGAGTAACTCAGATCATACACTATTCTTAAAACGACAATAGGAAAACATGAGTTATCTATGTGGATTATATGATTATCACAAGGGATGACTTGGAAGAGATTCAAGACTCCAAAAGAGATTGGTAACCAAGTTTGAAATGAAGAAATTTGGGGTCTTAAGTATTTCTTAGTGATTGAAGTAGCCAAATAAAAAAAGGTGTATATCTTTACGAAGGAAATGTGTGCTTGATTTATTATCCGAAGTGGGATTGCTAGATTGAAAGCTAGTAGATATTCCGATTTTGCCAATTAATAAGGAGAGGTATCAAAGATTACTAGATAAGTTGATCTATTTATCCTATACTTGTTCGGATATTGGTTATGACATAAGCAATTGGCTTATGCATTCCCCTAGTGAAAATCATATGGATGCGATAGTTCAAATACGTTGTTACTTGAAGTCCATTCTAGGAAAATGAATTTTTCCCTCAAAGAATAGTCATCTTAATAAGAATAGACACAAATTGGGCAGGGAGTGGTTCTGACAAGAAGTCTATATGAGGCTACTTCACCTTCATAGGAGGCAATCTTGTCACATGGAGGAGTAAGAAGTAGAAGGTAGTGGCATTATCTAGTGTTGAGTCCGAGTTCAGAGGAACGGTCAAAGGACTTTTTTAACTTCTTTGGCTTGAGAGATTACTGAAGATTGGTTTAGCTCCCAATTTCGAGATTAGCTTATTTTGTGACAATAAGGCAACCATCAATATTTCTCATAATCCAACCCGGCATGAACGTACTAAATACATCGAGGTAAATTTGACATTTGATCAAACAAAACATTGATGCCAAGATAATTCAATCCCCATTTGTCAAATCTAAAAACCAACTAGCAGATATACTTACGAAGGCTGTCTCTAGCAAGATCTTCTACAACTCACTTGACAAGTTAGGCATTAATGACATCTATGGACCAACTTGAGAGGGAGCATTGGCGCGAGTTGTCAATAAAGACTCATTGGAGAAATTGAAGGGTTGATTAGTTGCTTAATTTATAGTGTAATGTTCTTATTTTGATAATCAACCAAATACTTAGCCCTAAGACGATGCATAGCCTAGAATAGCTTTGTGTTTTCTTGGTACACACATATATATATAATCGTGAATTAAGAAAAACATCTCTTTTCATTCGTAATCTTTATTAAATCTATTAGCACCTAATAACAATGTCACCATATAATTGATTAAAACTAGGACCTTGTGATTCACTACCAATATTGACTAGAGCTAATGTTGGGCTATATATCTCAACTGAGACGTAAATATAAAACTTTATATACATAATGCAATCAAGTCATAAATCTTTCAATTAGTTCAATCAAATCCTTAATCTTGGATAAAAAGCTGCAATCAAATTTTAACCTTTCAATTGGTTCATTGGAGTTTTAAACACTTTATTAAAAAAATGTAATTAAATCCTCAAATTTAAATTAGTGCAATTGTAGGATGCCACCAAGGCAAATTTTGTTTTATGACACGTAGGCAATTTTAGGTACTTTTTATCGAAAGGACGCGATTATATTTTTTGAAGAAGGTTTAGGACTTAATTGAACTCATTAAAAAGTTTAAAACTTGAGCGCATTTCGTACACTATAGATTTCATTGCACTTTTCCGTGAAATGGTTGATTGATCAAAGTACAATGTTTTCTTGTCAAATGTCTACTGATTAGAACACTAATAAACAGCGAAATTGGTTTTATTTAATGAAGATATAAAAACCATTGTTAAGATAATTATAAATATTCTCTTTTGTTTAACACTAAGTGATACGCATTCTATGTAATTCTAATACAAGAGAAAAAGGAATACTGCAAACGGTGCTTCTGCCATGGGATTCCACTAATAGTCGGGACTTGACGTTAGCCACATGTTTAATCTAGTTGAAAAACCCGCCACAAAACTTTTTTTTTCTAAGTTTTTGGCTTGCCTTATCAATCGATTGGCTTCTTCTTCAGTTGGATGTGAATAGTGGCTTCTTTCATGGCGCTCTTATGGAGGAAGTAGATATGCAACAATCATCGGGTTTTGTCTGTGTCATGTCCTAATCGCATGGTATCAAGCACCCGGATCCCTTGTCATTTCCTTTGGATTTATTCAATCCCAGTCAAATTCCTCACTCTTTCTATACGAGCATGATGGAACCATTGCTCATTTCTTGATTTACATAGATGATTTGATCTTGACAAGAATTCATGCAATTTCTTTTGCAAAAGTATGTGTGAGCTCTTCCAGTTAAATTTCTACTAAAGGTAACGTGAAACCTAAAAGGATCTTGCAATTGAAAAATCACCAAAGAAATAAATGAGGAATAATAAAGAACACAAGAGATTTATCAATTGGATGTGTTTGTTTCATGGAAAATCAAAGATTTAAAAAACATTTTCCAAAAAATAAGCACTTGTATCACTCATAAAAATAAATGAATGTAACATATTTTCATCACCCACAAAATTAGTTAAACATAAATTGTTATTGATAATCAAAATATTTCCGTTGAATAATTTTTCTAAGAGATAATTTTCGTGGAACAAACTCACCACAAGTGTCAATATCCACTCCATGAGAAGAGCCAATAGCAAATAATCTACAAATAGTCGGAGAATCAGAGATACAATCGCTGTAACACTTGAGTGTTTTCCATATCAAGATTAAACCCAAACCCCACATTATTTATAAATAAAACAAGTCAATTTAAAGATAAAACTCACAGCACAGATTACTAGGTATTCAAGCCCAAGCAAAAGCTTGGCAGAAGTAAGAAAGTCCTTGACATTCTTTCTTTTTTCCTCCGTGCGGCGGCTCGTCTACACAAAGGAACCCCACGATGTCTTTCCTTTCCTTTTGTACGGTTGTAGGAGGATAGCAAACCTAAGCCTTTGTTTTCTTTCCTCTCATCACTAAATGCGCCCACAAGTAACTATATCTAAGCATTATAGGCAAGAATTCTGAGTCAAAAAAGTGATTCTGATTAAAATCATATTTTAATAGTTTATTCTCTAGATAATTTTTAAAGAATCAGAATGTGTTTGGAAATTACATTTGATAACTGCAAAATTTTTTGTTTTCAAGAATAATCAGGTAACAAGAATTCTTTTTTTAAAAACTCTTCATCTTTTTCTAAACCTTTTTAATTTTTTTTAATTTTTTAAATATTTTTTTAATTGCCCCCATTTTTATTTTTTAAATTTTTTGAATTATATATTTTTAATTCCCTCCTTTTAAAATTTTTAAAATTCCAAAACTTATTTTTAAATTTAATTTTTTTAAAAAATTTTTTAGTAAATTTTCAAATCTAATTTTTATTTTTTTTAAAGTTCAGAAGTCCACGAGAAAGGCTATGTGGACTTAATTGTTTTAAAAGAACTGAGACTTTTTTTTTGTGATTCTTCGAAGTGTTTTTTTAGAACCAACTTTTTTTGTTGTTATTTTTTATGCAAAACAATTTTCGAGAACAAAATCAGAATTAGAATTATTTATTGTACCAAACATGTTGCTGATTTTCTTTTTTTCTTTTTTTTTTTGGAGAATAGAAACGTTACTAAGCATGCCTTATGTGGGAACCTCTTCTTTTCATACTTTCTTTGTGCTGCAAAAGAGTCCGATGTACGGATCTAGTCAAGGAGTCAAGTTTCTTGATAGGTCAAACTAGTCAAACATAGAATTTCTAGTTCTCCAAACGGAAGGCAAATTTTCAATATTATCAAGTACATATGCAACAATCACCGGGTTTTGTCCATGTCATATCCAAATCGCATGGTATCAAGCACCCGGATCCCTTGTCATTTCCTTTAGATTTATTCAATACCAGTCAAATTCCTCACTCTTTCTATACAAGCACGATGGAACCATCGCTTATTTTTTTATTTACATAGATGATTTGATCTTGACAAGAATTCATGCAATTTCTTTGCAAAAGTATGTGTGAGCTCTTCCAGTTAAATTTCTACTAAAGGTAACACGAAACCTAAAAGGATCATGCAATTAAAAGATCACCAAAGAAATAAATGAGGAATAATAAAGAATACAAGAGATTTATCAGTTAGATGTGCTTGTTTCATGAAAAATCAAAGATTTGAAAAATATTTTTTTAAAAATAAACACGTATATATCACTCATAAAAATGAATGAATCCAACATATTTTCATCACTTGCAAAATTAGTTAGGCATAAATTATTATTGATAATCAAAACATTTCCATTGAATAATTTTTCTAAGAGAAATAAACGTTTAATTTTTGGAAAATATTTTCTAAATCTTTGATTTTTAATGAAACAAACACATCACAAAATCCAACTAGAGAAGTTGGTAAAATATTTTCTAAATCTATGGATGGAACGGAACAATGCTCTCTTCCGTCATCGACCTTGTTTTGTTGCCTGCTATGCGCACCCAACTAGAGAAGTTGGTAAAAGACCGAGGTTTGTCCCTGAAGCCGGTTCCACACTCACCGTGCAACATCAAAATCCAAACGAATTGGGGGATGTCTCCTGATGTATTCACCTAGGTTGGGGTCCGGTGTCTGCCTTCTTGGCCGTGTTTTTGGCCGTATTTTCTTTTGCTTGGGGTCTGTTTTTCGCCCCTCTTGGCCGTGTATTGGCCGTTTGCGCTGTGCCTTTGGGCTCTCTCTCTTGCCGTTACACCTTTGTACCTATTGGGACACTCTCGTGTCTTAGTTGGTGCGAGGTTTTTGTGTTTCGGCTCATTGTAATCGCGCTTTTGAGTAGCTAATATATTTCTTACTTTCACCAAAAAAAAAAACACATCACAAATGTCAATACCTACTCTATGAAAAGAGCCAACAGCAAATAATCCACAAATAGTTAGAGAATCAGAGATACAATCCCTCTAATGCTGGAGTGTTTTCCATACAGAGATTAAACCCAAACCCCACATTATTTATAAATAAAATAAGTCAATTTAAATATAAAACTTGCAGCACAAATTACTAGGTATTCAAGCCCAAGCAAAAGCTCGTCCACGCAATGGAACCCCACGGAGTCATTCTTTTCCTTTTGTACGGTTGCAGGAGGATAGCAAACCTAAGCTTTTATTTTCTTTCCTCTCATCATAAATGGGCCCGTAAGTAACTATATCTAGATATTATAGGCAAGAATTCTGATCTAAAAAAGTGATTCCGATTAGAATAATATTTTATTATTTTATTTTTAGATAATTTTTAGAGAATTAGAATGCATTTGGAACTACATTGGATAACTGCAGAAATTTTCGGTTCTCAAAAACAATCTGGTGGAATTCTTTTTTTTTAACTCTTTATCTTTTTCTAAACCTTTTTAATTTTTTAAAATTTTTCAAAACATTTTTAATTGCCCCTATTTTATTTTTTAAAATTTTTGAATTATATTTTTTTAATTTCCCCCCTTTTTAAAAATTTTTAAATTTTAAAAACTTATTTTAAAATTTAATTTTAAAAAATTATTTTTTAAGTAAATTTTCAAATCTAATTTTTATTTTTTTAAGTTCAAAAGTTCACGTGAAAGCCTATGTGATCTTAATCATTTTAAAAGAACTAAGACTTTTGTTTTGTGATTCTCAAAAGTGTTCTTTTTTGGAAAATGAATTTTTTATTGTTGTTATTTTTGGTCGAAAGCTATTTTCAAGAACAAAATTAGAATCAGAATCATTTGTTATACTAAATATGTTTTTGATTTTTTCTTGTTTCGGAGAATAGAAACTTTACTAAACATGTCCTACGTGGGAACCTCTTCTTTTCATACTTTCTCTGTGCTGGAAAAGGAGTCCGATGTCCGGATCTAGTCAAAGAGTCAACTTTCTTGATCGGTCAAACATAGAATTTCTGGTTCTCCAACGGAAGGCAAATCTTCAATATTATCGAGTTCCGCCGCCCTCCGAATCTAGCTTTGATTCTAACCAACGATCACGCCAAATTACTAGCAAAATCAAAATCCTCCGAATAGGTCGAGTTTCGCACACAGCACAAATTCGAGATATAATTTAATATAAAGCTTGAGAGAATTTACATTACTTCTTGCGAATTGAGGTGATCCACATAAATTTTATTTGCTAAATGTTGATAAGGCATGATATTCGAATGAATATCGGGAGCAAAATAGGTCAATAATGCATGAAAATGATTTTCATCAAAAATGAAAATTGTAAATTTGAGGTACATGTTCGCAAATAACGCAGACATAATATGCTAAACGGAATTAACGAAAAGCGTTATGCCAATTATTAGCTGATCCAAAAACACTAAACAAAAGAGTCGCAAAACGACCATAATGAAAAGCGTTATGGCCAGTTATTAGCTGATCCAAAAACACTCAAGTACAAAAAGGAACTCGCGAAAGTAGAAAGAGCTAAGCCTCGTTCCAAAGGAGAGGGATTATTGAACAAAAGAGTTGCAAAACGACCATAATGAAACCCCTCAAAGAGTAGTTACTGCGCCTGAAGACTTTTCCTGCGCTCCAGCATGAAGTTGTAGACCTTGTGTGGGTCGGGCAACGACTTGGCCACGCTCTCTCTCTTCATGCAACGCTTGGCCCATCCCACCAACTTGGAGCACTCTTCCTCGTGGCTAAAGTTGGCCAATGTCTCCAAAGCATAGAACAAGCTGTACAATGGTATTACCGACACATCCACATACCCAAACCTATCGCCTCCAAAGTAAGCCTTGTCCCCAAGCTCTCCCTCCAGCACCTTCAAGCCCTCGATGTACTCCTTCTTCGCTGCCTCCTGGGCCTCCCCAGTTGATGCCAGCATGGTTCGCACCTCCGAAATTATCTGCACCGTCATGTCATGTTTCGATGTCAAGTGCACTTAATAAGGAAATGGTTGAGAGATTGGGCATTGTTGTCTTACCTTATTATCTACATAGTCGGCCCAGAACCTAGCTCGGGCCCGCTCGTGAGGATCGGAAGGCAAGAGAGGGGACTCGGGACCCCAGGTCTCGTCGATGTACTGGACGATGATGAGGGACTCGCAAATCGGCTTCCCGTTGTGGACGAGGACGGGGATTTTTTTGTGGACCGGGTTCAACTCCAAGAGCAGGGGGCTCTTGTTCCTGGGATCCTCCACCTTCTCGTCAAAGTCAACGCCCTTCTCTCTCAGGGCAATCCCGGCCCTCTTCCCGAACGGACTCGGCCAGAAGTCCAACAATATCACTTCATCTGCCATTGATGCTCTGGTAATCTGAACTCAAGAAACGCTTCTTCTTTTTTGTGGTGAAATGAGGTTAAGAGCAGGTGCTACTTATACAGAGCGGAAGAGAACGTTGACTGGGGGGTTTTCTTGGCGAAGGGGCTGGAGGAGAGGCGGCTTCATGCTGTCATCGCTCGCGTCGGTGTCAGGTCCGAGTCAAATCTCCATGCCCCGGCCGATGAGGTCATGGCTTAGGTGTAACATGAAGGAGAAAGACAATATCTTATTATAAGTTCGACCCTTCGCTGCTTCCTTCTTTCTGGGTCTTCCACTTTGTCTCTACTTGTTTATTTCATATTTCTCGCTATTTCTGCACTTGGAGCCCAAGCCTTCATCTGTACAAACGCCTAGTTTTATGGCTCAAAAGAACACAATTATACAATATTATGGAATATAATATAAGTCGTTGCCCGACCGGTGGAAATCAACGTGGCATTTCAGGAGTTTTTGGTCATGGCGATTTTTGACTTTTTAAATTAGGAATTTTGATTACTGGAACGGAATATCTTAGAAAAACTCACCTTTTATCTCATTTTCAAGTTGGGAAAATGAAAAAATGATTATTAAACTTTGGCTCCATGTGTAATGTAGTCCCTAAATTTTTAATTTGATTAATATGGTCCTTGAACTTTATCTCAATATGCAATTTGATTTCTAAACATTTAATTTATTCAATATGATTTTCGAACTTTTGAAACATCTTCAACTTAGTCCCCGAACGATAACAAAATATCCACTGATCGTTCCTGAACTCCACCGACGTGGAGTTGTTGAAGCAGTTGCTTGGCCAACGGTTTTGAGACCGAGTAACAAGCCACTGCAGCTCCCTACTCCACTGTCGGCACCACCTTCCTAGCGAGCCTTGCCATCGCGGACTCAGTCTTTTCCTGCGGACCCAACACTCTTTTCATCATGTTTGAGATCATCAGCATCGTCATTGATCTCTGCAATGCGAAGAAGCACGAACTGCCGGAGTTCCTAGTGTTCTTGAACAATCCCCCGAGGAATGATTTCAACACCCTCTTCAGTAGCTTCCTGCCGAGTTTCCAAGAGGAGCTGATTGAGTAAATAAAGGGCAAGTACATAGCATCAGCGAAGTTGGCATGCTTCGTCAATGGGGTTCCTGTATTGCTCGAGCCTATTTGATAAGCCGGACGATCATAACGACGAGGAGTGGCGAGGAGTGGGAGTTCAGCTCCTCTATCAAGCAGGATTGCACTTTGGGTTTGAGGAAGAGGGGTTTTTTTTTCCAAATTAGAGTAAAAAAAAAATTATTTACAAAAATAGGTTGAAAATTTTTTTTTTACCAATTAGGGGCCCGTGCGGCACTTAAAATGCCGCATGGGCCGAGCGGCATTGTACAGTGCCGCCCGGGCCAGTGCGGCCCACGGCCCGTGCGCGGCGTAACAGTGCCACGCACGGGCCTTTTTTTTTTAATTTTTTTTCTTTTAAGAAAGTAATTAAAAATAAAATAATTAAAAATAAAAATAATTTTTTCGAAAAATAAAAATAAACTGAAATGAAAATAATTAAAAATAGAAATAATAAAGTAAAAATAATTAATTTAATTAATTTAAAAATAAAAAAATATTTTAAAATAAAATAAAACAATAAAATTTTAAAAAATTTAAATAATAATTAAAAATACATTTTTTCTAAAATTAAACAATTAAAAATGGAAATGATATAAAAAATATATAAAAAAATTAATAAAGTAATTAAAAAAATTAAAAATGAAAAAAAAATAGAAAATTGAAATAATTTCATAAATTTCTTATTTTTTTACATGTTTTTATAATTTCATAAATATAATTTTTTGAAGCTTATTTTTATAACTTAATTATAAAAAATTAATTGAGAATTATATTTATGTGAATATTTTATATATTTATGTGAATGTTTTTTTATTAATTATTTACATAGTAAATAAAAAATACAAAAAATGAAATAAAAAAATGCTACCACATCGACCTTGGAATATTTTTAATTAATTTATTTACATACATCATAAAATAATTACCTTCATATTAATAAATTTTTTCAATTAATTATCGATAATTATGTTATAAAAATAAGCTACAAAAGAAAAAAATTATATTTACAAAATTATATAAATATTTGAAAAAATTAAAAAAAAAAGTAAAAAAAATCAGGCCCGAAATTTATTTACTATGTAATTACTTAAAAATTTTATGAAGAAATATGTAATTATTTATTTATTTACATAAAAAAGAATATTCACATAAATAATTACATACTTCATAAAATAATTATTTATTTTTAATTAATTTATTTACATACTTCATAAAATAATTGCATTCATATTAATAAATTTTTTCAATTAATTATCGATAATTATGTTATAAAAATAAGCTACAAAAAAAAAATTTATTACAAAATTTATTTCGATTTTCTAATTATTTTTTTTATTTTTCATTTTTAATTACTTTATTAAATTTTTTTATATTTTTTTATCATTTCCATTTTTAATTGTTTAATTTTAGAAAAAAATGTATTTTTAATTATTATTTAAATTTTTTAAAATTTTATTGTTTTATTTTATTTTAAAATATTTTTATTTTTAAATTAATTAAATTAATTATTTTTACTTAAATTATTTCTATTTTTAATTATTTTCATTTCATTTTATTTTTATTTTTCGAAAAAATTATTTTTATTTTTAATTATTTTATTTTTAATTACTTTCTTAAAAAAAATTTAAAAAATTTTAAAAAAAAGGGCCCGCGCGCGGCACTGTTGCGGTGCCCACGGGCGGTGGGCCGCACGGGCCCCTAATTGGTAATTTTTTTTTTTTTCAACCTATTTTTGTAAATAATTTTTTTTTTATTCTAATTTGGAAAAAAACCGGAGGAAGAGTTTTTGCTTCTTGGACCGAAACCCCCCACCAAATCTGCCTTTCGAGATCTAAAGCTTTGATCTTTCTTGTCCTCCCACTTGAGTTGCTTCTTATCCTAGTTCATGGTATTGCACCATCTTGCAAATCCACTTCCAGTAGAATCTCTTGACTAGTTGGCACAGTTATAGACCAACAAGGGAGTTTTCGTAAAAAAAAAAAGAAGACCCGTCACCACCAAATGGTCCTTCCTATCTTCTGCCTCTTTTTCTGGCATTGTGCCCTTATTAGCCACTGCGTCTTCTTCACTCTCTCAGTCATGGCTTCCATGGCCAACCTCCGCATCTCTCGTTCATTTCTCTGCAATGCTTGGCAATGCTGTTGTTCTCAATCGCGGCCAAGAAGACGTATATCGTCCACATGAGCCCCAGCCATATGGCCCCTTCCTTCGCCACTCGCCGCGACTGAACATCACATGGCTTCTGGTGCCAATTTCATGAAGAAGTCTAAGGAAATGGAGAAGCAGAGAGACCAGGAAGGGCACGGGATTCACACGAGAGCACTGCGGCCGACTTGCCAGTGCTGAATGCCAGCCTCCTCGGGTACGCCAACGGGACGGCACGCGGGATGGCCTCGTACGCTCGCGTGGCAGCTTACAAGGTCTGCTGGAGCTTTGGCTGCTTCGGGTCGGACATCCTCGCGGGGACGGACCAAGCCATCCTTGATGGTTGACTGTGTTTAAGATCCTTTTTTTTTTTTATGCTCGCGGTCCTGATATTGAAGGGATTGAATTTATTGCGTGAGGCGAAGGATAAGTCATATATTAAGCGAACAGGGAGCGCGCATGGCTGGGATATGTTGGTCTATATCTTTAGCTTCTTGAAGGGGATCACTCTGTTCACTTTGATCGTGTTGATTGGAACCGGGTGATCCTTTTTTGATGTCTTACCTGTTGGACATGAGACTAGGGGAGAGGGGCACCTCCCGAAGCTCAATCGGCATTTTTCACGTGCTGCGGGGACTGCGAGCTCAATGGCTGGTCATCCGTCGATCTCCCCAAGATCATTAGCCTTCATCGTGTGTTTTCAGGGGAATGGTAGCATATACATGGTTTTAGATTTTTGTGCCGATGGAGATTTAGCGTCTTACATCCCACTGCATGGGTCAGTTCAGGAAGAAACCGCGAGAGGACTCATGCAGCAACTGAGAGCTCCCTTGGAAATAATGCGCTCTCACCATGTTGCTCATAGGGACTCTAACCTATAGAACCGCTTTCGCTCGAAAAGATTACTAAGAGGGAGCCCAAGTCCGAGCCTGTTGACATATCTAGTTGGATTCATTTTCACTCAAAGTTTAAGTTAATGAGTTATGGGCTAATTTGGATATATTAACTGCATCACACCATATTAATTCTCCAATTTGAGACTTTTCTAACATAACTAACATGCGCATCTCAACACATATTGTCATTGACTTTTGACATATCACTTTGTTTGCGGCATGGTAAACAAAAGTTTGTTACGAGTGTGGCACATTCATACTGCAGATGCACTAACAAAGCAAGCCTCTTACACGACGACAATTTCTCATTTATGGTCCAAGATCGACATTCACAGTGGAATGCCTCTCTTACAGGGGTGTATTTGAGGAAATATCTCTTTGCAGCAAAGCACCTCCAGAAATTGATCTCAATCAGATCAAGAATAGCCAAGCAATTCTTGTACTCTTGGCAAGTGCTGCAAGAGTTTCCAAAATTGACAAACTGATCTTATTTTTTTTCTTCTACAGAGGTTAGAAAGGCCACCTCAGGAAAGTTATTTTGCTGCCTCTATTCTAGCTAATGTCTTTTCATAAATCATTAGTTACCTTGTACTTTAAATACACGTATGAAACAACAATAAAGTGTATCTTGTCCGATTCTTCAAACAACAGGTTGATAATTCTTCAGAGAGAGATGCATCAAGACAATCTTTGAAGGAAAAGCCGAGTCTACAGAGTTATAGCATATGAACCACTTCAAAAGTGCTGTGATTGCGCTAATCCAGAATCTTTGCATTTAGACCGTGGAACGTGGAGAGTTCCAACTACAAGATCGTTAGATTCGGTAAGTGATAGTTTGACTGGCTTATCAACCTTGATAGAAAACTTACAGAAGAAGAAAGACAGGTCTTCTGAAAAGTGGGAAGAGCTGACCCCAAGACAGAGTGAATTTGAGGATGATTTTCTCAATAGCAAATATAATCTGTTGTTGCAACTTCTAAATTTTCGGAAAAATATCAAAAGGTTGGAAATTCTTTCATGAAATAGGAAATCTAATTCTTCAATGATCACTCCCCGCCCTTGACCGACCGAATTGGATTTTCTTTACTTTTTCCATCTATCTGCTAAACTTTATTTCTTCCTCTATTGTTTTTGCTTTTGTTTGCTAAGTTTTCATCATGATACTCAGATGAATTGGGAGCAAAATGGGTCAATAATGCACGAAAAGGATTTTCATCGCGAAGAAAATTGTGAATTTGAGGTACATCTGTGCAAATAATGCAAACATAATGCTAAACGGAGCTAATGAAATGCGGTGTAGAAGTTATCAGCTGATCCAGAAACACTCGAGTACACAAAGGAACTCTTGAAAGTAGAAAGAGCTAAATCTACCCAAAGGAGAGGGATTATCGAATGAAAGAGTCGTGAAACGACCATAACGAGACTCAAAGAGTAGTTATTGCGCCTGAAGACTCTTCATGAGCTCCAACATGAAGTCATAGACCTTGTGCGGGTCGGGCAACGACTTGGCTACGCTCTCCCTCTGCATGCAACGCTTTGCCCATCCTACCAACTTGGGGCACTCTTCCTCGTGGCTAAAGTTGGCCAATGTCTCCAAAGCATAGAACCAGCTATACAACGGTATTAGCGACACATCCACATACCCAAACCTATCGCCTCCAAAGTAAGACTTGTCCCCAAGCTCTCCCTCCAGCACCTTCAAGCCCTCGATGTACTCCTTCTTCGCCACCTCCTGGGCCTCCCCAGTCGATGCCCGCACGGTTCGCACCACGGGAATTATCTGCACCGTCATGTCATGTTTCGACGTCAAGTGCACTTAATAAGGAAATGGTTGAAAGATTGGGCATTGTTGTCTTACCTTATTATCTACATAGTCGGCCCAGAACCTGGCTCCGGCCCGCTCGCGAGGATCGGAAGGCAAGAGAGGGGACTCGGGACCCCAGGTCTCGTCGATATATTGGACGATGATGAGTGACTCGCAAACCGGCTTCCCGTTGTGGACAAGGATGGGGATTTTCTTGTGGACCGGGTTCATCTCCAAGAGAAGGGGGCTCTTGTTCCTGGGATCCTCCACCCTCTCGTCAAAGTCAACGCCCTTCTCTCTCATTTAGACCAATCATTATACTAGTTTGATGTAAAGAACATCTTTCTTCACAGCGACCTTGACGAGAAGATGGATATTCCACCAGGGTACACTGTTTTCTCCAAAACAGGGGTTATATGTAAGTTGCAATATTCGTTGTATGGTCTAAAACAATAACCACGTGCATGGTTTGGACAATTCATCTTGATTAACAGAGTAACTCAGATCATACTCTATTCTTAAAACGACAATAGGAAAACATGAGTTATCTATGTGGATTACATGATTATCACAAGGGATGACTTGGAAGAGATTCAAGACTCCAAAAGAGATTGGTAACCAAATTTGAAATGAAGAATCTTGGGGTCTTAAGTATTTCTTAGTGATTGAAGTAGCCAAATAAAAAAAGGTGTATATCTTTACGAAGGAAATATGTGCTTGATTTATTATCTGAAGTGGGATTGCTAGATTGAAAGCTAGTAGATATTCCGATTGTGCCAATTAATAAGGAGAGGTATCAATGATTACTAGATAAGATGATCTATTTATCCTATACTTGTTCGGATATTGGTTATGACATAAGCAATTGGCTTATGCATTCCCCTCGTGAAAATCATATGGATGCGATAGTTCAAATACGTTGTTACTTGAAGTCCATTCTAGGAAAATGAATTTTTCCCTCAAAGAATAGTCATCTTAATAAGAATAGACACAAATTGGGCAAGGAGTGCTTCTGACAAGAAGTCTATTTGAGGCTACTTCACCTTCATACGAGGCAATCTTATCACATGGAGGAGTAAGAAGTAGAAGGTAGTAGCATTATCTAGTGTTGAGTCCGAGTTCAGAGGAACGGTCAAAGGATTTTTTTGAACTTCTTTGGCTTGAGAGATTACTGACTAACATTGGTTTAGCTCCCAACTTCGAGATTAGCTTATTTTGTGACAATAAGGCAACCATCAATATTTCTCATAATCCAACCCAGCATGAACGTACTAAATACATCGAGGTAAATTTGACATTTGATAAAAAAAAACATTGATGCCAAGATAATTCAATCCCCATTTGTTAAATCTAAAGACCAACTAGCAGATATACTCACGAAGGTTGTCTCTAGCAAGATTTTCTACAACTCACTGGACAAGTTAGGTATTAATGACATCTATCGACCAACTTGAGAGGGAGTATTGGCGCGAGTTGTCAATAAAGACTCATTGGAGAAATTGAAGGGTTGATTAGTTGCTTAATTTATAGTGTAATGTTCTTATTTTGATAATCAACCAAATTCTTAGCCCTAAGACAATGCATAGCCTAGAACAGCTTTGTGTTTTCTTGGTACACATATATATAATCGTGAATTAAGAAAAACATCTCTTTTTCATTCATAATCTTTATTAAATCTATTAGCACCTAATAACAATGTCACCATTTAATTGATTAAAACCAGGACCTTGTGAGTCACTACCAATATTGACTAGAGCTAATGTTGGGCTATATATCTCAACTGAGACGTAAATATAAACTTTATATACAGAATGCAATTAAGTCATAAACCTTTCAATTAGTTCAATCAAATCCTTAATCTTGGATAAAAAGCTACAATCAAATTTTAACCTTTCAATTGGTTCATTGGAGTTTTAAACACTTTATTAAAAAATGTAATTAAATCCTCAATTTTAAATTAGTGCAATAGTAGGATGCCACCAAGGCAAATTTTGTTTTATGACACGTAGCCAATTTTAGGTCCTTTTTATTGAAAGGACGTGATTATATTTTTTGAAGAAGGTTTAGGACTTAATTGAACTTGCTAAAGTTTAAAACTTGAGCGCATTTCGTACACTATAGATTTCATTGCACTTTTTGGTGAAATGGTTGATTGATCAAAGTACAATGTTTTCTTGTCAAATGTTTACTGATTAGAACACTAATAAACAGCGAAATTGGTTTTATTGAATGAAGATATAAAAACCATTGTTAAGATAATTATAAATATTCTCTTTTGTTTTACACTAAGTGATATGCATTCTATGTAATTCTAATTCAAGAGAAAAAGGAATATTGCAAACGGTGCTTCCGCCAAGGGATTCCACTAATAGTCGGGACTTGACTATAGCCACATGTTTAATCTAGTTGAAAAACCTGCAGCAAAACTTTTTTTTTTCCCTAAGTTTTTGGCTTCTTCTTCAGTTGGATGTGAACAGTGGCTCCTTTCATGGCGCTCTTATGGAGGAAGTACATATGCAACAACCATCGGGTTTTGTCCGTGTCATGTCCTAATCGCATGGTATCAAGCACCCGGATCCCTTGTCATTTCCTTTGGATTTATTCAATCCCAGTCAAATTCCTCACTCTTTCTATACAAGCATGATGGAAACATCGCTTATTTCTTGATTTACATAGATGATTTGATCTTGACAAGAATTCACGCAATTTCTTTTGCAAAAGTATGTGTGAGCTCTTCCAGTTAAATTTCTACTAAAGGTAACACGAAACCTAAAAGGATCTTGCAATTAAAAAATCACCAAATAAACAAATGAGGAATAATAAAGAATACAAGAGATTTATCAATTGGATGTGTTTGTTTCATGGAAAATTAAAGATTTGGAAAATATTTTCCAAAAAATAAACACTTGTATATCTCATAAAAATGAATGAATGCAACATATTTTCATCACTCACAAAATTAGTTAGGCATAAATTGCTACTGATAATCAAAACATTTCCGTTGAATAATTTTTCTTAGAGATATCAATATTTAATTTCTGGAAAATATTTTCTAAATTTTTTATTTTTCATGAAACAAACACATCACAAATGTCAATACCTACTCTATGAAAAGAGCCAACAGCAAATAATCCACAAATAGTTGGAGAATCATATATATAATCCCTCTAACGTTGGAGTGTTTTCCATGGCGAGATTAAACCCAAACCCCACATTATTTGTAAATAAAACAAGTCAATTTAAATATAAAACTCGCAGCACCTATTACTAGGTATTCAAGCCCAAGCAAAAGCTTGGCTGAAGTAAGAACGTCCTTGACATTCTTTCTTTTTTTCCTCCCTACGGCGGCTGCTCTACTCAAAGGAACCCCATGAAAATCTTTCCTTTCCTTTTGTACGGTTGTAGGAGGATAGCAAACCTAAGCTTTTATTTTCTTTCCTCTCATCACTAAATGGGCCCACAAGTAACTATATCTAAATATTATAAGCAAAAATTCTGATTTAAAAAAGTGATTCTGATTAGAATAATATTTTATTATTTTATTCTCTAGATAATTTTTAGATAATTAGAATGTGTTTGTGAATTAGGTTAGGTTTATTTTCTTCCCTCTCATCACTAAATGGGCCCACAAGTTACTATATCTAGATACTATAGGCAATAATTTTGATTTAAAAAAATGATTCTGATTAGAATAATATTTTATTATTTTATTTTCTAGATAATGTTTAGAGAATTAGAATGTGTTTGTGAATTATGTTAGGTAATTGTAGAAATTTTCAGTTCTCAAAAACAATCAGGTGACGAGAATTTTTTTTAACTCTTCATCTTTTTCTAAACCTTTTTAATTTTTTAAAAAATTTTCAAAACATTTTGCCCCCATTTTTAATTTATTTAAAATTTTTAAAACTTAAAAACTTATTTTACATTTTTTTTTATAAATTTATTTTTTAGTAATTTTTCAAATCTAATTTTTATTATTTTTTAAGTTCAAAAGTTCACGTGAAAGCCTACGTGATCTTAATCGTTTTAAAAGAAGTAAGATTTTTATTTTTTGATTCTCAAAAGTGTTCTTTTTTGGAGAAGCAACTTTTTGTTATTGTTATTTTTGGTCCAAAACTATTTTTAAGAGTAGAATCAGAATTATTTTTTATACGAAATATTTTTCTGATTTTTTTTTTCAGAGAATAGGAACTTTACTAAACATGCCCTATATGTGAACCTCTTCTTTTCATACTTCCTTTGTGCTGCAAAAGGAGTCCAATCGGATCTAGTCAAAGAGTCAACTTTCTTGATCGGTCAAACATAGAATTTCTCGTTCTCTAACGGAAGGCAAATCTTCAATATTATCAAGTTCCGCCGGCCTCCGAACCTAACTTTGATTCTAACTAACGGTCACACCAAATTACTAGCAAAATCAAAATTGTCCAAATAAGTCGGGTTTCGCACACAACTAAAATTTGAAATATAATTTAACAAAAAGCTTGAGAGAATCTACATTACTTCTTGTAAATTGAGGTGATCCCATAAATTGTGTTTGCTATGTTTTCATTTTTGATAATGTTGATAGCGCACGATACTCAAATGAATATCGGGAGCAAAATTGGTCAATAATGCACGAAAAAGATTTTCATCAAAAATGAAAATTGTAAATTTGAGGCAGACATAATATGCTAAACGGAATTAACGAAAAGCTTTGCGCCAGTTATTAGCTGATCCAAAAACACTCAAGTATAAAAAGGAACTCACGAAAGTAGAAAGAGCTACGCCTCGTTCCAAAGGAGGGAGATTATTGAACAAAAGAGTCGTGAAACGACCATAATGAAACGCTCAAAGAGTAGCTACTGCGCTTGAAGCTTCTTCCTGAGGGGTTTTTTCCAATTTAGGTTTTAAAAAAAAAATATTTACCAATTTAGATTTTTTGAAAAAGTATTTACCAATTTGGGTCCCGTGCGGCACTATAAGTGCCGCACGGCCAGCCCGGCCCCCCCGCACCTGACGCGTGTAGGGGGCGCGGACGCGTGTGGGGGGCTCCCCCCTCCCTCCTCTTCCCTTTTCACCCCCCCCCCCCAAAAACGCACATTCCTCCATCCCCCAAAACACGCACATCCCTCTCGCCGACGCCTCCCTTCTCCCCCCTCCCTCCTCTTCCCTTTTTTACTCAAGTCCCCCCCAACATTCCTCCGCTCCTCACCCCTCTCGCCGACGCCTCCCTTCCTCTCCCTCATCCTCTCCTCTGTTGTACGTTTTCATCCTCTCCCTCTGTTATTCATCCGCGAGCGATGATATCTATTGAAGACTCTATACTATAGGTAGGTAATTTACCGATACTTTTTACTTAAATTGACCTTATTTAGTCTTTTTAATTCATTTCATCTTTTTTGCAGATCTCCGTCGTAGATTCATCAACAGTTGTCGTCATCTAGAAATTTCCGAACAGGTATGGACAGAATATCTCATGCTTTATTAATTTTGTTGCTGGATTTAGGCTCTGTTTAGTATTATATATATACACTGTGATTTATATGTAGTAATATATGTACGTGAGATGAAAATTATTTAGGCCCACCCGTGCGGCAGCATATCTATAATTTTAAATTTAATTTATTTATAAAATTTATGTTTATATGTATTTTATATTTATAAATTTTGTTCTTGTAATTATGATGAGATTTATAATTATGATAAAAATACGAAAATAAATGTTATCAAATATATTTAATAATTATAATATTTATATTTATATGATAACGAAGTTATAAAAAATGTTAGAACATAATTATATTATTTAATGTTAGAAATATTAAAAATTTAAAAGACACAAATGTTAGTAATTTAGCATAATTATGCTTTTATTACACATAGTAATAATAGTTTAATTAATTTCCCTTTTTTAAAAATAAATACCATAATTATCTTGTTATTACACATATTAATAATAATTAAAATAATGTCCTAATTTTTTCATAATAAATTTAGCGTATTTATGCTTTTATTACACATAGTAATAATAGTTTAATTAATTTAATTTTTTTAGAAATAAATATCATAATTATCTTGTTATTACACATATTAATAATAATTAAAATAATGTCCTAATTTTTTCATAATAAATTTAGCGTAATTATGCTTTTATTACACATAGTAATAATAGTTTAATTAATTTCCCTTTTTTAGAAATAAATACCATAATTATCTTGTTATTACACATATTAATAATAATTAAAATAATGTCCTAATTTTTTCATGATAAATTTAGCGTAATTATGCTTTTATTACACATAGTAATAATAGTTTAATTAATTTCCTTTTTTTAGAAATAAATATCATAATTATCTTGTTATTACACATATTAATAATAATTAAAATAATTTCCTAATTTTTTCATAATAAATTTAGCGTAATTATGCTTTTATTACACATAGTAATAATAATATAATTAATTTCCTTTTTTTAGAAATAAATATAATAATTATCTTGTTATTACACATATTAATAATAATTAAAATAATTTCCTAATTTTTTCATAATAAATTTAGCGTAATTATGCTTTTATTACACATAGTAATAATAGTTTAATTAATTTCCTTTTTTTAGAAATAAATATCATAATTATCTTGTTATTACACATATTACAAATAATTAAAATAATTTCCTAATTTTTTCATAATAAATTTAGCGTAATTATGCTTTTATTACACATAGTAATAATAGTTTAATTAATTTCCTTTTTTTAGAAATAAATATCATAATTATCTTGTTATTACACATATTAATAATAATTAAATTAATTTCCTATTTTTTCATAGTTAATTTAGCGTAATTATGGTTTTATTACACATAGTAATAATAATTTAATTAATTTCCTTTTTTTAGAAATAAATATCATAATTATCTTGTTATTACACATATTAATAATAATTAAAATAATTTCCTAATTTTTTCATAATAAATTTAGCGTAATTATGCTTTTATTACACATAGTAATAATAGTTTAATTAATTTCCTTTTTTTAGAAATAAATATCATAATTATCTTGTTATTACACATATTACACATTATCATTATTATCTTGTTAGTGAACATATTAATAATATTTTATTAAATTGTAGATGTTAAATAATTTGTAATTTATTCATTTAGCAGAATGTCGTCTACAAATTTTGCAACTGTGCAATGGGGAGGTAGATTAATAGAAAATGAACATGGACATGATTATGAAGGTGGACAATGTACTATGTTTTATTTTGGAAACATATCCACATTTGATGAGTTACGTGCTACGATCGCACGCGAGTTGAATGTAGCAGAATACCGGTGTATTCAGAGACTGATGTATAGATTACCGGTTGCAATACCTGGCCGTATCACGTATCGCATTATGGATGTGTGTAATGATACTGCAGTAGACAAAATCCGTCAGTTTGCAGATCAGTGTCATTCTGGAGGGTTTTTACAGTTTTTTGCAATTATAAATGAACACCAACCCATACATTACTCAACTGGAGAAGATGAAGTTAATGTGGCTAATCGGTACGTGGAGTACGATGATAATGATGATAACGATAGTGATGATGATAGTGACGAAGATGATGACTTTTGGATGGATACTGATGATAGTGATGAAGAAGATGATGAAAGTGAGAATACAGAGGATGATTACAATACTCATTGGAGTAATCCCATTTTGCCAATGGTACATCCACCGCCATATTCGGATATTGACTTTGAGTTGATGAGAGACGATACAAGAGCCAAGCCCAGTCGTATGTTGTTTGATGCATCAAAAGAATTTGCTGTTGGGATGCTATTTCCATCACGGGATGCGGTACAGTTAGCTGCGAAAGAGTATTCTTTGAGAAGAAATCACCACTTTCGCAGTGATGAGACAAAGAAGGCTAAATATATGATAAAATGTGGTAATCCAAATGGTCCGTGTGGTTGGAGACTCCGTGCAATTAGACAATCTACTATGTTATGGAAAATAACTAAGTACACCGGGCCACATACATGTAACAATCCTCAAATGTCAAGGGATCATCGACAACTTGATCAGAAGTACCTATGCACCCAGATAGAAGCAATGGTTACTGCCTAACCAGATATCAAAATCAAGCCACTAATGGCAGAGATTAAAGACAAGCTGGGTTTTGAACCTACTTATCGTAAAACCTGGGCAGCTAAACAAATGGCGATTGCCAATGCTTTTGGAGGATGGGATGCGTCGTATGGTCAGCTGAGAAAGTATATGAATGAAATGCAATTGAAGAATCCAGGTTCTCATGTTGTAATCGATGATTACATGAACGTAGATGGGAGTTGCAAAATTTTTCATCGCATGTTCTGGGCTTTGAAGCAGACGATTGAAGGCTTCAAAAGTTGTCGTCCCGTTATATTTGTCGATGGGACTTTTTTGTACGGAAAATACAGAGGAATGCTCCTTTGTGCGTGCTCACTTGATGGCAACAATCACATATTTCCATTGGCATTTGCTGTGGTCGATGCCGAAAATGTGGACAACTGGATATGGTTTATGACTTCGTTGCGGAGATATGTGACTAGTAGAGATAATATTTGTGTAATATCAGATAGACATATCGGGATTAAGAGAGCAATGGAGACAGAAGGGTGGCGTCCTCCACATGGCCACCATCGGTATTGCATTCAGCATATAGTCAGCAACTACAAGAAACGCTTCAAAAATACCGAAGGCAAACAACTTATTCAGATGGCAGGTAAATTATTGTATTGAACTTTAGTAATTTCAAAAAAATGGAATTATTTGTTAATAATTTCAAAGACGAATGCAAACAACTTATTATTTTTTTAATGTACATCTTACGAGAATCAAAAGTGGAAGTTTGCACGCATCATGAATCAAATTAGGGCTTTAGATCCACGAACAGCTGAATGGTGTGACCAGATTCCACTGGAGAAATGGACGAAAGCTTATGATGAAGAAGGGAAGAGATATGGATCGATGACGACCAATTTAGTTGAATCGGTGAATGGGATGCTCAAGGGCTTTCGTGGTCTGCCAATAACAGCTATGGTGAATAAGATATTCCATCAGCTGGTCCACTATTTCGACACTAGAAGAACTACATACAGGAGCCAGAAGCTGAGTGGATGGGTATATACTCAATTCGCAGGCGAAACGCTACTGCAAAATAGTCAAAGAGCACAAAAGCATAATGCGACACGGTTCGACTCTGATCGAGGGATTTTTGAAGTTCTAACTGGATCCAGAGGAACAGGAGGGCGCACACACGTTGTAGACCTACACAATCGAACGTGCACATGTGGCAAATTTCAAGAAATTAAAATCCCATGTTCGCACGTAATAGCAGCATGTCAAAAATATGCAATTGATTACCAAGCATACGTGGATGAATTCTATACATTGGATAGAACACTTTGGTGTTATAGGTACATGTTTCATCCATTGGGGGATCCTAATTACTGGCATGACCTTCATGAGCTGCCATTAGTACCAGACCCGAACCGTATTGGGAAGAAAGGAAGGCCCCGTGCATCACGGATACGTAATGAGATGGACTGGAGGACGCCGAGCAGTAGCACTTCGCGCAACCATTGCACCAACTGTGGAAAATCCGGCCACAATAGGCAAACTTGTGCATACAGATCGACCCAGAAATAAAATTTATATAGTGTGTGAATACTGAAATGTAATAAATCGATTTCCATACTCAAAGTTAATTGCATGAATTACGTAAATTACGATTTGTTCAGTGTGACATTCATCAAGTTCTTTTGTTCCATTTGCAGGCATGGCAGCGAGAGATTACATTCGACCGGGACCTGAGATTGATTCACTACTTACGCAGCAGCCCTCCCATAGATCACAAGCCATATGGGACTCTAAGGTATTTAATAAATTTAGCAGTTAATATATCATTTGCACTAACTAGATAATATTTGTAATTTCACTAACGGTTAATGTAACATTTAACAGCTAGACGAGAATGCAATTCTTAAATGTCAACGAAGTGCGCATATAGGTGGATTGGATGATCGCATTGTACAGTATGTTCGGAATTTAGGATTTTACGGAGTTTATGCAATGGGATTTTGGCAATTGGATTGGCATTTGATTACGGCGTTGGTGGAGCGGTGGAGGCCCGAGACTCACACCTTCCATATGCCGGAAGGTGAGTGCACGATAACACTGCACGATATGGGGGTTCTGACAGGGCTTCCTATTGATGGAGATGCAGTTACTGGCCCCACTGACATGAATTGGCATGATATTTGTAATGACCTACTTGGCCAGGTCCCAGTCAATTTGCGTGGATCGATGGTAAAAGTACGCTGGCTAAGAGAGCAGTTTGATGAGATTCCAGAAGATGCCGACGAGCTTACCCTACTGCAGTATGCTAGGGCATTCATTTTGCGGTTGATGGGAGGATCTATTTTTTCAGACAAATCCGGTTCTAGGGTTAGTCTGACTTTTCTTCCACTATTAGAGCGCATTGACCAGCCTACGCAGTACAGTTGGGGCTCGGCAGCACTTGCATGGTTATATCGGGAGTTATGCCATGCGACGGCTTCAGATAATAGTCAAATCAGTGGTGCCATACATATATTGCAGATTTGGGCATGGGATCATTTTAGTTGTGTCTCCCCATCCATCAGACGTCGCTATCCTTTACCTGATACACCTCTTGCTAGTCGGTACGTGATTTATTGCTCTTTTCATAAGTTTTTTCAATATGTATTTCATATCTAATTATTACTGTTTTTCATTTATGCAGCTGGAGTCAACCCAGACAGATAACAACGGTCCCCACACATACTGTGACACACCTGCGCTTTCAATTTGATACTATGAAAACCGAAGATGTAAGTGCTGATACAATAAACGCGTTCAATATAATGTTTGCTTTTAAATTAATCATTCATTTAATTTTATATGTTTTAATACTATGACAGATTACTTGGGAGCCATACACTTATGAGATTCTCCAGAATCTACCAGATTACTGCCTGCAAGGAGAACACCTTTCGAGGGCTCGTGTCCCACTCATCTGTTTCCACATCGTTGAGTGGCATTATCCAGACCGAGTACTTCGTCAGTTTGGTATGGTGCAATCGATTCCTGCTCCTCCCTTTGATCATACGGCCTTTCACAATATTGAAATGAGGCCAGTTTATAAGGACTGGGTAGCTTATCACATAGACAGCATCAATATATGGGATGATCGTTTTACTCATATAGTCTATGGCGAGCTTGCAACGGAGCCACTACACTATCATTCAGAATATATGAAGTGGTACCGTAGACATACACGGAGGTGGATCTCCTACAAGGGAGCTGCAGCTGGTGCATCGGTTAGTACAAACACTTATAATTTATTTCATTAATTTTTTTTAGTAACATAAGTTATTGGATTTTAATAACTTATAGTTACTTTTATTTCATTAATAGGCTGATGGTTTGGAGCAAATGGTACACTTAAGCTCCACTGCATTAACTTCAGCCGCTACTCGGGAACACATGAGGGATGCCTTGCGGGATTTGGCGAGGATATCTAAGGCAACCTTATACGCTTACAATGAGGAGAGACGGCTCCGAGAGATTCCACCACTCCAACCAGCACCTACAGCAGCTCCCACTAGCCTGCACGAGGATGACATGCCTCAGACTGTTCAGTCGACCCGGAGGACGATAGATTTCACTCAGGGATTCACATCAGGGTTCCATCAGACAGATTTTAATGCAGGCTTCAGTCAGTTTCGCAGCCCAGATCATCCAGCTTATCCTTCTAGTTCTTATGAATCTGACTTCTCTCCGCTTTTCTCATACCCTTCTACCGTAGGATATGTACCCTCGGAACATGGATTATCTTTTCAGGATATGCCATCATCGTCTACACATCCACCTCAGTCCGAACCTCGTCGTCGGTATAATACCAGAACGGCCGAAGAACGAAGACAACCTCTTTGCGGAACAGGAGGCCATAGAGGACACCGATATTAGAGTTGATTGTAATCGAGCTGAGAGTTGTTATCTATTAGTAAAATTTTGATTTGTTGAAGTTTTTTAGTTTTCCACGTCCTTTTCTTCCTTTAATTTTTTTAGGCTTGTTTCTGTCTCACCAAAAATTCTAAAATTATATTTATATCTCTGTCAAGACTTCGTCAATAAGCATCGTTAACGATTTATTTAGGAGAACGATGAAACGAAAATGATTTTCACATGATGCTCATGTAACTTAAATAAAATGAAAACGAGATTGTTAAAATAATTTATTTATTTAAATAAATTATTAAATATAAATTTTTATTTCCAGGTTTATTTTTATAACGTAATTATCAATAAATAATTAAAATTTTTTAAGATATATGTATTTAATTTATTTAATTCGAAAATAATGAATAAATAATTATTCAAAAAATTGATTTATATTTATATAACGTGGTAAATATAAATAATTAATTTATTAAGATAAAATTTTCAATTAATATAATTTATTTATTACAGAAATAAATAATAATTTAATAGGATAAATTTATATATAAATTTTATTAATTATTTACATACCACATTAATTAATTACACACATATTTCTAAAATTTTCAATTATTATTGATAATTATGCTACATAAATTATTTGTAAATAAATTAATTTCAATTAATTATTCATAATGTTATAAACATAAGCTTGAAAAGGAAAAAATTAATATTCGAAATATAAATATATAAAATTAAATATTTATACAATAGAAATTATTTAATTATAAAAATATTAAAAAATGCGAAATTAATAAAAATCAAATTTTATTTCTTATTAATTATTTACATACTAAATAAATTAATTACATACATATTAACAAAATTTTTAATTAATTATTGATAATTAATAATTACATACATATTACAAAGTTATATAAATATAAAATTATAAAAATATGTACAAAAAATTGAAATTAAAAAAAAGGTTAGTAATTTATTTAATATGTAAATAATGAATAAATAAATATTCATAAAATTTATTTATATTTACATTACTTTGTAAATATAAATAATTAATATATTAAGATAAAATTTTCAATTAATATAATTTATTTATTATGTAAATAATTATTTAATTTATTCAGATAAATTTTTATATAAATTTTTATTAATTATTTGCATACTAAATAAATTAATTACTTACATATTAATAAAAATTTTTAATTAATTACTAATAATTATGTTATAAAAATAAGTTTCAAAAGTAAATAATACTATTTACAAATTTATATAAATAAAAAATTATAAAAATACATAAATAAATATTAAATAAAAAAAGCTACCCCGCTGGTCTTCTGGAATTAATTTATTTAGAATGTAAATAATTAAAAAAATTTATATAAAAATTTTATCATAAAAAATTACTTATTCTTTTGCATACTAAATATATTATATTAATTGGCAATTTATTTTTTAATTTCGTATTTTTAATTATTTTTATAATTTTTTAATTATATAAATATTTAATTTTAATATTTATATTTCTAATTTTATTTTTTCCTTTTCAAACTTATTTTTATAACATAATTATTAATAATTAAATAAAATTATTTTATTTACAAATTTATATAAAAAGTTATATGCATAAATTAATTACTTATTTACATACTAAATGAATTATAATAATTGAAAATTTTATTTTTATAATTTCGTATTTAAGTTAATTATTTTTATAATTTTGTAATAATATAAATATTTAATTATTTTTATATCTATATTTATGATATTATTTTTCCTTTCAAAGCTTATTCTTATCAATAATTAATTGAAAATTTTATTAATATGTATGTAATTACTTAATTTTTTATGTAAATTGTTAAGAGAAAATTATATATAATTTTATCTTTTTAAATTAATTAATTATTTATATAGTAAATAAATTATATTAATTGAAAATTTTATCTTAATAAATTATTTATTTATATTTACATCGTTATATAAATATAAAAAAAATTTATGAATATTTATTTAATCATTATTTACCAACTTAATAAATTAATTACATATATCTTAAGAAAAATTTCATTCATTTATTGATAATTACTATATAAAAATAAACATGAAAATAAAAATTTATATTTAATTGGAAAAAAAATTTAGAACCTAAATTGAAAAAAAGCCGAGCGGGGTGGTGGGGGGTCGGGAGGCCGGCCGCCGTGCGGTAGTATCCCCTGAGCCGTGCGGCACTATAAGTGCCGCGCGGGACCCAAATTGGTATATACTTTTTCAAAAAACCTAAATCGGTAAATATTTTTTTTAAAAACCTAAATTGGAAAAAAACCCTCTTCCTGAACTCCAACATGAAGTCATAGACCTTGTGCGGGTCGGGCAACGACTTGGCCACGCTCTCCCTCTGCGTGCAACGCTTGGCCCATCCCACCAACTTGGGGCACTCTTCCTCGTGGCTAAAGTTGGCCAATGTCTCCAAACCATAAAACCAGCTGTACAACGGTATTAGCGACACATCCACATACCCAAACCTGTCGCCTCCAAAGTAAGCCTTGTCCCCAAGCTCTCCCTCCAGCACCTTCAAGCCCTCGATGTACTTCTTCTTCGCTGCCTGCTGGGCCTCCCCAGTCGATGCCCGCACGGTTCGCACCTCCGGAATTATCTGCACCGTCATGTCATGTTTCGACGTCGAGTGCACTTAATAAGGAAATGGTTGAAAAGTCGGGCATTGTTGTCTTACCTTATTATCTACATAGTCGGCCCAGAACCTGGCTCGAGCCCGCTCGTGAGGATCGGAAGGCAAGAGAGGGGACTCGGGACCCCAGGTCTCGTCGATATACTGGACGATGATGAGTGACTCGCAAACCGGCTTCCCGTTGTGGACGAGGATGGGGATTTTCTTGTGGACCGGGTTCATCTCCAAGAGCAGGGGGCTCTTGTTCCTGGGATCCACCACCCTCTGGTCAAAGTCAACACCCTTCTCTCTCAGGGCAATACTGGCCCTCTTCCCGAACGGACTCGGCCAGAAGTCCAACAATATCACTTCATCTGCCATTGATGCTCTGGTAATCTGAACTCAAGAAATGCTTCTTCTTTTTTGTGGTGAAATGAGGGCAAGAGCAGGTGCTACCAATGCAGAGCAGAAGAGAACATTGACTGAGGGTTTTCCTTCGAGGAGGGGCTGGAGTAGGGGCGGCTTCGTGCTGTCATTGCTCGCGTCAGTGTCAGGTCCAAATCAAGCCTCCATACGCCGGCCGATGAGGTCATGGCTTAGGTGTAACATGAAGGAGAAATACAATATCTTATTATAAGTTTGACTTTTAGCTGCTTCCTTCTTTCCGGGGGCTTCCAGTTTCTTTCTACATGTTTATTTTATATTTCTCGTTATTTCTGCACTTAGACACAATCATCTCGTCCTCGGCTTACAGCCCAAGCTTTCATCTGTGCATAAAGCCTAGCTTTATGGCTCAAAAGTACACAATTATACAAAATTATGGAATATAATATAAGTCGTTGCCCGACCAGTGGTAATCAACGTGGCATTGCAGGAGTTTTTGGCCAGGGCGATTCTTGACTTTATAAATTAGGGATAATGATTATTGGGACGGGAATGTCTTAGAAAAACCTTACCTTTTATCTCATTTTCAAGTTGGGAAAATGACAAAATTGATTATTAAACTTTAGCTCAATATGCAATGTGATCCATAAACTTTTAATTTAATCAATATGATCCTTGAACTTTACCTCAATCTGGAATTTGGTTCCTAAATTTTTAATTTATTTAATGTGATCGATGAACTTTTGAAACATACTCAACTTAGTTCTTGAACTATAAAAAAAATGTCCAATGATCGTTTTTGAACTTAAATTAATGGAAGGACTATATTGAATATTTTCGTATAGTTCATGGACTTTTTTGAACATGTTTAAAAAATTCAAGGATTATATAAATAACATTAAAAATTGAAGGATTAGATTGTACTATGAACTAAAGTTCAAAAACCACATTGATCAAATTAAAAATTTTAGATCATTTTGTACTTGGGTGAAAGTTTAAGGACCATTTATGTTATTATTCCTTTCAAGTTTATCCATTCTTAACGCAATCTTTTTGTTTTCACTTCAAAAATACTTTGGAGTGAAGCTCCATTCAAATCTCAAACAAAAAGGTAGCTATTTTAGGAAACCATGAATTTGGAACTAGATAAACATCTCATATAAATAAAGAAAATACCAAAAAAGTCCTAACTTATTGCACTTGTATCAATTCATAAATAACTATTTCAATTTAGTTAATTTAGTTACGAGCCTTTCAATAATTTGTCAATTTAGTCAAAAACCTTTCATTTGTACCAATTTAGTTATCAACCTTTTACCGATTAGTCAATTTAGTCTTTTCAATCCATTTCGATCAAAAATTGTTAACGTTGAGGTCTAGTCGATGCTGGTCATCTTACGTGGTATAGCTAGCACTGATGTACATAATTTTAATGTATACATATATACATATATTTTATTTTTTAAAAAGTTTCTTTCCTTTTCTTTCCATCGCTGGCCACACGTTAGGGCCAGTGACCCTCGCCTAGTCTAGATGAGGGTGCCGTTGCCCTCGGTCAATTCGGCAAGGGCCAGCCCTCGCTTGTGACTAGAGACTTCATCGGCCCAAGGTTGGAAAAACGAAAAGAAAAGAAAAACTAATAATAACAAATACAGTAAAGTTTGAAAAAATTAAAAATATTGCAAAAGTTGTTCACATTAGCACCGATGGTGTCATGTAGGACAATATGCATTGACTAAATCTTCGGTGCAATTTCAATTAGACGTCAAAATATTCATAACCAGAATGCAATAAGAATTCACTATATATGCTGAATGCAATAGGAATTTACTAGTGTCGAAAAAAAGTACAAGAAAAGAGAGAAATCTTGGCCCAAACTTCATCTACCATTTCCTGAACTTTTGAACCCAAAGCTACAGCCAACATATGACAAAAATGTGCTGCAAACTATATTATAAGACGATAGATGATACATTATTCCCACTTTTGCCTCGATAGCCGCATTCAATTTTTCCATGCCCAATGTTTCTCTCTCCGAAAATTTGATATCCCAACAAAGCACAAACAAAGCATTTCTCTCTTGACTTATGCCCAAAATACAAATAAAAATTAAATGAAAATCGAATTGGCCTGCTTATTTAGAAAGCCTTTTACTCAATTTGTTCCCTCATGAAACAAAGAATGGATTGTATTATTGACTCGACATGCGATGAATCACCGAAAGAGATACCCCGTTCGGGTTCCTACGAATAAACACTTGACAAGAAAGCAAATTAAGACCTATCATTACACTAGCTTGATGTAAAGAACGTCTTTCTTCAAAGTGAGAGGAGGAGATGGATATTCCACCAGGGTACATTTGTTTTCTCCAAAACATGGTTTGTGTGTAAGTTGCAACCACGTGCATGGCTTGGACAATTCATCTTGATTATGAAGAAGTATGGTTTCTACCAGAATAACTCAGATCATACTCTATTCTTAAAACGACAATAGGAAAGCATCGGTTATCAATGTGGATTACATGATTATCACAAAGGATGGCTTGGAAGAGATTCAAGACTCCTTGAAATGAAGAATCTTGGGGTCTTAATTATTTCTTAGTGATTGAAGTAGCCAAATCCAAAAAAGTGTATTTCTTTGCAAAGGAAATATTTGCTTGACTTATTATCTGAAGTGGGATTGCTAGATTGTAAGCCAGCTGATACTCTAATTGTTCAAACTGACAAGTTTGGAGAGTATCCAGATCATGTGCCAATTAATAAGGAGATGTATCAAAGGTTATTGGATAAGTTGATCTATTTATCCTACACTCGTCCGAATATTGCTTATGACCAGAGCAATTGGCTTATGTATTCACCTAGTGAAAATCATATGGATGCTGTAGTTTAAATGCCTTGTTACTTGAAGTCCATTCCAGGAAAAGGACTTTTGCTCTCAAAGAATAATCATCTTAATAAGAATAGACATAAACTAGGCAGAGAGTGCTTCTGATACGAAATCTATTTAAGGCTACTTCGCCTTCGAAGGAGGCAATCTTGTCACGTGGAGGAGCAAGAAGTAGAAGGTAGTGGCAATATCTAGTGTTGAGACCAAGTCCAAAGGAATGGCCAAAGGACTTTGTGAACTTCTTTTGCTTAAGAGATTACTAACTAAGATTGGTTTTGCTCCCAATTTCGAGATGAGTTTATTTTGTGACAATAAGGCAACCATCAATATTTCTCATAATCTAGCCCGAAATGACCGAACTAAACACATCAAGGTAAATTTCACATTTGATCAAACAAAACCTTGATGCCAAGATAATTCGATCCCCATTCGTTAAATCTAAAAAACAATTAGCAGAGATACTCGCGAAGGCTATCTCTAGCAATATCTTCTACAAGTCACTTGACATGTTATGCATAGTGACATGTATGGACCAACTTGAGGGGGAGAATTGGCGTGAGTTATCAGTAAAGACTAATTGGAGAAATTGTAGGGCTAATTAGTTGCTTAATTTAGAGTGTAATGTCTTTATTTTGAGAATCAACCAATTACAGCTACACATACACACCCCTGTCTATTTATCTATCTATGATTACCTAATAACAATGTCACCATTTAATTGATTAAAACCAGGACTGTGTGATTCACTACCAATATTGACTAGAGCTAATGTTGGGCTATATATCTCAACTGAGAGTAGTTATACAGAATGCAATCGAGTAATAAATCTTTCAATTGGTTCAATCATATCCATAACCTTGGATAAAAAAAAGTTGCAATTAAGTTCTAAATCTTTCAATTGGTTCATTGGAGTTTAGACATTTTATTAAAAAAATGTAATTAAATCCTCAAATTTAAATTATTGCAATTTTACGATGCTACCAAGGAAAAAAAATTTACACGTAGGCAATTTTAGGTACTATTTATTGAAAGGACGTGATTACACTTTTTGAAGAAGGTTTAGGATTTAATTGAACCTACTAAAAAGTTTAAAACTTGAGCGCATTTCGTACACTATAGCTTTCACTGCACTTTTCCGTGAAATAGTTGACTGATCAAAGTACAATGTTTTCTTGCCAAATGTTTACTTATTAGAACAATAACAAACAGCGAAATTGGTTTTGTTGAATGAAGATAAAAAAAAAACCATTGTCAAGATAATGTTAAATATTCTCTTTTGTTTAACACTAAGTGAAGTCGCCAGAGAAATTAGAATGGGAGATAGATGAGTAGATTATAAAAGGAGGAAGAAGTGAGCTTGAGAAAGGATTATTTTTTAGAGAGAAAATTTTGGATGTTTGAGAGAGTTTTGGGAGATTGAAGAAAAATTTGAGAGAAAGAAAATACCAAAAGAGAGAGAATTTTGAAGATGATGGGAGTTTAAAGCTAGGGGTTATCATCACAAATTCCTTCATCGATCAATATAAATCAAGAGTTCATCCTCGTCAACGAGCAAGCAAATTCGAGCTAAGTGTTTTTATTTATTCATTTATTTATGGTTTTACTCGCAAATTAGCACAAATTATATACACTTTCTCCATCTCCCATTTTTCCCACATATTATGTCAGGAGAAGGATATCTCTATGTCAACAGCAAAAATCTCGTAGAGATGCAAAAATCGGCCTAGATAAGCTCCTAAGCTGTCCACCGATTTCTCAACTGATCTGTGACTAAAAGTCCCTCTTAATTCAAAAGAAACTCTCTATATTGGGAACATAGAGAGCGAAAATCAATTATAGAAATCCCTCCCAAAAAAACGGGAGATAAGTACTCTTTCCACTCTTTTGGTTTTAGGTGCAGATTAGCACATATTTTGTATACTGACACTTCACTTTATTTTATGTCAGGAAACCGCAGCTCTATATCAATGGTCAACCCTATGGAAGCACAAAATCGGCTTAGAGGAGTCCTCAAGCGTGCACAAATTTCAAATTGTTGAATCAATTCGTTGTATTTCATTTTAAAGAATTCATACCCCAGAATGGAGAGGACAAAGTCCATCCGCAATTTAAATACCTGCACCATAAATCCCAAAAGGAAGAGCCAAGCCAATACTTAGCCTCCCATTGGAGGTTTTTACTTACAGTAGTTAAATACCTGCAACTTAAATACCTGTACCTTAAATCCCAAAGGGAAGAGCCAAGCCAATGCTTAGCCTCCCATTGGAGGTTTTTACTTACAGTAGTTAAATACCTGCAATTTAAATACCTGTACCTTAAATCTCAAAGGGAAGAGCCAAGCCAATGCTTAGCCTCCCAATGGAGGTTTTTACTTACAGTAGTTTAAATACTTGCAACTTAAATACCTGTACCTTAAATCCCAAAGGGAAGAGCCAAGCCAATGCTAGGCCTCCCATTGGAGGTGTTTATTCACTGGCATGTACTTCCTATAATTTAATTTTTGAATCATTAAACCCAAAAGATAAGTAGGTCGTAATACTGCACAGAAGTCGTTAACACACTCCCTCTTTCGGCTTCAGGGAATCTTTAACACTTAAAAAATATAACAAATAAAAATATATATCATCCATGCATCCTATTTAAAAAGTGAAAACACAAAAGAGAATACCCTACTAGAGCCTTAGAAATAAACCAAGCCTGAGTTGCCGAATTAGGATATCCATAAAATTAAGGTACCGAAAGGGCATTAGTTTTAATTAATTAGTGTAACCAAGTCCTGTCGCGACCCTCTAAAAAATTTTATCTTCAAAAGGGGTTAACGGATTATTAGGTTAATTAGATTTGACTAACCTAACGCAGACCCTCCCAAGCCCTACCGAATCGCAACTTTGGTTTTTGTTTAAATGATTTTGAAATTTGGAGTCGCCACTAATCGTTCTTGATAGGTCGATTAGAAACCTAAATAAATTAGCGGGAGAACTAATTTATTCCTGCGAACCAGAGATTATGAGCTCGGGGACTTGGTTACACTAGTTAATTAAAACTAATGCCCTTTCGGTACCTTAATTTCATGGATATCCTAATTCGGCAACTCAGGCTTGGTTTATTCCTAAGGCTCTAGTAGGGTATTCTCTTTTGTGTTTTCACTTTTTAAATAGGATGCATGGATGGTATATATTTTTATTTGTTATATTTTTTTAAGTGTTAAAGATTCCCTGAAGCCGAAAGAGGGAGTGTGTTAACGACTTCTGTACAGTATTACGACCTACTCATCTTTTGGGTTTGATGATTCAAAAATTAAATTATAGGAAGTACATGACAGTGAATAAATACCTCCAATGGGAGGCCTAGCATTGGCTTATCTCTTCCTTTTGGGATTTAAGGTACAGGTATTTAAGTTGCAGGTATTTAACTACTGTAAGTAAAAACCTCCAATGGGAGGCTAAGCATTGGCTTGGCTCTTCCCTTTGGGATTTAAGGTACGGGTATTTAAGTTGCAGGTATTTAACTACTGTAAGTAAAAACCTCCAATGGGAGGCTAAGCATTGGCTTGGCTCTTCCCTTTGGGATTTAAGGTACGGGTATTTAAGTTGCAGGTATTTAACTACTGTAAGTAAAAACCTCCAATGGGAGGCTAAGCATTGGCTTGGCTCTTCCCTTTGGGATTTAAGGTACGGGTATTTAAGTTGCAGGTATTTAACTACTGTAAGTAAAAACCTCCAATGGGAGGCTAAGCATTGGCTTGGCTCTTCCCTTTGGGATTTAAGGTACAGGTATTTAAGTTGCAGGTATTTAACTACTGTAAGTAAAAACCTCCAATGGGAGGCTAAGCATTGGCTTGGCTCTTCCCTTTGGGATTTATGGTGCAGGTATTTAAATTGCGGATGGACTTTGTCCTCTCCATTCTGGGGTATGAATTCTTTAAAATAAAATACAACGAATTGATTCAACAATTTGAAATTTGTACGCGCTTGAGGGCTCCTCCAAGTCGATTTTGTGCTTCCATAGGGTTGACCATTGATATAGAGCTGCGGCTTCCTGACATAAAATAGAGTGAAGTGTCAGTATACAAAATCTGTGCTAATCTGCACCTGAAACCAGAAGGGTGAAAAGAGCACTTATCTCCCATTTTTTTTGGAGGGGTTTCTATGATTGATTTTCGATCTCTATGTTCCCAGCATAGAGAGTCTCTTTTTGAATTAAGAGGGACTTTTAGTCACAGATCAGCTGAGAAATCGGTGGGCAATTTAGGAGCTTGTCTAGGCCGATTTTGCACCTCTGTGGGATTTGCCGTTGATGAGAAATTTCCATTGTGCCTATCATAATAATATTAGAAAAATAGAGGGATGGAAAGGGTCAGTGTAGAAAATCTGTAGTCATTTAATAATAATAATGACAATAATAATAATAATAATAATAATAGTAACAATGATAACGAATAAATAAACAAAATAAAACAAAATGAAAAGAAGAAAAAAAAAAGGCGCTTAGTGGCGATTGAGAGGAAGATTAGCCCAATGGGCATCAGAGTTTTCTATTCTTCCTTTGTTTCTACTTGATGACTTGGCTTTCTCATAAGGATACTCCAGTGGACTTTGCCGTTGATGTATAACTGTCCTTTGCTCCGTACTCAAGCTCGCACCAATCATGTACATTAGTTATCGGAATATAGCATGGAACAAAGGAACAGAAGAACGGAGTAAAGATTTGTCTTTCACCACATTGAAACACAACCAGAATCAAACCTGAATATTAACAGACCAATCTATCATACGTAATCGGCATCAACACATCCAGTGATTGAATAAGATTCATAGAGCATTCCCTATCCATGTTAATGGGGCATATAATCAAACATCAAGACATAAAAGATCGTGGCAAAGAGTTTCTAATAACTCTCAGCTTCTTCTCTTGAAATTCACGAGCACTTGTTTGGTTCCTTTGCGCTCAAAATTCTATAGCGTATGTTCTCTTTTTTCTTTTCCATCTTCATTTCTTTTCGGGACATGCCAGCTCTAATTTCCAATTACCTCTGAGCGCGTAAGAATCGTACAAGCAGCCTTCTAATCACAAAGATGAATTCCAATTAAATTTGTATGCCTGCCATTTTGACATACAAATGTAAATCCCATATGCGGTTCTCGCAAATCAATGGTGAAGAGCATAACGAGCAGATTCCTCCAGCTTGTATACTTGACACAACGTATCAACCAAGCAAACGGGCTAATGTCGATTAGATTTGAAACCTTTTATTCATGCTAATGTAATTGAGACGTTTCATCATATGAGTAATGAACAACTTGACCTCAGGAATCTAGGTGCAGTTGCGCACATGACGATTTTCTTTTAAACGTAGTCACCTTCAATATTTCATCAATATCTCCTTGCTTAGAGGCGAACTCTATATAAACCGCAACAAAAAAAAATTTTTTGAGTTCAGCCTTCACTTGTAATCGCCTAAAACAAAGCTGGTTCACTTTGATCATGAGAAGGACTATCACAAACAATAAGGACCCGCCCGACCTTAACGATTACATGGAGCGATGCAATATTTAACTATTAAAATACCTGGTGCGGTGAGCATGGACGAGAGATTCTCATCTTGGACCGTCAATAATTGCGGATGTTTAGACTTCAGGTGAGGACGACATCAACACATGGACTTCAGGTAATACTTCTTCGCTGGAACATGGGTCATTGAACTTTCTGGCCAGCAAGATCGTGGAATAATGGCACCGAAATAACCTTCTTCGCATGGTCGATCACATAGAGCACGTGCAGCGATTTTGGGGAGTCCATCTTTCTCCGTCATGCTGCCTGGGTTTCGCAAGTGCAAGGCAAGGGCACGAACGATAAAGGTGACACCAACGAGTGGTGTCGCCTCAAGTGGCTGCTCAGTGTCGATATAAGACTCCACGATAACTCACGAATCACTTACCGACAGGATTGCAAGATCGGGTTGCGTTCGTGCATGTCCTACCCGTGCGATGAGAGTACTAGTCAAAGCGATAAAAGAAGCCACCATTATTGCAAAGGCTTCACCAGCCTTAGATGAAGTCGTCTCCTATTAAAATGGACTTGGAACTCCTATCCATGGAGCAGCGCCTATAGGTCCAGAACGATTATTTTGATCACTTGTTTGCATGGTCTTCATGAGTAGTTTTGGAGCTTAGAGTTGGATTGCGAGGTGGAGAGTAGATGAGGGAAAAGGAGGTTACGGACGTAGCGGAGCTCGTGGAGGGCGAGAAGGTGTTGCAGGCCACCAAGACCCCGGAGCAGAAGGCTGGCGCCAGGTTCTTGAGATTCGTGGGGGATTTTTTTTTTTTTTGCTTTTTTAGTGGGAGCCCGTTTTTTATTCCTCCCCGGTCTCCAAAAGGACCGAATTTTCTCCATTTCTTTTGTGCCTTTTCGCCGAAAGAATCCATTAGCTATTGTCTTCCTTGTCCGTTTCTTTTTCTTTTTTCATAATATTGCAGGTCATTTTTCTTTTCCACTTTCGGTGCGAATTTTTTTTCGTTCCAATTGCTAGCTTCTACCGCACCACCTACTTTCTCACGTAGATTAGTTGACCATGATCCAGTCAAATCCTTCTGGACGAAGAATATTATTATCAAGAAAAAGAATTTCATCCAACTTAAGGTAACCCTGAGGAAGGTAGAACCGTAAGTGGTCAAGCATTGAGATATACTTCAGGTTCTAACACTTGAAATTGGAAGACCCTGATGAAAGTGTGGCCAAATGATCTTCTCCAAAATACCACTCCCTTATCGCAGCTGACTCCGGTTGACGTAGAACTGGGCAATAATATGAGTTAAGCCACTTAAACTTATCGATATTCTCAACATGGATTATTGTTCTTCCAAAGGGATTTTAGTAGAAAACCACATATTCGTTGCTCTTCCCCATCAAAAGTTTTGCCGAGATCATCACAAATTTTCAAGGTTATTTTTTTAGTTTCAGATTCGGATCCCATCGCCAGAGCTCCTTCTTCCCGAGATATCTAGAGGAAACCACGAAACTGACCCAGTGTTAACAAGATCCACATATACTTAAAGGTTTACACGCATTTTTACATGCTAAAATGTAATGGAACCTGTTTTATCTGAGTCCACTTCTAAGGCAACTTCTATATTTCATATAAAGCGCAAAAGCACAAAAGGGAAAAAGTTCCACATTTTCTCGGTTTCGCTCGCCATTGCAACGTCCCTTCTCTCTTAGAACCGACGCCAGTCATTCTCTTCATATATCTAATCTCCTCACAAACTTCTCGATGGACAGCATGCTTGAGAGAAGGCGCTGAACACAGCTCGACTTGTCGTTTATGTTATCCGAATCGCTATGCTGTCAAGCAAACTTGGCGATGCCGGTGGAGTTAAACGAGTCAAAGGCCGTACCAGAGTAAATCCCATCACTCATGATCTCGAGATTTTTGGCATTTGTGAAGTAAATGATTCCCTCCATCCCACTAATCCATCTAACCGACAATGCCCTTTTTTTTAGTCAAATGTCGTGATGTCTCCTTTTTTCACCTAGCTGAACCCCTCAAATCTCTCTTGCTTGCGGATCTCTCTTACTCGTTAGGTAAGCTTCCCGTCAAAAGGTTGAATGGAAAGTCCACAAACGCCAATTCATCATTGTAAAACTGATTTGCGGAAGAAATGCCTGTCCCTTTATTTCCCGCAATACTATCGTCAAGTTTCGGAAGTTAACCTTCAAAAGTATTATCTTCCAAATAAAGAACTTAAAGATTTCTTTTCAAACTGCTTAAGTCTGGCACTTGGTCATGTATACGATTATGTGACAGCGAGAGAACTCTCAGGTTCTCCTAATTACTCAGAGCATCAGGCAAAAACCTGCCACTGTGACTCGATTTGGTTTAACCTCCGACACCAGCATTTCGAAAAAAAAAAACACAAATGATGAATTGAATTTGGATGACCAAACGCAATAACAAAAGATGCACCACCATGCTATGGAAAGATTCGGATTATCAGAGGTCAATTTCACGACTCCAAAAATACGAAAATTGGAAATTATAAAGCTAAAATGAATTTTCTGCAATTTTTTTTTCAATTAACATAAAAATGAGGTTAACAGAGTCATTCCCAATTTCATATTAATTTTTACTGATTTTCTTTGGCCAAAATGAAGAGAGAATTAAATAAATAAAAATAACGACTAAATATTCATATTTTTATGGCCTCAAACGTTATATTTTTATAATATTTTGCTAATTTCTGAAAAATATTAAAAAATATGAAAAATTATTTTTTGTTCAAAAATGGTTACCTAGGATTGACCAAAGCTTCCAAAGTTGATTTTGCAATTTTCTCGTTTTTTTCTTGATTTTTCATGAATTTTTGAAAATAAAAATACTAAAAAATACTGAAAATATGAAAAATCATTTTTTTTTGTCAAAATTGGTTCCCTAAGCTTGGCCAAGGTCCCCAAAGTTGATTTTTTAATTTTATAAATTTTTATAAATTTTCTTTTAATTTTGAAAGAGAACAGATAATTAAAAAACCAGGTGTCAACAAGTCCCCGAGTTCCTAATCTCTGGTTCGCAAGAATAAATTAGTTTTCCCGCTAATTTATTTAGGTTTCTAATCGACCTACCAAGAACGATTAGTGGCGACTCCAAATTTCAAAATCATTTAAACAAAAACCAAAGTTGCGATTCGGTAGGGCTTGGGAGGGTCTGCGTTAGGTTAGTCAAATCTAATTAACCTAATAATCCGTTAACCCCTTTCAAAATTTAAAATTTTTTTAGAGGGTCGCGATAATATGCATTCTTTGTAATTCTAATTCAAGAGAAGAAGGAATATTGCAAACGGTGCTTCCGCCAAGGGATTCCACTAATAGTCAGGACTTGACTATAGCCACATGTTTAATCTAGTTGAAAAACCCGCCACAAAACTTTTTTTTTTTAAGTTTTTGGCAGGCCTTATCAACCGATTGGCTTCTTCTACAGTTGGATGTGAACAGTGGCTCCTTCATGGCGCTCTTATGGAGGAAGTATGCATGCAACGATTGTCAGGTTTTGTCCGTGTCATGTTCTAATCGCGGGTTTTTTTTTCAATTTAGGTTTCAATTTTTTTTTACCAAAATAGGGCAAAAAAAAAACATATTTTCCGGATTGGAGCCCGCGCGGCACTTTAAATGCCGCACGGGCTGATGGACCGTGAGGCCTTTTTTTTTTCTTTTTTTTCAATAATTTGTTAGGCATTTTTAATTATATTTAAAACATTTATATTTATATAAATTATTAAATATAAATTTTTATTTTGAGGTTTATTTTTATAACATAATTATCAATAAATAATTAAAAAAATTTTAATATATATGTAATTAATTTATTTAGTTCATAAAAATGAATAAATAAATATTCATAAGATTTATTTTTATTTATATAACGTTGTAAATATAAATAATTAAATTATCAAGATAAATTTATATATAATTTTTATTAATTATTTACATACTAAATTAATTAATTACATACATATTAATAAAATTGATAATTATTTTATAAAAAAAAGCTTTGAAAGGAAAAAAAATATTATAAATATAGACATAAAAAATTAAATATTTATATCAATATAAAATTATAAAAAAATATTTAAAATAAAAAATAAGAAATTAAAAAAATAAAATTACCATTTAATGTAATTTATTTAGTATGTAAATAAATAATTAATTTTTTAAGATAAATTGTTTTATATAAATTTGTATATAAATTAATTTTAATTAATTATTGATAATTATGTTATAAAAATAAGCTGGAAAGGGAAACAAATAATATTAGAAATATAGATATAAAAAAATAAATATTTATATAATTATAAAATTATAAAACTAAGTAAAAAATACGAAATTAAAAAAATTCCAATTAATATAATTTATTTAGTATGCAAACAATAATTAATTTATGAAGATAAATTTTTTATATAAATTTTTATTAATTATTCACATACTAAATAAATTAATTCCACAAGGCCAGTGCAGTAGCTTTTTTTTTTTTCATTTCGTACTCATTTACGTATTTTTATAATTTTATAATTATATAACGTTGTAAATATAATTTTTTTCCTTTTGAAACTTATTTATAACATAATTATTAATTAATTCAAAAAATATTAATATGTAAGTAATTAATTTATTTAGTATGCAAATAATTAATAAAAATTTATACAAAAAATTTATCTTAATAAATTAAGAAATTATTTAAAAAATAAATAAATTATATTAATTGAAAATTTCATGAAATTAAATTAATTATTTTTATTCTCAAATATATATAAATATAAATAAATTATTTCAATATTTATTTATTCATTATTTACATACTAAATAAATTAATTATCTTTTTTAATTTCATTTTTAACATATTTTTATAATTTTATATTTATATAACTTTGTAATATAATTTTTTTTCTTTTAAAGCTTATTTTTATAACATAATTATCAATAATTAATTACAAATTTTATTAATATGTATGTAATTAAATTATTTAGTATGCAAATAATTAATAAAAAATTTATATAAAACTAATTATTTGTTTAAATACTCAATAATTTATTTTAATTAAAAATTTTATTTTTTGAAAAATGCTTTTCAAATTTTTGATTTTTTGTGAAACAAACACACCCCAACTGAACACATAAATATCTTGTGTTTTTTATTATTCCTCATTTATTTTGTTGGTGATTTTTTAATTACAAGATCCTTTTCGGCTATGTTTTTTTTTTCTCTTTTTTCATTTTTAGAGTCATGTCATCCTCCTCTATTTTTCGAAATTGCATTCCAGTCTGAAAAGTTTGAGAAATCATCAAAATTCGCGAAAGAGAACCAAAAGGCAATTTGGAATTTTGCAAATTAGTCCCAAAAACACTTGAAATGCAATTAAAAAATTTTCAAGGGCTAAATAGAAAATTAAGGCACGTCAACCTCTAGTTTTTGACCTGCTGAATCCATTGGCAGCGTTAATTTTTGTGAAAAAGGTCATTTAAAGTCTGAATTTTGCAAATGGGGTACTCAACTTAAAATTAAAAATTAGGGCTTTCATGTAAATTCTCAGGATTTTTTTTTTGGCAAAAATTCATTGTTTGACACATTTCATGCCCTAGAAGTCAATTTTTGCGAGTTAATTGGACCAATTTGGAATTTTTGAGGTCAAATTCGTATTTTCCCCTTTACCAGGTCTATTGGGTCAAACCAGGCCCGACCCAAGACCCAGTTGATCATCTTCTTCCCTAATTCACCTCTCCTGCAGGTCCTGGCAACCAAGATTGAATGGTTGATTTCAAAGGCCAATTGGCCATGATTCGCGAAGCTGTGGCCTACAAATTGAAGCCCTCAAGTTCTTGTTTCAATAAATCCAAGTTTCGCGACCAACGGTGGCCGAAGTCGATCTGGGGAGCTAGGTCATCCCTATGTCTGCGAAAGTCAACTGAAAGCTTAACCCAGCTTAGATCAACATCTATTCGCGCGTGTCGGAGGCCTTAACAGAGTTGGACGGAATCTTGATACGCTCCGACACCGTTTGAGCCTAAAATCATGTGGGGGCACGTGCCACTGTGGATCAGCGAAACCACTCCCGCAGGAAATTTCTCAAGCAAAGGGGTATTTAACAAACCAGAAGGTTATCAGTTAAGGAATTCTTGCTCGGGTGTTCATTCTGGTAAAGGGAGGCTAACAGAATGAAGAGAGGAGGCTAGAGAGGAGAGGGAACCTCTCAAGTTCACCATAATCAGAGCTTTGAAGCTACGACTGTGGGAGTTCAAAAAGTGAAATCCAAAACGAATCCAGAGCTGAAATCGCTTCAGGAAACTTCATATAGTCTCTAGGAAGCCGTCGCACCAGCTCGAGAAGCCTCTGGATTGCTAGAGAGGTGAGTTCGATCTTCGAGCTTCTTGCTACGCATCTATGGCCAATCATTTTTCTGTTGTCCATTTCTCGAATTTTTGTGTGCATTTTGCTTCTTGAGCATAGCTTAACTCTATCACATGCCTTTCTGCACTCGATTTTGCATAAATTTATCGAGTCAAACCTCTAAACTTCGCAAATATGTCACGACTACGTCAGAGACATGCGGCAATCTAGAGCTTGATCAGAGTCTTGAGTAAGTGTCCCTATCTCTTTGTGATGCTCCCTGGCGATTTAATCGAATAGTTATGCTCTGCTTTGGGTGATTGAACCGCCATTGTTGATGCCTGTTCGAGCTTCATTGCTGCGAATCCTGTTGGTGATTAGGGCTAGATTTTGAGTATGTTGTAGAAAATGCTTAGACAAATCGATTGAGACTGTTCTCGTCTTGTTTGGTTATGGTTTTACCATTAGATCACCGGCGGTGAGTCTAGGCCATTCATCTGGTGTTAGCTCAAGGAAGAAGACGATGTATAGTCAACATGTTGACTCAGTCAAAAATCCGACGTGGCACTAACGTGGCAAGTACTCAAATGCCACATCGGTATTCTGACTTGGTCAAAGGCCGACGTGGGTGCTTCATCAACACGACCGTTATAATATGTAAAAATATATAATAATAATAATATGGGGTGGATAATAAGAGTGGATCGGACGGTTGAGATAGGGTTTGGAGTTAGATCCAAACCGTCGATTTTAACATTTGGGATAGACGGTCCAGATTTGATAACGGGTTGTTCCGACGGTTAGTTTTGGTCTTTCAATATGAAGGTTGTGGCATAGCCACATGGGGGACCAAGCCATCCAATTACGCAGTTTAATGAAAATTCTCAGAATAGATTTAAAAAATTAGAAAAAATAGAAAAGCCAATAAAAATCAATATTACGTCGCTTTTGCGTTAGGTTTAGGGTAGTGGACCTTCGGCTGGGTCTAGGTAGTGGGCCAGGTCAATCTGACCCAGTCGATATAATAAATAATAAATAATAAAATAATGATAAAAAAAACTCAGAAACCGTGAAAATTAGAAAAATCAAACTGAGTGGGTTTGGGCTAGATTCTCGGTTCATGGACCAGGTCAACCCGACTCGATCTTTAAAATAAATAAAAATATATTTAAATATGAAAATATAAAAATAAAGATAAAAATAAAAAAAAATATAGGAAAAAATCATAAAAAAAATTATAAAAATAAAAAAATTAGAAAATGTAGAAAATGTCCAAAAATAAGGAAAATTCTAAAAAATAAAAAATTCTGAAAATGTCCAAAAATAGGAAAAATTCTTAGAAAGTCTAAAAAATACTAAAAATTCCAAAAAAAAATTAGAAAAGCTTAGAAAAATTCTCAAAAAATTATGAAAATTAGGAAAAAATTACATTCAACTGGTTTGACCTATTTTTACATTTTTGATATCTGAAACCCTGAAAAATTATTATTTTGCCCCTCTAGTCAATCTGACCCAAACCCTTTCAAATCATCCATGAATTTAATTGGCGTATTTCCTAAGTGTCTAGGACTCCTGAGGCCCGTTTTGACTTGATTTGACATGATTTCTCCACGTTTTTGATTCCTTGACTGCGCATTTACTTTATTAACTGTGATTGATAGGATAGGAAAATCTTGTCTGCATTCAAATCTTTTAGGAATTACCATACCCAAAAAGCATCTACATGAATTTCCAAGGATAGAAAATCACTAACTAGGTACCGAAAGGACGTCAATAGCAATATTGGCGTAACTAAGTCCCCGAACTCAAAATCTCTGGTTTCTGCAAAATCGAACGGTCTCTCCCAATTGCTCGATAGGGTATCCAGTAATACCCTTCAAAAATGATTGGTAGCAACTCCGATAGCATGCACACTGATGCACATATCATCGACCACACTAAGGTCGAACCTAGATAAACCCGTCATGATTTGGTATAGGTCTGGGAGGGCCCAAGCGAAGCCTTAATCTAAATAGTGGGCGTGGTAATCCATTAGCACGCCCCCCCTTCTCCAAGGGTCGGGTCGCAACAATCACTCATAAAAATGAATGAATGCAAAAAAATTTCATCAACCATTATAATAGTTAAGCATAAATTATTGTTGATAATCAAAATATTTCGGTTGACTAGCGTTTAATTTTTGGAAAATGTATTCTAAATCTTTGATTTTTCATGAAGCAAACACACCACAAGTGTCACGCCCCGGATCCGCCTTGGGCACGCGGCATCCCGTTCGTACTTCAACCCTCGCTCGCCTGGTCCTCTGATACGATGTCCCAGGATAATCTCATCGCGACCAGACAGTGAATAACACGAAACTCGATCTGCGGAAGCGGCCTCCGACTTTACAATCATGCATGCACATACAGTGGGGGTAGTGAACAGCAGAAGGAAAAACACGAATAACAAACAAAACCATATATATACATATACCCACGGAGCGTTAGATACAACTGTCAAAAGAAGCGACTACAAGTCTTCCCCAAAATTCTACGCTCACCTAAACCCGCATAGATCCCAACCCTAAGCTCCAGTCTCAGTCACTCCTCGGGATCCTCTGGCTCCTCCGGATCCTCCTCAGGCTCCTCGGGGTCCTCCTCTGGATCGTACTCCTTCTCAGGGTAGAGCTCATCGTCTGGGTCGGGAGCCATGGGATCGTCATCCTGATGTGCATCTACAACTATCTGCCCTGGTGAAGGTAGCTCCTGTAGCGGGTCCGGGTCTACAACCTCTCCCGGGTAGGTGACTGGACGTAGGAGTCCTGGGTCGTCATCCTCTGGAATCGGGACGTCGAAATCAAGGACGGGTCCCATCATGCCAAAATCTCCCTCGACTCTCCATGCCTCAAATCGGTAGGGAACGAACTGGGGTCTGCCCACGTCCACCGTGATGGTAGTCAGGTGTCGGTGCCACAGTCGGCCGTCATCGTCCACATGGTGGGTAACCTCCACAAAAACATCTACTGGGAGTCCAAAAAGTGTCGGGGGCGGTGCAGCCATCACTTGGGTCTGGGGTCTGAAATGTTGGCAAACCACGCCAGTGAGTCGGAGACTCAGCAAGCTCACCACTAATCCTAGCGTAGGATAGAGCATACTCAGTGGATTCGGTCCTAACCGGGAGTCTAGGGTTTCTGGTCACCTCACATGGGTCTCACTCTTGTGCACGTAGGGTAATGAACCATAGGACTAAAAACCAAGCAATAGCAGTTATAAACTTGCGGTATAATAGAATAAAACACAGGGAGTAGGAAATCAACAATCAATAGTCACAACAGAATGCCACATCAAATGCTCGGTCAGTCGGCCTCATGGAAATCTCAGATCAAATCTGCCCGCGTCTCAAACGCATCAGGCCAGTACTGCAACCCGCGTGTGGTACGCCTCAGGTTGGCACTCTCAAATTCATCTCTCGAATGATACCGGCTCAATGCACAAACCAACCAGTACAGAAACCTTGCCACAGTACACCAATCAAGGAAAACTAGACAATTGATAAATGCCACGTGCGTACGATACAACCAGGCAGTCAAGGACCCAGATAGTTCAGTCACATCCCTCAAATCATGTGGCCCATTAGGTTTTCAAGGATAAGCCCATTCTTAGATGAATTCAAATCAGAGCCGAAGCCCCATTTAAAATTTATCAACTTAACCCATGTCCAAGAATGCTTTCGGTCCATTACTCTTCTTCGGCCCATTATAGAATATTTATAAGTCTTCGGATGGGCCGGGATTACAATATAAATAGGCCCAAGAATATTTTAAATTCGTACAAGGCCCAAGCCCATTATACAAGATAGGTTTAGAAAGTCCATTTTAATCCATTTAGGCCCAATTTGATAACCCAAGCCCATACACCTCATTGGACCTCACATTTTAATGCTCAAGATCATTATTTAGGCCCAATAAACTTCATTTTCGTTCATTAGAGGCCCACCAATTGAATTAGGCCCAATTTGTCATATTTTAGCCCAATTATAAGAAATAAAAGTCTCCTAGCCCATTAGTATCATTTGGCCCACCTTTTACTCACACAAGCCCGCCAATTACAACCTTAAATGAACATTTTTAGGCCCAATTATAAGCTGAATTTCGTCCATGTGGAGGCCCATTAATCCAACTTGAACCCATTAGCACATTTTAGGTTATTTTAGCTTAAATTTGAGCCCCTAAGCCCATTAACCTCACGTGGCCCACTCCTCACGCGCCCAAATCCAATATTGCAGCCCAATAACAATGTTTTCCAACCCAAATCAGATTATCAAGCCCATCGTGCAGCCCAAAAATTCTAATTTCCTAAACCGGTCTAATTAGCTTAACACTAATTAGGCAATTTACTTCTTAATTCACCCACTTAGCATACAAACCAGCAAACCACATGAGCATACCATAGTCCTAGGCTACTATTAGTGGATTGGCTTACCACAAATGGCTCGGGGTCGACGACGAACGACGAGGGGTCACCGGGCGGCCGAATGGGCTCACGGCGAGGAGGAGAGGAGGCCAGCGTTGAGGGCTGGACCAGAATGAAAAACATGCTAAGAATCAATATTTGAACCTAGAAATGAGTCCTAGAGGTCGCTGGAAACAAGATATATCAACATGAGCTCAATCTCAAATTCGGGTGTCAGAAAACTGGTTCGTCGACTGATAGGAAAACGGACATTTGAAGGGCCAAACGACCTCCGATCGAAGCGATTCAAGTTGGGTTGGATTCAGAAGACATTAAACTATAACATATCCAAAAATCATGAGAATCCGACTTACCAATCTCCGTCGGCGGCCGGTTGAAGTTGTCTGCAGAATTCCAGGCGTGAGTAGAGAGAGGGAGGAAAATGAGAGAGAGAAAGTGAGCTGGTGAGAGAGAGATGGGGGTGTGGCCAGCGGAAAAATGAGAGAATGAGGGAGGAGAGAGAAAGGTTTATCAAATTTTCAAGAATTAAAAAAAAATATTTAAATAAAGGGGATTAGGTGGAATAGTATATGAGACATTTGATGTGACATTTGGTCTTGGATAAGCTTTGACCATCTTGGAACTTGAACCATGATTGACTGATGTGACAACTGATTTGACTTGTCTCGATTTGCGTGCCAAATGCACCGATCGGATCTTGAGCGCGAACGAAATTCGGACTGGATTTGGTTTCGATCTGCCGAATTCACTCTCAAAAATCCTAATTCATCTATTTCTATGGACTGAGCATTTACCGGGGGCATTTCGGTAATTTTCCAATCACGTCTTGCTTCGCGACGTACACCGGCTGTCTGCCCTTCGGGCGACGCCTCTGAAACCGATTCCATTTCCTCATTGTGTTTATCTTTCTAATTCGATTATCCGATGTCGGATTTCATTTTGTGGTCAATTTCATTAAATACCGACTCTGTCTCAGTCTCAGACCAACGGGCGGCTGTTTGGGAAATTTTCCCAGGTAGCCTTCCCCTTTCGGTTAGTCGTCCCAGGGTAGCTAATCCTGAGTGAGCGTCGATCAGAGGGTAACAATGAAGTGTTTCCATTCATTTAGAAATTCCGATAAATGGGTCGAATTTTCAGACTGTCACAATTCTTCCCTCCTTATAAAAATTTCGTCCTCGAAATTTACAGACCAAAACTTCATACAACCGAAGCAAAATTACACTGACTACTCAAACAGATACGAGTACTTCTTCTTCATCTCATCTTCACTTTCCCATGTAGCTCCCTCGGTTCCATGGTATTCCCAGATGACCTTAACCAACGGTATCGTCTTATTCCTCAGCACCTGCTCCTTTCGATCCTCAATTCTGACTGGCCTCTCCACGTACGAGACTCGATCATCCACTTCAATGACTTCATGATCGAGTATATGGCCAGGATCCGGCTCGTACTTCCTCAACATCGATACATGAAACACATTGTGAATCTGCGACAGGTTTGGTGGCAGTGCTAGACGATAAGCCAGTGTCCCGATCTTTTCCAAAATCTCGAATGGCCCTACAAATCTTGGACTCAGCTTCCCTTTCTTGCCAAACCGAGACAATCCTCTCACCGGCGACACCTTTAGAAATACATGGTCTCCAACTTGAAACTCCAACGGCTTACGTCGCTTATCAGCATAGCTTTTCTGCCTGCTCTGGGCTGTTCTCAGCCTATCCCTGATTACTTTGACAGCCTCCACTGACTGCTGAACCAATTCGGGTCCTGTAATGCTCTTCTCACCAACTTCGTCCCAACAAATCGGTGTCCGACAAGCTCTGCCATACAGTGCCTCAAAAGGTGCCATTCTAATACTCTGCTGATAACTATTGTTGTAGGCGAATTCCACTAAGTGTAGTTGCTCTTCCCAACCACCTTTGAAGTCTATTACACACGCTCTCAGCATGTCCTCCAGGGTCTGTATGGTCCTTTCCGACTGACCATCTGTCTGAGGGTGGTAGGCTGTACTGAATCTCAACTCTGTTCCCAAGGCACCCTGCAGACTCTTCCAAAAGGTAGCAGTAAAGCGAGGGTCACGATCGGACACAATACTTACAGGCACCCCATGCAGTCTCACAATCAATCTTACGTACAGCTCAGCCAGCTTCTCCAATGTAGAATCCTTTCGTACTGCGATGAAGTGTGCAGACTTAGTCAATCTATCAACTATAACCCAGATCGAGTCATTCCCTCTCTGACTTCTTGGTAACCCTGTCACGAAATCCATAGTGACGTGCTCCCATTTCCATTCTGGAATTTCCAAAGGTTGTAACAGTCCTCCAGGCTTGCAATGCTGCGCCTTCACTTGCTGACACGTCAAGCACTTGGCCACGTGTTTTGCCACATCTACCTTCATCCCATTCCACCAGTAGTGTTGGCGCAGATTCTGGTACATTTTCGTACTTCCAGGGTGAATACTATAGTTGCTCCTGTGAGCCTCAGACAGAATCTTTTCCTTCAGTTCCTCATCATTCGGTACACACAATCGTCCTCTAAACTTCAGTACTCCCTCTTCAGTTACTTGGAACTCTGGTTTCCTCTCATCCGCCCTCATTTCTACAATCTTCTGAATGTCGGGATCCGTAGGTTGTAACTCTTTGATCCTTAACTGAATTTCTGGTTCGATTCGTAGAGTAGCCATCAAGCTCGAGAGGGTTCCGACCTCAATCTTAAATTCTGAGTCTCTGATCCTTTCCAATAGTGTCCACTCCTTAACCATCATGTGCGCAATGCTCGACTTCCGACTCAGAGCATCTGCCACCTTATTCGCTTTTCCTGGGTGGTACAGAATATCACAGTCGTAGTCCTTCAGCAGCTCCATCCATCGACGCTGCCTCATGTTCAGTTCTTTTTGCGAGAACAAGTATTTCAAACTCTGATGATCAGTATAGATCTGAAATTTCTCTCCCACCAAATAGTGCCTCCAAATCTTCAGTGCGAATACTATTGCAGCTAACTCCAAGTCGTGTGTCGGGTAATTCATTTCATGTGGCCTCAGCTGTCGAGATGCATAAGCTACTACTCGTCCATGCTGCATCAAGACACATCCCAGTCCTCTTAGCGACGCATCACTGTAAATCTCAAATCCTCCAGGTCCAGATGGGATTGTTAACACTGGTGCGGAAGTCAATCGATCCTTCAACTCCTGAAAACTCTCTTCGCACTTCGCAGTCCATTCAAACTTCGTTTCCTTCTTTAATAAATGAGTCAGAGGAGATGCTATCACCGAGAACTTCTCCACAAAGCGTCTGTAATACCCAGCTAGTCCAAGGAAACTTCGCACTTCAGTCACTGTCATGGGCCTCGGCCACTTCTCTACTGCCTCAATCTTAGCTGGATCCATTGATATCCCTTCTCCAGACACTATATGTCCAAGGAACGCCACTCTATTCAGCCAGAACTCACATTTACTGAACTTAGCATACAGCGAATGTTCTCTTAACGTTTGCAGGACAGTCCTCAAATGTCGTTCATGGTCCTCAGAGCTCTTCGAGTACACTAAGATGTCGTCAATGAAGACTATCACGAACTGATCCAGAAATTTCTTGAATACTCGGTTCATCATATCCATAAATGCGGCTGGGGCATTTGTCAATCCAAATGGCATAACCATGAACTCGTAATGCCCATATCTTGTCCTGAAAGCAGTCTTCGGGATGTCCTCCTTCTTAATCCTCAACTGGTGGTAGCCCGTTCTTAGGTCTATCTTGGAGAACATACACGCTCCCTGGTGCTGGTCAAACAGATCATCAATCCTCGGCAGCGGGTACTTGTTCTTAATCGTTACTTGATTCAGCTGCCTATAATCGATACACAACCTTAAGGATCCATCCTTTTTCTTGACAAACAGTACCGGAGCTCCCCATGGCGAAGCACTGGGGCGGATAAATCCTTTATCCAGTAGCTCCTGCATCTGCACCTTCAACTCCTTCAATTCTGACAATGACATCCTATACGGTGCTTTCGATATCGGCTCGGTTCTAGGTGCCAACTCAATTACAAATTCCACCTCACGCTCTGGTGGCAAGCCAGGCAACTCTTGAGGGAATACATCCGGGTAATCTCTTACTACGGGTACCTCCTCCAACTTTACTTCCTGAACGGACGAATCCGTCACTGATGCCAAGAATCCAGGACAACCTTCGTCCATTAACTTGGTCGCTTCCTGCGATGAAATCCAAGGAATAGAGGTTCCTCCTCGGTTTCCTATAAATTCATACTCAGAGTGGCCCATTGGGTTAAGTCGTATCACGCTCCGACTACAGTCAATGACTGCCCCACGTCTAACTAACCAATCCATGCCAACGATTACATCAAAGTCAAACATGGGCAGGACGGCTAAATCAATCTCTTCTACTCTATCGCCCAAGGCTAACTCACACCCCTTACACCCTAATGCAATAATTACTCTATCCTTCAACGGGGTGGTAACATGCAGAATAACATCCAACGGTCTAACATCTAGCCCAGATAACTCAGCAAATCTTTCAGAAACAAATGAATGCGATGCACCTGGATCGAACAAGGCATAAGCGGTATGACCACAGAGAGAGACAGTACCTGTGATCACCCCTGGCGCATTCTCAGCTTCCTTTCGCGCCACTGCATAGACTCGTCCTTGAACTGGTGGACGGCTCAGGTTCCCTTGAGGAGCAGCTACAGCTTGAGGTTGTTGCGGCTGGAACGGTGGTCTCGGGCCCCTCATTGGGCAGTTCCTCAGTTGATGCCCCATTTGTCCACACCCAAAGCATCCTCCAGTTTTCTTCGGGCAGGGGTTATTCCCGTGTCTTCTGCCACAGTCACGACAGTTCTGATTTCCAGAGAATGGTGGCTTTCCCAAGGTCCTTCTAGCTGGCGGAACGAACTTTTGATTGTCTCTCATCGGCCCCTTGCCGAAGTCTCTGAAGTTTCTCCCTGGCATAAACCGCGATCCAGAGGCGGTAGCCTTCTCTTGCAAGTCTCGCTCTATCGCCAGGGCTCTTTCATACATCTCGTTATAGTCCCTTAGCCCAGTAGCAATCAACATACTCTTCAGTTCGGGTCTCAACCCTTCTCTGAATCTCCTGGCCTTGTCCCAAGGGTCCTCTATCAGCCTTCGAGCAAACTTGGACAGCCTTGCAAATTCGCCCTCGTACTGATCCACAGTCATCTGTCCTTGACGCAGCCTTATGAATTCTTCCATTTTCCTTTCCTGAGCAGCTTCAGAAAAGTATTTCTCATTGAATACTGTACAGAAGGCATTCCAATTTGGCCTTACTCCTTCTGGGAAGACTCGTCCCTGAACAGCCTTCCACCAGTCATCGGCTGTACTCTGGAGCTGATAGGTTGCCAATGAGACCTTTTCCTCATCGGTGCACCCCAGCACAGCAAAAGCCTTTTCTAACTGCTCAATCCAACCGGCAGCTGCCTCAGGTCCTCCTCTGCCATCAAACTTGGGTGGCTGCAGCTTCAAGAATTGCTCTACAATATGATGGGTTTGACGTCCTCCGTTTCCTTGCCCATTACCTCCATTGGCAGCGGCCACAGCGGCCTCAGCTGCATGGGCTTCAGCGGCAGCTCTTTCTGCAGCCTGCCTACCCATTAGATTACTGACCTCCGCCAGGACCCTCATCATTTCCTCAATTCTAGGGTCGCCCCCACGCGTTCTAGGTGCTGGAGCCCCCGAGCTTGACGCAGCTACACTCGGTCTTCTGCCCCTATTGCTCATCCTTGCTATCACTCACACCTAAACCAAGCGAAATCCCCATTCAGGAATTCGGAACTCTAAACTACCAACCAAGCTGTCGTCTGCTATCGCGTCTACTGACATGAATATGCATGTAAAATTCGCTGCAGCTTTAATGCAATTGGACCTGGTCGACACCTAGACTCAACCCTGTCAATGTATAACCTAGGCCACTCTGTTCACCACCTCAACTAGAAGCCTGCCGGAAGCCGCTCCTTGAACGGGTCTCTGCCCCGGCGACCACTCCCCGCCCTCATCATTTCTTGGTGCGAACAGTTGTCCTAAATTATTCATCACCAAAGAGAGTCCCGTTCCACGTGTCCCATACCACACTTCATTACAGTTTGTAGATGCCCCGTCAGACCTGTCCCATACCAGGCTGACGGTTACCCAGTCCAATAAATCGTGATGCATGCATTTTCCAAATTTGACTTTCTATTTCAAATCGATTTCATTTTCTAAACCATTTTGCTTTTAATGCAGAAATCCGTGCAATGTATGATGGTCAAGCAGCGCGCGACAGCCGACTAGGTATACAAACACAAGCGGCATTAACTAGCAGCCAGCCAATCAACAAACAGCACTCAAGCGCCCTGCTCACGGGGCTATGCTTTAGAACCTTACCTCAGGTCCTGACGCACCTGCAACTTAGTTCATAACCACTATTACCTCAGCCTATTCTAGGCAACCAATTGAACTAAGCAATCACATGCGCCAATCAATTCATGCATTCTACCCTTCCTAGTCTTAGGTCTAGGGTCTGTCTATCTAACTACCCCAAATCATCAGCCTTATCACTCCAAATCCTCGAACGGTCTCGTATCGAGCTGACCTTGCTCTGATACCACTTCGAACGGGGATGTCACGCCCCGGATCCGCCTTGGGCACGCGGCATCCCGTTCGTACTTCAACCCTCGCTCGCCTGGTCCTCTGATACGATGTCCCAGGATAATCTCATCGCGACCAGACAGTGAATAACACGAAACTCGATCTGCGGAAGCGGCCTCCGACTTTACAATCATGCATGCACATACAGTGGGGGTAGTGAACAGCAGAAGGAAAAACACGAATAACAAACAAAACCATATATATACATATACCCACGGAGCGTTAGATACAACTGTCAAAAGAAGCGACTACAAGTCTTCCCCAAAATTCTACGCTCACCTAAACCCGCATAGATCCCAACCCTAAGCTCCAGTCTCAGTCACTCCTCGGGATCCTCTGGCTCCTCCGGATCCTCCTCAGGCTCCTCGGGGTCCTCCTCTGGATCGTACTCCTTCTCAGGGTAGAGCTCATCGTCTGGGTCGGGGGCCATGGGATCGTCATCCTGATGTGCATCTACAACTATCTGCCCTGGTGAAGGTAGCTCCTGTAGCGGGTCCGGGTCTACAACCTCTCCCGGGTAGGTGACTGGACGTAGGAGTCCTGGGTCGTCATCCTCTGGAATCGGGACGTCGAAATCAAGGACGGGTCCCATCATGCCAAAATCTCCCTCGACTCTCCATGCCTCAAATCGGTAGGGAACGAACTGGGGTCTGCCCACGTCCACCGTGATGGTAGTCAGGTGTCGGTGCCACAGTCGGCCGTCATCGTCCACATGGTGGGTAACCTCCACAAAAACATCTACTGGGAGTCCAAAAAGTGTCGGGGGCGGTGCAGCCATCACTTGGGTCTGGGGTCTGAAATGTTGGCAAACCACGCCAGTGAGTCGGAGACTCAGCAAGCTCACCACTAATCCTAGCGTAGGATAGAGCATACTCAGTGGATTCGGTCCTAACCGGGAGTCTAGGGTTTCTGGTCACCTCACATGGGTCTCACTCTTGTGCACGTAGGGTAATGAACCATAGGACTAAAAACCAAGCAATAGCAGTTATAAACTTGCGGTATAATAGAATAAAACACAGGGAGTAGGAAATCAACAATCAATAGTCACAACAGAATGCCACATCAAATGCTCGGTCAGTCGGCCTCATGGAAATCTCAGATCAAATCTGCCCGCGTCTCAAACGCATCAGGCCAGTACTGCAACCCGCGTGTGGTACGCCTCAGGTTGGCACTCTCAAATTCATCTCTCGAATGATACCGGCTCAATGCACAAACCAACCAGTACAGAAACCTTGCCACAGTACACCAATCAAGGAAAACTAGACAATTGATAAATGCCACGTGCGTACGATACAACCAGGCAGTCAAGGACCCAGATAGTTCAGTCACATCCCTCAAATCATGTGGCCCATTAGGTTTTCAAGGATAAGCCCATTCTTAGATGAATTCAAATCAGAGCCGAAGCCCCATTTAAAATTTATCAACTTAACCCATGTCCAAGAATGCTTTCGGTCCATTACTCTTCTTCGGCCCATTATAGAATATTTATAAGTCTTCGGATGGGCCGGGATTACAATATAAATAGGCCCAAGAATATTTTAAATTCGTACAAGGCCCAAGCCCATTATACAAGATAGGTTTAGAAAGTCCATTTTAATCCATTTAGGCCCAATTTGATAACCCAAGCCCATACACCTCATTGGACCTCACATTTTAATGCTCAAGATCATTATTTAGGCCCAATAAACTTCATTTTCGTTCATTAGAGGCCCACCAATTGAATTAGGCCCAATTTGTCATATTTTAGCCCAATTATAAGAAATAAAAGTCTCCTAGCCCATTAGTATCATTTGGCCCACCTTTTACTCACACAAGCCCGCCAATTACAACCTTAAATGAACATTTTTAGGCCCAATTATAAGCTGAATTTCGTCCATGTGGAGGCCCATTAATCCAACTTGAACCCATTAGCACATTTTAGGTTATTTTAGCTTAAATTTGAGCCCCTAAGCCCATTAACCTCACGTGGCCCACTCCTCACGCGCCCAAATCCAATATTGCAGCCCAATAACAATGTTTTCCAACCCAAATCAGATTATCAAGCCCATCGTGCAGCCCAAAAATTCTAATTTCCTAAACCGGTCTAATTAGCTTAACACTAATTAGGCAATTTACTTCTTAATTCACCCACTTAGCATACAAACCAGCAAACCACATGAGCATACCATAGTCCTAGGCTACTATTAGTGGATTGGCTTACCACAAATGGCTCGGGGTCGACGACGAACGACGAGGGGTCACCGGGCGGCCGAATGGGCTCACGGCGAGGAGGAGAGGAGGCCAGCGTTGAGGGCTGGACCAGAATGAAAAACATGCTAAGAATCAATATTTGAACCTAGAAATGAGTCCTAGAGGTCGCTGGAAACAAGATATATCAACATGAGCTCAATCTCAAATTCGGGTGTCAGAAAACTGGTTCGTCGACTGATAGGAAAACGGACATTTGAAGGGCCAAACGACCTCCGATCGAAGCGATTCAAGTTGGGTTGGATTCAGAAGACATTAAACTATAACATATCCAAAAATCATGAGAATCCGACTTACCAATCTCCGTCGGCGGCCGGTTGAAGTTGTCTGCAGAATTCCAGGCGTGAGTAGAGAGAGGGAGGAAAATGAGAGAGAGAAAGTGAGCTGGTGAGAGAGAGATGGGGGTGTGGCCAGCGGAAAAATGAGAGAATGAGGGAGGAGAGAGAAAGGTTTATCAAATTTTCAAGAATTAAAAAAAAATATTTAAATAAAGGGGATTAGGTGGAATAGTATATGAGACATTTGATGTGACATTTGGTCTTGGATAAGCTTTGACCATCTTGGAACTTGAACCATGATTGACTGATGTGACAACTGATTTGACTTGTCTCGATTTGCGTGCCAAATGCACCGATCGGATCTTGAGCGCGAACGAAATTCGGACTGGATTTGGTTTCGATCTGCCGAATTCACTCTCAAAAATCCTAATTCATCTATTTCTATGGACTGAGCATTTACCGGGGGCATTTCGGTAATTTTCCAATCACGTCTTGCTTCGCGACGTACACCGGCTGTCTGCCCTTCGGGCGACGCCTCTGAAACCGATTCCATTTCCTCATTGTGTTTATCTTTCTAATTCGATTATCCGATGTCGGATTTCATTTTGTGGTCAATTTCATTAAATACCGACTCTGTCTCAGTCTCAGACCAACGGGCGGCTGTTTGGGAAATTTTCCCAGGTAGCCTTCCCCTTTCGGTTAGTCGTCCCAGGGTAGCTAATCCTGAGTGAGCGTCGATCAGAGGGTAACAATGAAGTGTTTCCATTCATTTAGAAATTCCGATAAATGGGTCGAATTTTCAGACTGTCACAACAAGTGTGTTTTTTCCTTCTTTTTTCCTTCCCTGCGGCGGCTCGTCTACACAAAGGAACCCCACGAAGTCTTTCCTTTCCTTTTGTACGGTTGTAGGAGGATAGCAAACCTAAGCCTTTATTTTCTTTCCTCTCATCACTAAATGGGCCCACAAGTAACTCTTTCTAGGCATTATAGGGAAGAATTCTAACCCAAAAAAGTGATTCCAATTAGAATCATATTTTATTATTTTATTCTCTAGATAATTTTTAGAGAATCAAAATGGGTTTGGGAGCTACGTTTGACAACTACCAAAATTTTCTGTTCTCAAGAACAATCAGGTGACAAGAATTTTTTTTTAACTCTTCATCTTTTTCTAAAATTTTTGAAAATTTTTAAAATTTTCAAATATTTTTTAATTGCCCCCATAATAAGTTTTTAAAATTTTTGAATTTTATATTTTTAATTCCCCCCTTTTAATTTTTTTTAAAATTTTTTAAAATTTTCAAAGTTATTTTTAAATTTAATTTTTTTTAAAAATCATTTTTTAGCAAATTCTCACATCTAATTTTTTTTTTTAAGTTTAGAAGTTCACGTTAAAGCCTTCGTGGACTTAATCGTTTTAAAAGAACTAAGACTTTTTTTTTTGTGATTCTCCAAAATGTTTTTTTTAGAACCAACTTTTTTATTGTTATTTTTTTATCCAAAACTATTTTCGAGAGCAGAATCAGAATCAAAATCATTTGTCATACCAAACATGCTTCTGATTTTTTCTTTCTTTCAAGGAATAGAAATGTTACTAAATATGCCTATATGTGAACCTCTTTTTTTCATACTTTCTTTGTGCTGCAAAAGGAGTCCGATGCCCGGATCTAGTCAAAGAGTCAACTTTCTTGATCGGTCAAACATAGAATTTCTGGTTCTCCAACGGAAGGCAAATCTTCAATATTATCAAGTTCCACCGCCCTACGAACCTGACTTTGATTCTAACTAACAGTCACACCAAATTACTAGCGAAATCAAAATCCTCCAAATTGGTAGGGTTTCGCATAGCTCAAATTCGAGATATAATTTAACAAAAAGCTTGAGAGAATCTACATTACTTCTTGCAAATTAAGGTGATCCACATAAATTTTGTTTGCTATGTTTCCATTTTTGATAATGTTGATAATGCATTATACTTAAATTCGGGAGCTAAATAGGTCAATAATGCATGAAAAGGATTTTCATCAAAAATGAAAATTGTAAATTTGAGGTACATGTGCGCAAATAACGCAGACATAATATGCTAAACGGAATTAACGAAAAGCGTTATTGCCAGTTATTAGCTGATCCAAAAACACTCAAATAGAAAAAGGAACTCGCGAAAGTAGAAATAGCTAAGCCTCGTTCCAAAGGAGAGGGATTAGTGAACAAAAAGAGTCGTGAAACGACCATAATGAAACACTCAAAAGAGTAGTTACTGCGCCTGACGACTCTTCCTGTACTCCAAGACGAAGCCATAGACCTTGTGTGGGTCGGGCAACGACTTGGCCACACTCTCCCTCTGCATGCAACGCTTGGCCCATCCCACCAACTTGGGGCACTCTTCCTCGTGGCTAAAGTTGGTCAATGTCTCCAAACAATAGAACCAGCGGTACAACGGGATTAGCGACACATCCACATACCCAAACCTATCGCCTCCAAAGTAAGCCTTGTCCCCAAGCTCTCCCTCCAGCACCTTCAAGCCCTCGATGTACTTCTTCTTCGCCGCCTGCTGGGCCTCCCCAGTCGATGCCAGCATAGTTCGCACCTCCGGAATTATCTGCACCGTCATGTCATGTTTCGACGTCAAGTGCACTTAATAAGGAAATGGTTAATTGGGAGATTGGGCATTGTTGTCTTACCTTATTATCTACATAGTCGGCCCAAAACCTGGCGCAGGCTCGCCCGTGAGGATCAGAAGGCAAGAGAGGGAACTCGGGACCCCAGGTCTCGTCGATATATTGGACAATGATGGGAGACTCGCAAACTGGCTTCCCGTTGTGGATCAGGACGGGGATTTTCTTGTGGACCGGGTTCATCTCCAAGAGCAGGGGGCTCTTGTTCCTGGGATCCTCCACCCTCTCGTCAAAGTCAACGCCCTTCTCTCTCAGGGCAATACTGGCCCTCTTCCCGAACGGACTCGCCCAGATGTCCAACAATATCACTTCATCTGCCATTGATGCTCGAGTAATCTGAACTCAGGAAACGCTTCTTCTTTTTTATGGTGAAATGAGGATAAGAGCAGGTGCTACTTGTACAGAACGGCAGAGAACATTGACTGGGGTTTTACCTTGGAGATGGGGCTGGACGAGGGGCGGCTTCATGCTGTCATTTCTCGCGTGAGTTTCAGGTCCAAATCAAGCCTCCATGCGCCCGCCGTTGAGGTCATGGCTTAGGTGTAACGTGAAAATATTGCGTATCCACGAGGTAAAGCTAACGTGGTCCCCTTAATCATTCACTTCGCGGCACGTGGCTTTTGGACCTCACATCTCAAAAAAAATTTCAACGCGTAGGCATTTCTCTCTCTCTCCACTGTTGCAAGCAAAGATCCAAAGACGCAAAAGACCCGAATCCCTTAACTATGTAAGGATAGCATAAGAGATTTGGATCGTCCAATTTAAAAATGAATAGCCCAAATTGATCAATTCAAAATTTTAAAATTTCGGTCGAAAATTTTTTCATTTTCTACAAATATGATGTGAATCAATATGGACCGTTCATTTCTCTCTCCACTGTTGCAAGCAAAGATCCAAACACACAAAAAAAAACCCCACTCACTAATGTGCGACACGTGTCTGAAACGGGCCCACTCGTCAAACAAAATTTTGAACTCTTGCTCGCGATCTCTCTTTTCCTCTCGTCGCACTCACGCGACGTGCTCTCCCTCCCTCCCGACGATTGGTGATTTTGCTCTGCTCTCCTCACTCGCGCTCGAGAAACCTTACTCTTCTCTTTCTCCTTGTCTCACGCCCACGGGAACCTACTACGTAATTTTGAAAGATCTATTGGAAATAGATTTGGTAGAAGTTATGCCACTAATTATGCAAATTAAGCATTTTTAATTTGGTCAAAATCGGATTTCTAATGGAGGCTAATGAACGTCAAGTATTTATAATCTATACATGTCATTATCAATCATCATCGCCACCTTCTTTGACTCAAGCCATTAGGGTGCAAATTTTTCTCTTAAAGTAAAAAGCCATCAGACGTCTAGAATCATCAAAGAAAATTCAACCATAGCTTTTTTCGTGATAGTGGAGAGAGAGAGAGAGACGCCTGCTCGTTTGAAAATTATCCAAGATGTGGGGTCAAAAGCCACGTGTCGCGAAGTGAATGGTGAAGGGGATCACGTCAGCTTTGCTCCGGGGGTACGCAATATTTTCTCGGGCGTAAATGAAGGAGAAATACAACATCTTATTATAAGTTTGACTTTTAGCCGTTCTTGGGAGCTTCCAGTTTCTCTCTACTTGTTTGTTTTATATTTTTCGTTACTTCTGCCCTCGGACATAAGCATCTCGTCTTGGCTTACAGCCCAAGCTTTCATCTGTACATAAAGCCTAGTTTTATGGCTCCAAAGTACACAATTATACAAAATTATGGAATATAATATAAGTCGTTGCCCGACCAGTGGCAATCGACTTGGCATTGCAGGAGTTTTTGGTCATGGTGATTCTTGACTTTTTAGATTAGGCATTTTGATTATTGGGAAGGGAATGTCTTAGAAAACCCCCCACCTTTTGTCTCATTTTCAAGTTGGGAAAATGACGAAAATGAACATTAAACATTGGCTTAATGTGCAATATCGTCTCTGAACTTTACCCCAATCTGGAATTTGATTCCTAAATTTTCAATTTATTCAATATAATCCATGAAATTTTGAAACATGTTTAACTTAGTCTTTGAATTATAACAAAATGTCTAATGATCGTTCCTAAACTTAAATTAATGAAAGAACAATATTAAATATCTTCCTATAGTTCATGAACTATTTTGAACATGTTCCAAAAATTCAAGGACTATATAAATCACATTAAAAATTGAAGGATTACATTGCACATTGAACTAAATTTCAAAGACCATATTGATCAAATTAAAAAGTTTAAGGATCATTTTGTACTTGAGTCAAAGTTTATGGACTATTTGTGTCATTATTCCTTTCAAGTTTATCCAATCTTAACACAATCTTTTTGTTTTCACTTCAAAAATACTTTGGAGTGAAGCTCCGTTCAAATCTCAAATAAAATTCTTTGAAGTTGAAGGTAGCTATTTTAGGAAAGCATGAATTTGCAACTAGATAAACATCTCATACAAATAGAGAAAATACCAAAAAAGTCCTAACTTATTGTACTTATGTCAATTCATTCATAGCTCTTTCAATTTAATCAATTCAGTTATAAGCCTTTCAACAATTTGTCAATTTAGTCAAAAAGCTTTCAATTGTACCAATTTGGTTATCAATTTTTTGTCGATTTTTCAATTTAATCTTTTCAATCAATTTTGGTCAAAAATTGTTAATGCTGAGATCTAGTAAACACTAGTTATCCTACGTGGTATGGCCAGCACTAATGTATATAATTTTAATATATACATATGTATACATATATTTTATTTTTAAAAAATTTTCTTTTCTTTTCTTTTCATCGCTGTTCACAAGTTAGGGCTAGTGACCCTCGACTAGTCTAAATGAGAGCGCCGTTGTCCTCAGTCTTGTGGCTGGAGACCTCATCAGCCCAAGGTTGGAAAAAAGAAAAGAAGAAACAAAAGAAAAGAAAAACTAATAACAACAAATACAGTAAAATTTGAAAAAATAAAAATATTGCAAAAGTTTTTTACATTAGCACTGATGGTGTCATGTAGGACAATAGGTGCTGACTAAATCTTCGGTGCAATTTCAATTAGACATCAAAACATTCATAACCAGAATGCAATAAGAATTCACTATATATGATGAATGCAACAGGAATTTACTAGTGTCTGAAAAAAGTATAAGAAACGAGAGAAATCTTGGATCTCCCAAACTTCATCTACCATTTCCTGAACTTTTGAACCCAAGGCTATAACCAACATATGACAAAAATGTACTATAGCTATATTATAAAACAACAGATGATACATTATTCCCAGTTTTGCCTCTATAGCCGCATTCAATTTTTCCATGCCCAATGCTTCTCTCACTGAAAATTTGATATCTCAACAGAGCACAAACAAAGCATTTCTATATTGACTTATACCCAAAACACAAATAAAAATTAAATGAAAATCGAATTGGCCTGCCTATTAAGGCCTTTTACTGAATTTGTTCCCTCATGCCACAAAGAATGGATTGTATTATTCACTCAGATACACAGCTGATGGCATGCAATGAATCACCAAAAGAGAGATGCCATTTTGAAAACACTTAACAAGAAAGCAAATTAAGATCGATCATTACACTAGTTTGATGTAAAGAACGGCTTTCTTCATAGCGACCTTTCGGAGGAGATGGATATTCCACAGGGGGGGTACATCATTTTCTCCAAAACATGGGTTGTGTGTAAGTTGCTACCAGCGCATGGCTTGGACGATTCATCCTGATTATGAAAAAGTATGGTTTCTACCAGAGTAACTTAGATCATAGTCTATTCTTAAAACAACAATATGAAAACATGAGTTATCTATGCGGATTACATGATTATCACAGAGGATGACTTGGAAGAGATTCAAGACTCCTTGAAATGAAGAATCTTGGGGTGTTAAGTATTTCTTAGTGATTGAAGTAGCCAAATCCAAAAAGGTGTACATCTTTATGAAGGAAATATGTGCTTGATTTATTATATGAAGTGGGATTGCCAGACTGTAAGCGAGCAGATACTCCAATTGTTCATAATGACAAGTTTGGAGAGGATCCAGATCATGTGCCAATTAATAAGGAGAGGTATCAAAGGTTATTAGATAAGTTGATCTATTTATCCTACACTCATCCGAATATTGCTTATGACATGAGCGGTTGGCTTATGCATTCACCTAGTGAAAATCATAAGGATGCGGTAATTTAAATACCTTGTTACTTGAAGTCCATTCCAGGAAAAGGATTTTTTCTCTCAAAGAATACTCATCTTAATAAGAATATACACAAATGGGCAAAGAGTGCTTCTAACAGGAAGTCAATATAAGGCTACTTTACCTTCGTATGAGGCAATCTTGTCACATATAGGAGCAAGAAATAGAAGGTAGTGGCATTATCTAGTGTTGAGGCGGAGTCCAAAGGAATGGCCAAAGGACGTTGTGAACTTCTTTGGCTTAAGAGATTACTAACTAAGATTGGTTTTGCTCCCAATTTGGAGATGAGCTTATTTTGTGACAATAAGGCAACCATCAATATTTCTCATAATCTAGCCCAGCATGACCGTACTAGACACATCAAGGTAAATTTCACATTTGATCAAACAAAACCTTGATGCCAAGATAATTCGATCCCTATTTGTCAAATCTAAAAAACAATTAGCAGAGATACTCGCGAAGGCTGTCTTGAGGGGGAGAATTGGCGTGAGTTATTAATAAAGACTAATTGGAGAAATTGTAGGACTGATTAGTTGCTTAATTTATATTGTAATGTCTTTATTTTGAGAATCAACCAAATTCTTAGCCCTTAGACAATGCGTAGCATATCTATCTATCTATCTATGTAACTATGATTACCCAATAACAATGTCACCATTTAATTGATTAAAACCAGGACTGTGTGATTCACTACCAATATTGACTAGAGCTAATGTTGGGCTATATATCTCAACTAAGACTAAATATAACCTTCATATATAGAATGCAATCGAGTCATAAGCCTTTCAATTGGTTCAATCAAATACTTAACCCGAGATTAAAAAAAAAGAGTTGCAATCAAGTTCTAAACCTTTCAATTGGTTCATTAGAGTTTTAAACATTTTGTTAAAAAATGTAATTAAATCCTCAAATTTAAACTAATGCAATTTTAGGATGCTACCAAGGAAAAAAAACATTTGAGACGTAGGCAATTGTAGGTACTATTTATTGAAAGGATGTGATTATACTTTTTAAAGAAGGTTTAGGACTTAATTGAACCTACTAAAAAGTTTAAAACTGGAGCGCATTTCGTACACTATAGCTTTCATTGCACTTTTATGTGAAGTAGTTGATTGATTAAAGTACAATGTTTTCTTGTCAAATGTCTACTGATTAGAACAATAATAAACAGCGAAATTGGTTTTATTGAATGAATATATAAAAACCATTGTTAAGATAATTTTAAATATTCTCTTTTGTTTAACACTAAGTGATATGCATTCTATGTAATTCCAATTCAAGAGAAAAAGGAATATTGCAAACGGTGCTTCCGCCAGGGGTTTCCACTAATAGTCGGGACTAGACTATAGCCATATGTTTAATCTTGTTGAAAAACCCGCCACAAAACTTTTTTATTTATTTATTTAAGATTTTGGCTAGCCTTATCAACCGATTGGCTTCTTCTACAGTTAGATGTCAACAGTGGCTCGTTTCATGGCACTCTTATGGAGGAAGTATGCATGCAACAATTATTTGGTTTTGTCCATGTCATGTCCTAATCGCATGGTATCTATCAAGCACTCGGATCCCTTGTATTTCCTTTGGATTTATTAAATCCCAATTGAATTCTTCACTCTTTCTATGCAAGCATGATGGAACCATCGCTTATTTCTTGATTTACATAGATGATTTGATCTTGACAAGAATTCATGCAATTTCTTTTGCAAAAGTTTTTGTGAGCCCTTATATTTAAATTTCTACTAAAGGTAACGCGAAACCTAAAAGGATCTTGCAACTGAAAATTCACTAAAGAAATAAATGATGAATAATAAAGAACACAAGAGATTTGTGTGATTCAGTTGGGGTGTTTTGATTCATAGAAAATCAAAAATTCGAAAAATATTTTTCTGGGTCTTCAAGCCCAAGCAAAAGCTTGGCTGAAGTAAGAACGTCCTTGACAGTCCTTTTTTTCCTCCCTGCGGCGGCTCGTCCACACCAAGGAACCCCACGAAGTCTTTCCTTTCCTTTTGTACGGCTGTAGGAGGATAAGCAAACCCAAGCTTTTATTTTCTCTCCTCTCATCACTAAATGGGCCCACAAATAACTCTATCTAGGCATTATAGGGAAGAATTCTCATCCAAAAAAAGGGCTTTTTTCCAAATTAGAATTAAAAAATTATTTACAAAATTAGGATTAAAAAAAAGTATATAAAAGATTGGGGCTCATGCGGCATTGCGGCCCATGGCCCATGTGTGGGCCACAGTGCTGAGCATAGACCCGATTTTTTTAATTTCAATTTTTTTTACTTTTTTGAAATATTTATATAACTTTTGTATATACAATTTTTTTTCATTTGTATCTTATTTTTATAACATAATTATTAATAATTAATTGAAAAATATTTATTAATATGTATTTAATTATTTTATAAAGTTGTAAATAAATTAATTAAAATTATTCACGAAGCCAGTGCAGTAGCATCTTTTATTTCATTTTTTGTCTGTGTTTTTTATTTACTATGTAAATAATTAATAAAAAAAATATTCACATAAATATAATTCTCAATTAATTATTGATAATTATGTTATAAAAATAAGTTTAAAAAATTATATTTATAAAATTATAAAAAAAATGTAAAAAAAAGAAAGTAACAAAAAAACTGTCGTACCGGCCTCGTGAATATTTTTTATCAATTATTTACATAGTAAATAAATTAATTACATATATCTTAATAAAATTTTTAATTAATTATTGATAATTATGTTATAAAAAAAGTTTCAAAAGGAAAAAAATTATATTTAAAAATTAATATAAATTTTATAAATAAAAATAGGTAAACAAAATATGAAATTAAAGAAACGCTAATTATGTTAATATTTTTTTTATTAATTATTAACATAATAAAAAAATTAATCACATACATATATCTTAATAAAAATTTTAATTAATTATTGATAATTATATTGTAAAAATAAGCTTCAATATGAAAAAATATATATTTACAAAACTATTTAAATATAAAATTACAAAAAATACAAAATTAAAAAAATGTCATCGCACCAGCCTCGTGAATATTTTTTATTAATTACATACATCTTAATAAAATTTTCAATTAATTATTGATAATTTTGTTATAAAAATATGCAACAATAGGGAAAAAAATTATTTTTACAAATTTATATAAATAGTAAATAAAAAAAACACATACAAAAATTGAAATAAAAAAATGCTACCGCATCGGCCTCGTGAATATTTTTAATTAATTTATTTACATAATTTATAAGATAATTACATACATATTTAAAAAATTTAATTAATTATTGATAATTATGTTATTAAAATAAGCTAGAAAAGAAAAAAATTGTATTTACAAAGTTATATAAATATTAGAAAAAAGTAAAAAAAATGAAATTAAAGAAATTTCAGGCTTGTGCGTGGCACTGTGGCGCACGCACGGGTCGTGGGCCGTAGTACCGCACAGGCCCCAATCTTGTAAATACTTTTTTTACCCTAATTTTGTAAATAATTTTTTAAATCCTAATTTGGAAAAAAGCCCAAAAAAAAAAACAAATTACAATCATATTTTATTTTTTTATTCTCTAGATAATTTTTAGAGAATTAGAATGAGTTTGGGAACTATGTTTGATAACTATAGAAATTTTCTGTTCTCAAGAACAATCAAGTGACGAGAATTCTTTTTTTAAAAAAACCTTTATCTTTTTCTAAACCTTTTTAAAAATGTTTATTGCCCCCATTTTAATTTTTAAAAAATTTTCAATTATATATTTTTAATTCCCCACTTTTAATTTTTTTAAGTTTTAAAATTTTAAAACTTATTTTCAAATTTAATTTTTTAAAAATATTTTTTAGTAAATTCTCAAATCTAATTTTTATTTTTTTAAAGTTTAGAAGTTCACGTGAAAGCCTATGTAGACTTAATCGTTTTAAAAGAATCAAGACTTTTTTTTTGTGATTCTCCAAAATTATTTTTTTGAAGAATCAACTTTTTTTGTTGTTATTTTTTATCCAAAAATATTTTCGAGAGCAGAATCAGAATCAGAATTATTTATTGTACCACACATATTTCAGATTTTTTTTTTTTTCGGAGAATAGAAACTTTACTAAACATACCCTACATGTGAACCTCTTCTTTTCATACTTTCTTTGTGCTGCAAAAGGAGTCCGACGTCCGAATCTAGTCAAAGAGTCAACTTTCTTGATCGGTCAAACATAGAATTTCTGGTTCTCCAATGGAAGGCAAATCTTCAATATTATCAAGTTCCGCCGCCCTCCGAACCTAACTTTGATTCTAACTAACGGTCACACCAAATTACTAGCAAAGTCACAATCCTCCAAATAAGTTGGGTTTCGCAGCTCAAATTCAAGATATAATTTAACAAAAAGCTTTAGAAAATCTACGTTACTTCTTTCAAACTGAGGTGATCCACATAAATTTCATTTGCTATATTTTCATTTTTTTTTATAATGTTGATAACCCGCACAATACTCAAATGAATATCGGGAGCAAAATTGGTCAATAATGCATGAAAATGATTTTCATCAAAAATGAAAATTGTAAATTTGAGGTACATGTGCGCAAGTAATGCAAACATAATATGCTAAACGGAATTAACGAAAAGCGTTATGGCCAGTTATTAGCTGATCCAAAAACACTCAAGTACAAAAAGGAACTCGCGAAAGTAGAAAGAGCTAAGCCTCGTTCCAAAGGAGAGGGATTATTGAACAAAAGAGTTGCAAAACGACCATAATGAAACCCCTCAAAGAGTAGTTATTGCGCCTGAAGACTCTTCCTGCGCTCCAGCATGAAGTCGTAGACCTTGTGTGGGTCGGGCAACGACTTGGCCACGCTCTCCCTCCGCATGCAACGCTTGGCCCATCCCACCAACTTGGGGCACTCTTCCTCGTGGCCAAAGTTGGCTAATGTCTCCAACGCATAGAACCGGCTGTACAACGGTATTAGCGACACATCCACATACCCAAACCCATCGCCTCCAAAGTAAGCCTTGTCCCCAAGCTCTCCCTCTAGCACCTTCAAGCCCTCGATGTACTCCTTCTTCGCCGCCTCCTGGGCCTCCCCAGTGGAAGCCAGCACGGTTCTCACCTCCGGAATTATCTGCACCGTCATGTCATGTTTCGACGTCAAGTGCACTTATTAAGGAAATGGTTGAGAGATTGGGCATTGTTGTCTTACCTTCTTGTCCACGTAGTCGGCCCAGAACCTGGCTCGGGCCCGCTCGTGAGGGTCGGAAGGCAAGAGAGGCGACTCGGGACCCCAGGTCTCGTCGATATACTGGACGATGATGAGTGACTCGCAAACCCGCTTCCCGTTGTGGACGAGGACGGGGATTTTCTTGTGGACCGGGTTCATCTCCAAGAGCAGGGGGCTCTTGTTCCTGGGATCCTCCACCCTCTCGTCAAAGTCAACGCCCTTCTCTCTCAGGGCAATACTGGCCCTCTTCCCGAACGGACTCGCCCAGAAGTCCAACAAAATCACTTCATCTGCCATTGATGCTCTGGTAATCTGAACTCAAGAAACGCTTCTTCTTTTTTTGTGGTGAAATGAGGTTAAGAGCAGGTGCTACTTGCAACAGAGCGGTAGAGAACATTGACTGGGGTTCTTCCTTGGAGAGGCGCTGGAGGAGGGGCGGCTTCATGCTGTCATTGCTCGCGTCAGTGTCAGGTCCCAGTCAAGCCTCCATGCGGCGGCAGATGAGGTCATGGCTTAGGTGTAACGAGAAAATGTTGCGTCGTAAAGCTAAGGGATCCCCTAACATAGTTAGTTAAACTATGTTAGGGATGACATAAGCGATCTGGGCCGTCCAATTCAAAAATGGACGGCCCATATTGATTAATTCAAAATTTTAAAATTCCCGCCAAAACTTTTTCCCCATTTAAAAAAGTTGATGTGGATCAATCTGAGCCGTCTATTTTGAATTGGACGGCTCGGATTAGGTAATGTCACCCCTAACATTATATTAGGTGATCCAAATCCGTAAGCTAACGTGATCCCCTTAACCATACATGTGACTTTTGGACCCCACATCTCAGAAAATTTTCAAACGCGTGGCCGTTTCTCTCTCTCTTAAAAAAAAACCCGCTCACGGATGTGCGACACGTGTCCGAAGTGGGCTCACTCGTCAGACCAAATGTTGAACTCTTGCTTGCAATCTCTCTGTTCCTCCCGTCTCACTCACGCCACGCACTCTCTCTCTCTCTCCCTCCTGACGATCGGCGATTCCGCTCTCTCTCCATCTCTTTTTACCCACGACCGAGAAACCTTATTCTTCTCTTTCTCCCCGTCTCACGCCCACGGAAATCTACCACGTAATTCTGAAAAATCCATCCGAAATAGATTTGGCAGAAGTTACGCCACTAATTGTGCAAATTAAAAATTTTTAATTTGGCCGAAATCAGATTTCCAATGGAGATTAACGAACACCAAGCATTTAAAATCTATGCTTATCATTATCAATCATCACCGCCGCCACCTTTGACTCAAGCCATCAGAATGCTATTTTTTCTCTAAGTAAAAAGGCTTCCCTTTTATCAGATATCTAAACACCAGAATCATCAAAGAAAATTCAATCGTAGCTTTTTTTCGTGACAGCGGAGAGAGAGAGAAAACACCTGCGCGTTTGAAAATTATCCGAGATATGGGGTCCCAAAGCCACGTGTTACAAAGTGAATGGTGGTGAAGGGGTTACGCAATATTTTCTCAGCCTAATACCCAAAAAAACCTCAAATTTTAGTTTTTGTATTAATTATACCCAAAACTTTTTTTTGTCTCATAAAAAATCCAAACTTTGGCCTTAGTCCCAATTATATCCAAAACTTTTTTTGTCTCATAAAAAATTCACAACTTTTATTTTTATCCCAATTCTACCGATCTAATATTCAAAAAGACCCTCAACTTTAGCATTTGTTCTAATTATATCAAAAAAAAATTATCACATAAAAAAAATCTCAAATTTTTACTTTTGACCCAATTTTACCACCACTAGCATTCTATTTATAATCACTATTAGTTAATTGTACGTGGCTTGAATTTTTTTGTCAAACTTACCAATAAATTTTTTAAATTCAAAAATAGTAGGTTTCAAGGATAGCAAGATTTGAAATTATTTATCTAAATAATCAAATCTCCACGACTAGCCATTTTTTGGTTGTTGAGTGCTGGGTAGAATCAAAAACACACCACCTTAAGTGACTCTGTATCTTCCGACAATGTGTAGGAGAAGTATACAACATAAAAGAAATTAATAGATTTTTTTTTATGTATTAGGTTGGTAGAATTGGGACAAAACTAAAGTTGTGGATTTTGTTTTGTGTTAAGCTGGTAGAATTGGGATAAAAATAAAAGTTTAGGGTTTTTTATGAGATAAAAAAAATTTTTTGGTATAATTAGGACAAAAGTTAAAGTTTATGGTTTTTTTTTTGTATTGAGCCCAAAGTTAGGGGTTTTTTATGAGACAAAAAAAAGTTTTGGGTATAATTAGGACAAAGGCTAAAGTTTAAGGTTTTTTTTGGGTGTTATGCCATATTTTCTCGGGTGTAACACGAAGGCGAAATGCAATATCTTATTATAAGTTTGACTTTTAGCTACTTCCTTCTTTCCGGGGGCTTCCGGTCTCTCTCTACTTGTTTATTTTATATTTCTCGTTATTTCTGCACTTAGACGCAATCATATCGTCCTTGGCTTACTGCCCAAGCTTTCATCGGTACATAAAGCCTGGTTTTATGGCTCAAAAGTACACAATTATACAAAATTATGGAATATAATAAAAGTCATTGCCCAACCAGTAGTAATCGACGTGGCATTGGAGGAGTTTTTGGTCATGGTGATTCTTGACTTTTTAAATTGGGGATTTTGATTATTGAGAAGGGAATGTCTTAAAAAAAAAACCTCACCTTTTCTCTCATTTTCAAGCCAGAAAAATGACGAAAATAATCATTAAACATTGGTTCAATGTACAATGTGGTCCCTGAACTCTACCCCAATTTAGAAGTTTATTCCTAAATTTTCAATTTATTCAATGTGATCCATGAAATTTTGAAATATGTTTAACTTAGTCATTGAACTATAACAAAATATTTAATGATCTTTCCTAAACTTAAATTAATGGAAGGACAATATTGAATACCTACCTATAATTTATGAACTATTTTGAACATGTTCAAAAAATTCAAGGACTATGTAAATCACATTAAAAATTGATGGATTACATTGCGCATTGACCTAAATTTCAAAGGCCATATTGAACAAATTAAAAGTTTATAGATCATTTTGTACTTGAGTCAAAGTTTAGGGACCATTTGTGTCATTTTCCCTTTCAAGTTTATCCAATCCTAACGCAATCTTTTTGTTTTAACTTCAAAAATACTTTGGAGTGAAGCTCCATTCAAATCTCAAACAAAATTCTTTGAAGTTGAAGGTAGCTATTTTAGGAAACCATGAATTTGCAACTAGATAAACATCTCCTGCAAATAGAGAAAATACCAAACAAGTCCTAACTTATTATACTTGTGTCAATTCATTCATAACTCTTTCAGTTTAGTCAATTCAGTTATAAGCATTTCAACAATTTGTCAATTTAGTAAAAAAGCTTTTGATTATGCCAATTTAGTTATCAACCTTTTATCGATTTGTCAATTTTGTCTTTTCGATCAATTTTGATCTAAAATTGTTAATTGAGATCTAGTTGACGTTGGTCATCCTACATGGTATGGCCAACGCATGTGCATAATTTTAATATATACATATATATACATATATTTTATTTTTAAAAAATTTTCTTTTCTTTTCTTTCCATCGCTAGCCACAATGTTAAGGCTAGTGACCCTCGATTAGTCTAGATGAGGGCGCCGTTGGCCTCAATTGATCCAGCAAGGGCCAGCACTTGCTTGTGGCTAGAGACCTCATTGGCCCAAGGTTGCAAAAAAGAAAAGAAGAAACAAAGAAAAGAAAAACTAATAATAACAAATACAGTACAATTTGAAAAAATTAAAAATATTGTAAAAGTACTTCACATTAGCACCGAAGGTGTCATGTAGGACTATAGGTGCTGAATAGATCTTCGGTGCAATTTCAATTACACATCAAAACATTCATAACCAGAATGCAATAAGAATTCACTATATATGATGAATGCAACAAGAATTTACTAGTATCGGAAAAAAGTACAAGAAAAGAGAGAAATCTTGGATCTCCCAAACTTTTCATCTACCATTTCCTGAACTTTTGAACCCAAAGCTGCAGCCAACATATAACAAAAATGCATTGCAACTATATTATAAGACAAGAGATGATGCATTATTCCTAGATTTGCCTCTATAGCCGCATTCAATTTTTCTATGCCCAATGCTTCTCTCACCGAAAATTTGATATCCCAAAAGAGGACAAACAAAGCATTTCTCTCTTGACATATACCTAAAACATAAATAAAAATTAAATGAAAATCGAATAGGCCTGCCTATTTAGAAGGCCTTTTACTCAATTTGTTCCCTCATGCCACAAAGAATGGATTGCATTATTGACTCAAATATACAGTTGATGGCATGCGATGAATCACCAAAAGAGAGATGCCATTCGGGTTCCTACAAATAAACACTTAACAAGAAAGCAAATTAAGACCGATCATTACTCTAGTTTGATGTAAAGAACACCTTTCTTCGCAGGGACCTTTAGGAGGAGATGGATATTCCATCGGCGTACATTGTTTTCTCCAAAACATGGGTTGAGTGTAAGTTGCTACTAGTGCATGGTTTGGATTATTCATCCTGATTATGAAAGAAGAATGGTTTCTACCAGAGTAACTCAGATCATACTCTATTCTTAAAACAACAATAGCAAAACATGAGTTATCTATGTGGATTACATGATAATCACAGAGGATGACTTGGAAGAGATTCAAGACTCCTTGAAATGCAGAATCTTAGGGTCTCAAGTATTTCTTAGTGATTGAAGTAGCCAAATCCAAAAAGGTGTATACCTTTACGAAGGAAATATGTGCTTGATTTATTATCTGAAGTGGGATTGCTAGACTATAAGCTAGCAGGTACTCCAATTGTTCAAAATGACAAGTTTAGAGAGTATCCAGATCATGTGGCAATTAATAGGGATAGGTATCAAAGGTTATTAGATAAGTTGATCTCTTTACCCTATACTCGTCTGGATATTGCTTATGACATAAGTAGTTGGCTTATGCATTCACCTAGTGAAAATCATAAGGATGTGGTAGTTTAAATACCTTGTTACTTGAAGTCCATTCTAGGAAATGGATTTTTGCTCTCAAAGAATAATCATCTTAATAAGAATACACACAAACTGGGCAAAGAGTGCTTCTGATAGGAAGTCTATATAAGGCTACTTCACCTTCGCAAAAAGCAATCTTGTCACATGGAGGAGCAAGAAGTAGAAGGTAGTGGCATTATATAGTGTTGAGGCCAAGTCCAAAGGAATGGCCAAAGGACTTTGTGAACTTCTTTGGCTTAAGAGATTACTAACTAAGATTGGTTTTGCTCCCAATTTGGAGATGAGCTTATTGTGACAATAAGGCAACCATCAATATTTCTCATAATCTAGCGCAACATGACCCTACTAAACACATCAAGGTAAATTTCACATTTGATCAAACAAAAACTTGATGCCAAGATAATTCGATCCCCATTTGTTAAATCTAAAAATCAATTAGCGGAGATACTCATGAAGGCTATCCCTAGCAAGATCTTCTACAACTCACTCGACATGTTACGCATAGTGACATCTATGGACCAACTTGAGGGGGAGATTTGGCGTGAGTTATCTATAAAGACTAATTGAATAAATTGTAGGGCTGATTAGTTGCTTAATTTATAGTGTAATGTCTTTATTTTGAGAATCAACCAAATTCTTAGCCCTTAGACAATGCATAGCCCCCCCTCCCCCTCTCTCTCTCCCTATATATATATATATATATTGCAGCACAAAGAAAGTATGAAAAGAAGAGGTTCACATGTAAGTGTCGCGACCCTCTAAAAAAATTTTAAATTTTAAAGGGGTTAACGGATTATTAGGTTAATTAGATTTGACTAACCTAACGCGGACCCTCCCAAGCCCTATCGAATCGCAACTTTGGTTTTTGTTTAAATGATTTTGAAATTTGGAGTCGCCACTAATCGTTCTTGGTAGGTCGATTAGAAACCTAAATAAATTAGCGGGAGAACTAATTTATTCCTACGAACTAGAGATTATGAGCTCGGGGACTTGGTTACACTAGTTAATTAAAACTAACTCATCTTCTGAACTGCATTAACAAACATACGATGCCGCTCGGGAGACCAACTCATCTTCTTTTTCCAGTTGCTTGGAACAATATTGAAGGCTTGATGATTGTTCTTTTGGTCGTGCAATTGCTTACTCACCACGTGCGGCCATATGTTTTGAAGCATCTGAACCCTAACTGGTTTCGTTACGACGTCTTAAGCCTCGTGTAAGACAGCCTTCATTATGGCTTGCTGATCATCGCTTGCCGATATTACGACGACTGGCATGTTTAATTCAGAATTGATGAATTTCAAGAGAGTGAAAACATCCATGTCAATCCCTACCATGGCGGTGAGGATGATATCAAACTGGTCACTACTCCTCCTTAATACTTCTAAGGCCTCTGTCGCTTTTGCTTGAGCTAAAACCTTATACCGGCATTTTCTCAATACGGTAACAAGGATTGACAGAGAGACTGGATTACCGTCAATGGCCATGACCAGTAGACCCTCAGGGTAAGGAACTTCATCAGCTTCGACCAGGGTTGAACATGCGCCCGTTTCCCTAATGCTCGACATATTTCTGGATCTAGGACTGCCGACTCGAGACCGCCTCAGGATGTCTTCTTGGACTTGAGGGATCACGGGATCGTCGATGGCTTCTCGTAACAGGCTTTGAAACCGATGCTTTGATGGTGAAGGTTTTGAATTCCTCTCCCACAAGAACTCCTTCCTCTTTATCTTTCTCCTGCGAGTTCTTGCAGATAAACTCTCACTCTCACTATCAAATGATGACAAGTTTTCTCTTTGGCAATAGCAACGACTTTCCTCTTCACGGGCAGCGTTATTAGATTTTTCGAGAGAGAAAATCTGATATTCAGCTTTTGATCAAAGGAGAAATCCTTGTTTCTCGCTCAGTTTGTCTTCTTCTTTCTTTTCGTGATAGAGGGCCCCTGTCAAGATCTCCACCGTCGATTTACTGGCAGGTCCTCCAATGAAGACAAGTCGTATCTCCTTTTCGCTAACGTTTGCCGTGTCTTCCACTCAGCTCATCTTTCCGTCTTCTTTTTCAAAGTGGCGGTGTCTCGTCAAACTTTCTGCGGAGATTTCGGACTCGCTTAGCTCGAGGTCGCCATCTGATGGGAATTCGAGCTAACGAGGGTGATACCAATAGAGAATGGTAGATAAGAGAAATCTTGACTGGTTGATACCGTCACTATGAAATCAATATTTACTTCAAAGCAGATTACCATCTTCGCATTCCGCTCATCTGCCTGACCTCTCTCCCCATTTCTTTCATATTCTGCTTTCAAAAATGGCCAATTCTCCTAACCATACCTTATCCGCCGAAGTCCTGGCTGGGTGGGAGAGACTCTACAATCTTCTTGGTAGAGGTTACGCTCATATAGCCAAAAACTCTACCGTTGAGGCTGAAATCCTTGGTTTATTCAGGATCGTGGACACTGCTTCTGTTGAGGGTACCCAACTAAGGATGGAGTACCAGAACTTCTCGACCCTCTTCATCAATTTTCTGGCTGCCTATAATCGCGCTTATGAGACGGTCCTTGTGATTGCCGTCGTGAAAGCTCGTTACCAAAACCGGCACGAGCGTCTGAAAACAGTCACATTTGTGGCTGATAATCACAAGAAGGCCCTCAAGTTTCCCAACGATCAGCTTTCGTGGCTGGTTCGTGAGAGGGGAAAGTTGGTGGACCGTCTGGCCTTGGTCCGAACTTACTCCGAACAGGAGCCGGGCAATATTGTGATGAGGTGCAAATGCGGTTGGCTGCAGGAGAGACTTGATGACATTACGGCAGATATTGCTTTCGAGAGGGCGGCAATTTCGGATCTGGAGTTTGCCGTCGAGCATTATGAGGCCAGTATGGCCTAGGCTAAGGAGAAGCGCGATCGCCTCTTCTTTAGGCTCGCGGAGCTTAATCTCGAGAGCGCCCGGTGCACCCAGAGCATTAACTATTTGGAGAGTCAGTTGAGCTCTTTCGTAATGGTTATCAGGGCCCAGTTTGGCTTTACCTTTCCTCCCCAGTGAGCTATTGTAAAACCTGTTGATGTATGGAATAAAAGGAATGTTTCGCATGTCTATACTTTTGTTTTCCTGTCATCTCTTCTCCTGGGGAACGATTTAGGATGCTGAAGATATTGAGGCTTAATCTTCTTCATGATGCTCTCGCGGGTTGTGGTAGATGACGATATCAAGAATATTAGAGAGGCATTCAGGCTTTCCACCAGCCGCCTAGAGACCCACGTTCAATCATGTAAATTAATAAAGCTGCCACCACTCGATCAGTGTGCCAATAAATTCGGCCATTTATTGCGTGCTCCACTTCAACCGTGTTTTGTTGCTTTCGACGTCCACTCGTATGTATCGGGCACCTGTAGCATCGGGGGAGTGTCCGTGGGCCACGTTCATTAATAGAACCTCGGTCCTCTAAAACCCTCCACGTGTTTCGAATCTGAGGAAATTTTAAGACTGGTCTCTGGTTGATTTAATCAGGTTAAGGTACTTATTTCATGGTTTCTGATTATATAATCCATATTGTCTTTCAAAAGACGCGGGATCATCTACAATACATTAAATATGCCTCCGTGTTTAATCAGTATAAATCCACCGTTATATCAAAGTACACTCCCCATACAAGTTTACGGATTGACACAATTTATCTGTCAAAGATGGACAATGTTCGTTTGCCCCCCCAGAATTAACGGTTGAAGCCTCGGTGTTTTTTGTCTTTTGGTATTTCTGAAGATGATTCTTGATATATTATTGAACTTAATTTTTACACCCGTCAGGGTATCTAGGATCTCCCTGCAAAAGAAAAGGATATAATTAGTATGCGACACAAGGAATGTCGGTCCTTGACTCCTATATTAGTCCAATTTGATTTTTTCTATTTTATAGAGAAATCAGAAAAAAAAAATTCCTTAGGAAGAAATGGATTAATTTCTGATACAGAATTTTTTTGCAGATTTATTACTCTTTTTTTTATTATTTTTTTAAAGGAATGTGACAAAATCTCTTGACGTTTACTAAAATTTTTGAAGGAATTTCCTTTTTATCAAAATAAATTTTCAGAGGTAAATTTGTCAGGAAAATTTTATTTTTATTGAAGCAGGAAAGACATGACAGAAATCCTTTATTGGTTAACAAAATTCCCCCGAGACATTAGTCTAATTTTATTTAGAGAAAATTTTCTTAGAAAAACATGAGCGAATTTCTCGAAAAGAATTTTTGTTGCAAGTTTTTATAATTTGAAAGAATGTGATAAAATCACTTGATGTTTACCAAAGTTTTTTTTTTGAAGGAATTTTTCTTTTTATCGAAATAAATTTTCAGAGGAAAATTTGTCAGGAAAATTTCATTTTTATTGAAGCAAGAAAAACATGACAAAAATCTCTTATTGGTCAATTAGTCTAATTTTATTTAGAGAAAATTTTCTTAGAAAAACATGAGCGAATTTCTCGAGAAGAATTTTCTTGCAAGTTTTTATAATTTGAAAAATGTGATAAAATCACTTGATGTCTACTAGAGTTTTTTTTAAGGAATTTTTCTTTTTATTGAAATAAATTTTTAGAGGAAACTTTTTTCAGGAAAATTTCATTTTTATTAAAGCAATAAAAACATGACAAAAATCCCTTATTGGTTAATAAAATTCCCATGAATGGATTTTTTCACATCATTTTTTCAAAAAAAAAATTTAAAAGAAATGAGGGACGAATTTAATTTTTATTTTCTTTTAAAAGAATGGTCGTAATGTCAAGCTCAAAAACTGACCAACACCTAGCATGGACCGACCGAAAATAAATACAAGATAAAATTAGAGAACTTACTTTTACCTTGGAGAAATGCAAATCACATAGTCATGCGCATGACTCAAGTCAGGAGTGGACTCTAGAAAATAAAGAAGGAGAGACAGGGTATAGACCTAAAAGACCCCTACTATTTGAATTGACAACCTTACCCTCCGCGCAATCAAATCACAATGGGAAGAATTGTCAATTCAGATAATGAGCGGGATAAAATATGGTCAACCCAAGCGCTATTGACGCAAGAGCTTTGCATATTCGATCCCTATCTATGGTTACCTAGGAAAAATTTCGCGACTTGGGTTTAGACGCTTGTGTATGCAGGTGTTGTGATCCTCAGAATATGCAAGACATGCACAACAATTGATATCAAAACAGCGCTTCTAAAAATGTGTGAAATTAAACATAATCCCAACATCGAGCCTGCAAAACAAATGGGTTAGCCAAACACTCCACCCCTTATAACTCCCATCCTGCAAAAACATATAGCACCTATAGAATGAGTTCCAAGCAAGATTGCCAGAAGCGAGATATCCATGAAATTTTCATTGGCCTAAGTCCACTAAGACTTTTAAAATTTCGAAAAAATTTAAGTATTCCAATTGGTATCTTTTTTAGAAAATTTAAAAATCTCTTTCCCCAGCGGAGTCGCCAAGCTGTCGCGACCCTCTAAAAAAATTTAAATTTTAAAGGGGTTAACGGATTATTAGGTTAATTAGATTTGACTAACCTAACGCGGACCCTCCCAAGCCCTACCGAATCGCAACTTTGGTTTTTGTTTAAATGATTTTGAAATTTGGAGTCGCCACTAATCGTTCTTGGTAGGTCGATTAGAAACCTAAATAAATTAGCGGGAGAACTAATTTATTCCTACGAACTAGAGATTATGAGCTCGGGGACTTGGTTACACTAGTTAATTAAAACTAATGCCCTTTCGGTACCTTAATTTCATGGATATCCTAATTTGGCAACTCAGGCTTGGTTTATTCCTAAGGCTCTAGTAGGGTATTCTCTTTTGTGTTTTCACTTTTTAAATAGGATGCATGGATGGTATGTATTTTTATTTGTTATATTTTTTTAAGTGTTAAAGATTCCCTGAAGCCGAAAGAGGGAGTGTGTTAACGACTTCTGTGCAGTATTACGACCTACTCATCTTTTGGGTTTGATGATTCAAAAATTAAATTATAGGAAGTACATGACAGTGAATAAACACCTCCAATGGGAGGCCTAGTATTGGCTTGGCTCTTCCCTTTGGGATTTAAGGTACAGGTATTTAAGTTGTAAGTATTTAAACTACTTTAAGTAAAAACCTCCAATGGGAGGCTAAGCATTGGCTTGGCTCTTCCCTTTGGGATTTAAGGTACAGGAATTTAAGTTGCAGATATTTAACTACTGTAAGTAAAAACCTCCAATGGGAGGCTAAGCATTGGCTTGGCTCTTCCCTTTGGGATTTATGGTGCAGGTATTTAAATTGCGGATGGACTTTGTCCTCTCCATTCTGGGGTATGAATTCTTTAAAATAAAATACAACGAATTGATTCAGCAATTTGAAATTTGTGCGCGCTTGAGGACTCCTCCAAGCCGATTTTGTGCTTCCATAGGGTTGACCATTGATATAGAGTTATGGCTTCCTGACATAAAATAGAGTGAAGTGTCAGTATACAAAATATGTGCTAATCTGCACCTAAAACCAGAAGAGTGGAAAGAGTACTTATCTCCCATTTTTTTGGGAGGGATTTCTATAATTGATTTTCGCTCTCTATGTTCCCAATATAGAGAGTTTCTTTTGAATTAAGAGGGACTTTTAGTCACAGATCAGTTGAGAAATCGGTGGACAGCTTAGGAGCTTGTCTGGGCCGATTTTTGCATCTCTACGAGATTTTTGCTGTTGACGTAGAGATATCCTTCTCCTGACATAAAATATGGAAAAAAAAAAGGAGATGGAGAAAGTGTATACAATTTGTGCTAATTTGTGAGTAAAACCATAAATAAATGAATAAATAAAAACACTTAGCTCGAATTTGCTTGCTCGTTGACGAGGATGAACTCTTGATTTATATTGATCGATGAAGGAATTTGTGATGATAACCCTTAGCTTTAAACTCCCATCATCTTCAAAATTCTCTCTCTTTTGGTATTTTCTTTCTCTTAAATTTTTCTTCAATCTCCAAAAACTCTCTCAAACATCCAAAATTTTCTCTCCAAAAAAATTCCAATCTCAAGCTCACTTCTTCCTCCTTTTATAATCTACTCATCTATCTCCCATTCTAATTTTTCCACTAACTCTATCTCCCATTCTAATTTCTCCACTAACTCTTCTTCATTTTCATCTTCCATTCTCCATCTCTATCTCACATTCTAATCTCTCCACTAACTCTTCTTCATCTTCATCTTCATCTTCATCTTCCCTTCTCCATATTTATCTCCCATTCTAATTTCTCCACTAACTCTTCTTCATCTCCATCTTCCCTTCTCTATTCTTATCTTCCATTCTAATTTCTCTACTAACTCTTCTTCATCTCCATCTTCCCTTCTCTATTTTTATCTTATTTTCTCCATCTATTCTTCTCCAACTTCTCTTCTTCATCTCCTCTTCTCCATCTTCCATTCTCTATTCTAATTTATCCACTAACTCTTCTTTTTGTTATTTGTAAAATAATTTTTCAAGAGTTAGGTATTTGCACTCTAGTCCTTGAATTTTAAGTATTTACAATTCAGTCCATGAAAAAAATATATTTCTTTAAGTCCAAATCTCCTCACAATTTTTGAAACACCAAAATTTACCACATGTCAAATTTAAGCTCATTTCTTACCACTGAAAATAATGAAGACTTTAATTAAAGCCCTTTTGCAAAATTGAGTCATTCTGGGTATAATTGAGCCAAGATGAAAATTTAAAATATTAGAAGATAATGTCACAACTCATAAAAAGTGAAAATTAAAAATAAGTTGACTCAAATTAAATTTTTTTAGGCCCGATTCGAGATTATACTCGTGAAGGAACACGTGACTCGAATTGGATTTTTCTGAATTTGCGATGGCCAATATGAAAATAGATTTAAAATAAAAATATTAACTATCTTTGTGTATTTTTTTTTGCCTCAAATGTTATTTTTCCAAAATTTTCAAGTATTTTTTGTATTTTTTAAAAAAATTTAAAAAAAAATAAAAAAATATGAAAATTTATTTTTTGTTCAAAAATGGTTGCCTAGGCTTGGCCAAGGCTTCCAAAGTTGATTTTGTAATTTTCTCATTTTTTCTTTATTTTTCATGAATTTTCGAAAATAAAAATACTAAAAAATACTGAAAATATGAAAAATCATTTATTGGTCAAAATTAGTTTTCTAGGCTTGGCCAAGGTCCCCAAAGTTAATTTTTCAATTTTATGAATTTTTATGTATTTTTCAAAAAATAAAAAATGCCGAAAAATACTGAAAATTTTTAAAAGATGAAAGATGATTAAAAATCAGGTGTCAACAGTAAGGCATGTTTAGTAACGTATATATATATATATATATATATATATATATTTTTTTTGAACCTTTTCTTTTCATACTTTCTTTGACCTGCAAAAGGAGTCCCATGTCTGGATCCAGTCAAAGAGTCAACTTTCTTGATCGGTCAAACTTGTCAAACAAAGAATTTCTGGTTCTCCAACGGAAGGCAAATCTTCAATATTATCAAGTACCACCGCCCTCCGAATCTAACTTTGACTCTAACTAAGATCACACCAAATTACTAGCAAAATCAAAATCCTCTAAATAGGTCGGCTTTCGCATACATCTCAAAATCGAGATATGATTTAACAAAAAGCTAGAGAGAATCTACACTAATTCTTGCGAATTAAAGTGATCCACACAAATTTTGATAATCCACGTTTTCATTTTTGATAATGTTGATAACGCATTATACTCAAATGAATATCGGGAGCAAAATGATAATCCACGAAAAGGATTTTCATCAAAGATGAAAATTGTAAATTTGAGGTACATGTGCGTAAATAATGTAGACATAATATGTTAAACGGAATTAACGAAAAGCGTTATACCAATTATGAGCTAATCCAAAAACACTCAAAACGGAACTCACGAAAGTAGAAAAAGCTAAGCCTCGTTCCAAAGGAGAGGAATTATTGAACAAAAGAGTCGCGAAACGACCATAATGAAACCCTCAGAGAGTAGTTACTGCGCCTGAAGACTCTTCTTGCGCTCCAGCATGAAGTCATAGACCTTATGTGGGTCAGGCAATGACTTGGCCACGCTCTCCCTCCGCATGCAACGCTTGGCCCATCCCACCAACTTGGGGCACTCTTCCTCGTGGCTAAAGTTGGCCAATGTCCCCAAAGCATAGAACCAGCTATACAACGGTATTAGCGACACATCCACATACCCAAACCTATCGACTCCAAAGTAAGCCTTGTCCCCCAGCTCTTCCTCCAGCACCTTCAAGCCCTCGATGTACTCCTTCTTCGCCGCCTCCTGGGCCTCCCCAGTCGATGCCAGCATGGGTCGCACCTCCGGAATTATCTGCACCGTCATGTCATGTTTCGACATCAAGTGCACTTAATAAGGAAATGGTTGAGAGATTAGGCATTGTTACTCTTACCTTATTATCTACATAGTCGGCCCAGAACCTGGCTCGGGCCCGCTCGTGAGGATCGGAAGGCAAGAGAGGGGACTCGGGACCCCAGGTCTCGTCGATATACTGGACGATGATGAGAGACTCGCAAATCGGCTTTCCGTTGTGGACGAGGACGGGGATTTTCTTGTGGACCGGGTTCATCTCCAAGAGCAGGGGGCTCTTGCTCCTGGGATCCTCCACCCTCTCGTCAAAGTCAACTCCCTTCTCTCTCAGGGCAATCCCAGCCCTCTTCCCGAACGGACTCGGCCAGAAGTCCAACAATATCACTTCATCTGCCATTGATGCTCTCGTAATATGAACTCAAGAAACATTTTTTTTTTGTGGTGAAATGAGGTTAAGAGCAGGTGCTATTTGTACAGAGCGGAAGAGAACATTGACCAGGGGCTTTCCTTGGAGAAGAGGCTGGAAGAGGGGCGGCTTCATGCTGTCCTTGCTCGCGTTAGTGTGAGGTCCAAATCAAGCCTCCATGCACTGACCGATGAGGTCATGGCTTAGGTGTAACATGAAGGAGAAATATAATATCTTATTATAAGTTCGACCCTTCGCTGCTTCCTTCTTTCTGGGGGCTTCCAGTTTCTCTCTACTTGTTTATTTTATATTTCTCGTTATTTCTGCCCTTAGAGCCCAAGCCTTCATCTGTACATAAAGCCTAGTTTTATGGCTCAAAAGTACACAATTATTCAAAATTATGGAATATAATATAAGTCGTTGCCCGACCGGTGGTAATCAACGTGGCATTGCAGGAGTTTTTGATCATGGTGATTCTTGACTTTGTAAATTAGGGATTTTGATTATTGGGAATGGAATATCTTAGAAAAACTCACCTTTTATCTCATTTTCAAGTTGGGAAAATGAAAAAAAATGATTATTAAACTTTAGCTCCATGTGTAATGTAGTCCCTAAACTTTTAATTTGATTAATATAGTCCATGAACTTTGCCCCAATATGTAATTTGGTTCCTAGACATTTGATTTGTTCAATATGATTTTCAAATTGTTTAAACATATTCAATTTAGTCCCCGCACGATAACAAAATGTCCAGTGATTGTTCTTGAACTTAAATTAATGGAAGGACTACATTGAACCGCTTCCTATAGTTCATACACTAAATTGAATATGTTCCATAAATTCAGGGATGATATAAATCATATTAAAAATTGAAAGATTACACTGCACATTTGACTAAATTTCAATGATCATATTGAACAAATTAAATATTCAAAGATCATTTTGCAAATTAAGTCAAAGTTTAGGAACTATTTATATTATTATCCCTTTCAAGTTTATCCAATCTTAACCCAATCTTTTTGTTTTCACTTCAAAAATACTTTGGATGAAGCTCCATTCAAATCTCAAACAAAATTCTTTGAAGTTTAAGGTAGTTATTCTAGGAAACCATGAATTTGCAACTAGATAAACATCTCATACAAATAGAGAAAATACCAAAAAAGTCATAACTTATTGCACTTGTGTCGATTCATTCATTACCCTTTCAATTTAGTCGATTTAATTGTAAGTATTTCGACAATTTGTTAACTCGGTCATAACCCTTTTAATTGTGGTAATTTAGTTATCAACCTTTTGTCTATTTTTCAATTTAGTCTTTCCAATCAATTTATCTAAAATTATTGATGTTGAGGTCTAGTCAACGCTAGTCATCCTACGTGGTATAGCCAACATTGATGTGCATAATTTTAATATTTATATATTACTTTATATATATTTTTAAAAGTTTCTTTTCTTTTCTTTCCATCGCTAGCCACAAGTTAGGACCAGTGACCCTCACCTAGTCTGGACGAGTGCACTGTTGTCCTCACTCAATTGTGGCTAGAGACCTCATTGGCCCAAGGTTGGAAAAAAGAAAAGAAGAACAAAAGAAAAGAAAAACTAATAATAACAAATATAGTAAAATTTGAAATAATTAAATATATTGAAAAAAGTTGTTTATGTCAACATTGATCGTGTCATGTAGGACAATAGGTGCAGACTAAATCTCTAGTGCAATTTTAACTAGACATCCATAACCAGAATACAATAAGAATTCACTATATATGATGAATTCAATAGGAATTTACTAGTGTCGGGAAAAAGTACAAGAAAAGAGAGAAATCTTGGACCTCCCAAGCTTCATATACCATTTCCTGAACTTTTGACCCCAAAGCTACATCCAACATATAACAAAATATTAGCTACAAACTATATTATAAGACAACAGATGGTACATTATTCCCAGTTTTGCCTCTATATCCCCATTCAATTTTTCCATGCCCAATGCTTCTCTCACCAAAAATTTGATATCCCAACATGGCACAAACAAAGTATTTCTCTCTTGACTTATGCCCAAAATACAATAAAAATTAAATGAAAATCGAATTGGCCTACCTATTTAGAAGGCCTTTTACTTAATTTGTTCCTTCATGCCAGAAAGAATGGATTGTATTATTGACTCAGATATACAGCTGATGGCCTTCAATGAATCACCAAAAACACCTAACAAGAAAGCAAACCTAGACCGATCATTACACTAATTTGGTGTAAAGAATGCCTTTCTTTATAGCGACCTTGAGGAGGTAATGGATATTCCACCAGGGTGCATTGTTTTCTCCAAAAGGGGTTGTGCACAAGTTGCAACATTCGTTGTATGATCTAAAACAATAACCATGTGCATGGTTTGGACGATTCAATTGATTATGGAGAAGTATGGTTTCTACCATAGTAACTCAGGTCATACTCTATTCTTAAAATGACAAAAGGAAAAGATTAGTTATTTATTTGGATTACATGATTAGCACATGGGATGACATTGAAGAGATTCAAGACTCCAAAAGAGAGTGGTAACCAAGTTTGAAATGAAGAATCTTGGGGTCTTAAGTATTTCTTAGTGATTGAAGTAGCCAAATCGAAAAAGGTATATATCTCTACAAAGGAAATATGTGCTTGATTTATTGTCTGAAGTGGGATTGCTAGACCGTAAGCCAGTAGACACTTCGATTATTCAAAATCACAAGTATGGAGAGTATCTAAATCAGGTGCCAATTAATAAGGAGAGGTATCAAATATTACTGGATAGATTGATCAATTTATCCTATACTCGTTTGGATATTGCTTATGACATAAGCAATCAGCTTATGCATTCACCTAGTGACAATGATATGGATGCAATAGTTTAAATACCTTGTTACGTGAAGTCCATTCCAAGAAAAGGACTTTTGCTCTCAAAGAATAACCATCACAATAAGAATAGGCACAAACTGGGCAAGAAGTGTTTTTGACGAGAAGTCTACATGAGGCTACTTCACCTTCATAGCAAGCAATCTTGTCACATGCAGGAGCAAGAAGTAGAAGGTAGTGACGTTATCTAGTGCTGAGGCCTAGTTTAGAGGAATGGCCAAAGGACTTTGTGAACTTCTTTGCCTTAAGAGATTACTGACTAAGGTTTGTTTTGCTCCCAATTTCAGGATGAGCTTATTTTGTGACATAAGGCAACCGTCAATATTTCTCATAATCCATCCCAGCATGACTGTACTAAACACATCGAGGTAAATTAGACATTTGATCAATCAAAACCTTGATGCCAAGATAATTTGATCCCCATTTCTTAAATCTAAAGACCAACTAGCAAATATATTTGTGAAGGCTTTCTTTGGCAAGATCTTCTACAAATCACTTGACAAGGCATTAGTGACATCTATGTACCAACTTGAAGAGGAGTACTGACGTTAGTTGTCAATAAAGACAAATCGGGGAAATTGTAGGGCTGATTAGTTGCTTAATTTATAGTGTAATATCCTTATTTTGAGAATCAACCAAATTCTTAGCCTTAAGACAATGCTTAGCCTAGAATAGCTTTGTATTCTTTGTTAAAACCAGGATCGTGTGATTAAAACCAATATTGACTAGAGCTAGTGTTGGGCTATGTATCTCAACTAATACATAAATATAAACTTTTCATACATAATGCAATCGAGTCATAAACCTTTCAATTGGTTCAATCAAACCATTAACCCCACATAAAAAGTTACAATTGAGTTATGAACTTTTCAATTGGTTCAATCAAAGCTTTCTCAACCAATTGGCTTCTTCTACAGTTGAATGTGAATAGTGGCTCGTTTCATAGCACTCTTATGGAGGAAGTATATATGCAACAATTATCATGTCCTAATCGCATGGTAACAAGCACTCGGATCCCTTGTCATTTCCTTTGGATTTATTCAATCCCGGTCAAATTTCTCACACTTTCTATACAAGCATGATGGAACCATTGCTTATTTCTTGATTTACATAGATGATTTGATCTTAACAAGAATTCTTGCAATTTCTTTTGCAAAAGTTTTTGTGAGCTCTTATATTTAAATTTCTACTAGAGGTAAAGCGAAACCTAAAAGGATATTGCAATTGAAAAATCACCAAAGAAATAAATGAGGAATAATAAAGGACACAAGAGATTTACGTGATTCAGTTGGGGTGTGTTCGTTTCACGGAAAATCAAAAATTTGAAAAATATTTTTCAAAAAATAAACACTTGTATCACTCATAAAAATGAATGAATGCAAAATATTTTCATTACCCACAATAATAATTAGGCATAAATTATTATCGATAATCAAAATATTTCCATTGACTAGTGTTTAATTTTTGTAAAATGTTTTCTGATCTTTGATTTTTCATGAAACAAACACACCACAAGTGTCAATATCCATTTCATGAAAAAATTCAATAGCAAATAATCCACTAATAGTCGGAGGATCATATATACAATCGCTCTAAATCGCGAGTGTTTTCCATAGCAAGACTAAAACCCCATATTATTTGTAAATAAAACAAGTCAATCTAAATATAAAACTCCCAGCACAAATTTCTAGGTATTCAAGCCCAAGCAAAAAAGCTTGGCTGAAGTAAGAACGTCCTTGACATTCTTTCTTTTTTTTCCTCCCTACGGCGGCTGCTCTACTCAAAGGAACCCCATGAAAATCGTTTTTTTCCTTTTGTACGGTTGCAGGAGGATAGCAAACCTAAGCTTTTATTTTCTTTCCTCTCATCACTAAATGGGTCCACGAGTAACTATATATCTATACACTATTGAAAATAATTCTGACTCAAAAAATAATTCTGATTAAAATCATATTTTCTTATACTATTCTCTAGATGATTTTTAAAGAATTAAAATATGTTTAGTAACTGTATAAATTTTCTATTCCTAAGAACAATCAAGTGATGAGAATTTTTTTAAACAAATTCTTTATATGTTTCTAAAATTTTTAAAATGTTTTTAATTTTTAAAATTTTCAAATATTTTACATTTTTCAATTGCCTCCATTTTTAGTTTTTAAAATTTTGAATTTTATATTTTTTAATTTCCCCTTTAATTTTTAATTTTTAGTTTTTTTAAATTTTAAAGCTTATTTTTAAATTTAATTTTTAAAAATTGTATTTAAAAAAATTAGTTGTTAAGATATTTTCAAATATAATTTAATTTGTTTTGTGATTTTCAAAAGTGTCTGGATCTAGTGGAACAGTCAACTTTCTTGATCGGTCAAACTAGTCAACATATAATTTCTTATTCTCCAACGGAAGACAAATCTTCAATATTATCAAGTTCCATCGCCCTCTGAATCTAACGTTGATTCTAACTAAAGGTCACACCAAATTTCAAACAAAATCAAAATCCTCCAAATAGGTTGGGTTTCGCACACAACTCAAATTTGAGATATAATTTAACAAAAATCTCGAGGGAATCTACATTACTTCTTGTGAATTGTGGTGATCCACATAAATTTTGTTTGCTATGTTTTCATTTTTTATAATGGTGATAAGGCAGGATACCCAAATAAATATCGGGAACAAAATAGGCCAATAGTGCATGACAAGGATTTTCATCAACAATGAAAATTGTAAATTTGAGGTACATGTGTGCAAATAACGCAGACATAATATGTTAAACGGAAGTAACGAAATGCGGTGTACCAGTTATTTGCTGATCCAAAAACACTCCAGTAGAAAAAAAAAACTCACGAAAGTAGAAAGAACTAAGCCTCGTTCAAAAGAGCGGGGTTATGGAATAAAAGAGTCGGGAAACGACCACAACGGGACTCCAGGAGTAGTTACTTTGCCTGACGCTTCTTCCTAAACTCTAACATGAAGTCATAGACCTTGTGCTGGTCGGGCAACGACTTGGCCACGCTCTCCCTCTGCATGCAACACTTGGCCCATCCCACCAACTTGGGGCACTCTTCCTCGTGGCTAAAGTTGGCTAATGTCTCCAAAGCATAGAACCAGCTATACAACGGAATTAGCGACACATCCACATACCCAAACCTGTCGCCTCCAAAGTAAGCCTTGTCCCCAAGCTCTCCCTCTAGCACCTTCAAGCCCTCGATGTACTCCTTCTTCGCCGCCTCCTGGGCGTCTCCAGTAGACCCCCACGTGGTTCGCGCCGCCGGAATTATCTGCACCGTCATAAAGTGTTTCGATGTCAAGTGCACCCACTTAATAATGAAATGGTTGGAAGACTGGGCGTTGTTGTCTTGCCTTCTTATCCACATAGTCGGCCCAGAACCTGGCTCGGGCCCGCTCGTGAGGATCAGAAGGCAAGAGAGGGGACTCGGGACCCCAGGTCTCGTCAATATACTGGACGATGATGAGGGACTCGCAAACCGGATTCCCGTTGTGGACGAGGGTAGGGATTTTCTTATGGACCGGGTTCGTCTCCAAGAGCAGGGGGCTCTTGTTGCTCAGAAGTTCCTCCTCCCTCCGATCGAAGTTCACGCCCTTCTCCCTCAGGACAATCCTGGCCCTCATCCCGAACGGACTCGGCCAGAAGTCCAACAATATCACTTCATCTGCCATCGATTCTCTAGTAATCTGAACTCAGGAAATGCTTCTTCTTTTTTGTGGTGAAATGAGGATAAGAGCAGGTGCTACTTGTACAGAACGGCAGAGAACATTGACTGGGGTTCTACCTTGGAGATGGGGCTGGACGAGGGGCGGCTTCATGCTGTCATTGCTCGCGTCAGTGTCAGGTTCAAGTCAAGTCCCCATGCCCCGGCCGATTAGGTCATGGCTTAGGTGTCACATGAAGGAGAAATACAATATCTTACTATCAGTTCGACTCTTGGCCGCTTCCTTCTTGTTGGTTCTTCCCCTTATCCCTACTTGTTTGTTTTTATATCTCTCGTTACTTATGTACTTAGACACAATCATCTCGTACATAACCCCTCGAATATAATATGATATAAGTCGCTGCCCGACCAGTGGCAATCCACGTGGCATTTGCAGGAGTTTTTCGTGATGGTGATTCTTGACTTTTTAAATTAGGGCTTTTGACTATTGCGAAGGGTAATATCTTAGAAAAACCCCACCCTTTATCTCATTGTCAATTTTATCCCTTCTTCCAAGGCTGGCATAAAAATACCCGACCTTCTCGTTTTCACTTCAAGAATACCTTGCAGTGAAGCTCCATTCAAATCTCAAATGAAAATCTTTAAAGTTGGAGGTATCTATTTATCAAAGGAAAATGTTTCTTTAGCAGTACTATCTAGGACTGTACAATCTCAAGTGTAAACTTATATACTATCACCGTGTATTTTACATAAAGCACTCATTAATTAAGAGATCATATAGTCAAAAATAATTGACAGTATTGTCAGACTGTCGCGACCCATCGACCTTGAGCGAGGCGTCGAGATGTGGGCCAACAGATTACTAAACTTCGGATGTGATCAGCAAGTGGTTAGGAGAAATTTAAACCAAGAATCGCATGTAAAAGCTAAGTCTGCAGAGATATTGCCTATAAACCAAAACGGTTGTATTCTTGATGAAGAGGTAGCGTAATCTAGTATTACATGACCTTGATATGAGGATGCCATGACCTGAATTTTCGTTTGATATAGGCTAATGGATTGCTAAGCCTTTAAACCTAGCTCGAGCTCTCCCAAATTCATACCAAATTGCAACTTAAGTTTAAGTATTTAACATGCCAAAAAGATTAATTCATGGAGTCACTAATAATCAGTTTACGGTAGGTTGATCAGACATATAAGTAAAATAATAGGGGAATTATTTTACTCCTACAAATCAGAGATTTTGAGTCAAGCGACAATTTAGAATTGAGGCATGTGTGCGAAAGTTTTATGAATGGCATATAATATATAACAATCATGGCCCTATCTCTAATCTTATGTTTGGCATTCTACTATCATATGGTCACATTGTCGTTCTAGTAAGACCCATAATGCAAACACGATGTTGATCCAGAAACACTCAAAAAAGGAACTCAAGAAAGTAGAAAGAGCTAAGCCTCATCCGAGGCAGAGGGATTACTGCGCCTGGAGCTTCTTCCTGCGCTCCAACACCAAGTCATAGACCTTGCGCTGATCGGGATTACTGCACCTGGAGCTTCTTCCTGCGCTCCAACACCAGGTCATAGACCTTGCGCTGATCGGGCAAGGACTTGGCCACGCTCTCCCTCTGCATGCAACGCTGGGCCCATCCCTCCAACTTGGGGCACTCTTCCCGAATGCTAAAGTTCGCCAGTGTCTCCAAAGCATAGAACCAGCTATAGAACGGTATTAGCGAGACATCCACATACCCAAACTTCTCGCCTCCAAAGTAGGCCTTGTCCCCAAGCTCTCCCTCCAACACCTTCAAGCCCTCGATGAACTCCTCCTTCGCCGCCTCCAGGGCCGCTCCCGTTGGCGCCTTTGCCACTCGTCCCAATGAAATCTGCACCATCGTTTCATGTTTCAAAGTTAAGCACGCTTAGAAAGGGAATGTGTCCAGGATTGGGCATCGTTGTCTTACCTTCTTGTCCACGTAGTCGGCCCAGAACCTGGCGCGGGCGCGCTCGTGAGGATCGGAAGGCAAGAGAGGGGACTCTGGACCCCAGGTCTCATCGATGTACTGGACGATGACGAGGGACTCGCAAACCGGCTTGCCGTTGTGGATGAGGACGGGGATTTTCTTGTGGACCGGGTTGGTCTCCAAGAGCAGGGGGCTCTTGTTGCTCTTGTTGCTGAGATCCTCCTCCCTCAGGTCAAAGTCCACGCCCTTCTCTCTCAGGGCAATCTTGGCCCTCATCCCGAACGGGCTCGACCAGAAGTCCAACAATATCACTTCAGCTGCCATCGAACTCTAGGAAATGCTTTTCTTGCGGGGAAATGAGGTTAAGAGCAGCTGCTAGTTATATAGAGCAGAAGAGAACATTGACCGCGGCTTTTCCTTCGAAGGCGGCGCTCGAGGAGGGGCTGCTTAGTGCTGTCATTGCTCGCGTCACTGTCGGCTCCATATCTAGTCTCCATGCGCGGCCGATTAGATCATGGCTTAGGTGTAACGGGAAGGAGAAATACAAATCGTGTTGTAAAGTCCGGCTGGTGGCTGCTTCCTTCTTTCTGCTGCTTCCACTTCCTCTCTACTTTTATCTCTTAATATTTATGTGCCTGGGGTGTGTTTATTTCAGGAAAAGTGTCTTTCTGAAACTTCTATTTTGGATTTTCATCCATTTTGCTCGTTGAAAATGACTTAGTAAACAAAAAGTATTTTTTGGTCACCCATTACCAAATAAAGGAAAACGACCCGCTTTCTTGAGAAACAATCCGCTTTCGTGGAATTTCTCATGAAACAGGCATACCCTTAAACATAAGGATTTTCCAAAAATCATTATCGGCAATGAAATTAATTAATAATTATTTCAAGCGATATGTACGATCATTTTAAAAAAAAATAGATTATTTATTTTTCGCGAGCAAATGAAGCCTAATGTTTGCATTTGAATGAGCAGACAAAAATATCCAAGCGGTAAAATACGCGATGAGGAAAGTGTGTACTGAACTGCATCTGTGTGCATAATAGTTTGTGAGTGAGGACTGCTGGTTTAAGACTTCGGGACAAGTGAAGTAAGGGCATCTAGAAGCACGGAAGAACCTCCAATTATTGGTGGCATATATATATACACATTTATTTATTTATACATTTATATATGCATGTCCGTGAAATGATTAAGTCCAAAAAAAAAATTGTATGGCGCAGGTGATACTGACTCGAGGCAGTTAATATACAATTGGCAGGATATGGGTAAATGATCTCCACATCCTATTCAAAAATTCCCTGATTCCTCGATCAATTGTGTTAACGCGAGAACTCATGATCATTCTATCCTAGAAAGAAAATAATTTATATAATCTAAAAGTTTAGATGTCAAACGCCACATTTATCCTTCCTTCACGATATAATGAGTCAAATTAAGTAACAAGTGTCGCTTCATATCAGTAATTGTCACAATCAAGTACATACGTACCATCTGAGTCATGCTCAGATCACTAAATATAAGACCGGGATGAAATTACTAAATCGTATCACATTGTAGACCAACAAGAAACTCACATCACGTAGATTTAGGGAGCTAGCAGTAGCCTAGCAGGGACGAACATGTCCTCGAAATCGTGGGAGCGGAAGGCAATGGTGGCTTCTAGGGAAAATCAGGGACCTGAGGGAATTCGGGCACTTCTGGCAATTTTGGCTTTGGTATTGCTGGTAATTTTGGCTTTGGTATTGCTGGTAATTCAGGCTTTGGCAATTCAAAAGGTGGCAAAAATTCGGGTTTTTGGCATTGATGGCAATTCCGACTTCAGCAAGCTCGGAATATCGGGAAGGTGAGTCAATTTTCGGGCTTGTGCAGTTTAGGTAACTAGGGCGACGTTGCCTCTGGAAGTCGGTGAGCTTTAACCCAATCCTACTCACCGAGTATCAAAGACAGAGCGAGGACAAAAATCACAAACTACGTCGTCGCACACCTGTGATGGTTTGCCATTGCGAAGTCGACGAGCAAATTGAAAAAACCTGATGAAGATGGTGCAGAGAAGCTGCGAATCTCGAGAAAAGGGTCGTAGTGTTTTCGAGGAACCGCTTGATTAAGAGTTTGGGGACGTGGAGATTGGGGGAGATTGCAAGTAATGTTTGGTAGGGAGACTAGCAAGGTGTTAGTTCAACTTCTAAACCATTTTCATTTCCATACGTTCTACAAGATTTGAGCAAATCAATAATTTCGAAGGGGAAAAAAAAAACTTGCCGACTCTAGGCCTTTTTGAGTTTGTCGTACAATCATGGACCGTGAATCGAACCCGTGTTTGAATTGAAATTGAAATCGAAATGCCGATACAAGTTTTTCCCTTCTGAATCAGATAGATTCATACCTGAAAGAAGATCACCACCCGCCGGCGAGTAGAAGACCGTACACCACCTGTGACATTACCAATCCAAGCGATGTGGTTTGCCGCTCCTTGACAAAGGCGGCAACGACCTCCTCAGCAATGGCCACTAAATTGTTGCGAATCTGCAAATGATGCAGTTTTTCCCCTTCTCCTTTTGATTACATAGTTTGGCCAAAGCTTTCCGGGCTATTTCTTTAATTTGATAATATTTTTTTTTTTTACGGTAAGATTTGAAGGTCAAAGTATTTTCAATTTGCTAGGTTTGTTACCGGCAACGAGATGATGGCGACCTGGTGGCGATGTCATCGGGATTAAGGTCGTCGTCAATTCTGATAAATTCTTTTGCTTGACAAGAGCAACTTAGGGCAAAATACAAGAGAAAAAGCATGTATTCGAAACAGGAAAGAAAAATTTTGTTTTTTTGGTCGAAAGAAATATTCTATTCATTAATAGACGAGAGAGCTACATAGAATGCATTCAAACTCACAAAAGATAGTTAAAAAAAAAAAACACGAAAAGCAAATCCTTTAGCAAAAAGCATACCCTTATCCTCCAAGAGTGGATTTGATACAACAAACTTGCGGTGCCCGATTATCAAAGTCCATGATGGGCACACACCGAGGACTCCCATACCAAATGCAACGATTTGCGGTGCGCACTTAGGTTCGACGTCCTCATCGTCAATGTTGAAAATATGTCTCAAGTTTGAGCCCGAAGCGAAACTGTGAATATTTCGAATAGAATATTTTGTGGACGTCCAAAATTGAGCAAAATATATTTCGTGTGCGTTGGATATTTCTTTGGCAAGAGTATAAGTTTTTGAAACAATATCAAGAAATAAAAGATGCGAAAATCTTTTATTTGGAGAAGTGGTTTACTTTTAAGTGGGCCATACTTGGACTTTTCCCTAATCTAAAGCAGAAGGTGGGCAAGAAGACCAACGTGGACTATTCGGTGGATATATTTGGTTTCCTTCCGGATGGACTTGTTCGCCGAATAACGAGATTTGCTTTATCCAAGTTAAAGTCCGTCTGTTCGTCCCTATCTTACCAGCAACCATATATGTAATCAACGTACGGTGGCCACGAGAGAGAATTATTGAAGCGCCGTTCCAAGAGAAGAAGCGAGTGCTTGACGTGGATTTCTCCGGAAGCATTACATCAATGACTTTTGTGTTATAGTCGAGAAATTCTTGTGGTAAAAATTTTTGCACAGTTCTTTTGCGAGATTGAGAGATTATTTCGTGAGGAGTTTAGGGCTAAACATTGTGTGCGTTATTTGATGTAATTAGGGCTTGGGAAACACTGAGAGTGTTTAAGTGACTCGAGTGTGATTTGTAATTTCCGAATTGTATCGCTCGTTCTATAGTGGAATTCGTTGCTGCTCTCTCCGTGGACGTAGGTCTCTACGACCGAACCACGTACATCTGGTGTTCGATTTATTTTCTTGTTCTATCTATTTTTCGTTCGATCGCTTGTTCCGCACAACAGTCAATGCCAAGCAACAACGCCAACAACAGTATGTCAAAAGAACACAAATCGGACATATGTAGAGAACTCTCGGATCTACATCTAAATATGGATCGGGAGAGTAAAATCCCCTAAATCTATACTTAAATCCAAATCGGGATAGAAAAATAGCTTACTCAGATAGATGCAGGAAATTATTTATACTCACAAACTCCCAAAGCATAGAGAGAGAGAGAAAAAAAAAGAAAAGACAATCCAGCAGAAAAACCAATGACAGTCGAAAGACTACGGCAAAGACAAAAGTCATTGAAGGTGATGGTTCGGGCAACTCCGCACATACTCGTTGGTGCAAAAACGGTTGGTGCGACGATAGGAATGCTTCGATTGCTCAATTCTGGGGGGCGCCGGGGTGGAGACTCAATCCTAGAGCTGGACGATGCTTGCAAGGGCATTGGATGAGTAGGGTTTACAATTCAAAAGACCACGAGACTTTGGATTCATCGTTCCCTAAAGATAGTAAAACCAAGTCTGCGTTCGGTTGGACTTTGCAAAAGGCCTTTGGCAAAAACAAAAAGGAGTATGGCCAACCAACACTTTTGATAGACCTCTTGGAGGAAAAAAAATCGTCCAAAACAGTGCTGAACCCACCGCACTTTTGCCAGTTCAGTCATGAACGACCGCTTAGTGTTGTCAATTGAGTCGTAAATGTATTCGCGTTTTGCCAATTGAGTCCGTCGAATCAATTTTGATCGAAGATTGCATGGCACGGTAGTGCTAACTCGAAAACTTTTTTCTCTATTTTCCTTCCTTCCTTTTTTTTTTATAATTTTATTTTTCCATCCCCGTCTTACCTGGTCGGTGAGGTTAATGAAAATATGACATGAGCCCAACGTGCACCTACATAATTTGCACTTTCTCGTCGTGAAGGGGGAAAAAAAAAATTACACACATAAGTAGCCTTCAATTACTTTATTAATATCCCCAAAAAAAAAATTATAAGGAGCTTTCCAAACATTGCCTTGCCCCTGGAGAGCAAGCGGGAGTGGGTTAGGTGGTCAAAGCTAACCACTTCAAAACCATGTGATCCGCCTTCGTTCACGTACCCCCCACTGGCTTCGTCGTAACCTTGTTTGCTTCTTCTCGTTCACTGCCAGCCCAGAGAAGCATCTCCTCATGGCCACACTCAATGCCATCCTCTCTCCCCTCCTCCTCCTCCTCCTCCTCTCCTCTGCCGTCCCGACGCTCGCCTCCGGCTTTGGCACCGCCCTCGACCCGAGCCTTATGGGCATCAACCTCCGGAAGGAGAAGCTCAGCCACTTCCGCTTCTACTGGCACGACGTCACGAGCGGCCCCCATCCCAGCTCCGTCACCGTCGTGCCCCCGCCGTCCAATGCCTCGGCCACCTTCTTCGGCCTCGTCAACATGATCGACAACCCCCTGACCCTCCGCCCCGACCCGGGGTCCGAGCTCGTCGGCCGCGCCCAGGGCCTTTACTCGTCGGCGTCGCAGGAGGAGGTGGGCCTGCTGATGGTCATGAACTTCGCCTTTGCGGCGGGGAAGCACAATGGCAGCGGCATCACCGTGCTGGGGCGGAACCCGGTGTTCCAGAAGGTGCGGGAGATGCCGGTGATCAGCGGCTGGGGGCTGTTCCGATTCGCCCGCGGGTACGCCCAGGCGACCACCCACACGTTCGACCCGAAGACCGGCGATGCCGTCGTCGAGTACAACGTCCACGTGTTGCACTATTGACGTATGGTGGTACCAATGATGATCGGATCGTTTGCTTTTGCTTTTGGGGCCTTTTCTTAGTCCTTTTTTGCTCTCTCTTTGGAATGTTGCCAGCTTTTCTCTTTTGAATTTCTAGGATTCTGGAGATGGCAATCATGGAGGCCACTTCTGATTTCCGGGTTTGCTTATGGTCCAAGCATAATGGGGTTGGTAGGTGGTAATCATCCACTTCTGTAATAATAGTCGTGTGTCCGATCCGAATCCGGACGAATCATTACATCGATCAAGGCATATTGCAAATAAGACTTTCTTCATAGTAGGGCTCTACAACGGGGTCGGTTCTACTCGAGAATAGAATCGGCGCCCCGAAAATTAGTCGGGTTCCGAGTTTCCATTGGAATCAATAGGGCATTCGATTTCATGTGAAGAATCACTTAAGAATCGGATCGAATTTGAAAACGATTTCGTGTCGTAACTAAAAGCCTTAATTTTTTTCTCTTATATCTCCTAGCAATCTCTCTTTTTCTCTATTCTTTCCAACCCCATTCAGACATTTCATGACTCTCTCTTTCGCTGGTGGCTTACCCTCCTCACTCATTCACAGCTTGCCCTCGCTCTTTTGAGCCTCGCCGCTCCCTTATTCCTGGCTCGCCTTTGCTCGCTCGCTCTCATTTATCTTTTACTTTGAACTGTTTTATTGATCACATTACTTTGCTGTGTAAAATGAAACAAAAAAAAAAGAGAGAGAAAGGAACAGCAAAAAAAAAACATATTCTCAAATAGACTCTAGAGCTAAACCAAAATAAAAGGGTAGATTCCGAGATTGCTTTCAAGGTAAACAAGAAATGTCTCGGGTTCCAAGTAGATTCCATGTTTTAAATATTGAGAACTAATTATATTAGTATTGATTCAAGTTTCGGGTTTAGAATGTACTCATCCTAAAACTAATCATCCTTACTTTACAGGGTGCGAGAGATTGCCGTATGGCTTTTAAAGAAAGACGACATGATTATCTTAGGACACGAAATTTACCACCTTTCGATTGAACATTGACCCTCGCTTGGGAGCTGTGCGAGTTGAGCCCGTGAGATTGCCAAGCCTAGCCCATGGGTAGGCACCGCTCTTTTTGCCATCTCCTTCAATTTTTAATTTTTAATTTTTTTTTATAATCCTAAGTTTTTATTTTGAGTTGTAAATTTGCCCATGACAAAGTACTTTCTCTTAACAAAATAACCGCATCCATTTGTTATCCAGTTTTTGGCACGAAAGGAGATACTCCCGTCGACCCTTTTGTTAATAGGAATGGACTCGTAAGTTATTCCATGGACTCTTACGTTCACTTTTTTAAAATGTGAATCTTATCGACTAGAGCCAAGAGAGATCGGTTCACGATCCGATCCAATCCCACCCAGGAATCAGACCGGAAGGATCAATTCCCAATTTTTAGGACCAAGAACTGAGCCACCTGATTCTAGGACTGGACCACCGGTCTAGTCCGGTTTCCGAGTGGTCCAATAGAACTGGTCATGAAACTAATCTGCAAGTTATACATTTCTCCATTGATAGTTTTCTTGCCCATAAAGATTGAAGAACCAAACTCCGCACTCTTCTCTCTCTCTCTCTCTCTCTCTCTCTCTCTCTCTCTCTGTGACTAAAGTTCTCTGAAGTCTTGTACATTCTGGTCTTGGAACGAGGATAAACATCTGCCTTATGGTGCGGTGGGTCAAAGATTGGGCTCTGTTTGGGAGCGATGCGGAGATGGGTCTTGCTTGCACCCGTGGTGCTTGATGAAATGTGGATGGTTTCTTCGTTCCATGCTGTGGCGGCTCTCAAGCAGCTCTCTATCACTCCGGCTTCCTCTTCGAACCTCTCTCCGATGTCCTTGAATCCAGTGAAAGATCTCTGGGGTTTTGATCCATCTGTGGGCTTAGAAGAAGCTGAGCTCGTGTGTGGGATTCTCTAACAGTCCAAGCGCAGGTTCCTCCGTCTCTTAATTGTTCTTCGGGGCTCCCCATCTCTTCCGAAGGAGGAAGCGTAAGGCACGTGACCCATGGGAGGCGAACAGGGAAGAAACGGGAGGCTTAGGTTTACTTTAAACAAAAAAATAAATAAATGCTCGGTCCGATTACTCCCTTGGAACCTGGATTTGGAAACCGGACCGCCCGAACACCGATTCCACTTTTAGAAACTAGACCAACACCGTGGAGAGTCAAATCGAACCGAGCCGATTTAGTCGGTGCTTCTTACTCACCCCTAATTAGAGCTACCAATATTTCCTCCTGAACCAGTCTTGTACGGAAGTTTCAAATCATGTCGCAGGATTTACATGCGCTTTCACTCGTTATTGTTGCGAAAATAAGAAACAGTGGATAACGTCGTGCATGGAAATTGCCTAGATTGTTTGTTCGTATTCCAGTTAACATATTAACTTAATTACAATTTACCCCTTTTTCCCCCCCAATATGTAGTGTTTGGAGCTATTCGATTACCCGAATTTACTGCAAGAGTAACTAGCACAAAGAAAGAAACGCAGCACATGGAATCAAATTGAATACCAAACAAATATCCAATTTTGGATCGAATCATTCAAATCAACTTGATTGGATGTTTAGAGATCTTAATTTACATCACTGCGCTTGTTAAGAGTTAATTTTCGTCGCCCTAGAAGCCGGTAGCGTGCTAGATTTAGATCCGTTTAGAATTGTTTCCCATCCATATGATGAGGTAAGGCAAGTAAGATCGCCAAACTACTTTGTCAATGGAAAAATGTACCTATAAATAACATTAGGACAATACTCTCATGCAGTCATCTGCATTTATTTTTAAGTATGCGGAGCTTTGCCATCACTCCCAGTAACATATACAAAATGCCCATGTCTGTTCTCTACCGAAAAAAAAAAAAAAAACACAGTGGGGAAACACAAGACTCCATGAGTACTTGATTCGCTGTAGATCATGGAAAGAACGTAAACCGATAAATAAACCTTATCTCGCCTTAAAACCAAAAGCATTTTTCACCATATAAAGCAGAAACATCTTAATTTGTTCCTAGTACTGGAGCATGCAAAACAAGCACAGCAGGGGATGCGCAAAATGCTTAATTGACGGCGTAGAGATTTTGAATGTATTCAACCTGGAAAGAATGAAAAGTGCTGCAGGATTACTCCTTGATCAAAACACGATGTCCATTTATCTCTCATGTTCCCAGTGGCATCCAAAATGTCGAAAAAAAAAAGCTGCAAACAAAAGAAATCACGGCATTACCATGAAAATCTTGAATTATTAAACCATGCAAAGCTGGGAGTTGCAAATTACATTATGAGATACCGAAATGCTATGATTCTATGGTTTCTCAGTTGCTTCTGCATCTAATTATGACTATAGAGTAAAACCCATTATGAACTGGACTACATCATAAGATTGGTCTTCTTTGATGGATAAATTAACTTTTAGAAGCAATAAATCGAGTAAATTTCAATGTAGCAGTAACAGCAAGATGTCTAGGTGGATCAACTCATTCCCCATCGAAATAGGATCCAAGGAACTCCAAATCTGATCAGCTTCTCACATACTTGCTTTCCAGAAGAGATCAATACACGTAGCATTACAATTAGACTAATTCGACTTGTTACTAAAATACCAGTATTGAATCCAAAATTCCCAGTCTTACGCAGCAGAAAAATCAGAAGATGATTTTGAAAAACAAGTAATAAGCGTGCGACAGGAGAAAGATGAACTCACAGTGAACTAGTTTCCATATCCTCCCACGTTGACCTCTACTCTTGATTCCTCATGCTTGGAACCGTCTTTACTGTCAGTATTTCTCAAGCTTCCATTAGACCCTCCATAAGATTCCACGACTTCAGAGATCTCAGCTGTCAGCTCTTCATACTTCTCTCTGAGTTCAGAAGAATTTATTGCCTCGAAAAGCCTCTGCTTTATCTGCTGCTGCAGAGCCTCAATCTTATTTTTTGATGACAAATCAGGCATTTTTCCCGCTTTTACGATCTCCATCTTCAACATCTCCACCATATTCTTCAGGTCAGATGAGTTGACCACTCCTTCGATTTTGTTATTTATTTCTTTATTTAGATTACCAAACTCAGCACTAATTTCTGAGTCTGAAGTTTGTGGACTAATATCAGTGCTGGTGGGTTTAATGGCCTCAACATGCAGTCCAAAAGATTCAAGGGCATTGGCCATTTCCATCTCTATCTCTTTCTTCAAATTGACAATTTTGTCCATCAGCCCTTGATCAACATCCTCAGGAGAAGTTGCCCCCGAGTCTTCAATTTCTGCCTTCAGAGCTTCAACCTTCTCCTTCAAATCAGGACGTTCTAATACCTCTTTCAGTTTCCTATTGATTGCTTCCTTCTGTGAAGCAAACTGTTCAGCATTCTTCACTTTAGACAACTCATTCAACATGTCAATCTTACTCTTGAGGCTCTTATAATTGGGAGCTCCTGACAAGCCATGGTTGACCTTCTCCTTTAGCTTATCAATCTTATCCATTAAAATATGATGCAAGGGTTGCTCCTGTTGATTAGCTTTCACATATTCTTCTCGTATCATTGATATTCTTTCATCCAAGCCCATAGCCTTAATTGCCTTGGAGTACTCATAATCCACTTCCTTTTTGAGTTTTTCTATCAATTCATCCAAACCGGTGTCAGAAACTTCAGTGGATGATTCCTTAGCATCTACTATCTTCTGTTTCAGTTTTTCAACTTCACTCTCCAGTTCTGCTTCAGAAATCATTCCAAGTGGAGGTTCTTCTTTCATCTTCATGTTGACCTTCCTCTTGGGATCCACGGGGATTCCTTCTTGAAATCCACCAATTTTTCGGAACTTAAGCATGCGATGCTTCAGGAGCTCTTGTGTGTCCATTTTCTTAAGCTCCTGAAAAGATCAAGGACTATGTTGGTAATGGCTGAGAATTCTATTGTGAAACAAGCTAAGTAATACTGACATTCATTGCTTCAACAACTGCAACTTTTATCTGTTGGGAGGTCCAAGAGGGATCTGCATGGGCACCTCCAAGTGGCTCCTGTTAAACCATGTACATGAATGAAAACCAAATGGTCACAACACACAACATAAAATGCCAAGTTGAAGTTAGTAAAATTACTGTCAAGATTTAGGATCGCAACAGAACACAAAGAGACAGCCGAAAACCTACATTATTAGTCAAATTGCTTACATAATTGTCTGTAGAGAATATCACATATTTCTTGATGCTCACTACACTCAGGCAGGATTGATCTCACACAACTGATCCCAAGTGCAGATAAAGGAGAAAGGGAGGACTGGTCTAGTCAACAGTTGACACATGTTTTCCTACCAAGTGTTAAGTTCAACAAGAACAGAGCTGAATGGTTTAACACCTTGACAAGATTTTGAGACCAAGAGGTCCAAAATAGGGAGTGCTTTCCATATATTGGGTCGATTTTGCAAAAGGATCGACAAAATGAATTAACATGCCACTCATAAAGCACAAACAGGATGGTTCAGAGAAGTAGGTATTTTGTGCAAATGCCAAATGTCACTCAAGTGAAAATTCTGTTGGACGGCAAGAATTTATGGCATGGAATGTTTGGCTGTCAAACACCAATGTCTGCACTAAATGAGTATAGCACAGGTGAGAATGCTTCATTGTATGTGCAAGCACACAAGAAAAGGCACCACAAAATTAATCTATTCGAAGAAAGTGGGCATGGCTCCAGACTAGGACAAGATGAGAAAAACTCATTTGAGATGATTTAGACACGTCGAGCAACGGCCTCCAAATGCTCACCTAGGAAATGCGATTGAGGGATGGAGAATTGGCTTAATAGGGGCACAGTACATGAAAAAAGTGAATGAAGCACTTAGAGCTTTCAGAAGACATGATACAGAATTGAGTGCAATGGTGCAATATCTACCCAATCCCAATCGATGGGATAAGGCTTAGCTGCTTCTAGTTCATCGTATTGTATATATCTCAATACTCATGCTCCATATGAAATTATATAGTAACTGTTCTCCTTGCTACAGAATTATCTAAAGCATAACACCACACAATACCTAAAACATGCTGTTATGACACACAAAAACAGAATATGGAGAAGTAAAAAAACATACTGGGATGATCCCATCGGCAATTTGTAACTTGCATAACTCTGTTGCTGTAATCTTCAGTTTTTCAGCTGCCTGCAAGAATAAGGAAGATTTAGGTGTCAATCAATTAAAAACTCCACTCACAGAAAACTTCAGAATCAGAACTGTTGTAATTGTAGTCACCTTTGGAGAAGCTTTTGCAGACTTCCACAAGATTGCAGCACAAGCTTCAGGACTAAAAATGAAAGCAACAATAAAATAAAATCTGTAAAGTGCTAGGACTGGAAATAATCACAAAACAAACCAGGCATGGCAAAGTCAACATCAACATCAACATCAACATCACCTTTATCCCAAACCAGTTGGGGTCGGCGGTCAATGAACCCAAAGCGAAAAGCTTAAAATATACTAAAATAAAAGTAAAAATATGGTTATCCAAAAATAATAAATAAATAAATAAACAAACAAACAAACGTATAAATAAATAAAAAGCACTAAACAGGGCACTCTGGAACATAGGAAATCCCCCCTTCTACAATGTGGATAGCTTTCCTCCACTCCGTCCTAAGGCAAACCATACGCCAATCTATTTCCCACTCTATTAAATCTTGTTTTACTACCAGGCATGGCAAAGTCAATTTAACAAAATCAACTTGATAAGCTTCGATAGGCATGGGGTTACATTTATGAGGTACTATTGGAATTCAGAAATAATAACGCTGATCTTGTTAATGCATTGATTCTGCATGAGCAAACCATGTGTGTCAAGGTGACATATATTCATATCCTCAGCATGACAAATTGCTCCATCTGACTAATATCAGGGAAAAAGACAACTCAACAAATGAGACTGATCACTGGTCATCGCTAATTGTATTTTCCTACTATCGTGTTGGCCATCTACAAAAGAGCTTCCTGATCAGATACAAATGAGGATAAAACAAATGGCGCAATACTGAGCTGGGTGTAGTTACCTAATCTCATTATTTAGTGGGTTTTGAGTTTGACGACCATAAACAATTGAATTACAAACTTGACCCTCGAATTGGGAAAGTGCAAATTACTATAGAGAAGGGCCAATGATTGCTTGTCCCCTATATGAGGATGATGTTATTTAAAGAGTATTGACAATTAAAAAAAAAACAATTATGCAACATTTTTTAAAAATATGAAAACATGTATCGAATTATGAAAGAGGAAATAATTTTGCTTCTCACAATTCATACAAAAAATGCTAATTTTACTGCTAATAATGGCAAGACGAACCAGTGTAAGACTACATTTGCTTTAGTATACCCGAATGTTGGTGTCGACATGAATTTCTTTGCAAGAGCAATGATATGTGGAAAATTATAACAATATAAATAATCACACCAATCAAATATTCAACTAGAGTCTACGTGGGATTTCGTTTATGATGGTTTTGAACCCCATAATGTAGATATACTCTCCGATTAATAGATATCACCGCCTGGCTCAACCTTGCGCAAGCTTTACCCACTTTTCACATAGAAGTATGATAGAAGCACCACAGAAAATGTGTTAAAACTTAATTCCGTTCTTACTTACTACCCCCAATTGACAAAATGTTGAAGCTCCAGACTTTGATGATTTAACGCATGAGACACCACATTTACACTATCAAGTGCATATTTTTCATAACACGCGTGTAATATTGCAAACACGTGGATGAAAGGAACTTCATATTTCAAAGTTTAAGCAGTGATAAATGGAACTATACTGCATGAAATTGACTTGAGCACAATCTATGATTTCTTAGCCACCAGGACAAAGGAGGAAGAGGACAACCAACAAAGTATTTTGACACAGTTGAAATGGGAGCAACAGCAATTAAATTACCTGGCAACATAAAAGACAGCATTTTCAAGCATTAACAACTTATTTGCACAGCCAATGGCAAGAGCACCGCCAGAACCACCCTCCCCCATAACAATTGAAACAATGGGTACTTTTATGCCAAACATGGTCCTCAAATTGTGAGCAATTGCTTCACCCTGGACATATATAAAGCAAATACATCACCACAAAGATCAGGAAGTGCATCATGCAAATTGCAACTAACATTGAGGTGTTTTGCTTACTTGGCCAAGTTCCTCAGATTTTAGGTCTGCAAAGGCCCCAGGTGTATCAATAAAAGTGACGATTGGGAAGCCATGGTGCTCAGCATAATACATCATTCGTAGAGCCTTCCTGTAACTGTATTACAAAACAAACTAAAACTTAGGCAGCTGCTGAACTTTTGGTAATGGTGCCATCCAGATGCGAAATCAATAGTTGTTGTTTTGAACACATTATCCATAACGTTATGCATACCCATGGGGAGTTGGCATTCCAAAGTTGCGCTGAATGTTCTCTTTTGTGTTTCGTCCCTTCTGGTGGCCCATGAACATGTATCTTTCACCGTCAATAGTTCCAATACCAGTGACAATAGCGGGATCATCATAACCAGCCCTATCTCCATGAAGCTCCACAAACTGGTGAATAACAGGATGCAGAAGGCGAATATTTAGCAAATTGTGTCAGCAGGCAAGCAATAAACACAAGCAAAATGCAAAGTGAATTCAACAAGTCAAAGTATGGAGTACCTTGTCAGTAATGTTAAATACATGGTCAAGAAATGTAGGCCGATTAGGATGTCGGGCAATATTCACACGCTGGATAGGAGTCAGATGTGTATATAAATCCTTTAAAGCCTGAATGCAAAGAAATACACCAACACTAAAACATGTTAATAGCAAGAAAAAAATAATATATTGCACACTACTGCAATTCTTAGTGCAACTGAAATAATCAAAAGATTGGCTTAAAACCTGCAATGCTGGCTTTACCAATTAGAGCAACAGGGTTCAATCAAGATGTCTTATACTTCAGATCCTGAATAAATTCACTACTATTATTTGTAAGGCACGTAGACAAAAAGTACTGCATATGACCTGCAAGAGTCTACTGAATGTGTTTCCAATTCGTGTAATATACAGAACAGGTAAAAATCACCCAGATGAATGAAAGATGCTTTTGAGGTGCGCCCGTGTAGGCAGTCAAGAAAAGAAGTTATCTAAGGTCGAGCCTGTAGCAAACAATTTATCATCGCTCTCGCCTTGAAAGTTCATCTTGAATTAGAGGCAGAAAATTCTTCCCAATGGTCGATCATAGGAATGTCCAATTTGAGCTTTTAGTAGAATTGATGATTTCATAAAGAAGTCTGGTATACCGCAAGCGCAAAGGAAAAGAATGCCACCGTTCGCAGAAATCCTTGTCGACTTTTATATTTCTTTTATAAAAAAAAAAGAGAAACAAGTAAACCTCCAAATAAAGAAGAAAAACTTCAAAGTGCCAATTTGCTTTAGAAAAATACAAGCCATGCCCGTAAAAGTGACAGCCGGTCTCAAAATTAGGAAGACCTGCTATTACTATGAAGTGCTTATGGTGATAACCACAGTAAATTCTGCAGCGCCAGCACTTGAAGTGACATTCAGAACAGGAACTGAATCGAGGGAACCAGCAAAAAAGATACCAATGCGCCAATTTGCAAAAGTTCTTTTTTCTATTTACCTTACGCGTGTAGTCGCCATAGAAGGAGAGAAAGATTAGACGAATCCCCTATTTTTCTTTTACATCACTGCATGTTCCAGTACCAATGATCACATAAATTATTTGCATCCCCCTGAGCTTTCCAGCTTAAGAACAGAGTTTCTTTTCAATGAGGTACTAATAATCCGATTGAAGTATAATCTCGAGAGGTTCTACGCGCCCGAGAGAGAGAGAGAGACCAATTTTTGGTTTAGCATGTAGAAAACAGGGGAAAAGCTCCTCTAGAACTATCACCAATATATTTCGCTCAAGAATGGATACGGGCTTGCAAGATAAATCTAATTTACGACCATTATCACCAGGACCAATTAACATGAGCAAGAGATGCAAAGTACATGATACGGCGTAGAGAATTAGTCAGAGATTCTGCGAACTCAGCTACCATTTACTGCTAGAAAAAGCAATTATGCTAAACCTGCTGATACTTGGTCTCCAATGAAATAATCTGATCACTGAAGTCCAAGCCAGTTTCATCTGCCATCTTTCTCACCTGAAGAAGGAAGAAAGGAAAATTTGCAATTTCGAGCAATTAGAGAGGCATTCCCGAATAATAATAATAATAATAACAACTCATTTTTTTCACCCCACAAGATACGACAGAGCAGCAACTCACATCCATGATCTTCTTCTCGAACAGCATGAGCGGCTTCTCGAACTCCAGGGTGACCGGCTTCGGCTTCTCCTTGAGCGGCTTGAAGGGCGAGAGATGGCTGAGGACGCCGCCCTTCACGTTCGGATCCGGATCCTCGGGCCACGGGTACTCGTGCTTCTTCACCTTCCTGAGCTTCGCTGCCACCACCGTCAAACCCCTCCCTCCTCTCGTCCCCAGCCGCGCCCTCCCGAGGGCCCTCAGCGAGAAGTCCCCGGTGCCGTCGCCCGAGCTGCCTCCGAAAAGATCGGAAGCCGCAGCTCCGGTCAGGGACACCGACGGCCGAATCAGAGAAGCCATTCCCCCCCGCTAACTCCTCAAGCTCAACTCAACCAAATCAAGCACTTGCCCAAGAAACTGCCGAGGCAGACAAGACCGGCATTCACGAAAGTCCGACCCACAAGAAGACGAGGACGCTGGCAGGAGGAGGAGAAACAAATTTCTGGGAAGAGAAAGAAAGTGAGGGAGATGGAGTACCCAGAGAGAGAGAGAGAGACGAAGTGGGTATATTGGGGGAGAGAGAATTACAAGGCAAGGCGAGAGGGAGAGAGCATTGGAGAGATCGTCGCAGAGAAATGATTCCTGGGTGTTGTTTTCTATTTGGAGAGAGAGAGAGAGAGCTTGTGTCGTTGGGAAGGTGGCGATACTTCTTATGCGAAGTGGTTGTGCGAGGGAAAGAGGGCTGGAACTCGTGTCATAGCGTCAGAGAATGGAGCCGCTCTCCCGCACGCATGCCCAGCTTCGTCCTACTTGGCCGGTTACGTAACAAGAGAGGAGACAGTGTGAGAGGGGTAGGTTAGAGAGGGAGGATGGTCGGGCCAATCAAAAGTCGACATTCGACGAGAGCGAGGTCTCCAGTTCGATCCAGGATGGCTCGATTTGTGCCATGAAGGAGGAGAAAGGAAAAAAAAGGAGACGAACGGAACAAGCATTGGGCTCCGCCGTGCACGTTCCCACTTTAAGTCGGAGGCCAGTGGCTCAGTTGGCGGAGAAGACTCAACGATCGATGGTAAATTGTCAATCGTCAGCCAACACTCATGCTCGGTCATCTAGACACACCGTTCGTGGAAGGGCCTGATGATTCTGCGGTGATTTTAGCTCATTTTCTTAAATAAAATTCAGAAATTAATATTATTTCAAATAATGACCTAAAATGATCATATCAGTTTCAAAAAAGGGCATGACCTCATGAGCTAGTCAAGGGCATTTTCTTCATTTATTTTTTACTTTTTTATTAATTAAATTAAATTAAAAATACAATCTTAAAAAAAAAACCTTCACCGTTACTGGCCCCCAATCACTCGAAGGGCTAGTGATGGTGGAGCAAGGATGAAGGTCACTGCTAGCTTGGGGTGGTTGACCCTCGCCCCACTATTGTCAACCCTTTTGACGATGGTTGGGGAAAAGCGAGGGGCGGTGAGGGCTTCCAAGGCCCTCGCTAGCTTTCTTTTAAAAAAACATTAATTTATTTTAAATTTTAATTTAATTAATAAAGAAGAAAAAAAGAAAATTTGATGAAAATGTCCTTAACTAACTAGTAAGGTCAAACTTTTCTTTGAAATCAATATAACCACTTCATGTTCTTATTGGAAACAAGGTTTACTTTAAGTCCTTATTTGAGAAATTAAATGCATTTCATGCCTTTATTTGATTTATTTAAAATAAGATTCACTTCATGACTTCAATTGAAAAATAGGAGCACTTCACGCTCTTATTTGAAATTTTCCTCTTTAGCCATGTTATTTTTTTTTTTTTTTGAGGGGGGATGCTTTGACTTATCAATCACTTATTCTTGATTAATGAGTCGATCGGTGGCAACTTAGATGGCTTTTTTTTAATAGAAATAGTGACAAAAAAAAATTCTTAAATCTATTGCAATTATGTCGATTTAATCCTAAATTATTTTTTTCCCAATTGAATCATAAATCTTTTACATTTGTGTTAATTTAGTCCATCCTGCCAGCTTTGGCCAATCAATGTCGACATCACAACGTTGACATGGTGATGTCGACATTGACATGGCATTTTTTAATAATATTTTAATATTTCTTCAAATTTTTTATTTTTTTAATATTTTTTTCATTTTTGTTTTCTTTTTAATTTCTCCTTCTTCCTCCAATCGATCGCCAGATTAACGACCAACTAAAGGTGAGGACCGTTGAGGTCAATCTCATCAACACTAGCAAGCCTTGGCCTCATCTTACCATGGCAAGGCTCGACCTTACCCAGAAATGGAGAGGCCGAGCCTCACCAATGGCCAATCATTGATTCAGGGACTAGCCGAAAGAAGAAGGAGAAGCACAAAATAAATAAATAAAAATAGATAAAATTGAAAAATATTAAAATAATAGTAAAAATTGACACGCCGGCTACGGCCGGAGTTTGCTTTAGCGCCGACCAGCCAAATCAGCACATAAATGCAAAAGATTTATGACTCAATCAGCAAAAAAAAAAAGATTTATGACTAAGTTGGCACAATTGCAATGTGTTTAGTGCTTTTTTGGTAATTTAGGTTGGTGCTTTATTTTAAATTTTAATTTAATTAGCCAAAACAATTCCTTTGGAAAGGACCGAAGTTGGGAGCCTGGAGGGGAGGGGGGTTGCCAAAAGCCCCATGGCATGATGTGTGTAGGCCGAAGGATGAAGGCGGTCTAGGCATACGGCATCTTCTTGATTGTAATCGTGCATCCATGCTCAAGCACATTTGGGTGCTCTTCTCCGATAAAGAAGCGCTTTGGTGTCGATGGATTCATTCAAACTTTCTAAAGGAAAAGAACTTCTAGGTCTCCACCAAACCGATGTTTTATTTGTGAGTTTGGAAAAAAATTCTTGACTTGCGCCTAGAGTTTAGGTTGGTGTTCAGGAAGCAGATTGGTGATGGCGCCTCCTCATCCTTCTAGTTTGATTATTGGCACCCTCGAAACCCCCTGCACTTGTTGTTCTCTGACCGCGACATCTATTGCTCTGGCATTTCGCATGATGCTTTTGTTCAGGACTTCTATTCTGGTTGCTAGCCGCAATAAAACTTCCTAAATCAGCTAACTGAATGGTCGGAACATCTACTTGCGCTTGTCAAGGGCAGAAGAGACAAGCTGGTCTGGCTTAATGACCCTTCCGGTAAGTTTTCTATAACTTCTGCATGGGACTTTATTCACTTGAAAGCTCCGAAGGTTCCCTGGTGCTTTTTTGTATGGAAAAAAAAAAGCCTTGTTCCCAGACATTCTTTCTTGTTGTGGTTGATCTCCCCTAAAAGACTCCCCACGCAAGTTTATTTGTTGTCGTATCATAGAATTGTCGATGGTGCTTGTGCCTTTTGCCATTATAGACCTGACTCGATAGATCACTTGTTCTTTGGCTGCTCTTTCACGAGTTCCCTAGCTTGCTTTTGGGGGTCGAAGTTCAACCTGCCTTGGCAGAATAGATCGTGGCTTGATACCCTTACTTGGGTTGGCGGTTTGTTCAAGGGATCCTCTTTTCAAGATCATATGGGTCGTTTCTCTTTTGCTGCTCTTTATTACATTATCTGGATGGAATGGAACAATGCTTTCTTCCGTGACCGTCCTTGATTTTTGCCATCCATGCGCACCCATCTTGCTAAGTTGGTGAAAGACCAAGGTTTATCCCTTAAGCCGGTTGAAGACACTCCGGACAATAAGGAGATCCAAGCCAATTGGGGGATCTCTCCTGCAATTTTTTCTTAGGTTCTCTATGGTTGTCTTTGCCGCCCCTTCTAGCCGTGTGTTTGGCCGTGTGCATGTTGCGCCCTTTGACTCTTTTTCCTTGCCGTTACACCTTTGTACCTATTGAGACATTCTTTAGTGTCTTAATTGGTGCGAGGTTTTTGTGTTTCGGCTTCTTATAATCGCGCTTTTTGATTAGCATCTATATATCTTACCTCCAAAAAAAAAAAAGATTGTTTTTATACTTAACTCCGACGATGTGCCATAAATGTTGTATGGTACAGTTGGGGTACCGTAGCAGTGCTCAAAACAAGTCCACATCGAATTTGTTCCGTATGTGGGTTGAGAGCTTTTGAGAGCACGTTTACACTCAAATCTTGAAAATATTAAGCGCTTAGCTTGGACCCGAAGCTCATAAAAGAGCACGTATCCCATGGTTTCTCTCTTTAGCTTTGAGCATCAAATTAGTAGGCAACAGCGGAAAATGAAATTGTTTGTTTTTCTTTCTTCTTTTTCAGGCAAACTTTAATTACAAGACGATGCTCCGTTTTATAGCAAATTTAGGTTAACAAAGATTGAAGTACATATCTAACTTGGACACAAAATATGAGATAAAATGCAACAAAAGATTACTACAAAAATTTTGAAAGTTCTAGTTAGAAAAGTTCATGCAGGTTACCATTGTTCACATAAGGATAGATAGATTTGTATAGGTAAAAGAACTTGTTTCATAGAACATTGTGCAAGAAAAATAGATAAAACAAGAACAAGAAAACAAGGATTGCCTTAGAGTTTCATAAAATCCGCAATTACATATTAGCATAACATAAAGACTAACATTATTCATACCTAATCATTACATTAGACAGGAAGGGTATTCAAGACATTTTTATCCCCATCCTTCTACTGTTCTAGTGTTAAAACCAAGGGAAAATTTGCTCAAAAATCATTAATCTATTGTACAACAGTCAATTTAGTATCAAATATTTCAATTTTATCAATTTATTCTTAAATATTTAAAAAATTTGTCAACTTAATCCTTTTGACTAGTTTGACCCCAAAAAAAAATTACTTACATGAACATAGCCATCATACATGATACGACCAACACTAACATGAATGATTTTTAATATATATATATATATATATTAAATTTTATAAATTTGTTATAATTTTTTTAATTTTCTCTTATTCTTTTTGTCCTTTTTCATCCACTAGTCGCCATTGGTCAGTGAACAAACACAAACCCGGGCCAATTGTCAACAATCATCAGGCCTGACAACCAGCAGAGGAAGAAAGGAATAAAGGAATAAAGGAAAGAAATAAAAAAGAAAAGAAAAGATCAAAATACTTTAAAAATTGATATGAAAATCACAAAAAAAAATAAAAAAGAAAATATAGTTGGCTGAAAAGACTATATTGGCAAATCGTAAAAAAATTCAAGACTACATTGGCCAAATTAAAAGGTTTTATGACTATATTGACATCTATGTAATAGGTTTAAGGCTTTGTTTGCTAGTAAAACTATAGTTATTTTAGTATCCAAAAAGATATATAAACAAAAAAAGAAAAAAGAAAAAAAATAGCCATTTCAACTTTATTTTGCTATAGTTTTAACGGTTATTACCAATACAATATTAGCACTTTCGACAACAACGGTATCAATTCAAACTAACAATTTTGTGTCGACTTGTTCGAATCAATCTAATTATACTTTTGTGTTTGGCATGCCTGCTTAGGCGCTGATAATTTAAATGATCAAAAGGTGTCTAAGGACCAGATCTCAAAATACTTGTCGAAGGAGTCCATGATTAGTAAAAATACATTATCTATATGAAACTAATTGGGCCTTGGGCGGGCCAGCCCAAGAATAGAATGGCCAGCTCAATATAGCCCATTTTTGCCCTTAGAGCATACTGGGCCTAGGCTGGCCCATCCAGCAAACCGTCAGGTGTCGCATAAGCAATTTATTATTGTATTCGAATGCGCACGACGTGTTTACATCCTGTTCATTAATCCAATGTGACCCCAAAAATATTCTCAAATGTTCAGTGTCATTCTTACGTTAAATCAAACCGCCAACGCATAACCTTTAGCGAAGAGTTGGGCTATCAAAAATTAATGTACACACTTAAGATGACTGTCTAGTCGGCACAACCGCAGAGGTCGTAATGATATATCCTTCAAAAGTAAACAAACATTAAGCAAAACAAAATCTATTTCTCGAAAAATCAAGGATTTACCTGCTTCCTCAAAATCAAACTTTCAACGTCGTTTTCGTGGTCGAACATGAACTGCTCAGAGCCTCATCATCCTGGGAAGAGTTAAATAGTGTGTTCCTCAATGGTGCGAATCTTGATAACAGCGAGCTTGTATGTGGTGGTATGTTTGCGCCTCGGATCCGGGTGTTCAACACATGGCACCAGACGATTCGGTAACGTTGTGGAAGCCATGGGAGGTGCTCCTATGAAGGAGGAGATCAGAGATGGATCTCATCTAATGATAAAATGCCACTTCTCTTCTTACCCCTTCTTTTGTGAAAGAGAGAAATATCAATGGGTCGCTAAACCGATCGTGTGATGCATAAGACAATCACGCATAATTAAGACTCAACGAATTGGAGACCACATCAGCAAATTCTGTAAACTCTTAAGTTACAGAAGGCCAGCATTGAGTAAGAACTACATTAAACATTTGAGAAAAGGTCATGGACCACATCGAAATAGTTAACATTCTAAAGTGCACATTAGTTTAAAGTTTGAGATCCGTCCGTGCCATTGTGCCTTCATATCAGTAACCACTGTGTCCACAACTCCCCTCACAAGAAACAAAAAACGAGACTACATAATCAAAACTAATCGATCCAAAATGTGAAAGAAAGACACGACTGCATATACACACTCAACCGAGGCAAGTTGAGGAATGAATATCAGCAGGGCGAAAACCATAGACAACTTCAATGACAAATATCGACAAATCACAAGAATCTTATTGAAACGAGCACAGCATTTTGAAGCATCACCATCAGTCAACACAACATTTACAAATGTTCTCTTATCTGTCAACTTATGGACAGGAAAATTAAGTTCTCAAATGCTTGATTGCAGGTAGAAGGTGAATGGACATATTTTACTCTTAACATGATATGGGAAATATTTGAGCGGACAAAACAGAAAACCCAATTTGTCCCTGGTACTTGTGCGTGCAAAACTACTGCAATGGCAGGACTGAGATGCATCAAATGCTTAACAATGGAGTAAAATTTCGATCGCATTCAACTTGGAAATAAGTAAGTGCAGCGTAACTGCCCGGGCAAAAACCAATGTCTGTTCCTTTCTCACTTTCCCAGTTGCATCCGGAGGAAGGAAAATGCTGCACAGAAACAACATTGCTATGACAACTACAGAATAGGGAAGCTATCTGCTTAGATCAAAGAATTTGAACAGTGAATATAAATAGGAAAACCGTTCAACCATTGAACTTTGCGGCTGGTTGTTACAGAATACGATTCTAAACTGGTAGTGGTTTATGACTTCATGAAATGTCAAACTACTTTTATTTCTATCAGCGAAAAGAAAAATCTTGATAAATTACACCACTTTGATCAATTACACCACTTGATTGTTTTATTTGAAAGACTAACATGCAGCAACACAAGTGAAAAATGAATAAACAAATTTTGGAAGGCAAAGGAGTAACGATAAGACTGAAACAGAGAAAAATTAAACTCACGCTACACTAGTTGCCATCTGCTCCCACATTGGCCCCTGTTCTTGATTCCTCATGCTTGAGACCTTCTTCACCACGGGAACTTTTCAAACTTCCATTTGATTCTCCAGTAGATTCCAGAACTTCAGAAATCTCTGCTGTCAGCTCTTCGTGTTTCTTTCTTAGTTCTGGAGAATTTATTGCCTCAAAAAGCCTCTGCTTAATTTGCTGCTGTAGTGCATCGATCTTACTTTTTGATGATGAATCAGGTGCCTTTCCAGCATTCTCGATCTCCATCTTCAGCATCTCTATCATATTTTTCAGGTCAGATGATTGGACTACTTCTTCAATTTTATTATTTATTTCTTTATTTAGATTACCAAACTTAGCACTAATTTCTGAGTCTGAAGTTTGTGGACTAATATCAGTGCTGGTGGGTTTAATGGCCTCAACATGCAGTCCAAAAGATTCAAGGGCATTGGCCATTTCCGTGTCTATCTCTTTCTTCAAATTGACAATTTTGTCCATCAGCCCTTGATCAACATCCTCAGGAGAAGTTGCCCCCGAGTCTTCAATTTCCGCCTTCAGAGCTTCAACCTTCTCCTTCAAATCAGGACGTTCTAATACCTCTTTCAGTTTCCTATTGATTTCTTCCTTCTGTGAAGCAACCTTTTCAGAATTCTTCACTTTAGACAAGTCATTCAACATGTCAAGCTTACTCTTGAGGCTCTCAAAATTGGGAGCCCCTGGCAAGCCTTCATTGAACTCCTTGTTTAGCTTATCAATCTTATCCATTAAAATAGGATGCAAGGGCTGCTCCTGTTGCTTAGCTTTCACAAATTCTTCCCGCAACGTTGACATTCTTTCATCCAAGCCTAAGGCCTTAATTGCCTCGGAGTACTCATGATCCACTTCCTTTTTGAGTTTTTCTATCATTTCATCCAGACCACTATCAGAAGCTTCAGCTGATGATTCCTTAGCTTCTATGATCTTCTGTTTCAGTTTTTCTACTTGACTCTCCAGTTCTGCATCAGAAATCTTTCCTAATAAAGGTTCTTCTTTGTTCTTCATGTTCACCTTCCTCTTAGGATCCACAGGAATTCCTTCTTGAAATCCACCAATTTTTCGGAACTTAAGCATGCGATGCTTCAGGAGCTCTTGTGTGTCCATCTGCTTGAGCTCCTGAAAAAATCAAGGAGTTAGTACATTCTCATAATGATGCAAATAGACTAAGAGATACTGACTTTCATAGCTTCAACCACTGCATTTTTAATCTGTTGCGAGGTCCAAGATGGATCTGCATGGGCACCTCCAAGTGGCTCCTGTTAAACCTCGCACAAGAGTAAAACCTTATTGTCATGACAGGCAACTTCAATAATTTTGCTCCCTCATCAAATGTCTGCAAGAGTACCATAGTATTCATTAAGCTAGAACATGACTGATGGCATGAACATTAAACCTTGACTGTTTGCTTTTTATGCAACATTCTAATAAACTAAATATGAATCTCACTTTGAGGGGGGAAAAAATTCGATCATATTCACTTTCTACTTCTGTTTGTTAGGGTCTCTGTCTCTATAAGCCGCTATTTTCCATGCAAGAGTGACATTATTCTCTAGGAGTTCAACATATCATGGCTCTCCACCTGATTATTTAAATTAATTGACCAGCTTCTTATTCAATTCACAACAATTTGAAGTACAAAAATGACCAATAAACTATTATGAGAAACGATAGCAAAAGTGGTACGTATAAATGTTGAAATTTTTTTATCACATTGAATTATGCATCAATCATCATGGATCATTTCCACTAATGAAACATATAATTGAATCTACTATCTCCCATTTCCGCTTGGTCTAAATCTCTTTGGCACTCAACGAATAGATCATATTAAGCAAGCTACAAAGGAGTAGAATTTTTTTTTTCTATATTATGGAAGGTGTAGATCTTGAGAAGACGTATGATAGGGTTCCAAAAAAAATTTTGTGGTGGAATCTTGAGAAGAAAAAAAATACCCTTAAAGTATGTAGATGCAATCAATGATATGTATGATAGTGTTACTACACGTGTGAAGGCTTGTAATGGTATATCAACTTATTTTCCAATCACAGTAGATCTACACCAAGGTTAGGCTTTCAAACTTATCTTTCTACACTAGTTATGGATGAGCTAACAAAACCTATCTAAGATAAGGTGTCATGGTGTATACTATTCATAGATGATATTGTGTTTGTTAATGAGACCAAGGATGAGTTTAGTGCTAAATTAGAATTATGAAAAAACACGTTAGAGTTTAAAGAATTTACGTTAAGTCAGAATAAAACAGAATATGTGAAGTGTGAGTTCGCCACAACAAGAAGAAGAGATCAAAAAATTTGTAGATATGCTTGGATAGAAGGTACCTAAAAAAGATGTTTTCAAATATTTGGGATCAATTTTGCAAAAGAAGGGAGAGATTGATGAGGATGTCAGCTATAGAATCAGAGCAGGTAGGATAAAATGGCGCAGTGCATTAGAGTTTTTGTGTTATTGCAAAATCCCTTTTAGGCTAAAAGGAAAACTTTATAGAACATTAATAAGACCTGCAATACTATACGGAGCTGTGTGTTGGCCAGTACAAATAAATGGGAGTAATAGAAGTGAGAATATTAAGATGGATGTGTGGCCATACAAGAATGAATAAGATAAGAAATGACGATATTCGACGAAAAGTTGAAATAGTATCGATAGCAGAGAAGATGAGAGAACATAGATTGAGATGATTTGGACATATTTCCATAGAGCCTTAAATGTCTCAATAAGAACAGAAGTTTGTTACCAAGAACACGACATGAAGAAAGAAAGAGGTCGGCAAAAACTTACTTGGAGGAAGGTAGTAAAACAAGATTTAATAGAGTGAGAAATAGATTGGTGTACGGTCTATCTTAGGACGGAATGGAGGAAAGCTATTCGCATTGTAGAGGGGGGATTTCCTATGTTCCAAATTGCAATGTTTAGTTCGTTTCCTTTTATCTTTTTTTTTTTTGTATCCTTGTCTTTACTTTTATTTTAGTATATTCTATGTTTTTCTCTTCGGGTTCATCGACCATCAACTCCAACTGGCTTGGGATAAAGGTGATGTTGATGATGATATTATGGAAGGGAAAAATCTCTATAGAGAAAGGGTGTGTCCCAACTATGTAGAATAAAAAAAACCATGTTTATGAAATCAAATAAATAGGTCAAGAAATTCAAGAACGCCAAACCTATGATAGCAATTGCAATTGAAGATGAGGAACCATATCATCCAAATTTAAAGTTATAAAATATGCTTGTTTTAATTTGGTGTTATACAAGGACAAACCTATGTTCAAGCCGCCACTCTTTTTTTTTTTTCCCAAAAACATTATCATACATTAAAATTTAAAAGGTTAAACTAAATGATTTTGGCCTAGAAAACAGCTGTTGCCTCCATTACATTTATCAAATAATAGACAACTAATCAATAGTAAATCCTTTTATTTCAATTTGCCCCTAGTAGTTGACGAAATTTAATAAAAAAATACTAGATTCATGAATATGGAGTTCCTATAAAAAAAGAAAGCCTATATATTACTATTGTACGTTTTTAAGTGAAGAAAACACTATTATTCATAAAATTTCAATCAAATTTTGGCCCAAGAAACATTTCTAGATCTGTCCCCATGTGTGTCATACAATTTCTGGATGCCACCCTTCTTTTTAATACATTCATATCAGTCATGTGTGGCCGGTGAGCCCCTAACATATTCTTTTGGTTTTTATTAGTACAGTGGTAAGAATTGACAAGGTTATAGTTGGGCCAATCTGTGTGCTGAAGTCTTTTAGTTAATTTTGAGGCTGGCTGTGAGCATTGCATCCTAGATGCGTTCATATATTGCTATGCAACAATAGTAAAATGATTTATTTGCAAATGTATTATATAAGTAACATGGTAAAACTCCGTACAGCTGTCAAAGACACTATCTCAAAAAATAAAAGAATATTAAGACTTTCTTTGAAGACCACTTCACAATATCCTCATAAATTAAAGGTAATGAAAGTAGAACTAGGAGAAGGCGACAATAAGAGGATGACCAATTCCAGGTGGCTGATCTGTTAGCCAAAAAAAAAAGGGAAAAGAAATATGAACAGGAGATGAAATAAAAATGGTGCAGTGATGAGAAGCAGGATATTCTGCAGAAGTCCCTCATTTAAAGGCAAGTTGGAGATTTTCTGTAAAAGCCAACCAACTTGTCTTGATATAAAACTTCATAAGCATCTTCCTCCATATTCATGTTTCACATAAATGTAAGTCACAATACTCATTGCTTTAACAACTGAAGCATTGGCCTTAGGATACCCAACACAAACTACAGTGGCTCACAGAAGCAGAATATATAAGGTACAGAAACATACTGGAATGATTCCATCGGCAACTTGTAACTTGCATAACTCCATAGCTGTAATCTTCAGCTTCTCAGCAGCCTGAACGATAGAGAATAGTTAAGTGTTGATCTATAAAACCTTTGCTTGCAGAGAAACTCAGCACTAAAAACATCGTGATCACCTTTGGAGAAGCTTTGGCACTCTTCCACAAGATTGCAGCACAAGCTTCAGGACTAAAGGGAAAAAGCAGAGAGGCAGATAGACAGAGAAAGGGAAAGGAAAGCAAATCAGTTAGGTGAGAGAGAGACATTATTGCAAAAAAGAAAAGGGAGTGCAGATTCAGCATTTCAGAAAATCAACAGCATGCCATAGCAACTTAGGGTCAAACACTGACAGGAAAAGTCAGAAGCAAAGCCAAACAGAATAGTCTAGGGCATTGATCATACATGAGCATTAGGCAACTGTCATGTTGGTAATAAACGCATATCAAACTCCTTGTCATCGATCATGCTTGTGGTTATTATGAGCATCCTATTCTCTCTGTGTACGCATGTGTATATACACATATGCACGCACACACACATTGATGGACACACATGCCCATGTGCAATTTACATATGTACAAATCTGTCTCTGTGAATATGTAAATAATGGGAGTACATGTTGAATGAAGGAAAAACTTTGGCCTGTTTTCTGCCTTGCCATGACTGAAGAAACCGAACAGCACTATAAGAATTGAAATATACAACACCACGTTGAAATTCAGACAATTTCCTTCCTTAAAAATATGATTTTCAAGGAGACTGAAATAAATAACTTAACAGTTTTTCATATTTACTTGTGAGTTCACTACAAAGCGTTAGTCATGTCAGTCATCCCAAAAGTCTAGAAGTCACATCTCAAAAGCCAATACATAATGAATTTTGTTTGCAACATGATCTAATATCATCTTCAGGATTGAACAGAAAGAAGCATAGGAAAATCGACTTGAATGACATCTCTTATCCTATTCATTGGGAACTTCGTAGAGGAGAAAAGAAAGTCGACGTGGTGAAGAAGAGAGATATGCATTAAGAAGGACAGGAACCTGCTTTCTCTATTTGTGTTTGGACAAACATGATAGAAGAATGAAAAGCGGAGAACAATTTGACCAAAAGGAAAATTATAATGTCGGTTACGGTAATACCTTCCAAGAGAGTAATCTGTGGGGGGATATATTGTGCGTGATTTCTAAATAAATAGAGGGCAAAATGGGCAAATGCAATCTCTTTCCATCTTGGTAGGGAACAAAAGTGGTGTGGCCACAAGATAATATTTCTCTCAAAACCACCTCTTTCATTTTCCTCTCTTATCCCAAGAAATGGAAAATGATTCTTTCATCTAACTTTCCTTCTTCCATATCATGCCCCCCCTTTTTTCTCTTTTCCCTCCTCCCACAAAACACAGCATAAAGAGAGAGTTTTGAAAAATGACGCTTAGCATTTATTGCCTGAAGCCAAAGCATACTGGTTATTGGAATTTTAAGGCCCTATATAGCACAAAATCACCAGCTCATGCACATGATAATATGATGAACATACTTCCAAAAGAAACTTTTGTCATAGATTAAGCTGGACAAATAGAATATGCATGTTTAAATTGACATAACAACCCACTAACATTTCTTAGCCATCTATCCAATTGGAAAACGGAAGCAGGAAAAGGACATCAAGTGATGGAACTTATGCCCCACTCAAATCACCTGGCAACATAGAAAACAGCATTTTCAAGCATTAACAATTTATTTGCACAGCCAATGGCAAGAGCTCCGCCAGAGCCACCTTCTCCAATAACAATAGAAACAATAGGTACTTTCAGACCAAACATAGTTCTCAGATTGTGAGCAATGGCTTCACCCTGCACATAAATGAAGCAAACAGATCTTGCCATTATATTTGGAAGTGAACAGTGAAAATTGGGATAGAAGTGTATGTATTGTTTCACCTACTTGGCCAAGTTCCTCAGATTTAAGGTCTGCATAGGCCCCAGGTGTATCAATGAAAGTAATGATGGGGAATTTATGGTGATCAGCATAATACATCATTCGTAGAGCCTTCCTGTAACTGTAGCGAAAGAAGAACTTGATTTAGCATCAAAATGTTAGTTTATGAAATTTTTGCAATGTAAAACACAACTAAATGACACTGCATTGTCCAGATGCCAAGGGCTTGTTTGGTAACGTTTCTATTCCAAAAAGTGATTCTGATTAAAATCACTTTTTTTATTCTGTTCTTTTAGAGAATCAAAATGCGTTTGGTAAAAATATAAAATTTTTTATTTTTGGTCCAAAAGTGATCCTAAAAAAGTGTCGTGAGAAAAGGTGGAGAAGCCTATCGTTGAAAAGTGATCTTAAAAAAGTGTTCTTTTTTTGAGAAACAACTTTTTTTTGTTTGACTTTTGGTTTGAAAGTGTTCCGGAAATAGAATCAAAATCAAAATTATTTGCATTACCAAATATGTTTCTGATCCTTTTTTGTTCCTGGGAACAGAAACAGAAGAACAGAAACGTTACCAAACAGGCCCCAAATCTACTCCAAATTCACTCTAAGGTTGGGGGTATAGTGAATGTATATCCCTCTTATTGGCATTACCCATGAGGAGTTGGCATTCCAAAATTGCGCTGAATATTTTCTTTTGTGTTTCTCCCCTTCTGGTGGCCCATGAACATGTACCTCTCGCCATCAATGGTTCCGATACCAGTAACAATGGCAGGATCATCATATCCAGCCCTATCTCCATGAAGCTCCACAAACTGGTGAAAAGATGGTGCAGGACACATAAACCTTCAGAAGAATGTAAGCATCGCAGGATAGAATCATGCAACATAAAAACAGAAGCACAAGGCCAGTTTCCAATTTGATAAGCCAGAGCATGGACACCTTGTCAGTAATGCTAAAAACATGGTCAAGAAAGGTTGGCCGATTGGGATGTCGGGCAATATTCACACGCTGGATAGGAGTCAGATGAGTATACAAGTCCTTCAAAGCCTGTACACAAGGCAATAAAGCATAAAAAGAACATGTTAATAGCATGCAAAAGATTATTCAATCTTTAGCAAAGCTTAAAATTCTTAAAAATTGCAAAAACTGAGGTATAGGTCATAATCATCTGAATCTATGTAACACAAGTAGAAATAACGTAGGGCATTCGACCTGAAAGAGTTTTTTCAAGTCCCCCCCCCCCAAAAAAAAAAATACACACGTTGAATACAATATACTTAACTGTATGAAGCAAGAAGTCCTACATGAACCCCATCTGAAAAATTAATTTAAGGTGCAGCCTATGGGAAATGTAAAAGGACTTAGTTTTTCTCCTTTCCTAGAAAATTCATGAAGAGAAAAATAGTATGTTCTCAAAGTCTCATGGTCATATCAAGACAAGTCGAAGACTCATTCGGGCATATATCTCAGCTAGTCATACAAATGAGCATTCATTGTCAATCCAGGGTGACTAGTTAGGCTTACAATCAGATTGATAATTTATAGAGAAGTCCCATTTTAAAGGCACTAGAAACAAGCAAAAGTCCCTGTTTTTGTGGGAATTTTGGTTCGCCTGCGTGTCTTTATTTTTTTATTTTACCACTACGTTTATAATGTCTCTTTAGGTGAGTCACACTCTAGATCCTTCTATTAAGTTTTCTAACCATGTCATTTCGACTTTTAGATCATCCCTCACCCATTGCCAATGAGTTTCAGTTCAAGAGAAACCATTTCATTCCCATCCTGAGTTTTATTATCTATTATTGATCTAGGCAAGATTACTCCATCCCTGATAAACCATTAGTAACATAAACTGCATTCTTTTTCAAATCCAGGAATCCAATTCCACGGCACTAAGCATGGGAGGAAAAGTTTTGACAAGTTCCCTAATCTTTCTTGACACCACTTCATGTTCATATACCAGCAATTCTAATCAATCATTTGCATCCTCAAGCCTGGTTGCTACTTCATGAGATACAAATAAGCTGACTGGTGGCGCAAATTTATAGTGCAAGACAGAGACCAAACTGGTAAAATTTTGATATTATTGGCCAAGTTTTAGGAGGCAAAATGGGGAATATCTCCTCCAGAATTGTAATTGGTATATCCAGGGTAGCTCTCTATTTGTTTCAGATTAGCTGGCCATTGTTCTGGCATGTAAAGACGAGGACAATTCAATTTAAATTCAGATTGTGAGGATTAGATTCAGATTCTACTTATTGATCTGCAAAGCTATAAGCAGTAGAAATAAAAATTCCAGGTCAGGAAGCAGCAGAAGCACTCTAAGCTATAGGCAAATGACCACATTCCGATCCCTGCATGAACTGCTGGCTCCTAACCAGTTATAATTGATTGGTCGGGTGACGATTGATGCTAGTGTGTTCATTTAATATATGGCCATAACTTCCATAACACATTAATATTGTGATGAGAATTACATGTTAGCGCGTAGAAAAGATTCTAAGTTCTAGACTACCATTGAATGCTACACGAGAGCAGTGATGCCAAACCTGTCGATATTTGCTCTCTAATAGAGCAATCTGATCGCTGAAGTCCAAGCCAGTTTCATTTGCCATTTTCCTCACCTGAAAAGGACCGAAGTTCGCAATTTTCCAAAGCAATCAGCACATGGCCAGGCAGTCAGTCAATCAAAAATCACACGTCCCCACACGACACAGCAACCAACTCACGTCGATGATTTTCTTCTCTAGCTCGACGAGCGGCTTCTCGAACTCCAGAGTGACAGGCTTGGGCTTCTCCTTGAGCGGCTTGAAGTGCGAGAGGTGGCTGAGCACCCCGCCCTTCACGTTCGGATCCGCGTCGTCGGGCCAGGGGTACTCGTGCTTCTTGACCTTCCTGAGCTTCGCGACCACCGCGGCGCTCCTCCTCCTCCTCCCGGCGCCCAGCCGCGCCCTCCCCAGGGCCATCAGCGAGAGCTCGCGGACGCCGCCGCCGCCGCTAGAGCTCCCGAAAAGATCGGAGGGCGCGGCCCCGGGCAGCGCCACCGACGGGCGAGTCACGGAACCCATTCCCTCCAACTCCTCACCCCCCCAACCCAATCGGCAATAAACAGGATCAGAAGAGGAGCAGCGGGAAGGAATCGAACCAGCGGCGATGAGAGGTCGACGGAAGACGAGCGCCCTCGCCCGGTGGAAGATGAGCAGCGAGAGAGTGAGTATGACTAAGGAGTGGAAGAGGAAGAAGCGGCGGAGAGCATTGGGGAGATCGTCAGACTGTGAGGACGATTTTGGTACTGATAGAGAGAGAGAGAGAGAGAGAGAGAGAGAGAGAGTATGTGTCTCGATACTTCTTAAGTGAGCGACGCTCGAGTCGTTAGGCTTGCGAGCTCAGCCTGTTCCGTCTTGGCCGTTACAACGGGGAACGCGGCTCGAGTCCATGACGGGTTTCAATAAACGCATTGAATAGGTTCGCCACGTCGGAAATAATGTCGCCGGTCATCCTTCTGTGGGAAATTTTTTTAAAAAAAAATAAGGCTTCAACTGGTCTCATTTTTTCAAATAAAAATTTAAAGTAAACTTTATGAGTTTGAAGTGTCATGATTATCTCAAAAAAGGGGCTTAAAGTGACTATGGTTATTTTAAATATGGGTTTGACCTCGCCGGCCAACCGGTCAGTCAAATTTTCTAACTAATCAAAAGCATTTTTTTTCAAAATGCAATTTTAATCTGATTTTCTGTTAAATTAAATTGAAAATAAGAAAAAGCTCAAAAATAAAAGTCAAGCGAGAAGTAGACCTACCACCAATGGCTGCTGCCCCATAGCCGGTGGAGTGGCGGCGATGGCCCTCTAGGTCACCAGCACGTCGACAAGGGCCAACAACCCCACCAATTAGAGGAGAAGGCAAGGTCCCGACGACCATAGCCGTTGCCCCACCAATGTTGGGGCAGTAGCTTCTTGCCTATGTTTTTTTATTTATTTAATTTTTTTTTTCAAAATCTCTTACAAATAAAAAAGGAGAAATAAAATAAAATAGTAAATGATCAAAATGCCATAACTAAAGTGACTCGATCCCTTTTTTTAAGATTAATATAGTCAATTCAGACTCTTATTTGAAATAATATGTACTTTAAGCTCTTTTTTGAGTCTTTATTTGAAATAATGTTTAATTCAAGCTCTTATTTGAAAAAATGAGAACGCTTGCATCCCCTTATTTGAAATTGTCCCTCTTTCTATTTTCACTTTTCTATATATTTGTTTGAAATAATCCTTGTGTTTTTGTTTTTCTTCAATTTACTAGAGAGTGAAATCATTGGATAATTATCCCAGTGGCCATTCTTCTCATTTGAAAAGAAAAGAGGGAGATGGGGGTTCAAATCCCTACCTTTGGAGGAAGGGGTGGAGATATATGAGAGACTTACATATGATCTAGAATAGGAAACTAAAGAGTAAACATATTTAATTGAAAAGACAAACACGACCAAACCACTAGTTATTTTAAAAACTCAAGCCGTTAAATAAAAGAGCGATTTAATATTTAATACCCTAACAATTTTCGCTTATCCTATGAAATATCTATCATTATAAAGGTCTAATGATCAATAACTAGCCTTTCTAAAAATATAAGGAAAAAAAGTAGAAAAACGATTTGAAATTTCGAGTGTGAATTAAGGAATGTTTTGTTTTGAAGTACCTTTTGGTGAGAAAGATAAATAGTTTTTCAAGTACGTCGTTAATATGCATTCAAGAAATAGAAAGATGATCGCACAAAATAGAAGAAAAGGCACTATTAATTGGCTAATAGCAACACATAAAGCAAGCAAATAATAGGATAAATAGGCAAATGCAGTTTAGCTAACTGTTGAATACATTTTAAATGGCTCATTTTTTTTTTGTTAATGCTGCATGATTTGATACCAAACGTCGGGCACAAGAAAAAAAATTCATTGCAATGTAGGCATTAGTTCAATGTCGGGTTCAAACAAGGGCTGAATTGGATACATCGCCTCTCGATTCTTCTCTTATCTTCGATAACCGGCTTCCATCTGATTGTGCATGTCTCCCAAATTGTCTGGACCACCTTACAAACCTATAAAGACATTTGGAAGAAACTTAAAAAGCACATCAATATAATTTAACTACAAATTTCTTATCATCAGAACTCACCATTAACCGTAGATCTTTCAAATAAGTTCTCTATTTTTCGGATCAATAATCACCATAAAACATTCAAGAAATTCATAAATTTAGTTATAAAGGCAATTCATTGGGCAACTGGGGCCAAACCGTGCCTAATTTTGCTCAAGTCGGCCCATTAGATTTGTTTTACGTTAATCTTCGGGCAGACCACGCTTTCTCATCAAAAGCCCTTACTCTAGCTCATACAAAGAACGCCTTCAGGTAGAGCTTGAGTGGACCTGCGAAGCAATCAGGTTCATTATCAGGTCTATCTTTCGTGCTCTAATAATTTTGATAATGAGTGTTTTCTCACCTTTCTTGGTTAATCCACAATTAGTACAAAACCCAACAATGTTTATACACCTACTTTCATATATGATATAGACACACAAAGAAACCGAGATTTTGAAAAGTTTGAAGGAAATTAAATTCTAGGCGATGATAAAAGAAGTACGGATTGAATATATATATATATTATAAATGGATGGAACATATATTGGAATTGTGTTTTTACGCGTCAGAACTTACTCATGAGTTAAAAAAAAATAACAGTGCTTAATATAATTTTAAAAAATAAAGTGATGAAAAATGAAAATAGAAGATTAAAAGAGAAGGGAAAAAAAATGCATTATGTCACAGTACAATTAAAAAAAAATGCAGATCTAGGCAAGCTCCGCCACAACGTTGAACTCGATGCCATTGGGGACTGAGCTCCGCTTGCCCACGGCGGCCAATAATTCACGATGGTGGATGACCCTAAGCTAGCTCGTCGAAACCATGGTGGCTCCCCAGACCGTCTACGGACACTCTCTCCTCTGTTTTTTTTTCCCTTCGCTTTTTTAGTTTTTTCTTTGTAGTCTTTTTCTGACATGGCAAGCGCCACATCGGCCTATTTTATCACGAAAAAAATATAATAACGCCACATCTGCTATTACGTCAGATTTTTAATAGTATTTATTGACGGAACTTAAGGAAAGATAAATATATCATATAAGGATAAATTTGGAAATTTTGATATCACAAAATAAAATTTACGATAAATATATCATAATAAATATAATTTGAGATTTTTTATGTCATTAAAAAAAAAGTTCTACATAAACTTGTGACGCGCGGTATACCAAAAAAAACTTTAGAACGAAACGGCTTTTCACCTTCGCAAGCACCGGCAAATATCCACGTCTTCACTTGGCAGTCGCTCGACTTCCATGGCGAAAAAGCCTCTCAATGGTGAATCCAACATCCTCTCTCTCTCTCTCTCTCTCTCTCTGTCTCTCTCTCTGTCCGGAAGCTCACTTCAAAAGCGTCGTCCTCCGGTCAATCTCCCGGCGACAGGAGTCAACTCTTCCTCTCCTCGTTATGGCTGAATCGAGTTTCTTATGTGGATGCAGAGAGTATCCTCGAGCAGCTTAGAGACGGCACTGCGAAGTTCGAGCTCCTCTGCTCGCCGGCTCCTTCGATTTCGGCTACCTACCTTCCCGCTTCGCCCTTGGAGCTCGCGGGACGGAGCGGCCGCCTGGGTTTCGCGAGAATTGCATCGTCCGTGTATGGTTTCGTCAGCGCTGTGGCTTTTCGATAGGTCGAGATTGCGCGTTCTCGCATGTTTCGGCGTGATTCCATATTCTTGGACTTGCTTTTGTTCGATTCGTAATCGGTCTGGTATAGGATTGAGTCTGCACATGTCATTTCGTGATTCACTCCCGTGTTGTGCTTTTTCACAGGGGAAGAGGATCCCCGGCGGCGAAGAAAGTTGAGCATTACTCGGTGCAGAAAGTCACCGGAGATGGACGCTGTATGTTCCGTGCCCTGGTAAATTCAACTTCTCATATCGTTTCCAGGCTATCTCTTACGCTGTGTTTGGAATGGATAGCTTCGTTGAGAATTTGGCTGTAGTTGATGGTGAAACACCGACTCATTGTAGTGCCAAGGTTGCATATCTTTTTCCAAATGACTGATAGCAACTACTGATAAGTCTTCATTAGCTGATAAATTCGTGGTCGGTATTTGATAAGTTGTCATTTGTAAATAGTCCTCAATCCCTATTGGAAGCCGTCTTCTTTTGTTGATTGCTACAGAATGTTCTTTCTAAACACTAGAGATTGAGTCATAAGGTTTGCGGTTCGAAACGTCATCATACGGTAATTACTTTTAGGAAAAGCAACTAATTTGATCTGTTGAACTCTCTGATATTACTGGTTCTATTTGGTTGGGTCTTTGCCATGAAAGGTTTAATCTTCTAAGCTAATTTAGATCCGCAATCCAAGTCATAGTCCAACTTATTGAACCAGGCATTCTGCTTCAACATTTAGGACACTTGGGACTTGCTAAATAGTTTTTGAAGTGATCCCGGCCCGACATGCATTTTGAGAGGTTTCTTCCTACATTAGGCCCTGTTAATTCTCAAAGTGTTCTGTAATAGCCGAAAGGAGTTGTGTTGCAGTGGAAGTTGTTAGTTTCTGCATTTTTCTTGCTAGATAATTTCAATGCATGTCGCATTCAAACCTACACAACTCCTTACTATCCAAGAAGATAAGTCAACCCTATCCTTAATCATATTTTTCTGACTGGCACTTATGATTACCATGGACCACAGCTGCTATATCATTCAAGTGCTCTTTCCTCTCTTTCAGTCTGCTCCAATGTTGTTTGCACTCATTCCTTTTAAATTGAATATGCTGGACTAAAAGAACTTGACCTCTTCTCAAGATTACTTTTGCTGCTGACAATGTCAGGTCAAGGGAATGGCCTTCCACAAAGGTATAGCTCTTAACCCACGAGAAGAGAGAGAAGATGCAGGTAACTTCATCATACTAGTAGCACTATTAATTTTTATAGGATATCATTTCTTAATTGTCTATCTCCACCCTCAACAATTTATGTGATAGAATAGTGGTGAGCCTAGGGTATACCATGATTCATTAATGACAGGATCACAATTCTTTTTCTATTTTGACATTTCCAATCACATTTTCCTCCCATCGAGCATTTCCCTGATCCCATTTGTGATGCTCCTCTTGTTTAGCCGGTCATTTTGATTACTTGTTCTGGATGTCGTAATACACTAATTAGGTCACTTGTGCAAGATCTGACATCAAAGGGAGAAATTTTTTTATGCTGTATGTAAAACTTACTTGGTTACATGACCAATAGTAATCAAATTCCTTGTAGTCAAGATAGTACAAGATAGGTATGTAGTTGGAGCCTGCAGAAATGGATTGCCTGAAAAAAAAGATCGTGGAATATGATTGTAGTTCTTTTACCTTGTTACTTGATCAGTTATTGAAGAATTTACTTAGCAGAAGTTGAACGAAGGCTATTCTATTTTCCCCATATTTGATGAATGGACTGCCTGAAACCATGGCTGTGGAACTCTTTTTGTTACATTCCATGCTTGTCCAGGTTAGTTGAGCATTATCATGTGATGTCCACTACTTGTAGTCCTGTGGATAGGGTTTGATCCTGCTTTATAATTCCTTTCTGAATTTCAAAGTTACTCGATTCATTGAACCATTTTTGCAAGTTCGTGAAACAGGAGCTCTTCTCTGTGCTGGTTTGAAACAAGGAATACATATTCTTCTCATTTTTGGCTTAAATAGAAAAACTGAATCAGTGGAAAAACTAATACTCCGTTTCTTTTTGCAAATGCTGTCCAATAAAAATGAAAGTTCTATGCTTGCTTAGTGGTTTAAACTTTGGTGTTTTAGATGAATTACGGATGGCTGTGAAAGAAATCATATGCGACTCTAGTGAAGAACGCTGTCAATATGAAGAAGCATTGGTGGCAATTACTGTGGACGAGTCTTTAAAGCGGTAAGGTGTTCCATCTCACTTATCAGTGGCTTTTCAAGTGCTCAAATAGTACATTTTAATATGATGTGTCTTGTCAAATACTTACAGAAAGTATTTATGCTCTCCAAATCTTCATTAGGTACTGCCAACGAATTGGCCGACAGGATTTTTGGGGTGGAGAGTCGGAGCTGCTGGTTGGAACCTGTTTTCATTCTTGTTAACGAAAATTTCCTCCTCTATGTAGCTTAGATATGTCTGGTTTTTTGTTCATCGTATGTAGAACTGCAAATTGGAAAACTAAGCATGTGGTAAAGACACTAATAATAGGGGTTAACTATGGTTTCAAGTCGAGCAGAACCATGGATCTTCTTTTTGTAAATTCTTCTAGGCTTCTCCAGCACTGATTTGAGCTGGTGTCATCTTCTTATTCACTACAGTTTGACAGTTTCATTGGCTACTAGTACTCCCTTTTTTTCTTTTTGAGCTGCTGACCTGTTCCCCCTCATATAAACATTACAGGTAATCTCAAAACTATGTAAGCAGCCAATCGTTGTTTATATTCCAGAGCACGAGGTGAGTTCTTTCTGAATTTACATGGTCTTTCACATTTGTTGGATGGTAGAGCCGATTGAATTTCGAAACTAACTATGGCCAAAAAAATTTCTGAAACTATTTTAATTTGCACTCATTGGAGACCATATTAATGAGTACTTATCATTGTAAGTTGGTTCTATAATTTTTCATGGAAGTGATGCAAGGGTTAAGATAGGTAAAGGAAAATCAAGAGTGCTTGAACTCATCTCGTTGACATTGAAAAGTGACTAATTCTGCCATTTTCGGCTGGTTGAAAGTTATTATAGATAAATAACTCAAGCACGTTCCCTGGTCCTTGGAGAGGACTTCTGAATTGGTTCCCTGATAATAGTGGAAAAGGATTGTCGAAATAATCAGCTCCCATTGTGGTAATTTCCATTAGTTCTCATGCTGTACCACCAATCAGTCACTCTTTATGACTAGATCGGTGGTAAGTGGAGAATTTAATTATGTTGGTTATGGTATATAGACGTACTGACAGTTGAATCTGTGTGTACTGGTATATGGATAAGATGCAATGCATTAGGACAGTAAGATTGAGAGTTTTATCTCAAGATGCTTATGACAGTGTTCAGGACTTCTCTGAGCGATAAAACTATATGGCATACTCTGATGTGGAAATGATTAAGTTTTTTTAAGGCAACAGAAGATGTGGTGGCTTTTTATTTGCCAGTCTTGACGGATCTGTGTTTTCGACTATACCGCAGCATACAAGGGGCGGATGGGGCTCAGGTTTTATCCCCATCGCAGAGTATGGATCAGAATTTCGGAAGGGTTCACGAAAGGGAAAGCAGAGGGAAGCTGTGAAGCTTCTCTACAGTGGTAGAAACCACTATGATCTTCTCGTCTAGGAAGTGCAACATAAATTTGCCCAGGATTCCGAGCTATGACATATGGAAATGGAGGTCATATTCTTGCAGAACTTACCCAGGAAATTGTAATTCATCTAAAAACATCTCCTGACGAGATCTAACTTCGCTTTTATCCTCGAATTCCAGGGGTATCCTTATCCTCTCTACTAGAGTTCTCTTTTCTGGTAGTGCATCTGTACTCAGTTATTGTACTTGACGGAGAAAAACAATACCCTAGTGACGCGGATGCCTGGTGATTCAGTATTCTATTCGAGTCGTAGCTCGCGCAAATTTTGCCAACATAAGTTCCCGTTTTTGCAGATTTAGAAGCAGTTTTAGCGCATGAGTTTTCAACTGATTATCCGATAATCTAATGTTTGCCCTCGTGGACTTCTTTTGTGGAATCATACTTAAATGTTTGCCCATAAAGTCATTTTAACAAATTTTCGTGCAATTTTCTATTTGAACCGCCAAGAGAGGCCACCATCCGAGCATCCTCCTTTGATTGGAAAGGTGGGTTACACTTAGGGGTGAGTAAATTGGACCGGGACCGCTCGGACCGAACCAGAACCAGTGGTCCGGTTCCCGGTTCTATAGAGGTCCGATCTGGTTCTCGATTTCTAAAATTGAAATCAGTAACCGAGCGTTCCGATTCTCCATTCTTAGGACCGGATTGGACCGTTTTAATTTTTTTTTTTCTAATTTGGTCCTTTAATCTCTTTCGGTTCTTTGGGCCTCTTGTTTTTTGCTACTAGAAAATCATTGTATATAGACGTTGAAGTTTTATAATGTTATTGATTTCAATAATTAGAGAGTAATTTGGGCTATGTTTTTTTTTGTCCGGTCAATTTGTCGGTCTAGTCCCGTTTGGTTCTTGAGATGGTCGGTCCGACTCCCAGTTCTAACAAAATTGAGAACCGAGACACTAGTCCGGCTCCCGATTCCTAAGGGAAATCGGATCGGACCGGAAACCGATCACCCCTAGTTACACTACACGCTAAAGTTTTTGTCTTACTGAATTTAATAGAACTTCATAATTGTATCGTGGCTAACTGTTTAGAGTTGAATAATTTTCCCTTCGTTAGCATTGAAACGAACATTATATTTCAATCCCTCTTTACAAAAAAAAAAATTATTTTTCAATCCCTCCAAATTTTTTCTCCTGTTTTCCCATAATTATGTGAACCCTTCTTTTCCATCGTAATCACTTCAATTCAAAATCGAGTGGTTAGAGAGATCTCTCTCATCCTTCTCAATCCCTTCTACCAAAAGTAGTGTGAGGAGTTCGATTCACTTAATTTTCCGGCATAGTAGGTTTTCGGTTGGGGCTGCAATTTAATGATAAGAACGGTGACAGTAGCCATTTGCAATGCCTGTGCATCCAGTGGCGCCGGTCCCGGGGGATATGAAGCCTCCGATGGTGCCGTGCCGGCGAACGATCGTGAAATTACAGAGACCCCTTTTCATGTCAGCCTCGAAACAAATTTTACTAAATTACAAGGAAATAGAAAATATAATGCTGATCCGGATGCATCTAGGAGATGAGTTTGCTAAATTTATTAAGCTCGAAAGGCTTGTGAAATTACACATTCACGGTTATCTTTGCCACAACTGACTTAGGGTTTTGTCCACTTTTCAACACGACGTACCATTTAAGTTCAAGCACGAGAGAGGTATTACGTTCGCAGACACGATGAGGTTGAATTTTTCATGGGATTTTGTTTACTTGTGCAGAAGAGCAGGAGAGATATTTTCTCTAACTCGGAGAAATTTTTTTAAATAAAAGCTTGAAATATCATCATTTTCTTAAATAAGGGTTTAAATAGAGTATTATTTTAATTGAGGATATGAAGTGCGCTCATCACTTCAAAAAAAAAAAACCGATAAACGGTATTTTCGTCTCACACACACATATATATTTAATATTTAATTTTTTTTCCTTTTTTTATTTCTTTTTTCCTTTCTTTTCGCTGGTTTCATTGCATTCTGGCCACCAGTTCAATCTCGGGCTCAAACAAGGGCTGAATTGAATACCTTGCACCTCGATTCTTCTCTTATCTTGGAGAATCGACTTCCATCCGTTTGTGCATGTCTACCCACTTGTCCAAAACACCTCAAGACCTATAAAAAAAAATTTCGAAAAAACTTAAAAAGCATATCAATATAATTTAACTACGACTTTCTTATTATCAAAACTAATCACTAAGATCGACAAAATATTGTAGATCTTCCAATAATCACTGCAAACATTTAAGAAACTAAAAAATTTAGCCCTTTTTATTTTTATCGAAGTAAATTTAGTTATGAACGAAATTTAAGAAATTTAAGAACGAAACGGCTCTTCACGCTAGAAAGCATCAGCTTCATCCACATCTTCACTTGGCAGTTGCTCGACTTCCATGGCGAAAAAGCCTGTCAATGGGGAATCCAACCTCTCTCTCTCTATTGAAAATATTAAAATAAAATTTGGAAGAAAGTCAAAAAAAAAAGAAGCCTCAATTTTTGACTATTAATGGACAACTTAGGTGTGCTTAAGCCTCAATTTTTGACTATTGATTGTCAAAAATGGACAACTTAGGTGTGCTTGAATTTGATAAAATTAAGTGTAGTCAAATAAAGACATTTAAGTTTGGCAAAAATTAGGTATAGAATTGGCTATAAATATGTGTGGTTTTCTTGTAAGTTTCATATCAAGGAGGAGAAGAAATAGAGAGAGAGAGAGAGAGTTCTTGTAAGAACAAGCTTAGAGCAAAGCTTGATTTTATTTGTGTAAAACCTTGGCAAAGGTATTTTGTAGTATTGCTCTCTCATTTGCATTTTTGTTATTCTCTCCAAATTAAATCCTCCAAGCTTCCGCAAAATTCCTCCTTCCTTTTTATTTGGTTCCTACATTTGGTATCAGAGCCAAGTTATGGCGTCCACAAGTTCCGTTCAATTTCAACTTCCAAAGTTGAACGGAAAGAATTTCAACAACTGGTCCGTCCAGATGAAGGTTTTGTTCAAATCGCAAGATTTGTGGAACCTGGTGGAGAATGGCTACATCGAAGTAGCTAATAACGAAGAATTCAATGCCATGAGAAAGGAGGAGAAGGATTCATTGGTGGAATCCCGGAAAAAAGATCAGAAAGCATTATATGCGATCTTTCAAGCCGTGGAGGAGACGATATTTGAAAAAATATCGAATGCCGAGACCGCCAAAGCAGCGTGGGATATTTTGCAAAAATCCTACAAGGGCGACGATCGTGTTCGAAGAGTTCGGCTTCAAACACTTCGAGGTGATTTTGAGTCTTTACGCATGAATGATTCTGAATCTATCTCTTTGTATTTTGATCGTGTACAAAACATCGTTAACCAATTGAGGGTTAATGGTGAAACACTCCAAGATGTACGAGTCGTAGAAAAAATCTTGAGGTCTTTGACTGAAAGATTTGACTACGTTGTTACGGCAATCGAAGAAGGCCAAGATATATCAACTATGACGTTGGAGCGGTTGATGGGTTCATTATGCTCGCATGAGCAAAGAATGAATCAGAAGTCCGTCAGTTCATATCCCGAGCAAGCTTTGCAAAGTCGTATCGCTCCATCAAATCGAGGAAGCTATCAAGGAGGTCGAGGTCGCGGAGGAGGCCAAGGAAGAGGTGGAAATTCCAATTTCACCGGGAAATTTAAAACACGTGACAAATCAAAAGTCAAGTGTTTTAAGTGCAACAAGTTCGGACATTACAAATCCGAATGCCATGCAAAGGCGACGTACGAGCAGGCGGAGCACGCACATACCACTGATGTTGAAGAATACATGGTGCTAGCATGTAAGAAGGATGACTCAAGCACTGTAGATACCAACATATGGTATCTAGATACTGGTTGCAGCAATCATATGACTGGCCGGAAGGAATTATTCTCGCAATTGGATGAGACGAGTCGTGGTGAAGTCAACTTCGGGAATAAATCAAAAATTCCCGTGATGGGCAAAGGTAACATTAATATCAAGTCAAAAGATGGTACTAATGTTGCTATTGCAGATGTTTACTTTGTGCCAGGACTTTTTTGGAATTTGCTAAGTGTTGGGCAACTTTCCGAAAAAGGCCACAAAGTTCACATTGAAAATGGAATTTGCACCATCAGAGGTGTCAACAACAAGTTGATCACAACGGTGCAAATGACGAAGAACCGGATGTTTCCCATGACTCTTCAGACGAAGAATCTCTTGAGTTTTCAAGCGATGATGAAAGACAACAACTGGCTGTGGCATCTTCGATACGGTCATCTAAATTTTCGTGGACTAAAACTACTGGTTCAGAAAAGGATGGTGACCGGCATGCCTTTAATCGAATGTCCAGATCGTCCATGCGAAGGATGTCTCGTTGGAAAACAACATCGAGAATCATTTCCAGTAGGGAAAGCCAGAAGAGCAAAGCAACTTTTGGAGCTGGTACATACAGATATATGTGGCCCTATTGAGGTTGAATCAGTCGGACAAAAAAGGTACATGCTGATTTTTGTTGATGATTTTACCAGAAAAACTTGGGTATATTTCTTGAAAGAAAAATCTGAAGCATTTGCCAAGTTCAAAGAATTTAAAGTCTATGTTGAAAAACATAGTGGCTTTAATCTGAAGACGTTGAGATCGGATAGAGGGGGAGAATTTACCTCAAATGAATTTCACAAATTTTGTAAAATTCATGGAGTAAAACGTCAGTTGACTGCCAGCTATACACCTCAGCAAAATGGTATAGCAGAAAGAAAGAACAGGAGAATTTTTGAAATGGCAAGAAGTATGTTAAAAGCCAAAAATTTGCCTAAGAATTTTTGGGCAGAAGCGGTTGCTTGTGCTATATTTGTACTAAATAAGTGTCCAACAAGGAGTGTTCTTGGAAGAACCCCAGAAGAGGCTTAGAGCGGCAACAAGCCAGATGTTTCGTTTCTACGAGTATTAGGGTGCGTGGCATATCCCCATATACCAGATGAACGAAGAAAGAAGTTGGATGACAAAAGCGAGAAGTGCATCTTCATTGGCTATAGTGACACAACTAAAGGTTATAAGCTGTATAACCCAGTCACTGAAAAGGTAATTATCAGCAGGGATGTCCAGTTTTTTGAAGATGAAGCTTGGGACTGGAACCAAAAAGGTGACTAGAAAAGCATCACCATCGAAGATGAACCATTGGAGAAAGAAATAGAAGAGCCTCCATCATCTTCAACTAGTGGTACATCTTCACCAACAGCAGCTTCAGAACCACCACTACGTCGTTCACAACGACTGAGGGAGACGCCAGCAAAATTCAGGGATTACGTGGTCACAGGAGGCGATGGCAGTGATAATAACGGAATCACTGATGAAACATTGGTAAACTTTTGTTTGTTTGCTGAATGTGATCCTGTAACCTATGATGAAGCAGCTGCAGATGAAAGGTGGATTCATGCAATGGATGAAGAGATTCACTCCATTGAGAAGAATGACACATGGGTGCTAACTTCTTTACCACCTGGTAAGAAACCCATTGGTGTCAAGTGGGTGTACAAGACGAAGTACCAACCCAATGGTCAGGTGGACCGTTACAAGGCCAGACTGGTTGTAAAGGGCTACAAGCAAAAGCCAGGTATTGATTATTTTGAAGTATTTGCACCAGTGGCTCGGATGGATACCATCCGGATGATCTTAGCACTTGCAGCTCAAAATCATTGGAAGATCCATCAAATGGATGTGAAATCAGCATTCCTCAATGGTGTTCTTGAAGAGGAAGTCTACGTGGAGCAACCACAGGGTTATGAGAAAGGGCATGAAAATCAAGTTTACAAACTGAAGAAGGCTTTGTATGGGCTAAAACATGCACCTCGTGCTTGGTACACACGTATCGACACATACCTGTTAGAGCGTGATTTTCAAAAGTGCCCGTATGAGCATACACTGTATATCAAGTCAAATACTAACGGTGACATAATAATTGTGTGCCTTTATGTTGATGACTTGATATTTACAGGCAGCTGTGAAAAAATGTTTTCAGAATTCAGGGAGGCTATGACTAGCCAGTTCGAGATGACTGATTTAGGATTGATGTCCTATTTTCTTGGGCTTGAAGTGAAGCAGATAGATAATGGCATATTTATTTCACAGCAGAAATATGCTAATGATATTCTGAAGCGATTAAAAATGGAATCGCTCAAACCAATTCGAACTCCCGTAATTGAACGTTTGGAGCTGAAGAAAGAAGGAACCGGTGAATTGGTAAATCCTACTTATTTCAAAAGCATTGTTGGCAGTTTAAGATATTTGGCTTCTACAAGACCAGATATTACCTATGGAGTGGGAATTATTAGCAGGTTCATGGAGAAACCATACCAATCACATTTACAGGCGGCAAAAAGAATTTTGCGGTATGTCAGTGGAACTCGTGATCATGGAATTTTATATTCTTATACTGACAACTTTGATCTGTTGGGGTATACAGATAGTGATTGGGCAGGTGATACTGAGACTCGAAAGAGTACTTCAGGGTATGCTTTCTTTCTTGGATCAGGAGTAATTTCTTGGTCTTCGAAAAAACAGCAGGTTGTTGCACTCTCGACAGCTGAAGCAGAATACATGGCATTAGCTTCAGGGGCTTGTCAGGCAATATGGCTTCGATGGATGCTGCGTGAATTGATGCATGAACAAGCAGGTCCTACTAAATTGATGTGTGACAATAAGTCGGCTATTGCATTAGCCAAGAATCCTGTATTTCATGGCAGGAGCAAGCACATCGACATTAAGTATCACTATATTCGTGAGCAAGTCAAAGATGGTGAAATTGAACTTAATTTCTGCAGATCAGAAGACCAGATTGCAGATATCCTGACAAAACCATTGAAGGCTGATTTGTTCGAAAGATTGAAGACGATGCTTGGTGTTATGAACTTCCAAAATCAATTTTAAGGGAGGCTATTGAAAATATTAAAATAAAATTTGGAAGAAAGTCAAAAAAAAAGAAGCCTCAATTTTTGACTATTAATGGACAACTTAGGTGTGCTTAAGCCTCAATTTTTGACTATTGATTGTCAAAAATGGACAACTTAGGTGTGCTTGAATTTGATAAAATTAAGTGTAGTCAAATAAAGACATTTAAGTTTGGCAAAAATTAGGTATAGAATTGGCTATAAATATGTGTGGTTTTCTTGTAAGTTTCATATCAAGGAGGAGAAGAAATAGAGAGAGAGAGAGAGTTCTTGTAAGAACAAGCTTAGAGCAAAGCTTGATTTTATTTGTGTAAAACATTGGCAAAGGTATTTTGTAGTATTGCTCTCTCATTTGCATTTTTGTTATTCTCTCCAAATTAAATCCTCCAAGCTTCCGCAAAATTCCTCCTTCCTTTTTATTTGGTTCCTACACTCTCTCCCTCTCTCTCTGTCCGGAAGCTCACTTCAAAAGCGTCGTCCTCCGGTCAATCTCCCGGCGACCGGAGTCAACTCTTCCTCTTCTCGTTATGGCCGAATCGAGTTTCTTATGTGGATGCAGAGAGTATCCTCGAGCAGCTTAGAGACGGCACTGCGAAGTTCGAGCTCCTCCATCCGCTGGCTCCTTGACGTTGGACATTGAAAAGTTAGTAATTCTGCCATTCTCAGCTGGCCATGGTTACTGCGGATAAATAACTCGAGCACCTTCCCTGGTCCCTGGAGAAGACCTTGTGAACTGGTTTCCTGATAATAGTGGAAAAGCATCGTCGAAACAATCTGCTCCCATTATGGTAATTCTCAATAGTTCTCATCCTGTACCGCCAATCAGTCGCTCTTTATGACTATATTAGTGGTAAGCGGAGGATTTAATTATGTTGGTCATGTCATATAGACGTATCGAAAGTTGAAATCTGTGTATACTTGTCTATCAATGGATAAGATGCAATGCACTTTGGACAGTAAGATTGAAAGCTTATCTCGAGATGCTCATGACACGGTGTTCAGGACTTCCCTGAGCCGTAAAAGCAATACGGCATGCTCTGATGTTGAGATGATTGTTAAGTTTTTTTTTTACGCAACAGAAGATATGGTGGCTTCCAATTTGCCAATCTTGACGGGTCTGTGTTTTCGACGATACCGCAGCATCCAAGCGGCGGACGGGGCTCGGGTTTTATCCCCATCGCAGAGTACGGATCAGAATTTCGGAGGTGTTCACGAGAGGGAATGCAGAGGGAAGCTGCGAAGCTTCTCTGCGGTGGCGGAAACCACTGTGATCTGCTCGTCTAGGAAGTTGCAGCGTAAATTTGCCCCAGGATTCCGAGCTACAACAGATGGAAATGGAGGCCATACTCTTGCAGAGCTTACCCAGGAAGTTGTCATGCATCTAAAACATCTCCTGACGAGATCTGACTTTCGCTTTTATCCTCGAACTCCAAAGGGGGTTATCCTGATCCTCCAAGTTCCACGTAATCCGTCGATATCATCCTTCTATCAAACTGAAGGCCGTAAGATAAGAATGATGATCAGTTGACCATCTTCCAAAAACCATAATTCATAGGGTTCTTCGACGTCCTTACAGAGGTTGTATTGGTACTGCTTTTGAAGATTTGATTGGGCTCACTTTGGTCCAAAACAGTGTCGAAATGGGATAAGCAATCTCATCTCCCATTTTAGGGAAGAACCAACACGTGAATGGATGGACAGCACCAGAAAAAAAAAATGCGATCGATTTAAACATATTATGCATCTTCCAATCGAGTCCTTGAACATTTTAACTTTGCCAAGTCTTAAGCCTTATACAATATCTCGATATAGTCCTTTCGATCAAATTTTCCTTTTTGGAAACCCTTGTTGCAGCGATCACATCATTGCAGGATATCCTAAGTGGTACACCATTGCGTCGGTGATTTCTGACGAAAACTGGTCGGAAGAACTACATTAGAATTTCCGACTCACCAAGGTTCAGGACTGAATTGGTACAACTGAAAAGTTTAGGATCGAACCGACTTCGTACAATAAATAAGTTTAGGACTAATTAAACAATTTCTCCCTACGCAACCCAAACCGATGTGCCTACACTAGTGAATGATTGAAACTAGTTACATACAAGACGTGATCCATCAATGGAATACTAAAAACTCAATTTCAAATTGGCAACATCTTTTTGTCACTTTTCTTTAGGCTGCACGTTCCCCGTTGTATCTTATGTGTATCTAGTGGTGTGAGTCTCGTGCGGCATGGAACATCCAACGGTGTCGTGCAAAGTGTACAATTGCAAAGTTAAGAGCCCGCCTTTAATTTCGTCATTAAAATTAGAATGATGATGCGCTCACTTTCAAAACTTGATATACACGGATCAAAAACAATTTTTACAGCATAACGTATTATAAAAAAAATATAGTAATTTAAGTCGTTTTAGTATATGAATTGAGTTATTAAATCTAGACTCGAGGGTACCCAACTCAAGATTTTGTCTATTTTGCAATAACGTACCATTAAGATTCCCCGGGGGCGCAAATTTTAATCATTTTCGTTTTGTAAGGGCGCGCATGAGAATGTTTCTGTTTCGCTATTTCTGTTCCAAACCTATTCTAGAAATAGGTTTGGAACAGAAACTCGTTTGGCAACGCAAATCTGTTTTTCTATTTCTGGAACCAAAAACTGTTCCAGAAAAAGATTTTGGCCCAAAACCAGAAACAAAATTTTTTTGTTTCTGGCAGAAATAGAAAAATCTATTTCTGTTCCAGAAATAAGTTTTGCTTTAATGGGCCGAAGAATATGAGACGTATATTTTCTCATCTTATTTTCACTCGAAGCATCACCATTCAAAATATGTAGATAATTACTTTCCATTTTGTTTATGAAAGTAATTGGTCCCGACACCCTTTCATTTGATTGGTTCTTAATGAAACTTAAGCTTCTTTTATTTTGAATAATTTGAAAAAGTTTCTGTTTAGAAATGATCTTTGTGTCGTCGTGAATAATTAATCAGAAAAAATTCCAACAAAAAAATTATGTTTAAATATTTTTGTAGATAATCAAAATAATGTTCGTTTATTTACTTACTACTGGAAGTAAATGTTTTTGGTTGAATTGTTGTGAGCAATTCAAATGATTTTTTCTTTTAAAAAAAACATATGTTTTAGGTCTTTATTTTTGAGGGGATAAACATACAAATTTCGAGGCATAATGGGCAAATTTCTCGTCATCCTACTAAGTAGAGCTGTCAATATGGGTCCGACTTAAACTGGTTGAAAGTTGATACTGCTCTCCTGATGATGGCAATAGTAGGCTGAAACCAGTTGAGGGATAATCAATAGATTAAGATATCTAAATAACTACTATGGAAGCAAACATCGTAAAATATGATCATTGTATAAAGTTTATATATAGTCCGTCTCATAGAAATCATACCAGTGGCTCTGTTGATATGAAGACTCAACTAAGTCAGTTGAAAGCTTGGAACATGATATTGAGAATACTTCATTGTAGACTCTGGATTTTTGTCTGGTCCAAACTGTGTTGATCTTATGCGTCTTTTCTCCCGTTATTCTCCTGATGGACAGGACCAGCTTCAAGTAGTCTCAAAGGACAGATGATTCATGTCACAGTAGACAAGTACATGGTGAAAGTAAGTCTTAACTCTGATGGGAGTCTAGTTTAATGTCATCACCAACTCAATTCAATCGATTCTGTCTTGTACAACTGCAGCAGCTAGCTCGAATGCAACAGCAGAGTTTGCATTTTGCAAATGAAAGGACAGGTCGGCAAAGACTGAGACTGAGGTAATTTTTCTCGGAATCCTGGCATCTCCACCTCGACATCCTTCGACAGGTATTCTGATTATAAGATTCAATTTTCACTACAACACCAATTTCTCTTATACAACCGTAAAAGAGAAGGCTTTCATTAAAAAGCTAGAGTTATTTGTATTAATTTAGGATCGACTGGAGCTCACATACAGTGGAAGGGTTCAAACTCCTTGTAATGGGATTTGGGTGAGGCAGCTGAAAATGGCGAAGCTCATGAAATTGTATTTTTTTTTTTTCCCATCTTCTAGGACAAGGATCTCACTCTCTCATCTCTACATCGAGTCGCGTTTCTTCGTCGCGATGTCTCCCTTCCATGTGATCCTCACGCTTCGCTCTCCACCCTTTGGAAGGAGCGATTCAATGAGTCTGTTTTCAAATCCCGACCATTCTGATGAGCGACTGCAAACATGCTGGGCCGGCGAAGGCCGATGATTCTTTGTGTCGTCGCTTCAAGATGATTGCGGTTCTGCTGTTGCTTTCCACTCTGGGTTTTGGGCAATCCATTTCAGCAGGCTCCAACTACATACCATTCTTGCATTGAATTATGGAACTTGATTACTGCAGGACGTCTAACCAAGTAAGCTTCACATACAGCATTTAAAAAAAAAAAAAATTTCTCCCTCGTGATGACAGATCTTGCACCACAAATGACCTAAATAGTGTATGACAGACATCCACAACAAATAATTAAAATAAACTATGGCTAAACTAGAGGAACATCAGAAATGGGATCGGGTAAATGTTCGACAGGAGGAAAATGTGATTGGAAATGTTTTAAATAGAAAAAAGAATCGTGATCCTGTTATTGTTGAATCATGGTATATCCTAGGCTCACCGCTATTCTAGCATATAAATAGTTGAGGGTGGAGATGGACAATTGAGAATATTTGCCACTACTATTACGATGAAGTTACCTGCATCTCCTCTCTCTTCTTGTGGGTTAAGGACTCATACAAACATTGTAGTAGTTACACATGAAAACTACACATGGAATTGGTCCTATGATATCCATACTACAAAAATTCCCAAAGTACTAACAATAAAAAAAAATAAAAAGAAAGAACACATATGAGTCTTTGTCGCAACCTAAAATTTATCTTTAGGTTAATGGATTACCAGATTAATTGATTAAATTAACTAACCTAGTTCGAGCTCTCCCAAGCTCTACCAAATCGCGACTTTGATTTTTTTTGTTCAAATGGTTTTAAAATTTGGAGTCGCCACTAATCATTTTTGGTAGGTTGATTAGAAACCTAAGTAAATTAGCGGGAGGACTAAATTACTTCTACGAACCAGAGATTATGAGTTCGGGGACTTGGTTACACTAGTTAATTAAAACTAATGCCCTTTCGGTACTTTAATTTCATGGATATCCTAATTTGGCAATTCAGGCTTGGTTTATTCCTCAGGCTCTAGTGGAGTGCTCTCTTTTTGTGTTTACACCTCCATAAGATTTACCGTTGACTTGGAGTTGTCATTTGCCTGACATAAAAATATGGAGAAAGTGTATATAATTTTGTGCTAATTTGCGACTAAAACCACAAATAAATGAATAAATACAAACACTTAGCTCGGACTTGCTTGCTCGTTGACGAGGATGAACTCTTGATTTATATTGATCGATGAAGGAATTGGTGATGATAACTCCTAGGTTTAAACTCCCATAATCCTCAAAATTCTCTCTCTCTTTTTGGTATTTTCTTTCTCTCAAATTTTTCTTCAACCTCCCAAAACTCTCTCAAACATCCAAAATTTTCTCTCCAAAAATAATCCCCTCTCAAGCTCACTTCTTCCTCCTTTTATAAACCACTCATCTATCTCCCATTCTAATTTTTCCATTAACTCTATCTCCCATTCTAATTTCTCCACTAACTCTTCTTCATTTTCATCTTCCCTTCTCCATCTCTATCTCACATTCTAATTTCTCCACTAACTCTTCTTCATATTCATCTTCCCTTCTCCATATCTATCTCCCATTCTACTAACTCTTCTTCATCTCCATCTTCCCTTCTCTATTCTCATCTTATTTTCTTTATCTTCTCTTCTCCATCTCCTCTTCTCCATCTTCCTATCTTCATCTCCTCTTCTCCATCTTCCTATCTTCATCTCCTCTTCTCCATCTTCTCTTCTCCATCTTCCCTTCTCTATTCTAATTTCTCCACTAACTCTTCTTTTTGTTATTTACAAAATAATCCCTCAAGTATTATGTATTTGCACTCTAGTCCATGAGATTTTAAGTATTTGTAATTCAGTCCCTGGAGAAATATTTCTTTAAGTCCAAATCTCCTCACAATTTTCAACACACCTATCACATGTTGAATTTAAGCTCATTTCTTGCTATTGAAAATAATGCAAAATTTAATTAAAGCCCTGTTTGTAAAATTGAGTCATTCTGGGTATAATTGGGCCAAGATGAAAATTTGGAATATTAAAGAACAATGTCACAACTCCTAAAAGTGAAAAATGAAAATAAATTGACTCAAATTGAATTTTTTTAGGCCCGATTCGAGATTATGCTCGTTAAGGAATACACGACCTCGAATTGGATTTTTTAAATTTGCGATGGCCAACATGAAAAGGGATTTAAAGGAAAAATATTGACTATTTTTATGTATTTTTGTGGCCTCAAATGCAATACAAAAAATATGAAAAATTATTTTTTTACTCAAAAATGGTTGCCTAAGCTTGACCAAGGCTTCCAAAGTTGATTTTGCAATTTTCTCATTTTTATAGATTTTCTATCAATTTTAGAAAATAAAAATACCGAAAAATACTGAAAATATGAAAAATCATTTTTTGGTCAAAATTGGTTCCCTAGGCTTAGCAAAGGTCTCCAAAATTAATTTTTTCAAATTTATGAATTTTTATGGATTTTCTATTAATTTTAAAAAAGAAGAAAAGAAAAGGTGATTGAAAATCAGGTGTCAACAGTCTTTTGGCAACAAAGCTCAATAAAATGTATCAATTGTTCTCATTTGCTTAGAAATGTCTCAACCCACACTTTCTGAAGATTTGCGCTATTCACCATAAATGCATTTGCGATTCTTTCGTTCTCAACGAAATAGTCAAAAACCGATCCAATGCTAACTTCATCATATCCATCCACTTTCACCACCTCATTGTAGAGTTTAGAGATTTCAGCTTTCATCACATCATTGGAGAGTTTATAGTATTCAGCACTACTTCGACCCAATAACTTAAGTGTTGACGCCATGTGTCCAAGTTGTGTTGACATTGTAGCATACTTCTCGTCATTGTCGGAACATCTTCATCTCTTGTGAGACCTCTTTTCCGAAGGCGTAGTAGATGGACATGTTTTTGACCCCTTCATCAACTCATCGAAGTCATCGTCTAACTCAACACGTGAGGAGTCAACCTTGTACCATGCAGCATATCAATATCTCCAAGTTGCTTAGCAAGGTTTCCTGTGGCCATATCTTTTCCAATGATCAGAGTCATCTCATCATACATGTCAATTATCTTGTTCAAATGCTTTTCATGAGAAAGATGGGCCCGTCAATGCAAATTGTCAATGAAAAGTCAAATGAATAAAAAAAGGACAGGTCTCTAGTTACTATAATTGCCATAACCATGACAAGAGATGAAAAAACTTACCGTCACATATTGATCAAATTCGTCTTTTTTTTTTTTTCAGCTATGATTATCTTTAACTTGTAATCCCAATTGAATCCACTCTTGCCACGTACAACTTGATTTGTCTTCCGATTATTTTTAATTGTCTTCGAATGATTCTCAACGTGGTCAGGCTCATAATGAATGCCAAACCGCTCTTTTATTGTATCGATAACTCGAGTAATTGAAGAGTGTTTAAGTGTACTAGAAGGCTTGTTACCTTTGTAGATTTATCTACAAGAATTTCAAGTAGAACACGTTCCATAGGCTTAGACCACCTAAATTTCTCGCCCTTCTCAACCATCATTATAATTAAGCAAGAAATTAAATAGTTGAATAAGAAATACATAATAAATAGGACTAAACAACATTCATACAGATATGAAACACCGACATTGGTAGTTCCAAATCCCAAATAGTCGAAAGCTCAAATCAACCATTAGCTTCAAATCAACAAGAAGTATACAACTTGCCATATACTTCAGGAATCCTCCCAGCAATATTTACATCTACCAAGCCCCAAGATTTTCAACAGGCCAATGGCAAACCGATCGCCAACTGATCGCCGGAACACTAAATTTGGGAATGTTGCGGACCTTGTGACCGTTGTCCAATCACCATTCCGAGTGTTCGAGTTCAAACAACTTGAGTTTAATAGAGCTTCATCTCTTATTGAGTTGAATAGAGCTTCATTTCGTATCTAAGATGAGGAGATTAAGGATCGACTGGAGCTCCACACATGATGGAAGGGGGTCGAACTCCGTCTAATGAGATTTCCGGCGAGGCAGCTGAAAATGGCAAAGCTCATGAAATCTTTACGGATCGAATCCTGCTTTTTTTGCTGTTGTTTTCCATCTTCTTTGAGCGAGGATCTGTTGACTCTCGCTAAACCTCTCCCTCTCACTCTCTCTTGTCTCTGCATCGAGTCGTCTTTCTTCATCGCGATGGCAAATCCCCCCCTTTTGCGTGATCCTCGCGCTTCACTCTCCACCCTTTGGAGTGAGCGGCACACGATGACCTGTGTTTCTACGTCGCGATGACGATTCTCTGTGCCGCTTCGAGATTATTGTGGCTCAGCTCTTACCTTCAACTCTTGGTTTTGTCCGACGGTTGGGGGATGCGTTGAGGATTGAGGAAGGAGCACAGATGATTAAATGTTACTCTGATGGGAAGGTCCAGCTTGATGTAGCAGATAGTTCCGATTCAAAAAGCAGAGACTAAGATTTTTGGTGTTGGCTTGTTTGATTTATGTTCGATTTGTTCGGGTAGGAATGTTATGCCATGTCAGATTTGCTACACATGGAATTCCTTGTAATGAGCTTTTCGTTCGGATTTTTCGCTACACTCAAGCATTGATGGTAGGATGAAGTGTACTTTTGGGCCAGAGTTGGAATCGTTGCCGGCAACTCGGAAACTTGGGTTTTGGCCGGGCAACGAACTCGGCCGGACCTGATTCGCCGCCGGCGAATGTCTCAGTTTGGACAGGTCCTAGGCCACTGCTTGGTGGAACCACCGAGACATATCCCTATCTGTAATGCCAACTCCAGCTAAATAATCTTGTTTCTTGCTCTAGGAGGAATCTGGAAGTGGAAAACCAAGGCAAAGTAGTTTGATTTGATGTTAACAGAGTCAATACCGATTCTGTGCAGCATGACCTTCGGCTTTGCCCCCAGCGTTAGGCCAAGTAGCAAACTAGTGCCCTTGATTCGTCACATGTCCAAAGTCAGTTCAATAAATCGCGACTTGTTAATGTCCAATTCCAATTTCTACCGCCGATTTTCTTCGTTTCGATCCTGGTTTCTAATTTCTTCGTAAGCGCATGCAATTCAAAAAGTTCAATCACGTTATTGTTGCGTTTAAATCGACAGGTAAGTGCAGCTCTACCTTCATGTTATTCAGAGGAGATTTGCCTTAAAAAAAAAATTATCTTTTTGAAAGGGCCCCCTTGATGTACATGCGAGAGAAGATCTTGGGCTAAGTCAAGATTAGAATAATGTCAACCTTGCTTCTTATCCAAGCAAGCCTACTAATCACTAGAAATTACGATAACAATTTGCCAGGCGAGGCAAGCATAGCTTGAACCAAATCAAGGTCTACCTATCAACTAAAGATCATCGCCTCGACTCGTCAAAATTTATCTTTGGGCCCTCATTGCATCAAATGGATCAAGACGGACTCGCGGGTTGCCCGATCCATGATTATATGTGATCTCGACCAGATAGGATTTTTGGGTGGAAGGACGTTATCGAGCGAAATTCACAAACGAAGGAAGGAAAGAATGGAGTGCTACATTGGAAAAGAAAAGATCTTTTCCCATCCATGGGGGAAGGAACGTTGACAAGGCAAAAAGACCAAAGTCTCGGAGCCAAAAAAAAAAAAAGGGCGGCAAGAGATTACCATTGAACACCCGACCCGACCCGACCCGACCCGACCCGACCCGACCCGACCCGACGGTTGTCTCGGACACGTAGCCGGCACGTGCTGACTCGTGGTCGCGACGTCACAGGGGAAAAATGGCAAAGAAACGCATCGATTGATGGTTGACGATAAATATTCCTCCGAAGCGAGAATCGGCTAGCAAAAATCGCACGAGGAGGGAAAGAGAAGTATACCAAGATTCCAATCGCTAGGGTTACATTTCGTCTCGTCTCGGCCTTCGAATCTTCTGCGTCTTCGTCCCCGATTTGCGGAAATGGAGGGAGCCAGCAATGGGGGGATGCTGTACCACGAGGTGCAGGAGTCGAAGCTGTGCGCGGTGCACTGCGTCAACACCGTCCTGCAGGGCCCCTTCTTCTCCGAGTTCGATTTGGCTGCCCTCGCATCCGATCTCGACCGCAAGGAGCGCCAGATGATGATGCCGCAGGGCGCCGCCGGGGGCGGCGATTTCCTCTCCCAGGAGTCCCACAACGTCTCTCTGGACGGCGATTTCAGTATCCAGGTTCCCTCTCTTCTGCTTTCTTCGGCCCCCGCTCGAAATTGAGCTCCGTTGGGCCTTTCTGAGAGGGGCTTTTAGAATGATGTCGATGGCTTTGTATGGCGCTGTTGAGTTGTCTTGTTCATTGCTCCCACTCCATGACGGATGACAAGTGGTTTGATATCGCATTGAAAATCCTTGTTAGTGCTCCTTTCGCTGTACATGGAGCTTTCGTTCTTTAACTGTAGGATAAGCGTGATGGTGGTTATTCATGTCAATGTCGTCCTGTGGCAAGCAATTAGTTTTCAATCACGCGGAATGTTATATTCTGCTAATGCACCTATATTTCGATAGTTAGGATCTCTTACATCATCCTAGTACTAATCTCTGTCTTGTGTGCGTTGTTTTCTGCATTATGGATTCAAATTTTTTTGGCCATGTCCATATGATATCAAGCGCATGGTTTATCGGGCTCCTAGATTCACGCTTCCAAATTAGTAAGCCAGTCTAAATAATCGTTGGTATCGGTGACATGGGTGTCATAATTGACAATCATGTCAAAGTAGCTTACTAATTTGTTGGTATCGGTGAAATGGGTGGCGTAATTGACAATCATGTCAAACAAAAATTCCGGTATGTGACAACACTAATACACTTGCTATTATAGATTTTTGAGCAAAATTGGAAATGTGAACTTCGCTAATTTAGAAATAAGTCTAGTATAGAATGGCTACCAAAAAGATTCGTTTTTCGATGGGGGAATACGCCTCAATGTAGACGTAATGCGAAGAATTTCCAAAAAGCAAGAAACGGCTCATCAAATGCTTAATAGCATCCTTCTGTCCCTTCACTATACATAAATCTAAATGCTGCTCCCGCAATTCTAAATTGTCAAATCAAAATAAAATAATATTTTATTTTGTTTCGGAAGTCTACGCCATTGGTTGTTGTCTTTTTGCTTTTTGTACATCCGTAGGGGTGGAGGAGTTGAATAAAAGCGAGATAAATTGATTGAACTTGTGGGATTACGTGACACTTTGCCTTAATTTTTAGATTATATTAAGGCTTTGTTTGCGAGAGAGGGAGAGGGAAAATGACAGGTGGGCGTGGAAGATTTTGGAAGGAAAATTGAACTTTATGCAAGAGTGAATTGGAAGGAAAGCCTAAACTTTTTTTTCTCCGACACTATTTTTCCTCCCCTCTTCTATCTGCTGATCAAAGAGTTAAGGTTTCAATGCCTAACGACCGGATATGTGACTTAACTCGGTGGATGATTTCATTTTAAAACATGGGTTTATCGCCAAGTAAACAGGGGAAAGCATAGAATATCGACAAGGAAACAGGGGAAAGCATAGAATCTTTTTAATGGCATACTAATTTAGATTGCCTAAGAAATTGCGAGCGACAACTCATCAATTGAAATGGGTTAGATTTGAAATAGCAATCTACAGTTTTTTTTTTCCTTCCAATTTAGGAATTTTTCCTACTAGACCTTGTACTGAATTCTTTAAAGAACCTGTCATCCCTGAACGTGAGGTTTTAAAGATATACGCTACGCTTAATCTATTTGGTTCTATATCAAGAGCAGTCAAAACACTGCCTGGCTTTTGACTTTTTAGAATTTTGCTGTCTCAGGTACTCTTTGTTTACATGTAGTTCCGGCTGAAAAATAAATTAAGATTATAAAATCTCAAGATATACTAGAACAATCCTTAAATCTCTATAGCGAACAGTCCCTGAGCATGTGAGGGGGTCCAATTTTTCATGAGGATGCTAATGCACATGATACCTAAGGTAGTCTACTTTGTGAGTCCACAAGAGATGGACTGAAAAGTTGCAGTCTTTTGTGCTTAATGTGATGCTTAACCGGCCAAATCCTGTACGGACTGTAAGGTTCTTTCCGTGTACCCGACAAGAAATAGCTTTAGAGTGACGGATAATGGGTTTTCTCACACTTTCAAAGAAGAATGATGAGTCTGGTGGATATTAATTATGGACTGCCAGCATGATTTGGCAGTGCAGCTATGTAAGGAGGCATTTGTGTGTTGTCATTGCCCATGGGACCTTGACATTTAATTGTTGGTTGGACTTGATGGATAATTTTTCCCATTGTTGAATCTCTTTGGGGTTGTTTTCAGTTGTATTGACATTACACGAATAGCTGTCAACTAAATAATGAAAAAGATCGAACTTTGTGGAGTATCTAAGTTGACAAAGCCATAGAAAATAATTTAATTGTAGAAATTTGATGTCTGTATCATCCAACAAACTGAGCTACGGCAAGCGAAGGAAGAGGTTTCGGTGGAAAAGAAGAGAGGAGGAGAAGAGGGGGGCGGGGGGTGCGACGACAATAAACAAAGCCTTGTCCAACTAAGTGTGGTAGGACGTTGATAGAAGTGGCAAAGAAGAATGATGAGTCTGATGGATAATAGTTGTTGTTTACATCTTCCAATGACATTAGATAAAGCTTAATTAGTGCCCTTAGGGTGGTTTATAACAAGTTTCATATAGTTGACAAGTGGCTGACCGAGCTGTTTACCACAGAATGTTCACCGGGGTGCTTGATTATACAATGTTCTGATACTTAAAACAATTCATTAATTTGGGTCTAGTATTAATAGTGTGTGCTTCCAACTTCCAGTGGAAGAGCAAGCTTCCTAGCCCTGCGATTAGAGCAATTTTTCACAACCAATGGTTCAAACATGATGTTGTACATTAACTGCACCTCTGCCTTGAATTATGATTTTGTGCAGTGCGTATTGATGTCACTATAGTCTGCATGATGTGGTTGTGAAACTTATAGCTCCGGTTCCGCATTGAGGCACATACTATCTTTTGTACAAACAAGCATTATTTGGTTTTTCATATTTGCACACATCTAGAGCTGAGCTCATGTGTGCATGCCAGTGCTCTTGTGCAGGCTGCGGATCCTGTCCAATCTGATGTAAATTGTTATTGTTTAGTCTTTCTTTCAGATGCAACTTATATATGCTGTCCTTTTTATTCTGGAACTTTGCCATACTAGAGTTTTGTGCTTAAATTAGAATAACAATCCTCTCGTGACAGATAATTTGCAGAAAGTAATCACTTGGGTTTGTTGGGCGGTTTAAAGCGTCTTAAGAGTCCTTTCTCCAGTATTTCTCTTTTTTCCTTCGCAAACCATATATTGATCTGTGAGATTGCCTACATATTGTCAAATGAACATACTTGCTTAAGTTCCACATTTACCAGAAGAGAAGGCACATTTAAGTAGTGTAACATAGTTATTTGTATGTATTGACAAACTCAAGCAGTGAATCTTGTAAAGAAGCTGTGGTTGTGAAATTCAACTGATCATCATGTTTGACTCAGTATAGGTGTACTTGTGATTTAACTCTGATCTGCTTGATTGTACTATTACTGCAAATTCTGAAGTTTCTTCAACCTTTATCACGGTACTTTGATCCTGATATGGCGGATTTCATGTATATTTATAAAATATGCTGTGGACATAGCTATATTAGCTTTTGAGTCAATGATAGTCTCTTTGGTAGCTTCGAACCAGTAATTAATGCATAAGTATCTGACAAATTCTTTTTTGGAGTTAATGCCATCCCAATGGTTGCTGCAGAAGAAAGAATTAAGAATTTCATTACGATAACAACAGTATCCTTATTTTCAGTTTCTGCTGCAGAAGAAGGAAGTAAGCATTTTGTTAAGATAATAATGGGATTCCTTATTCTCTGCTTTCCGGGCTTAAGAAAAGATCTTACCACTAGTAGCGTTTGCTCTTTTATGAATGAGCTAGGTGGTATAGCTGTACGACAAGGCAATTAGAAGAGAACTTTACTACAAAAAGATATCTATAATATTGACCGACTGTTATTTGTTTTACTGTGATGCCACTTTCCCTCCCCCCTGGCCACCCGCACTTCTACTTTTATCTAGATTTTTAATGAGTTCTTCCCTGCAGTCTGTATTTGTTTTAGCATAAGTGAATTTCTTGTAATGTGATTGGCGGAGTACTCATTGTATAATGTGCATTCTATTAATTGTCAACATCACCAACATCAACATTACCTTTATCCCAAACCAGTTGAGGTCGGTTGATGAACTTGAATAGAAATACATAAAATAAACTAAAATAAAAGCAAAGAGCGAACTATTCTTTCGCATTCTATTAATTGTGTCATTAGAAAATGTGGTGCTTGAAATATTTTTAGAAATGATGGGGATGGACAACTATCTACTGTCGGAAAATTTGGATAAATGGTAGGGACTTCGAATATCTACTGATTTGCTCATCTGACAAACGATGTTGTTTAGAGATTTCCTGCATTTGAGTGATTGAACGTGAAGATTAAAGTGATAATAGTTGCAATGCAGATTCTTTGTTGTTTCTAGAAGTGATCGTCAACAGAGTTCATAATGCGGTCATTTGCCTATAGTCAATAAGATTTTACAACATCTCATTTTTTAATTTAAAAATGAACCGCACCCCTTCTTTCCTTCTGCCCTTTAGTTTCCTTTCCCTTTCTCCTCCCTTTCTTTCCTCCTGAAAACAGGTTGGTATCTGAGGGAGATATGCTTACCTTTTCTGATACTTTGGAAAAGATTTGGCTTTAAATAGGTTGTTTTGACTTATTTGATTTTTTGTTTGGACAAATCTTATATGTACACTTGACACTACTCTTGAACGTGCGCATGGGTAAGTAATTATTGCACAAATCTTTGGTTGCAGGTTTTGGAAAAGGCTTTAGAGGTGTGGGACCTGCAGGTCATCCCCCTGAACTCACCAGTCGCCGAGCCGGCACAGATAGATCCAGAGCTGGAAAATGCCTTCATATGCCATTTGCAGGACCACTGGTTCTGCATTAGGAAAGTGAATGGAGAGTGGTACAACTTCGACAGCCTATATGCAGCACCACAGCATCTCTCCAAGTTCTATCTCTCTGCCTATTTGGACTCACTCAAAGGCTTTGGGTGGAGTATTTTCCTGGTGAGGGGGAATTTCCCGAGAGAATTCCCAATTTCATCATCCGAAGCCCCCAGTGGTTATGGCCAGTGGCTATCCCCTGAAGATGCCGAAAGAATCATAAAATCTTGCAATACAACACCTCCTCCTCAGAGAACCGATCAAACTGATCAAACCCTTTCTGATATGGAAGCCGAGGACTTGAAGGCTGCAATAGCTGCCAGCCTGATGGACGCTCCTGTGACCCCTCAAGCAAGCGAAGCTGCAGCCTGTCAAGCCGGGAAGGAAACAAGCGAAGCTGCAACCATTCAAGCCGGGAAGGAAACAAGCGAAGCTGCCACCAGTCAAGAAGGGAAGGAAACAAGCGAAGCTGCAACCAGTCAGGCCGAGAAGGAAACAAGATAGAACGAAATATTGTTTTGACTTTCTAATTTTTTTGGCAGAAACTGCGAAATTTGAGGATGTAGAATCGATAAATTGCCTTCACTGAGGCCCAAAGTTCATCATAATTGTGCAAATAAATCGACCGCAGCTCCTGATAGTGAATGTCTTTCTTACGTATAACTCAGTGGAGGCGTGAGGGTGAATCTTTGGGATCGTCTTAGCAGATTACTTAACATGGATAGACCCCGAAAGCTACCTAGCATGCGACTCCGTCGTCTGCTAATTATCTGGTGCTACAGGGTCTTACCAAGTGCTTTCCCTGTCGAATTGGCCCATCGATCTTACGCGTAGTTGGTCGAGGGATCACGGAGTCCGTGACTGGACCGGACTGGACCAGATCTAGAGAGACCTCTCTTCGGAATGAATTAACCTTTATAATATTTTCAAATGCAGAGTAAGGCTTGCATCCATTTACTTTTATGGTGGGGCTATTTCTCAGATCCCCGCCTCGCGGGAATATTATCGTGCACCGGGCTGCCCTTTAGTATTTTTGACATTTTGCTCGTTTAGAAAGGGCGGGGGAGACGATATCCTACTGCAGTTCACAGAGAGTTGTGGCCTTCCGCGGCGCCGGGGGGAGGTGGGCCACGCGGTCTTCTTCCCCGACATTGGAGCCATGTGAAGTTGTTCAATTAATGAACTGCTGAAGCGTGCCCTTGTACGATCCCAACTTGTTTAATTCCCAGTAATTTGTTAGGAGTTTGTAAAATCTTTGCATTGAATGTCCCAACAAAAAAAAAAAAAAAACCTCACGAGTAATTCGCATGCGGAAGAACTTAACTACGTAACTAATCACATGTTGCTCGTCCAATAATAGCTGTATAATTTACTTTTACGGATCCCTGGACTTAGAAATAATATCCCCGATGTTTATCTTTTAATTGGTCGAAAAAGAAAATCAAAATTTGGATGTGAAATGATCATGTTCACGATCACCCCTAGTACTCTAGTAGTCTACGTACTTCTTATTCGTCAGCTCCCGAAGAGGGGGAAGAAGGGGAAGAGAAAAAGAACGGAGATGGATTGAAGCAGAGAGGAGAGGTCATGAGTGATAATGACTGGTGCTCTTTCTGCTTTTAGGCTGGAAATGCGAGACCACACCCACCCATCACAACTTTCAACATTCATCCATCCCCTGTTTTTTCTTCTTTAAGGTTTTTCGAGTAATACTTTATTCCATTACCGCTGATGTCAGTGGTTTCAACAAATAGGAAACAGGGAAAAAAGAAAAGTAAGAAACTTGAGAGCGTCCAAGACATGGCATTGCGGCTGCTTCTCTGAACTGGTCTCCGAACAACACGCTCAGATGTTCTAGGAAAACGGGTCTCCAAGGACTCCGATCTTTTCTTCGGAAATGGGTTCGTCCGACCGATTGTTCAACCGGCAGAGAGCTGTCCATGAAGTGCTCGGCGGAGGTCTTGGTATGACTTTCTACTTTTTTTCCTCGTTACGATCCGTCTCTGCTTTCCGATCATCGGCCGTTCGATCTTGCCTAATTGCTAAAATTTTCTTCTTTTCTCTTTTCGTTAGTAATCGGTGCACATGACTGTGAATGCAGTGTTGTATCGTTGATGGGTCTTCTTTATTCTTCTCTGTAAATTGCTACTTACCTGTTGAATGTATGACTATCGTGGATTTTGCCTCTGATCCATGAATTTTCCCATTGTATGACTATCGCTGTATCGTTGATGTATCTTCTTGATTCTTCTCTGTAAATTGTTGGTGTTTGAGTTGAACAGTTGCAGATGTTATATTGTGGAGGAGTAAAAAATTGACATGGGGGATACTGGTAGTGACTCTAGCTGCTTGGATTGTGTTTGAAGTATCTGGGTATACTCTGTTATCACTATCCTCCAGTGTTCTGCTCCTACTCACCACTATCCTCTTTCTTTGGGCCAAATCTGCAGCTATACTTAATAGGTAAGTCTAATGTAAAGTGCTTTTTGTTAACTGCACTAAGTGTAAATGAGCATTATTTTCGTCGTGCTCTGATACTTGCGTGCTTATGAAACTGCATCTGACAGAAACATGATTTCCCTTCTGGAGGTTTCTTGATGCGTTAGTTATGCGTTGAGTTGGACGTGAAACTCTTGTTGTCTATGTCTGAAATATATAGTTACAATCTTGAGCCATATTGATTAATGCGAATCTGGTGGCGCATTGATTCTGATTGAGAGTCCGCAAATTTAGGATCTTACCATTCGCTGTTTTCTCTTTGTGATCCACTACCGCGGAAATAGTCTTTGATCTGAGTATATTCACTGTCTAAGCCCCATAGATCTAGACCACATTTATTCATTTAAAAGGAAAAAAAAATAACAAGAAAAAAAAAAAGCAGATGCTCAACGGTGTAAGGGTTGTATGGCAGAGGGAACTGATCAATTGAAGATTGGGAGAATTTCTAAAGAAGCAAACACCTTGCTATTCTCTTCTACTTCAAAGTTCTACTATGTATTAGTTATAAGAGAAGTGTTAAGCTTGATTGCTGCTGCAAATCCGTATTAAAGTCCTCCAGGAAGAAGGTGCTTACTGCTTGAAAATGAATACACGATTACTGGTCAGTTTGATTGTCATGCTGCAAAGTTCATAGGATCCCGATGATAATTAGCGAGCCATTATGGTTTGCTCAGCAGCACGTTTGAGCTACAAAGGATATCTTAAAGGCATTGGGCATCTAATACAATTATAGCCTACTCTGTGTCTTGAACATTTGATATGCTGAGGTTGCATCTGAGATACAGCTTCCCAATGATATTGTTTGCTATCGATGCAATGAGTCAGAGAATATTTGTTTTGCAAGTGTAGTTAAGATACTTAATTCTTGTTGGTGACATTTACCATATGAATGAAATTGCTGGCAAGTAGTATCTCCTTCTCGATTACACATGAGCATGGAACCACTGATGACATTTACATACGATGACATCAAAATCTTTTTCAATTGATACTCAATTTTACTTTATGTTTGTTTCGACTTTTGCAGACCACCTCCACCCCTACCAGAGATGCACATATCAGAAGATATGATGAACGATGTGGTAGCAATAGCTCGAACTCATATAAATGCTCTGCTGTTGGTTTTCCAAGATGTTGCCTTGGGTAAAGATACATGGATGTTCTTTAAATTTGCTCTATCCCTGTTCCTGATTTCTGTAGTTGGCAGTTTGACTGATTTCCTCACATTGGGATACACAAGTAAGTTTCATCTTCACTGTCCTCTTCCGGGATCGGTAGTAGAAAATAAATTTCAAAATCTCATACCTACCAAATGGCAGGCCTTGTTGTAATCCTCGCAGTCCCAGCTCTCTATGAGAAGTATGAAGAACATTTTGATAAGTACGTCATGGCAGGTTATGGCAGTGCTGTGCAGTTTTACTCGAAATTAACTGAGGGTTGTATCAGCAAAGTTCAGCAATGGATTGCAGAGCAGAAAAAACTGAGTTGATGTCCTACGTCTCTCACCTTCATTCCCATTGCTTGTGTCTTCTCTGTAACCACTGTATCTTCCTTTTCTGTCTCTCTGTTTCTCATTCCATTCCATTTTTCCAAGATGCTAGGGTGGACAGGATTATTAGTGAGCTCTGAGTGCTTTTTTTTTCCCCCCTTTCCCTATATGCCAATTTTTTTTTTTTTTGGTCAATATAGTGTTTTGCTCATCAAGTTGTAGCCTGAATCTGGAGCTTCTATGAGGAGTCTGTCCTCCAACAGTACCTTCCAGTTAGGGCAAAAAGGTTGTGTTGAGTATCTGAGAGCATCCTTCTTGTTCATAAAACACATGAACAAGGAAATTTGTATGTACTTGCGATTTGTACAAGTTTTAATTTCTTTTGGGGCTAGGCTTGAAGTATGATAAGCATTTCTCTGCGTGTCTCACTCTTAATGTGTTATTGGATTGACCAAATCGCTTCTGTGGTTGATCAACTGGCGTGTGAACATCGGTAGGGTGCAAGTGCAAGTAAATATCCTTGTAATAGATATTTGTCATGGTTTATGTAGGCGAACTGCTGTAGACATTGTGAACTAGAATCTGTCTACAGTTAATTTCTATTATTGTTTCCCCCCTACCTTAATTGGGATTACCTGTAGAGAATACTAACAAAACCAGAGGCGAAACAATTTTCAGTCATGTCGAACAATCTTAGAAGAGCAGGATCAAAGAATCAGTGCATCAATGAACAATATTGTGATCGCCAACCGATCATGGGGGTTTTCAAGCTTCAAGCAAATGAAAACATCCTAGCACAAATTGTTAAAAGTTGTGGTTGTTCCAGGAGCAGGAATCATTCCTATCCAGGATCCCAGGACAATATTTAGTTGACACCTCGCGATCCAGGACATTATAATGTTTAGTGCTCATTTACCTGAATGGCTATAATACTAGTACGCTCGACATAGCTCAGCCTGACTATCAACACTGAAGTAATTATAAGGTAACTCTCCATTCCCCAATGTAAAACCTAGAGACAATCAAATCATGAAGATTGTATTTGTAAAGAAGACATAGTGCAACGAGAATCCCTGGCAAGAGTGATGGTTGAAATAAACTAGGGATGAGCAAATCGAACCGATTGGATGGGAACCGCCTGGACCGGACCGGGACAGGTAGTCCATTCGGGAACAGAATCAGACCGATGGTCCAATTTCCGGTTCTAGCAAATGGGAATCTAGACCACTGGTCTAGTTCTTAGTTCTCGAGAGAAATTGGACTGGACTAGGAACCGATCACTCCTAAAATAAATAGTCTATGGTAATAATAAAAAGGTGAAAGTATTAAAGCTGTAGTTGGGAACCACTTTCCACCTCTAAAGCCCCCCGACAGAAAATTTAGGTGTTTGGCAACTTTTTTTTTTTTTTTTGCTATTTTGAGGAAATGCAAAGCTGAAAACCCAAGGCATTTACCTTACCAAAAAAAAAAAAAAAGCCCAAGGCATGTAAACCTACTTTAGGCTTTGAGCATTTTCAGAAGGCTGGTTTTAAGGAGGCAAATAATATTTTTTTCCTTCCCAATTTGGCCCCACTTTTAATTTCATATTTCAATTTTGCCCACGCACTATTCATTTTCTCCTTGTAGCAGATTTGGGAGTTTACGGTGGTGGAGATGGATAGACACCTGGCTCGTGCGACATATGCTGGCGAGGGATCGCATCACACTGACGTCGAGTCATCGAGGGTTGCACGGCGACATTTACCGTGCGCCTGACTCGTGTGACATCAGAGTCCGAATCTACCGCCTGGATTGCCCAAAGCCAAAGTCCCAAGAGGCACCCTGAGGTTACGCAACCTCGGCATCGCCTCGCCTGAGGTTGGCCGACGCTTGAAGGCCGGATCGAGGAGAGTTCGTGGCTGATCGTGAGACTCCAGATCTGAGGGTGACAAAGCTTCGAACGACGAGATTTGTTCCAACAAGAAAAACCAATCAAAGGTTGCTTGGCCGATAGTCACCTTTGGTTGCCTGCAGCCCCCGCCGGAAAAGCTCGCCATCTTCTCTGCCAATGCAGCCATAGCTGGCTCTGTTTTTCTTTTTCTTTTTTTCTTTTTTTTTCATTTCAAATTTGCTTTGCAAAATATATACAAAAATAGCTATCCAAACACCACCTAACTTTCACCAAATACACCTTCACTCAAAGGTCCTCAGGACATGGCTTTGCATTCTCCCGAAATCTTCCCATCGCACCCCAAATGGGCAATCTTTTGGCGTTTGAGGGTGGCTTCCACGCAGAATAAGGAACAAAGCCAATAATACAGTGACTGGGGACCAATACCGTCAAACAGCATTACAGATGAAGCTTTCATCAATCATTTTTTTTTTCCGGTCGGATTCATCAATCAGTTCAGTGCTATGAAAAAGAGGGTAACATAAGACTACGGAAAATTGGAATCTCTACTCTTGACCGCTCCCGAAGCTATCCCGGTTCTCTTGCTGCCACCCATAACCCTGTCCCTCATGCCCCATATCACCCGGATAGAACTTGCCCCGCTGGATCTGCGACATATGAGATGGAGGTCCTGGCGGTGGCGGCGGCGGAAGTGGCAAGGGTTGTGGTGCCAATATTCCCTTGCCGTCTCTTACATCGAGACTACTACCTCCTCGAGCAGTTTCCATACCCTTGCTAGCTAAAGGAGGAGGTGGAGGGGGATTCAAAGGCAACGTTCCTGAATTTCGCATGTATTCGCCCTGGTATAATGGGATTCTTCCTTGGACGTCTGCAGGATTTGCATAACCATCTCCAGCTCCTTGGCCTCCTGTTGGAGGATCAAATGGTGCAGCCATCCCAGTGTTCCATGGCTGAGGATGGCTGGCCATGAAATTTACACCACCAGGGGGACCTGGTGGGAATCCCAACAATGAACCTGGCTCTGGACCACCTTCAGGGGCTGAATCCTGCCGCAGTGTGTCATAGGGTGCGGGAAAAAATGGTTGAGCTCCCTCCATGGGGAAAGGAGGGAAACTGAAAGGAGGTGGGGGTGTCAGCATTTGATTGGACTGTAATGGCACAACAAAGTTTGGTTGTTGAATAGAATGCAGAGGGTATTCTTGAAAGGGAGAATCTGATAAAACTCCATGCTGTCTCTCTGGGAAATGGCTAGATTCTTGTTGTGGTCCACCCTGTGCATCCATATGGAAGCGCCTATCAAACCCCGGAAGACGTTGGTTGTCTGCTTGCAAATCTGAAGGATTGTTTTGGACCTGCCCTAAGAAAGCTGGTGGCTTCTGGTGCATAATTGGCCTTGGAGGAGGCTGTTCTCTACCATGCTGATGGCGAGCCTTGTCATCACGATCATGAAGCTGTGATGAACCAGGAGAAAATGCAGGCCTTGGTGGAGCTCGTGCAGTAGAATCAGAAGCAGTAGATTGTTTGATACTGCGTGCATCTGAATCATTTCCATCTTCCTTTTCTGCATTTGGCTGAAGAAGGTCAACATGGGTCTCATTTATATGGGATTCAAATTCACTTTTCTTTAAAAAAGACTTCAGACAGTGGGGTGCTGCACATATAAAGATTCCCTCCATCATCTTTATGGTCTGAATTTTCTGTATACGCTCGTCACACCTGCATCACACAAAGAATTAACTATTTATTCAGCTCACCAGTCAATATGATCTCATAAAGTTTTCAATGCCAGAAATGTTCGCTACAATAAAATCTCAAATTGTAGTTACTGTTCGTTGTCCTGAAGGATATAATTTCTGTGGCTGCTAAGTCTCAAATAGGAAACAGGTGAAAAATACAACCACCAATAGTTTGCTAATGGCAACAAAGAAGCATCAGTCTACCCTTACAAAAAGCATTCTGCTTCAACGATTTTCCCTTTTGCACGTACTCAACTTGCTCATGTTCTGCTATACTTGCAAATGGTAGCAAAGAAGCAATAAGTCTACCCTTAGACAAAGTAATTTGCTTCTTGTAAAGATTAATCATCCCATTGCAAGTACTTAACTTGCTTTTGTTCTGTTGTGTTTTGCTAATAGATCATTGCAAAGAGAGCTACCCTTGGCATCCTGTCCCAAAAGCCACAATCTAATTTACCAACAAAATCTGACCTAATTTTCTATGCCAACATAGAAAATAATTGACTAATGCAGTGAACCAACTACAGCACCCAACTTAAAATTGCATGAAACACTTGTGTCACCTAGAATTACATTGCTCTCATGTAGAGGGCAGACAGGGTATGGGTACATAAACCCAAATGGGCAAACCAAAGTTGAACACAGAGCAGCAGAAAATAGGTCACACACCATGCAAACTGACTAAAATCAACGCAAAAATCACACAAGCAGCAGAAAAATTGCCATTGCATAACTATTTGGGTATTCTGACACAAACAGATCACCAGATGTATGGTGCCTTTACTATAGAGTTCCTGAATAATAATAATAAAATTGAGCTAGTTTCAGCCAGTAAATGTTGTTATTGCATGGTCAAACCACAGAAATTTCGCATATCAAGTACTCAGTTTACACAAGATCATGATTATGTAGAAGATGCGTACCCTCCATCCCAACCAGTGACCGTCTACAGAGGATACTCATTCACATAGAGGATCTCGAGTATCCTAATCGACACAAAATCCTGAGAAAACATCCTGAATATTGCCAATCCAGCTGATGTTCCTAATGCTGCATTTTATCCAGATCCTTGTGCCCTCGCACCTTGTCATAGCTAGTCCATTCTCTTTCTCTATCTTATGCCTTTAGTTGTCGGCATGAGAATCTAACATCTACCATAGTCACGTCACATACAGCCCATTTTCTACTGAGATTCAGACCAAAATTCTATTCATTCCAATATGATCGAGAAACTTAAAGTGTCAAACATAGAAATCAGTCGAGGAACCAGAGAATTTGGCAGGTAAAGAAAAAGTCCAGGGTAGTATAATGAGATGAGGAAGATATGACAGAAGAGATACAAAATGATGATTCTTAAAGCACGTCTTGCTTTACAATTGTTTAAATAGGGTTTAGTTTAAGTTTCATGTATACATGGAGGCTGCTCTATCAAGCCAGAGTTTGCACTTGTCTTCATTTTCAGAACCCTGGATCCACTAAAAGTTACACCACTAGACAGGGCAAAGGGTACCCAATATTGCTTAAGGAGATGCATTTTGTAGTCACAAGCGCCATAGGAAAGAAATACTTACAGATAACAGATTGAATCACTCCTAGCACAGTCGAGACAAAAGGCATGCTCACAAGGACTCTGCCAACAAAAAACAAAGTAGAAACCCGTTAGCAAGGCGACCATGTCCTTGATATCCACTAATACAACAGCTCTATCAAATACGCCAAGCGCATTGGGTAACAGCAATAAGCATGGCCTAGCTAAAAGAGGAATGCATCCAATTGAGCACGCATTCTGAAATTACTAACCAGTGTCCCAAAGTTCCTATATCGACACTTCTCCCAGCCAGCTATCTAATCAGTCACATTCAGTAACACAACTCGTTCGATCAAGCAACAAAGAATGCATACCAGGCGTCCATAGATGGCGATCGGAAAGTCGCAGCGGACGCAGAAGTGGACGCGCTCGCCGAGCTGGCGGCGAGACTTGCGGCCCACGGGCCTCGCGAGCGAGGTGGCAGCGGCGGACCCGAGGCCCTTCGCCACCGGGAGGTCGGCGAGGACGAGATGGTCGGGACAAGCGACCGTCACGGTCTCCACGGGCGTCGGCTTCAACCCTCCGCCACCCTCGACGATCGGGTCCCTCTTCAATCGAATCTGAAGCATCTTTCTCCGGAAATCTATGCAACCTCCCTCCTTCTCGACCTTAGGATTCCGGCAATTTCACCAATTTGAGGAACTTCTCTTCTCCTCAAATTCTTCACGGATAAGATCCGACAAGAAAAACCCTAAATTCAAAGGTTTTGGGTAAACACCAGTCACCACCAGCGACAACGCCGAATTGTCATAAAACCAATTGAAGCATCCCGTTTTGCCGTAGCATTGAGGCATTTTTATACATGTGGTTTGATTCGCGAAAAATATATAATTTCAAATATACTTTTTTAAAATATTATTTTTCGTTAAATAAACGTAGCCTTGGGAGAGCGGCCCAACCCAATTTCGTATATGATAAATATGTCAATGAAGGAAGACGATTTACGTTCCCATACATGGATCGTGACAATCTAGCATCCAACGAACAATTAACGATTAAGGAAGTGTGCTAAGTACGATTAGAAAAATCAATTTATCTATTATTTATTCTGTGTATTGTAGAACAAAATGAATTTTGTTGCAAAGGCTATTCATTTGGTAAATTTAGTATGAAATGTCTTGATTTTGAAACTATTTATTACATGTGATATAAGAAAAGCGGGTGATAGAAATTATAGACCTTTTAAAAACACATGCTTGGCAAGTGCCTATTGGACACTCATTACACAATCCGGGTGATACCCAATGAAAGAATATAAATGGTGATGTTAGGCACAATCTATTCACACATCGAGAATAAGATACGAGAAAAAAAAAATACGAAGAGAAAAATACAAATATGACATGATATGACATGATATGACATGCCTAACTTGTGTATTATCTTTGTCGTAAGCTACGGTACGTAATTTTCGCCTTTTCCATCGAATTTTCATGCGTTGTTGATACAAATTGCGACGAGTTATAAATATATTTGGAAATGATAAAATGAATATTCTTTAAATGCGGCTCAATATATAATGTCATCTTTAGATTTTTTTAATTCGTTTAATATAGTCCTTAAACTATTCATCAGTATTAAATATAGTATTTAAACTTTCAATTTGTTAAATGCAGTTCCTCATATTTTTTGTAATAAAGTCAAATAAGTCCTTTAGTATTATTCAAAAATTTTCAAAATTATACTATTCTAGACTCTATATAGATATTACGATAGTTTCATGAAGATATATTTTAACTTCTGATTTTTATGACAGGCAAAGTGTAACCTCATTTAGAGTCATATCAATTTATATTCAATTTAGTTTTAAAATAAGTTATTTGCTAAGAATATTTAATAATGATATTAATTTATTTATAGATTCCTCGCACTTAAATCAACATCAACATCACCTTTATCTCAAACTAGTTGGGGTCGGCGGTCAATGAACCCGAAGTGAAAAGCTTAAAATATACTAAAAAGCAAAAATATGGGTACCAAAAATAAAATAATAATAATAGTAATAATGAAAAATAAAATAAAAGAATAAAAAATATATATGAGAAATAAATATAGATAAATATAAATATAAATATAAAAATAAATAACTAAACAGTGCACTCTGGAACATAGGAAATCCCCCCTCTATAATGTGGATAGCTTTCCTCCACTCCGTCCTAAGACAGATCGTACGCCAATCTATTTCCCACTTCATTAAATCTTGTTTTACTACATTCCCCCAAGTAAGTTTCGACTGACCTCGTCCTTTCTTCATATCGTGTTCTCGATAACACACTTCTGTTCTTATCAGAGCATCTAGGGGTCTACGGAGAAAATGTCCAAACCATCTCAATCTATGTTCTCTCATCTTCTCTGCCACTGGTGCTATTCCAACTTTTCGTTGAATATCGTCATTTCTTATTTTATCCATCCTTGTATGACCACACATCCACCTTAACATCCTCATTTCCGCTACCTCAATTTTATGCTTGTGTTGCTTCTGTATTGGCCAACATTCAGCTCCGTATAGCATTGCAGGTCTTATTGTTGTTCTATAAAATTTTCTCTTTAACCTGAGAGGGATTTTGCGATCACACAAAAACCCTGATGCACTGCGCCATTTCATCCAACCTGCTTTGATTCTATGACTAACATCCTCATCAATCTCTCCCCTCTTTTGCAAAATTGATCCCAAATATCTAAAAGCATCTTTCTTGGGTACCTCCTCTCCAAGCATATCGACGGATTCTTGATCATCTCCTCTTGTCGTGGCAAATTCATACTTTATGTATTCCATTTTATTCTAACTTAGCGTAAATCCTTTGGACTCTAACGTGTTTCTCCATAATTCTAACTTAGCATTAACCCCAGCCCTAGTCTCATCAATAAGCACAATATCATCTGCGAATAGCATACACTATGGCGCCTCATCTTGGATATCCTTTGTTAGCTCATCCATAATTAATGTAAAAAGATAAGGACTCAAAGCCGAACCTTGATGTAAACCCACTGTGATTGGAAAATAACTTAATATGCCATTACATGCTTTCACACATGTCGTAACACCATCGTACATATCTTTAATTGCCTCTACATACTTTAAGGGTACTTTTTTCTTGTCAAGAATCCATCACAAAACTTTTCTTAGAACCTTATCATATGCTTTCTCGAGGTCAATAAACACCATATGTAGATCCTTCTTCTTTTCTCGATATCTCTTCATCAACTGTCGTATTAAAAAGATAGCCTCCATGGTAGATCTTCCCGGCATAAATCCAAATTGATTTACAGAGAACTTGGTTACTACTTTTAAACGATGCTCAATAACCCTTTCCCACAATTTTATTGTATGGCTCATAAGCTTAATGCTTTTATAGTTGCAACAGTTCTGAATATCCCCCTTGTTCTTGTAGATAGGCACAATCACACTCTTCCTCCATTCATCAGGCATCCTATTAGCTTGGAGAATCTTGTTAAACAGTTTAGTCAACCAACTTATTGCCACATTCCCTAAGCATCGCCGTACTTCAATAGGGACACTATCTGGTCCTAAAGTTTTACTAGTCTTCATCTTCTTTAAAGCATCCTTAACTTCTTGTGCTCTAATTCTACGTACAAACCTTCTGTTTAACTCATCATAAACGTCCATCAAATCCACCTCATTTTTATCGCCCTCCCCGTTGTAAAGTTTGTTAAAGTAGCTCACCCACTTTTCCTTCACTTCTTCATCTCTTACTAACAATTGTTGATTTTCATCCATGATACATCTAATCTGTATCAAGTCTTTACTTTTCTTATCTCTTATCTTTGCAAGCCTATAGATATCTTTTTCTCCTTCTTTGCTCCCAAGTTTTTTATACATATTAGAGAAAACCTTGCCTCTAACCTCTCTCACAGCTTTCTTGGCATTTTTTTGTGCCAATTTAAAGTTTTGCAAATTCTCTTCATTAGGACATTTATGCAGACAGCTAAAACACTCATTCTTTTGCTTAATTGCCGCATGCACATCTTCATTCCACCACCAAGTTTCTTTTGTTTAATGTCCGTACCCTTTACTTTCACCTAACACCCCTCTTGCCACTCTCTGTATGCATTTAGACATCTCATTCCACATCCTATTTACTTCTCCCTCTAGTTTCCATTGGTCCTTCTTGAAGCATCATTTCCCTGAAATCGATATATTTTTCCTCTTTTAACTTCCACCATCTTATTTTGGGATTTTGAGCATTTCGCGGCATATTCTGTGCCTTATACCAAACCTCTAGGACCACCAACTTATGATGCGTAGCTACACATTCTCCATGGTAGACTTTGCAATCTATATATGAGGTTCTATCCTCTCTTCTAGCAAGAAAAAAATCAATCTGACTACAATTTTGACCACTACGAAAAGTGATTAGATGTGACTCTCTTTTCCTAAAGAAGGTATTTGCTAACATCAAGTCATACGCTAGTGCAACATTTAAGATGTCTTCGCTACTCTCGTTTCTAGTCCCATAGCTAAAGCCTCCATGAACTTTGTCAAAACCTCCACTACTTTGGCCAACATGTCCATTAAGATCTCCTCCTATGAATACTTTCTCCTCACGTGGTATCCTCCTTAAAATCTCCTCCAAGTCTTTCCAAAATCTGTTCTTATCAACTGCTGGCAATCCAACTTAGGAGGCATACGCACTAAGGATGTTTAAAATCAACTCTCCCACTACTAGCTTAATCAAGATAATCCGATCACCTGATCTTTTGACATCAACAACTTTATCCTTGAAACTTTTATCGATTAAGATCCCAACTCCATTTTGACTCTTTTTTGTGCCTGTGTACCATAACTTGAACCCAATACATTCCACTTCCTTAGCCTTTTCTCCAACCCATTTAGTCTCTTACAGGCAAGTAATATTCACTTTCCTTCTAGCAAAAGTATCTGCTAACTCCCTCAACTTACCCGTTAGGGTTCTTATGTTCTAACTCCCTAGTCAAATCCTTATTCTTTGGGCATTTCTTGCCCCCACACTCGCCCATAAAAGTGTGAGGACCCTCGCTCATTTTTCACCACATCCAGGTACAAAAAATTTCCATTTTCATACTTCATGCTTTCTTATTAAACTTAGTTAAATATTTAAATTAGGAAATAACAATAACGTGAATATCAATTCGTACAAGTCTAAATGAAATTCTACTTTGTACTATTATGGAGATTATAACCTAAAATAAGCTCATATGAAATTATAATAATATTTACAAATACCAAAAAAGAAAAATGTTAATACAAAATATAGTCATATTTTTTTTATTGAACTACGAATGGGTTAAAATATAAAGATATCCTAAATTCCAAACAATAGTACAGTTATGAAAACTTACTTTTCTATGAAGAGTTGAGGGACTAAATTAAACAAATTAAAAGTTCATAAACTACATTAAATATTTAGAATGGTTCGATGACCACGTTGAAAAAATCACTATGATGAGATTACAAATAGGGCTAAAATTTTAGATATTGTTTGTACCATTTTTCCATATTATTATGTCACCAACATTATAAAAATCAGGGAAAATTCAAATAAGGATCTAAAGTGTTCTTATTTTCTCAAATAAGGGCATGAAGTGAATTTTATTTCAAATAAGAACATGAAGTGATATAGCAATTTCAAAAAAGGATCTGAAGTGGTCATAGAGTCTCAAAAAAAGATCTAGCTTAAAGGGTATTTTTCGTCATTGGCCCTTTTTTATTTTATTTTTTTGATTTTTTTCTTTATTTTTTCCTTTTCTTTTTTTAATTAAACAAGAATTAAAAATTTGAAAATAAAAGGAAAAAACAAAAGCAAGAATGAGGGTGTCGGCAAAGGTCGACAGGCTCGTCAGTTCTCATTACTAGTGCCTTAATGAGAGCTAGCGACCTCGCCGATGACAGTTGAGGGCATGCCCACCCTCACCTGAATTAGGAGAGAAATGACAAAAATGCTATTGGTGGAAGGCCAATGAGAGGGGCCACAGGAGGGCAGACAGTGGGACTTGGAGGTCCGAGTGGAGGACCACGCCATCGAAAATGTAGTCATTTTAGTGGTAGTGTTGGTGATGCATTTGGAGGAGCAGTTGTTATTGGTGGCAATAGTGTTAGGGCATGCATGGCAACACTTCTACTTTAGAAATCAGCTTTGGGCCATAAATCAATTTATGGTTAGAGAAATTCAAATATCTACTTCTGAAAAATTAAATTCTGAAACATTATAAACACAAGAATTTCTATGAAAAATCATTGCCGGCGGCCAAAAAATTTCTACTTTATTTTTAAAATTTTAAATTTCTTAAAAAATGATTTTTATTATTAAAAATATTATTTAATTTCTATAAAAAATTATTATTTTTTACTCTCGCGACTAGAGATGGGGACTTGATAGCGATGACGGTGGTCAATGGCTGGGGGCAATGGTGGTTGGTGATTGGTGGTGGCCAGCGATGGTTTGTGGCAACGATGGTTAATAGTTGGCTGCAGTGGCCAATGGCTGGCGGTGGGTGGTGGTAGCGATGGACAGTGATCGATTGTTGCGGCAGGTAGCGATGGTCGTGGCCAACCATGGGCGGTGGCCGGAGGAGGCTGATAGTGGGCGGTGGTTAGCAGTGAGGGGCAATCGACAGGTGGCGATGGTGGGCAGTGTTAGGCAAAGGTATACGGTGGGCAGCGATTGGTGATGGTCAATGATTGGCAGTGGTTGGCGATGGGGGCTGCTAGTCGCGGGCAATGGTGGGTGATAGCAGACAGTGGTTGATGGAGGCGGATGTGGTTCAAAAGAGGATAATGACATAATGAAAAGATGATGATGCGAGAAATACTTTTTGAGTTGAGAAGTAATTTTTTTAACTTCTTAAATTCGAGAAAAAAATAATTTCAGAAGTGAAAATTCAATTCGAAAATATAAATTTCTTTCTAAAGTAAAATTTTTACTAAATGGATTTCTACTTCAAAAGTTAAATTATCAAAAGGAATTTTTTTTTCTACAAGCACTTCTGGAGAGAAATCCACTTCCAGAAATATTATCATGAGCACTCTCAGTGATCTTGGAAATTGTTGATGGTTTGCGAACACTCTCCTTGATCTTCTCCAATCTTTCCAATGATACCCACCTACTGAAAAAAGAAAACCCCCCTCAAAGCTTAAATTCAAGAAACACCAATGAGAAAAACAAAAGGCAGAGCCTTTCCTTCTCTCTAAGTAGACTGTAGGAGCGAAAACTGGGAACTCAGTGGAGACATCTTTGAAGTTGGGATGCACCTCCATGGATGAAAAGCACAGAAGGCTCATTAGAGAAAGAGTTATACTTTCCAGAAAAGGATTGTAGGGTGGGGGAAGAAGGATGGAGTTGATTTCTCTTTTCTTCTCTCTCTTATTCTTTCTCTGGTTTGCTAGTGGTTGTGATGGAGAGGAAAAAGCCAAGGTTTAAGACGGTGATGTAGGGGGTCGGAGGTGTTGATCTTTCCGTGGCGGTGGTGTCGTGATCGGACAAGCCGCCGTCGGTGTCTCGGCGGTTTTTTTTTTGGAGGGGGGGTTGGTGGTGGTTGGCCCAGGTGGCGGTAGGCCTGGCGCAGGTGGAGAAGCAGAGGTGGAGGCACTCGGAGACGAGGTCCATGGTGGGAGGTTGGAGGTGGAGATGATGTTGGATGAGGTCAAGGTCGCCTTGGAGGTAGCCGACCTGGTCAGAGCGAGTAGACCACAGCTTTCCAGTCTCTGTGTACATATATTTTTTTAAATGTTAAAAACCAGAAAATGGAAAAGAGAAAGAAAAAAAGAAAAAATTATCTAAAAGAGTGAAACGACAAAAAAGGCCCTCGAGACTAGTCTTTTTTTACTTCATTGCCACTTTAGGTCCTTATTTGATACAAAAATTCACTTCATACCCTTGTTTGATAAAATGAGGTTCTTTTTTGAAACTTTATTGCAACTTCAAGCCTTTATTTGACACAAAATTTGGTTCAAGCCTTTATTTGATAAAATAAGGACACTTTAGGCCCTTATTTGAAATAAAATTCATTTTAAACCTTTATTTGAAAAAATGGAAGGCTTTAGATCCTTATTTGAAATTTTTCCTAAAAATCACCATCCCTAATAATGAAAGGAGATACCCCTATTTTGAAGGAAATCTTTTCTCTTTCCAAAATTTCCTCAACAACTCATCACTTCTAGAATATGGACATAAGGATAAAAGTATAAATTCATGCATTTCAAAAAAGAGTATCTACATATTAATCTATATGATATCTACTTGACTTAGGCCATTTTTATTTTCTCCCCTCTAGTGTTTTTTTTAAGCTTGCTACAATCATTAACAGCCTCATTCTATAATAGTTCGAACGTTAAGTTTAAATTACATGTTTGAATATATAATAAGTGAGTTTTTTTTTTATCAGTCAAGCATTCTTGTTATAGTTAGATTCAATCTCATGATCCCTAAGAAAGGAAAATGAATTCCATAACTCTCCTTTTGAGGAGTTAGAATTACGAAAATCTTATTGAGTGCAATTTTCTCCAAACCTTAAATACAGACAGAAGAGTTTATCCAAATCGAGAAAAATTAATTTTATCGCACCATTTAAAAAATGAGTACGTTCATTCATTATTATGATTGGCGTTGCTTATCACTTGATGTTAGATGTGCGTAATGTTTACACTTTGCTCATTAGTATCTTATATGCCTTTTAACCTTCACATGCCACTATCTTCGAGTTACATATAACAAAATCCTCGGCATTGGTCATCATTGTCTGCCCTTCCCCCCCACCCTCTCTAGTGACCCACCTAATTTGAAAGGCTTAGTAAGAGGCAGTCTCTAGCTCACTGATGATCACCGGCTGGCTAGTTTCTAATCCAGTCTAGCGGTCCAGTTTAGATTTAGAGCTCTTCAATCTCCCACCGACAATCACCGGTTGGCTCTATTCGTGGTGAGGTTGACAACTATGGTCGATCTTGATTTAGTGGCCATTGACCATGAAGATCGCAACAATCATGAGAGAGAGAGAGAGAGAGAGAGAGAGAGAGAGAGAGAGAGAGAGAGAGAGAGTGGGGATGTCGGCTTTGATGGTAGTCGATCGGGGCAGCAACATCAGTCATAGCGGTAGCTATTTATGGTTAGCTCTAGGGCTGGAGGTAGTGAGTTGGTAGAGGTAAAGATGTTAAGGGAATGCGGGAGCTAAAGAGTGAGTATTGAGGCAAGAGTCCTTTTTTGGCTTTCTCTTTAGGTGAGAAGTTGATATGTGATGTAAACCCAACTATATATGGACTGGATGACTGCATGAGATGAGTATAGCATGTAGGGAGAAGATCCCCCATTCTAATTCATATAATAAGTCTCTATTCATCAACCAACCGTGATTGACTGTCTCTAGACCCCATCTTTCGTGCATTTCCCGATTCAACTACATATCCAAAGCCTGTTCTTAATGACCAATTGCGATAACTAAATCATTTTCAATTTTTTTTCCGTAATCTTCTCCCTTAGAATTTCATTTTTAGTTTATTATCGTGCATCCTTAGGTAAAAAAAAAACATCGAAGATTTTTTTTTTTATGGTCCCTTGAGATGTCAATCCACCACTATAAAAATGTCGTATTTAGGTCCATTTTATAGCGCCTTCTAAATAGATTTATAGTGCCTCCTAAATAGATTGTTGTACTTTACAAATATCAGTGGGATAATGACATAATTGTATCATAAACTTTGACTAAATATGTAATGTTATTCTTGAATTTTATTCCAAGATACAATACGATCCCTAAACTTTTAATTTACTCAATACAGTTCTTAAATTTTTGGTTTATGTTCAATGGAGTTCCTGAATTATATAGGAATGCTCAATGTTGTCTCCGAATTCGAATTAATAGAATGACAATATTTAATATTTTCATATGGTTTATAAATTAAATTGAACATGTATCAAGAATTTATGATTTACATTGAACAAATTTAAAATTCGAGAATAACATTATATCGGATTAAAATTCAGAGATCATGTGAAAAGAAATTAAAAATTTAAAAATCGTATTATAGGTTGGATCAGAATTGAGAGATAATTTATCTCATTTTCCCACCGTTGAAACATGTTGGACGATTTCCTAAGGGTCGACCCAAGAAAGTGAAAAGGACGAGAACGAAAGTCAACACATTTCTTGCATCGATCGGATCTATTCTTCTCATCGCGCGCCTTCTTATCTCAATCCTGTGAATCCATGAAAGCGATTTGCGAGGACCCATGTCTCTTCTGTAACGCGTGGACCCTCCTCCCATCTTGCTCCGACACGACCCGAGTTCAGACAAAATCGCCTCTCTTCCTTCTTAGCTAAGGAAAAGAAGTTTTCCCGCATTTATATTCAGCATCTACTTCACTCTCTCTCCATCTCTGCCCTCTCTGAGACCGGAAATGGAGGAACCGCTTCTCTCAGGTACGCATTGTTTGCTCTCTGGTTTCACTGTTCCGTTCTTGCCTGGAATGTCTGGCCTCGGTCTTGTGACTTTCGGGGTTCATTTGAAGAGATAAGGAGCGAAAATGGGGACAAAGAAACCGAGACCGACAAGTGGCGGTCGTACCAGTACGTGGGCAGGACCGGCTCTGTGATCCCCACCGCTTCTTTGGCCGGCACCGAAGTCAGCGTCGACGAGATTCGGTCCGCTGCCGCCGCCTCCGATCGCTACCCGCCCTCTATTCACGCCGCCCTCGTCTCTTCGCCCGAGCCCGATCCCGCTCCCAGCGGTACGTGGCGTCGCCTGCCTCCGAATTTTGGATTCTGGGTCAAACGTATTCTGAAATAATGTGGATTGGATAGATGAAATTTAGGTGCTTAATCTTTTAATTACTTGCTCATCGTTGTGATTATGATCATTGTTCGCCTTATGAAACTGCGGAATGCGTGATCATTTGGCTTGATTGATTTTGGGTTCGACTCTTCGTGCTGGAAAGTAGAAACTTTGGGACGGGGGCAGGTTAACTTAGCTCTTGTCACTAGCGAATCTTATGCTCTGCAGAGCAAGCAATTGTATATCACGGTGGATATGGAGAGGGCTATGGTGGAACCACCAGTGAATTTCAGAGGTACGACCTGTTGAATCCGTTGTTGTTTTTGTTGAGGATCATTTTCCATGTGTGTAACGGTTAGCTGAAACAATTTTGCCATTCCCCAGTCATACCGTAACGAGTTGCGACACAAAGTTTTCAGTCATTTTCTTGTGCTTCCAGCCTTCCCTACTTCAATTTACTTATGTTGTCGCTATAGTTTCAGTTGTCCATCCAGCTCAGCTGAAACATCTTTATCTCGTAATATTGTCTGGTGCTCTCGATTCAGTTTGCGGGATCATGATATTTATGTGGTTTGAAATCACATAATGAACTAGTTTTTTTAAATTTTCAGATGTGTTTTGGTACATGCATAATATAATTCTGGGTCAGACGAAAGAGGGTTAATTGGATGCCCAGTGCAGTGAAAAGAGAAGTGTGATTACATTGAACACTTTCTGTAACGTTTATATAGGAAGCTTGGTTTGCTGGGAATGCTACTGTTATCCTTGAGAAATAACCAACTCCCGTCGGCCACTTCCTATAGGAGAGTTTTTTTTTCCCGTCCTTCAGAATTCCGTAAAGTTTCCCACTTGTCCTGGAATAAAGCTCATTGTTGTGTCTCTCCAGTAAAATTGGTATAACCTAAAAAGCGAGTTTTTTTTTTTTACCTTCCTTCTTTATTATTGAAAAATGACATCTCTATTTAATATGAGGGATGGAGATTTTTACTCATATTTTCATGGAACTTCTAACAAGGATAAGGTACTATACTGATCAAGAAAATGCATCCATTCCTTTTTCCCTGTTTAATCAGTATAGTATGGAGGAAGTGCATGATATGTAGCATGCTTTCATGCTGAGATTGCCATGCCAGTGAAAATGCTTTTGTGTCATTCCATTATTTTTCAAGAGTGATAAAATTGGCATATTGTCCATTTTCTTTGTGGAACTCACGTGAGTACTTTCAGTTAGGCCAACGGAATGCCATATTGCTGTATTAAACTTTGATTAGAAATAGTTGCAGGGTGTATTTCTTGCTTGCCATGCAATATTAGTGTTGGTCATTGTTTAACTGACACTTTGACATGTAATTGTGATTATCCTTTGTTTCATGATCTCTGGTAAGTGATGTAAAAAAGTTGTGCCTATTGCATGCTGGAACAATGGTCTATTGACTGGGTCACCTTCGTAGGCAAATACTGGATGAAGTAGAGATACGGGAGTTGCTTATTGATCATGTTGGTCATCGCTGCTGTTGGGGAAGTCGTCTGGCTCGTACTTGGAAGATTCATGCAGTTGAAGATTGCAATGTTTATGTGGGAACTTTAGATACCTTTATGGAGGAGAGAGAAATTATAAGAGAAACTGAACCCCACCGCGGTGGCAACATTGACGGAAAGGATAAGGGTCCTGAACTGGGAATTTGGGAATTGGATCTGAGGTCTCAATTTCCCGTCCTATTTGTTCCCTACAAGGAGACACGGGCACAAGTTCCTCATTCTGAGACTATAGAGAAATGCTCAGGTAGATATTTGGATACATAAATTCTTGAGCTTTTAATAGAAGGATGTTTGAATTTGTGATACTGGCTGGCCATCTTTATTCATCTTCACCGCAGGGCTTTTCTGTTATCTGCTGTATGTCGTCTATGATAATCCTTTTACATAGATTCAAAAACTAGATAAAAAGGGAAAACTTTTTTTTATGTCACGATCATTATCAGTCATGTGATATGTGGTTTTGTTTATGAACTAGAATAATTTGAGGAAAGTTGTGCAGGTTGTGATGGACGGGGAGATCGAGTGTGTCCCACTTGCAATGCAGATCAGGAACCTGGGTTTTATAAGGAAAATCAGATGACCCCATGCCCTGGTTGTCATGGAAGGGGTTTAATTGCTCATAGAGATGGATCTGATTCCATGTAATATCTTTGCTCTGAAATTTATAATCTTGACTACATATTCCTAAGCTTTGTCTTGTTCTCAGGTCATCAGCATTCGTTTCCATCTAGACTAGGGCTTAATGGCTGCAAAGTTAAAATTTATGGTGCAAAATCTTAGTCCCATCATGATAGTTCATGCTGTTGGGCAAGATGATTGCAGCAGACTGGTTGGTTGGCTCATCTGATTGTGCTGTTAATGTTCTTGATATATACTTGCATCAGGACTCTGGACGGTGATGGTTTACTGTGAATTATATGGTGTTAATAATACTTTTTTCATAGATGTGCCAAATGCAATGGCAAGGGGAATATTCCTTGCGCAACTTGTGGATCTCGTGGACTCATTCAATGCAAAACCTGTCTTGGAAGTGGGTCTCTTCTCTCACGAGGTGTTGCTGTTGTCAAATGGTAGGTGTGCTCGTGTGCTTTTGGAAGTCTTGCTGCACTGTAAAACTAGTAGGTGAACTAAATTAACGCACAGAAGTCTTGATACTGTACCTTTTGACAAAGATATGTATAATGCCTGCTTGCTCTCCATCCGTTACTGCACAATCACTACTATATGCCTGTTTTTCCGTCAGAAGCAAACCTTCAATATCTCCAGTGTTGTTGACTCTTGCTTCCACTCTCGGACTCTATGGTTTTGCATCTTAACAGCAACTTAGCATGATAACTGCTACTTATGGCACAAATAGTTCCTTATTAAGGGTTCAATGAGTAGCAATTGTGGAAACCTTACGAGTGCAGGAACTGGAGATGCTCTAATTTGCGTACCTCCTTGAATTCAATGAAGAATAGTGTTGGCCAACATGCTTTCATGTTGTCAGTTGTGATAGTATGTTATTAGAAACTATCTGCCGTGCTCAGTTGTGGTAGCATGTTGTGAGTTGTATATTTCATATAACTGTGTTGGTTTTTATAGCTCTCGAAGATTTAGGCGTCCTTTGAAGGGTAGAAGTAGACCGGTTATAATTTGCATGCCTCGAGTATTCATCAGGTGGTTGAACAAACGTTGGTTTAAGATACTATTCTGCTGTTGCAGGAAGACTCTGTGTACCCGGAAAGTGAGTGCAACAAGTGGAGCCGCTTCGGTTCCGGATGAGGTTTTCCACAGAGCAAAAGGGGTCCAGTTGTGCAACACTCAAGCATATCAGTGCACCCCAGCCTTTTTTGCCGACTCGTTCTTCCTCAATAAGTTCTCTTCCGAAGTCATCTCCGAGAGGGCTGCTGTGCCTCCCACCGCAAGGGTGATATGTGAGAGGCACACAATCTCGGTCGTTCCAGTGACACGTGTGACCATGAGGCATCATAAGAGGGCCTTCAGTTTCTACATCATTGGATACAGCAGGGAGGTCTATTTGAAGGACTACTATCCTGCTCGATTTTGCTGGGGACTGTGTCCTTGCTTGGAGTGGTTGAAGTTATAAGCATGACGGTCACCATATTTCTCGAACTTGTGTCCTATACATGCCAAATAAGATCTGAGCAAACTCGACCTAGTTGCGAGAGACTGCCATATGTCGGCTTCCTTCATTTTTCCCTTGTGTTGCTTCGGGTTGGTTGGGGCTTCTGAGGCGTGCATTTTGTTTGATGTCTGTGTTTCCCATATTGTGCAATGTCATTTTTTTCTTTTGAAGAGAAGTATTGAGTTTCTTGCTTCTACATTCTATATTGGAGTTGTTCCTGTGTTATGCTTAAGTACATAGAATTAGGAGTGATTGGTTCCCGATCCGTTTCGATTTTCCTCAAGAATTGGAAACCGGACTGGTGGTCCCAGTTCCTACTTTGTCGGAACCGGAAACTGGACCGGACCGAAAAAAAAATCCAGAATTTTTTCAACTTCATGACACTAAATTGAATTGAAGTGTCAAATGAAAGGGATAGGAAGAGGCAGACTAGAATTCGTAGACGAAAGAACAATGTGTAAGGTTGAAGGGGCCAAGGAAGGAGAAGACCGTACAATAAATCCTAATGTTTTTACTTAAAAAAAAGACTGTTCTAGTTCGATCCTATGTCCCTGGAATTGAGAACCGGACCGCCTAGTCATCAGTTCTTATTTTAGAAATTCAGAATAGGACCGAACTCCTCTAGAACGGAGAATCGGACCATCAATCCCTGTTTGGTCCGGGCTGTCTCCATTCGATCAGTTCGAATTTTTCACCCCTATATAGAACGTGTTTGTGCGAACACAAAAGTAGGAACTCCATATGGGTGTTCGCATGCTGGAACGAGGATCGTTATTATGTGTTTGATGTTAACAAAGGAGAGAATGAAATTGTCATGTTATGGAGCTAAAGGTGGAGGTCTTTTACCATCATAATCTTGTAAACTGCCTTTGATCATAGTTAGACTTGTCAAAATGAGTCATAAATTCATTTCTTAACCCATATAAGATGGGCTAAGTTGTTATATAGATTAGCTATATTCAATTTTTTGTTATATAGATTAGCTATATTCAATAAATATGACATAAATGATTTTAATTATGAGTGTCAAATTTGTTATAAATGGGTTATAGAAAGGTTTTTAGTTTACTTAGATCAAACTCAATATGAGAGTATTTGGTTTAGCGTGTCAAGTGGCTTTGGAGCCCAAAGTCCCGTGGAGAAATTCCAGGTTGTTTGGCAAGCTTTTCAAGGGGTATCTAGTCAAATGTCAGGCTTGGAAAGCTTAAAAGCTCAATATTGGTAGGGACAATTATTGAGCTTCCAATATCTTCGAAATTCTCAAGGCCCTATTAATGAAAATGAGTTAAAAAAGTAAAACCCTAGATACTGTTCATCTTCTTGAGTGAGGACGGTCAGCGAGGGCAGATATGGCCGGGAAGGGCTAGCAAGATAGGTTTGGTTGACAAAGGGGTGGTGAGGGATGCCGGCTAGCGAAGGGTTTTGGTTTTTTGGATAACAGCAAGGAAATATGCAACCAAAAGCCCTTTGTATTTTTTTTTTTTTGGTCAAACTCTACTTAACCCAACGTTGAATGTTAAAGGATTTTTTTACCAAACGCCATTTGCATTCTCTCAAGCCACCTAGGCTAAAGATATTTATATTTGCTCAAAGTCCATTTTCAAAGTTGAACCAATGTACCTCACGACTCTCTCTCCATTATTTCTCGATCTCGCGCTTAACCACTCCGCACTCTCTTGCCCCAGTTAGGTATGAGTTTTTCTATATTTGATTAAACATGAAAGTATTTTAGGAATATTAGGCGGGGCAAATATGTAATGGGCATGAGTCGAGTCTGATATGAGTCGTAAATGGATTAAACATGTCTATTTGAGTCGGATCATTTATGACATGATCTCACTCATCCATTTGATGGATCAAATCATGACTCTATTATGGGTGCCTTTGGGGGGGGGGGTGTTTGGTTTTAAGGGTAAGAGATTTATTGAACAAGAAAGCGCCGATAACAAAACAAACCTCCACCGCATACCACAAAAGGGCAGCAATCACGACTTTATTGTGGCCGTCTATAGTGGCCAAGCAATCGAAGATTTGGTCATATGGAAAGACAAGAGAAGAACACCCATAGATTTAGCGGACATCAACCCATCAGTGAGGCCTACATGCCTGAACGAGTTGCTTTTCCCCTTCAAATATGTCTCGGCTTAAACCTACTCGCCATAAAAGCAACACCAATGGAAAAAAAAAAAAAGATTAAACGGACTAATTTGTCAAGAAATAGGTGCACTAAGTTTATGCGACAGTTCGACCCAAAAAAAAAAAAGAAAGAAAGAAAGAAAGAAGCAAGCACAAGATTGCTCTCTCATGTCGATTTTTCATCTCAGCCTCGCCCTAATCGACAAAATTAGGTGCCTTGAGAATAGGTTGCGGTTATCATTTGGAAGTTGATACATCAAATAATAAGGTCTAATTTTCTAAAAAAAAAGAAACCCAAATTTTAGGGATAATCTCAAATTTGGCCCAAATTTTTTTTTGTCTCAAATAAAACCCTTAATTTAAGGTCAACTCCCAAATTTGTTTTGAACTTTTTTTTTTTTCAAACCCTCAACTTTACTTTCAGTTCCAAATCCACCCCAAATTTTATTTTTCCTAAAAAAATCACAAACTCTCAATATATTCTCAAATCTACCCGCATAACCTAGTCCCAACTTGACATGGCATTTAATCAACATCAGCAGAGAAATGGTGTGAAAGGTATGGATCGACGTGGCATTTTCACGTTGATAACAAATCCATCCCAATAAGAATTGCCAAAATTTTTCAACATAAAACCTTTCTAGGATGATTAAGGGCGATTTTTAGACAAATGGCTAATGAGGGATAAATTTGATATTAGAGTAAAAATCGGTGATTTTTCTCTTAGACCAAAAAAAAAAAAAAGTTTGGGGTAGATTTGGGACTAGACCTAAAGTGGTTGTTTTTATGAGAAAAAATAAAGTTTGAGGTAGATTTGGTACTTGACCTAAAGTTTGAAATATTTTAGGAAATTAGGCCCCAATAATAATATCCGTGGAATCTCTCAAGACTGATAAGATCACATGAAAAAGATTTTCTCAATGAGAACTTCAGATTGGTGGGTGCATAAGAAAGTTGATGACTGTGGCCCCCAATGAAACTTGTAAAGTATTCGGCGTTAGGCCATAAAAAAAAGAAGTAAAAAAAAATATATATATCAAGAACTATGCAAGCACAAAAGTGTCATCACAGTGTGCTACAATGTTGTCCGAAGTCCAGTGTGTATTATGGGGGAGCAGTTTTGGGTTCTTTATAGGTTCTAGGTAGAACTTGAAACCTACCCGCTAGAATAGGTTTGTTATTTTTTAGAGCCTAAAATTTACCCTTCATACCTTAAAACTTGAAACCTACCCTATCACAGGTTCCAAGGCCTGGTTCTAGGGTACCTGAAAACCTGTCAATTTTACCTTACCCAAAAAAAAAACCTGTCAATTTTAATTTGTTATGGTTTTTTCTTTATTTAGTTAAGCAAGGGCGCAACAATAAAGATGAAAGTATCTCGTCTCCACGTCTATCTTCACATGATGAACAATTAGAAGATGCAGAAAGCCACAATTGAGAAGCTGGGTGACTGACTAATGACATATAATGATTCATGTGATAGAATATGACTAATGTTTTTCAAATCAGACAATTTTTACCAACACATTTGCCCCCAACAAATTCATATCCCATACCAAGTATCCATACAGTGGCAAATATGAAATGCCACTGTCAAAGTAAAGAAAGGAGTTGTTCTACTGGAAATCAATCTGGGCCACTACCCAACGGCAATCAAGCTACTACTGTTCTCTAGATCGATAATAGGCTTGGCTTGTAAATATGCATGCAATCTTCCAGCAGGATCTAATGAATCCGTTCTAGCCATCTTCTGCAAAAGGCACTTTTTGTGATTTTGATCGTATGCACATTGAAACATCAACAAAAACACTTAATAAGCAGCAGTGCGTGATTCCCCATATCTATCTCTATTCTCGCAAACACTTTCTGTGAGTAATTTTTCATATTTATCTCTAAAGTTAACAAAAGGTTTCCTAGTTCCGGTGCCGGTTCCTAGAAAATAGAACCGAGAACTGGATCCTAACTCATCGAAACCTAAAACCAGATGAGGAACTAGCGGTCTGATTTTCCGATTCCCGATTCTATCCTGGAATCATACTCACTCCTAGTGTGCATTCGTATATTGTCTTCTGATAGAAATAAACATGAATCAAGTTTCTTCAATAACTTGAGGTTGTGTGGTTTTTTCATACCAATTCAATCTTAAACTATTAATTGATGTCATGATTCCATCATTATATGCGATGACCCGCGAGCTACCATATCAGCACAAAGATCACCTAATGCCCACATGGGATCGAGACAAATAAAGGAAAGTACCAAATTAGCCGAGTGATCAAGGTTTCGGTCACGAGCCATGTGACTATTGAAAGTGTAGCTGAAGCCTTAGGCTCTTTTTAGTGTCTAAAATGAAGAAAGAAAAGAAAAGGAAAAATTACACAGTGTCGTGATGTTGATATATCTACCAACTAATCACACCGGTTGATCTTCTTCGAAATCGAAATAATCGAAACGTCATGAAGCTTTATAAAATAGATGATCTGAATCTATACCTAGAAACAAAAGAGAAAGTAGGAAAAATAATGCTCGTCAATTCATAAGATAAAAGAGGAATGCAGTTCTTTCACTAGCATTTTTCTCAAGATTGACGGTTGCATATGAAATTATTAACTTCACTTTTTGTCGATTCCTTCAAATTATTCATAATTTTATTTGTAAATGACTAAATTCAACTCTCATCAACTAAGTCTATCACAAATCTATAATAACAAAAAAAAAAATCTTTTCATTTTTTCTTTTTGCAAACAAGTCTTAAAACATGATGTATGCTCCATAATTTCAATAAACGGAACCGCCGAAGAAATTGGACCCAAAAAAAAAAAAAAAGAACCGCGTAAAAACGAGTCAAAAGAATAAAAAAGGGACGAGCCCCGGGAATAGTTCTCTCTCGGGCAGTGCCGTGCATCATTGCACAATCACAAATGAATCAGATCGAAGATGATGGCTTTGGAATATACTTTGTACCGTACTGATCAGGAACACCGACCCCAAAAGAACCTAAAACCTCGTGCTTCTGATGTTCGCACATTGAACCTGCTCTCCAATCATGGGGCTTTTCTTTTTTGTCAAGTAAGAACGACAAGATTCTCATTATCGGAGGAACTAGAAAGCACTGATATGCTTCTGACACGTTCAAAGGTTGACCTGGGGTTAGCGGAGGACCATATATCGAGTCTTTGCTTCGAAGCCTTCTAGGTTTGGCACAGGAACTGGGAGATTTGCGAGCACGAGTGATTTCCATTTGTCTCGCACATCTTCAGTGCTTCTGCAGTTGAAATCCAACGTCAAATGGGAGTTCCGTTCGACTTTTAGTACAGCTACGTTGATTTTTCTGGGGCTAAGTTCCAAACTTGCTTGCTTATTATTTGCACTCTTTAAATGTGTGCCCGTTATAATGCTGTAAAAGCCCAAGAACGGCTCATGTGCGAACATCCACCGTACTCATTTCAGCTGTTAGATCATGTGAAACTAATGAGGCATCCTAACCTAAGCAGTAGAATGTCATGTGAAGGCAAAGATGAGGATCCGTCGTGCCTGCAGAGTAAAGGGGTGGTCGTCGATCTGCATGAGAGAGAGAGAGAGAGAGAGAGAGAGAGAGAGAGAGAGAGAGAGAGAGGTGTCCTAGGTTTGATGTCCGTGTGTCGTCTATTGTGCAGTGTCATTTTTCTTTTGAAGAGAAGTGTTGAGTTTCTTGCTTCGACATTATACGTTGGAGTTGTTCCTGTGTTTTGCTTAAGTACATAGAACATGGGTACGCCAACACAAAAGTAGGAACGTCCCCTGGGGTGTTGGCATACTAGGGTGAAGATTACTATGTCTGATATTTACAAAGGACAGAATGAAATAGTCATGTTAGGGTGCTAATGGCGGAGGTCCTTTATGGTCACCATAAACTCCCTTTAATTATCTTAATTTGGATATGAATTTTCCTAAATTAGAGTAAATATAATAGTATTTTAAAAATATTGATCGGGTCAGGCATGAATTAAGTATGAGTCGAGTCTGATATGATTCACTATATTTGTATTGCAAAAAGTAGATTATATGTTACTACCATCACTCGGAAGTTGATACATCAAATAATAAAATCCGTGGAAATTCTCAAGACAATGGTGAGATTGCACGGAGAAGGGTATTCTCAATGAGAACTTGAGATTGGTGGGTGGATATACAAGAAAGTTGATGACTGAAAAAAGAGAATTTAATTAAAAAAAGGAAAAAAAAAAAGATTCAAACTCAAAAGTGTCATCACAGTGTATTGCAATGCCGTCCAAAGTCCAGTGCGTATTCACACCTTGTCTTCAGATAGAAACAAACATCATGTGAGTCAGGTTTGTTCAGTAAGTTAAGGTCATATGGAATTCTCGTGCTAGATCAATTATAAGTTATTGATCGATGTCATGACTCAAATCATTGTATCCAACGGAGAAAATATTCAATAGTCGCAAGGCGTCATGTCAATTGCTGATGTGGCGTGCATTTTTTTTACTCATATCCAATAATAAATTGACATGTGTCACTGAGTTGAATTGAAGAATAATAAAAATTGGTATTTTTCACTATTAGTGCCGTCGAAGATGTAGATGTCGAAAACTTATTTTCACCAAGACTTTCCTTCGCATCTCTTCATCCATGATGCTGCTCGAGAGTCAAATCATACTTATGGTGCTTGAAATTTCGTACACCGCGGTGTTGTAGCTTTTCGAAAGGGAACATAAAAATAGTAAAGCTTGCAGTCTCATATCCAAATTTATGCTTGAATTCCAACTGATCTATGACTTGCATAAAATTGTTAATATGCTCTCCAATAAATTATCTGTCAAATAACTTCATATTAACCAATTTTTTAAGAAAAAAATATCTAATTTGATATGGATGGTTTCTCATAAATATTCGTTAGAATATCTATGCCTTATTTTGCGGTCTTCGCTTTTGTGATGTGATACCCTATCTTTTTCATCGCCCTACACAAATCACACCTAATGCCTTTTCGATCCAAAATTTTTCACACCGATTCTGCTGTCAGATCCACTTCCGCAAGTTCGAATTTTCAACCCTCAACTAGTACATAGAGATCTTTCTGATAAAGATAATCCTCTATTTAGAGTTTTCACCGTCTAAAATCTTGCCCATTGAATGTATCGATTTTGATTTTGTCTTCTATCTTCTGTCATACCGCTTGCTTTCAATCTAAAGTCATCGTAAAATCTCGATGTTCTCAATTAGCCAATCTAGGCTTGGATTTGAGTTGTTAAGAATTGCGCACCAATTTAAAAAACAATAATTCAAGAAAATAATCCACATTAGTAGAATATAATAATAAAAAACATAATAAGAATAGCACACTAGAGAATTTGTCATTGAAGTTCACCAAACTCGAGCTACGTCTCCGCACAGGGGCACTCTACGAATTTACTAGTTTTTGAAAAAGTTAGAATATAATTGATGATCTTTCACAAAATTAGGATATAAAGGAATTGAAAATACTCATAAAGTCGTCACGATCTCTTTTTTTCTATTTTTTTTCTTTGTATCTGCTATTTTGTGCTTTTTTTTTTAAATATGGACGATTGCTACCTCTACATTTTTAACATAAGAGATATAACTTTCAATCTAAAAAAGAAAAAAAAAAAGATAAAAGATAAAAAAAAATGTCCTTTTTAATAATTTTGTCTTCACATGCCAACACAGACATTGAACCTGCGCTCCAATCACGGGGCTTTTCTATTTTGTCAAGTAAAATTGTCAGAGGGACAAGAAAGCACGGACACGCTTCTGACACGGTCAAAGGTTGACCTGGGATTAGTGGTGCACCATGTATCGAGTCTTTGCTTCGAAGCCTTTTAGGGTTCGCACAGGAACTGGGAGATTCGACGAGCACTAGTGAGTACGGTCGTAGCATCCAGTAAAACCTGCTAAAAGTGGCCCACCTTGGGAATGGAATTTCCATTTGACTCGCACATCTTCGGTGCTTGTGCAGTTGAAATTCAAATGGGAGTTCCGTTTGATTTTTAGTACAGCTACATTCCTTTTTCTGGGGCTAAGTTCCAAACTTGGTTGCTTATTATTTGCACTCTTTAAATGTGTGCCCATGATAATACTGTAAAAACCCAAGAACGGCTCATGTGCGAGCATCCACAGCACTCATTTCAGCTGTTAGATCATGTGAAACTAATGAGACGTCGTAACTCAAGTAGAAGAATGCCATGTGAAGGCAAAGATGAGGATCCAACACGTCCGCCAAGTAAAGGGCAGTCGTCAATCTTAGAGAGAGAGGGAGAGAGGGAGAGAGAGAGGGGGGGGGGGGGAGCGGTAGGTTCCAGGTTTGATGTCTGTGTTTCATCTATTGTGCAGTGTCATTTTTCTTTTGAAAGAGAAGTGTTGAGTTTCTCGCTTCTACATTCTACGTTGGAGCTGCTCCTGTGCTATGCTTAAGCACATAGAACATGTGTGTGCGAACACAAAAGTATGAACTTCCCCTGAGGTGTTGGCATGCTGGAGTGAAGATTACCATTATGTGTCCGATGCTTGCAAAAGTGAGATTGAAGTTGTCATGTTAGGAAGCCAATGGCGGAGGTCCTTTACCGTCATAATTGTGTAAACTCCCTTCAATCACGACTCGATATGTTAAAATGGGTCATAAAACCATTCTTAATCCAAAATGATGGGCTGAGTCGTTATATGAATTTATTTATATTCAATGAATGGATTTAAACATAATGGGTCATAAATGGATTTCTTTCTTACTTAAATCCAATCTACCTCTATGATTGTCTCTTCATCTCGTCCCTCTCTCCCTCCCTCCCTCCCCCCCCCCTCTCTCTCTCTCTCTCACTATGCATTGCTACGTCCTACCTTAGTTTGGGTGTAAGTTTTCCTAAATTATATTAGATATAAAAGTATTTTAGGAATATTGAATGGGTCAGGTACGAATTGGGTATAAGTCGAGTCTGGTATGGGTCAATATATTTGCATTGTAATAAATGAGTTAAATGAGTCTATTTGGATCATACGATATCCAACTGGTCCACATGTTTGATTAGTCTACTCATGACTCTCTTGATGTCGCCTCTAATGGCCTTGAGTAGTCGAAAGATTTAGTCACCGGAAAGATTTTACTCGTGGATTTGCCGGACACCAACCAATCAAGGAGGCTTATATGCCTGAACGAGTTGCTTTTCCCCTTCAAATGTTTCTCGTGTTAAACCTACTCGCCATAAAAGCAACATCCATAGGAAAGATTAGATGGACTACTTAGTCAAGAAATAGGTGCACCAGGTTCGTCCGAAAGATTGCTCGCATGCCAACCTGAAAAGCTAGTGCGACGTCCGCCGAACTAGGGTTATGCACTAGTCAAGCACAAGATTTCTCTATCAGAAATTGATATCACATGCAAACCCGAAAACCGGATTATGAGTGGCACGTAGAATTGAATAATGGGGAGCGAGTTCACATAAGCGGATAATACTGGCTTTAATACCATGTTAGAAAGTCTAACTGAAAAGCTTAAACCTATAAATAAAAGGAGACCATATAAATATAAAGAACATATAAGACTCGTTATAAGGCGATGTGGGACAACAATAACTTCAATAGATACATCAAATAATGATATCCGCGGAATCTTCCAAGACAATGGTCAGATTGCATGGAGAAAGGTAATCTCAATGAGAACCTGAGATTGGTGGGTGGGTACATAAGAAAGTTGATGACTGTGGCCCGACGAAACTTGTGAAGGATTCGGCGTCAGCCCATAACTGAAAAAATAGAACTTTTTATATATAAAAAAAGAAGAGGATGCAAACACAGGTGTCATCACAGCGTAGTGCAATGCCGTCCAAAGCCCGGTGCGTATTCGCACCTTGCCTTCAGATAGCAACAAACATCATGTGAATCAGGTTTGTTCAATAAGTCAAGGTCATATGGTATTGTCGTGCTGGTTCAATTATAAATTATTAGTCGATGTCGTAATTCAATCGTTTTATCGAACGGAGAAAATATTTCAATAGTCGCAAAGCGTCGTGTCAATCGCTGACGTGACGTGCATTTTTCACTCATATCCAATAATAAATTGACACATGTCAATTGAGTTGAATTAATAATAATAATAATAATAATAATTGATGTTTTTCTTCTTCCTCCTCTACCCACTTTTTATCTCCACATTTGGTTGTTGTCCGAGGCCGTCGGCGCCTTGTTCAGGCATGTTTATGGCCGGCTCTTTAGATTTGGCCATTCATGGCCAATGACGTCTAAGGAGCCGCCGTCTCTCGCAGCCATTGCTCTAGATTTGAAAGTTTTCTCGGGCTAGATCTAGAATCACCGCCACGGACGAGTAAGAACGACAGAGGGGTGCGGTTGGCTTAGACGCGCAGTAGCGTAGGAGGACCCCGATCGATCGACGAGATCAAGGAGATCTGAACTTCGTTGCTCGCAATCGTTATTGGGAAGATCAGACTTGGACCTCCTCGCTCGCCTTCGTTGCTCGCAGGGGACGATGGATCTACTACAGTCATGGCGACCGGATCTTTGTTTTGTTGCTCACAGTCGTCGCCGTGGGTGGACAGACGAAATTGCAACGAGCCTTGGCTCGTTGCAATTTCTTTTGACTTCAGTGGGCGGAGAAGCAGACCTGCGGCCATGGGCGAGGCTGGATCTGGAAGAGCAACAATGGAGCCGGCCACGAGCCTTGACGGAAGCGTGGCTTGGGCGGGACCGAACGGCGTTTGGACGTGTGTTGTGGATGGACAGGGTACGGAGGAGGGAGAAGAGAAACATCATGTTTTTTTTATTTTGTTGTTTCACTTCGGCGGCTACGTTGTCAATCAGTTAAGGGAGACGAATAAAACATACGCGCCAGCAACCACCAAATATTTTCTCATATGATCGTGTCGTGCATCGTTGCACAATCTGTCGAGAGATCAGGAATGAATCAGATCGAAGCCGGTGCCTTTCGAACATAATTGGACTGATCGGTAACACCGACCCCAGAAGAGCCTAAGACATTGTACTTCTGCGTTCACGCGTCGATCTTGCGCTCCAATCACGTGGCTTTTTCCTTTCCTTTTTTGTTAAGGAAGACTGAAGCGATGCTCTTTATTAGAGGAACAAGACAGCATTCATGTGTCTTTGACACGTTGGGAGGTTGACCTGGGGATAAGTGGAGGACCATGTAATCGGGGGGCTCTTTGCTGCCAGCCTTCTAGGGTTCGCGCTGGAATTGGGAGATGTGATGAGCACGAGCGAGTAGGGTGGCAGCATTCGGCAGCACAGCTGGCATGCCCACGTTGTGAATGGAATTCGCTTTTGCTTCGCTCCTTTTCGATACTTCAGGAAAAGTATTGTAGCATCTTTGGACGCTGCCTTCTCGATAGCATATTCTGTTTATATATTAGGGTGCATGCGAAAATCTAATATCAAAATAATCATCAATCGTATAATAACTCACAATTGCATTTAGAAAATAGAAGTACATTGCCTAAAAGATATGGCCCGATAGGATTCCACTGTCTATAGCCGACAAACATTCACATACAAACGTACATGCTATCATAATATCTGATTTCATTTGTAAATATCACATCATTTCTCATTGAAAGACGACAACCGGGACATAATTAGCGGCTTCTCCTTTGATCTATAATCACCTGCATCCAAAGCCATATCCATTGATTTTCACCGCGATCCTCATTGGCTAGCTAATCTGAAGAAGAAGAAGAAGAAGAAGAAGTTAATCCACAAGAGAAAGCCGAAGCTCCGGAAGTATCATTCTAACACAATGATGATTGACCTGTCAATCTCCAAGCTATCAAGTAACACTCAACCATAGCAGGGCAAGTCAAATCAACGAATCTATGATAACCAAAACCATTTAAGCCCTAAAAATCAACAATCGTAGCACAAGAGTTGCTTTATCCTCATTCTGTTGGTTCGAGAGCCTGTTTAGAATCAATCTCCAAAACGATTCAGATTCACTAGTTCAGAATGAATGTTCGGAAAACCTGTTGAGCCTGAGTCTGAATCTGATCAGCTCAAAAAGGTCATTCAGAAGCAGAACGTGTCTAAATCTGAATTCCTGAAAACACTTACTATTTAAAATGGTTTGGTGAAACTTTTCAGATTCACTTGCAAATAGCTTTTCGAGATAAGAAAAGTGGGATCGACACAAGTATAAACCGAGGCCTGTGTTGAACACAGTTTCCTTAAAACAGATTCGCTCCCTCAACTCTGTGCTTGAGGTTTCGTGAGCGTCTGTCTCCCAGGATACAACGGTTGACAACTAAGACGTGAGCACAACACCTCAGAGCTTTCGGTGAACTTGAAGAACTTGTGTTTGAACACTATCAAAACATGCAAGGAACGAGTTGGAAGCTTAGCGAAGACAGAGGAGAGCTAAATCCTTTAAACTGATTCAGAATTCGAATGCGCGCTCTTTCTAGAACGAGAAAATCAGCTATTTATAAGATGAGTAGAGGGATTATTTTAGAATAATATGGCGTAACAGTTTATAACGGTTGATTAAATCTGCCGTTTGTAACTGTTGTAGCATAACTGACAATTAAATTTGCCGTTTGAGTCATAATGGATGATTAACTCTGACATTTGTCACTGTCGTAATGACATACAAATGGTCAGCATTTGAGCGTCGAGAGCTGCTTCTAAACCCTGCGCGAGCAGCTTCTGAACGCTGGTTCTGAACCCTGCGCGAGCAGCTTCTGAACGCTGCTTCTGAGCTCATCCGAAACATACTCTGCTTCTGAGCTCGCAATGAAGCATCGTTACAAAATCATCCAACTCAAGGATGTTCTTTGAGAAACAATTTCTTATTCACCCATCAAAACCACACCATATTTCCAACACCTTCTAGGGCTTGCGGCCAACCTCCCATCTACACGGCCAACCTCCTTTCGTTGCCAAATCCAACAATCTATTTATTGATTCTGCTACTCTCACCTTTGAGGATATGAATTGTAAGAATGAAGGTAACATGCAAGACAATCCAGTGCACCAAATGTCAAAATCGAACCTTTTTTCTCTCTCAACCACAACTAATCGTGCTCAAATTCAATGATCCGTCGCCCATCTCAATGATCCAACCATAGATTTAACAAACCCAACATGGAAGGATAGCTATGTAGCTCAAATACATGACATGTAAGAATCATGGCCCGATAAATGAGACGACCCACGGACCAGTTCATGGATTGAGCGGGGAAGAGGAAGGAAAGCCTAATACGGTCCGAACCGGTCATGCATTCTCTAAGACGACCGGGTACCTGAATGGAGGAGATTCCTCCAGCATAAGTAATGATACAGGTTCCTTCCGTGAGTCAATATGTCGGCTAGTTAATGCATGGTCGGGTAGTAAATGTGTTTGGTCGGGTGATGATAACACCGACCCCATTCAGGATGAAACTCTCTTGAGCTTGTAAAAAAGGGGATGAACCCCAACACTTGTAAGTAGGCAAGAAACCACACATAATACAATTAGAATTCTCTCCATTCTCTCGTGCAATCTGGTGTCTTTCGGTTTGGTTCTCACAACCCGACCCTCGAGGGAGCAAGAATGATCGTGAAGGCTGACTTGGGATCGTAATCTAAGGCTTCACGGATCGTGAAATCAGTTGATCGACTCTCGGTTCGTGACACAAGGACAATCGACAAATCAAATGTGGACAAGTTAGAAATTATGCTTGCCTTGATTTCTCGTGTACGAACGCTGCCACGGATCGTTGTTGCACCACCTGAGCTTGTCCACTAACCCACAAACATGAGCAAGAGGAAGATTGAAAGGGCAAAGGCATCAACGCGGGGGCGAGAGTGAGAGAGTGCTCGGAGGAGAGGGTTGGTGCTGAAGGAAGGGAGGAAGAAGAGAGGAGCTTGAGGACTCGAAGTCTTCTTTGGCCAAAGTGAGGGAGTGAAGGAGATAGGCCCCTTATGTAGAGGGAAGGATTGTTGCATGGGAGACACATGGCGGAAGGGAGGCGCCACTCGTCCATTCCTTGCACTGCTTGTCACTTACATGTACCACTTGTCCACCATGCACCTTTACACAAAATTCACTAGTTTTACTAATTCTCCACATAAATACGCCGCTTGATCCACCACACTAAATAATTTAAACCCCTCGACGACACTTTTACTATTAATTAAAGCCCGACATATACTATTCTGCTTACATTTGCTATTTTGCTTATAATCTTAACCTGACGAAAATCGGGTCGTCACAAGTATAAAAAAAGAAGAAGAAAGTCCTAAATCATGTGCATTAGCATCAGTTCAACCCTAAATATTTTAATTGAATCAATTTAGTCTTAGACTTTTTTGCACATGTGCCAATTGAGTCCACTCGATCAACTTTTGTTTGGAATTCCTGACATGGAAGCCAGTCCTCCGATGTGACATAGCGGGGGCTCTCGAGGGGTTTTTTAAATAATACCTTGATCTTTATCTTGAATTTTTCATAACTTTTTATTTTTTTCTTTTGCCTTTTTCTTTCATGTTCTTTTTTTTTTTTGCCAAGGGCCATAAATCCCTCGCTCAATCTGGGCTCGTGGCCTCATCCGAGGTTGGTGAGGATCGCATTGCCGCCTGGTGAGGGCCCTTGTCAAGATTGGGTGAGGATTGGTCTGCCTATAATAATAATAATAATAATAATAATAATAATAATAAAGCATAGAGAGTAAAAAAAAGATTAAAAAAATTTACAAACCAAAAATATCCACGCTAGCACCACCCGTGCCACATAAAATGGCTAGTGTCAATGTCATCGATTTTCCATTAAAATTTATCCGATGGACTCAATAAGTACCAATGCAAAAAAAGTCTGAAACTAAATTGTTCCGATCAAATTGGTTTAAAATTGAATTGATACCGATGCAATAACTATATAGCCTTTTTTGATACTTTTGATACTTTTCCACCGTACTTTTGCAATTGAATTCAACATGAATTGATTTTGACCGGGCAAAAGTACGGCCATCTTCATTTGTCATGGGCTATGTACCAAACGCGCTTGCTTATTATATTTTACATTTTTCTGAAGTGTTGGCGCGTGGTAAGTTCGAAATTGTCGGCGTGGGGATTCATGAAAACCCAAGAACAACTCATGCGTGTGTCAACGTACGCCGTGCTCGTTTCGGCCGCTGGATCGTGCGAAACTAATAATGCATCCAAATCAAAGCAGCAGGGTGCCATCATGTCGGAGCAAAAGATGGCATGGGCATGGAGCAGGACGAGGTGGGACGAGGATCCTTCGAGCGGGGAAGATGATACGAGAGGGAGAGAGTTGAAGTGGCTGACGTGACGACATCATACCCTCAATCGAGTTGCTACTCGGCGATTAACTCGCGTGTGGTGGATGGCCGGCTATTCATGCGTCGGCCATCGGCTATAAGTCATTAGCCGCCATATCGTGTGGACCCCGAATACACGGTTCAAATATCCACCAAACAAAAGAACCGATAAACTCATATCTGCTTGCGAAACTACGCTTGTTGTGCGAGATGCGAGGCCGAATAAAATCTTTTTCCGCGTCATATTTAACACTCGATACTTGTAATTTTAGAAATTTCTAATGCTTATTAGCTTTCGATGTTTGATTTTATTTTCTGCTTAATTCCCTAGAAAAAAGCCTCAATTTTATATCTAGTCCCACATCTATCCCAAACTTTTTTTTTTGGTCTAAAAAAAAACCTCAACTTTTGATTCAATCCCAAATTCGCTCCAAACTTTTTTTTCTCTATAAAAAACTCAAACTTCAGGTCCAATCCCAAATCCATCTCAATTTCCTTTTTTTTTTCTTAGGAAAAACCCTAAACTTTAGGACCAGCCCCAAGTCCCCCAAATTTGTCTAAATAAATTCACAAAATTTCAATCTATTCTCTAATTTTATCTTGTGGTCCAGTTCCAACTTGATGTGACATTTCATGTCGATAAAAAATCAAAATCAGCAAAGTAATGAAGCGATATGTACGAACCAACACGGTATTTCCATGTGACTAACAAATCCACCCCAATAAAAAATTATTGAAATTCCCCAAAACGAAACCGTTCTCAAATAGCAAAGTTAATGATGACCAATGACGATTTTTGAACAAATGGATAATGGGGGTATATTTGAGATTGGAGTGAAAATTGATGAATTTTCCCTTAGGAAAAAAATATTTTAAGTTGATTTGAGACTGAACCTAAAGTTTGGGATATTTTCTGAGATAAAAAAAAATTCGGGATAGATTTTGGAACGCATTAAAAGTTGAGGATTTTTTCTGAGACAAAAAAAAAGTTCAGGATATATTTAGGACTAAAAAAAAGATTTAGGGTAGATTTGGGATAAGACGAAAAGTTGGAATTTTTTTTTTAAAAGCGAATTAGGGCTTTTATTTTCGGTTTGAGTTTTTACATCGCCGACGAATATGACAGCTGTGCCTAATCATCTGGTCGACTCTCCGCGTTGAAGCCGGCACTTCGCCTCTAACTCTGGGCCCCAGCCCCCGTACGGTTGGCCAGGCCGCGTGGGGGCCAATCGGGTGCGGCGGTTGCACGTCGATTTGGAACGTGGCAAGGCGGGGGTCATTGGGAAGATTCCGATCCGGTGGGCGATCCGACGGTCCAGAGCTGTGGCGGCGGGTCTCTGGAGAGGATTTGTATTTTTCTTGTTTAAAGAGAGATGAGTTAATGCGACAGCCGAGGAATGACGGTAGGCGACGCCAGCGCCCTGGCAAGGCGACACGTGTCGAGATTGATTCGATCTGTGAGGGAGAAAGCGGAATGTCATAAGATACGCACCGGCAGATCACGATGGCAGCTATCTTTTCTTATTACCATTTCAGGGTCAAAGACGACAATTGACAACGACAGGTTGTCGGTTCCGAACAACCAACGGGAGGATCGAGGAACGTTCGAATTGTACTCCCGTCGATTCAACACTCGCTTTTGACGTTCTTCTCGTCCAGATGATTTAGCTACTAAACAATCTTCTCTTCGATTTATTTTCCCGTAAATTTGTTTGAGGATTAGTTAATCAAATAGTCCAAATTACTGGTCTTTCGAATGCGCTCGCGAGGGTAAAAGTTTGATTTTTCATATTATGTGCTCGGCCGAAATGTCGAATAGCATAAATTCTAAAACTCCGTCTTTACGCTGGCTAGCCAAACGATGCGAGATTCTAAAATGCTATCATAGACCGTGGCTAAGGGCGCATTTGTGCTAAGCCGTACAATGTCAAGTTTGAGCTCACGTTAGATTCAATTCACATGTTAGGGAGTCGGATATCGAGTTTAAGTATTGATCAAGAAATGAGTGTCCCTACTCGAGCTCGATATAGTAAAAAAATTCAAGGTACTGGACCTCAATCGACTTAATAAATTACAATCGACTTATGAAAAGGGACCATTGAGCTTGAGCTTGAGATTGATGAGTTCAAATATATTTTTTTCTTCGGTTTTTACATATAGTTGCTAAATTTTAAGGATTCATGCACCGGCATGTTCTCATAAGTATCGACTATTTTTAAAGAAATAATAAAACCCCATTAGGTTCATGAACCTGTTGAGCTAAGTATTTCATTAAGCGTGAGCTCGAGCTCGACTGGATGTATCACTTGAGTCACTTGAGCTTGAACTAAGTGAGTTGATCTTGAGCGATCGTGGAGCCGAGCTTGAGTCACTTGTGAGTGAGACTCTGTTTCGCTCCTAACTATAGCTTAAGACCTCTCTAGATAAAACCCCCACATTTGTATCTCCAATTTCATAATCTTTTATAATTGTATCACCTCAATAAACATTCTCGAGATAGAAAAAATCCCACAAAAGGATTTTTAATTTGTTTCAAGAGGGTAAATTGGTGCTTATAAGGAAACCATCTAAAGCAGAAGAGATTGCTGGGTAATTCTAAAATCAACATACTAATCGATTCATGAATTAGGAGCGAGTCACACATTTTTATACCAATTATGTGATTTGATCTTGCCCTGCTCGGCTTCAAAGCACGTGACCCCACATATAGTATGTGCTTCAAATGCACATGACTAGGCACCCAACGCGATTTTTGCTTGATTACTCATAGCTTCTGAGTGCCAGAAAAAAAAAATCTCAAATCGGTGCCGCCGCCCTCCGAGGTTTCTACCCCGATTCATGAGTTTAGCCGGGTGTTTCGGGGAGCTCGAGGTATACCTAATTTGGCCGAGCGGATGGATGCATTTGATTGATATGAACTTGAATGCGTGTACCGTGAATGCGTCGAAGACCCGTTGATAAGTAAAAGTGGCTGCTCCGCAACTTTGGAATGGGGAAAGAGAGTTATATAGATCGAAAAACGCAATTTCGCTTTGAAAGTCAAAATATTCTGTAATGTTACGTGGCATCCAAGTTTGACTTCTAGTACTTGACCTCTCGAAAATGACCTTTGAAATTGAAAAAGCAATTATTAATTTAATTTCTGCGTTTCCAGTGCATTAAAATTGAGCAGAAAGTGCACCACGTCCACCGCCCCTTGCAAGAAATTAAACTTACTACAATTTCCTTTCCATCTTTGAAAAGTGCATCAAGTGCAGTAAAAACAACTGTTGACATTTCTCAAAAGCAAATTTAACTAATAGCAAGATGACAACGGAATTTGCGATGCCCAGGAAATTTTCACAGAGATAAAACAATAATTTAATTTGGTCTCTTGACTTAGGAAGCATGGACGCTCTTCGGAGGGCTTTGCATCCTATGTCCACGACGCGTGTCGGACGCGCGTTCTGCCACGGGATCGACACCTGATCGACAAGTACGAGACATCCGATATGTGAGCAAACGCTTCGAAACAGCGAATAACATTAACAAATGGTGGATTGGTGTTTTTAGTGTAAATTCATGCCAGACACTTTTTTTATTATTTATTTATTTGGAGATTTGAATCAAATTAATTTGATCGAAATAATCATAAAAAGGTAATTTAGCATGTATATATGTAAAAATATACATTTGATATATAATTTGTTTTAACGTGTCGGATTTTCTATTTTTTTTAGTTGGCATATAATGTCAGGTTGCGTGTCGCGTACTCTTGAACTAAAATTTTGTCCTTGTCCAAGAATGTGAAGTCCATCGATCATCTCAATAATTTGGCAAGTAAAGGAGGAATTGCTTAATGTATTCAATAGCAAACATTATCGACGGCAACAAAAAATCTTTGTCATTTATATTGCTAACACCTATCAATAATTGTCCTTGTTCTATCCTTGGCAGGACATTGATAAAATTTCCCTATTCCTCTTCCATTAACTTTTTCATTTCTCTTTCCAGCAATCTATTATTTAATAATTTATTTTTTTGTGGTCGTATCCAGCAATCTAGTTGAGCACTTAATTTCTTTGACCAAATGGTATTGTCGTTTTGGTTTTAATTTAAATCCCAAAACCCCAATTTACCTAAACAAAATTGCTTTTAAAAAAACCCATGTGATGTCACGGTATGCAGTAGTTTAGGACCTACTGATGCTTATTTGGTGCCTTTTCTGTTATCGCTTTACATTGCATACTAGCTAAGGCTGCGTATGGTAACGATTCTGATCCCAAAAACTGATTCTGATTAAAATGATTTTTTTTATTTTGTTTCTGGATGAGTTTTTGAGAACCAGAAACACGTTTGATAACTGCACAAAATTTATATTTCAAACAACTGTTTCTCTTTCTAATTTTTTTTTTTCATTTAAGTCAAATAACTATGTAGTTACTTTGTAAAATTTCATCCTAAATGAAGGCTAATTTCTAATGCACACAAAAATAATTTAAAATACATTTATTTTTTTAGTATGTCATAAATGAAACACAAATTTTAATACATGATGTTTGAAGTTCGATTGAAGCATGAGACATGTTTCCATATTAATGACTCATTTTTTCTTTAAATATTGCGTTGTCCAAATACATACAAACATAACAACCAGATAGTAAATTATTTACTGAAAAAAGGACCAAATTGTCCTCTTTCATATGAAGTACGAGTCATTCACTATCATTTTGCAACTTCTGTCCTAAATCCAAGTGGGTATTTGGCTCTAGCTCCACGTGTAGATGGCCACATTTTGTGACACACGGCTACGATTATATATGTTACTGTCCGCATATTGAATGTCCTAATCTTTTGCAGCATTTTTTGTAGAAGAGTGAAATTTAGGAAATCTTGGAAATTTATGCCCCAATTTATGAAAATGAGGTCAAACTAGCATAATCTAAACTTTTTCTATTTTTAGGAAATTTCTAAATTTTTTTTGTGATTTTTAAAAAAATTTCTAATTTTTTTAAATTTTTAAATTTTATTTTTATTAGGTTGAGAGAAAAGTAATGAGAAAACTGAAAGGAAAAAGTAAAAGATGTGAGATTTCATTATGTTTTGTGATTGTCAAAAGTGATTCTTTTTTTAGAACCAAATTTTTTTTTTTGTTTTAGATTTTACTCTAAAACTGATTTTGATTCTCTAAAACTGATTTTGATAACAGAATCAGAATCGGAATTATTTGGGTTACCAAACATGATTCTCATTCTTTACTGTTCGAGGGAACAGAATCAGAGAATGAGAATGGTCAACATACACAGTCTAAGTGACTCACTTAATCTATTATTGGGTGATAGTAATATGCATGCGATATGCGTGCTGAAATCATGAAGAAAGACACGCATGTCTATTTAGAACCATCATCAAATGGGCGGGTCGGCTCGAGTCATAAATGGTCCAATTCAAATAGATCCATTTAACCCGTTTTATGACTTATTTAGTGCAATGCAAATCTAACGACTCATATTCGATCCATACTCATATTTGATCCGATTCTTAATGCCGAATTGGGTGAGGATAAGTGAGAACAAAAAAACAGTCATAAACGTGGGTTGAGTTTAAGTAAGTTGTAAACCTATTCACGACCTATTTAACACTCATGTTATGTTTAAACTCACTTATTGAATATAACTAATCCATACGTTAACTTAGCTCATCATAGACAGGTTAATAAATTGTTTTATGACCACCCATTTCGACAGCTCTGTTATTCAAACGAGAGTAATTTCATATTAAGACAACCGAAGAAAATAAAAATGCAGATCCCTGAGTTAGAAAGCGGAAACAATTGAATTGGATGCATATTAGTCGCAAAGTTATGGCGATTTTAGAAGGTACTAATCAAATGTAGGGGATTTCGTTCGTACGTCGATGTTACAGACGATAATTTCCACATGAATTTAAAAGTCCATCGACCGATTTGCCGGTCCTTTTCATCAAACTCCTCCACTTATCCAACCCGACAGACTTAATCAAACCCAAATCGAAAAAAAAAAACCTTATAATGTACATCTTATTTTATTTTATTTTTATTTCCTTATAATTTACCAGGTCACAAGTGTGAATTACGTTGGGAGGACAAACTTACTGATTTCCATAGCTTTTTGACCTTTTTTTTTTTTAAAGGTGCAAGGCACTTTCGGACAGGACATGAACCGAAAACCATTCGGATGTGATCAATACACGCACTTGATGAATTAATGCAATGAATCTGATTAAGTGAACCTCTGATCTGATCCACCCTTAATCAGATCCGATCGTCACAAAAAAACAAAAAAACACTGGACGGAATCTCAGCACCCAATCGGTCGCCCTCGTTTACCCAAAATTTTTCTTTTTTTTTAATAATTTGTTTTTCCTGTTTTGTTCATCCGACACATTCCTTCGGATTCACCGCCTAAAGTTTCAATCGTACCTTTCATTGTCCCCTAGAATCTCGAAGGGTAAATCCGTCCATTTACCATCATCCCCGTCATCAGCGCTACGAAACAACAAGACTGCCTGTCGAAGAGAGAGAGAAAGAGAGAGGAGAGGGAGCCTATGCATATAAACTGGGAGCGAAGGAGGAGAATTCAGAGGGAACCATTGACGACGTAGCGTCCGCTCGCCATTCATCAAGGAGAGAGACAGACTCTCGTCCTCCTTCCTCTCTTCCCCCACAATAGCATCTCTCTCTCTCTCTCTCTCTTCCTGCACTTTCCTCTCCATTCTTTCCTCTTTCCCGGAAAAAGAAGGAAAATTTACAGGTTCAAGAACGAGAAAGGCGAAGGGAAGTTTGCGTCCTTTTTTTTTTTTTTGGTCCCTTTTCCTTCCTTCATTTTGACGGGGCAATGGTGTCGACGGCGTCGAGTGGCGCCACGAACTCATGCAACGCCAGCCCCAGGCACGCGGGGCCCACCACCGCCGCGCAGAGGCGGCGCGGGGCCGACTCCTTCATGGACGCCTCTTTCTCCTCCGACGAGGAGGACGACGGCGGCAACCCCAACGTCTCTCTGATGGGTGGGCCGCACCTCCTCCACAACAACAACTTCGTCTACCACCACCACGGCCACCACCACCACCACCCCGCCGTCCGGTACCTCCTCCTCCGCCGCAAGGTCCTCCCCGACGCCTGGGCCCTCAGGATCGAGGACGCCGCCGCGTGGGCGGCGCACGGGGTGCGGTCGCGGCGGCACGTCGGCCGCAAGGTGTTCGCCGTTCTGATCCTGCTCGTCGTGCTCTCCGTCTTCCTCAAGGCGTCGCTTTTCAGCGGCTACGTCGCCGACATCGGAGGAGGAGGGGGAGGAGGGAGTAGGCCCGATAACGGGCAGTTGCGGTTGCAGACGTTCAAGGACGACTGGGCATACGCCCAGCGCGCCGTCGCCACCGAGAATGGTGGCGTTGGCGTTGGCGGTGACGGTGAATCTATGCCGAAGCGCGTTTTGGAGAAATTGTCAGTAAGTGAAAGTTTTCCGTTGAATTTTCCGACCTTTCAAAGGAGAAGTTTGAGAAAAATGGATCTTTTTCCCTTGGACAACCATGGCACGTCTTTGAACGTTAAAGCTAATTCTTTTTCCAGGGAACAGAAATTTCTTTCGCCCCATTTGTTTGATCGTAACCAGATTTTCTGTGATTCAATAGTAACTTTCTGGGATTCTTCAGGCTTTGTTGAATGTTCCTTGTCCGATTTATATGTCAATTAATCCTAATGCAATGCTGAATTGAATGTCGCTTTTATAGCTTCCTTGCTGTATTGTGATGATCTGATCTAACCAAGATGATGGGTCTCCTGGCATTTTACAGACTCCAGAAATTTGGATGAAGCCAAACAGTGACAGCTACTACAAGTGCGTCACTCGGCCAAAGAATCGAATAAGTCGGTTTAAGTTTGCCCTCCCACAATTTCCCAGCATTGTTTTTCCTGCGATGAAATTTCTTTGCTGGCATCGAAACTGATCCTCTGTTTTTCTCCAGGAACAGGTGCAAAAACCAATGGTTATCTGTTAGTTCATGCTAACGGGGGTCTGAATCAGATGAGGACAGGAGTAAGTTTCCGACACAACCACATTGGACAGATTTTGCGACATCTGATCGGTTCTTTTGATTGATAATGTATCTTCGATCTCTATCTACCCAGATATGTGATATGGTTGCAGTTGCAAAGATTATGAATGCCACTCTGGTTCTTCCCTCTCTCGATCACGAATCATTCTGGACCGATCCCAGGTAAAATCTTTTCTCTATCTTGGATAAATTGGCATCAATCTCCCCAATTTGCTAGTTCTGGAATTCATTAAAAGCAATCTCGGTTTTGCAGTGACTTCAAAGATATCTTCGATTGGAAGCATTTCATAGAGGTTCTGAGAGATGACATTGAGATTGTTGAGTCTCTACCGCCCAAATATGCTGCAAAGGATCCCCTAGTGAGGGCCCCTATCTCATGGTCAAAGGTATGCGGATCCTCTTCTGCCATTCCCAACTTCTAATGCTTTATCTGTCTTGGAATTGTACCTCATGAACTCTATGTGTTCATTCACAGGCCAGTTATTATAGAGGAGAGATACTTTCACTTTTAAAGCGGCACAAGGTGGTAAAGTTCACCCATACAGATTCACGCCTTGCTAATAACGGCCTCGCTGCTTCCATTCAGAGACTCAGATGTCGAGCCAATTACGAAGCTCTTAGATATGCAAAGGAGATTGAGGAGCTTGGGAAAACACTAGTTGACAGGTTGAGGAACAATAGCGAGCCATACATTGCTCTACATTTGAGGTACTGTCACATCAACGGTATTAGAAGTTGAATGATTTAAACTGCTGGGGGAACGGCACAATTCCACATTTACACGTGAGCATGATTATTTTTTGAGTGATGGATGAATCTCGCAAAATTTTAGTTTTGCATGCTTCGGCAAACCTTGTGGAATCATTTTTCTTTCCCCTTTGGCAAATGGGCCTAATGCAAGTGAGACATTGTTTTCTATCTGGATCATGATTAAGCTATGAGGGCCACTCTTGATTTTGGTTGCAGATATGAGAAATTCATTATTGATAAATTAAGCACCTTAAATGAAAGGGCCCCTTTTTTGGCAAATGGGACCTAATACAGGTCGGACTAAAATCGTTCTTGATTCTGTCTTTTGCAGATATGAGAAAGACATGCTGGCTTTCACTGGCTGCAGCCATAACCTTACAGCATCAGAGGCAGAGGACCTTCAAATTATGAGGTATAATGTCAAGCATTGGAAGGAGAAGGAGATAGACGGTGTGGCACGCCGTCTGCAAGGAGGGTGCCCCATGTCTCCTCGTGAGGCCGCTCTCTTCCTTAAGGCTATGGGATATCCTTCCACTACAACCATCTATATTGTTGCGGGAGAGATCTATGGAAGCAACAGCATGGACACCTTCCGGTCAGAGTACCCAAATGTCTTTTCTCACTCTACATTGGCGACTGAGGAAGAGCTTGAACCTTTCAATTTATATCAGAACCGCCTTGCCGCGTTGGACTACATTGTTGCCCTTGAAAGTGATGTTTTTGTTTACACTTACGATGGGAACATGGCGAAGGCGGTGCAAGGACATAGGAGGTTTGAAGGTTTTCGGAAGACAATTAACCCTGACAGGTTTGAATTGATTTCATGCTTAGTCTAACATCATCAAATAGATACAGTTTGTTATCAGTGGAAGCGGCTGTTTAATCCAGAAATTTGTGTGATGTCTGCTTACTCAGCTGGTTTGTGCCGGTTTGTCGTCCCCGGATCACTCTGAGAACTCTTTTTGGAAATATAATTCACTTTCCTATCTTATTTTGCAGACAAAATTATGTTAAGCTGGTGGATCAGTTGGAACAGGGAAACTTATCGTGGGATGATTTCTCTGTGGATGTTAAGAAGTTGCATTCAGACAGGCTTGGGGCGCCTTATCTCAGACAAGCGGGGGAGTCACCAAGGTTTGAGGAGAACTTTTATGCAAATCCTCTTCCTGGGTGTATGTGTAACAAGCTGCAGGAGCAGATTAAGAGCCTGAAATACTATGAAAGACAGAATAAGGTCAAGTTGCAGAGGTAGGTTACAAGGCTCTCATTTGGGTTGGTGACTCGCCGCAAGAATCTGTGGACCTCTTTGCTGAGGTTGATATGACTCCGGAACGCTCAGTCTTCTGGCCTAATCAAGAGGATTCATATGCCAAAAGGAGGGTGAACTCCGAGGCTGTTTCTCGGGTGCTTTGAGAAAAATAACCGAAGCTTTCAAGTCTGCCGAGTGAATCGAAGAATATGAATTCAAATTCTGGGTCACCTGTAGAGGATAGATCAGTTTAGCTTAGCTCGCAATTTACAGGTATATACTAATACAGAGGGAAACCCGTCACTGAAGAGTAGGGATCACACCAATTCATTTATTTGTTTGATAAATTTTTGTCTATTTGATGGAAAATTCGAAGGAATAGCCGAATTTGGCTGCGTCCACAAATTGTAACTTCCAAAGGGTGTATAATAGCGAATCCCTTCGCATGTTTCTCGCTATTTTTCAGTACCATTTTTCTTCTGTTTATTAGAGAAACATTTTCAATTTGACCAAAAGTCGAGGAAACAGGTGTTCGTTGATCACCTGAACATAATACTTGTGGTCGGATGATCTCTTACGTTATAGGGCCAAGATGAGCTGCTGCTGCTGCTCCATCTCAGGCATTTGGTGTTAACTACTTACAGGTGCTTAGGACAATGCAGAGTAATCAGTGCCCATTTTTCACTAGAAAGTGAAACATTTGCAGCTCTCTCCCTAACCCTTCAACATAGGGAATTTGCTTTTAGTTGTTGAACATTCAAGCGGTAGTGCATGTGCTCCTTCTCTCTTCTGCAATAAATACCAACTCGCTTTTGAATGCCCAGCAACAGAAAAGTGATCTGCAAAGCCTGTTCAAAGTTCCTTTACAACCGAAAAATATAATCACAGACATGGAATGTGTGACGAGAGCCTTTTTCTTTGTCGTTCTATAAAGCGTCTCCCCCAAGCACCGTCGATATGGATTCTTTTCTGTATCAAGATTTACGCGCAAAGTGACCGATCACGGTCGGATTTTGCCGGGTTGGTAGGTGGTCATGCTTCGGTAACTTCACTACTTTTACTTCTTTTGCCAGTGGCAATCTCTATGTCAACGATTGATCATTGACCGATCACCGTTGACTATTTCGGGGACATTAGGTGCTCAAACTTTGGTAATATCCCTACTCCTCGCACCATGTTCGAAAAGTTTAGCGCATTTTGCCGTTTCCGCTTCCAACAAAGCATAAATTACTCATTACGATAATCCGGGTCGTAGCGGTTTCAAGTCATCGCGCGGGACCTTAGCCAACCATACAAAAAACTGCTCTAATTCTTGGAGAGTCAGATCACACCCAAGACGCAGCATTGGAAAGAGAGATTCGGCAAGGACAAAATGTGGCTAAAAGGGCAAGTCACATCATATACGATTTTTCTTTCCCTCTCTTTGTTCCTCGTGGGAAACTCCTCGAGCATTTCAACCACAAAGAGGATTTTGCTGGTAGAGAAGACATGAGAAGTGCCAAGACAGACAACCATGTGTTTTGGAGACAGATGGCCAGATCACACCTGAAATTCTCGTACTAACCCAATTGATTTGTTGGGTATCCGATGTAATTTTATTAAATATGGAGGCAATTGCGAATTTTGAGTGATCTCGAGATCCTAAGAGAGCGAATCCAAGTTCATAACTCTTTCCATGCGGCCAAAGCGAGCCAAAGTAATTGTTCCTTCTTCTAATATACAACCAGACATAAGAAGAGCAGATGCGAAAAGTACTAAAAAAATCATAAATCTAATTAATCCTAAACATTTTAATTAAATCAATTTAGTCATAAACTTATTGCATTAGTATAATTGAGTCCATTCAGTTAGTTTTGATCGCAAATCGCTGACTTGGATGCTAACTATCTTACATGGCATGACTAGCGTGAGTAGCCGACTCTAACATAAACATTTTTAATAATCTCTTCCAATTTTTTATTTTTTTTCATCTTTTTCTATTCTTTTTTTTTTTCACCTGGTCTCAATCTAGCCCAATCTGGCGAGGGCAATGTGCCACGTGCTCTCGCCTTGGTCTGCCAGGGCATAGTGGCCTGCCATGCTTCCACTAGCCACAACAAGGGCATCGCATGAGGACAGCCATCTTGAGGGACTGCAAGCCCTCATCTAGTGACAGGTGAGGGTTGCTCGGTGGCCCTTGTCAGCCCTCAGTAATAAATAAATAATTAAAGAACCAAAAACAAAATAAAAAAAGAAAAAATCCAAATAAATTATAGAGTATTCTAAAAATTAGTAAATATTTTTAAAAAATGTTACGTTAGTACTGATCATACCTCGTAAAATGGCCATCATCCACATTAGCCTTTTTCAGCCAAAATTCGCATGATTGGCTCAATTGGTATATGTACAAAGATGTATAGGACTGAAGTGGTATAAATGCAATAGATTTAAAACCTTTTTTTGATACTTTTCTCAAGAGCAGGTTCATTTGTTTTTCATCATTTTAAGATATATAGAGGAATATGATGTGCAAATAAATTATTAGAGAATATATCTTTTCTCTTGCAAAGATTCATTACAAAAGTTAAAAATGTCAACAGCAAGAATTAACCGAGAATTGCAATTTGATGGTATAATCTTCATAAGATGATAGTTGGATGACCACGGTTGGATACTCCTGTATTTGTCTAAAAATATGTTTCTCGCATAATATTATCTGCTCAATGAGAAGCATTATTATATAATATCTTAATGGCAAGATAGTTCATGTTACTTTTGCGTAGAAATGATTGGAGAGAAGATAATAAAATCTCTCAAAGAAATACATAGAAGGAATAGTTATGGGAAAAATTAGAAATCCTCGTGATTGATAATTTACAATTTTAAAAATCATAAGTCTCTTTTTTTTTTTGAACTAAACTTATGATATTAAATGAGGCCATATCCTAAGTGCAACCCCAACACCCCCCGGGACAAAAAAAGAAGAAGAAGTGGAGAATGCAAGAAAATTACTTGCGTGCAACGACAATGATCAACCTCTTGCAAATAAAATTATCAAGAAAGTCCTAAACCTTTCGAACATTTGCTAATTCAATTTTAAACCTTTTAAGTTTATTGATTTAGTCCTAAATCTTTTCACATTTTTCCAGTTCAGTCCCACTAGCCGGACATCACTGACATGGATGCTGGACATTCTACATGGAACCACTGACGTTGACGTAGATAATTCATAATAATTTTTATTTTTGAACAAGTCTTAATAATTGTTATTTTTTCTTTTTATTTTTTTTTCTTTCTCGTGGGTTAGAGGCTGACGGGGGTTGCCAGACCCTAGGTGAGGGTCTCGACCTTGTAGTCGGCGAGGGCTTTGCGGCCCTTGCCTAGTGGTTAACAACCCCTGCCAATCCTCAGCTAGTGGCTAGCAACCCCAGTTGGGCCTTAGACAGTGGCCTGTCGGGCTGCCGGCCTTGAATCCGGAAACGAAAATAATGAAAAGAAAGGAAAGAAAAAATAAAAAATTAAAAAATTACTAAAAATTATTCATGTCAACACTAGCAGTGCCACATAGGACAATTGATGTTCATATGAGCAATTTTCAGCTAATATGATTGAATTGAAAAAAGGTGAAAATGTTTTGGACTAAATTGACAAACTTCAAAGATTTATGAATGAATTAACAAAAGTGCGAAATGTTTATGATTTATTTTGACAATTTTCCCACCTCTTGCTATTTAGTGTCTAGGTATCAAGTTTAGAGTGGAAGCTTAAAGATAGCCCATTACCTATTCTTGTGCATTTACCAAATCATACATTTATATTAAGACTCTATTATTTCGCGAAAAATAAATGATTTGATAAATATTTTCTAAAAAAATGATAGTTTGTTTCACTTGAAATAATTGGTTAGTAAAAACTATTTTCATTATCAATAATAATTTATGTCCAAAATTTTTGTGGACGATGATGAATATTTCATTTATTCATTTTCGTAAGAAAGTACAAGAGATCAGTTTTAGGAGAATATTTTCCAAATGTCTCATTTTTTACATGAAATTGGAGTTGCCACTTCATTTATTTGTGCCGAAGTGTGTTGTTGGTCTCTTATTTCTTCTTTCACCCTTTCTCTTTCTTTCCCTTTTTATGTTTATTTCTTGTGATCATACCGTGAATGCATTATTTCTTTACATATTTTGGGTAAATGTAAAGAGACCTTAAGATATGATCACACTAAGCATAAGTCAAGATAAAAAAAGTTTTCACATTTTCCCCAAATTTCAGTAAATATTTGCTTTCGTAATTGAAACCACGACAAAAATGTTTATTACATGATTGGTTCTAAAAAAGAATTTGTATGGTAAAAAATGAAAATAATGTCAAATATTTTATTCTTTGTTCACTTAAAGTTAAATATTTTATTCTTTGTACAATTGAAGTTACTAATGTTGTTACCAACTCACTATGACGTCGTGCAATTAATGGAATATAGCTGTGAATGCACGTTGTTTTTTTTTGGTCGGAGAATGCACGTTGTTGAAACTAGTGTTTTTTGTCAAGTCAAAAGTGAGGTTTGACTCTTTTTTTTCTTTTTGAATGTTCTATTATTTCCTTGGCATCAACCAGAAGTACAGCTTGTCTCACATTTCGGATGCTCTATTATAATCTTTGCATCATTATATAGAGATAATTGTCTAAACAATCTTAAACCCAGTGGCCGATTTAGTTATAGACATTTTAATTTGACCAATTTAACCATAAACATTTTGACTTGGGTGAGACCGCTATATCCTTGAACTCATTGCTGAGGCCAACAGCAATTGGTGGATGGAAATAGGAAAAATAGAAAAAAGAAAAGAAAAGAAATAGAAAAATAAAAATATGAAAGAACTACAAGTCACTAATTTCTAGCAAAAATTGACCCAATTAGAAAGTTTATAATTGAATTGGCTGTCGTATAATAAGTTTCAAGACTTTCTGAATTATTTTCCCCATCAATATGCCGATGCTCTCTTTTCGTCAAATACTATAAACAGCTAGTTCACACATACTTGATAACTGCCTATGACATTCACTTAATCCGATAGAGGGAGTATGAACTAGGAAGCATTACTATCTACTTCTTCGGTGAAGCCTTCTCTTGAAGCATTTTATGGTAGATTAGACAAATGCCAGAATCGGATGCTATCAAAAGGTTATGCGACGATGGTAAATCGTTTCGATTTGCCTTTAACTATCATATAGGCTGCCCTACGATGACTTTTGGTTAATCCGTACGCTTCACGACCAAAAGCACACAAATTTAGGACATTTATTCCGAGCTATTGGAAATTTGAATAGCAGAACGCGTCGTCACCGACAAGAGATGCTAGAGAGTCTTGGTTACGTTCTGTCTAATTCACCAATACATTCCTAGCTAAACACATTATTAAGGATCACTTATCTTGAATCCATCTTTTGTTTGATCCTATAGCATCGAACATGAACTTGCCTCTTTATTTTGAGCATAGAGAATATAAAGGTGAAACTCAAAGCTATAGAAAGAGAGGTGGAAACAGATTTCGCCACCTCTGAAAGTTTTTCCACCTCTAAATGTTAATTTACAGTGGTTATAATCACGTAAACCTCTAGTGTCTTTACCGTTCTTCGGTGGTTTCTCTTGTAATTTCTTCTTCAAGCGCTAGACTTGAATTGTAAGATCCGTTGGCTTTCACGTTATCACATAGCATGGATGAACATTAGGCTAAAGCACTCCTTAGGCAGTCCCCTATATCAGTCATTGAGGGCCGGCTTCCAGCTTCTACCTGAACACACAGCACGGCGAGGCACGCCATATCTGCGACTGCCCTCATCTCCAACGGGGTGGGGATTGGCATGTTTGGGTCCATAGTCTGATCAATCTCGCCACAAACAATGTGTGGAACTACGACGTCCACGATAAATTGTATCGAGCAATCTTCATCCCAATGTAGTGCTTTGTATCTAGATAACAATTCAAGCAGCAGAATGCCATAGCCATACACATCGCACTTAGCCGTTAGGACTATTTCTCATGTAGTATTCTGGAGCCACATAACCAAAGGTGTCGACAACATCATGCGAGAAGTCTGATACTTCATCCTCAGGAAGAAGTCTGGCTAATCCAAAATCTGAAACTTTAGCATTCTAGTTTTCATCTAGCAATATGTTTGCTGACTTTGTTGGATGGAAGCCTGTTTAGAATCGATCTCCAAAATGATTCAGATTCACTAGTTCAGAAGGAATGTTGGGAAAACTTGTTGAGCCTGAATCTGAATCTGATCAGCTCAAAAAGGGCATTCAGAAGCAGAACGTGTCTGAATCTGAATTCCTGGAAAACACTTACTATTTAAAAAGGTTTGGTGAAAACTTTCAGATTCACTTGCAAATAGCTTTTCGACATAAGAAAAGTGGGATCGACACAAGTATAAACCGAGGCCTGTGTTGAACATAGTTTCCTTAAAACAGATTCGCTCCCTCAACTCTGTGCTTGAGGTTTCGTGAGCGTCTGTCTCCCAGGATACAACGATTGACAGCTAGGAGGTGAACACAGTACCTCAGAGCTTTCGGCGAACTTGAAGAACTTGTGTTTGAACACTATCGAAAACAATGCAAGAAAACAAAGGGAGAGTTTTGGTTTTCGTCTGAGTGTGTGTCTGTGTATCTGTGTGTTTTAAAACTGAAAGAGAATCATCTATTTATAAGATGAGTGAGGGGTTATTTCGGAATTATATGGTGTGACAGTTAATAACGGCCGATTAAATTTGCCATTCGTAACTGTTGTGGTGTAACGGACATTTAAATATGCCGTTTATGTCATAATGGACGATTAACTCTGCCATTTGTAACTGTCGTAATGTAATGACATTCCAAAACATTACAAATGGTCAGCTTCTGAGCGTCGCGAGCTGCTTCTGAACCCTGCGCGAGTAGCTTCTGAACGCTGGATCTGAACCCCACGCGAGCTGCTTCTGAACGCTGGATCTGAGCCCTGCTCGAGCTGCTTCTGAATGCTGGATCTGAACCCCGCTCGAGCTGCTTCTGAACGCTGGTTCTGACCCTGAACGCTGGTTCTGACCCTGCGAGAGCTGCTTCTGAACGTTGCTTCTGAGCTCATCCGAAACATACTCTGCTTTTGAGCTCGTATTAAAGCATCATTACAAAATCATCCATTAACACCAACTCAAGGGTGTTCTTTGAGAAACAATTTCTCATTCACCCACACCATATTTCCAACAGACTTCATGTCTAAATATACTATCTACGGACCTACAAATTCATGCAAGTACTCGATTCCCCTGGCGACAACTAGTGCCTCCTTGAGCTATGCATTCTATGAGATCAAAGTCGAGCTTCGGATCGCGCGAATAGGGTAGAACAGCGAGCTATTTTTCATGTACTCAGACTAGGGCACACCCACTGCATTTTGCATAGAATCCCAACATCCGAACAAGATTCTTATGATTGACATGACAGAGAGTTTTGATCTCGGTGATGTGTATGCGGTCTTGAAAGCCCTTTTTGGATACATCTGTCCTTTTGACGGCCACTTCTTGTCCATCATCCAGTAACCTGCGATACACTGAACCGGCGCTGCTTGCTCCCATCGTATTATCAATGTTGAAACTTAGTTGCACGAACCAGCTCTGCCTTTGTAAATTTTTGAATACTTGGGATGGAAAAATTTATCAGCAAGCATTCCAGTAAAATGAAGTGATGAGAAGCAAAGGCATCGAAATGACAAGGTTATACCAAATATTCCTCGAACAGCATGTCACTATCAAAATCTGCTTCGTCAGTGTTGTGACTAAAAACTGGGCAAGCTTATGTGGGGTAGCTATGATCCTTCTAAAGTTGGACTGGAGCATCTCTGCAATTAATTTTGCGGTTTGCTGATGCTGCATCTTTGCGTCTAAATCTAAACAAGCTCGTTCTGATCAGACCATGATGTTGCTCATTCTTATCAGGTTTGGTGGGTCTGGAATCAGGAACACCAGGTTGCACGGGACCATTGCTCTCTACGGTTGCTGGCAAGTTGTTTCCATGCACATCGAGCCACCTCATCTCGTTTGAAAGATACTCGGGGCATCCAGATTATGAACCATAACTAGTCTAAGCCTTTTCATCCACTTGATGGCTTTTGCACCCCTAAACACCTCTTCAGGCTCAAGCATGTTTAATTTAATATCTTCAACACAGTTTGTTCCCTTAAAATCCAAAGCGAATATCAGATCAGGAGTTAATCACACTCAGTAAGACAAAATACTGCTTCTGTGTGCACCATTATGTGCATGAAAAAAGTTAGACATATCAAAAATAGATTCATTGACATTTGTAGCGTCTTCATGCAAGAAACTATGTATATGATACTAAATTGTCTAGCCACTGGCAAAGGGCCACACATCAAGCAATTGTAATGCCATCCATACCTCCAGTAATTTTTAAATTAGCATAGTTTCCGAGAACAAGAAAAGAAAGACCTCAATGAAATGAAAACTTACCGAATTTTCCCGTAACACTTTTAGAATATCCTCATGATACCAGAGTCTGCTGTGCCTACAAAGATTTTCAGGAGATTCTCGAAGCATGATTTCTCGACCCATTTCTTGAAGCAAGTCATGTATCTATATCTCGTTCGAGTCAATACGTATGAGCGATTTTTGAGAGAGAATTTGAAGCCTGCTATCTGGATAAAAGTTACAACGGTCCAGCAGCTTTGTTACATAATCTTTATCTTCCCCTTTGAAGAAACAAGCATACCTATCTGAATGTAGCCAACCGTTATGGTTTTATCCCCTAAAATGTCACAAAGAACAGCTTCTTGCAGTTTCTATAGGCCATATTGCCTGGAAAATTCTCTTGACATTTGCCAGAAAGCTACTACCTTCGAATTGATCGGCAATCATATTGTATACAGCTTTAGCAATAGTTGTCTTGCCTATTCCGCCAATCCCACAGATACCCACCATGCGAATGCCATCATCCTCTGTATGCAATAATAATCTAACAGCCTTTATATGTTTGTCAAGAGCAACTGGATGCTTTGCATCATCCAAGTACAGGCAATGCATCTTGCTTGACACTTCTTCAATGATTTTCTGGATAAGTTCAGGTTCAAGACTGTTAATTGCAATCGTTAAAATTAAGTGACAGCATGCTACTAAGCCACAAAAACTAAATAAAAGAACATGATGTTTACTTGTTAGATCTCTTTAATAAGTACCAGATATTCAAATCATGTAGCCTAGAACAGTCATTAGGTTCTATGATGATTAAACTGTTTATTCTATCTTCCCATATCTAGTACAGGTGTGCACATCCTTTGCTAAACTAAACTAAATAAGCTGATGAGGAGGATTATCAGAAATAACACCTTCCTCCTGATCCGAGAGCATACGAATCTATTGGGCCGCAAGAACTGGTTAGATTCTAGCCCTTGATTTTATTAAACATAAAATGTGATGATAAGTACCATGTTATCGGTTAATGAAGTGCTTAAAGCGCAGAGAAATACACGATGAACATTAAGGTAAGGTATACATGATCCAAAGCTAATTGGGCAAAGAAGAGACTAACAATTCTTGCCAGTCAAGAAAACGAAAAGGGACATATAATTCTACCCCTTAATCTTTGAAACATCAAATGCTAGCAATTTCAGGAGCATAAGGTGAAGCCATGCCTCTTAATGCATCCACTCCGATAATGAGAATTCCAGTACCAAACACAAAGTTCTACCATATGTTACTAGGATGTTTTGCGGAATACTGCCTCTCAACTGGTTATTTCTTAGATTTAACACCTTGAGGGACGCTATCATTAAACAATCAGGAATAGTTCCCTTAAGATGGTTATGTGATAAGTCAAGCACTTTGAAAGAACAAAGATAAGCAGCTTTGCAAATTAAGTTCGGTATGCACCCATGGAAATCATACTTTGAAAGGGAGAAGAAGTACATGAGTGATAGGTAGTCGCCGATGTTATTCGGGTAACAGAAGTAGTGTTGTTACTTGAAATATCCAAGTAGACAGCCTCTGGCAGTAGGGGTAGCATATTTCCTCGGAGCATGTTTGAATGGAGGTCGATGATAAGTAGAGCAGAAATAAGATTGCCTGGAGGTGTTTCAAAATCTTCAAAGAAATTGGAGGAAAGATTGAGATACACAAGATATTCTAGTGTCCATATCCATTGCGGTATTTTCCCTTGAATATAATTGTGGGAGAGGTCGAGGGAGCCCAATTTGGACTAGTTAGCCAAAAATTGAGGTAATGTCCACAACTGGTAGGAAGCCATATTTAACGTATCAAATTTAGGGAAAGAGGATGCAGTAACAGAAGCAGATGGCATATCTTTAATGGATAAGCCATCGTACGATAGAACAAGGAAAGTTGAATGTATTAAAATTACTGTAAGTAAAAACCTCAAATGGGAGGCCTAGCATTGACTTGGCTCTTCCCTTTGGGATTTATGGTGCATGTATTTAAATTGCAGGTATTTAAATTATTGTAAATAAAATCCTCCAATGGGAGGCCTAGCATTGGCTTGGCTCTTCCCTTTGGGATTTATGGTGCAGGTATTTAAATTACTGTAAGTAAAAACCTCTAGTGGTAAGCCTAGCATTGGCTTGGCTTTTCCCTTTGGGATTTAATGGTGCAGGTATTTAAATGACCTCCAGTGGATGTGCTTTGCCTCTCCATTCTGGGGTTTGAGTTTTTTTAAAATAAATTATAACAAATTGATTCAACAATTTAAAATTTGTGCGCGCTTGAGGACTCCTCTAAGCCGATTTTGTGCTTCCGTAGGGTTGACCATTGATATAAAGCTGCGACTGCCTGACATAAAAATAGAGTGAAATGTCAATATACAAAATCTGTGCTAATCTACACCTAAAATTAGAAGAATGAAAAGAGCACTTATCTCCCATTTTTTTGGGAGGGATTTCTAGAATTAGTTTTCGTTCTCTCTGTTATCAACATAGAGAGTCTCTTTTGAATTAAGAGGGACTTTTAATCACATATCAGCTGAGAAATTGGGGGACACTTAGGAGCTTGTCTGGGCCAATTTTGCACCTCATCGAGATTTTTGCCGTTGTCATAGAGATATCTTTCTCATAGCATAAAATATGGGAAAATGGAGGTGGTGAAAATGTATACAGTTTGTGTTAATTTGCGATTAAAACCACAAATAAATGAATAAATAAAAACACTTAGCTCGAATTTGCTTGCTCGTTGACGAGGATGAACTCTTGATTTATATTGATCGATGAAGAAATTTGTGATGATAACCCCTAGCTTTAAACTCCCATCATCTTCAAAATTCTCTCTCTTTTTGGTATTTTCTTCTTCTCAAATTTTTCTTCAATCTCTCAAAATCCTCTCAAATATCCAAAATTTTCTCTCCAAAAATATCCCCCTCTCAAGCTCACTTCTTCTTCCTTTTATAACCTATTCATCTATCTCCCATTCTAATTTTTCCACTAACTCTATCTCCCATTCTAATTTCTCCACTAACTCTTCTTCATTTTCATCTTCCATTCTCCATATTTATCTCCAATTCTAATTTCTCCACTAACTTTTCTTCATTTTCATCTTTCCTTCTCCATCTCTATCTCACATTTTAATTTTTCCACTAACTCTTTTTCATCTTCATCTTCCCTTCTCCATATTTATCTCCCATTCTAATTGCTCCACTAACTTTTCTTCATCTCTATCTTCCATTCTCTATTCTTATATTATTTTCTCCATACATTCTTCTCTATCTTCTCTTCTCCATCTTCCCTTCTCTATTCTAATTTATCCACTAACTCTTCTTTTTGTTATTTGCAAAATACTCTCTCAAGAGTTAGGTATTTGTACTCTAGTCTCTGAATTTTAAGTATTTACAATTCAGTCCCTGAAAAAATATTTCTTTAAGTCCAAATCTCCTCACAATTTTTGACACACCTTTCCTATATTTAGTCAAAATTCACCACATGTCAAATTTAAGCTCATTTCTTGCCGCTAAAAATAATGCAAAATTTAATTAAATCCCTTTTGTAAAATTGAGTCATTCTGGGTATAATTGGGCCAAGATGAAAATTTAAAATATTATAGAACAATGTCACAACTCCTAAAAGTAAAAAAAAATGAAAATAAATTGACTCAAATTGAATTTTTTAGGCCCGGTTCGAGATTATGCTCGTGAGAGAATACACGACCCCAAATTGGATTTTTTAAATTTGTAATGGCCAAGGATTTAAAATAAAAATATTGACTATTTTTATATATTTTGATGGCCTCAAATGCTGTTATTTATTAAATATTCTCCTAATTTCTAAAATATATAAAAAATACAAAAATTTATTTTTTGTTCAAAATTGGTTCCCTAGGCTTGGCCAAGGTCCCCAAAGTTCATTTTCTAATTTTATGAATTTTTAAGTCCTTATAGGCAACCAAAGTCCTTCTTACATGCACCCAAAGTCCTTTCTACAGGCAAACTAAAGTCCTTTTTACAAGCAAACCAAAGTCCCTTCTTACAGGCACCCAAAAGTCCTTCCTACAGGCACCCAAAGTCCTTCCTACAGGCACTCTAAAGTCCTTCCTACAGGCATCCAAAGTCCTTCTTACAAGCATCCCAAAAGTCCTTCTTATAGGCAACCAAAGTCCTTCCTACAGGCAACCAAAGTCCTTTTTACAGGCAATCAAAGTCCTTCTTACAAGCACCAAAGTCCTTCTTACAGGCAACCAAAAGTCCTTCTTACAGGCGTCCCAAAAGTCCTTCTTACAGGCACCAAGTCCTTTCTACAAGCACAAAGTCCTTCTTACAGGCATTTTCATGGGGTGACCTACCATACGGGTCCAAGTTCAACCACCCTAAGGTTTCTTATAACGAATCCTTAGGCTCTCATTCCATTTTCAGTAGAACATGTGTGTCAAGCAACCACCACACAACGGGTAGGTAAGTGCCATGTAACTCTCCTCTTTGTCTCTCCCTCTTTGAATGAAAAGCCTCCTCAAATCCGGCCTGAATCAGAACTTACATAGAAAGGTATTGGAGATCAAATGTCACGACTTCCTTTTATTTCATTGTGTTGAGTCGATTAGGATTCATGTGTCATCTCATCTTTGAAATGAACCTCTGCCGAACTTCCTTTCAAAGAGGGGCAACTGTTGACACCTGATTTTTAATTTTGTTTTCTTTTTAAATTAATAGAAAATCCATAAAAATTTATAAAATTAAAAAATCAACTTTGGGGACCTTGGTCAAGCCTAGAGAACCAATTTTGATCAAAAAAATAATTTTTCATATTTTTAGTATTTTTGATATTTTTATTTTTAAAAATTCATAAATAAAATCAAGAAAAATGAGAAAATTGCAAAATCAACTTTGGAAGCCTTGGCCAAACTTAGGCAACCATTTTTGAGAAAAAAATAATAATTTTTCATTTTTTTTGTATTTGTTTCAATATATTTTTTAGAAATTAGGAAATATTTAATAAATAATAGCATTTGAGGCCACAAAAATACATAAAAATAGTCAATATTTTTCCTTTAAATCCCTTTTCATGTTGGCCATTGCAAATTTAAAAAATCCAATTCGAGGTCGTGTATTCCTTAACGAGCATAATCTTGAATCGAGCCTAAAAAAATTCAATTTGAGTCAATTTATTTTAATTTTTCACTTTTAGGAGTTGTGACATTGTTCTCTAATATTCCAAATTTTCATCTTGGCCCAATTATACCCAGAACGACTCAATTTTACAAATAGAGCTTTAATTAAATTTTGCATTATTTTCAATTGGAAGAAATGAGCTTAAATTCAACATGCGGTAGGTGTGCCGAAAAATGTGAGGAGATTTGGACTTAAAGAATTATTTTTTCAGGGACTGAATTGCAAATACTTAAAATCTCATGGACTAGAGTACAAATACCTAACACTTGAGGGATTATTTTGTAAATAACAAAAAGAAGAGTTAGTGGAGAAATTAGAATAGAGAAGGGAAGATGGAGAAGAGAAGATGGAGAAGAGGAGATGAAGATGGGAAGATGGAGAAAAGGAGATGGAGAAGAGAAGATAAAGAAAATAAGATGAGAATAGAGAAGGGAAGATGGGGATGAAGAAGAGTTAGTAGAATGTGAGATAGATATGGAGAAGGGAAGATGAATATGAAGAAGAGTTAGTGGAGAAATTAGAATGGGAGATAAATATGGAGAATGGAAGATGAAGATGAAGAAGAGTTAGTGGAGGGATTAGAATGTGAGATATAGATGGAGAAGCGAAGATAAAAATGAAGAAAAGTTAGTGGAGAAATTAGAATGGGAGATAGAGTTAGTGGAAAAATTAGAATGGGAGATAAATGAGTGTGTTATAAAAGGAGGAAGAAGTGAGCTTGAGAGGAGAAATTTTTTGGGAGAGAAAATTTTGGATGTTTGAGAGGGTTTTGGGAGATTGAAGAAAAATTTGAGAGAAAGAAAATACCAAAAAGAGAGAGAGAATTTTGAAGATGATGGGAGTTTAAAGCTAGAGGGTTATCATAATCAATTTCTTCATCGATCGACATAAATCAAGAATTCATCCCAGATTTAAAGCTAAGTGTCCCTCTACTCTCTTTATTTTTTAGTATAAACTAGCTCAAATTTTCTACTCTTCTTCCATTTCCCCATATTTGATTTCAGGCATGGACCAATTATATCCATCAAGCACTTCTCATAATGCCATTAAAGCTAAGTGATTCTTTCATTGTTCTAATTTTTAATGTGAATTAAATCATATTTGCTCCATTACTCCATTTCTCCATATTTTTATGTCAGGCAAAGGACAACTCCAAGTCAACGGTAAATCCCATGGAGGTGTAAGATTGGCGCTGATGAGCTCTTGAGTGCCCATTAAATTTTCAATTGATCCATCAATGGATTTCAGCCCGAATTGTCAAATCAATTCGTTTTATTTTAAAGAATTTAAACCCCAGAATGTGAAGGGCAGAGCCCGCTCACTGGAGGTCATTTTAAATTTCTACAATTTAAATTCATGCACCTTAAACCCCAAAGGAGAGGGCCAAGCTAAGGTTGAGCTATCTATTGGTGGTCTTTATTTATTGTCATTTACTTCCTCTAATTTAATTTTTGAATCACTAAACCCCAAAATGAGTAGCTCGCAGCACTGCACAGAAGTCGTTAATTCACTCCCTCTTTCGGCTTCAGGGAAATATTTAATATTTTGAAAATGCCAAAAAAATGTCACTCATGTATATTCCATTTAAAAAAGTGAAAATACAAAAGAGAACACTCCACTAGAGCCTTAGGAATAAACCAAGCCTGAGTTGCCAAATTAGGATTTCCATGAAATTAAGGTACCGAAAGGGCATTAGTTTTAATTAACTAGTGTAACCAAGTCCCCGAACTCATAATCTCTGGTTCGTAGAAGTAATTTAGTTCTCCCGCTAATTTACTTAGGTTTCTAATCAACCTACCAAAAATGATTAGTGGCGACTCTAAATTTTAAAACCATTTGAACAAAAAACCAAAATTGCGATTTGGTAGAGCTTGGGAGAGCTCGAATTAGGTTAGTTAATTTAATCAATTAATCTGGTAATCCATTAAATTAAAAAAATGAATTTTAGGTCGCGACACAGGCACAACGACCCCATCAAGGTACTGCTCTCTCAACTCCCCCAAATTCCCATTCAGCAACCTCAAAAAAGGCTTCTCAAGTTTCAGCAAACCCGGTTCATTAGAGTAATAAGGATCAGAGAGATCGAGAGTACGTAGTTTCGTCAGGCGCGAAAGCTCCGCTAGAATCTTTCTGGCAAATTCGACATTGCGCAAGTTGAGGTGTACCAAGCGGCTGAGATTTGCAGGGCCGGATGGAATGGCTGAGGAGTTGAAATCATTGAACGCCAAGTTTAGGCTCTGAATGAACTTGAGCTTGAAGAGACTTGATGAGTGGTCGATTTTGCTGGAGATCGACTCGTCGCTCAAATCGAGACCTATGATGAGGCTGTCCTTACACGTCATGTCACTCCATGAACCGATGCGTCGGCCCCACTATACTCGCTTGGAGAAGTTGGAGGCATTGAAGACGATGCTGTTTCTCAGCTTGAGCAAGAGCGATCTCTAGTCGACGTCGAGGCATTGGGCTGAAGCTAAAGCCCAAGTGCCAGGGGAGAAGATAAAGATAGTGGATATAGCAAGAAGAAGCCATGAGACGATTGAACTGTTCATTGGGAAAGGTTGAAGAGGAGCGCGGGAAGAGGGAGCGAGGAAAAGGGAAGCAGCGGAAACGAAGTCGACACTCCACTCCCGAGAGAGCACGAATTTGAAAATCCGTGGCGAGGATTGCACTGGTCCATTTTGGTGGGCTACAAACGTGAAGAATCTTTGTTGACACTTCAATTTTGACTAATCTTTGCATAAAAAAATTAGAACTAACTTTAATTTTTATAAAAAATAATTAAATCAATTTTCATGTTTACTTTTAGTGTTCATGCATTGCATTGGTTTTCCATTTGAATTGACGGTGCAAGGACGAGCTTGAATCAATTGGCAGTTTGGAATGAAATTCATCACAAATTTTTGACGGAGGCGTGAGGATATGTGTCGAAAATTTCAAGGCCATTACAGCTTATTTTTAATTTAAATCAGCGCACTTTGCGCAATTAAATTTGAGAAGGCTTTAATTAATTGACCCATTATTCAAAGAAAGCCTAATTTGAACCCGGGGTTGCACAATTAAGCCCACAAGAGTTTCAGAAATTCGGCTAGCCCATAATCCCCTCTATGGCCGAAATTTATGAGCTCTTTTGATAGATTTGGACTCTTCAAAGATCACATTTTTAAATCTAAGGTCAAGAGTCAATCCTAGTCTAAATAGGATTCGTAATGTAATGGTTGATAATCAGTCATGTCTTTACTAGGATTAGGAAAGCTAATGTCTATAAATAAGACATTATAGCCTAGGTTTGGAGGGATACGCATTCAGAATTTTTCAGAGAAAATAGAGAGGAAGAGTAAGGAGATTTCGGCCAAGCACCCCCTCGTCTGTTCGCCGCTTCCTCGTGTGCCACCTCCGTTCATCCGACGTCCCACCGCTGCAACACTACATGCTGTACGTCCAACTCAGCTTGTCCCTAACACCCAGCAGCTCAGCTTAGCTCAGCCCCTGTCCGAAGCCGACCAGCCGCCTGCTGTCCTGACGTTTCGTACGCCACCATCGCCCATCACTATCCTGCTGTCCTGGCGGTCTTGGCTGCTGATCAGCCACTGTTTGGTGGGTGATCAGCCCAGTTTTCAATCAAATCTAAGTCTAACTCAGTTGTTACTTTGTGCTAGACTTTCTTGCTGCTCGGGGTCCGTTTGTGCTGCAAATCGAAGCCAAAAGGAGGTTTTTTTTGGGGGCGGAAGTCGCTGCTTGCATGCGTGCAGATTTTTGAGGCGATACAAGGTAATTCTCTTGCTTTAAAGTTGTAAAGATGTAGTCTTTTGACCTGAATTGGCATATGTTTATGAGTGTTCTTGAATTTATGCATCTTTCGCTATTAAGTTAAAGCATGAACCTTTTTTGCTAAACCAGCTTTGAATTCCAAGTTTTGATAAGCCAAAAAAAAAAAAAAAAGCTTTTGCAAGATTGATCATTAAAGGCTTGGTTTTTATTGAAATTTTCGGAACAAGATGCTTGAATTGAGTTCATTCATGTCTTTGGTCACAATTTTCAGAATATTAAAAAAAAACTAAATCTAAATTAGGAAAGTCTTTTTCCTAATAGGCATCGAGTTTCCTAAATTAGACATATCGTATCCATGACTATTTGGAAATGATCCTTCGTTTAGTGAAAAACGAAAATTTAGTCAATCCGATCTATCACCATTTAGATCCAATTCGCTACTTTCGATAAGTTGACTTTGTATTTGGGATTCATAATTTTTGAAAATTGCAAGAAGCAAGTATTCATTATTTGCTCTTGATTGTTATCTTGCTATTGATTGCAATACTGATTGTACTTGATTGATATCTTATCTTGATAGAGTTCCGTGTTAAAATTCCTAAAAGATTAGTAAGATATGGCTTTCCAGAAGCTGTGTCTAATTAAATTTTTTAGGAAGATTTGGTTGCTTAGAAAACCTCTCATTGGAAAATTTGGAATAAAATCGAGATAATGAAGTCATTCATGCATATCTTAATTGCTGAAAATCCATAAAAAAAAAATACAAAAAAAAAATTCTGGTCATGTCATCTTGCATTATCTTGTGCATATCTCACATGTTTTATTGCATATTTGGCATATTCTCGTTGTCATGACTTGCTTTTTACTTCCCGCAAGGGTCGAGTGGGTTTAGGAGGTATTGCCTATCAGTTTAAGCGTAGACTTTCCCAAGTAATGCGTTGCATTACGTTGGATTTTGTTTTCATGATTTAACAGCCTAAATCATTACTAAGAGTTACTACTAGTCTCTTGGGATTGGTTAGAAATCAATCGAGATATGAGAGTGTTATCTACGCAACCAGAGCATCAGGTTTGAAGACTTGTTTACGCTAATTAGTTAATTAATGACCTTTCGATACCTAACCAGTTAATGTTTCCTAAGGTGATCACACATTTTGCTTATCATTCAAAGCCTAATAGGTATCTAGCCAGTGTTAGATGATCATGCATAATGTTTTTCTTTCATTTTTGCGCAATTACCTATTTAATCCTTATCCTAACTCTATGAAAGCAATTACCAGACAATTTATCTAAATACAAAGCCATAATTAAACACTCAAATATTTAAAATGGCTACCTAATGACTAAAAATTAAATACATGAACCAGTCAAAATGGGTTACAAACTAAACAATCAAACCCGAGACATAATTAGGTGTACAACAAATAGGTTGGAATAGACATCAATCATCCTCCATCAGGAAATAAGGGCCAAAAATACTAATTAGGCTAAAAACGAAATAAAAACAATTTCCAGATTTTTCCAAATTTTCTCTCATTTTTTTCGGAATTTTTATGATTTTTTAGGAATTTTTCTGACCTTTCTAAAATAAAATTTGAATTGTTTATTCAAGAAAAATGCTAAATGATGCCGTTTTTGGCCATGGAGTGAAACGGCGCCATACGGCCTGTGGACCCGCGTATCGGCCCGAGCCGGAACCGAACCGGAACCTGACCCACTTCGGCCGAAACGCTGCTGATCGCACACAAAAGCCTCCATCTTTGAGGCATTCCATCAAACGTCTGACTTGCAGAAAAGCGCCTAAACCAGCCTCCGGGGGGATTTTTATGGCTGTCTGTCTTGGACATCGCGCATAAAAAATAGCAATCTTGTGCATTTATGTGAACTACTACGTGTATGGAATAATTTAATCTAAATAACAGCAAATATATCACATGTAATCATGATGAAAATCTTCTCTGAAGTGGCAGGTTTGACTTGTTTTGAGAAATTGGGCATGAACTCGGGCGCCTGAACAGACTACATGGCTGAGTTTAAAGGACAAAGTGTTCGATCCAATTGAAAGTATGTAATGCAATTTTTTAAATGTATCAAGCGATTCACGAAATGATCAAACGTACACATCACACGGGCATCACAAATTAGCCTACACGCATGACTCTCAATGGCCGACAGCACCATCCAAGGACCGACACGATCATGCAAACGGGGTTATTAATATGGCAAACCGACACACAACAAAGCAAAACAAACGAGACACATGCTATTGGAATTCAACTAGGACATAATGGAAGTTAATATATCACGAAAACTGGCCCGAGATTCGCTTGACCGAGAGATGGACCTCGGCCCGACGAACCACGCTTGGCCAATTGACCGAGCAGCTTGGCTGCTCTCGGAGGGGGGAAAAACCGACCGACTCAGTGCTCCCGGCGGTCCCGGCGGCAAACAATGGCCAGAAACCAGTGGCGGGTGATAGAGGGGGTCTCGATCAAAGCTCATCAAGCTTTATTTCCCTCTAAAGACCTCTCAAATCGTCACTTAGCTCTCTCAAAAATCGTTCGTGATCAGCCTCTCTAGGCCTCCTCCTTGAATCCAAAATGACCCGCCTCCTTTTATTTGGTTTTTGGAGATCGACCGCCACCCCTTCTAGCTAATGGTTGATCAATATCTGGAGCTGGTCATGTCACCGTCGCTTGGCACCAATCGCGAACAATTTTCATCTGCAATATTTATGGACAGCCCGGCAGCAGCTTCCGTGGCGCATCTGCCCTGTTCGATGAAATGCCACAAAGAAGAAAAGGAAGCTGGGCCGACTCTGGGCCTGGTTCGCAGGCCTACTTGGGGGAGAAGAAAAGTGGCTGCGAAAATAAACAAAAGGAAAAGTGCGCAGGCCCACTTCGATGGAGAAGGGAGGCAGCACGGGCCAAATTTTTTTGTTTTGTTTTATATTTCATTCCTTTTAATAAAATAAAATAAAAAAATAAAATAAAATAAAATAAAATAAAATATAATTCTATTTTCCTTATTTGCAATAAAACAAGAACAAAGGGAATTCATTTTAGGCCTTTTTCCTATTTTAAGTCCTAAAGGAAAATAAATTAAATTCATTCAAGGCAGACAAAATTAGGTGTCAACACTCATGTTATATCTTATATTGCATATCTTACATACCATGTTTACATATCGTATTTTTCGAATATCACTTATCTTGCCTTCCATTTTTTTTAAAATATCACATTTTCAAATGTCATCATTTTTTTTTTCGCACATCTCATGAATTGCCATGTCATGTTTTGCATTATCTCATGTGTTTGCCATGTTGCATGTTTACATATTGCATATCATCAATTTGCCATGTCATATTTGCTTGTCTTTCTACCATGTCATAATATGAGTATGCTATCTTGTGGGGAAGTCATGTTTTAGTCCATCCATCTTAGGTTAGTTAACTTAATGTTTGTGTCATTTAGTTAAAATTGCATTTCCTTCAAAGAAAAGAATGAAATTTTTGCATGATATGTGGTGCTTGTATGTTTAGTCTAATTATTTGCATGCTCGCTTCACATGATTTACATCATGTTTTGCTGTGATATCATGTCATCTAGCATGTTTTAATTAATTAGTTAGGCTTTGCATATAGGGAAACATGACTTTGATTTTGCATATCTTACATTGCACCCCATTCAAATCATTCATGCATTGCATCTAAAAAAGTGAAAACATTTAAAAAAAAATCATGTCATTTGAGCTTAAAGTAAAATCAATCAAGTTGAGGTTCCAAACCTAGGATTTTCATGAATTAAAGATACCAAAAGGGTATTAGCTTTAATTAATTAATGTAATCAAGTTCCCAAATCTTTAATCTCTGGTTTGTAGGAATGAAATAGTTCTCCCAATATTTTATTTAGGTTTCTAACCAACCTATAAAAAATGATTAGTGGCGACTTCAAATTCATAATCATTCTAATTAATCAAAGTTATGAATTGATAGGGTATGTGAGAGTCTATATTAGGTTAGTCATTTAATTAATCAAATAATCCATTAGCTCAATTTTTTAGGTCGTGATAGTTTAGTGACTCCACTGGGGATTTTTTCTTTTTAATTTTCAAAAATAAGAAGCCTAATTGGAAATTTGGTTTCCAAGAAAAAATAAAAGACTTAATTTTTTCAAGAAAATTCGGTTAGATTGCTTCTAATTTTCAAAAAAAAATAAAAAAAATGAAATAAAAGACCTTAGTGGACTTAGGCCTTGAAAATTTCGTGAATACCCTTTGGGTTTGGCAACCATTGATTGAAACTCACTTTATAAGGTATTATATGTTCTTGTAGAGATGGAGTGATAAGGGGCGGGGATTGCTAACCATTTCTTGCAAATTGAAGGAGAATGTGCAATGATTTATATTGAAAAGGTGATTGCTATTAAACTCTTATGCATGCCTTAATCGCTTTAGCATCACACTAGCACATATAACCTGCCATTGAATTCGAATGGCTAGGTTTAAGATGGTACTTAATCAAGGACACTTCAGCCATCACCATTTGGCTCGAGTTTCCCTTCTCAAGTTCTGAATTTTTAAATTGGTGTCAATAGTTACCACCTCCATCATTAGCCATGTGATGTGGGTTGGTACTTGGTTGAGCTGAATGTTTATGAGAACCCCTACTCAATCACAAGCCAAGGTAATTCGATCTAGATATCCTTGGGCTCCGTATTTGTCAAGCTATGCTAGATAGAAATCGAACCTCATGAGGTATTTCATGTGCATGTCTATGTGTTTGTCCATTTTAGGATTCTAAAGGCGGCATTTTCTTGAACCCTTCCCTTCTCTCTTGTTTACTTATATTTTCGAGTTGGTCTATGACCATTTTGTTTTTTTTGGGGGGGGGGGTCATAGGTTTGAGCTATATATTATGAGGGAAGTGTGAGTTATTGCTTTAGCAAGGGATCAATTGAAGGAATGGTGGAGCGAATTGTATGAAGGTGGCCAAGAGATAGTTAGATTCCACATCGGCTGAATGCTTCCCTTGATTGATGTTTGACTTCGGTCCGGCCTCATCCATGCATTAGCTCATTTCTAGAGCCAGAGAACTACCACATTTATATTAAGTAAGCATGAGCTTACTCCAACTTTAGAAGAGTATAGCATTCTCGTCGGAAAGTCACTTGACTTAAGATTAGTTAGCCCACCAATTAGAGAGGATCCGATCTTGGTTTTGTCCGAATATTTAAATGTTAATCGAAATGAAGTGGCCAAGGTTTTAAAAGAGAACCGAGGGAGCTGTCCTGTCTCTTTTTTGATTTATGTTGTGCAAAAGCTTCTTTTGGATATGATAGAGCCGAAATTTTTATGAGTTATTCTTTTGCTAAGTTATTTTTCCACATAAACCGAATGCGATCAACCCCATGATTGCATCTTTTACTCAACAAGTGAATAATAGAAAAAACTTTATTAATGCCATTTTGGGAAAACCTTCATCTCTCTTACAAAGTTTAAAATGAACTAGAATAAGACATTTCATGCTTCACCCGAGATTCTTCAAGTTTGTTTCCTTTCTTACTTTGTTAAATTTGGGAACCTTCTTGAAATTTCGAAAATTACTGAACATAAGCATCCTCTTTTGAAGTATAAGAATGAACAAGACCATGTTCCCGAATATCATTACTCCAATGGCTAGTTTTGTTAGCAAACATGAGCCTTGTGACTTTCCCAAGGAATGCTCCTTGATTCAAAGTTAAGGAGGCTAGACTTATGGGTCAAGATGGAGCACCTGTCCCATTTTTGAGCATTTTTGGCATTATTGAGTATTATTCAATAAGGGTGACCCGGTAATATGGGGTAGTACATTTGATTCTTCTGAGCCTGGAAAATGGGGAAATTCACATTGACTTCATTATGGGGAGCCAAAGGTTTGAGGAGCATGTCACTCTTGCTCATGCTATGCGGGAGTGATACCGTCTAGCGAAGCTACTTTTACCCAAAGGGATTCTCATAAGGAATGTCAAGACATATCATGCCTCAGTGAGTTACATTTAAGGGCATGTCATTATGAAGAATTGGCCTTTGGTGATACCTTGAGCAGCCGTTCAAGATACCAGGCAATTCGAGATCAATCGCCTTAAGCGAAAAGTTGCCGAAGCTAAAGAAAAGGGCAAGAAGATTGATGACAAATATAAGAATCTCAAGGCTTGCCTATCCTTTGGAATTCTATAGCTCGAGCTAGTTAGAGTCATTGTCTTTCATGTCTTTATTAAGAATTGTATTCTAGACGTTATTGTTTCCATATGATTTTTATACTTTATGAGAGTTTTTTGAGTTTCTTCAATACGTTTTTGGCTCTCGACCATGGAATGAAAAACGTTTGAGAGATCTTGAACTATCACGTGTAAAATTTTGGGATTAATACAAGGCGTTCTCCATTCATTAACGAATTTCAAACAAGAACAAAACAGTCGGGGATTTTGGTACTTTTTTGGCATCAATCCCATCTCACCGTTTGCTACTAATAAATTAGCTCTTATGCAAGAGGTCAAAACATAAAAGTGGTAGAATAGGATTTAAACTATTAATATACAAATTTTCAGGAATCAATTCACATTTTTGATGGCCCATTTATCCCTCAAACAAAAACCAGACAAACCAATTTTTTGAGAAAAATTTTTGGAAAGAAGCGTTAAATTGTATTGATACGTATGGAATCTGTCCAAGATTAAAACATGAAAGTTGTTTATCATCCTTTCAACCATGTGTCCATAAATTTTGGTACTATTTAGATTATTCTGAGAATTTATACAAATTTTCTCTTGAAAACCAATGAAACTGGGATTTGCCTAAATCAGTGCTTTTATCATCTTTGTTTCATTTGGAAGTCTAGAGTGACGTCATATAATGGCTGACTATTCTCACTTGTTGTATTGATCATTATCATTGCTTTGATAGCTGATTTATTATGGGTCACCCATATAACACTCGATTGAGAGCAAGAGCGATGGCAGATATAACTGAGAACCGTTGTAGTGGATGAAAAACTAAAAAACATATGTGTACCCTGAACGATTAAATCACAGCTATGATGTCCAAAATGATGAACGATTTTATGACTAAGCAGCAGGGCTAATTCAACCTCTCAATCGGAGATTTTGCCCTCGACTCGACAAGGCCTCTGTATAGACAAGACTTCCGTGGTTAACCTTGATTGGACCATGTCTCTAGAAGATGTTATTTTCACTAGTTCTAGCATTGAAGTACCTCTCAATGTGGTGTTCCCTCCACCTATGCTTACACCTCTACCCCCCAATGATGAGAATGCCAAGCTACTGGCAAAGCTCGATTAGAGGTTGCGTGAGATGGAGGAACCCAGAGCATTTTGCTGATTGATTTGTCTGTTTATACTTGGGTCCAGGTGCTTGACAAGTTTAATATGCCACCTTTTGATGGCACCTCGAACCCAATTCAACACATCGAGATGTATCAGAGGCTAATGAACAAGTACGCTTCTAATGGACCTCTGATGGTCCAGACCTTCTAGGCAAGCTTGAAGGATGTTGTAATGAAATGGTACATGAAACACCAGATCAACCGAAAAGATTCCTCGGAGGAGGTGGCCAATGCTTTTGTAGCATTTTAAATTTAATCTGGATATAACTATTACCCGAAAGTATTTGGAAAGAGTCGAGTAGAAGAAGGGTAAAACATTAAAGGAGTATGCCACTTTCTGGAGGAATATGGTAGCTCAGATCATGCCCGATCCCCCAAAGCGCGACCTCATGAAGTTATTCATATCCACTCTCCCACAACCAGCTTCTTCTCAAATACTGGTAACGGCCGTCTAGTTATTTAGCCAGTTGATAGCCATGGGTGAAAAAAATGAGTCCGGACTCAAGAAGGGATGGTACGATGAGTTAGGTTCATCTGGTAAGAGATTCATTGGTAAGAAGGATAAGGAGCTCGTTCCCTAAGTCAAAATGACTTATGTATAGAAGGCACCAGCTCAAGTCTTGGACATACAGTTTGCTCCTCAAAAGACATCCGGCTATGGTCAATAGAGTCAAAGGATGAATCAACGAAAGAACTGAACTTTTACTCCACTTCCTGAGACTCTTTCTTAAGTCTTGGCCATTTTACGAAAGAAGGGTCTATTATCCTTTAAGCCCCAACGTCTTAATCCTGCGAAGTATCCCAGGTATGATCTTACAAAGAAGTGTGACTATCATTCAAGTGAATAAAGATACTCGATCGACAATTATCCTGTGCTCAAGCATCGCATCCAGGATTTACTTAAGATTGGAGCATGTGCACTTAAACCACCCAAGCCTAATATACAAAACAATCCACTTCCTAATCATTCGGGTAGTGCAAATGCTGTTCTTCACCAAGGGTCAAGTAGATTTATAACGTCAAAATTCCTTTTGATGATATGTTTGATGCTTTAGTCCAAGCTGTTTATTGTCTGACTGCTAAAGTGGTATCACTCTCTAAAGTAGAGAAGAAGGTGGATGAGCGGGTTAGAGATGGAATAATTGGAACGAATGATGAATTTGAGGTTGTGGCCAATTTATCTCAAGCCATTATTGACTGCGATGAAGAGCTTACAATGTTTACTGATGAACCGATTAAGTTGGATCTCGAACTAGTTGGCATACCTCATCTTGAGGATGCCTTTGATGATAACCTTGGGATTGTTATACTCGATATTTCTGAAGAGTTGGTGCTGGCATCACTTCTACCTTAAGCTTATGAAAGTGATAAAATGGTTCCTTGGTCTCGTGATATTGATTTGATAACAAGGTCAGGGTGAGCTTATACTAATAATCAATCAGCCAAGCTAGTGGCCGGGAAAGAGGCAAAGGAATTTCTAGCTATGATCAAGCCTAGTGAATATAGCGTGGTTGATCAGTTGAGAAAGTTACCCACACAAGTCTCGAAATTAGAACTTCTCCAAACATCAGACTAGCATCGGGGTGCTCTAATGAAAGTTTTGAGTGAGATTCATGTGTTCGAGACTATTGAAGAGATAAATTGGACGACTTTGTTGAGGAGATCCTCCTTAAGGATCATGTGGCATTTTCTGATGAGGAAATACTAGTTGAGGGACGTAGCCACAATAAAGCACTCCTTATATCAGTAAAGCACAAAGAGAATCACGTGGGTATGGTGCTTGTTGATAACGGGTCAGCTTTGAATTTATGCCTATTAGTTACTCTGAAATAACTGGGTATCAATCCATCTATTATGCAAGCAGCCAAGACTTCTGTTCGAGCCTTTGATAGGGGTAAAGAAGGATGTGATGGGCCAAATTAACCTAGAACTACAAATCAGACCTTTGATTTTTGATGCCCTTTTTCATGTACTAGATATCTCTTTTGCTTTCAAATTCTTGTTGTGATTACCATGGGTCCATAATATGTAGTTCCCTCCAATCCGCATCAGAAAATCAAGTTTGTTTCTGAGGCAAAGTTGGTTACAATTTATGGAGAGGTACCAAATTTTCAATGCAACATTGGTTCCATACTTAGAGCTTGATCATATCGAGGAGGATAGCTATCACTCATTTTAGATAGTTCATGTTGTTTAGGCTTCTCTTGATATGCCATTGCCCATCCCAAAGGTCTCCAATGTACCTATTATGGTGACAAAGGTCGTGGTTACTAATGGTTTTGAGCTAGGTAAGGTCTTAAGAAGGAAGGCCAAGGTATTCGTGCACCGATTGAGATAAATAGACAATTTCACATGGTGTGTTTGGGATACTATGGGCCAAAAAGCCATGTATGCTGCCATAAAGCACTCCTTATATCAGTAAAGCACTAAGAGACTCACATGGGTATGATGCTTGTTGATAACGGGTCAGCTTTGAATTTATGCCTATTGGCTGCTCTGAAACAACTGGGTATCAATCCATCTACCATGTAAGCAGTTAAGACTTTTGTTCAAGCCTTTGATGGGGGTAGAGGTAGCCATGGGTCGGTTCATTACGAACCGGAACCGGCCCGTGTGGTACGGGCCGGTTTCGAGTCATAATTTTTTCAAACCGGCCCAGGCCCATCACGTGGGCCCAAACGGCTATAATATAGCCATTTATTTGGTCAACCAAATGGCCATTTTGGCCATTTGGTTGACCAATGGCTATATAGCCATTTTTTTTTTGTTTTTTTATTAATTATTAAATAAATTTTTTTAATTTAAAAAATAACCATAACCATTATAAATAGCCATCATCACCTTTCATTTTTCCTCACAACTTCCCTCAAATTCTCTCATTTCTCTCATTTCTCAAGTTCTCTTAAATTCTCTCAAATTCGCTCAAATTCTCTCAAATTCGCTCAATTTCTTCTGCTCAATTCTCTCAAAAAATGGCTAGTGGAAGAGGAAAGAGTCCGATGATTCCCGAAGAATCCAATTATTCTCATGATCCTCGTGAGTATGCATATTGGGGATACGATGACGAAGATGATATCAACGTTATTCCTAATATCGAGCACATCCCGATGCAAGAAAGTCTACAACCAATTACCAATACTGAAGAAGCGTCAACAATAAAAGAAACGAGTCGAGGGGGCGCATCCATCATATGGCAACACTTCACCAAGCAATATTTAGAAGGTAACGACTATAATCTCATATGTAACCATTGCAAAAAAGTATACAGGTTTACAAGTGGAAGCGGCTATGGAACATATCGACGACATTTAGCGTCAAAACATCCAACGAAATTCGGGATCGACATGAGGCAACAACAAATTCCCAAGTTTGTCGATTCTAACACTTCTAATTTATTTCGTTACGATAGAAATAATTATGAGGAAGAATTGGCTAAATTTACTGCAGTTGAACATTTATCGTTTAATTTTGGTGAAAATTTTGGTTTTAATACTTTTGTACAAAATGCATGTACTCCATAAGCAAAACCCGTTTCGAGAAATACGGTTAAACGCCAAATGTTTAAACTTTATAAAAAAGGAAAAGATGATTTGAAATTTTTTTTTCATTTTTCAATGGACGTGTGTATATAGGTAGCGACATTTGGAGTGATCCTTGGCAAACTCATTATTATATGGGTATTACATGTCATTGGATAGACGATGATTGGAACATTCAAAAAAGAATTATTGCATTTCGAGTTTTTGATTAAATGCATACGGCACATAATATTTATAGAATAATTAAGCAAGTTTTAGAAGAATATTTATTGGTTAATAAAATTTTTTCAATTGGTTTTGATAATGCCGCGTCAAATATTGCTTCTGTTCGCGAGTTAGAAATACTTTGTAAACCTGCTTTTGGTGGAAATTTTTTTCACATTAGATGTGCTTTCCATGTTTTAAATTTATGTCTACAAGATGGTTTATGAACTCTTGAAAATTCTCTTCGTCTAATAAAAATAGCAATTCAATATTTATGGAAACATCCCCAAGTTATGAGAGAATGGGGTAGATTTTGTAAACAAAATGGAAAAAAACCAAAAGCATTTTCAAGAGATGTTCCACATCGTTGGAATTCTACATACGAGTTGCTTAATCAATCTTTTCCATATAAAGATTTATTATGTACATTTTTTGCGAATTATGTTTCTCAAAGTAATTTATACCCACAAGAGTGGGATACTTGCAAAAGAATTTTAGATTTGTTAAAAGTTTTTAATAATGCAACTTGTACTTTATCCGGTGTTTATTATCCTACTACACATTTATTTTTAATAGAGTGTCTAAATATTGGTGATATTTTTCAAGAAAATGAAGGCGATAATCAATTAGGTCCGACTATTATAGCAATGCGAACGAAATGGATGCAATATTATACCAAAATTCCTATTATCTATTTGGTTACTTGTGTTTTGGATCCACGTACGAAAATAGATGGCTACTTGATGATTTGAATTCATACTATGAGTGTTTACATTTGACCGAAAGAGTAGATATTACTATTAGAGATATAGAAAAAGAAGTTAAAGGTATAATAGTAGAATTGTATAATGATTTTGGTAATAGATATAATATAGTTGATGATAGTGGAACTTCTTCCCAAGCTAGTGGCATGCAAGGCAAGCACCTAGGTAGAGGGTCTAGAAATCTAATAAATAGGCAAAAAAGACAAAAGGGAATAATGGGAAATATTTCCGAAATAGAAATATATTTAACTACTGTATTTGAGTTTGCTTAATCAGAAGGCATGGATTTCCAAATTCTAAAGTGGTGGAAGAATCATTCAACTCAATTTTCAGTATTAGCTCACATTGCAAAAGAGATTTTAGCAACCCCTTACTCAACAGTTGCGGTTGAACAAGCATTTAGTACTGGAGGTAATATTTTGGATGATCGACGTTCGAGATTATCTCCGGATTCAGTTGAAGTTCAAGTTTGTGTCGATGATTGGACAAACGCGGCATATCGACAACAAGAAATGGATCGCAACAACGAATCCGAATTCTTCAATGACGAAGATACCACCGCCACGGGTAGCGACGATTGACGATAAGGTAAGTATGAGGTTATCAAAGGTAAAAGAACTACATGGGCTTTGATTCTTTTATTCCCAAGAAGATATGTAGGCGCTTAATGATAATTTATTAAGTTCAAGCCCTTTCTTCCCTTCTTTTTTTTCCCCCAATCCCTGAATTTGATTACAATTTGTATTTGAAAATTTATTATTTCATAATTTTATCTTTTTTATTTCATAATTCGGTATTTAATTTTTTTTATTTCTTAAAATTTTATTTGAAAATCGGTTTGAACCGGAACCAGCCCTTGAACCGACTCGAACCGTCGGTTCATGAACCGGAACCGGAACCGCCTTTAAGGTTCCGGTTCTGGTTCATGATAGTCACGAACCGGAACCGGCTCGGTTTCGAACCGTGGCCACCTCTAGGTGGGGGTAAAGAAGGATGTGATGGGCCAAATCAACCTAGAACTACAAATCAGACCTTCGATTTTGATGTCCTTTTTCATGTACTGGATATCTCTTTTGCTTTCAAATTCTTGTTGGGATTGCCATGGCTCCACAATATAGGTACAGTGCCCTCCAGTCTGCATCAGAAAATCAAGTTTATTGCTGAGGCAAAGTTGGTTACAGTTTATGGAGAGGTACTGAATTTTCAATGCAACATTGGTCCAATACTTAGAGCCCGATCATATCAAGGAGGATAATTATCACTCATTTGAGATAGTTCATGTTGTTCAGGCTTCCTTTGATATGCCATTACCCATCCCAGAGGTCTCTAATGCACATATTATGGTGACAAAGCTTGTGGTTGCTAATGGTTTTGAGCCAAGTAAGGTCTTGGGAAGGAAGGCCAAGGCATTCGTGCGCCGATTGAGACAAATAGACAATCTCACACGGTGTGTTTGGGATACCATGGGCCAGAAAGCCATGGATGAGGCCTTGGTCATCGTAGAGGCCGAGAAGGAGAAAGTCGAAGTCCTTTACTACCCCCTATTGATCATACCTTTTGTTTAACTAGAGTAGTAGGGGACTATAAGCATTTGGAGCCGAGCCTAACTAAAGATGATCTTGGGCTCATCTTTCCTAAATGGCCCCAAGGCATGATTGGCTGGCCTAAGTGTAAGGGTAAAATAATTTTGGTTAGTTTGTTTGATGATTCCAAAGATGGTCGGCCATCATGTATTTTCAAGAAGCCTGAATCAAAGGTCGTGGGTGTTGATTTCGATGATGGCATTCCTTACCTCATTGGTTAGTTTACGGGAACTTCCATCAATGTAACTATTGAAGAGTTGCTAGAAGGGATATGCATTGGCTCTCAAGAGTAATTGCTTTCTTTAGTTTTTCACATCTCCTTTACGTGGGACCTTATATTGCTTTCTAGGATTTCATTTCAATTCTGGTTGCACCTTAGGATTTCAATTCAATAAGATATAATTGATTGATTCATTATCAATAAAATTATAGAGGTTTTTAGCATTTTGGAATCTTGTTGAAGTATATCAAACCAACCCGATGATGATAACTAATGGTTGAAAAATATGTCATCTATGGTAAGAACTAAGGGTTTGGCTTCCTAAGAATTCTCGCCCTGAGATCTTTGAAAGCAAAATAAAATTTACAAAAATAATAAAAATGGAGAGCACAATTTTCAAATATTGCATGGGTTTAGTCCTATCTTGTCTTTTTTATTCATTTCTTTTATGTTTTAGGGTTAATCTCGAGGCACGCGAAGGGACGAGAACGGTGGATCCAAACATATGCGATGTAGACCAATCAGATGATTTGGATGACTATGATCCGAATAACGAAGAGATACAGCAGAACCTGGAAATCCATAAGGGGACTAAACCTTTAGCTATTGAAGAAATTATGTCAATCAATCTTGATGATACAGAGAATCCTAGAGAAGTGAAGATTGAGGCAGGTCTCCCCAAAGATGTTGCTGAATGTCTGACTTAGTTGTTGAAAGACTATCGGGACATTTTCGCTTGGTTCTATGCTAACATGCCAAGTCTTGATCGATTGATCATCGAATATTACTTATCAACTGATCTTTCGATGAAACCTAAGAAGCAAAAGCAACAAAAAGCCAAATCAGAGCGAGCAAAGAAAATTAAGAAAGAGGTTATGAAACTTCTCGATGTCAGGTTTATTGAGGTTACTCAATATTCTGAATGGGTGATGAGCATAGTTCCAATCATGAAGAAGGATGGCCGAGTTAGGATTTGTGTAGACTATTGTGATTTTAACAAAGTTAGTCTGAAGGACGTTTTTCCACTCCCTCATATCGATGTCCTTGTTGATAGTATGGTAGGATTCGAGCTATTCTCATTCATAGATAGTTTCTCAGGTTACAATTAAATTCTTATGAATAAAGAAGATAAGATTAAAACAGCATTCACTACTCCGTGGGGTGTATTCCATTATAAGGTTATGCCATTCGGCCAAAAAACGCTAGGGCAACTAATAGGCAATGGTAACTTTGTTCCATGATATGATGCATGAAGAGATTGATGTCTATGTTGATTATATGATTGCAAAGACTCGGCGGGGAAAAGATCACGTGGAGACATTGATGAAGCTGTTCGATAGGCTGTAGAAGTTCAAATTGCATCTTGACCCGGTGAAGTGTGTGTTTGGGGTAACTTCTAGTACTTAGCTTCATTGTTAGTAGTAAGGGCACTGAGATTGACATGGCAAAACTGAAGGCCATTTGTGAGATGAAACCTTCCATATTAGTGAAAGAAGTTAGAAGTTTGATGGGTAAAACGAATTACATAACTCGATTTATTTCCCAACTATCTAATATCATCAAGCCATTCCTAAAACTTCTTAAGAAGAATGCTCTGATCAAATGGGATGAAGCATTATTTGATGAACCCATCGGTGCTTGTTTCGCCAACACTGGGGAAACATTTGATCCTCTATTTTACGATTCATAGCAAGTCTCTAGGCACCATGCTTGCTTAGAAAACTGAAGAGGATGGAAATGAGTGTGGGATTTATTATTTGAGTAAGAAGTTTTGAGACACCCCAGAATTGGTCACTTTTTTTTTTTGGTCTGGACTGGTATCTTTTATTTAGCAGCATGCAGAAGGAAATTCTTCTTTTGTCCCAATAAAAAATTTGTGCAACAATACCGCAACCAAAACACTCAAGACTTGTAGGAAATACACTATTTATTTATTTATGCGTCAATGTATTTTATATTGCCCCTTAGGGCCTCGTCTACTAGTAAATTATATTTACACTATACCTGTTATATTAGGAAGGCTGGGGTGACTAAGCGTTGTGGGACTGTGAAAACTTATGAGGGCTCTGAGATCAACACCATTGAACACTAAGTACCATTTCGACAAGTGGTAGGGCATATGCTCCGCCAGAACCACCTTTACCCAAACAATGGAATCATAGCGTTAGTAGGTACAATCCTCATCCAAGTCATGAACATCCACATAAGTGATCTCTATCTCTATCGGTAGACCAAAATAAGGGGTATTGGTGATAGCTATACCTATAATTCTAGAAAGATAATGAAGTGAGATGACGGTTAGTAAGTAATATCCCTAGTTCTAGGATAAGAAAATAGTTCAATTGTTGACACCTGATTTTTAATCATATTTTCTATTTAAAAAATAAGAAATTCATAAAAAATTCATAAAATTAAAAAATCAACTTTGGGGACCTTGGCCAAGCCTAGGGAACTAATTTTGACCGAAAAATAAATTTTCATATTTTTCATATTTTTTAATATTTTTCAAAAAATACAAAAAATATTTGAAAATTCGAAAGAATAGTATTTAAGACCACAAAAATATGAAAAAAGTCAGTATTTTTCTTTTAATTTTCTCTTCATTTTGGCCAAATAATATCTGCAAAAATTAATATGGAATTGGGAATTACTTTGTTAATCTCATTTTTAAATTAATTAAAAAAATTGTAGAAAATTCATTTTAGCTCTTAATTTTCGATTTTTACATTTCTGGAGTTGTGACATTATCCTCTAATAGTCCAAATTTTTCAATGGCCTAATGGTGCATTTTTCGTTTTTGCATTCGGTTTTCCGAATTTAATTTATCATTTGTAGCGTTTCTTTGTGCTGCATTATCGCGTTCGCAGGACTTGTCGGTCGAACATGTAGGATCGATTCCGCAAGATGTTCTTAAGAATTGACATATTTGAGAGTGGTGTTATCTATGAGATGTCCTTGTTCATTAAATAGAGCTGGTGATACACATGAGGCACTTCTTCGTGCACGTCCTCGGTTTGCAAGCCAAGGTAACCACATCGTGATATTTTGAAGTCAACATGACTGCAGATCCTATGCCAATGAAGTCCACCGAAAGGCATCCCATCAAGTTGTGCGACATCAATGAAGAATGAGGTGAGTAGCTTTAAGTAGGTGGTGTGGACTAGAGAGAGCATCATGGATTGTGCAATGCAAGCAAACCGTGAGGATGTTCACATTCTGAATATGGATGAAGATAGTGCCTGTAGATTTGATTTCGTGGGTTTTGCCAGTGAAGGTAACGAAGATGCTAAAGTCTAGCATTATATTATGAATGAACAATCGGAGAAAGAGGCTAAGAAGAATCTTCAATGGGTAGGAGTTGGACGATCAAGGAGTGAGAACACATAGCAATGATGCTGACCAACTAGTTCATAAGCCGTTGACGTGTAGGCTCTAGTCATCCAAAAATCTGATGTGTTCTCTTCAAGTTAACATGACATATTTTGATATCACTTTCCACTTGATCATGATAATCTAACTCTATAGGATTCTCTGTACCTAATCTAGCTTTAAATTCCTTTTGTTTATGGTCATGCTTTTCATGGAGATTTCCACACATGGGCCATCTCTACTTTAAGTCACCAGAGCTTCATTATTGCTGATTAAGTATTGGATCCAAACTTTGTCCACTAGTCTCCGGCCACCCGTAGCACTTTCAGTGGAGGAATCCTTCAAATGGGGATTTTCATAATGATTTTTGATGGGAGCACCCACCATGCGAACCAAGTGGAGGCAACATAATGACAGGACGTGGGCACTAGTAAAAAAAAGAAGAAAAAGAGGTGATAAAGTGGGGAGAGTGGAGAGCTTGAAAAAAAGAGAGAGAAAAAAACGATGCAACTCCAGTATCTTCTTCTAGGGGTGATCTAGGAGGGCCAACAATTTTTTTTTTAAAAATATCTCTAATGGAGGAAGATCTTCACCAACAAGACTAAGCTGATGACTAGTAACTGCGTGTTTTGTATCAAGCTAAACATCCAAAAAAGCTCGGTGCAGTAGCGACATCGATGGTGGCGGCGGCCATGAATAAGATGGTGAATGAGGACAGGGGATGGTCCCCTTTGACTGAGAGGGAGAGAATCCTCATAGAAGAGATGAGGCAAAAACAAGAGAGAGGGAGGATTGCCATTGAGGAGGAGTTTGGCTGAGAGCTCCAAGAATTGGCCAGACCAAACGACTTGAAATTAAACCTTCTTGTCGATCCCACAAACTTCCTAGCGACCTAAGGAGTCCGTGGAACTCAGCCGTTCATATTTTCATCGCCAATATAAAACCAACCATCTTGAGCTCGAGGTTCGGTCACAAGCTCCCGAACGCTTTCCGGCTAAGCCCGAAGCGTAGCGACTTCGACTCTCGACGGAGCCAGAACTCATGGCGATAACTCAAGAGAAGTCTCACAGATCGTGCTCGACACAATGGTGGTGCTTGCAGATATATTTCTGCTCCTTTAATGTTTTGTTGGAGCATGACATGTTGCGATATTGGTGCGAATTTAACTGAATCGTGTCGCAATCAGACCCTTCTACTGGGGTAACGACAGTGCAAATGTAAGGTCGTCAAATTCTAGTGAAGGTACATGCAGTGTAATTCCAGGCATTAATTTGTATACTGGAGGACGAGATGTAGCAATGCCTTAGAGTCGAAGCTCGGTTGCCTCGTGGTTCTCGACCGCACCGATTGCAACTTAGGTAACCCTTTCCAACCTTCTCTTTGTACTTTTCGTTGATCGTGTCGGCTTCATAAGAATGTTTGTTTCTCCCTCTCTCTGCTCATTCCTTCTCAGACTGTTTGATGATATAATCATCATTTCAAAAATGGGAGTAGATGAGGGAACGATGAGTCTCGAAGGAATAATCATTATAAGTTCTTTCCTTTGCCCGAGAATTGGACGAGGCGTTGATGGAGTGCTCGTTTATGTGTTTGGCTTGATCGTCTCGATTCTTGTACTTCATGATTGTTTAGGTTGGAGATTGAGTGCAGAAAATTATGAGAATCTCATTCGCCAGATTCTGGATTTTTTGTGCACTATGGACGCATATTCGGGGGTTTATCCACAACTTGTTTTAGTCGATTTTCGATCTAGTAGGATAGGTTAGATATTTCAGATAGAGTCGGATGAGAAAATTGTGAGTTTTGGCCCATTTTTGGCGATTTTCCGACGAGAATGCCGGATTATTCGCCGGAATAGTGACTCCGTCGAGTCACTATTCATCTTCTCCGGTGGAAGGTTGACTGGTCAACCTTTGTCGATAGTCAACCATCCACGTGTTGACATATGGCGCACACATGTGCATTGCATAGGATTTTCGTTTAATAAAGTAACAAAAAAAATTTCGAAAAACAAAGAAAATGTCCAAAAAAATGAAAAAGTTATAAAAATCATAAAAAATTCTAAAAACAAATTCCAAAAAAAAATCAGAAAAATTCAAAAACAAACTCTCAAAAGCCTCAAAAATCAGGAAACGGATTATTTCAGCTGATGAATCCTATTTTTTATAATTTATATTTCCAAACTTTTCAAAATGATGATTTTGCTCCTCATAGGCAAATTGTCTTGAAAAATTTCAGAAAATTCAGAAAATCCCAAAAATTAGAAAACGGGCTATTTCGACCGACCAATTCTATTTTCAATGATCTCCCTTCCTGATCTTTTCAAAAATGATGATTTTGCCCCTTATAGGCAAATTGTCTTGGAAAATTTCAGAAAATTCAGAAAAATCACAAAAATTAGGAAACGGGCCATTTCGATTGCCCAATCCTATTTTTGATGATTTATTCATGTGTCACATCCGCATGTCCACGTTCACATGTCGTGTACGCATGTCCACGTGTATATGATTCGCATACACATGTTACATACGCATGTCCATGTACGCATGTCACGTTCACACGTTTATGTATGTATGTATGTATGTTCGCACATCCATGTACGTATGTCACATTCGCATGTCGTATTCATACATCTTCGAATTTGCATGCCGTATTCGTACGTCTTCGAATTCACATGTCGTATTCGTACGTCTTCGTATCCGCCTGTCTGTATTTGTATACCTACATACGCATGTCCACATACGTATATCGCGTTTACATGTCGCATTCGCGTTCGTATGTCACATCCGCGTGTCTTCGCGTGCTGTATTCGTATATCCATGTTCGTATGCCATATTTGCGTGTCCACATTCGCATGTAACGTACGTTCACGTTGCATGTCATATTTGTATGTCTATGCTCGCATATTCAAGATTGCATGTCTGCGTTCGCACGTACACGTTCACGTGTCTATATTTGCATATTTACGTTTTGTTTACCCATGCATCCATTACCATTCATGCATTCCATCTAAAAAGTGAAAATACAAAAATAGATCACCTCACTAGAGTCTTAGGAGTAAACCAAGTCTGAATTGCCAAATTAGGATATCCATGAAATTAAGATATCGAAAGGGCATTAGTTTTAATTAACTAGTGTAACCAAGTCCCCGAACTCATAATCTCTTGTTCGTAGAACTAATTTAGTTCTTCCGCTAATTTACTTAGGTTTCTAATCAACCTACCAAAAATGATTAGTGATGACTGCAAATTCTAAAATCATTTGAATAAAAAACCAAAGTTGCAATACGATAGGGCTTGGGAGAGTCCGTATTAGGTTAGTCGATCTAATTAACCTGATAATCCGTTAACCCGGAAATATTTCACTGATCGATTTTTTTGGGTCGCAACATCAATATCTAACTTGGCAGAATTACTTGCAATGTCAGATCAATGGTAGATCAATAGCAAGTGCAATGACTACTACTACGACGTGAGCATAAACTTAATCTCTCTAACTCAAAATATGGAAATCATGAAGTATGAGTCAAGCATATATATATATATATATATATCTTTATAACATCATCATAGTTCGAATATCACTCATTGGGCCCTTTGGTATCAACCAAGCATCGCACTCTGTGGCATCTTGAAACTCTCGGCTTGGGATCCTCTTGGCACATCAAAGGCATCGCCCTCTACTGGCGGCATCCTGAAACTCTCCCCATGGTATCCAATGACGTGTGGCATCCCGTAATGAAGATGGGGCATCTCTATGTCCTCGAGTGATGAAGGATCTTATTTTCGCTTAGTGATCACACGTAAATGATGCTTTACACATAATAGGTGTATTTTCTTGAACTTAAGTGATCACGCAAACAATGAGATGCATAACACATAAACATATGTAACTTTTAACTTAATCAAGACTCGAAATAATCGCATTTGGATTTCATAACAAGTTGTTCACACAAATCATGCACAAACCTTGCATTCTTGCCTATCACAAGAGTCACCAAGTTCGAGCACCAAATCCATCACCTGAGCCTAAAACTAGATACTTTACTTACCTCTATATGGTTCGAGGTTGAGCCGAATAAACCTTTGGCATGAGCGGTGGTGATGGGTTGCCAAGAGAGTGAGTGAGGGAGAGGGAGGCCGAGAGAGTGAGAGGGAGAGAGGGGGCGTTAGAGTGAGGGACAGAGGGAGAGGGAAGGAGGGGTCTATTTATAGGCCTTGTTGTCATGATTACCCATTCATAATTACAATCTAAGTGGTCCAATAGAATTTTGCTACGTGCCTGTCCAAATTCATGAGGTGGCTAGCCTAGAGGATTTTGTATCCCTTGGTCTTATAATTGCTTAGTTTTTGTGGTTCTTAAAATACCCAGATGGACCAATAGAAACAGTCAAAGTTCCACCTTGGGCTAAGGTCATCATGGTTGTAATTAGGTTTAGGTTATGTGTCCCAATATAATTGTTCTACTTGTTAACTATTATGAAAAGGTGGCAAGGCTATGTGCTTAGGTGTACATTAGGCTTCATAATAACTTCTAACACTTGGTTATTATCGTTTCATGTGGCTCCATTATAATTAAGCTAAGATATGGTCATGATGGCCTTTAGATTCTCTTAAGTAGCCTAGGTACAAGTGGTCTAATAAAGGGGTCTCACTTGGCTTAATATAATGAAGTTCGGATTCAATACATAAATGCTAGTCCAAGTGGTCCAATGAAAATGCTTCATTTGGCTACTTTAGAGATTTCATCATTATGGGTCTAAGGTTTTGTCATAATGGCCCTAAATGTAGAGGCATATGTGGACCAATAAGGAATGATCCAAATGTTAATCTAGTTTAGGTGAGGTGTCCTTATAGTCCTTAGACTAGGTTTGTGTCTTTTTCTCATTGATTCACTTGTCACAAGCCATTCGTCCATACTAAATATCTTCGGATGTAATCATTGCTTAATAAATATCTTAACTAAAATATCTAAAGCTAATGATGACTTTAACCAAAATATCTAAGCAAAGTATTTTCTAGAAGATTCATTATCGGTAGTCAAAGTGGGTCGCGGTAATTGCCAGCATTATTGCCCCCATCGGCGTGGTCGCCAACCTTGCCATCAGTGCCACCACTAGTCACGACCACCATGGTTGTCGCCCATTGTCGGTCTGTCCTTGAGCCATTCTACCATATTTTATACAAAGGTCTAGCTCTCGTTATGAGGGGTGATTTCTAGGGTGTTACAACTCTCCTCTTCTTAAAAAAATTTCATCATCGAAATTTATAGACGTACCTGGTTGTTGAAATATTAGGGGTATTGATGCCTCATTACTTACTCATTCTCCCATGTTCCTCCCTTCATGTTGTGATGCTGCCAGATGACCTTGACTAATAGAATGATTTTACTTCAGCTAACTTGCCCCTTCGATCCTCAACTTGCACTGGCCTTTCGATAAAAGATATTTTCTCATCTACTTCAATTGTTTCAAAGTCCAGTATGTGCGCAAGATTGATTTCATACTTCCTTAGCATGGAAACATGGAAGACGTCGTGCACATAAGCAAGTTTCAACGGTAATACCAATCGATAGGCCAAATCCTCGATTCTTTCTAGGATCTCAAATGTTCACATGAATGTATGGCTTAGCTTTCCTTTCCTCCCAAAATGTAACACACTTCTAATTGGCGATATTTTAAGGAAAATGTGGTTACATACTTGGAACTCTAAAGGTTTCCATCGCTTGTATACGTAACTTTTCTTGCGACTTTGGGCGTTCGAAGTCGATCCCTAATTACCTGTATGATATCTACTATATATTGAACTAGTTATGGGCCTATGAGTTTCCTTTCCCTGACTTCATTCCAATAGAATGGAATTCTGCAAGCTTTTCCATATAATGCCTCAAATGGAGCCATGCCAATGCTCTGCTGAAAACTGTTATTATAAGCGAACTCAATGAGTTGTAAATGTTCGTCCCAATTGTATTTATAATCAATGGAGCATACTCATAGCATATCTTCTAGTGTCTAAATGGTCCTTTCTATTTGACCATCTATTTGTGGGTGATATGCCATGCTATATTAGAGCTTTATACCCAATGCCAACTGAAGGCTACACCAGAAGGTGGCGGTGAACTTAGGATCTCGATCAGAGGTGATCGTTACTAGAATTCTATGTAGATGAATAATTTGTTTGACGTATAATTCTACATGCTTTTCTAATGAATATTCTTTTCTTATTGCTAGGGAGTAGGTAGACTTTGTTAGTTTATCAACTATTACCTGGATAGAATAATTTTCCCTTTGGCTTCTAGGTAAGCTTAAGATAAAATCCATCGTGATATGTTACCACTTCTACTCTAGAATTTTTAGTGGTCTCAACAATTCTCTAAGCTTGCAATGTTGTGCTTTGATCTGCTGGCAGGTTAAGCACCTGGCGACGTGCTTGGCAATATATGTTTTCATGCCATTCCACCAATAATATTGGTAGAGATCTTGATACATCTTTGTACTTCTTTGATGCATGCTGTAATTACTTCTATGTGACTATGATAGGATTTCTTTCTTAACTTTTTCATTGTTGGGCACACATAAACGTTCATGGAAGCTTAACTTTCCGTTGTCTGAAACTCAAAAATAAAGTCTTTTCCCATTTACGGCTTCCTCCCGAACCTTCATGTACTCAAGGTCAGCTTGTTGTGAAGCTTTAACTCCCTACAACAATTTTTGCTCAATTCGTAGTGTAGTCAACAAGCTTGAGGGCTTCTTTCTTCCAGCCTGAACTCCTATTGACACCTGATTTTTAATCATTTTTTCTATTGCTAAAGTAATAAAAAATCCATAAAAATTCATAAAATTGAAAAATCAACTTTGGGGACCTTAGCCAAGCCTAGGGAACCAATTTTGACCAAAAAACGATTTTTCATATTTTCAGTAATTTTACGTATTTTTTATTTATTTATTTTCGAAAATTAATAGAAAATCCATAAAAATTCATAAAATTGAAAAATCAACTTTGGGAACCTTAGCCAAGCCTAGGGAACGAATTTTGACCAAAAAATAATTTTTCATATTTTATATATATATTTTTTAATTTTTTTTAAAAAAAATACAAAAATATTTGAAAATTTTGGAAAAATAACATTTGAGGCCAAAAAATACACAAAGATAGTTAATATTTTTATTTTAAATCTATTTTCATATTGGCCATCGCAAATTCAGAAAAATCCAATTCGAGTCACGTGTTCCTTCACGAGTATAATCTCGAATCGGGCCTAAAAAAATTTAATTTGAGTCAACTTATTTTTAACTTTCCCTTTTTATGAGTTGTGACACTGTCTTCTAATATTTTAAATTTTCATCTTGGTCCAATTATACCCAGAATGACTTAATTTTGCAAAAGGGCTTTAATTAAATTATGCATTATTTTCAGCGACAAGAAATGAGCTTAAATTTGACATGTGGTAAATTTTGGTGTGTCAAAAATTGTGAGGAGATTTGGACTTAAAGAAATATATTTTTTCAGGGACTGAATTGTAAATACTTAAAATTCAAGGACTAGAGTGCAAATACCTAACTCTTGAAGGATTATTTTACAAATAATAAAAAGAAGAGTTAGTGGATAAATTAGAATAGAGAAGGGAAGATGAAGAAGAGGAGATGAAGAAGAGAAGTTGGAGAAGAATGGATGGAGAAAATAAGATAAGAATAGAGAAGGGAAGATGGAAATGAAGAAGAGTTAGTAGAGAAATTAGAATGGAAGATAAGAATAGAGAAGGGAAGATGGAGATTAAGAAGAGTTAGTGGAGAAATTAGAATGGGAGATAAATATGGAGAAGGGAAAATGAAGATGAAGAAGAGTTAGTGGAGAGATTAGAATGTGAGATAGAGATGGAGAATGGAAGATGAAAATGAAGAAGAGTTAGTGGAGAAATTAGAATGGGAGATAGAGTTAGTGGAAAAATTAGAATGGGAGATAGATGAGTAGGTTATAAAAGGAGGAAGAAGTGAGCTTGAGAAAGAATTCTTGAGAGAGAAAATTTGAAGTGTTTGGGAGAATTTTTTGGAGAGAAAATTTTGGATGTTTGAGAGAGTTTTGGGAGATTGAAGAAAAATTTGAGAGAAAGAAAATACCAAAAGAGAGAGAATTTTGAAGATGATGGGAGTTTAAAGCTAGGGGTTATCATCACAAATTCCTTCATCGATCAATATAAATCAAGAGTTCATCCTCGTCAACGAGCAAGCAAATTCGAGCTAAGTGTTTTTATTTATTAATTTATTTATGGTTTTACTCGCAAATTAGCACAAATTATATACACTTTCTCCATCTCCTTTTTCTTCCATATTTTATGTCAGGAGAAGGATATCTCTACGTCAACAGCAAAAATCTCGTAGAGATGCAAAAATCGGCCCAGACAAGCTCCTAAGCTGTCCACCGATTTCTCAACTGATCTGTGACTAAAAGTCCCTCTTAATTCAAAAGAAACTCTCTATATTGGGAACATAAAAAGCGAAAATCAATTACAGAAATCCCTCCCAAAAAAATGGGAGATAAGTACTCTTCTACTCTTCTGGTTTTAGGTGCAGATTAGCACATATTTTGTATACTAACACTTCACTCTATTTTATGTCAGGAAGCCGCAGCTCTATATCAATGGTCAATCCTATGGAAGCACAAAATCGGCTTGGAGGAGTTCTCAAGCGCGCACAAATTTCAAATTGTTGAATCAATTCGTTGTATTTCATTTTAAAAAAATTCATACCCCAAAATGGAGAGGACAAAGTCCATCCGCAATTTAAATACCTGCACCATAAATCCCAAAGGGAAGAGCCAAGCCAATGCTTAGCCTCCCATTGGAGGTTTTTACTTATAGTAGTTAAATACCTGCAACTTAAATACCTGCACCTTAAATCCCAAAGGGAAGAGCCAAGCCAATGCTTAGCCTCCCATTGGAGGTTTTTACTTACAGTAGTTAAATACTTGCAACTTAAATACCTGTACCTTAAATCCCAAAGGGAAGAGCCAAGCCAATGCTTAGCCTCCCATTGGAGGTTTTTACTTACAGTAGTTAAATACCTGCAACTTAAATACATGTACCTTAAATCCCAAAGGAAAGAGTCAAGCCAATGCTTAGCCTCCCATTGGAGGTTTTTACTTATAGTAGTTTAAATACTTGCAACTTAAATACCTGTACCTCAAATCCCAAAGGGAAGAGCCAAGTCAATGCTAGGCCTCCCATTGGAGGTGTTTATTCACTGTCATGTACTTCCTATAATTTAATTTTTGAATCATCAGACCCAAAAGATGAGTAGGTCGTAATACTGCACAGAAGTCGTTAACACACTCCCTCTTTCGACTTCAGGGAATCTTTAACACTTAAAAAAATATAACAAATAAAAATATATACCATCCATGCATCCTATTTAAAAAGTGAAAACACAAAAGAGAATACCCTACTAGCGCTTTAGGAATAAACCAAGCCTGAGTTGCCGAATTAGGATATCCATGAAATTAAGGTACCGAAAGGGCATTAGTTTTAATTAACTAGTGTAACAAAGTCCCCGAGCTCATAATCTCTGGTTCGCATGAATAAATTAGTTCTCCCGCTAATTTATTTAGGTTTCTAATCGACCTACCAAGAACGATTAGTGGTGACTCCAAATTTCAAAATCATTTAAATAAAAACCAAAGTTGAGATTCGGTAGGGCTTGGGAGGTCCGCGTTAGGTTAGTCAAATCTAATTAACCTAATAATCCGTTAACTCCTAGAATTAATAAAAATATTTTTAGAGGGTCGCGACAACTCCAAGTATCAAGCTTCCTCAAGTAGGATCCAATCCTTGACCATCAGATAGGCGATGGTGGATTTTCGGCGAAGTGCATCTATAACCTTGTTTGCTTTGCCAAGATGGTACAATATTTTATAGTGATCGTCTTTAAGTAATTTCATCCACCATCTTTGTTGCATATTTAATTCCTTTTGGGAGAATAGGTACTTCATAATCTAAAAGTCTATGTAGATCTCAAACTTTTCTCCGTACAAGTAATGTCTCCATAACTTCAAGGAAAATATAATTATGGCAATTCCAAGTCATGGACTGGGTAGTTCAATTCATATGGCTTTAGTTGTATGATACATAGGCCACAACCTTCCTATGCTACATCAATACACAACCAAGTCCTTTGTGAGAGGCATCACTATAGATAACAAAACCTCCTAATCTTGATGGTATCATTAGGATGGGAGTGGAGGTTAGCTTCTGCTTGAGCTCTTGGAAACTTCACTCCCACTCCTTTGTCCATTTAAATTTACCTCTTTCTTGGTTAGTTGAGTTAAGGGAGTGATGATGTTGGAGAATTGTTCCATGAATCTTTAATAGTTGCAAACTAAACCAAGGAAATCGAGGACTTCTGTCATCATGGTTGCCTTGGCTAATTGAGTACCGCCTCTATTTTGGTTCGATCTATCGATATGCCGCTTCCCATTACATGGCCTAGGAATACCACGCGAGTTAGCTGATTTGCTAAACTTGGCATATAATTTATACTCTTGGGGTGTTTAAAACACTAATCTCAAGTGTTGTACTCATATAGGCTCCTTGAGTATACCAGAATATCGTCAATAAACACTATGATGAACCGATCTAGGAATGGCTTGAACACCCTATTCATTAAATCCATGAAACTGGTGGGTGTGTTTGTCAGACCAAATGGCATCACTGTGAATTTATAATGACCATATCATGTCCTAAAAGCTATCTTTGAATATCTTCACCCCTGATTCTCAGCTGGTGGTATCTTGACCTTAGGTCTATCTTGGAGAATAACGACGCTCCTTGAAGTTAATCAAACAAGTCATCGATTCTAGGTAGAAGGTACTTGTTCTCAATATAGAGGCGAATCGTCCCATCCTTCTTCTTTACAAATAGAACTGGCGCACCCAAACGTGACACACTAGGGTGGATGAATCCTTTGTCAAGTAACTCCCATAGCTAGACCTTTAGCTCGTTTAGTTCTATCAGAGCCATTCTGTAGGGAGCTTTTGAAATGGGTTCTGTTCTAGAAGCTAGCTTAATGGTAAACTCTATCTCTCGTTCTGGTGGCAATCCTGGTAATTGTTTTGGAAAGACATTTGGGAGTTCCTATACTACTAGAATGTCTTCCAACCTTGGTTCTTCTCTTGACTTATCTTTTACCGAAGCTAAGTACCCTTGATAGCCCTTACTAAGCAGCTGGGCCACCTCGAGTGCAGAAATTAGGGGTATTGAGGTTTCTCCCCTATTTCCCATTAATTCATAACTAGGGCGGTCAAGTGGACAGAATTGGATCACTTTCCTATAGCAATCCATATGGGCTCTCTACTTACAGAGCCAATCTATGCCTAGTATGATATCAAAATCGTACATAGTCAAGACTATTAGGTCTACCATCTCTTCTTGTCCTTTTACAGACCCTACATCCCTTACAGACTAAGGTAGATAGTATCTTGTTCTTTAATGGTGTAGATACATAAAGGGGAATCTCAAGCAGTTAAGGTTCTCATTTATTTAATCGCATGAACTACTCATATATAAATGAATGCGTGGTGCCCGTGTTGAATAATGCATATGCAGCATGACTGTTTATGGAGACCATACTTGTTATAACGGTCTTGGAGTCTTCTACCTCCTCCTGAGCGACTACATAAATTCTTCCTTGAACTGGTAGGCGTTGGATGTTTACTTGCTATGAGGTTCCTTGCTCCATTGCCGTTGACTGCCATAGACTTGTCGTTCTTTGTTGTTGTGGACAATCTCGGATCATGTGGCCTTGCTACCCACATTTGAAGCATGCTCTTGTTTGAGTTAGGCATAATACGTTACCATGTCGCTTTCCACAGAAATGACGGACTTCACTTTGGCTTAATTCCCAGTCCTATACTTTTCTTGCTTGGAATAAAGGGTCATTTTTCCATCCTTTTGTTGTGATGATTGTCATGGTGAAAGGGTCTCTCTTAATGAGCTGATGTTGTCGATGATGCTCGTTCCATTGCATCTCTTTCTATCATTTGAGTTTGTTCATAAAGCTCATTATAATCCTTAAGGTTTAGTGGTACGAGTTTGGTTTTGATATCACCCTCTCGAAACCACTTCACCCTATCTACTGGTTCCTCCAATATGTTGGGAGAAAACTATGATAGTGCAATGAACTTTGCCTTATATTGATCTATTGTCAGATTGTTTTGTCAGAGTTGTATGAACTCCAACATCTTCTTATCTTGGACGTACTTCGAGAAATACTTTCCATAGAAAGCCTTGATGAAGGCATTCTAGGTGATGTTGGTGTCAGCTGGAAACACCGCCGCCTTTGTTGCTTTCCACTAGTAGTTGGTGTTAACTTGCAGCTAGTATTCCACCAATGTCATCGATCCTTCTCATAGCATCCTAAAACTGCAAATATCTTTTCGATTTCTTTGATCCATAACTCTTCTTCATCGGGATTGCCTATCCCGACAAACTTCGGGGCTTCCAATTTTAAAAATTATTTAATCAGTCCTTACATATGACGTTCACCATTTCCATTTCCCGATGCAGAGATATTTCTTGAAGTAGAGGTTGCTTATTGTTGTACCTGCTATTCCATGAGGCCTCCAATCATTGTCAGAGCTTGCAAAATTCCATCTAGTCGGGGATCTTGCTTGGACCTTCCCCTAGAACTCTAGGGATTCTTCGAAGTCATATTGTCTATAGGAGGAGATCTCTCTATCATGACAGCTAAAGGTTAGTGGTTATAAACTGCCTAATAATCAATCAAGCAATCACTTGTGCTTGTGTTTCCTAACTAACTAACCCTTCAACCCAACGCACCTTATCACTCCAGGGGATAAACCTAGGCTCTGATACCAAACAAAAGGCTGTGATGCCCCATGGCACATCGCCTTTTTTTTTTTGTTCTTGACCCGTATCTTTTATTTAACAGCATGCGAAAGTGAATTCTTCTTTTCTCCCAACAAACAATTAGCGCAACAATACAACAAGCAAAACACTCAAGACATATAAGAAACACACTATTTATTTATCTACCCCTTAGGCCTTGTTTACCAGGATATTATATTTACACTATATTCGTTATATTAAGAAGGCTGGGGTGACCTAGCACCCCTATTGGATAAAGTCTCCAAAAATGATCTCCCCCTCCGAGCTACATTCCTTAACTATGATTGACACCCCCGTTATTAAGCCCCGTGGGACTGTGGAAACTTAGGAGGGCTCCGAGGTCGACACCATTGAACACTGAGTACCATGCTGAGAAGTGGTAGGCATACGCTCTGCCAGACCCACCTTTACCTAGATAATGGAATCATAACATCGGTAGGTTCAATCCTCATCTACCTCATGAATGTCTACAGAGGTGATCTCTATCTCCGTCAATAGACCAAAATGAGGGGTATTGGTAGTAGCCATGCCTACAATTCTAGATAGATAATGGGGTGAGACGACACTCAGTAAGTAAGATCCCTAGTTCTACGATAAGAAAACAGTTCAACGTCTAACCTGATAGAACTACTTGCAATGTCAGATCAATGGCAGATCAGTACCAAATACAATGACTATTATTACTACGACGTGAACATAAACTATATCTCTCTAACTCAAAATACATAAATTCTGATGCATGAGTCGAACATATAAATTTCTTTGTAACATCATCACAGTCCCGGTATCACTCATCAGGCCCTCTGACATCAACCAGGCATCGCACTTCCCGGTATCTAGAAATTCTCGGCTTGGGGTCCTCTTGGCACATCTAAGGCATCGCCCTCTACTGGTAGCATCCTGAAACTCTTCTCGTGGTATTCGATGACATGTAGTATCCCGTAATGAAGATAGGGCATCTCTGTGTCCTTAAGTGACGAGGGATCTCATCTTCGCTTAGTGATCACACATAAATGATGCTTTACACACAATAGGTGTATTATCTTGAACTTGAGTGATCACGCAAACAATGAGATACACAACACATAAACCTATGTAACTTTTAACTTAATCGAGACTCGACATAATCCCATTTGGATCTCATAACAAGTTGTTCACACAAGTCATGCACAAACCTTGCATTCTTGCCTATCACAAAAGTCACCAAGTCCGAGCTTTGAACCAATCACCTTAACCTAAAACTAGAGACTTTACTTACCTCTATCTAGTGTGAGGTTGATCCAAATAAACCTCCGGCATGAGTGGTGGTGATTGGCGACTGAGAGAGTAAAATGGAGAGAGAGGGGTTGAGAGAGTAGGGGAGAGAGAGAGAGAGAGAGAGAGCAATTTAGGATGCCGAAATTTAGGGAGGTGGGGTCTATTTATAGGCCTTGTTGTCATGATTACCCCTTTATAATTGCAAGCTAGTGGTCCAATAGAATTTTGCTACATGCCTATCTAATTTCATGAGGTGGCTAGCCTAGAGGATTATGTGTCCCTAGATCTTATAATTGCTTTGTTTCTATGGTTCTTAAACTATCCAAATGGACCAATAGAAACTCTCCAAGTTCCACCACGGGTTTAGGTCATCATGGTCCTAATTAGGTTTAGGCTACATATCCCAATAGACTCGTGCTACTTATTAACTATTGTGAAAAGGTGGCAAGGCTATGCGTTTAGGTGTACATTAGGCTTCATAATGACTTCTAACACTTGGCTATTATCTTTCTACGTGGTCCCTTCATAATTACACTATACCCTTTGCTTATCCAATTTGAGTGGTGGATTCATTTCATGACCCAATTAGCGAGCATTCCCATGGTGAGCTAAAGAAATCATCTCAAAGTATCGGGATGAATGAAGTCTGAAGTGACTTGGGGCAAATAAATTTCGAAGAATCCATATGCAAAAAGGGTCAATGGATGATGTCCTCTCTCCCGAAAAAAGAAAAAGAAAAGAAACCTCTCTCAAAAAAGGGAGAAAATTCAAAAGAAAAAAGAAAAAAATAAAAAATGAGAGAGGCCTCAATGAAATTGCAAGGATGCTTCCTCAAAAGAAGTCATTCAAAAGTTCTTCAAAAGATAGAGAATTCGTGGAGCATTTGTCAAGAGACATCAGTAATTCTCAGATTGTCAATGAAAGTGATTAGAGAAAAAATCTATGGTAGAAGCAAGAAGAAAGGATGATCACCAATTCCTATTCTTAGATGATACCCCCCCTTTTTTTTTATAAATAGGCTATTCATTTCAAGCCTACCCAAACCTACATTACAACCCCTACCGAAGTCTCTCCAAATTAGAGCATTTGAGTCAACGTAGGGTTTTATATGCTTATAAATATTGCTCAAAGAAGTGCGAGCGAGACTTTTCTATCTCATTTTGCAGGGTTCCTGACTTGTAAACCCAATGCAGCAGATATCAATTCTTTCAAACCTTGACTCTCATGAATCCCCATTGCTTAACGTTTGACCAAGCCTACATTATAACCCTCATAAAGACCTCTCAGATTAGTTAGGTTATACCAATTTCTAGAATATCCGAACCCATGTTAGGCATGATGAAGTGAGTTTGAGTGATTCTCAAACCCGCATCAATGGTCAAGTGAAATAGCCTTTTAATGAGAGATTGAATGGAAGTCCTTTTTGATTGAAAATTTCTCATTCAATGTCATCAGATTGTCAAAGGGATAAGATAGGTTTCCTTGATTGACTTTCTTCCTCAATAAAGTTTGTTAGCACGAGCTAATTTTGTAAAAAAAAAAAGCATATCGCATGAATTATCTTGCGCATGAAATGAAAATTTAGGTACAATGTAGTCTGGCTATTCTTAATCAATGGAGAAGAACTCGGGTATGTTTCCTGATTCCCCTTCAAAAATCTTACCTTACATCGACACTTGATTAGCTCAAGTTGTTTCCAAGATTTTATTTTATATTCATTAGCTCAAGTTATCATCCCCTCTGTGTATTCACACTGATTAGCTCAGGTAGTACACTTCTTTTGCGTTCGTTTTGATTATCTTAGGCATCACACCCCTTTGTGTTTGCATTGATTAGCTCATGCGTCACATCCTTTTGTGTTCATATTGATTAGCTTGGATGTCGCATCCCATTGTATTCACTCCGATTAGCTTGGGTGGTACATCCCCTTTATGTTCGCACCAATTAGCTTGGGCTTCACATCTTTTTTCAAATCAACATTCTACCGACTCACGGTTGATAGTCCACAAGTTGACTTGCGGAGAGACAAACATTGAATTACCTTGGAAACCTATTTTTCACCAAAATTAAAGATAGGGAATTGAGGAATTTAGTCTTGGAAACCTAATTCTTCGCCACAATGAAGGATGGAAGACCGAGAGTTGTGGTTTTCGAGAACCTAATTCTTCATCAGCATGAACAATGGGAGATCAAGGAACCGTGTGTCTGTGAGAACCCAATCTTTTTTCTTCTGGCATAATGAAAAATGGGGGATTAAGATAGCTACTTAGCATTACGAGGTATTTAGGATAAAGGCCTAATATTCCATATGCGATCCATATGTAAGTTAATTCGGCACTTCGCCAAAATGGAGGAAGAGGTCATTATAAATGTTACATGTCGTTTGCATTTTGCATATCATGCATCATTTCATTTGCATAGAAAATGGGATTAAGATTCCCACAAAAATTCTTATCATTCATCATTTGCATTATCAAAATTTAGGATTTAATTTTGTCTATGAACGAAATCTCTGCGAGCCTTCACTCAAAGAAGAGCAACTATTGATACCTAAATTTTGACTAATTTTTTTAGTCATCATTTGCATAAGAAATTAGAACTAACTTTAGTTTTTACCAAAAATAATTAAATCATTTTTCATGTTTACTTTTATTATTCATGCATTGCATTGGTTTTCATTTGAACTGACGATGCAAGGATGTGCTTGAATTGAATCAATTGGCAATTTGGATTGAAATTCATCACAAATTTTTGACAAAGGCGTGAGGATATGTGCCGAAAATTTTAAGGCCATTACAGCTTATTTTTAATTTAAATCAGCCCACTTTGGTCAATTAAATTTGACAAGGCTTTAATTAATTGACCCAATATTCAAATAAAGCCTAATTTGAGCCCGGGATTGCGCAATTAAGCCCACAAGAGCTTTAGAAATTTGGCTAGTCCATAATCGCCTCTATGGCCGAAATTTTTGAGGTCTTTTGATAGATTGGACTCTTCAAAGATCATATTTTTAAATCTACGGTCAAGAGTCAATTCTAGTCTAAATAGGATTCCTAATCTAATGGTGGATAATCAGTCTTGTCTTTACTAGGATCAGGAAAGCTAATGTCTATAAATAAAACATTATAGCCTAGGTTTGAGGGCATACACATTCAGAACTTTTCAGAGAAAATAGAGAGTAAGAACAAGGAGATTTTGGCCAAGCACCCCCCCTTCCGTCGGCCGCTTCCTCGTGCGCCACCTCTATTCATCCAATGTCCCACCACTGCACCACTGTTTGCTGTACATCCAACTCAGCTCATCCCCGATGCCCAGCAGCTCAGCTCAGCCCCTGTCCAAAGCCGATCATTTACTTGCCATCCATGTTTTGCGGGCCTCCACTGTCCGTTGCTATCCTGCTGTCCCGGCGGTCTCGGCTGCTGATCGGCCACTGTTTGGTGGTTGATTAGCCCGGTTTTCAATCAAATCTAAGCCTAACTCAGTTGTTACTTTGTGCTAGACTTTCTTGCTGCTCGGGGTGCGTTTGCGTTGCAGATCAAAGCCAAAAGGAGCTGTTTTTGGGCAGAACTCGCTGCTTGCACGCTTGTAGATTTTTGAGGTGATACAAGGTAATTCTCTTGCTTTAAAATTGCAAAGATGTAGTCTTTTGACTTGAATTCGCATATGTTTATGAGTGTTCTTGAATTTATGCATATTTCTCTATTAAGTTAAAGCATGAACCTTTTTTGCTAAACGAGCTTTCAATTCCAAGTTTTGATAAGCAGAAATGAACAACTTTTGCAAGATTGATCATTAAAGGCTTGGTTTTTATTGCAATTTTTGGAACAAGATGCTTGAATTGAGTTCATTCATGTCTTTGGTCACAATTTTCAGAATATTAAAAAAAAACTTAAATCTAAATTAGGAAAGTCTTTTTCCTAATAGGCAACGGGTTTCCTAAATTGGATATATTCTGTTCATGACTATCTGGATACGCTCCACCGGTTTAGTGAAAAGCAAAAATTTAGTCAATTTGATCTATCACAATTTAGATCCAATTTGCTATTTTCGATAAGTTGATTTTGGGTTTGGGATTCATAATTTTCGAAATTTGCACGAAGCGGGTATTCATGATTTGCTCTTGATTGTTATCTTGCTATTGATTGCAATTTTGATTGTACTTGATTGATATCTTATCCTGATCGAGTTCCGTGTTAAAATTCCTAAAAGATTTAGTAAGATACGGTTTTCTAGAAGTCGTGTCTATTTAAAATTTTTTAGGAAGATTTGGTTTCTTAGAAAACCTTATCTCATTGGAAAATTTGGAATAAAATCGAGATAATGAAGTCATTCATGCATATCTTAATTGCTGAAAATCCATAAAAAAAAATACAACTAAATCTGCTTATGTCATCTTGCATTATCTTGTGCATATCTCACTTGTTTTATTGCATATTTGGCATATCTAATGTTATATCTTATGTTGCATATCTTTACATATCATGTTTGCGTATCATATTTTTTGAGTATCACTTATTTCGCCTTCCATTTTTTTTTTATCACATTTTCGCAAGTCGTCATTTTTTTGTGTGCATATCTCATGAATTGCCATGTCATATTTTGCATTATCTCATGTTTTTGCCATGTCGCATGTTTACGTATTGTGTATCATTAATTTTCCATGTCATATTTGCTTGTCTTTAGGCCATGTCATAATATGAGTATGCTATATTGTGTGGAAGTCATGTTTAAGTCCATCCATCGTAGGTCAGTTAACTTAATGTTTGTGTCATTTAGTTAAAATTGCATGTCCTTCAAAGTGAGGCATGAAATTTTCGCATGATATGTGGTGCTTGTATGTTTAGTCTAATTATTTGCATGCTTGCTTCATGTGATTTTCATCATGTTTTGCTTTGATATCATGTCATCTTGCATGTTTTAATTAATTACTTAAACTTTGCATATGGGGAAACATGACTTTGATTTTGTGTATCTTGCATTGCATCCCATTAATTTCATTCATGCATCGCATCTAAGAAAGCGAAAACATAACAAAAATCACCTCATTTGAGCTTAAAGTAATATCAATCAAGTTGAGTTGCTAAACCTAGGATTTTCATGAAATTAAAGGTACTAAAAGGGCATTAGCTTTAATTAGTTAATGTAATCAAGTCATTGAATCCTTAATTTCTGGTTCGTATGAATGAAATAGTTCTATCGTTATTTTATTTAAGTTTCTAACCAACCCACAAAAAATGGTTAGTGGCAACTTCGAATTCATAATCATTCTAATTAACCAAATTTACGAATTGGTAGAACTTGGAAAAGTCCGTATTAAGTTAGTCATTTCATTAACCTAATAATCCATTAGCCTGATTTTTTAGGTCAAGACAATCTTCATTCTATCTGAACATGAAGAAAGGTCTTGACTGAAAGACTTTCCGGTAATAGACAGTTATGGAGAGGAAAAACATTGAGCTTCCTCCAGTTAAGCCTAACGACCAAAGTTACACTCAATAGCTTTAAGTTTCTTTTTTTTTTCTTTTTGTGTGTGGAGAAAAGGTTTCATTCATTAAGTAGAATGAGAGTTACAAAGAAAACTTTCAATCTTAACAAGTCCAAAATAATTGCAAAACAAAGCAAATCCTCGAAAGTAAATAATAAAGCAATTTTCTAAAACTAAGAGCATACTCTCGCCCCTTAAGAACATATCTGTCATCATAAATGACTGGCGGCTGATAATCAAATTCAATGATGAACACACGCCGAGATCTCTCATGCCATATGCAACAACTTTTGTGCGCATCAAGATTCAATGTCCCCCTCACCCTTGTCGAGCAATAACGCGAACATCAAAAAATTAAAAGAATATGGGTCAAATATGTAAATCTAAACCGAAAGGGGGAGAGCGATTTAATCTTGGAGTGATAGCTTTAACTTGACTTGACTGGAAAAATGCGAAATTGTTGTTTTAGTGATATCTCCCCTGTTCGCGGATTTCCAAAATCGCGTTTGTGGATGGTACATACGTAACATCGATGGTAAATTTAAAATGTCCATGATAATGAATCAAATAGTAAATTATCGCTTATTTTATTTATTTAATTTTACAAGCGAGTGCATAAATATTTGTAATTTACTAGTGAAATCAAAGTTTTATTATTTATTAATTCAGTAGTAAATTGTCACTTATTTCAGTTTCTACAAGTAGGCGCATGACATTTTGTAGGTTGTCGATTGAAAGAACATTTCTAGTATCCACAAAACTCAATATCAGTTGCCACTTATTTTTAGATTTAACAAGTTGGCACATAACTATTTGTGAGTTACCAATGCAATGAAAATCTTACTATAACATCGTCAAACTTAATTGCAGATTACTTCCTGTTTTAAGATTTTACAAGTGAGCGTGTAATGGTTGGTAAGTTATTAACAAAATAACAATTTAGCCATCTACAAAGTCAATTGGAGGTTACTGCTAGTTTTTAGATTTTACCAGTAGACATGTCAGTAACTAACTCTTTGTTTGTTACCAATTAGATAACAGTTTCATCATCCACAAATCTCATAGCAAATGAACGCTTGTTTTTATATTTTTTACAAAAAGGCGCATAACTATTTGTATGTTATCGGTGAAATAACTATTTTACCAGCCACAAACAAAGGAGTAAATAGGGCATGATTTCTTTACCAAAAAAAAAAAAAACATAGGAGTAAATATAACAATATTAAGTCCCTAGCATTGTTGCAAAATCTAGTCAATCTACTAAACGAGTCAGTAGCAAGTCAAACGTTTGACCTCTGTTATTTAAATTTATGAACGGTGTTACATTTTTTTTATTAAATGAAAAATATTCCGCATGGGCCAAACGGATTGTGAGACACTTCCTTGTGATTCATAGATGACTCATACGCCCCATAATGCTTTCTAAATTTATATTCTAGTAATTAATAGCATGCAGAAGCACAACAAAGTTTTCACAACATCCCGCACCAGAAATCGCACGAGCTTAATTGATTTACTTATGCTTCTTTTATTTATCTTAAATGTCGGTTTACAACTTTACTATATCGTCCAAGCATAATACAAGTACAAACGTCCTGGACTATCACAAAAAGCGTGCCAATACCAAACTACCCTCCCACTTAGGGTTGATGGCCTCCTGCTTCCCCTCGTTCCCTTCATCGCCATGTCCAGGGTTCTAGGTAACACTTATTCTAACCCGTCAATTAAGAATGTTTTATCTTTGTTCAAAGTATACACGTACATGTAATAAATCAAGAATCAGGGAGCACGGTGTTGAGGTATCTTATTTGTGAGACAGTGGCTAAAAAAACAGGATATACATTAGGATATATATTAAGCAAGTACATTAAGAAAGTACATTTCGTTGAACTCTACAAAATGCGAGTCGAAGTAGATGAAACTCAATCATTCACCTTAATTCCATGCTCTCAATTAGTGGCGTGCAACTGGACCGGGTTTACCTAGAACCCGGATTGGACCACCCTGAAAAACAGAGCTGGGAATCAGTTCCTATTCAAACCGGTCTGGAAACCGATTCCAATTTTTGACAACCGGTTGAAACTAATTCGGTTCCCGGTTCTAGTTGAAGACACACCTAGACCGGTTTTAGAACCGGTTTTTAGATACTGTTTAAAAAAAGAAACCTAAGTCTTTGCTTGCTAGTATCCTTGCCTCACGGTTACCTTCTCTGTTTCGTGTCTCCCATCTCATCATGCTCTCTCTCTCTCTCTCTCTCTCTCTCTCTCTCTCTCTCTCTCTCTCTCTCTCTCTCTCTCTCTCTTATTGTCGCCATGATCGGCTTGCCTCTCGTTATCGCCATCATCTTTTACTTTGGATCATTTCATCGATACTCATAGTATTTTGATGGAAAAAATGAAATTAGAAAAAGAAACAAAAGGAAAATAGGTTCTCGGGTAGACTCTGGAACCGGATCGAAAAATAAGGTCGGTTCCAAAACAGGTTCTAGGATAAACAGTGTATGGTCTCGATTTCAAAAATTTAGGATCGGTTATAACAGGGTCAGGTTTAGGGTCTAGATCTGAACTTTACCCATTCAGCCGATGCTCACCTCTACTCTCAATTATTTATATATTTTTCTAAATTAATGGATAAAAAAGGGATCATGAACTGGACTTGCCTCACTCGCATCGCGATATGTGTGTATATATATTTGGGGTCTAAACATTGCGAATTCAGTAACCACGATTTGAAGCTGTAACGTTCGAACCGTCCCCTCAGCACGCGAATATCGCATGGGCAGCACCTGATGATTACGTGGATAATGCTCTAATAAACGTATGGTCAGGTATCTACCAGAATCTCGTACATGATGAATAATATCCAAAGTTCGGAGGACCTAATAGCAATTTTCAGTGGCTAGAGAGACATGGGTTTTGAGAAGGTGGTGAGTGAGGCATAAATTTTAAAGAAAAGATCGTCTCTTTGACGCTAAAAGGATAGCATCTAGAGACCTTTGCTACTCAGTCCGCCAGAATTTGGTTACTCAGTTGACCCTTAGCAATACGTTTGGCTACGGTAATAGCTACTGCATTTCAAAGCCGGTTACATGTCGTCTTCACTTATGGTTCAATTCCTTTTTCCTAGTTTGTTTAACTCAACCAAATTCACTGATCTGAACTTATGGTTAGATCCCTCTTGAGGAAAATTTAGAAACGGGTTGCCTTAATTTTGGCCGCGACATCAAGTGTGAACTTAAATGGATATGTCGCCTTACCATCCATAGGAATTTACCCAAGGGATAAGAGCAAAACAAGAAATTCTTCTTGCTGTCAAGCCAAAGGGTCAAATAAGTTAGGAATCAAACAAGTCTGAATTTTTATTCATCATAGCATGCTCATATAGGTGAGCATGGAACAACCCTCCAAGCACAAGTAAACCATCAAATAGAAAATAGACTAAATATTAAATACAATGATACTACTCAAATATTAAAGACATAGAAACTAGAAAACACATTAAACACATAGAGACTTGAACTTTGACTCTTGAGAACTACAACTCACTTAAGACTCTTAAAAACATAGACTCATATTCGTTCACCATCTTGGGCAGCTGAATAGACACCTTGAAAGATCAACAAACATTAAAGAAAATCATTTGGAGCAGCTCCCGATAGTCGATTGGTTGTCTTGAAATTGACAATAAACTTGTAAATTGACAATTTGTCTACCGAAATCGGTAACTCTCTTGATGTAACTCTCTTGCTGAATTTATTGACTTCCGACGAATGCCTTGGCATCAACATGAGTGTCTGAATAGCACTTTATCCCAGAATCGGTAATAAGCAAACCTCCATGATTGGATAAACACTAACGGACCACAAAATGCCCAGAAGCCAACAACGAATCCAAGCGGTATGCCCAGGTAAAACCACTTCTTCTCGCTCTCATCACTGCCGCCATCATCACTAGCTTCAGCCGTCCCATTCGTGGTAATTGAGCAACTTTTGTTGAGCTGAAACCCACATAGTCCATGGTTTCCTTCAAAAGAACTTTTGGAAAACGTGAGAAACTGTCCACTGGTTGGGATGATTCCCTCAAGTTGATTGTTTGATAGATTCAAGAACGAAAGGAAATGCAGATTTGCAAGCTGAGTCGGTATGGTTCTATTGAGGCGGTTCCATGACAGGTCCAATGACTCAAGCTGATGCAGATTCCCCAAAATTGGAGGAATTGAATCCGAGATGGCATTATGCGATAGGTTGAGGAAATAAAGTGCTCTGAGATCTCCAAGTGTGATTGGTATTAGACCCTCAAATCTATTGCACGAGAAGTCGATCGACGTGAAAACAGTTAAGATCTTGACAAGTTCTACATCCCGACCTTTCACGGTTGCACTCATTGTAATTTGATAATGGATCTCACGACCTGGGGAAAAATCGTAATACAGACTATTGAAGTCTCCATTGGCCTTCATACCCTCCCAAGATGCGAGGAGACTCGCAGGCAGCGTGCTGCCGAAATTGTTTGAAGATAGGTCGATGATTTGAAGCATCTGCCAGGCGCTGGGACTATGTAGACATCCAATTTCCCCGTGCAATTTGTTGAATCGTAAAACAAGGACACGGAGACTTGAAATAGCCTTGAAATGGCATGGAAATGTCCCGTCTATTTGATTGTCCCCAATGTTCACAAGCTCCAACTTCATGCAATTTGCCAACCACAACGGAATCTGCCCCTGCAACAAATTCTCACTGATATCCAACATCGTCAAATCGGAAGGTGCTGTGATGTTTTGCGGAATATGGCCACTCAACTGGTTATTTCTCAAATTCAATACGGACAACATCATTAAACAATCAGGAATGGTTCCGTTTAAATGGTTATGTGATAAGTCAAGCACAACAAGAGAGTCGGCTCGGCAAATTGACTTCGGGATGGACCCATGGAAATTATTCTTTGAGAAATCCAAGTACATAGCACCTGTCGGCAAGGGTAGCATTTTCCCTCTAAGCATGTTTGAATGGAGGTCGACCACACCCAGAGTAGAAGTAAGATTGTGCAGAGGTGTTTCGAACTCATCAAAGAAATTGGAGGAAAGATTGAGAGACCGAAGAGATTCTAGTGTCCATATCCATCGCGGTATCTCCCCTTGAATATAATTGTGGGAGAGGTCGAGGGTGACCAGATTGGATTGGTTAGCCAAAAACTGTGGCAATGTCCGCAACTGGCAGGAAGCCAAATGTAACTCAATGAAATCAGGGAAAGGGGATGCAGCTGCTGAAGCAAATGCCAAAGAGCTAATGGACAAGCCATTATGCGACAGATAAAGCCGAGTTAGATTTCTCAATCCCTGAAGCGCATCGATATTCATCGTTCCACTGAAATTATTAGAAGAAAGTGAGAGGTACTCAAGCCCTCGCAGTTTGAATATGGATGCTGGTATTGACCCTTGTAACAGATTGCTACCCAAATTAAGCACACTCAGTTGATACGAAGAGACATTCTGATGTATGATAAGTTGACCAGAAAATCTATTGTTTGCAAGCAGTATCGTATTAAGTCGGGGAAGTGTAAACAGAGCTGGGGGAATGTTGCCTTCCAATGCGTTCCCTTCCAGGTTCAGAAATTCAAGATTCAGAAGGTGTTCCCAGCCACCGGAGATGATCTGACCCGTTAAAGCATTATTAGATAACCATATCTGGGTCAGATTTCTGGATGCACCAAATGACGGAACTGAACCCGTAAGATTATTAAAAGACAAGTCCAAGTAAGTCAGCTTTGACAGGTTCTCCATTGATGTCGGAATCCATCCACTCAATCCACACCTAGACAGATCTAATCTCGACAATTTTCTGAGATTGCCGACTGAATCTGGAAGCCTCCCCGTAATAATCGTTTCCTTCAGTAACAGAGACTCAAGAGAACTATTCTCCGGAAAATTAGGCAAAGAAACCTGAAGAAATTCGTTGAATGATAGGACAAGGGTCTGAAGCGTTTGTACCTGAAAGACTTTTTGAGGAAATTCTCCCTGCAGGCCACAATTCCATAGGCTCAGTTTTTTCAAGCTGGAAAAATTCGCCAAGAAGCTAGGCACTGTGGTGGACAAGTCGTTGGCACCAAGTCGAATGACGGACAGATTAGCAAGACTCACGAGAGAAACGTCGATGGGACCAGATAGAGAACAGTAATACATGCTCAACACCTCGAGCTTCGGCACGGAAGATGACAACGCGTTGCACCATTCACTTCCCTCAGCAGACACATTGACCATGTCAAGGTAGAGCTCTCTCAACTCCCCCAAATCCCCGATCAGTGACCTCAAATAAGGCTTCTCAAGTTTCAGCAAGCCTGGTTCAGAGTCATAAGGACCGGAGAGATCAAGAATACGTAGCTTCGTCAAGCGCGATAGCTCTGCCGGAATCTTCCCGGCAAATCCGGCGTTGGACAAGTTGAGATATACCAAGCGGCTGAGATTCCCGAGGCCTGACGGAATCACCGAGGAGTTGAAGTTGTTGAAAGCCAAATTTAGGCTCCGAAGGAACCCGAACCTGAAGAGACTCGACCAACTGTTGATTCTGCCAGAGATCCCCTCATCGCTCAAATCGAGACCCACAACCAGGCCGTCCTCGCATGTCACGCCGCTCCATGAACTGGCGCTGTGGTCCCATTGTACTAGCTTGGAAGACTGGGAGGCATTGAAGACGAGGCTGCTTCTCAGCTCGAGCAAGAGCGATATCTGGTCGACGCCGAGACACTGGGCCGAAGCTGAAGCCCCAGCAACCTCGGAGAAGATGGAGATGGTGGATATAGCAAGAAGAAGCCATGAGACGATCGAACCATTCATCGGAAGAAGGTGGAAGAAGAGCGCGGAAAGAAGGAGCAGGGAAGAGGGAGTCAACCGAAGCGAAGTCGACACATGGGAGTGGAGGAGTCGTCCAACGGAAGTGCAATTATTCTTCCTAGAGGGAAGATGAACATGAACTTTCCGGAAGGATTATGATTGGTTGAGGCCATGACCCTTATCACATCAGATCATTGATTTTTGGGTCCCCATGCACGACTATCTTAAGTTGACTTGACTTGGGAATGCAAATTCATCAAATCACTTGGTTGAGGCCGAGGTGGCTTTCAATGGTTCTTGACTGTCGAAGCAAATTTTTGGATGATCTTGCTAAGGATGCTACGTTCAATCTTGGCTTGAGTCCTCAACCTAGTAATTTGGGCAAGTGGCCAGTAGATATGTCAAACGCGTGGGTCGAGAAGGAAAAGGCCGAATCCAAAATGAATTATTTAACTTATTTTGATAAATCAAATCTAACGACTTTACTCGGTCCATACCCTATCTAATCCATATTATTCAAACGATTCTATATTTAATCAAATTTGCAAAAATTTATTTCTTATATGTTGACACTTAAATTTTGATTTTTCCTTAAATCATTTGTTTTACATAAAAAATGAGAATTAATTTTAGTTCTCGCAAAAAAATAATTAATTAGTTTTCAAATATAGCATATTTAATTTTTTTATTCATGCATTGCATTTGTATTAATTTGGACCGGCGACAGAATTTGGGCATAAATTGACACGCGGAGGACCGGAGCCCACATAACATAATTCGGCCATCCTAAGGGAGCAAGTGCCAAAAATCACACGGCCTTGAGGCCTAATTTGAGCTTAATTTAGCCCATTAAATTTTAATTACAAAAAAGGCTTTTTTTAATTGAAGTTTATTAATCGAAATAAGGGCAAGCTGCCTGCGTTATCTAGAGTTTGATGTAGGTTTTCACTGTATAAAGGGGCGGCAAAAAAGTCAATACCCGGCACAACTGGGGGAGAAAAGAGGAGCCCAGACGAAGGTGTCTTCCATGGAGTCCTCCACTGTTGCGATATTGGCAGTCACATAACGCCAAAAGAGGGACTCCTTGAGGGCGGTCACGCTTTCATAGAAAGAGGGGACGCGACATATTTTGCAAGGCCACATAGAAAGAGGCGCAGAATAGAGAAAAAGGACGAAAAAGGAATCCTTCATCACGTTATGACCAGCAGGTCCGCGGTTTCTTTGGCTTCAAGTGTAGACTAGAACTCCGGCACGTCCATCATAACACCTGCCATACCAAGTTCTGCTTTGCCCCTACTGATCAACCGTTTTCGTCGACGTTGTCCCAGGAAGTAGCCAAGCACTTCAAGTCATCACCGAGACGAATAGCCCCCTCGACGCTCCAAGCTGACTTATCATTTTATTCGCTAGATCAATGAAGCGTCTGTCTAATTCTCAGGTGTTTTTGAATATTTTATCGATTGCTGGTCACAATCCAAAAGTCCAAGGGGGTGGATCCCAGCGCAAAAGTCCAAGCCGTGTTCAAGATGAAGACTCGTTCTTATTAAAGCCGTGGGGCCCAAGAGGTGCCCTTTGTCTTTTTATTATCTTGCCAATCAAAGTCAAGTGTGTGCAGTAAGGGAAAGCCCAAAGCTCGTGAATCAAGCATTGAAGAACAACAAAACTGAAAGGAGCCAATTGTCAAAGCAATATGCCTCGAAGTCCAGCGTGAGGCGTGGATTTGTTTTCTTTTGAATTTTTTTTTTCAGGTGTAGAAAGACCGCCCAACGATACCAGCGAAACAAAATTAATCCATATTTGCGTCTCAAACGTCCTCGGCGTCCTCACAAAGAGCTCAGCACTGGTTAATGCTTCTAGACGCCTGTTGGCTCACCTGCACGACCGGACCGGTTTTGCCGCCAAGCCATCTCCATTGCGGTCAAGGCTTGATAAACAGTGAGGAACTTTCAAGGCCACTAGATCCGGTCAAAAGCTGAGGATTAGCAGAGCTCGTTATTGGTCAAAGCGGAAAGATCAAAGAAGATTTTGCTGGGTTTGTTCATTGTACCTTCCTCAAAGACGTTGCAACAACCGCAACACATCATCATCGCAAGCCCATTGAATCCCACCGGTCGTGCATCCACAACAGCCGAGCCATCCGTGATCCGAAGATTGCGTCTTCAAAATTTGGATGACATTCGAATTAGGTAACAGATTTTATCTTTAGAGTATTTTGAGATATTCTTTACTTAATTTGGATTGTTTGAATCTTGAGTATATCTTGTGGATAATGTGCATATCTTAAATAAGCCTCTTGGATATTGAAGGAAAACTTATTCTCAAGAAATCGAAGCGGAAAAACATGTCAAAGGATAGTTGAAACACCGATCGAAGAACGTTACGGAATTCGGAGCGCACCTTATTGTTCATGCACTAAATGACGCCTTTGCAATCTTCGGGATGGATCTAGCAACACCATTGTTACGCCCAAAATAATGCGGTTATCGCAGTAAAGATGGGGTGTCGAATCCACAGGGAGAAGGTCAGAAAAGGTCACCAAAAGAAACACTTGAGTGACGATTAGGAGGAAATATGTTCACTGTAGGGAAGGCTAAATCAATAATAAAAGCGACAAAGCGGCAGGAATCCCTTGTTTACTTCGTTCTTCCTTTTGGTTTGATTCACCTTATAACTCAATCGCATATTTCACATCCCAAATATACGATCGGCAAATATGTCATGAAAATCGTAGAAACCTCTATTGTATTTGTTGAAACAATTCTTCACCTTGAAACACTCGATTTCTTATAAATTATCCAAGATCGACTGTATACCAACGGCAATATAGCAGTCGAAGACCAATCTATAAAATAACACAAAAACAGTTATTCATCACAAATCACATGGGAAAAGCATAACTAAACCTATATGAATAGCGTGACAAATAAACAAGATATCTTGAGAAATTGCTTCAATCAAATGTATGAACCTTGAAACGCTATAATGAATCAAACCAAAGGATTCGCTAGGTAAACAGGTTCATCCCTAGCTTTGTCAAAGGAAAATTAGAAATCCATAAAACGAAGAACAACTCTCACAAAGTCCGAGGGTTCTATGGGTTCTCCTCCCCGTTTAAGAAAAACAAGAACCTCCTTATATAAGAAAAACTCTCCCCACTTTCTCCGTAGAAAATCTCTCTAAATCTGGAAAGTTATATCAATCCCCCTAATGGCAAGGGAATATTTTCAGCATAAATATTTTCTTTATTAACGCCGCAGATCTCGCCGGTTGTTGTTGAGATTACCTTTCTCAGTCCAATCTCCTCTCCTCGATCTTCATACTCTCGGTTTATTATCTTGATGACCTAAAAATTGGCAAAATATTCAAATCACTTCAATATATCAATTGTAATTAATTTAAAGGATTAAAACAATTTAACATCAAATTAATTACAATTATATGCCAATAATAAGGTCTGAAATGTCATTATTATACCCTTATCAACCATGTTGGAGGAGAATTCGTCAAGAGAAATGATGAGTTGAGAGAACATCGTAAATACTTGTTTGGAGAGAACTAACTTCGTATTATAGAAGATGACGTTTCCTTTTATTAAAAGGGAACTCCTTTCTCCATGGGCTGCACAAAGAATATGGGCTTGGCTCACATGGGCGGCCTGTAACCATTAAATAATCCAACATCTCACACTAGCCCATAATGGGTTAAACCATAACTCTCTCGCCTCGTTGCAAAGTTCATATTGACATGTAATCCGTACGACCAATACACTTTGAGAGCTTGTTGCCATACATTTGTTAAGAGTATATAACAGCTCAAAATAGGCATGACTACTTAGAGTACATCTAGTATGCTGCATCCTAGATCGATCATTCCCATTTACATCTTTCTTGATCTCTTTAAACATATGTTGTATTCACAATTATGATTAAGTTCAAAATAATCATAATTGACCGGTGAGAGAATACCAACTATAATGTGAGTCAAAGATATATCGATTTTCCCCTTCCCTTAAAAATCTCTCGATTTCAGTTCAACTTGCTTTTCTAAAGATATCCCATTAGATCGAATCATCCATGATCATTGGCAACACTCTAAAATAGCAAATACAAAAAAAAAAACCTTAAGAATAAGTAAGAGTTGTGAGGACACTAATTGAGGAACTCTTATTCTCAAGAGTCTCACACAGCTTCAAAAAGTTGAGATCAAAATTTTTGCCAACTTTTATTAATTAAATAAAGCATACGTAGTATGAAATAAGTATTACAATATTCTCTCCTTTCCTATGGAGCGTATGTTTTTACAAATAATACCGTACATATAATAGCTTAGACATACGCAATGTCTAACTTGAGTTCATAAATCTACTTTTTTTTTTAATAAAAAATTCTTAGAACTCACATCTGGCATTTAAGACAAGTAAGGTAAAATGCGTGGGTTAATTCACTTGTGGACATAATAAATATTATGACCTCATCTTAACATCTAATTAAGGCGGCATTAGTATTTTAAGATTGAGCTCTCAACTATCACCTAGATAATAAGCTTAAAATTGCCTTATCTCTATTCATCACACATTAAATAAAGGCGATTATTCGTGCGAGTGGACTAATTTCTCATTTATCCGACATACATTCTCAATATAATGCACCAAGGATTAACATGCATAAATATCAAATACACTTATGGACATCGATATTGATAAATAACATCATCAACTGTGAACATTTAGGGGGAAAAAATATTCAGTACAACAACCTCTACATAGTCATAGAGTCTTTACATAAATAAAAAGAAAACATCTCTAGGAATTGGCTTCATCATAGGATTTGCTAACATTCTATGCTTCGATATATACTATACGTTCACATCCTTTCGTACTACCATATCCTTGACATAGTTTTACTTAATGTCTATATGTTTGGTCTTATAGTTGAAGTTAGGATCCTTAGTGCTTAACTATCACAATAAACCAATATAGGATTTGTAGCATCTCTAGCAACACCCAAATGATCCAAACATCTTCTAAGCTAAACATCCTCTTGTGATGCCACTGATAATGCTATGAACATGGCTTCCATTGTAGACAAGGCCATATACTGTTGTTTCTTATTGCTCCACAATATAGTGCCATTATTCAGTAAAAATACATTTCCAGAAGTGGATTTCCTCTCATCCAAATCTCCTCCCCGATCACTATTAGTATCAATATAGCCCTTAAAGTGTAGATCACTTTCTTAATAAGTCAGTGAGTAATTGGTAGTTGCTTTCAAATACCTTAAGATTCTCTTAAAGGCAATCTAATATGCTGGACCTGAGTTGTATTGATATCTACTAACCAGTTTAACTGTATAACAAATATTAGGTCTAGTACACATCACAGTATACATCAGACTTCCAACAGCACTTGCATATGGAACATTTTTCATTTGCTCTTGTTAATGTGGAGTTTTAGGTCACATTCTGTGACTCAATCCTTCACCTTTTGCAATAGGACTATCAAAGGGTTTACAATCTTACATATGAAATCGCTTAAAGACTTTATTTATATAGGTCTCTTGAGAAAGAGATAACAATCTTTTAGAATGGTCTCTTGAAATCTTAACTCCAAAAATGTATGCAGCTTCACCCATATCCTTCATTTCAAAATTGGAAGACAGCAAACTTTTGACTATATTGACAAACTCCTTATTGCTTTTGACAATTAGTATATCGTCAACATATAACGACATGATCACCAATTGATCTTTGGATCTCTCGATATATTACATAAATATGAAAGCGTAAATATTGCAATATATCAAAGTTATATGCCATTATGGTATTATGAAAGCGTATATTCCATTGCCTCGAAGACTGCTTAAGGCCATCTATCAATTTCAAAAGTTGTGATACTTTTTATTCTTGGCCCTTGATAACGAACCCAATCAATTGCTACATATAAATTTATTCTTCTAATTCTCTATTGTAAAAAGTAGTTTTTACACCCATTTGATGTAGTTCAAGTTCCAAACTTGCTACTATAGCCAATATAAGGCGAACTGAAATAAATCTAACCATAGGCAAAAAAGTTTCCTTATAATCAATTCCTTCCTATTAGTTGTACCCTTTTGTAACAAGGTGAGCCTTATACCTCTCCATTGAGCTATCGAATTTTTGCTTTATTTTGAGAACCCACTTGTTCCCAATAGCCTTATGTCTTTTTGGAAGATCAACCATTTCCTAAACTTGGTTTGATTCCATTGACTTTCTTTTCTCTATCATTGCATCCATCCATTTTTCCTTCTCAGGATGAGATAGAGCCTCATTTACATATCTTGGCTCATCCTCTTCTTGTGGGACACTTATGAGAGCTTCTGCTTTGATGTTAAAATGTCGTCGAAGAATGCTTTTATGATATGATTGCCGTGGAGAAGATTGTGCTCTTGGTCTTCATTCTCCATCATGATCCCACTCAGATTAGATAATGATGGTGTCTCATCAAGTGATTGCAATTGAGACTGGTCCAAAGCTAATTCCCCATTTCTCACATTACTTTCACATGGAAGAGATATACCCTAACCATGTCGTTATCACTTTCCATAGTTTCATATAGAGAATAGTTTTCACCTATCTCTCCCTTTCTTGGAAATTCATTCTCTAAGAATATTACATCTCGTGATCCAAATTTAGTCACGCTCCCACTATCTTGCTCACCTATAAATATATACCTTTCGAATATTCTAAGTATCTTATGAAGATACTCTTTTTGCCTCTTGGAACTAATTTTTCATACTTATGAGAAGACTTGTTTGTATAGGCAGCACATCCCTAAGGTTTAAGAGAACTTAAATCAAGCTTTCGACTTGTCCATAATTCATATGGAGTGGAAGTTATTGATTTGGAAGACACGTGGTTAAGTACATAGGTAGCAGTCAACAAAGCATCACCCCCAAAAGGCGATTAATAAATTAGCTTACGCCATCATGGACCTAATCATTTCAAGTAAGGTTCTATTTCTCCTTTCAACTACTTCATTTTGTTGAGGAGTATATAGAATAGATAGTTGTCTATCTATCCCTTTTCATCACACATATCTTTGTACTAATTAGACAGATACTCTCGGCTTCGATCGGATCTCAATGCTTTTACTTTTTTGTCTAACCAATTTTTCACTAAGGTCATAAATTTCTTGAAGCAACTCAATACTTTTGATTTATGAGAAATCGAAAAGATATGTCCAAATCGAGTATAATTGTTAATGAATGTGATGAAATAAATAGCACCGTGCCTTGCTCTTATAATTATTGGACCACATATATTAGTATGGATTTGTTGTAAAGGAAACTCAGCTCTTGTACTCTTTCTAAATGGTTTGTACGTTTTCCTTACTAGGCAATGCTCACAAATAAGCTCACCGGCCGTGCAAACACCTCGGTTATAAAAAAAAAGGGGGGGGGGAATAATTGACATTAACATTATCATGGTTAACATCTAGTAGAATGAAACCATCAAGGAAATAACCACACCCATAATAACTTGTTCCTAGAGACAAGTCTATACCATAGTTATGAAAGTTAACATTAAAACCAAACTTGACTAATACTAAAATAGACACCAAATTTCAACGAATCTCAAGAGCGTAACATACATCGTGTAGGAACAAAGTGCGTCTCCACGCATATTTAATCGATAGATGCTTTTCCCTTTTACTTCTACTTTGGAATTGTTCTCAATAAAGACCACTTCGCTCCATGTGGAATCTGTCGAAACTCTACGAAGGCTCCTTTATCCTTCACTACATGGTCGATGGCTCCCAAGTCTTCAGTCCATAAAGGATTAGATTTAGTGAAGAACACCGAGCTCGGTACATAAGCAGAACTCATAAGGGTACTAAGGATATCTACTTTTTTGGGCTCAGTACAATTGTGAGCATAATGACCCTTCTTGCCACAGTTACAGCATTTCACTCTTAAAATGTTCTTCTTGAAGGGACACTTTCCCTTTCCCTATTGATTGGTCCTTGGTTTCTTTCTTGAGGAGCTCGCTTCCTTGCTATTCCACTTCTTGAATCCACTAGGACGTTATGCTTGGAGCTCGAAGCTCTGAACAAGCTAACACCAGCAAAATAGATGTCAGTTGCAGCTTCGTCGCTAAAAGGTGGTCTTCCTCCAGCTTGAGGTGGTATAATGCATCCTCAAATGTCTTGATGTTCTCATTGTCAGACAATTGGTTTTTTATGTGTTCCCAACTTTAGGGCAAGGAACGAATAACCGTCTGTACTTGCTGCTCATCAATTAGTACATGGCTAGCATGTTTCAACTCATTGATCTTATTGCCCATACACCTTAGATGTTGCTTCACGTTCTGACCATGAGGCATTTAGTATGAGTCAAAGTGGATAGTGAGTTGTCTCGGCTCGGGAACCGACGTTTGACCAAATTTGACCTTTAGAGCATCCCACATATCCTTGGCATTCTCAAAGCATCCAAACTCACACATGATGTCATTCTCCATGCTACTTAGCAACGTGATGCGAGCAAGTGAGTTCTTTCTTTTCCAGGTAGCAAATGCCTCTTTATCTCTTCTATGTTGGGCAATGGTCCCATCCTCAGGCTCTTTCATAACTTGGTCAAGAAATTCAATGTTAACAAGGTCATGCAATCAAGAATCAACAACAGTGCTCTGATACCAATAAAGGAAAACTTATTCCTAAGAATTCGCAACGGAAGCCACATGCCAAGGATAGTTGAAACACCGATCGAAGAATATGTCACAGAATTCAGAGTGTATCTAATTGTTCACGGACTAAATGTCGCCTTTGCAATCTTCGGGACGGATCCAGCAAAACTATGTTGGAAGAGCATTCGTTGAGAGAAATGTTGAGTTGAGAGAATCTTGTATATACTTCTTTGGGGAGAACTAACTTCATATTATGGTAGACAACATTTCCTTTTATTAAAAGGGAACTCCCTTCTCTACAGGCAGTACAAAGGATATGGGCTTGGTCTACATAGGTAGCCCGTAATCATTAAATAACCCAATAGATATATTTTGTGGATTTTAGATATATCTCACAGTTTCGTTTTCTCATGTATCTAAATTCCAATCATTATCTCGAAAAAGATTGCTCATACCTTTTGGGATATTCATATTAGTTCGAATCCAAATTTGAATTATCTTAGAAATCCCGAGCATGTTATAAACCTTAATGATAAGATTGCCTTGAACTAAAGATATCTTTTTTCTAATTAAAAAATTATCTAAATATATTTTTCAAAAATTCCTAGGACATAATTTCCTGATTGAAAGAATGTGAACGATGACGGATAGGGCAAGGTTATCTATCAATTTCGATCACCCATATATTTTCTCGAGAAATTAAGATTTGGTGGTTGGTTTATCTTATTTGATAATGTTTGATTGTTTGGTAGTTGTTTGCTTTTCTTGTTTGAATCATATTATCATCCTTGCTTATTTGCATAATTACTTTTATAATATAGTTTGCAAATTTATAAACAAATATGCCCATAATATATGTTCCCCTGTGCCTTGTCCCTTCGAAAAATAAAGTATATTTCCCTAGCCATGATCTCATAGAATGGGATTATAATTTGTATAGAATTTTGTGGTCCGCCCTTTGTATTAAGTGATGATGTTATTCTATACCATAAGTTGCTTACTGACTCTAATCCAAGAGTATATTGCGAATAAAATTTCCTCAGATCCTAATCTTTGGGCACGAGCGAATTAATCAAAAAACTCAAAATCAAAGGTATATTATGGGCATTTTTTTTATTTTTATTTTTTGTTTAAGCTTTGCATTTTGTCTTTCGTTTAATCAAATAAAATATCTCAAAAAATAACTTTCATTTTTATGTAGTTAACCCTGTCAGAAGTTTATTTTTATGTCATAAATATCATCTAATATGAGTTAAGACTTTGAGAAATTAATTCTCCCGTTAATTTATTTGGGTTTCTAATCAATCTACCATAAATGATTACTGGCAGCTCCGAATTGAAGTAAATTTGCATGAAATAAACCTAAGTTGCGATTCGGTAGGACTTGGGAAGGTTCGAATTAGGTTAGCTAATTTGATTAACTTGATAATCCATTAGCCTTGAATTTTAGGTTGTAACATTATACATTTTTGAAAAATATATAATCTTAAAACATTGTGGACAATTTTTATTTTTTAAAAAAGTTGACTTTTTTTATTTTGATTTTTATCTTCTAAGACTAGTAAGAACTTGGTGGTACTACTGAGGCCAGGACACATTCCCATGCCCAAGATGCCAAGCCTGGTAATATTGAGGCCGAGCACCAAGTCCTTAGCACCCGTTTTTTTCTTTTCTCTTCCTTCTTCCTCCTTCCTCCACTGCTCACTAGGCCTTGGCGATGGTTAATGCCTGCAGTAGTCACCAAACCTTGGCGATCGCATGCAGCCCGCAACCAGCTACAAATGGGGCCAATCCCAGCAAGCCTGTGTTGGTGAGGATCTTCGCGAGCCTCAAGTGAGGATATGGACGAGCTTGAGCTTCAGAGTTTTTTAAAATATTCAAAAAAATCTATTTATGACTCACTTAAGATAATTATCTTAGCTAATCCATTTATGAATCATTTAAAATTCATTTATGACATGTTAAATTTCTAAGTAACCCAGTTAGATCCACTTAAGCTTGTTTTTAAAATTTACAACAACCTATTTATGACCCGCCTCTAGTAAATATAGGTTAAAATATGGGTTCTAGACTCATTTTGCCACCTCTAGTGGCTAAATACCACTTGTAACAAATGTCGTGTGAGATGGATGGGGATTAAGCATGAGTACTTTGGCAGCCCTTACTATTGTTTTCACTCTATTTTGATTTTACCTTCTAAGAGGGTGAAAACCTTACATTCTATTACTACTTGTTTTAGATTTTACAGTGGAGGACTAAACTGTTTGTAAGTTATTAATGAAATAATAATTTAACCACCACAAACCTAAGAGTATATTAGCATTTGTTTATAGAATTATTTGTAAGTCAGCAACAAAATAACATTTTTACAATCCATAGAATCAATAGTAGATTATCACTTATCGTGCTATGAATTAGTTTTGAGTAGTGAATATAAAACATAATTGGTAAGGTACTAGAAAATTGACAATCGTAAGTCACTAACATTGTTGCAAGATCAAGCCAATATACATGACCACCCCTCTATAACTCCGTCACTCAATCAGAATCATAACCTCGTTGGTCCTCAACGGTGGCACCGTTCACGGTGAATTTTACCTCGCCAGAACACACTCCCCCGTCACCTTATGCCCGTCCCTCTCTAGCCACTCCCTCAGCCTCTCTGCCTTCTCCCTCGCCACCTCCTCCATCGCCACCCCGCTGAGCCTCACCACCCTGTATTTCACCCCCTCCTCCTCCCTCACTACCACCCTCTCGTCGAGCGGCCTCGACGCCTCTCCGCCCTCCCGTACTTCACCGCCTCCTCCTCCCCCCCACCGCTCTCGCCTCCCTCGGGCAGCCCTTGGGTGATCACCGGTGCCGTCACGTGATCTTCTCGCTCTTGGTGATCACCAGAGTGGTCATGGCAATCTTCTCGGGCATGGCGTTATGGGGGTCGCCCACGGCGCCGATGTAGCCAGCAAGGATGGAGTGTTGACACCTGATTTTTAATTAATATTTTCTCTTTTAAAATTCATAAAATAAAAAAAAAATCAAATTTGGGGACCTTGACCAAGCCTGGGGAACCGATTTTGACCAAAAAATGATTTTTCATATTTTCAGTATTTTTCGACATATTTATTTTGGAAAATTAATCGAAAATCCATAAAAATTCATAAAATTGAAAAATCAACTTTAGGGACCTTGGCCAAGCCTAGGGAATCAATTTTGACCAAAAAATAATTTTTCATATTTTCAGTATTTTTCGATATTTTTAATTTGACAAATTCATAAAAAAAAATAAAGAAAATTGAGAAAATTGAAAAATCAACTTTGGAGGCCTTGGCCAAGCTTAGGCAACCATTTTGAACAAAAAATAATTTTTCACATTTTTTTTGTATTTTTTATATACTTTTTAGAAATTGGGAAAATATTTAATAAATAATAGTATTTGAGGCCACAAAAATACATAAAAATAGTCAATATTTTTCTTTTAAATTCCTTTTCATGTTAACCATCGCAAATTTAAAAAAAAAAATCCAATTCGGGGTCGTGTATTTCTTAACGAGCATAATCTCGAATCGGACAAAAAAAATCAATTTGAGTCGATTGATTTTCATTTTTCACTTTTAGGAGTTGTGACATTATTCTCTAATATTTTAAATTTTCATCTTGGCCCAATTATACCTAGAATGACTCAATTTTGTAAAAGGGCTTTAATTAAATTTTGCAATATCTTCAGCGGCAGGAAATGAGCTTAAATTTGACATGAGGTAAATTTTGACTAAGCATAGGGGAGGTGTGTCGAAAATTATGAGGAGATTTGAACTTAAAGAAATATTTCTTCAGGGACTGAATTGCAAATACTTAAATCTTAAGGATTATAGTGCAAATACCTAACACTTGAGGGATTATTTTGCAAATAATAAAAAGAAGAGTTGGTAGAGAAATTAGAATAGAGAAGGGAAGATGGAGAAGGGTAGATGGAGAAGAGAAGATGGAGAAGAATAGATAGAGAAAATAAGATGAGAATAGAGAAGGGAAGATGGAATGAAGAAGAGTTAGTAAGATGGGAGATAGATATGGAGAAGGGAAAATGAAGATGAAGAAGATTTAGTGGAGAAATTAGAATGTGAGATAGAGATGGAGAAAGGAAGATGAAGATGAAGAAAAGTTAGTGGAGAAATTAGAATGGGAGATAGAGTTAGTAGAGAAATTAGAATGAGAGATAAATGAGTTGATTTATTTTCATTTTTCACTTTTAGGAGTTGTGACATTATTCTCTAATATTTTAAATTTTCATCTTGGCCCAATTATACCTAAAATGACTCAATTTTCAAAAGAGCTTTAATTAAATTTTGCATTATCTTCAGCGGCAGGAAATGAGCTTAAATTTGACATGAGGTAAATTTTGACTAAGCATAGGGGAGGTGTATCGAAAATTATGAGGAGATTTGGATTTAAAGAAATATTTCTCTAGGGACTAAATTGCAAATAATTAAATCTCGGGGATTATAGTGCAAATACCTAACACTTGAGGGATTATTTTGCAAATAACAAAAAGAAGAGTTAGTGGAGAAATTAGAATAGAGAAGGGAAGATTGTGACGAGAAGATGGAAAAGAGGAGATGGACAAGAGAAGATGGAGAAGAATAGATAGAGAAAATAAGATGAGAATAGAGAAGGGAAGATGGAATGAAGAAGAGTTAGTAGGATGGGAGATAGATATGAAAAAGGAAATATGAAGATGAAGAAGAGTTAGTGGAGAAATTAGAATGTGAGATAGAAATGGAGAAAGCAAGATGAAGATGAAGAAGAGTTAGTGGAGAAATTAGAATGTGAGATAGAGATGGAAAAAGGAAGATGAAGATGAAAAAAAGTTAGTGGAGAAATAAAAATGGGAGATAAAGTAAGTGGAGAAATTAAAATGAGAGATAAATGAGTTGCCTATGAAAGGAAGAAGAAGAGAGTTGAGAGGGAGAATTTTTTGGAGAGAAAATTTTGGATGTTTAAGAGGGTTTTGGGAGATTGAAGAAAAATTTGAAAGAAAGAAAATACCAAAAAGAGAGAGAATTTTGAAGATGATGGGAGTTTAAAGCTATGGGTTATCATCACCAATTCCTTCATCGATCAACATAAATCAAGAGTTTATCCTTTTCAACGAGCAAGCAAATTCGAACTAAGTGTTTTTATTTATTCATATATTTGTGGTTTTAGTTAAGGGTGAGCGATTCCAGGTTCCGTACAGGTTCTACCTGGAACCTGGAACCTACCCATCTATACAGGTTCCTCATTTTGTGGAACCTGGAACCTACCCTGCATATCTTGGAACCTAGAACCTACCCTGTCACAGGTTTCAAGGTCGGTTCCAGGTTCCACCCAGGTTCCACGTGTATTATTAGTTGAACGATTACAATGAACAATCACATTTAATAACTATCACCAACTGTTAAAATTCACTAACCACAACTCATATTTAGAGACGAAAAAATATGAAACATTGATAAAGTAAAAGTCGTAATGATAAAGTGATTCTATATTACACACTCAGCATTGGATATTATGGAATACCGCAGGATGACGTAAATATATATACCAAGAAAAAATATAAAAATTTGATCTAGGTTCCGGTTCCAGGTTCCATCTACCTAGAACCTGGAACCTACCTGTCAGAACAGGTTCCCTAATTTTTGGAACCTGGAACCTACCCTCCGTACTTTGGAACTGGAACTGACCGGTTCCATTGATCCGGTTCTTCAGGTTCCAGGTTCTACCCTGGAACCATGCTTACCCCTAGTTTTAGTCGCAAATGAGCACAAATTTTTCCACTTCTCCCATTTCCAATATTTTTTATGTCAGCTAAAAAGGAAGACCCCACATCAATGGTAAATTCTATGGAGGTGCAAAGTTGGCCCAGACAAGTTCTAAAGTGTCCACCAAATTCTCAGTTGATTTGTCGAAGGATTTTGGCTCGAATTGTCGAATCAATTCCTTGTATTTAATTTTTGCATCCTCAAATCCCAGAATGGAAAGGGCAAATCTCATCCACTGGAGGTCTTTATTTACTGCAATTTAAATTTTTGCAATTTAAATTCTGCACCGTTAAATCCCAAAAGGAAGAGCCAAGCCAATACGAGGCCGCCTATTGGAGGTTTTACTTACCGTCATTTAAATTACTGCAATTTAAATACCTGCACATTAAACCCCAAAGGGAAGAGCCAAGCCAATGCTAGGCCGCTCATTGGAGGTTTTTACTTATTGCAATTTAAATACCTGCACCTTAAACCTCAAAGGGAAGAGCCAAGCCTATGCTAGGCCACCCATTGGAGGTTTTTACTTATTGTCATTTAAATTCTGCAATTTAAATTTCTGCACCGTTAAATCCCAAAAGGAAGAGTCAAGCCAATGCTAGGCCGCCTATTGGAGGTTTTACTTACCGTCATTTAAATTACTGCAATTTAATTCCTACACCATTAAACCCCAAAGGAAAGAGCCAAGCCAGTGCTAGGCCGCCCATTGGAGGTCTTTATTTATAGCAATTTAATTCCTGTACTATTAAACCCCAAAAGGGAGGGCCAAGCCAAGGCTGGGCCAACCAATGGAGGTCTTTATTTACTGTCAGTTACTTCTTGTAATTTAATTTTTGAATCACCAGATCCCAAAATGAGTAGGTCACAGCATTGCATAGAAGTCGTTAACTCACTCCCTCTTTCCGCTTCAGGGAAACATTTAATATTTTGAAAATATAAAAAATACCATCCATGCATCCCATTTAAAAAGTGAAAACACAAAAAAAGAGAACACTCCACTAGAACCTTAGGAATAAACTAAGCCTGAGTCGTCAAATTAGGATATCCATGAAATTAAGGTACCGAAAGGGCATTAGTTTTAATTAACTAGTGTAACCAAGTCCCCGAACTCATAATCTCTAGTTCGTAGAAATAATTTAGTCCTCCCGCTAATTTACTTAGGTATATAATCAACCTACCAAAAATGACTAGTGGCGACTCCAAATTTAAAAAAAAATGAACAAAAGCCAAATCTTAAAATCATTCAAACAAAAAAAAACCCTAAAGTCGCGATTCGGTAGGGCTTGGGAGAGTCCATGTTAGGTTAGTTAATCTGATTAACCTGATAATCCATTCACTCGAAACTTATTTTTCGAGTCGCGACAGCTTGGCGACTCCGCTGGGGACTTGTTCTTAATTTTAGAAAAAATTTAAGAACCTAGTGGACTTATGCCTGAAAAATTTCATGAAAATTTATTTGATTTGGCAATTGCTTGGAACTCATTCTTTAGGGATTAAATGGTCTTGCTGGAAGGGAGTTATAAGGGGTGGAGTGTTTGGCTAACCCTTCGTTTTGCAGGTTTGGTGTGTGAGAATTATTATTTAATTTTTGAAATATTGAAGTAGTGTTTGCATTTAATTGTTGTGCATGTTTAATTGTTTTAGCACTACATCATACACGTCCCGTGGCTAGACCTAGGCCACTAGTTTTATGATAGTATTGTGATTTGGTTCTACCGTTCGGCGTGAGATTACGTCGAAAGTTAGTCCAGATTCAATTCCGAACCTCTTTCCAAAAATGAGTTTTAAAAGTTATGTCTCAGGCTTAGTAAGATTACCAAAGCAGTGGTTTTAATTTTTAGCTCAAGCAGCCAAAGTGGGAAGGCCCGGCTAATCCTGGTTACGTCGTGGGATCACGGCTAATCTTGATTATGTGTGCGAGATTGTCGCCTTACCGTAAGTCTTTCACTTCAATTTATCAGCCTTTAGAGTAGATAGGTTAAGATTTAAACTTATGATTCATATGCATGTCTATGTAACCTACATGGTATTTTTCACGATGAAAGTAAGTTTTCTAACTTCATTTTGTATTTATTTTTGGTCGGTCCACATTAGGTGTCGGTTAAATTTCGAACTTAACATCGTGGCCATTTTTCAAAAGAAAATAAAAATCAAATTGGTGTCTCATTTTTAAAAGAATGAATGTGAAAGAATCCCTTCACGGAATTCTGTTGGCCAATAAAGAATTTTGTCACATCTTTTCTACTTTAATAGAGATGAGATTTGCTTAACAAATTTACCTCTGAAAATTCGTTCTAATAAAGAAGGAAAACCCCTTCAGGAAGTTTGCTAAAATATCCAAAGATTTTATCATATTTTTCAAGTTATAAAAATCTACAAAAAAATTCTTCCTGAAGAAATTCACCTATGTTTTTCTAAGAAAATGTTCGCTAATTTCTCATAAAATAAAAAACTTTGGACTAATTAGGCGAGTCATGGACCGACCTCTCTTAGATCACATACAAATTATGTCCTTTACTTTTACAGGGAATTATAGGTGCCTTAGGAGGGAGCAAAATCGGAGATAATCATGAAGAATATAAAATGACGGAAAAATGCCGATACTTTAACCGTTAATCTTGGGAGCAAGCGAAGAAGTCAATCATCCCGGAAGTCAAAAATGTATCAATTAGTAAGCACGTATGGGCCATGTATATTGATGGGGTAGTGGATGTATCCAGATCAGGCATTGGGACATTTTTTGATGTATTGAGGGGTTCATGTACTTTTTTGAGAAAAGTATATACCGTGTAGTCAGAACCCATGAAACAAGTATGTCAATCCAACCGTGCAATGTTTTTTTGATTAAATTGAACAAAGACTTGCCTTTTAGCTTTCTCGGATTCGAACCATGTGGATGGCTTTAGAATACCGGTGTTTTAATAATGGACATGGCCCATAGGCATTTCTCTCGACGCTACAGATAACCGACACACGCAAGTGGACGCCGAAAGAGATAAGCATGAGTAAGTAGGGCACGCAACAGGTGGCTAGGTTCATTATTAGTATGCTGACCGAGTAGTTGTATCTGTAATAACTCACGCGACTAGCTTACAGGGCTCAAGGTGGCTAGTGGGGGCCACCGCCGAATGCTTCTTTAATGTTGTTGATATCATCGTCTACCGCAGCTAACAAGAACATTAAGAAGAATGTCAAACCTCAGCGTTTCCGGTAGCTTAAGTCTTCATGCTATGTGAAAGGGAAGACATGGCGGAAAAATAAGAGCACAAACACGGGAAACATTTCTCTTATTCCGTTCATCAAGGAGTATTACAACAGCTCACTGGGGAGGAAAAGTAAAGTTAAACTGAGCCCTAATAAGCATTACAAAAGAGTTCAATTGGCTTTCCATGAAATTAATGCTATGCATACACTGAACGACCTGAGATTCGAGATCTGCAAGCTTGAAGAACATACGGGTGCATTTTTCCTTGTGCATGGCTACATTAATCACATGGTGTTCAACGGGGAGTTTCAGATTGTCGATCAAGTCCCTCTCGAAAGCTATATCCGCCGTTAGATCATCAAGCCTCTCCTCTAGCCACTTACATCTAAACTTCATCACAATGTCGCTCGGATCATGCTCAAAGTATGTCTGGTTTAAAGCAAGTTGTTCCACCAACTCCTCTCTCTCGTGAATCAACAGCAAGACCCGTTCATCAACGAACCTGATCGTCTTCTTATACCGGGCAACTGAGTGTTCTGCAAACGCCAAACACTCTGATCGATCCTGGTAATGGGCCGTCACGACGCGGGCTAAGGTGACCGTCTCTTGGGCGTTTCGGCAAGCCTCTAGAAAATTAATGAAGACGTGTAGGAACGCCTTGTATTCCCTCTCCAAGTTGGTGCCTTCGACTGAAGAAGTATTTATCTCCTCGGACAAACCGACAATCTTAGCTTCGATACTCGAATAACATGATATGTAAACATAATCTCGGCCAAGAAGATAATAAAGCCTCTCCCATTTGAACATAACGTCGGCTGGGAAGATGTGGATAGAGAGATTGGCCATTATCAAAGAGAAAATCATGGCAGACGAGCGAAACACGAAAGCATTAGAGGAGAGAGTCAGGGCAGATGATTGGAATATGAAGGTGGTAATCCGCTTCACGTTAAATATTGACTTCACAGTGGTGATATCTATCGGTCAGATTTTCCTACCGGCTATTCCCTTTTGATGTCGTCTTTGTCGGCCTAAATCCCTTGTCGATCTGTAGTCTCGAGTCGAACAAATCCAATATCTTTGTAGAAAAGGCTTGAGGTGATGCCACCGTTTCGGAAAAAAAGGAGAAAAAGACAACCTAAGTGCGGGACAAAGAAAATTTGCAGCGGAAAAGAAGATGGGATCCGTCTTTATGGGAGAACGTATCAGCAAAATCAACGGTGGAGATAAATAGAAGAGATGATGACGGGGACCCCTACCATGAAAAGACGAAAGAAAGCAAACCGTGCAGGAGACATGGTAAAGAGGTTGAAAAAAACAAAATTCTCGGGGTGAGCAATACAATTTCTAAACCCACGCGTAGATTTTAAAAAAGAGCCATTCTCCTGGAAATATTCATCCAGGCTAAGAAGAGAGACCTAAAGCATACGCGGTCGCTCAGAAAAATTCAGAGAGAGTGAAAATACAAGAAGAAGTGGCAAAACCTTGATTAACCATTAACCAAATCAAGGATGTCTTAATCCAACACGCTTGAGAGCTATCGTTACCTGCTGAATATGTGAGAGGAAGAGTTCGAGGCCATGTTTGGGATTCAGACCATGGAGCTTGGCCCTTCCGCCGACGACGTTCAAGATCTCGATAAAGGTAAGGACGACAACAACAACAACAAGAGTCAAAGGAAGCACTACCGTTGCCATACTGAGGAGCAAGTACAAAGGCTTAAGGATTTTTTCAAGACTTGCCCTATGCCAGATAGTAAACAAAGAATAGAACTGAGCCAAGAGTTAGAACCGGAACTTTCGCAAATCAAGTTCTTGATATGAGTGCAATGAGGCCGAGTTTCTAGGAGCTGAAAATGAAAAGCTCTGAGCAGAAAACAAGATGTATAAAGAAGCTTTTGACTCCGCCACCTGCCCTAACTGTAATAGCTTCCTCATCCTCGACGAAAGGCAATATCTAAGGATTAAAAATGCCCATTTAAGAGGTGAGTTAGATCAGTTCATGGCAGGATCAAGTTCTGGTGGGGGAAGGCATGAAAAGACCGAGCCTATGGAGCCAGCAACGATGCCTCCCGAGGAAGAGGAGATATATCACCATCAAATGAGTGGCATTAATGACGAGCTCACCGCCATGATCAACCAGTTCGATGCTGATAAAGCACCAGGGCTGTAATATGCACACAGAGCCTGTATTTCAAAGCTAGTAATCACGGGACCTTCAATATAGTCGACGCGTATTTGATCCGCTGATCATGGGAGAGCCTGCAGAAGGAGCGAAATCGATCCCGAACGAATGCAGATGCTTTATTTCCTTGCATTTGATGTTTTCTACTTTTATTGATGTCCGGAATGAACGCAAAAGCAAGAAGTAGTAATTTCCCGTTCTCCTATTAAATGCTTAGAGCCTTTACTTCACCAAACTCGGGATAGCATTAATTGCGAGTAAAAAAAATCTGCGTAGGCTCGAAGGATAGACTCGTATCGTTTCAATTTACCCTCAATTACTCCAGTTTTAAATTGAATCCCTGTTGTTTTCAGGAATTTGCAAACCGACCTAATAATATAGTTGTACCCAAATACGAAATTCTCTGGTTGAACAAAACTAGGGGCAAATTGATTTGTGGACATCACCTCTGGATGGAAGACTTCAAACAAGAAAGAGGTGAACAAAAGACGCGAACAGCCTTAGAGATTGTTAGTTTTGTATCGTTTCAATTTACCTTTGGTCGTCTCGAATTTTGAATTACTTTATTCCGTCTTAACAGGGGTTATAAATTACCTTGAAGAGCATCGTGGCATAGATTTGCCCAGTACGACAAGACCGTACCCTCCGAAGATTAACCCTTAAAAGGGAGCCTCCATGGATGCCTACAGTCTAATGGGTTTGAGAGCGTGATGAATAACAGTGATCCGAAGCGAAAGAAATCAAGGTACTCGATGAGAAAAATCAAGGCCCATACTTTGCTATAGCCTTGGCCCTAATGATAAAGTGTCCAACAAAAACTGGAGACAAACTCGATATGATGAAACTGATAAGAGACTCGTGCAAGGCATTCAAGATGAAGGATAAACCAGTATCGTTTCCAATTTATCCCTTTTAATACTGGCTAACACTCCTCCTTTCTTTTTGACAGGAAATATTTATACTAACATTTAACATGTTGAAGGAGACAATCTCAAGAGGCAAAATTATAATCATCTGATGAGACTCATTTTGGTGAAAATTGACGGCAAACCTTGAATTGAAAAGGAAGGTATGTTTTCTCTGACATATTTGGTTTCAAGGATAACCTTTTTCCTTTCCTTCTTGCAGGGGATTCGACCGACAACCATGACGGTTGTCAACATCAAAAAGGCCAAAATGCTTTACTTCCCTGATACATATCATTATGCAGGGGCAAAGTCAGAGACAAGCCATTCCTCGACTTAAGGAGTAAACTTCCAATTTGCTCAATTTGCCTTCATATCCAAGGGCAATTCAAATTCACTCATTTTCTTCCATACTTGCATTTTTTGTTAACACGTGTAAGGTTAAAAACTGCTACATCTACATTGCGTTTACACATGCCATGATTCATATATGACTATCCTGCATGTTTAATTTTGCCAATTCTGGCTTGGGGCATAAACTACATATGATGCATCAAATGTGTAGCATAACAGGATGATGAAAGGCAGCCCATTTCCATATACATCCTACACCCACAGTGAGTTGTGTGCTAAATAGGTTTCACATTCCCCAAGGTAATGGGTTTTCTCGTAAAAGGCACGATAGCCGAAAGGAAAGAGGCGTTTATTTCTCTATCTTAAACACTACAGGTGACCATTGATAACCTATTTGAGCGGCAATTTCATTTCGTAACCCCTGTCAAAAATCACCCCACATCGGGGTCAAACAGAGGTAATCCCAGCAATAGCATGAGGTAAATGGTTAGAAATTTTCTTGCTCAGACTAACATCAATTTTCGAGCGCTTCTTTGCTTTCAGCCTCGTACGGTAATTCAAGTGCCTTAAAACGACGAAAAGCATTCGTTTCCCTATCCGATACATTCATATCCTTTGCATCACCCAATTGAGCTTGCATATTCGTTTCTTAAAACCCCGTTGATGATCATTGCTTGTTCCAAGATGAAGATGGCACCACTTCAAAACAGAAGAGCTCAGAAGAATTAGGTCTACATAGAACTGCTAAGCCAATTCTTCAAGTGTGCTAGATCTCTGATATACATGTGTATACAGCATAATTCTTGAAAATTCTTTGTTCTAAACAGAACGAAAAAGATAAAAGGTAAAAAGCGGGATCAAAAGAGCCAGTCCCGGGCATAAAAAAGTAAAACGCCAATCAAAAGCAAGGCCAATGCCCATTCAAATCAATATAGATCTCCAATGGGGTTTGATTGTGAACGAAAATTCTTTGAAAGAGTCAAATAGCAAAATATACAGTTGAAGTTTACGCCATCTGGGAACGATGACGAAAATCAACAGAAGTTGGCACTTTCCTCATACAATAGTGGTGTCTTTTGAAGTCTATTTTAAGAAGGTTGAAACTGATGACAAAGATGCGATGATCACCAACGTCAAGGCCACCTCATATATTTCTTAGGCCAAAATAAGCCTTTTCACTTCCTTGATCCCCAATCCCAACCTACGTTACAGCCCATGAAAGTCTTTTCTGATTAAGGCGCTTGAATTAACGTAAAGTTGAAAGATTTTAAGCATTGCTCGAAAAGGTACGAGCAAGACTATTTCTTTCTCATTTTTGCAGGGTTCTTGACTTGTAAACCCGGAGAAGATGATGAAAATCTTTTTGTCAATGGCTATGACTCAAAAGAGTCCCCTTTGGTAAGCCTTGACCCAGCCTACATTATAGTCCTAATCAAGACCTCTAGATCGGCGTGATCGTACTAATTGCGAGATTACTCAGACCCTTGCTGAAAGCGATGACGGTAAGATCGAATGATTCATTTTCAAATCCTGCAATCAGGATAAACAATCTTTCTCGAGAGCAAGAGAAAGCCCTTTCGGACTGAAGTCTCCCATTCAGATCACATTCGAGGTATTCATGTGATGATAACCTCCTTGAACAGAATTGGTAATGCAAACTTGACAGAATAGTTTTGCATGATCTACATATTGGTCGATCGCATCATGAGTTATTACACAGACTGCTTCTAATCATTGTAAACTTAGCTGAACAAGTTTTGCATGAACTAGTGAGTTCATTGACGAAAATGCTTGCACATGTTGCCTCTGACACTGCCTGATAGGTAGCACATTCCTGATGTTCGAGTTACCTTCCAAGATCTCGAAATTCATACGTCAATTGTTGAGAGAACAAACCTAGTTATCAAGAAATCACTATGCAGCCTTCCAAATCCTCAAATAAGTATATTTTCAACCTGAACCTTTTAGGAAAATAAATTCTAACGACTGCCAAGGCATTCGAATCCATTGCGGTACATATAGGTATCCACTTTCTTCAATGAAACATGATTCGTTTCGAAAACAAAAATGGTCGAGACATTTTGATCTCTACCTGTTTGACTTATACTTGAGCAACAAGAGAATATAATCCGAGTTTGAGCTTCAGCAGGATTACTGGTCTTCCCAGATCCCAGAACGGCGCCCTTCCAGGTAAGTTAAATCGGGTTTGAGCTTATGCAGGATTCCTGATCTTCCCAGATCCCAGAATGGCACCCTTTAAAGCATCAAAGTCCTTTCTACAAGCACCCAAAGTCCTTCTTACATGCACCCAAAGTCTTTCTTACAATCACCCAAAGTCCTTCTTATAGGCACCAAAGTCCTTCTTACAGGCATCAAAGTTTTTTCTACATGTACCAAGTCCTTTCTACAGTCACCCAAAGTCCTTCTTACAGGCACCCAAAGTCCTTTCTACACGCACCAAAGTCCTTCCTACATGCAGCAAAGTCCTTCTTACAGGCACCAAATCCTTTCTATAGGTACCCAAAGTCCTTTACAGGCATCAAAGTCCTTTCTACACGCACCCAAAGTCCTTCCTACAAGCACCCAAAGTCCTTTCTACAGACATGCAAAGTCCTTCCTACAGGCACTAAAGTCCTTCCTAATGTAGCTAGCAATGATACCTAGAGGGGGTGAATAGGTGCTTCTACAAATTTTGAGTTATAAGTGCAAGCAAGCACAGAAACTGAGTATTGAAACTAAACAGATCAAGTATGCACGAAATAAAGGAGTTTAGAAGGAGAAATGTGCACACAGATTTATAGTAGTTCGGCTATAGTAAGCCTACGTCCACTCTCCCACGATGATAGCCGATTCGCTGGATTTCACTATGATGATTGCAAGGTTACAATAAACTTATCTCAACTCACTCACAAGCGTATTTCCACGAGAAGTTAAAATAACTTTCTCAACAGTTTTACTCGTCTTTTTCAACTCTCTCAATTTTCCTTCTTCTACTTCTTGCTTTCTTTTTTACTTGTCTCCTTGTCATCTTCAGAACGAATACCAACACTCTCCTTTTATACCCCTTTCACCTCGAACTAGCCGTTGTCAAGGTGCTCCACGGGATCACTCGTCAATTTTCAATCAACCTTAATTGAGCGAGATAAACTTGGAAAGATGCTAGGTACCTGTTGAAGAAAGATTCTGGTTACTTCAGATTCAGTCGCCTATACAACTAAATCTTCAGTTTCCATTTTCATGAGATGTTAAATCTTCTGAGGAATGAAAGAAAGATAATATCCAATCAAGGATTTTTGTCCTAATGAAGATGGACAGTCATCCTGTAGATCGAATCCTTTCACTTCTCGTAATTTTCGAAATCAATCGGACTCTTGTCAAACGTGGGTCTTCTTAGTCCAGCTGCAGAATCTGAATCCGTTCAGAAATAGCCTTCAAACCATGTGAAGTCTCTCTGAATCTGATTCGGCTTTTCTCTGTGAATCTGAGCTCTTAAAGATCCTACTGTTGACGTCTCACATGAGTCTTCTTGAGGTCTTCCAAGGCAATGCTGTCCTCCATCTGAATCCATTTGAGGCAGTCAAACACTTCATCTGAATTACTCAGACGCAGACTCCTCCTTCTGATTCCTTTAGAGGCACAAGCATAGTTCCTCCTTCTGACCATTCAGAAGCACTACGATGGCGACTCTTCCTTGAGTCTGAACGCTAGTTGCAGGATATTCAAAGCTCTTTTCACATCGTGATTTCTATAAGGAAGATATACTTCCATTAACTAGACTTCTTAATACGAGTTTTGTCAGAATCAAAATGAGATAGTTTCCTCAACACTTCCTACAGGTATCCAAAGTCCTTCTTACAGGCACCAAATTCCTTTCTACAGGCACCAAAGTCCTTCTTACAGATACCAAAGTCCTTTCTACATGCACCAAAAGTCCTTCTTACAGGCACCCAAAGTCCTTTCTATAGGCACCCAAAGTCCGTTCTACAGGCATACAAAAGTCCTTCTTACAGGCACTAAGTCCTTTCTATAGGCACATAAAAGTCCTTCTTACAGGCACAAAAGTCATTTCTACAAGTGTCGCGACCCTCTAAAAAAATTTTAAATTTTAAAGGGGTTGACGGATTATTAGGTTAATTAGATTTGACTAACCTAACGCGGACCCTCCCAAGCCCTACCGAATCGCGACTTTGGATTTTTATTTAAATGATCTTGAAATTTGGAGTCGCCAATAATCGTTATTGGTAGGTCGATTAGAAACCTAAATAAATTAGCGGGAGAACTAATTTATTCCTGCGAACCAGAGATTATGAGCTCGGGGACTTGGATACACTAGTTAATTAAAACTAATGCCCTTTCGGTACCTTAATTTCATGGATATCCTAATTCGGTAACTCAGGCTTGGTTTATTCCTAAGGCTCTAGTAGGGTATTCTCTTTTGTGTTTTCACTTTTTAAATAGGATGCATGGATGGTATATATTTTTATTTGTTATATTTTTTTAAGTGTTAAAGATTCCCTGAAGCTGAAAGAGGGAGTGTGTCAACGACTTATGTACAGTATTACGACCTACTCATCTTTTGGGTCTGATGATTCAAAAATTAAATTATAGGAAGTACATGACAGTGAATAAACACCTCTAATGGGAGGCCTAGCATTGGCTTGGCTCTTCCCTTTTGGATTTAAGGTACAGGTATTTAAGTTGCAGGTATTTAAACTACTGTAAGTAAAAACCTCTAATGGGAGGCTAAGCATTGGCTTGGCTCTTCCCTTTGGGATTTAAGGTACAGGTATTTAAGTTGCAGGTATTTAACTACTGTAAGTAAAAACCTCCAATGGGAGGCTAAGCATTGGCTTGGCTCTTCCCTTTGGGATTTAAGGTACAGGTATTTAAGTTGCAGGTATTTAACTACTGTAAGTAAAAACCTCCAATGGGAGGCTAAGCATTGGCTTATCTCTTCCCTTTAGGATTTAAAGTACAGGTATTTAAGTTGCAGGTATTTAACTATGTCGCGACCCTTCCGAGATTTTCCTCCATCCCGAGGGAGCTAATGGATTGCTAGGCCCATTGGGTATCTGGGTTTAGCTCGGGCCCTCCCAGGCCCATACTAAATCGCGTCAGGAAAGTTTGAATCGAGGTTGACCTTAGTGTGGTCGGGTGACATGTGATTAGTGTGCATGCCATGGGAGTCGCCACTAGTCATTTACTGGAGGGTATGACTGGAAACCCCATCGGACGATTGGGAGAGATCGTCCGATCCTACGAAAGCCAGAGATCTAGATTCGGGGACTTAGTTACATCAATATCGCTATCGACGCCCTTTCGGTACCTAAGTTGAGTGATTTCCTAATCTAGAGAATTCATGCAGGCGAGATTGGATAAGGTAGGCTCTGGGAATCAAAGGGGTTCATGCAAATGGGAGTATCTATCCTATCAATCACAATCATAGAAATAAATGCGCAATCAAGGAATTAATTCAGAGAGAAATCACACCAAAACTAGTCAATACAAGCAAAAGGGAGTCCTAGAAGTCAAGGAAACACATCCATTAGGTTCGAGGGTGATTCGGGATGGTTTGGAATGATTTGGGTCAGATTGACCAGAGGGGCAGATTGGTCATTTCGAAAGGCCGAGGAAGTAAAGAATGTGAAAATAGGTCAAACCAGTTGAATGTGGTTTTTCCCTAACTTTCACGATTTTAGGAATTTCTCTGATTTTTCTGAGATTTTTTGTAATTTTTCTGAAATTTTTTAGACTCTCTAAGAATTTTCTAAGAATTTTCCTTATTTTTGGACATTTTTCAGGATTTTTTGAGGATTTTCCTATGATTTTTGGGGTTTTTCCTATTATTATTATTTTTTTAGGGTGTTTTCTATATTTTCTGGAATTTTATTTTTAATTTCTAATATATTTTTTATTTTTTTATTTTTTTAGGGATTTTCTAAGACTTTCTAGGAGTTTTCCTATTTTAGAATATTTTCTAGAATTTTTACTTTTATTTTCTAGCATTTTTCTTATTTTTCCGAATATTTTTTATATATTCTAACAATTTTTCCAAATTTTACTAAAGGTTTCTACGAATTTTTTAGATTTTTCCATTGATTTATATTTATTTATTTTCTTTATTATATTTTTTATTCATTTTCCTATTTCCCTAAAATTTCTAAGAATTTTTTTATTTTTTTATTTTTATCTTCCTAATATTTTAAAATTTTCATATCTTTTATCAATTTTTTAAATCCTTCTAAAATTTCCATGATTTATTTATATTTTATTTTCTTATAATTCCCGAATTTCCTAAATGTTTATAAAATTTTTAGAATTTTTTTATATTTTTTATATTTTCATATTCTATTTTTGTATTTTTATGCGATTATTTATTTATTTATTTGTTTATTATTTATCACATTTTATTATTTTCTAGTTTTTCGGACCGGGTCGGGTCGACCCGGCCCGTCCGTGGACCCGGCCCGCAGGCCCGAACCCAAATCAACGCTAAACGACGCCGTATCGATTTTTGTTGATTTCCTATTTTTTTTAATTTTTATTGATTTTTCTAAGTTTTCTAATTTTTATTTAATTTTCTGAAATTTTGTTATACGGACCGGGCCATATTGACCCGGCCCACTAAGCTAAACCTACCCAAGGCCCACGGACCCGACGCCCGAAACGACGTAGTTTTAGGATTTTTTTTGAAATTTCTGATTTTTTATTCTTTTTCTATTTTTCCCGCTTACTTTAATCCTACGATCGTGAATCATCCACATGGCGCTATCCTGACTGTCCATTCATTTCGCTGAACCAACGGCCAAGATCGAATCCTAGATTAAACCTCCGCCGTTCGATTTGTCTTAATTATCATAACCAAACGTGCTGACCAGGCGTCCATGTCAGCTTTTGACTGGGTCAGCAAACCGACGTGGCGCGCGACGTGTCTCGCCACGTCAGATGTTGACCGAGTCAACTTGTTGACCTAGCTTCGTCTTCTTCCTTGGACTAAACCTAAACGAACAGCCAAGGCTCGTCGGCGACCATCTAACGGTGAGACCTACACGGATCGAGCCACCTCCGACCCTAATCGACTCCTCATCGACTCCACGCTGACATATCCAATACCTAACAAGATCCATCGGCTAAAATCTAACAATCGAAGTGTTTACAGTAGACAACCATGGCAGTTCAATCACGTCATCTAGACCATAACCATGTAATAGAATCACAGGCGAGCACCACAGAGAGTCCAGGAAACTTACCTGGGAGTCTGATCAAACCCTAAGTTGCCAGATTAAGCTGGCCAAGTCACGATAGTCTGGCGGATTTTCGAGGCTTTGAATAGGTACCCTCATGCGTAATTGATGCAAAAAGAAAACACGAACATGCTCAGGGATGCGTGGGGAGTGAAAAGCACAAGGTAATCGCAAGAATGATGGTCGGATTATGAATCCGCCATTAGAGCACAGAATGAAGCTCGGATTTGTGACCCACCTCTTCCGGCAACGGCGAACTCCGAAACTGGTACGGGCAGGTTCCAGTCGACCTCAGCGATCTTCCTCAGGTGGTTTTACACCTTGACTTTCTCTCAATTCGTCCAATTTTTCGATCACAGTTGATTTTGCTTTCGGCCAGAAGTCCTCTTAATTCCCAGTTTCTCGTCCCATTTTAAACCCGATTATTAGTGGCTTAACTTCCCCCGAGATTGCCTCCTCCCAAATCCATTCAAATCCTCAACCCAATTTCCTCAAAATCCCTCAATATCTTGCCCAGAATCTTCTCGGTTAGGGACTTTCAAATTCGTCTGAGGATGCTTCGCGCGAGGAAGAAACAGACTTGGGTCTGTTGACTTCAGGAGGATTGACCGGGTTGTCGGGTCGGGTTCGACCCGACCCGATTGACCCGGTTGATTAAATTTGCTCGAAATGCCCCTCCAAAAGTCAAAATTTGGCGAATCAAACCCCAAAAATGAATTTTATGGCATCAAATACATTAGGAAAATGACATTTCATGTCAATTAACCCAATGATTAATATAAAAACCCAATTTCTAAATTCGACCCGAGAACCCATTTTGCAAAATCCAAAGTCTTAGGGTCTTTTTTTGTAAAAATTGTTGCCACCATTGGATTCAGAAGGTCAAAATCTAGGGGGTGACGTCGCCTTATTTTCAATTCAGTCCCTAAAAAATTTTTAATTTCATTTTTAGTGATTTTAGGGACTAATTTGAAAAATCGGAAATTACATTTTTGTCCTTTTTAGCGAAATTGGACAATTCTGAAGGCTTTTGGACCCGATATTAATTTTGAAAAATAGAGGAGGATGACACGACTCTAAAAATGCAAAAATGGAAAATTAAAAATCTAAAATGTAATTTCTAGAATTATTTGAATATTCTAAAAAAGAAATTTACAAAGAAACCCTAGATTCCATACCCGATTTTTTCAAAATTTATTCATCAAAAATAAAGGGAAAATTAAATTAAAAATATTGACTATTTTTTGGTGATTTTCTGACTTCAAATGCTATTTTTTTTATTAATTTTTCATTATTTTCCTAATTTCTGAAAATATTAAAAATGCAAAAAATAAGGAAAATTATTTTTTGTTCAAAATTGGTTTCCTAGGCTAGGCTGAGGTCCCCAAAGTTGATTTTGCAATTTTCTCGCTTTTTATTCATTTTTTATGAATTTTTGAAAATAAAATACAAAAAAAATACAAACAATAAGGAAAATTATTTTTTGTTCAAAATTGGTTCCCTAGGCTAGGCTGAGGTCCCCAAAGTTGATTTTGCAATTTTCTCACTTTTTATTTATTTTTTTATGAATATTTGAAAATAAAATGGAGAAAAATACAAAAAATAAGGAAAATTATTTTTTTATCTAAAATTGGTTCCCTAGGCTAAACTAAGGTCCCCAAAGTTGATTTTTCAATTTTATGAATTTTTATGGATTTTCTAAAAAAAATTTGAAAATAAGGTTGGCCAAAAATCAAGTGTCAACAAACTACTGTAAGTAAAAACCTTCAATGGGAGGCTAAGCATTGGCTTGGCTCTTCCCTTTGGGATTTATGGTGCAGATATTTAAATTGCGGATGGACTTTGTCCTCTCCATTCAGGGGTATGAATTCTTTAAAATGAAATACAACGAATTGATTCAACAATTTGAAATTTGTGCGCGCTTAAGGACTGTTCCAAGCCGATTTTGTGCTTACATAGGGTTGACCATTGATATAGAGCTGCGGCTTCCTGACATAAAATAGAGTGAAGTGTCAGTATACAAAATATGTGCTAATCTGCACCTAAAACCAGAAGAGTGGAAAGAGTACTTATCTCCCTTTTTTTGGGAGGGATTTCTATAATTGATTTTCGCTCTCTATGTTCCCAATATAGAGAGTTTCTTTTGAATTAAGAGGGACTTTTAGTCACAGATCAATTCAGAAATCGGTGGACAGCTTAGGAGCTTGTCTGGGCCGATTTTTGCATCTCTACGAGATTTTTGCTGTTGACATAGAGATATCCTTCTCGACACAAAATATGGGGAAAAAATGGGAGATGGAGAAGTGTATACAATTTGTGCTAATTTGCGAGTAAAACCATAAATAAATGAATAAATAAAAACACTTAGCTCGAATTTGTTTGCTCGTTGACGAGGATGAACTCTTGATTTATATTGATCGATGAAGGAATTTGTGATGATAACCCCTAGCTTTAAACTCCCATCATCTTCAAAATTCTCTCTCTTTTGGTATTTTCTTTCTCTCAAATTTTTCTTCAATCTCCCAAAACTCTCTCAAACATCCAAAATGTTCTCTTAAAAAAAAATCCTCCTCTCAAGCTCACTTCTTCCTCCTTTTATAATCTACTCATCTATCTCTCATTCTAATTTTTCCACTAACTCTATCTCCCATTCTAATTTCTCCACTAACTCTTCTTCATTTTCATCTTCCATTCTCCATCTCTATCTCACATTCTAATCTCTCCACTAACTCTTCTTCATCTTTATCTTCCATTCTCCATATTTATCTCCCATTCTAATTTCTTCACTAACTCTTCTTCATCTCCATCTTCCCTTCTCTATTCTTATATTCCATTCTAATTTTTCTACTATCTCTTCTTCATCTCCATCTTCCCTTCTCTATTCTTATCTTATTTTCTCCATCTATTCTTCTCCAACTTCTCTTCTTCATCTCCTCTTCTCCATCATCCCTTCTCTATTCTAATTTATCCACTAACTCTTCTTTTTGTTATTTGTAAAATAATCCTTCAAGAGTTAGGTATTTGCACTCTAGTCCTTGAATTTTAAGTATTTACAATTCAGTCCATGAAAAAATATATTTCTTTAAGTCCAAATCTCCTCACAATTTTTGACACACCAAAATTTACCACATGTCAAATTTAAGCTCATTTCTTGCCGCTGAAAATAATGCAGAATTTAATTAAAGCCCTTTTGCAAAATTGAGTCATTCTAGGTATAATTGAGCCAAGATGAAAATTTAAAATATTAGAAGACAATGTCACAACTCATAAAAAGTGAAAATTAAAAATAAGTTGACTCAAATTAAATTTTTTTAGGCCCGATTCGAGATTATACTCGTGAAGGAACACGTGACTGGAATTGGATTTTTCTGAATTTGCGATGGCCAATATGAAAATAGATTTAAAATAAAAATATTAACTATCTTTGTGTATTTTTTTGGCCTCAAATGTTATTTTTCCATAATTTTCAAGTATTTTTGTATTTTTTAAAAAACAATTTAAAAAAAATATATAAAAAATATGAAAATTTATTTTTTGTTCAAAAATGGTTGCCTAGGCTTGGCCAAGGCTTCCAAAGTTGATTTTGCAATTTTCTCATTTTTTCTTTATTTTTCATGAATTTTCGAAAAAAAAATACTAAAAAATACTGAAAATATGAAAAATCATTTTTTGGTCAAAATTAGTTCTCTAGGCTTGGCCAAGGTCCCCAAAGTTAATTTTTCAATTTTATGAATTTTTATGGATTTTTCAAAAAATAAAAATGTCGAAAAATATTGAAAATTTTTAAAAGAGAAAAGATGATTAAAAATCAGGTGTCAACAACAAGTACCAAGTCCTTTTTATAGGTACAAAGTCCTTTCTACATGCACCAAAAGTCCTTCTTACAGGCACTAAAGTCCTTTTTACAGGCACCCAAGTCCTTTCTACATGCACCCAAAGTCCTTTCTACATGTACCTAAAGTCCTTTCTACAGGCATACAAAAGTCCTTCTTACAGGCACAAAAGTCCTTTCTACATGCACCAAGTCCTTTCTATAGGTGCAAAGTCCTTCTTACAGGTATTTCCATAAGGGTGACCCACTATACGGATCAAATCTTAATCCAATTTTAATCAGTAGAATCCTTTCATTAGGAATATACCATGGGATGACCCACCATACAGGTCAAATTTTTAATCTAATTTTAATCAGTAGAATCCTTTCGTTAGGAATCTACCATGGGTTGACCTACAATACGGGTTCAAGTTCAACCACCCTAAGGTTTTCTTATAACGAATCCTTAGGTTCTCATTCCACTTTCAGTAGAGCATTCATGTCAGGCAACAACCATACAACGAGTAGGCAAGTCGTAGGCCTTTCTATTTCTCCCTCACTTCATAAGAGCTTCTTCAAGCCAGATTTGGATCAGAACTTGCAAAGAGGGCTATTAGAGATCAAATGTCACGACTCCTTTTTATTTCATTGTGTTTAGTCGATTAGGATTCAGGTTTCATCTCGTCTTTGAAATGAACCTCTATCGAGCTTCCTTTCAAAAAGGAGTAGCTATTGACACTTGATTTTTAATCATCTTTTCTCTTTTAAAATTCATAAAATAAAAAAAATCAACTTTGGGGACCTTGGCCAAGCCTGGGGAACCGATTTTGACCAAAAAACGATTTTTCATATTTTCAATATTTTTCGGCATATTTATTTTGGAAAATTAATAGAAAGTCTATAATAATTCATAAAATTGAAAAAATCAACTTTGGGGACCTTGGCCAAGCCTAGGGAATCAATTTTGACCGAAAAATAATTTTTCATATTTTCAGTATTTTTCGATATTTTTAATTTCGAAAATTCATAAAACAAATCAAGAAAAATGAGAAAATTGCAAAATCAACTTTGGAGGCCTTGGCCAAGGTTAGGCAACCATTTTTGAACAAAAAAATAATTTTTCATATTTTGTTTTGTATTTTTTATATATTTTTTAGAAATTGAGAAAATATTTAATAAATAATAGTATTTGAGGCCACAAAAATACATAAAAATAGTTAATATTTTTCTTTTAAATTCCTTTTCATGTTAACCATCGCAAATTTAAAAAAAAATCCAATTCGGGGACGTGTATTTCTTAGCGAGCATAATCTCGAATCGGGCAAAAAAAAATCAATTTGAGTCGATTGATTTTCATTTTTCACTTTTAGGAGTTGTGACATTATTCTCTAATATTTTAAATTTTCATCTTGGCCCAATTATACCTAGAATGACTCAATTTTGCAAAAGGGCTTTAATTAAATTTTGCATTATCTTCAGCGGTAGGAAATGAGCTTAAATTTGACATGAGGTAAATTTCGACTAAGCATAGAGGAGGTGTGTCGAAAATTATGAGGAGATTTAAACTTAAAGAAATATTTTTTCAGGGACTGAATTGCAAATACTTAAATCTTAGGGATTATAGTGCAAATACCTAACACTTGAGGGTTTATTTTGCAAATAATAAAAAGAAGAGTTGGTGGAGAAATTAGAATAGAGAAGGGAAGATGGAGAAGGGTAGATGGAGAAGAGGAGATAGAGAAGAATAGATAGAGAAAATAAGATGAGAATAGAGAAGGGAAGATGGAATGAAGAAGAGTTAGTAGGATGGGAGATAGATATGGAGAAGGGAAAATGAAGATGAAGAAGATTTAGTGGAGAAATTAGAATGTAAGATAGAGATGGAGAAAGGAAGATGAAGATGAAAAAGAGTTAGTGAAGAAATTAGAATGGGAGATAGAGTTAGTAGAGAAATTAGAATGAGAGATAAATGAGTTGCCTATAAAAGGAAGAAGAAGAGAGTTGGGAGGGGGATTTTTTGGAGAGAAAATTTTGGATATTTGAGAGAGTTTTTGGAGATTGAAGAAAAATTTGAAAGAAAGAAAATACCAAAAAAGAGAGAATTTTGAAGATAATGGAAGTTTAAAGCTATGGGTTATCATAACCAATTCCTTCATCGATCAACATAAATCAAGAGTTCATCCTTGTCAACGAGCAAGCAAATTCGAGCTAAGTGTTTTTATTTATTCATTTATTTGTGGTTTTAGTCGCAAATGAGCACAAATTTTTCCACTTCTCCCATTTCCAATATTTTTTATGTCAGGTAAAAAAGAAGACCCCACATCAATGGTAAATTCCATGGAGGTGCAAATTTGGCCCAGACAAGTTCTAAAGTATCCACCAAATTCTCAGTTGATTTGTTGAAGGATTTTGGCTCAAATTGTCGAATCAATTCCTTGTATTTAATTTTTGCATCCTCAAATCCTAGAATGGAGAGGGCAAATCTCATCCACTTGAGGTCTTTATTTACTGCAATTTAAATTCTGCACCGTTAAATCCCAAAAGGAAGACCCAAGCCAATGCTACGCCACCTATTGGAGGTTTTACTTACCGTCATTTAAATTACCGTAATTTAAATATCTGCACCTTAAACCCCAAAGGGAAGAGCCAAGCTAATGCTAGGCCGCCCATTAGAGGTTTTTACTTATTGTAATTTAAATACTTGCACCTTAAACCCCAAAGGGAAGAGCCAAGCTAATGCTAGACCACCTATTGGAGGTTTTTACTTACTGTCATTTAAATTCCTGTAATTTAAATTTCTGCACTGTTAAATCCCAAAAGGAAGAGCCAAGCCAATGCTAGGCCGCCTATTAGAGGTTTTACTTACCGTCATTTAAATTACTGCAATTTAATTCATGTACCATTAAATCCCAAAGGGAATAGCCAAGCCAATGCTAGGCCGCCTATTGGAGGTCTTTATTTATAGCAATTTAATTCCTGTACTATTAAACCCCAAAAAGGAGGGCCAAGCCAAGGCTGGGCCAACCAATGAAGGTCTTTATTTACTGTCAGTTACTTCTTGTAATTTAATTTTTGAATCACCAGACCCCAAAATGAGTAGATCGCAGCACTACACAGAAGTCGTTAACTCACTCCCTCTTTCGGCTTCAGGGAAACATTTAATATTTTGAAAATATAAAAAAAAAATACCATCCACACATCCCATTTAAAAAGTGAAAAAAAAAAAGAGAACACTTCACTAGAACCTTAGGAATAAACCAAGCCTGAGTCGCCAAATTAGGATATTCATGAAATTAAGGTATAGAAAGGGCATTAGTTTTAATTAACTAGTGTAACTAAGTCCCCGAACTCATAATCTCTAGTTCGTAGAAGTAATTTAGTCCTCTCGCTAATTTACTTAGGTATCTAATCAACCTACCAAAAATGATTAGTAGCGACTCCAAATTTTAAAAAAAAATTTGACTAAAAACCAAATCTTAAAATCATTCAAACAAAAAAAAAACTCCAAAGTCGCGATTCGATAGGGCTTGGGAGAGTCCACGTTAAGTTAGTTAATCTAATTAACCTGATAATCCGTTCACTCAAAACTTATTTTTCGAGTCGCGACATGGAGAAGCCGCCTTCGCGCCTGCCATTGAACTGGGAGGGGGTGTAGGTGACCTCGACGACGACGGACGCGGCGTAGTGGTGGATCTCGTAATCGGTGCAGGAGTGGAGAACTTGGTATTTCGGGGTCTCGACGGAGATTTTGCCGAAAATCATGCCAATTTTCGGGGAGTCTTTAGCGAGAAGAGGAAGGAGATAATGTAAGATTTCGGGAGTGTTCTGGCTGGGGAAGGAGGATTTTGAGGTTTGTATATGGAACGAGACAAGCGGTGGTGGGTCGGTCGTGGGGATTGTGGGTTATGTTCTTCCACGACATCCCACTCGCGACAGTTGAAGAGGAAATTGCATGAAATTTTCATTTTTTTCCCAAAATATTTCTATCCATAAAATAGCTTTTAAACACTTATGAAAATTTAAATGATCTACAACAGTTTTCACTAAAAAAAAAATCATCAATGGTAAGATTGTTGAAAAAGTAAAAACATATCTAGATGTGGATCGATCGATTTAAGGATCTTCATCCACCTTTTTCATAACGATGGTCAGCTACAAGGGATTGAAGTTTTATGGTATTGGGATGACCAGCATCTCTTCATCTTCAATTTGCTCTAGGATCTTGTCTTGCTCCTAGAATTCATATTTTGCATGATATGGATCTATATAAACGTCTTGGAGTTCCAAATTAATCTTCTCAAGTTCTTCAATGGTGATAGCCATCTGGTTAGGATAATCCACTTGTAGATGCCCATAGCTATAGCCGTAGCATTCGAAGCACTTGATGTATTCACCATTTGATTCTTTTTGGAGCTCTTTAACGATTTCGGGGGGCTTATCCATTTCCTTCTCCTGTTTGGATGTATCTGTAGCCTTGTTAGAATAAGTATTCTCAAAAAAGGACATACCTTTAGTTGAAAGCTAAGTCGAATATCTCATGCCACCCTTTAGTCATTTATCGAGGAGAGTAAGGACTCTTTCCATTTTTTGCTGAAGGCTTTCTATAGGATGGTCCCGCCTTTCATTGTGTGCTTGCTCCAAAGTCAAGGATCTTCAAACCTGATAAACCATTTCTCTCTTCTTCTTTTTTTTTTTAAAATGATTGATAACATAAGATATCACTCAAAATGAGTACATTCTGAAGCTTTGATACCAACTTGATGTGTGCATGGGTGAGTGATTATGAAAATGTGGGTTTTTTTTTCTATGGATTATGTGATTGGAATCGGTGAAGATGGTGTGAGAAGTAAAAGGACAGTTATAGAATGGACGAAATGGTATACCCCCCAAATCGTTAAAGAGCTCCAAAAAGAATCAAATGGTGAATATAGCAATTGCTTCAAGTGCTATAGTTATAAGCATTTACAAATGGATTGTCCTAACCAGAGAGCTATCACCATCAACAAATTGAGAATATTAATTTGGAGATTGTGTCTCACTGCCTTCGAGCTAGCCCGAGGCTTGACGATCAGTTGCTAGCTAAAGAAGAAATGAAAAAGAAACAAAAAAAAAGAAAAATAAAAAAAGGTAAGATAAAAGAAAATAATTTAAAAAATAAAAAAATTATTAAAAGGCGTGTATGGTAGAAATTGATTTTCCTCACCCGACAGTAGAAAATATTTTTCAGTTTGTTTTTAGGTTTCAGCCAAACATAAAAAAAATATCATCATTTTTCTCGAAAACAACTTCTTGGAAAACATTTTCCAGAGACGCCACATTTTTTGCGAAACAAATAAAGCCTTAGAGAATTCTTCCTTGGGAAAAGGCAAGAACATAGGGCCTTGAACCACCGTGGAGCTGACTAGAAGAGGTGGATGAGTGATCAACATAGGGGGCCAATGATGATTGTGAACTAAACCAATCATACGAGAAGTGCAAGCTCAATTGATCATGCAAGATCCGTCCACCATTTCCTTGAGCAAAATTTTGGCCCCCTAAAATTACGTCCACCTCGAGACCCTAAGAACAGGAGACTAGGTGAAGTGGCATGGCCGATCAAACCATGATGAATGATGGATGATGATAAGGCACTCAATTTTGAGGAAATCGTTCTTCCTAACTGAGGAGTCATGGCTTGAGATCATGGAACAACAGAACTGCAGGACCTTTGTTGACCACGGTGATAAAGGTAGCGTAATTAGATGGGAGCCCATTGAGGGCTTGAATCACCAAGTCGCTCTCGGAAACGGAATAATTGATTGCGGTAAGAGAGTCCATAACTCGTTACAAATGCCGAAGTTAATAAAAAGTGGACTGGTTGGGTTCCTTGACAACATTCTAAAAATCAAGTTTTAGTCCAATTTCCTTGGCCACATAATAACTAGTAAAATCGTTATCCCAGAGTAAGCCAAAATATTGAGATTCCTCAATATCATGAAATTCATGAAATTACTTGATTGTGAGAGTCCAATTGATCAAACTACAAAGGCATTGAACAATCTTAACCTGGGTGAAATAGAAGATATTAACTATTATTGTGGTATTGTAATGAGTGACAAGTTTCACGCAGACATGAAAAAGAAACTTGTATATTAGAATAGACTCAAATTGAGTTGGGGTAGAGATGTTGAATAATTTGATGTATTTTTCTTCTATGATAACATGTGACTAGAGTTAGAGAGAGAAAAAAGATAGACGGCTATTGTGATTTGCTCCTAATTAGAATTGCTTGTATTTGCAAGAGTGATTAATTGTAGCCACGATACAAGATAGCATATATTCTCGTAAAGACCCTCTAATACATATCAACAATGTCTCCATAAAACATGGGGTTCTATTCTAAGGATTGCTTTTTCAGAAAAGAACATGTACTCTCCAATTTTCGATTTCCATAAATGATTGACGCTCTCTGTCTCATCATTCATCATGTAACGAAAACCCTAAACTTTCTTGGCTGCCTGTAGATATGATTGGGTGGGCGGTGGCTGAGTGGACTGCCCAATGCCAACTGGAAAAACAGAGACAGACACACTTCTCATCGATCACGTGCGTAAACAGTTTCAACTCCAAGTCCCAGAGTGAAGCACGCGAGGATGAGATCTATCTTTGATGCACACACTGTTTCTACTGACTCCCTCGTGATGTCCGTCTTGCTGTTATTTAGGTCATCTTTGATCCCCCCAAAGATCCCCAGAGAAGTGCATGCTTGTAGCGCCAGCTCATGCGCTTTCTTCAAGCTGCAAGTACCTCGCGATCGAAAGTAAGCAACGCATGGATTTTAGTTTTGCTGATGATATAAGAATTCTAAGGATTGCTTTTTCGAATCAAGGGGTGATTATGTGGAAATAGCTCTCACACCATGAGCGGTGACAAGTGAGAACTATATGTCAGCTAAACTCCTATTTGTTTTTGGTCGAAAAACTCGTTCTATGGATGATATCTATACAGCTTTAATAGCGTTGTATAAATAAGTATGTACCCGAGTTTGCAGATGCAGTGATTCATAGTGGACAGCCGGAAAAGCAAAAGATTATTGACTGATGCAATGTATTCACAGTAGAGTAGCCAGCAGATCTCAAAAATTTCACCCAGGCACCCATCCTCGGAGAACACATTGCAAGATAGAATCGAACTTTGAAAGGAAAACGAGAGGGCTTCCATATGCAAAAACATGAGACTTGATACATACATTTATCTACAGATCTGAGAGAAGCTTCCACAACAAATGGAGAGGTCTGGTGTACTTAGGAGAAGATCACGCAGATATGACCTAAATATTCCTCATATGAGCACCAAAGATCTGGAAAAAAGCGCTGACCCATCAAGATCTGGCGCTTTAGGAGGGGAAACAAGGAAATGGACCACACAAATACCGACAATTGCTGCGGCGTGATTCACAAGAACATAACAAGATGAGAGGTCTCTTCATCTCAGAAAGAAAAACTAGGGGAAAGAGGCATACAAGAGTGATATTGATTCGGCTCATCTTGAAGATATTACATAGCTAATAGTAAGCATGAAATGCGGAAAGATGAGCCGGAACAATATCCCGCCATGTCTACTTCTCCCCACAACCTTCACTAGGACTACTGCTGCTGCTGCTTCTTCTTCTTCTTCATTTGAGAGAGAAGAGAAGCTATTTAGGGCGTGGGTTTTCTCCGTTGCAGCTTCTTCCCCTTTTATAGTGTGGAAATGGAATATCGTCAAGGGTTTTGACAGTCCCTCTGAAAGGAATACGGATAGGGTAGAGATTTGTAACGTGGAAATTGATCTACCATATTGGTATTTTAAATACGTTAATGTCTCCAGTTAAAGTATCGAAAAGTTCCGTTCACAAAATGACGTGATAAACTTATGTTCGGCATTATAACATGACTTTCTTATCTAGTAATTATTTATAAACAAAATTTTCGGATATATAGTCCAGTTAATCATCTTAAAAACATATTTCATAGTTTAACGTCGGTTGTGCCACGTAAGACGATTAGCGTCCACATCAACAATTTTCAGTTAAAATTGGACGAATGGATTAAACTGGTACAAATATAAAAAAAATTTAAGATTTAATTGATGTAAAAAAATATTTATGATCGAATTGACATAATTATAAGGGTTAATACCACGAAAAACCCCAAACTAGTATACCCGTGACAAATTTACCCCAAACTATTTTTTTGACCACGAAAAACCACAAACTGGTACACTTGTAACAAATTTACCCATAACTATTTTTTTGACCACGAAAAACCCCAAACTAGTACACTTGTGACAAAGTTACCCCAAATTAATTTTTTGACCACGAAAAACTCCAAATTGGCATACCCATGACAAATTTACCCCAAACTATTTTTTTTTACCACGAAAAACCCCAAACTATTACATCTATGACAAATTTACTATTTGTTAAATTGGATCAGTACCATTAAAAATCCTAAATTGATAAATCTGTGATAAGCATAGGGTAAAAATTTCAAACTAGTATACTTGTGAAGTGCCACATGCCATCCAACTAAGCAATTCGAGGTTAAATTTAACAAAAATTAACGGAAGGTAAATTTGTCAAAAATATATTAGTTTTGGGTAAATTTATCACAAGTGTATCAATTTAGGGTTTTTTGATGTCAAAAAAATAGTTTGGGGTAAATTTGTCACAAGTGTACCAGTTTGGGATTTTTCATGGTCAAAAAAATAGTTTGGGGTAAATTTATTATAGGCGTACCAGTTTGGGATTTTTCGTGGCATTATCCCTAATTATAATATGTAACTTTTTCGGTGTTTTGGCTAGGCAGGTGGGACATTTAAATCAATTACGGTCCCCTCATTATCGAATCCAACGGGCAATGCCATCCAGTTTGCCACCTCTTTATTTTAAAATCCCAGGGCAGGATTCTTGGACATTTCCGTTGGCCTTGGCACGATAGTCATTAATTACAATAGCGTATATAGGTACCTACTTCATCCATTAATGTCAGGGCGGTTATTATAAAATGTCTATGACATAAGTGATTCAAGAGCTCGATCGGATAACCTCATTCGTGATTCTATCGAACTATGAACTTTCTTTTATTTTTTGACGTGGATCCGTCTAATAATTAGTGGTGTCAATGATTCAATTGTGTTCAACTTTTCAAGAAAATTAAATCAAACTGAATCATTAAGAGGTAAATTTGAATCGAACCAAATCTCACCTTGAACTGAATATGAACGAAACCAAAAATCCACTTCAGTTCGATTTTTTTTTTCTCTTTCCCCTTTCTTATTTTTTCCTTTTATCTTTTCCCCTTTTTTGGTGGCTAAGGATTAATGAGGGGTCGCAGCTCCTCCCAAATGGGGCTTCGCGAGACCTCGCGGACGAAGGCAAGGGGAGGCAAGGCCACGACCCCTTGACCCTGCTCGATTGGGTTCATCGGCCCTCAACTACTAGAAAAGGGAAAAAGAAAAAAGAAAAGAGACTTTCAATTTGGACAAAAAAAAATGGTTATTTTTTAATCAACCGAAAAACTAAACTAAATCAAAATGCACAAATTTTTAGTTCAATTCGGGTCGGTTTAGTGGTTTAGTTTAGTTTTTTGGTTTAGTTTTGACACCGCTACTAATAATAGTAGAGATTGTCCACAAATATGCATTTTTGAAACAACATGGACATTCATTAAATCTTGCACTTCATCATTTACATTCATACAAGCTAACACTTTCTTTTCTTTTAAATCTACCTTTGCTTCTAAATCCTGTTATAGCCTGACATCTTGGAAAGTGAATTTCGTCCCACTTATTACCGATGTCTTGCCTCCATGAAAACGTGCTTCATTTGTAAAGGGAAAAGGACACCTTACTGGTCGAGAACAAAAGCTTATGGTCCCCCTAATTATGATTCGCAGCTTGTCTCGAAAGGAATAGGGGACAGGATATAAAGCCGAAGACCGGGATAAGTTAAGCATAGTATTGTGCGAAGTACTTGAATTATTAAGATAATCCAACGATCATTATAAATTGCTTTCTCCTCTTACCCCATTAGAGATTTCAATTTTTTTTTTTGAATTATTATTAACGAGTGCCCTCGAGATATTGATTCAGTCTGATTTGTTGGAGTAAATCTATTTCAAGATGGCAATAAGAGAGTAAGCCATAGTAACGTTTGACGCATCCTGTCGTATTTTCAAAGTACTTTGGAATGTTACTTTACAAGTGTATTGAAAACTCGGGTATGTTAATTCAGTTTTAAGACGCTAAGGGTCTGTTTGGTAACGTTTCTGTTCCTCTGTTTCTGTTCTCAGGAACAAAAAAAGATCATAAACATGTTTGATAACGCAAATAATTCTGTTTCTGATTCTGCTCCCGGGAACACTTTTGGAGCAAAAATCAGAAACAAAAAAAAGTTGTTTCTCAAAAAAAGAACACTTTTGTAGGATTACTTTTCAAAAATGGACTTCTCAGCCTCTTTCCATGACACTTTTTTATGATCAATTTTTTAGGAACACTTTTGGATAAAAAATCAAAAATTTTATGTAGTTACCAAACGTATTCTGATTCTTTAAAAGAACAGAATCAGAAAAAGTGTTTTTAATTAGAATCATTTTTTTGGAATAGAAACGTTACCAAATAGACCCTAAATGGCATCGCCGGCTCAAAAATCTCTCGTGGTTATCAAAGCCCTAGAGAAAATCTAGGGCCCCAATCTTTTCTCGTTCGAATACGGCCCCAAATCTAAAAGGCAAAAGAATCTAACCTTCTTCCAGCAAAGGGAAACTCCCAATGGATCCTCTTTTTTACTTTTTGTTTTTTCCCCCAATGGTCCTTTTAATGGCTCGTTAAGCAACAGTACGAGTCAATTTGCAACATTCGGTCGTCGCAGAGATTCCAAAGTAGGCCAAAACAGGAGCCATGGACATCTCTATGGGTATGAAAATTAGAATAAAAATCACGATAGGATTAGATTTATCATATCATATGTTTGGCTCTGCCCAAGACAAAATAAAGAGGGATATAGCCTGAATATAACTATCCTATGAGGATGGAATAAGAATAGATGGGATTTTTTTTATGTCCATGATATAAAAGTTATTTTTTTAAATAAAAAAATTAAAATAATAATTAATTTTGAATTATATTTGAATTCTAATATTAACGCTAACATAAAAATAAAAAATAATTTTTTTATATATATACATGTATGTATTTATAAATTTGAGTTTCTTTCTACTTTATAATATATATTTTGTGCATACACACACATTTCATATCCATATCATTATATATTTTAAGTATAATAGTATAATTTATTATTTAATAAAATCTTTATTGAGAAATGATGGAATGGAGTAAAAAAAATGAAAAAAAAGATATATAAAAAATAAAAAATAAGTAAATAAAAATAAAATAGAAGAATCATATTTTAAATGAACAAATTCGAACTTGAAAAAATCTCACGATGAACGTAGGACAATGAAATTTCTATAAAAAAAAAAACCTAAAAATCTCTATATCCTTTGCCCATGTATCTTTAGTTCATATTAAATTATACATTTTATGCATAATAAACAGAGCAAGATTCAATGTAAACATATAAATATAATTTGGCGATATACACAGAATATACACACATGCATATATGCATGTGTGTGCGTATGTATTTATGATGTGGCGATTCAATTGCGAGAAAAGTCCGAGATATGTTCTTCGACATTCCATATCGAAATAAGAAAAAAGAACATGAAAATTAACGAAAACAGAGAAAATTAGAGAAAATACAAAAAAAAAAAAAACGCCAGAAAGCCAAATTCCCAACTGCCTTATCTGCTTTTGCTTGCCCCGCTCCCCCTCCGTCACCTCACTCGATCGGAATCAGGACCTCGTTGGTCCTCAACGGCGGCACCGTCCACGGCGGATTGTACCTCGCCAGCACCCACTCCCCCGCCACCTTGTGCCCGTCCCTCTCCAGCCACTCCCTCAGCTTCTCCGCCTTCTCCCTCGCCACCCCCTCCGTCGCCACCCCGCTGAACCTCACCACCCCGTACTTCCCCCCCTCCTCCTCCCTCACCACCACCCTCTCGTCCAGCGGCCTCGGCGCCTCCTCCGCCTTCCCGTACTTAGCCGGCAGCACGAACCGCATCGTCACCGCCTCCTCCTCCCCGCCGCCCCCGCCTCCCCTGGGCGGCCCTTGGGTGATCACCGGGGCCGTCATGGCGATCTTCTCGCTCTTGGTGATCACCGGGGCGGTCATGGCAATCTTCTCGGGCTTGGCGTTCTGGGGGTCGCCTAGGGCGCCGATGTAGCCGGCGAGGACGGAGAAGCCGCCGTCGCGCCTGCCGTTGAACTGGGAGGGGGTGTAGGTGACCTCGGCGACGACGGAGGGGGCGTAGTGGCGGATCTCGTAATCGGCGCAGGCGTGGAGGACTTGGTATTTCGGGGTCTCGACGGAGATTTTGCCGAAAATCATGCCCATTTTCGGGGAATCTTTAGCGAGAAGATGAAGGAGATAATGTGAGATTTCGGGAGTGTTCTGCGTGGGGAAGGTGGGGTTTGAGGCTTGTATATGGAACGAGACGAGCGGTGGTAGGTCGGTCGGGGGGATTGTGGGCTATGTTCGTCCACGACATCCCACTCGCGACAGTTGAAGAGGAAATTTTATGAAATTTTCATTTTTTTTCCATCCATAAAATAGCTTTTAAACGCATAGTAAAATTTAAATAATCTACAAATAGCTCTCACTAAAAAAAAAAAATCATCAATGGTAAGATTGTTGAAAAAGTAAAAACATATTTAGATGTGGATCAATCGATTTAAGGATCTTTATCCACCTTTTCATAACTCTTAGTTTTTTCCCTCTTCGGTGTGTTCATGCAAGAGAAGTTTACAGATTCTTGTTTTTTTTTTTTGGTTTCTACGGGAATCCTCTAAAATTCGAGTATTTTAATCAATTTCGTGGTTGGAGTTCCATTTTAAAAGAATGCTAGAAAAGTTCTCTTTAAAGTTCAATATCTAATAAAAGAACTTTTTAATTCCACCACGTTCCATGTTTTTCCGGTCGGTTCTATACAAACTTCATTTCCTCTCATATACTCGTCAATGTACTAAGGGTAAATTTTGTGAAAGATTTAATTGCAATGAATTTGAAACACTGGTAATCTTTGTAAATTGACATATCTCAAATCTCAACTATAATCATAAAGCGTTCACAACTTTAACCAAAGAATTATAGAAAAAAAAATTACTTGATAGGGAGTTATTAGATATTGAACTTTAGAGATAGAGAGATTGTAAATAAATGTTCTAAACACCATTACTTTATTGATATTCTTTTAAAATCTAAATTCCGATCATTAGTTGACTAAAATACTCAAATTTCAGAGGATTTTTAAACCCAAAAGAAGAACAAATAATAATTAGGGAAAGGTGGATAAAATTCCAAGATTGATTGATCCACATAAAATGTATGTTTTTCCTCTCATTGATCTTACCAATAATGAGGTTTTAATGAGAGTTATTTTAGAAAATTTGAATTTCATGTTGTTTAAAGGAGTGGTGAAAATAGCCCAAGCCTTAAAAATTGGAAAAACAAAATAAAAGATTATATCTTACTATGGTCAAATATCTAATTGGGAAATATGGGGATCTTTTTAAATCCATAGTATGCATACCCATTGAGGATAGAAAAAGGGCACCCAAATTCCATTACTTATCGCAAAAGTACACCCTTTGAGTTTTCAAAAATTTTGAATCATTGCAATCGGTTCTAGAATTTTGACCAAAAAAAGGTATAATGAAGTACTTATCAATGACTACTTAATTTGAATGATATTTTGGAGAATATATAAGAAGAAGAAGAAGTAATGATATTTCATAAGGTGAGGTGTTGGCACCACGTGAAGGCATAGTAGCCCTCTAGGCTAGCTTAGAGCGACTTGGCACCACGTCAACATCACGTATTCTCGAAAAATGCTAACGAAGGCGGCATTGAATTTTCATACATTAACTCAAATTACATGGAGCTAACTAAAGCATTCGGTTAATTCATTTCAAAAAAAAAATTTTAAAACTCGATAGCACTGTTTAAATTTTTGTGAGAAGTTCATTAGGCTCCAAAGTTTTAGCATTTTCGTATGGATGAAAAAACAAGAAGAGTTCAACTTTAAGATCAACGGGAGCGAGAGCAAATCGTGTTGGGATTCCCTAACATAATGTTAGGAATAACATTATTTAATTTAGGCCGTCAAATTTAAAATGGGCGACTTGAATTGATCCATGTCAGCTTTTTTAAAGGAGGAAAAATTTTTAGTGAAAATTTTAAAATTTTCTATTAATCAATTTAAATTGTCCATTTTTAAATTGGACGATTCAGATTCCTTGTATCACCTAGATCAAGCAAATCATATGTTTCTAGCCATCCTACAAGTACAATCTACGAGTACAATCCCTTCGAACATGGGATGCCTGATTCAGTTCGCAGCCGTTCACTATGTTAATTGTTAAGGGGATCGAGCAAACCATATGTTTCTAGCCATCCTACAAGTACAATCCCTTCGAACATGGAATGCTGATCCAGTTCGCAGCCGGACAGCTTGAACGACACGGGTTTTCTCCGGAGGTTCTTGCCCGCCTCAAACCTCGTTCGTCAACAAGTCTTTCGTGGGCAGCGGAGCGAAAGAACAGTTCTTGATCAGCGACCTCCCTCCATGCATCAATCCATAGGTTTCCAGAGAGCTGATGAATCTCCCACCTTCACGCGAGTGATGATGGCTCTGTAGTCCTAGGACAAGAAAGTGTGCGTCTTTGCCGTACTCCCACGTTGTACCCACGACTTCGAATCACTGGAAGCTGATCGATCGGAGTTCCCGAAGCGGAAAGGTTTCAACTTGCTCAAAAAGGAGATGCGGTCAATGCGCAAGACAAAGAATGTATGGAGAGAGAGAGGGGTTCCCTAGCCGATGCGAGGCTAGTAAAGGCGAAATTTGCTTCAGGCTATTGGCTAGATCGATACTGTTGCACCTGACGCTTCCTTCAGTTCTTCGCGCACTTGGGTTCGCGCAATGGCTAGCTGAAAAGTGCCATGGCGCAGTTTCGCTGTTGCGACTGCTCGGGCTGTTGTCCGGTCTTCCTTTCATCAAAATGTTCAGGGGTAATCTAGTGCTCCGTCTAATAACTCTGGGGTTCGAAGCCATGTCCATGACTTCCATAGCCTCGAGGAACCTCCACACGCCGACCAAGTACGCGCCGTCTCTGTTCGAAGGACGCCACAGGGACTCGATCATCGCATACCCCACGAAGCTCTTGAAGTTGTCCGCTGATACGGAGAACTTAAGGATTGGCAAAATGATTCACGCGCAGCTGATCGCATCCAGCGAAAATTCCCGAGATGTTATCGTGGAGGCTAACTCTCTGATCAATATGTACTCAAAGTGTGGTCAAATATTGAGTGCACGGAAGCTGTTTGACGATATGCGCGAGAGAAATGAAGTCTCTTGGGGGGCTCTGATGACGGGATACTTACGCAGTGGGTTCCCTTCCGAAGTTATACAATTGTTCAAGTCTATGCTGTTCTTGGACTCTGTGCCGCCAAACGAATATATTCTTGCTACAGTTGTTTCTTCATGTTCAGATTACAGAGCAGTCGATGAAGGCAAGCAATGTCATGGGTATGTGGTCAAGTCTGGGTTAGAGTTTCATCAGTATGTGAAGAACGCACTTCTTAGCATGTACTTGAGGTGCTGGGATGTGAAGGCGGGAATTGTGGTTTTGGACAATTTGCCTGGATATGATATTTTCACTTATAACTTGGTTTTGAATGGACTTATGGAAAATGGGAATTTAATGGACGCTTTGGATGTTTTGGCTAGAATTGTGGCCGACCGTGTAGCTTGGGATGGTGCTACCTACTCTACTGCTCTTGGGCTCTGTGCTTCTCTCGGAGATTTGAGACTGGGTTTGTCGCTTCACTGCCAGATGTTGAAGAGTAGAGTTGATTGTGATGACTTTTTTTGCAGTACACTGATCGACATGTATGGCAAATGTGGCAAGGTTATGAACGCAAGCAAGGTCTTTAGTAGTTTGCGGATTCGTAACGTGGTGACATGGACTGCAGTAATGACTGCTTACTTTCAAAATGGATTCTTTGAGGAAGCACTTAATCACTTGCCAGAAATGGAGAATGAATGCGTTCTACCAAATGATTACACCTTTGTTGTTTTATTAAACTGCTGCGCAGCTTTATCTGCACTAAGGCATGGGTATCTTTTGCATGCGTTAGTGCAGAAATCAGGTTTTAAAAACCACACTAACGTTGGGAATGCTTTAATTAACATGTATTCCAAGAGCGGCGCCATAGAAGCCTCATATGAAGTTTTCTCAAACATGGTGTATCAGGACTTTGCTACTTGGAATTCAATGATATGTGGATACTCCCAGCATGGGCTTGGAAGGGAAGCTTTATCAGTTTTTGGAGAAATGATGGCTGCAAGGGAGCTTCCTAGCTATGTAACTTTTGTGGGAGTTTTATCTGCTTGCGCTCACTTGGGTCTTGAGCAGGAAGCACTTTTTTATTTAAACCATCTGATGGGACATTATGGGATAGAACCTGGAGTAGAGCACTATACCTGCATTGTTAGGCTTCTGACCAAGGTTGGTTCGCTCGACAGAGCTGAAAATTTTATGAAGTCTACACCTGTACAGTGGGATACTGTGGCCTGGCGCACATTGCTCAATGCTTGCCATGTCCATCGGCAATATGGGTTAGGCCAGCGTGTTGCAGAAATTGTCATTAGAATGGATGCTACTGATGTCGGGACATACATACTTGCTTCTAATATGTATGCTAAGGCAAAGAGGTGGGATGGGGTGGTGAACATACGGAAGCAGATGAGAGAGAGGAGTATCAAGAAAGAGCCGGGGGTCAGTTGGATAGAAATTAAAGACACAACACACGTATTTGTTTCAGATGACAATTCCCACCCTGAGTATTTAAAGATTTTTGAGAAAGTTGGGGAACTGTTGTCCAAGATCAAAGAGTTGGGTTATGTACCGGCTATTGCTGGTGTGTTGCATGATGTGGAAGATGAACAAAAGGAAGACTATCTCAGTTACCACAGTGAAAAATTGGCCATAGCATATGGTCTCTTGAAAACACCGTCAGCAGCACCCTTGCGTGTCATCAAGAATCTAAGGATATGTGATGATTGCCACTCTGCTGTGAAACTTATTGCAAAGGTCACAAAGAGGGTTATAATTGTCAGGGATGTGAATCGTTTTCACCACTTCAGGGAGGGGTTTTGTTCTTGTGGAGATCACTGGTGACTCTTGTAGAAACTATATCACCCAAGATATATGAGTCAGAAGGCACATGCATTGGCATACTTATTCTAGGCAAGTTGGTGGAGCATGGCGGCAGGGATGAAAGGGTATGGGTGGCAGCGGGGTGGTGGGCTAAGAACATGGGCCACTAAGGAGAGACCATTGGGAAATGAAACCTGAGACACCTATATTGTGGTGTTCCTTGGATTTTCCAGTTTCACTACATATTGAAGAGTTCCTAAGTTGGGGTACACCAATTGTTGTCCCAGTATGGAGAGAAAACATGACTGATTATCTCCTGCATCATTGAAGCCGGGTCGGCAGGTGAACCCTGAAGGAATCCGTGACATCCTTGTAACTGTCTTTTTAGGTCACTTTGCTATGATTGGGTTACTTTTCTCTCTCACTTTATCTGCTTGTCTGGTACTTGCTTTGACTAGAAAAGAACAAGTAAAATAGAGAGATGGGAAATGCAGTAACGATTCACCAATGAGGATATTCGGTACCTGAGCATAGGATCCCTGTGGATATAAGAGTCAAGAGGAGGTCACAACTGGGTTTTTGAACAAGATAATATCTGAGGACGACTGGATAGTGGCTTGAAGGACTGTTACAGATAATGAGGTCGCTGACCGCTGAATTGAGTATGATTGTATGTGTGATAGCATCTACTATAGCAGGAATATCAATGAACCTGATTATTGCAATTGCTCAGGATACCCTTTTTTAGCTTTTAGAATCTATTTCTTAGCTCAAGATCCCTCTTACTAATTGGAATTAAAGAATTAGTAGATCTGTTGTGCCCAAAATGAGAATGGGCTGAAGCACTGATTAAGAAATGGCAAGTAATCATAGAAGGATTAATAGCCTTCTGATACACCAACTAGTTTCCACACTGAGGTGATAGACCATCCGGTTGAATAATTTTTCTCAAGCATCATGCTCTTTCCAATGTAAGCATGCATGCGCATCTTAGACCAAAGAGCATAGAATAACTGTTTGCAAGTTGAGTTCTCTCTTTAGAGGTGCCGGGTTTGGCCATTACTTGGATAAAATGTGTTTGGTCATCCAGGAGCTGCTTATCAACTTATGTGGTTAATCTTATCAGTGCGAGTATTTTTGTGCTTGATATTAAAGCATTGTGCTGAAGCTTTACCTGGTCAATAAGTTCTTTAAGTTCGACCAATAAAAAAATAGAAAATTCTTTTGGTTGCCTTACTTTCTCTAGGACTTCATGTAGGGACTGGTCTGTCACTACCTCATATTCGGCAGTTTGGATGAAGTTAGATGGTGACTAACTACCAATACAGAATGCAAAGAATGCTATAGTTCAACTGAGTTTTCCACTCTAGGATCTCCTAAGCTTTCTTCTATGATCAGAAATTCATAGGGAAACCCGTAATCAACTGTACTATTCAAAAACTATGAATAATGAATTTCCCAAGCCACAATCTTCTCATGATTCAAAGGGTAGTAACTTGGGGGCTCATTAACTTCAGAATCTCCAGCAAATGGGACAGCCATTCTCCTGAATTGACATGAGTATACATCCAGGAAAAGACTCGTGAGATTGTTTCGGGTCTAAACAAACATTGATACATTAAAAATATTTGATGAAAAAAGAATTAATTTTGAGTTCTCATGTTTAACATACTGTCTTTAGATATTCAATCTGAGAGTATATATTGAATTTTGAACTTCTTAAGACTTAGATGGACCTGGAGAATTGTGCCTCCAGAGTACCAACTTCCTCAAGGAGAACTTTAGTATAAGCAGATGTCGTGCAATTACAGTAACTGCGCCATGATCTAAATTGGACGACACGCTCCAGTCCCATTTTCTTTTATGCTTATTGATCTAACATAAGCGTGGTCATTTTCTTCATTGCCGACAAACTGAACTTCTGAGTGATTTTTCTGCAGCATTCCATCAGAGTCTCATCTGATTGACTAACAAATACGATGCACTTTGGATGCTATCATCAGAGCACTGACTATTGTTTTATGCTATGTCTCTGGGTGTCTTTGCCGATCACTACAGTTCCAAGTTGATCATGGCAGCTTCAGTCTTTCATCATACCAAGGCAACATGCTCTTTTCAAAATGAGCAAATACCTTGGGATGTCAAGACGTATTCATCTTGCACTAAGTTGCTGGAAGTTCCTGCATCGGTTTAGTGCAACATAATATTCCTATGGTAACTGGCGCAATCTGTCAATTGCTTATATTCCTATGGAGACTGGTGCAATCTAATTGGACGACAAGCTCCAGTCCCCCCCCCCCCCCCCCTTTTTTTTCCCTTCAATTTATGCTTATTGATCTAGCATAAGCATGGTCATTTTCTTTGTTGCTGATGAACTGAACTTCTGATTGATTATTCTGCAGCATTCCATCAGTGTCTCATCTGATTGACTAACAAATACGATACACATTGGATGCTATCCGCAGAGCACTGAGTAGTGTTTTATGCTATGTCTCTGGGTGTCTTTGCTGATCACTACAGTTCCAAGTTGATCATGGCTGCTTCAGTCTTTCATCATACCAAGGTAACATGCTCTTTTCAAAATGAGCAAATACCTTGGGATGTCAATACATATTTATCTTGCACTAAGTTGCTGGAAGTTCCTGCATTGATTTGGTGCAGCATAATATTCCTTTGGTGACTGGCACAATCTGTCAATTGCGAAATTCATGCCATAAAATTTCGGACTAGTTGTTAACTAGGTGAAGATTGACATCTCAAAAACAGGTTTCATTGTCAGTGCGACATTTCAGGTCCTGATTTTGACAGGCTACAGGATTAGTCTCACAAGTAAAACATTTTTGCCTTGAAATGCTGAGGTCGAACATTGTGTAGCCTCGAGTATATACATCTACATGTACATCAGCAGCGGAATGACGTCCTACTGTATGCCATTTCCAACTGGCTCGAATGAGAACAATTCTAAGACATGCCACCTTTGACGGAATTCATCCCTGTTGAGACCGCTTCGAGCACTTGGTGTTGCTAGCTAATTCCTGGACTTCCTTGCTTTGTTGTGCAACATCTTATGCCAACCACACCAACGACGTAGAGTCTGTATAATAATATTCCACAAGGGAGGCACCCGACTCAAGCCAAGTATTTCTGTAGTTTGTCCACTTCATCTGGGCTTCCGATGAATATCGGTGTCCGCTGGTGGATCTGCCGATGGGAAGAAACCAAATGAAGTGATTATGAGCTTTCTATAAAATTGCTTTATGCTGATTGATTCCTGATGAAACAAAGTATTGGCTCTGTTTGTCTCAAAGAACAGATCTCCTACCTACATCTTTGTGACACAGCTTATTGAGTTAAAAGTAATGTAGGGAGGAGTCTGACTAAGAAGTTTCTATAGCAAATGTTTACAGTGGCAAGAACTTGTCATGGTACATTCTTACCTTTTCTGGTATGATGTCGAGTATTCTCTGGACGCCATCAGTTGCTTTTCCTCCAGCTTGTTCGACCAGATAGCTCATTGGTGCACACTCATACAAAAGCCTCAGATTCCCATTCTTTGCATTATTGTTCTTGGGGTTCCCATATATTCCACCAACTAGCAGCATCCGATGGATCTCTCCGACGAGGCATCCGACATAACGGCCAGAGTAGGGCTTGCCATTGGAGCCCGGCTGCCTGAGGTGGTCGAGGTAGCCCTTCAATTTCTCGTCCCACAGGTCGTAGTTCCCCTCGTTGAACGAGTAGATTTTACCTGTTTCCGGTATCTTGATGTCCTCATGTGTCAGCACGAATTCACCATATGCAGGATCCAAGGTGAAAGAGTATACCCCATTCCCTATTGAGAGCGTGAAGACTACTGAGCTAGAGTAGAGGCAATATCCGGCCGCCAGCAAGTTGCTGCCTGGTTGGCAGACGCTGATGATGCACCTCTCTTTAGCTTGGTCGAGCTGTGCCATAGCAGTGTTTAGTAATTCGGCAGGCGGGATCAAGAGGTCAAATTACAGGATGACAGGCATTTGTTATACTATAAAGCAGACTTAAGATCTGAGTAGCTTCCAAGATGCTGGGGACTCGCGGACAGGGTACAGGATAAGCTTATTTAATTTCGCATTAGGAATCAAAAGACATACTTGAAAAAATAGCTTGTTCTCTTTATTAACTAGGACATCGAAACCATCTATGCTAGGACATCGAAACTATCTATGCAAAGATGTACGACTTTTGGTAACATAACAAAAATAAAACGGTGGGGGAAATATAGTTACGGTGGGCATCAAGTTGTCTTCGTCGACAAATAGGCATTGCTCATCCGGGCCGTAAATGCCAAAGATGGATCCCGTGGTCAATGCGGTGTCGATATTGGCAGATCCGTCAATAGGGTCGAAGACGACGACGTAGTTTCCCGAGTAGGTCTCTTCTACGGCAACAGGTACATCTTCCTCCTCTGATGCTATGATTCCCGTCCTTCCGCTCGACCTTAAGCAATTGCAGAACACCTATAACATTGCCAAAATTAGTCGAATTTGCACAGTGAGTCACCAGAAAAATTGATCTGTCGTGTTCTCACTTTTAACAGGATCCTTAAATTCCATTGAATTTCAGTGAAGTTCCGTTTAAAAAGTGCCTGAGCTAATAAATAAGGCTCGACCTACATATAAAAAGTGCAATATCTCACTGAATAATGCAAGGGTAGTAAGCTTTCGGCAGATCACTTGGTCAACAGATTCTGTAAAGGGGTTCCGACATATTCTGACATTTAATCTCCAGTGAATTCGCGAGACATTAGAACTCTTATCTCTTGTTTGAATCATCCATGGAATGCTAAGCGAACTTTGATCGAATTGCAGACAGGATGCGGTATTGAATTGTGCCCTACGTGTAATACGAACCTCATTGGACACGACGTCGAGCTTCTTCTGATCTTCCCCTTGGACGTTGATGGTGCCCTGAGCTCCGGTGAGGTTGATGATGCTCGAACGCTGAAGCAGCGACGCGATCTGCTTGCAAGCGAAGGAGATGCTCGAGAGAACTATGGTCAGCTCCGCGTCGATGCGGCCCGCCTGCTCCTGCTTCAACAGCCACGTCGTCAAGTTCTCCATCTCGTAACTGCTCTTCCTCTTCGACTTCGTCCCCGCCACTGGGGTGGCTGTTGAAGTCCTGAGCTGCGGCACCGCCGTGGACTGTCGTGCGGCCTCGCATCGCGGGCGTGAGGCCGCGGCGGGTGTGGGATGAGCAGTCGGCGACTTCCGGTGGCGCAGCCTGAGAATTGAATTGGAGATCAAGCGAGGAGAGATGAGGACACGCGAGGAGGAGGTCAAAACTGCACGAGCCATTCTCTCTCTCTCTCTCTCTCTCTCTCTCTGTGCGGAGGCTTTGCCCTTTGTGACTTATCCGAGGTTGGCACTTGTGCGACTGTGAATCGTCGGTGTGATTCGTTCTTTGATTCTTTGCAAAATGCTTTTGTCTGTCTAAGAGGACGGCAACGGTCGAGTGGCGGTTTCCACAAGGTCCTTAGCTAAATCAGGGAAGGGAAAATTTGTCGTACACCGCCGCAACAATTACCAGAATAGGCAGCTTCTGTGAAGAAGGAACTTGGAGATCAATTTATATTTTTACCGAGGGTGATTAATTCCTGGTCCAATTTTTACGCGGTTCCATTAGACTGGTAATATGATTTTTTTTTAAAAAAAATGCATGATTTCCTGCTCATCGATCATTCTTTTTTCACGTTTTTGCAAAAACTGTTTCCTCCAATTGCGAGAGAAGTGAAGAGGCAAGAAAAGAGGGCCACAATGTGAAGCAAATCCTACCCAAGTAAACATTAGGGTTACTTTTTAAAAAATTTTTAAAAAATTTGATGGGTCCACTCCGATCTTATCTTATATCCCTAGAATCGGTAATTAGACCGCTTGGTCATTGATTTTAATTTTAGAAATCGAGAACTGGACCGAAACCTTCTAAAATCGAGAACTGGACCACCGGTTTTGGTCCGATCATTCCGACTTGCTCATCCCTGACTTTTACTCTAAAAGAAACTATAGGATTTGATGCACGAGGCACGGGTCAAGTAAGCCCAAAAGTAGCAAGCCCAAATAAAACGGGTCGAACCATCACCAACGATATTAAAGCATAACCTCATCCAGTAGATATGTACTCTGCAGGTGGAACGCCCTTTCCCTGCCCAGCGAGGGCAGGGTTGATCGCTGGGGGTGAAAACTGGAAAGGCTTGGGTCAGGTACGGTTCCCAGCAGACTTTTGAAATTGCGAAATGATCGGGGGGGAATTCCACCGGATGATACGAATCAACACTAATTATGACGCTGTTAATTAAGTGAGGGAGTCTATAACATCTCACCCAATCCTGCGTCGGGTGCGAGCTTGACGAAGCTCGCAGCAGCCATGGCCGCTCGAGAGCTTCGTCGAGCTTGGCCACGATCAAATCTCGAACGACAAAATGCTCGCCTATTTGCGTCCTCTTGCTTTTGCTGGACTCCCATATCGCTTTCTAACGCTAAAACCAATCTAGCCACTTCGGTGTTGCTCGCTGTCAAAGAGCTCGATTTTGCCGGAGCATCACGGCCGCTATCCCTACGTTGGACGTGATCGGTTGCAGCATTGTCTTGGTCGACCATCAACGGATGGTCCTTGTAATACATGGGGCCCAAGCCCATGTTTTATCCTGAGCCGTCCAACCTCTTTTAAGTACCCATCTTCATTACATCAGCAGCTAGTAGAATCAAAAGAATAAGAGGAAAGGGACTAGTCGGCAAAACAGAAAACGCAAAGATAAGAGGGAGAGAGAGAGAGAGAGAGAGATTTTCAAATGTCTCGATCAGTCGGATTTACTCTGTTTCGTAGTACTGATTAAGGATTTGCGCCATTTGTTTATCTAATCGAAGAAATTTTCGTAACAAAGCTGGAAATTCGGGCGGGTATAGATTTTAGTTTTGCTGGGTTCATTCTAGAGCTTAGTAAGCTGTGAAATTACGTTGAGAAGAAACTTTTAGGTGTCGTTAATCCTCGAGATTTTTTTTACAGAAATCGATTTGGAGTTACGATCTGGTCGGGGTTGAGTCTTTGACGTATTGTTTTGTGCTGTTGGATCCGGCTTTTTCGGGGCAATGATTTTCGCTTGTCTCCAGCCATCTTTTGGGTCGGGATCCTTCAGTATTTTGAAAGAGCTTTATTTTGACGGTAAGCTTGCTCGCATTGAAGTCCGCTAGAGAGAAATACGGCGCAACCAAATTTGGTGCGTGAGCTGCCCATCGTAGTGGACAACTGTTACGCGGAACAAGCGATCGAACAATAAATAGACAGAACGAAAAAAATAAATCGGACACCAGATGTACGTGGTTCGGTCGTAGAGACCTATGTCCACGGGAAGAGCAGCAACGAGTTCCACTATAGGTCAAGCGATACACGGAGATTACAAACACCACTCGAGTCACTCAAACACTCTTAGTGTTTCCCAGCCCTAATTACATTCAAGAACGCACGTAGTGTTTAGCCCCACAATTCCTAATGAAATAATCTCTCAATCTCACAAAGGAATTAATACTCAAATCTTACAACAAGATTTAATCTGCTTCAAGATATGAATTCTTGATGTAATTCCGCGAAGATAAACCCTTGCCAAGCACTCGACGAAACGGCGCTTCCTTGATTTCTTCTTCTTCTCAACAACGGCATACTTGTATATAGACAAATAAGCCACACACATATTGGAGAAATAAAATAGGGAATTTAAGTCAATGAAAACCAAGATTGACTTTCCTATTTTGTCTTTATCTCACATGAAAAGTTCAACTCCAATATAAATATTGTTCTTGATCTTGATTTGAAATATATCAAAATAGAATATATCACACTATTTTCATCAAGATAGATTTCCGTAATATTCAAAACAAATCTTATCTTTAATTTCAATATCAAGATATATTTGTTTCCGAAATTCAAATTTTCGCTTCGGGCTCAAATTCGGGACATATTCTAACAGACAACAATGAATGCTCGTTTATGGGCGAGCATTTGTTGCTGATTGAGTTTTCGTTAATTAAGGTTGTTTACTCGATTCTTTTATAGAAAGCTTAATTAGCAGGATTTAGAGTTCGACGGCTCGAGTAGCTTTCGTTGTTTGGTTTTGCAACCCCGGGGTGAGTGGTGCTTATCTATTTTATGAATTTATAAACTCCTCTATTGAAAGTGATAGGGATTATATAAATTATAGGCTATCCAAGGCATTGAATGGTATGTTTTGTGTTTTTAAAAAAATGATGTTTTGATCATGTTTGTTGCATAAAACTAGATATGGCGTTTACTACAAAGTATCTTTTGGAATAGATTGAGCTTATTGTTTGTGAATTATTTGAGAAATGCTCTATGAAAGGATTTATGAAAGGTGTATAACTACTGGTTTATGAAATTGGATTGAGCAGTGTTTTTTTTTTTTTGCTTGATAAATTGATTTTTGGGAGGTTATGTTTTGGTTGGCGAAACTGATTAGGGAGATTGAAGGGAACCAATCCCACGATATATACGCAGCGGATTACACAGAATTAACAAGCCCTAGAATCAACTTGAATCACTGTTCGGAGAAGCATATCACAAAACGGAAATACCTTGGGTTTTCACCGATTAAGTGTCGTCAATGCAGCGAGAGATTTCGTCTGTTTGACGATCCGGAGAGAAGAGTGAGAGAGATTGTCGTCGTTTTCTCTGTGTTCTTTTATGAATGTCTCAAACGACGTCTGAAGAAGACGACGTTTTTCTAAACGTCATAAAGGAGTAACTGCCTTTGGCAGTTAATTCTTATGGGTAATGGGCTGGGTTAGCCCATCTTGGGCGGCCCACCCATCTATATAACCCAACATCTCCCACTCGCCCATAATGGGCTAAACATAATTCTCACTTGCCCACGAAGGGTCAACAACTCCAACTCACCCACAAAGGGTTAAAACATAACTCTCTTTTTTTTTTTTTTGCAAAGTTCATATTGACAAATAATCCGTGCGACCAACATACTACGAGAGCTTGTTGCCATACATCTGTTAGGAATATATAGCAGCTCAAATTGGGCAAATTAACTCAGAGTAGATCCAGTATGCAGTACCCTAGATCAATCAGTCACATTTACATCATATCTCTCTTGATCTCTTTAAGCATTTCATATGCATTGTATTCACAATCATGATTAAACTCAAATAATCATAATTGGTCGACCTGTGAACACAAAGATAGAATGTGACATCAAAACAAATTGATATTTCTCTTCCCTTAAACCTCTCAATCTCAGTTCAGCTCGCTTTTCTAGAAATGTCCCATTAGATCGAATCAATCTCATGACCATTGGTAACACTCTAAGATAGCGAACACTAAATAGAAATCTCGAGAATAAGTAAGAGTCGTGAGGGGACTAATTTGAGGAACTTTTATCCTCAAGAGTCTCACACGGCTTGAAAGTTGAGATCAAAACTTTTGCCAACTCTTATTGGTCGTCTCATGCATACGTAATATGAAATACGTATTACGGTATTCTCTCCTTTCCCATGGAGCATATGTCTTTCCACTTAATACCGTACAGATGATAGTTCAGACATACTTAATGTCTAACTTGAGTTCACAAATCTACTCTCCTTGAAGGAATCATCAGAACTCACATCTGGCATCAAAGACAGATAAAGTGAAACATGTGGGCTATTTCACTTTCGGACACAATAAATAATATGTTATCATCTTAACTCTCTGTTAAGGCGACATCTATATTTTAAGCTCGAGCTCTTAATTATCACCTAGATAATGAGCTTAAAATTGTCTCATCTCTATTCATCACATAGTAGATAGAGGCGATTACCCGTGTGAGTGGGCTAATCTCTCATCTGTCTGACATACCTTCTCAAAGTAATGCACTAAGCATTAATATGCATAAATATCATATAAACTCATAGGCATCAATAATGACAACAAATATCATTAACTGTGAACTTTGGGAAATATAAATATCTAGTACTCTAACTTCTACGCACTTCTAGAGATTTCAATATAAGGAACTAATCCATTTGTCAACATATGACCAAAAAAATCTTTAGGAATCGACTTCATCATAAGATTTGCTATCATTCTTTGCGTAGATATGTACTATATGTTCACATCTTTTCGTATAATCATGTCTTTCATAATACCATACTTCGTGTCTACATGTTTGGTCTCGCAGTGGATCCTTAGTGTAAGCTCTTACTGCTTGGCTATCACAATTAACTAATAATTGAACCTGCAGTACCTTAGCAACATCTCATTGATCCAAACATCTTTCAAACCAAACACCCTCTCGAACTGCTGCTGATAACACCACGAGTTCAATTTCCATCGTGGATAAAGCTATATACATTTGCTTCTTACTATTCCAAGATATGACGTCATTATTAAGTAAGAATGCAAATCCAGAGTTAGAATTTCTCTCATCTAAACCTCTTCCTCAGTCAATATCAGTATAGCCTTCAAGGCGCAGATCTCAACCTTGATTACTCAATGAATAATCAGCAGTACTATTCAGATACCTCAGGATTCTATTGACGGCAGTCTAAAGTTCTTGACTTGGATTGGATTGGTATCTACTCACCGTTCCAACTACATAACAAATATCAAGTTTTGTACACACATAGCGTACATTAAGCGTCGCATGGCACTAGGAAATGAAACACTTTCCATTTCTTTATTTGATGTGAAGTCTCAGGACACAATCTGCAGCTCAAACTTTCACCTTTTGCAATAGGAGTATCCATGGGTTTGTTCTCTTGCATACGAAATCATTCAAGGACTTTCCTTATTTAAGTCTCTTGTGAAAAAGATCACAATCTCTTTTAATGATATCTTGAAATCTCAATTTCAAGAATACATGCAGCTTCACCCTTATCTTTTATCTCAAAAATTGGAACATGACCAATTCTCAACTATAGTAGCAAACTTAATATTGCTCCTAACAATTAGTATATCATCAACATATAATGATAAGATCACAAATTGATCTTTGGATCTTTTGATGCATACACAATGATCTTCATCAATCATTACAATAATCATATGCCACTATGGCATTACAAAAAAGTGTACACTATTGTCTCGAAGACTGCTTAAGGCCATATATCGATATCAAAAGTCGACATACTTTTTGTTCTTGGCCTTCTATAACAAACCCAACGGTTTGTTTCATACAAATTTCTTCTTTTTAATTCTCTATTGAGAACAGCAGTCTTTGCATCCATTTGATGTAATTCAAGATCCATGTCAAAATCAGGTGAATTGAGGTAAATCTCACTACAAGGCGAGCCTTATATCTCTCAATCGAGCCATCAGTTTTACGCTTTATTTTGAGAACCCATTTGTTCCCTATGGCTTTGTGTCCGTTCAGAAGATCAACTAGTTCCCAAACTTGGTTTGATCTCATTGACTCCATCTCTTTTTCATTGCTTGTATCCACTTTTCCTTATTAGGGCAAGTCGAAGCCTTATTTGCATTTCTTGGCTCATCCTTTTCTTGTGGGGTGACTATATGGACTAACCATGAAAGCTTGACGGAGAATGCTTTTGTGACTTATTCGCCAAATTGGAGAACGTACACTTAGTACATTATGCTCCATTACGCTCCCACTCGGATTAGATAACGACGGCATCTTCACACCAAGTAGTTGCAATTGAGACTGGTTCGAAACAAATTCCCCACTTCTCACATTGCTCCCACTTGAATGATCTCTCTCAAATATGTCATTATCACTATCCAAGATTTTAGATAGAGAATAGTCTTCACATATCTCGCCCTTTTTCAAAAATTCATTCACTAAGAATGTGATATCTTGTGATTCAAATTCAGTTACACTCCCACTTTCTTGCTCACCTATAACATAACTCTTTCGAGTGCTCTCGATATCTCATGAGGATACTCTTTTTGTCCTTAAGGCCAAATTTCCCAAACCAGTGGGAGGACTCGTGCGTATAGGAAGCACATCCAAGGTTTAAGAAAATCCAAATCTTATTTTCGACCTGTCTACAACTTATATGGAGTGAAAGTAACTGATTTAGAAGGCACACGGTTAAGTATATAGATAGCAATCAGTAAACTATCACCACAAAAGGTGATTAGTAAATTAGTTTGTGCTATCACAGACATAACCATTTCTCATAGAACCTGTTTTTTCTCTTTACAACTCCATTTTATTGAGGAGTCGTTGGAATAGTTAACAATCTTTCTATTCCTTTTTCATCACATCGACCTCTGAACTGATCAGGTAAATATTCTCAACCTCGATCGGATCTCAATGCTTTTATTTTCATATCCAATTGATTTTCTACTAAAACTCATAAATTTCTTAAGGCAACTCATGCCTCGGATTCATGAGAAATCAAATTGACATGTCCGAAACGAGTATAATAATCTATAAATGTGATGAAATAAACAGTCTCATACCTTCCTTTCATATCATTGAACCACATATATCCAAATGGATTAATTGCAAAGGAACCTCAACTCTTATTCATTTTCCAAATGGTTTCATCGTTCTTTTTCCCGCCAGGCAATGCTCATAAATAGGCTAATCGACTTTTTCAATATTGCCCAATAAGCCCTATTTGGCTTATCTAATCATTCGGTGTTGGTCAATATGACCTAACCTAGCATGCCATTTATTCACATCATTATAGAGGATGTGAAAAAGGGATAACAAACATTCATGCTACTGTACTCAACAATCAGCAAAATAAAACCATCTAGAAATATCCATAATCATATTAACTTATTCCTAACGACAAGTCATCACCATTGTTATGAAAGTTCAAACTGAAACTAAGTTTAACCAATACTAACACGGAAACTAAGTTCCATCGAGTTTTTGGAGCATTCAACACATTATGCAGGAATAGGGTGCGATTATCGTGCATATTCAGTTGGCAAGTGCCAATCCCTTTGAGTTCTACTAAGGAATTATTTCCCACATTTTATCCACTTTGCTCCATATGGAACTCGTTGAAATTCCACGAAGGCATTTTCGTTTTTGGTTACATGACTTGTGGCCTCTAAGTCTATAGTCCACAAAGGACGTGGTTCAGTTACAAAACCTAAACTGAGACTAAAGTAACACTTTTAAGTGTACAAAGGATTTCTACTTTCTTATGCTCGTCATAGTCACGAGCAAATTATCCCTTCTTGCCACTGAAAAAAAAATATTTCACTTTTGAAATATTTTTCTTGAAAGGACGTTTTCCTTTCCCATGTCAGTTAAACTTCAATTTCTTCCTGAAGAATTTATACACTTGCCCTTTCACTTCTTAAACCCACATTGACACTTATGCTTGGAGCTTGAAGCCCCATCTGAGCTAGAACCAGCATAACAAATGTTGGTTTCTAGTTTGGTCGTCAAAAAGGCGATCCACCTCTAGCTCAAGATAACGCATAGCATTCTCTAAAGTTGTTACTTTTCATTGTGGATTAAGTGGGTTCTCATATGCACTCAGCTATGAGACAAAGGATGGATTACTGCTTGCATTTGCTGCTTATCAGTCAAAATGTGGCATGCATTTTACAGTTCACTTATCATGTTTGACACAAGCTACAAAAGTTGTTTCATATTCTGCCCATAGGCATCATATATATGTCAAACCATATAGTGATCTGCCTCGAGTTGGTGATCAATGTCCAACCAAACTTAGTTTTTAATGCTTCCCACTTGACTTTGGCATTTTCATAAATGCCTGAACTCACGCATAAAACCATTTTTTATGCTACTCTGCAACATAATGCGAGCAATAGAGTTCATCGTTTTTCATGCAGCAATGCCTCTTTACACTTCTAAATTGTGCAGTATTCCCATCTTCAGGTTCTTTCATACTAGGTCAAGAGCTTTTAGTACTTCATGCTATCTAGCACTTACTGGATTCTCATATTCCAGTTTTTATAATTTTCTCCGTTCAAATTTTCTCCTTCGCCAAGCTTATCTACGATATTCTAATAAGCTATAGACACTGTATCTGAACACGAAGTTCTATAGACATGCATTCACGAACTATCAATGCCTAACATTTATGCATCTATTTTACACTAACTAATTATACTAATGAATAATTTCACATAAGGTCTTAGATTCAAAAGTTCACTATGTTCCCAATCATCGTCTGAGAATCCTCGCTTGAAATTATCATTAACATAATCATTTATGTAAAATTTAGTTCACTAAAGTTACTAAAACTTTACAGAACTCCCCACTCGAATAAAGATCATAAAACATATAATGACCTTTTATCTTGTAAACATAACATTACATGGCATGATTTGAACTAATCCAGAAAAAATTCACATATCAAATCATACTCTAATTCCATATTACAAGATATAAATAGCAAGTACATTACAATTTATACATGCTACCAACAACCATGCTATACACAATTTGCATGTGATTATGAACATGTAAGCCATATTCTCCATATTTCAACAAGTAGGGAAGTACATGATAAAATCATCCAATAAAACCCAAAATACGTGCATGTTGGGTTTCATACGAATTTTTATAATTTTAAATTCAGCAAACATATCCAAATAATATATCAAAATGAAGATAATTTCGAGACGATCGCAACAGTATCTCGCACGCCCCAATCGGAGCTCGGATGCTCCCGTATGCGGCGGTCAAAGTTTCGGCTCGGGAAGTCAACGCGTGGTCAACGGTCAACGTTGACTTGGGGCTAAATTGCAATTTTTTTTGAAAAGTCAGGGACCAAATTGTAATTTTCAAACTTTCGAGGATCAAATTGCAATTTTCAAAAATTTCGAGGACCAAATTGAAATTTTCAGAAAGTCCGAGGACCGAATTGCAATTTTCAGAAAATTTGAGGACCAAATTACAATTTACAGAAAGTCCGAGGACCGAATTGAAATTTTCAGAAAGTATGAGGACCAAATTGAAATTTCTGAAAATATAAGATTAACCAGGTTTGAAACGGGTCAAAATTTCGGGTCACGGGTGGGTTCGTGGACCGGGTCTGCGTGGGTTCGAAACCACCTTTAAATTTCGCCCTTAGCCATGTGGTCTTGTTTATTATTTCACCAACATAGGCTCTTGAAAACCAGATAGCCCAGCGGTTTAGGGCGCTTCTTTCAAGTGGAGAGGGCGTGGGTTCAAATCCCACGCTTTTCATTTCTGCCTTAAGCAACTTTCCTTGTTTAATATAAAGACATTCTGATTTTGACCAACAAAAGTCACGATGGTTGGGTGGTAAGGCGCAGTTCAGGTCTTCGGAATCGTGGGTTTGAATCCCACTGTCCACAACCATAAGCCTTCCACCCTTTTTTTTTATTTGGCGCTGCTGGTGTGAGCGCGTGCGCCTTCTTCCGGCCACCTCCGGTGACGATCCACCACTCAAAACGATCGTATCGAAGATACGAACCCGATGGTACATTCAAAAATAATTTTAATTGAACAAAATTTCATGAAAAGGCAACATTTCGCCGCGGCCCCGAGGGAAACCGCCCCGTCACGGCTCGTGTGGCGCGTGTGGTGGCTCCCAGTGTCGCCTCGTGACGATGGACCACTCAAATTTCTCGTCTCGCCGAGCCCGTTCTACTGATGTGTTCAAAATTTGTTTTTGATAAACAGAACAAAAAAAAGGCGTTGAACAGTACGATCGAAAATGGTGTTTTTCACTAATTCAACTACGAAACTCAAGCAATCAGGAAACAAGAACGACATGGCTCTGATACCAATGAAGGGAACCAATCCCACGATATATACGCAGCGGATTACACAGAATTAACAAGCCCTAGAATCAACTTGAATCACTGATTGGAGAAGCATATTACAAAACGGACATACCTCGGGTTTTCACCGATTAAGTGTCGTCAATGCAGCGAGAGATTTCGTCTGTTTAACGATCCGAAGAGAAGAGTGAGAGAGATTGTCGTCGTTTTCTCTGTGTTCTTTTATGAATGTCTCAAACGACGTCTGAAGAAGACGACGTTTTTCTAAACGTCATAAAGGAGTAACTGCCTTTGGCAGTTAATTCTTATGGGTAATGGGCTGGGTTAGCCCATCTTGGGCGGCCCACCCATCTATATAACCCAACAGAGATGAATCCTAGATTGATTTTGAAGATTATCGGAGGATGATATTAGTGGTTTAATGTTCATTGGTACTTTGTCCAAAATCCATTGAGGGTTTAGGAGTAAGCATAACGTTTTTTGGATGCCCTTTTGGGTCAAGATAGGGGTGTCAATGGGCCGGGTCTCATATAGGCCCGACCCGGCCCGAAACAAAACAGTGCTGAGCTCGGCCCGGCTCGGGCCGACTCGATACCCGAATCATATATATCTAAGATGTTCGGGTCGGGTCGGGCCGGGCCGGGCCGGGTCGGGTCGGCCTTAAAAAAAATCAAGCCTCGAACTCTAATAAAGAAATCGTACGATATCACAGAAAATATCCCGAGAAAATATTTTTGTTTCTTGCGCTCGTCTTTTCCTTTCCTTTCCCCATGACAAACGACCTGACCCTCCTCCTTTCCAAAACCTTTCTCATGTTTCCACTTCGCTCGGCCACTGACGAACAGACCAACATCACCACCGCCGCACCCATCTTATTCAAAATAAAAAGAAAAAGAAGAAGCAAAATAACTGTTCCAACCCCAGTTGAACATTCACTTTGATGTGATGGATACAAGGGTGAGACGAGACGAGACCCCCCTTTCTCCTACCCTCATCTCATCTCTGATCTCTCTCACCATCTTCTACCATCTCACAGAGAGTGAGAGAGACATCAGCTGCGATTTTTTTTTTCCATGAACTCGCCTTCTCTCTCTCTTCTGCATCACTTGCACGAAGTTTCACCTTTAGTAAGATAAATAGTTCAAGACCCTTTCTTCTTTTTGCCTGTTTAGAAGCTATTTCCATGGAAACCGTAGGTTGTGGGGAGAGAAAAAAGGGGCGTGGTGGCGGAGGAGAGGGAGAGGGGGAGACCCTAAGAAGGAATAAGGATGAGGAAGTGGGGCAAGTGGGTGGCTGAAATAAGAGAAAATGAAAAGGGCAGGCTTGACAAGGTAAGCGCCGGCCCATTTATTGAACAGAACCGGTACTGTACTGAAACAGTACCAAGGCCCGGCCAAAAATTTTCTTAAATTGTCGGGCCGGGCCTGATTGGGCCGGGTCGGGTCGGCGCGAGCCTTTTTGACAGGCCTAGGTTAAGATATTGACTGATATATGTAGAGACCTAGATAAGGAATCTCGTTAGCCCTGATCATACGGCTTTAAGCGTGATCTTAGTTGGGCATTGAGGACTAGATTAATCAATAAATTGGACCAATGAAGTTTGGTTTGATTTATTGACGGAACGAGTATTTTTGAGATGTATAAATGTCTTTTTTTTTTGTTATCATATCTTGTCTTGTATGTTTGTTACATACTGATTTGTATACATGTGTTTTTCGATATGGCTTTTTAAATATGCATAGTGAATGTTTGATCTGTTTAGAAGAGGTATGTATTGTTCGTAGGGCCATGGGTGCTTGCACCATTTATTCCGAATTTTTTTTCAAGTAACCTAGCCAGCGGTAAGTAGATAAGAGAGCGTTTCAACAAGGGACTTTTGGTAGTTGGATTTGAGTTTGCGTAAAGGAAATTGGATATATTTGATGACACTTGTTGGATTTAGTTGTTAATTTGGACATTTGTCTACTTTTTTTTTTGTTATGGATTTTAAAATTCTGATTTTGGAACCAACTCCTCATTTTGTCAGATATATAAATGGGTGTACAGTCTAATAACACGTTTATGGTGGCTTGTATTGTGCCCTTCTAGTACAAGGACGGCCACACCAGTTGAAGTTGGGGGGTGACAAGTTATACCATCCACATTAAGCTACAATTTCAGGGGAAATGATTCAAAGTCCATTCAGGATGGAAAAGAATGTCCAAGGACAATTAATCAATATGGACAAATTCGTCGAATACGCTCGGGTTCCCATGGCCAAACTCGACAAAGCTTGCTCCGCCATGGCTAAACTCGCTGAAGTAGATGAACAGTAAATAAAGAAGATGAACCATAAGCTTTTTCTTAACTTTTTTATAAAAAAAATTAATTTTTTTTAGCTTTAATGCTTAAAACAGGATAAATCGAAAAGTGCCGTGAAGTCCTAAAACAAAATATAATCCTAAGGCATTCTCCTGATCGCGACGAGGGAGGGTCTCCTCCGGAGATGAAGAATTGTTGTCTAGGAAGCTATGTGGAAAGTTGGAAACCGGAAGAGACGGCAAATTTGAGTCACTCGGGTAACTTATACTGTGGTGATCGGCGGCAAAACTTAAAATGTGTTCTACTCTTGGATTTTTTTATGTTAAGATTGGAAAGCGGTGGTGATTGTGGATCGGGCAAAGTGGAAAATCCCCTATATATATGTCTCAGATTATTCCTTTGAAGTAAAACTTTATCTAATTGGAAAAATAAAAATTATAACTCGTGCGATACGATGCACGGGGGTAGGCTAATCTTTCGGCCCCTCGATCGATCGATGTCAATTCCTTCGGATCAAAAACTCGAGTAGCGGGAGTAACCCTCAAGCACAGAAGAACAAGCTTGGAACAAGCCTTGGGTCCTATTATATATAGCCGTCAATATGGGTCAAAGATCCATATTTGACCCATAGTTTGCATAAAATAGGTCTTATGTGGGTTATTAACTTTTGAAGGACTCACTAAAAATGGACCAAGAAGGTTGAAGTGAAATTAAATGGGTCAAAAGTAGGCCATGCATGAACCCATTTTTTATCCATATTGGACCCATTTTCGACCTATAACTCCTACAAATTACAAATGGGTCTAGGACCTCAAAGCCTAAACTTTCTTCTTATTATTTTTTTAATTTTCTATTTTTACAAATGGATCTATGGTGTCGTCCGTCGATCGCCGTCGCCCGCCACCGTCAGCTCGCGGTTGCGATCGCCGACGCCCGCCGCTAGAGTCGTCAATATGGGTCAAAGATCCATATTTGACCCATATTTTGTATAAAATGGGTCTTATATGGGTCATTAACTTTTAAAGGACTCACTAAAAATGGACCAAAAAGGTTGAAGTGAAATTAAATGGGTCAAAAGTGGGCCATGCATGAAACCCATTTTTTACCTATATTGGACTACAAATTACAAATGGGCCTAGGGCCTCAAAGCCTAAATTTTCTTCTTATTATTTTTTTAATTTTCTATTTTTACAAATGAACCTATGGCATCGTCCGCCGATCGCCGTCGCTCGCCACCATCAGCCTGCCGTCGTCGGCCCGCTGTTGCGGTTGCTGCCACCCGCCGTCTCGATCTCCGTCCGTTGCCGTCGTCGCTGTCCCCGCTCGCCGCCGCAGTCCCCGCTCGCTGCCGCGGTCCCCGCTCGCTGCCACAATCGCCTTTGTGGTCCTCGCTTGCCACCGTCTCGATCGCCATTCCCCATTGCGATCGCCTTCGCGGTCGTCGTCCGCGCCGCTGCCGCAGTCACAGTCACCGTTCGTCGCCATGATGTGCCGTCCGTGACCGCAGCCACCGTCACGGTCCGTTGTCCGCGGCCGCGGCTGCCGTCCGTCACCGCGGTCGCCGTCCACCGCCACGGCCGCTGTTCGTCGCCGCCGTCACGGTCGCCGTTTGCCACCGCGACGGCCACCAATCATCGTCCGCTGCCACCGTCAATCACTGTTTGCTGCCGCTTGCCATCCGCCGCCCCTCGTCATCTACCGCCGCCGTTCGCCGTGACTGGAGAAAAATGAAAGAAAAATAAAATAAAGATACTTTTAAAAAAAACTATTTTAATAATAAAATATTTTACTAGATTTTTTATTGCATGAAGTTATTTTAGTAATATCATTTTTTATTTTATTTAATAATTTTTTTATTATTTAATTTCTCTTTTTATTTGATGTAAAAATTTTATCCGATAACATATATATGTGAAAAGTTTAAAATAGTTTAGATGAGTTATATAATATTTGTTAGAATATTAATGTGATTTAGTAATATAGGTCAAAATAGGTCAGGTCGGGTATGGGTTAGTTATGAATCAGGTTGGGTATGGGTAATTGAATATGGGTCAAAATGGGTTAGACATGTCAATATGGGTCGGACCCTATTCGACCCGACCCAAACCCGACCCGACCCACTCATTTGACACCTCTACTATTATAGTAATGGAGACAAGTTCTTCATAAATTAACTAATTACAATCGCGATAAGCTAAAATGTAGAAAGAATTAGAGGAAACGAATAGTTAGCAAAAAATGCTAATAATAAGTGAGGTGAGAAAAATCATAACTATGCATGTTTCAGGTTAATCCTGTCAAAAGAAAAAAAAATCAGTTATATGAAAAATTGTAACTCGTGTAACACAGTGCAATGCGCTTGTGGTGTTATTTGTTAAAACACAGGCCGCTTGAGCCCTCAAAATCTCACCTGGGGTGTTTGCATCTTCATTTATTTCAAGTGACTAAAAGGTACAAATATCAAATAAGTCCTAAGTCCATTGTATTGGAACCAATACAGTCATGAACTCTTTTATTGGACCAATTTACTCATGAATCATTTCACATTGGTGTCAATCCAGTCTATTAAGCTAATTTAGGCTGGAAATCTTTGACGTGGATCCGGTTATCCTATGTGGCATGGTCGGCTAGACGTGGACATTTTCTTATAAGTACTTTCTTTATTTCATTTTTAATTTTTCCCTTTTTTTCTAATTTTTTTCTCTTTTCTTTTTGCCTATGGTCGGAAAGGAAAAAAGAAGAAAAAATGTCAATTTCAACACTAATCGTGTCATGTAAGACAACTGATATCCACGTCAATGATTTTTAGCTTAAATTACTTAAGATTAAATATCTGATTGAAATGTTTAGAATTGAATTGGTGCAAATGCAATAAATACACACACATATATATATTTGGTAGTTTTCTTGTTATTATTATTTTTTTACAAAGAGGGAAACCTTTTTACTTGAATAATTTGTGGGGTTCCTCACCTTTGCAAATCATGTTCGGTGAATAAGTGGTTTATTAGGGGATGTATAATAACAGTTCTGAAAATAAATTTATGCTCTAAAAGTACTTTTAGAATAAAAATGCGTTTGATAATACAACTTCTGAAATAGAAATCCATTTTTATATTTCTACTTCTGAAGTTATTTTTGAGCCAATTCTATAAGTTAAAAAAAATTACTTCTCTTTTAAAAGTAGAAATCTCTCAACATCAATGTCTCTCTCACTCTATCTCCTTTTCAATTTTTGCACCTCACTCTCCCAACCGCACTTACATCGTCATCACCCACTATTGACCTTTGCCACTCGCCGCCACCCATTGTCAACCTTCACCGCTCACTGCCAACCATTGCCCACTGTCACCCGCCGCCGCTGACAATTGCCACTTACCGATGCCTACTGTTGACTATCGCCACCTACTATTGAACACTACTCATCGTCGTCCTCTGTTCACCTACCGCTAATCGCTAAACACTACCGCAACCCACCTCGACCTCTATTGGCCATCGCTGCCCATCACCCACCACCACCCCCTCCCCTATCAACCTCTACTGACCTCTGTTGATGACCATTCCTCACAATTGCTTGTCGGCAGTTGGAGTAAAAATTAAATAATAATTTTTTATTTTTAAAAAGTAAATAATATTTTTATTAATAAAAATTATTTTTTAAAGAAATTACAAATTAAAAATAAAGTATAAATTTTTCAGTCGTTGACAATAATTTTTCTTGGTATTTTATTAATAACGTTTCAAAAATAGAAATTTCTAACCATTACCAAATAAATTTCTTTGATTAGAAATCAACTTATGGAATATAAGTACAAAAATTAACTTTTCGTCAGAAGTTGATTTCTGAAGCAGAAGTGTTGCCATGCGGGCTGCCCTTAGTTTATCTTGGACTTCATCATGTCAAAAAAAAAAAATCAAATAGGAGTTATGTTGCCAAGGCGAGCAAATAACATATGACTTTATTATTAAAAAACTATTACTTGGTCTAGTATTGTATGCAAACAAAGTACAAGGATCAAAGTGAAAATCAATATGTATAAATTCGATCTGTAAATGATGGTTTATAGAAAATCGTTCTTGGGAGTCCGGTTGGGTGTTGACACCTGAATTTTAATTACATTTTTCTTTAAAAAATTAATATAAAATTCACAAGAACTCATAAAATTGTAAAATCAACTTTGAAAGCATTGACCATGCCTGAGGAACCAATTTTGAAGAAAAAATAATTTTTGATAATTTTTGTATTTTTTTTAAATATTTTCATATATTAGGAAAATATCCACAAAAAATAGAAAAAATAGAATTCATGACCAAAAAAGATATAATAAAAAGCATTCAAAATTTTTCTTTAAATTTCCCCTTCATCTAGGTCATTTTATTTTTTAGAAAATTCAATTCTTGTCATTGAAAGCCCTCTTTTGCATGTCCAAATTGAACCCAAAAAATTGTGTGGTCACGAAATTCCATGCTGATTGAGCAGGGCATGACATGGGGAGGTCCTAAATTTGTTCAAGATCAAAGAGTAGATTTTATTTTTGTGAGAACCGGCCTAAAAAAATGGTCGAACCAGCCCGATTGCTATCTACTGGTTCAATTGAGCTGGACCGGTCCAGTCCAATTGAACCGGACTGAGTGCAGCAGTGCAGCAAAGAATGTCGCAGCAGAGGCTAGAAGGAGAAACAGAAATGTCATATGTCCCCTTTTCTTCCCCAGATGAGCCAGCGCATCAAAGAAAGCAAGAAAATGAAAAAAGTAAAAAATGTGAGTACTAAGGGAAGCTTTGACCAGCAGGATACCCTGCACCTCGAGCCTGCGTGAGGCTACGAAAAGAGGATTCGGATCGCCTGCCCTGGAAAGCATCTCAGCCATCCGTTCGAATCGGAGGGACGATGGTGCGCCACATCATCTAGACCAAGTTGCCAAAATTTTGGCGCGATTTCAAAAGTTACTGTAGCTAATTTTGAATTTAAAAAAAAAGCGTATGTCGGGTTTTCTCTCTCTCCTCCATTCTCTCTCCTCGACGTTCTCTCCCCGACCAAAACCTGTCGCCACCGTTGGTGAGAACGCCGACCACGTTGACCGTTCCGACCTCCCCAAAAGCACAACCGCTCTGACCTACCCCGAAGCTCAACCAGCGTTTGCAAGGCTCGAAGCTCGAGTCCCCTCAATCGCCTCCCATCGAAGCCTCGTCGCGAAAACCGCATCTACAGAGCCGTCGAGTACAAATCCCTCCTTGACGCCTCTCTGCCTCAGCCCTTCGCCCCGACACCGTCCTCTATTGTGCCCGACGCTGCCCACCTCCCCCGACGACGCCGACCAACGTCTGCGTCTGACCAAATCCCCGTCGCCCCGACGCCAACACCTACGACGAGCAAGCTCCGACCTCCCCTGATGGTGCCTAGCAAGCTTCGACCTCCCCCGACGACGCCGACCAAGGTCAGTCTGACTAAATCCCCGTCGCCCCGACACCTACGACGAGCAAGGTTCGACCTCCCCCGACGGTGCCCAGCAAGCTTCAATCTCCCCCGATGACGCCGACCAAGGTCAGTTCAAGTTCTGAACTCGAGCGGCTGAATCGGTCGCATTTTATTCCAGGTTGGGTTTGATTGAGTATCCCTCCTTCGACTCTCTCTCTCTCTCTCTCTCTCTCTCTCTCTCTCTCTCTCTCTCTCTCTCTCTCTCTCTCTCTCTCTCTCTCGCATTTGATTCCGCATTTAATCGAGCAGACGCACCACCCCAAGAACTGGGAGAAGCGCGTCATGGCCCACAAGAACCTTGAGAGCAAGATTCCGTCTTAGGACCTCGTTTGCTCGCAAGCTCAAGGCTTTCCTCATTAAAAAAGTCAGGTAGATTTCCTCTTCTTTCCGTGCCGATCAATGATATGCTTGATGCGTGATGTTTGCTCTATTCCTTTTAAAACGAATAACTTTGGGAATGGGGGGAAATGGAGCGATTGAGGTCGATCAATGCTGTTGCGATACTTATACACTGATATACTTTAATCTTCACTTTGGGGATGGGGGGAAGTTTTATGCATTTGTGTCTGTTAAGTCACTACTTGTTAGCAGTTAACGAGCAAGAACCTGGCGTGAAACTGCATGTCAGGATAATGCACTTCTCGCCATCCCATTGGTTGTTGTTCTCCAGGACCCAAGCATGATTAGTTAGATCCTACAAAAGTAGAGTGGCACAAGTGAGATCACAAGACTCCTTATATGAGTTCACAAGATCAGCGGACCCAAAATGAGCACTCGATCATACTTGAGGTGATAACTGTGGAAGCTCATTTGGCTATGTGTGCATCCACTCCAATGCTCCAGGTCATTTAGGAAATCATGCTCGGGGAGTGAACTCGAAAGGTTCACTTGCTGATGTGTTCCCCATTGAGGTGGCATTGCGATACAGCGAATTTCTTTGACCTGAGTATTATCGGGCCGGCTTATACCATACAAGTACCCAGAAATCTGAGTTCGCAAATCTGCTAGACATGATTTGCGAATTGAATGATTTATGGCCTAGTTAAAGGACACTTTCACATAGTTGTTTGTGGAGTTCATCCTAGTTAGCCTATTGGTGCTGTGAGGAATTTTTTAACACCTGTATTGTCCTTACAGCTAGTTTTGTCGTTTTCATGCCTTTGGATGTCCACTGTTCATAAATCATGGATTAGTTTCAATTTGCATATGGCGATAGCTCTCATATTTATGTCTGCTCTGCACGCTATAGTATATTGTTGACTGCAAAAACTCTTCTTCATACAAGTGTCTTTAATGCTACCATGTTCTGTGGTAAAGTGAATGTTAATGGCCATTGGTATTGTGTTATTTTAGGTTTGTTGAAATGCCGAATGAATATTATGTTGTTTTCAATGGTCGTAATATTGGCATATATGATAGTTGGCCTGAAACTAAAGTCCAAGTAAGTGGTTTTAGTCATGCCAATTACAATGGATATAACAATTGGGAAGCTGCAAAAGAGGCGTACTTGAATTTTTTCAATATGACGGAGTTGCCAACGACAATTCATTTGCCTACACGATTTCGACCCAATAATGAACATGTGAGGCAGGTATGGTAGTTTACTTACTTTTGTAAGGAGACATTTCAAGTTTTTCATGGTTTAGGACACTTAAAGTTTTCAATGGTTTAGGGATGTAAAAGTTATCTGATTTCTCATTATGTTTAATCAGGACTATGCTTGTCCTAGTGGATGTACCTGCATAATTAGAGATCTGGAAATGGAGCTCGAAGAAACTCGAAGGGAACTCGAACAAACCCAAAGGGAGCTCGAACATAGTCAGGGGGCACTTCGATTGACAGTGCAGGAGCTACAGAATGTAAGGGAGGTCAATGACAACTTTCGAAGTATGATTAGTAGCTTCGAAAATGTTAACATCAATTAGTTTTTAAGTCGTACTTCCATGTCATGTCTATGTCCTTCTAGAGTAGAGAAATGACGAATCTCGTAATGTAAATACTTTATTGGAATTATACTTGTTCGAAAAAATCAAAGCAGTGTATTGCAGTCACTTATTCTCCCTCGTTGTTTGTTAGATCCAACTCAATAAGAAGTAGTTGATTAGTGGGGATGTTCGCCTTGTCGAGATCAGGAGCCATCGTTGACGTCGCTGTTTTCCTTCCCCACACGTATGCTAGAGATGTCCTGGTTCATTATGTCTGCTGAAGGTTGGTTGCTGAATAACAAAAAGAAAGAAATTATTTTTATGAGCAGGTGATTAATCTGCATTTTACTGCTGGTGCATAGCCAACCTTCTTCTGCAAAAACTGCAGATCCAGTGATGTTCTCATAAATCGGACCTACCAATTACACCTTATCGATTGATTTACTAACGTTTTGGTTTTTCTTGGGGGATCTTATCTCTAGTATCACACAAGAAAAAGTAGCCCGAATCTTGATAGAAAGTCAAAGAGAGACCGAGGGGGGCACAAAAAATTCCCACCATTAGAGGCATTTTAGTCTGAAGGCCGAAATTTGTTATTTTCCAAGGAAAACATTGTTTTTTTTTCAAACATGACGCGTTACTTCGTATTTCGTCGAATTTGACTGTATCGCTGCAGCTCATAAAACTCACGAATTTTGGTGACTTTGGCCAAGTGAGTGGCAGCTGTGATACATATAACCATCCTCTACATTAGAACTGGCACGAAAGCTCAAATGGAAGTTAAAGAATGATACTAAATAACAGGACCCAGCTCAAGTTGAGTCCAGAGCAGAGAAAGTCAAATAAACAATAAAGAAGGAATGAGACACAAAAGACAAATGAGCTAGGTAGTTGATATTTCCCCAAACAGGATTCTTATCCTAATTTGGTATAATCGACTAACAAGTTTATGTGTGCATGTGAGTATGGGGAAGAGAGAGATCCACACTATTTCATATCTGGCTAGGCTTAAATATCAGGAGTCCTGTCACACACCTATAATATACATAGACGTAGAACGAGTACAAGAAACTCGGAGGATCTGGTGAACATCATCAACAGTCTATGCCTATTCCGCTTTTCAGTAGCCAGCGTGAACGGCTGGGGAACGGTATGATTTATGCGCCCGTTGACACCGGACTTCGTCACAGAAGAATTCAACCTTTTGTTGCTGCTCAGCTTCTGCTCCTCTAGCCTCTCATTCTTTTCACCGGCCGCGCCACCGTTGAAGTTCGTGCTCTTAACACTCAACAGCAGACATCTTTGAGTTCCCTCCCCATTGCACTATGCATGGTAAGATCAGAAGCAGTAGAATAGAAAGTCAAGAAAACTCGGGGCGACATAGCAACCACCAAAAGGCAAAAGAATTCATTTGATCAACTTATATGCATCATTCTTACAACCCAGAAATAAATAAATAGTAAAGGGCGAAGAAAGAAATCAACCCAGAAGAACGACTGAGCCTCGACGTTAACCACAGAGAAGGTATGTGCAAACATCATCTGGTAATTCCAAGCACATTTCGTATGGAAAAAAAAAGAAAAATCTTAAGCAAGTAAAATCAGCAGGCGCCGAAAGAGAAATAGAGGAAAAAAAACATAAATTTTCAAGCACATTTCGCATGCACTGTTAATTAAACCACCCAAAGCAAAACCCCAGCAAGATAACAAAGCAGAAAACCCCAACACACCATCTCATAAAACAAAGATTGACCCAATGTCTGTCCAAGAAAATTGACATTTCAGTGGACTGACCTTGTCACGGCTTGAGCGCTCTCCTTTCAATCTCTAGCTCCTGTAGATTGAAAGCAAAATGAAGGCTCTAAAAAGGTGACAGTAAGAGGAGAGATTAATATAAATAGCCCGCGGTCTTCATACAAGAAAAGCAATACCTATGCAGACATACGTGTCACTGAAAACATTTCAGTGACACTGGTATCTTCAAAACACATAACACAAGTCAATATATATGGCACCTCCAATGTACAAACCAGAAGAGGACAGCTGCAGAGCATTATGAGCACATTGCCGGGAAAGTGGAGAAAGGAAGATAAGTTAGAAAGTGTTTCTTACAGCCATTTCATTGTGGTGTATCAGCAGATTGAGGGAGGCTTACAACATCCGGACTGTGAAAGAGACGAAATAGAAAGACTTAATTTTATTAAAAATAAGCATTCACAATAAAATGAACATAATAAAGTCAACATAACTTAGTGCAAATATTACAGATAATTACCCGTCACCGAGTGGCGTTATGATTGAATGCATATTCAAATCTTGCGTTGCCTCAAACGTACTGAGTAGGCTACTGTAAAAACCCAGAGGATTATTGTAACTTTGCAGAACTTGAGGTGCACACGAAGCTTGCGAAGAAGCTTAAGGTGTGTCTCCTTATCTCTTTTTTTTTTTGTTTTTTTCTTCTCTAGGCAACTCTTATGTCGCTTCCCTCCTTTGCGTCCATCTTTCTTCTTGAGTCCCGTACATTTTACAAGGAGACTCGTATCTTCACTTACGATGGTCTTCTCATTCTGAGACGAATTTCCAAGTGGCATTTCATCGAGAGAGTTGTTTATGGTCAAGATCATCTTCTTGACAAATTCATATCTCTGAATAGTTTGTGAGCCCTTGACTGCTATTTTAACAAACTTAGGGCACACCTCTCTATATCTATCAATTGCATCCATATGACCATTCTCCTGATTGAATATATGGAGTTTAGTAGAAGGTGACTAAACTATACAGAGCATATTGACATTGTCTAGGCCAGAAAAAATCACAACAAACGAAGAACGGACATTAGAGCATATTGCAGCAATTACAAGTTTGTGGTTACGCTTTCTATCACTCGAGTCAAAAAATAAGAGAACAATCCTTTAATACTTCTCTTTCCTCTACAATAATAAAATGGACCAGGTTTCAGTATACACGATCTATTATTTCCTTGTAAAGTCCAATAAGGATCAAACAATAAATAGTGCATGACATCTAGGCAAAGTGGCTTATGCATAGACACTTTCATAAAGAATTTGCAGCAATATTAATTGAAACTATATAATGTTATGGCAAGGCTTTTAAGTTGCACTTAAAATGAAGGCATGAGGGATCATTTAAAGGAGAAAACACTATATCCAAAGTAGCTGTCATTTGGTTTCATGAGCTCCTTCATGGCATGACAATGCTTTCAAGTTCACTTAAAAGAAAAATGATTAATAAATCATTTAAAGGGAAAAAAACTATAATGAAAATTAGCTCTAATTTGGTTCATGACCATTTGTGAAACGATGATTCCTACCACTTAACAACAATAAGATCCATTAACATACTTTCTCTACCTATCCTCCATTGGAATGGAAAAAGTGATGCTGGATCGAATACTTTGACAGTGCAGGTGCACTACATGAATACAAACATGCTTCACCATGTAACAGGGAGTTAGGTAATGCAGAAATTGCAGAAATTTTAAGCCAACAATTGCTATTCACCATGTAACACTAAATTGAGTAAATAAGATTATAACGACAATTTATACCTGAGTATCTAAACCATGCTTCTCTAGTATTCCATCTCTTGCTTGACGTGTCCATCTCTTCAAAATGTATGGACTAGGAATTAACTTTATGTCCAAGTTATCAAGCACCTTCAACGCATAACAACATAAAATCCCAACGGTCTCAAAATGATTACAAACACAGTTCACTACTTCATTGCTTGGGCCACCAGTGACCTTGAACTCCGATTCATTTGCACCAAATGAAGCGACAACATATTCACGCAAGACACCCATCTCATTACTACGTTCCTTGATAATTAGGAATAAAGTTTTCATCCATTCTGCTTGGAAATTTTCAAACATCGAAGGGATATAAACCTTACTTGCTTGCTGTAACATAGGTGATGTTTGACACAAAATCGTAGGCAACTTGTCTCTAGCATTAAACTCGGCCCGTAACTCTTTGTACCGTTTATCATTTACCACCTTATCAAATCTCTTAAAAAATCTATCTAGATTCATATTACATTTCAGATAATCCTTCAAATCTCCATTCAAACTCTCACTCAACTGTGTACTACGCACCCCCAAGGTTACCGTCGATTTCATATAACATCGAGCCCACTTCTCTTTCAACCTATATAGATTTTTGAGCCAACAATTGTCACTAGCTTCATATGTTGAAAGTAATGAATCCCAAGCCTCTTCAAATTGTTCGACTTCTACATATTCATAGACAAGCTTCTTCAAATCGGTTAAAAGATTACATCAATTTTTCATCAAATGACCAACATTTTTTTATGGCGTTTTGCATTAGATGCCATGTACACAATCCATGTCTTGTCTCGGGAATCACCTCTTCTAATGCTTTCGACATTGCTGCATCTTGATCAGTAAAAATTGTCACAGGCCTCCTATATTTGTGTGCCCCCAAAAAAGTTTCACAAAGCCATCTGAAAGAATCTGCAGTTTCATCATATAAAAGTGCAGCCCCAAAAATCACAAGCTCTCTATGGTGATTAAATCCAATAAATACACCGAGTGGCCTGTACTCTTTATTAGTGGAAAAAGTGGTATCAAATGTCACAACATCACCAAAAAGAGCATAATCAATAACCATTCTAGAGTCTGCCCAAAATATGTTCGTTATTTGCTCATTACTATCGAGCTATACAGCATAGAAGAAAGATGTGTCTAAGATCTGTCGTTTTTCAAATTACCTCAATAAACATCCTGCCTCTCCAAACTCCATATCTCTCTCTCGTTTAGTGCGAAGATAGTTTTTTAAATCAACCCTCGTGTAACCAATATTTTCTCTTCCCCCAACCTGTACACTAGACAAGTCATGCTGCTAACTATGTGTGAGGCCTGCATTATTATCAGCCAATACAATTTGTTGAGCTTGGACATCGCTTATTTGTCTATGTGACCGGATCAAGTGAGTACACTTCGCAAAGTGGAGTGGATGGGAATGGTTTGCCTCAAAATCATACACAAAATACTTACTGCTCCCTCAAACTAATTTGATTCTCATTCGGGCTTGGCAATCCATTCTTGTTTCAGGCCTATGATTTTTTACTAATTCTAATCGTTTATCTTTTCCTCGATGTCCTTCTTTTGCACAACAAAAGCATGCAGAAATTATGGCACTATCCTTCCCTTTGTTATAACCTCTCTTACGTGCACCAAAGCCCATTTTCGCTGCATACATCTTCCAAAACTCCCACACCTCATCTATATCATTAAATTCTATGTCTATTTGTAGAGTCCAATCCTTACAGCTGATAAAATCACACAAAAAAAGTCGACAAAGTACCATCATTACAAGATAAACTTGAACAACAATTAATAAAACAGAAGAAAAACTAACATACATTCATAAACACATTAATTACCTTATGCCAAGATACTCTATTTGAGAAAGAGTTTTCATTTGAGGGATAATTTGACAGCTTCTCACCAACGGCGGGAGGGGGAAAGAGCAGTAATTACCACAGTGGCTACAATAGAAAGATTTCATAACATAACATAGCTATTCAACATTATTTTTCAACACTCTCTAAATCTCTCAAACAACAAACACACAATAATGCCCTTTCTTAAGCTATACCATGGGTTGGAAAAAAAATTATACCTGGAAAACTAAGAGCAAGACCAGTGCAACATCCAGCTATTCTGGCATTAAATACTGCATAAGAAGAAAGAAATTCGTACTCCAATTCAGAAATGAACCAAAAACAATTAGTCCTAGACTTGAGATAACAAACCATCATCCTTTTCTCTCAGCCTTTTCAAAAAGCATACAACTAAGCTGTGCACACCAAACAAGACTGCAAACGCCTGTTCAGAACAAGATATAAATGAGGAAGCCCGATTCCTAGGAGACAGTCCTCCTTATTATTTTAGCACTATGAAAAATCAAACATCTCATACCTTTGCAGAAGATCCTGCCTCTACAAATGATCCTCTAAAACCCTTTTTCTTAACCAACCCAGCACCTGTACCACATCATTAGGCAAAATTTCAAGCAGCTTATTCGCAAATTTGACAGATTTATGAGAAATGGAATGCAATGCAGGCTCCCATATCTGAAAGTTTTAGCGAGGCTCTGTCCAAATTGTGATGGTAAAATTCTTTCCTTCGTGATTTGTAGCTATGTTGTCATTAAGAGCAAATGTCAACTTGTTAGATATTTGTTGTGTTTGGTTTTCTAATCGCAGGAGCTAACATAAGGAGTGACTACATAGAAGCAGGAATGTATGCGATCTGAGCTTGGAGGAAGATTGCAACATAAGGGCCAATAGCATTCACTTACCACATATATATGCCATAAATACTAATGCAATATACCAACTATCTCTTATCAACTTGTTCAAACCAAATAACGTGTCACTTCCACTTGATAAATGAATAACTTGAGGACTATTACAAGTAAAGATAAAAGCAATGCTCGACGAGCTTCGCCATCATGCTAAGAGTATCAAACCCCTGGTCTAACACAATATATACCAACAAATCGATGAGGCAACAGAACAAAAGCAGGAATTCAGCAAACAAAAATGAGGACACACAAGCCTGCATTTTCTTCTCAGTAAAGCAAATGCTAAAGCCTAACCATTTTTCTGTACCTACTACATATAAGCTTTATATACTGGGGTGGCTACCTACTTTAAAGCTATTCCAAGAGCAGTGATGTGGTTATTGTGTGGACCTCCTTGGAGTGATGGGAAAACAGCAAAGTTCATCTTCTACTCAAACATAGTACTCAATTTCATTTCCTTGACATAAAAGGGTTCGTCTTCTCCATGGTTTTGCACCCTTCTAGTAAAAGTTTATACCATCCGAATCCCTCTTAAAGACTTTTGTGAGTTGTCGAGATAACAATATCACAGTAGTCAAAAGAATTTGCACATTCCTGAAAGGACATCAACCATGAATATAACTACAACTTTATCAAAAACGAAAGGATGAGTGTTATATATGGCATTGAAGTTATTGCATAGGAGTACCCTTTGACTACTGTGAATCCTGTAAAGGAAGCAGAACTGTCATGACCTCTTGTACTTTAAAATTTGGATTGATTCTAGAATGTAAAAGAGATAAAAGGCATGGTTGGAAGGGATTGCTTTGTAAAGGACATTCTTCATTCCAGTCACAAAAAGCAAGCGAGGCACTTTTCCCTTCTTTATAAGCGTAGTGGTTAGACACAAGTATCAGATTTCTATATTTTCACATGGCATCTGAGATGCATGGGACTATAAGAATCGTTAAACACCAGAGGTTTTGGCAAGTAGAAGCCTTTAGCATTACCTTTTACTAGAGGAAAACCAATTCAATTAGCAAATGAAGGTCCAATATAGAAAAACAGAACGTAGTTGCACTTCTACTGAGATGCACCATCTAGAAGAATACACAAAGCTAAGCACGTTAACTTTAAGAATAATAATCCGACATCGCAACACTAAAGACCGATTATGAAGTTCACATGCGGAGCTCTGTAAATTCTCGTTTGTCTCTGTGGAATTGATCACAAAAGACTAATTATACAGAAAGATTTTGGGGCATGAAATATGGATAGTTCAACATGCACTGCTTGAACACAATAGATGCAAGGATGCAAGCAAGTTGTTCAACAAAATGGGTAAGAGATGGTGCTCTGGGATCCTTGGATGTCACATTAGCCTTATCAAATATCAATCTCCTTTTGCGATGATATTCCAGCGATGTGGAAATACAATGAGAAAGTAGTAATCATAGGTTTTGAACAACATCATATTGATTAGGTAAAACGAGCATATATTGTCCTAAATCTAAACCAAATTCTCCAAACCTATCACTACTATGGGTTTCCAATCAAGAAGTATCTTTTGTGATGCTAACAAAACTCTCTCGCCCACGATTGATGCAATGCAGAGAGAGATCTCAGAAATTGATGAAATGGAGAGAGAGAGAGAGAGAGAGAGAGAGAGAGAGAGAGAGAGAGAGAGAGAGAGAGAGAGAGAGAGAGAGAGGGTACCAATTTCGGCCACGATTCTCGGCGGCGTCGGGGAATTTGTAGCGACCGAACAAATCCTTTTTCGAGAGCTTCGTCAGCAGTAGCTCCTGAATTTCTCCGTCTCCTGAGAAATCCTCGTCATAAGCACAACCCGTCCTTTAAGCACTCTAAAATACAAAATAAATACAAAATTTTAAAGGAAGAAGAAGTAAGAAAGGCTCAAAAGGCAGAGTCGAACTCACGGAATCGGCGAACTCGGGAATGGGGTCGGGGAGGGATTTGTGACGAGGAGGACGAGGCTTTGATGGGAGGCGATTGAGGGGACTCGAGCTTTGGGCCTTGCAAACACTGGTCGAGTTTCAGGGTAGGTCGAAGCGGTCGAGCTTTTGGGGGAGGTCGGAGCGGTCAGTGTGGTCAGCGTTCCCACGAACGGTGGCGACAGGTTTTGGTCGGGGAGAGAGAATGGAGGAGAGAGGTTGGGGAGAGAGAACGTCGGGAGAGAGAGAATGGAGGAGAGAGAGAAAACTTGACATACGTTTTTTTTTTAATTCAAAATTAGCTACAGTAACTTTTGAAATCGCGCCAAAATTTTGGGAGTTTGGTTTAGATGACGTGGCGCGCCGTCAACCCTCTGATTCGAACGGACGGCTGAGATGCTTTCCAGGGCAGGGTGCCCTGATTTCTCTAGGGCAGGCGATCCGAATCCACGAAAAGATAGCTGGAAAAGAAGAGCGGAGATGCTCCGCCAAAAAGGAGGGAGGGCTTGCTGAAAGCTCACGAAAAAAAAGAAGAAAAAAACGTCTGAGGGGAGAACTTTTGAGAAAAAACAGCGTGTGGGGTGGGGGGGGGGGGTTGGGGAAGAACTTTTGTCTGGTTTCTTCCGCTTGTTCTACTTCAGGATTGCCTTTCCATACACCGGGAGAGGCTCAACCGAAAGAGATTAAAAATGAAAAAAAATAGAGAGGAGGGCAAGAAGCTCTTAGTGCTGGGAGGAGCTTTCGATTCGAAGAGTTCCATGAGCAAGGAAAAAAAAACGTAGAAGAAAGAGGAGTGGATGAAAGTTCAGGGAGTTCTTTCTGGGGAGTACCAAAGAAAGAGAGCTCTGTGTAACTCATATTTTTGGGTCCTTCGGTGTGAAAGAGACGAGAGAGAGGAGGGGAGATTTGACCCAAAAAAATGAGCTGAAGGAACAAGAAAATCAGAAGAGAGGTATGGCGAACCGGCGTTGCCTTTAAGCGCTGATGCGCTATGCCACCTCTCTCCTTGTCGGTCCACCGCCTCAGGAATTCGCCTTCTCTCTCCTCTTCGTTTCCTCCTGAACCGCTCTTCGAAAGCTCGTGAGAAGGGGGGGGGTCTGTTCTTGGCATGGACGTTCAACGAGAGGAGAGGTGTCGTGGGGGGTCTCCAACAGAGGGGGACCCTCGATTTTGGGAAGAGAGCAGAGGTAGAACCGGGTCTGGTTCTTGGGGGAGGCTCTCGGTTCACAAAAAATAGAGAGCAAAAACAGGGAACTGCTTGGAGCTTTAGTTCAGGGGAGCATTGACGGACAGTAGGAAAAAAAAGAGGGCAGCTTTGCGTTTTGGAGTGGAAGGAGAAAGTCCGAAGAAGCTCGATGGAGGAGGAGAGCTGGAGTGCTCGAGGCCGCCGCTCGGACGAACACCATCGAGGTGAGCCGGACCACCAGCAGCGCGCGAGCCGGACCCGAGGTGGCGCGATGAGCCAAGCCAAAACGGTAGCGATCCGGCGAGCAAACTGCGGCCGAGTGATGGCATGACGGGCAGAGCCCCATGGCGGAGACGACGCGGCTGTTCATAGCATCCGGACGGCGGAGCAACGAAACCTGCGGATTCGGCGTTGACCTCTCTGTCATGGCTGTGATTTGAGCAGACCCGACGTTGTTGGTGGCACGGCGGCGGAGGTCCGAGGGAGGTGCGTGCGGGGACCCATGGTTTTCTTGAAGAAGCTCGGGGTGGAGGAGTTCAAAAAGAAGGAGCAGAGGGTCTTCTAGACAGAGAGCTCCGATAAAAAAAAAGAAAGTACTGGGGACTGAGATAAGAAAGACGAAGAAGCTCATTGAAGGAGGGAAGCGATAGGGAGTTGTAGTCGTCGCCACCTCCACCGCACGCCACCGGCCGAACTTCGCTCGAACCTTGTTGGAGCCGTACTTCGCGGCCTCCGAACGGCTGCCGTTTCGCTGTCCCCACTACTCAGGTAAGTCATCTACAACTTTTATGATGCTCGATAGATAGTTAGAATCGAATTTCATCAGAAAAATCGTGCAAGTCTTCATCGGCGGTGCCGGCGACCATCGTGGTCCGGGGACGGCACGAGTGAAGGTCTCGGTGAGGCCCCTCCGAAAGCGTTGTTGGCTATGTGAAGAAGACGATCTGGGAAGGAGACGTCCCAAAAGAGAAAAGATTAAAAAATAGAAAAAGGATAACAGAGATAAAAAAGGGAAATTAAATAAAAGAGAATAAAAAAATACAGGTATAATGAAAGGGTTGGTTTCTTGTGCACACGTTCGGTTTTTGCTAGAGTTGGGCTTAGGCTTAGAAGGCCGTGGGCTTTTATATTTCTGTGAAATACATCCGGGAAGATGGGCCGCATGAATGGCCTGCTGGATGTTTGGTTTGGTAGGAGTCTGGACCAGTTTTGATATCAATTTAGGAGGTGGGCCTGGAGAGGTTTTTTTGGGTCCCTTTTCCTTTTAGTATTTGGTCCATGAATTGGGCTCATGCCTTGAGCCCAACCCGTGTGTCTGGCCTGGGTTCGTCCCTGACCGGGCCGGGTTCTTGGACTCGGTCCTAATCTTCCCCGTTAGATAATAAAATAAATAAAAGAACTCTAAAAAAATCGAAAAAAAATCCTAAAAATTCAGAAAAATCTCAAAATTAGGAAATGGGTCATTTCCACTGGTTAATCCCATTTTTCACGATTTTTCCCTTATGATCTTTTCAAAATGACGATTTTGCCCCTTATGAACAAATTATCTTAGAAAATTCCAAATTTTTTTCAAAAATTATGGTCAACCTTGACTGGCCAAACCTATATTTTGTGATTTTGGCTTCTATTTCTTCTTAAAATGATGATTTTGCCCCTCAAGGGCAAATCGTTCCAAAAGAAATTAGAAAAATTTCAAAAAATTTCGAAAATTGGGACCAGACACATTTAACTTGCCAACCTTATTCTTGATGATTTGCGTTTTAAACCTCTTCAAAATTGATAATTTTTTTCTTTAGGCAAATTGTCTTCCAAAATGATGATTTTGCCCATGATGGGCAAATTGCTTTCAAATTGTCCAAAACTCCTTATAAACCTTAATATACTCCTTTTCTAAGCCTTTAGGGCTTCACTAGGGATGTCATGTATTGATTTGATGCGTTATATCCACATGCTTTATATTTTTAGTTTGCGTACCTATCTTACTGATTGTGATTGATAGGTTAATTATTTACATATGCATGAACTCTTAGATTTTAGGATATCCTTATCTTGATTCATCTGCATGAAAATATTAGTTAGGAAATTAATCAACTTATGTATCGAAAGGGCATCAATGGTAACATTAGCGTAGCTAATCCCTGATCCCGAATCTCTAGTTCCATCGCTTGAGGAAATTTCTGATCTACCTTCCTCAAAAATCAGTGGTGACTCTGAAAGTATATACAACTATGCACACATTGTCCGACAACACCTAAAGTCAAATTCGATAACCCGCTGCAATTTGATGTGGATCTGGGAAGGCCCGAGCTAAGCCCGTACTGGAAGACTTAACAATCCATTAATCCGATCGATCTCGATATTTTTTCGGAGATTGGGTCGCTACATTGGGGAAGAAGGAGAAGGCCGCGTCGAGCTTGCTCCGTAAACCTAGAATAGGCCCACCGTGTCGTCAGTCGCGGCATGGGCCGAACATTTTTGTTTTGATCTGGTTAACCGAGGACTTTAGTATGATATTTACCGACCGAGGTTGGGAAAACAGGAGGGATTATCTTTGGTTTCTATTAGGATATGAATTTCTGGCTCGTGTACAAATTTAAATCTCATCAATTGCAGATAGGGTTTTACTGGGGTTAAAAGGCAAGGGAGTGTTACCAAAAGTGTAAAGACAGAAGCCTTAACGCCATGCTCAAATAAGACTTGATGATGTTATCTATAAATACTCGGATTCGCATAAGTGGTATAAATTCTTAATTGACGTACATTTTCTGCCTATGTAGTATGTAATATCTCAAAAAATGACCACATGTATGATCTGGAATTTGAAACCTTCATTTCGTGAAATGGCAAAAAAGAAAACAAATTCGTGAGACCCTTTATTTAAAATATTATTCTATTCTGGATGAATGCACATGTACATGTCCATATATCATAGCCTACATCCCTCTCTGTACATTAATAAACTCCTTTAGCAGTTAGCATATATAATCCCTTTTCTTGCTATATGTATAACTCATGCAACATATGGGCAATGCATCGATAGATTCATATCGCTGTGGCCGGAAAAAGCTCGGGGTGGGAGCCGGAAGCCATAAAGGAGATAGACGGCAAGGATCCGAGACTCGAAGCGATATGTACCACGGTAGCGGGGCACATACGATGTGGCCAAGGAGGACGCGATAGCGTAGGAGAAAGCAGCAAAACAGCTGCATGGAACGGAGGCGATCACCAACTTCTCCTCCGAGCACTTGTCATTGGATTCGCTGCCGCCGGGTGAGTTATTCTATTTCTAAAGCTCTCGCCGTACATGTCTGGTCTTTGAACCCCGCTGTTGGAAAAAAAAAATTAATGCAAGGTCGGATAACCTCCACATTTTCTTTATCGTGCATATCATGTGTTCATAATTTTATTCATCTTCACGGTAAACGTAGCCATCAATTCTTAATTTAGTGTAATTTGAAAAGAAAATGGGAAAGCACATATTCTACAACTTGGAGCTTGTCATATTATGGAACACATATTGACTATATTACATGAACTTGTCTTCTCAGGCATATTGATGGAATACTTCAAAGATGGTCCCACCAGGTTGCTTTCTATCACCTTTTGAGTGGACCAATGGAGTCAAGGCCTACATTGGCAACCATGTCCCAAATAATTGGTAAGCCAAAAAAATTGACTTCAAAATCACGCTTTTCGATTTATTAGCTAGATGGAAACCCGCCATTGAGTCATTGAGAAAGAGGTGTGCAAATTGGACCGAGTAAACATCACGAGAGAACTTGAAAGTTATGGACTAAAACTAGCAAGAGTGATATAAAGAAATTGAGAATTTGGCAATCAAGACGGGAAAAGTCTGGTCTTTCCCTATTATTCCAATTGTGCTCTACTATTGCATTGTGGGTCTTGATTAGATAGAAATGGCTTTTCTTGCTTATTTAATAAGGCGATAATAACGTCATGAATGATGAGTTTTTATTTTTCATATTAGTTAAAATCCACTTTTCTACCCTCGCAAGCACAACAACTCTCGATTAATGTATTGTTGGTCTTATTCCATTTATTCTTAGAAACTCAAATTTATGACGAGTAGATCGATTACTGTAATCCTTTAGCTCAAGACAACAAGAATCGAACCCTCAAAAGGATTACTCGATTGGTGACAGTGGACATTTAAGGGTGTAATGAACATTATCAACTTCTTATCATATCTTAGAATTAATATGTTTCATGAGGTGCACTTCGACATGGGTCTATATTTATGAAATAGAGCAAGTTCATAACTTTGCCCCCTTGCTACAAGCCAAGTAAACGATGACATGTTAACGAAGTCGTTGCACTAAGATGTATGCACTTTGGTGGGGCTAGACCAGCCAGCATGATTATGGGAAACTTCAAGTATGACCAAGTTTTGCAATGCATGACTTGCAAGCACCAAGTCAAAAGTCTTGAAGTTCATTGCACTATGCAACGACTTGGGTTTGTCTGTCTATTTACATTTGATAGCATTTTTCTCTACGTTAAAACAAATTCTAAAAACGCCTTGTAACATCCCTAGATTAACTCTTGAGGTCCTTGTCGTCATGCTATGCAATGACTTGGTCTATTTACAATCATCTAGTTGCATTTTTGTTCGCAAGCACCAATTCAAAAAGTCTTGAGGTCTATGTCATTATGCATTGTAATGACTTGGGTCTATCTATATTCATCTAGTGGCATTTTCCTTTGGATAAATGGAAATTTTAACATGTTGAAAATATATCTCGAATTCGAGCCAGAAAAGAAAATTTTCCTAATTCAAGTAGGTTTCCTATTTTGAATAGGCATCCTTATTGATAATGTTCTAGTTAGAGAATGTTTCCTAGATGGAGAAGATTTCCTATTTTGGATCCAACTCAAGTCGTTGCATGACGACAAGGACCTCAAGATTTAATCTATAGATGTCACAAGGCATATTTTAGAATTTGCACAAATGTAAAGAAAAATGCTACTAGATATAGATAAACAGACAGATTCAAGTCATTGCATAGTGTAAGGAACCTCAAGACTTTTGACTTGGTGCTTGCGAGTCTTACACCGCAAAACTTGGCTATACTTGAAGTTTCCCACAATCATGCCGGTTAGTCTAGCCTCACCAAAGTGCGTACATCTCAATGCTACGACTTTGTTAACATGTCATTATTTGCTTGGCTTATAATAGAGGGTAAAGTTAAGAACTTGCTCTATTTCGTAAATATAAACCCAAGTCGACGTACCTCATGAAATAGATTAATTTTAAGATATGACAGAAAGTTGATAATGCTCATTACACCCTTGAATCTCCACCTTCACCAATTAAGAATTCCTTTTGAGGGTTTGATTCTTGTTGTCGTGGGCCAAAGGATTACAGTAATCGATGTACTCGTCATTAGTGTTAGTTTCCAAAAATAAACGGAACAAGATCAACAATATAATAATCGAGAGCCACCGTGTTTCCGAGGGTTGAAAAATGGATTTCAACTAATATGAAAAACAAGAACTCATCATTCATGATGTCATTGTCACCTTATTAAATAAACGAAAAATGTCATTTTTATCTAATCAAGACCTACAATGCAATAGTAGAGCACAATTGGAACAAGAGAGAAAGGCAGACTTTCCCCATCTTAACTGCCAAGTTCCTTAATTTCTTCATATCATTCTTGCTAGTTTTATTCCATAACTTTCAAGTTTCCTCGTGATGTTTACTCGATCCAATTTGCACACCTCAGCCTTTTTCAATGACTCAAGATGGATTTCCATCTAACTAATAAATCGAAAAGTGTGATTTTGAAGTCAATTTTTCTGCCTTACCAATTATTTGGGGGCATATGCACGTTGCCAACGTAGGTCATGACTCCATTGGTTCACTCGAAAGGTATGGAAAGCACCTGAGTGGGACCACCTTTGAATTATTCCATCAATATGTGTGAGAAGACAAGTGCATGTAATATAGTCAATATGTGTTACTTAATATGACAAGCTCCAAGTCGTAGAATATGTGCTTTCCCATTTTCTTTTCAAATTACACTAAACGTAAGAATTGATGGATAAAATTATGTTTAACTTCATCTTTTATGCATTACCCTCTGGTAGAGGTCATTTCAGTAAACGAAGAAGGAAAATTTTTAAATAAAAGTTCGAAATGCCCTCTTTTTCTCAAATAAATGCATGAAATGGAGTTTGTTTCAAATAAAATTCTGAAGTGGTCATATCAATTTCAAAGAAATACTTGAAGTAGCCATGTAGTCTCAAAAAAGGTCTCACCTCAATGGCATTTTCATAATTTACTTTTTTATATTTTATTCTTTGGTTTTCCCTTCTTTTTTTTTGAAAAATTTAAAAAGATAAAATAAAAAAAACATTGGTGGGGGCATCGTCGATGTTTTGTGGGTCATTTGCCTCGGTTTTGGTTGCCAAGGTGCCGAGGCCGGTCATCATTGATGCTCAACTAGTAATGTGGCAGCGGCCATAGGCAGAAGGGTAGTCCTCTTGCTTGTATTTTCTTTTCAATTTTTTTAATTTTAAAAAATATGGAGGAAACAAAGAAAAAATAGATGATGAAAATACCATTAAGGTCAACCACTTTTTTTTAGGCTAAGTGGCCACTTTAGCTCTCATTTGAAACAATTTTAACTTAATACTTTTATTTGAGAAAATAAGGGTATTTTGGGCTTTTATTTATTTGAAATAAAGTCCACTTCATGCTCTTATTTGAAAAAATCAATTTTCCCAATGAAGAAAGAGTTGGTACATTTTCAACTCCTCTCTAGAACCTTGATCTTTCAAGGAATCTTTTCGAAGGTCCCATCTGAGCCCTATATTTCAAAACACGTTTTCGCTCTAGCACCTTGATCTTTCGTGGAACCTTTTTGAACTCCTCAATACCAAGGTGGTTCGATAACTTGGGAAGTCTTGTTGATCTCAATATTGAAGGACATCTCTTGCAACGCAATGAAGGAGGGTTGTTCTCTTTCTTAAGGAACACAACCATGCCTCGAGTCACTATTGTTGGGCAATAATGAACTTCATGAGGAGATATTTTCAGTCGAGGGAAATTCTTTGGGGCTTAAATGGAAAAACTTAGAGATATTGGGGATTAATCATAATTTTCTTCGGGAAGCTTTTCCAGATTGGTTGGTCCACTTGGAAAACCTGACGATACTTGACCTATCCTATAATCAATTAACACGGAATATTCCAGGGGCATTAGGAAGACTGCAAGTCTTATCAATTTTAGATCTCAGTAACAATCTTCTAGATGGCACCATTCCAGACAATCTCGGACAAGTTCAAAATCTTCAGTGTTTTGATCTTTCAGCAAATTCCTTACGAGGAACAGTTTCCGAAATCCACTTCTCCAAGCTGTTGAAGCTGTGGTATCTAGATATCAGCAAGGAGGACCATTTAGCTTTCAAGGTCGATTCCGACTTGGGCACCGCCCCTTCAATCTCTTCAACATTGGGATGATGTCTCGCGAGTTTGGAACGGAATTTCCGCCATGGATAAAGGATGCAAGTTAATGCAACAGAGATAATTTCGTCCGATGCCTCCATCTCAAGAGGTCTCCCAGATTGGCTAGGTCTCATGTCATTTCTACTCCCTGAATCTCTCTTACAGTCAAATAAATGGATCTCTACCGAACTTTCCTTCCAATTTGTATTTGTTGGATCTCTCTCGCAGCTTAATCTCAGGACTTAATTCCGCGAGACATTGGCTTAGCGATGCCTAATTTAGGTCGCTTGTATCTGAATTCTTCTCGATGAGCTCATCGCTGTTGAAAGCTATTGCCTCATAATAAATGTTTCTCATCTTCTCTATTTGTTTTAAGGGTTTATATTATCAAAAACTCCAAACTAGTATGCTTATGATAAATTTATTCCTAACTTTTTTTTTACCACAAAAAACCTCAAATCGATATACTTATAATACATTTACCCTAAAGTATTTTTTTTATCACCAAAAAACCCAATCTGGTATATCCGTGATAAATTTATAATAAACTAATTCTTTTTACCACAAAAAATCCTAAGTTATACATTCATGACAAATTTACCCTTTGTTAAATTAGGTTAATACCATAAAAAATCCCAAATTAATGCGCCTATGACAAACAGAGCATAGAAATCCCAAATTGGTATACCGTGAACTACCATGCGACATTCAACTCAATAATTTGATGTTAAATTTAATGAAAACTAATAGAGCGCAAATTTGTCATAAAAATATCAGTTTGGGATAAATTTATCACAAATTTATCAGTTTGGAGTCTTTTGTTATCAAAAAAATAGTTTTGGGTAAATTTATCATAAGTGTACCAATCTGGGATTTTTCGTGGTATTAACTCTTGTTTTAAAGCCTCACTAAAGTGCTTTAGCTTCTCTCTTTAGTTTGTTCGATTGAGCAGATTTAAGGAGAATTTATGTTCATGCTCTTGAAGCTTCTGAAATGGCGGCTTTCAGTGGTGGTAGGGGCCAATCGATACAGTGTTACGCTGGTACGCCACCCGATTGTCCTCGAACAGGCTTTCAGGCACTCGAAAGTTGCAAATCTATACCATCGACTGGTCCTGCGTTATCACCATCCATCGTTTCGACATCAACCATATGATGGGAAGAACCATCGCTCCTTGCAATTTGGCAGAGGCAAGAATCCGACTTTTTGAGCATTTGTATCCTTTTTTTCTCTTTAATTTGTTGAAGATTTTTCTGTCATTTGCGCCTCGCGGATGCTCTAATTTTCAAAATACTCTTTTAACTTGTTGACAAATCTAGTACATTACTTCCCTAGCAAATATAATCCATTTTCTTGCTAATTACAAGACCATCATGTGAGGCAAATTTAGACATTTAACTGGCCCCGGGAGACGACAGCTCATTCGTGCCTGCACCGACGGCCAAGGACAGCCAGATTGAAGAGCCGGCGAAGAAGACTCGCGAGCGCAGCGCAAACCGCATGGACGATGGTGCTCTTGAGAAGGGAACACCATCAAGCCAGGTGACAATTCTTGTTTCGAGTCACTATTTCCGTTCTTTGCGCTTTTGCTCCGCATTGGTGATGGGATTCTCCTTTCTCCATCGGTCTTCATTGGCTGCATGTGCAACGACGGATAGATTAATCTCGCGGGTCTTCTCGTGCAACAGGCATGCAATGCACGGGCAGATTCATCTCCCCGTGGAGGGAATGGATTTCGGTGCGTTACCCAGAAGCGGTCGGAGAAGGATGGCAAGAATCCAATATTTATGTACGGCGGTCATGAATCGATTAATCATTCCTTCTATTAATGTCTCATCTTGTCTCCAGATCATTCTTCGGCAATCCTCTGTTTTGAGCATTCAAGCTAAAAAGAAACTCCTGACGTTGTGCGCTCTGACCTCTAAAGTTTTCTCGCTGCTTTGCGAATCGCACCGTCTACAGGAATCGCAATTGCATTGCAACTTGATCCTCAACAAAACACTCTAAAGACGACCAATAAACAAATGACAGCTCACTCATAATTAGCATGGCCTCTGAGTCACCAGCCCATACGACAAGTGAAACGACGTCGGGTATAAAATTCCATTACTAGAGATAGTACACTACGTTGTGAATAATTAAGTTATTTTTCCTCGATTAATTTCTCTAAATGATATGACTAATCATTTCCAAAAAATGTGTTTCAAATTTTGAGTTTTTCCATCCAACAAAAAACCATATGTTTACGGAGTAAATGCAGTTGCAAAACATTACGAATAAGGGGATACTAGCCTGACTGTGTGACCGTCAACCTAGAATTTTTCCATAGGAATATGTACCTGTTGGTCTTGCAATTTCAAAAGCAACGTAAAAGAGAGAGAAGAGAGAGAGAGAGGATGCGTGGAATCTTGTGACTTCGATTTGAATTTCTACACTTTTTAAAGTGAGGGTTCACTACCAACATGAACATGTCATTTTACGACAAAAATTACCCTGTTCTTCTTCTGGTATAAGTTCAATTGCTAAGCAAGATACTTCTCCAGTTTCTCAACTTCCTCCACGCTCCCAATGTACAACGGCACTCGCTGATGAATCTGTCAAAAATCCCATAACAACAAGCAGAGATTGTTAATTCATCTACTGATTTCTACTCAGAAAAACACACTGCAGATAGCGCGTCGAGTCACTAACCTCGACCGGTTGTATGTCCAGGACCCGCTGGTGACCGTCCGAACCCTTCCCTCCGGCCTGCTCCGCGATGAAGCTCATCGGGGCGCACTCGTACAGCAGCCTCAGCTTCCCATTCTTGCTCTTCTTGTCCCTCGGGTACCCGTAGATGCCGCCATACAACAGCGTCCTGTGGAAGTCCCCCACGAGGCTCCCGATGTACCGGGCCGAGTACGGCTTGCCGGTCGGGCCGGGGTCCTTGAGGTCGTCCATGTACTTCTTGAGCTTGTCGTCCCACAGCTGGTAGTTTCCCTCGTTGAAGGAGTAGATCTTGCCGGCCTTGGGGATCTGGATGTTCTCCTGGGTGAGCAAGAACTCGCCGTACATCGGGTCGAGGGTGAAGGCGTACACGCCTTTGCCGATGGTGAGGACGAAGATGACTGAGCTCGAGTACATGCAGTAGCCCGACGCCAGGAGGTTGCTCCCAGGCTGGCACACGTTCACCACGCACCTCTGCTCTGCTTTGTCGAGCTGTGCGGGTGATCATGCGGCATATATGAGAAAATACAGCATACAGTTCATTTGCTCATTCTGATCTGGTGAATTGGAATCAATCTTTAATTATTTTAATATATCTAAAAGCTTATGTTATTAGATGAAAACATGATTTGATATTCAATGATCCTAACAAATTTTTCAATATATCAATTAGTCAAACGGGAGGCTTACGTTGTCGTCATCCCCGATGTCGGCTAGGCACTCGTCATTGGGGCTGTAGATACCAAAGATGGAGCCAGTGGAAACGGCGGCATCGATGTTGGACGATCCATCGAGCGGGTCGAACACCACAATGTAGTTGCCAGAGTAGCTCTCTTCTACGGCCACTGGCACGTCTTCCTCCTCCGACGCTATTATCCCTGTCCTCCCGCTCGATTTCAGGCAGTTCGAGAACACCTGTGCAGAGCACAATTATTGCTGGAGACTCCATCAAAGATTTCATTATCAACATAAGTATAGCCAGTTCGCGAGTCATGCTAGTCATCTTGGACCAATTTCAGATTGAAGCCCTTAGCATCAATCTGTCTAACCAAATTCAAGAAAGAAATTTGAGATACTAATAGTATAACAGTACAATATCAACTGCCGCCGTTATGAATGACAAAAAAATATTTTGCAATCATGACGGGACTTATCTTTGATCTTTCGCCTAGAATTCCACTCACACTGGCATGCCAGCAAGACCGAGAAAGAGGGCGGCGATGTACCTCGTTGGAGATGACGTCGAGCTTCTTTTGGTCCTCACCCTGGACGTTGACAGCCCCCTGAACCCCTGTTAGGTTCGAAATGCCGGCCCGCTGGACCAGAGACGCGATCTGCTTGCACGCCATCGAGATGCTCGACAGCACGATGGTCAGCTCGGCATCGATCACCCCGTCCTTCTCCTGCTGCAGCAGCCACGTCGTCAGCGTCAGGATATCGTACCCGCTCTTCTTCTTCGCAGCCATCCCCGCCGCCTCCGTCGCCACCGCCATGCACCTCACCCCTCCCATAGCAGCCCCGGCATGTCTCTTCTTCAACGAGACGAGCGCCCCGGAGTCCAGCGCGCACAGCCTGAAGGAGGAGAGGCTGGAGAGGGAGCAGGACGGGTTGGAGAGGAGGAGGCGGCGAGGCGCCGACGTGGCTGCTGTGGCCATGGCTTCGGGCTTCTTATGTGGGTCTCTCACTTGGGTGTCTGAGCAGTGATGTTCTTCTTCTCGCTTCGTCCTCGTCCTCCTCCTTCTTGCTGATATATTTTCTTGGGCTCCGTCAGTGGAACGAAGTGAATTTTGGTGAGATTGAGTGGAGCATTGATGGAGGGGAATGTGAGGCCAGCAAACTTCGGGGCCCCCTTATCCTTCCCATTGGCTTGCGTTGCTTCTTTTGTGATCCTGCTTTCTTACTGCGAAACTCGACTCTGTAGCTGGGGGATTCAAAGAATTCTCATGAGACTTTTCCTCCTCTCTTGGGTAAGCCGTCCAACTATGATGTGTTGGGTATATTTACATCCCGCAATTATAAAAAAATAGTGAGACATAAAATGAATATATAGATCAGTAAGGGAACTCATTTTCCCCGATCTACGCTCGTTTGGTTTTTCTTCTTTCTTTTTTTTTTTTCAATTTTTATGGAATCGCTTTCTATTGATCAAGCCTAATACCCAAAAAAAAAAATATATTCAACTTTAGCATTTGTGATAATTATATTTAAAAATTTTTGTTGGTCTCATAAAAATACCAAACTTTTACTTTTGTCCCAATTTTACCCGGTTTAATACCAAAAAATCCTCAACTTTAGCATTGTTCTAATTATATCCGAAAATTTTTTGTCTCATAAAAAAATGAAGAAATTGCTTTTATTCCAATTTTATCATCATTAGCCTTCCGTCCATAATCACCGTTAATTAATCCTACGTGGCTTCAATTTTCTCGTTGAACTTACTAATGAATCTTTGAAATAATAAGTTTTAGGGACGATGGAATTGTAGATCGTTCATCCAGATATCTCCATATCTAATCGTTCTTTGAGCTGTTGAGTGCCGAAGAGAATATAAAATGTGCCATTTTGAGTGACTCTGTATCTCCCGAAAAATATGTAAGGAAAACAAAAAACAGAAGAGAAGTTCTGGGGTTTTTTTCATGCTGACTTTGCTTATGTGTAATTCATTAACAACATGGACCATGTAGGATTAACTAATTATGATTATGGATAATTTTTTTTTTGGTAAGGAAAAAGAAACACTGATTATGGACAAAAAGTTAATGATGGTAGAATTGAAAAAAAAAAGTTGAAGGTTTTCTATGAGACAAAAAAACGTTCTAAATATAATTGAGACATTTGCCATAGTTGAGGGTTTTTTGGGTATTAGGCCTGTAAAATTACGATAAAAGTACAAGTTTGAGGCAGAATTACCACAAAAGTAAAAGTTAAAGGTTTTTTATAAGATGAAAAAAAGTTTTCAATATAATTATCACAAATACGTATTGAGCCCTATTAATCGTGTAATTTTTCATACTCCTCGTTCTGAAATTCTGAAACGATTTTCTTGAAGAGGGTTTCCCATCAAACGAACTGATTTAAGCGTGGCTAAGTTTACAAGAGAAGTTTTTCTTTCCTTCGCAAGTGTTCCCTCCAGAGAAAAGTCAAAATCAAATGGGTTGGGCTTGGGCCAAGTTCATTATGGGCCGGCAAGCCCAAAACCTGACAGTCCGAGAGCGTATGTTCCATATAAACTACGTAAAAGTACGTAAATAAGACAGTGATCACATCCAGCGTCTCTCCTCATCAGATTTTGGGTACAGCAACCACGGCTGAATTCATTTGGTACAACCTTGGGTTATTGACGGCTATTAGAGGATCTAGCATCACGATTACTTACCGATAATATTCTAGATGAGATATTTTTAATGCGGTCACGACTTGTTTTTCTTGTCTATCCTATGATCCGTTGTATCAGAACAAGACGGATTTCATAATGCACTATGATATTCTTTTGTACCTAAACAATGATAACACATCGTAATGCTGTCCGATATTCCTAGTGCTTGAAACGGGAGAGGAGAAGTTGATAGCAAGTCGACCGACCCTAAGCCCAGCCCAGATACTTCGGCCTCGCCCGACCCACCACCACGACCTACCCAAAATCAGAAATTTCCTTTCGTAAATTCTCTCAATGACCCCTGTTCCATATCCCAAAAGGAATTAGGGTTTGAACTTTGATGTTCAGAGCACATAAGTTGCGTCTCTCATGCAAGGAGACGACGAATCAAGAGATCATTAATCACGTTTTGTGCAGATATACCCCCACCTATTGCTGCTAGCCCTTCTTAGGCATGATGCATGCCTGTGTTATGCTAGTAGCCGCCCTTGATTTTCCTTGGTGTGCATTAAAGTTGGAGACGCGAGATTAATCAGGCGGCTTCATTGTGAATTTGCATCTCGAATATAATTGCAGTGTGTAGCGCGACCGATCAAATTTTGTGGTAAGATTTGCGCGATTCCTTTCGTGAGATTTGAGTTATTTTCTTTTGCGAGAATTAAAGTGGAGCCAAGTATTGCTAGATTATCGGGGTTTAGTCGGGGACTGCGAAACATCAAGAGCATACCGAAAGATTAGAGGTTGATTGTAATCTAGTTATATCACATCGATCAATAACAAAATCTTCCGTCATCCTCTTCGTGTGATCGCCTTGTTTTTTCTTTTCCTCCCCGCAATAATTGAAATTGGAGCCGAAGTTTGATTGTGATGGGAATCGCCATTACAGCCGATCTAACGAGGAGAGGCCGTGTAGAGTCTATCTGGTGGGGGAGAGATAGCGACACCGGGCGAAAACCGCCGTTCGTTGGGCTACAGCAACGCGGCTCCTGTTGACAATTGATGGTGGTAGATGCGCATAGTCGTGGGTGTATTGCAACGACCGTTGGAGGTTCAAGTCAATATATGTTAATGCAAATAAATGATCCGTGGATTAAGGGGGAGCATATCCTTAGCCTTAGATTAGAGATGACACGCGCTGTCCTAGAGAGGTCACCTCACGACGTAGATTTGTCGGGACGTGAAACAGTTAATATAATTTAATTATGTCGTGTCTTATCATTTAAATTTTCTTGGGTGTGTCCGGATCCCCTAACATAGTGGATCTATGTTAGGGGTGACATAATAGATCTGGGCCGTCCAATTCGAAAATAGACGGCCCAAATTGATCAATTCGAAATTTTAAACTTTCCGCCAAAATTTTTTCCCTCCCTTACAAAGATGATGTGGATCAATCTGAGCCGTCCATTTTGAATTGGACGGCCCGGATTGAATAATGTCACTCCTAACATTATGTTAGGGGATTCAAATCCGCAGAGGATATGTGATTACGAAGGTGCCGGATTTTCGTTACGCGTCCTAACGGAAGGAACACTCCAGAATTCCAAGACCACGCAAATGAATTGGAACCCCTTCTCTTCTTCAACCGCCAGCCGACCGCCATGGACTTTCCACGTTTCGCGGAAGAATTAGCAACTTTTCCAGCACGGCCAATTTGATTTTCCACGTTTCGTGTAATTTGGGTTCTCACTGTGTCGGACCAACGACCCAACTCATGACTTGACCTCACGGCGAAGATTTCATTTCTTTTTCCCAATTTCTTCTTTTTGTTTTTTTGGTGGGTCAATTTTGGCTTGTTAACTGCTCTTGGTAGGCTCCTTCGTTAAGTGTGCTTGAGACGTGAATGTGATGGCACGTTTGTTTCGTCGCCCAACATGGTCTAACTCATTTTCATGGAAAAAAAAAATAGCAGGATAACAAAAAAATTGGTCAATTAGAATGATCTAAACTACGTGGAAAGTAACTTTCAATTTACAGATTCCGCGTTCAGATCGCAAGAGGCGACCCGTCACCGTACAGGAAAAGTCTTACTCGATGTACTTGGACGGCATGATTCCTATCGATGTATGGAGATAGATGGAGCCAATGGTTGGCGCAATTCGGTATTCTTACTAGCCGTGTGGATCCGTCCAAGGGCAGATGAGTTCAAATTCCTATGCTTCCTCGAAAGTTAGACGAAACTACGTAACATCAATTGCCATTTCATGTTCTCAGACGGCCATTGACGGCCTTTTTCGGTCTTCGTCCACCGCTGGGAGAAACCCAATTTCCCAATTTCTGGTTTTTTTTTTCCACAATTGACTCGGTAAGCGGAAATTAAAATACCCGAATCCCTAATTATTATTCAAGTAATCTCGTATGAACGACGAGCAAGAGGCAGGACGGCTTCACCAACAAGTCCACCGCCACGAAACGTCAACGTTTTAGCTTCAAAGACGCGTTTCGGTTAGCGGCGACCAATTGGAATCAGCAAGCTACAGAGCACGTACCTCTCTCTCTATATATATGGCCGCGTTTGCCTCGGACATTCTAAGATCTTCCGACACCAAACGCTACATTGACGGACACAAAAACCAAACAACACCCAAGATTTTTTCCTTCGATTTTGGAATTAGGTTCAATGGCTTCTTCCTCAGGCAAATTGACCCTGGTTCTCCTCCTCTCTTCCCTCTTCCTCCATGCGACATTAGGTAACGAACGTATCCCATGTCTTTCACGTTTCGGTTTTCCCCGGTAACCCTCGGATCGTTTCTCCCGCGCTGTTTCGTTGCTCACGCCGTCGCCGGAATCTTTTTTTTTTTTTTTGCAGCTGAGATCGTGTGTGAGGAGCTGCCCAAGGACCTGTGTGCGTTCTCGATCGCGTCCTCAGGGAAGAGATGCTCGCTGGAGACGTACGCGAGCCGGGGCGGCGGGGTTGAGTATCAGTGCCGGACGTCCGAGGTCGTTGTTCAGAGGATGTCCGGGTACATCGAGACCGACCGGTGCGTGCGCGCATGCGGGGTCGATAGGGACGTCGTCGGCATCTCCTCGGACGCACTCCTCGAGCCGCAGTTCACCGCCAAGCTCTGCGCCCCGGCGTGTTACCGAAAATGCCCCAACATCATCGACCTCTACTTTAATTTGGCCGCCGGAGAAGGTATGAATTGCACGTTTCGCCCGTCTAAGTCCAAAGCATGAAAAGTCAATGTCTTGCGCCAAATTAGGGTATAGAAAAATCTTGCGCTGAGTCATTTTTGCTTTCGCCACGGCAAACTTGAAAGATTTCCCTCATTCGATACTTCTGTTTGACCCCCAAGAATTTTCTCTTGCTTACTCAATAGTGGGATTTGACCAAATTCAAAGCTTTTTAATCTTATTTTATTTTTCTTTGGGCAAGATGTCAACGTTCACTAAGCTAATAAAATAGAAATGATTGACTAATATTATCTGGCATCGAAATAATTTTGCAGGAGTATTTTTGCCGGACCTGTGCGAGGTGCAACGGACCAACCCGCACCGGGCGATGATCGAGCTGCTGAGCTCTGGTGCAGCTGCTGGGCCGGCAGCTAGCCAGTCCTTGGACGACCTGGCCGCTTCTCCGGCTCCGTCGCCCATGTAATCTGTCGATGTAATTAAGCCATGTGGGTGGGTGACTATTGTTCGTTGCCTTTGGTGATTGCTATATACTTGTATTGCGGAAGAGGAATTATTAGCCAAGTACAGAAGCAAGAGACGTGTCTACCCTAAATTCTTTGTATTCGGGCCGGGCTTGTTGAGATCTCCTTTCAAGAGGCTATACACATTATTTTTAGTTATTTTTATTCTCCTCATTTATTATTATTATTATTATTATTATTATTATTATTATTATTATTATTATTATTATTATTATTATTATTATTAAAAGGATATTAAATAAATGAATAAATATATAAAGGCTTGCTATGAACGAGACTTCCTAGAGAGTAAGGGAAATAAGATTGGATGCGAAGTTGTGGCAATGGTAAACTATGCATGTCTCAAAACAAGAACCAAAGATGAAAATTGGGTTCCCCCGAAAATATTATAATTAAGGTGGAATTACATAGCTCTATTTGGAATTCAAGTACGAAATTTCGAGCAATTTTAGTCATACTTGCAACAGGAGCTAAGAGCTCACGATCATGCCGCATCACGGTAGTCGATTAAAAATTCGATTGAAGGCTGCTTAGAACACGAACAATTCAGAAATGGATTCCTAGACCATACACACGGCCTAGATAACCTACTCGCGACACTATCCATCTTCATCACCACTGACATGGACGTGTTTTAACTCAAAAGAGCCACCGACTTCTTAGTCAATGGTGATGAACGTGGGTTATGTAATAGATGGTTACACGGGCCGTATATCTGAGATTAATCCTGGGAAATAGGGAAATGGTAATAACAGAAATCCTGAAACGGATCTAAGCATAAATTCTAAACCCTTGATAGAGATGAGCTTGGAAGATTATCAAGGCTGTTCAACCTCGGAAGCATTAAGAACAATCCAAAATAATACAAACCACAACATCTGTTGGAGGGTTGTCAAAAGCATCATTCGACTCCTCTGCCCCGATTCCTACTCACCATGGCATGTCATCATGGGAAAAATTATCAATATAGTCCTGAACCTATTCCAATTATACCAATTAAGTCATAGACTTTTTTTTTTCTTTTGCAATTCAATTCTAAATATTTTGTGTTTGTGCCAATTTAGTCAATTTGGCTAGCCGATACTGACAGCATCAGTTGGAGGATTATCAAAAGCATCAATCAAACCCTCCTTTGCCTTGCTTCCTATGCACCATGGCATTTCGACATGTATTCCTCTCATTGTGGAGAGGGAAAATGACATATGATCCATGAACTATTAATTTGTTCAATGCTATCCCTGAAATTTAGCAAAACTTCCAATATGGTCTTTGAATTTTTAATTTGTTTAACATAGTCCTTGAATTTTTCGTACATGTTCAATTTAGTCCATAAACTCGTGAAAATTTCTAGTTTCGATAACACAAAACACGTGGACCAAATTCAGAGCTCCTGTAATCATGAACCGATGGATTGTAAACAAGTTTCCCACTAAGTTCCACTTCCAAGTGCAAGACGTTCAAAAGGCATTACCAAAATCAAAACACCTTCTAGATACCAAATTTCTCCTCCATGCTTTAGGGTTTAACATGCCCCGTCAAATCTTAGGTTTCAAACTCTGATTGTATACTTGTTTTAATGATAATTGAAGGTGTATGGGACTTACGGTGTGCCGCCCATGCAGGCAACTACACCTACCTATGAATAACTGCTAAGGGAGTTTTATTTTGAGAAAAAATCACGTTCCTTTTGAGTATGGGTCATATCTTTTTTCTCTCTCCAATCTTAAAAGAATGTCAATTCTCTACGACGTTTTTTCTCTTGACGATGTTCACTGTACTCTCCCAAGACTCTCTTGATGGCGCTCTTTCGTCAAAGCGTTCCTGGTGCAAAGTCTATTCTTAATCCATGGAAATTTAAGTTACGCTCTGATTCTGTGACGTATCTTTCGATCGGTATATTAATTATCTTGGGCATGCTTTTTCGTAGAGATTTTTCGAGAATTAGTTTTTCGCTTCCTTGGTATCAGAGCATAGAATTACTAATTTCCGATTGCTTGATCTATTTTGTATTGATTTTTGGGTTCGAATGTTGAAAACGGGATGAAGTGCAATTTTTGAAGTTACTATTTATGCCTTTTTTGATTAGTTTTTTCAGAAAAACGTGAATTTTTGTTTACATATTTGGAAAGTACTCGTCGATAAGAGAATTTTGACATATTATGAGTCTTAAATGGAGGTCGGATATGGCCGCAACGGTTGTCGGGAGCTGCTGGTCATGGCGGGGTTTTTTCCTCTAATTTTAAGGTTTGGGCTGAATTTCTAAGGGCCCAGCCCACATGCACAAGGCCTTGAGCTCGCGCGCGAAAGGTCCAGCCCACGTGGATAGGCTAAGGCCCAACCCAATCCACTTTTATTTGACCTGTTGATCGTTGACCCCATTGACCCGTTGATCATTGATCGTTGACAAAAAAAGGATTTATCTTTAGGGACTTGCATGACATTTAATTAGCGTGTTTTTTAATTATGATATGTTCGTAATTATTGCTTAAATGATGGATTTTAGTAATCCATTTTGTTCTGCATTCATTGTAGGGACAATGTCATCGAGACCAAGATCTAGTATAGAATGGTATGCGCATAAAGTGCAAACATCTATAAGGAGAGGTACACGTCGATTAAGGCGAGCACTTAATACGAAGATTGAGGAGTTGCACACTTATAGATGGGATAATAATTATAATATTGTATCTCATGTAAAGACGGTCAATGATATGATCCAAAAGATAATATGGAAAGGGCAATAAATGAATGCTAAAAATACGTTTTATGCACTAAGGAACACCACGCCTGAAGAATGGCATGGGATAATGCATTGCATATGGCTTAATCATATTACTTACAAGAAGTTCGTGCTTTATTTCTTGAACGAGTTTATAAGGGTTGGGGCAACGAAGACGTCGTCACAGAATGCGCCTTAGCGTAAAACCAAAAATTTCCTAAAGGGTTTTCCAATAATACCTATTTTGGTACTTGATTTGGTTGCAAATCCTCCTGAAGACCTTAAGGATTCCCTTCCTTGGAAGAAAAAGAATTTCACTACTCCCATTACCCTGCTGAGCAGCATGAATAATAATATCATACGTGAATTCAGGTAGCATGAAAATACAAAGGATATGTGGGATGCGTTAAAGATTAGATTTAGATAGACTTTTGTTACCAAACTGAGGCAGCTTACAATTCGATTTGACACATATAAGATGCCACATAGGCATAATATGAAATAGCATTTGAGACGCATGTCGGATATGATTAGTGAGCTCAAGGATGCAAGTCACATATTATTTGATGAACAATGGGTACAGGTAGTGATCCGTTCTTTGCTCAATAGTTAGGAGCATATGAAAGTCAACCTAACCCATAATGAGAATGTCAAAACCTTCGATGATGCATGGAAAAGGGAAACGTCCCTTTAAGAGAAACATTTCAAGAGTGAAATATTACAATTGTAGCAAGAACAGTCACTTCGCTCACGACTGTGGCGAGCCGAAGAAGGTAGAAATCTTTTATATACTTAAAAGTGTTAGTTATGTATCAAGTTCAATATTTATAACTGAATCTCATCCTTTGTGGACTGTAGACTCGGGAGTCACATACCATGTAACTAAAGACAGAAATACTTTTATGGAATTTCAACGAATTCCATGTGGAGCGAAATGGATCTATGTGGGGAATAATTCCAAAGTGAAAGTTAAAGGAATTGGCACCTGCCAACTTACCAGGTGCAGTGGCTGCACTTTGTTCCTTCACAATGTCCTATATGCTCCAGAGATTCATCAAAATCTTGTTTGTGTTAGTTTTAGTCAAACTTGATTTTTATGTGAATTTTCATGACAATGGCGTGGATTTGTTGTTAGATACAACTTCTATGGTTCAGGCTATTTTATGAATAGATTTATTGTATTGAATATTGAAAATATTAATATTAATGTTTGTTATTCCCTGTTTACATCTTCCTATATTATTGATAATGATGTGAACGTGTGGCATGCTAGACTTGGTCATATTGGCCAACAATGTATGAATAGATTAGCCAAAGATGACTTAATGGGCAATATTGAGAAAGTTGAATTGCCTACTTGTGAGCATTGCCTAGTGAGAAAGACAACTCGAAAGTCATTTGGAAAAGGAATAAAAGCTGAATTTCCATTGCAATTAATTCGTATTGACATCTGTGACCCAATGAATGTAAGTGTAAGGCATTGAGCTGTATGCTTCATCATTTTTATAGATGATTACACTCGATTCAGATATGTCTATTTGATTTCTCATAAATCTGAAACATAAACTGCTTTAAGATATTTATGACCTTAGTGGAAAATCAATTAGACAAGAAAATAAAAGCATTAATGTCTGTTCAAGGTCGAGAATATTTATCTGATGAGTTCAGAGATTTGTGTGATGAAAAGAGAATAGAAAGACAATTGTTTATCCCATACAATCCGCAACAGAATAGAGTTGTAGAAAGAATGAACAAAACCCTAATAGAAATGGTTAGGCTTATATTCGCATAGGCTAATTTACCAATCACCTTTTAGGGTGATGCTTTGTTAACTGCCGTCTATGTATTTAATCGTGTGCATTCAAAGTTGATCTCTTCCACCCCATATGAGTTGTGGACAGGTCGAAAACCCGATCTGAGTTTTCTTAAACCTTGGGGTGCTGTCTATACTTATGCGTCCTTTCATAAATATGAAAAATTGGGACTTAAAGATAAAAAGAGCATTTTCATAAGATGCTCAGAATACTCAAAAGGGTATGTGTTCATAGGCGAGCAAGAAAGCGAAAGATTGACTGAATTTGAATCTCGAAATGTCACATTCTTAAAGAATGACTTTCTGAGAAAAGGCGAATTAGGTGAAGATTATTCCTTATTTGTGACCTTGGATCAAGATAATGAGATAGATAGAAATAATGATTCGAGTGGAAGCAATGAGAAAAATTGGAGATTAAGTATGAACTAGTCTCAATTGCAGCCACTTAATGAGACAATGCCATTATTTGATCTGAGTGGGAGCGTAATAGACAATGAAGTGCCTAGGGTACAAGCCCCTCTAAGACGAACAAGTCGTAAAAGCATTCCTCGTCGATACTTTGAAATTGAATGGGAAGCTTTCATAGTCTCTCCATAAGATGAGGATGAGCCAAGGAATATAAAAGAGGTTTTATCTTGCCCTGATAAGGAAATGTTGATGAAAGCAATAGAAGAAGAAATGAAATCAATAAGATCGAACCAAGTTTGGGAACTGATCGATATTTCAAAAGAACACAGAGCCATAGGAAACAAATGTGTTCGCAAAATAAAACATAAAACCGATGGCTCAATTGAGAGATATAACATTCGCCTTGTGGCGAAGGGATATAACCAACAAGAAGGAATCGACTATGAGGATACATTTTCTCTTGTAGTAAGATTTACCTCAATTCGCATTATCCTGGCAATAGTGACCAGTTTGGATCTTGAATTAGATCAAATGAATGTAAAGACTGCTTTTCTCAATAGAGAATTAGAAGAAGAAATTTACATGGAACAAGCTAAAGGCCAAGAACATAAAATATGTCGATTCTTGAGATCGATATATAGCCTCAAGTAGTCTTCAAGATAATGGTATATATGCTTTTATAATGCTGTAATAACATATGATTTTGAAATGATTAATGAAGATAATTGTATATATATATATATATATATAAAGATCCAAAGATCATTTAGTGAATTTAATCATTATACGTTGATGATATATTGATTGCTGGAAGTAATATGGAGTTTATCAAAACAATCAAAAGTTGGCTATCTTCTAATTTTGAAATGAAAGATATAGATGAAGCTATATACATCCTTGGAGTTAAGATTTTAAGAGAACGTTCAAGAAGGTTGTTAATTCTTTTGCAAGAGACTGACATAAATAAAGTCATTAAACGATTTCGTATTTAAGACAGTAAACCCATTGATACTCTTATCGCAAAAGGTGAAGGTCTGAGCCACAGAATATGTCCTAAGACTTCACAAGAGCAAGAAAGAATGAAAAGTGTTTCTTATGCGAGTGCCGTTAGAAGCTTAATGTACGCTATGATGTGTATTAGATCTGATATTTGTTATGCAATTAGATTGGTGAGTTGATACTAATCCAATTCAGCTCAAGAACATTGGACTGCTATCAAAAGAATCTTGAAGTATCTAAAAGCTAGTGCTGATTATGCACTGAGTTATCAAGGAAGTAATCTCTGCACCTTAAGAGCTACACTGATGCTGATTGGGGAGGAGATTTAGATGAGAGAAAATCTACCTATAGAAATAAGTTCTTACTGAATAATGATGACATATCATGGAGCAGTAAGAAGCAGAAGTGTATACCTTTATCAACTATGGAAGCCGAGTTTGTGGCTTTGTCGGCAACAGCACAAGAGGATGTTTGGCTTAGGTGCTTTTTGGATAATTTAGGTATCACTGATGAGATTGCAAATTCAGTTTTGATATATTGTGATAGCCAAGCAGCAATAGCTTACACAAAAGATCCCAAGTTTTATTGAAAGACTAATCACATAGACATTAAGTATAACTATTTCAAAGAGGTAGTTGCACGAAAGGATGTGTACACATAAAATGTTAACAGATCCGATGACGAAACCGATTCCTATAGATGTTTTTCATTATCATGTGAAATCTCTTGGACTGCGTAAAATGTAATATACTGCATATTGTAATTTCCCTTAATGTTCACAATTAATGAAGTTTGAAGTTATTGCCTATGAATTTTCTTTTGTAACATTTATGGATAATGAAGATTAATATTTTATGTTGAGAAGGTATGTCGGATAGATGAGAGATTAGCCCACTCACACGGGTGATCACCTTTATTCACTTTGTGTTGAATAGAGATGAGACGAAATTTAAGTTCATTATTTAGGTAATCATTGAGAGCTCGTGCTTAAATATATGTATTGCTTTAACGGAGTGTTGAGATGAGGACATAATATTTATCATATCCGAAAGTGAAATAACCCACATATTTCACTTTATCTATCTTAATTACAGAAATCGACCAATGAGAGTTAACAAAAGTTTAGATCTCAACTTTATAAGCTGTGTGAGACTCTCAAGGATAAGAATCCCTCATTTAGTGCCTTTACGACTCTTCGATATTCACAAGATCTCTATTTAGTATTTGCTATCTTAGAGTGTTGCCTATGGTCATGTATTTATACGACCTAATGGGACATTTCTAGAAAAGTGAGTTGAACTGAGATTGAGAGATCTAATAGAAGACGAAGATCGATTTAGAGTTTTTTTTTAGGCCACATTATAAATTTGTATTCACAGACCGGTCAATTATGATTATTTAATATGATCATAACTGTGAATATAACATATCATGCTTAAATGAGATCAAGAGAAAGATATGTATGTGACCGATCAATCTAGGTACTACATATAAAAGAAATCTATTTTTGATCATGTCCAAACTTTGAGCTGTCATATACTCCCAATGGATGTACGACAATGAGCTCTCATTGTATGCTGGTCGCACGGGTTATTTATCAATATGAACTTTGCAGAGAAGGGAGAGTTATGTTTAGCCTTCTATGGGCGAGTGAGAGTTATTAGTCTTTAGTAAGCAAGTGGGAACTGTTTGCCTTACATAGGTGAGTGGGAGATGAAGGTGTATGGGATTTATGGTGTGCCACCCATACAGGCAACCACACACACCCATGGATAACTAGCAATGCAGTAATATTTTGAAAAAAAAAAGCACGTTCCTTTTGAGTGTGGGTCATATCTTTTTTCTCTCTCCAATCTTAAAAGAACGTTAGTTATCTACAACGTTTTTTCTCTTGACGACGCTTACTATACTCTCTCAAGACTCTCTTGACGATGCTTTTTCATCGAAGCGTTTCCGGTGCAAAGTCGACTCTTAATCCATGGAAATTAAGGTACACTCCAATTCTGTAACGTATCCTTCAATCGATGTATTAATTATCTTAGGCATGCTATTCCACAGAGATTTTTTGGGAATTAGTTTTTTCCTTCAAAAATAAAAAAGAGATAAAAGAGAAACGAGGAGCACCGAATAGTTAATGTGGTTCAAATAACCAAAAGAAACCAAGAGAAACATAATCTCTTGAAAGCTTATGTCCACGGTAGTAAATCCCCAATTCATCTTATTTTCTTTGGGGAAAATTTATTATCCTTTAATAGAGAACAATGCGATGTGTTACAAACGTGAATTTGGTAACTATGGATATTGCACAACCTAGCCATATTTCCTACTATATTGGGACTAGGAAAATCTTCAATCTTTATCATTCCAACACTCCCCCTCCAAGCTGGAGCGAAAAATGTCCTCGGAGGTCAGCTTGGATACCATATGCTAGAAAATACCTTTACCAAGAGCCTTAGTGAATACATCTACAAGTTGCTTATCACTATGAATATAAGGAGTTTCAGTTGTCTTCTGTTGAACTTTCTCACAAACAAAGTGACGATCGACTTCTATATGTTTCATTCGTTCATGGAAAATTGGATTTGAAGCAATATGGATTGCAACTTAATTATCACAAAATTTTGTCTGTTCATGGAAACTGGATTTGAAGCAATATGGATTGCAACTTGATTATCACAAAATAACTTCATAGGAGACTTAGGAGTTCCAAATCCCAATTCTTGTACAAGCAAATGAAGCCAAACCATTTCATTTGTAGTTGAGGCCATGGATCTGTATTCAGCCTCAACACTGGACCATGCCACAACAGTTTGTTTTTTACTTTTCCAAGTGACTAAGTTGCCACCTACAAAAGTGCAAAAACCTATAGTTGATTTTATGTCCATAGGGCCCCCAACCGAATCCACATCAGTATACCCTACAATACCAATATAACCATGTTTCTTCATCAAAATATCCCGACCTGGACTAGATTTTAGGTATTGAAGTATGCGAACCACAAGCACCATATATCCTTTAGCAGGAGCATACATGAATTAGCTTACATAACTGACAGTGTAAGCAATATCTGGCCAAGTAATGGTTAAGTAGATCAATCGTCCAACCAACCTTTGAAATCGACCAATGTCGGGTAATGGGGTGACGTTGTCAACAAACTTACTTTTATAATCCATGGGAGACTCAGCTGGAGTAGCTCCAAGTTTTCCCGTCTCGTTTAACAAGTCAAGAGCATTTTTTCTTTGAGGGATGAATAATCCTTTACTAGAGTAAGCCATCTCTATACCAAGAAAATAATGCAAGTATCCCAAATCCTAAATGTCAAACTATACATTCAAATGCCACATGAGAGCCTCAATTTCATGAATATTACCACCAGTAATAACTATATCATCCACATAGACAAGGACAACCACCGTTCCTTTGGCATTTTGCTTCACAAATGTTGACACCTGATTTTTAATTATTTTTTTATTTTAAAAAATTAATAAAAAAAATCCATAAAAATTCATAAAATTAAAAAATCAACTTTGGGGACCTTGGCCAAACCTAGGGAACCAATTTTGACTAAAAAATGATTTTTCGTATTTTCAATATTTTCCGATATTTTTATTTTCGAAAATTCATAAAAAATCAAGAAAAAATGAGAAAATTGCAAAATCAACTTTGGAAGCTTTGGCCAAGCCTAGGCAACCATTTTTGAGTAAAAAATAATTTTTCATATTTTTTTTGTATTTTGTAAATATATTTTTTAGAAATTAGAAAAATATTTCATAAATAATAGCATTTGAGGCCACAAAAAAAAACATAAAAATAGTCAATATTTTTATTTTAAATCCCTTTTCATGTTGGCCATCATAAATTTGAAAAATACAATTCGAGGTCGTGTATTCCTTCACGAGCATAATCTCGAATCGGGCCTAAAAAAATTCAATTTGAGTCAATTTATTTTCATTTTTCACTTTTAGGAGTTGTGACATTGTTCTCTAATATTCTAAATTTTCATCTTGACACAATTATACCCAGAATGACCCAATTTTACAAAAAAGGCTTTAATTAAATTTTACATTATTTTCAGTAATAAGAAATAAACTTAAATTTGACATGCGATGAATTGTGTCAAAAATTGTGAAGAGATTTGGACTTAAAGAAATATGTTTTCATGGACTAAATTGTAAATAATTAAAATTCAAGGACTAGAGTGCAAATACCTAACTCTTGAATGATTATTTTGCAAATAACAAAAAGAAGAGTTAGTAGAGAAATTAGAATAAAGAAGGGAAGATGGAGAAGAGGAGATGGAGAAGAAAAGATGGAGAAGAATGGATAGAGAAAATAAGATAAGAATAGAGAATATAAGATGAAGAAGAGAGGATGAAGAAGAATAGATGGAGAAAATAAGATAAAAATAGAGAATGGAAGATGGAGAAGAGAAAATGAAGAAGAATGGATGGAGAAAATAAGATAAGAATAGAGAAGGGAACATGGAGATGAAAAAGAGTTAGTGGAGAGATTAGAATGTGAAATAGAGATGGAGAAGGGAAGATGAAAATGAAAAAGAGTTAGTGGAGAAACTAGAATGGGAGATAGAGTTTGTGGAAAGATTAGAATGAGAGATAGATGAGTGGGTTATAAAAGGAGGAAGAAGTGAGCTTGAGAGAAGGATTTTTTAGAGGGAAAAAATTTTGGATGTTTGAGAGGATTTTGGGAGATTGAAGAAAAATTTGAGAGAGAGAAAATACCAAAAAAAGATTATCATCATCAATTTCTTCATCGATCAACATAAATCAAGAATTCATCCCAGATTTGAAGCTATTGTCCCTCTACTCTCTCTGATATTTTAGTATAAACTAGCTCAAATTTTCTACTCTTCTCCCATTTCCCTATATTTGATTTCAGGTAGGAACAAATTATGTCCATCAAGCACTTCTTATAATGCCATTGAAGCTAAGTGCCTCTTTCATTGTTCCAATTTTTTATGTGAATTACATCATATTTACTCTATTACTCCATTTCTCCATATTTTTATGTCAGGTAAAGGATAACTCCAAGTCAACGGTAAGTCCCATGGAGGTGTAAAATTGGCGCTGACGAGCTCTTGAATACCCATTAAATTTTCAATTGATCCGTCGATGGATTTCGGCCCGAATTGTCAAATCAATTCGTTGTATTTTATTTTAAAGAATTAAAACCCCAGAATGTGAAGGGCAGAGCTCGCTCACTGGAGATCATTTAAATTCATGCACCTTAAACCCCAAAAGAGAGGGCCAAGCCAAGACTGAGCTATCCATTGGTGGTCTTTATTTATTGTCATTTACTTCCTGTAATTTAATTTTTGAATCACTAAACCCTAAAATGAGTAGATCGTAACACTGCACAGAAATCGTTAACTCACTCCCTCTTTCGGCTTCAGGGAAATACTTAATATTTTGAAAAAGCAAAAAAAAGTCACTCACGTATATTCCATTTAAAAAATGTGAAAATAAAAAAAGAAAACACTCCATTAAAGCCTTAGAAATAAACCAAGCATGAGTTGCCAAATTAGGATATCCATGAAATTAAGGTACCGAAAGGGCATTAGTTTTAATTAACTAGTGTAACCAAGTTCCCGAACTCATAATCTCTGGTTCGTAAAAGTAATTTAGTTCTCCCGCTAATTTACTTAGGTTTCTAATGAACCTACTAAAAATGATTAGTGGCGACTCCAAATTTTAAAACCTTTTGAACAAAAAATCAAAGTCGCGATTTGGTAGAGCTTGGGAGAGCTCCAACTAGGTTAGTTAATTTAATCAATTAATCTAGTAATTCATTAACCTAAAAATGAATTTTAGGTCGCGACAACAAACAAGGAGGAATTCGAATCACACTTTCTAAAACCAGCACTATCAAGAGCTGAATTTAATTTCTCATACCAAGCATGCGGCAACTATTTAAGACCATAGATGGCTTTACCAAGCTTGCACACTGCATTGGGTTGATTATCTGAAGGATGTCCAGGAGGAATGTTCATATGAACTTCTTCTTCTAGTTCATCTTGTAAGAACGCATTTTTAACATCCATTTCAAAGAGTGGCCAATCACAATTTACTGCCATGGACATCAGTACTCTCATCATATTCATTTTTGCTACAGGAACAAATGTTTCTTTGTAATCTTTACTATATGTTTGCTTGTAGCCCCTAGCAACAAGCCTTGCCTTATGATGCTCAATGGAACCATAGTTTTTCTATTTAATTTTATATAACTATCTGCAGCCAATGGAACACTTTCCTTTAGGTAAGGTGACGATATCCCAATTATGATTTTTATCGAGTGCTTCTAGCTCTTCTTTCATAGCATTTCACCACACTTGAGAACTTTTAGCTTCAAGAAAAGCATCAGGTTCTTTTTGAGCATCAACAGTTGACATACAAGGATGGAAGGCAAGTTACCATAGCAAATATAATCATGTATAGGAAATCGAGTAGAATGATAAGCAGTGAAGTCATGAGGTGTGATGGATGGTTGTGAAACTCAAGTGGTCCTATGAATAGGAGCAAGTGCGGCGGGAGCGAGACCAGGTGTAGGCTCTTTGATCTCAACAATTTCATCCACTTGCTTTGGAGTGAGATTAGAATTGCTAATATTACCACTAATGTCATCAGTCACAATCGAAAAGGGAGGAACTTCAACATCTAACTCATTATAGTCTAATTTGTTATCGCTATCCTCCCCACGAAGTTGATCCCTGCTAGAAAAAAACATGTGATTCTCATAGAAGACAACATCATGTGAGATAAAAACGTTATTAGTAGATGGATCAAAACATTTATACCCTTTTTGACAAAGGAGTAACTAATAAAAACACACTTGCGAGCGTGTGGATCAAGTTTTCCCCTAGAAGAGTGAACAAAAAAAAAACTCCCAAATATTTGAAGACGTGAAATATTCATAGTTCGGCCAATAAGCACATCCATTTGAGATTCGTAGCATAAAGATCCTACTAGGGAGACGATTAATCAAGTAGCAACTAGTGAGCACCGTATCTGACCAATATGTCTTAGGAAGATTACCATGAAATAATAGAGCTCTTCTCACTTCAAGTAGGTGACGATTTTTCCATTTGGCTACGCCATTTTGTTGAGGGTGCTAACACATGAGGTTTGATGAATAATTCCTAAAGACTTCAGAAATGATTCAAAAAGATGATTTGTATACTCTGTCCCATTATCCATTCGGAGAACCTCGATATGGCAACCATATTGAGTGTGAACCATACTACAAAATTCTTGAAATACTTTCAACACTTCACTCTTAGAAGTCAATAAATATAGCCAAGTGGCACGAGAATTATCATCAATAAAAGTAACAAAATATTTAAAGCCATCACGTAAATCCACATGAGCATAACCCCAAACATCAGGGTGTACTAATTCGAACACTTCTTGTGAAACATGTGAGCTAGAAGTAAAAGGCAGTTTATGCTGTTTAGAATAACGACAAGTTTCACAAAGACTTAAATTAAGAGAAAATTCAGAATCCAAATTATGCAACACATTATCTGAGGGGTGGCCCATGCGTAAATGCCAGAGTTGCGAAATAGCCTCCTTATTCTTCCTTGTAACCAAAGCCTTGCTTGGAAAATCAACCATATAGAGACCTTGCTAACAATGGCTTTCACCAATCATCAGTAAGTTCACTAACAAATAACATTGCAATCCAATTCTTCAGTAAGTTTACTAACAGATAACAAATTTGAAGATAAAGCTAGCATAAATAACACATCACAAGTAGCATTAAATAAATTGACAGTGCCCTGTCCTTTAACTAGAAATTGAGCTCCATTGGCCATAGTAATCAAACCATGAGAACCCTATCAACGACACAAAAATAAGACAATCCATAAGAAGTGATGCATATATGGTCAATAGGACCAAATCAACAATAAAAAAGAATTTTTTGGAGATAGAGTCATAAGAGCTAGGAAATTACTAGATTAAGCCACCTTGATAGAGTAAAAGACAAAAGATGTTGTGCCACCAACTTGGATAAGATGCTACAGTTGAAAATCAATTTATTCAAAGTGGCTTGAAAGTCAGATTTTTTACACCTGAATTTTTTACATATTTTTCTTTAGACAATTAATAGAAAAATATGTAAAAATTTATGAAATTGAAAAGTTAACTTTGAAAGTCTTGCCCAAGCCCAGAGAATCAATTGTGAACAAAAAATATTTTTTGGTATTTTTCTTTTTTTGATATTTTCATATATTAGGAAAATATCCAAATAATAATAAATAGATTTCATGGTCTAAAAAATATGGAAAGATGTCCAATATTTTTACTATTAAATACCTTTTCATGTTGGCTCATTTAAATTTGAAAAATCAAATTCAAGATTGTGCATTCCTTCATAAACGTAATTTCAAATTGGGCTTAAAAAATGTAATTTTGAGTCATTGTTTTTCATTTTTCACTTTTTATGAGTTGTGACATTGCCCTCTAATAGGTCAATTTGTGTCTTGGCCCAATTGTATACAAAATTGCTCAATTTATTTTCAATTTAGTCCCCAAATCACCAAAAATGAAATTAAAATTTTCTAAGGGTACCATGAAAATCCAAACCCACTAACATATTTTTTTCAATCATGCTAAATTCAATGGTGGGGGTAGCTTGGTTTGATTTTGTTATTTGGGCTTTGAATTGCTCAAAATTCAATTTCGGGTCAAACCCAAAATTTTGGGGGTTTTTTGAAATTTTAAGTGCATTTTTTTTTTTTGCAAAAACCTCATTTTTAGATGTCATCCATAATGAGAAACCCAATTTTGGTTTCAATTTCATGAAAAATAGTCAATTGTTTACCCAATTTAATGATTTTTTGAGTGACTGAGTATGCTGGGTTGGGTTAAACCGACTCGGCAACCATGCACTATTCATTATCTTCTTCCTTCTGCCCAGATTAGAGGGAGCTAGCACATGTTTTTTTCCTCATGCTCGCTTATGCCTAAATGACATCGACCTCCCCCCACGTCACCCCATCTTGCTTTTGTCGCCTTGCGCACATGGCTAGATATACGAAGTGGGGGCACGCACACGTTCGTTATTTGAGAGAGAGGATAGAGGCCATTGGGCGTCACAACCGAGGAGAGAGAAGACGCTGGGTGCGCAAAAGAAGGCAGAGAGAGGTGGGCTAAGGGATATACGAACGACGAGAGGAGAGAGAGGGTGACTGCGTTGAAAAATCGAGAGTAGCCATTTTTGAAAAAAAAAAAAAAACTTGAGAGCTTCTCAATTCTCCCTAGCTAGTTTCAAGCCATGCCGTTGGCTTCTCAAGCTTAGTCGCCATTCAAGGAACGTCCTAGACCCTTTCATCATCACCAACGAACCCGAAATAGGTAAAAGGCCATTTTCAAGCTCTAAGCTCTGTGTTAATGGCGTTCGTTGGCCTATTTCTTTCTTCTTCTTCCTTTTTGCATTTCCTTGCTTTTAGTGAGTCCAGCATTGGCTTAAGCTTTGTCTTGTGGTTTGTTTGCATCGAATCCGCTTAAAACCACCATAATCAAACCGCCGAGTTCAAGGTTCACTGCGAGCTTATTCTATGCAAAACCGAATCTCATAAGACCTCACGTAAGCTTCACAAACTCCTCTAGATGCTGCTCATTTGGTTCGATGGATGAGTTGATGTAGAGGTTGCAAGATGGAGGTTTTGTCAGAGCGAGAATAAGCTGTTTAGGTTGATCCAAAGCTTGCAATTCCCATATGTTGATTTTAGGATGGTGTAGGTCAAGTTTAGGTGAGGGACTCCAAATGAGCATTTTGCTATATGTTACGATTTTCCGAAAAGGTCGCCGATGTGATGTGGTTGGCCGATGACCCTCCAGTCATTTCTTCGATGGGTGTTGACCAGTTAATGCCCTTTTGACTCGACCAACGTCCATGTGGCATTGACATGGCTGCCATGTGGAAGCCACATCAGCGAGAGCATTCGCTAAAAATATATACATATACATATACATATTATAGATCTAACATGGCCCTTGCACCACGTGTTGCGGTCTAGCAATTCTCAGAAAATAAAAATAATTCTCAAAATATTTTGAATTTTTAAAATAAGAAATATTTTGTGATTGTGTGGCCCAAGTTTAACCACAGGTCACCATCTTGGCCATCCCTTCAATTTTTGAAAAAAAAAATTTTCAAAAATTAAAATTATTTTTAATTCGCCCGATTGGATGGCGGTAGATTAAACACGTTGTCCAATCATGGCCGTTGATCTAAGTGTTAGATTAGTGGGTCGTGGGCTAACCACCCAGTCCAATTTGGTTCATGGGATTAATAATTAGATTAAAAAAATAGAAAAGTCAATAAAAATTTGAAAAAATTCAACAATTCAAAATGTATCCAAAACGGTGTCGTTTTAAGCTTAGACCAGTTCGGACCCTTCGATCTAGGCTGAGCGCCCGTGACTTGGCCCAAAAAGTATTAAAATTCAAAAATAATAAAAAATTAGAAAATGGTTTTAAAGTTCCAAAAAATGGAAAATTCCTTAAAAATTGGAAAAAATCTAAAAAATTCCAAAAATTCATAAAGTCTCAAAAATTAGAAAATGGGTCATTTTAACTAATCAAACCCGTTTTTGACAATTTTCCCTTCCAATCTTTTTAAAATGGCGATTTGCCCCTTATGAGCAAATTATCTTTAAAAATTTCAAAAAATTTTAAAAATTACAGAAAATGGGAAATGCTTGAACTTGATTGGCCAAATTCATATTTTTATTTTTGGCTCCTATTTCTTCCTGAAATGATGATTTTTCCCCTTATGGGCAAATCGTTTAAAAAAATCCAGAAAAATTTCAAAAAATCTTGAAAATTGATTAATGAGAACATTCAATTGACCAATCCTATTTTCAATAATTTGGTTCCTAATCCATTTAAATTTGATTTTTTTCCCTTTTGGATAAATTGTATCCTAAAATGATGATTTTTCCCTTGATGGGAAAATTGCCTTTAAATCATCCCAAACTCCCTTCAAACCTCCAAACACCCATTCTCTAATCCATTAGAGCAATACCAAGGATGCTATGTTGACTTGATGCGTTTTATTTGCATGTTTTGGATCATTAATTGCACTCTATCTTTATTGATTGTGAATGATAAGTTAGATATCCCCATCTACATGAACTCCTAGATTTTGAAACTTTATCATTCCGATTTATTTGCATGAAAATATTAGTTAGGAAGATCATTTAATTTTGGTACCGAAAGGGGCACAAATCATATGCATACGTCACCTGACCGCACATAAGATCGAACTTGATTATCAAAATCCTTCTGTTGCATGAGATGAGGACTTGAGTGAGTTCGAACCGATTCCGCGAATCGTGTCGGATTTGCAAAATTGCGGCAATCACCCTTAAACCCTACCTATGCTTCATTCGAAAGGGTTGCAACATAGATGTCAAGCCTTGAGTATGAGTTGCAACCTTAGTATCCCCCCATTTATCCTTATAAGGCCAAAGATGAGGATAAAGCTCCCAACAACAGTCCTTAGAGTAAACATCCTTATCACAATGAAATTTATTAATGCGGCCTTTGCCTTTGCTTTTACCAAAACCATAGCAACTCTCATCAAAACCAGAGTGATTATTTTTAACAGCATGGGGAGAATTCTCAACTAAATCTTCCCTTTTCTTATAATCAGGAGTCATTACAAGGTGATGAGTTTCCTCCCTTTGAACAATAGCATAGATGGTAGCAAAATTGGGAAGAGTAGAACTTATTACGATTTGCCTCTTAAGAACTTCATATTCGTGCCTAAGACTGGCCAAAAGTTAAAAAAATCCTATCTTGCTCTTCACTTTGGGCACAAATCTCAACAGTCTGGGCAAGTGGTCAATACTGTCTCAATTCATCTCACTTCTTTTCAAATTACCAAGATGTTCAGTGAATGTTTGATTAGATGGTTGCTAAGTATGAGCAAGCTTCTATTGCAAATCAAAGATACGGGATGCATTATCAACATTTCCATACATATCCTTCAAAGAGTCCCATAGAGACCTAGCAATCTCTGAATAAGCAAATATCTCATAGATTTGAGATTCCATTGAATTAAATAACCAATACATAACCATATTATTATTTGCATGCCATTCAGCAAATTTCACATTTGTGGTTGCAGGTGCTCATGTTTTAATGGTAATAAAGAGGAAATAAAAGAAGAGAAGAGGAACACCAAATAGTTAACGTGGTTCAGACGATCAAGAGAAAAAGAATCTCTTGGCAGCTTATGTCCATGGCAGTAGATCCCCAATTCATCTAATTTTCTTTGGGGAGGATTTATTATCATTTAATAAAGAACAATGTGATTTGTTGCAATCATGAATTTGGTAACTATGGAAATCACAAAACCCAGCCATATTTCCTACTATATTGGGATTAAAAAAATCTTCAATCTTTATCGTTCCAACAATACCTTTATTCTAGGCAAATACTATGAAAATAGTTATTTCGAATCTCTTGGTCTCAATTTGGATGGCAGGACTTCCATTGGACAAAGGAGGCAAAATTAGTCTCTTGCACAAAATTACCTAGAAACTCACCTAACTAATATGCAAAGCGAACTTCAACCAACATCATTGATTACCATGAACAGCAACCCCATTGGATTCGCTAAAGTTGAACCATCCAACCTTTGTGGGGCTTCCACAAATAGTGGAAATTGTTTATTAACAAATTTTATGTTACATTTAAAGAAGTGCTTTGGGATAAAATTGGGGAATTTCATCATTAGGGTATTTACTTGAATGAAGTTCACTCATCTGTTCTCCTTAGAATGTGTTTTGTCTCATATGAAGCATATGTTTTAAGTCTCGTTTCTTGAGTAGGTTTCTTTGACCTTAGAGTTGCAATGGCTATAAATTACGAGCAATAAATGGAAATCCTTTTATTGTTAGGTTGCACTATATTGGACCATCACATGACCGTACGGCTATTGCAGAATCAAGCAATCAAATAACAAAATAAATAGAATAATGAAATAAATTAGACACTAAATTTACGTAGTTTGGTCGAGAAAACCTATGAGAAGAACATCACATAATTTTACTATAAATCAAAAGATACTACAGATATTACAACTACAGTCAAGTTACTCAAACAGACTTAGTATTTCTCAGTCCGCAATAAACCCCGTAACTCACCCATTTTTACACATCTTAATTCCGTACAAAATAATCTCTTAATCTCTCACATGAATTGCACCAAATCTTATCATATGATTGATTAGCTTCTATCCTAACATCAGGGAAAAGGATCGTTTAGAAGTAATGCCAAAGTTGGACCAACAGTCCTCAATCAGTGCATGTTCTCCCAAAAACTTTACCTCACGCAAAATTGGGATTTCATTTTAGTTTGATTAACCTATGAGAATTCTATCATGTGAGGGAGTCATCACTAGCTTATAAGGACCGGCTAGAAACCAAGTGAAGGGTGGGAGAATAGCTTATTTCCTATGCTAAGAGTGTCAATGGTCCAGTTCGATTCAGTTCTTTGAAAAACTAAACCATTAGGAAGTAAATTAGAACCAAATCAAATCTTGCCTTGAATTGAATATGAACTGAATCGAAAATCCAATTCAGTTCGATTCGGTTCAGTTCAATTCAGTTCTTGGTTATTTCAAATATTTATTTTGTTTTTTCTTTTTAGTGAAAATAGCAAGAATATAATTAGAGAGAGAGAGAGAGCATCATCATTAGATATAGACGTAAAAACGAGTCTTTTCCAGCCTAACACATGCCTTCCCCCCCAAAAAAAAATCACAAAAGGACACCCTCACTCACTTATTTCCCATAATACCCCCGTCCTCCTCCTCCATCTCTGTCTCTTCTCCGTCCTCCAACACACCACTTGCCCTCGGAACATCGCCTTCCACTTCGTCACCGCTATCTGGAGCTTCACCGCACCATTGCCTCCACCTTTCTCTACCTCATGTTCTACCTTTACCACTTCAATGTAAACCTCATCCGTAGTAAGATCACCTACTCCATCGGCCATGACCCGGACCAACCCCTCAACTACACCCGAATGTACCTCATTGACCTCTTCCCCACCTCTGTCTGGCTACACAGTGGCGATACAACCTCCATGGCCATGCCGGATCTGGAGAGTCAAGGGCTCGTAGCCCTTGCCAAAGCCCTTGCCAGGCACCACAAGGGCTTGTAAGCCCTCGACTATTATCGGTAGGGATTACTGACCCTCGTTCAAGGGTGGATGGAGGTTGCCAACCCTCAGCTAGTGCCGGCCACTTCGCTAGCCTCAACCACCACAAAAGGAAAAAAAAAATATTGCAAAGAAAGACAAAGGAAAAATAAATAAACAAAAAAATATATTTTTTTTAATTTGGTTAGTTGACCAAACTGAACCAAAATGAAAGATTGGTTATTTTTTAACTAACCAAACTAAAAATTGAACTGAACCAAAATTCACAAATTTTTTATTCGGTTAGTGGTTCAATTCAGTTTTGACACCCCTATCCTACGCAACTAGAGATCTAGGCACAGAAACTTGATTACACTATTTATTCAACTAACGTCCTTCTATTACCCTAATTTGATCAATCCTTAACTAAGTATCACATGCGGTCTTTTGTCAAATTATGAGTCCTTATGTTCTTGATCGAGCGTCCATATAATGTTTCTATTGACTTTGATCCTAAAGCATATCTACTCATTGAAGCTAAAGAAGTCAATGCATAGAATGAAATGCGAGAAATAACCAACATATCAAGCGAGCAAGTGATGAATTAAGTAGGAAAAGTAACCCGATACGATGTTGGATAAATAATATTACACCACCTCATTATTAAGCTCCGGGATATAAAGCCTCTTGAGCTAAATTGAAAGTCAAGTGTACATCTAATTATAACAAAACAGACTAACCCCCAAAATTGTTAAACAAAAAACGATTAAAAAGCAGGCCTACAGCCGCTAGCTATAACTTGGACACCAATATATGACATTTACTAATGTATGGAAATGGGTCCAAACTTGCCTGAAATTACGAGAGACTAAAACCATTTCAACATACTATCGCAAATCAAAGGGACACCCAATCAAAGCTAAAACCTATCAAATGCTCGAGCTTAATCAAGACCAACTGGCAATTATCTAACAAACATGAAGCATATATCATATCACAATATTAGGGTGTCCCATATCAGTTGTGGAAGGGGCTGGTAATTAGTTTATAAAAAAAGTATCATCATTTGAGCTAGTTTTTGAAATGAGAGAGGCTTATGACCACCTAGCACTGGTATTAAAGCCCAAGTTACCAATAATTTTGGACCCAACAATCACACTAGAGAAATATGAGTTGTCGCGGCTTTGACCCAAGGCTCGATATGTAAGGAAAAGATTGTTAGAGTTATCTCACATCAGTTGTGGAATGGGTTGGTAGTCGATTTATAAGTATGAGGGAAAACCTAATCCTTTTTAGCTAGTTTTTGGATTTTAGGATAAGAGAGGCCCAGGACTATCCCACATGCAAGCAATGTCGAAGATGGTGAAGCAATAGCAAATCGACAACACATCTATATATTACCCTGAGTACCCGAATAACATTTAAGTGAAATCAAGATCTGACTACTTCAGTAACCTAGTTGCCAAAGGGTTTCTCTGTATGCTCAATACTTTAAAGGAACCCGTTTTAAAATGTAACTTCGCAAAGTTGACTATGTAATTGAGAATACATGCATGATATACCGCCACACAATCTCACATACGTCTCTAACCAAAAAAAAAATCTCACATACACCACTTGTGCACTCCTCCACGACTCCGCCACATACACGTACAAATGGATGCAGGGAGACACAAGTAAACACACCTCATAAAAAATGACAGAGATAATTATGTATGGCATTTTTTTATTTTTCAATGGAAACTCAAACGGCTAGTCATTCCATTATGGCTGTGTTTGGCAGCTATCCAGAATAGGATAAAAGAGGATATAAATATCCTAGGAGAGGGGGTGAGATAGATTAGAATAGGATTTCTCAAGAGACTAGACACGAGGAGAACTGAGATTTGTCCACAATCACCGACTCTTCTCCACATTGAGCCATCTCTCTACCACATTAAGCCGTCTCTCCACCGCATTAGGCCGCCTCTATAGCAAGGGACCGCCTCTCTGACAGCAGCGACTATTAAGTGTGGCCTTCTCTCTAGTGACGCTAGACTGGGTCATCAACTGCAAAGCTAGGTATCTCCACAACCTTATTTTTTTAATTAATTGTTTGGAGTGATATGAGATCACGTCCCTCATTCTTTAATCGCTTAGACCTTTCCAACGTTCAAAGGGGTCTTGACATGTTATGAAGAACTCAAGATTGATCATTGACTTTCAAAAGAGGTCTCAATATTCGAAAGGTCTCTCTTGGAAGATTTACATGAGTGCATCTTCAACTTATGAAAAAAGGCCAAATAATAAGATTATTCAACACTTGTTCACTCACTCAACAAGACAACGAACAAAGTTAGCGGGTTATTCTCAAAGGATTCGACTCCAAATCAAGGCCCCCAATTTTACAAGGTCTACTCCATCGATGTTGTGCCTGAATTTAGATAGTACAAATCTCTGCTCAGCAATAACTCACTCATTAAAACTTATCATTGTGTAATTTCTAAAGCACCTCGATGTTTCAGTAAAAATAAAATCAATCTCAGCTACACCTTGCCTTTGCTTATCCGACATTAAATCCATAGTTCACTAAATAGTAGATAGGATATGAAAAAATCATTAGATTTCTTATTCCATCTTATCAGGTTTTATCCTTATAAGAAATCCTGACGACCAAATATAGCCTACGTGTATCTCATTTGGACTTGCCTATCCAGGGGTGAGCCCTGCGATATGACGGTTTTCTCTTGCCTACCCATGGATTCATTTAGCAACAGCTCACAGCTAGTTCCAGAATAACCTTTCAATCTAGTACAAGAAAAAAATTTGTGTAGTTGTACATAAGTGCATGGAAGAAGCTGTATATTGACAAAGAATTTATGTTTTTCAAGCCAATTTCATTCTTCTAACTACCTAGAAGATTTCAAAGAGTCATTCGGTGTGAATGCTACATGAAGAGCATAAGCCATATGTAATTATAGAAATCAGAATATTTATCAATTTGATGTGATAAAATTGCATTGCGATATCTAAGGACACGATTTAAGAACTTCAATTCTTATTAAGACTCTTATTTGTCGTGAACAATTAAGTAGCTTTTTGAGATCATCTGTCTTTATTATTTTTTTACTATATTGAGAAAATTTTGTTCTATATGGATTCGAACTCTCATTATTCGATTTGATTATCTAACAAAAATAGAATATGACCAAGTAAGATAATCAAATTGAATAATAAGAGTTCGAATCCATATAGATGGACGGTATGATGTTTAAAGCTGCACAAAAAGCCAAAAAAAGAAAACATGCACTTGATTTAGCTTAAGTTACAGTTAAAGTCCATGAAGGGAGACAAGTGCAAGACGACGAAACAACAATAGTAATGAGTCGAATGGTTGTGAATGTAACTTGTTCTAACACCTTCACTTCACCCACAATGGCCTCCTCGACTGCAAAGATGACAACATCACAAAGGCTAGTGTAATGGTGGCGCTTGCTTCGAATCTCATCTTGGCTTGTGAAAACAAAGTAGAATAAAGCAAGGTGAGAAATGAGGTGATTTCAGGTTTGATTCGGCGGTTCCAAGAAGCGTCCTCATGTGCAGCAGTGTCATCAGGGATAGGGACGAGAGTGTTGAGGCTGATGTCTTGTATTCTGTTATTGAGAAAATTATAAGGCGGTTTCGAAAGGCCCCCTGACGACTGGACAGCACGGGGGTCCCCCTGACGACTGGAAAAATTAAATATTTTAGGGCTATGTGGGCAATTTTGTAATTTGTACCATGTAGGGTTTCGCTATATATATATATATATATATATTGAGGGCGAAACAGGTTGTAAGAATTCTCTCTCCAAGTTAGTGAAACAGATTTCATCTCCCCGTGGACGTAGGCAGGCGGAACCTCTCCGTTGCCGAACCACGTAAATTCGTGTATTGTGCAAATTTCCATTACTTTCTTGCATCATTGATAGGATCGAATTGAGATATTCGACAGAGAGAACGAAGCATCGTCGTCAAGTGGGTTACCAATGGTAGAGAAGATATCTAAGAAAATGACAAATCAGGGGGTTCTCGACTTCACCTAAGGGACATTGGTTTTAGGTGCAACCGGGACTTACATAATCATTACTAGACCCATAAAATGGTTGAGTATAGACTCATTTATTCTGTTTATGACATATTTATTGCAATGCAAATATAGTGATCCATGCTCAACCATATCCATATTTAAAAAAAAAAATTCATATCTAATCGAATGTAGAAAAGCTTACACCTCAAAATGAGGTGAGAGTGCAGAGTCTTCGACCATGAGATCAAGTGCGAACGAGAGAGAATAAAGAGAGAGTCATAGAGATCGATTTGGTATAAGTAAGATGTAAACTCATTTATGACACATTTAACAATCATATTAGAGTTAAGCACATTTGTAACTCATTCATTTAATATAACTAACTCGTATAACAACTCAGCTCATTATATATTAGTTAATAAATGAGTATATGATTGTTTTAACAGGTCTAGTCATCACTGAGGCATGAAATGGTCATCTTGTTAGCTTGGTCCGCCTCCTTGAGGGGCCCAGCTAACTTAATATTGAAAAAAAGGAGCAAGTGCAAAAGTCAAACAAAACAAAGAGAAGAAAAGAGGGGCAATTTGCTCGGCGCTCGTGGAGCGAAGAGAGGAGAGAGAGTGCTCGACTGAGCAAGAGAGCATATAGGGAGAAGGGAAAAAAAAAAGGACAATGTCATCAATGAAGATTTGGCGGCCAAATGTTGTTGGAAATAATTCAAATTTTAGTATGTTGTTCATAAGACCAAGACATATGAGTTGATTGGTTTCATTTGTTGAAAGTCTTCTCTAAATTGCTCTTGTTTTCTTCAATTCTAGTCAAGGTTTCTTGCTTCATTCGTGTAATCCATTTTTGTGGTAATGAAATACTATTGAATTGTTGATATTGAGTCTCTAGTGTGTGACTAAAGAAAAACCTTTACATATCCTACTATTCTTGATGATTAGTAGAAGTATTTTTAACAATCCATGATTTTCCATGCATTGGATTTTCCATGTAAAAATATTGGTGTAGTTATTGTCTTATCTCTTTGACATTCCAGCTTAATATTAGCTTATTTTGAGATTGTATTATTGGAATAGATTGATTGTTGTTACTAGGTTTAGGTTGATTTTGATCGGTTTAGTTTTAAAGAAGAAAGTATTCCTAAATTGGGTTAGTTCTTGGTGAATATTCTCATGGTTCTCCCCCAACAAAGTGGCATCAATGCCAATGTGGGTAGCTGAATTGAAAGGAGGAAAATAGGCGGCACAATGTTTAAGTTAAATGCCTTGAATTTTTATATTTGGAAGCCTCGAATGGAAAAATATTATGTTGTAAAGATATGTATGATCCCATCGATGGTGATGAGGCTAAAGGTGACAAGTAAGTGGAAAATAATTTTCATGACATTAGACCTTCTCATGGGCCTTCTACCTTGATGGGCTTGATAGGTTGCTTGGTGTGAAGTAAAAACATCTATGGGTTTAAGAAATTATACTAATGTATAAAAGTCCAACCCTATGTCCTTTTTAATAAATTATCAAGAATGAGGTCTTGTCAACACAAAATTTATAAAAGTCAGAGTTCAATTGGTTGAGTAGAATCGGGTGAAAGATGCACATGCTGTTATGCAGATGTTGTTTTGACGGAACATTTAAAAGTTATGAGTTCTCTATCAATAGTAAATGAGGCATTGGACGTAGAGATATCTACAAGTTGGAGGCACTTGAGCAGAAGGTGAATAAACCTAGAACAGGAAATTCGGAAAAACTTATAGAGACCTTAGATAGGTAAACAATGAGGTATAGCCATGATTACGAACACGCCTGGAGGGACCAAAAGATAAAAGCTCAAGTGAAATTCTTGTTGGGTTTCTAGCGGTCTCGGGTGCTCGCCACATACATGAAAACATGTCATACAAGCAACGGAAGAAAATAAATTCGAACGGCACTCCAGATTGTCTTAGAAGTCCTCGTATACTTTAATCGAAAATTGAACTTTCTAAAACTAGTTTAAAACCGTATCTAGAATAACAGAGGTTGGATGTGGCTCTGCTTCTTTGCCCTCGAGCCTAAGAGGTATCAAGCCTCTAGTTCAGACAAGTCTTGACACCCGTACGACCTTGAAGACGGAGATTTGAAGAAACAGCCATCGGATTATGCTAGTAATCCTCGCGGTGTCTTGATCCGAACCCTTTGTTTTCAACTAATGAAAACATAATCTTTGTGTATCCGAATTAGTTGATTCCCGAGCTCACTTTCTCATGAAATCTGGCACGTATATGTGTGACTCTCTCAAGTTTCTAATCTTTTAAACTTGAGCCCCTCGCCTCTATTTATAGAGGGTGAGATAGGGAGATAATGAGGGGAAGGGGCGGTTTATACTGCCCCTCATAAATTGCCTCACGTGGCAGCCAATTGGAGGCCGCTATGTGGGCTACCAGCTGCCTCACGTGGCCAGCTGGATGTTGGTCAAATGTAGTGAAACTGCTTTTGACCAGCCACATGGACCTCGCCAAAGGACGGTGGTCAAAGGCGGCAATTTTGCCGCCTTTGACCAGCCCTGTCGGCTGGAATTAGGAGGCCCAAACGACGTTGTTTTGGGCGACGATCCTCGTCCACAGGCTCTAGACATTCTAGACTTGAAGCTCCTCAAGTTTCGTAATCAAATCACGTCGTTTGATGTGCTAAACGTCACTGTCAAATGGATAGAAATCCTATCCTACTTTTGACTTTCTAGAGGATAACTTTTCTTATCCTTTCTTTTGGATAACAATTCTTATCCAACGATGATGCAGGTATGATATAACCATTACATCATTCATGACATCATTATGATGTCATGCATGTCATCTACTTCGTCCTTTAGTGAGCTTTAGAAAATAAAAACAAATCTAATTCGTTTTAATTCCTTTTGACTATCCAAATAGTCCAATCGCATTCTTGGGATCCTGTTTTCGTTATGGATGTCGCCAGATGTCGATTAAGGCGTGTAACATTCCTAGGTTCACCGCTGAACTGGCAGTGGGATTCCTCAAGGAATTGATCGTCCCAAATCAATCCTTAGATCCCACAAACCATGAGTGACGTCTAGCAACATATCACAGTTACCCAATCAGAATGAAGTACGAGGACAAAGTGAACCTGTTTGCCTTGGTTCGGTGTTATTCAGTCTTTCTGTCTTACCATGTCCCGATCGAACGAGGGCCAAGGATATCTGAGTCAAACCTACAGATTCGATCATATGCACAAATCCATTTGGCGTGCATTCGGCGAGACTCCTCTCGACTTTTGTCTTGGCCAAGGACTTTCTAATGCACTGTCACGCATAGATTGCATAGGTCATTAACCTCATCTAATAAGGAGACAGATCCCAACTGTTACTCACGCCTGTGACTTCATATGTTGAGAACTGTGACCATTATGCACAGAGGCGGATCAATAATCGGCCACTATCGTACCTATAAACCACAACTATCTAATATACAAATCAGTATCGTAGCTCAGGTCTGAGGACTATTAACACACCAAAGCCAAGAGCGATTGAAACATTGACCAAGCACAAAGCCTCCATATTAGTTAATCACTCTTTCGTCACGTTAAGTGGATTCGATCGAACTCCTTTGAATACTAACACCTGTATTCCAACTTAGACATCTAACATCTGATGACTTGTGACTCGTCATGTCTATTGGGTATCTAATGCTCAATAGCGAGACTGCGAATACACTGGTCTCAACCGGCTCATAGACGCCCAGTCCATGGTCCTTTGATGAGGAACTAATTTAAAGATCAGAGACCAACTGATAACCCGTAGCATATATTCTTGACGCCTCAAGAATATGTATCGATTCCAACTGATCTAATGGACTTTATTCATCTAAAATAAAGGGAAAAAATGAATAAACAAGTATCTTATCGTTAATATAATATCGATAGTACATTATTTTTGCCATATATGTAACTATCACATGATTGTTTTAGGGCATACTCCTAACAATTCTAGATATTGCACCTAAAGTTTGTATGTACTCAGACATTGAATCAGATGTTGACATAAGACGAGCTTAGACTCTAAGGAGCTTAGAGGTTGCAAGCTCAAATTTTGAGGAGAATATCAGAAGCAACATTTAGATTCATATGCAAATCGTTTTAACAACGGCTAGTAAACAAAGCTATATTCATTCTTAGAGATTATCAATCATTAATATCAATAAAGGACATGGACTAAGAGAGATAAGAATGGCTTATCTTATGAAGATCTCTTATCTTATGAAGAGCTCTATCTTTGGAAACCATATAATAATTGTATATGCGATTTGATCTAATAAGAGATTCTTTCTTTAATAAGCTCAACGGTTACACGATCATGTGTATACAATCTTATCCAAACGAAAAGTTTGGAGAGTGATTCTCTAGATACCTTGTAATGGGTAGTTGATGGTAGATAAGCATAAAAGGAGACCTCAGGGCTGAAGAGTGTAAGAGAGTTGAGAATCCAAAATTTCAAAAAGGAAGCTTCACATCCTTCATATATTCCAGATCCAAACATTGTAATACTTAAAAAAATTAATTCAAGTGTGTGAGGGGATACACAATAAGTCTATTAACTCGATAATCATCACCAAGTTGTAACATCTGACCTATTAACTAGTGGAATCCAGCCGATTCGCTATTAGTGTGAAGAAGTAGACGTAGACTTGAAGAAAACCGAATCATTATAAACACTCTGTGCAAATTCTCAATCCCTTGATCTCTTTGTCATTTTAATTTGATAGTTGAATTATGCATGTTGCTGAATCTGGTGACATTTCAGATCTTGCTATCAATCACACTCTGGAATAAGCTCTGAGATTGGTTATTTAAATTTCGCATTGATTTCTAAAGTTCATTGAAATCATTTATTCACCCCCATCTAGGTGATGAGGCTAGCCCCAACGGATACAAAGACTCTTCACTTTACTTCCTCTTGTATTATGTTTTTACATAAATAGAAGGGAAATAGATAGACATTCGAATATATGAAAGACGTGAAATCCTGAGCGAAATGTGAGGCAAATTAAGAAATTTATTGTTAAAATAGTTTGTTATCATGGAAACTCTTGGTTATGAATAGAGGTGATTGTTGACATAGAAAGTGGTGATAGTTCATCATGAAAAGGAGTGATGGGGGGATAAAGTACCTATTCCCAAGAGATGTGTCAATTGGTTATCTATAAATAGGGAAAAAATCACACATTCTTCAAAATAACAACAATTGTTTCAAAACAACAATTTTTTCTTGGTAATCTTCTTTTCGTATACACAACTTTGATAACACATTGAAGATGAAATTCCCAGAAAGAACTTAATTAGTTACGAAACTCGTTTCTCTTCAGTTTTAGTGTATACGCTGGAGATATATTTGCTCTAAACCGGCAAGAATAATAGTTGGGGCAAATAATACCTTAAGGACAATGATTATCATCACTCATCAAAGTATCAAAGATCATAACCACTGCTCTATCTTCATCAGCAATCAAATTTCCACGATATTTATTTGAACCAAAGATCTATAGCCACTGCTCTATCTTCATCAGCAATCAAATTTCCACGATATTTATTTGAACCAAAGGTTGGGATAACACGAACTCGCTTCAGTGTATTGGCATTGTCGACAATGGGGTTACATGAAGAAAGAATGGACAAATTAAACATAATACAGAACAAATGGATAAAGCATGTTCCTTGCACTCTCTCTCCATCCTAACACTGAGGCAGATCGGGAGGGGGCGGAGGCAACATCGACGACGGAGTTGGCCCGTTCTCGACAACGAAAGCCGTCGCTAGTCCCAGTGGCAAGTGGGCATCCAGGTGGCAGTGCAGTATCCATACACCTGTATAATATATCCAAAAATAAAAATGAGATACAATAATCTTTTCGTTTTGGATTATAAAATCGTAATTATTTACCAGTATGTCATATTTTGAATTCATCATTGAAATGGTCTAAAGGATTTGTTGCACTGTCACTATCCTTCAACTCATTCCACCTATTATACCAAATTCATTCCTTTACCAACTCCCTCCCATGAGATTTTTTTTTTTTTTGGCTGGGAATGATCATGCTTAGATTACAACTTATACAATACTCAATTACGAAGTATATTGAACTTCTGATACAGACGCACCAACTTATGTTTTGTTTCTGTAAAAAGATGTTATCTAATCTTTTCTTCAAACAATAGTCAATCATACTTTAACAAATAATAAATCCCACAATAGAATGATTCGATATGGTTTTTACTATCACAATTCACTTTTATGAAAGATAGAATGATGTTACCTGGATTATTTGCTTGGAATCTGATGGCAGCCCAACCTCCCACGGGGACGCCGATCGTGTTACGTATCACCGGGTTGAAAAGATTGAACTTCTTCCGGTCCTTGGCGGAGTTGAAGTTCCCGAACCCTTGTCCTACAACATGGAAGTTGAAGCCGTGCAAGTGCATGGGGTGATTCTCCGCGCCGATGATGGTCGTGTCCTGCAGCACGATCTCGACAGTTGCATTGTACTTCACTTGCTTCACCCTCGTGCTCTTGGGCGCGAATGTCAGCGCATTGTTCTGGCTGTTGGCGGGGTTCGTGTAGTCGAATTTCAGCGGCGGCCGGTTGGGGAAGTCGGTGGTGTAGATCCCTTTCACATTGAAGAAGTGCGCTTGCAAGAGGGACAGGCTCCTGGGGAATGCGAACGAGGCGTTGTTCATGTTTGCGGACAACTGAAGGGTGGTGACATTGGGGAGCAACTGACACCTGGCGTTGGGGCACGGGGACACGCTCAATCCGATGGTCACCAGCATCTGCTCGTCCAGTTTAGTAGGCACCGGCATCCAGTTCGGGCTCCCCACGAGGCTGGTCAAGGAGGAGTAGAACTTGTGGGCCGTCGGGGTGTCGTTGAGGGCTGGCAAGAGAGGCATGATCGGGCTCGTGAAGGGCAGCTTGTCGTAAATGAGGATCCCGGTCGTGGTGGTGTCATTGGGCGGCTGAGCGTTTTGGGCGCTAGCATACGGGCTGGCCGCCATGTAGTAGGCCCCCGGGGCCTGGTCCGTGGTGAGGAGCACGTCGACTGTGTGGCCTGGCGCTAGGACGATGACATCGGTGGCATAGGGGGCGGTGTACGAGGCGTCGACGGCAACCACAGTGAACTTGTGATTCGCTATCTTGAAGAAAAGTTGGTTATTGAGTGCAGCATTGATGATGCGAAGCATGTACGTGTTTCCATGCACCACCTTTAGCTTGTAGGTATCTGCGCGGAGGGGGAAAAAAAGAAGAAGGAAGTGCCCAAGAATCAAATATCAACAAACCGCCCATTGAAATTTCTCTAAATTTTGTCCAAGTTCAAATTATTCGTTATGACACAAATCATCAAGGTGACACGAAGGAGAAAGTCACAGTAGGTGGTTGGTGATTTCTTACGCTTTTTTGAGCAAGGATAGAGATCTCCGGGACTTCCATTAATGGTATATGCATCCGAATTAATAGGCGGCACGCCAAGTGCTTGTGCCTGTTCCTCTATATCGATCACATTTCCATTCCACCACTCTCCTACAGTACCACATAAATCATTTAACAGTTTGCCGAGTTTCCTCAGAAAAAATATTTATTATGCTATCGTTGAATCTAGCAAATTTAATTTGATTAGCATGCTGACATATCACACCGTCATGGAATCCGGGTTCCATGACTAATCTAGTCTAACTGATTCGTGATTTGTAAGTCAAGTACGTAACCAAGAGTCATGAATGTAGAAATCGTTTTGCTGGCTCTTGTAGATCCATTCACTGATATAGAAAACATATTTACTTGGATAAGACAACTTTTTTGGGTGTGTGTGTGTTTATATATATAATATTGAGAGAAGAGTGATACCTAGAATGAGAGGAAATTGTCCGTGAGGTGTGGGAAATGGGTAGTGGCCCGACTTGGGGAGAATGATGAGAGCGCCATAGACGGTGGCGCGAAGCAACGAGAAGTGAGCGTGCCACCAAAGCGTGCCTTCCTGCTTGGTGATTGTAAATCTATAGGTATAACCGTGTCTGGGACGTATGGGGCACTGCGTAATGTAGCTCGGTCCATCTGACCAAGAACTCAATAGCTGAAATATTCCGTGCCTACATGAATTGAGTTAAGTATTATCATTAGCAACTTTAGGGTTTAAAAAGACAAAGAATGAAGATAAACAGCATTTTGCAAAGTCAGCATTTGGGAAGTTCATAAGGGCAAGTCTTTCTTCTTTTCTTTTCCAATTTCTGTATTTTGATTCAAGCAAATGTAGTTGATAAATTCGTGGGTGAGATGAGGTGTCACAGTCGCATGCCATCACCAATAATTTGGACAAAAAAGCAAATTGCTCATTCCTTCTTTCTTTATCTTGTTAACCATTAAAAATAAAAATAAAAACAGCTGGAGGGGTCATGAAGGAAAACAACAGCAAAAGAGAAAAACTTATCTTTGTACCATGTCAAAGTCAAACTTCCGAGGAATATGAAACCCTTTTTTTTTTTTTTGCCATGCAGCTCCTATTGCCAGGGTCAATTACCAGTGAATAGTGACGTTGTATGGGGAGTTGTTGAGGACATGAACGACGAGGGTGTCGCCCTCCGTGACCAGAATCGTCGGGCCAGGGAGACTTCCGTTCACCGCGGTGATCACACGCTCCTGGCATAATTTCCACACTGTCGCATTTCCCACCTGAAACGAATCGCGCCATACGTGAAAACCGATCGGACAGAACAGGAATACGTAGCGGGCGGAGGTGTAAAACCCTCGTGTGGTCAAGCACAATTTGGACAGAGATTGGGAAAGAAGCAGCAAAAGGAGGCAAGCACGGCACGTTACGTCGAAAGTGTGTTGCACGATCGCAGCTGAAGCCATTGATGACGTAGCCACAAGAGCGAAAGCCCATGCGACCAGAAACACGGCCTGTCGTTGCGGCGCCATTGCTTCTTGTTGGGGAAAATCCGGCAGCACTTCGCCTCTAATTGGACCAATCCAGGATAAAAATATTCCCCTAATTTCACAGATTTAATCCAGCAACAACCAGCATTATATCCAGACAAATATTCTCATGCGGAATGATAAAAATAACACACCAAGATTTACGTGGAAAACCCAAATCGGGAAAAACCACGGACGACCCAAACTCCTCCACTAATCACCAAGAAATAGCAGGTATACAAAGGGTCTTCTCTCTAGTCACACACTAGAGGCTATACATCAACAATACAACAATACTTCATCACCACAAAGGTAAAATACTACACAAAGGGGTAAGAAAACCCTAACCGCAATTGGAGAATCGGAGGAGAATCTCAACAAACGAGAACCATCACCACGTAGGTCTCGGCCTCACGAACAACATATCCAAATTTGAGCCAATTCCGTCAACGTTTGGCCTTCAAATCTGGACTACAAAACTCTTCCTCTCTTTCTCTTCTCTCCCTCGCGAGCTCTCTGTTAAACCCCTTCTGTGAACTCTCTCTTTTGAAGCCAAGGAGAAACTCCCGCACACATGCACACACAAAATACTATTTTTTTTTTTTATCAATTTCTTCTACTTTATTAACACTCTCATCATATTGTCTCCCAACTTTTTTTCTTTTTCTTTTTAAAAAACAAATAAAATATGTCATTGGGTCCCCCCCACTTGAGGGAGACCCAACCGACAAATCTCCCCCTCTACCTCATGTGGGGAGTTCCATCATACCCGCTTTGCTTCGACAGGAGTTAAGTTTCATCACCGGCAAGGCCTTAGTCATCATATCGGATCCGTTGTCATCGGTATGAACTTTCTCAAGTAGAAAGATCTTTTCTTCTAACTTTTCTCGGACCCAATGATACTTCACATCAATATGCTTCGATCTTGAATGCAACACTGGATTCTTGCTAAGATAAATAGCACTCATGCTATCACAATATAAAACAAATTTCTGTTGCTTCAAGCCCAACTCTTTTAGGAATTTCTGCATCCACAAGAGTTCCTTCCCTCCTTCGGTGATAGCAATATACTCCGCTTCAGTTGTAGACAGAGTAATACATTTTTGCAATCTTGATTGCCATGAAACTGCTCCCCCTGCAAAGATCATCATATAACCCGACGTAGACTTTCGGGAATCACTGTCACCAGCATAATCAGAGTCTGAATAACCATTCAACTCAAGCTTTCCATTTCCATAACACAAGCATAATCTGGAAGTGCCTCTGAGATACCTCAAAATCCATTTCACACCGTTCCAATGTTCTTTACCTGGATTTGAGAGAAATCTACTCACAACACCAACTGCATGAGCAATATCTGGTCTTGTACAAACCATGGCATACATCAAACTACCCACGGCAGATGCATAAGGAATTTTCATCATCTCTTCCTTATCTTTCTTACTCGTAGGACACTCATTACTACTCAACTTGAAGTGACCAGCAAGTGGAGTACTTACCGGTTTACATGTGCTCATGTTGAATCTTTCAAGCACCTTTTCAATATACTTCTCCTGAGATAGCCAGAGTTCCTTATTCTTCCTATCACGAGTAATTTGCATACCAAGGATTTGTTTAGCCGATCCAAGATCCTTCATCGCAAAAGCTTTACTCAACTCATTTTTCAAGCTCTTGATTTTATTAGCATCATGCCCAACTATCAACATATCATCCACATAGAGTAGGAGGATAATAAAATCATCATCTGAGAATCTTTTCACAAAGACACAAGAGTCAGAGTTGGTCTTACCATATCCATGATCTTCCATGAATGAATCAAACTTCAAGTACCACTGTCTTGGCGCTTGCTTGAGACCGTATAAACTCTTTTTCAATCTGCATACAAAATGCTCCTTGCCTTTAACTTCAAAACCCTCCGGTTGCTCCATGTATATCTCTTCTTCTAAGTCTCCATGAAGAAAAGCTGTTTTTACATCAAGCTGTTCAATTTCTAAATCCAGACTCGCAGCTAACCCAAGAACAACTCGAATAGAAGGCATTTTTACAACTGGTGAAAAAATCTCTTCAAAATCAATTCCCTTCTTCTGACGAAAGCCCTTCACAACAAGCCTAGCCTTGTATCGTGGTTGTGAACTATTTTCTTCCGTCTTCAACTTGTACACCCATTTGTTTGTGAGTGTTCTCTTACCCTTAGGCAACTTCACCAATTCAAATGTGTGGTTCTCATGCAAAGATTTGAGCTCATCTTGCATAGCTTCATGCCACTTGTTCTTTTTATCACACGAGACAGCCTCTTCATAAGTTTCTGGCTCTCCTGCATCGGTGAGTAATACATACTCATGTGGTTGATATCTTTGTGATGGTCTACGCTCTCTTTCTGATCTTCTAACTTGAGGTAGGACCGGTTCTTCTTGCTCAACTGGTTCAACTGGTTGCTCTTGCTCAATTGATTCATCTGGCTCCACTGAAGAATCAACATTCTGTGAGGATTCATCATCTTCATGATTTCCATGCATTTCTCCCCCTTGATTTTCACCCAGTATGGTCGGAGGATTTGGGCTGAAATTAACCCTGTGTTGAGCTACATTCTTTGGCTTCTCTGGCTTGTCGATGTCTTCAATGGTTTGATGCTCAAAGAATACCACATCTCGGCTTCTGATGACTTTCTTTGTAGCTGGATCCCACAATCTGTAACCAAATTCTTCATGTCCATAACCCAAGAAGATACACTGTTTAGACCTGTCATCAAGCTTGGATCTCTCATCTTTTGGAATATGTACAAATGCCCGGCAGCCGAACACTTTCAGATAATTGTAGGAAACATCTTTCCCACTCCAAACTCTCTGTGGAACATCCCCTTTAAGAGGAACTGATGGAGAAAGATTTATCAAATCTACAGCCGTTCTCATTGCTTCACCCCAGAATGACTTAGGCAACTTCGCATGAGATAGCATACACCGAATCCGATCATTAATCGTCCGGTTCATTCTCTCTGCCACTCCATTCTGCTGTGGTGTTTTCGGAACAGTCTTCTCAAGCTTGATACCATAATCCCTGCAATAATACTCAAACGGGCCTCTATATTCTCCACCGTTGTCGGCTCGAACACATTTCAACTTCTTCCCGGTTTCTCTTTCCACGTTGACATGAAATTGTTTGAAAGCCGCAAGTACCTGGTCTTTAGATTTCAAAGCAAAAGCCCACACTTTTCTAGAGCAATCATCGATAAATGTCACAAAATATAATGCACCGCCAAGTGTTCTAGCATCCATGCAACAAACATCAGTGTGAACTAGATCAAGTACATTAGATTTTGTGTGTGGAGAGGAATTCTGAAATGAGAATCGATGTTGCTTACCCATTATACAATGAGTACATTTTGTCAGATTTTTCTCCTTCAATGGTAGAAAATTCTTTCTAGCAAGAGTCTCAAGCCCTTTCTCGCTAAGATGACCAAGTCTCATGTGCCATAAATCAACTGAGGAATTTTCCACTGCATTTACCTCTTCTTTGATCAACTTTGCTTCCATGGTGTAGAGAGTGCATGTCTTCTTGCCTTTTGCCACTACCATAGAGCCTTTAGTCAATTTCCATTTACCATCATAAAAGAAACTGCCATAGCCATCATCATCTAAGGCACCTGTAGAGATCAACTGTAGTCGAATATCCGGAACATGTCTCACATTTTTCAGAAGCAAATTGCATCCCACATCGGTCTCCAAGTGAACATCTCCCATGCCAATAACCTTAGAAATACCACTGTTTCCCATCCTAACACAACCGAAATCACCGCTGCGATAAGATGTAAAATAATCACGCCGTGAGGTAACATGAAAAGAAGCTGCAGAATCAACAACCCAGCTAGACTCTTGACATGTAAGGTTTACATAACCATCATCACAAATGAAGACAATATCACCGTCGGATGCAGCTGCTGTTGTAGCTTGATTTTCTTCTTTCTTTTTATCTCCATTTCTATCATGGGATTTATCTCTCTTTGGTTGCCAGCACTGTTTGGCATAATGTCCCATCTTGCCACAATTGTAGCACTTCACATTTCTCCTCGGCCTGGACTTCGATCTTCCTCTTGACTTGTCCCTGTCATTACTTTGAAACCTTCTTGATTGACTTCTTGACCTGTTTTCTATGACAAGTGCCTCCGATCTAGAAGCATAATTCGAGCCTTTTCTTCTTGTTTCTTCATTGAACAAGCTTTCTTTAACCATGCTCATAGAAAGCACACCACCAGGAGCTGAATTATTTAACGCCACAACCAGTGTGTCCCAACTATCAGGAAGAGTACCAAGCAACAAACATGATTGCAATTCATCACCTAAGTCAATCTCAAGATTTGTCAATTGATTTACAACATCTTGAAATTCACTCAAGTGTTCCGACATACTACTTCCCTCCTTATATCTCAAGTTCACAAGTCGCTTGACTAGAAAAGCTTTATTTTGCGGGGTTCTCCTCTCATAGAGATCTTGTAGTTTCTTCCACAAGGCATCCGCTTTGGTTTCTTGCGCAACATGATGAAATACACTATCATCAATCCATTGCCGAATAAACCCAACCGTCTTCCGATTCATTCGCTCCCAGTCTTTGTCTTCCTTGTCTCCTTGAGCTTCGTCACCGTCGATAGGATCAAATAAGTCTTTACAATATAACATGTCTTCCATCCGAGGCTTCCATATAGAATAATTAGAGGCATTCAACTTAAACATGGTGCTACTTGATTGATCCATCTAATACTGAAATATCAACACAAGCTCTGATACCACTCTGTTGGGGAAAATCCGGCAGCACTTCGCCTCTAATTGGACCAATCCAGGATAAAAATATTCCCCTAATTTCACAGATTTAATCCAGCAACAACCAGCATTATATCCAGACAAATATTCTCATGCGGAATGATAAAAATAACACACCAAGATTTACGTGGAAAACCCAAATCGGGAAAAACCACGGACGACCCAAACTCCTCCACTAATCACCAAGAAATAGCAGGTATACAAAGGGTCTTCTCTCTAGTCACACACTAGAGGCTATACATCAACAATACAACAATACTTCATCACCACAAAGGTAAAATACTACACAAAGGGGTAAGAAAACCCTAACCGCAATTGGAGAATCGGAGGAGAATCTCAACAAACGAGAACCATCACCACGTAGGTCTCGGCCTCACGAACAACATATCCAAATTTGAGCCAATTCCGTCAACGTTTGGCCTTCAAATCTGGACTACAAAACTCTTCCTCTCTTTCTCTTCTCTCCCTCGCGAGCTCTCTGTTAAACCCCTTCTGTGAACTCTCTCTTTTGAAGCCAAGGAGAAACTCCCGCACACATGCACACACAAAATACTATTTTTTTTTTATCAATTTCTTCTACTTTATTAACACTCTCATCATATTGTCTCCCAACTTTTTTTCTTTTTCTTTTTAAAAAACAAATAAAATATGTCATTGGGTCCCCCCCCACTTGAGGGAGACCCAACCGACACTTCTGTGCGAGCTTTCTGAAGGCCTTGGAATGCTTCGGCGGTGCTCGAAATGGAGAGAGCGCGTCTGAATTTAAATCGCAAGCCATTGCTAGGTTTCTTCTAGGGAACGAGAAGCGCCAATCATCCTTATTTTATCTTAATTAGACCTCGCTCTGATTGCGGAGCTTCGATGGTGATCTCTTTTCTCATTCTTTTTCGGGAAAAATAATGAAAATGCAGATCATGGACTTATTCCTTAACCTCTCACGCGATTGCGTGAGGACATTAATTTAAATGGAGAAAGGGTGTTGAGAGCGTGTTTTCTGAACAGCGGTAGCACAGGCTTCGCTGTCGGGCAGTTTAAAGGCTTCTATCATATGATTAAATTACAATGGATAGGAACAAGAGAAGCATGGAACTTAAGTTATAGTTTCTTGACACAGCCGGTCGTTTGAATTTCGGTTAATTCAACTACGACTGAAGAACCTCCGACTCCCAATTATGTCATTTTGTTTCGGTCAATTCCAACGTTCGAATGCAATAATATGGTTAATTAACGCTTGGTTTGTTCGGACAAACGAATTATTTGAAAAATATTTTCGTTGTATGCATAGATGTTCAAACATAAATTGCCGTGGATAACGAAAATATTTATCATTATAATATAATTTTACGCGACACAAACGGTCATTTTTAGGAAAGTATTTTTCAAATCGTTTTTATTTTTCATGAAATGAAACGAGCCCAAGTTTTTTTTTTTTAATCTTCTTGAATGGATCACGAGATCTCTCATAGTGGCCTGGTGGATGTATAGATTGTGGGAGCCATGTTAAAAATTTGAGGCTTGTCCCAACACATTTCCATTTGCAGCTGGAGATCTTATCATCATGACTACTGAGCACCATGGCAAGGAATAAAATTATTCTAGAAGACATACACATTATTTTTAGTTATTTTTATTGTCCCCATTTGTTTTTTTTTAAATTATTATGATAATAAAAAGATACTAGATAAATGAATAAATATATAAAGGCTTGCCACGCGCGAGACTTCCTAGAGAATAAGGGAAATAAGATTGGATGTGAAGGGGCAATGGCAAACTTTGCATGTCTTAAAAGAAGAGCTAAAGATGAAAATAGGGTCGATCCTACAACTTTGCAAGAGATGTATATATTGATTCCTATTTTCCTAACATCATAAGTTACATGAATTATGATCTGAATTTTATGGAAGATATCAAGATATATGATCCCTCCCCACAAAATATTATGATTAAGGTGGAATAACATAGCTCTACTTGGAATTCTATTACGAAATTTTGAGTAATTCTAGTCGTGCTTATAATGGGAACTAAGAGCTCACTGTCATGCCGCATCACCAAGTCGATGAAAAAATGGAAAAATGACCGAAAAAATCCTCAATCTATTACAATTATGCTGATTCAATCCTAAACTTTTTTCTTCGACTCAGTCTTAAATCTTTTGTAGCTGTACCAATCCAATCCATCTGACGAAGTTTGATTGATCGGCACTGACGTGAATGCTAGCCAATTGGCAACAGAATATTTTAATAATTTTTTTGAATTTTTTTTTAATCTTTTTCCCTTTTTTTCCTCTTTTTTCCTTCATCTTCCTCCGTCTTCTTCTTCAGAGGTCACCAGTCTTCATAGGGGATCCGGTCGTCGAACCTCAGCGACCAACTAAAGGGACAGCTGGCCTTGCCAAGGGTCGAAGAGGCCAAGACTCGCAGTGGTTGGGCGACGCTTCCCTCGTGGCGGCGGGGTGAGGCCAAGCCTTGCTAGCCCAGACCTTGCCAACAAATTTCCAGCTCGGCTCATTGCACCGCGGTGTACCGACGCGACCTCCTTGAAGCTGCCTTGCTAGGTCTTCCCCTGGCTTAACTTCGGCCATCACTTCCATCGATTTCATGGCCCGAGACATACTGATTTGAGGCGGTTGGTCATGGTTGACTCAACATAATGACCTCTGGTGGGTGTCTTCTTCTTCCTTTGTTTCTATTCTACTTTCTATCTTGGAGGGGCCAGCACGAGTGAAGAGAGAGATGCCCTTTGGGAGGGCTGGGTGGCTCAAGAGGGAGAAAATCGAGGGTCGGATATCACCGGTTGGAGGTCGACGAATGGTGGTAACGATTGGCAGGTCAGCACTCGAGCGATGGAGGTGTGTCCAAAGAGGCATGGAGTGCTCTGTCCTCTCTTTTCTGCTTTGTCTCCACAGATCTTCACCAAGCTCCCCGTTTGGCCTTGTTCCCTTGGTTCTTCATGATCTGGGATGGCGAGGTTTGGCCTCGCCTCGCTGCAATGAGGGGAGCCTCACCCGGCCATGGCGGGGCTCGGCCTCGCTGGCCTCGCTGGCTGGTCATCGAGTTCCCTTGTGAAGACTGGCGACCTTTGAAGAAGAAGAGGTTAAGGGAAAAAAAAAAGAGAAAAAAGAGAAAAATAAGATAAAAATTAAAAATTAAAAAATATTATGAAAATATTTGTTCGCCGGCCCATCCACTTCAACACCGTCCGGCGGCCGGCCAAAAACTTCGCCAAATGGATTAGATTGACACAATTGCAAAAGGTTTAGGACTAAATCGGGAAAAAAAAAGTTTAAGATTGAATCGGCACAATTACAATAGATTTAGGACTTTTTTAGTAATTTTCCCATGAAAAAATCAACTTACGACTGCTTAAGACATGGACACTTACGAAATGGATTCCTATACTGTATCCATGGCCTCGATAATCTACTCGTGACACCATCCATTTTCATCACCTTCGACATGGGTGGTTTTAATTCAAAAGAGCAACGAACTTCTTGGTCGATGGTGATAAAAGTGGGTTGTGTAATAGACGGTTACGGGCCGTATATCTCATATTAATCCTGGGAAATTAGGAAATGGTAATAGCATAAATCCTAAAACGGATCTAGCATAAATTCTAAACCCCTTGATAGAGATGAGCATGGAAGATTATCAGGGCTCTTTGACCTCGGAAGCAGTAAGAACAATCCAAAGTAACACAAACCACAACATCGGTTGGAGAATAAATAAATAAATAAGTATCAATCCAGTCCTCGGCCCTGTTTCCTTCACACCATGGCATTTCATCACCGAAAAAATTACCACAAAGTTCTTAAATCTATTGTAATTGTGCTAATTCAATCCTGTACTTTTTGCATTTATAACAATTTAGTTCACTTGATCGGCTAGTGCAAACGGCATCAGTTGAAAGATTATCAAAAGCATCAACCGAATCATCATCTGCCCTACTTCCTACGTACCATGGCAACTCGACTCGCATTCCTTTCATCGAGGAAAGGAAAAATTGACACAAATGACTCTTGAACTGTTAACCTATTCAATGTGATTGCTGAAATTTAGCCAAATTTCTAATGTGGTTCTTGAAGTTTTAATTCATTCACTGTGGTTATTGAACTTTTGATACATATTCAATTTAGTTCGCGAACTTATTGAAATTTTCGATATCGATAACACATAACATGTGGACCAAATTCAAAACTCCTATATTCATGAACTGATGGATTGTAAACAAGATTCCCACCAAGTTTGACTTCCAAATGCAAGATGGTTCGAAGGAACTAGCAAAATCAAAACCTATCTTCCAATGTTAAATATTATTAGATATTATTAGATATTTAGATAATATTAGATATATTATGACATTGTGAATATCCCTGAAATTCTATATACCATACTAATCGATAACGATTGATTCTAAGATATCATTCTGATTGATACTAATTGATTATGTGATATTTCGTTATTGTATTTAGTCATTGTGTAAAGCCTATAAATAAGTTCCCCTTGTAACTCTTTTATTAGTCAAGTTTATATATAAAAACTTCTCAATTCTAACTTGATATCAGAACCAAGTTTCTTGCTTTGCAACGTCAACCGTATAAGCTGCGTTCACTTCTCATACCATGCGAGCCATATAGGTCGCATTCTTGCTTCTCAACTGCTTTTAAAGGTCTTCTGCTACTCGTTTCATCAAATTGCCAACATGTGTGACAACGATAGTCTCGGAACCATTAAAGCTGCTGACTGTAAGTCAACTTCTGAAACTTTTTGCCGCTTATTTTCACAAAACAATACCACCAACAAATTCTCTGTTGCTCAACGAGTCCAACCAGCCAAGTTTCACCATCAACGGAGTCCTCACGCACTCCCCAATGCCGTTTATTGACACCTAAATTTTGATTTTTTTTTATATTTATATTGCCCAAAAATGAGAATTTATTCTCACAAAAAAATATTTCTTCATGATTTGCAATTTTATTTTATTCATACATTGCATTTGCATAGATTTGGACCGGGGAGAAATTGAGCTTAAATTAAAGAGTCCTATCCTATTGGAACTCTTCAATAATCTGAAAATTAAGAATTTTAAGTAATTAAAACTCCTAAATTCATAATTTCTAATGTAATGGCTCTAATCTAATTCTACCTTAGCTAGGTTTAATTTAGTGGTCCATATTAACTCCTACTCTTACTCCTACTCCTACTAGGACTAGGGTTGGTGTTAACTCTATATAAGCAACCTTAGTTCTAGGGTTAAAAGGGTTAGCAATTTCGGGAATTCACAGGCACAACTCAGAAATTAGAGAGAGTTCCAGAGTTCTTTAGGCCAAATTTCATATAAGCCTTCGGTGGCAATTCCATTCAGTGGAAGGTTACTCCACAGTTGTTCCAACCATTAGTCTCTTTTGTGTTGATGCTAAAATTCAGTCCTGCTCACTAATTGGACCGTTTCTGTTTTGCTCGTGGACGTCACTGGAATTGAAGACCCATCTTGCTGATGTCCCCGCATCAAGTCCACCACTGGAGAACCACTTCAGTAGCTACTATTCAACTACTGATCGGTGCTAACTCAGCCCTGTTTCTACCCCTGTTCGGTGCTATTTTGCATGTAGATCGGTGTCCTTGAACCTCAAGCCAAAATACTGCTGTTCGGGGGGCCTAAAAAACAATAGTCTTGGGTGACTTTTACTGCTGGATTGGTGCAGAATTTTGGTTGAATACTAGGTAAGTTTTCCTTGCTTTTGAATGCAAAATATGTCCTGATTGGAGTTCATTTTAATGCTGTTCGCATAAAAAACAGCATTGTTCGGAATTGATTTTCGAGCGATTTCACTACCATTCAGCTCAGATTTTTGCCCTGTGTTTTAAGGTAATTGTTCTGCTATCTTGTGCTGTTTTTGCGGCTATTTTGGTGATGTTTATTAGTGATTTCGCTGTTGTTTCACTATTGTTTAGACCCAAAATGAAGCTATTTTAATTGCAAATTATGCTTGTCTGATTGGTAAAATGCATTCACACTCACATACTTTGATGAACGTGTATGATTTGCAATTAAAAAAAAATCCGAACTTTTTGACCAAAAAGGGCAAACTTTTATCGATCACTAAAATTGAACCCTGTGAGATGTTCCTTGTGACCTATGCCCTTCAATATAACCCCGTATGCACTCCTAAAGGTTGCGACTAAAGTTGTTTGAAACAATTTACGTCCCAGCATATCAAAAATTGATGATGTTTTGGTAATTGACTCTAGTTTATGTTTTAGCAAGGAAAACTAAAAGTTGAAGTTTTCGATGAACAAAGAATCTGATTTTTCTGAGTGCTTAACTTTCATGGCCAAACTTGGCATAATTTTTTTTTTTTGAATTAAAACCCTAAACCCAAACCCGGACATGTCCTATCTGTGGCCATTTGGATACGATTTTTTTCAAATTAATAAAAAGGGAAAGTTGGCCAATACGATCTATAACCATTTAGATCCGATCACTATCTTCTCAAAAAAAAATTGAGCTTAAGGAAGTGGAATTTTTTCGAAAAATAATTCAAGAGAATGTCCATGGATTGCATCATGGTTATCATTTTGGATATTCCTTTGATTTGGTTGGATTTTCGTATTTTCTTTGGATATTACCTTATCTCGTTTGAACTTCCATAAAAACAAATCTGAAAATTTTAGTAAGATATGGTATTTTAGAAACTCTATACAATTGAAATTTTAGAAAGAGAAAAGCTTTCCTAGAAAGCTTATCTCATTGGAAACTTGGAATGAAAATCAAAATAAGGAACTATCCATGCATATCCTAAAAGAATACCAAAATTCTAAAAAATACCAAAAAAAATTTCTGCTCATTACATTATGCACATTGTCTCATGCTTGCATATCTCATGTCATCCTAGCATGCTTGCATATCTAATATTCCCTGTATGTTCGCATATCCCATGCCATGCATATCCATGCACATATTGGCATATCTTATGTTGTATTAGGCGTCATTCAAATTGCATATTCCATTCTTGCATATTTTCGAGTATCATGGATATCTTGTCATCCATGTCTTCAAAATTGCATATCATATTTTGTATATGTCTTTCACATATTTTTCACGTCATATTTCGAGCATCCATGTCATCGTCTTTTGTCATTTCATTTGCATTTCTATGCCGCATATCATTTGTCATGTCATTTTTGCATGATTTAAGTTCGATTAGTAAATTTTTTTGCATATACGGTAATTTGACTCTAAATTTGCATGTTTTGTATTTGCATTCCATCATTAGACCTCTTCTCATATCATGCATGCATTCATTGCATCGCATCTAAAAAGTGGAAACACAAACAAAGATCATCTCACTTGAGCGTAAAAGTAAATCAAGCTGGGTTTCCGATTTAGGATATTCCGTGAAATTCAAGGTACTGAAAGGACATTAGTTTTAATTAACTAGCCTAATCAAGTCCCCGAGTCTCCTAATCTCTGATTCATAGAAGTGAGGTATTTCTCCCAATACTTTACTTAGGTTTCTAATCAACCTACTAAGAATGAAGCAAGAGCAAGAAATGGAAAAATATTTTCATGACATTACTTGTCATTAGACCTTCTCATGGGCCTTCTACCTTGATGGGCTTGACAGGTTGCTTGGTGTGAAGACCAACTTCTATGGGTTTAAGAAACGACACTAATGTATAAAATTCCAACCCTACCTCCTTCCTAATAAATTTTCAAGAATAAGGTCCCGTCAGTACAAAATCTATAAAAGTCGGAGTTTATTTTACTATTGATTTGGAACTCTGGAATCTGGATCACTTTTCAAAGATCTGGCAAAGCTCGTTAGGTGTCCAATCCCTCGCTCCAACCAATCTACTACACAATCAAAACTTCATTTCCTTCTCTTACATCTTCACTTTCAATGCCACCTCAACCTCTTCCTTCCTACCAGGTTACTATATTGGAAGATATCGAAATATACAGTTTGGTTTTCCATTACTTACAAAGTTACAACCAAGGTGGACACAAGAGACTCTTCATTTTACTTCCTCTTTTATTACGTTTTTACATAAATAGATGGGAAACTGGTAGACATTCAGATATATGAAAGACGGGGAATCCCGAGTGAAAGACGGGCGAATTAAGGAATTTATTGTTAAACTAGTTTGTCACATGAAAAGAGATGACACTTGATTATGAAAAGATGTGAATGTTGACATGAAAAATGGTGATCGTTCATCATGAAAAGGGTGATGATCTAAGTAGCAACAACATTGATACGCGACATGACATGACACGGCACGGCACGCTGACACGTCATTTCCTAAAAATAAAAAATTCCGACACATTGTATATTAAATATATATTTTTATATATACATGATAAATTATCATTTTTATGAATATTTCAATCAAATTAATTTGTTACAAAAGGAACTTATGGAAATGAGTTGTGGTTAAACAGCTAGAGGGGGATAAATTGATGTTAAAATGACAGCAGTAAGGTCGCAAATTAGATGCCTTGAATTAACCGCATTTCAAACATCGCATTCATTCAACTTTGATTTTATCTTGCTGTTACCTTGCTTTGCCTGAGGAGACTAGATTTGCCTTTTCAGCAGCACGTGTGCACACCAGCCCAAAAGAAAAATTAATAAGTTGGCCAACTTTGTCTCCTACCATTTTTCCTCGAGACAATCTTCCGTGAGTTCAAAAGCTTCCTCTGCTTCAATCCTCAAATTGGATGCAATAGTACTTCTCTGTATTGTGATGACCCTCAGCATATAATCAATGCATTCCTCGATCCTGCTTGCCCAATACAGACACCAAATACTACTCTATTTGATTTTGGAATATTCCTGATGCCCTTCAATCTGGTGCTGTGGAGTCGACCAATTTTCCATAGAAGTTTTTTTTTTTTGCTTTTGGTGGGGACTCGTAAAGGTACACATAAAAATCTAAGCATTTTACGATGTCATTTCTTTAATGTCCATGAAATAAGGTAGATTTTGGAGTCTAACATAGGCGGGTGAGTGAAAGAAACGAAGAGAAAGTATGTATAAGGAGGCTCACTTCTCTTGGCTGTGTTTGGCTAAGTTAAAGAGCAGTTTAAGTTAATACTTTTAGCAACAAGTCCCTTCGACTCGGGTATTGGTACGAAGGCCTATCAAACGTGTCCATGCTAGATGGGGATAAGGTACCTTTTCCCATGTAATGTGCCTTTTCCCAAGAAAATGTGTCGATTGGTTGTCTAAAAAATAGGGACAAAATCACAAATTCTTCATAACAACCACAATTGTTCAAAACAACAAAATTTTCTTCATAACTCTCTCTTTTTCTCTTTTCATACACACAACTTTGATAACACACTGAAGGTGAAATTCTATGAGAGTAATCGACTAACTGCAAAACCTTGTTTCTTTGTAGCTTTGGTGTATATCCTGAAAGTATATTTGTGCTAAACCGGCAATGATAATAGTTTGGGCAAATTATACCTTAATGACATTGATTGTCTTCACGCATCAAAAGTATCAAAGATCTAAAACTACTGCTCTATCTTTGTCAGCAATCAAATTTCCCTGATATTTATTTGAACCAAAGGTTGCGAAAACATGAACTCGCTTCAGAGTATCGGCAATTTCGACAATGGGGTTGCATGAAGAAAGAACGGACAAATTAAACTTATTACGGAACAAATAGACAAAGCGTGTTCCGTGTACTCTCTCTCGATCCTAACACTGAGGCAGATCGGGAGGAGGCGGAGGCAACGTCGATGACGGAGTCGGCCCATTCTCGACCACAAAAGCCGTCGCTAGTCCCAGCGTCAAGTGGGCATCCAAGTGGCAATGCAATATCCATACACCTGTATAATATATCAAAAATAAAAAATGAGATACAATAATCTTTTTTGTTGGGTTATATAAAATTTTAATTATTTATCAGTATGTCATATTTTGAATTCATCATTGAAATGGTCTAAAGGATTTGTTGCACTGACTCACTATCCTTCAGCTCATTCCACCTAATATACCAAACTCATTCCTTTACCAACTCCCTTCCCTGAGATTTTTCTTTTTGGCTAGGAATGATCATGCTTAGATTACAACTTATACAAATACTCAAGTACGAACTATATTGAATTTCTGATAAAGGCGCACCAACTAATGTTTTGTTTTTCCAAAAAGATGTTATCTAGTCTTTTCTCCAAACAAAAGTCAATCATACTTTAACAAACAATAAATCCCACTCTAGACCCCAATGATACCCTAACATTATGATTCAATTTGTCTCCCCATATGTTAAGAGTTAGACTACAATAGAATGATTCCATATGACATTTACTATGATAATTCATTCAAATCGTAAGAGAGGATGATATTACCTGGATTATTTGCTCGGAATCTTATGGCTGCCCAACCTCCCACGGGGACAGCGATCGTGTTATGTATCACCGGGTTGAAGAGATTGAACTTCTTCCGGTCTCTGGCCGGGTTGAAGTTTCCGAACCCTTGTCCCACCACGTGGAAGTTGAAGCCATGCAGGTGTATCGGGTGATTCTCTACGCCGATGATGGCCGTGTCCTGCAACACGATCTCGACGGTCGCGTTGTACTTCACTTGCTTCACCTTCGTGCTCTTGGGCGCGAACGCCAGCGCATTGTTCTGGCTGTTGGCGGGGTTCGTGTAGTCGAATTTCAGCGGCGGCTGGTCGGGGAAGTCGGTGGTGTAGATCCCTTTCACGTTGAAGAAGTGCGCTTGCAAGAGCGACAGGCTGTTGGGGAATGCGAACGACGCGTTGTTCATGTTTGCGGAAAACTGAAGGGTGGGGACATTGGCGACGAACTGACACCTGGCGCTGGGGCACGGGGACACGCTCAATCCGATGGTCACCAGCATCTGCTCGTCCAGCCTAGTCGGCACCGGCATCCAGTTCGGGCTCCCCACGAGGCTGGTCAAGGAGGAGTAGAACTTGTGGGCCGTCGGGGTGTCGTTGAGAGCTGGCATGAGAGGCATGATAGGGCTCGTGTAGGGCAGCTTGTCGTAAATGAGGATCCCGGTCGTGGTGATGTTACCGGGCGGCGGAACGTTTTGGGCGCTAGCATACGGGCTAGCCGCCATGTAGTAGGCCCCCGGGGCCTGGTCCGTGGTGAGGAGCAGGTCGACCGTGTGGCCTGGAGCGAGGACGACGACATCTGTGGCGTAGGGGGTGGTGTACGAGGCGTCCATGGCGACGACAGTGAACTTGTGATTGGCAATCTTGAAGAAAAGCTGGTTATTGAGTGCAGCATTGATGATGCGAAGCATATACGTGTTTCCATGCACCACCTTTAGCTTGAAGGTATCTGCGCGATGGGGGAAAAAAAAAAGATTGCCTAAGTATCAAATATCAACAAACCACCCATTGAAATTTCTCTGAACTTAGTTCAAGTTGAAATTATTCGCTATGACACAAATCATCGAGGTGACATGAAGGAAAAAGTCGCAAAAGGCTGTCAGTGATTTCTTACGCTTTTTTGAGCAAGGATAGAGATCTCCGGGCCTTCCATTAATGGTGTATGCATCCGAATTATTAGGCTGCACACCGAGCGCCTGTGCCTGTTCCTCTATATCAATCACATTTTCGTTCCACCACTCTCCTGCGGTGCCACATAAATCCTTTAATAGCTTGTCGAGTTTCCTCAAAGAAAGAGATCAATTATGCTATCATCAAATCTAGCAAACTTAATTTGATTATCATGCCGACTTATCACGCTGTCGTGGAATCTGGGTTCCATGACGAATCTGGTCTAATCGATTACTCATTTGTAAGTCAAGTGCGTAACCAAGAGTCATGAATGTTGAAATGGTTTTACTGGTTCTTGTAGATCCATTCGATGATATCATATTTCCAACAATAGAAACTTATTTACTTGGATAAGACAACTATTTGGGATATAAATATACACACACACATTAGATATTGAAAGAAGAGTGATACCTAGAATAAGAGGAAATTGTCTGTGAGGTGTGGGAAATGGGTAGCGACCCGACTTAGGGAGGATGATGAGAGCGCCATAGACGGTGGCGCGGAGCACCGAGAAGTGAGCGTGCCACCAGAGCGTGCCTTCCTGCTTGGTAATCGTAAATCTGTAGGTATAACTATGTCCGGGACGTATGGGGCACTGCGTGATGTAGCTCGGTCCATCTGACCAAGCACTCAATAGCTGAAATATTCCATGCCTACATGAACCAAGCCAAGTATTATCATTAGCGAATTTAGGGTTAAAAAGCACAAGAATAAAGATAAACAACATTTTGCAAAGTAGGCACTTGGGAAGTTCATCGGGACAAGTTTTTTTTTTTTTTCAATTTCTCTATTTTGATTCAAGCAGAAGTAGTTGACAAATTCGTGGGTGAGGCGAGGTCCCACGGTCGGATGCCATCACCAATAATTTGGTCAAAAAGGCAAATTGCTTATTCCATCTTTCTTTATCTTGTTAACCATTTAAAAAAACAGCAAGAGGGTCATGAAGGAAAACAACAACAATAGGAAAAAAAAAAACTTATCCTCGTGCCATGTCAAAGTCAAACTTCCTAGTAATATGTCGGTTTTTTTCTTTCTTCTTTTATTTTTATGCCATGCAGCTCCTATAGCCAGGATCAATTACCAGTGAATAGTGACGTTGTATGGGGAGTTGTTGAGGACATGAACGACGAGGGTGTCGCCCTCCGTGACCAGAATCGTCGGGCCAGGAAAAGCTCCGTTCACCGCGGTGATCACACGCTCCTGGCATAATCTCCTCACCATCGCATTTCCCACCTGAAACGAATCGCGCCGTACGTGAAAACCGATCGGACAGAATTGGAACATAAGACGGGCCGACTCGCAAAACCCTGGTGTGGTCAAAGCACAAGTTGGATAATAGAGCTTGGGAAAGAAGCAGCAAAAGGAAGGCAAGCACGTTACTTCGAAAGTGTGCTGCACTATTGCAGCCGAAGCCATCGAAGACGTAGCCACAAGAGCGAAAGCCCATGCGACCAGAAACACGGCTTGTCGTCGCGGCGCCATTGCTTCGGTTACAAGCTTTCCGAAGGCCCTGGAATGCTTCGACGGTGCACGAAACGGAGAGGGTGCGTCCGAATTTAAATCCAGAAGCGCAACCGTCCTTATTTTATCTTAATTAGACCTTACTGTGATTGCGAAGTTTCGATGGTGATCTCTTTCTTATTCTTTTTTTCGGGAAAAATAATAAAAATGCAGATCATGGACTTATTCCTTAACACATCACGCGATTCCATGAGGATATCAATTTAAATGGAGAAAGGGTCATGAGGGCGTGTTTTCTGAACAGCGGTACCGCAGGCTTCGCTGTCTGGCAGTTTAAATGGCTTCTATCATATGATAAAATTATAATGGATAAGGAGAGAAGCATGGAACTGATGTTATAGTTTCTTGACACAGCCAGTCGTTTGAATTTTGGTTAATTCAACTACGACTGACAAACCTCCGAGTTCCAATTACATCAATTTGTTTCGGTTAATTTGAAGGTTCGGACGCAATAGTTTGGTTAATTAAGGCTCGGTTTGTTCAAACAAACGAATAATTTGAAAAATATTTTCGTTGTATACACAGATGTTCAGACATAAATTGTTGTGGATGATGAAAATATTTATCATTACAATATAATTTTACGTGATAAAAGCGGTTATTTTAAAAAGGAATTTTTCAAATTATTTTTATTTCTCGCGAAATAAAAACAGCCTAAGTGATTTTTCTTTTCAAATCATTTTTATTTTTCGTGAAATAGATATTTTAAGTGTCTTTTTTAAATCTTCTTGAATGGGTCATGAGATCTCTCATAGGGGGCTGGTGGATGTACAGACTGTGGAAGCCACGTTGGAAAGTTGAGGCTTGTCCCAACACATTTCCATTTGCAGTTGAATGGGTCATGACTACTGACCACCATGTTAAGTAAAAAATGTAATTTTGAAGGGATTTGATGACATGGGGTTTCGCAACTCTTTTTTAAAAAAATTTGGAACCATCTCGTCCGTTTTTTTTTTTAATGTATGTGCAATTGATTTATCCAACTATATGTTTGTTTGTTTGTTCATGTTGGTCCTCCTTAAAAATCCAATCGATAACAAAGTCACCGCCGTTAAGTGTCACAGAGCCTACGTGGCATAAACGTGGCGGCTACATAGCAATCAAAAACATGAGTGGCGCCACTTTGATCAACGGCAACTAAAGATGGCCTCGACCTTCCTCCGCCGTCAATCAGGAGAGCAGCAGTGACGACAGCTGATTGTCGGGCTAACGAAATTGGCAATGGGTGGAGGCAAGCCAGGATGCGGCGGCATTAGAACTTGATTGCATTTGAAGAGAATGGAGAAGAGGAGGGAAACCAAGGGAAGGAAAGGAAAAAATTGATCCCAACTATCCAAAATCATTGGTGCTTATGTTTTACATTAAATTTCGAAGGATATCGTTTCGATTAACCTATTAGGGAAAAGGATGCAAGGGAGGCTTTTTTTTTTGGCTTTTTCCTTCTTTTAATGTTTGACTTTTTCTTCTCTTTTCTTTTTTTTTTTTTGGCCTTTTTCCTAAATGTGGTGCCACATCCGCGTCACATGTCCTCGAAATATATCTTAAAATGAAAATCAATGTTGTTCATCACTAAGGTTAGGTGAACTTAATAGAATTCCTTAATTGTACTATTTGAACAAGTTTTAAGGCCTATATCACTCTTTGAAAATTCACGGGAGAAGGATATCAAAAATGTCACAAGTTACATATGACACTCACTTTAGTCGCAAAACTTTTCCCCGGATCATTTAAACGAGGAATTTGAGAAAAAAAAATAATCACTTAAGTATCAAAATAGAGTAACTTGGCCAAATTGAATAAATGGCATCTAGTTACAATTTTAATGTGATGTGGCGTTTTTTTTTTAAAGAATTTAGTCCATGTGGAGGTCACCTAACTCTTTTTGAAAAAAAATTCAGTCCACTTAGAATTTTTTTTGTGAAAAAATAAACTCTAGATAGTAAAAACATTCAACCAAAAAAATCAACCTTCAAAAAAAAAAAGACAAGCACAAGCTGGCTATGGCCAAGCCCTTATTGGTGGCCGCTGCCACAATCGCCGAGAAGGGCTCTCGGAGGTCGCTTGGGCATTCCTAAAACCCAGTGACCCTCGCTGGCCTGGCATAAGGCCTCAATGGCCCTTGATGAGAGCCTGCTAGCCTTCATCTAAGGCTAGGCACAACCCTTGCTAGTGGTCATCGCCACAGCCACTAGGAAGGGGTCGTGGAGGTCGCTTCGGCCTTCTTAAAACCCAGCAAACCTCATTGGCTTAGAGCAAAGCCTTGGCGGCCCTCATCAGGTGTTGGGCATGACCCTCCCCCTAGGCTGCCACAACCGCCAACCCTTCCTAACGGTTGAAGCAATGGCCATCAAAAAGAGCTTGCCCACATCTAGCTTGAGTTTCTTTTTTTTGGTTCAAGTTTTAGTTGTTTATCTAATTAAGTTATTATTTTTTTAACTTTTAATTGTTTTTCATGCTTTAGATGCTAACCGGACCTCCGGCAAGCCACATTAGCTTAAGTTATGTTGGAGTTGACACTAAAATGATTGGTTTTCAAAATATTTGGTACTTAAGTGATTCAAATGAAACTTTTTGACACTAAAATATGCTCCATACATAAATTTAGGTATTTTTAGTGTTCTTCTCCCAAAATTCACCACACTTCGTTGCACTTTCAAGATATATATTAAGAATTTTAATGCACTTATGCCTATAAAATTCCATTGATGATTTTAAAAAAATTGAGAATTAATAGAACATCGATATATAAAATAAAAGAATCAATTGCTTCTCTTTGTGATCGGAAAAGCAATTTTGTTTCCTCTCTCTCTTCTCTTTATTATATCCTCTGTCAAAAATGGGAGGAATTAACAAAAGAAAATTCTAAATCCATCCATTTGTGCTAGCTCAATCCTAAATATTTTAATTGTGTTAATTTTTTGGCCAAACCTGTGCCGATTGAGTTATAAATATTTTCACATTTTGCCAATTGTATCCATCCGGACATTTTTAATCGAGAATCGTTGACATAAACACTAGTAGCGCCACGCAAAATAGTAAGCGTTAGCATGGGCTATATTTTATAATTTTAAAAAAGATTATTTTTTTCATAATTTTCTATCTTTATTCTTTTCTTTTATTTTTTTACCATGTCTGGTGAGGGCTGGCCAACTCTCATCGATAACAGGTGAGGGCTAATGATCCCCATTAGCCACTAGGCGAGGACTGAGAATCCCTTACCTCGCCGGTAGCTAGCAAGGGTGCGCTGGCCAGGTTTGGAATAAAAAAAAAAGAAAAATAATAAAGAAAAAAAAGGAAAAAATCACTAAAAATAAAAAAAAAATTATTGAAAAATTATAAATAAAAAAAAATTATGCATTTGAACACCTATTACGCTACACAGGCAACTAACATGTTAACGATTTCCGAGTAAATGTAATCGGATGAACTCAATTGGCAAAACATAAAATTATTCAGAACTCAATTGGCATAATTAAAAAGTTTAGGAATGAATTGACACAATTGAAAAAAATAAATAAATAAAAACTATCCATGTTAGCGACGATCGTGCTACATATGCAACTGACGTCAACATCGGTAATTAAAATTGGTCAGATGGACTCAACTGGTAAAATATGAAAATATTTAAGAGTCAATTCGCACAACTAAAAGGCACAAGTACAATGCGATATGCTTGGAAATTTTTTGATACTTTCCACCTTAGAAATGTTACTCAAGGCCACCACAAGCAACCAATTGCTTCGCCATGTCTCAGCTACATTACCATCAATCTCCATCAACTATCTAGAGATGTAAGCAAAACGCCCACCAAAAGGATAGCGACCTAAATATTTATTGTATAGTTGGTAGGAGGCTATCATATGAAATTGCATTCAAAGCTCACGGGGATCAATGACCTTCCGTAAAATAAGAACAATGGAATACAGTTGTTCATTTGTGCATGGAAAACACGTCAATGTGAAAAATTCATAGTGACGGACACGAAATATTCTTCCCCAAATCCTTAAACAAAACAAGGAAAAAAGAAAGGATAAAGAATTGAAAAAAGAAGAAGAAGAAGAAAGGGCATATTTTTTGTTGTGAAGCCAACCCATCAACCACATAAAGGTTGGAGGTAAAATCGCAAGACAGATTCATATTGTCTTTAGGTTGATGCAATGTTTTTACATTGTTCAATCTTAAACTTTTTTTTGGCTAATTCTACTGTAAACCTTTTGTATTTCTATCAATTCAATACAATCAGCCAATATTAATTAGTTGCCGCTGACATAAACAATTTTTCATAATATACTAAAAAAAATTTTGAATTATTTTTTATTAATTTTTTTTAATTCTCCTTCTTCCTCTAGCCAGTGGCTAGACATTGACCGTAGAAAGAAAGAGGAGAAGGAAAAGGAAAAATAAAAAAAGGAAAAAAATACAAAAATAAAATAAAATAAAGGATTAAAATATATTAATAATTGTCACGTTAGTGCCGGCCAACAAAAACCAGCCAGATGATTGAATTAACATAAATGCAAAAGGTTTAGGACTGAATTTGTAGCAAAAAAAGATTTATGACTAAATTAATATAATTGTAATAGATATATGAGTGTTTTAATTTTCTTCTAAAAAATCAGACTATGCTCATATTGTCTGGAAACCCTTAGACTAAGTCAGACTCAAACTCACTGTTATGCTCTTTCACACTTTACCGATGTCATTCTTTACCAAATCAAATCACAAATAGGCTTACTAAAGAAAAGAAGTTTAATATTTGCAAGTTGACTAATAAATCGATTGAAAATGACTTCGAATTACAAAATCTTCTTGGCGCGGTGAAAACCGTGGGGAGCGAGTGTAATTTGGTTCGTTTTCCTTATCACATTTATTCTTCAATATTAATCATTCGTTAACACCTTTTACTTTTCAATATATCAATAGCATTTTTTTGTTAAAAATATATCTCGAATTAGATCCCGCAAATGAAGCTCTATCCAACTAGGGTAATTAGTTCGAATAGATTTTTTAGTTTGCATAGTTTCTTATTTTGAATTGGTTTCCTAAAAATGGTTATCCATATTGGATGCAAATATTATAGATCTAAAAGATGAAATCATATTGGATTATTAGAATATAGAGCAAACAAGAGGAATGTTATAATTTTTTGTACGTGAGTTTTCTAAGTGAGTTCTCTATGAGAGATTGTGAGATGATACTTGTTACTTTGATCCTAACGTAATATATGTCTAATAAATACTTAAGCGATTGTAAACTTTGGGCGTTTTTTGTTCAACATTTGAAAGGGGTTTTGGGGCTCTAAAGTCCCTTGTCCAAATATAAATAGTATTTGGTTCATTTTTTGCTCAACTTTAGAGAAATGTAATTGTATTTTCAAAGGCCCCTAAAGGCTTTTAGGCCAAAGTAGCTCTGAAGGTACTTCGGAAAGTTGCATTTCCGAAAAACAACAATAATTATTTATTTTTTATTTTTTATTTTTTTATTCTTTTTTTCCTTTTTCCTTTTTCTTTTCTTTTCTCCTCCTTCCTCTGAAGATTGCGAACCTCAGTGACAATGGCTGCCCAATGATCGACCATGATACACGGGCCGATGAGCTTGAGGTGAGCCTCTGCGTCACCAGCCTCAAGGGAGGCCGAGCCTCGCTAAATCTGCCTTGGCCTTGATTGAACGGGGCTTGCCTTGCCAAATTTGGCTAGGCTCGATCTCACTTGAGGCTGGTAAGGTCAAGGCAAGGCTAGGCCAAGCTTGGCCTGTGATCGATGATAGCCTGATAAGAAATTAACGAAGGAAGAAGGGAAAAAAAAAAGAAATTAAAGAAAGAAACTAAAAATAAAGTAATGAAAAATAGAAAATATTTTTATTTGAAAAATAAAAATAATTAAAAAAAATTGAATGATCTATGAATGGTATTTTTTACCAAACAACATTTACATCGAAGTTTCTTTCTGATATGTTTTTAAAAACACAATTTACCAAATACTGTTTGCATTTTGGAAATCATTTAGCATAAAGGTATTTGTATTTTTCCAAGAACATTTCCCTAAAGCTAAACCAAATTGGCCTTTTGGATTCTCTGTATTTATAGTGAAATTCTTGACAACTAGCTCTTCTCTTGGAATAGTGCCAGCATTTGTACGAAATCATATAAATATATGGCATTCTTATCGTTCTTCTTTGATTTATATGATAATTTCTTCTCACTTTTGACTTGAATCGCAAGATCCCTTAACTTCCACGTTATTTTCATAATGATCGATATCAGAGCTTTGGCTTGGGTCACTAGATTTTAGTTGGAGTTTCGTTTGTCTTATCACTGCCTAGAAACATTGCGCTTGCAATACATCTAGCGCAAGACTTAGTATTGAGAAGTTCAATAAGGGTAACTAATCTGAGTTGTGAAGCATTGAGATACATGCCCTATTAACCACCAAGGTCTAGCCAAGCGTTGGGTGGCAATGACAAATAGTCAGAAACTATGGAAGGTCCCAATAAGGTAGGTCGATGGAGAAGGTGAAAAGCATAATGCCGTTGAATCCATCGGATGAGGTGTAGATTGAAGTGGCCAAAGAGAGAGATGACGCAATGTTGTGGCAAAACTTGAGTCGGTCTATCTGATGGAGGGTTTGAATAGTCGCTTGATATGCTAAAAATGATGTTTCAATTCTGGCTAGTTGAAGGTGCGTTCATCGGAGCTCATTTAGATGGGTTGACAAATTCATTATAGGTTTGAAAAACATTAATGACGCCTTTCTTGATGAGAAACAAGGCATAATGTCAGTGGCATCTCTATGGGATTCTTTTGAGTATTTTATTGACTCACTATTAAATGCGTGCACTATAATAAGAGGTAAAATACGCCTTCTTTTTTAAGGATTGACCAAAATACCTAGAGGAGGATATAGCGAAAAGTTTGGTCATCCGAAGTAAAGACAAAAACATAAAGGGTTTAGAGGTAGCAGATGGAAGAGCTATTCCAAATTGAGGTTCGATAGTGAAAATGTCGATATCATTACCGCGATGAAGTATGGCACTATAGGAGACATTGTTTGGAAAACAAGAAAAAATGGCTTAAGGTGAAGTCTGCATGCGATGATAGTGTGGTTACTGTAGAATCAATACATGACATGTCATTTTAAAGTTGAGGTAGACTATGTACCGGCGCGATAGCCTTTATATAATCTACAACGGATCAAGGGCAAAGAACGAGAGCTTCATAGCTCTGACCGGAAGGATCCACACTTTTCTGTGATTGCGTGCATTGCATTGCATTCGCGTCTAATTTTCCATACTATTTCAGGTACACGTGTAGAGAATCTTTATCGGGGAACCAACCTTAAACATGTGACCTAGCTAGATGATTAAATAAAATGTTTTTTTTTTTTGTATCGAAGGTATCCGGGCCAGCGTCCGTATGGATCGCACGCCTCGACTAATCCTCCGAAAAGGCTAGCGCAGCATCCACCGCCACGACCCTATACTTAAATCACCGGCACCCAGTGAGGTTCGAACCCAGGACTTCTCGTGAAAAGACCAAAGCGCAAATTAACTGGGCCACCGATGGATGGGTTGATTAAATTAATGTTGTTGAGTCCTTCCTAGGTTGACACACTTAAGGATACACATAATAACTATTCTATTTTCGGAATCATTTTTTTTTTGCTAGAAATTGATAAGTTTTTATTGTCAATTCTTTTTCTATTTCTAGTTTCTAGATAAGTTTTTAAGCAAAAAAAAAATGCTTTTAATAACGACATAAAATTTCTATTCCTGAAATAAAATTTTGTTTGATAAAGGTTGAAATTTTTACTTCTAGAATATTAATAACGCAAAATCTTCTATGAAAAATTTCTACTTCATTTTTAATTTTTTTTAAATTTTATTTAAATAATTAAATTTTATTATTAGAAAATATTACATGCTATTTTAAAAAAAATTACAAATAGTTATTTATTTTTTTATTCGTTGGTGACGGTGGTTGCAGTGACCGACAGAGGATGGCAGTGGGCAATAGAGGTCGAGAGGTCGATGGTTAGCGGCAGTGGGTGGTGGTCGGTGGTTGGCAGTGACAGGCGATGGTCGGCATCAATGGCCATTGGTGGGTGGCGACGAGGAGCGATGGCGGCAAGTGGTGGTTGACGATTGCAGGTGGTGGTCAACGGCAGCCAACAGTAGTTGCAAAAGTGGGAAGTGGAGGGTAATGGTTGGCAATTGGGGGGGCTATGGGCGGTGGGGGGTTAGGGGCAAGGGGACCCCGCGGGGGTGGAGAAGGAGGGGGCGGAGCTCGGTAGCGGGCAATGGTTGGCGGCGACAACGATATATCTTTTGTGTCTCCATTCTTATGTGAAAAATATGCTTCTTTGGTAGCAATTCTATACCTAAAAATAATTTTTGAGCATAAATGATTTTTTTCTAATTTTGCTTCTGGCAAAAGAAAAGTAAAAAAAAAAATGGCTTCTTATTTTTATTCTACAATTGTATCCGGGACACTAATTTATTTTCGAAAATAATTAACTAACGTTATCAAATAGATTTCTATTCTTTTTTTGTTTTCAAAAACACAAAAAAAGGAATAAGAGAAATAAGAGTGTTACTAAATAGGTCCTGAAAAATCACCAAGGTGATAAGGATAACAAGCAATCAAGAGCCACACTTTTTCTTCTTCTTCGAGACTTCACGACTTCTTCTTAGTCTTTTTTATTGTTCTTTTTTGTTTGATTGACTTTGTTCACTTCTTTGGGGCCTTCGTGACATCATTGGTGACGAAAGCATAGAAGGTTGCCTCCTAATCCTCCATTTGTTGTCACCCTCTGGAGTCGGTAGACAGATATATATCCATCAATCTATCTAAACTCCCCATATAATCACATTGCATGCATTCTGTTAAGAATGCCAACACATACTCTTGAATTAGTTCATTAATGTTGATAGCTCATGTAATTAATATTGTAAAAAAATAATTCAAAATTAGTCCATTAATGTGGATATCTCATGCAGTTAATATTGTAATGGACTAATTCAAAATTCAAACTATTTGGAATTAGTCCATTCTTATGTAACATAAAATCTATAAATACATATGCTATCCTAGAGTTAAAGTATAAGCAAAACGCATTCTCAAATCTAGAGTCTAATTCTTATATTCTTCATGTTCTTTTCCTCCTTTATTTGTAATATCCAGCTAACTAATTTCATTCTCGGCCAAGGCTGGAATGAGTTGACTTTTCAGTTTCGTTTGTTATGCAAAAAAAAAAAGATGATTTAGAAAAGAAAAATCAAAAGCTGATTGATTATATCTCTCTAAGAAATTAGTGAATGAAAAAATGTTTTCACAATATCCAACAATATATGCTTGAACAAATTCATGGATGATAAACATGTTTTCATTCATTCATTTTTATTTTTATGAGCATTACATGCAATCTAGACTTGGTCTAGGGTCAAAACATCTTTAAGAAATTAATGAAAAATATTTTCACCTTCCGCGGATTTCGTGACCGAGATTCTATATGAGCATGTGGTAATAAGTAATGTGGTTTAGAAGCATAAGACTTGGTCCAGGGTCAGAACTATCACTATCTGCCCGAACATGAAGTTGATTTGGTGCATTTGGGTTAGGTAAGTTGAAGTATCGATTACTTTTGGTTAAAGCGAGGTTATGATACCTTTAATCCTGTCTTAAGTTAAAACCTAATCTGCATGCATCACCGTTGACATCTTAGCAACAATAAAAAACATAAGACGACCCAATTTTCTCGTAAGCATGGGCCAAACGCTCGACCGGTTTCAGACGGAGGCTGCTTGAGAGAAAAAGCCGCTTTTTGCACTATTGGTTGGCTCTATTTGGTTACGGACCAAATTAAATTACGAGGTAAAATATCGCCAATCCCTCTAGTTAAAATTATCTGTAATGTGGACATAAGTAGCGCAAATTTTTTATTCGAAGTTGCACTTTCGTTTATTTTTCTGAAACTAGCTCGATAACCCCATGCAAGAATCTAATATAAATCGAAGGTTTTTATTGTAATGGAACAAGTATACGTACAAAAATAAACCAATTCCGTCAAATAAGATGGGATCCACGTCGGATCCATATGCAACCCTCCGGTTTTAATGGTCCAAATTCAGTTTAGTACTTATGTCATGCTAACTCTAACAATTTTCTTTTCTGCAAAATGGGAAAATCAATCTAGAAAGATATTGCTCCATGCGACGAAAAGTGTTGTGATTAGGAGTTGTTCACGTCATGCAGTCGATACATATAACACCTTCTCGAGAGACTAGAGCTTGCTGTAGTTTGATATGTAAGGATTCAGCTAGTTAAGATAGTCACGTTTCTGATTTAGAGAGGGATGTTAAAAATCTGAATTTACTGTTCTTTCCATATTACCAATCTTTGGATACCACAAAAAATTGTAAAAATATGCAATCCCTCGAAGCAACTTATGAATTACAATTGAGGCTTAAACATAGAGCGATTTCAAGTTGTCCAAAATCCAATCGAGTTTGAATTGCAACCAAACTTGCTGAACACTATAAGGAGATTTGGAGGTCATGTTAACACATTTCCTACAACAGTCTCAGCTCCGGAATGAGGTGCATTTGGCAAACACCTCACAATTACAACGCCTCCAAAATTATAGCAGCTTAAAGAAGCATTTAGGAAGCTGTATCCCCCAGTTTTGAGGTGCTGCAGTTTTAAATCATATATTGCCAAACATAAGTCACAGCATTTCTATCACCGCTATATTTTAGCTACAATTTTACCAAGCAAGCTGTCAATCCCCTCTTGATGGTGCATGGGTCCCCTATATTAAGTTGATTTGGTTCATCCGGATTAAGTTAAGTTGAAATATAAATCATTTGGTTAAAGAAGAGTCAATGTTGTTGGGAAAATCCCCTATGTTGTTTTAAGGATGACAGAGACAATCAAAAGCTACTAATATGTGTATTGGTTGAGTTACTACCATATATATACAAGCCACAATGTGGATGATGTCGTAATCGATAACAGATGTGATCTTGATATTTGAGTGTTCTCTCGCAACCGGGAATGCTCTACCGATATGGAAGCATCATTGCCGATATCTAACGTGAATAAAGTTCCCAAACCAGTTAGACTGTTGCTGTCAATGTCTGGCTTCTATCAGAATTGGCATAACTGTTTTGATTTATCTCCTATACTCTTGATGTGAACTCTAACCTTTGTAATGGTTAGTTTCATCTTGATCAGCGTTCCAATCAGATCAGCAACTAAATAGCACCTTCTAGGACTCGATATTGGCACTTTCCCTTACCCATATAATTAGGATTCGAAATTATCATAAGCCTATTGATTCTGTCCACCGATGGAACTGTGTGGAATGACTTGCGTTAATCATCCAATGCTCTTTTTGGTTTCTTTAGCATAGAAAGACTTCCAAGGATCTTAACACACCAATTGGCTCCTCGTCTTCACTGGATGGCCGAGCTAGTATCCAAGGACCTTCAAGGACATTAGCATCACAACTGATTCATCGTCTTCACTAAACTCACTAGATCATCGACATTGTCATTGTCTTCCACCTCATCTGAAAAAACTACTCTGGCCAACAATTTGTTGTCTTGATAATGATCAATTGCTCGTCAATTTTTTGGTCATTCCAAGCATATTGAAGATTGTGACTCTACGAAGCTGTTTGCCTTCACAAGTGTAGTCTGCTAAGTTTAAATAAACATCTCAAATCTAGACTTGTTCATCATCACCAAGATCCATCCTAACTATTCACCTTATCTCGGTCCTTCCAAGCCATCACAAAAGTCTCCATCTTCTCGGCTTGTTCACCATTGTTCAAGGTCATTCCAGCTTGTTCACCTTTGTGGAGATCCTTCCACCTTGTAGAGAAATCGCCATAGTGAGTATTCCGTTTTGACGTTGGTAAGCGATAGAGAGCCGTTTGAGCACTGATGATGGTAGAACCAACGGCTACTTCACGGACTTGAGTAGGAAACAGTACTTAAAGTTGGATGGGTATATATACTCAATCCAAGAGAATTAGTGAGCTAGAGTGGAAACGAACAAACCTAGTCTTAGGGGGTGTGCATGGTCCGGGCCGGTCCGGTCCCGACATGGAACGAGGACCGGACCGTAGTCCCGGTCCCCAAATTTTAGGGACCAAGGACCGGACCAGGACCAAACCGGCCCAGGACCGATCCGGCCCCAATAGGACCGCTAACCCCTGCTTCGGATCGGAGACGAGTCAATCGACCAACCGAGTTGATGAGTGAACTCGAAAAGGCGAGTGAGTCAAGGAATTGGGAAGACAAGGGGGTGACTTTGGAGTCCGGTGAGGAAGAGAAAATTCAAGTCGAGACGCAACGCAAGGAAGGGAGACCGAAAGAAGAGGAGTAGAGAACTAGGGCTCAGATGCAACGCAAGGAGGTGTGTGTTGCTTTTGGGGGAGCCTGTGCGGGTCGGAGACGACGGCGAGATTAAGTCAGACGGTGGGATCGCTACGAACAGGTCCTTACCGTGAAAGATGGTGGGAAAGGAGGAGGCGAGTGGATTTGTGACTGGTGATGGCGAGAGTGAAGATTAATCAAATCTCCAGCAGTGGTGGACGGTTTCTCCGGCTCTGCAAGTGGAATGTCGACTGCTTTCATGGAAACCCTAGTCTTCCTCTTGTCTACTAAAACCTCGAACACGACCATCCTCGTGGAGTCGGACAGCCACTTATCGTTGAGGGCCTAAATCTGATGGATCTCTTCTCCTTGGATTTAGCCCATTGCAATCGGGGAAGCAGACTTGGGAGCAGATTGGGCTGCAAAAGCTCGGCGACAAAAAACAATCACTTCGGTTTCTTCCCCATGCCCTGATTATTAGAGACTTACACTTGCGTTGTTTGACGCAATAAATTTAATAAATCTGCGGAGAATCATCCCCTGACCCACCAAAAAGTAACGTTGGGCTTATGGCCTCACTTCGTGGGTGAATGGATTGTGCAGGATTCAAGAATTCGAGGACCACCTTAAGGCCCTTTTGTAATTATATATATGCACACAATTATTATTTTAGCGACGGTCCAAGCGGTCCGGTCCTCGGTCCTCGGTCCTCAGGGATGGGACCGGGGACCGGACCGCCCGGTCACCGGTCCCATTTATTGGGACCAGGGACCGGACCGTCCCCTTCAAGGATCGGACCAACCCGGCCGGTCCGGTCCGGTCCAGTTTGCACACCCCTAGTCTATAACTCGAGTCTTCTACTTTGCTTTGCTTTGCTTTTGTTTATAGCAGATGCATTACTGATTATATCTTTATGAGGTGCTACTGAGTTGTAATAATAGTAGAGTCAAGTGCATAGGTGTAAAAATAATTGTTGTGTCCTGATAGTATGATCTATCGAGTGAAAGGGACATCACTTGCTAGTTTTAACTTGCAATGCTAATTACTAGTGGATTTTAGCTTCATTGTAGTTGTTAGTTTAGAGAATAGATGTAAGTTTGCGGATAAAATCGAGCCACTATAAAGCTCAATGACTCACCTTCGTTTAAATTGTACTGTTAACGCCCAACAAATTTATTATACCTGAACTCTCTGCCTTATGAGTAGTTAGAACCAAATGAACAAGTGTCATCATTGCCATCTTAGCAAAAGGTAACGATGATAATCACGCAGGACTTAACCCAAATTCCCAAGTAGGAATGGGCCAAACGTTTGACAGGCTTAGGACAAGGACTGCTTGAGGGCAAAAGCCACTGTTATAACCCAAATTCCCAAGTAGGAATGGGCCAAACGTTTGACAGGTTTAGGACAAGGACTGCTTGAGGGCAAAAGCCACTGTTTGCACAATTGCGCACACGTTAGCGCGTATAGGTTGGCTCTATTAGGTGACGGACCAGACTATATCACGAGGTAAAATCTCACCAACCTATCTAATTAAAATTATCTTTAATGTGGACATAAGAAGCGCATATTTGACTTGAAGTTGCATTTTCATTTATTTTTCTGAAACTAGTACAATAATGCCATACAAGAATCAATTATAAAATCAGAATTTTTATCGTAACGACCAGTTACACGTAAAAAATAAATCTCAAGCATCGAAAGCAATGGGATCCACGTGGCACCCGCATGGATCCCACCACTTTTATCGGTCAAAATTCAGTTTAGTACATATATCACGCTAACGTAAGAATTTTCCTTTCTACAAAATGGCGAAACCAATCTAGAACGAAATCGTTCCATGTGACGCAGCGTGTTGTGCAATTATGAGTCGTTCGCGTCATGCAGTCGATGCATATAGCCCTTCTTGAGAGACTAGAGCTTGCTGTAGTCTGATATGTAACGATTCAGCTAGTAAAAAATAATGACATTTCTAATTTAGAGAGAAGGGGATGCTAAAAATCGGAATTTACTATTCTTTCCATATTACCAATCTTTGGATGCCAACACTTGACAAATTATGCAATCCCTCGAAACAATGGGAAAAGTGTCAAAAAAAGAAAGTCCTAAACCTATTGTATTTGTGTCGATTTAGTTTTAAACCTTTTATTGATGATAATTCAGTCTTAAACATTTTGCATTAACGTCAATTAAGTCCTAAACCTTTTACATCCGTGTCAATTAAGTCAACCTAATCAATTTTGATCGAAAAACGCTAATGTAGATATCGGTGGTTCTATGTAGCATAATAGGCGCTGAAGTGGATATGTTTTAATATTCTAAATAATAATATTTAATTGTGGCCAACAAAGGTCACTGACCGAATGCCATCAACCACAAGCAAGGGCCACGATACCCTCACTAGATTTGGCCAAGTGAGGCCACAGCACCCGTCGCCCAGTCACAGGCGAGGGCCGCCGACCCCCAATCAAAAAGAAAAAAGAAAGTGCAAGAAAAAGAAAAAAAAATCAGAAACATTTTTAAAAATACTAAAATAATATTAGAAATATTCACTTTAGCACTAGCCGTGTCTTGTAAGGCAACCAACATCCACGTCGATAATTATCAGCCAAAATTGGCTAGATTGATTCAATTAACAAAAATACAAAAGGTTCATGACTCAATTAGCAAAAATGCAAAATGTTTAAGACTAAATTGGCAACAATAAAAAGTTTAGGACTGAATTGATACTAATACAATAGATTCATGACTATTTTAACACTTTCCCCAAAATTACTTGTGAACTACATTTGATCATAAAGGGATTTCAAGTTGTCCAAACTTCAAACGCATTTAAATTGCAACCAAACTTGCTGAAAACTATGAGGAGATTTGGAGTTTATGTTAACACATTTCCTATTACTGTCTTAGTTGTGGAATGAGGTGTTTGCCAAATACACCTCACAATTGCAACGCCTCCTAAGTTATAGCCGCTTATAGTATGTGACATTCTGAATTTCAACCATTTTTCAGAATTTGAATACATAATGGATGTCTCATAGATACGCTATAAATGAATCTCACTCGAAACTAATCACTTCGAGATAACTGACCAAAAAGGAAAGGCTGTCTAGAAATATAAGTACTTGGACCAAATAGTCGATACCCATAACTCCTAAAAGCTGCCCATTAGCTCGAGGATCCATTTAAAGCCATTATCTTATGAATTTGACCATGAATTGAATTCTGAATAGGATAATCAATTTTTATGAGTGTTACAATTGCTAAATTTGGATGTTGCCTCGAAAAGCTCAAAAATTGATAGTTTGGTCCCAGAGTGCCAGGTGTTATTCTATGGCTAGGAAGTGGTAGTAATTGTGGTGAGATTAGAAAATTTTTTTGATTTTGTTTCGAGTCATTTTCTGGACGCGGTTGAGCCACAATAGCACCAATTGAGCCTCAACCAGTCCCAATCTGGACAAACTTTGAGGATTGACCATTCAAGCTTGCTAGGTATGTTTTGATCATCTTTGACCACATTTGATCGAGTTTGACCAGCTTTGACCAAGCTTTATGTCACCATCGTGAATAGTACTTAGATATTATTTTATTTTATTGATTTTTCTTTGATAAGAGTTACTTTTTCTTCTCTCTCCCCTCATTTTGCATCACTCTCTCTCTCTCTCTCTCTCTCTCTCTCTCTCTCTCTCTCTCTCTCTCTCTCTCTCTCTCTCTCTCTCTAGATTCTGACGCTAAATTCAACTAGCTATCGAAGGAAATTTGACTGTTGGAATTTCATGATTTTCAAATATGTCGTAGTTCGACCTCAAATGAGTAAAATCCAACTTGAATCACTTTGATCGGAGTTCGTTTGGGCTTTTATTTCTGCGTTTCTATTTTAGTCATCGGACTCGTCTTAAGCTGCTAGATTTTTAACTATACATGTCGTTGATATATATTGACTCTGGCAGCCCCTAGGACTCATTTCTAGGTCCAAATATTGGTTCTTAGCATGTTTGTCTTGGTTCAACTATGGGTGTCAAACCTAAGGCGATACCAGTACGCTGGTTGAGGTCAGACCTAAGGCAGTACCATTACACGGGTCCAGTTGGCTATGAAGCCAAGGCAATGAAAATGATCATGGCATGCATGTGCATCTAAATCCGTTGCCTAAGTTTGAAACTTATTTTATTTGCATGCCTGGCTATTATGCGGCAAGCTGTTCTTTGGCTGTTGCCTTTGGTATTTTAATTGATTATGTTATGAACATCTAGGATTACCTACTAGAGTTGAGTCTGAGGGTATTTAATATCCTAAGTGAGATTAGGGGTGAGTTTACTAATATTAATTCTTATGGTGGCTAGTTTTTCCCGTTTTTAAACCCCCAAGCTTCAAAATGAACGCGATACATGTGAGGCAGGATATCCTGTGCGATATTGATGTTGAGAGGCGAAAGTACCCTGATCCACAAGGTAGAGGTGGTGTGTTTGTTAGACTAAAGAGCACGATTTTGTAGACATTAGAATACCGCAGTAGCAGCCCCATATCTATATTGCGTGGATGTATGAGAGTAGCGATATGCTTCACAATCCGTTTCAAGGATCCGAGGTTCTGACAGAGCATTTAGTCTCATGGGACCCAGCTTAGGGAGATACAGACTGAGAGTAAAGTGTCTGAGGAGGAGGAAGAGGAGTCAGATAGACGTTCTAAAGGCAGTGCCTCGATGGATCTCGAGAGTTCTCTTGACATCAGCCAAGCGATCGTCCCTCATACCCCTAGGGAGTCTGACCCAGAGGAGCTCGCATCGCCTGAGTGGAGTGGAACCATGGATGGAGGCATTGAAAATAATGAGTGAGCCTAAGAGGAAGTAGGCTATTGTAGATAACAATGTGAATAGGCATGAGCAGAGTATAACCAGAGCATCTTGCCGACCTTATCCCTTTTTGTCAAAGGTCGAGCAATGGAACGTCAGGAAGGGGCAGAGATTTTGAATTATAAGTAATCACCGTCCTAACTATTGCTTGAAAGTTTGAAAGGTAGAAGAGAATAGAAAATGTTGAGCTGTAACTGACCTATGTTCTCTGTTTATGAATATAAGATGTAAAATAAGAGTTTGGGGTTACTGATCATCTCTATTTCTACTATCCATTTTCTCTGCATGTCTGTATGGGGAGTTTCATTTTCGTCGCTATAAGTTATCTAAAATCGTTTGGTTTTCCAGGTGAGTCACGCAACACCCCTAATAACCTATACGATCAATTGACTAAACACAACAACGGCCCAAGACTTGCGTCGTTAACCAAACAATCTCAGATAACCTATAGCAACGGAAACGAAACTCCCCATACAGACATGTAGAGAAAAGGGATAGAAGAAAGAGAGACGATCGGTAACCCCAAACTCTTATTTCACATCTTATATTCATAAATAGAGAACAGAGATTAGTTACAGCTCGAAATTTTCTATTCTCTTCTACCTTTCAAACCTTCAAGTCACAGTCAGGATGACGATTACTTACAATTCAAAATCTCTACCCCTTCTTGACATTCCATTGCTTGACCTTTGACAAAAAGGGACGAGGTCGGCAAGATGCTCTGGTTGTGCTCTGCTCACACCTATTCATATTGTTATCTACAATAGCCTACTTCCTCTCAAGCTCACTCACCACCGTCACTGCCTCCATCCGTGGTTCCGCTCCACTCAGGCGATGTGGGCTCCTCTGGGTCAAACTCCCTAGGGGTACGAGGGACGATCGCCTGGCTAATCTCAAGAGAACTCTCGAGATCCATCGGGGCACTGCCTTTAGAACGTCTATCTAACTCCTCTTCCTCCTCCTCAGACACCTCAGTCTTAGTTTGCACCTCTCTAACTGGGTCCCACAGTACTAGATATTCTGTCGAAACCTCATATCCTTGAAGCGGATTGTGAAGCATATCGCTATTCTCATACATCCATGCAATATAGATATAGGGCTGTTACTACGGTATTCCAACGTTTACCCAAATCGTGCTCTTCAGCCTAACAAACACATCACCTCTACCTTGAGGGTTAGGGTACTTTCGCCTCTCAACATCAATATCACACGAAATACCCTGCCTCATAGGTATTGCGTTCATTTTGGAGATTAGGAGTCTGAAAACGAGAAAAACTAACCACCATGAGAATTAATCTCAATAAGCCCACCCCTAATCTCGCTCAGGATATTAAATACCCTCGCACTCAACTCTAGTAGGTAATCCTAGATATACATAACCCAAGCAATCAAAATACCAAAGGCAACAGCCAAAGAATAGCTTGTCATATAATAGCCAGACATGCAAATAAAATAAGTTTCAAACTCAGGCAACAGATTAGATGCACATGCATTCCATGATCATTTTCATTGCCTTGGCTTCATAGCCAATTGAACCCACGTAATAGTACCGCCTCGGGTCCGACCTCAACCCACGTAGTAGTATCGCCTCAAGTTAGGTCCGATATCACAACCCGCGTAGTAGTACCGCCTCAGGTTTGACACCCGTGCTGCAACCTACGTAATGGAACCACCTGAGATTGGTATCCTTATCTCTCCAGCTACCCTGTGTTTTATGCGTAACGGGCACAAATTACCCTTATCCCTCCAATTCTCCGCGTAATGGTACCGCCTCAGGGCCGCACCCCTCAATGCAATGCTCAACAAGTCATAATTCAATACATATGCCAGCATGCACAATCAAGTGCTTTCAAATAATTAAACTGGCATACTCTGCCGGAATTAGTAATGCAGATATTATCAGACAAAGTTCACAAATTTGCAACTCATGCAATTTATAAACATAAACTCAATCATATCAAGCTCTCGCCCCCAAATTAATCCTCTAAGCCATTCACTTTGGCTATCACTCTCAAACTAGCCTGAATTGCCAATTTTTCACCCCTTTTTTTAATAAAAATAATAAGTGAGGTCCACGACACCTCAATAGTTGACTCTAGGCTCACAAGGACAGCCCTCTAGCATCGTCATGGACACATGAATAGCCCTCATTTATTCTCAAATAGTGCACCTAGACAATGGTTCAAACTCGGTTTCGCTCAAAATGTCCCCAATTCTCATTTTTTGGCACTTAGGTCACCATAAACCGTCACATCATCCTATGGACAACTTAAAATAGAATATGGACAGCCTCAAATCAAGCATGAATAGCAGCCACAACGACTCAACGCACTTGGCTCACTTAAATAACATCAATTTTCCATAACCGATCTACCCCGAATCGCGTTCTAGAGCTAATCTAAGGATCATTCAACATCCTACTTGACATTTAGGGGATATGCTCACCTAGTTGAAGCCGAAAATTCGATGAAAGCAAGCTGAATAACGCACAACAGCCAACGGAAGCAAGAGTCCAGCGTCGGATCATGGTATTTTAAAAGAGGACTGAAACTTATAGAGGCTGAACCAAGATCAAAACATGCTAATAATCAATATTTGGACCTAAAATGAGTCATAGAGGCTGCCGGAGTCAATATATATCAACGAAAGGTATAGTTAAAAATCTGGCAGCCTAAGACAAGTCCGATGACTGAAACAGAAATGCAGAAACGAAAGCTCAAACGACCTCCGATCAAAGTGATTCAAGTTGGGTTTTATTCTCTTGAGGTCAAACTATGAGATATTCGAAAATCATGAAATTCCAACGATCGAATTTCCTTCGGTGGCCGGTTGAAGTTGGCGGCAGAATCTGTAGCCAAGAGAGAGAGTGAGAGGAGAGAGAGTGGCTGATGCAAAGTGAGGGGGAGAGAGAAGAAAAAGCAACTCTTATCAAAACAAAAAAAACCAATAAGATAATATAATATCTAAGTACTATTCATGATGGTGACATAAAGCCTGGTCAAAGCTGGTCAAACTCGATCAAACATGGTCAAAGATGGTCAAAACTTGGCCAGAAAGATTGACCAGTCAATCCTCAAATTTTGTGCCAAATTAGGACTGGGTTAGGCTTAATCAGTGCTATTTTGGCTCAATCGTATCCGAAAAACGACTCGAAACGAAATTAGAAAAATTTTCTAATCTCACCACAATTACCACCACTTCCTTGCCACGGAACACTACTTGGCACTCCAAAATCAAACTTTCAATTTCTGAGCTTTTCAAGGCAACATCCAAATTTAGCAATTGCAACACTCATAAAAGCCAATTATCCTATTCGAAATTCAATTCGTGGTCAAATTCATAAGATAACGGCTTTAAATGGATCCTCGAACTAACAAGCAGCTTTTAGGGGTTACGCGTATCAATCATTTAATCTATGTACTTATATTCCTAGGTAGCGTTTCCCTTTTGGTCAGTTATCTCGAAGTAATCAATTTCGAGTGAGATTCATTTATAGCATATTTATGAGACATCCATTCTGCATTCAATTCAGAATGTCACATAGTAGCATTTAGTAAACTGTCTCTAGGGTTGGGCATGGAATTGGATTGGCGGGGAATCGGTCCAATTTCAAGTTCTAAGCCATGTGGGATAGATTCCGAGTTTCAAAAATTGGAAAACCGGTTTAGACGGATAAATTTTATGTTTCATATAGGTGAAACCTAAAACTTGAAACCTGAAACAAATTTTTGTGTTCTTATTAGTATCTGTTTTTACGTGTTCTTATGATATTATACAGCCTGATAATAAGTGTGTAATCTGAAGCCATTAATCTGAACTTTCATTTTTGGCAATATTTATAACTAAGATTTTTACTTAGTTAACATTTCATATTTATTAGTGTATATAAATATTATTTGATGTCAATAAATTGCAACATCAAATAATAGTCATTAAAAATGATGATTTAGTACAATCATTGAACTAAGAATACAAGTAAAATCTACATAAACTCTAGAACTTGTGACAATATAAGTTCCAAGTTTAAAAGTTTTCAAGGTAGATTCCAAATTTTAAAAAAAGAGGAATCTATCGCGCACGATAGGTTACAAGTTATAAAACCAAGAACCATTCATCCCTAGTTGTCTCACTTGAGAGTCCGTTTGTTTAATGATTTTAAAAACTATTTTCCTAAAATCCATTGCTCACAAAAATTAGTGAAAAAATATTATTTTCATGTCCACAGAAATATTTAGACATAAATTATGGTCAATAATAAAAAATTTAAGCAATACAAGTAATTATTTTTGGTATTTGTTGTGAAACATCGGTAATCTAAAATGCTTCAGTTTTAAATCGTGTATTACGAAGCATAGGTCACGATATTGCGTAGCACCAGTACATTTAACTACAGAGGATTTACAGCATGCTCCAAACGAAATCTCGTTTGCAAGTTCACATCTGAAGCTGATTTTCTTACAAGCACGGAGGTTGCCAACTGATTTAGGAGAATTCAATGCATCCATGAGCAGAACCTGTATGGCCAATGGGTTCGCGGTTGTAATGGAACGTTACTGCAGCGTGCTACGAGTAGCATCTTGCAGCCTGCCCTTCCTTATGTTGAACACATGAACAAGCACACTCAAAAACGGGGAGAGAACAAAATTCCACTCTCCAGAATTCAAATCAGGTTTATTGCTCTCTTCGAATACATCTCTAGCGCGATTTGTTTATTTTAGTATTGCTAAAGAATCCGAAAATCAACGTACCTGGGCTATTTTCAATGCATTACCATAACTTGATCCCACTGGACCTCTTCAGAAAAGTATGACCTGATTTTATGCAACGGCACTTTGGAATACGCTACCATATACGAATCAAGTCAGCAAAGGGGTGACAAGGAGACGTTAGCTCAACGACATAAGCATTTCTGCTCCACCAACAACTTCACGTATACATAGAAAACTCAGACATGGGAATTGGGATATGAAGACAGGCATGTTCATACAATCATAGTGCCTCAAGTCTCATCCAGCAGCAGCAGAAAAGGGTGATTTTCCAAGTAAGGTTCTACAAAATTAAGGGCTCCCTAGACTATAAACAGTCTGACAATTGAACCATTATCCAAAAACGAGTTACCAATTGGAAGAAGATAGGTGATAGTCATTGTCTACAAAGTGATAGCATAGCACAGAGCTTATAACTTCAGCACAGTCTAAGAACCCCCATAATCCAAAGGGCATCCACTGGTTACACCAGGAACACATCCTGCTTTCCCTAGTTGCCTGTTCCAAGAACATTACTGTAAATACCCTGTTGAACCAGAAATGAAATCAGAAAGGACACCCACATGCAGGTATATGCAACTGAGGATCGCAGACTAGTTATTCACAAGCAATGTGGCAAAACCCATAGTAAACCATCCAAGAGTCCCCACGTCATAATTTTTTTTATGATAGAATTAACCAACAGCACATGAAAACTCAAAGGCCGTATTATAGTAGAAGGTTGGATTACAGGAGAGACGGTTGCTATGGATAACATATCTAGCTAGCATCCAAATTCCAATGAATTCTCACAGTAGGCCATGCAAGCCAAATTCCAATCAGTTCAAGAACTATGCCTGCTACGCACAAGGTACATTGTTCCACTAGTGGTTTCTTACAAACTTCATCACAGGAAGAGTGGGTTAGTACTCTCACTTAGGACAACCTTAAGAACGAAGGAAAGAGTACTGAAAATGTGCATGAATTACTGCCCCTAGACATAAAAAATTTGGTCATCTTTTTCATCTACACGGATGAAAAGGATGAGCAAAGTGGGCTAGCCAAACCATGGAAGTCGCCTCCTGTAAGAGAGATAGTCTATATGTTCATACAGTCGCAACTTCGCAAATAGAGGCACAGAAGGCTTTTGAAGACAAAAGGTCTCTGTCTTCTATCAATAAATTGAGAGACCTATATGTTTGAAAACTAAATAATTTTAAATGCCGGAAAGTTGTTTAAAGATGCAATCTTTGATAGTCATTGCAAAATCTCTATTATAGACGAACTCTTTGGGGTTTGAGGTTGTTTAAAGATGCAATCTTTGATAGTCATTGCAAAATCTCTATTGTAGATGAACTCTTTGGGGTTTGAACTTATTTTCTGTGTATCCCACCCCACCCACCAACCTCTTCCCCCCCGCCCGCGAAAAAGAAAAAACAAAAACAAAAACAAAAAACAATTATCCGAGGCGCCCCGTATTCCTCCCATATTCAGAAACTTCATTTCATTCAAGAATGAACCACCTATGTGCACCTAAATTATAATAGATGATATAGCCTACAGAATAGTAAAAGTCATATTTCGTTATTGGCAAAAAGCAAAACTGCAAGTTAAGAAGCAAAAGTACCTACCAAAGCAAAACTAATGATTAGCATCAGGAGCTTGAGCATTGGCATTAAAACTGTCGAAGCCTCCGCTAGTTGGTCCTGCTGGATTCGTTTGATAGGCAGGAGGTGCAACCATTGAGGGAGCACTACCAGAAGAGGCTAGATTTGGTGCACTTCCAGGAACTGTAGGAGGGACATTCAATGTAGGAGGCCTTGGCATGCCATTCATCTGAGGCATAGAGGGACCACCAGGTTGTGGCGCCATTGGTGTCATCCCTGGAGGAGGAATGTAGCCTGCCAAAAATGTTAGAACCAGACAAGATTAGGTCCATGTTTCTACTCTGATAAACATCTTAAAATAGAAGAGTTAATATTTGTGGAAATAAAAGACATCAGTAGAAGGCGGCAGGCTGTCTCAACAACTAGATGATACAAGCTTACCAGAATTGTCAAACAAATGATGAGAACATACATGGAACATACCGCTCACTTGTGAAAAGATTTACCGCATCCAAAAATATAACTCAAAGCATTATGAATATCGTGTGATGTTATTGCATGGAAGGGAAAGGAACAGGAGTAAAGCAAATCATAACTCAAGCTCATAAAAGAAACATGGCACCGTATGAAATACATGAAGTTTGTGCCTAGAATAAGGACTAGTTAAGTATGACAGAATGTCTTTTCCCACCCAATAATGATTATGCTTTGACAATTGTCACCGTTAGAGACAATTCAGAGCGAATTAACTCATGTGTAATTGTCCCTGCCTTTCAGAAGTATCCCTTTACATGTTTGAATTCAAAGAAATAACAAAAAGAAAAAACACAAGAAGTCAACATCATGCATCCATCTATTGCATTACACAGTATGCAGCATTTATCCTACCACACCTTCTACACCCTATCTTACCCATGTTAACAAGACCACTTCCACGAGGAATATACTCATCTCATAGTAACATCCACACTGTCAATGTCCAATCGAACTAACTTTAAAAGAGCTTTACTCTCTTTATTTTTCCAAGTGTGATCATAAAAATGACGAAATACAAAAGGAACAAAACAAAATTTCAGTCCCCAAGAAGGTATATGTTTTATTTGGAAGATCTTATGCGAAGATAATGCATCCTAGGGGACGATACTAATAATTTCGTCAAACGCTGTGTCATTCAAAATGGATGAATACCACATTATCTGCCAACCTATGTTCAGACAAAGTGTCTGTAAAAGACAGCATTCTTACACCATCCACAAAATGAGATGATGAAGCATAGACACTGAGTGGATAGGCATTCTTTCGACACAACTTCGCTTGGGAATGGCTGTAAAGGTTTGATAAGGAGAAAGACAGTTTGTGAAGAAATGTCTAATTCCGAAAATGGTTTTGAAAGATGTCTACCGAATAATAATATCTAATTGAGGAGCACACAAATTTGGCTTTCCAAGCAAATAAAGCAGGGGTGGAATAACTTCAGTAGCCAAGATACTTTTACTTGTAGGCAATGGTAGTAAACTTTGTCACGAGATGAAAGATGGTGTGGAGATAATGTCTTTAAAAATATATTTCCCAATTGGTTTGCATTAACAAGGATCACAACAATTCAGATGGGTGACCATTTGCAGAGAAATAATAGACAAATGGGGTGGAAGGTGAAATTTTTATGTAGGGTTCAAGATAAGGAGCTCAATGTTTTCTCAACTTTTTTGAGCTGCTATCTTAGATGGTGCTAGGTGCAGGAGAGGACGATATTCTATGGTGAAATTTTTTTGTGGATGTAGAAATTGATCTATCCACTCCTACTACTCTAATTTCATCTCTGGTCAACTGCAAATGCAACAGGATATGGTCTCCACTGGGGAAAGTAAAGGTTGTTTTTTTTCCCCCTCATAGGAAGCAGCTCAGAGACATAATCTCAATTTGGATAGTCTTCAAAGAAAGAAAAACATTGCCAATAGATGTTTCAAGGCAAGAATGAAGAAGAGAGTGAGAATCACTTATTGCCACGTTGTCACTGGACTAGATAGGTTGGCAATATGAATTTTGCAGTTTCAGGAGCAGAGTGAGTTACATTAGGCACAGTCCAACAAGAATGTTGGGCTTGGGCTTGGAAGGCCATTAAATTCTCTGTTGGAAAGAATAAAGTTACTCAGATACTTCCGCTTCATATTTCAGCCCATTCCAAGGAAACAATAGGCATGCCATAGGTGGCTTTATGATTCTTGGAGGCTTTCTTTGTAACTGTTGTATCTTTGAAGTTTTTGTATCAGAGTTTTGTGTTCTTGTCTGATCTGAGAGTGTTGTTACTTGTCTGTGTTGTATAGCTATACCAACTGTTTATGTAATTTGCTCATGTATTTGATGATGGAGGACTATCACAACAACCTTTGAAGACTTACAGAAGGCCAATGAAGATTAGCTTTAGATGAAAATCTGCTTAATTTGCCTTATTAGACTAACAATATTTATTAAGTGTTTGGAATCGTGAGTCTTTTTGGACATTAGCTTTACCTTTAATTTGAAATGGAACTTTATGTTTCGTAGTTTCTAGGATATTACGTATCCTTTCTATTTGAAAAGGATCATTTTGGTTCCCAGTTTTTAAGATATGAGATTTTCTTAGGTTGCTTATTTAAGAGTCTCCCATTTAGAATAGGGTCTAGTGGAGTATATTAAGATGGTCTTCCTTTGGCTTATGATGTATCTATTTGATTAGTGAATACAATATCAGCATTTCTTTCCACGGAGTTGTGCAGTGCTATTCTCCCCTAGGTGTGATTTTTAGGCACTTAGGAAGCAAAGCCTACAAAACTGCCTTCTCTCCTAACCTTTCTTACATCATCTCCCCAACTCTTATCAACTTCTCTATCATTCACTTATCAGCCAATTTAAACCCCACATTACTGTTCACTTTTGCTGTTCACAGCCTTAGAACTGTACTTTCAGTTCTGATTCAACCGATTAGATTGTAGGCTTGCTAGTTTGTTGGGGTTGTACACATATTCCACTTGTATTTGGTCACAATTAGTAATGCAAAGCTCACTGACGAATTATCAATGACAAAAAAAAAGAAAAAAAAAGAAACAATAGGCATTTCAAAAAGTAGTTCCCCTTGGGATTCTTTTAAGGGTAATTAATTATACACCCCTCGCATTTGGTATTGTAAGAAACTTCAATTTTAATATTTTTCTTTTGTTGGAAATGTTCAAAACAATTTTATAGGCATAACTTTTAGCTTCCCCTGTGAAGCTATTCTGCATAGGGACAATACCCCACAGCACCTTCTTAATGGAACTTTCTTCATCATTCAGAGAAAATGCAAGTAACATCCAGATATCAGCTCTATATATACACAAGTAAACTCTCATTGCTCACTATTGGTATAAATATCACCCTATGGTTTAGCTAAAAACTCTGCAACAAACTCCTGCCGTAAATTTTCCACCAATAAAATTCAATCCCTTAACAAAGCCCAGATACAAAAATGGACAATCGTGGCCCCTAGTCAATCAACAGAGCAGAACACATCAAAGCAACTTGCTCAAAGCATGAATCAGAATTCATGTATTAGCCAGTCTGGAAATCAACATGATACCTGGAGCACCAGGGGGCGGCCTTGGCAAGACAGGTGGCCTGAATCCAGGGGGCAACTGCATATTTGGTCCCATGGGCATTACAGGTGTTGGCAATACAGGTAATCGAGGCCTCTGACCCATAAGATGTTGATTATAAGCAGCACCAACTTGTTGGAAAGCTGCTGCTTGCCCCAAATGTTCCTTAATCCTTTGGTCAATCAAACTCTGTGTTTGCTGCTCCTCAAATTGCTGATAGTAGAGACGCACATTTGCCTAAAACCAGTCACAGGGTCAAGTTCAAACCCGTAATTGAGAACAAGGCTTCTTCGAAACCAAAGATAAATGAGGCAAAGTGGTGAAAACTTGGAGCTCATTTGAAACAATACAACCAAGAAAAGAAAGAAAGGAGTGCAAAGCAGGCGCAGGTAAGATATAGTACCTTGTGCTTGTACCCTGCATTGTGCTGCTTTCTGACTGACGGCTGAAGTATTAAAAAACATAATTAGAGACAAAAATCTTTAGGCACTCTGAAGCTTTAGAGAATCAAAAAACTAGGGCATGCGAATCATAACTATCGTTTACCAAGAGAGTTAGTAAATATAAACCATACATGTAGTTATCTTAAGCAAAATGAGCCCAATCTAATGAATTCAAGCTCAAAAGATAGTCACTACATAGAGCCAACAACTATAAGGTCCCTGAGCAACTTGCAGAAGCAACCAGCATTCTAGCATATCATTTGAAACCCCTTTCTTTGTTTTCCCCAAGTGCTTAACACTTTCGAATTCATAATCGAATCGAGATAGCAAAATTAGATGCAGCACAATGCCAACAGGATTAAGAAGTTGATTGACGTCGCGAAAAAGGGAAAGGAAAGACCCCACCATGAGCACCATTCATCAATCGTAAAGAGCTGAAGATTTACTAACGAAGAGAGAGTGAAAATTGACGAAGCAAGCAGGCTTACAGAGTCGTGGGTCAAGTAAGTATCGCAATAGTCACAGTAATACCTGCCAATCATCGCCAAAAAAAAAAAAAGGACAACAGTCAGCAGAAACCAAGCAGAGTGACATCGGAGACAAGAAGGCGTGAACGAATCGGACGCGACGAACGTACCGCGGCATGATGGATTCGAGCTCGGCGGAGGAGCGAGGACGAATGCGAAAGAGGAAAACCCCTAGGAGAGAGATGGCGAATGGAGGACTTCTTCAGCTCGAGAGCGAGAGAGGGAGAGAGAGAGAGGTCGCTTGGGGGTCGAGGGCCGACTGAGAGAGGTTCTACTTCCCTCGAGGGTCGCGGATTGGCGGAAAGAGGTTGCTCAATGAGGGAGATTACTCGTCCAGACGGCGGCCGAGGGAACTTGCTCGGAGATGGCGACGGCGACGGGCGGACGGACGGCGAGAGGGGTGCCGGCACGGTCGCCGCTGCGTGGGACTTGACAGAGTTAAGCCGCGAGCTGAGACGGTGGCTTGGGTTTGGGAGATTTTGAGTTAATGGGTCGGATAGGGTAAGGATTCTGATTCTAAAAATTGATTTCGATTAAAATGATTTTTTCTGATTCTGTTCATGAAAGAGTTTTGGAGAATCAAAAACGCGTTTGATAACCGCACAAAATTTATATTTTGAAAAACTGTTTCTCTTTCTAATTTTTTTAATTTAAGTCAAATAACTATGTAGTTATTTTGTAAAATTTCATCCTAAATGAAGGCTATTTCTAATGCACACTAAAATAATTTAAAATACATTTATTTTTTTAGCAAGTCATAAATGAAACACAAATTTTAATACATGATGTCTGAAGTTCAATTGAACTCTCAATTTATGAAAATGAGGTCAAACTAGCCTAATCTAAGCTTTTTCTATTTTTAGGAAATTTCTAAATTTCTTTGTGATTTTTTAAAAATTTCTAATTCTTTTTAAAAAAAATATTTTTATTTTTATTATATTGAGAGGAAAGTGATGAGAAAAATGAAAGGGAAAAGTGAAAGATGTGTGATTTCATTCTGTTTTGTGATTGTCAAAAATGATTCTTTTTTCAAAACCAACTTTTTTTTTGTTTTGGATTTTACTCTAAAACTGATTCTGATTCTCTTAAACTGATTCTGGGAACAGAATCAGAATCAGAATTATTTGAGTTATCAAACATGATTCTCATTATTTACTGTTCTAGGGAACAGAATCAGAAAATGAGAATGGTTATCATACGCAACCCTAGTGGTCGAATAACCTAAATTTGGAGAATTATTTCTTACATTTTACCGGGATTAATTCCCATTTACCTTTGTCCAAAAAAAAATCCATTTACCCAGCTAATTTTCGCGTTACAAAAAAAAAATAACCCAGTACATGTACCACATCTACCCCAGCTAATATTCCAATCACAAAAATCTCAAATTAATATACCTCGACAAATTTACCAAGATGTTGGTAAACACTTGGAGAAAAAATTAAGGATTTTAATAGATTTTCGGAATGTATGGGAGCCTTGAGGCAAAATTAGCGAACTTTCCAATATCAATTCATTTTCTTCAAACTCAACTTCCCAAAATGAGACTTTTTTTTGTGTCAAAAAACTGATAAGAATAATTAATGTTGAATTTCCGCATCAAATTCGTGTCGCACATCAACCATTTGAATTGTTTGTCACGTGTATTCCTACGCTAGTAATTTAAATGATATTGGACATAAGGTAATGGATGGTAGATTTGTCACTAATATATCAATCAAAGATTTTCAATGACATGAAAATTAATTTGAGGTAAATATGACAATTGTGAATTAGCTTGGAATTTTTGATGATACGAATCTGGTTTTATTACAACAACCTGTGAGATGCCCCTTTTATTTATTTATTTTTTCCTTTCGCATTTCCTCATCAGGTTGGATTAGCTAACACATGCAACACTATAAATTATAGGGTCTCCAACACTCATGCAATTTTGGTATCAACGTTCTTCATTTATGGGCTGTTTTTTTTAATCATTAATACATACTTTTCGATCATGATTCTATTTAGATTAGGATTCCATTTTCATATGAATTGAACTAAAAAAAAATTCTTTCGAGTGTTACGATGAAATGAAATTTATGAAGATTAATTTATTTTGCTATCCCAAAATTTTATAACCATGAGATTGTTTCAAATTTAGAATTATACTTTAAAGTCACTGATATGTTAATTCTAGCTATATTTGCTATCACTGTTGATAATATGTACACATATCCACATAAAGAGTCGTGAGACAACAATGAGCAAAACCATGATCTCGTTACCTTGTTTTGTTTGGGTATTGTTTTTGGAGTTGTTATTGTACGGTCCATCACTGCAAAAAGCCAAATTCTACCACCAATGCAATAAATTTGAAAGGAATATACTTAAGTGACAATTTTTATCTACCGTGAGATTGACAATATCTTGTGAGTCATAAGAAATAATTAAAAAGTATTGTGGGATCTATCCTTCCACAATATGCTGATATACTAGCAAAGTTCAATTTAGAAATCCCAAACAAATGACTAAATTGTTGATATCTTATTATGGTCAATCTTGGTTAATATATATTGATGTTTTCCTTTAATATAACCACTTTTTTTCCAAAAGAATATAAACATTTTGACGAGACTTTTTTTATTCTTAATATAGGACAAAGGGCTTTTACTATGTTTTTCAATGACGGACATATTTAAAAAAAAGGCGAGAAATTCCAAATAAGAGCTGGGAATGCTCTTATTTTATCAAATAAAAGTCTGAAATAAATATTATTTTAAATAAGGGCAAGAATCTAAAATGGATTTTATTTCAGATGAAAACTTGAAGTGGTAATATGAGCCTCAAAAAAATGGCACGACTTTCGGGCTGGTTAAGGACATTTTTATTTTTTTTCCTTTTTTCTTTTTTTTTTCTTTTTCATTTGTGGCCTAGCCACCTGCGATATCAAGAGGGGCTAGGTGAGTGGGTCACCCTTGCCAACCAATCCGATGTGGCTCACCCTTGTCACAGTTAACCTTTGCCTTGGGAGAGTTTATTGTCGAAAACTACAAGCAAGGGTCTAGGTGATGCAACCCTTGCCAACCATAGGAAAGAACAAAAAAAAAATTAAAGAAATTAAAAAAAAAATTAAGAGTTAAAATTGTCCTTGAAAGAAAATTCCATTTCAAACTCTTATTTGAGACTAATATGGCTCTTTAGGCCCTTATATACAATATTATCCACTTCAAGCTCTTATTTGAAAAAATAACTTGAATCTCTCATTTGAAATTTTCCCAAGAAAATGTTGCTACTATTGCATCAGTGAGATATCTTATTTACATTTGCTCTAGAAAAAGGTTAAGTATTTTTTTCCTCTGTCTAAATATGGATGTATTGCTTTGGATAGAGCATTCATATATAATGAATTTTTTTAGCCCACCATAGTATTTATAAGATCCTTGTGCATTTTTTAGGGAAAATCATTTCACAATTGCATGATTACGAACATTTACAATGCAACTTCTTTTTTTGCAAATTATAGATTTTTAGTCCGAGATAACCTTAATTGAGGAATAAATTTTAAATTTATCCATTTTAATGCTTTTATATTCATTATCATTTTTTGATTTTTTAACTTATAGCATAATTTGTAACAATTTAGATATATTCAATTGTTCAACTAAGTTTGTGTAAGTTCTTGGTCTCGGCAAAATTTATCAGAAGAAATTTGGCAATCAATATTCAACTAAGTTATTGCTTGAGCTGGGCTTCCTGTGGGCCTGAGGCCTCCTCTTTCTGGGAAATCAGGGCTAAACCTCAGCTCCAGTATCTTGATCTGACAAGTATTGACTTAGCCCAGGATGGAAAGAAACATATTAGGGTTAGGAATATTCTCATTTCAAGGGCACTTATCGTATCCAATACGAGAAAAATAGTGTATTGAAAACTGTAAAATTTATGTAGGCATTAATTCGCATAAAGGAGAATCCAAATGGTGGTATCAATTTTAGAGAAATTATGAAATAATGAAATAAAATAGAGAAATTTTTTTTAAGGTCCTACGCTAACATTATTCTAAATGCATTAACTTTTTGTGTCGCTTTAATATGTAAAATCATTCTTTTGTGGCAAATGTTCTAGATCGCTAGGGAAAGTTGTCGCCCTCGGGGGAGGGGGGGTGGTCTATCTACGTGCTTAATGCAATGTTTTGCAAAGAGTTATATTTTCAGAGACATACATTAAGATGCTATTGACACCAAAAAATTGCCCCACGTCCTTGACCGTCGGCTCAGACTGGAAAAGACCGAGCAAAGCATGGTTGAATTAAAATTCCCAAAGTGCTGTTTAATGCAGTGTTTTGCAAAGAGTTATATTTTCAATTCTCATCACTACTCAGGACTGATGGAAAGCTAAAAATAGCAAAGACGATTATAATAGCGAGATCGCCAGTTGATTTTTTTTTTTTGATCGCCAAATGATTTGAGACCTGAAAAAAAATATGAATTATGATACTCACAGCATAAATGAATTTGTTCTCTGGAAACTCTCTCTTTGTAACTCTTCCTGAAATCCTCTCTATCATCCGTACAATCATAGATGTAAAAACAAATACCAACTAATAGTAACACATGCAAAAAAAAAAAATTGTTAGATTAGTCCAAATGCACTCACATGAAAAGGAAAAAGGCACGAGTAGGACACTGCAGCTTGGAAGGACTAGAGCTACTGCTCGTGCTCCCTTTTTCGTCTTACTACTCTTTCCATTCTTTCGTGGCTTCAATCTCCACGACTATTGTAAAATTAACGTGAAACAATAAAATTTTACAAATTAAATCAATGTGAAAAGACCCAAAAAATGATGAGGAACAATAAAGGATATCAAAGATTAAGTGGTTTGATCCGAATATCGGTACTTACATTTATGAAAAGAGCTAGCAATACTAATTCATTATAATTAGTTAATCGAAATTACAATTGCTCAATAAGCTCGTATTTTTCGCACCTACATTATACCCAAACCTGAGATGTTTATAAAAAAAAAACAACAACATAACTAGATATAACACAAACTCATGCAGAACAAATGTCACTTGAGTCCGAAGCTCTTCGCGCGACCGAATAACTAACTTCTCTATAGTTTCTCGCACGGCGGCTCCGATCCTTCTATTTGTACAATAACCGCAGGCTCTCAAAGTAAAAGCCAAAACCTAGACTTTTATTCTATTTCTTTTTACCTGGTCTTGGGCTCACACGCTTTCTTCCAAACTCGAAAAGCAATCTGACCTGCATATCAATATGATATCTATCTAGAGCATAGCATATATGGGCCCCCTTCTTTTGTACGATCAAACAAAAGAACCCATTCGCCGTAGAGTTCTCTTCTTTGTCTTCTTGGATTAACCCAAAAATAAAATACTAAAAAGATTCAAGGCATATTTAACCGTTCTCCACCTTAGCTCCACGTTTGAAGCCACGTAAAAATGTTACTCTCTCAATGCCCCCGACGGATACTCACTCTTTATAGATGCTAATTATGCTTAAGCAGAAGTTGAGCTTCACTAAAGGAATGGGTTTAATCATTATATTCGCAGGGTTCTTCACTGTCTCTATCTTTTTCATAACAACCTTACCCTTCACTAAGATATCTTAGATAAAATGGTACTTGATATCGATATACTTCATTCACTCGTGACAAACCGAATTATATGCCAGACAAATTGCACTTTGGTTGTCACATTATATAACAACACTTTTTTGTTCTAACCCAAAAGCAAAGAGCAAACCCTATAACTATATTGCTTTCTTTGCTATAAAGGTAAGTGTTATGTATTCTGCTTAGTCGACGACAAGGCTTTGTGGTCCTATAAAGACACCTTGCAACTAGCTACACCACTTGCAAGTGTAAACGCGTATTCTACTAAAGGCCTACATTCATCCAAGTCAACTACATAATTCGAATCCACGTAACTAGTGGTCTCACATCCATTACTGTCCATCTAGTACACTATATCAATGTTTGCTATTCCCTTCAAATATCTAAGAATCCATTTCACAACTTCTCAATAGGCTTTATCGGGACGCTTTATATAACAACAGACTACACTCACCGCCCGTGAACTATCGGGTCTAGTACATACCATAGCATATATAATATTATCCACTACACTAGAATAAGGAATACGAGACATATGATCCTCCTCCTCCTCAGTCTGTAGTGATAACTCAACAGAAACTTTAAAGTGCTTCACTAATTTGGTACTCACAGACTTCGCTGATTGCATATTAAAACATGCAACAATCTTCTCAATATATTTCTTTTGAGACGGATGTAATACTCCTATGGTCCTATCACACAAAATCACCATATCCAAAATTTTCTTTGCAGCACTTAAATCTTTTATCTCAAATTCAGCACCTAACTACCTCTTCAGCATATTAATATTAGACATGTTCTTAGTTGCAATCAACACATCATCAATATATAATAATAGATATATCAAAGAACCATCGAACACATCTATCCATATAATTTTTCAAATAGTCTTGACTAGCCATGAAAGCATCAAAACGCTTATACCACTATTTAGGAGATTGTTTCAGCCCATATAACAATTTCTTTAACAAGCAAACATATTCTTATTTACCCATAATAGCAAATCCCTCTAGCGGCCTCATTATAAATTTGCTCCTTCCACTCATCGTGAAGAAGTGTCATTTTCACATTAAGCTGCTCTAACTCAAGATCCCGTGCAACAATTAAGATAAGTAAAACACGAATAGAAGTATTTCTTACCACATGAGAGATAATACCTCATTATAATCAATGCCCTCTTGATGTGTATACCCATTCGCAACAATTCTCGTCTTATACCTCGTTGCCTCGACACCAAGAATGCTCTCTTTCCATTTATGGACCCATTTACTTCCGACAATCTTCTTACTCTTGAATACTTTAAGTAGCTCCCATTTCTAATTTCAATGGAGTGATTCAATTTCTTCACTCATTACCCCTAACCACTGTGACAACTCACTACTAGCGATCATCTTAGAGTAAGATGAAGGCTCATCCGTCTCCACCTCATCACTTATAGTAAAAAAAAAAAAGCAATATATGTACAAGCAAAATGTATGGATGGTTTAATTTTCCTTCTTTATCTCTCTGCGGCTATATTATGCTGTAGCTGTGCTAGTTGTTCAATATCACTGACTTCAAAAACTATGCCATTATCTAAGACATTATTATCAAAACAGACAGATCGTAGTATCAATATTGACATGGAGTTTCGGGTAGAGGATTCGGAGGTAATTGAGGTATGTTATTGATACTACGATCTGTCTGTTTTGCTAATAATGTCTTAAGACTCCTCTATGGATGCATTGCAATCTCTCAAAGATCACTTTTCTACTAATTAAAAAAATCAAGTGACCTAGGATTAGTGTACCATAGCTAGTAGTCTTTCATCCTATGTGCATAACCCAAAAATATGCACTTCTTCAACCTCAACTCAAGCTTACCGTCACTCGCATGTGCATATGCAGGACATACAAACACTCATAATGTAGAGTAATCAATAGGTTTTCCTAATCATACTTCCTCTAAAGTTTTCCACTTGATAATAGATGTTGGAGATCGATTAATCAGGTAACATTACATATTCACTGTTTCGGCTCAAAATTCCTTATCTATTTGAGCATGCGAAAGTATGCTCTGAGCCCGCTCAAGTAAAGTCCTGATATTCCATTCTACCGTGCCATTCTACTGTAGTGCCCCAAGTACTATGCAGTGTCTTACAACTCCTTCTCTCTCGCAAGACTCGGTAAAATCTTCACCATAAAACTCCATATCGTTATTAGTTGTCAGGCACTTGATCTGTTTATTTGACTACTTTTGAATTAATGCTTTAAATTTCTTAAACCGATTAAACACATCAGATTTATGCTTTATAAAGTACACTCATATCTTACTGGAATAATCATCAATAAATGTTAGCATGTATTAGGCATCTCCTTCCAAAGGAACAGGAGATAGCCCATAGATGGTTGAATGAATGTATTTGACTATAATAAATTTAATTCAACGATACTTTCCAAAGATACAGTACTCACATAAGTCTAACATATTTATTTTTTGACCCTTTACTAACCCCATATCACTCAACATCGTCATACCTACCTTACTCATGTGTTATAAACGCATATCTCATAGCTGAGTTAAATCTGGCCTGATGAAATTACAGCAGCTCCTGTCACGATCTCTCTTAGTAGATGATAAAGAGAACTCACTTTTTTTTCTTTTCATCACTATCATGGCATCTCGAGATATCTTTAGTACTCCACCTTCAGCGGTGTATTTACACTTTATATTATCGAGTGTTCATCGAGAAATAATTTTCTTTTTGAGCTTCGATACATGCCTTACGTCTATCAATGTACGCACTAACCCATTGTGCATATCAATTTGAATTGTCCATATCCCCATAACCTTACAGGTTGTGTTATTTCCCATCATAATCTACCACTATCTGCAGTCTAGTAAGTAGTAAATTATTTTCTATGATGCGTCATATGATAAGGACACCCCGAATCTAACACACATTCATCTTTTGACGAACCTATAGTTATACATAGAACAGTCTTTGCATCACTAATGCTCTCCTCAACAACGTTTGCCATACTGTTGGCGGCTTTCTGCTTATCGCATTTATTTCTCAACTTAGGACAATTCTCTTTTGATGTGGCTCTTCTCGTGACACTTAAAGCACTTCACATGACCCTTAGACTTTTTTATGGCGTGATTTAGACCTGCTTTTACCTCTACTACTACTAGACTCTTGATATTGCTCTCTACCTCGAATTATCTGTCATCTCATAACTTTCTCTGTCACTCCTTAGAAAATGCAGACTTTACCTCTTCCAAAGTAATCGTAGTACGCCCCAACAACAATGAATCAGTAAAGTGCTCCCATAACTCTGGTAAAGAAGCTAACAATATCATGCTCTATTTTTCATCATCAAGTGTCTTATCGATGTTCTTTAAATTCATAATGAGTTTACTAAATTTATCCAGGTGGGATATGATAGATGTATTTTCATTATATGTAAATTGAAACATCCTCTTCAGCATGTACAAGCCATTGTTCGAACTTTTCGTTATATAGAAGGCTTGAAGTTTTGCCCACGACAATACGACATCTTTCTCCTCGACCACCTCTATTAACAACTCATCTGATAAATTCCTTTCTCCAATAACTCTACTTTATTAGCCTTGTTCATCCAAATTGGCAACCCATCTTTGCCATCCAATGTCTTGACTACTTGACTTTAATAGTGCACGCATCTTAATAGTCCATAACCCAAAGTGGTTCCTCTCGTTAAGCTTCTCAATTTTTGCTTTCACTTCAAATATAATTGCAATAAATAGAATATCCAAATAATAATCAGACAAGTAAAAGCCCCAAATCACAATCCAGAAATCTGATCTTAAGCTATAATATTAATTGTTGTAATATTAACATGGAATAATAAGATCTTGCAAATTAAGTCAATGTGAAAGGCTCAAAAAGAAAATAATGAGTAACGATAAAAGGACACCAGAGATTATGTGATTCTGTCTGAATATCGATATCCATATTCACGAGGAGAGCTAGCAACGACAATCCACTATAATCGAAGAATAGGAATTACAATCGCTCAATACGCTCGTATTTCCAACATCTAAATTATATTCAAGTCCAAAGTATTTACAAATAAATAACTTAATTGGATATAAAATAAACTCAGGAAGCAAAAACCTCACTTGAGTCCGAAGCTCTTCGCGCGACCGAACAAAGAACTTCTCGCCAGGTTCTCGCGCGGCGGCTCCAATTCTTCTATTCGCACAATAACCGTAGGCTCTCATAGTGAAAGCGAAAACCTAGACTTTTATTTTATTTCCTTTTACTTGATCCTGGGCCCACACGCTTTCTTCTAAACTCAGAAAGCAATCTGACGTGCATGTCAATATGATATATAAAGCATTTGTGGGGCCCCTTCTCTTGCATGATCAAACAAAAGAATCACCCGCAACAGAGATCTCCTCTTTTTCTTCTTGGATATACCCCAAAAATAAAATACTGAAAAACCTTGAGACATATTTAACATTGGCAATGAAGAGGCAGAGACACGAGGGATCGAGCATCTCGTATTTCAAAGCATTAACAAGTGAGAGAAAACATAATCATAGAATTGCAGAAACATATTTGTGATGATAAGAGCTTCATACTTGGGTGAAACGTATCGACATCAGATGAAAATGGTCACATAGAACTTAAATGCATCGTGGTGAAGAAGTGGATTTTCGACAAGTCAGAGGTCGCGAAGGAGGAGGAAAGCGAATGCAGGAAGAGCACACAACCGTAGTCCGCGTGACAATGCAGGACAGCGCATCGGAAGAGCCTTGTGATAATGATGATAAGACGTTCAATCTTCACTTTAAGACTTGCACATGCGGAAACGGTTTTGGCATCTAAAAGCACAAAAAAAGAACGCTTCAAAAGTCAAGAAGAACGTCAACAGACGAAGATCGAGATATCTGATCCAACACAAATCGTCACTGCAAAGCATACTTGAGTCATATCACCGACTTATGGCAACATCCACACACTGCGGCAACTCGAGCATCACACGCCACAACCATGACTTCAGCTGATCATGTATCTAGGAGGATTTACCAAGCAGTATACGGTAACAGAACCGTACTCAAAAATGAAATGAATCGAAATAAAGAGAGACATATCCAGGGGCGGAAAAAATTGGGTCGAGCCTACTCTAGACGAAGCTTCTCGTGTGCAATCAGGACGTTCTTCGAACCTTGCATTGTTGCAACTTTGAGAGAGATTGCTGAAGAGACTTTTGAGAGAAGAGAGGTGAGACGAGAGTGTGTGTGAGATTCTGCATGCGTCTATAAATTTATACGGTCTTCCTTTTCAAATTCAAATTGAAAAAGAAAAATAAAAAGAAAAAGAAAAAGAAAAATCAAAATGAGTGCATCAAAGAGCTACTACTCTTCTGAGCAAGAGGGAAATCCCCTGAGTTCATTATTTTGGAGCGAGTATGGGGAATAGGGGAGTCATGTGCTTGACCGCGGGATGAGCCCCATTTCACTGATCACGTGAATACAGAAAGAAAGAAACTCTCTGGTTTCGGTTTGACACATTTAGTTTGTAGTCGACTCAAATCGCCGTGTCTTGAATGCGCAATGTCGCAGGTAGACGTGGTGCGAGGTGGGCCATTCGCAAGCAATCAGCGTGCATTGGATTTGATAAATTGGTAAATATCGTATGGGTCTTGCAAAAAAACACAGTTTCTTGATTTATGGAACACACAAAATCTACATGAGAATTGAAATGAATCTTAATTTATAAAACAACATATTCTTTAAAATAGCAATATCAAAACATATCATGTTTTATGCCGCGTGAATTGAACGAAGCATGTCATAATGTAGGGTAAATTCAAGGATAGATGAGCTATTTCCAATCCAATAAGTGGTATTGAAGCCAATGGTAGATTGGTGAGACATAATGCGGATCAACACATTAGAGAATAAATCCAATACATGCCTCTACAATCGAGGTGATGGATCTTTTGTTGAGTTTGGCTGGGCCAAGGTGACTGAGGTAGAGTGAGAAGGGCGGACAATGTTTTTTTTTTTTGATAACCGGGGTGTCCAGCCGTGCCGGCGAGCTGACGCTCAAACCGACGGCGGACAATGTTCCTCTCTCCAACATTCAACAATCTTGGCCGAGCCAGGGTGGAGGTTCGACATGAGACGATGTTAATGCGGAAAGAATATATGGCTTAAGGGGGGCGAGCCTAACACGGAAAGGTCGCACGCGAGGAGAAGACTTGTTAAGGAATGACGGTGTTAGGCAAAAGTAATCCCACATCATGGAGGTGTCATACCACGAAACAATTAGTATATCCTAATTCAACATTATTCATTGGCTTGAGTTTTTAAACAACAGTGGGGTTAACTGACTCTATCTGGATATGTTGGTAAGCTCAGGTTTGAACACCCCCCTTGGCGATCTCCCAAGACGAAATCATCGAGCCTTCTAGCACGTCGACCCAACACAAATCTTTATTTTTTTCCCAAAAAAAAGAAAAAAAAAAGGAGCATAAATCTGGATGGTTGGAAATGAGGCACGAGATAAGCGAGACTTGCTACGAACAAATTGCACTCAGTTCGTAGTAAAACTAAAAAACAGGGTGCACCACAAAAGATAACCCCACTCGAATTTTGTTAATTCAACATGCGTATTATCTACAAGCCAAACGACGAAACTAAAAAGGAACAACAAACTGCACAGCTCAATCCAAGTGCCTTCACCAGTAACACAATTTTGCCCTCGTCGATTAACTCCTTCCTTCTTGTCCTTCCACTTATCCAGCCTCTTCATTGCTTCCTCCACCTGCAACCATGTCGAAAAAACGGTCCATCCGACTGATTTTTCGTGTCGCGGCAGTGAATTTATCATGAATGCATACAAAATCGCATTAGCAACATCTAGTTCCGCGATTAGGGTCGCGTACCTCCTTGCTCCGATCCGTTCGGAATGCGATCCGCATCAAGATTAGGGTTTGCATGACCGCGCCGGCAAGCACGCCTCCCGATATCCTCTGCCATGACCGTGGTGATTCACCCCGGCTTAAGTTTCATATCTTACAAAGACAAGAAAAGGTTCACAGAGTTTGAGCTGGTTATTATTAACTTACCTTCGCGTCGAGTCCGAAATAAAACCCTAAAAGCAAATCCAATGGGATACCGATCACGTCGTACCATCCGATGTTAATGTAAGCCACGAACGCCCGCCTTCCGCACCCGACCACCTCGCCTTCGCCAATTTACACATCAGGACTTAGATGGTAGTTTAATATTATCGCATGATGTACCAATAAGACAAAAAAAAAAAAAAGAGACATGCGAAGTGGTTAGTTTTTTTTTTTTTGGGGGTCGGAATATAAAGTGATTAGTTGAGAGACGTTGAATTAGTTGAATTTAAGGCGCGACCGAATGCGATTCAAACAACGTTCATTCATTTGCCACCAGATGAAATATTATTTATTTGTTACTCAAATGAGTCTTTAAGAAAATACCTACGATCTAGTCGAAAGATCGGTGTATAGGAAAAAGAATGGTGATAGTTTAGTCATTAGCTACTTTGAATAATCCTCTTACAAGACGAAACGGGTCGGACGCCATTCAAGAGGAGACGGCGAGGGCAAGAAGTGGGCAGAAATCGAAAACGGCGGCTCTCTCTGTGGAGGCGTAGCTGACCGACCCCGTGGAGCGCAAGCGCCGCCCCCGACCACAGCTACGGCGAAGGAGATTGCCGTCACTACCGCTACTGAAAATGCCTCCGGCCTCGGGTTCCCGGGTCCAAGCTCGTTGCTCCCCCCCCTCACACCGTCTCAACAGAACACGAGCAGACGTAACGTGCCAGGGCTCTTCAATGGAAGTCGCACACAGAATTTATCAAGTAAGGAACACTAGGTAAGTAACGGAAAAAAAAAAAGGGGGGATTGCAAAAATAGCAACTTGAAGGTATTTAATGGAAGAAAAAAGGATTATGATCCCTTAAAAGTAGGGCATCCCTTTTATTACTCAAATGGTAACCTCCCGTTAACTTCTCCATTCACGAATGCTTTTCAAATTATCCCACTGCAATAATTCTAGCTAAGAACGCTCATGATTTTTTTTTTTTGGTCTAACGCCTATGGTTCAAATGCGATCATAAGTGTATGTAACATGTACTCTACACTTAAATCATTGGATATCGTAGTTCAATTGATTAGAGCGCCGCCTATCAAGACGGAAGCTGCGAGTTCGAGCCCGTCGGTCCCGACTTTACTGTTTGAGGTTAAAACACCGTGGCCTTTGTGATCGCCCCATGAGATGGACCGATCAAAACTAGTGAAGACTGATTTGGATAGGCTACCCACCATGCTCAAGCTAAAAAGAGGCCAATACAACCGATGTGACCCCTTATAAATATCCTCAAGACTGACTGCCAAGCACCCAGATCACGCATTTGACCTCCCTACCCTTCTTGCCGGTCCCCCCCAGCTCGAGCTCCTTTCCAACAAGCCGGGGGCTGATCTGTCTTTTTCCCGCCCAAAGGGGCCAGAAAAGGTCTTGCTTGCTTTATGATTAAATCAAGACATGAATGAAAAGCAAATCGCGACGGACCGCATAATGCGTGCGCGGAAAAATGGGGCCAATCGACCGTCTCGATCCGTCGTCCGAACGCGGCATCGACCCCTTTCCCCATTCCCCCCCGCCTCTACGATCCACGTCGAAAGTTGCACGAGACAGCACGGCAAAATCGTCAATGATTCATGACTTTGACGCACCGCCTCGCACGCTACCAATCTCCCCCGCCTCCTGTCCGGCAATATAGCATAGAATGACGACACAAACAGTCCCCAAATTCCAACCCAACCGGCGAAGTGATTCGCGAAACTTTAATTTATTTAATGTAATTTCTGAAATTTTTAGCTTAATATTCAATAGCTTTTGATGCATTTTCAATATAATGCTCAAACTGTATGAAAATATTCGGTGGAGTCCTTTGATTAATTTGAAATCAAGAACGACATTGAACATTTTCATATTATCCAGATGATTGAATTTGACATATACAACCACAAAAAAAAATGCATGGATTCCATTGAACAGGTCAAATGTTTAGCGAATACACTATACATCAAGCTAATAGCCCCTGAATTTTGGCCATGGATAGTTCCGGAATATAATGGGGATAGCGATACAAATAGTCCCTGAATTTCGACTCAACATGCAACATGATCTCTAAATTTTTACTTAATATTCAATGTAATTCATGAATTTTTAGTACATGATTAATATTGTTCTTGAATTATATGAAAATAGTTAATATAGTTATTTTATTAATTTAAGATTGAAAACAACATTGAATATTTTTTATGTTATCCAAAAATTGAATTGAACATTTTCCTAATAAAATATCAAGGATCACTGAAGTCTTCTGTGTAACTTCTATGTAGGCTTCCGTAAGTTTTTCTGGTTTCCCTGTCCCTGCCAAAAGCAAAAGCAACCCTTCTCAAAAGACAGTTTCTTTCTTTCCTTCTTCGTGTCCCTGTTCTTGTTTGCGCTCTCTCTCTCTCTCTCTGACATTATTCTCTTCTTCCTTGTCAATCCCCAACCCCACTGAGATTTTTGTCTTTATTTTTCCAATGCTCTATGGAGTTCACAGTGGAGTAGAGGAATGCCACCAAATCCAGAACCACTTCCCCTCTTTAAATCGGCAGTTTCAGTCGACGCTGCCTCTCAGGCTCTCGAAAGCTCGCCGTCTCCTCCTTGAATCTCCGAAAAGTTCCAAACTTTGAGCCTTCCCCGGCTTCATTGTGCCAAAGAGTCCGCTTCTGGGCTTCTGGGTATGCCCCCTTAATGACCTCCGTCGAAATGTCCCGCGTCGATTTGGAGCTAGGCCAAGCCCGCCGCCACCGCGTCGGAAGCAGCGACGACGACGACGACGACGACGAGAGCGTCTGTTTCTCCGACGCCGACGACGGCAGCGGCTCGTCCTACTCCCAGTTCTACTCTACCGCCGGAGGGTCCTACGACGAGCACGCCTTTTCCTGCGTGCTGGACGTGGACTGCGACGCCGGGGCCGGGTCGGGGAGGCCGTCGTCGGCGTCGGATTGCTCGGTGGTGGCCGAGGGAGGAGGGAGGGAGGTGAAGGCGCACTTGGCGAGAGCGGAGAGAGAGGGGGATTGCAGGATTTGCCATTTGGGGCTGGAGAGCAACAGCCACGAATCCGGGGCTCCAATCCAGTTGGGCTGTTCTTGCAAGGGCGATTTGGGTGCTGCCCACAAGAATTGTGCAGAGGCCTGGTTCAAGATCAAGGGAAACAAGTAAGTACCGACAAAAGATAAGTGACAGAAAGACCCCAAAAAAAAAATTTAAAAAGATTTCTGCCTAATGTTTTCTAATTGCTGTTTGTTCTGTTTCTGGAGTTATTCTTCCAGCAAGTCTCCCAGGGTAATAATTGTTAGGAATTTGTGGAGTTGGAAATTTGTTGATAATTGATCCATCCTCATGCATTTTGAATTTGGGCTTTTTCAATATTCCAGTTGAGAGATCACTTGTTTTACTGCAATTTCAGTTTTCAGTGTCCTGACTGATTAGTACTTGAAATTTTTTTAGGAATGACTGAAATATATTCGTTCATTGGTGATCCAATGATTCCTATTGCGTTGAGAACATCTCCTTGAGGATCATATAGAGATTTTGATGAATATAGTAGTTGAATCTGATGGCGTGGAAGGATTAGGAATCGGGATGTGATCCTCTGCCATGATACCAGCAGGCAATATGTCAAAAGAAGCACTGGCCTTGTAAGTGGGACAATCAAAAGTAAACTTGCTCTGATTATAGAAGTTGCTAATTCTTAGCCCCCAAGCTAAAAAAGGATGGATATAAATATGAAAAGGAAAAAAAAGGGGGCGAGAAAAAAAGAAATGAAAGATTAAAGCATCGAAGCGACAAGCTTGCGTGTCCAACTGCACCCGCCCCTCGTACTTTTTTCTTGTTTTTCATATTTAGAAGTCCTTGTAGTCTTTTACTCTGTTACTCTCTCCAGATTCTGTTGCTTTTATAAAAGTGGAGGAGGGACCCCTTGTGATTTGGTCATTTCCCCCATGGCTGAAGATTGTTGGTCTTAACAGATTTGATCACCACCATCACGTCACTTGCTGGTTGTGTAGATTCCAGTTATTCACATGGTCCTTGAAAATGATGTTTGTGGCGCGGATATTCTAAGTTTCGAATTTTTTTGCAGGGATCATATCATGATATGGTTCTTTGTTCTCTTGTTTAAAGATATGGGGCGCGTTAACGTGTCCCTCTCATCTATGTTGATCATGCATCTTTCAGATATTTTATGTGTCACTCCTCCTGAGTCTTGAGTCTTGAATCTTCAGCATGTTCTATGGCTTTTATTAAAAGATTAGTGCTCATTAGCCGCGAGAGGAGTTGTATTACTAAGGATTAGTTAGTTTCTTCCGAGGTGAATGAGTTCTCATTGATACTTCAAATTCAAAGACTATTCAGGTCTAAAGAATCTTTAGATGTAAAAGCTGTGTAAGTAGAGGTGCAGGACTCTAAAGCGACTGGTTTAACTTTTAAGTGCTTGAGCTTTCATTTACTTCTGTCTCTGTTGGTTGGTGAGACACCATAATCAGATCTGCAACCTTTTGAAGAGCTTTGCCAATTCGCAGTGAAGTCTATTTAAGCCATGGGCTGATAGAATTTAATCACTGCAATTCAAATCAAATTTTTGATTTTTTGAGTTGAAGGTAGTTCGCTATCTCTTAGATACATTGATGCCATTCAATTCAGCTTAATGGGATCTTTCTTTACAGTTGACTTCAAAAATCATGGTGTATATCTAAGCTCTCCATTGTTTATGATATCGTACCAATGGCCTTCGTGATAGGAAAACCAGCTTCCCCTCTGTCCAGTAGACATTATTATTCTCTTTTACCACTAATGTAGTTTCTAAGACTATGCATGACATACCCTCTCCTCCATTTTCGGATCTTCTCTGATTGGATTCATTTTGATCTCCTTGGATTTCCAGGACCTGCGAGATCTGCAACTCCATTGCGCAGAACATTGCCGTGAATGAGGTAGAGTCGGCCGAGCGGCCGACCAATGAGATTTACAATCCTACAGCCCCGTCAGCCGTCCCGGCTGCCTCCCCAACGTTGTTGCCTTCGGAGACCCGGAACTTCTGGCAGGGCCACCGCTTCTTGAATCTGCTGCTCGCTTGCATGGTATTCGCCTTTGTCATATCGTGGCTTTTCCACTTCAATGTGCCGTCATCGTAGATGTCGGGTCACTGCATTTACTCTACACGTAAAAGAATCGAGGAACATAGCAGTCGCTTTTACGAGTAAAATTTACAGAAAGAGAGAAAGGGAAAGTTAGGGAATTTTCCATTTACCATCAAAGCAATGAGACGGAACATGTTTATGGGGAGTGTTTCCTCAGGTTTCAAGAGCATACAGCCGTTGATTTTCTTCCTTCTTGCCTTGACATTTTTATGTGGTTTGGCTCTGAAAATGGAGTTTCCTTGTCAAAAGGGAAAGAAAGTGTGCAACTGTATATTTATTCGTCATTGAAGCGGTGTTCTAAAGTCTAATCCTGTTTGTTTTGAGCCATTCATTGCGATTATTTTCTGCTATAATCATCATTGAAGTGGTGTCTTAAAGTCCCTAAATTATAAGATAATATTCAATGTAGTCCTTCCATTATTTAGGGGTCATATCGCATATCGGGTCAAAATTCAGAGACCATATTAGTTAAATTAAAAGTTCAGGGATCATATTGCACATTGAGTCAAAGTTCAGAGATCATTTTTGTCATCATCCCAATATTTAAATAAAGTTTGGAATGCATAAATACTAACTTGGAAGCTTATAGTCCTACTAACTCTATAAAACTTATGTAATTTTTGGAACTTTGGTTAAATTTTTCTTGAAATGTTAAAAAATGATTTACCAAAACATATTTTTTTTTTGAGATTTTAGTTCGAGAAATGCCAGAAATAGAATGAATCATTGGGATGGTTTGAAAGGTCAGATTCAATTTTCCTTTGATTTACAATTTTGTCCTTTATCTATTTTATTATGTTATAGTTCATTGTGGGCTTTTCATGAAATTTATTGGGAAAAATCCGAGGTTGGACCAATGGACCTGTTTGGTTCGGTTTTGGATAAATGTCTTTGGAAAAATGTAAATGCCTTTGAGTTAAATGATATGGTAAAATGCAGATACTATTTGGTAAGCTGTAATTAAAAAGTGTATTTAGATGTAGTTTTGACGCAAATGCCGTTTGATTAAAAAAATACCTTTGTAAATAATTCGATTTTTAATTATTTTTTTATTACTTTGAATAAATTTTTTTCTTTTTTAAAAAATTTTATTTTTTATTTTTATTATTCCGATTTTTTTTTAATTTTTTCAAAAAATTTATTATTTTTATTTTTTAATTACGTTCTTTAATTATTTAATTATTTTGATTTTTTCAAAAAAAATTTCATTTTTAATTATTTTTTTTAATTTTTTCAAAAAAATTTATTATTTTTATTTTTTAATTACGTTCTTTAATTATTTTATTATTTTTATTTTTTCAAAAAAATTTTCATTTTTAATTATTTTTTTTAATTTTTTCAAAAAAAATTATTATTTTTATTTTTTAATTACGTTCTTTAATTATTTTATTATTTTGATTTTTTCAAAAAAATTTTCATTTTTAATTATTTTTTTTAATTTTTTCAAAAAAATTATTATTTTTATTTTTTAATTACGTTCTTTAATTATTTTATTATTTTGATTTTTTCAAAAAAAATTTCATTTTTAATTATTTTATTTTTAATTACTTTCTTTAAAAGAAAAAGAAATAAAATAAAATAATTAAAAATAAAAAATTATAATTGCATTCCGAATTTCGAAAATACAACTTTCCATAGTAATTTCGGAGTTACTTTAGGCTAAAAGCCTTTATGGCCCTTTGAAAATGTAATTTGCATTTGGTCGAGAGATTTTAAAATCCAAAACTCCTTATAAATGCTAAATCAAATAGGTTCAATATTAGGGTTCGATTTATTACATGGAGAGTCAAAATGAAATCGACAATGCAATTTTTCATTATGCCATGTGACAAAATCATGTGCGAACTCAAATGCATCACCTTGCAAGTACAAAATTTTGGGGCTCGCAATTTTCGACACGACTCGTTTATATGATGTGTACTTGACCCACGATTTCGGTTGCGCTTAATTTTTTTTTTTTTTGGTTTATAAGTATGGAATATGGGGGCAGAGGACCTATGACCTAGAAGTCTTATGTGAACTCCATGAATCACCTGAATCTGTGGAGCAGGATAGTCAACGGGTCAACATGTATAGACAACACGTATTACACAAGCTTCATTCACGAATCTACCGTTTCAATATATTTCTAACACATTTAGATACGTTTGGTGGATAAGAAACAGTGTTCCTCATGTCAAATGACAAGTGTAGATTCATTTAGACATATGTTACACATTTATATTTTTTCTATGACATGTTATTTAATTGATAAATGGGTCGTGTTTAGATTTCCAAGATAGCACAATTAGTAAAGGCGTTGTGTTCGACACAAACATTGTGGTCTCAAGCCTAAATTCGCGACTGCGAGGCCCGGGTCTTAGGTCCAACAAAACCGAGCCCAAGAACTAATCGAGTTTACAAAGGCAGGGCCTAGAACCCAAAGCTTGTACCTTGGTCCCCAGCGATTGGGCTCGGGTACATTGAGGTCATGCTCGGGGCCTCGACTCATGTGTCCGGGTTCCCAATGCACTGACCTGTGTACATCAAGGCTGGGGCTATGTTCGGCCGAGGTCCCAAGCTTATATAATGGAACATAGTGTGGGCGCAAGGGACTTGAGCAACGGCACGATAGTCCTGAGCCTAGCCTCGATGGATTGGGAGTCGATGACTCTAGCACAAGCGCCAAAGTCTGGGGCTTGGTCTTAATGGACCTAGGCACCTACATTGAGGACTTGGGCCCGGCCTTGATGTTATCGGGCTTGGCATCTTGGGCTTGGGCATGAGCATTGGCTTTCGGTGCTGACCTCGATGGACTTGGGCGCAGTGATGTTCATAGGCCCGGGCGTGAGGGACCTAACTCTAACCTCTCAAATCCAGGCTCGGCTTCCAAGGGCTTGAGAACGAGTATTGGGTTTCATATGTCCAAGAGTAGAGTTTCTCCTTCAAGGGCCGATATCTAGTTATAATTTGAAAGATGATTTTTAATTTTTAAAGAGAAAAATCATTTTTTGAATTTAATTTTACGTAGAAAAACCTTTTCGGTTGACTTATTTTACTATGCGATCTATATGCCAGAATATGAAGAAAAAATTTTCTCGAATAACATTTTCCTCGAAACAAACCAAACCTAATATTTTCTTTCTTGCTTTTCCTTTTTATTTTTCCTTTTCATCCCACTTGAAATTTTCGCATAAGAAGATGTGTTATTGTTCAACTCTATGAAACAAACATAGAGTTCTCACTAGAAATAAAAGATGAGCGTACCATTAAAGATTTGAAAAATATTTTCTTAAAAACAATATTTAGTATCACTTACAAAAATAAATGAACGAAAAAGATCTTTATCGTACACGAACATGTTTAAACATAGATTGTTGACGGTAATAGAAACATTCTTCATTAAGTAATTCTTTCAAGCAACACAAGCAATCATTCTTAGGAAAAATGACTTTTAAATCATTCATTTTTTGCTAAGCAAACGGAGTCCTCAATTCATTCTGTATTTTGCTTCGAATCAAATCAATTCTTCAATTACGAAACTCGATTTGAATGATTAACCAATATTCCTCCCATCAAGTTATCGGTTAATTTTATGTTGGCAAACATTATCGAGTCACTTACCAAATTTTATTTGATTATCCCGACATTACTAACGGTCATCAGAATTTACCAACATTTATTTTCGGAGCTTACGATTTGTTGAAGTTACTAATCATTTATATGAAATGACCAACTTTCTTCCAACTTATCTTTGGTGAGTTACCCAGTAATTTTACTAAAGCAACCAATTTCTGTAAGTCCCCAACTTTCATGATAAACTATCGACTCTTTCCATATGTACAAGCTATTATAATAATTTACTAACATGTTTTGTGGAGCCTAATTTACCAACTTTTCCCAATAACTTGCTGACTTATTTCTTCTTGGTTCCGAAGTTTGGCAACTGTTCCAATGGCTTGCCAACAATCACGGGTTTAAACGATCGAATTTTACACGAAACGATCGGTACTGTCGAATATTATTGGCGACTCGAATGATTTACAGGCATTTATTAGTGGAGCGTAAGTTACCGATGGTTATATGGAATCACCAATCCTGATTTGAATCAGTTACCGAAATAATTTCTTGGCATTCTGCCAACCAGACACACATCAAAGTCACATCAGCTGCTTGTGCAAACAACCTTTGAAATATGAACATGCAATAGAAAGAGGTTTGGGTAGATCCTTTGCCCAGGAAGCACCACTCCAACACCGCTAAATAAGGAGCAGTTACAACCTTCCCGCAACTCCTGCAAAGGAGACGCATGGTTTTGTCCCAAGGCTGACCAGACCTCTCAGCGACCTCTTTACCTATTCCATCTGTGGCTAAGATGAGCTGAGAGAGATAACCTAAAGATTTATAGTTGACACCCTCGAGTCCGAGATAGGCGATCATCGGTCTCGGAAGCATTCTTTTTAGAGGAGTTGCTCAAAAACTGCCGAGCTGTTAGTCACATCGCATTGGAATCAGCTAGTTCAGATGAATAGACAGGGCTTACAAGCTAAGCGTGATTTAAAGAGGGTTGCCGACTGTGAAGAGAAGCGAAATGAAACATGAGAACAGGTGATTCGACGAGAATAAATGATGTCTGAACGGGTGCTGGACATGAACGACAAGCAGAAGCGGAGTCCGGCGGGATTGGTTCATAGGCCAGAGGACTGACCGAGATTCAGTCATGGAGGCATAGTAGATTTTGAGTGAGAAAAGGCGACAGTAAATCTTCAAAAATGAAAGAAAGGAACAACTTGCATACATTGCAAAAATGCAAGACCATTGCAATCAAGATTTTTCCGAAGAGAAAAGGGACAAAAAAAGAAAAGAATCTCACAGTTGGTCGCTCCGATCGGAATCAGAGTAAATAAATACAGGAAGACAAGCATTACCACGGAAGCAAAGGGGCTCCAATGAGGTGGCGGCCCCTCCAACGAGGTGGCGGCGGAGGAAGAAAAGTAGGTAGGAATTGCGAAAAAGAAGAAAAATCTATACATGTATTAGTGTTTGGTCCTTTTCGTTTCTAAGCTTGTGGCGTCCTTGAGAGATTCCTGTGCTTCGTTCTCCATGCCAAGGCTGAACAGGCAGGCCGCTTGAAGATACAAAGCCGAGGGCCATTCAGGAGACACCACCAGGGCTTGCATCGCGTCCCCAAGAGCTTCTTGGGCCATGTCACTCATTAAATATGATAAGCACCGCCTAGCGTAGACGGTGGGCGAGACCATGGTCCCGCAATCGATGAACTACAAACAAAGAGACAATAAGAAGTCTGACCAATTTCTGTCGACAACCATGGTCCCACAATCGATGAACTACAAACAAAGAGACAATAAGAGGTCCAACCAATTTCTGTCAAAAAGAGGTGCTATAGCTGCCTTCCCAGACAAAGTGCAGATGGAACATCACTTACAGTAACTGTCTTGTAATAATACCTATTCTCCATTTGGCGCCCATTCCTTTTTCTTTTCATTTCTCCGCGACAAGCAGAAACAAAGGCCTAAACTCGAAAGTTGCTTTCTTTTTCAAACTGTTCTCTCTATTATATAGCCAATCACCAGAAAAGGATGGCAATAGATCTGATTCATTTTTATTCCTACCCACAGAGGTGTGTCTACTCTGACGTAGATACTAACGATATTATGGTTTACAAGGTTTCATATCAGAAAACTTACTTGGGTATAGCAATCAATCGCCGTTCCAAAATCCTTTGCTCGAAAGGCAGAATCACCATGCTTCTTCGAATTCAAGGTCTCCTGCATTTGATTGGTCCACATTTGAAAAGACAGCTGCAGGACAGTACTAGTCATCTCAAAGTTGGAAGTTGTTGACAGGCAGTAGGGGAAAAAAATGATTCGCTCAAAGCATCTATTTTTATGTTATTGAAAAAAAACAAAAAATCAAGTTAAAACTGAGCAGATCACATTTGGGGGACAAGTTCTCATAAATCAAAATCTAGATCATTAATCTCCAACAAGAAATGATTGCACAATTCCTACTAACGTGTGGTTGGTTATGTTCAATTTGCAGGAAATGTGTTTGAACCACCTGAAATTGATAAGCAGGACCAGGGATTTTTCTTAAACGGAAACCAGATGACGCTTAATAGGTGAAACTCGATAATCATTTGTAAAACCTGAATCAAGCACTCAAATGTTGGATATTTCAATTAAGTTCTGGAGAGCACAGAAAACATGTGCAAGAATTCAATGGCTGTCCGGAAACCCCACCGTGGTTGGTTCAAGCTCGTGCTTCTCTAGATTTGGTCAAAATAGGAAGCTATGCTATTCTTCCCAGACAGACAAAGACTTATGGCAAAAATCGTTTTAGGTGTCATCAGGTTACATAATTCATGCAGGAGTTAGTGAAAAGTTGATCCAGAAAAACAGCAATGTACCTCATTGGCAATTCCTTCATCATCCTTGTAACCAATCTTCTCCAGTATCTCATGAATTGCAGTGAGATCCATTCTCAAGCAAGCCTCACCAAATGGTGTCAGTGACAATGGCTGTGCAGGAGACTCTGTCTCCCGTTGGATACCCATAAGCACATGTGATTGAACCTGCTCAAAAAGTCTTGGAATGAGAGGGAGCTTGTGTCTAGACAGGGAGTAATCAACTTTTAATGCAACAAACTGAAGTCAAGTCTCTAAGTTAGGCAGACAAAAGTTCGTAGGACATATTTTGTCTAGGAAGGAACAGAATCATGGGACATATCGCTACACCAGAAGTGTAGCCACAGGATGCTCAAACAGCAACTGGGGCCCAGGGTACGGACTTTGGGTTTGTGCTTGTGATCAAAGCACCAAACAACAATTTTTGAACAAGAAAAAATAATTTTCTTATGGTAGTCACGTGATATGGTTCAATAAAAATAGAGAAGAAGCTCCTTAGTTTTGAAAAAGTTACGCTTAAAAGTAAAGACAGTGTGCAATGAATCACACCTCTGTTTCTTTCTGTAGTGACATGAGGGCCGTGACAAGGGACTTTGCATTTGGCCTTTCACGAGCTTCATATTGCAAACAGCGGGAAGCTAATCGAACTAGCTCCGTTCCATCATCATTGGAAAAGTGACCCTCTAAAGCAGAATCCATCAGCATCAAGAAGTTTTTGCCACGAATCAGATCAAGTGCCTGCAATTAGGCTATATGTCAGCAAGCCCGTTTACGGGAAGCTCATACTTAGATGACAACAAGACAAGCAGCAATGTGGAAGAATAATTAGAAGCCTAGTGGATGGTAAGGAGAAGAGGGGAAACATAATGTGAACAGATTCACAGAACGACTTGGCCCATTAAAAAAAAAGGGCAACCCGGTGCACGATAGCATCCCTGCGAGGCGGGGGTCCGGGGAAGGGCCCCACCACAAAGGTGAATGGAGGCAAGCCTTACCCTGCATTTGCAAGAGGCTGCGTCCAAGGCTCGAACCCGTGACCTCCAGATCACACGGCAACACCTTAACCAGATGCGCCAACGACTTGGCCCATTGTTGAAACAAAATCCTCCAATCTCGGAATTTGTCCGGGAAGCCTTTTTTCCAGTTTGTTACATCAAAGAATCAATTACGTAAGGATCAAAACCTAGTACTAGCTCACCCACTTTGTCCCAAATGTTGACCATTTTGATACTGAGGTAAAGGTGTTCATAATTTGAACCGACTCTAGAGTCCAGAGTCAAAACCAAACCAAATTATTGCTTAGAAAAAACAGTAGGATCGAGTATATCATCGACAAAGCCACCACAACACAATGACATATCATATGTTGTAGCAAAAGATATTTGAAGATTAGTTCAGACATCTTGAGACGCAGCATAACCAGCCAATTCTAAACTTACATGGCTTGGGGGTATATGTTTGCCACTTAGAAGATCAAGCAACATGGTCCCAAAACTGTAAACCACACTTTCTGCCGTCACTCTGCCTGCGAAACGTAAAAAGATGAATGGTAATTCAAAATTGAAATTACAACGAAACAAAGAATTGTCCAATCTTGGACATATCCTTCATAATGCCGGCAGTACAATCAAATGATAGAACTGCACTGAAGATCTATTTGTTTTTCAGATTGTTTATGTGCTCATAACCCCTCCCAGTACAAACAACAAACATAGAAACTGAGTTTAGGTAAAAGGACAACAGACATATTTCTTTAATATCCATTAAGGAGACAAGCTGAAGCTTTTATTGAGAAATCAGAGAGAAGTGCCAATACCAATCTAGACTGCCAGTTAAATCCAAGCTATTTGCAGACCAAGAGTATAGAGAAAGACGCATTTAGCATATCAACTAAAGGGCCTCCATATAGCACAATTTTTTTTTCCACTTCAGTCCAAGGTTTTTTGGACCAGTCAAAGAAATACGATGTAATATTTGCAATTTAGACAACTTTTCAAGCCAAAAACCCATTGGAGACAACATTAGTTCGAGTAAGAAGGCTGCACAAGCACGGACAATTGGGCATGAGGAGACCGTCCAAACTTCTAAACCAGTATGAGGAGAGGGTTTGCGATGGTTCAAGTGCATGAAATTTTTTATTTCCATTAATGTGTACAACTCATAAAATCACAATCACATGTCCTCCCTGCAATCACAGACTCGTTATCAAATATACTCAGAGGAGAAGCGCATATACCTGTCCTCAAGTATTCTGGAGGTGTGAAGGCTAAGTTGGTACTGTAACTCTTGCCATCTCTACTGTTTTTCATAAGGCCAAAAGTAGACAAACGCGGATTGGCATCCTGCGAGGAGATCGAAGTTACCAATCCTCACAAGAGAAATAAACATCACTTCTAGGAAGAGTAGACTGGTGAAGGGCTGTACCTGATCAAACAAGACTCTGTATGCATTGAGATCATGATATAAAGCCCGGCCTTTACTGCTGCAGTAATCCAGTGCTTGGGCCAAGTATAATGCTACTCTCAGTCTCATTGCCCACTTCATAGGCTGGTTCTCCCCTGTAATCAACCAAAAAGAAAAAATTCAAGAACAAACAGCAAAATAGGTTAACAATTCAAAATTTGGACAATGCAAGTGTTTCATCTACACCAGAATACCGTATTAAATTCGTTTATGCATGTGATTTTTCAACTTGGCACGGTTCTACAGCATTTTTTGAAATGTCAATGTGCAAAGTAAGAAAGATAACAGCTCTGAAGCTACCCTAATATCTTAAAAACCAATTTCTGGCGGCCCTATTTCAACCTCTCATTAATGAAAACAGAATTTGAAATTACCAACTTGTTGTAAACACTTGAGGCAATCAAAACTAAGAGATTACAAGGTGACGGATACATTAAGCCTAAAATACATACTCTGTGCAATTAGCGGTACCCATCCACTAGCTTGTCCTAAGATGACAGAAGTATGACATATTGTTGAGACTCCAAATATAGATCATCACCATTTCACTCTTCCAAGACCTTTCATTACCTTTCAATCCGGATTATGACATTACCATCACCGCATTACCAAGCTCGAGAATTTCAGGCATCAAATTAGTAGAAAGAAAAAATGGGCAGCATACAATGAAACAAATGCTTGGCAAGCGTCTCATTTGGCATAAACTCCGCCACCAGCAACCTCTCATCTCCTTCGCAGCAACACCCGATCAGATTCGCCAGCCGCTCACTCCGCAAGCTCCCGACGGATCTCGCTTCCTCCTGCAACCAAACATTCCAGTCAAAGCAATCAATGAGACCTCCAAAAGAGAGCCCTTCGATTCAGCCCGACATTTAGACCAACAGACAAACTCGAAGGGAGCGGGAGGGACGCACGAGGAACTGGCGATTGTCGGGCCAGGCGAGGCGGTTGAAGCGCTTGACGGCGACCCAACGGCCGTTGTCGAGCTGGCCCTTGTAGACGATGTTGGGAGCCTTCAGACCGTGCTCGGACACGATGTTGTCGGGCGAGAAGCTGCCCGTGGCTGCCTTCAGCTGGTCGAAGCTGTACTCGGTGAAGCTGGGCCACGAGCTCTCCTTCCTGTCCCCGTTCTCTGCCACAAAACAATAACGAGAATGCCACACCATCACCCTCCACGAAAAAACATACCTTTAACACACACAAGCAGAGAGAGAGAGAGAGAGTACCGAGATCGGAGGATTCAAGAACAGAGGGCTTGAGGTGAGAGTGGAACCAGCAGAGAGAGAATTTGGAGCAGCGAGCTCCCATCGTCAGAGACAGAGAGGGAGATAGAGAGAGACAGAGGGAGCTGGAGGGAGAGAGATCAAGCGGCGGGGAGAACTCGGACGGGGGTGGTCAAACGATCAGGCGGCGCCCATTGCTTGCTCCGAAGAGAAACCACTGACCAGAGCCTCTCCAGAGGAGCTTTGCACAGAGAGAGAGGAATGGGCGACGTCGTTGCCGTGCTTGTCTCAGTTACGAGGAGAGAAGAGAAGAGAGCATCAATGGCGATGGTGGTGGTGGTGTTCGGACAATAATACTTTATTATTGAGGACACATTATTGTTCGCGTTGGTGTCTCCAACATCATGCGTGTATGTCTCAAAAGGGACTAAAAAGCAAATAAAATAAAATAAATATAAAGTCCCTCATCTTTTCCTAATTTCCCTTTTTTAACCTTTCTGGTTTCAGCTTTTCTCTTTTGGTTTTTTCTTTTTTTTAAGGTGCTTCCTCTCTGCAGTTCCCATCATTTCCCGTCCCTCTCCTTGTCTCGAATTAAGGTTTCTTTCGCACTAGTAGAGAGGGAGAGCGATAGGCATTCACTATTCATACACATAGACCCCCATGATGGTTCCATATTCAATCCTCGACATGAATCCAGAGGATTTCGATAGCATTTTGAAATTTCTAAATAGACTCCTGACGGCACATTTACCACCCTCAATGCAAACCCGCGTCTCACGAAAAATTCCAAACTAAATAACTAAAATGGCGTGCATACCAAAAATTGACTTTCGTGTTGCAAAGCAACTCAAATTGCCACCCATGATCCAAATCTTTCATCCATTATCGTTTTCACTTAATATCTCGTGAATTGATTATACTCGTCAACAAACGTATCGCATGATTGAAAGATGGATATAATATCGAAAATGACAAATTTAACGTGAAAAATCTACGTGCATCGGCACCTGTGATGCTTGGATCATGTGCACTTGGTTGGGATTCTTTTCAAGATGGACATCAATTTGAAATAACCCTTCTTTTTTTTTTTTGCTACTTTGTGAATTTCTTCTATGCAAAAATTAATTTGAAGGTAAAAATGTCACGTGAGTATCAATTTGAGATTTTTAATGGTACGGGCCCCTAATTTGATCAATTTTTACAAATTAGTCTTAGCACATTGAAGCATTTTCATTATTACCCACGATTTGATTTTAATGTCCATAAGTTCGGGAACAATCTAGGAAAAATTGGACTTGCTGACGTGGAACTTCTAGTGTTAGTGGACTTTGTTAAATGTATAAGCAACTGAGTGAGGTTTGTTTTGGTAATGAATGGGAGAGCTCCACATTCTGCCAAAGTCAAAACAAAACTTTTAAAAAGAAAAAGAGTTAATTAATCATCGGACCGCCTAGCCATTGCTTGGACGTCACTAATGTCGGGTTAAGTAACTTAATTACGTGTTTAGACATGTCCTAATCAAGTTCGACAACGCCTTTGTTTGAAATTCTTAAACGTTATTCCTATGCGAAGATGGATTTAAAGTTGTTTAGTACGGTTTGGCTGGGGAGAGCAGAAACGACCAAAGATGCTGAGTCGTTTTTAGCATGTCAAGTTGTTACACATGAAGTTGAGGTAGCATGGAAAATGAGTACAAATAAATCTGGAATTTACATTAAATTCCCTCGCACACACGGGTAGAAGCTTAAAAAAAATGGAAAGATCAAAATTATTGCAATGGCAGAAATAGATTTGAGGCGAAAAGAGAAGATAAAATCGCTTTTATTTCTTTAACGTCGATGTAGCACTCCGAATGAACCTGTTAATCTGGTATGGCTAGACTTATGAAACTGGTGAATGAGGTCGAAAATTGGCTAAATCCAAACTGACCCATATGATCCATATTGATACGTTTTTATTCAATATAACTTCAGCAATCTATTTTCGACCCGACCTGACCCGAACTTAATCAATACACGATCATGGCCACCTCTTCGCCAAGCATCACCTCTCTTTCTCTTTGTATAGAAATTCTGACATTGCCCAAATGACAAAAATTAAAACTATAGTGAAACCGCGGGTCTTCATAGATTTAGTTCGTGTATGGAAATTCATTAGCCTAACGATATGATGTGCAAATAGACATATTTACGCCTTCATCTATATAGATTGGCATTGGGGGTTTTCTAATATGAAAATCGGTTTGAAATGTCTATGTTCCCAACATATACACACACTCATATATAGTCATACATGACCCGATTTCTTTCACACCCATTTCTATATGTTCTAAAATTTTTGCATAATCAATCCATGACCCGATCCATCAAATATGATTTGAAAAATGGGTCTTAGACCATAATTGCCATCTCTAGATATGATGGACCCGTAATTTTACGGGACTGAAAGTTACAACATCTTTTTTTATATGAATTTCGAAGGAAAAAAATGAGTTTTATTTTATTTGGTCTCGATGTAGCACTCTCAATGTGCTCACCGGTTCACTATGACACACCAGTAACCTTTCGGGACATAAAGTTGCAACTTCTTTATTGAGGATTACACGACAAACCCGTAACTTTTCTAGGGCAAAAAGTTACGGCATCTTCAGCAAAGATTAGGCAAATTCTTATCTCTAGCTCGCCTTTCAAATGGTAATAACACATGTTTCTTCATAGGTGCAATTGGCGTTCTCCGCGTGAAAGAGCCTGTTCTTCCCCCTTCCCATTTAAGCACTTTGCTCCTATCTTTATTATTTTATTATTATTATTATTATAAATCTGAACATAGCTTGCATTATTGGTAAATAGAGTTTCGTACAGAAAAGCTCATACGAGGGGCGCTAGCACATACTAACTTTCAAAGGGGTTGAAGCGGGAAAGAGACCCAATGGGCGTCAGCATTTTGCTCCAATCTCAAGAGTCAATTTCTGCATGAACATTGACCAAAGGACCCGAAAAACTTTCTTCCTTCTTCGGCAAACGTCACTTCTCTCTTCACAAGAATCACGACCCATCAACACAACCTATACACAGTACATGCTACGGCCAGTCGTTTATCGTGTGAACCTCGGTTTTTGAAATTTCTGACCTCTCAATTTATGCAAGATGAAGGACCTGTCCATATGATATTCAGATCACTATTTTATTTTTTTTTATTTTTTTTTACGATTAAGTGTATAGAAAGTCCTAAAAATCATTTTAAATTGAGTGCTAACATTTTCAAAAAGTGCAAACGGGTCCTAAAACGTGTCAAAGTAATGCAATCAAATCCTTCGATTAACTCTGTTCAATTTGGTTAACGAAAATGTTGACATGATCTTTTTTTTTTTTCAACGTACGTGACACGATGTTGTGCCTACCAAGCACCACATCTGAGAAAATTGGAAAAAAAAGGTTTAAAAAAGAAGGATGAAAATTGAAAAATAGAAAAGAAAAAGAGGATGGAAGAAAAAACAATTGGTGGATGGTACATCGGCGCCTCAAGTCTCAAGAAAGTAATGGAACAAAGCCATGTAAGCATTTTCATTAACCAATTTAGACGGATTTAATGGGTAGACTTGATTAGGCTTTTTGATAGTTTATGACCCAATTATATTTTCGTGAAAAATTCTAGATCATCTGGCGCACTTATCCTTAAAATTTGAAATACATTAAAAGTAATCAGCCCACTTAATAATGGGCCTCTTGCTCACGGTGGCCCTCGTCACACCTGTTAATCATACTTATTAATAAAAATAATTTCAATTATACAACGGATCGATCACGGATCACACAAAAAAAAGGCATATTATATATACCGCAAGCTACCCTAAGAAGTTATAGCAAGTGCCTCGAATCGAAACACCCGTCAACAAAACCCTAATAATAAGCCAATTTGAAAGGACACCCTTTTTTTTTTTCTTCCCTCTTTTCCCTTCTCTAGCAGTGTTTACCATTATCCTTCACTAAAATGCACGCAGCATCATTGCTCCAAGGAATTAAGCAGGTGGAGATGATGAGATAAAGATGGGCAAGGATGGAGTCATAATTGCTGTTGGGGTCAAGAGGTCCCGGCCCCTCTTTTCACCCTCCCTCCCTCATCCTTACTTTTTCACACAAGGGAGGGGGGAAAGGGGGGAAGGTGGGGCATGCAAAAGGCAAAGCCCTCCCCGTAGACATTTAGGCATGCCTCCGAATCATGATCATATTCACCCCCTTATCATCAAATCCCCCCACACACACCTTTCCATCTTTATTGACCAACTTTATCACCATCACCACCGCCCAACACCACCTCAATCTCCGCCAACACTATTTTTTTTTTTCCCGGTCTCAGTCCACCGGATCTGCCTCGCATTGGTTCGATTTCGCGTGTCGTTTTCAGTCCCGTTTACGCCCGAGGGCATGTGCGCCGGTATATCTCACATCGCTCGTTTGTTTTTCAAGGGGTGTTTGATACTCATGTAATCTCCCTTTGTCCACCTACTTGAAGCTCTTGATTTGAGCGTCTTAACAATGTACAACCTTTAAGAAATTTGGCCCGCTATTGGGGGTGTTCGGTTCTTGGTCCAGTCCAATTCTCGGGCGGTCTAATGAAACTGATGGATTATTAATGGGGGGTGTTTTGTTCCTCTTCCAGTTCGATTCTCGGGCGGTCCATTGAAACTGGTGGATTATTAATGGGGGTGGGCAATACAAGCTTTAATTTTGAAATATTAGTTAAAACTAGGTTACATTTAAGAGAAAAAAAATAACTTATGGGTTATCATGTTTATGTTTAAGGAATAAAAATAATGATAATAATAGGTCTGTCCAGTCCCTCCCGAAACCGAGAATTGGATCGAAAATCACTGATTTCAATTTTATGGAATCGAGAACCGTACCAATGCCCCCAATTCAGCCGGTTCGTCTTGGTCATCCTACCCATTATGGTTTTGAAAGGTCTAGTGTGCACCATATATATCATCACATTAATGACTTAATTTATTAGCCCAAGAATGTCAGCTAAGCATCATTATAGCAACAGGGAACGTTGAAATTTTAATTGACGACAAGATCCTTTTCTTAATTATTGTATTACTATTTTTTTTAAAATTTTCTTTGCCTCATAGAATAAAAGCCTGCCCTACTTCACAATCTGGCTGGGGGACCTCCCTTTTGTTATGAAGTGTGGCGATACAACGATTATATGTTGTTCTCCTTGAAGATGATCCCACGAGCCGGGCAACAATTAGCTGTATTACAGCTAAATTGGCTCTGCATTCCATGGAGGAAAAACAAATCCGGACGACAATTCTTCATCGGCATTTAATTCTCAATGCAGTGATTGTTCTCGTGATTTGGATAACTAATGTCTTGAAAAATAAGACGATCCCTCGTCTTGCATGTTTGATGGGACACTCGTTAACAAGATCTTAAATCGACATATGACATAATATAGTTATGGCACAACTAGTTAATTAACGCTGAACTCATTGAAAAATTGCTTGAAAATTCATGTCCTTTATGTATATCCCGCCGTTGAGTGCTTAGTTACTTGATTCAAGTCACGGTATTTTCGATCAAAATAACATCACTACCATGCCTCGTACTCCATGAGTAGAGTTTTACTCTGTGCACATGGACATGGTGTTTTGCGTGTATTTGCCGGGATTTGTCAATTCAAAAGTTTTGATGTTTTTGTGTTACAATAAATATTTTCTATTGATGTTCGACTAATGCCTCAGAGAAAAACTACCTTCAATTAACCCAAGGAGTTAGGTAAATAGTTAAACATACGATTTAGATAGGACAGGTTTTTTCGTAGTTGTATTAGAAGTAGAACACCCGCACATCATAGAGAGACCAACAAGAGAGTCAAAGTCTTAGCTAGCTCATTTATATATGTCTCCGCCAAACAAACTTAAGGTATCAAGTTTGGGGCTAGTTAGGGTTTACCAAATGTCCGACATCATATTAATTCTCCCGATAGAAGATTTGCCTTGCACCACTCAAATGCATATCTCGAAAATCTCACCTTCACACGGGAGCTAGTCTTGTGTTATGTATGTTTCCACTTAATCCTAGTACCCTCTTTCATCTATCTTAACTTGGAACTCTTCATTGTTGCATAGTAGATTCGCCACTTTGCCAACCGGCAAACGCATAGCTACACCACAAAACCTTGCCTTTTCCCCATTGCATCTCTTTCGTCACGACAGGCCAAATATGATGGGAATCTTCCCCGGACACAGTGTGGATCACGAGATTTTTTTTTTAATTGAGATATTCATTAACACGGAAATTAACATTTGTGGCTCACTAATCAACCCCTGATTCCATACTGCTTACCTTCATAGTAGTGTGATCATCAAGAAACAGCCCATGTTTTGACTCGTTAAGACATGAAGCGAAATCAATTTTCACTCAAAAGTTTAAGTCGATAAGTTATGGCCAAAATAAGATGTATTAATTGCTCACACCGCATCAACTCTACAATATGAGACATCACTTAAAACCCCTCACACACGTATCTTAACAACTCAAACTAGAAGCATATCTTCAATAGTCGCTCAGAGTAATCTTAGGAACCACACCCGCCACTCTATAATAGAGATTTTACATAATAAGCATGAATAAGATGGTTGGCATACTTTAATGAGGATTAATCGGTATGAAATCTGAATGTCCCGTGGCATAGAAATAAAGTGGCCGTAGTCTGATTGTCATGAGGGTAGCATTTGAACAATAATTTGCATGAATCCGGCTAACAATCCGTTTGAGCCGCTGGATTAAATGGGTCCATCAGACTTGATTATTCGCACGAATTGGGCTCGGATAATACAATGCTGTTGCTGACAAAAAATTTTGGCGGAGATGTCGGGAATTTTTATGTTGACCATTTAGAGAAAGAACATAGTGCATGCATGAGAAGTAATTTAGTCAAACTATAAAATCATGGACTCTCATTTGTTTTGACGTATCTAAAGATGGTGCGTGTCAACTGTCAAGAACCGAAAGAGAGGGTTCACATGTTGATGCCTTTTGTTTCTAGCAAAAAAAGATAACGTTGTAGGTGTTCATGTCCTAGGGACAAAATCTGTACCATTCTTCCTTATCTAAAGGACATAAATGAACATTTGAGACCTAAATTGGGAATAAAAGCTATTTTGTCGATTCCCCACATACACATGCCGCCTACTTACATCTCTTTTGGGGAGAAAACTATTGGCCATATTCAGATCATTTGTGCCCAGACACTACAATGATTTGAATAGTGTAAATCTCACATGGAACCCGAACGATCCAATCGATCAGATGCTCTGCGCTATTGTAACGGATGCATCCAAAAGCTTCTCCTGATTTAATGTGATACTCTAACTTTTTGATTGTCTGTTTAACAATTAGGACGGATTATTTTGGCGATCTCGTTGGGAATGTGGAAAGTTAATTAAATTATGGGAAGTATGGCTATGATGTTTATTGAAGTGTTTAGGTTAATGACGGCCGGTATGAGTTTTGATTTGTTGAGTCAGTCCTAGAAATTGAGCGCAAATGGAATTACACCACCCCTTAACTGACTTTACCCCCACTATATAAGTCACCCCCCCTCTCTCCTCCCCTCATTTTTCGCTTCTTCTTCGTGGACACCCCTCCCCTGAGAGCTCTCCCTCTCCCTCATCTTCTTCGCCCGTGGCTTCTTCGCGCGACATTGCGCCTTGCCGAGCTCCTCAACAGCGACGGCAATGGCCTCTACTCCTGAACCACGACCTCACTCTCGTCTATTCCCTCGCTTGAAGCCCGCTCTTTCTTGGCCTCGTACCCACGTGCAACAAGGAGAAGGAATGCAACCTGAGCTCCTTTCGATGCGACTCGACTTTCGTTTTCTTCGTGCATTGAATCTAAGGCAAGTGAAGCCTCTAACTTCTCTGCTTGACTATTGGTTTGTCGCTTCATTGACTACGACACGATGTCTCAGGCAGAGGCATGTAGAAACGAGGATCATCTTGCATGTGGGGGAGATCTTGTTTGCATGTTGGATTTGTCATTTGAATTAGTGTCCTGTGGTCTTGGGTAAGCTGATTTTATGGGCTGATCGTGTGGCATGTCGTTGAAAAGGCGTGAATTAAAGTAGTCTTGTGCATGGGTGTTCGGTCGAGTAGTGCAACCATCCCTAGGGTGTTTTGTGGATTTGGATTGTCATGTCATGGTTTTCGATTGCATTGCATGTAAATGTCAAAGCATGTGCTGTGTAGAATGATGGCGGTTGGTTGTTGTATGTTAAGATTGGTCGTTCTGTGGTGTTAACATGCTAGAAAGGTGCAATTGATTGTATCGTTTGATGAGTTTAGAGTTGATATACGAGTACAGGTTGAGTGCTTGACGGTTTGTCTACATGAGAAATTAAAAGAAATTAAAATGATTGAACTGGTATTGGTATACACTTGTGTCCAAATAACACCAAGTGGCAGTTGGAGAGAAATCAAGAAGTCCATAACTTGTGTCTCAGGAAGTCCATAACTTGTGTCTCAAGGAAGCTTGAAGCTCGTGTCCCTTGATATCCACTTAAAAGCCTATGGACGACAAGCTAAGGTATTTATCCCTCAGAATTGAGACATATATCTCTCGAAAATTGAGGCACGTGTACCTCAAGTAACCATGACTTGTGTCCCATGAAAAAACGATGGTGAATTGAAAACTGGAATCTAAATAATGAGTCATGTACATGTCCATGCATGTGAAATTCATGTTTTAGGTTAAGATCCTAGTTCATGACATGTGGAGCCATTATCGAGTATCATATTTGCTTGTCAATGGTATCGAGTCTCGCTTGATTGGGTGATGAATTAATAGTTTAGTATGTTGAGTTAGCTATTTCACTCGCTGAGCTTTTAGCTCGCTGTTGTTTGTTGAATTGTTTTCAGACTAGCTAGATATATCGATTCCTCCCATTATGACTTCATTCACACGTGGGAGGATTACCACGATTTTGCTTTTCTATTGGTGCATTTTAGATTGTTGATTTCGATCCCTTGGGTAAACATAGGATTGCCTACTACGAGGATTTGTATCCATTTTATGTCACTTTTTGTGAGGGGACTCGTCGAGCCAGCTAATAGGTCCATTGCCTTATTTACATCCTGATGACAATGGTGACAGCGATAATGGTGAGGAGCAATAGTAGTGCTCGTGGTTGGTGGGCGGCTGGTGTGTACATGCAAGATTTTAGAGTTGGCGATAAGGTGTTACTTTTTGGTCGAGGCCATAGGGCGGATGTAAAGATGGATGGTATTGATAGTGGTAGAGGACAACGTTGGTAGTAATTGGGGGTGGATAAGAGTTGTCTTTTGGTTGCTATGCCAATTGTTTTTTCTTTAGAATGATTAATGTAAACATGACTGGCTACATATATAATCGAACGTTTATCAATGTCTGCTTGTTGTTATTGCATGGCAAGTTCAAGTTAGTAACACCTATTATGGCCATACCCGTTAGGCACGTGCTTGTTTTTAGTTATTTTTGTATGGCCTCATGAATGATTATTATCTAGTCTTCCACATGCGCCGCATTATATGTAATATCACATTAAAGTAGAGCACGTTAGTGAGTGGCGCCTTGAGATGTCACCTTTAATGTACACAAGTAAACTCTATTAATTAAAATGGGCATTATTCCAGTGTTGTAACTTTTAGATGTATTGTTTTGATATTCTTACATTAAGTACATAGCATGGCAACTCTTTCTTTGGCATTACGTGGATTAGTGACGTTTAAATATACACGTATGTTTCGACTCTACTCATCTTTTTTTTACCATTTTCCTCTCTCATTTTTGTAGAGATTTTCTTTATCTCTCTAGGTAGTGTCTTCCCTTTTTCCCTAAATCAAACCCTAACTATTTCCTATGGATCCCAAACCCTCTCCCCAGATGACACTCAACTCTCCATGAGCTTTCCATGCCCCTTTTTCCAGCTGCTAAACCCGTGTGGTTGTTAAATCCTAAAGTTTTTTTAACCCTAAGTTCATCACCCTCCAGATCTGAACCTCTTCCCCTCTCGCGTGAGTCTATCTTCTGCAATCCAAGTTGGAACTCGCCGTCACTGATCCTTGCCTTCAAGATGCCCCTGGTTTTCATTCCTGTTTTGCAGCTGCACATATAAGCTATCTCTACCCTTGCTTTGTGATTCTAATCGGATAATATGGAGGAAGAAAATGAACAAGGAAAGCAAATGGAAGCCTTAGTAGAAGGCTAAGACACTTGTAGCCTAAAAGTAAAACTGACGTGGTGGATAATATAATCACCGAGGAGAGTTTAAAAGAAGACGAATGCATTGAGTTTGGAAAATTACATTGTAGCCTGGAAGTAAATTTCTAAGCTTTCTAGTCAACAATAAGGAAAACTTAGAAATGTGATAGTGTAAAGTGTAAGCATATACAATCAGGGCTTTTTCAATTTACATTCCCTTCTTCAGAGGAAAAGGATAGAATACTAGACTCGGGACTATGGTTCTTCTCCCGCTATATCGTAGTCTTGAGATCATGGGAATCTGGGTTGTTTACTTCAATGCATCAAATTTGATTTCTATGCCTTTTGGATGCACATTCACGGGTTACCTATGGAAGGAAAGACAGAAAAAGTGATTAGAAATATTGTTGGGAATGTAAGTTATCTTTTGGCTGTGAAAATTGAAGTAAAATGATATACAAGCCTTTCTATAGGGAAAGCTAAAATCATCCTTAATCTGTCAACCCCCTTTTAATCTGGGATGGTTTATAGCTTCAAGGGTAGAAAACATTAGCTTGACTTTTTTTGCGAAAGGCTCCATATTTATTGCTACTCTTATGGCCAGCTAGGGCATTAAGCCCATAAATGTTCTACAATTCCTTATGACGAGGAGTTCTTCTCAAATGATGATTATCTACTTTATGGTTCTTGGCTGAAGTCTGAATTTAATCTTCAAAGCCCTTTCTGGAAATCTTTGTATGATTTGTCTTTAGAGGAAAATATGGAAGAAGAAAGTGTTCCGGAATGTTTTCTTGGAATAGAATAATATGCTCCAAGTTATTTAAACTAGTCAACAAGTGAGAAACAGTTCCTCCATAAAGGAGAGGGGCAAAAGGAAACTACAAGATGGTGAAAAAGAAACTCTTAAAACACCTTAGTTGCGTGGGTTTTCAGTGTTGGGGAATCAACCTCCCCCTTTACTTTTAAAGCTCCCTTCAATTCAAGTAGAATGTGACTCCTTGTAGAAAACCAAAAGTAGTAACAAGGAAAAATGAGCCAAAAAGGCAAAAGAAACAATCCATATGAAAAGTAGGTTTTGGGTACACAGCTTTTGGATGAGCTAGAGCTTCTTAATGCACAAGTTCTTTGGTGGCTAGTCCTAATAAGCCATTGGGTAACAAATGACTATCCTATGTTGGAACTGTCAAGGGATGAGCTTTCCTTTGACAATTCAAGTTCTAAGGGCCCTAGTGGCCCAAGAAAAGCCCAAAGTGATTTTCCTAAGTGAAACAAAGAACAAAGAGGGGTTTATACAACGTATCCGCAAAAAACTAAATTTTCAGCATCTACACATAGTAAACCTGATTGGAATAGGGGGTGGTTTATCTTTATTGCGGATGGAGGAGATGTCCATCGTGGTGTTTTCCGCTACTGAAGGTCTTATTGATGTCGTGTATGAAGAGTTAAATTAGTTAACCCCCTTTAGGGCAACTTTTATCCATGCGCCAGCTTCTTACCAGCGGGGAATCCACATATGGAGACAACTGAAGTTTATTAAAAACACAAATAGCCTACCATGGGTCTATATGGGGGATTTAAATGAGATATTATATCAGTGAGAGAAAATGGGAAAAAGAGATGCCGAACGATGCCAAATGTATTCTTTCCAAGAGGCCTTAAAATGAGTGTGGTTGATGGATTTAGAGAGTAAGGGTTACGCATTTACCTAGTGTAATAATTTTGAAGGGGAGGAACTCGTGAGGAAAAAATTAGATAGAGTAGTGTGTAACATTGAATGGATAGTTGAATTCCCCGAAACTGAACTTTTCGACTTTCCCATTATTGACTTGGACCATTGCCCTCTATTACTAACCGTCACCGCAAAAGAGAGATTTTGGATTTGAGGTTTATTGGCAAGAACATGAGGATTGTGGGATGATTGTTAAGGAGGCCTAGAATGCACCAAACTTGGAAAGTACCGACTTAACTAGAAGGATACAAGCTATCATGGCGTCCTTGATTAAATGGAGCAAAAATACCTTCAAGAATAGCAAAAGCATATTGGTGTTCTACAAGCTGAGCTCTAAAAAAGCATAAATAACCCGATTCAAACCACATCCAGAGGGAAACAACAAGAAATCACAAATGAAATAAAAAATGTGTGAAGGGAAGAGATATATTGGGGTTTAAGGTCGAGAATTAATTGGTTTAGATGGGAAGACAAAAATACGCAATATTTTCGTGCCACAATCATTTAGAGAAGACAACATAACTCAATTTCTATGCGTAGAAATGAAAATGAAACGTGGATTCGTGACCCACAAAAGTTCAAGGAAAGAAATTTTCATTGACTTATACATTTTTGAAGGCCCTCGAAACTTTGATTTAGTGTTGCAGCAATGTCCTTCGGTTGTCACAAATGAGATGAATGACTCGTTGTCTGAGAAAATTTCGTTTCTTGAAATTCAATCTACCGTATTCCAAATTGGTGCTTCAAAAGCCCCGGATCTAGATGGGCTGAATGGTCTTTTCTATCATCATAATTGGGAGGATGTTAAAATGGAAGTCTATGAAGATGTGAAATAGTTCGTCAACATGGGACACCTTAACCCTAAGCTAAATAAAACCCACATAACCATCATTTCAAAGGTCAAAAATCTTGAAAAACTAGATTAGTTTCGTCTTATAAGCCTATGCAACTTTGTGTATAAAGTTATATCTAAGGTATTGGCCAATAAACTCAAACCATGGATGAATTATATTATTGAGGAGGAACAAAGTGCCTTCGTAGGGGGAAGACAAATCCAAGATACTATTCTTGTTGCACAAGAGGTTTTGCACCAACTTAGAGTTCACAAGAGGAAGGAAAAATTTTAGGTTATCTTAAAACTGGACATGAGGAAAGCATATCACAGGGTAGAGTGGGATTCCTTGAAAACTAGTCTACAAAAGATGGGTTTTTGTGAAATATGGGTTAACAGGGTTATGAAATGCGTGACTTCAGTCTCATTGAATGTCAAACTGAATAGAGAACCTCTTCCTTACTTCAAATTTATGCAAGGAATCCCTCAATGGGACGCTATCTCCCCTTACCTCTTTATTCTTATTGTTAACACACTCTCAGCATTGATGAGGAAAGCGGTGGAGGATGGCACAATAAAAGGGATAAAACTGAACATGTTCTGCCCAACTCCATCTCACATTTTATTTGTGGATGACTCAATCTTTTTCCTAGATGGTAAAGTATTGGAATGCCAAAACCTTATGATGATTCTAAACCGATATTGTTATGTATTGGGACAAGCTGTAAACTTGAACAAATATGGAATCTTGTTTAGTGCAAACTGCCCCTCGGACTTAAAAAGAAACATGGCCTGTGAACGGATAGTTCCTGTGTTGGGTAAAATTGGGCGTTATTTAAGGATTCCTTCTGATTATGATGCTTCAAAGAAACAGATGTTTGGCTGGCTATTGGCAAGAGTGAATGTGAAGTCAGAGGGATGGAAGGAGAGACTTATTTCGAAAATAGGGAATGAAGTTCTAATTAAATCAGTTATCCAAGCACTCCCACAGTATGCAATGTTTATCTTTAAGATTCCTATATTGATTTGCAGAGCAATAGAAAAGTGGATAGCCTCTTTTTGGTGGAAAAATTGCTAATCCAAAGTTGGCCTTCACTAGAAGAAATGGAATGCTTTTAAAACAAGAAAAGACGAAGGGGAAATGGGTTTTAGGGACTTAATAATGTATAACAGAGCTTTACTAGGCAAACAAGCCTAGCATATAGCCCAAATCCAGAACTCTATATAATGTAGATTACTCGAAGGTTTGTACCTTCCTATATGCAAGTTCTAGCAAGCTAAGAGAGGATCACGACCATCATGGGATGACAAAATTTATTGATAGGCAGAGATAACATTGCAAAAAAAAAAAGTCAAGTGGACTGTTGTAATAGGGGAGGAAATTAGTATATGAGAAGATAGGTGGCTAAACTACGGAATTATAGGCTGTTCAGCAAATCAGAATGAATCTACTCTTATTATTCAGGAGGAATCAAAGCGGGACAAAGCTACTCTTAGAGAAACGTTTGATGACCATCTAGTAAACAAGATCTTAGGTACCCCTCTAAGTTCTCAGCTCCTGAAGGACAAACTGACGTGGATAGTAATAAAGGATGGACATTTCTTAGTAAAAAGTGTATATAATGTGCTGCGAGGAAATGAAAGTTCCTCGCAGACAAACGAGCAGTTAAGCATCTTCATCTTATAAACCTTCTAGAAAGCTTTGGCATCGAAATTGGAATCTGTGAGCTCTCCCTAAAATCAAAATCTTCCTCTAGAAGATTTGCCAGAATGCTAAAAGAAAATTTGCACAAGAGGAAGATTATTGAAGATACCCTCTGCTTGTTCTGTAAAGATCATCTCCAAACCCCGGAGCACATCTTTGTGCTCTGTCCCCGGACCAGATCTGTATGGAACCACCCAAAATTCAAGATCCAAATATCAGCACTAGAGAATACGAGATTGAATAGATGGCTTGAAGCACGAATGGACACCCCACTCACCTCTCCCTCCTTTGAAGACATTTCAATAACCCTCTAGGCCATATGGAAAGCTCAAAATAACAAAGTTTTCCGGCAGAAAAGTCCTCGCCTTGATGCCATACTCGAATCAGCAGAAGCTGTACTTAGGAGCTCCGATAGATTGAATAAGAAAAGTTCAAATCTGAAGAGGGAAAGAACTCACCATCAACCAAGCTGAAAATTGCTGAAGAACAGAGAGCTTAAGATGAACGTAGACAACTCTTTTGATGTGGAGAGCCTCGCCAAGTCGATCGCAAGTGTTCTTTGAAGCTCCACAAGAGCATTACTGGAGGGATTCGTTGGAAAAATCAGATCTTTATCTCTGATCCAAGTTGAAGCTAAAGCCCTATTGAAGGCATTAAAGCTTCTCATATCTAGAAGTCAAGAGATCATGTCCTTGGAGTCAGACAACTTAGGCCTAGTCAAAGTTGTACTTGGAAAAGAGAGTATTCCATGGGAAATAGAGGCTCAAGTTCGGGAGACCCAAACCCAACTTAGCACTTTCGAGAACGTGACCGAGGCCCATCGCAATAGATTAGCGATTAGGTTGCCGATTGGTTAGTGGAAGCAGCCCGTTCCGATACTTTACTCATCACATGGTTGTCTAATCCCCAAACTCTATGGGATTTACTTTGTTTTGATGCTCCATTTTTGAGCTCGGTTTGTATGAGCCCTCGTTGATGAATAAAGAAAGTTTGTTTCTGACCCCACACACACATGTACACATTCGATTTCATGATTTTCAATGGGCGATTTCGTCGGCGAATGCTTGACACTACAAAGACAAGTAGTCCCTCTAAGTTTAACCTCATGAAATTCCACCGATGTAAAAGTGAACTAGAGTTTTTGGGCCATGCTTTTGCTAGGAGGTTTTACCTTAATATTGAGGTTTCCACTTTTGGACCCTACATGGGCAAATTTTATCCACAAGATAAAAGATTATTTAGAACTCAGGTTTATCTAAACAGGCCTTAAGTAGAACATGAGCCCAGTTAATTTCTATCCACATTGATATTGGAATATAAATGTTAGCTTAAATTTTTGTAGGATGAATATCTTAAGCACACCGTCTTGTTCTTGCATCGAGTACATATATTTTTAGAAGTGTTATAAATACTTCTTTGAATTTCTTTTTTTTATAACTTTTTATTTAATAATGCAAATATTTCATGAATGGTAAAGTGTTACAAATAAAATGACGGAATAGTGAAGAGAACGTGAGGGGGGTAAAGGTAAATATATAGACAAATGGTGAGATGGAGAAAAACTCTAGTAATTCCCAATGGCAAAATGCCAAAATCAGCAGCAAATTTACTAGGTGCTTTATTGTCAAACTTTCAAAAGCTTACGTCCACTTTGATGTCTTTTTATTGGCGAAGATACATCGATGCCTCCCAGTTCTCAAAGTCAGATGAGACAAAATTCATTGGTGGTCACGTGTTCGTTCTTGGTGGAGGAGCAGACATCAACTTTTGACTTTGATTTCTTAGTAGAAATTCCGTGGGGTGTGAAGCCGACGCCTTTTGTACCTATGCATAGCGATTGAAAAGTTTAGGTAGCCATTGCTAAGAATAAAGCTTATAATCACAAAAGAAGACACGTCCAATTGGAACATATTATCGTAAAGCAGCAATTGAAACATGGAGATGTATCGATCAACCGTGTGAAATCAGAAGGCTAAACCTTTGGGATGGTGGTTGCATAGCCCATGTTATTAGAAATCTTATGAAAGAGGTTCGTACGAATAATAATAAGTCATTTGCTACAGCGTAGCAGAAAAATTTATCAAATACCCTTTTTTGGTGTGTGCAATTGATGCAAAATTCAAGAGAATACAAGTTAAGCGCTTGATGAATTTAATATCCCTTATGGATGGTCCATTTCTTTTCAATATACACTTGATGGTATCACTTATACGAAAGTAGAGTAGGGCCGCTTTATAAGATTCACTCATGAATAACTAGGGGCGTGCACGGGCTATCAGCGCAAACTTGTGTTGAAAGTAGAAATTGTGATTACGGGGAACTCTAACTTACAACAAGGATCCTTGCTTCAAGGAAGCTATTAGTATCACCATTGGGAATGTAAGTTATGTCTCATACTTCTATGCTTAGTGTCACCGTCCAAAAGACGCCAGATCCGATGCATTGCCGTCCAATTTGAAACGGATTTCTGTTCCTTTTCTACTTTGATAAACATTTTTAAAGTATGTGGGGGATTAGAAAAGCATATAAAAAAAATTTACGTCAGACACAGTCCAAGATTTCTTTTTACGCAATTCTTGTTTTTGTCTCCAAAGGGTGGAAATTATCATTGAGAGCAATGCTTGCACGCCTCGTTGCCACCATCGACCATCCGAACACCATCCTGCCACCATCATTGAGCATGTTACGGCGCCGCCGTTGGTGGTGGCTCAAATAAATGAATAGGGCATAGGTGTAATGTGTTTGCCATGAAGATATTCCTAAACCAATAAATGGCCCCAACTCAATAAATGACCTTCGCACACTTGCTCGGTACAAACATGGCACAGATGTAATGTGTTTGCCATTAATTCCGCGGCTTAATGCATCATTTAATGATGTCTGCACTTGTGTTTTTCTCCCCCACTGGATGTCCAACAATCAATGGCAAGACATTCCAACATGGTATAACTTCGAGGACAATCATGTGGGACTTTTGATCCATTTATTTCGATGTCACATGTCCCGAACATACATCTTTAAATAAGATAAATACGTATAACCAACATATCGATTAATCTGAAGGAGAACTATACTAAATGTGTTTGATTCGGCTTTCTTTGGAAAAATGTGAAATCCTAAGGATTGAAGGAATTTTCCAAAATGCAAATAGTATTTGTTAAATTATAATTTTAAAGTGTATTGGGAAACAACTTTGGCTTAAATCGTGTTAAAAAAATCACACTTTGAAAAGTATTTTACCTTTTTTTTCTTATAAGGAAAAAAAAAAACTCAAAAGAGGCAAGGACTCTGTGTCCCGAGCACGGTTGACGAGACTCCGGCGAGCCAAATCTAGCACTACCAACCTTGCATGAGGTCCCCTGACCTTGGGTGATTGTCGCGACGAAGGCGACAGTTGCCTAAGGTTGCCAGCACCAGATTTGGCTCGTTGGCAACCACATTCGGCCTCGTTGGATGCTCACCGGCGGCCTAAATTCTCGTCGGTGTCGTCACTTTAAGTAGTGACATTTCCAAAATCATGAAATTTTAGGGAGGATAAAGTTGGAAGAAAAACATGTATTTGCATTCCGGAAATGCTCAAAGCTCAAAGTACCTTCAGACTTGCCTTGGGCCATAGGTCTTTAGAGAGGTGCAATTTGCATCCCTCTAAAACTCTCCAAAAAAATTTGTCGAACACCATTTGATTTTGTCCAAGGGACTCTGAGACCCCAACAGGCTCTAGCAAAGCCGAACGCACCTCCGAACCACGTAAGACTAAAGAACTCCCGTTCCGGTCTCTCGCACGTACGAGATCCAAGCCATTTCTAAGAAGTGATATGCATGATATGATCAGGCGGTGGACAGAGATCAATACTTTCAGCATAGCAAAGCAAGATCACGGCCATCGTGTTTTGGATGTCCATGCAAGAAGAACGAAGAGGCCGTGTATGCATGTGATGCAAGATCAAATATTTTCAGTCTTTGGAAAAAAAAGTTGAACTTATGAGACAATTGAATCGTCTTGTTCCTCGTATTGAATGAACCTAGGGACAATAATTCGCGTGAGGTGCAGACAAAGAAGCACATAAGCTGCTCCAACCGACAGACACATTTAAGGAGAAAAAAAAAAGAAAAAAGAAAGCAAGATTTGTTCACATGCTATGTCGTGAATCAAAGACATGAGTGAATGCAGACGTCCTCAGCATCAATCGGTCAATTAAAACCATGTCACTCTCTTTCCTATTGCTACGAACATGTCTCCTTTATAATAGCGAGATTCACATTTATTGCATCAGATTTATCATGGTCCCCCTTTCTTGTTCACTCAATATTAAGTTGATTTCGCTCTTTATTTTTCCCTTCTTTTTTTTTTTCCTGCGGAGGAGGAGGAGCATGATATCTCCAAGATCTTTTCTTCACCAGACTAATCAATGCCAAGTTTGCAAAGATGGCAAAGATGGCAATTTCGCTTCACAAATCACATAAACGTCGGTAATCGACTTAAATTATTGTTGCTAATTTCGTATAAAAATTAGAACCTTTAGCACGTTTGGTGATTGGTGGCCTCTAAGAAGAATGTTGGTAAATCTTTGAGGTGTTTGGCAACATGAAGAATCGGATAATGCCGATACCTTTCTAAGGGCATTGGCAAGTTACGAACGAGTGACGAACCAAGCAAGTTAACAATTGACTTTTTTTTTTTTTTTATAATTACCGACGAGATTTGCCACTTGCTAGTGTTTTTAAGAATTCACAATGATGGAAAATATCTACGATTTTACGCGCACGGAACACTAGAATCGTCCTTGCTCAACTTCTAACTTCTCCCTAATTTTCCGATGATCTCCTTCATTGTGCCTGTGAGCCTTGTTGTTGTCGCCCGCCGGTCGTCACTGACTAGGATCCCTACTACCATTACTAGAGGTGATAAATGGGTCAATCCGGTCGTACCATGCCCGACCCCGACCCCGAGCCTGAGCCTGAGCCCGAGCTCTTGTAATAGCTACCGGACAAGATTGTTTAGTTGTACTCTTCAAGGGTTAAAGGTCCTTTGGAGCAAAAAAATTCATTAAAAATTTACTAAAAGGGCCTAGAAAAGGCTTGACATGAAATAGGCCGATGAGCAATCACCATACATGGGCCTAACCTGGCTCGGCCTAGCACATGTGTCGTGCCATGTCAACCCGGCAAAGTAAACGGGTTGGCCCACTAACAAAATGGGTTCTTTTTATCATTACGTGAGTGATGAGATCTAATTCTTGTTGGATTGATGATGCATCAACTATTTAGAGGGGAATATTTCAAGTTTAAAATAAATTGAATCTCGATAAATCTACATTTAATAATCACTTATTGTGGATATGGGTGATCTATATTAGATGAAATTAAATTATACTATCTATAATATAAAAAGGATTCGATCAAAAAAATAATAATATAAAAAGAAATTAAATATTAAAAAAATCACTCCAAACGTGTGTTTGTTGGCGGAGCAATCATGGGATTTGACACAATTTGGTATAACACTATTTGAACCTCATGAATAGGAGAAATAAATGTTTTGAAAATAACATTGAAAGATTTAAGTGAGGTAATGTCGTTTCAAAGAGTATGAGTGTAAACGATAAACAGGAACTTAAACAAAAAGAAAACAGAATAATTAGAATCTTAAACACACAAAAAAAAAACGAGAGTAGAATTGTCTTCTTCATGAGCCGGCTTTGAGCATAGGTGGGGGAAGAGAGTGGCTATGCCACTCGACAATGTCGGTGATGAGTTGTGGAAAGAGGTGACAGTAAATTTGAGGTGAGTGGTTCCTGATCTGTTTTCGGGATGGTCCAATGGAACCGGTAAAATGTTCAATAATCAAGAAAAAAGAACACCGGATGAAGGGACAAGCCTAATTTCCATACAATCTCATTTCATTTAGCCTCGTGATGTGGTGATCTAAGAATGATGAAATCGCAATGCAGGCAGAGAAATCATGGGAGCAACAATTGAATAAAGAGAAAGGACAAGGTAGGGAAAAACAAAATCCTCCAATTCTCCATTATGTGAGATCAAACTAAAGATGATGATCCGTGAGTGAAAGAGGCGTGAGATGTGAAAGAGGGAAAGAGGGTGAGGCATCAGACATAGGGTGTCAGAAAGGCGGTTGAGAAAGAAACAAGGAAACATTAGAGTTATTTTTAAAAATTAAAAATCGACCGCTCCGATACCTGTATCATGAGAACTAGACTATCCAGTCATTGATTTCAATTTTAAAAATCGAAAACCATACCACTGGCCTGATATTGATTTGATCAATCCGACTTGTTTATCTCTACAGTAAAAAGCTGTGCCGCTTTCTCATGGTCAACAGGATAAAATGTTGACCATCAGATTTGGAAAGTTAGGACCGTGTCTCTATCTCTTGATTCGGATATGAGAAACAGCTGCCGTGGGGGCAACTACTAGCCAATAGAGGGGTTTCAATATTATCCAAATCAAACCGAATGGAACAGAAGATTTCGATTATTTTCGATAAGGTTTTATCCCGGTTTGGGTAGTAAGCAATAAATGGTTCATAAACTTTGATCCAATATGCAACGTGATTGCTGAATTTTTAATATATTCAAAGTGGTACCTAAACTTTTGTCTAATGTGTAATATGGTCCTTAAATTTTCAATTTGTTCAATATGATCCTTAGACTTTTGTTACATATTCAACTTAATCCCCGAATCATATGAAAATGGTCAATATTGCCATTTCATTAATTCAAGTTCAGACATAATATTTAACATTTTTATATAATTTAAGGACTAAATTGCATATGTACCTAAAATTCAAAAATCACATTGAACAAAAAAAGAAAATGCTCAGAGACTGCCAAAGTTCAAGGACCACATTGAACTTTAAACCAAAGTTTAAGGATCGTTCATGTTATTTCTAGAAGACAATAGGTACCTTGACAGTTCGGTTCGGTTTTGGTGTACAATACCTTTACAGACCTGAGCTGCATATTTGGGCAGGATTAAAAATATGATGGGAGGAAGCTACCGTCGCTGGATTTCTGCGAGCGGTAAGTGCCGGCGTCAACCTCATCGTCGATCTGGCAACTCTGCTTTGCCGCCATGCTCGCTGCCGTGAATCTCAAGTCCCCTCTCTTCAAAAGCTCAGCCAAAACTCAGCAGAACATGTTAACTTGTGTAGAGCTGGAAAGTTTGAGGAAAAAAAAAGGAAAAAAAATTTCGAAAAGCCAAATCAAAATGTATTTCAGTTCTGGGTCAGATGCGGTTCGGGTCACAATGGATGCATACCCAAAATGTTTCGATTCGGTTCGGGTGGCATGGAACAGCCTTGGGGCTGTGGATGAGGAAACAAGCTGCTGGTTTTCTGCAAAAATCAACCGGAGGCGAATCCTAGACCGAAAAGCCCAAAATTAGAACCATGTCATGAAACCATTTAGCCCTCCTTTTGGTGCATCAATATCTAAAGGCAATTCCTCTATCATATGGGAATAGCCTGTGCAACATCAATCACTTAGCCAATTTTTCGGCCATAAAGCTGTGCTTGACAGAGAAACTTGGACATGAACGTATCGAATTGCTATCCGGACTGTATCCGGCTCAGACGAAACAAAAGTTCCGCATGATTCTAAGTCAATCTAGTAACCTAGTGGTTAATGTGCCAAACGAAGAAGGATGAAACCTTCGAACGGTCCGAGAGCGATGAACTTCAGCCTAGGATTCGAAATATGGCAGAAGGCAAAAAGCATCAGATCAGACAATGACTTTGATGGTTGCCTCCCCACCTTTAATCAAATGCAACCACAAAATAGTGACGATAGTTTTACTATTGTTCTGTAATTATCGTTCATCCACATCTTCTGGGTTGAGAGTTAATAAGATGCCGACATTTCAGTACATGGAAAATAAGTTTGCATGCTGTTAACTTCACCTGGTTTTGCCCCCAGGGAAAGAAGTTGGACAGAACTTTTCAGGTTTTTTTCATGATGCAGGCATTGTTTTCTTTATTCTGGTACTGCGGCTTGTCAATACTAGACCAATAACAACCTGAGGCATCCGTGGTCGAACTAACCCCCTTCGAAGGGCTCGTAATTCGTTGCAATGTCCAAGTCCTACCATGAGAAATACACTTCTCAGGACTTTGCGGCCGACCCTCTTGGTAGCCGAGGATTTTAACCATCTGGATGAAAAACCAAAGCACCCCTGCCCAGAATTAAGCTCTATCGAGTGGTGAGAATGGAGGATCTCTTGGGGGAACTTCAAAATGCGGCACGGTGTTCGGCAGGTTCGCACCGTTTCTGCTGACTGTATGTCCCTGCAAAGTCCTAGATTTGGACAGTTGACACCGATCAGAGGGCTTGGAAGACGTCTGCCAGCTTATTACAGCTAAGCAAATGGCAAATGCTTGTAATGACGAGATTGTAGGATTGAATTCGACCAGGTAGATCCCCGTTGTATGTAGTTTCAAGCTGAAAATGGCATTCTCTTGTTGAGCTTCTCCCTGTAAACAAGAAAATAACGGGTCAAGGCAGAAACATAAATTGCAATGTGCACTTACCCCCGCAAAGATGAATTATACATACATACCTGAACAAAAAGTTCAAGGTTGTCCGACATCGAGCAGGCGCCAGATTTCCTTAATGTTTCACAGAAGTCCTTTTGGGGAGAAAGAATGCGCAATTTGCAACCGACATCCCAACCTCCACAATCACATGACCCGCCAGTTCTCCACCTATCAATCAACGACGAAGGTTCTCCGTTGCTTGGCACACTGTGATCACCCCCTGGAAGTATGACCATTAGATGATTGATATCTTCATTTGGAAGTTTGGAAAAGCAATTTTCCCCTTGCAAATTGACTCTTAAATGTTTACGACTAGTAGCCTGTGCTTTACAATTGCTAGGCCTGTCCACAGGAATCTTGAAGATGATGGCGGCAAGTTCCTTGTTCATTGGTGGGTCCAACGATTCCTTGTCAGCTTGACTCAATCCGAGTCTCGACAAAACATACTCCCTCTCGACAGTCTGCTCGTTGCATTTGTCAGAACAAGCATCGCGAATCGTCAACTGACCAACTACATTGTACACAAAGCCGCCACTTCTCACCGTACTTCCATGTCCAATCCAGCTGTTGCTCTTCTTTATCGTTTCGTCCACAGAATAGATGATGTAATTCCTCGCACAATTGCTCTTTCCAGACAGTTTTACGTCTCTGTTGGCAGCAGCAACAATGTGACTGTTCTTGCCAACCACAAATTTGAATAAGGGGAGTCCATCAACACTAGTAACTTGGAGAAGAGCTTGGACTGTTGATGCATCATGGTTACCAATTTGAAGTGATTCAGTGGAAAATTCATGGCTCAAGCTCAGGGAAGTTAAGCTCCCTTCTGATTGCCGAATGCTTTCAGAGCGATGGTACGAAAGTGCTGACTTGGACTTCAGAAGTGGGACCAGTAATCTTCTTATGCCGGACCGCCCTTTGCTAGCAGCATCGGGCTTCTCCTTAGTGAGATTGCCGCTGCAAGGAAAATCCTCTGAAGCCATCGGACCAGATCTCTCAGTCACAGATGATGAACTAGAGAGAGGAGCAGAAGCACTTTCTCTGAAGCTAAAACTTCTGCTTATCTTACCGAAACTGAAGCTGAACCGGTGGTTGGCTGACGGATGCCTGCTTTTCTTGCCTGCTGAGTTAACAGCTTCTTGATTCAGACTTCCAATAGCCTCCCCTCTGCTTGAATTTCTAGTATTGTCACTATCATTTGGGTTTCTTAGATCTGACCCTCTCCTAGAAGTCTCTCTCTGAGCATCAACTTTCAACGACATCGGACATGAGTGTGGTAATTCTGAGCATAATTCTCTTGAGCAGAGCTCCTCAGCAAATAACACATCCGAGAAATAATTCCGAGTTGCATCGGTCAAACTCCGATCAAACAATTTACTGGTGTCACTTTTCTGGGATGCATCCATTGAGCTATTATGTGGATGTTTACGGGTAGAAAGTAGAGCTACAGTTGCTTTATTCTGGGAAGCTTGTTTATTGGAGATTTCTCTATTTAAGGACTTCTCAATTTTTTTCTCAGTTTCTTCATTCTCGGCAGTAATCATCTCCTTTAAACTGATTGATCTGGCATTGATACTCAGCTTTGATGATGAAGTTCCAGCCACTGACATGCATTTCCGTTCTCTATTATTTCCTCTGGTGCCTGATTCAGCCACTTTCCACACTCTGGTATTCCCTTCGCCACGAGAAACCGTCCTGTTGCTCTTTCTAGGATTTACCGAAAACAGAGAGTTTCGCAAGTCTGATGAACCGCCCAACTCTGATACAATTCTCTGATTCAATGAGTTTCCGTTGTCCTTTCGGTGCGCAACCTCTGAACACTCTTTTCTCGAAGATCTGTAAGCCCTATTTATCTTTTCATGCACCCCCAAATTACTCTTAGACGCACCGTCAACATCTTGATAGCGCCGCCCAACTTTGCTAGCACTTGGCTGGACAGGTTGAGAAATCCCATTTATCTCGCGATAACTACGGCTAGGGCCAAGAGATCCCCGCCGCTTGCTTTGATGATTACGAGTTCCGTCGTTACAGTTGCGGGTGAAACTCTCCAGACGGCTCCAGTCCAGGACCCCAAAGTTCAAAGCTTTCCCCTGGAGGTTTCCTCTGGTTTCGACACGCTGGAGATAATCAGGCAGATTGGTCATGTGCTTCACAAGCTCATCATCTTTAACGATCTCCTCACTAGCGCAGTGTCTCTGTTGATCTGTAGCGGGATGACCCTGACAACTTTGTACCCTCGATTTGTCGGGACATCCGATCCTTTCAGACTGCTGTGGTTTCCTGATGCTCTCGCTCACTTTCTTGGAGTTCTGGTGCGGCTTTAGACTCCTTCTGAACGGTGAATTGGATCTCCTATCCCTGTTTGGAGGGAAGGCTTCATGCTTTGATGGAATATCAGACGCCATGGCTTCAGTTGCTTTCGCCACCCATTGTCACTGCCCATTCTTCTCCGGCATCATTGTTATAAGCAGTCTGAATCTCCTCAATAACATGCTAAGGATTGAAAGCAAAACAATATTAGCATTTCAGCTGAAAATTTGGATGAAAATACAAAATTGTTAATATGTATAATGAAGGCCTTTGTCAATTGCCACTGCAACCTGAACTGGAATGACCACAAGCATTTTCAGTTTGACATGAAAATTCACAAACTCCAATAAGGAGAAGGAAACGGAGTTTTGGTACAAAAACAGATTCAAGATTACCGGCTAAGGTGTTGGCTGCGCATAAAGAAAACATAGAAGAAAAAGCAGAATCAAGGTTCTGTCTTCAAAAGCAGTTTCCTAAATGTCACAAAGCAAAACGGTAGCAGGCAACACTATTATCAGCTTATGGAAATTGCATAGAAATCATTCATTTGGTTAGGACAGCTCCAGCAAAACCATCTTCACAGTTCATGGACAACTAAGGTCACCGTCAGAGGAATGGAGCATAGCGAGTTCCACCAGAGTAAAGCACTTCTGAGTTCTGCGTGCTGCTGCAATTTTTTAAACTCAAGATTTCAACTTTCAGTTATGGAAACACTGACAAACGAAACGAGGTAATGCCGATGATTATACAATGCTTTCCCTTCTAACTTCTGCACATATTCACTGTTCACCTCCCTGCCCCCATGGCTCAGATCTAAGGTCATTCTAGACACCGAGGACGACACAAACTGATCCAAAGTTCTTGCCAAAAACACCAATGACTTGGCCACACGGTGAGGAAAATAACATAACACCGAAACAAGAAATGCTGTGCTGTGCTTTGCAATGCTTTCTATCTAAGAAGAGTAAATGCAGAAGCTATTAAGTGGGCATCAAGCCCCTATGCCAAGAAAACAGAGCATCTATGTGAGGGAAAACAGAGAAAATGGTATCATCAAGAAGCTTAACTCTGAACACCCCACAGAAAAAAGCAAAATGCTGTGCTCACTTGGAGTCGAGAGAATGTACGAGCACGAGCAAAACTCAGAGAATGCGAGGCCCTCTTCAATCCCGATGAAGATGAACTTAGGATAATCACAGTGGTAATTAACCAGGGGAAAGGAAAAACAGAGAGAGAGAGAGAGAGAGAGAGAGAGAGAGAGCGCGATAGCCAAGGTAGAAGCGACGTAGATTATAAGCAAAGAAAGGAATTCACAGCAACTTACATTACCCAAAAATGAGGGCAATCGCTGATGATCAACCGCATTAAGGATATAAAATCATTTCTTGGAAGAAAAAGGAGACATTAGTGGCAAAGAAGATGGAGCTTGGCTCTCTCCCTTTTTGACTCTCACCTCAGCATCAAGAACACCGTTCGGCAGCGCCAAGGAAAGAAGCCAACAAGACAAAAATCAGCAGCGTGAGCGACAAATAGGGTGCGCCTTTCGGGAACGTGGGTCCGACAATGGAGACTTCTCTCCTTCCGGCGAATCCCGATGCGTGTCTGCGGTGGTGGCGGGGCCGTCCTAAGGCTCCCTAATGATTTTCTCTCTCTCTCCTTAGCTGTGGAAAAGCAGCACAGGAATCTGGATTGCAACATTTCGTTCAACTTGGAGGACAATTCTGGTGGGCCTGCACAGGATCGACATGCCACCCCATTCATCTTTCTAATCCTATATTTGACACCTTCGTGCCATGATTTCCGCCCTCGGCTATAGTGTAGATTCTCAAATGTGCGATTGAGGATGATGAAGTTTGGCGCGTTTGTGCGTGTATGCATTTGCTTGGAATCCAATCATTATGTTCGATCTAGTGCTAAGCGGGTCATCCATTTTTCATGAGGTCTTTATGATAGTGAGCGAACCATGGAACTGCCCCATTGCTGGGTTAGCCTACTTGCGACATTGGAGAGATGTCATCATTTCGATGATGGGGGCTTGCCAGCCGCGAACCTTTGAGTCACCATCGGTACAAAGTAGCTATGCCTCCATCATGAAAAGTTCGCGGCAGGCATGCTACAATTCTTTTGGGGACGCGCCAAAAAGAGTTGCAAGCACTGTTCGCCCATCTCCACTCTTCTACTCAAGCAAAAGAAAAGTTGGTCAAGAAACACCTCTGCCGAAACATGAGTGGAAGTCTAGACCTATTCTCCAGGTTCATTATTGGCGGATCTTAGGTTTGGATCTTGAAAATGTATCAGAGTTAGTGTGTTATGGAGCAACAATATCACGGTTGGGATTTGATCTTCAGCTTTTTATTTTTTATTTTTTTTTTGTTGCCATTGGTTTTAGCTTTATCATATAGATTCCCTTTCAACACGACATAGGTCATAGAAAGGGTATCGGGAACACACCAAAGTATGAAGGTTAGGATCTTTCGGAAAATAGATTCCCATTCGAAAAGTGCATAACCGCATGATAAGCTCACAATAACATGTCAATTGGGAATCCAATTCGGGATTTTCCTTGAGAGGTATTGGGAAAGAATTGGAATGCAATAATATCGATTTACAATATATAGAAGAAAATGTTCCTTATTGATTCAAAGATTGTAACTATGGGATAGAGATAGGGATAGAGAAAGAGGGAAAAAAATTGGAGATTTCACTCATATATTACTTTTGATAATAATAATAAAAAAACCTATATTTTGTACCTTTTCCTCAATGAGAAAATGAGCCAGATTTTATAGGATCAAACTTATGGTACTTAAGAAATGATGAAAGGGTATTAAAAAAATTAAAAAGAGAGGGAAAAACAATAAAAAAAAATAAGTAAACAAAAATGAAGTAGAAGAACACATATTTCAAATGAACAATTCAAACTTGAAAATGGTCATTCTAATTCTCGAAGAATGAGGGACAAGGAGATTGATCGAGAAAGCTCTTTCGTTTATGTTATAATATCATGATTGGATCCTCATATATTTTACAAAAAGAAGAATATTCTTTCTTGACAATAGTCTAAAATGCAAAGTGCTCAATTAAAGCATAAAAATATAACTAAATTGGCCCTAATTACTCTTTAGGCCGGAGTAGCAGAAGCAAGGAGATTCTCGAACGAGGAAAAAAGGGAAGCACACGGGACGACCTTCTTAGGCTTCACAATAGACGTGTATACTTACATAATTTCTGTGCTGCGCCTGTCGTCGTCCGTCACCCCATTGAAGGTAATAATTTACTCATCACTTCTTTCCTGTCAAACGTTGTAACCGGACAATGAATATGATGGCCCGGCCTGTACGTGGTTGCGGCCAAAACAGCCATAGGCTAAAGGTTAGGAGGAGTGTCCTCAGGCTTGTCGACCATATAATGCATTTATCTCTTTCGGCTGGGTCATACAGACGAATAATGGCCGCTATAACCTGAAAACGAAACCCTTATGGTCCCAAAAAACAAAAAGGGTTGAGGAAGGTGTAATTTTCTTCCATATGTTCATCAGCTGCGGCAATGATAAGAACAGGAGGGCAAAGAAATGGAGTGGAAACTGATTATGCTTACTACCAACAGATTGTGTCGATTTTGATATAGTGCCTGATGAATCATTTAACAGAGCGTTCTTTGTCCAATAATTAACATCCTCGTCAGCATTACTCCATACCATCTACAAGGAAAAGTGCCAAAAAAAAGCCTTAAACATATTTCGTTAGTATTAATTCAGTCTTAAACCTTTTTAATTTGACCAATTTCATTTTAAAATTTTTTTGCGTTGGTACCAATTCAGTCCATCCATCCAATTTAGGCCGCAAATCCCTAACGTAGATTTCGACCGTATTACATGGCACGACCCACGTTAACATAAATAATGTTTTATAATATTTTTTTTATTTTTTCCTTTTTCACTTTGCAAGTGGCCAACGAGGCTGCCTTGGCCTAGGCGAGGGTCTGCCTCGCTAGATCTGGCAAGAGCATCCTCGCCAGTGCTCGCCCATGGCCTAGTGAGGCCAATCCTCGCCTGTAGCTTAGCCAGCCCCAAAAACAAAAGGAAAAGAAAAAAAAAGAGAAAGGAAAAAATCAAAAAACTTATTAAAAATGTCCACATCATCACCGGCTTGCCACATATGACAATCGGCATCTACGTCAGTGATTTTCAGCCTATTGGACGGATGAACTGAATTGATACAGATGTAAAAATATTTAGGACTAAATGGGTCCAATTGAAAAGTTTATGATATAATTAATACTTTTCCCTGTCACCTACTGTACTCCTCCTATTCGATGTCTTACTATGTTCATTCCTACCCTCTGCACCATCTTATTCGTCGGAAGCCGCATCTAGTTCAAGTTGTTGGCTAGGTTCACTCCCATGTGAAGGAAGCCCAATGAATTGCAAGCTTTTAGGCTTAAGCCCATATAATAATATATATAGAGAAATAGGGTTTCTCATTATGTTTATGACATAGCTATAAAAGATGTTCCTTTTTCAGACGTAATAGCAAGAGAGAAAGAGTGAAGAAAATCTGGAAAGAGGTGTTGTCCGATTTTCATCAAGGTGACATCAGAGATCGATCCATGGTTTGACTACTCGCGACGCATTGTTCTTGAATATGATCGATTTAATTTTAATTTGGATATTCTTTCGTCAAGCTTTTCGTGGGTAGAACAAACTAACATTTTTGGTGAGATTATCCTCGATCTCTTGTGAATTCACATGTATTGCCAAGAATGGTGTTCTTAATATATCTACTACTATGTACCTCTAGTATTAACTAGAGAAGAACATTGTCTAACTAATTTGTTGATAGTGAAGTTTTTTAGGTGGACTTCGGTCTCGTGGTTTTTTATCTCCTCACATCGGGAGATTTTCCACATAAAATTCTTTGTCTTCGTGTTGTTTGTTATTTTGCCAGATATATTGCTATATTATATCGCTTCCTATTAGGTTTGCACAAGACAGGAGATTGCTTTATTCGGCTACACTAATTCGATATTATTCGGATTCTCGTTGATCTCCCAACACAAGCCATCTTGACCCTACTATCACTTCTTACCCTCGTTAAGTCGGTGTACGGGTCTACTCCACGCACGAACCACACATCCACCGATTTTCCACATTGGGAGATTTTCCACGTAAAATTCTTTGTCTTCGTGTTGCTTGTTATTTTGCCAGATATATTGCTATATTATATCGTTTCCTATCAGCAACAACTCATCCGATTTCAATTTGGGTGGGCACCCCTAAGAGGAATACTCAATTGTAACCAGAAAGATGTGGTAAGCCCTTTGAGCATTAGTACTATATTTTTGTTGATTAATAAGATACCATCACATGATACCAAGTCCCACGAACGGCCGCGGGGAATAAAGTTCATGGGCTTGCGGCAATAATCATCCATCGGGATCATACACTTTGGAGGCTCGTCTAGTTCCAAATCTGGGCGTGGGGATCTTTTGCTCTCATGTAGTCGTACTTTTTCTCTGAGGAAAGAAAAGCATTTCGGCTCATCGTTCTTACTTTAGCAAAAGCTGAGATACTAACAACGGATAAAGAAGCAAAGATCAAAGTTAAAAAAGTAAAAGATCAAAGTAAAAAAGCTGTAGCCCAATATAAATGAAAAAAAAGAGTAAAAAAAAGGAAAAGCCCGCCTACAAAAATCTGTTTTGAATAGTGTGGATACACTAGAAATGTGTGATAAAAGTGCATAAACACGACTTTAACGTCTTGGCCGTTGGTCAATGAACAACTGAAGGTTTTATTTTGGTCGTTCGAGGATTAAGGTTTTCAAAAAGGCCCAATTAGGTCTCAAGCTCGCCGTCGGCGAAATTCAGGCGACGAAATATCAACAAGGCCCTCAAGTGGAATATTTGGTCATTTGCAACGTTTCGTTTCCGACGCTTGAATTTTATCGACGTTGAGGTCGAGATCTGACCATGACAGTTTTAAATTCCTTTTAAGTCCTTTTTTTGCACTTATCCCCTAAGAATGCATACAAAGTTTAGTTTAATAGTTTAACAAGGGATATGTTGGCCAGAAAATAAACCGTCTTCATTTGATTAAGTTCATTGATACTTGTCAAGACTCTCTTGGAGTGAACCCCAAGGGAGCTAATAGATTACTAGACGGCAAATAATCCTTTTGCAAGATGCGCCTACGCTTCACTTGGACTTTTTCAAGCCCTATTGATCCCAACTTGGTTTCTCTCGTTAATTCATGATTGTCTTAGAGTCGCCACTAAACTATTTACTAAGTAGTCTAGGAGCTCCATAAATCATGGGAGATTGTTTTACATGTTGCAAGAGTATTTGGGTTCATGGGACTTGGTTACTCTATATTAAACTCACGCCCGTTATCGGCACCTAGAAAACCTTTGACATGCAACCATAACTGCTTCCATTTCCTAAACATGTAAGCTTAAATGATCATGCATTGGTGCACAACAACCAATGGTCTCAAACACTCGATGACCAAAAAACAGTATACACATGATAAAAAATAATAATAATAAGTACTTTCAACCCAATCTGTCCTTGGCGACATGAAATGAAAGAAATCAACCCAAGGATCTTGGCTAATCGTTAAGCATAGCATGCTTGTGACGATTCGAGACACGACCCTTGTGAGTGGATAAATGGAAAGTCCAAAAAAACAATCATCCGTGTTTCCTAAAATAAACTGGCTAGTACTTAATTTTCTTTTCTTAGATCAATACACGATTTGTTTTTATCCATTGCTCATGAGTCATGTCCTGAGGCATTATAACAGGGTTCTATGTTAAATTTGCCCGATATGACCCGAGTTGTCTTTCTTTCTTATTATTGTCACTATTGTTCTTATTATTGATCGCTATGCTTTATTGCTAGTGTACATTATGGGAAAAGTATAAAAAAAATCCTAAATTTATTGCATTGGTACCAATTCATTCCTAAACTTTTCGATTTGACTAATTTAATAACCTATTTTACATTGGTACCAATTCAGTCCATCTGATTAATTTTGGCCGGAAATTACTGACGTGGAAGCCGGCGATGTCATGTAAGATGGATTGTCATGCCCTGAGCCCTACAGACGCGCGACATCCCACGATTCCGATCACGTTGATTGGCCAATGCGAACGACGACCCAAGAACCGTCGCAACCAAACAACGACTAGCAGATAATACACTAGCGAAAGCAAATCCTCAACACCCAGACATGCAAAAGAAGATAGGTAGGGAGAAGAGAGAAATAACAATCATACAAAATAATCTTTCATAAACAAAAGCATATCGTTAGATACAACCCTAAAAAAGAAACTAACAGGGTGACCTACAAAAAAAAAAAAAGAAACATAGGACTCAGTATCTACTCGTCCTAGACCTCACTCTACTCAGACGATGGCCACTCCTCGGGGTCGGACTCCTCGGGCGTCGAAGGGTCGCTGTCCATCGGGTCCCCCTCGTCATGGCCATCAATCTCCATCAGCTAGTCCTCCTCGGGTAGCTGCTGGTTCGGGTCGGGGTTCACTACCTCGCCCCCAAAAGTCGCTAGGTGCTCGTTAAACTCACCGAAGGATACGTCAAAACCTTGCATCGGGCCTCTAAACACTAATACAGCCCTATACTTCCATGCCTCATAGCGGTGAGGTATCAAAAACGGGCCTCCCTCATTGACCCATACAGTACTAGAGGTCCTCTCATAGGCTCTACCATCCGACAATGGAAACACCGTCGTCACAGACTCTATCTCTACCGGAATTCCATGGCGAACGGAAGGGATATTCATTCTCGCGGTCGACGGTCTGAAAAAAAAATGGTTTAACAACAATAATAAGTCAAGCTCACTACTAAGCCTAGCATATGATAAGGCACGCTTCCCGATCGACCCTAACATGCCAGTCTAGGTTCTCAATCTCATTCAGATAATCAATGTCATACTGAGTCATAATAATTCCACAGTCCGATGGATATACGGCAATCAATCACACAAACACAATATATGGTATTTTCAAACCACAAACATCAATTTCATGCATACCGTGATAAATTCTTTAACCAGTCTCAAATGCTCATTTCACAAACTAGGATGGAATTCGACCCACGTTAAACGCATCAGGTCTGACCCGCGTATCATACGCCTCAGGTCCATACCTCAACCTGCGTGTGGGACGCCTCAGGTTGGCATGCTTATCACTCCAGCTACCTCGCGTCAAACGCATCAGGGAGCACTGTGCCTCGACTCGCGTATGGGACGCCTCAAGTCGGCACCCTTGTCTCTCTAATTTCCCCTCGTAAATACCCCTCAGGGCCGCCCTCCACCCCATGACAATAATTTCAAAGTGGTCACATGAGGCATGCTAATTCATCTACAGATCAATTCATAGAATTCCGAGCATTCGACATGGCATATCAATAAACAACTCATGCAACGCATTGTTAGACCTCAACTTTTTTCGAGCATGAACATGAATTTCCATATATCATTCAAGCATGCCATAATTCATCTGCATAAGTAAATATGTCAATTACGGGCCAGGATTGTACTAACGGACCTCTGAACCTCACGAATCGCGACTGGTACACATGGACCACCTCATGAACAGCAACATAACAATGATGAATAGTACAAAACACTCATGAACAGTATCTGTCGGACCTCGAATGATGAGCTCGTGTAGTGCACCAAGTCTAGATATGCATTTTCAAGCCTAAAACTCTCTTTTTCCCTTACTAAATGTCAAAATAACCCACATATCTCTCGAGACCAGCCTTCGACGACTTATGAACAGTGTAAGACCAACGTGAACAGTAACTCTCGAGACCCTAAATTAGTCCGTCAAGCAATCAGTTCAAACCGAGCTACGAATTTCGTCAAACTCTAACCATTCCTAATCAACCAAACACCCTAAAGTCTAACATACACGTACGACATTCCTAGGCCAGGTTTAGAGGTTGCGCTTACCTTAATGATGCTTGAAGGCCACAAAAATAAACTATGCAAGGGTTGGACAGCAGCGATGAAAAGGAGCAACGGTGGTGGAGTACGGCGGTTCTCGACAGAAATCGGCAGCTCTCAAAGGGGCAATGGTCCCGGGGCTAAGCTTGGGAGATTGGGGTGGCCCAAAGTGTCGTCTATACCTATGAAAGAATGAGAACAAGGTGAGCGAGGGGTATAGAGGTGTTGGAGTATCGGCGGATGGCGGACGGCGGCGGTGGAGCTTGACTTCCCACGACCAGCCTCAGTTCAGCATTGATCTACGAAAATTTAGAAAGTTTCTAGCCAACCTGCCTTTAGATCTTCAAAGTCCAAAGTCTTACGGTCGCATAGGAGAAAATGGTGATCGATTTGGACTCCGGATGAGCTCGAACGAGCGATTTCAAGTCAGACGAGCGCTGAAATCCGAGAAAACGGCTTTCTCTTAAATGGAGTATCTTTGGTCGAAAATAGAGAGGGAGAGAGTGAGATGAAGAACCTTTTAACCGAATGAGAGGAGAAAATAAAGAGACAGAGAGGGAATTTATGAGTTATTATGGGAAGAAGATAAAAGGTCATGGGAGTTAGTATTAGATGAACAAGTTTATGAGTCATTATGAGTGGATTGACCTTTTGTTAACCCTTAGAATGACTCTTGATTTGCTCGACATCTTGATTGATGGATAGGTCGATTTGACACTTGATCGACGTGGTAAGAATAATGGAACAACCGACAAGACACTTTCTTAAAATGTGTGCCAAATGCATTGGTTTGGTTCAAGAGCGAACGAACTTAGACTAACCATTATTCTAAACTAACAAGCTCTTGAAACCACAACTACCATTACCCATGATCTCGAGAGTCTATAGCAAATTAGGGGCAAACCGGTCAATTCCAATTTAAGGTCTCACTGTTTAACACTTCCAAACAGTCTGGTGAATCTGCTGTGCTAACTGCAACTACATCTAAAACTCAACTGTAACGTTCGTGAGAACTCGATTGTCCAAGATCGGAATTCATTTCATGGCCTAATCCATCAAAAATTGACTCTAGTAAATGCTCAGACCAACGGGTGGCTGTTTAGGAGATACACGTATCGACTGATCAAGTCTACGTATTTTAAAGTCCCAATTAGCATTTCCCCTAAGGTTAGTCATCTCAGAGTAGCTAATTCCGAGTGAGATTTGACCAGAGTGCGTTAATGAAATACATCCATTTTTTTATTATAGAATCTCGATAATGGGTCGAATTTCCAGAATGTCACACGGATGGCGCTCACATAGATATTTTTAATAATATTTTTTTATAAAGAATATTTTTCCTTTTTTTCCCCTAAACTTTTGCACCTTTCTCTCTGCCTGCAACCACTCTCAACCTCCGTCTCTCTTCTTTGAAGATAAGTTTTGCTTTTTTCTTCCCAGTGAGTAGAAGAGGAAACACAAGGCTTGACCAGATTTTATCAACTTTTGACTCGGTCAAAGTCTTTCTCCAAGTGCTCTATATTTCATCTTTTCTCAATTGTTTTGCCAAGAGTCCCTCAGACTCAATTGGATTTTTTCTCATCTCTTGATCCCGAATTCGAGCTTTCGTTTTCTTTGAAAATTGCCAAAGTTAAGGCTAACACTCGGCTGGGGTATCATGGTATCACTGCAAAGATTGTTGTGGACTCGTGTTCATTTGAAACGCCAAATAAAACCTGCAAAAGAAATTGTCTGTGAAAGAATCCAGACCTAAGTAGGTTATAAACTTATAGCGCCTGTGAAAGAATCTAACCACGATGTAGATGCAAGAGCCTAAGGGAAGGACTAGTGGTGTGTCGATGAAGCCTGTGTTAGGAGTATACCCTAAAGCAACCATGTGATGGTCACATATATGGCATAAAGATTGTACTATCGATATAACATCAATGGTAAAACGCTTGTTTATTTATTGTGTCCCTTTTCTTTAGATAAATAAAGTCCATTAGATCAGTTGGAACTAATACCCATTCTTGAGGCATTAAGAATATGAGTGACGGGTCATCAGCTGGTCTCTAATCTTCAAATTGGTTCCTGGTCGAAGGGTCGTGGATTGGGCATTCACGAGCCAGTTGAGACCAGTATGTTTGCAGCTTTGCTATTGAGCATTGGATACTCAATAGGGATGACGAGTCACGAGTTATTGGACGTTAGACGTCTAAGCTGGAACATAAGTGTTCGTATTGAAATGAGTTCAATCGAATCCACTAAACGTAACAAAAGAGCGATTGACTAATATGGAGGCTTCGTGTTTGGTCAATGTCTCAATCACTATTGGCTTTGATGTGTTAATGATCTTCAGACCTAAGCCACGATACTGGCTTGTATATTGGATGGCTGTGGTTCACAAGTACAATATTAGCTGATCATTGATCTGCCTCTGTGCATGATGATCATAGTCCTCCACATACAAAGTCACAAGCATAGGCAACAGTTGGGATCTGTCTCCTCATTAGATGAGGTTGATGTCCTATGCCATCTATGCGTGACGGTGCATTAGAAAGTCCTTGGCCAAGACAGAAGTCGAGAGGAATCTCGCCAAATGCACGTCAGATAGATTTGTACATATGATCGAATCTGTGGGTTTGATTCAAATATCCATGGTCCTCATTCGATCAAGACATGGTAAGATAGAAGGACTGAATCATACCGAACCAAAGCCAACAGGTTCACTTTGTCCTCTTATTTCGTTCTGATTGGGTAACCGTGATATGTTGCTAGACGTCACTCACGATTTGTGGGATCTAAGGATTGATTTGGGACGATCAATTCCTTAAGCAACCCACTGCCTGTTCAAGGGTGAATTTAGGGATGTCACACACCTTAACCAACATTTGGCGACGTCCATAATGAAGATAAGATCGCGAGAATGCGATAGGACTATTTGGATAGTCAAAAGGAGTTAAAGCAGATTGGATTTGTTTCCTCTTTCCAAAGCTCACTAAAGAACGAAATTGATGACACGGGCATGACATCATGATGTCATGGATGATATAATTGTTACATCATGCCTGCATCATCATTGGATAATGATCGTTATCCAAAGAGAAAGGATAAGGAAAGTTATCCTTGAAAAGTCAAAAGTATGATAGGATTTTTTATTCGATTGACAGAGATGTTTAGCACATTAAATGACGTGATTTGATCATGAAACGTGAGGAGCATCAAGCCTAGAATATCTAGAGCCCATGGACGAAAATCGCTGCCTAAAATGACGGCGTTTGGGCCACCCAATTGGGCAGCCACGACCAGCCAACGGGGCTAGTCAAAAGTGGCAAAATTGCTGCCTTTAACCATCGCCCCTTGGCAGTGCCAGGTGACAAGTTTGCCTCCTTTGACCAGCAGCCAGCTAGCCACGTGGGCTAGCTGTCAGCCCACGTGGCGACCGCCCATTGGCCACCACGTGAGACGATTTTTGGGGGCGGTGTATATACCGCCCCTCCCCCCCCTCTCTCTCTCTCTCACACACACACACATACACACACACACCCTCTATAAATAGAGGTAAGGAGCCTAAGGTTCTAAGTTAGAAACCCGAGAGAGACATACATATACATGCCAAGCTTCATGAGAAAGTGAGCTCAAGAATCAACTAACTCGGCTACACAAAGGTTGTGTTTTCGTTGGTTGAAAAATAAAGGGTTCGGGTCGAGAAGCCGCAAGAATTACTAGCACAATATGAGGGTTGTTTCTCCGAATCTCCATTTTCCAGGTCACACAAGTGTCGAGACATGTCTGAACTAGAGACCCGATACCTCTTGGGCTCGAAAACAAAGAAGTAGAGCCAGATTCAATCTCTGCCATTCAAGGTACGTTTCTAAACTTACTTTAGAAAGTCCGATTTTCAATTAAAGTATACGGGGACTTCTAAAATGATCTGGAGTGCTGTTTGAATTTATTTTCTTCTGCTACATATATGGCATGTTATCATGATGTGACGAGCGCTCAGGACTGCTAGAAAACCAAATAGGCTGAAGAGGTGCAATGGCGAGAAAGGCAAGAACGGGAGCTTGCACGTCTCTAAAAATCGTCGACCCTAGACCGAGCGTCGCAGAGGCCTCGCCATGGACTGAACTGATATGGGCTCGTACGATTAGTAGCTATTGAGTTCGCTAAAGGTTGTAGCTAAAAAGTGGCACTCCCAATGACGACAGATAGAGAGAGAAAAAGAGTTGCAGAGAGAGAGAGAGAGAGAGAGAGAGAGAGAGAGATGGAAATGTGCAAAAGTTTAGGGGGGAGGGAAAAATGATTAAAAAATATTGTTTATAAAAATATTATTAAAAATATTCACATCAGCACCAGTCGTCTGACACAGCATCATCGGCGTCCATGTCAATAATTTTCAACCAGAATTAGCTGGATGAATTGAATTGTTACGAATGCCAAAAGTTTTAAAACTAAATTGATTCAATTGAAAAGTTTATAACTGAATTAATACAACTGCAATAGGTTTAAGACTTTTTTAGTACTTTTCCCTATAAGTTCGCATGGACATTCAAATTTGTACAATTCGGTAAAATAAAAAAAATCATAAAATAACATTCTCCTAAAAGAAAAAAAAAGGTACCAATAATGGGCGTCAAACTTAATGATACCAAGTCCCTGAATTCGAACGCTTTGGTTCATAGAAATAAAATGATATCCTGCGCCTTATACGGCTTCTAACCTGCCTAGAATATGTTAATGGTGAGTCTAGCCTTAGTCTAGAAATAGTAAATATGAAACCAGTTGAGATCAGTAGTGCTAAGGAGAGCATGTACGAAACTTAAACACCGCCTCATAAGAGGGTTATATTAGCAATCCATTAAACTCCCTCAAGGTTGATATCGAGAGGGTCACGACAAATACCATGAGTTTTATCCAAGCAAAATGACACCTCAAGTGCTAATATTTGTATATTACGCTCATTTCGCTGCCAATTTTTTTTTGGCTATTTAAATGCCTTTTTTTAAAAAAAAATGTTATTTACGTGCTAACTCTAGTGACTTTTGCTGAAAATCTTACCTAGCATCCACATGACACGTCGGAGGATCCCAGTTTCCAATAAAAAAAGCTAAAAATCAAGAAAAAAATTTCTATGTAATATTAAAAAATTTAAAAATAATTTAAAAAACTAAAAAATAAGTAAAAAAAAAAAGAAGTTGCAGCAGCAAGAGCTGTGCTGCCACCCCACCATCGCCGGCAATGACTGTGGCTAGCCGAGGCCTCACCAGGGTCGTTGTGGCCAATCTCGCCTAGACCTGCAAAACAAGAAGTGCTGTGCTGTGCTTTGCTATGCTTTCTATATAAGAAGAGTAAATGCAGAAGCTATTTGCGTGGGCATCAAGCCTCTATGCCAAGAAAACAGAGCATCTATATTCGGGAAAACAGAGAAAATGGTGTCATCAAGAAGCTGCACCCCCACCAAAAAAAAGCAAAACGCTTTGCTCTATTGGAGTTGGGAGAGCGTACGAGCACGAGCAAAACCCAGAGAACGCAAGGCTTCCTCCAATCCCAATGAAGATGAACTTGAGATAATCACAGTAGTAATTAACCCGGTGAAAGAGAAAAAAACAGGGAGCGATAGACAAAGCCAGAAGCGACGTAGATATAAGCAAAGAAAGGAATTCACAGCAACTTACATTATCCGAAAATGAGGGCAATCGCTGATGATCGACCCCATTAAGAATATAAAATCATTTCTTGGAAGAAAAAGGAGACATCAGCGGCAAAGAAGATGGAGCTTGGCTCTCTCCCCCTTTTTGACTCTCACCCCAGCATCAAGAAAAGAAGCCAGCAAGACAGAAATCAGCAGCGTCAGAGAGAGAGAGAGAGAGGGAACGTGGGTCCGACCATGGCGACTTCTGCCGCTCCGGCGAATCCCGATACGTTTCCGCCTCTCTATATATATATATATAGGTATGTAAAAGTAGTACGGGAATCTGGAATGCAACATTTCGTTCAACTTGGAGGACAGATCTGCTGGGCCTGCACAGGATCGACATGCCACCCATTTGTCTTTTTAATGCTATATTTGGCACGTTCGGACCATGATTTCCGCCTTCGGCTAAAGTATAGATTCTCAAATGTGCGCGATTGAGGATGATGAAATTTGGTGCGTTTGTGCCTGGATACATCGCTTGGAATCCATCCACAAATATTCGATCCAGTGGCGAGCGGGTCATCGATTTTTCACGAGGTTATGATAGTCCCCCATGCTGTGCTCGCCTAGTTGCGACATTGGAGCGATGTCATCATTTCGATGATGGTGCTCGCTGGCCGTGAACATTTGAGTCACCAGCGACAGAATGTAGCTATGGCTCCATCCGAATAATTCGTGGCGGGCATGCTACAATTCTTTTGGTGACCCACCAAAAAGAGTGGCTAGCACTGTTCACCCATCTCCGCTCTTATACTCAAGCAAAAAAATGTTGTTCAAGGAACACCCACACCAAAACATGAGTAGAAGTCTAGACCTAATCTCAAAGTTCATTATCGGTGAATCTCGGGTTTGGATGTTGACAAGGTATCAGAGTTAGGGTATTATGGAGCAACAATAGAGCAGTTAGGATTTGATCTTCACCTTTATATATATAGACCTTGGTTTTAGCTTTATCATATAGATATCCCTTCAATACAACATAGGTCATCGAAAGAATTTCAGGGACACACCAAAGTATGAAAATTAGGATCTTTCACAAAATAGATTCCTATTCAAAGAATTGGAATAATATCGATTCACAATATACAAAAGAAAATATTCTCCATTGATCAAAGGTTGTAAATGTGGGATAGAGAAAGAGGAAAAAAATCAAAGATTTCACTCATATAGTCCTTTTGATCGGAAAAATCAATGTTTCGTACCTTTCCCTCAATGAGAAAATGAGTCAGATTTTACAAAATCGAAAATGGGACTCAAGGAACTAGGAAAGGGGGTTAAAAAATTGAGAGAGAGAGAGAGTAAAAAAAAAATAAGTAAACAAAAATGAAGTAGAAGAACACATATTTCGAATGCACAAATTCAAACTTGGAAATGATCATTCTAATTCTCGAAAAATGAGGGGTAAGAAGATTAATCAAGAAACACTACAAAAAAATCAGGTTTTAGCAACGGAATTTGCGACGAAAAATTTGGCAAAATTCGTCACTAAACTTAATTGCGATGAAATTTGCGACGAAAACAATTTCGTCACGAATTCGGCGTCGCAAAATTTAGCGACGAAAAATTTGAAATTTCGTCGCTAATTTGCGACGAGAATAATTCGTGGCAAAATTCGTCGCAAACTTCGTCGGTAATTTGCGACGAGAATAATTCGTCGCAAACAATTCGTGACAAAATTCGTCGCAAACAATTTGTCGCAAACAATTCGTGGCAAAATTCGTCACAAAATTTGTCGTGGCAAAATTTGTCGCAAACATTTCGTCGCAAAATTCGTCGCTAATTTGCGACGAGAATAATTCGTCGCAAACAATTCATGGCAAAATTCGTCGCAAAAAATTCGTTGCAAAATTTGTCGCAAACAATTCGTCGCAAAATTCGTCGCAAACAATTCATGGCAAAATTCGTCTCAAAATTTGTTGCAAAATAATTTCATCACGACTTTGGTTAGAAAATTTAGCAACAAAATTTGCCGTGAAAATTTTCGTCGGTAATTCGTTACGCATAAAAAAAATGTAATTTTCGTCGCTAAATTATATATAACGAGATTTGCAACGACATATCACGGTGCTCTGCCGCTCCAACTAAAAATGTGCCTCACTTCCCATTTGAATGAATCTCCCCGTACTTTCATAGTCATTAAAATATAAACGCAAAGCGACAAGAGTTACTATATACCATGCAAATTCCATTACCCACAATGTCACGAAATGATGATTCTGTTAAAAAAAAGCCAGCGCAACATTCATAAAATTATTGCATATCTCAATCTGTCACTATTAGAAATCTATTCAACTATGATGTCTGTCGACACAAGAAAAATCGAAACAACTGAAAAAGGATAGGTACAACATTGAAAACGAAAAAGAATCAAATGGTACATCTACCAATAATCAGATTAAAAATTGCTGAAAAATACCAAACTAAGTTAAACGTCAAGGACCTGAATCACACGCAATATTATCGAACCTTCAGTTCCTGCATTTCATGAAAACCATCTTCAAGTTTGACAATATCAGTTGCTGCACGATACAAAATATACCCGACTAATAAGCCTACCACAATGAACAAAAATGCAGTGGTAAGGGCAGTCCATGATAGCGGTGCGTTCTAATGATATCTACTCATCACAAAAGAAAAGGAAATGGCAGCATCAGATCCTCTGGAAATTGTCCACTCAGAATTAAGTGTCCATGAAGGAGCCCATTAACCTACAAAAGAAACACATTATTTAACTTTATTCAAACACAGAAGAAAACTTACGGCTTATATTTATCTGGAGGAAAGTCTCCTTAGATTATTATCATGCATCAAAAGCAAAACATTATTTAACTTAATTCAAACACAAACCTTTCCCTCCAAAGCGTCAACCATTGCAAGAGCCTTCTTTGAAAGGCTTCTAAGAAATGTCTTTGCCTACATCAGAAGAAGGATGTAGATAACACTATGAACAAAGGCTATAATAGGAAATATATGAGAAAAGATAACTCATTTAGGCAAATATAGCCATGTTATAGGGCAAACAAAACCAAAGAAGCGAATCATCTTGCTCACTTCATCTATTTTTTGTGCAAATCATCAAGCAACTGTTTCATTCTCGCTGCATAAGCAAAAAAATTCTTACCATTTATATCAATGAAACGATTGACATAATCATCATCATCTTCATCATCAAGATAATTGCCATTGTGTTGCTCATCATTATGGTCATCACCTACTTGGTTAGTGGGAGGGACAGGAAGAACTTGATCTTGGTTGAGGTTGAGGTGTCGCAATATCAATTGCGTTTGAGACTCTAAAGATCTAATTTTTTCATCTTTCTGTGACAATTCTTGTTTGACCATTTTCATTTCTTCATCCTTCTCAACAAGTATATGTTTCAATTGGGTCAATTCTTGGGTCATTTGCTCCTCAATTCGTGTCCTTCTTGAAACAGCGGCATTGGAAGATGAACTTGCAGCAACCTTTGATGAATATATCCTTGACAGAGATCCCATCCCAAATATTTTACCTCTTTTCATCCCACCCGATGCCTCCACCCATAATGTCATATTGTCAGACCCTTCACTCGATTGCTCAGACCCATCACCACCATCACCACCACTAGCAGTACTCATTATAAGTTCATCATATTTTTCCTACATTAACAATATAAATGCAAATAAAATAACTTCACACATATATATAACTACCATCAATATTAAAAACCTTTGTTATTTTCATTCTAGTTAACCTTACATACCTTAATAGCTTTTGCTCGATCGCTAGTCCATGTCTTATCTTTTTTTTGAAATGTGCGTTCAAATGTAGCCGTATATGTCGGTTCCGTCCCTAATTCATCCGCCTATAAAATATAAACATAAATGAGTAATTAAATTAAATTAACTTACAGCGACGAATAACAAACTTACCATTCTTTTTCTATGCTCTCCAATGCTGATAGAGCCCCCAGCATATGTAGCAGACCCTTCACTAGAACTAGAGCTCGATTCTTCTTATTCTGTTCACATCTTTGTTTATTTCTTTCAGTTTCCCAAATTTTCTTCATTTCTGTCCAACTCTCACCTGTAATAAAATCTAGCTTCACTTGACTTGTCTTAGCTCTATTTATCACATTTCGTATGTGATCACCAGCTTTCTTCTTGAAAATTCTTTTAATTTCATCCTCTTCCATTTCATCCCACTTGAATTTCCGCTGCAATAAATAGAAAATTAATCGACTTTACTTATACCGAACTTATTTTGTGAGAAAATAGAATGACAAAACTTACTTTGAACTCATTCCACCACAAATCCTTTACTTCTTTTGGAGTGCTACTGTAACTAATCCACTCCCCCCTCCAATAGTTATTGACTATTTTATTAAGTTGTCTCACAACATACGTAGCATCCATGAATCTGCAGACAGGTTAGAACGATATAAACAATTCAGTTGACATCCATATTTTAAACCAATTAGCTTTAGCATTTCAATAAAAGATAATACTTACGAATCTCCATATGGGCATATCATGAATCGGGTATCTTCTTCACCTATGTTTTCCTCATTATTCGAGTGTTGCATTGAAGGAGATGGAATTGAAGGAATTGGAACTGAAGGGCCAGGAACTGAAGGAATTTGAACTGAAGTGGGTTCAGTATGCATGTGTCTAAGTCGCCCCCTAATATGTTCTTGAGCATCGGAAGAAGGGCCAATGTGTCCATGTTGTCCATCGGTACATAGTGGTTGAGGGTTAGATGTAAGGAGAGGGGAAGAAGAAAGGGATGGGGACAAGGTCGAGGAAGCGGAAGAGGCCGGTCTTCTTTGTGAAACTGCACCACGCATGTGACCTCCACGCTTATACTGACAAGTAGGAAGGTTAGACAAATATCTTAAACAATATGAACATGTATTAAGGACACATATGATGTAAATCACGAAGCTTACCATTTTGTTTTAGAGAGCTACACCAAATTTAAATAATGGTGGAGAAGTAGAAAGGATGTTTTTGTCCTCCTTGTTTCCTTCCTTAGCCAAAGAAACTATAATGAAAATACATAAAAGCAGCGAAAGAACCTCACATATATCAGCGTAATAGTAATTGCATGAGCCTAAAAAGAAAAGCATGACTATTATTTATATGGAGTGGTAGATCTTAAACAAACCTAGAAAAACATGACCATTATCTACATGGAGTGTTAGGAATTATCTTCAGGCCAATTTCTGAAATTTCATGTTAAGGTATGACCAATCCTTTTTGGCATTTTCAAATTTCTAACTACTTCCTTTTTTTGTGATTAATAACAAATAGGATTCTATCGAAATACCAATGTTAAAAAGGATTGGCGTCTTTGACAAAGGTAAAACTTCAATGAATTGAGTAAAAATACTCATAATATTTTCAACGGTACTCTTTACTGTTTAATCTCGAGAAAGATATTGAGAAAATTTTATTACTACATATATATATATATATATGCATGTATCAATCCATTATGCAATATTATATATAGATTCTCACCCTCCAGTAGGATTCTAGCTCCGTCACTATATAGAGGTCTTCCCTATCAATTCATGGGTGAATTTTCAACCGACGCACATTAACGAGACGGTTTACAAACATTTATGCATATTAATCGAATAAAAGTGAATATCAAATAAAACATTGTAAAGAAAAAATTGGAAAGATCATTAAAAATTTATATGGATGGTTCCTCTTTTTTTTTTAGGAAAGAATATGCATGTAATGATTAGAAGAATTTGAGCTTCTTAACGCGCAATAACTAGAAGTGAGGAAATGTCAGATTAAAAATGCATTACTTATCAATAATCTTGTAAGCAAAATTTATGCCATAATGATGGACAGGAAAATTCAATTTATGTGATGAATGTCTCAATCAAAATGCAATTTCTCAAATTATTTGAAAATTTCATCTTGGGAATGTTGAAATGATCCATGATTCTTAAATCACAAACACCACACTCATTATAGTAATAAATAATCCAGATCAATGCCAAACTATGGCACAATATATACATAATATATAAATTTGATTTTCAATGCGTTTGTGGACAGATGATACCCCATAACAAGTAGAAGTCTATTGTTTGATTCAGTAAAAATCATCAGAATTTGTATAATGAAAATACAAAACAATTTTCTATAATTTTTTACCTGTTCGGAAGTCCTTCTAGAGATCTCCAATGAAATTTCTGATTCGGGATTGGCTGCACAAAGTGACCAAATTATGGCTTCAGCAAGAATGATCAGAATGAAATCACCAATGTAAAGTATGAAAAGACACGTGTGTAACTCTATTTCATCACCTGCATATTTCGAGCAAGGCACGAGTATTCAATGTCCTGACCAAAGGCTTTATACTTTAGAGTCCACCTTGATAAATCAGGTTTATCCTCCAATATCTGTACATTGAAATCAACCATCAAAATTTGAAAAGCGAAGAAGCAAGCCACTTAACAAGAATAGTTTCCCTGGTCAGTTTTCAAAGCAAACAATGAATGGAACAAGCTATTTCACTAAATCTGGTTGGGAACTTGGATGTTATGCTCCCTCAAATAGACCTCATATCCCAAATCTGGTTAGAATAACATAAGTTGTCCAGATTTAATTTTCTCCGTCAAACGTCAAAAGAGGCAATCTTAAATTAGCACTGATCACATAAGTTGCCCAAATTTATAAGTGTCTAATTGTTATCTAACGCTGTGATTTATAAACGTGTGTGTATCATGCATAACAGAGTCAATTTCACAGAATTCATACTTAAATAGTTTCTCATTCTAAATTAACTCCACTAGTTATTACTTTAGATATGGATAACTTTATAATTATTCTAATATTTTAAGATGTTACTGCTGAAATTTTCGCAATGCCAAAGTAAAATGTACTTGTTAACAAATTATGCTCTAGACTCAATAAAAGTGAATACACTTAATGAGCGAAAAAGCACTTTTATTACCATATATTACCAAGAGATATCTGTGCTATACTTTTAGTTTTCTCTTGACCTACCTCTTCAATTTTTTTTTGCAAAAGAAAAGAACCAATTTAATATATATAAATGCATTTAATGTGCGAAAATCAATTGGAGAATAATTTATTAAATTTGTAGGCTCTTTCAAGAATGTCAGAAAATAGAATTGAACGAGCTTACTAACTGAAGTTACACTTTAAATAATTCCAAGTATTTTCTGTAAAAAGACCAAACCAGGTTGCTTACTTCGATGGAAAAGACCCTATGATTGCCAGGCTAGCAAGAGATTATTCCTTAAATATCGTTTGGAAAGCACTTAACCAAGATCTTAATGAACCATGGGAATTATACCTCAATGTTCACACAGTAACATCAACTCATCCGAAGCATTTTATACAACATCAACTCATCCCAAGTTCCCAAGCTGATATCAAAGTTGCTATTTCACAAAAGCAAACAATGAATGGAACAAGCTATGTCACTAAAAATCTTAGTTGTAATAATGCAGTAGATTACTGAGACAAGGCATCTCCTTGCATAAGTTGATATCGGAAAGCATCCCAATTGAGTTCTAAGGAGACATTCAACAAACACATTCTGAACATAAGGCGCAACTCAAGATAACCACCCGTTGGGAACATCGAAAGCACGATGGACAGCGCAGGGCCGTAAAATTTTCGCAAGTGAGAGCCAGCTCTTGAAATGGGAGGACACGAACGAAACCCGTTGGAAACACGAATGAGACACGAACAAAAGCAGACCAATAGCAAAACCGGAGGCAAACTGAGAAACACCATGCGTGTAAACAAGAAGAAGAACAAGAAGAAAAAGAAAGGGATTGAACCTCTAGCAAAAGCTTTATGGCCGACGAAAAGTTCACAAACTTGTAGGTGGATCACCGCGACGGTGTACAGATGATTGAGGGAGACGGAAGGGTTCGAAACTGTAGAAAATGGGAAAGTGCAAAAAATGGGAAAGTGCAGATCGCAAAAGGAAAGTTAATCGAATTTTTGGGACGACCAGCTCTGGTCGTCGCAAAATTTTGCGACCACACGCCCTATTGTCGCTAAATTGCGACGATCAACGTTGGTCGTTAGTAAAATTATCCACTGACAGACTTCAGTCATGGCTAATTTGAAAATTAAATGTTCGCCAGTACACAATTAGCCAGAAAAATCATTATTCATTGCTAAACCAATAATTTACGATGAAAACCATTTTTCGTCCCAAACATTACCGACCAAAACTATTTTCGTCACCAACCAACAATTAGAGGCGAAAACTATTTTTTCGCCGGAAATTAGTGACCAATTTTGCTTCGAATCTCACAAAAGGTAGAAAAAAATGATTCGCGAATTTACCCAGGTTCACCCCAAAATAGGGTTACATCCTGCAAAGAGATTTTACTATATTTTTAGATTTACAGCCGCTCAGCTCAATACAATGATCGAAAACGAGCAAATATATATATATATATATATATATATATATATACCCTAAACAGCGGAACCCCCGTCGGGAGGCGCTGCCCCCGAACACCCGCATTCCACACGCAGGGATCACATGTTGTTGGATAATACTTCAGTTTCCCTAAGCTCACGTGGGCGTACCCGGTGTGAGAAACAAGGGTTCCCGAAATATTCGCCAACTTTAACAACAACGACAACGACAACAACAACAATAATAATAATAATAATAATATGAACAACAACAACAACACATAAATACTAAGAAAGTCTCAAAAAGCATAATCTTCATCTTCGTCCTCGTCTTCGTCTTCGTCTTGATCTTCATCCTCTTTATGAGCATCATCTTCATCCTCCGTCTCAAAATCAGATTCTTCAACGGTTTCTAGATTCGATTCGCGAATTTCAATTGGATCCACATCTATCATTGCTCCACATGGATCTCGTAAAATTGGAATATTATATTCCTCAGCTTCAACCGCGTTACAAACTTCCTCTTGTTGATATGCTGTATCCTTCCAGTGTTCCTCGATTTTCCTTCGTGCTTTAGTTTTACATGCAACCCACCAATCAGCTTTGTCTCGTTTCAAACTAGGATATGATGCATAATATACTTGACTTGCTTGTTGTGCCAAGACAAATGGTTCATATTTCATATACCTTTTCTTGTGATTTATTTCAACCAAGTTAAACTTCGTATGCACCTTCATTCCTTTAACGGGGTCGAACCAAATGCACTTAAATAACACAATCCGCATGAATGGTCCAGGATACTCTATCTCAATAATTTCATCCAACAAGCCATAAAAGTCATCTTTTGCACTGTCACCATTTGATGATCGAACACACACACCACTATTCATTGTGCCTTTTCCCATTCCATATTCTTGAGTATGAAAATTATACCCGTTTATGAAATATGCTGGCCAACTTCGTACTCTTGAATTTGGACCCCAAGACAGATGATATACCAATCCATGCTCTTCAACTTGGTCATGATTACTGTGAACCTAATGTTACATACACGAAGTTAATAATATATATATTTTAATAATGATGTATAAAATATAAATAAGGCAACTTACATATGTTTTGAACCATTCTGCAAATTCTTCATCGCACAAACGATCAAACTCATTTGGTTGTAGTCCATCCATTGAAGTTTGGAAAATCCTATTACGAAATACCATTTACATATTAGCAAAATGGGATACACAAAAATATATATATATATATACACACACAAATGTACACTTACTCGAAGTATGGCTCCACTTCTGGACAGTTCAGTAAAATATATGTATGGGCTGCCCGCCATTCTTCGTCTGTTAAATAACGAAACTTACATGCCCCGCTTGATCGACCAAGATAATTGAAAATAGAGAATGATTTACAATTGGGATCAACGGGGCCCTCATCATTTCTTCCTGCTCTTCGCCTCTTGCATGGCACATGCGGCTCAAAATAATACGATGCAAATGTTGTCACTTCTTCCACAATATATGCATTACAAATTGAAGCTTCGACACATGCCTTATTCTTCACTTTTTTCTTCAAATGATATAAGAACCTAGATGCAATAGAAAGTACTTCATCAGAATATAATGTGTAATAAAGTATTTTCAAATTTATTTACAAAATATTTTACCTCTCAAATGGATACATCCATCGAAATTGGACAAGACCTGCAACTTTGGCCTCATAAGGCAAGTGAACTAAGAGATGCTCCATTGAATCAAAAAATGATGGAGGAAATATCCTTTCTAAGTTGCAAAGAATGATTGGAATATCTCTCTCTAGTTTTTCCATGTGTGATACCTTCAATACTGTTGAACAAAGATCATGAAGGAAATTACTTAACTCTGTAATTGCGCCCCATACAAAGTTTGGTAGAAGTTCCTTAAAAGCAATTGGAATTAATCTTTCCATAAAAATGTGGCAATCATGACTCTTCAAACCTATCAACTTGGATTCATTCAAATCAACACATCTTCCAAGATTTGAAGCATATCCATCAGGAAAACGCACAGATTTCAACCATTGACAGACAACTCGTCTCTGCTCCTTGTCTAATGTATAAACTGCTTTTGTTTTTGGTCCCCTGCTGCTTGCGTCCACGTCTAGTGCTGGCTGATCACAAATAACTCTCATATCTTTCCTTGCATTCAAGTTGTCTCTTATTTTTCCAGTGACATCCATCACAGTATTTATGACATTGTCGAAAACATTCTTTTCTATGTGCATGACGTCAATATTATGATGAATAAGATGGGTCTTCCAATATGGTAAATCCCAAAAAATACTGCGTTTAGTCCACTTATGTGTACTTCCGTACGCAATAGTTGTGCCATGAGGGGTTTCAACAACAGTTGGAAAGTTATACACTCGCTCCCAAATTTGCTCACCACTCAACCTCAATGGTGGAAGTGTTCTTTCAATCCTGTTCTTGATGAACTCTTTTTTATTCCTTCTGAATGTATGACTTCTCGGCAAAAATTGTCTGTGACAGTCAAAATAGCTGGCCTTCTTACCATGTTTTAATCTGAATGCCTTTGATCTCTCCATACATATCGAGCATCCTAAGATCCCAGCTGTACTCCATCCAGATAACATTCCATAAGCTGGAAAGTCATTTATCGTCCAAAGAAGAGCAGCCTTCATTACAAATGTTTGATCACTTGAAACATCATACGTAATGACACATTCATCCCATAGCTGTCGTAACTCTGCAATCAATGGATGTATATATAAATCTATCAACTTCTTCGGATTTTGCGGCCCAGGCACGATTAATGTCAAAAACATATAAGGTGTCTTCATGCACATACCGGGTGGAAGATTGTACGGAGTTAAGATAACTGGCCAACATGAATAATTTTTTCCTGATTTGCCAAATGGGGCGAATCCATCAGCACAAAGACCTAACCTGATGTTTCGAGGCTCGTTCGCAAACTCAGGGTATGTTCCATCAAAATGTTTCCCTGCCTCTACATCTGAAGGATGACACATTACACCCTCTTCTGTTTTATGATTTGCATGCCAAGTCATTTGTTCAGCAGTGGCTTGAGATGCATAAAGCCTTTGCAATCTGGGGATTAAGGGCAAATAAAACATTTGTTTGCATGGTCTACACTTCTGATTACGACCTTGTCTCCTGTTAATCTTGTACCTAGGTTGGCTACAGAATTTACAAGAATCTGCATTTTCATCATCTCTCCAATATAACATACAACCCCTACTACATACATCAATCCTTACAACTGGAAGACCTAAGTTATCCATTAGCTTCTTCATATCGTAAAAATAACTTGGCATGATATTATCCCGAGGCATTGCTTCCCGCATTACTTCAACAAATGAGTTGAAGCAATTTTCAGACACATTCTATTCTGCCTTGATATTTAACAGTCGTGAAGTTACCGATAACTTAGTGTGGTTGTCACAACCTACCCATAAAGGTTCATCTGCTGCTTTTAACACTTCACAGAACTGATTAGATGGAAAAGTTTCATTATTTGCATTCTCATCAAAACCTGTTACACCTACCTCTTCCAATTGTGATGCATAACTAGTACCCACTTGTTCAGGTGTAGGAGTAAAACTAGTACTTGCATGGTTCAATTCTAATACAAAATTCTGACCAGCTGCATCAATGACCATCCTCTGGTAGGGGTTCAATTGGTTATAATAACTACATTCTTCCCTGATTGAAAATTGATCACTTCTTTGATATCCTTCATCAGATATAAATGGTTCACCATGACAAGTCCAATTATAGTAGTTCGGAGTAAATCCAAATCTATAAAGATGTTCTCTAACTTTATCACACACATGAAATTTTCCATTACTGCACTTTTTACATGGACACTTTAACTTATTTCCATCCATGAACTCAAATTTACTACTAGCAAAGTCCAAAAACTGTTCCAACCCAGTACGAAACTCATCAGTTAATCCTCGACGTCCAAGTAAGTTCTTATTATACATCCAAGCCCTTTCTCTTTGCATTGTCTCTGTACAGAAATTAAAAAATCTCATAAAATATTTACAAAAACATATGTACTATTTAATATTCTTAATTAAAACTATAAATGGTTCACCATGGCAAAAAATTGATAATAGTTCAAAGTATCAATTCAACGGATAAAAGTTGTCGCAAATGTCATCGGTAATTTTGCGACAAATCCATTTCATCACCAGTTAGCGATGATCATTAACATGTCGTCGCCAATTCACGACGAAACTTCACAAATTATCGACGAAAAAGAGGGGTCGTCGTCAATTAGCAAGACATCTGATTTTGGTCTCAAATTAGTGACGAAAATGAGATGTCGTCGCTAGTTACAATCTCTTTCATTGCAAATTAGCGACGACAGTACCCAAGTCGTCGCCAATTATCGATGACGGGCACTAATTCGTTGCTATTTAGTGATGAAAAAGATATGTCGTCGCTAATTTGCGACGAATTTAGCGACAAAATTTTTTTAGCGACGAAATTTTTTCGTCGCTAATTTGCGACGAATTTAGCGACAAATAGTATGTGCCGTGGCTAATTAACGACGAATTTAGCGACGAACCGTATAGGTCATCGCTAATTTGCAAGGAATTTAGCGACAAATACGTGCTCAAGTGCAATACATACGTACTTAAAAAAAATTTCAAGTGAAAAAAATGCATAAATTACCAAATCAAGAAGACTTACCCAAATTTTTCTGTGAATTTTTTGTAGAAGAAAATGCTGAATTTGATGAGAATTGCAATGTCTCACGTCGACACCTACATAATAAAAATATGAAAATTACTCAATATCGATGAAGCTTATGGAAATTGATGAAAGATAATGGTTAAATAAACAACAATTTAATTTAAACTTACCATATAACACAAAAAAACAAGAGAGAAGACGGAAGACGGAAGACAGAAGAGAGAAGAGAGAAGAGAGCGGGCAAAGGGAAAACAATGGAGAGAAAAATTGGGAAAAGGGCTTTTAAAAGGGCGAAAAAAGTGTCGGCGGAGTTTAGCCACGAAAGTGGTTCGTCGCAAAAACAGCGGCAAAAATCGTCGCAAACTTTTTTCGTTGCTAATTTCGTCGCAAATTAGCAACGAATTATATTTCGTCGCTAATTTTTCGTTGCAAAATTCTTTTTCTTATTTTGTGGGGACGAATTTTGTGACGAAATTTGTGACGGAAGATATTTTCGTCGCAAATTAGCGACGAATTATTGTTCGTCGCTAATTTTTCGTAGCTAAAAAGCCATTTGTTACTTTGCGACGAATTTTGTGACGAATTGTGCGACAAAGAATATTTCGTCGCAAAATCCGTCGCAATTAGCGACGACTTAGTATTCGTCGCTAATTTGCGACGAATTTTGTGACGAAGAAGTTTTCGTCGCAAAATTTGTTGCAATTAGCAACGACCTATTGTTCGTCGTTAATTTTTCGTGGCTAAAAACCATTTATTATTTTGCGACGAATTTTGCAACGAATTTTGGGACGAAAGTTTTTTCCGTCGCAAATTAGCGACGACATATTTTTCGTCGCTAACATTTCGTGGCTAAAAGCCATTTGTTTTTGCAATGAATTTGCGACGAATGTTGTTTTCGTCGCAAAAGTCGTCGCAAATTAGCGACGAATTAAAGTTCGTCGCTAATTTTTCGTGGCTAAAACCTGATTTTTTTGTAGTGAAAGCTCTCTTGTTATATAATATCGTGATTAGATCCACATATGTTTAGTAAAAAAAAGATTATTCTCCTTGGAGAATAATTCAAAGTGAAAAGTGTTCAATTAGATCATGAAAATGTAATTGAATTAGCCCTACTTATTCTTCGGGATGGAATGAAAGAAGGGAGGTGATTCTCGAATAAGGAAAAAAGGAAAGCACACGGGACGACCTTCTTTGGCTCCACAGTGGCCGCATATACTTACATAATTTCTATGCGGCACCTTTCTTGGTCAGTCACCCCATTGAAGGTAATAATTTACTCATGTCATACGTTGTACCGGACATTAATATGATGACCGGCCTGTAGTAGCGGCCAAAACAATCATAGGCCAAAGGTTTAGAGTAAGCCGAAAGGAGGAGTGTCCTAAGGCTTGTCGACCATATAAAGCATTTATCTCTTTTGGCTGCATCGTACAGATAAATAATGGCCGTTCTAACCTGAAAATGAAAGCCCATGGTCCCAAAAACAAAAAAGGGTTGACGAAGAAGTAATTTTCTTCTATATGTTCATCAGTTGTGGCATTGAGAAGAACACGAGGGCAAAGAAATGGAGTGGAAACTAAAGGGGCACATGATAGCACTTTTGGAACAAAAGTTCATTTCGTAATGCATCTTCAATTTTCTACTTTTGAAATAACCTTTTTGCTTCAAAAATTATTTCCAACCCGTTTTCAGAAGTCAAAAAAAAAAATTACTCCTCTTTTAGAAGTAGAAATCTCTTGACATTAATATCTCACTTCGCCCTAACTCTCTCTCTCTCTCTCTCTCTCTCTCTCTCTCTCTCTCTCTCTCTCTCTCTCTCTCTCTCTCTCTCTCTCTCTCTCTCTCTCAGCTATGAATCGCTCTCTATACTTACTCCCCACCACGCCTCCACCGTAGCCATCGTCGCCGCCACCTATCTCCAACCACTACCGCTGCCATCACCCACCGCCGACCATTGCTATCATCGTCACCCATCTCCATCTCCAATTGTCAGAGTAAAAAATAAATAATAATTTTTTTTATATTTTTCAAAAATAAGATAATTTCAATTGCATGAGAGTGTTTTAGTAGTATCGTTTTTCTTAATAAATTATAAGAAATAAATATTCTATGATTTGGTTAAATATAGAAGCATTTAAGTACTAAGATTGTGTATGGGTCGTTAAATTTGTACGGTATAAAAATAGATTAAAAAGGGTTAAATGGGTCAATTATGCATCGGACCATATTCAACATAACCCAAACCCGATTCAATCGCCTGTTTGACACCTCTAGGCATAGGCAAGGAAGCATCAAAATTACCCGTATTTTTAGCATGATATATGAGCTCGTCCATCATATTCATTGATATAATTTTCCCCAAAAAATTGGTCCCCATTGCATACAAAAACCAATGACAAATTATGTGTAGATCCATTAGTATTTGCAATTCTCTTTTCTCGAAGAACAAGCAATTTTGGTTGTGATCAATGATTTCTCATAAAAATTTTGGGTTAATAATATTCCAAAAATAGAATTTTCAACCATTACTATACGGATTTCTTTTCCAAAAATAGAAATTTTATCCTATTATCAAATGCCTTTTTCTGATCAAAAATCAACTTTTCATAATGGCAGAGTATTCACAGGTGGTACTGCCAAATATGTAAGAGCCCCCTCTAATGGAAAAATCAAATTCAATGAGGATTTGGTTCATCAACTTCTATTCAAAAGCAAAAGTAGAAAAATTAACTTCTAATCAAAAGATTTTCTGAAGTAGAAGTGTGCCATGCATGCACACCCTAAACCAAAACCCCACCCCCAACCCCAAAAAAAAAATGATTATGATTACTACCAAGAGATTGTATTGATTTTGATATTGCGCCTTATGAATCATTTAATATAGCGGTTTTTATCCAATAAATGACATCCTCGTTAGCATCGCTTCATGTCATCTATAAGGAAAAGTACCAAAATATATTATGTTAGTATTAATTCAGTTGTAAATCTTTCAATTAGACTAATTTAATTTTCAACTTTTTTGCATTGGTACCAATTCAGTCAAATCTGAGACATGGATACTGACCATCTTATGTGACACAACTCACGCTGACGTAAATAATGCTTTATAATTTTCTTTATTTTTTTTTCTTGTTCTCCCTTTTTCCCCTTCCCCTTTTCTTTTTGCAAGTGGCCAACAAGGTCGTCATGGCCTAGGTGAGGGTCTACCTTGCTAGATTTGGTGAGGGGGTCCTCATTGATGCTCACTCGTGGCCTAGTGAGGCCAACTCCTGCCTATAGTTGGTCAGCCATCAGCAAAAATGAAAGGGAAAGCAGAGAGAGAGAGAGAGAGAGAGAGTATTATTAAAAGAGTCTACGTCAGGGTCAGCCTACCAAGTAGGATAGCCGATATCAATGTCAATAATTTTTAGCCTAAATAGATAGTTGGACTGAATTTGAATTGTTACGGAAAGGTTTGGAACTAAATTGGTCCAATTAAAAAATTTAAAATTGAACTGATACATTTCCCTGTCACCTACTATACTCCTCCTATCCGACATCTAGTTATATTCATTCCTGCCCTCCACATCATCTTAGAAGCTTGTCCAAAGCTGCATCTCATTCGACCCATCTCGCCCCCAACTATCACTTCTTACCCTCATTAAATTAGTGTATGGGTCTATTCCATGCACGAGCTACACATCCACCGGACAGAATCCATCCTTGTTATGATTAGCAACAACTCATCCGATTTCGATTTGGGTCGGCACCCCCAAAAGGAATACTCAATTGTAACCATAAAGATGCGGTGACCCTTTGAGCATATTAGTACTATTTTTTCTGTTGATTCATAAGATATTGTCACATGATACCAAGTCCACGAACACCATGGGGAATAAAGTTCTTGGGCTTGCGGCAATAATCATCCATCGGGATCATGCGCTTTGGAGGCTCGTCTAGTTCCAAATCTGGGCGTGGGGTTCTTTTGCTCTCATGTAGTCGTACTTTTTCTCCGAGATGAGAAAAGCATTTCGGCTCATCGTACTTACTTTCGCACAAGGGGAGATACCAGCAACGGATAAAGAAGCAAAGATCAAAGTTAAAAAGTAAAAGCTGTAGCCCAATATTTAAAAAAAAAAAGTTAAAAAGGAAAAGGTTACAAATCCGTTATGAGTAGTGTAGATATACTGGGAATGTGTGATAAAAGTGCATGAGGAGGACTTAACGTCTTGGCCGGAGGTCAATGAACAACTTCAGGTTTTAATTCGGTCGTTTGAGGATTAAGGTTTTCAAGAAGGCCCAATTAGATCTCGAGCTCGCCGTCCGCCAAATTCAGGTGTCGAAACATCGACAAGGCCCTCAAGTGGAATATTTAGTCATTCGCAACGCTTCATTTCCTACGCTCGAATTCTATCGACGGCGAGGTCGAGATCCGACTATGACATTTTTAAATCCCTTTAAGTCTTTTTTAGCACTTATCCCCTAAGATTGCATACGAATTTTAGTTCAATAATTAACAAGGGATATATTGGCCAAAAAAGTAACTAGGAATGTGACGCAATTTGCTGTGGAAAACCAGCTTTATTTGATTAAAGTTCATTGCTTCTTGTCGAGACCCTCTTGAAGTGAACCCCATGCTGGCGGTGAAGCCAAATTAATTAGTAAGGGCTTTTTTTTTTGTCTTTTATTCTTTTTTCTTTTGCTTCTAGGTTAAAAATTATACCTCTTATATCAGCAATGTAAAGATAATAGTTGTCACAAGAGTAAAAAAAAAAGAAGAAGCACAAAGTTAGCATATAGAGAGAAAAAGAAAAGGAGAAATCGTGACGGCTCTTTAAGTGTTCTTAATCTCTTTGTACCCTGATCTTGTGAGAAGATCATCAATTGTATTCTTACTTTTCTCAAAAAATAGTGGATTCACTAAGTGTCTCTACGCGGAAACATAGCCCAAGTTAGGGTAAACTTCGATAGCAAATTTTCTGGTGTGTTCTACTGATTCTGTTTTTTTAATGTTATATTATGCTATAGTGGATTATTTGCTTGGGTTGTTTTTCTAGAATTGGTGCTTAATTCCTAACAACTGGTTTCAGAGCATGGCTTGGCTAATTGAAAACATAGAGGGTTTTTAGGTGATGTTAGATTGAAAGCAAACGCTATGGTAGAAGATAAAATCAGAATCGGTAAGTTCGATGAGCAAGATTTCGAATGGCGAAAACTCCAAATAGAGTATTACCTTTATTAGAAAAGTCTATGTGCACCACTTAGGGGTTGGAAACCCGAACTTGTAGAAGTGGATTCGACAATAGAATCGAGATGGAAAATTCTTGATCGAAAGGCACTAAGTGTGATTCGTCTTGGCTTGACAAAAATAAGGTACCACATCATGAAAGCAAAGACTGCAAAGAAGCCATGGATATTTTAATGAATATTTATAAGACATCATTGTTGACACCTGATTTTTAATCATTTTTTCTATTGCTAAAGTAATACAAAATCCATAAAAATTCATAAAATTGAAAAATCAACTTTGGGGACCTTAGCCAAGCCTAGGGAACCAATTTTGACCAAAAAACGATTTTTCATATTTTCAGTATTTTTACGTATTATTTATTTATTTATTTTCGAAAATTAATAGAAAATCCATAAAAAAATTCATAAAATTGAAAAATCAACTTTGGGGACCTTAGCCAAGCCTAGGGAACCAATTTTGACCAAAAAAGGATTTTTTATATTTTCAGTATTTTTACGTATTTTTTATTTATTTATTTTCAAAAATTAATAGAAAATCCATAAAAATTCATAAAATTGAAAAATCAACTTTGAGGACCTTAGCCAAGCCTAGGAAACCAATTTTGACCAAAAAACGATTTTTCATATTTTCAGTATTTTTACGTATTTTTTATTTATTTATTTTCGAAAATTAATAGAAAATTCATAAAAATTCATAAAATTGAAAAATCAAGTTTGGAGCCTTGGCCAAGCTTAGGCAACTATTTTCGAACAAAAAAATAATTTTTTGTATTTATATATATTTTTTATATATTTTAGAAATTATGAGAATATTTAATAAATAATAGCATTTGAGGCCACCAAAATATATAAAAATAGTCAATATTTTTATATTAAATCCCTTTTCATGTTGGCCATCACAAATTTAAAAAAATCCAATTCGGGGTAGTGTATTCCTTCACAAGCATAATCTTGAACCGGGCCTAAAAAATTCAATTTGAGTCAATTTATTTTCATTATTTCACTTTTAGGAGTTGTGACATTGTTCTCTAATATTTTAAATTTTTATATTGGCCCAATTATACCCAAAATGACTCAATTGTGCAAAAGGGCTTTAATTAAACTCTGCATTATTTTCAGTGGCAAGAAATGAGCTTAAATTTGACATGTGGTGAACTTTGACTAAGTATAAAAAGGTATGTCAAAAATTGTGAGGAGATTTGGACTTAAAGAAATATTTTTTTCAGGGACTAAATTGTAAATACTTAAAATTCAGGGACTAGAGTGCAAATACCTAACTCTTGAAGGATTATTTTGCAAATAACAAAAAGAAGAGTCAGTGGATAAATTAGAATAGAGAAGGGAAGATGGAGAAGATAAGATGGAGAAGAGAAAATGGAGAAGAATGGATGGAGAAAATATGATAAGAATAGAGAAGGGAAATGGAGATGAATAAGAGTTAGTGGAGAAATTAGAATTGGAGATAAATATGGAGAAGGGAAGATGAAGAAGAGAAGAGTTAGTGGAGAGATTAGAATGTGAGATAGAGATGAAGAAAGGAAGATGAAAATGAAGAAGAGTTAGTGGAGAAATTAGAATGGGAGATAGAGTTAGTGGAAAAATTAGAATGGAAGGTAGATGAGTAGGTTATAAAAGGAGGAAGAAGTGAGCTTGATAGAAGAGGGGGATTTTTGGAGAGAAAATTTTGGATGTTTGAGAGGATTTTGGGAAATTGAAGAAAAATTTGAGAAGAAGAAAATACCAAAAAGAGAGAGAATTTTGAAGATGATGGGAGTTTAAAGTTAGGAATTATCATCACAAATTCCTTCATCGATCAACATAAATCAAGAGTTCATCCTTGTCAACGAGCAAGCAAATTCGAGCTAAGTGTTTTTATTTATTCATTTATTTGTGGTTTTAGTCGCAAATTAGCACAAATTGTATACATTTTCTCCATCTCTCTATTTTCCTCATATTTTTATGTCAGGGAAGAACAATTCCATATTAATGACAAAGCCCACAGAGGTGCAAAATTGGCCCAGATGAGCTCCTAAGTGCCTACCAATTTCCCAGCTGATATGTGTTTAAAAGTCTCTCTTAATTCAAAAGAGACTCTCTATGTTGAGAACAGAGAGAGCGAAAACCAATTCTAGAAATCCCTCCCAAAACATGGGAGATAAGTACTCTTTCCACTTTTCTGATTTTAGGTGTAGATTAGCACATATTTTGTATACTAACACTTCACTCTATTTTTATGTCAGGCAGCCGCAGCCCTACATCAACGGTCAATCCTACGGAAGCACAAAATTGGCTTGAAGGAGTTCCTAAGCGCGCATAAATTTCAAATTGTTGAATCAATTTGTTGTAATTTATTTTTAAGAACTCAAACCCCAGAATGGAGAGGCAAAGCACATCCACTGGAGGTTATTTAAATACCTGCACTTTAAATCCCAAAGGGAAGAGCCAAGCCAATGCTTAGCCTCCCATTGGAGGTTTTTACTTACAGTAGTTTAAATACCTGCATCTTAAATCCCGAAGGGAAGAGCCAAGCCAATGCTTAGCCTCCCATTGGAGGTTTTTACTTACAATGGTTTAAATACCTGCAATTTAAATGCCTGCACCTTAAATCCCAAAGTAAAAAGCCAAGCTAATGCTTAGCCTCCCATTGGAGGTTTTTACTTACAGTAGTTTAAATACCTGCAATTTAAATACCTGTACCTTAAATCCCAAGGGGAAGAGCCAAGCCAATGCTTAATCTCCCATTGGAGGTTTTTACTAACAGTAGTTTAAATACCTGCACCTTAAATACCAAAGGGAAGAGCCAAGCCAATGCTAGGTCTCCCATTGGAGGTTTTTATTTACAGTAGTTTAAATACCTGCAACTTAAATATTTGCACCTTAAATCCCAAAGGGAAGAGCCAAGCCAATGCTAAGCCTCCCATTGGAGGTTTTTACTTACAATAGTTTAAATATCTGCAATTTAAATACCTGTACCTTAAATCCCATAGGGAAGAGCCAAGCAAATGCTAAGCCTCCCATTGGAGGTGTTTATTCACTGTCATGTACTTCCTGTAATTTAATTCTTGAATCATCATACCCAAAAAATGAGTAAGTCGTAATACTGCATAGAAGTCGTTAACACACTTCCTCTGTCGGCTTCAGGAAATTTTTAACACTTAAAAAATATAATAAATAAAAAAATATATACCATCCATGCATCCTATTCAAAAGGTGAAAACACAAAAGAGAATACCCTACTAGAGCCTTAGGAATAAACCAAGCCTGAGTTGCCAAATTAGGATATCCATGAAATTAAGGTACCGAAAGGGCATTAGTTTTAATTAACTAGTGTAACCAAGTACCCGAACTCATAATCTCTGGTTCGTAGAAATAAATTAGTTCTCCCGCTAATTTATTTAGGTTTCTAATCGACCTACCAAGAACAATTAGTGGCGACTCCAAATCTTAAAATCATTTAAACAGAAACCAAAGTTGCGATTCGGTAGGGCTTGAGAGAGTCCGCGTTAGGTTAGTCAAATCTAATTAACCTAATAATCCGTTAACCCTTTTTAAAAAATAAAATATTTTTAGAGGGTCGCGACAATCATCCACATCAAATCAAATATTTTTGCTAAAGAAATTGGTTAATATGAAGTTATTTGATAGAGGATCTGTTGCAGAGCATATTAATAGTTTTACACAAGTCACGGATTAGTTGGAATCCGCAGGCATAAACCTAGATATGAAGCTATAAGCTTTGATGTTTTTATGTTCCATTCCGGAAAGCTAGAACACTGTGGTGCAAGGAATCTCAAGCATCATGAAAGATGATTTGACTATGGATGATGTTGTGGGCAATATCATGGATGAAGAGATATAAAGGAAAGTCTCAGGTGGAGATAAGTTCTCGGTATCTACATCTTCGACAACACTAACAGTGGAAGATCATGGAAGAAATAAAAGCAAGTGAAAATTTAGCAAGTGTGGTAGGTGCTAGGTCACAGATAAAGGGAAAGAGGGAGGTTGAAAAAGATTAGTGCCGATTTTGTCACCAAATGGGACACCTAAGATTTCGGTGTGAACCATATAAAAAGAAGCAACAAAATCAAAATCACAAAGCTAATGTGATAAGCAATGAACCTTTGCTAGAGAATTTGTATTTGTCTGTAAAGTTTGATTTGATGACAGATAAGTGGTTTCTTGACTCTAGTGCTTCTTTTCATTGCATCTCACAAAGAGACATATTTTTTTATTATGCCAGTGAGGGTTTCGGAGAAGTGGTTGTGGGAAACGACCACATATGTCTGATTATCAAAAAAGGAACTATGATTGTCAACATCTCATGTGGAAGATGTCTAATTTTGTGTGATGATAGACATATTCCCGAGTTGAAGAAAAATCTAATTCGAGCTAGTAAACTTGAGCAAGAAGGCATGGTAATAACTTTTGGATGTAGAGAGTAGAAAATAACCACTAGGGCAAGAGTAATACCAAAGGGAAAGTATAGAAATACACTTTCCCTTCTCCAGGGAGGCAATATCAATGATATGGTTGCAACTATAGTGACCATAGGTAATTTGTCTATTTTTTGGCATTATCATTTGGGACATCTTAGTGAAAAGACCATAAAGCAGTTACACTCAAGAAAGTTGCTTCCAAGTTTGCAAAAGGTTGAGTTAGATGATACGACATGAAAGACTCGGGTCTATGCTCTTAGAGAATAATCAAAAGTATTCGGGGTATTTAAAATATGGAAGACCATGGCAGAAAAAGAAACAAGTTATCATATTAAAGTTTTGAATTTTAATAATGGAGGTGAATATACAAGCAAAAAATTTGCAGAATACATGAGCCAAGGGGGCAAACACAAGTTAAAGATCATTCCAAGAACTCCTAAGAGAATGGTGTTGCTAAAAGGATAATAAGACTATTTTGGAGCATGCAATATGCATGAGACTACATGCGGGTCTCCCTCTACACTTGGGGGTTGCTACAGTTAATACGGCTATATATTTGATTAACAAGAGTCCATCTAGTGCGCTCGATGAAAGAACATCACAAGAATAGTGGTCTGGTAAAAAGGTCAATTATTCATATCTAAAAGTTTTTTGTTGTATTACATATACTTTGATTGATAGAGAGGACGAGAAAAGCTGGATGCTATGTTCCAGAAATAAATCTTTATTGGATATGGTGGCGATGAATATGGATATAGGCTTTTGGATTATGAGAATAACAAAGTTATTCATAGTCGAAATGTGGTGTTCCATGAAAAAAAGTTGTACAAAGATCATTAGACAGAGCATGAGACAGTAGTGGAATCAGAATATATTGAGCTGGATACAATTCCTCTAAAGATTATCTCAACAGATCAGAGTGCACCTGAAGGAGAGGTTCAAGATGAATACATTATTAATGAGCAGGCGGTTCAAAATGAATGTAGTGATCCAAACAAACTAACGACCCTGAAGTACCTGTTTTGAGGAGATCTACACGTGTGAGAAAGCCAAAGGTAATTTTTTATCAATCAACTAATATTGTTCTGAGCCACGTCTTGTATACAGATTTAGGAAAGCCAAAGCTTATGATAAGGCAAAGAAAGACACATCTCATATGTAGTGGGAGCATGCTATGAAAGATGAGATAAGCCCGTTACTTCAGAACAAAACTTAAAAGTTGACTGAGTTGCCCACTAGTAAAAAGACTTTGTTAAACAAGTGGGTGTACATGATCAAAAATGAAGCTGGCAGTAGTATTAAATATAAGGTGAGACTTGTAGTAAATAGCTTTTCTCAAAAAGAATGGATTGACTATTCCAAGATATTTTCACTAGTATTGAAGATGGCATTAATTAAAGTTTTGCTGAGTATATTTGCAATGGATGATCTTTATCTTGAGCAATTAGATGTAAAAAAAGGCATTTTTGCATGGTGATCTAGATGAAGAATTATACATGGAGCAACCTAGAATTTTTTAGATCAAAAGTAAAGAACACATGGTGTGTCACTTGAAGAAAAGCTTATATGGCTTGAAATAAGCTCCGCGACAGTGGTATCTAAAGTTTGATGGTTTTATGAAAGAAAAAGTTTTTGCACATCATAAGGCTAATCATTATGTTTATTTTCACAAGTATAGCGATGATGATATAGTGTATCTCTCTTTATATGTTGATGACATGCTAATAACTATCCCTAATATAAAGAGAATCGCAAAAGTGAAAAAAATGTCAGCATCACAATTTGCTATAAAAGATTTGGGGGAGGTCAAAAAGATTTTAGACATGAAAATCATTAGGGACAAAAAGAAATAAGAAATTATGATTGTCATTGGAAGTCTATATGAATAAGTTGTTAAAGAGATTTAACATGGACAAGGCAAAATCGGCTACGACTCATCTAGTGAGTTACTTCAAACTTTCCAAAAATATGTGTTTGAGTATTCAGATTTTGAAAGATGAAATGGCGATAGTTCCATACACATCAGTAGTGGGAAGTTTGATGTATGTCATGATGAGCACAAGACCAGACATTGCACAAGCAATGGGAGTTGTGAGTCGATATTTGCAAAACCCCACGTAGAGAGCATTGGAATACAGTAAAATGGATATTGAGATGTCTAATAGGTACATCAAGTTACTCTCTTTGTTATGGAGGTACATCTCTAGAACTATAGGATTATGTGAATGGAGATTACTCGAGTATTCGAGATAGTGGTAAGAGTACCACTAGATATATCTTCACAATTGTAGGTACATCAGCGAGTTGGGTATTTTAACTACAAAAAGTAGTGGCTCTATCGACGACAAAAGGAAAGTACGTGGCGATCACAGATGCCTCCAAGGAAATCATGTGGTTACAAGATTACTTGGAAGAGCTACATCAAAAGCAGCCAGTGAGCACATTGTGAAGTGATAGTCAAAGTGCAATACACTCGGCAAAGAATGCAACTCATCACTCAAGGACTAGACATGTCAAGAAGGGTTATTACTTTATCAGGCTAGCATTGAAAGATGATGAGCTCAAGCTACAAAAGATTGATGGCTCAAATAATCCAGTTAATATATTTACCAAGGTAGAAGTACTACTACTATTAGTATTACTCCATGTTAATTGATGAAGGGTATTGCAGAGGCACAAGTTTCAATTATTAGTTTTTGAAGATGATGGATGCAAACTTGCTTAGTGCATCAAATATAGTTGTCTTCAAGTTAGAGATTGTTGGTAGTGAAGCTAAATTAATTAATAAGGGCTTTTTTTCTTTTATTTTTTTCTTTTGCTTCTAAGTTAAAAGGTATACCTCTTGTAATAGCAATGTAAAGGTAGTAACTGTCACAAAAGCCACAAAAAAAAGAACAAAGTTAGCAAATATAGAGAAAAAGAAAAAGAGAAGCCATGACGGCTCTTTGAGTATTCTCAATCTCTTTGTGTCCTGATCTTGTGAAAAATCATCAATTATATTCTTTCTTTTCTCAAAGATTAGTAGATTCATAGGGTACTTCTATGTGAAAACGGAGCCCAAGTTTGGGTGAACTTCGATAACAAATTCCCTGGTGTATTTTTCTAATTCTGGTCTTTTATTGTTATATTCTGCTACAATAGATTGTTCGCTTGGATTATTTTTCTGCAATTGGTGCTCAATTCCTAACACCCTAAGGGAGCTAATAGATTACTAGACGGCAAATAAACCTTTTGCAAGGTGCGCCTACGCTTCACTTGGGCTTTTTCAAGCCCTACTGATCCCATCTTGATTTCTCTCATTAATTCATGATTGTATTAGCGTCGCCACTAAACTATTTACTAAGCAGGTTAGGAGCCCAATAAATCATGGGAGATCATTTTATATTTGCAAACCAGAGTATTTGAGTTCAAGAGACTTGGTTACGCTAGATTAAACTAACGACCATTATCGGCACTCAAAAAACCTTTGAGATGTAACCTTAATTGCTTCTATTTCCTAAACATGTACGCTTAAATGATCATGCATTGGTGCACAACCAATGGTCTCAAACACTCGATGACCCAAAAAAAAAAGTAATCACATGATTTAAAAAAGAAGGGTACTTTGAACCCAATCTATCCTTGGCGACATGAAATGAAAGAAATCAACCCAAGGATCTTGGCTAATAGTTAAGCATAGCCTGCTTGTTAGGCTTCGTGACACGACCTTTGTGAATGGATAAATGAAAAGTCCAAAAAACAATAGCATGGTAATTTAGATTTGAACGATTAGGTAAATAAAAAATTCATAAAACAACATTTTCCTAAGAGAGAAAAAAAGTGCTAGTAATGGGAGTTAGACAAAATTAGTGTTACCAAGTCTTCGAATTCGAACTTTGTGTTTCACAAAAGTAAAACAATAGCCTGTGCCTTATATGGCTTCTAATCTACCTAGAATATGTTAGCAGTGAGTCTAGCTTTAATTTATAAATAGCAAATACGAAACCAAGTTGAGATTGGGAGTGCTTAGGAGAGCCCATACGAAACTTATGTGTCACCTCACAAGTGGGTCATATTCGAAATCCATTAAACTCCCTCAAGGTTGATCTCAGGAGGGTCGTGACAAAATACCATGAGTTTTATCTAGGTACAAGGACACCTCAAGTTTCAATATTTGTGTAAGGCACTCACTTTAGTGCCAATATATTTTTTTTTATCTCATTTAAGTGCTATTTTTTTTTAAAAAAGGTTATTCCAGTGCCAACTCCGATGAGTTTTGCTAAAAATTTTATATGTGGCATCCACGTAACTCGCCAAAGAATCCCAGTTAGCAACAAAAAAAAAGCTAAAAATCAATAAAAAAAATTTCACCTAATATCAAAAATTTAAAAATAAGTTAAAAACTAAAAAAATAAGCTTTTTAAAAGAGAGAGAGAGAGAAGTTGTCACGCCCCGAACTTCCACGAGCGCGGAACATCTGCACAACAACGGTCGATACATGCGACATCCCGAGAGTGTCACCGACCCAGAAACCTTAATGTCCAAATTAACGCTAGCGGAAGCGATACCTTACCCCTGACAATGAATAAGCAAGTACTAGCGCAACCACAATACCTCATATATTACACAATTTCAACTCCATATTATACATGAATACCAATTTTACAAATATTAACAACCGCAACCAATCCAGGGCGACCACGTTCCTCAGCAACCACCGATTCACCATCAATTGTCCTTGCCAACTGGGTACTCCGCCACTTGAATATCAAATCATGTGGTATCCTTGCCATGCTTATATCTTAGGAACTGAAAGGTGGGGAAAATCACCGTGAAAACACATCTCAGTAAGCTTACCCCTAATCTCGCTCAGGATATTACATACTCTCGAATTTAGCTCTATCATGCTCTTCTAGATGCTTGGGTCACGGTAATAGAAACAAGGGCAAGCGAGAAATAGCTCATCATTGAAATAATCAGGCACCCCAATAGTTCATATTTACATAGATATTAACAATGCAAATGCGTACACATTCCATGCTTAAATTTCATTCTCGGCTCTCCAGCCGACTCGACCTACGTTAAATACATCAGATCCATGCCCTTTTTGCACTAAAAGATGCATCTTAAACCCACGATATCTCAATAATTAACTATAAATACGAAGGGACGGCATGTGAACAGTATTATAGGCTCGTGAACAGTACTCATGGTGTCGTGAACAGTAATTTCTGAACACTATTTCGCCCGTTTTTGCACTAAATCTCCCATAAATTCATTTTTCGGTACCCGAACCTCATGGGACCCATATCAACCATCACCAACAGCTTATATCCAGCCAAGACAGCAACTTATCCAGCCCAAATAATATATCACAGCCTCGCCACAAATCGATCTGCTCAAATACACCAATTCCGGCAATTTTCCTATACCGATCTACCTCAGATCGCACCCTAGAGTCTATCCAAGAATTATCTAACATCCTACTCAAGGTTTAGGGGGTCGGCTTACCTCGACGAAGCTGGTTTGAAGCCAAATGGGCGACGGAACCTCGAACGGCCCGGCGGCGGCGCAGAATCCGGCAAAACCCAAGGAAACCAAGGCTGTTCAAGGGCTGAACAAAATGGTTCGTAATCTGAAAATCCATATTTTCACATGAAAATGAGCTCTAGGGATCGCTAGGGTCAACATATTTCAATATGAGCCCTATATGAAATTCGGGTAACAAAAGACTAGTTCATCAACCGATACGGCGAAGCAGATTTGGAAGGTCAAACTACCTCTGATCGAAGTGATTCAAGTCGGAAAAGAACCACAAGACATTGAACTACTGTTGACACTTGATTTTTAAATCATATTTTCTCTTTTAAAATTAATAAAAAAAATCAAAAAAATTCATAAAATAAAAAAAATCAACTTTGGGGACCTTATCCAAGCCTAGAGAACCAATTTTGACCAAAAAATAATTTCAATATTTTTCAATATTTTTATTTTCGAAAATTCATAAAAAAAATCAAGAAAAATGAGAAAATTGCAAAATCTACTTTGGAAGCCTTGGCCAAGCTTAAGCAACCATTTTTGAACAAAAAATAATTTTTCATTTTTTTGTATTTTTTATATATTTTTTTTAAAAAATTAGGAAAATATTTAATAAATTATAGCATTTGAGGCCATAAAAATACGTAAAAATAGTCAATATTTTTCTTTTAAATCCCTTTTCATGTTGGCCACCACAAATTGTTTTTAAAAAAAGTCCAAAAATCGAATTGGGGTCGTGTATTCCTTCACGAGTATAATATCGAATCGGGCCTAAAAAATTCAATTTGAGTCAATTTATTTTCATTTTTCACTTATAGAAGTTGTGACATTATTCTCTAATATTCTAAATTTTCATCTTGGCCCAATTATACTCAGAATAACTCAATTTTACAAAAGGGCTTTAATTAAATTTTGCGGCAAGAAATAATTTTAAATTTGATATGCGATAAATTTCGACTAAGCATAGGAAAGGTGTGTTGAAAATTTTGAGGAGATTTGGACTTAAAGAAATATTTTTTTCAGGGACTAAATTGCAAATACTCAAAATCTCAAGGACTAGAGTGTAAATACCTAACTCTTAAGGGATTATTTTGCAAATAACAAAAAAAAGAGTTAGTGGAGAAATTAGAAGGGAAGATGAAGAAGATGAGATGGAGAAGAGAAGATGAAGAAGAGGAGATGGAGAAGAATGGATGGAGAAAATAAGATAAGAGAAGGGAAGATGGAGAAGAGGAGATGGAGAAGAGAAGATGGAGAAGAATGGATGGAGAAAATAAGATAAGAGAAGGGAAGATGGAGATGAAGAAGAATTAGTGGAGAAAGTAGAATGAGAAATATATATAGAGAAGGGAAGATGGAGATGGAGAAGAATAGATAGAGAAATTAGAATGTGAGATAGAGTTAATGGAGAAATTAGAATGGGAGGTAAATGAGTGGGCTATAAAAGGAGGAAGAATAGAGCTTGAAAGAGAGGATTTTTGGGGTGAGAAAATTTTGAATGTTTGAAAAAGTTTGGAGAGATTTCAATAAAAAAATTTTGAGAAAGAAAAATTCGCCGCCGTGGAACAAGCCTTGGCGACGCGACGGATTCATCTCCAACGAGCTCTAGGCGCATCAGCATATGCAATTATCTGGTAACTCAATTTTTCGTGTAGATGACGAAATCTCGAAAAGAAATATACTAAACATTCGTAGATGACTTCGAGATCTTTGATTTGATATATTATGGCGCAAAAATGGACGTCGTTTGCTATGTCAAAAGGGTCCCGAAATTGAGAAATCTGGAAATATGGTGATCAGAATCTGAGATGAAATTTTTCTGATCTGACCTTTCACCCTAAATGATTTTCCATGGGTTATTCTAGTCTTCTTTTCATAAAGACCTTTTCATGACATTTTGTTCATAAGATCTTAATACATAACATATAAACAATATAAAAATATTCATGCACGTTTCGTATTTTTAATGCATTTAATGAAATCACGCAATTCTGTTGGCGTCCTTGAGTCTGAGTGTTTTTCTGTGCGTGGTCATATTGATTCGTAGTTATCTCATGTTTAGAGTCTTCTTTTGAGACTTCACAAAAAATGAAAGTTGTTTATTGGGGTCTTGTTTAGTAGACTGGAATGTTTGGTGCATTAATTTTGAGATTTGAGTGTCCATTTGAGCTAAATCCTGAAGTATGTCTGTTTTATAAAATTTGTTTATTTGCTGCTGAGCTCTCATGAAAGACCATTTTCTACACGAAAATGAGTGTCTCTTCAATAAGAATGTAAAACATGAAAGTTGTCAACGACACATTTTCCCATCCACATAAAAAATCTCAAAAGTTTTGCATACATTTCATTATTTCTTTTGTATTTTATGGTTACTGCTTTCTCCCTAAGAATGTTCATGGACAGTATGGTTTAATTCGTATTTTTTGTGTTAATACATTGGAAAATATAAAAAATGGTCTCAATGAAGTTTAATCAGCACGTGTTAAACTTTCTTTGAGCGTTTAAATTGTCTTAACTCATTGGTGATTGTGCATGTCCGATTGGATTGTTCATTATTTTCATTTGGCTTTCGGCCCGATGCTTTGAAGACTGGAGTATGACCGATGTCCATTCCGGTTCGTTTTGTTGTACTCCCGACCCACGAGGCTTGGCGACGGGTGTTTGACCGATGTCCATTCCGGTCCATTTTTGTATTCCCGATCATGTCTCGGGTTTTATTTAATTGGTCTGTAATTATTCACCCGACGAGTTGCGGGTTTTATTTTCACTGTCCTTAGGGTAGTTTTATTTTACCTGCTCTCTCTTCACATCTTTGTTTGCTTTGGGTGATTTTGCAATCTTTTATAATACATCCAAAATCTAAAAAAAAAAAGTAGAAAATCCAAAAATACAAAAAATGTGGAAAATATAAAAATACAAAAAATGTCTTTCATGTGCATTTCATATAGTATAGCTCATGCATATTTTGCCATGTCATGTACGCATATTCACGTACGCATGTCCATGTTCGTATGTCACGTACGTATGTCGTATTCATATATTCATGTCGCATGTCGCGTATGCATGTCTACGTACGCATGTTACGTACGTATGCCGTATTCGTGTATTCATGTCGCATGTCGCGTATGTATGTCACGTATGCATGTTGTATTCATATATCCATGTACGTATGTCATATTCGTTCGTCCACGTACGTATGTCATTCGTTTATCTACGTACGCATGCCGTATTTGTACGTCTACGTTCTCATGTCGCATTTGTATGTCTACATTTGCATGTTGTATTCATATGTCTTCGTATTCGCATGTCATATAAATTAGATTTCATATTGCATGTCATCTAAAATAGGATTCATACTTATTTGCATCAAAACCCAATTTTTTAAAAGCCATCATGCATGTTCATCGTACTTGTCATGTAATCTAGAATGCATAAATCATGTAGTTTCATGTCTTAATTGCATTTATGTAATTGCATTTGCATTGCATGCATTTAAAAAAGAAAACCCAAAAAAATTGCACATTTGAATCTCAAGTGAAAATTCATCAAAATTGCCAAGTTGAACATTTTCATGAAATTGATACCGAAAGGGCGCTAGTAGAAATATTAGCGTAACCAAGTCCCCGAACTCATTAATCTCTGGTTCGTAGGAATAAAGTATTTCTCCCGATGCTTTATTTAGGTATCTAATCAACCTACCCAAAATGATTAGTTGCGACTCCAAGATAAATCATTCTTTTGATGAAATTGAACATAAGTGACGATTCGGTAGAACTTGGGAGGGTTCGAACTAGGCTAGTTAATTCAATTTAATTAATCTGATAATCCGTTCACCTGAAAAGAAAATTATTTTTTGGGTTGTGACAACTACAACATACCCAAAAATCGCGACGATCCAATGGTCGGATTTCCGTCGGCGGTCGATTGAAGTTGAGGCCAGAAAATTGGGCCGCGAGAGAGAGAGAGAGAGAGAGAGGAGAGAGAGAATTTGCTGGAAAATAATGGAGGAGAGAGAATGATTTGATAATAAATATCCTAGAGATAATTATTGAAAATCATTATTCACTAAAAGACATAATGCTAAACGAATTGACTGATTTTTGGACTATCGGTGAAAATTGGATTGATAAAGCTTGGGCCTCAATTATTTTCGATCAAAGCTGGTCAAATTGATCAAAAAGGTGACCGACAAGACATTTCTTGAAATTCGTGAAATTTCAGAACTGGCAAGGGCTCAATCGGTGCTGATTTGGCTCAATCGCGATCGAAAAATAACTCGGAATGCCACCGAACAAATTTTGTAGACTCACTAAAATTTCTAATACTCTCTAGCTATGGATTCTAGCACAAGATAGGGGCAAGATGGCAATTTCCAATTTTTCCCTTTTCCTAGACACTCTGAAGCCAAACTGTCAATTTCACGCCTTTCAAGGCAATGTCCAAATTTTAACTGCGATATTCATGAAAACTCGATTATCCAAGCTCGGAATCTAATTTGTGGCCACATTCATAGGATAGTGACTCTACTAAATACTTAGATTAACGGGCGGCTTTTAGGAGCTACGCGTATCGACCTGAAATTAGATCCACGTACTTAAATTTCTAGCTAGCCATTCTTCTTTGGTTAGTCATCTCGAAATGATCAGTTCCGAGTAAGATTTAACTACAGTACATCAATGAAGTTTATATCCATTCTATTACAAGTTCCGAGAGTGAGTCGAATTTCAGGATGTTACAGAAGTTATAACGATGAGGGCTATACAATGCCCCACCATTGCCAGCAATGGCTATGGTTGGCTGCAGCCACGCCAAGGTCGGGGAGGCCAATTTCGCCTAGATCTGCAAGGTAAAGCCCCATTGTAATTGGGCAAGGTTGGCCTTGCTGTGGGTTTGCGAGGCCTCGACCAACCAAGGCTAGGCCTCATCAACCCTAGCGAGACCTTGGCAAGAGTCGCTAGGGTTGACAATCCCCCACCCTTGATTGTGTGTGCAAGCCCTCGCCGTTGCAAACAACCTATTTTGTTTTTTTTTTACTTTATTTTTATTTTTAATTTATTTTTCAGTTTAAAAGTCCGTGAGGATGCCACATGGCCTAATTTTAATTGACACATAATGTTAAAAAATTAAAAATAAATGACATATGATTAGTTTGCCAGAATTTCTTGCCGTAGGCAATAAAGTAATTGTTTTCTCTCCAATTTGGCGCTTAATTGAGCCATATATATACGGCACCAAAGTGAGCGTCCCACATAAATATTGGCATTTGAGGTGTCCTTCCCTTTTTATCCAACAAAAAAGCATTTGGTTTAATATTTCAAATTAGCAATTACTCAAAATTTTAACATTTTTTTGTAACTTTTCTTATTATAAATTTTCATGGAATTTTTCTATTAATTTTGCTCGATATTTCAGTAATGTTGTTGCTCACATATAAAATATCCCTATGTCATATTAGAACGACAATTAGAAAGTTTCTGATCGTTGTTGGGTTCCCACGTTTTACATTAGTAAACTGAGAATTCAGACTTGATTTTTTGTTCAAAGAAGAATTTCATATGAAATATGATACAACTTAACGAATAGTTTACACTAAAATACATTTCAATTATCCACATCTGAGAAACTTCATGATGTGCAACGCCCGAGTATGCTACAAGCATTCTTTAGATACAGTCCTATACCTCTGTCATTGGCGACGATCTTATCCTACAAGATCTGCTTGTTCGAGTAGACATTACAAGTATTTGAGATTGCACCATTTAGATTTTGGGAGATTCACATTCGAATCACAATTCAAGTGGCTCTACTTGTTCGACCAATCTTCCTTATAATTTCAATTAGTCTTCCCAAGTTCATCGACGAAGATCCCTCCGGCCCGACACTAGCTGAACTCAATGCGGAAATCCTAGCCATCGATTTCATAATCTCCTCATTCTTGTCCTCCTCCATCAATGTCCTAATCATGGCCTCGACCGTCGATCTGTCACAGGTATCCTTCATGTCAAGCCCAATTTTCCATACTTCATTCACCCACCTACTATTAATTTGTTGATCTCCCATTTGAGGCCAACAAATCATTGGGATTCCGGCCGCTATGCCCTCCAAGGTCGAGTTCCACCCCCCGTGCGTCAAGAAACCCCCCACTGCAGGGTGGGCGAGCACCTCTTCTTGCGGCACCCAATCCACAATGCATCGTCTTTCACTCGTGACTTTCAGTTCAGATAGTAGTAATTTCGCAGTGTCCTCGTTCTCTTCCAAGATCGCGTCCTCCCTTAAGACCCACAAGAACGGTCTCCCGCAATCGACCAGGCCGTGCTGAAACTCCGTCAACTGGTTGACCGTGATCTTCACCAAGCTCCCGAAAGACACGTAGACGACCGACCTCGATGCTTGCGAGTCGAGCCACGTCATGCAACTTCGGTCTTCGATCCGCAGGCTGCCTACAGATTCAGAACGTCCCGACGAATGCCCAGCATCGGATTCCACAGCCAGGGCGTGGAGGGGCCCGATCGTGTAGACGTCGGTGAAAATGGTGGCGAGACGAGAGAGCATCGGGGCTTCGAGGGCGTCGAATGTGTTGAGTATGAGAGCACAAGCTCGAGTCATGGCAAGGGTTTCGTCTAGGAAATAGCGATATGGGTGGCTCTCGATCTGTAATCTGCATATACTTGGCAGGTCTCTCCGTCGCAGGAGGCCTTCGGCTCCTGGCAAGCCATGGAACTCCTTGTCCAGATCATCATCTGCTAACTTCTTGTCATAAAGACGAACACTAAAGCAATAAATTCTCCTCGTTTTCCCCATGATTAACATGTGGTAGTTGAGTAATTTTGCTAAACTTTTTTTTTACATCTTCCGGGATTATTCCAACCAGAGTATCTAAAGTTTGGAAATTTCCTATCTTGATCCTCCAAATACAGAATACACTCTTCAAATTTTGTCCCGCCTGGGCCATGGACATCCATGCCCTCAGCGCCATGGCGCTGCAACTTCGATTCGAGGTCACGGACCACCATGGTCGTCCATGGCCTGAAACAGGCTGACAACGTTGGTTCAAGGTCGATGCACAATTGTCAGCTCCAATGAGTAGCAACGTGGAGCCATAATTAATGGGGCGGGCGGGGCATTGTCAACGGCTACGGCGGCCGCTGCTAGGCTGGGCATTTAGGGTTTGTTCGATAATGTTTCTGTTTCAAAAAAGTGATTCTGATTAAAATCAAATTTTTTATTCTGTTTTGTGAATAAATTTTAGAAAATCAGAACGTATTTGATAACCGCATAAAATTTCTGCTCTAGAAACAGAAACATGTTTGGTAATTGCACAAAATTTTTGTTCTGAAAAATAATTTCTCTTCCCAATTTGTCATTTAAAATAAATAATTACATAATCACATTTGATGACTTTCCTTAGACCTCACAGTTACCATCATATTGCACTATAACATCTTTTTGGCCAAAATAGAGATGCTTCAAATGCAGATGGTCATTATTATAGCATGGTATTCCAACAACAAATCAAGTAGGGCTTAAGAAAAATCTAAAGGCAAAATCACCAAAAATATGATTGGCCAGTTAAATGGACCCATGTCCTATGTTTTGAGAATTTTGGGAATTTTTGGAATGTTTTGCTCACGAGGGCCAAACTCATCATTTCGGAGAAATCGAAAAGCAAAATCATCAAAAATAGGATTGGTCAGTTGAAGTAACCCATCTCCTAATTTTTGAAATTTTTTTGAAATATTTTTCTGAATTTTTTCAAGTTTTTTGGAATTTTTATGAATTTTCCATTTTTTGGATTTTTTTAAAACATTTTATATTTTATATTTTTTAATTAATTTCCAAAATTCTTATTTAAAAATTATCCGGACTGGGTCAACGCTTCACAAGTGCCTATTAAAAGTGAGAGAAGACTCTCGTTATTTTTTTTATTCTCAAAAGTGTCTTTTCTTAAGAAGTAACTTTTTTTTCCTCAAAATTAGTCCAAAAGTATTGTTGAAAGCAGAATTAAAATCAGAGTTATTTACATTACTAAATATATTTTTGATCCCCTTTTTATTTCAAGAAATAGAAATGTTATCAAATAGACCCTTAGTAGAAAATGGTCCTACGATCCAGTGGTGAATTGTAGCCATAGCAAAGTGCCTAGGTTTGCGAGGGAAAAATGGTAGCAGCCGCTGTTTGATATTCAGTATTCTAAATCGAGAAAGGTCAAGAATAAAAGAGTTTCATAAATAAAAATAAATAAATAAATAAACAAACAAACAAACAAGAGTCATTAGCCTTATTTGATCAAATTACCAGGAAATGGAAGCCTGCCCTCGTGAATGAAGGTAGGAATGCAGAAGTAAGTCCACAAGCAGCAAGCGCTATGTGTCCGGAATGAGATCGCCGGAAAGCCGAGCTCCTCCGCGACATCAATGCCGATCGACATGATCCCATCCGCTATGACACAGGTCAACGGAGGCTCTAAGCTTTCGGAAAGCAGAAAGTCCCTCAAGTGAGCTTTCATCGCCGTCTTGATCGAGAGGAGGAGCTCTTCGATCCGTTCCAAGCTTCGCGGGTGGTCGTCAGGCAAGCCGTCGGGGATGGACTCCAAGCGGAGGAGGGGGGAGGGAGAAGAGGAGGGGCTGCGGTGGTTGTGGTGGGTGTTGAGGAAGGTGACGCGGAGGTGCGCGGCGGCAAGGAGCTTCGCGAGGCAGAGCATGGGCTTGATGTGGCCCTGCGCCGGGAAGGGGAGGATGAGCACGTGAGGCTCGCGCGGATCCTCCATCGCCGTGTTGGCTTCTCTTTCCTTGGGAGTGGATGAGAATGGAGATGAGAAAAGAGAGAGGGAGAGAGGCGGGATGATAATGTTGGTGATGAAGGGTCCCCCACTATCGTCCATCAAAGATCAGCATATAATAGAGCCTTATATCTTTTTTATCTTATTAAAAAAAGTATATTCTGGATATCTTTCTTCCCGGGTCGGATGCCTGAACCGGGGTTCATCAGATTTAGGGGCAAATCCATACCCGCTTCTTCAATCCCATGTTAGAATTTTCGTGATGTCGACTCATATTAATTAATATTGTAATTTATTACGAAATTAATTTACTATTTATGAAATTAATTTAATAAATAAATGATTTAATGATTTCTAATGAACCGAATATGAACCTAACTAATATAGGCCAAGTCCGGTCCAGCTAGGCCTCGTGATAGGAAGTCCTAGCCGAAATTATAAGTAAAGGCTAGGACCTCTCCTCTAACCCTCAACTTTTCCCCCATAAAGTTACCACCATCATCTCATCAAAAAGGAGAGAGAGAGAGAGAGAGAGAGGGGAGAGAGAGAGAGAGAGAGAGGCCGTTCTATTGATGCCAGATAAGCCAAGGGCCATAGAGGGAAAGCGTCCAAGCGTCACGTCATTAGAATTTCGTAGAAAAGACGATGCATTCGAAATCAAATACACAAACTCCTTTTCATGATTGTTTGATTTTTAAAACTTGACTATAGTGATCCTTAGGTGTCGTCGATGACGACAAACAGCCCTTTCGACGACCAACATCCCAAATACATCCCTTGCCCAATTTCTACCGCCAGTGGCTACCCGAAGCCCAGCAACATGCGGTACATCTCAACAACAGACGAACTAGATTTATGTCTCATCTCCCAACAACTCAATGGATCAGAATATTTACTCAATCTAGTCGTTGGTGCTCCGACGAGCCCTCCTCACTATAGATAAAGATGGTTTCCTTAGCGAAAGTTTCCCGTTTCCGACTAACAAACGGCTTGCACAGCACTAGAGGAAATGTAACCAATTCACTCGAACTTGGATCGATAACTTTAGAGATCATGATTGAGCTTTCTCCACTAGAGGAGGTAAAGGCCATTACTAAGATTTTTAATTTATTAATATTCCATACTCTCCAAATGTCAAAATATGAATCAGAATCAATAAATTATAATAGCAAATAACGATCATTGCATATAATGATTCACTATTCAATTAAAAATAGAAGAATCAATGGGCCAGATCGGACCGAATCTCATATAAGCCCAACACAACCTGAAGCCAACTAGTGCCAAAGCTTTGCCCGATCTAGGCTAACTCGATGCCCAAATCATATACATCAAATATATTTAAATCTTATTATTATTATTATTATTATTAAAAAAGAATAAAGCTCCAAAATTTCATAGATTTCAAAAAAAAATATTAAAATAAGCAAATAAATTTTGAACCCCAAATCTCTCCCAACATAAAATCACAACTAATGTAAAAAAAGTAGCCTTCTCAATTGATCGGTATTTGACAAAAAGGAAAAGAATTTCTTCTACCCAGTTGTGCGAATTCTAGAGAAAAAGATGGGAAGGTCAAGTACCATAAAAGACAAAAACAGAGAGCCACAAAAACTTGACGAGGCGTCCTCGAACGGAGCCCTCCGAAATGAGGATTTGGATCCCCTAACATAATGTTAGGGGTGACATTACCCAATCCGGGCCGTCTAATTCAAAATGGACGGCGCCGATTGATCCACATCAACTTTTTCAAAGGGGGGAAAAATTTTGGCGGGAATTTTAAAATTTTGAATTAATCAATCTAGGTCGTCCATTTTTTAATTAGGCAGTCCAGATCGCTTATGTCACCCTTACTATGTTAGGGGATCCCGATCCAATGAATCCTGTCGAGAACGATCTTAGCGCTCAGATCGCATCACGGACAAGCCTCTGCTCATCCAAAGATGAAGTGACCGCCAAAAGGGCCAAAAAGAAAACAATCATTTTGCAAGAAAAAGAACAAACCCATCGACAACGCACTCAGCATGCTTGCCGACTTGAGGAACCAAGTAATACGACCCATTGGAAACTACAGCCCAACCTTGCTGCTACAAGACTGAGAGAGAACTCCAGGACATGGCCAGACGGCGAGCTTTTTGAGGGTGAGGGAGGAGTGGGGGAAGTCGGGGCGGATGAGTACGAACTTGTAGAAGTGGTGGACGGGACGCCATGAGAGAGGGAAGTTGTTGCAGATGCAGAGGATGAACTTGGGTGTAAGGTGGAAGGGGAAGAAGCGAAGAGAGGTGTGGCGGCAGGAATCGAGTGAGCGCTGCTACTGCTGCTGGTAGAGGATGGTGGAGACGCGGAGGAGGTGGGAGGGATTGACGGCGGGGCTGGTGGTTAATGGGCGAAGGTGAAAGAGCACGGAGGTGAGAGGGTTAGGGGAGTTCGGCAAGTGGCTTGCAATTGGTAAGAACCAGTATTATTCTGAAATAATACCGCATTTAGCAGCAAAAACCGACTTGAAAATTTCCTAAATTTTCAAATCCAGTTCGAGCCTTTTTTTTTTTTACTGTCCTAATTTAAACAAAAACACGTACAATATAAATAAATTTCTAAAATCAACTTGAAGCCTATGACAAGAAGCCAAATTCTAAATTTCAAAAGATAGAGAATCAGTTCCAATTGGCAAATTTCAAACTACAAGTGAAATTTAGACAAGACCTCAAAACCGCTCCATCCTAACTATGATCCACTGCTTTGGCTTGACCAACAGCGGTGTAATTGTACAGAAGCTACCTTGTTGTAGGATTTCGGTCTGTTTAGTCGGATTAAATCGACATTTACGTGCAATACAAACAAATTTTATTAGCCGATCGACCGTATTACAGCCCTCGATCTCGGCCAAAAGGCTTGAGACAGCACACCAGGACACGCTCGACACCGTACAAAAGGACTCTATCACGACACAAAGTTCCATCGGACTCGTCATCTTCCGGGATCGGGTTTGGACCAGAATCGAACTGACATAACGCGATTTTCTCAGCCGGTGATCTGGATGGACTTCACCTCCGGCTTCTTCTCCGGCAGCTTAGGGACGGTTACGGTCAGGACGCCGTTCTCCATCGACGCTTTCACCTCGTCGGCCTTGGCGTTCTCCGGCAGCCGGAACCTCCGGAGGAACTTGCCGCGGCCTCTCTCGACCCGGTGCCACTGCTCGCCCTTCTCCTCCTTGTCCACGCTCCTCTCTCCGCTAATCTGAAGGACTCTCCCCTCCTCCATCTCCACCTTCACCTCCTCCTTCTTGAGGCCCGGCAGGTCGGCTTTGAACACGTGGGCTTCCGGCGTCTCCTTCCAGTCGACCTGCAGGTTGGCGAACGTCGACAGCTCCTTGTTGGATGGGAAGTTAGGTGACCAGACGTCCAGTGAAAACGGGTCCGATCGGCTGCCGAAAATGCTTGGGATCAGAGACATTGTCGTCGGTTTTGTGTTGTTGTGATAAGACAACGTTTGGTGCTTTCTTTCTTTTTTTCAGATTTTTTCTTGCTATCTGCTTGCTTCACGATGATGACTGGATGGGGATTGCATTATATAGACAGAGATCGCACATAGATTTCAATTTCAGGGAGGTTCTGGTGTTGCTTGAATTTTCGAGGCTCTTCTTGTTCTCTGTAGTGGACTGCAGATGCGTCTTGTCGTGTCTACGAGCTTCCACAATCTTCTTCCTTTTATGCGTGGCAACATGGCGATGTGCTTTTGTCTTTGTCCGTGAAAGGGACGCGGGCTTAACCGTTCTTTCTTCTTCGTGGGCCATGAGAAATTGAGAAGTGCAGAGAAGCAAAACGTGGGAAACCCAACTTGGGCCTCTCTAGGCCTTTTGATGCAAGAAAATCTCCAGGTTTTGTCCGAGTGTTTAGATCTTTGGCAAATACCATTATGCGATCCGATTGCATATGAGCCTAAGGGTGTGTATGATTTTAGGGTAGAATCAAGAATCGGATAACCGAATCGGTAAAAATAAGGTAGGTTATAGGTTTCAGGGTATAATCGAAAATCGAAAACCGAATCGATAAAAACAAGGTATGTTTGCTGGTAGGTGTTGATGTTTGTTCGTAAAACAAACAAAAAATACCATTTCTTTAGATGGGAGAGTGCTAAACACTTTATTAGTTTGAAAGATATTATAACCTTTTAAATAGAGAAATGGGTGCACGAATAATCAACATGTTTTTTTAGTTTCATAAGTAAATTAATAAATTAACTGTTATATCCTACCAAAACAGTGCGACTATTCACATTATGGTTATTTTTATTAATTTTTAATTTCAAAAATTTTAATTATTTAATTATGTCTAATAATTAATAGGGCTCTAAAAAGTTGCGTCCGAATCTACAATTATTCGAATATGAAGAAATATGTCTAAATTAATAGTTTTTATATATGAAAAAGGTGTGTCCGAACTAACTCTTGTTTAACATGAAGAGTTGTGTTTAAATATAGTTGTTTTTGGTATGAAGAGTTGTCTTCTCTTTGCTTATATGTATACACTACGTTATATTTACTATTTATAGAACAACTTCCATTTTCGTTACTCAAAAAGATACATATATATTGTTTCAGATTGTTTCTCTAGAGAGTTCTTAAAGAAATATTAGAATTGCTATTTAATATTCTCGCATGAAATTCTGTTGTGTCCTAGAGGATATTTGCTAGTAATCATCAGTAACGTTGTGGGGCAAATAATTCATTAAAGAGAGTATTATCACAAATCAGAGTCTAATTCCATTTATTCTCATTTGTTCACAATATATTTCCAATGGTAGGTTTCAAGTTTCAAAAATTAGGGAACACTTCCGATGAGTAGGTTCTAGATTCTAAGTTATGGATTCTAAACTCTAAAACCTAGAACCTAGAATAAATATTTGTGTTTTTCTTGTTCTATGTCTTTGTATGATTATAGTATAATTTGGAACCATTAGTGTAAAATTTCATTTCCGGCTATATGAGTTGTGGTCAATGAATTGCGGCAATAAATATTGGTCATTAGAGGTGATAATTCACCTACAATAGTTCAATTAAGAATACATGTGGAATATAGGTAGATCATGGAACCAAACCTAAAACCCATGACAATGTAGGTTCTATAGTATATATAGTAGGTTTCAAGCTCCAAAAAATGGAGAACCGGTTCCCATAGATAGGTTCTAAGTTTTAGGTGAAACCTGAAACTACTCATCCCTAATGAGCCCAATTGATATAAACGTATGATATTAAAGTGTCTCGTATGGAACGTATGTCACTACAAAAAACAAAAGGGACAATTAGTCACAAAAAATTAGCGACGAAATATAGTTCATTGCTAATTTGCTACGAAAATAGAGACAAAAAAAGACTTTCATCACAAAATCGACGTAAAATTCATCGCAAAATAAAAGAAGGCTTTTAGCCACGAAAAATTAGCAATGAAACTAATTCATCGCTAATTTTCGACGAAAATAGCGATGAAAATAAATTCATCGCAAAATTCGTCGCAAAATCCGTCACAAAAAACTATATGGATTTTAGCGATAAAATACAATTTGTTGTTAATTCAGACGAAAATAGCTACAAAAAACTTTCGGCCCATATTTGTTGTTAAATTCGTCACTAACTAGCGACGACATACTTTTTCGTCACTAATTAGTGACAAAAAAATTTTGTCGTAAAATTAGCGACGAGATTTGCAACAACATAGTTTTGTCGTTATTTTTCCGACGAAACTTGTTTGCCGATACCTCTTTATCCCAACTCCTTTTCAAATCCCTCTTCTCACTTTTCTCTCAACACACTTTTTCCTTCGCCTGCTCTCTTCTCCATTCTCTCTTCCATCTTCAGTGTTGTTTCTTCTTATTTATGTTATATGGTAAGTATGAAATAAGTTGCTATTTATTTCACCATGGTGTTCCATCAATTGCCATAAGCTTCTTCAATATTAAGTAATTTTTCTTTTCTACTAGGTACGTGTTGATGTGAAACATTGCAATTCTCTTCAAATTAAGCATTTTCGAGTATAAAAAATTCGACTAAATACTTGGGTAAGTCTTCTTGATTTGATAATTTTTTTCATTTGTTTTCACTTGAATATTTTTTTAGTATGTATGTGTTGCAGTAGGAGTCTACGTATTCATCGCTAAATTCGTCGCTAATTAGCAACGAATCATGATGTTCGTTGCTAATTAGCGATGAAAATGTATGTCGTCGCTAATTAGCGGCGAATTATGATGTTCGTCACTAATTAGCGATAAAAAAGGGTATGTCGTCGCTAATTAGCGACGAACAAAGTGATTCGTTGCTAATTAGCAACGAACAATTATATTCGTCACTAATTAGAGACAAAAATTTGGGTCGTTGCTAATTAGAAAAGATAATTACTTTTGATCGCTAATTGGGGACAACCTGTACTTTTCGTCGCTAATTCACGAAGCTTCATCGCTAATTGATGACGACATCTTGATAGTCGTTGCTAACTAGAGATGAAACGGATTCATCGCAAAATCAGCGACGACATTTGTGACAACTTTTATCCGCCAAATTGTTATCATAATAGTTCTATGTAAAAAGTGCAATAGTGGTAAACTTCATGTGTGTGATAAATTTGGAGAACTTCTTTGTAGATTTGGGTTTACCTTGAACTATTATAATTTTTTTGCCATGATGAATTGTTTATAGTTTTAATTAATAATATTAAATAGTAAATATGATATTTTTAATTTTTTATAAGGTTTTTTAATTTCTATACAGACACAATGCAAAGAGACAGGGCTTGGATGTATAAGAAGAACTTACCTGGATGTCGAGGATTGACTGATGAGTTTCATACTGGGTTGGAATAATTTTTGGACTTTGCTAGTAATAAATTTGAGTTCATTGATGGAAATAAGTTAAGGTGTCTATGTAAAAAGTACAGTAATGGTAAATTCACGTGTGTAATAAAGTTAAAGAACATCTTTATAGATTTGGGTTTATTCCAAACTACTATAGTTGGACTTGTCATGGAGAACCATTTATATCTGATGAAGAATATTGAAGAAGTGATCAGCTTTCAGTTAGGGAAGAATGTAGCTATTATAACCACTTGAACCCATATTAGAGGATGGTGATTGATGCAGCTGGTTAGAATTTTATTTTAGAATCGAACCATGTAAGTAGTTCTGCTCCTACACCTGAACAGGTTGGTACTAGTTATGCATCTCAATTGGAAGAGGTACGAGTAATAGATTTTGATGAGAATGAAACTTTTCCATCTAATCAGTTTTGGGAAGTGTTGAAAACAGCAGATGAACCTTTATGGGCAGGTTGTAACAACCACACTAAGTTATCAGTGACTTCAAGACTGTTAAATATCAAGACAGAACATAATGTGTCTGAAAATTACTTCAACTCTTTTGTTAAAGTAATGCAGGAAACAATGCCTCATGATAATATCATGCTAAGTTATTTTTACGATATTAAGAAGCTAATGGACAACTTAGATCTTCCAGTTGTAAGAATTGATGTATGTAGCAAGGGTTGTATGTTATATTTGAGAGATGAAGAAAATACAGAATCTTGCAAATTTTGTAGTCAACCTAGGTACAAGATTAACAAGAGGCAGGGTCATAATCAGAAGCGTAGACCATGCACACAAATGTTTTATCTACCTTTAATCCCTAGATTGCAAAGGCTTTATGCATCTCAAGCCACTACTGAACATATGACTTGGCATGCAAATCATGAAACAGAAGAGGGTTTAATGTCTCATTCTTCAGATGCAGAGGCATGGAAACATTTTGATAGAATATACCTTGAGTTTGCGATTGAGCCTCGAAACATCATATTAGATCTATGTGCTGATGAATTTGCCCCATTTTGGAAATCAGGAACAATTTATTCATGTTAGCCAGTTATCTTACTCCATACAATCTTCCACCCAATATGTACATGAAGACACCTTATATGTTTTTAACATCGATCGTGTCTGGGCCTCAAAATTCGAAAAAGTTGATAGATGTTTATATGCAATCATTGATTGCAGAGTTACAACAGTTATGGGATGAAGGTGTCCTTACGTATGATATTTTTACTGATTAAACATTTGTAATGAAGTCGACAGTAATGAAGTCATTCGAGCCGCAATCTTGATCCATAAGGTGACACGAGGTCCGAATTCGACAGTCAAATCCGTCAAATCAGGTAACGATCCTAACCATTAAAGTTTTCGAGAATATCCTTACCTCAATGGATTGATTTAAATTTCGATTATGCCGTGTCATATTCACATGTCGTATTCATATTGTAATTTTCTGTATTTTTCGCTTAAAAAATCCGAATCCCAAATTGTGACAGATTCTGCCCCGTATTTGATGGTGTAAAGATCTCTTGTGCTTTACTTTTTACAATTTAATTTCTCACAATTTAATTTCTGTACCATCAAACCCCAAAATAAGTAAGCCGAACCAAGGCTGAACCCCTCGTTGGAGGTCTTTTATTTACCGCATTTAGTTTCCTGCAATTTAATTTCTATACCATCAAACCCCAAAATGGGTAGGCCGAGTCCCTCGTTGGAGGTTCTTTATTTACCGCAATTTAATTTCTTGTAATTTAATTTATGTACCATCAAACCTCAGAATGGATAGGCCGAGCCAAGGCCGAGTCCCTCGTTGGAGGTTATTTATTTACTATAATTTAATTTCTTGCAATTTAATTTTTGTACCATCAAACCTCAGAATAGGTAAGTCGAGCCAAGGCTGAACCCCTCGTTGGAGATTCTTTATTTACCGCAATTTAATTTTCTGCACCATTAAACCCCAAAATGGGTAGGCCAAGCCAAGGCCGAGCCCCTCGTTGGAAGTTCTTTATTTGCTGCATTTAATTTTTGCAATTTAATTTCTGAATCATCAGTCCCCAGAATGAGTAGGCTGAGCCACCTACTGGAGGTCGCAACACTACACAGAAGTCGTTAGCTCACTCCCTTTTTCGGCTTCACAAAATTTTTAATGCTTTGAAAATACCAAAAAAAAAATATCACTGACATGCATTCCATCTAAATAGTGAAAATACAAAAAGAGAACACCTCCCTAAAGCCTTAGGAGTAAACCAAGCCTGAGTTGCCAAAATTAGGATATCCATGGAATTAAGGAACCGAAAGGGTACTAGTTTTAATTAACTGGTTTAACTAAGTCCCCGAACTCAAAATCTCTTGTTCGTAGAAGTAATTTAGTTCCCCCGCTAATTTACTTAAGTTTCTAATCAACCTACCAAAAATAATTAATGGCGACACCAAATTCTAAAATCGTTCAAACAAAAACCAAAGTTGCGATTCGGCAAGGCTTGGGAGGGTCCCTATTAGGTTAGTTAATTTAATTAACTTGATAATCCGTTAACATGGGAATTTTCCACTGATCGAAAAATTTTTAGGGTCACGACACCAGCCCAACGGAAAGTTAAGATATTTAGCGTTGCGTAGAATGATAATCTCTATTACTTATGTCTTGAATTTTTATGGTTGGGTCGGTTGATGACCTGACCCGACCCGACCCAACCCGACATACCCGATGCTTTTTTGTGCGACCCAAAAATAGAGATTTAGCCCGTGACACAGAGAGTTGGGCCGATAGGCCCAACTCGTAGCAAGCGATTAAATCTCAATGAGGTCTGACGTATGTCACGAGAGGTTCAGGGGCATAGCCCCCGACCGAAATTTTTTGGGGGCACTATTTATACTGCGTTAGGATTTTTTCACCAATGTAAATTTTTTCTTGTTTTGAGAGAGTTAAGTGAGCCGTGTGCTCTGTAATCCTTTCTCTTTCTTAACTATAGTAGAATTGAATTTTGCCTCACCCGTGGATGTAGATCACTTTGTAATTGAACCACGTAAATCCTCCTATTTTTTGTTCATTCTTCCGTATCTGTTACAATAATCTCTCATCGTTGCTAATTAGCGACGAAAACCCTAGGTCGTCACTAGTTAGCAACGGTTATCCTTGGTCGTCGCTAATTAGCGATGACCTAGGGCCACCGTCGCTAATTAGCGACGACGAGCCAAAGTTGTCGCTACTTAGCGACAACTTCGCTTGTCGTCGCAAACGTTAGAAGATATGTTGACTCATCTTCCTTTTTCGCATTTGCTAATCTGCCCTTTCCTCTCCACTTTCCTCTCACATTTGCGAAAGTGCAGTTCAATCATCATCGAGACGACATCCTCTTTAATCCTTGCGAAGGTGGCCATTTGCGAGTAGATCTGGTGGCGACACGTGAGGAGAGTAGTGCACAAGGCGTCGCAAGCAGATCTGGTGGCGACATGAGCAGATCCGGAGCCAATCTGCCCTTTCCTCTCCACATCCCTCTCTCAGAGGCGACACGAGCAGATCTGGTGACGACACGAGCAGATCCGGAGCCAATCTGCCCTTTCCTCACCACTTTCCTCTCTCAGAGGCAACGCGAGCAGATCCGGTGGCGACACGCGAGGAGGTTTAGTGCATAAGGCGGTCATCCACTCTTTCTTGTGAATGTCGTTTCCATTGACGGTCCAAAGAGGCTATCCTTCATCCATTCGTTGAACTTCCTCCTCTCTAAGTTCGTCCTTGGTGATCATTCGTGAGCAAGGAGAAAGCAAGTTCACTGGTGCTCCCGTCGGCCTGGCTATACATCCATAGTGGATGCACATACGAAAGGAATAGGATGTGTAAGGTAAGATATTGCAAAACGCATGCTTTTGTTTGTCATCTCCCATACGAAACTTTGCGTACATGTGGATCGAAAAGCGGAGTAAAATTTGACAAGAGTACAAACCTGTGGTCTGCAAGATTGCTTTTACTGCTTACTAGCCGTAGTATAAGGTGCACTTTTGTTATTAACTATTGAATGATTGTGCCTTACCTTATGCTGTAAAATCTTACTATCCTGGGAATCTTTGGTATATCTATGCAGTTTGAAGATGTGTCCGAGTCAACATTGGTGGATGTAGGGAAAATGGCTTTGACCTTTCATGAACAACACGTCTTTTCCCTGATCTTTGAAATGATCAAGGGATTTCGACCAGTAAAACTATTTATGTTTGAGACTTCGTCTTGTAAAATTGGATCTTGAACCAAGAAAACGAATGTTGATGCTAAGATACTCATTACTTGAATAATCCAATTTCGAGAAGAATCTCCTTGAGGTTTCATCCACTCGGTTTTGATCTTGAAACAATTATAAATGACAACTTTCGCTGGAGCTTTTAAAGAATGTTTGCAATTATTACAGAATTTTTTCTGATTCCTAACTAATCGCATTGCACATGAAAGATGGATGGTAAAACCGAACCATAAACAATTAAATACAAAGGGATTGAGCGAAATCAAGCTTCGGTTACCTTCACTCTAGCATTCGGCGATTACCAAGAAGTTGTCGAGCCTCCATAGCCGATACCAGCCATAGGTTGGTCTTCATATTCCTCTATACATCCTGTTTCCATTTGGTTTTACTGTGGGCTTGTTTTGTGACAATTTCGATTGGTAGTAAAGTGCAGTTTTCTAAGGTGGATTGAGCGAAATCAAGTTTCGGTATAGCTTCACTCAAGCATTAGGCGATTACTAAGAAATCGCCTATCGTCCATAGCCAACACTAGCCACAGGTTGGTCTTCATATTCCTCTATACATCCTGTTTCCATTTGGTTTTACTGTGATTTTCAAGCTGAAGTTGGTTTCGACCAATTCAAGCCAAACTAGGGGGTAAACATCATAGATTTATGATGATATAGTTTAAATATTACTTTCGCTATGCTGGATTTGGTTCATGGTCGAGGTATTTGCACTTGAAATACTAGGGCCTATGATCTTCTTAGTCCACTGATAGTGGATGTTGTCAAATGAAATAGCAGTTTGTTCGAGTGTTTGGATTGGGGAAATAGAGGGTGGTTAATACGGTGGCTTGTTGTCATCTCGATTACGTTACAGCTACTTTATCAGTTTATTTATCAGCTCTTGTTTTGTGACACTTTTGATTGATAGTAAAGTGCAATTCCCTTTAGGTGGACGTGATTATGAAGTTTCTCTCATTTTTGACATTATAGGTAACTTTGGAATCAGCTACTGTAGGTTTGTTTCTCCGCTAGTTGAAGTGCATTTAGACATCGTAGGTAACTTTGAAAATACCTCTAGCGTTATTTCTATCATGTCTACCTTTTTTTCCCTTTTGTTTGTTTTTCAATGTGCTTTTAATGATCATATGGATATGGGGATGCATTGCATTGCTGTTAAATTTTAAAGCTTGGACCATGGGTACTTGGAGCTTAGGACATGAATTGTTATTGAGTTTTAGAGATTAGACAATGAGGACATGACTAAATTGTGGTTTTTCTTTGTTTTCTTGTGCCACAATGATTGTAATATGCTCCTTACCCAAAAAAAAATGATTGTAATATGCTCACATTTATTTTTCGTGGAATTTGATGTTGTTAAGATTTCAATAGGTTCCTTCGATACTAGAGATTGCTATTTATCAAAGCTGATAGCAACTTTGTTCCATTTTCTCAAGTTTATCTCTTGCTCTCTGAAACAAAATGGTAAGGTTCATGATTTACATCATTATGTGTCCCTAATACATGTTCATATTATTTAAGATATTTATCTAACATTCCTACTTGTCAATATAAACATGAAGGTCACATGCATGGTGCAGCTTCACAAAGAAGACCAGCCTAGTCTGCTTCCTCATCCTCATCTATGTCCCTTTCCTCTTTCCCTTCCCTTGCACCTAACCTTGAAACACCACTTGCTGATGGACAACATGGACACATTAGCCCTTCCTCCGACCCTTAAGATCCATCTCCTTCAATTCCATCTCCTTCGGTTCCATCTTTTTCAATACAACACTCGAATAACGACGGAAATAGAGGTCAAGAAGATAGCCGATTCATAATATTCCCATATGGAGATTCGTAAGTATTTAATTTTTGAAGTATATGTAATATTCATAGTCATCCCTTGATTTGGGTTTTAGATATGGATGTCAAGATGATTTGTCTTTATCGTTCTAACCTGTTTGTAGATTCACAGATGCTATGTATGTTGTGAGGTGACTTAATAAAATAGTCAATAACTATTGGAGAGGGGAGTGGATTAGTTATAGCAGCGCTCCAAAAGAAGTAAAGGACTTGTGGTGGAATGAGTTCAAGATAAGTTTTATCATGCTATGTTCTTACAAACTAAGTTCAATGTAAGTGAGTCAGTTATTTTTCTATTTATGGCAGTGAAAATTCAGGTGAGATGAAATAAAGAATGAACTTAAAATAATTTTCAAAAAGAAAGCTGGTGATCACATACAAAATGTGATGAATAAAGCTAAGACAAGTCAAGTGAAGCCAGATTTCATTACAAGTGACAATTGGATATAAATAAAGAGAACTTGGGAAACTGAAAAAAATAAAAAGCAAAGAAGTGAACAGAATAAGAAAAATCAAGCTTCTAGTTCTAGTGAAGGGTCTGCCACATATGCTGGGGACTCTATCAATATTGGAGAGCATAGAAAAAGAGTAGTAAGTTTGTTAAACATGTTGTATGTTAATTTAATTCAATTACTCATTTATGTTGATATTGAGCCGACATATACGGCTACATTTGAACAGACATTTCAAAAAAAAAAAGAGAAAAAATGGACTGGCAGTCGAGCAAAAGCTATTAAGATATATAAGGTTAACTAGAATGAAAATAATAAATATTTTTAATATTGATGGTAGTTATATATATGTATATGGATATATAATTGAAGTTATTTTATTTTCATCTATATTGTTACTGTAAGAAAAATATGATGAACTTTTAATGAGTGCTGCTAATAGTGGCGATGGTGTTGATGGGTCTGACCAATCTAGTAGAGGATCTGACAATATGACATTATGGGTGGAGGCATCGGGTGGGATGAAAAGAGGCAAAAATATTTGAATGGAATCTCTGTCAAGGATATATTCAACAAAGGTTGCTGCAAGTTGGTTATCCAATGCCGCTGCTTGACGAAGGACACAAATTAAGGAGCAAATGACCCAAGAATTGACCCAACTCAAACATATACTTGTAGAGAAGGATGAAGAAATAAAAATGGTCAAACAACAATTGTCACAGAGAAATGAAGAAATCAGATCTTTACAATCTCATATACAATTGATCTTGCGACACCTCAACCTTAATCAAGATCAAGTTCTTCCTGTACCTCCCACTAATGACGTAGATGATGGGCACGATGGTGAGCAGCACAATGATGATAAGATTGCTGATGATGATGATGATTTGTCAATCGTTTGACTGATTAAACGGTAAAATTTGTTGCTATTCTTTCTCAGTTGTTTTGTTTTTTCTTGTGTGGACAGACATCATAGTTGAATAGTTTTCTAATAGTGGCAGATTGAGATATACATTAATTTTGTGGATGTTGCCGTGGCTTTTCTTAACAAAATCCTCATTTTGTTATATTGTGGGCAATGGAATTTGCATGTTATCTACTAACTCTTTTCAATTGGCTTTTATATTTTAATGACTATGAAAGTTGCTAATGACAAAGGGTGGAAACTTTCGTGACTGCGCTAATAGATTTTGCAGAGGAGAGGTATTTATGATGTTTGTATTGTTATTTGTACTTCTTCAATATGTGTTAGCATAAAAATCTGTATCTACTATTTCTAGTTGATTGTTTTTTTTCAGCGGATTGGTAGTGAAAAAGATTGACAAGAAACTAGAATGGGCACTTCTCTTGCCGCAAGGTCAGCTTGCTTCACTTCATTACTTAATGTGAGGTATGAGAACATTGTTTTGTAAGTAATTGTAATTGTCCATGACATTTTTGTCATCTTTATCTGCTGATAAAGCTGATTTTTGCTCTCACATTTAGCCTTCACTATTAATTCTAAAGCATGAGACAATGTAATACCATTTAGATTGAACTTCTTCTTTTCATAATTAATCCCTAGCAAATTACTAAGATAATAGTATTCTGATGTTTCTGAACAATTGATATCCAATATCATGAAGCGTGATCTCTATTGTGGCTTTTAGGGCATGTTTAGGAAAATGCTACCAGATTTTTGAGGTATGGTTTCGTGATTATGGTGAATATTGTTGCTTCTACATGATTTGGACGTCTCATGAACCTCCCAAAGCATGATTTTAATTATCTATTGTTGACTCAATGCATCTTCATGAAATTTTTTGGGAATGATTCTGACAAATTGATGTTTTGAGTGGTTACTAAGTTTGAATGCAGATTCTTTGAGTTAGGATTGTGTTGGGAAAACTTTGTGTTGACATTCTAATTCTATGATTCATGCCTTAATTGCTATAACTCTAGGGCTATTACTTGAAATAGACATTTTTTAAATGGCTTTGCAGTTTGTTTGCTGTTCACATGGACAACTCATATTGGATCATGATGTTTTTGTTATATTTGTGCTGAAATGATGGTATTCATCCTTATTTTTAGAATTGCTTCCAGATTAATTTGGCTATAACCAGAGCTCTTGAAGCTACAGGTGCCTTCAAATATCCCTCATTCATTCGTGCCTGCAAGCCCTGCTGGAGCGAAGTAAAGGTTATCTTTGCGTTGTTGCACCGAATTTTGGGAGGCAACTGAGGATTTGAAGGACATTCTAGGTTTATTAGTATAATTTTTGTTGCATCGGTTGCTTTAGATTTAAGTGCTTGCCATAGCATCGGATGCTGGGAAAATTCTTGTCTGGAATACCTTTTATTTTTGGACCGATCACATGGTTGATTTGAGCAGTACGAATGTAGAACTTAAAGCTGAGACTTTTGAGTCCAGGGCTGCTAAATTAGTGGACTTTATGTTTACTCTAGCGATGTTCAAAGATGTTATGTGAAAGTCGCACCACGATGAAATCCTATGTTTTTTCTCATGTATAAAATGAAAAACATGTACTTTAGTGACAAGACAAATTATTCGAGATTAATGTCTTGAATTTGATTATGATTTATGCAGATTCTAATTAGAACTGCACGAGCTATGGCTAACGAATTAGCAACGAAAATTTTTGCCTGGCAAATGTCATTCGAAACAAATTAGCGACGAATTAAAATTTTGGTTGCTAAATCTTCTTATTCGAGTTAGCGACGAATTAAAATTTTGTTGCTATTTTCATCGCAATTTTCATGGTAAATGTCATTGCTAAACTTTCGTCGCTAATTAGCGACGAAATTTGCCACGAATAATGTTCGTCGCAAATCAGATTTCATTGCTAAATTTTCTAACAAAAGTTGGCCATGAAATTATTTTCATTGGTATTTTCGTCGCAATTTTCATGGCAAATACCGTTGCTAAAAATTCGTCGCTAATTTTTGTTACAAATATAGTTTGCCACGAGTTCGTTTTCATTGCAATTTAGCGACGAAAGCTACAAAATTTCATCGCTAAATTTTGGTGATGAAATTATTTTCATTGCTATTTCCGTCGCAAATTTTGTCGGAAATGCTCTTGGTGGTTTGTCGCTAATTAGCAACGAATTTTGCGACAAATAATGTTCATCGCTAATTTGCCATGAATTTTTATCGTGGCAAATTAGCGACGAATTTGGTCATGAATATTTTTCGTTGCCAAATAGCAACGAATTTTGCCATGAATGTTTTTTGTCGCAAATATAGCAATGAAAGTTCAAATTTTTCGTCGCCAAATTTTGAGTCACCGAATTAGCAACGAAATTTTTTTCGTCGCAAATTTCTTGTCGCAAACCCGTTGCTAAAACTTTGTTTTTTTGTAGTGTGTGATTTAAGCGCTATGATGCACTAGGATCACATGCCCTCCGAAAGCGTATAGATTAGGACTCGTTTTGATCCGTGGATAAAAAGATTGGTTCTCCTTAAAGAGGAGGTAGGAGTCTAGATTTCTGAAGACGAGCATTTCTTGATCCCAAATCAAACTTCGCACCAAATGCGCCTTTGATGCACATAGTTATGATTGGGCCATGTCTTCCTCCAATGTTGGTTGGATGAAACTTCCTCCAACCGAGACTCTGCTTTCCGCTATTCAGAAGTTACATTTGTCATGCCATAGTTGTCTAAGGTACTCAACTTATGGTTTTATATAGAGTAAAAGATACCGGAAGTGATTCATAACTTTTACATAGTCCTCACTTCAGTATTAAAACATTTTTTTAGATCATTTGGTGCCATATCGGTAGAAAAAATAATCTTTTACGTGTCTCCGATGACAAATTTAGGTGATTAGTCCAACTTTACTTTCCTATTGAGATTTTAATTGTAACGTGACCTTTTGAAAAATAAGAAATAAATTGAATTCTAACATGGACAAACAACAAGATGAGCTGGCAAATTATTTAAACCGGTTTGGATTCTCTTCTCCTTTCTTTAATTTGAAGCCGCGGTTTGGATTTGAAGAAACATTCAAATTCCCTCTCTGTTCTTCCCTCCGAAGCAAAGGTTAGGGTTCCTCGGAAGCAGAATTAGGCCACAAACGTAGCCTTCTCAGCTTCTTTCTGTTGTAGTCGCCTTCCTCTTTGACCACATTCCTCAATTTAAGGTTAGGATTTGAAGGACATTTTTTCATTTACTCCAATTCCTTAATTTGGGACAAACAAATGTGTTAAACGACGTTATTCCACACCATTTATGCTAACTGACTTTGCCGGTAAGCCACATCGGACGGATTATATTAAAACATTGACATGCCAAATGTTTTGGTCACTATGACCCTAAAATTGATTTTTTTTTCAATAAAAATAGTACTCAAATAATCACTCGATAAGTTTTAACCCTAAAGTGAGGGCCGTATAAAAGCTATGATACTTCCATTATTGCTTTTCCCTTTATAACATAACGAAAACAAAGTCAAATCCAAAAACATATAAGCTCTCTTCAATGTTTTTGTGTTCGAATTGATTATGCATAAGATTTTTTCTGGCAACCTTAGTCTAGGCAGATTATGCTGCCTTGAGTGGATCATCAACTGCCATCTTTCCTTACGGAGCAATCTGATGAAAGGGAAAGATATGCGAGGACACGACAAAAGCTGCATTCGGAAATTGCCGAATTGGAATGCAGTCCCCCCAGAGCAAAAGCTAAAGCGTCAATCTTTATCCCTGTCTCCTCCCAATGGAATCGCTTGCACACGACTCAAAATCAAAAAGAGGGAAAACTAATTTGCGTATTCTGATTAAGGGATCTTCTCAATCATTCAACATATTTCTATGGTCCCAACAAACAAGAAGTTCATTCCTGGAGTAACAAAAGATCACCCATTTTTTTTTTTTATAATTTCTTACAAAAGGTGGAGGTAGAGAATTTCAGAACAAGAAAACACGTGTGGGGATGTAGCTAGCGTTTTACCATTTCTTTTAAAATAAGTTTACGTAGTCCACCGTGGGTAAGTGGTGGCGGTAAAACTATGCGCATGAATTGCTTGGCCGTTCCTGAGTTTTTGTATAATTTTGTGACATGGTTATTGCTTATTGATTATATTAAATGAAGACACGATTCAATATCTGAATGTCGTAGCACTCCGTCTCGCAAATGAGCTTGATTTGGCTTAAGATTGAAGCATAGCAAGTATTATTAGAATGCACGGTGAAGTTGAAAAGATAAATAAAGCATTTGAACTCTTGGTAGAATATAAAATATAAATATTAGATGTAAGCATGGTTTAATATTTAAGAGTTGCAAATATTATTGGGTTCGTCTGTACGATCAAATTTAATAAAAAGAAAACAAGAAAATGGAATTCACAAAAGCGAAAAAGCAAAAGAAGGCGAGCCCAATCTAACTGGAAGATATTATTGAGAATCCCACATTGTCTGTCAAGCTGTCCGAGGGTTTTAAAACCTCCATGCTCCACATTAATTTCATCACCACCCAGGAGCAAGAGAACTCAGTCCCTGAAACAGCTATGGCGGATGGAATGACGTCACACAACGGCGAGCTCAACAGCAATCACATCCGTCACGCGCACCGGTTGACAGGGACACGCACGAGCTTCTACTGGGGACACAGCGCCGTCATCCTCTTCGACCACTGGCCCGGGAAAGACCCCACCACGTACGCACTGGCCATCATGTTCGTCTTCTGCCTCGCTTTCCTGGTTGAATTCCTCCTCGCCTTTGAGTTCGCCAAGCCGGGTGCGACCAAAGTCGAAGCTTGCCTCTTCAGGACCGGGCTTTACTGGGTGCGAATGGCGTTGACCTACATGGTGATGCTTGCAGTCGTGTCGTACAATGGCGGCATATTCTTGGCTGCGGTCGGCGGGCAGGCGTTGGGTTTCTTGATCTTCCGGAGCCGGCTGTTCCGGAGCCAGCTGTTAGGAAGTGGTGACGACGAGTGAGGTTCGGGTTAAAAGCCGGCTGGGTTTGCTTCTATTTGAATTCTTTTGCGAGCTCTAAATGCTCAACCTCTATCCTTTGTGCGTTCTCTTTGGCATCAATCAATAAACATTAACTCAACTAGTAGCATGATTCACATGCATGGACTATTCAAGTTTAAGGATTCAAACCAACGCTGTGAGAATTTTAAGACTCAGATACATTATTACGATAAGTTTTAGAACTCCTTATGTAATTATCCGGATCCAATTCAATGGTTGTCACTGTGATCGACACCATTCAGAACATTATATATTTTCTTTTCTTTTCTTTTCTGAAGAGAGGTACCAACGCCTCAAACTCACGAGAAGTTAGCTCTCTAGCAACTGTGTTATTTAGTGATCTCCTCCGATATGTTTAATCAGACCTCTCTGTCTTTCGCCCTCTGAATAATCACTTATAAGAAGAAAATTCATTGGACATTATCAAATATGCCTTCTCACATATCGAGCAGGCTAATTGTGAAGTACATTCATTTAAACCTTGGAACAAATCTGACAATTTTCGCCACAGACCCGTTTACACATTGCATACACAAACACATAGTTAAGCATGTTCTCGTCAAGTTTAAACGAGGATTCATAATTTGACGATTTAACTCGTTTTCACAATAATGAAAAGATCCGGAAAATTATCAAAAAAAGCCCAAAACCTGTCACAATTGTGTCAATTCAGTCCTTTTTTTTTTTGCCGATTGAATCCTAAATGTTTTACAATTGTGTCAATTCAATCTATCCGGTGAATTTTGATCGGTCGAGATGTGGACGCTTGTCAGCTAGCAACATGATAAGTATAGACTGACCCTTTTAATCTGTCGATGGCACGATTAAGAACATTTAATTTTTGACCGAAAAAAGCACGTTTAATTACATATGCTGACATGCCATTTGTATTAATATGACATGTTAAGATACATTGAGAGATACGTTTGAACATATTTATACATGTCTAAACACATTTTTACAAGTTTGTTTGTAAGATCCACCTACCAAGTGGCTAGCCTACATGTATGAGTTAATAGCATACCAAATAGATCAAAACAAGAGCGAGAAAAATTCGTGTGGCTAGGCTACATTTGTCTTCTCTCAATGTGTCGGTCGGTTTTAATCAGTTAGGAAGCCAAGGAAGCCGATTCAACCGGTTTGAAGACCCGAAAATGTATAATAATAAATAAATAAATAAGATTCAGCCGGTTTGATTGAGAACCGGACCATGGCCCAATCAGGTTTTTGTCAATAGCCCAGACTAGTTAGGAACCAATGCTCTGACTTTGTTTGCAAAGTGTTCAATTTATTGAGCCGCCGGTCGAATTAGTTGACCGGGAAACCGGAGGCCATGCCGGTTCTTTCGAGGAGTCCAACTTGAAAAAATTGATCTCAACCGTTGATATGTACCTCATTGCCATACATTCGCACTAGACATTGATTGAGATACCAAGAGAGTACCCTGCACGGATACAGTAGATATACTCTTAGTTCCCTATACAACCCCATTGGTTTATACACGAAACTTCAATCTATTGGAGATATTTCTGATATTTAGGAAATCCCAAATGTCTTCTTTATGGATTGTAATTTTTTTTTTTGCCGTTTCATTATATCCTATCCTATTCTACTCTACAAGCAACATTATGTGTACCATGTGCCGGGTGCAGATTATGAAACTCTACTCCCTCCTTACGCATCCCTAGTCCACTCCCCCCCCCCCCCCCCCCCCCCCCCGGGAAGGTGATGGATGATATTGCCATATTCTGTTACTTTACATAGACATCATGTAAAGCTTCTAAATAGGTTCATGTACTCTTAATTATATACATATTACTACTACTACTACTACTCAAATCTATTTTTCTTGGGATTTTGAACTTGGTATCAGAGTTGGATGATTCCCCATCATGAGCATCTGTAAGGGTGACATCATCCTCCTTTGACCCTTCCTCACAACTCTTTGTTACTATCCACCGGAAAAAGAACAATATCAGTGTCAAAAATTGTATACGGCGCTCAATATAGTGTCAAAATTTTCTACTAGATCACTTAAGTACCAAATTAAAGACAAAACGATCAATTTAGAGCCTTCGGCAAGAAAACTCAGCTGAAATTATTACGTGGCATTTTGAACTAACTTTTCAATATAATTAGTGGTATTTAAAAAAAAAGAAATTAAGTCCAAGTGGACTTCTAATCTTAATAATAATAATAATAATAATAATAATAATAATAATAATAATAATAATAATAATAATAATAATAAAATTCCACGTGGACTTCTACTATTAAGTGGTTTTTTTAGCTTTTTTTGTTAATTTTTAAGCTAAATATTCAATTTATTTTAAATAAATTTTTTTTAAAATTTTTTATTTTTTTAAATATAATTTAAACAAAAGCTGTATTAAAAATCAAATTTGAACATACGACGTCATCCTAGTCATATCATTACCACGTAGAAGAGATAAAATATCAAAAAAAAAACATCATCATTTTTTAGAGTTAACAGAAGGGCTCGTTTGTAGTAATTTGACAAATTTTAGGACTTGATTACACTTTTTATAAGTTTAGGACTCAATTCCAATTTCCTGACAAGTTTTAGGATTCTATTGGACATGCCTTTTTTTTTATTCTTAGCTTTGTTATTTTTTAACTAATTAAGTTTGTATTTTTATTTTTTAAAAAAATTAATTTTTAGCCTTTTTTTATTGCTGACTAGACCTCCGACGAGCCATGTCAACTTCAAATATTCATAAAAAAAAATGCCATGTCGAATTTTCAGCAAAGCATATCGGAGTTGGCACTCAAACGATTGTATTTCAAAAAAATTGTCACTTAAGTTATTCGAATGAAACTTTTGACACCAATGTAAACGTCGTACATAAGTTTTTGCACTTAGACCGTTGTTTTTCCCTCAAAATCCCATTGTAAAAATTGCAATTTTTGTGAGACAAAATCACACAAATGATGTAGCAGGCCTATATTGCAAGTTTCGGTTACAAATTTGCCCCAAATCCACGGTTGTGAGGTGAGGGTGTGACGTCTTAGGTTCTTCTCCCCTTAATATTGCTTTCTTATTATGGTTATGTTATTTCCTTTTCCTTTACTTTGGACACGGGAAAAACGATAGTGGGTAACGTAATTGAATAGACATAGCAGCTTCCAAAATTTTCACAAACATACGTAATCTTATACATATGCGGCTCGTATATTTTTTTAATACATCCTAACCTTCCATTTGCCATGTGCATTCAAAATTTGGAAGGTTACTCATTGACCACCGGACCGCTTCGTCTTACCATTACTAGAAGCTAAGACTCCTCTTCCATCTCAACCTGAGCACTTGTTTTACGGTGTCCTCCCATCCTGGAAACATAGTGGCCCATCATAGTTATGCAGAGGACCCATGAGCACTCCATCCACGTTCAAGTGCCAAGAGACAAAGTTGAGAGGAAGCGGCACCGGTAATCCAATATTTATCCATATAATAACCTTCACCCTAGTAAATATAACATCCATCTCTACGTCTATTACTTTCTATCGGGAGATCCCCATAAGAGTCAACAGATTAAATGGCGGGGCATGCGAGCAATCCATCTCAGTTTCTTGAAAAGTAAAGGGATGAGCAAGCAGCCTAGTAAATGAAATTACTACACCTAAGGCAGGATTGTCGACTCAATACTCGATGCAGTGGTGTTAAAATAATTCAAGCAAAGCTATCATGTGATCCATTGCAAAAATGCCATGTATCACACATATCAAGTATGCAACGTGCAATGATTCCATCATGTAACTTGAGGGCTATGAGCTCGTCACCTCATTCTCATAGTCATTTCTCGATAACACTTTCTCATAGGTCCAATGTCGCTTGGGAATAGATGACATCTCATTCACATTGTCACCATCACGAGAAAACATGACTAGTAATAATTTCTCGTAACAAGGCGTCACGTAAAAGCCAACTAGCTTTCGTTTCTCCGTGGGTGACAATGAGCATGTAATCATTTATCATATGCACATACGCTCTGCCGCACATGCATAGGGCGAGGGCCTGTTCAAGCCATCTTTGGATAGACGAATCCGACACTAGTTAGCCCGAGGCCGAACCGAACTAGGCCCGTATCAGGTAATATCTCTCCTTACAAGCGTTTGCATGGCGGTGTTCCTAATTACAATCTTCTTAAAGTCTTTGGTAGTGGTTATTTTGTCGAACTTCTTCCAAATGAATGCACGAAGTTAAAACATTATGCTCATTATGTTTTTCCCTTGGGTATCGTATGAGTACGAAGGATATCAATGTTGGGATTTTATCTCTAATCTATTGGGAAAACTCATAATTGGTATTTAAGTTGATAAAACAATAAATATTCTCTAATATCTAAGTTAATGTAATATAATATTTGTTTTACAGATTTTCCTCATACATATTCGAGTGTTGAAGAATGGTTACACAAAACTGAATCTAGCAGGAGGGTCTCAGACACTATTTGAAGAGCTTAGACGTTTAGCGAGAAACTCATACGTTCTTACAAAACTCAAGCTCTGACGAAGTATTTCATGTGCAATGATAAGACTATTATGAGATATCTTCAAGATGATTTAATTGAAATAATTTATCATTACAACAGCTAACAAATCAACTTAGATTCGTTCTTTGGAGATTATCAATCATAAAGATCAATCAAGGACATAGATTAAGGAAAACAAGAACAACTTACTTTATGAAGAATTCTATATATGGTGTTAAATATGCCTTGAATTTTATGTACTTACGTTATGAAGAACTCTATATATGGTATTAAATATGTCTTGAATTTTATATACTTGATCCACTATATCACTTGACATGACATATTATTTGCGCAGGCCAAAAGTGAAGAAGAAGAAAAAAGATTGAGATTTGTTCACTTTGCTCCGGGTTGGGAGTGCGAATAGATCTCCATGAGAGTTCGAGAGCGTAGTCCCTGAAAAAAATTTTGGGGGACGCTATTTATACTGCGGCAAAGTTTTTTCTCTTTTTTAGAGTTGATATTGATGTAATCAACCTCAAAAGAATCTGTACTTTTGATTAATAGTGGAATTTGATTTTTTCTTGCCTCGTAGATGTAGATCACCTTGATCAAACCACGCAAATCCTTGTGTTCTATGTTTGTTTTCTCTCGTCTATTTTTTGGCATATGGAAACCCAAGATCCTAATTGTATAAGCAATTTGATTTAATAGGAGATTCTTTCTTTGATTAACCTCAATGACTACGAGATCCTTTGTATAAAATCTCGTCCAAATGGGAAGTCTGTATAGTGATCCTCAGAGGTCTTACAACGAGTAGTTGGAGATGGAAGAGTATAAAAGGAGACATCAAGGCTCAAGAGCAAATACATAAGAAAGTAGAATCTTAAATTTCAAGATTAAGAGAGCTTCATGTTATTCATATATTCTTGATCCAAACACTAAAATGCTTAGAGGAGTTCATTCAAGTGTGAGTACTAGATAGGAAGTCTATTGACTCAAGAGTTGTCACTAATTTATAACCTCTGATATATTCACTATTGAAATCCATCTGATTGTCTGCCAGCGTATAGCAGTGGATATAGGCTTGAATTAAGTCGAACCAGTATGAACTCTCTATATGAATTTTCTATCTCTTAAACTCTTTGTTTTTATATTGTGATAGTTGAATTGTGCACACTACTAATTTTGAGAACACTTCAGATCTTGTTAGCGATATCATTTGAACTAAGCTCGGAGTTTATCCGTTTAAATTCTGGATTAATTTCTATAGTTTTTTGAAATCACTTATTTACCCCTCCTTTAGGTAATAATGCTAGCACCAATATGATCGTCTTCATGTATCTTGTCATGTTACCTTTTGGGATCATGAGATGTTCTTTTCGCTTCATCATTTTGACCCCTCTCCTATTATTCCCTTCTTTACCAATCCTTCAATGGATCTATTCTGAAGATGATACTCATGAAACTTCCTCTTCAGAGTGGTCTTCTCCTAATCTTGTGCAGGTATAACTAGCGATCCCACTACATTAGCCTTTTGATATGTCTACACCATCTGCGAATTACTCACCCTTGATCATTCCCTCTTCTCCTATTCATCGCTCCACCCATTTGAGTCAACCTTCTGTTCGGCTTCATGATTTCTATTGTTATTCTACTAGTGCTTCTTTTCATGAAGCTCGCATATAGAGAGAGGCTTGTACTCTTCGTACTATTCCTCTTTGGCACCAAATAATGGCATATGGCGAGAACTACATTAAAAATGTCAAAAGTTGTGTACGATGGACACTTTAGTGCCAAATGTTTGGAAACAATCACTTAGAGTGGGCATGACAACAGTTCTATTTTCTTATTTTTCTTCCGGTGTACAGATTTGAAACATAAATCTGTTTGGTAACGTAATTTTACTTTTCTATTTTTGGGATCAATTTTTGGCCCAAAAATAAATTTGGAATAGAAATAAGAGGCAAAATAATATAAATGCTTTTTGACTTTGACTCTATATGTAATATAGTCCATAAACTTTAAAATTGTTTAATATGGTCCATGAACTTTAACTCAATGTGTAATGTGATATCTAAATTTTTGAGACATGTTCAACTTAATCCCTGAACTTGAATCAATAGAAGGACTACATTAAACATCTTCCTATAGTTTATGGACTAAATTAAACATGTTCCAAATGTTTATGGACCATGTTAGTCAAATTAAAAGTTTAGGGATCACATTACACATTAGATTAAATTTCATAAATCATACTGGTCAAATTAAAAGTTCATGGATAATATTACATATTCAGTCCAAGTTCATGAGCTATTTGTGTCATTATCACAAATAAGAAGTAGAAATTTTCTACTTTTCTATTTTTGTTCTAGAAATAGAAATAATAATTCCTCTTATTGGTCTCTCTCTCTCTCTCTCTCTCTCTCTCTCTCTCTCTCTCTCTCTCTCTCTCTCTCTCTCTCTCTCTCTCTCTCTCTCTCTCTCGTCCTTGCTATCAGTTACCGATCTCCGGTCACTCGCTTTTGATCATTGGCTACCAATTGTCGATCGTCGACCATCAAAATTCGTTTGTCGACTACCAATAGCCCGTTACCAATTACCATATCCATTTAAGGGTCGTCATTCACTGTCGGTTGCCTTTCTCGCGTCCCTACTGCTATTCATCATTCGCCATTCGCCGATCACCCCCCATCGATCTCCAATCCGCGGCTCCCATTAGCCATCCGTTGATTGTCGTCCCCCATTCACCATCTGCCCATCATAGTTCACCAAAAACCAATCACCCACTGTCGACCGCTCGCCATAGTCTCTGGCCTCAATTCGCCCCTCATTGTTAGCCTTATGCTGGCCGCCTTTCTCACATCCCTACTACTGCTATTCATCATTCGCCATTCACCGGTCACCCCCCGCCAATCTCCAATCCCCAGCTCCCATTAGCCATCTGTTGATCATCGTCCCCCATTCGCCATCCAGCCATCACAGTTCGCCAAACACTAGTCACCCATTGTCGATTGCTCACCATAGTCTCTGGCCTCGATTCGCCCCTCATTGGTCACCATATGTCGATCGCCAATTACTATCTACCCTTTACTGTCCATAGTAACCGTAAAAATTTTATGCTATTACCAAATAAATTTCTATTTTGAGAACAAAAATTTTGTGTTATTATTAAACTCGTGTCTCTACTTAAAGCTCATCTAGATAATAGAAATAAGACCCGAGAAGAGAACAGTTGTCATCTGTGTCTTTAAGTGCCATTTTTTTAAATGATCACTTAAATACCAAATTCGATCTGCTTGGTCAAAAATCTAATCTGGCATTTTTTTATTAAAATCTAAATCTAATATGGCTAGCTAGAGGTCCAATCAGCAATAAGAAAATTTAAAAGTTTAAAAAATATTTAATAAAAAATTAATTTGACTAAAAAATAAAAATAAAAATAAAAATAAAGCTAAAACTTAATTTTAAAAAAAGGAAAGAAAGAAAGAGAGGGTTGCACAATTAGCAAAGGCTTACACTATCCCACCAGCCATCCCCCCACCATCACTGGTAATGGCCAACCAGGGTCACTAGGCCCTCACTTATGGGCGGCCATCCCCCACCCTCACTACTTGTGCAACCCTCTCTCTCTTTTTTAAAAAAAAATTAGCTGATTTTCAGACATGATTTAATTTTTTTAACTTTTTTAGCTTATTCTTAATTACAAAAATCCACATGTAAGTCTACATACACTAGAATTTAAAAAAAAAATTGGCATGTTGATTAATTTAGCCAAAATTTCTAGCCAAAGGCAGTTAAATGATTTTTTTCTCCAATTTGACATTTGAGTAATCGGACAAAAATTTTGAGCACTAAAGTGAGCGTCATACGTAACTTTTAACATTTTTGGTATACTTCTCCATGGCATATGAGTTGCAAGTGCTAAACAAATCTCGTACTTGGGAATTTAGTTATTTGCCTCCTAGAAAGTCTACCATAGACTATAAATGGATGTATAAGATCAAAATTGAGACAGATGATACGATGAAGCACTACAAAGCTTGACCAATTGTAAAAGGCTTTAGTCAAGATTATGGCATTGACTATGACAAGACATTTGTTCCAGTTGCACGTCTTACTTTTGTTTGAAGTCTTCAACATGTTCTCGCTATTAAGTGATGGCCTCTGATCCAGATGGATATTAAAATGCCTTCCTCAATGGCGATCTTACTAGGGAAGTATAAAGCTCTTACTAGGTATACTCCTACTTCTAATAAAGTGTGCCGATTTTGTAGAGTATTATATGAACTAAAGTAGGCTCCTCAGGCATGGTACTCCAAGTTCAGTTCCACCATGGAATGTCTTGGCTTCAAATACAATCCCCAAGACAGTGCTCTCTTTGTTCAGTGAACATCTTGTGGGTATACTCCACTACGAGTTCATGTGGACGATGTGGTTATTACCGATGATGAACATACCAACGTCACAAAACTCCAGAATTATCTTAGGTTCTAGTTTGAAATGAAAGATACCAGCCAACTCATTTTTTTTTCTAGGCTTGGAGGTTGCTTCAGATTCCTTCGACTATTATTTTGCTCATGTGAAATGCACCACCACTCTTTCTTGAGTGAGACTCACTGATAACAAGATTGGTACAATTTTCATTTAGACTAATGCAAAATTTGATGACAAAGATGGGACTCATCTTATGAATCCTAAACTTTCTCAATAGTTGGTTGACACTCTTGTATATCTCACTATTACTCATTTGACATTCCCTATATTTTCACATAATAAGTCAGTTCATGACCACGCTACATACAATTATCTTTGTTACGGTTTTTCCAATTCCTCTCTATGTCGAAAGTACCTTATTTCATGATTTTCACTTTTCCTCTCACTCTATGTTAGAGTTGAAGGCTTATTTTGATACCGATTGAGCTAATGACCATTTTGATCATCGATCTACTATAGGCTATTACTTCTCGATAACTAATTCATTTTATGGCGCCGAAAGAAACAGACCATTCACTACAAAAAAAAAAAGGGCTTTTAGCCACAAAAATTAGCGACGAAATATAATTCGTCACCAATTTACGATGAAAATAGTGACGAAAAAAACTTTCGTCGCAAAATAAGAAATGGCTTTTAACCACAAAAAATTAGCTTGTGCAAGGGTGAAAATGAAAAACGACGTCGTCGTTGGTCTCTGGTTGGCCGTGGAAACCGAAGTCCTCTCGTGGAGTCGCCGCCGTCTGTTGCTCGACGCCATGGCTCGCTCACAATTGTCCCTCGCTTGCAGCCGTCCCTCCTTCGTCGCCATCGCTCGCTCATCCTCATCGCCGTCGCTCGTTCATCCTCGTCGCTTGCTTGCCAACGTCACTCACTTGTCCCCATCGCTCGCTCGCCGCCCTCCCTTGTTCGTCGCCCTCGCTCACCACCCTCCCTCGTTCGTCGCCCTCCTCCCTCGCAACCGTCCATCCCTCGTCGCCGTGGGTTAGGGTTTGTAATTTGGGGGTTTAGGGTTTGTAATTTGGAGTTGAATTTGGGGATTTAGGGTTTGTAATTTATGGTTCAATTTGAAAATGTAGGGTTATGTTTGGGTGAACTCAACTTTAACGACATCGTTTGCTCTTTAAATCGCTAAATCGGCCTCCGGTAAGCCACGTCGTCCTCCACGTAGACTTTACGGTGAGCCACGTATGCTTCAGATGGAACTTGGCAATAAAGTAAACGATTTTCAAAAAACTTGGCACTAAAGTAAACGTTTTGAAAGTTTTGGCACTAAAGTGCACGCCGTACACAAGTTTTGGCACTTGTGGTGTACTTTTCCCTCAGAATTTTGTTTTAGAATCGAATCATACAAGTACTAGTTTTACTCCTACACCTGAATAAGTGGGTACTAGTTATGCATCACAATTGGAATAGGTCGGACTAACAGGTTTTAATGAGAATGTGTATAATGAAACTCCTCCATCTAATCAATTCTGGGAAGTGTTGAAAGCAGCATGAACCTTTATGGGTAGGTTGTAACAACCACACTAAGTTATCAGTGATTTCAAGACTGTTAAATATCAAGGCAGAACATAATGTGTCTGAAAATTGCTTCAACTCTTTTGTTAAAGTAATGCGGGAAGCAATGCCTCATGATAATATCATGCCAAGTGATTTTTACGAAATGAAGAAGCTAATGGATAACTTAGGTCTTCTAGTTGTAAGGATTGATGTATGTAGTAAATGTTGTATGTTATATTGGAGAAATGATGAAAATGCAGATTCTTGCAAATTCTGTAGCCAATCTAGGTACAAGATTAACAGGAGGCAAGGTCATAATCAGAAGCGTAAACCATGCAAGCAAATGTTTTATTTTCCCTTAATCTCCATATTGCAAAGGCTTTATGCGTCTCAAGCTACTGCTGAACAAATGACTTGGCACGCAAATCATGAAACATAAAAGGGTCTAATGTGTCATCCTTCAGATGGAGAGGCATGGAAACATTTTGATAAAACATATCCTGAGTTTGCGAACGAGCCTCAAAACATCAGGTTAGGTCTTTGTGCTGATGGATTTGCCCCATTTGGGAAATCAGGAAGAAGTTATTCATATTGGCTAGTTATCTTAACTCCATACAATCTTCCACCTGGTATGTGCATGAAGACACCTTATATGTTTTTGACATTAATTGTACCCAGGCCGCAAAATCCGAAGAAGTTGATAGCTGTGTATATGCAACCATTAATTGTAGAATTACAACAGCTATGGGATAAAGGTGTCCTTACCTATGATGTTTCTATTGGTCAAACATTTGTGATGAAGGTTGCTCTTCTTTGGACGATAAATGACTTTCTAGCTTATGGAATGTTATCTAAATGGAGCACAGCTGATATCTTAAGATGTCCGATATGTATAGAGAGATCAAAGTCATTCAGATTAAAATATGGTAAGAAGGCCAGCTATTCTGACTATCACAGATAATTTTTGCTAATAAGTTATACATTCAGAAGGAATAAAAAAGAGCTTATCAAGAATAGAATTGAAAGAACATCTCCACTATTGAGATTGACCGGTGATCAAATTTGGGAGCGAGTGTGTAACTTTCCAACTGAAATTGAAACCCCTCATAGCACAACTATTGAGATAGGCCCAACCCTTCGCTTCGCAAAAAGTGGACAAAAATTATTTATGTGACCAAAAAATGAACAAAAATTATGATTTAATTTGCGAAGCGAAGGGTTTGGCCGATAGGGTTGGGCCTATCTCAAGCCAAAAAATTTTTGTGCCATTTTTTTCGGAATTTGGTCTGATTCGTCGCTAAATTAGTAGCTAATTAGCGACGAAAAATGACTGACGTAGCTAATTAGCGACGACCGGAATTGGTCGTCGCTAATTTTGGGAAAAAAAACAGAAAAAGTAAGAAGCCCTCTTTGTCTTCTACCGAAGGAAAATCCCTCTTTCCTCAATTGCAAATCATCTTTCCTCAAGTCTGAAGCCCTCTTCTGTCATCCGCTTCTACGGTCTCCAATGCGCAGAGGAAAGTTGAAGGTGTGAACCTTCTCGAGTTATTGTGGAGCATAGTGTCATCTTCTAGGTTAGTCCCATCACTTCACCTTAGTCGTGAAGTTGTTTCGAGATTAAATTTGGGTCTTCTGCTTATGCTGTACGTAAGGATTTTCCTGTTCTTGTCATCGCTATGTCTCTTGAGGATGTTGAGGTTTCTTGTTTATCATCTGCTTCATCTTGCGAAGAAGTTGTGAAAGAATCATGAAGTGGAAGCTATGGTTTTTGCTCTTTCTTGCGTAGTCAAAGCTTGAGAAAGAGGAAGACTTGGTCGAGAAAATTCAAGAGCACTTGGGACTCACAAATACCAAACAAGGTCGCCCAAGTTCCCGTACGTCTAAATCCCCCTGGCAACTCCGGCACCGACCCTCGCAACTCCCTTGCCACGCTTCAATCCAGCCTTGGCGCACTCGACGAGCCCCTGCTAATCCTCCCCGCCACGCTCGAACTTCTTTCCTTGCAGGTTCTCCCCGTTGAGGCCCTCATCTCAAAGTAACCATCACCGTGAAGCAACCACGATCAGTCCACCGAAACATCACTTGGTGCTAGTGACACCCCTCGGCGCCCATTTGAGTCGATAATCAATTTAGGTAACTTTTTTTTATATTCGGTTCAAATTTTCAATTGCCTAATTGGAATTATTATGGAATATGACTTTGATTTGTTTTGAGATTTGAGGCGTATCCTAAGTTAGAAATTTGATTTTTTCGAGTTATACATATAATTACGGTTTTAATCTTTAAGACGTAAGAGCGGATCGCGATTCCCTTTGTTTCCTATTCTGGATGTGGTAAATATTTAGTTATGTGGGCTTATACATTATATCTCATTAATTAAGCAAATGTTCCTCCTCCTTCTTCTTTGGGTCAAAAGGAAATGTTCCTTTTTGAAAGTACAAAAATAGATTGCATTGCATTTACGATTGTTGTATTCTATATTATTCATAAAACTAGAAATGCATATCTTTCATAGATATTGATGATTCTTGAATGACATTGCATAAGTTCCATAAGCATTGAAGCATAGAAATAATTCTTGAAGTTGTTCGCTGATACTACGCTTCTATGAGTTTGCACTTTTATTGAATATTTATGTATATAGCATATTTTAGGTCATATTCATATGTTTCGTAATTTAGAACTTCATATAGATTAAGCTTTTAATATAAATTATTTTTAATTTAAATAAGGTCATCCTCTGTTAATAAAATCACTTAGGTAATATTAGGTGTCTTGATCTAGTCTTTTATTAATAAAAAGAAAACACAAAAATAATCTCATATAGTTTAAACAACAAGGTTAATTCATAGTTGATCATGTTTCATTAGAATTTCATATAGGTTGCATCTAATTCAATTATAATATAGTCTACCTATCACTTAGATTTCTTGTTAGTTCATCTCATTCACATCAATTTTTAGACAAGAAAAATAAAAATAAAAATGAATTAGTTAGCATTACGTGATCACATTTAGAAATCATGTTTAGACCATGCATACATCACATTATTGTTTGGCTTTTAATTAGCATCTTGCATAACACTGGGGAATTATCGCAATGAAGTCATGCTTTGCTCAATGCATTGGGGTTTTCCTTCCTTTTCTAGTAATTTATATGTCACTTTGATTTATTTAACTCAAAACATATGATTCCAAAATTTTTCTATAAGTCTATCCAAACACTTCATCATTTGCTAATCCTTCATTATTCCCTTATCTTGATCCTCTCAAATCTGTTGATACTCACCCTCTTCTAACATATCCTTCCCACATAAGTTGAGGAAGTGAGGGAAAAAATTTAGTTTCATTTCTAGAATTAGTCGTCGCTACTTCGCTGGCCAAGGAAAGACATTTTTGTTCAGCTGCAGCTTTTATCAGTTGAGTTTTTAGGTTAGAATCACACTTCTCAATTGGTGAATGATTGATTTAGTTAAGACGACGCGCTTCATTAGGTTTTGAAGTGGGAAATCCATCCATTTTTGCCCTTCTTTTGACTTCTTTTATAATCACATTAGTGTGGTAAATTTTGGGTTTTTGTTTTACCTACCACAAGGTCTAGTTTGCTGGTTTTTGTTTATCTGAGCAAAATTTAACTGAAAAATGGGGGAAAAATTTTACATGCAAGTATTTTGTACTCTTTAAGCTATTGTAAATTATTTCAAAAAGGTTACACGAGGGATTATTTGGCTCAAACGTGAGAAGGTATTTATATGCTGACTGCTTCACGGGCTATCCAAAAGTCCAACTCTTCCTTGGTCCTTCATCCTTTATTTGCAGTATATCATGTTATGTAATATGCTCCCCTTTATTTTTCATGGGATCTGATGTGGACAATTTCAATAGGTTTCTTCCATACCAGAGATTGTTATTTAATAAAGGCGATAACAGGTTTCTTTCATTTTCTCAAGTTTGTCTCTTGCTCTCAACAACAAAATGGTAAGCTTCATGATGTACGTAATTATGTGTCTCTAATACATGTTTATATTTTTTAAGATATTTGTCCAACCTTCCTACTTGTCAGTATAAACGTAGAGGTCACATGCATGGTGTAGTTTCACAAAGAAGACCAACAACCTCTTCCACTTCCTCAACCTCATCCCCGTCCCTTTCCTCTTCCCCTCTTCTTACATCTAACCCTCAACCACTACGTACTCATGAACAACATGGATACATTGGCCCTTCCTCAAACCCTCAAGAACATATTAGGGGACGACTTGGACACATGCATACTAAATCTACTTTAGTTCCAATTCCTTCAATTCCATCTCCTTCAATACAACACTCGAATAATGAGGAAAACACAGGTAAAGAAGATACCCGACTCATGATATGCCCATATGGAGATTCGTAAGTATTTTATTTTATTGAAATATGTAATACTTAGGATCATCCCTTCATTTCGATTTGAGATATGGATGTCAACTAAATTATTTATATCGTTCTAACCTATTTGCAGATTCATGGATACTACGTATGTTGTGAGGCAACTAAATAAAATAGTCAATAACTATTAGAGGGGGGAGTAGATTAGTTACGGTAGCGCTCCAAAAGAAGTAAAGGATTTGTGGTGGAATGAGTTCAAGGTAAGTTTTTCCATTCTATTTTCTCACAAACTAAGTTCGGTATAAGTAAAGTCGATTAATTTTCTATTTATTGCAGAGGAAATTCAAGTGGGATGAAATGGAAGAGGATGAAATTAAAAGAATTTTCAAGAAGAAAGCCAGTGATCACATACGAAATGTGATTAATAGAGTTAAGACAAGTCAAGTGAAGCCATATTTCATTACAAGTGAGAGTTGGACAGAAATGAAGAAAATTTGGGAAACTGAAAGAAATAAATAAAGATATGAATAGAATAAAAAGAATCGAGCTTCTAGTTCTAGTGAAGGGTCTGCTACAAATGCTGGGGGCTCTATCAGCATTGGAGAGCATAGAAAAAGAATAGTAAGTTTGTTAAATATGTTGTAGGTTAATTTAATTTAACTACTCATTTATGTTTATATTTTATAGGCAAATGAATTAGGGATGCAATCGACCTATACGGCTACATTTGAACGCACATTTCAAAAAAAAAAGATAAGACATGGACTAGCGATCGAGCAAAAGCTATTAAGGTATGTAAGGTTAACTAGAATGAAAATAACAAATGTTTTTAATATTGATGGTAGTTATATATATGTGTGAAGTTATTTTATTTGCATTTATATTGTTAATGTAGGAAAAATATGATGAACTTTTAATGAGTACTGTTAATAGTGGTGATGGGTCTGAGCAATCGAGTGAAGGGTCTGACAATATAATATTATGGGTGGAGGCATCGAGTGGGATGAAAAGAGGCAAAATATTTGGGATGGGATCTCTGTCAATGATATATTCATCAAAGGTTGCTGCAAGTTCATCTTCCAATGCCACTATTTCAAGAAAGACACGAATTGAGGAGCAAATGACCCAAGAATTGACCCAATTGAAACATATATTTGTAGAGAAGGATGAAGGAATGAAAATGGTCAAACAAGAATTGTCACAGAAAGATAAAAAAATCAGATTTTTAGAGTCTCAAACCCAATTGATCTTGCGACACCTCAACCTTAACCAAGATCAGGTTCTTCCTGTACCTTCCACTAACCAAGTAGGTGATGGCCATAATGATGGGCAACACAATGGCAATTATCTTGATGAGGAGGATGATGATGATGATTTTGTCAATCGTTTCATTGGTTAAACAGTAAGAATTTTTTGCTTATGCAGCGAGAATGAAACAGTTGCTTGATGATTTGCACAAAAAATAGATGAAGTGAGCAAGATGATTCGCTTCTTTGGTTTTGTTTGCCCTATAACATGGGTATATTTGCCTAAATGAGTTATCTTTTCTCATATATTTCTTATTATAGCCTTTATTCATAGTGTTATCTACATCCTTCTTCTAGTGCAGGCAAAGAAATTCCCTAAAAGCCTTTCAAAGAAGGCTCTTGCAGTGGTTGACGTTTTGGAGGGAAAGGTTTGTGTTTGAATAAAATTAAATAATGTTTTACTTTTGATATATAATAATAATCTAAGGAGATTTCCCTCCAGATAAATATGAGCCGCAAGTCTTCTTCTGTGTTTGAATAAAAAAAATAGTGTGTTGCTTTTGTAGATTAATGGGCTCATTCATGGAGACTTCATTCTGAGTGGACAATTTCCAGAGGATCTGATGCTGCCCTTTCCTTTTCTTTTGTGATAAGCAGATATCATCAAAAGGCACTGCTATCATGGACTGCCCTTACTACTGCATTTTTGTTCATTGTGATAGGCTTATTAGTCGGGTATATTTTGTATCGTGCAGCAACTGATTTTGTCAAACTTGAAGATGGTTTTCATGAGATGCAAGAACTGAAGGTTTAATAATATTGCGTGCGATTCAAGTCCTTGACGTTTAACTTAGTTTGGTATTTTTTTAGCAATTTTTAATCTGCTTATTGGCAGATATACCATTCGGTTCTTTTTTGTTTTCAATGTTTTAGCTATCCTTTCTCAGTTGTTTCGGTTTTTCTTGTGTCGATAGACATCATAATTGAATAGATTTCTAATAGTGACAGATTGAGATATGCAGTAATTTTATGGATGTTGCGGTGGCTTTTTTTAACAGAATCCTCATTTCATGATATTGTGGGCAATGGAATTTGTATTGTCATGCCCCTGATCTCCTCTCGGGAACGCAGCATCCCGTTCCTGCGGAAGATACACCTCGCACTCGCCTGGTTCACGATATGCGACGGCCCAGGAAATTTTTCACTTCGCCGCAACCAGACGACGCGGCCTTCAACGAACTCTCATACCTGCGGAAGCGTGCCTCCTATCCATCCACACAAGCATACAAAGCAAAGGGTAGCATAGACAGAGTAAATACAAACAGCATTATATACATGTCAAGCGTTAGGTACAGACCCCAAAAAGAAACCACAACCTGCTGCCTAACCTACGCCCTCACTAACATCAAAATACTAGACCAGCATCAGAAACTCAGCCCTCCTCAGGCTCCTCGTCGGAATCCTCCACAGGGTCCTCCTCTGGATCCTCCTCCTCAGTATCCATCGCATCGCCCTCCTCGTGGCCATCTATCTCGGAGCGCCCTGGAGACGGCAACTCCTGCATCGGGTCGGGGTCGATCACCTGGCCTCTATATTCTGCAGGCTGGAGCCAGAACGGGTCCTCCTCCATGGGAATCGGGGAATCTCTCTGGGGTCCCTCAAAGCCATGAAGGCCCTCTCTAAACCAAGCCTCAAACCTATGGGGCACTAAATAAGGACCTCCCTGATCTACGAGTACAGTCGTCACATGCCTATGCCACAGGGTAGCGTGCATATCAAAATGGAGGGTAACTTGGGTGTCCATCTGGATCGGCAGACCAAAAAGCATCGGTGGCACATCCATCACTGGCGACCTGGATCTGAAAAAGGTGGCAACCAACGCCAGTGAGTCGAGGACTCAGCAAACTCACCACTAATCCTAGCGTAGGGTAGGATATACGAGTGGGGTCGGTCCTAACCAGTAACTAAGGTCCGGAATTCAGAGTTCAACGCTCTCTACCTCCCCAGTTATCATCACACCTCATATGGCCAATACGAGTTTCATCATAACAATTCATGCAATACAGATGGGCAATATCAACAACTAGCAGTCATATTATGCAAATGCCACAGGCCTCAAACGGCCATCACGGATCCCATGGGTCAGCCCGCCTATCCCTCCAATTCCCATCAGGGCTCGATCTCAGTGCCACACGGCAATGCCACGCTGCGTCTCGGACGCCTTGTGCTGGCCTCCCTTTTCTCTCCATTTCCCATCAGGGCACAACCAACAGTGCCACACGGCATATATTCTCGGTGCCACATAAGCCCCTACCACACTGCGTTTCTGACGCCTTACGTTGGTCTCCCTTTTCTCTCCACTTCCCCTCAGGGCACAATCTCACGTCACATCTCCAGTGACTCATGCAATGCTCTGAATGTATGCAAGGCCCAGATGATCACATCAATAACTCAACACCGAGCATGCATGCGAATGAATATAAGTGCAAGAGCAGAGCACGTCATTCAATCAACCAGTAAACCTCATGTTCATCAAACCAAACAGACATAGATCGTATGCCTCTACTCTCGACGTCTCGATCATCTAGTTCGCCTTACATCTCATACAAGAATCTACCATGCCATCACTTACCCAAGGGCAACCCACTAGTCGAGCCCATATAAACCAAGGTCTAATCTAATTAAGAGTCTCTAGTCAATCAGGCTAAGTCCGACTGGGCCTAAGGCCCATTTCAATAGTTGAGGTCCAATAATTAATTCTTAAATTAAATCATATAGGTTGGGCCTATTATTTTATTAATTTCGTGTGAGGCCCAAGCCCATTTCTAAAGGTTTACTATTCCAGCCCATATTTGTTATTTTAGGCCCAATTTGAGCACCCAAGCCCATATACATTTTTGGGTTTCATTCTTTAATGTTCATGGACTTAATTTAGGCCCAATTTAAGTGGATTTTCGTCCATTAGTGGCCCATTAGTTAGATTAGGCCCACTTTGTTTGATTTTGGCCCAATTACTTGATTTTAAAGCTTCCAAGCCCATTAGTCCCCTTTGGCCCATTAAGTACACGCCTAAGCCCAACAACACAGCCCACAAATCATGTTTTCAAGCCCCTTTTTTATTGTTAATCTCGTCCATAAGCAAGCCCAATAGTTGTATATTGGCCCGATAGCTTGTTTTTGATCAAATTAGTGCAAATCAAGTCCCCTAAGTCCACTAATAGCTCACGGCCACTCCATCACACGCCTAAGCCATCACTCACAGCCCACACTCACATTTTTCCAGTCCAATTCGCGGACTACCAGCCCCCTCATACGGCCCAAACAAGATTCCCACAAGATAGCCTAAGGTAAGTTGCACATTAATCTCGTCTCGGCCTCATATCAAGCCTAACCATCTCTAGCAATACCTCCCTTCATGCATATACTACTAACCTAGACTAAGATTAGTAGTGGAACTTACTTGGAACGGTCGGAAACGACGACGACGACGGGCGGAGCGAGGAACGGCCGAAATGAGCTTTCGGCAAGGGAGGAAAAGGGCGGCGGTTCGCGGCTGTTCCGGTGGTTTCACGGGGTTCCAAGGGTCCAAGATGAGGGGACGACGAGGGGTGGCCGACGGCGACGGCCAGGCGGCGGCACGGACGGTGGAGGCGGCTCGGCGGCGAGAGAGAGAGGGAGAGAAAACCGAGAGAGAGTTGAGAGATTTCGGGAGAGGGGGAGAGAGGAGGGTGGCCGAATGAAAGGGAGTGAGGGAGGAGAGAGAGAATGAGGGTTTAAGTGAGATTTGAGTTGGTTAGGTGAGTGAATAGTGTAGAATAGTGACTAGGATTTGATGTGTACTTTGAATGACACTTGATTGACATTCTTGGGAATTGAACCATGATTGACTTGCCTTGGAAATTGTGCCATGATGGATTTGATTGATTGACAAGACATTTGATTGATTTGACAACTGATTTGACTTGCCTCGATTTACGTGCCAAATGCACCGATCGGGTCTCGAGCGCGAACGAATTCTAGACAGGATTTGATTTCGATTGATCGAATCTACTCTCAAAAATTCTAATTCTATTAATCCTAAGGACTGAGCATTTACCGGGGGCATTTCGGTAATTTTCCAATCACGTCTTGCTTCTCGACGTACACCGGCTGTCTACCCTTCTGGCGACATTTCTGAAACTGAGTTCATTTCTTAATTGTGTTTATCTTACTGATTCGATTGTCCAAAGTCGGATTTCATTTTATGGTCAATTTCATTAAATAACGACTATGTCTCTGTCTCAGACCAACGGGCGGCTGTTTGGAAAATTCTTCCCAGGTAGCCTTTCCCCTGCGGTTGGTCAACTCAGGGTAGCTAATCCTGAGTGAGCGTCGATCAGAGTGTATTAACGAAGTATTTCCATTCATTCAGAAATTCCGATAATTGGGTCGAATTTTCAGACTGTCACATGTATGATATATAGTAACTCTTGTCACTTTACGTTTATATTTTAATGACTATGAAAGTGTGGGGAGATTCAAATGGGAGGTCAGGAACATTTTTAGTTCGAGCCACAGAGCACCGTGATATGTCGTTGCAAATGTCTTTATATATAATTTAACGATGAAAATTACATTTTTTTCGTGGGTAACGAATTACCGACGAAAATTTTTGTGGCAAATGTCGTTGCTAAATTTTCTAACCAAAGTCTGCCACGAAATTATTTTCGTTGCTATTTTTGTCGTAACTTTCATGACAAATCCTCTTGCTGGTTCATCGCTAATTAGTGATAAATTTTGCCACAAAAAATGTTCAACACAAATTAGCGACGAATGCTTCTCATCGCAAATTAGCAACGAATTTTGCGACAAATGTTTCTCGTCGCAAATTAGCGACGAATGCTTCTCGTTGCAAATTAGTGATGAATTTTGCGACGAATGATTCTCGTCACAAATTAGCGACAAGTTTTGCGATGAATGCTTCTCGTCACAAATTAGCGATGAAATTTCAAATTTTTCGTCGCTAAATTTTGCGACGCTGAATTGGCGACGAAATTTTTTTCGTCGCAACTTAGTTTAGCAATGAATTTTGCCAAATTTTTCGTCGTAAATTCCGTTGCTAAAACCTGATTTTTTTTGTAGTGATTGTTGCTCGATGTAATACCGAAGGAATCCTTTAGTATTATGTCGAGCAACAACGATGGGCGTGATGGTTTAAATGGGAACCCGTCATAGAGTTCAAGTGTGAGGCGCGAATATGAAGAAGAAACCCACTTCAAATAAAGCTAATATCCTTCAGCACGATAGAAATAGCCTTATTTTTCAAGAGAATTTTAGATACAACTGGATCTTGCATTACTTTAGATAATCTCCCAAGCTCAAAACTCTCTCAGCTTTAATCATTTTACAAATTGTAATCTAAATACCATTAGTTTTCCAACCATAGTATTCAGAGAAGACAGATGTATAGTAGTACATACATTCTTGTACACCTATGATATAGTCGAATGTTTGGCAAGCCGTACCTTTAACAATCCGTCACGACCTCCTCAAGACATCTTTCTTGACCTTTGTCCTTGTCTCTTTCCGTAAACGACATAAATAATCCTTCAATCTTAAATAAACAAACGTGCAACATCATCCTTAATCTTTAATTTATTCAGTATGATTCTTAAATTTTAGTCTAACTTACAATGCCATCTTTGAACTCTTAATTTTTTCAATTTGGTCCGTGAACTTTTAGTATATGTTCAATTTAGCCTGTTGACTATATGAAAATATTCAATGAGATTTATGAACTTGGATTAATGAAAGAATCACATTGGATCTTTTTATATATTTTAGGACTAGATTGAACTTTTACAAAAAGTTCATAGAACATATTGAACAAATCAAAAGTTTAGAGCCGACATTAAATATTGTGCTAAAATTCGTATACCACACTAAATAGAATAGAAGTTTAAGGGCAATATTACGTATTTGTATAAAGTTCAATGATTATTTCTATAATTACCGGTTCAATTTTTCATTCACGCGTGTCACCTTGTTATCCAAACAACAAAGCGGGAAGTACAATGACAAGAATGGAAGTCGCCTGCCAATGAAGGCATCACATTCATCGATTAACTCGAAAATGGACAAAGTCCCCATCGTGATTAGACAACAGCGTCAGCAGAGAGAGCAGGTTGAGGCTTGAGCCCCACCCAAGCTCCAGCTCCGCAGCAGCTGTCATGACAGATGGACAACGCTTAGAATATAAAGTTAATGACACAACCAACTGTGGCTGGTGCTTTGGTGCATGCGTGATAGGGACGACAGATAGTAATTTTCTATGTCTCCCCTCCTTTGTCTTTTACCTGCGGCGTTTGATTTGATTTGCTTCGATTTGTTCCTTGTCCTTTTTTCTTTTTAAGTAATTTTGGGAGCTAGATGCGTGGTTCCTCCGTTGAGGACTAGGAAACATAGCGTGTTCTTTCAGAGATTTTATTTTGGATTAAGACCACAAAAAAAAACTTCAAATTGATACACATATAATTAATTTATCCTAAATTGATTTTTTGACCGCAAAAAATGTCAAACCAGTATACATGTAATTAATTTACTCAAATTAATTTTTTTTATAGGAAAAAAACCCCCAACCGATAAACTTGTAATAAATTTACTCCAAACTAATATTTTTTACCATCAAAACTCTTAAATTGATACACTTATGACGAATTTACCCTCTATTAATATCTATTAAATTAGATTAATACCACTAAAAATTCGAAATCGGTGCACATATGACAAACAGAGGATAAACGCCTCAAACTTATGCACCAGCCATCTGCCGTGTGTCATTCAATTCGACAATTCGACGGTAAAAATTTGGCAAAAATTAATAGAGGGTAAACTTATTATAGATGTACCAATTTGAAATTTTTTGTAATCAAAAAAATAATTTTGAGTAAATTTATCACATGTATATTAATTTTTCGTTATATTAACTCATTTAACCTACTATATACTTATCGTTAAATCATATTGGTTCCATAAGGTCTAATGATCCTTATAAAGTGGGTTAACACATATGCTAGGAAGACCTAATAGTTTTCCCTTCAGTGATTTGAAACGTTGATTATTCAAGAGTTTCTTTTGAAGCTCCAGAGTTAATTATTAAAGGCTTTGAGCAAATTCTATCTATATCGATCCAAGCGCTAGCAAATCACCATCACGGTCAACCATCGATCCATACGTATGTTGTGGTACCTTAGTAATTTTTGTTCATTTTCTTTTTCTGTTCTCGAACAAACCTCTGACCCACATCACCGACCGCAGACTAATAAATCAAATTATGACACTCTTATCTCATCTTCGTTTCAACTAGGATTATAAAGTCTTAACGAGTGTTCACAAACCGCTTGTTGAACATATTAAATGATGAATAGTTAACTTTATAAAGAAAGGATAATGCGTAATAAAACTTTCTACACTTTCTATTTACTTTTTCTTTTTACTTATTTTGTACTTAGTTGGTTAAACAATACTCCTTGGCGCTCCCTAACAAATTTTATTATGACTGTTCTGTTTGTTTGTTTTTTCATGTTTCTTATTTATCTCATTGATTATGTTAATACTCGATTTCAAAAGGCGAAAGCAGCCTTAACACTCCAAATGCATCCTCAAATCAACTACGAAAATATTGAAAAGGGACAGTGATACAAACCCAATATGCAATATCATCTATGACCTTTTAATTTATTTAAAATGGTTTTTAAAATTTTGGTAAATGTCTAAACTAGTCTTTGATCCAATGTTATCCTTCCATTAATTTAAGTTCAGCAATGATATTGAACATTTTCATATAGTTTAAGGATTAGTTTGAGTATATATAAAAAGTTGAATGATTATATTAAACAAATTAAAAGTTTGAGAACAATATTACGTATTGGGCTAATATTCAGTGACCGTATTGAACAAATTAAAAGTTTATGAGACACATTACATGTATGAGATCAAAGTTTAATGATCATTTGTGTTATTTTCTTGATTGAAAAATCTATGTTTCTTTTATTCACCAAAAAGCAATGAATCGAAAGAATCGATGCTTCAGGGCTGATGAAGTGACTCGATCCTCGTCACCCACCTCGGCCACGACCTTTTCATTGGTTGTATCTCATTTATATGCAGCATCTTTAACTCCATCGGAGAAAGCCTGACCAAGCACAAAAGCCTCCGCCTCTCTCTCTCTCTCTCTCTCTCTCTCTCTCTCTCTCACAGAGACTGAGAAAAATGTCTCCGGGTGATCACGGGGGAATGAACATGCCTCCTGGTTCAATGTCCACAAGCAACTCATCCTCGAGCGGCTACCACGGCATGAACAGGAAGATGATGATGCACACGAGCTTCTACTTGGGCAAGGACGCCATCATCCTCTTCTCCGGTTGGCCAGAGCAGCGGCTCGGCATGTACGTGCTGGCTCTCTTCTTCGTCTTCCTCATGGCCTTGGCAGTGGAGGTTTTGTCCATCTCCCCTGACGTTAAGACCGGCACAAACCCGATCGTAGGCGGCGCGATGCAGGCTGCCATATACGGGTTGAAGATGGCCTTGGCCTACATGGTGATGCTCTCCATCATGTCCTTCAACGTCGGGGTCTTTATCGTGGCTGTGATCGGCCATGCTTTCGGCTCCTTTCTAGTCAAAAGCCGGGCTCTGGCGACGGCGAATAAAGCAGCCGCAGCTGGTTCCTCTGCCGCCGGCGTTGCTGCTAAAGTTTAAGTGTGGTTTGATCGTCACTTGCTAGTAATTTCTCCCCCTACATAAGATATGGAATTATCGACCTTCCTTGTGATAATGTGCGCATAAAGACCTTTTCCATTTATGGGTAATTGAACTTTTTTTGATCGAATGGTAATTGGACTTGATCAACCATAACATTACAGGAGTGATAAAGAGCAATAATTACTTCTAATTACAATAATTTCTTTACAAACCTGGCAACTACTTGAATAAGATGGTCATAACTACCCTCTCGTCATTGTGGATGCATAAGATGGTTGAATTTGAATACCAAAAAAGGATGTCATGGCTTATTTTGATGGCAAATTGAGAATATGGGTTTATCCCCAAATTGAGATTCGGGAGGTGCCTAAATGATACACATAGATGGGTTTGTATATTCCAATTTCTTCATGGTTTTTGGAACACTGAGAGTGTTTGCGGGCTCAAAGAGAGTGGACGTACAGCCAAATACGGAGAAGGACAACTCGCCTAGCGCCTGGACAAACTAGACCCCCACGCAGGCGCCCGGCGAAGCAGTGGCCAAGCTGCCAACCAGGTTTGGGAGTTCAGACAGTGCCAGGACACAAGAGCACATGGGCGCCCATGCCTACTTCTACATGTCACAGTCAACGATAACTTTGACATTTTTAATATTATTTTAATAATTTTTTTCTTTTTTTCGTTTCTAGAATTTGTTTCTTTTGCTATTGGCGGATAGGGCCGCTGGCCAACCCTTATCGGCCACAAGTGAGGGCGTCCCTACGCTCGCTGAATCAAGGCAAGGGCCGCAAAGCTCTCACCGCCAATTTGGCGATCGCGATCTCACCCAACTCGAGCAAGGGCCGTGGCGCCCTCATCTGGCCTAGATTGGGAGACGGTGTCATGGCCCTTGTCGGTTCTAGGTGAGGGGCTGCTCAAGTCCTCGCTCTAGTGGCCAACGAGGGCAGGCTGCCAGCCAATAGCAAAAAAAAAAAAAAAGAGGCCCAGGAAAGAAAAAAGAACCAAATTAAAAAGTTCAAAATATTATTAAAATAATATTAAAAATGTCCACGTCAAGACGGTCCATGCCACGTAAAACGGCCAACGTCCACATCAGCGATTTCTGATCGAAATTGGCCAAATTGACTCGATTGATATCAATGCAAAAAGATCTAATACTAAATTAATCTAATTAACCGGCTTACGATTGAATTGGTACAGATACAATAAGTTCATGACTCTCTCGTTTTTTAGGGCTTGGTCCCCGATGCAGACCCGATCAAGGCGTTTTCGGAAACGCTGTTTCGAAGTTAATTTTGCATAGAGCAGTCAAAATCACTGGAGAACTGATGAACGCCATTGCAGGGGAGAGTTAAAAGCATAACAAAACGCCTTTCGTGTCGATTCTTGAGGGTTCGGGTTGTCTTTAGAACTGAGAAACACTTAGAGCGCGGACGTCTTCTGATCGATCGAAACCTCCTCTTTCCCAGTTAATAGTGAAGCCATTTCAGCCATCTCTCCTTCATCGATCAGGCACTTCACCGTACGACGTAGTCAACACATTAAGGTTGCGTATAGTAACCATTCTCATTCTCTGATTCTGTTCCCTAGAACAGTAAAGAATGAGAATCATATTTGATAACTCAAATAATTCTGATTCTGTTCCCAGAATCAGTTTTAAAGTAAAATCCAGAACTAAAAAACAGTTGGTTCTGAAAAAAAAATCACTTTTGACAATCACAAAACAGAATGAAATCTCACATCTTTCACTTTTCCCTTTCATTTTTCTCATCACTTTCCTCTCAACCTAATAAAAATAAAAAAATTTAAAAAAAAATTGGAAATTTTTTAAAAAATCACAAAAAAATTTAGAAATTTCCTAAAAATAGAAAAAAGCTTAGATTATGCTAGTTTAACCTCATTTTCATAAATTGGGACTTTAATTGAACTTCAGACATCATGTATTAAAATTTATATTTCATTTATGACATGCTAAAAAAATAAATGTATTTTAAATTATTTTAGTGTGCATTGAAAATTAGCCTTCATTTAGGATGAAATTTTACAAAATAACTACATAGTTATTTGACTTAAATTAAAAAAAATTAGAAAGAGAAATATTTTTTCGAAATATAAATGTGCAGTTATCAAACGCGTTTTTGGTTCTCCAAAACTCATCCAGGAATAGAATCAAAAAAAGTCATTTTAATCAGAATCAGTTTTTGGAATCAGAATCGTTACCATACGCAGCCTAAGAGTATTCGATTCCCACGTGTAAACGAGTGCGCGTGTCTCGATTTGCTCTTAAGATCGAGATTGCGATCCGAGTCCCCTCGCACGAGAGGGTGTCTAGTCTGCTTTCAGAGCCACCATAAATTGAAAAGAGCTCTGTCACTGGATGAACTCAGGTCGGACCAATATGATATGACTGGTGCCACCTTTCGCGCCTGCCCAGGAAACCCCCCAGGCTTGGCGGGTTAGACCAAGCAGGAGCCCAGCGAACCCAATTTTTTCCCCTAATGTTTGATTCCTTCCTGTCTAGAATGTTCGTTCATACATGTCCTAAGTCTTTGGCCTCCACTCAACCCTCAATAGAAGAAAGACATTATGACATCAAAGGGAGAGACGGAGAGAGAACAGAGCGAAACTCTAGTCAGTTTGCATATGCCTGCCATTTTGAAGAGGCTTTCGGGTTCCTGGCAGACCGATGTAGCTGCGGTGACGGGCTCGATCGTACACGGTACACTTGCGAGCGACCTAATTATCGCTCGTGCCAAACATCGTGTAGAGACTAGAGAGTGTCGAAGTGTCGAACCCTTCTTGTAACACTCTAGGCGGATAGGTAAACCGGTTGCTCCCCTCCACTTTTTTTTTCACTTAAAAAGAAAATTTAATGCAAAGCTTGAGTTTGTTTTCATTCCCCGTTCTTCTAAATCAATCGATAGATCATTATACGTTCTGCAATGGAAAAATTAAACCAATTGAAAGCACCGTTTCTTTCTCGAAAAATAACTTTCGGGAAAATATTTTTAGGATTTTCTGGCATTTGGTTCTTGGAAAATAAAAGAGCCTAGGAAAACATTTTTCGCCCCATGTAAAAAAAACTCTCTCAAAAATAAGGAAAATATTTTCATATTTTTAAGCAGTGGAGAACATTTTCCCCCTTTTTTGCTCTCTAAATACTTTTACATTCATTTACTTTTGCACTTTTTTTTTCGCTTTTTTCCCTTCTTTCTTTTTCCTCCGCCGAACACGGACCTTGGCAATCGGCCATGACATGGGCCGGCGGGCTCGGACCTCTGCAATAAAGGAAAAGTTGGAAACCGATCTATATTACTTCAAAAGTTCAGGGTCTTTTGAATAATTTCTTCTTTTGTAATTCTATTTATGCAAAATATTGAAGAAATCCTCTATAGGAGTCTCGGGACACTTTATTTCAACGAAATCGAGGAAGACTGCAAAGGGAAATCTTCGCCATTGGAGCAACTCTTTTATGATCTACCCGGTTGCCCCCCTCGTGCGTTCGGCCTCTCATTCACAGAAGCGGAGGTAAAACCTGGCCTTGGGCAAGCTCAGGGGTTGTTGATCTCGAAGGAGCCCGAGATCGCCGAGACTGGCCGAGCCTCAAGATCGCCTGTGGCCGGTGACGAGCCAAAACTAGAAGAAAAATGAAAAAAAAAAAAAGAGGTAAAAGATAAAAGACAAAGATAAATATTTAAAAATTTTGAATATTTTTAACAAAACAAAAAAATGAAAAACAATAAAAATAAAAATAAAAAGTATTGAAAGGAGTGCATGAAGGAAAATCAAATTCAATTTTTCATACCAAATAATGGAAAATATATTTCGGGTCCCTTTCATATTTTAGCCAAATACCGAAAAATATGACATTTTTAAAAAATACTTTTAAAAGATGATAATATTTTTCATCGAAAAATAAATGAAGCGTTAGAAAAGAATAAAATTACAAGGGGTTGACAATGATTATGCCGGCGGTCGCCACTGTTGCCGCCGCCATCACCTTTCACCACCACTTCACTTTCGATTGTTTTACCACTTGTTTTCTGCCAAGATTAGGCCGCCACTACACCTCACTTCACTATTACAGACTATCGCGACCATCATCATCGTAGTACATAACCTCAAGTCAAAACGTCAACGAATGTTTCGATGCCGCCATCGCCGCCGCCAGCCCTTGATCATTATTTTACCACCACCGATTTCGATCGTGCATAGTGAGTACTGCCCATGAACTCTTAAATTAAAGCAATTGACAAGTTCATCTACTTGAATTACTCCATTAAGCTTATACATAGAGTTGAACGATATAAAAAAAAAAAAGGCTATTTGAAATGCCTAGAATTTGATATTTTCACTAATAAGTCATACCTAGTGACCCTCCTGTGCAAAATCATCATGCTATCTCTACCGTTGCTCAGCTCGGTAGATGGTCCGGGTTGCAGCGAGTCCGACCGCAAAGCGACGGACAGCCACCCTTGGATCAAGTGGGATCCACCTGCGATGCCCTTCTAATCCAACGGTTAAAATCGAGCGGCCAACATTTCTTCCGACAACACACCTGGAGGGCGCCGCAGAGGTCCATGGGCATATGTCCATAACTGGGCTTCAAGGCCTGTAAAAGAGCACTGAGGCCCACCATGTGTGCGACGTCCATAGCTTTGTAAACCATCAATTAGAGGTGTGATCGAAAGAAAATATAACGCTTGTCGTCACGAAATATTTCACTCGAGATGCGCATCTCGGGTTATGCATATTCACCGGTTCTTGAATACGAATTTCGTAACATGATTCGATTCAAACTCTAAAAGGCATGTAAAGCTTCATTGAATTGTACGTGAATAACATGTCGAGACTCTAGATCTATTGAACCCAATCGAGTCAAATAACATGTCGAGATGCGCATCTCGGGTTATGCATATTCACCGGTTCTTGAATACGAATTTCGTAACATGATTCGATTCAAACTCTAAAAGGCATGTCTTTATTGAGCATGTAAAGCTTCATTGAATTGTACGTGAATAACATGTCGAGACTCTTAGATCTATTGAACCCAATCGAGTCAAATAACATGTCGAGACTTTCCCATTAGTTTTCCCATCAAATTAAAATATTATCCTAAATTAAATCGAAAGAGAACAAAAGCAGTCCCAACATATGAGAGACGAGGACAAGCAGCGGCTTCATGGATTATCTATTTCCCTTAAATTCCTAATGGAAGTAGTGCGAAGCGGAACAGACAGTAATCAGTTTTGGAGTTGTGATAGGGGGGGCATTTTAGAAGGGGATGCCTTAAGTTGAAGAACGAGAAGGGTAAGAGAATTAGAGCTGAGTCTGCACATGATGTTACAGTTGTAACCGACTGTAGTTTAGTTAGTGTTTATTATGCCTTATTTGACACTAATGATTCATCGTTTAAAGAATGCAGCATGAATTCAAATTGGTCCTTTCACTACATCAAGCAGGAACAAAAAAATCAAAATTGGTTTACTATATATCAACACATAAATAGTAGTAAAGTGCATATGGAGAAGAAGGCGGAGTGTGGTAATTTGTTTGGCGATACTAGAATCCAAATATACAATAGTATTGTGAGGACTCTCAATGGAGTGAAGAATATTCTAGAATGGAATAAGAATATTTTTTTTTCTTGAGTGCTCTAAATTCAGCTTAGCGTATACTTTAAAATGTGGAGTTCTAAAAGTCATCCAACATGCCTTGGTGATAATGAAAGGAATTGAGCACAGTAGCCTATATAAGCTTCAATGTGAGACAATACGGGGAGAGCAGTGAAAAATTCTAGCCTCCGTGACAAATTTACCCCAAACTATTTTTTTGACCACGAAAAATCCCAAACTAGTATACTTATGAAAAATTTACCCCAAGCTTTTTTTTATCATGAAAAGCCCCAAACTAGTACATCTGTAACAAATTTACCCCAAACTATTTTTTTTACCATAAAAAACCCTAAACTAGTACATTTATGATAAATTTACCCCCCAAACTATTTTTTTTACCACAAAAAACCCCAAACTATTACACCTATGACAAATTTACCCTTTATTAAATTGGATTGGTACCATGAAAAATCCTAAATTGATAAATCTGTGGCAAACATAGGGTAAAAATCATAAATTGGTATACCTGTGAAGTGTTATATGCCATCCAACTAGACAATCCAATGTTAAATTTAATGAAAATTAACGAAGGGTAAATTTGTCGCAAATATATCAGTTTGGGGTAAAATTGTCACAAATGTACTAGTTTGGGGTTTTTTGAGATCAAAAAAATAATTTGGGGTAAATTTGTCACATGTGTACCAGTTTGGGGTTTTTCGTGGTAAAAAAAATAGTTTATGGTAAATTTGTCACAGGCGTTTCAGTTTGAGGTTTTTTTTGTGGTATTAACCCTTATTTTAATGATCGATCGTTTGTTTCCGCAACATTTTAGTCGATAATGTCGGCCGTTTTACTATTAATGTTGCATTCCTTTCCAAATTCTACGATTCAAGCAATGTCATATATTTTATATGGTACATCCGAAACTTTTCGAGATTTAAAGATATTGATACGTAGACTAATACATCTTAATTAATAATTTTAGATGTTAATATCTTTACATTTGGCCAACTTTTTGCCCGCCCTTTGAAGGTGGAACTAGTTGCCCGTCGGTCACTCCGTTTAGTGTGGCTTATAACCCAAAGCACTTTTGTCAACAGTCAACTTCCGCATAGACAGGTTGACCCTCAATATATTTGGTAGGTCATATGGTGAAAAAAGCATAAATCAAGTAGGTTATATGGCATCATCACCCCTGCCGCCAGCTTTGGGTGAGCACACCGGCCGCCGCCGAGATCGATCATAGGCGAAATGGAAAAAAAAAGAATGAAATGAAAGAGAAAAAAAAATTCAGGATATTTTTTGGAAAATTACGAAGAGTCATCCATGCTTGCTGCGCCACTTAGGATAGCCACATTCGTGTCACATAGGATAATCAATATGCACGTCTGCTATTTCTAACCAACTTTGATAAATTTGAAAAGGTTTAGAACCGGATGAATATCGTACAATGGGCTTCGAACTGAATGACTATCCAAATATGGAGCGATTAGCAGGGATGAGCATGATTTCAGGATAGAAACGAAAATCGAATTACCAAACCGTTGGAAACAGGGTAGGTTTTATGTTATATGCGGTAGAATTCAAGTTTCAAAAATTGAAAAACCGATTTAGACGAGTGACGTTCCAGGGTTCCAACTGCTCACCCCCGGCAATTATAGATGCGACAAATCTTGTGTTTCGACGTGCACTACAAATAATTATAAACGGCGTGTTCAATTTGAAGTCTCGATCAAGATCATGTGAGCGGGTTTTGCTCTCCAAACAAAACCGAATCAAAGACGGGTAAGTTGGAACCCATCGATCAGTGCCTTTGGCCAAATGCCAATGGCGGAATCCAATTTTGACTTTTCTCTATTTCAGTTTCTATCTCGTTGGACTGGGGATGGGAAAAAATTCCGGCGGACAGCCCGCGAGGATGAGAAAGAGAACAAACAACTCGGGGGGGTAGAGAATCGAAAGGTCAAGGGACAGGGGAATCAAAAGGGACGTGTGCCCGTTCGAGTTGGCGTGAGTGTGACCGAGTCAAGCCTCACGCACCTTTCGACGTGTCGACCACTACACGACGATCCGACCGATCCTTCCATTCATCACCTCCCAAACCAACCCAACACGATCCTCGAACTGCCTTCCCACGTTCTTGCCCCCCACCACCCACCATGTCATGCGCATCGTGGGGGTGGGGGTCACATCACCGCCGGCCTCGGTGGCTGCCGGCGATGCGGGCCAGTCTCCACCGCCTGCCAGCCAAAGTTGCCAGCCGACATGAGAAGAAAGCATCCTCCCGAGAGCGACAGCCCTTTGCTCTGTTTCTTCTCCTTATTTTCCTCGTCCGCCCTAACTAGACAGTACACATTGATCACGCGCTGGGCACTTGCAATGTTAATTGCAGACGTCTTCTACCTTGCTTTGAATGGTAGAACAGTAGTACAACCAACGATATGCCTTGCTTTGCCGGGATAAAAAAGGGGGTCCGGGAGGGGGATCAGCATCGATAACCCTTCTAGACGTCGCGACAAAAGATCTAGAGCCACGATCGGAGTGTGTTCGATTTAAGCCGGCCCCGTCTTCATCAAACCAGCGGTTAGAAAGGTACAACTCAACTTACAAGCTAGGTGCGTGGCTACTTAAGACCGAGATTCTCGAATTTGGGCATCTAGAAGGGTACCGTGATAAACGCGACTTGCGTTTGAATAGACAATGTCAGCGGCGATCAACATTGGTTACCTTCCTCATCTTCGCTGTAAAAGATCTTTAGACCCCGTGCGATTCGAATTGTCCCATTTAACCTATTATGGTTGCTGCGCAGTTCAAGCAAAGCCCGTCGTCGCTCGCACCACCGACTCTAAGTCGCAAGCCAAGCATAGAATTTTTCTTAAGATGAATGGGAAGGGGGGAAAAAAAAAAAAGGGCTATCGGGAGATCCAAACTAGAAACTAAGTAGCGCTCCAAACCACGAAGCAGTAAAATCTCCAAAAAGTTCGATCCGCCAACCTCGCTGGTTACGAAATTTTAGTCACAACCTCCCCCAGAAAGGAAAAGTAGAACACAAATTGCAAAAGCAAACCCCGCAGGAGTGGGGTACAATCAGAACATCGGACGACAGGACACTAGTCACACATTGCCCATCCTAAAGCATATACTTTCATCCTAAGTTAAGGCAAAACCCTCTCTCCTTCAAATCCAAGACAGCTTTTACTATAATTTAAAAAAAAAATAAGAAACCCATAACCACGTAGTGGCATCATATGACCAATGCTAACGTTCGCCCATAATCGCAACTTGGTCGAGTGAGACCTCCCCCACCACATATCCACTCACCCAATTCTCTCCTTTAAAATAAAACCAAAGCTCCCCCAAAGAATCGATACCCAAGTTTATAATAATTTTTACTAGGTTGAAACATGGGTTTAAATTATTGGGCAGCTCCCCGGAATATTAGGACCTAAAACATTAAAAAAACTGGTGATTTCATCGAAAGAAATCTGCATAGTAGCCGAAAGGATGCAAAACTTCAACGCCTCCACTTCCAGGCGCCACCAACCATTTATTACAATAACGTCTCCGAGGTGAAGACCGACCGTAGATTTTCATGGACCACATAACTAGGCAGTCAAAAAGCATTCAATTTAAAACATAAAATAAAAGGCCCATTACCATTTTTTATTATCTTTTATTTATTATGGAATATATGAAGCGAAATCTTTTCCCAAAACATGGATCGACCCTCCAAACTCCAAAATCCCCTTTCCACTCCATTCCCACATTATAAAAAAAGAAAAAAAAAAGCCAAAAAAACTAAAGAAAAACAAATCTTTCACTCCTTTCCACTAAAATAAAAAATAAAAAAAAGCCACATCGCTTGTTATTATTCTTATTACCCCCCAGAAGGCCAAACACCAAGGAGGCGCCAGAAGGGAACACAACTCCCGTCCACCGCAACCTCGTCCTTCGAGCCCCTCCAAAGACAAAATCCAAAAAGAGCTGGCTGGCCAGCCATGATTGTGTTGTTCTGTCTTGCGTGCACTGGTGCTGCGCCTTTCACTTCTTCCCTTCAATGCAGCAGACGTTTATTCTTCTTCCCCACCAACTACAAACCCTAACCCCCCCCTTCTCAAAAGAACCAACTCTCTTCAAGCTTCTCTTTCAATGGTGTACCCAACTGAATCCTCTTTCTTTCACTGCTAAAAAATAAACTGTAGTAATAATAGCCTAAACCTTTCTTCTTTACCCTATGGAGAAACTGGTTATGACAGAGCATTCGGTCAAGATGTGGTTGTTGTTAGTAAGTCCACTCCTGAGGAAGCCTGATCTCATGGCCCATCGCCGCTGGCCGCCGGTGATGCTGATGGTTATTGCCTCTCTGTTGGACATGCGGCCGGTTGCTACTGTATCTCCAGGCTCCATCTGCGCGACCCAAAACAGAGAGGGGGAAACTGTTCAGTAAAGATTTCAATAGAAGAACCGAACAAGATTCAAACAGAACAATAGAACAGCAGACTTTGGGTGAAAAAGACCTTTTTTTCTTTTTTTCTTTTCTGTTGACGAGTGCAAATCTCGGCAAACTATTTCTAGGGTGTTGGCTAATACAGTCTTAACAATACGTCACGGCTAGAGCAGAGTGAACTTCGAGGGACCGCAGAGGCAACGAATAATGGGGGACTTACCACTCTCAGGAGCGAAACAGACGTTAAGACGAGACTGAAGCTGGGACTGAGAGCCTGTGTCGTCCAAGTTCAGGTTCAGGGCCTGCACTACTTTTGCAGGGATCAACACCGTCGAACCTGAAGCAGCGCCCATAAGCACGAGCAAAGATCGACCGAACGAGTCAGACGAAAGGACGGAAAAAAAAAAACAGAAAATGGGTGGCCGAAACAATCGCAATAACTACAGGCGTGGATTCTTCTCATCACCACCCGCTCACTCCCTCACCAAATCCACAAAAAACCATCCAAACTCGCACGCCAGGGACGAACAGAGGGAAAACGAAATAAGACACGACAAAACGCTCCAAAGGACCACCAGAGAGCAAAAGATTTTATTCACTGACCTATCTTCTTGCGAAGTTCAGGCTCAGGAGCTGCCCGTCGAGGCAAGAACACTCCCGTCCCCGCCGATTCTCTCTTGAGCCCAGCAGATCCGGGAAACACAGCCCTCCTGCCCGACCCGTGAACGTGGTGGCCCCCGAGCTCCGATTGTCGACGCGCTTGTTGCAAAGTCGGCCACGGTGTAGCCGCCACGCCGACAAACCGTCCATTTCCGACGCCCGCAATATCGTTGCTCCTCACGCCTTGGAAGGGAGTTTGGCCCATCGTCTTCACGTGCTGGAACTGCCGGCAAAACAAGAAGAAAACATTAGCGACAGCTCGAGACGTTCAAGAGTGAAACGCCTCGTGGACCTGCTCGTAGGATTAGAACTTACTGCCGCGGCGGCCTGAAAGGGCTGGGGCTGCGAGAACGACGGGTAAGTATAGGGCGCTACGTCGTATTTGTGCAGCTTTGGGAAGCGGTTGTGGCCGTAGAGCTCCTCGTCGTTGATTCCCAGGTGAGCGACTCTTCCGGCCGCCTCGCGGAGGAGATTCAGCGTACCCGGTGGCGAGCCGGGTTGCGACGGGCCCTCCGGGCTCCCGCGGCTCGACCGCTGGCCGCACCCGCAACCGCTTCGGAGCCCACATAGCGTCGATTTGGGCGAGCCCGACAAGAACAAGCCCTGAAAAAACAAAGAAAAAAAAAGAAGAAAAAAACCTTATCAGAGACTGGCGCCGTCAATGGAAACGAGAGAAAAAATAAAGAGAAGGAAGTTAAGGGCTTTCTTCTCTCGTACCTTCGAGTACTCGAACTCGTCCACGAGGGTCGACTGAGCCACCTTACGAGTCAAATCGGCGATGTGCCCCTCCTCGTCGCTCCAGTCCTCCGTCGACCCCACCACGGACTCCACCGGAGAGCCGAGATCCGGCGACCGACCGAGCCCGCGAGCCAGCTCGAACGACGGGAACACCAACGCCGCTGCCGCATGGGTCGCTGCAGCGCCGCTCCTGGGGTCGGGGAAACGCCGCTCCGGGAAGACGAGGAGGTCGTCGGCGTCGGAGAGGAACTGGGGAGGGAGCCAGAACTCGCCGTCGTCTATGCTCTCCGCCATGGAAAAGCGCAAGCAAAACGAACCCAAGTGTGAAATCACAAAGGGTTTTTCGCTTTGCTTGCAGGCGAAGGTTTGCAGAGTTGTCGAGAGAGGGAGATTTGAAGAGAAACTCCCGCTTGGAAGAGGGAAGCGAGTAAAATGGAAGGCAACCGTGGTGGGAGCTCAATTATAAGGCGATGAGGGGTAGAAGCGCGTGCGCGAGTGGGTGTGCGATGCGCGCGTTTCGCGGAGCGACGAAGCGCGCGGGAGAGACAGAACGCCCCCCCCCCGGCAAGTGCGTGGGGTGGTAGGGAGAGTCAAAAGCGCACGCGCGGGAGACCCGGCGCGGGGAAGCCACGCGCGTCAGAGGAAGACGAGGGGCGGTTTTTGTGGGGCCCGTGTGCGGAGTTGAGGCCAGGTAAGATTGGAAGGATGAGTGGGGCCCGGGGCTCGGCAAGAGGGTGGGTTGGGGCATGTGAGGGTGTGGGGCCCCCCCGGAGGGTTTTGAATATCTTTCTTTTTCCTCTTTTTAAAAATAAAAAATAAAAGGAAAGGTCGTACGTTTCCAGTGAAGTGAACAACGGCAGTGGGCCCCCACGATCAAATTTATATTTTACATAGCATTTTTCCAAAATACATATCTCATGAACATATAAAAGATTTTCGGCTGGTATATCTCGTGCTGAGATCTTATAATATTTATTTGAGGATACAATATAAGCAAAGATAGCACAGCTGTTGAATATCCTTATGACCCAAAAAAAAATCTGCATATTATCCGTAAAAATTCATGAGCGAGAATATTATCGAGTAAAATTCAAAGAACCGCTCGAAAAATATTTTTTTGAGAAATGGTTGCTTATAAAAATTAACAAGCCAAAACATTACTATGGTTACGAAAAACAATTAAAGACATAAATCATTGTCAATGGAAAAAATGTTTTTCATTGACTGATTGTTTTAAGCCGTATGAAGGAGCGATCATTTTTAGAAAATTGCTCCCCCCCGGTGCCGAGAAACAAACAGAATGGAGAATTTATTGCTGTAATCGCAACTAGTAAAAATCATCGCTATTGCTATTCAACTCGTCTTGGGTCCATTTGTTTTGGGTATAATAATAATATGAAAAAAAAATTCCTGATATCGATCGTTTGCATGCTTGCAATTATTGCTCATCGGAAAAGATTTGCGGCCTCTCCAACAATGCATGTCAAAAAAAGATGTTCGTGGGCACTAATTTTTTTTTTTTGTTTCTTCATTTTTGCTAGCACTGCAAGCCTTTGATTTTATGAAAAATATTTTATGAACCGTTTATTATTCACGAAATAAATGGGGCGGCATTTTTGCATTATGTCCAAAAAATTAGGTGTCCATCCAATGATATCTCGCTAATGTGTATTTGAAAAGATTTTTCTTCTTTTCTTCAGTTGTATCCTTATTTTTTAATCTAGATTTCAAATACACAAAAGAAATATCTCAAGCCATTATAAAAAAAAAATCATTCTTCTCTCCCGGCCCCCCAAACCACATAATGCCAATGGGGTCGGCTTGACAAGACCCTTGCAGGGATGGTGAGGGCGACGGTGCGGGGCGAGAAAAAGTAGCAAATCACGGCGGCGGTGGGGCACCGGGCCCGAGAGCCAGGGGTGGGGGGCCCACAGCTCGCGCGCAACGCCGTCCCTCGCCGACCGAGCGGTCGTGTCTTGTGGCGTCGGCAGTTGGCGAGAGGCGACCGTACATCTGTGCCGACCCGGGGCTCCATTTGGCAGCTCCGCGACCCGTGCTTTGCTGCTAAGTGATCGGGCAATTGGCAAAACAACATTATTGCTACGCCTTTGCCCATTCTGGCATTCCCCTGTTCTTTTCCTTTTGGTCTAAGCAACGCCCGCGATCACGCAACATTCCATCTGTCTTTATTTTATTTTATTTTATTTTATTTTATTTACGATGGCATGATGAGTAGAATCAATTGAACTGCGAAAAAATCATCTTAAATACTTATAATTTTTTTTGGTAGAAAAAACAGTTATATTGTTTAGCGCAATTCAATTTAAATTCTACTATCATTCAAATGTGGTTGACTACACTAAAGTCGACGTGACCAGTTGAGCCAATATAAAGAGTTGAGATTTCTAGCTTGCGATCTGAAAGATCACATGCGAACCGCATGTAATCATATCCCCACCCAAGCGCGTGCGAACCATTTTGTGTCGATGCTTGCCGGCATAGGTCAAAACACCGGGGGCTTGATCGGCTCGTGAAATTTGTAGGGTGCTTCGCAGACCTTCGACTAATCGAGTCTGACCTAATCAGCCATGAGTTCTATTAGCACTTGAAATATAGTTGACAAGGTCTATTAAATCGAAGTTGATGCGACAGGTTAGGCAATTGGTGTATGATGGGAGATCTTTGACTCGTGCACTAGAAATTATGGGTGATCAATTCTTGGTCCGGTCCGTTTTTCCTCAAGAACCTAAAATTGGACCAGTGATTTCGGTTCTCAATTTGTCGGAATTGGGAACCAAACTAACGATCCCGAGAATGGAACCGGGAAAAAAAAATCTGAAATGCTCCAACCACTTGACCATATCGAATCGAAAATCAAACGCAAAGCCTCAGACCTAGATGACGGGCACAAATCTTCAAGGTTTTGGATTGTCGCATGACGAGCCGGACCCCATGGTATCCGTCGGAGAGCACACGATCTCCAGCAACAATTGGCTAGGACTACTAGATGACACCATGGTGCTGCTCGAGGTTGGTCCCTGTTCTCATAGCTGCTCGTTCATGCGTTGGCCGAAATCTCTCTCTCTCTCTCTGGGGGAATGATTTGAGTGGATTCAAAGAGAGAGATGAAGATGGAGCCCTTTCACTGAACCCTAGTTGGCACGAAGGACAAAGAAATAGAGACAGAGAAAAAAAAAATTGACAGGTCCTGTGTATCTAGAATCGAAAACTAGATCATTCGGTTATCGATTTTAATTTTAAAAATTTAAAATATAATCGAGCCCCTTTAAAATTGAAAATCGGACGATCGATCCGAAGATTCTAATTTGCTCCCCTTACTCACCTCTACTATATAGATGCCCGAATTAAGTCGTACAAATCACGTGCAAGCTGCTTTGTTCAAAGGTCACCTGCAACAGGTCGAACCTTCGGTACCTGAACAGTGTTCAGTTGATCGATGTACTTGTCCGAGTTCCTGAGTTTATTATTATTATTATTATTATTATTGGCCGTGCGTGATGGTTTTTTACACTCCAGGGTTTTGACCGGTGGCGTGTTCATGCACATGCGAGTGGGGCCAAAATTAAGGCAGAGCGGAAGAAATAAACCCTCGCCAGCTATTGCGGTGCAGCCTTTCCCGCCCACAAAAAAATATCTGAATCTACAAAAGCATCCAAGTTCCTATCCAGACCGACAACGACCAATGATAATGATAATTATAATTATTATTGTTATTGTTATTGTTCTTGTTATTATTAACGTTTTCACGTTGAAAATTGATTACTTGTCTATTTTTTGTTTTATTTTCGTTCCACTTCAGCCTCTTATTTCATTTCTCGTTGTTAAAGAAATCTCGATTATGCTATGCAAAGATGGTTTTAGGTCAAGCGAAATTTGAAGATAAGAGAGAATGGTTATGCCGAGAGAAAATAAGAGAAAACTATGCCGAGATTGAAATTCTAAATTGTTGACAAAATTATCGCTCGCCTCTTCGAAAAAAATTAAAAATAAAAAGAGAGATTACTTTCGACTTACATTGAGTAGTCACCCCCCCCCCCCACATGATCCATTTTATTTAGTGCTTCATGCCTGGTTAGCTTCTAGTTCTATCAAATAAAGAACAAAAAAAAATTCAAGTTTAGTATCCGCTCGCAACTTTACTAAAACGTCATTAAGGTTTCCATGATTCTTACAAGTTACGGCCACGAAATGTAAAATGGTAATTAAGGTAGGTGACGTCTTCCACGGTTGGTAGTTGCCTTCACGATCTCTGCTTCCAAACACACCCTCAAATGCATAATCAACCAACTTTACCCACACAAGAGGTTTTGCTTGTTTGGTAAAAATTGAACGATTTGAAAAATGTTTTCTTGAAATGATCATTTGTATTGCTCAAAATAATCGGTCAATGAAAAATATTTTTATTCCTGCAGCAATGTATGTGTGAACATTTTCGTGATCAATGATGTTATTGTTTAATAATTTATTTTTGTAAGGGGAAAATTGCCAAAAAAAAGTCATAAACATGTTGCAATTGTGCAATTCAATCCTAAACCTTTTGAATTTGTACCAATTCAATCCTTTTCAGCTAATTTTGGCTAGAAATCACTAACGTGATATTTTTTAATAATATTTTTTGAATTTTTTCCTCAACCCAATCTCTTAGTGGTAAACCTCCAACTGGCAACAATTTTGATCAGCCATAGTTGTGGCCTCGTTAGCCTAGTCGACCTCATAAAGGGAAGCAAGGCCTAGCCTCACTAGGGGGGATTTGGATCCCCCTAACATAATGTTAGGGGTAACATTACTCAATCCGGGCCGTCCAATTCAAAATGGACGGTCCAGATTGATCCACATCAACTTTTTCAAAGGGGGGAAAAGTTTTGGCGGGAATTTTAAAATTTTGAATTAATCAATATAAGCCGTCCATTTTTGAATTGGACGGCCCAAATCGCTTATGTCACCCCTAACATAGTTTTACAATGTTAGGGGATCCAGATCCCACTAGGGGCACCGAGGTTGGGCCTCACCATCACCTGGTCGAGGCTAACCTCACTAGATTCGGCGAGGGCGAGCCTTGCCCAACCCCTAACTAGGTTGCCCAGATGACGGCAAGTGTTAGAGTCGCCAATCAAATGTGTGGCTGAGGAAGAAGAGTAGGAAAAAAAGAAAACTAGAATAAAAAAATAAATTCAAAACTCAAAAAATATTAAAATATAATTAAAAATTATCACATCAACACTAATCATGCCATGTCAATGGTTTTCGGCCAAAATTGATCGAAAGGATTGAATTAATACAAATGTGAAAGGTTTAAAACTTAATTGGCAAAAAAAAAAAGATTTATGAACTTTTTAGTAATTTTTTATTTTTATAAGTGATACAAGCGATCGATTACAGCATAGTATTTTTCAGATCATTTATTTGCCGCAAAATAAAAGGAGCCTAGTAGCAACACTCTTTTATCCTACTTCTTTTTCGTTCTAACCTATGCGTGCGCAAAATTAGAAAAAAAAAAACAAATATAAAAGGCTATCGATGTGTACTCAATAAATGTTTTTATCCATTTGAAGTAACCTTTCAAAGAGGGAAGATAACCACTTTGTCCAATCTCAAAATTTGTGCTGGGTACTAATCTATAGCACCAAGAGCAATTTTTTTTTAAAATTCGGTTTCCACCCACAAATCTGCTGGAATATACTTTTAGATACCTATGACTGTTGTAATACGACAACTAAATCTTAGAGCCAATGCATCAATTGATTGCTCACCTTATGGTGATGTACAGCAATCATGGGAAATCAAAGATTCTTCTTTACTCAAATTGAAGATAGTCATGTGGAATCATCCATCTAATTAGCCGCGGGGCAAGCAATCTTAACAACTTTTGTCTCTTCCCAGTATTCTCCAGTTGCGTTCAGGTTTAACATTTTCCTTAAACAAAGTGATTAACTAGGCTATTAGTTGCCAATGATTTTGTTTATATTGTTTTCTTAATTGAGTAAAAGATTAGTTTTCCCCACCCTTGTTCTAGCAGTCTTGTTTGGATGTGCAACACTTTTTTTTTTCATTCTATATCGATCCAATAAGAACAAGTTATAATTACTAATACCATTTTGTTTTTACGACACGAATAAGGTATGTTACTCCTGTTAGCTTTTGGTGACAATCTACTAAGAGTGAGTGATGTGTGTGTGTAGCGTGGGAAATGTGTTTTGAATGATAACGAGGTTTATGATATTCGATTAATGATCGCTACTAAGGTACAAAGAACGCACCGTCGGCCATGAATAAAGATCTAGATAGATGAAGTTCACTACCAAGGTAAATGGACAAACCACCAATCAATGATAAAGGACTTCCGAATAACATAATTTTTCCATTAAGGTTTAAAGAAAACCTTCAAGGCAATGATAAAAGAATTCTCCATTCACCTCCAAGGCATAAAGCCACCACACCACGAACTGACGATAAAGAATGTTGTCAAAGATTCAAACATGCGTTAATCTAATCGCCACAAACAGTATACAAATTAAAGTCAAATTGAAATAAATCGAAATCACTATAAATCAATGGAAATTGCGTCGATACTAGCACGAATATCGAGGCCTGTGTTTCACACAGTTTCCTTAAAATAGATTCGTCCTCTCCGGTACGTGCTCGAGGTTGATCGAACGTCTGTTTCCCAGGATACAACGGCAGTAGCGAAGAGGTGAGCACAACTCCTCAAAGCTCTCGGCGCATCTGAACATGTGGAACTGCAACACTATCGGAAAAAGGAACACTGCAGAGAGAGGACTAGAGAGAAGGAAGAGCGGATGATTGATCTGCTTAGAAACGAAGGGGAGGCCACCATTTTATAGCTAATAGTTAGAGGCTTTTCCGTCAAATAAACGTTGAAACGGTCGCAAAATTAATTTGCCGTTACAAGAGAAACGGTCTAGCATAATCAAAACAGCGTAATAAGTCTGCCGTTACAGGAGAAAACGGTCGATTAAAACCGGCAGTTATAATCCATAACGTGAATAAAACGGCTGAATAAAATTAATCGGATGATTAAATTCGAAATAATGACGGATGCTGGCCACGGGAAAATAGCAATTTTGAGTTGGAAAAAATTAAATTCGAGGCAAAACTGGGCCTGTCGCGAGGCCCACCTTTCGGTCCGACATTCGTGTACGCAGGTTGTGCACCCACGCCCAAGTTTCAGCTCTTTGGGCCTGGGATTTGCACCCCCCCTGCGCCTACGCGCGAGGCATAAGACTTGTCATAATAGTTACTACTCCCAAAAAGTGTAACTCTATATAAAGTGTTTTGAGGCTTCCTTTTTCTCCAATGTGGGACTATTTGTTTTCACTTCCCACTTCCAACTCAAGGGTGTCTTTTCCATTTGAGGTCAATTTCTCATTCACCCATTAATTTTCCCATATTTCCAACAATCCCCCACATGAATGAAAATTATTTTAGTTTTGACTCTATGATAGTGTTCCACATTTGAAACCTGCATAGGATAAGTAGGTAATACCCTTTGAACCTTCCCTTGTGAAAGTATATTTACTTTACTAGCTTTCCAGTAGACATGATGTCCTTGAACTGTCCTGCTTTCTTATGTAAAAGAACCATACATTTCACACAGGAATCATCTAAGCGACTGTTCAGTTCTCATGATTATGTTCGTTTTAGCCATGAATATCAACCTGGTTCTGCGAGAGTTTCTAGAGAATTTAGCTCTGGATAATTCTCCTTTGAACCGGCCCCACTTCTCTCTCACATAAGTGATTACTTATTTTTGAGTAATTTATTTACTCCACTTAAGAATCATTAAAGCAAAATTGCTATCCTCTCCTTACAATATCACTGATATTTTGTAGGAATGGTTTTAGGGATAAACCCCCACAGTGATATCACTAAGTTCATATAATTAGGTTGTCCATTTGAACCTAGATCTTGGGATCTCCAGTCAACTAGGTTGGGTTTCCTTTATATCAATTTATTCTTTCATGGGCTTCAGTCCCATTCCTCTTGTCAATTTTCCAACTAACTCTCTGTTTAACCCTTTGGTTAGTGGATCCGCAATATTATCCTTTGACTTTACATAGTCAATTGAGATAATTCCAGTTGAGAGAAGTTGTCTAATAGTATTATGTCTACGACGTATGTGTCTAGACTTACCATTGTACATGTTACTTTGTGCCATTCCAATCGCGGATTGACTGTCACAATGTATACAGATTGGTGGCATAGGTTTCTACCATTTTGGAATATCCTCTAAGAAATGACGTAGCCATTCAGCCTCTTCGCCACATTTATCCAAGGCTATGAATTCAGATTCCATTGTAGATCTGGCTATAACAGTTTGTTTACAGGATTTCCAAAATACAGCTGCACCTGCTAGTGTGAATACATATCCACTGATAGATTTTGAGTCATTTATATCATATATCCAGTTCGCATCACCATATCCTTCTAGAACTGCTGGGTATCTGATATAATGTAGACCATGATTCCGTTAATATCGTAAGTACCTAAGTACTCTCGCTATTGCTTTTCAATGGTATGCACTCGGATTGCTCGTATATCTACTCAATTTATTAACCGTATAAGCAATGTCTGGTCTAGTACAACTCATTAAGTATATTAGACTTCCAATCACTCTAGAGTATTCCACTTGAGAAATACTCTCTCCTCTATTCTTGGACAGATGAAGACTATTGTCAAATGGTGTTCTAGCAATACTAGAGTCATTCATGTTGAATTTCCCAAGGATCTTGTCCACATAGTGTGACTCGTCTAAAATAAGACCTTCTAACGTTCTTGTGATTTTGATTCCTAAAATCAAATCAGCAGGTCCCATATCTTTCATGTCAAATCTTGAATTCAACATATTCTTTGTAGATTTGATGATTTTGTCATCACTACCAACAATAAGTATGTCATCTACATAAAGACACATAATGATATAGCCATTTTCTGTTTCTTTAATGTATACACATTTATCACACTCGTTGATTTTAAATCCATTGGTAATCATTGCATTATCAAATTTTTCATGCCACGGTTTTAGCGCTTGTTTTAGGCCATACAATGATTTCACCAATTTACAGACTTTCCTTTCTTGCCCTGGAACTATAAAACCCTCAGGTTGTTCCATGTAGATTTCTTCTTCCAAATCACCATTTAGGAAAGCTGGTTTTACATCCATTTGATGTACTTCAAGATTTCGCAATGCTGCAATTGCAAGTATCATCCTAATAGAGTTTATTCTCGTCACATGAGAATAAGTATCAAAGTAATCTAAGCCTTATTGTTGTCTGTATCATTTGATTACAAGTCTGGCTTTATACTTATCAATGGAGCCATCTGTTTTCATCTTCCTTTTAAAAATCCATTTTGATTCTAAAGGTTTACAATCAGGAGGAAGATCCACTAGCTCCCAAGTATGATTCTACAAGATAGAGTCAACTTCACTTTTTATTGCTTCCTTCCATAAAGGTCCCTCAAAAGAGTTTACAGCTTCTGCATAGTTTAATGGTTCCTTTTTTAGCAAATAAGTCAAAATCATTTCCAAATGATTTTTCCACTCTTGCTCTTTTGCTGCATCTCGGTTCCTGTTCATGATCTGAATCATGACTTTCATGATCTGAGTCATGGCTTTCTTTATTCATAGTTTCAATCATTCGTTTAGACGAACTTGATCCTTCATTTGATTTACAAGGAAATACATCTTCGAAGAATGACGCATTTCTGGATTCCATGATCGTATTCTTGTGTACATCTGGAATTTTCAATTCGTGTACAAGAAATCGATATGCATTACTGTTATGTGGATAGCCTATAAAGATACAGTCCACTATTTTAGGACCTATCTTTATTTTCTTTGGTGTTGGAACAACTACTTTTGCAAGACACCCCCACACTCGTAAGTATTTGTAGGATGGTCTCCTGCCCTTCCATAACTCATAAGGGGTTTTGTCTTCTTTCTTTCGAGGTACTTTATTTAAAATGTAGTTGCTCGACAAAATAGCTTCACCCCACATATTTTGAGGTAAACCTGAACTTAATAATATCGCATTCATCATTTCTTTCAATGTGCGATTTTTCCGTTCAGCAACACCAATTAATTCATGTATGATTCCATATTGTGCACAAAATGCACCAATTGGTTCTTCATACTCACCACCCCTATCACTTCTCAATCTTTTAATTTTCTTATTGAGTTGATTTTCAACTTCATTCTTATAGAGAACAAATTTCTCTAAGGCTTCACTTTTGCTTTTAAGCAAATACACATAGCAGTATTTAGTGCTATCATCGATAAAAGTAATAAAGTATTTATTACCTCCTCTTGTTTGTACAAATTTCAAATCGCAAACATCACTCTGAATTAATTCAAGGGGTTCGGTGTTTCTTTCAATTGTTTGAAACGATGATCTCGTCAACTTTGCCTCAACACAAATTTCACATTTATGTTTTAAATCAATTTGGAATGAAGGAATATGTTCCAAGTTAATTAATCTACGCAAAGTATCATAATTAACGTGTCCCAATCTACCTTGCCATAAATTGGAAGACTCAACCAAGTAAATGGAAGACTTATTCTCTTTATTGATAAGTGTCATTACATTGAGCTTAAACAGCCCATTCAGCACATATCCCCTTCCCACATACATTCCAGATTTTGACAAAGTAACTTTGTCTGACTCGAAGACCATACGAAATCCATGCTTTCTCAACAGAGATCCAGAGACCAGGTTCTTTCGGATGTCTGGCACATATAAGACATTGTTCAGAGTCAGCTCCTTTCCAGATGTCATTTTCAGCAACACCTTCCCTTGACCTTCGACAGCAGAAGAGACAGAGTTTCCCATAAAAACTTTATCCCCATTCATTGGTTCGAAAGTTATGAACAGGTCCTTACTGGAGCATACGTGCCTAGTGGCACCAGTGTCAATCCACCATTCCTTCGGATTGGACCCAACCAAGTTCACTTCGGAAACCATTGCTGAGAGGTTTATGTCTGACACATCTCGGGCGAGATCATTCAGCATGTGTGTCTCATGATTCTTCTTCTTCGGAAGTCTGCACTCTACGGACCTATGACCCATCTTGCCACAATTGAAGTATTTTCCTTGAAACTTGTTCTTGGAAACTCCTCCTTGCGGTCCTAGCTTTGGCTTGACAAACTTCTTGTTTTTGTGGCCTTGTCTATGCTTCACGACGTTTGCCTTCACAGTAGTAGGATTGAACCTTCTGCGTTCTGAGCCTCTATTGTCTTCTTCGATTCAAAGTCTAACAATCAGCTCCTCCAAGTTCATTTCCTTCCGCTTGTGCTTAAGGTAGTTCTTGAAATCCTTCCATCCCAGAGGTAGCTTTTCAATAATCGCAGCTACTTGGAAGGTTTCACTCAAGATCATTCCTTCAGCCTGAATCTCATGCAAGATTACTTGAATTTCTTGCACTTGACTGATCACAGTCTTGGAATTCACCATTTTATAATCGAGGAACCGTCCGACAACAAATTTCTTTGCTCCGGCATCCTCTGTTTTATATTTGCGGTCTAAGGATTCCCATAACTCCTTTGCCGTCTTTATTGTACAATAGACATTGTACAGGGAGTCATGTAAGCCATTCATGACATAATTCCTACATAGGAAGTCAGAATGCTTCCAGGCTTCAAGAGCGTTGAACGCCTGTTTATCCGTTTCTCCTTCAGATATCTGAGGAGCTTCCTCAGTCAAGAATCTTGCGAGATTCAATGTTGTTAAGTAAAACAACATCTTTTGATGCCACCTCTTAAAGTTCAACCCGTTGAACTTTTCTGGTTTTTCACCATGGAGGATAGGGACAGGAGCCGCAGCAGGGGCAGAGGATTGGCCAATGTTTTCAGTAGCCACATCAACAACTTGTTTTTCAGTATCTATTTGAGCAGCAAGTGTAGTGTCAATTTTCGAAAATCAGATCTGTTTTAAGATTGTTGTCAAAGATTCAAACATGCGTTAATCTAACCGCCACAAACAATATACAAATTAAAGCCAAATTGAAATAAATTGAAATCACTATAAATCAATGGAAATTGCGTCGATACTAGCACGAATACTGAGACCTGTGTTTCACACAGTTTTCTTAAAACAGATTCGTCCCCTCCGGTATGTGCTCGAGGTTGATCGAACGTCTGTTTCCCAGGATACAACGACAGTAGCGAAGAGGTGAGCACAACTCCTCAAGGCTCTCGGCGAATCTGAACAAGTGGAACTGGAACACTATCGGAAAAAGGAACACTGCAGAGAGAGGACTAGAGAGAAGGAAGAGCGGATGATTGATATGCTTAGAAACGAAGGGGAGGCCACCATTTCATAGCTAATAGTAGGGGGCTTTTCCGTCAAATAAACGTTGGAACGGTCGCAGAATTAATTCGCCATTACAAGAGAAACGGCCGAGCATAATCAAAACGGCGTAATAAGTTTGCCGTTACAGGAGAAAACGGGCGATTAAAACCGACAACACCCTTCGGTCCGACATTCGCGTACGCAGGTCGTGCGCCCACGCCCAAGTTTCAGCTCGTCGGGCCTGGGATTTGCACCCCCTGCGCCTGCGCGCGAGGCATAGGACTTGTCATGATAGTTACTACTCCCAAAGAGTGTAACTCTATATAAAGTGTTTTGAGGCCTCCTTTTTTCTCTAATGTGGGACTATTTGTTTTCATTTCCCACTTCCAACTCAAGGGTGTCTTTTCCATTTGAGGTCAATTTCTCATTCACCCATTAATTTTCCCATATTTCCAACAAAGAACACATAGAGAAATTCACTCACTTGAGGAAAATTTCATATATTCATCAAATTTAAGCCTTCTGCCTTATAAATGATATTACACCTCTATTTATAGAGTGATTAAATAAAAGAAAAGATTCTTGTAATTGAAATGAAGTGTTCACATAAGTAAGACTCTTGAAAGCAACGCATGATGAAGACTCATAAAACTAAGAGGATCAGTGCATTTAACTAAGATTAGATGCATTATAACTTGACTTGATCCTCCAAATTCACACGCCTGTCTTGGTATGCGAAGAGGTTACCTCGGAAGCTCATCAAACAATAAAGAAAATCGACCAGAACAACCTTAGTAGCTTCAAGGTTGACGTCAAACTTGTAAATCAACATCTAGGTGGTCGATTGGCAACCATGAAATTGACGGCTAGTCTTGTGAGTCCATAACTAGCATGTGGAATCGACATCTTCAGATTTGAATCCACCGAACGGGATTGTAGCTAAAATTGGCCTTTGCTTGTAAGTAGGGATTGGGTTGGATCAATTAACGAAATCTGTATTGAGTTTGAGAGTTGATTGATAGAATTGGATGGCTCCCGCATCAGTAAGTATAATACAATCATTGGGAATTAACATAGACTCAATTTACTAATTACAATGAAAATTATTACTTTAAAAGTGAATTTCATTTTATAGAGCAAATGACTACTTTCAATTGCTTTGTATAAGGTAATTACTTTGTCGCCTCAAGCATTACTATTTTGAAGGTAAATTACTCATTTAGAGGATTAGAGCTAAAAGAAATTTCTCCTCAAGAAAGATACTAATCTGTAAAGTTATCCTAGAATCAAAGTTACCACAAACATGAGCAAATTAAATGACATGAAAGACATTGATTTGCAATAATATCCATAATTTTTTTTTTGTCAGAACCCGCAATTATTTTGATTTGAATGAAGTCGTCGCGATCTCGATTGCACCTATAGCTAATACTTTCCCTTTTCACATAGTAATTTAGCTACAAATTTGGTAACATGAAATTCCCATCACTTAGAAATTAAACAATGGAAACAGTAATGTGCCTTAAATTGCTGTGAGAGGTAGCCAGCTTATAATCATTACTTGACCTCAATAATCATAGATTACCTACAGACGATGATTAGTGATCTACCAATACGATCACAATAATCCTTGGTGGTCGCAAGTTCCTTTCGTTGACTGGACTCTTTATAGACTTACTCCGGTAAACTTGGTTATATCTTTAGTTGTTTTCAAATTTTAACGTGTGACCGGTTACAAGATTCGAGATTATTTCAACAGGCGAGATACTATCCTCGAAATCGAATGGTCCTATTTTAGACGGCACGGGTCCAACAAAATATCCTACTAGACCTTTGATATTTCGTGCACTTGCTACCAAAAATCGGATTATGCTCGATCACCTATATCACTTACAAAAAAGATGAAATGAAAATATTTTCATTGTCCATGAATATATTCAGACACTCATCAATAGGAAAAATTATTTAAAAAAATTTTAAACCTATTGCAGTTTTGCTAATTTAATCTGAAACATTTTATTTTATTAATCGAGTCATAAACATTTTCATATTTTTTCAATTAAATCCACTCGGTCAAGTTTTAAAGAAATCGCCAACATGAATGCCGACCGCCTTATATGACACGTCCGATACTAACATGGATTTTTTTAAATTTTTTTGATATTTTTATTTTGTTCTTTCTTTTCTTTTTTGTTATTTTATCATTCTCCTTCTTTCCTTCCCTCATGCGGCCTCAAGCAAGGGACTACCCTGACCAGCTTTACGTGAGGGGGGTGGCGGTCGCCCTTGATGCCCTGGCAAGGTAGCATTTCGCCAGATCGGGCGAGGGCAGCTCTCGCTTGAGATCGGTGGATGGAAGAAGAAAGGAAGAAAATGAAGAAGAAAAGAGTAAAGGAAAGCCAAAAAAGATAAGAAAAAGGAATAAAGTAATATATATTTAAATAATAATTTTAGTATTGTTCACATCAATGCCACGTAGGATTGCTGGTGCTCAGGTCAACGATTTTCAACTAAAATTGATCAAATAGAATTAATTAACAAAATGTGAAAAAATTTAGAATTTAATTGGTAAAATTAAGAAGGTTTATAACTAAATTGATAAAATCACATTAAATTTAAAAATTGTCGAACAATTTCCTCTCAATAAAGGGAAAGTTAGTTCTAATCATTCACTCATAGCTATACACCCGGCTTTACTCCTTTTCAGATGTGATCATGCTTGTATTGTTTTTTTCGTAATTTTGTTGAAATTCAAATTTCAAATGCCCCATCATAATAATGCAATTTTAAAATTGACATTGTTGAATTCGGGTTCTTTTTTAATTGTTACTATCGTTTGAAAAGCATCGCATGGAAAGAATCTGGAAGAATATCTGACGTGGCATACATTAAGGTTATTGTCAGTCGGTAGCTCAACTGTCTTTACCTGTCCTCGGTCAAAAAAGACAACCCCTTTCCGTTTGTTTTGACGGCCGTCCTTGTGCTCTGGACTGCAGCTTTTCTTAACGGCGTTGTCGTTTTCCTGCTTTGACTGAACAGCTGGCGCTGGACGGCGCTCCCTTTCTCGTACGCACGTCACAGATGCACTCCCGCGTGAACGCCACTCCTTTGCCCTCGACTTCATACGCGCCGCTCATTTTTTTTGTCCGCAAAGGAAATGCCCAAAAAATACGGAGAAAATTAATTTATAATTCATTTTTGGGATACTGCATTCGATGTTTGAATTTCGTGGCGCCCACTAAAAAAAATTGACCACCTCCAAGATTCAAAATGAAAAATAATCCTCAAAGTGCCTCCATGTCAATAAATTAGGATTCCCGCTTAGCTTGAATGTAGCCTGTGCACAGATGCACAGGACATGTTAAGTTTATTCATTTCTGATTAATATTGTGAAAAATCTCAAATTAGTACATTTATAATAAACTTATCTTAAATTATTTTTTCAACAACCAAAAATTTCAAACTAGTATTTACTATAAAGTAATTACTTTGGCCATCGAAACCCCATATTGGTACACATGCGGCAAATTTACTCCACGTTAATTTTTATTAAATTGGATTAATACCATAAAAAACCTAAAATTGATATATCTATGATAAATAGAAGGTAAAAATCCTAAAACATTTGACAATTGCCACATGTCATCCAAATTAATAATTTGAAGATAAAATTTAATAAAAATTAACGGAATGTGAATTTGTCATAAGTTTACCACTTTATGGTAAATTTGTCAAAGATGTACCAGTTTGAAATTTTTCATGATTAAAAAAATATTTTGGATAAATTTATGGCAAGTGTACCAGTTTGAGGTTTTTCGTAATATTAACCATTTACTGTGTATGCTTTTTCTGTTAGAATTCATTTCAAAAATAGAAAAAAGCAGCTTGGAATAAAGAATTTTAGGAGAACAAAACTAAGGAACGTGCATGACATATGAAAGAGTCGCCATGTAGCTTGTTCTGTGGGTCGTGAGTGGGAATTCTGCTTTTCCAAGTCATCTAGGACGCGAATTTTAAGTTGTCATATAAAGCAGGTATATAAAGCATGTAACTTGTCAATTCCGGAGCGGAACTTCATATAAAGCATGTACCTCGTCAATTAAGGAGCGGAACTTTCCTTTAAGAAAGAAAGCCAGTCAATCTAATCTATATAGCTGGTAACTTATCTTATTTTGTCTCTAAAAGTGGCACTTTCAACTGCATGATAAGAAAGCACTGTAACTCTTTCGATTGATCCAGGTATTTGGAATCCAATGGATGAAGTCATGCATTGTAGTTGCGTGATGTGTAATGGACTGTTATTTCATGAATGTTTAGATTGGTAATTTTCATTCAATTTAAAACTTAAAACTGCAATAACCATGTCAACATTGCGAATTCATTTATAGTAATCACTAACGGGGCACAGTCAATAAGATTTCTAATCCGTACTATATTTCTTAAATATTACTTAAGGTTAGATCATAATTAATATTAAATAAAAAAACGAGGGAGAAAAAAAAAAGCAAAGTGCGGATTGAGGAGAAAATTGCCCAATTAAGATATTCTCAGGCACTAATATTCACCCTCCACTTTATTTTTTACTCTTTTTTTAGATCATTTGGAAAATAAGAATCCTCAGAAATGTGATTTTGAAGAAAAATATAAACATCATCAGAAAACCACAACAAAGCATCATCTTGTACTCATCTGTGCTATATCTTCCATTTATTTTAAAATAAAATACTGGACACACATATTAGGTTTAGGATAGGGTGAAAAACAAAATAAATAAACAAATATCCCCAAAATTTTTTTTTGAAAAAACTTAAAAAAGTCATTGAAGTTCTTTGATTTTTATGTTTAGGCTATTTTATACAATTCATAAGGATAGCACCATAAATTTAACTTGAGTAACATAGCAAAGCAAGCCATTCCATAAAAAGTCTCAACATAGATAGTGGATGTGCCTGTTTTCTGGATGAATATAGGGTCCATCCGCAATTGCAATTCTGATTGGTTTCCATGTATTAGGGAAAAGAACATCACGCGTGCCATAATTTTTGTCCGGTACTCATTTCTGTGTCGTAATTTTTTTTTAATCACTCGAGTATCATAATTTTCGTACGACGCTTATTTGAATACTATAATTTTCTTTTTCCTTATTGCTTTAGTGTTATATAACTTTTCAATTGATCATTTGAGTGTCGACACTTTTTAATTTTTTCTAAACTTCTTTTGAAACCTTCCACCACAAGTTTATGTATCACTTGAAAATTCATATCTCTCTTGTGGTGTCCTTACTGCCAACATATTATAATAAGAGTTTCACATCCGATAAACGTTCGTTTAGAGTCATAATTACAGTCTATTACGTGGCCAGCAAGACTCAAGGAAGAGTGAGCCCTTGCTGCAAAATCATTTAGTAAACCATTGCGAAGAAGGTTCTTTCCTACAAAAGTTACTCCCATATATTGAATTCACAACCTGGTGAACCGCTTATAAATGGAATGATACACTCGCGATCCTTCAATCACCATTTTTTTTTTGCATTTTTATTATTTAACCATACAAATAGATATTGATCTGCTAGCGTATTTCTTTCTACTCTGTCCCTACTACACATAAACAAAAAAAATCTAGTTGATTTGGAAAATCATCACGAAAATTAAAGTTCAAACGTTGAAAAAATAATCAATGTGATAAATAATAGATATAGGATAAAATTGGGTGATTTCAAGTGAAATCATATACTCAAATGTAACTTATTTGTAGATTGCAACGTAAAAATCAAGGTAACAAAAAATAGCAAATTCAAATTAATGGAAAAATAATTAAATCTAGATATTGAGCCAACATTATGAGAGTAAGTTAAAGATAAAAAAAATTACAAAAATAAACATTAAAAAATCAAAGTATAAAAATAATTAGAACTTTAAATAGACACATAAAATGCTATTAGTATAATTACATCTATTTTTTTTTTATAGAAGGCTCAATTAATAAGTGCGATGTCTTGCCCTGGCCTTAAAGGTCAGTTGTTCTGTTTTCTCAAAATACCCAAAACACTTGTCAATACACTTTGACAACTTTTCTCAAAAAAAAAAAAAAACTACACTTCAAGAAAGTTTTTCTGCCTTGAGTGAAGGTTTATTCCCAAAAAAAAAAAAAAAACATAAGCAAGCAATTAATGAGCCTTGACAAATTTCATAAGGCTCCCCTTTTGTAGGCACACTTTAGACTCGCGAACCACCTCTTTAATACAATGCAATAGGTAAAAGGCACGTCAATACCCAAATGGACTGTTTTAAATATGGAATCTCATGCATCCAATGGCGTGACAAATTGAATCCGTAGCCCGAAAGGGCCATGACTAATCTGCACTCACAAATCTGTTCCTTAACTACGAATCCACACCCCCACAAAAAAAATAAAAATAAAAATAAAAAGGGCTTTTCCCATCTTCCGCTCGAGATGTAAATTCACAATTTCTTCTTGAAAATGGGATTTTTTTTTTCTTTTTTGAGATGGGCAAAATGATCTGCAGCGTGGGGAAAGGAATTATAGGGCGAAGAATGAAGGAGGAAAAGGAAGAACAGGGATGAGTAGGCAAAGTGGAGATCTTTGGACATCCTCTGATTTTTGTAACGAAAGGACAATTTGGAGATTTGGAGGCGAAACGAGGGTTTCCTTGCGTGAAAAGCAACTCCTCAAGACTCCGCAATCGGACTGATTTGATCGCCTCATCTGATCCTCCCCCTGTTTTCGTAAAATTAGTGCCAATCGTTCCCGCCGAAAGAGAGGGATTCCGACGTCACCCGCCTCATCTTTTTGACCATAGCGCCAAAGCACTCGCATGTTCTTTTCTCTATTCATATTCGTAATTTTTTTTTTCACACGATCCTAAAATTTCCAATAAATACAATCACGTTTTGAAATTTATCGCGCAAATATAATTAAATCTTAAAAAATTTTAAAAAGGGTAATTAAATATTAAAACTTATCAAATTGATTTAATATGATCAAGTTCTTTCGTTGATTGTATTTTTTGGAAGTTTCGAGATTTTATTGTACTTTCATGATAAGTTTTAAAGTTTAGTTGTCATTTTGAAAAATTTTAGGATTTAATTACATTTTTATAATAAAATTTAAGGCTTCTAACGTACTTATCCTTTCTTTTCTTTTTTGCCCAAAGATGAATTTATCGGTCTTCATTGTCTTACTGTGGTCTCTTGAAGCGTAACGATACGGGCGTCCGATTATCTCATTTTTTTTTGTATTGAAATGCGTCAAATCTCGTATCGATTTTGGCTTGAGCGATGTTTTATGCCGTGCTGAATCAGAATTTCCCTCGCCGAATTTGTGTTTTCGAGTCGCGCTCTTGTCTCATGTCCAGAGCCGACATTCCCATCCCGAATTTAGCCACATGTTCCGGGAGTATGCTCATGCCGTGAGAGCACTCAATTTCAAACTGAAGTTGACCGTATGTAGCGATGAAATGACGAGGCAGATTAGTGTTGACATTTTTTGAAGCAACTTCTAGTGGAAGTTTCTTTTCGGACAAGTGAAGACAATTGATATGATAGGAAGTCCTTAAAATTACAACAAATTTGCTTTTGGAATTTAATCAATTCATCTGTCTAAAGCCCTAATAAAATCATAGAGATTCGAAAATTTAAAGGTTTATATGTCTGAAGAATGAAGTAAAAGATGGGTTCGATGAGTACTGAGCTGAGATGGAAAGGATGATGGTTTTTTTGTTTGATCTCTGAATCCCAAAATGTGATAAGACACCACCACACTAGAAGCCACTTTAGAAGATTAGAATCCCCAAAGCTATATCTTTAAGATTAGGTCGGCCCCTTTTCCCTAATCTAAAGACATTCTGCTAGACATTAGGTCTTCTACCACAATTAGATAGTGTCGGGAAATTGAAGTGTTGAATAATAATCCACTATAAATAGGAGAAAATTATTTAAAAAATCATAAGCTTATTGTAATTGTATCAATTTAATCAAAAAAATTTTTTAGTCGATTCAGCCATATATATATTTGCAATGGTGCCAATTTAATCTTTCCGACCAATTTTGGCTAGTCAGTGCTAACGTGGATCCAGGTTGGCACTAACCGTTGAGCGAAATAATAATTTAATATATATTTTTGAATTTTCATTTTTCCTTTTCTTTATTTCCTTTATTTTCCTTTCCCTCTTTTTCCTCCTCTGCTAGCCACTGGCCACAGACAACAGCCTGCATGGTTGACCTCACCAACCGAGATCTGGCAAGGGAAACCTTGCTCGGCGATGGTGAGCTTCGCCTGAGGCCAATGAGATGGACCTTACCAGCCATCGCCTCTGACTAGTCGCTGCCAGAGGAAGAAGAAGAAGAGGGAAGAGAAAAAAAGATAAAGAAAATTAAAAATTAAAATATTATGTTGTTGGATGGTTGGTGCTAGCAGGAAAAAAAGTCAGATGGACTAAATTGACATAATTATAAAAGATTTATAACTAAATTAACACAATTATAAATAGGTTTATGACTTTTTTAATAATTTTCTCCCAATAAATACCATCTTTACCCGTTTCCTAATAGATTAAACTTTTAAGAAAAATGGTTGGCTTGCAGGTCTCGAGGGTTCTAATTTCAATTCCCTCTTAATTTTCTCATGCCCAAAGTGTTAAGTAATATATGCTCCGTTTGTTTCACAAAAAATATGACTATTTTGAAAAATATTTTTTCAGAAAGTCATTTTCTAGGCTAGCGACAATGTTTTTCCGGTATTTAGCTTCCAAAGTCGTCCTTTCGGTGTCACGTTAGCAATTTCGGTGAAAATTAACCTGAATGAATATATTCAAATTGCACGCAAAGGTTTAGAACAAAAATGAAAAAATTAAAAAGTTCTAAGACTGATTGCGTAATTTTCTCCTTACTCAATTTACGTTGATTGGGCGGTCACAAATACTAAATTTTGCAGACCACTTAGTTTGGGTGATTGACATCCCTTAATTCATGACGGACTAAAGTAACTCGAATGTGGTGTCGATATACCACAAGTAAGCCCCACCTAGAGAGAGAAGTCACATTCATTAGAACGGATCCAATTTAACTCCCGAGATATCGATTTGTTGTTGAAGAGCAAATGAAAATGATGGGCGAAGAATACTATATACACACACGCATATATATACATCGACTGATCACACTAGAAAGTAAGTGTGCGCTTTAGATTCTAAGATTTTTCCTTTCACGAAAGGGTAGATATATCTACCCTTTCGTGAAAGGAAAAATCTTAGAATCTAAAGCGCACACTTACTTTCTAGTGTGATCAGTCGATGTGTATTGGTATTTCAGCATTCAAACACTAGCTTCTCCTCACGTAATATGTCACGATTTCAATTGGCGGGTGTATATGGCCTGAAACAACTCTGATTACGACTCAAGTTTTCCCAACATAGTGGGTGGAGTGGGCGGTCAAATTGAATAAAGAAATCCGATTAAGCTTGTGATTTCGTAATATGCGACGACTTAGGAAACATCTTACGGAAAGATTCCACAAATGACGGGTGATAATTCCAACATTAATTGCACGAAGATCGTGCTTTTCCCATAGGATTACCCTTGGCATAAGGGAAGTGCGCATCGGCCAGCTTGGACAATGATGAGGAAGTCTCCCCATCCACAAGCTTTAATGATCTCCAATTGCGGTGCACGCGCAGCTTGGCTCGAGGAAGGCATGTTCGCTCTGAAAGTCTGAAGCACACTGTTACGTGCATGCATGCCCCGAAGGAATAACAGCTGGACTTAGTAGAACGTGCGTGCATCATGCACAGCACGAGGATCTTAGGTTTCTATTCAATATGCGTTCGACACCCAAAAGTGATTAAATTCTGGTTGCGAACAGCAAGTATAGAATTAGCCAATAAGAGCAGAGTTTGATTAACAATGAATAGAGTTACCGACAACTTGAGAGGAATCGATGACTCCCTAGTGAAGTCAGGACAACACGATGTGAAATTATCGATGGGAGTCTTCAAATTTCTTGTAACGTCATCGGTACCAAAGGCAAGCAACTGACACGAAGATAGCCATTGGCATGAAGATAATTGTTGATTTGTTATATCTTGTCTATTCATAAAGTAACTTTCGGTAATCACCGAAAGTCAGTTATTTGTTCTTACAAGTTTAGAATCTGCCATGTGTACTCGCCGTTAGAAAGGGTTATAGATGCCCCAAGTGCGCTCTTTGTAAATCTCTTTTCCATCAATGACATAATTTAAAGTTTTTTACATTTATCTTTATTTCCCACAATTTTACATCTTGCATATTTCAATTCCCATACTTTAGTCGTAGTTTCGAATACTTCGTTGCCAATTAAATTTTGGCATATTGTCTATCTATTTATCATCTCACTTTATGTTCTATTATATTCTGGCAAAGCATTTTGTGCTTTGTCGTCGATTAAATTTCGACGAAACATATTCATTTCTTGTGAGCCTCATGTCTAGAATTGTCACAGAATTCGTCTCTTCTTAATAAAAATCGAAAAGACGATGTTCAGTGGAAGATATTTGGTCGATGACCATTTTTGGCTAAGCATGGTTTATTCAATGGATGGGACTTAGAGGCAGCCAAATTCTAGAGATGTGATGCTTGGTGGACGACGACACTTCTAGATGGGAAAGAACATGTTCCCCATATGGATGTGGAGATCCTGTGAATTCAATTAGGGATAGCTTACATTTTAAGTTCATCCTTTCGAAGTTGTTGATGCGTCGATGATTAACAAAAGGACCCATGTTAAGTCACGCCGATCAAACCTAGGATTTGCGCAATTGATTGGAGCATTCGAAAGGTTTTCAGCTTAGGAACTAGAAACTGTATAAACAGATCCAAAGATTTTGCTTTCTAAATTGCAAAGAAACTGGAATCTTCGTTCCATTCCCCGATAGAAAGGCCAATCTGAAAGCCTTAAGTTATTAAGTGGATAGAGACTGCATGCATACTGATAAATGGAGAGGCTTACATGCGAAATACGTGTAGGGCGGAATTTGTCTCTAATGCAAGACCTACTGAAGCCCCGTAAACAAGCAGTGTGAAATACTTTGATGGTTCGATGCCCCCATCGCTTCGATTCGCCGTGCCAAAACACGTCGGATATCCATGCAACGATCCAGAGGTGTTGTTCACGTAATGAGTTCCGTTAATGAAGCGAATCCACAGAGGCACGAGATTCTTCATTATCAAAATTTTTTTTTTTTCCAAAGCATGGCCAATTAGAATCATCATTAGGAGTTTAATCAAAGAGTGGGCGTGGGGTTAAGGGAAGAAAACAGCATTCCAAGAATGGGGAAGGAAAGAACAAATGTTCCCCTTAATTAGCGGGGAAGAAGACAGCCGAGCTCACTGCTGCACTACAGCATGGGCTGGTTGTCGCGCTGTCCCATCCAAGACAAAAGGTTTCGCGAGACTCCATGGCCAGATGTTTTGACAATCTGTCCCGACTGTTCCCCTCTTTGACCAACCCACGCCTCGGGCCCGTGCCTCCTCAGCAAACAGCAACGTGACAAGACAATCCAGCATGCTGCAAAATTTTTTTCCTTAAGAAAGGAAAAATTTCAAAATAAGTCTTTAAGTGCTCTATATATATATTTTTTAAGTAAAAGCATGAAGTTCACTTTATCTTAAATAAAAAATTGCAATGTCACCATTATATTAAAAAAAAATTATCTGAAGTGGCTATGGTTATTTCAATTAAGGGCTTGTCCTTGTCGGCCGGCCAAATTTTCTTATCGATCAAGAGTATTTTTGTCAAAATATGATTTAAACTTAATTTCATTAGTTAAATCAAATTAATTTTTTTTAAAAAAACTAAAAAGTTGAAAAAAGAAGAAGAAGAAGAAGAAGAAGAAGAAGAAAACATAGGTGGGAGTGGGCTATCCTCCTACCCATGGTCGTTGCTTCAACATCGATGGGGTGGCGACAAAGGCCTCTGCGGGTCGCTGGCATCTCGGCGAGGGCCGAGGACTCCGCCAACCAGAGGTGATTTTTAATTTTTAATTTTTGAAAACTTGAAAAAGGAAAATGAATAATAAAAAATAAAAAGTTTAAATGACCAGAATGCTCTTATGAACTAGTGAGTCAGGCCCTTTTTTGAGATTGAAAGGGCCACTTTAGGTCTTTATTTAAAATAATATCTATTTTTGGCTTTTATTTGAAATAATGAGCGCACTTTAAGCTCTTATTTGAAATAAAATCAACTTCGAGCTCTTTTTTTGAGAAAACGAAGGCACTTTGAGTCCTTTTTTTTGTGTGAAAATTTTCCAAAAGCAAGGGTAAAAAAATGGAGGGTAAAAGGGAAAAAAAACTGGGGAAAAAAAAAGGAAACAAAATTCCCCTGCAGGTAATTGCCATTTGATCTGCTTAATTGCTAATTATAGTGTTATAGACCAAATGATGAGCGGCCCGACCATAATCACTTCTGCTGCTGGGATGGCATATGGCTCTTCTGGCACGGTCAGAAATGGATCCAACATGGCATTTGGACAAATTATAACTTCCAACTCATCGGCTTATGAATCATCTCATAACTAGATCACTCGTCTCGAAATTGAAACATTATTATATCGCACCTTATTCGATATTTTAGTGCTCAGTGAATTTTGCTTTTGATCTTATTGGAACCAGACATTGATGTGGATCTCGAAATGCCGGCTCTTGGGCTTCTTGTTCCCGGTTCTATTCATGTCGAAACATTCAGTGAGGTTTTCCGTATGGACACTCGCTGCTCTCGAGGAATTGGCTAAGTGGTTAGGCGCTTGATCTGATGATATACAGGTCTCGTGCTCCGATATAGGTGAATCCTTTGTTTGATGTGCGCAAGCGGCGTGATGCGTGTGCATTCGCGGAGATTAGCCGAACCGGCGCGATATAAATATATAGGTTAGGAGATTGATATTGTGGGCTGTTGGGCCTAATAAGCAAAACTAAATTAATGACTGGTTCTAGCGGGTCTTTGCATCCGGAAAGAACCCATGTGGTAAGAGTTGGGCTTTTGAGGCCCAAAGAAACATGAGCTTATAATTTTTAGCTGGCGGCCGGCGGGGGGTTCCGTTGGGTGTCGCCGTCGAGCTTGGTGGGGGAGGTGCTGGGTTGCCGGCGATGGTATGGAGTAGACGTAAGCCTGTGCCAGGGGAGTCGGGCGGGGAAAGAGACAGACATTTTCCAAGTTCAGAACCTCCGCTCTTGGTCGTGGATGCTAGGTTAGGGTTTGGAAAATTAGAGGAAGACGGTGACATTTATTGTTACAAATGACAGTTTCCTAATTTTACCTCTTCATGTTACGTATCGTGATGGATTGGAGTATTTTCAGATCTTGAGTGCCTACGGGAATGGAAATTTATGCTGCATATATCTTTCCGGGCCTGGTCTCTTCTGCTGAGTTCTAGTAGGTTGATTCGTCAAATTTTTTTAGTAATTTCTTATGGGCTAATTTATTTTCAATATTTTTCTTTTCAGTATGCCATTTTTCATTTTAAAGGAGAAAAAAATTCTAAGAGTTAAAAGTTCAGTTGGGCTGGGTATGGGTCGCTAAAGTTATATTCGTTGAAAATGGGTCAATCTGGGTCAGGCCCATTTTCGAGCCACCCAAATTCAACCGGATTCACTCATTTGATAGGTCTAAGCCCAACTCACCATATCTGAAAATGAGCTCAACTTTTAGATTTGCGCGAAATGAGAGTTTCTTAGGTGAGAGATTTTGACCAAAAAAAAAAAGAGTGAGACGTCAGAAGTGATCAATTCCCGGTCCGATTCGATTTCTCTTAAGAACTGGAAACCAGATCGGTGGTCCCAGTTCCCAACTTCCGAAACCGAGGACAGGATTGACTGTCTAATTCGATTATCAGGTGGTCCAATGGAACCGATCCTAAGGATACCCATATGGTTTGATGTGGAGCTCATCTTTCTAGCGTGGCTGGTTTCGATGCAAACAAGTCGCCATATGATTCTCCGAGTGATGCAATTGACTTTGGTAAAAAAACTGGCGTATGTTGCCATCAACAGTAATATCATTAGTTGAAATTGCAACCTTAGATGACAAACAAGACCCGAAAAAAAAAAAGGGAACGAAACCAACCAAATGGAAAACAGCCTTGGAATTGAAAAGCAACCAAAATTTGTTGGTAGTCTCCAAGGAGACCATGTCCTGTGGACTAGAATAAAGAGACCATACATCCATATGGAATTATGGATCACATTCCTTTAGCCAGTGGCCGATAGTGCAAAAACAGAGAACTCCATTAGAAGCGCAGGACAGTTTTGTACAATTTACTAGCATCTCTCTTACCTGTAAGTTCATTGAATAATGTCTTATCCATCAGAAAGAACATCAAAGAGTAGAATTGCTAGCAAAAATTAAAATCTTTTGGTCCGGTCTGGGCGGTCCAATCCTGTACCCCTTGAAACTAGGAATCGAGCTGTCGATCTGGTCCGGTCTGGATGATTCCCAATTCGATCAGTCTCGCTTGTTCACCCTTACGAAAGATGGCTACAAAAAAAAAATTAATGAAGAAGTGAGAGATGTCTTGGCCTATCGAGGGTTAAAAAACCATGCAAGGGTCACAAGCAGTTGACGAGAGTTAATAAAAAAGAAAGTAAAAAAAAAAGACCGATAAACATTCACAAAAAATATCAAGATATAATTAAAAATTAATTGACGTTAACGTCGGAAGTGTCACGTATGATGATCTGCGTCTACATCAACAATCTCTAATCAAAATTGATATAATTAAAAGGTTTAGGACCGAATTTACGTGTACATGCCAAAAATGGCTGCGGGGATCAATGTAGTCAACACATATTGCCATCCAAAAACTTCTTCTTTCGGTGTGGCTTTTATTAGCGAGGTCCTAGCTCCAGGGATTTCCAGTCCCATACGGATATAAATCAGTAGCAAAGGACACCCGAGAGGAAGTTCCCAAGCAACTTCGGATATTCATAATGCATCTGGGAATCCGAGGGCTTGATCTGATCTGACCCACCAAGTGTTGCTGCCATCCCTGTAAGTGTACTGTGCTGTTGGAAGAATCGGCGGCAGCTTAGCCACAACACGTGTGAACCAAATTTGGATAATTGTACAAAAATTTATAAGGCAGCTAATTCAATCATAAACCTTTTAATTGCGTCACTTTAGTCATGAACATTTTAACGATTTATCAACATAGTCATAAAATTTTCAATTGCATCAATGTAATCTTGAATTTTTTTTGACGATTTGTCAATCTAGTGTAGATAAAATTGGGAAATATTTGGATATACCTTTGGATTGGGATAATTCAAAGAAAGATATGTTTGCCCGGATCCTTGCAAGAGTGAACATGAAACCCAAGAGTTGGAAAGAGAATCTGTTGGCCAAAGTAGGTAAGGAGATTTTGATTAAAACAATTATTCAAGCCCTTCCTCAGTATGCCGTGTTTATTTTCAGGATACCTGCATCGATATGTAAGACGATTGAGCAAAAAACAACCAACTTCTGGTGGAAGCAAAACTCATCAAAAGCTGGAAGCTGGAATTCATTAGAGGAGGTGGGATACTTCAAAAATGAGTAAACTAGAAGGAGGGCTGGGTTTTCGTGATTTTATGGCTATGAATGAAGCTATGTTTGGCAAGTAAGCTTGAAGGCTCGCACAAAACCCCTCAACTCTTTGGAGCATGGTCTTTAAAGGACTCTACTACCCAAACGGTGATATTAGGATAGCAAAGAAAGGGACCCGTCCCTCATGGGGTTGGCAAAAGCTTATGAACAGGTAGAGACTCAATAGAGACGAACATCAAATGGGTGGTGAGTGACGGGCAGCAGTGCATTAAGTTAAGGGAGCATAAGTGGTTGCCCTTAGGAACGATTTGGGGTCCTGCTGACAGAGGCGATCCCTATATGGTGGTGGTCGAAGTGATCAATCTGGATACTAGATCTTGAGATGTGCCTAGGCTGAAAGAAATATTCCCGGAAGAAAGTGTTAAGGAAATTGCCAACACGCCAATCAATCCGAGCATTTCAGGGCATAAACTCATATGGACAAGCAGCGCAAAAGGGAGATACTCTGTTAAGGAGGGCTATCGAACTATAAGAAAGGAGGCTAAGCAAGGACTTCACAGAGATCGCAACCACTTCATATCAGCCATCCCAACAGTTATGGAAATCAATATGGCATATCCCACGCAACCGAAGATTAGATTTTTCCCGTAGAGAGTGTGTCAGAATGCCTTACTGTCGAAGTGAGAATCTCTTCAAAAGGAAACTCGCTCCAGACCCGCGGTGCCTCGTGTGCCGCTGAGTCCCAAAGACACCGGAACACCTATTCTTGCTTTGCCACTGGGTCAAGGAACACCTATTCACTCGTTGGCAGAGTACCCTCCACTTTCTTGCAAAGCGGACATCACGTTAGTGGAGATTATGTAGAGAATGAAGGCATATTGTTGCTCAAGTTTTGCTAAGTTATGTGTATGCGGTAGTCAGCCCTGCGAGCATGTTTGCAATCTTTGTTCATTTAGATGGTTAAGGGGACCTAAAAATGGGTATGACACGCATTAACTTTTACCACAATACAATTTCCTATGGGAGCACCAGCGTCCTCATATTTGCTAAAAATAGAGATCGTTTCAAGATCAAAAGTAAGATCAACTTTTGATCTTCAGCCAATTTCCTTCAGAGAGAGGAAGAGAATGCTCTTTACCTTTGGTTACAATGGGGGAAGTTCAATTTTATGCATAGAGCTTGTTGCAGGTGACAGCTTTCCTTTGGTAATTGCCATGGGCGGCTTCGTTTCCGAAGTCATTTTGGATAAGGGCCTACCCCCCTTGGTATCTTTCATGATATGATTTGGCTTGTCCTTACAAAAACCATAGAAAAAGGCTGAAGCAAGGTTTTCTTGGGGATTGTGGAGCATTTTTATGCTGACTACAATCAATTATATTTATAATTTTAAGGTGTTTACCCGTTTTCAAATTTTGGGATTGATTTAATTTAACTCGCATCCATGGAATGATGTTACTTGAAGGTTGGTGATGCCTTCGAAGAAAAATATGATGTTAAAAGACTCACTTTTCTCTTTCTTAAGCAAGGTAGCTATGAGTTTTAAGTTACTAGAAGTTAACTGCCCATTTTGCTAAGACTTACCATACCATGAAAAACCAAATAGGTCTTAACATATAACAAGTTCTAGAGGGTGGCAGTGAAGTTAATTACTGAAAGCCATGTGCTAGATGTGTATGCGAATTATGTGACAAGTTAATTTTGTATCGCACCAGAAGAGCCTTGTGTGATATGTTGATACTACTTACGTGATGACTCGAAAACAAGCCTATTAAGTTTTATGTCGTCATGCTTAATTGTGAATAGTTTCTCGGTGAGCATGAATTTGCATATTCTCCTATTATGTTCTTGACCTGCAAGCTTCGTTTTGAATCTGATTTGAAGCCTTCTTGCGTTATCTCGCGATCTAAAGATGTCTTCACTGTGGACATTTGACATGTGTTTGGTTTTGGATCAGATGTGGAATCGTGCTGATTGCACTATGAGGAAAGCAAATCAAATAGAATCGTACGTGCTCTAGCAGTTATGCCTAGCCTACGTAGGATTTCATTAATCAATCAAGAGCTGTTTACTGAGTAATATCTCGAGAATTTATTTTCAAATGGGATTGATGATGTTGAAGGCTTAGAGTTGCTTCCTTGGGAAGATCAACAAAAGATCAGGAAATATGATGTTGAGGTACAGTGTTTTACGGATTTATTTGCAGGAACTAAAATTGGCTTTGGAGACTTGGATTAATAACTGGGGACTATGGGTTGTTTGTTAAACAAATCATTATAATGTGAAGTTCAAATAAGTACTTAACCATATTTAAAAGTGTGAAGTCTCGGTTCTTTCGGCTAGTTATGACTAGCCGGCACTAACGTGGATCTTGATCGGTACCGACCGTCGAGTGACATAATAATTCAATATATATATATATATATTGAATTTTTTATTATTTTATTTTATTTATTTGCTTTTTTTTTACTCTCTCTTCTTCTTTTTCTGACAAGCTACTGGCGGCTCGAGAGGTGGGCCTCGCCAGCGCAGATCTAGCGAGGGAGCATCTTAGGGAAAGATTACATAATTGACGTGTGATAATTCCAACATTAATTGCACAAAGATCATGCTTTTCCCGTAGGATTTACCTTTTGACATAAAAGAAGTGCGCATCGGCCAGCTTTGGGCAATGATGAGGAAGTTTCCCCATCCACAAGCTTTAATGATCTCCAATTGCGGTGCACATTCAGCTTGGCTCGAGGAAGGCAGGTTCGCTCAGAAGTCTGAAGGACAATGTTACATGCATGCATGCCCCGAAGGAATAACAGCTAGACTTAGTACAACGTGCGTGCACCATGCATAGCACGAGGATCTTAGGTTTCTATTCAATATGTGTTGACATCCAAAAGTGATTAAATTCTGGTTGCTAACAGCAAGTATAGACTTAGCCAATAAGAGCATAATTTGATTAACAATGAATAGAGTTATCAACAACTTGAAGGGAATCAGCAACTCCTCAATGAAGTCATGACAACACAACGTGAAGTTACCAACGAGAGTCTTGAAATTTCTTGTAATGTCATTAGTACCGATAGCGAGCAACTGACATGAAGAAAGCCATTGGCATGAATATAATTACTGGTTTGAAGTAACTTTCGGTAATCACTGAAAGTAAATTATTTATTCTTTCAAGTTTAGAAACCGCCATGTGTAGTTGCCATTTGAAAGGGTTATAAATACCCTTAGCGTGCTTTTTGTAAACCTCTCTTCCATCAATGACAGAATTCAATGTTCTTTACATTTATTTTTACTTTTCACAATTCATCTTTTCCGCAACTTTATATTCTTGCATATTTCAATTCCCGTACTTTAGTCGTAGTTTCAAATATTTTGTTGTCGATTAAATTTCGACATCGTGTCTATCTGTTTATCATCTTAATTTGTCGTTGCTTAAATTTTGACTAAGTATTTTGTACTTCGTCATTGATTAATTCTAACGAAGCATATCCATTTCTTGTGATCCATTGATCCTCTTGTCTGGAATTGTCACATAACTCATCTCTTCTTAATAAAATCGAAGAAACGATGTTTGGTGAAAGATATTTCGTCGATGACCGTTTTGGAGAAACACTATGTTGGTTTGGTCATTGGATGGGACTTAGAGCTACTTGGTGGACGATGACACTTCTAGATAAGAAAGAATATGTTTCCCCATATGGATGTGGGGATCCTGTGAATTCAATTAGGATAGCTTACATTTTAAGTTCATTCTTTCTAAGTTGATGATGCGTCGATGACTAAAAAAAGGGCCCATGTTAAGCCACGCCGCTTAACCCTAGGATTTGCGCAACTGATTGGGGCATTCGAAAGATTTTCAGCTTAGGAACTAGAGATTGTATAAGCAGACCCAGTAGATTTTGGTTTCTAAATTGCAAAGAGATTGGAATCTCCATTCCACTTTTCGATAGAAAAATCAATCCAAAAGCTTTAAGTTGTTAGGTAGGTAGAGACAGCCTATTGATAAGAGGGAGGCTTAAATGCGAGATGCATTTAGGGTGGAATCTGTCTTTAATACAAAACCTATTGAAACCCCATAAACAAGCAGTCTGAAGTACTTTGATAGTTCAATGCCACCTCGTCTCGATTCGCCGTGCCAGAACACATAGCATATCCATGCAGTGATCCAGAGACGTCGTTTACATGGTAATTCCATTTACACAAGTTTAGAAACAAATGAAGCGAACCCACAGAGACACGAGATTCTTCATCATCATTTTTTTTAAAAAAAAAAAGCCCCACGAAAGCATGTCCAATTAGAATCATCATTAGGAGTTTAATCAAAAAGTGGGCGTGGGGTTAAGAGAAGAAAACAGTATTCCAAGAATGGGGAAGAAAGAACGATGTCCCCTTAATTAGCGGGGAAGAAGACAGCCAAGCTCACTGCTGCACTTCATTTGGGGGGGGGTTGTCGCGCTTGTCCCATCCAAAGCTTTCGCAATGACAATCCGTCCCCACCGTCCTCCTCTTTGAACAACCCACGCCTCGCCCCTTGCCATTTGATCTGCTTAATTTCTAATTATAGCGTCATCGACCGAATGATGAGCGGCCCGACCATAGTCACTTCTGCTGCTGGGATGGCATGTGGCTTTCCTGGCACTTGACATGGTCACGGGCCGGTTCCGGCCCGTGAAAACCGCCGAATCGGCCCGTACGGCCGGTTCCAGTTCCTGGGTCGGAACCGGCGGTTCGGAACCGCCTAAACCGGCGGACAGGTCGAACCAGACGGCGTGGTTCCACTCCAGGTTGCGGTGGCCGCCCTTGCTGATCGACGTCCTGTGCTGCTGCTGGAGGGCCGGGTGAAGCTGCTGCTTCTTCGGGTCGTCGTCGCCGAGGACGATGGACACCGTCACGAAGGCCGAGAGCTTCTGGAAGAAGTTGAAGGCCCTGAGTTCCTCGCATGAGACCACCTGCAGTTCAAGGCTCGTATACGCCATTTTCAATCTCCTTCGCGCTTTCGTTTCGGCTTCGCAGAGGGCGGAACGAAGGAACGTTCGAGGAGGGGAGCCGAGAAGCTTCTCTTTTGGGCTGGTTTTGGAGAGAGAGAGAGAGAGAGAGAGAGAGAGAGAGAGAGAGAGAGAGAGAGAGAGAGAGAGAGAGAGAGAGAATTTGTAGAGAGATATTAAGAGAAGGTGAAACGCGGTTGGGAGGATAAAGCAATTTGGTCCAGAGAGGGCCCGACAGCGTGCGCGTAAGGGATTTGGTCGACGAGTTCATCGCGCCTATTCGCGCCTCGCTTCGGAACCGGAACCGGACCGAAACCGCCGGTTCCGAACCGGAACCGGAACCGTCCGGTTCGGAACCGTGGCCATGTCTACCTGGCACGGTCAGAAATGGATCTAACATGCCATTTAGACAAATAATAACTTCCAACTCATACGCTTATAAATCATCTAATAACTAGATCACTCGTCTCGAAATTGAAATATCGTTATATCGCACCTTACTCGATATTTTAGTGCTCAGTGAAGAACATCAGATGGGCGGTGAGTGATGGGCAGCTGATTAAGTTAAGGGAGCATAAGTGGTTGCCCTCAAGAATGATTGGGGGTCTTGTTAATAGAGGCCATCCCTATATGGTGATTGAAGTAATCAATCCATATACTAGATCTTGGGATGTGCCCAGGCTGAAAGAAATATTCCTTGAGGAAAGAGTTAAGGAAATTGTTGACACACCAATCAATCCGAGCATTTCAGGGGATAAACTTTGTCGGCTGGGTCTCCCTCATGTGGGGGGCCCAGCAACGTTTTTTATTTGCTTAAAAAAGAAAGTGGGAGAAAAAAAAAGAGTGAGAGTTAATGAGAGGAGGAAAAGAAGAGAAAAAAAGTGAAAAGTAGTGAGTATGTGGGCGTGTGTGGTCTTCAGTAGGGGTGAACGGTTCTAGGTTCCGTACAGGTTCTATCTAGAACTTGAAATCTACCCATTTATACAGGTTCCTCATTTTGTGGAACCTGAAACCTACCCTACATATCTTGGAACTTAGAACCTATCTTGTCACAGGTTCCAGGGTCAGTTCCAGGTTCCACCTAGGTTTCACATGTATTCTTAGTTGAACGATTATAGTGAATAATCACATGTAATGACGATCACCTACTACTAAAATTCACTGACCACAACTCATATTTAGAAACGAAAAATATGAAACATTAACAAAGTAAAAGTCTTAATGATAAATTACACACTCAGTATTGGATATTATGGAATACCGCAAGATGACGCAAAGACATATACCAAGAAAAAAAAAATATAAAAACTTGTTTCAGGGTCCAGGTTCCCGTTCCAGGTTCCACCTACCCGCCAGAACAAGTTCCCAAATTTTTGGAACCTGGAACCTACCCTCCATATCTTGGAACCTGGAACCGATCGGTTCCATCGGTCCGGTTCTTTAGGTTCCAAGTTCTACTCTGGAACCATGCTCACCTCTAGTCTTCAGAACAAGGAGAAGTGTGTCAGAGAAAAAATTCAAAGAGAAAGAGTTCTTATGAACACAGAGAGTCTGCAAATGAGAGAAGAGAAAGAGAAGAATTCTTGCAGTCCAAATTTGAGGGGCAAACATTGATGGATTTAGCTCAAATTTGGATATGTTGTTCGTTAGGCCGAGATCTACATGTTGATGGTTCTCGTTTATTAAGATTCTTCTCCGAGTTCTCCAATTGCGGTTAGGTTTTCTTACTTCTTGTGTATTATTCCACCTTTGTGGTGATGAAATATTGTTGTAATATTGATGTAGAGCCTCTAGTGTGTGACTAGAGATAGACCTTGTTGTATACCTGCTATTCTTGGTGATTAGTGGAGGATTTTGGGTCGTCCGTGATTTTTCCCATTTCGTGTTTTTCACGTAGATCTTGGTGTGTTACTTTATCATTCCGAATGAGGTTATTTTCACTGGATATAATTGTTGGTTGTTGCTGGATTGAGTCAGTGAAATTAGGGAAATATTTTTGATCATGGATTGGTTTAATTAGAAGTGAAGTGCTGCTCAATTTTCTCCAACAAACTCATATGGACAAGCAACGCAAAAGGGGGATACTTTGTTAAGGAGGGCTATCAGACTATAAGAAAGGAGGCTAAACAAGACTTCATAGAGATCTCAGCCACTCATATCAGCCATCCCAATAGTTATGGAAATCAATCTAGCATATCGCCCTCGACCTGTGGTGCCCTGTGTGCTATTGAGCCCCAAAGACACCGGAACACCTATTCTTGCTTTGTGATTGGGTAAAGGAGATATGGACAAATCACCAGATAAAACTGACCAATGTACAATTTAGAGGATAAACAAATGGCTTGCGGATTCTCTTACCTGCAAACAAAGCTCCCCCACACCTACACTCCTCACAAACATCCTCTGGTGTCTATGGAAAGAGCGCAATAGTGTGGTTTTCAAAGAGAAACTACCCAAATCAGTTCTAATAGTTGAAGCAGCCGAGGCGAAAGTAGCAATTTTCAATAGAAGCAAGCTCAGTAAATGTTTCTCGAACTGGGAGAGTGTTGAGGTACTTGAGGAATGGGTACCATTGAGACCTGGCAACTGGAGCTTCATTATCGACGGCCCGGGGCTAAAAGGCTAGTATCTCGTTTCTATGGCTACGACCTGTAGGGATAGTTGAGGAGCCATCGTCGCCGGATTCGCGAGGGAGGAAAAATGGGACTTAGTAGGGGTGATCCCTAGTCCGGTCCGATTTCCCTCAAGAACTGGAAATCAGACCGGTGGTTCTGGTTCCCAATTTACCGGAATCGGGAACCGAACTGTCGGTCCGGTTCGGTCCGGTTGCCAGGCAGTTTCATTGGACCGGTAACACGCACAAAAAAAGTGCACAATAATTACTTGTTCATCGATCATTTTCTTGAAGAAAATATGTCCTTTGCGTTGCATCAAGATAACTAAGACTTATATTAGAACCTTTTGTAGCTTCATTAAGTGATGGGTATTGCGCCGTGAGACTTTTTTAACAAGTAAACATTAGGTTACTTTTAAAAAATTAAAAAAAATTGACTGGTCCGATCTGAATGGTCCGGTTCGGTCTTATGTCCTTAGAACTAAGAACCGGACCAGACCTTAGAACCGTGAACCAGATCATCGGTCTCGATCGGATCCAGGCGGTCTCGATCCAGTTGGTCCGATTTGCTCACCCCTAGGACTTAGCATTGGAGATCAAAACCAAAGCTGTTCTGCAAGCTGTATAGGCATTAGAGATTGAAAAGGAAAAGCAAGAGTAGCAGAGGGAAGAGGCGAGTCCTGTGGGTGCGGTTGTACAAAAGAGGATAAAGGTAGATATTCTCACTGACAACAAATCTATCCATTATCTTTTTCTAATATGGAAGAAAGCCCTTGGGCCTTCAGAGTTTTATTTTAGGAATGTAATGAGATCTTGACCCGCTTGGGCTCGGATTTAATTAAGGTAGTCCATATTTCCCGTGAGACAAATAGACCAGCTAATTGGGTTACATAAGCCCATCGGAAGAATTTATTCCTCGCTTGTTGGTTAGTCAGACCCTCCAACCCCTTTGGGACCTTTCGTGTTGTGATTTTATGAATGCTAGTAACTGTAATTCTATTTCAGTTGAATGAAAGTAGTATCTCAAGTTTCCACAAAAAAAAGGAAAGTAAAAAAAAAACCGATAAACATTTGAAAGAATATCAAGATATCATTACAAATTAATCGACGCCAGCGTTGACAGTGTCATGTATTATATGTCATGTCCCGAATCCTACAAGCGCGAGACATCCTGCGTACGATCGTTAAGATTGCAACATTCTAGGACTTATCAATGACCTAAACCATACGTAGAAAGATAAACGCTAGCGGAAGCAAATCGAATCACTCCATGTGACATACAAAGAAGATGGATAGAAGACAGAGAATTGAACAGAACAAATAACCCATTTTATAAATATAACATTTACTTACAACATATATAGATAAAAGGGGAGACTCCCCAAGGAGAAGCACGTACAACAAAAAGGGTCGGTAGTTAACTACCTTCACTCCCCTACCAAAAGGATGCATAAAAAGGAAAAAGGGCAATTGCACTAGTCCTCAACCCCACCACCAATAGACAACAGCTCCGACTCCAAGTCAGACTCCATAGGCTCCTTCTCAAGTTTCGAATCTTCAGGGCCAATGCTCGGGCTAGTAACAAAACCATCAGGGGGAACAACTTCCATGGGATCCCACTCACCAATTCTATCATATGGTATATCAAAACATTGAAGTGGATTGTACGATAACTCTCCATCTCTATAAGTCCACGTCAAATAGGTATGAGGCTTCCAAAATGTATCCCCCACATCAACTCAGATTGTACTAGCATGCCTAACATAAAATTTTCCTCCACCTATTGGATATTCCATCACTACACGTTCGATATCCATCGGTATCCCAAAACATTGCGTTGGATCATTCATACCCAGGGTTTGGGTTCTGAAAGATTTGAGAACAACAACAATGAGAACAAGTCTGAACAAACAAACTCTCTAGGCCTTGCTTAGGGTAATACTTACTTTCGAATCACCATAAACATGTAGTTCTAATCAATCAAATGAACATGCAATAAACACAAAGAGGAAACACGAAGCCACATATATTCGCAAAATATATCCCAACCAGGGCATGGCTCACTCATACATAAGAGCATCTAATGAACCAAATGCATTTAAAGCATAATATTAAATACTCGGCGATCCTCAAGGCAGTCATAATCAAATGTCCAGATTACTACTGATCTGTGTAACATGTATTAGGTCGATCCGCGTAAAACGTATTAGGCTCGTAATCCTTTGTTCCGTTGAGCACCACAACATCCCATGTAAAATGTCTTAGGATAAGTTCAATTCCTCGCGTAAGATGTATTAGGATTCCAGATGATCGTACAAACACAATTATCACATAATTTCTAACGATAACGCCACGTAACATGCATTAGGGTGCCACATGATCGTGTAAACACTATCCACTACTCAGTTGGTCATGCATAAGCCAAGATCAAACATGATTACTCTAAATGCACCACACAATCAACATGTTTAGACATGACCAGATTAAGATTACACGATCTCATCCACATACTCCACAATCACACTCTAAGATCAATCAATGAGGAGATAATTAGTCATGAACCATCAAAATTAGTCATATGGTAATACGCTAGACACGTAAATTCAAAATCACACTGAACTGCACAATGACGTTTTAGTATAAAATCATCCATTCCAAGCCACATGATTAGGTTACCTAAACAAGAATGTTTTCAATATCATAATCCATTCTATCTAACCACCTAAGATCATTACACAACTACACAAAGTCGGCCACTAAATTGCATTCCTTGGATTAGCCTCAAACAGGCCACAAACAACTACTAAACTTACCTAAATCAACCTCTAATTCATTCAAAAGTAATCTATTAATCTAATCAAGATTAAAGGGGTTGCTTACCACTAATTCAAGCTAAAAAAGCTTTCAAAATGAGTTACAACAACTAAGATGGATAGCGGTATGGCAAGAATGATGATGACGGCATGGCAGTACAATGGCGGCGAAGTGGCGATTGGCCAAGCGATAATGGTGGCACCGCAAAGGAAGAGAGGGGCTAGAGAGAGAGAGAGAGAGAGAAAGAGAGAGAGAGAGAGAGAGGGGAAAATTTTAGAAGGAAAAAATAAGGTGATCTCTTGAGGTGACATAAAGTGGCATTTGATGAGTGGATGGTGGATTTTTAAAAATAAATGAGGAAAAATTTAAAAATTTAAAACATATTAATTATTTTATCGCTTGCAAATAATTAGAGAGGACATTTTGGTAATCTTTGAATTCATGATCGGTTGAAAATTTTAGCGCGAACAACAGTAGATACTAGATCACTCAAAGAAAAGGATTAAAAAAGATAAAAAAAATACTTTTACTACAAATCTAAGGAATCTAACACAACCTAGAGGGCAAAAAGAGGTCTTTTTCCAATTTGATTTGAATTTCACTTTCCTAATAATTCGGAGCGGATTGACAAATATCTAAACCAAATAAGGCGACATCCAAAAAATTAACAATAATATCCTTGAAAGTTCGATGCCTAAATTTAGAGTCCAATTCATGGTTAAAATCGATCGATTGCGATTTCAACGTTTTTCAAACGAATGGCAGCTTTTAGAAGTTACGTGTATCGACATGCGATTGAATTATTAAGTCGCATTTAAGTCGAGCCATGATAATCTTGGTGGTCATGTAATTGCGAGGGTCAATCACTAGTCTTGAAGGTCATAATCTTTAGAAATTGATTTAGGAACGTTTGCAATGCATATGACGGGCAAACAGAATCACCGGTGATCTAATTATATAACTATGACAAATTGTTCCATAACCATTCTTGGATCGGCTTATAATAATCCAAAATATTATGTCGACAATCCTTATGTCCAAAGTGTCAATCCATAGTCAAGTCTTTTGGGTCAATGTACTTAATTCCTAACAAGCATTTCCTTAACGGTTAGTCTTTTTAAGAGTGATCAATTCTGAATGGGATTTATCTAAAGTGCATTGACGAGATAATTATTCATTTCATAAATTTCGAAAATAGGTCGAATTTTAGAATGTGACATTGATGGCTCGCGTTTTCGTCAGCAACCTCTAGTCAAAGTTGACATAATTAAAATGTTTAAGATAGAATTTGTGTGCGCATGCCAAAAATAGCACCGGGGATCGATGTAGTGAACACATATTGCCATCCACGCACTTCTTCTTACGGTATGGCTTTCATTAGTGAGGTCCTAGCTCCAGGGATTTCCGCTCCCACACGGATATAAATCAGTAGCAAAGGACACCCGAGAGGAAGTTTCCAAGCAACTTCGGATATTCATAATGTATTAGGGATCCGAGAGCCCGATCAGATCTGACCCGCCCAGTGTTGCCACCATCTCTGCAAGCGTGCCGTGCTGCTGGGAGAATCGGAGGCAGCTTAGCCACGCCAAGTGCGAACCAAATTTGGATAATCATAAATTTTATTTTTTATACGGCAGCCATTCAGTTCTAAACATTTTTATCGTGTCAATTTAATCATAAAATTTTTAACGATTTGCCAATATAATTATAAAATTTTCAATTGCGTCAACGTAGTTCTCAATCCTTTGAAGTTTTGCCAATTATTTGGCCAAAATATCGACAAATTCTCAAAATATCTAGGATTAGATCGACAAACCGACAAGAAAAAATTTAGAACAGGTTTGGCATCCGTACAGTAAATTTTGGAGTTTTTTTTTTGAATAATTTTCTCGAACAATAGTTGGACTTTGGACCGGAGGGCCGATGGCTGGAACGGTCTGATGCCTGATCTCTCGCCAAAACGGAAGGCCGAAAGAGGAATGACGAGTGGAGACCGAGATTGAAAGCGAGACGTTTGTCGCGGGGGGTTTACGTGGTCCACGAAAGTACGATGGAGTTCCCGCATTTTTTCAAAGCTTTGGTTTGGTAAAGAAACTTCAACGTTCAACGACGTCGCCTTCTGCCGTCTCAAAGCAGCTTCGGATGCCCTTCGTATTGGATGATCACAGATGGGTGGTTGGGATCACCGTCTGTGCAGTGATTTGTTCCATGCTCTGACCAAGTCGGCTTTACGTTAGAGATGAGATTATCAAACATACAAAAGAAATTCTCTTAATGATATCCCGATTATATCCTATGCCTCTTCAAACTCAAGATGATTATTTATAGACTTGATGAGATCAATATCTAAAATAATATACGAATTAAAATACACACAATCAAAAAGAAGATATACGCGTGATACTAAGAAATACGTAAAATCGATAGGATTATCAAATATTTCCAACGTGAGTAATAATCTTAAAGAAAACCTGGTTACATCCGACGGTCTCCTCAAACTCAAGGCGACTAAATTGGCTTTGAGTTCGAAATCGAGTCTAACAGACTCCAAAACTTGCTTCTCCATGAAAACGGCATTCGGCGTTGGACTCGGGGAAATCGATATCGGCGAAATCATCACTATCAAAAGATGTATTTACATAATAATCCTGAAAGATATGTAGAGTAAAGTAGATATCTTGACGTCGCTAATACCCATGAGGAATATTAGGCAAGAAGCATGTTTTTCCTCGTTCTCGATTAGAAGGTTTTACATATACGAACACCATTCACTTTTGATTCCTCCCTCCTTGGATGCTGCGTATTATACATTTAAGTATCGATCTTAAGTATTTATTCGCTATTTTATGCACGTTCCTCTAGATTGTGCGAAATACCTCGATTCAGAGCAGTTTACACACAGTTAGCTTGAAATATCCCAAACACCTCAACCAAACACCTCAGCCCGAGAGGTTTCACAGCATAATCTTTTCCTAAATTAAATCGTGATCATCCTCAAGGCTCGAGTGATCATGCCAAGATTACTCCTTAGTGAGCAAGATTTCCGTCAAAAGTCTTTAGGAACCCTAAGATTTCTGGCGAGCGATTTCCCAAATGGATTTGAGTTTGACAACTTCTTGGGATGCAAAGTAGCCTCTCCCACGACACAGAGAATCGTATGCATGGAACGTTAGGTAATAATGTTCTCGTCAACGCTTTGATCAAAACCAAATTAATGTCCAACGATTTTTCTAAAGGTCGATACACTATGAAAAGTTCAACTATCGCTGTAGCAGAAGAGCTTGAAAGTAATCTACGAATATTTTTTTGTCGTGTAATTTAGAAATAAAGTACGAACCGCATTTGAAAACGGATGACATCCGCAGCCAGTAGAATCGTCTGAACTAATAAAAGAAGTGGGGAAATTCTAAATAAGGGCACGAGGTTCTATCATTTTCTCAAATAAGATCTCGAAATGGATATTATTTCAAATAAGAGTCTGAAATGGCTACTATTAATCTAAAAATTAGGGCCTAACCTTACCAATTAATCAATGGCATTTTTGTCCTTCATTTTATGAATTTATTTATTAATTTTTTCCTTTTAAAAAATAAATAAAAAAGCTCAAGGTCCTGCATGTATTCTTTTTAACTATTCTTTTTTTTTTAAAAAATTCATTTAATTAAAATTAGGTTGAAATTATCTTTTGAACAAATATGCCCCTGACTTGTTGGAATATTGAGCTGGCCGACGAGGTGAGATTCTTATTTGAACCAGGCATGGCCATTTCACGCCTTTATTTGAAACTGTTATGTTTCTTTTGACTCTTATTTGAAATAAGATTCACTTCATATCCTTATTTGAGAATTTGAGAAAGAGAGCACACTACTATGCATTTAATTGCAGCCTTTTGAACGCATATCATGAATTAAATGTGAGAATCACAGTACAGTAATGAAAATTAATGATAATTATGAGGGCATGCCACCCTATGTTGCTAGATAGACATGACGTGCATGTTATTGAACTTATACTAGGTACAATAAAGATGTCCCGAGGAAATATTTGAATCATTTATGTTCACATTTCATAACGTGGATTGCATTGGTTACAGGAATTATTAAAAAAAAAAATTACCACTTAGTAAAGTTTCATTTCCAAAACACATTAAGCCCATTTAGGCAAAATCCTTAGAACTACGACGTGACAACATTAAGAGCAACGGGACGAACGCGATTTCCCGGCCAAATGTCTAGCTCTCCGCTAATGTCGCCATTTACATCATTCAGAAGCCAAGTCGTTAATCATTTTCACTCCGAATTTCTCATCACCTTCGTTAAATTCGATTTCGGCCTCGAGACTTTTATAGGAGACACTTCTTATATCTTACCCCCATTGGAAGGTTCGGAATTGAAAGAATAGCACAAATAATCCATGACCTTTTGTCCGGTGTATAATGCCGTCTCCAAACTTTTAATTTGTAACTTTGGCCTAACGTGCAATATCGCCCTTAAATTCTTAATTTGTTCAATATGATTCATGCACCAGTGTAGTCCCTTAATCGGACTCCATTATATATTTTTATCAAATTCAGGGACCGACAACATATCATACCAAAGTTAAAGAATTCCATCGAGTAATTTAAAGTAGGGGTGAGCATGAGTCGGGTGGGCTGGGTTCAGACCTAAACCCTAAACCCGACCCTGTTATAACCGGTTCCCAATTTTTGGAACCGAGACCCTACCCTGTTTTTCTTGAAACCTGTTTTGGAACCGACCCTGTTTTTTAGTTCGGTTCCAGGGTCTACTCAGTTCTCTGTTTTTTAGTCACCCTCAAAAGAAAACAAAGCCAACGGTTTCAAGGTCTACTCGGTTTCCCTGTTTTTTAGTTATCCTCAAAAGAAAACAAAGCCAACGGTTTCAGGTCCACCCAGTTTTCCTATTTTTAGTCATCCTTTAAAGAAAACTAAGCCAACGGTGCAGAAAATATATTCATTTTACTTAGGCTGAGATAAAGATTAGGCGACACCCCTAGAAGTGAGTGTACTGCGAGTGTGTGAGGTAAGGCTATAGCAAAAGCTTAGTCACTTCACTTAGGATTTTTTTTTTAAAAAAATAGCATGTAAAACTGGTTCTATAAACCAATCCGGGTGGATTTTTACCTAGACCCGGTTCCCGGACCGGTTCTAACTGGTTCTCAAAAATTGGAATCGGTTCTCAGACCGGTTTGAATGGAAACCGATTCCCAACCCTATTTTTCGGGTGGTCCGATCCGAGTATCGGGTAAATCCGGTTTGGTTGCACACCCCTAATTTAAAGTTCAGAGATTACATTATCCATAAGATAGAAATTAAAAGATGCTTTGCGTCGTTTTCCTTCCGAAAATGAACTCGTGACACCTTCCAATTCCAAAGAAGGGATGTACCTCCATTCCAGTTGTTAGCTGTCGGTTGATTGATCACGCGAATGAGGTGAGGCCTAGGCCCAGGAAATTTCGTGCACGCGACCGTTCCAAATCTCTAATGCGGACACACAATAAAATTGTCAATGACCCACCATTTTTTATGGACCCTATTTCTCATGGATGATTCACATGCCACTTTGTCTATACAAATGCGTGCGATCTCTTCCCATAATATTATTTTCATGGCTCCGTTTGTTTAGCAATTTTTTTAAAAAAATTTCTTCAAAATAATCGATTGTATAGCTTATAAAAAATAATTAAACAAAAAATATTTTCATTATCGATAAAAATATTTGGACATAAACTGTTCTTGAGAATGAAAAGATTTTCTATTGATTGATATAAATCAAGCGATACATCCGGTCAATGTTAGAAAAATATTATATAAGCCATTCATTTTTTTCTTTTCGCGAAACAGAAGGAGTCTGAGAGCGATACACAGAACTCCGATTTGTCAAGGATCGATCATTTTTCCTTGCGAGGAGTGCTTTTCTTAAACTCTCAGCTTATTTTTGCTTTCGACTAGGATTTGTGCTTTCCTTTGCACGATACCATGAGTTCTTGTTCCACAAGAATTTTTAATGAGTTTTAGACCTTTTCAAATTAGCTATTGTTGGAAATTTTCTCCATAAGTATTCCTATTATGTATTTTCTTGGAAGACTTTTAGTACTCTCTCTTGATATTACAGTGATATTCTTAAAACTATATAATTGTATTACATCATATGACGACCACAATTAGACTCATTGATTAGAATTTGTAGAAAAGTCTCATGCTTGAATGTTATTCCATTGCCAGCACGAAAGCATCCAATTTGTCATCCTTGTCTCCATCTATAAAACGGGCACTTTCCTTCCTATTTGGTTTATTAGCTTCGTCTCCAAGCATCACACACCCCAAGAACCCGTCGCTAAAGCGCCACATTCTTGCCTTCGCTGCTTTAACCGTTCAGAGTTCACACGCCGTTCGCGTTTTCTGTTTTAGCATCCGTCAAGAACAGAGGGGCTCGGAGCAAGATCAGTCGGCGGATCAGAGAAGATGGGGAGCGACCGACGAATCGGCTTGGCCATGGATTTCTCCAGGAGCAGCAAGTGCGCCCTGCAATGGGCCGTCGACAACCTCGTCAACAAGGGCGACACCCTCTACGTCATCCACATCAAGACCAACGCCGCGGACGAGTCCTGCGGCCAGCTCTGGTCGAAATCCGGCGCGCGTAAGTGCACAAATGTTTCGGGATTAGCTGCGGTTAAGAGTTCTTTTCCCCGTAGAGAAATCTGAACTTTTTTCGCGGGTTGTGTTGTGTTGCAGCTCTGATTCCGTTGGCGGAGTTCCGAGAGCCGGAGGTCATGAAGAAGTACCATGTTCAGACCGACATGGAGGTTTTGGACACGCTCGACACGGCGTCGCGGCAGAAAGAGGTAGGAAGCTGTTGTGCATCGAGTTCGAAACGCGGGTTGATCTGTTTCTCGAACGAATGATTTTCCGTTTCGTGGAATTCGACCAAGATCGTGAATTGCTTGATGATGGGTTCGTCCGATTTGTAGGTGACGATCGTGACGAAGCTGTACTGGGGGGATGCGAGAGAGAAGCTGCTTCAGGCGATTGACGATCTGAAGTTGGACTCTCTGGTCATGGGAAGCAGGGGACTCGGCACCCTCAAAAGGCAATTCTCTCTCTCTCTCTCTCTCTCTCTGTAAGAAGACATGAACAAAGATGAATTTGAACTGACACTTGGAATTTGAGAAACTCATAAGACTACTTGACAAATTACTTTGGCCAAAAGGTAGTAGGGTTTCGTTCTCCCTGGTTGCATCTCAAACCGACAAAAAAATCAAGAGCCCAGTCGGTGAAAGGTCAATTTCAAGATTGGGACCGAGAACCGGACCGATTCTTCCTAGAACCGACCGGGAGCCAATCGGGTAATGGTCTATAAGCTCAATGGTTGAACCGATCCGGTTCCTCCCGCCCAAATAAGTTTCTTCCATGTCTAACTTAAGATGAGAAATCCTTTCTTCGTGAGCATCATATTAGCGTAATACACGTCTACCGGTAATTTTATCTCGCGGGACGACATGAACCGTTTAGGCAAAACCGATTCCCACACAGACTGAACAATAGAAGACAATTCTCTTCATTTCTATACTAAGGCACATCACATTTCGTTCATTTCTGGTCATTCTTGGATGTTACGATCAAATCATAAACGGGTTTGGCGTGTGGTGATTCGAAATGCAGGATAATACTAGGGAGTGTGGCCAGCTACCTGACCACTCACGCCCCTTGTCCCGTGACCGTCGTCAAAGATCGCAGCTCCAACAAGTAACTGATGATGATCATCATCACTAGGTCTCTTGAGGAAGAGGATCTGTCTTAAAGAGTTTCTCTTTGATCTAGTATTCCACCCTTTGTTTTTTTTTTTCCTTCTTCTTTCCTTTTAAATTTTCGTACCCATATGAAATTAATGTGTTACTAAATTCTAGCTATGCTTCCATGTTTTTGGATGGTGCCTCACCATTTTATGAATTGCCGAACCATGTGTGTGCTTTCCTGAGAGTGATTGTTGTCGGCTGGGTCTCCCTCATGTGGGGGACCCCAGTAACATATTTTTATTTGTTTTAAAAAGAAAAAGAAAAATAGGTTGGAGACAAAATGATGAGAAACAAAATAATAAAAAATAGTGTTTGTGTGTGTATGTGTGTGTGAGTTTTTCTTCGGGTGCAGAAGGAAGAAGTGAGTCTTCAGTAGAGAGAGTTTACAGAGAGCGAGCGTATGCGAGAGAAAAGAGAAAGAGAGGAAATTCTTGCGGTCCAAATTTGAGGGCCAAACGTGACGGAATTGGCTCAAATTTGAATATGTTGTTCGTGAGGGCGAAATCTACGTATTGATGGTTCTCGTTTATTGAGATTCTCCTCCGAATTCTTCAATCGCGATTAGGGTTTTCTTACTTCTGGCGATCACCTTATAATAATTTGTATATTATAGGGGATACTTAACACTGCCGTTGATCGCTTGACTTTGATTAGATTTGGGGAGAGGTACATATACTTTGGTGCATGGGAAGTTGCATATTTACAGGAGATTCACTTGAAAGAATCGTATGGAAGTCCCCATTATCTCATTCCTAAAACTCAAGCGGCAAAAAGATGCGTTGTAATCCCGACGTGTCTCCAAAGCAATAATTTCTCTTTTAGTTCGAATGCACAAATGCAAAAAGGTTTATGACTAAATTGACATAGATACAAAAGATTTAAGATTGAATTGACATAATTGCAATAGATTTGCAACTTTTTTTTAATAATTTTTCCACTCTTGTTGCGATCACCTAATTCCAATTTGCCGAACGGGGTATGATAAATGAGCTTTGTCATGTTAAGATCAGTCCCCTCGGTACAAAGCTAGACTGTGCCCTAAAGAGAAATCTCAACACGAACGCATCAAACTCCTCTCGATCCAATTTTCGATGGCACACCTCAGTCGCCAATTGACCACTTGCGGGAGTCTTCTGTTCAGGCTTACGTGAAAGGATGATAGGACAACGACGACTGGTGTTAAATAATCGACGGGGAATAGATCAATTACTATACCTAGTTGACTTATTTGAGCCGACGCTCCATGAAAGCACACACTATACACGCTTCTTTTGATTATATTATCGGTAGATATGCCTTGTAAATTTCCCACCTTAAAATAGTAGTTAAATTGTTGGCCAAATTCCCGAAAAGAGCACTAATTTATGGGTTCGATCCGATTAAGACACCAGCTCACAAGTGTGCCCAAGAGGCCTTTCAGTGCACATCGACAACGTCATGCTCAAAAGTCGGTTCCGAAATTGGATCAAAATCATAAGGTAGCGTTAATTTCTAAGCGGCTTTGTCCCTAAATTATATGTCGACCGTACATAGGAAACCCAAATTAGAAAAAGTTGCTGGTAGGAAATAAACTTGTCTGATCTAAATCCGATGTTCCGGTGAAAATTGCTTGCCTCCCTTGTCTCAGCTGAGGCCCGGTTCAAATGGTGCTCAAAGAATGTGTTGATCTGCAATTATTTCCCTTTCCTTCTCCTCTTCATAATCTTGTTTTTCTGTTTGGACTTGCACATGGAAAAAAAGACCATTTCTAGGTCAACTCTCATTCCTTAGCACCGGCTTGGATTCGCTGGGCTTATAATCGGGCCGAATTATTTGGTGAGGCCCGAAGGGAATGATCATGATTCGAAACATTGTCCAATGTAGCTGGGCTTATAACCCAATACAATGAAACTGGGCTGGGCTGGACATTGATGATGCTGATATCTAATGTTGCTTACAACACGAAAGCAAGATCACTGCATGCTCAGAGTACTTTGATTTCATATTTTTTTTTCGATTGCCACTATTCTGATCATGACAAAATGAGAGTGGAGAAACAGAAAGAATTTGAAGTCCTACAAGACTCTATCAATTGCAGTTCTCAATTAGGCTCGAAATTATTTCTTCAATTGATTTGTACAATTAAGAAAGGCGTCGACAATGAACGTGTAACATATGACTTCACATTCCATTTGCATATAAAATCAGTCCTTACCACAATAAACAACTTGTTTCAGGGCAGTTCCACAAACTGGGATGTGGCAACAAAGACCACGAACACCTCAGGGATCTGTTAAAACACTGCGGTACGTTGGAACGTGCAAGGAACTTGTCTGGATATAGTTGGGAGGGAAAAGGATATCTTTAGTGTCAAAATTTATGTACGGAGATCACTTTATCGCTAAAAGTTTTAATTGGATCACTTTAGTATCCATAAAATTTTTGAAGAAGGATTGCTTCAGTGCCAACTTACTGAAAATCAGACATGAAACTTTTTTTTATAAATATATGGCACTGATGTGGTTCATTGGAGGTTCATCGTAGCATCTTTTAAATTTAATATTTTTCATTTAAAATAATTTAAAAATAAGTTGAAAGATTAAAAAAAAGCTAAACTTTTTTTAAAAAAGGGGATCACGTATCAGGCAATGAGGGCTTATTGTAACTCTCATCACCGCCGCCCCACCATCACTGGCAATGGCCGGGCCGGCAACCCCTATCAGCCTTGGCCGGAGTTTGGCGACTCTCATTGGCTATGCCCCACTGCCTTTGGCCATTGTCGGCAATTAAGCTTAATTTTAATTTTAATTTTAATAAAAATTTAGTTAATTTTTAAAATCGAATTTGATTTATTTTAATTTATTTTAAAGTGTAGAAGTCTACGTTGCAGGCCACATGAAATTATTTTTTTTTAAAATTTCATTTTACATTAAAATATTAATCATTAATGATACATAGCACTTTTGGTTGGAAAATTTCATTGGAGGCACCAAAATAATCATTTTGTCTCTGATTTAGCACTAAAGTGATTCTTTTATCTCCAATTTGGTACTAAAATGATTTGATTGAAATTTTTGACACTAAAGTGATCTTTATACATAATTTTTGGCACAAGTGTCCTTTTCCCTCGTCGGATTGCTGATAAGGATTGGAGTTTATGGTGATGACGACTGGATCTTGAAGCTGGGCAAAGCAGTCGAGGGGCTAGTACTCATTGGAAGTCACAAAAAAAACCTTCCAAAAAGAGGTCGTGCAGCGGCGGCGTGGTAGTGCTATTGTGGAGGCATTAGGTATGCGAGACCGTCGCTAGAACTACTAGATGAAGGTTGGAAGGCGTCAGACAACTTGGAAGCTCGGTAGAGAAGATGAGGACTCACTTGAACGAGTTGAAATTGCTGGATGTTTGCTTCAGCGGTGAAGAAACTAGGAAAAGGGGCAAATGGCAATTATGTTTTTGAGACAAAAGAATTTTAAAATCATATATATGTGTGTGTGCTCTTAGTCCGAGTGGGCGGATCACACCTAAAACCAGACTGATATTCATCGATTCTCGCCACAACCACCTAGATTGTTTAGTTCATTCTGTGGTTTGCCGTTTTCCATCCAGTCTAATACGGTTCTTTTGCTCATTTCTAAGAGAGAGTACTAAGATTAGAATTTCGTCGGTCCGTGCTCTAATAACATGTTAGGCAAACCCTTTTTCTTAAAACCTTAAACTCTTATGAAAAAAAAAATTAGCCCTACAAGGCGTTTATTAGAGGTGTCAAATGAATGCGTTGGAAACATTGAAGATTATATCTCGAAGATTACAATCAGAGATTACAAGTAGATTGATTTGATTCATTACAATAATTTAGGGAAGTTACAATATTCTATATTCCTCTTTCTATTTATTCTTTCTTCCTAGGATTTTAAATAGACAAGTGTACATCCCTTGATCAATACAATATACAATACAGTTTTTCCCTATTCTTCATTTTTTGTCATGATATAAGAGTCTCCCATTTTCCTATCGTAGCTTCCGCATATATCCCTTGGTTATCTTCTGAATTATCCTTACTTCTTGTTGTTGCAAAAGAGGGCTCACCTACCTGCAAAACAGTTAGCACTCTATGTAGAAACCAACACTCTCAGGATACCATGAGTAACAATATTCCCGAAGGAAACCAGAATCATTCTGGTGATGAATTGCCCTTGAACAATAGTATTGAAGGGCTGCCTCAGGCTTCAGAGCCTAGTACTCAGCACGTTCAAGGGCCTATTTTTCAGGCTCAGTCCAACTAGTGGTAATTTTTCTAGGTTCAGTCCAACCAGGGGCAGCCCATACCAGGCTAGCCCATCCAGTGGATGTCTGCTTTAGCCTTATTAGGTCTATGGTACTATAGACCGATTAAACCCACTACTTTGGGACCATCATCTCCTGTCGCTACTAAAATAGGCCAGACACTTGTTCAGCCTAGGGAAGGGTCACTAGCCGCATTTGGGCCAAGCTTAGTCCCGGGGGCCAAGATCCAATATGCGGGTTACATAGGGCGTGTGCCTGAATCGGATCAGTCGGGGGATGGGTCCAATCCCTACTCGATTTCCCCACCCTATTTCTAGGCTGTCTATCCGCATCAAATCGGCGGCGGTCGACCGGAGATAGGGGACCCACTTTTCACCTTTCCGACCGATAGGCCAGAGTTACGTCTCATTAGCAACTAACTCGCCGGACCCGAGGACTACTCTATCTGGGCAAGAGATCTCCGGCGAGCTCTTGCCACCAAAGACAAAGACGGATTTCTAGATGGGATTGTTCCTATTTCGATTGACGAGCGATTGCGCCGATACTAGCGTCGATACAACCAACTCGTATGACAGTGGATCCGAATTATCTCACAACTGAAGTGGCTACTGGACTTCCTCCCACAGAAGATGCCCAAACCATGTGGAACAACATTCGTGAAATGTATGATAAATTAGATAGGGCAAAATTGTTTTTCCTCACACAAACGCTTTCTGAAATAAAACAGGGAAGCCAATCTATGACAACCATGTTCAATCGCCTCTCGGCGGCGCTCTGGAACGAGATCAAGGCAGCCGAGGAATGACTCGAAGGCTTGGAGGAGACACTTCATCAATATCAAGCGATTTGAGATCGAGAAAAGGCCACTCGATTCCTCCTCATTCTTAATGACGATTATCTACCTTTTCGAACGTAGATCCTCGCTATGGAACCATCGCCCTCTCTTGGACGAATTTTTCAACTGACGGTGCAAGAGGAGAACCAGCAATTGACAGCGATGACAACCACCCGAGCTGACAAGGAGTTGCATTATCGGCTCTCTCACCTTAGGGCCCACCCGACGGAATTCTGGGCAACGGAAGCTCCGTCGCACTCTCGATCAAAAAGAGGCAAGGAAATAGAGGCTTCCAGAACATGGTGGAAAAGTAGCAAGGAAACCCTAATGGGTTTGTGATGGACAACCACAATTTTAAAGGGAAATTAGGGGGAATGAACAGCTAAGAAGTCACAATGACTTCCATTTTCTCTAAAGGGCCGAATGACTCTCGTGGCATAGGTAAGGTTAACAGCAATTTTAAATACAAAAATAAATATTGTGAATATTGCAAGCGACCTCACCACACCATGTAGACTTGTTGGAAATTGCATGGGCGACTAGGTGATCGTGAAAAAAGGGAAAAAGAAGCCTATGTTTTTCAAGTTTCCAAACAAAAAATTGATGGAGCCCACTCCACAATTTTCCAGGATCAATACCAGCATATTGTGCAAATGTTGAGTCAATTGAAGACCACTGATAACAGTGCAGGCTTTTTAGGTACACTTCTATCCCAATCAAACTTTATGTCGGCTACTGCATGGATAATCGATTTAGGTGCTAGTGATCACATAGTTTGCACTAAGAGTCTTTTTTTCTCATTTCACGATCACTGAAAGTTTCCTCTATCAATGCGCCTTCCCAATGGAAATACTACCCAGTCACTAAAATTGGCACCGTTTCTCTTAGCCCAAACATTGTCCTTCACAATGTCCTTTATATCCCCGAATTCGAGTTCAATATCCTTTATGTTTTAAGGGTATGTAAAGATAACTATTGCAATGTCATCTACAATTTCAAGAATTGCTTATTTTAGGACCATACAATTGGCAAATTGATGGGCTTGGGTAGAGCCGCAGACGGTTTATTTCTTTGGATTGACTTCCCAAGAGATTTATCCTTTTTCAATAAGTGCATTTCTTGTAATACAATTTTAAGTAACAAAAATCTCATTTTTCACCATTGTTTGCGTCTTAGTGCATGTTTTCCCCATCCGAAATGTTCCATATGCCCAATGGCTAAACAATCCAGACCATCTTTTCCCGTGAGCACATCTCAAGTTTCTCATCCTTTCTTATTATTGCATATAGATATTTGGGGACGTAATCGCACTCCTCATCGTGATGGTTTATGATATTTTCTCACAATCGTTGACGATTTTACTCATGCTACTTGGGTTTTTCTTATGCAATCTAAAAACCAGACTCTTTCTCACTTATCAACTTTCCTTTCCTTTCCTTGGTCCAAACTCAGTTTGATGAATTTGTCAAAAAATTTCGAACAAATAATGGGCGTGAATTCCTTTCTACTAATTGCCAATCTCTCCTTATCTCTCATGGCATTGTTCATGAAACCTTTTGCACTAACACTCCACAACAAAATGGCATTGTGGAAAGAAAACATAGACATCTCTTAGAGGTTGTAAGGGCACTCAAATATCAGGCCTCTATTTCTGAGCATTTCTGGGGCAATTGTGTGGTCATTACTTCCTATTTGATTAATCGAATGCCAAGTAGAATTCTTGGTGGTAGAACTCCTTATGAATTGCTTTATGGCACTACACCGTTTATCGATCACTTGCAGATATTTGGGTGTTTATGCTATGCAACTGTTATGGGACCTCGGGATAAGATAAGTCCTCGTGCCACTCCATGCATTTTTATGGGGTATCCCACTTTGCAGAAAGGATTAAGAGTTATGAATATTTCTACTGGACATTTCTTTATGAGCATGGATGTCATTTTTCATGAAGATATATTTCCCTTTCGGGATACAGAATCTTCATAATCTTCATCTGAATCATCATTGGACCATTCCGCTTTCTTGAAAGAGGATGTTTCCAATTCCTATGTCTTTGTTCCTCCAATACCAGCTATATCCATTCAGAAGAACACACTATGTCTAATGCCTGCATCAACGGAGTCACCTTCTACAGAGACTCCCCAGTCACCCATGACTGACTCTTTACTATGTCCAAATACTCCATTGATGCCTTCATCGGAACGTACTCCAGTTCCCCCTGTCCCACCTCGACGTTTTGGGCGTATCATCAGATCACCCACTTGGACGCAGGACTATATTTGTTCAGCTTCTCGCTCTTTAGGTATTCACTATCATATATCTTCCTATGTTTCCTTCAATCGACTCTCCCCTACGTACATGTGTAGTATTAGCTGAATTCCATTGAACAGGAGCCATCCTCCTATCATATGGCATCCAAGATCCTTGTTGGCAACAAGCCATGTCAGCCGAACTAAATGCTCTCATTGCTAACCACACATGGGACATTGTTCCATTTCCTCCCCATTGGCTGCAAGTGGGTCTACAAAATCAAATTTAAGGCCGATGGATCAGTGGAATGTTATAAAGCTCGCTTAGTAGCCAAGGGCTTTACTCAGCACGAGGCTTTTGATTATCACGAAACATTCTCCCCTGTCGTAAAGGAGGTTACCATGCGCTCTTTCTTCTCTATCGCGACGATTCACAATTGGTCTTTCCATCAGATGGATGTCCAAAATGCGTTCCTTCACGGTGATCTCAACAAGGAAATTTATATAGATCTTCCATAGGGATTACACAAATAGGAGAAGTCTCGCGTATGTCATCTTCACAAATCCATGTATGGACTCAAACAGGCTTCTCGACAATGGTATGCTAAGTGCGCTGATGCCTTGACAAATACAGGATTCCTGCATTCCAAATATGATTATATACTTTTCACATCGACTTCAGGTACTTCATTAATCTATTTGCTGGGGAAATAATGAGCCTTGCGTTGCCAAATTCAAAGCATATTTGTATTCTACCTTTCACATCAAGGACTTAGGGCCCCATAAATATTTTTTTGGGATTGAAATCGCAAGTTCTGACAAAGGAATCAATCTCAACCAAATGGAAATTTACCATGGAAATTGTATCTGAATCCGATTTGTCAAGATGTAAGCTAGCTGTTATTTAGATAAAGCAGAGCATCAAGATGACAACTCATGAATATGATGAAGGAATTTCATCATCCATCGAGAATCTTTTACTCCAAGATCCATTAGGATATCAGAGACTTGTTGGAAAACTAATATATCTTATTATGACAAGACTTGACATATGTTATGTGTTGACACCTGATTTTTAATCATCTTTTCTCTTTTAAAATTAATAAAAAATAAATAAAAATTCATAAAATTAAAAAATCAACTTTGGGGACCTTGGCCAAGCCTAGAGAACTAATGTTGACCAAAAATAATTTTTCATATTTTCAGTATTTTTTCAATATTTTCATTTTCGAAAATTCATAAAAAAAATCAAGAAAAAAATGAGAAAATTGCAAAATCAACTTTGGAAGCCTTGGTCAAGCTTAGGCAACCATTTTTGAATAAAAAATAATTTTTTTTGTATTTTTTTAAGTATATTTTTTAGAAATTAGGAAAATATTTAATAAATAATAGCATTTGAGGCCATAAAAATACATAAAAATAGTCAATATTTTTAATCCCTTTTCATGTTGGCCATCGCAAATTTAAAAAATCCAATTCATGGTCGTGTATTCCTTCACGAGCATAATCTCGAATCGGGCCTAAAAAAATTCAATTTGAGTCAATTTATTTTCATTTTTCACTTTTAGAAGTTGTGACATTGTTCTCTAATATTCCAAATTTTCATCTTGGCCCAATTATACCCAGAATGACTCAATTTTACAAAAAGGTTTTTAATTAAATTTTGCATTATTTTCAATAGCAAGAAATGAGCTTAAATTCAACATGCGGTAGGTGTGTCGAAAATTGTGAGGAGATTTGGACTTAAAGAAATATTTTTTTAGGGACTAAATTGTAAATACTTAAAATCTCATGGACTAGAGTACAAATACATAACATTGAGGGATTATTTTGTAAATAAAAAAAAGAAGAGTTAGTGGAGGAATTAGAATAGAGAAGGGAAAATGGAGTAGAGAAGATGGAGAAGAGGAGATGAAGATAGAGAAAAATGGATGGAAAAAATAAGATAAGAATAGAAAATGGAAGATGGAGAAGAGAAGATGGGGAAGAATGGATGGAGAAAATAAGATAAGAATAGAGAAGCGAAGATGGATGAAGAAAAGTTAGTGGAGGATTAGAATGTGAGATAGAGATGGAGAAGGGAAGATGAAAATAAAGAAGAGTTAGTGGAGAAATTAGAATGGGAGTGTCACGACTCTCCCGAGATTTTTCGGGTCCCGAGGGGGTTAATGGATTGCTAGGCCCATTTGGTGTCTGGGCTTAACTCGAACCCTCCCAGGCTCATACCAAATCGCATCAGGAAATTTAGAATCGAGATTGACCTTAGTGTGGTCGGGTGACATGTGCATCGGTGTACGTGCATTTGGAGTTGCCATCAATCATTTTTTGGAGGGTATGATTGGAAACCCAATCGAACGGTTGGGAGAGATCGTTCGATTCTACGAAAACCAGAGATCTAGATTCGAGGACTTAGTTACGTCGATATTGGTATCGGTGCCCTTTCAGTACCTAAGTTAAATGATTTTCTAACCTAAAGATTTCATGCAGGCGAGATTGGGTAAGATAGGTTTTAAAAATCTAGTGGGTTCAAGCAAATGGGAGTAACTGTCCTGTCAATCACAATCATAGAAGTAAATACGCAATCAGAGAATTGAATCGAAAGGAAATCACATCAGGTCAATCATAAGCCACGGGAAGTTCTAGGTGCCTACAAACTACCCCAATTAAGTTCAAGGGTGATTTGGAATGGTTTGCGTCAAATGGACCAAAGGGGCAAAATGGTCATTTAGAAAAGCATAGGAGTTCAGAATAGGTCAAACTAGTTGAATGTGGTTTTTCCCTAATCTTCGTAATTTTTGGGAATTTCTCTAATTTCTCTGAATTTTTTAGAATTTTTCTAGATTTTTTTATAATTTTCTGGAATTTTTAGGCTTTTTCTAAGATTTTCTAAGAATTTTCCTACTTTTTTGGATTTTTTTTCTATATTTTCTAGGATTTTTATTTTTATTTTCTATATTTTTATTATTTTTCCAAACACTTTTTATATGTTCTAACAATTTTTCCAATTTTTTTAAGGTTTCTACGGATTTTTATGATTTTTTATTGATTTTTATTTACTTATTTTACTTTTTATTTACTTTCATATAATTCCCGAATTTTCTAAATTTTTAGAAAATTTTCAGAATTATTTATATATTTATTTACTATTTTTATACACTTTTTATTCTATTTTATTTATTTACTTATTTATTTATTATCTTTTATTATTTTTCTTATTATTTTCTAATTTTTCTAACCAGGTCGGGTTGACCCGACCCATCTGAAAACCCGATCCGAAGGCCCAAACTTAAACCCTAAGCCCGACTCTAAAACTACACCATTTCTATCTTCTTCTTTTTTTTATTATATATATTTATTGTTTTACTAATTCTTCCATATTAATTTTTATTTATTTTCTAAATTTTTCTTATATGGACTGGGTTGTATCGACCTGGCCCACTAGGCTAACCAACCCAAGGCCCACTAGACCTAACGCCTGAAACGACGTAGTTTTAGGATTTTTTTTTAATTTTTTCGAAATTTTATTATTTTTATCTTATTTTCCTAATTTTCGGTCTAAGTCTAATCTTATGGCCTAAGATTCGCCACGTGCCTTACTCCTGACCGTCCGATCTAAATCTTTTAAAATTCGAACTTATTGTAATAGCCGAGCTGACGTGGCATTTGACGTGGCATACCACGTCAGCGACGACCAAGTCAACTAGCCCCCCCTTTCCCTGTTTCGCCGTAGAAGACGACCGGCGCCGGCGTTTCATCGTTGGCGCCTTGTCGGAGAATCATCCCGACGTCCGTACTGGGTTAAATTTCACGATTTTTGCACTAACGAACCTCCTAATCACTACGGAAATGACACATTGTACATCCGAAGCTATTTAACACCATGTTTGCGTTTGTTCATTTCCGGCCGGAGATAAATTCCGACGAGGATCCGTCGTAGCTATATCTATACTAAACAACTCGTGAAAATCATCAAGTGACATCCTGGGAATGTGGGAAAACTTACCTGATGTCCAGTTAGGCTTGATTTAGCGTGAAACGAGCTCGCAGGCTCGACGCAGGCCGAGGGTATTTTGGAGGCGGCTCGAGAGTTTTATGCGAGGAAAGTAGAAACGAAATCAGCGCGACCGCAGGAAAGTTTGAAGCTAAGATTTGCAGAAAATAATAGAGAAACACATGATTTGCCATGGGAGCTCAGACTACCAGGCGTCAATGGCAACTACCTTGTTTCGTGATGAATCTGCGTATGGAACGGCTCCTCCTGCTCCTTAGTCTTCCAGAAAACTTGCGGTAGCAGCAATGGAGCTTGATTTTGCTCCTTTCGTCCTTAATTGCTCCTCAATTCTCTCGGTCAAGACCCGTTTAAAAATCTCTTAAAACAGAGCACCTCTTCCTTCTTTATACTCGCAAATCTCCCCTCAACCAACTCCTATCAATGGAATCCCCTAAATCTCTCCTCTGATCTTCGCCAAACCAACGATCGAATCTGCCCAAATTTTCTGATTTCCGTTCGAGAATCGCGCGGATTCAAATCCCCCACCCTCTCTGTGCAAACTCGAAATTGGGGAAGACGATGACTATTTGGGTCGGGTCGGGTCGAATCTCATCCGGCCCGACTGACCCAAATCGCTTATTTTCTTCAAATTGACCCAAAAGTTTTACTTTTTTTTTTTCAAAATTGACACTAGAATTAGGCTCAAGGGCATCAGATCTATTCGAAAATGGCATTTTTTCCAGAAATTATTCAATATTTACACAAAAACCCCAAAATTTCAATTTGACCCGAGGACCCATTTTCCAAAATTCAAAGTGTTAGGGTCCTTTTTTGCAAAAAATTGTTGCCACCATTGGATTTAGAAGGTCAAAATCTAGGGGGTGACATCGCCCTATTTTCAATTTAGTCCCCAGAAAATTTTTAATTTCATTTTTAGTAATTTGAGGGACTAATTTGAAAAATTAAAAATTGCATTTTGGTCCTTATTAGCGAAATTGGACAATTCCGAGGGCTTTTGGACTTGATTTTAATTTTTAAAAATAGAGGAGGATGACACGACTCTAAAAATGCAAAAATTGAAAATTAAAAAGCTAAAATGGAATTTCTAGAATTATTTAAATAATCTGAAAATTAAAATTAACAAGGAAACTCTAGATTCCAGACTTTATTTTTCAAAATTTATTCATTAAAAATGAAGATAAAATTAAATAAAAAATATTAACTATGTTTTTGGTAATTTTATGGCTTCAAATGCTATTTTTTATTAATTTGTTATTAGTTTCCTAATTTCTGAAAATATTAAAAAATGAAAAAAATAAGGAAAATTATTTTTTGTTCAAAATTGGTTCCCTAGGCTAGGCTGAGGTCCCCAAAGTCGATTTTTCAATTTTCTCACTTTTTATTGATTTGTTTTATGAATATTTGAAAATAAAATGCAGAAAAATATGAAAAATAAGGAAAATTATTTTTTATTCAAAATTGGTTTCTCAGGCCAAACCAAGGTCCCCAAAGTTGATTTTTCAATTTTATGAATTTTTATGAGTTTTCTAAAAAAATTTGAAAATAAAATTGGTCAAAAAATCAAATGTCAACAGGGAGATAGAGTTAGTGGAAAAATTAGAATGGGAGATAAATGCGTGAGTTATACAAGGAGGAAGAAGTGAGCTTGAGAGAAGAATTTTTTTTTAGAGAAAATTTTGGATGTTTGAGAGGATTTTTGGAGATTGAAGAAAAATTTGAGAGAAAGAAAATACCAAAAGAGAGAGAAAATTTTCAAGATGATGGGAGTTTAAAGCTAGGGGTTATCATCACAAATTCCTTCATCGATCAACACAAATCAAGAATTCATCCTCGTCAACGAGCAAGAAAATTCAAGCTAAGTGTTTTTATTTATTCATTTATTTGTGGTTTTAATCGCAAATTAGCACAAATTATATACACATTCTCCATCTCCCTTTTTCACATATTTTATGGAAAATAAAAAAAAGGACAACTCCGTATCAATAATAAATTCCATGGAGGTGCAAAATGGGCTTAAACAAATTCCAAGATGCTCATCAAATTTGCAGCCGACCCGTTAACAGATTTTAGTTCAAATTGTTGAAACAATTTGTTGTATTTTATTTTAAAGAACTAAAACCCTAGAATGGAGAGGCAAAGCGTATCCACTGGAGGTCGTTTATTTTCTGCAATTTAAATTCCTACATCATCAAACCCCAAAGGGAAGAGCCAAGCCAATGCTAAGCCGCCTATTGGAGGTTTTCACTTACCGTTATTTAAATTCCCGCAATTTAATTCATGCACTATTAAACCCCAAAGGGGAGAGCCAAGCCAAGGCTAGGCCATCCATTGGAGGTCTTTATTTACTATCATTTACTTCCTGCCGTTTAATTTTTAAATCACCAGACCCCAAAGTGAGTAGACTGTAACACTGCACAGAAGTCGTTAACACACTCCTTCTTTCGGCTTTAGGAAATTTTTAACACTTTGAAAATAAAAAAATGCAATCCATGCATCTTATCTAAAAAGTGAAAATACAAAAAGAGAATACCTCACTAGAGTCTTAGGAATAAACCAAGCTTGAGTTGCCAAATTAGGATATCAATGAAATTAAGGTACCGAAAGGGCATTAGTTTTAATTAACTAGTATAACTAAGTCCTCGAACTCATAATCTCTAGTTCGTAGAAGTAATTTAGTCCTCCCGCTAATTTACATAGGTATCTAATCAACCTACCAAAAAATGATTAATGGCGACTCCAAATCTAAAATTCATTTAAATAAAAAACCAAAGTTGCGATTCGGTAGGGCTTGGGAGGGTCCGCGTTAGGTTAGTTAATTTAATTAACCTGATAATCCGTTAACCCAATCGAAAATATTTTTTTAGGGTCGCGACATTATGCAGTTAAGATACTTAGCTAATTCATGCACAGTCCAAAGCAATCCCATATGAATGTAGCACTTAAAGCAGTACGGTACTTGAAGGGATGCCTAGGACTTGGGATTTTTTTTTTTTATCTCGTGATTGCAATGTGAAGATGACTGCTTATTGTGACACAGATTCTGCCACCTGTCCCATGACCAGACGATCTATCACTGATTTTTGCATAAAATTAGGAAGATTGTAATTTCATGGAAAACAAAGAAACAGTCGACCGTGTCCTTGTCTTCAGCAAAAGCAAAGTATCATGAAATAGTGAAAACCGTCTGTGAAATAATATTGATACAAGGACTACTCTTTGATCTTGGAATGCAAATTGACGAGCCAACTGAACTATTTTGCGACAATGATGTTGCACTCAAGTTAGTTGCGAATCCAGTTTTCCACGAAAGGACAAAGCACATCGAAGTCAATTGTCATTTCACTCGAGAAAAAATTCAAGAAGGAATTATTGTGACTAAGGAAATTGGAACTACACAACAGCCTGCAGACATATTCATCAAACCTTTATGTCAAAGACAACACACATGTCTTCTAAGCAAGCTTGGCGTCCTCGACATCTATAGGCCGCCAACTTGAGAGGGAGGGTTGGAAATATTGAAGATTATATCTCGAAGATTACAACTAGAGATTATAAGTAGATTGATTTGATTGATTACAATTATTTGGGAAGTTACAAATTCTATATTCCTCTTTCTATTTATTCTTTCTTCCTAGGATTATAAATAGACAAGTGTACATCTCTTGATCAATACAACATACAATACGGTTTTTCCTTATTCTTCATTTCTTGTCAGAATGGGTTGGGTTAATTTTCGGTCGAATTGAATATGGTCTGATTTATATTGACCTATTTTCATATAGTACAAATCTGACGACTCTTATCCATCCCAACCTATATTACTAAAATACTTTCATGTTTAATACAATTTAGGAAAATTTTTGAATTATTAAAAAATTATATTACTAAAACATTGTAGACTATTTTTATATTATAAAAATAAATTAAAAAATAAAAAATTATTATTTATTTTTTTTCCTTTTTTTTTTTCAATTTCCGGCGAGGGCGCCCATACAATGAATCTGCAAACAGATTCGAGAATTTCACTTTATGAGAGATTTTATACACCAGGTATGTTTCATCGTGCCATCTTTGGAATTCCTTGTCTTCACTCCTGCTCGTTTACACCTCTCTTTGCCCACACGCAACTGGTTACTCTCTGCCAAGGTGGGGTTGCAAAAAGGTTCATTTGAGGGGCACATCATTGATGCACTACTACAATTGCTGTCGTTAGTCACGTAAACTTTGATGGAGATTAGGGGCAAGTATGGTCTAGTTTAGTCCGATTTCCTCAAGAACCGTGGATCGCACCGGTGGTATTAGTTCTCAATTTCAGAAACTTTGGACGAAACGGACCACCGGTTCAGTTGGATTCTCAAGCGATCCAATGGAACTGTTAAAAATGAAAATAAAAAGTAAAATAAAAAATAAGAGGCCTAAGTTTGACAAGGCAGTTCGGGGTTTTGGGGACACCACATGCACCAAAATGAAAAGTCATCTATGCATACCAACTGCCACCATAAAGCATGAAAATTGGCTCCCACACACACCAATATTGAAAAGTCATCTGAAATGGCTCCAAAAATGAGAAGTTTCTGCTAATGCTCCAAAATGAAAATCATCACCTTTTGGAATATTAGTTTTTTTTTTCTTTTCAAAAGTTTAGAGTGAAGTTATGTATTTAGAAAATAAAATTTTGTTGGTCCGGATGGGCTGTACATTGGTACGATTCCCCTTAGAATCGGGAAACGGACGACTTGGACATTGGTTCCACTTGAGAAACCAATGATCGGACCGGTGACCTCAAGACCGGACAAAACCTATCGACCCGAGTGGTCCATCTCGCTCACCCCTAGTGGAGATCCAGCAGAGAGCTCACGCTAAATGCAATGGATGTTAGCCAAAAGACCCGGAATGGTATGAAAAACCTGCATAGACCACAATGGTATTAAAAACATGCGCCAATTGGACCCCTGAAAGAAACCGAGTTTAAGTGCACTCGGAACGCTCCCGGACTTCTAAGAAGTCGAAATTGAGACGGACCGAAAGTCATCTGCGTGTCCGCGTAGTCGACACCGTGGGGGGTCTGCAAACACCGTGATCAAATGGTTCTCTCATTTTCGTGCTATGCCTTGGAACGGTAGGGGTCGGCTGGCCCTTGCCTGTGACGGGTGAGGGTCTGCCAATGACTCTCACCAAACCCGTCAAGACAAAGAAAAAGGAAAATACAAATAAAAAATAAAAAAAATCAGAAAATATTTTTATGACTCACTTAAATTGTTAGCTAACTTATTTATGACTTATTTAGAACTCATTTAAGACTCATTAAATTATTAAGTAACCCATTTATGATCCACTAAAGTTTGTTTAATAACTCATTTATGATCCGCACTCTGAAATATGGGTTAGATTATGGATTCTTGACCCATTTTGCCATCTCTAGCGTTTATGTAGGGTATCACTCAACGTTGAAAAAAAAAAAAATGAGTCGATGCACATTGATATCCATAATCCCCTAATTCCTAGTTTTGCCATCATTTTTTTTTTCTCCTATAGTCTCCTTTTATTCCTTTTGACACAAACATGAAGCGGTAATGCAATTACCTTCTTAATATAAACTCAATTCATGTAGAGTTTCATTCAAGCAATCTTTTTCCATGAATGATCAGTTGTGGATGCGAATAGATAAAAAGGTAGGTTCAACTTTAGAAATTGCAAGATACATATTAAGATCATTACCAAAAATGAAATTTTATGTGAGAGGATCACCAAAAAAGTCTTAAATTAATTGCATTTATATCAATTTAGTCCTAAATTTTTTTAATTATGCTAATTGAGATCTAAACCATTTTACGTTTTTCCAATTGAGTCTATCTGGCTAATTTTTTTTCGGAAATTGCTAACGTGAATGTTGACGGTTCTATGTGGCGCGACCGATATGATGTGAATATCTTTAATGGTATTTTATTTTATTGAATAATTTTTTCACTTCTTTTTTATTTCCTAGACTTAGGCAAACGAGGGCTAGGACGCCTCCTCAGTGTCGATGAGGGCGTCCCAACCCTAAGTCCAAGGGGAAAAAAAGTTGAGAAAAGCAAAAAAAGAAAAAAAATTATAAATTTTTAAAAATTATTAAAATATAACTGAAAATATCAACGTCAGTGCCGGCCCTGTCACGCAAGATGACCAACGTCCACGTTAGCGATTTTTGGCTAAAATTAGCCGGATGAATTTGATTGATAAAACGTGAAAATTTTTAAGACACAATCGATACAATCGAAAGGTTTATGATTGAATTGACACAAGCGTAACAGATTTAAGTATTTTTCTTTTTTGGGAATTCTCCTAACCTTACGGCGAATGCCTAGAGCCTAATAAGAACCCTAACTAAAATTTGCCTCTGTCTCTTTCACATTCCCTGTGATCTCCACACCTCTCCTTTTTCTATATCTGAATCATAGCGTAAGTCCGAAAAAGCATGAGAACGACGAACACCGTTCGGCTCTCGTCCTTTGCCTAGTGAAGTGCCTGAAGTTGCAAGCTTTGGCCCCATTCTCTCGTTGCTTCAAACCGGCAGTCCCCATCATAAGCTATCAGAAGTCTTAAGTGAAGATTGCCGTCGTTTTCCTGTCGGTTGGAACAACCGACGCAATGATCAGACACTTGCGAGGGCTTGCAAGGGAAGTTAAAAAAGCGTTTATCTAATCGGGCCATTATTGGATCTCAACCGCAGCTCCTCCTTTTTTTTTTTTTAATCAATGTAATTTCATGGTTACTAACTTAGTACTTAAAGTTCGTAATACCTCATATGTGATGTCATAATGCGAACCATGATCGTTAGATCGATTTGGGGTTTCACCTGAGAGTATCTAGATCAGGCTAGTCTCCATAATTACCTTGGGTTTGATCATCTATGTGACTTGGCCCTAAAGGGTGGTTCCTTCAAGAAGATTTTGCAAGTGTGTCTTAGTATTTTTTATAGATAATTTAGCCTAAAACGACTAAGGGTTATTATTATTCCAGCGACTGATTTGCTTCTCTCTCTAGTACATACATACATACATACATACATACATACATACATACATACATATATATAGAGAGAGAGAGACACGCACACAGGAAATAGTACCTAAGAGCTATCAATTACTAGGTGGATGACAGTTGTTTACATGAAATATTATTATCCTGTCATTGAGTTTTTGGTTAAAGAGAGATTAAGTGCGCATACGGTTAATGTGAAAACCGGCAAACCATGAAAAAGCAAGAAAACACAAGAATTAGTTCAAGAACGAGGAATAAGATGAAAAAGAAAAATGCACGAAATAAATTAAAATTGTAGCACGAAGGACGCGAGAGTAGATTGGGAAGAATTACCCAAAAAGTCTTAAATTTATTGCAATTGTGTTGATTCGGTCATAAACTTTTCTTTTTGCCAATTGAATCATAATTTTTTTGCATTTGTACTAATTCAATCTATTTGGCTAATTTTGGTTGGAAATCGTTAGCTATGTAGCTGGTGCTGACTTGGTACGACAGACGATGATGTGAAAAGTTTTAAATTATTTATTTATTTATTCTTTTTTATTTTTTTTTATCTCTCTTTTTTTTTTCTTTCCTTCCTTCCTTCTTCCTCTAGCCGATTGCGGAGGTCAACCTCACTGACCTCTAACGAAGCTTGCCCCTTTCAGCCACTAGCGAGATGCGACCTCCTTGTCGTTGGACAAGGTCATGCCTCACTATCGTTGGGCGAGAGGACCTCCTCATTGTTGGGTGAGGTCCACCTCGCTCGCCCATGGTGAGGGCAAGCCTCGCCTAACGATAGTGAGGTCGTGCTTTGCCAAGGGCACGTTGCCTCTAGTTGATTGTCAAGGTCTGGCGACCAGCTAAAGGAAGAAGGAAGGGAAGGAAAGGAAAAAGAGAGAGAAAGGGAACGAAAAGGAAAAAGAAAAAGAAAATAAAAATAAAAATAAAAATACATAAAAAAAATAAAAATAATTTTTTTAATATTATTAAAATTTGTCCATGCTAGCATCTACCGTACCATGTCAACGCTGAAAGCTATCTAGCTTACAAATTTTTTTCAGAACAACCCTGCTAGAATTGACATAAATACAAAATGTTTAGAATTCAATTGATAAAAAAAATATTTATAACTGAATTAACAGATTTAAGACTTTTCTAGTAATTCTCTCAAGTAGATCGTCACGCCATGATAGATATTATTAGTACAATCCTACGGGTTTAGACTAGACAAACTGACACAAAATGGTCTCTAAACTTTAACTCAATGTGCAATATGACCACCGGACTTTTAATTTAACTAATATATTCTCTAAATTTTAGCCCAATATATAATGTGGTCCCCGAACTTTCAACATATTCAATATAGTCGCCGAACTTTTAGAACATTTTCAACTTAGTCCCTGAACTATAAGAAAATATCAAATATCATCCCAAAATTGAGTTAATGGAAGGAGTACATTGAAGATTTGGTCAAAGTTCAAGAACTATTTATGTTATTATCTCTTCATATTATTACGTAGAGGGAAATTGTATGCGTATAGAATACCTTATAATGAAACTGTATGAAATAACACGGAAATAAATTTTTTGCACGTTACTTTTTTTTTTCCCCCTACCACATCAATCTGGAATTTGGTTTACAAAATTGTATTGCTTTGCGTATCTCAATCTTCACGCTGCCCTCACTTGGTAAGTCATGATTTATTTTTTCATTGAACGCAATAGAAAGCCATTGCTTTTCTAGCTTTTGCTGTGAAGGATGGTGGAAGTGTGGTGAGGCAAGGAGCGCAATGCCCAAAGACCCAAAGGTTCTTTGGAGCCCTCATTTACATTTTTGTTCTTTGACTTTATTGCTTTTTCGATTTTCTTACTTTGTTGGTTAGAAAGAGATTGCTTTTCAATTTTCCTTTTTTTTTTGTAACTTTCTTTTTCACCGCCGGTAGTTCCTAACTATGCTTGTTCTACCGCCCGTGTGTACGATGCCTATGCCTATTGAGCCAATGTTCTCTTTCCCGCTCGGCCAACTCAATCAACCGGTGCTGCTTCTAAGGGTCGCTATTGATTCTTAAACCAACAAATCAACCTCATCAATTAAAATTGAAAATCGGACCTGGGTAAAATTCATTAATTCATCTGGTGTACAATATATGATAATTTTTTTTTTTTGTTGAGAGTGCTTCGAAGTCTGAACTTTGAAGCGGATTAGTAATAATTTATATTTACAATTAAGGAAGTTTTATAGTTTGCTGTATATCAAGTGTTATCATATTACGGACGCTTATCATTTTGAAAACCGAATAGAAAAATAAATCTAAAAAGTCATGAATTTATTGCACTTTATCAATTCAGTCGTAAATCTTTTATTTTTATGTCAATTGAGTTATAAACTCTCTTTCACGATTTACTGATTGAGTTAATCTGGCTAATTTTAATAAGAAATCGCTAATGTGGATCCTAACCGTACTACATGGCATGACTGATACTTACGTGAATTTTTTTTTTTGTTTCCGTTGCAAAGATATTTTCGTTATGCCAATGTATATCAATGCATCGAATTTATTATATAGGGTTAATTGCAAAATCCATCCTTGACTTTGCTTTCCGTATCGAGTGTTCCCCTCCTCCTCATATTTCAAAACGTACATGTTTCATCTCTCTAAACTGGCATCCAAAATTTACACCGAAGCCCCTGTCTGACTCTCTTCCCTTGTCATTTCTCTCTTCTCATACACAACAACATAACATAGTAACATCAAGAGCCACCTGCACAGCGTCGAGCCACCGCTCCAGACCCTGATGCCGATGCCGATGCCATCACCATCGTCCTCGCCTCGTATCCGTATCCCTTTTTGTGGTGAGGCCGCTTGCAGTTTGCAAGGGGCCACGAGCTTGGCCTAAGCCCGCGGCTTGCGGTCAATGAGGCCATCTGAGGTCAGCCTTGAGCTCATGAGGGCCTTGGCTGGCCGTGAGCCTCTATGGCAGGCTGGCCAGCAGCGCAAGTTCTGTAGCGGAGCTCGAGGCAAGATGGCCATTAGGTTAGAATGCACGTGAAAGTGAGTTGCGCTAGAAAAACCCTGCATCTGAAAATCAGTATAGTGTAGAGTAGTTAATATATTCTAATTAGTCTCTAACTCATTGACTTAAGTTTTTAAATGAATGTTGATCCAAGTAGATAATGTTGGTGGTTAGACTTGAGTTTTTTATTGGTGATCTTCTTGAACGAAAATATGGGGTTTTTGCATTCTTATCTAAATAATTGAGCTTCTTGTTTTGGTGCTTTCTTAATAGATGGAGGAGGAGATTGGCAAAAAGAAAGAAAGAAAGAAAGAAAAAGAGATTAATATCATGAAAAATTTCTAATTGATATACGTATGAAAAATTTACTCGAATTAATTTTTTGATCATCGAAAATCCTAAATTGGCATACCTAATACAAATTTACACTATGTTAGCTTCCATTAAATTCTACTATCAAATTGTTGAGTTATATGATATGTGACAGTTAATGGATGTATCAGTTTGAAATTTTTACCCTTTATTTGTCACATGCTTACCGATTTTGAATTTTCTCGTTGCGTTAACTTAATTTAACGGAAATCAATAGAGGATAAATTTGTCATAAATGCACCCGCTTGTGACTTTTGGTGGTCAAAAAGTTCGTTTAAGATAAATTTATTAAAGATGCACCACTTTAGGATTTTTACTTTTTATTTGTCGCATGTGTACCGATTTTAGATTTTTCGCGGTATTGATCTTACTTAATAGAAATCAATAGAGGATAAAATTCTTATAAATGTACAAATTTGGGATTTTTGGTAATACTTTCATTTCGATGGATGATAAAACGCCACTACTTTCATTTCAAGACATCGTTCAAAGCAGATCCGTTGCTTCCACGATTTCACTAGATTTACTTCACTATTATGTTCTTTAATAAAATCGCCCTTGATTTAGAGGCTATGTTGAAGCAACGAAAGAGGGCCGATACAGAGTTTGGCACAGCTATTCCAGTGACGATTACAGGCATGAAAAGAAGTACTTCAGCTTTTATTTAGTGTCGGACGAGCGCTTCACCAATGCAATATTCTACATCTCAAAAAGCTTTCTTCATCAAAATTTAAATTACGTACTCAGTTACGATAACGTCCGGAGAATTCTGAATGCTGCCCTCGTTCAAAAGTAGGAATTTGATTATACTGAAGAGATGGAGACGATGATTGATTTTAGAAGCATCTAAAGGGACCAGCATAGGCTCCTCCATCCACCCATTTCATATGACCCTCATCATGAGAGTCACAGTGTGTTTGAACCAAGCTTCAGTAATCATGGGAGGCCTCCCCTTGCCAACATAAATAAGCAAAGCTCCCCCAACTAGAAAAACCCTGAATTCTTCTTTTGTCCAAAACTGAAAAAAAGAACTTTTTTTTCTGCCAACTTTTTTTTTTTTTTGTTAACTAGACAAATGTCTTTGTAGTCTCATGGAGTCATGGGTGGCGCTTCCAACCAACTAGAAGATAGAGAAGGAGCTAAAGGCAAAAACCCTCCCACTCGGTACCAACTCAAGCTTTGCCTCCCTCTGCCAAGACCCAAACCGTTCCATACCTCCAGCTCTCCTTCTCCTCTCAGCCTCTGGGTCTCAAGGTTTCTCCGGAAACTGCATTTCTGGGCTCGTTTCTCGACCCGCTCTGGGAGGCTTTGCTACAATGGCATGATAGCGAACAACTCAGTATTCTGTGCTTCACCGGGTCGTGTTGCAGGAGGAGGAGAAGAAGAAGAGGGTCCTGAAATGGAGGGCTTGGGTGTCAAGAGCGAAGGCACCGAGGGAAGGAGAGGTGGGTTTTGCGAGAACGGTGGTGAAGTTAGGATTTTTGCGGATTTGATCGTGGAAGAGAGGCGTGAGAGCAGTTCAAGCTCTGCCCTTTTGACTTCGGAAGTGACGGGGGATGAAGAACAAAGTCATAGCAGCTCCGAGGTGTCGTATTCGCCGCCTCCTGTATTGCATTGGTCGGCGGACAAAGCTCCGGCGTCGGACTGTGCCAGTGAGAATGGTGCTGCGGAAGATGCAGAGAGATTCCACTCCAGCGATGAGAAGATGGGGAAACACGGCTCTGCAGTTTCAGGTTTGAACCAAGACAAAGCCAAAACTGAAATGAATTTAATTAAATTATAAGTTGGTTTTAATGGTATTTCTGATTACTGTTTGGTTAACGGGGCATGTAGAGGTTGAGATGATGAAGGAAAGATTCTCAAAATTGCTTCTTGGAGAGGACATGTCAGGTTCCGGAAATGGGGTCTGTACAGCGTTGGCCATATCAAACGCCATTACTAATCTTTGTGGTATGTTGCCTATTGGAACTAGTTATTGACTTCTTCTTCATTGCTGTGGCGTATTGGCCTAAAAATTGAATTTGATTGGTCCAGCTTGTTGTGGAAAGTGGTTTTTCCACCCGCATTGTTGATTAGACTACATAAGGTCGTTTGAAAGAAATAACGGTGAAACTAGTTTTCGTAGATGCATCTCTCAGTGTGTTCTCCAATCCATGGTGTGATTGTAAGCGCATTACGAGAGAATTCTTTCGAGGGTGCTATATCTGATGATTGATCTTTTTTTTTTTTTCCAACTTCATTCGTGAAGCCACCCTGTTTGGGCAACTTTGGAGGTTAGAACCTGTTCCTCTGGAAAAGAAAGCAATGTGGCGTAGAGAGATGGAATGGCTTCTTTGTGTTAGCGATCACATTGTCGAGTTCACTCCGACGTGGCAGACATTCCCGGATGGAAGCAAGCTTGAAGTAAGGCCATTTGCTTGTTAAGTTGCACCAACGAAATTGCATCCTTTAACAAATAAATGCTTGTTTCTTGCCATCCCGTTTCTCTGGAGAGTTCTAAGTCTTGATTAGCGGTAGAATTCTCCACTCTGTTACGATGGGGATGATTTTTTTGGCTTTATTAGCTGCTTCGATGTTCCATAGGCACAAGAATCACTGTAGCTGTTAATTAGATTTGCACTTAGATCTCCATACTGCTTTTTGGTGGATTATAAAGAAATTGGTCAAATTGAGGGACCAATTGGATTTGAGGTTCCTCAAAAAGTTGTTTCTCCAATTCTCTGTCTCTGTGTTTCAGGTCATGACATGCAGACCAAGGTCCGATCTTTATGTGAATCTCCCGGCCCTCCGAAAGCTAGACAATATGCTTCTTGTAAGTTTCTTCCATGTGGTTAAGCGGTCTGTGTTTTTAGTCAGGGGAAAGGAAAACTGAGGATTATGACTTGTCTTTATCAGGAAATATTGGACAGCTTTGAGGATGCGGAGTTTTGGTACGTGGATCAAGGAATTTTAGCACTGGAGGCTGATGGATCGGCCTCTTTCCGACAGGCCCTCCAGCGCCAAGAAGAAAAATGGTGGCTTCCCGTACCTCGAGTCCATCCCGGAGGTCTCAGTGAAGATTCTCGAAAGCATTTACAACACAAACGTGATTGCACCAACCAGATATTAAAAGCTGCCATGGCAATCAATAGCATTGCCTTAGCTGATATGGAAGTCCCTGATTCATACTTGGAAACTCTTCCTAAGGTATGAAGCGCATATAACAATCATGTGTATATGTGGCATATAAATGCGACTTATTTAGTCTCTGAGAGTTCTTCTTCAACTGATTACAGAATGGACGAGCCTCCTTAGGTGATATTATTTATCGCTACATTACCTCGGATCAGTTTTCTCCTGAATGTCTGCTAGATTGCCTTGACCTTACATCTGAACATCAAGCTATAGCAATTGCGAACCGTGTCGAGGCCTCAATATATGTTTGGCGAAGAAGAACTAATTCAAAACCCGTCAATAGCACCAGCAAATCAAATTCGAAGTCATCGTGGGGATTGGTAAAGGAGCTTATGGTCGATGCAGACAAGAGAGAATTTCTGGCGGACAGAGCAGAAAGCCTTCTGCTTTGCTTGAGGCAATGGTTCCCTGGCTTGCCTCAGACCACCTTGGACATGAGTAAGATCCAATACAACAAGGTAATATATCTAGGACTCTGTCATTCTTTTGTTGTGGACGAATTTCGGTTTTATCAATTTGTGAAAAAATCATAAGGAAACCCTGACAACATAGATCCAAGTAATCTTTTTGCTGGGATTTTTTATATGTGATGAGGTGACGAATTAAGAAATAGTAAATAACCCTGCTCTGGAAAATATCCAGAGTGTTCTAGGTTTAGTTTCCACATAGATATATTAGTAGAGTGATCCACTTTGCATTGCCAACTGTAGGATGTGGGAAAATCCATTCTGGAGAGCTATTCAAGAGTACTAGAAAGCTTGGCGTTCAACATTGTGGCTCGTATTGATGATTTACTCTATGTAGACGACTTGACAAAGCACTCGGACAGTGTCCCTTCAATCTCCAAGGTAAGTTTGATCGCACACAAGAGCATTCCTATCCCATACACAGTGCCCCTCTCTGGCACTCCGTATAAAACGGCTTTCTCCACACCAAGTTTCTCTCCGGCACGTCTCTTCAGCCCCATGAGGGGCGAGAGATCTCCTTTCATTGCCAGCGGGAAGCTTCAGCAACGCGGGTTAGGCGTAAGAAAGGCTTTGACAGATTTTATTGCGGACGAATCAAAAGGAAAGGACTTTGGCAAGTCCAATGAGGAGGCGTATGCGTTGTCGAATGTCAGCATCGAAGCATCTGCATCTCCAAGTGGCGTAATCTCCGATTATGACAAAGGTAATCTCAGCACGAGGGAATATTTACATGCCAAATAAAGAGCTTCTTGATTTGATTTGCCAATGTCAGTGCTCTGAACTATTCTCTGCTGTACTTGATGTATACATATACGGGTCCTAGGTTTGTTTAGATCATGCTGTTAATTGTAGTGACATCTTTTGTATGGGCTGAGGCCTGGCTGCTCATGCTACTTGTATCCTCGAAGGCATCCAGGGATTGTAATTGCAAATCTTTGTCCGCGACATCAATTCCCTTGAGATTGAGCTTGCATTCGACGCAACGTATATAGAACTGCAGATCCTCCTCTTCAGGGACTCCCATCTGAAATTTGTAGCCTTACGGGTAGATGAGTTGTGAACGAGGGCGCAAGTAACATTCTCACTATGCTTCTAAAGAGGTCGCGCGCATCTGGATGCGAGGCCATCTTTGCAGTCTGAAACATGCGCGAACAGAAGGTTTGAGTACAGATAGGATGAAATCATCAGATGATCTTGGAATTGCTGTGTCTTAAGATAAGGCATATCCTGGTGCTGCATCGTTCTGCGTACTAGACAAAGACAATGTTTAAGCAATTAAAACTTTGTGGGAGTTCGTAAAAGACATCGACGTTGATTTTGTTGCTGCTCCGGCACCGACATGACGCAAGGCGCCGGAGGTTTAGCAGAGGTTGCAGAAGCGCACAATAGACAGAGAGTAGTCATGACTAGTGAATGCATAGAAAAACTGAGGCGTCCATCGGAGTTCATTCCAGCAAAATCGGTGCCTCTCAGCCGTTGATCTTGTCTTGATGGGTCTTCTATGACGTACTTATGATGCTTTAATGAACTCAGGGTGCTCAATATTGACTCCTTCTCGGGCCCAGCAACTGGGTCGGTTTAGATTGCTTAGCCTTTGGCCGGAATAATTATTTTAGAATTTAATGTAAATTTTTAGGACCAAATTAATCAAATTAAAAAAATTTAAGACCGAAAACATCCGTAAAATAAATCTAGGGTTGATTGGGTAATTGCTCCTCCGACATTGTCCCGTTCGAATGCAAAACATGGTCAATTATCTTAACCTAATAAGCAACAACACTCTTCGAAAGCTTTATCTCGTGTCCGATACTCTCTGACATGCGATCGATGTATAGTTAGCGCTCCAAGATACAATAGCGACATAGCAATCTGACATGCTATTTCGACATATACGAAGTCAATTTTAAGCATTTTCAATAGATTAAGTATCAAATGTAAATTTATCAAAAATATATACTTAAGTCATGTACCTAACAATTCCAAAATTAATATACTTAGTAAAAAAAAAATCTCTGTGAATTTGTAACAAAAAAACTCATTGTTGATATATTTTTATATATACACGATAAATACATATATTCAATATATAACGTGTATCAATATGTCGGATTCTCTATTTTTTTTTTTATATAATTGATATGTCGACGAGTCGTATCGTACCATATCTGAATCGGTGCTACTTAGATCATATAACTAATCTTTCCTTCTAGAACACGTTCGTTTCTCTCTCTGCAAACATACGATGTAACCAAGAAGTGCCATTCCCCTCTTTCCCAATTGACTTATAATCCCCCGATTTCTCCTTTCCACGCGCATACAATTCGTGCCACACATCGAACGTCCCCATCGAAGATTGAAGCTTTCTTTAGGAATTTGTCATGGTTCGCCCACGAACCGCACACGCACGCACCTGCAGCTCCAATATTCTAATTAGCCTTTTGAATTTATCTCCTCCTCTACGAGAAAAGTTTGAACGAGGGGTCAAAATCCAAATCAGGACAAAAGCCAAGGGGTCCCAACCCGTTCTAGAAGGCGATGGCGGCCAATCCCAATCATCCATATGCTGCAGACCAAAAGGTTGACCGCTAGACTCAACTTGCCCGAAAATTGAGAAAGATGTATACTAACCAAAATAATAATAATAATAATAATAATTTGGGTTATGCTTTGTAATTTAATGTGAAGATTGCCATCTTATGCTTAGCTTTATCTGTGATGTGCGCTACATTCACGATGTCGGGAGCGAATAGAAAGTTGGATTTGTATTCAATCTCACATGAATCGCCTCATTTATCAGAGAGGTCGAACTCTTGGATGGACCCTTGAATTTGGAGTATCTTGCTTTCACGCAGTTTGCGGGATTCAACGAGCAATCGATATTTCATGATCAAGGGCGGAGAACTAATCGTAGTAGCGGTCGTCCCATCATAATTTATTTTGTTTAATGCCTCGCAACCCTTCCTAAATCTGTTATACTAGGCAATCCAATATCCTTATACGCGAAGATAATAAGTTTGGTCGTTATGGTCAGATTATCGGCCTTAGGCAAAGAAACTTATGTAGACGTTTGTCCGTTCTATTTTAATTTTCAAGATATAAAGTATAAAAAAACGTATTTTATTGGTCTTCTTTGTACTATTTACATGCTTCTATTTTGAAAAATACATCTTTTGCTGATGTGACGGTTTAGTCATCGCTGGTCGTCCTACGCAATGCATCGTCACTTTAGATATTTTGGCAAACATTGGCCAAAGGGACATTATTGAAATTTCGTGTAAAAAATTTATGATTAATTGATAAAATTGAAAAGTCTGAGACTGAATCAAACCACAAAAATATATGATGTTCTTAGGCTCCGTTTGTTTCATGCAAAATGCGACTTTTCTAGAAAATGTTTTTTAGAAAGTCATTTTTTAGGAAAATGACGATATTTTTTAGTGTTTGACTGAAGCTTGAAAACAAGTTGAAAAATATCTTTCGCCGTTTGGTAAGGAAAATCAATTTCTTTCGCACATAATTTTTTATTTCTAAATATTTTTTTTACTTTCTCTTCATTGTTAATTGTTAATTTTTAAAATTTTTCTTTTCTTTTTTCTTTTCCCCTTCCTCCTCCTCGTCCTTCTTTCCTCCACCTGCCGCTCCTTTCCCCTTTCCTTAGCTCGGCCATCGGCCATGACGCAGGCCAGTGAGCTCAAGGCTCGGCCGGTCCTGGCAAGTCCCAAGCTCGGCCTTGCTTGAAGCCAACGAGCTCGAGCCTCGCCGGATCTGGCAAGGTGAGCCTTGCTTGAGGCCGTCGAGGAGGTCTCCAATTATTCCTTTCCATGGAGACCGCAGAAGTTCTCCTACCTCCTTCCAGGTTAGTTGTTATGGCAAGAAAGTGTCTCGAGAGGGGGAGGGGATCAAGGGGAGAGAGAGTGGTAGTGACGGAGAGAGAAATCGAGAGATTGAGAGAAGGTCAGGGTGGGAGGATTCGGTGCGAGGAAGATGATGAGAGTGCGTGAGAACAGAGAAAAAGAGAAATAACTTTTCTCGATTTTAAAAGGTTTTTTCTGTTGACCGAAAAAATATTTTTTGTTGACTACTCGTAGAATATTTTCGATGAAACAAACGGAAACTTAGCCTCTTCCCTTATATTCTTCATGTAATTTCATGGTCGTTTCCAGTTCTGTTTGGCTTACCACGGACTAGTAGTAAGGCAAAGAGCCTCAGTCCGCACCATTTGACTCGGCCAGGAGCACTCGACTCACTGCATCATCAAGTTAGCCCCTTGTTCCACCACGACGTCAACAAGGGAACTACCGTTTATCACGATGAAATTCTGCTGTCCCCAGTAAGGTTGCTGTCTAGTTCAACACTCGAATTCGACGTTTTTTGGGTACATTTTGCGAATTAAGATGCGATCGGCATAGCAGCCGATACTATAAGTGTCGCGCTACTTTGGAAATGTCCAATCTGTTTATATATGCGAGCAAGTGGGACTAGCTCTATGGTTCAAGGTTGTCAAGGATACGAGCGCAGAGGTCCGGTTACCCGAACGCCTCCCCAAAAGACCGTGCGATTCCCACTACTCACAGTCGGTAAGGCTTGAACAAACTGACTCCCAGTTCCTGGTAAGGCTTGAACCAGATGAATCCTGTCATGCCGGCCTCAGCGTCACAGACGTTTTCCGGCCTCTTGAACTCGCGTTTTCGAAATAACATCCCACCCCCACCAGGCCGCCGCAATCGACGATGAAGAAGCGATTCGAACAAGCGTATGTAAACGAAATTACCTACGAACTCTTGCGAGGGGATTCAGTTAACGAAACAGAGTCCCCATTCTGCATGTATTCACGATCAAAGTCGCGTCTTCGTATATATCTTGGAACATCTCTAGCTCAAAATTTGGGGGTTATATACATGTGGTCGTGTCCCAACTCTACAATACTATGCACCGAAGACAGAGAAAGAAAAAAGGAGGTACGCTCTTCAGCCTAGTTTCCACGGCAGGCATTGGAGCTTGGAGCAAGACCCTTCCCACGCAACTGTACACTCTCCGCCGCCGCCATCGCAGCACTTGCAAACCACTCCGAGGGTAGCCAGGATCTTCGAGTACCCTACGAAATCGAAGTAACAAACGGAATTCAATTAGAGGAGACGGACGGAAACCATTTCGAAGGGGGTCGAGATCCGAAAAGACGGTTCTTACCATGTTGCTGAGACGGGAAGCTCGGCAACGTCCTCGACTCGACGAGCTGCGCGACCTCGGACGCGGAGGCCGCCACGAGAAGCCACAGAAGGAGCAGGGATGGCTTGAACAAACCCATCTCTCTCGCTGCTTCTTCTTCTTCTTCTTCTTCTTCTTCTTCTTCTTGTCTCTGTTGGGATGGGGGTGGGCGTGTTTTATATCCCGGGAGGGCGTGTATCTTGTGAGAAGCCCCTTGGCCTTGGGTGACATACCCCATTTTTAAAATCAGATAACTCAAGAAATTGTTAAATACTATTGGAATAAAATAATTATTTGGTTTTCTAGAAGGAGGATTGGTTGTGGGGTGCCTTGTGCGGGCTTCTAGACCAAAATGATGGAGGCGGGCCACACGTTTTCACTTTCCTTGCGTTTACATGGAGGCTACGCTAGGAGTTGAGTGGAAGCTTCATGCCCTCCTGTCCATTTAAAAAGACAAATTTGCAGAGTAAGATAGCCGGGGTTCAGTGGTTGATTCCACCTTATCTTGACCTAAAAAGTCGCCTCCCAACTGTTTTCACGGCCAGTGAAATTTGGCAGATTGGTCGTGGAAATTGCTAATTTCACTTTCACTTTAGGGTTACGTTTTCAATCGTGTTAAGGGTTTGTGCCATGTCTCGGATGGGCCCAATTTGATCCCTGCTTTGAGAAGATGGAAAATCGAGTTTGGACTTGGAGGCGGCCTCATTCGGCTAATGCTAGTGATATTGTTGGTTGTCACCCTGGCTCGCTCAACCGAGTGCTATTTTGAAACGATATTGTTGACACCTGATTTTTAATAATCTTTTCTCTTTTAAAATTAATAAAAAAAATTCATAAAATTCATAAAATTAAAAAATCAACTTTGGCGATCTTGGCTAAGTCTAGGGAACCAATTTTAAACAAAAAATGATTTTTCATATTTCTTGTATTTTTTTATATATATTTTAGAAATTATGAAAATATTTAATAAATAATAGCATTTGAGGCTACAAAAATACTTAAAAATAGTCAATATTTTTATTTTAAATCCCTTTTCATGTTGGCCATCGTAAATTTAAAAAATCCAATTTGGAGTCGTGTATTCTTTCACAAACATAGACTCGAATCGGGCCTAAAAAATTTAATTTGAGTCAATTTATTTTCATTTTTTACTTTTAAGAGTTGTGACATTGTTTTCTAATATTTTAAATTTTCATCTTAGGCCAATTATACCCAGAATGAATTAATTTTGCAAAAGGGCTTTAATTAAATTTTATATTTGACATGTAGTGAATTTCGACTAAGTATAGGGGAGGAGTGTCGAAAATTGTGAGGAAATTTAGACTTAAATTGTTTTTTTTCAAGGACTGAATTGCAAATACTTAAAATCTGAGGGACTATAGTGTAAATACCTAACTCTTTAGGGATTATTTTGCAAATAACAAAGAAGAGTTAGTGGAGGAATTAGAATAGAGAAAGGAAGATGGAGAAGAGGAGATAAAGAAAAGAAGATGGAGAAGAATGGATGGAGAAAATAAGATAAAAATAGAGACGGGAAGATGGAAATGAAGAAGAGTTAGTGGAGAAATTAGAATTGGACATAAATATGGAGAAGGGAAGATAAAGATGAAGAAGAGTTAGTGGAGAGATTAGAATTGGACATAAATATGGAGAAGGGAAGATGAAAATAAAGAAGAGTTAGTGGAGAAATTAGAATGTGAGATAGATGAGTGGGTTATAAAAGGAGGAAGAAGTGAGCTTGAGAAAAAGATTTTTTAGAGAGAAAATTTTGGATGTTTGAGAGGGTTTTGAGAGATTGAAGAAAAATTTGAGAGAAAAAAAATACCAAAAAGAGAGAGAATTTTGAAGATGATAGGAGTTTAAAGCTAGGGGGTTATCATCACCAATTCCTTCATCGATCAATATAAATCAAGTGCTCATTCCCGTCGTTCGGCCGCAATTTTAATCCACAAGGTGATATGAGGTTCGAATTCAGCTATCAAATCAGTTAAATTAAGTAATGATCCTAGCCATTAAAATTTTCAAGAATTTTGTTATCCAAATAGATTAATTTAAATCTCGATTATGTCGCATTCGTACTATAATTTTCTACAATTTAATTCTTGCATCATCAAACCCTAGAATGGAAAGACCGATCCACCCACTGGTGGTCCTTTATTTTCTGCAATTTAATTTCCTATAATTTAATTTCTATACCATCAAACCCCATGATGGGTAGGCCGAGCCAAAGCCAAGTCCCCCGTTAGAGGTACTTTATTTAATGTAATTTAATTTTCTGTAATTTAATTTCAGTACCATCAAACCCCACAATGGGTAGGCCGAATCAAGGCCGAGTACCCCGTTGGAGATACTTTATTTAATGTAATTTAATTTCCTGCAATTTAATTTCAGTACCGTCAAACCCCACGATGGGTAGGCCAAGCCAAGACTGAGTCCCCCGTTAGAGGTTCTTTATTTAATGCAATTTAATATCCTGCAATTTAATTTTAGTACCGTCAAACCCTACGTTGGGTAGGCTGAACCAAGGCCGAGTCCCCCGTTGGAGGTCCTTTATTTAATTCAATTTAATTTCTTACAATCTAATTTTAGTACCATTAAACCCCACAATGGGTAGGCCAAATCAAGGTCGAGTCCCTCGTTGGAGGTCTTTTATTTAATGCAATTTAATTTCTTACAATTTAATTTCAGTATCATTAAACCTCACGATGGGTAGACCGAATCAAGGCCGAGTCCCTCATTGGAGGTCCTTTATTTAATGCAATTTAATTTCCTGCAGTGTAATTTCAGTACCATCAAATCCCACGATGGGTAGGCCGAGCCAAGGCCAAGTCCCCCGTTGGAGGTCCTTTATTTATTACAATTTAATTTTCTGCAATTTAATTGTTGTACCATTAAACCCCAGAATGAGTAGGCCGAGCTACCTGCTGGAGGTTGCAACACTGCATAGAAATCGTTAGTTCACGCCCTCTTGCAGCTTCATGGAATTTTAATGATTTGAAAATACCAAAAAATGTCATTCATATGCATTCCATTTAAAAAGTGAAAATACAAAAAAGAGGTCACCTCACTAGAATCTTAGGAATAAACCAAGCCTGAGTTGCCAAATTAGGATAATCATGAAATTAAGATACCAAAAAGGCATTAGTTTTAATTAACTAGTGTAACCAAGTCCCCGAACCCGGAATCTCTAGTTCGTAGAAGTAATTTAGTTCTCCCGCTAATTTACTTAAGTTTCTAATCAATCTACCAAAAATGATTAGTGGCGACTCCAAACTCTAAAATCATTTGAACAAAAAACCAAAGTTGCGATTCGGTAGGACTTGGGAGGGTCCGTATTAGGTTAATTAATTTAATCAACCTGATAATCAGTTAACCTGGAAATTTTTATAACAAAAGAAAAATTTTTAGGGTCGCGACAGATATATTGTTTTGATTTCACGGGAGATTTATCTGTTGATGTAATAGGTTGAACAGGAGAGGTGAGAGCAGGATACATATTTCAATTTTTGTTTCTTTTTGCCGACTAGGGTTGCTAGCTGTTGTGACCCGAAAATAATAAGTTTCAGGTGAACGGATTATCAAGTTAATTAGATTCACTAACCTAACACAGACCCTCCCAAGTCCTACCGAATCGCAACTTCGGTTTTTGTTTAAATGATTTTTTAATTTTGGAGTCGCTACTAATCGTTTTTGGTAGGTCGATTAGAAACCTAAATAAATTAGCGGGATAACTAATTTATTTCTGCGAACCAGAAAAAATGAGTTCGGGGACTTGATTACGCTAGATTATTCTAATGTCTTTTCGGTACCATTTTATTTCATGAAAACTCATTTGGAATGATTGGGAAGAAGTTTGGGTCAAACTGACCAAAAGAATAAAATGATCATTTTTCAAGGATTGGGAGGTGGAAACATCAAAAATAGGATTGGCTAGTCGAAATTTTTTTTATTTGGGTACGTATAAATTAACGACAACACAAAAAATACGAATGCGGTATGTGGATATGGAGACATGCGAGTACGACATGGCATAATCGAAATTTAAATCAATTCATTTGGACAAGGAAATTCTCAAAAATTTAATGGCTAGGATTGTTACCTGATTTGACAGATTTGATTGTCAAATTCGGACCTCGTGTCGCCTTATGGATCAAGATTGCGGCTCGAACGATGGTGATGAACTCGTGACTTGTGTTGATCGGTAGAGAAATCAGTGATGGTAACACCAAGATTTAAACTCTCACCATCTTCAAACATCTCTTTTAAAAAAGAGATTCTCTCTCTTTTTTTATTTTTTTCTTTCTCTCTAATTTTTTTTCAATCTCTCAAAACTCTCTCAAGCATCCAAAATTTTCTTTCTCACCCAAAGAATCCCCCTTCTAAACTCACTTCTTCCTCCTTTTATAGCCTATTTATTCATCTCCCATTCTAATTTTTCCACTAACTCTATCTCCCATTCTAATTTCTCCACTAACTCTTCTTCATCTCCATCTTCCCTTCTCTATTCTTATCTTATTTTCTCCATCCATTCTTCTTCATCTTCTCTTCTCCATCTTCCATTCTCTATTCTTATCTTATTTTCTCCATCCATTCTTCTCCATCTTCTCTTTCACATCTTCCTTTCTTTATTCTAATTACTCCACTAACTCTTCTTTTTGTTATTTGCAAGATAATCCTTCAAGAGTTAGGTATTTACACTATAGTCCCTAACTTTTAAGTATTTACAATTTAGTCCCTGAAAAGATATTTCTTTATGTCCAAATCTCCTCATAATTTTTGACACACCTATCCTACCACATGTTGAATTTAAGTTCATTTCTTGCTACTGAAAATAATGCAAAATTTAGTTAAAGCTCTTTTTGTAAAATTGAGTCATTCTGGGTATAATTGGGCTAAGATGAAAATTTGGAATATTATAAAACAATGTCACAACTCCTAAAAGTGAAAAATGAAAATAAATTGACTCAAATTGAATTTTTTAGGCCCAATTCGAGATTATGCTCGTGAAGGAATACACGACCCCGAATTGGATTTTTTAAATTTGTGATGGTCAACATGAAAAGGGATTTAAAAGAAAAATATTGACTATTTTTATGTATTTTTGTGGCCTCAAATGCTATTATTTATTACATATTTTTCTAATTTATAAAAAAATATATTTAAAAAAATACAAAAATATGAAAAATTATTTTTTACTCAAAAATGGTTGCCTAAGCTTGGCCAAGGCTTCCAAAGTTGATTTTTCAATTTTCTTATTTTTTCTTGATTTTGTTTTATGAATTTTTGAAAATAAAAATATCGAAAAATACTGAAAATATGAAAAATTATTTTTTGGTCAAAATTGGTTCTCTAGGCTTGGCTAAGATCCCCAAAGTTGATTTTTTAATTTTATGAATTTTTATGAATTTTGTATTAATTTTAAAAGAGAAAAGATGATTAAAAATCAGGTATCAACACTAGCCACAAAAGTCGGGGGCAAGGCCATCACGCCGGTGAGGTTGAGAAGGACTCATTTAGGGCCATCGCGGCCTCACCGGTCATGAGCAAGGGCACAAAGGTCCACGATATTTAGATGAGAGCCACATCACCAAGGTTAGGACTAAATCAGCCAAGTTGAAAGGTTTAGAACAGAATTGGCATAAGTGCATTAGGTTTAATATTTTGTTTGGTAATTTTCTTAAGTTTGGAAGATTATTACAAAATCGTGTGGAACCACTACAAACTATTAAGTTTAAGCAGAAAAATTGTCAAAAGAGTCATAAACATATTGCAATTGTGCCAATTCAATCTTAAATATTTTTTTTTGCTAATTCAATCCTAAACCTTTTGCATTATGCCAATTTAGTCCATTTGGCTGGCCAATATTAATGTGGCATTGTTGGTATTGACGTGGATAATTTTTTAATAACATATGAATATTTTTCATTTTAAAAATAATTTATATAGATTCTTTTATAATTTTTTTCTTGTCTTTCTTGGCCGGTTTAGGGCTAGCAGCCTCCTGTCGACCATCGTCCGAGAACCTATGAGCCCTCGTCCAGTGGTTGGTGATGGTTCGCACCCCTTGTTCAGATCTGGGTGAGGGTTACCCCTCGTTAGCGGTTGACAAGGGCTGTATGCCCTCTCCAATGGACGGCATAGGTCACTGGCCCTAACAAGAAAAGAAAAGAAAAAGATAGGAACAAAATTTACTAAAAAAATATTAAGATATTATTAATAATTGTCTATGTTAGCATCGATCGTCCAGATGGACTGGATTGACACAAATGCAAAGGATTTAAAACTGAATTAACAAAAAAAGATTTAGAGATAAATTGATACAGTTGCAAGAATTTTAGAACTTTTTTTTGTAATTTTCCCAAGTTTAAGCTATTACACAAAAGCTTAGTTAAAATTTCAAACCCTTTAACGTTTCATTTCATGCGTAAGTTGGACTTTGGCTCGTACTGGAGAGATGCTTAAGAGGATTTGGAATATTTGGATGCATATTATCCTGCATTAATACTCCGTTAAGTTTTATGGGAGCACTTCCAAACAGCTTAAACTTGGACATTCCTACTTTTTTCTTTTTTGAACAAGATTTCATGAGAACACTATCAATTGTTCTAAAAGTTTAACTTTTTTACTAACATCACAAGGATAGTTGACTAAGTGGTTTAGCACTTGGTTTGCAAGCTAAAAGTCACAACTTCCATTAGAATTATGTCTGGACTTTGAACTAGCTTAATCAAACCTCGATCCAAATGTGTGGGGAAGCTCGATTGGTCATGTTCAACTCTCGGATGTGGCTTAAAGGAAGTCCAAATTGGACATTGGGAAACATGCAACATGGATTTTCTAATATGAGTTAGAGTTGGCAAATTTAGGGCGCACATGATAACATTTATGGAAATGAATTTCTACTCCAAAAACTTCTAGACTAGCCTCCGCCTACTATTGCCCACTACCGACTGTCGCCGCCAATAGGCGACTAGGCTGCCACTGACCATGGCTCGTCGCCATTGCCCATCTCCAACCGCTTGAGTAAAAAATAAGTAATAATTGTTTATTTTTAAAAATTAAATATTACTTTTTACTAATAAAAATTATTTTTAAAAGAAATTTTAAAAATAAAAAATGAAGTCAAAATTTTTCGGCTACTAGCAATAATTTTTCTTAGAAGATTTTATACTAATAATATTTCAAAAGTAAAAATTTTCAATCATTACCAAATGAATTTCTTTAATTAGAAATCTACTTATGGAGTAGAAGTGGAAAAATTAATTTCTGACCAGAAGTTAATTTCCATAACAGAAGTGTTGCCATGTGCGCCCTTAGCTTCCTATTTAGAGTTGAAGTCGAGTCAGCAAGGGTTTGAATCCTCTTTCCCAAAATTTCTAAATTTATTTTATGATTAATAATTTAGTCATAAACTTTTTGATAATTTATTAATGTAATCTTTCCAGCCAATTTTAACAGGAAATTATTGGTGTAGATGTTAGCTGCTCTATGTAGCACAACTGGGGCTTAGGGTAAGCAAAACAATTGAGATCCACCTAAACCAGTTTGTACTCAATCAGCTAATTTTGGGTGGTAACCAACAGGTATTGATTTAGTTTCTGGTTCCGATTTTCTGGATCGGGCATGTATTGATTCAATTCATAATTTCAAGTGGGAACCATCCAACCAAACCAATCGGATCGGACCTATTTATATACTATGGATATATATTTTTAATTGAAGCTAAAACCTCATATTTTCAATCACCTAACCCAGGCGCAGCTCACTTCACCCAGACCCACGCATGCCGCACAAGCCAAAAAAAAGAAAAAAGAAAATTCCCAGCCTCACTCTACTCCCTCTCACTCTTAGTCTCAGTATCAATCTGCTCTTAATCTGCTCGACCTTTCGGCTCTTGATATGCTCGAACTCGAGTTGGAGTCGCACCAACTGAGCTCTCTAAGGCTAGTCTGTGGTTGCCTATGCCTCTTGCACCAGTCGAAAACTAAATACATCCGCGGTTATCTTTGTCTGTTGGCCAATTGAGCTCTCTCTTACCTCTCACCTTTGGCCCCTCTTGCAATCGCCGGCCTCACCATGAAATGGCGTACTATGATCTTCATTGGTGCCACCATCTTGGTGTAAATTATTCTACACTTGCTGATTGTTGAAAATCCAAACTTGCGAATTGTTCCCGCAGGACTTCAATTGTTGTTGGGGGCGTGGATTTGATCTCTCCTCAAACTAAGATTTTTGTTGGTGCTTTTTTTAAATAAATGTCGATGCTTGGTAGGATCGATTTCATAGATCCAATCGGGAACTAGATTGGACTAATGATTCGATTCTCAAGTAAATTCATAAAATGAGCTGGTGGTTCATGGTTCACATTTTACATAATTGATCTCTAGCGAGCGATTCTCGATTCTAGGGTAAGAAACACCTATCCTGGAACCGATCGTCCCTAATTGGCGTTGATATGGTAATATTTTTAAATATTTTTAATTTAATTTAATTTTTTATTTTTTATTTTTCAATTGTGGACCGGCTTCACAATTGCAAAAATTGTCTATATCAATACTAGCCATGCTACCTAGGATGCCTCCACGTCAATGATTTTTGGCTAAACTTGGCTGGAAAGATTACATTTGAAAATTGTGAAAATGTTTAGGACTAAATTGATCAAAATGAAAAGTTTATGCCTGAATTACTCATAGCACAATATGTTAAAAGGATTTTTTGCATGATTATCCCACTTTAACAGCCCTTTACTTATTGTAAACGTACGTGATTGGCCCCTTCCTTCGACTAATTGAACGATCCTCCCTTTCATTGTGTTGCTGCTGCCGTGGCCCAATCCACCACGTCTTCCTTAGCTCAGTGAATGAATACGGTCGAACTTCGAGTGCCAACAGCACAATATCCTTTTTGACAAGGCCAAAGATGAACTGGAGCTTATGTCACACGCCAAAAATGAACTGGAGCTTCAAGACAAAAGGGATTAACGGATCTGCAAGTCTCATGAAGGTAATAGTAATAATTTCATGATGGATATAACAATTCCCGGTGCACATTAAATAACTTTGAATTTTGAAATTTATTCTTTTCTTAAAATGCCTTCATAAAGTACCCAACTCTCAAGGCATAATTAATACTTCTTATTGAGTGCCTTACAACCATTTTTCCTTTAAAAAAAAAACGTCCATTGTAAATGAAATTCCTCGTGATTATGTTAGAATTAGGCACACAAACTCAATGAAAAAAAAAATGAAAAAAAGAAATCGAGACACAAGATTTGCGTTGATTGATCCCGTCAGAGCGGCCCCTAGACCTCGCTTGCTCACTTGGGGAGCGGAACCCCTGTGTATTTATGTAAATTAGGAATATGATCAGTATTCCAACAGTTTGCGAGATGATAAGGAGCACAAATTCATAATTAAGAACTCCTAAAATCATCGTCATCACCTGTCACACATTATAAAACTACTTGCTACAACGCTGACATCTACAACTACGCAATGGCGAAGAAATTGTGGAAACATAGAAAATTACTTGGTGAAGTGCAATCCTACCAAGTAATTATCTAGCAACATCAAGAGATTTCACATGGTAAATTGACTTTTCCTGGTGGTTGAACGCCCTCACCACACTGCACAACAAACATCTCCCTGCTTCCATCATCGTTTATTCTTGCTCGCTGACAAATTCTTTTTTGCTTTTAATTATGATCAAGTCATATGATATATTGCATGAATTAAAGGCAAGTTGAAATCTTAAATTTATCGAAGCATGTCATGTGTCGAGTTTCAAATCTAGGGAGCGATTGATTTGGTGCGGGAGACCAACAACCAGAAGACAAAGATGCACTCTTAAGCTTTTTGTCCCGATGAGATAGTCTGTATGCTCAAGGTTAAATTTGACTTGCTTGATTTGTTGGAGGCTAGCTTTATCACTTAGAGGAGGGTGAATAGGTAATTACAATGAACTTTAGAAATCAATGGGGAATTTAAATAAGTAAACTCAAAGTTTAATTCAGAGCCTAAACGAGAACAAGAACTGAGATGTTCTCAGAGTTAGTAACACGCACAATTCAACTATCAAATTAAAATGAGAACGAATTCAAGGGATAGAGAATTTGCATATAAAGCTTATAGTTGTTCGGCTTTGTTCAAGCCTATTCACTTCTTTATACTGACAGCCAATCGGCTGGATTTCACTAGTGAATAGCTTAGAAGTTATAACTCAGTGATGATTCTCAAATCAATAAACTTCCCGCCTATTCCTCACACACTTAAATGAAATTCTCTAAGTATTACAATATTTGGATCAAGAATATACGAAGAATGTGAAGCTCTTGAACTTTAGAATTTAAGATTCTGGACTCTCAGTACTCTCTTCAAACTTGAGCTCACTTTTATACTCTTTCACCTTTAAACTAGTCATTGTAAGGTCTCAAGGATCACTCTCCAAATTTTTCGTTTGGACAAGACTATATATAAAGGATTTTGTAGCCATTGAGAATATCAAAAGAAAGAATCTCTTATTTGATCAGATCATCTATATGTTGACATCTGATTTTCAATTAGTCTTTTAATACTGTTTTTCTTAAAAAAATTCATAGAAAATTCATAAAACTCATAAAATTGCAAAATTAACTTTGAAAACCTTGGCCAAGTCTAAGAAATCAATTTTGAATAAAAAATAATTTTCAGTAATATTTTCATTTTTAAATATTTTTCTAATTTAGGAAATATCCCAAAAATTAAAAAAAATAGCATTTGTGAAAAAAAATACGAAAAAATAGTCATTGGTATTTTTTTTTTATATTTCAATTGCATTTTGGCCACTTTAGAATTCAAAAATTCGATTGGGAGACTACCTTTTTTAGATTTTTGCTGTTGGGTCCCCAAAAGAACAAAAATAACAAATTGAGTCTTTTCTAGAATTTTTTTCTCTCTTTTTGGCCTAATTATGACATTTGATCCTCATACTTTCAATTAAATTTTGGTGCAACAAATTTTGCAAATTGAAGAGTTTTGAGTTAGGCCAAAAAAAAAAAAAGGGTTGATCAAGTCAACCAGTTGACCCAGTCAACCCAAAAGCCAAACCAGCAGCTCCTTCTTCGTGCGTCCAGTGAAGATCCAGAGAAAACAGAAAAAAGAACGCACAGACCCAAAAAAAAAAAAAAATGCACAGGAGTTTTCCCAATGCCTCGATGGGATTATTTCCCAACTAATTCGATCATCCATCAAGGACGTCCAAGAAGCTTCCTCAACGATAGCCAACTGGCTTAACCGAATGCGGATGCAAATGCACGAAAAATTCTGTCATGAGGCATCCCAAAAAAAAAAAAAACAGAATGAATCGGAATCGGTGGAGACAGTTTATGGACATAGATTTTGGGCTCCATAAGAGACACAGAACGAACCACAAACAAAAAGAGAAGAAAAAAAAAAAGGAGAGAGAAGGAGCGAAAAAAAAGAAGGGAACTTCGTTCAATTACAAGAGACATCGAACAGAACTAGAGGGAGAGCGGGAGAAGAAGGAGAGAGAACTCTCTGCAACTCCTCGAGCGGCCATTGACGGAGCTTCGACCCAAAGCTGCCAAGACTTCATCGTCGACATTCGGATTCTGCCAAGCCCTCAAATCCCATCCAGGAGCTTCGGGATACTCCAAGGAACATCCGCAGCTCGATCGTTCAAGCTTTGAACTCAAAACAAGGTAACTACCATTGGAGCTCTCAAGCTCGGGCTTCCATGGAAACTTCCTGAACCGAGCATGTTTCTTCGCGATTTTTGATCCAAAACATTCCTTGGCACTTGCTGATCCCAAATCTATTCATATTTTGTGATTTCGTTGCGTAAAACCTTCGAGTCGATCTCGTGAAGTTTTGAACTTACCTTGAGCTCACAAGCTCATTTTCAACGTCGATTAGAAGTCATCGGATGCTTGCTGAACATCCAAAGTAGCTTGATATGTTATGTAGGCTAGCTCAAAAACCTGCCATGACTGAATATGTTCATGCCCTTTTCGAGTAATTTCTATCGTTGAATCGTGCTAAATTTTGGATATGTGATAGTTTACGTTGAGACGATTCTAATGATATCAAGATTGCCCAAATCAGACAAGATCTCACCATTGGATGTCATCGGGAAACTCTCAGCCATCGATGTTCTTCATCGCCCTTGAGACGTTGACCCGTCAATGTCCATTGACTAGTCAAAAGTTGAGGTGGCGCTGATGTAGCTATAACGTGGCACGCTGTGTCAGTCGGCATTTTCAAAATAAAAAAAAATTATTTTCAAAAATAAAAATCATTTTTTGAAAATACAAAGTTTTTGTGATCGTGTGGGCCAGGTTTGGCCACGCATTACAATTCAAGCCATCCATTCCATTTTCAAAAATTCTAAAATATTTTTTCAAAAATAAAAAATTCATTTTTGAAAATAAAAAATTCGTTTGATCAAATAGCCTTAGATTAGCCACGTTGTTCAATCCTGACCGTAGATTTGATCGGTGGATCGAAGAGCTATCGTTTATCCATGTGTCTTTATCCTAACCGTGAGAATATAAAATAGAATAAACTTTGGAAAATAAAAAAAAATCAATAAAATTCGAAAAATTAGATACGGTGCCATTTTGGTTAGACCGAACCGAAACCCATATGACTTAGGCCAAGTCAACCTGACCCAATCCAAAAAAATATTTAACAAAGTCAGAAAATTAAAAAGGAAAATGATTAAAAAATCTAAAAAAATAAAAAATTTCATTAAAAATTTTCAAAAGGCTAATAATCAAGAAATTGATCATTTTAACCGATGAATCCTATTTTTAATTGTTTTGTCTTTTCAATCTTTTTAAAATGATGATTTTACCCTTTATGGGTAAATCGTCTAGAAAAATTCCAAAAATCTCCAAAAGTCACAAAAAAAAAGGGAAGTGCTTAACCTTGACTAGCCAAACCCATATTTTGTGATTTTGGCCCTCGATTCTTCTTGAAATGATAATTTTGCTCATCAAGGGTAAATTATCTTTGAAAAAATTTGAAAAAATTTTAGAAAATCTCAAAAATTGAGAAATGGACATATTTAATTAGCCAATCCCATTTTCGATGATTTGGATTTCTAATCCCTTCAAAATTGATGATTTTTTCCCTGATAAGCAAATCGCCTTCAAATCGTCCCGAAGTCTGTCCAAGCGTCCAAACGTCCAAACACCTCTTTTCTAAGCCGATAGGGCTACATTAAGGATGCCATGTTGATTTTCCTGCATTTTATCCGCAGGCCATTGGATCATTCATTTGTGCACTTACTTCACTGGTTGTGTTTGGTAGGTTAGACTTTCTCCTCCTCATGAATTCTCTCGATTAAAAAATCACTCAACTTAGGTACCGAAGAGCATTGATCAACAAGTCGACGTAACTAAGTCCTTGAATCTATTTCTCTAATTTTTGTAGAATCGAATGATATTTTCCAATCAGCTCGATAGGGTTTCCGATCATATCCTCCAAAAAATGATTGGTGGCGACTTTAATATTATGTACACCGATGCACATGTCAACTAACCACACTAAAATCGAACCCGATAACTCTCCGTGATTTGGTATAGGCTTGAGAGGGCCTGAGCTAGGTCTGATTCAAAGGCTTAGTAATTTATTAGCCTAATCAAAGATCAGGTTTCGATACCATACAATCGTGATTAGGGTTTCCCAAGATAGAGTTCCTTGTATGGTAAACCATGTGAAACCATCCTCATCTTGCTTAATACATAACCTTGAATGATTTTCGTAATTGATAACCTTCAAGAATGAATTCAGCTTATTTTGCTAGCAGTTGTGATAATATAATATTTCAATTTTATAATCTCAAATGTATCTCATGATAATTTGATCATTGCATATGAAATACTCTCTCAAAGCTTGAACTTTGCGACAATGTATGAGCTCCTCAACTAGTGTCAATCCCATGTAACTATTTTTTAACAATAAAATATATTTTACGATAATCTGCAAAACAGTATTTCATTGCATGAACTTAGATATTAGAGAATAAATTAATGTTTTGTTAAATTCAAAATTAATTAGGGTTTTTTTCTCAACATGATTCAATTATTAATCACTCAATCTTGAATGTGATTATTATTAACCCTCGAATCAGTTGAACTCAACTCATACTTGACAAGATCTCAATTGGTTCATTTAGTTAATATTTGGAATTGGAGCTCAAAATGTTAGTTAATAAGTTGCACTCTAAGGATTCAAATCATTTAAACTCTATTTGTTTCGCAAAAATAAATAATTTGAATGTTTTTATAAAAATAACCACTTATATGGCTTACAAAAATGCTGCTCCAACGAGAGGACAAACTATCCCATCAACCTCTAATGGCTCTTTCGCTTCTCCAAGGATACTCAAATGGCTAAATTACTGAGGCTTATAAAATGAGAAGATCATGAAAGCCAAGGGGTAACCAAGAACTGAATAGATTTTATCCAAATGTTGTTCTAGAAATTGTTCTAGTTGAAAAGCTTAATTGTTGAAAGATCTTGTGATTTGTTGTTGACTTATAATCGTGCAAAATCAAGTGTATATTCATGAGTAGTGGGGTTGTATCAAGATAGTATGATCTATCGTGTGAAAAATTAGCTAACCTATTGGTAGTAACTTTTGAGGTAGTTTACTAGTGCGCTCCAACCCATATTGTGGTTGTTAGTTATGTGTAGTGGACGTAAGCTTGGTACATAAGACGAACTATTATATTTTTGGTGTGCCAAATCTTTTCTAAAGCTTTACTTTGTACCACACACACTCAAATACTATTTTGTGAAATATTTGTTCCCCCGATCTTTTTCATATTAACCTTTGGTTTTTGAATTATTTGAAAAAGTTTTGAAACAACATATTCAACCCCTCTATATTGCTTTGTCAACCCCAACAACCCTTACTAATTTTTTAAAAAAACTTTTTAAAAACTTTTAAACATTTTTTAATATTAAAAAATTTAGCTTATTTTCAAATTCAGAAGTCCACTTGGACTCAATTTATTAATTTTTTTTTTCATTTAGACTGAGGTTTTTAAAAAATTGCCACGTGATACTAGAAATTTAATAACGACTATTACACAATCAATTTGGCAAGAATTTCTCCTTTTTGGCACTTAAGGGCATGCATGACAATATTTTTGAAGCAGAAATTTATTTGGTAATACGATTTGTGGAGTAGAAATCCGTTTGATTATGCATCTTCATTTTCTACTTCTAGAGCATCGTTTTGCTTCAAAATTAATTTTGGAGTCACTTGAAGAAGTAAAATACAATTTAGTTCACTTTTGACACTTCTCGTGTTCTTTTGTCCATTAAAAGGAAATAACCATTCTGATATTTTAGGCATGTACCGACCGGGACTGCACGTTTGATAATTGCAAATCACGTGTGTCACATGTCCAATTATTCCACATCTTCTCTCCATTTTGGCACCGCCACGATCAGCCTATCCAATCTCGAACATGTCAAACCAAGGCACAAGCAACATCGGTCACGACTTGGTAATTTTAGTGAGCGGACAAGATAAAGCAAAAACGGAATCTCAACTTAGTAATGGGCCGACACTCGTCAAATTCAATTTAGATCCTAATTGTCATGCTTAAGTAATTTGAGAACTCCTTTTCCAGGTTCAATTGGATTCGCGACAATAGTTCTTGATTCATATTTTGTTTTTGGGAGCCCACCAAAAGGCCCACGTTCAGCTAGGCCTAAAGACAACTTTTGGAAAATGGAAAAGAGAGAAGAGTTAATGGCAGAGATGGGGCCCATAGTCACACATTACTAACCCTTTTACTTATGTGGCAAACATCAGTTTAGTCAGATCCATTTAAAACCTAAATAGCGCCGACCCAATGCCAACATCGACATGCGACACGCCATTTCTCAAAAATAGAAAATTCTGACATGTTGTGTGTGTATATATAATAAATTATCATTTTTAATTTGATTTAGATTCATAAATAAATAAATAATAAAAAGAGCCTAGAATGAATTTACACTAAAAACATTAATCCTTCATTTGTTAGCATCATTCATTGTTTCGAATTGACAAATTCAACTGCATTCCATCTAATAATCCACCATCTGTTGATGGATTTTTTTTTTTTAGAATACTAGGTTTCTATAAATCTACATTTTTACCCATAAAAAATTTGAAAATTTTCAAAATTTGCCCTTGCGTGTCGGATTTTGCGTGTCAAAATGTCTGACACCCATGTTGCTGGCATACCAGAAGAGTTGACCACATGTCGGACGCGTGTCAAGTATACAACATGCCACAGAGCCTTCCAGAGAGTGCCGGTTATATAGTTTAAAACATGTCATGCATCATATATATTAAACAATATATATATATATATATATATATATATTAAAATTCATTGGTGTAATGGAAGTTCCAAAGTTTCTAACATGTAAGCTTCAATAAATACTTGCAAGAATTTAAGTGGCTCGCGAAACACGCACTCACTAAAACTACTCGATCAATGAAAATTCTTTGGTATTTAAAACATTTCCCCCCCCCCCCCCCCCCCCACACCCATGTCATTGCATTAGGAAAAGAGAACAAACCCGAATCTAAACTTGCTCTCTCATTCTGTCGAAAATCCTTGACGGGTTTTTGGTATCAACTGGGCACTTGGTAACAATCTAGATATAGAAAGAAGATTTTTCAGTGCATACTTAGAAGACACTGAATTTTGAAAATAAATGAAAATCTAAAATCTAAAGGCATAATCACCGCTTCTTAACTAGGACCCTTGGGCGCTTTTTAAAATCCTTAACAAAACTCGACTTTAAGGAAGGAAATCACGCTATAAATGCAAACACATTTAATGATAGCAACAGACAAAAGAGTTTTAGAAAACAAGTTGACAAATCTCTATTTCCAGAAAACCTTACTCCTGAGGGAAGATACCGAAGAATCGCTGAGATATCTAGAGTTCGCGTCCACCAACTTGAATCTGCCGCTTCTTTGAATTCGCGGAGTGGAAGCAAACAGCTGACAATGAGCCTTACTCCTTACCGCCTCTAATCGCCCAAAACAACAACAGTTATTTCGTAACGTCTTTGACTGTTGGCTCGTGTTCTTATACTCCGTACTTGATGGTGGATACGGGTAGTGCTTATGCATGGATGCAATGTGAAGGATGCACCAAATGCTTTCCCGTTAGCCAAGGAAACTTCAACAATCATGAATCGGAATCGTACTGGCCCTTGTGATGATCCCCGCTGTGATCCTAAACTCTGCAAAGACGGTTGGTGCATGTATGAATTAAAGTTTCTTGGATCTGGATGCTTTGATTGCTATAGCAAAGGGGCAGTTGGGTTGGATTCGTTGGAAACCTTTGGTTTCCAGGACAGGGAGAGGACGGCTAAAAGTTTCCCAAACACCGTTTTCGGTTGTGGCGTTGAAAACCACAATTTTGACTGGGAAAAGTTAGGACAAGATAACATCATAGCCGGAATCCTAGGCCTAGGTTTTGGGCCGATGCGGTCTTGCGTTTCGGGGACGAAGCTCAAATCGGAGGAAGAGTTTTAACGACACGCATGCTCCCTCAGATACCCAAGTGTGCGATTAATGTTTATTTTGGACCCAGATTGCTTTCAGACTGTGCTTGCCTGAGCTGACTATAATGCCGTGAGAAAGGAGATACAGCAATTTCTTTTGGAAGAAGCATGGTTGGCATCCTGGGCCTCCTAAACCAAAGTCTTTTGACTTGTGCTATCACTTGACTGGTGGGCAGTATACGTTTCCTAGGATGACAAACCATTTCAAAGGAGCCGATCTTTTCCTTGAGGTAGGCAATATTTTTTCATTTCTTCAACGGGGCTTTCTGCTTGATGATGTTGCCCAGTAAATGACGGCACGACTAGCATACTCGGATCATTTCAACAGACAAACGACAGATTCCTGTTTGATTTTAGAGCATGGACACTTTCTTTCGTTCGTGAAGTGTGTCGTTAAGATTAAGAACCGAGCGTTCAGAACAATGGAAGAGGAAGATCAATAAGTCGTTTGTCTTTTATGTTGCTTTCTTCTTGTTAATGGGTTTGACAAATGCTTCCCGTGCGTTTGAGTTATTTACAAGGGCCTTCACTGTTACTTTGTCTACTTATTTGAGGAACTCCTAGAGAACAAAACTAAAGAGCCATTAATCTATATAAATGTCCAAGAGTTCCAACTAGAAGCAACTAGTCATAGCACTACGAAACTTGATTGACCAGGTTTGGATTTAAAACTAATTTCCACAGTTTATGAGATAATTAACAGTTCGGGCAATGAGGATGACTCGCCATTGTTATCTGAATCATTAAGACAGCACGAGCTCGCGAACTTGAGCCCTATTAGCAGATACACGCCATTATTGTCTGTTGGTTCTTTTTCTGTTTTGCATAGTTGAACTTGGACTTTCACAAAAGAAAATGCCGGCATAAACAGAACATAAATGGCCGCTAGAAGGCATGTAAAAACGAAATAAGGAAGAAGATGTTTGTATTCCATCTCGATACAGATATACAGCTCATATAGAGTGAAAAACTAAAGAAAGACAGAAGCTTAGAACACGATCTGTTTGCAATCTGGCTAGTTCACATCACAAGGATTAAGCGTAAAGAATCTAAATCATAGCAAAATGCACGAAAAATGCGGTTCTCCTAAAGATATTCTGCATGTACACATTCTTAATAGCGCCTCAACAGCTCACTATAACTATGGCTTCGTAGAGAGATGTAAGCTGGAATCGAGAATTTAATCATAGACAGTTCAAAAATCATGAAAAACTCGCAAACTCCAACTCTTTGTGAACTCAAGAGAAGCAGTTAATTTTAAGAAGGTCGATGTGGAGATCCCACCAAATGCTTTTGCTCATAAGCCTTTTAATCCAGTAGTAAACAAGAAAAATTTACCAAAAAAGTCATAATTTGGATGCCAATTTTCCAATGTAGTCCATCCGATCAATTTATGTCGAGAAATTTTGACATAGAGGTGTAGATACTGTCAGAGGGGAGATCGCTAAGAGGGAGTCCAAATCCGAACTTATCAATATATGTAGTTGGAGCCATATTTACTGAAAAGTTAAAGCCAATAAGTTATGGGTCAACTAGAATATATTAATTACTCCATACCACATTTATTTTTTGATATAAGATTTATCTAATACAATTCACACATGTATCTCAATAAGTTGGTAAAAAGGAAAATGCTACAAAGCAAGATGATGTGAATCTAATAAAATCAAAGAGTCATATTTACACTTTTTTTTTCCTTACTATCAAACCTGATAACGTTCAAATATGTGGATAAAATCAAGACTCAGATCATGTCAGATGAGAGAGAACTTGAGGTACTCCTTTTGAGGATTTTGGAGCTTCGCTGGCCTGGAAATAGCTGAACTATGACAGACAATATCATAACCTGACTCCGTTTCAAGAGAGAGGAGTATTTATAGTGGGCGAGAGAGCTAGGACAAAATGCGGCTCCTGACAGACTTTCAACACGGTAAAGGTCCAGAAACAACGGACTGAATCACCCTTCAAATTGGGGAAAATATTGGTAGGCTATATGAGCCGATGCTGATGAGAACGATTTATAAGTAAGATTCATTTCCAAATAGTCACTATCTTAAATGATCGCTTGAGTACTTTCTTAGGAGCGAGATAGGGAGAGATAGGGAGAGCGTGGGAAGCTTTCATGCATAGTCACATCACTTTGGGAAGGAACGAAAATTGGAAATTATCTATTTCATGAACACTTTACAGATTAATATACAAGGTGGCTTGTATTCTCTCCTATATGCATTTTTACGTACAGAATAAGATGCAGAGGAAGCAAATCTAGGCACCATCAACCGCATTACTAGCAGCCTCCGATTTATGTCTTCCCGTTGCTTTTATATAGCAGAAGACCGCCACCAAGAAAGTCATGCCGAGGCACCCGAGTATGACCCCTCCGCCAGCCATGGACTTGTCCGCCGATGAGTGACGATGCTGCTTCGCCAAACGGACCTCTTGCTCAACCGGCGAAGGCTGCGATTGATCAGAAGAGCTCGCCTCGCTCCAAGCCGGGGCTCGAGACGGGCTCGCACTTGGCCTTCCTAAGGCCATCTCGAGCCCTGTTTGATGTCTCCCAAACTTCCGATTTGTCGTCTCCTGGGCCGCAGTTACCTTTGCGCCGTGGACAGCAGGAGTCAAAGAAGGACCGGGAGAGACCGAGCTCAAATCCGCCGTTGCGAAAACCACAAAAGCATCAGCCAGAATGAAGAAAAGGAGGAGAGATCTTGCCATTACTCTTTGCGATGAGTGATGCTTTTTCTCGTTTTTTGGCTGATGCTGTTTTGGTGGAGAATGATAGATTTGGCTAGAGCTTTGGGTCCTTATATATAGTCCTCAGGCAGCGTTGCATCATAGAAGAAGATTGCCCAATCGTGTGGTATGATGGAAATTTCCTCCCCTTTGAGACCCTGCAAGACTTTTTTAAGGATTATTTTAATTTTCTGTTTTAATGGGGTTGTCTGTGGAATGGGAGAAATTGAGGGAGATACACGTGTAGCGGGGGACAAGATCTCCATAATGTTTATTGGTAGAAATTCATTTTATTTAGGTGGGACAAGAGATCGCATTAAGAAAATGAAAGGCAATGATGATTCCATTCAAGCTTTTCTTTAACGTAAATTTGAGATCAAGAGAAGGTGATAGGAAGTTGCAAATTCATTTAGCACTGCAAAGAGCCTTTTACTTTGGCAACCTTCACCTTGTTGTGACGTTGAACTCTGTGTACTTTCTTCACCTCTTGTTCTTCAGATCTGTGAATTAGATATTATTGATCTTCTGAATTTTATATAGACTAATTGTTTAAAGAAATGGTATGTGTAAAAAGATAATTACCCGAAAAAGAGCTTGCTTTTATTAATTGGTGACATTTCGAAGTTGAGTAGCTATCTTTCATGTTTTTACATGTGCTTTTGTAGATATGAACGATCTTTTCATTAAACCCTAAACATTTTGTAATTTTTATGCGACATCTCAAAACTCCAATCATTTGGAAGGGACCTTTTGAAGTGATTAATAAGTCAACACCAACCTCATTTGAAGGTTCAGCCTTCATGAAAAGAGCCCGGTTATCATTATAGATAGTATCAGAACAAAGTATCATAAGGCTAGGATAAAATGCAGCTGCTGACAAACTTTTAAGATGATGGGAGAGACATTAAATTTACCTAACCACACATCATACGGTAGGAGCTGATGCTGACAAGGATGTCGATTCCTTAGTTGAGGAGTTTGTCGCATTTTATGGAACAAGTCCTTATGTATTATTCATAAATTAGCACTCCTTTTCAAGGTTTGACCTATAAAAACAAGTAGAGTCTTTTCACGGTTATTTTGATGTTTTCCCTTGGAATAAAGATAGACATCTCATGATTTTGTTCATTCAAGACGTAGACGTTTAATCTACAGGGAACTTCGAAAATAAAAATCCTGAATTTCACCTCTCTCTTCAAAGAAAGGCCGTGTCAGACTTTAAAATGTGAAGTCGATGTCTCCTAAACAGTGTGGTGTGTCCATCTCGGTCGGTAGTATTGATGTTGACGACATAAAGATCAGGTTCACTAAATGAAATTCAAAGACTACGTTAAACATCAGGGATCAGTGGTTTAATTGCATTTGTGATAGCTCAACCTGTACCTAATTAATCTTTGGCGGGACAAATAATAGCGCTTCTAAAGGTTGGTTAGGGGAAGAAATGGTGTGGCTAGTTCTTGCTCAGAGCATGTGATATGCAATTATGAAGAGACTTATCATTCCCCCAATCGTATTTGATGCGTTTGGTGCATTGGTGGGCATAAGCAGGACAAAAACCATGCAAGCCTTGCAATTTGTGGGGGGCCATAGAGGAGTCTTGTCTGTCTTTTTGTCCATAGGTGGCTCTGACAAAATAAGAAGAAAATAATTAGTGGTATCATTTGCATCGCGTCATGTTTTGTTATCACGTAATTTACTTTGTCACATTTACCCTTTTATTCGATGCGTGAAATTCTCTTTAGGGTAGACGAAAATATGTGTATCAAAAAGAGAGAGAGGCGCTGTAACCCATAATGGCGATTCGAAGGGATGACAACAAGATTAAGATATTTAATCGTGCCATATAGGACAGTCTGGGTCCACGTTAGCATTTCCATCCAAAATTGATAGGAAAAAATAATTTTCAAAAGGTTTAGGGCTCAATTGACATAATTAAAAGATTTTGAAACGAATTGGCCAAAGTGCAATAGGTTTATGGCTTCTTAGATAACTTTCTCCTGCCTCTGAAGTTTCACTTTGTTTATCTACAAGAGAAAGCCAATGCGAAATGCGTCAAGCTAGGTTAAGACTATGATATAGTTCCTCTTTCCCATAGAAGAAAGCATAGCTCTACCCTCTTCCCTTTTCTAACATGTCTTGATATCAGTTGGGTGTCTAACCCCCAGTTTGCAACTCGCCAGTCCCCCACTGTCTGAATAAAGCCGTGTCTCTGTCTCAACCTTGTTGGATTATTGCAAACTCGCACAGATCCTCTGAGTAATCAATGGAGGGGGATCCAAACCTGGGACATTCCACTTCTTGAGGCGGACCGGCAAATGCCTTGCCATTACATCAATCTCTGCATTACTGAAACATATTTATCTTCTTGCCCATCATCTCATGACCTTCTTCCCGGCATATCAGGCCGACCACATGTTAATCAAAACTCGGCTAAACTATGCGCAAATTGTCAGTGGAACACATGTCGTCCTGAAGAGTAGCTAGAGGGGCCATCATTCATTCGAAATAACATTAGCAGAGAGCGACACTAGTGTCCACCCTCACCATAAACTTATCCAATGCTTGTTCAACCAAATGAAACATAACTCAGCATGTCCCAATCCTAATAGAACCAGCACAAGATACAAGGAACAAGCATGTTCTAAACCAGGAATAATTTGTCCGAACATATATGTATTAACCCTACACGATCTTCCACCCTAGATCTGTGAAACCCATTACTACTTCTTTTATTGTAAATCAACCCCATTAAAATTTTCACGTGGGAATCTGCAGCCTGCCTTCCTGGTGAAGAGTGCCAAGGAAACTAGAGACACCGTACAGGTTTTCCTAGTTCTTCGAAAGCTTCTATAACCCCAATTTTCGCATAGAATAAACCATCCTTAGAAGCAAACAGAGAGGCAGGAGATGCCCTTTATGTGGGAAACAATGGAGGTTCTGTGGTAGCATGAAGTGACCAGACCAATGCAAAGATATGATTTGATTAATGAGTTCTACGTCAGTCGCTGTCTCCATCTCTCCACGAATAATGTTACAAGCTGCCATTTGCTCCGGCGAATAATATATGATAGTAAGTGTGATTTTAAGGTTCCCTAAGTCATGTTTAACAAAAATTAAAAATGTAGGGTTTGCTAGAGATCCTGAAAGTGCCAGCTCATGGGCGGGTGGCGGTCAACCTCCATCGTTGGCCGCTCGCACGTGCCCTGAGTCCCCTGACAGAGACAGCCTCTAGCCAGCAAGGCCTTGATCGAATTGAAGCAAAGAGCGCAGTGGATTTTTCCACATAAACACTAAGTATGCTAAATTTATTTATGAAGTTTTATATATTAAGTGATACAACCGATAACTGGATGCGGTGTAATGCATCGAGTGGGAATGAACGCGAGTTTTCTGAAATTTTGAGGACAACCAGAGTGTTGGCATCGGCCCAAAAACCAAACCGTGGGAGCAGAATGCCAGTGGTCCTCTCGATTCCCGGGAAAAGGGGTCACCTGGCCAAGCCGTCGGAGTCACTAGCCAGTGGCGGAGAATATCAGCCGCGCCAGGCCCACTGACAGGGCTCTCCGTTCAAAGTGGCCGAGGGCTCGGCCCCGCATTTGGGGCACCCGAGGTATCCACAAAATGCTTTGCCCATTCCAGGGCCAAAAAGCAGGCACCCAGAGTGTTTTGGGAGGCGTCCTGCCCTTGATAAGGAGCGTAATCTGCAGACTTAAAGAAACAAAAGTTGTATTTTAGGTTTTGCTTTAATTCTAACTTGTTAGAAACATCGTGCGAGAGAGAAAAATACGTTCTTCTTCTTTTGATGAGGTTAGTAGTTATGAGGATCTTGGGTGTCAGGGGTCGAGAAACACTTGAGTGCAAGTCTAATTGAGCGATTCGTATCTACTTTGAATGTTCATGCATTTCATCAATCTCTTCTCACGAAGTAGGCGTACCAGTTGGAAAAGAACCTCTAAAGCGATTCATAAGTCAACACCAACCCTCATTTGAGGGTTGGGACTTCATGAAATGATCTTGGTTATCGTTGTAAATAGTATTAAAGCAGGTATCACAAGGTTAAAATAAAATGCAGCTCCTAACAAACTTTTAAGATGACAGAAGAAATGTGAATGTACCTCATCACACATTAAGTGGTACAAACTGACGTTGACGAGAATGTCGGTTCTTTAGGAAAATCACCTATGTGATTGTTAGAAAATCCTCTATATTGTTTTGATTATGACAAAGACAATCAAAGATTGTCAATGTATGAATTGGTTGAGTATTACCGGTGATATACACACAAGCCACAATGCATATGACATCATAAATAGCACCAAGTGATTATGACATGAGAAGTGCTATGCCATTGTTAGAGTGATTTGCTAATATCTAGTGATCACCGCTGATATCTAAGGTGAACAAGATACTAGGCTTCAAGATGTCTACAAGTTGAAAGTATATTCAAAGGTAAATATATAGGACCTTGATTGGGGGAGAACCAGTCGAGAAGAATGGGGATGTTCGTGATGGCTTGGAGTTACAAAGATTGGGTGAACAATTGGATAGACTTGGTGATGGTGAACAAACGTAGAACGACGATATTCGGTAAAGCTTGGAAGGACTATGAAGACGAATAGTTTGATAAAGTTGAAATTATCAATATGTTTGGAAGGACCATAAGAAAAATCAACATCGTTATAGGGTGCAATGGATGGTTATCGAAGCAACAGATTGTTGCCAAAGAACAAGTGCCTTACACAAATGAGGTGGAAGACTATGATGATATTAATGACCAATGTAATTTCAGCAAAAATGATGAGATGTTCACAATGACTTGGAAGTATCATGGTCAATCTATCATCAAAATGATGTCTTTGGAAGTTGAGATACTCAAGAGGATCATTGGATAATTAATTGCAAGTGGTCCACATGGCTTTTCAGTAGGCAGCATCAACAGACGGATTTGGATCGCCTGCCGTGGAGAAATCAGGGCACCCCTGCCCTGGAAAGCATCTCAGCCGTCCGTTCGAATCGGAGGGTCGACGGCGCGCCACGTCATCCAGACCAGCTCCCAAAATTTTGGCGCGATACTGTAGCTAATTTTGAAATTAAAAAAAAAAAGCAGAGGTCAGGTTTTCTCTCTCTCCTCCATTCTCTCTCTCCCGACGTTCTCTCTCCCCGACCTCGCTCCTCCATTCCCTCTCCCCGACGTTCTCTCCCCGACCAAAACCTGTCGCCACCGTCCGTGAGAACGCCGACCACGCCGACCGCTCCGACCTCCCCAAAAGCTCGACCGCTCCGACTCGAACGGACGCTCGACCAGCGTTCGCAAGGCCCGAAGCTCAAGTCCCCTCGATCGCCTCCCATCGAAGCCTCGTCCTCCTCGTCACAAATCCCTCCCCGACCCCATTCCCGAGTTGGCCGATTCCGTGAGTTCGACTCTGCGGTGGTAGAAGGAAGAGCAAAAGTCTTACCCCGCCGAGTGATTCCCCACACTTCGCCCGATCATTGGGCGTTTCGAAGACAACCCCGAGACTGCATTGAATTGGTCCTTGCGTCAAATCTTTCTTCTCTTGGAGATCATTTTTCAGTGCTCCTCAGTTTACGGTGGCCACAATTCATCCTATCGAAGAGGTGAGTGGTATTTCTCTTTCATTTTCTCTATTTTGTTTGTTTGGATTGATTTCTTCTTCCATATTGGATGAAATGCGTCTGCTGTGACATGCTTGAAATTAGCGTTGCCCAACGACTGTTCGATGATATGCCGCTACGAACTGAATATAAAAGTTGTGGACGGTTCCCCTTATCTGAACTTCAACAAAATTTAGTCTTGGATCGATTTTAGAGGCTCAATATCTTTGGAAGTCACAATGTTACGGAATAAAAATTCCATGACATTCTGAATTGTTGTCTTGTGACAGACTTTACTAATTTGAGTTGGTTACTTGCACTTGCTTTTGTCTGCCTGTGTAAAACGTTGACATGCATTTAGGACTCATCTCAGAGGTGAGACTTTTAATCCACAAGACTCATTAGCAAGCAGCACAAAAAGGCATCGTGACAGACTACCACCCGTTGGGCAGCCGTGCTCATAAAATGTAAAAGACCAAATTCCCTAAAAACCTGCGCTGTAGTCGGTGCACTTTAGAAAATTGCCGCAGTTCATATATGATCTGAATCAGATTGCCTCATTTTCCTGTGCTGTAGTCGGCAAACTGGTTTTAGATAATCGAAGGAGATTGTGAACTCTGTGAGATGGTCTTCCTGTTTCATGATGCTTTTTAGTAATGACTCTCTTTCCAATTTACTTTCTTTTGGATGACGGTCCTCATGTTAATGTGAATTTTTAACTCCTGATGCAGTGTTTTTCTCATGCTCCAGTGTAAAACCACTGAATGTTCTGCTTCCCTTAGAACCTGCATTAGCTTGCATAAGCCTTCACATTTTGGCTGTCACAAAGAAAATTTTGTTTTCGCATGATAATATATTTATGTCAGCTCTCATATTTATGTCTGCTCTGCACACTATAGTAAATTGTTGACTGCAAAAACTCTTCTTCATACAAGTGTCTTTCATGCTGCCATGTTCTATGGTAAAGTGAATGTTAATGGCCATTGGTATTGTGTTATTTTAGGTTTGTTGAAATGCCGAAGGAATATTATGTTGTTTTCAATGGCCGTAATATCGGCATATACGATAGTTGGCCTGAAACTAAAGTCCAAGTAAGTGGTTTTAGTCATGCCAATTACAAAGGATATAACAATTGGGAAGCTGCAAAAGAGGCGTACTTGAATTTTTTCAATATGACGGAGTTGCCAACGACAATTCATTTGCCTACACGATTTCGACCCAATAATGAACATGTGAGGCAGGTATGGTAGTTTACTTACTTTTGTAAGGAGACATTTCAAGTTTTTCATGGTTTAGGACACTTAAAGTTTTCAATGGTTTAGGGATGTAAAAATTATCTAATTTCTCATTATGTTTAATCAGGACTATGCTTGTCCCAGTGGATGTACCCGCATAATTAGAGATCTGGAAATGGAGCTCGAAGAAACTCGAAGGGAACTCGAACAAACCCGAAGGGAGCTCGAACATAGTCAAGGGGCACTTCGATTGACAGTGCAGGAGCTACAGAATGTAAGGGAGGTCAATGACAACTTTCGAAGTATGATTAGTGGCTTCGAAAATGTTAACATCAATTAGTTTTTAAGTCATACTTCCATGTCATGTCTATGTCCTTCTATAGTAGAGAAATGACGAATCTCGTAATGTAAATACTTTATTGGAATTATACTTGTTCGAAAAAATTAAAGCAGTGTATTGTAGTCACTTATTCTGCAATAGTGTGGATATTCGCTTTATCGGGATCAGGAGCCATCGTTGACGTCGTTGTTTTCCTTCCCCACGCGTATGCTAGAGATGCCCTGGTTCATTATGTCTGCTGAAGGTTGGTTGCTGAATAACAAAAAGAAAGAAATTATTTTTTATAAGCAGGTGATTAATCTGCATTCAACTGCTGGTGCATAGCCAACCTTCTTCTGCAAAAACTGCAGATCCAGTGATGTTCTCATAAATCGGACCTACCAATTACACCTTATCGATTGATTTACTAACGTTTTGATTTTCCTTGGGGGATCTTATCTCTAGTATCACACAAGAAAAAGTAGCCCGAATCTTGACAGAAAGTCAAAGAGAGACCGAGGGGGGCACAAAAAATTCCCACCATTAGAGGCATTTGGGTCACAAGAAAGTACCTCGAATTTTGGTTTTCCCAAAATTTAGTCTGAAGGCCAAAATTTGTTATTGTCCAAGGAAAACGTTGTCTTTGTCAGTTTCATATTCTCGGCATTGCTCTTTCCTCATATATTCTGAGGCTTGTATGCCTTTCAGCATTGGGCACTTTGGAGTTGGTAGTACCATCCAATGCATTAGTACACAGGTAGCACCCCCACAAGGCAGCTACGAACCGGCCGAGCGTTCATCTAAGATATATTCATTCTGGAAGTCACATAGCTACAAAAATTCTCCCACAGCATTTGTTGATCCACGTGATGGTGGATCCGAGGTGAAAGAAATCAGTACATGTTCCAATGACCATACCCGAAGGTTTAAGACATTCCTAATCCTCAGGACTCATCTTAGACACAAGAAAGTACGTGGAATTGCTGATTCCAGAGAAGAATTGGGCATAAAACAATGAAGCGCCAAGGAAGCAAATTGAGATTGCATAACTGCATGACCCCGCACCCTGCTAGAAGTGGCTCCTTTTTCTCTCTTCTTTGAGTTCAAATCGGAAGATCGTTGCAAAACGGAGAACAGGAACTTGGTAAGAATCATGCAGCAACAAGATCCGGAGTTTCTGCTTCAACAGATAACAAGGCCGTGTGTACTTTGTCCAGCCAATTGTCCAGTCGGTCACGCAGCGATTTGACCTGCTCAATCCCCAAAACTCTTGGCTGCACCCATGAAACGTATACTGTCCCCTCAACTTGATCTATTACACCCTCAATAAGATGAACCTGAGTTGAGATTCTAATGGTTAGACTACTGTAAAATAAGGTAAAGGCTTTGATATCAGTTTTCCAGTACATATGCTAGAGCAGAAAAGGTGCAAGCAATTATTAAATCCAAGTATTTTCCACAATGGCGTATGCAGAAAAGGATAATGTTACTCTAAATTTTCAGAAACAGACACTGATGCATTTGTAAAGCTCTTTTATTCTTATACTGGAATTAGTGGTGGTCAGTTCACGAGCAAGAACAACTCCAAGTAAGCATCTTCTACCCCTCAATTATAAAACTTAGCATCAATGGTGAAAGAATAGAAAGAAATGCTGATTCCCATTAGCGACACTTATTGTACAGAACTATTTATGGATAATTAATACTTGCTAAGTTATTAACAGGGCGCATTTTCAAAGCTGCCACTTTAGGCAGAGTCAGTGCAACTAACCAACAAACTTCTACTTCCTTCAACCAGACGCAACAGACCTAATATTACAAAGGGAAAATCTAACATATCACAAAACAAATTTTGGAAAAAAACATATATTTTCAAGCACATTTCGCATGCACTGTTAATTAAACAAGCCAAAGCAAAACCACAGCAAGATAACAAAGCAGAAAACCCCAACACACCATCTCATAAAACAAAGATTGACCCAGTGTCTGTCCAAGAAAATTGACATTTCAGTGGACTAACTTTGTCACGGCTTGAGCCCTCTCCTTTCAATCTCCAGCTCCTGCAGATTGAAAGTAAAATGAAGACTCTAAAAAGGTGACAGCAAGAGGAGAGATTAATATAAATAGCCCGCGGTCTTCATACAAGAAAAGCAATACCTATGCAGACATACGTGTCACTGAAAACATTTCAGTGACACTGGTATCTTCAAAACACATAACACAAGTCAATATATATGGCACCTCCAATGTACAAACCAGAAGAGGACAGCTGCAGAGCATTATGAGCACATTGCCGGGAAAGTGGAGAAAGGAAGATAAGTTAGAAAGTGTTTCTTACAGCCATTTCATTGTGGTGTATCAGCAGATTGAGGGAGGCTTACAACATCCGGACTGTGAAAGAGACGAAATAGAAAGACTTAATTTTATTAAAAATAAGCATTCACAATAAAATGAACATAATAAAATCAACATAACTTAGTGCAAATATTCTAGACAATTACCCGTCACCGAGTGGCGTTATGATTGAACGCATATTCAAATCTTGCGTTGCCTCAAACGTACTGAGTAGGCTACTGTAAAAACCCGGAGGATTATTGTAACTTTGCAGAACTTGAGGTGCACACGAAGCTTGCAAAGAAGCTTGAGGTCCGTCTCCTTGTTTCTTTTTTTTTTGTTTTTTTCTTCTCTAGACAACTCTTATGTCGCTTCCCTCCTTTGCGTCCATCTTTCTTCTTGAGTCCCGTACATTTTACAAGGAGACTCGTATCTTCACTTACGGCGGTCTTCTCATTCTGAGACGAATTTCCAAGTGGCATTTCATCGAGAGAGTTGTTTATGGTCAAGATCATCTTCTTGACAAATTCATATCTCTAAATAGTTTGTGAGCCCTTGACTGCTATCTTAACAAACTCAGGGCACACCTCTCTATATCTATCAGTTGCATCCATATGACCATTCCCCTGATTGAATATATGGAATTTAGTAGAAGGTGACTAGGCAAACAATAAATAGTGCATGACATCTAGGCAAAGTGGCTTATGCATAGACACTTTCATAAAGAATTTGCAGCAACATTAATTGAAACTATATAATGTTATGGCAAGGCTTTTAAGTTGCACTTAAAATGAAGGCATGAGGGATCATTTAAAGGAGAAAACACTATATCCAAAGTAGCTGTCATTTGGTTTCATGAGCTCCTTCATGGCATGACAATGCTTTCAAGTTCACTTAAAAGAAAAAGGATTAATAAATCATTTAAAGGGAAAAAAACATGTAACACTATATTCACCATGTAACACTAAATTGAGTAAATAAGATTATAACGACAATTTATACCTGAGTATCTAAACCATGCTTCTCTAGTATTCCATCTCTTGCTTGACGTGTCCATCTCTTCAAAATGTATGGACTAGGAATTAACTTTATGTCTAACGGACCGAAGTCCCTGTATCGGTCAGGAGACTCAAGGAAGATAACAAATCAAAGCTTTCGAAAATAAGATCCCAAGTTTCTAGCACAAGTATGGTATCCCGACCAATAAACGCCCTCTGGCTATGGGGTCAAGGGATTCCCTGTTAGTGCTCAGAGACTTGAAATCCAATCTCTCTGGCTGAGAAATGGTATTCCTGAGTTCCCTTTCTCATACACAAGATCCGGGCAAGCCGGCGAGTGCAGAGGATACTACCAGGATGCTTCGAAGAGTACTCATGACTCAATAATGTTTTACCGACTAAGAGGCCATAGTAGAAAGGCAAGGAGAATTTAGAACATGAGAGGTAGTGAAAACATCTTGTATTTCACAGGAGAGAATTCGATATCCCTCTTACAACACACCCATCCCCTTATATAGAGGAGATCTCATAACAAGACAAACAAGGCTGCCGACACTACAGGGTGAAGGAATCAGCCGACACACATGCGACCGGTACATCCGTCGATTATTCAAAAGCAATAAAGGATAAAGAGGACTATAGTACATCTAATCGTCCTCTGGAGCCGTGTCAGAGGCATGGCTCGGGGTCTTTTCTGTCTGGTGGCTTTCATTCCCGTCCCTGTTGCTTTGGTATATGTCCCACCAATACTGTTGTTCTGCAGTGAGAGGAGGTGGGGCTGAGGAGCTGCTTCCGACATCTGGTGGGGTCGGATTGACGTACTGGTTCCATGGAGAATCCAATGCGTAAGGGTCCTGCGAGTCTATCATGGGAGCGTCTGTTGGAGGAACAGGTGGGGGTTGTTCCCAAGGTACTGGTATAGCCGGATCCATAGGCCATATCTGAGGAGGGATCTGTCCGTTCATCTGACATAAAGTGTGTTGCAGATCTCGATATTCATGATGGTTTGTCGCGATCCTGGAGCTTAATGTTTTGGCAATAATGCAGGTCTGGAGATTCTGCTGTGGCCTGAATGTAGACATTCCCGTGCGAGGGGGATCATCTGAGACTTCACCATATCCAGCTGATGAGATGAAAGTCCATGGTCGATGGAATAACACAATCGTGTTTCTTTCTGGTTCTGGTCTGCCTATCCGATTGTGAGTTGTGATGAGTTGATCCCATGACTGGATAGTCTGGAACCATAATAACATCTGTGTGAACATTTTCATGCTCGGGTGGACAAATTCATTTCTCATGGACCTTCAGATAGTCTGATATAGCAGTTCTGTTGGGAACTCAAAAGCTATAGTATAGAAATGCATGAGCAACCAGAAAAACCATTTTAAATCTTCTGGGAATGGAAGACGAGGGTCCCATCGGAAAGGTCTAATGAAAGGATACCCTGTGTCAAAATCTGGGACGATCTGAGGGAGAAGTCCCTGGTATCCATCTACCACTTCTCTGTGGTATTGTTGGAGAATTCCATGAAGATCTTGAAATCTTCCTTCTTGGATGATGGTTCGAACTTCAGGTGGGTATTGGAAAGTTACCCAAGTTCTTTGGATGTCCTGGGTTTCATACCTGTGGGGACCGATGAATCTTCTCTTCACAAACATACGTGAAGCTTCCATTTTCCTTGGTCGTGACAGGAAATCAGCTAGCACGTTGTTTTTCCCTTTAAGGTGTATTACCTCGAAGGAATATTTGGAGAACCATTCTGCCCATCTGAGGAGTTGAGGATGGGGAATCTGACGTTGTTTAAACCTGATCATATTTGGAAATGATGCCATATCCATCTCAATGGTGAAATGGACTCCGATCAGATGGAATTCGAACTTTTTAATTCCATTTTTCACGGCAAGGATTTCCTTGAACGTCGAATGGTAATGTTTCTGGGCTTCCGTGAAGCTTCCGCTCTTGTATCCACATATGTTCCTGACTCCGTTCTTTTCTTCAATGAGAATCGCTGCCCAATAAGTATCACTGGCATCTGTCTGGAGGATTCTTGTGCCATCAGACGGAATGGTTAAGGGTGGCAGGTTCTGGAGTCTTTTCTTCAAGTATTCAACTGCCTTGGTCTGCTTTTCGCCCCAAGGAGGAGGTTCTTTCTTTAGGATGACCTGCAGAGGTTTCAGGTGGATTGCTATCTTAGGGACAAAATCCCGTAGATAGTTTACAATGCCTAGAAAGACTTCTGTCTCTTTCCTGGAAAGCTTCTTCGGGAATCGCAAGAGTTCTTCTGCAATATGTGGTTTCGGACAATAAGCTCGTTCATCCAATTGCATTCCTAAGAACTCAATTTCTTTCTGGGCTATCGTCATCTTTTTTTCAAATAGCATGATGCCATACTCACGAACCAAGGAGATGAATTGTTCCAGGAGGGAACAATGTGATTTTTCATCTGAGCTGTAGAGTAGAATGTCGTCTACATAGATTTGGGCTTGGTGAAGTATGGGTTGGAAAATTCTGTACATAGCTTTCTGGAAAACAGAGGGTGCTGTTTTTAGTCCGAAAGGAAGAACTGTCCACTGGTAATGATGATTTGGGATACAGAATCCCGTTTTGTATCTTTCTTCAGGGTGGATTCCAAGTTGCCAGAAACCAGACTTGAGGTCAAACTTGGAATAGATGCGGGCGTTCACCAGACTAGTGAACCATGAGTTCTTGTGTGGCAGAGGAAACTTATCATCCCGGAGGAATGGATTTAGAGGTTGATAGTTGACTACCAATTGGAGTTTTCCTCTAAGTTGCTCAGCCTTTTTGTTCACATAAAAAGCTTCGCATGCCCACTCAGACTTCAAAGGATCAATTGGTTCAATGAGGCCCTGTTCTAGCAGATTTTCACATTCAGCTTCTGCAAGGCGGAGTTGTTCAGGGTTCATACCCGAATGGGTAGCTCTGGTAGGATTTGTTTCTTTGTCTGTTCTGAAAGGAAGTTGTACAAAGAAATCGGGGTTTTTCCAGAGTGGAGAGGAGTGTTTGGTCATGAAATGACCATGGTCATCCGCACAGAGTTCTTTGAGATTTTGGATAATGGGGTCGAGCAACTGGGGGGCTATTATTGAAAAGAGTCTTTGCTTGTCAGTGAACTCTTTCACCTGGGTTTTGAATTTAATTCCTCGGGGAAGAATCCTAACCTTGAGTTTTGCAAGGATATCCCATCCAAGGATTAAATCTCGATCTGGCGCGCTGCATCCCAGTATTAGAGTGGTGACTTGGCATCATGGCATGATGTCAATGGTTATGGGTCGGCTTTTGTAGTAGGAGGAAAAGACATCTTCTGAAGCAGAAGTAAAGTTGGTAACATGTGGTTTCCAACATGATGGGGGAAGGATTTTGGTGTCAAGGAGAGAGACCGTAGCGCCTGTATCAATAAGGGCTACCAGGGAGATTGGTTGAGGTGTTTCAGGGGTGGTGATTTGGACAAGGATGTATGGGTGTGTGTTTATGGAGGAGTCTGATGGTTCCTCGATTCTGTATGTGGGGTAAAACATACATACGGAATCAGAAGTATCCGTATCTGAATCTGTGAGTTCAGCCTGGAGTGCAAAAACAGTTTCTGGTTCAGGCTCTTCGTCATATGAGAAGAGTGACTCAATATCATCCTCTTCCAGGGAAAGTCCTGCAACTTTCTCGAGCTGTCTGACCATTCGTTGTCCTTTCGGGGCTTTGGGACAATTCTTTGCGTAATGGCCCTTCTTGTTACAGACAAAACACTTGTCTGATTTGGTCTGCTTTGAGGCCGACTTATGGTATTTTCTTCGGAGGTATTTCCACTTCTTCTTCTTCCTCGGCTTTTCTGTCCCATGATGGCTTCGGGAATATCGGCCCTTCCTGTAATGTCTAGTTTTCTTAGACATTGTACAGTCGATTCCATCACAATCTCGGGGACACTTGATCTTCCAATGGGAATGATCACAGGCTTGAGAGATCTTCTTGTTTTCAGCCATATATTTCCGGAAAAGTTCTCGTCTATGGCAAAGATCTTCAATAGCTAAATGAATAGCTTGCTGCAATTCTCCGAGGGTGGAGTCTGTTACTGATCTTTGAACCGCATGCAGTGATTTTTCAACTGTGTCTGCCAGCTCTTTGGGGATGGATGCCATGTATACTGTCTTGAGATTGTTGTCTGCCCCAATTTCATAGAACAGTTTCATCATGATCTTGAAATGTCTATCAAGATCTCGCTTTTCCAACGAACAACATCTGCGTTCGAAATACTCCTTCCTCTTTAAGTCTGTAAGGTTCTGGACTCGTCCAGCAAAATAGGTATGGATTATTGAAAGAGCGTTTTCAAAGGTAGAGGAGAGGAAAGTGATTTGGTCTTGTTCCCCAAGTAAGGACCACCAACGCTTGAGATATCCCGTGAAACGGGTTGTAAAATCAAGGAGTGAAGCGTAATTGTCATGGTCCTGGAGTTCTCGGGCCAAAAGCCATGAATGAAACTCCTGTATTCGGTCAGGCCATTTGAAAACTGGTATATCCTCTAAGGTAAAATACCTGGTGTAACTAGAAGGATTTGGGTTTTCAACTGGAGGCGAATCATCGACCGGATCTGTGACAGGGTCTGCCACTGGATCTGCCATAAAAATGGCTGGTGAGTATTTGGGAAAATCTTCCTCTTCACTAGAGGCATAATCCGAGGTGTCGGATTCTGAATCTGCCAGTGCGGATGCCTGGAATACCACCTGGGTTGTAGAAGGAATCATTTCTTTTGCCTGTTGGCGAAGAAATCCTTCTATAGGATTTGAAATCATCTGGATCGATGGCTTTTCATCAAGGTTGGTCTGGGATGAGCCGTCTTTTTCTTTCCCTTTGTTTCTCTCAGCTTCCTGTTTAAGCGGTTCTTCCCTGAATCGTTTCAACCGAAGGGAATTCGAGGGAGGGAACAGTTGCAATTCACTAGGAGTGAGCTGAGGAAGAGTCTGAGGCGTCATCACGCTTCTGTAAGGAAAAGTAGGACTAAACAGATTTGCTTCAGTCCTTGTCTCCAGAGGTGGTGCTGATGGTTGTGGTCTTCCTCCAGCATCAAGTTGCTGTTGAAGCATCCGGATTTGATTACGGAGTTTAATAATCTCTGGAGTCTGATCTTCCAGATAATGGTGCGGTACCCTTCCTTGTTCCAAGAGTAACAATCGGTTCTGAAAACTTTCAATCATCTTTTTTATCAGACCGACATCTGTGCGTACCTCGTTGAGGACTACATTCTGGGCCAAGGCATTTTCAGTTTGCCAGTTCAAGGTGGTCTCAACCGGATCGGTTCCGGCTTTTTGTCCAGAGGGAAGGACTACATCCTTCATCGGAATTTTGGGAGTATGATGGAACTTTCCTTCCAAATCATTGAAAGGTTCAGGAGGTGGAAAGACTTGAGGTTGGGGCTGCCGGATGGTAGGGAGAGGTGGGAAGTCCTTAGGATTGAACATCCGGATGGACTCTGTAGGAGGGTTTTGGACAGGTGGTTTAGGTAACCGGAGTTTGGCTTCGGGGCTGTCTGGGTGTTTCTGTATCCATTTAAGGATGGGTTTGTAGAAAGGTGAAGTGACTGGTTTATCATATCTCACCATGTACTGGTATCTTCCTCCATCTTCTCCGAGAGGTCCTATGGTGCTGTCACCATCTTGGAACCTTTGATAAAGTGGGTCTTTACAGCGCCTACGAGTCGGCGGATCTGGAGGTTTTGTGCATGAATCACATGAACAGAAAGGATCCCAATAACAATGTCCTGATGCATCTTTGAAAGCATAGATCGGACGACCTTGGGCATCAAAGGATTGTACATTACCCTTTGGATCTGGGTCTTCAGGTATATCTGCTTTAGTAGGACATGGTGTGAAGCACAAAATAGTGGGAAGCCGGGGTGTAAGGGTTGGAAGACGAAGGGGTTCGGGTTCCGGGTTTTCTTTTGGGAAAGTAATTGAGACTTCCCCTTCTTTCTTTCTGGTGTAAATCGGATCTGAGGATTGAATGGGTGGGGGCTGGTGGTGAATCTTTTCATAGTTGGTCACCCATGTATCTGGTAAAAGCTGAAGGAGCTTTTCCCGTGGAATCTGTTTGGGAACAAAGATACACGAGGTCTGATCATTTGCAACATTTATGACCAGCGCATCCTCCGTACCTGGAAGGTTCAAATCAATGGCATGATTCTGGATGCGATACACCATCTGGTAGTGTAGAGTAGCGGCTATCGATCCGGGGGTCTGTTCAGTTCCAGTGATCTGGATCTGAATCTTTAATGCAGAGAGGAGACTAGGATCGGCCAAAGCCATGTTAAAGTTTGGAAAAAGTGTCACAAAGACTGTTCCAGCGTTTAGAGTGGTTTGAATGGTATCAATACAGGCATGTTGGTACTGCAGAAAACGAGTATCCAATAGGGCAACACGGGCAACTACCGGAAGGCCTTTTCTCCCATGAAAGGAGAGAGCAACCCTTATAGCTCCAAAGTGGAGATGGGAATATCCTTGTCGAATCCATTGACCAGGGAACTCAGGGGGTATAGAAAGGGTTATGAACTGTTCGTTCAAAGAGGCCATGATAGGGTGCTGATCGAACTTTGACGATTGCACATATTCTTTTACAGCCCTTGGAGACGATCTGATGAGTTCTTTTATGCTGCGAATAGGGGAGAAAGAATGTGGTTTGGCAAAGGTGGCATAAGGGTTCATGATGGGTAAGTGGGTTTCTGAGATCTTGGCATCTTCTTGATAGGTAACCTGATAGAGGTAATCTATCTTGGAGGCTGAAGAATGCTTCAGATCAGGTGGAAGCGCGAAGGCTAGAGGGATGGTAGTATGTACTGGTTCAGAGGTAGTTTCGGTGGAAGTCATGGTTGAAAGAAGCCTTCTACTTCTGGTTGTAAGAGGGATATCGAATTCTCTCCTGTGAAATACAAGATGTTTTCACTACCTCTCATGTTCTAAATTCTCCTTGCCTTTCTACTATGGCCTCTTAGTCGGTAAAACATTATTGAGTCATGAGCACTCTTCGAAGCATCCTGGTAGTATCCTCTGCACTCGCCGGCTTGCCCGGATCTTGTGTATGAGAAAGGGAACTCAGGAATACCATTTCTCAGCCAGAGAGATTGGATTTCAAGTCTCTGAGCACTAACAGGGAATCCCTTGACCCCATAGCCAGAGGGTGTTTATTGGTCGGGATACCATACTTGTGCTAGAAACTTGGGATCTTATTTTTGAAAGCTTTGATTTGTTATCTTCCTTGAGTCTCCTGACCAATACAGGGACTTCGGTCCGTTATTGGTATCAGAGCAAGAGAAGTAGTTTCCTCATGACTCGTTAATGTTTTTCCTTCTTAAGCCAGAAGTAGAAGGCTTCTTTCAACCATGACTTCCACCGAAACTACCTCTGAACCAGTACATACTACCATCCCTCTAGCCTTCCCGCCTCCACCTGATCTGAAGCATTCTTCAGCCTCCAAGATAGATTACCTCTATGAGGTTACCTATCAAGAAGATGCCAAGATCTCAGAAACCCACTTACCCATCATGAACCCTTATGCCACCTTTGCCAAACCACCTTCTTTCTCCCCTATTCGCAGCATAAAAGAACTCATCAGATCGTCTCCAAGGGCTGTAAAAGAATATGTGCAATCGTCAAAGTTCAATCAGCACCCTATCATGGCCTCTTTGAACGAACAGTTCATAACCCTTTCTATACCCCCTGAGTTCCCTGGTCAATGGATTCGACAAGGATATTCCCATCTCCACTTTGGAGCTATAAGGGTTGCTCTCTCCTTTCATGGGAGAAAAGGCCTTCCGGTAGTTGCCCGTGTTGCCCTATTGGATACTCGTTTTCTGCAGTACCAACATGCCTGTATTGGTACCATTCAAACCACTCTAAACGCTGGAACAGTCTTTGTGACACTTTTTCCAAACTTTAACATGGCTTTGGCCGATCCTAGTCTCCTCTCTGCATTAAAGATTCAGATCCAGATCACTGGAGCTGAACAGACCCCCGGATCGATAGCCGCTACTCTACACTACCAGATGGTGTATCGCATCCAGAATCATGCCATTGATTTGAACCTTCCAGGTATGGAGGATGCGCTGGTCATAAATGTTGCAAATGATCAGACCTCGTGTATCTTTGTTCCCAAACAGATTCCACGGGAAAAGCTCCTTCAGCTTTTACCAGATACATGGGTGACCAACTATGAAAAGATTCACCACCAGCCCCCACCCATTCAATCCTCAGATCCGATTTACACCAGAAAGAAAGAAGGGGAAGTCTCAATTACTTTCCCAAAAGAAAACCCGGAACCCGAACCCCCTCGTCTTCCAACCCTTACACCCCGGCTTCCCACTATTTTGTGCTTAACACCATGTCCTACTGAAGCAGATATACCTGAAGACCCAGATCCAAAGGGTAATGTACAATCCTTTGATGCCCAAGGTCGTCCGATCTATGCTTTCAAAGATGCATCAGGACATTGTTATTGGGATCCTTTCTGTTCATGTGATTCATGCACAAAACCTCCAGATCCGCCGACTCGTAGGCGCTGTAAAGACCCACTTTATCAAAGGTTCCAAGATGGTGACAGCACCATAGGACCTCTCGGAGAAGATGGAGGAAGATACCAGTACATGGTGAGATATGATAAACCAGTCACTTCACCTTTCTACAAACCCATCCTTAAATGGATACAGAAACACCCAGACAGCCCCGAAGCCAAACTCCGGTTACCTAAACCACCTGTCCAAAACCCTCCTACAGAGTCCATCCGGATGTTCAATCCTAAGGACTTCCCACCTCTCCCTACCATCCGGCAGCCCCAACCTCAAGTCTTTCCACCTCCTGAACCTTTCAATGATTTGGAAGGAAAGTTCCATCATACTCCCAAAATTCCGATGAAGGATGTAGTCCTTCCCTCTGGACAAAAAGCCGGAACCGATCCGGTTGAGACCACCTTGAACTGGCAAACTGAAAATGCCTTGGCCCAGAATGTAGTCCTCAACGAGGTACGCACAGATGTCGGTCTGATAAAAAAGATGATTGAAAGTTTTCAGAACCGATTGTTACTCTTGGAACAAGGAAGGGTACCGCACCATTATCTGGAAGATCAGACTCCAGAGATTATTAAACTCCATAATCAAATCCGGATGCTTCAACAGCAACTTGATGCTGGAGGAAGACCACAACCATCAGCACCACCTCTGGAGACAAGGACTGAAGCAAATCTGTTTAGTCCTACTTTTCCTTACAGAAGCGTGATGACGCCTCAGACTCTTCCTCAGCTCACTCCTAGTGAATTGCAACTGTTCCCTCCCTCGAATTCCCTTCGGTTGAAACGATTCAGGGAAGAACAGCTTAAACAGGAAGCTGAGAGAAACAAAGGGAAAGAAAAAGACGGCTCATCCCAGACCAACCCTGATGAAAAGCCATCGATCCAGATGATTTCAAATCCTATAGAAGGATTTCTTCGCCAACAGGCAAAAGAAATGATTCCTTCTACAACCCAGGTGGTATTCCAGTCATCCGCACACCTTCAACGCATGACAACATAAAATCCCAACGCTCTCAAAATGATTACAAACACAATTCACTACTTCATTGCTTGGGCCACCAGTGACCTTGAACTCCGATTCATTTGCACCAAATGTAGCGACAACATATTCACGCAAGACACCCATCTCATTACGTTCCTTGATAACCAGGGATAAAGTTTTCATCCATTCTGCTTGGAAATTTTCAAACATCGAAGGGGTATAGACCTTACTTGCTTGCTGCAACATAGGTGATGTCTGATACGAAATCGTAGGCAACTTGTCTCTAGCATTAAACTCGGCCCGTAACTCTTTGTACCGTTTATCATTTACCACCTTATCAAATCTCTTAAAAAATCTATCTAGATTCATATTACATTTCAGATAATCCTTCAAATCTCCATTCAAACTCTTACTCAACTGTGTACTACGCACCCCCAAGGTTACCGTCGATTTCATATAACATCGAGCCCACTTCTCTTTCAACCTATACAGATTTTTGAGCCAACAATTGTCACTAGCTTCATATGTTGAAAGTAATGAATCCCAAGCCTCTTCAAATTGTTCGACTTCTACATATTCATAGACAAACTTCTTCAAATCGGTTAAAAGATTACATCCATTTTTCATCAAATGACCAACATTTTTTATGGCGTTTTGCATTAGATGCCATGTACACAATCCATGTCTTGTCTCGGGAATCACCTCTTGTAATGCTTTCGACATTGCTGCATCTTGATCAGTAAAAATTGTCACAGGCCTCCTATATTTGTGTGCCCCCAAAAAAGTTTCAAAAAGCCATCTGAAAGAATCTGCAGTTTCATCATATAAAAGTGCGGCCCCAAAAATCACAAGCTCTCTATGGTGATTAAATCCAATAAATACACCGAGTGGCCTGTACTCTTTATTAGTGGAAAAAGTGGTATCAAATGTCACAACATCACCAAAAAGAGCATAATCAATAACCATCCTAGAGTCTGCCCAAAATATGTTCGTTATTTGCTCATTACTATCGAGCTGTACAGCATAGAAGAAAGATGTGTCTAAGATCTGTCATTTTTCAAAATACCTCAATAAACATCCTGCCTCTCCAAACTCCATATCTCTCTCTTGTTTAGTGCGAAGATAGTTTTTTAAATCAACCCTCGTGTAACCAACATTTTCTCTTCCCCCAACCTGTACACTAGACAAGTCATGCTGCTGACTATGTGTGAGGCCTGCATTATCAGCCAATACAATTTGTTGAGCTTGGACATCGCTTATTTGTCTATGTGACCGGATCAAGTGAGTACACTCCGCAAAGTGGAGTGGATGGGAATGGTTTGCCTCAAAATCATACACAAAATACTTACTGCTCCCTCGAACTAATTTGATTCTCATTCGGGCTTGGCAATCCATTCTTGTTTCAGGCCTAGGATTTTTTACTAATTCTAATCGTTTATCTTTTCCTCGATGCCCTTCTTTTGCACAACAAAAGCGTGCAGAAATTATGGCACTATCCTTCCCTTTGTTATAACCTCTCTTACGTACACCAAAGCCCATTTTCGCTGCATACATCTTCCAAAACTCCCACGCCTCATCTATATCATTAAATTCCATGCCTATTTGTGGAGTCCAATCCTTACAGATGATAAAATCACACAAAAGAAAGTCGACAAAGTACCATCATTACAAGATAAACTTGAACAACAATTAATAAAACAGAAGAAAAACTAACATACATTCATAAACACATTAATTACCTTGTGCCAAGATACTCTATTTGAGAAAGAGTTTCCATTTGAGGGATAATTTGACGGCTTCTCACCAACGGCGGGAGGGGGAAAGAGCAGTAATTACCACAGTGGCTACAATAGAAAGATTTCATAACATAACATAGCTGTCCAGCATTATTTTTCAACACTCTCTAAATCTCTCAAACAGCAAACACACAATAATGCCCTTTCCTAAGCTGTACCATGGGTTGGAAAAAAAATTATACCTGGAAAACTAAGAGCAAGACCAGTGCAACATCCAGCTATTCCGGCATTAAAAACTGCATAAGAAGAAAGAAAATCATACTCCAATTCAGAAACGAACCAAAAACAATTAGAAGACACTAAACAAATAATGTCGTAGGACCAAAACCATGCTAAAGCGAAAAGTGAACAGCAAAAACCACAACTAATGCCGTAGGACCCAATCAAGATGATTCCAAACCATTCTTACCAGAGCTCTACTATTTATGTCAACCTGTCAAAAGGGACTTAGAGCTCCACAGTGAACTCAAAAGATGTGCAAACTAAACAAATAGCGATCAGACAGAAAAGAGTCGGTGGAACAGAGAGACAACATTGTTCTGTAAAGGAATGCCTAACAGTCTTATGGACGGGGCATAAGTAGATGAACATAATTCAACGGCTTGACCAGACAGGAACCAACTTAAACACCATTCGTTTCAAATCAATAATGAAGCTGTGGATACAACCAACAAAGCACGCCTGGCTCAACTAATCTAAACTACATGAACTTGAGATCTGGGTACAACAACAGTCTCCCAATGCTAATAATTTTGAGAAAACCAGTGACGATTTTTGGAATGTTGGACCAGAGAGAAAGTTAGAGATTTTTTTTAGGTAAAAAAAGTTCAGAGTAGAATTCGAATTCCAAACAGCTCTCAAGTTCAGGTTTTTAGGAAATTTGGTCTTTTACATTTTATGAGCACGGCTGCCCGACGGGTGGTAGTCTGTCACGATGCCTTTTTGTGCTGCTTGCTAATGAGTCTTGTGGATTAAAAGTCTCACCTCTGAGATGAGTCCTAAATGCATGTCAACGTTTTACACAGGCAGACAAAAGCAAGTGCAAGTAACCAACTCAAATTAGTAAAGTCTGTCACAAGACAACAATTCAGAATGTCATGGAATTTTTATTCCGTAACATTGTGACTTCCAAAGATATTGAGCCTCTAAAATCGATCCAAGACTAAATTTTGTTGAAGTTCAGATAAGGGGAACCGTCCACAACTTTTATATTCAGTTCGTAGCGGCATATCATCGAACAGTCGTTGGGCAACGCTAATTTCAAGCATGTCACAGCAGACGCATTTCATCCAATATGGAAGAAGAAATCAATCCAAACAAACAAAATAGAGAAAATGAAAGAGAAATACCACTCACCTCTTCGATAGGATGAATTGTGGCCACCGTAAACTGAGGAGCACTGAAAAATGATCTCCAAGAGAAGAAAGATTTGACGCAAGGACCAATTCAATGCAGTCTTGGGGTTGTCTTCGAAACGCCCAATGATCGGGCGAAGTGTGGGGAATCACTCGGCGGGGTAAGACTTTTGCTCTTCCTTCTACCACCGCAGAGTCGAACTCACGGAATCGGCCAACTCGGGAATGGGGTCGGGGAGGGATTTGTGACGAGGAGGACGAGGCTTCGATGGGAGGCGATCAAGGGGACTCGAGCTTCGGGCCTTGCGAACACTGGTCGAGCGTCCGTTCGAGTCGGAGCGGTCGAGCTTTTGGGGAGGTCGGAGTGGTCGGCGTGGTCGGCGTTCTCACGGACGGTGGCGACAGGTTTTGGTCGGGGAGAGAACGTCGGGGAGAGGGAATGGAGGAGCGAGGTCGGGGAGAGAGAACGTCGGGAGAGAGAGAATGGAGGAGAGAGAGAAAACCTGACCTCTGCTTTTTTTTTTAATTTCAAAATTAGCTACAGTATCGCGCCAAAATTTTGGGAGCTGGTCTGGATGACGTGGCGCGCCGTCGACCCTCCGATTCGAACGGACGGCTGAGATGCTTTCCAGGGCAGGGGTGCCCTGATTTCTCCAGGGCAGGCGATCCAAATCCTCAACAGACTAGTAAAAATCTATACGTCATGTTTATGGGTGAGGGATCGTGATGATATTTAGCCCTAGAACGTGTTGATCACATGATCAATTGATTGGAACGTTAGAAAAGAAGAAAATACTCGTCAGAGTCTTGGAATTCACATAAAAAAATCATAGTTTTATTTGGTAAAAAAAAAACCATAGTTGATCAAGAGCAGCTTTGGCAATATAGAGGACGGAGAAACTCTGACACCGACACTATTTTGGAAAATTACCATTGTTAGACAGACATTGCCAATGTTAGAGAGCCGTTCTAACAATTTCTAGCGATGTCAACCATAAAACTAATTTCTACTTGAGATTCAATGGGCAATGATTATTTGAGGATGGATGGCTTTATGATGAGTCCAAGAGAAGTAATTAGATTGGGTATAAATGAACAAAACGAGTCATGTGCTTTGAGTTTTGTTCTTTACTTTTCTTTTGTTGTTAGTCATTGTTTGTTCCTGATGTAATTTCTCTTGGTGATACTAATGTTTGCAATTGTGACAAGAGCAAGTGTACAAGAGTGATAATAGTACGTGAGTCCTCAAAGTACAATCTATTGGAAAGGGCGATGCTTGTTGATAGTAACTTGTCTTGAAGATTACTAGTGTAGTTCAGCCTTGTTGTGATTGTTAGTGCTGATAGTGAATGTAGGCTTGATGATAAAGCCAACCTAATATATATTTGCTTGCGATATCTTCAATCTCTTCAATATTAGCATTAAATGTTCGTAATCATCAATGTCTGTTAGACAGCAACACGAGCACTTGATTTCTACAATCTAGTTGGGCTGATGTTTGTACTTGAACAAGCTGCCTCTTGTTGTATGCTATCTTTTACTTCCTCGTTTGATTGATATTTGCACACCAGCATACCAGATATTCCTAATTTGTGTTGCACTTGATTTCTAAGTTTTATCTGGTGATTTTTGCAAAAGTTTCAAAACAACCTATTCAACCCCCTCTACGCTGAAGAATAAGAAGAAGAAGAAAGTCCTGTAAACATTATGGTGTGCTCATCTCAATCAGTCGTATCGATGTCAACAACAAAGAGATCAGGTTGATCAATGTTTACAAAGTTCAAAAACACAAACGAGATAACAAAATGAAGCTCAAAGAGCACATTAAACATTAAGGATTATTGGTCTGATTGTACTCGATATAGCTCAACCCGTGCCTAACTAGTCTTCGGCAGGGCAAATAATAGCTCTTCTAAAGGTTGGTTAGTGAAAGATATGATGTGGCTAGTTCTTGGTCAGAGCATGTGATGTGCAATTATGAAGATAGTATCACTCCCTAATTGTATTGATTCGTTTAGTACTTTGGTGGGCATAAGGAGGACAAAACTCATGCAAGCCTTGAAATTAAATTCTAAACCTTTTTAAATTGTTATATGACATCTTAAGCCTCGTATCAATTGAAAAAGACCGTCCAAAGTTATTCATAAGTCAACACCAACCCTATTTGAGAGTTGGACCTTCATGAAATGATCTTGGTTGTCGTTGTAGATAGTATCAAAGCAAGTGTCACAAGGCTAGGATAAAATGTGGTTCCTAACAAACTGTTAAGATGACAGAAGGAATGTGAATGTACCTAAAATGTACCTAATAACACATTAAGTGATACGAGCTTGACGAGGACGTCATTGGGGTCAAGAAACACTTGACTGCACGTATAATTGAGCAATTCTAATATGCTTTTGATGTTCATACATTTCATCGATCTTCTCTCGTAAAGCACGCGTGCTGGGTAATTACATAAATCTGGTGTTCAAGTTGTTTTCTACAAATCATTACTTGTTTGGATTCCTGTGTTTGTCCATGCTTCCACATTAGCCTCAACATGTCCCCTTCTGGTTTACGACATCACTTCTAGATCGGTCTAAGTGAATCTAGTATTACTCAAAGGCGAAATTGTCTATGCAAGGTTATACATATAAGTGAATAAGCTCATGCAAGGTTGCGTTACATGGCACGCTCACGGGTGAGTATTGTCCAGGAATTTAGTTTTCAGGGTCCTTTTGCTTCCAACAGTAGCAGTCTTCTTTGCCTATTCCTATTTTGCTCCATCGAGAATTGGATAATGATATCATCACAGTAGAAAGAAGAAGTGTGAAATTAAAGCCAAACAGACCCATTGAAGCATTTCATCGAACATATTTAGGGCGCGTGCTGTGCCTCAAAGGAATACGCCCATGTCAGACCGGAATTCGCCATGAATCTCGGGTTAAAGGAATTATGCTTTTGCAAGCTCACCCGCTTTCGCTTCGTGGAATCTTCTACGAACCATTTCGAGGGATGAAAGTTTGAATCTCCAACGAGCTTGCTTCTGCTTTGATGGTTTGCTCCGAAGAAAAGCTGGTTTCTGTCAAACGAGAATATGGCAGAGAGAGAGAGAGAGAGTCAATGGTGGGAGAGAGGTTAAAATCTAAAAGATGAACACGTAAGATAAAATAAACAATAAAAAGTTCAAAACATGCCATATTAAAATCTAAGTTATAGAATTTCAGTCCTCAATCATGCATGAAAAATTACTCCAAATTCTAATCACCTGAAATAAAATGAAACAACATAGTTAATCACTTAATGATAGTTTTAAATTAAAATTACTATTAAATAAACTCAAACAATTATTAGAATAGTGATTACACTTCAACTCGTGTACTCTATCTACTGATGATGATATTTTCTTTAAGACAATCCATATTTGTATAAAAAAAAAGAATAAATTAATAAAACATTCATTCATAAGATATACGAAGGAAGTGCAATATATACATATATACACATCACTTACCTAGCTTAAACTTTTCTGCATTCTTAATGTACTCTTCAGCATTAATCGGTATAAGAACGACTCTCGACCAATAAATCAAAGCTTCCATGATGAAAATAATTACTTTCGATGTCCATCCAAGTTGGTTCGAATTTCACCAACTTCCTCAAACAATCCTAAAAGTGCTTTCATATGGCATAAACCAGCAAGAATATCAGCATCAATATTTTGTTGCCCTGTAAACTTAGATTTGAACAGTGTTGAGTTTCAAAAGCCATCTCAAAAAGAAGAAGACGGTCACAAAAAGCACCATCAGCTGGGCAAGACATCGGCATTCTTGATCTGTTAGCATAGATGTTCCAAATCGACAAACCACGATCGTTGAAGGGTTTGTTATGTTATGATTTTCTGGTTGCGATTCTGATTCGGTTCTACTAGGAACTGGAATCGGACCTGGCTCATTAGAACCTGAAACTAGATCAAGATCCGGCACTTAGAATTCTTTATCTGGTAGCATAGATGTTCCAAATTGACAAACCACGATCGTTGAAGGGTTTTTTATGTTATGATTTTCGAGTTTTTGTTTCGATTTAGTTCCAGTTCCTAGTAGACTAGATCCATTCTTGATCTATTAGCAAAAATGTTCCAAATCAACAAACCACGATCGTTGAAGGGTTTTTTATATTATGATTTTTCGGTTCCCGTTTTGATTCGGTTCTACTGGGAATCGAAACTAGACCTAGCTCATTAGAACCTGAAACTAGACCAAGATCTAGCGGTTCACTTCTCTAATTCTCAATTCTACCCTAGAACCATGCTTACTCTTTTCTATATGTGGACAAGATTATGGTAGTTGATGAGGTTAGACCCTTATTTGAGATTAAATTGGCCACTTGATGCCCTCATTTGAAACAATATCCGCTTCAGACCCTCTTATGAAAAAAGGTCTCGCTTCAAATCCTTATTTGAATTTTTCATATTTATAATTAAGTGTTAGATTTTGAAAGATTTTAATCAATACCCATCCTTGATATAATTATGATGAGTTTTTTAAAGAGTTTAACCAAATATATGGATACCATCACTTCAAAAACTTAATATAAGGAAGAGAGTGCAATTTAAGTTATGGCCATCATTTGAGCGTTATTACTTTATTTTCGCTCACTTAAATATTACAAATTTGAAAATTCAATTACTTAAGTGTCATTGACCATTTTCCTCGCTGGAAAATCTGATGTGGAGTCAATTGTCCTAAATGGAACTGCACGTTGATTAAGTTTTTCTTTTTTTCTTTTTCTGCTCAATTTTTTCTTTTTTTTTCTATGCTTGAGAGGATCACTAGCGAGCCTTACCGACTGCAAAGGCCTCCCACAAATTGGGCAAAGGCCGCCTCACTCGTGGCCGGCAGGTTCATGAAGGTCCCAGGTGAGGCCATCGCGGCCTTGCCCACCGCGGGCGAGGTCACAAAAGCCCTTTCTAGATCTAGGCGAGGGCGTTCCCAGACTTGCCAACCGCATGCAAGAAGGCCATGCCCAAACTGAGGAGGGCCTTCACACCCATGCCCACACCGCCAATCGGTGAGGGTCGCTAGTGACCCTCGCCGACATAGAAAAAGAAAAAAAAGAAAATCTCAAAATAATAATTGAAATCCAAGTAGGACTTTTGCTTATTTTTAAACAAAATCCCACGTCAGATAAAAAGTTAAATAAAAATTCATGTAGGATTCGCTGAAAATGACACTCAAACGATCAATTTTACTCTGATTGGTAGTCAAGTAAAAGAAAAAAAAACTTATATCATTGAAATGAGTATCGCACGAAAGTTATGGTAATCCTGTTGTTCTTACCATGTGCACCTTTTGTTGGCTTGAATCATCATTGGAAAATATTTTTTTTGGTATTGGTTCTTTTGTTTGGGCATTCTGATCCTTTTTAGAGGTAATGCGTAAGGAAGCACCGAAGACTATTTTCAACGATCAAGATCATGCCATGGCAAATACTATTAGTACTATTTTTTCGAATTTTAATTATCGTTTATGTGTATGGTATATCACGAAAAATGCTACCCATCTTCTTGGGAAGTCGGGTTTTTGCAATAAATATTGCCAAAAGCTTTTATATCATCGCAAATTTGAACTTGAAATGGAGAATACTTGAAAAGCTATGTGTCAAGGGTGGAGCTTGGGTGACAACAAGTGGTTGGATAATTTGTATCACCTGCATTTTAAATGATGTCCCGCATTTGGCCATGATTTCTTTTCTACAGGTATTAGAACTACATAAAGAAGTGAGAATACAAATTATGTCTTTCAAGAGATGGAATGTAAGACCATGATTTTGTTTGAATTCATCAGACATCATGAGAAGCAAGCTGAAAAAAAAATGCGTAACACTGAAGTTGTTGATGATTTCAAATGTGCTCGAGGAAAGCCAAAGAATATGGTTGAAAAAAATGCAATTTTGCAACATGCGGCGGAGGAACTCGCAACTTCAGCCTAGATGCATCTTCGCATTATAGTGCAATTTTGCATCATAGTGCGATAAGTCAAAGACATTGCGTTTGAAGAGGTTGATGCAGTTAGCATACGTCGTTATGAACTTCAGTACCAATTGTAATGTTATAGAGGAACTCGCAACTACAACCTAGATACGTCGTTGCTCCCAAATCATGAACAAAATGCAATCTTTAACAGGTAAAGACCATGTTGACTTTTTGGTGGAAGGTGACGAAACTGCAGAAAATTATGGAATTCGAGTACTTGATTCTCTTCGGAGAAGACCGAAAGGTGTACAAAGTAGTTGGTTGAAGGGCACAGGAGGCATCTCATACAAGGTATGATTCTTGTTGAATATGATACGACGATTCCATCAAACATTTTAGCAGGCAATTTTCTATTGTAAAAGTGGGAATAAGCATTAGAAAGGCATGAAGTAATTGTAGTACTCTCATTTTTGTGCATGATTAACCTAGTAAAAGTTTGCAATCATTTAGCGGTTGATCTTTCTCAAGGTTACAAAAAAAACATGTGCACTGCACAAGTATATAGCCTCGGTCATTGGTTCAACTCGTTGTCCTGCTTTTTTAATTTTTTTAAATTTTGTATTCTTTATGGAATTGGTAAGGTATTCATTCTCATTTCATGGATCTCAAGACCAGTGAACTGTTTCGGCTTATTCTTGTCTCTGCAGTTTCGGCTTATTCTTGTCTCTGCAGGCATTACTTGCAAACATGGCTTGCAATGTTTGCTGCTTATCGTGGCCGTGAAGTTCCTAAAGCAATTTCTCAACGAGTTCGCAGTCTAGCAGGAGCCTTCGCTTTGGGAAAGAGAGGGGGGCCCGGAATTTCAAGGATTTAAAGAAGCTCGTGAAGTTGATCGGATCATCGTATAATCGACACTCCTAGGAAGCCCAAGAACTAAAGTCAAGTAGACAGACATGTTGGGCCGCAAAGAAAGAGTTGGTCTTGGAACGATCTTTAACATCCAAGATTTTCATGGTGGCGGAGGGCCTCTTCCCCATCATCATCCATGGACCACTCGCTCGATCTCGGAGCACCGTCTCGTAAACCAAAGCAATCGGACACGACAATGGCGAAAAAGATCGTAACCCGCATCTGACCCGCAACCGCAGAGCCCCGTCATCGTCTTCATCCCTCCCAGCCCGGCCACAAACACCATAGGAAAAGAGTCACCCCGCCACCATATTTCCCGGCGACCGCATCTCGCTCCGATCACGTCTCAAGCTGCCAAACAAGGAAGACGAAAAGGATGTCGACCCTGCAAATGGCTCTCCTCGTCCCGACGCCTCCACAAACCCTCTCCTTCTCAAGAACCCTTGGTTCTCCGAATGCCCAACTCTGCCTCCTCCGCACTGAGCTCTCCCACCTCTCCCTCCGGCACACCCCCAGGACGACGCCAATCCGAATGGGCGGAGGGCCCAGGACCTACCCGGGCGGCGTCTCCAAGTGGCAGTGGAAGCGCATGCAGAAAAACAAGGCCAAGCAGCTCCTCAAGGCCCGCCTCTGCCGCGAGCGCCAGATTTACGAGATGCGCAAGCGGGCCGAGCTCAAGGCCGCCGTCTCCGAGCTCGAGAGGCCGTGGGAGGCCGTCGAGAAGGCCCCGCGGCTGTTCTCCGTCAGCGCCGACGACCAGCTGAAGGTGCTCGCCGACCGGTTCCAGCGGCCCGGAGGGTTTGACATGTGGACCGATAGGGACGGGCCACAGGTGTTCGGCGCGGCGGGGACGGAACTTCCTTCTGCCAGGTTTTTCCCTAAAGGGGTTGTGCACAGCGTGAAGCCTTATGGGAGAATCGGTGGTGGCAAAGACGACGAATTGGATGGCAGTTCGGGGGATAGCGGTGGCGAGGCAATAGCTCAAAAGAATGGCGGTTACAGGGGGAGGAAATCTCGCCGGACACGCCTGAGGGGAACGATTGGGAAAGAGGGGTATTCGGGTTCCAATTCAGTCAATTCAGATGGGGAGAGTATGAGTTTTGAAGACTCTGTGGAATCAAGTAGCGTGGTGGCGGTGAAGAACGAGAAGGAAGTCGGTGTTGGTTTGAGGAAGGGAGGTGATAGGAGGAGGGACCATGGTGGATCGAATCCGAAGGATTATAGGAGAGTTGGGACTGATCAGAATAAGAGAGGCGAGAATTACTCCGGTCGAGCTCGTGGTAGTAGGATTGGCAAAATAATTGAGGGTTTGAAGAAGCCAAGGGATTCGTTTTCCAAAGCTTATGATATGAGTTTGCAGGAAGATGGAAGTTATGGGCTGTGAATTATTGATAGGTTGTATAACTTAAATTTTGCAGCTTAGGATATTGAAATTGGCAAGGCATAAACTTTCTGTCAAGTAATAAGAGTTGCATAATTGGCAACAGAGCTGATGGACGGTCGAGCCGCCCAGTGATGGAAGAAATGTATCTGGAAGACGGTCAGGTGGAAATCACTCATCGCTTTGAGACGTACAAACATATTAGGCTTATTGCTGCTAGTTATCTATCTCCTTTTGTACATTGGCCTTCTCATTTGTATATTGGAATGCGATAGCGGAATTGTTATAGGTTCAGAATCCAGGAGACCAGGAAATATCATACACATGCGCACAGACATTACATGCCTGAACCACCTTCATGACGCCTCGAATATGGTTTATCATGAGCTATGCAGACTGAAGATGACTTGTTTAAGCTAGCTGCTGATATTTTCACTTTGAAATTGGCCTGTTATTAGCTTTACTCGCTGCCTGGCGTGGGGAATTTGCAAGAGAGAACGTCCTTGATAGGCTTACATGTTCTGTCGGTACATCTGTTATTTCCTCCTGAGGTTTGCCCAGTCTTGCCATTGGATTTGTTCCTACTTTCTCTCTTACTTGTTTAAGGACAATATTGAGAGGAACAAAGGTTTCAGTTTATCTTTCGTCGCTTGGACTTGAGAACAGATTTGATAGATTCTTAGTCTGTCCCCCTCTTAGGTGCGACTGAACAAGATACCCACAAGTATCCGGATATGTTAGTATGGGACTTGGGAGGGAATGTAAGCATAGCCTCGTCAAGTTTTAGTTTTTCTGGCAAAATCAACTGAGTGTGTCCAGTTTTGTCTTGCAACTGCCCAAATTTACTTTCTGATTGCTCTGGAAATCTGAATGATGGGTTGATGTGGCTGTTACTTTGGCACAAGTTGTCCTGAGCTTTTACCCATATGATGTTTCCTTCCTGCAACTTTGGTGCGTGAAGCCATGAAGCCTTTTTCTCATCTGATTCAATTGCATGCTTGCTAAATTCAGATGACAGTTTTCATGTTTTAAGCTGTGCTAGGACTACATGGAACTATCCATTGCCTACAATTCGACTTTCTGGTAATGCGCCTTTCTGAAGAAACCAATGAGCTGTCGAACATCTCTCATGTGAGCGTGTTGTAGTGAATTACTAATCTGCAACTTTTACTGGTATTTTTTCTCACAGAGGCATCAGGAATCAATACAAGTTAGCTTCAGATTTCGCGATCTGCCTTTGCAATTCTTCTTATTGTCTCATTAGTCTTTGCTCTTACCTTGCAATGTGTCACGCTCCCAGGATGCAACCTCCACTTTTTATCTGTCGCTTGAATTACTTATTTTCTGAGCTTTAAGGTTTCTGCTTAGTCCATCTCTTTGGGCATCATGTTCATTGTCGTCTGTTTGTGGCTGGGAGTTTCATGTTATTGCCATCCATGGTGAGAGATGATTCTCAAACGTTTTCTTTTCATTTTCTGAACATGTTGATCTGCAATAAGCATCCGCTTCATTGAGAACAGGAACTATTTACTGTAGTTTGGATTGAGGGAAACTTGTCCTGCATATGCTTTAATTTCCCGAGCCACCTTCTTCATGCTGTTTCAGCATTGCAAATAGCTTAAGTCTCATATATTTTCGGGTGCTCTGAAACTACATAGGTGGCCGGTTATCGTTTTGGTTTTTTTTTTTTTACGTGAGTGTGGCCGGCACGTTTTCGGATCCTTGGTTCATTAATTCCTCACGGGTGATCACTTCGCATCTCAGTTACGATTACTCATACATCGATTTGCATGGGAGCTGAATATGAATAATGTTGATGTTCTGGGCCTGAGCTGAATATGAATACTGAATAGTGTGGATTGTAATTACCTGCTTCAGTCAGATCCGTCTTCACAGTTTAGGGTATGAACAGTTGAAGAAGAGATTTACTTCTAAGGTAAGCTCACAAGTTTGGGTTGCCGTGACCCATCATGAGTCGTTCTGATCAAAGCTTGAGAAGCATTCCCGTTCCCAAACTTGGACCTCAACAGAAGCGTGCTTCTGCTCCTGCTGATCACATATGTCAGCATTACTCCCAGCGTTAGGCTGGCCGCCACCTCTGCCGTGGCCATTGTCTCTTGTTCTTCTCCTCCTCATCCCTTCTCCATCCTCTCCCCGTTGTTCTCCGAGCCTGCCCTCCACCCTCACCCCCCATCAAACACCTCTGAGCCTTCGACATCACAAGCCCACCTCTCCTCGCCCTTAAGAGGCTACATTCTCCAGAACGAGGCACAAGTGATCTCACTCCGCGAACCCCAAAAGATTGAAACCCTGTCAATTCTGGTCGACAACCTCTAATCGGGAGCTTAAAGGAGCAGCTTTTCAGATTCGAAATTGGCGGCGTTGGCCTTGGGAGGATTTGTCGGACAGGTGTTGTTGGGAACATGAGTCGGGTCGGATTTGTTCATGGCCACCCCAGGTCGATCAAGGAACAACTAGAAAGCCAACTCGATGGCAACGTCGAGCTCGAGCTCAGACAATGAGTTTGATCAATGCAGAGAATGGTCTCGTCCTTTTCTTTTATCTAGTTGTTTTTTTTTTAATGTTTTTATCCTCTTTTTCTTTTCTTTTCTTCCTTTATATTTCTTTAAATTCTTTTTTGATATGGTGCTGGTTGGACACCACATCAACGCCACGTCTTAAAAAAACTAATAAAAAAAATCACACCAACATTTCCCGTTAGTCAAATTGAATATAATTAACAGGGAGCTTGATTCTACCAAGACAGGTTTTAAAATTTGATTGCATTTTTTAAAAGAGTAAATCGTACACTCATGACAAGTTTTAAGACTTTTAGTGCACGGTTATGGTAAATGAGTTCCAAACATGATCGATTTTAGAACGTAGAGAGTATTTTAGGATAATTTTGAGAAGCTACTCAAAATTTATCTTACTATGTTGTGCCACAATTGTGGATTGGGGAATTTTGGAATAGGTTCCGATGTGCCCATTTTAATTACAATATATCATTTAGGTTTTAATAATTCATACAACGGTACCACCAGAGCACAATTTAATAACGACGTGAATATTTACTAGGAAATACAAGCTCGACCGCAGCACAATGAATTCAAAATTGATCATTGATAGAAATTGACACGCATTATCCACTGACTAAACAACAGTTTGTAATTGCCTCACAATACCATTGGAAAATATGACCAAAAAAGTCTTTAAATTTTATTGTAACTGTTTTAATTCTATCCTAAACTTTTTTTTGGCTAATTCAATTTCAAACATTTTGCATTTGTGTCAATTCAGTTTATTTTAACGACATGAAATGAGACCAAAAAAATAAAATCAATATGAGTGTAACAACATGATACAAATCGCCAGCCGTAATATTATCGAAATAACTTAATCATATGAGATGTAATTTGTCATTTGCGTTGGTTATCGATTATGCCATGTCGGCATCCTTCTCTTTCTTCTTTTACTAATCCCTTTCTTTACCTATTTTTAGAATTGAATTGGCATACGAATTATGACTTTCTGATAAAAATTTTCCCCTTCTTATGATTAACTGCTTCTCTTGAGTTGGCAAAGAGTTGGAGTTTGCGAGTTTCTTCATGATTTTTAGACTTGGTATGATTAATTGCTCTATTCCAACTTACATCTCTCTACGAAGCCATAGTTATGGTGAGCTGTTGAGCCGCTACTAAGAAATGTGTGCATGCAGAATATCTTTAACCTCAGCATAAAATTCTTTTTACCGAGTTAACGCCCCAGGATTTACGAGAACCGCATTTGTCGTGCGTTTTGCTGTGATTTAGATCCTACATGTTTAATCCTTGTGCTGTGAACTAGCCAGATCGCAGACAGATCGTGTTCTAAGCTTCTGTCTTTCTTTAGTTTTCACTCTGTATAAGCAGTATAATCTGTATCGAGATTGAATACAAACATCTTCTTCCTTATTTCCTTTTTCGAATGACTCAGATGATAATGGCGAGCCGATCCTCATTGCTCGGACTGTTGTTTATGCCGCAAACTGTGGAAATTAGTTTCAAATCCAAACCTGGTCAATCAAGTTTGGTACTGCTATGACTTAGTTGCTTTTAGTTGGAACTCCTGGACATTTGTATAGATTTGTGGCTCTTTGGTTTTGTTCTCCAGGAGTTCCTGGAATAAGAAGACAAAAGCAACAGTGAAGACCCTTGTAAAATAACTCAAAACTGACGGGAAGCATTTGTCAAACCCAGTAACAAGAAGAAAGCAACATAGAAGACTTATTGATCTTTCTCTTCCATTGTTCTTAACGCGGTTCCTGATCTTAACGACACATTTCGCGGACGAAAGAAACCGCCGATGCTCTAAAATCAAACGGGAAAACGGTGATTTTCCATTGTTCTTAACGCGGTTCTTAATCCGAGTACGCTAGTCATGCCATCATTTACGGGCAACATTATCAAGCAGAAATCCCCGTTGAAGAAATGAAAAAAATGTTGCCTACCTCAAGGAAAAGATTGGCTCCTTCGAAATGGTGTCTCATCCTGGGAAACGTATTCTTCCCACCACTCAAGTAATAGCACAGCACAAGTCAAAAGGCTCATCTTCTGAAAAAAATCGCTGTATCTCCTTTCTAACAGCATCATAGGCAGTTCGGACAAGCAGAGTCTGAAAGCAGCCCGAGTCCAAAATAAACCCGCCTGTATGGTCCGGTTTCATGCGGAAAAAAAAAAGAAATCCAGAGCTATATTTAGTCATTTTCCTTCCACACTGATATCCAAAATGTTAATTGTGTTGTATCTAGCAATAATCACGAAGAGGAGGTGAACAGATGATTCTGAACAACTTTAAATCTCAATGCAGAAGTAAATAGAATCTGAATGAAGTTAAGTAACATATTCAGAATGAAAGAGTGCAAAAGTCTAAACATGGAAGAATGAGCTTAGAGATTGAGAAAATTGCACACAGAATTTATGGTGGTTTAGAGCTTGGATAAGCTTACATCCACTTTTTTATGCCGACAGCTGATTGGCTTAATTCTACTAAATGGTCATTGTAAGATTATAAATGATATCACGCTCTCACTCTTTTACAAAACCTCTCAAAGACAAAAGTAATTTCGTTCCAAGGACAAGTATGTAAATCTGAACAACTCAAGTACTTTGGAATTGTAAATTATGATTTCTCCTCGCAACAGTCATCAAGGATCCCTTTTTATATGAACTTGAATTAGCCATTGCAAAGGTCTTCCGAAGGATCGATCTTCAATTAGTGATTGGACGTCAGCAATCTTGATTAAAAGATGCTGTATTTGAAGAGATTTGATAGCCGTTACTTCATCAACCACTTGATGCATGTCCAATTCATTCATCAAATCATCGATTCCGCTAGACCGGTTGATCCAGCTGTCGCGACCCTCTAAAAAAAATTTAAATTTTAAAAGGGGTTAACGGATTATTAGGTTAATTAGATTTGACTAACCTAACGCGGACCCTCCCAAGCCCTACCGAATCGCAACTTTGGTTTTTGTTTAAATGATTTTAAAATTTGGAGTCGCCACTAATCGTTCTTGGTAGGTCGATTAGAAACCTAAATAAATTAGCGGGAGAACTAATTTATTCCTGCGAACCAGAGATTAGGAGCTCGGGGACTTGGTTACACTAGTTAATTAAAACTAATGCCCTTTCGGTACCTTAATTTCATGGATATCCTAATTCGGCAACTCAGGCTTGGTTTATTCCTAAGGCTATAGTAGGGTATTCTCTTTTGTGTTTTCACTTTTTAAATAGGATGCATGGATGGTATATATTTTTATTTGTTATATTTTTTTAAGTGTTAAAGATTCCCTGAAGCCGAAAGAAGGAGTGTGTTAACGACTTCTGTGCAGTATTACAACCTACTTATCTTTTGGGTCTGATGATTCAAAAATTAAATTATAGGAAGTACATGACAGTGAATAAACACCTCCAATGGGAGGCCTAGCATTGGCTTGGCTCTTCCCTTTGGGATTTAAGGTACAGGTATTTAAGTTGCAAGTATTTAAACTACTGTAAGTAAAAACCTCCAATGGGAGGCTAAGCATTGGCTTGGCTCTTCCCTTTGGGATTTAAGGTACATGTATTTAAGTTGCAGGTATTTAACTACTGTAAGTAAAAACCTCCAATGGGAGGCTAAGCATTGGCTTGGCTCTTCCCTTTGGGATTTAAGGTACATGTATTTAAGTTGCAAGTATTTAACTACTGTAAGTAAAAACCTCCAATGGGAGGCTAAGTATTGGCTTGGCTCTTCCCTTTGGGATTTAAGGTATAGGTATTTAAGTTGCAGGTATTTAACTACTGTAAGTAAAAACCTCCAATGGGAGGCTAAGCATTGGCTTGGCTCTTTCCTTTGGGATTTAAGGTACAGGTATTTAAGTTGCAGGTATTTAACTACTGTAAGTAAAAACCTCCAATGGGGGGCTAAGCATTGGCTTGGCTCTTCCCTTTGGGATTTATGGTGCAGGTATTTAAATTGCGGATGGACTTTGTCCTCTCCATTCTGGGGTATGAATTCTTTAAAATAAAATACAACGAATTGATTCAACAATTTGAAATTTGTGCGCGCTTGAGGACTCCTCCAAGCCGATTTTGTGCTTCCATAGGGTTGACCATTGATATAAAGCTGCGGCTTCCTGACATAAAATAGAGTGAAATGTCAGTATACAAAATATGTGCTAATCTGCACCTAAAACCAGAAGAGTGGAAAGAGTACTTATCTCCCATTTTTTTGGGAGGGATTTCTATAATTGATTTTCGCTCTCTATGTTCCCAATATAGAGAGTTTCTTTTGAATTGAGAGGGACTTTTAGTCACAGATCAGTTGAGAAATCGGTGGACAGCTTAGAAGCTTGTCTGGGCCGATTTTTGCATATCTACGAGATTTTTGCTGTTGACGTAGAGATATCCTTCTCCTGACATAAAATATGGAAAAAAAAAAGAGGAGATGGAGAAAGTGTATACAATTTGTGCTAATTTGCAAGTAAAACCATAAACAAATGAATAAATAAAAACACTTAGCTCGAATTTGCTTGCTCGTTGACGAGGATGCACTCTTGATTTATATTGATCGATGAAGGAATTTGTGATGATAATCCCTAACTTTGAACTCCCATCATCTTCAAAATTCTCTCTCTTTTGGTATTTTCTTTCTCTCAAATTTTTCTTCAATCTCCCAAAACTCTCTCAAACATCCAAAATTTTCTCTCAAAAAAAAAATCCTCCCAAACACTTCAAATTTTCTCTCTCAAGAATCCTCTCTCAAGCTCACTTCTTCCTCCTTTTATAACCTACTCATCTATCTCCCATTCTAATTTTTCCACTAACTCTATCTCCCATTCTAATTTCTCCACTAACTCTTCTTCATTTTCATCTTCCATTCTCCATCTCTATCTCACATTCTAATCTCTCCACTAACTCTTCTTCATCTTCATCTTCCCTTCTCCATATTTATCTCCCATTCTAATTTCTCCACTAACTCTTTTTAATCTCCATCTTCCCTTCTCTATTCTTATCTTCCATTCTAATTTCTCTACTAACTCTTCTTCATCTCCATATTCCCTTCTCTATTCTTATCTTATTTTCTCCATCCATTCTTCTCCAACTTCTCTTCTTCATCTCCTCTTCTTCATCTTCCCTTCTCTATTCTAATTTATCCACTAACTCTTCTTTTTATTATTTGTAAAATAATCCTTCAAGAGTTAGGTATTTGCACTCTAGTCCTTGAATTTTAAGTATTTACAATTCAGTCCCTGAAAAAATATATTTCTTTAAGTCCAAATCTCCTCACAATTTTTGACACACCAAAATTTACCACATGTCAAATTTAAGCTCATTTCTTGTCGCTGAAAATAATGCATAATTTAATTAAAGCCCTTTTGCAAAATTAAGTCATTCTGGGTATAATTGGGCCAAGATGAAAATTTAAAATATTAGAAGACAATGTCACAACTCATAAAAAGTGAAAGTTAAAAATAAGTTGACTCAAATTAAATTTTTTTAGGCCCGATTCGAGATTATACTCGTGAAGGAACACGTGACTCGAATTGGATTTTTCTGAATTTGCGATGGCCAATATGAAAATAGATTTAAAATAAAAATATTAACTATCTTTGTGTATTTTTTTGGCCTCAAATGTTATTTTTCCAAAATTTTCAAATATTTTTGTATTTTTTTAAAAAAAAATTAAAATATATATAATATGAAAAATTATTTTTTGGTCAAAATTCGTTCCCTAGGCTTGGCTAAGGTTCCCAAAGTTAATTTTTCAATTTTATGGATTTTTATGGATTTTCTATTAATTTTTGAAAATAAATAAATAAAAAATACGTAAAAATACTGAAAATATGAAAAATCGTTTTTTGGTCAAAATTGGTTCCCTAGGCTTGGCTAAGGTCCCCAAAGTTGATTTTTCAATTTTATGAATTTTTATGGATTTTTTATTACTTTAGCAATAGAAAAAATGATTAAAAATCAGGTGTCAACACCAGCTCAATCCGGTTCCCAAAATAAGATCGGACCAGATCGAAAACTAATCATCACTATTTTAAATCATTCATTTTTTGCGAAACGAAGCAAACTTAAAATCATGACATTTTAAACGAGCCTTCAAGGTAAAGACACATTTTAAATGGTCTTTGATGTGAATGATGAGAGTACAAAAGATCCATGAAGGTATCTTCGTCCTACAGGTTTAGACAGTTCGCAAATATTCTAATTATTTCTAACTTTGTAAAAAAAGCATATATATCTAATAATTGAAAATGTTTTCCCGACCGTTGGTGGGCTCTCTCCAACGTTCCAGTATCAAGAGGACTTCTAATTGGTGGGCTTGTCCAAGGCAAAAACGTTTCAATCTGCTATCAACTTGTGTTTGCAACCGACCATACGATATATGCCCCCACATGCGTTGCAAAAACCCAGGTGATTCTCACCATCCTGTCCATTATCTCATTCAACCATCAATTAAAACGAGAAAAATAGAAAAAAAAATTGATGACATATAGTGTTTGGAAAATATTTTATATTATCGATAACACTTTATGCCTAATTATCTTCACAATAATAAAAATATTTTATATTCATTTATTTTCATGAACGATAGATACGTTTCTTATTTGGAAAATAAATTCCAAATCTTTGATTTTACACATTAATAATGTGAGGAAATAAAATAGTCCCATCAAAAAGAGATTATGCTATTAACTGCACCCAACGGGCCACGCTCGGCACACCTTGGTTCACCGCGAACGCCATGTAATAACCGGGCGGCGCGACCGCCCTGTTCGGCGGCGCGGTGCACCCAATCCTGTACCGGCCTTCACCGGCCGGGACGGCTGACGTCACGGCCAATTTGACCAACCTCTGACCCTGGGAGAATGAGTGCGTGGCGAAGGGCGCGCTGTTCAAGTTCACCTCCACGATCCCCACCACCGGCAGCTCGACGGACACGTGCACGTCGAAGGCCTCCCTGTATCGGACCGTGGCCGGAATTTCGTCCAGTGCGGGCCGAATGTTCGCCCGGTCTGACGATAAGTACTCTGGGGAGAACGCCTCGATCCGCAGCTCCGTCGGGAATTCGGCGTTGAATTTGTAGAAGTAGTGGGGGTTGCTCCCGGCGATCAGGACCCTTCCGTCCGGCAACAGGTTAGCCGTGGAGTGGTACAATCTGGGAATAGTGCTTGGGTTCAGCGTCATGAACCGTAGCCCGGCGGGCTGGTTGGGCCTGTAGAGGACCGGGAAGAGGCACGGGTCGGAGGCCAGCTCAAATCCCTGCGTGCCGGCCTGAGCTCCGTTGACTATCAGGACCTCGCCGGTCGGGAGCATCACCATGTCGCCCATTATCCGGCCGAACGGCATGTTCTCCAATTCCCAGGAGGGCTTGGCCGCCGTCGCTACGATCCGTCCGCAGCTGCCGCGGGCTGGCGAGTCCGTGTTCCGCTCGATGAACGCACCATACGGTGCCCCCCCACAGACCACGATCACGGCAGTATCGTAGCTGCCCTCGAGGGCGAGCATCGCGGATGAGCCGGCCGAGGGATAGTTACGCGGGCCACCCTCCAGGGACGGGTACTGCCGGACCACCCGAGCGAGCTTGTAGTCAAAAGAGACCGCCCTGTCGTTTGCGAAGACAAAAAGGTGGCCGTCGGGCAGCAAGTGGACGTACGGGTACAGATTGTCCATCTGCCTGTCCCCGGCGTCGGCGAGGAACGGGAAGAACACGGCTCCGCCCTCCCGCGGCGGGTAATACTCGACGGTGTTGGCTGCGCGGCCGCCGACGACGATCACAGACCCATCAGGGAGGATCTGGTTCGTGCCGTACCACCGGCCTTCGGAGAGCTCCGCGTGGTCGAGCTCGACCCAGTCGCAGTGGCCGCCGGGGCCGCAGGGGACGAAGCGGCGGATCTTGCGGAAGCCGTCGAGGTCGCCGCCCGTCTGGAGGAGGGAGCCGTCGGGGAGGAACTGACCGGAGGAGCACCAGGTGTCGGTGAGGATGGTGAGGGGGCGGATCCGGTTGGTGGCGAGGTCGAGCACCGCGGAATGGGCGTAGCAGTCGCGCTTGAGGGCGGCGTCGCGGGGGTCGAGCCGGCAGTGGCCGCGGGGGAGGCGGAGGCGGCTGGGGCCGATGTTGGTGCGGTCGAGGAGGACGACGGTGTTGAAGCGGGTGACGGCGGTGTGCATGGAGGAGATGCCGGCGTCCGCCACCAGCAGCTCCCACGTGCCCGGGAGGCCGGCGCGCGCGAAGGAGGCGAAATCGTCGAGGGCGACGGTGGTGAAGAGGAGGAGGTGGAGGAGAAACCGCCATTGTTGCAAAGGCGAAGCTAAAGGCCCCATTAGAGAGGGCGATAGAGAGGGACAGTGAAGAATGAGGGCAAGTGAAGAAACGAGAGCGACGGGACGGGCAATTAGTAAGAAACGAGTCAGAGAGGGAGGAGTGAGTCTGTGGGTCCCGCCGTCTATTACTGAGTTTGAATATCATAACGAATAGCTACCTGACAAAAAAATAAATTTTCAAAACAGTCAATAATTTACGATAAATTTATTATAAATATAACAATTTAGAGTTTTTTAACGGGTATTAATCAATTAGAAAAACAGGCGAGAAGGTTCTGTGCGCATGTCTCCAAACAGCCTATAGTAAACGGATAAAGGTCGTTCCGTAGGGCCACGTGCGAACGTGAAGGTGACACGTAAGCGCGGTTGCCAACGTGTCACGGCCCTTACTACAGCCTGTCCGGAAGGAGACGCGCTCTTGGAGGTTGCGTGCGGCCTTTCGGATCGCGTGGATCTTACACGGGGCGGCCGGGCGGGACCAATCAAATCATGTACACATTCGGATGAAGGGAGTCGAGTTTATCTCTAACAGAGTAGGAAGGGAGGGGCCAAAAAAAAAAAAAAACTGGGAAGTAGGTTCGGTGACCTACGATTAGTCACGAGAAGACAAAAAGGGGACGGACGGCAGTCGTTCAATTTTCAGTAGGGAGGTACACACGTGGAGGTGACGTCTGGGCACGGGGTGTCCTACGTGTCGCGGCCGCTGGGAAGGTGGCTGACGTCAGCGGGGAAGTGAATTGAATGCTCCGAGTCAGAAAGAAAGCGGACGTGTAACTCTAACCGCAAAAGCAGTTCTGGAAATGATCTCGTCCTTTGGAATCGGAAAAATATTGAGCGGTCCCGCCCAATGCACCCCAGCCAATAAAAATAGGACACGTATCTTCTGTACTTATACTTGGTGTTTCACATCTCATTTCTTATGTGTCTCTTTTCTCTTCCTCCAATCAAAAAAAGATAGATGGGTCAGGATATATTGATCCCAGTCCACCCAATATTTCTGTCTTTAGAATCATGGGGATCTCATTTTAAATCCACATAGATCGAATGACTCACGCCTATCTATCGAGGGCTTTTAAGTAATTAAAAAAAAACAAGGGCTTCTAAACATTTGCCTTAAATATGTCTAAAGGAATTTAGGAGGATGATTTGATGGATGTCAAGATAATGAAATTAGACCTCTTAAGGATAAGAGACATAAAGCTAAAGAGAGAGCCAAAAAAGGTCTTTCGTGTATAATCCTCGATATGTAGATCAAATAAGACAATGCAAGCAAAGATTCTTAGATTCATGGAAATATAGAACGGCATGTAAGTTAATATGCTCGCAAATCCACCATTTGAGTTTCCAACAATAATTTCATTCTTAAGACAGTTTATCAAATCACTTTTTGAGTCCGATTTCTGGATGAACTCATAGAAGCATCCATCGTGCGACCTATGCTAATCCTCTTGTGTTCCTCCGCCCACGACATCGGCGAGATCCCCGGGGGCTTCCTTGAGCACTCGGTCTTCAACTCCTATCTCCGCCGGACCAAGATGGCTAATGAGATCAGCCACCGCTCGACCATCGTCATCCTCGCTCTCGCAAACAGCGCCATGTCAGCTCTCGTTGACAAGAAGCCCCTCTCCGTCATCAAGAACGAGCTCGCCATCCACGTCGTCCTCGACTGCTTCAACCCCCAAAAGCTCCACCAGTTCCCCTGAAGGGCTCCACCACTCTTATACTAAGATCAACGGGAATCCACCTTCTCCCGAACGGCGAGCGAGGCCGCAACCCGAGAGTGTCGAGAGCGAGTCACGAGAGAGACGGAGAGAGATTGCGACAGTGAATGCTTTGCAGTTTGGCCCTTGACAGTCGAAACTTTTGACTGATCGCAACAGAATTGACTGCCGGTTGTACCGTTTTGCCTTGGATAAGTCCACCAATCCAAAGTCCTCTGGATAGGAACACTGATGGAGCCGTACAGTCGGGGATCCTTTTCGATGATTAGATATGCTATTTTTTATATATATTTTTGTTAACTCTTTTGTGGTCAGACATTAGATATGTTATTCCAAAGTTAAAAAAAATAGAGTTAATATCATAAAAAAATTTAAATTAATATGTTTATGATCAATATATTTTAAAGTATTTTTTTAATCATAAAAATTTCAAATTGATATAACTATGATAAATTTATTCCAAATAATTTTTTTGACTATCGAAAATCATGAACTGATACACCTATGATAAATTTACCCAAAATTAATACATTTGTGAAAAATTTACCATCATTAGCTTTCGTTGAATTTTATCGTTAAATTGCTGAGTCAAATGACATGTGACAGTTTATGAGTGTATCAATTTGGGATTTTAACTTTTGTTTGTTAGAGGTATATCAATTTGGATGGTTCCCCTTGTGGAATAGGGAACTGCTAGAATAGGCCGATTCAGTCCTTCTCATCTGGTTATTTTGCACACCCGTGACAAAATGAGCTAACAACAAAAAGCGAGGAAAACAAGCAAATCTTACACATTCTCATTCTTAGATTCCCGTTCAACCAAAAAAAAAAAATCTTACATATCCTTTGTTGAATTTCTTCACAGTATTCTAGGATTTTACTTTTGGGAACATATAAATTGCGACATCTTGAATCTCATCATGCAATTCACTTCATGATTATGACATGCAGACTTAAAAAAATGCACCTGTAATTGTAAGAATTTTTTTTGCAACGATGAACAAAGCCAATCATGCAAAGTTACCATGCATATCCCGAAACTTGGAATCTATCGTATCACAAATTTTAGGGTCTACCTAGGTTTTAGCCGTATTCTTAATTGAATAATTGCAGTGAATGATCACCTCTAATAATCACTATTTAAAGTTATAATTCACTGATCATAACACACATTTAGAATCACGAACAATGTGAAAAGTTAATAAAGTCATAGTCTCAAACATGGATATCGCCGAAATTGATCAGATTAACATTTCCAAATGACGCATTCATTGTCAGATCTCATGGATTACTATCGCATGATCACGCAATGACATAAAACGAGAAAAATACAAAATTTTGTTTAAGGTTTCAATTTCCACCTGCCAATCGAAATCGGTTTCCTGATTTTTGAAACTCGGAAGCTATATTGTTTTACCGGTTCAATTCTTCGATTTCCAATTCTATCTTGAGCCATGATCACCCTTAACAAGTATTTCTTATGAAAGTAATTTCTTTTCTTGTGGAACTTACAAGATCTAAAATAAAGGGAACAAACATATATGACCTTTTTGTAGTTTATTGGGAAATCTTATCTTTTTACAAAAAGTAATTCTCAAAATATGTATTTATCCCAAAACTATTTTTCCATAGCACATTTCTCATTGCTCAACTGTCTATTAAGGTCGCGCATGAAAAAGTTTCTGTTTCGCTATTTCTGTTCTAAACCTATTCCAAAAATAAGTTTGGAACAGAAATTCGTTTGGCAACGCAAATCTGTTTTTCTATTTCTGCAACAAAAAACTGTTCCAAAAATAGATTTTGGCTCAAAATCAGAAACAAAATTTTTTTGTTTCTGACAGAAATAGAAAAATCTATTTCTGTTCTAGAAATTATTTTTCTGGAATAGAATGGTTGTCATGCGCGCCCTAAGTTGCTTAGATCGTTCCTCGTTGTCCTAGTCACTTTTTAGCTCTCTTCTAAAATTCCCAAGTCTTGCAAAAGTTCCTCTCCCAATCTAGCTAAAACCTTTGGCATATAGATTCGCCTCTTGGGACATCTTCAACTACTTTCTGCAATTATATATAGTTGGTTTCGTTGAGTAATTTGTACCCAAAAGACTTAGTAATAGCGTGGATTGAAGATAACCCATCATTTCGATTAGCAATTTCGGAAATATTTTGATCATGAGCTGTCCCAATTCTTCTCTACCAAAACCATTATTAGTTTGTAACATCGATCATTCCTAACCATCTAAAGTAAAAGGTAGCTTAGTTTATCCTAAGATGTTTGGCGAAAACACTAATTTTTTCCGTCAACTTGTTCTCTTGATTATGACAAAATGCCTTTGTCTCGGTGCGTCTGACTGTTTCAAGCACAAAGGCAAGTGGCTGGAGCGCTTTCGAATCCGGGAATCAAGAAAGACTTCTTATTTACCAAATATGCCTTTGTCCCCACATTCCATTCACTTTTTCTTGGCCGTACAGAATATCTTGCTTGCAAATTGATCACGGTTCAATTTTTAATTAGACCCCAAAATCAAAAGTTAAAAGAAGAAGAAGAAGATGCCACCACTCGCTCTCTTTGGATGCAAGGATCACATTGATCAAAATTTTAAAAGTTTTGGGATTAAATTGATAAATAAAAAAGATGTGAATACGATGTTGAACATCGCGAAAAAATTCGAGGACTAATATAATTACCCCTTTCTGAATCGATTACTAGTAATTTTGCTTAATGGTTGCAAACGAAGGACTCTACCATAAATTAGCTTTTTGTGTGAAGTTCTTTCAAAAAGTTTGTTTCCCATATATGCCCTTTTGGATTTCTCCTTTTGCTCTCTTTCATTGGTGAGTTCACCTTGCTAACTTTCTAATGAAGCTAGCAACTGTGCTAAGATGCTGTCCACGTAACGACGACGTTGCTTTTGAAAAGTTGGGACGTGTTTTCGATGTAATCTGTTCGCTGGAAAATCAACAAATGCTTTCATTGCAAAGATATAAAAAATTTAGGATGGGTTTGTTTCGCTAATCCCAATTTTGATGATCCATATCACTTTAGAAAAGAGTTTTAAAAAAATATATTTTCATTTAAAAAAATGCGTCGCAATCTAGTGAGCTCTTCTGCTTAGTAAATGGATCACCTTCCATAGTTTAGATGGAACTTTGTATGTATAAGTCCCAACAAATCTTTCGAAGTATGTATGACTTATTTTGTTTAATATGCATTGGAAAGTAAAAGAGCGATAACTAACTAAGTAACACTGATACACACATGCGACATGCGACACGGTAAGATACGACACATCATTTCTAAAAGAATATAAATTTTTTATACACCGGGGCACATTGTATTTGATTATTTTAATCAAATTAAATTGATTAGGGTGTGGGCAATTAGGACCGAGCCTATTAGGGTGGATACTTTTGGAATATTAGGTTTTGATATATTTACATTAATATTGAAAATTTTTAAAATTGATCCTATATGTGTCAGAATGGCATGTCGAGAAGGCAAACTAGCTTGTCGTTAGTGCGTCTAGAATATTGACCACATGTCACTTGTTCACATATCGAAGCATTTCGATTTTCGATACCGATGCGAAGTCCCTCCAAAGATTGTCCGTGCTTCCTAGATAACAAACAATCTTGATAGAGGCATGACATGGGTTTGTACTGGCCCATTTGTTTTTTCTAAATTTGTTAGCCCAATGGACTATTTCTTTTTGGACCCAAATGAAATTGTTTTGGAGGTCCTTTTGGCCCCACCATCATTATCCACCATTAGGGATGAGCAAAAAAATTATGATTCATCCAACTCGGATTAAACCGTACCCAATCAATTAATTTTGGATAGAACCAGCGGCTACCAGTTCGGTTCTCGATTTCAATTTTCTGGAATCAACGAGTACTGATTTGATTCGTTATTTTAGGTCGGAGCCATCCAACCGGCTCAACTGAACCGTCCCTATATATAATACAAATGTATATTCTTTTAATTGAAGCCATATTTTTTAAAAGCTTAATATTCATACCCATCCGTCCAAAAAAAAAAGAGTCCAAACCAAATTTATTTTCACGTGTAGTACGTGTCGTACACTATGGATGCATATGACACCTTACGTTAATTAGTTGATCAATTGCTATTGCATTTCCCATGATACTCAACTTCATTATTGATAATAATACTGCGATATGTAAAGATATTGTCATTAAGTTTTTCGTGTGATAAGAATATCGAAAGCAAATGTGAGGAATACACTGCCAAAATTTCAAGTTGAGCCCTCCTTTTTCAATCGCTAGGAATTAGTTTCATTCTCTTTTTTAATTGATGTTGGTACTTGGTAAGACCGTAACCTGGATCTGATCGGGAACTGGATTGGACTAGTGATTCGATTCTCAAATGAATTCATACAACGAGTAGGTAGTTCACGGTTTGCATTTTGTAGAACCGATTCCTAACGAGTGGTTCTTAGCTCTATGGTGGGAACTACTTATCTTAAAATCAATCAACCATATCCACCAATACTTATGTCGCTCCAAGAAGAACATACACTGATTTTTCTATTTAAAATTCCTAAGTTGGGGTTTTAACTTTGCATCAGAAACTATCGTTACAGTCCGGCTTTCTTTCTCTCAATTTAAACACACTTGCACACAATCTCGAAATCTCAAACCCATTCTTATTCTCTCCATATACTTATCTGTTTAAATTGTCGTACTTAGCAATATCACCTAGAGGGGGCGAATATATGATTATGGATAAATTTGACTATAAATTGAGGAGCTAAAGGAATCAAATCAAATGAAATATTGATTCAGAATCTGAATATATGTGATATGAGATTCTGAATTTCAGTATGCAATACTCTCAAAATGTCAGGATTCATTTGTTTCATTGAGCATACATAATTTAGAAAATATTATTATAAAATATAATTTATTTTCACTTATTAATTAATGATGAAAATACTTTTCGTTAATTAATTATTTCAATCGAGCGATCATTTTACGAGAAAACGTTGTCCAAATCATTTTCTTTTTTGTGTGAAATAAATGGAGTCTTGGCGTGCATTAATAAAGATCGTGATGCGGCAAAGAGGACAAAACAAGAACGCACCGAAGGCGATCGCAAGCCACGATCGTCCGGGCCCGGCCGAAGGAAGATGCGGTGACAGATCAACCATGTGACAAAAAGACATACTGAATTGACATGACAATAGTTGGAGATCGTTAGCAACCTGTCACTTACAATTTCACTTGGAAGAACACAGAAATGTATATATATTATGCCGATAAAAAAAAGGCTTATATAGCTAAGAATACTCTTGCAGTAAAATTATTTTGAGGCGTGATCGATTAAATTCATCGTACTTGTGCATTAATTGTGAATAAAAATGGTGAAAGGGGTTATCTTTCGTGAAATTTCACTATTTGAAATTGTGTTGCGTGTGCTTTTTAGAGGGGGAAAAAAAAAATTCGCTGGGCCGGACCAACCTAAAAATGCCTAAACAAAACTCATTTTCGAAAAAATATTCTTCACACACTTCGCTTTCAAACATAACCTTAGACTTTTCAAACTCCGACTTTGGCATCTGTCGGGGAATATTCAGTAGATCCATGGAGGTGCTGGTGGAAAACTCTTGCCAAAAACTAAAGAGCAATAAATTAGCCAAAAAAACGAAGAATTTCTCAAATGATTTTCTGGTGAAAAATCCAAAGTCCAAAAATTAGGCAGAAAAAGAAAAAATACTTCCAAATGCCAAACTTTTCCTGCTTTAATTAGCAAAGGGTCTGACCCAAAAAAAAAAAAAGCCAAGAGTGCTCATGGCAATACTTCTCTCTCCTCCAGAAATCAATTTCTAATTCGAAATTATTTTTATTTTTTAACTTCCGAAGAGAAGCGGCTCCAAAATTACTTCTAAAATAAAGAAGTAGAAAAATAAAGTTGCATAACAAAAATAATTTTTACTTTAATTATGTTTTAGAAGTGTTTCTGGAGCAAAAATTCTAGTCCAAAAGTGTTGTTATGCGCGTTCTAAACTCGCACCACAACTTGCCAACAACAATAAAGAAATGAAATGAAATAAAATTAAAATGGCAAAAGAACATTTCAAGTGTCGATATCTGTGCATGGCATTCATTTTGGCATCAATATATTTTTTTGGAGCACTTAAGTGACAAATTAGAGAAAAACAATTATTTTAGTGCCAACGAAGAAAGTTTCTGATGACCTCATTGGAATTGTTACTTAAATAATTACTTTAAAAAAATTAATACTTAAGTAATCCAAAAAAAATCATTTTAGCGCTAACGACATTAAATTTCGAGGATCTCGTCGGAATTAATACTTAAATAACTTTTTTTAAATTAATATTTAAATAATAATAAAAATATTGATATCAAAATGAATATCGTACAAATATTGACATTTAAAGTGTGATTGCGCCAAAAACCGTCTTCAACATCGAATTAGCCTGCGCTTGCGATTAGGGTTTTGTCGCCCGCCCTTCAACCCCGAAAACCCGCCCAAACGGAATTACACAAGAAAGGAAGAACCTTTCCGACACCCCGTGATCCGTTCCTGGTTTTGCCGATTATATGGTTCGTGAGCGCTCTCCATCTCGCACCATCATTGACCCTGATACGGAGTGAACGGTGATCGAGCCATGAACGTGGAGGCTCGAGTCGGGGTCGTCGTGGAAGGAGGCCAAAGGGCTCTCAATTCTGCTCACGGCGGCGTTCTTGACAGTAGGTCGAGGAGCTTCCTGCAGCAGCAGCAGCAGCAGCAGCTTCTTAAGAAGCAGAGCTTGGACCCGCAGACCCAGATTGGGACCGTGCAGCAGCTCCTGGCCGGTGGCGTCGCCGGCGCTTTTAGCAAGACTTGTACTGCGCCTCTTGCTCGCCTCACTATCTTGCTTCAGGTACAACCATCTCTTTTTTAATACCGTTTTTACCCTTTTGATGTGAGAGTTGTTGGAATTTTCAGTTGCATGTTTGATGGCTTAAATTTGATTCAGGGACTTGCCTTGTGATGAGCTTTAGGACATCAGTTTCTTATGTTTGACTTTGTGTTGTTCCCCCCTTTTGAGACTGAAAGTGAGAGTTGGAATTGAGCACGGAAAAGGAGAGTAGTGATACTTCACTTACGTACCTGTCACTACTTCTAACTTTCGCATTTCGTGAAGTGCTGACTTTGGTGGTTTCTAATGTGCTTCAACAGTTTAGTGAGATTCTTAATTACATCTGTGTTGGGTTCATGTGCTTGATGAGGGGTTTTGGAGTCTCCTTTGGTCCGTGGTCAATGGTTGATTTTGGTTCTAGCGTCGTCTTTTGAAGTTAATGTTTGGAATCGGGTTAAGTTTGGTCTTAAGTTATCACTTACAGACTCTTATATTAGCTTGCGTCATATCATGCGAATGGATAAACTTAAGAAAGCAATAGGGGACATGAGGTGAAGAATCATTGACGATGAAATGTGCTGGCTGGGACAGGTACATATTACGTGGAGCTTATTATAGGTACAATAAAAAAGATAGATGTCAGCATATAGAAGTTGGGGATACTCGAAATTTCTACTTGGTCCAGCCTATGCTTTTGCTGGATTCCTGCAAAACCTATTATGGAGAGATTGACCTCGTGGCATGGAGGCAACATGATAGTTAGAACCTAAAATCTGTCTGGACTTTTGGCTCTGCTTATTTTCAATTTTGAAACTTCCTCTCAGCTATTGACATTATTTCAAACATGCAGCATAGGATGGAGTACGGGAGATGATTTGTCTTCGGCTATTTTGCTATTGTAACAATGGAATTGGATGGTCCCTGAACCCTGATATTGATGCCCAAGACTTATTTTTTTCCTGGGAAGCCTTTCTTTGAGGTGGATTCTATAAAATTTATGGGAGGAAGTAGGTTTTTACGTGCGTGCATGTGGGGTTGGGGTTGTGCACAGGGTGGAGATATCGCGGGTCATGGCAATTTATATTTCGATCAAATGGTAGCTTTTCTAGACTTTATATTGAATGAATCTTGAATGTTGTTTGATCTGCCAAGGTGCAAGGTATGCACACAGATGCTGCAGCTCTGAGCAAGGCTAGCATATGGCATGAGGCATCACGCATTTTCAATGAAGAAGGGTTTAGAGCCTTTTGGAAGGGAAATATGGTTACGATTGCTCATCGCCTTCCTTACTCTTCGGTCAACTTTTACGCTTATGAACGGTACAAAAGTGTCAGTAACAAAATACTCTGGCCAATTCCAAGATGTTCTCAGAACAGAGTGATATGGTGGAGAGTCCCTAATTGTGTTTTTTTAGTTCTGCAGATGTTACAGTCAATTCTTGGGGAAGATAGCAAAGGAAGTGCCAGTGCAGGTCTTTGTGTACACTTTGTAGGCGGCGGAATGGCTGGAATAACAGCTGCAAGCGTGACATATCCTCTGGATCTTGTTAGGACACGCCTTGCTGCGCAGGTAAGTCCATACATGTTAAAATTACACTGTTTTGAAGTACATCTCACATGCCCCGGTGTTGGGGGTAGTGTTTTCCTTTCCTCCTTTTTTCTGTTTAGTCATCTACTTATTTATTTGGGTTGGGGGAAGTGAAAACAACATGCATCAATGGATCATATAAGAAAGACTATAGAATAGATACATGTTCTTTTAGATTTGGTTTGTGACGTTTGGCTTTTTTCCTTCATTTAATTTGTCTTTGCACCTTGTGGATTTTGCAGAGAAATACAGTGTACTACAGAGGTATTTGGCACACATTTCATACCATTTGTCAAGAGGAAGGTTTCTTGGGGTTATATAAGGGACTTGGAGCCACGTTGTTGGTACAGTTTTGGTTCAAGTTTCTGTATCTCCAACTTAACTAAGTCGCTTACCACTTACCTGTTTTCTCCTTGTCTTCTGTTTTGCAGGGTGTTGGACCCAGTATAGCGATAAGTTTTTCTGTGTATGAGAGCTTGAGATCTTTTTGGCAATCTCAAAGGTGAAAATTTGCCTTTTATTTTGTTTCTGTCTGATGCTTCGTTTGGTTTGTGAATGGCTATCTTTCTTTGTCTTAACATTAGGCCGAACGACACTACTATGATGGCCAGTCTGGCTTGTGGCAGTCTCTCAGGGATTGCATCATCAACTGGTTAGTAATTTGAAAGTTCCATTTCCAGTCGGGCTTCCTAGATAAGATCTTCCCATTTTGCAAGCTTTTGCCTAGTTGCTGAATTCTTTTTCACTACTTGAGTTATTGAAAGCCTAGACAGAGTTATCTCGACTATATTTCTTAATCTGAATGTCTGCGTAAAATCCTCTTGCTTTTCCCTTGTAGCTACATTTCCTCTGGATCTTGTGAGACGAAGGATGCAATTGGAAGGGGCCGGGGGTCGAGCCTGTATTTACAATTGCGGTTTGTTGGGGACGTTTAGGCACATAATCAGGACAGAAGGCTTCTGTGGCTTTTATAGAGGGATACTTCCGGAGTACTACAAGGTTGTCCCTAGTGTGGGCATTGTCTTCATGACTTACGAGACACTGAAGAAGTTTCTATCTCAAGTTTCTACCCGGGATTAGCTGCGTGCCACTTTATTGTGCTGACAATGAGTCCATCAAGATTGTCATGAGAAAAAGAGTAAGAAAATTCAGTTGATTTAAACTTAGCAAGTAGATAGATACGATGAAAAGAATCTGCAATATTGTTGAAGAAGTTCCGAGGCGGTAAATTTTGCTGTTACCGTCATGATTTTGAGGTCTAATTTTTCTGTGCATAATTAGCCCGCCTTTTGGAAGCTGTACCAAGTTGAGTTCAATTACGTTGTATCTTTAGTGGAGATTCGAATTACCTTGAAGCTACAGATTTGGTCTCTGCTCTTGTAACCTGCTTGGCAGGTTATGCATTTATTGATGAGACAGATGTGTGAAATCCTAATATCATATAATGCCTTATTATGAGGCTAGGTTACTCTACTCATGTTTCGTCATTGATCTGACTTGACCTTGTTTGCTATCGTGTGACATGGATATGTAAATCGATTGAACTGTCATTCTGCAACTAGTAAGTGAATTGTGTCTTAGCGGAAAACCCATCTCTCACAATTTGTGGGGGATGTGGCCCTGTAATAGATCGTAAGTTGGAGTGTTTTCGCTTTCTCGGGGTGGATGCCTCATCATGGATGAGGTGTGCTGAGCTGCCGAGGGGATGAAGTCAAAAGATCAACAACCTGGAAAATCATTTCCTACTTCGTAATCCTCGCTTTGTTAATATGATCCAGTATGGTTGTTCATGTGGTTCGGACCACCGGCTCTTGCTCGAGTCTAGCATGGGGGGGTTGGGCTGATGAAATGGTTCCGGATGCATGATCTGGCAAGCTAGCCTAGTGCTCTCCATGTAGTTCTTTGGAGTGTTAGAGAGTTGGTAAACTAGCTTGGTGCTCTCCATGTATCACCGTCCATATTTTTGCTTAGAATTTTGGCTAAGTAGCTAAATTTAGGAAAGTTGGGCCACGATTGTCGATGGCACATACCCTGATATTTTCCCAAGTTTGCTTCGAATCCCCTCTGCTTTTGGTGTGGTCATGTCACTTCCAACTCTTTTATTGTGGATGTAATGATCAAAAGAGAGAAATATAGACTGAAAACGCTCCAATCAAAAGGCACTTACGGCCTCAAATATCTGTGATGTCTCGGTACATTGCAAATAAAATAAACGCAGAATCTTGGTACATGATTGGCTTTACGTTTATTTTTGCTCCTCTCATTCCTATTCTGAACAGAATCTAATGCCACCATCTGCATCAGAGCTTTCACTAATTTCTCTGCTTCTGCAACTTGCAAAGCTGCTGATACCATCTTATGTCCTGTTACCAGTTTTTTCTATCCTGCAATCGATTATTCTTCCTTAACAACGTGGCCAATTATGCAAATGGCGATATTGTTCGGCCTCCTTGTGACATAACCAGTAACATGAGTGTGCTCAACGCATGGCGAGAAGCGAACTAAGGTCAGCTTAGATAAGGTTTCAGAACATTTTACCGCTTGGGAGCATCGTGAACATGGCATAATCAAACAAGAGATAAATTGGTCCTGTGAACCAGATATGTATCTTGAGCAGCACCTCACTATCCCAAATCTTGAGAAAGATCTTTGGCATTGGTTTGGAGATACATCAGATGTCATGCAGGATTTAGTACAACATGACCTGGGATGAGCACTCCCCCGGAAAAGATCTGCATCAGATGATGTCTCTGTCGACATGTGTCGAAATGTAGTAGGGACGCGCTAAAACGGGTCATTGAACGAGCCAATCAACACGCTCTCGGGGCATATATCCTCGAAGAACACATGCTTTGCGGTGGCTATAGAACAGGTAAGGAATAAGAATATGGTTACTGTGTTTAAAAGCAGATGGGGACAACATAAGCCAGATTGTATTTGAGGGAAGTGATGAGACCCCTCTCTCTCTTTTACCCTTATCATTTCTGAAAGTGAGAGATCAGCCGCAAGTATCTATAAAAGCTTTTTCAGATTCTTCCCGGTGAATTATACTGACCTATACACACACACACATATTTGTACTGATCTGGCTTCAAGCACACTAATTGTATCAACAACACTAGTTCAGGATTCTAATTTTCTCGCTTGTGTTCTCCAGAAGATAGGTTATAATCATTTTAGGAAGAGAATATCTAGTGTTTTCTTTATTAGTTAAGTCGATCCCGCTGTCGATAGCGGTCAAGACAAAAATTTCATTATCTGAGGAAAGGAAGTTCTTATCATTGGCTGGAGAAGAACAAGAATCAAACCATGCATCATTCGAAGGCTAAGAACACATTATCATGGCCTTTGTGCTAAGATTCACAAGCCTTCTAACCTCTCATTCATATGTCTTAGTTAATTTATATATAAATTTCCATATCATGTTAGCTTTAGATCCAGTATAAATTCACAAGCTCCGGGTTCACCATCCTCAAAGTCCCTTCCCCATGGAAGCGGTTCCTTAGCTCTTTGTGCATCTGCTAACGATGCGATGTCGTGTTACAGATCTATGAGCTTATATGATTTCTATCGGGTGAGGAACATGTAATCTGCATCCTGAGGTTTGGATCATCTCCCAACTTGTATCTAATCCTCGGGTATGCAGATTAGGTATTCCTTGTCGATAATGAAGAGCCGGGGAGGTTCTTCTGTTCGTCTCCTCTGCAAGGATAGGGGCAACTCTTCGCGTCTTTTTGCTCGGGCAAAAGCGGCTGCACTTTCTGGTGACTCCCTCTGTGTAAGAAATCTATGTCAAGCAGGACAGCCATAATCAGAGTACAGAAACCATCTTCCCTTATTCTTCTCATTTTGTTGTATTGACAATATCGGCTTGGATTCCCGTCTTCGTGCTCCGACAAAACTGGCTGCACTTTCTGGCGACTCCCTCTGTAAGAAATCTATCTCGAGCAAGACAGTTATAATCATAGTACAGAAACTGTCTACCCTTATTCTTTCTAGCTTTATTGTACTAAAATCATCAGCATGGGTTTGCACGTCGCTCACGAGAATCTTTAACTCAACAGAGAAGCTCATGTGTTGGTATTACTTATCTCCCTTTTTCCGATTTTCAGCGCTGCAGGTGGAGCTGCGTGAACTTGCGAGTTGTTCTTGTTTGCTGTGTGTCTCCTACGAAGGGATAAATTCATGGTTGGTTCAACAGTCATTCCTTAGCTTTGCTTCATCAAATATCATCAAATGGTCATCTACATATCTTGGAATTCTTTACTAGATAATACGTCACGACTTCATCATCAAGCACGCGATATCAGATAGCCAAATAGGAAAGCAACAATGACAGATAATTCAGCACCACCAACCAACTTAGAGAGATTCAATTTGTGGATAACACTGAGCTTTCTAATAGAAAGCATATCTTTTTCTTCTGCAAGCTTGAATATGCCCAGGAATAATATGACACCCACTCGTCTTGCTCGGAAGATGCCAGACAGATTTGGCGAATATTAAAGTTCAAGCCCATGTTTGGTTGCACCATTAGTGGGGGAAAGAAAAAGAGTATCAACCTGAGCAATATAGAAAGTTCAAGAACTGCTTCTTCTACTTTGCAGGACTCCGACCGCCTCCTCCTTGCTTTCGGTGAAGTCCTTGCCGTCCTTGAAGATCAGAAACTCCATTGTGTTGATGTGGAAGAACACGAAGCACCCGCATAAGTGAATGATGCACGACCCGAAATCCTTCCCGACCACGCGGTGCAACGAAGGACCGTAAGCTTTGTCAAATTTCTGTTCGTCAGTTCATATGATAAGTTAGTGAGACAGTGTTCGTCAAGTAAGATCGCAAATAGAAAATGAATTCCTAACGAAAATTTCCCAGTCAATCTAGGAAGTTCTTTTTCGAGCAAAACAGGTGCTGCAGCAAAACTGTTGCAGATTAGAAGGACCGGAATTCTGAATGAGAGAATTTTACACCCGTAATTTCTTCGTGAAAAGCTGAAGCAGAGTGTTTAGCAAGTGCTTGAATCAGTAATAATGGTTACCCCTCAAACCGTTCAGAGATAGACCAAAGCTACTAGACTCATTAATGCCAAGGGACATAGGCGAGTTTATGACCTGCTTGATAGGATTGAGCAACGGCCTAGAAATCGGAGGACTCGTGTAGGCCGAGAGCTTGGTAAGCTAATCCCATCGCATGGCTCCGCATTGCTTCTGCCATGTCCGTCTCACGCACTACAGCTCATCCCACTAGCATCTCGCTGAAACCTCGCATCAATTGGAAAAACCTTCAAGGAGGTTAAATTGATATCGTCAACAATTATACAGCAAGATGCTACAAAGCAAGCCGAAGTGGTGGCCGAATTCACTGCACGCTTCGGAATCTTCCGGCTCATTCCACGAAGGGGAATATCGATTTGTATGTGTAGACAGTTGTATTGAAAAATATCTTGCTTCAAGCCTGTTTCTCACGTAAGTAAGAACGCAGCTTTTTTTTTTTTTTTTGTGTTGGTCATTTATCGGGGTGAAGTTCTAGGACTAAATTCGCACGTGGAACTGGAACACGACTGCAACTTGAATTACAATGGGCTCGAAGATGGTCTGGTAAAAGACAGAGTTCGGAATGTTTATGGACAACAAATGCAGGCATGAAGATATACAATGTGGCTGGCAACTTCTTGCTTGTCTGCTTCATCATCTGCTGGTCCTGTGCCTGGAAGTGGTCCATGTTTTACAAAGCGGTTTCAGCCCTTCGTTTTTATTTCTGTTTTTTTTTAGCTATTTTTATGTTTGTTTTTCCTTTTCTCGGTGCAAGGAATCTGCAGAAAGAATCATCTTCCCTCCCCAGTGTTGTGGAAGGAACTACTTCTAAGCAGGATGGAATCGCCCAGCTCGATTTCGGGCCTTAAAATAACAAAATGCTGAGAAGTGTTCGGAATTCGATTCCACTTAGCCTAAATTTTGAGGGCTAGTGATGCTGCTGCTACAAGAGCCATGAAGTGATGCTTAAAGGGGATGACCACCTGTTCAAGTTGATATCCTTTGGCTTCCCACAAGCAAACCCAGATTGAAATTTCACCGATAAAAAATGACTAGCAAGTATACGCGACTAGAGATCATACCGCATACCAAAATTAGAATTTACCGGTTTGTTTCAGCCAACATTCTTTAGCTGGGGCAACAGAACAAAATCGAAATGACTGCAGATTCTTGTATTTCTGCCAACGAGATGCTAAATCTGTCATCAAGAACGCGAATGAATGCAATTCTTTCTGACTACGACGAGCAAACCGATCCGGACAAAAGTTCGCAACTCATTTAAATTCTTCTGGGGTTGAAATGAAGAAGATTTCTGGTATTTCATTTCACTGTAAGCAAAATTTACAAGATTCCTGAGAAGAATCTCAGCCCTAAAAAAAAAAAGAAAAGAAAACTACAGAAATTACCAAAAGACTGTCAAAAAAGTGAACCTCCTCTTTGCACCTGAATAAGCTTTCTCCTCCTAGCCCACCACGTATACCAGTCAACAAACATCCACATAAAGTTACATATCCCTCACAGTGACCCACCTTCTTGAATAGCCAAAACTTCTCGAGTATCAATTCTAAAAGCAAATCAAATCTGGGTTGAGGTGCTCTATCTAAATCAGTGAACTAGGCTTAAGCCAACTCGCACGAAGATTCTCGACTTCGTGCTCCATAAAAAAATCGGGATTTTAAAAGATATCGATTCTATCTGCACCTTTACGGAATACTCCGAAAATTCGTATAATTATCAAGTCCTGAGCAAGAAGAGGCTGAGTTCTTGACCCGGGCAGTTGTCTGGGTTAATCAGATGGAAGGACTCTGAGTTGGCGCTGCCGACGACGTGCTCGTAATTCGCCCGCATGTACGTGATCTCCTCGGAGCTCGTCGAACCCATCCCAGATGGTATGACTCCGGCACCGACCGTCATCGACTGCATTGTCTTGAGCATCAACCGGTTCTGTTCGCTCGCCTTCCTCTTCGTGGCGAAGCCGAGCTTCCGCCCGTTGCAGGAGAGGGTCCACATGGGCACGGACCGCAGAGGGCAAGAACCGAGCCCAGACTCCGCGTCGGCCGAGCACTCGAGGGCGATCCGGACGAGCTCGCTCGACTGCATCTCCCTGACGAGCTGCTGGGTCGGGATCGAGAGCTCGAGGAGGAGGGAGGGCTTCGTGGAGAGGCGGTCGTGCTGCACGCAGAACCACACGTGCCCACGGCGCGGGCCGAAGATCGTCCCGATCACCATGGTCTTGGAGGGGCGTGGCGGCGCCATGGGCACGGGGGATGTCGAGCCGGTGGCGTCTCCCATGGATCCGTCATCTTCGACATCGTCGCTTCCCTTCCGAAGTCGATCAAGGTCCAGATGGAATTCTTGAACTTTGGGGTCGTCATAAATGTCGTCTCGAAGCGAGGTACTAATGCGTTTCTTGGCGGCGGTGGGGGCGGCGGTTGGCGGGGCAGCCAAGGGAGGGGCGGCGAAGCAAGGGAGGATGAACCGGCGGAGGGTGCCGATCTTGGTCATGGTGGGGGTGGCTGTTCTCGACCGAGAACGAATCAAGAACCGGGTCCGGTTGATTCTTGACACACGCACACACAAAAGAACACAAAATCTAAATTTATCGAATGGAGGTGGACAGTGTCACCGCGGGAATCGATCATGGTGAAGCTGATTATGAAGACGGGACTGAATTTATAGAAAGCGAGAGCAGAGAAAAGAGGCGGGAAGTAGCTTGGTTGTGGGGGGCGGGGGACTAGCCGTTGCGTTGCGAGGAGGGAGGGGGAAACGCAGCGGCGTTTCGCCACGCGGAGGGAGCAGATTGGACAGCGGTTCAGGGAGGGGGTTTGAACGAGATTGGGGAGTGAGCCCAGTCAAAACCTCTCTGGGCTTCATACGCTTTTGCGTTTTGCAGCTTTTCTGCGGTGTTCTATCTGATCTGAAGGAGTGAGCCCAGCCAAAACCTCTCTGGGCTTTTATATGCTTTTGCGTTTTGCAGCTTTTCTGCGATGTTCCATCTGATCTGAAGATTCTGAACGGAGGAGGAAGAACGCAGGCTGGGCTGCCGGCTCTTCCTGTCTTTGACCAGAAAAAAAAAAAAAAAAGGCTGGTGGGCTGTGAATGTCAGATCAGTGTCGAATCTCACAGCATCCATCCATCCATCCATCATGGATAGTAGTGGCATCATCTTAGGATCCATGGCGATGCGAAGGATAGTGAAGAAATCTCGCTTTAGACGGATAAAATCTTGTGCTTGCATGAGGAGGCGTCATTGGAAGCGTTATCACTTTGATTGGGTGGTGAAAGCTTGACTCGCGGGATGAATTGACCGAATAGATGAACGGTTGGATAAGCGGGAAAGAGACTACCAGAATCTTTAATATTGGGTCAAAAAAGTGCCCCAAAAAAAAATCGTTAAATTTATTATATTTACACTAATTCAGTTCTAAACTTTCTTGTATTTGTGCCAGTTTAATTTTAAACTTTTTATTGGTGCCAATTCAATCATAAAACTTTTTGCATTTGTATTAACTAAGTCAATTTGACTAATTTTGGCCGAAAATCACTAACGTGAATGTCGGTTGTCCTACGAGGCACGACTGATTCTGACTTGAAATTTTTTTAAATTTTTTTAATACTTTCTTAGATAATTTTTTTGGGTTTTTCTTTAAAAATATTATTAAAAAATTGATAATTTTTTTTTCCAAAAATGTCCACGTTAGCGCTAGTCGTACTACGTGAAACAATTGATATTTATTTTAGCGATTTCCGATCAAAATTGACATGATTGATTTAATTGACACAGATGCAAAAATATTTAAAATTAAATTGGCATCAATACAAAATGTTTAGGATTGAATTAATACTTATAAAAAGTTTAGAACTAAATTAGCATCAATAAAAAGGTTTGTGACTGAATTAGCACAAATACAATAGGTTTATGGTTTTTTTTTTACACTTTTCCCCGTGAGCATACCCTTGTATTGTTTTTCATGTTAGCGATGGCGTGATACTTAGTTCGACAATGTTTACTAGTGGTGTTTGAGTTCGGCTTTCATAGCTCATCGATTCGCCGCCTCAGTCTAGCGCTAACGCGTTACAACATTCAAATGTGCATAGATGTCGGGTCCATCAAATGTGCATAGGAGTCGAGGTGTGGACCGATCAAAACCAATATTTAGGGTTGGGAACAAACGGGGTTAGGTGACTGAGCTTGTTTTAGTTTCTCCCCTCGGTTTGGTCCGGACTACCAAGCTCGACATGAATTAATCCATAATCAGTCCATTCGTGTAATTTTAAAATTATGAAAGATGATTGACGATTTTAAAATAACAAACTTTAGGAAGCAAATGACTTTCAATTCGAAAAGCCATAAAAAGCCAAAACCAAGTTGAGATTACAGTTCGAACAGCAAATTGACCAAAAATATTTTGGCGTAGGGCTCTCGATGAACTTTCAGATTTACTTGCAGCATCCCTCTCTATCTTCCCACAAATCAAATGTTATGTCGGGGTATTACCCGACAAGCGCAATTTTCTTTTTTAAATGTGGAAGGAATTTGTAGATCTTTGAGAGGTATCATCAGAATTATTTGATAACTGATGATCGACAAAGTCGAAATGTAATATGTGTTCATGTAACTATTGGTTGGTCAAAACGAATCTTTTGTGGTTCAAGTAGTGAATACCCTCCCGGAAGGGGGAGCTTTGCATTTCTTTTTTTATTTATTCGGATTAAAAATTTGAATGCTAAAAAAAATTCAAAATGAAAAATCAATTTTTATATTAAAAATATTATTTTATTCTAATTTTAATATACTAGTTAACTAAACTATTCTATTAGTTATAATAAACGATAATATTAATTACATGTAGGGCTATACGGACTCTTCTAAATATATATATTTTTTAATTTGAAATTGAAATGGCGATTTCCCTCAAATTCGACGATGAATGACACTTTGGGAAAATGATCCTACTGGCATGACAGCGTGACAATATAACGGTAGAATGCTAGGTGCAAGATTAGAAAGGAGTCCTATTATGACTGCTAAATATTTTTTGCCATTCACAACACTTGTGATTGAAATTATATCTTTATACTGTTACGCCGTCAGTTTCTCAAATGCCTTTAACAAAATATGAGTGCTAATAAAATCAGGTTTGGTCCAAACTAGCCTGGACCGTGGTAATTAATTTATCCAGACCAATTTTCTGTTTTAACTTAGAGCTGAGGTCATAAGCTGGGCCAGAAAAGCCGAGCCCACTCCGCCCATGCTGAATCGAAAACCCCCTTCGGGCCCGGCCTATTTATGCTGGAACCAACAAGCATTATTACTAGCTCCGCATATGCCCAGGGCAACGACCACGCTGAATGCAATTATCAACAAACCAGACCACAGAAAAGCTTTTTAGATCTGCGAACAAGTTAGCATTTGGATCCGTTATTCTCACAGCATGTTACAAATGCATTTCCACAGAAGACCTTCCTAAGGTTAAAAGCAACAATACTCAATCTCTGCATCATGGCAAGGAGGAGTTCAACCCCGGCCTAAAAAATCAACAAGCATTAATCAAGATTTCGATACCTGTTCCGGGGGGGGGGGGGGGGGGGGGGATAAATGCCTCCAATGTAGTCTAACCAAATGGCCAAGAAGCATCTAGACTTACAACTGATGAGCCGACTGAGGAGGAAAATTTAGATAACTATTGTACTCCACTCAATCTCGCCCAGTCCACAAATTGCATGCCGCCGTATATGTTGTTTGCGAATCGTACCCCCACCGTGAAGGCCATGGCGATGGGCGGCATGCGCTTCGCAAGAGGTGATGCTTCCACCAGTCTCTCTAGTCCGTTGATTATCTGATACCGGGTGTTGGAAGAGACAGCAAGAAAAACACCTGCGAGTTTCGAGATATGAAAAATCAAAGGAGAAGGCATTAGCGGAACTGGTTGAATGGTTATATGGAAAGTTGACAAGCACCTAGGTAGCTCATTGGTTACTGCTTGAGGCTTATGTTACATGACTCAAGGAACAAGTTCAACACATCAGAATTTCGACAGAAAGTGGAAAACGAAACAGGAACTAATGAACACAAAAATAGCCATGATTGACAAGAAAACTTGTTTTCAAGGGGATCGATCAAAATTAGATGCTCTTAAGAGCAACAACCGCAGAGATAATTTGATAGTTTGGGCAAGGGGATGGTTCAGACCATTCTCATATGGCAATATCCACTCAAACTCGTAATACATTGTCACAACTGAAGAAACAATTATCTAGTATCTTTGAAAAAAGTTTGATGCAGCAGAAAATCATTTTCCACCATCATGATACAGCTACCATGTTGTTGACTAGGGGCATGTAAAATACAGAAAAGGCCACAATTCAAGCAGGAAAAAAGGTAGGAGAAAAAAAGGAACTATATTGAGAGCATTTAAAGAATCAGGAAAGAACGTAGATCAAAAGCTTTAGTTAATCAAGAGAACCAAGAAACACAAAAAAATCATAGCAGTGAAGAGGAGACGGGAAAATTGGTACGATCAACAGAATGTCACAAGATTCTGCTTAGTAACTTAAGAATTACCCCAAAGAGCTGCACTCTTCACAAGAGGTGGCACTGGAATGTCCTCTTCAGATTTTTTTATGTTCCTAAAATGCAAATGGAAGATCAGGGTGAAAGTCTGGGACAATGTACAGACGACAAGAAGCATTCGAATCAATTGAATAGTCAGAATGAAAGGAAAAGAGAAGCTCAGATCCAATAATTTTTTGTTTATATGCACTAAAAATTTGCACTATATATTTTTTGGTTCTTCTAAGTAACTCCATAAGTTACATGGGATGTAAAGGGTAAGTGTACAGTCAGAGAAGAAGGAAAGCAAGTGCCATAACATCCAACAGATTCTGGACATACAATATGTTATTAACAAAAGGAATTATAAAGATAAAGAAGGCAAAAAAGAAATGTCACTTTCAACAACCCCTCTACAAGTACAGTAATCAGAGGACATACTTGATGTTCTTGAAGCGAGCTTTTCCAATTAATAGAAAAGAAAGTAGTTAGTTTTTCTTTTGGCTTCCATTCAGATTAATAACAGTACAATGCTCTTGCATGGGTTCAAGCAATATAATGCCAATGCTTTGTGATTTGTATTGCCCAACCTCAAATTTTGGCATGTGGGAGACATTGACTTTTTAACTTTTAAGTTACTAAAAAGTGACTGAATGTACCCTGTTTGACTAATATTGAAGCTTCCATGCTCAAGTCACTTCCGTATTACCTCAGGATGATTAAAATGAGATTTAAACATTCAGGACCCTGTGGACAAGGGAAAAAGCATACACAACAGATAGTACATGAAGCAACAGAGATACAAGAAATGCATGATGAGCAGTGTAGATGCAACAGAATGCCAATCACCTCCACAGTCCCACATTGTTCAGGTATTGACCTTATAATCTCTAAAGGCAAAAATTACAGACGCTCCTGATCTTATTTACGAGAAAAATCATGAAAAAAGTTGAAAGAAATGGCCAGAAAGTAGTGATTACAATGCCAAACATGCAGAATTAAATATATACCGCTTTGTTGTCATGATCAAATTTGCGATTCCTTGTCCTATGATACCACATGCGAACCCAACCGCACCGTACAGGATTCCCTGTGATTGTCGTAAGGAAAGGAAAACATTAACTAACTAGTAAAGCTCTCTACTTATTTATATGAAAAACTAAATTTAATCTTCACCAAGGAAGCTTACCTTATAGAAGTATGTGGCTACTCTCTGATTCACAGAATATCTACATCCTGGTCTTTCGGCTTCAAATACACTGAGAAAGATAATGATTCACAATTATAACCGACTGATAAGTCAATTCTCTACAAAGTATTAGTCAATAGTGAAAGAATCACTAATGTATAGCAATCTGGCAATGAATGTCTACTACCACATCGAAACATTTGAAACCACTCAGGGATTTATAGTGCATTCAGAGAAAGCCTGAACTCAACCTGCTAGGAAGGGCTGCATATGCATGCTGCATGCTCCCAAGGAACCCTCTGGCAACAGAAGGTTGACCAATCCTAGCATAAGGAGCTAGCATACCAACTAAAGCAACATTGACCACCACCCCAACCAAGAGATCTGCAACATACAGCTCAAATTCTGCCCAGAAATCTTTGCCCCTCTTTTGAACTTCCGCAATGGTCGCACAACAAGAATCAATAATTATCTGCGCCAAGTTATAAATTAATAATTAATTGCCAGGGAAACTACATAAACTGGACAGAGGGGCTTTCATACCATACCAACATAACCAACAACGGGAATAATAGTACAAGATTGATCATCCTGAAGAATTGCTCGTTATTGAAGTTGCCCTAATATTTCTGCAATGAATCTCTTAACTATGATAATAGCTTCATGGCAATATTAAGACAGCAGGGTACATTACTAACCCAGTACAGTGATGCAATGAAAATGGCGTAGCTTTTTAGTCAAGGACAGCAGTTAAGGGGCAGTTTTAAACCGGTCAAAACATCAACACAGAAGGGACACAAGTTCCAGGGATGAAACTTTCTTAAAGCAAGTAACAAACCTCTGTTCCAATCTTAAAAAGAAATGATGGATCAGCCAACATTCGATTCCGAAGCATAGAACACGACTTCATTGCAAAGCCCAATGGCCAGACGGAACCCTACAATAAGCATAAGAAAGGGGGCAAAAATCAGCAACAGCAATAGCAAAATAAGGGCATTGAATCTTTCTCGAAAAGTATCTATGCCTGATACTTCTATTAGCAATGAATGAGCAGCTCACGAAACCTCGATATATCTACCTGCAAATCCAGGAACCTTTCCAGAAGAACCTTGCGAAGCCCGACACTCTTTGCGGCCTCCAACATATCCGGAGGAAGAGTAGCCCCCCGAACCTTGGTTTCCCTCATCACTTCCTCAAACTTCATGATAGGCCCGAACTCCTCCTCTTCCTTGTCATTCCCTTCATCACCATCTCCGCCACCACTTCCATGACCACCGCTCCCATTTGAGAACCCCCCATTGCCGCCATTACCACCGAAGCCATCCCCGCCATTTCCGGTGCGATCTGTCATCAACTCATAGTCATCTTCCACAATCCTAAGACTCTTCCCTGCTACTCCGCTAGCTTCCTTTCCTTCGGAAATCGCGGTGTTCACCGTACCAACAGACTGTGACTCGCCCTGTGGCTGTGACACGCTCATCACGACCACAAACTTCTCCATTTTCTGCATAGAGCATCGACGGACACTAGCCTTACTATGAAGCGACAAAGCTACTCCATTTACGGACCGTTTGAGAACATAATTACCAGGCATCAACTTGCAAGAACAAACTCTCTTCAGAACAAGTCTTTTTTCCAAGCTCCCGCGCTGCAATGACGCAACCCTCGACGAATAGCTCGCCATGTCTCTCCTCAACACAAATTTCGACGGGTCGACGAATTAGCAATCAATAACTCTCTTAAAGAAACAGGACAACTAGAAACAGGCGACGTCGAGAAAGCTTCTTTGAAAGATAACCCCCCCTTTTTTTTTTCCTTGGAAAGACGAAGCTATGACGACGCCTTTCGCAGCACCTCGGTGACGACCAATCTCGCGAAGATCTGGGGGGGAAATGAGAAGACGAAGAACACCCACTTGAATTTTTTTTCCCTTCGGGTGGGAATGTTTAGAAGGATTAAGGCGCAATGAGAGAAGGCCAAGGGCCGGAGGAAGCGGCGGCGAAGAGAGAGTGTGTGTCAAGCTCGGGGGCTTTGCTTGTTCTCTGCTGTTTATCGTCCTTGTTGTTTTTCGGGGGGAGTGACGTGCAGGAAGTGGCGGCCTGGAGGTTGGGCTGGTCGGCGCACGCGTGGGATTTGCAAGCCTACGAACATAAAATGCGAAAATGACACAAACTATTTCTAAATTCTAATTCAATATATAATATGATCTCTAAACTTTTAAATTATTCAATATAATCTCTGATTTTATTTTTTATATACAATCAATTTAATCCCTAAATTATATAAAAACATTCGATTTAGTCCTTCAATTTGGATATTAAATCGAACATGTATCCAAGGTTCATGGATTATATTGAAATAAATTTAATGTTCAGAGCAAATTAAAAATTTATGGATCTTATTGTACAATGAGTTAAAATTTATAAATATCATCTATTCGGGTCTCTGACAAATGTTGTAGGTTCACACTTGAAGCTTCAAGCAAGGAATAGAGAAATTCCATCTTTAGCTCATTTTGTACAATTCTTGAAAGCATGAGAGTTTTTTTTTTTTTTTGTGAGGATTGAAAGCATGAGAGTTGTCTTCTGGTGATCCTAACAAGAACGCGAGCACAATACGCTCAAGCTCCAACGATTTTGCTAGGGTTTTGACTGGCCGAGCCGAATAATTATGGGCTTTTTGAGTGAGGTCCCGCTCCCTCGAGGAGTCCGCGGCCAACCAGCTTTGACTGGAGTTCCTTCTTTTAAGTAAATTTTGCCTAATTCATTTATAAGGAGGAGAAATGAGGTGAGTCCTCGTCAAGGAAGTTCGCCGAGTGTGATGAGTCGCTTGCTTCTTACACGAGTTCGATTCACCTTGTGATCGAATTTCAGAACCAGTCGTGCTGCGTTGTTGACGAGAGATATCCGGCCACGGTCCAGATCAAATGTTCCATCGCCCGTGTTGGACCTTTATGATAATCACCTAAGAGGAGATTCTAGCAGGGCGCGAATAGCAAAATTGAATTACTTACGGTCAGCGTAATCAAGTAAGCTCAAGAGGGTAATTGAGTCAAACGTCAAATTTTTTTATCTTAAAATATGTCTCGAGTCTAGATTAGTTACACGCAAAGGCGATGTCTTTTCAAGAAAAGTCCGAATGGGATTGGTATTGATCGACCAAGGAAAGATGCCAGTCACGGAAATCAATCCACGGGTTGGGTCGGCTTGACGAGGGTCTGATGTTCTCTTCCATAGATGTCGCTGTTTGGGTTTTGTTGTTTTGCGTGCCTCGAAAGTGTGCTTCAAGAGGCACCGTTATCGTGCAGCGAAGGGGGGCTGCTTTGGGGTTTAATACCAAAGTCTAGTTCATGCTTCACATCCTCATGAATTAGTGTTGAATGTGTAAAAATCGAGCCATGGAGTTTGTACGTGTTCTTTTATGACATTTGAGAGATTATTTTACGAGTAATTACGAGGGTTAAGGATAGCATGAGTTATTGAGTGTAACCAAAAGTTAAAAAACACCTACAATGTTTAAGTAATTCAAATGAGGTTATAATCTCTATTGTGCTTCTCGACTTATAGTTAAATTCAATTGGCACTAAAATTTTGGCTGAATCATTTTAAAAAAATTGCATAAAAAACTAGGGACTAAGAAAAAAAGTATTCAATTCATTTTCATATAGTCTATATTTAGTATAGTTTTAATTTCCATGTTCATGCATTTGTATTTAATTGAGCCGGCGCGAACCTGAAATAGATGCACGGACAGGCCAGATCACATTGACAATTTCAGCCAAGGCAAGGGACTAAATGTGCTGAAATTTTAAGAGGCCTTAAGGCCTAATCAAGCTTAATTCATCCCATTAACGGTGGCGAAGTTTAGTTCATAGGCCCTAATCAATAAAAGCAAATGTGAATAAATAGATTTACCCTTCTATTTGCCAAGTTAACCGAGTTATTATCGTGTGTCATTAAACTCAATAATTCTACTAAATATTTAACAGAAGCTACCTAGGGGTAAATATGTAATTGCAACAAAATTAATTTATGATGAATTTGGCACATGTATACTGGTTTAAGATTTTTTGGTGATCTAAAAAATGATTTGAGGTAAATTTGTTATAAGTGTATAAATCTGGAGTTATTCGTGGTATTAATTATACTTTGATGCGCTTTTGTAAAATGAACGAGTCTTTGCAAGCTGTACCATATTAATTTGTCTTTTATATTGATTTGGTTTGTTTGATTTGCATCTACTTCTCTTTGAAATGAAATGAAAAAAAAAAAAAAAAGAGTAGGCAGGAACTTGAACAAACGGTAACATTTCCAGCAGGTACCGACGGAAAAGCCCAAAAATCTGTTGCCCAAGTCGAACGCTTTGCAGGTCTTTGCAAATTCAGTCCCGCCCTCCATTTCGATCGCTGCCCTTTTTGCCCTCTTCTTCTAGGGTTTCCCATCTCCTACCTCCCCGAACCACCGTCGTTCGCTTCCATCGCGCGATCTCACCGCGTGCGCTGATGGATTGGGGCACAGTGACGGCGGAGGATCTGGTGGACGCGCTTCGCGAGGTCGACTGGTCGTCCCCGCCCCGCCCCCTCCCTGAATTCTTCTCCAGATTCACCGTCCCCAGATCGTACGCCAAGTGGAGCAGCCGCCTTAAGTGCAATCTCTACTAGTACGATCTTCCTCTCGGCGTCCTTTCTTGATTTGATTTGACGTTGTTCGATGCTTCCGGACTTGACGATCGTTACTGGGATTTAGTTGAATTGACTCCTTCAATCTCGACGATCTTCGAGGATTTGTTGGATGTAGGCGACTGTATTTCGCTGCGTGATAAGATTTGACCTTTTCTTATCAGAAAAAAATGACTTGAGCGGGCGATTGTATGCCGTTTCCGCCAATTCCCTTCAGAGTTTGTGTGAATGCTTCGTGAATTGTATGCATATATTCATTTGCATCGTATTTTTTTCCCTTCATTGTCATGTTTTTCTGTTGAAATCAGTTTGATGCTCCTTATGGGTTGTGTTTGTGCAGTACATGTTTTGGGTAAAGTAACAATGGTGGATAATCCACCTGTTTGCAGACAGGAGGAGTGGCGGGGGTGTTGGACAAAATGTTTATAGGAACATATCCGTGAGTTCTAGGTGATCATTTATTGGCGGGATAGTTGGTCTTTTGCATGTTCTTGGAGATATCCTGACCATATAATTCGATGCAAGTATTGGAGTCAGCTGCTTGAGTTTAGACTCGAGAGATACTTACAGCATTTGATAATACAGGAAATGAAAAATCGTAGAGTTTTTCTTTTCCTCTGGATGTTCCACCAGATATTTTTGCTTCCACTATACCAGTGCCATGGTGTTTGCATGAGGTGATTTATACCTCTGTACTGATTCTTTTCCTTTCAGTCATAATGTCCTTTTATCCTTTTGCAGCTATCGGACCAACTACTTCATCATGATCATGGTTGTTCTAGGTGAGTGGAGGTAACAACTTAATTATTTGTGTCCCCCCAATCGGTCTTTTCTTTTATTTTAGTTCATTTTATGTATTTCTATTTGGGTCCATCGATCACTGACCCCAACTGGTTTGGGATAAAGATGATGTTGATGTTTTTGCACGTCACACATGTATGCATGCATGCAATCAATGGTTCATAACTACCTGTTCATTTTATATTTAATTCTTCCTTTTGTCAAATTTGAATCACGACTACAGGATTGGGATTTCTTAGGAGGCCTCTAGCCATAGTTGCTGCTCTTTTAACAGCTCTCAGTACTGCATGTCTAAATGACAGGTGCTCCATCTTACTCTCCTTTCTCCTGCCTACGCTCTGCTTATGATCTTTCTTTTTCCGGTTCTTTTTTCTATTTGAGTAAAACGAGAGAAAGGAAAAGGAGGAGGCGGGGTTATCATTAAGCTGCTAGTGGTTGACTTCAAACAGTGGATCGAGACCGTTCAATGTGTATTGTGTGGAGTCCTTTTGCTCTTGATGTGATGTTGTGTGCCATATCTAATTAGGTGATTGACCCATCTACATTTGTTTGTTAACTTTGGTATATGTGTTGTTCAAATATTCATCTATAGGTATCCTACTTACAGGATAGATTTTTATGGGAATGCTTCAATTCTAACCTTACTTCAATTTTTTTTCCCAACATAACCAGAGCAGTTATAATTTCACAAAGACATAATCTTGTGAAAAATCAAAACAATTAAAATTAAGTTAAGGAACGACAACTATAAAAGGGCCTCCGTTCGTCAATATTGTGAAAATTGTCTAGAGGGGATGAATTGTTGTACATTTTTCCATTTGAGACATAAACAAAGACAAGGATAATCTATTTAAAAGGGACTCTCTAACGTAACGTACCCATTGGGGAAGATCTGCTTAATATAGCTAGAGTAACTCTTATCCATTGAGCAATGGCCCTTCCAATTGGCCCTGTTGGGTCACTAAGGCTGACTAAGTTATTTCCTCTTTAAGAGGTGGAATGGAATGACCTGTGCAAGTGTAATATCATATGTCCGTAGTGAACTATGTATTGCGGAGTAGGTGCCATGCTGGTGATTGGTGTTGTGTTGCCATGATCATGTGCAAGCATGGGAGCATATCTTAGGTTTCCTTAACTCGAACACAATACAGCTATTAAATATGTGAAACTTCTTAATCATGGACTGAATATGGGTAAGGAAGCATTTCGCAATGAATGGCATGGCTGACATGCTAACTAGTAACAACTTAACACGACTAGACGGTGACCATGTCTAATTTTAATACCAAATGGTACAACTATACAACTACATGACATAAATTAACTTGTATGCAGAGACGTGTTATAACTCAGACATGTCTGCATACATCAACATGGCAACTTGGTTTTGCACTACACAAGTAGATGACCTCAGGTATTGCACCAATGCATTTTAAAGGCTCCATTAGTTTTTTTTTTTTTTTTTGATAACCGAGGTATCCGCGCGGCCGGCGAGCTTGTGCTCAAACCAGCGGTGAAGCACGACTAGTCCTCGGGAGGACCCGCAGACCCCACAACCACGGGCCCTCAATTAAGTCACCTGGCGCCGAGAAGTTTTGAACCCAGAACCTCTCGTGAAAGGAACTGAGCGCAAACCAACTGGGCCACCAGATGGTGGGTTAAAGGCTCCATTAGTTTGTATCTCACAAAGTCATAGTTTGGTTTCAAAGAGTTTTATTTACAGGAGTTTAGCTCTTTTTAGTTTTGAGCACTCCCCCACCTCTCTTGTAATGCTGAAGAAGAAATTGAAAGGATGTGGGTCATGTGACGTAGGATGACATAAATGAGAGCTTTTGCTGGAGGGAGGATGACAATGAGACGTAGGAGTTTGATCGGCTAGGGAGGGAGGGAGGGAGTGGTTTGGTAACGGGGATTTTGAGATTGAGCATTATAAATGAGGGTTTAAATTTGACCTCTTATTTCTTTCTATGTATGAGTTGAGTCAACTAATTTTTGATAAAGTAGTTTCTTTAACCAACCCTGAACATTGCAAAAAGTGTTTTTAGTTGTCCTACAAAAGCAACAGGTTAGATTAAATGGCTCAATTTGTATCCAAACAGCTTAAACTGGTCAATCCCATTAAACGTGATTTTTGTTGTGTTATTAGCTGGTTGATTTGTTTATGCTGAACTCCCCTAACTACTTGTCATGTAAATGGATCTCGTAAAAACATTACTAGTGATATAATTCATGCAGCGGGAACATAAGTTTTGACATTGAAGCACCTTGAAGGGGAATGAAGCATCTTTCTAGAAGCTCCTATTAGGTGCCTTAGCAAGGGCGGGGTGCCAAGTGAGAGTTGTTTGCGAAAATATCTAGGCAAATCCATGTTACCCCTTTTAAAAGCTTTAACTGCTATGCGTTAGCTATAAGTGACACCCACACAGTACCATATTTGTCTAATTTGTTAGAGGACGTATCACCACTGCTTTGCCTTATAGGTCAATCCTCTAGCACACTGAACTTTGATGGCTGCCGTTGATGGCATTTTCACCTTTTTATTCTGGAAAAAAGAAGAAGATAGTTCCATATATTTGTGCCCTATATGCACAGGCATACAATGCCTCCATTTCAAATTAGTGGCTTTTGAACTTTTTAATTTAAATTACTGCAGGTCATGACAGTGATCTTACAGTAACCGCTTAGCCTATGACCTTACAGTAGCCGCTTGAGCTGAGGTTACTATCTGTTGTGACAGTGTGATTACATATTGCATTGCTGACAGTCCAAGTGGCTGTGTCATAATGGCTGGTGGTACCTATAATGGCAGCTACAGTCTATGTTGCACCGACACAACATAGGACACGACACACTAACACGTGATTTCTCAAAAAAATAGAGAATTACGACATGCTAGGACACGTTGTATATTAAATGTGTTTTTATATATATATATATATATATATATATATGATAAATTATCATTTTTATGATTCCACAAATAAATAAATAATAAAAAGAGCCCTAGAATGAATTTACATAATAATTCTCTTAGACTTTGTTTCTAGTTTCATGACCAGCACAGTCTACTTTTTCTTCTTCCCTATTCGTTTAGTCCCGTGTCCCACATCCGGAAAGAAATAGACAGAGAGGGAAAGCTTCTTATAAAATGGGGCCTCAGTGCCTGAAGCAATGTACTGAGCTGGATGGGGTCAATGGGCCATCAGGAAGGCCCTGGGAATAGGGCCAGATTTTGGTTTTAGAGTATAAGATTTGCCTATATTAACCTTGGGACATGCGAGTCCTAGGGTGTCCCATTGGTTGACCGCATGTCGGAAGCTCGGACATGTGTTGACCCCGGGTCTGAGTGTCGGACACTAACACTTGTCCGATACGCGAAAAATGCCTTCGGGGGCGTGTCTGTGCAACATAGGCTACAGTATGTTACGGGATACAACTCTGCCATTATTTCCCTCAATTGAAGTTTGCAAGGAAATAGATATATAGTTAGTGGAGTACCACTAATTTGCTCTCTTGTTGCTCAAAATCTATTCTCCAAGTGGTTGTCTTCTACTTCTGGTGTTCTCAACTTGATTCTAATTGTCTGCATATTTACTTAATTTATAAATTGATGGTGCTCCGTGTACTTCCCGTATTTCCCATAGTTTATCCAAATGTTTATTTTTGGACTGGGGCGAAGGGCCTTATGATGAGAGTTATTTGATGAACTCTGGAAAAATAGTAGGATATTTTGTAGTGGTTTTTGTAATGGTTGATAAAGTGTCATACTTGGTTTGTTTCTTTCCTTCTACTTGGAATATGTCTTTCAGCATTATCTACATGCTAAGGATTCTAGTACAGCTTTGCAGGCACTTTCAGTGATAAGATAACAAGGACTGTGAGGCAGTTTTCACCACATTTTGCTGCCAAATTGAGACCCTCACCCATGTAAGCTCAGTGCTTTCTGATTGTACCCAAAAAAAAATTTCAGAAGTGTACTTAGCTCTATACATTCTTCGGCAGACCCGTTATGCGTGGACGTCCATCAGCGAAAAGATCAATCCATATCTGTGGCCAGCCTCGCTGGGTGTTTGTCTCAATATTGGCCTCTGGTTTGATGCTAACCTATGATCAGCATTTTCAACAATCAATTTTTTGTTTTTCTGTTTTTTTGGGATTTTGTTGCATTTTCCTTTTTTAATCCGTTTCACTCCTTGTTGTCCCTAGTGAGTCTCATCCTTTGGTATGTTTCCTGTGGAATCTTGACAGTCCTCTGGGCTTTTGCCATTGGACTCCTTGGTTCGTCTCTCTCTCTCTCTCTTTTTCTCTTGCACGGATTTGGCCTCTAGCAGCTTCTCTTTTTTTATTCTAATTTACTGTTGTCGCATTCCTTTTTTTTTATTTTTATTTTTATTTTTTATTTCAGCCACTGTCCTTCATGCAAGTTTCAGAACACCAAATCTGAAAGCACGCTTAAATACATTTCGTGAAGAGTTTCGTGCAGTTTGGCGCAATTACAGCGATCTTTAATGAAGCAGAGTAACGGGGAATTGGGGTGCTGATTTTTATATATGTATGTCTTAATAACTCTATTATTACGCTTTTGCAGTCTTATGCGGTCTTGATTCAATAACTATGAAACTTACATTTGCTCTACTTTTTGAAGGCATCCATGGATTTAATCTGCTCAGCTTCTTATTTTAAGTTGCTTTTATAGTTGGCTCAAATTTGAATTGCTGAAAGTTGATCAACATTGTTTTACTGTCATATTTAACAGCTTCCACCAAGCCAGTATTACTCCAAACTGGTGACCTGCTGAGGTTGCACCTACTGATCTTATGATACCTCTAGGTTGCTGGAGTCTGGAATTGTTAGGTGAAGACTGTTGATTCTAGCTGATAATGGAAGGGTGTAAATTGTAAGAATTCTCTCTTGTAAAGAAAACTAGTTCTCTAGCATAATTATTAGAGAAACAATAATGAATGCAATTCATTGTTAGAGTTCTCGCAGATTTGATATGGTAATGGAAACCTGGTTCATGAACTATGCTTGAGGTGGCTCCTTATTCGTGATCCCTCCCACTATTAAAAGAAACGAAAATGTGAATGTGGTTCTTCTGTTCAGCTTATGATGTTAGACAACCAAAGGTTTCAACTTCCCTCATCTGTATGTTGGAGGACGCTAGAGGTGGAAAATGCTGTTAAATTCTAGTTGATTTTTTGCTGATCGATATGATGGATGGCATGTGGAGTGAGTGATTTATGTATGCTTTTCTTAGAATTCGAATCTCGGCCAAATCTCAGTTTAGCTCTGATTTAGTTGTCACGGCATGGATGACATGGATGATCTCTCCCTCAGCTTACCTTAGATGGCTGTGTGCATGTTTGGACTGAGCAGGATAATACACATCTTCGGTTATTGACTCTCTTTTTGCAGCATGCTGTCTCCAACCAGAATAAACAAATGTTGCCAGGACCGTTCATGTTTCCTTATGCATGTGTCACGGACCGGTTGCGGAAGGCCGACTCGTGCGGCGACTTAGGCGTCCTTGGATCGATAGAGCGCCTAAGCTAATCATGTTGTAACCCGGATTGCATAGAGAGAGAGTTCTAGAGAGAGACTTTGGAAGAAGGCTTTTGTATTTAATGTTGGTTTTTTGTCGGTTGATTGAAATGAGAAGGATGACGCCTCTTTATATAGTAGACGGTCTCGGATTACATCCGTTTGATCACTTATAGATCTGATGGCTTAGATTTAGTCTACCAACTTTCTAACCACCGTCATAAGTATGGAATATTCCAGAAACTAGGGATATTTACAAGGTTGCTCTTTTTCGGAGTATTCTAGAAACTTATAGAGAAAACCCTAAAAAAACCCTAGGGGACTCAGACATAGCAAGTCTTGGAGTATTTCTCGGGCCAGATGGACAATCGGTTGGGCCATGAAGAACTCGGCCCGTGTCATTCTCCCCCACCCACTTGAGCGCCGTCCTCGGTGCTCTATTCTCGGGTTCGAACTTTTCAGCAACAGCTTGCTTTTGGCCGCCCGCCGCCTTTCCTCGAGTCGTCGGCTTCCTTTGGTTTTTGTTTTTTCGTCCACGAGAGCGCTTTTTCTTCGGCTTCAGGACTTGGGTCTAGGTCGGTGTCTCGACCGCAGCGTGAGCGTTGAGCAACTCCTTTTGGTTTTCCATCTCTCGAGGTCTTCCATCTCCGGAAACGGCACTTGGGTTGGCATCTTGTTTTGGGGTTTTGTGGGCAGCTCCCACTCTTTCTCTGGCTTTTGCACTGGTCGAAACCCGTGCTTCGGTTTGGTCGGCGTCGAATTTCTTCGCTTGTCATCCACGAGTCGGATCGTCGAGATGCATTTTGACTCCTTCACCTCGGTGCGTAGGCTCATCACGGTCGGGCATTTGCGATCGGTTATGATGATCGACTTGGTTCTCAAATCGATTATAGCTTCAGCCTTGTCAAAGAAGTCTATCTTCAAAATCATGTCATAATCGTCGAGCGGGATTACCTCGAGATCGAGCCTGTCTGACCAATCGCCAACTTCAATCTTGACGCCTTGAGCAACACCGGTAGCTGGTATATCATCCGCGTTGACTGGTTTGTACCAACGATCGGATGGATCGATGCGAAGTTTCAGCCACTTCGCCGCCTCGCTCGAGAGGAAAACGTCTGTCGCCTCCGTCCACCAAAGCTTGGAGAGTCTTCCCGTACAACTTGACGTCCATGAAGTATAGAGTTTGCGCGCTTGGAGATGGTTTTGGTGGTGAAACAGGCTGCACGGTGTTGATCTTCTGGATTGTACCGAGCCACACTTCCCTCGGTTTCTCTTTTTTCTGCTCCTCCTCCTTACCTTCTTTGGTAAGGTGGTAACCACAGAGTATAATGTTTTGCCTTGATTTTTCTTTGGACAAAGCTGTGTTCAATGGCCGCCTTTGCAGATTCCGCATGGCTGCGAGGGAGGATGCTTAAACCTGTTCTCCTGGTTGATGTAGTTTTAGGGTCGGCTACCCGGTGTTAGTAGGAAGGCCTGGATGAACCTTCACCCCAGTTTCTTTCTCTTTCACCATGGTCTTTTTTACCATGGTCTTTTTTACCACCGTAGGAATCAACTTCTTCGTCCCTGCGCTCCGCGCTACGATCAGACTTCCACTCGCTGCCCTTGTGCTTGGACAGATCGCCCTTGTGGAAATCGACTAGTGACTCGGCCACGGAGATGGCTTTTGTAATGCTTTTCACATCCCGTCACGTTAGCTCGAGTTGCGCCCACGGCTTGAGTCCGTCCACGAACGCTCTAAGTGCCTCCTCTTTACCAAGATTCGGGATTTGGAGTTTGAGCTCGGAAAATGCCTTCACGTACTCCTGAATTGTTCCTTTCTGCTCCAGGCAATGCAGCTTGCTGCGAGCTTTTGGGGAGCATGCTCAAGGTAGAAGTGATTCCTGAGCTCTTGGACAAACTCGTCCCAGGTTTCTATGTAGTCAGAGGAGCCTTTCCTCGCCTCATCAAGCATGAAGCAACTCGTACCTTAGCCTTGTAGTTGCTGATATCCATAGCCAAGAAGTACTGCTTTATGTTCCAAAGGAAGTTATCCACCTCCACTATTGATCGCTCGCCTTTGAAATCCTTTGCCCTTGGTACGTCAATCCTCGACGTGTTTTGTGTAGTGGTTGCACCGCTTGCGATACTGATTTTGCACAAGACTAGCTCAGTCTTGAGCCCTTGAATCTCCACCTTTAGCGCTTCAATCTCGGCTTGGTAGGACATATCGTTTTCTTGGACATCCAGCTTCAAGGCCTCAATCGACGCCTTGAGAGCTTCATCTTTCATTTGGAGCGAACCGATCGCTCCGTTTATCATGAGGGAGAAGTCGTCGTGAAGCGTTCTATCAACTTCAGCGATCCGATCCTTGACGTCGTCAAGATCATTGATAGCTCCATCATCTCGCATCTTCGAGAACTTTTCGTTGAGCGCAGCCATCGCCTCCGCTGACTTTTCACGTCGTCTTGATCTTCCACGTCTTTCCCATGGCACTATCTCTTGTGGGTTTTCTGCCTCCACGATATTGATTTGAATTTCTTCTTGGTTGGCCATGCTCTCGACCAGGTTGACGCTCTGCGATCTCACAAACCGTCGTCTCTACGGGGCTGCTCTGATACCACTTGTCACGGGCCGGTTGCGGAAGGCCGACTTGTGCGGCGACTTAGGCGTCCTTGGATCGATGGAGCACTCAACCTAAGCCTGTTTTAACCCGGATCGCGTAGAGAGAGAGTTAGAGAGAGAGACTTCTGAGTTTTGAGTTCTAAAGAGAGACTCTGGAGAAGGCCTTTGTATTTTATATCAGTTTTCTGTCGGTTGATTGAAATGAAAAGGAAGACGCCTTTTTATATAATAAAGGGCCTCAGATTACATCCGTTGGATCATTTCTAGATCTGATGGCTTAGATTTAGTCTACCGACTCCCTAATCACTGTAATAAGTACGGAACATTCTAGAAACTAAGGATATTTACAAATTGCCTCTCTCCGAAGTATTCTAGAAACTTGTAGAGAAAACTCTAGAAAAACCCTAGGAGACTCAGACATAGCAAGTCTGGGGGTATTTCCCGGCCAGATGGACGACCGGTTGGGTCACGAAGACCTTGGCCCGTGTCACATGTGTATTCTTGAATGCATACATCGATGCATTGTGGCAGCAATTAGCATCTCATCTCATGCGATGGGTGAGTTCACACTCTTGGAGGAACTTTTTGTATAATTTACATGCTGAATCTTAACAGTCGATTGGGTGTAATTACAATTTAGTGGCGCAGCACTATGGTGTTTGTGATCACGATATCGATCCATTGAAGCTGTTCTGGAACAGGCGATTGGGAAATGATGCAGTGCATGTCTGATGCATATGCGAGAGGAACCTCTGTACGCATATTGGAAAAAAAAAAAAAAGAAGGCATAGAGGATCTGTCGTGTGTACGTGGTGTTCTTCCTTATGAACTGAAAGTGCTCTTTTGCCTTTTGCCCTGTTCTCTTTAGAACGTGGGTTTCTTCCTTATGAACTGAAAGTGCTCTTTTGCCTTTTGCCCTGTTCTCTTTAGAACGTGGGTTTCTTCCTTTTGATTGATCTGTCATTCGATGCCTTTTTCCGATTCCGCACTCTTTCACCTTTCGAATTCTATGTGTGGGCACTTTCCACTCCTTTCCACAGATTCCGAGATACGTGCTTCTTCTGCTGCTGCTTCTTCTTCTTGCCTCTTTTTTTTTTTCGTGAAATCTTATCATTTTCACTTTTCAATTAATTTGACCTGGGCCTATCTAACGAAAGTTGAAAAGGTAATGAAATAAACATTGCGGAAAACAATTTTTTCAGAGGATTAATACCGTGAAAAACTTTAAATTGGCACATCAATAATAAAGTTATCTTAAACCATTTTTTTGATCACGAAAAATCATAAATTGGTTACTTGTGATAAATTTATTATAAATTATTTTTTCACCATCAAAAACTTCAAACCAGTACATCTATGATAAAATTTATTATAAATTAATTTTTTTACAACGAAAAATCTCAAATTATTACATTAATGAGAAATTTACCATTCATTAAAGTGGGTTAGTACGGTGAAAAATCCGAAATTGACACTTGTGACAAATATAGGGTAAAAACCTTAAATTGATACACCCGTGAAGTGTCACATATCCAACTCACCAAATGTTAAATTTAACGAAAACTAATAGAGAATAAATTTATCACAAGTGTATCATTTTAGGGTAAATTTGTAACAAGTATACCGATTTAGATTTTTTCTTTTGTGATAAAAAAATAATTTGAAGTAAATTTGTTATAGGTATACCAATTAGGGATTTTTTGTGGTGTTAACTATTTTTATAGTAGTAGCAGTTAAAAGATGCCATACTTCTTACTTACCAAGAAAAGAAAACAGGAAGAAGCTGCCATACATCAAAGTTATTGGTAGTGCGCTTTTGCCATTCTACACGAGCCGCCCCCCTCTCCCCTCCCCCCGGTTCCTCTCTCTCCGGGATGCGATTATTCTCTTCTTCAAAAGAGAAGATGCCATTAACCCATTAGAAGCAAAAACCTTGTGACCTGATAACCCATCCAAGAAGAGACGCATATATAGCTGTAAGCCATAGACAGTTTCGCTTGAGACCAACATCAATTCAATTAAAGGAGAGCAAGGAAGGAGATGAAGGAATGGTTACAAGCTCTAGCTTCTGCGTGGGGATTCATGCTGCTGATTGGCCTCGCGTGTTGCTGTCTCAGCACGAAACCTCACCGGCCAGGCGACGCCAGCTGCAGCTGCGACCCCGGTGTCTAGTCCCATCCCTTTAGGCTTTTTCATTTCTTTATTGAAAATAGCAACATTCATTCTCCCCTTCCTCTTCCGCATTTCGGTTCCCGCAGTTTTGTAATTCCAACCGATCATGGTTCTTGAAAAGATCTCAAGTTCATTCCGGCAATGGACGGTGTGGCAAAACGGAGCCGATCACGGGTACCCAAAGTTCCATATTCATCCCATTTCAGCTAGTTATCGCCTTCCAGATGACAGCGTGACTCTGCTTGTACGATGCACGCACTGTCCGGGAAAAGCACATCTTAGGTGCCGTTAACGACGGTGATCAGCGACACCTAACATGTCCTTTGGCACATGCTGTTTTCGAAATGGCCACTTCCCGTAGGAGGAGTCGACGCAACCTCTGGCAGAGCGAATACATTACCACCCCATCTCACGGTGTCCGCCGCCCCCATGATTTCCTTCGGCCAGTAACCGACCGGATCGTGGACCTTATTGATGAACAAGTACCATGCTTGTGATGTTGGGTCCTGAAAAGATTGCATGCGATCAAAATATCCACGGGAAAAGAAGGGCAAAGAACATGAGATGAACACGTTAAAGGAGGAGAACTAGTCATGTTTTGCTCTTGGGAAGGACTAGCCATTAAAGATTAAGCAAAGCATTTCCAGCGTCTTTGAAAACTAGGAAACTTCATAAAAGAGGTGAAGATATTGTTGAAATTCTAGGGTTTCATCCAATGAATTAGCATCTAGAAAGCACCGGCACTCTTTAGAAGCCAGCCTATTAGGCTCAACACTTTTCGAATGTAACACATGGTCAGTGCTCTAGACACGCCAACGACATGCCATTTCAGCATCTCGACATACCATTTCGATATGTATAGGGTCAATTTTAAGCATTAATTAAGGGTCAAAATGTAAATTTACCAAAATATATGTACTTAAGTCATATATTCTCAGTCACCTCAAAATTATTTTATTGAACCGATAAAAAAAAAATCGTGAATCCCTAATAAAAAAAAAATAAGAAAAAACTCACTGTTAATATTTTTTTTCATACAATATAATTTATCATGTATATAAAAAAATATACGTTTAATATATAACATGTCTCGACGTGTCGAAATTCTTTTTTAAAAAGAAAATAACGTGTGTGCATGTTGTGCCGTATCGCGTGTCTGTTCTATTTAGATTAACATCTTCACATCCAGTAAAACCAGTGGCTGAGCAGAACACAAGCGGACTTGAATTTTACTCAGGCTAGGCGGATTTCCGTCTTCAAGAGAAATGGCAGTTAAGCTATATTGGTGAAGCAATGTAACCGCCGGACTGTAGAAGTCGAGTCGCGCGGCCGTTCTGAGGTATTGTCTTGCAAGGCTCTTCAAGGAGCGAACCCCAGCAAACTGCCAACCAAAGTCACGCTTGAACTTAACAATACTTGACGAACAGCGGCATCATTGGCATTCGATCAGGCCCTTAATCTCCGGAGTCATACGAACATCATCTTTAACAAGAGATCAAGGTAAGATGTCTCATGCATGTGACTGTAAACTTACTTCAAGACCTCCAACAAATAAAGAAATCCGAGGACAAAATTGCACAAGTTGAAAAACTTCAGGGGCCTCCCGTCTTTCCATCCATGGGCGGGACGAAACGGTAGGTCCTTGAATAGCAGCGCACCAAGTTGAAACCAAGTGTAGACACAGACGAAAGAAAGTAAATCAGACTGGTCTGAAATACTCAAACATGGTGAACACCTTCAACGGGAGGGATCAAGCGCAACCATGGTTCACTTAGCGATTAAAGCATGGTGCGCTTATCATTGTAAAGTATAGAAAAGCAATCGAGCATGCACATAGCGGTCGCCATAAAGTATAGAAAAGCAATCGAGCATGCAAATACCGGTCGCCGGTGAGCGAATTTGCTTTGAAGTGACTCTTACGTAATACGTTTGAATCTCTTAGTTCCATTTTGTGTTATACCCATAAAACGATAAAAAAAGAAGACCAATATTTGATCTAGTGACAAGACACACCACTCTAATCCTCCGTGACGGATGCAAAAGCTAGTGAAAGTGAGGCCAGAGGTGGAGTTAGACGTGCTCTGAGATACGACGGAACAAAAAATAGTGCTACGTTTTTTGCTTGCTAAAGTGCTTGGACGGAATTGACATCTACCTCACCCATTGCTAGAATGTTCGACTCAATGCGCTAACGATGCATCAACTGCCCATTGAGCGAGCTCATCACCGCAGACTCACCAAATGAGAGCGGGGAAGCCTACGAGTGGAGATACATCTAAACCAAAGATAGATCGGGGAATCAAACCTGTGACCTTTAGTTTGCTATCCAAGTCTTGGATCATTCAACCAAACCACCTGGTTGGTAACAACTAGTGCTACTATAGCTGCTGTCAGGTGACGTTCCGAACCTCATGATTGGCACAGTAGAACACCCTATCCTAACCAATAACCGTAAGTAAATGAGATTTTCATTCATCAGTAATATCACTTTGATCCAGGAACAAGTGTATTGTATTGATAAATGATTATTCAAGATTCAAGATGATAACCTTCCCCACATCAAATTGATACATATTCATACGGTATATACACTTCAACCGTTTTGTTGCCGAAATCAATAATCTGCCTCATGGTTTAGGCACCTCTTGTACAAGTCAATGATTGATCCAACAAGCAAAATTTCTCAATCAATGATCTAATTGCACACCATGTCAAAATTTCATAGGAATAACTTAATTGAACCTAAAACACGAGTAGATGTGAATCTAAGTACCAAAGCTGCGATCGCCTGCATCTCCAAGTCCAGGAATTATGAACCTGAAAAACAAAAAGATATCGTTTTTTTTTTGGTAAGGAAAAAAAGAAAAAAAAAGAAAAAGAAAAAGAAAAAGATATCGTTGTATTAGACTATTTTACCAAATTGTGAGAAGTCACAAAGGGAGCTGATTCTTACCCCTTGTCATTTACTGTTGGATCAATGATTCCAGTGTAAACATGAAGCCTGTAAAAAGCCAGACATGATTGGTAAAAGCCTGTAAAACAGTCAGACCTCTGCTTTCAATAGCAAAAAAGTGACATCTTTTACCCGGGGAAGTTTTCACTGAGCTTTTGTAGAGCTGGAGGAGCAGCAACGGCTGAGATCTGCAAGAACATAATCTCCTAATTAGTTTTCTAATTGACATTGTTGAGAAGATGATGAAGGCATCTCTAATCACAAGCCAAAATTTTACCAAAATATGTAAAGTTGAAAGATCCATAGATGTATCACTCTCTGACTGAAAAATGCAGTTTTGTGCTCTTCATGCTTCCAAGTCACGTTATATTGACTCCATATCATGAAGATATAACAAAGAGTTCGGACAGAAATAAACCAATCTTTTTATTAAATGAATGACACAAAACAGCTGAAATCACCTAACTGATTCTGTACCACCTTTAGAAACAAAAAATCTGAATGGGAACTAGTTATTCACATTTTCCTGCTCTGGCTAACAATCATTCATGTCCAAGCACATAAAACGTGTCAGCTGTTTCTGCACATTTGACTAACAACTGCATGTGAATCACTAATTCTCTATGGTGCTGGATATGAAATACATAGAAACTTCAACTATCAAACACATTTTACTCTTCTTAAAAAATCAACAAAAGAACTCCTGCACTGCATCCACAGAGTACATCTGTGATCTTACACTTAGATGGAGAAAACTTATGCTTCACTTAGAAAGAATAAAAAACCTATTCTAAAGAGAGAGCCGCCAAAAAATCTGCTTTTCAGACATCACCAACTAAAGCTGAAAGTGAACAGCATCATCTGATATGCTTTGATCACAATGCGCACATCTGCTTGCATGACCAATCCATAAATGCAATACTTGCAAATATGACTAATGGCTCAGACAATCTAATCCAAGAACCGGGACTACATATACTTACCACTTTGATTTGCTTGCTGTTGATCCCACGTTCCTTCAAGAGATTAAGTGCTGCCACTATTGTGCCCCCTGCAAAAGATAGGGAAAGTTGCATCAGACCAAATGCAAATATTGCAATAGTAAAATCTCCAAAAACACAAGGTTTTACATATATAAATGTGAATTTGTCACTTTGATAATGCCAATTACATCATTGAATGACCTAAATATCACCGAGACTACTAAACAAGAAAGACACTTTGAACGGGTAATATAGGATACCTGTTGCCAGCATCGGATCTACCACAAATACTCGAGTACCATTCGGTAATTTATCAGGCAACCTGAGGACACAGTACAAAATGTAGGGAAAAATCAGAATGACGTTGAACTGAACCAACAGATAAGCGCATTCGTAAACTAACTTGAGAGAGAGAGAGAGAGATTGTCAACTAAAACCTATGAATTTCAGGTTTTTCAATTGACTTGCACAAGGATATGATTATAAGTCCAAGTACCCACAAGGAGGAGATACAGAAAAACTGCAACCCTCTATATTCTTAGGGAAATGGAAAGTGGAAGAAGGAAATGCTTCCCAAAGGAAAACTTTTCTTTCGTTTGGCTTAGATAAAATGAGGGTTAAAAGAATAGAATGGGAAGAAGTGTTACCCTTTGGCCCATTATTCATTTACTCATAGAATTGAAAAGAAATGGAGGGACATAAACATCTCATGCACACGTACCCTCCACTTCATTCTCAAACATGACTATGTCAAAAATACTTTACTACACTAACTAAGCTCATTTCCTTATGTATCATGTTCAGCAATACACGTCCAAACATAGTGCAAATATAGTGCGATTATACCCTCGAGTTCCTCTTGCTTTCCCCTCCTTTCCCTCCAAATTTAAACGATCAAACATAGTGCAAATATCATCAAGCGGATTCTTACTTGTTCAAATATACAGTTGGCTGAAGTGTTTCCTCATCTCTACTGATACCTTCATATACAGAAATTTAAAGTCAAGATCCCCATTGCAAGTCATTGACATTGAACCCATTTCATGGGAAAAAGACAAATAACCAACTCAAAATTGAAGACAAATGAAAAGAGAATGAGAGTTGGAATAAATAACAGGTAGGAGGACACTACCACTCCTAAGATGGTCAAGTCACTAAAGCTGCGTATGGTAACAATTATGGTTTTGTGATTCTGTTCCCTAGAACAAAAAAAAGATCAGAATCTTATTTGGTAACATAAACAATTCTGATTATGTTCCCCAGCAGTTTTGGAGCAAAAATAAAAACAAAAAAAAAAAAGATTTTGAAAAAAGAACCACTTTTAAGAATCGCAAAACAAAATGAAATGCTACATATCTTATTTTTCTCTTTTAGTTCTCTCATTACTTTTTCCTCGACCTAAAACAAAATAAGGTCTCATTTTCAAAAATCAACATCAACATCACCTTTATCCCAAACTAATTAGGTTCGGCGGTCAATGAATCCGAAGCGAAAAGATTAAAATATATTAAAATAAAAGCAAAAACATGGATACCCGAGAAATAAAATAAATAAATAGAAAGGACTAAATAGGGCAATCTGGAACATAGAAAATCCCTCCATCTACGATGCGAATACGTCAATCTATTTCCACTCCATTAAATCTTATTTTACTACCTTCCCCAAGTAAGTTTCGACCGACCTCGTCTTTTCTTCATATTGTGTTGTCAGTAACACATTTCTGTTCTTATCGGAGCATCTAGGGGTTTACGGAGAATATGTCCAAATCATCTCAATCTATGTTCTCTCATCTTTTCTGCCACCGGTGCTATTCTAACTTTTCGTCGAATATCATCATTTCTTATCTTATCCATTCTTGTATGACCACACATCCACCTTAACATCCTCATCTTCGCTACCCCAATTTTATGCTCATGTTGCTTCTGTACTGACTAACATTTAGCTCCGTATAGCATTGCAGGTTATATTACTGTTCTATAAAATTTTCCCTTTAACCTAAGAGGGATTTTGCGATCACACAAAAATCCTGAAAAATAAAATAAAATAATCGAAAAATTGAAAAAAATAAGAAAAATTTGAGAAAATCCCTAAGAATGAAAGAGGCTTATATTAGGCTAATTTGACCCTTTTTTCCCTTAAATTTGGATATAGATTCCCTAGATTTCATATATTTTGTTTTTTTTAAAGAAAACTCATAAACACCTTTGAATTAAACTAGAACCACATTCTCTAAACCCTTAGGATTTTTTCGGATTTTATAATGCGATTTCTCAATGCCATGATCCTTAATTGTGTACTTAATTTTATTGGTTGTGATTTACCTAAGTTTATGTACTTTGGACTTAGTCTAGGTTTAGAAAATGTTGGAAAAAGACAAAAACAACCAACGTGAACACTTAGCAAGCTCTTGTTCTTAAGTTTTGGATGAATTAAGATTGAGATTTGATTTTCTAAAACCAAAAACACACACCAATGCAGGGCAGTAAGTGCATTTTCCTTGTAGAAACGAGATTATCGCTCATGTCGGTTATCTGCTCGCCCAAAAGAGTTTAGTGAAAAATAAATGGCGAAAATGACTCGTGATGATTCTAGATATTTATTTTTACATTTCAATAAGCAATATGTCATATAAGAGAATCAATATTAATTAATTTTCGATTAATTTGAAATGTAGGATGAAATTTCACAAAGTAATTACATAATTATTTGATTTAAATAACAAAAATTAAGAAGATAAATTGTTGCCAAGAATAAAAATTATGTGCAGTTACTAAATGCATTTCTATTCCAGGAATAAAAATTCTATGTAGTTACCAAACACGTTCTGATTCTATAAAAATCATCTAGGGCGCAGAATCAAAAAGTCATTTTAATTAGAATTACTTTTTAGAATCAGAATGATTACCATACGTAGCCTAAATAACTAAGAATTGGCTTGTCTTTTGAATTGGAGAATTGTTAATCAATGCATCCAAATGTCACTATATGAAGGAAGAAAACATCCAGTGGAGTGCACCCAACGCATCCCTCGCCCTTAGATGATGCAGGTCTTGTGTGTGGCCAGCAAAAGGGGCTGAGAATGCATTGCAGACTCTCCATCTGGTGCACCTAAAACCTCTCCTCTTAATGCCTTTAGAATGCAAATAGGGATGCATGCAAACCTAGATGATATGTTGTTGTTGCTGGCAAGATTGATGATGCATGTTCAACAAGAGCAAGACCAGCTCTTAAGATTGGAATAACCTACAAAAGAAAATAAATACCAAAGTTAGTTGCTGCTGCACTTGGTCATGGAATGAAGAAATCAAGGTCGTATCCTGTGGTATTTTCCATCAAATTGGGCAAATCTAGGTGAAAAAGTATGGGCAATGTGGGGCACCCAAGAATGGTTATAGCATTCACTGACCAACTCAAAATCTACCCCTCTTAAAAGAAAAACAAGTGCATTTACTGTCACAAGAGACAAATAGACATGTCAATGTCATCTTTTCTACAGAAAACTTACCAACATGGAAACTTACCACCGCAGGTTCTCTCGGATCAATGAATTCAACAGAGGCGACACCCATTGGAGATTGAATCTCCCCGGCGATTGTAGGCTAGTGGCACCCGAAAAAAAAAAAAAACACACACACACACACACATGGCAATGAGTAATTGATGAATCCCTCATAAAGAATATGAAGACAATACTTCATCTAAAGAAATCTATGCACTTTGCCGAAAATAGACCCCTAGCTAGGAAAGATGGAAGAGTTGGTCCACTCAGTCATAGAGGCAATATAGATAATAACATACGTTTAACAGTCAGATAGAGGGAACAAATGCCAATACCAATTTAAGTGCCAAGCTCACATCAACTGCTTATTCATCCATTCTTCAGTTCATCCATCTTTTAATTTTAGTAAACACTTAAACAATAGTCACTTCCTCACCTTGCCTACAATGAGTAACAAGCAAGCGGAGTGGCACATGCCCCAGGAAATTTGTATATATATGAGAGAGAGAGAGAGAGAGAGAGAGAGAGAGAGAGAGAGAGAGAGAGATGAATTTTACAGGATTTCTTGGTACAGAATGGAAGATGAGAAAATAGAAGATTGATTTGGGTCAAACTTCATAGCTCTCAGGAGAAATTAAACTTAAACCTGGCGCTTCTCTCACCATCACAAATATAAATGTGACCATCCCAAAGGAACATCAAAGAAAATGTGGTTTCAGAAGAAATTTTGGCTTAAAGTTTCTTTTAGAGAAGTAGCACCTGTAGCTATGTCTTATAAGAAAAATATGGAACATATTACTAGAAAACCTTATAAGGGAGGTAAAGTTTGTAAAGCACAAAACAAACTCCACAAGTTGAGGGAAACAACAATATAAACAGTTTCTACTTGAGTACAAATGAATGACTAACCAACCAATCTCTTGAAGCTTCATACATGAGGAGCCTCCCCAGCTCAGCCATTGCATTTTCTATAATTAATTGAAAGGGAATGCAAAATCAGTACATTGTGATTATATCTCAGAATATAGATTTCTATAGTTCCACCTTTATGCTTTTATGCACTGATCTATGCCAAATGGAGAAGATTAAACAGTACAGCAGGCCAGCATGGATCAGTAAAAGAGAACATACCAAAGAGCATGAAGATTAAGCAGATACAGAAGAGTCAACATGGAGATAGATTATTCAATGCTGCAGAAACAATCGTCAGAAAGCCAGAAAAAGAAATAGGTAGATTTATTGGTCCCCATCTATTGCTATTGCCCAAACCATAATACGAATAGATAGAAGATGTACTTCAATGCAGGGAGTGGATAATATCACAAAGGAAAACATCACAACAGCCATATCCTAAACCTACTACATTAAATGAAACAATGATGACCTTGACAACTAAATTTTGCAAACGGATTCTGCATGCAAGTCAAGCATCTCAACAGCAATACCCAGGTTGTGACTGAAGATTGGAAAATGGAGGGACTCCACGATTTTTTTCTTTATCATAAGACACAAGAAGCGAAGAACATGGCAGAAAAGCGTGTATAGTCCCTGAATTTCATCGTGTAGAGGAAGGAAATATATATATATATATATATATATATATATATTTATCCACTTCAAAATTTATGTTGCCTCAGAGTCATAGCAACAAACGAGGGGCTAAAACAATGAACGGAAAACTTACTGAAAACAGGACAGGGCGTCTGTTCATTCCTCAGAACTGAAACCCAGTGCTTGATTAAGGGATGTGGAGGAACAAATACCTGAAGAAACCAAACAAACAAATTTCACCGACAAAATGAAGCAAATATCCCCATCATATCATAAAGTATGTCTAACTCACGACAATTAAACTGAAATTTCATCTTCACAATGGAGCACACAGCATATAGATAGTAGTAAAGACAAAATTGACGTCACCGACGAAACGTCCTGAAGCAAGAACTTAGTTCTAAACCAAAGTTGCCAACTTGGTCGAGAGGAAAAAATATATATAAATTAATAAATTAATACATAAATGCACAAACAACAAAACAACGATACATTGAGATGCTCATCCTGGCTAGATACTATCCTAGTAAAGTAGTAATCTACTCACGCCACCATTCAGCTCAGCAGCCAAAACAGCACGCGGACCAAAAACGTTCCAATCACAACATCTCATACAATCTAAGAGCAAAGAAAGCAGCGAACTGACAAGCATTTGGTCCTCCGAAAAAGCGGGCTTGGGCTCCGTCGCCATGTGCGAGCTCACAGTGAAATACATCCGCCGCCGAGCGCCGGTGCAGGAGATCTGCGAGTCACAACACAAGAACCCCCGATTGTACGCCGTCGATGAACACCCTCACATACACACACACAGATGAGATTTCACCTCGAGGGGGCTGCGGAGGGAAGAGGAGGGCGAGAGCTTGGGGTCAAGAGGGAGGCGAGAGCGGCGCGAGGGGCGGAGACGCGGCGGATCGGAGGAGAGGCACCTGAGAGAGAGGCCGAAGCCGCAGGAAGAAGACGAGGAAGCCATGCATCGGGGGGACTTGGAGCTTCTTTTGAAGCGGAGTCTGAAGGGAGAGAGAGAGAGAGAGACGCTTTCAATCGACGGCTGATCGGGTATTTGCATCTTCGTCCTCCAAAAAGATGATATTCCGTCGAAAGTTCTTAAAGACAAATTCGGTTTCGCATTTTAGCCCGTTGGGCTCCTTCTTTGGCCCATTTACATAGTTGGGTTCAATGGCCCCATCCACTTTAGAGAGGCCCACGATTGTCCTCAATCGGATGGAGAGATTTACTCAAAACACCCTGAACTATCTCACCATTGCGCAATTGTTGGCAAAATGCGTGTGCAATCCATATTTAACGGTGTAGGTCATGAATGGGCTACCTTGAGTTTGACAAACATACTTAACTTGGTCATAAAACGGTTGCCTAATAACTTAATAGGTCTTAAAAGTTTCGCCAGCTAACCTATTTCGAACTCATATGGAAAAATAAAGAACATTTTCACTGTCCTTCTAGTAGTTTATAATGCGCCAAATGTGTCGGTGGAGTTAGAGATGTCAGGAGAATTTTTACAATTTATAAAAATTTTCAAATTTTCTGAATTTTTATATTTTTCCTTTTGTTTCTTTCTTTTAAGAGGGGTCGTCCAGCCCACGCCTATGACTAGCGACCCTTGCCAGACATAGAAGGAAAAAAGGAAAGGAAAGAAAGAAAATGAAAAAAAAAATAAAAGAAAAGAATTAAAAATTATGAAAACATCAATGTTTTATTAAAATATAAAAGAATGTCAACATGAGTCTCAGCCGTGTTATGTAGGATGGTTAACATTTACGTTAGTGGTTTCCGATCAAAATTGCCCATAATGACTACATTGACAAATTGTCAAAAGTTTTATGACTAAATTAAAAGGTTTAAAACTGAACTGACGCAAGTGCAATATATTTGTCACTTTTCTCATTCTTTATGTGCATTTCAATCTTTAGACTTTAATGTTTTTTCTTCATTTACTAACATAATTTATTTAGTATATTTGATTCAAAAAGCTATCCAAGTACTATATTCTTGTAAAGAGCATAAAGCGGATTAAATATGTTGGAATGAATATGGATGTGTTTCAATAATATGCGCCGGTTGTGTTTGGGTTGGGTCCTAAATCTCATGATGATAAACATTTAACATTTGAAAACGGCACGTGGTTTTCAATCAGAATGCACATTCAATGAGCGTTCTATTGGAAAATGGAACATGCAAATCCAATCGGCATTCTAATTCAATCAACCAGGCCTTGTAGGACATGCTAAGAGCCAGTCTAATTGGTTTTAAAGGTAAGTGGAGGTTCACTTGCACCAAGCCAAGTTCCACAATAACAATAGTTACCTACGAAGTATGCCGCAAGTGTAGATCTCCTATTTTTTGGGAGGAGATTGGCGAGATGAGACCGATTGACTAGAAATAATTATGATTTCTTTTAACGGTAGACGAGTTTTTATAGAGAGATTTCAGACTGTACCGAGTTAGATTGAAATCTTATACAAATAAGTAGCTACGAACTTCATAGTTTTAATCCATCCTCAGCTGATTTGCGCTCTGGTCTTTTTACGAGAGGTCCTGAGTTCGAACCTCACTGAGTGCTGGTCATTTAAGCGGAGGGTCGTGGCGGTGGGATGTTGCACTAGCACTCCTGGAAGATTAGTCGAGGTGCGCAATCCGTATGGATGCTGGACCGGACACCTTCGATACAAAATAAAAAAAAACTTCATAGTTTTAGGTTAGAGACAATGTTTTCATGAAAGTTTCACCAATGAAAGGAGTAGCTTGAAAAATCGAAGCAAACAACTCGATGCATCAGGATCGCTTCCGCTTGGAGCAAGAATTTAGCACCCGCTTTTATCCCATTTGTGTCATTACTTGTTATAGCAAGCCAGACAGGTGATTCCTTAATTCCACATGAATTAAGTTAGGTTGGTGATGCATGTGTTGTACAAAATATGGAAATCAATATAGGCTCTTTGTTTCAGGGAAAAACGATAATTAGGAAAAATTTTCCTAAAAATCTATTTTTTACAAAAAAAAAATGAACCAAAAATATTGTCATATTACTAAAAATATTTAGACATAAATTTTCATCAATAGTGAAATTTTTTCATTAACTGATTCTTTCAAGTGACACAAGCAATTATATTTTTTGAAAATAATTTTCAAATCATTAATTTTATTTGAAATAAATAGAGTCAAAATGTGAAAATCACAGTGATTAGAGCGAAGTTCACATGATGCTAATTTTGAGCAGTGATTGAGATACCAAACTTTAACACCCGACCTACATTGTGATCTTCTCAATTAAAGCAACGCTAGTACGGATGTGGGAATCGAATTTTGTCGCTTTACTTTTCCCTCGGGCAAATGCAGAGAATTACTTGACAATTATGCATTTAAAAGTGGTGTCGTGAGTACTGCGTCGCGAATGTTTTGAATGGTGCAATGTTTTTTGGTTCCTTGTAATACTGTGCAAGGTAAATATGTGCATCTGAACTTGATTCCTATCACAAGCGAATGCTTAAAAAATGGTGGGAGTTCTGAGGATGATGCTAAGGTAAATTCGTGGCTAATGCTATTTTGCCGTGCTTTGTCCTCTCCATATAATCCTAAGTTTCAGGGGTCTTTGATCCGATGCTCCGATAGTTGCGTCTTTCGGTGCCATCATTTCAAGTTCAACCATGGGGCTTTTGCTGCTCACCCGAAACATTCGGGAACTGTGGAAGGAGTGGGAGCTGCGGCTGCTTATACTCCTTAGCCTGTTCCTCCAGTTGACCCTTGCGAGCCTTGGCCGCAACAGGAGATCCATCCGCAGTTGGTGGATCCAATTTGTAGTCTGGACGACGTACCTATTGGCCGATGCCGTTGCAATCCTCTCGCTTGGCGTCCTCTCAAACCACCTGGCCAACATCAAGGAAATGAAGGGGACGTTTGATCCGAGGAGCCAAATTACAGCGCTCTGGGCGCCATTTCTGCTCCTCCACTTGGGCGGGCCAGACACAATCACGGCCTTTGCCCTGGCGGACAACGAGCTATGGCTTAGGCAGTTCGCCCGGCTTTGCGTCCAGGTAGGACTAGCGTCTTACATATACTTCATGGCCTTGCTAGGGTCTCCACTGTCCATATTGGCGGAGGGTATGATCCTGGTGGGGTTCATCAAGTATGCAGAGAGGGCATTGTGCTTGTTCTTGGCGAGCAACGGTCGACTTCGAGATTCGATGCAACCGATTCCTAGTTCAGGTCCCATATATTTGAGGAAAGTGGAGCAGTACGTTCTGAAGGAGGAGGAGGGATACAGGGTCGGAACTGACGAGGTCGCGGAGATTTGGGCTTCAGGGGATCTCTCAGTGACTAGCGGTCAAGCCTACGAAGGCACAATTCTGGTCATGGCCTATGAGTTGTTCAAGATCTTCAAGCTTCTCTTCGTGGGCCTGATCCTCAACTCTGGCGACCTGGAGGGCAGTAGGCGTTTCTTCCAGCGTCAGAGTAAGGAGAATGCTTTTAAGATCGTGGAGATGGAGCTCGGATTCATGTACGATCTGCTTTACACCAAGGTGCCGTTGCCGAACTGTACCTGGGGCGTCGTTCGTTGGGTCATCAATCTCTCGGTGCCGTGTGCCGTGTTGGTATTATTCTCCTTACAGAACAAGAAGGATTACCCTAAAGTCGACCTCTACATAACCTTCTTGCTTGTAAGTATGACCATAATCTTAGAGATTTACTCGCTCCTGCAAGTAATTTCATCCGATTGGGTCGACCACTGGCGGCTTCAGAGACCCTGGAGATCCACAATTTCCTCCACCATCGATTTTCTCCGGCTCCTGCCCAACCAAAGATGGGGGAATTCTGTGGCCCAGTTTAGCCTCTTGAGATTATTTTTCCGGAAAAGGAACAGGATCTTCCGCAAGTATCCGAGGCTTGCCAAGTTAGACCAGAACGTGGAGAAGAACTTCTACATCCGTTACAAAGAGCTGAACATAAACATTAAAGAACACATCTATGATTTCTTGATGACGGAAAGGCCGGAACAGAGTAGGCCCTTTAAGGAGCAGGTTATTGGGCTAATGCACGCGTCAAACCGTGATGATATCATATGGAGTGTGGAAAAGGTGGAGTTCGACCAGAGCATCCTCATCTGGCACATTGCCACCGAGATCTGTCACTATGAGGACCGTAGCAGGATGCAGGGCCAAACGCCTGATTACATCGCACAATTCAAGATGAGTAAGTTGGTCTCTCGGTACGTCCTCTATCTTTTAGTATTCCATCCTTCCAAGTTGCCAGCAGTGATAGGGGAGATCCGATACGAAGACACTTTGGCCGACGCTTGGAAGTTCTTTGAGGACAAGAAAGAGGCGGCCAGCACCAGCGGTTGTGGGTGCGAGTCGAGCGACAAGCAGCACAAGTCAAGAGAGTCAGGCCATCTGTGCAAAGTCTGCCGTCTGCTCCAAATGAGAACCGACCTCCCTGCATATAAGTTGCGCGCAGACAAAAGCACGTCGGTGCTGTTTGACGGGTGCCGTCTCGCATCTCAGTTAAAACGGGATGACATGAAATGGATCGTGATCAGCGAGTTCTGGGCAAGGGTGCTGATATACTCGGTTCTCCAAAGCAGAGGCGACGAACACTGTGAGAGCCTGAGTAGAGGAGGAGAGCTTCTCAGCCATATTTGGCTTCTCATGGCGCATCTCGGCGTAGTGCAGACAGTACACCCTTCCGGAGGAGACCGCATTACCAAGCTGACCTTGAAGTAGAAGTTTCACTTGGAATCTGTCTTTTGTTTAACCTGATGTTATATGAGTGAGATAAATAAGTCAAAGCTCACCATCTAGAGATGGTGAGGGAGTTATTTCATTGTTTGTTGTATTTTGGGGGTAGCAAGGAAATAAATGAAACTGTATCAGATTGTTCACCAGAGGCATTACACTGAAGCCGGCCAACTTGAGATGGAGAATATGAGCCCCTCGGAGGGAGTGAGTAATGTCACAAAGGAAAACATCACAGCAGCAATGTCCTAAATCTACTGCATTAAAATGAAACAATGTTGCCCTCGATGACGAAATTCCGCAATCTGATTCGGCGTGCGAGTCGAGCATCTTAACTGCGATACACAGGTTGTGACTAAAGATTGGAAAACGGAGGGAATCCACGATTTTGTTTCTTTATCATACGATACGAGAAGCAACCAACATGACGAAAAAGCATGTACAATCTACGAATTTCATCGTGTACGGCAAGGAAAGAATAATTTCTAGTTATAAAGAAAGGAAAACAAATTTCAGGTCTAGGAGATATCTTGCTCCACATCAAAATTAATGTAGCCTCATGAGTCATAGCAGCAGAGGAGGGGCTAAAACAATGAACGAAGAACTTGCTGAAAATAGGACAGGGAGTCTGTTCATTTTTCAGAACTGAAACCCACTGCTCGAACAAATTAAGCCACTGGACGTGCATTTTCTAACTCACGGCAATTAAACTGCAATTTGATCTTCACAATGGAGCACACAGGACACTGATAAGATAAAAGACAAAGTTGATGTCACTGATGAAACCTCGTGAAGCAACAACTTATGGTGCGTATGTTTCATGGGAAAACTCAAAATTTGTAGACGTTTTTTTTTTGAAAAATGATGCTTGTATTGATTAGAAAATTAGTCAATAGAAAATGTTTTCATTATCGATAATAATTTATGCCTAACTATTTTGGTGAGTGATGAAAATAGTTTGTATTCATTCATTTTTCATAAGCAATACAAGCAATTATTTTTCAAAAAGTACTTTTCAAATCTTGAGTTTTTCATGAAACAAACACATCCTTAAGCTAGGGGTGAGCAAGATGGAACGACCGGATTAAGAACAGCTCGAACTGAACCAGGTCGATAGGTTTGGTCTCATTCTGGAGGTCACTAGTTCCTGAAGGTGGAATTGGTGTTCGGGAGCTCTGGTTTCTAGCTCTAAGGGGGAATCAGACCAATGGATTGCCCACTCAGACCGACAAATTTTAAATATTTTATTTTATTTTTTAAATACACAAATTAACATAAATTAGCTAATATATACAGCTATTGTTTGACCTTTCCTGCTTTAGTAATGGACGTTTTTCACTAGCTCGAGTCTGGAATTTTGAGCAGGAATGGGTTGAAGCTTTTGGATACACCTTAGAGCTGGAATTGTTCCAAACTGGGGGTTTCTTGAATCACAGCTTTGCCATCCAAACAATTGGTATGCCTTACCTTTTACTTTCATTTTCTTGGTTCCACGGATCCTTGATTCTGAAAATTGAGAATCGGGACCACCAGCCACCTAGAAATCATATTGGACCGGTTGTCTAGTTTGGTCCCCAATTTTCCAATTAAATAACATGTTGTCATGATTTGCAAAATTGCCCAAGCCAAGAATATTTCTGTGGCCCATTGTAGTCATAGGACTAACTTCGTGGCTGATTGATTGGCAAGTCGCACCATTTTAATTGTATCCCAGTATCTTGGGTCTCTAAACTCTCTCAATCCCTTTGGGATTTCTTTTGTTTGGATGCCATACTTATTGGATTATTTTGTAAGAATCCTTAATATTTCGTCAATGAATTTTCTTTCCGAGAAAAAGAGAAAGAAAGAAAGAAAGTGAAGTTTGAAGAGAGAGAGAGAGAGAGAGAGAGACGCTTTCATGAGAAGGCTGACGGGGCTTTACATCTTCGTCCTACAAAAAGATTTTATTTAGCCAAAAGTCCATTAAATAAATTGGGTTTCGCATTTTAGCCCGTTGGGCTCCTTCCTTGGCCCATTAATGTAGTTGGTTTTACACCCCCCCCCCAAACTTTGGCACCATTCCCCAATGGCTCCCTGAAATTAATAAGTTGTGTTGATTACCCCCTCTCGTTAAGCGTTAGGTAACAATGGTTTTAGTCTTCTTTTTTTCTCGACCTCAATAACCTTTATTACATGGTTCATGAAGCTGAGAAAATCTTGTAGTGGTCATTTTGGTAAAGGAAAATGAGGTAGTTATTTTTAGGAATACTTAATGGCTATACAGACGGGAAAATTTAGCAACGAAAAAAAAGAAGAAAGGAAAATTAATGTGGGTAATTTGTAATTTGTGAAATTTAGGGCATTATTGCACAAGGGTGCCACGTTTCAAGTCAAAGAGCAGTTGTTCTATGATGCTGTCCCTTCTAGGTGATCGGGGGAGCCGACGAATCACCAAAAGATCAACTAGTCTACGAAAATCGGAATTCGAGATACGAGGGTTCGGATATACGGAGGCAAGGGTAAGCACCCTCTCATTGCACTTCCGGTATCATGTCCTGTGTTCAATTCGTGTCTTTTTCAAAATATGCAAAGCTTCAAAAGGAGGAGGAATCCAATCCACAAGGAAACCAGGATGAATCTAATCCAATCGATCAATAGACCTTGTGCATGAAAACTAGGCAAACGGGATGGATCTAATCCCAATCATGACAACATGCGATTCAATCAGTGTGCACCTTTGCAATGAAACATTTAACAATTGATAACGACGTGTGGTTTTTAACCAGCCTGCAAAATTCAATTTCCTGTCTAATTCAACCAGCATGCAAGGTCCGGTAGTGTTCTTGTTCAATCAGAGTTCTATTCATGTAACGTGCAGAGGCTGGAGGTTTTGAGTGGGACAACTTATTGTCTAGTTTTATCTTCTATTTATTTTTTTTTTCAAAATTGAAAAATAGTAAAAGATTTACGATCTTTCAAGCTTAAGAAAATCGTGAAATATCACTATAAATCTACGTGTTGATATTTATTGGCTATTGATTTTAAGAGATGTCCGATAACACGTTGTGAGACTCGAAAAATTTACAATTAAGAAAAAGTGGCAAATAATTTGAAATTTTTACTTGGAACCTTATAAAGCTACTACATGTTTTTTTTTTTTTATCATTTACATTTTGCATGAATAGAATAGAGGTTCTTGTTTTCAAGTATCTATGTATTATAGTAATGTGGGTTGGCTATGGGTTGGGTTGGATATAAGTTAATGAATTTGTATTGCATGTAAATGAGTCAAACTAGGTTTAATGGATCGATTTGGATCATTATCATTTACAACCCAACCAAAAATCGAGTTAGACCCACTCATTTGACAACTCTATAGAGAACTATTCAAACCTTGGAGGAGATGCTAAGAGCTTCTATAATTGGTTTAAAGGGTAGTTGGGAGGATCATTTGCATATGGTTGAGTTCCACTATAATGATAGCTACAAGCAAAGTATCAGCATGGCTCTATTTGAAGAGTTAGATGGACTCAATGTAGATCTTGCATTGGGTGGGAGGAGCTTGGTGAGAGGAGGTTGACTGGGTTAGGATTGATTAAGATTTTGTCTAATGTCACATGAGTTGTTATAGAGGGACTTTGAACCACAGAAGTTTAGATCGTAATCTTGTGCAGATAAGCAACTTCGACCTATAGAGTTTTAGCTTAGAGATCATGTTTTTTGGAAAGTTTCACCAATGAAAGGAGTAGCTTGGAATAGAAGCAATCAACTTGATGTATCGGGATTGCTTCAACTTGGAGTGAGCATTTATCACACTCTTTAGGCCTTTTTGTGTGTCTTTACTTGTTATAGCAAGCCAAGTAGGTGGTTTCTATATTTCACATGAATCGCATCAGGTTGGTGATGCGTGACAGATAGAGTGTAAAATCATAGTTATTAGAGTGAAGTTCACAAGATTTTAATTCTGAGTAGTTATTGAGAAACCAAAATTTAAAACTTGGCCTATACTATAATGTTATCAATTAGAGTAGATTATACCCATGCTAGTACAAACGTTGTGACCTTATTTTGTGGCTTTACCTCCCACTTTGAGAAGCGTATAGCTTTTCTGTTCTTTGTAATGTAATGCAAGGAAAAGAGGTGCATCTGAATTTGATTCCTATCCCGAAGTTAATACTTATAAAATGGTGGCAGTTTGTCGATGATGCTGAGGTAATGTTGTTTTGCCCTGCTTTGTCCTATCCATCTACCCATATATTATCCTAAGTTTGTAAGTTCTTTGAGACAACCTTTTATCATTGGGCTTTTCAGTGCCAACATTTCAAGTTCAACCATGGGCTTTTTCGTTGCTGACCCGAAACACTTGTGAACTATGGCCTCCTCGGTTTGTTCCTCCGGTTGACCCTCGTGCCTCAAGCTATGCGGAGGAAATCAATATCTGGGAGCTGGATTTACTTGCTGGTCTAGACGACGAACCTATTGGCTAAGTCGGTCGTAACCACTCAACGTCCTCCTTATATATATATATATATATATGTATGCATTCGATAGATATTCATTATCAATAGAACAAAAAAACTTTATTTGTTTGCATTTTCAAAAATTGAATAAGTAAAAATTAATTTAGAAAATCAATTACAAATTTTGATAATCTTCTTCAACGAAGTTATAACTAAACTGAAGAGTAAACGAATATTGTCTCCAACATTAAAGTTTCTATAATCCATTAAAAATAATATATACTATCTCCAGCTAACAACTAAACCCAGCAAACTCACCTCAGTCATGCACAACTCAAAAATATATAACTTGTGACATCCTGAATTTCGATCTATTTTTCTGGAATTTGAATACAGAATGATTATTTCATGAAGACGCTATAAATGAATCTCACTTGGAGTTGGCTGTTCTCAGATAACTAACCAAAGGGGAAAGGCTAGCTAGGAATATAAGCACGTAAACAAAATAATCGATACGCGTGACTCCTAAAAGCCACCCGTTAGTTTGAGAATTTATTTAAAGCCGTCGTCTTACGAATGAGGCCGTGAATTGAATTCTGGGATAGGACAATCAACTCTCAAGAGTGTTACAGAGGTTGAAATCGGATGGCGCCTTGAAAGGCGTGAATTGGCGGCGTGGCATTGGAATGTCTAGAGAAAAGGGAAAAATTAGAAATTGTCATCTTGCCCCCCGTCTTGTGCTAGCATCCATGGTTAGAGAGTGTTAGTAATTTTAGCGAGACTAGAAAAGTCTTGTGCTAGCATCAATGGTTAGAGAGTGTTAGTAATTTTAGCGAGACTAGAAAATTTGTTCGGTGGTATCCCGAGTTATTTTCCGATTGTGATTGAGCTAAATCAGCATCGATTGAGTCTCTATTGGTTCTAAAATTTCACGAATTTTGAGAAATATCTCGTCGATCATCTTTTTGACCAATTTAACTAGCTTTGATCGAAATTATCGATGCTTAAGCTCTATCAGTCCGAAAATTCACTGATAGCTCAAAAATCAGTCAATTCATTTAGCTTTAAGTCATTTTTGATGAATAGTAATTTTAATTATTAACCTAGAGATAATATCTACTCTCTCTTCTCTTTTTCTCTCTCTCTCTTATCACCAAAATCTCCATCCTCTCTATCTCTCTCTCTTGATTTTCGGATTTTCTCTTTGTCTCTCTACTGGATTCAAGTTTTCTGCCATCAATTTCAACTGGCTGCCGACGGAAATCCGACCATTGGATTTTCGTGATTCTAGTTTTCTGCCATCAATATCTTCATTCTCTGCTCAGCGTCCTCAGAACTTGATACCCTCCCCTCCTTCAAGTCCCATTGAAGACCTGAACCACTCTCTGTCCACCCAATCCCATTCCAGCCAAAGTTTTTTGCTGCAGTTTCGTCCTTGCTTTTGTTTCGATCTTGTTCGACTTGGAGTGTTCTTGCTTCTGCTCGTTTCTGTTGTAGCATATTCAGGATTTGCTCAGCGGCTTCTAATTAGTGGTTCTACTCAGTCTCGACACCAGCTATTCCAGGTGCACCGAAGGCCAACATACGAAATCGGTCCTATGAACAAGAAGGCACCTTGGCTCTTGGCCTCTAACTCTTACCCTCTTGTCTCCCTCCACTGGTTCATCAATCTCAGTGCTTCATATTACCCTTTTGTCACTCAAGGTGATCTGCTGCATTCGTTTTCGAACCTGTCGAGAGATCTTAACTTCATTGATCACACTAGCAACATTGGATGGAAAGAGTTCTAAAGGGCGAAGCCAATTATTGTAGATCTGATTTTGTACATGACTAAGAAAGCTGATGTTTTCTGGGTTACTCAGAGGAGAAACGTGCCGACAGCCTTTAAGCTCTTTACAGCTATGGTCAGACTAATAAACCCCATCTAGTTGAGCATCTGAACAAGAATCTAAGAGCAATACAGTGAGCAAAATGGCGGCTATATCTTCATGGAATCTTGTGTTCACCACACACACACAAAAAAAAAGAGGGCTCTCTCTTCTCTCGACAGCATTGCGCTCGCTCTCTTGAGCTTCAAAAATGGTGATGGCGACGACCAAGCCTCTTTCTCCACGATGCTTCCTCTAGCCTTCCTCCTCTTCCTCCCGTGTCTCGCTCTGCCTTTTCTGCAAGTGTCTCGCGATGGCGGCATCTCCCTACTCCTCCACCTCGTCCTCCTCCGCATCGCAGTGTGCTTTCCACGCCGCCTTTAGCTTGCGCCGCCCGAAGTACCAAGGTGGTCACCGAAATCGGGTTGCTCACCTCCTTCAAGCTCAGCCTCCACGACTCGCTTGGCGTGATGAATGGCTGGGATTCGTTGACCCCGTCGGCTCTCTGTGATTGGCATGACGTTACCTGCACCAGTGGGTGGGTAACCGAACTCCGTCTCCCCTTACTCCAGCTGGCCGGCCGGCTCGCTGACTGCATTTTCGGCCTCGTAATGCTGAGCAAGTTTAGCCTCAGTACAACCCGTTTTCCGGCGAAATCCCCCCAGAGCTAGGAAACTGCTCTGACCTTGAAGTTCTTAAGCTTATATCAAATTCTTTTTCTACTCATATTCCCTCTGATATCTCTTGGTTGTCACGTTTGGAGATACTTGATTTAGGGAGAAACAACTCTTGCAGGGAAGATTTCACAAGACAATCTTAAAGGAGGATTCCCAAAAATCAGATTTCAGGAAGTTCTCAAGGAATCCATTCAGCACTTTGGAATTCACGCCAAAAGAGGAGAAGAATAATTTTTTTGAATTATAATTTTTCTTGTCAAATCCTTAGTATTCTTGCAATCTACTTTTCTGTTTTCTTTTTGGCAGGATTAAAAATCCCCTTAATTCAAAGGTCTGATCATGAATCGCAACCGAGGATCACTGCGAGGCGGTCATACCATCTATAGTCTAGCTATGCACCGTCCACATGAGCTCTCTGCGCACCGAGGAGTCCTATGCCCTAAGTCATAGTCGTCATCACTAGCTACAAGTTCGCCGTCCATGATCCCAAATCGATTCAATATCAATTCGAATTTGGAAAAGTTCATTCGCAAATCAGGTAAATTTCTTATCTTTAGCAATTTGCATATTTGATTTGCACATCTAATTGGTTGACTTTCAATATCTGAATTGAATTAATCGGATTACTATCTTTTTTGTAATATTTGAATGCATGTTGGAAATCTCTAAAAAATATTGCATGTAAATAAATGCTACATATAGATTAGAATTGACATGTTTAAATTAAATCGCATTCTAGGATAAAATCATATTAGCTAGGATTGCATGTTTAATTGATTTTTTTTTGTAATAAATTAAATTAGATTTCATTTTAGGTTAGAATATGCATGTTTAGGCATAGTTTATTTTAGGGCAAAAAAAAAAACCCCAAAAAATGCAATAAAAATACCAAAAAAAGAGAGAGGAAAATTTTGGAAAAATTCATAGGAATCATAAAAAAATTTTAAAAAAATTCCAAACAAATCAGAAAAATTCGAAAAATTGTGGAAAATAGGAAATGACCACATTCAACTGGTTTGACCTATTTGCATTTCTCAAGCCTTGAAAAATGACCATTTTGCTCTTTTGGTCAGATTGACCCAAACCTTACCTCACCCCAAAGGCTTCTTCATGAAATTGGTACTGAAAGGGTGTTAGAATAATCTAGCGTAATCAAGTCTTGGGCTCATTATCTCTGATTCGCAGGAATAAAATAGTACTCCCACTATTTTATTTAGGTTCCTAGTCAACCTACCTTAAATGATTAGTGGCAACTCCAAGTTAAAATCTTTGCATGTTAAACATTGAATCTAAGTTGCGATATGGTAGAGCTTGTGAGAGCTCGAACTAGATTAGTTAATTTAATTAATTAATTTGATCATCCATTAACTTGAAAATTTGATTTTTTTAGGCAGCGTGACAATAGTATCAAGCGGCCTATACGGCTGGCTTGGGAAAATAGTTACAGAGTGATGCAGCCTATGCTCTGGCATCTAAAGATAACCACATCAGTAATAAAAGGGTCGACTTGGCGACGCATCACTGATAACGTAATACATCCACCATGGTGCTTTCTTAGATGGGAATGAGGCACTCAGTGAGCACTGTCGAAGGAGGGGATGAATTTATTTTGCTACGATGATATAGGGGTGTTACCTCAAGAACAAAGGCTCTAATACCAAGTTAAGAATTATAATGTGAAAGAAGAAATGAGGAATTTTCGTGTGATTCATTATGAATAGAAAAGACTACACGAGCCTATTTATAGGCTTTATTAGATGACTATCTAAGGTAAACATATACCAAATATTATCAATCAAGATATCAAAGGAGATATATGTATAATCTTGACAGATGTGTAGAATCAAGTACGTATCCTAATATTGCTAGTAATAAATGTAAAGCTAGAGTATAAATTTGACTCATCGCCATAACCAATTTGAATTGAAAACACGATGGTTATTCAACTCAATTATAACTTCAATAGGTAAGGGTTTTCACTCAAAGAGAAGAATTCTAGGCCAGTGCCATCCCCCCTTCGCTTATTTTCTTTAATGAAGAAGAAGAGAAAGAAAAGATCGATATGCTTTCTTGCTCGTGTACTTCTTTCTCTTAGTCTTCCTCACAAAGCTTCCCTTCCTATTTCCTAGATCGTTTAGTCACTTCCGCTATACCTTTCGTCTTCTTTTCTCTTTCCAAATTTCTTATGGATTTGGAATTAAGGAGAAGTCGGATTTCCAACTGTAGGCTTGAGAGATGGCATGGGCTAGAAAGTCTTACATTGAGGAGCGGTCAGGGCAAAAACAGAAGGTTGAACTAGAACTTGAGAGATGGCATGGACCAGAAAGTAAGCGGTCGTCGGGACAACACGTCAGCAACAAAAGGTTGGATTGGAGCCCGAGAAGGACAAAAACAATATTTCTTCAATGGAAGTGACCGACGATCACTCGAGTTTCGGCAAGTAGTCTGTGGAAACTGTAACTCCTAAGCTTATTTGGGGGAGTGGTGGGATGATAAATGGATTGGTCTTGTCGACCCTCTCTATCGTTTCCTCTTAATAAAAGATTTAAGAGTTCTATAAGTTTAGCAAATTCAATACACTTGAATGAGAGGAGCCTTTCTTCAACAAATAATTACATTTGAGAGAGAGGTCTCGATGAAGTTTCCTACAGAGAGGTCCTTTCCGTTGTAATTAAATCAAGCACGGCCTTCAACCCTGAACAGTCGGTAGTCAGAAAGAACTATTCAGACGTTGGAGGACATGTGGAGAGCTTGTGCAATTGGTTTTAAAGGTAGCTGAGAGTATCGCCTGCATATGATTGAGTTCCCTGATAATAGTAGCTAGGACCAAAGTATCCGCATGGCTCTATTCGAAGAGTTATATGGAAGTAAGTGTAGATCTCCAATTGACAGGGACGTAATTAATTCAGATCTCATATAACATCACACGAGGTTTTAGAGAGACTTTGGACTGCACAAAGACTGAAATCTTGTGTACATAAGCAGCTACGACGTTTAGAGTTTTAGCTTAGGAATCATGTTTTCTGGAAAGTTTCACCAATGAAAGGAGTAGCTTGGAATCGAAGCATCGATGCATCGGGATTGCTTCAACTTGGAGAAAGCATTTATCGCCCTCTTTTGCCTTTACATTTTGATATTCCATATGAACCACTTGATGTAGGCGATGCATGCCTGTTAGAGTGTGAAAATCACGGTGATTAGAGTGAAGTTCACCGGATTCGAATTCCAAGTAGTGATGGAGAAACCAAACCTTTAACTTCCGCCTAAATTCCAATTATACTTATTCTTGGTACGAATGCCGGAACCTAATTTTGTTGCTTTACTTCCCCGTTGAGCAAATGCAGAGAATTGCTTGATAGCAATGCATCAAAAAGTGGTGTCCATAGTACAGTGTTTGGATGTTTCGAGAAACGTAATGCTTTTTGGTTTCTTGTAACATAATGCAGGGTAAATATAGGGTTCTAAATTTGATTCCTATCTCAAGCCAATGCTTATGTTTTTGAGGATGATGCTGAGGTAATTTCGAGGCTAATGTTGTTTTGCCTCGCTTTCTTTTCTCCACATATAATCCTAAGTCAGACTGCTGTTTGAGACGTCGCCCCGATTGTTGTGCCTTTCCCCGCCAACAGTCTTGAGTTCAACCATGGGAAATTCGTTGCTCCCCCAAAACTTTCGTGACATGTGGAAGCAGTGGGAGCTGCGGCTTCTTATTCTCCTCAGCTTGTTCCTTCAGTTGGCCCTTGCGACTCAGGGTATCCGGAGGAAAATCGTCTCTAGGAACTGGATCCAATTCGTGGTCTGGACGACGTACCTATTGGCCGACTCCGTAGCAACCCTCACGCTTGGTGTCCTGTCAAACCGCCTGGCCAACATCAAGGAAATGAAGGGCACGTTTGATCCGCAGAGCCAGATTACAGCATTCTGGGCGCCCTTTCTTCTCCTCCACTTGGGCGGGCCTGACACAATCACCGCATATGCCCTGGCGGACAATGAGCTATGGCTAAGGCAATTGGCACGGCTTTGCGTCCAGGTAGGACTAGCGTGTTACATATACTTCATGGCCTTGTCGGAGTCTGCACTGTCGATATTAGCGGCAGGTATCATCCTAGTGGGGTTCATCAAATATGCAGAGAGGACATGGTGTATGTACTTGGCGAGCAATGATCGACTTCGAGATTCGATGCAATCGCTTCCCAATTTAGGTTCCATATACCCCAGGAAAATGGAGCAGTACAGTCTGAAGAAAGAGGAGGGTTACCGGGTCAGGACAGACGAGGTCATACAGACTTCGGCTCGGGGAGATCTCTCCATGAATAGCGGTCAAGCCTACGAGGATGATAAAGCCGTGACTCTGGTGAAAGCCTACAAGTTGTTCAAGATCTTCAAGCTTCTGTTCGTGGGCCTGTTCCTCAAGTCCGGCGACCTGAAGGCCAGTAAGCACATGTTCAAGGACGACCCGGACATGGATTCACACAAGGCTTTTAGGATCGTGGAGATCGAGCTTGGCTTCATGTACGATCTGCTCTACACCAAGGTGCCATTGCTGACATGTGCTTGGGGCATCGTTCGTTGGGTCATCAGTATATCGGTGCCATGTGCCGTGTTGGTGATATTCTCCTTACAGGATAGGAAGGATTACCCCAAAGTTGACATCTGTGTAACTTTCTTGCTTGTAATTTTGACCATACTCATAGAGATTTACTCGCTTCTTCAAGCAGTTTCATCAGATTGGGTCGACCACTGGCGGCTTCAGAGACCCAGGAGATCCATAATTTCACCCGCAATTGACTTCCTCCGGGTCCTGCCGGACCAAAGATGGGGGAATTCCGTGGCGCAGTTTTGCCTCTTGAGATTATCTATCGGGATAGGAAACAAGGTCTTCCACAAGTGCCCGAGGCTCGCCAAGTTGGAAGAGAAAGCAGAGAAGAACTTCTATGTCGGCTATAAGAAGTTCAAGAGTAACATCAAAGAGTGGATCTTCGACCAATTGAAGGAAACGGTCGAGGAGCTGGAACGGGAACGGAGAGGGATGGCGAGTCTTAAGGGGGAGGTGACCAAAGTACTGAACGGCTCGAACTGCGATTATCTGGGATGGAGTGTGGAAGAGATGGAGTTCGACCAGAGCATCCTCATCTGGCACATCGCCACGGAGCTCTGTTACTACGGAGACCACAGCACGATGCAGAGCAAAGACCCAGATTACATCAACTACAAGATGAGTAAGTTGGTCTCTCGATACATGCTCTATCTGTTAATTTTCTATCCTTCCATGTTGCCGATGGTGATAGGGGAGCTCCGATACGAAGACACTTTGGTCGACGCTCAGAAGTTCTTCAAGGATAAGAGGGATACGCATGTCAACGCTGGTGCTTCCTGCAAGAAGCACAAGTCGAGAAAGTCACAAGAGCTGTGTAGAGTCTACCATCTTCTCCTCGAAGTGAAAACTGACCTCCCCGTGCAGAAGATGCGTGGAGACACAAGCACGTCGGTGCTGTTTGACGCGTGCTGTCTTGCATCCCAGTTGAAGGACGTCGACAGGAAATGGCAAGTCATCGGCAAGGTCTGGGCAAAGATGCTGATATGCTCGGCTCGCCAAAGCAAAGGCCACGAGCACTGCGAGAGCCTGAGCAGAGGAGGAGAGCTTTTTAGCCATGTTTGGCTTCTCATGGCGCATTTTGGCGTGGTGGGGCAGACGGAACAACCTGACGGAGCAGACCGAATTACCAAACTGATAACGAACTAGAAGTTCAAGTGGAATGTGTCTTTTGGTCTACTTTATGTTGTTTGTATTAAGATAAATAAGTGAGGCTCATCATCCTGAGAGACTGTGAGGGAGCGATTTCAATGTTTGTTCGGCTGTTCACTAGAAAGTAAGTCTTTATCTATGTTATTATTTTTTGAAAGTTTACCAAAATTCCTTTAGGGAAACATAAGCATTTTATTGTTGATCAACACACATCTGCCACCACCACCGCCATCACACTACTTGTTATAAACCATACGAAACTCAAAGCATACAGACACTCTGATTTATTTTAATAATCTCAGCTAAGATCAACTTGTCCCTCCTCTCTGCCCAATCCTCTGTTTTGCCGTAGTTGGATCTCGCCATCCCAGAGGTCCTCAAGAGTCTTGTATGGACTCTTAGTCTCATGGACGAATTCGGTTCCTTGATTAGTTTCACCTGCACAACAATTGTAAATGCAAAGCTTAGCAAAATCCAGAATTGGAGAGCTACACAAGAGAGAGAGCTCGGAGCAATGGGGTAATTTTTGACGAAAGACCAAAACAGGGCATGATCAAAATGACGAGGGCACGAGGACGTATAGCTACTGATGAAAGTATTTTACCTGCGGAATCTCAGAAGACTTGGCGAACAAGTCATCTGGGATAGACCAGCCGAAGACGTCGAAGTTCTCTTTGATTCGTTTCTCCTTAGTGCTTTTCGGGAGCACGCTATGACCCACCTGAAGACCCCACCTCAGAGCAACCTGCGCAGGCGTCTTTCCCAACTTTTTCGAGACCGTGGTCACTACTGGGTGCTTTAGGACGTCGGTCTTGAGCCCCGGCATGCCTGGAGATCCCAACGGGGAATAACCCTGAAAAATTTATCCGGGATGAATCAAGATGCGATGACATTCTAAGTTAATCTCACCACAAACAGTAAGCAGGACGGGATCTGAAAGCTGCAGTTTTATTTGTCATAGATGACATAACTGAAGATTTTATGGGAGAAGAAATCTCGGCTGAGTCCAACGTACAGAGAGGTGAACGCCTTTGGATTTGCAAAGGCCGTGCAGCTTCCTCTGCTGCCACATAGGGTGACATTCCACCTGATTGATGGCCGGACGCACACGCACAATCTCCAGCAGATCCGCCAACTTCTTGGTGGAGAAATTGCTGACTCCAATGGCCCGTGCCTTGCCGGAATCATACAGTGCTTCCATTGCCCTCCATGTGCTCGGTATGTCAGGTTACTCGAATTCCTTAGATCCCCTCTTCATCCGTACTGGCTGTTGACACCTAAATTTTGACTTTTTAAAATTCATTCAAGTACATAAAAAAACGAGAATTTGTTCTCACCAAAAATTAATTTTTTCATGCATTGCATATTTAATTTTTTTGTCGGTCATGCATTTTATTATGGCTAACGACGGAGGATTTGAGCTTAAATTGACAAACGATTGGATTGAGCGTGAGGGAGGTGTGCCGAAAGGCTTATGAAGTTTTGAACTTAAAAGAAATTTTTCCACAGGGACTGAATTGCAAATACATAAAACTTCAGGGACTAAATTGCAAATACATAAAACTTTAGGGACTGAATTACAAATACATAAAACTTCAGGGGCTGAATTGCAAATACATAAAATTTTAGGGATAGTGGAGAAATTAGAAAGGAAGATGGAGAAGGGGAGATATAGAAGGGAAGATGGAGAAATTAGAAAGGAAGATGGAGAAGGGGAGAGATAGAAGGGAAGATGGAGAAATTAGAAGGAAAGATGGAGAATGGAAGATGGTAAAATTAGAAGGGAAGATGGTGAATTAGAAGGGAAGATGGAGATAAAGAAGGGAAGATGGTGGAATTAGAAGGGAAGATGAAGTTAGTGGAAAAATTAGAATGATAGATGAAGATAGAGAAAGGAAGATGGGGGAGTAGGCTATAAAAGGAGGAAGAATGAGAGCCTTGAAGGGGAGACTTTTGGAGAGATTAGAGAGAAATTAGGAAGACTTTGGAGATTGAAAAAAAATTTTGGAGAGATTTCAAGAAAAAAAATTTTGAGAGAAAAAAATTCGCTGCCGTGGAACAAGCCTTGGCGACGCGACGGATTCGTCTCCAACGAGGTCTAGGCGCATCAGCATGTGCAATTATCTGGTAACTCAATTTTTCGTGTTTAGATGATGAAATCTAGAAAACAAATATACTAAACATTCGTAGATGACTTCGAGATCTTTGATTTGATATATTATGGCGTGAAAATGGATGTCGTTTGCTATGTCAAAAGGGTCCCGAAATGGAGAACAGAAATCTAGAAATATGGTGATCAGAACCTCAGATGGAATTTTTCTGATCTGACCTTTCATGCTAAATGATTTTCCATGGGTTATTCTAGACTTCGTTTCATAAAGACCTCTTCATGACATTTGTTCATAAGATCTTACTGCATAACATATAAAAAATACAAAAATATTCATGCACGTTTCATATTTTTAATGCATTTAATGAAATCATGCAATTCTGTTGGCGTCCTTGAGTCTGAGTGTTTTTCTATGCGTGGTCATATTGATTCGTAGTTATCTCATGTTTATAGTCTTCTTTTGAAACTTCACAAAAAATGAAAGTTGTTCATTGGGGTCTTGTTTAGTAGATTGGAAAGTTTGGTGCATTAATTTTGAGATTTGAGTGTCCATTTGAACTTAATCTTGAAGTAGGTCTGTTCTGTGAAATTTGTTTGTTTGCTGCTGAGCTCTCATGAAAGACCTTTTTCTACACGAAAATGAGTGTCTCTTCAGTAAGAATGTAAAACATGAAAGTTGTCAACGACACATTTTCCCATCCAAATAAAAAATCTCAGAATTTTTGCATACATTTCATTATTTCTTTTGTATTTTATGGTTACTGCTTTCTCCCTAAGAATGTTCATGGACAATATGATTTAATTCGTATTTTTTGTGTTAATGCATTGGAAAATGTAAAAAATGGTCTCAATGAAGTTTAATCAGCACGTGTTAAAATTTCTTTGAGTTTTTGAATTGTCTTAACTCATTGGTGATTGTGCATGTTCGATTGGATAAGTTTATTATTTTCATTTGGCTTTCGGCCCGATGCTTTGAAGACTGGAGGATGACCGATGTCCATTCCGGTCCGTTTTGTTGTACTCCCGACCCACGAGGCTTGGCGACCGGTGTTTGACCGATGTCCATTCCGGTCCATTTTTGTTGTATTCCCGATCATGTCTCGGGTTTTATTTAATTGGTCTGTAATTATTCACCCGACGAGTTGCGGGTTTTATTTTCACTGTCCTTAGGGTAGTTTTACTTTACCTGCTCTCTCTTCACATCTTCGTTTGCTTTAGGTGATTTTGCATTCTTTATAATACATCGAAAAAATCTAAAAAAAATCATAAAAAGAAAACCAAAAAAGAATTGCACCTTTGAACCTCAAGTGAAAATTTATCAAAATTGCAAAGTTGAACATTTTCATGAAATTGGTACCGGAAGGGCGTTAATTGAAAAATTGGCGTAATCAAGTCCCCGAACTCATTAATCTCTGGTTCGTAGAAATAAAGTATTTCTCCCGATGCTTTATTTAGGTGTCTAATCAACCTACCCAAAAATGATTAGTGGCGACTCCAAGATAAATCCTTCTTTTGATGAAATTGAACCTAAGTCACGATTTGGTAGAATTCGGGAGAGTTCGAGCTATGCTAGTTAATTCAATTTAATTAACATGGTAATCCATTAACTTTAAAAATTGGGAAACTGATTTTTAGGTCGCGACACTGGCCAGTGAATCTTCACGGTTGAAAAGCTATATCAGCTACTTAAACATGAAAGCATTCTCTATGTGGAAGAAAAGCCGTAACAAAGAATAATCAAACTTCCTGTTCAATTCGAACCTAACTGCTACGAAAGGAAGCTAGCTAGAGCGCATCACTAAGAATGAAATTATCAGCTCATATACGTACGAGGTACAAATCTACATAGTCAATCTGCAAGTCCCGCAGAGTTCTTTCGAAAGCCAGTGGTACATTCTTTGGTGCATGATCGGTATTCCTGACAAGAATTGTTCACGAAAATTAGCAAAGTTCAGATTTAGAGGAAGACATTATAAGAACAGAACAGACAGAGAACGACGAAGAGAATCCTAGTCCTAGAATGCATAAACCTGTAGCCAGCTTACCAGAGTTTGGAGGTAATGAACAAATCCTCCCGTTTAACCACACCGTCTTCGAACAACTTCTTTAAAGCAACTCCAATCTACAGACAAAAAATGCGTACATAAATCATCGAAAAAACCTTCAAGTATCCGAATTAAGAAAGTCCTTCCTCGTATCATGTTTGAAGGAACCATGAGGCAACAATCGTAAAACAGCAGAACAACAAGCAGAGGAAGGGAATGAAGATCAGCCCAGCTACAAAACCAACTAACGAGAAGAAAATCTGCTACCACTTTAAGCTTAATGAGAGAAAAGAACAATGCAATTTACGTGACCAGGGAAGAACTGAAATCTGCTCATGAAAATAAAGAGAGCGAGGATCCGAGTCAAACAAAGAAATGGAGATTCAGAGACAATTTGAAATACCTCTGCTTCGTTTCCGTAAAGCTGCGCACAATCGATATGCCGGTATCCATACTGCATTACCACCCAGAAAGAACAAAAAGGCTATCAAGAATCAACTGAACTCCTAAAAAGCAACCACATTGCAATCTAGTTGCACTCTTCCACAGCAGTACGATGAAGAAAACACACAGAAACATGGTATCAAAACAAGATTCAAAGGGAGAACCTTGACAGCAATCTCTACGGCATTGCCCACGAGCCCGGGATCAGCCTGCCATGTCCCCAGTCCCACTGAGGGGATTTTCGCTCCTGTGTTCAGCTCGAAGTATCTGATGTCCTTCCCCATTTTTCCTTCCCTCTTCACTTCCAAGGGCTCTTCTTCTTGAGAAAGAAGAAGAAGAAGCAACTACGAATGAAACCCACTTACACAACTCGGCTCAGCGGATCGCGAAACCAGAACCCGGCGAGAATCGAAAGGGAAACAGAAGAAGAACCACAGCAACGACCCTCCTCCAGCAGATAGTAATGGTGTGCTCCTTTTATAGTGGAAACGAACTGGGGAACCTGTGAGAGATTTCTAGCCAGTCTTCATGTGGGCGACAAGTGGCCATCTGATAACTCGTGACTTCTTAGTCGGTCCGTCTTGGCGGTGACATGGGAATGGAGACACAACGCTATTTCCGGTGGTCTACTCCTGGGAGCCGAGGACGCCTCCACAGCAATCGGAACATGTATTCCGTATTTTCCTTCGGCCCACCTAGCATCACTTTTTTTTTTTGTTGGGTCAAACCTAGCATCACTTAATTTAGGGGAAAAAATGACAAAAATAGATCATGAACTTTGATCTAATATGTAAATGTATCCCTAAACTTTTAAATTTTTTTCGATATGAGTCCATGAACTAGTGGGAAATGTTAAATATATTCATTCCTTATGCTCAAACGACCTAGTAAATATTATCTTATGACGTAGATATTAATGTGATCCGGGTCTTATAGATATTCAGATTCCAATAGATGATGACGCTATAGCTTCAATTCGATTAATTCTTAATAAACCATATTTGCAATTTGTGAGGGGTGAATCTAACTAATTTGAAATAAAGGTGATGTTAAGGGAAAATTCCAAAAAAGGGCCCAAAGTGGATCCACTTTCTTAAATAAGGATCCAAAGTGGATTGTGTCTCAAATAAGGACCCGAAGTAGCTAAATCAATCTCAAATAAGGACCTTAGCTTGTTGGCCGGCCGAAATGTTCTCCGGCAAACATTTTTGGGTGATTAAAGTAAGGGTAATTTTGTCCATACAAAATATGGGGAAAAACTAAAAACCCCTAAAATAATAATAATAAAAAAACCCTAGTTCTTCTACGTTCTGCCCTGTTTCTTTGTACCCATTCTCTACGAAGTTGGCCGCTCAAATTCTCTGTTGGTGAAGGAACGAATTGTAAAACAAGAAGAAAACCCAAACTTTTGGAGTCAAATTCTTGTGCTGCATCGAGTTTCCTTTCTTCAACCGAGGTCAGTTTTCCCATCTTCTTAGAACTCACTCACATTCAATCGACAAAATGTAGACAAAGCTTGGGTGCAAAGCTCAGATTCTCTGTCATCTTTTCGCAGGTTTACATTTCTTTCGATTTGCATTCACGTTCAACCAATGTCAGTTTTGTTCAAATTGGTGCAGTCAATCCTTCGTTTGTCCAAAAGAAAGTGATTGCGGCTTGTTGAAGTAATGTCGACAAGGTGTGAGCATGTTGTCGAATATCACACAGATGGCAGCGACGACAATGATGGTAGGAGGAATAGTTTTGTTTTATACTGATGTTTTAGCTTGTTTTGCTGGATTTCTGAGTAAATATCTCCTTTTGTCCAAATCAATGCATATGAGTAGCCTCTGCTGTGCATTTTTTTAATTGAATGTGCTATTCTGATGGTCCTACATTGCTGGTGGTGGTCCTTGTCTTGCAATTTTCTAATAGTTTCCTCTTGTTTTTTCCGCTTTTTCTGGTGTATATTTTATCATTTAGGGGTAGGGCTTGTAGCATGTCCTGAAATCTAATCGCAGGTTTTTGAGCTATAGTACATTCACCGCACCAAGGATAAAATTGCTCACCATAGCAATAAAAAAGTGTTGATTTTTTTTTTTAATTATGCCCTTGCACGAGAGGAAATTGACCATACCAAGGATATGATCTATCACCATAGTAGTAGCACTTATGTGCCTACACGAGACCGAATGAATATTACCAAACAACTAGCATAGCAAATATTTTAACTTCATAATACACTTTTTTTTTGGCAAACAACATTTAATAAAAGTGCGATATGTAGTCACTAGCGCAACTAGTTTTCTTTCCTTAATCATAATGTGGTACAAATGTTGCAATTTCGTATTTTTTTTGTTTTGTTTTTTTTTTTCTACTGTGCATTTTGCATGGAAATATATTGATGTTATTTTTTCTTTCACATTTCACTAGTTGAGGGATGTGAAGGAGCAAACTATTCCATGTATAATGGTCGGTGTGATGAGGTTGCTGAGGTTGTTGAAGAAGATGGGTTTGCCTTTATTGATTTTGATGATTTACACATAAGAAATGTAGGTTGTGCTAATGGTGATGGTTTAATGGAGAGGGATATGGAGGTTGGAGACATCAGTCTATATGTCGATGTGTTAGGTGATAATTTAGATTTTTTAGAGATGAACACCGAAAGTGAGTACACACATCCTATATTTAATACAGAGGTTGATATGGAAAATCCTGTCTTCAAGTTGGGAATGTGCTTTAGTAATGCGAAGGAGTTTAGAGAGGCCGTTAGGAACCATGCCATAAAAAATGGGAGAAAGGTGAGATTTGTTAAGAATACACCTAATAAGTTGAAGGCAGTGTGTTTGGAGGGTTGTAATTGGCTCATTTATGCTTCCAAAGTACAAAGGGAGCATACTTTACAAGTCAAAACCTTCAACCCCATACATACATGTAATAGATCTTTACATGTTCCTCAAATAAGCACTAAATGGCTAGCAAACAAGTACTGTGATAGGTTGAGAAACAATCCGACATGGCCGGGTTCTTCAATGAAAAAAACAATGGAGTCTGAAAATGTTTTGAAGTTGTCAAGGACAATGGTTTATAGAGCTAGGGAAACAACAATGAGTATGATCACGGGGAATGAAGAGGAGCAATTTTGGATGCTTAGGAGCTATTGCCAAGCACTTCTTGACACCAATCCAGGATCAACATGTATAATCAAAACTGAGCAATGTCATGACCAATTCAAGTTTAGGGGAGTCTACATTTGTTTAGATGCATTAAGGAGGGGTTTTGTAGATGGTTGTAGGCGCTTTGTGGGGTTTGATGATTGTCATTTGTCATCAGGCTATAAGGGTGTACTTCTCGTAGCGGTGGGTGTAGATGGCAACAATCAGATGTATCCTTTTGCATGGGCAGTTGTTGGACAAGAAACATACAAGACATGGCACTGGTTCATTAGTTTGATTGCAGAAGACTTGGGGATTACAGACCCTGAAAATTCAAAGTATTGGACTTTCTTGTGTGACAAACAGAAGGGATTAGTGCAAGCACTAGCAAATCTAATGCCTGACGTAGAACATAGATTTTGCTTAAGGCATCTTTATGAAAATTTCAAATTGCATCACAAAGGAGTAGAACTTAAAAAGCTTCTTTGGAAGGCTGCCATGGCAACTAGGGTATGTGATTTTGACTTGGCAATGCTACAGTTGAAGGCAGTCGATGAAAAAGCTTATGATTGGTTATCACAGAGGCCTCCAGTGCAATGGAGTAAGTCCTACTTTAGGACAAACTCAAAATGTGACATTTCCTTGAACAACTGGTGTGAAAGTTTCAACAAAAGCATCCTTGATGCCAGGGACAAGCCTATCATCACAATGCTTGAAATTATAAGAGTGCAGCTCATGGAGAGGATTCATAAGCAACGGGATGGGATGACTAAGTACACTGGTGTGATTTGTCCTAGTATTCAAAAGATATTAGATCTTCAAAAACAGTTTTCAGCATCATGGATTCCTACCTAGAATGGGGAGGACGAATTTGAATTGAGTGGCCCCCATGGAGACGAGAGTTGTTAATATTCGACATAAATCTTGTAGTTGTAGAAGATGGGACATTAGCGGAATTCCATGTTGTCATGCTGTGGCGGCTCTCATATACATGAAGCAAGAGCCTGAAAAATGGGTTCACGCAAGTTTCAGTAAGGAAACATTCCTGCAAACTTATAGTCATGTTGTGCATGCTGTAGATTCTAAGGACACATGGCCTGCTAGGGAGCCATTACTCCCACCAAATGTACCCAAGCAAGTTGGCAGAAAGAAGAAACAAAGAACAAAGTCAGTGAATGAAACAACTGATAAAAATTTGAAGAAAAGAAAGAAAAAAGTTGTGGAAGAGCCTGTGGGAACAAAGTTGAAGAGACAGAATACCATGATCACTTGTGGAAAATGCAAAGGGTCAGGCCATAACAGGTATCATTGTAAGAACTCATTGGTAGCATCAGTAGCAACAGCAGCATTAACCCCAGAACCTTTGATACTTGCCTCATGCTCACAAGGCATGGTAGCATCAGTAGAGTCAGGAGAATCAACCCCAGTAGACCCCAGCAGAGAGAAGATGCAAGTATGTATTTGTGATTGACTTTGTCATAAAACTATTCTTATTTGTATTTGAGTTTGTTTTGACTAATGATGCATTTTGTGTTTCAACCGTAGGTAAAGAGGAAGATGTAAGGACCTCAACGTGAGAGTGGTCGAAGACGAGCAACTTTTTTTTATGTATGCAAGAACAACAAGACCAACAATACAAACTCTTTTTATCTTACTGTTAGTAGATTTTTTTTTGTTGAACTGTTAATTGATATGGATTAGTTTATTTTGGAAGCATCTTAAAGTTTATATGGAAACTGTGTTGAGAAGATTATTGTGTTGGCATGTTTCTCTTTGCCATCAGATAATATGGATCAATTCAATTTGCGAAAAAGGAGTCAAAGTCAGTCTCTTCTTGCTCCTTAACTTCAATTCACGGTCTGACATTTCTTGAAGCTCAACGAATTGTCATTGGAGAAACAACTTTGATAGAGGCTATCATTTTCTATAAGAAACCTCCCAGGTTGATCAATGTAAAGTTGCAGATCACAACAACGTAGTATAGCATGAACAGCCCGCGGCACAAAGTTATTGGAACGGCTCTCGGTTGTCCATCATCATGGATAAACACATATATTTCATAGATAATACAGCTCTATATGACACACAGAAATATCCTCTGAAGATTTTAAGTTAGTAAAGGCTAGCAAGAAAAGAAACACCAACTCTGTCGATTCCTAAAGTTCCTTATTTATCACTAGTTTACATGGTTTTAGATGACTCGCAAAATGCAATGAGCACAACAGTCCAATAGCATACCAAGTTAAAATGCCCTGTAGTATAGGCCATAGAAAAAACACATCACATCAATAGACTCTGTTAAAGCCTATAGATAGAGTTTAAAAAAGATTTCTTGAGCTCCATACTTGACACACCGTAGAGAAGCCAAACCAAAGACAACTTGTAGTAACAAAAAGCATCATCATTGAACACTTGAATTAATTGAACTTCAATATTTCCATTACAAAAAGAGAACAACATATCAGTTACAGCTTTAATATGTGTGCACAACACGCACAACACTACAAGAAAGAGAAGACTTCAGACAAGTTTACAAAACAACCTCCCACTAATCGTACGTAATAATCACAGCCAATCTTATTACAACCAATCTAAAACGCCCAATAAAAGCTTAAAGACTTCACTACAAGGCTAATGAATTGATGCGATTATAGTTCTTCTGATTCCCACTCTTTGGTCCAAGCTATTATGCTAACTCCACAGGTTGATTTGTCAAGGAAGAGAAGCTTCAAGTGGGTGACAATTTCCAGGCAAGTGCTAACTCTTGTCTTTTCACCACCACTAAATCCTTTAGTTAGCCTCCAATTCTCCGTGGCATCTTGCAGTCATATTTCCCTTATTGCCATTTCTGCACTTTCCCTTTTCTTGGATATTGGCATGGAGTCTGGCAATTGTAGCTCAATTGTGTAGTAAACAACTTCTCTCACAGTTAGCACTGCTAACAATACGTTGTCTTGCATTACATAAGCCTGAATCAATAAGAGTAGAGAACCTTGATGAATTATTAGAAGACAATTCTGATCATTAACCATCAAAACATAAGATCACTTCAAAAAAATAGATAGTTGACTTAGGTTCAATTTTAATGTGAAGTTACAAATTATATCATACAAACTGGAGAAATGAAGGATTTGAGGATGAAAGAGAATTATTTTCAGATTCTACACTTACTAGGTTCCATAAGCCAGATTGTTTATGGCCATTGACTAGAATGTCTCCTGTTTGCCTTGCGTCTAAGCTCAATGTCCCTGTCATGTGAGTTCCAAAAGTCAAAATGCAAGAAAATGTAAGCCCCTTAGGCAGACAAGAGTGGTTTTAAACATAAGCTAAACTAACAAATAGATCATTTTCTTTCAGCAAGTTAATTATAGAAGTACACCAGAATAAATTGGTAGACAAGCTCATGCTAATAGAACCATGTGGTAGACAAGCAAAGTCTAGTCATTTTCATGTTTCACCCATTGCATGTGAATGGAGAGAACCAGCATGAGGCAGATATAAAAGCTGTTATCTGTCTTATGAAGCAGCATGAGGCAAATATTATTTCTATTGCACCTAATCTATCTTATGAAGCGTCAATACCAGCATCCACCGAGTGACAATACTTGAACGCAATAGATACAATTTGAGAAACCAAAGGACTCACAAATATATACTTGCCCATACCTGCAATACCATGTTCATGGAAAATGAATATGTGAAAGCAAGAATTACCACAAAAAACACTAAAAGAAACTAGCAATCTGTGTATTGCTAACAAAAGTCACCTTAACCAGAAATACAAGACAAAAAAGTCTCTTCCGAACACGCTCTCAAGCATCGAAATTTTCCAAAACTCTAAAATTCCAACAACAACAAAGCTCACCATCAGATTAAAGCATCCGCAATAGAGATGGACCAGCAGAAATGCGACTAAAATGAGGTCACGGTTACCTAGCCACCGACCAATGCGATCGATTGAAGCGCCTCCCATAGAGACAACCCCTCACCGCCATGGTTTCCCAAGCAGTGCACAGCTTGGAAAGAAGAGACGACAGCGAACAATAGACCGATGCTCACGAGGAGCAGGTGAGGAGTGAGAAGCGAGGAGGATTGAGCGAGGAGCATCGAGGACTGGGCAGTGATTTAGTTGAGGAGCAGCGAGGGAGAGGAAGAAGAAAACGTAAACATTCGAAGAAATAACCTAATCTTAATTCAATTTGGGAATTTCGTCTTTGTTTTCACCAATTAAAAATTTCGGACAAAACTGCCCCTAATTTAATCGGCGGAAAAATGTCCATCGGTGAACATTTGGCCGGCCGGCAAGCTGAGGTCCTTATTTGAGATTGATTTAGCCACTTTAGGTCCTTATTTGAAACACAATCCACTTTGGATCCTTATTTGAGAAAGTGAATTCACTTTGAGTCCTTTTTTGAAATTTTCCCTAATGTTAATGTTGAGGGTCGTTCTAATTGTATGTGCAATCCTTAATTGATGATGAGATAAATAAATTATGAAGGTAATAGAATATATTTTCAAAGAAAAGATTGAGTTGCTAACAGAGATCCTCTTATTACTTGAGCAAATAGAAAAGAAAAAAGAATATTATTAGGGCGGTACTACATGTTACTTTTTTTTTTTTCGGATTCACTGCTAAAACTCAATGAATTAGAAGCCACCGCAACATATTTCAATAAGTAGAATTAAGAGAGGGGTAACGGTGATTATGTTCACACATTACAGAGACTAATTTGCACATTTGCCAATAGTTTAGGGGTATATCAAATAAATTAAAAGTCCAATGACAATACTATACATTGGATCAAAGTTTATAGATCACTTGTGTCGTTTTTCGCATTGACAAAGAAATTGAGATACCCAATTCTCTCGGATTTCTCCATTTTGGCCCCTCCATTTGTTAACCATTGCCATGGCCATCCTTGAGAAGAATAAAAATTAGAAGAATACCAAAACTATCTCCAATCATTGATGTCACAAAGTTGTGGTGAAACACGTCACGGACGATGGACAGATGGGGCGTTCATGGTGGGGATGCCGGGATGGTCGAACGTGAAGATGGAGGAGTTAGGACACCGCTTTATTCGTCGAAAAGAGTTTCGATAGGTGTCGTTTGATGTCTTGTGAATTCTCGACAACGTTCCAAGTGATCGAGAAATCGGCAACTACATATCGTTTCAGATTTTTATCGACTATAATCAAAAGCAACAAAAGAGCATTGCTCTAGATCTCTTTCTTGTGGGTAAATTGCGATGTGAAATGTTTTTTTTTTTTCGAGAATAGAGGAAAATATAGTCTCACAACAAAACATAAGCAATTTCGATTGCTCCACGTGTCATATTAATTGTCGAAAGCTCCATCCATCAAGCGATCTTTTTTTTTTTTTTTGGCTTGTTGAGCTCGCAATCGTTGCCTTCATGACAATTCATCCATGCCCATCGGATATTAGGCTAGATCTAGAGCCATGACTCTAGATTTGGATTAGCTATATCGCCCGCCAACACGAAGCTCGACGCCACATCGAGCTTTGCCACTAAAGTTGACGATGCCATGTCTAGCGACCACTGATGTGCATCAAGCCGAGCTGCCAGAGAGAACAAAGAAAAAGATAAATAGAGGAAGTGGGAATATAGAATAAGAAAAAGATTTTTCTTGGATGGAAATACCCCTGAGCATGGAGAGGAAAATGGCACATGAGATGCGTATGCTCACAGTTGGCCAAACTTCACCGAGACTAAATTGGTCACTTCAAAATTTTATTTGAGATAAAGTGTACTCCGAAAACTCTTTGGTGGCCCAATGAGCATCCCTATTCCCTATTGGCTTCGCGTTGACAAAAGCAGAAGGCCAAGCTCGTAAAATGCTGAAGGTGTACTCTTGCAAATGCCAATCGACTCTTGCACGGAGTGCGGTTTGGTTACTAGGAAAAGTGCTTTGTTAGAGATATCTACTATAATCGACAAATACAAACCCAAGTATCCATCGTTGACTTTCTTACGCTCAATAGTGGAACCGGTCAAATCTTTCCAAAGTTCATGCCGAAACATCGAAGGGAACGTTTCTTGACAAAAGGAATCGGATCTGAAAATTTTTTGTTTTTTGGGTTTCGCATGGATTTTCGAGAGTAATTATCTCATATACCCGAAATTATATGAAAATCAAGCTATTAGAACACAACTGTTGTGACAGATTTCCTGCTGCAAGAAGTTCTATTGGGAGCAAAGCAGCTAATAGGGAGAGTAACGAACATGAATATTTCACATAGCAACTCGACACTAACAGCAACAAGACAACAAATACCACACACATTTATCTAGCAACCGTGACTAGGATTATTTGAACTAGCTTCAGAAATAAACCGGATGAAATGACCAACTTCCATGCGTTTGCACACTCCTCTTTCCTTTGATCCTCTTCCTTTCCATGCTTAGATCTCCCCATCCCAGAATTCCTCCACGCTCTTGTACGGGCTGAGAGTCTCATGGACCAAAAATGATGCCCTGAGCAGCCTCGCCTGCACGCCCAATCATGAGCCAAGGAAGTAACAAAGTTATGGATTGGAGCACCGCTTCGAAGGCCCACGAGAATAGTTTTGACAGAAACAGAAATGCAACAGCGGAATCAGAGGGACGAGGGGGTAGTTTATGTAGTATATTCACCTGTTCAATCTCGGAAAACTTGGTGAACAAATCATCTGGAATAGACCAGTCGAAGACGTCGAAATTCTCCATAATTCTTTTCTTGTTAGTGCTTTTGGGAAGCACACTGTGACCCATCTGAAGACCCCACCTTAGAGCAACCTGTGCTGGACTCTTTCCCAACTTCTCTGCCACCATGGTCACCACTGGCTGCTTCAGCACCTCGCTTTTGACAAATGCCGACCCAGGCGATCCCAAAGGCGAGTAACCCTGAAAGGACAGATTTGATAAGGAATCAAGATATGCATAGTAACTTCCTAATTTGCGCATACTTTAGTCAATTCACAGCAGCGTTCATTTTGCTAGTGCCGTGTATACTGGCGGAAGTTACCCTTTGATGAATTAGCTCCTACATCGATGATACTTTCAGATAAATCTTATGACCAACATTTAACAGATCGCACTGTCGACAATACTCTATGTAGCATAATCTAACTCAAAGTAATGCAGAAGAACAGAAAAGGTGGGGTCGAATCCTTCTCACAGTCAAGTGAATTCCTTTGGATTTGCAAAATTCATGCAGCTTCTTCTGTTGCCACGAAGGATGACATTCCACCTGAACCACAGCAGGAGGTACGCGTGCGATCTCCAACAGATCTGCCAACTTCTTGGTGGAGAAATTGCAGACTCCAATGGCCCGTGCCTTACCTGAATCATACAGTGCTTCCATCGCCCTCCATGTGCTCGGTATGTCATGTTGCTCGATGTCTTCAGGGTTGAATCCCACCGATCCCTTCTTCATCCTTACTGGCCAGTGCATCTTAACAGAGATGGAACCATATTAATGAATAGTGTATTGGACAAAAGCGTAGTTGATGGTACTTACAAATGCTAAAGTACATGAAAATTAGTCAGAACCGAACAAAGGAAAGTTAGAATCCATCGCGCTGATAAGACAGAGACAAAACTATCAGCATGTACTTACGAGGTACAAATCTACATAGTCAAGCTGCAAGTCGCGCAAAGTTCTTTCCAAAGCTACTGGCACATCCTCTGGGGCATGATCAGTATTCCTAGAGGGGAAAAAAAAAAAAATCTGCTAGCGTTACCAGTGAGTTCAGACAAAAGATATATAAGAAATATCCCATTGCTTGTCTTTGAGGTTTCGATAGGCCTCCTGTTCACGTAGTCTTCCTGAATCTATCAGTTTTACTTTTTGAGTCGGCCTTTCTTACACAAGAGAACAAACCATACAAAGTATAATGTGGAAGGTCTCAAAGCCTTACAGGGTGTCAATAATTTGGTTCCATTTGATTTGTCAAGAAATCTAAACCAAACCGAACCGAACCGAACCAAAGCATTAGGGTGTACGCTTGAATGGAACTGAATCTCCCACTAAATGGCTCGGTTTGTAGTTCGGTTCAGCTTTTCGGTTCGGTTCCTACGCCCATAGAATACAATCAAGTGTAACAAGTGGTGTTTTTTGTAAGTGCAGAGATACATCAACCAGTTTGCAGCACAGCTTTACCAAAGTTTGGAAGTGATAAACAAATCCTCCCGTTTAACCACGCCCTCTTCGCACAATTTCTTGAAAACCACTCCAATCTGCAGCAAAATTCAGTAATTAAAGTAAACAGAGCTCATAAATACGAACAGAGGAAAATCATTCGAGCGGAGCTCTGGAATAGACGATTGGTCCAAAACCAACCCAGACAACAGAAGAATAATTCTACTGTTTCCTTTCCAAAAAAGTGGATTTTCTTTCCGTGCTAGGAATTTCTGAAAAAGATGGGTAAGTGCGAAAAAAAATATCAGTAAGAAAAAGTTATCCGTCATCTGATTGCCGTAACTAGTTGATACTTGCCCGCACTTTTGTGATCATTACCGTCTCTTTTTTTATTTGCAACTTATCAACTTGTCTTGTCATTTGCTAATTTTTATTGGTCTTTCTAATCAACGCTTCAAATTTAGCAACTTTTATATGAGTTTATCAATGTTTCTTTGAGAGCTCTACCAACAGTTTTCTGCTCAAATTGTCCACTCTCATTTTAGGTGGGCATTCTATTAAAAAAGTTATTAACTATAGGGATTGCTAACTGAGGTAAACAAATTCGGATTAAATTATCAGCTCTCATTTTAGTTTGGTAAGCTCTAAAAAAAGTTATTAAATATAGGGGTTGATACCTGAGTTAAAAAGATTGATAAGATTTGACAAAAGTTGATAAATCACTTTAATATAGGTTTGCAGAAAAAAGTACCAAATTAGTCAGAAACCTATCATACAGATGCAAATTTAGTCCTAAATTTTGCATTTTGCCAATATAATCCTAAACCTTTGTGGTCAAACTTTTGCTAGAATTGCTAACATGATTGTCCAGTCATTGACCATCCTATGTTGCACATTGCCATGTCAGAGATTTCTAATAAAAATTGTCTAGAATAACTACATTGGAATTTGTGCAAAGGTTTAAGATTAAATAGGTTAAAAAATTTAAAAGTGAATTGGCATCCTTACAATATGTTTAGGATTTTATTGAACAAATTTCCTCCTTGTTGGCAATTTCTTACATGATTTCGGAGGTTGAAAAGTTGGTATGTTAAAAATAAAAGAAGAAATAAATATCAAAATAAAAAAAATCAGAAAATCCTTTTTAGAAAAAGAAAAATTGTCCACTTCAGTGTCTTTAAAGCTACATACGATAGATGATGTTGACTAGATTACTATGTTAGCAATTTCAGTCAAAATTGACTAAAATGACTAAATTGGCAAATTTTCTTTATGACTAAATTGATAAGTTGTCAAAAAATTAGGACAAAATTGGCACAATTGCCAAGTTTAGTACTAAATTGACAAATTGTCAAAGATTTAGGACTAAATTGGCTAACTTGAAAGGTTATGGATCGAATTAGCATAAGTGCAACATGTTTAGGAATTTTTTGGTAAAATTTCCAATAAAAATTGGTAAATTAGTAATTTTTTTTTATCAATTCCCAAACCATAAAAAGTTGGTAATTTGATTAAAAAAATATAGATAAATTACCAACAAGTTACTTGAAAAAAAAAATCAGAAGTCATACTGTTTACCAATAGTTTTTTGATACTAACTTTTTGGGTCTGAACAATAAAATTCCACATGATCATGATAGTCTGTTCCCTTCGATTGACGAGCATATCGCGATGAGTTTCAACGTTGTAGTAGGAACTAAGGGTCTATTTGGTAACGTTTCTGTTCCAAAAAAGTGATTCTGATTAAAAACACTTTTTTTATTCTGTTTTTTTAGAGAATCAGAATGCGTTTGGTAACTATATAAAATTTTTGTTTTTTTGTCCAAAAGTAATCCCAAAAAATTGATCCTAAAAAAGTGTCGTGAGAAGAGGCTGAGAAGTCCATATTTGAAAAGTGATCCTAAAAAAGTGTTCTTTTTTTGAGAAACAACTTTTTTTTGTTTCTGATTTTTGTTCCAAAAGTGTTCCCGGGAGCAGAATCAGAAACAGAATTATTTGCGTTACCAAACATGTTTCTGTTCCCAAAGTATTCCCGGGAACAGAAACAGAGGAACAGAAACGTTACCAAACAGACCCTAAAGGAATCATACAAACTCGTTGAAAGTGAAAACAACTTGCCAAACTTTCAAAAGGAAATAAATACATGACAAATTATCTAAAAAGTTATAAATTTATTGTACCTTCAACTGTACCAATTAGTTATATGCCTTTTCACGTTTCACTAATTGAGTCCATCTTATCAATTTTGACTAGAAATTGATGATGTTGACGTCAGCCGTCCTACATGACATAAGTGACTCTAACGCTAATGTCAATTGGAAATATTCTTTTTTTCTTTTTTTTTTCCTCTAGCCAATTGCCTCGCCTAGGCAACCGATTAGAGGCAAGGGCTAGCGAGGTCAACCTTGCCGGCCACTGGTGATGCTCACCCCTATTGGCCACTGGTGAGTTTTGACTTGCTAGATCTGGCGAGTTCTAGCTTTGCCCAGCAATGGCAAGGCTGACCTCGCCAGGCCTTGCCTTTAGCTTGTCATTTGCTATCACCAAGGCCTAATGACCATCTAGAGGAAGAAGGGAAGAAAAATAATAAATAAATATTAAAGGGCTTAAAAATTGTTAACATCATAATTAGCCACGACACGTAAGATGATCAACATTCACGTCAATGATTTATCGGCAAAAATAGATAGGTTGGACTCAATTGGGAAAAAACGAAAATGTTTAGAACTCAAATGACACAATAAATTTTTTTTTTTACTAAATTAACAAAAGCGCAATAAGTTTAAGATTTTTTGAACAATTTTCCCAATAATAAGCATGCAAATAACACGAGTTGATCTTTATTTATTTATTTATTAAGGGGCATGACCTTAAATAGCCGGCTATTTAGAGAGGCTTTAGTATAGCAATCGATCGTCATGACCCCCACTTAAAGTCTGAGGTCCCATTGGCATTGAAATCAAAGAGATGGCCTATGTAAACCAGATAAGGGAAATATAGAAAATTGAACTTACAATCTTCCTTTGAGAAGATTTAAAGCAAGATGAGGCACTCATGATAATTCATGAGGTCCATGCACTGTGTTATCCTTTGGAACATGGAAAAAAGAACAGCTGAAACTTCAGAGAGGGAGAGAGAGTAAATGAACAGCCAAAGGGAGCATCCCTAACCGAAAACTGTAGCAAGACAATCTCCTATGGAGCAGACCAAAACAAGATCAAAGAAGCTGCATTTCCTATGGCAATGGGGGAAAAATCAAAATCTATAGATGCCCAGAAGAGGAGAGACAGTCAAAGCAATAAAATTAGAGATACGAAGACAATATCAGATACCTCTGCTTCGTTCGCGTAAACTTGTGCACAATCGATATGCCGGTATCCATGCTACGTTACCACATGAAAAATGCAAGAGGGTAGTGAGAGACAGATTAACTAGTAACAAACCGGCACTCGCAAATTCAAATGAGACCCGACACAGTCGAGGAAGGACAGGATATCGTAAGCTCAGAAGCAAAGATCAAGAAGGAGAACCCGAACGGCGATGTTGACAGCGTCGCCCACAAGCCCAGGATCAGACTGCCAAGTCCCCAATCCCACTGAAGGGATTTTAGCTCCTGTGTTCAGCTCAAAGTATCTGATCGCGTTGGCCATTTTCTGGGTTTAGCAAGTTGAGGAAAGCAAAAGAAGACTCGGCTCGCGCAACTCAGCAGAGTTGTGGAAAAAAAGCCAGCTCGAAATTGGACGAGAACAAGAAGTGACAGCAACCGGTATCCTCCTTTTGCAGAACGAAATGGAGATGTCTTGTCGCTACCACGGAAACGTGTGGATACTAGTGAATCGGCACACGACACACATGTCGATAAGGATGATCTAGCAAGTAGCAACAGGTCTCGATCATTTGACTGAGTAGATCAAGTATAATGAAGTGGTGGAGATTGTGAACAGGCAAAGAAAAATATCAGGAGCCCATAATTGAATGAACAGGTACTTTGAGGTCGATCGATCCAGCGAAAAGGAAACGCTGGGGGACCTAAATGGGGTGGGACAAAGTTGACGGCTTTAGGTCATCGAAGTCACGACAGTGTCCTAAATCATGTCTTGGACGGTGGATGCTTCTGTTAGATGATGCAAACTGGGGCTAGAGAGAGAGAGAGAGAGAGAGGGGCATTGCAGCTGATTCACACGGTGGATCCAAGGTGAAGATGGACGACAACCTTTGGTCGAATCACTTTCTTGATGTCAGGATTTTCGATAAGGTCCTCGTCGCTAGCCATTGCTCGTGGTGAAATCTGTGTTCGAGACACACTTCTTCATGGGTTCCACATTCTTTGTCAAGTGGAAAAAACGAGGAAAAACTCCTCCCCCGGACCGGTGTTCATGAACCGACTCAATGTCAACCTTCGATTATGGGTCTCCCGCGAGTCTCTCGTGATTAAATGATTGAGATTAAATGAGCTCACGAACACTCGCTGCGGGCAAGCCTTGCTAAACAACAAGAGTGAATCGTCTCTTTCGGCTATCTATTGGAAAAGTACACGCGATCTTGTTTGGATCCGCTAACAAAGCATCGTACGTGGATTCTCATTTCCAATGATATCATTCCATAAAATTATATTCTTAGGTAATTATCTGAGAAAATACCACCAAAAGCCTAAACTTTACTCCCTATGACATTGAGGCTTCATTTGTTTCATGAAAAACTTCTCGACAAACATTTTCCTAATTTTTTGGGAGGAGGGGGATAAGCTAGCCCCAAAAAACATTTTTTTCCTATGAAAAAAAAAACTCCTTCAAAAGTGAGAAAAATATTTTCCTCTGATGTCTTCCTCTTTTGAGAAGAGAAAAATATTTTCCTCATTTTTCATTCATTCTCTCTTTCACATTTTTTTCTTTTTAATTATTTTTTTTACTTTCTTTTCATTTTTATTGATTTTTCCAAAATTGGAAAAAAAGATTATTTTTTGAATAAAAATTATTTTTCAATTGCTTTCTTAATTTTTTTCTCTTCTTTTTTTTGTCTTCTTTTTCTTTATTTTTTATTTTTCTTTTTTTTCTTATCCCTTCTTCTCCTTCAGTCGGGCGCTTCCCACTGGTGAGGCTTGGTGTCACTGGCCTTAAGAAAAAGGGCAAGTGAGTCATCGTCGACCTCGCCTGCGACCAATCATCGATTGTTGTCGAGGCCGACGATCGGCAGAAAATAGTAATGAAAAAAATTAAAAACATAAAAATAAAAAATAAAAAAGAAAAGAGAAAAAGTAAAAAGATAAAGATAAATAACTAAAATATTAAAAAATTTTGATTTTAAATAAATAAATAAAATTAAAAGAAAAATAGGTAAAAAAATTTATTGAATGATGTGCATGGTGGAAAATTAATCCAATTTTCCATACAAATAACGGAAAATATTTTTTGAGTCTTTTCATATTTCAACCAAATATGGGAAAATATAGTCATTTTCTTGGAAATTGACTTCCCAAAAAACATTTTCCAGAAACAACTCATTTTTCACGAACCAAACAGAGCCTATATCCTGAATTATTTCTTCTGTTATCAAAACGCCCAATTTTGTACCAATAAGCCAAAAAAACCTTCCATCATAGTTCAATCTAAGACGGGCAACAAAAATCCAACCCGGCAGCTTGCATGGATAAGGGCAATAAGCAAACGAAGCTGACATGGATATGACTTGGTTAGGAAAATCCCAACACAAGTCTACACTTTTTTCAATGTGACACCAATATCCCAAATTTATTCTTTCGTGTCACTAATAAGTAATAACTTAAACTTATACAGTTATGTCCAATATAGCCGCTTATAATCCGACATGAAGGCTTGTGTGACAACTGCAGGAAAACTAAAATGACGTGACTTTAGTCTAGTCCAAAGCAACATTATTCCATGGATCGGCAAATATGAGTAGGTACCAAAGAAGAAATGAATTTGTGTTATCTTGTTGGTACTCAATCCAATGAAGTTAAAAAAAAAAAATTGCAAGTGATACCTTGCTAGTGAATGTTTGAGACATATGATTGGGAGATTCATCGGAGTCCATGACTCTCACACGAGTTGATGGTGGATCTGTGATCTGTGGTGGAATGGACAAAGGGAAAATCATTTAGCAAAGGATACATCAAGTTGGAACGCTCGTTATGGAAGATGTATACTTCGTGAAATCTTAAATCACAAGCTATTGAGCATTAGTCAACTTTGTGATAAGGGATAACAGAGTAATTTTGAAGTCGGAAAATGCATTTGGCTTTGATAAAAATCAGAAATAAAAGCTCATCGAAGAATGGTATGGTAACATGTATTTCCTTGATGTAGAAAAAACAAACCTTCAGCAGGAGCGCTGCCCTGTTTCTACAAAAGATAAAAGCAAGATTTAGGCATAAGAAACTTGGACACAGGAGACTCAAGTAGATATTAAAGCTTTCTAAGAAAGATAGAATGCGAGTGACTTAAGATCATCTTTGAAAAGATGAGATATACGAAACCTGGGTAAGCAAGTCTGAAGTTCTTTCAAGTCAAATTATGCTGTTTCTGCTAACAGAGTTCTGCAGCTTCTACATATCTATCTATTTGGAAACTAGAAGTAAGAGTCTTCACTTCAGGAATGCTGCTTGGTGATTATGGTTAGTTACATGAGGTTTACTTGGGTAGTATTTCTTTCTCATAAACATGAAGCGTTGCATTCATTCACAAAATTTGCAAATTGAATTTAAAATGAATAAAATAAATAGATTACTTCGATTCGAACCAATTGTACAAAAGAGTTCAAAGACAACGAGCTTTCAACATTTTGTGATTTAATTCGATTTAAGCATAACTTTTTTCCTTCTTACCCTCCACAACAAAAAGGAGTTGTACAGAGAAGCAATCACTCATTAGAAGACATGTCGTGCATAAAACTTGCTAAAAGTCATGCTTCTACGTACTTTTGGGTAGAAGCACTTAGTATTGCATGACATATTATTAATGGAATGCATCTTAGACCATGGATTAAGAAAAACCCATAAGAGCCTTATAAACGCAAGAAACCAAACATTGCATGCTTTCATATCTTTGGTTGTAATTGTTATCTTCTTAAAAATGTAAATGAGAATGTTGGTAAATTAGATCCTAGACGGGATGAATCCATATTCTTGGGTTACTCATCGTATAGCAAATTCTATTGTAAGTATAACAAGAAAACATGAGCGGTAGAGGAATACATTCATGTGAAGATTGAGGGTGTTCAAAGAAGTATAGACTCCGTAGTTGAAGAGGAACAAACTCCTCAGACAGATGTTTGGAATTCTGCGGAACCAAAGAATCGGAGAGAAGACCCAATTACTAAGTCTGTATCTTTTCCAAAGGACTGAAAGTTAACTTCCAAGCACCCAAAGCAACAGATCCTTAGAGATGTCTCAATTGGGATAAAAGTTAGATTTTCATTTAAGACTTTGTTTTTTTCACACAAAATATATGGTTTATAAAATATTTTCCTGAAAATGGACTTTAATTGTTATCACTTATAAAAAGGATTGAGCGAAAAATATTCTCCATATCTTTAGTCATGACGCTTCAACATGAAGCAAAATGAACTAGAAAGATCCACTTTCAAGTTTGAATTTGTTATTGGAGTTTTCTACTTCATTCTTATTTACTTAATTTTTTATTATTATTTTCCTTTTAAATTATTTTCTAACTCTTATTTATTTATTTTTATTCACTCCATTATTAATAAAAATTTTAATAAGGGATAATTGTACTAGAAGTCCTAAAACTTGTTGTGAAGTATTGAGTCCTAAAAATTTTAAAAGGTGCAATCAAATTTTAAAACTTATCACAAAATGCAATTAAGTCCTAATACTTCCAAAAAGTACAATCAAAGTTTAAAACTTGTCAGGTTTGTGTAATCAAGTATTTCCATTAATTCCATCTAACTTAACAAACAAAAAATGCTATCAAGTTTTAGGAATCGACGATACCAACGGCAAGTTTTAGGACTCAGTTACTCATTTGTGACGAGCATTAGGACATGATTGCACCTTTTGAAAATTAGGATTCAATTACATTTTCATGACAATTTTTAGGACTTCAAGTGCAATTATTCCTTTCATTAATTATCAAAATATACTAATATACCTAAAATATGTAATAAATATAGATACTGAATAGAAAGAGACTCAAAAGACATAAATTTAGAGATAGATGAAAAATGCATATTGTCTATTATCTTTTCTTGTTATTTTGAATTTTCTTTTTTATATTAGAATCAAATTATTTTTATATTTATATTACATATATCATTTTTAATTAAATAATTTTACTATTCAATAAAAATAGCTTTTACACCATGGATATACGAAATACTATTCACCTTTATTCCAACACCTCATGCCATACTTTTATCCGAGTCATATCCCCTTTATATTCAAATTTGACTCAAATTTTTTTTTGGAAAAAAATTAATGACTTGAAAAATATTTTTAAATATCTATACCACTTACCAAAAACTAATGAAAAATAAATATTTTAATTGTCATTGAAAATGTTTATATGTTAATTGTTATCGGTGATGAAAATGACCAATATTTTTAAGCAATATAGTCAATCATTTTTAAAAATTATTTTCAAAATTATTTATTTTTCGCGAAAAAAGAGAGTCCAAATCCTATCTTACACAGGAACAAAACATAGAATGTCCTTAATTTTATCATATCTCCAATTAGTTCACTAGTCTGGTCTCAACCCATAAAACAACACATGAACCCGAGCCCAAAAAGGCAGCCCATACAAACGGCCCTGAACTCACTTCATTCCGACAGACGCAGCTTCGCCGGTTCAGTGCCGTGATTGCTGTAGTGGAATTGAAGCTACATCTTCTCTTCCTCTCTGATTTCCATGTGTGATTTGTTAGTATTTTTCGTATGTGGGCTCGCCTTAATTATAATTGTAATTGATCGTATACGGTATTAATTTACTGTATACGGTATTGGTTTAATAAAGTAGGATTTAAGGATTCTTAATGGGCTGAATATGGGTCTGGTTGGTGTGGGCCGAATTCCGGCCCGGCCCGTGATGGAAGGGCCCAGCCGGAAGTTTATATAAGGCTTGGACCCCCTCTTTAGCCTCTTCTAATGCCATTTCTTCCTCCATACTCCTCCATAAGACACACGGGAGAGAGAGTGACGAGGTGAGGCCGGTTCCATCGACGCCAGGCGATCCGGAGGGCATAAAGGGGAAGGTTCCGAGCTCCCACTGTTGGTTTTCCAAGCCACGCGACGATGGACGCTAAATCAGGTGCGCCAACACGATCTCATGACTGTATTGTTGTTAGAATACGACTACGGAGGTCCTAGGGTGTCGGGATCGCCAGCCAACAGTTGGTATCAGAGCCGCCGTAGGTCGGTTTTAGCACATTTGGGTTCTACCTTAATTTCGTGATTTTTGGCATGGTAAAATTGAATTTTGATGGCATGTTTGGGTTCGTCTCCTCGAGACGAGCGTTTTGATGGGTTGCGGGCCGCCGGAGGACGCCGTACATGCCCACACGCTCCGCCTGAAGTTTTACCGCGGCGGCTCGTGGTTCCGTTGACCATTAACTGGAGCGTTGACCGTTAGACGTTGACCGGTCGTTGACATTTGACCGGCTGTTAGCGGTTGACCATTAGAGGTTGACCGGCTGTTAGTTGTTGACCGTTAGACGCTAACCGGCTATTAGCGGTTGACCATTAGAGGTTGACCGGCTGTTAGTTGTTGACAGTTAGACTCTGACCGACGGTTAGCCGTTGACTATTAGCCGTTGACCGGTCGTTGATTATTGGTTCGATTTGGGTGATTTTTTCACCATTGTGCTCGTATGGAAATTTTCTACATTGTGGTATACTAAATTTAATTTTTTGAGCCTTCTAAGGTCTTGAAAATTACGAAAAACCCTTGTGCAAGTATATAATTCATGGGCATTTTTGTCCTTTTCAAATTATTTGATTGTTTCCATATGGTTTTTGGAGATAATAAAGTTGGCCCAAATGTAGAATACCACATAAGGATTGTGTAGAATTTAGTAGAGCACAAATAAAATTTAAGACTCATTAATGAGTGAAGCAATTCCATTAGCGCTGGTTGTGATTTCAATGACAATTGCCCATGTCATTAAATTTGAGATCACATCATATGGCAAATATGAAGCATAAAGTTAATATCCCTGGTGTAAGAGAGTTTCAAAGATTTAATTGGGTTGTGACCGCCAAAGTGGCGCACTCAGTTGAATTAATGAAATATCAGTCTTACATTGTGGTGGGATGTCTCTTGTTTTGATACATGGTCATACTCCCAAAGGAGGTGATCGTATGTTAAACTATGGAGGGATACATGAACAACATATGATTGGGAGGTAACCGATTCTAGTGATTCATACACCCTAAGGTGGTATTTCACGAATGATTGGAATATATTCTCATGGTCGTTGTCATGTAGAGAATTTACAATTGCATGTCATATATTCTGCCCAAAGGTGATTATATGATGATGTGTGTAATTCTCTGAAATGTGTACCTTTTAAGGTTTTAAAGTTACACTATGCTTACATAATGCTAATGGTAAATATTGTTTAATTTTTAGTTGCCTTTTCTGGGAGTAGCAACTCCGTAATAGAGGTTCTGAATGGTTCAAATTTCAAGAAATGGAGGGAGAATTTTCTGTTTGCCATGGAAATAGCCGATATTCATATTGCTCTTACTGAAGATAAACATGCTGTTCCCGAGGAGATCAGTGAAGGGTCTAAGAAGGCGCATTTGGCCGCCTGGGAAAGGAGCAACCGGATCTACTTACTGTCAATGAGAAGATCCATCCAGGAACATCTGCTAAGTGGCCTCCCAGCTGACTGCACTGCAAAACAAATGATGGAGGCACTGCAAGCCAAGTACCGAGTATCCTCCAATGCTCAAGTTGGAACACTCATCCAGCAGCTGTTTAATATGAAGTATACGAGTGTGGGAGGTGTTAGAGATTATATCCTAAGAATGCTGGATTTGCATACTAAGATAAATGCCTTAGGTTCTGTAATTGCTGAAAATGTGTTGGTACACCAAGCTCTAAACACTCTTCCCCCTGAGTTTGGGATCCTCAAGACCAACTTCAACTCACAGGATGAAAATTGGTCTATAAATGATTTGATCTCTAGCGCAGTCTTAGAGGAAGAAAAATTGAGGAAGGAAACTAGAAACCTTGCTTTGGTTGCCTCTAGTTCCTCCAATAGGAAGGGCAAGGGTCCTAAATCTCATACTCCCAAAGATACTCGTCCCGCCACGGGTCAATCTGGAAAATTGGGACCAAAGAAAGCATCCTTTAAAAAGGATAGTGACCGATGTTTCTTTTGCAAGAAAAGGGGTCACATGAAGAAAGACTACGCTAAATATAAGAACTGGTTGTCTAAACGTGAGCAGACAGGTATTGATTCTTTGGCACTGGTTTATGAATCCAATCTATCTGAGGCCCCATCTAATTCGTGGTGGCTAGATAGTGGTGCGACTAATCATGTTGCATTTACCATACAGGGGTTCCATAAACCGGAGGAAGCCAAATCAGGATGAGTCAAAGCTCATAGTTGGAGATAATAATAAAGCTACTATTGAGTTCGTGGGAGATGTCATTTTAATTCTAGAGTCTGGTTTTAATTTGATGTTAAGAAACACTTTCTATGTACCTTCCTTCAGACGGAATTTAGTTTCTGTATCTTGTTTGGACATGTGTGGTTACTCCTTTGAAATAAAGAACAGTGTGATTTCTATGTTTTATAATTCAAATAAAGTTGGGTACTGCAATATGTCCAATGGATTGTACAGATTGTGTTTAACTCCCAATGAAATATACGCAGCTTATACAGCTGAAAGAGTTGTCTCCAAAAGGCCTTTACCTAAAGAACAGTCTTACAAGTTGTGGCATAAACGTCTTGGTTACATTTCCAGGGAAAGAGTAGAAAGGCTTGTAAAAACTGACATTTTACCTACTCTTAAAGATGACCTGGAAACTTGTGTAGACTGTTGTAAAGGCAAGATGACCAAAATAAAGAAAAAGGGTGCAGTCCGAACTTCTGACCTATTAAAGGTCATACATACAGATATAAGTGGACCCTATACTCCAACCTTGTGTAGAAATTATTATTTCATCACATTTATTAATGATTATTCCCGATATGGTTATCTGTACTTGATTAAAGAAAAGTCTGAGTCTCTTGATAAATTCAAGATATTCCGGACTGAAGTCGAGAAACAGTTGGGAAAAGTCATCAAGGTTGTGAGGTTTGACCGTGGTGGTGAGTATTATGGCAGACATGGCGATGCTGGACACCTTAAAGGGCCATTTGCCAAATACTTGGAGGATTCTGGGATAGTAGCTCAGTTTACTATGCTTGGGAGCCCTGAGCAAAATGATGTGGCCGAAAGGCGAAATCGCACCCTAATGGATATGATGAGGAGTATGATAAGTAGGACCAATCTGCCTAAATTCCTTTGGGGTAAAGCTTTAAAGACGGCGCTATACATACTGAATCGAGTTCCCACTAAGGCTGCTCCATTGACTCCTTTTGAATTATGGGCTGTACGGAAACCCAGCCTGAATCATTTTAAGGTATGGGGTTGTCCTGCAGAGGTGAAGCTATATAATCCAACTTTGAGTAAGTTGGATCCCAAGACCACAAGGTGTTATTTTGTATCCTATTCAGATCATTCCAAGGGATACAGATTTTACAATCCTAATGGAGGCCAAAGGATTGTAGATTCACAGACAGCCAAGTTTCTGGAATTTGACATAGTTGAAAAAGGTATCTGTTCAGAGACTATTGAAAGTGATAGTACGGCGGGAAACACTGCATCGATTTCTTCACTATTAGAGACTGTTATGGAGCTTCCCATACCGGAGATTGTACCTGTTGAGCTTCAGGATCCTATGGTTGATATCGTTCCTGATGAAGCTAATCAAGCCCCGCAGGCACAGTTTCAAGCTGAGGAAATTCCACTAAGGAGGTCTATTAGGCAAAGACAATCAGCGATCCCACCGGATTATATGGTCTATCTGGGTGAACAGGATTATGACATTGGCTGTGTAGTTGATCCAGTTACTTATAAGAATGCTATTAGCTATGAACATTCAGACCCGTGGTTGGATGCGATGCAAGATAAGTTGCAGTCCATGAGGCATAATGGAGTTTGGGAACTCGTTAAGTTGCCTGCGGGCCATAGGGCGATCGGCTGTAAATGGGTCTATAAGACTAAGAGAGATTCCAAAGGGAAGGTAGAGAAGTTCAAAGCCAGACTGGTAGCCAAGGGTTTCACTCAAAGAGAGGGAGTGGATTATGAATCAACATTCTCTCCCGTCTCTTCTAAAGAATCTTTTAGAGTGATTATGGCTTTAGTAGCTCATTTTGACATGGAGTTACACCAGATGGACGTCAAGACTGCTTTTCTGAATGGGGATCTCGAAGAAGAAGTCTATATGATTCAACCTGAAGGTTTTGAGGTTGATGATTCCAGTGACCTTCTATGGCCTTAAACAAGCATCCAGGCAGTGGTATTTCAAGTTTCATAGCATCGTCACTTCATTTGGATTTGTTGAAAATAAAGTGGATTAGTGTATATACTGCAAGGTCAGTGGGAGAGAATACATTTTCCTTATTTTCTATGTGGATGACATTCTACTAGCGAGCAGTAATATTAATCTGTTACATAAGACGAAGCACATGTTGTCAAAGATTTTTGACATGAAAGATCTTGGTGAGGCGTCCTTTGTCCTTGGCATTGAAATCCATAGGGATCGTTCACGCCACATTTTGGGTTTATCTTAGAGGACATATATTGATCGTATCCTGGAGAGATTCAACATGCAGGATTGCAAGCCAAGTAATATTCCTGTCTGTAAAGGTGATAAGTCGAATCTTTCGCAGTGTCCTTAGACTGAGATGGAGAAATCTAAAATGAAGAATGTACCTTACGCTAGTGCACTTGGGAGTATCATGTATGCTCAAGTATGTACTAGACCAGATGTTGCTTTTGCGACAGGATTTCTGGGCAGATACTAGTCAAATCCAGGACATGCTCATTGGATTGCTGCTAAGAAGGTTCTGAAGTACTTGAAGAGGACGAGGGACTACATCATGACATACAGGCGTGTTCAGAATCTACAGCTTGTTGGATACTCGGATTCAGATTTTGCAGGCTGTCAGGACGATAAGAAGTCGACTACAGGCTACATATTCATGTTAGCGGGTGATGCAGTATCATGGAAAAGTGAGAAACAGAAATCCATATCCTCCTCGACCATGCAAGCAGAGTTCATAGCGTGCTTTTCAGCAGCTACTCAGGCGATTTGGCTTCGAAACCTCATAAGGGAGTTGACCATATTTTATTTTGTTGATAGACCCATACAGTTGTATTGTGAGAACAATTCTGCAGTGTTGTTTATCAACAATAATAGAAGTCTTAAGGGATCTAAACATATGGAGGTCAAATTTCTGACCATAAAGGAGTCCGTACAGAAAGGCGACGTTGCAGTAGAGCATGTTTCTACAGATGATATGATTGCAGACCCACTAACTAAAAGTGTTCGCTCATGTGTTTTTGAACGACATGTCATTAGTATGGGCTTAGTGGCATCATTGGATGCTGTGTTTTAGTGGGAGGCATATTTCAATTTGCTCTAATAAAGTTTGCATCTGTATTTTATTACATTTTGTAATATAAAGATATGTATTAAAGTGCCTGCAGCACTATTAATGTTAAATACATATTTTTTTTTTTTATAAATCTTGAGATATGTGTAAGTCTCGAGTATTGGCTATAGGCATTTAGATATTAGCCATGTTTGTATGCCTTGTTACACATAAAGAAAAGTTAACTATAAAGTTGAGACATATGTTGGTTCATTGGAACCATACAGACATTCTCTAGTGGCACGTCGGGTTTAGTGTCACATAAAGAGAGAGAATGGTGTCCGACAAAGTGGATAACACATAGAGTATATCTCTTTTGAGGTGTTATCCAATTGCCACACTACCATATTAAATCCATATCAGTAAAGTTAAGAACATTCGTGACCATGGATGGCTCTATGTCTTCTGACGCAGTTACTGGCATGATCCGGTGTTTAAGACTTTATGGGATAGGATTGGCCGTTAAGAATAATCCTTAAACCAATATAAAGGCGCGCACTAAAGTACAATTTCAATTAATGCTCGCCCAAGTGGGAGAATGTTAGTATTTTCCGTATGTGGGCTCGCTTTAATTGTAATTATAATTGATCGTATACGGTATTAATTTACTGTATACGGTATTGGTTTAATAAAGTAGGATTTAAGGATTCTTAATGGGCCGAATATGGGCCTGGTTGGTGTGGGCCGAATTCCGGCCCGGCCCGTGATTGAAGGGCCCAGCCAGAAGTTTATATAAGGCTTGGATCCCCCCTTTAGCCTCTTCTAATGCCATTTCTTCCTCCATACTCCTCCATAAGACACACGGGAGAGAGAGTGACGAGGTGAGGCCGGTTCCATCGACGTCAGGAGATCCGGAGGGCATAAAGGGGAAGGTTCCGAGCTCCCACCGTTGGTTTTCCGAGCCACGCGACGATGGACGCTAAATCAGGTATGCCAACACGATCTCACGGCTGTATTGTTGTCAGAATACGACTACGAAGGTCCTAGGGTGTCGGGATCGCCGGCCAACATATTCAGTCAGTAATATTTATTCGCGATATCTTTCGATTGTGTCAGCAGCGTTCGCCTCGGCCAGCTCTGATTCTACAGGCGCACTCGATTCAGGAGCTCAACTGATCTCAGGCCATAACAGGATCGGGAAAATAGAGCATCAGTTTTCAGAGTTACAAAGAGTTTCATCGAAAGATCTTTCTCATTGATTGCTCTCCTTCGCATGCTTTCCTTGTCGATTTCAATCGCTGTAGTCACCATCGTCGATTGATGTCCTCCGCCATCTCCAAGCTTCGCTGGCCACGCGTCTGTTCTCCAAGCCTCGATTTATCCTCAAACATACTCATCGGCCGAGTCAGGAAATCCTCTCCAGAAACGATTCTCTCCTTCACATTTGCTGTTGCGGTCGCTCTCAGATGCTGTCCACTGTCCACCACTGTTGATAGCCCTTGCTGGACATTTTCCACCACCAGTGCGTATAATCTCATCTCGGCTCTATAGTGCATCATTGAGATATATTTCAACTTTCACGAGATTTGGCTTGTGCCACCCTAAATACTCAGATTTTCTTTTATTAGGATGCCCCATTAACAGGAAAAACGCATCGGTCACTTATCAAATTATGAGTTGTTTTCTTGTATCTTAATATTTTAAGAAGCAAAACTTGGTTGCCTTGTCGATTGCAAGAGCTGAGTATATAGCACTAGAGAAACGTTGATCATAGTTTCTGTGGATGAGCGAACTATGGATCGATTTTAGAGTATAAAGCTCATATACTCTCATCATGTGTGACAATACTAGGGTGATTAATTTGACAAGAATTCTAGCATCTTACTCTAAAGCCAAGCGTATATATGGACATCGGCACTAATGGATACGAATGACGCTAGCATTACTGATATTTTTTGTACATTTTGTTGATTAAAAATACCAGTTAGTGATATAGTCAATAGGGCTCCGTTTATTTTATGAAAATGGATGATTTGAAAATTATTTTTCAAAAAACGATTGATTGTATCGCTTGTAAAAATGAATAAACAAAAAATATTTTCATCGTCCATCAAAATACTAGACATAAATTGTTGCCCATGAAAAAAAGAATTATTATTTAATTATCTTAAGCGATACTAGCTATTGTTTTTAGAAATGTTTTTCAAATTATTCATTTTTAGCAAATGCTACATTTGTTCCACGAAAAATGAGTGGTTTAGAAAGCGTATTCCAAAAAATGATCACTTGTATTGCTTACAAAAAAGAATTGACTGAAGAACAATTTTATTGTCTACACAAATGTCTAACACAAATTGTTGTTGGTAATAAAAAAAATTCATTGACTAATTACATTTACTTCATGCGATACATGCAATTGATTTTTGAAAAATATTTTTCATATCATTAATTTTTTACGAAACAAGTATAACCTAAGTTTCTGGAAAATAAAAACAGAGCCTACGTCTCTTTGTTTTGAATTATCCGAAATGAGATAAGCAGATGTAGTCCATTCGATTATCGCTACGTTGTATGGAAGCACGTGAATCAAAGGAAGTGGCGCCTGATTTTACTCACATAAGGTAAAGCGCACAAGTAAGCGTGTAAAAGTTAATTTTTGTAATTTTTTTTTCTCTCTCGCGTATCATAGCACGTCCGATTAAATACTTTTAGCATATTAATTATTTTTTTTTCAATGCCTTGTTGGTTCTTTTCAAGATTTCGTAGTTTGTTTCCTTTTTAGTAAATCGGAAGGGCTTTTAGTGAATGAATTTTTAGGGCACGCATGGTAATACTTTTATAAATTAATGAATTCGTCTCAAAATTACTTTTAGAGTATAAATCTATTTGGTTGTATAACATTACATTTCTACCTTTAAAACAAATTTCTACTTCAAATTTTGTTTTTGAGCCAATTTCAAAAATTAAAAAAAAAGTTACTTCTCTTTTAGAAGTAGAAATTTCTCATCACCAATATCTCTTTCACTTCCACCTCCTTTCATTTTCAGTGACTCTCTCTCCTAACCACGCCTCCATTGTCGCCACCCACTATTGCCTCTTGTCGACTGTGGCTACCCGCCATTGGCTATCGTTGTCTATTGCCGCAACCACCACCGACCACCGTCCCCCATCGCTAACTGCCAACCCCCACCATCATCCATCACCAACCACAGTCGTTGCTTGTTGCACTGGCCGCCATCGCCCATTACTGCACCCCCTCCCCCATCGCTAGCTCGCTAGCTGCTACTAAAACCATCGCTGACCGCCGTCACCCGTTGCCACCGCCACCGCTATCATTGCTCACTATTACTAAACAAATTTCTGTTCTAAAAGAAAAAATTCATTTCATTATTAAACGTTTTTCTCTAATTAAAATTCAACTTTTATTCAAAAATAAATGTAAAAAAAATCAATTTTTAGCCAGAAGTTGATTAGTGAAGCAAAAGTTTTGCTATGGGAGCCCTTAAGTTCCTCTCCTCCGCTCTCAAAACCTCCTTTGTACACTCTAATTGTCAGGGAAAATTTTAAATAAGAGCCTAAAATAGCTAAATCATTTCAAATAAAGATTTTAAATGGACTTTGTTTCAAAAAAAGAACCTAGAGTAACCATATCAATCTTAGAAAAAGGGCATGACCTCGCCAACTGAAAGGCATTTTCATCCTTTTACTTTTTTGAATTTTTTTCCTTTTTATTTTTTTCTTTTTTCTTTTTTCTTTTTTATTTTCTTTTTTCTTATTCTCTCTTTTCCTCTTCTCTTTGCTGACCATAATTGAGCTAGCAGAGCTTGCCAAACTCAAGCAAGGGTGGTCCTCACCCCACGTCGATGAAGGTGGACTCGCCTTACATCATCAATGCCCAGCTATGGCTAGGGAGGGAAGGAGAAAAAGAAAAAAAAAAAGAAAAGAGAGCGAAAATGAAAAGAAAAGTAAAAAAAAATTATATATTTTTGGAAATTTTTTTAAGTAAAAGACCCCATCTTCAACAAGTGGAATAATCACATGCTTGCCGACTTGCCAAAAGTTCTTATTTAAGATGATTCGCCCACGTCGAGCCCTTGTTTGAAATTTTCTCTGTTTTTCACACCTAAACCTTTGGTCCTTGTAGCCACGATCAAGTGACCTCACTGTCGTCTCACTTCTTTCCTTAAACCTCAAAAAAAAAAAAAACACACACACACACAAATGATCCCTTAACTTTTATTCAATATTTATTCAATATGATTTCTATATTTTAATTCAATGTTCAAAATAATCCCTAAAGCTTTAAACATTTTCATATAATCTACAGAGTATATTGAACATAACTAATGGTTGACGAACATTATTGAACAAATTAAAAATTTAGGAATAATATTGCACATTGGATCAAGTTTAAGGGCCACATAGAATAAATTAAAAGTTCGTATACGGCATCGCATAATGAACCATTTGTGCTTTTGTGCGAAATCTAAACTTTTCTTCGCCATAGGTCCAAAGAAAGGAGCTTTTCAAACTTAACCATGTGAGGCCACAAATGTGGTACACCCAAGATCGCCAGAACCGAAATCAGAAATACATGTATATGGGCGAAGTATGGCGTGCACCTTTGTTTAGAATCGATTGAACTTGATGCGGAAATGGCGACGATTCTCAAGACCATAAATAATGAGAGAACCACCATAAATGAAAGGGTGCATTTTGAAATTGCGAGGACCAGTGGCTAGATAAGGGATTTGTGCCTTTTAAGAGGTTTTGGGGGAAAACTTCTCATTACGGGTCATGCCTTTTCGACCTCATTGGTCATTGTTCTTCAGCCTATATTAAGCCAACCTATATTAATATATATATTAAGAATATATGTTATACTTTAGTAGGCCAACTCATATATTAGTTTTAATTAATATAGACCGCATTAGGATAATTCTAACATATCAAGAAACATGAAATCAAGCAGAATTATGTTCATGCCCAAGCCAAAGATCATTCTAAAGAACTCAGAAAATTGAATCTCCCTACAAAAAACCATAGCTCCGAGACAAAAATTGACGAACTTCCTCTTGTAAGTCGAAGCAAGAATGATCCCAACATAAGTAAAGCTGCCACACCAAGTGAAGCTGTGCCAACTGAATCTACTGAACATAGGACTCAAAAGCTTGTAGAATCGAGGTCTTCTGTACCTGAGGCGCACAAAGATGATGAAGCCGCCGTCTTCGCGAAACTCAGAAGCAGAATACCTGCTTCCATAGAACCAACAACCGAAGTCCTTGCTTCTACTGCAATAACCATTGAAACTCATGTCTCTTGTGGAAGCAAATGTTGCTAGAGAATTATAGGCTCCATTTGTTTCACGAAAAACAATTTTCAAGAGAATATTTTCTAGATTTTCTGGCATTTGCTTCTACTGAAACAACCATTGATACTCATGTCTCTTGTAGAAGCAAATGTTGCCGAAGAATTTTAGGCTTCGTTTGTTGCATGGAAAACAATTTGCAAGAAAATATTTTCTAGATTTTCTGGCATGGCTCGTGAAAAATAAATAGGCCAAGAAAACATTTTCCACTTATGAAAAAATACATTCAAAAATGAGGAAAATGTTTTCTCTTTTTTAGAAGAGCTTTTTGAGAAGAGTAAAACATTTTTCCTCATATTTCCTCGCTTCAATCTTTCACATTCATTTTTTAATTATTTTGAAAGCAATTTTGGAAAATTTTTAATTTTAAATAATTTTATTTTGTTCTTTCCTTTTCTTTTTCTTTCTTCCTTTCTTTCTTCTTTTGCGGGTGAGCTCTTTGTTGGAAATATGGTGTGGGTGAATGAGAAATTGTTTCTCAAAGAACACCCTTGAGTTGGTGTTAATGGATGATTTTGTAACAATGCTTTAATGCGAGCTCAGAAGCAGAGTATGTTTCGGATGAGCTCAGAAGCAACGTTCATAAGCAGCTCTCACAGGGTCAGAACCAGCGTTCAGAAGCAACTCACGCAGGTTCATAACCAGCGTTCAGAAGCAGCTCGAGCGGGGTTCACATCCAGCGCTCAGAAGCAACTCGAGCGGGGCTTAGATCCAGCGTTCAGAAGCAGCTCGCGCGGGGTTCAGATCCAGCGTTCAGAAGCTACTCGCGCAGGGTTCAGAAGCAGCTCGCGACGCTCAGAAGTTGACCATTTGTAATGTTTTGGAATGTTATTACATTACGACAGTTACAAATGGCAGAGTTAATCATCCATTATGACATAAACGACATATTTAAATGTCTGTTACACCACAACAGTTACGAATGGCAAATTCAAATGGCCGTTATCAACTGTTACACCATATAATTCCGAAATAACCCTTTACTCATCTTATAAATAGATGATTCTCTTTCAGTTTTAAGATACACAGATATACAGATACACACTCAGACGAAAACCAAAACTCTCCCTTTGTTTCTTGCATTGTTTTCGATAGTGTTAAAACACAAGTTCTTCAAGTTCGCCGAAAGCTCTGAGGCACTGTGCTCACCTCCTAGCTGTCAACCGTTGTATCGTGGGAGATAGACGCTCACAAAACCTCAAGCACAGAGTTGAGGGAGCGAATCTATTTTAAGGAAACTGTGTTCAACACAGGCCTCGGTTTATACTTGTGTCGATCCCACTTTTCTTATGTCGAAAAGCTATTTGCAAGTGAATCTGAAAGTTTTCACCAAACCTTTTTAAATAGTAAGTGTTTTCTAGGAATTCAGATTCAGACACGTTCTGCTTCTGAATGCCCTTTTTGAGCTGATCAGATTCAGACTCAGGCTCAACAGGTTTTCCCAACATTCCTTCTGAACTAGTGAATCTGAATCGTTTTGGAGATTGATTCTAAACAGGCTCCCGTACCAACAATCTTAAAACAGATTCGTCTGCTTCTGAACTCTGTTTAATAGTTCCGAAGCAAAAACGTTTATTATCGACTCTCTTTTTGAACTCTTTCTGATACTTCAGAAGCAGGAAATTTGCTGTCGATTCTTCTTCTGAACTCGTTCCGATAGTTCAGAGGCAGAAAGTTTTGCTGTTGATTCTTCTTCTGAACTCCTTCTGATAGTTCAGAAGCAGCATCTTTAGCTGACGAAACAGATTCTCCTTATTTTCAAATGGCTACTGAGAAAGAAGTTATTCAACTTGGTTCTGAAAACTTTGGCCAATCTTCTGTTCCTGTTCCTGCTCCTGTTTCTGTTTACCAAGGCGAAAGGCCTGAAAAGTTCAATGGATCGAACTTTAAAAGGTGGCAACAGAAGATGTTGTTTTACTTAACAACGTTGAATCTTGCGAGATTCTTGACTAAGGATGCTCCTCAAATATCCGATGGTGAAACTGATAAACAAGCCTTCAATGCTCTTGAGGCTTGGAAGCATTCTGACTTCCTCCGTAGGAACTATGTCATGAATGGCTTACACGACTCTTTGTATAATGTCTATTGCACAATCAATACGGCAAAAGAGTTGTGAGAATCTTTGGACCGGAAATATAAAACAGAGGATGCTGGAGCAAAGAAATTTGTTGTCGGTCGATTCCTTGATTATAAGATGGTGGATTCCAAGACTGTGATCAGTCAAGTGCAAGAAATCCAAGTGATTTTGCACGAGATTCAATCTGAAGGGATGAATCTGAGTGAAACCTTCCAGGTGGCTGCCATTATTGAGAAGCTACCTCCTGGGTGGAAGGATTTCAAGAATTACCTTAAGCACAAGCGAAAGGAAATGAACCTGGAGGAGTTGATTGTTAGACTTCGCATCGAAGAAGATAACAGAAGCTCTGAACGCAAGAGGTTCAATCCCACTGCAGCTAAGGCAAACGTTGTGGAGCACAAGCAAGCCCACAAGAATAAGAAGGCCATCAAGCCGAAGCTGGGACCGAAATGAGGAGTCTCCAAAATAAAGTTCCGAGGGAAATGCTTCAACTGTGGCAAGATGGGCCATAAATCCGTGGAATGCAGATTCCCGAAGAAGAAGAAGCATGAGACGAACATGGTGAATGATGTCGCTCATGACTTCTCAGACATAAATCTCTCTGCGATGGTGTCTGAGGTGAACCTGGTCGGGTCCAATCCAAAGGAATGGTGGATTGACACTGGTGCCACGAGGCACGTATGCTCAAACAAAGACCTGTTCACAACTTTCGAACCAATCGATGGGGAGAAAGTCTTCATGGGAAACTCAGCCACGTTTGCAATTGAAGGCCAAAGGAAGGTGCTTCTGAAGATGACCTCTGGGAAGGAGCTGACTCTGAACAATGTTCTGTATGTGCCAGAAATCCGAAAGAACCTGGTCTCCGGGTCTCTATTGAACAAGCACGGATTTCGTATGGTGTTCGAGTCAGACAAAGTTACTTTGTCAAAATCTGGAATGTATGTGGGAAGGGGATATGTATCTGATGGGCTTTTTAAGCTAAATGTGCTGACAATTATCAATAAAGATAATAAGTCTTCAGTTTATATGCTTAAGTCTTCTAACTTATGGCATGGCAGACTTGGACACGTTAATTATGATACATTGCGTAGATTAATTAACTTGGAGCACATTCCTTCATTCCAAATTGATTGTAAACACAAATGTGAAATCTGTGTTGAGGCAAAGTTAACGAGATCAACGAGATCATCGTTTCAAACAGTTGAAAGGAATACCGAACCTCTTGAGCTAATTCATAGTGATGTTTGTGATTTGAAATTCATACAAACAAGAGGTGGTAATAAATATTTTATTACATTTATCGATGATAGCACTAAATACTGCTATGTGTATTTGCTTAAGAGCAAAAGTGAAGCCTTAGAGAAATTTGTTCTCTATAAGAATGAAGTTGAGAATCAACTCAACAAGAAAATCAAAAGATTGAGAAGCGATAGAGGTAGTGAGTACGAAGAACCGATTGGTGAATTCTGTGTGCAACACGGAATTATACATGAAGCAACTGCACCCTATTCGCCTCAATCAAATGGTGTGGCTGAACGTAAAAATCGCACATTGAAAGAAATGATGAACGCGATATTACTAAGTTCAGGTTTACTCCAAAATATGTGGGGTGAAGCTATTTTGTCAAGCAATTACCTTTTAAATAAGGTACCTTGGAAAAAGGAGGATAAAACCCCTTATGGGTTATGGAAAGGTAGGAGACCATCCTATAAATACTTACGAGTGTGGGGGTGTCTTGCAAAAGTAGCTATTCCAACACCAAAGAAAACAAAGATAGGTCCTAAAACGGTGGACTGTATCTTTATAGGCTATGCACATAACAGTAATGCATATCGTTTTCTTGTACATGAATCGAAAATTTCAGATATACACAAGAATACGATCATGGAATCTAGGAATGCATCATTCTTCGAAGGTGTATTTCCTTGCAAATCCAATGATGGATCTAGTTCGTCCAAGCGAACGATTGACACTATGAATGAAGAAAGTCATGATTCTGATCATGACAGAGTTCAGATGCAGAGCGAGTCTGCTTCTGATCATGATAGTATTCAGAAGCAGAGCGAGTCTGCTTCTGACCTACTCCAAAGAAGAGTTTAGAAGCAGAGCGATCCTGCTTCTGAACAGCTCAGACGGAGCAAAAGAGCAAGAGTGGAGAAATCATTTGGAGATGATTTTCTAACTTATTTGTTAGAAAAGGAACCACTAAACTATTCAGAAACAGTAAATTCTTCTGAAGGACTTCTATGGAAAGAAGCAATTAAAAGTGAAGTTGATTCTATATTGCAGAATCATACTTGGGAGTTAGTGGATCCCCCTCTTGGATGTAAACCTTTAGGATCAAAATGGATCTTTTAAAAGGAAAATGAACGCAGATAGTTCTGTTGATAAGTATAAAGCCAGACTTGTAATCAAAGGATACAAGCAACGAGAAGGCTTAGATTACTTTGATACTTATTCTCCTATGACGGGAATAACCTCCATTAGGATGATACTTGTAATTGCAGCATTGCGAAATCTAGAAGTACATCAAATGGATGTAAAAACAGCTTTCCTAAATGGTGATTTAGATGAAGAAATCTACATGGAACAACCTGAGGGTTTTATAGTTCCAGGAAAAGAAAGGAAAGTTTGTAAATTGGTTAAATCATTGTATGGCTTAAAACAAGCGCCAAAACAGTGGCATGAAAAGTTTGATAATGCAATGGTTACCAATGGATTTAAGATTAGTGAATGTGATAAATGTGTCTACATTAAAGAAATAGAAAATGGCTATGTCATTTTGTGTCTTTATGTAGATGACATACTCATCGTTGGTAGTGATGATGAAATGATCAAATCCACTAAGAATATGTTGAATTCGAGATTTGACATGAAAGATATGGGACTTGCTGATGTGATTTTAGGAATTAAAATCACAAGAACGTCAGAAGGTCTTATCTTAAACTAGTCACACTATATGGACAAAATTCTTGGAAAGTTCAATGTGGATGATTCTGGTATTGCGAAAACACCACTCGACAATAGTTTTCATCTATCCAAGAATAGAGGAGAGAGTATTTCTCAAGTAGAATACTCTAGAGTTATTGGAAGTCTGATGTACTTAATGAGTTGTACTAGACCAGACATTGCATACTCAGTTAGTAAATTGAGTAGATATACGAGCAATCCGAGTGCTGATCATTGGAAAGAAATTGTAAGAGTACTTAGGTACCTACGATATACTCGAAATCATGGTCTGCACCATACCAGATACCCAGCTGTTCTAGAAGGATACAGTGATGCAAACTGGATATTTGATATGAAAGATTCAAAGTCTACTAGTGGATATATATTTACACTAGCGGGTGCAGCCGTATCATGGAAATCTTGTAAGCAAACGGTTATAGCCAGATCCACAATGGAATCTGAATTCATTGCTTTGGATAAATGTGGAGAAGAGGCTGAATGGCTATGCCACTTACTAGAGGATATTCCAAAATGGCAAAAACCTGTGCCACCAATTTGCATATATTGTGATAGTCAATCTGTAATTGGAAGAGCACAGAGTAAAATGTACAATGGTAAGTCTAGACATATACGTCGTAGACATAATACCATTAGACAACTGCTCTCAACTGGAATTATCTCTATTGACTACGTGATGTCAAAGGATAATATTGCGGATCCGCTAACCAAAGGGTTAAACAGAGAGTTAGTTGAGAAATCAGCAAGAGGAATGGGACTGAAGCCCATGAAAGAATGAGTTGATATAAAGGAAACCCAACCTAGTTGACTGGAGATCCCAAGATCTAGGTTCTGTCGCGACCCTCTAAAAAAATTTATTTTAAAGGGTTAACGGATTATTAGGTTAATTAGATTTGACTAACCTAACGCGGACCCTCCCAAGCCCTACCGAATCGTGACTTTGGATTTTTATTTTAAATGATTTTGAAATTTGGAGTCGCCACTAATCATTCTTGGTAGGTTGATTAGGAACCTAAATAAATTAGCGGGAGAACTAATTTATTCCTGCGAACCAGAGATTATGAGCTCGGGGACTTGGTTACACGAGTTAATTAAAACTAATGCCCTTTCGGTACCTTAATTTCATGGATATCCTAATTCGGTAACTCAGGCTTGGTTTATTCCTAAGGCTCTAGTAGGGTATTCTCTTTTGTGTTTTCACTTTTTAAATAGGATGCATGGATGGTATATATTTTTATTTGTTATATTTTTTAAGTGTTAAAGATTCCCTGAAGCTGAAAGAGGGAGTGTGTTAACGACTTCTGTGCAGTATTACGACCTACTCATCTTTTGGGTCTGATGATTCAAAAATTAAATTATAAGAAGTACATGACAGTGAATAAACACCTCCAATGGGAGGCCTAGCATTGGCTTGGCTCTTCCCTTTGGGATTTAAGGTACATGTATTTAAGCTGCAGGTATTTAAACTACTGTAAGAAAAAACCTCCAATGGGAGGCTAAGCATTGGCTTGGCTCTTCCCTTTGGGATTTAAGGTACATGTATTTAAGTTGCAGGTATTTAACTACTGTAAGTAAAAACCTCCAATGGGAGGCTAAGCATTGGCTTGGCTCTTCCCTTTGGGATTTAAGGTACAGGTATTTAAGTTGCAGGTATTTAACTACTGTAAGTAAAAACCTCCAATGGGAGGCTAAGCATTGGCTTGGCTCTTCCCTTTGGGATTTAAGGTACAGGTATTTAAGTTGCAGGTATTTAACTACTGTAAGTAAAAACCTCCAATGGGAGGCTAAGCATTGGCTTGGCTCTTCCCTTTGGGATTTAAGGTACAGGTATTTAAGTTGCAGATATTTAACTACTGTAAGTAAAAACCTCCAATGGGAGGCTAAGCATTGGCTTGGCTCTTCCCTTTGGGATTTATGGTGCAAGAATTAAATTGCAAGAATTTATAGTATGAATGCGACATGTAGATATGGAAACATATGAGTATGACATGACATAATCGAAATTTAAATTAATTTATTTGGGCAAGGAAATTCTCGAAGATTTTAATAGTTAGGATCGTTACCTGATTTAACAGATTTGATTGCCGAATTCGAATCTCGTGTCACCTTATAGATCAAGATTGCGGCTCGAACGATGGAGATGAACTTGTGACTCGCGTTGATCGGTAGAGGAATTGTTGATGGTAACACCTAGATTTAAACTTTCACCATCTTCAAGGCTCTCTTTTGGAAAAAAGGATTCTCTCTCTTTTTTTATTTTTTTCTTTCTCTCTAATTTCTTTCAATCTCTCAAAATTCTCTCAAGCATCCAAGATTTTCTCTCTCAAAAATTCCCCTCCCAAGCTCACTTCTTCCTCCTTTTATAATCTACTCATCCATCTTCCATTCTAAATTTTCCACTAACTCTTCTTCATCTCATCTTCCCTTCTCTACTCTTATCTTATTTTCTTCATCTTCTCTTCTCCATCTCTTCTTCTTCAACTTCCCTTCTCTATCTCCTCTTCTCTATCTTCCCTTCTCCATCTCCTCTTCTCCATCTTCCCTTCTCTATTCTAATTTCTCCACCAACTCTTCTTTTTGTTATTTACAAAATAATCCCTCAAGTGTTAGGTATTTGCATCCTAGTCCTTGAGATTTTAAGTATTTGCAATTTAGTCCATGAAAAAATATATTTCTTTAAGTCCAAATCTCTTCACAATTTTTGACACACCAAAATTTACCACATGTCAAATTTAAGCTCATTTCTTGCCGCTGAAAATAATGCAGAATTTAATTAAAGCCCTTTTGCAAAATTGAGTCATTCTTGGTATAATTGAGCTAAGATGAAAATTTAAAATATTAGAAGACAATGTCACAACTCATAAAAAGTGAAAATTAAAAATAAGTTGACTTAAATTAAATTTTTTTAGGCCCGATTCGAGATTATACTCGTGAAGGGACACGTGACTCGAATTGGATTTTTCTAAATTTACGGAGGCCAATATGAAAATAGATTTAAAATAAAAATATTAACTATCTTTGTGTATTTTTTTTTTGCCTCAAATGTTATTTTTCCAAAATTTTCAAGTATTTTTGTATTTTTTAAAAAAAAAATTAAATTAAATATATATAATATGAAAATTTATTTTTTGTTCAAAAATGGTTGCTTAGGCTTGGCTAAGGCTTCCAAAGTTGATTTTGCAATTTTCTCAATTTTTCTTTATTTTTCATGAATTTTCGAAAATAAAAATACTAAAAAATACTGAAAATATGAAAAATCATTTTTTGGTCAAAATTAGTTCTCTAGGCTTGGCCAAGGTCCCCGAAGTTAATTTTTCAATTTTATGAATTTTTATGGATTTTTCAAAAAATAAAAATGCCGAAAAATACTGAAAATTTTTAAAAGAGAAAAGATGATTAAAAATCAGGTGTCAACAGCTGCCCCTCTTTGAAAGGAAGCTCGAAAGAGGTTCATTTCAAAGACGAGATGACACCTGAATCCTAATCGACTCAACACAATGAAATAAAAAGAGTCGTGACATGAATGTTCCACTGAAAATGAAATGAGAACATAAGGATTCGTTATAAGAAAAAACTTTAGGGTGGTTGAACTTGAACTCGTATGGTGGATCAACCCATGGTAGATTCCTAATAAAAGGATTCTACTGATTAAAAATTGAATTAAAATTTGACCCGTATGGTGGGTCATACCATTTGACCCGTATGGTGGGTCGTACCATGGTAGATTCCTAATAAAAGGATTCTACTGATTAAATTTTGATTGAGATTTGACCCGTATGGTAGGTCATCCCATGGAGATACCTGTAAGAAGGACTTGGTACCTGTAGAAAGGACTTGGTGTCTGTAAAAAGGACTTGTGCCTGTAAGAAGGACTTGATTTGCCTGTAAAAAGGACTTAATTTGCCTGTAAGAAGGACTTGATTTGCCTGTAAGAAGGACTTACTTTGCCTGTAAGAAGGACTTTGTGCCTGTAAGAAGGACTTGCGTTGCTTGTAAGAAGGACTTTGTTTGCCTGTAAGAAGAACTTTGTTTGCCTGTAAGAAGGACTTGATTTGCCTGTAAGAAGGACTTGATTTGCCTGTAAGAAGGACTTTGTGCCTATAAGAAGGACTTTATGCCTGTAAGAAGGACTTGATTTGCCTGTAAGAAGGACTTGATGCCTGTAAGAAAGACTTGGTTTGCCTGTAAGAAGGACTTAGTTTGCCTGTAAGAAGGACTTGATTTGCCTATAAGAAGGACTTTGTGCCTGTAAGAAGGACTTGGTTTGCCTGTAAGAAGGACTTAGTTTGCCTGTAAGAAGGACTTGATTTGCCTGTAAGAAGGACTTGATTTGCCTGTAAGAAGGACTTTATGCCTGTAAGAAGGACTTGATTTGCCTGTAAGAAGGACTTTGTGCCTATAAGAAGGACTTTGTACCTGTAAGAAGGACTTGATTTGCCTGTAAGAAGGACTTGTTTTGCCTGTAAGAAGGACTTTGTTTGCCTGTAAGAAGGACTTGATTTGCCTGTAAGAAGGACTTTATGCCTGTAAGAAGGACTTGGTTTGCCTGTAAGAAGGACTTGGTTTGCCTGTAAGAAGGACTTAGTTTGCCTGTAAGAAGGACTTTATGCTTGTAAGAAGGACTTGGTTTGCCTGTAAGAAGGACTTAGTTTGCCTGTAAGAAGGACTTTATGCCTGTAAGAAGGACTTGGTTTGCCTGTAAGAAGGACTTAGTTTGCCTGTAAGAAGGGCTTGGTGTACCTCAAAGGGTGCCATTTTGAAATCTGGGGAGACCAGGAATCCTACGAAGCTCAAACCCAAATTATATTCTCCTGTCGCTTTAGGAATAAACCAAAGAGGCAGAGATCAAAAGGTCTCGAACATTTCTGTCCTTGAGACAAATCATGCTTTATTGAAGAAGGTGGATACCTATATATACCGCAATGGATTCGAGTACCCCAACAACCGTCAGAATTCATTCTCTTGAAAAGTTCAGGTTGAAGATATACTTACCTGAGAATTTGGAAGAAATACTTGGTGGCTTCTCGACAACCAGGCTTGTTCATTCAATAATCGCCGAATGGATTTCAAGACTTTGGAAGGTAACTCAAACACCGGGAATGTGTTGCCTGTCAGGCAATGTCAGAGCTAACATGTGCAAGCATTTTCATCAATGCGTTCATTGGTTCATACAAAATTGTTCAGCTAAGTTGGCAATGATTAGAAGTAGTCTGTGTGATAACTCATGATGCAATCAATCAAAATGTGGATCATGCAAAACTATTCTGTCAAGTTTGCATTACCAATTCTATTTAAGGAGGTTCTCATAATATGAACGCCTCGAATATAATTTGAATGGGGGACTTTAGTCCGGAAGGGCTTTCTCTCACTCTAGAGAAAGGCTGTTTATCTGTAGATTAAAATGTTAGACCCGTGTGTAGAAATGGTTTAACTTTCCTCATCCTGTTATGCCCCATTTTGCACATTTGATGTCTCCTATGCAGTTTATGCTCTAAGTTGGAGTTGGTAAATTAAACATGCGGAATAATCATACATAATTCGTGAAATGTGTAAACACAATGCCGATGTGACAATTTTTAGCATCATGTGTATTTATATAATGTGCAAACATGGGCGGATTTGAATTGCCCCTGGTATGTGGGTGGATTGAACAAATTGGGAAGCCCACTCCTTATGTCGAGGAGCGGTTTGTCTCAAGTTTTGCCCCTGCACGATGAGGCATATGGGTGAGGGAGCATTTTGGTTTGTATAGTGACAGCGACCGCCATGGTTTAGCAGTTAAATGCCCCCCATTTTTCACCAGAATAGATCTTGTCAAATGATCATCATTTTCTTTTGGATTTGTCTCCTCCAACATGTTACATGTTAGTATAAATATTTCCTGTAATAAGAAAAGGAGACATGTCAACCGGTATTAAAAGGGATAAATTGGAAACGATACTGATTTACCCTTCATCTTGAATGCCTTGGACAAGTCTTTTACCAATTTTGCTGGGTTGAGTTTTCTTCGACTTTTGTTGGATGCTTCACCATTAAGCCGAGAATGTGGCAAAATATTGACTTCGGTATTACTCGTCGAGTATTCCTGCTTGCAAAAAGAAATACACAAAAAGTTGTTTCATTTATTTATAATACATACAACATTCCCCACTTTGGAGATCGAACTCGGGATATTTCGGACCTACTGTCATCCTCCATACCATTCGGTCCATTGGACCATAGGTGTCCATGGGGTTTTCTTTTCAAAGGTTAATCCTTTGGGATAACGCGGCCCTGTTGTATCACCTTGGGCCTTGTTACGATATTTCTCGAGGTAATTTGCAATCCCTGTTAAGAATGGAATAAAAAAATTCAGGACTCGAGATGATTATGTGCAAATTAGAACGATACAGAATTATCCCATGTCTGAGATTGTTCGGATCTTTCGCTTGTATTTTTCTTTAACCAAAGCTGCCCATCCCGTGGTAATGTCCATGAGTTGATTTGCCCCCAATTTAGCCCGACCAGGAAATTTGGTTTTTGGATACAACTGTATTCTCGAGTCGCTTTTGCAAATTCCTGAAAATAGAAGGGATCAAATTTAAAACCGGAGCAATTTAAGGGTAAATTGGAACGATACGGATTTACCCTTCAAATTTACGCAGATTTCGTCTCGATATTAATTTTTTCGAGTTTGGTGCGGTTAACGGCTCCGAGCATTTAATAGGGGGGAAAGGGAAATGATTACTTCTAGCTTGTGCATTAATTTTGGACATCGACAAAAGGCGAGAACGTGCGATGAAACTAAGTAGACGTATTCGTCTAGGTTTAATCTTCTTCATGATGCTCTCGCGGGTTGCGGTAGACGATGATATCAAGAACATTAGAGAGACATTTAGTGTGGCTTTCCACCAGCCGCCTAGAGACCCGCGTTCAATCATGTAAATTAATAAAGCTACCACCACTTAATTAGTGTGCCAATAAATTCGGCCATTTGTTGCGTGCCCCACTTCAACCGTGTTTTGTTTCTTTCGGTGCCCATTTGCTCTTGTCGGGCGCCTGTAGCATTGGGAGAAATACTTGTGGGTCACATTCATTAATAGAACCTCGGTCCTCTAAAACCCTCCGCGTGTTTCGGATCCGAGGAAATTTTAAGACCGGTCTCTGGTTGATTTAATCAGGTTAAGGTACTTATTTCATGGTTTCTGATTATATAATCCATATTGTCTTTCAAAAGACGCGGGATCCTCTGCAATACATTAAATATGCCCCCGTGTTTAATCAGTATAAGTCCACCGTCATATCAGAATACACTGCCCATACAAGTTTACGGATTGACACAACTCTGTCTGTCAAAGATGGACAGTGTTCGTTTGCCCCCCTGAATTAACGGTTGAAGCCTTGGTGTTTTTCGTCTTTTGGTATTTCTGAAGATGATTCTTGATATATTATTGAACTTAATTTTTACACCTGTCTGGGGTATCTAGGATCTCCCTGCAAAAGAAAAGGATATAATTAGTATGCGACACAAGGAATGTCGGTCCATGACTCCTATATTAGTCCAATTTTATTTTTTCTATTTTATAGAGAAATCAGAAAAAAAAAATTTCCTTAGGAAGAAATGGGTTAATTTCTGATACAGAATTTTTTTTTTGCAGATTTATTACTCTTTTTTTTATTTTTTTAAAGGAATGTGACAAAATCTCTTGATGTTTACTAAAAATTTTTGAAGGAATTTCCTTTTTATCAAAATAAATTTTCCGAGGTAAATTTATCAGGAAAATTTTATTTTTATTGAAGCAGGAAAGACATAATAGAAATCCTTTATTGGTTAACAAAATTCCCCCGAGACATTAGTCTAATTTTATTTAGAGAAAATTTTCTTAGAAAAACATAAGCGAATTTCTCGAAAAGAATTTTTGTTGCAAGTTTTTATAATTTGAAAGAATGTGATAAAATCACTTGATGTTTACCAAAGTTTTTTTTGCAGGAATTTTTCTTTTTATCGAAATAAATTTTCAGAGGAAAATTTGTCAAGAAAATTTCATTTTTATTGAAGCAAGAAAAACATGACAAAAATCTCTTATTGGTCAATACAATTCCCCCGAGACATTAGTCTAATTTTATTTAGAGAAAATTTTCTTAGAAAAACATGAGCGAATTTCTCGAGAAGAATTTTCTTGCAAGTTTTTATAATTTGAAAAATGTGATAAAATCACTTGATGTCTACTAGAGTTTTTTTTTGAAGGAATTTTTCTTTTTATTGAAATAAATTTTCAGAGGAAAATTTTTTCAGGAAAATTTCATTTTTATTAAAGTAATAAAAACATGACAAAAATCCCTTATTGGTTAATAAAATTCTCATGAAGGGATTTTTTCACATCATTTTTCAAAAAAAAAAATTCTAAAAAGAAATGAGGGACAAATTTAATTTTTATTTTCTTTTAAAAGAATGGTCGTAATATCAAGCTCAAAAACTGACTAACACCTAGCATGGACCGACCGAAAATAAATACAAGATAAAATTAGAGAACTTACTTTTACCTTGGAGAAATGCAAATCACATAGTCATGCGCATGACTCAAGTGAGGAGTGGACTCTAGAAAATAAAAGAAGGAGAGACAGGGTATGGACCTAAAAGGCCCCCACTATCTGAATTGACAACCTTACCCTCCGTGCAATCAAATCACAATGGGAAGAATTGTCAATTCAGATAATGAGCGGGATAAAATATGGTCAACCCAAGCGCAATCGACGCAAGAGCTTTGCATATTCGATCCCTATCTATGGTTACCTAGGAAAAATTTCGCGACTTGGGTTTAGACGCTTGTGTGTGCAGGTGTTGTGATCCTCAGAATATGCAAGACATGCACAACAATTGATATCAAAACAGCGCTTCTAAAAATGTGTGAAATTAAACATAATCCCAACACCGAGCCTGCAAAACAAATGGGTTAGCCAAACACTCCGCCCCTTATAACTCCCATCCTGCAAAAACATATAACACCTATAGAATGAGTCCCAAGCAAGATCGTCAGAAGCGAGATATCCATGAAATTTTCATTGGCCTAAGTCCACTAAGACTTTTAAAATTTCGAAAAAATTTAAGTATTCCAATTGGTATCTTTTTTCGAAAATTTAAAAATCTCTATTCCCCAGCGGAGTCGCCAGTCTGTCGCGACCCTCTAAAAAAATTTATTTTAAAGGGTTAACGGATTATTAGGTTAATTAGATTTGACTAACCTAACGCGGACCCTCCCAAGCCCTACCGAATCGTGACTTTGGATTTTTATTTTAAATGATTTTGAAATTTGGAGTCGCCACTAATCATTCTTGGTAGGTTGATTAGGAACCTAAATAAATTAGCGGGAGAACTAATTTATTCCTGCGAACCAGAGATTATGAGCTCGGGGACTTGGTTACACGAGTTAATTAAAACTAATGCCCTTTCGGTACCTTAATTTCATGGATATCCTAATTCGGTAACTCAGGCTTGGTTTATTCCTAAGGCTCTAGTAGGGTATTCTCTTTTGTGTTTTCACTTTTTAAATAGGATGCATGGATGGTATATATTTTTATTTGTTATATTTTTTAAGTGTTAAAGATTCCCTGAAGCTGAAAGAGGGAGTGTGTTAACGACTTCTGTGCAGTATTACGACCTACTCATCTTTTGGGTCTGATGATTCAAAAATTAAATTATAAGAAGTACATGACAGTGAATAAACACCTCCAATGGGAGGCCTAGCATTGGCTTGGCTCTTCCCTTTGGGATTTAAGGTACATGTATTTAAGCTGCAGGTATTTAAACTACTGTAAGAAAAAACCTCCAATGGGAGGCTAAGCATTGGCTTGGCTCTTCCCTTTGGGATTTAAGGTACATGTATTTAAGTTGCAGGTATTTAACTACTGTAAGTAAAAACCTCCAATGGGAGGCTAAGCATTGGCTTGGCTCTTCCCTTTGGGATTTAAGGTACAGGTATTTAAGTTGCAGGTATTTAACTACTGTAAGTAAAAACCTCCAATGGGAGGCTAAGCATTGGCTTGGCTCTTCCCTTTGGGATTTAAGGTACAGGTATTTAAGTTGCAGGTATTTAACTACTGTAAGTAAAAACCTCCAATGGGAGGCTAAGCATTGGCTTGGCTCTTCCCTTTGGGATTTAAGGTACAGGTATTTAAGTTGCAGATATTTAACTACTGTAAGTAAAAACCTCCAATGGGAGGCTAAGCATTGGCTTGGCTCTTCCCTTTGGGATTTATGGTGCAAGAATTAAATTGCAAGAATTTATAGTATGAATGCGACATGTAGATATGGAAACATATGAGTATGACATGACATAATCGAAATTTAAATTAATTTATTTGGGCAAGGAAATTCTCGAAGATTTTAATAGTTAGGATCGTTACCTGATTTAACAGATTTGATTGCCGAATTCGAATCTCGTGTCACCTTATAGATCAAGATTGCGGCTCGAACGATGGAGATGAACTTGTGACTCGCGTTGATCGGTAGAGGAATTGTTGATGGTAACACCTAGATTTAAACTTTCACCATCTTCAAGGCTCTCTTTTGGAAAAAAGGATTCTCTCTCTTTTTTTATTTTTTTCTTTCTCTCTAATTTCTTTCAATCTCTCAAAATTCTCTCAAGCATCCAAGATTTTCTCTCTCAAAAATTCCCCTCCCAAGCTCACTTCTTCCTCCTTTTATAATCTACTCATCCATCTTCCATTCTAAATTTTCCACTAACTCTTCTTCATCTCATCTTCCCTTCTCTACTCTTATCTTATTTTCTTCATCTTCTCTTCTCCATCTCTTCTTCTTCAACTTCCCTTCTCTATCTCCTCTTCTCTATCTTCCCTTCTCCATCTCCTCTTCTCCATCTTCCCTTCTCTATTCTAATTTCTCCACCAACTCTTCTTTTTGTTATTTACAAAATAATCCCTCAAGTGTTAGGTATTTGCATCCTAGTCCTTGAGATTTTAAGTATTTGCAATTTAGTCCATGAAAAAATATATTTCTTTAAGTCCAAATCTCTTCACAATTTTTGACACACCAAAATTTACCACATGTCAAATTTAAGCTCATTTCTTGCCGCTGAAAATAATGCAGAATTTAATTAAAGCCCTTTTGCAAAATTGAGTCATTCTTGGTATAATTGAGCTAAGATGAAAATTTAAAATATTAGAAGACAATGTCACAACTCATAAAAAGTGAAAATTAAAAATAAGTTGACTTAAATTAAATTTTTTTAGGCCCGATTCGAGATTATACTCGTGAAGGGACACGTGACTCGAATTGGATTTTTCTAAATTTACGGAGGCCAATATGAAAATAGATTTAAAATAAAAATATTAACTATCTTTGTGTATTTTTTTTTTGCCTCAAATGTTATTTTTCCAAAATTTTCAAGTATTTTTGTATTTTTTAAAAAAAAAATTAAATTAAATATATATAATATGAAAATTTATTTTTTGTTCAAAAATGGTTGCTTAGGCTTGGCTAAGGCTTCCAAAGTTGATTTTGCAATTTTCTCAATTTTTCTTTATTTTTCATGAATTTTCGAAAATAAAAATACTAAAAAATACTGAAAATATGAAAAATCATTTTTTGGTCAAAATTAGTTCTCTAGGCTTGGCCAAGGTCCCCGAAGTTAATTTTTCAATTTTATGAATTTTTATGGATTTTTCAAAAAATAAAAATGCCGAAAAATACTGAAAATTTTTAAAAGAGAAAAGATGATTAAAAATCAGGTGTCAACAGGTTCAAAGAGACAACCTAATTATATTGACTTAGTGATGTCACTGTGGGGGTTTATCCCTAAAACCATTCCTCAGAAATAACAGTGATATTGTAAGGAAAAGGATAGCAGTTTTGTTTTAATGATTCTTAAGTGGAGTAATCAAATTACTCAAAATTAAGTAATCACCTATGTGAGAGAGAAGTGGGGTCGCTTCAAAGGAGAATTTTTGGGGCTAAATTCTTTAGAAACTCTCGCAGAACCAGGTTGGTGTTCACGGCCAAAACGAACACAATCATGAAAACTGAAGAAACGTTTGATGATTATTGTGTGGAGTATATGGTTCGTTTACATAAGAAAGGAGGATAGTTCAAGGACATCATGTTTACTGGACAGCTAGTAAAGTAAATATACTCTCACAAGGGAAGGTTCAAAGGGTAACACCTACCTATCCTATGCAGGTTTCATTTGTCGAACACTATCATCGAGTCAAAAATAAAACAATTTTCATTCATGTGGGGGATTGTTGGAAATATGGCGTGGGTGAATGAGAAATTGTTTCTCAAAGAACACCCTTGAGTTGGTGTTAATGGATGATTTTGTAACAATGCTTTAATGCGAGCTCAGAAGCAGAGTATGTTTCGGATGAGCTCAGAAGCAACGTTCAGAAGCAGCTCTCATAGGGTCAGAACCAGCGTTCAGAAGCAGCTCACGCAGGTTCATAACCAGCGTTCAGAAGCAGCTCGAGTGGGGTTCAGATCCAGCGCTCAGAAGCAACTTGAGCGGGGCTCAGATCCAGCGTTCAGAAGCAGCTCGCGCGGGGTTCAGATCCAGCGTTCAGAAGCTGCTCGCGCGGGGTTCAGATCCAGCGTTCAGAAGCAGCTCGCGACGCTCAGAAGTTGACCATTTGTAATGTTTTGGAATGTCATTACATTACGACAGTTACAAATGGCAGAGTTAATCATCCATTATGATATAAACGGCATATTTAAATGTCTGTTACACCACAACAGTTACGAATGGCAAATTCAAATGGCCGTTATCAACTGTTACACCATATAATTCCGAAATAACCCTTCACTCATCTTATAAATAGATGATTCTCTTTCAGTTTTAAGATACACAGATACACAGACACACACTCAGACGAAAACCAAAACTCTCCCTTTGTTTCTTGCATTGTTTTCGATAGTGTTAAAACACAAGTTCTTTAAGTTCGCCGAAAGCTCCGAGGCACTGTGCTCACCTCCTAGCTGTCAACCGTTGTATCCTGGGAGATAGACGCTCACGAAACCTCAAGCACAGAATTGAGGGAGCGAATCTGTTTTAAGGAAACTGTGTTCAACACAGGCCTCGGTTTATACTTGTGTCGATCTCACTTTTCTTATGTCGAAAAGCTATTTGCAAGTGAATCTGAAAGTTTTCACCAAACCTTTTTAAATAGTAAGTGTTTTCTAGGAATTCAGATTCAGACACGTTCTGCTTCTGAATGCCCTTTTTGAGCTGATCAGATTCAGACTCAGGCTCAACAGGTTTTCCCAACATTCCTTCTGAACTAGTGAATCTGAATCGTTTTGGAGATTGATTCTAAACAGGCTCCCGTACCAACACTCTTCTTGACAAATCCAATGAGGTCATGTGAGGCCAAGCCTTGACGAATCTAGTGAGTCCAGCTCGAGCCACGCTAGAGAAAGGCAACGCCCAAGGCCTCGCCTAATCGGCAGGGCTAGTCATGAAGAAGAAGGAAAACAAAAAAAAAGATGAAAAATAAAATAAAATATAAAATAAGAAATATTTAAAATTTTACTTTTTATAAAAAGAAAAATATATAATAAAATAAAAAAATTATTGAAATGAGTATAAGGAGGAAAATTAAATCAAAATTTCCATATCGAAAGGTGAAAAAAAATTCTAGTTCATTTTTAAATTTTAGCAAAATATCGAAAAATATTGTTATTTTTTCTTGAAAGAGAATTACTAGAAAATATTTTTCAGAAATGCAATATTTTCCACGAAATAAAGGGAGCCTAAGGAAGTAAAAGGGTTGCAGAGACCACTGAAGGACTTGAGAAAATCCTCAAAGAAACGCCCAAAGAAAAGGCCAAGGAGCAAATAGCAGAAGAAAATGAATGACAGGGAGCAAGAATCTGAATCCCAAGTAAGAAGTAGGGAATGTAAAAGGAGAAATGGTTAAAGTGGGAGATGGAGAGGCGGATATTGAAAAAGAAAAGAATGAATGAAGCAAAGGTGAGAGGTGAACTGAGTTTTCTCAAATTTCCAACCTATCGCATGTCTTCTTGATGGTAAGTAATGGCATATCTTATGTGGATATTTTGATCTCAAAATATATCACTCACGTCGCTTTAAAAATGAATAAACGAAAAATATTTTCATCGTCTATACGTAAATATTTAGAAATAAACTACTGTCGATAATGAAAATAATTATCATTATGTAATTATTTTAATTAATTACATGCAATTATTTTTAAGAAAATATTTTTTAAATCACTCATTTTTCATGAAACATATGGAGCCGGGGTGAATTCTTCTGGGAGCAGATGATATCTCTTGTTACATTCATTGAAAATCTCAAACTTGTGTAGATTATAACATCCGCGTAGTGCGCCTTCGATCTGAACCCATATTCTGTTGGCATAATTGTAATCCCACTTATTTTACTCACTCAAGTTTAAAAATCCTCATGCCCACAAACGAATCGACATAATGGAAGGCTAGAGTACTCTCTTACTCTGGAAATATTGTCATGCGTTCGCTAAGAATGCTCCTTTTTTTTTTTTCCCAACCACATGGGTTATCTATATTGGAGTTATTGTTGTTGTTATTCCATATCCGTTTATGAATGAATCCTGTATGGTCTTCATTTTTAGTGGTTTTCATTCATTTGTTATTTTAAATTTTTGGATTTGGACTTTCTAACATGACATTAGAGCCAGTGTTATTTCTTCGCATATGTGGGCCCACTTCTCATTAGTCAATTTCCACGTGTCGATCGTAATTCAGCTTGTACATGAGAGGAGGTGTTGAAGTTGTTGTTGTTGTTCCTGCTTGTAATTTTTGTAATTCAGCTTACGTGTGAGAGGGAGTGTTGAAATTATTATTGTTACCCCCACGTAGATTTGTGAATGGGTCATGTACACCTTTTATATTCATGTAGTCTCTCTTTACTTATTAGCTTAAGTTTTTTGAATTGGACTTTCTAACGATTTGAATCGTATAATTCGATGAATACCCACCTAAATCGCTCTTGTCTACAGGTAAAACTCATCCATAGAATGGTGGCCCTGGCCTCCAAGTTCGCTTTGATTCGAATGCAAGCTTCGTCGCATGCTAACCAAAATCCAAAATCTAATAATGCGAGAGATCGTTATCTTACTCCTACAGAAAGTCCCAACAAAGCCAGACTACAATTTTCATAAATTACAAAAGACAAAAGCGCAAAGATCCACGTAAGCAGGTCGATGTCGCCGACCGTAGACAAATTCTCAGTACATCAAGCCACCTTCGGATAGAGTAATAATATGTTTCGTTCGGGAATCGCTCGCTCTATCGCGTGATTCTACGATTCGGTAGCATTGCGATCGCTCTCCAGCCGCGAAGCACCAAAAACCGGATTCGTTCTCTCGCTCGCTCGCGCGGCGCGGTCCGGTCGCTGATCCTTCCTCGCTACTCATCTCAGTCCAGTCCCGACCCGACTTCCCGCTCGGCGCCGAGCCGTCCCCCTTCGCTCGCCGCGAGTTCCGGCGGAGGAGATGCGGACGACGGCGGTGGAGCTTTGGTGAATCTAGGGTTTGTGGTGTGTGACCGTGTGTGTGTAGAGAGAGAGAGAGAGAGAGAGAGAGAGAGGGAAAATGAAGGAGATTATGGGGAGTCCCGGGACGGTGAGTGGCATGGCGTTGAGGGTGGGGCAATGTGCGTGCGCTGGTGCTTCCATCGGGTTCATGGTCTCTGCTCTTGGGTTTTCGAACTACACTGCTTTCTGGTACTGATTCAGTTCCCGAGCATCGATTTCTTTCTGTTCTTGCTTGCTCGGTATCAAATTATTTCGGGTTTTAGTTTTATAATGCGAGTGATCTGTGATTGGGGACTTCACTCGTCCTTGGTTTTAGATTAGAACAGCGGGTTTAGTTTAGCCAAGGTCATTGTTGGTTAATAGGATTCCAGATTCTGAACTTCTTTCCTGTTGTCGACTAATTGGATGTCGAGATTCGCAAAGCAAGCCTAATTTGTACGGAGATTTAGGCGAAAGCTCGAATTGAGACTGCTGCTGGTATTGTGGCATCACATTTGATGTGTGAATTTCTTCCCCTGTTCCTGTATGAATGGGCCGTCAGAGGCTTGGCGCATTGTTATAGATGCATGGAATGACGTTGTGAATGAGGTTTATAAGTTTTCTTTACCTATGTAGTGCCTGTTTGTAAGACTTACAATCATTTGGTGTCTTCTTTTGAGCTGATGAACCTTGGGAGCACTATTTTGCATTCGTGGACATGGTTAATTCGAGCGTGGAGTGCTTCAGTATCTGAAGGGCAACTCCATGTGGTAAAGTCCCCATTCTGAGATGCACCTCGCTGGGAGTATGCATCTCTGCAGTGTAAACAGATGAAATACAGTGGATAAGATCAGCAGAAGTTCTTTATGGTGATATGGATTATATCATGAAGAACAGATAAGCAAACCTTCAATGTATTTATGTGTTTAAAGCTTGTGTTGTGTCGGAGAAAAGGAACTTTACTTTTTCCAAAGATGAGGATTTTCTGCTTTTAGTAGATACTGGCCAGAATTTCTAGTTTGTGATCAATTATGTTGACTGCTGGGAGTAAGTGTCCTGCAACTATTACATGCATGAAGGTGTTGGCGATAGTTTTGCTAGCTTGGTTCTATTTTTGTCCTCTCCCCCTCACCTCGTTGATCCAACATTGAAGTGGAGCTGACATTAAAATGAAGAGGGTGATGTAGATATTGCATTGCCCTTGATGGTAGATAGCTTGGAAGCTCCTAAAAAAAAAAAAAAAATCTTGCCTGAGGTAAATGTAGATTACCCATTATTTGTTCAGCTTCTTTGCAATCCTCCACTTCAGCATTTCCCGTGACACTCTATGGTAGTGGGCTAGGGAGCTCCATGCTGTGTTGTTAAGATAAGAACATAGAGTGCAAAAAATTGATGGTACAAAAGCTTAACCGGATAATAGATAATTAAAGAAACGAGAATACCTCTTTAGGGCACCTTAGCCAAAAAATAGCTCAGTTACAAGGCAAAGCATCTATGGGATCCACCAATGCATTTAAATCCGCAACTAAATCTCCTTGGCAGCAATACTCAAGTTTTGAGGTAGATTTTAATAGTTACAACGAAGGTCTCCTCTTCTTCATAGGCTCTCTTGTTCTATGCTTTGTAAATCAACTGAAAAGCATAAAGAGTGTTTGAAGAGATCCTTCTTTTCTTGTCTCATGAATACCCTACCGAGCCTTTAATTCTCGTTGAATAAACCATAGACCCTCCTATAACCGAACTTAGCCTGGTACATGCATATGAAGCTGCCCCATCCTTTCTTTTTCAAGGACAATGAAGAAGAAGCAGCCTCATGGACTTTGTCCTTTTTTTTCTCTTTTATTTTTTTTGGGTTAAGGGAGCACCTAGTGGAGACGATGTAGTGACAATATGAAAAGGTGGAGTTTTTTCCAATGTGAATTATGATAAGAAAAGCTTCTAAAGTGCTCTTTTCAAATACATTTCCAACCATTAGACTCACTTCAGGATCAAGTTATTTTTCAATCACAGTGGGTTTACATTAAGGTTCGGCTTTGAGTCCTTATCTTTTTGCATTAATTATGGATGAGCTAACAAAGGATATCCAAGATGAGGTGCCATGGTGTATGCTATTCGCAGATGATATTGTGCTTATTGATGAGACTAGGGCTGGGGTTAGTGCTAAGTTAGAATTATAGAGAAACACGTTAGAGTCCAAAGGATTTACGTTAAGTCGGAGTAAGACGGAATACATGAAGTGTGAGTTTGCCACGACAAGAGGAGATGATCAATAATCCGTCGATATGCTTGGAGAGGAGATACCCAAGAAAGATGCTTTTAGATATTTGGGATCAATTTTGCAAAAGAGGGGAGAGATCGATGAGGATGTTAGTCATAGAATCAAAGCAGGGTGGATGAAATGGCGCAGTGCATCAGGGTTTTTGTGTGATCGCAAAATCCCTCTTAGGTTAAAGGAAAAATTTTATAGAACAGCAATAAGACCTGCAATGCTATACGGAGCTGAATGTTGGCCAGTATAGAAGCAACACGAGCATAAAATTGAGGTAGCGAAAGTGAGGATGTTAAGGTGGATGTGTGGTCATACAAGGATGGATAAGATAAGAAATGACGATATTCAACGAAAAGTTGGAATAGCTCTGGTGGCAGAGAAGATGAGAGAACATAGATTGAGATGGTTTGGACACATTCTCCGTAGACCCCTAGATGTTCCGATAAGAACAGAAGTGTGTTATCGAGAATACGATATGAAGAAAGGACAAGGTCGGCCAAAACTTACTTGGGAGAAGGTAGTAAAACAAGATTTAATGGAGTGGGAAATAGATTGGCGTACGATCTATCTTAGGACGGAGTGGAGGAAAGCTATCCGCATTATAGAGGAGGGGATTTCCTATGTGTCAGAATGCCCTGTTTAGTTATTTATATTTATATTTATATTTATCTATATTTATATTTATATTTATTTCTTATATATATTTTTTATTCTTTTATTTTATTTTTCATTATTACTATTATTATTATTTTCTTTTTGGTACCCATATTTTTTGCTTTCTAATATATTTTAAGCTTTTCACTTCGGGTTCATCAACCGCCGACCCCAACTAGTTTGGGATAAAGGTGATGTTGATGTTGAGACTCACTTCAGGACCACAGGGAGGAACTTCTATTTTACAAGTAAAATAACAGATCTTATAGAAAGAGCTGCTCAGAAAAATGCATTGGCAAGTCTTTATGCTTTTAGGACATAGTCTATGTGATAGGTGCCTGCCATAAAGGATATTTGTGGCTATTTGACGTTCTCCACAAATTGCAGGAGATTAATGGAAAGATCAAGTATTCATCATTCCTAAGGTTCTTTCTTGGTTGGATAGTAGTAGTTGTGATTTAATGAGATTGTGGAATGATTTCATCTTTTGGCTTATCGGAGCCTTTAGGACTTGAAATTTTATTTAAAGCTTACAAAATGGGTGAAGACAGAATTAGGAAATTGAGTTGGTGCATTTGGCATGTTGATCATATTATGCTATCACATGGAATGTTATATATTCTTCCATTTGAAATGTCGGCTGTTGATCTTCATCTTTGGAAACAATTGTAGTACTTTGTTTCACAGACAAGTTTGAGGTGAATTGCTAGAAGAGTATTGCACTTGCATGGGAAACCCCTGCTATGACCTTGTGCAAGTTTGTATACCTGAGGCACTATCTTGGTTTCATTTTTAGGGAATTTTCTTAACTTATGACATGTTGATGCTTGTATGCAGTTGGGTGGAAGGAAAGTACGGTATTTTATTATAGGAACTTTAATTGATAAGAGTATTCAATTTCCAGTTCTATGAGAATGGAGCTGTTTTTGCTGCGTTAATGTCTCTTCATCTACGGTGCAAATTCTATGTCCTGCAAATGTGCTTGTCTATGTATTATATCTTTGATGAGGTTTTCTGTGCACCCTAGTCCTCTTTGTTTGAAATACAATGTTGTCCTGATCCAAGGTTTTTCATGTCTGTTAGAATGTCAAATGCATTATTGTATCATATAAGTTGCAACTGGCACTGATGTAACTTCTTACAGCTACTTAATTGCGTCAATGGGCCTTCAAGTGTTATGGAGCCTTGGACTTGCCTGCCTTGATGGCTATGCTCTGAAGAGAAAAAGAGACCTTCAGAATCCTGTCCTTGTGAGCCTGTTTGTTGTTGGTGACTGGGTATCTATCTTGATCCTTGGCATCTGATGTTTGTTGGGCTAAAAACACCCTTGTAGAAAATATGCACTCTTACGTTTTCTTTTCCATGGATGTGTTTTGAGTGCTTTCTGTAGATCACTCAATCTTTTATTTCTGGGTTGAAAATAAGTACAAAATCAGTAGATTGCCTGTTAAGTGATATCTCAATTGGTTGGTTTTTTAACCAGTGACAAAACCTCCGAATTATTCTTCCTCTTTCTTATTAGATACTGCGCAAAAGTTGTCCCTTCAGTATTTTGTCATTCTTCCGCATTTGGCTGGTTAAACTTCCTATGCTTTGTTTGATTTTGAATAAGAAGGCTAAAGCATGTACCGGTTAGCTGAATTTTCTTTTTTTCAGATCCATATTTAGATTGTTACTTCAACGTCCTTTAAGTTGCTGTGATTTGTTCAGATGCTTGATAGGAAAAAGAGTGGAGTCCTTCACTTGCACACCAGTGTGGGGCCGTCTTTTTAGCTGATAATATTCTGGCTTATTTATTAAGGTGTTAAGTTATCATGACACTTTGATTCGCAAGAGACCTGCTATGCCTAACCCTTAGCTACCCTCTCATTTTGTCTAATTCGCCTTTGGGTGATAGAGACTTGACTTAGCGGAACATTTATAGCATTTGTCGTTTCGTCTTTTCTCCCCAATCGCTGTGCACTTTTCAGCTGGATCACCTGGAGTTTGCTTCCAGAATTATAAACATCCCTAAACCGACAGCAACCCACGAGCCTCTTCTTGTGAGGATTCTTGACATTTGATAAAATCTCTACTGCCAGACTCCTTAAAAAATTTGTCAAACAGATCACTATTTCTTCTGACAGAATACTATGCTGTTTGTTTTAATTGGGCCTGGTTGTGGTGCTGGTGCTTATGCATCGTTTAACGCCCCGTGTCGGTCTTAAATTTCTCATTGGAAAGGAAGTATATAGCAGTTGATATTCACCTTAAGCTGTGGAGCTATTCTAATTTTCATTTTATGGGAATGTACTCCCACAGAATTCTTCGTTAGATACCCTGCTGATCATTCTTATTCTTTGTGTTCACCCATCTTCAGTGCCTCTACTTTACTCTATGTTGATTCTTGAATGATATCTTCTAGGAAATATTGGCACTTCCTATTACACTAAAGTGATTAACATGTGAGATCACTGCCTGCTTGACCATTTGGCTATGATCGTGCAGGTGACAGCTACCTTATCACTTGCAGCTGCATGCTCATCAGCCGGTGTTATCGTTCTATATTCTCGGGACTTGCACTACTGTAGGGAGCAGACGCATCTACCATGCGGCAGATTTCAACTTTCGGTGGCGTTCGCATTCTGTACCTGGGCCCTTATTGCCATGTCATCTCATGTTATGTTCTGGATCTTGGCATCGATATAGATGGCCTTCCTCTGAGGCCTCACTTTATGAGGGTGCTGCAGTATCTATGGTTTCACTTGTATATTCCAATGCTCCTGCCCTTTCTTAACCTTCTTCCCCGTACGTCAATGAACTACACTCTTTAGATGCCTAATATTTGGGCAAATTTCAGGATGTTCCTCTCTGTTTTGTTGGGCTTTGCCTCTTTGGTTTTTCAGTACAAATGAAAAGCACTTTGCTTGAGCTTTCTAATGCAGATGAAGATTTTTAGATGACTAATTAGTTTGCCATTGTTTTCTTCGACTGAGCATTTGGTTGTGGGTGAGTTCTTTTTTTGCTTCTGTATGAGGTGGCTTGCGTTCCACAGCCAGAGTATCAGGCTTGTTGATAGGTGCCTTTGTCATGGATTGAGTCTAGTTTACCTTGATATGTTGTTACTTTGGTGTCATATTGTGGGACAGATTATGAGGGTAGCACACAAACCTGTCCTTGTTTTCTGTTTGTTTCATTTGGTACTACGTGGAATGGGAGAAAATGTTGTCTAGAATTATGTCTATGTATAATACGTTGGACATGGACAGCAACAATCGCTGCACAAAAGCTGTTTAGGATCTTATGTTTTATGGTGAAACTCCGATTGGCCCTTTTAGATTCTTGAAATGTGATTGGTTTCGTTCAGTAAATTTATGGTATGCAATTGTTGAGACCTAAATTTTGACTTTTTAAAATTCATTCACTTAAGTACATAAAAAAATGAGAATTTGTTCTCACCAAAAATTAATTTTTTCATGCATTGCATATTTAATTTTTTGTCGGTCATGCATTTTATTATGGCTAACGACGGAGGATTTGAGCTTAAATTGACAAACGATTGGATTGAGCGTGAGGGAGGTGTGCCGAAAGGCTTATGAAGTTTTGAACTTAAAAGAAATTTTTCCACAGGGACTGAATTGCAAATACATAAAACTTCAGGGATTGAATTGCAAATACATAAAACTTCAGGGGCTGAATTGCAAATACATAAAATTTTAGGGATAGTGGAGAAATTAGAAAGGAAGATGGAGAAGGGGAGATATAGAAGAGAAGATGGAGAAATTAGAAGGAAAGATGGAGAATGGAAGATGGTAGAATTAGAAGGGAAGATGAAAAATTAGAATGGGAGATGAAAAGATTAGAATGGAAGATGGTGAATAAGAAGGGAAGATGGAGATAAAGAATGGAGGATGGTGGAATTAGAAGGGAAGATGGAGATAAAGAAGGGAAGATGATGGAATTAGAAGGGAAGATGAAGTTAGTGGAAAAATTAGAATGATAGATGAAGATAGAGAAAGGAAGATGGGGGAGTAGGCTATAAAAGGAGGAAGATTAGAGAGAAATGGGGAGGACTTTGGAGATTGAGGAAAAAAATTTGGAGAGATTTCAAGAGAAAAACTTTTGTGAGAGAAAAATTCGCCGCAGTGGAACAAGCCTTGGCGACGCGACGGATTCATCTCCAACGAGCTCTAGGTGCATCAGCATGTGCAATTATCTGGTAACTCAAATTTTCGTGTTTAGATGACGAAATCTCGAAAACAAATATACTGAACATTCGTAGATGACTTCGAGATCTTCGATTTGATAAATTATGGCGTGACAATGGACGTCGTTTGCTATATCAAAAGGGTCTCGAAATGGAGAGCAGAAATCTGGAAATATGGTGATCAGAACCTGAGATGGAATTTTTCTGATCTGACCTTTCACGCTAAATGATTTTTCATGGGTTATTCTAGACTTCGTTTCATAAAGACCTCTTCACGACATTTGTTCATAAGATCTTAATGCATAACATATAAAAAATACAAAAATATTCGTGCACGTTTCGTATTTTTAATGTATTTAATGAAATCATGCAATTCTGCTGGCGTCCTTGAGTCTGAGTGTTTTTCTGTGCGTGGTCATATTGATTCGTAGTTATCTCATGTTTAGAGTCTTCTTTTGAAACCTCACAAAAAATGAAAGTTGTTCATTGGGGTCTTGTTTAGTAGACTGGAAAGTTTGGTGCATTAATTTTGAGATTTGAGTGTCCATTTGAGCTTAATCCTGAAGTATGTCTGTTCTGTGAAATTTGTTTGTTTGCTGCTGAGCTCTCATGAAAGACCATTTTCTACACGAAAATGAGTGTCTCTTCAGTAAGAATGTAAAACATGAAAGTTGTCAACGACACATTTTCCCATCCACATAAAAAAATCTCAGAAGTTTTGCATACATTTCATTATTTCTTTTGTATTTTATGGTTACTACTTTCTCCCTAAGAATGTTCATGGACAGTATGATTTAATTCGTATGTTTTGTGTTAATGCATTGGAAAATGTAAAAAATGGTCTCAATGAAGTTTAATCAGCACGTGTTAAACTTTCTTTGAGTTTTTGAATTGTCTTAACTCATTGGTGATTGTGCATGTTCGATTGGATAATTTCATTATTTTCATTTGGCTTTCGACCCGATGCTTTGAAGACTGGAGGATGACCGATGTCCATTCCGGTCCGTTTTGTTGTACTCCCGACCCACGAGGCTTGGCGACGGGTGTTTGACCGATGTCCATTCCGGTCCATTTTTGTTGTGTTCCCGATCATGTCTCGAGTTTTATTTAATTGGTCTGTAATTATTCACCCGACGAGTTGCGGGTTTTATTTTCACTGTCCTTAGGGTAGTTTTACTTTACCTGCTCTCTCTTCACATCTTCGTTTGCTTTGGGTGATTTTGCATTCTTTATAATACATTGAAAAATCTAAAAAAATTTCATAAAAAGAAAACCAAAAAAAAAAATCGCACCTTTGAACCTCAAGTGAAAATTCATCAAAATTGCCAAGTTGAACATTTTCATGAAATTGGTACCGAAAGGGCATTAATTGAAAAATTAGCGTAATCAAGTCCCCGAACTCATTAATCTCTGGTTCGTAGGAATAAAGTATTTCTCCCGATGCTTTATTTAGGTGTCTAATCAACCTACCCAAAATGATTAGTGGCGACTCCAAGATAAATCCTTCTTTTGATGAAATTGAACCTAAGTCACGATTTGGTAGAACTCGGGAGAGTTCGAGCTATGCTAGTTAATTCAATTTAATTAACATGGTAATCCATTAACTTTAAAAATTGGGAAACCGATTTTTAGGTCGCGACAGCTTGTCGACTCCACTGGGGACTAACTTGAATTTTTTGAAATTTAAGGAGGACTTAGGCCAGAAAAATTTCATGAAAATTCACTTGGTTTGGCAATTGGTTGAATTTTAATCCTTAGGTGTTAAATGGTTTTCGCAGAATGGGAGTTATAAGGGGTGGAGTGTTTGACTAACTCTTTATTTTACAGGCTTGGTGTTGGGGTTATTTGTTTAATTTTGTACATTTTTGAAGCGGTGTTTGAATTTAACTACAGTGCATGATTAATTACTTTAGCACTACATCACACACGTCCCGTGACCGGACCTGGGTCACTAGTTTTAAGATGGTGTTGTGATCTGGTGTTAGCGTTCGGCGTGAGATCACGTCGAAAGTTAGCCCAGATTCAATCCCGAACCTCTTTTCAAAAATGAGTTTAAAAGTTAGGCCTCAGGCTTGGTAAGATTACCAAAGCAGTGGTTTTAATTTTTAGCTCGAGCAGCCGAAGTGGGAAGACCCGGCTAATCCTGATTATGTCGTAGGGGTCACGGCTAATCTTGATTATGTGCGCGAGATTGTCGCCTTGCCGTAAGTCTTTCGCTTCAATTTGTCAGCCTTTAGAGTAGATAGGCTAAGATTTAAACTCACGATTCATGTGCATGTCTATGTGACGTACATGATATTTTTCACGGTGAAAGTAAGGTTTCTAATTTCATCTTGTATTTATTTTTGGTCGGTCCATGCTAGGTGTCGGTCAAATTTTAAATTTAACATCAACGTCATTTTTCAAAAGAAAATAAAAATTAAATTGGTATCCCATTTCAAAAAAAAAAAATAATGCTGAAAAATCCCTTCTGGGAATTTTGTCGACCAGTAAAAAATTTTGTTACATTTTTCTACTTCAATAGAAATGAGATTTTCTTGACAAATTTATCCCTAAAAATTCATTTTGGTAAAAGGAAAATCCCTTCGGGAAATTTGCTAAATTTTAAAGAGGTTTTATCACATTTTCCAAGTTGTAAAAATTTGCAAGAAAATTCTTTTTGAGATATTCACCCATGTTTTTCTAAGATAATTTTCTCTAAAATTGAAAAGTAAAATTGGACTAATGTAGGAATCATGGGTCGACCCCTATTGGATCACATACTGATTATTTTCTTTACTTTTGCAGGAAACTACAGGTACCCGAGGTGGAAGTAAAATTGGGTTCACCAATATAATAGGAATAATCTTCAGGGATCAGAAAGGATGGAAATTATCGATGCCTTAACTGATGACCCTGGGGGCAAGCGAAGAAATCCATTCTCCCGGAGACAGAATTATGTCAACCAATGGGCACGTATGGGCTCTGTATGTAGATGGGGCGGAAAATGTATTCGGGTTAAACATGGGGGCATTTTTATTGTATTGGAGGGATTCCTGTATTCTTGTTGAAAAGACGCAGATTATCAGAATCCATGAAGCGTTCTTCCCAATATTACAGTCGACCGACACCAATAAGTGGACGCCGAAAGAGGCTAAGCACGATTGAAGTGGGGCACACAACAGGTGGCGGGTTCATTATTAGCACATTGATCGAGTGATTACGGCTGTATTGATTTACCTGACCAGTCATGGGCCTCACTATGACCAGTGGGGGCCGCCGCCGAATTCTTTTTCCGTGTCCTTAATATCATCATTAGGGAGAAGTGATGGGGTCTCGCTTTTGTTTGTTGGCTCGTTGTAATCATCACAGTCACCATCTGTCAAGATAAGATATGATTGAGGCTATTCTGCTGGTTGAGGCTGGGACATGTTCACTGTATATTTTTTCGGAGGCACGATTAATAGAGGCGGACTGGATCCAGCAGAGGTAGATGACCTTGTCTTGTGAAGATTGCTGTCGACAGTCCCTCTTCCAGAAGAGAAGATTGCACCGAACTATAACGGTTCATATGACGTAAAGAAAGTCCTCCCAGAAGGTGCTTTGATCCTAACCAAGTTGGATATTTGTATTGACTCTGATTTCATGAGGAAACGAAGAGATGGCGCGAAGATAAAAATATAGACATGCGAAACATTCCTTTTATTCCATACATCAACAGGTTTTACAATAGCTCACTGGGGAGGAAAGGTAAAGCCAAACTGGGCCCTGATAACCATTACGAAAGAGCTCAACTGACTCTCCAAACAGTTGATGCTCTGGGTTCACCGGGCGCTCTCGGGATTAAGCTCCGTGAGCCTAAAGAAAAGGCGATCGCACTTCTCCTTAGCGTGGGCCATACTGGCCTCATAATGCTCGACGGCAAACTCCAGGTCCGGAATCGCCGCCCTCTCGAAAGCAATGTCTGCCGTAATGTCATCAAGTCTCTTCTGCAGCCAACCGCATTTGCACCTCATCACAATATTACCTGACTCCTGTTCGGTGTAAGTTCGGACCAAGGCCAGACGGTTCACCAGCTTTCCCCTCTCACGAACCAGCCACGAAAGCTGATCGTTGGCAAACTTGAGGGCTTTCTTGTGATTTTCAGCTACAAATGTGACTGTTGCTAGACGCTCGTGCCGGTCTTGGTAACGAGCTTTCACGACGGCGGTCACAAGGACCGTCTCATAAGCGCGGTTATAGGCAGCCAGAAAATTGATGAAGAGGGTCGAGAAGTTCCGATACTCCTTCCCTAGTTGGGTACCCTCAACAGAAGCAACGTCCACGGCCCTGAATAAACCGAGGATTTCAGCCTCAACGGTAGAGTTTCGAGCTATATGAGCGTAACCTCTACCAAGAAGATTGTAGAGTCTCTCCCACCCAGCCAGGACTTCGGCGGAGAAGGTATGGTTAGGAGAATTGGCCATTTTTGAAAGTAGAATACAAGGGAGAGAGAGAGGTGAGGCAGATGAGCGGAATGTGAAAATGGTAATCTGCTTTGAAGTAAATATTGATTTTATAGTGAAAGTATCAACCAGTCAAGATTTCTCTTATCTACCATTCTCTATTAGGCACCACCCTCGTTAGCTCGAATTTCAGTTAGGCAGCGACCTCGAGCCAAGCAAAATCCGACATCTTTGCGGAAAAGCTGGATGAGACGCCACCACTTTGGAAAAGAAAGAATAAAAAAACGAGCTGAGTGGGAGACAAGGAAATTTTCGGCAGAAAGGGAGATACGACTCGTCCTTACCGGAGAGATCGCTCGCAAATCGACGGTGGAAACGACGACGGGAGCCCTACCACTATGAAAAGATGAGAAAAGACGAGCCAAGCAAGAGACACGCAGGAAAGATTGAGAAAGACAGAACTCTCGGGAGAGGCAATACAGATGCTAAGCCCACGCCAAATTTTAAAAGGGACATCCTCCCGATAATCTTCATCCATACTTTGAAGAGAGTTTTAAAGCATACACGATTCAGAGTGAGTGAGAATACAAGAGAAGATAGCAGATCTTGAGAAACCATTCGCCAAATCGGAGATGTCTCAACCCAATACTCTCGAGAGCTATCGTTGCCTGTTGAATATGGGAGAGGAAGAGTTCGAAGCCATGTTTGGGATCGAGCCCATGGAACCTGGCCCTTCCGCCAACGACGTCCAAGATCTCCGTAAAGATAAGGACAACAACGATAAGGATCAAAAGAAGCGTTACCGTCGCCATACTAAGGAGCAAGTACAAAGGCTTGAGGATTTCTTCAGAACATGCCCTATGCCAGACGGCAAACAGAAAATGGAACTGAGTCAAGAGCTAGGACTTGAATCTTCGCAAATCAAGTTCTGGTTTCAAAATAGGCGAACCCGAATGAAGACTCGTCATGAGCACAACGAGGCCGAGTTTTTAAGAGTTGAAAATGAAAACCTCCGAGCAGAAAACAAGATGTATAAAGAGGCTTTTGACTCCGCCACCTGCCCTAACTGCAACAGCCTCCTCCTCACCTTCGATGAAATGCATGATTTGAGGATCGAAAATGCACGTTTAAGAGGAGAGTTAGACCAGTTTATAACAGGATCGAGTTCTATTGGAAGAGGGTACAAAAGGACCAATGCTACTGGATCATCATCAATACCTCCTGAGGAAGAAGGGACAGATCACCACCAAGCGGACATTGACGATGATCTTTTCGCCATAATCAACTAGTTTGATATCGGTAAAGCATTGAAGCTGTGATGCACATGCTCAGCCAGTTACCACCAGACCTTTAACATGGTCGACGCGTACCTAGTCCGGAATGAAGCCAGCTGATTATAGAAAAGCCTGCAGATGGGGAAGAAAAATCAATCCTGAATGGATGAGATGTTGTCTTCTTTTATGAATGTCTAGAATTGGCGTGAAAGCAAGAAGTAATCATTTCTCTTTCCCCAATTAAATGCTCGAGTCTACCACCACACCAAACTCGTAGTGAATTAATAGCGAGTAAAAATTCGCGTAAACTCGAAGGGTAACGCCGTATCATTGCAATTTACCCCCAATTGCTCCACTGTTAAATTAGATCCCTGTATTTTCAGGAATTTGCAAATTGACCCAAGAACACAGCCATACTCGAATGCGAAGTCCTCTTATTGAATGAAACTGGGGGCAAATCAATTTGCGGATATTATCACTGAATGGACGGCTCCAAACGAAGAAAGACGCAAACGAAAGACCCAGGCAATCTCAAAGATGGGTAATTTTGTATCGTTCCAATTTATCCACAATCGTCTCAAATTCTGAATTACTTTCTTCTGTCTTAACAGGGGTTGTAAAATGCCTTGAAAAGAACCGGGACGTGGAATTGCCCAGTGCAACGTAGCAAGACCACACAATCTCAACGGTTAACTCTTAAAAGAAAGCCTCCATGGACGCCTACGGTCCCGTGGACCGGATGGCATGGGGAATGACAATGGTCCGAGACATCTCGAGTTCGATCCCCAGGGTTGGGGAATATTGTAAATGTTGTAAATAAATAACACAATTTTTTGCACATTTCTTTTTTGCAGAAAGAAACAAGAATACTCGACGAACGAGACCGAAGTCAATACTTTGCCACAACCTTGGTGAAGTGTCCAACGAAGGTCGAGAGAAACTCAACCCAGTAAAACTGGTAAAAGGATCGTACAAGGCATTCAAGACAGAGGGAAACGTTTACACTAACATGTCAAAGGAGACAACCCCCAGGGGTAATTCAAATTCTCCCATCCCTGAGAATTTTCTTCCATACTTGCACATTCTGCAAATACGCGTGATGCAAAAAAAAAAAATCTTCACATCTGCATTGTGTTTACACATTCCATGATTTATGCATGACTATTCTGCATGTTTAATTTGCCAAATCTGATACACACTTCCAGATGTCGCCCACTTGACGGACATACAATTCGGTCCAAATGAAGGGATTTCTTCAATTCAAGTCCACAAGAAGTACATACAAGGGTAAAGCAGTATCGTTCCAAATTTTTTTAAAATATGAAGAATATATACTGACGCATTTCCTTTCATTTTTGCAGAGGTCATCACTGTGCCGGATAGGTAAGTATCCCTTCCCCTTAAAACTCAATAAAATCCAAAGAAAAATCTTGGAATTCTCAAAGCAGGCGCCAAAGTTTCTGCAACTCATTCACATGGACAAAGACAACTCGTGATCCCCAGAGTCTTCTTGCATGCTTGCATGACTTGTTCATTAAGATTTTCACAAAAAATCTCATGAGTTATTTGATATCGATCGATCAAGGCAAATCTTTACTTCACCGACCCTTTGGCCATGCGACATCAGCTAAAGGAACACCGGGCAAATAGAAGAAGTCCTTGTTCACCAAATTCCCAAAATCAAACTCCCAGCTAGGGCATGTACGGGGGCAATTTTGGATTCTGCCAAAACCTGGCCTGATTGAGAACAAAGCAAACTGATACGAGCTCCAACTTGGAAGAAAGGGAAGTGTCCTATCTCTTTATCATATGTCTTTCAAAGTAACACCCAATTTTCTTCTTGCAGGTGCCAAGCTAGATGACATGCCTTTGATTGCTACTACTGAAGCAAGGCAAAACCAGAGCTTCCCAATATTCGTTCACTCCACCATTTTAAGACCCTATTCATGCACATTCTTTTTTATGCAGGGTCAATTGTGGGAACGAGTAATCAACCAGAGTTCAAATTCAAATCCCCAGCAGTGACTATGTTTGGGGCAATTCCCAATTTTGGCAAAAGCCATGATCGCCTGATGTGATCCATCCTAATGGAAATAAGGCAAACAAGGGCATTCGACCAACCATGTTGGTCTTCGCCATATCACAACTAGAGCGAACATATTCTGGGGCAAACATGAGAATGAGTTTGTCCTCGACTCAAACTCGTTTGATCCGCTCGCATGCCTTGGGGCAACTTAGATTCCCCTTCATCTGTTTTTGAGAAGCATGGCAATTCTGATTAATTGCCACATCTGTCTGGTTGAAAAAATGCTTGCACATTGTGTGGTTCATACATGATTGTTCTTCATGATTAATTTACCAACTTTGAATAAGGAACGTAAATTACATATGATGCATCGGATGGACAGAATGGGGCATGACAGGATGATGAAAGGCAAACCATTCCCATACACGTCCCGCAGTCTAATCCCTAGTGAGATGAGCGGTAGTTAGGATCCGCATTCCTCGAGGCGATGGGTTTTCTCGCAAAAGGTACGATAGCCGAAGTGACAGAGGCATCCAATTCTCTATCCAAACACTACAGGTGTCCATTGCAAACTTCTTTGAGCGGCGGTTTCATTTTCTCAACCCTGTCAAGAACCACCCCACATTGGGGCAAGACGAGGTAATTCTAGCAGCGGCATGAGGTAAATGGTTAGAAATTCTCTTGCTCAGACTAGCATCAATCTTCGGGTGTTTCTTTACATTGAACTCGAACTTTAATTCAAGTGCCTTAGGATGATGAAGAACATTCATTTCTCTATCCTATACACTACATCCATTGTACAGCCCAATTGAGCTTGTATATATTCATTTCTCAAGCCCCATTGGTGATTATTGCTCGTTCCAATTTGAAGATGACGTTATCACCAAGGAATAGAACTGAAGAGACCAGGGCAGTAAAGAATCCCTAAGTGAACTCATCTCGTATGTTAGATTTCTCATGTAGTGTCTAGCATCATTCCTTACAAAGAAAGGAAAAGGAAGAGAGGTGTCAAAAAATAGCTCTCTCTCAAGAAAGAAAATGGGAATCGGGATTAAGAAAAGCAAAGGTTAGTCCCACAGAATCCCGGACAGTAAAAAGCAAAATGCCTTTCAAAATCAAGGCCAATGCCCATTCAAATCCTTGTTCATTTGTTTTAAAAATCCCAAATGACAGACTTGTAAAGAAAAAGCCTCCAAGAGAGTCAAATGGAAATTGCAATCATCAGCGGAAGCTCCATCCTCAAGCAGTGATGGCACATTTTGAAATCAATTTCAGAAGGCCAAGACCGGTGATAAGACAGCAATGATCACTAGCATCAAGCTATTCTTATATATTTTCTGAGCCAAAGCGAGCCTTTCTCTCAGTCCCAAATCCTGACCTACGTTACAACCCTTCAAAGTCTCTTCTGATTAGGGCATATGAATTAACGAATAGTTGAATGATTTTAAGCATCGCTCGAAGAAGTTCGAGCAAGATTATTTCTCTCTCATTTTTGCAGGGTTCTTGACTTGTAAACCCGGAGCAGATGATGAAAATCTCTTTCAAAAAGCCTTGACTCCACAGGAGTCCCATTTGGTAAACCATTGACCTAGCCTATATTACGGTCCCAATCAAGACCTCCAGATCGGCTTGGTCGTACCAATTGCGAGATTACTTAGACCCTCGTTGAAAGCAATGATGGTAAGATTGAGTGATTTCTCTTGAATCCTACAGTTATGATGAATAGCTTTTCTCGAAGAGTAGGAGAAAACCCTTTCGGATTGAAGTCCCCCATTCAAAGTACATTCGAGGTATTCACAATGTAATAACCTCCTTGAACAGAATTGGTGATGCAAACTTGACAGAATAGTTTTGCATAAATCCACTAAGTGAATTTAAGCATACATGCCTATACATGTTACATCTAACATTGTCTATGCACATGCATTCCTGATATTCAAGCTACCTCATGAGGTCTTGAAATTCATCCAAGGATGATTGAATGAACAAGCCGTGTTGGCAAGTGCCCACCTGGCAAGCTTCCAAGCTCCCAGGTAAGTATATCTTCAACCTGAGCCTTCTGATGATTGTTAAGGCACTCAAATCTGTTGCGACACATACAGTCATTCAAATATTCGTCTTCTTCAGTGAAGCGTGATTTTTATGAAATACATGTCGCATTAGCATTGATTTGGTCTATGCGCATAATTTTACTTCAAGAGAATAAGCATGTATGATGCAGTCAGCCTGTCTACTCCTTGACCATTCGTTCAAAAGACCCAGGTAAGTTTTCTGAACCTAGTTTTGAATATCTTGTGTTTACACCGACATTGCTTGTGTAGCACACCCTCTCAATGTGGTCACCGCCCTGTGAGATTGGCGGCACATCTCCCTTTCAGATCATCAAATTCAGATCATCAAAGACCAGCTCTAATGATCTTGAAAGAAATCTACCTCTCAACTACCCAAAAAACCCAGGTAAGTTTTCTGAACCCTTTTCAAAATCGCAAGCTTTGAGTTTGCACCAATGAGAAAGCACACTCCTTAATTTCATCCAGTTTATAATCGACATGCTCTTGTGATCTGCATGAAACATTTGTTCGAACCATGATCGACATGCTCTCGTGGTCTCGACAAATTTTATCAAAATCATAATCGACATGCTCTTGTGATTTTGGTACCCTATCAAGTTCATGATCGACATGCTCTCATGTTCTTGATCTTATTCATCCAGTTCATAATCGACATGCTCTTGTGTCTGGATGCTTGTGCGAACCATGATCGACATGCTCTCGTGGTCTCGACAAATTTTATCAAAAACCATAATCGACATGCTCTTATGGTTTTGATACCCTTTCAGATCATCAAGGTCCAGCTCTAATGATCTTGAAAGAAACTATGTGACTCCACTCGAAGAGATGTAGTGGACGCATCCCCTTACAAATCTTGCGCTTTCTCGCATCAGGGGGAAACCTCTGGTAACGGATAGGCACCAGTACCTTAAGATTCTTGCATCCACAAAATGCCTGGAGCTTAAGGGAATCACCAGCATTATGAAGTGTCTAGTAAGACCGACATTTTATATGCGATCCATGTGTAGGTTTCTTTAATCCGTTTCCTCGGAGCAGAGAAATCTTAACACATGTTATTTACAGTCCTGCACATCATGCATCATTGCACTTGCATATAAAATGGGATTAAAACTCCCCCACAAAAAAAAATCATCATCATTCATTTGCATTGTCAAAATTTAGGTTCAATTTTGTCTTTGAGCGAAACCTCTACGAGTCTCCGCTCAAAGAGGGGCAGCTGTTGACACCTAAATTTTGACTTTTTAAAATTCATTCACTTAAGTACATAAAAAAATGAGAATTTGTTCTCACCAAAAATTAATTTTTTCATGCATTGCATATTTAATTTTTTGTCGGTCGTGCATTTTATTATGGCTAACGACGGAGGATTTGAGCTTAAAATGACAAACGATTGGATTGAGCGTGAGGGAGGTGTGCCGAAAGGCTTATGAAGTTTTGAACTTAAAAGAAATTTTTCCACAGGGACTGAATTGCAAATACATAAAACTTCAGGGGCTGAATTGCAAATACATAAAATTTTAGGGATAGTGGAGAAATTAGAAAGGAAGATGGAGAAGGGGAGATATAGAAGGGAAGATGGTAGAATTAGAAGGGAAGATGAAAAATTAGAATGGGAGATGGAAAGATTAGAATGGAAGATGGTGAATAAGAAGGGAAGATGGAGATAAAGAATGGAGGATGGTGGAATTAGAAGGGAAGATGGAGATAAAGAAGGGAAGATGATGGAATTAGAAGGGAAGATGAAGTTAGTGGAAAAATTAGAATGATAGATGAAGATAGAGAAAGGAAGATGGGGGAGTAGGCTATAAAAGGAGGAAGATTAGAGAGAAATGGGGAGGACTTTAGAGATTGAGGAAAAAAATTTGGAGAGATTTCAAGAGAAAAAATTTTGAGAGAGAAAAATTCGCCGCAGTGGAACAAGCCTTGGCGACGCGACGGATTCATCTCCAACGAGCTCTAGGTGCATCAGCATGTGCAATTATCTGGTAACTTAATTTTTCGTGTTTAGATGACGAAATCTCGAAAACAAATATACTGAACATTCGTAGATGACTTCGAGATCTTCGATTTGATATATTATGGCGTGAAAATGGACGTCGTTTGCTATGTCAAAAGGGTCCCGAAATGGAGAGCAGAAATCTGGAAATATGGTGATCAGAACCTGAGATGGAATTTTTCTGATCTGACCTTTCACGCTAAATGATTTTTCATGGGTTATTCTAGACTTCGTTTCATAAAGACCTCTTCACGACATTTGTTCATAAGATCTTAATGCATAACATATAAAAAATACAAAAATATTCGTGCACGTTTCATATTTTTAATGTATTTAATGAAATCATGCAATTCTGCTGGCGTCCTTGAGTCTGAGTGTTTTTCTGTGCGTGGTCATATTGATTCATAGTTATCTCATGTTTAGAGTCTTCTTTTGAAACCTCACAAAAAACGAAAGTTGTTCATTGGGGTCTTGTTTAGTAGACTGGAAAGTTTGGTGCATTAATTTTGAGATTTGAGTGTCCATTTGAGCTTAATCCTGAAGTATGTCTGTTCTGTGAAATTTGTTTGTTTGCTGCTGAGCTCTCATGAAAGACCATTTTCTACACGAAAATGAGTGTCTCTTCAGTAAGAATGTAAAACATGAAAGTTGTCAACGACACATTTTCCCATCCACATAAAAAAATCTCAGAAGTTTTGCATACATTTCATTATTTCTTTTGTATTTTATGGTTACTGCTTTCTCCCTAAGAATGTTCATGAACAGTATGATTTAATTCGTATTTTTTGTGTTAATGCATTGGAAAATGTAAAACATGGTCTCAATGAAGTTTAATCAGCACGTGTTAAACTTTCTTTGAGTTTTTGAATTGTCTTAACTCATTGGTGATTGTGCATGTTCGATTGGATAATTTCATTATTTTCATTTGGCTTTCGGCTCGATACTTTGAAGACTGGAGGATGACCGATGTCCATTCCGGTCCGTTTTGTTGTACTCCCGACCCACGAGACTTGGCGACGGGTGTTTGACCGATATCCATTCCGGTCCATTTTTGTTGTGTTCCCGATCATGTCTCGGGTTTTATTTAATTGGTCTGTAATTATTCACCCGACGAGTTGCGGGTTTTATTTTCACTGTCCTTAGGGTAGTTTTACTTTACCTGCTCTCTCTTCACATCTTCGTTTGCTTTGGGTGATTTTGCATTTTTTATAATACATTGAAAAATCTAAAAAAATTTCATAAAAAGAAAACCAAAAAAAAAAATTGCACCTTTGAACCTCAAGTGAAAATTCATCAAAATTGCCAAGTTGAACATTTTCATGAAATTGGTACCGAAAGGGCGTTAATTGAAAAATTAGCGTAATCAAGTCCCCGAACTCATTAATCTCTGGTTCGTAGGAATAAAGTATTTCTCCCGATGCTTTATTTAGGTGTCTAATCAACCTACCCAAAATGATTAGTGGCGACTACAAGATAAATCCTTCTTTTGATGAAATTGAACCTAAGTCACGATTTGGTAGAACTCGGGAGAGTTCGAGCTATGCTAGTTAATTCAATTTAATTAACATGGTAATCCATTAACTTTAAAAATTGGGAAACTGATTTTTAGGTCGCGACAGCAATACTTGCTTGGAGATTGGAGATTTAGAGAATCTGATCTTCTATTTTCGTTGGAAGGAGGACCCAGTTACTATACTCTTCTAGAGCCGAGTAACCTGATCTCTTGTGAAGATTGTGTTTTCTTGATTTTTCCAAGAAAATAAACTAGGTCAGACTCCGATATCTTTTTCTGAAACCTTGACTGGGCAGGTATATTGAGAAGGGCATTCACATACACTCCTTAGGGTAAGGAAAAGCAGACAGTTTTCAATACTGACGTTGTTTGCCTCTGCATTTGAGCTAATATGAACTCCGGAGTGTTCTTAGATGGGAGTGTCATGATCAGAGCTGAAGCTACAGTTTTGTCAGGTTGATGATCTTGACCAAGCATTAATAAACGGACATTAGAATGAAACAATGCTGTTTCTGAAATTTAACATTTGAAGGATTGTTCGTACAATACAACTGCACACGAATGGTTTGTCCTTCACTTCACCATTTTCCAAGTCTTAACGTTCTTCTACTTTCTGAGGATTTTGCTTTGGGTTTACAGTTCAGATGATCTAATTAATTAAAACACAAATGAGGTTTCCAATCCAAGAGTCATGACGGCAGCAACATAGACTTAAGCTCCTCGAAGAGTACTTATGATGTACTCGATTTCATCGGCTACTCCCTTCATGTTGGGGCGGTTGTGCCTCCGCTCGTCCAAGCATGATGACGCGAGATATCCCAGCGCCTTCATGGTCTCCAAGTCCAACTTCGTGGCACCCTCTTTGATCTCTGGATCGACTGCGTCCATCAGTCTTTCTTCTTTTAGAAATTTCTTGATATGTATTGCTAAGTTCACGTCTTCCTCGTCTCGATTGAAGTCGATGGCCTTCTTTGAAGTCAACAACTCCAGCAGAACAACCCCAAAGCTGTATACATCGCTTTTATCAGTGAGTTGAAAATTCAGGTAGTATTCGGGATCAAGATAACCGAGTGTTCCTTGAGCGCAGGTTGTGATGTGAGTTGCATCTGTCTTGGCTAGCCTCGATAAACCGAAATCGGACACTTTAGCATCGAGCTTTTCATCTAGTAGTATGTTACTAGATTTAATATCCCTATGGAAAATGGGCGGTACGGCTGAAGTATGAAGATATGCAAGTCCCTCGGCCGTTTGGTGGGCGATGATGAGCCGACGGTACCACGTGAGCGGAGCCCATTTGCATTTGTGCGCGCCGTGAAGATGGTCGAAAAGATTTCCGTAAGGTATGTATTCGTAAATTAGCAGAGGCAGCTCGAGATCCACACAGCAACCCAGCAGTCTCACCAGGCTACGGTGGTTCACCTGGCAAAGGATCCGGACTTCGTTCAGGATCTGGTCTATTCCCTTTGTGTTCCCGAGCTTGGCTCGCTTGACGGCAATTACGGTTCCGTTGTCAAACGTGCCCTTGAAGACCTCCCCAAACCCGCCAGCGCCCAGGAGGTTCTCTCTGGAGAAGTTGCTCGTGGCTCTTGTGATCTCCTTCCCCGTGAAGATCTTGGCCGATTTGCCGCTGCTGTTGGCGTTTAGGATGTCTTCGCGCATTTTGGTCAAACTGAGTTGCGCTTCCCTCCTGATGCGCTCGCGCTGCCGGCGGACTACAAAAAGAACTGCGAAACTGAACAGGACTGCTGCGGCGCTGAAGGTTGAACCTGCGAAAATTGGGGAAAGTTTCGGGTCAAATTGGCAAAATTCTTGATGAAATCAAATGGAAACTTTCCGGGTTGAAAATCGAAGTACGTACCTCCAATTAGTGGACTTTTGCTTTGCTTCTCGCAATGTTCTGGTCTTGGACACTTGATATCTACAAGAAAATAAAGAACTAAGCTTATGCCTAGCTCACCACAGAAGCTTATATTTGCTGCAGATGTAAATTTCTAATTTCCGAATCGAGCATCATGTTTTTTTGTTTTTTGTTTTTTTTTTCTATCTTTATGCGTAGATTTTAATATAACAACTTGCTTCCTACTTACTGTAACACGCGCCTGCGACCGGATCCCATCGAAACCCGGATTGGCAAAAGCACCGTCTTTGCACGGTGTTCGCAGGGTCCACCGAGCACATCGAATTGACTGAGTTCCGGCAATCCACCTGAGAGGTGCACAATGGCTCCCGAGGCAGCTCCCACTCCAACTCCAACCCGCGGAACGCCTCCCACTTGATGACGGGAAGCGAAGGGTCCAGACTCACGAAGCTCTGGTAAGCAGCACATCGGTCCTGGCGGACCCTGATCCTGTACTCATTCTGGGACCCCCCGGTCTTCAATGAGCAGCACAAGGGGAAGGCGCCGCACGAGGCAGCCGCAAGGGGATTGCCCCTGAGATACGCATGGCATATGCTCGTCGGGGTGCAATCCAGGGCCAACGATAACATTTCGGTCGAGCAATTCATCAACACCAGGGTGTTGCTGCTGGTTACGTTGAAGGGAAGGCTCGGGTCGAGGTAGATTCCCTGGCACCTGTAGTCGACCGACATGCAAGCGTGGTCGACCCAATCCGACGGCCTAATCACTATCCTCTGCGACTCTGGGGTGATGGATGTGATGACGTAAGACGACCCATTGAGCACGTCGAAGAACAGCGTCCCGAAGCTGCACCGGACTTTGTACGACTGGTCGCCACAGCTCGGTCCGGTGCTCAACGGGTAAGGGACGGTCATGTTGCCACAATTCGGGCAGGTCATTGCGCCCTCTATGCAGACGTCGCACGACAGAATCACCAGCCCCGCGGCAAATAGCGCAATCGGGAGAGCAAGTATGTTGCTCATGTTGGCCAAGATTTGAATGATCCGGACTGTTATTCTGGCTCAGGCCATCCGAGTACAACTGAGTGAGCGAGACACCAACTGTGCACATTATAATGCAGAAGCAAGCATCGTTCGGTGTAAACCTCGTACACAACGAAAGGCAAACTTTTAATCTTTTCAAGGCCTAGGGAATGCCGGGTAGTGACTCATCAGCGGACAAGAGAGATCATGCGACAACGAATCAGGCTAAGAGCATGTTAAGGTTTCCTAGAAACTAGACAATTTATTTTATTGATATCCTTGATTCTCGTCACGAAATGGAGATGTCCATGCATTGTTCCCAAGAAACTTTAGTTGATCTTCTCATGAAGTGTAACTTCGGTTATGTTTTTTGGCCCTTTGTACAGGTCACTCCTGGAGATCTCGCTGGGCCCACAGAACTTGAGGCTCCTAAATTTCCTGTTTTAACCCGAAGGAGAAGTTATGGTATGTGTCTCATGTGCCAAGATTGAGGCTTTTCAAGGGAAAGAGAGGATTACTGAGCAAACGAATTTAAGATTCGATGCACAAATCATAACGAAGTAAATAATGAAAGCAAGAAAAATAAATCGAAATACATGATTTATGTTGATTCATCTTTAAACACGGATTGCATCAAGTAAATGTTTCGACCTTTTGTTTGGTTGAAAAACTATTTTTATTTAATGAAGAAGTGCTTAAACATGACAACCCATCGAAGGTGCATCAAAAAAGAGTAAATTTTAAAGTATCTAAAGGAGGGTTAGCCACCCAATTTAAAGAAAGGACATTCTGTCTCTGGGCTTTAGCCACCCCGTCAAAGGCTTGGTTGGCATTTCTCCTCACATGGGGCTATGGTGGGGAAAAAGTACACCGCAAGTGCCAAAACTTACGTACGACGTGCACTTTAATGTCAAAACTTTCAAAATGTTCACTTTAGTTCTAAGTTTTTTGAAAATCGTTCACTTTAGTGTCAAGTTCTATCTGAAGCATACAGGCTCACTGGAAAGTCCACATGGAGGATGACGTGGCTCACCGGAGGTTGATTTAACAATTTAAAGAGTAAACGATGTCGTTGAAGTTGAATTCACCCAAACATAAACCCTAAATCTCCAAATTGAATCCTAAATTACAAACCCTAAATTCCCAATTCAACTCTAAATTACAAACCCTAACCCACGGCAATGATGGAGGAACGGCTGCGAGCGAGAGACGGCGGCGAGCGAGGGAGGGCAATGAGCGAGGGAGGGCGGTAAGCGAGGGAGGGACGGCTGCGAGTGAGGGATTGCAGCGAGCAAGGGAGGCGGCGAGCAAGGGATGGCGACGAGCGAGCAACGGCGACAAGCGAGCGATGGCGACGAGCAAGCGACGGCGGGTAGGGAAAGATGGCTGCAAGCGAGAGACGGCTGTGAGCGAGTAATGGCGGTGAGCAAGGGACAGAAGCGACTCCATGAGAGGACTTTGGTTTCCACGACCAACTGTAGACCAAGACAATGTCGTTTTTCATTTTCACCCTTGCACAAGCCACGTTGGATGTCCACCATTGCAACTGCTTCTAAAAATTTGCCACATAAGATAATAAAGCAAATTGAAAAATTCACGTAATTCATTTGACTGGATTTTGGTTGGATTGGCACTAAAGTGCACGATTTTTTCCGAACTTGGCACTAAAGTGAACGTTTTGAAAGTTTTTGCATCAAAGTGCACGCCGTACACAAGTTATGGCACTTGTGGTGTACTTTTTCCGCTATGGTGGTGTTAGGAAGACGGCCCAGTCAGTCTTGGGCATCCAAGATAAGCGCAGTGGCTTCCCACAAAGGCAGATTTGTGCTCTTGATGGCGTTGGCTATCTCCAAGCTATCTAACTCAAACAGAAGGACTTCACATTTTTTTTTCTCTTACATGTGCTTCAGTCCTTGGAGAAGAGCTAGATTGAGGCCAAGATGTTTTTACTTTAATTAGCACATCCTATGTCTCTATTACATGGCTCAACTAGAAGCCAAAAAAGTATATGTAACAGTAGCTATTCATAAGTCTAAATTCAAATTACTAATAAAATATGAGTTCAAACTATAAAACCCATTTGGTTAGAGAACAGTGGGTAGTTCCCCCAAATCCCCATATGCTTTCCTGTCGATAAATAGTGTAAACCACACCTCAATAATGTTTTAGACCTCGAGGAGTAAATTTTTCTTTGGTAGTGTAGGGCCATTGAGGATGGTGGATCGTCCATTCAGCATAGCCCTTGTTTTGCTATCTCGACAAATTTTAAACATCGACTTAAATAATTCATAGCATAAGTCTATAAATTCTGAAATTCATCGTGATCAAATGATCGGCTTAGTATTGAAAAGAGTCATCTAGAGAAGTTGTTCTACCATCCTTCTTACTCCATCTCTGGATCACCTTATCCTCCTCCGTGAGACGGAGGACTGGGTGAGTTCAGTGCTACACAATGTTAAGTTCAGTGCCTACGGATGATGTATGCGAGCCAAGGTAAGGTCGAGCGATTAATGTATGAAGTAACATTAGTAAAAGCAAATTTATGGTGAGTTTTCTGTGTTCTTTCTTGTATGCCATGAATGTTTGGCTTTCGACGTTGCGTCATCCCGCTGAATCACCGCGCTCAGGAGCTGTAGACTGTTTTTCGAAGAGCTTTCATATTCTTCGGTCGTTGATAAACAGTTTGTTGGACAATACTCGTCACAAATACCACAGAAAATAAAAATTGTTATATCAATCTTGTAATAAAGCAATCGTTTCTTCCGTGTGCCAGTCAAGCCTTTCGGTTAAAGGGGTTTTCTAAAATGCAAGTAGTGTTTGGTAAGTATATTTTGAAAATATTGAAATACAACTTTGGCTAAAATTGTGTTGGAAAAATCACACTTTGCAAAGCCTTTTTACTTTTATTTGAAAAAAACCCTCAAAATCGGCTAAGAATTGGTAGCCGGCGAGACTTTGACGAGGTCACATCTATTGCTGCTGGCGTTGCCTGGGTTAGCGCAACCTAGACCTCGCCTGTGGTTGTAAGGCTAGCGATAGCTTGCCGACCGCTCACTAAGGGTAGAGGCCTTTGCAGGAATGATTAGGGTTTTCAAGGAAATTTCCGTAATTATGAAAGTATATCGAATGTAAAATTGGAAGAAAAAAAATTCTATTTGGATTCCTATTACGATCTAAAAATTATAAAGATTCTTAGGTTAATGGATTATTAAGTTAATTATTCAACTAACTTAATACAAACTCTTCCAAATCCTATCAAATCGCAACTTTGGTTCAAGTTATTTAATGTTCAAATGATTTTAAATTCGGAGTTGCACTAATCATTTTTTGGTAGATCGATTAGGAATCTTAATAAAGTATGGAGAGAATACTTTATTTCTTTGAACTAGAGATTTTAAGTTCAGAGACTTGATTACATTACTTAGAAATTAATGGCCTTTCGGTACCTCAATTTTCATGAAAAGTGCTAAGTTTGGCAACTCAAATTGAATTGATTTCACTTAGGGTTCAAACGATGGAGTTATTTTTGGATTTTCTCTTATTTAAATGAATTCATGGATGACACGAACGAATGGCATGAAAGCTACCCTAAATGACGAGGTTAATATGCTGATGCGAAAACGCAATGCAAGACATGCAAAAATATGCAAAACTACCCTATATGCTAAGTTTAATTAACCAATTAAAACATGCAAATGACATGATACCAATGCAACTAGAATGTAACAGGCGAAACCATTTATTCTAACTATATGACATGACGTGAATGATAATGTGTTTATTAAACAACATGGCCAATGACATTTGAAATGACATGACATGCAAATTATGGCTAAACATGCAAGACAACTTATGAATGCAAAACACAAATGAATGACATGGCATGATGCCAGGCAATTATAACATGGCAAAAAATGCATGCAAAAACAATATTAACGCAAAAAATGATGGATTATGACGTGCAAAAATTATATGACAATTTAAAATATGCATTCTAACCTATAAGATAATGCAACATGGGATATGCGAAAAAATAATATGCAAATATACGAACATGTGAAAGGTGCAAAACAAATATGGACATGCAAACATGAGATGCCAACATGGCATATGAACACGAGATACGCAATAATATGCAATGCTAGCATGAGATACGAATTTTTTGTGTTTTCCATGAATTTTCGGAAATTAAGATGATTACTATTGATGCAAATTTCTTGATTTTCTTCCAAATAATCCATTATATAAGGCTTCTAGGAAAACCTATCTTCCTAAAATTTTAATTAGATAAGGCTTCTAGAAAACTGTATTTTACTAAGTTTTTTAGGAGTTTTGAATTATATGGAAACCAATCAAGATAAGGATCCAACCAAATATCACTAGAATTTCCAATATTGAAAAGCAATCAACAAGACAACCCATGAATATCCACTTTTTATTTTTTTGAAAATTGCATTCCTAATTTGAGTTGGCTTGTAAAATTAGCGTATTGAGTCTAGATGATCATAGATTGCATCGGCTAACCTCTCATATTTTGCTAAACCGAAGAATTGTACCCAAGTAATCACTGGTAGGATTGTCCAATTTAACAAATATGTTGCTTTTTTAGGAAAAATACTCCTAAATCGAATTATGGTTTTTATTCCAAAAAGATGTGTCTGAAGTGACAATCAATTCAAGCAATAATTTTTGGTTTTCAATGAAAATTGGAATATTTGATTCTTCTTGCAAAATCACTTTCCTTTTTTAGAAAAACTTGAGAAACAATGCTTGTTTATCGAGAGTCGAACGTGTGACGACACGAAGTCTTGGAATTCGAATAATAAAATTCAAATTTTTGTGAAAAAATGATCCTTTTTCAAATGCGAATAATTAAATTGTTGGAGCACCAGTCGAAAGATTTAATGAAAATTTTTCATTTGCGTAGAACTCAATCTTGTCCGAATCCTTGTCGCGTAAATTTGAAAATTTTTCTCATTTCTTGTGTAAAATTTTCGCTATGTCTTAAATTTTCTAATTACACTTTTGCCCTAAAACACCAACCCCCAGCCACCCCCCCCTTTCCGTTGTGTGTCTTCCCAAGGCCATCAAATCTACCCCCCACCACTTTTCACCCATCCATCTTGTCTTTTCTTTTGACTTTTTCTTCCCCCCCTTTCTCTCTCTCTCTTGCCCCTGCTGTTCATGCAAGAAAACCCCCTGCTGCCCGACTTTCTTCTCCTTCTTCTACTGGTTTTTTATTTTATTTTTTTTCTGCTGCTGGACTTCATCTCGGCGCCAGCCCAGCTCCTTCGCTCGTCCAGCCACCGTCTGTCCTCTGCTTGCCGTTGCCCAATCACATCGTCGTTGTAGTTGCCTCTCACTGCCGATGCCACCCCCAGCCGTCGTTGTCGCCTTTGCCTCAATTGAGCCAGTCCAGTCGAGCTTAGGCTCGACTAACGCCTCCCACCGTCCAGCTGGATGCGTTGTCATCGCTCCTCTAGCTCGCACCAACCGCCACCTTCGCACCCAGCTGTCGTCACCATCGTCTAGCCTATGCCCGCGGTCCAGCTCCCCGCTCGAGCTCGCCGTCCATTTGTCTGGCCTGCACCATCACCTTAGCTCATCGCTCTTCCTCTAACTCGCGCCATCGCTACCTTCTTTCCCTCCAGCAGTTCGCTGTCCATCGTTGTCGCTCCTCCAGCCTTTGCCCGTCAGCTCGCCTGGCTGCTGACCACCATTGCTCCCTCTTCTTCGTTCTTCTTCTCCCTCTGCTACTGCCTCCTCCTCTAGCTCGCCGTCACCACCAGCTCGCCGTCGTCGTCGCCATCCCTACTGCCGTCTGGCCACTGCATCGTCATCTCGGCCGTCGTCGCCTTAGCTCGCTGCTGCTCCGTTGCCATCACCGTCCTCCCCTCCAGCTTGTTAACATCACACCGCCATTTCTCTCCTCTCTCCGCCGCTGCCGCTCACTGACCATCGCCCCCGCTCGTCGGCCACCACCGGCCAGACCAATCCACGTTCGCATGTCATTGCTGACGCGTAATGAGATAGCTTCTAATTCTCGGCTAAGATGTTAATTACATTCGAGACTTAATTAATTAATTAATTAGACATTCAAGTAGTCGAATTGTGATCGGATTAGTTAGAAACTGGGTTTAGGTTGAATGGCCATAATTAAATAAGTTAGATTGAGTGGTGAAGTGGTCTATGGCTAGCTAAAAATTAGATTGATGGATTAATTGAAATTTGTGATCGTGAGCGAGTAATTGGCTAGAGACAAGCGATTGGCGAATTATTTGACTAATTGATTGGTAGTCAAAGTAGTTATTGGTAGTCAGTTCAATAGTTGAACTTGATATGTTATTGTCGTTACCAATTGCTTGAGGTTGAGATCGATGTCTGACTACCAAATAATCAAAGTGATTTATATTTGACTAAATAAGAAATTCGCTATTCATGTTCTGTTATAAAATGTGAGTTGGCTAGCCATATAATTCGTGGGGGTGATTACATAATGGATTTTAAATCCGTACTAGTCGTATGATTGGTGCCAGTCGTACGGTATTTTAATGGTAGTTCTGTGTCGTACCAACCATACGAATTTTATGGACTATTAAAAGACACTACTAATCATAGTGCTTAGCCACACTAGTCATATGTATTAAACCCTATGACCACCACTAATTGAATTGCAAGAGAACACTTGAGATTTATTGGTATTTGTGAAAATTAGGGTTTTTATGAGATATTGTTATTTAGGACGCCTGAGTGAATCACTGTCTTAATCGAGCTTAGGTGCCAACTCATAGATTTATTTCTCACCTCGTTGTGGTTACTTTTTTTCTATTTTTTTTTCAGATCAAAACTAGTGTAGAAGCCCGTTCGGTTCGGAATTCCTAGCAATCCGTCATTCTACGTTGTATCTTATCTGGTTCTAGGCATGAACCGGGCCTAGGAGCAGCACGTCACTACAATCTAGGTCGATGAGGGATTTGACTATCTAGTAGCTCATATCTTCAAGGCTCGATTCATGCTTGTCGATGATGCTCTCTATGGCCCGCTTCCTAGATTTGAGGGGCCACTCGACTTGACCCCTTTCATCCCGTCTAGGATTTGATGGATCTTGACATACCTGACAAGGAGATAATGGATCCCAAGTCTAACATTGAGGTTGATCCTCCCGTAGAGTCTGACATGTCCATCGAGACCAACCCCTTTGAGGCCTCTGATGATGTCTCCATGTCTCCCTAGTAATAGGAGCATGGTAGTCCCTTTTTAATTTTTGGTGATGATGGATGATGGTGAAGTAGCTCCTCTTTTAAGAGTAGATGAGTAGCTAATCTTTTCCGATTCACCTATCTTTTTGCTGGTCTTAGGGAGTTGCCTCGAAGAATGTGATTGTATTTATGATATATCGTTGTGTAGGGTTAGTGATCCTCTACTTTTGTCATTATATTAAAATATCTAGTTAACGAATGAATATGAAATTTCCTACTTTACTATCCCCATTGAGTTTTATGTATGGGATTTTTAATATTTTCGCTTGCGTAAAATTTTTATTTCGTCGTTAGCGCACCTAGGACGCTAATCTTTCCGACTTGAGGCGTTTTGGTAGAGACGGCATGTGCTCAAGGCTTGGGGCATGTCAGAATGTCTCGAATAATGCATAGCCATGTCAAAGCACACTCAAACTTTGATTGGGGCACGACACCGAAGTGACTAGCGGCATACGAGGTCTGACTGAGCCGAAACACGATGGAGGCACTATTTGAAGGCATTCGATCCTTGATTGACAAATAAAGTATATATATATATACACGCGCGCGCGTGTGAGTCACGTCTTTTGGACTTGGCTTGCAAAAGCATGTAAATTTGGGAAGGGGAATGGACATATGCACAATCCCACTTGACGCTAATCTTTCCGACTTGAGGCGTTTTGGTAGAGACGACACGTGCTCAAGGCTTGGGGCATGTCAGAATGTCTCGAATAATGCATAGCCATGTCAAAGCACACTCAAACTTTGATTGGGGCACGACACCGAAGTGACTAGCGGCATACGAGGTCTGACTGAGCCGAAACACGATGGAGGCACTATTTGAAGGCATTCGATCCTTGATTGACAAATAAAGTATATATATATATACGCGCGCGTGTGAGTCACGTCTTTTGGACTTGGCTTGCAAAAGCATGTAAATTTGGGAAGGGGAATGGACATATGCACAATCCTAATCAAGCAATCACATATTTACAATCAAAGGGGACAAGGAATTACCTTTTACGGGGCAAAACTCTGCACTTGAATAACCAGTGAAACTTGCCAAAATAGCACTTTTTTTTTTTTAAACTCGATTTGGAGCAAAAGTCGTCCCCGAACTGCAGCATTTCTAACACAAAATAGCAGCTATGTTAGACCTCAAATAGTGACTGAAAATAGGGCTGATCAACCACAAAACAGTGGCCGATCAGCAGGCTGCAGTGGACAGACCAGGCGAGCGATGGGCAGGGAGCTACTCGTCGGTAGAGTTGGTATCGACGTCGGTGGCTGTTTGACAGCGGTGCTAGTATCGCCGCTGTGGTTGATATGGACTCTGGTGGGGCTAAGCTGGGGGCAGAGAAGCAAGTGGAGTTGGGTGGTGCGGTGGCATGGTGAGGACAGGCGGCCTGCGGTCGGGTTGCGTGCAACTGAATGTCGTGCAAAGAGGGGGCCGGTTGGAGGAACGCCTCGACCATGAGCGAGACTCTCGAACTCTTTGAATACTCCAACCTTGCTCTGAGTTTTCTGAATGAGAAATCCCCCCTCTTAATCCTAGGCATAAGGTTACTTATATAGGCATCAGGTTTCCTAGTCAAGGTAAATTTTCTAATTTGAAAAATTCAGAATTTGACAAGCATTGAGGAGTCCAATTCCCTTGAAATACCTTGAGATTTTTGGCCATTAAGAGTGCATATGGGGCTAGCTGAATTTTCGCCTCCCTACGGGCCATCTCATGCAATTTTGGACTCAAATTGGGCTTTAATTGATTAAATGAATAATTAATTAAAAGCCTTTAATATTTAAATGAGCATATACGGGCTGAATTAAATCTGAAAATAGATCCAATGCCTCCTCAAATTTTTGGTACATACATCCCATGCCTTAGCCGAATTTTCTATACCATGCTTCGTTCAACTACTTGTCAATTTAAGCTCAATTCCTTTCTGTTAGTAAAAAATTATTTTTGGAAGAATTAAGTTAGTTTAAATTTTTTTTATACAGAAGTTAAATGACTAAAAAAGATAGTCAAAATCTAAGTGTCAATAGCTGCCCCTGTTTGAGTGAAACTTGCAGATGTTTCACTCAAAGACAAAAATTAAACTCTAAATTTTGACCATTCAAATAAATAATGATTTTTTTGGTGGAATTTTGAATCCCAATTTTCTATGCAAATGTGATGATGCATGATATGTAAAATGCAAACAATAAGGAATGTATATTAAGACCTCACACTTCCAGTGGAGTGGTAAAAGAGCCTTATATACGAATTGCATATGAAAGTGCTCAAGTTAGGAAATGGAATGGCATTTCCCAAAGCTATCCAAAAAAATTGCCAAATGCCATTTGCATTAAACTGAGAGACTTTGGGGCCCCAAAGCCCCATGCAAATGCACTAAACGGGGCCATACAAGAACACATATTTCACAAGCAATGTATTTATCAAATTTAAAATGGATTCGGCAATAAAAACATTTTTCATAAGTATATTGAATAGTTACAGGTAAATAATTTGACTCCACCAAAGTGCCAATGTAACCCCGCTCAATGTCGTGTGGCTGGGAGTTCATGTTCTGGACCTCTAACCAGATGCAGAGAAATCACTTGGGAGTAAGCCTGTATCCAGCTGAGCTATACACCTTCATGGTGAGTTTAATGTGTGATTAAATGTGTTAGGATGAAGGAAAGATGAGTACTGCAACCACACATCTCCGATTTCATTATGGCTCTAAGAATCCGTTTGTTTCGCGAAAAATTAATGATTTGAAAAAAAATTCCTGAAAATGCTTGTTTGTTTCACTTGAAATAATTATCTAGTGATAAATATTTTCATTATCAACAATAATTTTTGGCTATATTTTTCAATTTTATTGATGATATTATTTTTTTGTTCATTCCTTTTTTTAAGCGATGCACGCGATCACTTTTAGAAAAATGTGTCTTAAATTATTTATGTTTCACGAAATCAACAGACCTTAAGTGATAGAGGATTATCTACAAATGCCGGGGAGCCTCGAGTTACTGCCTATCCTAGTTAGGCAAGGAAGGAATAGTTAGTGAAATGTGTTTTGTTCCAAGAAGCCTCTAACGGATAAACAGAAGCAGAAAAAACACAGAAAGCACAAACATTGTATTCTCATGATTCGTACAAAACAAAAAAGGCGCCTTTCTTTTTTTTTTTTTAATCTTGTCGGTGACGTTCTAAAAGTGTTGGTAAGTGTACAAAAACTGTTGGTGAAAAGAATGAGCGACTTTTCTGTTATGAGATTACCGGGTTTTCGGATAGTTTTGCAAATTTGCAACTTTTGTACCTCTCAAACATTGAGAAAATCAATAAAAAAAATCTTAAACATATTGTAATTATGTCAATTCAACCCTAAATCTTTTGTGTTGGTACCAATTTAGTCCATCTGGTCAACTTTAACAAGAAATTTCTAACGTGACACAACCCGCGTTGACATAGATGACTATTAATATTAATTCAAGAATCTTTTGATTTTTTTTCTTTTTTCTTTTCTTTCCTTTACTTAATTTTTCTCCAAACTTAAGGCAAGTGAGGGTCAGAACACCCTCGCTCAAGACCCAATAAGAGCCGTGACGCCCTTATGTGGCCAAATTGTGTGAGGACATCGTGGCTTTGGCCTGATCGGGGCTAGGGCTGAGCTTGGGGTTAGCAAAGGCCATGACGCTCCCACCCAGACATTCTCACTAGATTTGGCTAAGCGAGGGTGTCTCAGCCCTAAGTCTAGAGAGAAAAAAAAAATAAAGAAAAGAAAAGAAAATAGCAAATAAAAGAAAAAGAAAAAGAATCAAAAATTACTAGAATATGTTTATGTCGGTGATGACAGTGTCACGTAGGACAATTGGGGTTCACATTAGCAATTACCGGTCAAAATTAGTCAGATGTATTGAATTGGCATAAATGCAAAGGATTTGTGACTAAATTGGCCCAAAAAATATTTAGGACTTTTTTGAAATATCTTTCCTAATTTATCTATGCTTAAAACAAACACTGATTTCCTCATTTACATACCGATTTACTTGATATCTTAAAAATTTATCAAAATATCTACTTTTGAACTATACAATGAAGCCATTTGTCTCTCTTTTAAGTATGTCACCACTCTTAATTTTCCACAAATGGATTTAGCTCTCATGCTCTTGATGATATCATACCTTACATCATCTATCATATGATGCATTTAATGATCTTTGCTCACACTTGACCGATGGAGAAGCTTTCTCTCTCACCTTCATCAAAATATCCCCTCTTGTAGTAAATGAAATTGAGTCACATGTACTTTACCTATTAATATAGGGGCCACATGAATAATTACATTGGAACATGTACCCCATGCAATCATTATTTTAACTATAAGGAAATTAATGCCTTAACTATGGTTGAACATTTCTTTGATTTTCATACTTGTGGGGGAAGAAACTCTCTTTAAAAGGTGGAGAGATCCCCAGTTTATTTACCACTTTCCTTCTTCAATCCTTCATTTTCAGTTCTGAGAGGAAAAGTGAAGGCCCCAAGCTTGTGTTATCTAAGTTTCTGTCTCAATCATTCGATTTCAGACGACGTATAGCTTGATTTCCACAACTTTCCACAAATGGGTTTGATCGTTTCAATCAAAGCACTTGTTTTGATTTGTGATTCTGTTATTTTGTTGAAGGAACCAAAAGCTTTGATTTGTACTCAAGTCATTTTTAAGGTAAGTGAAAATTCTAAGCGCTAAGTTAGAATGATATACTTAGTTCTCTTGACTTGTCTATTGTTTGCTAATTTTAGTGAATTTGGTGGTAAGCATGAGGGAGACTAATGATTGGTAAGTGAAGTTAGTGTACTGAGATATTGTGTTTTGATTTGTATTTCTTTGTAAAAATTGATGTTTGATTGTTCCGCTATGAGTGTTGGTACTATGTTGAATGAAAAAAAATGAAAAAGGGGTAAAAAAATTATTTGTATTGTTGATATGGGGGCTAAAGAATAAAGCATGTCGAAGTGTGGAAGTTACCGATGCTCATTTTGAAAAGTTAACGATTTAAAATAAATTAATTACTGATTCAGTGGACTTGCCGATTTAGTAGGTGTCAACGATTGCTGAATGTGTTGCCAATCATGGAGTTTCTTAAAACAATAATAATAAAATAAAAAATTTTATATATAATACCGATTGTTTTGATGTTGAATATTGGCCTAGAATAGTTTGGTTGTTAACTGTTTGAATTATGATTTCTCATATTCCTTTCATAATACTAATTTATCTTACATAAGGAAGGAAGGGAAGTAAATGTATTTTTATATGTATAAATGATGCATGAAAAAGTTAGTGTTTGTATTTTGGTGACATTTTAAGCGAAAATTATGAGGTGTGCCTAATCTTGAGTTTGTGCATATTCATGAGTTTGTGCATATTCATGTGCATCATTTTTGTATGATAATATTATAAAAGTATTATGTCGCCTACATAATGGTGGCGACGATCCCTAGTGTGTCTAGATGCTCGATGTATTGGGATGCCGCGGGGAGTGTTTTGCAATGCCTCGGAAGTTTCGAGATGCCCCATTTGTCAAGATACTCCATGAGCATTTTTGGGAAAAAGATAGAGTAATAATAAGATGACTGCTCACGTAAATACATTTATTTTATGTGAATCAGCTACTAGGTGATACTATTGCATTATGAAATAAAATGCCATGCGCTTGCATCATATGCATGATATTATGCGATATTGTTATTAGTTTATAATAACAAGTTATGATGACTCGTGTGCTTATGTATGGTTTTTAATGCTTGTTCTTGTGAATACCATGTTAAGTGGTAAGAGAATTACCTACCTTAGACTTAAAGATTTCATTTACTAGGCCTCAGCTCTTCCCTTTATTTTTTAGATATGTAGGATGGCCCTTCCACCGTCATCGCCATTTGGAGTTCCGATGCATGTTAATTATGTGTATGAAGATGTAGTGTTGCCTAATTTAATTTTTATGTATACCATGTGAACTACTATGGTATGCATAATTATAGGACTTGCCGAGTGATTCCTCATTGGTATGTAGCCTAGTACGTGATCTTTGCTTGGACCGCTTAGAGGCTTTGATGGTCATCCTAGTTATGTCACCGATGAGCCATCGATGCGTGATGTTATTGACCTTTAGCAATTAGTTGATGTTTGTACATGCTTGTTTTTTAGGAGTGATGAAGTGAAGTGGTGGTGATAGGTGACCCTAGCCCTTTTCCAAGTCTATGTAGTTTTGTATGTTGTATGGCATTTGCCTACTAATATTTGCAATATAAAAACTATTATGTAGTTTTGGTAATCTAGTGATACAATGAAAAAGATGCATATGTATTTATTAAATTCACGCAATGTGTGCCAGAGATGTTGTGGAAAATTTTATTACACTTTCGCATACTATTAACTAATAAATTAAAGATTTAATTGGAAATGACATTTTTAGCGCGTGGCATTCTGAGCTAGGTAGCACGAACACGGACACGACACGCGACACGCGACACGACACGACACGCCGACACGTCATTTTTAAAAAATAGAAAATTTCGACACGTTGGGACACGTTAGATAATAAATTTATATTTTATATATATACATTATAAATTATCATTTTTGTGATTATTTCAAGCAAATTAATTTGATTCAAATTTACAAATAAATAAATAACTAAAAAATCATAGAATTAGTCCCATATAAATGGTGAGAGACAGAGACAAAAGCAAAATGACTTGATTCATGAGTCCCACATTGATTGTGAGGGAGAGTGACAAATATAAAGTCTCTTTAAAAAGCTAAGGATGAGACTTGGAGGCTTATAAGTTAAAGAAAAGAGTCCCACATTGATTGCCTAGTGAAGATAACAAGTAAGATGTCTCTTTAAGATGAAGTCTCTACATTGAGGCTTACAAGTATCTCATCTTGGCTTTTTGGCTAAGATGAAATCTCTACTTTTCTTAGTAATTTGGCTAAGATTAAGTATGTAATTATATTATTAATTTTTTTTTAAAAAAAAGCTTTTTAAGATGCCCGACACGCGTGTCCTTTGCGTGTCGGGCACACGCCGACACGTGTCCGACACGGACACGCCCCCTTTGAGGCATGTCCGTGCTTCTTAGATTCTGAGATGTCACATGAATGCTCATGATTAGCCTTCAAGTTCTATAATGGAGTATGATAATCACATTCCTATCTTAGTTTATCTTATAAATAATGATCATATGCCTCTTTTATCCTCCCCTAGCTAAAGATCCATGCGACGATGGAATTTTAAGTTCCAAAGCCTTTTCATTTGGGGTCCTATTCTTGGAACAAGTAAATGATCCAGGGCACTCATTCCCAAAGTCATCTACTTTGTCTTTTTCTTAGGTTATTTTTTTGGCCCAATTATTTTTATTGTTTTTTTTTAACAGATGCAGTTTCCTCAATGGTAACTTAAGTACACTAATACTACGATGAAGCTACCAATCTTATTGGAGAAAGTAACGATCTCGCATGCCGTCAAGCATTGTGGAGAGAAGAGCCACAAGTTGAATCTTTTAGAAGTAGGAACTAGAGAGCTCCCATAGATTTCTAAAGGAAAATACTCCGTTCGAGGTTGAAGATCTTAGTCAGCATGTGAAGGAACGATATCCGTATACTCAACCTATTGATCAGAGATTCTGGCCGGAAGAAAGTTCTTTCAACTGGGAGTCCATAAAAATTCAATTATTTTCAAAAAACGTATACAATCAAATCCTTTCGGTAATCATCTTTCCAATATCTCTGATGTAGTAGCCTTTGAGAGTATTCACATACAAATTTTTTTAACTTTTTAACAGAAAAAATTGTGATATATTTATGATTTCGAAAACCAACTACAATATTTTTATTGCAAATTGAATAAAAGTTTCCTGCAATTCTTTCCTCTGGCAGACTGTCGATCACCGTGGAGAAAAGAGCCACGACTTAAAAAGTCCTGGAAGTTAGGTGGCTTATTTATGGAAGAAATAAAATATGTAACATTTTTGAGGTAATCAAGTTCTAAACTTTTAATTTAGTGCATTCATTTTTGAAATCTTTTTGAAAAGTTACAATCAAATCTTCTCAGTCGCCACTAGTTCTCTCATTTCACATAGGCAAATTCTAGCAAAAGTACTTGAACGTATTTTCCAAAAGTCTTGAGATTCCATTACATCATCTAAACGATTCTAAGTCTCACATAAATTTCATGCATAAAGTTTAGGGATTTTTGAAGTATTCTTATCTGTGTGTTGCTTCACTACATGTTGTTAGGACTATTGTGAGAACATGGAACAGCTGACACAATTCGAATGAAGAATAAATTGCGCAAATAAAATCCGAACACGGTTAATTTACATGGTTTAGAGTTGTACCTACTCCATCAGGAGAGATCGACAAGACGGTTGAAATTTAATTAGCAAAAGAAAGGTTAATCGCTCAAAACGCTCACATTCAAGTGTTTTCATACACCCAAACCCACAAGAATCTATTACGAAAGTCAAGTATCTCATGCTTTTGACTATTTTCGATGACGGTTCCCAAAAGATCTCTAATACTCTCACGAGTTTCCCAATAGATTTGGTTTCGTGTGACACAATAGCATGCATAATATTGAACTTGACATCCATGTGTTCCGTCCGCTCGTGACACATCTGATTTTTCAATCAAGAGAAATGATTAAGTGGCGGTCTTTAATTTATGTTTGGGGCACAAAAACGTAAATAGTAAATAATTATAAATTATTATGAGGTCTACACCTTAAAAAATTTGTGACTCATAATATATTGTTATTCTCATAGTGGCCCAAAAAGTTATGCTAGCAAAACCCTTTAATCAAAAGTATTGCACTCTGCATTTGGTTATTTGGATTTATAATCAATATAAGACTGGACATGATAGAATAATAAATTCAATAATTTTGTCATATCCTAGATACTGTTTGGTAACGATGCATGTAAAGTCAGATATGTAAAGGTAAGATGCAATTGAGATTGACTCTGTTTGCTAAAATATTAGAATGTTTTAGAAATTATTTAGTAATGAGTTCATGAGTTATTGCTGAGTAAAGGTTTTACAATCTAAATTCGGGCACAACATCAATCGAGTAGATTTAGTTAAACTAGGATCTTGATTTGGAGTCGAATCTTTTGAGAATGACTTGCTGGCCTTACTCATTGTCTTGTCGAGTGAATAAACAAATATTGAACAATGAAATTATTTATCCTTTTTTCACAAGTTAAAGATGCACTCATACATGTTATCCAAGAGAGCTACCTTGAAAGTCGATGATTAATCTTAAGTTCTTCATAACATTTCGAGACTCATTTTGAATTTTGAAAAGATTCAAGTGGTTAAAGAATGGGGGACATAATCTCATATTTCGCCAAACTATCAATGAAAGAACGAGATGGTGGAGATAACCAACTTTGCTGTCGAAGACTCCAGCTTGGTGTCGTTAGAGAGGCGGACACACTTAGGACGCATGATAACACTTACTCTACCAGAAATTAACTTCTGGCAAGAAATTGATTTTTCAACTTCTTTATCAGAAAAAAGTTGATTTCTGATAGAAAAATGCATTTAGAGCGCGAATGGTAACACTTCTCTTTGCTAGCGATCGGCAATGGCAGAGACCACGACAGCGGCGGCGGAGGCGACTGCGACCGGCAGCGGCAGTGGCAACCACAACCGACGGCGATCGACGATCGGCGGTGGCGGCGACCGGCGACTGGCGACCAGAAGTGATTTTTGAAGCTGAGAAGTAACTGTTTTTTACTTCTCAAATTGGGCAAAAAAATCCTACCAAAAGTGAAAAAGTTTATCAAAAGTGAAAAAATTTATCAAACGGATGTCTACTTTAAAAGTGATTTTACTAAATAAATTTTCCTGTCAGAAGTTGTTTTCTCTACCAGAAGTAATTTTGGAAGTGTTATCATGCGCCCCCTTAATGGTCTTGCTGCCGGAGAGATGGCCTAATGTGGAGGAGAGGCGGTGGTTGGAGAAAAAATCCAGTTCTTCTCATGTTTGCTCTCTTGAGAAATGATATTCGAGTCTATCTCACCTCCTTTCCTAAGATATTTTTCTTTGGACTATATCCCTTATATCCCCTTTATCTTACCTTGGACATCTATCAAATATAGGATATGATATTTTTATCCTGGCAACCAAATGTAGCCTCATTGTTTCACTTTATTTGTGGAAGGAAATTGGTTTTTATTAGTTTCTTTAGTCTCAAGAGAAGTAGAATTTATTAGTCCTATGCAAGACTCTTTTGCATTCTTTGAAGCTTGGGCAGTATTTACAAAGAAGCATTGCCAAATTAGTAGGGATGGCATAGTAAGTGGGGTCTGGCTGGGTTACCCAATCCATCCCGAATCTGAGGCCAAAAGGGTTGCGGTTTAGGATTTGGGATTGGATTTGTCTTGCAGGTGACCCAAAACTCGAACGTAAGGGACATTTTTTCTGAAATATTTTTACTTTTCTTAACAATACGAGGACACCTGTGTAGTTATGTACACCCAAATAGAAAATCATTTAGAGTTGGGGACGGGTTTAAGAATACTCAAAAAGTTACCATCACGAGTTTGAGATGAGATCAATGGTCCCCAACCCCCTCTTATGCCATAATTAGTACTGACCATTGGAATTGGGCCGAACTGAAACTAAACTGAATCGGCCAGTTCTGGAATATTACTAGTTCCTAAAATTTGGAAAGGATGATTGTTATTATGGTTCTCTATTACAAGTGTGGAATTGAATCACTTGGACTGCCTAGACCAAACTGATACTTGTTTCTATTTAGCAAGTTAATGATACTTGATCATATTTTATCACACCTTTAGCATCTTTCCATTGAGATTTTCATTGATTAGAAATCCAAAACACTAAAGAATGAGACTTTAGATTATGCAACATTACTTGAAATCTTGCAAGAAATAGGAAAAAAAAAAGAAAAAAGATATCGCCACCAGTTCTTAGAACCACCCCGGTTCCAGGACCAAGTGGGCAGTTTCTCGGTTTCCAATTCTTAATTCTAGGATGAAAATCGACCCATCCTGAAATCAATCACCTATAGCTAAAGTTACAAATTGGTTCGATGAAGATGCGCAAATCGACTTGTTAATTCCATCCTTCTTCGGCCCATCTACGGCTCCCTTGGCCCATAGATTACAAATCATGATTTCTAGTCCACGGACGCTATTAGATCTCTTGCAAGTGAACAACTCTTTTTCACTTTGGAAGAAAAGATTGCCTCGTCTGGAAGCATCCGAAAACGACAAGACAATAAGGATAATTATTAATACATAGTTGAGCAGTCACATATAAGATGCTGGCCCTTCGGCCGTAGTACAAACGTTTTCCTCAAACCTTGAGTTATATCAACAAGCCTTATGTTTCTGTCTTCCTTTTCCTTTTTATGGTCTTTGATGACCTTCACATTCCACAGTAGTTAAGACAACTAGAGGAAGCAACTAAGCATGTGGCCCCTTTGGTTTCCACAAACTTAGCTTATGAAACAAAATACAAAAAGGAAAAATGACCAAACCATACCAAAGAAACTATGCACAATTTTCTGGACAAGCCTACCATGCATACGACACGCTTGTCTTGCACCATCTTGGATATCGCATGAAACTTTTCTTTCTTTTTTTCATGTGATGATGCGGCGGGTGGTTAAACGACAAATCGGGGATTGAACGCCGGACGACACTATCACTTGCGTGGTTGAAGTTGTCGCCGCTGTTGCTGCCGTGCCGGTTGTTGTCGGAGGCGACGTCGACGTCAGGTTGTTGAAGCCGCAATCAGGCCGGAAGAGATGGATATCCGAAGCTTGAAGCCGGCCTGAATCGCCCGGGAGCCTCATGTATGAGGCGGACGGCGATTCGGGGAACCACGTGGCGAGCGGCCCTTGGTTCCCATTCCTGTACTGCACAATTGCCCTGTACACAAATGGAATCAATCCCTCCATAAATTCCTTCGCACTTTCTTTTCTGTTTTTGGCCTCCAAAAATGATTATTCTTGGTTGGCTCTTTGAGAGAGAGAGAGAGAGAGAGAGAGAGAGATTCAATGGTGGGAGAGAGGTTGGAGAGCAATGGTTTTAATAGAGGGTGAGAGGGATGTGACGTGGCAAAGTGATTGGATTCCAGCTCTTCAAGCGAAAGCCACTGTTCTTCTTTTTCTCTTTTTTTTTCCCTCTTCGGCTTGCACTTTGCGAAACCCAAACCCGGACGAAAGACCCTTTGAAAGCTCTGTTTAAACTGCGAGCACATCCTCATTACATTTCACCAAATCTTAGTCATATCCTTATGTGCTATTCTGACCATTTTCTTTTAGGGTTTTGTTTGGAGGGTTGATTTGGCACATGGTGATTGGTATTTCTTTTTGGGCAATTATCACCCAAAATCCCAAATTAGTACACAAGTGACAAATTTGATCCAAACTCCCTAATATGTTACAAAATTATCCAAACTCCAAACTAGTAAACTTATCACAAATTTATCGTCCATTAGTTTCCTTAAAATTGAGTTAATGTCATAAAAAAAATCTCAAATTGATATACATATGGAAAATAGAGGGTAAAAATCCTAAACTTATTCACCCATCAAATGTCATGTGTCATTCAACTCAATAATTTAACGGTAAAACTTAACAAAAGCTAACGGAGGGTGAATTTGTCACAAATGTAATAGTTTGGAGTTTTTGTGGTCAAAAAATTAGTTTAGAATAAATTTATTATAGATGTATCAATTTAGTTTTTTTTTTTATGGCAGTAACCCTTTCTTTCACGATAGTTGGCCGGTTCCTAGTTCCCTTTTTATATGCTCTGTTCTCTTATTGTTTATTTCTACTTTTGTCTTTGTCACCACTCTTCTTGCTGGCATCACAAAGGTTTTATTTTATTGAGGGTTGTTTTAGGGGTTCTTTCAGCGTGAGGTATAACGATGGAGGGTGGAGAGAATTAAGGATGTGCCACCTGCACAGTTTGAGATCCAGTTTTATTCTATATTAGCATTCCTAGGGAGAAACAATGGGTTTATCCGATTTGATCTGATGCTGTTGGTACCGACCCATGAATAAACAAATGACAAAGAGGGGAAAAAAACAAAAGAATTCTAGTCAACTGGCTTTATTACGAAACATTTGTTTTGTATTGCATTCTAGACAGAGCTTTCTCCTAATGCATATGCAAACATGATTTATTGAGTGATAGACTGCAAGTGAACCTTAGAACAAGTATGTCCCCCTCTACAAAAAGCCATTTTATTCTCCGTTGCACAATAACATTCGTCCATTTTGTCATGCACTTGGCAAAAAACAATACCACCTCCGCGTCTTCTCTCTAACCTTCCTCCATTCACCTTCGATCCCCCAGCGCCGCTGCCGCCGCCTCCTCATCTAGGTAATCTTTTGTCACTATTGCCTTCCTCCGTAAGCCCGACATGCCCGTTACCGCCTCTCAGAGACAACCCCCTTCCTCTCCGATTACAGGGTTTGACTCATCGTCCTACCACTAGACCGAAATTTCAGGTCCGGCTTGTTGTCGAGCCTGGTCTTATGCGTCTAATGTTATCCAAAGCTTGTGGTCCTCATTTGGACATATGAGAGATTAACGTTGGTGATGGTCCTCATATACACAGTAGCCTGCTGCAAGAAAATTCAGAACGGACTTTTTTTTATCATTTAACAAGTTGATCAACCCTAGCTAGAGCTCGAAAAATTGTATGTGCAGGCACTTTCCCCAGTCCTACGGTTCTAGAATGGTCTGCTTTAATACTATATACTCCAAACAGCTTTGGGCTATAAAATATTTCGTTTTTCCTTTTTTTGACCAGAACACATTTCTCTGGCAAGTTTTATATGCTTCTGTCTGTAAGCCGGCTACTTAAATTAATTTTAATGTCACATCGTGCGAAGTTGCAAATTATCAAGTTGCTGCATGAGAGAAAATAATATAATTCATTTTTTTTTTCATGTTGAAAAATCCATATTTACAGAGATAATAAGAGTTATGCACGAAGAAGTAAACATAGAAAGGAAGTCTTCATACGTATCCGTCGAGCTCATTGTCAACCGTTGCTTGTTAGGTGCATCTAAAAAAAAAAGAGACGAGAGATAATATCAACAACAATTATAAAAGCAACTTACAACATTAGCCTAAAAAATAACTTGCGAAAAATTTATTAGGTATTTGTACCCATCAAGAATTTGACTAGCCACTTTACTGTAATCTTTTTATGATAAGTGAATTAAAAATTCTAAAACTTATCACCAAAATATAGCATAGTTCTAAAACTTTTGAAAAGTGTAACTAAGTCTTAAAACTTGTCAAATTGATCCAATCAAGTCCTTCCGTTGATTACAATTATTGAAAGTTTTATGACTCGATTGCATTTTCATAGAAAATTTTAGGATTTTATTACACTTTTTGAAAATTTTAGAATTAAATTATATTTTCATTAATCAATTTTGATTTTCCTGTTATTAATGAATAATTCGAATATCTTCATTGCTTGAGCAAAGTTCACCGTATCGCTTTATAAATTAAATTTTTGAGCTTCGTTTCTTGAATAACTTCCCCTCGTGACTAGGATTTGACCAGTCATACGCGTGCACCAAAACTTTGAAAATCCATACCGTTAGAAGCTGACAAAGTTCTTTATCTATTCCTTATAGAATTAATAGAAAAAAAGGAAGAAACAAAATAAATGTAAAGGAATTGCTTTGCTTGCTTCATCGTTGTACCAACTCCATCTGTTAACATCTTAGATGAGATCACGGTTGGCGTCAGCTCATTGTCAAGATCGGCCTGCTTGGATCTTTATCCTCTCTTTTGTCCCTTTCTCCCTCCAATTCGAGCCTTTGGCTTCAAAGCAGGAATTGATCTTCTTCTGCTGCCCTTGTCCTCCAACCAAAACCAAATTTTTATATAATTAATAAACTCATAAATTAAGATTAATAAATTGTAAAAGGGAAGAGATGAAAGAGAGAGAGAAACCAGGTGCGCGCACAATGTTATGTGGGCGTTAGGTGGAGGAGAAAATCCCATCTCATAGCTGGTGTCACAGGAGAGTTTCCGTCTTAGATAAGCATTATTTGACCTTTTGAATTTAAATGCGAACTGATCAATCAAGAAATTAAATGATATGAAAAGTATAGTGCCACACGAATATTCTTTTGCGCACATTATGGTCTTATTGAGACTCGTGCTATCACTTACCTAACTTAAGCTATTCACTGGACACTTTGGTTGTGGGGGACCAAATTGTATACTCTTGTTTCGTTTCCCCTATCATTGAATTACTATATAGTTCTTCAATGTATTTAGCTCGTAGTTTCATATGATTGTTGTGAGTACGATGATTACATAGATTCCATGTCGTTATAGAACTTTTGATTGTGCTATAAAATTTTTAAAATGTACACAATTAATTCAAAATCCTCCCAAGATAGATGTTGAATTATATTTATTCGATTTGTTTGAGGATATATTATGAGGGTCTTGCACCCCAAGAAGATGCCTTGGAGTGCAAGGAATTAAAACAAATTGATCATTTGTATAAGCCCATTCATAATATTTTGAAAATATTGTTTTAAGAATGATTGCTTGTATCGCTTAAAAAAGTGAATCAATGAAAAAGAATATTAATTCGTTAATTATCGAAAATGTTAGGCATATATTGTTGTTTATAATAGAATTAATTATGGCTAATTTTATTTTTTCTCAACGATTCGAACAATCATTTTGAAAAAAAAAAAGAAGAAAGTTTTCCTAATCATTGATTCACCATGAAGCTGACGCAAAATGTTAGCGTTTTCCTAAGTTTGATATTCACTTTTCATAAGACCAGAACATCCTTATCACATCTCAATGTGGAAAAAGTAAATACAACTTTATATATCATTAAAAGTTAAAATGCAATATTCTTAGGCGGTTACCTAACAAATCTCCTATTTAGTTCATCAAAAAAATCATAGCATATCCATTATAAATTGGCTTGGGCGCGTAGATTATTTAGTTTATCTAGTTAATTGATTTAGTACATCGAATTGCTTGGTTGTGTAGAGCACTGCATCACCATTTCGTTTTCAAATTTTTGTTGTTTTGACTTTGAAGCGTTGAAATCTTTAGTGGGTACTCAATGCCTTTGAGACCAACATTTTTCTTAGTCTTGGACAAGAATTTTGGTTCAGCAATTATCACTTTTTCACCGGCTAAGGCACGCACCATGTCTCCTTTGCTGTTTGGCAAATCTTTCACACAACACTCAAACAGGAAATCTCACTTATAGATTTCGTTAGCATCCATACTTCATCGGTGGGTGGCGGCCTGTAGAGGGAAGGCATTGACGGGATGGTTCCAAACAGGACATCACTGTATCTAAGACCTGGCATTTTATATTAACCTATGTTCTTTAGTCCTAGGATTCCAGAATATATCCCTACAATCTAACAGAAGTTGCCTGTTCGGAATGGTCGCTCCCATCATAGGCAAGTGTTCGAGCAAATATTTTACACGGGATTCGCAATGGCAAAATGCATGAGCATTGTACTCTTGAGATTTTGTCTCGAGTTTTAACGAGTCTGAAGTGAACAATAGGGAATTAGGATAGGGACTGGGCATCCTCAGGATCAAACCTGGACTCCTGAAGACCATATGTATGTACAATGTGCAGGGTCCAGTGCCCAGCCAAGCCCAGACAGCTATGATGTTCCCTGTAGGCCACGGGCAGAGAAACTTATGAGATTATAACCAGAAGCCCAATTTCTCCAAAGGTGGCCAGACTATAGTTTTCATCAACAAGAACCTCTCAAATTAAGTTCTTGATATCAAGTGAAAAAACCTGGTGTCATTAAATTTTTTTTTTAAAAGACTAGAACAGCCCATTATATAGTGAAATTAAAGAAATCCAGTGACGAATTGTAACTTTGTGATTAACCAATCACCAAAAGAGTTACTATCAATCCTCGAGTTGACCTAGTTGTTGAGGATCCAACTTGAGCGTGCGGGCCAAGGACTCGACACAGTTTCCACCCGTCACCACTAGATGCAAATAATTCCATACTTGCGCCGTCCACCCAAGCTTAGACGAGTGTCTTATCAAATCTATGAGGTTAGAGAAGTATTTCACGGGTCATAGTATCCCTACTTAAAGTGAGCTTATCCATCATAAAAAAAAAACATGCTACTAGTGGAAGCTAGAGAATGCCATCTAGATGGAAAACTTGGAGAAGTACCAAGAAGAGAATAGCTGGCTAACCCTAATAAAAGGTTGTCGACTTGGCGGCAGATTGAGGTTTTATGTTATCAAATGAAGAGTTTAAACCTATTGAGACACTTCTCGCTTAGAGTTCAATTAATGAGAATTTTCTCCCCTCGTGCATGGGCTAAGATGAAATGTATTAATCATTTCCAATCCTCATGGAGAGGCAGTTTGTGAATTGTATTTCAAGAAACGCGTTTACTCCACCAGTTGTATCTTCGAATTCTTTTTGGACAGAACAAATCCCAAAGAAATATGTAAGTTGCAAGCTGGTCACGTTGTTGATGAGCATAATTTTTATGCTACTCTTTTTTTTTTGGTTGTGGGAGGGGGGGTGGGGGGAGGAAACTTTTGGTGCTAAAAATTATGTACGAAGATTATTTTAGTGTCAAAAGTTTCAATCGGATCACTTAAGTATCAAATCGGAGATAAAAAGATCACTTTAATGTCAAATCGGAGATAAAAGGATCACTTTGGTGCCTCTTGCGAAATTTTTTGGCTAAATATGCAACATGTCATTAATAATTAATTTTTTAATGTAAAATGACATTTTAAAAAAATCCACGTGGACTTTTGCACTTTTAAAAAAATAAAATAAAATTTAAAAATTAGCTAAAATTCAAATTTGCTTAAAATAAAAAATTTTATTAAAAATAAAATTAAAAATAGACTTAAAAATTTAATAAAAAACCTTAGAATTTAATAAAAACAAAGAAAAAAAGTTTTAGAACAAGACAGTGGTGGGCCATGGCTAGCGAGGATCGCCAAGCCTTGGTCATGGGCCGACAACACTTGCTAGCCACAGGCTAAGGCCTACAAGCCTTCACTTAGATCTAGACAGGGGTTGCAGCCCTCACCTAGATCGAGCGAGAGTTACGACTCCTCGCCTAGGTCTAGTTGAGGGTCGTAACTAGTGCCTAGATCGGGCTTGATGACCCACGCTGGCCATGCCCCACCACTTTTGGCCATTATTGACGATTGTGGGGTGTGGCATCAAGGGCTTAAGCCCTTGTCGCCTTTCGGTAGACGTTCATGTTCACTTTTTTTTTTAGTTTTTAATTTTTTTTGTTAAATTTTAACCTAATTTTTCAATTTATTTTAAGCAAAACTTGTATCTTTTGATTTTTTTTTCCAATTTCTAGATTTTTTTTTATTTTTGTTAACTGATTAAGTTTGCATTTTTATTTTTATTTTTTTTTAATTTTTACCTTTTTTAATTGCTGACTAGACCTCGTTGGAGCCGCGTTATTCTTGAATATTAATAAAATAATGCCATATTAGAATTCTAGCATACAAATTGGACTTGGCACCAAAGTGATTATTTAAAAAAAAACTTGAAATTTAAGTGATTCGATTGAAACTTTTGGCACCCCAATGATCTCCATACACAACTTTGGCACCATAAGTGTCCTCTTCCCCCTCTTAGCGTTACATAGGAATATCATACTCATCATTTGAAATATTTCAGAAACCAAAGGTGACTTTGTAGAAGGGAATCTCGTGGGGTGATTCGTTTGATGAGTATGGAGTAGTCATGAGAAACTATTACCATACTTTGATATTATATTAAACATTCATCAAACAACTTAAATTTTTGAACTAGTTGAGAGTAATTTTACAAAACTTTCATGATATCAAGGAGGATTAATTGATTTGAGCTCTCCGCCCCTCCCTTTATTTGTTCCCATGCTTCTTCTTAGGTTAAATTCCCATATATGCCCAGCGAGAATGCTGCTACGTTTAAGTATTAAATCACACATTCATCTACCAATTATAAGAGCGATGCTAGCTATACTAAGACTAATATACTGAAATCGGCATATTAAGTGATGCGCTAGATTGTAAGTAATCCTTTACACAAGCGATTCAGATTCTCAACATCGAATAATGCTCTGCCACGTGACTTAATAAATCTACCAAATAACGCTTAATGTTATTCGAAAGACAATATTAGGATGAAACTTTGGGAATGGAAGACAAAACTGAGCAAATCGGGACACTTTTTGAAGGCCACATGTCTCAAGAGGTTGAGGCATGCGTGCCAATTACCTGCTCAATAGGGCAAAGGCATTGGTCTCATTTATGGCGCAAATGCATAGAAACAGAAACGAACGTAATGATTGAGGATGCATTGGGGTTTCCTCTTTTTCTACCCCATGGTCCCAACAGGAGATGATTGAAGCCACCTTTTGCAGAGAAAGAAAAACAAGCAGAAGAGATGCTGCAAAAAAGTCATGGACAAACGATGGAGGTTGAGATGTCCATGTTTGTTTCCAATGTCCTCACATCTAAGCAATGCCTATTTGGTTGCATGTTGACAAACCGGGAATTCACATCAGTGGTGACAATTTCTGACACACGGCTCGACCACGCAACACCGAACTAACGAGTTTGGATTTATGTCTAATCGCACGTTGGTGTCGTGATTTTGTCAACCCGTTTGACATGATTGTCACATGAGTCATGTTCGGGCCCAACCTGTGTAATCAGAAATCCATTCGTCTGACAAATTGAATAAATCGGATCGGTATGATTTTAAGTTTTTTAACCGAAGTACACAGATGATAGACAAGGTAAACTTAATATGAAGGAAAGCTAATCAGGTTCTGGTGACCGCGAAGCATAAGTTAGATCTGGCATTTTAAGTTCCGGCCCTCTTAGATTATTATTTTTTACCTTGGTTTTTTTTATCGAATTTTTTGTTTATTTCTCTCTTTTTCTTATTTATATTCCTTTTGATCTATAATAAATAGCCGGGCCACTTCCTTGAGTTTATCTTGTCTCGTTTCTTCTGTTCTGTCCTTTCGACATTTTCTTTTTTCTTTATATACTTATTTAATTTCATCTTTTCTTATTTATTTTGCTAACTAACCATTCCTTACAGATTTTAAAATTTTCTTTCACTTTTCTTTCCTATCGACCGACTTACGCTTCTTTCAACAAATTTACATTCCACTTTAAGTTTTACATCTCGTTTTATACAATCCCTTTAAATAATTTTCAGTTAAATCCAACCAGAGTTGATACACTATATTTGACCATATCTTAATATTACATCAAAAGGGATATACTTCATATGACAAAATAAAAAATTATCGTAAACCTAGTATTTGTCGTTGATAATATTCTTACAAAAACATACAATAAGAAAAATATACATATCAATTTTTTTTGGGAAGCTTAAATTTCTAGTCTAGTCAGGTTGATTACAAGTGTGTTTCATCGGAATTGCTCCGTGGCAAAATATCTTTTACCGAAATTCTTTTTTTGGCTTTTAAATGTGATAAAGGGTCCCATGCAGATCTTGGACACGAGAGATCCTAAGAGTCAGAGAATCAACATGTGAAAGTTTTACAAATATTCCAATAGATTAATACAAATGCTACCCATCCAGAGTTTAACTCGATGGAAGGCTTTCGTAAGTATAATTGGAAAGAAATCCATATAGATGGAATGAAAGAAATGATACAAATGCAAACCAAATCAGGGCTTAACTCCATGGCTTGGCTTTGCAGGTACAATTTCTTCCAAGGAACTACGAACCAGTGCACCCAAAAAAATGTTAGAGTTTAACTCGATGACAATGCCTTGAATACATTTTGATAACAGACCAGAGTTTGACTTGATAGCACAGTATTTGAGATAAATATAAACATCGAAGTTTGACTCGATAACGAAAATTTGAAAGTTACGGTTAAGGAAAATAAATGCAATGCGATAAGTAAAGATAAAGATAAATTTGTTGACTTACATCCAATGCGATAAGTAAAGATAAAGATAAATTTGTTGACATGTTCAGGGGGCCTCCCTCTGTGGATGCCTAGCGATATTTATAATGGCTAGCATAGCAACTGCTCTTTTGTGGTTGTGATCCTTTCGTGCCAACAGTTGCCACCTTCCTTGGTCTTTTCTAATTCTTTTTTACCCGGTCTTCAAGTAGTTAGTTGACTCTAGATAACTGACAATGCTGGCGCCCTTTTTCAATTTTCATTTGTGTCAATCATGGCCACATTTTTCACATCTCAAGCTTTTAAGTTCAAAAATCCAGTAACCATCGATAGGACACTTACTAGCTCTCTTTCGATCTTGAGGGGTACGCCCATGTCCTCCGTATTCTATGGACTCCTTGACTTGTTCTCAAAGACTGTTCAAACCTTATCCGTCACAAAATTGCCATCCCGTCATGGCATTCAAGAAAATAATTTTCATATACTTTTGTACTCCTTGAAAAAACCTTCAATAAGGCGGAATTGATTTTTTATTGGTGCTGAATTTTCTAACAGATTTGATGATTTTTTCAAATGATGCCTATCGGTACCACCACGTGCTCTGCACGAGTCTTCTTTATTCTCTTACGATGTGCCTTCTCCTCATGTGTCTATTATGTGTGTCGACTCTTCACATGTTCTGCTCAAGTGTCAACTCCTCAGTGCTTTGCACAGGTGTTGATTCTTCATGTGATTAGCGCATATGTCAATCTCCCATATGTGCAACATGTGTTTTAGTGAGCGATTTATTTTAAGTGCCAACATATGCCCCTTTTAAAATAATTAAAAGAAATTTAATTCTTTTAAACTATACCTTGATTCCTCGCAACTTCATGATTAAGTTGATTAAGTGTAGTTTCAATCTAGACGTTTTGTATTCCGCATTCCGACAACTAGGCTATAATCCCGTTATGCCTTACAACGTCATCTGATTTCTTGCGATTTTTTATTTTTGTTATCATGGTCTTCTTGGATCAGCGTCTCTTGGGTTTTGAAGAAGAATAAAAGTCCAATCTTTTTGCCTCCTCTTTTTCGAACTCTTAGAGCCTAAACCCTTATGTCGCTTTTCCAACTCTTCAGGTTTTGATGGCCCCATGTTCTTCCAAAACCCCTTACTATTCTTGAAGATCTCATAGCTAGCTTTGATAAACTTAAGTGTAGTGAGCATTCCAGCAATTGTTGTCTTGATCTTCTGACTTGTCCGAAAACCTATTCTGATCGATTAATTCTTGGCCCCTGTTTTCTTCGTCACCTGAAAATCCCATCTTCCTTTTAAAGTTGCTTTCCAATGAACCATGTGGAACTACTCCCTTTTCCAAGGGCTACCATATTTGACACATGGACTACTCAAACTTCTAGGTTCCAAGGGTTCCTTTCGTTCAATCGAGATTTCCATGAATGGTACCTTCGCATGAAGCATAATTGCTCAATAACCACTGCATGGGAGTCAAATGGCTTAGGTACCGCTTTAGAGGTTAGTATGTTGTCTTATGATCTCAATCATGGTATGTTGGGTGCTGCTATTAGTTTCTGGCCTCCATCCACTAATTGCTTTTATTTCCCAGGGGAACTATATCAATTGTTCGGATATTTATTCCATTTCTAGATTTTCTCCATTCGGTAGACCTATAGATGAGCTTATGGATGTTGATGCCCCTTATTTCCTGATTCTTTCTTGGCTAATGGGAAGTTTATGAGATGCTACTGCTCGTTTTCTGGCTTGATCAGTGACCATGAGCACAAGGCCTTTCTACTTTATTGGCTTGCCAAATTTGTCTTCTTTAGTCCATCTTTGCAAGTGTTTAAAGAACTACTGCGAGTAGCTTCTAATCTTGCAACAGGTTATCCAGTCGCTTTGGGCCCCTTAGTATTATTTGCCTTGTAATGGGGATTCACTAATGCCACTTTGGCGATGAGGACTTCATCTTCGAAGCCGAACTCTAAACAGAGTGAAACTCTATTCAGACCCTACTGGATTTCGCAATGTTTGATCAAATCTTCATCTTCCTTTGCTCTCTGTTACTAATACTTGAGATTTTCTTCATTGGGTTTCCCCTAGATTTAAGCTAAGTGTTCCCTTGTCTTCTGGGTTTCAATTTCTCTTCTAACCAAAGTCAACCTTTATTTTGGCATTGTGTTCTTACCCCAGTTGATCTGTCCATTAGAATATGTATAAAGGAAAAGCTATTTTCAGGTTTTGAAATATACTCTCCCCAATACTGCGCTTGACAGTTTGGGTTGACTCAATCTATTCCAATACTAGTCCCTTACTCACTTGAATTTCCTCATATGTCAAGGAAGTAGCACAGCCTTTAGCATCACCAGGCTCTGCTCATTGTTCTAAGATTACTGGAGCAGTCTGAGCATGATTCCATCTTCAGCTTCATAAATATCCTTGTCTGCCAAAATCGTACTCAAGAATGGACGAGCTGGGGCCTCTCTTTTACTTACGAGAGTCCATATGAATCTGCTATAAAGACTACTGCTCCAAGGATGAAGCCATGCAAATTTGATAGATCCCCTCAAGACAATAACAAAGTGCGTGCCTTGATTGACGACCTTCATGGAGAAGGAAGCAACAAGTAGCTTGATATAGAAGTTCGAACTCAGTCTTTTGATCCTCATGTACTCGTGTAGAAGAAAGGTAAAGGACTTGCATTTTGGTTGATGATAGAAAGAGAAAGACCAAAGGGAGTAGGTTTCTTATTATCTATCCCATTCCCAAGCATAACCTTCTTAACTTTCACCTTCCCTTCAGGTTTAGAAGGCGTTATCATCTCTGAACCTACTCTAGAACGTGTTCAATCTTCTTTTGAGGATGAGGAAACCAATGATGACATTCCACTAGCTTGGTCATTTAAGAAGAAACTTCGTGTCTTGGGGAAAATAGGACAGCTGTTCTGTCTCTGAAATTTGTCTCCATCTTCTAGCTTAGTCTGTATCATCTATCGATATCTCTATTGTGCATCCGTCTACTTCCCCCATAGTCTCCCTTTGCTACTTGCTACTGCAATCCTATCAGATTTGAGTTTAGTAGATAATGCACCAGCTCCCTTGGCTATTCAAGGTATGATGTACTAATTAAACTCTCATTAATTTTCTTCTTTAGTGCCTATTTAGGGCTCATATGGTAATATCGCTTCAGGTATTGAGAGTTCTCATGAATTAGATGCTCAGAATTTTTTGACTACTGAGTCTGTTATCCTGCCCTCTACGGCTTCTAAATTGGGTATGGTATTAACTCCCTTTATTATCTTGCAATAGGAGTCTAATTCTTTATTTGCTCCAGCTGTTTCTCAAACACCAGATCCCACTTCTACCGTCATTCCTTTTATAGGGGTATTCATCCGTTGGTTATTGGCGTTGGGATTAATACTTGTACTCTTATTATCATACCTGCTGATTTGTCTAATCCAGCCTCGCAGAGTCCTCTTTCAGCTTCTCTTGCAACTTTGGCTTGGGATTCCCCTCCATCATGTCAGTTAGATGAAGCTCAGGGTTCTACCACCCTTTCTGAGCCAATTGAGATCCAATATACTTCTCCAACTCGTGGATTGACTAATTCGGTTTCTCAGCTGGTTGATATTCAAGATGTTGCCCCAATTCACCAGTCAACTCCTATCAAAGGTTCTCTATCTCCCTTGGATAAGGCTAGCCGAATCGAGGAAGTTTCCAATATTATAGTTGTTGATCCCAAGGCTATGTCCACTCGTCAATCCTCTGTTCAAAGGGAAGAGATCGAAAGTACACTGTTGGCTTTCCATAATCTTTCATTAGGAGGATTCTTTGCTATTGCAAATTATCGCTCTCTCACGTCAACTCGAATCTTTGTTAACTGATCTCTATGAAAATGACTTCTTTTTACTTCCCAAGCTTCGACAAGTGCTCCATGATATCCCTTAGGGTTTCACGTCCTCAGTACAAATTTATCAAAAGAACCTAGAGGTGATAGCTTCTATCTCTATCCTTCACCAGGGTCACCTTAATCTTAGGGATCCTATAGTGGAAGCTAGTAAAAATGTTGAAGCTAAGCAAGTTGCTCTTCAAAATTTGATTAGGAACTTCAGAGTCATTGATGAGCAAGATAAAGCTCTCCGTGCATAGCTAGCAAAGATCGAAAAGCATCTGGGAGATCTAGACTAATAGCGGCATCTTGAAGCTGACCTTCGTTGTGAAGGTCTCTCCCTTAAGGAGTTAAAGAGGGCTGAGAATGTTCAACTATCAATAGAGTCTGGTAGGTCTAGAACAGCTAAAAGTGACTGTTTAAAGAAAAGTCTTACTCTTGATGATGCCTTGCATGCTTTCCATCGTGAAATTAAGAAATCACTATTTTCTGAATTTCATTAATGAAACTATCTTATCCTCGCATTGATATATGAATTATTTGATCTTCTTTGTGTCAGTTGGGTCTCCCTCATGTGGGGGGGCCTAGCAGTATTTCTTTTATTTGTTTAAAAGAATGGTGGGAGACAAGAGTTAAAAAGTAGAAGAACAAAAAAAAAAGAGAAAAAGTTAGAAAAAGAAAAGAGAGTGTGTGCGTTGTTTTCCTTCGGTTAGTGAAAAGAGAGAGAAGGAGAAGAAAGAAAACACAGAGGGTTTACAGAGAGTTGCGAGGGAGAGAAGAGAAAGAGAGGAAGAATTTTGCAGTCCAAATTTGAGGGCAAAATATTGTCGGAATTGGCTCAAATTTGGATATGTTGTTCGTGAGGCCGAGATCTACGTGTTGATGGTTCTCGTTTGTTGTGATTCTCCTCTGAATTCTCCAATCGCAGTTAGGGTTTTCTTACCTCTTGTGTATTATTCTACCTTTGTGGTGATGGAATATTATTGTAATATTGATGTAGAGCCTCTAGTGTGTGACTAGAGATATACCATGTTATATACCTGCTATTTTTGGTGATTAGTGGAGGATTTTGGGTCATTCGTGGTTTTTCCCGTTTCGGGCTTTCCACGTAAATCTTGATGTGTTATTTTATTATTCCGCATGAGGCTATTTTGACTGGATATCATTGTGAGTTATTGTTGGATTAAATCGGTGAAATCAGAGGGACTTGTTTGATCATGGATTGGCTTAATATAGAGGCGAAGTGCTGCCCGTTTTTCCCCAATAGAGTGGTATCAGAGCTTGTGTTGAGATTTCAGTGTTAGATAGAAGAATTAAGTAGCACCATGTTTAAATTGAATGTCTCGAATTACTCTATATGGAAGCCTCGGATGGAAGACATGCTATATTGCAAAGAATTATTTGGTCCCATTGATGGTGACAAATCTTGAGGAGACAAGAAAGGCAAAGACTGGGAGCGAATGAATCGGAAGACGGTTGGGTTTATTCGGCAATGGATTGATGATAGTGTATTTCATCATTTTGCTCAAGAAACCAATGCGGATGTTTTGTGGAAGAAACTACAAGATCTCTATGAGAGGAGAACCTCGCAAAATAAAACCCTTTTAGTCAAACGACTTGTGAACTTAAGATACAAGGAGAGAAGTAGTATGTCGGAACACTTGAGTGAATTTTAAGATGTTGTAAATCAATTGACAAATCTTGAGATTGACTTAGGTGATGAATTATAATTATGTTTGTTGCTTGGTACTCTTCCTAATAATTGGGGTACATTGGTTGTGGCATTAAATAATTCAGCTCCTTGTGGCGTGCTTTCTATGAGCATGATTAAAGATAGCTTGCTCAATGAAGAAACAAGAAGAAAATGCTTGAATTATGCTTCTAGATTGGAGGCACTTGTCATAGAAAACAGGTCAAGAAGTTAATCAAGAAAGTTTCAAAGTAATGACAGGGGCAAGTCAAGAGGAAGATCGAAGTCAAGGTCGAGGAGAAATGTGAAGTGCTATAATTGTCGCAAGATGGGACATTATGCCAAAGAGTGCTGGTAACTAAAGAGAGATAAATCCCATGATAGAAATGGAGATAAAAAGAAAGAAAAAAATCAGGCTACAATAGTAACTGCATCCGATGGTGATATTGTCTTCATTTGTGATGATGGTTATGTGAATCTTACATGTTAATACTCTAGCTGGGTTGTTGATTCTGCAGCTTCCTTTCATGTCACCTCATGGCGTGATTATTTTACATCTTATTGCAGTGGTGATTTTGGTTGTGTTAGGATGGAAAACAGTGGTGTTTCTAAAGTTATTGGCATGAGAGATGTTCACTTGGAGACCGATGTGGGATGCAATTTACTTCTAAGAAATGTGAGACATGTTTCGAGTATTCGACTATAGTTGATCTCTATAGGTGCCTTAGATGACGATGGCTACGGCAGTTTTTTCTATGATGGTAAATGGAAATTAACTAAAGGTTCTATGGTAGTGGCAAAAGGCAAGAAGACATACACTCTCTACACCATGGAAGCAAAGTTGATCAGAGAAGAGGTAAATGCAGTGGAGGACTCCTCAGTTGATTTATGGCATATGAGGCTTGGTCATCTTAGCGAGAAAGGACTTGAGACTTTTGCTAGAAAGAATTTTCTATCATTGAAGGAGAAAAATCTAACAAAATGCATTCATTGCATAATGGGTAAGCAACATCGATTCTCATTTTAGAGTTCCTCTCCACACACAAAATCTAATGTTCTTGATCTAGTTCACACTGATGTTTGTTGTATGGATATTAGAATACTTGGCGGTGCATTATATTTTGTGACATTTATCGATATTGCTCTAGAAAAGTGTGGGCTTTTGCTTTGAAATCTAAAGACCAGGTGCTTGTGGCTTTCAAACAATTTCATGTCAACGTGGAAAGAGAAACCAGGAAGAAGTTGAAATGTGTTTGAGCCGACAACGGTGGAGGATATATAGGCCCGTTTGAGTATTGTTGCAGGGATTATGGCATCAAGCTTGAGAAGACTGTTCCGAAAACACCACAGCAGAATGGAGTGGTAGAGAGCATGAATCGGACGATTAATGATCGGATTCAATGTATGCTATCTCATGCGAAGTTGCCTAAGTCATTCTGGGGTAAAGCAATGAGAACGGCCATGGACCTGATAAATCTTTCTCCATCAGTTCCTCTTAATGGAGATGTTCCACAAAGAGTTTGAAGTGGAAAAGATGGTTTCTACAATTATCTGAAAGTGTTCAACTGCCGGGCATTTGTATATATTCCAAGAGATGAGAGATCCAAATTTGATGTCAGGTCTAAACAGTGTATCTTCTTGGGTTATGGACATGAAGAGTTTGGCTACAGATTATGGGATCCAGCGACAAAAAAAGTCATTAGAAGTCGAGATGTGGTATTCTTTGAGCATCAAACCATTGAAGACATCGACAAGCCAGGGAAGCCAAAGAATGTAGCTCAACAGAGGGTTAATTTTAGCCTAAATCCTCTAATCGCATTTGGTGAAAATCAAGGGGGAAGAAGCGCATGGAAATCATGAAGATGATGAATCCTCACAGAATGTTGATTCTTCAGTGGAAGCAGGTGAATTAGTTAAGCAAGAACAACCAATTAAACCAGATGAGCAAAGAGAACTAGTCCTACCTCAAGTGAGAAGATCAAAAAGAGAGCGTAGACCATCACAAAGATATCAACCGCATGAGTATGTATTACCCATCGATGCAAGAGAGCTAGAAACTTATGAAGAAGCTATATCGTGTGATAAGAAGAATGAGTGGCATGAAGCTATGCAAGATGAACTTAAATTTTTGCATGAGAATCACAAATTTGAAATGGTGAAGTTACCTAAGGGTAAGAGAACACTCACAAACAAATGGGTGTACAAGTTGAAGACGGAAGAAAACAGTTTGTAACCACGATACAATACTAGGTTTGTTGTGAAGGCTTTCGTCAGAAGAAGGGAATTGACTTTAAAGAGATCTTTTCACCAGTTGTAAAAATGCATTCTATTCGAGTTCTTCTTGTGTTAGCCGCGAGTTTGGATTCAGAAATTGAACAGCTTGATATAAAAATAACTTTTCTTCATGGAGACTTAGAAGAAGAGATATACATGGAGCAACCAGAGGGTTTTAAAATTGAAGGCAATGAGCATTTTGTATGCAGGTTGAAAAAGAGTTTATAAGGTCTCAAGTAAGCGCCAAGATAGTGGTACATAAAGTTTGATTCATTCATGGAAGATCATGGATATGTTAAGACCAACTTTGACTCTTGTATCTTTGTGAAAAGATTCTCAGATAATGATTTTATTATCTTCCTACTATATGTAGATGATATGTTGATAGTTTGGCATGATGCTAATAAAATTAAAAGCTTGAAAAATGAGTTGAGTAAAGTTTTTGTGATGATGGATCTTGGATTGGCTAAGCAAATCCTTGGTATGCAAATTACTTGTGATAGGAAGAACAAGAAACTCTGGCTATCTCAAGAGAAGTATATTGAAAAGGTGCTTGAAAGATTCAACATGAGCACATGTAAACTAGTAAGTACTCCACTTGCTAGTCACTTCAAGTTGAGTAGTAATAAGTGTCCTACGAGTAAGAAAGAGAAGGAAGAGATGATGAAAATTCTTTATATATCTGCTGTGGGTAGTTTGATGTATGCCATGGTTTGTACAAGACCGGATATTGCTCATGCAGTTGGTGTTGTGAGGAGATTTCTCTCAAATCCAGGTAAAGAATATTGGAACGCTGTGAAATAGATTTTGAAATATCTTAGAGGTACTTCCAGATTATGCTTGTGTTATGGAAATGGAAAGCTTAAGTTGAATGGTTATTCAGACTCTAATTATGCTGGTAACAGTGATTCTCGAAAGTCTACATTAGGTTATCTGATGATTTTTGCAGGGGAAGTAGTTTCGTGGCAATCAATATTGCAAAAATGTATTACTCTGTCTACAATTGAAGCGGAGTATATTGTTAGCACCGAAAGAGGCAAGGAACTCTTGTGGATGCAAAAATTCTTACGAGAGTTGGACTTGAAGCAAGAAAAGTTTGTTTTATATTGTGATAACACGAGTGCTATCTATCTTAGCAGGAATCCAGTATTGCATTCAAGATCGAAGCATATTAATGTGAAGTATCATTAGGTCCGAGAAAAGTTAGAAGAAAAGCTCTTTCCACTTGATAAAGTCCATATCGACGATAATGGATCCGATATGATGACTAAGGCCTTGCTAGTGATGAAACTTGACTCTTGTCGAAGTAAAGCGGGCATGATGGAACTCTCTACATGAGGTAAAGGGGGAGATTTGTCGGCTGGGTCTCCCTCATGTAGGGGGCCTAGCAGTATTTTTTTATTTGTTTAAAAGAATGGTGGGAGACAAGAGTTAAAAAGTAGAAGAATAAAAGAAAAGAAAAAGTTAGAAAAAGAGAAAAAGAAAAGAGAGTGTGTGCGTTGTTTTCCTTTAGTGAGTGAAAAGAGAGAGAAGGAGAAGAAAGAAAACACAGAGGGTTTATAGAGAGTTTGCGAGGGAGAGAAGAGAAAGAGATAAAGAATTTTGCAATCCAAATTTGAGGGCCAAACATTGTCGAAATTGACTCAAATTTGGATATGTTATTTGTGAGGCCGAGATCTACGTGTTGATGGTTCTCATTTGTTGAGATTCTCCTCCGAATTCTCCAATCGTAGTTAGGGTTTTCTTACCTCTTGTGTATTATTCTACCTTTGTGGTGATGAAATATTATTGTAATGTTGATGTAGAGCCTCTAGTGTATGGCTAGAGATATATCATGTTGTATACATATTATTCTTGGTGATCAGTGGAGGATTTTGGGTCGTCCGTGGTTTTTCCCGTTTTAGGTTTTTCACGTAAATCTTCGTGTGTTATTTTATTATTCTGCATGAGGCTATTTTGACTGGATATCATTATGGGTTGTTGTTGGATTAAATCGGTGAAATTAGAGGGACTTGTTTGATCATGGATTGGCTTAATATAGAGGCGAAGTGCTGCCCATTTTTCCCCAACACTTTGCAAGTCTAATCAACTTTTATAGTGGGAATTTTGAAATCTTTTACCCACCAACTAGCATTTCATGGGACCTTGATCTCATGTACCTGAAACTAACCCGATAATGCTGTAAATGGCTGTCATGGAGGCTTTATATAACCTTAGTACCGAGCTCTGTCGTAGCACACCTTGACTTATTCATTCACTTTAAGTTATAAATCTCATGGAACTTGGCTCTCATTTTGCTGCCAATGTTTAATCTAACGTCTACCTAAGACATCTTGATGATCTTCACAATCTAGATAACTCCCATAGCATTTCCTTATCCTTCCTTGATTATGATCTAGCTAGTAATCGCACCATATTGGGTCCACATCTCTCGAAACTCTTTGCCCTTGTTATGCTCACAAATTTCTTCTTCCCTTCGTATGACACAAAAATCCTTTTAGTCGGCAAAGGTAGAATTTGCTCACATGCTTGGATGTGGCCCAACTGTTGATTTAGTGCCTTCCTAACTTTTAACACTCATTTCTTCCATTAGTACTTGCAATTATAAAGTGAGATGCTGCCAACCTGGTCTAAGGTGATAATAGACTTGCTCTTGTAATAGTGCTACTTATCTTTTGTTCCTGCTGAATTTGGGTTCATCGGAAGTCTTTGTTGTTTTCAGTCACGTTCCTCCCACTATTTTTACTTCCCAAATGGGCCTGCTTCAATCACTTTGCTAGACATTTGGCGTCTGACTAGTCTCTCACCATTTGGGAGATTCATTGAATATAACCTGTCTCCTTGCCCATACTTTCGTGATTTCGCATGTTTAGGTCTTCCTTGTGACACTTTCATAGATAAATTTGCATAGTAGGATGGGGAAATAACCTTGAAGGAACAAACTACTTTTATTTGGTGCTAGCTTTCATAGTGCATATTTCGCCATCCTAATAGAGTGGTCTCTTATGTGTTTGTTGATATCGCATATGCTCTTGCCCGTGGTCTCAACATCGGATTGGGAAGGATGGTGTTAGTGACCCAATGTTGATTAGTCTTTGATCCTCATGCTTATGGTCAGTTGTGGATTCTCCTTAGTTGTGGGTTTGGCTCTACTTCTTATCTATATTTGGAGCTCTCTCACCTCCATCGCGATGGTTACAAATCAAGCTGACTTCTTGTCAGTTTGACCCTAGCTTTTGGTTATGTTCTCATCCAACCAATCCATTTCCCTGATGGTTTTCAAACTTTGAGTGTATAATGACCCAAATTTTCTAGCTACTTAAGTTATGAGCAGATTAGTGTTTATCAGACTTAGATTGTTAAATGGATGAATTTGAGGGGATCGTTATTATTGTTGGAGAAATATCTCTTAAAATATTTTGATGATTTTCAAACTGTCCTTTGATATTTGATTTACTATTGGTGTACAGATGTTTGATATCTATGGCTAAGGATCACATTGTGGCTATTAGGTAAAAATGCTATGAAGATTAAAGCACTTTCATGAAAACATCCATTGAGGATCACAAAAACTCTAGTCATCGAATGGTTGATATTGAAGATTGAAAGATCAAGTCAGACGAGGCATATAAAGTCTATAAGAGCCTATGTCTAAGAAATATCAATTGAAGTGAGTAACGCCTAATGGGAAAGGCCAACAAGAGAATTTTGATCTTCTTGTGAATAGTATACTACTTTGTCAGAGTATAGAAAAAAGCTATAAGTACAATGTAGTGACTTAGCACCTATTTTAAGCAAGTCTAGCTTGATTTTGAAAAAACTACTCCAGCACGAGGACAAGATGTCTCATGAACTTCCAATGGCTCTTTTGCTTCTCCAAGGATGATCAAATGGCTAGATTATTGAGGCTTATAAAAGGAGAAGATCATGAAGGCCAAGGAGTAACAAGGGGACCAAGAACCAATCAAATTCTATTCAAGTGGTGCTCTAGAAGTTGTTTTAATTGAAATGCTTAACCGTTGTAAGATCTTGTGATTTGTTATTACCCTATAATCATGCAAAAATCAATTGTATTTTCCTGAGTAATCAGGCTGTATTAAGATAGTATGATCTATCATGTGAAAGATCGGCTGACTTACTATTTGTAATTTGTGAGGCAATTTAATAGTGCGTTCCAGCTAGTGTTGTAGTTGTTAGTTATGTAGAGTGGACGTAGGCTTGGTATAAAAGCTAAACCATTATATCTCATATGCCAATCTTTTTTAAAGTTTTACTTTGAACTATACACACTCAGATACTATTTCATGAAACTTTTGCTCACTTGATCTTTTTTATAATAATCTTTGGTTTACGAATTATTGGAAAAAGTTTCGTGACAACCTATTCACCCCTCTAGGTTACTTTGTTAGCCCCAATAGTTATTATTTTTGGCAAGGTAGATTATTAACTTGATAATATATTTTTGGGGTGCTATGTATTTAATTTGGACACCGTAGAGCTAAGTATGTGTGAAATTGTGATTTGCTAGAGCAGAAAATGACATGTCGACAAATAGTGCATGAAGGCGTTACTTATCAACCATAGCCATTTCACCCCTCTCCCTTCTTCCATGGATGACACCTCCCTCCCCATGTGGCACATGAACGTCAAGCCACCTCCTCTCTTCTTTCCTCTTATTCTTTTTTTCTTCCCTTTGGCTCATTTCCTTTGCGGTAATAGAATGAGAGAAACTCACTAACCCTCTCTCTTTCACCACACCAACTTCATCTTTATCCTCCTTGTTGTTTGCCTTTTGGGTGGCATGAACTGAGTAGGGACTCAACTCTTGCCCCGCTGTTCATAACGGTCATCGTCTTAAGCATTCGAGCTTTTGTAGATGTCGTCTACCTCTAATTCTCGCACTTCGTTGAAGAAGTGGATGAGCTTGAGTTGTGCGATGAGGATTCACAACAGCTTCATTCATGTAGAAACTAAGGCAAGTAAACATCTAACCCTTCCACTAGATAGTTCAATTGAGGTTTAGTTTTGCATGAATTATGGGTTCGAGGTGTGGGTTGCATGGAGGGAGAACGTTGTTATTTGTTCAATCATCCCGTCCTCATTGTCATGAAGTGAATTGAAGGTTGATGGTGAGGGGTGGTCCGACGGGTGCAAGCGAGAGGTACTCATGGTGATGTGTAACTTGCATATTTTCAGAATTATGAGTAGTAGGGTTGAGGGCTAAATTGTCTTGCATGAAGCTAAATAGATTAGTTTGAAAATAAAGCCCAAAATGAGTCTTGGCTCCAATCTTAGGATTAGGATTACTGTAGGAATCCCATAAATTTACGTAGTGAACTAGCTAATAGTTTCAGGCAAAATGGATGGGAGTGTTTTAACCTTGTCCTCTGGATGTTTTGTGCATCAACTGTCGCACAGATTGAGCCACCTTATGCATTCGGCTAAGAATCATTTGAGAATTTGTTGTGTCATTACTTTGTTTACTCATTGATTTTGTACAATCGAATAAATGACTATTAAGTTTTGTTGTTTGGCTAGATGTTCTATTTGCTGAGTTATAAGCTCACTTTTCTGGCTTTTCCCGTTTTCCTCAGTATATAGCTATGTTGACTCCTCCTTCCACTATTTCCTTTGGCTATTGTAGCACCAAGGTGGGTTTCAGGAGCTCCTAGACGATATCTAGTAAGCCACATTCCCTACACCTACGCATCAAGAAACTTCGTACATCTATCTTTTATGAGGTGGGACCATAGCAGGGTGAATGGAGACATTTTTTATCTGACTTATCATTGGGAGCACGGTAGGTGGGTAGGACCACTTCGCTTCCCCATCATTAGCTTCCACAGTGATGATAGTAGTAGTGACAACAATGAACCGCATGAGGTTATGAGTTAGGACTTGCAAGGTATGCAGGCTAACAGGGTTTTGAGATGGGGAGCATGACAGTTACTTTTTGACTAGTGCTGTGAGATGTATAGATATAGTGGTGGATGAGATGGTGATACTGGAGTACGTTGGTAGCAGCAGTGTTCGGGAGTAAATGTTCTTCCCTTTAGATTTCTCATAGAGTACGTATTTATTTTAAAAGCTGATGTATATAGACCTGCCTATATATATATATATATGTGTATATATATATATATATATATATATATATTAGAAGTCTTTGGCTACAAATGGCTTATTGTTACTGCATGTGGTTACATGTTAGTGAACCTATAAAGCCATACCCCTTTAGGCAGCTTGACATTTGTTTCCATGTACTTGTGTCATTGTATGACCAATTGCTTGAGATTTATCAAGCTTTTGCATGCTTTTACATATATATAATATCATATTAAAGTAGAAGTGAGTAAGCAGGTTGAGAAGGTGGCTTGGCTTAGGTCATCACGAAGTGTCTCTTGAGATATATTTTAATCCTTATTAAGTTTACCTTTGACACAGATGGTGTTGACAAAGCACAACGTGCCCATGCTAGTTTCGAGTCTAAATTGTTTTAGTAGAGTATACTAATCCTAGGAGATTTAATCTTGGACTTTTCTGATAGAGGGAAGTTTCATCCTAGCTTTAAGATTTATAATCCACAGTTCTATTCTTGATAGTTTGGTTTGGCTCATGGAATCTGTGCACCAATTATGTTTTCAATGGAATATCTTTTCTCGCCTTACACGGGGGCCCGTGGAAAAAAGTTATTCCCAGCATACCTTGAGGTGACTAACACCATCTTCAATCAGGTGGAATTCCATGAATTTCCAATTTCTCCAAGTGAAATAGCCATTTACTACACCTGGTGGAATGAGTATCGCCAGCTATTGTTCCCTTTAGATGTGGATCCACTCTTATTTCAGACTTCAAAGTTCCCTCCTTTGATGTCTCACCCATTTCAACATGCCAGACTCCAAGAGTTGGCTCTTTCAATCATATTCCAGATATAGGTACAACTGACTCCCTTCTAGCCATTAATTTTTCTTCTCTTAATCTGACCATTATCTTTTCAAATGAACTATCCATACCAAAAGAAGTGACAGATGAAAGTAAAGGCTCCTCTTTTGGTTATCCTACTAAAGTAGATGATAGCTTTTATTCTCCTAAAACGCCACTCCAGGACACACTTGATCTTAAGCAAGGGTTTCCTCCTCAACTTTCTCAGTCCCGCATTACTGTATCCACTATTGAGCAATTCCTGGCTCATTTAACCAATCTGCCATGTCCACTGAAGTATAGGGCACTAGAATTTACTTTTAAAGTATTTTCCCTTTCCTTCACCTACAATAAAATGGCGTTCAAGGACGAGCAAGATCAAACTAATTTTCTTAGTGACAAAGAAATTTATCTCCTTTGAAAACATGATGAACTATATCGAGCCCGAGCTATCCTTTGGGCCTATTAATCTGATGAGACCACCCCCAAGGAAACTGTGTCGGCTTAGTTGGAATTTGTCAACGAGCTTGAAGCCTCATACTAGTTTGCCGGTGATGAACTCGGTCATGCCTATTATTCCAAAGTCAAAAGTCTCACAGCTATCAATGATCTGGAGATGTAGCTCATTAATTTCATTTCGAGACTTAAGCAACACATGATTTATTATGTGCCTAGCACCACTACCCTTTGTGAGCAGTAGCATTATGGATTTTCTTTAAGTGTCCTCCCCTTTTTTCTTATCAACTTTTGTATTCACCCACGTATATAACACTATTAGATATCATTACGAGTAATGCAAGGTCATTTCTCCCTTAAACGTTCATCCTCGATCGTTTGGCTTATTTGTTAATTAGAACTAGTACTCTATACTCCCTTGCTTTGCACTGGTGGTAAGATATCTGATTGAATGAGTTGTATTTCTTTTATTAACAACCGTATCAACTGATCATATTATTGTGGCTAGCGTTATCACATAGAGGGGGTGAATAGGTAATTTTAAAAAATTTTAAGAAATCAATGTGGAATATAATAAGTCTACTCTAAATTTCGTTCAGATAATATTAGCTAGTAAGATCTGAGATCCCCTCAAAAGTAGCGTTGTGCACAAATCTACTAACATAGTATATAGTCGGAGAGAGTTTGGGAAAGAAAATGTACACAAAGGATTTATAGTAGTTTAACTTTATTGAAGCCCACGTCCACTTCTTCATGCCAACAATTAATTGGCTAGATTCCACTAATGAATAACTCCAAGGTTATAATCTTGGTAAATAGACTTCAAGTTTAACACTCTTATGCTTGTATATTCTTCTCTAAGTATTACAATGTTGAATCAAAGGTACGTGAAGGATGTGAAGTTCTTTTGCTCTTGCAATTTTGAATTCTATTCTCTCATGCATTACACTCTTTAGGCTTTAGGTTTCCTTTTATACTCATTCATCACAACTTCCTATTACAAGATCTTCAGAGGATCACTCTCCTAACTTCCTTGTTTATATGATAATACAAAGGATTTCATAACTATTAAGGTCGATAAAAGAAAGAATCTCCCATTGGATTAAATGGCCCATACAGTCGTGATACTGGATTTCCATAGATGGTTACTTGATTAGGTGAGTCATTATCGTCTCCCTTAATCCACATCCTTGATTGATCTACATGATTGAGAATCTCCAAGTATGAATGCAGCTTGATTGTTAGCCATTGTGATGATTTAATATGTACATCAAATTATCTTGAAATAAATCTCTTGATAATCTAGTCATTGCACGTGAAATACTTCTTTCAGAACTTGAGCATCATTCCAACGTCTAATATCCCTACGTATTGTCTAAACTCCCTACACAACATCTATAATGTCTGAGCTCCCCGCTCAATGTTTGAGCTCCAAGTAATGTCTGAGTCCCTTAGAACAACATCTGACCTTATCTTACTAGATCTAATCCTATTTAACTTGTTCTATATACCTTTGGACAATTTGCAAGATAGTATTTTATAGCATTAACTTAGATATATAAGATCATGGATTGTTTGGTGAGCTTTAAAACCAATTAGGGGTTTTCTTGCAATAATCTCCCCCTTTTTTATAATGACAAAACTATTTACACAAATATACTAATTGTTGTATAAGATATGTGAGTAAGATAATGATTTGCGGCTCAATGATATTTTGCTAAAGAATGATATCACGTAGTACTTTTAACAAAAATTAAGCTCTAGAAAAACATGAATTTAAGATGTGAATTCATTTTCAAAGTATAGCTCATTTTTCCTTTAGGACATCTAAAGACATGTATAAGAGTTTATAAGGTCTTAAGTTATTTCTCAGATTTCTAAGTCATTGATATTAATTTCGATCTGAGAAACCTAATATCTTGTATTAGAGCACTATGAAGAATAGGATCAGAGCATAGATACATTTTAGAGCATAGCAAGATAGAGGTTCAGAGCAAAATCATATAAGCATGTCGTTAATTAGAACTTGTATATAGAATGACATGAGTCACTCTTGAAATTTGTTCCTGTGATATTCTCAGAACTTGTGAAAACTTATATCAATTTCAGAACTTGTATGCACAGAACTACTTATGTCAATTTCAGCTCAGAGTATAACTCTAATACTTGTTTAGAACCTGTTCATGCAAATCATAATGTTCTCATTTCTCCTTCTGCAATAGATAATCAAGGATATATATAAATCTCCCCCTTTTTTTGTCATTAGCATAAAAGACACAGATCGAACTAGTAAAAAGTATTCAATGAATGCTCAATCAAGTTTAATCATCAAATTGTGCAGGTCAAATACCCAAAATAAAGACTTGTGCAAGCCAAAATATTCAAATCCAATAAACATTCAACAAAACTCAAACACTTCAAGTTTTAAAATAAAAACAAAATTTGACGAAATAAGATAGTGAAAAATGAGTTCTATTTTGAAGAATTTGGAGCTGGAGTAGAGCTTGATGGGGCTTGAGTTGATTGTGGCACAAGGTCTGAAGGGAGTTGGACAAGAGCGAACTTGGATAGATTGTCCTTCACTTCATCGACTTCCACATGAAGCGCCCATATATCCTTGATCAGATTTGTTAGTCCTTTTTGTTTGTACAAGGTATATTTGAGTAACTTAGAGTCTTTAGCTTTATTCATTTTTATCTTCATTTTGAGCTCCAATAGTCTAAGATGACTCCCCCTGAGTCATTGCTTCCTTCTCAATTGTTGATATTGGAATATCCTTAAGTAGATTTTCTTTTGTAGTTATGGTTTCAACATTCATCTATTAATTTGCTCCACCTCATTTTGTGTTACCATCTGAGTTGGCTTCTCACAATTCATGTGATCCTTTTTCTATTTAGAACACCCTAGGTTCTATTCTTCTTGGATGTCTCCTTCTCTTTTCCTTCTTCATCTTCTCTTTCTTGCTGCTTAATCTAAGCTGAAACATCATTTTCAGCAACTGTTCTGGCAAGATTTTGAATGTCTTTTTCAAGTTATCTATCCTCCAATATCATCTTTTTTTGTTCATCTTTTGCAATAGCTATCTTTGTTCTTAATCTTTCCATTTGAGCTTATCGAAGCTATCTAGCTCTTCATCTAACTTACTTGCTGGAGATTCCTCAAAGATATTCATTTCAGAATCATCGTTGGTTTTATCAGGTGGCCTCTGACCAGTTTTCCTTTCTTTTGTCTAGGCTTAGTAAACTTGTTGCGAACATTTTTAGCCTTCTCTTTTGACTTACTTTAGGGGATTGTCCTGGTGAAGGTTCAGCTTAAGTAGCTTCTGTTGTTGTTGTTGCTGTGGACAGATGAATTAAGATCACATTTTTCTTTTTGTCACTCCACTGTCCTTTTGCAAACTTGTAACCCATCTTGGTCATCATTGATTCACTAGTGCACCTTTGGGGAAGTTACAAAGATCTGATTCTATTAGATATATCTATTTTTAGATACTTGAAGATTCTCATGATCAATGACCCATATGGAAGTTGACCTTTGTTTTTCATTATTGTTCTAAGTATATGCAGGAATATGATATGAGGAAGAGAGAAAGGCTTGCCATTTAAAATGGTCCAGATGATAGAATCTCTACGAGTTCTGAGGCACTCGAAATGAAATCTTGTCCAAAGAGAGAGAATTGAATATAATAAAAGTATGCAATTAACTCAGGATACCAAGGAGCATTTAGGGTACACAAAGTTTGAAGGTGCTTATTTGATAGTAAGGTAAGAATATGCATGCCAGCATTTTCTTAGAATTTAAAGTCAATAGGGCTACTATTCATGGAAGTTCTAGCAAGCAATGAGTTTTTGAGGATAAAAACTTAATAGCCAAATATATGAAGGTATGTTATGCTTAGTTTCTTGCCTTTGCAAAGCTCATAAGGGGTTTTCTCAAGCCTTAGAAAAATTAGATGTATGGTGTAACATGCAATAGAAATAGCTTTTGCACAGAAATGGGAAAGAGATTTGCAAGCAATCAAAAGGGTTCATCCCATATCTTGTGAAGATCGATTTTTCCTTTCAACTACTTCGTTTTATTGAGGAGTACAAGGAGATGAAAAATTATGCTGAAAACCATTTTGATCACAAAATTCTATAAATATTTGATTTTCAAATTCTCCCCCTCGATTTGCTTTAATGCTAGAAATCGAATGAACTTTTTCATTTTGAACTTTCTTTGAAAAGCTTTCAAAATAAGAAAATTGATCATTCTTGTCTGCAAGGAAGAAAATCCAAGTAAATCTAATAGAATCATCTACTATTACTACACAATACTTTTTTTTTGTCTAATACTAGGTTCAAGTAGGTCCAAAAAATCCATATGTAGAAGCTGCAAAGGATGGTTAGTGAAAACTTGATTTATTGATTTGTAAGAATTTCTAACCTATTTCCCAAGTGTGTAAGCATCACATAAATTAATTTTCTCATATTTGATATTTGGGAGTTCTCTCACAAGCCTTTTTAATGAAAACATTGAGATTTGTTTGAAGCTTATGTGTCCTAGCTTCTTATGCCAAAGTTCTGAGTCATCTTTGACGAATATAAGATATTTGATGTCCTTAGATGATGTGTCTAGAAGATACATATTTCCATGTCTTTATCCCGTGAAAGATTCTTTATTGTCCTAACCAATGCCTAAAGATTTGTCTTCCACAAAAAAGACATTTTATATCCATTATCACAAGATTGAAATTCAAAACTTAACCAATGAGACTTCATTAATGAAGAGGTTGCCAATCTTTATGATTCTTTTGCCAGTTATTGTTCCTCTGTTGTTGCCGTCAAAGCAGACACTTCCTCCATCAAACTTAGTAAGATTGATAAATATCTTGGAGTCTCTAGTCATGCGTCTAGAACACCCACTATTAAGGCATTATTTGTTTCTTCTTTTCATTGGGACTTACAAACATCAAAAGAGTTCAAGTTTTCTTTTGTATCCAAATCTATTTGGGCCTTTTTGAGTTAATGGAGTTTGTAAATCTCAAGATATCTCGAGTGGGTTGAGGGTCTTCTTTTGTATCTCGAGTTTTCTTTTGTATCCAAATCTAGATCTTAAGACAATAACTTCCGGAGTGCCTTGAATCACCACAATTTTATAAACTGCTTATAAAAGTGATTTTCGTATGTGTGTTTCGAGGGTCTTCTTCTGAGTCTTTCTTTTGCTTTTGAAAAATAATTTTTCAATTCACTATCCTTTTGAAAACCAAGTCCTAACTTATTGTAGAAAGGAACTTGTATTGAAAGAATTTTTTTGTAAAGTCTTTGAACTAGAGGTAACCTTTTTATTGATATCTAAAATTTCCTTTTCCATAGAAACGTTTTCCTTTTTCAAAGATTCATTCTCAATTTGCAAATTTCCATTTTTCTTAAAGATTAAATCACATTTTTCCTTGATTTGTGAAAACTCACTTTTGAGAAAATTTATTTTATCTTTTTGAGAAACATTATTTTGTTTCAAATAAACGACTTCCTTTTTCAAGTCAGAAAGCTTTTTTAGAGAAGTTTATAATCAGAATATAGTTCATTTATATAATCACTTATATCAAAAGGAATGTTATGAATTGTTACCTTAGATTCATCCTTAGAGTTTGAGAGGGCCATTAAACAAATGTTGGTAAATTCCTCATCACTCTCACATTCTGTGTCACTCCAAATTTTTGCCTTCAGGGCTTTCTAGGATTTTTCATCCCTTTCTTTCTTCTTTAGAAGAGGACAATTAGGCTTAATGTGCCTTCTCTTTTTTGTATTCATAGAAAATTACATCTTTGTTTTCTTCTTTATCAGCAGATGGTTGTCTCAAATCATATTGCTTAAAATCTCTTTTGCCTTTAAAATTTATGCTTGTCTTAGCCATTCTACTTGTCACGCGTTGAACCCACGAGCCATGCGACATCCCTGTTATACTTATATCATCGATTAGTCAATAACCACGACAGCCCAAGAAACTCGTCATAAATCAAACGACCTTAGAGTTCCTACCACAACAAAAACAAATTCCTCCTAATATATACACAGGAAAGGGTAAAGAGAGACAGTTCAATAAGATATAGCAAAACCAAACCTTTATATTATAACAAACCACATTCCTATATTACATTCCCTCTTCATACAGCTATCAGGATAACGTCATATACATAGTTCAAAACTTTCGCAACCTCATGACATCTCATTGCTCTACCTTTACATCAAAAAGGGCCTTAGGTTGGTAATTTCTCCCTCCAATTACAAGCAACCTATATAAATTTCTATAAAATGGCTTTTACCTCAACCCTACTCATCGCCATCTGTCCCACCATCTGGTCTAGGGAAAGATTGAGTCACGATACCAATATCCATTGGAATCCCCTATTTTACCAGGATGACATTCATTACGACAGCATGGGGTTTGACATAAGGGAAACCACATATGACAATAAATCTCAGCAAGCTAACTCCTAATCCCTTCTCAATATACCAAACACCCTTATACCCAACTCTACACCTCATTTAGGCACTGAAATCACAGCTCCAGGAAAATAATCCAAGCAGTTTATTTAAGGAAAATCGCCACGAAGTAGCCAGACATAGAAGCAACACAAGTCTAATCCAAGATCATAAAATCAGAATGTCACATAAAATAACCAATCAATGGCTCGCCATGAATGGCTAAGTTATAAAACGAACGAGTTTAATCTAGGATAATCAATGCAAATACATATGCATGCACGCTCATATAGGCGTCAGGTCCGACCTATTTGACCCGTGTCATATAGGCGTCAGGTTCGACCTACGTTTTAAAGGAACATCAGGTCCGTGCTCCAACCCACGTAGAAGAACTGCCTTAGATCGGCACGCTTTTCACTCCAGCTACCCCGCGTCAAATGCATCAGCGCGCATGAGGCTATGTATTCCACCTCTAAGGCAACATTTTCTGCCTTTGTGGCTACATATTGCGCAAGTCACATTATGGGCACGTATTCCGCCAAGTGACAATGATATGCAATCTCATACACAAAATCCATTACTCAAGTCCCTCAGGCAAATAAAATAATGCCAATCTAATTGGGCAGAAATCACAGCCAAGTACATTAGGCCACTTTTCAAAATACATGCCCAAATATTTCAATTCACATGGCCGACAAAATGTCCAAGCCAATTGTTTTATTTCACGTGCCCAATTTTATTAAAAAAACAATGAACTTACACATGGGACCCGAAATGACCAAATAATTAATTCTAAGCAAACATGGATAATCCTCAAATATTATTTTGAATAGGAACACAAGCTCCAAATATATGAACAGTGATTTTCAAAATACTATTTGGCCCATTTTTGAATAAAAGTCTCAAAAAACCTATTTTTCGGTACCCAAATCTTGCGGGACCCACATCAACCACCACCAGCAAGCTAAATTCAGCCAAAACAACAACATACCAAGCCTAAATAATGTACTATAGCCTCACCACAGAATCAATTCGCACAAATACGCCAATTTCGACAATTTTTCTTAACCCAATTTACCTCGAATCGAACCCTAAAGCTAGTCCATGGCATACTTAACATCCTAATCAAAGATTAGAGGATTAATTTACTACGACGAAGAAGAAACAAAGCTGAAGGAGTGGCTAGAACGGCAACGGTAAGGCGTTCGGCAATGCACGGCAGACGGCAGTGAAAATCAATGGAACCGAAGCTAAATAAGGCTAAATCGAGCTGGAAAAAAAGTTTATAACTTGAATATGGGATCTAGGGACAGCCGAGATTGACATATGTTAATGGGAACCAAAAATCAAAAATTGGAAATTTGAGATAAATTCATCGACTAAAATGAAATAGCTTGAATGGAGACTCAAATAACATCGGATCTGAGTGAAACAAATTGTATAGGACACATCTAAGATCGTACTACGACATGTCCAAAAATCATAAAATTCCAATGGTCGGATTTCCTTCGGTAGCCGGTGAAATTGGGCAGCAAAGGTGGTGGCTGCAACAAAGAGAGAGGAATCTAGTCGATTTAGGGGGTAAGAGAGAGAAAAACTAGTCAAAGATCAAGAAGAGAGAGATAAAAAAAAAGTAGTCTTAGATATTTATAATTTCAAAGCTCAATTATGTGAGTTACTTTTCATCAAAAGTGACATAAAATTGAACGAATTGATTGATTATTAGACTATTAGTGAATTTTGGATTGATAGAATGTAGACACCAATAATTGAGTCAAACTTGGCCAAAAAAGTGATCGACAAGACACATCTCGAAATTCGTGCAGATTCGAATCTGATCAGGGCTGAAACGGGACTAATTTGGCTCAACTGCGATCGAAAAAAGACACAGAACGTTGCTGAATATTTTTTCTAGTCTCGCTAAAAATACCTCTATCCTCTAGCCATGAATTTTAGCATAAATCGAGGGCAAGATAGAAATTTCTAATTTTCCCTTTTTCACTTGCCACTTCAAGACCAATTTGGCCATTTCACACATTCCTAGGCAGTGTCCAAATTCACAACTGTAACACTCATGAGAGTCGATTATCCTATTTCGGAACTCAATTCACAGCTTCATTCATAAGATGGCAACTTTAAATAAATTCTCAAACTAACAGATGGCTTTAAGGAGTCACGTGTATCGACCATTTGGTTAACGTGCTTATATTCTTGGTTAGTCTTTCCCTTTTGATTAGTTATCCCTAAGTGATTAGTTTCAAATGAGATCCATTTATAGTATCTCTAATAAGCATTCTATATTCAAATTTCGAAAATGGCTAAATTTTAGAATGTCACAATTCTTCCCCACTTAAAGAAATTTTGTTCTCGAAATTTATAATAAACTACTAATACATTCAACTACTCAAAAAAAGAAGGGTACAGACGCTTCATTTCATCCTCATTTTTCACGTGCCCCCTCTATCTCGTGGTGTTCCTAAACTATCTTGACTAATGGAATCGTCTTGTTTATCAAAACCTATTCCCTTCGATCCTTAATCCATATTGGTCTTTCTGTATATGAGACTCAATCGTCTACTTTGATGACTTCATGATCGAGTATATGACTCTTGTCCGGCTCATACTTTCTCAACATTGATACATGAAATACGTTGTGCACCCGCGACAAATTTGGTAGCAGAGCTAGGCAATAAGCCAAATTGCCAATATGTTTTAGGATCTCGAAAGGGCCTACAATCTCGAGCTCAACTTTCCTTTCTTTCCAAATCGAGATAGCCTTCGCATTGGTGACACCTTCAAGAATACGTGATCTCCCACTTGGAACTCCAACGGCTTTTATCTCTTGTTTGCATAGCTCTTCTAGCGACTCTAAGATGTTTTCAATTTTTCTCTAATCACTTTGACCGCCTCAATCGACTATTGAACTAACTGTGGGCCTGTTGTCCTTCTTTTGGCCACCTCATTCCAACACATTGGAGTCTTGCACACCTTGCCATACAAGGCTTCAAATGGTGTCATCTTTAAGCTCTGCCGATAGCTGTTATTGTATGCAAACTCCACCAGATGCAATCGATCTTCCCATCCACCTTTAAAATCTATCACGCATGCTTGCAACATATTTTTGAGTGTATGCAAACTCCACCAGATGATAGGCTGTATTAAACCTCAATTGTGATCCCAATGCCGCCTGCAGACATTTCCAAAACATCACAGTAAACCTTGGATCATGATCTGACGTAATTGATACTGGTATGCCATGAAGACGAACGATTTGGTGCACATACAGCTCAGCTAACTTCTCTAAGGCGAAATCCTTTCGCACGGCTATAAAATGAGCTGACTTGGTTAACTTATCGACCATAACCCATATCAAATCATTGCCCCTCTGGCTCCTTGGCAAACCTATCACAAAGTCTATGGTGACGTGTTCCCATCTCCATTCACGGATTTCTAACGGTTGAAGCAATCCACCATGCTTAGAATGCTATGCATTTACTTGCTGGTACGTAAAAAACGTAGCCACATGTTTGGCTATGTCCACTTTCATTCCATTCCACCAATAGTGTTGACGCAACTTCTAATACATCTTTGTGCTACCAGGGTGGATGCCATAATTGCTTTGATGAGCATCAGATAGAATTTCTTCTTTTAATTCCGCATCATTTGGTACGTAGAGCCATCCACAAAACTTCAAAATCCCATCTTCCATGACTTGGAACTCAACTTTCTGTTGGCTGCATCCATCATCAATATCTTTCGAAATTCAAGATCCGTAGGCTATAGTTCTTTAATGTTTGCCTGAATCTCTGGTTCAATCCTTAACGTGGCCATTAGACTCGAGAGATATCCAACCTCTATCTTGAACCCCGAGTCTCTTACTCCTTCCAGCAGAGTCCACTCTTTAATCATTATCTGCACGATGCTGGATTTCCTACTTAATGCATCCGCCACTCTATTTGCCATTACTAGATGATACAATATCTCGCAATCATAGTCCTTCAGTAATTCCATCCATCTCCGTTGCCTCACGTTCAGCTCTTTCTGCGAGAACAAATATTTCAAACTCTGGTGATTCGTGTAGATTTAAAACCTTTCTCCAATCAAGTAATGCCTCTAAATCTTTAGCACAAACACAATGGCTACAAGTTCCAAATCGTGCATCGAGTAATTCATCTCCTGTGGTCTTAATTGTCGAGATGCATATGCCACTACTCGTCCATGTTGTATTAAGACACATCTAAGTCCTTTCAACGATGTATCACTATAAATTTCACACCCTCCAGGTCTAAATGGAATTGTCAATACTGGCGTAGTCGTCAACTTATGCTTGAGCTCTAGGAAAATTTCTTCACATTTATTTGTCCAATCAAACCTCATTTCCTTTTTTGGCAGACGCATCAGGGGAGTTGCTACCACGAAAAATTTTTCCACGAAGCGTCTATAATAGCCCACTAATCCAAGAAAACTTTGCACCTCAGTAATGGATGTCGGCCTTGGCCATTTCTTAATCGCCTAAATCTTCAACGGATCCACCAAAATTCCTTTGCCTGAAATGATATATCCAAGAAACGCCACTTGATTAAGCAAAAACTCGCAATTACTAAACTTGACATAAAGCAAGTGTTCTCTTAAGGTCCGTAGAATTGTACTAAGGTGGAGCTCATGGTCCTTAGAGCTCTTCGAATACACTAGATTGTCGTCTATGAACACGACGATGAACTAATCTAAAAATTCTTTGACCACATAGTTCATCATGTCAATAATATCAACCCGGGCATTCGTCAATCCAAATGGCATAACTGTAAACTCATAATGCCCATATCTCGCCCTGAATACTGTTTTCGGCGCATCCTCTTTCTTGATCCTTAGCTCATGGTAACCCATCCTTAAATCAATCTCCAAGAACACCGATGCTCCTTGTAACTGGTCGTACATATCATCTATCCTCAGCAAGAGATACTTATTCTTGATGGTTACTTGGTTCGACTACCTATAGTTAATGCAAAACGGTAATGACCCATCCTTTTTCCTTATAAAGAACACTAGCGCGTCCCATGGCGATGCCCTTGGACGAATGAACCCTTTGTCCAACAACTCCTATAGTTATACCTTTAACTCTTTTCAACTTTGATAGCGCCATCCTATAAGGTGCCTTCGAGATCAGCTCCGTTCTAAGGGCTAGTTCGATCACGAACTCTACTTCTCTTTTTGGTGATAATTTTAGCAATTCCTAGAGGAAAACATTTGGAAAATCTCGTACTACTAATACGTCCTCAAGCTTCATTTCTTTAGCCAAAGAATCCACAATTGAGGCCAGGAATCCAGGACATCCTTTGTCCATTAACTTGGTTGCCTCAAGTGATGATATCCAAAGGATTGAGGTTCCTCCTTGATTTCCCAAAATTTCGTATGTAGAGTGACCCACTGGATTAAGGTGAATCACCCTACTACTACAATCAATTATGGCTCTATGCTTTGCCAACTAGTTCATTCCAACAATAACATCAAAATCATACATGGGCAACACCACCAAATCTATTAATTCTTCTCTACCACCACATACTATCTTACATACAGGACAACCAAACAGAGCAATCATAGTATACTTCAATGGAGTCACCACATGCAATAACACTTCTAACGATTTCATCTCGACACCAACTAATGCCACAAAGTGCTCAGATATAAACGAATGCGATACTCCAAGATTAAATAAAGCATATGCAGCAAGACCACAGAGAGAAATGGTACATGTGATCACGCCAAGTGCATTCTTTGCATCCTTTTGCCCACTGCTAATACTCGTCCTTGAACTAAGGGTTGATTTTGATTTCCTTGGGGAGTAGCTCCAATCCGAGATCTTCCTTGGGGTCTTGGCAGCTCAAATTAAGGTTTAGGTGCAAGCTGCGTATAGCTTCTTACATGATGCCCCATCTGCCCGCACCTAAAATAAGCTCCAACCACACTTGGGCAAGGACCTCTAACATGCCTACTTGCACACTTAAGGCGGGCTATATTGGGAGCATAGTTCGGCTTCCTTAAATTTCCTCAAGCAAGAGGGACAAATCTCTGATTGTGAATTTGCATCGGCCTCTTTCAAAAACTTGTGCTATCCCAGTCATGCACAAATCACGATCCAGATGTGGTAGCCCTTTCCATCATGTTCCTTTCTATTTCTTGTGCTCTCTCATGGATCGTACCATAATCCCTTAAACTAGTCGGGATCAATTGACTACGGAGTTTCGGCTTCAACCCCATCATGGAACCTCCTAGCCTTATCCTAGAAATTCTCTATAGAAATTCTCTATTATCCTTCAGCCAAACTTCGACAACCTCGCGAACTCGGCTTCATATTGATCCACGGTCATTTGACCTTGCCGAAATCGCAAGAGTTCTTCCATTTTCTTTTCCTAAGCAACCTTCGAGAAATATTTTCTATTGAACGGCTTACAAAAAGCCGTCCAATTTTGCACTGCTCCTTCAGGGAATACTCTTCCTTGAGTAGCCTTCCACCAATCATTGGCTATACCCTGCAGCTGGTACACTGCCAATGTGACTTTTTTATCCTTCATGTATCCTAATAAAGCAAAAGCCTTCTCTAACTCCTCGATTCATTGGGACGCAATCTCAGGTCCTCTACCTCTATTGAAGTTTGGTGGCTTTAGCTTCAAGAACTGCTCGACCACTTGATACATCTGTCGAGCTCCATTTTCGCTTCCCACATCTACATTCATTACAGACACTGCTCCCTTAACGGCCTGGGCAAGCTTGGCAGCTCTTCCTCTAGCCTGCCTGCCCATCAAGTTCCCAATTTTCTCTAACACTTTCATGACCCCTTCCATTCGAGGATTTCTTGCAGCCCTTGGGTGTTCAGTAGCTTTAACAGCTCCAGCCTGCGAGCTAGATGCTCCATAACCTCTTCCTCTTCTACCTCTACTACTCATTCTTCTAAAACTTTCTCATTAAGACCTGCTATAATTCTATCAAGAAATTTCCAATGTACAAGCTTTACTAATCTAAGCATTAGGTCAAATAATTATATAACAACAGTAATACAAGCTAACTAGCACAGTTATTTCACTTAACAGCCACTTATGTCAAACGATATCATGCAAAAGCATTTCTGAGCACAGTCTCTCCATCTATCTACCCCAGTATCCATTACCATTATCACTCCAAACCTCAAATACCCATTGGATCAAGCTAAGCTTACTCTTATACCAAATCGGGTGGGGATGTAACTATCGCGACCCAAGAAATTTTTCTGCCAGGTGAACGGATTATTTGGTTAGCTAGATGGATTAACCTAATACGAACCCTCCAAAGTCCTATCGAATCACAATGTTGATTTTTATTCAAATGATTTTAAAATTTGGAGTTGCCACTAATCATTTTTGGTAGATTGATTAGAAACATAAGTAAATTAGTGAGAGGACTAAATTACTTCTACGAACCAGAGATTATGAGTTCGGGGACTTAGTTACACTAGTTAATTAAAACTAATGCCCTTTCGGTACCTTAATTTCATGGATATCCTAAGACTCTAGTGGAGTGTTCTCTCTTTGTGTTTTCACTTTTTAAAATGGATGCATGGATGGTATTTTTTTGGTATTTCTAAAGTCTTATAATTTCCTGAAGCCAAAAGAGGGAGTGTGTTAACGACTTCTGTGCAGTGTTAAACTCATTGCATATCAAATTTAAACTCATTTCTTGTCGCAAAATTTAATTGAAGCCCTTTTACAAAATTGAGTCCTTCTGGGTATAATTGGGCCAAGATGAAGATTTGAAATATTAGATAATAATGTCACAACTCCTAAAAGTGAAAAATAAAAATAAATTGACTCAAATTAAATTTTTTAGGCTCCAAATGCTATTATTTATTAAATATTTTTCTAATTTCTAAAAAATATATATAATACAAAAAATAAAAAAGAAATTTCATTTAAAAATGATTGCCTAAGCTTGGCCAAGGCTTCCAAAGTTGATTTTGCAATTTTCTCATTTTTTTTTATTTTTTTATATAAATTTTCGAAAATAAAAATATCAAAAAATACTGAAAATATGAAAAATTATTTTTTGGTCAAAATTGGTTCCTTAGGCTTGACCAAGATCCCCAAAATTGATTTTTTTAATTTTATAAATTTTTATGGATTGTTTTATTAATTTTAAAAGAGAAAAGATGATTAAAAATCAAGTAACGCCCTAAACCCACAAGCCACGCGACATCCCTATCATACTTGTATTATTGATTGGTCAAAAATCACGGCGACCTAGGAAACTTGTCGTAAACCAAACGACCTCAGAGTTCCTGTCAATGCGGAAACGAATTCCTCCTAAAATATACATAGAAAAAGGGTAGAGAGAGATAGTTGAATAAGGTATAGCAAACTCAAATCTTTATATTACAACAAGCCACCTTCATATATTATATGCCCTGTTCATACAACTGTTAGGATGACGTCATATACACAGTTCAAAACTTTCGTCACCTCATGACGTCTCATTGCTCTACCTTTACATAAAAAAGGGCCATAGTTCGGCAATTTCTCCTTGCAATTACAACCAACCTATATAAATTTCTATAAAAGGGCTTCTACCTCAACCATACTCATCACCATCTGTCCCACCATCTGAGTTAGGGAAAGACTGGGTCGAAGTACCAATATCCATTGGGATCGCCCGTCTTATCGGGATGGCATTCATTGCGGTGGTTTGGGGTCTGACAAAATAGAAATCACCTATGAGAACAAATCTTAGCAAACTAACCCCTAATCCCTTCTCAAAATACCAAACACCCTTAGACCCAACTCTACGCCTCATCTAAGCACTCAAATTACAAGGCAAGGAAAATAATCCAGGCAATTTATTTAAGAAAACTCACCACGAAATGGCCAAGCATAAAAGTAACACAGGTCTAATCCAAGACCATAAAACCAAAATATCACATAAAATAGCTAATCAATGGTTCGCCATGAATGGCTAAGTTATAAAATAAACGAGTCTAATTCAAAACAATTAATGCAAATACATATGTATGCACGCTCAACTTGAGCCTAGGCTTAAAAGCCAATTTGACCTACGTTATATAGGCACTAGGTCCGACTCACGTCTTAAAGATGCATCAGATCCGTGCTCCAATCCGCATAGAAGAACCGCCTTAGCTCGACATGCTTATCACTCCAGTTACCTCCAAACGCATTAGGGCATATGAGGCTACGCATTCTGTCTCTAAGGCTGTTTTTTCCACCTCTATGGCTACATATTACGCCAAGTCACATTATCACTACGTATTTTGCTAAGTCACTTTTCAAAAAAACGAGCCCAAATTTTTCAATCTGCATGGCCGATAAAATGTCCAAGCCAATTGTTTTATTTCACGTGCCTAATTTTGTTAAAAATGTAATGAACTTACACGTGAGACCCGAAATGACCAAATAATTAATTCTAAACATACATGGATAATCTTCAAATATTATTTTGAATATGAACACGGCCCCCAAATATTTGAAATAGTAATAGAAAATATTGTTCGGGCCTAATTTTGCATAAATGCCCCAAAATATATTTTTCGGTATTTGAACTATACAGGACCCACAAAACTTGTCATTTTCAAACCAAAATCAAATTGGGCAATACGTGAATAGTGTTTATGGATCGTGAACAATGACTTCCAAAATACTATTTTGCCCGTTTTTAAATAAAAGTCCCTAAAATCCATTTTTCAGTGCCCAAATCTCGCGGGACCCACATCAACCACCACCAACAGCCTAAATTCGGCCAGAAAAGCAATATACCAAGCCCAAATAATAAACCATAGCCTCGTCACAGAATCGATTTGCACAAATATGCTAATTTTAGCAATTTTCCTTAACTCGATCTATCTCGAATTGGACCCTAGAGCTAGTCCATGACATGCTTAAAATCCTAATCGAAGATTATAGGTTTAACTTACCACGAAGAAGCAGAAATGAAGCCAAAGGAGTGGTTGAAACGATGATGGCACAGCGACAACTGGCGGCACACGGCCGACAGTGGTGAAAACCGATGAAACCAAAGCCAAATAACGCTAGGCCAAGGCCAAATTGAGCTAAAAAACAAGTTTATAACATGAATCTGGGATCTAGAGATAGCCGAGATTGACCTGTGTTAATGGGAACCAAAAATCAAAAACTAAAAATCTGAGATAGATTTATCGATCGAAATGAAATCGCATAAACGGAGAACCAAATGACATCGGATCCAAGTGAAACAAATTGGAAAGACTTTCCTAAGATCGTACTATGACATATCCAAAAATCACGAAATTTCAACAGTCGAATTTTCATCAGTGGGCGACGAAAGCGGCAGCAGCAATATATATATATATATATATATATATATAGAGAGAGAAATCTGGTCGGTTTGGAGGTAGTATTAGATATTTATAATTTCAAAGCTCAATTATGCAAGTTACTATTCATCGAAAGCAACAAAAAGTTGAACAAATTGACTAATTGTCAGACTATTAGTAAATTTTAGATTGATAGAATTTAGACACCAATAATTAAGTCAAAATTGGTCAAAAAAGTAATCGACAAGACACATCTCAAAATTCATGCAAATTCGGGTTCGATCGGGGCTCAAACGGGACTGATTTGGCTCAACCGCGATCGAAAAAACACACAAAATGTTGCTGAACGATTTTTTTAGTCTCGTTAAAAATACCTCTATCCTCTAATCATGGATTCTAGCACAAATTGGGGGCAAGACAAAAATTTTCTTTTTTGTCCCTTTTCACTTGGCATTCCAAAACCAATTTGCCCATTTGACGCCTTCCTAAGCAATGTCCAAAACTCATGAGAGTCGATTGTCCTATTTTGAAATTCAATTTGCAGTCTCATTAATAAGATGTCAATTTTAAATAAATTTTCAAACTAACGAGTGGCTTTTAGGAGTCAGGCGTATCAACCATTTAGTCCACGTGTTTATATTCCTAACTAGTCTTTCCCTTTTGATTAGTTATCTCGAAGTGATCAGTTTCGAGTGAGATCCATTTATGGGGCCTCTATGAAATAACTATTCTATATTCAAACTTTGAAAAGAGTCGAATTTCGGAATGTCACTCTTGTAAACTTCTTGATCATGACTACTAATTTCTCATTGCCTTCTTCTTCAAAATCTAAATCATCAGAATCATCGTCAGATGTAAGAGCAATGGATTTCTTGCCTCTTGATTGAGCTTCCTCATTGATTCTTTCATCCTCATAGGATTGAAGAGTTCCAATGAATTCATCTAAGGATAACAGAAAAATCGTTTGAGTCTTTCGAATGGATGTTTTGAGGTTGTCCCATTGTTATGTGAGTGCTTTCACAAAATTTGTTAAAACTCCCATCGAGCTAGACACTAGTTGCCCATGATAGGTGAGGCCATTCATTATTTTAGTGAATTTATCAAACATTTTTTTCACCATTTCATTAGGCTTCATATCGAATGCTTCATATTGGCCGAGGAGTATGTTAACTTTAGTCTCCTTGACTTTGTAATATGTTTGTATTCAGTAGGAGATAATGCATTATAAAAAGAAAAAATAGCTTTAGCATCTAAAGCATCTCTCTTTGCTAATTTAATAGTAGATAGGGTAGTTGTGGGAGTAGTGTTGTTATTGTCATTGGTGTTGTTGTCTTTGCATTTGAATTTGCACCAACTATTGTTTTTGCAACGGGATTAATGCCTCTTTGAACAACATCTTGAATCTGTGAGTCTTGGTATCTATATGCTTTAAATTTGTTCTACCAATCGGCGTACTCCTTTCCTTCGAAGTAGGGTGGCCTGTTATGGCTTCCTCCTTCAATCCAAGTGGGAGCAAAATTGCTAGCTATAGAGATCGTTTGCTCATAAGTAATAACACTTTAAACAAAATGAGCACTAAGCTCTAATACTAATTGTTGTGGCTCGTATTATCACATACATGGGGGTGAATTGGTGATTTTAAAGAATATTAAGAAATCAATGCAGAATATAACAAGTCTGGTTAGGACTTTGTTTAGATGATATTAGCTAGTAAGCTCTGAGATCCCCTTAGAAGCAGCATTGTACACAAATCTACTAACACAGAATATAGTTAGAGAGAGTGAGGGAAAGAAAATATGCAGGGTGAATTTATAGTGGTTCGATTTTATTCAAGCCTACGTCTACTTCTTCACATTGGCAATCAATTGGCTGGATTCCATTAACGAATATATTCTTGGTGAATAGACTTCCCGTCTAACACTCTTACACTAATATGTTTTCCTCTAAGTATTACAGTGTTGGATCAAAGGAACGTGAAGGATGTAAAGTTCTCTCACCCTTGGAATTTTGAATTCTATTCTCTCGTGCATTATATTCTTCAGCCTTGAGGTCTCCTTTTACACTCTTTCATTCCAACTTCCCATTACAAGGTCTCTAGAGGATCACTCTCCAAACTTCTCCATTTGGAAGAAACTATATATAAAGAATTTCCTAGTTGTTGATATTGACAAAGGAAAGATTCCCTCTTTGGATCAAATAGCCTATACAATCATGATCATGGGTTTTCATAGATGGATTACTTCACTAGGTGAGTCATCCTCATTTCCCTTAATCCACATCACTGATTGATCTACATGATTGAAAATCTCCAAATATGAATCCAGCTTGATTGCTAGCCGTTATCAATATCTAATATGTCTATTAAATCATCTTGAAATAAACCTCTTGATAATTTGGTCGTTGCATGTAAAATATTTCTCTCAGAGCTTGAGTATCATTCCTAATTATGAACTCCTCACACAACATTTGAGCTTCTTGCTTATCATCTGGCTTCCCGCTCAACGTATGAGCTCTAAGTTGCTTTTAAGTCTCTCAGAACATCGTCTAAGCCTATCTTACCAAATAATCCTAAGTAACTTATCTATTATGGATTGTTTTGTCAGCTTCAAAATCAATTAGGGGTTTTTCTCAATAGACATGAGCACCATAATCTAATCCCTTTGTATTAAATCTCGATCTGTTTGCTTAGGGTGTACATGTACCCTTCTCTATGTCTTTAATCATCAGTCAACAGTCCCTATATCGGTGCACATCTTTTGAAAATTGCCGCATCATTCCGTTCCATGTGCAGTTATTAATATGCAGCCAATTTCTCAATATATAATCTTAACTTTTCATTTCCTACCAATTCAGTTCCTCTAGCAGTTATAATATTTTCATGATATTTGTGGTTTCTTTCTTCTACATCTCCACCTTTTCTAAGACTATGGCTATGAGTTCTTGTTTGTCCAATGCATCTTCTTCCAATCCCAACTTTTGTGATTCATGGTAGAAACTCATCAGATCTGAAGTTGTCGTATACCCACATTACAAATCAGCCCGAGAATCAAGCTAAAATTTGAGCTCTTTTGTTGCTCTGCATGCCAAACCATCTTCCTCTAAGTCATCCTTTTTTTTAACATTCTTTGAGGAGTTTTAGCATTCTTTTGAGCACGATTTTCAGTATTTCAAGGGAAACAAGAGTAATATTGGCTGATTTCTTGCCCCGGACTCTCAATATAACATTCTAAAGAACCATCTGGACTTGCTCGGAATATTTTTTTAAGGGCGTTAGCTGTTGTAAAGACAAACCCATGGAATACTTCATAGTCTAGAGGTGTCTATGGACGAAGTCAAGGCTCTACTAGAACTTACAAACCTTCATTTTCAATGAAAGGGACCCAATTATGAGGATCATGATTTCGAAGGTGAAAAGACTGAGCTTACACGATCGCTGGCTAACGTCACCTTTGTTATTCACAAGATTGAAGATTTGCTGAATATTAAGCCTAAACTGGTGAACATCCAACACAACATCATTCAAATTGTCCAGAAGAAATGTGAAGTTCTTCAAGCTTCCTTGGAAGGTCAAGAGAAAACATCATGATCAGGCTAACTTAGACAATATTATCCTTGGGAATCATAAATTGCTATTTGTTATTTGATGTACTAACCATTTTGGCTCTTCTCTATAATGCACATTATGCCATCTTAAAGACCAATATAATCAGTGCTTATGTGCTTGTAGCCTTTAAGTGATGCTGATATACGTCAACTTCTCTAATGTACCTTGCAGATTTCATCATCCTCTAGTACTTTGGCATCAATAATCCATGCACAACCGCCTTGGAGCTCGACTGTATTGTTTTTATACTTTCCTTCCTGACAGTTGCCATTGTTACCATGTGATATAGTTTCGTTATTGATTTTCCTCACATCGCGTGTTAATGATAAGTAGTTCCAAATAAAGAGGTATGCTTCATCTCTGACCAAACGCACCTATATAACCAAGTGATTATGCCTGAATCTACTCATAACTTTCAAACCTCTGACTTGCTTAGTCTTCGCCACTTGACTTCCTCCTAAAAATGGCATCCAATGCCATTGCTTCCAACGATATCATTTTGGTAGCAAATTTCTCCTTCTGTGGGAGGACTTGCTCTCGCTTCTCAGCCTTACTTATGACAATTTTACTGGCAATGCCAAAATCTTGGCAAGTATTCAAGCCTTGATGGAGAGGGCCATAACTTTAGACTTGTCTAAAGTCCATTCGTTCCACCTATTATTTGCGAAATTTTTTTGTCTTTGCTAGCAGTATTGAAACTTTTTTGGCCGACAATGAGAAGATCCATTGCAACCTCATTCTAGAGGATGAGTACAATCATAATAGGGATATTTTCTTTCGGGTGAAATAAGACTATAGAAGTTGTTTTGAATTCTAGGGAGAAATGTGCAACCTTTTCTTTGGTTTCTCACGCTGGGTTGAGGAAAAAGTCTTTACTTAAATTAGCATCAATAGGTGCTTGAGGGAGAGGGACTTTTTTCCTATTTGATGAGTGAGATATCATCTTGAAGGAGCACATCTAGCACAGTTCATTTTAGTGCTTAATAGAGAATCCGGCAACTACCAATAGCTGGTTGAATATTTTGACAGTATGCTAGATGAACAGTTTGCCAATTTTCGAAACTTAGAAAGGCATTGTGATGAGCACTACGATCTCATGTTTCTATTCAAGGAAGCTTCTCATCAAGCCTTTCTGGACAATGCCCAATTAGACACCAACTTCTCAAACTTTGTGGCAAAGTTTAAGGGCTTCGTTGGTCTTAAGGAACCGTCATCTCCCAATGGCTTGATGCGTTCCTTTGTTCACTTGCTTTTAGGTACTTTTGCTTTGGGGCTGTACAATCTTTCTTGTGAATGAAATGTCCTTTTCTAACTATTACTCGCATTGTTCGTTGCTCTCTTCATGCATTTCCCACATGGTTGGATGATATTTCTTCAAATGCTTCCCGTTGATCGACCACTGTATTTCATCACCATTGATATGCATCAATCGATATGCATTCCCAACCATAATATCTATAACCAAGTAGGGATCTTCTCAATTTGAAGACCATTTGCCAAACCTCTCGCTGTCAACATTCGCTGGCAAAATAGTCTTCCACACCATATCAATAATGTCAAAAGTGTTAGTTTCCTAGCGGTCCCAGGTGCTCGTCACTTATGAAAACATGTCATACACACAGTGGAAAAAAAAACAAATGACGCCCCAAATCATTTTAAAAGTCCATGTATACTTTAATCGAAAATTGAACTTTCTAAAGTAAGTTTAGAAACGTACCTTGAATGACAGAGGTTGAATCCGACTCTATTTCTTTGTCCTCAGCCTAAGAGGTGTCGGGCCTCTAGTTCCGACGCGCCCCGACACTTGTGTGACTTAGAAGACAGAGATTTTGAGAAACGGCCCTCAGATTGTGCTAGTAATCCTCGTGGCGTCTCGATCCGAACCCTTCGTTTTTTAACTATCGGAAACACAACCTTTGTATATCCGAATTGGTTGATTATCAAGCTCACTTTCTCATGATGTTTGGCACGTATATGCGTGTCTCTCTAAGGTTTCTAACTTTTAAACCTTAGGCTCCTTACCTTTATTCATAAAAGGTAACAAATAGAGAGAGAATGAGGGGGGAGGAGCGGTATATACTATAAAAAAAACTATCTCATATGGCGGCCAACGGAAGGCCGCCACATGGGCTGCTAGTTAGACCATGTGGCTAGTTGGCTGCTGGTCAAAGGCGGTAAGTTGCTGCCTTTGACTAGCCACCTGGCACGATCATTTGACTTATCAAACTCTCTATGTCAAACGGATAGAAAATCCTATCATACTTTTGACTTTTTAAGGATAACTTTTCTTATTCTTTTTCTTTGGATAAAAAACCTTATCCAATGATGATGCGGGCATGATGTAACTATTACATCATCCATGACATCATCATGATGTCATTACTGTGTCATCAATTTCATCCTTTAGTGAGTTTAGAAAAACGAAAAGAATCTAATCTATTTTAACTCATTTTGACTATCCAAATAATTCTATTGCATTCTTACGATCCCGTCTTCTTTATGGACATTGTCAAATATCCGTTAAGGTGTGTGACATCTTTAGGTTCATCCCTAAACTAGCAATAGGATTCCTCAAGGAATTTATCATCCCAAATCAATGCTTAAAACCCTACAAACCGTGAGTGACGTCTAGCAACATATCACAGTTACCCAGTCAGAATGAAGTAACAAGACAAAGTGAACCTGTTTGCCTTCGTTGGGTGTGATTCAGTCCTTCTGTCTTACCATGTCTCAATTGTATGATGGCCATAGATATTTAAGTCAAACCCACAAATTCAATCATATGCACAAATCTATATGACGTGCATTCGGCAAGACTTCTCTCGACTTTTGCCTTGGCTAAAGAATTTTTAATGCACCGTCACGCATAGATAGCATAAGACATCAACCTCATCTAATGAGGAGACATATGCCAATTGTTGCCTACGCTTGTGACTTCGTATGTGGAGGACTGTAACCATCATGCACAAAAGCAAATTAATGATCGGCTAATATTGTATTTGTGAACTATAGCCATCCAATATACAAGCCAGTATTGTGGCTCAAATCTAAGGACCATTAACACACCAAAGCCAAGAGCGATTGAGACATTGACTAAGCACGAAGCCTCTTTGTTCGTCAATCGCTCTTTTGTTACGTTCTATGGATTCAATTGAACTCGTTTCGATACGAACACCTGTGTTCCAACTTAAATGTCTAACATTCAATGACTTGTGACTCGCCATCCATATGAGTATCCAATTCTCAATAGCGAGGCTGCGAACACACTGGTCCCAACCGACTCATGGATGCCTAATCCACGATCCTTTGACTACAAACCGATTTGAAAATCAGAGACTAACTGATGACCCATCACACATATTCTTGACGCCTCAAGAATGGGTATCAGTTCCAACTGATCTAATGGACTTTATTCATCTAAAGTAAAGGGACACAACGAATAAACAAGTGTCTTGCCATTACTGTTATATCGATAATACAATATTGATGCCATACATTTGATCACCACATGGTTACTTTAAGGCATGCTCCTAACAAAAAGCGTTTTACCTTTACATGCTTTTTGTATGCTTTAGTGACTATATTTTTGGGCGACTAATATCTCTAGAGCACTAGGTCTTGATTCACGCAAATCATTAATATTCTTGTACATCAATTCATCGTACTGCTCCTAAAGCATATCACTATGCAATTTCACCCTAGGAGATTGAATTGTGATTTCTACAAAAAGCACTACCTCTTCTCCATGTATCAACATATATAGGCTTGCCCTAGTGCTTGATCTTTTAGACGTTCTATATGCCCATAGCACTCAAGACAATAATGAATCCCATTCTCTAGTATTCTCATCAGGTTAATTAACACATTATTCAATGCTTCAACTTGTCCATTTGCTTGGGCATAATATGGAGTTGAATGGATTATCTTGACTCCCCTTGATTGGGTGAAATTCATTATTCTTGCCCCATGAAGACAATACCTTGATCATCAATTAACGTTTATACAACCCAAACCGATATATGACTAGCTCTCCAATGAATTCTTTCCTAGTTTTGTAGGTAATGTTCTTACAAGAGGTTGCTTCAATCCATTTTGTGAAATAATCTGTAGCAACCAAAATTAAACTATGTTTCTTTGAAGATGGAGGATGAATTTTTTTCGATTATGTCCATCGCCCAACCTCTAAAGGGCTAAGGTTTGATAATTGGGTTAAGTACTAATATAGGTACATGTTGAATTGGACCATATTTCTGATACGGCTTGTATCCTTTTGCAAAATCTATGCAATCCTGTGTCATATTTTTCCAAAAATATCCATGACGTTGCAAAAGCCACTTCATTTTAATAACAACCTGATGGACATTACATATTTCTTCATGTACTTCAGCCACTGCAATTATTAAATCATTTTTATCCAAGCATCGAAGAAGAAGAAGAAGACTGTTTCTTATTTTCTTATAAAACTCGTCACCAATCAATAGGCATTTTATCACTTGTCTTTTGAAATTTTTACCTTTGGCAACTAGGTTTTTCAAATAATCAATAAATGGCTTTTGTTAATCGTGATTTTTATCCACATCCTAGTTCTCGACTGAACTGGCATGTATTATCATTACTTGATTATATATTGATGGCAGTATTTTAACTTGAGTTGTGGACTTTGCCAACGTTTTTGATATTTGAGCAATTGAATACTAGTTTGAATAGGAATCGAGTCTTCTACCCTTGTGTTAAGATGATGAGGATCGCAATGCCTAATGCCTTCATTGTACTTGACCCATCGAAGTATAAAGTCCATGGTATGAATTGGATCAATTTTTGCTCTTTTTCTTCTTCTAGACAAATGTAAGCATACTCCGTGATGAAATCCACAACTGTTTATCCTTTCATAGCCTTGAAAGGGATGTACACCAAATCCATTTTCAACCAAAACAAGCATCCACTTTGGTACTCTTCCTCTATTGAAGGCCTGGTCAACATATACTTAATTATGTCTGACTTACAAATGACATGCACCGTGATTAGTAGCAAGTAATGTCGCAGTTTGGTACACACAAGGTATAGGGACAAACACAATTCACCTATCAAGGAATATCTTTTCTCTGCATGATTTTCCTTCATTATTTCCTTGTGCCAATATACTTTCGATGGTTGTATCAAATGTTCACGAAAACAATTTTAATGGCCTATCCTTTTTGGATGACATCAAAATTGATGGATTTGATGGATATTCTTTTATATGATCCAAAACTTTTTTGATGTTTCTCCTCCCAAATGAAGTCTTCTTGATTTTTCAACTTGAGGAGGGGGGAATACTTCGATCTTTCCCAAAAGGTTAGCAATAAAATAACACAAGAAATTGATCTTTCCTAATGTCATCTACAGTTATCTCTTAGTCAGGTGGTGGCAATTCCACTATTGCCCTAGCCTTATCCCTATCCATTTCTATTCCCCTTTGGTTATGAGAAAACCAAGAAAAGTTTTTGCTTTAACTATAATGGCACACTTTAAGGGATTCATTTTCAACTAGTATTTTTGCATCTTAATGGATGAAATTTTAGATGACTTACTTGGTCCAATTTCGCAATGATGTCATCTATGTAGACTTCCATAAAATTTCCCATCATGTCGTGGAATATGAAGCTCATAACCCTTTGTTAGATTGCACCAGCGTTCTTTAGGCCAAATGGCATGATCAACTATTCAATGTTCAATTGCCTTGGACATCTAAATGCTATCATATGCACATCATCTTCATCTATGAATATTTGATTATATTCGGAATAGCCATCCATCAGATACATAATCTCACTACCCGACGTCAAATCAATTAGCACATATGACGTCGATATCTGATAATCATCTTTTGGAGTGGTAGCATTAAGATCTCTAAAAACAATATATATCCTGAGTTTTCTGTTCTTCTTCTTTATAGGAACCACATTTGATAACCATTCTACGTACCAAGAGATTTTAATAAATCTTGTAGCCAACAACCTTTTGATTTCTTCCTTAGTTTTGCAGATCACCTCAGTAGCAAACCTCTTTGGTAGCTATTTGTGCAATTGGAACCCTTTCTTAATTAATAACCTATGTTCCACCACATTTCTACCTACCTTTGGCATTTCATTGTAGCCCCAAACAAAGCAATCTTTATACTTTTTTAACAACTCCACCAACTATGCTTTGAAATCATTTTTCAATAAAGCACTCACGTATAAAGGCCGGTGATGTTGTTCATCTCCCATGTCAATTTCTTCTAGAGGATCTTGGACGCGTATAACCTTGTCATCTTCCTTAATGGGTGAATCCTTAAACTCCGCTATGTAGTCATCCATGTCCTTTAATTGCTCAATGTATTCTGCCCTATAGGTTGCATACCTCTCATCAAGGTCTTCTAATAATATAAGGTTTTGCATTAAGAACCTCACATAATTGTCCAGCTAGTTTACTCTTAGAGATTCAGTAAATATCTCCCTCATCGAAACGACATAATGCTACATTTTTAGGGTCGATATTTGGCAATTTAGTAGTATAGGTTCTACTATATAGCTGACCACATCGGCTTTGATTAACACTAAAGGGGTAAGCCCAAGCAACTTGTGCTTTTGAGTTGGTTTTAACATACTCTATTTTATCCAGTTTGGAACCGGTCCAAAGTAGCGCCGATTTGCACCCAGCAGAGTTGACTTGGCTTTGTCAGCCAGGTAAGGTTAGTTCTAAACTTGACCAAATCTAGGTCAAGCTGTGTGATGGCCTAAATTTTACCTGATTTGATTTATAAGGCAAATAATAAATATCAGGCTTGGATTATTAAGGATGGTGATTTGGGGACTAATGATTTTGTGCGATAGATTTGGTTAGTGTAATGGTATAGTGGGCTTGATTAGTATTAGACCATTGAAAATTGTTTGAGTGATAGTTTTGCTAAAAATAATCTTTATGCGGAACTTGATTCATGATTTAGAGTGCAAAATTTGAGCAGCCCCTACTCTCACCACTATTGCCCTCTATATAAACTTGACCTATTTTCTCTCATCTCATATTTAGACTCCCCACAAGAGGGAAATTTTATCTTTTCTCTTTCCCCTCTCAGTGCGACTCTCACTTAAGTGTTAGGAATATGCCCTAAAACAACCATGTGATGTCACATGTATGGTATAAATATTGTACTATCGATATTATATTAATGGTAAGACACTTGTTTATTCATCTTGTCCCTTTTCATTAGATGAATAAAGTCCATTAGATCAGTTGGAACTGATATCCATTCTTGAGATGTCAAGAATATGTGTAATGGGACATCAGTTGGTCTCTAATCTTCAAATTGGTTCTTGGTCGAAGGATTATAGAGTAGGCATCCACGAGTTGGTTGAGACCAGTGTGTTTGCAGCCTCGCTATTGAGCATTGGATGCCCAATAGGGATGATGAGTTACAAGTCATCAGACGTTAGACGTCTAAGCTGGAACACAAGTGTTCGTATCGAAACAAGTTCGATTGAATCTATTGGACGTGACAAAAAAGCGATTGACTAACATGAAAGCTTCGTGTTTGGTCAATATCTCAGTCGATCTTGGCATTGGTATGTTAATGGTCCTCAGACTTGAGTCACGATGCTAGCTTATATATTGGATGGCTGTGGTTCACAGGTACGATATTGGCCGATCATTTACTCGCTTCTGTGCATGATAGCCACAGTCTACCACATATGAAGTCACAAGCATAGGCAATAGTTGGATATGTCTCCTCATTAGATGATGTTGATGTCTTATGCTATCTATACGTGACGGTGCATTAAAAAGTCCTTAGCCAAGGCAAAAGTCGAGAGGAGTCTCGCCGAATGCACGTCAGATAGATTCCTACATATGACCGAATCTGTGAGTTTGACTTAGATATCCATGGCCCTCATTTGATCGGGACATGATAAGACAGAAGGATTGAATAACACCGAACCAAGGCCAACAGGTTCATTTTGTTCTCGTATTTCATTCAACTAGATAACCGTGATATGTTGCTAGACGTCACTTACTGTTTGTGCGATTTAAAGATTGATTTGGGACGATCAATTCCTTGAGAAATATCACTGTTAGTTTAGGGGCGACTCTAGGGATGTCACACGCCTTAACCGACATCTAGCGATGTCTATAATGAAGACGAGATCGCGAGAATGTAATAGGACTATTTGGATAGTTAAAACGGATCAGATTTGTTTCCTTTTTCTAAAGCTCACTAAATGATGAAATAGATGACATAGGCATGACATCACGATGATGTCATGGATGATGTAATGGTTACATCATGCCTACATCATCATTAGATAAGGTTTGTTATCCAAAGAAAGGATAAGAAAGGTTATCTTCTAGAAAGTCAAAAATAATAGGATTTTCTATTCGTTTGACAAAGACGTTTGACACATCAAACGATGTGATTTGAACATGAAACTTGAGGGACATTAAGCTTAGAATGTCTAGAGTCTGTGAATAAGAATCGCCGCCCAAAATGATGTCGTTTAGGCCACCGAATTGGGTGGCTACGACTAGCCGACGAGGCTGGTCAAAGGCATCACCCTTTAGCAGGGCCCACTTAGCTGGTCAAAGGGGATTTGACCACCTTTGACCAGCATCCAGCTGGCCCACGTGGCCAGCTGACAACGTACGTGGTAGCCCCCCATTGGCTACTACGTGAGACGGTTTATGAGGGGCGATTTTATGCCGCCCCTCTCCCTCATTCTGTGCTACTTTACCCTCTATAAATAGAGGTGAGAAGCTCAAGTTTAAGAGGTTAGAAACTTGAGAGAGTCACACATATATGTGCCAAATTTCATGAGAAAGTAAGCTCAAGAATCAACTAATTTGGACGCACAAAGGTTGTGTCTCCATTGGTTGAAAATAAAGGGTTAAGATTGAGACACCGCGAGGACTACTAGTATAATTCGAGGACCATTTCTCCAAATCTCCATCTTCAAGGTTGCACAGGTGTCAAGGTGTGTTTGAACTAGAGGCCCGATACCTCTTGGGTTCGAGGATGAAGAAACAGAGTCGCATCCAGCCTATGTTATCCAGGTACGTTTCTAAATTAGCTTTAGAAAGTTCAATTTTCGATTAAAGTATACGAGGATTTCTAAGATAATTTGGGGCGCTATTTAAATTTATTTTCTTTTGCTACGTGTATAACATGTTTTCATGTATGTTACCAGCGTTCGGGACTGCTAGAAACTCAACACTAAGCCCTCCTTCTCCTCCTAAAGACGCTGGCAATTTTATGGCTTGTCGATGATGAATCCTCAAGTCCTGTACCACTCTAGCTTGATCTCAACTAGCTCACAACTTTGCCAATTTGATAGGGCACTTACTAGCTCGCTTTGGTCACGAGAGGTATGCCCATGTCCTTTGCATTCTACAGACTCCTTGACTTGTTCTCAAAAATTGTTGAAACCTTATCTATCTCGAAATTGCTCTCCCGCCATGGAATTCAAGGAAATAATTTTCATATACTTTGGCGCTTTTTGAAACGACCTTGAAAACAATGGGATTGCTACTTATTGGCACTCAATTTTCTAATAGGTTTGATGATTTCTTCAAATGATGCCTATCAGTACCTCCACATGCTCTGCATGAGCCTTCTCTATTCTCTTTCAACATGTCTTCCTCCTCACATGTCTATCATGTGTGTCGATTCTTCAAATGTTCTGCTTAACTGTCGACTCCTCAGGTGCTTTGCACGTATGTTGATTCCTCACGTGATCCGTGCATGTGTTGATCTCCCACGTGTATCACATGTTTCAGCTGACGATTTATTTTGAGTGCCAAAAAAGTGAAATAAATTATTTAAAACAAAATTAATGTCTCAAGCTCAAAGTTAAGTGACAATGGACATTGTCTTCTTTGCATCAACTTAACGGACCAGGAGCCACATCAGCAAATTCCGTTAGAACTAAATTAGCGAAAGGATGATATTGAACATTTTCGTATAGTTTAGGGATTATACTAAATATTTATTGATATTTCGTGGGTCATATTGACCCAATTATAATTTCAAAGATGACATTACATATCGAGTCATAGTTTAGAAATTATTTGTATCATTTTATCCATAATTATATGTTTCAACAACGTTCCTTTGCACGATTCCCTTAACCCGAGAACTCAAGTTCATGGGGCGCGTGCATACGCCCGATGCATCCCATGAGAGCCGACGCTACAATTCACAAGTAAACAACTAGCCATCTCTTGTGGACCAAATACTATGATGGGCCCACGTGGGGGTCCAATCCAAAACCCAACTTTTGGGCGGTCCAATCCAAAACCCGACTTTTGTTAATGGACCCCACAAGCGAAGGCTGAACTTCGGCTTCTAGCATGAGGGCGGAAAAGAGAATTGTGGGACGGCCTTACGAATGCCGCCGTAAAGGCAAGGACGCTGCATCGGGACAAGTCTTGCATCGGCCCTGGTCCATGTGACCGATGTCGGCGACAGACCCTGTTGGGCCTACAAATGACATGCACCGTGATTAGTAGCAAGTAATGTCGCAGTTTGGTACACACAAGGTATAGGGACAAACACAATTCACCTATCAAGGAATATCTTTTCTCTGCATGATTTTCCTTCATTATTTCCTTGTGCCAATATACTTTCGATGGTTGTATCAAATGTTCACGAAAACAATTTTAATGGCCTATCCTTTTTGGATGACATCAAAATTGATGGATTTGATGGATATTCTTTTATATGATCCAAAACTTTTTTGATGTTTCTCCTCCCAAATGAAGTCTTCTTGATTTTTCAACTTGAGGAGGGGGGAATACTTCGATCTTTCCCAAAAGGTTAGCAATAAAATAACACAAGAAATTGATCTTTCCTAATGTCATCTACAGTTATCTCTTAGTCAGGTGGTGGCAATTCCACTATTGCCCTAGCCTTATCCCTATCCATTTCTATTCCCCTTTGGTTATGAGAAAACCAAGAAAAGTTTTTGCTTTAACTATAATGGCACACTTTAAGGGATTCATTTTCAACTAGTATTTTTGCATCTTAATGGATGAAATTTTAGATGACTTACTTGGTCCAATTTCGCAATGATGTCATCTATGTAGACTTCCATAAAATTTCCCATCATGTCGTGGAATATGAAGCTCATAACCCTTTGTTAGATTGCACCAGCGTTCTTTAGGCCAAATGGCATGATCAACTATTCAATGTTCAATTGCCTTGGACATCTAAATGCTATCATATGCACATCATCTTCATCTATGAATATTTGATTATATTCGGAATAGCCATCCATCAGATACATAATCTCACTACCCGATGTCAAATCAATTAGCACATATGACGTCGATATCTGATAATCATCTTTTGGAGTGGTAGCATTAAGATCTCTAAAAACAATATATATCCTGAGTTTTCTGTTCTTCTTCTTTATAGGAACCACATTTGATAACCATTCTACGTACCAAGAGATTTTAATAAATCTTGTAGCCAACAACCTTTTGATTTCTTCCTTAGTTTTGCAGATCACCTCAGTAGCAAACCTCTTTGGTAGCTATTTGTGCAATTGGAACCCTTTCTTAATTAATAACCTATGTTCCACCACATTTCTACCTACCTTTGGCATTTCATTGTAGCCCCAAACAAAGCAATCTTTATACTTTTTTAACAACTCCACCAACTATGCTTTGAAATCATTTTTCAATAAAGCACTCACGTATAAAGGCCGGTGATGTTGTTCATCTCCCATGTCAATTTCTTCTAGAGGATCTTGGACGCGTATAACCTTGTCATCTTCCTTAATGGGTGAATCCTTAAACTCCGCTATGTAGTCATCCATGTCCTTTAATTGCTCAATGTATTCTGCCCTATAGGTTGCATACCTCTCATCAAGGTCTTCTAATAATATAAGGTTTTGCATTAAGAACCTCACATAATTGTCCAGCTAGTTTACTCTTAGAGATTCAGTAAATATCTCCCTCATCGAAACGACATAATGCTACATTTTTAGGGTCGATATTTGGCAATTTAGTAGTATAGGTTCTACTATATAGCTGACCACATCGGCTTTGATTAACACTAAAGGGGTAAGCCCAAGCAACTTGTGCTTTTGAGTTGGTTTTAACATACTCTATTTTATCCAGTTTGGAACCGGTCCAAAGTAGCGCCGATTTGCACCCAGCAGAGTTGACTTGGCTTTGTCAGCCAGGTAAGGTTAGTTCTAAACTTGACCAAATCTAGGTCAAGCTGTGTGATGGCCTAAATTTTACCTGATTTGATTTATAAGGCAAATAATAAATATCAGGCTTGGATTATTAAGGATGGTGATTTGGGGACTAATGATTTTGTGCGATAGATTTGGTTAGTGTAATGGTATAGTGGGCTTGATTAGTATTAGACCATTGAAAATTGTTTGAGTGATAGTTTTGCCAAAAATAATCTTTATGCGGAACTTGATTCATGATTTAGAGTGCAAAATTTGAGCAGCCCCTACTCTCACCACTATTGCCCTCTATATAAACTTGACCTATTTTCTCTCATCTCATATTTAGACTCCCCACAAGAGGGAAATTTTATCTTTTCTCTTTCCCCTCTCAGTGCGACTCTCACTTAAGTGTTAGGAATATGCCCTAAAACAACCATGTGATGTCACATGTATGGTATAAATATTGTACTATCGATATTATATTAATGGTAAGACACTTGTTTATTCATCTTGTCCCTTTTCATTAGATGAATAAAGTCCATTAGATCAGTTGGAACTGATATCCATTCTTGAGATGTCAAGAATATGTGTAATGGGACATCAGTTGGTCTCTAATCTTCAAATTGGTTCTTGGTCGAAGGATTATAGAGTAGGCATCCACGAGTTGGTTGAGACCAGTGTGTTTGCAGCCTCGCTATTGAGCATTGGATGCCCAATAGGGATGATGAGTTACAAGTCATCAGACGTTAGACGTCTAAGCTGGAACACAAGTGTTCGTATCGAAACAAGTTCGATTGAATCTATTGGACGTGACAAAAAAGCGATTGACTAACATGAAAGCTTCGTGTTTGGTCAATATCTCAGTCGATCTTGGCATTGGTATGTTAATGGTCCTCAGACTTGAGTCACGATGCTAGCTTATATATTGGATGGCTGTGGTTCACAGGTACGATATTGGCCGATCATTTACTCGCTTCTGTGCATGATAGCCACAGTCTACCACATATGAAGTCACAAGCATAGGCAATAGTTGGATATGTCTCCTCATTAGATGATGTTGATGTCTTATGCTATCTATACGTGACGGTGCATTAAAAAGTCCTTAGCCAAGGCAAAAGTCGAGAGGAGTCTCGCCGAATGTACGTCAGATAGATTCCTACATATGACCGAATCTGTGAGTTTGACTTAGATATCCATGGCCCTCATTTGATCGGGACATGATAAGACAGAAGGATTGAATAACACCGAACCAAGGCCAACAGGTTCATTTTGTTCTCGTATTTCATTCAACTAGATAACCGTGATATGTTGCTAGACGTCACTTACTGTTTGTGCGATTTAAAGATTGATTTGGGACGATCAATTCCTTGAGAAATATCACTGTTAGTTTAGGGGCGACTCTAGGGATGTCACACACCTTAACCGACATCTAGCGATGTCTATAATGAAGACGAGATCGCGAGAATGCAATAGGACTATTTGGATAGTTAAAACGGATCAGATTTGTTTCCTTTTTCTAAAGCTCACTAAATGATGAAATAGATGACATAGGCATGACATCACGATGATGTCATGGATGATGTAATGGTTACATCATGCCTACATCATCATTAGATAAGGTTTGTTATCCAAAGAAAGGATAAGAAAGGTTATCTTCTAGAAAGTCAAAAATAATAGGATTTTCTATTCGTTTGACAAAGACGTTTGACACATCAAACGATGTGATTTGAACATGAAACTTGAGGGACATTAAGCTTAGAATGTCTAGAGTCTGTGAATAAGAATCACCGCCCAAAATGATGTCGTTTAGGCCACCGAATTGGGTGGCTACGACTAGCCGACGAGGCTGGTCAAAGGCATCACCCTTTAGCAGGGCCCACTTAGCTGGTCAAAGGGGATTTGACCACCTTTGACCAGCATCCAGCTGGCCCACGTGGCCAGCTGACAACGTACGTGGTAGCCCCCCATTGGCTACTACGTGAGACGGTTTATGAGGGGCGATTTTATGCCGCCCCTCTCCCTCATTCTGTGCTACTTTACCCTCTATAAATAGAGGTGAGAAGCTCAAGTTTAAGAGGTTAGAAACTTGAGAGAGTCACACATATATGTGCCAAATTTCATGAGAAAGTAAGCTCAAGAATCAACTAATTTGGACGCACAAAGGTTGTGTCTCCATTGGTTGAAAATAAAGGGTTAAGATTGAGACACCGCGAGGACTACTAGTATAATTCGAGGGCCATTTCTCCGAATCTCCATCTTCAAGGTTGCACAGGTGTCAAGGTGTGTTTGAACTAGAGGCCCGATACCTCTTGGGTTCGAGGATGAAGAAACAGAGTCGCATCCAGCCTATGTTATCCAGGTACGTTTCTAAATTAGCTTTAGAAAGTTCAATTTTCGATTAAAGTATACGAGGATTTCTAAGATAATTTGGGGCGCTATTTAAATTTATTTTCTTTTGCTACGTGTATAACATGTTTTCATGTATGTTACCAGCGTTCGGGACTGCTAGAAACTCAACACTAAGCCCTCCTTCTCCTCCTAAAGACGCTGGCAATTTTATGGCTTGTCGATGATGAATCCTCAAGTCCTGTACCACTCTAGCTTGATCTCAACTAGCTCACAACTTTGCCAATTTGATAGGGCACTTACTAGCTCGCTTTGGTCACGAGAGGTATGCCCATGTCCTTTGCATTCTACAGACTCCTTGACTTGTTCTCAAAAATTGTTGAAACCTTATCTATCTCGAAATTGCTCTCCCGCCATGGAATTCAAGGAAATAATTTTCATATACTTTGGCGCTTTTTGAAACGACCTTGAAAACAATGGGATTGCTACTTATTGGCACTCAATTTTCTAATAGGTTTGATGATTTCTTCAAATGATGCCTATCAGTACCTCCACATGCTCTGCATGAGCCTTCTCTATTCTCTTTCAACATGTCTTCCTCCTCACATGTCTATCATGTGTGTCGATTCTTCAAATGTTCTGCTTAACTGTCGACTCCTCAGGTGCTTTGCACGTATGTTGATTCCTCACGTGATCCGTGCATGTGTTGATCTCCCACGTGTATCACATGTTTCAGCTGACGATTTATTTTGAGTGCCAAAAAAGTGAAATAAATTATTTAAAACAAAATTAATGTCTCAAGCTCAAAGTTAAGTGACAATGGACATTGTCTTCTTTGCATCAACTTAACGGACCAGGAGCCACATCAGCAAATTCCGTTAGAACTAAATTAGCGAAAGGATGATATTGAACATTTTCGTATAGTTTAGGGATTATACTAAATATTTATTGATATTTCGTGGGTCATATTGACCCAATTATAAGTTCAAAGATGACATTACATATCGAGTCATAGTTTAGAAATTATTTGTATCATTTTATCCATAATTATATGTTTCAACAACGTTCCTTTGCACGATTCCCTTAACCCGAGAACTCAAGTTCATGGGGCGCGTGCATACGCCCGATGCATCCCATGAGAGCCGACGCTACAATTCACAAGTAAACAACTAGCCATCTCTTGTGGACCAAATACTATGATGGGCCCACGTGGGGGTCCAATCCAAAACCCAACTTTTGGGCGGTCCAATCCAAAACCCGACTTTTGTTAATGGACCCCACAAGCGAAGGCTGAACTTCGGCTTCTAGCATGAGGGCGGAAAAGAGAATTGTGGGACGGCCTTACGAATGCCGCCGTAAAGGCAAGGACGCTGCATCGGGACAAGTCTTGCATCGGCCCTGGTCCATGTGACCAATGTCGGCGACAGACCCTGTTGGGCCTACATGGATCCGGGTCCAGGCAAGTATTTGCAACAGGACGGGAGAAGCTTGTTCACTACTCTGCTGTGCGAGCGAAGCCTTGAATTTCACTCGACATCTACTTACTTTGTCGTCCCACAAATCACTTGGGAACCTTTCTCTGCTGGAGACCTCCCGGCTCTGTGCGATGGTCCCATCCGTACAAGACGTGGATGATTACCTACATGCACTTTTCAGTTTTCACAGTGAATTAGAACTTCTGTTTGTCGCCCTGGCTTTGCATAAACGTGTTTTAGTCCTACAAATGTTGGCCCTTTGAGTGAGAAAAGTAGATGAGAAAGTTATTAAATAACGTGTTGACTTAGATGGTAAGACAGCATATTCCTCGCCTTATGGCATTGTGTTCACAATCAAGCATTGTTAGGAGGCTTCGGGAGTTATATCCTAAATGCACCGGGACGATGTGAGAGCGCGCGCCTTTAGGATAGCTAAGGAGGCGGACTTATTAAGATGCTTGAAAACTGTCTTGGCAGCGTAAACATGCAAATATTAATTTGTTTTTTTTTTTAACTTGATCGTAATTTTTTTTTTTTGGTAAAGCGCTAGATCTTAATTTGTTTGTAATGCACTAAGTTGAGAATCAACCTGTATGAATGCAAACATTAGCTGACCCAAAGCCGACACGTTTAGTAAACTTGACTGCACTTGACATGATCATGACACGACCAATAGAACAGATCACATGACATCACACGACTAACAAGATTACCAAATGTGCCACTGTCTGGTGCTGCGCGACATATAGAACATGCTTATAAACGACAATATGCTATGCCTTAACGGGTTTAACATGTTTGAACACATTCTTAGACAATACGGATACACACCGTTCTAGAGTATGTTATTGATATGTCATATTACTTTTGAGGCCCTAAATTATGTCTTTTTTTCTTTTTAACTGGTAAGAATTAAAAAAAAAGTCTTTGAATAAGAGTTTTAACCGTGCTAAAACATGTATAATTGTGTCGTATTAAAAAAAATGACATGTTAAGATATTAACTTAAACATGATATTTGTTCCTAAATGGGTTAATATGATTTTCACGAGCCCTGCTAATACCAAACCCAAATCTATTAGTTACAAAAAAAAAAGTGTAATTAATCATTATTACCCATAAAATAAGGAAATAAACCTATTTAATTAATGTGACATTTTGAGAATCACCAGCCTTACCGACACGGCGAAGAAATCAAGTTTGAACTCCAATCAAATTTCGCTACGGTCCTAATCTAAATAACTCATCTTTTCTATTTACCAGGATTGAAATTCTCTCGTATCAAGAGAAAATTAAAAAGTTACCCAAATTAGGGAAAATACTTTTGGGCTCTGTGTGCACCATTACACTAGCCTCAACTACGCACGAGATATCGTGGCTCTACTGACCGTCCCATCCCCATCGCCGATTGCCCATCTCCGGCGCACTTCTCTCTCTCTCTATATCTATATCTATATCTATATATATATATATATATATATATATATATATATATATGCACAGGCTAAGGTGCTTGACCCCAATGACCGTGACAACCACAAAATTGGCTACCGAGACTTGAATATGAGGTTGTGGTCTCTGGTCTAGACTTCAGCTTTCCCTTAATGATGTCTCCAAGCGAAGGTAATGGATTTTTGCTGTGCATCCCGACATCAAGTTCTTCCAATCACAAACGATGAAGCTGAGGTTGCCCCAAAGGAAGGCTTGCCCCCATCAAGTGGATGGATAGAGGAATGTAACATATTTCGTATATCCCTACTCCACTAAATTTAAAAAGAAAAAAGAAAAAAGATTGGAGTCGTTGACACCCAAAAATAATTGAGGTTCTGTTTGTTTTACAGAAAATGAGTGATTTAAAAAATATTTTCTAAAAGGTAATTACTTATGTCGCTAAATAAAATGAATCAATCGAATATTTCATCACTTATGAAAATAGTTAAGCATAGATTGTTATCAATGATGAAAATATTTTTCATTGACTAATGTTTTTAAATGATATAAGCAATCAATTTTTTAAAAAAATGTTCTCCAAATCACTTATTTTCTATGAAACAAATGGAACCTAACTTTTAGCTATAATTGACAAGTGATGGACCTAGTTGATAAAGTTTTTGGTGAATAGAAGTCATCGATGATCAGAATAGTCAGGTAATTGAAGAAAATTGACTACTCTCTGGTAATGTTAGTAATAACAAACTTCAATTATTGATGAGAAACTTCACCGAGGATGAAATCATCAACTTCGACATTTAAATAGTGATATTTTTCGGATATGTAACTTCTTCTGGATATGTGTTGCTAAATAATAGGAGATTGTGTAACTTCTTATAACCACCCATGAAATTATCACTTTGTTTCTTTTTCATTAAGCCTTATATGTAACACGACATATGTAACCATTGGTGGAGAATTATAAATACCCCAATGCACTCTCTAAATATCCCCCAATTAATCACAGAACTCAACATCTGCTATAAATTTATCTTTATCGCTCACTTTACTGCAATTTTTATGTTGGACGTGATTCTCTCCGATCTCCATACCTTTAATTTTCTCATCATTTATTTTCCTGTCTAAAATCAATCCATAAACCTTCACAATCTTTGATGATTTACATCGATTCATCTATATGTTGAAAGGTATTTCATCAACAATTTGTGAGACACAACTAGAATAAATCAAGGGCATTGATCACCGTAGATGGAGGGTTGGACTTTGTTTCACCTCTAGATGCACTATGGCATGCACTAAAGACAAGTGCTTATGACATCATTCACTACGGAACTCGTTGAACTCTTCGAAAATATGATTGGCTTCATAATACTCTAATTGGTTCTTTGAAGGCAGTTGACCAAGTATACAGCAACAATTCACCTAATTAATATTCCTATGCCATATCGTGCAAGTAAAGCGCAATGTCGTATTTAGATCGTCGCAATCGTCATCAGTTTACTACTATTGGAGGATTCGAGAGAGCGAGAATAGCAACTCGTGTATTTTTATTGTCGATGAATCTTTGAAGTCAAATCGTTTTAAATTACCCTCTCGGTCCACGTGATTTCAGGTTGATAAATACAGATATTTGACTTTTCCTATCAATTATATGTACTTCATTTTTTTTTCAAAAAAAATGCAGCAGTCCAGTCTTAGCTCATCGTGCCAATCATAATTGGTCGTAGTCTTATACGGCACGTTCTACTTTTGACTTGCACAAATTGAATCAAAACCTCGTGAATTTGTAGATTTTATGATTTTTATTTTATTTTCTTATTTTTGTTTGTTTTCTTCCCTTGTTTTTGTAATTACTGTTCATCTTCTTGATTTCTATTCAATGACCGGTTACATCTTTTGCTGCAACCGGCTCAGCAGAAGTGGCAGCGTGTGGGGGTCCTCCCTCTTGAGCTCATCAATGTCGGCCCCTTCGTTGCAGTGGCCGTCAGATTACAGCCCTCATAAGCCACCATATGGTTCCCAATGCGGGACATCGCCAATCAAAAACGAAGGTCATCATTATGTTCAAGTCACATATGCCATCCTTGTTGTCGAGCAACACGCGCTCATGTGGGTTCTCGACTGACATTGGAAAGGAATGCCTCTTGGGGGCTTCTTGCCGGTGTTAAGAACCACAAATTCGTTTCCCAGCTCGCCTAATGTGCATGATAGTTCGAGCCACCACGCATGTCAATTGAAGCGGAGCCTTCTGATTGGGGTTCCACAAAATCCTCAATCAAGTCTTTATGATCAGCAAAGAGATCACGCGGCTTCTTGAAAGCCTACACCTCATTGTTCTTCATCTTCACACACAGACCACCGGTTACCAAGAAGGATCCATCTTTCTGACGGCTAAATCAGATCTTCACTTTGTTGTAGAAATTTATTTGTCACATTACACAGCGAACACAAGAAACTGAGATGCGACGCTCTTCAAATCGAAGCCGAAACCGTGAGATCTTGGGCTTGAGCTCATTTCCACGACAAAGCTTGAGCTCTGTTAGGGCTAACAATACACCCTATAGGGGATGTTAGGTTGTTCAAGAACTTTAAACAAGTTTTCTCGCAGAAGACAATAAGCAGCAGTTTAAAAACGATCAGTGGCAAATCAATGATGACTGGTGCAATTGTCCTTAATAAGAAAATGCAGCCAATAATGAATAGATGAAGAGGATAACGAAAAAATAGAATAGATTGCATAGATATTTATAGAGATTCTGCTGTATCCTCAAGCCTATGTCGTCTTTCTAAGGTAACAGCTTCAACAATGGCTGAATTCGACAAGTAATCTTCAAGTGAAGTGACAATCAGCACAGACTGTTCCTATTAAATGACAAATCACACTATCAGGATACAAGTACTGCGGTCACCCTTGTACACTTGCTTATGACTTAATTATAGGGAGGCAAGAACACTATATAAAGAACTTTCAAACGGACATATGTACAATATTATCGGGGAAAGAGAATGATGAACGATGCTAGTATTTCTTATTTTCCAGCCAACCGCTTTTGAGCTTCTTCAATACTTCTTATAGAGACATCTCAAATCCATTTGCTGGAGACATTTCTAGGAAGCAAAGAGTCGTTGGGAGTTGATAGGAGCATTTTCACAAAGTTAGAACTGCCCCATACAATATGTTCTAGTGGCAAGAGCAAGTTTTCCCAATAATGGGGTTTGTAGACGTTGTCACATTCACTATTCTCTTCAAAAATTGGCCACTGTTCTCTAACATGTCCCGGTTCTTCTGCTATGGTTTCCTCAGCCTGTCGGCAGCTATTGTCCTATTGAGAAATGGTCATCTTTAGAGTACATGTTCAACAGCATTTGTTGGAGCATGGGAGTTACGGTTGTACGCCCATGCGGGCAACCACAACTCATTTAGTGGAAATAACCGCCAAGGTGGTTACTTCCTAAACGTGAGTAAAAACTCACGTCAGTTTTCTTATTCCCTTCTCCCTCCAATTATCATACTATCATCAGAAACGAAAACAGACGATAGAAAACTCTCTCTCAATAACTCGCATTGGACGATCGATTCTCGCAAGGCCATCGATGGAGGCTCTTAGTCTGTGGAAAACGGGTATGTTCCCTCGTGTGATCGTGCTCCGATCGGTGATACAAGTTAGTAATTCTTGGACATGTTTTCGCAGGTTCTTCCGCATGTTTAGTGTTTAGATTAGGAATCCGTTTCCTTCATTGGTATCAGAGCGAGTTTTAACTTGTTTTCCTGATCGCACGTTCACTGATTGAAGTTTTTCCCGTTTCGTAAGTTATTCGTGTTTGCGTTTGCGTCGGCACTGTTCATGCATTTCTGTGATTGATTTGTTAGTTAAATGTGAAATTTGAAAACATGGTTAAAAAGTAGACGTCGATACAAGTCTAACGAGTAGTCACACGTCGCCGGAGGAGGCCGGAGGCGGTCGCACGCGCCACACGCGCCACGGCGGGGCGCGACTCTAGGGCACCGAAATGAAAAACTGCATTTTTGTCAAATTTGGGTATAAAAATAAAATTTAAATATACCATTGAAACGGGCTCGACGATACGAGCATTTTGAGTGCTTGAACGTCGCCGGAGGAGGCCGGATGGAGCCGCACGCGCCGGCGCGCGTGGGCCCCACGTGCCAATAAAAAAAAAAGAAACCCAACTGATGGTCGTGGGTTTTGAACCCACGACCTCCCTTGCACTTTGAGGGCCCAGACCACTTGGCTATCTCATCTTCTGTGTTTATGTCAGCAAATTTTTTTATTTGAATAATTGATGGGCCTTGAGCCCGAGCACGATGAGCCTAACCCGCGCGCAATGGGTCCAGCCCAATCCATTTGACATTTGACCATTGACCCATTTGACCGTGGACCGTTGACTCGTTGACTTGTTTGACCGTTGATTTTGACTGTTGACTTTGACTGTTGACAAAAAAAGGCCTATCTTTAGGGACTTGCATGACATTTAAATTAGCATTTTTTTTGTTACGATATGTTCACAATTGTTGCTTAAAAGAAGGATTTTAGTAATCCACTTGGTTCTGCATTCATTGCAGGAACAATGTCAGCAAGACCAAGACCTAGTACAGGATGGCATAGGAGTAAAATGCAAACACCTATAAGGAGAGGTACACCTCAGCTAAGGCGAGAACGAATAGGAAGATTGAGGAGTTGCAGAATTATAGATGAGATAATATCAGTGATATTATATCTCACGTAAAGATGGTCAATGGTATGATCCAAGAGATCATATGGAAAGGGCAAAAAATCAGTGCTGAAAATGCATTTTATGCATTGAGGAACACTATGCCTGAGGAATGGCATAGGATGATGCATAGCATATGGCTTGATTACGTCACTTACAAGAAGTTTGTGCTGCATTTCTTGAACGAGTTTTTAAGGGTTGGGGGAACAAAGACATCGTCGCTTAGAATGAATGGGTTTTGGCGCAGATAGAATACGTCTTGGCGTCAAACTAAGAAATTCCTAAAGGGTTTTCCAATATTACCTATTTGGATACCTGATTTGTTTGCAAACCCTCCTAATGACCTTAAGGACTCACTTCCTTGTACGATGGAGTGTACATGGGATCATAGTCTAACTAATAAAACGGAGATAACCCGTGATTATATTTAAGTTTTTTTTGTAGTTTTGATTTTATTTTATGTCTTGAACCATGTTGACCTTTTTATCTATGTAATGCAAACTTTTATGTCATTTCCATTCATATTGTTTGTACATATTTCATGAATTATTTAGTTATGAATGAAATGTAAATTTCTGTTTATAATACTTTAGTGGTATTATATATTTTTATAATTGGGAGTTCTAAATAGGTTGTGTAACTTTGAAAGAACTCAATATTTTACCTAAATGATTACATTAATGATAATTTCAAATGAGGATCCTTAGACGATGATTGGGAACTTAGTGAACTTTCGACTTTAAGTCCTTACGTGAGATTATGCATTAATATAATCAGTTAGTGTAAATAGAGTCCATAAATGTTAGGCAATATTAATTCGTGCAATACGTCTAAAACACCTCAAATTCAGATACAATGGCAACCGCCTCGAAGAACATTGTGGCTGAGCTCAATAAGGGCGAGAAGCTGAATGGAGAAAATTATGGAATCTAGAATATGAAAATCCAGTATGTGCTAGAAGAGCTTGAGGCATTAGAAGCCCTCAACCTGGTCATGATAGAACAAGAAGATGGAACCACTGCGCAGCACAGGAGGGATAAAGAAGCCTTCGCTGCTTGGAAGAAAAAGAACTCCACTGCTCGCATTACGTTGCTGAGTAGTATGGATAACGATATCATGCATGATTTTAGACAACATGAAAATGCGAAGGATATGTGGGATGCATTAAAAGTTAGGTTTGGACAGACATCCGTCACCAAACTGAGATAACTCACCATCAGATTCGACACATATAAGATGCCACATGGGTATAATATGAAGCAGCATTTGAGGCGCATGTCGAACATGATAAGTGAGCTGAAAGATGCATGTCACACATTATCTGATGAGCAGCAGGTGCAGGCAGTGATCCGCTCCTTGCCTCACAATTGGGAGCATATGAAAGTCAATTTGACCCACAACGAGAATGTTAAGACCTTTGAAGATGCAATGCGCCACCTTGAGCTAGAGGAGGACCGTCTTTTGGCAAATAAAATATAGACTGATGTCTATTTTGCTGGTTCTGGCTCATATGGAGCTGCGAGCTCCAAGCGAAAGCATTCTGGAGGTTTTAAGAAGGGGAAAGGTAAAGGAGCAGGACCATCTGACAAGAAACCGAAATTTGAGAAGCATGGCAAAGGGAAACGTCCCTTCAAGAAGAACATTTTTAGGATGAAATGTTATAACTGTGACAAGAAGGGTCACTTCGCTCGTGATTGTAACGAGCCGAAGAAGGTAGAAATCATTAAAACACTTGAAAGTATTAGTTACGTTTCAAATTCTATATTTCTGACCGAATCTCATCCTTTGTGGACTGTAGACTTAGGGGCCACAGACCATGTAGCCAGAGATAGGAATACCTTTGTGGAATTTCGACGAATTCCACGTGGAGCCAAGTGGATATATGTAGGGAATAATTCAAGAGTTGAAGTTAAAGGAGTTGGTACATGTCAACTTATCATGCGAGGTGGTCGTACTTTGTTCCTACACGATGTCCTATATGCTCTAGAGATTCATCGAAATCTTGTCTCTGTGTTGGTTTTAGTTAAGCTTGGTTTTTACATGAATTTTCATGACAATGGTGTGGATTTGTTGCTGGGTACAACTTTCTACGGATCAGGTTATTTTGTAGATGGTTTTATTGTGTTGGATGTTGAAGACATCAATGTGAATGTTAGTTATTCCCTATCTACATCTGCCAATTCTTGTGATAATGATGTGAATATATGGCATGCTAGACTTAGTCATATTGGCCAACAACGAATGAATAGATTAGCCAAAGAGGGCTTGTTGGGCAACATTGAAAAAGTCGAGTTGTCCACTTGTGAGCATTGCTTAATGAGAAAAACAACACGAAAACCATTTGGAAAAGGAACAAGGGCTGAATTACCACTGCAATTAATCCATATAGACATATGTGGTCCTATGAATGTTAGGGCAAGGCATGGGGCTGTTTACTTCATCATTTTTATAGATGATTTTACCCAATTTGGATATGTCTAGTTGATCTCTCATAAATATGAAGCATTAGATTGTTTTCAGAAATTTATGACCTTAGTGGAAAATCAATTAGATAAGAAAATCAAAATGTTGAGATCCGATCGAGGTCGAGAATACTTATCTAATGAGTTCAGAAATTTATGTGATGAAAAGGGAATAGAAAGACAGTTGTCTATTCCATATACTCCGCAACAAAATGGTGTTGCAGAGAGAAGGAACAGAACCCTAATGGAAATGGTTAAGTCCATGATGGCACATGCTAATTTGCCTATTACCTTTTAGGGTGATGCTTTATTGACTGCCGTCTATGTACTTAATCGTGTACCTTCAAAGTCAGTTTCTTCCACCCCATATGAGTTATGGACAGGTCGAAAACCAGATTTAAGTTTTCTTAGACCTTGGGGTTGTGCTGCCTATACTCATTAGACCTCTAATAAATATGGAAAATTAAGTCCAAGAGGCAAGAAGAGTATTTTTATAAGATACTCAGAACACTCAAAAGGATATGTATTTATAGGCGAGCAAGAAAGTGGAAGTATAACTGAGTTTGAACCTCGAGATATCATGTTCTTAGAGAATGATTTTCCGAGAAAGGGTGAAATAGGTGAAGACTATTCCCTATTTGAGACACTGGATCAAGATAATATGATAGTTGGATGTAACGATCCAAATGGGAGCAATGTGAGAAGTGGGGAGTTAAGTACTAATCAATCTCAATTGCAACCACTTGATGAGTCAATGCCACTATCTGATCCGAGTAGGAGCGTAATAGAGAATGAAGTACCTAGGGTACAATCTTCTCCACGACGAACAAGTCACAAAAGCATTCCTCGTCAGCTCTTTGAGATCGAAAGGAAAGCTTTCATGATCTCTCCATAAGATTAAGATGAGCCAAAGAATATCAATGAGGCTTTATCTTGCCCTGATAAGGAAATATGGATGAAAGCAATGGAAGAAGAAATGGAGTCAATGAGATCGACCAAGTTTGGGAACTAGTTGATCTTCCAAAAGGACGCAGAGCCATTAGGAACAAGTGGGTTCTCAAAATAAAGCGTAAAGCTGATGGCTCGATTGAGAGACATAAGGCTCGCCTTGTGGCGAAGGGGTATAATCAACATGAAGGAATTGACTATGAAGATACATTTTCTCCTGTTGTAAGATTCACCTCTGTTCGCCTTATTTTGGCAATAGTGGCCAACTTGGATCTTGAATTACATCAAATAGATGTAAAGACTGCCTTTCTCAATGGAGAATTAGAAGAAGAAATTAACATGGAACAAACTATTGGGTTTGTCACTAAAGGCCAAGAACATAAAGTATGTCGACTTTTGAGATCGATATATGGCCTCAAGCAGTCTTCAAGACAATGGTATATACGCTTTCATAATGCCGTAATGGCATATGATTTTGAGATGATTCATGAAGATAATTGCATATATGTCAAAAGATCCAAACGTCATTTTGTGATCTTATCATTATACGTTGATGATATACTTATTGCTGGAAGCAATATGGAGTTTGTCAAGATAGTCAAAAGTTGGCTATCTTCTAATTTCGAAATGAAAGACATGGGTGAAGCTACGTACATTCTTGGAGTTAAGATCTTGAGAGATCGTTCAAAAAAGTTGTTATCTCTTTCACAAGAGACATACATAAATAAAGTCCTTGAACGATTTCGTATGCAAGACTGTAGACCCATTGATACTCTTATTGCAAAAGGCGAAGGTCTGAGCCGTAGAATGTGTCCTAAGACTCCACAAGAGCAAGAAAGAATGAAAAGTGTTCCTTATGCGAGTGCCGTTGGGAGCTTAATGTACGCTACGATGTGTACTAGACCTGATATTTGTTATGCAATTGGATTGGTGAGCAGATACCAATCCAATCTAGGTCCAGCACATTAGGCTGCTGTAAAGAGAATCATGAGGTATTTGAAAGCTACTGCTGACTATGCGTTGAGTTATCAAGGAAGTGATCTGCAACTTGAGGGCTACACTGATGCTGATTGGGGAGGAGATTTAGATGAGAGAAAATCTACCTCTGGAAATGTGTTGTTACTGAATAATGACGACATATCATGGAGTAGTAAGAAACAGAATTGCATAGCCTTATCTACCATGAAAGCCGAGTTTGTGGTTTTGTCAGCAGCAGCGCAGGAGGGTATTTGGCTTAAGAGATTTTTGGAACATTTAGGTGTTACTGGCAAAGCTGCAAGTCCAATTTTGGTATACTGTGATAGCCAAGCAGCAATAGCTTACACCAAAGATTCCAAGTTCCATTGTAAGACCAAACATATAGACATTAAGTATAACTACGTTAAGGATGTAGTTGCACGAAAGGATGTGAACGTACAGTATATATCTACGCATAGAATGTTGGCAGATCCGATGACTAAACTGATTCCTAGAGATGTTTTTCATAATCATGTTAAATCTCTTGGATTGCGTAGAATATAATATACTGGATATTGTAATTTCCCTGATTGTTCACTATTAATGAAGTTTGGGATTATTGCTTATGAGTTTTATGTTGAGAAGGTATGTCGACAGTTAAAGCTTGGTGCTTTATGTTGAGAAGGTATGTTAGACAGATAAGAGATTGACCTACTCACACGGGTAATCGCCTTTATTTTCTGCGTGATAAATAGAGATGAGACAATTTTAAGTTCATTATCTAGGTGATAATTGAGAGCTCTAACTTAGAATATTAATGTCGCCTTAACATAATGTTAAGATGAGGATTTAATATTTATTATGTTCGAAAGTGAAATAACCTACATATTTCACTTTATTTGTCTTTATTGCCAGATGTGAGTTCTGATGGATACTTTTGAGTAAAATAGTTACGTGAACTCAGGTTAGACATTGAGAGTGTCTAGACTATCATCTATACGATATTGAATGAAAGGACATACACTCCGTAGGGAAGGAGAAAATACTGTAATAGGTATTTCATATTACGTATGCAGAAATACGACCAATGAGAGTTGGCAAAAGTTCAAGATCTCAACTTTATAAGCCGTGTAAGACTCTCAAGGATAAGTGTTCCTCAATTGGTGCCCTCACGACTCTTCATTATTCTCGAGATTTTTATTTAGTGTTCGCTATCTTAGAGTGTTGCCTATGGTCATGAGATTGATTCGATCTAAATGGACATTTCTAGAAAAGCAAGCTGAACTGAGATTGAGAGATTTAATGGAAGAGGAAGATCAATTTAGAGTCTTATGTCATATTATAGATTTATATTCACAGGCCGGTCAATTATGATTATTTTGTGTAATCATAATTGTGAATATAACGCATCATACTTAAAAGAGATCAAGAGAGGGATATGTGAATGTGACTAATCGATCTAGGGTACAGCATACGAAAATCCACTGATGATCATGTCCAATGTTGATATACTCCTAACAGATGTATAGCAATGAGCTCTCAATATATGCTAGTCGCACGGATTATTTGCCGATATGAAACTTGCTGAGAAAAGGGTATTTTGTATAGCCCATAATATACAAGTGAGTTATTAGTCCTCTGTACACGAGTGTGAGTTGTTTGCCCATCATGGGCAAGTGGGAGATGTTGGAGCATGGGAGTTACGGTGGTACGCCCATGCGGGCAACCACAACCCATTTAGTGGAAATAATCGCCAAGGCGGTTACTTCCTAAACGTGAGTAAAAACTCACGTCAGTTTTTTTATTCCATTTTCCCTCCAATTATCATACTATCATCAGAAACGAAAACAGACGATAGAAAACTCTCTCTCAAGAACTCACATTGGACGATCGATTCTCGCAAGGCCATCGTTAGAGGCTCTTAATCTGTGGAAAACGGGTACGTTCTCTCGTGTGATCATGCTCCGATCGGTGATACAAGTTAGTAATTCTTGGACATGTTTTGGCACGTTCTTTCGCATGTTTGGTGTTTAGATTAGGAATCCGTTTCCTTCAGCATCTCCCAGCACTTGATATCAGCATGATCCGAAGTTCTTTATCACTTGATTTCAGCTTGTGCACGCACTTTTTACTTTTCTAATGCTATCCACGATTGAACAGTGAGAAATGACTTGCAATCAATTATTCTATAATCTTCTTGAGTCTATCAGCCAATTTTATCTTGATGAAAAATTGACCATGATACCTTAAAGTCCTTATGAAATTATAATGATATAATACTTGTTCGTCTCTTGCATTATCTTATTAGTCTTCACTTAACTCTTAAAGATGGGGAAAATTACCAAAAACATCATAAACCTTTTGTATTTGTGCCAATTTAGTTTTAAACCTTTTTCATTTTTGTCAATACAATCATTCCGATCAATTTTGACCAAAAATCACTGATGTGACAATATTTAAATAGATTTTTGGATTATTTATTTATTTTCTTATTCCTTGTTTTTATTATATTTCTCTTTCTTACTTTTTTTCTTTCTTCTTCCTCCAGCCAACTGCCAATTTCGGTGACCAACCAAAGGCTAGGGGCAGGTAAGGTACCTTGCTAGGTCACACTTCGCTTGAGATGAGCGAGGGTTGCCCTTGCTAGTGGCCGGCAGGGGCGAGCCCAACAAGGTTGACCTCATTGGCCGTTATCTCTAGTTGATTGTCGGCTAGAGGAAGAAAGAATGAAAAAAAAAAGAGGGAGAAAGAAAAGAAAAAAATAAAAAAGAAAATAAAAATTTGAAAGAATATTAAAATTTGATTAAAAATTGGCCACATCAGCGCCAGACACACCACATCATTGCCAGCCTTGCCACATCATCGATTTTTTTATTCAAAATTGATCAAAAAGACTGAATTAGCATAAATGCAAAATATTTAGGACTGAATTGACATAAAAAAATGTTAAGACTAAATTACTCAATTGCGATATATGTAGAACTTTTTTTTAGTAATTTTCTCTTTGAAGGTCGTTGATATCATCACAGTCTTTCTAAAAGTTACCCCGACCATTTGCACTTATCATGATGATATTAGCGTTAGCAACCATATGTGAATCCTTTATGCGGAAACTCAACAACAACGGATCTTCAATCTTCGTGATTGTCATGATAAGAAAAATAAAGACATATCTCAATTCATAGCAATAACTTTATGCATGATTGCTGCAGAAGAATGAGAAGATGAGAATTCTGATTTCTCTCTCTTAACCCTATTTTCTTTTCTATTGTTTTTTTTTTTCTGATAGAGAGATACAATTGTACGTCATTGTAAATGTCATCATTTAGCATAGAGAGGACTAGGCTCTTTTATATCTATCAATAGGTGCCTTCCATTATAGCACGTTAGTTGCACCTTTTCATAACCAATGGGCTTTAGCATTTAAATATTTAATGAACGTTTAATTAATAACATCCCTAGGCCATAATTATTCTTACACTCTCCCACTTGGCATGTATGAGATTTCTTTTGTGGTTTAATTAAAATCAAATGTGCACAATAAATTTATGCTGAAATATTTCTTAAATTGGATATCACATAATAATCGTAATTAACTATCTTTTTTTGAGGGTCGACATCAATTGATATTTTTGTTCCAGTTTTTGCCTCTTCTTCTCCCTCTAAAGTAAAGAAAACCAATTCGAGTCGTAGTGGTTTCCATTGAATAATGGAATAAACGAAGTATGCAAATGAAGATAAATGGATATAGATACTTCAAATACACAAGAAAAAGCTCACACATAAATGCTTTGAGAAAATCATTAATCAAGTTCAAATTAAACAACACACATATATATCATAGTTCTTCTTCGAGAGATCCTATGATACACAAGCATACTAACCATAATTAAGCTAATAAATTTTATTTGGTAATTATAAATATGCTTCATTAAAGATTTATTTGCTATTTTTAGATATACAAACAAATCTAACATGACATATGAATTACCAACTATTACATTTAGTAAATGAACTTTAATATACCCATGACAACTGTAAGGATATGTGACATATCAATTTCAGTCGTAGCCATCAATTAACCATGTGTAATTGAAGGATATATTATAAAATTTAAAAAATTTGAGAGACCTTAAGGTTAGCCACTATGGTAACTAACAAAACAATTCATAATTGGATTTTTAAAATTACAAAACACAATAATTGTTTCATAATTTGATAAGTAAATGATTGTGGGGATGAAACTATAAATTCATTCAGCAAAGGCCAGAACATTAATTAAACTGAATGGGGAAAATTAGTAATTTAATGCACCTAAGGGCAAAATGGTAAATTAACATAATAGGAAGAAACAATAAATTCACGGCCAAGGGGAAAATTGGAAATTCACTTGATCAGAAAAAGGGAAGATTCAAGCACAGGCACGGTAAGCGAGGGCGGTTAATCCCTCACACTGGCACGTGGATTTCACATGCCTAGAGTCCTGTGTGGGCGCGCGTGGTCCACACACTAACGCATGTGACCCACGCACCATTTCTTTTTTGTGCAACTTTCCTTTTCAGGACGCTTCGCCAATTTTTCCCATTTTCACAGCTCTGCTAGGGTCTCCTCCGGCAACCCACCTTGGGACAAATTAAGCATGATGGGAATTTATTTGAAACCGAATATCAAGGAACCATATAGAAGATAAAAAATTGATAATATACGAGATCATTCAGGTTCACCCCATAATAAGGTTACGTCCTGCAAAGGGATTTCACTATATTTTTCCATTCGTTACAATGATTTTCCATATGAGTATAATATATATATGACTTAAAAATAATGAGCTAAAATCCTAATCTATCCGAAAGTCCTTTATCCCACAACAAACGGGCCTATTTAAATAAAAGCCTAAACGCTATATTGTTTCAAAGGTAGCGTGTTATTTCAGGAGCGTTGCTCCCGAGCCCCCACCTGCTCACCGGCGAGCGCGACAGCCATCCACTCGCCAGGGAGTGGAACCGTCGCCCGCTGATTGGGTAGCGAGATCTTTGCTGGCTGATCGGGCAGTGGGACCCCCGTTTTAGGGGTGCTACTTCCGAATCCCCGCATTCTGTACATAGGGATTCCATGTCGTCGGTTCATATTTTAATTTTTCTAAGCTCACGTGGATATGCCCAATATGAGAAATAATGATCTCCAAAATATTCACCAACTCTAACAAAATGGTGGATAATGGAGACCACGTCGGTGCAACCAAATAGATTCAAGAATCGTATAAAAGGGTCAAAAAAATTTGGTTGGAATCGAGTAAAATTCCCCTGAACGCAAACCCTAGCCACCATGACTTCCACCGCTCAATTTGTCTCGGTCAATTACCATAATGCCAAACGAACATAGGGCTTTTGGTGCCAACCCACTGGCCTGAAGCCAAGTAGTGCCCATGGTGATGTTTTCTTTCTCAGCCAGAAAATTGCCCGATTTTCAATTTGTTCTGAAATCCCAAAAATTCATTTAGCTTTCCAATATGCAAAAATACACAAGGCGTATAATCGAAAAATCATGAGATTATAAATCATGCTTTGATACCAATTGTTAGCAAACATACGTGAATGCTTTATGCGGAAATTCAACAACGAATCTTCGATTTTCATGATTTTCACGATAGGAAAGATGAACACATACCTCTTTATAGAGGTCGCCATTTGGGTAGGGAGAAGACCGGTCTCTTTTATATCTATCAACAGGCACCTCTTCAAGAGGTGCCTTCTATCAAAGCACCTTAGTTGCACTTTTTCATAACCAATGGATTTTACCATTTAAATATTTTAATAATTAATTAATAATATCATATGGGCCACAATTATAAGAAGTTAGCTGCCGTCAAATTTTGGAATCATCAAAAGTACATAGCTATGTCAACGCTTTGACAGATCAAGTTATAAGAAGTTAGCTGCCGTCAAATTTGTTGCGGCAAATATAGGGCTCGAGCTCGATGCCACGAGAAACTAATTCAACATCATCTTACTCAATATAAACAAAATTTTCCACGAATTGAGTTGTAAACTGGAAATATTTTCCAACAGGGACATGTCGCCCCTATTGAATCCGTTCGAATATCTCCAGATATTTAGTTTTTTTTTTTTAGTAAGGATCTCCAGATATTTAGTTAGCTCAACTCGTCAACATAAATTATTTTCTGTTCACATCACGTCTCATCATTTGTGGTTCGATTAGTCTCTACGAGCCCCCACAAATTGCCTACGGCTGGGGACATCATGCGTGACCTATTCTTACATAATAACTTGCTTAGCCAGCTCTCTCTCCTGGTCCTTTTCTTCATTGAAGATGCAGCGATTCGATCGAGTATGCAAATCGGCAGACCTTTTCTTTCCCAGTTGTCATAGAGTTTTATATCCAACGCTTACGTCATTCTAATTAAAAAAAAATTAAGTTGCCTTTTCATTGTCGCGGACCCGGGAAAACCAGATGTGGGAGATGAATTGAAATTTCAATCAGACGTGTTGCAATTTTCTTGCCGATGGGTTTATATAACTCAGTTTTTCTTTCGTTCAAATAGCATAGGCAATGGAGTTACAAAATACTTTAATATTGATATTGAGCACGATAAATAGTGCAAGAAGATGACACTAGACGAGAAGCATCATAACTTTCATACATCGCTCATTTATAATATCAAAGATTTCAAGCGAACACTTAAGTCCGACATCGGTGAAAAACAATCACTTAAATACATTCGACAACAAATCCATCGGTTCATCCTATTTGGCTTTCTTAATGAATTTTTCATTCATATGTGGTGTTTCTTATTTGGCTCTTTAGATTTCACATGTCAATTTTTTTATAAGGTGATTTTACCCCAACTTGAGCAATTAGGGTTAGAATTCGGAATTTTGGCCCAATTTCTTAATTTGGGCCAAATAGATCTTCAAATGTCGTCTTCATTTAGAGGTTTAATTGCTCACTTTACCTTTCTGACAAGCCATATTGGATATCATATGAAAAAATATCGTCACATCGGATTTTCGACAATTAAATCATCGATCGACACTGAAGTGATAATAATTTTGCAAAAGTGGCACTCACGCGAATTATGACATTTCTTCTGCCATTTTCTCCAAATATTTTGAGTGAGACATGAATTTCTTCCTCTTCAACTCATACGAAATCATTGAACCAATGAATCTATAAGTCAGAGGTTGCTTATTGGGCCGACATGTTGAAATTAGGAAGGACCAATAAATATTTCTTTCCGGTTCTTACAACTTAGGAAAAGGATGCTTTCATGGCACGAGTAACTCCACAACTCTATTTAAGACAATTTGTAGCACTCATTCGTCACTTTGTTTGACTAAATCAGATCCTCGCATTCGATGCGCCAGAGGATTGCCGCATATAAGTTGCATTTTGTAAATTATTATTAAATTTTTAAACCAAGTTGTGCTATAAAAAAAACCAAACATAAAGATAATTAAAAAAAACAGAAGCACCTCGTTTCATTGCATCTGGCCAGGTCTACCATTACTTAATGTTCGTTTGTCTTAATTAAAGAATAAATTATTAAGCGATCGAAAGTGATTGCTGACTAAGCAAGCCACCTAACTTCCATTTTTTTTACTGATTTAATATAATTTGTGTGATAAAGTCACCCATGAATAATGCTGTGGGATGACATTGCTGGTTAAACTAAGACTATTTGTTGCTAAGTCTCTCTAAAGTAGAGGATTGCTTTGCTTGGATTCATTAACGAAAGAACAAATAATTTGCATGCCATCTGCTCATAATATACCCCAGAAAAAAGACACAAAATCCAAAAGAGAATGAAAGAAAAGGTGTCAATTGATGGCTGCACGACTAAACAAGAGTTTCGGACGATCAATTTCACGAAAATGGGGGTGATTATTGATGTCTCTAATTTCTTGCTATTCGAATTCAAATTCAAATTTCTCAGATAAGAAAATCGTGGAGGACTTTTCGGTGATTTGTCGTGATTAATTTTCTTTTTTGTAGTACGAGCCAGAATGAAATGCATGTTTTACGGGCAAACTCTAATTCTTGTGATTTACATATATCGATCTCATGTCTACTAGTTATTTTAGAGCACTTATTAACATGGAACACGACATGGGCATTTTCGGTAATTACGTGTTGTCTTAGAGGAGAAGAGACTGCTCCATCTAATGTAAATTAGCCGAATGTTCAAAGACGAACATCGTTTGAAAGTAATATAAATGATTTAAAAAATATTTTTTTAAATATAAATATTTGTATTATTTACAAAAACGAACAAAGCTAAAGTATCTTTATGGTCCCCAAATAATCTATACAGAAATTGTTGCTGAAAATATTTTTCATTCACTGGTTAATTAATGTAAACAAATAATTGTTAAGTAATTTTGGGTGCACCTGCACACCTTCCCTTTGGTGGGGCCCGGAATCCCGATGCATCTTGGGGAGGCTGATGAATCTGGACTTGCGGCTCACAGTTCTAACTCCGAGCAAGGAAATGCTAACTGAATATAACTGCAGGCGGACCGGACGGACCAGTAACCGGTTGTGAAATTACTCTGTCTCTCTGTCTCTCTGTCTCTATAAATAACAGCATCGGAACGTCGAGACTCGATCATGTTTCATTCATGGACAAAGAATTCCTCATTCTCGCTGTCTGTGTTTGTCTGCTTTAAAACTGTGATTCTGAGGTTGGAGCTCGGGTTTTGAGCCAGAAACCATGGGATACTCGATGCTTGTCCCGGCCAGTCCACCGACGGAGCGAAGGGCAGGTTTGCGGATGAAGCAAGCGGGGCGAGGTTCGTACCGAGGTAGCTAGGGAGATATGCGCAGTGATTTCATTGATTAAGGGCACTCTTTTGTAACAGAAGTCTGTAAACTAAGTGGGAAAATCTTCAAGTTGTTTTAACCCTGTAGCATGGGAAGTACTGCTTTACCGCAGCTGCTACAGAGCTTGTGTCGCGATGGACGCTGGACGTACGCGGTGTTCTGGAAGATCAGGCATCAAATCCCTGCGTAAGCCGATTCCTGACCCCTGTCTTTATGTGCTTGCAAGTGTTCTGAATGGACAATGCTTTGATTCTTAGCATTCTAGTGCTGGGCTGGAAATGAACAATTTCGTTTTATGTTCGGTATGAACTGCTCAATTTTGTCTTCCTGGATGATTCTTGATGGCCTTTCTGGCAGAAAAGCCTTGATCTAGATGTTTAATGATGAAAGAAGTGTTAAGAATCTCTGGGGTTTTGCTCATGTTCTGTCCCCCCTGCACTGGGACTCGCCCTTTTCGATCTAATTGACATGAGGCAGAATCTTTCTTCACTATATGTCTGGAGTGTCTTTCTTTCTGATGTTTGTCTTGACGGTCTTGGTACAAAGTTTATACTTAATTCTGCAACCTAGAGGAGAAAACTTCATGTTTTTTAACTACGTTCTGTACTCAATTTATTTCAGGGTTTTAACATGGGAAGACGGGTATTTCGACCATTCGAAGGCTAGAAGAAACATAGAGAATTGCTCAAATGAATTATACTTCAAAGGCGAACTATTCCCTTTTGTCGTTGAAAATGGCTTACAGAATGAAACTGCAAACCAATTGCCCTTAGGAGTTGTGGAAGCCGATATGGCGTGTCTTCACTACTCACTGGGAGAAGGGTAATATGTCAGTCTTGACTTTGTGTTAATCTTCTCCGTCTCAAATTGTCTTCCGCATTATCCTCGTCAATTAATTTTTTTCGGGGCTTTAACCGGTATTAGTAGCTGTCTGTGGAATTTGTTGTACTTGGTCTATGAAAATCCAGAAAAAAAAAATAATGACATGCGAGCAAAATACTGTGTGTTTAATTGGTTGAGAATAGACCTGCAGCACAGAATTTTCCTTCATACATAATAACAATGAGAGTATCTTAATGTCATTCATTTTACCTGCATTAGGCTTGTAGGCGAAGTGGCAGTCACAGGCAACTACTGTTGGCTTTCTTCCCGTGATATTTTGGCTTCTCAGTCCAACTCTGAGATTCCTTTAGAGGTTAGTTCCAATGAGTTTTTTGTTCATAATATTAGCCAGCTGAAGGAGTTTCTACAGTTTGTTCTGGGTATATGGCGGCTCTAAATTACATTTCGTTTTTGCAGCTTCCTGAAGAATGGCTATCGCAGTTTTTGGCCGGTGTGAAGGTAATGAATACCATTATTATGTTTGAATAATCATGCCAATGTGATAGACATTACAACCAAGCGTAGTAGGGTAGTTTTATTATGACGGTCCCGGTACCATGTGTTCATAGGCATATGGATTTGCTGGCAACCATGTGCTTTGAGGAATAGTTCGAAAATCTGCAAGTTGATTTTCAAGTAAAAGTTAACTTCATATATTTGCTTCTGGCTGTGCAGTTTCTTTTATTAGTAAACCTGCTGACCTTGCTTATTTTGCTTATGCAGACTATTGTCCTGTTGCCAGTTCTTCCACACGGGGTCTTGCAATTGGGCTCCTTGGAAGTGGTCTGTGTTCATCCTCTTTACTTCAATGACTATGCAAGCAAATATAGCTGGAGGAGTGATAACTTGTATCTTGTTCTGCCCTGTTGACTTTAGGTTGCTGAGGACATAGCAATTGTTACTGATCTCACGGAGAGCTTAGTCTCGCTTCAACACTATTTTGGCCATTCTCTAACTTCCATAATGAACCATGGCCGGCAGGATCATTCGATCCTTACCTGTTTCACAGATGATCTGGATGAGTCATTGAATGTCACTGGCAGCCTGGTTTCTAAAACAAAATTTGAAGGGTTGCATAACAATTTTGAGGCGAATTGCAGCATGCTAAATCTCATACATGTTCGGCCTCTTTCAGAAATTCAAAAAGATGCATGGGGTAATGAGACTTGTGTCCTGGCAGACAGTCCTTCCAAAGTGTCAACTCCCCAAATTGGACCTGCAAACCAGTCAGAAAGGATGGGTGATGTTGATTTTGGATTCTCTTGTGCCGAAGAAGAATTGCATGCCTTTGACAGTCGTTACATCTCAGGCGGGTTAGGTGACTTTTACGATGGCATGGAGGACTACTTCACTGCTAACGACTTTGTGAGCCTACCATTAGGAGAAAATGATGAGAATATTGAAAATGAAACCATAGGCAACATGTCTAGCTTCTCCATGAACTATGAACTGGATGAAGCTCCTGAACCAACTGTCCTGTGGGAAAGTGAATTTTCTGAGGATATGTTTTTCCAAGATATGGATGTGCTTCCAAGCTCTTCTTTGACTGGGAAACCAGATTTTGCCAATGGCAATAAGCTGTTTACTGGGGAATCTGGGAAATACTCTGCCAAAGACGAAGAGGAGTATCTCTTGGAATCTATAATCAGCAACTTATATGGAAGTCCTGATGATAATTTATCAAATAAATCCAAAGTTCTCACATCTTCAACCGTTCACCCGGAGCAACTTTCTACTTTCTTGAGAACACAAAGGAAGTCTGAAGAGAGCTGCCTGAGTGGAGATTTTGGAAAATGCATAACTCCAGCTGCATTCAGCTCTAGGAATAGGGATAGAGAAACTTCCAGCGATTCTTCAACTTCAAATAAAAGCACGCTGAGTGCAGTCACTGATAATAAGCAGCGGAAGAGAGGATTACCTCATGAACAGGCTAAGGGGCAGAAGAAGATGATCAGCCGTAGCAAAAGAAAGGGAAGACCTGGTGAAAACCAGAGGCCAAGACCTAGGGATAGACAGTTGATTCAGGAGAGAGTTAAGGAACTTAGAGACCTTGTCCCAAATGGTGCGAAGGTCTGTACCATCTTGTAGTTGGTTCTTCCATGTCATTTTCCTGTCCTTGCTTCTTATGCTCACTAATTACTTGTTCTGTATTTCAGGGTAGCATTGATGCTCTTCTAGATCGAACAATCAACCACATGTTGTTCTTAAGAGGCGCAACCAACCGGGCAGAGAAGTTGAAGGAGTGGGTGCATCCAGAGGTATATAACTCATCCAATATTGTTGCATCGATTCCTTCCCCCATCTTTGTTGCAGTTACAGCTTTCACATACTGCAGAAGCATTACATTGCATAAGCTTGCAGAGACTATTTACTGGCTTCGAAAAGATATAATGAACTTGGAAGATAAAGATTTTTCATTTCATACCTTAATTATTTTCCGATACCAACTCCACTCTCCTCCATTTGGGCACGCCTGCTTTTATTGTCTCTCATCAATGACATACAGGAGGAGTTTTAGCTGATGAGGTACTTGTCAACTCCCATCGAGTATAAACTAAAGCATAGCCAGATGCTGTAGTGTTATTAGTACGTGTTAACTGAACCATTGCACTCTTAATCCTGCTTATAGCAGTAAAACATGTATTGCTAACTAATGCCAACCCCATATTTGCCGGTTTCCGGGTTTTAGTTGGTTTACTGTGATTTTGTGAATGTGGAAGGTCACCGAGGACAAGAATCACTTTTGAGAAGTGAAGGAATTTCATAGACAATTAAACTGAAACATGAATGCTTTAGAGAAAACTTGAATAGCCTTGCGGGTGCGTGTCCAAATTTTCAGTTTGCGAAAGCCAGGTTTCACTGCGATCAGTATCAAGATCCTTTCTGCAGAGTTGATTGGGGAGCTGGGAGTGAACTTTCCACTGCCTATATTGATAAGTAAAACCTGATAGACTAGACATGTGCTGCTTGGTAAATGTTCAGTATGATTTGCAAATGATAAGTAAAAAGGTTTGAATTCTGGACTTTGCGTGTTAAGATGAATGCTTCGCAGTACATGATCATAGACCTCTGGAACTTTTTTAGCACAAGGACTTCAGTAACTTCTGTGTGGTTGAAAATTGAAATTTTAAAACCCTTTCTTCTTCTTTTTTGTGACATTAAAATCGCTAAGTTTACATTTAGACCTTCCTGCTTTCAAGAGAAACCTCCAACCAGATCGTTAATGAGCCATTGTGAAAGCATCTTAAGAATATATACTTCTTCCATATGTAGCCAATAAGTTCATAAGTTGGATTGAAGTGAAGTTCGACATTTGAAAGGAGAAATTTTCGATATGATTTCTTTCTTTCTCTTGCGTTTCTTCTGATCGGTGCTATGTGCGGTTTCTTTGAGAGTATTTTGTGTAGCTGCAGCTGCAAGATACCTTGTCGGAGGTCTCGATAGTCTGTTAGTTCTTATTGATTAGAATGATTCTGCAAGAAATCGCATGCAGCCTACTTGGCTAGTCCCTGCTTAATGATCAAAAATAGTATCTTCACAACTGAACCAAGTTTCATGCTCATGACAGGGGAACCTAAAATAAATTCGGTTGAACACAACCCATGGATCCACTTGTTCTCTGTCGAACTCAGATGAGGATAAACTAGCAATGTAATCTTAAAAAGAATAAAATCTTTTCGTTGTTTTGCTTAAATTCCCTGTTGATGTGCCATAAATTTACTAGATACTCTACATTTTACATGAAATGCAATGTGTCAAGTTGACATATATGAACGGTTATGTCACAAAGGACTCTGGACGGAACAGATGGAGGGCACTTGAAATCGACGCTGATTTGGGTGGAGCTAGTTGGGCTCTTGAATTAGGAGGTGAGCTTCAGGTATGCCCCATAGTGATGGAAGACCTGGAATACCCAGGACTCATGCTTATTGAGGTTTGTACTTCTTTCTTCATTGCTCATCAGCTTTCTCTCCTTATACGAGCAAGTTAACCCTGGTTATAACTGTACAAACTCGCTTGTAACAGATGCTATGCAACGAGCAAGGGCTATTTCTGGACATTGCTCAGGTGCTTCGAAGCCAAAAATTGACCATCCTGAAGGGTGTTACAGTGAAAGATTCCGGCAATACCTGGGCCTGCTTCATTGTTGAGGTACTCAAATCTACTACTGATCCCAATGCAGAGATTCAATCAGATAATATCCGTGATTGCACTAAATCATTTTCTTTGTTTGTTTTTCTGGACCAGGCTTCAAAGGGTTTCCAGAGAATAGACATATTCTGGCCTTTGATGCAGCTTTTGCACCACCAGAGGAGTAAGGTTCCAGCATGACATAATGGCTGTTGGGTGACATTTTCACTAACAAATAGGCTGTTTTGGTCTAGTGGCTGTACGATGCCATTCTTGCAAGGAGAGTTCTTTTAGCGTTCCAGTGAGTTGCGATCATATGTTGATTTGAATCTAGATAGTGACGTCGGGTGTATACACTGTCTTGTATTGCTGCAGTCCTGTAATTCTCTTTCGAAAACATCCTGCTTGATTCTGATTCCTTGCTCTTGCGAAGGTTGGACGAGGACTGGCTTGGATGCAGAGTAACATCATACTATTGAACTTAATCTGAGGAGACTGGGCATGAAATACGAGAGAATTCTTCTTGATCCAGACATCACAATGAACTATCACAAAATTGGTTTTCATGGGTAATGGGATTTGTGGAAATTGACTTTAGCATTCTAAAATTTGGTCTAATTTTTGCGTTCTCTCCCTTAAAGAACCTGCAGACTTTGCACACCTTGCTGTCAATTCACTATGTAGTTTTGCTAGAAGACCAGAGAATTATAACAATTCGCCTTGTCTATACACTGATTTCTTCTGCAAAACCCGGAAACAAGGAAGAACTGCAACCCTTGCCGTGTTGACGACGGTCAAGGGAGTAGCGTTCACGAATGGACCATTGATCGATCAATCAATCAATCAATGTGCAATCACTAAAATTTTAAATTCCACAAGCGACAGTCTTCATCCATACCTCTCAATCATCCATTAATATACTAATCCATGTACCTGCAAACTTGTTTTTCTGAGGCAGCGATGTCGATGTGCCAACTGCCCGAAAAATTCTCCTCATCCATGGTCTTCATGATCGCTACGGATGGCAAGGTCTCCACCAATCCAGTCGAAAGGGGTTCGAAGAATATAAGTCGCCGGTTGAAGACATGTAGGTAGGCTCCAAACGGGACCCTTTCCACGCTCGAAAGACGCAGGTTTTGTTGCTGTAATGGCGTGTCCCTAAGATGATACTGCAACTGTTATAAGGAATGGTGATTTGTTTTATGTATTGGAGATGACCCTGACTTTCGTCCTTTTGCTTTAGATTGTAAATCTGACTATTATTTAACACGTCACCTTAAAGTATGCAAAATGTATTAACATTTACATACAACTATCTTATTATTATAATTATTATTCAAAATTAGAGAAGTTTTTGAAGTAATGAGATCGAAATCTGTACTTCCTGTTAGCCATATTAGGGGTGGCGTCTCGACGACGGGCGGGCAGCGTGGGCAACCGCAGCAGTGGTGATGGCAAGCGGTGGCGGAAGGGTGAGAGAGTCGGGTGAGGTTTTGGGCGAGTTTAGTTTGAGGATGGTTTTGAGTTGAGAATTGTTTCGTGGGTTTCCTCACAAAAGAAAGTATTTTGGTCATTGCAGTGGGTTTGATGACTGCAATCTTGTAATTTTGAATTTATAATTCGTTTATTTCGTGAAAATTAAATAATTTGAAAAATATTTTTCTCAAAAAAATCGCTCGAAATAATTAGTCAATAAAAAATTTTTCCATCGTCAATAACAATTTATGCCTAAATACTTTCATAAATGATAAAAATCAGGAAGGAGCATGATCCGAATTGGTCCAACACCTTAGGGAATTGGGGATCTGGACTAGTAGTTCCAATTCCTAATTTTAGAGACCAAGGACCAAACAAAAGATGCTTGGAACTAGGGATCGTGTTGGTCCCAGTCTAGTCCTGATGGTCGAATGGAACCGGTCGAAGACTAAGATAAATGAGTTACGCATGCCATCTTTATTGCAAGTCATTTTCTCATATAGACTAGGAGATACAATAAGAGAAAATGATTTGCTATAAGTACTTGTCCCACCCATTTCTTTTGTCAAGTTGAGCCATGGTAATTCTTCTTCTCATCCACATAGACGTGATATGCGGAAGGATAAACAAAGGAGGCTAAATCAAGTTTACGTTTAAATTTAAAAAATAAAAACGAATAAAAAATATTTAGTTGGCCTGGTTTCCTCTTGGAAACAGGAACTAGACTGACCTAACCGGCTTCGATTTTATGAAATTGTGAACCGGACTGAAGCCTTCAAGAACCAAACCAACTCGGCCGGTCCAATTTGGGCTATCCATTATGCTCAGGCATAATGAAAATATTTTTCATGCATGTATTTTTTAACCAATCTAAGCAATCATTTTTAATTAAATACTTTATAAATTATTCATTTTTTGGAGGGAAAAAATAAAGTCTAAACGAGGCAAAGGTTTAAATTGCTGAACGTGTGGAGGGCAATTAGTATCTTTCCTAAACAAAAAATAGTACAGCATCACTTTCGATTTTTTTTTGGTCGAAAGAAATGAAACTTCATTGAAACTTAACTCGGACGGGCCTCAACAGGGTCCATACATAACAGAGAACAAAGATAAGAAGGTGGCCTTTGGAGCCACGAAGGGGGGAGGGAATTAGTGCGGGAAGCCTTCGCAACCCAGTCCGCGGCTTGGTTAGCCGAACGAGGGTAGTGGGCTAAAGAGACGCCCCGCAGCTGGTTGAGCAAGTCTTGACAGTCAGTTACTAACGAGCGGATGGGCCACGGACTCTCTTCAAGGCCCAAGATCCACCGTACGGGAGAAAGGCAATCGGATTCTACTCTGACTTCTTGGACTGAAGCAAATCCAGCAGTATCTAGCTTACCCTTATCTTTACGTTCTTTCTGCAGGAATTCCAGAGCTTTCCTCAGAGCGAGGGTTTCCGCTACAGTAGCAGAGGGCGCTCTGAACTTCACAGCGAACCTAGATTCCAGAAGGCATGAGGCGTTCTGAAGGATTCCAGCGGCCGCTGCGTCCCCTGTCTCCCTGCTCCACGAGGCATCGACGTTCAGCTTCAACCTGCCTGGGGGTGGTAAGCACCATTGCTGAGGTAGGCGATCCTGCCTTGCCCAGCAGAATCTCTCCTTTTAACGGGTTTCCCTGCTTGTCTCTTCATTTTTTTTGCTACTGGCTTGAGGTAATCCTTCCTTGTTTCCACTGAGCACTCAGTCCCCATTTCCGGGGAAGTTTCATTCCAGGGGCAGTTTTGGAGCAGCAGTTGGGGGCCCGGTAACCTATCCCCGGGGGCTGACTTCTCAACTGTCTCCATTTCCTTACCCCTCTTCCTCCTATACATCTCGTCTATTCCTTCCATCGGTTCAGGGGCAGCTTGGGTAACGGCTCGCGTCGGGGGAGCTTCCTCCCTCTCTAAATTCTGGAAGGGGGTTTCCGGAATAACCTCCTACTCATCTGATTCTAGAGGCTCCTCCCCATAGAATAAGTCCCAAAACGAACTCGTCTCCTTAGCTTTGACTTTCAGCCAGTAGCCAAAGTTTCCCTCTCTAATCACCTTCGTCTCTACCTTCTTGTATGGCACTTCTTCACAGTACGTTGTGAAATGGCCTATTCTCCCACAAGAATAGCAAAAGCTTGGTAGACGTTCGTATTTGAAGTCGACCCATAGCTGGTTACCCTCGAAGTTCACAACGATCCCATATTTTTGGGGCTGCGCAAGGTTTATTAGGACACGAGCTCTTGCGACTTTCGAGAGACTGCCCTCTTTCCCGGTCAGTTTTACTTCCAGAGCCGACCCAGTTTTTGCTAAAATTTCCTCTACTACAGATGGTGTAATCCTTCCCAGGGGTAAGCCATGGACTTGAATCCAGAAGGCGCAATGGGTGAACACGTGGCAGTGAATCGGAACATTTGGCTTCAGTTGCTGGAGAATAAGGAGGTTACCCGAAAAGGACCACGGGCTATTTGCTAGAACCTTCTCTTTAACCGACTCGGACTTAAATGTAAAGGTAAAGAGGCCTTGCTGGGGTTGGTCCCCTATGACTTCCTCAGATTTCAAGGCTTTCTTCATAGTAGAAAGGAGTGCTTGAAAGTTGGCATTAGGTTTAGAGTGGATCTTACCCAGGAGAGTGAGGCTGCATTCCTTCTTTTTCTCTTTTGGGATTTCCTCATTTACAGTAGCAATAGAATCTTTAGACCATAGTTTGCCCATTCTTTGGCAAATGAAGGCCAGTCTCCTGTCCTTTCTCTTATCTTCTTCCATATTTTCTGCAGGGTCAGGGGAAGATGCTGGAAGGGGTCGAGGGCTTTGGGGTGGAGCTACCGAAGGGTTGAGGGGGGCAGGAAATGGAGGGATGACTGGGGGGGCTAGAGAGGGATCAGGAGCAGATTTAGATTGAAGGGACCTCTAGGGGGTGTGGGTGGTGAAGGGAGGGAGATAAGGAGGACTGGATCAATAGGCAACTGCAATGTGATGGAACTTAGGGTTTTGGAAGGATCGAAGGGTTATGGTGGCTAGGGGGTCTATTTCAAGCCGAGCTCCCATGGATCAAGGTTTCCGGACACATAGGAGGCCAGAGCTAGGGTTGAGTAGCTGACAAGGAGGGGTTAGGGTTTAGCGGTGGTTATGGAGTGAGGGTTTCCACCTGCGTATCCAGCTGCAGAACTTTGCTCGTGGGCATAGACCAAACAGAGGAGGGTGACATTACGAGAGGGATGTAGGGCTACACACTAGGCGCCAGCAGTGGGAGGGGCTGAAGCCCATAGGGATGCTACCACCATGGGTAGAGGAAGCTCTTACTGGAAGAGAGAGAACCTCTCACATGGAGAGAGAAAAGAGGATGAAAAACTCCATCACTTTCGATTTGAGTTGAAAGATAATAACAACGTTCCATTTATAATTTCTCGTTCTTAAAAGACATGCATTTGTTTTCACGACATTTTTCGCAAAAATTTGAATTTAAAAAAAAATTCGATTTTCCATTATCTACTGAGAGTTTTCTTGGAAATATGTTAGCAAAATCACTAGATGCTACTAGATCTGATGGTGAGCTCGGTAGCCTTGCTCGAGCCTCGCAGGTGAGAAGGACTTTTTTGAGCTTGCTTGGGTAAGAAACTCTCTAGCGATAAAACCCCAACCTAGCTTGAAAATCTGATGCACGAAATTCTCCTGTTATGGCCGAGCTTTAACGACAAATTTTAGACCTGACAAGCCCGACTTGAAAATATTATACATTACTTTTGTGTCGTGATCAGGTGTGGACAACAAATTAGTCCGAACCTATGAGCTCGGCCAGGCCCCAACTCGCCTATTGGTGCCTCTACTTGATACGCCAGTCAGGGTGCTTTGAGGAACGACTTTCACAAAGTCCTTTGCGCACTAAAAGGCTATTGGGCAAATGCAAATGCTGTTTAACAGTTTGTTTTCGAAAGTTTTGGGAAGATACAATTATTTTTTTCAAATGCCTCTAAAGACCTTTAACCCAAGATAGGTCTAGAGATGCCTTAGGTTATGAGCGTTTCCGAACGCTAATATATATTTTCGAACTTCCCCCTCTCTCAACTTTCATAATTACTAAATGCACTCGAATGCCCTTGCCTTACGCAATGTTGCCGGCGAAGGACTCAGCCACAAGCAAGTTGCCGACCAACCTCGCCTAAGGTCATGGGAAACCTTGCGACGATTGACCGTGGTTGTATAACTCATGCAAAACTTGAGATCGCATGACCTTAGGTAAGGTCGACCGGTGCCCTTTGGTTCATTGACAACTTCAGTTTCACTAGCAAAGGGTTGAGATTCTTTCACCAATATATATATTTGTACAAAGTGTAGTCTTTTCAAAACAACATTTTAGTCACAGTTGCTTCCTAATGTAATTTTAAGTTACACTTCACCATACATTACTGACATTTTGAAAAAAAAAAACCCTTTTGTCTAGGGTGCGTTTGTTTCATGAAAAACTAAATATTTGGAAGACAATTTCCTAAAAAATTAAGGCTTTTATCTTTTTAGAAAACTAAATCAACAAAAAATATTTTCATTATCTATAACACTTTATACATAATTATTTTCACAATAATAAAAATATTTTACATTCATTCAATTTTATGAGTGATACAAGCATTTATTTTTGGAAAGTATTTTCTAAATTTTTAATTTTTCTTGAAACAAACACACCCAAGTTTTTTTTTTCATTTTCTCAAAGATTTTTCCCAAACACATCCTGACTTTCAGAATGATTACTATCTAAGACCCTTTAGATCTTCCAACGTAACTACTCTACCTTTGCCTGGTGACAAGTTTACTCAAATATACCAAAGTTTATAAAGGGCCTAGATTTTGCCATGGCCTCTCTTCAGTTTTGTTTTCCCGTCTCCCATCGCCCTGTTAGAACAACAGCGTCAAAACAGGTGGAAGCTAGATCAGTTGCCTTGGCCCTTTCCACTTCTTTCAAAAAAACGATCATTTCTCTTATAGAGAGAGATTGCGTGGAAAGAGAGAGGACTCGACTCACATTGAAAAATTGCATAGATGAAGACTCTATTTATTGGCCTTCTTGTGGTTATTTATTTTTTGAAATAAGCACACCAGAAAATCTAAAATCTTATCCTACAAGTTGTTGGAAATATGGTGTGTTTTGATGGGTGAATGAGAAATTGTTTCTCAAAGAGCATCCTTGGGTTGGAAGTGGGAAACACTAGTCCCACATTGAAAAGAAAGAAGGCTTTCAAGTGCTTTATATATGGTTACACTCTTTTGGAGTGGTAACACAACAACAAAGTACTATGCCTCGTGCACAGGTGCAGGGGGTGCAAATCTCGGGCCTCAACGAAAGTTCGACGAGGGGCGCGTACGCACGGCCTGCGTACACGAATGCGGACCAGGAAAATGGGTCTCGCGACTGGCTCAACTTTCTTTTTTCCAAATGAAATGCTACGGATTTTGTAACAGCAAATGTTAATGGATGATTTTTTAATGATGCTTTAGTGCGAGCTCAGAAGTAGAGTATGTTTCGGATGAGCTCAGAAGCAACGTTCAGATTCGGAAGCAGTTCATGCAGGTTCAGAAGCAGCTCGCACAGGTTCATAACCAGCGTTCAGAAGCAACTCGAGCAGGGTTCAGAAGCAGCTCGCAACGCTCAGAAGCTGACCATTTGTAATGTTTTTGGATTGTCATTACATTACGGCAGTTACAAATGGCAAAGTTAATCATCCATTATGCCAGAAACGGCAGAATTAATCAACCGTTACACCGTAACAATTACAAATGGCAGATTTAATTGTCGGTTATGCTACAACAGTTACAAACGGTAGATTTAATCACCCGTTATAAATTGTTACGCCATATTATTCCGAAATAATCCATCTACTCATCTTATAAATAACTGGTTTTCTCGTTCTTGTGAATGGGCGTGAACATTCAGATTCAGACTCAATGCAAAAAGCTTCTGTTCTCCTCTGTTTTTCTCTGTTTTTCTATTTATTCCCTGTATTGATTTTTCGATAGTGTTCAAACACCAGTTTCTTCAAGTTCGCCGAAAGCTTTGAGGTTCTGTACTCACCTCCTAGCTATTAACCGTTGTATCCTGGGAGACAGACGTTCGCGAAACCTCAAGCACACAGTTGAGGGAACGAATCTGTTTTAAGGAAAGTGTGTTGAACACATGCCTCGATTTATATCTAGTGTTGATCTCACGATTTCAATTTTGTGTTGAAAAATCTGTTCCATTGCTTATACTGTTCTAAGAATTCTTTTAAAAGTGAATCTGAATCGTTCTGAAGTTGATTCTGAACTGATTACCAACACAAGTATAATTGAGTTTTAAAACCTTTAAAATGTACAGCTAAGTCCTAAATCTGATAAAATTAGTATAATCAAAATCATATGTTAGCTCTGTCTAATCTGCGGAAACACAAATGCTAACATAAAATTTTTTTTATTACTTTCTTCAAATAGGTAATGCTACGTCGACCAAGCTTTACACAAGAAAAAATTGAAAATATACAAAGAAAAAATGGGAAAAAAAAAGATGCCTAAGTCAATGAAAGATTATCTCATTGGTGAAGCTTGGCGAGGCACCATCATCATCAATCTGACATTCATGATCATCAACGTGTAACTTTATTTTTTTTTCCACCATTCAAAACGTGTTGGATGGAAAACGAAATCAGCAAATTTTGGTAGACAACATTCTGGTTCAAAGATAATATTACGCTTTTTCATATATGAAGTAAATTAAATATGTACTAAAAGTTTAGTAATTATTTTAAATAAATTAAAAAGTTTATGGATAATATTGCATATTAAATAAAAATTTAAGGACAAAATCACACATTAGACCAAAATTCAGGATTTTTGTTTTATTTTTTTCCTTGTCCTTATTCAATTTTTATTTTTTTAATTTAATTTTCTTTTTTTTAAAGTCGGCAAGGGTAACCAGCCCTTGCTGGTCATAAGGGAGGGCTGTCCGACCATCGCCAACCACAAGGCCACTTTTAATTATGATGTTGAGAAGACGGAAGTTTTGGTTGCAGTGGCGCTTCAGTGCGTGGAGGAGGACAGAGATGCGAGACCCGCCATGACCCAGTTGGTTGAGATGCTTCTGCGCCATGAAAGTGAAAATCTGTACTCAGATTCAAGCATAATCGCTCGTGTTTTATCTGTAAATTAGTAGACAGTGGCCGGGTAATTGTCCTTGGATGTCCCAACCTAGGAAAGATAATTTAGCATGTGTTTAGGAACAAGTCCCCATTTATCTTTATTTTTTTTTACCTTAAAAATCTATGGAAGATCATATAGTATGATAGTTCCCTGGAAGAGAGATGATTTAGTAACAAGCACGCTTTGCTCTCTTGTTACTGCTTAGCTTTGGTGCTTATGATCTAATCTTATGAACTCCCGAGCAATAGGGGCCCGACCATAGATCTAGGTGAGGGCTGCAGGTGACCCCTGTTGAACTCGTCAGGGAAAAAAGTGTTGGTCGTCAAATCGGCCATCCGTCGTCATCGACAAGTCCCTAGGATCGCTGTAGTCGAATTCTAGAAACTAAATAGCAAAGAAATCGAATTTGTGTACCTGATTTTGATTCCATCGTCTTTTCAACAGAATTTTGGCGACACGACTGGCGAACTCTTCCCCACTATCACTCCAGGGCTACCTAGCATCGATGAGATCGCCTCTTCTTTGCCTCTCTCACTCTCTCAAGTCTTATGGAGGAGATGGAAAACAAAATGGCAAAAAGATTAAGCTAGGGGGGTCCTAGCTTTTATATAGAGTTCCAGCTGAGCCCTCTTATCAAAGGCCAAGCCGGACTTAGCCTACACTAGTCAGACTCATATTCAGCCCATTAAGAAACTTTAAATCCATTCTTTATCAAACCAATTCCTTAAATGGTAAATTAATACCATAAAACAGTGAATTATAATTCTAATTAATATGAGCCCACATCAGAAAAACTTTAACATTCTCCCACTTGGGCAAGTATTAATTGAAACTGTACTGTAGTGCGTGCCTTCATATTAGTTTAGGAATTATTCTTAATGGCCAATCTAATCGCATAGTCTTAAATACTAGATCATGGCAGTAACTGCATTAGTAAACACAGAGCTATCCATGGTCACAAATGTCCTTAATTTACTGATATGGATTTAATATGGTAGTGTGACAATTGGATAACACCTCAAAAGAGATACACTTCATATGTTATCCTTTTTATCGAACACCTTTCTGTCTCCTTATATGTCACAAAACTTGATGTGCCACTAAAGAATATCCATATGATTTTAATGAACTTGTGTGTGTCTTATCTTTATAGTTAACTTTTCTTTATGTGTAACAAGGCATATAAACATGGCTAATAACCAAATGCCCATAGCCATTACTTGAGGTTTACATGCGCCTCAAGATTTACAAGAATATCTATTCAATACCAATCGTGCTACAAACACTTCAATACATATATAATTACGTTACAAAATGTAAGAAAACATATGTAAACTGTATTACAGCAAACTAAAAAGATGCCTCTCACTAAATCACAGCATCCAATGATGCCTCTAAACCCATGTTAGTGACATGTTGCTAAAAAATACAAGGGTGAAGACCTTTAGTCAGTGGGTCTGCAATCATATCATCTGTACAAATATGCTCTACTACAACGTCATCTTTCTGTATAGATTCCTTTTTGGTTAGAAACTTGACCTTCATGTGTTTAGAACCCTTGAAACCTCTATTGTTGTTAATAAACAACATTGCAAAGTTATTGTCACAATATAATTGTATGAGTCTATCAACAAAATCAAATACAGTCAACTCTCTAATGAGGTTTCAGAGCCAAATTGTCTAAGTAGCAACTAAAAAGCATGCTATGAACTCCGCTTGCATGGTAGAGGAGGATATGGATTTCAGTTTCTCACTTTTTCATGATACTGCACCACTTGCCAACATGAATCCGGTAGTGAACAGAGTAGTGTTATCGCCTTATCATTATTCTCGAACTTAACATTGATTGATACGAATTGACTTATCAATGTGTTAAATTCATGCAGGTATGCAGAAAACGATTCGTCCTCGTGCATACGAAGATTGTATAGTTTTTTCCGTAAGAATAACTTATTAACCAGTGACTTACTTTGATATAGTGACTCCAATTTTTGCTATAGATCTCTAGCTGTTGGTTCGCTTATCACGTTCGTCAGAATGTTGTCCGCAAGAAAAGCCGGATCACACCCTTTGCTTTCCGATTGATCTGATCCCAATCATCAATCTCCTTTGGATCTACTTGTTTGGATGTTGAATTCGATTCCTTGCCCAGTTTCTTGCCTATCATGATACCAGGCGTCGTAGCAACAGGCCTTTCTCTTTCGATTACTGATCAAAGATCTCGATTACAAAAGAGATCTTCCATTTTCATCTTCCACAGAGCGGAATCCCCGCCTACTAACCGGCCAACGGAACCTCTGTGTCGGGGGCGTTGCCACGGAACCCTTGCATTCCGTGCGTAGGGATTACATATCGTTGGTTCATATTTCTATTTCCTTGAGCTCACATGGACATGCCCGATGTGAGAAATAAGGGTCTCCAAAGTATTTGCCAACTCCAACATTCCAACGTGTAATTAGAGCCAAGAGTAAATACAATATTTTCTGATTATTGGAAAGAGATATATAAGTGAAGAATCACAATAAAGATGGGCATCAACAAATATTTTTAAAACCCATGTTAAACAACCAATGGATATGCAAGAATTGCACCTGACGTAGAAACTAACCTCGACTGTCAATGCCGAATGTCCCTAAAGAACTCGTGTAAGAATCTAGCTACCATTCCGCATGAAAGTTTTTTTTTACTTTTTACTTACAAAATATTACGAACTCTATAAAATTCAAGTAATTTCTCTACAAAAGAAATAAATAAAAAAAAAACAAAAACTATTGGTAGATACAATCCTAGATCGAGAAAATTGCCCAATAACTTTTAAACATATTGCATTTTTTTTTGCCAATCCTAAACTTTTAATTGTAATAATTGAGTCCCAAACCTTTTCAGTTTTGCCAATCGAATCCATCTAACTAATTTTTGTTAGAATTTATTGACATGGACGTCGACCATCCTATATGACACAACTAGTGTCACATCCTCGAGTTATAAAAGGATGACATCCTTGGTACGTTATCGACCCATTGATTTTATTTTTATGATTAAGTGCATGCGAAACTTTCTACTTCTCTAGACAACAATAAAACAATAGGGATAGAAAGCAGGAAATCAGCAACTAATGGTCAACAACCAGAATCAATAAAAGGCTGTTTTATTAATATATATTGTTAACCCTATGAAGCAAACAAAACCCATCTACAAGCCGATTATTTAGGGCTGCTCCCTAATATTATCAAAAAGATATTAGTCAAGGTACGGTTAACACTACACTTGAAAAAACTCCAACCAAATGGAGTGTCCATCTATTAAACGAGTTTCTACCTCCATGTCTACTTAGCTGTGATAGTTGGCTAAGGTCTCCAATTTGTAATCCGGGTCGGACTTTGGCTCTTCCACCTCTCCGTTTGTGTATATCAATATCAATTGGATCTCAAGTTCGTACCTGTGAGTCCGTAGTCGCGGGTCTCTCAAACTCACGAATGGACTTAAAGAGATCACCGACATGTTGGACAAACCAAGCCTTGAAGCAATGGGGAACTAGGCTCCCCACCCCCTTCATCGACTTGGAGAGTCGTCACGTGGTGTTTCCACACACGATTTGAACTAGGGATTAGGTTGTACGTGATATCGAAAGATTGGTCAAGTGCCATCCCAAATTGTGTCGGGCGAACCTCTATGCTAATGACCTGAAAACATTTAACGAAGAAGGATGAGATATAAAATCTTCATGAATCAATACCTAAGTCCAAGTAGGACATTGATTCACTCAGGGTCGCCTATACATGTAAGGCATAACAATGAAGGTTAATAGCCTGCGACACTCACGATGCTCTAGCTACCACAAGATCAGGTACATATATCTCAACAGTCAATTGCCAATCACATGCAAGCTTACCCCTCCTTACTCCACACATTATACAGTATATCAAGGCATTCAATTCACACTCAACCAAGCTACACAACCAAAACACTCATCGCAACTTTTCATGCACAATGTACCACATAAGCTCTGGTTATTAATGATCACTCAGCCATGGCACAATCCGAAGGTTGGTGGTCTCCAGCATGACTGGGCTTTATCCCATTCCTTTGGCGATGGCAACCAATAAGTCATGCAATTCCAAGTACCTCTAGACATGGAATAACAATCAGGCATTCTTGTAGGGAATGTCAATCCACACCTTGCCGCAACTAATATCTGATAAGCCGTGTAGTTTCAGGTACCCTTGGCTATAAACATACCAGGTTCAACCCCACGTACCCTTGAGTGTCAACTTCATCCCCAAGTACCCCTAGTTAATTCAGGGTCTTACTTTTGAAAGCTTTGATTTGTTCATTGTCCGATCTTACTGACCGGTAAGGACACTCTCCGTCGTTATTGGTATCAGAGCAAGAGAAGTAGTTTTCTCATAACTCAATACTATTTTTCCTCCTTAAGCCAGAAGTAGAAGGTTTCTCTCAAACATGAACTCCACCGAATCCACTTCCGAACCCGTTCATACTGCCATCCCTCTAGCCTTCCCGCCTCCACCTGATCTGAAGCATTCTTCAGCCTCCAACATAGATTACCTCTATGAGGTTACCTATTAGGAAGATGCCAAGTTCTCAGAAACCCATTTACCCATCATGAACCCATATGCCACTTTTGCCAAACCACCTTCTTTCTCTCCTATTCGCAGCATAAAAGAACTCATCAGATCATCTCCAAAGGCTGTAAAGGAATACGTGCAGTCATCAAAGTTTGATCAGCATCCAATCATGACCTCATTAAACGAACAGTTTATAACCCTCTCAATACGCCCTGAATTCCCTGGTCAATGGATTCGACAAGGGTATTCTCACCTCCATTTCGGAGCTATAAGGGTTGCTCTCTCCTTTCATGGAAGAAAATGCCTTCCAGTGGTTGCTCGTGTCGCCCTTTTGGACACTCGTTTTCTGCAGTACCAACATGCCTGTATTGGTACCATCCAAACCACTTTGAATGCTGGAACTGTCTTTGTGACACTCTTCCCGAACTTCAACATGGCCTTAGCCAATCCAAGCCTGCTTTCTGCTTTGAAGATTCAGATCCAGATCACTGGAGCTGAACAGACCCCCGGTTCGATAGCTGCTACCTTACACTACTAGATGGTGTATCGTATTTAGAACCATGCCATTGATCTAAACCTTCCAGGTACGGATGATGCGTTGGTCATAAACGTTGCAAATGATCAAACCTCGTGTGTCTTTGTTCCAAAACAAATCCCACAGGAAAAGCTCCTTCAGCTTTTACCAGACACATGGGTGACCAACTATGAAAAGATACATCACCAGCCCCCACCCATACAATCCTCAGACCCGGTTTACACCAGAAAGAAAGAAGGGGAAGTCTCAATTACTTTCCCAAAGGAAAATCAGGAACCTAAACCCCTTCGTCTTCCGACCCTTACACCCCGACTTCCCACCATATTGTGCATCACACCATGTCCTACTGAGGCAGACATGCCAGAGGACCCAGATCCAAAGGGTAATGTACAATCCTTTGATGCTCAAGGTCGTCCGATCTATGCTTTCAAGGATGCATCGGGACATTGTTTTTGGGATCCTTTTTGTTCATGTGATTCATGCACAAAACCTCTAGATCCACACAAGCCCAAACGATGCAAAGACCCACTTTACCAAAGGTTCCAAGATGGTGATAGCACCATAGGACCTCTCGGAGAAGATGGAGGAAGATACCAGTACATGGTAAGGTATGATAAACTAGTTACCTCACCCTTCTACAAACCCATCCTTAAATGGATCTAGAAACACCCAGACAGCCCTGAAGCCAAACTCTAGTTACCCAAACCACCTATCCAAAAACCACCCATGGAATCCGTCCGGATGTTCAATCCTAAGGACTTTCCACCTCTTCCTACCATCCGCCAACCTCAACCCCAAGTCTTTCCACCGGCTGAACCTTTCAATGATTTGGAAGGAAAGTTCCACCACACTCCTAAAATTGTTATGAAGGACGTAGTCCTTCCCTCGGGACAAAAAGCTGGAACAGACCCGGTGGAAACCACTTTGAACTGGCAAACTGAAAATGCCTTGGCCCAGAATTTAGTCCTCAACGAGGTGCGCACAGATGTCGGTCTTATAAAGAAGATGATTGAGAGTTTTCAAAACCGACTACTACTCCTGGAACAAAGAAGGGTACCGCACCATTATCTGGAAGATCAGACTCCAGAGATTATTAAACTCCGGAATCAGATCCGGATGCTTCAACAACAACTTGATGCTGGAGGAAGGCCACAACCATCAGCACCACCTCTGGAGATAAGGATTGAAACAAATTTGTTTAGTCCTACTTTTCCTTACAAAAGCGTAATGACGCCTCAGACACTTCCTCAGCTCACTCCTAGTGAATTGCAACTGTTTCCTCCCTCAAACTCCCTTCGGTTGAAACGATTTAGGGAGGAACAACTCAGGCAAGAAGCTGAGAAAAACAAAGGGAAAGGTAAAGAAGACGGTTCGTCCCAAACCAAGCCTGAAGAAAAGCCATCGATCCAGATGATTTCAAATCCTATAGAAGGATTTCTTCGCCAACAGGCAAAAGAAATGATTCCTTCTACAACTCAGATGGTATATCAGGCGTCCAAACTCACAGACTCGGAATCCGATACTTCGGATTATGCCTCAAGTGAAGAGGAAGATTTTCCCAAATGCTCACCAGCCATTTTTATGGCAGATCCAGTGACAGACCCTGTCATAGATCCGGTCGATGATTCACCCCCAGTTGAAAACTCAAATCCTTCGAATTACACCAGGTATTTTACCTTGGAAGATATACCAGTTTTTAAATGGCCTGACTGAATACAGGAGTTCCATGCGTGGCTTTTGGCCCGAGAACTCCAGGACCATGACACTTACGCTTCACTTCTTGATTTTACAACCCGTTTCACGGGATCTCTCAAGCGTTGGTGGTCCTTACTTGGGGAACAAGACCAAATCACTTTCCTCTCCTTTACCTTTGAAAATGCTCTTTCAATAATCCACACCTACTTTGCTGGACGAGTCCAGAACCTTACGGATTTAAAGAGGAAAGAGTATTTCGAGCGCAGATGTTGCTCATTGGAAAAACGAGATCTTGACAGACATTTCAAGATCATGATAAAACTGTTTTATGAGATCGGAGCAGACAACAATCTCAAAACAGTATATATGGCATCCATCCCCAAAGAACTGGCGGACACAGTTAAAAAATCACTGCATGCGGCTCAAAGATCAGTAACAGACTCCACTCTTGGAGAATTGCAGCAAGCTATTCATTTAGCTATTGAAGATCTTTGCCATAGACGAGAACTTTTTCGAAAATATATGGCTGAAAACAAGAAGATCTCTCAAGCCTGTGATCATTCCCATTGGAAGATCAAGTGTCCTCGAAGATGTGATGGAATCGACTGTACCATGTCTAAGAAAACTAGACATTTCAGAAAGGATCGATATTCTTGAAGCCATCATGGAACAGAAAAGCCGAGGAAAAAGAAGAAGTGGAAATACTTACGGAGGAAATACCAGAAATCGGCCTCAAAGCAAACAAAATCAGACAAATGCTTTGTCTGTAACAAGAAAGGCCATTATGCAAAGAATTGTCCTAAAGCCCCAAAGGGACAACGAATGGTCAGACAGCTTGAAAAGGTTGCAGGACTTTCCCTTGAAGAAGATGATATTGAGTCACTCTTCTCTTATGACGAAGAACCTGAACCTGAAACTGTTTTTGCTCTACAAGCTGAACTCACTGATTCAGATACAGATGCTTCGGACTCCGTATACACTTTTTTCCCTACATACCGATTCAATGAATCATCAGACTCCTCCATATACACACACCCATACATCCTTGTCCAGATCACCACACCTGAAATACTTCAACCAATCTCCCTAGTAGCCCTTATTGATACAGGCGCTACGGTCTCTCTCCTTGACACCAAAATCCTTCCCCCATCATGTTGGAAACCGCATGTTACCAACTTCACCTCTGCTTCAGGAGATGTTTTTTCCTCCTATTACAAGAGTCACCCCATAACCATTGACATCATGCCAGGATGCCAAGTCACCACTCAAATACTGGGATGCAGTGCACCAGATCGAGATCTAATCCTTAGATGGGACATCCTTGCCAAACTCAAGGTTAGGATTCTTCCTCGAGGAATCAAATTCAAATCCCAGGTGAAAGAGTTCACTGATAAACAAAGACTCTTTTCAATAATAGCCCCTCAGTTGCTTGATCCTATTATTCAAAATCTCAAAGAACTCTGTGTAGATGACCACGGTCATTTCATGACCAAACACTCCTCTCCACTCTGGAAAAATCCCGATTTCTGTGTACAACTTCCTTTCAGAACGGACAAAGAAACAAACCCTACCAAAGCCACCCATTCGGGTATGAATCCTGAACAACTCCGCCTTGCAGAAGCTGAATGTGAAAATCTGCTAGAACAAGGCCTCATTGAACCAATTGACCCTTTGAAATCTGAATGGGCATGCGAAGCTTTCTATGTGAATAAGAAAGCAGAACAAGCCAGAGGAAAACTGCGATTGGTAGTCAACTATCAACCTCTAAATCCATTCCTTAGGGATGACAAGTTTCCTCTGCCGCACAAAAACTCATGGTTCACTAGTCTGGTGAACGCCCGCATCTACTCCAAGTTCGACCTCAAGTCTGGTTTCTGGCAACTCGGGATCCACCCTGAAGAAAGATACAAAACGGGATTCTGTATCCCAAATCATCATTACCAATGGACAGTCCTTCCTTTCGGACTAAAAACAGCACCCTCTGTTTTTCAGAAAGCCATGTGCAGAATTTTCCAACCCATACTCCACCAAGCCCAAATCTATGTAGATGATATTCTACTCTACAGTACGGATGAAAAATCCCACTGTTCCCTTTTGGAACAATTTATCTCTCTCGTTAGCAAGTATGGAATCATGTTATCAGAAAAGAAGATGACGATAGCCCAGAAAGAAATCAAGTTCTTAGGAATGCAATTGGATGAACGAGTGTATTGTCCAAAGCCCCATATTGCAGAGGAACTCTTGCGATTCCCGAAGAAACTTTCCAGGAAAGAGACAGAAGTCTTCCTTGGCATTGTAAACTATCTACGGGATTTTGTCCCTAAGATAGCAATCCACCTGAAACCTCTGCAGGTCATGCTAAAGAAAGAGCCTCCTCCTTGGGGCGAAAAGCAGACCAAGGCAGTTGAATACTTGAAGAAGAGACTCCAGAATCTGCCACCCTTAACCACTCCGTCTGATGGCACAAGAATCCTCCAGACAGATGCCAGTGACACTTACTGGGCAGCAATTCTCATTGAAGAAAAGAACGGAGTCAGAAACATATGTGGATACAAGAACGGAAGCTTCACGGAGGCCCAGAAGCATTATCATTCAACGTTCAAGGAAATCCTTGCCGTGAAAAAAGGAATTAAGAAGTTCGAATTCCATCTTATCGGGGTCCATTTCACCATTGAGATGGATATGGCATCGTTTCCAAACATGATCAGGTTTAAACAACGTCAGATTCCCCATCCACAACTCCTCAGATGGGCAGAATGGTTTTCCAAATATTCCTTCGAGGTTATACACCTTAAAGGGAAAAGCAACGTGCTAGCTGATTTCCTATCATGACCAAGGAAAATGGAAGCTTCACGAATGTTTGTGAAAAGAAGATTCTTAGGTCATCACAGGTATGAAACCCAGAATATCCAAAGGACATGGAAAATTTTCCAATATCCTCCTGAAGTTCGAACCATCATTCAAGAAGGAAGGTTTCAAGACCTTCACGGAATTCTTCAGCAGTACCATGAAGAAGTGATAAATGGATACCAAGGACTACTCCCTCAGATCGTCCCAGACTTTGATACAAGGTATCCTTTCATCAGACCTTTCCGATGGGACCCTCGTCTCCCATTCCCAGAAGATTTAAAATGGTTTTTCTGGTTGCTCATGCACTTCTATACTATAGCTTTTGAGTTCCCGACGGAACTGCTATATCAAACTATCCGAAGGTCCATGAGAAATGAATTTGGCCACCCGAGCATGAAAATGTTCACACAGATGCTATTATGGTTCCAGACTATCCAGTCATGGGATCGATTCATCTCTACTCATAATCGGATAGGCAGACCAGAACCAGAAAGAAACACGATTGTGTTATTCCATCGACCATGGACATTCATATCATCAGCTGGATATGGTGAAGTCTCAGATGATCCCCCTCGCACAGGAATGTCTACATTCAGGCCACAGCAGAATCTCCAGACCTGCATTATTGTCAAGACACTGAGCTCCAGAATCGCGACAAACCATCATGAATACCGAGATCTGCAACATACTTTATGTCAGATGAACGGACAGATCCCTCCTCAGATATGGCCTATGGACCCTGCTATACCAGTACCATGGGAACAACCCCCACCTGTTCCTCCGGCAGACGCTCCTATGATAGACTCACAGGACCCCTATGCATTGGATTCCCCATGGAATCAGTACGCCAATCCTACCCCACCAGACATCGGAAGCAGCTCCTCAGCTCCTCCTCCTCTCACTGTAGAACAACAGTATTGGTGGGACTTATATCAAAGCAACAGAGATGGAGATGAAAGCCACCAGACAGAAAAGACCCCGAGCCATGCTTCTGACATGGCTCCAGAGGACGAATAGTCATCATAGGTGTACTGTGGTCCTCTCTATCCTTTATCATTTTCCAATAATCGACAGTTGCATCTGTCGTATGTGTGTCGGCAGATTCCTTCACCCTGTAGTATCGGCAGCCTTACCTGAACCTCCTCTATATAAGAAGGAGTTTGTAATATTTGGGGATATCGAATTCTCACCCTGTGAAATACAAGATGTTTTCACTACCTCTCATGTTCTAACTTCTCCCTACCTCTCTACTAATGGCCTCTTAGTTGGTAAAACATTATTGAGTTATGAGCACTCTTTGAAGCATCCTGATAGTATCCTTTGCACTCGCCGGCTTGCCCGGATCTTGTGTACGAGAAAGGGAACTCGAATGTGATATTTCTTAGCTAGAGAAGTTTGATCTCAGATTCTTGAGCACTAACAGGGAATCCCTTGACCCCCATAGCCTGAGAGCTCTCTTTGGTCGGGATACCATACCTGTGCTAAGAATTCAGGGTCTTACTTTCGAAAGCTTTGATTTGTTCATTGTCCGATCTTCCTAACCGGTAAGTACACTCTCCATCTTCTCCGATAGGTCCTATGGTGCTATCACCGTCTTGGAACCTTTGGTAAAGTGGGTCTTTGCATCGTTTGGGATTGTGTGGATCTGGAGGTTTTGTGCATGAATCACATGAACAAAAAGGATCCCAAAAACAATGTCCCGATGCATCCTTGAAAGCATAGATCGGACGACCTTGAGCATCAAAGGATTGTACATTACCCTTTGGATCTGGGTCCTCTGGCATGTCTGCCTCAGTAGGACATGGTGTGATGCACAATATGGTGGGAAGTCGGGGTGTAAGGGTCGGAAGACGAAGGGGTTCAGGTTCCTGATTTTCCTTTGGGAAAGTAATTGAGACTTCCCCTTCTTTCTTTCTGGTGTAAACCGGGTCTGAGGATTGTATGGGTGGGGGCTGGTGATGTATCTTTTCATAGTTGGTCACCCATGTGTCTGGTAAAAGCTGAAGGAGCTTTTCCCGTGGGATTTGTTTTGGAACAAAGACACACGAGGTTTGATCATTTGCAACGTTTATGACCAACGCATCATCCGTACCTAGAAGGTTTAGATCAATGGCATGGTTCTGAATACGATACACCATTTGGTAGTGTAAGGTAGCAGCTATCGAACCGGGGGTCTATTCAGCTCCAGTGATCTGGATCTGAATCTTCAAAGCAGAAAGCAAGCTTGGATCGGCTAAGGCCATGTTGAAGTTCGGGAAGAGTGTCACAAAGACAGTTCCAGCATTCAAAGTGGTTTGGATGGTACCAATACAGGCATGTTGGTACTGCAGAAAACGAGTGTCCAAAAGGGCGACACGAGCAACCATTGGAAGGCCTTTTCTTCCATGAAAGGAGAGAGCAACCCTTATAGCTCCGAAATGGAGGTGAGAATACCCTTGTCGAATCCATTGACCAGGGAATTCAGGGGTATTGAGAGGGTTATAAACTGTTCGTTTAATGAGGCCATGATTGGATGCTGATCAAATTTTGATGACTGCACGTATTCCTTTACAGCCTTTGGAGATGATCTGATGAGTTCTTTTATGCTGCGAATAGGAGAGAAAGAAGGTGGTTTGGCAAAAGTGCCATATGGGTTCATGATGGGTAAATGGGTTTCTGAGATCTTGGCATCTTCCTGATAGGTAACCTCATAGAGGTAATCTATGTTGGAGGCTGAAGAATGCTTCAGATCAGGTGGAGGCGGGAAGGCTAGAGGGATGGCAGTATGAACGGGTTCAGAAGTGGATTCGGTGGAGTTCATGTTTGAGAGAAACCTTCTACTTCTGGCTTAAGGAGGAAAAATAGTATTGAGTTATGAGAAAACTACTTCTCTTGCTCTGATACCAATAACGACGGAGAGTGTCCTTACCGGTCAGGAAGATCGGACAATGAACAAATTAAAGCTTTCGAAAGTAAGACCCCGAATTCTTAGCACAGGTATGGTATCCCGACCAAAGAGAGCTCTCAGGCTATGGGGGTCAAGGGATTCCCTGTTAGTGCTCAAGAATCTGAGATCAAACTTCTCTAGCTAAGAAATATCACATTCGAGTTCCCTTTCTCGTACACAAGATCCAGGCAAGCCGGCGAGTGCAGAGGATACTATCAGGATGCTTCGAAGAGTGCTCATAACTCAATAATGTTTTACCAACTAAGAGGCCATTAGTAGAGAGGTAGGGAGAAAATAGAACATGAGAGGTAGTGAAAACATCTTGTATTTCACAGGGTGAGAATTCGATATCCCCAAATATTACAAACTCCTTCTTATATAGAGGAGGTTCAGGTAAGGCTGCCGACACTACAGGGTGAAGGAATCTGCCGACACACATATGACAGATGCAACTGTCGATTATTGGAAAATGATAAAGGATAGAGAGGACTACAGTACACCTATGATGACTATTCGTCCTCTGGAGCCGTGTCAGAAGCATGGCTCGGGGTCTTTTCTGTCTGGTGGCTTTCATCTCCATCTCTGTTGCTTTGATATATGTCCCACCAATACTGTTGTTCTGCAGTGAGAGGAGGAGGAGCTGAGGAGCTGCTTCCGATGTCTAGTGGGGTAGGATTGGCGTACTGATTCCATGGGGAATCCAATGCATAGGGGTCCTGTGAGTCTATCATAGGAGCGTCTGCCGGAGGAACAGGTGGGGGTTGTTCCCATGGTACTGGTATAGCAGGGTCCATAGGCCATATCTGAGGAGGGATCTGTCCGTTCATCTGACATAAAGTATGTTGCAGATCTCGGTATTCATGATGGTTTGTCGCGATTCTGGAGCTCAGTGTCTTGACAATAATGCAGGTCTGGAGATTCTGCTGTGGCCTGAATGTAGACATTCCTGTGCGAGGGGGATCATCTGAGACTTCACCATATCCAGCTGATGATATGAATGTCCATGGTCGATGGAATAACACAATCGTGTTTCTTTCTGGTTCTGGTTTGCCTATCCGATTATGAGTAGAGATGAATCGATCCTATGACTGGATAGTCTGGAACCATAATAGCATCTGTGTGAACATTTTCATGCTCGGGTGGCCAAATTCATTTCTCATGGACCTTCGGATAGTTTGATATAGCAGTTCCGTCGGGAACTCAAAAGCTATAGTATAGAAGTGCATGAGCAACCAGAAAAACCATTTTAAATCTTCTGGGAATGGGAGACGAGGGTCCCATCGGAAAGGTCTGATGAAAGGATACCTTGTATCAAAGTCTGGGACGATCTGAGGGAGTAGTCCTTGGTATCCATTTATCACTTCTTCATGGTACAGCTGAAGAATTCCGTGAAGGTCTTGAAACCTTCCTTCTTGAATGATGGTTCGGACTTCAGGAGGATATTGGAAAATTTTCCATGTCCTTTGGATATCCTGGGTTTCATACCTGTGAGGACCTAAGAATCTTCTTTTCACAAACATTCGTGAAGCTTCCATTTTCCTTGGTCATGATAGGAAATCAGCTAGCACGTTGCTTTTCCCTTTAAGGTGTATAACCTCGAAGGAATATTTGGAAAACCATTCTGCCCATCTGAGGAGTTGTGGATGGGGAATCTGACGTTGTTTAAACCTGATCATGTTTGGAAACGATGCCATATCCATCTCAATGGTGAAATGGACCCCGATAAGATGGAATTCGAACTTCTTAATTCCTTTTTTCACGGCAAGGATTTCCTTGAACGTTGAATGATAATGCTTCTGGGCCTCCGTGAAGCTTCCGTTCTTGTATCCACATATGTTTCTGACTCCGTTCTTTTCTTCAATGAGAATTGCTGCCCAGTAAGTGTCACTGGCATCTGTCTGGAGGATTCTTGTGCCATCAGACGGAGTGGTTAAGGGTGGCAGATTCTGGAGTCTCTTCTTCAAGTATTCAACTGCCTTGGTCTGCTTTTCGCCCCAAGGAGGAGGCTCTTTCTTTAGCATGACCTGCAGAGGTTTCAGGTGGATTGCTATCTTAGGGACAAAATCCCGTAGATAGTTTACAATGCCAAGGAAGACTTCTGTCTCTTTCCTGGAAAGTTTCTTCGGGAATCGCAAGAGTTCCTCTGCAATATGGGGCTTTGGACAATACACTCGTTCATCCAATTGCATTCCTAAGAACTCGATTTCTTTCTGGGCTATCGTCATCTTCTTTTCTGATAACATGATTCCATACTTGCTGACCAGAGAGATAAATTGTTCCAAAAGGGAACAGTGGGATTTTTCATCCGTACTGTAGAGTAGAATGTCATCTACATAGATTTGGGCTTGGTGGAGTATGGGTTGGAAAATTCTGCACATGGCTTTCTGAAAAACAGAGGGTGCTGTTTTTAGTCCGGAAGGAAGGACTGTCCATTGGTAATGATGATTTGGGATACAGAATCCCGTTTTGTATCTTTCTTCAGGGTGGATCCCGAGTTGCCAGAAACCAGACTTGAGGTCGAACTTGGAGTAGATGCGGGCGTTCACCAGACTAGTGAACCATGAGTTTTTGTGCGGCAGAGGAAACTTGTCATCCCCAAGGAATGGATTTAGAGGTTGATAGTTGACTACCAATCGCAGTTTTCCTCTGGCTTGTTCTGCTTTCTTATTCACATAGAAAGCTTCGCATGCCCATTCAGATTTCAAAGGGTCAATTGGTTCGATGAGGCCTTGTTCTAGCAGATTTTCACATTCAGCTTCTGCAAGGCGGAGTTGTTCAGGATTCATACCCGAATGGGTGGCTTTGGTAGGGTTTGTTTCTTTGTCCGTTCTGAAAGGAAGTTGTACAAAGAAATCGGGATTTTTCCAGAGTGGAGAGGAGTGTTTGGTCATGAAATGACCGTGGTCATCTGCACAGAGTTCTTTGAGATTTTGAATGATAGGATCAAGCAACTGAGGGGCTATTATTGAAAAGAGTCTTTGTTTATCAGTGAACTCTTTCACCTGGGATTTGAATTTGATTCCTCGAGGAAGAATCCTAACCTTGAGTTTGGCAAGGATGTCCCATCCAAGGATTAGATCTCGATCTGGTGCACTGCATCCCAGTATTGGAGTGGTGACTTGGCATCCTGGCATGATGTCAATGGTTATGGGGTGACTCTTGTAATAGGAGGAAAAAACATCTCCTGAAGCAGAGGTGAAGTTGGTAACATGCGGTTTCCAACATGATGGGGGAAGGATTTTGGTGTCAAGGAGAGAGACCGTAGCGCCTGTATCAATAAGGGCTACTAGGGAGATTGGTTGAAGTATTTCAGGTGTGGTGATCTGGACAAGGATGTATGGGTGTGTGTATATGGAGGAGTCTGATGATTCATTGAATCGGTATGTAGGGTAAAAAGTGTATACGGAGTCCGAAGCATCTGTATCTGAATCAGTGAGTTCAGCTTGTAGAGCAAAAACAGTTTCAAGTTCAGGTTCTTCGTCATAAGAGAAGAGTGACTCAATATCATCTTCTTCAAGGAAAAGTCCTGCAACCTTTTCAAGCTGTCTGACCATTCGTTGTCCCTTTGGGGCTTTAGGACAATTCTTTGCATAATGGCCTTTCTTGTTACAGACAAAGCATTTGTCTGATTTTGTTTGCTTTGAGGCCGATTTCTGGTATTTCCTCCGTAAGTATTTCCACTTCTTCTTTTTCCTCGGCTTTTCTGTTCCATGATGGCTTCGAGAATATCGACCCTTTCTGAAATGTCTAGTTTTCTTAGACATGGTACAGTCGATTCCATCACATCTTCGAGGACACTTGATCTTCCAATGGGAATGATCACAGGCTTGAGAGATCTTCTTGTTTTCAGCCATATATTTTCGGAAAAGTTCTCGTCTATGGCAAAGATCTTCAATAGCTAAATGAATAGCTTGCTGTAATTCTCCAAGAGTGGAGTCTGTTACTGATCTTTGAGCCGCATGCAGTGATTTTTCAACTGTGTCCGCCAGTTCTTTGGGGATGGATGCCATATATACTGTTTTGAGATTGTTGTCTGCTCCGATCTCATAAAACAGTTTCATCATGATCTTGAAATGTCTGTCAAGATCTCGTTTTTCCAATGAGCAACATCTGTGCTCGAAATACTCTTTCCTCTTTAAATCCGTAAGGTTCTGGACTCGTCCAGCAAAGTAGGTGTGGATTATTGAAAGAGCATTTTCAAAGGTAGTGGAGAGGAAAGTAAGGACCACCAACGCTTGAGAGATCCCGTGAAACGGGTTGTAAAATCAAGAAGTGAGGCGTAAGTGTCATGGTCCTGGAGTTCTCGGGCCAAAAGCCACGCATGGAACTCCTGTATTCGGTCAGGCCATTTAAAAACTGGTATATCTTCCAAGGTAAAATACCTGGTGTAATTCGAAGGATTTGAGTTTTCAACTGGGGGTGAATCATCGACCGGATCTATGACAGGGTCTGTCACTGGATCTGCCATAAAAATGGCTGGTGAGTATTTGGGAAAATCTTCCTCTTCACTTGAGGCATAATCCGAAGTATCGGATTCCGAGTCTGTGAGTTTGGATGCCTGATATACCATATGAGTTGTAGAAGGAATCATTTCTTTTGCCTGTTGGTGAAGAAATCCTTCTATAGGATTTGAAATCATCTGGATCGATGGCTTTTCTTCAGGCTTGGTTTGGGACGAACCGTCTTCTTTACCTTTCCCTTTGTTTTTCTCAGCTTCTTGCCTGAGTTGTTCCTCCCTAAATCGTTTCAACCGAAGGGAGTTTGAGGGAGGAAACAGTTGCAATTCACTAGGAGTGAGCTGAGGAAGTGTCTGAGGCGTCATTACGCTTTTGTAAGGAAAAGTAGGACTAAACAAATTTGTTTCAGTCCTTATCTCCAGAGGTGGTGCTGATGGTTGTGGCCTTCCTCCAGCATCAAGTTGTTGTTGAAGCATCCGGATCTGATTCGGGAGTTTAATAATCTCTAGAGTCTGATCTTCCAGATAATGGTGCGGTACCCTTTCTTGTTCCAAGAGTAGTAGTCGGTTTTGAAAACTCTCAATCATCTTCTTTATAAGACCGACATCTGTGCGCACCTCGTTGAGGACTAAATTCTGGGCTAAGGCATTTTCAGTTTGCCAGTTCAAAGTGGATTCCAGCGGGTCTGTTCCAGCTTTTTGTCCCGAGGGAAGGACTACGTCCTTCATAACAATTTTAGGAGTGTGGTGGAACTTTCCTTCCAAATCATTGAAAGGTTCAGCAGGTGGAAAGACTTGGGGTCTGATACAGTCATAATTATGGTCATGCTCAAAACCCGGCTAGAAATTATTTTTCATGCTCAAAAGATGCAGTTGAAAAGGCATATGAACACAAAATTCCATTAAATTTGGTACTTCAATATGGGTGATCGAGGCTCTTGAAAATAGTTAAGACATTTAGCATTCACCAATCAACACCCAAAATTACTAAATAATAATAATTAATTAACAACTAATTAATTATCCTAGCCACGGTTTATTAGCCTAACTACAATTAATTAACCCAACTAATTAAGTCCGTCTTCAATTAATTAGTCGTGCCTCAGTTAATTAGTCCCACAATAATTTAATTCAGTCAACTCCAGATAATTACCATGATCACAATCAAATAAAACAACTATAGTTAAATTTAACTAACTAGGCCTAACTAAACTAACCGCGATCAACTAATCTAATCAGGGGTTACTAATCTAACCCGATCATGGTTAACTAATTAATCCATGATTAACCAGGATAATCTGATTTTAAGTGTAATTAACAACTTAATTGAAGATTAGAAGTTAACTCACAGCAAACAATCGGTGACAACGATGGCGGCAGGCAACAGCGAGCGATGGCGAGCTACGACAATGATGATGGATGAAGCTTAGGCGATTAGACAATTCTTGTAAGGGCTGGAAAATAATGATGATAGTTGAAGGGTGTGGGGGAGGGTTGCATGGGGATGGCTCACGGTGGCGTGGTTAACGAAGCTCGGGTGCGGCGGCGATTGGCTTGCAGCCCCAATGATGACGGTCTGCAAGTTTTAGTGATGGCGGCACTCGAGTGGCTTAGGTACCTGTGGGGGTGGGTGGCGTTGTGTGAGTGAGAGGGGGAAGAGATGGGGTTGACTCAAGGTTAGACAAAGGATCGAGTGAGGGTGGTGAGATGGTCAGCACAGTTCAAGATGGCTCGGGGTGGCAGCTTGATGAGTTACGGAGGATGGCGAGGTGACAAGCATAAAGGAGAGGAAGAGGTAGGTTGGGCTCCTAGCTAGACTCATGTGGCTCAAGGTTATGGGCAGCTAAGGGTGGAGTAGCGTGGTGTGACAGGACAACTGGTGGCGTACAACGGGGCAACTGACAATGGCGAATGGGGGAAGGAGGTAGTAATGGTGGCTAGGGCTAGTGCAAAAAGAAGAAAGAAGGAGAGGAGGGTTGCTCATTTGAAAGGGAGAAGAGAGAGAGAGAGAGAGAGAGAGAGTTGACATGAGTTGATGGGTCATAAATGGGGTAGGACCCATAAGTTATGTCAAGCTAATGGTTTTTATCTTTTATGCGTAATATCTAGGGGTAAAAAGGTAATTTACAAAAGGGAGATAGGTTGGTCATTTGGCATTGCCAACCGAGCATATTTTGGTAATTTTACTGCGACTATTTGATCAGGACTAGGTTCAAGCACGAAAGGTTTTGACGGTTGGTTCTACAGTGCTACTAAACGAGCAAACCTCTCTAATTAATGTTTCAGATCAAATAAAATTTACGTTCAAAATAATTGTCCCTTAAATAAAAAAAATTCAACATTATTTATTTTACATATCTCAAAATTTCGAGACATCATAGCTAGCACTGACATGGATAATTTTGAATAATATTTTAAGCAATTTTTGTACTTTATTTTTCTTTTTTTCTTTTTTTCTTTTTTTTTTCAACCATGGCCGGCAAGGTGGCAAGAACCAGTGACCCCATGCCTTGTCTAGGCAAGGACGTCATCTGCCTGGATCTTTTTTAGAGGCATGGGGTATGTACTTTTGAAATGAATCGCCTTTATTTTTTCCCCCAAAAGCTTACCTTAAAAAAAATATATAATAATTGACGAGAACTTCTGCAATGCACATTCATTTTATCCGGCGTCCGACTCGCTCGATCTTTTTTAGAGAGGTAAGTGATGCATCCGTTATATCAACTCAAGGAAAAGCAGGAGACAAATCTCTGCGATGACTCCACCAATACATCAATACACACCACAATAACAACTCTTACACACCATAACAACATCCATTTCCAGGACTACAACGAGTTACGAGAGCGAAAGAGAACAACAAAGCACAATCGCCCAGAATTTCAGCCTTCGAATATCCAGTTGATTTGGCTTTTGATTCCAAATCCTTTCTCAACTAGCCGTTCGCGTCCATAGCGAAAGAGGGAGTGGTTTGCCAAAGTCTGATCCAAGGCACAGATATCATAGGAACTTTGGTAGAACCATTGACCTGCATGATTTTTGTAGCTACGGAAAATCTTGCGAATAGCCATTCAAGTTGATGCACGAGAGGTGCATGTAAAAAAAAAAAACATGCAAATCGAATCCACCGAGTGGTTTCGGAATATCTCGAAATCAAAGAGGCGGAAGATTAAAAAGACAAAAAATGTTCTTGCCATCTCCAAGCAACTGGAGAGGGATGGACAAAAGGACAATCCTAAGATGCTTAGACATGAAACATAGAAACAACTGTATACACATCACCACCCATCATCAATTCTCTCTCCCGGAAATCCGTGTCGTCAGGCCTCGACATGTGCGCGGATATTGGCGCCTCTGCCTTGTAGCTGTTCGCACCCGAGAGCGCAACCCTGTTTGCAGGCGGACACCGTCGCATCCTGGACTTTCATGCAAAATGGCATGCAATCGCCGATGCATATCTCCGGTTTCCACTGGCCGGCGCCATGCGCCGCCTCCACAACAAGAATCATAATCAAGGCAAATATCATTCTCCGGCCTTTAGCCATTTTTCTTTTTTTTGACCTAGTCGATGCTCAGTAGGAAGGACAACGGTTTCCTTGGAGGATAAGAGCGTGGCCCTTCAATTTTTCCAGGACTATAGTGTTGGTGGTGCTCCGACAAACAAGGACACAAGCTCATGGTGATAGAACTAACAAGGATAAGGAGTCTAACGGATTTTTTTTTTTTGGCTTAGATAGCAATTAACTTGGGCTACGCAGAGATTCATGGTAGTCCAATGGTTATTATGTGTAAGTTTAAGGTGAAGAAGTCATTTTGTTTTAGTTGAAATATAACGCAAGGTGTGGTGGAAAATTGAGATAAAAGGTCATTATTATATGAAAAGTATTAAGTTTTCTTAATTAGTTATTTTACATATATTCTATCAATAAATTGTCTAAACTTATTATTCTATCCTATCCTATCTCTCATGTATTTCAATTTCAAAATTTCAATTTTTCCCATCTTGTAAACAAAGTTCAAAACCTGAAATACTTTTCTCATTCCTGTATGTGTACAATTTATTCATTTTGTGTCAATAATTTCTTTCCATTAGCTAATAATTCTAATATTTCGTAATGAGACTATTTTCCAAAATCTTTCGAATATAAGTATTTCTGCACACGTGCACCTCCTATGCACTTCTGTTGTAACGTAAAAATAAAGCAAGATCCGTGCATGGATTAAAGGAACAAATTCAGTTCCAAAAACGAGGACAAAACAAGAATTCTAGTTAAAAAAAAAAAACAACTCATCTATGCTAATGTATCAAGTCCTACTTTTAAGGATCACAAACCTGTTTTTCTTCAATATACCTGCAACTGGTTAATTGATAAATAATATCAATGGACAAATTCGTAGATTAATAATTCTATTTAATCTTTCCCGTACTTCAACCTTAAAGTGTCATTTTTTCTATCTTCTAAGCAATCTTACTAAAGAAACTTATTGAAATACTTTCCCTTTTACCACATATATGGGTACAATTGCTACATATAATGTGCCAATAATTTCTTTGCATAGTGCTTTGCAAGAGGGCGATTACGTACAATTTTTAAAGGTTGATTCAATTTTTGGTGTACACGCAATACTAGTGTGCCTTTGCTAGCGTAAATAACTTAAGCTAAGTTCACTGATAACCTTCTAGGCATGGAGAATGTTACGCAGGTCAGTGTCCTATTTGTTTAAAGTTAAATTACTCTTCGCCAACGATGCTTAATATATGGTAACGTGTAGCAAGTTAATACAAACGTAGAAATGATAGATAAAAGAGAATACGAACAAAGGTTTTACGTGGTTCGGTCGACCAAGAAAAAGTACCTTGAAAGCCTACATCCACGGGAGAAAACTCCATATTTCTTATCTTCTAGGAGGAGATATATTCTCCTTAAATAAAGAAGAGTACATCATAGTTGCTAAAAGTAGCCTATGATTTTTATGGTAAATACATATATTACATATTGGATCTTGATCCTCAATCTTATCATGATTTGGCAAGTTTATCTTGCCAATCTCACAGATATTGCCAATCTAGCCAACATCCTGTTAATTAATAGAAATTATGTAACAAAAATATTCAACTAATAGTGACTATGTACCAAAGAACGTTTCATTAATAGAGACTAGTTGAACCTACATTTGTCTTCATTATATAGAGTACGAAAAAAAGCCATGTGTTTGGGACAAGAGCGACCTTACCGACAAATTTCATGCATTAAAAATAATCTGTCTTTTAAATAATTTTAAAAAAATCGAAGGGAAAGTACTCAGCAATTATCCTTAATTAATTTAATGTGGCCGGAGATGGAAAGGTCCATACGTTAATTAAAAAGAAAAGGGTATGAACAACGATGGTCCTAAGAGGTTGATGTAATAGAGACAGTTATGTTATACATTACAATACTATTTATGCAATCAGTAGTTCGAGACGACACGCATGAGTAGTACTAATGTTAGCTTTGCCTTGTTTTTAATAGCAAACCTTTGCTTAGTCATTGAGTGTCATGTCACAACCAATATTCGCTGTCTGTCCTCACCTCCACTACAATTTTTGTTTTTTGAATCTTAATATGAAGTCTATTAAAAATATTTTTTTTAAAAAGAAATTTTGTGCGAGAGATTTTTAAGTACTCTACGTGGTTTTCGTCCATTTAATCTATCGTTTCAAGTCAGGCTTCACTAAATTATATTTCTTGAGGAAAATAGTAAAGAAGTTTGTAACACTTGACACTGGAGCTTATTGGGAAGTAATGTTATCATGCTCCTAAAAACACCTAACAATTACAAGAAAATTGCACCACAAGTCCCAAATCCTATGTGCGAAATGCAAGTTAATCCTAAATATTTCAATCGGTTCAATGAAGTCCTAGAGATTTACCAAAAAGCGTAATTGAATCTTGAACCTTTCAATTGATTCAATTAGATCCTCAACTTTCACAGTAAAATGCAATTAGGCACTAAAATTATTTTATAAAATGCAATTTGAGGATATGATATTAGCACTTTTTAAGTGACACGTTGGTATTCTTAAGTGCCATTTATCAAAAGGACTTCATTGCAGCTTTTCAAGAAGGTTTAGGACCTAATTAAACTAATCAAAAAGTTTAGGGCTTGATTGCATTTTATATACAAAATTTAGGACCTCATGTGCAATTTCCCTAATAATCACTCTTTGAAAAGAGAAGAAAAATTAAATGGTGGATCTTTGTTGATTCCCACTTAATCTATTCGAAAAGGAATTCCAGAATGAAGACAAGTTCATTAGAACTTCATTAAAGATATTCACCTCATCCGTCCTTTCAAAATTATTCAGCCGTGAGAGATCTTTTCATAATTGAGCCGATTTGTCAAGTTCTGCCTTGTTGACGCATTTTTAAAATGGTAGAATCTGGATTTATCTTAACAAAGCATATCCCTCTTGCAAGTGTCCTTTTTTATATTAGCTATTCGTTCCTCAAATTTGACGTCCCATTGAATTCTATTCTTTAGAACTATGCCTCCCTTTGATTTGTTTATGTCTGAAATCTTTTATCCCACCTAACTTATGTACTTATTTAGTCCAATTATTTTGAGAAAAATAAATAATCTGAAAAATATTTCCTGAAAATAATTGCTTGTATTACTTGAAATAAATTGTTAATTAAAATATATTCATCATTGGCAACAATCTATGTCCAAACATTTTTATGGACAATGAATTTTTTTTTCGTTTATTCACTTTTGTGAGAGATACACACGATTATTTTTAGGGAAATGTTTTCCTAATAATTTATTTTTTTGCAAAATAAATGGAGTCTTATATTATAGTCTCCTTTCCACTTAATAATTTAGTTCTTTTTTTTTTACCATGGACATTCTAACATGAGATCAGAACGTAGGTCAAGAACTTGAATCCTAACAGTCTCCCCTCAGACTAATTGCTCGTGGTGGGTTATCAATAACTGGCTCATCAAATAATAATACTAATGATAATAATAACAAAAGAAAGTTCTTATATTCGTCGCTTCACATGAAGCCAACAGTATAGCCTAACAAATACCAAAGTAAGCCACTGCCACACAGAAAAATACACATAGAGAGGCGTTCCGCTTTGCTTGCAGTCATGGACATACGTTGCCCCATTTGAGCTGCCACTTTGCTGTCGTTTTTTATCCTTTCGATTCCCTCAAAAGCATCTTTTGGAACGTCTGTATTAATGGGGACAACCTTTTTGTTAGCCTGGTCAACAAAATTGTACCACGTTATTACACTAATGTCACATGATTCTTTTTATAAACGATTGTGACTGGATTTAACTCCCACTATCACCCAAAAAACCTCATCCAAGTGCTTGTTTTTTTTCAAAATACTGAAGGAAAATAAAAAGGAAGAATTCAATGAAACATAAATTTAGGGTTTTTTATTAGGTTCACTGCCGTGAAAAGTTTGTTGAAAATTTACTCAGCACACGTTAATGTATCAGGGAAATACGTAACACTATTTGCATGTAATCAGAAAAATAATACCATAAAGAAGGCGATAATAATATTTAATACCAATTAAGCCATTGTAAAATCTTTACAATTAAAGATTACAAAACAAATAAATTTACTAAATATTATAAACTCAATTAAAGAATTGGATAAGATGTGAGATATGGCTAATCGAATTTTCTTAAGGCAATTAGTTCCTACCAACGGTGCTAAGCAGTTTTAAGAACTATGCGTCCCAAGATATAACATCTCGAACCTGTTTATATCAACGCTATCTAAATAGGACTCTCTCGAACATTTCTTGAGATTAGCACACTTAGAGGACGATTTTGAGAGAACTACAAGAACCTGTTTTGAGTGGTGAGTTATAATTCTGAACTATGGAAACACGTCAATTTATAGACCGAGAAAATAGTTGTAGACATAAGTCCATGTTGGTTACATTGACATTAATCCATTTCGGTTATGCTATCATTAATCAATGTTGGTTATGTTGACATTAAGCCATGTCGGTTATGTTGACATAAGTTGAGCCATTAATACTTACAATTACAACAATGCTCCATGTAATGGCTCAATAGAACATTGACTCGAGGAATTCCAAATGTGCCTTTGGAAATACACTACATCAAGATAGGTAGCTTTCTCTTTGAACTTTCTTTAGTGGAAGCCTATCAAACATTATTAACAAGTCAATGGACTTAGCCTTGAATCGCCAGTTATTGATGTAAGTCCAGACAATGGACCTCACACAGAGTATCTCCCAATTAAGATTGGTTCTCAATTGCATTCATTCTTTCAGCCCGAACCTCTCAAGATTCATGTGTACTTTAGAAAATCTTGAAAGATTTTTGTACATTCGGCCAGCTCCATGAACATAGGTGCATTCCTATCAAAAGTATCGTACCATACCTTATTAAGATGTTAAAATACAAGCTATATGAATCATTAAACTCATAGTGCACCCTTAAAATGCTATAAGAAGCATTGTTGCATAATAGGAATAGGAGATAATGTTCACTCTAGAGTGTTCGAATTTTGCACTGTTAATCGCATCGGTTAAATTTCCACCTCCAAAGCTCTTTATTGGATTAGGCTTTTAACCCCATTCCCCTTGATGTGTAGTTTACTTGCTCTCTGGACAAACCTTTTGTGAGTAGATCCGTAATGTTTTCCATTGACTTGATAAAGTCCAAAGAAATTATTTCATGTAAGAACAACTACCTTACAGTATATGTCTATGACAAAATGTGTCTAGACTTACCATTATATATATATATATATATATATATATCATATTATGTGCCTTTGCAATAGTTGCTTGATTGTCTCAGTGAATGTACATTGCAAGCACAAGTTTTAGCCGCAATGGAATATCCTCTAAAACTGTCAGAGCCACTTTGATTCTTCAGCAGTTTTATTGAAAGAAATATACTTTGATTGCATTGTGAAGTATGCTATTATAATTCTCTTTGAGGATTTCTATGATATTGTAAGACCTTCTAGCGTGAGCACATACCTTCTGGTGGATTTCGATTCATTAGAATCCAAAATCTAATTAGCATCAATATAACCTTCCAACATAGTTGGATATTAACCATATTGTAGAATATAGACATTTGGTATCTTTTACATATCCTAATACTCTCAACAAAGTATTTCAATGCTCATGACTAGGATTGCTTGTATATCTGCTCAGTTTTCCTACTGAGTATGCAATATCCTGTCAATACAAATACCCCTCTGATTGACAAGGAAACCCAAGAAATTTCCTGCTCGCACACCAATGCACATTTGAGAGGATTCATCTTCAATTTATATTTCCTCATTCGAATAAAAGCTCGCTCAAGGTAATCCAGATGATTATCCTGGGTTGACTTGACTACTATATCATCAATATAGACCTCTATGAATTTGCCGATAATATCATGAAAAATAAAATTCATTGCCCGTTGATAAATAGCCCCTGTATTTTTAATCTGAATGGCATAATCACCCATTGAAACATACCGATAGCTCTAGGACACCTAAATGCCATTTTTGGGACATCTTCTTTAACAATGAATATCTGATTATATCTCGAATGTCCATCTATTAAGAATAACATCTCATTCCCAGATGCCAAATCAATCAACATGTCCGCAATAGGCATGTGATATTTGTCTTTCGGGGTAGCAATGTTGAGATTTCGAAAATCAATATACACTCGCAATTTGCCATTCTTTTTCTTTACTGAGACTATGTTAGAGATCCACTCACATACCTGGCTGTTTCAATGAATTCCGTCTTTAGCAGTCTTTCAATTTCTTCCTTGATTCTATCAATCACATCTAGAGCAAATCTCATTGCTTGCTGCTTGTGCGGGCGAAATCCTCTCTTAATTGTAGTCTATGCTCAACAACATCTCATGATAACCCGGGCATCTCATAGTAATCCCAGGCAAAACAATCTTGATACTTTGTAATCAATCTAACCAGATTATCTCTGATGCCTCCTTGTAGAAGTGCACTTACGTATATCGGCTGATGATGCCTATGTTCTCCAACATCAATTTCTACCAAAGGGTCTTTAGTTTCTACCGACTTGTCTCCTTCTTTAGTCAGTGTTCTTCCTACTCTTTAATACAATCCGATGCTATTCCATTGTGCTAAGTCGTCTCAGCTAGATATGTGAAGTACTTTTCTTCAGTTTCTCGCAATGATATATCTCTTTCCATAAAGCTGACTTAATTCATGTAATACCAAGCCCAATTTGGAAATCCATTCATTCTTCCCCTTTCTGAAGAGATAAAAAGCATAAGACTGTGAGTCAGTTTCAGGGATCTCTACGACTTGATTTTCGTGAGTCAAATCTTCATCTCCTTCGCAGATTTTCATCCAACTTATTGGGGCTACTTTGCCATCTGCTTTAACATATTCCACTTTTTTCCATTCCAAAATGCTAACATTTGATGCAGGGTAGACGGCACGTATTGATTGGAATGTATTCAATCTCATCCTAACAATAAATTGTAAGAACCATCTGACTCAATGACGAAGAAAGTAGTCTTTGATGTTTTGAACCCGATAGTTAAATTCACAACTACGACTCCCTTAACGTCAGTAACTTCCCCAAGAAAATCTGACAATTGTACATTGAATGGTGTTGTCTCTTCGTTTCTTTGCCCATCTTCTTGAAGTATTTATATGACATTAAGTTCAATGTAGCTTTAGCATCCACAAATATTTTCGAAGCTAGTCGTCCATCCACTTTACCAGCTTTGAGTAGGGACTTTAGATGCTAAGTTTTTTCAATTGGGACTCTCTCAAATTCTATCACACTATTTTTAGGAAAATGAAATTTTACCATGGCCACTTTCTTTTCTAAAACATGTCATGAATCTTCTTCTATTGTCAATGAGATCTCGAATTCCCATGGGAGTCTCGCATCTACCATGCCGATCTTTATTGAATGGTTACGATCCTTCGGCATTCTAGATTTTCCTTTTCGGTAACCTTCATTATCTTTTGGTGTGATCTGACCACAAACGAAGCTACTCTTATGTCTTGGAGTCAATACTACTGTAAATTGACCAAAGTCAATAGTTTGCAGTTCATCCTTAACTGCTTTGCCCTTTGATAACCCAAAGTTGGAATTCTCTACGCGCTGATCCGGAAGTATCTTCTTTTTTACTTCGTTCTTTTTTGCTTTGGTATCATTGCGTTTCCAAACCCAGTTTTTTTTGTCGTATTTTTGTGCGATTCTTCTCTCCCAATTCTGTTCAAAGTTCCTTTACTTGCTCTTTCTTGTCCGATCTCGTTTCTTGATGGTTCGTTAAGTTGCTTAGCCAGGTGGTTTAGCTTCTTTCCATTTCCCTTCAGTGAGATCATGAGGAACTTTGAAGGTCTTTTTCTTCTGAAGCTCTTGTAAAGTGGGGTTGGGTGGAGGATCATCAAATTCAACACCCCAGCTAGATGGTTGTGTTGGGTTTCTAGCGGTCCCAGGCACTCGTCACATTTATAAAAACATGTCATGCACGCAGCAGAGGAAAATAAGTTTAAACGGCGCCCTAGATCATCTTAGAAATCCTCGTATACTTTAATCGAAAATCAAACCTTCAAAAGTTAGTTTAGAAACTTACATGGATAGCAGAGGTTGGATGCAGCTCTGCTTGTTTGTTCTAGAGCCTAAGAGGTGTCGGGCCTTTAGTTCAGATATGCCCCGACACTCGTGCGACCTTGAAGATAGAGATTCGAAGAAACAGCCCTCGAATTATGCTAGTAATCCTCGCGGCATCTCAATCTGAACTCGTTGTTTTCAACCAATAGAAACATAAATTTTGTGTATCCGAATTGGTCAATTCTTGAATTCTCTTTCTCACGAAATTTAGCAGGTAATGTGTGACTCTCACACGTTTCTAACCTTCTAAAGTTGAGTCCCTTGACCCCTATTTATAAAGGATGGAGAGAGGGAGAGAATGAAGGGGAGGGGCAGTATAAACCGCTTCTGTAAAAATCACCTTACGTGGCGACCAATAGGAGGCCGCCACGTGGGCTTCCAATTAGCCCATATGGCTAGCTGGACTCTGGTCAAAGGCAGTCAAACCACCTTTGACCATCCATGTGGGCCTCGTCCATTAGGCAATGGTCAAAGGCGGCAATTTTGCCGCCTTTGACCAGCCCGTCAACTAGTTTTGGGCTCCCATTTGGGTGGCCCAAATGGCATTGTTTTCGATGGCGATGCTCATCCACGGGCTCTAGACATTCTAGAATTCAAGTCCCTCAAGTTTCATGATCAAATCACGTCGTTCGATGTACCAAACGTCTCTGTCAAGCGGATAGAAAATTCTATTCTACTTTTGATATTTTCTAAAGGATAACCTTTCTTATCCTTTCTTTTGGATAGTAATTCTTATCCAACGATGATGTAGGCATGATGTAACCATTACATCATCCATGACATCATCATGACGTTATGCTAGTGTCATCTATTTCGTCCTTTAGTGAGCTTTAGAAAAAAAGAAACGAATCCAATCCGTTTTAGCTTCTTTTGACTATCCAAATAGTCCTATCGCATTCTCGCGATCCCGTCTTCATTATGGACGTCGCCAGATGTCGGTTAAGGCGTGTGACATCCCTAGGTTCACCATTGAACTGGCAGTGAGATTCCTCAAGGAATTGATCGTCCCAAATCAATCCTTAGATCCCACAAACCGTAAGTGACGTCTAGCAACATATCATGGTTGCCCAGTTAAAATGAAGTGTGAGGACAAAGTGAATATGTTGGCCTTGGTTTGATGTTATTCAGTCCTTCTGTCTTACCATGTCCCAATCGAATGAGGGTCATGGATATCCGAGTCAAACTCACAGATTCAATTATATGTACAAATCTATCTGACGTGCATTCGACGAGACTCCTCTCGACTTCTACCTTGGTCAAGGACTTTTTAATGCACAGTCATGCATAGATAGCATAGGACATCAACCTCATCTAATGAGGAGATAGATCCCAACTGTTGCCTACGCCTGTGAGTTCGTATATGGAGAATTGTGATCATCATGTATAGAGGTATATCAATGATCAGTCAATATCATACCTATGAACCATAGCCATCCAATGTACAAGCCTGCATCGTGGCTTAGGTCTGAGGACCATTAACATACCAAAGCCAAGAGCGAATGAGACATTGACTGAGCACGAAGCCTCTATATTAGTCAATCGCTCTTTCGTCACGTTTAGTGGATTCGATTGAACTCGTTTCGATACGAACACCAGTGTTCCAGCTTAGATGTCTAACGTCTGGTGACTTATAACTCGTCATCCCTTATCCAATGCTCAATAACGATACTGTGAACACACTGGTCTCAACCGACGCCCAATCTACGATCCTTCGACAGGAACCACTTCGAAGAGCAGAACCAACTGATGACCCGTCACACATGTTCTTGATGCCTCAAAAATGGGTATCAGTTCCAACCGATCTAATTGACTTTATTCAACTAAGATAAATGGACAAGATGAATAAACATGTATCTTGCGATTAATAAAATATTGATAGTACAATATTTATGCTATACATGTGATCATCACGTGGTTGCTTTAGGGCATACTCCTAACAACCACCCACTTGTACTAAAGCCAACCATGCTAATATCTTAAACCCATTCTACTAATGTCTTTCTCATATACAGCCTGGGGTAATACCTTAATGAAGGGATCCACTATATTTTCTACGAAAACAATTTTCTGCACGGTAATATCACCTCTCCCAATGATCTCTTGAATGAGATGGAAGCACTTTTTGATGTGCTTGGACTTTTGGCGAGACCTTGGTTCCTTTGCTTGAGCGATCGCTCCACTGTTGTCGCAAAACAACGGGATCGGCTCCTCGATAGCAGGAACTACTCCAAGCTCTGCGATGAACTTCTTCATCCAGGCGGCTTTCTTTGCAGCTTCTGAAGCTGCCACGTACTCTACCTCAGTGGTGGAGTCAGCAGTTATACTTTGCTTGGAACTTTTCCAGCTTACTACTCCACCATTCATTTTGAATACAAACCCAGACGTTGACTTAAAGTTATCAGGGTCTGATTGAAAATCAGAGTCTATATACGCCTCAACATTAAAGTATGCTTCTCCATATATCAAGAATAAATCCTTAGTCCTTCTTAAGTACTTAAGGATATTCTTGATTGCGATCCAGTGTTCTTCACCTGAATCCGACTGATATCTGCTTGTAATGCTCACAGCATAAGCAACATCAGGTCTCGTATATAGCATAACATATATTATGCTGCCAATGGCCGAAACATATGGTATCTTCGCCATTTTCTATCTCTTTTCTGGGGTCTTGGGACATTGCCCCTTAGAAAGACGTATTCCATGTCTAAAGGGTTACAACCCTCTCTTGGAATACTCCATTTTGAACCTTTTCAACACTTTCTCTATGTACGTAGACTGTGAGAGGCCAAGCAATCGTCTGGATCTATCCCTATAGACCATGATGCCCAAAATATAGGTGGTCTCTCCTAAGTCATTCATGGAGAATTTTTGCGACAAGAATAGCTTAATAGATAACAGCATTGGTATGTCATTGCCAATCAACAATATGTCATCCACATATAGGATCAGGAACGCAATAGCTCTCCTATTGAGCTTCTTGTACACATAGGGCTCATCCGAATTCTTTATGAAGCCAAACGATTTGATCATTTCATCAAATTGAATGTTCCAGCTTCTTGAGGCTTGTTTTAGTCCATAAATGGACCTCTTAAGCTTGCACACCTTGTGTCCTTTGCCTTTAGACTCAAAACCGGGCAGCTGTTCCATATAGATATCTTCTTCAAGAAATCCATTAAGGCATCCGGTTTTGATGTCCATTTGGAATATCTCATAGTCCAAGTGTGCAGCTACGGCCAATAAAATCCTAATGGGCTTTAGCATAGCGACTGGAGAGAACGTTTCATCATAATCAATACCTTCTTTTTGGCGATAACCTTTCGCTACTAGTCTAGCCTTGTATGTTCTAACTTGATCCTCTGTATTGATCTTTCTCTTAAAGATTCATTTGCAATCTATAGGTACGATACTTTCAGTTGGGTCAACTAATGTCCATACATCGTTGGAATACATCGAGTCCGTTTTAGATTTCATGACCTCAAGCCATCTGTCAAAATCCTTATCTGACATATCCTCTATATATGACTCGGGATCGTTTGGTTAATTGCTGTTGTTTACCATAAACAGCAGCCGCATATCATCAACCAAATTCCCATAGTATCGTTCAGGAGGATAAGACACTCTCAAACTTCTTCTCAGAGGCGATGTGTCTGAAGCACCCACTGAATCAGAGATCGGAGTCTGAACCTATAGAGTCGTTACTTCTTCATTTCCTTCTTACAGGACTATCCTGTGGCCTTCGCCCTTTTCTTGGATGAGTTGCTTCTCCAGAAAAGTGGCGTGTCTTCTGAACCAAACTCTTTGGTCATAATGGAAATAGAAGCAATATCCAAGACTTTCTCTTGGATATTCTATAAAACGACCCTGTTCAGACCTTGCCTCCAATTGGTATGATTTCAGCTTTTTCACAAAAGCTGGACATCCCCAAATCCTAAGATAATTAAGACTTGGTTTTCTATCATGTCACATCTAATATGGTGTGTTAGGGACAGACTTGGATAGTACTACATTTAGTATATATGCGGCAGTCTTTAGGGCATATCCTCGGATATAAATGGGTAGATCGGTGTAACTAATTGTGGATCGCACCATATCTAATAGGGTAAGATTCCTTCTTTGTGATACACCGTTGTGTTAGGAGTCCCTGGAGGTGTCTATTGTGACAATATGCCATTTTTCTTGAGATAATCCAAGAAATCAATATTAAGGTATTCTTCTCCTTGATTTGATCGAAGGGCCTTAATACTATTCCCTATTTGTTTCCCGACTTCATTTCTGAATTCCTTGAACTTTTCAAAGGATTCAGACTAGTACTTCATCAAGTACAAATACCCGTACCTAAAATAGTTATCGGTGAAGGTAACGAAGTATGAGTACCCGCCCTTAGCAGTTTCATTCATAGGCCTACATACATCTGTATGTATCAACCCTAATATCTCAGTGGCTCTCTCTCCTTGACTCATGAAGGGTGATTTGATCATTCTTCCTTGAAGACAGGCTTTACAGGTTGAGTATGGTTCAAAACCACATGGATTGATAAATCCATCATTACTTAACTCGTTAATCCTGCCTTCCCCAATATGACCTCATCGGAGGTACTATAGGTATTTAGGATTAGGACCATTGCTTTTGCATTTTTCAATGGCATTAATATCATTGTGCTTATTTAGATTGGTAATCACATTACCAGACACGTTGATGGTGAAAAGACCATTAGTCAACTTAGTTGAACCAATGACTTTTCTATTATGGAGGATGGAACACATATCGTTTATAAATGAGAATTCATAATTCTCTTTTATTAGATGAGATACAAATATTATGTTCCGTACAGCTCTTTCATAATACAAACAGTTTGATAATACCATTATATGTCTACTAGGCAAAAATACACGACAAGTCTCTACAGCTATGGCAGCAACTGTTGCTCCATTCGTAAAAGGCAGGACCATCTCATTTTGCCCCAACATTCAGCTTGTTTCCAGATTCTACAACGGCATACAAATATGTGACGTCGCACCTGAATCTAGAACCCATAAGCTAGATTGTGAACTAACCATAATATTAGTTTCAATAAGTACAGAGATCATGCCTCCATATGGATGATTCTTTTGCTTAACCTTTAAGCTGGCGAGGTACTTCTTGCAGTTCCTGTTCCAATGCCCATCGACCCCGCAGTAATGACAGGTCCTTTTATCTGCTTTTGGCTTTTGCACAGCTTTCTAGAGCTTTCTCTTCCTTTTCGAAGAAGTCCTACTCTTCGAGGAAGACAGTTCAGTAATGGCCATCACATTTAGCCTTTTGTTGTGTATTTCCTTCTCATATACCACTAATACGCAATGAAGTTCTACTAGAGTCTTCTGTATGTTATGCATGTGGTAATTCTAAATAAAGCTTGAGAAGGATTCAGGCAAGGACTGGAGGATCAAATCCACAGCCAGCTCATTATCCATAATGAGGTCTAGTCTTGCAAGCTCTTCTATGTGCCAGATCATCTTGAGAACATGATCATTGACAGATGTACCCTCTAGTCGAAGAACTCTTTCATGCAATACAGTGCCTTGGATACATTATATCTAGCAATCCGACTATTCTCGTTGAAGAACTCTTTCAGATAAAGAATAATCAACCTTGCGCTGTCCATGTTCTCATATTTCCTCTAGAATTCATTATTCATGGATGTCAACATGTACGACCTAACTTTTAGGTCATCCTCTTTCCACTTCTCATAAGTATCTCGGTCGTCTGTCGTCGCATCATCAGGGATCTTAGTTGGCAAGTCGCTATCAAGAACATATCCGAGCTTCTCCTTATTGAGGACAATCCTCAAATTTCGAAGCCAATCATTGAAATTTGGACCAGTCAGTCAGTTCTTGTCCAGAATTGAGACAATTGGGTTTGTGTTCACCATTTTAACAGAGTATGTCAAAAATCTGGTGCAGAAAATCAAGTCGTTAGGTATTGTCTATCGATTACCTACTATTTCATTTTGGCTTTTAAATAAAATAGGCTCCCATTAAATTTATCGAATCTCACACTCCTCTAGTGAGAGATAGTAGTCCTCGTTGGGCCAGACTACTAGTGGGGATTGGAGTCTTATTAGTTCGTGGTCTGCCTCATCTAACAGTTATTGGCGTTCAACATGAACTAGATGAGTGGATCAACCTATTCAGGCATCTTATGCTTATCCCAATCATTATTCGGCCCCTGGATCACAAAGGTCTTACCTGACAGTTATTGACCTCATTACCACAATCAAGTCTATCCCACCGTCACTTGTAGACACTGAAATATAGATGAATCCTCACCCGACAGTTATTGGAAACTGTCTGGTCCCAATATCCATAGCATCCAATGCTTTTATGCATTGGTCCTCTGTCATAGATGGTAATTGACTCCCATGTATCTATGACGAGTCAATCAACTCACTATGGCAGAGCATCAAGTCCACGATGGTAGTAGGCCACGAGTCTTAGGTCTCAAAATAGGTCTTACCTATGTCTATTCCATTTCTACCAGTCCTAGTAACAACTAGCAGCAGCAGACATATCCTCCAAATAGATAATAACCCATCCGCCAGAATAGACAATATAAATATCACATACATGACATAACACATGCTCAGATATATTAAAAGAGCAATAAAATATTAATTCGCAACAATTTGCAACGTATGATGTCATAATCGGAAAAACAGAGCTACAAACGTGTCCAAATGACCCTGAAATGCCCAAATCCACGACAGTTCATCACTAAAGGCTATGGCTTTTCGTCAGATGACCATTTCCGAGTACTCGACCAAATTTGAGCTCGTTCTAAGTTCGGTTGGACATTTTTGATCAAATTGATTCGATTCGTCTTTTGCAAAACTAAACAATTTCATTTTGTAAAATTATTGCACATGCCCTTGGTCAAAGGTGGTGGCTGCTTTTAACTATTGACTTTGACTTGGTCAAAGGCAGTGGTCAAAGGCGGTGAAACTGCCTTTGACCCTCACGGCCCATTGGGTGTTTCCACCTCTGGTTGTGAGTCATGGGCTGTCCTATTGCCCGTCGAAGGTCGTCTAACGATCTTTAAGGCCATAGATCAAGTCTAGACATGCGTAGAGTCGGGCTCGTGAAGTTTCGAAACTAATTTTGAAGACTCGATGACGATATTCCAAGTATTGTCAAAAATCGAATCAACCAAGTATATGAGAGTTCTAAGCATGGCTCTGATACCACTTGTTGGGTTTCTAGCGGTCCCGGACGCTCATCACATTTATAAAAACATGTCATGCACGCAGCATGAGAAAATAAATTCAAACAGCGCCCTAGATCGTCTTAGAAGTCCTCGTATACTTTAATCGAAAATTGAACATTCTAAAGCTAGTTTAGAAATGTACTTAGATAATAGAGGTTGGATGCAGCTTTGCTTGTTTGTCCTCGAGCCCAAGAGGTATCGGGCCTCTAGTTCAGGCACATTCTGACACTTGTACAACCTTAAAGATGGAGATTTGGAGAAACGGTCCTTAGATTATGCTAGTAATCCTCTCGGCGTCTCAATCCAAACCTTTCATTTTCAACCAATGAAAACACAAAATTTGTGTATCCGAATTGATCGATTCTCGAGCTCACTTTCTCATGAAATTTGGCACGTATATGTGCGACTCTCACACGTTTCTAACCTTTTAAGGTTGAGTCCCCTAACCCCTATTTATAGTGGATGGAGAGAAGGAGAGAGTGAGGGGGAGGGGCGGTATAAACCGCCTCACATGGTAGCCAATAGGAGGCCGCCCTATGGGCTTCCAGTTGGCCCGCATGGTCAGCTGGATGCTGGTCAAAGGTGGTCAAATTTTCTTTGACCAGCCACGTGGGCCTTGCCTATTGGGTGGTGGTCAAAGGCGCCAATTTTGCCACCTTTGACCAGCTCATCGGCCAGTTTTGGGTGCCTATTTGGGTGGCCCAAATGGCATCGCTTTCGATAGCGATCCTCATCCACGGGCTCTAGACATTCTAGACTTTAAGTTCCTTGAGTTTCATGATAAAAGCACATCGTTTGACGTGCCAAACGTCTTTGTCAAATGGATAGAAAATCATATCCTACTTTTGACATTTTCTAGAGGATAACCTTTGTTATCCTTTCTTTTGGATAACAATTCTTATCCAACGATGATACATGCATGATGTAACCATTACATCATCCATGACATCATCATGATGTCATGCATGTGTCATCTATTTCATCCCTTAGTGAGCTTTAGAAAAAAGAAAACGAATCCAATCCGTTTTAACTCTTTTTGACTATCCAAATAGTCCTATCGCATTCTCGTGATCCCGTCTTTGTTATGGACGTCACCAGATGTCGATTAAGCCGTGTGACATCCCTAGGTTCCCTTGAACTGGCAGTGAGATTTCTCAAGGAATTAATCGTCCCAAATCAATCCTTAGATCCCACAAACCGTAAGTGACGTCTAACAACATATCACGGTTACCTAGTCAAAATGAAGTGCGAGGACAAAGTGAACCTGTTGGCCTTGTTTCAGTGTTATTCAGTCTTTGTCTTACCATGTCCCGATAGAATGAGGGTCATGGATATCTGAGTCAAACCCACAGATTCGATTATATGCAGAAATCTATCTGACATGCATTTGACGAGACTCCTCTCGACTTCTGCCTTGGCCAAGGACTTTCTAATGCACCGTCACGCATAGATCGCATAGGGCATCAACCTCATCTAATTATGAGACAGATCCCAACTGTTGCCCACGCCTGTGACTTCGTATATGGAGGATTGTGGCCATCATACACAGAGATGAATCAATGATCGGCTAATATCATACTTGTGAACCACAACCATATAATATACAAGCCTGCATCGTGGCTCAGGTCTAAGGACCATTAAGACACCAAAGCCAAGAGCGTTCTTGACATTGACCGAGCACAAAGCCTCCATGTTAGTCAATCGTTCTTTCGTCACTTTCAGTGGATTCGATCGAACTCGTTTCAATACGAACACTTATGTTCCAGCTTAGACATCTAACGTCCGATGACTTATGACTCGTCATCCCTATTGGGCATCCAATGCTCAATAGCGAGGCTGCGAACACACTGGTCTCAACTGGCTCGTGGACGTCCAATCCACGATCCTTCGACCAGGAACCAATTCGAAGATCAGAGACCAACTAATGACCTGTCACATATATTCTTGACGCCTCAAGAATGGGTATAAGTTTCAACTGATCTAATAGACTTTATTCATCTAGGATAAAGGGACAAGATGAATAAACATGCGTCTGCCATTAATAAAATATCGATAGTATAATATTTATGCCATATATGTGTCCATCACATGGTTGCTTTAAGGCGTACTCCTAACAGGTTGAGTAGGCAATAATGGTTGTTTGATGTAGTCTAGCTTCCCATAATACACCACATAGTCAAATTTTCCACTAGGCTCTTCGAGGAGGCCTACTTCTAGGTTTCCTTCCTTATACCGTTACTACAAGCTTTTCAACTTAATTGGCTTACTTACATTTTTACTACTTTCACCAACGATCAATCTCACATTCCCAAATTAGTTGCTCTAACTGGACCTTTTTTCCCAATCCTTGTGATTGGTTATCCAGCAACCTTACTTCAGACTTTGTATGTTCAAACTGCTCTTCCTCTCTAGATTCCATAGGGATTAAATTCGGGACTGCTATCTCTAATTTCTTTTGATTATATCGTACTTCTTCTTTGTGTCCTTGAAAAGGACCTCTTCGGGTTGCTATCTCAAACCTCATTTGTGGTCTACTTCTGCTTCGGGCAAAAGACCAAGCTTGATATCTTCCTCTCGATCTCCTACCTAGATAACTAAAAGGTCGATTCTCCTGCCTTACCTGTGATCCAATGGTTCTTCGGCCAAATGAAACATACCAATACCTTCCTCTGTATCCTCTTATAAACCAATTCTGTGGAGAATGCTGATCTTGATTAACCAACTCTTAATTACAGTGAACGCAAACCCTATCCGCTTCATAGAGTACTGGAGTATGAACATTCACTATACCAATCATCTTAGGAAAATGACCTGCATCGACCTCCATTGGTGCTTTCCCTTTGTCTTTGGCAAATTTGATCTTGCCTTGCCGAATTGCTTCTTGGATTGTTTTCCTGAAAATAATACAATTTGCCATGTTATGACTGGTAGAGTGATACCATTTGCAGTATCTCTTGTCGGCTAACTCTTCCTTAGATGGGATCTTTTGTCCTTCAGCTAGCTTTATTAGCCCATCTTTTGGTAACAAGTTAAAAATTTCATCCAACTTGTATATGGCAAATGAATAACTGCTTGACTCCTTGACCTTGACCTTCGCAAATTCCTTCACTCTTGCTAGTTTGAGAGCTAGGCATATATATAGTTTTTCCAAAGCCATGGTCGCTGCTGCTATTTCATTTTCCTCTTCTTCCTTTAGAGGGCTTTCAACTTCGAGACCACATCACTAATCATGGCTTGCCGATTATCTTTCACCAGCTTTCTGTCTTTTTCTCTCAGCAAGTGTTCATACTTTGAAACCCTTGTAGTTAACTGGAAAAGATCATCAAATGTTTGTCCTTGAAAATGCTTCCGAAGAGTGAACTTAAGCCCATTGAAAGCCAAATCAGTAAACTCTTTTTCAGTAAGAGAGGTCAAGCATCGATTCCTTGATTTCTTGAACCTGGCAATGAATTGATTTGCTGTTTCATTCCCATTCTGATGCATCCTTGCTAAATCAGCCACTGATACTTCATGTACTGATCGATAAAATTGAGAATGAAACTATCGTTCCATTTCAGCTAAATTCTAGATAGAATTAGCCAGCAGGTTGGTATACCATGTGAATGCTATTTTAGACAATGACAACGAGAACAGTTTTAATCTTAGGTACTCATTCATACTTGCTTCCCCACATTGCGTTAAGAAACGACCGATGCGTTTAACGATTGACTGATCCTTTTCTCCCGTAAACACGGCAAAGTCTGGTGTCTTAAATCCTCTTGGGTAAGGAATATTATCCACCCAGTCGGGATGGGGTTTCATGTAAACTGAACGTGGACTCCTCTATCTACTCCCAATTGCTAGAGTACTATCTCAACTACTCAATCTGGGTTCTATGGCCTTATGTTTTGCTAACCAATCTAAGCTTCTTGCCCCCTAGGGTCAATTGGTAGAAGTCAATCCATTCCTTGATTTCTGGGTTGAAATTAACCGGTGGCACTGGCTTATATGGCTAATTTCTCATGCCCTTTGGATTCAGAATAATTTCAGGAGGCCTTATGGGTTCCGAATTGGGTGCATTCGGTACCGGTTGTGCATTTTGGACATTTGGATTACCCGTGTCAACTTCAACCGGGGCATTTTGAGGAAAGACATAACCATTGGCTCCATTGATCAAATTTCCTAGAGTAGGATTCTCCGGTCTTGGTATAATTCTCACAGTTGGAGGTGGTACAAATACTCCTTCACCATAATTATACCTGGTATAGGGAGGGCCACACAAAGAGGATGTGGCATCATACCAGGAGAATCCATTTGAAAAGGTAATACTTGAGATGATGAACTTGGACGAGATATTACCTCGTTTATAGCATTGACCATCATTGGCTTGATCACATCAGTGACATACTTGACTATATGATTAGTCAATTCATTTTGTTGTTCTTCAAACATTCTCTTCATCGTAGCCACCGCCATAGAATTTGGTACCAGTGCACGAGTTTGTTCTTCATTTAACCGCCGTGGTATATCAGTATTTTGAGGGGGAATCTCAGTGGCTATATTCGCAGCAGAATTTTCTGAATGGGTGCCATCTTCAGGATTATTAACTTGGTCATTCTGACCACGATCTTCTTTTGGTTGATTCCTTGTTCTCACCATTTCTCCTAAAACTCACCACGGGTCCCACTGGGCATGCCAAAAAGATGTTCACTCTAAAGGTACAAGGAATAAAAAGTGCAGGAAAGTTAAACTGGAAATAGTAATGAAAATTTCGAAAGAAACAGAGTATTTTTCTGAGTTGTGTTCTGTGTTCATTCATGCCTTCTTCTCCTCTCTTTTGGATACTTATTTGCATTGCATTCTTAACTGCTTGAGCAATTATTCTCCAATTTCAAACTTTTGAATTTTAGCACCCATTTTCGTTTCTTCTTAACCCATGATTCCATAACTTGTCTGTGGAAATCGAAACATTTTCTAATCCCACTTGTAACTGCATGGTTAGTTGAATCTTTTTCAAATAACATCACTTAACTTCCAAAAACCTATTCGCACCCATAAGTTTTGCCTTATAATTCTCGAATTTCGGGATATAATCCCTATGTCGCATACCTCAGATTTACCGAATTCAAGCGCATGGTGTCATTTATTTGGTATCTTTTTATGCTTTCTTTTAAACTTTATGAATATAAAACTACCATCATGTTATTCGGTAAGTCCCTTCCTTCTTACCATATTTTGGGATCTACTAGTAAAGTCTTTCCTTATGATGTCATTTTCAAGATACCAAATCACTCAGGGACAACTTTTGATATCAACAGTATTCAAGACTAAATTTGCAATTCACGTGGCAATGCAAGCAGAAACCAAACCTTGCTTTAGGGCTTGCTCATGGCGGTCAAACAGACAAGAACCATTGCTTTTGCCAAAAGATATTGACTTGGTTTCATTTTTTGCCGCTTGAATTTTAATAAAAAATATGGTACCATAAGGTTGTCTTTTGTTCTATTAATAAAAGAAAAGAAAGGGAAACAAAAGAAACTTCGCTATCATTGACTCCTCGCATATGCATGTATGGGAAGGCCAAAGACCGGAAGAAGAAGAGTCCAAACAGATGCCGACGGTCAAGGCCAAAAGGTCAAGATTGAGCTACTCTCACGAGGACCCCAATGTACCTTTTCAAGATTCTCCTTCCCAGGTGTGAACAAGATGATAAGTTTGAGGTTACAAGATGTGTTTATGATAATGCAATGGTTAATGACATGAATGCGGTCGGCTAGTAAACACCCGATAGATGTTGTTTAGGGAAAATAATTCTCGGTTAAGTCTCTAAGCAACAATGTGAAAGTAACCTTCCCTCCCTAAATATTAGAATTAAATACTCAGAAAACCCTATGAAGCTCGAAATTAGCCCTAAGTTGGTAACTTAGTTGCTCATCGGATGATTCAGGTTGCAACTCGTATATATCGATAGCTGAAAATTTGACTTGTTCCTCTTGGTTTAAGATCTTCGAATTTTGGTGACTATACCAACCTACTCGATGTGCTAGTTCTTGGGAAAGTTACTTATATAGATTGAATACATTGTGAATTAGGTCAAAAATGTGTCGGGTCAAATATGACGGTGAAATTGATTGATAACTTTGACATAGAACATACGGTACATAAGTTCTTTTTTCTAGTAGATTAGGATGTTTCTGGTTGTTCTTGACTAGTGGAAACTTTATATACATTTATAAGTCTTGCACATATATAACGGTACAAGAACTAATGTCCAAAAAAACCCCCGAAAATTTATAAATTCTTATGGTTGGGATTGACTCTTGTAAAGAATTGGTCAAAGTCTTTCTCTCCTACTTTCCTACATTCGTATCGCGTCGTTTTGTTGAAACCTTGCAAAAAATCAATCTATGCTACTGGAAAATTAAGCCCATTATTTCAGCATTTATTGATCATTGAAAAGAAAAGAATGTAACTTAAAAGTGCATTGGATTATATATGTTGGGAGAGCCCAATGATACTTTCATCCAGGGATATTGCTAAGAAGGAGCTCAAATCTGAGCATTAATATATCCAATTAGTTTAATATTCACTCGAAAACTTAAGTCAATGAGTTATTGACCAACTAAGAGATATTAACTGCTTCACACTAATTAAATATCCAATATAAAACTTCTTTAACACAACTCACTCGTGCATCTAAACATCTTCCCCTCACGTTCACTGTGACTTTAGTGTAGGTTTGCTTCCACAATCTCCCCTTAACCCTCACATGTTTGCTTCCTTTTAATTCAGATGTTTTGCTACATCAATTTATTTCAACTTGAATCTCCAACTTCTACCTTCATCCTTAGTCTTTTTCTCTTTCTCCAACCAAACCACGAAGTTTGCCATAGGGACCATGTTGGTACACCACAAAGCCTACCCCCGAAAAATTGTGTTGGTCACTAGATTTCTTATTTGACATATTTAGCAAACACCAATATATATTAGAAATGACAACCAATTAACCATCGGTTTTGATACAATTTGTTGGGAGAAAGCAACAAAAGCTCAATGCCTTCACTTGAGAAGATCGACAAGAAGGACAAGTCCAAACTCGTCAACATATCTAATTGGACTAACCTTCACTTAAAAACTTATGTCAATAAGTTAACTCAGTTATGATATATTAACTGCTCCATATCACATCACTCGTATTTTCTTATGTGAGACTTATCTAACATAGCCCACGTGCATCTCAATGGTACGTGAATAGAAAAGGTATTTAAAATTGTTTCTTAGCCATTGCATGGAGAATTATGGTAGTCCTTTCTATAATTCAGATCGTAAGTTCAAAGATGACAAAAGACTATGGCTACATATGGTAATCATTCTAATTTTATGACTTTGTTCCCTGGAACAAAAACAGATCAGAATCCTATTTGATAACATAAATATTTTGATTCTAATTCTATTCCTGGGAATAATTGTAGAGCAAAAATAAGAACAAAAAAAATTGGTTATGAGAAAAGAATCACTTTTAAGAATTACAAAATAAAATAAAGTACCACATCTTTTACTTTTCTATTTCGGTTCTCTTGTCATTTTTTCCTTGACCTAAAATAGAATAAGGTCTCGTTTTAAAAAAAGATAAAATAAAATAAAATCAAAAAATCAAAAATATAAAAAAATTCTAAAAAATAAAAAAAAAATTCAGAAACCCCTAAAAATAGAAGAAGCTTAGATTAGGCTAGTTTGACCCCCCCTTTTTTTCATGAGTTTGGATCTAGATTCCCTACATTTCAAAAATTTTGTTCTTTTTTAGAAAACTCATAAATACCGTGAAATTAAACTCGAACCACATTCTCTAAGTCCTTAGAGCTTTGTTAAGATTTATGATGCAATCTATTACTGCCATGATCTTTAATTATGCACTTGATTTTATTGATTGTGATTTGCCAAGGTTTGTATACTTTAGACTTAGTCTAGTTCTAGAATATTTTGGAAAAATACAAAAATAAACAACATCGATATTTTTTGTTAGATCATAAGTGAGGACAATGTTTATTCTTAAGCTTTTGACGAAATGAGAATGAGATTTCATTCCCTAGAAATGAGATTTCACTTCCTAGAACCAAAAAGTAACTGTGTAATTATTTGACTTATATGACAAAATTTGGGAATAGAATCGAAAATTTATATAGTTACCAAATGCGTTTCTGTTTCAGGAAACAAAATTTTGTGCAACTATCAAACACGTTCTGATTCTTGAAAATTCATCCAAAGAATAGAACTAGAAAAAATCATGCTAATCAGAATCAGTTTTTTTTTATCAGAATCGTTACCATCGCAGCCTAATGGAATACATATTATTCCAATTTCCAAGTATATGGACTCTGTAAACTAGTCTTAGCATGTGGTGTTGGTCAATAAAGTGATGCCTTCCTATATTGAATATTTGAGTATATTTCACAGAATTGTTAGTAGTAAAATTGTGGAGCCGGTCGTGTCATGTTAGATCAAAGGATGGGAGCAGTTATTCAAATTTGAATGTTCAAGCACGTGAAGGGCAGTTAACAAATATGAAGAACACGTTTTGCGAATTTGATCGTGCTAGAACAAAGAAATGGTCTTTTGTGTTTGTTTTCCGAATCGTCCAAGAGCCAATTAGTTCTACTGCAGTTTCGCACCAAACTAAAATAATCCTAAGCAATCGATTTCCACCATCAATGTACTTGTGACTTGGATCATATGCGAACTCAAATAACAAGTTGCCCGTATAATCCGGTTTCGATCTAGATGTGTATTGGCATTGTAAGGGTTCCCTACAACATTAGTACTTGCAATCTCATGTTTGATTAATGACATATGAGGGTCTTATCTTTCTTGATAAACATGAAACATATACATGCATCATCATTTAAAATTTTCATTGCATCAACTTCCTTGAGGAAAATTGTCCAAAATGTTGTAAGGCTATTGTACATGGGTCAATTCATTCTTTAATCTTTTAATTATACTAACTTAGTTCTAAATCTCTTGATTTGTTAATTTGTCTTAAACATTTTTACAATTTATCAATTTAGTCCTAAATCTTTGGGCACTTCAATGTAGTCTGTTCGGCTAATTATCTGAATAATAGGTTTAGAACTAGTTTGACAAAACTTCAAAAGGTTTATTACTAAATTGGTAAATCATCACAAGGTTTAGGACTAAATTGACATAATTAAAAGATTTAGGTCTCTTTAGACGGCTACCCCAACTTTCCTTGTGAATTAGTATTCACGATGATCTTCATAGAGATAGTTGTTGTCAATGGTCACTTTCAGTCATGGAATCATAAAACGTAATGGCATGGATCGTTATCTTGATTTGTGTCACTAGTATATGTTTCATCTCAATTTAATATCACCAAGCTTAAAGAAAACGTATGTGCCCGGAAATGATACGAGACAAGGGATTTCAAATTCGGAAAAGATTTCTTAGTCTATGAAATAATTAACTTATATTATCAATGAGAATTCATCTCATCCTTGTTCACGAAGGTCAGGAAAAAAAAATCAATTTTATTTGATTGTCGATGGTTATGTTCTTAATTTGATTAAGTAGGAGAGCTAAAAAGCACTTCCTGCGTTTAGCTAAAACATAGCTAGTCTTTTACCAGTTTCAACAGCAATATTGTTCCAAGATCTTGAACTGTCAAGAATCAGACTCGCAATCGTATTTTCTAAGGGTCATGCTTTCCTTCATCCCTTGTTGAATTAATGATTAGTAGATCAGGTATATAGACAGCACTTACATTCAAACATCACTAAATTCGAGTGATGTCCGTAATTTGTAAATCTACCATTCAACCTTCCTAGGGAAGAACTTCTTCAAAAAGTTATCACTCTGAAATGCGAAGAAATTTTCCCTTGCCTTCATTTTTTCCCCTACTCAATATTGCCCTCTTCCTCAACATTATATCGTATGCTTAGTTTGGTTGGTGATGCGTCGATGATACTTATGATACGTTTGTTTGTTTCAGGGAAAGCTCAATATTTCAACGGTATTTTTCAAAACATGATTGATTATATCGCTTAGTCAAATTAACCAACAGAAAATGTTTCCATTATTAAAATCAGTTAATGCTTAAATATTTTTGTGGATAATGAAAATATTTTTTATTTTTTCTTTTTTTAAGCAGTACAACCAATCATTATTTGGGGTAACTTTCAAATTTTGAATTTTTCGTGAAGCAAACACACTTTAAGGAAGTAGCTATTCCTTCTATTGAACACGAGGATTAGATGTATAAATGATAGTATCATTATTTTTTTAGCCAAACCATTGAAAGTTAATTCTCAAATGACATGAGGATAACCGATTCGTCTCCAGGATTAAACTTGCAAATGATGTGAAACCTCCCTTTTGGTGTGTTAAGGCTCCGTATGCTTCTCCTCTTTCGTCTCCTATGATAGATGGTTGCAGGTTTTATGCTCACTCTTATGAGTTATTCACATAAAACAAGGAAGGGTAACATAAAAACTCTTATCTACATGCAAAAACTGCATAATCTTGGCCAGAGGTCTGTCCAGTAACGTTGTAATTTGCCTCCAATGTGACATTGTCTTGGAGCACAAGTAGGGTTGCTGATAATGAATAAGAAAAATTGCATAACGCTACCCTTTTTAGCTGGATCATTTTAAGGACGTTTCAGTCAGACATGATATGAAGTTTGTCTTCAAGCAAGCCAAATCCTGCTCAGAGAGTCCGCAAGGACCCACTCCTTCTTGGTGCTTCTTTCTCTCTCCCTCTCTACACCAAGGAAATTGTGTTTGTGCGTGTGTGTTTGCGTCAGAGAGGAAGGGGGGGGGGGGGGGGCGCGGGGGGCGGGGGCGATAGAGAGAGAGATGGAAAAGAAAACCATAAAAACAAAAGAATAGCTTAACTGAGAGACAGGAAGGTAGAGAGTACCCACCACTTCACCTTCCCAAATCAAACCTATTAAGCAAAAGCTTCCCTTTTGTCTCAGATTCTGTGGTCACCTCTCTTTCAGTCCCTTCTCTAGACGATATCAAGACCCATCATATGATCTTCTCTGAAAAACTTCAGATCCTCCCTAATTCCTCTGGAGCTGGGGGAAGATAGACATTTTGGAGCTGCGAAAATGGAGCATGCTCATCAGCTGTTGATGTGGCCGAAGAGGAGGCTGAGTTCTCACTTCAAAGCGCCAAACAACCCCTCGTGTGACGATTCATGGGAAGAGCAAGCGTTCGCGGAAGACGCCGCTGGGTCGCTCGGAGGGTGCATATGGCCTCCGCGATCTTATTCTTGCAACTTCTGTAGAAGGGAATTCAGATCAGCTCAAGCTCTTGGTGGCCACATGAATGTCCACAGGAGAGATAGGGCTAGATTGAAGCAATCTCCAATTCCCCAGACTGAAATTCTTCATCCCGAGAATCAAAATCACCCTAATCACATTCGAGAGTCGATGCCGCAGTTGGGTTTGCCCTCTCCTCCTCAGTTTTGTACCTTGTTTTATAGCCCTAACCCTAATTCTATCGCACCAGGTGCTTTTGTTGCACCCACCTCGGCATCACCTTCTAGGGTTTCCTCTCCACTGATTGGGGGAGTTTACAATGATCGCTCCATGGTCGTTACCCCTTATTACTCTTCCCTTATAAGTGAAAGCCGTGCTCAGACTACGATGTCCTGCTTGTCGTCTAGATCCAATTTGCTTGGTGAGAAATATTGTCGTATTGTTGATGCTGATCTAATTGGAGAGAATTCCAGCACGTTAGATACGGAAGGAGAAAGGGCTAAAGCGGATCATGTGAAGACAGATATGTCGGTGAGCTTAAACTTATTCATCCGGAGTCGACCGACTCTGTCAAGTTGTGAGGAAGAGATGACTAGTCGCAAGAGAAAGAGAACTGATGCTTCGAATTTGCCGTTCTTTCTAAAACCTGGCGCAGTTGCTAGGCATCATGTCGAACCAGCTGAGGTATGTGAAATAAGCCCTGAACCGATACAAGACTTGGATCTGGAGCTTCGGCTTGGCGACCGCCCTAAGGTAAAATTGTAGAGCTGAAGTGCTTGAGTGTCCTGTCGTCCTTGTGTTTATGCGTTCCTATTTGCATCTTCTTCCTCGTCTTCTTTCTCGCTTTGATCTGGAAAGGCTGAGGCTTCTTCACTTTGAATGTGATTACATGACTCTGTACGTAAAGTGTATTTGATTTACATGATGTAACAAAATCAACAAGGAACGCAATTGCGGAATTCAGAAAAGAGATGGGCTTGGCCTGGTCTCATAGTGTTCCATGGTTTGTGAAGATCTCTCAATTCAATACCATATACACCTTGCTTCGGTGGTCACGGAATAAGATCCCTTCTTTTCAAGGAAAAAGTTAAATTGTTTCGCCAATCTTTACTACGGAAGCTGCAAAATTGAGGTTTCATTGTCGTTGGTTTCGATGGTCCTTTGCATCAGCATGCTTTTGCCTTGTTCGAAAGTGATGAAACATTTTCATGAGCATAAACGGTTCTTTGTTTTGTTTATTTTCTTGTTCTTTTCTTCTCTCGAAGTCATGCAATTCCAAGACTTTTGAGTTTAAGAGGACTAGGGAGTGAATTTTTCTTCATCCTTCATTCTAAATCAGTCCAGTAGTGCTATAATTTTAACCTCCTTGTGTCTACTTATGTGTCTTGGGAAGTGCTGAGGTAAAGTACTTTGAATTTTTCTTGTACCGCTTGAAGTTCCAAACGAACCACCCATCTTTTTAACCTACCAAGCTGTTCATGCAGCGCTTGAAAACATAATCATCAAATGCCAAGAACGAAATTAAACTGGACGACCCTCTGAGAGAGAGAGAGAGAGAGAGAGGGAGAGAGAGAGAGAGAGAGAGTTTGCATGGAGTATGGTGAGCACCTTTTCCCATTCAGTACCTCACTGACATTCTATCAGTACTCTAACCAAAACCCTAGACCACCCTTAAAAAAAAAAAAACAAAAAGAGCTCAAAGATTGATGAGTTTCCAAAAGGCATATAGGTCAGATACATCACAACATGGATTCCCTTTTTTCATTCTGTACTGTTATTTTTATCATCATCATCTTGATTCAGATCTCCGCTTCAGTTTACTGTTAACTCCTCTGCATAATAAGTCCATATGCATGTGTGCTATCATCTTGCTTTTTCTCTGACAACTCCCTCTCTCTCAATCCATCCAAATTTGCCAACAACTCCTTGGAATCAATCCATTTAAGTATTCCACAGTGTGATTTATCCCAACTTTTTTTAATCCACAGAGAGAATATCATCGCATCACGACTCATTGGCATGTGTACACTCGTTTTGTTCCTTTGCGAATATATTTATGCGTTTAGTATGGCCTATCACAGCAAGGGGTATGTGTTTTAAGCCCGCTACAAAACCCTAACTCAGATCTGTGCACGGTTCAGCTAATAAGTCCTTGACCACTTGGCGGAGTTAACGCACAAGAAAACTTTGATATTCCAAGGACATATATTTCCTCATCACTAAGAGATAATGTTACCATTTACTAAAGTTTATGTGCAAACTCATGTGGTAAGTCCGCACCTAGAACAGTAACTGAGGATTTTTGAGTTTCGCGTGTGAGGTTTTTGACGAAGTTGTGGTAGAAAGATCTCTTATTTGTCGGCTTGAATTGTGCTTTTTTATTTTTACGGATTATTTTGTTGAGCAGTGCAGTTTCCAATTATTTTGATGGCTTTTTGTGTGGTGGAATTCAAAGATGCAAGTGAAAGAATGGCACCCAAACAAGAATCGAGTAAATTCTGACTAAGTTCATTCTGAATTTTAATCCTGAGACCCATGTCTTATTTACCCTATACGTAAGTTTCCAACTTAAGGTTTTTGTTTTGTTTTCTTTTTTGCTTAACTTTTATAACGGTTTGCTTTATTTTAAGATTTGCTGGTGATCGTCAAATTTTCCATATAATCAATGGAAAAAAGGTAGTGCTAATTATATGGTAATAAAATTATATGTATTAAAGTGAAAACTTGAATTAAGACAAGATGGTTAATTCCATTTGATTCACTAACGAAAACCGTACAAGGATTCTATGACACAAGAGTGGCGACATTATTCAAGAAGAAAGTCTTAGTGAAAGAAAGTATAGGGATAATTGTCCAAAAGTCCTAAAACTATTATACGATGGCCAATTCAGTTATAAACTTTTCCAAAGTGTCAATTTAGCCCTCAATCTTTTGAAGTCTTGTCAATTTAGACCCAAAACCATTATTTGAAAAATTGGCCAAAAGGACCATACTGATAAATTATAAAAAAAAAAATTGATTAAATTGGCAAATCATCAAAAGATTTAGGACTAAATTGATACAATTAAAAGGTTTATGACTAAATTGACAAAATTAAAATGATTAAGACTAAATTGGCCATGGCATAATACTTGGACAACTTTTCCATAGTAAAAGTGAGATCGATTGTCTTTGGCTTGTAATAACAAAGGATAAATCTCTGTGGAGAGTCCTACGAAGATTGAACATATTATGGTGCTTGTCTTCATTAGGGTTTCGGTCAGACACAAATAAAAACACACTGGTTGAGCGCCACAACAGCTAATCAAGCTCTGAACGATTCTTGGAGGGGCAGTGGGCAGAAGTTGCACATGGGCTCAGATGTCGTTTTTCTGTCTTTCCCATGTAGTTTTTATTGGAGTTCGAGCTGAGGAATTTTGGAGTTTATTCTCACGTTGTCCCTAGAACGCATTCTTGCAAATTCGTTATATAAGAGTAAAAAATCGAACATGTGAAGGAATTTCAGTGAAGTTTTGGCTGTATTTGGAGGGATTCTCTGTAGGGTTTTGTTTAAACTAAAACTGACAGTTTAGGGTATAGTTTGCATGGGAAGGAGTTCCAAGCTCACGAGCTCTTTTTCACATCGACATAGCATCTCGGTTCTCTCTGTTTTTGTCATTGAAAATATACACTGATTGCCGGGAAAAAAAATCTCAGCCGTCAGAGTAAAAATATCTGATTTTTAATTGATTAATCATTGTCAAATATCAGATCAAATTGAATCATTGTCAATCGTAAGACAACTCACAATACTTTTTAATCATCCCAAAACCCACGATATTGTATCAAAATCATATGAAATTTCATATGTATATATATAAAGAAGTCATTGATGTGGCATATCAGCTATTCGAGCGTACAATTCATCGAATAGACTGAATTAGTACAAATGAAAAAGATTTAGGACCAAATAGATAAAAGAAAAATGTTTAGGATTGAATTGGCACAACTAAACTAGATTTATGATTTTTTATTCGAATAACAAAAAGGACTTCTTTGATAATTTTCCTGACTTTTACCTGTAGCTAGGCTCATCAAAGTGATAGTTAGAATCACTTGCTTTTCCTAACCTTTGTCAGTCTTCTCATTTGCGGTCAACATCTTCTAGATAGTAAGTGTCTTTCGTTATAGTAAACCTACACTAAATACATAATTACCATAGTATCTCAAGAATTGACTCTAAAAGCGTACCAAAAAGAAGTAGCAGTGCAGCCAATTACAGAAAAAAGGATTGAAGTTTTCTTACATTCTCCCCACAGAAGTCATCCAAGGCAAAATGAAAGCAAATACTAAGTTGAATTGAATGGATTACTCAATGAAAATGCTGTTGTACTCCAATAAAGAAGTGTGAATTGCTTGTTTATTGCATTAAACGTGTTAATTTTTAATAAGAAAGGTTAGGAATTCCTTTACTTTTTTTTTAAATAAAAAATTTACTCATATCAATCTAATTTTTTCCTTAGATTTTATAGTTTACGGAATTTGACTTCAATTTAACACAAAAGAGCTACAATCTTGTACTTTCTCTTGTCTATAGGGTTTCGATAAGTCTTATATTCATATAGTCTCCCTCCATCTATTAGTTTGAGATTTTTAATCAGACTTTTCTTAGAGTATAAACATCTTTAAAATTTCCACCTCTATCTATAACATGAACGATAGGCGATGCATGATGACTAACTTCTCGTTGCCTAAATTTTCAAACACAGCAAAAAACCTAGACTTTACTTAATTTGCCCATTGCCAACCGGGGTTGACTCAGTTGGTAAGTTCGAACATTTCCCATTTTCCATGCCTAGGTTCAATTGCCTCTAACGGTAGCCCTCCATTGGTAGGCGATCTGTAAGTTCACTTTAAGTTCTCTATTGATAGGCGATATCTATAAGTCCACTTCAAGTTCTTAATGTAGGCCTATGGCATGCCATGGCCTTGGAATGGGGTAACCTTGATTATGCATATTATTACTAACATATCTCATTTTCATAAAGCATTATAGATTCCAAAGGAATGAGAAGTACGATGGATTAGCGAATGTGAACTTAAAATGATGTTCTCTTAAATACCCTCTCATTGTCAATTCTAAGTGAAAAAACATCATCGAGGGAGAAAATAATGTAGGGAAAATAAGTCGAGTATAAAAAATAATTGTATTATTTGTTTCTACAATCTTTAGAAAAGATTTATTTTTCCTACATTATGATCTTTCACAATTCAATTCTAAATTCACAAGCAGTATTCTTTTTAACCTCTTAATGAGATAAACCAATGTTGCATTCTTTATCCTTAGATGTTTTCCCAAACCACCTTAAACTTCACAAAATACAAATTTGACAAGTAGATCAACATATAGCTTTTTCATAGTTATCGAAGTTTGGACAATATTTTTGATTTAGTTAGGAAGTAAAAAAAAAATTAAGTTTTTTGCATTATAAAAGGGCAACCAAGTTGTCAAAATTTGAACTCAAGACTCGTGCTCTAATCCAATGTGAGATTCTTATGGGATTACTACTAACTGTCCTAAAAACTTAAATTTTTAGATGAAGGCATGATTTAATATTTAAACATTATATCAATCAAATTAAATATGGATAACAACAACAACAACAACCACCACCACAACAACAATAATAACGATGATAATAATGATAATAATTATCACTTTGTCTTACCCACTAATCTTATTCTTCGTAGTATAATGGGTTCGAATGTTGTTTGATATTTTTTTTCCTTAAATTGACAAGTTCCAGTAAGAAATTCATTGGACTTGAAATGGTATTGAAGAAGTTTAACTTGAGTTCTTTTTTATGAGTATTGACACCTGATTTTTAATCAACTTTTCTCTTTAAAAATTAATAAACAAAAATTCATAAAAATTCATAAAATTAAAAAAAGTCAACTTTGGGGACCTTGGTCAAGCCTAGGGAACCAATTTTGACCAAAAAATAATTTTTCATAATTTCAGTATTTTTCGGTATTTTTATTTTTGAAAATTAATAGAAAATCCATAAAAATTTATAAAATTGAAAAAATTAACATTGGGGACCTTGGTCAAACCTAGAGAACCAATTTTGGCCAAAAAATAATTTTTCATATTTTTAGTATTTTTCGGTATTTTTATTTATGAAAATTCATAAAAAATAAGACAAAAATGAGAAATTTACAAAATCAGCTTTGGAAGCCTTGGCCAAGTTTAGGCAACCATTTTTGAATAAAAAATAATTTTTCATACTTTTTGTATTTTTAAATATATTTTTTAGAAATTAGAAAAATATTTAATAAATAATAGCATTTGGGGCCATAAAAATACATAAAAGTAGTCAATATTTTTCTTTTAAGTCCCTTTTCATGTTGGCCATTGCAAATTAAAAAATCCAATTCGGGATCGTGTATTCCTTATGGAGCATATTCTCGAATCGGGCCTAAAAAATTCGATTTGAGTCAATTTATTTTCATTTTCACTTTTAGGAGTTGTAACATTGTTCTCTAATATTCCAAATCTTCATCTTGGCCTAATTATCCCAAAAGGGCTCAATTTTGTAAAAGAGCTTTAATTAAATTTTGCATTATTTTCAACGGCAAGAAATGAGCTTAAATTTGGCATGCGGTGAATTTCAACTAAGCATAGGAAAGGTGTGTCAAAAATTGTGAGGAGATATAGACTTAAAGAAATATTTCTTCAAGGACTGAATTGTAAATACTTAAAATATCAGGGACTAGAATGCAAATACCTAACACTTGAGGGATTATTTTGCAACTAACAAAAAGAAGAGTTAGTGGATAAACTAGACTAGAAAAAGGAAGATAGAGAAGGGGAGATGGAGAAGGAAAGATGAAGAAAAGAAGATGGAGAAGAGGAGATGGGAATAGAGAAGGGAAGATGTGATGAAGAAAGGTTAGTAGAAAAATTAGAATTGGAGATGGATGAGTATGCTATAAAAGAGGGAAGAAATAAGCTTAGGAGGGGGATTTTTGGGGAAGAGAAAATTTGAAATGTTTGAGAGGGTTTTGGGAGATTAAAGAAAAATTAGAGAAAAAAAATATAGATAATTCCTTTCCAAAAGAGAGTCTTGAAGATGGTGGGAGTTTTGTTGAGGAAACTATCTCGACTAAGAATTTTGATTCTGACAAAACCCGTATTAAGAAGTCTAGTTAATGGAAGTATATCTTCCTTGCAGAAATCACGATGTGAAAAGAGTTTTGAATATCCCGCAACTGGCGTTCAGACTCAAGGAAGAGTCGTCACCGTATTGCTTCTGAATGGTTAGAAGGAGAAACTATGCTTGTGCCTCTAAGGGAATCAGAAGGAGGAGTCTGCGTCTGGGTAATTCAGATGAAGTGTTTGACTTCCTCAAATGGATTCAGAAGAAGGGCAGCATTGCCTTGGAAAACCTCAAGAAGACTCATGTAAAACGTCGACAGTAGGATCTTTAAGAGCTTAGATTCACAGAGAAAAGCCAAATCAGATTTAGAGAGACTTCACATGGTTTGAAGGTTGTTTCTAAACGGATTCAAATTTTATAGCTGGATTAAGAAAACCCACAATTGACAAAAGTTCGATTGATTTCGGAAATTATGGGAAGTGAAAGGATTCGATCTACAGGATGACTGTCCATCTTTATTAAGACAGAATCCTTTGATTGGATAATATCTTTCTTTCCTTCCTCAGAAGATTTAACATGGAAACTGAAGATTTAGTTGTATGGGCGACTGAATCTGAAGTGACCAGAATCCTTCTTCAAACGGCTACCTAGCATCTTTTCAAGTTTATCTCGCTCAATCAAGGTTGATTGAAGATTGACGAATGATCCCATGGAACATCTTGACAACAGCTAGTTCGAGGTGAAAGGGGTATAAAAGGAGAGTGCTGGTACTCGCTCAAAAATATATGTGAGATATTGAGAAAACGAGCAAAACTGTTGAGAAAGTTATTTTAACTTCTCATGGAAATTTTCTTGTGAGAGAAGTTGAGAGAAGTTTATTGTAACCTTGCAATCATCATAGTGAAATCCAGCCAATCGGCTATCATCGTGGGAGAGTGGACGTAGGCTTACTATAGCCGAACCACTATAAATCTGTGTGCACATTTCTCCTTCTGAACCCCTTTATTTCGTGCATACTTGATCTGTTTAGTTTCTGTGCTTGCTTGCGCTTATAACTCAAAACTGCAGAAGCACCTATTCACCCCCCCTCTAGGTGTTGTTGCTAACCATATTAATTGGTATCAGAGCCAGGTTGCTCACTTTTGTGAAGTGTTCTCTACTTCAGAGCTAACGATCTATCATGTCTAGCAATAACTTCTCAGGTTCTGGTGACTCATCGTTCCACAACAAACCACCGTACTTCAACGGAAAGGATTACAATGTTTGGTGCAATAAGATGAAGTGGTTCATCAAAGCACTAGATGATCAAATGTGGGATGTAGTAACCAGAGGAGTAGTCCCTATCATTTCCGCAAATACAGGATCAGAAGAAAACCCAGCAACTCTTACAGATGCTGAAAAAGTCAAGAGACAAGGACTCGACTCTAAAGCTGTTCACTCACTTTTCTGTGCTCTTTCCTCACCAATCTATAATCGTGTAGCAGAAGAAGAACCTACAAAGGCGATATGGGACAAACTACATGTCACGAATCAGGGTACTAATCGGGTTAAAGAAACTAAACTCAGTATACTACTAAGTGATTATGAAGCCTTTAAAATGAAACCTGACGAAACAATTGCTGAAATGATTGACAGGTTTCAGATTCTTGCTAGTGGTCTAGCACAGCAATGTGCTCCTGTGGCTGAACCAATGCAGGTGAGAAAAATCCTCCGAGGATTAACTGAAGAATGGAACTACATCAAGCCTTCCATTCAGGAATGTCAAACTACAAGACCACTATCCATTGACGAGTTAGTTGGAACTCTGCAATCATATGAAACAAAGAGGATCAATAACAAAGCAGAGATTTCAAAAGGTAAGAAGTCAATTGCTCTTTCATCTAACTTTGATGATGAAATTTCAGATTCAGATGATGAAGAGCTTCATTAATGGTGAAAAAGTTCAGCAAGATGGTCAAGAAAGGTAGATTCTTCAAGGGAAAGAAGACTTTCAGAAGGAATGACCAAAAACAGTCTGGTCATGACAAACAGGAAAGCAAAGACATCGTATGCTTTCATTGCAAGAAAGTGGGACATATTAAACCCAAGTGTCCACTGCTGAAGAAGGACAAAGCCAAATTTGAGAAATACAAGAAGGCTTTGAAGGCAGAAACACTAAGTGATTTTGAGGAAAGCGACGAGGACTATGCAAACATATGTCTCATGGCAAAATCAAATTCAGACTCAGAGTCAGATACGGAGGTAAATCTTTCTGAGTTACCTGATAATGTCTCCAAATATATAACTGAACTGTGCAAAAACTATAAAGAAGTTATCAAAAAGATTTCAATTTTAAAAAGGGAAAATCAATCCTTGAAACAGCAAGATCTTTCTCAAAAAGATAGGATCGAGTTTTTACAAAAAGAATTCCACTCTTTAAAGGAAAGTCACGATCTTACTTTAAAGGAAAACGATTCGTTAAAGACCAAAATTGAAAACATTATTAAGAGGTTTTCTCAAAGCTTTAGAAATCTGGAAAATATCATTTCCACCCAAATTCCTTTTGGCAAAAAATCTGGTCTTGGTTTTGAAAAACAAGATAGTTTTGAAAACAACTTTTCAGATAGGCAATATACTAGACCTTCACATAATTATTACAAGCCATATCATTCACAAAATCATTATAGATCATATCATAATTCTGTTAGACGTTTTCAGAACATGCCTAGAGCTAACTATTCTGAAAGTGTTTACCAACCTCATTATCCGCAGAACTTCTATAGAAGGCATACAAGTTTACAATATCCTAACAGGGAATCAACAGAAAGATATTACTCTAGAAGTTGCTCAAACTGTGGTGGTAGAAATCATAGCAAAAATGAATGCATGTTTGCATGGAAACCTGTGAATAGATCTGCATATACTAATTTCCATGGACCCTAGTAAATGAGCATACCAAAACAAAGGTAAGATTATTTTTTCTTGCAGGTACCTCGAAAGGGAAATAAGAAATGGTTTCTGGACAGTGGATGTTCAAGTCATATGACTGGTAATCCAGAAAGCTTTACTAAATTATCCATGATTAGTGGCAGAAGTGTATCATTTGGAGGTAAGAATAAAGATAAGGTAATAGGACAAGGAACAGTTAAGATTGGAAATCTCATTATTAACGATGTATCTCTCGTTGAAGGTTTGAAGTGCAATATGATATCGGTAAGTCAGCTATGTGATTCTAGATATAAAATTTGTTTTTAAGATTTGAAATGTACAAGTATCAGTAGTGACAATAAACAGAGTTTTTCTGGATGTTGCATCTGAAGAAATTAAGTGCCTCATCTCGGTCAAAGATGAATCTAATCTCTAGCACAAGAAGCTTGGCCACATAAGTGTTAAGCATATTTCGAAATTATCATCCAAGAACCTGGTACGAGGATTACCTCAAACAAAATTTGAAAAGCCAGAACTTTGCACTGCATGCACTCTGGGAAAACAGGTTAAAAGCACCTTTAAGCCCATAAATCATATTTCAACTAATCGTGTATTACAGTTGCTTCACATGGACCTCTTTGGACCAAACAGGATACTAAGTCTTGGAGGTAAGAAATACTGTATGGTTATTTTTGATGATTTATCCAAATTTACATGGGTTATTTTCTTAGCTCATAAGAGTGATACATTTGTAAAATTTTCAAAAAGGATTCAGAATGAAAATTTTTTTATGATTTCTTGCATTAAAACCGATCACGGTGGAGAGTTTGAAAATCAGGATTTCTCTAGTTTCTGTGATGATGCTGGAATTAAACATACATTTTCTACTCCTTACTCACCTCAACAGAATGGGGTTGTTGAAAGGAAAAATCGTTTTTTACAAGAAATGGGACGAACTCTTCTTATTGAAAGCAAAATTGCATCTCATTTTTGAGCAAAAGTAGTTTCAACAGCTTGTTATATTCTAAATCGAGTCTCCTTGAGACCCATCCTTGAAAAGACCCCTTATGGAATTTTTAAGGAAAGGAAATCCAATCTTTCATATTTCCATATATTTGGAGTAAATGCTTTATATTGAAAAATACTAATGATCGTGTTGGCAAGTTTGATGATAAGTCAGATGAAGGAATCTTCCTAGGATACTCAACAACCAGCAAAGCCTTTCGAGTCTACAATAAATTCTCTCGAACGGTAGAAGAATCAATGAATGTCAAATTTGCATAATATAGTAAGAAGGAAAGAGACAAGGAAGAAGCTATTCAAACGCCGACTATACATCTCAACCCAGAAAAAGAAAATAGTTCAGAAAATATTCAGATTCATGAACCCGATGCAACCACTTCATCAGATCAAAGAAAAGATCAGAACGATTGTACTACTTTGCAAGAAGATGAAAGATTCAACACAAACTGGAAGCACAAGTCCAGTCATCCAAAGGATCTCATTTTAGGAAACTTGGATGATGGTATAAGAACCAGATCGAAAATAAGAGAGCTATCAGGGAACTTCGCACTAGTACCTGAATTGGAGCCAAAAAGTGTCGAAAAAGCTCTAATTGATGAAAGCTGGATAAATACAATGCAAGAAGAATTCCAATAATTCAAGATCAACAACGTTAGGAAATTAGTGCCAAGACCCAAATACAGACCTGTCATCGGTACAAAATGGGTTTTCAGAAACAAACTGGACGATAAGTGAAAAGTAGCCAGAAACAAGGCAAGATTGGTTGCAAAAGGGTACTCCCAAGAAGAAGGGATAGATTATGATGAGACATATGCACCAGTTGCCAGGTTAGAAGCCATCAGGCTACTTCTCGCGTATGCTTGTTACAATGATTTTAAGTTGTTTCAGATCGACGTAAAGAGTGCCTTCTTAAATGGTTACATCAAGGAAGAAGTTTACGTTGAGCAACCACCAGGGTTCGAAGAACCAAGAGGAAAAGATCTAGTTTATATACTGAACAAAGCTCTATATGGATTAAAACAAGCTCCTCGTGCCTGGTATGAAAGGTTAAGTAACTTTCTTTTTCTAAAGAAGTTTACAAAAGGCACAGTAGACACTACTCTGCTTATTCAGAAGCAGGGTAAAGACATTCTGATCATTCAGATTTATGTTGATGACATAATCTTGGTTCATCTAACGAGTCTCTATGTAGGAATTTCTCCAAAGCTATGCAGGATGAATTCGAAATGAGCATGATGGGAGAATTAAAGTTCTTTCTCGGACTTCAGATTCATCAATCTGAGAAAGGGACTTTTATTAATCAAGAGAAATATGCTCTTGAATTAGTAAAGAAGTTTGGTTTGCAGAATAGCAAAAAGATGGAAACTCCCATGGCACATCAATCAAAATTGGATAAGGATGAAGATGGAAAGGAAGTGGATCAGAAGCTATATCGCAGCATGATTGGCTCGCTTTTGTATCTTACGGCATCAAGGCCTGATATTTTATTTAGTGTATGTTTATGCGCAAGATTTCAATCCAGTCCTAGGGAATCGCATCTCTCAGCTCTAAAAAGAATCATCAAATACATTGGAACTTATCCAAATCTCGGACTATGGTACTCAAAAGAATCAACTTTTGTGCTAAAAGGATATTCAGATGCAGACTTAGCGGGTTGCAAAGTTGATAGAAAAAGCACTTCTGGAACATGTCAATTATGGGAGATATGCTAATCTCATGGTTTTCTAAGAAGCAAAGTACCGTGGCTTTATCAACAGCAGAAGTAGAGTGTGTATCTCTCGGAAGCTGTTGTGCTCAGATTCTATGGTTGAAGCAGCAACTAAGGGATTATGGAATTGAAACTTCAAATGTTGAAATTATTTGCGACAACACAAGTGCAATCAATCTCACCAAGAATCCAATACTTCACTCGAGAGCGAAGCACATTAAGAGAAAACATCACTTCATACGAGATCATGTTCAGAACCAAGAGGTTCAGATTCATCATGTGGACACGAAGAATCAACTTGCAGATATTTTTACCAAGTCCCTTGATAAGCTAAGTTTTAATTTTATTCGTGATAAATTATCAATCACTAACCCTTTTTGTTAAGATCTATAAGAAACAGGGAACTATCAAGACCAAATTATCTCAGAGACTTGATCTTCATATGAAGATTGAAAGGTCAGTTCAAAGTTTCAGATTCAGAAGGAGATTATATGAAACTTCAGGATCAAGGTTTCAAATTGCTCGAAATTTTCAAGTAAGTAATTTTATTCGAATGATAAAATCTAAGACAAAAGGTACGTTCTCTAATTTATTACGATCTTGATTGATATTTTATATTTGTTCAATATATCTTCGCAATCTTTCTTGATTCTATTGCCTAAAATAGCGTTATTATGTGTTGCTCTTTAAATATTGAAATCTCTTCTTTTGAAAAACCCTAAACCCTTCCAAGCTTTTCACAAGTTCTTTCACTCTCAACAAGATCTCATCTTTTCATCATTCTTTCATCATCAAAATCTTATTTTCTAAATGGCTCCGAAATTATCCTCGACGGCGAAGAAGACGTCTGGTCCACAATCTGAACAAGCAGAAGGATCACGGAGAATCGGGAAGCGACCACGAGTTTCAAAATCATCTCCAACAATGAAGACAAGAGAGTATTTCGTTGAAAAAGTCGAGACGGCTCTTTGTATCAAGCATCTCTATGAAAATCTGAAAGCAAGAGATTGTACGTACACCAGTGTTAGTAAGTTTCTGAATACTAACCGTTTTTCTAGTGAGGAAGAATATTTAGAATGTCTGGATAAGCCCTTGAGAATTGTTATTCTGGGCGATGATGAAACATTGAGTATGGTGATGAAAAAGGGGAAAAGGGAAGTGGTCCCAGAAAAATCCATCTCGAAAAGGACGTCTCCAAAAAGGAATGTGTCGAAGGAAACGGCTGAAAAGGGAAAGGCAGAAGAGTCAAAAGATGACGATGAATATCTGTTTAACAACTTTGCGAAGTTTAAACCTCGTTTGGCCAGGACAGCTGGTTATATCGATGAATACTTTTTGAATTCGGATCACAAGGACAGATTTGAGACTCTTAAAGAAAGAGGTATCATGCCTCACAGGGTTTTCGACCTTGACTATTTGGAGTCTGTAGGAATCCCACTGAAGATGCATCTGAAAAAATGCAGACTGGATTATTTCGTGGAAAGGAAGGCTCCTATTAATCCTGATTTGGTTGCCTATTTCTACTGCACACTGTCCTTCTTTAATGCAAATTCTCTGTATTACAAGATAGGTGATAAACTCTGCTATCTGAGGGATGATGAATTGGCTCAGATAATGGGGGTCAAACACAGAGAGTTTACTCCTATTAATGTCCAACCGAAGGAGGTATTTATTTATCTGATAGGGAAAGAAAATTTCTCCAGAGATTACAAGGCACATATTGCCTATGATGATTTTCCCTTAAAGCACATCATGATGCACAAGATTGTGATCGAGTCTCTTCGACCCAAAGCATGATCAAAGACTGACACCTCAAGATTTGAAGCCAAGTTGATGTGGGCAATGTTGATAGGATACAAATTTAGTCTTGTACATGTAGTCATACTGTATATTTATAGAATTGTGCAAAAGACTAAAGGTCAACTGCCGTATGCAGTTCTCATTCATGACATCTTCAAATACCACAATCAATTTCTCCCTAAATCTCTTATAGAGAAAAATGTTCCAGTAAAAACTGGTGGAGCTGAAATGCTTCAGAAGATGGGTTTCAGGCTGAAAGATGGCAAGTTGTATAAGTCACGAAAAGTACCAGTGGAATTTGAGCAGGATGAGAGATCAGCCAAGAGAAGGAAGGTTATGGCAACAAAGGGGAAGGAGAAGACAATCCAGAGCATCTCATTATCAAGCAGTTCTGAATCTGATAATGAGGAAACACCCTCTGCATCACCAAGGAAGACAAAGAAGTTGACCCTTTAGAAGGAATCAGGATCTACTAAGATGAGAACAAAATCTCAGGAGGAGAAGAAAAAGAAACTTGCAGCAAAGGAACCGTTAGTTGCTGAGGAACAAGTTCAGATGGAGGTTGAACAGGAGGAACCTCGTTCGGAAGCAATACCTGTACCTCTTACACAACCTCAAGGAGAGGTTCTGGCAGCAATTGAAGGAGTACCTGAGGAAGATGAAGAAGCACTTTTTGAAAGACAGATGGAAGCTGCGAGAATTATAAGTCTTCTCGATGCACAACAAGAAGAAAGCTTACCAATTATTCTTCAGGAAGAGGTTCCTGTAAGGATTGCTTTCTCAAGGCTCTTCAAAAACTTAGAGCCATATAAGATTAAGGCAAGGTCATCATCTCTATCTGAAGAATAAATTACTGCTCCTTCAGCTGAAGAACAGGCTTCAGAACCACCAGCTGAAAAACAGTCAGTTGACGAACAGGCTTCAGAACCACCAGCTAAAGAACAGTCAGTTGAAGAACAGGCTTCAGAACCACCAGTTGAGAAACAGCCTTCAGATCCGACAGCTGAGGAACAGCTTTCAGAACCAATAGCTGAAGAACAGCCACAGCCATCTGAAGTTCAACCAAATAATGTTTCAGAACCTGTCATTACTCATCTAGAATTTGACAATCTTTTACTTCAAATTCAGCAAGATTTTCAAAATCTGCGAATAGAAGTCAAAGATGAAGCTCGATTCAGACAGGAGAACAGAGAACAGATGTAGGCATTCGAGGCAAAGGTCGAGGCTAAACTGGCTGCGTTGGAAGATTTAGTCAAGAAGACTTGTAGTTTGTTGTGTGCGAAAATAGATGATCTGGACAGTTTCACCATTGTCAGATCCAAGAGAAGCAGACCTCAAGATGAAGCCAAAGGGGATGATGACGAGCCAACTTCTTCTTAAATCATTTTTAAATGTTGTTCATGTCTTTTGATTCTGAATTATCAACATCGTTTATTCAGCATTTATTGTTATATATCTATATCTCTTTTTGTTGATGACAAAAAGGGGGCATAAACTGTTTGCAGGTGGCTAAACATATAACAATCTTGGGAGGCAAAAACTGTTTGCAGGTGATATGAACTGTTTGCATTTGCAGGTGGCTAAACATATAACAATGTACAACCTCAGCATGATACGGTGATATCTTTTTCAGAAGCATAAATATTGCATGATACGGTGGTATCTTTTTTAGATGCATAAAAATCGTTCAAGTTGCAATAATCTTATGTCACCTTGTTGCACCTACTCAAAATTTTTTATCCACCTTTATTGTTAAAAGATTCTCTTAATATAATTGCTTCATTACAGAGAATCTTTCGTGCTTAAACTAAGTTATTGCTTAAAATTGAAATAGTTTTGTCATCATCAAAAAGGGGGAGATTGTTGAGGAAACTATCCCGACTAAGAATTTTGATTCTGACAAAACCCGTATTAAGAAGTCTAGTTAATGGAAGTATATCTTCCTTGCAGAAATCACGATGTGAAAAGAGCTTTGAATATCTCGTAACTGGCGTTCAGACTCAAGGCAGAGTTGTCACCGTAGTGCTTCTGAATGGTCAGAAGGAGGAACTATGCTTGTGCCTCTAAAGGAATCAGAAGGAGGAGTCTACGTCTGGGTAATTCAGATGAAGTGTTTGACTGCCTCAAATGGATTCAGAAGGAGGACAGCATTGCCTTGGAATACCTCAAGAAGACTCATGTGAAACGTCGACAGCAGGATCTTTAAGAGCTTAGATTCATAGAGAAAAGTCGAATCTGATTTAGAGAGACTTCACATGGTTTGAAGGTTGTTTTTGAACGGATTCAGATTCTGCGGCTGGACTAAGAAAACCCACGATTGATAAAAGTTCGATTGATTCCGAAAATTACGGGAAGTGAAAGGATTCGATCTACATGATAACTGTCTATCTTTATTAAGACAGAATCCTTTGATTGGATAATATCTTTCTTTCCTTCCTCAGAAGATTCAACATGGAAATTGAAGATTTAGTTGTATGGACGACTGAATCTGAAGTAACCAGAATTCTTCTGCAAACGGCTACCTAGCACCTTCCAAGTTTATCTCGCTCAATCAAGGTTGATTGAAGATTGACGAGTGATCCCGTGGAACATCTTGACAACGACTAGTTCAAGGTGAAAGGGGTATAAAAGGAGAGTGCTAGTACTCGTTCAAAAATATATGTGAGATATTGAGAAAACGAGCAAAACTGTTGAGAAAGTTATTTTAATTTCTCGTGGAAATATTCTTGTGAGAGAAGTTGAGAGAATTTTATTGTAACCTTGCAATCATCATAGTAAAATCCAGCCAATCAGCTGTCATTGTGGGAGAGTGGACGTAGACTTACTATAGCCGAATCACTATAAATCTGTGTGCACATTTCTCCTTCTGAACTCCTTTATTTCGTGCATACTTGATCTGTTTAGTTTCTGTGCTTGCTTGCGCTTATAACTAAAAAACTACAGAAGCACCTATTCACCCCCCCTCTAGGTGTTGTTGCTAGCCATATCAAGTTTAAATCTAGGTATTACCATCACCAATTTCTCTACCGATCAACACAAGTCACGTGTTCATCCTCGTCGTTTGAGCCGCAATATTGATCCATAAGATGACACAAGGTCTGAATTTGACAATCAAATCCGTCAAATCAAGTAACGATCCTAATTATTAAAGTCTTCAAGAATATCGTCACCTCAATGGGTTGATTTAAATTTCGATTATATCGTGTCATATTCACATGTCATATTTGTATTGCAATTTTCTATGTTTTTTGCTTAAAAGATCCGAATCCCAAATTGCAGCAAATTCTGCCCCATGTTTGGTGGTGTAAAGATCTCTTATACTTTATTTTTTGCAATTTAATTTCTGCACTATCAAGCCCTAGAATGGGAAGGCTGACCCACTCGTTGAAGGTTCTTTATTTATTGTAATTTAATTTCTTGCAATTTAATTTCTGTACCATCAAACTCCAAAATGGGTAGGCCGAGCCAAAGCCGAACCCCTCGGTAGAGGTCCTTCATTTACCGCATTTAATTTCTTGCAATTTAATTTTTGTATCATCAAACTCCAGAATTGGCAGGCCAAGTCAAGGTCGAGTCCCATGTTGGAGGTTCTTTATTTACCGCATTTAATTTCCTGCAATTTAATTTCTGCACTATCAAACCCCAGAATGGGTAGGCCGAGCCAAGGGCAAGCCCCTCGTTGGAGGTTCATTATTTACTGCAATTTAATTTCTTGTAATTTAATTTTTATACCATCAAATCCTAGAATGGGTAGGCCGAGCCCCTCATTGGAGATTCTTTATTTGCTGCAATTTAATTTCTGGCAATTTAACTTTCATACCATCAAACCCTAGAAATGGGTAGGCCGAGCCAAGGCCGAGCCCTTCGTTGGAGGTTCTTTTTTTACTGCAATTTAATTTCTGTACCATCAAACCCCAGAATGGGTAGGCCAAGCCAAGGTCAAATCCCTCGTTGAAAGTTCTTAATTTACTGCAATTTAATTTCTTGTAATTTAATTTATGCACCATCAAACCCTAGAATAGGTATGCTGAGCCAAGGCCGAACCCCTCGTTGGAGGTTCTTTATTTACCGCAATTTAATTTCTCGCAATTTAATTTTCTGCACAATCAAACCCCAGAATGGATAGGCTGAACCAAGGCCAAGCCCCTCATTGGAGGTCCTTTGTTTGCTGCATTTACTTTATGTAATTTAATTTCTGAATTATCAGACCCCAGAATGAATAGGCCGAGTCACCTGCTGATGATTGCAATACTGCATAGAAGTCGTCAGTTCACTCCCTCTTTCAGCTTCAAGGAATTTTTAATACTTTGAAAATACTAAAAATGTCACTTACATGCATTCCATTTAAATAGTGAAAATACAAAAATAGAACACCTCACTATAGCCTTAGAAGTAAACCAAGCCTAAGTTGTCGAAATTAGAATATCCATGAAATTAAAGTACCGAAAGGGCATTAGTTTTAATTAACTGGTGTAACCAAGTCCCCGAACTCATAATCTCTAGTTCGTAGAAGTAATTTAATTCTCCCACTAATTTATTTAGGTTTCTAATCAACCTACCAAAAATGAATAGTGGCGACTCTAAATTCTAAAATCATTTAAACAAAAACCAAAGTTACGATTCGGTAGGACTTGGGAGGGTCCGTATTAAGTTAGTTAATTTAATTAACTTGATAATCCATTAATCTATGAATTTTCTATCGATCGAAAATTTTTTAAGGTCGCGATAACTTGGCGACTCCACTGGGGAATTGTTCTTAATTTTGGAAAAAAATTTAAGAACCTAGTGGATTTAGGCCTGAAAAATTTCATGAAGATTCATTTGATTTGGCAATTGCTTGAAACTCATTCTATAGGTGTTATATGTTTTTGCAGATGGGAGTTAGAAGGAGTGAAGTATTTGTCTAACCCTTTATTTTGCAGGCTCGGTGTTGGGATTGTTTGTTTAATTTTGCACATTTTTAGGAGCGTTGTTTTGATACCAACTCTTATGCATGTTTTGTATATTCTGAGGATCACGACACCTGCACACAAGCGTCTAAATTCAAGTCACGAAATTTTCCTAGGTAACCATAGACAGAGATCGATATGCAAAGCTCTTGCGATTGATGGCGCTTGGGACGACCATATTTGATTCCGCTCATTATCTAAATCAGCAATTCTTCCCACTTGATATTTGATTGTGCTTGTGGATAAAGTAGTCGGTTCAGATAGTGGAGGCCATTTTAGGTCCATACCCTGTCTCTCATTTTTATTTTCTAGAGTCTACTCCTCACTTGAGTCATGCGTATGTCTATATGATTTGTATTTTTTCCAAGGTAAAGGTAAGTTTTCTAACTTTATCTTGTATTTATTTTTAGTCGGTCCATGTTAGGTGTCAGTCAAACTTTGAACCTAACAACATGGCCATCTTTTTCAAAAACAAAATAAAAATCAAATTGGCGTCCCATTTCTAAAAAAATGAGTGTGAAAAAAATCCTTTCGAAAAATTGTATTCACCAATAAAAAGATTTTGTTACATTTTTCCTTACTGCTTAGATGGATACGAGACTTTCCTGACAAATTTACCCCTGAAAATTCATTTTGATAAAAGAGGAAGATTCCTTCGAAAAATTTGGTATACGTCAAGAGATTTTATCACATTTTTCAAGTTATAAAAACCTGCAAGAAAATTCACCTGTGTCCTCCTGATAAAACTTCACTAATTTCTCAACAAAATGAAAAAACAAAATTGGACTAATATAGAAGTCATGGACCGACTTCCCTTGAATCATATACTCATTATTTCCTTGAACTTTGCAGGGAATTATAGGTACCCTAGGCGGAAGCAAAATTAAGTTCAACAATACATCATGAATAATCTTCAGAAATACGAAAGAACGGAAAAAATGCCGATGCTTTAATCGTTAATCTTGGGGGCAAGTGAGGAGGTCAATCCTCCCGGAATCAGAAACATGTCCATTAGTGAGCACGTACGGGCTATGTATTTGATGGGGCAGTGAATGTATCCGGATCGGGTAGGGGGCATTCTTAATGTATTGAAAGGGTTATTGTATTTGTGTTGAAAAAAAAAGCATAAATTGTGTAATCAGAACCCATGAAATGAGTTTATTAATCTGAACTTACAACACCTTCCTGATTAAATCAACTAAAGGCCTGCTTTTTAACTTCCTCGGATTCGAACCATGTGGAGAATTTCGGGGGCATGGTGCTTTATTATTGAGTGTGGCCCACAGGCATTTCTCTCGATGCTACAGATGATCGACACACACAAGTGGACGCCGAAAGAAACAAAGCATAAATGAAGTGGGGCATACAACAAGTGACCCGGTTTATTTATTAGCACACTGATTGAGTTGTCACGGCTGTATTGATCACGATCTCTAGACGAATAGTGGGGGCCACCGCGGAACCCTTCTTCAATGTTCTCGATATCATCGTCTGGAGCAACTAACAAGAACATCAAGAAAAACGTAAGCCTAGAAGTTTTCAGTACCTCAAATCGTTCTATCATGTAGATGGAAGAAGAGATGGCAAGAAAATTAAAGTATAAACATGCGAAACTTTTCCTTCATTCCATTCATCAATAAGCTTTACAACAGTCATTAAGGTGGAAAACTAAAGCCAATTTGACCCCTAATAAGCATCACAAAAGTGTTTAACTGACTATCCATGAAGTTAATGCTCTACCTACACTGAGTGATCTGGGATTCGAGATATGCAATCTTGAAGAACAGGTGGGTACATTTCTCCTTGTACCTGGCTGCGTTAGCCTCATGATGTTCAACAGCAAATTTCAGATTATCGATCAAGTCTCTCTCGAAAGCTATATCAGCCATTAGATCATCGAGCCTCTCCTCCAGCCACTCACATCTGAACTTGATAACGATATCACTCGGATCATGTTCAAAGTAAGTCTGGTTCAAAGCTAGGCGATTCACCAGCTTCTCTCTCTCGTGAACCAACGACGAGATCTGTTCGTCAACAAACTTCACAGCCTTCTTGTACCGAGCAACCGCATGCTCTGCAGACTCCAAACATTGATATTGATCTTGATAGCGTGCCTTCACGACACGGGCTAAGGTGATCGTTTCCTTGGTGTTTCGGCAAGCCTCCAGAAAGTTGATGAAGACATATGGGAACGTCCTGTATTCCCTCTCCAAGTTGGTGCCTTCGATCGAAGAGGCATTTACTTCCCTAAATAAACTGAGGATCTCAACTTTAACACTCGGATAATGGGCTATGTAAATATAACCTCGGCCAAGAAGATGATAGAGTCTCTCTCATTTGAACATAACTTTAGCTTGGAAGATGCATGCAGAGAGATTGGCCATAATCGTTAAGAAGATAGAGGAGAAGATCAAGGTCGATGAGCAGAATACGAAAGATAAAAGGAGAGAAGTAAAGCAGACGATTAGAATGCGAAGATGATAATCTGCTTCGAGTTAAATATTAATTTCACAAGAGCAGTCTCCATTAGTCAGATTTTCCTATCTGCCATTCTCTGTCAATATAACTCCCTTTGGCTCGAATTCGCTACTCGTTTGCAATCTCGAGCCAAGTAAATCCGACATCTTTGCGAAAAGGTGATACCGCCACTTTGAAACAGATGGAAGGAAAAGATAAGCCGAGTTGGAGATAAAGAAATTTTCGACAGAAAAAAATAAGGATTTGTCTTTATGGGGGGACTCACCAGCAAAATCGACGGTGGAGATAATGACAAGGGGCCCCTACCGTGAAAAGATGAAAGAAGATGGACTCAGCAAGAGACAAGCAAGAAAAGTTGAGAAAGACAGAAATCTCGAAGAAAGTGATACAGTTTTCTAAACCCATGATTAAATTTTACAATGAGACGTTCTCCTGATAATCTTCATCTATGCTTTGAAAAGAGTTTCAAAGACGGTCGCTCGGAAAAACCCAGAGAAAGTGAAAAAAACAAGAAGTAGTATCAAACCTTGAGAAATCATTTACCAAATCAAAGTGTCTCATCCAACACACTTGAGAGCTATTGTTACTTGCTGAATATGGGAGAGGAAGAGTTCGAGGCCATGTTTGGGATTCAGACTATGGAGCCTGGCCCTTCCACCGATGACGTCCAAGATCTCGGTAAAGATAAAAACAACAATAGTAAGAGTCAAAGGAAGCGTTACCGTCATCATACTGTGGAGTAAATACAAAGGCTTGAAGATTTCTTTAGGATGTGCCCTATGTCAGACGGCAAACAAAGAATGGAACTGAGCCTAAAGCTAGGGCTTGAACTTTCGCAAGTTAAGTTTTGGTTTTAAAACAGGTGAACCCGAGTAAAAACTCGTTATGAATGCCACGAAGTCGAGTTTCTAAGAGTTGAAAATGAAAAGCTCTGAGTGAAGAACAAGATGGATAAAGAAGCTTTTGACTTCGCTACTTGCCCTAACTGCAATAGTTTCCTTACCCTTGACGAAAGGCAGTATCTAAGGGTCGAAAATGGCCGTTTGAGAGGTGAGTTAGATCAATTCATAATAGGATCAAGTTTTATTGGGGCGAGGTACGAAAAGACCCAGCCTATGGGGCCAGCATTAATGCCTTCCAAGGAGGAGGGGATGCATCATCACCGAGCAAATAGCGTTGAAGACGAGATCGCTGCCATGATCAACCAGTTTCATGTTGATAAAGTACCGAGGTTGTAATGTGCACACGGAGCTTGTATTTCGAAGCTAATGATTACGGGACCTTCAACATGGCCGACGTGTACCTAATTCGGAACGAAGCCAGTTGATCATGGGAAAGCCCGCAGAGGAAACATAACCGATCTTGAACGAATACATTTCGTTCCCCTACGCAGGATATTTTCTATTTTTATAGATGTCCAGCTTTAATTCAGGAGTAGAAAGTAGTAATTTTTCTTTCCCCTATTAAATGCTTGAATCCGCCACTTCACCAAACCCGCGGCGAATTAATTACCACTGAAAGTCCGCGAAAACCTGAAGGATAATTCTGTATCATTCTAATTTACACTAAATTGCTCCAGTTTTAAATTGAATCCCTTTTGTTCTTAGGAATTTGTAAACTAGCCCGATAACGCGGTCATACCTAAATGCAAAGTTCTCGTGGACATTACCACATGATGGACGGCTTCAAACAAAGAAAAATGCGAACGAGAGACCCGAGCAATCTTAGAGAAGGGTAATTTTGTATCGTTCTAATTTGCCCGTAATCATCTTGAGTCTTGAATTGTTTTATTCCATTCTTAATAGGAATTGCAAATTGCCTTGAAAAGTACTGTAACATGAAATGACCTAATGCAATGCAATGAAGCCGTGCTATCTCAAGGATTAACCCTTAAAGGGAAACTCTAATGGATGCCTACAGTCTAATGGGCCTGATAGCATGAGGAATGACAGTGGTCTGAAGCGAAAAAAATCATGATACTTGACGAAAAAAATCAAGGCCAATACTTTACCATAGCCTTAGCCTTAATGATAAAGTTTCCAATGGAAACTGGAGAGAAACTCGACCTAATGAACCTAATAAGGGGATCATGCAAAACATTCAAGATGAAGGGTAAACCAGTATTGTTTCCAATTTATCCCTTCTAATACCGGCTAACATGTTTTCTGTTCTTTTTTATAGGAAATATTTACACTAACATTCAACATGTTGAAGGAGACAACCCCAAGGGACAAAATTACGATCATCTAAAGAGATTCGTTCTAATGAAAATGGGGGCAAATTGGGGTATTCGACCAACGATCGTAACACTTGTCAATATCAAAAAGGCCTCAAATGCTTCACTTCACCCATGCATATCATTGTGCAGGGGCAAAGTCAGAGACAAACCACTCCTCGACTTAAGGAGTAGACTCCCCATTTGCTTGATATGCCCACATGCCTAGGGGCAATTCAAATTCCCCAATTCTTGATACACTTGCGCATTTCGTAAATATGCATGATGCTTAAATTTGCCACATCCGCATTGTGTTTGCACATTTCATGATTTATGCATGACTTTTCTGCATGTTTATTTTTCCAATTCCGATTTGGAGCATAAATTTCACATGATATGTCGAATGTGTAGAATGGGGAATGACAGGATGACGAAAGGCAACCCGTTTCCACACACGTCCTACATTTTAATCCATAGCGAGTTGAGTGCTAAATAGGTTTCGCATTCCTTAAGACAATGGGTTTTCTCGCAAAAAGTACGATAGTCGAAGGGAAGGAGGTGATCGCTTCTCTATCCTAAATACTATAGGTGACCATTGATAAACCCTTTGAGTGGTAATTTCATTTCATAAACCCTATCAAGAACTACCCCACATAGGGGCCAAATGGAGGTTGTCCCAGCAGTAGCATAAGGTAAATGATTATAAATTTTCTTGCTCAGACTAACACCAATTTTCGAATGATTCTTTACTTTCGACCTTGCATGGTAATTCAAATGCCTTAGGAAGACGAAAAGCATTCGTTTCCCTATTCGTTACACTCATATCCTTTGCATCGCCTAATTGAGCCTGCATATTCGTTTCTCAAAACCCCGTTGGTAATCATTGCTCATTCTAAAATGCAGATGGCCCTACCTCAACGCAGAAAAACTCAAAAGAAATGGGTCTACGAAAAGTTTTCGAGTCATATATTCAAGTATGATCTTTGATATGCATGTGTATAACGGCACAATCTTTGAAATTTTTTTTTCTAAATAGAACAAAAAATAGAGAAAAAAAAAGGAAGAAAGTCAATTTCAAGTGTGAAAAGCAAAGTGCCAGGCAAAAGCAAGGCCAATACCCATTCAAATCAATGTAAATCCTCGATGGGGTCTAGTTACGAAAGAAAACTCTTCAAAGGAGCCAGATTGCAAAGCATACACAGTTGAAATTTATACCGTTCAGGAGCAACGACGGTATCAGCAGAAATTGACACCTTCTCCATACAATGATGGTGTTCTTTTAAGGGCTATTCTAGTGGGTCGAGATTAGTGATAAGGATGCAATGATCACCAAGGTCAAACCCACCCCATATATTTCCTAGGCCAAAAGAAGCCTTTCACTTCCTTGGTCTCTAATCCCAACCTACTTTACAAACCGTGAAAGTCTTTTTTGATTAAGGCACTTGAATTAACGTCGAGTTGAAATATTTTAGGCATCGCTCGAAAAGGGAAAAGGTACGAGTAAGATTATTTCTCTCTCATTTTTGCAAGGTTCTTGACTTATAAACCCGGAGTAAATGATGAAAACTTTTTTGTTAAGGGCCTTGACTCAAAAGAGTCCCCTTTGGTAAAGCCTTTGACCCAACCTACATTATGGTCCTAATTAAGACCTCTAGATTGGCTCGATCGTACGGATTGTGAGATTACTCAAACTCTTGCTAAATACGATGATGGTAAGATTGAGTGATTCCTTTTCAATCATGCAATCAGGATAAATGACCTTTCTCGAGAGTGAAAGAAAGCCCTTTCGAACTAAAGTCCCACATTCAGATTACATTCGATGTGTTCATACTATGATAACGTCTTTGAACAGAATTGGTAATGCAAACTTGACATAATAGTTTTGCATGATCCACATGTTGATCGATCGCATCATGAGTTATTACATAAACTGTTTCTAATCATTGCAAACTTAACCGAATAAGTTTTGCATTAACCAGTGAACTCAATGATGAAAATGCTTGCACATGTTGCCTCTTACATTGCTGGACAGGTAATGCGTTCCTGATGTTCGAGTTACCTTCCAAGGTCTTGAAATTCATTCGGTGATTATTGAATGAATAAGCCCAATTATTGAGAAACCACCAGGAGTTTCTTCTAAATCTTTAGGTAAGATAATGTGGGTTTGAGCTTCTACAGGATTTTTAGTCTCCCCAAATCCCAGAATGGCACCCTTCGTGACCCAAAAGTCTTTTCTCCAAGCACCAAAGTTCTTTCTACATGCACCCAAAGTCCTTTTTATCGGCACACAAAAGTCCTTCTTACAAGCACCAAAGTCCTTTCTACAGGCACACAAAAGTCCTTCTTACAAGCACCATGTCCTTTCCACAAGCACCTAAAGTCCTTTCTATGGGCATATAAAAGTCCTTCTTACAGGTACCAAAGTCCTTTCTACAGGCACCCAAAGTTCTTTCTATAGGCACACAAAAGTCTTTTTTACAGGTACCAAGTCCTTTCTATAAACACCTAAAATCCTTTCTATAGGCGTACAAAAGTCCTTCTTACAGACACAAAAAGTCCTTTCTACATGCACCCAAAGTCCTTTCTACAGGCACATAAACGTCCTTACAAGCACTCAAAGTCCTTTCTACAAGCACACAAATATTCTTTCTACAAGCACCCAAAGTCCTTTTTATAGGCACAAAGTCCTTTTTATAGGCATTTTCATAGGGTGGCCCACCATATGGGTCAACATTGGGGACCTTGACCATACCTAGAGAACTAATTTTGACCAAAAACTAATTTTTCATATTTTTAGTATTTTTCGGTATTTTATTTTCAAAAATTCATAAAAATAAAAAAATGAGAAAATTGCAAAATCAACTTTGGAAGCCTTGGCCAAGTTTAGGCAACCATTTTTTAACAAAAAATAATTTTTCGTATTTTTGTATTTTTTTTATATATTTTTTAGAAATTAGAAAAATATTTAATAAATAATAGCATTTGGGGCCATAAAAATACATAAAAATAGTCAATATTTTTATTTTAAATCCCTTTTCATGTTGGCAATTGCAAATTTGAAAAATCCAATTCGAGGTCGTGTATTTCTTTACGAGCGTAATCTCGAATCGGGCCTATAAAATTCGATTTGAGTCAATTTATTTTCATTTCACTTTTAGGAGTTGTGACAATGTTCTCTAGTATTCCAAATCTTCATCTTGGCCCAATTATACCCAGAAGGAGTCAATTTTGTAATAGTGCTTTAATTAAATTTTGCATTATTTTCAGCGGCAAGAAATGAGCTTAAATTTGACATGCGGTGAATTTCAACTAAGCATAGGGAGGTGTGTCAAAAATTGTGAGGCGATTTAGACTTAAAGAAATATTTCTTCAGGGACTGAATTACAAATACTTAAAATCTCAGGGACTATAATGTAAATACCTAACACTTGAGGGATTATTTTGCAAATAACAAAAAGAAGAGTTAATTGAGAAATTAGAATTGAGAAGGGAAGATGGAGAAGAGGGGATGGAGAAGAGAAGATGGAGAAGAAAAGATGGAGAACAGGAGATGGGAATAGAGAAAGGAAGATAAGATGAAGAAGAGTTAGTGGAAAACTTAGAATGGGAGATGGATGAGTAGGCTATAAAAGAAGGAAGAAGTGAGCTTGGAAGGGGGATTTTTGGGGGAGAGAAAATTTGAAATATTTGAGAGGGTTTTGGGAGATTGAAGAAAAATTAGAGGAAAAAAAGATAGAGAATTCTTTTCCAAAAGAGAGTCTTGAAGATGATGGGAATTTAAATCTAGGTGTTACAATCACCAAATTCTCTACCAATCAACACAAGTCACGAGTTCATCCCCGTCGTTTGAGCCGCAATCTTGATCTATAAGGTGACACGAGGTCCGAATTCAGTAGTCAAATCCATTAAATCAGGTAACGATCCTAACTATTAAAGTGTTCGAGAATATCGTTACCTCAATGGATTGATTTAAATTTCAATTATGCCGTGTCATATTGACATGTCAAATTACAGCAGATTCTGCCCCATGTTTGGTGGTGTAAAGAACTCTTGCACTTAAATTTTGTAATTTAATTTCTGCACTGTCAAAACCCAAAATGGGAAGGCTTACCAACCTGTTGGAGGTTCTTTATTTACTACAATTTAATTTCCTTCAATTTAATTTCTGTACCATTAAACCCCAAAATGGGTAGGCCAAGCCAAGACCGAACCCCTCGTTGGAGGTCCTTTATTTACTGCATTTAATTTCTTGCAATTTAATTTTTGTACCATCAAACTCCAGAGTGGGTAGGCCAAGTCAAGGCCGAGCCAAACATTGGAGGTCATTTATTTACCGCATTTAATTTCCTGCAATTTAATTTCTGTACCATTAAACCCCAGAATCGATAGGCCGAGCCCCTCGTTGGAGGTTTTTTATTTACTGCAATTTAATTTCTTGCAATTTAATTTTTGTACCATTAAACCCTAGAATGGGTAGGCCGAGCCAAGGCCGAGCCCCTCGTTAGAGGTTCTTTATTACCTGTAATTTAATTCTGTACCATCAAACCCCATAATGGGTAGGCCAAGCGAAGGCCAAGTCCCTCGTTGGAGGTTCTTAATTTCTTGTAATTTAATTTCTGTACCATCAAACCCCAGAATGGATAGGCCGAGCCAAAGCTGAACCCCTCGTTGGAGGTTCTTTATTTATCACAATTTAATTTTCTGTACCATCAAATCCAGAATGGGTAGGCGGAGCCAAGGTCGAGCCCCTCATTGGAGGTCTTCTATTTGTAGCATTTACTTTTTGTAATTTTATTTTTGAATTATCAGACCCTAGAATAAATAGGTTGAGCCACTTGTTGAAGGTCATAACACTGCATAGAAGTCGCCAGTTCATTCCCTCTTTCAGCTTCAGGGAATTTTTAATACTTTGAAAATACTAAAAAAAATGTCACTTACATACATTCCATTTAAATAGTGAAAATACAAAAAAAGAACACCCCGCTTTGGCCTTAGAAGTAAACCAAGCTTGAGTTGCTGAAATTAGAATATCCATGGAATTAACGTACTGAAAGGGCATTAGTTTTAATTAACTAGTGTAACTAAGTCCCCAAACTCATAATCTCTGGTTCGTAGAAGTAATTTAGTTCTCTCGCTAATTTACTTAGGTTTTTAATCAACCTACCAAAAATGATTAGTGGTGACTTCAAATTCTAAAATCATTTAAACAAAAACCAAAGTTGCGATTCAGTAGGACTTGGGAGCGTCCATATTAGGTTAGTTAATTTAATTAACCTGATAATCCGTTAACTTGGGAATTTTCCATTGATCGAAAAATTTTTAGGGTCGCGATAATGAGGTGGAAGGAAACTATTGACATATTGAGATATAACACGGAAACTAATCAGCATATTGGAAATAAGTCAATACGAAAAATATAGAGAAATAACGAGGAATGGTAAAGGACACTAGAGATTACGTGGTTCAGTCCGACTGAACAAGACTAATCCACTATAATCAGAGAATCATAGTTACAATCAAAGTTACAATTGTTGATGCTCTCGAGTGTTTTTCACGTCTACATTAAGCCCAAGTAAACCCACGAGTAATATCTCATAATCCCTCACGGAGGACTCACTTGTCTTGTTTGCTCTTGCAATGGCTGACCAAAGAATGTCTCTTAGTGCGCAGCTTCAAGAACCCACGGTTCTCTTCATGCTCTGTTCGTGTGGCACCTAGTGAAGAAGACCAACGTCTGTTGCTTGAAGGAGGCCCCATGAACAAAACTGAGCAGGCACTAAGAACTACTAGATCTCTCTTCTCCAGTACTCAAAATGCACGCCCTCTGTTCTCTAACTTCTTCTGCCCAACAAAAGACCCACAAATTCTCTTCTTCACACAGAATATATGTATTTCCTTTATTTCATCTTTATGTGGCTAGAAAAGTCCAGTGTCCATCAATTAGGAAAGGAAATTTACCTTCGCTCAGGCTATCTTTATTCAGTCAAATATCTTGTTATTTATCTCACCACATAATAAACAAATCTTCAAATATGTATCTATAAATCCTCCAATAGACCCATATCATAGTGATCACAAAAGTCTAGCTTCTCCATTCAATGATCTCCCAATAAACCCCTTTGACTCATAACAATCATCTTCCTCTCATTCATGTGTCCAAGTCTCATATATCATAATTGTGTTGTATCCTAACCTAAATTATAAGAGAATCTAGCAGACAAGTCAATCACTATCCTTCCCTAGATGACATATAACCCGCAATCTATCTTCCCTCACATCACAGTAAGCACACCTCGAGAGACCTTCAAAACTCCACCTTTAGTGGAAATCCAATAGCCGAACCTATCAAGAGCACTCAATAAGATAAGGTTCTTTCTCAGTTCCAATATTTAGCTCACATTTTTCAATGTTTGACCACTTTATTGTGCATCATAATATGAACTGTTCCGATCCCTACTACTTCACAAGTAGTAACATGTTTCATAAGTGCCTTACACCCTTCGTGTACTTATAGGAGGTAAGTCTGTTTATGAGAAGTAACATGATAAGAATATCTAAAGTCAAGCACCTAATCATCACCTGATGAACTCATGGCAACTATGAAGATAATATTGATATCACTAGAACTATCATTTAACGCGGTAGCAATATTGTCATCATCTACGAACTCCACCTTAATTCCTTTAACCTTGGACTTTGGACAATCTCTCAAGTAGTGCCCTACCTCGTTACAATGATAACATTGACAGTTTCGAACATTAGACCTAGACTTAGAGTGGCTCTTTTATCTATTACCTCCTAACTCTCTTCATTCGTCTCTACCTTGAATCACTAGTCCCTGCACTGCATCCTACGCTAGAGTGTCATCTCGCAACTTTCTCTGCTACTCCTTAGAAAATAAGGCAGATTTTACCTCTTCCGAAGTAATCGTAGTACGCCTTTGCAACAGTGAATGAGTAAAATTCTCTCATGACTCTGGTAAAGAGGCCAACAACATCATGCCCTGCTCTTCATTATCTAGAGTCTTATCAACATTCTTCAAATTCGTCGTGAGTTTATTAAATTCATCTAGATGAGTTTTGATAGATACTCCTTCAATATATCTAAATTGAAACATTCTCTTTAACATATATAAATGATTGTTCAAACACTTCGTTATATAGAGCACCTGAACTTTTGCCCACAACGTTGTCATATCCTTTTCTTTGCCTACCTTTGTTACATTTCATTTGATAAATTCAAGAAGATTAAACTCCTAGACATCTTGATTAACACATCCCTTTCAGCATCTGTCATTATTTCTAGCAACTTTGACTAGCCCTCCGATGCTTCTACTAAACCTTAAGTTGCAATAATGCCTTCATCTTGAGGCTCCATAATCCAAAGTTGTTCCTTTCATTAGATTTTCTAATTTCAACTTTCACTTCAGGCAAAATTGCAATCATAGAATATTTAGATAATAATCAGGCAAGCAATAGCCTCAAATTGCAATCTAGAAATCTGATCCTAAGCTCTAATACCAATTGTTGAGATATAATGCGAAAACTAACTAGTATCTTGCAAATAAGTCAATGTAAAAAATATATAGAAATAAGGAGGAATGATAAAGGACACTAGAGATTACGTAATTCGATCTAAATATCGGTATCTATATCCATAGGAAGAGCCAACAATAATAATCCACAATAATAGAAGAATCAGAGTTACAACCACTCATACACTTGAGTGTTTCCTCACCTAGATTAAGCCCAAAGAAAACCCCACATGTAATATCTCACAACTCTCATACTTGTCATGTTTGCTCTCGAAACGGCTGAACAAAGAACATCTCCTCATGCATGACCTCAAGAGCCCATGGTTCTCCTTGTCCTCTGTCCGTGTAGCCCCTAATCAAGAAGACCACCATCTGTTGCTTGAAGGAGTCCCCCAAACAAAACTGAGCATGCATGAAGAACTGCTAGATCTCTCATCTTTTGCACTCAAAATGCACGCCCTCGTTTCTTTAACTTCTTTTGCCCAACAAGAGACCCACGAATTCTCTTCTTCACTCATAATACATGTGTTCCCTTTTTTTCATCTATTTGTGGCCAGAAAAGTCCAATGTCCATCCCTTACCCAAAAAAAAAGTCCAATGTCCATCAATAAGGAACGGAAATTTACCTTCGCTCAAGCTATCTTTATTCGGTCAAATATTTTGTTATTTATCTCACCAAATAAAAAACAAATCTTCAAATAAATATATATAAATGCTCCAAGAGATTTTTCAAAAAAAAATTCCTGACATATTAGGTTTGATGCACTGATTTACATCCTCGAATCGTACAAGTTTCGTATGTAGGCTTAAACTCGAGACTTAATACCAACACATGTGATACTAGATATTCATTAGGAAATATGACAACCTTGACTCCCCCCCCCCCCCCCCAAAAAAAAACATCATTCTAAATATATGCTATACTTGTTTCAAAATTTTTCAAAATAATCGCTTGTATCATTTGAAATAATTAATTAATGAAAAGTGTTTTATTTCGATAAAAATTTATGCCTAAACATATTCATGGATGATGAATACAAGAAATCAATTTTAAAGAAAATATTTTTCAAATCATTCAATTTTCGAGAAATAAATAAAGCCATAATGGCAAGTGACACCATTATAGTGTTTGTGAGTGACGGGGCAAGATGAATATTTTTCAAGATTATGACAGTTTATATCCTTATCTATTTTTAGATAAAATGTTAAGAAATATTAGGAAAATGGATTCAATCTTTTAGTATTATCCCTTAGATATTTAGGTTTTTTTTTTCTATGGAGAACATTTTTTCATTGATTTTAGTAAAGTTAGAAACATATAGCTTCCGCTTCTAGGAGATCAAACGAAGCTCAAATAGTTTCTGCTAGACGAGAAATGAAGAACATAACCAATAAAGGAAACAAGGGAATATTAGACGATATCTGCTTTTGCGCCATGACAATCTCACTCGAATTCGGGCACCAACTTAACGGGCAAAGCAAAGAGAATTGTGGTTTCTACTGAGAAAGCAAACGGTCAATGTAAAGGTTCAAGACTTAACTGAGTCTTAGCAAAGCTAGATTCTCATAGCGAGGCATTTCAAGTTAGCGAAGCGCTATAGTAGCACTGAAGCTCTAGGGACAAGGGTACATGAGGAATGGGATCTCCATGCCCTACTAAATAAGTTCGCAAGCAACGGACATGCCGAAGACCTACCTTTCCTACTAAGTCCAATGCGAGGACCCTTTAATTGATGATGCCCTCCGTTGTCACGAGGATCATGCATGAATTGACATACTTGATTTACAGAAAATGGTTTATTTGGGCATGTAAAAGTGAGTGAGATATTGAAGTGCTCCCACAAGACTTGTTAACTTCTCTGGATGTTTGCCAGGGTTACTCTCTTTTTGTTAGAATTGCTATCTAAACACACTAGACTTCTTTCACATATAAAAAAAAAGGGAGGCAAGCATAAATAGGTAGTTCAAATGGTTAAGCCACCTCAACTGTTACCGTTACTCTGCACCAGTCCTTACATCCGTCCCATAGTTTCAACTCAACAAGCTTTCGTCCCTTCTATACGAAACTCATTTTGATCAAGTATCTCACTCGATTGAAGAAAGATGGTGTTGGTTTTCTAATGGCCCCGGGCGCTTGTTATACACATAATAACATGTCATATGCACAGCGGAAGAAAATAAACTCAAACGGCGCCCTGGATTGTCTTAGAAGTTCTCGTATACTTTAATCGAAAATCTAAGTTTCTAAAGCTAGTTTAGAAACGTACCTGGATGACAGAGGTAGGATACGACTCTGCTTCTTTGTCCTCGAGCCTAAGAGGTGTCGGGCCTCTAGTTTAAACACGCCCCGACACCTGTGCGACCTTGAAGACAGAGATTCGGAAGAACAACCCGCGGATTATGCTAGTAATCCTCGCGGCATCTCAATCCGAACCCTTCGTTTTCAACCAATGGAAACACAAACTTTGTGTATCCGAATTGGCTGATTCTCGAGCTCACTTTTTCACAAAATTTGGCACGTGTATATGGGTTTCTCTTAAGTGTCTAACTTTACAAAATGAGGGGCTCAACCTCTATTTATAAAGGTGAGGATGAGAGAGAGAATGAGGGAGAGGGGCGGTTAAAACCGTCCCTCTCAAGCCTTCTTTCATGGCGGCCAATGGGAGGCCGCCACGTGGCTTTGACGTGCCAAACGTCTCTGTCAAACGGATAGAAAATTCTATCATACTTTTAACAATTTCTAGAGGATTCTTTTCTTTTCCTCTCTTTTGGATAATTAATCTTATCCAATGATGATGCATGCATGATGTAACTATTACATCATCGATGACATCATTATGACATCACGCCTGTGTCATCTATTTCGTCCTGTAGTTAGCTTTAGAAAAGAGGAACGAATCCAATCCGTTTCAACTCCTTTTTGACTATCCAAATAGTCCTATCGCATTCTCATGATCCCTTCTTCGTTGTGGACGTCGCCAGATGTTGGTTAAGGCGTGTGACATCCCTAGGTTCACCTTTAAACTGGTAGTGGGATTCATCAAGGAATTGATCGTCCTAAATCAATCCTTAGATCCCACAAACCGTGAGTGACGTCTAGCAACATGTCACGATTACCCAGTCAGGATGAAGTGTGAGGACAAAGTGAACCTGTTGGCCTTGGTTCGGTGTTATTTAGTCCTTCTGTCTTACCATGTCCCGATTGAATGAGGGCTATGGATATTCGAGTCAAACCCACAGATTCGATCATATGTTCAAATCTATTCGACGTGCATTCGGCGAGACTCCTCTCGAGTTCTGCCTTGGCCAAGGACTTTCTAATGCACCGTTACACATAGATTACATATAACATCAACCTCATCTAATGAGGAGACAGATCCCAACAATTGCCCATGACTGTGGCTTCGTATTTGGAGGACTATGGCCATCATGCACAAAGGCGGATCAATGATCGGCCAATATCGTACCTATGAACCATAGCCATCTAATATACAAGTCAGCATTGTGGTTCAGGTCTGAGGACCATTAACACACCAAGCCAAGAGCGATCAAGACATTGACCAAGCACGAAGCCTCCATGTTAGTTAATCGCTCTTTTGTCACGTTCAATGAATTCGATCAAACTCGTTTCGATACGAACACCCGTGTTCCAGCTTAGATGTCTAACGTCCGATGACTTGTGACTCGTCATCCCTATTGGGCATCCAATGCTCAATAGAGAGGCTGCGAACACACTAGTCTCAACCGACTCGTGGATGTCCAATGATCCCTCGACCAGGAACCAATTTGAAGATCAGAGACCATCTGATGACCCGTCACAAGTATTCTTGACATCTCAAGAATGGGTATCTATTTCAACTGATCTAATGGACTTTATTCATCTAAAACAAAAGGGACAAGATGAATAAACAAGCGTTTTGCCATTAATGAGATATCGATAGTACAATATCTATGCCATACATGTGACCGTCACATGGTTGCTTTAGGGCATACTCCTAACAGATGGGACTCTTCATTAGATTTTAGTAAGATTAGAAACACACAAACTCTTTGTCTAAAAACATAAAATTTCTCGAAGGCTTGTTGGTGGACAAATGGCCCAATTTGACTGAAGCCTGTGCTTGGGCCGGATTCAACCATGATGGCCATAGATTTAATGATCATTTTTCTAACCTTATGATTCCTAGATGACCCAAGCTCGCTCACTAGTTGTGTTCATGAATGTAGTGTAATGCAAGTGATAAAATTGTGCATAGTTTTCGATAAGCTTAAGTACACTATAAGTGCTAAAACTTATGTACGATGCTTACTTTAGTACAAAAAATTTCATAATGATCATTTAAGTGCCAAAATTAGAGAAAAATGCTCACTTTAGTGCCAAACTGAACAAGTTTTGGCTAAGTGAAATACATGGCTTTTTACATTTAAATTGATTATCTAATGTGGCAAAATTTTAAATGGATTCCATGGTGGACATCCAAAAATGATGCTACACAAATCCAACATGGCTGGTGCACATTCAACCTTGAAGAAATGACGTCGCCTAGGTTTTATACACTAAGACTTCACTCAATCCTCTCTCGTGCTCATACTTCACTCACTCGATGTCAAGAACTGCTCCTCAATTCCTTAACCAAAGTTACTGATGTCCTAAGGTATCATCCGACACTAGTGAGCCCTATATGTTATTATATAGATAATAGAGGGTGCATGTGGAAGCTAATTTATCTAAATATAAGTAGTGAGCCACCAAAAAAGAAGGAAAAGTGCATGCGAAAAGGAAAATGGTAAACATGCCTAAGGGTTACAACTTTTGAGTTTCGATATGGCTTATAATAGATAATAGGAATTCAGAAAACTCATCTAAATTTAGAAAATATTTACTTATATTTATTATCTAGTTAAGTACAATGACCATTTTCATAGATAAATATATAAAAGATAAACTAAACACTGAGAGTTTGTCAAAAAGTGTTGCCTCGCATCTTCCTCGCTTATACCTGGTACACACAGATGATACCACCTCACAGTCCCATTAGAAAGCTCATATCATGTCGCCGCTACTGCTACCACGATTGCTCCTTTTGTTGTGCCTTTCCTATCGCTACACTCGCTAGTGAAGGCTGAGGGTTAGGGATAGTACCACACAACCAAGCCTTAGATGTAGATGGCCATAAAGCGATGCTTGACCCACTCCACTAAAGGACCCACATTATCTAATATGATTATGTGTAGCCTCCCGTAATGGTTGTATGACAGGTAAGTCTCAATGCGCTCCTACCAAGTGCGAATAATTTGCACTGATGCACCAAAAAGGAAGATAACTTTTGTCAATGGAGGAGAGGACTGTATCCTATCTATAAGGTGGTGTCAACAATAAGAGTGAGTAAAGCTCAGCCAAAAATGTCCTAAATAAACAACTCAACTATCACGATCACCAGTACTACGAGCAGAATACATCTAACATATTGCTCACATGACTACACTTTCCACTAATAGGACCGAAGGTTCCTATACTTGGTTTCACCAGATTTTCCACCTCGTAGGTACAATAATGCAATGAACTATTCTATCCTAAATAACATCCCAATTCGTCACCCTTCAATAATCAATCACAAGTTAATGTATAGGCCTTCGTCACTTTTAGCCTCACCATCCCAAAGTGGACCACTAACCATGCCTACACAAATCAACTTCCTCCTTACTATAGCATTCGGATCCTCAGCCTCTCTCTCCCTCTTCCCTTCCCTACCCACCAATTCATTCTGACCCACCTTTCCCAATCTCATCGAGATTCTCACATTTTATCTGCTCGGGACCTCATAAGACGAGTCGAACCCTTGGTCAGCATTTAACTATATCACCCACACTAGCATAGATCAAACCGTTCTTCATGACACACCCGCAACCCAACAACCTATCCCACATATACTCAAATAACACTTGAGATAGAATAGTAACTAGCTAGGATTATCACTTGCCTTATAGTTGAGCTTGAAGAAGACGGGATGGAGTTTCCACGAAATCATGCTTGAATATCTCTTTCTTGGGTACACGACTCGGGTTGGGCGAAATTGGTGGTGAACATCAAGGGCCTAGCTTGTAGGTCAGGGTGGCCATTAAGGTTGAGCTCCATTGGGCTTGTGGATATGGCATAACGTTGGCTAAGCTCAATCGAGCTCACTGGACACTAGGTGATGCGAATGAGAAAGAGGAAGAGGAGATGAGGGTGAGGGTGAGGACGAGGGCGAGTTAAGTGTGTAAGGGAAAAAAATGGGCAAAATGCATAAGATGTGGGTGGGCGATTTTTATTTGCATGAGGTGAGGGAGAGAGAGAATTGAATGAGGTTTCGGGTCTTAGGAGGAGGAGCAACTAATGCTCCTTCAGGTCTCCTATTATAGTCCATTTCACGGCATGAACAATTCCATTAAAGACCAAGAATGCCTATTCAAATATCTAGCATGCCCATAACCCAATTTACATTCATCAGTGTATTGCACCAATGATTTACAATTAATGAATCCAAATTCACCACAATTCTCAAATTCCTTATTCAGTTGTGTCGTATCATCCCAAGTCCATTAATCACCCCTCCGCTTGCAATTCAATTCGCGAAAAATTCAGGCCATTGCACTTGGTACTCTCATGCCACTCGCTCGCTCGTGCTCAAATGCTGTCATCACTCACTCACTATCGTTGGCCACCAGAAGCTCACTCGACCGCTATTGTATCTGTAATTATTGTTGAAGTTTGCATCTTTTCTCCTAGAATTAGAAAGGTTTGGCTTTGATGGAAAAATTAGGTTTTTAATTGTAAAATTATGGCTCAAGTAGCATAAGTACAGTTGATATGGAAAAATTTTGGCTTGAAGTTGATGCGTTGGGGACCTCTAATTATTTAATAATGAACCCTGATTTTACCAGTGCTTTGGTAGGACCTCCAATTGTTTTTGCTTTTATTTTAGTATATCTTAAGCTTTTTGCTTCGGGTTTATCGACTGTCGACCCCAACTAGTTTGGGATGATGTTGATGTTTGGTAGGAGCACCTAGTTATGTACCCATGCATGCCGTGGGGACCCTTAGTTGCATTGTGTTGTGGAACTCAAATTGTTTAATTGAAACATTGTCCTTTATGTAATTGAAACACTTTAGTCGATGCCACACAACTTGATTGAGCCACTATTATTGCAATATGGTTATGGCCTTTGCACTAACGAATGTACTAGAATGACTATTTTGCATGGAAGTATCTTAAGACTTGTGAATTTATAAAAGGGTATTTCAATATTTTGCTAATGTAGTTATGTTGTTTTACCCTAAGAGAAGTTTAGAGGTACTTATCTCTGAAGATGGCCCAACCCAAGAGTCAATGGCCGTGCCAAAGAAGATGACTCTAAAGAAGAAGAAAACAAATGTAGCTCCAAAATAGCTATCAAGAAGGAAGCCAGCAAGAATTCTACTTTAACCAATCCCTGAAAAGCCAATTGAATAATTATAAACCTGCACATGTTAGAAAAAATGCTATGAATCAAGTGAAAAAATCTTCAAAAGGAAAAGGAACTGGGGGTTGTGAATATTGACTGATTGGGAGGAAAGGAGAATTTTTATTTTTTTTTGCGAAGCACATTTTCCCATATGTTTTTGTTTTGATGGGAATAACGTAGTTGGTGTTATATTTTGACTTCCAAATTAGTAATAAGATTATTTTAAGAAGGGGCTATAAAAAGAATTTGTTATATTTTATTTTAGGGTTTTTTAGAAGGAACTATAAAAAAAATCTGTTACATATATATTGTAAAGATTACTTTCTTTTTTGCAAAGAAACCCTTTGTTTTTCACTTCTTCTTGTTAGATCTCTTGATCTTTGATTGTACTCTCGTACTCATTATTGAAGATAGTGAAACCCCACTATCTCCCTATGGTTTTTTCTATTTTTGGGTTTTTCACGTATATCGTGTCTCATTCGTTTTATTTTACTTTCACCATTTGTTATGCGTATCTCTTGGCGTTTTTCACAAGAAACTGGTATCAATGCGAAGGAATTTTGATCTTTTGTTCAAGATAGCATCTATCAAGTTTGAAGTGGCATCCTTCGATGGTCGAAATAATTTCGAACTATGGAGGATCAAGATGAAGGCTTTGTTACATCGGAAAGGTCAATAAGAGCCTTGGATGGGAATTATCCCGATGATATAATTGCAGTAGAGATCGAGGAGATGGATGAGAAGGCGCACAGCACTATCCAATTGTCATTGTCTGATAAGGTGCTTCATGAAATTGCCAATGAAGAAACAGCTTCGGAATTGTAGAAAAAAATTAGAGTCTCTACCTGAAGAAATCTCTTACGACGAGATTATTCTTGAAGTAACGTCTTCATATGCTAAAGATGCAAGAAGGTACTCCTATTCAAGAACATCTAGATGAATTTAACAAAATTGTTATAGATATGAAAAATTTAGATTTAAAGTTAAATGATGAAGACCAAGCTCTAATTGTGTTATATTCGCTATCGAGCTTGTATGAGAATTTTGTGAATTCTATATTGTATGGAAGAGAATCTATAATTCTTGAGGATGTGAGGGCCTCGCTGAATTCTGCGGAGATGCGTACAAAGTTGAATGTAAGTAGTGGTGCAGATAAAGCTGATGGCTTAGTTGTTAGGGGAAGGTCGAATCATCAAGATAGACCCAGTAATAGTAAAGGGCATTCAAAGTCTAGGTCAGGCCAAGATAAGAGAAAAATTAAGTGTTACTATTGTCACAAGTTTGGACACTATAAAAACGAGTGTTCTTTGCTTAAGGCTAATGGGAAAAGGTCAATGGAGAGTTCTAATTCGGCTAGTCTGGTGAAGTACAATGAGTCTGTTAATGTAGACAATGTTCTTTCTATTTTGTCTTCGGATTGTCATGTAGAGAATGAATGGATTTTGGAATCAACATGTTTATACCATATGTGCCCAAATAGAGATTAGTTCCACACATATGAGAAAGTCACTGGTGGTTTGATTTTCACGGGCAATAATGCAGTTTGCATGATTGCGGGTATTAATACGGTGTGAATTAAATGTCATGACAAAATAAAAAGAATTTTGATAGATGTTAGACATATCCTAGATTAGAAGAAAAACCTTATTTCATTGAGCAGTTTGGATTCCAGTGGTTGTATATACATTGGTGGAGGTGGAGTTTTGAAAATTTTGAAAAGCTCCTTGATTGTGATGAGAGGTAACAAGAAAAAGGGAAAATACCACAAAAAACCCTGAACTTTACCCTCTGTGACAAATTTACCCTGAACTTTTTTTTGCGACACCAAAAACCCTGAACTTTACCCTTTGTGACAAATTTACCCTGAACTTTTTTTTGTGACACCAAAAACCCTGAACTTTACCCTTTGTAACAAATTTACCCTAAACTTTTTTTGTGACACCAAAAACCCTTAACTTTACCTATTGTGACAGATTTACCCTGAACTTTTAAATTTGTGATAAATTTACCCTGAACTTTACCATTTGTGATGGATTTACCTTGAACTTTTAAATTTTTATTTAAATAATTTTAAAAATAAGCTGAAAATTTTAAAAAATGGCTAAAATTTTTTTAAAAAAAATTTGCTTTTTCGGCTTCAAGGCCGGTGACCTCTGCCGGAATAGGGCTGACAGGGGTCGCCGGCCTTGAAGCCGGAGATATATATATTTTAATTTTTAGCTCTTTTTTCATTTTTATCTTATTTTTAAAATTATTTTAAATAATAAAAATTGGGAAAATACCACCAAAAACCCTAAACTTTACCCTTTGTGACAAATGTACCATAAAATGTTTTTATGACAACAAAAACTCTAAACTATTATTTAGTTTATGGTTTTTGGTGGTATTTTCTTAATTTTTTATTTATTTAAAATAATTTTAAAATAAAATAAAAATGAACAAGGGACTAAAAATTAAAATTTATATATCTCCAGCTTCAAGGCATTTTCAAAAAAAATTTAGCCCTTTTTTAAAATTTTCAGCTTATTTTTAAAATTATTTAAATAAAAATTTAAAAGTTCAGGGTAAATTCGTCACAAATGATAAAGTTTAGGGTAAATTTATCACAAATTTAAACGTTTAGGGTAAATCTGTCACAATAGGCAAAGTTAAGGGTTTTTGGTATCACAAAAAAAGTTCAGGGTAAATTTGTCACAAAGGGTAAAGTTCAGGGTAAATTTGTCACAAAGGGTAAAGTTCAGGGTAAATTTGTCACAAAGAGTAAAGTTCAGGATTTTTGGTGGTATTTTCCCCAAGAAAAATGGTCTTTACGCTCAGCGAGGAAGTACCGTTGTGGGTTCTTTAAATATATCATCATCTTCAGATTGATAAAGTAAGATTATGGCGTATACGATTAGGCCATATGAGCGAAAGAGGAATGAATATATTAAGTAAATGTGGTTTACTCTATGGGGAGCATACAGTCCCACTTGACTTTTGTGAGCATTGTGTGTTCAGGAAGCAGCGCAGAGTTCGTTTTAGTACTGGGGTACACTCGACGAAGGGCACAGTTGACTATATTTACTTCAATTTGTGGGGACCTACACAAGCTACATCTAAAGATGGTGCTATTTATCTTCTGAAATTTATTGATGACTTTTCTAAAAAAGCTTGGGTTTATTTCTTAAAGTGTAAAAGTGATGTTTTTGATACATTCAAGAAGTGGAAGATGCTGATTGAAAATCAAACCAGCAAGAAGACAAAGCGTCTCATAACAGACAATGGTCCTGAGTTTTGTGGAGGTGATTTTAAAAAGTACTGTGAAGATTCAGGGATTGTTCAACATCAAATAGTCAAGTATACATCTCAACAGAATTGGGTGGCAGAGCGCATGAACCGAACACTTTTAGAGAGAGCTATATCTAACCTTTCTAATGTTGGATTTGAAAAAGATTTCTAGGCTGAAGCTATGAACACGGCATGTTATTTGGTAAATCGTTCTCCTTCAACCACAATTGAATGTAAGACTCCAAATGAGGTATGGTCTGGTAAACCTTCTGATTATTCTGTTTTAAAAGTATTTGGATGCCCTGCTTATTATCATGTAAAAAATGGTAAGCTTGAACCTAGAGCCAAAAAATGCATTTTTGTTGGTTATGCATATGGTGTTAAGGGATATAGATTGTGATGTTCTGACCCTCAATCGTCGAAGTATATAATCAGTAGGGATGTTATTTTTTATGAAAATTCTATGCTTGATTAGAGAAAAGTTGTTAAATCTACAGATATTCAGGAAGAGAATGCAACGAAAGAGGTGGAGTTTAGTGCAAAGCATCCATGGAGAACCTGTAGAAATGTTCTTAGTCAGTTAGAAAGTGACAGTGAACAACAAGATTCAGATTTGATTAAAGATGAAATAGAAGAAGTTGAACAACCTCAGGCTTTGGCTGCAGGGAGAGCTAAAAGGCAAATTAAGTCTCCCCAAAAGTATGATTTCGTTGATTTAGTAGCATATGCTCTTACAGTTGATGAAGAGTTTGGTATTAAAGAACCTTCTACATTTCGTGAAGCTATTATTTATTCTAAATATGAGAAGTGGCTTGTTGCGATAAATGAGCAAAAGAGCCAAACTTGGGATCTTGTGAAATTGCTTGAGAGCAAAAGAGCTATTAGATGCACGTGGATTTTTAAAAAGAAAAGAAGGAATTCCATGGGTTGAAGATGAAAGATTCAAAGCACGTTTGGTAGCAAAAGGTTTTAGTCAGAAGGAGAGGATAGATTTTAATAAAGTGTTCTCTCTAGTTGTGAAACATTGTTCCATTCGTGTGTTGCTCGTGTTAGTAGTCCTTTATGATCTAGAACTTGAGTAACTTGATGTCAAGACCATTTTTTTGCATGGTGAGCTTGATGAGACGATTTATATGTCTCAACCCGAGAGATTCTTCATTGAGGATAAAGAAAATCACTTTTACAGGTTGAAACGTTTGGTTACAGAACTTGGAGTGAAGTATGAGGGAGCCTTCATTGTCTTTTGCGATAACCAAAGTGCAATCTAATTGACCGAGAATGCAATGTGTCATGAGAGAACAAAACATATCGACATTCGTTATCACTTTGTGCATGATGAGATTGCTAAGGGTACAATTACAATGAAAAAAGTGCGTACGGCAGATAATCCGGCAAATATGTTGACCAAACCAGTTCTTTTGACCAAGTTCAAGCATTATTTGGACTTGGTTGGTGTTTTCACCATTTGAGTTACTTATGCGAAGTCGGTGGCATTTCATCCTTGTTTTCTATATCGAGTACACTCACAAAGGCCTAGGGATGCGTGTTATCGGTTCTGCCGTTTGGCAGATAGCTTTGTGTAGTCACTCTTGGTAGTGAGGGAGAAAGGTTTTGTGACGTTTGGTAAAACGTTCTTTTGGAAATTTGACGTCAAGGTGGAGGTTTGTTATATTTTGACTTCCAAATTAGTAATAAGGTTATTTTAAGAATGGGCTATAAAAGGAATCTGTTATATTTTTTTTTAGGGTTTTTAAAAAAAAAAGGCTATAAAAGGAATATGTTGCATATATATTGTAAAGATTAATTTCCCTTTTGCTAAAGAAACCCTTTGTTTTTCACTTCTTCTTGTTAGATCTTTTGATCTTTGATTGTACTCTCGTACTCGTTATTAAAGATAGTGAAACCCTCTCTCTCCTTGTGATTTTTCTTGTTTTCAGGTTTTCCACGTATATCGCATCTCATGCATTTTATTTTACTTTCATCGTTTGTTATTTCGTGCTTAAATTTGCGTATCGGTTGGCATTTTCCACAACAGTTGGTTATTCAATTTATTTAAAAACTAAGTTCGACGTCAACGGAGCAATATTTTTTTTTATGCTTTTGCTAGTTACGTATTTTGATTTTGGATGTACTTGTTGTGTTGGTGGCTAGTTATGGTGGCCTTGGTTAGTTAGCTGCAGCAATTATGTTGATATTGGTGTTGATGGCTAATTGCTTGGTGGTTGTGCTGGTGTTGGTGGTTAATTAATAATTGCTAGATATGACTAGTTATGTTGGCAGTTTGTGGTCAGTGTCACTAGTACCAAAATTGCTTCGCAAATTGCTAGTTCTTCTTGTTATTGCACCACAACTTGCTGATTTTAATGCTAGTACCACGGGCAAGTTGCCTATACTAGTAAGTTGCTAGTTCATCTTGTCATTGCACCAGTACTAGCTAATTTTGGAAATCGGCACCAACAAATTGAACAAGTCTCCCGTGCATGTTATGATTACACCAGGTGGGTGGTTGTGGTTACTTTTTGTGGTAGGTTTGTTTTAGCGCTAGTTATAGTGGTTGGTTGTGGTGTTAATTGGTTTTAGTGCTGTTTGTGGTGCTGCATAAGATAGCTAGTTGATTGCAATCGAGCTAGTGCAGAAGAACTGAAGTGATTACTTTCTAGAAAATTTGATACTTAAGTGGTTGCTTTTTGAATCACTTGGAACCTAAGTGATCACATTTGAAAAGGCCTAGCACTAAAGTGATTGGTTTCAAAGATAAGTAGCACTTAATTGCTCACTTTTTAACCATGACTGGCCCTTAAGTAATCACTATTTACAAATTATAGCACTGAAATAATCACCCACGACCCAGCATTTACAGCAAACCTGAAACCCACTTTGTATCAAACTTGCAACCACATTTGCAGACTAGCAAACATCTGAAGTATCAACTATTGTAGCAAACTAGCAACCTCTTTGCAGAAGAAAAACATGTCGAGCATCAAACTTTGTAGCAAACCTAACATCTCAAGCAAAAACTAATAAAACACCGTCAATCTATGGATTGACGGTATATAAGTAGAACTTATAAGTGCTCACAACCATTGAATTACAATGTTCCATTTTTGACAAAACACTACATCAAACCACTCCTTCCATATAAAAATCACCCGACACAACTATTAGTTGTACATTATCTAATATAAAGTACATATTCAACTGATCTTCTCCTATGGTAGATTGAGAAACTTTCTCTCATAGGCCACACAACAAAACAACAATCAGAGGTTTGATGTTGCGTGAATACAAAGTACATAAATACCACATGCGAACATGGACACGCAAATACAGCGTACGAACATGGATATACAAACACAGCACGCGAGTGCAAACATGCGAATGCAACATACAAATACGGACATACAGACGCGATAAGCGTACGTAGACATGCGTATGTAGGTACACGAATATAGACAAGCATATACGAAGAAGTACGAATACGATTATACGGATATGAAGGCTATACGACATATAGGTTTGAAGACGTACGAATATGGTATGCTGGTTTGAAAATATACGAACATGACATGTGGATACGAAGACACACGAATACGATATGTGAACGTGACATACGTATGTAGACATGCGAATGCGACATGCGTACATGAACATGTGTATGTGAACCACGTATACATGGACATACGTACATGACATGTGAACGTGGACATACGGACGTGACATATGAATAAATCAGCAAAAATAGGATTGTCTAGTCAAAATGGCCCATTTCCTAATTTTGGGGATTTTTTCTTGGCTAGTTAAGATTGCCTATGAAGGGCAAAATCATCATTTTGAAAAATCAGAAAGGAAAGTCATCAAAAATAGGATTGGCCAGTCAAAATGGTCTATTTCCTAGTTTTTCAGCATTTTTTCTGATTTTTTTGGAATTTTCCAAGACAATTGGCCTATGAGGGCCAAAATTATCGTTTTGAAAAAATCAGGAAGAGAAGTCATCAAAAATAGGATTGGCTAGTCGAAATGGCTCGTTTTCTAGTTTTTGTCATTTTTTCTAATTTTTTTGAGATTTTTCAAGATAATTTACCTATGAGTGGTAAAATCATCATTTTGAAAAGATTAGGAGGGAAGATCCTTAAAATAGGATTGGCCAGTCGAAATGGCCCGTTTCCTAGTCTTTGAGATTTTTCTTTTGAATTTTTTAAATGAAGACGCGTAAATCAATGACAATACGAATACGCATGCGGTATGGCAAAGTACGCATGAGATATACTATATGAAATGCACATGAATGACATTTTTTGGTATTTTTGAATTAAAATAAGACTAACAATGTAACATATTCTGAATATAAATGCAATACCAGAAGATGCGATATAAACAGCAGTATATGATGATAAGCAGAAAAATTTCTTAAAGTCGAAAGAGGGAGTGAGGTAACGACTTCTATGCAATATTACGACCTCTAGTGGGTGGCTCGGCCTACTCATTCTAGGGTTTAACGGTGTAGAAATTAAACTAAAATTAAGCTGCAGAAAGTAAAGGCAATAAATGAAGAACCTCCAACGGATGACTCAACCTACCCATTCTGGAGTTTGATGATGCAGAAATTAAATTGCAGAAAGTAAAAGCAGTAAATGAAAAACCTCCAACGGGTGGCTCGATTTTGGCTCGGCCTATCCATTTTGGGGTTTAGTGGTGAAGAAATTAAACTGCAGAAAGTAAAGGTAGTAAATAAAAAACCTCCTACGGGTGGCTCGGCCTTCCCATTCTAGGGTTTGATAGTGCAGTAATTATGTCACACCCTGAACCTTACGGATGCACGACATCCCACGATTCCGATCACGTCCATTTGGTCAATGCCAACGACAACCCAGGAACCGTCACAACCAAATGGTGTTCAATGAACTCAAACTTCGCGAAAGCCAACACAACTCAGACATGTATAGAGAATGGGGTAGAGAAAAGAAAATATACAAATACATAAAACCAACTCCATGACAACATAACCACGAGTATAGCGTTAGGATACAATACAGTAAAAAAGAAACTACCATAACTATCATGCGCTCAAAAGGAAACACTACCCTAAAGGTCTACTCCTCGTCGGTGTCGCTCTAGTCTGACTGCTAAGGGAGCTCTTTAAGGTCTGACTTGATCTCAGGGGATGAAGGTTTAGTATCCATTGGATCCCCTTCATCCTGGCCGTATATCGCCATCTGTCCTTCTCCTTCTGGTAACAGCTGGTTTGGGTCGGGGTTCACTACCTCATCCCCAAAAGCCATTGGTACTTGCCCAACTCACCGAATAGTACCTCAAAACCCTATATCAAGCCTCCAAACACTAATTCAGCCCTAAACTTCTATGCCTCGTGGCAGTGAGGTATCAAAAACAGGCCCCCCTCATCGACCTATACAGTACTAGAAGTCCTCTCATAGGCTCTACCATCTGACAATGGAAACACCGTCGTCATGAACTCTACCTTTACTGGAATTCCATGGTGAACAGAAGGGATATTTATTCTCGCGGTCGAGGGTATGAAAAATAAAATGATTTAACAACAATAGTGAGTCAAAAGTCATTAAGCTCACCACTAAGCCTAGCGTAGGATGAGATACGCTTCCTGATCGATCCTAACATGCCAGTCTAGGTTCTCAATCTCATTTAGTTAACTAGTGTGATACAGAGTCGTAATAATTTCACAGTCCAGCGGATATATAGTAGTCAATCGCACAAACACATTAAATAGTAGTTTCAAACCACAGACCTCAATTTCATGCATACAATCATAAATTCTTTAACCATTCCTAAATGATCATTTCACAATCAAGGATGCAATTCGACCCGCGTTAAACGCATCAGTTCGACCTGCGTATCATATGCCTTAGGTCCATGCCTCAACCTGCATGTAGGTCGCCCTAGGTTGGCATGCTTATCACTCCAGTTACCATGCGTCAAACGCATCAGGGCGCACTGTGCCTCGATTCGTGTGTGGGATGCCTTAGGTCGGCATCCTTATCTCTCCAATTTTCCCGTGTAAATACGCCTCAAGGCCGTCCTCCACCCCATGTCATATATGCACCTCAGGGTAATATACAAATGCTCAATTCCATCGTTACACATGCCATACGATTATGTCCATCATGCATGACAATAATTCCAAAGTGATCACACGAGGCATGTTAATTCATTTACAGATCAATTCATAGAATTCCGAGTATTCGATAGGGCATACCAATAAGCAACTCATGTAACGCATTTTCAGACCTCAACTCTTTTTCGAGCATGAACATGAACCTCTAAATATCATTCAAGCATGCCATAATTCATCTGCATAAGCAAACATGTTAATTACGGCCTAGGACCGTACTGACGGGCCTTCAAACCACATGAATGGACACAGATACACATAAAACACCTCATGAACAGAAACATAATGATGATGAATAGTATAGAACACTCGTGATCAGCATCTCTTAGACCTCAAACAGTAAGCTTATGTAGTGCGCCAAGTCTAGATATGAGTTTTCAAGCTTAAAACTCCCTTTTCCTTTACTAAACACCAAAATAACCCTCACATCACTCGAGACCAACCCCCGATAACCTATGGACAGTGTAAAACTGACATGAAAAGTAACTCTCGAGACCCTAAATCAGTCTGTCAAACAACCAACTCAATCTAAGTTACGAATCTCGTTAAACTCTAACCATTCCTAACCAACTGAGTACCTTAGATCCTAACATACACGTACGACATTCCTAAGCTAGGTTTAGAGGTTGCACTTACTTTAATGATGCTTGAAGGCCATAGAAATGGATTGCGCAATGGCTAGACAATAGTGATGTTACAGTCTGAAAATTCGACCTAATTATCGGGATTTCTGAATGAATGGATATGCTTCATTAGTACACTCTAATTGATACTCACTCAGGATTAGCTACCCTAGGACGACTAACCGAAGGGTAAAGGCTACATGGGAAATTTTCCCAAATAGCCGCCCATTGGTATTTAATGGATTTGGCCACAAAATGAACTTCGGTATTGGACAATCGAGTTTTTGAGATGGTCACAATAGAGAAATGGGTTCAATTGCAGAAAACGTTGCCGGAAGGGCAGACAGCCGGTGTACGTCGCGAAGTAAGACGTAAATAAAAAATTACCGAAATGCCCCCAGTAGATGCTCAGTCTTTATAATTAGACTAAATAAAATCAATTTAGAATGAACACGATAGAACGAAACCAATTCCAGTCTGAAATTCGTTCGCGCTTAGGACCCAATCGATGCATTTGGCACACATTTCGAGGAGAAGTCATATCAGTTGTCACATCCATCAATCGATGTCAAATCAACCCATCAATCACACATAATTTTCAAGGCGAATCAATCCATCAATCAAAGTACACATCAACTACACATATCATATCATAAAACCCATTACCTAACCCCACTTACATTTTATTTGAATTTTTGGGCATTATAATCTTCCCTCTCTCTCTCTCTCTCTCTCTCTCTCTCTCTCTCTCTCTCTCTCTCTCTCTCTCCATCCATTTCATTCGGCCGACTCCTCCTTCTCATTCCTCTTCTTCACGTTTTCTTCTTCTTCTTCGGCTTAAGTCGTACGCCCGAGGAACTCCACCTGTTTTGCCGTTCGTGCGTCGCCGTCTCGTTGCCGCCACCACCCCACTTCCTCTCCCTATCTTCGTAATTCTTCTTGGCCCCTTACTCCCTCTCTTTCATAGCCTAGAAACCCTTTGAGACAAGGCAAAACCGTGACCCTGCATCGTTTGATTTTCCTAGTTGACCCTCAACTTCAAACAGCTGCCAACGAAAACTCAATTATTGGATCGTCCTGAATTTTGGATATGTCATAGCCCCATCCGAGGTGAGTTCACAAAACGTGATTTTGCTCCAATCCGATATGATTTGGGCCTTCATCCGCACGTTTTCGTTTCGGTCGACGAAACTATTTTTTTGGAACAGTTTCGTGGCTTGCCTTCTACGACCCTAATCTGACCCCTTGAGCCTAAAGGACTTATAACCATGTCTTGTCCTTGTCCTCCAGCTTGCTACGGCCCCGGCTTGACTCTTATTCAGCTCCCGAAGTTGCCGTGCTCATCCCTTGAGCCGTAAGTCCCATTCGGCCGTCCACCATCCCCACCGTCGTTTCTGCCGCTCTAGCCCCTATTTTGGTAAGCAAGTCCACTAATTGTAGCTTAGGAATATAGTATATATAGCTAGTTTGCTTGTTAGATGACTTGGTACGTGTGGAATGTGAGTAATTTGGTAAGGCGGGCCGAACGTGGGCTTCGTGACCTTAGATTGAGCTTGAAAGTGTTGCACGTGCGATGTGGTCATAGGCTTAGGCACAAATTAGAGGGCCTAAAGGTGTTAGATGGGCTTATGGTCCATTTCGGGCTAAAATAAACACATTGGGCTTAACAGGCTTAAGTCTCTCGGGTGGGCTTGGCTTTGGACGAAAATTTTGGGTCTAATGGGCTGGAAATAATAGTTTGGGGCGTGTAAATGATGGGCCATGGGTAGTAATTGGGCTCGGGGTTCAAATTGGGCCTAATTGGATAAATTTGGGCTTAATGAGCTTGAGTTATTCATAGGTCTAGGGCTTTAGGCATGAATAGTAATATCTAATGGGCCATTACAATACATGTTACTAATAATAAATCATGTGCTTAAGGAGAGGTGATGGGCCAAGACTTCAATTGGGCTTGAAAAGGGGCTAATGAGCATTAATTAGATTCAAGACTCAACTTGTTCGAATTGGGACAAATGGGTTTAATTTGGGGAACCTAAATAGGATCAAGCAAACGAGAATGAACTCTCAGAATGAATTCTTATGGGTCTTAGCTGTAAAAGTGGACCATGAGTCAAGATCTAGGCCTAGATATACGAATCATTCATTGGGACTGGGTACTGGTCTGAGATCCTTATTGATGGAATTCGTACAGGAAAGGTGCATATATATATTTGACTCAAGGGTACTTACTGTATATGAAGTGTCATGATTCGATATTGAATTGTCATGCTATGCTCGATTATACTCATTGACTATCTGTCTGAGATCATTGGGGTTTGTACACTGTGATGAATGACATGCTTGGTACCAACTGATTATGAGCATGGTGTATACTGTTGCGTGGAGCGACAAGGAGAGGTCGGCCCTGTGCTTTCGCAGGTTCGTGTTTTGGAAGACACGTCATCTGGTCGCGATGGAATTTCCTGGGCCGTCACATATTATGAACCAGGTGAACGCGAGAGAATTTAAGGTATGAATGGGATGTCGCGAGCCCGTGGGGTTCTGGGCGTGACAAGTGATGAAAAGGAGCATTGGCGAAGAAGCACAGCGGTTCTCAACGGAAATTGGTGGCTCACGAAGGAGGCGATGGTCCCTCAGCTGAGCATGGGTGATTGGGGTGGTCCAAAGTATCTTCTATACCTAGGAAAGACTGAGAACAAGGTGAATGAGGGGTACAGAGGTGCCGGAGCATCGGCGGATGGCGAACGGTAGCAGTCGAGCTTAACTCCCCATGACCAGCCTCGTTTCAGCACTAATCTACGAAAATTTAGAAAATTTCTAGCCAACCTACATTGAAACCCAAGGTCTTACGGTCGCATAGAGAAAATGGAGATCGATTTGGACTCCGGATGAGCTCGAACTAGCAATTTCAAGTTGGATACGCGTTAAAATCTGAGAAGACGGGCTCTCTCGGGCATGGAGTGTCTTGGCCGAAAATAGAGAGGGAGATCCTTGAGGGAGAGAGTGAGACGAAGAGCTATCTAACTGAATGAAGGGAGGAAATGAAGAGACAAAAAGGGAGTTTATGAGTCATTATGGGAAGAAGGTAAAATGTCATGGGAATTAGTATTAGATGAGCGAGTTTATGAGTTATTATGAGTGGGTTGACCTTTTATTAACCCTTAGAATGACTCTTGATTTGCCCGACAACTTAACTGATGGATAGATTGTTTTAACACTTGATCGACGTGATAAGAATAATGGACCAATCGACAAGACACTTTCTTGGATAGCGTGCCAAATGCATTGATTAGGTGCAAGCGCGAACGAACTTAAGCTAACCATTATTCTAAATTAACGAGCACTCGAAACTACAACTACCATTACCCACGGTCTCAGGAGTCTATAGCAAACTAAGGGCAAATTGGTCAATTTTGACTTAAGATCTCACTGCTTGACACTTCCAATCAGTCTGGTGAATCTATTGTGCTAACTAGGACTACATCTAAAACTCATCCGTAACATTCGTGAGAATTCGATTTTCCAAGATCCAAATTCATTTCGTGGCCTAATCCATTAAACATCGACTCTAGCAAATGCTCGAACCAACGGATAGTTATTTAGGAGATACGTGTATCGACTGATCAGGTCTACATGCATTAATGTCTCAATTATCATTTCCCCTTTGATTAGTCATTTCGGAATAACTGATTCCGAGTGATATTCGACTAGAATGCATTAATGAAATACATCTATTCTTTATTATAGAATCCCAATAATGGGTCAAATTTCCAGAATGTCACAATTTTTCCCTTCTTATAGAAATTTTGTCCTCAAAATTTACAACACATCCATATGTCCAACTGCTGAAACAAAAGGGACATTGCACTTCATCTCCTCTTCGCTTTCCCATGTGGCTCATTCTACTCCATGGTGTTCCCAAACAATCTTAACCAGCTGATCTGTCTTGTTCCTCAGTACCATTCCCTTCTGTCCTTTATTCTGGCCAGTCTTTCCTCATATGAGACTTGCCATCCATTTCAAAGACTTCATGGTCGAGTATATAAAGAAGCTCACATTTCCTTAACCAAGGACATAAGAACAACGTTACTAATTTCGGACTTAACTTCCACTTACAAATCAAGATAAGCTTCGTATCGATGATACTTCAAGTAAAATATCCTTTCATATTTGAGGTTCCAAGAGCCTGTGCCACCTATCCATCTAACCCTCTTGGCAATTTCGAGCAGTCCTTAATATTTCTCAAATCACTTAATTGCACCAAATAACTATTAGACTAACTCTGGGTCCACTATACTTCTTTCACCAACCCTATCCTAGCATAAGAGAATTTTCTTTTCTCGCTCTGCCCTCTAGTGACTTACTACCATTCTAATCCTTTATTGGTACCTACTATCATGCGTACTTCACTAGGTGAAACTGCTCTTCTTGTCCTCCTTTAAGGTTTATTAAACTCACCTCTATATATCTTCCTTCGATTCCTTTCACATCCCTTCTCACTTTCCACTGTGTTACTCTGGTATCCACTCTTTGGGAGTCTTCATATCCCGCAATCGTAACCTTTAGCATAGATCATTAACAGTCTAATACGCATGGATTCGTCAGGTGACAACTCCAGTTTACACCCTCATAATAACTCCAAGGATGCTCCAAACTCAATCCCCACGATCGTTAATCAATATGGCATCACTTGGGAGCAAAATATCTATCTCATTTCTTTAGATAGTCCACTTCTTATCACCAAGAACTTGTCCAATTCACTTTGCTGCTCCCAGTCTTTGGTATCACTCCTTAAATTACCTCCTGTCAAGCTTATACCGCAACCTGACTGCTAGAACTAAGAACGAGCTCACGCATATACATTCTCGCATCTTCTCTCGATGCCATAAACTAGCGTAGTGCATGGATATCCTTAATTTTCCCTACTTGGTTTGTACACCATTTACCTTCTAAAACCTTTAGCTCGAGTTTAAGCCCAAACGTCTAGTTACTTTAAGTGACCGATATAACCAATGTTAGAAACTTAAAATCAAAAAGAGCACTCCTCCTTAATCGTTATTTGCATTGAGATCATAATCATCCTATTAAGTCGAGCCTTCGTCCAAAGTCAACATTTGAATCATTAATCTCAAGTTTAACCTGTGCCCAAAATCCTGCAACCATTGTTCACCTTCTTGCAAACCATGTATGTCACGCTCCTTCGCACCATCAGTTCTCCTCTTCCTTAGTTAAACGCCCAAGTACTAAATGCGACCATCATCTTAAGGCTTAAACACTTAACTTCAGACTACGATGATACGTTCCTTGTCGTCAATCACACGAAACCGAAACCATTCCTCCCAACTGGCCCATAATCCATTGTCACTGTCCATCTCCTTTTAAGCCTCGCCTAGTCCTCCGGAAACTCTTGGTAATAACCCAATCCATACCATTACGGTCTGGCACCCTTCAAGCCTATGGTCTTTAGATATTAAATTCTCGCAAATCCATCTTCATCATCCATTCCTTAAGGATAACCATTAGAACTCACAAATTAAGCCTATTAACATGCCATCCCCATTATTCTTTACCTACTACTTACTTTTACGCCAATCTTTATCGATTTGAGCTTTCCCAAATTCACCAAAGGCCATTACGTCTTATGGATCACTTACTGATACTCAAGCTGGGCACTCCACTTCTAGTCATCATTTAAATCAAGAATATCCTTGAAGTATACAACCGGCTTTTTGTCCCAAAATTCTTTGTTTTGCTTGCCTTAAGGGTTTCTTTGTATCCATGAAAACTGTTATACAAACTTATAAGTTAAACCATTGACGTGTCACATCATTTTAGACTTAGGATCCACAACCATCAAATGTCGTGGTCTCACCTGAACAGGCTGCCCCTTGAGCTCTCACAATTTGAATCCAAACATTTGTTTCCCAAGTTTAACATCCAACTAAACCTGTTATTTGCTATGCTACCTCCTCAAGTACAATCGTATACTTCCACCAACCCTTCATCTGTACTTAAACCATAAAGCCTTGAGCACAACCATCAGTTTGAATCCACACTTGAGATCCCTTGATTCCCATCGACTTACTCGCAGATCTCGATCATGCCTTCGCTCTGGCTATCAATGAGTTTCAGTAGCTGAAACCATTAAATATACTTCTGAGCTCAGTTCATATGATCCACAATTACTTATCATTTTATTACCATATCATCTTCACTAGTCCAGTCCATCAATGGGTTCTCTTTCCATTTAATTGCTTATAACCACCAAAGAATTTTGACTACCTTATCGCAATAACCATGCTATCCTCCAACGACACACAGAACATAAGAATTAGCTCTTACAATTATCATCCTCATTGTGGCGGTGCCTGTCTCACCATCTATCTCTATGAACCCTTAAATCTTGAGAACCTCACCAACAATACTCAACACATAATCTCATTTACTTTACGTTAGGTTCGTCCTTGTATTTCCTTCTCCAGTTTCTACACACCACACTAGATGCATACGACAACTTCCTCAGATCCTTTAAAGTAGGAGGAGCGAACCTATAATTATCCATCAAGGGTCTCTTCCCAGAGCTTCTGTTGTCCCCTATTAGTACAAACTGTGATCCAGACGTGGTAGTCCCTTTTCAATCATGTCTTGCTCAGTCATCTATGTCCTTTTCATTCATCTCGTTGTAATCTCTTAGATTTAGGGTCATCAGCGAACCTTTGTGTTCCAACTCCTATCCTCCTTGAAACCTTCTTACCTTATCAAAAGGATTCTCTATCATCCCCTATACAAACCTTGATAAATTCGAGAGCTCACCTTGTACTGATTTACCACCATCTGACTTACTCTAGAGTTGGTACATAACCAGTGAGACTTTCTCCTCTCTCGAACATTCTAGCCAAGCAGACGTTTCCTCTTGTTCCTTCACTCAGTGTGAGACTGCTCCAAGTCCACTAGTGTTGTCAAACTTTAACGATCTTAACCTTAAGACCCGTTCAACTCACCGATGCATTGGGCGAACTCTATTCCCACTTCCGTAGCTCTCATTTATCCCTTTCGCAACCACAACATCAACTTCAGCAGCCTGGGCCACATCGGCAACTATTTATTAAGCTTGTTTGCCCATCGGATTTTCAATCTCTTCCAACGCCCTCAAGACCCCATTCATCCCTAAGTCTTCAATTATAGAGACTTGCAATTTAAGTACTTCACTAAACCTTCTTCCCCAATTACTCATACTCCCCGATCCTATTCACTTAAACTTACCACAGTCCCATCAAGGGACTAAAGACCTAGTCTATCTTCTCAAGCTTTCGTTCGCTATCTCGCCTACCAAAATGTGATGTTATGTAATTTTTGTTGTCAATTCTCCTTATATTCTTTGAGAAACAACAGGCCATGAGCTATTCCTCCACATCTATTTTCTAGATCTCTTCCTTTGAATATCCAGGCATTTTTGGCAAGGTCCTGATTTGATTTCCAGAACCAGTAGTTGAAGCTCGTTCAAAAGGTCCTGAAATTTTTGGCAAGAAGCCATCAACCGATCGTATGAGTCAGCATTTACAATTTGTCCAGATAACATTAACAAGATAGACTTAAAAGTTGGAAGGAAGTCAACTTGATGCGTAAAAAGCAAAACAGTCTTCTGGGATAAAGCTTCCATAACATACTCATTAAATAAGCTAGTCGCTATATGAGCATCCACAGCACTGAAGGGATCACCCAATAGATACACATCCGCATCCTGATATAGAGCGTGTGTGAGTTGTATCCTTTGCTTTTGTCCGCCGCTCAAATTGACACCCTTCTCGATTCTCACGATGGATCCTTAATGGCCGTGTATGTTCCCAAATCCATCTCTTTTTACCCGTGATCATGGTTCCAGCTCCTTTTTCTTTTTGCTGGCCATGTCTTCTCCCTTTCTTTCTTTTCTTTCCATGATGGTGCATTGGCCATTGGTTTTATATTCCCCATCTCAATTATAGTCATGAAGGAATCGTGCAACTCAGGACCTCCTGTGGTGCCACGACAGTCTTCAAATACAACGCGAATTCACCATTTGCGATGGAAGGCACTATCGGCCAGGTACCTCAACTAAACAACGAATCTCGTGACTACTTATAGGATAAAACAGGATGGAAGAAGGATTTGCGCACATCATGCCCGTTATTTTCGAATGGAATTTGGCGGTTCTCTAGGACTAAACTAACAAAACACTAAGGCACATCCACCTGAGGATTACAAAGTGACCGTCGGAGATTCGAGTAACAACCGTCACACACAGCCATTAGGGAAGCATATGCAGTCGATTCTTCACCAATCTTTGTTCCGTAATTCACCCCTTTGATCATTCCATTTTCCTCCAGCAGAGATGTTACCATATCTTGTTCTAGTCTCACATTCGATAAGGATGAGGTTTTCTCCCTCGATCTTTGGATAAATCTTTCATGGTGGAAGCTTCTTCCAGTAACATCCTCGCGAAAATTCCCCAAAGGATATGGAATCCTCGTCTTCTTTCCATCCTTGAAAAGAGCACACTCAAAAACTTGTTGTGCATCAATGTCCTTTACACAATCCTCTAGACCCAACTCCATTAATTTCAAATAGCCTCCCGATTGAAGAAGTCTGCTGGCAATCTTGTCTGGTTCGGACATGTCTCTTTCGATCACATGAACCTGACGCCCATCCTTGCCAAGAGCAAAAGCAAGAGTAGAGCCCACCATCCTAGCACCAACAATGACGAAATTGTTCCTTGCCGCAGTGTTGTTCAGGTCCAAACCTTCATGAGATTTTTGGAACACTTTCCTCAAGGTCTTGGACATGAATGAAGAATTTTCATGCTCGTCGCTTCTCAAGACCCCCCATTAAAGGCGATTTCAGAACTTCAACATTTGTGGGTGGAACTTTATAAATCTTTCCTTTGTCATAGACAAAGCTACTGTCCACAACCTTGAAGTTCAGATACTTTGTGACATCTGTGTGAATGAGAACGCGCACCAGAGCACCATTAGCCGTTGTGAACTTACGAGTCATATCAACATTGTATTCCTTGCTTGGTTCCAAATTTTCTAGAGGCTTGTCATTTGCACCATCCATATCTTGAACGGACTATTAGATGACAACGTCACAACTCCTACAAGCAAAAATTGAAAATTATAGAGCTAAAATGAATTTTCTATAATTTTTTTTATTAATATGAAAATAAGATTAACAAAGTAAATCCCAATTCCAAATACATTTTTGCAGATTTTCTCTGGCCAAAATGAAGATAAAATTAAAATAAAAATATTAACTATTTTCTCATATTTTTGTGACCCAAAATGCTATATTTTTTTAAATTTTCTAATATTTTTCTAATTTCTGAAAATATTAAAAAATGTGAAAAACATGAAAAATTATTTTTTTGTTAAAAAAATTGTTTCTTAGGCTTGGCCAAGGCTTCCATAGTTGATTTTGTAATTTTTTTCATTTTTTCTTGATTTTCTATGAATTTTTGAAAATAAAATGCAGGAAAATACTGATAATATGAAAATTTATTTTTTAGTCAAAATTGGTTCCCTGGGCTTAGCCAAGGTTTTCAAAGTTGGTTTTGTAATTTTATGAATTTTTATGAATTTTCTATTAATTTATTAAAGAGAAAAAGTGATTAAAAATCAGGTGTGAACAAACTTCCTAGAATATTGATACAATTTTATATTTAGAGATGTGTTCCTCGTAATTTTATGCAGCTGCATGACTCCGTTGACACGTATATTTGTGTTTGAAAACATGATTAATAACGTGCAAGTAGAGTTCAAATTCGTGAAATGTGAGAAGTGCGACGAGAAAATTACCAAAAAAAATCTTAAATTTATTACAAATTCGCGGTGGACCCTCAATGGCCGTGTATGTTCCCAAATCCATCTCTTTTTGCCCGTGATCATGGTTCCAGCTCCTTTTTCTTTTTGCTGGCCATGTCTTCTCCCTTTCTTTCTTTTCTTTCCATGATGGTGCATTGGCCATTGGTTTTATATTCCCCATCTCAATTGCAGTCATGAAGAAATCATGCAGCTCAGGAGGCACCTGTGGTGCCACAACAGTCTTCAAATATAACGCCAATTCACCATTTGCGATGGAAGGCACTATCGGCCAGGTACCTCAACTAAACAGCAAATCTCGTGATTACTTATAGGATAAAACAGGATGGAAGAAGGGTTTGCCAGCACGTCATGCCCATTATTTTTTAATGGAATTTGGCAGTTCTCTAGGACTAAACTAACAAAACACAAAGGCACATCTACCTAAGGATTATAAAGTGATTGTCGGAGATTCGAGTAATAACCATCACAAACAATCGTTAGGGAAGCATATGCAGTCGATTCTTCACCAATCTTTGTTCCGTAATTCACCCCTTTGATCATTCCATTTTCCTCCAGTAGAGATGTTACCATATCTTGTTCTAGTATCACATTCGATAAGGACGAGGTTTTCTCCCTCGATCTTTGGATAAATATTTCATGGTGGAAGCTTCTTCTAGTAACATCCGCACGAAAATTCTCCAAAGGATATGGAATCCTCATCTTCTTTCCATCCTTGAAAAGAGCACACTCGAAAACTTGTTGTGCATCAATGTCCTTTACACAATCCTCTAGACTCAACTCCACTAATTTCAAATAGCCTCCCGGTTGAAGAAGTTTGCTGGCAGTCTTGTCTGGTTCGGACATGTCTCTTTCGATCACATGAACCTAACACCCATCCTTGCCAAGAGCAAAAGCAAGAGTAGAGCCCGCCATCCTGGCACGAACAGTGACGAAATTGTTCCTTGCCACAATGTTGTTCAGGTCCAAACCTTCACGAGAGTTTTGGAACACTTTCCTCAAGGTCTTAGACATGAATGAAGAATTTTCGTGCTCGTTGCTTCTCAAGACCCCCCATTAAAGGCGATTTCAGTGCTTCAACATTTGTGGGTGGAACTTTATAAATCTTTCGTTTGTTATAGACAAAGCTACTATCCACAACCTTGAAGTTCAGATACTTTGTGACATCCGTGTGAATGCGAATGCGCACCAGAGCACCATTAGCCATTGTGAACTTACGAATCATATCAACATTATATTCCTTGCTTGGTTCCAAATTTTCTGGAAGCTTGTCATTTGCACCATCCATATCTTGAACGGACTGTTAGAGGGCAATGTCACAACTCCTACATGCAAAAATCGAAAATTACAGAGCTAAAATGAATTTTCTATAATTTTTTTTATTAATATGAAAATAAGATTAACAAAGTAATTTCCAATTCCAAATAGATTTTTGCAGATTTTCTTTGGCCAAAATGAAGAGAAAATTAAAATAAAAAGATTAACTATTTTCTAATATTTTTATAACCCAAAATGCTATATGTTTTTGTAAATTTTCTAATATTTTTCTAATTTCTGAAAAATATTTAAAAAAATGTGAAAAATATGAAAAATATGAAAAATTATTTTTTTGTTAAAAAATGGTTACTTAGGCTTAGTCAAGGCTTCGAAAGTTGATTTTTTAATTTTCTCATCTTTTCTTGATTTTCTATGAATTTTTAAAAATAAAATGCAAGAAAATACCAAAAATATGAAAACAAAAATGGTCAAAATTGGTTTCCTAGGCTTAGCCAAGATTTTCAAAGTTGGTTTTGTAATTTTATGAATTTTTGTGGATTTTTTATTAAATTATTAATGAGAAAAGATGATTAAAAATCGGGTGTCAATAAACTTTCTAGAATATTGATGCAATTTTATATTTAGAGACGTGTTCCTCATCATTTTATGCAGTTGCATGACTCTGTTGACACGTATATTTGTGTTTGAAAACATGATTAATAATGTGCAAGTAGAGTTCAAATTCTTGAAATGTAGAGATGTGCGATGAGAAAATTACCAAAAAAAATCTTAAATTTATTGTAATTATGTCAATTCAGTCTTTATTATTATTTTTTGCCAATTGAGTTTTAAACCTTTTTCATTTATGTCAATTCAGTCTATTTGATTCGCCGACACTAACTAAATTTTGTTTATTTGATAATGCACGCTTAACTTTGAAATCTGAAGAAGCCTTATTATAATTTGACTTGCTTAGATAGGGGTATTTTCGTCCACTCTGCCATATATAATTCTGGTCTTCAAGGTTGAAATATTTTAAGGGAAAATAACTATAGGAAAATCATGACGTGCTTATTTAACAAGTATGACAATGGCTTCCAGAAAAATACGAAATCCCTAGACTTATTTCAACCGAATAACATGTGAAAAAAACATATTTTTGTACTTTGCAAGATAATTTCACATTGGAACATTCTATTTATTTGTGAAAAGCCTAATTTGATATCGGTAGAGTAACGACTATTCTATCTAATTTTAGCATTATGACGATGCTAATTTTTCTAAAATGGATTCGCAAAATAGAGACTTAGAGTTGATTACATGCGAGAAAAATGCAAATGAGTGCGCCTATTTTTAAGACATTTTTAAATCCCTAGGAGTACTCAATGAAAACCCGTGAGGACGGTCTTGCGCAAGGCAATTTGGGCCTTGTGACCAGCCCGCAGCTCGACTGCGATGAGGTGAATGACGCCGGTCATCCACTTTTTTCTTAAAGTGGGGTTCGATTTTTGGAAAGTGTCGGATTACCAATTTTCGAAAATTGGGCTGAACGTGCGATTGGGGGGAAAAGTGATGCTATCTCTCCATTAAAAATACAATAGCCTTGATTCTTGCGACGACGGAAAGCTTATGACTTGATCCTGAAGACGGATTTAATCGGGTAGGTGAAACCATAAAATTCTCAACATCTCCCCATTGTATGGCCATTTTTCAAAGAGGTCATGTGTTAAGATCTTGTCCTTCGATTTGGACAAATTGGGTATTGTTAGAAGGCTCTCGACATGGAAAATCTAGTTATGCGCTTCGATCAAACTTTTAACGAAGTAATTTTTTTTTTCTTTATCTTGGTCAAACCTTAAGTTAAAAACTCAGTGTCTAGCGGGCCTGTTCGCTTTTTGGTGTTGTAGCACATGGGGTTTAGTTACTTAGGTTTGAGATTTGAGCTTTTGGCTCTAGGGCTTTGTGGGTTGGCATGGCGTTGCTGGGCTTGTATTGGGCAGTGGCCCTCTCTTTTTTTATGGGAATTTTATTTTTTGGTCGATTTTTGTATGGAATTCAGTAACGAGAATTTATATATAAAACTCATATTAGTAATTTATCTTCTTCTTTTGCATCGTCCGTTGATGTTGCCAAATCCAAAAGTTCAGGGTTTTATTAAATTTCCAATACTTATAAACCCACAAAAAATTTTCATTAATTATTATTTTACATAGCGTTTCTCAACTCTTTTTCAACCAAGAAAAAATCTTTTAAAAATCTCATAAACCTTTGCCAAAATCACATTCTGAAAATTCACCGCTCTAAAATTGAATCCAAGTTTTTCTTCAAACGTCACAAATGTAGGGGAGAATTACCAAAAAAAATCCTAAAATCTTTTTGTAGTCGTGCTAATTTAGTCTATTTTACTGGCCGATACTAAAATGGCACCACTAAAACTGACATGAAATTTCTTAATAGTTTTTTTAATATTTTTCAAATTTTGTAATTATATTTTTCTATCCATTTATAATAAGCTTTTCTGTCTTTTTTTCATTTTGGGTCATCAGGCCTATCGGCATAGTTGGTGAGGGCTAGGGTTGGCAGAGGTGGCCGGTAACCTCCTATCGAGCCAACCAAAATAAAATAAAAGAAGAAGACAAATCTTTTTTTATAAAAATAATTAAAAAAATGTTAATTGTTATTAAAATTTTGCCACATCAAAGTTGGCGGAACCACTTTAGCATCGGCGGGCCAAGTGGACTAAATTGGTATAATTATAAAAGTTTTAGAAATCAATTTGCAAAAAAAAAGTTTAAAACTGAATTGAAAAAAATTGCAATAAGTTTAGAACTTTTTTGGTAAATTTCTCCCAAATGTAGTGGAAAAGTTGTGATTTGGAGAATATTATCCAAAATTCATGTGAAAAACTCGCTATCTCAAAATCCTAAATATTATAACAAATGCAGAAAATTCAGGCTGTTATATAGGTGGTATTGTGCATCCAGTGTGGTCCTCTCTAGGGTTTTTCCAAGTTAAAGAAATGAAATTAGACTCGAGATGATATGCGTAAGGAGAACTAGACTCCGACCTTATTGTACAAATTCATCTGGCGGTACAATCAATTGAACTGGTTGACTCGTGAATCTGAAGGCAAATCAATTTTTGTTTTTTTTTTTCACCACCAGAGTTTAAAGTTGTCGCAACCCACCAAGGTACACCCCAAGGGGTTTGACGGATTGGTAGGAGGGCCCGTATAATCACTTGACGAGGTGGCGCTTACACTTCACACGGAGTTTCCCAAGACCGATCAACCTATATCAGAGATCACCTTACTCATGTGAACCGGAAATTTGTGATCTGAACTTGGTTATACTAGTTTTACCTAATGCCGATACTAATACATTTTCTCTTTAAATAAAACTTTTTTTTTCGTGCAATCATGGCCTACTTTTATCCCTAAGCATGCATGGCCCGGCCATGCATAAAAAACTCAAGCAATAAAATTGTACAATCAGTAATAAAGATTAGGGTTCTGTTTGTTTTACAGAAAAGGTTTTCCTAAAAACATTTTCCCCAATTTCTAGAGTTCCGAGGGCGGAAAATACGTGGCAAAGGAAAATATTTTCCGGTCTATGGAAAATTTCCTTCTAAAACTAAGGAAAATGATTTCCTTTTATGAGAAGTGGAAATCATTTTCCTAATCGTTCTTTCCTCATTTCTTTCACAATTCCTTTATTTATAATTATTTTTTTACTTTGTTTTCATTATTTATTTTTTAAAATGTTTTTGAAAATCTTATATTTTATATTTTCTTTTTTTTTCTTTTTTCCTTCCACCTTCTTCTTCCTCATTCCTCGAGACTGTCACTCCTTTCTCTAGCCATTGCTCCATCCTCCTTCCTCGGGCTGCCCTGCAATGGCCATAAATTGGCCCAACGAGGTTGAGGCAGCCGGTATTGGCGATCTCGAGCTTGCCCAGGGCCAACGAGCCACTAGCTTGCTAGATCTAGGTGAGCTCAAAGCTTTCCGACCTCAGTGGAGCTCAAGCTCGCCTAGATCTACGAGCTCATGGCATGCTTGCCTCGGGTGAGCTTGAGATCCCCGGCTGAGTCTTGGCCATTGCAAGGTGGCCAAAGAAAGGAGGATGGAGCGAGGGATGGAGGAAGAAGGAGCAATGGTCTAAGGAATGAAGAGGAAGAAGGAGGAAATAAAAAAGAAAAAAAAAAGAAAAAACCAAAAAGAAAAAGAGATAACAATAAATAATTAAAAAGAGTTCATGGAGGAATATGATTTTCCATACCAAACGATGGAAAATATTTTCTAGCTCCTTTTCATTGTTTAGCCAAACACCGCCGAAAAACATCGTCATTTTCCTAAAAGATAACTTTCCATAAAATATTTTCGAAAGTGTCACATTTTCTATGAAACAAACAAAGCTTAAGATAAAGAAAGGAAAGAAAAGCAACCCGAGCCGCGCAAAGTTATACAAGGCCTTATTATAGAGTCTTGGGACATGACTTCCGGAAGCTATACATAAAAACGAATGATGCAGTAATCTAATTGAAGAGAGATTAGAATGTATCCAAGCATGTGCATGACACGATAAAACTTCATAAATTTTCGCAGAATAAACTGAATCGAATTAATAGATGCAGAAACAATTTTATATATGCAAGAAAATGCAAGAAAATTAATAGAATCGAGAATGGTACTTTGATCAAACAATTAAATAACAAATAAAGTAATAGACGTAGATGCACACAGATTCATAGTTATTCCGTTTAGATCAAGCCTATGTCTAATCTCCCAAACTAATAGGCACCATCAAGGTTGGATTTCGCTAGTAGCACTTTGAGTTGTTATGTTTGTAACTTGCGCTACTTTTGCTCAAAGCTGGTAGTTCACACACACCTTTCAAATCAATGTATAACTTCTCGTTAAGTGAATCGGAATAAGTAACATGTGTTTTTTATATTCTCACAGCTCGTCTCTATCCCCTTTGGCTTACATTAGTCCCTTTTTATAGTTGTCGATCTTCAAGTTGACTGTCGAGTAATCTTCAAGATAATCAATTTAGTAGTTGTAGATAACAATAAAATCACTAGAGATCCGTTTGCCCATACAATGAGATCTTCTAGCAATCTTATTGTTTCTAAGAATAGAGAGTCAAAGTGGTTAAAATATGACTCGAGTTTCGGCCTAAAGGGAAAGTTTATATTTCGAAAGTAAATATATCTTGATCATGAAAGTTAGTGGATAAGTCTTAAAGATAACGGATCTTATTTCTGTTTTAAAGATGCGGTCAAAATTGGGTGAATTTGTTTTGAACCCACGATAATTATCCTCTGTTGTTCTGTTGGTGAAGTTGGCCAAAGAAAGGACGAAAAGTTGGAGTTTTGGTTGAAATAGGAAAGTCCATCATGGATGGTAAAATTATTAATATTCTTCAAAATATGGTATTCTAAAAATTATTCAAGGTTCTATAGTGATAATGAAAGGAATCAACCATAATGCCCTATAAACTACAAGGTGAGATGGTAATGAATTTCTCCACAATGATGTTGGATGCATCTGTTCAAGAGTTTGAATTGTGACATATGCGTTTGAGACACATTAGCGACAGAAGCTTGAAAGTTATAAGTGAAAAAAATTTACTATGTGGTTATATTACTAATGAACTGAATATATGCAGATACTGTGATTTAGATCAGTGGCGAAAAGTACAGTGCAATGTGACTATCAAAGAAATCATGGATATTGCAAAATTGATTCACTTGGATGTTTGTAAGCTATCTTGGTTTCCTTCTAGAAAAAATGCTTGATTTATTCTAATAGTTATTGATGATTACTCGAGGAAAACCTACGTGTTTATGCTAAGGCATAAGTTTAATGTTGTTGTCAGGATTAGACAGTTAATAGCTTTGATCAAAAAGGAGATTGGTAAAATGATCTAGCATATGCAGACTGACAAAAGTGTGGAATTTTACTCGAAGCTGGTAAATACATTCTGTATGAAAGGAGGCATATTGAGACACCACGCTAGTGCCAATAATCCACAACATGTTGCAAAATTGATGAGCAAAATATAATTAGAAACGGCCCATAAAATGCTCTCTAGTGATGGTATAGTTAGGAGATTTCTAGCAGAGCATGACCACCTACCTAGTGAATAGATTTTCGTCAAATGCAATTGGATGTCGGACTCTCGAAAAAGTGTGGTCAGATAAAGTTGATGATTATTTTGTTATAAGAATATTTGATTGCCAATTTATGGTCGAGTTAGTGGTGGTTAGGGGTAATCGGTTCCAAGATGGGTGGTTCACAACCTATAACTGAGAACCACTTATTAGGAATCAATTCCGCAAAATGCGAACCGTAAACCACCGTTCATTCTATGGATCCACTTAAAATATGAACCACCGATTTGATCTAGTTTCCGGTTGGATCCTGGTTATGCTCTTGTCGAGCACCAACATTAATTAAAAAGGAAAATGGAATTAATCCCTAGTAATTAAAGAGGAGGAATTAACTTGGGGCTTTAGCAGTGCATTCCCCATGTTTGCATTTAGTATTCTTATCACATAAAAACTTAAAGACAATATCTTTGTACGCAATAGTATTATTGTCAGCAATGGAGTCAAGTATCGTGAAAATTGCAATAGTAGTCGATTAATTAATTAACGCAACTTTTCAAATACATTAATAGTGTATAACACATATTGTGTATGAAAATAAGTTGGGTCTAGAAATTTTTATTTTTGGGATAGTATTGACACTTGATTTTTGGCCAATTTTATTTTCAAAACTTTTTACAAAAATCATAAAAATTTATAAAATTGAAAAATCAACTTTGGGAACCTTGGTTTGGCCTAGGGAATCAATTTTGAACAAAAAATAATTTTCCTTATTTTTCATATTTTCTGCATTTTATTTTCAAAAATTCATAAAAAATAAATAAAAGGTGAGAAAATTGCAAAATCAATTTTGGGGACCTTGGTTTGGCCTAGGAAACTAATTTTGAGCAAAAAATAATTTTCCTTATTTTTGATATTTTTCTGCATTTTATTTTCAAAAATTCAAAAAAATAAATAAATAAAAAGTAAGAAAATTACAAAATCAATTTTTGGGGACCTTGGTTTGGCTTAGGGAACGAATTTTGAGCAAAAAATAATTTTTCTTATTTTTTGCATTTTAATATTTTCAGAAATTAGGAAACTAATAAAACATTAATAAAAAAATAGCATTTGAAGTCAGAAAATTACCAAAAAATAGTCAATATTATTTATTTAATTTTCTATTCATTTTGAATGAATGAATTTTGAAAAATAAAGTCTGGAATCTAGAGTTTTTTTGTTAATTTTATTTTTTCAGATTATTTAAATAATTCTGGAAATTCCATTTTTACTCTTTAATTTTCAATTTTTACATTTTTAGAGTCGTGTCATCCTCCTCTATTTTTCAAAATTAAAATCGAGTCCAAAAGCTCTCAGAATTGCCTAATTGTACAAAAGGACCAAATTGCACAAAAATTTTGCAATTTAACCCTCGGATTGGCTCAAAATGAAATTAAAATTTTCCTAGAGACTAAATTGAAAATAAGACCACGTCACCCCCTAGATTTTGATCTTTTGAATCCAATGGTGGTGGTGGTTTGCCCCAATTTGGACATTTGAGCAATTTAATTTGAAAAATAGACAATTGGGTAAAATGAGAAATTTGGGGTTTTTGTGCAATTTGTGAATAACAATTGGGCAAAAAACACATTTTCAAGTAAATCATATGCTCTGAATGCAATCCCCAAGTTTAATTGCAAAAATTCCAAGTGTAGAGGGGTTAATTTGCAGTTTTTTTAAGAGCCGGGTCTGTCGGATTAGACCGGATCCGACCCAGACCTGGCCCCTGTTCATCGTCTCCCTCGAGTCCCCATCCCAACGACGCCAAGGAGAGTCGAGATTGGCCGTTGAAATTGGACAATCTCTGGCCATAATTGACGAATCAACGACATGGGCAAGGTGACTGTAGCCATTCCGAACCCAACGCCACCATCCCTGTCGCCAGCGGTGGCCGGAGCCGGTTTGACGAGGCTGGTCAAGCTCGCGGTTGTGAAAAGTCAACCGAGAGCCAAGGCAGCCAAATTCGAGTTGATTCGTGCGCGATTCGCGCGCGGATGGAGGACGCCCGAGATTGGTAGTTATTCGCCGGAGATTTGCTCATCGACGGCGCGCGGTTTCGTCGATGGACACGCGATAACCACCAGCGAAATACTCGCCCGAATCAAATTTTTTTTTAAAAAATCTGGTGTAGATTATTGGTTGCAGATTGGGAGGAAATCTCAACTAATATGGGTTTTCATGGGCTTTAAAGGGGGCAGGGACTTCAAAAAGGCACGGAGGAGGAGGAGGAGAGAGAGGTGTCGCCACCGCCATTGTCGCCGCTCGGAGCTTGGACTGTGCAAGCTTGGTCCCAGAAATTCAAACCACGCCGGAGCTTCGTTTTGCCTCCAAAGGCTTCCCCGAGGTCCCAAGAAGCGATCCCGACCAACCCCATAGCTCGGCGACGACGAAAAGGTGAGATTCGAACTCCAAGCTCCTATCGGTATGTTAATGGCAAATCATGCTCCCGAACCCGATCCGTGAAATTGATGTGTGTGTTTTACTCTTGGAACCTCACTACGCTCGATTACACTTCTTTTTTGCATTGATTTCGAGTCTTGATCCCCGACCGCGACCTCCAACCTTCGTGATTTTCCCAATCGTTGGTCAGCCAAATCTGGCGATGTAAGGTTCGATCCAAGCCTCAGGTAAGTGTTCCGAACCCTTGTTTGTGCTTCCCCTTAATTTAATCAAATGGTTATGCTCTGTATAGCGAGTTCGAGGTTCGAACTCTTAGGTCTGTGTTCGTTCAATTAGGGTAAATCGGGCCGTTAGATTTGGCTAGGGCGCAACTATGTTGATCGGGAAGTCATAACGAGTCGATTGGTGGTGGTTCGAGGTTGATCGGTGATGGTTCTACCGTTGGATCACACTGACGGCCTCTCGACCGTCCATTCAACCCGTGGAGAGGTAGAAGACGAAGCTGACGTAGCTTCGCTACCTCAGCTCGTTGACCCGTCAGAGTCTGACGTGGCGCCATGTGTCGGACGCGTGGTAGCCACGTCAGCGGAGTCGTTATAGCCGAAAATAATATAAATATCAAAGCGATCGGATGGCCGAGATTGAATTTTGAAATTGATCTCAACCGTTCATCACTGGCGGGAGATCAGACAGTTGAGATGCGGTCTCTAAGTTGATCCTGATCGTCAGTTTTAGTATGAAAGATGGATGGCCGAGATCTGGTTGTTGGATTGACCTCGGCCGTAGATTCGAGTCTGCTGATCCAGCGGTCATGGGTTGGCCGCGTGGCGCATTTCTGGCCATTAGATTAGTCTGTTGTAATAAAAATTCGAATAAATAGAAATAAATTCAGAAAAATACAAAAAAAATTAGAAAACAATTCAAAATAAAACACAAAAATAGTAATACGGCGTCGTTTTGTCCCGGTTCGGGATCCGTGTGGGTCTTGGGTCGGGTTTTCGGTTCAGTGGGCCGGACCGTCCCGGCCCGGGTCGGAAAATTAAATAAAAAATTCAGAAAATCAAATAAAAATTAAGAAATTTAAAAAAAGGGGAAAAATCTTTAGAAAATTCACAAAAATAGTAGAAAATTCCAGGAAAAATCCCGAAAAATAAGGGGAGCTTAGAAATAGGAAATAGCGCTCGTAAAAAATAAAAAAATAATAATAAAGAAATAATAAAAAAAAATTCAAAAAAATTAGAAAACTCCATAAAAATTAGAAAAGTCTTAGAAAATCCTAAAAATTAAAAACAAAATTAGGAAAAGTGTTAGAAAATAAAAATAAAAATTCCAGAAAATATAGAAAATGTCCAAAAATAGGGAAAATCCTTAGAAAATTCTTAAAAAGTCTAAAAAATTCCAGAAAAATTACAAAACAAATCCCAGAAAAATCAGGGAAATTCCTACAAAATCGCGAAAGTTAGGGAAAAACCACATTTAACTGGTTTGACCTAACTTCACATTTTTGAATTCCTGAGCCTTCCAAAGTGACCTTCTTGCCCTTCTAGTCGACTTGACCCAAATCATTTCAAACCATCCCAAATCATCTTCAAACCTAATTGATGCATTTTCCAGACTTCCAGGGATCCACTTTGCTTGCAATTGACTTGATGTGATATGTTTGCTTCCTGATTTGATTGCGCATTTATTTCTCTGGTTGTGATTGATAGGGTAGATAATCCCACTTGCATGAACCCCTTAGATTTTTAAGGCCTACTTTACCCAATATCGCCTACATGAATTCTTTAGATTAAAAAATCATTCAACTTAGGTACTGAAAGGGCGTCGACTTGTGGGTCGACGTAACTAAGTCCCCGAACCCATTTCTTTGGTTTCCGCAGAGTCAAACGACCTCTCCCAATCGTTCGATAGGGTTTCCAATCATACCCTCCAATAAATGGTTGGTGGCGACTCCTATGGCATGCACACTAATCACATGTCACCCGACCACACTAAGGTCGGCCTAGATTTAAATTTTCCTGACGCGATTTGGTATGGGTTTGGGAGGGCCCGAGCTAAGCCCAGATACCCAATGGGTCTAGCAATTCATTAACCCCTCTCGGGATTCCTAGAAAATCTCGGGAGGGTCGCGACAGACTGGCGACTCCACTGGGGAATTAGTTTAATCCATTAGAGGACTTGAGCCGATTAAAAAGTTCGGTGTTTTCTAAAATATTCTCCCGCAGGCGCTCTTGAAGGTAAGGTAAGTCCACTAAAAATGTGCTAAATGGTCTTGCAGATGGGAGTTATCAGGGGAGAAGTGATTGCTAACATGTTTTATGCAGGGTTGGAGTTTGGGGTTGTTTGTTTATTTTCTGCAAATTAGAAGCGCTATTTCATATCAACTGCTGTGCATGCCTTGCGTACTTCGAGGATCACGACACTCGCACATACAAGCGCATAAACCCAAGCCGCGAAACACTCTTCTTAGGTCGCTTTAGATAGGGATCGGTATGCAAAGCCCTAGCGTTTAATTGCGCCTGGGTTGACCATATTCAATCCCGCTCGCTGTCTGGATTAATGATTCTTCCCACTTGACGTTCGATTGCGCTTGTGGGCAAAGTCGTTGAATCAGACAGTGGGAGCCTTTTAGGTCCATACTATGTCCCTCCTTTTATTTTATTTTAGAGTCAATTCCTCACTTGTCTCATGCGCATGTGAATTGGTCGGTTGGCACACCTAAAACCAAAACATAAAAGGGTCTGGTTGATAAGGTTTTCTTATTTTCAACTTATAATTCATTTCCATACACTTTAATCTCTATATACCATGTATCTCATACATTATTAAGTCGCCATCTCAACGATTGGTCTGAAAGCCACTTTAGGATAGAAAGATAATTTTCTACATACTTTAAATTTTTGGATGTTGTATCTCTGCATCTTCCTCGTCCCATTTAGACTTGATGTATTATGGATCTTTTGAGATGTACTCGCATATTTTCCCAATTCCTTTTCGAGATCTTTAGATAGGCAATGGCTTTCATTCCAATCATCGAGGGATCATAGCCAATTGCATAATTTCTTTAGGAGAAATGCGGATTAAAATCCTCTCGCTGACTTCTTTTGGTCAAATAAGAGACTTTAATCCTTATTTCCCCAAAAGAAAATATGAAATTGGACTAGTGCATTCATATTGCATCTCCATTCATTCTGCACTGTAACCCATGGTAATTAATTTTAGCATATTCATACATGTCCAAAATAGATTGGGAAATCGGATATTAAGATCATCTTAGTCCCACGCAATGAGCTTATAAAATAGTGGAACCGCCTCAACCCGGACGACCAGGCCTACGTAGAAGAACTCATCAATATGTTCAAGGAGTACCGACAGTCCCTGGTGGAACCATACGTACCCGACTACATCGTTCCGCACTTGCCCGGAGTGGAGCCGTACGTGCCAGAGCATATGGGATCGGCGCCAACTGAGGAAGAGGAAGACCCGCAGAAATGGGACCTGGATGAATCAGAAGATGGCAAGGATGCCTTAGCCTCCAAGCGCCGTCGGATAGAATTGACGATTTCTCCGCTTGATTTTGCTTTTGATTGTAGCAGGATCATGACATTTTCGTATATAATCATTCATCATCGTTTTCTTAAAATAAATAATCACCACGGGTTATTCACCTTCTTGATAGTATGCTCATTCATGTTTAATGAGAGGAAAGACCGTTTTCATGAGGGTAAGGCTCACGATCGAGTCTTTCCTCCCATTAACCACATACAAACATAGTATTGAGATGGTTTTAAATTTCTACACTTTTATTCTGATCGCAGATCCTTGACTCGTTATTTTTATCCAAGTGAAATTCTATAGTCACGAAGACCCGAAGCAAGACACGAAAAATGGCGGAAGAGCTAACTTCCAGAGTGGCTGGCCTCAAAGACTAAATCAACATGATGGCTACTATGATGGCAGAAATGAAATCGATGATGACTGCGCAAGGGAAGGCCCCAGTTGCATCCGAAGTTAACCCCACCACTTTAAATGACTCCGACACCAACCAGACTACCGGCACCAAGTCTGAGAAGGACGTGCCCCATAAAACCCCTCTATTTGTGATCGACCTAGAGAAAGAGAAGAAGGAAAGACCACCGGCTAAGGCTGAAGAGAGCGCGAGGAGGCTCGCGAAAATCGAAGAGTGCTTGAGCAGCCAGGGTTACGAACTGGCCAGGTTCAACAAGATCTCTCCATTCACCAAGATCGAAGTCCCGGCGGGGTACAAGGAGCCGGAATTCGTGAGAAAGTATGATGGGATAAGCTGTCCCCGGGCTCACCTGAGATATTACCTACCCAAGATGGCACACTACTCGGACTACGTCCCATTGCTAATGAACACCTTCCAAGAGAGTTTGTCAGGCGCCACGCTGGCCTGGTTCATTGAGCTAGACATGGAGGAATACGATGGCTAGGAGGATTTGGAGGAAGATTTTCTACACCAGTACAAGTTCAACACGGCCACGGCGCCGACCAGGGAAGATCTGCTGAGAACTGTGAAAGGAAGAAGCGAAACGATACACACCTTTGCTTAAAGGTTGCGGGTGACGGCCACTCAGGTTAAATCGGCCATTCCGGAAGAGGAGCTAGTAGATTTGTTTTTGAAGACCCTACCACTTGAGTATTTCGAGAAGCTGAATACGTAGGGCTGCCAAACTTTCACCCACCTTGTCAAGGTAGCAGAACGTCACGAATGGGCGCTTAGAGAGAAACGCGTGCCAGAACCATCGATCAGACGATCTTATCCAGCCAGGAGAGAACCAGAGAGCGTAGGCGATGTTGCCTTCGTACCAAACCCCCAGAAGCCGAAGAAGTTTCCATAATCCACCCCCACTCAGGGTGGGACGTCAGAATTGGCCCCGAAGAAATTCGAGGCAAGAAAGAAAACCCCGCCGTCATTTACATCACTTCTCCATCCGCTGTCAAAACTACTGCCCACGCTGTTGGAGGGGCACCTAGTCGCCAAAGTGCCTCCAAGGCCAAATCCGCCAAGGTTCCCTGGGTTTGATGAGACCCAGTCATGTTCTACCACGTGGGAGAGAAAGGACACAACGTGGACAACTGTTTGGTACTCAAGCACAGAGTGCAGGCACTGATAGATGGAGGATTACTGGAATTTGACAAGACAGGACCAAACGTGTAACAGAACCCTCTGCCAGATCACGGCAGGGTGAATGCCATTTGGGATGAAGGCAATATAGATGAGCTGGAGTGTGTGGCTGATACGACCAAGGGCATTGATAACGGAAGTCCGGGAGAAGCCCCATGCGAGCACGGGCCGAACGAAGAATGCGTCGTCGAAGAATCTAATGAGGAGTCGGATGACGAGGACACCTATCGAAAGAGGGCACACGAGGCCGACAAGAAGTTCCTACAAGAGGCCTTGGAAAGAGGAGATATAGTAGACACTTTGGGCCAGGATAGCGGGGGATACAACTACCGAGTTCTTTATTCCGTCCCGCCGAGCTTTTTTGTCAGAACTGAGGAAATCGTCCCCGACGGTTGGGGCGGCATGGATGACCCTGCTAACGAAGAAGGATTAGCGGGTGCAATTGATGAAGCGACCCCTAGCCACGTGGATCCCGTGAAGGAGGAGGGCGGCTTAGAAATCCTCAAACCACTCGATGAGGAACCCAACCAGCCTGTGTGAAGAAGCCCCATCTTTCCCTTTTTCTTGATGCATTTCAATTCATGCATTTAATTTTCATTCCTTAGTATCTTTCCTAAAGATCATCCATGGATCTCCGACCATTGGTCCAAGTAGTGTAGACTATAATGCGGTTCATTTTCCATTCAATAAAAGTCTCATGAGTTTTGTTAGGGACATGTGGGACAACAAATCGGCCCAATGATGATACTCGGCTTCAAACCTTTGAAGCTTAAGGACTGATTTGCTATATGATCCCTTGTTTTCCTGAAAATTTTTTTAGGAGAGCGAGGACGTCCGATGAGATGAGGGCTGATTCCTCCTCCTTTTTCGTTTTTCAAAAATCACTTTCAAAATGTTTTCAAAAAATCATGCATCTTTATTAGTGTTAGCAAGATACTAACCATGCTTGTAACATTTCGAGCATATCATCCCTCACATGCATAGCAGGTTATTGTGTGGCTCAGACCGTATTGATGACTTCTCCTATGGGATTGAGGGGGAATATGATGATGACACAAGAGACATCAGAAGGGATTGGGGCAGATATGAGAAACACAAACCCTTGACCGAAGAGGACACTGTTACAATCAACCTTGGAGATTCTGAGAATTTCAAAGAAGTGAAGATTGGAGAAAGGCACGCTAGGTTTGGATCCAAGTATCGTCGAGCATTCGCTCCCAACAGACTCGATTGTTCCTGCTAAGGAACAAAAGCTTCGACGCACGAAGCCAAAGTTATCTAAAAAGATCGAACAAGAGGTGATAAGTTGCTTAAGGTGGGATTTATTGAAGTCATCGCTTATCCTGAACGGATCGCCAATATTGTTTCGATGATGAAGAAGAACAGAAGGGTCAGAGTTTGCATGGATAAGGAAGAAGAGAAGGCCAAGACCTCATAACACCATGGGGCAGCTTCTGTTATAATGATATGCCTTTTTGGCTTGGAAAATGCTAGGGCAACCTACCAAAAGGCCATGGTCGCTCTATCCCATGAGATGATGCATAAGAAGAGAGAAGTGCATGTCGACGATATGATTGCAAAATCTAAACTGGCCCTTACGAATATTAGCCCAAGCCGAACTTTCAGAGGCCGAATGGATCTAGCAAAGACACAAGCGGTTGAACTTGATTGATGAAAAGCGACTGAAGGCTATATGTTATAGACAGGCGTACCAAAATGGGTAGCTAAGTCATTCGACCTCAAGGTGGAGCCTAGGAGTTTCACAGTCGAGGATGTGGTTGTGAAGAGAGTGCTCCCTAATGTTCCCCATCCCGGGGGCAAGTTCGCACCGAATCATGAGGGTCTGTAGGTAGTGTAAAGGGTTTTACCCGGCGGCGCCTTGATCCTTTTAAATATGGACGGAGAGGAATTGGCAAATCCTGTAAATGCAGATGCTGTCAAGAAATACTACCCTTGAACAAGACCAAGATTTGATCAGTTCTTGTGCCCCATCGATGTCTGAGCCACATCGAGATCCACCACACGCATTTCATGCATACACACATACACCTGCATTATTTTCTATGCTACAGGTCCAAGAGGAATCCCCAGAGGGAGGAAACCACTTAAACGACCCTGCTCGAATCAAAAGATCATGAAGAAGAAGACTCCACAAGACACGCCGCCTACCGGTGCCCCCAGTTCGCAGTCAAGGGTAAAAGTTGTATCGTTCAAATTGCTTAATGTGAGAACGGACGCTAACTCCTAAAACGCTTTATTCTTCTCAGGTACCTCCAGCCACTGCGAGCAGGTAAGTATCCCTTACTCTGAAACTTCCCGATCTACCACGTCATGACGATCAGTAAATCACATCATCGACGAAATTCGTGAAATAATTTCATTTGCATTCTCATTTGAAAATCTCCGAAGTTATCCAGGAAAGTCTGACGCTCACATGCATCATGAATCCCTTGTGAGGTTTAATGTTGATGAAATAAAAATGAAACCTCAAAATGAGAACGACCAAATCTGTCATGCTGGAGTAGACCGAAATCTGAGAGGCTAGCCACGCCCAAACACGTCCCTATACACTTGAGAGAATGAGTGAAAGAAAGGCGAGATAAAAACCATTGTCCGTGAACATAGGGACTATTTGCAGTGATTACATGGATTGAAATGACGGAAGACATGTTCATTTTTTTATTCTAAACACATGATAATCCCTTGTAAGCCCATTTGAGCCTATGAATAGAGAATTCAAAAAACAGCCCTGTCAAGAACCACCCCACGCTGGGGCAATTTAGAGGTTCATTGATTGATTCCTAGGAGAAAAGATCAAGGTAAGGCTTTATTGTGCTGACTTGCATCGACCTTTTCGTGGTAACTTCAGGTGGTATCCCGTGGAGATTTGAAACATCAAAGTGAATGAGAGCAATTCATTTCTCTATCCTACAAACTTTATCCTTTGATGAGCCAATTTGAGCCTGCAAATCTTCATTTCAAAAACCAGTTAGTGATCACCTCCCTACCCTGGGGCAATGTATATGACTCTCCAATAAAAGCAGGACACCCGGTGAAAGCAAGGCCAAAGTCCATCATTGAAAAAGGCAATGATGCTTGAAAATCAGTCGAAGAAAAATACAATGAAAATGTCAAAAGGTAATAGGGCTGATAAAAGCAAAGTGCCTGGTAAAAGCAAGGCCAAAGCCCTTCATAAGAACGAAAGCCATGGCACTCGAAATATAAATAATGTGTCCCAAAAGAAATCAGTTGTCAAACAAACAAACAAAAAAACAACAAAGAAAACATGGAGCCTAGTTGAGTATAAGTATCCAGAGAACATTTAAGGGCACAAAATACAGATTTAACTCCTAGCAGCTGTGACGATTGGTAATGAAGCAAAGGTGATCACCAACATACCATACCCCTTACTCTGAAAATGGCCTTTTCAAGCCTACCTTGAAGCAATGTTACAACTTATCCCGAAAGCCTCTCCTAATTGAAACGTTTCAAATCAACACAGGATCTCATGTAAGAGGCTACTGCCTAAAGGAGTAAGTACAATCCGGTCTTGCCCGATCTTCAAGGTTCTTGACTTGTAAACCCGAAGGAGTCGCTTTAAAATGTTCATTCTTTTTTGAAAACCTCATGATGCCTACCCATTGTGTAAGCCTTTGACCAAGCCTACATTACGATTCCTTAGAAGACCTTCTCTGATCAATCAGGTTGTATACACTGCAAATAGTCCCGAAATTCTTGACATAGGTTTCGAGCGTTTGAGTGTTCATGAGAATTTTCCCCAGTGAGAAAACAAAGTCTCTTAGAAACAGATATCATGAGAAGTCCTCTCCGAATAAGTTGCACTCTAGCTGATACGACCGATCAGACTCATCTTATGGTTTCAAATTTACTGATTCAAAACTGTCCTCACACGGGATTTTGAGCATGCATATAGGCTATAAGATGTCTTGCGTAACTGTCTTATATCCCATTGCAGTAGTTTCATATGGCTCACGTGAGCACGATTCATTTTGAAGACTTGACATATTCAAAATATCCAAAGTATTCAGACTTTTTCCACTCTAGCATAACGACTCAAGCTGGAGTTTTTGCAGACCTTCTAGTTCTACCCAGGTCTATGAAGGACACCCCCTTTGTAAAGATTAATCGGGTTCGAGATTTTGTAAGGTCCGGATCCTCTCAGCCTTTCAGAACGGGACCCAAGAAGAAAGGTAACCTCCATATGATTGTCCAATAAGTCCTTCCTACAGGCACCAATAAGTCTTTCCTACAGGCACAAAAGTCCTTCCTACAGGCACCAATAAGTCCTTCCTACAGGCACATAAGTCCTTCTTACAGGCACCATTAAGTCCTTCCTACAGGCACTACAAAGTCCTTCCTACAGGCATATCAATCCTCCTTACAGGCACCACTAAGTCCTTCCTACAAGCACCACTCAGTCCTTTCTATAGGCACCAATAAGTCCTTTCTACAGGCATAAAAGTCCTTCCTACAGGCATATAAGTCCTTCTTACAACCACAAAAGTCCTTCCTACAGGCACGTAAGTCCTTCTTACAGGCAGCACTAAGTCCTTCTTACAAGCGCATAAGTCCTTCCTACAAGCACATAAGCCTTCTTACAAGCACCACTAAGCCCTTCTTACAGGCACATAAGCCTTTCCTACAGACACAAAAGTCCTTTTTACATGCATTTTCCATGGGGTGGCCTACCATACGGGTCAAATCTGAATCAAATTTTAATCAGTAGAACCCTTTCACCAGGAATCTACCATGCGGTGACCTACCGTACGAGTTAAATCATAATCAAGTTTTAATCAGTAGAATCCTTTCACTAGGAATCTGCTATGGGGTGACCTACCATACGGGTCGAATCTCAATCGAGTCTTAATCAGTAAAATCCTTTCACTAGGAACCTGCCATGGAGTGACCTACTATACGGGTCCAAGTCCAATCACCCTAATGTTTTCTTATAACGAATCCTTAGGTCTTCATACCAGAGCAGTCAATGACAACGCGAGGCAAACAGGTAAATTCCAGGTAAATCCCCTAACTAGTTCTTTTCCCTCTCTCCCCATCAAAGCGAGCAGCATGAAATCTGGACTTAAGTTTTCAAGTAGCCAAATAGAGTTGGATGTCACGATTTTCCATTTTTCCCAGTAGAGTCGGTTAGATCTCAAGAGGGGCAGCTGTTGACACTTGATTTTTGGCCAATTTTATTTTCAAAATTTTTTAGAAAAATCATAAAAATTTATAAAATTGAAAAATCAACTTTCGGGACCTTGGTTTGGCCTAGGTAATCAATTTTGAGCAAAAAATAATTTTTCTTATTTTTTGCATTTTTAATATTTTCAGAAATTAGGAAAATAATAAAACATTAATAAAAAATAGCATTTGAAGTCACAAAATTACCAAACAATAGTCAATATTTTTATTTAATTTTCTCTTCATTTTGAATGAATGAATTTTGAAAAATAAAGTCTGGAATCTATTCTTTGTTAATTTTACTTTTGAGATTATTTAAATAATTCTGGAAATTCCATTTTTGCTCTTTAATTTTCAATTTTTACATTTTTAGAGTCGTGTCATCCTCCTCTATTTTTCAAAATTAAAATCGAGTCCAAAAGCCCTCAGAATTGCCCAATTGCACAAAAGGACCAAATTGCACAAAAAGTTTGTAATTTAACCCCCGGATTCGCTCAAAATGAAATTAAAATTTTCCTATGGACTAAATTGAAAATAAGGCCACGTTACCCCCTAGATTTTGATCTTCTGAATCCAATGGTGGTGGTGGTTTGCCCCAATTTGGACATTTGGGCAATTTAATTTGAAAAATAGACAATTGGGTAAAATGAGAAATTTGGGGTTTTTGTGCAATTTGTGAGTAAAAATTGGGCAAAAAACACATTTTCAAGTAAATCATATGCTCTGAATGCAATCCCCAAGTTTAATTGCAAAAATTCCAAGTATAGAGGGGTTAATTTGTAATTTTCTTAAAAGCCGGGTCTGTCGGATCGGACCAGATCCGACCCAGACCTGGCCCCTATTCATCGTCTCCCCCGAGTGCCCAGCCCAACGACGCCGAGGAGAGCTGAGATTGTCCGTTGAAATTGGACGATCTTCGGCCATAATTGACGAATCGACGACGTGGGCAAGGTGACTGTAGCCATTCCGAACCCAACGCCACCATCCCTGTCGCTAGCAGTGGCCGAAGCCGGTCCGATGAGGCTGGTCAAGCTCCCGGTTGTGAAAAGTCAACCGAGAGCCAAGGCAGCCAAATTCGAGTTAATTCGTGCGAGATTCGCGCGCGGATGGAGGACGCCTGAGATTGGTAGTTATTCGCCGGAGATGTGCTCATCAACGGCGCGCGGTTTCATCGCCGGACACGCGATAACCACCGGCGAAATACTCGCCCGAATCAAATTTTTTTAAAATAAAATCTGGTGCAGATTCTCAGTTGCGATTGGGGGGAAATCTCAACTAATATGGGTTTTCATGGGCTTTAAAGGGGGTAGGGACTTCAAAAAGGCGCGGAGGAGGAGGAGGAGAGAGTGGTGTCGCCACCGCCATTGTCGCCGCTCGGAGCTTGGACTGTATGCAAGCTTGGTCCCAGAAATTCAGACCACGCCGGAGCTTTGTTTTGCCTCCAAAGGCTTCCCCGAGGTCCCAAGAAGCGATCCCGACCAACCCCGCAGCTCGACAATGACGAAAAGGTGAGATTCAAACTCCAAGCTCCTCTCGGTATGTTAATGGCAAATCACGCTCCCGAACCCGAACCGTGAAATTGATGTGTGTGTTTTACTCCTGGAACCTCACTAAGCTCGATTACACTTCTCTTTTGCATTGATTTCGAGTCTTGATCCCCGACCGCGACCTCCAACCTTCGCGATTTTCCCAATCATTGGTCAGCCAAATATGGCGATGTAGGGTTCGATCCACGCCTCAGGTAAGTGTTTCGAACCCTTGTTTGTGCTTCCTCTTGATTTAATCGAATGGTTATGCTCTTATAGCGAGTTCGAGCTTCGAACTCTTAGGTCTGTGTTCGTTCAATTAGGGTAAATCGGGCCGTTAGATTTGGCTAGGGCGCAACTATGTTGATCGGGAAGTCATAACGAGTCGATTGGTGGTGGTTTGAGGTCGATCAGTGATGGTTCCACCATTGGATCACACCGGTGGCCTCTCGACCATCCATTCAGCCCGTCGAGAGGTAGAAGACGAAGCTGACGTGGCTTCGCTACGTCAGTTCGTTGACCCGTCAAAGTCTAACATGGCGCCACGTGTCTGACGCGTGGCAGCCATGTCAGCGGAGTCACTATAACCGAAAATAATATAAATATCAAAGCGATTAGACGGCCGAGATTGAATTTTGAAATTGATCTCAACCGTTCGTCACTGGCGGGAGATCGGACAGCTGAGATGCGGTCTCCAAGTTGATCCTGACCGTCAGTTTTAGTATGAAAGATGGACGGCCGAGATCTGGTCGTTGGATTGACCTCGGCCGTAGATTCGAGCCTGCTGATCCAGTGGTCATGGGTTGGCCGCATGGCGCATTTCTGGCCATTAGATTAGTCTGTTGTAATAAAAATTCGAATAAATAGAAATAAATTCAGAAAAATACAAAAACAATTAGAAAAAAATTCAAAATAAAACACAAAAATAGTAATATGGCGTCGTTTAGTCTCGGTTCGGGATCTGTGTGGGTCTTGGGTCAGGTCTTCAATTCAGTTGGCAGGGCCCACCGGCTCGGTCCGGAAAATTAAATATAAAATTCGGAAAATCAAATAAAAATTCAGAAATTCAAAAAAAGGGGAATATCTTTAGAAAATTCATAAAATAGTAGAAAATTCTAGAAAAAATCCCGAAAAATAGGGGGAGCTTAGAAATAGGAAATAGCTCTCGTAAATAATAAAAAATTAATAAAAAACATTCAAAAAAATTAGAAAACTCCATAAAAATTAGAAAAGTCTTAGAAAATCCTAAAAATTTAAAAACAAAATTAGGAAAAGTGTTAGAAAATAAAAATCAAAATTCTAAAAAATATATAAAAGTTTTAGAAAATAAAAATAAAAATTCCAGAAAATATAAAAAATGTCCAAAAATAAGGAAAATCCTTTGAAAATTCTTAGAAAGTCTAAAAAATTCCAAAAAAATCCCAGAAAATTTAGGGAAATTCCTAAAAACTCGTGAAAGTTAGGGAAAAACCACATTCAACTAGTTTGACCTAACTTCACATTTTTGAATTCCCGAGCCTTCCAAAATGACCATGTTGCCCTTCTAGTCGACTTGACCCAAATCATTCCAAACCATCCCAAATCATATTCAAACCTAATTGATGCATTTTCCAGACTTCCAAGGAACCCCTTTGCTTGTAGTTGACTTGATGTGATATGTTTGCTTCCTGATTTGACTGCGCATTGATTTCTTTGGTTGTGATTGATAGGGTAGATAGTCCCACTTGCATGAACCCCTTAGATTTTTAAGGCCTACTTTACCCAATCTCGCCTGCATGAATTCTTTAGATTAAAAAATCATTCAACTTAGGTACCGAAAGGGCGTCGACTTGCGGGTCGACGTAACTAAGTCCTCGAACCCATTTCTTTGGTTTCTGTAGAGTCAAACGATCTCTCCCAATCGTTCGATAGGGTTTCCAATCATACCCTCCAATAAATGGTTGATGGCGACTCCTATGGCATGCACACTAATCACATGTCACCTGACCACACTAAGGTCGGCCTAGATTTAAATTTTCCTGACGCGATTTGGTATGAGCTTGGGAGGGCCCAAGCTAAGCCCAGATACCCAATGGGCCTAGCAATCCATTAACCTCCCCTCGGGATCCCTGGAAAATCTCGGGAGGGTCGCGACAGATAGATAGGTGTGGACTTTGGGGTATTGAGGGAGATGGCTTTAATTAAAAGAATATACATTTGTATTATATAAAAGGACCGATTCAATTAGGCTGGTTGGATGGTTTCTACTTGAAATTGTGAATTGAACTGGTGTCTGCTGGTTCCATCTAAAATCAATTGGGTGGGTATAATCCAGTTTGGCTTGGGTAGATCATGACTTTTTTCCTTACCCCTAGTGGTGGTAAGCTTGATAAAAGGGCAAGAAAATGCATATTCCTAAGCTATGCACAAGGTGAGCAGGGTTATCGATTGTGATGTTCGGAATTAAATTGACCCGTTATCAGTAGAAAGGTTACATTTGACAAGTCTTTAATACTTCTGGCCAAGAGTGATTATAGTAATGTTCATAAGGATCTGAAAGGTGTTCAGCTTGAGGTGGACTCACAACCACAAATTCTTGAGGTAGCGAGTACTAACAAAGTAATGGATATGGATGGTGCTTATAGCAAGGTGGAGCCTAAAAAGCCAATAGTTGTTGTAACTGCTGATATTGATAAGGTATACAGTCCATCTCCTGATAGATATGGATGCAATGATGGTTTTGTTTTGGCTGTGGTAGAGGAGCTTGTGTGGAAAAGTTCTTATAGAGCAGTTAAAGGTTTATGCGTTGTTGGTGTTTTAATGAAATCCACGTTTATAGTGAAGTTCAAGCGTGGCTTGGACTTAGAAAATGTTTATGGTGGTTGACCCATAGGGGCTGTAGGAGATTAGTAATGAAGTTCATAATTATAAGTGAAGTAATTATGACTTGGCTAAAATGTCGAGTAAATGTAGAGATCGTTAAAATATGTATCGAGTTTGAGTTTGACGCGAAAATCTGAATTTCGAAAATAAATATATCTTGATCGTGAAAATTAAAAGGATAAATCTTAAAGATAATGGATCTTATTTCTATGTTAGAGATGCGGTCAAGAATGGATGAAATTTGTTTTGAACACGATAATTATCCTCTATTATTCTGTTGGTGAAGTCGGCCAAAGAAAGACAAAACGTTGGAGTTTTGGTTGAAATAGAAAAGTTCATCATGGACTTTGATTTGGAGCATGATTAGGTCAACTCTTGGGCTCATATAAATATATATTCTGTTGTAGCATGGGCGATCGTTGATGAATGCGTGCAGAGGAAGCCCCTTTGTAGAGTTCACGTGTAGATTTGCCCCCCATTCTTTCTTGAAATAGAAGTTCTTACTTTTGTGGTCAACTTTAAAAGGAAGTGTTAATATATACATATGGGAATCTGAAAACGGAGGTGAGCTTGGGCTCTGGGGTGTCCTCCTTTTACTAGGACGAATAGTGGTAGATTCATTTTCTAATAAAAAAGGATCCATCAGTTAGTAGGATGTATTACTTGGTCTTCCGTGTCCCTAATTTCAGCGCGAACAATTTTCTGGGCTTTTTACAGAAATAGGTTTAAAATTTTAGCTTTTTACAAATTTGGGTCTTCATAAATTTTTTTTACGAAAACGGGGCTTATTCGGCACCTAAAGTGCCGAACAAGCCCCGTTCGGCACTGGAGGAGCGGAACTCCTTGTTCGGCACCTAAAGTGCCAAACAAGGGCCTCTCCCCCCTTCTTTAGTTTTCAGAGGACAAGAGTTTTCAGAGGACTAGAGAGGGCTCCCCCCACCTTGTCCTTCTTTAGTTTTGACAAGTGTTAAATTAGAGATGATTCCTACCGATTTTTTCACTGCCCCCTCTTCTTTTTCCACGGCCCCCCTCTGCTCCTTCTTTTTCACACGTTATGTCTGCCCTTTTCACGCGGCAAAGATTCGTCTCTATAATGAGAAAATTTTTTATATAAGATTCGCTTAAAGAGCGAGATTTGAAGACGCTCTGAAGAAAGAAAACCGAAGAACGTATCAAGAGAAAACAAAGAGAAGCCAAACGTGACAATTGTCTTTGGTGCCACGGCGAGGACAGAAAATCTGCATTCATGTAAGCAACTCCGGCGAAAGATATAGTACGCAAATTTTGGCCGTCTCTCTTCTTTCTTCTTTCTCCTCGGTTGGCCAAGTTCCAACCATTCCTTTTTTTTTAATTCCTTGATCGCTGTTTTTCACAAAGATCGTGATTTTGTCTTCCATTCTATTAGAATTAGCTTAATCAGTTTTAAAGACTGCACATTTTAAATGCCAAAAAATCCAAATAAGGTTTAAAGTCTACACTAGTTTTAAATTCTTGCAGGCGACTGTTTGCCTACACTGTGGGGACTGTGGCTTTGAAGAAACTTTGATCTATTGTGATGGCTGCAAGAAATATGTCGTTCATCAGTAAGATCGCCCTCGCACCCTTGTGCTCGTGTGCATGATGCAAGTGAATGCTCACCGTTAGAAATCTTGACTGTCGGCCTATTTTCTGGTTTTTTTTTTCAGCTATTACCTAGAACCGGTAATTTTCCATGGCGAAGTTCTTTAGTTTTGCAAGGATTGTCAACCCGAGATTGGAAAGGCCGATACGAATGGGGAAGGTTGTACTCCCATGGGGAGGAAGAAGAAGAGGAGGACTAAGAACTGGAAGTGAACAAGGGTGAAGAATGGAAGAAAGAAGAAAATGGTCAAGGATGAGGAAAGAGAGACATCCAACTGTTTCAAAAACTTAAAGTATTAGATGAAGGTATCGTTTAATATTTAATTACTCCAATAGCATGAATAGTATATGTTGTAAAAATTAACATCAAAGAGGTTCAAAGCTAAAACAAAAAATTCGATTTGTGTCTTCTTGGATAAAATGATAAAAACATATTTTCAATTTTCAATTGGATTCAATATGATGGATGGTCAAGTGAAAATCGCACTAAACATAGAGCTTAATTCCATTGAGGATATAAAGATATCAAGTGAAAGCTCTATAATTTGTCATTTTCGAAGGAATAAGGTGTTATTGTCCATGGAGTTGCCAGGCCTGAGGATCCAATTTGAAAGAAAAATAATTTTTTGAAATATTCGTAATTTTTACAAATTTATCCATAATAAAAAAATATTCGAAAAAATAGATTTTGTGTCCTAAAAATTAAGAAAAAATTGCCAATATTTTATTTTAAAAAACCTTTCCATGTTGGACTATTTAAAATACTAACAATTTTTTTCGTGAACACTTTTTTTGCCCTCAAATGCTATTTTTTAATTAATTTTGAAGTATTTTTATATTTTCAGAAAAATACTAAAAATGCGAGAAAAATATGAAAATATATTTCTTGTGAAAAAGTGGTTCCCTATGCTTGGCCAAGGTATCCAAAATTGATATTTCAATTTTCTCATTTTTTCTTTATTTTCTTAATCAATTTTTTAAGATAATTAATAGAATATCTATAACAACAAATCTATAATTGCCAAAAATTCATATTCAAAAACTTTAGCGAAGCCTGAGAATCCAATTTGGAAGAAAAATAATTTTTTAAAATTTTCGTAATTTTTACAAATTTATTCATAATAACAAAATATCCGAAAATAAAAAAATAGATTTCGCAGCCTAAAAAATATGGAACAATTTCCAATATTTTATTTTAAAAACCTTTCCATATTGAACCATTTAAAATACTGACTTTTTTTCGTGAACACTTTTTTTGCCCTCAAATGCTATTTTTTTTTATTAATTTTGAAGTATTTTTATATTTTCAGAAAAATACTAAAAATGCGAAAAATATGAAAATTTATTTTTTTTCAAAAATGGTTCCCTATGGTTGGCCAAGGTCTCCAAAGTTGATTTTTCAATTTTGACATTTTTCTTGATTTTCTCAATCAAGTTTTTAAATTTATATTTTTACCGATTTATGTTTTCGTAAATATTAATTACGAAATGGAGGCTTGTTCGGAAGGGGTAGCGCCGAATAAGGGTAAGGCTTGTTCGGCACATGATGTGCCGAACAAGGCTTGCTTGGCACATGAAGTGCCGAACAATACTTGTTCAGTACATGTTAAAAAAAAGTTAAAAAAATCCACCCCCCCACCCCCCGGCTCCCTTCTTGGACTTTTTACGAGCTTAGGAAAAGAAACATTCCTTGGCTAAAAAATATGAAAAAGGGGTCCGTTCGATAGCTGTGGTGCCGAACCCCCCAACCCGCCCCACACATAAAACCCCAAACAACTTTGGCAGCTCCCCTATGGCCCCCATCTTTTTTTCGCAGAAGGTAGGCTTTTGACTCCACTACAGGGCAGAGAGGCCCCTCTTTCTCGAAGGCAGGCTTCTGAACGCCTATGCTTAGGCTTCTGAATTCTTGACGTGAAGGATTTTCAAGCCTCAGGCTTTTATTAAAAACCCATCATAAGCCTCAGGCTTATGGAAAAAAAAAAGTGTTCATGGAAAAAATAATCAGTATTGTAAATGGTTCAACATCGAAAGGTTTTAAAAATAAAATTTTGGCAATTTCTTCATCTCTATAGTCTACGATATCTATTTTCTAATTTTCGGATATTTTCTTAATATTATATTTATGATGTAAAAAGTTATAGTACATCAAATTTCTAATAATACATAATTTTCGTCATTTGATGATTACATTTAACAATGGTGTTGTCCCCCTCTATGACCTCCTGTTCCGCAAGTAGGTTGTCTTTGGTGTTCGGCAGGTCTAGTATTATACCGGCGAGATTCTGCTTGCATGGGTTGTGTGGATGATGAAGGAATATCCTCTTCTGACAACCGTGGTTGTGATGCATCATCAAATTGAGTAAACATCTCATGCTCAGATTAATGGTATGGAGTAGAAGCATATTGGGAAAAAGGAGGGAGCTCAAATCCTCCAGCCATCGGAGAAATTGCGAGAGTGTGGGGACGGAATCCCCCATGATATGGGCTAGTGAACTGGCTGAACCCCGAAGTAAAATTTGTTTGGCCGAACCCGGGAATGAACTCAGGACTGAACTCTGCCATATTATAGACTGCAGGACCCGGGATGGCATCTGTATCTTCAAGAGCTCTTCTACTCCTTCGAATTGATTGGCTCGACTAAGGTATGTCATCTCTATGGGATCCAATAGGTGTTGTCGTAGAGGCTGATTGGGGTCGTGGAATCGTTAATAACCGTCTCTCTTCATTGAATGTATGTAGTATTGCTGTCGCTATCCTGCCTATCTGCTGTACGGTCTCCCGTATGTGATCCCGATCCCGAACCCGAGAAGTAGATCTGCATAACGATATAATTTGTTCCGCGCCATCAGCCTGTTCACGAAATCAAAGTCAAGTTATCAAATGCTAACAATTTATATGACTTAAAAAAAATTCTGAAGTAAATTACAAGTGTTTGCACTAACCGCTGCACCTACTGCACCTCCCGTGTAAGAAATCCAGCGTTATGTGCATGCACGGTACTACTCCATGTATTCTGAATGGAAATGAAGTGGCTCCGTTGCAGGATCAAATCGAACTATGTGGTTAGAACGATTGTTTCACATTTGAATCGACTGTATGTGCTTTGCCACCTAATCCTTATTAACTGGCCTTAATTCAATGGAATGAAAGGCTGTATGATCATTCGGAGGATTTAGTATTGGTTGCTGCATACCAAATTGACGAAGCACTCGATCCGGGTAATGCCACTCAACTATATGAAAATAGATGAGTGGAACACGAGCTGTCCAAATCTCTTTTCCCGCCATACAGTAATCTGGTAGATTATCGAGAATATCATCGGTGCATAGCTCCCAAACAATCTGTTAAAAAAATTGAACCATATCAAATTAATTTAAGAATTAATTTAAAAGGTAACATTACATTGAACTTATTGATTTCTATCATGACTTACATCGCTAAATGTCATTCTATCAAGTTGATAGCGCTAGTGTGATAAAGTATGTGTGGGCACTCTAGTTGTCTGTAGGGGTTGAAACCAGCTAAAGAAATTTAAAAAAAATAGTTATCTACACAGTGTAATGGTGAAAAAAAAGAACAATTACATATATTATACGGACTGAAAAAAGTTTATCACTCACAAACTAAAAATATATATATCACATACCGATTACCGAAAGGTGCATCTTTAAAAGGATTACTGCTTCTGATGGATGGTGCGATACAAATGAATCGATCGTACGCCCAAATTTGCAATAAATATAAGGGACCGCCGATTTGTTTCGCTGATGGATTGGTGGCATTGCATAGCTCCCGATACAACCATGCAAGCGCTGCTGAACCCCAACTATATGGCGTAGGATCGACAAGGTTCTCTAGTAATAGTAGAAAAATTAGACTTACCTTGGAACCCGATTTATCAGAAAATATTGAACCTCCAGCTAATTGCAGAATAAATGCTCTCGCATGCTGCATTATCATAACCTCATCTGCATCGTTTGGAATTCCACCAAAGACTCCTCTCAGCCAGGAAATTTTCACCATCGAACCACGTAATGGACCAGGTGGAGGTCGATAACCCAGTAGATCCTCATAAACATCGCCCAAATTTCTATCAGTGGGGCAAGTAACTGCAATTTTGTTTTATGGGAAGCCCTGTAAGGACCTCGATATCCTGTAGGGTAATAGTGCATTCACCTTCTGGCATGTGGAAGGTGTAAGTCTCGGGCCTCCATCGCTCAACCAACGCTGTGATCAGATGGTGATCAACTTACCAGAATCCCATTTTCCAAAGTCCATAAAATCCCGAAGCTCGAAGATATGGTTCTAATTCAGGATCAAGCTCAGCTTCGTGTAGTATTGCTCCATCTCATTGACACCGAATAACTTCATTATCATCTATCTGTGAAATGTTACATTAATTGTTACTAACAATTTCATTGTGATATAATTCTTACAAATGACAGCTTAGCTGATAACTATTTTAATTACTTACCTTAGCCTCCCAAATGGCCTGCGATCTATGTTCAACCTGCTTTGTAAGTAGTGAATTATTCTCAGGTCCCGGCTGAATATACTCCCTTTGTGCCATATCTACAATTGGAACCAATAAATTTCATAAGTATCGTATAATGTTCCTAAGATACTTTACCCATAAGGGGTACAATCGACATTTACAAAGGAATGAACAAAAAACAATAAGTTCTATCCAATTAATTCAAAATCCTAATTTTTAACATTCTTTTGAATTTTTTCACGAAAAATCATGAAATTTTGTCACTTTTTTAGAAACTTTTTTATGATTTTTTCCATTTTTTCCAGGTTGTCCGATTTATTACTTTCTAAATTTTCAATTTAAATTTTTTATCAATCAGGCCGACTCCAGGACTTGACCCAAATAACGGCGCCTCTCCCATTTCTTATGTTTTCTATTATTATTATTATTATTTTAATTTTATTTATTTTCTAATTTTATTTTTCTTTTTTTTTCTATTGCTTTTCTGACCGAGTCAGTTCTATCCAACTCACAAATTGAAAGAGTCGACCAAAACCCACTTGGCTTTCAATCGGGACTAAAATGACAAAATTTTAGCAATTTTTTAATTCATTTTTAAGTATTTTTCCTCAATTGTTTTTCGAAATTTTCTATTCTTTGGGATTATTATTATTATTATTATTATTATTATTATTATTATTATTATATCCTAATTATATGGTCATATTCATTACATTAGACAACTAAAATCAACAGCTTATGTTTAACCGAACATCAAATCTACATTGTCCGATCTAATTGCCAATTCTTACGATCTACATCTAATAAGGGTTTCCCACAAATTTATTTGTTATTCCTGTAGATTTGGTCATTATTTCAATATTTTTAAAATCATATCTAATTAAATGTCCAAAATTTTAAATTTCATGATGAAATATAGGTTTAATACGTATAAAATATTTCGTGAGACATGTATCGACATGCAAAATAGAGATATGAGTAGAATAAAATTAAGCTATTTTTTGGTGCAAAATAGACATATATGTAGCGCAAAATAGACATATATGTAGCACAAATTTACTTGTTATTGCATAATAATAAAATGGCATATACTAACAAAGGTATAGGCATTACCTTAACTCAAAAAGCACGTGTATGTCGAGATTGAAGAAAATGATACTTTGACTCTTCTAACTTCTCTGCTGTCTATGATTAATATTACATCCAACGAAACAAAAAACGCAAATGGAAAAACGAAATTATAAAGTGAAATATTACCTAGATCGATGGCAAAGGAATATTGGCGGAATTAGTAACACGCGAGAATCGACGAACGACCTTTAAAAATTTTCTCACTCGCTTCTCTCTATTTTCTCTCGATACATTCTCCATTTCTTTTTCTTCAGAGCGTCTTCAGATCTCGCTCTTTAAGCGATTCTTATATAAAAAAAATTTTCATTGTAGAGAAGAATCTCTGCCACGTGAAAAGGGCAAAGATATCATGCGGAAAAGAAGGAGCAGAGTGGGGGCCGTGGAAAAAGAGGAGGGGATGGTGAAAAATTGGTAGGGGTCCTCTCCAGTTTGGCACTTACCAAAACTGGAGGAGGAGGTGGGGGAGCCCCCTCTAGTTTTTTGAAAAAAGTAAGAGGGGGAGGGGTCTAGTTCGTTGAAAATAAAGGGAGGGGAGGGGGCGAGGGGGGGGGGGTTTGGTGTGAAGGGGCCTCTCGTTGAAAATAAAGAGGGTTTTTTTAGTGGAGGGAGGCCCCGCTCTCATTGAAAATAAAGGGGGAGGCCCCCGCTATTCGGCTCCTAAGGTGCCGAACGGGGCTTCTTCGGCACTTTAAGTGTCGAACAAGCCCCCTTTGGGTAAATTCTTTTTTGAAAACTAAAATTTGTAAAATTTAAAAATTTTAAATTTAAAATAATGGGAGTGGGGGTTGGGGGGGAGGGCCCCCTTTTTTGGGGAAGCCATTGTTCGGCTCCTCAAGTGCCGAACAAGCCCCTTTTTCGTAAAATTTTTTTATGAAGACCCAAATTTGTAAAAAGTTAAAATTTTAAACCTATTTCTGTAAAAAGCCCCGATTTTCTCATGATCTATTTCTAATATAGATGAGCTTAATGACCTCGAAGGAATTCAATATGAAATTCTGCGAGGAGTTTTTCTTCATTCAATAATAGGATGTTCAATTTCATCGATCTAGTCTTGTTAGACTTAATTTCTATTTCTAAATCTCCTTATTCAAAAATCATTTTAACATCTTTGATTTTTGGGTTGATGCCACAACAAAAATGCATGTCTTGGCATAAGACTATTGTTCCAGACAAAGGAGCTCCATGGAACTTGCGGACCTTTCTTTCGAATATGATCCCAAGTTGAAGCTATGGAAAAAGTACCCATATTGTTGTATTGCCAGACCAAATTGTCCTTTCTACTAGCCATCGACAGAGGGAAGTCAGCTAGTTAGGAGTTCAAAACATTAAGCACAGCCGATAAAAGCCACGAATGAGTAAAAAAGTCACGAACGGAGGCTTCACACAGGATAACAGATATATAGATATCCCAATCCGAAAATAGGAGATGAAGAGGGCTCGGGGATGCTAAAAATCATACTAGAATGAAGAGGATGCACCATCACCACTCCTCATTTTAAAGAGTACTTGAAACTTACTACGCAAGTCAAGGATATTTTTCCAAGCCCATGAGAAAAAGGTCAGTTTGGGGGAGATCTAGAAGCTCCTTTTCTTGAGGAAATTTGAGTGAACCTATCTACTCCAGAGGGACTCTTTATCCGTGAATAACATTCAAATGTGTTTGAACATTGATGCCCGATTGAAGCCCTTGAGACGGCGAATGCCAAGGCTACCTTCTTCCTTAGGGCAACATACGTCTTCCCACGGGACTTTGGCTCCACCAACCTCTAAGTTCGGACCCTTCCAAAAAAATTGTCTAAGGATCTTTTCAATTTCCAAAAGGACAGCTATAGGAAGAGTAAAGACACTAGCCCAATATACTTGTATAGCATAGAGGACAGATTTACTCAGTTGAAAGTGGCCATCAAATAAAAACTGATGGGACCAAGCCCGAGCTCGAGCCGTGATCAAATTAACCGAAGAAGTACAACTTGATTTGTCCAACCGAGTAGCTGTAATAGGAACACCAACATAACGAAATGAGATCAAACCTTCATGAAAGCCAAAGAGATCCAGGATAGAACACCGAGCAATAACGGTGCCTCCAGACAGAAAAATCTCACTTTTGTTGGCATTCGGTTTGAGTACGAACCAATCCGAGAATAAATCCAGCCTATTTTTGAGAAGAGTAGCCGAATCTATATTCTCAACGAAGAGAAACACATCATCAGTAAAGTATAAGTGTGATAAACAAGTAGGTTTACACCTCCAGTAGAATTTAAAGCCATGCTGTCGAGTTTGGCCATTGAGAATTTCGGTGAACGTTTCCATAATAAGGGTGAATAGGTATGAGGATATGGGGTCACCTTGGCGAATGCCCCAACCGTTAGGAAAGAAGCCATGAAGATCTCTATTGATGGCAACTGAGAATCTTGGAGAAGAAATGTGTTCCATAACAAGCGAGACTAACTTCGGTGGAAAGCCAAAGGCTAGAAGGACATTCTTCAAGAAGCCCCAGTCAATGGTTTCATATGCCTTTTGAAAATCTACCTTAATAGCGCACTTGGGCAAATAAGTTTCATGGTGAAAACCGGTAAATAGCTCATGACAAGAAGGATATTATTTGCAATTCTCCTCCCCTTAAAAAAAGGCGTTTTTGGGAGGACTGATAATAAATGAGAGAACACTAGTAATCCTATTAGCAAGGATCTTGGTGATGTACTTGTATATCGTATAGCAGCAGGCAATGGGCCAAAAATCAGACATAGATAAGGCATTAGGTAAAATTAAAAATTTTAGGATTGAATTAACAAAAGTGCAATAAGTTTAGGTTTTTGTTTTTGATCATTTTCCTTACTAATTATAGTAAGGGTACAAAAAGAAACATATTTATATAAAACCCCTAATATATATAAATTAAACATTAATAGCAGTTACCCATAAAAATTAGAATGTGGAAGAGAAAACGATGTTGTTACAAGCGGTTTGACACTTTGTCCGCCAAGTAACCTAAATTAGATTTCAAATAGCAAATTATTTTCACTCCCTAATACAGTTGAATGTAGACCAAGGACCATATATGTCAAAGGTCATGGGATTGGCAATAAATTACTTCTTCATAATTGATCCACTGAATTGTCTGTCGGACGTATTGAGAAAACCTTCTTTTGAATGTTATTTTTTATGACAAAGCTATCCTTATTTAGAAAGAACCTGGTTGATGCTCAAAAGACCTTATCATAGGTACACATGGATAAAAAAGCTCACACTGTTCCAAACTTGGTGTTTAGACTTAATATGAAGTCTTTACATATTTGCTTATGCAAAGTTGAATCTGGTTATTCAAATGAAGTGGGTTATTACTTCTTAAGATTTAATCCTTAGAGAATACTTTTGTGAAATGTTAACAAGGACATTATTGAAGCTAATATTCACGGTTCAAGACTATTCAGATTCAAGGGATTCTTTTACTTCTAAAGACTGCATCTAAATCATGTTCAAACGCTATAATATTTTTTTTTCTAGATTCTAAAGACCCACATTGGTATGTTTTTTATTTGACTGCGTTATTAATGGAAGTTTATGATCTTTAATTGACAGGATTATTCCACAAACTGATTGATAGACTATCCTCATTTGGAAATCCCCTTCCATTGGACAATAAGACTTCTTACTTGAACTAATTTTACTTATGAAAACTAAAGATTTAGTTGTATGAGCACCTGAATCTGAAGGGTTCAGACTCTACATTAACAGCTACCAGATCTTTTTGGATAAAGCATCTTCCAATCAAGACTGATGATGTCCAATTAGCTATTGAAGATCGATCCTTTGGAGGGTCTTTGCAATGGCTAGTTAAAGGTCGAGGAGTATAAAATAAGATTAATGTTGTCTATTGCCGAAATCAGCACTTACAATTCCATATTGCCCAAGTTATTCAGACTGGAACACTTATTCTTGAGAGTAAAACTTTCTATCCTTGAGAGTTCTGTAATAGTGTCAAAGTGTGTCATCACTTGTAACCTTTCAATGATTCATATAGTGGATTCCAACCAATTGGCTATCAGTATGGTAAAGTGGACGTAGGCTTATCTAAACCGAACCACTATAAGCTTTGTGTGCAATTTCTCTAAACTCTAAACTCTTTACTTTATGTTTCGTTTATTGCACATTTGTGTTCGGGTCATGATTATGAATTTTACTTTGTTTGTGACTAAAATTATTTAAATTTTGCATTAAGTTTCAAAATTATTCAGAATCACTTATTCACCTCTCTAGATGACAATATTAGAAATAACAATTGGTATCAGCGAAGGTTGCTCATTATTCTGAAGTGTTTAACTTCAAAGTTGACAATCTACTATGTCTAGTAACAACTTTTCAGGAGCACGTGACTCACTGTTCAATAACGAACCTTCCTACTTTGATGGAAAGGACTATAATATTGGGTGCAACAAAATGAAATGTTTTTTCAAGGCATCATATAATTTGATGTGGGATGTTATAATCAATGGAGTAGTTTTTATTGCTTCAACAACCCTTTCCACAAGAAATGAGGGAAATGACAACACAACTGCAACTCTTTTCGAGAAAGAAAAAGCAAAAAGACAAGGACTTGGCTCTAAAGCTGTTCACTCACTCTTCCGTGCTTTATCCACTCCTATTTGTAATCATGTTGCAGAAGAATCATCATCAAAAGTTATATGGGATATACTTCATTTCACATACGAAAGAACTGATAGAGTAGAAGAAACCAATGTCAACATACTTTTAAGCGATTATGAAGCATTCAAAATGAAACTAGATGAAATTATTTTTGAGATGATTGACAGGTTTCAAATATTGATTAGTGGTCTTGCATAATAAGGTGCTCTTGTTGCTAAACCTATGTAGGATCAAAAGATCCTTTGAGGTTTAACATATGACTGGAACTACATCAAGCCTTTGATACAAGAATGTGAAATAATAAGGCCTTTATCCATTGATGAGCATGTTGAAACATTACAATTATATGAAATAGAGCGCAACAACAAATCAAAGGGTTCAAAGGGTAAGAAGCCAATTGCTTTAGCTTCTAATATTGATCATGAAATGTTAGATTTTGAAGAAGAAGAAGATGATGCTGATGATGATGACGAAATTGCGTTGATGGTAAGGAAATTCAAAAAGATGGCTTGAAAAGGCAGAACCTTCAAGGAAAAGAAATCATTCAAAAAGAATGATCAGAAATAGCTAAGATATGACATCTAGCCAAAACGTCGATTTTTGAAAAAGGACAAAGTCAAGTATGAAAATACAAGAAGATGCTGAGTAGAAACTTTGATTGATTCTGTAGACAATGATGAAGATTATGCAAATTTATGTCTAATGAAAAAGATTAGATTCATATTCAAATTTAGATTCAAACTCGAATATTGAGGTGTGTACTTTTGAAATACTAGATCAAGTTTCTAAGTATATTGAGGAGATATGCACAAACTATAAAGAAGCTCTCAAAAAAGTGCTTGTTTTGAAAAGGAAAGTTTCTTCTTTAAAACAAAAGATGTTTCTTAAAACGATAAGAATGAGTTTTTGTAGAGAGAATTTCATGAAACCAAGGAAAATCATGATCTTATTTCGAAAGAAAATGATTTTTTGAAAATTGAAATTGAAAATATTTCAAAAAGATTTTCTCATGTTCAAAAAATTTGAAAAATATAATTTCTAGACAAGTTCCTTATGGTGACAAGTCTGGTCTTGGTCTCAAAAAGGAAATTAATCTCAAAAATAAATTTCTTGAAACCAATGACGGGATTTTCTAAAAACATTCGAAATCTGCATATTGATACCACTTTCACAAACAATTTACAAAATTTTTTGGTTGAATGCATCGTGCAAACTTTGGTGCTTCAAATTAGGTTAGAAACAATTGCATGATGATTTGGAGACCTATTCTTAGAAATATACTGCAAATATGACTAACTTAAACAGACCCAAAAAAATTTGTGTACCAAAGAAACAATGAGTTATCTTCATCTTGTAGGAACCCTGGCAAAGAAAGAATAAATGATTTTTGGATAGTGGATGCTTAAGCCACACAACTGGTGATCTAGAAAAATTTATTCATCTATTAAAATACAATGATAGAAGTATGCCTTTTGGTGAAAACACAAAGGTATTGGCAAAGGGACGGTGAAGATTGGAATTCTAACGATCAAAGATATCTCCCTAGTCAAAGGACTGAACTATAACTTGATTTATGTAAGTCAATTATGTGACTTTGGATATCAAACATGTTTTCAAGATAAAAAATGTTCAAGTATCAGTAAAAACAAGAAGTCAAGTTTCATTGGTCGACGTCATGGAAACATCTACCTTCTAAAGACATCAAATGCCTCATCTCTATTAAAGATGAATCTGAACTCTGGCATAGACAACTAGGCCATATTAGCATCAAGCATATTTCAAATCTGTCTTCCAAGAAATTGGTTCAAGGTTTGCCACAGACAAAGTTTGAGAAATCTGAACTTTGTTAAGCATGCACCTTTACAAAAACAAGTGAAAAGTTTCTTTAAACTTGTTAATCATGTTTCAACTAAAAGTGCACTGCAGCTTCTTCATATGGACATAATTGGGCCAAACAGAGCTCTAAGTCTTGGAGGTAAGAGAAATTGCTTGGTTATTGTTGATGATTACGTAAGATTTACATGGGTTTTATCTCTTGCTCATAAAAATGAAGTATTCTCTTCTTTCTTAAAGTTTACCAAAAAGGTTCAAAATGAGAAAGGCCATGCTATTTCTCGTATTAAAACTGATCATGGAGGGGAATTTAAAAATCAAAGTTTATCTGATTTTTGTGATGATTTTGGGATTTATCATAATTTCTCTTCTCTTTACACACCTCGACAAAATGGGGTAGTGAAAAAGAAAATTTGTTCTCTATAAGAAATGGCAAGAACTCTTTTGAACGAAAATAAAATAGTTTTGTATTTTTGGGCAGAAGCTATATCAATAGTTTATTGTATTTTAAATCGTGTTTCTTTAAAACCGTTCTTGAGAAAATCCCCTATGAGTTTTTTAAATTATGAAAACCATATCTTACATACTTTCATGTGTTTGGTTTTTAATGCTTTATTCTAAAGAATGCTAAATGATTGAGTTGGCAAGTTTGATGAGAAATCAATAGAAGGTATATTTCTAGGCTACTCAACAATGAGCAAAGCATACCATGTTTACACCAAAAACTCTCGAGTTGTTGAAGTATTGATGAATGTCAAGTTCAATGAAAATATTTAGAAATAGAATGTTCAATTTGAATATGATCAAGTTCTCTCGTTTCCTCAAAGTTTAGCTCAAGATAAGGATTCTAAAGTTAATAAAGATTCTATAAAGAACCATACTTCTGAAGGAGTTCAGAATCATGATCAACCAATACCATCAAAACAAGAAGAAAAGCAATCATATTCTCAGAACTCAAGAGATGTTCAAGACTAAAGATTTAATAAGAAAGAGAAACATAAGTCAAGTCATCCTAAGGAACTCATGATTGGAAACTTAGATGATGGGATTAGATTCATATCAAGGTTTAAGCAATCAATGAGTAACATAACACTTATTTCTAAAATATAATTGAAGGGGATTGAAGAAGCTTTTGCAAATGAAAGCTTCATTAATGCAATGGGAGAAGAACTTTATCAATTCAAGATCAATAATGTCTAGAAACTTGTGCCAAGACCCAAAAAATATCTTTTGATAGAAACTTAGATGATGGGATTAGATTCATATCAAAGTTTAAGTAATCAATGAGTAACATAACACTTATTTCAAAAATAAAACTGAAGAGGATTGAAGAAGCTTTTGCAAATGAAAGCTTGATTAATGCAACGGGAGAAGAACTTCTTCAATTCAAGATCAATAATATCTAGAAGCTTGTGCCAAGACCCAAAAAATTTCTTATGATAGAGACAAAATGGGTATTTAGAAACAAGCTTGATGATAATGGAAAGGAGCTTAGAAACAAAGCAAGACTAGTGGCAAAATGGTATTTCCAAGAAAAAGGAATATATTACAATGAAACCTATGTACGAGTTGCTAGCTTAAATGACATAAGACTACTCCTTGCTTGTGCTTGTTACAATGACTTTAAACTTTTTTTAGATGGACGTTGAAAGTGTATTTTTGAATAGCTACATCAAAGAATAAGTCTATGATGAACAAACACATAATTTTGAATAACCAAGAAGAAAGGATATCATCTATACTTTGAAGAAAGCTTTATATGGATTAAAGCAAGCATCTCATGCTTGGTATGATGTAGCATTCTATCGGAAAATAAGTTGTAAAAGATAATGTTAATAGTGCTCTTTTTATTCAGAAGTAGGGTAACAATGTTCTTCTTGTTCAGATTTACATCGATGACATTATTTTTGGTTCTAATGAATGTCTGTGCAAGAATTTTTCTAAAGTAATGTAGGATAGGTTCGAAATAAGCATGATTGTAGAATTGAGATTCTTTCTTGGACTTCAGATTCAACAAACCAAAAAGGGAATCTTTATTCATTAGGAGAAAAATGCTCTCAAGATTGTTAAGAAATTTGATCTAGAGAATTGTAAGAAGACAAAAACTCCCATGTCACATTCATCAAAACTTGACAAAGATGAATAAGGAAAAGAAGTTAATTAGAAGCTATATCACAATATGATTTGTTCATTACTATATCTCACAGCTTCAAGACTAAATATATTCTAAGTGTATGGTTATGTGCGAGATTCTAGTCAAGTTCTAGAGAATCTCATCTATCTGCTATTATCCAAAGTATGGACTACAATGTTCCAAAGATTTTGATTTTATTCTGAAAGGATATGTAGATGCAAATCTCACTAGTTGTAAGATTAATAGGAAAAGTACTTTTGGAATCTATCAACTCATGGGGAATATCTGATTTCATGGTTAAGAAGCAAAGTACATTTGCACTTTCCATAGTTAAAGTAGAATATGTATCTTTTGAAAGTTGTTGTGTTTAAATTCCATGGCTAAAATAACAACTGAGAGACTATGGAGTTGAACATTTGAATGTGCAAATTAAATGTGTAACACAACCACTATAAACATAACCAATAATCATATTCTCCATTCAAGGGCAAAAAACATTGAGATCAAACATCATTTTATTTCCTATCATGTTCAGAATGGAGATGTCCACATTGAATATGTTGATACGAAGAATCAGCTCGCAGATATACTTACTAAACCTCTTGATAAAGAGACTTCCAAGTATATTCCTAGTAAATTAGCTATTATTAATCCTTTATCTTGAGATGAATCAGAAATAGGTACTTTGTTACAACTCAGATGCACAATTATAGAAAATTGTTTAGAAGAACATGTCAGTTCTTCTATTCTCCTTATGCTTTGAAATTTATGGAAATGCAAGGATTTAATGTATGTCTTTCACATATAAATATAGTTTTTGTTGATTGATTGGTATAATATATTGTCTTTGGATATTTTTCTTTGGATTTTATTCTATTCAATTTTATTATAAAAAATAACCATTTTATAGTTTCTTTTCAAATTTTCAAAAAACATGAATCGTCACCTTTCCTTCTTTGAAAATACCCTATTTATTCTAAACCTGACAATGCTCTCGCATTCTCTCTTTCAACCCTAGTCACGTGAGAACTCTAATTCCTTACTATCTCTTCCAAATTTTCTATCTTACTTTCGCTCAAAAATTACTCCTTTTACCAATGGCTCCTAAGTCATCTACTCAAGTGAAGAAAATTGTTGAGGAAAGTGAGAGGCAAAGGAGAAACTAATCTCGTCCTATAGTGTAACCCAGCAGATAAAGTACATTTCATAGTCCGTTTTAGGGATTGGTGATCTTGGGATACGACTCTGGTTGAGAACTCGATGTTAGAGCATGAGGAAGAAAGGACCTGCGACAAAAAAGACACAGGTTTGTCTAAACTCCAATATGACGAAAGAGTTGCACTAGCTCTCTCTATTAAACCCCTTTACGATGAGTTTAAGGATTAGGGGTCTGAAGATGATAGGAATAGGGGTCAAAATTTCTTCCATAAATATTCCATTCCAAAAATGGAAAGTTCGAGACAATTGGAATTTTTTTGGAACAATTTCTATTTCGTCTTAAAAGCATGTTGATAGGTATGAGGCTTTGAAGGAAAGAGGAGTGATGTCTTATAGAGTATTTGATTTGAAATATTTAGGCAAGGTTGCCATCCTTGTTAGAAAACATCTTGAAGAGATGAAGTTAAGAGATATTGTGGTCGTCAAAACTCATGTCTATTTTGATTTGGTTGCCCACTTTTACTCTACATTGTCTTTTGCTGGTCCTGAATCTTTTTCGCACAACATTGGAGATGATCGTTACACTTTGCGCATAACTAAATTAGCGAATGATGGAAGTGAGACAAAGTGACTTCAAGCCTATTGATATTTAGCCTGAAGCAACTTCCAGAGATTCAAAAGCTCATGTGACCTAGACTTCCTTTGAAACATGTTGTTATGCACAAAGTGATAATTGAATGACTGCATCCCAAGGCTTCTTCGAAAACATACATTTTTAAGTTTGAAACCAAGTTCATGGGGGCTTTTATCACAGGGTATGGCTTTTCACTTGCACACACTATCTTCCTACACATGTATAGGACTGAGCACAAATCAAAGGGACAGTTGCCTCATGCAGGGTTATTTTCCTTGATTCTCAATTATCATCAAGTAAAACTTCCTGGAGAGTTGACTCTGAAAAAAATTCTATTAATGGCAGCTAGTGAAAACATGATTCAGAAGATGGGATTCATATTGACTAGTAGAGGATGGGTCAACAAGAACAAAGAATTAGTTTAAGTCAAACTAAAAGAGCGGTTAGAAGTTTCAAAAACATCTGTAAAGAGTAGAAAGACAGTTGCTCAGATGGGAAATAACAAGAATGAATCTTCAGAGGAAGAAGATGCTATATCTTCCAGCTCAGATGATGAAAAGACTCCATCAAAGTCATTTGAGAAGCACCTCAGTGGTGATAAGAGCTCAGATGATAATTAGCATGATGACAAGAATGAAGGAGGAGAAGGTATTGTTCAGAATGTTAAGGAGGAGACTCCTGAAAAGAAAGAAGAAGAGCTCACTTAAAGTCATGAAGGCAAAGTTAGAATAGAGGTTGAAGAAATGTTTGCTGAGAGAGCAAAAAGAGAAGCAGAATTTAATGGAGAAATGTACTTTGTGATGTGGGAAGAAAGACTCGAGGAAAGAGAAGAGGTGATTAGACTAAACGAGCTTATCTTTGGTTTGCAAGACATTGAGCTGGCAAGTTTAGAAGAGAATGTCGTTGCTGAAGAAAATGAGAATAATGATAAAGTGGTTAATGATGAACCACTTGAAGGCACTGTCGAGAATGAAGAAGAGTCAACATAGATTCAAGAGGAGCAACCAGTGAATATTGATGCTTATATAGGTACAAAAGCAAGATGAATTTGCTGTTAATAAGGAACAACCTAAGGAGAAGGAGATTGATGTTGTTCAGACTAATGTTGCTTCACGTAGTCCCTGTTCAGAGTCAAGGGAAGAATTAGACGCAGTGCACTTTGATGTCTACTTCTAAGGATATTTCTTCAGACAAAGAAAAAGCACCAATGACTAGTGAAGAGAAGGATTCCGACAAAGGAAAGCTCAAATCACTAATGAGGGAGGGCCAAAACACCTGCATGAAAAATTAACTCTAGAAGAGACCTTAAATGCTTTCGTTAGGGAACTATTCAATACAAGATCTTCTCCATTCCAAGTTCAGAGAATATGGAGATGTCGCACAAAAAGGTGATACCAATGTTGAATGCCTTGGAGAAAGAGGTTACGAATGGAATGAGCGCTTTTTAAGAGATGCTTAATAAGTATCTTTGGCTTTTTTGCGCTGAGATGGCAAGTCTAGAAAGTTATACTCCACTTCGAGAAGACAGGATTAATCGGGAAGTTCTTGAATTGCTAAATCTACGGAATTTCACTTCAACTGTGGCTGGAACAAGTGGTGCTACCCAGAATCAGGAGGAAGATCAATAGCGAAAGGATGGAGAGAAGCCAGATGATGTTCCTATTTCTTCTACAAATCCAAATCCACCGTCTTCTGGTTAAAATTGTTTGTTTGTTTTATCTTCATGGTGCTTATTTGTTTTGTTAAAGGACCATTGCTTGTCTGGACAAATCTAGCACGACCTTATTATAGTCTGGAAGTTAAGTTAGCTAAATAAAGTTCCTATGGTTTGCGCTCATATCAATATTTATCTGTGTTGCTGATGACAAAAAGGAGGAGAAGTTGCATCTATCCCTCTATTCTTTTTAATTTGTAGTAGGAACAATTCCAGACCAAAGTTTGAAACTCTGAAACACTCCAATTATTATGTTACTGATCAACATGGTTATATTACTCCTTTTTATTGAAAGATTCTCATTTACTCTATTCCCTTAATATTATGAGATCTTTCATGCGCTCAAACTATTATTCACTTATTCAAATTTTCTTAAACATTTTCATTGTACAAAGGGTGTTTTCTCATCATAAAAAATGGGAAGGTTGTTGAGAAAACATCCTTCCAAATGTTTTGATTTTGACAAAATTATCCCTATTTAAAAAGTATCTAGTTAATGCTGTAAATGCTTTATTGCGGTACACGCAAATGAATGAACTATTATTCATTTATTCAAATTTTCTAAAACATTTACAATGTGCAGAGGGTGTTTTCTCATCATAAAAAATTGGGAAGGTTGTTGAGAGAACCTTCTTCTAAATGTTTTAATTTTGACGAAATTATCCCTGTTTAAAAAGAATCTAGTTAATGCTGTAAATGCTTTATTGCAGGTACACGTGAATGAATGAACTTATACTATTCCAAATTTGGTGTTCAGATTCAAAACGAAGTCGTCACATATTTGCTTGGGAAAATTTGAATCGGATTATTTAGATGAAGTGGATTATTACTTATGAAGATTCAACACTTAGAGAAGACTTATATGAAACATCAATAAGAATCAAAGTTCATGTTCATTGTTCATGACTATTCAGATTCAAGGGATTTTTTTACTTGTGAATCATGTTTAAACTCTGCAATATATTCTTTCTAGATTTTGAAGACCCACATTGGTAGGTTTCCAATTTGATTGCGTTATTACTAGAAGCTAGTGATTTTTTATTGATAGGATTATTCTACAAACTAATTGATAGAATATCCTCATTTGGAAATCACCTTCCACTGGACAAGAAGATTTTCATATTTGAAAACTAAAGATTTAGTTGCATGAGCGACTAAATTTGAAAGGTTTAGATTCTACATTAATGGCTACCAAATCTTTTTGGATACAACATCTTCCAATCAAGATTGATGATGTCCAATCAGTGATTGAAGATTGATCCTTTGGAGGGCCTTTGCAGCAGCTAGTTCAAGGTCGAAGGAGTAGAAAAGAAGATCAAAGTTGGCTAATGCTAAGAGAGAACGAAACTTACAATTCCAAAGTACTCAAATTATTCATATTGAAACACTTAATCTTGAGAGAAAAACTTTCTATCCTTGAGAGGCTCAGTAATAATGTCAAAGGGTGTCATCACTTGTTATCTTTTAATGATTCATATAGTAAAATCCAACCAAACATTGTCAGCGTGAGAGAGTGAATGTAGGCTTATCTAAGCTAAACGACTATAAGCTTTGTGTGTAATTTTTCTCAACTTTAAACTCTTCACTCTATGTTTATTTTACTGCACATTCGTGTTCGGGTCACGATTCTGAATTTTACTTTGTTCGCGACTAAAATTGTTTTAATCTCGATTTAAGTTTGAAAATTATTCAAAATCACCTATTCACCACCCTCTAGGTGATAATGCTAGAAACAATAGGGTAAAATAAAGCCTGCGTATACTAAGGTTTTATTACTCAATCGGGCGGGATTCACTGTAAATTACTTCCTCATAATTGATCATGTAGATTATCTGTCGGGTGGAAGAGACCTTACGTGTTTTAATGCGTCAAACCCTAATGATCTATCAATCAATCAAGCCAAGTTTAGGATATTTTACTTCATGGAAGGTAATTTGAGGTCATCACTTATCAGCGTGCTCGTTTCGTTTCAAATCCCCCTGGCGAAATCAAGCGGCCGGGTTTGACCCGCCATTAAACAGCTGGTTATAGTAGACTGCACATATAGTACGGTTCTTTTTTTTAATCCACCTCCCCTCACGTCGTACCTCATGCTGTTGGACTGCAATTTTTCAAATCCATCCTTTTCATCAGATGATGAAATTGCCGGTTAACCTATCGCTGGAATCGTTGCTCATTCACAATCTCGAGTCATTGTCCTGTCGGTCGGTCGGTCTCGTCGTGTTCCAATGTTTACAGTTGAAATGGAGTCTCGTATTAATTACATAATCAAGCTCTATAGGACGGCGATGGTTGCTTTAAGTATTTTTTTTTTTTAGTGTTGTTGTGTACTTTCGATCTCTTCAAGTGTCACCCTCCTAAGAACGTCATGCGCAGATGATAAGTGTCATGAGAAACTGCCTTATCATGAAGCTGTTTTCTAGGGAATATTACTTAAACAGCCGGTGATGTCGGGCATAGAAAAACCCTCATAGACTTTGCCAAAAGCATTTTTAAGAAGTCCTTGGACTCATCGACATGGGATAGTGAGAAAACAATCATTCGTCCACATCTTTATTTAGATGACCTATGTTTTACCTAAAGGTACTTTATTTCAAGCACGCGACGTATGAGCACACCACCAAGTTGGGATAAACTATTGCAACATCAACATCATTTAGAAAATAAAAGAAAATTACTACTACAATCCTGGCATGCTTTTGACAGACATATGCGTTGTTAGACACTATTACACTAGATGATTTTGATTTAAGGGTTATATATTCCTTGTCTTAGATGAAACTCCCACTTAGCTGATTAGTAGGTTACCAAATTATAGACATCATCCAAGTTAAGAAAATACTTTGAAAATTTTCTATATATTTCACTATATAGAAAAGAGTACACAAAAAGCTTATTTATAGGACTATCTAAGGGAATCGAAGGTCGGATACGCATAATCAGAATAGATATAGAAAATCAAAGAAAATATCCTAAATTTGTTTAGAAGATAACTAAAATATCTCTAACGTCCTCCCTCAAACTCATGGTGACTAAGTCACCTTGTTTGAATCAATGTTGAATATTGCTCCAACATGGTGTGTGGCATCAGGCTTGGTGGATCCATCTAGGCGGCGAGTTTGGTGGTGGTAGACTTCTCAAAACAAAAGGAGAAAAGTAAAAAATCGGAGGCATTTAGGCTAAACAACATGTGTCCTTTGCAGTCGGCTTTGATGTCGAGACAGTAACTTAACAAACATGGCTGATACGAGTGGCATGGATATAGCAAGTGGAATAAGCTAGACATTGCTGAGTGAAGGTTATTGTACAAAGATGCGCAATGTCGAAAAAAAGCTTCTATGGAAAACAAAAGCTTGACTTGGCGGCGCTTTGCTGGTGGCGTAACATCACTATGGCACATTTTAGAAAAACCAAATGCAAATTTAGAAAAAAAAAATACAAATGTGGGTTATATCATATTTATAATCTGTCAATTGGATAACTGGGAGAAAGTTTCCTTTAACTAGGGAAGGAGAAAAATATGGTTCTTATATAAAATTCCTCAAAGTCCAAAGAGAAACGATGTCTAATTTTCGGAAATATTCGTACGTATGTGATGCCATTTAGAACGACTTTCAACCTTACTAGTCTATTTAGATTATCAACAGCCCGTTGAACAGTTACAAAGAATACTATATCACTTACTGCAATAATCGTTGAAGACATTTTGTGGAACCAAAAAAAAAAAACTAGAAGTGCTTTCCAAGCATTGAATATACAATATGCTCAAGCATTATTCTTGGAAGATGATAAAATAAAATGTAAACTAATTGTTAATTTTAGAGAATCCTAATAAACAAGAGTTTTCCAGCTAAATCACAATTAGTAGGAAAAGATATGCAGGAAAACAGATAAAGGAAACCCTAAAACGGACGGTTATATACCTAATCACTAAAGTGTGTTCTTGATCGGCCAGAGGACAAAAGAAAATAGTATTTAGTTGGGAAAATGTCTCTTCGAATAACTTACACAAAAGAATTTGATGTTCTATCAAATTAAGACATCAAGAAGGAGCCAAATTCTAGTCCGGCTGATTGCGGGGTCTACATGTCGGATGTACGAAAGACAAGTTAAGGCCCATCTAAATGCATGGAGAGCTTAAAGAAATGTAGTGAGTGGAATCACATGTCTTTGATGCATGTACCAAGAAAAAACAAGAATAAAAGAAAAACATAGCGTGACTGGTGAACTACCTAAGTGCATACACAACATTTGATTTTATTTCTCAAAGTCCACCTTCGACCCATCGATTGTTGTGCACCTATTGTTGCAGCACCTTCTCATGAGTTCGTTGTTTTATGTACCTAAGAGATCATTTGGGAAACCCTAGCATATCAAGAACAAGTTAATCGCAACCGTGGCTTTTTGGCCGGGTAATCATGGATATGCTTCTAAGACAAATTACATCTAATCACAATTCATTTTATTTGGGGTTCTAAGGATTTTTTTTTTATGGAAAATTATGAAGTATCAATGTGAAGGAGTGATAATATAGAGTTATTGTATGAGAATCCAACTTCTCCTGGTCAGTACCATGACTATATAGATGAAATTAGATAGCAAAGGATATAAACCATAAGAGATGCGTGAAAACAGAAAAACCAGTCAAATACTAAACATTAATTGATCTATTAGGTCAGATCTCGAATAAATTCCTCACATCCATTTTCAAGTTTTTATGAATTTCCTTCTCATATAGGACTTGAATTTCTACGAATCTTCAATGAGAGCCACATATGTTGAAATCAGACACATTTCAACTTCCTCTCCATATGAACTTTTGTGTGAATCAGAATATTAAGTCATAAAACACAGTGTGCACCATACTCTAATAGCTTAACAAATTCAGTTTATAGCCATGAATGTGCACCATACTCTAACAGCTTAACAAATTCAGTTTATAGCCATGAATGCGCGCATTCGTGTAATTTATGATGTATCATTGTTTAAGGAGTGATTTAACTGGAGCTATATGGTCTAGAAGGATCTAACTTTGTCCTAGTTAGTGTCTACGCTCGTAGATGAAAATTTGGAGCGCACTGAAAATGAACCCTTGAACAAGGATATGCTTCTAAGGTGTTGATTATAAAAGATTTTGTTTTGCTTGCAAGTACAGCAATGGAGTTATATTACACTTCTTTATTAAAATGAAGTGCTTGATCTAAAGCAAAGTCAGCAGCTTCAACAAATTAAGCAGTGCAAATTTGAGTTACATCACGTATGCAGTTAAAAAAAATGTATTTATAAAGCTTCTTACTCAGAGAGGTTACCTACCATGCCCGCATAAATTTTCTTTGAACCATCGAAGACTTTTCGGAAGCATGAACGTCCATGCCGTTCGATCTTCCCATTTTCTATTCTTGAATGTTCACTTATAGTACATTAGATCATGGCATGCTTTTTAAGTACGCAAATACTTCAAAACCTATAGCATAAAAATATGAAGGAAAGTGTTATGAGATCGAATTGTTTTCGCCTTGAGCAACAAAGAGATTACACTGCTACCCCTTACTATTACAGTTAATTCACAAAAAATCTCAAACTGGTATATCTATGATAATATTATCCCAAACTAATTTTTGGACAACAAAAAACTCTAAATTGGTACACTTGTAACTAATTTATCATTCGATAATGTTCGTTAATTTTGCTGTCAAATTGTTGAATTACTAAGCACGTCACGTTTAATAGGTATATCAGTGTTGGGTTTTTACCCCCCTTTTGTTATAGATCTAGTAGTTTGAAATTTTTCTTGATATGAACTCTATTTAACTGAAGATAACGGAGGGTAAATTTGATATGGGTATATCAGTTTGGAATTTTTAATGGTCAAAAAGTTAATTTTGGATAAATTTGTCACAAGGACACTAGTTTGAGATTTTTTGTGTTAAAAAAAATAAATTCATAGTAAATCTATCATAAATATACCAACTTGAAATTTTTTGTGGTATGAACCCTTGTTGTTGTTTACATAGCACTGTATACATAAAAAATAAGTTGGATTTTGCCTCCATATGTTAATTATAGTTCATCAATGATTTTAAAAAAAAAAGAGGTTAGACCAACATAAACACATCTAGAAGAAAGTAAGCCTGCATATATACCCCTTAAACAAGTCATCCAAAACCGACCCGCCTACGGTCTCCTCTCCTTCCACCACCACCCCAACACCCCCCCGCCCCGGGTGCGGGACCTCCCGGCGCTCTCTCTCTCTCTCATGGATATCAATCAATTGAATCTAGAAAAGTCAGAGCAAGAATTCATCAGGGTAGAACATGACCAGGGTCTTGTGAAATCCTTCACTTGTGCCTTCTGCAAGAGGGGGTTTTCAAATGCCCAGGCACTTGGAGGTCACATGAACATTCACAGGAGAGACAGGGCCAAGCTGAGGGAATCCATGGAGGAAGGCACGCTATCACTTGCAGTCATGCCGGGCAAGAACCCCGCCAGTCCTGAAAATCACGAAGGCAAGAGAAGTGGTAACAAAACCCTCCTGACAGGGCCATGTACCGCGTCTGCAGAAGATAAGGCATGTGCTCAAGCTAGAGACGACGGTGTTGAAGAAGAGAGGATGCAATTTAGTCCGAGTTCAGACCAGACAGAACTGGACCTTGAACTTCGGCTAGGCCATGAGCGCCCAATCGAGAGCTCCTCAGCAAATACTAAATAACTGTCTTGATCTTAAGGTAAACATACACAGCGCGAAGGTTCTCTCTCTATGTAGCCTTCCTTACCTGTAATTTCGTTTTTTATCTTATGGCTTATAGCATGAATTACTTGTTCAGGATTTGAAGTTCATGCATGACCTTTTGAAACTTCTCAGTTTATTGCAACTTTATTTCTTCGCGATTTCTAGTCATACGGGTAAAGTCAAACTTTTCCTCTGTGCAACTAATTATACAGCGGTTTGGTAACGAACTGCTTCTTTATGCTAATGCTAGGGTGGGCGTCTAAAATTTTGTTGGGGAACTATGAACTAATCTAAAAGTTAAATTGTTGGATGAAGACATTATTTATAATTTAAATACTTCAGCGAGGCGACAAACCATCATCTTTGCTTTTGATTTGCATGCCAAAGGAGTCTTGAGTAGCTAGATGTGCACTTCTAAAGAAAACAGCCCTAGTCCTGACTTACCATTTAGACACTTCATTGTAAAATTACAAAATTTATAGCACAAAAAATGATCGCGTCATGTTGGAAACTCCTTAAGAAGGTACTTCTTTTGGTCAGATGATAAAATTCACGGTGGAAAAATACTTCCAAAAAAATTTAGTGTAAAATATAAAAAGGGCCATATTTTTCTACGTCTCTAGTTCGAGGTTTTCTGATTCGTAGGTGCAAACATAGAAATCATCTTCATTTATGTTTACATCAATAATTTTGGATATAGATGATACCCATAATTTGTAACCTACCATGAAAGGCAGTCAAACTCATTGCTGGCATTTACACATTCAACTGAGCAAAACTTATTCAACTTAGCAAAAGCAAAGCCATCATCATAGGAAATGAGTTTTTTTTTTTTGTCGGGAAATGAGGTTGAAATGGAGAGACTATTGAGAAAATTTCAGTAATCCTCTCTGTCAACTTTTAGTGAATTTGGCAGATAATAACAGTTTGGCAGAAAATTGTACAATCAATCTTAAACTAACATTTTAATTGAACCAAACTAGTCATAAACATTAGAGGGGAAGTGCAATTAAGTCTGTTTGGTCAAGTTTGCGTAATCTATTTGGCATGACAATGCTGTCATTATTGGCCATCCTACGTGTAATGGCGATAGGGTGAACTAAAATTACATGAAGTGGCATCGTTTTTGCTTAGATAAAGGACGCCGTTGTCTTTGGGGCTTTCTCTTCCAAAATGTGCTGCCTTTCCAATTCTATTCGCTCCTCTCCGTCGCTATCACCAACCCCAAGCCCTCCTCTGCTCTTCTTCGATCGCCTGTTCAATTTCGCTCTTGAACTCCCCCCTCGACGTCCTCTTTTCAGTCTCTCCGACCACCAAGCAGCCTCAGCTGGCTTTTACTCCTCCATTCGATGATGGCAACACTGCCTTGGTGGATTAGGAGAGCGTCCCTCTCGAGGGTGTTGGTGTCGTCCAAATTGAGAGGCCATGTTCGGTCTGCCACATGAAGAAATAGGGGTCCGTCGGCAATTTTTGTTTTAGATGCGTTTCTTTTGTCTCAAGAGGGTTGCGTTGCTTGCTTGCTGGTGGGGATGTTGCGGCTACGCTTCTGTTCACTGCTATTGGTAGATTGAGTCATGGATTTCCAGTTTTCGACCTCGAGACTCTGCATACTCCCTACCTTTTGATTAATCCAACATTAGAGCAAAGGATTTCGTGATTTAGGGCTTTAGTCATATTGTATTGTAAGTACGCAACAGAAGTCTGGTATCTTCAATAGGGAGATCGCCAAGAGGTCTGAATCCATCAATATATTTAGTTGAATCTACCTTCACTCAAAAACTTCTGATAAGATATGAGCCAACTTGGATATATTAATCTCCATATATACCACATTAATTCTTTGATGTGGGACTTTTCTAATACAACTCATAAGTGCATTCTAACAACCTCCCATTTAAGTGTGAGCTCCAGTATTAGGTCTGCTCCACCTTAGTTCAAATATCGTTCCACCAACATATCTCAACTTTAATCTCCATCAACACCTATTGAGCCAATAGACCTAGAAATCCCGTTGGTTATCAGATTCTTTCTTTGAGATATTCACCAAATACCATTACATATTGGAGTGGGCCACTAGCTAACCATTGGGTCTAATATCATTTATTATGAGCGCGCAGCAAAAATCCAATGTCTTCATTAGAGAGATTGCCATGAGAGAACTAAGTATGAGCTTGTTAACATATTCAATTAGATCCACTTTCACTCAAAAGCTTAAGCCAATGAATTATGAGCCAATTTGGATATATTAACTGCTTTAGATCATATCAATTCTCCCATGTGATATTTCTCTAACATAGCTCATATGTGCATCCTAACTAGTCGCTCGGCCAACCAACAACCTCATTCAATCCATGACATTCCTAGCAATGACTAGACTGCATTTCAGTTAAATCAAACAAGACTTGGCAGAGAGGACTTAATTGCCTTTCCTCAAAAGATTTATAATTAAATTAGTTCAATTAAAAGGTTAAAAACTCGAGTGTAATTCACGATAGTTTTAAGACTAACATTTCAACTTTCCCTTGAACTTCAATTTCAATTATCGATGCATCAAACTTTCATTTCATTGTTATTGATATAATTGATGAAAATTTGAATATATATATATATAAAAGTTAAACATAACTTTCAAGTAGACATTAATTCAATTGTTTCTTAATGCAATCTACGTAGAACAAAAAATACATAGCTGATTTTAGAATACTAGATAACCACTACAAAGTTCCATTTTTGTTAACTATCATGAGTTATATTTATGTAGATGAAGATTCACTTGAGCTGAAAATAATACGAGAGGAAAGATCGCATTACAGATTCTGAGTTTAATGACATGACAATACACTACTCCATCCATAAAACCACAGAGCTAACACCATTGATTGATTATATGTTCTAATGGTCCATCTATTTCGCGAAAAGTGAATGATTTGTAAACTATTTTTTTAAAAATAATCACTTGTATCACTTACAAAGGTGAATAAACGAAAAGTTTTTTACCGTCCATGAAAATATTCAGACATAAATTGTTATCAATAATGACATAGTTTTCATTAATTAATTATTTCAAAGATACAAGAGAATATTTTTAGGAAATCGATTTTCAAATAATTCATGTTTTGTGAACCAAACATGTAACACCTCCAGAACGCTACCTCAAAACTTACTCAATACTTACTCTCTTCATAATATTTTAGAGTTATAGATGGTGTATGTGGAAGACTAAACATAAAACAAGTACATAGAGAACATAGGGCAGGCACAAGGCTTAAAGGTTTAATTTTACTCATAGAGTTCATAATCCTGTTAAAACACACAATCAATAAGCAGTAGGCCTAAAAAAATGGGTTTATATATTTACATATACCATTTGGAAGGTTCTTTATAAAAGTTCAAATATTAATAACTACGACGACTACTTTCATCCTATCGGCACAATCTATGAGCTTTGCCTTTACTATCGTCTTCAGGGCTCAGTTCCACTCCTTACCTGAGTATCTGAAAAGACAGATCCCAAATAGGGGTGAGCTAACATGGTTCAGTAGGTAAAACTTCTAGCCAAATGACTAAACCCTTTAATCCACCATTCATTTGAGCGAAACAGTCAAACAACAACCATCAAAATAAACAACAACGATATCAAAGCAAGTGTTGGCTACTATTGATGGAAAGTAGCTTACACCACCAGCTCAAATCAAAAGCACACCCGTAAAGGTCTCCGTTAGTCAGGACCATCTTGGAGTTGACATTTGAACTACCAAACTTCATCAAAATGTCCCCTCAAGATTCATAGAAGACCTCCACCTTGGCTCAATTCTTATCTCACGTTCTTATTAACAATAAGTGAATTATTTTGTCCAAAATTTCTGGTGCTCCGGGGCCATAGCAATACACTCGCATGAACAAGATCAATTAAGCAGAACAAATGAAACAATTGAACCTCCTTCTATCTTAATCTCACAGTAGAAACACCCACTTATGAGTCCCAAATTCAACTCCACCCAAATCAGCAGCAGCCTAAATAATCTAGTCACATATTTCAACTATCCATAGTCTAAAGGTACTAACGTAAGTGATGGATCAATCATATAATAGCGTTCACCCTTCCATATACCTAAAACTCTCCCAATTCATACCTATTCTCAAAAAGACAAATCACTCTAATGAATGAAAATTGAAAAAGCTAGTGGTCAGGGTAGAAGAGTTACTTGCCTTAAGAACACATACGGAGAGGAACAATACCCGAATCGGGTCGAACGAATTGCAAGTCTCCACTGATTCGCTTCTATTTTGCTCAAACCCATGAAAATCCAGAGGTTTCTCTAATGATCAGCCTTCATATTTGAATAGCTCTTAATATTACGGTCGTGTAGGAGAAAATAGAGCTTGATTCGCCCTTCAAATGAGCTCAAACAAGTGATCTCTTCCCCAACATGCGTAGAAAATTGAGAAAGGGAGCGTGCTCGATATGGGGAAGTTGTCCACGAAAATGAAAAGGAAAATAAGGTAGAGAGGGAGCCAAGAGAGTGGGAGGTAAGAGTGACAAGAGAGTCTTGACCTTTGATTGGTTAAAACTTCCTTTGGAAGCTTGGGAGTATTCATAACTAGTGATGTAGTGGGGTAGTGGATGGTGATTGAAAATTGATTGACTTGACCTGATGAATTGACCTTGAGTTGATATGCATTAATGAAACGGAGCCCATGGTCAAGTCATTATTAATGATATCTAACTTATATGAATAATATCTATGAGCATTTCGATCATTTGAAATTTTTGGTCTGGTTGGACATTTGGTTCAGGCTACCAAAGCAATTGCGTTCAAGGTTAAACTTGGGCACGAATGGTATGACACTTTGATTCAACGGCTTGATTTCCTTTGCCCGGCGCCTCAGGATTTTCCAAATCCTTTTTCAAGCTAAATAGAATCGCATCCAACTATTTTCCTTTAAATTTTGACTAATATTATTTATCTTATAAATATCCAAATTTGGGATGTCACAAAATGGAGGCTTATATAGTAAATGTGTGGAGATGGACTTACTTTCACTTAGAAGAAGAAAGAATAGGTAATTCATTTATCTTTGTTCCACCTATATTCTGCACACTAGACGAAATCACACTAGTGATTGCACAAATTATTATGTCGAAAGCAGCATAATAATCCTCAAGAAGGCATTCTACATATCGCACACCAAGACTATAAAGGAAGATTCATATGGTTTTGAGAAATGAACTTAGATGATTACACGAGAACTTTTGGACCACTTTGAAACCGACAATTTGTTCTTGGGCATGGAAGAAAATCCTGAATCATCGTTTGGATTTTCAGCACCTCTTTCATTGGCAGGTGGGCAACGGTTATACCATCTCCTTTTGGTTTGACTCCTGACACCAGAGAGGGCCTCTCTATAAGGTCCTCTTTGATAGGATATCTATCGTTCTAGTGTCTCTTTGAAGGCTATGGTTTTCGAGTTCCTGTCCATAATTACCCATCCGTCTCTTGTAACGGTGACCATTGTCTTTTGGTTTGAGGCCCTCCCTAATATTGCTCTCAAGAATAATGACCGTTTCCTCTGGAATGGTCATCCTTCTAGTGTCTTCTCTATTGCTTCTGCACGGGATCTCATCCATTGCAAAAGGCGAGTGGTGCCTTGACACTCCTTCATCTTGGACTAGGTTTTTGCTCCTCGACATTCCTTTCACCTATGGCATATCACTCTCAATAGGCTACCTACCTAGATTTTATTGTTGACCTACTACAAAATTTCAGATGGTACGTGCCCATCCAATGGGTGCCACCCTGACTCTATTGATCATTTCTTCTGTGGCTATTGCACCACTAGTACCCTTACTCTCTTCTGGGTTGCCAAATGCAATTTGGCCTAGCATAATAATTGTTGACAGGACAGCCTTCACTAGGCTATGTATCACATTAGAGGTCATCACTTTTACCATGTTATATCTCGTTTTACCTTCGGTGCCTTATGTTACTTGATCTAGATTGAAAGGAATCACATCCTTTTCTAGAACTAGACCCTTTCTATGCCAACACTAAAGAAACACCTTAAGAAGGTTGTCCGTGATAAGGCCTTGACTTTTAAACATGTGATTGACACTCCTAAAAATTGGAGGATGTAAGAAAGCAGGGGCATTTCTCCTTTTATTTTTGATTGAGCTCCGACTTTGATTCGATCATTCTCTGTCTTTGACCTTTGACCATCTATTTGGCCTTTTCTCTACTCTGTGCATTACCCCTTTGTATGTTGCATCCACCACATCCTTGCACTCACATTGACATCCCTTGGTGTCCCCTCGAGTGCAAGGTCTCCTAGTGTGGTCGCATTTTTTTTTTTGGGTAATCTGTGCTTTGGTTGGTTATTATTGTCCTTACCTTATCAAAAAAAAAAAAAAAAGAAGATGATTACACACCGAGAGAGAATTAACTTTAATTCCAAGTGCAAGAGATTTGTGAGATATTAATCCATTTAGCTTAACAAGCATTGTCAATTTCAGTATTTTCATTTAAAAATATAGTTGGATACACTTTTGTGTTTCCTTTGTGTGCATGTGAGATGAACTTTAGGCACGAAAGATGCCGATATGCCGCATCGAGAAATATGTGACGGCAAGAATGAAACCCAAGGAAAACAAGCCGAATAACAGGAAAAAGTAACGATGGCATTCATTGGACTCGAACTCTTTGACATAGACTGCTGATGTTTAGATGAATCGTTTTTCTCTAAAAGTTTGAATTGCAAAGAAATAAACTCACGGCAAATATCAAGCACATCTCCCTGTAAGACCAACCAAATATTGTTGGGATCGAGTTCAGCCAGGGAAGATCATGATTGCAGAGAACAGTATGTACGATTGCAGAAAGCCATGGTTGCGGCTTTAAGCTCGCAATGGCGACATTGGTGACGACTAAAATGAAGGCGACGAGGTCTTCAAGACGAGGACAGAGAACGAGAGAGAGAGAAAGAGAGAGAGAGAGGTGGTTTGTGAGATTCGGTGAGGTATATGTTGGGCGTGGTCAGGTGTAAATTACAAAGACATGTCTAATTTTAAAAGATCAAATGAAGAGTCTATGCAGGGCTGAGTGGGCCCACATCTGCCCGATTTTTGCCATCTCGTGATATTTATAGCGTAGGAACCCAAAATACACTGCAAATTCTATTTAAACCGTACTCTAAAAAAATGTCATGTCAAATGCTCTAACTCGAAACCTAAGTAATAATTGGGTGAAACAAGTGAGATCAGACATTAATCCATGATTACTTGACAGAAATCATACGTGGCAGTCATGTCACGGATATTTTGGACCTTTCATTGGGAAAGTGGTCGAATTTTGGTCAATTCCATCAATATCAAAGAAATGAAAATTTGATGCGTTGGATAATTGAAACTGAAGTTTAGAGAAAGTTATACAATCAATCGTAAACCTAGCATGGGTTGCAGTTGAGTCTTAAACCTTTTAATTGAACTAATTTAGTCATAAAATCTTTGTGAGAAAAAAGCAATTAAATCCTCTTGGCCAAGTTTTGATTGATTTATTTGACATGGCAATCCAATCATTGTTAGCTATTCTACATATAACATTGACAGGGTGACATGGAATGAAATTACATGAAATGACGCCTAGTTGCTTGGGTAAACAATGTCCTTGCTTGGTCAAGCGACTTAAGGCCCAAATCTGCAAATCCTTTGATCTGATGTTCGGATCAAACAAAAGAATAGGCAATACGCAGAGCCTCGAGGTTGAAAATCAAAAATCCATGACTCAATCTACCAATAGCAATGAATAGAAGCGTGTTGAGATGTGCATATGCATTGTATTAGAACAATCACATATCAAATTATTGATGTGATGTATAGCATATACCATAGTTAACCCATATTTTTTAGTGTAGGTGAGATTCAATTAGATACGTTGACGAGCTCGAACTTAGACTCTCTTTTGGCTATCTCACCAGGCGAAAGTATTTGACTTCACCTGCATGCTTCCAACAAAACTGAAATTGCCAATATAAGAACATAAAATACTATGATCACAAGTTCCACTAACATACCATAAATTTTTTTTGCTACCTGTAAATGCAATTGGTATGGTTTCTCCATAAATCGACTAATATTCTCACACCATAAGTAATATCTAGCATAGTGGAAGCCAAATATATTAAACTGCCAGCAAATGCTCAATTGTAATCCTTGAGAAATAGTGATAGGGTCATCTTTTGAGATAGAGAGTCCTATCAAACTTGACAATCTTATAATAGCTCATTGATTGCTTAGTGGAATCCAGTCGGTAGGCTAATAGCGTTTGAAAGTGGATGTAGGCTTATATTAAGCCAACCCACTATAAATCATGCATGCAAATTTCTCATCTCTCAACTCTTGTTATTATTGTCCTATAATCTCGCATACTGATGAATCACTCATACTAGTCATACCTGTTCTCACTTGATTTTGATAATACTCAACTTGATTGTTTTATTTCCACATAAATTTATCAAGTTCACTCAAAGTTACCTATTCATCCCCTCTTGGTTATATTTCGGCCAACATCAATTAGTATTAGAGCATGGTGATCAATATTTTGAAGTGTTTTTACTTCTGAGTTAACGATCTTTTATGGCTACCAATCTTGCACCAGGTATCTTCGAAGGACAGAGCAACACCAGACCTCTTTACTTTGATGGGAAATACTATATAATCTGGAAGAACAAAATGAAGGCTTTCATTAGAGCCAGAGAACCACTGAAGTGGAACGTTGTACAAAGAGGAGCCAATCCATTGTTAGATGCAACCGCTAGTGGTGATTCTACAAAAACAAACAACAATCCTATTCCAACACCCACAATATCTATCACTAAATTAGCAAAAAGAGCTGCTTTCGATACCAGAGCAATTTATTTTCTATATTGTGTTTTTATGTCCCACTGAATATAGCAATGTATCTGAACGTACCGTAGCAAAAGAGATATGGGCCACATTGCATGTAACGCTCGAAGGAATAGACAGGGTCTAGGAATCTAAGATTAATATTCTTCTTGGTCAATAAGAGTCCTTAAGATGAAGCCAGATGAATCTATTTTTGAAATGTTCAATGGATTCATTGATATAGTCAATGGACTAGCATATCAAGGAAATCCAATCTCCGCACCAATCAAAGTGACCAATTTTTTGCAAGGTCTCTCAAAGGATTGGAACCATGTGAAAACCTCAATCCGAGAAACTCAAAGAATCGTCCCATTATTAGTTGATGAACTCCTTGGAACGCTTCAATCATATGAAACTGAACGAAAGAAGATCCAATAAGAAATCAATTTTTTAAGATGTAACATTGATTCTGAAAATGATGAAGAGCTTGCTCTCATAGTAAAGAAATTCCATTATGTTTCTAAATGGTAAGTCAGGACTTGTACTGTTTTCATTATAAGTCCATCTAGCTAATTAAGAATCCTTTGGCATGCAACTCAAAAGTAAAGATGATGCTGTGCCGATGAAGCATTTAAGGTATTTATAACACCTTTATCTCAAAATTTAACTTTTAGAAAGTTAATAGTTCCCCAACAAAATTTTACACGCCAACCCTAGCAGTACCATAAAGAAGCAGTTTGCTACCAATCTGCTGTATTCTATTTGAATAGAGGAAAAGTTTGACTTTGCCAGATGAGTAGAAATCACGAAGAAATTAAGTTGCAATAAACTGAGAGAAAATTTTCAAAAAAGGTTTATGTATAAACTTCACATCCTCAATAAGTAATTCATGCTATAAGCCATAAGAGAAAACGAAACAACAAAATTACAGGTAAGGAAGCTACATAGAGAGGAACCTAGAAACCTAATTTGCGCTATGGATTTCTACCTTAAGGTCAAGCCAGTTATTTAGTATTTGGTGAGGAGCAACCGAGTCAGCGCTCATGGCCTAGCCGAAGTTCGAGGTCCAAGTCTATCCGGTTCGAACTTGGACTCCATTGCATCCTTTCTTCTTCAACACCGTCATCTCTAGCTTGAGCACATGCCTTTCCTTCTATAGACATGGTACGTGGCCCTCTTGGGGGGGGTTTTGTCACTGCTTCTCTCGCCTTCGTAATTTTCAGTGGCGGGGCTGTTCTTGCTCGGGACGACTCCAAGCGATAGCGTGCTTTCCTCCATGGATTCCCTTAGATTGGCCTATCTCTCCTGTGAATGTTCATGTGACCTCCAAGTGCCTGGGAATTTGAAAACCCCCTCTTGCAGAAAGCACAAGCAAAGGATTTCACAGGACCCCGATCATGGTGTGCCCTCATGAATGCTTGCTCTGGCTTTTCTAGATTCAATTGAGAGAGAGAGAGAGAGAGAGAGAGAGAGAGAGAGAGAGAGAGAGAGAGAGAGGATGACTTGTTTAAGGGGTATATATGCAGGCTTACTTTCTTCTAGATGTGATGACGCTAACCTTATTTTTTTTTTTTTTATCATTCATGAACTATAATAAACATATGGCAAAAAATTGCAGATAACACATGGTAGGTAACCTCTCTGAGTTGGAAGCATTATAAATACATTTTGTTAGCTGCATATGTGATGTAACTAAAATTTTTACTAATTAATTTGTTGAAGCTGCTGACTTTGTTTTAAGATCGAACACTTCATTTTAATAAAGAAGTGTAAAAATAACTCCATTGCTGTACTTGAAAGCAAGACAGAATATTTTATTATTCGTAACTTAGAACTATATCCTTGTTCAATGTCATTATTAGTGCTCTCTAATTTTCATCTACGAACATAGACACTAACTAGGTGAAAATTAGATCCTTCTACAATATATAATTCTAGATAATCACTCATCAAACATCGATACATCATAAATGATGCGGTTGCAAAGGCGGGTAAGTGTGTTTTGAGTGATTTTGGATAGAAATATAGATAAATTAGAGTGCATGGGAATGAATATTGTTCGTTGGATGCTAAATGTAGAATAGAAAATGATTTAATCAAGGCATAAAGGACGCATCACTAGCGAAGGATCAAAATTTGGATGAATGAAGTTCAACACCAAGGCCTAAAGGACAAGCTACCAACCAAGGATAAAGACTTCGGGATAGAGAAGCTCACCATAAAGGCATAAAGGATGAACCACCAGTCAAGGATAAAGGGTTACTTGGCTCACCACCAAGAAGTAATCCACTCTCCAATAATAAAGAAATCAAAATAGTAGTTATCCACTCTCCAAGATATTTGCTCAAAAATAGAGGTAAATCTCTAATATTCCCATTCATCAAAGTCATGTCCTACAAATGGAGATTATACCCCTATTTATAGAGATAAAACTGAATCGAACAAAAGACTTTTACAATTCCCAAACTAAACAGATGACTCTTAGAATTCCTAACTGAACAGATGACTCTTAGAATTCCCAAAATTGAACACTCTCTTGGGGAATTAATCTAATTAAGACTTTTAAATGCTTTAAATTAAAGACTCAACAACTAAATGCATTGAAACTGAAAAAAAAAAATCCAAATTCATGTGCTAGCTTTGACAGCCCAAAAGACACCATAAAAGGTCATCAAACAACATCAAAAATTGACCAAATAGCCCCCGATCTCCAGCTAGTTGATGCGACCCACAAAATCAGCTACTAAATCTTGTAATCATCAATATATCACCTGATGGGCAAGTGTTATTCCTGATCCCATAGGATCATATTGCAAATGAAATTGGTTTTGGCTTGCACGAATAACGATTGGGTCAGTGATATGTGAGTTGAGCTTGAGGGCTGATCTTTCAAATCGATTGCCCTCGCATCGAACTCCCCAAATTGTTTGAGATTTGCCCTCAAATTTGGTTAATTCATCATCTTCAATATATGGAGAAAGGTCTCCCACATTGAAAGTTGTTGAGATGCCAAAATCTCCAAGGAGGTCAACCTTATATGCATTGTCATTGACTCTCTCAAGAACCTTAAATGGGCCATTAGCTTTAGGCATGAGTTTGTTCTTCCAATGAGCTGGAAATCTGACTTTTCTCAAGTGTAGCCACACTAGATCACCAAGTTGAAATTGAGTCCTCTTTCAATGCTTGTTTGCTTTCTATTTGTAAGACTCATTCGCATTCTCGATCTTGGCTCAAACTTGCTCATGAAGTTTTTTCATGACTTCGGCTCTTTCTTCAGCATCATAGTTGACTTGAAAGTTTGATGGAATTGGAATCATATCGATAGGTGTAAGAGGATTGACTCCATACACAACTTCAAAGGGTGAATGACCAGTAGTGTAACTTGGCGATTGATTATAAGCAAATTCAGCATGCACAAGCTTTAAGTCCCAATCCTTCAATGTTTTACTCATCATACTTCGAAAAAGTGTAGTGATTGTGCGGTTAGTCACCTCAGTTTGACCATCAATTTGCGGATGACAAGTTATGCTAAATAAGAGTTTGGTGCCAGGCTTCCCCCATAGGGTCCTCCAAAAGTAACTTAGAAACTTGGAATCACGATCAGATACGATGGTTTTGGGAACCCCATGTAGACAAATAACTTCCTTGAAATACAACTCAACAACATGATAAGCATCGTCGTTTTGTGACATGAAATGAAATGTAGCATCTTCGAGAATTGATGACAACCACCATGATTGCATCTTTGTCTCTTTGAGTTCTTGGAAGTGCCACAATAAAGTCCATGTTAACATCTTCCCAAGGCTGTGTCGATGTCGGTAGGGGAGTATAGAGCCCTTCATGGAAATGGCTCTTTGTTATTTGACATGTCATACATCTGGAAATCAAAGCATAAACATCCCCATACATATTTGGCCAATAAAAGTGCTTCTGGAGGACTTCAAGAGTTTTGTTAATTTTGATATTCCTCCACCATGCACTTCTCGAATCAACAACTCTCTAAAAGAACTTTTGGGCACACACAATCGATTTCCTTTAAAGAGGAAACCATCCTAGAAAGAATAAGTGCCTTGAACTCCATGTTTATAATTGTTAATGATCCGTGAGAAATCAAGATCATCCACATATAGTTCTTTCATTGAACGGAAATTAAGAAGTCTGGAATCCAAAACAGCAAGCATCGAGTATTTTCTCAATAAAGCATCAGCCACAACATTTGTTTCATCAGGTTTATACTTCAAGACAAAGGAAAAAGATTGAAGGAACTCTACCCATTTAGCATGCCTCGAATTCAGTTTGTGCTAGCTGCTTATATATTTCAAAGCCTCATGATAAAAATGGAGAACGAATTGTTTAGGCCTCAAATAATGACTCTAGTGATCAAGAGCCCTCACAATCGCATAAAACTCCTTATCATTGGTAGAATAATTCTTCTTGGATTCTGTGAGCTTTTTGTTGAAATAAGCTAGAGGCTTTTGAGCTTGAGTGAGAACAGCTCCAATACCAACTCCACTAGCATCACATTTGACTTTCAACACTTGTTCGAAAATCAGGAAGAGAAAGGATAGGAGACTCACAAAACTTTTGTTTTATGATTTCAAAGGCATTGTGGGCAGACTTAGTCCATTTAAAGGCTTCCTTCTTCATGCATTCCGTAATAGGAGCTGTGACAGTGCTAAAATTCTTCACAAACCATCGATAGAATGATGAAAGTCCATGGAAACTCCTCACATTAGAAATCGACTTTGGCTTTGGCCAAGTCTTTATTGCATCCACCTTAGATTGATCGACAGAGATTCCATCTTTTGACACCACATATCCCAAGAATACAATGCTTTTAGAAAAGAACTCAAACTTCTCCATCTTGGCAAATACCTTTTGCTTTCTTAAGGTTTGAAAGACCTGTTTCAAATGGATTACATGCTTCTCCTCATTGCTGCCATAAACAAGAATGTCATCGAAATAAACAACAACAACTCGACCAATAAAGGAATGAAGAACTTCATTCATTAGCCTCATGAAGGTGCTAGAAGCATTGGACAATTCGAATAGCATAACTAGCCACTCATAAAAGCCCCCATTCATCTTGAAGGCTGTCTTCCATACGTCACCTTCCTTCATACAGATTTGATGATATCCACTCCTTAGGTCAATCTTTGAAAACATCGTCGATTTGTGCAACTCATCGAGCATATCATCAAGTCTAAGTATGGGATACCTATTCTTGATTGTAATGTTGTTAATGGCTCGGCTATCAACACACATCCTGTATGTTCCATCCTTTTTTGGCACAAGCAAGACTAGAACTGAATATGGACTTATGCTTTCCTACACATATCCTCTCACAATAAGCTCATTGACTTGTCATTGCAATTCCTTTGTGTCTTTCAGATTGCACCAATAAGCAACTTTGTTAGGTAGAGAAGCAACAGAGATGAAATCAATTTGATGCTCAATACCTCTTATGGGAGGTAATTCACGTGGCAAATCCTTTGGAAAAACGTCTTTAAACTCATCAATAAAGGATTGCATTTTTTGGTGCAAGTATCTCTCAATCTCACCTTTTGGCTTTTCAATCATAAGCAAAGCAAAAACATTTTTCTATTTACTAATGGCTCGCTCCATCCGTGTTTCATTCAAGAACCGATTTTCTATGCTAGTGTGTTGCGGAAATCAAACGAAGAACAAAAGTGGAACATAGAGATTTATGTGGTTCGATCAAAATTGATCTACGTCCACGGGTGAGGCACAACGAAAATTTCACTATATTCAAAAGAAGAGTGCACTTACAATGAAACCTTAATCACAATATATATATTGCGTCTTAAAACATAAAAGGAAAAACCTAATTCCTCTAGATTGGGCCTACGGCCCACTTAAATAATATGTCATAAATTCAAGACATATTTAACAATTCTCCACCTTGGCTTGAATTTAATAAGTCAAGAAGCCGAACATGTTCTTCCGGCATCCCTAAGCCTACGTGAGCTAACTCGGTATAGGAAACAAGGGATGTAACAAAGGAAAGAATATGTTCTCTTCAAACAAAGGTAGAATTTCTTTTACCTCGCCACCAAGCACCAGAAAGGGGCAAACCTCAAACAAGCATGCCAATCAAGTTCAAGCAATGCTTAAACTTGTTGGCGGGGAATGACTTGGTTAACATATCAGTAGGATTGTCAGCAGTGCCAATCTTCTTTACCATCATATTTCTCTCAGCAACTGCCTCTCGAATAAAGTGATATCTGACATCAATGTGCTTAGTCCTTTCATGATATGCTTGATTTTTAATTAAGTGTATAGCACTCTGATTATCACAAAAGACAACTGAATTGTCTTCCTACTGGAGCCCAAGTTCCTGAACAAGATTCCTTAACCAAATAGCTTCTTTCACTGCTTCTGCTGCTGCCATATACTCTGCCTCTGTAGAAGACAAAGCGATTATCGACTGTAAGGTTGACCTCCAACTAATAGCTGAGCCACATAGCGTGAAAAGATAGCCAGTCAAAGATCTTCTTTTATCAAGATCACCTGCATAGTCAGAATCCACAAATCCCACAACTGAGGTACCACTTGAACTATTTCTATCAAACACCAAGCCCAAATCTGCGGAACCTCGAAGATACCTAAGTATCCATTTTACTGTCTACCAATGCTCCTTTCCAGGGTGAGCCATATATCTACTTACCACACTAACTGCATGAGCAATGTCGGGACAAGTACATACCATAGCATACATCAAGCTACCAACTGCACTGGAGTATGGGACATGAGACATTGCAGCCTCCTCATCTTCTGACTGAGGTAAATGTAGAGATGAGAGTCTAAAATAAGGTGCTAATGGCGTAGTAACAGGTTTTGCATTCTGCATGCCAAACTTCTCAAGTACCTTCTCAATATAGCTCCTCTGCGATAAATATAATTTTCCTGCTTTCCCATCCCTCAAAATTTCCATCCCTAAGATCTTCTTGGCAGGACCTAGATCTTTCATCTCGAACTCCTTACTGAGCCGTTTCTTCAAAATTAACACATCTGACATGTTCTTTGCAGCAATGAGCATATCATCAACATATAAGAGGAGATAGATAAAGGATCCATCTGAACCCTTCCTGAAGTAGACACAACTATCATAGCTGCTCCTATGATAACCACTTCATATCATAAAGCTATCAAATCTCTTATACCACTGTCTTGGAGACTACTTTAAACCGTACAATGATTTCTTCAATCTGCAAACATGGTCTTCCTTGCCTTCTACATAATAGCCCTCAGGCTGGGCCATATAAATAGTCTCATCAAGGTCACCATGCAAAAAAGCAGTGTTCACATCAAGTTGCTCAAGCTTAAAGTCAAATTTAGCAACTAAAGCTAATAACACACGGATGGAAGTGTGCTTAACCATAGGAGCGAATACCTCAGTATAATCAATTCCCTCCTTTTGATTGTAACCTTTGGCTACAAGTCGTGCCTTGCATCTAGCATCTTCAACACCTGGAATTCCTTCCTTTTTCTTGAAGACCCATTTACGCCCAATGGCCTTTTTTTCTTTAGGCAACGGCACTAAGTCCCAAGTCTGGTTCTTGTGAAGTGATTCAAGTTCCTCAACCATAGCAGTAGCCCATTTTTCTGATTCTACGCAAGTAACAGCTTCAGTATAAGTAGAGGGTTCATGAATACTCATACCTTCTGCTGTCGTGAGAGCATAAGCCACCAGATCAGAGTATCCATATTTTTTAGAAGGTCGAGTCTGCCTCCTTTCTCTGCCAGTAGCAATAGAATATGGCTGCTCCACCTTATCTACAGCTTCCTCATCTAACTTGAATCAACAGTAACACTTTGCTCGCTTAAATCATCTCGAGAGGTTTTCTCTAGAAGCTCCACTTGAACCTCCACCTTATTCATATTGCTCTCAAACTTTCTTGCATGATCATCAACAACCTTTCTTTGATCAAGCATAAGCATTTCATTAAAAGTAATATCCCTACTAATAATGAACTTATGCGAGTTGGATTCCTAACACCACAAATGATACCCTTTTACACCATCAGCATATCCAACAAAGAAGCATTTTCTTGCTCTCGGTTCTAACTTACCATCCCTAACATGATAATAAGCAGGGCATCCAAAAACGTTTAGATTAGAGTAATCGCAAGGCTTACCTGACCACTTCTCAAAGGGAGTCTTGCAGTCTATTGTTATTGAAGGAGAGCGATTAACCAGATAACAGGCTGTGTTAACAGCTTCAGCCCAAAAGTCTTTTTCCATGCCAGCATTAGAGAGCATGCATCTTGCTCTCTCCAAAAGGGTTCTGTTCATACGTTCTGCCACCCCATTTTGCTGAGGAGTTTGTCTAACTATACGATGTCGAACGATACTAGCATCTGCACAAAATTCATTAAAATCACTACTGCAGAACTCAAGATCATTATCAGTCCTAAGACGTTTGATCTTCTTTCCAGTCTGATTCTCAACGAGAGTTTTCCACTTCTTGAAGGTTTCAAATACATTACTTTTCCTCTTCAGAAAATAAACTCAAACCTTCCTGGAACAATCATCAATGAACGTCACAAAATAAAGAGCACCACCCTTAGATGGAACCTGTGCTGGTCCCCATAAATCAGAGTGGATGTAGTCAAGTGTGCCCTTTGTTGAATGTGTGCCAGTACTGAAGCTAACTCTGCACTGCTTGCCAAGAACACAATCCTCACAGAAATCTAGCGAAGTCGTCTGCTCTCCACAAAGTAAACCACGTTTACTCAAACTGTCATGCCACGCTCACTCATGTGGCCCAAACGCATATGCCACAGTTTTGTTTTATCATTATCAGAAACAGAATTAGATGTGCCAATCGAATGACCTATAACAGTGCTACCCTGTAGATGATACAAGTGGTTCACCTTGCTTCCTTTTATCACAACCAGATTGCCTTTGGAGACTTTAAGAACTCCTCCTCCACCTGAGTACATACACCCAATGGAATCCAAACTGCTCAACGAGATAAGGTTTCTCTTTAAGTCAGGTATATGCCTTACTTCAGTCAAGGTTCTTACTACTTTGTCATGACATTTAATCCGAACAGTACCAATACCCATAACTCTACATACAGTATCATTGCCCATCAAGACTGATCCACCATTTATTTTCTCATACGTGGTGAACCATTCCCTATTTGGGCACATATGATATGATGCTCCAGAGTCCAATATCCAAACATCATCGGACAAACTTACAGCAAAGAATGTAGTAAGAACACTGTTTGACGCCTTAAACTCATCTTCGCTAGCAACATTCACCACATCTTATCTTTGAGCATGTTGCTTACCTTTTCTCTTGAATATAGGACAATCTGACTTGTAATGTCCTCTTTTGTAACAATAATAGCACTCCACGTTCGTCTTATCGCTAAGTGGCCTAGATTTTGAGCGACTAACAGATTTCTCTCGAGGAGCTTTATCCCTGTTCTTGTTCCTGCCTCTCACAAATAAACCATCTGCTTTATTTTCACTAGTATTCCCATTCAATTTTGTTCTCAATTCAGCAGAATTCAAAGATGCTTTAACATCCTCCAAAGTTATGGATTCACGTCCATAAAGCATCGAGATCACAAAATTCTCATATGAAGCAGGCAGTGAACATAACACAATCAAAGCTTGATCTTCATCATCAAGTTTAATATCTAAATTTTTCATATCCAGAACAATTTTATTAAACTCATCTAAGTGTTCCTAAACAGGCGTACCTTCGCGCATCTTTAGGGTATAAAGACGCTGCTTCAATTAAAGTCTCGACGTCAAAGATTTCTTCATGTAGAGACTTTCTAGTTTGCTCCAGAGACCCACAGCTGTTTCCTCATCGGCGACTTCTTGCAGAACCTAGTCATCCAAAGACAATTGAATCGCGCTATGCATCTTCTCGTCCATCTCTTCTATTTCTGCCAAGGTCGTGTTGTTTGGATACTTTCCGTCCAGCGCCCTAACCGTACCCTCTCGCCTCAATAAAGCTTTCATCTTTATTCTCCATCATCCAAAATTATTATGTCCATCAAAAAATGAAATCTGAAACTTTAGAGATGCCATCTAAAAGCGCCCTTTGATTTGGTATCGGGTTGTCGAGGGGATCGGGGGTTGTCGGGGACTGTTTTGGTCTGGTCGCCGGGAGTTGGCCGAGAGAAGTGGCCGAGTGCACAGGCCGTGATCGAGAAAAGTGGCCGAGATCATCGGACGAGGCCGACGGAAGTGGCCGAGGACACGGGTCGAGGCCGACGAAAGTTGGACAAGAGCACAGGCCTTGGCCGAGCGAGTTGGCCAACCACACGAGTCGCGGCCGGCGAAGTAGGTTGACGACTAAGGGTTAGGGTTTCAAAGAAGAGGCTCTGATACCAATTTGTTGTGGAAATCAAACGAAGAACAAAAGTGGAACACAGAGATTTACGTGGTTCGATCAAAATTGATCTACGTCCACGGGTGAGGCACAACGAAAATTCCACTATATTCAAAAGGAAAGTGCACTTACAATGAAACCCTAATCACAATATATATATATATATATATATATTGCGTCTTAAAACATAAAAGGAAAAACCTAATTCCTCCGGGTCGGCCCTACGGCCCACTCAAATAATATGTCATAAATTCAAGACATATTTAACATAGTGTTTCCCTCCCCAGGTTGACTTTTGCTTATCATGGATAAGGGTAAAGGTGTAAGACTGATGCATTTATGTTCTTTCTAGAAGGAGTAGGTGTTTTATTGCCCATTATGGATGGTCTTTCTATCAAACTGCCATGGCCTTCCCAACAATAAGTGACATGCATCCATTGGAATAACATCACAGAGAACCTGATCGCTATAACTTCTCCCAATAGAAAAAGAAATCAATGCTTGCTTTGTTACTTGGAGATCGTTCCCCTTGTTCAGTCATTATAACTTGTATGGTCGGGAGTGTTTGAAAGTAGGAAGATTCAATTTATTGACTAGAGTTGTCGATGCCATGTTGGTACAACTTCCACTATCAATGATCAAATTACATACCTTTACAATAATGGTGCAACAAGTTTGGAAAATATCCTTCCTTCACTCGTTTGCCTTTAGAATGATTGTTGCATGCAAAGCTCTACGAATAACGAGCAATTCTCCTTCATTTGGTTGCTCAACGATTTCATTTTCGTCCTTAGATTTAGTGTGAATCTGGCTAAGTCTTCCATAGCTTCTCGAAGTCCCATGTTGATCTTTTCAATTTCTTGGAGAGTCGTAATTCTTCGATTTGGGCATTCAGATTGAAAGAGTCCATAATCTTGACACTTAAAGCATCTTCGACCACTATCAACATTAGTTCTTTTAGGAGTTTCTGTGACGGACTCCATGGTTTTGTCCCTGCCTTTGTCTTTTGTTGATGAACTTTCGACCATACTAGAAGAATCACCCTTAAAGAATAATGTCCCCCTTGTTGAAGATTTGATCGACAAACCCTTACCACGCTTCAATAGTTTCTCCACTTTCGTATCTAGTTTGCATGTATCTTTGAAAGACCAATATGGTTAAAGTTCAACCAAATCAGTGACCTCTCGATTCAAACCACCAAGGAAATGGGCAATAGTTTGCTCAGGTAATTCAGGAATATCACGCCTCATAAGGAGTTGTTCAAACTCCTAGATATATTCTTTAACGCTCATTCCACGTTGCTGGAGGGAATTCTTCTTAACTTATAGGTCTTGCTTATAATCATTGGGCAAGAACCTCTTCTTCATGAGTTTCTTGAGTTTATCCCAAGATTTTATGTGACTTTTTCCATCACAAACCCTCTAGTTCTTCAAGTTCTCCCACCAAAGTGAAGCATATTTCTTTAGTTTGAGAATAGCAATTTTGCATCGCTCTTCATCGGAGTATGAGTGGAAATCGAACACATGCTTGATATTGCGAAGCCAATCAATAAAGTCGCCTAGATTGAGGTTACCTTCAAATTCTGGTGCCTCCACTTTAATGTTACGATTATTCTCTTCACGTCTTCTTCTTCTCTTTTAAGCTTAGCGATCCGAATCATCAGAGTTACTTCTAATGGAATCAACATCATCTCCAGAATTTTGACAGAACCTAATTCGTCATGACGAGGTCGATCATTAGGACATCTTGCCGATTGTCCTTATCTCGCTGGATTTTACAGAAGATTGAGCGCACGCTCCATTTGTCTTTGGAGAGCTTCGATGGCATGATCTTGACATTCGTTGTGCGCTTGCCCTAAAGTCAAGCCTCTTGCAACACGATCATCACCATCCATTTGTAGTATGATGTTGATAACAAATAGGAATCACTCAAAACAAGTCCAATCTAGAGCTCTGATACCAATTTGATGCAGTTACAGGGGCGATTAAGTGTGTTTTGAGTGATTGTGGATGGAAATACAGATAAATCAGAGTGCATGGGAATGAATATTATTGGTTGGATGCTAGATGTAGAATAGAAAACGATTTAATCAAGGCATAAAGGAGGCGCCACTAGCGGAGGATCAAAATCAAGATCAACAAGGTTTACCACCAAGGCCTAGAGGACAAGCTACCAGCCAAGGATGAACCATCAGTCAAGGATCAAAGATTTCTTGGCTCACTACCAAGGAGTAATCCACTCTTCAAGGATAAAAAAATCGAAATAGAAGTTATCCACTCTTCAAGATATTTGCTCAAAAGCAGAGGCAAATCTCTAATATTCTCATTTATTAAAGTCATGTCCTACAAATAGAGATTATACCCCTATTTATAGATATAATGCAGAACCAAACAAAAGACTCTTACAATTCTCAAATTGAACAAATGACTCTTAGAATTTTCAAAATTGAACACTCTCTTGGGGAATTAATCTAATTAAGAATCTTAAATGCTCTAAATTAAAGACTCAACAACTAAATGCATTGAAACTAAAAAAAAAAAAACTCCAAATTCGTGTGCCAGCTTGGACAGCCCAAAAGACACCATAAAAGGTCACCAAACAACAAGAAAAATTGACCAAAATGGTCCCTGATCTCTAGCTAGTTGATGCAACCCACAAAATCAACTACTAAGTCTTGTAATTGTCACTATATCACATGATGGACAAGTGTTATTCTTGATCCCACAAGATCATATTGCAAATGGAATTGGTTTTGGCTTGCACGAATAGCGAATGGGTCAGCGATATGTGAGATGAGCTTGAGGGCTAATCTTTCGAATTGATTGCCCCCGCATCAATGAATTTCATGTATGTGTGTGTTCATGGCTATAAATTGAATTTGTTAAGCTATTAGAATGTGGCGCACATTGTGTTCTGTAAATTTGTATCCTCATTCACACAAAAGTTCAATTAAGAGGAAAAGTGGAAGTGCGTGTGATTTCAATATATGTGGCCCTCATTGAAGAATCGTCGAAATTCAAGTTCTATATGAAATGGAAATTCATAACAAGGTGAAAATAGATGTGAAGAATTCAATTCAAGATCTGACGTAATACATAAATTGATTTTTAGTGTTTGACCATCTTCTCCGTGCTCGCGGCTCTCCTATGGTTTGTATCTTTTGCTATCTAATTTCATCTCTATAGTAAAGGCACTAACTAGTAGAAGTTGGGTTTTTCCACAATGAGTCTAGGTAATCACTCCTTGACATTGAAGCGTGACATTATTCAACAAAATAAACACATGTCCTCAAACCCCGAAGATTATAACCATTACTACATGGTCGAAAGGCACGATTGCCATTAACTTGTTCCTGATATGTTAGGTTTCCCAAAATCTCCTAGGTACATATAACAACGAACACTAGCCACACAACAACCGATGGATCTAACGAGGACTTTGAGGCATAAAATATGAAAATGTTTTGTATGCACTCAGGTAGCTCACTAGTCACGTAATATTTTCCTTCTTATACTTGTTTTTCCATGGTACATGCATCAAAGGCACGTGATTCCACTCACTCCATTTCTTTAAGCTCTGAATGCATTTCAGATGGGCCTTATCATAGTCGTTATTTTAATAGACTTTAGGGTCGTCATGAGAGCATATATGTTTATCTTTGGTACATCCTGTTGAATCTAGCAATATCACTTAGAGGGGGGTGAATAGGTGATTTAAAGAGATTTTAATGATAAGATGCGGAATTAATAATCAAATCAAAATGAATGAAGAATCAAAATATGAACAAGTGAAATTAGATATTCTAATTGTGAGCAAATTATGAATCTGAATGCAAATATGCAACTTCTGAGCAAGCAGATTCTGAATGCTAAGGCTGGCGTGCAAAACACAAAGATCAGAGTTATGAGATAGAGAAACTTGCACATAACAGTTATAGTGGTTCGGCTTATATCAAGCCTACGTCCACTCTCCCACGCTGACAGCGGATAGGCTGTTTTCCACTATATATAATTGAGGATTACAAGAATCTGTATGCTTCTCACACGAATAACACAATAGCCTCTCAACACATGTAAGTGATGTCTCTCGTGTACAAAAGAATAATCGTAAGTTTGAATCGCTCAAAGCTTTGAAATTTTTAGTTCGTCACTCTGCCTAATCGTCTTTGTTGATCCTCTTTTATGCTCCTCTAACCTTGAACTAGCCGTTGGTCAAGGTGTCCCAAGGATCGCTCCTCAATCGTTGATTGATCGTCATCAACCTTAATTAATGGAGACTATATCAGAGAAGATCTTTTAGCAGTTGTAACAGAGTCTGAACGCTTTAGAGTCAGTCGCCCATACAACTGAGACTTCAGCTTTCCATAAGTATAGCCAATCCAATCTTCAATATTCTTTATATATGGAAGGTGTCATCCAACTGTAGATATTCTCCTGATTTGATTGGACAAGAATCCAGTCAATCAAATCACACAAACTTCCATAGGATATCCTAGCCGTCTCGGAAACCTGCCATACATGGGTCTTCAGAGTCTCTTATAAGACTGAGTCTGAAATGGTGTATGAACATAATTTAGAGTCAGTTTATAACTAAAATTCCTCTGATTCACTTCAGAATTAAGTAACGACTTTTGCTTCTGAAGGATCCTTACTGATGAGTCACATAAATCTTCTAGCCCATAGGTATTCAAATGTAGCTTCCTTGAAGTCTTTAAACGGAACTCTTCTTCATCTGAAGGCTTCAGAAACAACGCTCTTCCTTCAGAGACAGTTCATCTTTCATCTGAATACCTTTACTTCTACAGACTTAGAAGTAGATACATACATCTCTCTCTTGAGTTTGAACATCAGATCTGGATCTATATGAGCTTCTTTTCACAAACTCATCTCTGAAAAAGCAATTTCAATGTGTTAACTTAATTCTTGAATAGAAAAGGAAAGTTTTATCAGAGTCAAAACATTCAGAGAGACAAACTTCTTCAACAATCTCCCCCTTTTTTATGATGACAAAACTTCCTCAATATAAGCATTATTAAAAAAAATGTTGTAACGAAAGATAATGTGCGAGACAGTATGGTTCTTTTGATAAAAGACAAAATGAATCGGTTTGTTTGGTTTGCGTATGTCTTTGCGCACGAAACAAGTGTTCTTTGTCCATCTGCACAATATGCAAATATAAAAGTCCTTCTGTTCACCATACCATGTATTGTTCACCCTACAAATAAACTTCTCCCCCTTTTTGGCATCAACAAAAAGATAACTATGCAAGCAGAAAGAGGAATAATAAGGATAACAAGCGAGTTTCATACATATTCAAACCAAAACACAGAAACGATCAGTTTTAAAAACAAAATTTTAAACAGACTTGGATGGTTTTTGGGGGGAAGAAGATGGAATATCAGTATGCTTTTTGTCTGTCTTCTTGGAGGATTCTGCAGGTTTTTCCCATGGACCAACGGGAACCTCATAATCCTTGACAGGGTCGACTAGTGGTGCAATTATACTGCTTCTTTCATCTCGGACCAAAGTGTAAGAAGAGAGACCTACTATTCCAGCACAGAAAAGGCGACAATACTTGTCAAGCATTGCTTCAAATTTGTTCATCTGCTTCTCAACCTTCTGTTCCAACGGATCAATCCTCTGAATCATCTCAACCTTGAAGAGATTAATTTCCTTTTGAATCTTCTCATGAAAAGATTTTGTTTCCAGTAGCTCCTTCAAAATAGCATCTAAGTTTGTAGCTGGATGAAGTGTACTTGCAGAAGATGACTGATTCTGAGCTTCTGGCTGGGTTGTTTCTTTGATCAGGGCAAAGACCTTCTCAAGACTAACCTCCCCCTGAATTTGAGAAGGGGTTTCGTCTGAAGTTTCTTTGGCCTTGTCTAATGAAACAAAGGTCTTCATCTAAACTTCTTCAGCAGATCTGTCCTCCTGAACAACAATCTGAATTTCTTCAGGGTGCGGAACATTTTCATCGTCCTGTTGTTCGATTAGATTCATCTTTTTTCTGCACGAGAGACAAGCCTGTACTTGAATCAACACATGTTTCTTCTATCTGAACAGTGGCTGCTTCAGATGCTATCTTGACTATTTCTTGCATTATAATAGAATCTGCTTCTGATGCTACCTGGTCAGCTTGTTCTTCCAGACATTTCTCTTGATCATGAGTCTCAAGTAGGCCCTGATCTATAGGAACCTCATACTCATTAGCATGCTCTTGTCCATCCTTGCTTTGGTCATCGACCTTGACCTCTTCTTCCACCTTATTACCTTTCTTGGGTGAAGCAGTTGGAGTGCTCTCATCATCCTCAGATGAGATTTTCTATTCTTCTATTTGCTCCTGCTCTTTCTCCTTCTCTGTCTCTGTCTTTTGCTCTTCTTCTTCCTGTTCTGCATTCTCTGTTTCCTTCTCTTCTACTTCTTCTCCTTCTTCTGTTTCTTCATCCCCTTCCATCGACAGCACTTCATATTCTTCAGAAGAAGATTCACTCTGGACAATGACTTCTTTTCCTTTCTTGGCCATGGTCTTTCTTCTCTTTGCCGACGTTTCAACCTGTTCAGATTCCAACTCAACCGGAACCTTTTCTTTATTCCTGTTATACCATTTTCCATCCACTTGTTTAAAACCCATTTTCAGTATCATACTCTCACCTGCAGTGAGAATCATGCTACGCTCTTGAGTTAGTTCTTTAAAGGGTGGAATCTTATGGTGGTTGAGGATAATCTGAATTAGTCCTGCATAGGGCAACTGCCTTTTTTGCTTACGCATTGTTCTGTACATATGCAGGATGACAGTGTGTGCAAGAGAAAAATAATACCCTGTAACCAGTGCCCACATTAATTTGGCCTCATACTTACTGATATCAGTTCTGGAGGTTGCTTTTGGCCTCAAGGATTCAATGATGATCTTATGAATAACGAGGTGCTTCAGAGGGAAGTCATTGTAGGCAATGTGTGCCTTTGAGTCTCGGCTGTAGTACTTCTTCCCTGATAAGTAGGCATATGCTTCATCTGGCTTGATGTCAATGGGCTTGAAAGCCCTCTTCCTTACTCCCATCAGTTTTGCCAACTCATGCACATTCAGATGATTTACTTTATCTCCAATGTTGTAGGAGATTGACTCAAAATCTGTGAAGGAAATTGTTGAGTAGAAATATGCAACAAAGTCAGGAAAAATTGGAGTCCTTGTTGACAGAAAATTTTCCAACTTCATCTCAGTCAAATGTTTTCTTATGGGAATTCCAGCAGCATCAAAGTAGTCCAAATCAAGCACTCTGTGGGGCACAACACCTCTTTCCTTCAATGCCTCAAACTTATTGATATGCTTTTGAGATACAAATAGGGTGTTATCAAAGTTCTTCTCCCTGGTCCTTCGAAACAAATTCCTTTTGAAGTTTCTGAAAACAACGTCATCATCTTCATCAATCTTGCTTTTTGTCTCATCATCCTCACTTCCACAACAGGTTCTCGGATAGTCACTCACTTTGATGAGGTCCTTTTAGGTTTTGGTAAACCAGGGACCACAACCTTTTCTTTCCCTTTCTTTGACTTTGGTGGACTAGAGACAGCAATGGGAGTTACAGTACGAAGAGGCATATCCACAAACATCAAAAAGTCCTTTTCGGTTGAAAACTTGTGAAGATTCAGCAATTTCTTTACCTTTTCATCATTCTGACCCTGTTTTTTAAAAGCATCGTACAGGGGCTTTACAGAATGAGCGAGAGTCACTCTCTCGTCAAACACTTCCTCAGTCATCTCTACAGCGCTCGAAATCGTACCTTTGGTTGGAGAGTTTTCTCGAGATCTCGTTCCTTGAGATATTCACGAGGATTTCCTTGTTGCCTTTTCACTTTGAGTACCAGCTTTCTTGGATGAGGACGACGATTTTGGAGACATTGTGAGAAAGATTTGATTTTTATGAGAATTGAAGGAGGAATGTTGGGAGAGAAAATGAGAGATTTCTTTTGAGATGGTCGAAAGACTGGCGTGAAGGAGTGCAATGTCGAAGTAGGGTTTTGTTTAAGAAGAGAGACGGTTTTATTTCAAAAAGTTTTGAAAAAAAATGCCTAGACATTATTTTTGGAAACAAGAACCAATCAATCTAAGTGAATAAAATCAGGAGGAAAATATTAACTAAGCAATCAATCAGACTAAATATGGAAAACATACCTTTTGATCCTTATGCATGAATAAATTTCGAAAATAATAGATCTGACCTTGCTTCTGAATAAAAAGGGTTGTGGTTCCAAAGCTGTTGCATCTGAAGACCCTGCATCGGATATAATTCAGAGGGAAATAATGTTCAACTTAGCTCGAATGTAGTTGAAGGCCTCCTTATCGAGTGGTTTTATGAAGATATCCGCGAGTTGATTCTTTGAATCAATGTATTGAATATGAATATCTTCATTCTGAACATGATCACGTATGAAATGATGTTTTATCTCAATAAGCTTCGCTCGAGAATGTAGGACAGGATTCTTAGTCAGATTTATAGCACTTGTGTTGTCACATAGTATCTCGACATTTGAATCTTTGACACCATAATCTTTCAGTTGCTGTTTTAACCATAAAATCTGAACACAGTAGCTTCCAAGTGATATATATTCTGCTTCTGCTGTTGAAAGTGCTACAGTGCTTTGCTTCTTAGAATACCATGATATCAACATGCTTCCCATGAGTTGACATGTTCCAGAAGTACTTTTTCTGTCAATCTTACATCCTGCTAGATCTGCATCTGAATACCCTCTTAGAACAAAATCTGATTCTTTTGGATACCATAGTCCGAGAGTTGGATAAGTGCCAATATATTTTATAATCCTTTTGACTGCTGAAAGGTGAGATTCCTTTGAATTTGATTGAAATCTTGCACAGAAGCAGACACTGAACAAAATATTAGGTCTTGATGCTGAAAGATAGAGAAGTGAACCAATCATACTTCGATATAGCTTCTGATCAACTTCTTTTCCTTATTCATCTTTGTCAAGCTTCAAAGAATGTGACATTGGAGTGTCAATCTTCTTGCAGTTTTCCAAACCAAATTTTCTAACTATTTCAAGAGCATATTTTTCTTGATGAATAAATATCCCTTCTTTGGTTTGTTGAATCTGGAGTCCGAGAAAAAATCTTAGTTCTCCCATCATGCTCATTTCAAACTCATCTTGCATAACTTTTGAAAACTCCTTGTAGAGAGATTTGTTAGAAGAGCTGAATATAATATCATCTACATAAATCTGAACAAGAAGGATATCTTTATCATGCCTCTGAATGAACAGAGTAGTGTCAGCACTCGCTTTAACAAACTTCTTTTCAGAGAGAAAGCTACTTAACCTTTCATACTAAGCACGGGGTGCTTGCTTGAGACCATATAGAGCTTTCTTTAGAGCATAAACAAGATCTTTACCTTTTGGTTCCTCGAATCCAGGTGGTTGTTCAACATATACTTCTTCTAATATATCCATTCAGGAATGCACTTTTTACGTCCATCTGAAAGAGTTTGAAATTATTGTGACAAGCAAAAGCAAGAAGTAATCTTATAGCTTTTAACTTGGCAACCGGTGTGTAGGTTTCATCATAATATATCCCTTCTTCTTGAGAGTATCCTTTTGCTACTAATCTCGCTTTATTTCTGATAATTTTACCTTTGTCGTCCAGCTTATTTCTGAACACCCACTTTGTTCCTATGACATGATGATTTTTGGGTCTTGGAACTAATTCCCATACATTGTTGATCTTGAACTGATGAAGTTCTTCTTGCATTGCATTGATCCAGTTTTCATCTACCAGAGCTTCTTCAATTCCTTTTGGTTCAATCTTAGATACTAGTGCTATATTGCTCATAGCTTCCTTAAATTTAGATCTGGTTATGATCCCTTCATTTAGATTCCCCATTATCAATTCTTTGGGATGACTAGATTTGTGTTTCCAATTTCTACTGAATCCTTCATCTTGATCATCGTTGGAATCTTTGGATCCTGATTGAATTTCTGATGATTCATCTGTTCTTTGATGATTGTTTTCTTGGTTCTGAACTTTTTCAGATGCATGATTAGCTCCAAATTCACTAGTTGGTTCTAAACTCTCAGCAAGTGTCACTGTCTGACTTCGTTCAGATTCATCTCTTTGATTCTGAAGAGCTTCATTGAACTTGACATTCATGGATTCTTCAACCATCCTTGAATTTTTGTTGTAGATGCGATATGCTTTGCTTGTTGTTGAATATCCGATGAATATTCCTTCGTCTGACTTCTCTTCTAACTTCCCAACACGATCACTTACATTTTTCAATATAAAACATTTACATCCAAATACACGAAAGTATGCAAGATTTGGCTTCCTTTCTTTGAAAAGTTCATAAGGGGTTTTCTCAATAATGGGTCTTAGAGAAACATGATTTAAGATATAACAAGTTGTTGAAACAGCTTCAGCCCAAAAGTGAGATGCAATTTTGCTTTCGATCAAAAGAGTTCTTGCCATTTCTTGTAGAGAGCGGTTTTTCCTTTCCACTACCCCATTTTGTTGAGGTGTGTAAGGGGAGGAGAAAACATGCTGGATTTCAAATTCATCACAAAAATCTATGAAACTTTGGTTTTCAAACTCACTTCCATGATCAATTTTAATGCTGGAAATAGCATAGCCTTTTTCATTCTGAATTCTTTTCGAAAATTTTGCAAAAGATGAGAAGGCTTCACTTTTATATGCAAGAAATTGGACCCAAGTGAATCTAGAATAATCATCCACAATAACAAGACAATATTTCTTACCCCCAAGACTTAGTACTCTGTTTGGTCTAAAAATATCCATGTGCAGAGACTGCAGTGTACGATTAGTTGATATTTTATTGATAGACTTGAAAAAACTTCTTACTTGTTTTCCAAGGGCGCATGCTGAGCATAGTTCAGATTCTTTGAACTTGGTTGTAGGAAGACCTCGAACTAGCTTCTTTGAAGGTAGATTGGAAATGTGTTTGATGCTAATATGACCTAGCTTTCTGTGCCATAACTCAGAATCATCCTTGATTGAGATTAAACATTTGATGTCTTCAGATTCAACGTTTATAAGGTAAATATTTCCATGTCGATAACCAGTGAAGGTTTGTTTCTTGTCTTTGCTAATATCTGTGCATTTCATATCTTGAGAGGAGATGCAATAACTAGAGTCACACAGTTGACTTACTGATATGAGATTATACTTTAATCCATTGACAAGTGAGACATTTTTGATCGTTAGACATCCTATTTTCACGGTTCCATCTCCAATCACTTTTCCTTTGTTCTTTCCTCCGAAAGACACAGTTCTTCCATTGTATTTTGAAAGAAAAATAAATCTCCCTGGATCACCTGTCATGTGACTCGAGCAGCCACTATCCAAGAACCACTTGTCTTTCCTTTTTCGAGGTACCTGCAAGGAAAAGTAAGCTCACTGTTTCTTTGGTACCCATGTCTTCTTGGGTCCACTTGTGTTAGTCGAGACAATTTTATTTTTCTTTACAGGTCTCCAAATCATCATGCAATTATCCTTAATATGATTTTTGGCACCACAATTGATACATTGCATTGCATAAACAGATTTTGCGAATTGCCTTACAAAATGCTGCTGATATGCAGATTTAGAAGGTTTTCTGGAGATCCTTTCATTTGATTCTGGAAACTTATTTTTGAAATCTCCTTCCTTTTTAAAACCGAGACCAGATTTGTTCCCATAAGGAACTTATTTGGAAATTATATTTTCCAGATTTTTTTAACCTTGATTGAATCTTTTTGAAATATTTTCAATCTCTGCTTTTAAGGAAATGTTTTCTTTTAAAACTAAATCACGATTTTCTCTAATTAGATTAAATTCGTTTTCAAGAAAACTAATTTTATTTGATTGAGATTCATTCTGTTGTTTTAATGAAGAGTTTTCCTTTTTTAAGCCAGAAACGATTTTAAGAGCTTCTTTGTAATTTGAACAGAGTTCTTCAATATAATCAGAAACTTCATCAGGTACTTCAGAAGCACATACCTCAGTTTGAGTCTAAATCTGAGTCGGATTTTGCCATGAGACACAAGTTCGCATAGTCTTCATCATTGTCTTCTGAATCACTCAGTGTTTCTGCTTTTAATGCCTTTCTGTATTTCTCATACTTGACCTTGTCCTTTTTCAGAAGTGGACATTTTGGTTTTATAGGACCAACCTTTTTGCAATAAAAGCATACTATATCTTTGTTTTCCTATCTGACTGATCAGGTTGTTTGAATGATCTTCTGCCTTTGAAGTTCCTTCCTTTCCAAGCCATTTTTCTGAATTTCTTCACTAGGAGTGCGAGTTCTTCATCGTCGTCATCTTCATTATCTGAAACTGACATTTCACCATGTATCTCAGATCTTAAGGCAATAGATTTTTTACCTCTGGAATCATTTGTCTTATTGACACGTTTGTCTTCATAAGATTACAGAGTTCCCACAAACTCATCAATGGATAGAGGTCTGATTATTTGACACTTTTGTATTGATGGTTTGACGAGGACCATAAGGTCGGTTTGAACGGTAACAATTATTACCAGAAAAAATCCCAACAATCCGACATAAAAAATGTAAATGCGAACTAAAATTCCCACTTAGAACAATGAAAATTTAGGATGAAGACTTGCTAAACAAGACACAACATCAAATTGTCCTTCTTTTCTTAGAGGCTATATGATCCATAGACGAATAGGCCTTCAACGCGCGTCGTAATTGTGCAAACTCCTTAACCAAAACATTCGCTTGTCTTTGGGTCTTCAATGCATTTTCTTCACCAACTTTGATCTAGGCCTGGCAAGTATGCTGCTCTATCACGATCGGGATCTTCAAGAGTATCTCTGCAAGAATGACGTGGTGATGAATATAGTGGGCTGTTTCAAAGTGCCTCTTCATTCTTCCAGTGGGCTTCTCTATAGGCCAACTAGTTTGTGGCTCAAACACCTCCGTTATGCCTCAAAATGATGCATAAGCTCAGTTCTGTAGTTCTCTTCTTTCTCAAACCAAACCCAAAATTCATTGGGCTCAAGCGAAGATGGAATGTCCTATAGAACCTGAAACTGACATACTACTCATAGAGGCCGATAACTAGTCACTCCATAGATGCCCATCAAAGGTACGGGCTTCTGATCACCATGGTAAAGTCGAGCCTCCATGACTCAGAACCATACGGCTTACCAAATGAAAATCTTAGAGTTTGAATCCTTGAACAAATTAACCCATTATATATAATATAAACTTTTAGTTTGGTCTTGTATTTCTTTAAACCTCAAAATAGGATTATCAGTCATACCCATTTCAAATACAGTCAAATTTCCCCAAATTGAGAAAGATGTAAGAAAAACTAGATTTGTAAAAGCTCGATTGGGGCTCGATTTGTAAAAACTACATTTTTTTCATTAAATTGTGCCAATGAAATGAAGTTTTAGCCAGAATAGTGTTTATAAAACAAGCTCCACCACATTTTTGTTTAACTGTCCAAGTTATCATAGGATTGATAGCCCTCCGACGGAATGGAAAAATGACAAGTTCAAAAAAGGCTAGAATAAAGGTTGTGGATCTGACATGATCGAGGCTTTTTTCAAAGCATTCCATGAGGACAGATAATAGGCATGCTCGATAATTACCTTTTATGACTTTTTCAACTTCCTTTCTACTTAGCCTTAAAATTCAGTAAGCACTACCATAGAATCAACTTGAATGGGCGGTTCAATTATATCAATCCCAACTGACTTTCCAATGGCAAAACTGTGTTCTTCCAAAGCAGGTGCGAGCTCGAATTTACCTAACAAGAAGGTGGTTGTCTCAGGTTACCAGAAATGAGCAAATGCATGCCCGATTCTACTTTGAACATTAATATCAAGGATCGGCAACATGAATCTAATGTGCTTGAGTGCATATTGCTGGCCATTCGGCTTCAACTATTCCCATAGCTTCTTGAGCTCTAACTTTGGAGTTGACACAAAACTGATATCGTTACGACCCATTCGTATATAGATCATGTGTCGAATGACTCAGCCTAATTCATGGACCGACCCAAAATAGAGTAAGAATAATTGAGATGAAGTTTAAGAAATTATCACCTTTAGGGAGAGAATGTCAATCACAAAGACATGCATATTGTGATATTCTAAGTTTCGATCCCTTTTTCCGGAATTTGAATACCTAATGGATATTTCATAGAGGCCCTATAAATGAATCTCACTTGGAGCTGGCCACTCTAAGATGACTAACCAAACGGAAAAGGCTAGCTAGGAATGTAATCATGTGGATCAAATGGTCGATACGCGTGACTCCTAAAAACCACCCGTTAGTTTGAGAAGTCATTGAAAGCTATCGTCTTATGAATGAAGCTGTGAATATAGTTTTGGAATAAGATAATCGACTCTCAAGAGTGTTACGAAGGTTGAGATTGGATGTCGCCTCAAGACATAAATTGACAGCTTGGCATTGGAATGCCTAGAGAAAGGGGCAAAATTGAAAATTGCCATCTCGTCCCCATCTTATGCTAGAATCCATGGCTATAGAGTATTAGTAATTTTAGCGAGGCTAGAAAATTTGTTCAATGGTATTCCAAGTTATTTTTCGATCGCTGTTGAGCCAAATCAACACCGATTGAGCCCCTATCGATCTTGAAATTTCACGAATTTTGATTGATCATATTTTTGACCAATTTTCCTAGTTTAATGAAAATTATTGATGCCCAATCCCCTATCAGTCTGAAAATTTACTGATAGTCCATAAATCTGTTCATTCGTTCAACTTTATGTTGCTTTCGATGAATAGTCACCGGCAATAATTATCCTTAAGATATTTATTGGTCAAACCAATCTCTCTCCTTTATAATCATCCACAGATTCTCTCTCCTCTCTCTAAATTTTCTGATCTCTCTCTATTGGTTTCAAATTTCTTCCATCAACTTCAACCAGCCACCGACAGAAATCCAACTATTGAATTTTTTTTTGGATATGTCATATTTCTATTCGAGTTGTATTCATAGAACTTTGAATCACTTCGATCCAAGGTCGTTTGACATTTCAAATCTGTTTTGCCGTTTCAGTCGATGAACTAGTTTTTTGTTACCCGAATTTGAGATGTAACCCACATTGACATATAACCCTAGTAACCCCTAGAGCTCATTTTCATGTGAAAATATTGATTTTTAGCTTAAGAACCACCCCATTCAACTCTTGATTAGCCTCGATTCGGACTAAATCCACTGGTATTTGTCGTGCTTTTTCGGTCACCGTCGTGCGCCGCCGCTTCCACCGCTTTCTCAACTCTGTGTCAGTCTCAATTAGGTAAGTTAAATCTCTATTTCTTGATTTGAATATTTTACATGCCATGGACTAGCTTTAAGGTTCGATTCGAGGTAAATCAGTTTAGGAAAAATTGACGGAATTGACGTATTTGAGCAAATCAATTTCGTGGCGACGATGTGGTATATTATTTTGGCTTACTATGTTACTGTCTTGGCTGAATATATGCTATTGGTGGGGGTTGATGTGGTAAGATTTGGGTACCGAAAAATAGATTTTTGAGAGATTTAGAGCAAAAAACGGGCCAAATAGTATTTTGAAATTACTGTTCATAAACCTCAATATTGTTCATGTGCTGCCCTATTTAATTTTAAGTTGAAAATGACATGTTTTGCGGGTCCCGTGCGGTTCAGGTACCAAAAAATATATTTTAGAGCATTTTATGCAAAATCGGGCCCGAGCAATATTTTATGTTACTATTTCAAATATTTGGGGCCTATGTTCATATTCAAAATAATATTTGAGGATTACGCACGTATACTTGAAATTAATTATTTGATCATTTTGAGTCTCACATAAGAAATTGGGCATTTTTAATAAAATGAAGCACATGAAAGAGATTGATTGGCTTGGCTATTATGTCAACCATATGAATTGAAATATTTGGGCACATGTTTTAAGTTATGGTCTAACGTACATGGCTAAGGCTTTTTTCCAATTGAAATTGGCATTGTTTCATATGCCTAATTGAATATTTAGACTTGTATTTAAAATATGGCCTAACGTACTTAGCCGATGATTTCTGTCCAAATGAATTTAAAGGATTTTATTGCCTGAAAGGTGAGTGCGACAATTTGGGTTCGCAAAATAAGTTGATTGACTTGGCCATTTGGTTGGATATGTAGATTGAATATTTGGACTTGTATTTGAAATGTGATTTAATGTACTTGGCCGATGATTTTTGTCCAAATGAATTTAAAGGATTTTATTGCCTGAAATGCAATTGCGATAATTTGGGTTCGCAAAATGAGTTGATTGGCTTGGCCATTTGGCTGGATATGTGGATTGAATATTTGGACTCGTATTTCAAATATGGCTTAACGTACTTGGCCAATGATTTCTATCCAAATGAATTTAAAGGATTTTATGCTTGAAAGGCGAGTGCGATGGTTTTCGCATGTTTGATTGCATATCTTTGTAACTTAGTGTAATATGTATCCAAGAAGTCACTTGGCATAAAATATAGCCACAGAGATGTAAAATGTAGCCTCAGAAGTGGAAAACGTAGCCTCATGTGCCTTGATACATTTGACGTGGCGTACCTAGAGTGATAAGGTGCCAACCTAAAGCCGAGGTGTCTACGACACGGGTCGGACCTGATGCGCCTATAAAATGCGGGTCAAATTAGAGATGGACAGTGTAGCCTTATGCGCCCTGATGCATTTGACAAGGGTAGCTAGAGAGATAAGGTGCTAACCTGAGGCGTCTTACACGCTAGTTGAGGTACGAACCTAATGCGTACTATACGCGGGTCAAACCTGATACGGATATATGACGCAGGTCAAATTGGCTGTTAAGCCGATACTCAAGATTGAGCATGCATGCATATGTATTTGCATTGGTTATCTTGGATTGGACTAGTTTGTTTTATAACTTGGCCATTTGTGGCGAGCTATTGATTAGCTGTCTTATGTGATATTTCCGTTTTATGGTCTTGGATTAAACCTAAGCTGTCTCTTTTTATAAATGGCCATTTATAGCGATTTTTCTGTTAAGTGTTGCCGTTGATTTTGGTCAAACGATTTAAAATTTGACTGTATGATTTGAGTGCTTGGATGAGGCGTGGAGTTGGGTTTGAGGGTCTTTGGTATTCTGAGAATGGATCTAGAGGTTAGATTGCTGAGATTTGTTCTTGATTGCCCTTATTTTTCATACTCCCGTCCCCAGCAGTGAATGCAATACAGGTAAGACAGGGGATCCTGAAGGAAATTGGTTCAGAGACTCAGTCTTTCCCTAGACCAGATGGTGGGACGAATAATGATGAGTAGGGTAGAGGTAGAAATCCCTTAATAGAAATTTGTATGGTTTGTTCGCCATTGGAATTGAGAAACTTGCCAACCTAAGTCCTTTTGTTATAAAGATCGAACAATAAGCTGTAATAAGGTGACGAAAACTTTGAACTGTATATATGACGTTATCCTAAAAGTTATAAGAAAGGGGCATGTAATATAAAGTGTGGTTTGGGGAATTGACTAGTCTGTCTTTCTCTATCCTTTTTCCGTGTATGAGATTGAAAGAGCCCGTTTCTGTTGCCTAAAGAACTCTAAGGTCGTTTGGTTACGACAAGCTTCCTGGGCCATCGTGATTGTCAACCATTCGATCATACATGTATAATAGGGATATCGCATGGCTCGTGTGTTCAATGCGTGATACACATGAATCGTGAATTCAATTTTAGCTCCTTTAGCAAAGTGAAATTATGGACCAAACGACATGTGGCAGCCTTGTGCATGTTCATCATAAATATTTGCCACCTTGTACACATAGTCATGACCAGTCAGGTCTAATCACTTTGGCTTGATTCAGTCAACAAGGATAACGCCCATGCATTGTAGCCTAACGTATATGAGAAAGACCCTTAAGCCATTTTTTGAATAAGTTCAGGATCCAAGTGGGATAACCTTTAGCGAAACCTTACCGTCAAGGTTAAAGTACCACTTAAATACCATCTTAAAACTATTAGTGTGACCCAAGTTCAATCACGAGTCCAATGTGGTGTAGTGCAATTACACTAAGGGCATGCATAGTATTTCAAATCAATTAGCCCTCCAATAATTCAAAGAATTAAAATCAAATTACTTTTTCACCAAACCTACAAAATGAAGGGTTAGCCATAGACTCCTCCCCTTATAACTCCCATTTTGCAAAATTATTTAACACCTAAATATTCGAATCCAACCAATTGTCAAATCAAATGAGTTTTCATGAAATTTTTTTAGCTTAAGTTTTCTTTAAATTTTTTTGCAAAAAATTCATTTTTATGTCCCCAGTGAAGTCGTCAAACTGTCACAACCTAAAAAAATCAAGCTTCCCGAATTTTTGATTAATGGATTACCAAATTAATTAATTAGATTAATTAACTTAGCTCAAACTCTCCTAAGTTCTTTCAAATCATGACTTCTAGTTCAAGTGATTATTAGAGAAAAGATTTTAATTTTTGGAGTCGCCACTAATCATTTTGGGTAGGTTGATTAGACACTTAAATAAAGTATTGAGAGGAATACTTTATTCCTATGAACCAAATATCAATGAGCTCGGAAACTTGGTTACATTAATTTTTTAATTAATTCCCTTTCGGTATCAATTTCATGAAAAATGTTCAATTTGACACTTATGATGAATTTTCACTTGAAGTTAAAAGGTGCAATTTTTTTTCTTTTTTTTTTACATGTAATGCATGTCGTGAACGATTTTTTTTTAACATGAATTTTCATTTTTGAGATGTAATCTTAAAAAATATAAGGTTCAACATAAATATTTACAAAATAGATCATGCGTGCCATTATCTACATGATGTGAATTTTTTTATAGATGTAATTTTTAAGCATAGCAATGGAATAATATATCTAACAAGATTTAATCGGGATTCAAATCAATCAATTTAGGCAACGAATTTTTTGATATTATAAAGATTAGAATCGTTACCTAATTTAGCGGATTTGACAACCAAATTTCAACATTGTATTGCATTGTTGATGAGAATCTCGGATCACAACTCCAACGACGGGGATGGATGCAGTTTTGTGTCGATGAAAGAGGAATTGACAATGGTAGCATCGAGTTTTCAAACTTTCGCTCTCCAAAATTCTCCTCTATAAATATGCTCTCATTTTATTCCCTTTAGATTTTCTTCCTTTTCTTCCGAAAGCATTCTTCCTCCTTTTATAACTTTCTCTTCTTTCTCCCTTTCTAATTTCTTCATTAACTCACATTCTTTCTATACATCTTTCTTTCCCCATCTCCATCTCCATCTCTATCATCATCTTCATTTCTTCATTAACTCTTCTTCATCTTTCCTTCCCCATCAACTCTTTTCCATTTTTCTTTCTCTCTCAACTCTTCTTTATCTTCCATTCTCCATCAATTCTTCTCAATCTTCTCTTCTTTCTCCGTCATCCTTTCTCCACTTTCCTTTATAATTTCTTCACTAACTCACCTTTTTAGTTATTTGTAAAATAGTCCCTCAAGTTTTAAATATTTATTCTAGTCTTTGAGGTCTTAAGTATTTACAATTCAGTCCCTGAGAAAACATTTCTTTAAATACAAGCTTCATAAAATTTTCAACACATTTCCCTCATGCTTAATCCAATTTCTCATCAATTTAAGCACATATCGTCCGCCACAATCAAAATAAGATACATGAATAAATATGAAAAATGATTTGATTATCTTTAGCAAGAAGTAAAATTAGTTCTATTTTTTATGAAAATTGATTAAAAAGATTAGTCAAAATTTAGGTGTAAATAGTAACCATTCTGATTTTTTTATTTTGTTCTTCGAAACAAAAAAAATGAGAATCTTATTTGGAAACGTAATTGATTGTGATTCCATTCCTAGGAACATTTTTGAAGCAAAAACAAGAACAAAAAAAATTTGATTCTAAAAGAAGAATGACTTTTGAAAGTTGAGCCACGATCGTTGCACTTGCGCCGAACGTACCCGACACGAGGTAACTGGAGTGACAAGGGTGACAACTTCGGTGTAATTAGACACGGGTTGAAGCATGAGCTTGAGACATCTATGATGTGGTTGGGACTGAAAGTGCTATTGAGCCACCGGTAGGGTTTAGTCCAGAAGAGCTAGTAAGCCACCGAGGACCCCAAATGAATCATTAAGCATCTACATTTACATCTATGTGATCTGAAGTCACAATACGCGTGTGATTATTTACGTTCTAGCCTAGGGCATATGGTTCATTCTAAACTAAGTCTAGGTTTGTACTTGCTAAGTTTCGACTCATATATTTTTTGCTGATCGCCATTTCTGATCCCAAGCCTTGCGATGAGTTCCCATTTTATTCGGTTCGGGATACCTGTTAAGATAGAGACCGACGAGACCATTTACCCTACGATAAATTTTACATCATATAAAAAGGTTAGTAGTATAGTATGAATAGATGAGAGAGGTGAGTACCTGATACCCCACCTATACAAGGTATGGATGTCTAGGACAGGGTTACACTATAAAGGTTCGATTCAAGATTTTGATGTACCTGCGCCTTTCTCGGATTGGAAGGGATCAATTCACCCCTTAACCTTCGAAGGTAAGGTCATAGACCTCGAGCCAATGGACGCCTTAGATTCTGATGGGGATGTGGTTGTGGAGATAGATGGCGAAGAAGATGTGTTTGAGGTTGATCCAATGGCTAGTGATAGTGATTCCGAGCTTGTTCCTCCAACACCAGTTAAGTCAGCCCTTGAGGAGTTTCCATCGTTGAAGCAAAGCGAAGCTGAGTCATAGTAGACTTAGTGTTCTGTTCATCTTTTTAAGAGTATGAGACCCTGAATTATCTTTTGAGAGTTGTATATATATGTCGTTATTAATATAATGTAAATGTTTGGTTTTTGTTGCGTTGTTGTCCCTCTATCTCTCTACCTTGCATGTGTGTCTGTCAGGGGATTATGTTCTTTCCGTTGTCGCTTTTGTTAGCTATTGTTTAGCTGCGATGAGTCTTGGGCCATCGCTAGTATTGGCCAAGCGATGAGAGAATTGGCAGAAGACGGGATGTCGCGTGTCCGACGGGTTCGGTGCATGAAATCTACATTCGGAATGGTATCAAAGCAATGTCAACTCGATAAGAGACTATTCAAGGCTTAGAGTGATCAGGTTGATGATTTGTGGGGTAGTTAGATATAGAGAGACCCCTAAGTTGGACTAGGATTGGACGTGCATGCCTGTTCTTGATTGGCGCATGTCTTTGCTAGAATCAAAATACCATATGCTTTTATTATATGTTAAACTACAAGTGCATCTAGACCTGAGGTAAGAGAAAAAACCCTAGTTTTAGTGTAGTTTTAGTGCCTTTCTGTGATTGTTACTAGTAACTATATGTCCTAGCATTTTGTTGTGTGCTGCTTGACCCTAATTGACAATTTGGGTCTTGATTCCTTGATGGAATTATAGCAAGTATACGTGAGTCAAACCAAGGAAAATGAGTAACAAAAATATACCAAGGAAGTACGGAAGTGTGTTTGGCTCAGGTACTCAAGCTCCAAGCGCTCCAACTACCGGTGCTCCAACTGCAAGAGCTTAAGCTGCAGTTGCTCCAGTTATAGGAGCTTAAGCTGTAAAAAATCCAAGTATTGGGGATATCATGAGAATGTTGGAAGAAGTTGATACTTTGATGGGTAGTCAGACTGAAAAGGAGCTACCATTGTGGCCCAAATTGCTGAGGCCGCTTTAGCTACCGTGCATAGAGCCAATATGAATAATGCTCCTGGTAATGGAGGTCGACAGATACCTCATCTCGTGGAGCAATTTTGAAGTTGCATCCACCAAAGTTTGATGGGACGGGAGGACTTGAAGCAGCCTCCCTTCGGACAGAGCAACTGGAGAAAACGTTCAAAGTACTAGGAGGTACTGGGGAAGAAAGAGTTTCACTAGCAGTATACCAGCTCAAGGCACAGCAAACGATTGGTGGAAAGCCACCTAAGGATGAATCTTCCCTGAAGGTACTGTGCCGAATTGGATGACATTTTGTGAAGCATTTAATGGGAAATACTTTTCGAAAGCCGCATAGAAAGAAAGATGGAGAAATTCCTGCAATTTCGTCAAGGACAAATGACGGTAGATCAATACGAGGCACAATTTACCAGGTTATCTAAGTTTGCCCCAAAGATGATTGAGAATGCCTGGGACGAGGCAAGGAGATCCCGAGAAGGACCAAGACCAAAACTCTGCAGTCGACTAATCACCGCTGGATTGAGGGATTATGGTGCAATGTATGAAAGGGCTTAAGAGCACGAAAGAGACATAAATGAAAGAGCCGCTGCATCTGGGTCGTGATTCATGCCTAGACGAGATGACAGAAGCTTCGAAAAGAGGCCCATGATAGATATAGAAGATTTGTCTCTCCAGCCCGAAGGATTTTGGGAAAACCAACACCCTGTAGAAGTGCAAGTTGTCGCGATTGTAGATAGAGGCATGTGATCGGTTTGTGCCCCAGAAAGACAGGAGCATGTTTTGAGTATGGATAAATTGGACATATTTGCGAGACATTGTCCGAGGAAAAATCATAGACCATAGTTTCAACAACAAGGACCCCCAACTACACCACAAGCGATATCTACTCCCTAAGAAAATTTGAATCGACCGCCAGCGCAAGGAAGAGTATACGCGATGGCATGAGAAGAAGCTGAGAATGTGTCTGGCATGATCATAGGTACCATTTCTTTGTGTGATCATGCTACATATGCCTTATTTGATCCGAGAGTATTGTATTCATTTGTGTCTAAGCAATTCGTTACATTGGCCAGTATTGATGTGAGACCATTAGAAACACTGTTGCATGTAGTTACCTCACTAAAGGATAAAATGATCATCTCGTTAGGATATCAAGGGTGCAAGATATCCTTGGGTGATAAAAAGGAACATATTGATTTATCTGTCTTGCCTATATTTGACTTTGACGTAATAATTGGGATGGATTAGTTAGTCAAGCATAGGGCTATAATAGACTGTAGTAGTGGAGTGATCCAACTTAACCTAGAGGATCGCCCAAGATTCGAATTTTGAGGAAACCGAGGAGGAACCTCAATTCCTTAAGTATCGTTGCTGGAAGCGACTAAGTTGATGAACGAAGGATGCTAAGGGTGCCTAGCCTTTGTAACTGATTCATCAGTTGAGGAACTAAGGCTTAAAGATTTGCCAGTAGTGTGTGATTTTTCGGATGTCTTCCCGCAAAGTTACCGGGACTGCCTCCTGAAAGGGAAGTAGAGTTTGCAATTGAATTAGCTCCTGAACCAATATCTAAAGCCCCTTACAGGATGGCATTGTCGGAATTGAAGGAATTGAAGGCCAATTATAGGAATTACTGGATAAAGGATTTATCTGCCAAAGTGCTTTGTCATGAGGTGCTCCAGTATTATTTATGAGGAAGAAAGACGGGTCATTGCGTTTGTACATTGACTATAGGCAGTTGAATGAGGTAATGGTTAAGAATAAGTACCTGTTACCAAGAATAGACGACTTGATTGATCAACTGCAAGGAGCATCTGTGTTCTCTAAGATAGACCTAAGGACAGGCTATCACTAGTTAAGGATCAAAAAGAGGACATACCGAAAACGGCGCTCAAGACGAGATATGGATATTATGAGTTTATAATCATGCCGTTTGGATTAACTAATGCTCCTACCGCTTTCATGGATATGATGAATAGGATATTCAAGGAGTTCTTACACCAATTCGTGATAGTGTTCATCGACGAAATATTAGTGTACTCGAGAAGCCCTGAAGACCATGAACAACACTTGAGTATTATTTTATGGACCTTAAGGGTGCCTCGCTTTACGCCAAGTTCAGTAAGTGTGAATTTTAGCTTAATCGAGTGGCATTCCTTAGACATAATTTCTTAAGAATGAATTGTTGTGGATCCATCAAAGATTAAGGTAGTCGAAAAGTGGCCAAGACCAACAATTGTGACGGAAGTGAAAAGTTTCTTAGGACTGGCAGGTTATTATAAACACTTCATGGAAAAGTTTTCTGTGATAGCTAGACCTTTAATGCATCTATTAAAGAAGGAAACAGAGTTTGAATGGACGAACAAATGTGAAGAAAGCTTTCAAGAACTTAAAAGTAGACTAACGACTGCGCTAGTATTGACTATATCGTCAGGATCTGGAGGATTTGAGATCTACAGTGATGCATCACTAAGAGGTCTGGGATGTGTCTTGGTGCAATATGGATGGGTGGTAGCGTATGCATCTCGATAGTTGAAACCTTATGAGATGAACTATTCGACACATGATTTGGAATTAGCGACGATAGTCTTCGCACTAAAGATCTGGAGACATTATCCGGTTGGAAAAAGGTTTCAAATTTATACAGATCACTAGAGCCTAAAGTATTTATTCTCTCAAAAAGAGCTGAATATGAGACAACGTCGCTGAGTGGAACTATTGAAGGACTATGACTGCGACATTCTGTATCACACTAGAAAGGCAATCAAAGTAGCGGATGCACTTAGTCAAAAGTCGTGCATCGCGCATATGATGGTTAAAGAGTGGACATTGCTAGAGGGGATAAGAGACTCGGAATTCAAGATAAAGGTACGATACCTCTCGAGTCTGATGGCTACCTTGAGAGTTGAACCGAAAATTCACTCGAGGAACAAGGAGCTAGAGCCTACGGACCTTGATATTCAGAAGATCTTGACGATGGGTGTGACAAAGAGGAAACCAAGAGTATCAAGTGACAGAGGATGGGATCCTAAAGTTTAAAGGATGCTTGTGCGTGCTGAATAAAAAGGAATTAAAGGAGGAGATTTTAACAGAAGCACATTGTAACAGTTATAGCATTCATCTAGATAGCACAAAGATGTATCAAAACCTACATCAGTACTATTGCTGGAACAAAATGAAGGTGGATGTGGCCAGACATGTGGTGAAGTACCTAACGTGTCAGCAAGTAAAGGCACAACATTGCAAACCTAGAAGATTGCTACAACCATTGGAGATCACCTAATGAAAATGGGAACATTTTATGATTGACTTCATGACTAGATTACTAAGAAGTCAAAGAGGCAACGATTCGATCTGGGTTGTGGTCTATAGGTTAACCAAATTTGCAGAAAATATCCTTGAATTGGCATAGAAAACCCAATTTTCAAGTTTGACTCGAGGATCCATTTTGCAAAAACCAAATCCTAGATGGCCTTCTTTATAAAAATTAATGCCACCAATGGATTCAAATGGCCAAAAACTAGGGGGTGACATGTCTTTTTTTTATGTAGTGCCTAAAATTTTTTAATTGAATTTTATGTGTTTTAGGGATTAATTTGCAAAAAAAAATTGGAATTGCAGTTTTGTCCTTTTTGTGAAACCTAGCAATTTCTTGAACTTTCAAACTGAAATGTAATTTTGAAAAATATAAAGGGATGTCATGATTCTGAAAAAGGCAAAAAGAAAAATTACAAAGCTAAAATGAAATTTGTATAATTTTTTGTAATTAATTCAAAAATGTGATTAACTAAGTAAATCACAATTCTGAATTAATGTTTTTCAAATTTTCTTTAAAAAAATTGAAGAAAAAATAAAAATAAAAATACCGACTATTTGTTCTTATTTTGGTGGCCTCAGATGTTATTTTTTTGAATTTTCAAGTATTTTCCAAATTTTCAAAAATATTAAAAAAGAAAAATACTAAAATTTAGTTTTATTCAAAAAAATAGTTCCTTAGACTTGGCCAACACCACCAAAGTTTATTTTTAAATTTTATCCTTTTTTCTTGAATTTTTTATGAATTTTTGAAAATAAAATACTTAAAAATACTAAAAATGTGAAAAATAATTTTTGGTCAAAAATGGTTCCCTAAGTTTGGCCAAAGTTTCCAAAGCTGATTTTTTTAATTTTATGACTTTTATGGGTTTTTTTAAATTTTCTAAAAAAAACTAGCTAAAAATCAGGTGCAAACAAGTAAGAGTCCATTCGAGGTTGTAACCTAGCAGCAACCACTCATGCCGAGCGTGATTGCAATAGGTCAAAAGGGAGTAGCCCGACCACACACAAGTGTACCAAGGAGTGGCACAAGCAAGCTGATCTAGGTCGCATTTGCCTTCATAAAGCATCAAAACAGATGAAGAAGCCGATGGATCAAAAGCGGCGACATGTAGAGTATCAATTAGAGACCTAGTGCTATGCAAACTACCGTTACGATATAAGAGCATTCATAAAGCACTACTCTGATGTTACGAGGGGCCGTTCCACATCATCCAATGAGTCAGCAATGCAGCGTACAAGCTGGAACTCATGGTAATCTTTAGGATGTTCCACACGAGCATGCTAAAACCATTTCATTTGGATGAAGGTGATCCAGATTGAGAAAAGTCTCAAAGGGTGCCTATTGGAGCACAAACTTCATATGATCGAGACGTAGATTATGTCATGGTGGATTAAGATGTACGAAAGTAATATTGTACAGTGAAGAAGGAATATCTAATCCAATAGAAAGGTCTCCCAGAGAGTGAAGCAACTTGGGAACTTGACGAATCTCTTTGGCAATTCCAAAAATAGATGGAGGCCTATATTGCGGATAGTGTGACGAGGGCATCGCCAGAATAGGTGGGGGAAAATGACATCTTCGGGTGGAATGCATCATCCAAGGAGGGTTTTTGGGCAAGGTGGATTGTGGACTTCCATGGAAGAGTGGAGAATCCTTTAGGGAATTCTAGAAAAATCCTAGGGGTGGGCAATTTGAGAATTACGTATCTCTATAATTAATATGGGTAGGTAGAAGTTAGGAAGATCTCTAATATCGAACATTAGATGAAGGAAAGACTTGTGGTTCTTATCGCTCGAGTATTTGTATATAAGGGATTCTCCTCCTCCCTATTGTATCATCTCATCTTACGAGTAATACAAAATCCAAAGCTTTTCACTCTAAATTCTCTCTCTAAAGATCTTTGTGAATTGAACGAGGAAAGAAGAAGTTCCTAAGGCCGCAAGAGCGATCGAGTCCTGAATCGATGGGCCCGTGACATATGATATAAGAACAATCGATGTAGTAAAAACTTTGCTGACAGGTGCCTCCCAACACCCCTTAATAAAATCCCTATCCCTTGAAAGATATTTTCCCTCCAAATACCAAACTTTTGACCATTTTATTGACCTAGAACTTTGGAGATGAATTGTGTCTTCACTTGCGGCCAAAAGGTGTCACCCCCTTTACACTACACACTAGGACTGTTAAAAGAATTGTAACTTTTTTAGATGCTATTGGGAAAAAAATTCACAAAAAAGGAAAATAATTTCTCAAAACAATTTCCAATAAGAGGGTTTTATTTTTCTTTATTTGATGATATGACTGAAAAAGTTTTTTGGTATTTGGATCTCATTTGAAAAATAATTTTAATCTCGTGTCTTTATTTAGGATCAATTTTTGAAAAAATTTTAAATATTTTTTTAGTGTTATATTTTTAAAATTTATTTATTTCTTTTATTCTCTGCCAGTCACTAGGCCTCGACGACCGGCTACACAAGATTGAGCCTCCGTTGGATCTAGCAAGCTCGGACCTTGCTGGGATTTGGCAGGGCCAAGCCTCGCTGGACATGGCAAAGAATAAATCTCATAAAGTGTTTTCGCTCTTTAGATTTAGGAATTCTCTATCCTAATTTTATATGAAAATTTTTTGTTGACAGAAAATTGTTTTTTTTTTAATTTAAGTCATTATCAACGAATCAAACGGGTTAAAGTTTGGAAAAACCAATTTCTGAAAAAATAGTTTTACACACAAATCTTAACATAAAGGGGATTAAAACAATATAGTACGAAGCAGCATAGATAGAGCATGGAGAGAGAAAGGGGCACGAGATAGCTTCACCAAAATAGGTGATGCAAAGATGTCTTGTGTCCACTTCATATTGTGGATGCTTGATTATATACCCATGCCCTTTTTATGGTATAATATATATTCTATCCAAAGCCCCCAATTTATCAGAAACCCAAATCAACAATCATGCCCCCATATCCTCCTCGCACGATATTTGCCATCTAAGTCCAAATCCGTTGAAGGTTTGCACGTTGAGACAGAGAGAGTTGCCAAAGTCCATATCTGACACCCAGTTTTCTCAAATTCGATTATACCCTGTTTTTTTTTTTTCATCTTTTTATGGTTAATTTTGATCAGAAGATTTTAGGTGATCAATCACGATCCCTCCAATCTTTTCTCTCTTCTCCTTTTGTTCTGTGTATTTCCAATGAAAATGTCTTTGAAGAGACGACGATTCACGACTACTCACAATGAAAATGTCTTCGACAAGAGAAACGACGATTCACGACCTACTGAAGCCATGGAAGTCCGTCCTCCTTCACACGTCCAAAGCCGCTGACGCCTTCTCCCCCTTCATGAAGACCGCCCTCACCCTCTGCACCTTCGCCTCCCTCTCCCTCGTCCTCTACTTCGTCTTCTCCGCCCAATCCCACCTTCCCGCGTGTACCCAATGCGGCCTCGCCTTCCAGCCCCCTGCCCTCCGCCGCATGGCCTCCTCCGAGGCCGAGGCCCCCATGAATGTATCCCACATCCTGTTCTGCATTGGCGGCTCCGCGAAGACGTGGGATGAGCGCCGCCGTTACAGTGAGATCTGGTGGCGCCCCAACGTCACCCGCGGCTTTGTCTGGCTCGACCAGGAGCCCTCCCCTGCCGCCGGCACATGGCCAGCCGGCTCCCTGCCATACCGGGTCTCGGCCAACACATCAGATTTCAAGTACACGTGCTGGTACGGGTCACGGTCGGCAATCCGGATAGCCCGCATCGTGAAGGAGAGCTTCGAGCTGGGGCTCGAGGGCGTGCAATGGTTTGTGATGGGCGACGACGACACGGTGTTCTTCCTGGAGAACCTGGTCAGCGTCCTTGCCAAGTACGACCACAGCCAGATGTATTACATCGGAGCAAACTCAGAAAGTGTCGAGCAGGACGTGATCCACTCTTACACGATGGCTTACGGCGGCGGCGGGTTCGCCGTGAGCTATCCACTTGCGGCGGAGCTTGCAAGAGTGTTGGATGGGTGCATCGACCGGTATGCGGAGATGTATGGGTCCGACCAGAAGGTGCAGGGTTGTTTAAGCGAGATTGGCGTGCCCATCACTAAGGAGCTCGGGTTTCACCAGGTAATACAATTTAGGTTCCCTCGAGTAAATTTTTAGGCACATCAATTTAGGTCGTATCATTTCAAATTTTCTAGGCCATGAATATAATTCATCATGTAAAACATAGAATTTCATTCTAAATTGAACTAGGCACTACTGATCGTGTCGCGGACCGAAAGTTATCCGATCAACTCGAGACAAGATTTGAAATGTCTTTTTTATTCTTGAGTTATCTAGAATATTATTAATAACAGGAGATACGATAAATATATCATATTTTAGAATTATATTATAGTTGTTAGATGGGAAGATGCATTCTAAGCGATCTAGAATAGCGTCAATCAATAGTAGTAGTTGAGAAACTTGTATAAATAGAGGAACTCTATCATATCATCCAACACTTCACACCGAGAGACTTTTTGCATAAACAAAGAAGCGCTTTCATATCATCAACACTTAAAGCAATATGAATAAGATCATTCATAATTATTTCAAATAAGTAAATTTCAACCCCATGTGACGTTGGTATAAACTAGATTTCGAATGATAATTTAAATTCAAATAAACCAAATCTACTCCGGATCTTCCAAACATCTTCCTCAGATCATTTCACATTTTAACTTGTTACGAATTCCTAGATTAATAAAAAATCGAGATATGAATTATCTTTCTTTTTTTTTTTTTTTTTGGATGGAACCCTCGTCTTAGGATGCCATTAGAGAGCAACAACCCAAAATGTGCTTCTGTAAAGTGAATATCTTCTTTAAGATCAATATCTATATTTAGATAACATCAAGTAATGGCATTATAATGGTCAAAAGTTTTGTTAGCATAGCAATCAAATTGTAAGTACATTTTTCTTTTATAAGAATATGAGATTTGTGATAATATACAAATCAATAATTTTTTTTTAAATTTTGTTTTGGCAAGAATAAACCTACAGTAATCTGGCAAATGAACAACAAACAATAATGTGAGATTGCAAATTTAGATTGTGTGGATCTCAAATAGGGAGAAAATATTTACTTAACTTTGAAATACAAACATTGGTTGGAAACAGCGATGCATATCATACACATCAGCCGTCCAACGGGCACATAAAATGCTTTTTCCTCAGGTAGACGTACGTGGCAATCCGTATGGCTTATTAGCGGCGCACCCATTGGCCCCTTTAGTCTCCCTCCACCACATGGACTATGTGGACCCCATCTTCCCGGGCTTGGACCAGATCGACTCGTTAAAGAAGCTCCGGACCGCGTTCGAGTTGGACCCTGGCCGGACCCTCCAGCACAGCTTTTGTTACGACCTAGCCCGGAACTGGTCCGTGTCCGTGTCCTGGGGCTATACCGTCCAGCTCTACCCTTTCCTCGTGACGGCGAAGGAGCTCGAGACGGCAGTACAGACGTTCCAGACGTGGCGGAGCTGGAGCAATGAGCCCTTCACGTTCAACACCCGGCAAATCAGCCCGGACCTGTGCGAGCGGCCCGTGGTGTATTTCCTGGACCGGGTTCACCGGGCTGGGGACGGCCAGACGCTGACCACGTACGTGAGGTCGTATGTGGATGAGAAGGACTGTGACCTCCCACACTATGCTCCTGCTTTGGCCGTCCAGAGCTTCAACGTGTCGAGTTCAACGTTCACACCAAACATGTGGAAAAAGGTACGAACGTCTATTTCTCAATCTCATGCGTGGTGAATTTTTTCTAAGTTGAGTGGAAAATTTTAGTATAAAGTTTAGAAAGTAATAGTGTGAACTTACCAAGGAGGCGCCTAATAATCTAGTTAGATGGATAGATTTTCGTCGGACAATTGGCCTGATATTGGCTAGAATGCGTGGGAGGTCAATGTATTTTGACCAATGTTTGTTGACTTTTGAGATGATCACGTCACGAAAGACGTGGAGACTACTAAGAGACTTTTGCGGGACGCACAACACGTTTCATCCGATCATTTCAATCTTGATTTGCTCCTGTAAAGGCATAATTCATTGCGCGATCCGCGCCGGATCCAAAAGAGGCCATCCCCTCTCACATTCCGTGATTATCATCCTTTTGACTAAAAAACCGACATATCATTCAACGAACCGAATGGTGACGTCGCATTGGCTTTTTTTTCTTCTTCTTCTTTCAATAGTTGTAGGGATTGTGCGCAGTAATTGACTCGGTTTAGGATTCGCGAAAAGTCTTGTAATTCCAACGAACCATCTGATCTAGTTGACTGTTAAATTTCCGTAGACCAAAGTTGCGATTAGACAATCAAACTGTTTGGTTCGATCTCACAGGCCCCACGGAGACAGTGCTGTGAGGTAATCAACGGAACAGACTCGACGGGCAGGATGGTCGAGGTCGTGATCAGAGGGTGCAACCCCATGGAGAGTGTGACTCCTCCCGACCACATCAAGGTTGTCTTCACTGGACCATCTTAAAGAAGTCGACAACAAAAGAGAAGCTCTCCAATCCTAGGGAGGCAGCTGTTGTGAAGTGGCCCATGTACCCTTTCTTCGTGCGCTCTGCGATTGGTAGGTTCGGTTCGGCTCGGATATTGCCACGGAAAATGGGAGAAAAGTGGCTGGCACGGAGACGACACAAAGTATGACACAAAGTCTGAATTGCTCTTGCAGCATATATATACAGTTGTGCTTGGTGACTAATTCACGAAGGCATTTTCATAAATGATACAGGATCTAACGAAAGGTGTGATACTTTCTTGTTTAATTATTTTCTACGTCGCTGGGTTTAGTGCATGTCAACAATGGACCATTACACTCAGATTAGAATAGGACGTTGTTCCATTTTGTAAGTGAGAATTTCTACTGATTTTATTTATAAAAACTCAATATATATACACACACAATAAACTCTGATAACCCAATGACTATTGTACCCTTTTTATATCTCTAATACTCCCCTTCAAGCTGGAGCATAAATATCAATCATGTCCAACTTGTTATAAATATATCCTATTCTCCCAAAACCCAGAGGTTTAATAAAAATATCAACAAGTTGTTCACCAGTTCTAATATAACTGGGAAGAATCATTCCACTTTGGCGCTTCTGGTTAATAAAATGACAATCAACCTCAATATGTTTTATTCTCTTATGAAACACAGCATTAGAAGTTATATGTATTGCTACGTTGTTATCACACCACAGAAACATAAGAGCTGAAGCTTTAAAGCTTAATCCAGTCGGAAACTATTGAATCCATATTAATTCACATATCACTTGTGTCATAACTCTATATTCTGACTCAGCACTAGAACCAACAACAACACTTTGCTTTTTACTCTTCCATGTGACTAGATTTCTTTCAATCAATGTACAATAGTCAGTAGTTGATCTTCTATCATATGGAGATCATGCCGAATTAACATCAAAGAATCCTTCAACTCTACTATGACCATGGTTTTGATTTAAAAAAATTCATTTCTCTGGAGTCTTCTTCAAGAATTTCAAAATTTGAATAACTACATCCTAGTGAAGTGTACAAGGGAAAGATAGAAACTGACTTGCCATACTAACTAGAAAGACAATTTTTGGTTGAGTAAATTGTGAGATAATTCAGCTTACCTATCAATTTTCTATATCTCTCAAGATTATCAAGAATTTCTCCTTCATCAGCCAATAGTTTAACTCCTTGTCTTGTGGGTGAATCAAAAGGTTTTGACCGCAACATACATGTCTCAGTGAGAAAATCTAGGGCATACTTCCGCTATTATAGAACAATTACAAATCAATCCACCAAACTCCTCTTGAGGAATAAATCCTTTATAGACCTCCTCATCAAGAGTATCATACAAGAAGGCATTCTTTACATCAAGCTGAAATAAGGACCAGTTATATGTGGCAGTAAAAGTATGTCAACCCCATACACCTAAGCATACCCTTTCGCAACAAGTCTTTCTTTTAGGTGAGCAAGAGAACCATCAGGATTGACTTATAGTATATACCTATCGACAATCAATAGTAGTTTTGCCTGACGAAAGTGGTACCAAATCCTAATTTTTATTGACCTGTATTGTCTTTAATTTTTCTTGCATAACTATCCTGCAATCAAGACCTTGTAATGCTTCAGCTATAGACTCGAAAAGAAAATATTGATCAACAATGGATAAAAAGGATCGAAAAGAAGAAGACATAAAAGTGTATGAGATAAAGTTTACAATAGAGTGCTAAGTGCAAGCATGCATACCTTTGCGTTGAGCAATATGATGATCAAGATTAGATATTGCTTGAGAATCATCTGAAGGTAGATTTGGAGCAGAAGATGATGCAGTAGTGATGGGAGGATGGGGGGATTAGTTATTGCTCAAAAATGTCGAGTATAAACTTTGAGAGGATAAGATTCCTATGTAGACACTAATGAGACAGTTGGAGCAAGTAGCTGAATAATAGTCACATCTAAGTCTCCATCCATCTCGGAAACAATGATTGGAACTTCATGATGAGAAGTAAACTCAAAGAATAAAATATCAACAGCTATAAAGTATGTCCTCAAGATTGGAAAATAGCAACAATATCCTTTTTGAGTACAAGAATAACTCAAAAACATACATTTAATGACATTGGAATCAAGTTTTGATACTCCAAGTCGATAATCATGAACAAAACAGACACAACCAAAGGTACGGAGTGGTAATGTAAACAAAAGTTGATTAGGAAATAAAGTGAAGAAAGGAATACCACCTCGTAAAATGGAAGAAGGCATGCGATTAATAAGATAGCATGTAGTAAGAATAATATTAGACCAAAAGGTTTTAGGAACCTCCATTTCAAATGACATGGACCTGGTAACTTTCAATAAATGTCTATTTTTCCTATCAGATACACCATTTTATTGAGGTGTATCAAGATAAGAAGATTCATGAATCATATTACATTGAGTCATAAAGATAAAAAAAAATGTACAAAAAGGCACTCTTTAACATTATCAAAATGCAAAACTGACTTCACACTAAACTGAGTGCAAATTTTTGAAATAAAACCTCAAAATATAAAAAATAATTCTGAATGACTTTTTATTAAATATAACCAAGTGAATTTTGAATAATCATCAATAAAAATATCAAAATATCTAAAATTCAAATTGAAAATCAAATGACAAGGACCCCAAATATTTGAATGAACTAATGAAAAAGGAGATACTGCTCTTTTATTGACTCGAGGGGGATAACTAACACGATGCAATTTGCCAAGTTAACATAATTCACATTCTAAACTGGAAAGAGACTAAAAGCTAGAATAACCAAGACGACAATGAATCTGATGTAGAGAAGCAATACTGAGGCAAGAATTTGAAGGAGCATCTTCAAGCACAAACAGCCCCCCGTCTCTCATCCTCTACCAGTCGTCTTCTTCATAGCCAGATCCTGAAAAATACAAGAATTAGGATAAAAAGTTACTGAACATTGAAAGTGTTTGGTTAATTTACTAATAGACATGAGATTGAAAGAAAATTTTGGAATGTAAAGAACTGATGATAATGATAAAGAAGGAGTTGGATTACTATACCAACTGTCTTAACTTGAGAAGATGAACCATTAGCTAAAGTAACAGTGGATGATTACGAAGTAAGAGAAGAAAATATACCTAAAAGATCTAACATATAATCGAATGCCCCAAATCAATGACCTAAGGACCAGAACTAGCTAAAATACATGTAGTAGCATTATCTATCTAGACTAGAGTAGCAGTGGAAATAGAAGAAGTAAGCTGTAAACTATGAGACTGATTATACCGGGCAAATTCCTCATCAAACATAACCACTACATTGCCTTGAGAAAACTAGGGATAAAGAGTTAGTAACAAATGCAACATTTGCAAATTGTTGTTGTTGTTCTAGTTTACCATATAACTTGTAGCAAAATTTTGGAATATGACTAGGTTTTTCATAATAATGACAAGTTCAAATAGCCTTTGAGCTCTCAGCAGAAGTTTAGGGCTATCCATAAAGTCATCTTTGTCCTTGGCCTCTTTCTATTTCTCCTATTTCTATACTTTGACCACTATAGCCACCATGATCATTATATCCTCCACAATTTTCTTCATCACCCTTACCTTCACCAGTTTGATATTGAGAGACGAGCTAAACTATCAATCACAGTTGTGGCATTTTAAGAAGAACCATGAGATACCTGAAGAACTTGAGCATATGTATCCCTAAGTGATGCAACAATGTTTCCTTCAAGAATTTGAGACCTCACAGTATAATAAGCTGGACCAAGACCTCCTAGAAAATTCATTATAGCTAATTGTTCTCTTTGAAGTCACATTTGTCCAGCATTAGAAGAAATATGAAGAAGGGCATTCAACTCTTCATACATTCTATTAAAATCAACGAAGTATTAATTAATAGAACGCCTCTTGCTCTCGAATTGATGAAACTCCTGTGATAGTTTATATATTTTAGAAATATTATTTTGGTCAAAATACAATACATCTAAATACTCCTACAATTCTTTGACTATATCAATATGAGTTACCAAGTCTACAATATTACTCTCCATAAAGTTCAAAAGCTAACTGATAAAACGCCCATCAATAACATCCCAATTTATATCACTAGCAAGTTTAGTTCTAGTCAAGTAAATATGTTGATTTCTACCCTTCAACATGAACTTAACAATCTTCTTCCATTGTTGAAAGTTGGTAATATACTCAAGCTTTATTAGTAATTCAAGAAAACGAAGAGAAAATTACCTCAGTCATCACTAGACCACTCTTCTCAGGATTAGTCATTACAATTGATAACCACTCTAAATCAACTCCAACAAATCAATAACTCAAAGTCAAAAAATCAAAGTGTTATATAGGAGCATCTATTGTCCTACCAACATTATCTATTGTCATGCCCTCTTCTCTATTGCTATATTAGCTAATTCCCAATAATAATCACCCAAAAATCTCAATCATCCACCAATGAATCAATAGCAACAATATGAACAAATCATGTCCATCACTTAGCTTCTCCCACAGTGGTACAATTGTAATTCAAATAAGATAGAACATCAGAAAAACATCAAGAATTTCAAGAAAAAATGACCATGACATATCTAGTTTGAGATCAAGTACTCAAATCTTTTTGTACCCAACACCAAGAGCACTACCAAAGAAAAAATAACAAGTGCCCAAGTCCAACAAAGAAATAAGAACTACTATAACTTTAGTAGCATCTCAAAAAATACACATTTGTGCCTTTTTACCTTGCTTGACCAAGACAGTAGATGCTCGCTAGAGTTAGGACAGCGACGGAAGTGGCTAGAGAACGCCAAAGCTAGGCTTATCGGCCTAGGCAACACCAAAGGACCTTATATATGGACTCACCGGCCTTGGGCGGCATCGTGTCTAGGCTTCACAGAGCTTGGCCCACACCGATGATGTCGAGTTTAGGCTTCATTGGCCTAGGCAATGTTAGGCAACGCCAGATCTTGGCTAGCCTAGCCTGGATGACCTAGGTATTCAACGGTGCATTTGGATCTAGGGTTTCTAATAAGGTTAGGTGTATCGGCGATGGCTAACAGTTGTCGAAGGAAGGTTGACAGCGACGGTGGTCGATAGTAGGTGGTCAAAGGTACCGGTAACCTAGGTTTAGGGTTTCAAGGCTTCGATACCATGTAAGAGAGAATGTCTACTAGTTTTAGTAATAAAACTCAATATATATGTACACAATAAATCTCGATAATCCAAAGACCATTCTACCCTGTTTATATCTCTAACACATTTCATAAATTGGTTATATTAATGAATTTTCAAAAAACTTGTCAAGCATTTCAATGTAGATAATTTTTCGATAACAAAATATTATCTTTCTTGTATCATATGTAATTAGTCATTTGAAATAAAAATATTTTTTATCACATAGGGTTGACAATTAGGGAGAGCATAGTTCTTAGGTAGAATCGAAAACTGGAGACTCAAATTGATTGAAACATGGTAGATTTTAGGTTCCAAGATCTGCAATTTAGGTTTCAAGTTCCAAAAATGGGATTCTGATAGGTAGGTTCTAGATTTCAAAATTTGTGATTTTTTTGTTATATGTCTTCTCGTGATCTACAATATTCCATAACATTTGATGATGATTGTTTTTGTTACCATTAATCGGTGATATCCATGACTATGTCTAAATATGAGTTATTGATAATGGATTGTGACATCAAATGATGGTTATTAAAGCTAATAATTCACTACAATCATTAAATTAAGAATACAGGTAGAACTTGGGTATTAATTAAGAATACAGGTGAAACTTAGATACACTGTGAAACTGACCCTAGAACCTGTGATTGGATAGGTTTTAGGTTTTAAGGAGTGTAGGGTGGGTTCCACGTTCCAAAAAATGGAAAAACCAATTCCGACTAACAAAATCCAAGTGGTGGAAGAAACTTAGAACTACTCACCCCTGGTTAATAAATTTCTCATTAAGGTGACTCGCTAATGAGATCATTCATATATGGACCTATCAAATGGCTGGGTCAGGTTTGGATCAAGTCAAAAATGGTACAACCCATATTGACCCATTGAATCTATTTACGCCTATTTCTATGCAATATAAATTTGACTACACGTACCTTAACCGACCTACATCGATAAAATATACGATAGCTGGCAAGCTTTATTTTACGTTCGTCATGGGATTGATGGTATGTTAGAACTAAAGGCCCGATACTTGTGGGGCTCAAGAACATACGAACTGAGTCATCTTGAACATGCTTCGAAAGGTAAGCCTAAAACCCTCATCATGTGTGTTTTTGATTTCCAAATGCACAAATAATCCCTAAGGAAAATTCACATATGGGTATGTCTACTTGTTTATTTCCACTACATATACTATGATTGTTTGATGAGAATTTTGGAAATTTCCTATACAAAATCCAACACTATTCTATCTTAATCTACATATAGATTTGGGATTTACAAGACTTTATTTTTGTTTTTTCAATCTATAAGTGTTGTTGTTGTTTTTGTACAGTGATGGAGTTGGGGACGCCAAAGGTTGCGCGCTCTGCCTTTTGACAAAACTATAATTACTATATAGGAAGATTTGGCATGTGTTCATCATCGATGATGGTGCGAATTTCGGTGATCGGCGCCAATTGTACTATGACAAGACAAATACATTTTTTTGGAAGGAGGGAGTTGATGCAATTTATACCAAGTTGATTTATTTTTCATATTTGCACTAGATTGCAATGCTTTGTGATTTATTTTTTCTTGAAGTTATGTACCTCTCTTTTAAGTGAAATGAAAATTTCCTTCGATTAAAAAAACGAACATGGAACCAAAAAACAAAAATAGAACAAGTTAGGCCATTCCAACTTATACATGAGTAAGGCCCCAACTCTAGGCATTATTATACCCAATACGGAATGTTGGAAACTAGCAGCTTAAGTACACTAGAAGTGCCAAAACTTATGTACGATGCTTACGTTAGTGCCAAATTTTTCAAAATGATCGCTTAAATGTTAAAAAAACTTTCAAAACGATCACTTAAATGTTAAATTTTTTGAAAAACAATCACTTCAACACAAAAACTCTCAAAACGATCACTTAAGTGCCATTTTAAAAAAAAATCACTTCAGTGCCACATTCAGTGATCCAGAATTGACAATGAAGTGATTATTTTTCAAAAAAAAATTAACATTTAAGTAATCTTTTTTTAAAAAAATTGACATTTAAGTGATCATTTTAAAAGTTTTGGCACTAAAATGTGGGTCATACACAATTTTTGCAATTGTAGTGTACTTTAGCAGAAATTAGCAGGAGTTGGTTTAGAGGTTCGCTCACGATACGACTCAAACTTGTGATTACGAGAGAAGAGTGTAGCTCATGTATCACTAGGCTACCACGCTCGACTCTATCAACAGGCTACTTCATGCTTCGGCCCAACCATACAACCTCATAGTGAGCTCATCCCCAATGTGAATAGCAAATCCATTAGTGTGGAAATTCAGCTTTGGGCCTACTTAAACATCGAAGTCCATGTGTATTTTGATTCGCTTTATTTTCCAATTCATTATACCTACCTAGAGCGTTTGTTTCTTTTTCTTTTTCTTTTTCTTTTTCTTTTTCTTTTGCCGATTCCGGTTTCAATAGACTTCGACGATTTGTACTGCATAAATTCATTTAAGTCTCTTTGGTTCATAGGATTGGGAATTTCCCATTTACTTCGCACAATCGTACTCACTGGAAACTAACTATATAATTATTACATCAATATTCGGGTACATACATGATTTAGGTCTCCCATATGAATAAAATGTACAAGGTAGGAAAATAAAGGGGTAACCCTCAGAAACACGTTGCTCGGTGGATAGTTGAAGTTTCTATCAACAGGATTACTTTGTCTTAGGTGTGATTAGTTTTTGGATGGACAGGTTCCAAACCTGAAACATAAAACTTACCCTTAGACCTTGGAATCAACTCTACAATTGAATCCGTTGGTCTAGTTCGATTCCAAGATTTACCCGGAACTGGCTGAATCTTTTTTTTTTTTTTTCAAATTTTTTATATCAACAAGAAACCCGAAAATCAAAACTTTTAATTGCCCGAAAATCAAGTAACATTCATACCCAAATAGAACCGAAATCCAAAAAAATCTATCCGAATCCCCGGTAAAACCTAGTACATCCAGTAATCTAAAAGCTAAAGTAGCCGAAAAGCAATCAACATCTGCAGAAAAACTTATAAAACATGCAAATCAATGATGGTGCAAGCCACACATCCCACACCATCATTGATCCATGCGGGTAAAGGGATTGTGAGGTAGGAACGCTAATATCATAGGTGTGGAGTTCAACTCCCACACTCTGTAAAGAGAAAGAGAAAAAATCAAAGAGATAAGAGTTAGAGATATGACAGACAAAACAAAAAAGATGTGAGCTAGAGTTATAGACTGCAAACTCGCAATATCAGACCTAACAAACTGGAAATCCAAACTGTCTTAGAGAAAGGCAAAGGTGGATCTAAAGCGAGATGCTAAAACTTGAGGAGAAGAGAGGGGGGGAGGGAAGCACTAGAGCTGACAGAGAGGGAGAGAGCGTACAATGAAAGTGAGAGATCAGACGATAGATGTAATGTGTTAGAGATAACCTGATCTATGGCTTTGGTTGGGCCGGCTCCCTGAATAGAGAACCGGATCGATCAAGGCCAATTCCAATGAATTAGAATCGAGAATCACATTATTCTCACGGGAACTGGCGGCTGGCGTGGATCTGAAAATGCACGACTCTGCCCAATGCCCAGAAAGTTGTATGGTGGTGAAGCTTTGCGGACATGCTCTAATAGCAAATCCGAATCTATCCATACCTTCCAGGACTTTACTGCCGCAATGGTCGCAAGGAAGGATGGCGCATGTGTAACCCATTATCATAGGGAAACAAAACGAAAGACATCTCTACTCTCGTTAAGAGTGTTTCGGGATATTTACTAAATATACTTAATAAGGAGCATTTTAATTTTTATAGTATTGATTGCACATAGTACAAAAATAATAGTGCATTGAAATTGACAAAAATTATTTATTTATCCTACTCGAACAAGCACCCCAAAGCGCCAGTGGCATTGGTGCATGCGTGTAAGAAAAGAAAACAGTTCAACAAGAAACTCACCAATTGCCATCACCAGGGGCCGGTGCGGGGACCCTCGCCGGCCCAAGTGAGGGCTTCCCATGTAGGATAGACGGAGCACATGTTAGTAATTTATGGCCATTAGGACTGAATAGGAAAACTTAGAAAGTTTAGAATTAAATTGGCAAAAGTACAGAGGTGTATGACTTTTTTGATAATTTTCCCAATTTCGTTAAGCCAAGAATGAAGCTATCCAAACATGGGAAAGATATAAACTATGCCGACCGAAACAAGCCAAGCTTCCCATTTAACCTATCAAAGTAACAGATCAAATAACAAAATATCAGCATCATTATGCTACAGAATATCTACAAATTGGCATGAAGATAACACATCAAGTAGAACATCCATGAGGTGATAATTTAGAGATTTTCCCTCGATATGTTGTTCATTCAATTCCCATGCAATAAAATTGTTATCTTTATGTTTACCATCCACCACTGTGATCTAGGTGATGGTATGTGAAAACTAGTGCTAATGCTCATATGACAGATAATCTAGATTATCTTGTGAAGATGGTTTCTTATCATGGCCATGATCATGTGATCATTGGAAAAGGTACGCCACTGCCGATTATTTGTTGGTACTGTTCAATTTTCACTTGACAATAGACTGGTCGTTCAACAAATGATTTAGAGACAAGAGATTATCGTTGCTATTTTGAGTTTCATTCCTCTGACTTTTCTCTGAAGGACTCTAGGACCCATGGGTTTCGTTGACAGGAACTAATCATCAAGGACTCTATGCTAATAAGGAGCCGCAATACTAAGCGTTCTTCCCTCAGAGAAACAAGGTTGTGGATGAACTCACGTGGCATTACATGTTAGGCCATCCAAATAGTCTTCTTGTACAACTGTTGCAGTGTGATAATTAGATTTCAATAAATTAAGCCACTATCACTTTATGTACAAGTTGTCAGATTAGCCAAAATTCAAAATTATCATTTTCTTTATCGAATTCTCGATGTACCCATCCATTGGGGAAAAAACATTGAGACATTTGGGAGCCAAGCCTAATTCATTCTACGCAAAAATTTTGATGGCATTGGGTATTTATTGATGACTTCTCAAGTAGCAGCTGGTTATATCCATTGACGCAAAAATCAAAATTTTCCGAATTGTCCTAAACGTTCAAAAAGTAATTGAAAATCGGCTTGATAGGGAAATAAATTAAAAAATCAATCTAACGGAGGAGGTGAATTCACAATCAAAATTGTTGAACAACTCTTTTGTTCAGGTACACTAGAGCGAAACAGTATTGCTGAGAGGAAACATTGTTGAACTCGGGCTAGCTACATCATTTGAGGCGTCTATGTCAGTCAACTACTGGACGGACTTGTTTACAACAGTGAATTATTTGATCGATTGGCTCCCTTCCACTATTCTAGGAAACCAAAGCTCACATTCGGTCTTATTCAAGAAGCATCCTGATCTGTCATTGCTCCGGGTGTCTAGATCTCATTGTTATTCATATCTACACAAGTACGTGATGAACAAATTTCAGAAGCGCCCTTTGCTATATGTATTTTGTGATGTAGTGCAAAGCACAAAGAGTGTCGTTGTCTTTATCAATCTATCGGACATGTTCATATATCTCGCCAAGTTATTTATGAGCATTATTTTCCTTTTGCCTTATCTTTTCAAATTACTGCAATGACTGAAGATGAGTTATTGCAAATGGAATTCAACTTTTAAGTCCAGCCAAAAAAAAAAAAGGATGCTGGTGATCATTAGGCTATGCGCCGCGCCCCTCTTTCAGATGATTGTTCACCGACAAATCTTGACTCTGCACTCGAACGTGCATGTCTGTTTTCAGGGATAGACCTAGAGTCAAATGCTTTATCTACTAGTTTCTCTAATCATATGTCACAACCAGCGGAGAGTGAATCTTTAGTTAAGTCTCAGCCTGAAGCTTCCACATCTCCAGTGCATCCCAAGATTATATGTACAAAGGCTAGGATCGCAAAGACAAATCCAGGGTTTGCCAATCTATCAGTATCAACTATTTCTCTTGAGCCACGCAAAATCCGTTTGGCCTTAAAAACACCCTAGTTGGACACTTGATATGCTTGAGGAGTTAGATGCTCTGGCACTCAACAAAATATAGGAACTTGTTTCCCATCATCCCTTGATGAATGTGGTTGGACGTAAATGATTGTACGAAGCAAAGCTATGTGTAGATGCTTCACTTGACCGACAGAAAGCACGACTTGTTGCAAAAATATTCCACCAAGAGGTGGGAGTTGATTTTCAACAAACTTTTTGTCTCACAGTCAAAGAAACCACCGTTTGCTTTGTTTTATCCACCCCAATGCTCAGCAATCTCGATGATCTTATCTACATGGAACAATTACCTAGATTCATCTTGTCTTTGATCATGTCTGCTTACATCGGCTTGCGCTATATATGGCTCAACAAGTTCAGCAACTTTTGTTATGTATGAATTCTTCTGCGGCACTGTCGATTCGTCACTATTTCTTTATTGTCATCCAGATCATATTAGATTTCTATTGCTCTATGTGGATGGTATCATCTTCACTGGGGTCACCAAATTATTGAACCATCCTGTGCATGCACTTGGTCAGGTGTTTCCACCAAAGACCTTGGCACTCTTCATTATGTTTTGGGCGTTGAAGTCAATAGCTCCACCGATGGACTCTTTTGCTTGTAGGAACCAAATAAAAAAGGAATGAGGAATTTTGCGGAAGCTTGGAGGATTTAATTTGGAGAGAATAACAAAAATGCAAATGAGAGAGCAATACTACAAAATACCTTTGCCAAGGTTTTACACAAATAAAATCAAGCTTTGCTCTAAGCTTGTTCTTACAAGAACTCTCTCTCTCTCTCTATTTCTTCTCCTCCTTGATATGAAACTTACAAGAAAAACCACACATATTTATAGCCAATTCTATACCTAATTTTTGTCAAACTTAAATGTCTTTATTTGACTACACTTAATTTTATCAAATTCAAGCACACCTAAGTTGTCTATTTTTGACAATCAATAGTCAAAAATTGAGGCTTAAGCACACCTAAGTTGTCCATTAATAGTCAAAAATTGAGGCTTCTTCTTTTTTTGACTTTCTTCCAAAATTTATTTTAATATTTTCAATAGCCTCCCTTAAAATTGATTTTGGAAGTTCATAACGCCAAGCATCGTCTTCAATCTTTCGAACAAATCAGCCTTCAATGGTTTTGTCAGGATATCTGCAATCTGGTCTTCTGATCTGCAGAAATTAAGTTCAATTTCGCCATCTTTGACTTGCTCACGAATATAGTGATACTTGATGTCGATGTGCTTGCTCCTGCCATGAAATACAGGATTCTTGGCTAATGCAATAGCCGACTTATTGTCACACATCAATTTAGTAGGACTTGCTTGTTCATGCATCAATTCACGCAGCATCCATCGAAGCCATATTGCCTGACAGGCCCCTGAAGCTAATGCCATGTATTCTGCTTCAGCTGTCGAGAGTGCAACAACCTGCTGTTTTTTCGAAGACCAAGAAATTACTTCTGATCCAAGAAAGAAAGCATACCCTGAAGTACTCTTTCGAGTCTCAGTATCACCTGCCCAATCACTATCTGTATACCCCAACAGATCAAAGTTGTCAGTATAAGAATATAAAATTCCATGATCACGAGTTCCACTGATATACCGCAAAATTCTTTTTGCCGCCTGTAAATGTGATTGGTATGGTTTCTCCATGAACCTGCTAATAATTCCCACTCCATAGGTAATATCTGGTCTTGTAGAAGCCAAATATCTTAAACTGCCAACAATGCTTTTGAAATAAGTGGGATTTACCAATTCACCGGTTCCTTCTTTCTTCAGCTCCAAACGTTCAATTACGGGAGTTCAAATTGGTTTGAGCGATTCCATTTTTAATCGCTTCAGAATATCATTAGCATATTTCTGCTGTGAAATAAATATGTCATTATCTGTCTGCTTCACTTCAAGCCCAAGAAAATAGGACATCAATCCTAAATCAGTCATCTCGAACTGGCTAGTCATAGCCTCCCTGAATTCTGAAAACATTTTTTCACAGCTGCCTGTAAATATCAAGTCATCAACATAAAGGCACACAATTATTATGTCACCGTTAGTATTTGACTTGATATACAGTGTATGCTCATACGGGCACTTTTGAAAATCACGCTCTAACAGGTATGTGTCGATACGCGTGTACCAAGCACGAGGTGCCTGTTTTAGCCCATACAAAGCCTTCTTCAGTTTGTAAACTTGATTTTCATGCCCTTTCTCATAACCCTGTGGTTGCTCCACGTAGACTTCCTCTTCAAGAACACCATTGAGGAATGCTGATTTCACATCCATTTGATGGATCTTCCAATGATTTTGAGCTGCAAGTGCTAAGATCATCCGGATGGTATCCATCCGAGCCACTGGTGCAAATACTTCAAAATAATCAATACCTGGCTTTTGCTTGTAGCCCTTTACAACCAGTCTGGCCTTGTAACGGTCCACCTGACCATTGGGTTGGTACTTCGTCTTGTACACCCACTTGACACCAATGGGTTTCTTACCAGGTGGTAAAGAAGTTAGCACCCATGTGTCATTCTTCTCAATGGAGTGAATCTCTTCATCCATTGCATGAATCCACCTTTCATCTGCAGCTGCTTCATCATAGGTTACAGGATCACATTCAGCAAACAAACAAAAGTTTACCAATGTTTCATCAGTGATTCCGTTATTATCACTGTCATCGCCTCCTGTGACCACGTAATCCCTGAATTTTGCTGGCGTCTCCCTCAGTCGTTGTGAACGACGTAGTGGTGGTTCTGAAGCTGCTGTTGGTGAAGATGTACCACTAGTTGAAGATGATGGAGGCTCTTCTATTTCTTTCTCCAATGGTTCATCTTCGATGGTGATGCTTTTCTGGTCACCCTTTTGGTTCCAGTCCCAAGCTTCATCTTCAAAAAACTGGACATCCCTGCTGATAATTACCTTTTCAGTGACTGGGTTATACAGCTTATAACCTTTAGTTGTGTCACTATAGCCAATGAAGATGCACTTCTCGCTTTTGTCATCCAACTTCTTTCTTCGTTCATCTGGTATATGGGGATATGCCATGCACCCAAATACTCGTAGAAACGAAACATCTGGCTTGTTGCCGCTCCAAGCCTCTTCTGGGGTTCTTCCAAGAACACTCCTTGTTGGACACCTGTTTAGTACAAATACAGCACAAGCAACCGCTTCTGCCCAAAAATTCTTAGGCAAATTTTTGGCTTTTAACATACTTCTTGCCATTTCAAAAATTGTCATGTTCTTTCTTTCTGCTATACCATTTTGCTGAGGTGTATAGCTGGCAGTCAACTGACGTTTTACTCCATGAATTTTACAAAATTTGTCAAATTCATTTGAGGTAAATTCTCCTCCTCTATCCGATCTCAACGTCTTCAGATTAAAGCCACTATGTTTTTCAACATAGACTTTAAATTCTTTGAACTTGGCAAATGCTTCAGATTTTTCTCTCAAGAAATATACCCAAGTTTTTCTGGTAAAATCATCAACAAAAATCAGCATGTACCTTTTTTGTCCGACTGATTCAACCTCAATAGGGCCACATATATCTGTATGTACCAGCTCCAAAAGTTGCTTTGCTCTTCTGGCTTTCCCTACTGGAAATGATTCTCGATGTTGTTTTCCAACGAGACATCCTTCGCATGGACGATCTGGACATTCGATTAAAGGCATGCCGGTCACCATCCTTTTCTGAACCAGTAGTTTTAGTCCACGAAAATTTAGATGACCGTATCGAAGATGCCACAGCCAGTTGTTGTCTTTCATCATCGCTTGAAAACTCAAGAGATTCTTCGTCTGAAGAGTCATGGGAAACATCCGGTTCTTCGTCATTTGCACCGTTGTGATCAACTTGTTGTTGACACCTCTGATGGTGCAAATTCCATTTTCAATGTGAACTTTGTGGCCTTTTTCGGAAAGTTGCCCAACACTTAGCAAATTCCAAAAAAGTCCTGGCACAAAGTAAACATCTGCAATAGCAACATTAGTACCATCTTTTGACTTGATATTAATGTTACCTTTGCCCATCACGGGAATTTTTGATTTATTCCCGAAGTTGACTTCACCACGACTCGTCTCATCCAATTGCGAGAATAATTCCTTCCGGCCAGTCATATGATTGCTGCAACCAGTATCTAGATACCATATGTTGGTATCTACAGTGCTTGAGTCATCCTTCTTACATGCTAGCACCATGTATTCTTCAGCATCAGTGGTATGTGCGTGCTCCGCCTGCTCGTACGTCGCATTTGCATGGCATTCGGATTTGTAATGTCCGAACTTGTTGCACTTAAAACACTTGACTTTTGATTTGTCACGTGTTTTAAATTTCCCGGTGAAATTGGAATTTCCACCTCTTCCTTGGCCTCCTCCGCGACCTCGACCTCCTTGATAGCTTCCTCGATTTGATGGAGCGATACGACTTTGCAAAGCTTGCTCGGGATATGAACTGACGGACTTCTGATTCATTCTTTGCTCATGCGAGCATAATGAACCCATCAACCGCTCCAACGTCATAGTTGATATATCTTGGCCTTCTTCGATTGCCGCAACAACGTAGTCAAATCTTTCAGTCAAAGACCTCAAGATTTTTTCTACGACTCGTACATCTTGGAGTGTTTCACCATTAACCCTCAATTGGTTAACGATGTTTTGTACACCATCAAAATACAAAGAGATAGATTCAGAATCATTCATGCGTAAAGACTCAAAATCACCTCGAAGTGTTTGAAGCCGAACTCTTCGAACACGATCGTCGCCCTTGTAGGATTTTTGCAAAATATCCCACGCTGCTTTGGCGGTCTCGGCATTCGATATTTTTTCAAATATCGTCTCCTCCACGGCTTGAAAGATCGCATATAATGCTTTCTGATCTTTTTTCCGGGATTCCACCAACGAATCCTTCTCCTCCTTTCTCATGGCATTGAATTCTTCGTTATTAGCTACTTCGATGTAGCCATTCTCCACCAGGTTCCACAAATCTTGCGATTTGAACAAAACCTTCATTTGGACGGACCAGTTGTTGAAATTCTTTCCGTTCAACTTTGGAAGTTGAAATTGAACGGAACTTGTGGACGCCATAACTTGGCTCTGATACCAAATGTAGGAACCAAATAAAAAAGGAAGGAGGAATTTTGCGGAAGCTTGGAGGATTTAATTTGGAGAGAATAACAAAAATGCAAATGAGAGAGCAATACTACAAAATACCTTTGCCAAGGTTTTACACAAATAAAATCAAGCTTTGCTCTAAGCTTGTTCTTACAAGAACTCTCTCTCTCTCTCTATTTCTTCTCCTCCTTGATATGAAACTTACAAGAAAAACCACACATATTTATAGCCAATTATATACCTAATTTTTGTCAAACTTAAATGTCTTTATTTGACTACACTTAATTTTATCAAATTCAAGCACACCTAAGTTGTCCATTTTTGACAATCAATAGTCAAAAATTGAGGCTTAAGCACACCTAAGTTGTCCATTAATAGTCAAAAATTGAGGCTTCTTCTTTTTTTGACTTTCTTCCAAAATTTATTTTAATATTTTCAATATTGCTCACAACAAAAATATGCCTTGTATCTTTTGAGTAGAGTATTCATGGTGCAATGCAAGCTAATTGATGCTCCCAACTATTAAGCAGACAACACTCAAAACACAGTAATATGCCCTAAGCTGATCCGTCTAATTTTCGAAGCATTGCAGGCGCTCTTCCAAATCTCTCATTTGCAATCAACATCGTTTGCCAATATATGCATGCTTCAATTGTTGCTCACTCTCAGATGGTAAAGTGTATACTCTGAAATATTTGCAGTACTTTGCACCTGCGCCTTCGCATTTTGTCTCGTAATTCTCACCGTCTATTTTGCCTTGCCGATGTGGACTGGGCTAGTTGCAAACTCACTCGATGTTCTACCGCTGGTGATTGTACCTTTCTTGGTCCAAACTATGTTTCATTGTGTGCCAAGAAACAATTCACCATGGCCCACTCTCCAAAGGCGTAAGTGAATATCTGGTTATTGCTTCTACAACTGCTGCACTAATACGCATTTCATACATATGACATGTCATGAGGGTATACCAACCTTGGACTTCTTTACTTTTAGCAAACAATAGGTCAGCATTACATCTCATATCTAATCCAATTTTTCATGTTCGGACAAAGCACATTGAGACTTATCAGTTTGTTCAACAAAATGTTGCTGTCAATTCTCCTATTAGGTGCTATGTCCCTTCTTCCTCGTAACTATCTCGATCCGACCTCGAAAAAAATTGAGCTAATGAACTATTAAGCCTCTAGGACATGCTTAGCTTGGGCCCTCCCAAACGCATATCAAATTGTAGCAGGAAAATGAGTTCGATTTTATTGTGATCGGGTAGCATGTGTATGTGTACATGCAAAAAAAAATTACCACCGGTCCTTAAGAAAGGTAGATCAAAAACCTTATCAAACTATTGGGAAATGCCACTAATTCTACGCAACCAGAGAATAAGCATCCAATGACTTGGTTACACAAGTGCTTCCTCCAATGCCCTTTTGATATCGGGATTGGGTGCTTGTCTAAAGTGTTCATGCACGTATGAGTCTATCTTATCAATCACAATCAAGGCATATAATGTGCGCAATTAATGAGTCAATGACGTGTGGATAAAACACATCCAAACAAATATGGCTTCCTTAGTAAAGCCCTAAGGTCTTAGAGAATGATGTGATAAAAGCTAAGGATGATTTTGGGGCAACTTGCCCAAAATGGCAAAATCGTCATTTTTTGGGTGAATCTAAGGTTAAAACTAGGAAAATAAGGTCAATCTAACCATTTTCTACTCTTGTGGCTTTTTTTTTGGGGGGGAATTTTTCTGAATTTTTATTTTTATTTTTATTTTTTTTGAATTTTTTATTATTTTTATTAAAACGAAAAGGACTGGGCCGAGTCCAAGAACCCGCCCCGGTCTAAGACCAAACCCAGGCTTCCATGGCCTGGGTGCAAACAGATTGGGCTCCCAGCATGAGCCTACTCCATGGGACCAAATACATATTAAAAAAAAAAAGCAACCAAAAAAATTGAGCCCAAAACTGCTATGGCCCAACTCTCTTTTTTTTTTTCCCCGAAATAAAACAAAATCGCACGCGCTTGTATCCCAAACGAACAGTCCCACTTACCTAATAGCTTTTTTACTCTCTATTTTTTTTTCCTTTTTTTGTTTTATTTTCTTTCCTTTATGTTTTATTTATTTAATTTTATGTTTCCCTGGATCATCTCCATTGCAAGAACGACCAACAGGAGCTTCAGCATTTTAGAACGTCAGTCATTCCCCCAGCCTTCAATTTCTTTTTCTTTCTTTTTTTTTATCTTCTATTTATTCTATATTCTTCTTTCTGTTTTATTTTAACTACTTTTTTTTTCCTTTTTGGTCGTCCCCTCCACGACCCTGAACAGAGTCTTCTTCCCCAAAGGATTAAACGAAGGGCTCCTTCGGTGGCTTTCACAGGCTATAACCACCGTCGGCCCTCCGTCGACTCCAACGTCCACCGCCTCCGATCACCGACACCAATCGGTCCCGTCGCCGGTCATTTCGGCCACCACCAGACCTCACCGACACCCACACAAAAAGGACGAGACTCGAGCGAAGTAGGTCGGACGACCGCGGCTCAAACCAAGGCATAAAATGGACAAGCAGACGTAGGAACTACTCTATGGACAGGTCGACACACGATTCAAGGGATAAACATGATCAAAGCTCCTGGATTCGACTGGTATGTGCTATCCATTTAAAAAAAAAAAGAGTATCCGAGCCTGGGTAAAACTGACCTTTCGGAGCAGCGCCGGCGGCGGCCAAGGCTCCGTGATGGCGTGGTTATAGCTTTGGACCTCGGCGAACCTCCGCGTGCGTTTGTACATTCTGGACTCCCTTTTTCTTTCCTTTCACTCCCTCCGCCGACCTCTCTCTTCTGCCTCTCTATTTTATTCTCTGAACGAGCCCTTACCAGTTGTTTTTCAATCTCCTTAGAACTCCTCTCCATCTCCACTCTCCTCTCTTCTTTCTTTCTTTTCACTCGGTTCTGATTCTTCTTTTTTTCTTTTGTTTTCTCCGTGAGCTTCCCTTTTGAATATGGAGCTGGTCAAAGTCTTCCCTCGGTCCCTTGGTCTTTTCTCTTTGCTCGTGGGCCTGCTACGCTGGTTCACTGGGGAAGAGAAAGGAGCGTCTGCCTCTGCAGTTTCCGCCTCTGGCTTCTGGGTTCTGCCAAAGCCGGTTCGGTCGGACTGGCCGGTTCAACCGGTCCAATTTTGGCCTGTCCGAATCGGTTGAACCGGGTGGCCAAAATTGGACCGGTTCTAGCAGAAAAAATGGCATGGCTTCGATCTCGAGTTCGTTGAGGACTCTATCATGGTATGTCCTCGCTCAATTGGCTTTGAATTTTGTGAAGATCGGAATCTTTTTGACCAAATTGAATATAAATTGGGGGGTTTTTCCATTACCCAAATAAAATTCTTGAAACCTAAAGTGGCCAAGACGTAAATGGAATTAAAATAAAAATTTTGAATATTTTCCCATATTTTTTCAACCTAATTTGGCATTTTCTCTAATTTTTGGCTATTTTTAAATAAAAAGAAATTCAAAAATTACCGAAAAAATATGAAATATATTTTTGTTCAAAAATGGTTCTTTAGGCTTGGACAAGGGTTTAGAATTGATTTTTGATATTTAGAAAAAAAAATTATTTTTCATTAATTTTTTAAAAAAGACTAGTTAAAATGGGCTTTTTTTTCAAAAATGGATCTAAAAAAAAATTACCAAATTAGGGCAAATTTTTTAATTTACTAATTTGTGCTTCGTTTGGTACCCAAAGTTCATGAGCTGAGTGCCACTAGTGTCTAAGGCACCCGCTCCTTCACAGGCGCACAAATGTTTTTTCTCGCCTGCATTCATTTTCTCTCTCGCCTGCATTCATTATTCGTTATCCTTACTCATTAAAGAAAATCCTCCCTCGCCTCAAGTGCCGTTATCAGAATTAATTTTTTTAATTAAGTATTAATTTTCTATGTAATTTTATGTTATGTATAGGTTGTTAGTAATTTTTTTATTTTTTAATATTTTCATAATGTTTAAATTAATTTGTAAAATTTTTTAGGCTTAAGCACACTACAAATGCTAAAACTTATGTACAATGGTTATTTTAATACCAAAATTTTCAAAACGATCACTTAAGGCTGCATATAGTAACGCTCCAAAAAACGTATTTCTGTTCCTAAGGTGTTTCGAAAATACTTTAGAAACAAAAACGCATATGGTAAAAAAAAAATTCATTAAATGCTTCGGAAAGACTTTTAACAAATAGAAACACTTTTGGAGTAAAAACAAGAAATAAAAATATTTATTTCTGTGTTCTTGAAATGCTTTTTAGAAACACATTTGGAACATTTTTCAGAAATAGTTAGGAACACTTTCTTGAAATTAATTAAAAATAAAAATAATTAAAAATAAAAAAATAATTATTTCAAGAAATAAAAATAAAAATAATTAAAAATAGAAATAGAAATAATTAAAAATAGAAATAAAAAAATAAAAAAATAATTAAAGAAACCAATTACAAATAAAATAATTTAAAAGTTGAAATAATTTTTTTAAAATAAAAAATAATTAAAGAAAGAAATTAAAAATAAAAAAAAGTAGAAATAGTAAAAATTAATTGAGAAATAGAATCATTTACAAATGGTATTTTTTACCAAACAACATTTATGACAAAGTTGCATCCAAAACACTTTTTAATTACAATTTATCTTCATCAAACCCCTTTGACACAAAGATACTTATGTTTTCCAAAAAATATTTGCCCAAAGCTGAATGAAATAGGCTCAATATATGATGAGTAATGACACTACCAATGCATAAATTATTAGTAACATCAGTTATATATTTAAGTTGCCATCAAAATCATGCAAATAAAATGACAAATGACTACAATATGCTTGGAATTCCATGACTTCGTATTTTTTTAATTATATAATCATATTTTTATCTACTTGGGAACATTCATGCATGACTTATAATTGTAATTTTTCCTATCTATGTAGGACATATTTCATGTTCTCTTTCAAATTTTTTTTTATAGTTGATATTGTCCATGTTCAAAAAAATTATAAATAGAATTAAATGAAAAAAATTAGGAACATAATTTATTTGCAGTTACCAAACGCGTTTCTGTTCCTTTTTTGTTTTGAGAATAGAAACTTTATGCAGTTATCAAATGTATTTTTAATCCCAAAAATCATTGCCAAGAGTAGAAATAGAAAAAAGTGTTTCTACTTCAAAAGTCGTTTCGAGAACAGAAACGTTACCACATCCGACAACTCATAATTGACATGAAGTGAATGTTTTTCAAAAGAATTGATACTTAAGTGCTTATTTTAAAAAATTAATATTTAAGTGGTCATTTTGAAAGTTTTGACATTAAAATGATCGTTTTTCAAAAAAATTGGCACTTAAATGAATGTTTTTCAAAAAAATTTACCATTTAAATAATCGTTTTTGAAAGTTTTGGTACTAAAATAAGCGTCATACACAAGTTTGACACTTGTGGCGTACATTTAGCAATTTTTTTTATGTCATTTGCTATATTAATAGCATGGTTAGCAATTGTTCATTGGAAATTACGTGTATTCATTACTATTCATCGAGGTTGGGGAGCTTCGACAATGCTAGTTTTGTTACATTTTGGTCTAAGATGATGGATTAGGTGATCTAGATAAGTTTCAATGATGGATCCATGATGGTCGAAGTTGGTGCCGAAGTCGTTGGGGAAGCGAACACAGGGAGGTCTTGGGCAAAAAGGGAAAAGGTTCGTGAGGAAAGAGATGCCCACGTGGAAGATGATGCAAATAAAATATAAATAAAAGAAAAAGAATAAAATCAAAGTCAAAAAATAGAAAAATAAGATGTGCCTAATTAGATGTAGTTAGATTCTGGGCTTGGTTGGAAAGATTGAGCTTAATCCTTGCCTGAGGCTAGGCCTATGTTGTTTTATTTGAGGAGAGTATAATCTGGGCTACTAGGCTAGCATGTGGGCTTAGTTTTTAATCCGATTACATTTGGACCAAATTTAGATTTTAGTTTTAGGCCTTTTGAAAATCATTAAAAATATAAAAATTGGGCCAATCCCAAAGGTGTCTTTTTGTCTTAGACCAACCTAGGCCCTTAAGGCCCACGTTGGATGCCTAGCATAGATTGGGTTTGCTAGCCTAGTCTTGATCACTTTTTTCGAAATTAAAATAAATAAATAAATAATATCAAAATAATGAAAAGGGAAAATTCCTAAAAATCTAACAAATATGAAAAAAATTTTAAAAAATTCCAAATTTTTTTGAAAGCCTAAAAAATTAGGAAATGAGTCATTTTAATTAATTAATTCTATTTTTGGCTGCTTTGCTCTTTTTTTTTTTTTTGATAACCGAGGTGTCCGCGCGGCCGGCGAGCTTGTGCTCAAACCAGCGGTGAAGCACGACTAGTCCTCGGGAGGACCCGCAGACCCCACAACCACGGGCCCTCAATTAAGTCACCTGGCGCCGAGAAGTTTTGAACCCAGAACCTCTCGTGAAAGGAACTGAGCGCAAACCAACTGGGCCACCGGATGGTCTCAAAATGATAATTTTACCCCTTATGGGTTAATTATCTTGAAAAATTCCAAAAAATTATAGAAATTGGGAAATGGTCAAGCTTAATTGGAAAAATTCATATTATGTTGATTTTGATCCTATATTCTTCTTGAAATGATGATTTTTCCCCCCAAAGGGCAAATAATTCTAAAAATCCAGAAAAATTTCAGAAAATCTTGAAAATTAATGTTTTGGTAATAGTTATAATTTTTTTTTTGTGTTTTTATATTCTCTATGGGTGGCTATGGGATTTTAAAAAAAAATGGGATAAAAAATATTTACGAATTTATGCATTCTTTAAAAATATTTACGAATTCAGGAATGGCTATTAAAAATGGAAAAATGGAAAAAAAAAAGAAATTAGAAGAACCCAAAACATGGTTATGAAGCAACCGCACATGCAATAAATCTGTTAAAAAAAATTAAAGAATACATGAACTTGTAAATATTTTTTTTACCCTATTTGCATTTGTTGCATTATTATTATTTATTTTGTTATGGCATTTATTTCATTTGTTATATTGAGAATTGCAATGTTAATTTGTTAATGTGTAGGGAAAATTATTTATTAAATTTTAGATGCAAAATAATTTATAATTTCCTTATTTAGCATAATACCGTCTAGATTTTTTTGTGACTATGCACTTGAGAGGTAGAATAGTACGAAATGAATATAAACATAATTACGAAGGTGAACAATTTATATGTTTAAATTTGGAAACATATCCACATTTGATGAGTTATGTGCTATAATTGAGCATGAGTTGAATATAACAGAAGACCAATATATCCATAGTTTGATGTATAGACAACCAGTTCTAACTGATGATGATGATGATGATAGTAATGAAGAAGATAATTTTTGGGTCGATAGTGATAACAACGATAAAAAGAAAAAGATGATGAAGGTGACAATATAAAGACTTATTACAACATCCATTGCAGTAATCTCATTTTATTATTACTACATCTACCACCCTATTTAAAGATTGACTTTGGTATGATGCAAGTATATACAAGAGCTAAGCCGGACCATGTATTGTTTGATTCATCAAAAGCATTTAATGTTGAGATGTTAGTTCTATCTTAATCAACACTCATTGGGCCACATGAGGATGATCTACCTAAGACATTTCAGTTGACTCAGAGGACCACTTGAGCTCATTCAATTAATGATGTCGTCCCTTGCCCCTTAGTCTATCATACGACAGATTTCACTTCGGGATTCACTCCAAGTTCAGTCAGACAAATTTAAATGCAGAGTTCGGCTAATTTATAGCTCATGGATTGTTATTCATGTTCTTTTAAACTGGACATTTCATCTTCATATCTCTTACCAATTTTATTTTATGAATATTTTTTATTAATTATTTACATACTAAGTAAATTAATTATAAATATATATTAATAAATTATTCAATTATTATTGATAATTATGTTATAAAAATATGCTTTAGAAGAAAAATATATATATTTACAAAATTATATAAATACAAACGTTTAAATATAAGATAATTAAAAACATGTAAAAAAAATACGAAACCTAAAAAAGGGGCTCATGTCGCAGTAGGACTGCCACAAGGGCCCCGTTTCCATAGCTAAAAAAAATTAGCCCTAATTTGGTAATTTTATTGGGCTCATTTTCTAAAAAAACGTGGTTAAAAATCATGTGTCAACAATAATTTGCCGTTATTTTCACTAAACCATTAACTTGAGATAGTTTTGTCCGATTACGAACCAAACTCGGTCTCCCATCCTCCTCATTGACCGGTTTGATTGGTATTATAGAAGTAACAAATCCAATAGTAAAGTATTAGCATGTTTATACCGTAGAATCTTGTACAAAGCGGCATGAAAATAACACATCAAACGAATTTATAGCCTTTCCCCTGATTCGTGTTCTAATTTACCTTCCATGTAGATGAATTTGTTATGTTTATGTTTACCTTCCACTATAATTATCGGAGATGATATCTCTCTATTTATACCTTATGAAATATCAATAGAATTCGAATACTTTATTCATTCAATTTCGTGCTTATCTCTATAAACCTACTCATTGGAAGGGCGCGCCCAAATGTCCTCCAGTTGTCAATCGCGATAAACCCGACAGTCAGAAAGGTATTTACTTATCGGTTGAACAGATGCAACGATGTAAACGACTCACCATATTGTCCATGTTATCTATACACAATAATTAGCATTGATTTTTAAGTTTCGATAATATGATCTGTCATTCGTCGATCTTCTTCATCTGTCACGCTCATTTCAGACGATTGCTTCTTAATATTTCTCGCAATAATAACCGGTTGACGCAGGGTCTGGTGTGAAAGCCCTTCTTCTTCTCCCACCAAGTCCAAGACGGAACCACCTCAGAAAAAAGCATGACCGAGTCAACTGGGGAATCCGACTTCCGTTCCCGGTCCTTGTCAAGTCAAATTCTCCGTCGCGACAAGCGGTGGGACGTTGCGGGAAATCGTGGGACTCCTTTGAAGTTTCTCGAACGGATGGATGCCCGAGGACCGATGATAGTCAAGGTCTTGGTTTCAGTCTCGTCCACGGGACCCCCCCATCAATAGTCCTGTCCAAGTGGCGTAACCAAGGTATGCGCATATTTTCAATGGGAAAAATATCACCAAAAAATCTAAACTATTTTTATTGTGATAAGTTTAACTTTTTTTTTTTGTGATGCCAAAAACTTCAAATCTGTACCCGTATAACAAGTTTATTTCAATCTTTTTTTGATGATACAAAAAACTTCAAATTTATACCTACGGGACATATTTATCTTAACAATTTGTCATGCGACACATTTACCCCAAATTTGAGGTAAATATGTTATATAGATACAAATTTAGGATTTTGGTAATTATAACACAAATTTGAGGTAAATGGTCGTATTAATACGAGTTTTGGGGACATGTGTAACATGAATCCAAGTTTGGTTTTCTTTTTTTATCACCATGAAATGTTTGGGCTAAATCTATCATAATAGACATAGTTTTTGGGCTTTTTTTTATGACCTTTTCCCTATATTTAAGTATATTAGGTTTAATGTTCCGATGCATAGGGACAATTATAAAATGGTTATTGAAATTTTGAGCCAATGTTCAATGCCACCGTTGAGCTTGTTCAATGCAATCCCTCAAATTTTGACACGTGTTTATTTCTAATTTGTTTAATATGATCCCTAAATTTTTAATATCCGTAAGTTTTTAATTTATTCAATGCGGTTCCAAAACTGTTGGGATACATTCAATCTAGTTTATGGATTATATGAAAATATTCATTGTTGTCCCAAAACTTGAATTAATGAACGCATAATGCCGAATCCTCTCATATGATCCTTGGCCTCAATTGAACATTTATGAAAAGTTCATGGAATTTGAATAAATTAAAAGTTCAGAGTCGATATTGTATATTAGGTTGAAATTCATTAATTATATTGGATAAATTAGAAGTTCAAAGATAACATTATACGTTGGTTGAAGTTCATAGATTGTTTGCTCCTTAATTACACTACTTACAAGATGGGTGCCCCTGGCGAGACTGAAACCAAGACCTTGACTAACATCGCATCCCTCGGTCTTGTTGTGGAAAAGCTCGAGCCGACGTGCATATATTTAAAGTTTACTAGGCTTAGATGTGTATATATATATATATATATATATATACACACATAAGTGATAATTTCCCTAAGAGTTATTCACGTCGATCTAATATGTAATGTTAGTGATCCTTTTTGCAATATTGTCTCCAAACTTTTGATTTATTTATTGTAGTTCATTTCATGAACTTCAGTCCAATATATAATGTCATTCCTGAAATTTAATTTGTTCAACGTGATCTTGAAACTTTTAGTACCTGTTCACTTGAGTCCATAACTATATGAAAATATTCAATATTACCCCTAAACTTAAATTGATTCGCGCACAACATAGAACATTTTCATAAAATGCATGACCTAAACTAAATAAGTATTGAAAGTTCAGGGATATGATTGAACAAATTCGCATAATGTTGAATACTCTCACACGGTCAAGAGAATAAAATGAATGTATACCAAACGAACAAATTCAAATTCATGGACGAAATTGCACGTAAGGTTGAAATTTGGAGATCATTTGAGCTATTTTCGTTATGTATAACTCCAGTCATTGGCTGTGTGAAAAGAAAGAGAGACTTGTGGCTAAGGTTTTTGTTGGTATTTGTTTGTAAAAAAAATAAATAAGGCATTTTTCTTGTCGTAGAGATGAGAGCGTATAAGACACTTTAAATATGAGAAGGCTATCGTAGTCTTTCAAATAGAGAAATGGATGGGTGAGTTAGACCTCACCATATCTGCATGTGAATGTGTGATTATTAGGTGCACGTTGCACGCTTGCGTGTCGTGAACGGAAATAAGCGTTACTCAACAATTGTTGTGGTTGTTGAATAATTTTATTTCATTATTTTTATTTATGACTGTTCGCACCATTTCGATACATAAAAAACTTGTGTCTAAATGGTGGTTTTCATACATGAACAGTCATGTCCGAATTGTGATTAATTCTTCGGACACGAATGGTTGTGCCTAAAATGGCGGTTTTCATACACGAACAATCATGTCCGAATTATTATTTTTCAGACATGAGCAGTTGTAATCGAATGGCGTTTTTTACACGCGAATAGTCATGTCCGAATTGTCACTTTTTGGATATGAACAAGTCTATTCTGGGTAGTTCGAGCACAAAGAGGTGTGTTCTATTCATATTATAAAATGGATAATTCTATTCAATTCCAGTAGTTACTTTCACTTTTCATTTTCCTTCAAAAGAGATACGGCCATCTTCCTATTGTTTCGCAAAGAGTTTTAGGAGATTTACTAGTATTGCTATCCAGTTATCTCACTATAAGTTTGTTGTATCCTGAAAAGAATTTATCAGAAATCTATAGCAAATTTGTGGAGCAAATTGATCCTAAAATTACACGCCTCAAAATCCGACAATATTGTTGCTCCATTTCCTTCGATATTTTTCCAACAGTTTTGAAACCGAAAACGACAGAGTATGTTAACTGTGGGTGTGTGAAACGGGGGAAGCATCGAGCTTTCAACACGGCAACTAGGAAACAAAGAGCCAAGGAAAAGAGTCCAACAAGAGATCAGCGGAGTCATCGAGGGCCGGTCGGACTCTACGATTCTGCATGGAGCCAAGAGAAAGTGACGACACATGATTCGAGCAAGAGTCGCCACGCGCATTGGACCCAGATGGAATGTCCAGATCATTTGATGAGTGGCTTGATGGGTTTGCAGCGGACGTGTGGGATCTGATTTGAAATCGACGTGACCCATCTTCGGACGCAACGTCGTTCCTGGCTACTATGACTTGTGTTGCTTTTGCCCCGGTCAATTTACCCTTTTGAATTCACCCCAGTCATGTTGTCCTAGGTTCTCCTGCGGGATCTCATGGAAGACGCGTGCGTTCACATGCAAGTACTAGGCATAAAGAAATTTTTATTTTGTGAATGTTGAAATCAAAGACGATAATATATATCCAGTACTTTCTTGGGTATTGATTTATGTAGTCAAGTAGAGATGTGGTAAAATCGGTCTAGAACTCATATTTGATCCATATTTAATATTGGTGGATTATAAATGAATTGGTAAAGCAAGCTAAGTGATCCATAAATAGATGACAGAGAAGGCTAATGAGTATTAAATGAACTTTAAATATGTCATAAATGAATTAGCTAAGCGAGTCAGAATTTTTTTAAACAATTATACAAATTTATTTTAGCAATAAATATTTCTGTAAATTGAATTTTATTTTGAAATACTTTAATAATATGATTCAATTTAGGTATGGGCTACTAAATTTGTATAATATGAAAATGGGTCAAAACGGATTGAATGAGAAAATATGAGCAGGACCGTTTTAGACCCGATCAATAGAGCCGCCGTTCAATCGCCAAATCAATATGGGAATATGGTCGTATATGGAGTGATATCGTCGGTGTATATTGTTTCGATTTGTCATATTATTGCTGCGTACTTTCTCTCTTTTCCTTTTTAAGGGTGTAACTTACGATGACTTAGTTGCTAAGTTGTGACTAAATTTGTGGCGGTGGGTCTTCAATAACTTCTAGATTTTTGCTAAGAGAACAAAAGTGGTCTTAGCTAGCAAGGACGAAGAACACCTCTCTCTCTCTCTCTCTCTCTCTCTCTCTCTCTCTCTCTCTCTCTCACAATGTCGTTGCCACGTGGCACAGTGTGAGCTCAACAATGCTTTTTGAGGATATTCAATCTCGGGTCAAGCCAATGCTAATAATAACTCTCTCTCTCTCTCTCTCTCTCTCTCTCTCTCATGATTTCGAGTCTGCGTCAAGCAACTTCCATGAAGTTTCTCCGTCCCTAAGCCCAACTGGGGAAGCGCGTGCTCTCACAAAACCACCGTATAAAATTCACCTCTCTCTGTCTGAATATTCCTTAAACCCTAACATGTAACAAACACCATAACATCCCCTCCTTACAACTCCACAATCCCAACCGCCCCAACCAATCTCAATCAACCGATCTCGTCATCACTATTCGCCATTTGGGACATGGGCGTCGCCACCATGTCCTCTCCCCTCGGTCTCTCCAAGACTACCACCACCAGCAAAACCGCCGTCTCCTCCGGCGGATTCCATCTCTTCCGTTTCGGCACTGACATCAAGCCCCGCCCCATGATCCTCGGGATCCTCGCCTTCGACGCTGCAAAGACCATGTCCCACCTCGTCGCCCTCTATAGATCCCTCACAGATACGGAGTTCGCCCGCCTCCGGAAGGAGATCATTCGGTCCGAGGGCGTCGCCTACCTGAACTCCCGGGACGAGTGTCTCCTCATCAACCTCGCGTGTGCCGAGCGGCTCGAGGACCTTGAGGGCACCGTGCATGCCATCTCCCGCCTCTGCACGCGGTGCTCTGACCGTGTCCTCAGCCGGTTCGATCTTGTCTATGCCGACCTCAAGCGTGGGCTAATGGACATCGGCAAGCTCGACTACGGATCGCGGAGGATGAACCGGAATGTCCAGAAGGTAGAGAAGTACCTCTCCAAGACGGCGAGCTTGTACTCGGCGTTGGATTCGCTCGCGGAGATGGAGACATCAGAAAGAAAATTGAAGCAATTGAAGAAAAACTTCACAGCGAGCCAATTGCACAAGACGAACTTTGATCTCTTCGAGAGCAAGATCACCTTCCAAAGGAAGCAGGTGCGAAGCTTGAAGGACGTGTCGCTCTGGAACCAGACCTTCGACAAGGTGGTCGGCCTAATGGCAAATCTCGTGTGTGTCGTGTATGCCCGGATCTGCGTTCTCTTCGGGCCCTATATTTCGGACCTGCCGAGCGCCATTAAGCGAAAGCAGCAGCAGCATCACATCCGAGTCCACCCGGAGATATTCGCGCCAATCACGTATAGAGACGAGAGCCACCGCAGCATATCAAATTCCGGCCCCATCACATCCACGTCCAAGAAATCGGTCCTCCCGAAGTTCTACAGCCGTGAATTGAACCTCAGCATGTTGCTGTGGCCCGATGAGGCCTCGCTCCAGGCTGGCCTAATGCCTGGAAATAGTTGTGTGAGAAAGGATTCATCAGGTGGCAATGTAAGGCGCAACAACCTGGTGTTCCACTCGGCGGCACAGACGACGGTGGGTGGGGCAGGGCTGGCGTTGCGGTATGCAAACGTGATCGTGATGGCCGAGCGGTTCCTGCAGGGGCCGGGAAGCATGGGAGAGGACGCGCGGGGGCAGGTGTACGAGATGCTGCCGGCCCAGATGAGGGAGAAGGTGAGGGCGAAACTGAGGGGGCTGCGGAGCGGGGGCAGGGGAGGGGGGAGGGAGATGGCAGAGGGGTGGAGGGAGGCGGTGGAGAGGATGATGGGGTGGCTGGGGCCCATCGCGGAGGACACTATGAGGTGGCAGGCAGAGCGGAACATGGAGAAGCAGAGGCCGGGGAACTTGGACGCGAAGGGGAGGGTGTTGCTGATCCAGACGCTGCACTTTGCCGACCTTGAGAAGACGGAGGCCGCCATTGTGGAGGTGCTTGTAGGATTGAGTTGTATATATAGGTACGAGGATACGCGGTCGTCTTACTACGGGTCTGATTAGTTGCTTAGATTTGAATCCGGATGATCTCGCCTCCTTTTCCTTTTCTATTCTTTGTTTTGATATCTATATTCTTTAGATGGAGACTGAATAACCATGTGGGTTGGTGGATAGGAAGTGGTGAGCACCTGAAAAGATTAGGTGCTTAGAAAAAAAAAACTGTTCACTGTTTAGAAATACAGCTTGAGCATAAGAAAATCTTCACTTCACTTTTCTAAAGATGTTTGATGTTTATGATTCGCGCCGACCCCAACTGGTTTGGGATAAAGGTGATGTTGATGTTGATGTTGATGTTTATGATTCAGTCGACGTCTGGAAACTGGGGGAGGAATAAGAATGTCATGTGGTGGTCATCTTGGTTTTTAGATTGACTATGTATTTGTTGTTGGCAAGAACATCGTGCACATGCCGCAGTGCGATTTCTTTGCAAGACAAGTAACCTTTCGTTTCAAAATTGTCCGGTTCTATTCCTTGATGGGAACAAGGAAGGCGGTATAACGCAGCAATAGAATGTCGCTTGATGCCGTGGAAGCTTCGGCATTGGTGGTAGAATGCACAGTTTCGTTTACCTTATCATTGCTGTGATCTAAAAAGGAGCGTTTTAATGAAGCCATAGAAAGACATTCGTCCATGGTTTTTCTGCAGAACAGAACAATGTGCCGCACTTGTTAGGCCACCATTTCTCTGTTCTTTTCTGTGAAAGAGCTGCAGTTGACGTAAACAGAAACTTGAGGTGGTCAATGCCGAGTACAAACAAGTGGCGTAGAAGCAGCCGATAGAAACCAAAGGCGTTCGGATTTTCTGGGTCGGCGATGATGTGATGCTGCATTCCTTCGGCGAGAGTGATTTCCGATAGGTCAGTATGGCAAGCTTGGGCCAAGGATCTGGTCCATACAAGATCAAGCAGATTACCAGCGACAATGCTCAGGTTCTATGTTAATGTCTCTGCAGTTTATGCCTGTTTTACAGGTGAAGAACCTTTTTATCCCGAACCTAAGCCTGATTCAAGGGGGGCTTTTCCAAGTGAAGGCTGCTGCTGAACTAGATGGTTTAGACAAGAAATATTTGGATAAATGGGTCCGGGTCTGGGACAAGAATTCATGCAGCGGCCGATTAAACGACCATAACTTTTGCAGTGGTTTCGAGCCTCAAACTTCATTGAGATTACGTTTGGACGCCAGGACAATGATTCGAATTGCGTAAGACGAGATTATTATATGAAAAAGAAAGCAGTAAGTATACATGGACATAGATAACACCATGAAGGGTTGGGTACACCGCAAAAGGGTTTTATTTTCCAATTTAGGTTAATTTTTTTCACCAATTTAGGGTAAAAAAATATTTACCGTTTAAGGGCTAGCATGGCACTCAGAATACCATGCGGGCCGGGCTCGACAGTTTAACTAAGTGTTGCCTGGGCCCGGTCGGCCCAAGGCCTTTTTTTGGTATTTTAATGTGGTTTAATTATATTTTAAACCTTTATATTTATATAAATTTTTAAATATAAATTTTTTATTTTGAGGATTATTTTTATGACATAATTATCAATAATTAATTAAAAATTTATTAAGATGTATGTATTAATTTATTAATGTAAATAAATATTCATAAAATAAAATTAGTAAGATATGTAAAGATCATATATTCAGATTAAAAGAATATGGATAACAAGCTTAATAAATTAGCACTATTGGACAGGACTCGTGCGGCCTTTTTCTTTTTTTCTTTTTTTAATTTCGTAATTTTTGACGTGTTTGTAATAATTTCAAATTTATATGAATTTGTAAATATAATTTTTTTTTCATTTTGAAGCTTATTTTTATAACATAATTATCAATAATTGGGCAAATGGATCGCTGGTTTGACTGAATATGAAGACAAGATCTTTTTTTTCCAAAAGCCAAATAGACGCAAAGGAGATGAACACCTTTCAAATGAATGCGGTACAAGTTTTTTGGTGAGTAATGCCTTCGAAGTTCAAATGAATACATTCGACAAAAGTCATCCACATCATAAGGGGAAATCATTGGCGCTCAAGAGAACTCCAAGAAAAGAGTTGGTCCATATCATTGAAAGAAATATATGTTGGGAAATCAAAAAGTCAAAGATTAATCTTTGATCGGGTGGAGAGTAAAATGTGTCTCCTTCATATCACATTCTCTGATATGAATTATGACATGAGTTTCCTTATTTCTTGAATAGGAATAGCAAGAGCTTCAAGGAACACATCCAAAGGAATTCACATCCATTGAGCAAATACAATTCATGGCAATGGGAGCTTTTTAGATGAAGAGCAATAGATAATGCCTAGCACAACTTGATGAAGGGATTCTTTTTAATGCAAACCTCTGAGTTAAGAAGAGTTAAAGACTCCCAAAGACCCAACCAAGAGTAAGGAGATATCCTTCTAATCTACCTTAAATTTGGAAACACACACTAACACGTTCCCTTTAATATTTATAGAGGTTATTGTAATGGCAGTCAAGTAAGTACTCCTTCCTCTTCAAAACTTAAAAAAGTCCAAAAGTCTTAGAACATCTAACAACTCAAATCTATGAGTAGATAGCAAGATTCTACGATCTATACATTGGCATTCCGACTGGAATGCACAATAAAGAGTAAGGAGGTATCATTACCTTGAATTTGGGAACACATGTTGATACCTCATGGTTGTTCTTTACAGGAGTTACTGTGTCGGAAAGGTAAGTATTATTTTCCATCAAAACTTTTGGATTTTAAAGAATCTAAGAAAATTCAACAATGCCATGTCTAAAAAAAATGAATGAACTTTCAAAAACACTTCACTTGCATTTGGGTTTGAAAAGCTTCTGAAGTTTTCCAAAAATGTATTGAAACGTAAATCGTGCACCATAATTCTGCATGGAGATTATATTTTATTGAAAGTGAGATGAGTTTCCAAATGAAACTGTTTAAGATTTATCAATTAGAGTACCTCAAATGATGAAAGAGAAACCATGCCAAAACAAGTTCTTATACACAATTGAGTAGTGAGTGGAGGCCTTTGCTTAGGGACATAAAGATCATTCACAGTAATTATATTGATTGAGAGGATAAGAGGCGCTCATTTCTCCCTTCTAAATACTATAGGTGACTATTGGTACCCCTTTGAACGATGGTTACATTTTTTTTCACCTCTGTCAAGAACCACCTCACATCATGACCAAGTGGAGGCAGTTCCAGCTGAAGCATGAGGTAAATGGTTAGAAATTTTTTTACTCAGACTAATATCAATCCTCAGGTGTTTCTTTGCATTTAAGCTCATATAATAATTCAATTGCCGTAAGATAACGAAAAGAATTCTTTTTCCATCTTATACTTTCACCCTTTATATAGCCCAATTGAGCATATATGTTGATTTTTTTAAAACCCTGCTGGTGATCATTACTTATTCTAAGATGAAGATAATGTCACCTCAAAGTGGAAGAACTTAGAAAAATTGGGTCGACATAAAATTTTTTAATTAACTTTTCAAGTGCGTTAAATTTTCATTTGCAGTGCATCTGGCATAATCTTTGAAAAATCTTTTGTCTAAAAAAAGAAGAGAAAAAGGTAGGACTAAAAAAAGAATAGAAAAAACTAATCCCAAGTAACAAAAAGAGTAAAGTGCCAATCAAAAGCAAGGCCAATGCCTATTCAAGTTCTTATCCATTTGCAAATACCTCAAAATTTCGTATGTGCATTCAGTGGGTTTAGTAAAAAAATATATACATATCGTCTCCCTTGCAAATCCCCATGGGATTTCGTTATAAAAGAAAATATACATATGTTGCGGCCGTGCCGAATCGATTCCTAGCTGCTGAACTGCATTAACAAATATACGATGCAGCTTGGGAGACCAACTCATCTTCTTTTTCCAGTTGCTTGGAACAATATTGAAGACTTGATGATTGTTCTCTTGGTCGTGTAATTGCTTCCTCACCACGTGCTGCCATATGTTTTGAAGCATCTGAACCTTAATTGGTTTCGTTACGACGTCTTGGGCCCCGTGTAAGACAGCCTTCATTATGGCTTGTTGATTATCGCTTGCCGATATTACGACGACTGGCATGTTTAATTCAGAATTGATGAATTTCAAGAGAGTGAAAACATCCATGTCAATCCCTACCATGGCGGTGAGGATGATATCAAACTGGTCACTACTCCTCCTTAATACTTCTAAGGCCTCTGTCGCTTTTGCTTGAGCTAAAACTTTATACCGGCATTTTCTCAATACGGTAACAAGGATTGACAGAGAGACTGGATTACCGTCAATGGCCATAACCAGTAGACCCTCAGGGTAAGGAACTTCATCAGCTTCGACCAGGGTTAAAAATGGGCCCGTTTCCCTAATGCTCGACATATTTCTAGATCTAGGACTGCCGACTCGAGACCGCCTCAGGATGTCTTCTTGGACTTGAGGGATCACAGGATCGTCGATGGCTTCTCGTAACAGGCTTTGAAAGCCGATGCTTTGATGGTGAAGGTTTTGAATTCCTCTCCCACGAGAACTCCTTCCTCTCTATCTTTCTCATGCGAGTTCTTGCAGATAAACTCTCACTCTCACTATCAAATGAGGACAAGTTCTCTCTCTGGCAATAGCAACGACTTCCCTCTTCACGGGCAGCGCTATTAGATTTTTCGAGGGAGAAAATATGACATTCAGCTTTTGATCAAAGGAGAAACCCTTGTTTCTCGCTCAGTTTGTCTTCTTCTTTCTTTTCGTGATAGAAGGCCCTGTCAAGATCTCCACCGTCGATTTACTGGCGGGTCCTCCAATGAAGACAAGTCGTATCTCCTTTTCGCTAATGTTTGCCGTGTCTTCCACTCAGCTCATCTTTCCGTCTTCTTTTTCAAAGTGGCGGTGTCTCGTCAAACTTTCTACGGAGATTTCGGACTCGCTTGGCTCGAGGTCGCCATCTAATGGGAATTCGAGCCAACGAGGGTGGTGCCAATAGAGAATGGTAGATAAGAGAAATCTTGACTGGTTGATACCGTCACTATGAAATCAATATTTACTTCAAAGCAGATTACCATCTTCGCATTCCGCTTATCTGCCTCACCTCTCTCCCCATTTCTTTCGTATTCTGCTTTCAAAAATGGCCAATTCTCCTAACCATACCTTATCCGCCGAAGTCCTGGCTGGGTGGGAGAGACTCTACAATCTTCTTGGTAGAGGTTACGGTCATATAGCCAAAAACTCTACCGTTGAGGCTGAAATCCTATGTTTATTCAAGACCGTGGACGCTGCTTTGGTTAAGGGTACCCAACTAGGGAAGGAGTACCAGAACTTCTCGACCCTCTTCATCAATTTTATGGCTGCCTATAACCGCGCTTATGAGACGGTCCTTGTGACTGCCATCGTGAAAGCTCGTTACCAAAACCGGCACGAGCGTCTGGAAACAGTCACATTTGTGGCTGATAATCACAAGAAGGCCCTCAAGTTTGCCAACAATCAGCTTTCGTGGCTGGTTCGTGAGAGGGGAAAGTTGGTGGACCGTCTGACCTTGGTCCAAACTTACTCCGAACAGGAGCTGGGCAATATTGTGATGAGGTGCAAATGCGGTTGGCTGCAGGAGAGACTTGATGACATTACGGTAGACATTGCTTTCGAGAGGGCGGCAATTTCGGACCTGGAGTTTGCCGTCGAGCATTATGAGGCCAGTATGGCCCAGGCTAAGGAGAAGTGCGATCGCCTCTTCTTTAGGCTCGCAGAGTTTAATCCCGAGAGCGCCCGGTGCACCCAGAGCATCAACTGTTTGGAGAGTCAGTTGAGCTCCTTCGTAATGGTTATCAGGGCCCAGTTTGGCTTTACCTTTCCTCCCCAGTGAGCTATTGTAAAACATGTTGATGTATGGAATAAAAGGAATGTTTTGCATGTCTATATTTTTGTTTTCTTGTCATCTCTTCTCCTGGGGAATGATTTAGGGTGCTAAAGATATTGAGGCTTAATCTTCTTCATGATGCTCTTGCGGGTTGTGGTAGACGATGATATCAAGAACATTAGAGAGACATTCAGTGTGGCTTTCCACCAGCCGCCTAGAGACCCGCGTCCAATCATGTAAATTAATAAAGTTGCCACCACTCGATCAGTGTGCCAATAAATTCGGCCATTTGTTGCGTGCTCCACTTCAACCGTGTTTTGTTGCTTTCGACGTCCACTCGTATGTATCGGGCACCTGTAGTATCGGGAGAGTATTCGTGGGCCACGTTCATTAATAGAATCTCGGTCCTCTAAAACCCTCCGCGTGTTTCGGATCCGAGGAAATTTTAAGACCGGTCTCTAGTTGATTTAATCAGGTTAAGGTACTTATTTTATGGTTTCTGATTATATAATCCATATTGTCTTTCAAAAGACGCGAGATCCACTGCAATATATTAAATATGCCCCCGTGTTTAATCAGTATAAATCCACCGTCATATCAGAATACACTGCCCATACAAGTTTACGGATTGACATAACTCTGTCTGTCGAAGATGGACAGTGTTCGTTTGCCCCCCTGAATTAACGGTTGAAGCCTTGGTGTTTTTCGTCTTTTGGTATTTCTGAAGATGATTCTTGATATATTATTGAACTTAATTTTTACACCCGTCTGGGGTATCTAGGATCTCCCTGCAAAAGAAAAGGATATAATTAGTATGCGACACAAGAAATGTCGGTCCTTGACTCCCATATTAGTTCAATTTGATTTTTTCTATTTTATAGAGAAATCAGAAAAAAAAAATTTCCTTAGGAAGAAATGGGTTAATTTCTGATACATAATTTTTTTTTGCAGATTTATTACTCTCTTTTTTTATTATTTTTTTAAAGGAATGTGACAAAATCTCTTGACATTTCTAAAATTTTTGAAGGAATTTCCTTTTTATCAAAATAAATTTTCAAAGGTAAATTTTTCAGGAAAATTTTATTTTTATTGAAGCAGGAAAGACATGACAGAAATCCTTTATTGGTTAACAAAATTCCCCCGAGACATTAGTCTAATTTTATTTAGAGAAAATTTTCTTAGAAAAACATGAGCGAATTTCTCGAAAAGAATTTTTGTTGCAAGTTTTTATAATTTGAAAGAATGTGATAAAATCACTTGATGTTTAGACGCTTGTGTGTGCAGGTGTCATGATCCTCAGAGTATGCAAGACATGCACAACAATTGATATCAAAACAGCGCTTCTAAAAATGTGCGAAATTAAACAAATAAACCCAACACCGAGCCTGCAAAACAAAGGGGTTAGCCAAACACTCCGCCCCTTATAACTCCCATCCTGCAAAAACATATAACACCTATAGAATGAGTCCCAAACAAGATCGTTAGAAGCGAGATATCCATGAAATTTTCATTGGCCTAAGACCACTAAGACTTTTAAAATTTCGAAAAAATTCAAGTATTCCAATTGGTATCTTATTTCGAAAATTTAAAAATCCCGTCCCTAGCGGAGTCGCCAAGCTGTCGCGACCCTTTAAAAAAAATTTAAATTTTAAAGGGAGTTAACGGATTATTAGGCTAATTAGATTTGACTAACCTAACGCGGACCCTCCCAAGCCCTACCGAATCGCAACTTTAGTCTCAAATTAGCACAAATTGTATACACTTTTTCCATCTCCCTTTTCCCATATTTTATGCTAGGTAAAAAAAAGGGAACAACTCCGTATCAACGATAAATTCCATGGAGGTGCAAAGTGAGCCCAAACAAATTCCAAGTTGCCCATCAAATTTGCAGCCAATCCTTCAATGGATTTTAGTTCAAATTGTTGAAACAAATTTTTGTATTATATTTTAAAGAACTAAAACCCTAGAATGGAAAGGTAAAGCGCATCCACTAGAGGTCGTTTACTTACTGTAATTTAAATTCATGCACCATTAAACCCCAAAGGGAAGAGCCAAGCCAATGCTAGGCCGCCCATTGGAGGTTTTTACTTACCGCAATTTAAATTCCTGCACCATCAAACCCCAAAGGGAAGAGCTTGTCGCGACCCTCTAAAACAATTTTTAATTTTAAAGGGGGTTAACGGATTATTAGGTTAATTAGATTTGACTAACCTAACGCGGACCCTCCCAAGCCCTACCGAATCGCAACTTTGGTTTTTTCTTTAAATGATTTTGAAATTTGGAGTCGCCTCTAATCGTTCTTGGTAGGTCGATTAGAAACCTAAATAAATTAGCGGGAGAACTAATTTATTCCTGCGAACCAGAGATTATGAGCTCGGAGACTTGGTTACACTAGTTAATTAAAACTAATGCCCTTTCGGTACCTTAATTTCATGGATATCCTAATTCGGCAACTCAGGCTTGGTTTATTCCTAAGGCTCTAGTAGGATATTCTCTTTTGTGTTTTCACTTTTTAAATAGGATGCATGGATGGTATATATTTTTATTTGTTATATTTTTTTAAGTGTTAAAGATTCCCTGAAGCCGAAAGAAGGAGTGTGTAAACGACTTCTATGCAGTATTACGACCTACTCATCTTTCGAGTCTGATGATTCAAAAATTAAATTATAGGAAGTACATGACAGTGAATAAACACCTCCAATGGGAGGCCCAGCATTGGCTTGGCTCTTCCCTTTGGGATTTAAGGTACAGGTATTTAAGTTGCAAGTATTTAAACTACTGTAAGTAAAAACCTCCAATGGGAGGCTAAGCATTGGCTTGGCTCTTCCCTTTGGGATTTAAGGTACAGGTATTTAAGTTGCAGGTATTTAACTACCGTAAGTAAAAACCTCCAATGGGAGGCTAATCATTGGCTTGGCTCTTCCCTTTGGGATTTAAGGTACGGGTATTTAAGTTACAGGTATTTAACTACCGTAAGTAAAAACCTTCAATGGGAGGCTAAGCATTGGCTTGGCTCTTCCCTTTGGGATTTAAGGTACAGGTACTTAAGTTGCAGGTATTTAACTACTGTAAGTAAAAACCTCCAATGGGAGGCTAAGCATTGGCTTGGCTCTTCCCTTTGGGATTTATGGTGTAGGTATTTAAATTGCGGATGGACTTTATCCTCTCCATTTTAGGGTATGAATTCTTTAAAATGAAATACACGAATTGATTCAACAATTTGAAATTTGTGCGCGCTTGAGGACTCCTCCAAGCCGATTTCGTGCTTCCATAGGGTTGACCATTGATATAGAGCTGCGGCTTCCTGACATAAAATAGAGTGAAGTGTCAGTATACAAAATATGTGCTAATCTGCACCTAAAACCAGAAGAGTGGAAAGAGTACTTATCTCCCGTTTTTTTGGGAGGGATTTCTATAATTGATTTTCACTCTCTATGTTCCCAATATAGAGAGTTTCTTTTGAATTAAGAGGGACTTTTAGTCACAGATCAGTTGAGAAATCGGTGGACAGCTTAGGAGCTTGTCTGGGCCGATTTTTGCATCTCTACGAGATTTTTGCTGTTGACATAGAGATGTCCTTCTCCTGACATAAAATATGGGAAAAAATGGGAGATGGAGAATGTGTATACAATTTGTGCTAATTTGCGAGTAAAACCATAAATAAATGAATAAATAAAAACACTTAGCTCGAATTCGCTTGCTCGTTGACGAGGATGAACTCTTGATTTATATTGATCGATGAAGGAATTTGTGATGATAACCCCTAGCTTTAAACTCCCATCATTTTCTTTCTCTCAAATTTTTCTTCAATCTTCCAAAACTTTCTCAAACATCCAAAATTTTCTCTCCAAAAAAATTCCCTCTCAAGCTCATTTCTTCATCCTTTTATAATCTACTCATCTATCTCCCATTCTAATTTTTCCACTAACTCTATTTCCCATTCTAATTTCTCTACTAACTCTTCTTCATTTTCATCTTCCATTCTCCATCTCTATCTGACATTCTAATCTCTCCACTAACTCTTCTTCATCTTCATCTTCCCTTCTCCATATTTATCTCCCATTCTAATTTCTCAACTAACTCTTCTTCATCTCCATCTTCCCTTCTCTATCTCTATCTCACATTTTAATCTCTCCAATAACTCTTCTTAATCTTCATCTTCCCTTCTCCATATTTATCTCACATTCTAAATTCTCCACTAACTCTTCTTCATCTCCATCTTCCCTTCTATTCTTTAATTATTTTCTCCAATCATTCTTCTCCATCTCCTCTTCTCCATCTTCCCTTCTCTATTCTAATTTTTCCACTAACTCTTCTTTTTGTTATTTGCAAAATAATCCATCAAGAGTTCGGTATTTGCACTCTAGTCCTTGAATTTTAAGTATATACAGTTTAGTCCCTGAAAAAATATTTCTTTAAGTCCAAATCTCCTCACAATTTTTGACATATCTTCCCTATACTTAGTCAAAATTCACCACACGTCAAATTTAAGCTCATTTCTTGCCACTGAAAATAATGCAGAATTTAATTAAAGCCCTTTTACACAATTGAGTCATTCTGGGTATAATTTGGGCCAATATAAAAAATTTGATATATTAGAGAACAATGTCACAACTCCTAAAAGTGAAAAAATGAAAATAAATTGACTCAAATTGAATTTTTTAGGCCCGGTTCGAGATTATGCTCGTGAAGGAATACACAATCCCGAATTGGATTTTTTAAATTTGTGATTGCCAACATGAAAAGGGATTTAAAATAAAAATATTGACTATTTTTATATATTTTTGTGGCCTCAAATGCTATTATTTATTAAATATTCTCATAATTTCTAAAATATATAAACAATATATATAAATACAAAAAATTATATTTTTATTCGGAAATAGTTGCCTAAGCTTGGCCAAGGCTCCAAACTTGAATTTTCAATTTTCTCAATTTTCTTAATTTTTTGTTTTATGAATTTTCGAAAATAAAAATACCGAAAAATATCGAAAATATAAAAAATTATTTTTTGGTCAAAATTGGTTCTCTAGGCTTGGCTAAGCTTCCCAAAGTTGATTTTTCAATTTTATGAATTTTTATGGATTTTCTATTAATTTTTGAAAATAAATAAATAAATAATACGTAAAAATACTGAAAATATGAAAAATCATTTTTTTGGTCAAAATTGGTTCCCTAGGCTTGGCTAAGGTCCCCAAAGTTGATTTTTCAATTTTATGAATTTTTATGAATTTTTTATTACTTTAGCAATAGAAAAAATGATTAAAAATCATGTATCAACAGAGTTAAGCCAATGCTATGCCACCCATTGAAGGTTTTTACTTACCGTTATTTAAATTCCCCCAATTTAATTCCTGCACCATTAAACCCCAAAGGGGAGAGCCAAGCCAAGGTTGGGCCATCCATTGGAGGTTTTTATTTACAGTCACTGACTTCCTGCCATTTAATTTTTGAATCATCATACTCCAAAGTGAGTAGACTGTAACACTGCACAGAAGTCGTTAACACACTCCCTCTTTCGGCTTCAGAGAATTTTTAACACTTTGAAAATACAAAAATACCACCCATACATCCTAGCTAAAAAGTGAAAATACAAAAAGAGAACACCCCACTAGAGTCTTAGAAATAAACCAAGCTTGAGTTGCCAAATTAGGATATCTATGAAATTAAGGTACCGAAAAGGCATTAGTTTTAATTAACTAGTATAACTAAGTCCCCGAACTCATAATCTCTGGTTCGTAGAAGTAATTTAGTCCTCCCGCTAATTTACTTAGGTATCTAATCAACCTACAAAAAATGATTAGTGGCGACTCCAAATATTAAAACCATTTGAACAAAAACCAAAGTTGCGATTCGGTAGGACTTGGGAGGGTCCGTATTAGATTAATTCATCTAATAAACCTAATAATCCGTTAATCCGATCGAAAAAGATTCTTAGGGTCGTGACATACGTAAAAAGTGACATTTAGGTAATTCTTGGTGACTCCTTCTTATTTGATGATCCACCTTTAAGTCCTAAATCATAAGCACCACTTAGACGAGTCCTTTTTATATGATATATTGTCTCTAGAATCTTTTTATTAGGAATTCTATTATGAGTTAACCTACCATATGTGTCAAAACTTAGGTGAGTCCTTTTTATATGATATATCATCTCTAAAATCATTTTATTAGGAATTATATCATGGACTAACCTACCATACAGGTCAAAGTAGCAAGTTCTTTTAATAGGATATATCATCTTTAGAATTTTTTCATTAGTAATTCTATTATGGGTTAGAGCTTAACCTCCCTAAGATATTCTTAGAATGAATCCTTAGGTATCTTTTCAAATAGAATTCATATCAAGAAATAGCCACACAACATGCCAGTAACTGTTAGGTAACTCTCTCCTTCTCTCTATCTCTCTTATATCATAAGAATCTCATGCAACTTGGTCTGGACCTAATCTTATATAGAGAGGCATTGGAGATCAGATATCATAACTCTTTGGTTTTCCCCAGTAAAGTCGATTAAGGCCCATGTGTCATTTTATCTATGAAAGGAACCTCTACTAAACTCCTTCTCAAAGAGGGACAATTATTGATACTTGGATTTTAATAATCTTTTTCCTTAAAAAATTAATAAAAAATTCATAAAAACTCACAAAATTATAAAATCAACTTTGAAATTCTTGGTCAAGCCTAAGAAACTAATTTTGAATAAAAATATTTTTTATTTTTTCATATTTTTAATTTTTTTTGTATATTAGGAAATTACCCAAAAATCATTAAAAAGAAATAGATTTTGTGGCCAAAAAATATAAAAAAATATCTAATATTTTTATTTTAAATCCCATTATATTTTAGCCATTTAAAATTGAAAATATGTCGCGACTCTCTAAAAAATTTTAAATTTTAAAAGGTTTAACGGATTATTAGGTTAATTAGATTTGACTAACCTAACGCGGACCCTCCCAAGCCCTACCGAATCGCAACTTTGGTTTTTTCATTAAATGATTTTGAAATTTGGAGTCGCCACTAATCGTTCTTGGTAGGTCGATTAGAAACCTAAATAAATTAGCGGGAGAACTAATTTATTCCTGCAAACCAGAGATTATGAGCTCGGGGACATGGTTACACTAGTTAATTAAAACTAATGCCCTTTCGGTACCTTAATTTCATGGATATCCTAATTCGGTAACTCAGGCTTGGTTTATTCCTAAGGCTCTAATAGGGTATTCTCTTTTGTGTTTTAACTTTTTAAATAGGATGCATGGATGGTATATATTTTTATTTGTTATATTTTTTAAGTGTTAAAGATTCCCTGAAGCAGAAAAAGGGAGTGTGTTAACGACTTCTGTGCAGTATTACGACCTACTCATCTTTTAGGTCTGATTATTCAAAAATCAAATTATAGGAAGTACATGACAATGAATAAACACCTCCAATGGGAGGCCTAGCATTGGCATGGCTATTCCCTTTGGGATTTAAGGTACATGTATTTAAGTTGCAAGTATTTAAACTACCGTAAGTAAAAACCTCCAATGGGAGGCTAACCATTAGCTTGGCTCTTCCCTATGGGATTTAAGGTATAGGTACTTAAGTTGCAAGTATTTAAACTACCGTAAGTAAAAACCTCCAATGGGAGGCTAACCATTGACTTGGCTCTTCCCTTTGGGATATAAGGTACAGGTATTTAAGTTGCAGGTATTTATCTACTGTAAGTAAAAACCTCCAATGGGAGGCTAAGCATTGGCTTGGCTCTTCCCTTTAGGATTTAAGGTACATGTATTTAAGTTGCAGGTATTTAACTACTGTAAGTAAAAACCTCCAATGGGAGGCTAAGCATTGGCTTGGCTCTTCCCTTTGGGATTTAAGGTACAGGTATTTAAGTTGCAGGTATTTAACTACTGTAAGTAAAAACCTCCAATGGGAGGCTAAGCATTGGCTTGGCTCTTCCCTTTGGGATTTAAGGTACAGGTATTTAAGTTGCAGGTATTTAACTACTGTAAGTAAAAAATCCAATGGGAGGCTAAGCATTGGCTTGGCTCTTCCCTTTGGGATTTAAGGTACAGGTATTTAAGTTGCAGGTATTTAACTACAAGTAAAAACCTCCAATGGGAGGCTAAGCATTGGCTTGGCTTTTCCCTTTGGGATTTATGGTGCGTATATTTAAATTGCGGATGGACTTTGTCCTCTCCATTCTAGGGTATAAATTCTTTAAAATGAAATACAACGAATTGATTCAACAATTTGAAATTTGTGCGCGCTTGAGGACTCCTCCAAGCCGATTTCGTGCTTCCATAGGGTTGACCATTGATATAGAGCTACGGCTTCCTGACATAAAATAGAATGAAGTGTCAGTATACAAAATATGTGCTAATCTGCACCTAAAACCAGAAGAGTGGAAAAAGTACTTATCTCCCGTTTTTTTTTAGGGATTTCTATAATTGATTTTCGCTCTCTATGTTCCCAATGTAGAGAGTTTCTTTTGAATTAAGAAGGACTTTTAGTCACAGATCAGTTGACAAATCGGTGGACAGCTTAGGAGCTTGTCTGGGCCGATTTTTGCATCTCTACGAGATTTTTACTGTTGACATAGAGATATCCTTCTTCCGACATAAAATATGGGAAAAAATGGGTGATGGAGAAAGTGTATACAATTTGTGCTAATTTGCGAGTAAAACCATAAGTAAATGAATAAATAAAAACACTTAGCTCGAATTTGCTTGCTCGTTGACGAGGATGAACTCTTGATTTATATTGATCGATGAAGGAATTTGTGATGATAACCCCTAGCTTTAAACTCCCATCCTCTTCAAAATTCTCTGTCTCTTGGTATTTTCTTTCTCTTAAATTTTTCTTCAATCTCCCAAAACTCTCTCAAACATCCAAAATTTTCTCTCCAAATTTTTTTTTCTCGAGTTCACTTCTTCCTCCTTTTATAATCTACTCATCTATCTCCCATTCTAATTTTTCCACTAACTCTATCTCCCATTCTAATTTCTCCACTAACTCTTCTTCATTTTCATATTCCATTCTCCATCTCTATCTCACATTCTAATCTCTCCACTAACTATTCTTCATCTTCATCTTCCCTTCTCCATATTTATCTCCCATTCTAATTTCTCCACTAACTCTTCTTCATTTCCATCTTCCCTTCTCTATTCTTATCTTCCATCCTTATTTCTCTACTAACTCTTCTTCATCTCCATCTTCCATTCTCTATTCTTATCTTATTTTCTCCATGTATTCTTCTCCAACTTCTCTTCTTCATCTCCTCTTCTCTATCTTCCCTTCTCTATTCTAATTTATCCACTAACTCTTCTTTTTGTTATTTGTAAAATAATCCTTCAAGAGTTAGGTATTTGCACTCTAATCCTTGAATTTTAAGTATTTACAATTCAGTCCATGAAAAAATATATTTCTTTAAGTCCAAATCTCCTCACAATTTTTGAGACACCAAAATTTACCACATGTCAAATTTAAGCTCATTTCTTGCCGCTGAAAATAATGCAGAATTTAATTAAAGCCCTTTTGCAAAATTGAGTCATTCTGGGTATAATTGAGCCAAGATGAAAATTTAAAATATTAGAAGACAATGTCACAACTCATAAAAAGTGAAAATTAAAAATAAGTTGACTCAAATTAAATTTTTTTAGGCCCGATTCGAGATTATACTCGTGAAGGAACACGTGACTCGAATTGAATTTTTCTGAATTTGCGATGGCCAATATGAAAATAGATTTAAAATAAAAATATTAACTATCTTTGTGTATTTTTTTGGCCTAAAATGTTATTTTTCCAAAATTTTCAAGTATTTTTGTATTTTAAAAAAAAACAAAAATATATATAAAATATGAAAATTTATTTTTTGTTCAAAAATGGTTGCCTAGGCTTGGCCAAGGCTTCCAAAGTTGATTTTGTAATTTTCTCATTTTTTCTTTATTTTTCATGAATTTTCGAAAATAAAAATACTAAAAAATACTGAAAATATGAAAAAAAAAAAATCATTTTTTGGTCAAAATTAGTTCTCTAGGCTTGTCCAAGGTCCACAAAGTTAATTTTTCAATTTTATGAATTTTTATGGATTTTTCAAAAAAATAAAAATGCCGAAAAATACTGAAAATTTTTAAAAGAGAAAAGATGATTAAAAATCAGGTGTCAACAGTTGCCCCTCTTTGAAAGGAAGCTCGGCAGAGGTTCATTTCAAAGACGAGATGACACCTGAATCCTAATCGACTCAATACAATGAAATAAAAAGAGTCGTGACATGAATGTTCCACTGAAAATGAAATGAGAACCTAAGGATTCGTTATAAGAAAACCTTAAGGTGGTTGAATTTGAACCCGTATGGTAGGTCAACCTATGATAGATTCCTAATGAAAGGATTCTACTGAATAAATTTTGACCCGAATGGTAGGTCACATCATGGTAGATTCCTAACGAAAGGATTCTACTGATTAAAATTTGATTGAAATTTGACCTGTATGGTAGCTCAACCCGTTATAGATTCCTAATAAAAGGATTCTACTTATCAAATTTTGACCCGATTGGTAGGTCACCCCATAGTAGATTTCTAATGAAAGGATTCTACTGATTAAAATTTTGACCCGTATGGTAGGTCACCTCATAGTAGATTCCTAATGAGAGGATTCTACTGATTAAAATTTGATTGAAATTTGACCCGTATGGTAGGTCAACCCATGAAACTGCCTGTAGGAAGGACTTTGTACCTGTAGAAAGGACTTGGTGCCTGTAAAAAGGACTTTGGTGCTTGTAAAAAGGACTTGGTGCCTGTAAAAAGGACTTTGGTGCTTGTAAAAAGGACTTGGTGCCTGTAAGAAGAACTTTGTGCCTGTAGAAAGGACTTGGTGCCTGTAAAAAGGACTTCGGTGCTTGTAAAAAGGACTTCGGTGCCTGTAGAAAGGACTTGATGCGTGTAAAAAGGACTTTGTGCCTGTAAAAAGGACTTGGTACCTGTAAAAAGTACTTTGTGCCTGTAAAAAGGACTTGTGCCTGTAAAAAGGACTTTGTGCCCTTAAGAATGACTTGATTTGCCTGTAAGAAGGACTTTTTGCCTATAAGAAGGACCTGGTTTGCCTGTAAGAAGGACTTGGTTTGCTTGTAAGAAGGACTTGGTTTGCCTATAAGAAGGACTTGATTTGCCTGTAAGAAGGGCTTGATTTGCCTGTAAGAAGGACTTTATGCCTGTAAGAAGGACTTGATTTGCCTATAAGAAGGACTTGTTTTGCCTGTAAAAAGGACTTCATTTGCCTGTAAGAAGGATTTGATTTGCCTGTAAGAAGGACTTACTTTGCCTGTAAGAAGGACTTTGTGCCTGTAAGAAGGACTTGCTTTGCCTGTAAGAAGGACTTTGTTTGCCTAAGAAGAGCTTGATTTGCCTGTAATAATGACTTTGTGCCTGTAAGAAGGACTTAATTTGCCTGTAAGAAAGACTTTGTGCCTGTAAGAAGGACTTTGTGCCTGTAAGAAGGACTTGCTTTGCCTGTAGGAAGGACTTTGTTTGCCTGTAAGCAGGACTTGATTTGCTTGTAAGAAGGATTTTATGCCTGTAAGAAGGACTTGGTTTGCCTCAAAGGGTGCCATTCTGAAATCTGGGGAGACCAGAAATCCTGCAGAAGCTCAAACCTAAATTATATTCTCCTGTAGCTTTAGGAATAAACCAAAGAAGCAGAGATCAAAAGGTCTCGAACATTTCTGTCTTTGAGACAAATCATGCTTTATTGAAGAAGGTGGATACATGTATGTATCGCAATGGATTCAAGTTCCTCAATAATCGCCGAATGAATTTCAAGACTTTAGAAGGTAATCCGAACATTGGGAATGTGTTGCCTGTCAGGCAGTGTCAGAGGTAACATGTGCAAGCATTTTCATCAATGAGTTGATCGGTTCATGCAAAACTATTCAACCAAGTCGGCAATGATTAACCTCCAATGGGAGGCTAAGCATTAGCTTGGCTCTTCCCTTTGGGATTTATGGTGTAGGTATTTAAATTGCGGATGGACTTTATCCTCTCCATTCTAGGGTATGAATTCTTTAAAATGAAATACAACGAATTGATTCAACAATTTGAAATTTGTGCACGCTTGAGGACTCCTCCAAGCCGATTTTGTGCTTCCATAGGGTTGACCATTAATATAGAGCTGCGGCTTCCTGACATAAAATAGAGTGAAGTGTCAGTATACAAAATATGTGCTAATCTGCACCTAAAACCAGAAGAGTGGAAAGAGTACTTATCTCCCTTTTTTTGGGAGGGATTTCTATAATTAATTTTCGCTCTCTATGTTCCCAATATAGAGAGTTTCTTTTGAATTAAGAGGGACTTTTAGTCACAGATCAGTTGAGAAATCGGTGGACAGCTTAGGAGCTTGTCTGGGCCGATTTTTGCATCTCTACGAGATTTTTGCTATTGACATAGTGATATCCTTCTCCTGACATAAAATATGGAAAAAAATGGGTGATGGAGAAAGTGTATACAATTTGTGCTAATTTGCGAGTAAAACCATAAATAAATGAATAAATAAAAACACTTAGCTCGAATTTGCTTGCTTGTTGACGAGAATGAACTCTTGATTTATATTAATCGATGAAGGAATTTGTGATGATAACCCCTAGCTTTAAACTCCCATCCTCTTCAAAATTCTCTCTCTTTTGGTATTTTCTTTCTCTCAAATTTTTCTTCAATCTCCCAAAACTCTCTCAAACATCCAAAATTTTCTCTCCAAATTTTTTTTTTCTCGAGTTCACTTCTTCCTCCTTTTATAATCTACTCATCTATCTCCCATTCTAATTTTTCCACTAACTCTATCTCCCATTCTAATTTCTCCACTAACTCTTCTTCATTTTCATATTCCATTCTCCATCTCTGTCTCACATTCTAATCTCTCCACTAACTCTTCTTCATCTTCATCTTCCCTTCTCCATATTTATCTCCCATTCTAATTTCTCCACTAACTCTTCTTCATCTCCATCTTCCCTTCTCTATTCTAATCTTTCATTCTAATTTCTCTACTAACTCTTCTTCATCTCCATCTTCCCTTCTATATTCTTATCTTATTTTCTCCATCTATTCTTCTCCAACTTCTCTTCTTCATCTCCTCTTCTCTATCTTCCCTTCTCTATTCTAATTTATCCACTAACTCTTCTTTTTGTTATTTGTAAAATAATCCTTCAAGAGTTAGGTATTTGCACTCTAGTCCTTGAATTTTAAGTATTTACAATTCAGTCCATGAAAAAATATATTTCTTTAAGTCCAAATCTCCTCACAATTTTTGAGACACCAAAATTTACCACATGTCAAATTTAAGCTCATTTCTTGCCGCTGAAAATAATGCAGAATTTAATTAAAGCCCTTTTGCAAAATTGAGTCATTCTGGGTATAATTGAGCCAAGATGAAAATTTAAAATATTAGAAGACAATGTCACAACTCATAAAAAGTGAAAATTAAAAATAAGTTGACTTAAATTAAATTTTTTTAGGCCCGATTTGAGATTATACTCGTGAAGGAACACATGACTCGAATTGGATTTTTCTGAATTTGCGATTGCCAATATGAAAATAGATTTAAAATAAAAATATTAACTATCTTTGTGTATTTTTTTGGCCTAAAATGTTATTTTTCCAAAATTTTCAAGTATTTTTGTATTTTTTTAAAAAACAAATTAAATATATATAATATGAAAATTTATTTTTTGTTCAAAAATGGTTGCCTAGGCTTGGCCAAGGCTTCCAAAGTTGATTTTGCAATTTTCTCATTTTTTCTTTATTTTTCATGAATTTTCGAAAATAAAAATACTAAAAAATACTGAAAATATGAAAAATTATTTTTTGGTCAAAATTAGTTCTCTAGGCTTGGCCAAGGTCCCCAAAGTTAATTTTTCAATTTTATGAATTTTTATGGATTTTTTTAAAAAAAAATGCAGAAAAATACTGAAAATTTTTAAAAGAGAAAAGGTGATTAAAAATCAGGTGTCAACAAAATATAATTTGATATTATGTATTTCTTCACAAACATAATTCCAAATAGGGCTTAAAAATACAATTTGGGTCATTTTATTTTCATTTTTCACTTTTTATGAGTTGTGACATTTCCTTGTAAATATCTCAATTTATATCTCAGACCAATTGTATACTTGATTGTTCAATTTTGGCAAGAGGGGCATAAATGAAGTTTTATTTTTCAATTTAGTCTCCAAATCACCAAAAAATGAAATTAAATTTTTTCAAAGGATGCCCATACAAATCCAAGACCTCTACCCTATAGTTTTCAATTCATTGGTGGGGTTGATTTTCCTAATTTGGTCATTTGTGTCCCCAATTGCTCAAAATTCATATTTGGGTAAAACCCAAAATTTGGGTTTCTTGTGCAATTCGAAGAGCATTTTTCACAAAAATCACATTTTTAGGGGTAACCCATGATGAGAAAGCCAATTTTTGCTTCAATTTCGAGAAACTTGGCCATTTTGTAGGTCGATTTGGGCATTTTTTCATGCGGTCGAGTCTATCAGGTCGGGCGAGTTCAATCTGACAACTCGACATTGTTTTTTTGGGGGTAAAAGTAAGTAGTATAAATGACATTGTTCATCACCATCTCTGCCCAAAATCCATAGAGAACACGTAGACAACCCAAGAGTTTTGGATAAAAATTTGAGAGCTCGTCAGAGAACCAATCGGAGCAGCTGGACCTACGTAACCACTGGAGTACCAAATGGCATGTGGCCAGGCGCAAGAGAATTGTGCAGCTAGCAGGAGGGGAGCTCACTTGAGGATATCACTCATGGCGTCATTTCTTTGGTAACAGAGAGAATCAAAATCGGTTACGAGGGAATATTGCGGGAATATAGGGGTTCTAGAAGAAAGAAGGAAAGAGAACGAGAGTGAGAGAAGGAGGGGAGTGCTTAAAACAAATCGCCATTGAAGCTCTCGGCCCTGAGCTTCCAATAGCTCGTGAGAGCAATCCACAGTGAATCAAGGCACACCGGTTGCTGCTCAGAGTTCCCTGAGCTACAAGGAACATCACCAGCCTACTCAATCGGCTTGGTCATCTCCCAGAAGGTATATGCCATGGAAGCTCAGTCGAGCAAGCTTCGATGGCAACTTCATCATTCCTACTTATTTTGTCACATTTTTTTTCCAAACTCTCCCTTAGACATACCTAAACTCATTTGCACTTCCCTTTTGCATTGGCTCAAATTGAAAACCATCGAGTCAACCTTCTCCTTCCTCGACGCATCGAACTTGCAACTTGTCCTCACTAGTTCCATAGATGTCCCCGGGCCAATTCAGCACTCAAGTAAGCCCCCTCAACCCCTTAAAAGCTGGCCAAGTTCCTTTTGTAGCTTGGCTTGTATGTATGTAAGTGTTGGGAGCTGCTATGGCCGAGAGCTTTCAAGTTTTGTGCATGGAGATTCGATCATTAGATTTGCTTAGGTTTAGGATATATTGATCTAGGCTTCACGGTGGCTCCAACGTCACCAGAATGAGGCTAATCGATGGAGAATCCATCGTTGATCGGCCTCAAGAAGACGATGACTGTCCATCAATCATCTTCTTCCTTGAGGCCATTGGCTAGTGAATGATCGTTAATCGATCAACAGTTGACGTAGTGCCACATAGAATGCCATGTGGCGCTCACGTCTACAAATGATTATAGGCTCTTTTAGAAATAAAAATAAAAAATAAAAAATTTCAAATTTGACGGTGGTCATTGTGCTATGTGTCAACATCTGTAATTTTTAGAAAATAAAAATGATTTTTCAAAATTTCAAAAAAAAATTGTGATCATGTGGCCTAGAATTTGCCATGCATCACCATCCTAATCACCCATTTCAATTTTCGAAAATTGAAAATTGTTTTTAGAAAATTCAAATTTGATTATCGAATATTAAAAAATTCACCAGATTGGATGGCTGTGGACTAGTAAACTCACCCATTGTAGTCATAGATCCGAGTGTCTGCTCGGAAGGATGTAGGTTAGCCTTGTGGCCTAATCTAGAGAGTAGGATTGATCAATAGATTAAAATTCAGAAAATTCAAAAAAAATAATAGAAAATTCATTGTGGCCTTGTTTTGGTTTAGGTTGGTTCGGGACCTGTATAGTCTGGGATGGGTACTCATAAGACATGGGTCGGGTGGACTTCTTCCAGCCAAAAAAATATCAAAAAAATATTTAAAAAAATATAAAAATTAGAAAATGATTTTAAAAAAACAACAAAATGGAAAATTCCTAAAAAAATTCTAAAAAATTGGAAATATTCTTTAAAAAATCCAAAATTTTCCAAAAGCCACAAAAATTAGGAAATTGGTCATTTTAATTGAAAAATCCTTTTTGTTTACTTTTTTTTTCCTTTTAATCATTCTAAAATGACTACGTCTCGAAATTTTTAAAAAAAATCCAAAAAATCATGAAAAAATGAGAAACAGTCCACTTTGATTGGCCAAATCCATTTTTTGCGATTTTGGCCAAATTGTTCCAATAAAATCTAGAAAAATTTCAGAAAATCTAGAAAATTGAAAAATTGGCATATTTTACTGGCCAACCCTATTTTCAATGATTTAGATTCCTAATCCTTTCAAAATTGATAATTTTGTTTCCCTTGGTATTGTCTCCTAAAATGACGATTTTATCCGTGACGGGTAAATCACCTCTAAATCATCCCAAACTCTTCCAAATCTTAATACACCCATTTTCTAAGCTGATAGGGATTTACTATAGAGCCATGTATTGATCTGATGTGTTTTATCTACATATTTTGGATCCTTGATTGTGCTCTTTCATTGATTGCGAGTTATAGGTTAGATATTCCAATCTGTATGAACTCCTAGATTTTACAACTTTATCATTTTAATTCATCTACATGAAATATTAGTTAAAAAAATCATTCAATTTAGGTATTGAAAGAGCATCAATAGTAATATTGGTATAACTAAGTCCCTGATTCCAAATCTCAAATTCCATTATGTTGACACCTGATTTTTAATCATCTTTTCTCTTTTAAAATTAATAGAAAATCCATAAAAATTCATAAAATTAAAAAAAAACTCAACTTTGGGGACCTTAATCAAGCCTAGGGAACCAATTTTGACCAAAAAAATAATTTTTTTATATTTTCAGTATTTTCTGTATTTTTATTTTCAAAAATTCATAAAAAAATCAAAAATCAAAAAAATCAAAAATCAAGAAAAAAATAAGAAAATTGCAAAATCAACTTTGGAAGCCCTAATTAAGCTTAGACTACCATTTTTGAACAAAAAATAAAATTTCACATTTTTGCTATTTTTTATTATTTTCATAAATTAGGAAAATTTTTAGTAAATAATGGCATTTGAGGCCACAAAAATAAGAAAAAATAGTCAGTATTTTTCTTTTAATCTTCTCTTCATTTTGGCCAAAGAAAATCTCCAAAAATTAATCTGGAATTGGGAATTACTTTGTTAATCTTGTCTTCAGATTAATTAAAGAAAAAAAATTTAATTTATTTTAGCTCTCTAATTTTCGATTTTTGTGTTTTTAGAGTCGTGACATTGTCTTCTAATAGCCCAAATTTTTCAATGGCTTGATGGTGTGTTTTTGCGTTCGGTTTTCTGAATTTCATTTATCATTTGTGCCCTTTCTAGAAATGCTAGTATCAGGATTAAACTTGATCAAGTCACGGTCAAGGGTTCTCTCCCAAGCGTGGGTCTATGGTTACAATGAGTGTCGGCAAGTGAAGAAATGAAAGATGATCTTCCATCTCATTCTCATGTGATAGACACTAATCATGGGAGGGGAGCACCCACCGAGCGAAGGAAGCCATTCATCATTGAATATGGGGCATATTGGAGAGGCCATCGGCGGGAGTTTTCAAATGGATGATAAAAAAATTGGTGTTGCCCTTTCTTTCTGGGGAATCACGCACAAAGAAATGGAGGCTGGTTCTTGAAAAAATAATAATGATAAAACAATCAATCATAAAGTTTGATGGTGATCACGATTCACATTCCAATAGTTAATGCACCTAGGGGTTCCACTCGTCAAAGCAATGCATTTGTGAGTGACAAGCTATCCCATGTACAGGACGAGGAAAATGGCCAAATCAAGAATGTGGTTCATTTGCAAGTTCAAACCGAAAGAGCTTAGGGAAGACGCTCGTCTCTAGGAGGCAATTCAGTTCCTCGGGCCTGATTAATATCATCTTCCTCACGCTTGAGACCTCTCCGAACAAAACCTGATTCACCATCAGTTCTCGCATCAAGAAAATCACCCTCCAAAGAAAGAGACCCATAGATCCGGAAACACAGGACAAATATCAAGAAGCTGTAATACCAGAAGAAATGAAAACCGTACGACGTGCAAGCGAAGCACATGCATGGCGGAAGCAGATGATATACACGTACTTGGCCGTCGTCCTCGAGGCCGAAAGAGCATCGAAAAGTCATGGCACCAGCACTTGATTCTAGAAAATGAGCAGGAAAGAAAGAAAAGAGAAAAGAATGCAAGGGCAAGTCGGCCGAAAGAAAAGTGGATCCAAGACTCAAAGAAAAAGGGAACTGAGACAAAAGGGAATGAGTAGCAGAGGACCCCAGTGCAGCATGATGAGAGGGGCAGGAGGAATTGCGCCCCACGGACATTGACTTCTATCCTATTTGGTGGGCATATCTTTTGGCTGGTACGAAGGATGTGTTGGAATTTTATTTTAACTTTTATTATTTTATTTTATTTTATAAAATTCCTATTGGGCTATAATCAATTATTTTGTATTCGAGACAATGCATGATAGCCCGTTTTTGTTTGGGTGATCGTTTATTGGGCTTTTGCGCATCTCAGTTTTATTACTGAGATGTGGGTTGGACGGCGTAAGGTGTAGGCCCGTGTGTTGACGTAAGCCTGTGATGGAAGGGCTCGTCAATATTATATTATTAGCGCTAGGTCCCCTCTCCCACTTGCGAAAAACATAACGACAGTTCCATCGGCAATCGTGTGAGGAGGGAGAGGAAGACCTAGGGCACGGTTTTCTCTTCTCTCGCAGATCTTCGCTCCACGTGACATTGTATTGAAGATCTCGGCTTCCGCATATAAATTCGAGATCATGGCGCAAGCAGGTACGCGTTTATTTATCGTTGTTTTCTTGACCTAAATCGATTACGTTGATCCTGGATTGCGATTAATTATCTTACATGTGGTATCAGAGCCAACGTAATTCGATTTAGGATCAATTTATGTTTGGTTGTGATCTACGTTCTTGAAATTTGTTGGTGATTGGATTTGTGGGATGCGATTCTTTTGTGGTTTGGGAATGATGTCGGATCTCTGATTGGTTGTGTCGGTGTTTCTGGTTTTTGACGACGTTGCTTTGGAGATTCAAAGCGTGACGATGCTCCATGAGTTTGCTGGCGATGTGTAGTTTTTCGTTTTTGTACCCAGTTCAATCGAGACCACTTCCCCTCGTGACAGCTTGCGCTTGCTTTGCGTGCGATGATTATAAGAAGAATCTCTTAACTTTTCTGTGTTTTGATTGCTAAAGTGTATTTTGTAATATTTAAATCTATATGTCTTTCATTATAATTGTTTTTTTTTTGTGCTTTCTGACGCAAGCAGATTTCTGACTTCGTGAGAAGTTTTGTTGCTTTGCCTTTTTTTTAATTAAGGCCCTAATTTTTAATTATTTGCTGTTGGTCTGCACCTGTATAAGTTGAAATAATAGATAAAGGGCATTGTTCGCAAACTATATGTGCAGACTGTGGAGTATACTTAGCGAACTATACGTGCCTTTTTCATGGCAACACTGGAATCTCTAGTTGAACATGCTGCTTAACAATGTGGACAATTATAAGTTGAGATGAACGATTATTATTTTCAAGTTTAACCTTCCCATTTTTCCTTGGGCTGCCACACCAAAACTCTCACGCGCACATGGGAATGGGAATGTACCTTTTCTTTTGTTTTTAATCATGTTAGCAAATTATTAATTGTTTAAATACCGTTGTCCGTTATTTTAGTGACTGTTGCAACAAAGTTATTTTGATCAATGAGAGTAAGCATGTGGGGTCACTTCATATTTGTGCTGTGAGTGTTTGGCTGCCAAAGTAGCCCATTTGCAGTGACAGATGGGGTACCTCGCGGGCATGTGCATTCAGGGTGAGTCGCTTTGGATTTGTGCTTTGGTTGCTTGGCTGCCAAAGTGGCCCTGCCAGAGTGACAGCTAAAGTTTTCTCGCAATCGCATGTGTTCTCAATAAGTGAGAGGTCTCACATTTGTGCTTTGAGTGTTTGGCCGCCAAAGCGGCTCACTTGAAGTGACATATGAGATTTTCTCGGACTTGTTGAGGGTATTTGAGAGTCTTGACTGTGCTAGTGTGGGGTCCTTCTGCCCAAAGGTGTTGGATTTTCTGCATTTGGTGCTGTATGAGATTTTCTCTTTGATAGTCTATGTTACTGACTATTGTATTTTGCTTACTTATTAATTGTTGCATTATTTTTCAGTCACTCTTGCTTTGAACAACGGTGGTGTTGGTGCTGTTGAGGTCCTGAATGGATCTAATTATAAAAAGTGGAAGGATGATCTTCTGTATGCCCTGGGATATGTTAATTTGGACCTTGCGTTGCGTGTAAATCGCCCCGCTCCACTTACAGAGGCTAGTACGCCTACACAAAGGGAGCATTTTGCTAAGTGGGAGCACTCAAATTATATGAGCCTTCTAGCCATGAGGAGATCTATCTCAGAACACTTGCTGAGCGGTTTACCCGAGACCGCTACTGCTAGAGAGTTGCTCACAGCGTTGGGGGAAAGGTACCTGGTACCCGATATGGCTGAATCAAGTGTCCTTCTGAAGAAGTTGACGAGTATGTCTTATGATAATGTGGGAGGTGTGAGAGATTATATTCTGCAAATGGTCCATATCCAGTCTAAGCTCAAAACCCTTGAGATTCCTCTTCCAGATAAGTTCATCATTCTCCATGCTCTCAATTCCTTGCCTCCAAATTTCTCTCAAATCAAAACTGCTTTCATTTCCCAAAACGAGAGTTAGTCTGTAAATGATCTCATTAGTAAGTGTGTGGCGGAGGAGGAGAAGCTTAAGAGGGAGAAGAATGAAAGTGCTTTTCTTGTGTCTGCCCCTAGACCTGTCTATGGTAAGAGTAAGAAGGCTACTAAGCGTTTTCACCCCGGTGCTTCTAAGAATGTTAAGAGCTTCAAGAGGCATGGTCATGATCAGAGTGCTGGAGGTCCTAAAGTTGGTTTTAAGAGAGATGTCAAGTGTTTCTACTGTCAAAAGACTGGTCATCTAAAGAAAGATTGTTTCAAGTTAAAGGCTCGTCAAGAGCAAAATAAATCTGGAGGTAACTCATTAGCCTATGTCTGTTTCGAATCCAATTTAGTTGACGTCTCACCTAACTCCTGGTGGATTGATAGTGGTGCTTCTGTACATGTTACTATGACATTGCAGGGGTTCAGGAGCGTAAGGAAACCAAGTGAGACGGAGTCGAAGCTAAAAGTAGGAAATGATCTCGAAGCTGAAGTGGAGTCAATAGGAGTTGTTAAGCTTATGTTAGAGTCGAGTCATGTACTCATTTTGAGAGATGTTTTTTATGTTCCTAGTTTTAGGCGAAATTTGATTTCTATTTCTGCTTTAAACTCTAGTAGATATTCTTTTCTTTTTCAAAGTGGCTCAGTTCAGTTGTCCCTGAACTCTCATCTTGTTGGCTCCGGTATTCTAAATAATGGATTATATCAGCTTGTTCTTTTTCCTAATCTATATCAAAGTTTTGCTGTTGAGTCCAGTGTTTCTAAGAGATCCTTGTGTGCCGAAAATTCTTGTCTCCTATGGCATAAACGTTTAGGTCACATATCAAGAGAGAGAATTCAAAGGTTAGTCAAAAATAATATTTTACCTTCTCTTGATTTTGGTGACATGGAGACTTGTGTCGACTGCATTAGAGGTAAATTTGCAAAATCTAAAAAGAAAGGGTCTACTCGTAGCTCAGAGCTTCTAGAAATCATTCACACTGACATCTCAGGACCTTATCCTACTACCTTATGTGGACATAAGTATTTTATTACATTTATAGACGATTTCTCTCGATATGGCTATCTTTATTTCATTAAAGAGAAGTCAGAAGCTCTCGACAAATTCAAACTTTTTAAAACTGAGGTTGAGAAGCAATTAGAGAAAGTCATCAAGGTAGTAAGGTCTGATCGTGGAGGTATTCGTATGTCCGTATTTGTGTGTCGTATTCGTATGTCATTATTTACGTTCATACCCTTTATGCATTTCATTTTAAAGCGAAAACATAAAAAGAACACCTTACCAGGGTCTTAGGAATAAATCAAGCGAGAGTTGCCAAAATAGGATATCCATGGAATTAAGGTACCGAAAGGGCATTAGTTTTAATTAACCAGTGTAACCAAGTCCCCGAACTCATAATCTCTGGTTTGCAGGAGTAATTTAGTTCTCCCGTTAGGTTACTTAGATTTCTAATCAACCTACCAAAAATGATTAGTGGCGACTCCAAATTCTAAAATCATGTGAAAAAAAAATCAAAGTTGCGATTTGGTAGAGCTTGGGAGAGCTCGAACTAGGTTAGTTAATTTAATTAATTAATCTGATAATCCATTAACCTAAAAATGAATTTTAGGTCGCGACACGTTATAGTCGTACGGGAACTCCCATAGCTCGAGAAGGTTTTCAATTACCTTTCCCAAAGATCGGTGATGATTTTGAAAGCATGTATACCTATGCACATGTCGCTCGACCACACCTAAAGTTGAAACTGGATTCCTAAATCCTACCATCATACAAGATGAGGACTTGGTTGAGTCTAACACATTTCATGAATCATGTCAGATTTGTAGAATGCGGTAATCGCCCCTAAACCCTACCTCCGCTCCGCTCAAAAGGGTCATGACACTGGCCATCTGTTCGTCTGATGAGAAGGTTAATCAAGATGAATATAGCCATTATAAAGTCTTAGAGTTCACATTAGGAGCACTTGAGATGTATCATAGCAATTGTGGCAATTCTAACAAAAGACAAACACTAATAGGAGTAGTGAGACCGATTTGGGAAATTATCATCGTCAGAGGTATCCATTTTAAGGTTGATGAGCGATACCAATAGTTACTTTGTCAAGTTAAGTTGCAAATGGTCATTTGAGGGTTAGATGACTATATATACTCAGTCCTAGAGTAGTAATGAGGTTTGGGTGTTGAGTGGAGATGAACAACCTAAGTCTTAGTTCATGAGTCTTCTTCCTTGTTCTGTTTTGCTTTTGTTTATAGCAACTACATTGGAAATTATGTGTCTATGTGGTGCTACTCAGTTGTAATCATCGTAGAGTCAAGTGTACAAGTGTGAGTGCAAGTGGTTGTGTCCTAACAGTGTGATCTATCATATAAATGGAATAACACTAGCTAGTTGTAACTGACAATCTTGATTGCTAGTGGATTCTAGCCTCATTGTGGCTATTAGTCAAGAGAGTGGATGTAGACTTGGGAATAACGTCGAGCCACTAGAAATCCCAGTGTGCTATCTTCTATGTCTTTATTATCACTACTCTTGATTACATATTTTTTCATTAGCAGCACTCTTGATTATGTTAAACGGTTTTTGCTACTGGTGAAATGTCAAGTTATTATATTGTCGCGACCCTCCCGAGATTTTCCGGGATCCCGAGGGAGCTAATGGATTGCTAGGCCCATTGGATATTTGGGCTCAGCACAGACCCTCCCAAGCCCATACCAAATCGCGTCAGGAAAATTTAAAATCGAAGTTGACCTTAGTGTGGTCGGATGACATGTGCTCAGTGTGCATGCCATTGGAGTCACCACCAATCATTTCTTGGAGGGTATGATTGGAAACCTTATCGAGCGATTGGGAGAAATCGTTTGATTCTACGAAAACCAGAGATTTGGATTTGGGGATTTAGTTACGCCAATATTGCTATTGGCGCCCTTTCGGTACCTAAGTTGAGTGATTTTCTGATCTAAGCAGTTCATGCAGGCGAGATTGGGTAAGGTAGGCTCTGGAAGTCTAAGGGGTTCATGCAGGTGGGATTATCTATCCTATCAATCGCAACCAGAGAAATAAATATACAATCAAGAAATCAAATCATGAAACAAACATATCACATCAAGTCAATTACAAACAAAGGGGAGTCCTAGAAGTCTGGAAAATGCATCAATTAAGTTTGAAGATGATTTGCGATGGTTTGGAATGATTTGGGTCAAAGGTTGTGGAAGCCAAAAATGTGAAATTAGGTCAAACTAGTTGAATATGGTTTTTCCCTAATTTTCACAATTTTTGGAAATTTTTCTGGATTTTCTAGGATTTTTTAGAATTTTACTAGACTTTTCTACAAGTTTCTAAGAGTTTTCCTATTTTTTTGGAATATTTTCTATATTTTCTAGAATTTTTATTTTTAATTTCTAATATTTTTCTATTTTTTAGAATTTTCTAAGACTTTCTAGGGTTTTCCTATTTTTTAGAATATTTTCTATATTTTCTGGGATTTTTATTTTTTATTTTCTAAATCTTCTTTATTTTTCCAAACATTTTCTATATTTTCTAATGAATTTTCCTAAATTTTTTTAAAATTTCTATGATTTTTTTATTACCTTATTTTCTATTTATTTATGATTCCCTAATTTTCCAAATTATTTATGCTTTTTCTGAAATGTTTGTGACTTTTATGATTCTTTACTTCTATTATTATTTTTTATTTTTTATTTTTAATTTATTAGTTTATTTATTATTTTATTATTATTTCTGAATTTTTATTTATTATTTTATTATTTTTAGGATTTTTAGTTTATTATTTTTTTCATTTATTTAAAATTTATTTTCGTTAATATTTATTATTTATTTATTTATTATTGAATACTATTTATTATCCTATATATTTTCTTTCGGTTTTTATTTTCGTTTATTATTATTATGTTTTCTTGTTTACATTTCTATTTCGTTTTATTTTACCTTGTTTTATTTCTATTTTATTCTATTTCTGTTTTTATTATTTTTCATTATTTACTATTTATTTTATCTATATTTTTTAGTTTATTATATTTTCTATTATGTTATCATTTTATTCTACTTTTTAGAATTTTATTTTATTTTTTGACATTTTCTGAAAATTTATTAATATTATTATTATTACCATTTGTTTTTTTATCTACCTTTTTTAGAATTTTTTGTATTATTTAGTTTTTTTGTTAATTTTTATTATTTTCCGGACCGGGTCGGGTCAACCCGGCCCACCCGAGAATCCGGCCTGAAGCCCACTAACCTAACCCGACGCGAAACGACGTAGTTTAGGTATTTGTTTTGAATTTTTTAGATTTTTATTCTATTTTTCTTATTTTCCCATCTGTTTCTAATCCAGCGGCCAAACATCATCCACGTGGCTTAAATCTAACCACTCATTCCCTATACTAAATCTACAGTCGGGATCACAACCGTGACTGGATCCTAGCCGTCTATTATCCTTTTATTTTCTAGAGTGATTAGAAAATTTGGATTAGAATTTTTATTCTTAGGAAATCCATGATCGTGACACGTGTTTTAATCTGAACTGTCCGACCAAGTTCATTATTTTTGTTAATCTGTTTTAACTGCCTAGCTGACGTGGTCGCCATGTGGCGCCATGTCATCGTTGACTCGGTCAACGAAAGTTGACCGAGTTAACTTTCAACGGAGGAGACGATGAACGGTGCCTCCAGTAGCACTATTCATCGTCTTCTCCGGCAAACCTTACTGGAAAAGTCACCAGAGACGCAAGAATGGGTCTATAACTATGAGACTTCCTACCGATTTCAAGTCTCGTTGGATCTTGATCAATCCTAACACCGTTCTACATTAATATCAAGCTAAGACAGCACCTGAAACTACTTGAACAGACGCCGGCCCAAAGTCTTCTCCGGCGAGCCTCATCCTAGCCGATTCTAACTATAAAATTCCCGTCTAATCCAATGAAAAGTATCACAGAAGGTTGGGAAAACTCACCTGGTAGCCAATGAAGTCTCGATCTCGCAGGAAATGAGCATACGAGCTCGAAACAGATTTTCGGGTTAGAGATGGACCCGAGGTTTTTATGCAAGAAAAACGCAAATAAAAGGCGGAAGAAGAGTCAGTAGAGGCCAATGGTTCGTTTCAAACATGCGAGAATCAAAGGAACAGACTAATGGAAGATCCACCATGAACGATGAGCTCTACTGCGCATTAATGGCATTTCCTGTTTCAGTGGTTTCCAGCGAGAATGGCCGGTTGCTGCGGATTCACCGAGTGGAGACGAAGTCAATGGGAGCGATTTCGTCATTCGGCATTGTCAGGATCTTCGAAAATCCAAGCTTGAACCTCTCGGACTGTCAAGCTTCAATGGCGATGATGAACTTCGCCTCTGAATCCTCGCTTTAGAACTCCCCGATCCCCTTTTATCTTCCTCTCGATCCATTGAGTTCGTTGGAAAAATTTCGAAAAATCCGAGAATCTCATCATCCGATTAACAGCCTCAACAAAACTCAATCTTCCAGAATCCCTCTTTTGATTTTGAATGCCTTCGCGTGGGGAAGAAGAACCAGAATTGGTTCTAACCCAGTTGGGTCAAATGGGTTGATCGGGTCGGGTCAACTCGACCCGGTTGACCCGACCGACCAAAAATCGGAAATTAAACCCCAAATTAGCCCCCATTTCTCAAAATTGACCTCAAAATTAGACTCAGGGGCATCGAATTTGTTTGAAAATTGTGTTTTCCCTGAAAATTGTTCAATATTTACGCAAAACCCAATTTTCGAGTTTTGACCCGAGAACCCATTATGCAAAATCCAAAGCCTTAGAGTCCTTATTTGCAACAATTGACACCACCAATTGATTCAGAAGGTCAAAATCTAGGGGGTGACATCACCCTATTTTCAATTCAGTCAGTAGAAAATTTTTAATTTCAGTTTTAGTGATTTTAGGGACTAAATTAAAAAATCAGAAATTGCACTTTTCAGGCATAGTTGAAATCATGTAAGTTAGTTAGCCTATTTTTGGTCCTTTTTAGCGAAATTGGACAATTCTGAGGGCTTTTGGACTCGATTTTAATTTTGAAAAATAGAGGAGGATGACACGACTTTAAAGATGTAAAAATGGAAAATTAAAAAAGCTAAAATGGAATTTCTAGAATTATTTGAATATTCTAAAAAATGAAATTAACAAAGAAACCCTAGACTCCAGACTTTATTTTTATAAATTTATTCATAAAAAATGAATATAAAATTAAATTAAAAATATTGAATATTTTTTGGTAATTTTCTTGCTTCAAATGCTATTTTATTGATTTGTTATTATTTTCCTAATTTCTGAATATATTAAAAAATGCGAAAAATAAGGAAAATTATTTTTTGTTCAAAATTGGTTCCTTAGGCTTGGCTGAGGTCCCCAAAGTTGATTTTTTCAATTTTCTCACTTTTATTTATTTTTGATGAATTTTTGAAAATAAAAATGCAGAAAAATACAAAAACAAATAAGGAAAATTATTTTTTGCTCAAAATTAGTTCCCTAAGCTAGTCGGAGGTTCCCAAAGTTGATTTTTTCAATTTTCTCACTTTTATTTATTTTTAATGAATTTTTGAAAATAAAAATGCAGAAAAATACAAAAAATAAAATTTTTGCAATTTTATGAATTTTTATGGATTTTCTAAAAAAAATTAAAATAAAATTGGCCAAAAATCAAGTGTCAACATATATTCCACTAAATTTTATTATAGTTTTGGTCTATCTATTTTGCTCTATTTACATACTAGCTTCACACATGCTAACTTGCATATAACACCATCTAGTGCGCAAATGGTTTGGTATCTTACCAGGATAATGATTTAATCAACCGAGCTCGGACTATTTCAAGTTCATATCAAATCGTAACTTAGGATTTGTGCTTTATTGCAAAACATATCTAACTACAGAGTCATCACTAATCAATTTACAAAAGGTTGATTAAACACCGAAATAAAATAGTGAGAGATCTAAATTACTTTTACAAATCAGAAATAATGAATTCGGGGACTTGGTTACGCTAGACTTTCTAACACCCTTTCGGTACTATTTCATTTTTATGAAAATCATTTAATCATGCAGCTAGATTAATTTTAGCCTAAGTCACTAATATAGATTATCACACGAGTGCGCAATCAATAAAATTAAAGATAAGTAATTAATTAATCTATATACAAAGTTATGCTATGATTTAATTAAATCGATTACATGATGTTCAAACTAATTTATTAACCTAAGCATACAACTTATAGATGCAATGCAACCCAACATGCAATCTATATAACATGGAAAAAGTGATTATTTTTTATTTTTGGAATTAGTTATGACCCCAAAGGAAACTATGTGTAGAGATGGCTATCATGTTTTAGGGTTTAAATTAGCCTAACCTTAACATATTAAAGATAAGTAATTTTAGGCAAAAAAAAAATACTTAAAGATGTAATTTCTATCCTAGAATGCAATCTAATTTAAACTATTCTGGAATTAACTTAAACATGCAAATTATCTATATGATTCTAATTCTAAGATATAATCTATTCTAAATATGCATAGATTATCTGCATGCATTATTTTGAGAATTTTAAATATCTTGCAAGGCAATAATATTCTAAAAGATAATATTCCACAATCAATTGATTTAATTCAAATAAGGAAAGCAAATAATGATCGCAATTATTTAAAGCCCATTATGATCTGTAATCTTACATATCAATCTATCAGATCTAAACACCTGCCTAATTGAATATTCTATATATAATATGAAAAATAGAAACAACCAATTATGGGGCGAATGTTGCGGTTGTGGATTAGGAAATTTTCTAATCGAACCTACATGGTTAGAGCTATTCAATATGTTCAAAATAGACAATAAAATATCCTAATTGATAAAGATTAAAATTTTTACCTTGACTTAGGGATAAACTTTCCAAGTTTGAATTGGATCGAATCAGCTCGAGATCTCTTGCGGATGAGGACTGGCTTCGTAGGGGACTCGTATGGTGCTCGGTTGGACTTGGCTGGACCGAAGGACTCACGAGTGGACTTCTCGAACTGTCTATGGCATATTGGTAGCAGCAACAGCTCGACTTTTGTAACAATAATGCTGCTCAACCAATAACTTTGGCAACAGAGGACAGCAATGTTGCAAGAGGGACAACGTCGAGCCTCGGTGAGCGCAGTAGTAGTAGTAGCTCTCGGTCTCTGGTCCTTAGTGCGTTAGCAGCAATAGCAACATAGCAGGTATGGCGTCAGGTTTCGGTAGTGCAGCAGCTTGGACTAGTAGCAATTGCACCACTGTTAGGTTCAGCAGCTCATGGTGGTAGAAGCAACGACAGTAGACCAGAGCTTCGTCAAAGGGGGTCCTCGGCTATAGCGGACCGAGTTCTCTCTCGTGTTGGGCCTAACGGTGTAACCTAGAGAGGGTGAATAGGTTGTTTTGCAACTTTTTCAATTAATTTGCAGACAATGATTAATATGAAAAAGATTAGGTGAGCAAATGTTTCACAAGACAATATCTGAGTTTGTGCAAAGCAGAGTAATAATTTAGAAAAGATAAGCACACTATATAATGATTCGGCTTATATATCAAGTCTATGTCCATTTCACACAACTAACAATCATAACATGGGCTGAAATGCATTAGTAAACCACCTTATAAGTTACAAATAGTACATGAGCTAATTTTTCACACGATAGATCGATTTTTCACACGATAGATCATATTATTTTAATACAGCCTCACTACTTAGAAATGTACACTTGATTTTGCACAATTACAAGGCAACAAAAGATCACAAGAACTTTCAATTAGTGCAAGCTTTTCAACTAGAATAATTCCTATATCAATACTTGGTGCTAAAATCAGTTCAATACTCCTTGGCATTCACGAACTCCTCTTTTTATAAATCTTAGCATTCTAGCCGTTTGAGCATCTATGGAGATGCAAAAGAGCCATTGAAGGTTGATGGAACATCTTGTCCTCAAGTTAGAATGGCTTTTTTTGAAGTGAGACTCGACTTTCTTAAAGTAGGTGCTAAGTTGCTATTCCGCATTGATAACTTTTTTGTAGAACTCTGACATAGCAGAGAACTGTTCTCGAGAATATAAAAATCTTCACATTGGCCCTTTCCCATCAGACGATGGTTACAACAGCTAATCTTTCACAAGCATCAGCCCGTATGGGCTTTAAACACCAATGCTGACTTGATCTTTCAAGTTTAGATATCTAATAATTGGTGACCAGATCTTTTGTGGTTCTCCATAGATGTTTTCGTGAAAAATATTTCAGACTGCATGTGATCTTTACCTGATGGTCATCACATGATCCTTAGCCATATATGATAAACATCTGCACACCAAAGGTAAATCAAATACTAAATGATAGTTTGGAAATTATCAAAATATTTTACAAGATGTTTTTCCAACATATATATATCTCAATTTTCTAAGCAAAATTTTTGATATCGTGTCCTGTCTCCCTTCATAACCCTCGGTATGACGTCGTATTTATAGACAATGATGTTGCGAGTCAAGAGCATGAAGTTTCTTAATATTTACAAAATGGATCTAGGATAAAAATATGATTTGAATTAAGGCCTGAAAGGCCAAATTGCATTAAATTGAGCCTTGTGCTCTATAGAGATTTCAGCCAAGCCCTCTAAATGGGTTAGCCGAAATTCTTATGCCCATTGTGGGTTTAATCGCTCTTCGTGAGCTTGTTTAAGCTTTAATTGATTAATGGTCTTTAATTAAAAAGGCTTTTCCTTTTAATTAAACATTAATGGGCTGAAAAAAAACCTGAAATAGGTCCTAAAACCTACTCAAAATTTGGCAGGCCCCCATGATGAAAGGCCTAGCCAAAATTTGCTTATCACGGGGTTAATCGGGCCTTTTTCGTTTGATTAAGCTTTTAATTAATGTCCTTTAATTAATTAAAGTCCAACACGTTGAATTAGACTTAAAATAGGCCCCAAGACCTTTATAATTTTCAGCGCATGCTCCCCCAGGATTGCCAAAATTTACATGGTGGGCTTTGGACCATCTGCTTATCAATTTGAGTCCATTTCTTCTTCCAGTCCAATTGAATGCGAAATGTGTGCGTGCAGAATTTGAATGCAAACTATATGGGAAATGAATTAAATTTAAGTATCAATACTATTCACTCTCCTCTAGATTATATTGTTAGCCCCAACAAAATTGCTCAAATCTGGCGGAGCTAGACGACTAAGGGGTGGAAGTGGAATGCAGAGCTGTCTGTCGACGAGAGGTCGGCCATGCGTCTCCAAATCTGTGGACAAGCCCTTCTATGAACTCTCCAATGACGCCATGGACAGATGGTAGAAGTGAGTCGTGTGAACTCATCCGTGACGCCGCCCGTCCCCGTCGAGGCGTCTCGTCCATAAATATGAGAGAATCTAAGCCCAAAAAGATACCCATATTTAGAATCTTGCTTGTTTGACAAAATATCATTTGCTCATTCTCATCTCTGCGACCCTGGCATGACAGTCCAACGATGAGAAGAGTGAACAATGGTGGGAGTCACCGAAAAGTGGGGCTAGTGGTGAGGGTCCCAGTGACTGCGCAGCAGTGGAGAAGGGTGGTAACGCCATCGTTGGACCAAGAGGTGGCGGCTCGCAGAGAGTGCTGGATAAGAAGCTAGTGGTGCAAGATGGCGATGCAACTTTGTAAGATCTGAAGCCATTTCATACCTAGAGTTCCAGTGGAACTCACTGGTGGGTGCGGTGTCCGCTTGGCTTAGACGCGCAGCCGTTCGGTTTGGACGTGGCAACGGGGGCTCTGCTGGCGGCGATGGCCAGAGGAGGCGCATAGATTGAGGTCAGATGCGGTTCGACTGGTGGTTCCAGATGAAAGAGGAGGAAGAGAGAAGCTTTTGAATTTTGTAATCTAATCCACTGCATATACATGTCGACTTGTGATGTGCTTGGGGTGAATTAATGCGCTCCACGTCAGCTATTGACATGTCTCTCGCCAGTCACTGAATATTTTCTCCCTTTTATAGGGCAGCCGAGATTCACATCGGTAAACGTTTGATTGCCGAGCTTCAGACACTGCCATAAAAGGAAGGGCGTCCAAGGTTTTATTGGTGGTAAGGTTTATTATATTGATGATTCTTATGTTCCTTCTGTTTCAAAGTGTAAAAATGTCGGCGAGGGACTAGTATTCACTTATTAAGTTCTACAAAGAACCCTATAGTGCCCCATGAGTAAATCCCTTGCGATAAATGATTTTAGCGTGCATAAAGCATTTCTGGCACCGGCACACAATATGGGAATGCTAAGGCCACAAACATAGACTTCGATTTGATGTTGAATGCTATCATCGGCAAGCTTATCATTCATGATGTCTCAACTAATGTCATCCAAGTCAGCCTAATTAAATCCATTATTTTTCTCAACCTTTCTTCACCTGGCCCATAAGATGTGATTTTCAAGATAAACTCTCAACTTGATGAAAATTGGACAAAGCTAACGTAAAATTGGAAGGTTCCATTAATTTTTTTTAATGTCACGTTAGTAGCAGAAGGAATATAAGAATCATCAATATAACAAACCTTAGGAAAAATTATCAAAAAAAAAATCATAAATTTATTGTACTTTTATCAATTCAGTTCTAAACCTTTTAATTTTGTCAATTCAGTCATAAACATTTTGTATTTGTGCCAATTCAATCTAAAATTTTTTGCATTTGTACCAGTTCTATCTATCCGATCAACTTTGACCTACTGTCACTAACAAGGACGCCGACCGACACTGATGGGACAATTTTAAATAATATTTTCATATTTTTTATTTTTTTTATTGGTTCATCTTCTTCCTCTGGTTTCTTGCCTTCGTCTCACCTGGGGATTCTCCTTTGGTCCTAGGTCTATTAGCTTAGGCTTTTTATGACCATTTTTTCGGATGCTTAAAGCCTACATGGCAACAATTCTGATTCAAAAAAGTGATTTTGTTTAGAATTGATTTTTTTGGATTCTGTTCCCTATATGAGTTTTAGAGAATCAAAGCATGTTTGGTAACTACACAAAATTTTTGTTCTCGAAAATAATTTCATTTCCTAATTTTTTTCATTTAAGTCAAATAATTACGTAGTTACTTTATGAAATTTCATCATAGATTTCGAACTAATTGAAGATTAATTCATATTGATTCTCTTATATAAGATAATGCATATTGCATGCAACATTTTTTCATGCTATCCTATCTAATTGCGGTATCATAATGAGTCATTTTAAACTTTAAAAAAAAGAGAGACTATATTGGTTTAATATGTAATTTTAGATTAGCCTGGGCCCTCCCAGACCTATACCAAATCATAACGAGGGAATATTAGATTTAATTTTTAGTGTGATCGATGGTATGTATATATATACACACACACATGCAAATGGAGTCATTAATAGTGTTTGAGGAAGGTAGACGGAAATCTCATCAAGCGGTCAAGAGAAACTATTTGATTTTACGCAATCAGAGGAATTTAGGGTTTGGAGACTTGGTTACATCGGTATTTCCACCGATGCTATTTTAGCACTGAAGTTGAGTGTTTTCTAAATGTGTCTCATGCAAGTTTTTAATTCATTTTTAAACCTATGAGGTAAGCCAATGCAAAGTGTTCACGCAAGTTGTTTTTGTCTTTTTTTCAAATTTCCTAAAACTAGACTAAACCTAGGAAAATCAAGTGCCTAATCAAGGAATGATGACATTGATAAGTTGCATCATAAAACCCTAATGAAGCCCTGAGGGCTTAGAAAATATGATTTGGGTTTAATTTCAAATATGCTTATGATTTTCCTTAAAAAGAACAAAATCTATGAAATATAGGAAATCTATTCCCAAATTTATGAAAATGAGGCCAAACTAGCCTAGTCTAAGCTTCTTCAAATTTTAGGGATTTTTTGATTTTTTTTATTTTTAGAATTTTGTTTATTTTCTTATTTTTTAAATTTTAAATTTATTTTTAAAATTTTTTTTATCATCTTATATATATATTTTTTTTTTGAAAATAAGATCTCGTTCTATTTTAGGTCGAGAGAAAAATGATGAGAAAACTAAAAGAAAAAATGGATATATGTGTGGGACTTTTTTTTTAGGATTCTCAAAAGTGATTCTTTTTTCCTAGAGTCAACTTTTTTTGTTCTTAATTTTGCTCCAAAACTCTTCCCGAAAATAGAATTAGAATCAGAATAATTTATGTTACCAAACATGATTTTCATCCCCTTTTTGTTTTGAGAAATAAAATCAAAGAATCAGAATTATTATCATGAAGACCCTTGTTAGATTAAGGTGACCTTGAATTTATGTTGGAGAAAGATGAAAACGAAGTCTTGGGCTTGGTGGAGTAAGAAGTGGGGGCGTCGGATCGTGGAAAGAAGTAGAGAGAGAGGAGACAAAGAACATAAGAGAAGGGCAAGGAGGAAGAGCAGAGGGAAGAGGACCAAAGGGGACCTGAATCGGTGGTGAAGGAACGACAACAGAAGATGTTTGCCCGCCATGGCCAGATATCTTGAGGCTAGGAGCTTGACGCCATAGCTAAGTCCGGGCGAGCTCACCCAACCTTGGCGTTGCGTCCTCATTGCTGAGCGAGTTCAGCCTCGCCAGATTTGGACGAGGCCATGGCTAGGGGAGCTTGCCCAGATCTGGCGACGCCCAACCATGGTGTCGCCATTGTTGGGTGACACCGAGCTCACCTGGCATTGGTGACACCTCACCAGCCCTCGCTGCAGTCGGTACAAGTTGCTAAGGGACCAGGACAGGCACGGAACTCACATGGTGGCCACGATCGTTGGCTTGCCGGTACACGGTGTGAATTTGCTCGGGTATGCTTATGGAACGGCTGTCGGGGTGAGCACAATGGATCGGGATTTTTCGGCGACAGTGAAATTGAGAACTAGGATCTCTGTTGCTGGCACTTCTCTGCATAAAGGCAGGAGGAACCTGTCCATAAACAAGCAGTATCCTTTGGTCTATCTTGGGACCAATTCAAGCGGTCCTAATCCAAGCTCATCGTGCTTGGATGAAACCTTGAATTCCCGCACCGTCGTTGGCAAACTCATGATTCGTGACCGCAGAATCAGCCCTCGCCTGCAAAAGGGTCAGTGGTGAAAAACACGACAGGAAGAAGATGAAACAATATTAATATTACAAAATTGCACCGTTAGTGCCTCCTAATCAAAATTGATTGAATGGACTAAATCGGTGCAAGTACAAAAAGTTTTTTAGGATTGGATTGGTATAAATACAAAGGGATTATAACTAAATTGGAAAAATTAAAAGTTTTAAGACTGAATTGACAAAAGTATAATAGGTTTAGGGTTTTTTTTTTTTACAATTTTCCCTAAAATCTATTATATTGATAATTCTTATGTTCCTTCTGTTACTAACACGATATTAACAAATCAATGGAACCTTCCCGTTTTACGCTAGCTTTGTCCATTTTTCATCAAGTCGAGAGATTATCGATAAAATCACATCTTATGTGCCGGGTTAAGAAGGGTTCAGAAAAATAATGAATTTAAACAAGCTGACATGGGTGACATTAGTTGAGACACCGTGAATGAAAAGCTTGCTGACTATATATAGCATTCAACATCAAAATGGAGTCTATGTCGGTGGCGTCATAGCATTCCAATATTGCATGCCGGTGCTAGAAATGCTTTTATGTACGCTAAAATCATTTATCACGAGGGATTGACTCATGGGGCACCGTAGGGTTCGTTGCACAAATTAATAAGTGCAAACTAGTCCCTCGACGACATTGTTACACGTTGTAATGCGTACGTTTCTTGGAAAATAAAGAATCAAAAGTCATGAATTATTAAGTGCACATACTTTTGATTAAGAAATATTATTATAGACAGTATCTCGTACATTTCTATAAATACAAGTTGCAAGGGATGAGAGATGGGTAGAAGGTGATCCGAAATTTTAGAATGTGAAACTTATTTAACCGTTTTGGTTCCGTAGTTTCCGCAAGTTCTCTTGCACACTCCTAGTATAAAATGACATATTTTTGGATCATTTGTCGAGCGATTGTCTTATTCAGCATATCATAATAGTGGGGTATCTTGCGAGTCTATGGCTTTCTTGGTAAAGGTAGGTATTCTCGTGAGAAAATGAAAATGCACGAAAAATCAATGACAAATTACATAGTCGATCACTCTACTAGTTTACATCCTTGCAAAAGAAATCAACTTTTCGATTATCTTCAATCAAACCAATGAATTTCATATATTACATCCATCGTCCTTAAAATATCCAAGTACCATTAGTTCTTCGGATCTATAAGCTTTACTCTTCTTTTCTTCTTTTCTTTTCGGACAAATAGAAAAGATCGGACGGCCATGGCTCGAGATTGATTGGATCGAACAAGGATCGGAAGATCGAGGAGCGGAGAAGCTTCCGTAGTTTGGTCGGAATCTGAGCTTATGAGGTCACAAGCATCCCCAAACATTTGATTTTATTTTTGATGAGTGATTATTTACTGAGGAAATGACATTGGTCAAAATAAGTGTATTGAGGAGAGGAGATCCGACTTTTCATCCATGTGCTATGTTGCAAATCATGTGTACGGTCCCTATGCTCAACACAGCACATGATTGAAATCTAAGAACTGTAAAATATTAGTTTTTTAATTAGATTCAAAGTAGCCTCAAAGTAAATGGATACTTATCTTGAGCTTAAGGGAAATTATCAGTACCGGAATTACGTATGGCATATGTATACGTATATTCATTGGATCACGAGAACCTCCACATGAAATTCATATGATCCAAGAGACGGCATACATTAAACGCGTTGTATTGGACAATGCAAGAACGTCGCGTGCTTAAGAGGGTAATCGAGGGAAAAGTACAAAATCCTAAATCTATTACAATTGTGTTAATTCGATCATAAACCTTTAAGTTGTATCAATTAAGTTTTAAACTCTCTAATAATTTGCCAATTGAACCATTCTTACCGATTCGGCTAGAAAATCACCACACATTGATGATTATTTTAAATAAATTGAATTTCCTATTATATTTTTTCTTTCTCTCCTTTCATTTTGGCTGGTGAGGCCTCTATTTCCCTAAGGTCCTCACCCAAATTTGACGAGGGCCGAGGTGAGGATCACAACTTTCGTTAGGGCTAGCAAAGGTCACCGACGACCACTGCTGGCCAAAATGACAGGAAAAGAAAAGAAAGCAAAAAAAATAATAATAAAGAAAATCTCAAAAAATTATTAAAATATTTTCGAAAAATTGTCCACACTAGTGTCGGCCGTGTTATGTAAGACGGCGATAGTGATTTTGATCGAATAAATTATATTGGCAAATTGTCGAAAATTTTAAAATTAAATCTACACAACTAAATGGTTTAAGACCGGAGGAGAAAAATGTAATGGTTAAGACTTTGTTTCGGACTTTTTTCCGGATAATTGAAGCTGAGATCTGTTCTTGACTTCCTCTTGGTTTTTTTTTTTTTTTTTTGGGTCGAAGAATTGTCCTTGGCTTGATGCCCGCCAGCCGCCCAACCCCCCACAGAAAAAAAAAAGAGAGAGAGAGAGAGAGCAAAAAACAGTGGCAACTCGCAATCACCTTCTCAAATCCCAATCTGCTCCAATCGTAGAAGTCAAAAAGCAAAGCCAGCGGCAAGGAAAACTCAATATCGATAGGGCAAACCGAGCCGATCACAATAAACTATGGGAAAATGAAAATTTAGAAGTCACCGACAATGCATGCGATTTGACACAGATGCGTAATTCCGCCATTGTCACCTTACTTAGATTGAATGTCCCTTAAACCCTAGTTAAATAACCAGTTATAGAAACTTTATGATTTACACCTTCAAAACCGAACCGATCTGACGAAGTATACAGATTCTATTAACGAATGCCGTCGGAAATCTTGGCAAACAATGTCTTTAAATAAATGTTTTCATCTTCGAGCCACATAGGATACGCATAATGCAAGACGGATAATGCATTAAAAATGACAAACATTTAATAATCAGGTTAACTAAGGAGTGTTTCCGAAGCACTGGCTTGCCAAACCTGGGGTGGTCATGTGATTAGACTGATGCCTTATTTAATATATAAACGCTGCTCCTCCTTGGAACCCCCACTGCTTTTAGCCTCCCCCCCCCCCCCCCCCCCCCCCCCGGTATTTGAAAACAAAATGATTAACGGGAGTGTGTATGAAAGCATAGGGTGGGTGAAGGAAACTTTAGCTTTTTCTTACCTTTAGAATAATGAACCTTTTTTTTTTTTTAAGTTTTCTCACCCACCTTTTATTTCTCCCTCTCCCGTTTCTCCAAAAAATCAAAGCATAAAGAACCATCTTTTCTTGATTTATAAAAATTAAATTACATAAAAAAACTATATATATACATATATGTATATATTAGCATTAAGTTTGCTCTTTAGAACATGATTAGTCTTCTTTTTTTCTAGCTGGCTCAGTATAATAATTTTGGGGTGCATGAGTTTATGACTTTAAGTATATATACTTTTAGGTTTAAATACACTATAAGTATCAAAATTCATGATTATTTTTTTTCTAGCTAAGTATAATAATTTTGGGATGCATGAGTTTGTGACTTAAGTATACATATTTTCGGATTTAAGTAGATTATAAATGTCAAAACTTATGTACCGCGCTCACTTTAGTACCAAAACTTTGAAAACGATTACTTAAGTATCAAAATTTTTTAAAAAAATACTCACTCTAATGTTAAAATTTTCAAAACGATTACCTAAGTACTATGTCAAATCAAATATTAATATAAAAAAAAGACCGCGTCGGATTTTCGGTGAACTACGTCAACTCAAATAGGAGTTGGCATTGAAGTGGGCTTTTTCTTATATAAAAAAAATGATACTTAAGTGATAATTTTGTAAGTTTTGACACTAAAATAAGCGTCATACATAAGTTTCTTTTTATATATAAATTTATATTTTGACATTTAATTTATTTAAAATGTTGAAATTGACTCATTACAGACCAAAATGACATATCGAGATGTTGGACTCGCGTGTTATTGAAGTGTCCACAATGCTGACAATGTGTCGGATGTCTAACATATGTTGATCATGTGTCGATTGTGCATCTAAGAGTATCAAACCCATATAGGATATCAACACGCATTCAACACGATAATTAAAGCATTGTGAGCTTCATAGTAAATAATCAGGTTGAAACTTGTCTCCCTTCATCGCATATTCTAATTAAAGCATGACGTTTTCAATTGAAATTGCGATGAAATAACAAAGCATTATATTATATATACCACAACCACTAATTGAAAACAAATTAATTTATAGTGAAATGAACCGATAAGGGCCCCACCCCTCTCCAATCTCTTTCACCAAATCCTTCGTGCCAGCTGACTAGAGCAGCCACCGCCAGTCTCCTCAGTGACGGCGAGGGAGCGTAACCCTTACTCCTCCTTCCTCCATCTTCAAATGCCTCCACCTTCACATCCTTAAACCCTAAAGCGCCATGGCTCATCTTCTCCTACTCCTCTCCCTCCCCATCTTCTTCTCCTCGATCCCTGCCTCCTTTTCCCAGAACCCCACCGACCTCTTCTTCCCCGGGTTCCGCCCCGCCGCCGCTGCCGCCGGCAACCTCACCCTCAGCGGCGCCGCCGAGATCGACCACCATGGCGTCCTCCACCTCACCAACGAGACGAGCCGCCTGATGGGCCACGCCTTCCACTCCTCCCCGCTCCGGTTCAAGAACTCCCCGGGCGGCGACGTCTCCTCCTTCTCCACCTCCTTCGTCTTCGCCGTCGTGCCAGAGTACCCGAAGCTCGGCGGTCACGGCCTTGCCTTCGTTGTCTCCGCCGCCAGGGATCTCCCGGGTGCCCTGCCCAGCCAGTACCTGGGCCTCCTCAACGCGAGCGACGTCGGTAACTTCTCCAACCACCTCTTCGCCGTCGAGCTCGACACCGTCCAGGATTTCGAGTTCGGCGACATCAACGACAACCACGTCGGGATCGACATCAACAGCCTGGCCTCCAACGCTTCCGCTCCGGCGGCCTATTACGCTGCCGGCGATGACTCGACCAAGTTAGATCTGAGTCTGAAGAGTGGGAAGGCGATTCAGGCGTGGATCGATTACGATTCGAGCGAGAAGGTGATCAATGTGACGATTGCTCCTAGTTCAATGAAACCCAAGAGGCCAATCTTGTCCTTCAACGTGGATTTATCGCCGATTTTCCGCGAGTTCATGTATGTTGGGTTCTCTGCTTCGACTGGTCTGCTCGCAAGCTCTCATTACATTATGGGCTGGAGTTTCTGCATCGATGGGGAAGCGAGAGCTCTTGAGATTTCGTCTCTGCCTTCATTGCCAGGCGGCGAGAAGAAGCATCCCCACACAGCTCTAGCAATAGGGGTCTCGTTGTCATCAGTTGTTCTTGCAGTGTTCGCTGTTTTTCTTGTGGTCCTGATGGTTCGGAGGATCAAGAACGCCGATGTGGTCGAGCAGTGGGAGCTCGAAACCGGTCCCCACCGATTCTCCTACCAAGAGCTCAAGAAAGCCACCAATGGGTTCAAGGAAAAAGAGCTCCTCGGGCAAGGCGGGTTCGGCAAAGTGTACCGAGGGACCTTGCCAAGTTCCAAGATCCAGGTCGCGGTGAAGCGGATCTCGCACGAGTCGAAGCAGGGCCTCCGCGAGTTCGTGTCGGAGATTTCGAGCATCGGGCGGCTCCGCCACCGGAACCTGGTCCAGCTCCTGGGTTGGTGCCGGAAGAGGGGCGATCTTCTGCTGGTGTACGAGTACATGGCCAACGGGAGCTTGGACAGGTACCTTTTCGACGAGGCTAAGGCCACTCTGGTCTGGGAACAGAGGTTTCGGATAGTGAAGGGCGTTGCTTCAGGGCTCCTTTATTTGCACGAGGGGTATGAGCAAGTGGTCATTCACAGGGATGTGAAGGCCAGCAATGTGTTGCTGGATGACGAATTGAACGGGAGGCTGGGCGACTTCGGGCTCGCGAGGCTGTATGCTCACGGGTCGAACCCTGGCACGACCCGGGTGGTAGGCACGCTTGGGTACCTGGCTCCGGAGACGCCGAGGACGGGGAAGACGAGCATGAGCTCGGACGTGTTTGCCTTCGGGGCGTTCTTGTTGGAGGTGGCCTGCGGGCGCCGGCCGATCGAGCACGAGGCCGGGCCCGAGGAGCTGGTGTTGGTGGATTTGGTTTGGGAGAGGTATAAGGAAGGGAGGGTTCTTGATTTGGTGGATCGCAAATTGAAAGGCGAGTACAACGAGGGCGAAGTGATGGTGGTGCTGAGATTGGGGTTGCTGTGTTCAAATTGTAACCCAACGGAAAGGCCTACGATGAGGCAGGTGGTGAGGTACTTGGACGGGGAGATCGACGTGCCTGAGGTCGTGGGCGGACCGAGTGGCTTCGATTGCCCGAAAGCGGGCCAAGGACACGGGTTCGGGGATTTCCGGTTCACCTATCCCTCTTCCTCCTTCGACAGGATGAGCTCGTCCTCATTCGTGCCGAACCGAGGCGCCAGTTTCGCGTCGCTTTCGTTTTCCCCTTTCTCGATCCTCACCGGTCGAGGAGATAGTGGGTAGCGACTGAATTACTGAAGTCGGGAAAACCATCCTCTCTTCCCTTCTTCTGCGTGACCGATTGATTCTTTTCTTGTTTTAAGAATACGGATTTGTACCGAAAACCCTGCCGTATGTTCATGGTTTTCTTTACTTCACCCTTTGAATCGAACGACGGCATCGGTACCCCTGACATCATAACTCACGATCGAAACCACGGATCATATAAGGGAAAAAAGAGCGAAGAAAAGCACGCTAACTCGAGCTTAACATGGCATCATTGAAAGGGAAAACTTAAAATGCTCGATCGAGTTAGCCGATTCGGGGCATCCATGCGACGTTTCCGGAGGAATCGACGTACAGCCTGACCCGCTGCTGGTTGAAATCCATGGTGACGAAGGTGTTGGGTGGAATGACCTGGACTCGAATCGAATCTCCAATCTCCTCTTTGATCTTCTTCTCGGCTCCCTCGGCCGTCGACCCCACAAGCTCCGGCCACGTCATCTTCCCCGGTGCTGCGTTTGCTCCACCTGAAAAGAAGCGATTCGTTCTCGTCACTGTTCCATGCGATGATCTCTCTTTACGGGTCTTGCCTTACCAATGCAGCAAGTGGCCGGACGCTTCGTTTGAAAAAGCGAACTCTATCACCACGGAAGGTGGGACACCATGCGCAAAATGCTTACTTAATATAAAGTGAATAGGAAAAGCAGAACCATTCTCGAAGGATGATGGTATTATATATGCTCGAAAGTGTGTGTGCGTGCGCGTTTTTTTTTCTATATTGAAAGCATGATTTGTCTGAATCTCACGAGATGTGACGCGTTTTCAATCTCATGCATAAATCTTAGAAAGATTTTGGTGATTCGAATCAATTTATGAATTGAGAAAGATGGACGCACTTTTCACTTGAGCAACTTCCAGCAATACGCATGTTCATGGATAATAGTTCGATTTTTGTATCGGCTTGCCCAATTGGCGAATCGGGTCATGTCGTGCCTGTGCTTGTGACATGTCGTGCTCGTGCTATGCTTGTGTTTTACCTGCTCGTTTTGCTCGTACTCCATGTTGTGAATACTGAACATAAGAGCCTTGTAGAGTGAAAACTATAGAGATTGAGAATGAAATTTTCACCGAGCAAAGGATTGAGAGCAAAAGTAGAGTGTGAAAATATTTGAGAATACCGGTAGGGTTAATTTGGGGTATAATTGAGGTAAATAAACAGAGAGAGAGAGAGAGAGAGAGAGAGAGAGAGAGAGAGAGAGAGAGAGAGACTTGGCAAGGTTGGCGTGGATTCACCGGCCTGCTCTTGCGGGGCGTTGGCCTTGCCGTGCTCCTCCGCCATGACAACCTAAAGAAGTGTATCGATTGGCACAACACTTGCACATCCGCGTCTTATATCGAGTGTGACGTTCATGGAGAGGATTTCCTTGTTCTTTGGTTGTACCTTCGCCCTTGTCTCTTCAAGACATTTGTTCCACCATGGATGGATTACTCGACCGGCCAAGAAAACAAAAGAAGTCTAGCCTGCCTTGTCTAAGTCTGTTTCGTGATGTGGAAGAGGTCGAGGAGGTTTTGACATTTAGCTATGAATTTCACTTCAATTGGTACGAATTATGGATGCTTTGGAAGTTAAGAAACCTTCATAAAAAACAAAACACGTACAAATTATGTGGATTACAACGTCGTCGTCAAACTTGCCAAATTCTTTCTCCTCATTTAGTCCGACTTTTAGGCCAACCGCTATTGCGGTACCTACGGACAATCGCGATGGAAAAGTCAAAGGGCTGACCAAAAACAGAGAGATTTAGCAAGGTTCGAGGATGACTCATTGCTCGATTGGAGTCTGTCTGAGGTTGATTTCCGACCAATGATTAGTACATAGCCCCGGTCCAATAATTAATGCTGCTTTACAGTATTGCAAAAGAAACTATTGCACGGTTATTCAAATTCATTGAAGATAATGGTCCATGAAGTGAATGAATCTCACAATACATAGACAGCGAAATTATATGAAAATAACGAGCTCGAGATATTAAATGAATCACTAATGAAAGAAATACATCATAAAACAAACGTACCTTGATTTTTCACATATTAAATGTTGCCAATGTTGCAAGAGACTTTGTCCGTTTGACGATTGAGAGGAGTGAGTTTGTCGTCATCTTTTTTTTTTCTTTTGTATTTCCTTTTTTAAGAAAAAACTAACTGAGAGAGGAAGAAGACATCGTTTATAAACGTGACTATTTCACATTAAAAAAATGAGATAATTGCCTTTAGTAGTTATCTAATATTGTAAGGGGTGTGGTAGCCTAAATGGGCAGACCACGATACTTTCCGTACAACCCATACATCCCAACCGTCGGCTATTCAATATGTGATCTTTACAAAATCTCTTGCCAATAATGAGTTTGGCGCTCCATTTTATATACATGACATAAGCTTATAATAACAATTATGAAATTTAATTACCATGCTAAGCTATTGAGTATAGCCACAAATACATCTTAATGAAAGGGAAGCCCGTGAAGGACCATTTTAAGAACATGAAAAACCATGATCTTGCTTTACTACATGCTTATCAGCACACTAATAATGTTGTAACCTATACAATATGCTAGAAGCGATGATCGATTCGGGATGCACCTTCCTTTCCCTTATAATACATCAGATTTGACTCGCTCAAAATCAGCCTCATGAAAATCTTATATTCCCACTGAGGAGGTTCTACCCAGTGGAAATGCTGACGGATTCCCGAACACGTCAAAGCGCTACTCGGAACCCGTCTGCTTATCACTGGGAATCCGGTTTCCTAAAAGAAGCAGGAGAAAAAGAATTCGCTACTCAGCTCGGCCTGCTCATGCTATCCATCAATGGAGGTTGAGTGATCCCCTTGCGCCACTCTGCCTATTTTGTCCCCCATCCTGAAAATTGCTTTGACCGGAAGACGTGATGATTCAAATGCGAAATTCACCATATTCAACTCGCATGTTGGGATACATGTCAATACGAGCAGTGTGTGTCGATGAACGAAATTAGTGGGATGTTCATGGAATCCAAGATTTAGGGCCTGTTTGGTAACTCTCGTGTTCTTTTCATTCCTGTTATTTTGTTCTCAGGAGCACACAGAAAGAACATAAATCAGTTTAGTAACGTTAGCTAATTTTTTTGTTCCCAAAAACAGATCAGTGGTCAAAAAGTTAGATTTGGAACATAAACAATAAGCCAAAAAATATATAGCTTATTTGTTCCTGGGAACAAAAAGAGAAACATTATCATTTTAGAAAAGCAAGCTCAGTGTGACTTAATTCTCATATTTACAACCACGAATCTACCGCCGATCATTGCCAGTCACCACCACTGCCGACATTTTTATAATTAATTGGAAAAAAAATATGAAATAATTTTTTCCTGGGTCATACCGAACGCATTTCTATTTTTTTTTTTTTATTTCGAGAACAGAAATTTCGTGCAGTTACCAAACGTATTCTTCTGCTCAAAAACTGTTCTCGAAAATAGAATTAGAAAAAAAAAATCATTTATGCTTAGAAATTATTTTAGAGAACAGAATTGTTACCAAACCGGTCCTTACTCGTCTAAGGCGGATTCCTTGACCATAAAAAAAAAAAGAAGAAGAAGAAGAAGAAGAAGGAATAATAGGGGGTCTAGTACCTTTGGGAGGGTCCTAGCCAAAAGACTCCGGAGGTGACGATATTCTTGACACAGCAAAAGCAATGAACACAACAATCGCCGCATGCACTCTGCTTCCATTTTGAATCGCCTCCTCAACCTTCCCCGATTGTAGCAGCCGCAACAGCAAGCTCCTCCCAAAAAAAAACAAGTCAACGCGGCGGCTAAACAGTAGAGCGCGCCTTTCGCAACACAGGCTGCAACGAAATGGCGAATGATAATGATAAATAATTTCCATCATCCTTCTCAGTTATGCTCTTTGAGTTGTCATGACCTTAGCCGACAATTAAGATACAACGTTGTCGATTTTTGATGATTCGAGGTAAATTACTGGGGCGGCCACAACGATTCTGAAGTCAGATATACATGCGCAATTTGATGCAGGGACGGGAAAAAAACTGTGGTAGAACCTATATATCGGATAATACATTAGAAAGTCATATTAAAAGTTTAAGTCAATGCAAGAAAACAAATAGACAAACTGTATATAAAAAGCATATAAACCCACAGTTAAGCAGTACCGAATTTTGCAACTTCTTAAAACAATTCCAGTATGGAATGGCTATTGCTGCTTGAAAACCTGACATGCAGTTGCATTTTTATTTATTTATAACAAACTAGTAGATTTTCACTCAAACAAAATTGCACGTGTCACAACCTAAAAATTCAAGGCTAATAATTAATGGATTATTAGGTTAATTAACTAACCTAATTTGGATCATCCCAAGTCTTACCGAATCACAACTTAGGTTCTTTTTATGCGAAACTTATTTAATTCGGAGCCGCCACTAATCATTTACGGTAGGTCAATTAGAAACCTAAATAAAGTATTCGGGGAGAAAATACTTTATTTTCACGAATCAGAGAAAACGAGCTAGAGACTTGATTACATTAATTTTGAAAAAATTAATGCTCTTTGGGTATCAAACTTCATGAAAAGTCCCTTTTGATTGATAATGTGAATGAAGTGATTGTTTTCCTTTTTTTTTTGGATTTTCCTTTTCAGGAAAAATGACATGAATGAAAATATGATATGCAAAAAATGATTTTTTTTTGTATTTTTCGGATTAAATGACGACCATTATGAAAACATGCCTTAAAATGAGTTATCATCCAATTTAACTTAAGAAAATAATTTCTCAAAATCTTAACTTATATTAGATGATATTTATGACATAAAAACAAACTTTTGACATGATTGACCACAAAAAAAAATGAGATTTATTTTTGGGGATTTTTTATTTAATTAAAAAAGAGATTAAATGCAAAGATTTGAACAAAAATAAAAAAAATAACCATAGTATTCCTTTTAATTTTAATTTTTTCAATAAATTCACTCATTCCTAAAGATTTGGGTTAGAGTAGAATTTATCCACTACATCCTTAGAGATTCGAGCCAGTGTATAGATAAATATATAGAATAACATCATCTCTTATTACCAAAGGGCGGAACATGAAATTCTATACTAAATTGTCGACCCATTCTACAAGATCGTCGCTAAGACATGCAATTTATTTTTCCGAAAAGACAAGACAAAAGGGAGCATATATTATGAGCAAACTATATAACAAAAAATAAAATGAACGAACATGACCATACGAGAAGTAAAATGAACAAGCTTAATTTGAATTTTCAAAAATCCTTGAGAGGGGTGACCAAAAATATGAAAGTAGGGTCCACCCTTCCTCATCCAAAATTTTAAGTATGAGAAAATTATCTTTAAGGTTTGAAAATTCAAATTCAAATAATTATCAAAAAAATTGGATAAACATCCTAACCCAACAAATCCTTTCCTCAAAGCAAGTAAACTTGAAAAATTCTCAAGAGATAAGATAAGATGACCATCACAAAAACATCTCAACCAATTCATGAGATAAGCACTCAAAGCAAATGATTATCTGCAACAAGTCCGATATTATCAAATTCAGCACAAGTTCTTATCCACCACATGGAGGTAACATCAAAAGAATCATCATATAAGGCAATGACAAAATAAATCAACCAACCATGATAAAATCAAAGCGAGGTTATCTATCGAATCATATCAAATTCGCCCCGCCCGGGGGGGGGGGGGGTGGTTGTGTATGCCCTAAATCAATTCTAACTTTGCCCAAAAATTCCTATCTTTTCCAATTCAATATTGATTATGAAAATGTTGAATGATTTATTACCTTGAGAAAAGATACTCCCCAATCGAAATAAATCAATTCTCAAAGATGCATGTGAGATCCGACCAATTCATGAATAAATTGAATTGCTTAGGAAAAATCAGCAATCTTTAGGTTTAGCCGTTACTTGACAGGAAAAGGTTTGAACTTTTCAGTTTTAATTGCGAAATTCGTGTGTTCAAAGCGATCTAAGAAAAACAATGCAAGTTATCAAATTAACAAGCATAAATTGGCAATCAAAACATGGGCTGATCCACCTTGAACTGGGGCTGAACAGTGGCGCAAAGAAGGCTGGACAGCAGGGGAGTCTTGGCGGCTTCTCAGTGATAATCTGCATGGCTGCTCGATAGCTAGCTCGTCCAGGTCATGAAAGCACGGCTGACTTCCTGTTGTTGGATTTGTCTAATGTTGCTCATGGTATCGTATGATGGCGGAAGCTCAAGGACCATCGAGAATTAACAATAGACAATAATATGGACCAAAACTCACATGCATGCACTCTTATCAGGGGAAGTCAGATCAGCATACAAGGACACCAATTTGAACAATTCGTAGTATTATCTGACATGGAGTGGACCCCAAGGTCATGCACCAACAGTTGTCCCCAAGTTGACACCCATTATCCCAATCCTACCAACATGAGCAAATGACGATATTAAACCATTCAAGCTCAAGGCCAAGTTCACGATTTTCTCTTTGCTACAGTTGGACTTAACAAATCAGCGTGGAGCACTTCAAAACGAGCCTAAACCGCAAAATTAGCAATTGAAAGGCAATATAATTCAGGTTAGTGGTGTTCATGGATGGCACTGATTCGGCGACATCTTATGTTGGGATCATCGATATACCATCTCAGATGAGTATCAGAACAGCATGTTGATACTGCTCGGTCTCTTCGTCAAGCCTGCTAGTGTCGTTGGTGGACTCGCCTGGACCTCGTGGTTCACAACTGCGAAGCCAACAGTAGCTATAGGTACGGTAAAAATTATGGTCTGGCTTGATGTTTGCTCGGACATGCCGCATCGGCGGGGCACAACCATCTTGCCCGTCTAGGGGCTCATCAGCTTGGTAATGCAGCTGTGCTCGTGGTTGTTTATCATCGAGACGCGAGGAGGCAGGCGGCTGATTTGTTATGGTAGAGAACCAGCAGGGACCCCTCCTCTGGACAACTTGTAGAGCGCCTTTTTTTTGTATGGGTGCTGCTCATGGACTTTCTGATGAAGACACTTTGACCCACAATGGGAGATCAACACAAAGACATCATGAGAAAAATCATTGCCCAAGCAAAGACTAGAAAACAAAAAGAAACATAACTCCCCTGAACTTTGACTTCTCCAAGTCCGAGAACTCATGCGTCCTTTCGGGACCTGCAGAAAAAGGAGAAAACTTTTTCTTCTTTGTGGTTTTTCCTGGTGCGGAGAACAGGGCCTCCCCCACAATGTCGCCGTCCGTCTCAATTTCTCTCTGGCCGTGTATTCAATAAGTTGGCCTCCTTCTGTTACGTGACCTAGACATATTTATACGGTGAAAACTTAGATCAAACTCTGATGATGCGGGCTTAAGTTTTGGCCTTTTTTTTTATTAATAAACTTTAATAAAATGGTCCTTTTCATAATTAAAATTTAGTGGGCTGAATTAAGCTCAACTCAGACCTAAATTCCCATCAAATTTTCGACACATCTCTTTTAGCTTTAGCTGAATTTTGCAATATACTCTGATCCAATTAGCAGTCGAATTAAGCTCAACTCCTCGCCGTCAATGCAAAATGCAATGCAAAGAAAAATAAAGACGTGATGCATCAGGAAATATTTTTTGTGAGAATTAATTCTCATTTTTATGCGGTATAAATAAAAAAAGAAAAATCAAAATTTAGATATCAACCGATCAAACCCTAACCATCTGTGTCTCTTCTCTCTACAGCTCATTACCACACCGCCAAGCTCCTCCTCTCTCTCTCTCTCTCTCTCTCTGGTGATCAAACTCGAATCCTCTGTTGTTTTACTTAGATGGCAGATTTTGAATACGAGGCTAACCACTTCGAGTCCAATATCTGCCATTACCATGAAGCTCATATCAGGGTCGGGGTTTGCAATTACGAAAAGGTTGATGGCTCGTGGGGGACGAGGATGAGGGATAACGGATTTGTGAACAAAATACTAGTTTGAGTGGACACCGCGAACGCCACGATCCTCCCAAAAGTCACGCATGGGCAAAAAAGAACGGTGTCCAACCCGAAACACATACAGCAACAATACAAAAACTCCAACGAAAGTGTGTTCTGTCTGCGCAGCGTATCCAGTATGATCGCAACTGGTTTTGGTCTTATTTGTAATGTGCTGCTTGTGATTCTGCAGCTTTTGTAACATAGACAGTCGTGCTCAGGCGTTATCCGTTTGTCAATCATGCTTCTCTACATGCCTTATTCATACAAATCACAGCATGCAAAATCTTGTGACTTATTTATTTATTTCTTTATTTTGAAAAGGTAACACTTCTCCAAAATCATTTTCCTTGACGTGAAAACGGCGTTGCTAAAAAGTTGAGCACACGAATACAGACCACATGACTCGTGGAAAGACTTGCCGAGTTACCTGAGTGAGAGAATTTCGACGTTTTCCAAGTCTTCCTAGGCTTGTCTACTCTTCAAGTTCCATGAACATGCACTTGTAGCCGTCTTGACCCTCAAGGTGGTGAAAGCCTAAGGATGGATAGGGACTATAGGAACGCCCATGGACGCCGATAAGGAGCCCAAAGCCGACACTACCCATTCCATCATTCCTACCGATCCATCGGTCTAGAAATAAGCGTCCCTCTAAACATGCCGGCTTCTCGGAGTTTCCCATATAAAAAAAATTAACCAAAACAAAATCACAAATATGGACTATATATATATATATATATATATATATATATATATATTCATGGCCGACACCTTTCTCTTTTTGATAATCTAGGTGGACCAGCGCAAGTAGGCCGGCTAACTGAAGGCCCACCGAAACATTTTACAAGCCCTTGAACCGATTAAGTTTGGGTATTTTGTCAGTACCATGTAAGATATTTATATTATTATTCAATTATTCTAACATTCCCATTCACGATCAGTCTGGTCTTTTTTTTTGCATAGTACTAAGCGTGAACATATTTAATTGAGTAGGCAAATGGGGCCTAAAAGATTTAAACTCAAGACCTCATATTCTGATATCATATAAGATTTTAAAAATTTAAGCCGTTAGATGAAGGGACGGTTTATTATTTAGTTTCACGCAGTAGAGAAATTTGGAAGTGTGATTTCTAGTTCCCAACTTGGAAATCTACTGACCCGCCAGCCAATTATGTAAATCCACAGGATTGGGCTGGCATCTTTATAGTTACATTTGTTTAAGGTGCAATACGTGTCGGTTTATTGCAATTTCCAAAATGGTTTGCACGCAATTAGTAAAATCTGAACGTGTGACATATTTAATTTGGAAATCTCCTGATGAGGCGATCAATTGGGCGGATCTAGAGGATTGGACCGACATCTTTATTTTTTTTTCACTTATTGCAAGCGTACCAGTTGTCTCCATCATGAAGGCAATTATAATCTATCAAGTAGCTAGAACGAAGGATTATTTCCAAATTTCCATCAACACAATGCAGCTTGTGGAAGATTTTATACTCGTTCTCATGAAGTCAATTTTTATTGTTTTATTGTAAGTCTTTCTCAGCTCTTGACCTTTTTATCAAGTTCCACGAACTATCGATTTATTGCAGTACCCAGTGTAGTTTGCATGCAATTGACAAAATCTGACATGTGACTTTCAATTTCTAACTTGAAAATTTTCTAATGACCCAACTAATTGCGTTGATATAGAGAATAGGACTAGAATCTTTACGTTTTACTTGATTACACGAGTTGTCTCCATCATGAAAGCAATTATAACATATGGCCAGTAGCTAGAACATAGTAGTCTTTCTAAATTTTCCATGAAGTTTTGCAGCGGGTCGGTTTTCGCGTAGTACAATGCAACCTGGGGATGACTTCATAGGTCGTCCTCAGAAAGTTAATTTTGATGTATCCTTCTAAGGTGTCCTTAGCCCTTCGCGTCTACATCAAGTTCCATGAAACAAGACCAACCGGATTGGCATCTTTATATTTACGTTCATTACAAGTGTAAAAGCTGTCTCCATGAGGATCAAAATTATAAAGTCTACGCAGTAGCTTGAACATAGGAATCTTTCCAAATGTTCCATGAAGACTTCACACGTTGTTATCATAAGGTCAAGTTTTGTCGTTTCCTTGTTTGTCCTTAGCCCTTTTGCCTCTTCACCAAGTTCCATAGACTTTTAGAGCGCCCATGACAACCATTCTGTTCCAAAAATAATTTCTGAAACAGAAATAGATTTTTCTATTTATGTTCCAGAATGAGTTTCTGAGTTAAAAAACGCGTTTGATAACGATATAAAATTTCTGTTCTTGGAATAGAAATTCGTTTGATAACAACAACAAAAATTTCTATTTCTGAAACATGTGCAGCACAAACACAACCCATAAGGAGTATCAAACCGATTTCAACAGGAAAACATGACAATGAAGGAAAAAATACGCTGCAAATGAATATATGCATACAATTCACGGAGCATTTACACAAACTCTGAAGGGAATTGCACTTGAGGCGACTGGAAAAAATACGCTGCAAATGAACATCGCTTCCCCAGAGCCAAGCATCACAGCCAGCATCTCTGGCACCCCAGATATCATTCCTACGATCATCCCCCACATGTACTGCATCTTCAGGAGTTACCCCCAATAACTCACATGCTTTCAGAAATATTGTTGGACTTGGTTTTTCTGCTTCAACCTGTCAAAACCGAAAGAAACAGCAGTTAAACAGGGTAAATAAGGAAGGGAGGTATAAAGCAAAAGAAGCAGTGACTGATCGTCGACAGCGTTACTGAACTTACTTCAGCTGAAACAGCCGTAGCATCAAACCAATGATCACAATTCAAAGCCCGCAAAACAGGTCTTAAACGAGTGTCAAAATTTGATACAACAGCCAATTTTACCCCAGCTTTTCTCAGAGCTACAAAGACTTTCTCAGCATTAGGATCGCAAAGGTGCCAAGCCTGTAGGAGAAAACCGTTCTGAGAAGTCATTAGCACGACAAGTACCAGTAGGGACGGTGAATCTGGAGACGACGATATGGTTGCACTTGAGGCGGCTGCTCCACTTTGCGTATGATCTGGGGACGGTGAATCTGGAGAAGAATTCGGGGAGGGGGCGGGGCGGGGATGACCAGTCGACCTCGCGAAGCGCATCCACCAGATCCTCCGCCGTCACCGTGCCCCAATCCATCAGAGCATGCGGTGAGATCGCTCGATGGAAGCGAACGACGGTGGTTCGGGGAGGTGGAGATGGGAAACCCTAGAAGAAAGAGGGCAAAAATGGCAGCGATCGAAATGGAGACGACGATCTGGTTGATCTTTCATTTCCCTTTTTTCCTTCATTGTCACCGATCCATGGCTGGGCTCTGTGATGAAGAAAGCGCAGACAGAGAGAGACGTTTTCTATTTCTGTTTCTACTAGAAACAGAAAATTTTTGTTTCTGATTTTGATCCAAAACCTATTTCTGAAATAAATTTTCGTTTTAGAAATAGAAAAATAGATTTGCGTTACTAAACGAGTTTCTGTTTCAAACCTATTTCTGGAATAGGTTTGGAATAGAAATTGAGAAACAAAAATGTTCTCATGCACACCCTTAATTTAGGCTCCGTTTGTTTTCGTAGAAAACAACATTTCGAAAAAAAATTTCTGAATTTTTTGACATTTAGAGGTGAAAAATAAGGTAGTCCCGAAAAACTTTTTCTTCCTATGAGGAAAAAAAACCCATTCAAAAGCGGGAAAAGCATTTTCTCCTTTTTTAGAAGAGAAAAACATCTCCTCGTGGTTCCTCTTTCTTCTTTTTCACACTTCCTTTCTTTATAATTATTTTTTACTTTCTTTTCATTTTTATTTTTATTTTCTAAAAAATCAAAAATTTTATTTGTTTCTCTTTTTCTTTTTTTTTAATTTTCTTTTCTTTTCTTTTCTCTTTTTTCTCTTTGCTCCTTCTTCCTCCTCTTTCTTCCTTCCTCTATAGTGGACCTCGAGGATGGGCGGCAAACTGGCGATCGACCATGATGCTGGCCGACAAGCTTGAGGCTCAGCCGATCTCGGCGATTTGTATTCCCAAAAATCATACAAATACAGATGCGTGCACGCGTGGATAACCGGAAATTGGTCTTTGAGTCATTCGCCCACAATTCTCCATTTTTTTCCTCCACTCTCTATGTTTCCACTTTTAACGAGAGAGGAGTCAAAGTCAAAACCACACAAGTAAAATAGAAGAGGAGAGAGAGAGAGAGTATACGAAATGGAGATGTGCTCTTCCTTTTCGTCTTCATGTTCATAGCAACAGTGATGGAAGGAAGGTGTGACTGGTTTTCGATCATTGCCAACCACTTTTCTCAGCTCCATTAATCTTCTCTATCTCAATCAATTGGAATCCCAATCCTAACACCAACCTCCGGCAACCCCCAAATCGTTGGGACCAGCCGAGCCTTGAGCTCACCTATGGCTAGTACAAAAGAAAAATATAAATAATTAAAATTTAGATTTCAAAAAATTTTAAAAATGAAAAGAAAAAAATAGAAAAAAAATTATTAAAAGGAGTCTATGAAGGAAAATCACATCTAATTTTTCATACCAAACAATGAAAAATATTTTCTAGGTTATTTTCATATTTTAGTTAAACAACGAAAAACATTGTCATTTTCCTGAAAAATAAATTTCTAGAAAACATTTTTCGAAAGTATCATATTTTTCGTGAAACAAATAAAGCCTTGTTATAAGTGTGCATGCACTGGTGGAGTATGATCGTGTCACTAATAATTCTTAAGTTATAAGTCTATTGGCGCACTAAACATGCGGCTTTCAGTTCCTAATTTGGAAATTTATTATCCCCTAACCAGTTGTGCTAATCCATAGGATTGGGCCAGCATCTTTGTATTTATAGGGTAACAAATTATCTCCATCATGAAAGCAATTGTAGTGTCTAGCCAGTACCTAAAATGTAGGAATTCAACGTGGCTTTTTTTTTTATTAATATTTGAGCCGATACGGTTTATTGAAATTAACACTAAAGTGAGTATTTTTTTTAAAAAAAATTGACATTTAAGTGATAATTTTGAAACTTTTGGCATTGAAATGAGCATTTTTTTAGAAAAAATAACACTTTAGTGATCATTTTAAAATTTTTGGCACTAAAATAAGTGCCGTACAAACGTTTTGGCACTTGTAGTGTACTTTGACCTATATATATATATATATATATATTATAGATTTACATTTTGATTTCTAATTTATTTAAAATGTTAAAATTGACTCCCTGTATGTCAAAATGATATATTAGGATGTTAGACTCACGTGTCTTCGAAATTTTTAGAACGCTAATCACCCGATGGATAATGTATGTGTCAATCGCGTTGAAAAGTATCAAACACGTATGAGATATCAACATGCATCTGACACGACACAGATGTCTTTGGAGAGTATCTATGTTTCATAGTAAAAAATCAGGTCGAAACTTTTCTCCCTGCATCGCATATTCTAATTAAAGCAGTACATTTTCAATTGAAATTGTGATGAAATAATAAACTTTATATTATATATACCACAATCACTAATTGAAAACAAAATAATTTATAGTAAAATAAACGGATAAAGCAGCCACTCCCAGTCTCCCCAGCGACGTCAAGCGAGCGTCACCCTCCCTCCTTCTACCTCCAGCTTCGCATCCTTAACGACTGAAGCGCCATGGCTCATCTTCTCCTACTCCTCTTCCTCCCCATCTTCCTCTCCTCGATCCCTGCGTCCTCCTCCCAGAGCCCCAGTGACCTCTTCTTCCCCGGGTTCCGCCCCTCCGCCGCTGCCGCCGGCAACCTCACCCTCAGCGCTGCCGCCGAGATCGACAACCGTGGCATCCTCCACCTCACCAACGAGACGAGCCGCCTGATGGGCCACGCCTTCCACTCGTCCCTGCTCCGGTTCAAGAACTCCCCGGGCGGCGACGTCTCCTCCTTCTCCACCTCCTTCGTCTTCGCCATCGTCCCCGAGTACCCGAAGCTCGGTGGCCACGGCCTTGCCTTCGTTGTCTCCGCCACCAGGGACCTCCGGGGGGCCCTGCCCCGCCAATACCTGGGCCTCTTCAATGCGAGCGACGTCGGTAACTTCTCCAACCACCTCTTCGCCGTCGAGCTCGACACCGTCCAGGATTTCGAGTTCGGCGACATCAACGACAACCACGTCGGGATCGACATCAACAGCCTGGCCTCCAACGCTTCTGCTCCGGCGGCCTATTACGCTGCCGGCGATGACTCGACCAAGCGAGATCTGAATCTTACGAGTGGGAAGGCGATTCAGGCGTGGATCGATTACGATTCGAGCGAGAAGGTGATCAGCGTGACGATTGCTCCTAGTTCAGTGAAACCCAAGAAGCCAATCTTGTCCTTCAACGTGGATTTGTCGCCGATTTTCCACGAGTTCATGTATGTTGGGTTCTCTGCTTCGACTGGTCTGCTCGCGAGCTCTCATTACATTATGGGTTGGAGTTTCTGCATCGATGGGGAAGCGAGAGCTCTTGAGATTTCGTCTCTGCCTTCATCGCCAGGCGGCGAGAAGAAGAAGCATCCCCACACAGCTCTAGCAATAGGAATCTCGGTGTCATCAGTTGTTCTTGCAGTGTCAGCTGTTTTTCTTGTGGTCCTGATGGTTCGGAGGATCAGGAACGCCGATGTGGTCGAGCAGTGGGAGCTCGAAACCGGTCCCCACCGATTCTCCTACCAAGAGCTCAAGAAAGCCACCAATGGGTTCAAGGAAAAAGAGCTCCTCGGGCAAGGCGGGTTCGGCAAAGTGTACCGAGGGACCTTGCCAAGTTCCAAGATCCGGGTCGCGGTGAAGCGGATCTCGCACGAGTCGAAGCAGGGCCTCCGCGAGTTCGTGTCGGAGATCTCGACCATCGGGCGGCTCCGCCACCGGAACCTGGTCCAGCTCCTGGGTTGGTGCCGGAAGAGGGGCGATCTCTTGCTGGTGTACGAGTACATGGCCAACGGGAGCTTGGACAGGTACCTGTTCGACGAGGCTAAGGCTACTCTGGTCTGGGAACAGAGGTTTCGGATAGTGAAGGGCGTTGCTTCGGGGCTCCTTTATTTGCACGAGGGGTATGAGCAAGTGGTCATACACAGGGATGTGAAGGCCAGCAATGTGTTGCTGGATGACGAATTGAACGGGAGGCTTGGCGACTTCGGGCTCGCGAGGCTGTACCATCACGGGTCGAACCCGGGCACGAGCCGGGTGGTAGGCACGCTAGGGTACCTGGCCCCGGAAACGCCGAGGACCGGGAAGACGAGTGGGAGCTCGGACGTGTTCGCCTTCGGGGGCGTTCTTGTTGGAGGTGGCTTGCGGGTGCCGGCCGATCGAGCACGAGGCCGGGCCCGAGGAAATGGTGTTGGTGGATTTGGTTTGGGAGAGGTATAAGGAAGGGAGGGTTCTTGATTTGGTGGATTACAAACTGAAAGGCGAGTACAACGAGGGTGAAGTGATGGTGGTGTTGAGATTGGGGTTGTTGTGTTCAAATTGTAACCCAATGGAAAGGCCTACGATGAGGCAGGTGGTGAGGTACTTGGATGGGGAGATCGACGTGCCTGAGGTCGTGAGCGGACCGGGCGGCTTTGATTGCACGAAAGCGGGCCAAGGACACGGGTTCGAGGATTTCCAGCTCGCCTTTCCCTCTTCCTCCTTCGATAGGATGAGCTCCTCCTCCTTCATGGCGAACCGAGACACAAGTTTCGCCTCGCATTCGGCTTCCTCTGTCTCGGTCCTCACCGGTCGAAGAGATAGTGGGTAGCGACTGAATCGCTAAAGTCGGGAAAACCATCCTCTTTAAAGTGAATGCGAAAAGCAAAGGGTCGAGAGCGAAAGTGATCAAGTATGAAAATGTTTTAAGGATTCCGGTAGGGTTAATTTGGGGTATCTATAGGGGTAAATAAATTAATAGGAAATAGAGGTAAGGGAATAGAGATCAAAACCAAAATTAACAAGTGAAAAAATTGCACGTTAAATGGAACAATCAAGAAACGATTGGGCCCAACGACCATATAGCTAAATATCGGCCGGGACTTCACCAACTAAAATGAATTTAAGGAGGAAAAAGGCCGGTTGTGATGGCCCGACCCGACGCGATTGGGCAGTGCGGTGCCAGCCCACGGGCTGAGGTTAACTACACGCCGTAAATCAGTCACGGCCCCCCAGACCGTGCCAATCGGCGCCGCCCACTGCAGTTCAGCCTGGCTCGACCTCGATATTGCGTTTGCCAAATTCTTGTTCCTCGTTTAGTCCGACTTTTAGGCCAACCGATATTGCGGTACGTACGGACAACGGTGGTGGAAAAGGCAGAGGCGAGAGATTTTAGCAAAGTTCGAGGATGGTTTCCAACCAATGATGAGTACATAAGCCCCGCTCCAATAACCATGAGGCTAAAAAGCCTAGTCGAGTCCTTAATAAATGAGTGCGGTTGTTTTGATCTCGAGGACAGTAGTAAATTGATTGAGCAAAAGTCTAAACGGGTCATCTTTTTCGGGCCTTCGGGTCCAAACTCCCCGACCAGCCCAAAATGGATTCATTTAAAAATCGGAACATCTTATCATTTAAGAAAAATCTCACATGCAGGAGGGATCCGCGCCACCTCCTAGTCCTACAGGAAAGATAGATTTTCGGGGGAACCGAGCCATTTTTGGCGGGGCGCACCGAAACTAAAATGCTTCCTCAACTTTTTTATTTATTTATTTATTTTATCGTCGTCATATCCCCTGAGAAGCTAGCTGCATTCGAGACGATATTGCTCATGTGAGGCATTCTTTTGAAACCGTCGCGTTGGCCTCCGTATGCTTCTTCGTCTATGTCCATCAAGCCTGCGAGCTAAACCCTCACTGACTCTCATGGTCTCATGATTGGAAATATCGGTTAATTTATTCATGAATAAACGGGCTCTAGGCGGGGACGAGGTCTCGCATCACCATCGCCTTGGTGTGCACGAGTTGTGCACAGCTCGGATTTTTTTTTTGTTATTATTATTATTATTATTATTATTATTATTATTATAACCTATGTAGCACGGACATGCTTAATAGGCCTTCGTGTCAGTGTCCGACACGTATCGTACACGGACACGCATTTGACACAGTTGGACACGTTTCTGACACGTGGTCAACACGTGTCCACAATCCGACATGTAGTCGACGCACGGACACGCTCTAGACCCGAAATGTAGTTACCGCATGGACGCGCTCCAGACACGCGTGTCATAAACACTGGACGCAGGAAAAATTAACTCATACTAGCTCTTCACTCAGCCAAGAACGGCCTAGAGAAGCCAGCCCACTTACGTTTCATCTCTGGCATTTTATGGAGCCATCAAGCTTATCATCTCACTTGGCTCCAATGTGGGACTACTTTGGGTGCGTTTGGAAAGACTTTTGGGGAAAGTTTTTGAGAGAATGCAAATACTTTGGTCTGAAGGTATTTGGTGAAATGCAAAAGCTGTTTGGTAAACTGTAATTAAAAAGTGCCTTGAGAAGGATATTTAGGAAAATGCTGTTTGATAAACATATATTTGGAAAGTCATTTGATATGACCTATGTAGATTTTTTTATTTTAATTTGTTTAAAATTGGAGAAAGAAAACAAATGAATGCCACATTTATATGTTTGCATTGACAATAATGTAAAAGAGACATTAACAAGAACCAGACAAGAAGCCGAAATGGACAAAATGAGTGCACTTGAACGACTTGACTTGGATTAGCATCACAAGAAACGCACGCCACCTCTTTGTCCAGAACCCAAATTCATACTTGTCCTATACTAGTTTATGCATGGTGGGGGCCCAGATTTCCCTCAGATCTTCTCCTCCTAATCGGCGTCCCCATGAATACTCTCAACCTTAAAACAAGAACCAGACAAGAAGGGAAAAAAGTAAAAAACAAAGGAGGGGAGGCTCACCTCGTCACCTTCCATTGAAGAGAGAAGGAGATGCTGACATGAAGGAGCAAAGCCGTGGGATTGGACAATGGATCGCAGCCAGAGAGGGAAAGCAGATCGCAGCCATAGAGGGAAACCAGAGAGGGTCACAGCTACGGGAAAGAAGATTGTTCGCAGCAGAGGACAGAAAATCGATCGCTCGTAGAGGAAAGAAAATCGCTTGGCAGTTGGGGAAAGAAGATCACTCGGCAGTAGGGGAAGATCGCTCATTCTTTTGCTCGGCAACAGGGGAGGGGAAAGAGAAGATCGCTCGCTCAAAGGAAAAGAAGAGCGCAGATTAGGGTTTCTAAAATAAAAGGGCTAAACTTGGAATTATGAAAATATATGAGGATAATATGGGCAAAGCAAAAAAAAAAAAATTTAACTAACCCAACAGCATGCCGAGAATGCTGAAAAGCCCAAGGCACCTTGAAGGCTACCTTGGGCTTTTGGCCTTGGGAATGCTCACTTTGAGCCAAAGATACTTGAAAAAAATTTGCCAAACACCTAATATTTGGTCCAAGTACCTTTGGACCCCCAAAGTGCCTTCCCAATGCTAATCCCAAACGCACCCTTTGTCCAACTTGAAGGGCTGCTGTTCTCATTTGCGGCTTCTTATAGAGACTTTCACTTTGTCTCTTTTACTTGCCCACCGATGTGGGACTCCAAATTCTACTCTTTCTTTGTATTTGCTTCGGGGAGATCTGCAGAGTTTGCTTGGAGGATCTCAGCAACATCACCCTCAAATTCTCCCACGACAAGCACGCTGGTAAGATTGCGGAGCATGCATGAACCAAATTTTTTTTATTGAACTCTAAAAAATACCATCAAACGCATCTTCATGATAGCTAAAACTCAGTGAATTGAGCATCAAACTAATACTCACAGATGCTCATTAGTTTTGAGTGTAGCCACTCTTTCCAAAAAAAAAAAAAATACAGCAAACTAACTTGTAGAGATCATCAAGGTAAATCCTCGTTATCTGGTTTGATTGTTTTCTCCATTCAAGTGTTCTAAAGATTTAATTAATGACCTTTTGTATCAAATTAATTTGATCGAAATATTCGTAAAGATAATAATTTTTCATGTATATATAAAAATATATATTTAATATACAACGTGTCCCAATGTGTCGAAATTTTCAATTTTCAGAAAATGACGTGTCGTGTCGTGTTGCGTGTCAGTGTCGATGCTACTTAGATTATAACTTAGGAACTGTCATGGTGGGCTTTGTATGGTTCTTCGCTTGGTATCTTTATGGCCCGTAAGTCAAGTCTCATTGATTCTCAGGGTTTTATGTACAGTCAGTTATCTTTAACCAAAAAAACTAAAAAACAAAGCCAAATCTAGTTGCATCATGGGGAAAATTATCAATAAAGTCCTAAAATTATTATAATTATGCAAATCATCCTGAACTACTTTTTTTTTTTTTGCCAGTTGAGTCCTAAACCTTTTGTAATTATGTCAATTCAATTTACTAGCCAATGCTGACGTGGTGTCACCGATGTTAAACTAGACAATTTTTAGTAATTTTTTCTTTGCCTTTCTTTTCTTTTCCCTACCTACTGCTACTATGGCCGACAAGGGTTTCACAGCCCTTGACTGGCCTCGCCTAGGATGGGAGAGGCCATGGCGGTCGGCAGATGAGACTCCCTGACCACGGCCTCACTCGCAACTGGTGAGGCCACGATCGCCTTCGCCCACGATCTTGCTTCGCGAGGGTTTTGTGAGATGCGGCCATGGGCAAAGGCGGCCATGGCCTTGCCTGCTCGACGAGGCCAATTGAGGGCTGCAAAGCCCTTGTTGATGGGCAAGTGGGCTTTGCGGCCCTCACCCAATGGTTGGGAGCGCCAGTGACCCTTGTTGGAGCTCACTGGCCGCAATATAGTAGGTAGGGAAAAGAAAAGAAATAGAAAAATAAAAATAATAATAATATCAAAATATTATTAAAAATTATCCACGTCAACGCCAACGAGGCCACATCAACATTAGCTAGCAAAGCGGACTCAATTAATACAATCATAAAAGGTTTCGGATTCAACTAGCAAATAAGAGTTTATGACTAAATTGACACAATTACAATAGGTTTAGGATTTTTTTTTTATAAATTTTCCCTACATCTTGTATATAATTTACGTATACCATCGTTGCCTTTATATTTGGGAAATCAAAATCTAATTATAGAATTGTGCCAATTGCTCTCGATCCTTGTTTAATTGGGGTTGAATATTTCCACATGCCTATTTCCACATGAATCATAAACGTATCTAGCATGTTGCCCGCTTTGGCATGATATTGGTACAATTAGAAACGTTTAATTTATTCATACTATGCAAGCACGTTAGATGTATCAACACAACTTGTGTTGATACATCATTTTAACATGCTTGTATGATACCCCATCTTCTCACAATGTCGCTCCTGTGATCAGTTCACTAAACGCAGTATAGTTGAGTTGGAAAGTTGTAACATAATTAATTAGGGATGGTCAGCTCCAAGGTCGGTTTTGGAACCAATACTTTTTTTTTTTCCCTTCTATTCGCTATACCTTGGAACTCCAAAAGTTTGGTGTTGACTTTTGCTTGCACTTGGTCACGTTGCTTCCACCATCTACTAGAGCAACTGTACCTGCATTATGTTTTGATGAATTCGAATGGCTTCACCATTTTGTTCTTTTCTGCATCAGTTTTTGTTTGTCCCTTTCATACGTGTCTTTCCGGTTAAAGAGCTACAAGTAAGAATTTCCAACATTAAAAGGGAAAAAAAGAGAGTATTATTATAGATCATTAGTTAAATAAATATTTACATGATCAGGGTGCGGTGCTAATTGATGATCGACTAGTTTTTCATTGGATTTTGTAGTCATTATTCTTTCACTTGGCATCATATCAACACATGTTAAATAATAAAATCGGCATATATATATATATATATATATATATGTGAAGCAAAACTTTTTAGACCAGAAAGAAATGCACCTAAGCATCTTTACTGCGAAAAGTGTCCAAAAAATCGCAAATCTTTTATATTAGTGCCATTTTAGTCCTAAAAATTTTAGTTGCACATTTTTATTTTCATTGGTATCACACTGGCCAATTTTGGCTAGAAATCATTGACATAAAAGCTAGTCGTCTTACGTGGCCCTCGACAGCGCTGACACTGACGCTTTTAAATATTTTTTATTTTTAATATATATTTTTTGATTTTATTATTTTCTTTATATTTTTTTGGACAAAAGGGCTAGCAAGCCTTGCCCCAGGTGAGGACCACAAGCCCTTGCCAAACATAGGCAAGAAACCGCAAGCCCTCACCCGAATTGGGCCATGCAAGGGCATCGAATATAGGTGAAGGCCGCGACACCCTCACATAGGCTAGATCTGGGTGAGGGATCACAACCCTCACCTTGTCTAACAAGACTGTCATTGCCTTTGCCCAAAGCCGATGAGAAGTTGCACCCTTTGTCCAAAAAAAAAAAAGTAAAAAAATGAAAAAATTACTAAAAATTTGAAAAAAATATATTAAAAAGCTCAAAAATGTCCACATCCGCAGTGACCATGCCACGTAGGACAATTAGTGTTCATGTCAGCAATTTTTAGCCAAAATTGATCAGATTAACTCAATTGACACAATGTAAAAGGTTGAGACTAAATTGTCATAATTGAAAAGTTTAGAACTAAATTGTCATAAATGTAAAAAGATTTAGGACTTGTTAGACACTTTTCCCCATCTTTACTTTTAGGAAAAAAAAAATGAAAGAAAAAGCACATTAGTTTTGTCTGGTCTATGCGGTTTGATTCCACATCTAATTGAGAATTGCCCATAAACTATTGGTCACATGTTCTATTCTAATATAGCATGCATAACAATACTTCTGGAGCATAAATCTATTTGGTAATGCAACTTATGGAGTAGAAATCCGTTTGGAATTATTTTTAGAGAAAAAAAGCTTTAGAAGTATAAAAATAAAGTTGCATAATTAAAAAGATTTCTACTCTAAAAGTGTCGTCTTGCGGGCCCTTAAAAGAGGGAACTGAAACACCTTACTAGGATTATTGTCATTTATGCAGTTTGTGTAAGGTTTTGTTCATAGAAGTTTCTTTTTTGGGCATAAAATAAACCTTCCATTTCATCAAAAGTTGTCGGAATATTACAAGAAGAAACTAAACCCTACATTAAAATGATAAATTAAAGTACTCAACTAACGGTACCTTTTAAAGTATAGATGGGAGATCATTAGAAAGAAAGGAGGACGCGGTTCTCATGTTATGAAATGACCATTATGAAATGACCATTTTCCAACCTTATGAGCAACAGTAGTAAACTCCATGGTGTTGCTATTTAGTATAAAATGAGAGTCCGAGACGAAATGATGAATATTCCAAGGGAAAAGTTCCTTATGCTAAATAGTATCAATCAAGACCTCACAATCACTTTCCAAAACCATGTTAAGGATACTTCCATTGTTGAGTTCCCTTTTTCTAGTTTGCCCACGCTTGGACTAGTCAACCTCTATTCGATCGTCGAATTATAATTACAGCTCCTTTGTTATCCTTCCACGCACCATCGACAATAAACTTCAACTTCCACAGCCATTCGTTATGGTTCGTTAAAGTAGTCACATGGGTGGATCGAGTCAAGTCAAAAAGGACCTATATTGACCCGTTTAACATATTTTGACCATTTTTATGAAATACCTATCTAGCAATATATGCCCAACCCGATTTATATTGCTAAAATATTTTAACATAAATCTAGTTTAGAAATTTTTGTTTCTTCTAAAATTTTAAAGAAATATGTATTGCCAAAATATCGATGACATTTTCTATAATTTTTTTAAAATTATGATTTTTTATATTATTCTTGTATATTTTTATTTATTTCTTTTCTTTTCTTTTTTCATTCCTTGTCCGATGAGCGTTGTCGGTTGATGACTAGCGGCCACCAATGACTGGTGACCATCGACGATTGCAGAGGCCGTTGGTGATCGGGCGACGAATGGTGGCGAGTGGCAACCCTTGCCAGATTTAGTAAAATAAAAAATAAGAAAAGAAAGAGAGGCGAAAAAATAAAAAAAATTAAAAATTAAAAGAATTCGAAAAATGATTTGTTTATGACTCACTTGAACTTATTAGATAACTAACCTATTTATGACCCATACAAAACTCATTTAAGATACATTACCTTGTTAACTAATCCATTTATGATCCACTTAAAGTTGTTTTCAAAACTTAATGCAATCAATTTATGACTCGCATAATTAAATATAGGTTAGCATATGAGTTCAAGACCCATTTTTCCACCTTTATTGTTCATAGAAGTTAATCGATATTGGCGTGCCTTCTTGCGAAGTATGCTAGCTTCCCACGACACAAAAGTTCATACTAAGATCCAATGAGTTCTGTGGAGAACGGTAATGGTACTTCCCAGAAGAGGATCCCTAACACAAACTGATTAAAGCAAAGAAGAAGGTGGAAGTGGATAAGAAGTGGAATTATTGAGAACGGGGCGATTCCTGTCATCTTTTCAAGCGCGGTACAGCATCTAGGAGGAGAACGCAGACCCGCCCACGAACTCTTTTGGGAAGTCGAAAGGCATTGAAGCGAGAGGCGACAGAAACATGGACCCTGGAAAATGTTCAGGAACGCTTGATGCTCTTGGACATGGAAAGCTGCTTCGTTGTTGTAGATGGAATGGCCTTGGTCAGACTTTTTGGCGGTGGTCCTGCTGGATTGGCTGCAAAAGCAGAGCAGAGCAAAAAGTGCGTAGCTGCGCATTAGAGAATTTGCAGGCTAGATGGGTGCTCTCTGTGAGAAAAATAGAATGCTTCTCTCATTATTATCTTCTGCTTTCGTTTTTTTTTTTTGTTAAACGTTAGATTTTGATTATTGAGAAAAAGAAACGGTGATACAAATGGTCCTGGACTTTGGCCAATGCAATGTAGTATTTAAACTTCTAATTTATTCAATTTGATTCCTGAACTTTAGTCTAATATTCAATGTGGTCCATAAACTTTTAGTACATGTTCATCATAGTTTTTAAATTATATGAAAATGTTCAATGTATTTATTTCATTAATTTAAGATCAGGGAAAACATTAAACATTTTAATATATTTCTAGAACTAAATTGAACATGTATTAAAAGTTTAAAAATTATATTGAATAGATTAAAAGCACATAGATCATATTGCATCTTGAATTAAAGTTCAAAAATTATATTAAACAAAATAAAAATTCATAGGCCAAATTACATATTGATTCAAAATTGAGAGACTATTTATGTTATTTTGCCATGAGAAAATAGCACATCGCTCATTTAATGATTTCTTTCAAGGTTTGAACTCGAGTAGTCGTGATCCAAAGGAAATTATATGAAGTGTTCGCAAGAATCGATGCGAAGAAGAAGCCGGCTCTCGGGCGAACACAGGATCGACCTACTTTATCCTTGAATTCTCCGAACTGGATCAAGAATTTCTAAGGTCGGAATTTGGAAATCAGACCGGCGTTACGGTGATTGATTTCCAGATGCATGCAGGAGTCGAAGGATCGGGACTGCCTGGCTGGTCCAGGATGAATCCGGAACGCTGTGCTCAGCCGCAGCCAAGGACGCTTCTCATGATCATGAGGAGCAGCAGGAGGAGGAGGAGGAGAGGGAGGCTCCAAGGACCAGCTGCGGCGTGGGGGCCCCACACCCAGCTGTGAAAAGCGACTGCACGAGGTGGGCCCCCCTCCCATCGGCGGCCCCTGCCAATCAGCGCTGCCCTTTCTCGATGCTTTCGTGAAACAACGCATGCACGGTATTAAAACGGGAACAACTGTTCGGGTGCCACGGTTCTATTGGTGAGCCCGGCGCATCCCAACTCTCAGAACGTTCGGGCCCCACGTGGTATCCTCCATAATCAACGTCCATCGTGCATCGGGCTCACGTAGTACTGGAGCACCTGAGGGCTTCACCATCGAGACCCCATCTCATCATCGTCCCCATCGTTCCTCGTGCACTCTCACGCAATTGGTTCACTGCGGTCAAAAATTAAGGCCTCCCTGCGCCCCCGTCGAAAGTAATATCTTGATCCGACCCTCGTAGCATTTACCCCAGTTCATGTCGAACGTGTCGTTTTTATAATTCTCTCTCTCTACTTGTAACCACCATGTCCACGTACTATTTTCTCTCTCCTTCCTATAAGTTGGCCAACTTGTACAGTTTCCTGAGGACTAAACGTTTCCTTCTCGACCAAGTACGTGGAGAACAGAGGAACCGCTGTTCGGTTGTCTCTCTGCGTATCTGTGTTTGTGTTCGAGTAGTAGTATGGAGAGCTTGCTCTGCGACGAGAAATGGGTCGTGAGCCCTTACTCGTTCTCCGATCGCCACGTGCGTGAAACGTTCGAGAAGCCGGGCGATTCGGAGTGCATCCGTCGCGGCAGTTCCTGGTTCAGTATGACCCAACAAGAGTGTGACGCGGCACTTGCGGTTTGTCTGGAGAAGGAGACGGGTTACATGCCCGAGTCCGGTTATGCGGAGTGGTTGGAAGCGAAAGGTTTGGTCTTTGGCAGGGCCAGAGTCATGCAGTGGCTTATTAAGGTTGATCACAGGATAGATTACCACCATTTCGTCGTGAACAAGTTTTATTGTCTTGTTGTCAATTAGGGTATCTTCTTCATCGGTATTTAATCTCCACTCCCTCCTCATTTCGTCTTCTCAGTGTCGAAGTAGATTGAAGCTGTCCTATGGGACGATATTCCTGGCCGCGAACTGCTTCGATCGATTCATCTCCGTTTGTAAGTGCCAGGTAGGAAATGTTTTTCAGCTTTCCTGGTGATCGAGTGATAATGACTCGAGTTTTTAACAAGGGATGACCATCCTGTCAAATAGGACAGTTGTTCCGTTCGCATATTTTCGTATGCATATAGAACACCTGTCACTGTTAGATTACTCATATGCTTGAAAAACATTACTTAATCGTGTCGTTTCTCTCGTAGATTGGTAAGTTTTTCAATGCAGAAACGAGACTGAAGCCACCAAGTAATTCAGTTTGATTAATGTGTTGTGGTTTATGTTGCTCAAAGGTTTTAAAACTCTAGATTACCTTCATATCTTCATAACTCTCCTGTGTTGAATTTCCAGGAATGGAAACACTGGATTGTGGAGTTGGTGTCCATCGCATGCTTGTCGGTCGCGTCGAAGTTCAACGAGACCCTCAGCACACTTTCGTTACGTGAAATTCAGGTGACGACCACCATCATCATCCTCTCGGTCTGTGTCTGTTAATATGGTTGTTCTAGGGTTCCTTTTACTTTCAGCTGTTTAGTGTTTACCAACGTCAAATGCATTGTGAAGATGGAGGATCTGGACCATTCTTTCCAGCCAAGCACCATCCAACGGATGGAGTTGACGCTACTACAGATGTTAGGATGGCGCCTGGTCCCCATCACCGCGTATTCCTACGTGAAACTGCTGACCTGTAATGGTGACTTTTGGACATCTCATCTTCACGAGCAGTTCATCACAAAAGTCAATGACTTGCTCCTCCGTTCGCTTATGGGTATAGCATCTGGTCTCTTCAAATCCGACGTACCTTGATGGCCAAAACAGAAGAAAGAAAAATCACACTTCGCAAATACATTATGCTCACCTGAAGTATACCCCATTAAACAACTTATAAGCTATTATCCGAATTAATCCGATCACAACGAGAACAACATGAACTTCTGATCCCCTTTTGAGCAACACGTAGAATTTGAAGTCATCCGAACGACTAACCAAATTGTTTCAGATATCAACTTCACGGAGTTTAGACCAAGTGTTATTGCTGCATCGGCTTTTCAGTGCGGATTAGACAATCGATTTATATTGTCATCGCCTGTGTGTCTCACTAACTACATCCGCCAAATCATCGGTCAAGATCAAAGGGTAAGGATCACATGAGACTCAAAACTTTGATGTACTTTTTTGAATGAAGTTCGTCTTCAGTTGATGACATTGTTAATCTGATATCAGGAGATTGATTTGATGAAATGCCAGAAGCTTTTGGAAGTTCGGCTAGCCAGTGAGCGCTTCAACGCAATTGCTTGCGGGAGCCTCAGCTACCGCCCTTCGAGTCCGGTCACTGTTCTACTGGGTGAACGGATAGATGTTAACGATGATCACGTTGATCTCTCTATTTTCACGGTTCCAGCAAGGTCACGCATCGGCATCACCGAATCGAAAGGCATCCGTTGAAACAACTTCCAATTAGCACGAGAAGTGGACATAGAATCATATGCAATAACCTTGGGTTGCTACAAATTGCCAATCCATGGAAGGCAAACTGAAACTACTTCACTTTATCAGAGTTTCAATTAACAGGTCATTGTTATCACAATTGGACAACAATTTATGCATCTTTCTGTCTTTGAGAACGATTTCTTAGTCATCTTTAGTTGTGAACAGATTTCACGTTCCATTTTATTTATAATTTCACACGATATCATACCACTTTTATTCACAAATTTCAAAATAGTAAAGCGACATGAAATACTCCATTATGCCACGAAGAAGATGACTCAAGCATACAATATACTTATTTATCAAGATTGCGAGCACTTGGTGCAGCCACTGTCTCCGTCTTCGTGATAATAATGATATATAAAGATCGTAGGGGAATGTGACTGCTGATGAAGATAGAACAGTAGCTTACAATTATTTGATGCGTGATGACGATCACTATCACTAAAGGATTATTTGTCCCCACTATTGTTGCCGTCGGGTTTATAAAAAATACACCTCCATGATATACACCGAAAGTCATAGAGATATGGGTACAACAATTACTAAATTTCTCCCATGGAATTTCACTTTTGAATGTATTGTCGAACTCGCGTGTGAAAAGAGAAGAACAATAGATGATATTATAAAGAAGAGAGAGTTATGAAGTAGAGAAGACAAGAAGAAAAGAGGGAATTGAGGGCTGAATGTGAGGGTGGATATCGACCAAAGAAAGGAGTAATATTCGGCTTCACAGGCTGAATTTGGCTGAACATCGAGTTTTTGCCGTTGTGTTGCTAGCCGGAGTTTTGCCAATTCATTCAATCGAAGGCGGTCCCAACTCTTGCTCTGGCAAGGTATGATTAAAAAGTCTGAACTTTCGCTTCCAATCTTCTGAATAAGTCAACAGCATGAGCCTACTCGCCGTTTGTTGTAATTTGATCCAAGTTTCGATCCCCTAAATGCGCTTTCAACCACTAACCGCTAAAACACGGCATGACGTTTGAATCCTGAAAACGGGCTGGACGTCCTCGGTCTGAATAATGGCTGTCCACCCTACTTCTGGTATTTTTGTGGACTCCTTCGGGGCGGTCCTCGATGGTCCCTTTGGCCTTTGGTCGCTCTAGAAGGTTTAGGACCATTCCGAGACTGTTTCTTAGCCAGTGGACTGACTGAACGCCCGCTGGCACTGACCCTCCCCCGTCTAAATGGTCTAAACAGTGGGCATCCAGCCTATTCATGGTCGATTTCCGTTTTCGGACCGGCCCTTGGCAATCGCCATTGTTTATTTATCGTGTTTTAGCATTGCATAACCTATTTTACTCAGTTAGGGTCTGTTTTCAATGAAATCAGCATTTATTGCATCCTTACTATGTGAAGGAAGCTTCTATCCTGACAATCAGTCTGACTGTCGATTTTTTTTTACCACACAATCTCCCAATCAATGCGTGTTTTATGCAAAACACGCGATGATAATGTTTGCATCTACTATTTTGATTGTACCGTCCCTAACAACTATCAAGAAACATTTCCCCTATGTGAAAATGGAGAGATCGAATAAGTATTGGTTCCACCAATACCGTTTTCTTATGCGGAATTCATACTTTTTTTCATGTTATTTTTTTATGTTTTAGCATTTAGATTTATTTTTGCAGCACAAATTTAGATAATTTCATTGCATAAAAAAAAGCACTTAGGTTGCATTCTGGCGTTTCTCGCATTACATGATGGCATTAGATTGTTTTTATTGTTGTTAATTTCATCATTTCACATTTATAACTTATTTCTCATCAAATAGATGAAGAAATTTACATTTATTAGATCATTGCACGTTTATTTGTATGCACAGCTCACGGAGTTTTGTCTTGAGGCTATATAACGAGGTTTTGTATCAATTTTGCACGATGCTATTTTCTTTTCCATCCGTTAATATTTTTGTTGTTGGTTAGTTTATTATTTGAGTTCTTATGCATATAATATGTTTAGAAACAAAAATATAAAAATAGGTTGCACGAAACAATTTTTTATAAATAGAGGAAAGGTACCAACAACGGGTATTGGACAATACTAGTGAAACTAAGTTCCCAAATCAAAATCTCTTGTTCGTTGAAGTAAGGTGAACTCTCGCATTTAGTTGGCTCCCAATCAGTCAAGTAAGTGACAATAAGTAATGAAGAAATAATTTGTGATCAATAGGACTTAGGAGAGCCCGTGCAAAGCATAAGCACCATCTCCCAAGAGGTTTATTCATGCCCACCTAGCAATCCGCTAAACTCAATCGAAAATTACTAAAGATTGCCTCCCTTGGTCATACTAAAATCTTTTGTCGACCCACTAATGAAGCCTTCTCTATACCTAGCGTATCCATGGAACCTTCTCATGCGTTCCATCTTTTCCAAGCTATTCTTGTTGGTGTTCAGAGCCCATAAGAAGAAATAATATGGAAAGATTTTAAATAAGAGCATGAAGTGCCATCACTTTTCAAATAAAAGCTTGAAATAGACATCCTTTCAAAGAATGGCCTCAAGTGACGACAGTTTCAATAAGGGTTTGAAGTGGCTATAGTTGTTTCAAATAAGAATTTGACCTTGGGAGCCAACTAAACATTCTGATTGATCAAGGGTATTTTAGTCAAAATATGATTTTAACATAATTTTAATTAAATTGAATTAAAAATAGAAAGCCAAAAGTTAAAAAAGAAAAAAGACGCCGCCTCTCACCTATCGAATAGGGCGTGGGCGAGGCGACCCTCATTGACCTTGCTTGTGGTCAACAAGGGTGGCCCTCGCACAACCCTATTCGAGTAACACCATTGGCCAACAATTGCCGGAGGTTGGCCACTGGCATAAAGAAAGAAAAATGAAAAATAGAAGGGAAATAAAGAAATAAAAAAGAAAAAAAGTAAAAGACTAAAATGCCATTTGGTCAAGCCATTATTTGATATTGATATTTCCACTTTATATTCGTATTTGAGACAATGTTTACTTCCGGCCCTTAACTAATATAATGAAAGCACTTCATCTTTTATTTGAAATGAGATCCACTTCAAGTCTTTATTTGTAAAAATGAAGGCACTTTGGGCTTTTACTTCCCCAATAATATTTACCTCCAGCTTGGGAAAGAGTCCATAAAAGCAATAATATTCTCCTCCCTCTCGAAAAGGAGCCCGTTGAGATGATGGTCAGCCACTTTTCCATGTCTTGCTTTCCATTGCAAATTTTAGAAGCACCTTCTCATTGATTTACAATTTTTTTTTTCTGTGGATGAGAATGTGGGGTTAGGGTTTTAGATTGGATTTAATTTAAACCCAGTTTGTTAATTTGGGTCAAGTAAAATGATAAATGGTGTCATTTGACATGCTTTGAGGACATCATTCTTCGACAAGTCATATGGGATAATTTTATATTGAATTCAAGTCACGTCCGAAATTGCTAATGTGACTCGATTGAACATGTTTAAAAGTTGCTGTACTTATGCGATCAATTGAAAAGTTATGACATCAAAATGATGCACATAACACTATCAGTGTCCTTTTCCCCTTTAATTGAGTTAATTTTATCATATGTTTTTGTTTAATTTTGTATTGACTTAAAAATATAATTAAAAAATGGAAAATCGCCACTATTATAATCACATGATGACCTCTTATAATTCTCAAAGTTTTTTTTGTAATAAGATGCAGCCTTGGGTTTATTACCACACTCGAGAAAAACAATTTTTTTTGTTTATTGTGCTGGGTGTTGAATTTGTAATAACGAGTATAAATATAGTAAATTCCATATTTCTCATTAGAAAATTCCATTTGCCTTTTCAAAGATGCCTATTAATTTCATATTCCATTTTTTCTAATATAAAACTTACTCTGGTAAAATCATCATTCATCATTCATCAACATCAACATTAACATTACTTTTATTCCAAACCAGTTGGGGTTAGCGGTCGATGAGCCAAAATAAAAATACATAAAATCCTATCAGGATTCGACACAAAATCCTCATTCAAGAATGCTAAATTGACTACTTTTGCACCGCCATTTTTTAATTCATTTTTATCATTAGTCTTCTTGTCAGGATTCGACGCCAAAAGCATAATGAAGTAAAGAGTAAAAGTAAGAAAAAAAAAATTGAGAAATAAGATTTATCTCGGTTCACCCTCAAACTATGCCTATATCTAGAAGATGATTCAATTATAATTAGACTTCCCGTCTTCTTATAATTCTTAATTGTAAAAAGAGATTATATATAAGTAGCAACTATTCATGATTCTAGGTTTTTCTATTGATGGCGAGTATGAAACACACCTCTAACATCTTTCTCTCGACCAATGCGTGTGGAAGGCACGCGTGCATATCGTAGAGCAGGAGAGACTAATGCTTGTGCCATGTTCTGTCTGATCTAGAGTTCTTGATACGGAGCGAAAATGCACTTCGAGTTCTTACTGGAAGGTGCGCCACGCCTGCTTAGACGCACATAAAGGGCCTATCCGAAGCTTTTTCTACCTTAATCTTGACCCGTACCGATAGAAATTGCATTTCCAAGTAGTAATGGGAACTGGTGTCTGTGCTTCACGAGATAAGTTGCTGACTCTAATTGCTTTCAAGATTTCAGATGCTGTCAGACCACCCCAAGCAGTAGTAAAATGTGGAACCTCATGTCTAGCCTTTCTACCAAAAGCAAAGCTCTTCCCCTATATGATCTTGCCTCTATAATTGCCGTAACTTTCGTACGATACTTACTTGAGTGCCATAATTTTAAAAATAAAATTATTCACTTGAATGTCATAACTTTCAATTGATTACTTAAGTATAAAAAATTTTAAAAGTTGTTCATACAAGTATTGAAAATCTGACGTGTTATAGCACTTATGGTGAATATTTTAAAAAAATTATGACACTAAAGTAATTGACCGAAAAGTTATTTGCCACTCAAGTGATCAGAAAAAACAAATTATGATACTTAAGTGATTGATAAAATAAAAAAAGTGGTACTTAAGTTAGCACTGTACTAAAATTATGGTACTTGTTATGTCTTTTTCCCCCACTAACTACCCAATCGGATATTAAGTTACATGACATGCATTTAATTTCATAATAAAGACATTACGCTATATTATATCTTAGGTCAATATTCTTTGATGTGTTAAAAAAAGAGTTTTATTGCTTGTTTAAATGAGATTGATATCATTCCTTTGCTTTGATTAGCAGCAAGATTAGGTGGCATTTACTGCCTACTGCACAACAAAGGTAGAATACCATAAAGCCACAGAGAAAACAGCACAGTAAGACCCAAGTAAGATGGAACTATAAGATTAATTTGCTTGATAATCGAATATATAGGCTAAGCTTTTACTTTTGATTTTTGCTTTCACTTTCCCCCACAAAGTAAAAAGCGAAAGCAAATGCCACGAGATCCGACCACGTAATGATCTCCTCCTATTACAAAATTATTCCAAGCGACGTATGAGGTAACTTTAATTGGTAAAAAGGATGAGGAGAGGCGATTATCATAAGGGTCCTGCGCTAGTTATGTAATTTTCAATTTGAATTATAACTACTTTGTCCACCTATAAATATACGAGATAGGCAAAGATTTTGTGACATCCCAATTCCCATATCAAACATGAGAAATCTTATAAAGTAATTTATAAGTAAAAATCCATCTTCAAGTGGATAAAAGAACCTTGTATGGTTACTTAGAGTACTCTTTTTACAGGCTCACAAATGGTATGAGAGCATGACATCATCTAATAGATGTATGCTTCATGAATATATAAGCCCATATTTGATTCGAAGAGGGCAAGTAATGATCGTCGATGCGAGATGCTTGGAGAGTGGCGACAGAAGGGGCAGAAATGGATCAAACCACTAATCGAATAAGGGGAGTAACATTAAACGATTGGATCCGACCACTAACAAAAAGTTTAAGGTGGGGCACATCCGACATGAAATGAAATAAGATCAAGGTTAGATATTCTTGATCACTTTAGCAAAAGAAGTTTATTATTTTTTTCAATTTGTTAAGTCAGAAATATGCTAAAGATGGAACAAGAAAAGACAGCCCATATTCCAAGCAAAGGATATGCGCCCTTTCTCCCCAATAGGGTGATTTAAGTGGACAGAGAAGGCAAGTAATATGAGTGATGACGGGCTCCTCTTATTCCTTAATGGACAAGCAATTAATAGGTAATTTCGGATGCGTTTGTCGCTCGAAAAATTCAAGATCTGAAAGACATTTTTCGAAAAATGATCTGTTGTATCACTTAAAACACAAATAAATAAATAAATAAATAATATTTTTTTTATTACCCACGAAAATATTTAGCCAGAAAATATTATCGGTAATGAAAATATTTTTCGTTAATTAATTTTACTAAGCGATATAATCTATCATTTTTTGGAAGATAGTGCAATTTTTGTTTGGTTCCAATTTTGCTCGTATCTTGCGATTCTGATATCAAAGTAAATTATACGGTTTGCCATAATTTTTTTTGCGATATTAGCCTGGCAGATAAGTGGGAGGACAAGTGGTCGTTGGCCAATGGACAACATAAGACTTTTATTTTGGTCAATTGAGGACATTAAAGTTCAATAATTCCCAAATAGGGTCTTGAGCTCGCCGTCGGTGCAATTCAGGTGTCGAAAATCCATCGTAACTCGTACATGAAACATTAGGTCACAAACCGAGTGTCGTTTCGGACGCGCAAATTCCATCGATGGCGAACTCAAGATCTGAACGGAGCATTCTTTTTCTAATAAAAAACCGCAAGTTCTCAATCAACTAACGATCAAAATCTTAAATAATGTAAGTGCTGCACTTTTCTGAGGAACATTGTCACAATCAGCACAGCATCGGCGGGAAAAGCACACGGCAGGGCTGCAGTTTGCAGCAGAAGAATAGGAGGGACTCAATTGGAACCCGACAGTGAAAATACAGTGACCGAAAGCATAATTTACCCATGATTTGATCCTCACATCACAAAATCCTTTCCGGCTGAAACGTTTGCTCCCAGCCAAGCCCTCTCAAGTAAGGGTGAGCGGTTTCAAGTTCCGTACAGATTTTATCTAGAACCTAAAATCTGCTTGTCGGAACATGTTCCTCATTTTTTGGAACCTATAACCTATACCGCATACATGGAACTTGAAACCTACCTTTTCATAAGTTCCAAGGTTGGTGTCACAATATATACAAGTTTCACCTATATTCTTAATTGAACGATTGCAATGCATTATTACTTTTAATGATTACAATTTACTACTACAATTTACTGACCATAATTCATACTTAGACACACAAATAAATATGAAACATTAACGAAGTAAAAGTCTCAGTCATAAATATCGCCGAAAATGAAAGCTTGAACTAGTGGTTCGAGATTACACACTCATCACCGGATGCCACGGAATGTCCAAGGATCGCATGAAGAGATATACTAAGAAAAATACAAAAATTTGTTACAGGTTACATTATAGCTTCCAAGAATCTACCTGTCGAAATAGGTTCCCTATCTATCCGATTCTAGATTTTGAGTTCTATTCTGAAACTATGCTGACCCTGCTCACTCGCAGGCATATATATACTCGAGACACTTCCTCACTCTCGCTGTCCCTTCCATAGCTCTACTCTTCTGCCTTCTAACCATGCTGAGTTCATCTGGTTCCACCCTTCTTCTCCTCGCTTGGCTGACTCTCTCCGGCATTGTTACGGGTAAAAATTCTTAGTTTAATCTAACCAGTTGAACACCCGCAGTAGTAGCTTTGATATGGGGTTAAATCATTTTCGTTGGCTCCATGGTTAATCCACTTACTGACGCTCTCAGATGCCGCGCAACAACTCATACTGGTAAACAACTGCAACCACACCATCTGGCCGGCGACTCTTGGCGGCGCTGGCCACCCGACCCCGAGCGACGGCGGCTTCCGCCTCGACGCCGGCAGAGAATTCGTTGTTGACCTCCCCGAGCTGTGGTCAGGTAGAATCTGGGCCCGGCAGGGCTGCGCCTTCAACGAGCACGGCAAGGGCGCCTGTAGCACGGGCGGCTGTGGTGGGAACCTCCGCTGCCGGGGAACGAGTGGCGAGCCACCGGCAACGGTGGTGGAGATGACGCTGGGCACGAGGTCGTCGCCACTCCACTTCTACGACGTGAGCCTGGTGGACGGGTTTAACCTGCCGGTGTCGGCGAGGCCCGTGGGCGGGAGCGGAGGGTGTGGGGTGGCGGCGTGCGAGGCGGACTTGAACTGGATGTGCCCGGGGGCGCTGGAGGTGAGGAGGGAGGGGAGGGTGGTGGGGTGCAAGAGCGCGTGCTTGGCGATGGGATCGGCCAAGTATTGCTGTACCGGCAGTTTCGGGAGCCGAAAAAACTGTAAACCGACGTTGTTCGCGAATCTGTTCAAGGCGATGTGTCCCAAGGCGTATAGTTATGCCTTCGACGATGCCAAGAGCTTGAACAGATGCAGGGCTTCGAGGTACGTCATCACTTTTTGTCCTCCACAGTGAAGTGAAGAAGACGAGGATGAAGAAGATAAGATGAAGATGAAAATAAAGACGAAATGTTAAGGCTATCATATATTTTTTTTCTCGTCTGTTTGAGCGATCTTTACTCTTTTTTCTTATATTTTATGATTTTCGTACTTTATTTTGTGAAGATAAGTGAGGGGGTCATGTAGCAATACAAAGTTGGAAGAATTTCTGAACTTCTATTTGTCATTCAACCGATTATTTGAACATCTTTTTTGGCTTCAATAACATGTCATACCCGTCTCATCCGCGTCGCAAAGCTGCCGTGGGCTTTGGCCAGTGCCACCCCCACCACCACCACCACCACTTGAGGATCACCACTGCGATTCCATAACCACGAATCAGCAGACGTGTCTCCAGCATAAGGTGGACCTCATATACCGGCTAATGCATATGACCTTAAATCCGAGATCGCGCCTTAGATATGAGGTTGTGTAACCTTAGGTTCGAGGTCGCCAGACCTTGCACAAAAAATCCAAACATAAAATTCGAGGTAGTGAGACTTCGAAATGGACATAATGACCTTCATCGGTGGCCTGAGAAAGAGGTTTGGAGAGAACGGATTGTTTCATGTACCCGATATGCTCAAAATCAGTTAGTTTCGTGAAATATAAATGATTTAAAAAATGATTTTTATATCACTCACAAAGATTAAACAAAATATTTTAAAAAATAATGTCCATGAAATATTGAGACATAAATTATTGTCAATAATGTAAATATTTTTTATTTTCTATTTATTTCAAATAATACAAGCCACTATTTTAAAAAAAATACTCATTTTTGGTGAAAAGAACGGAGCCAAGATAAAATAATTTTTCATCTCAAGTTTGCTATTAAAAAGTGGCAATTGACATGTCAATTTTTTTTATTTTTTTTTTCCCGTTGGTCAATCGAAATTAAACTTAAACAGTGGCAACTTTCCAAATATAGGTCTTAGAGAAAGATCGATTCGCTAAAAGACGAGACGACACGATATGTCAACGAACTTTGAACAGACAAAGGCCCACTTCACCCGCACAACTAGCAAAAATCAACGGATTTGAATGCAAATGAAGATGAGAGTATAGAAGGCGAGTCCGACAGCTTCAGGGAACGATACATGGGTTCCAATTCTATTGAAAACCTCAAAGAAGGAGATCATGGACACGAAGAGAGCAAGGGTGATCAATTTTAAAGTGGGTCGGTTCCTATCCTGAAAATGATAACCGCTCACGAAAGGCTGATTCCACAAACTGGGAATCGAGAATCGCCCACTAGTTCCTAGATCTATCCAGGAATTAGATCATCGGTTCGATTATCAAGTGGATCCATAAAACTGGCAAGTATAGTATTGTCATGCTGCAACTTGCAGCATCTCTTGGCTGCATGACGGAGTCACCCACAATAGCTTCTTGCAATTCTTTTATGGATAAATGTCAGATGCTTCAGTATCGAGAGTTAATTGCGAGTGAGTGAGAGGAATTAGGTTTTTCAGAGAGGGCATGAGGACTGCGGAAGGGGCATGAGAGGCTGAAAGCGGGTAGTGGTACTCTATTCAGTAATTAGTGATTTGAAACTTCAGACAGAGGAAAAACTACCAAAAAAAAATTCTAAATATATGTTAATTATGTTAATTCAATCATAAATTTTTTGTACTTCTGGGAATTCAGTTCATGCGGCCGTCTTACGTCGTTTGGGCGACGCTATAGTTAGGGACAATGAAGGCCAGAGCGCTCTAGCTAAATCTGGCCAGGCAATGGGCCATGAGGTCTTCGCCGGTTTGCCCTATACGAGAGAGGAGGGAAAATTGTAAAAAAAGTCATAAACCTATTGCACTTTTGCCAATTCAGTCATAAACCTTTTAATTTTGCCAATTCAGTCCTAAACTTTTTGCATTTGTGCCAATTTAGTCCTAAACCTTTTTTGTGCCGATTCAGTCCTAAACTTTTTGCAATTGTGCCGATTTAGTCCTTCCGACCATCTTTAGCCGGCCGGCAGTGACATGGCGGTACCAGAACAATATTTAATCATATTTTAATTTTTTAAAAATATTTTTTCCTCTTTTCTTTGTTTTTTTTTTAACTTTTTGGTCTCCTTCTTCCTCCAACCAACCAGGAGGTCGCAATGGCTGGAGAAGAAGGGCCGGTGGGCCACTGGATCGGTGTCGCTGGGAGAGGAGAGTTTCAGCGCCGTTGGGTGTGGCCTGAGAAGGAAGCCAGGAGGCGAGTAACCAAAACGATGAGGCATATCTGCAGTATCACGAGCGGGAGCGCAAAGTTCAGTGGGTTGTCGCCTTAGAACACCCCGTTCGAGGTCGTCTTCATCGCTGCAGGATACGAGCTCGCCTTCATCCCGCTTGTTGGCCCCTGATCTGGCCAGGCCAAGCCTCGTTAGCCATAGTGTCGTCGTTGCAGATTTCGTCCCATAACCCTTCGAATCCACCACACTCCAAGGTCGCCTTCATCACTGTAGGACACGAGCTCGTGTTCGTCCTGTTCATCAGCCCAGATCTGGCCAAACCGATCCTCGCCAACCCTCGCCATCCATTGTGCTATCGTTGCTGATTTCATCACTTACCCCTTCGAATCCACGGCTCTCTCTCTCTCTCTCTCTCTCTCTCTCTCTCTCTCTCTCTCTCTCTCTCTCTCTCTCTCTCTCTCTCTCTCTCTCTCTCTCTCTCTCTCTCTAACGTCTAGGTTCAAGTCGGAGAAAGAATTGGCAACCGCGATGCCATGGATGGGCAAGCTCGGCCTCACCCAGATCTGGCCAGGCCCAGCCTCACCTAAAGGCACCGGCGCTAATGGCATGGCGGCCCTCTCCTCTAGCCACCGGCGATCTCCTAGTTGGTTGGAGGAAGAAGGAGGCCAAAAAATTAAAAAGAAAAAACACAAAGAAAAGAGAAAAAAAATAATTTTTTTTAAATATTAAAATATTATTAAAAATTGATCCGGTATTGCCATGTCACTGCCGGCCAGCCAAAGATGGCCGGAAGGATTGAATCGGCATAATTACAAAAGGTTTAGGACTGAATCGGCACAAAAAAAAGGTTTAAGATTAAATTGGCACAAATGTAAAAGGTTTAGGACTGAATTGGCAAAAGTGCAATAGGTTTAGGACTTTTTCAACAATTTCGGGGACATTCTGGCCCTAAGTTAGGTTAAAAAGAAGAAGAAAAAATTGTAAAAAAATCCAAGCTATTATTAAAATTTATCAACATCAGCATTGGTTATGCCGCAAAGGATGGTAGACGACTACATCAATGTTTTTTTGGGAAAAATTGGCCATAAAGATTTGATTCACAAACCATAAAAATATTTGGGATTGAATTGAAAAAAAAAATAGCATTGAATCAACCACGTCAGCATGAACTCCATCTATTTCATGTCCCTTTGGAAGAACAGGAGCATTGAGCCTAGAGCCGTGACCAGACGAGCACAAATCGAGACTGTCGTTAGCATCTTTCATCTTCTCATCGGACGACGTGGAGATCGAAGCACTAGATCACATGGTTGATGCGGAGCGGCCGATTAGCATGTACAAGAAAGTGAAGTATGGAGAATATATGCAGGCTGCGGCATTCATTGAAGATGAAGCTGGAGGGAAAGGCACACATGTAAAGGGCAAAACTTGACTCTTGAATGGACACTGTTTTTCTTGCATCTTATATGTTTGTGTCAATGTCAGTAAGAAAGGAAACCTCTACAGTGTTCAAACTCAGTGATAGAGGTGAGCATAAGGGTGAGTAGGTTTAAATATAGAATCTGAATCCTATCCTTTTTGTCTTGCAACCTGTTTTGTACCCTACTCTATTTTTTCTGTCCGATTCCAGAGCCTACTTGAAAATCTATTTTTCTTTTGTTTCTTTTTCGAGTTTGATTTTTTCTAGCAAAATAATATGAGTATCAATAAAACGATTCAAAGTAAAAGATTAACTAATAAAATTCACTATCCGCCAAAAGCAACAATCCATAATATGAGTAATAGAAATTACAATACATCAAAAACAAAGAAGGTGAGGCAAGCGAGACTATTTTTTTTAAGTATCTAAAAACTGGCTCCACAACCGGTTTGTTTTTTCGGTGGGTCTTCACTTAGAACCAGGAACTGGACCAGTTCTAATCGATTCCCAAAAATTAGAATCTGTACCCAGACTGGTTTGAACAAGAACCGATTCTTGGACCTATTTTTTAGGTGATCCAATCTGATTTCAGAGTAAACCCGGTTTGGTTGTACACCCCTACTCAACGAGCACTTGCTCATCAAAACTAGTGACTACAGTTGGCAGCAAACTCAACAGACACAGCTCCAACATTAGACCGAAGGTTTGAAGGCAGTGCACAAACTTCAGGGACAAACGAGCACTGGTGAACAGAGATGGGTTCACATTATGAGGAGCAATTCACAGAAGGAGATGAAGCACCTATCTATGGGTAGTCAATGCCAGCGCCCAACGTGCGAGAAATGGCAAGGAAAGACCCATTTCATGTCCCTGAGAGATATATCAGAACAGAAGACGACCTGCTGGTGATCAAAGCGAAGAAGACCTTTCGTCCGAGGTTCCAATCATCGATCTGTCATTGCTCTTAAGTGCAGGATAAGCAGGAAATAGAGAAACTTGATCAGACTTGCCGAGACTAGGGATTCTTCCTCAGAATAATTCATATTAAAGCAATCCCACCACTTCAGAATCGACTGAAGCATTCTATGCTACTTAAAGCATCTCAAAATTCACGGAGGAGAAACTCTGCTTCAACTTAATTTATGTGATAAAGTCGTGTACAAACAAACATAGTGAGTGATATTACAGCATAAATTTTCCCGATTCAATCTCCCAAGTGTGGTTAGTGAATCATGAGGTGCCGAGAGAACTAGTGCAAGCAATGAAGAAAATGCACTGCGGAGTTTTTCGACCTACCGCTGGAAGGGGAGAACAAGTTCGCGATGGCTCATGAGTAATGTCCACTTGCAATTATCACTCATTCTCTATTGTTTTAACAAGTAAATGATGTCAATGACTTTGAACAAATGTATCGATGAAGAAGAGATTCACAATACTCAGTGTGTGCTTGCAGATTTGGACCAATGGTTAGTACAAAAGCATTGAGCATAGAGCAATGATCAACAAGCACAAAAATCGAGAATGTCGTCTGCCTCTTTTCTCTTCTCACTGGATGATGCGGAGACGAGACCCTTGATCACACGGTTGATGCCAAGAGGCCGGTTAATATGTACAATAAGGTAAAGTATGGATAGTATCTGAGGCACTCGTCACAGAGGAAGCAAGAGGGGAAGCCACAGGGAATTGCAAAGATTGATACCTGAGCGACATGCTATTTTAGTTAACATCAAGCGACTTAAACATAGTAAAGAACGGAATTTCTTTGTACTGTTTCACTTCGAAATCACTGTTTGTCCTGTCTCTGAGTTTATACGTACACCTAACAATTGTAAACACACCCAACAATATCTTCTAGATATGTACAGCATATATTCCCGTATTACCCCCCCTCAAGTTGGAGCATGCAAATCTTGAATGCCTAGCTCGCACAACAACGAGCCAAACTGTTTGGTGCCAAGGGCCTTTGTGAAGAGGTCAGTAAGTTGAGTGTGTGTAGGAACATGAGAGAGATGAACACGACGCTGAAGTATTTCATCCCGAACGAAGTGGCAATCCACCTCGATGTGTTTCGTCCGTTCATGAAAGACAGGGTTTTTGACAATATGAAGGACGGCTTGGCTATCGCAATAGAGGTGCATTGGTTCAATGTGAGAAAAACCGAGACAAGTGAGAATCTCTTGCAACCACTTTAACTCGCAGGTGGTGTGAGCCATGGAGCGGTACTCCGCTTCTGCAGAGGACCTGGAGACTGTGTGTTGTTTCTTAGTTTTCCAAGACACTGGAGACTATCCAAGAAGAATGAACCAACCAGTGAGAGACCTGAGCGTGAGGGGGTAGCTGGCCCAATCAGAATCACACCAAGCATATAGGCGGAGGTCATTGTCTCGTCGCAATAGGATTTCTTGGCCCAGTTGCCCCTTTAAGTAACGCACTACACACAAAGCCGCCTACCAATGCTCCTCCCTAGGTTGCTGCATAAATTGAGATAAAATGTGAACACTGTAGGAAAGCTCAAGTCGAGTGAAACACAAATAAATGAGACATCCGACAAGACGACGATATGGGCTAGAATCGACAAGCAGTGGCCCCTTTGATAGTGCCAAGCAATGGTTCTCTTCTAATGGCGTGGAAGCCGGTTTGGCCCCAAGCAAGCTAGCTTCCGCAACGATGTCGAGGGCATATTTGCATTGACATAGATAGATGCCAGTGGAAGACCGAGCAACCTCCACCCTTAGGAAATATTTTAATTGACCCAAGTTTTTCATGTGAAAACAGTAATGGAGATAATCTTTGAATGCTTGGACAGTTGCTTGATCATTCCCTGCTATGACTAGATCATCCACATAAACCAATACCACAAGTTGCATGAGGTCTTTTTGAAGGGTGAATAAGGAGTAGTCAGACTGGGATTGATGAAACCCATATTGAAGGAGAGCGGCTGAAAGTTTGGCAAACCAACAACGAGGAGCTTGCCGTAAGCCATAGAGCGATTTTCGCAGCTTGCATACATTGCCGCATTCTGACACTTGGAAACCCGGAGGAAGTTTCATGTACACATCTTCCTCGAGGTCACCATGCAAAAAAGCATTGTGAACATCCATTTGGTGAACCTCCCAATCTTTGGCCGCAGCTACTGCCAAAATAGTATGGATAGTGACCATTTTCGCCATAGGAGTAAAAGTCTCATTGTAATCCAACCCTTCCACTTGATGGTTCCCAAGGATGACAAGGCGTGCTTTGAACCGTTCAAGACTGTCGTCAGAGTGATATTTGATCTTATATATCCATTTGCACTCGAGAGCTTTCTTTTCGGGAGGTAAAGTGGCGAGATCCCAAGTACCATTTTTCTCAAGTGCTTATATCTCAAGAGCCATGGCCTCCCTCCATCGAGCATCCTTGACAGCTTCCGAAAAATGAATTGGTTCACATTCTGCATAAATGGCAACTAGAAAAGCACGGTGCTGGTAGGAAAACTTATCACATGTTACATAAAGTTCTATAGGATAGACCGTACCTGAGAAAGCTGAGGGAGAAGGGGAACATTCTGATGGGCTAAGGCGTATCGTGGCGTTGGTCACGTAGTCACGGAGTTTCACGGATGGGTGCTTGACTCGTTGCCCTCTGCCTAGTGGAGTGACTGAGTCATCTGATAGGGTTTCAATGGCTGGTATTGCGTCTTCAGCTAATGGGCCTTCATCATGGGCCGTTGTATGGCCCCCCTGTCTTCGTCGGAGGTGTCCGCAGGAACAATGGGCTCAATTAAATCATCATGTGATTTTGGCTCTTCTAGTGTGACATCTCGGGCATTATTCCAAGTGGGGCCTTCCTCTTCAAGTGCATGAATAGGCACATGGGGTGGCAAGTAGGGAGTGGGTGTATCATCAGTAGTAGGGTGAGAAGCAAAAGGGAATTCGTTTTCCACAAACTTGACATCATGGGAGACAAAGATAATTTTCATTTCCAAATCAAAGAGTTTCCATCCTTTTTGTCCATATGGATACCCAACAAAAACACACTTTCGACTTCAACTATCAAATTTATCACCCTTGCAATTTTGGTTATGTGCATAACACAGGGAACCAAATACTCGCAAGTGCTCATAAGTGGGTGGCTTGCCATGCACTATTTCATATGATGTCTTCCCATTAAGAACTAAGGAGGGTGTCATATTAATCAAATAACCTGCAGCCAAGATGCACTCTCCCTAAAATCCAAGAGGCAAGTTCCCTTAAAATCGCAATGCACATGCTACATTTAGAATATGTTGATGCTTCCTCTCTACTCTTCCATTTTGATGAGGAGTGCCAATGCACGAAGTATGATGAACAATCCCATGTTTCAGAAAATATTGCTTTAAGCACATAAATTCGGTGCATTATCACTGCGTACCATTTTAACTTGTCTGTTATACTGCCTCTCAACTAGAGAAAAGAAATCCATCATTGTTTGGGCCACTTCTTTCTTTTCACACAACAAATATATCCACACCACTCATGAGCAATCATCAACCAAAGTGAGAAAATATGATGTATCGCAAGATGAGGGAGTTCTATAAGGTCCTTATAGATCACAATGTATTAAATCAAAAATATTTGAAGCATGACAATCACTTAAAGGAAATTTGTCTCTTGTTTGTTTGGATCTTTCACAAACCTCACAAACTTTATTCAAGCTTTCACTCTTGCAATTATTGCTTATACTAGGAAGCATTTGAATAACCTTCAAAGACGGATGTCCCATGCGCTTGTGCCAAAGGTCAAGTTGGTTTTCCACACTAATCTGGTAAGCGTTCACGCCATGCACGCCACGATACAAGTAAAGCCCATCTTTTCGTTCACCCGCTCCAATCAGCATCCTCGAAGTTAGGTCCTGCATTACACACAGCTTGTTAGTGAACAATACTAGACAATCTGCTTCATCGGTCAATTGTAACACAGAGATCAAATTGCATTTTAATTGTGGGACATATAGAACATTTTTCAATTTGAGTCCTCCCTCAAGAACCACTGCTCCTTCTTTGCTCACAACTACACGTTCCCCATTTGGTAGCCCCACCGGCAACTTTCTATGGTGCGTTCTTCGCTTAAGTTCTCCAAGGTTCCTGTCATATGATTAGAAGCTCCACCGTCTATTACCCACAAGTCAAAGCTTTCTTAACAGTCATCTTTTCAATTCCATTTGCTTTGCGTGAATTCACCATATCCACTAGGGCCTGCCACTGTTCATTGCTCAGCCCTACGACCTCATGCCTTACGTCAGTTTCACTGTTGTCTTCATTAACTCGTGCCACATTTGCACAAACCGGACCCCTTCCACGGCCTGTACCTTGTCTTCTGCTTCATGGGCGCTCTCCCCACCATTCTGGATATCCAACGAGTTGAAAACATCCTTTAACATTATGACCAGCCTTGCCACAATGAGAGCAAGTTACTGACTCATCCTTTATCTCACCTCGTCCCTTACCCCTATATCCTGTCTGTGGGACCAGACCTATAACCATTCCTCTTTCTTCCTTAGACTTGGTGATAGTCTTCATCCTCTCTTCTTGCACCATGGTTGCATATATTCGATTTAGTGTGGGTAAGGGATCGGTTGTTAAGACATTGGAGCGCACCGTTCTGTAACTCATGTCGTCCAGCCCCATCAAGAATTGATGGACTCTCTCTTCTTCCCTTCTCATCTCAAATTACGATCCAATGTTGCACTTGCATCCTCCGCATGTACATCTCGGGATTTGTTCGTAGTTGGCCAACTCGTCCCACAGCTTCTTCAACTTGCCGTAGTACGCAACCATGGTCATCCCTTGCTACTTACACTCTGCCAGTTCTGCCTTTAGTTGTTGGATTCTCGGTCCATTGACAACAAAGAAGCGTTCCTTGATATCTTTCCACAGTTCCCTCACGGTTTTTGAGTACGTAATGGTGGAGTGCAAGCTTGGCTCAACAGTGTTCAATATCCAAGAGACAAGGATGGATTGGACTGTCCACCAATCCTCCATCTCTGGCATCCCTTTCCTCGGTTCCTTGTGGGTTCCATCTACAAAGCCCCATTTTCTCCGGGCACGTAAAGATACTTTCACGGCACATGCCCATTCTTCATAGTTTTCTCCTCGCAGCTGCACCTGGGTGATTATACTCCTGAGGTTGTCGCTTGCGTTCAGGTCATAAGGGGTGGAGGTTGCTCCTACCATTGTAGCAGCAGAGTTCTGCCTTCAAGCTCTGATACCATGCTAAAAACAAATGTGTGTTCCATGTGTATTCCATGCCAACCTATAAGATATATACACGGTGGGTGCAACCAATCACCCTGATATCAAGTTAACGAATCTGCCTAATGTAGATATTGACTGATTCTTTCTCTAAATCTAGGATACGTACACGTAACAATTACCGTAAACACACCCAAAAATATCTTCTAGATATTTACAGCATATATTCCTGTATTATGTTTCAATTAGTTCAGTTTAGTCATTCAATAATCATACATTCGTCTTCTAAGATTGTTGCGAGAGCCAGACACTAGCGTCCCCTGTAGAACAGAGATCATTATTTTTTTGCTGAATAAGATTCAATTTGCTAACCAACAATGATCAGAGAATCACTTGTTTCTCAAAACAAGAAATATTCAATCTGCTAACCAATCATCTCCTATGTGCTAACAAATACCAACATTGGTTGAGTTGAATATAAACTGTTATTTTTGAGTTTTACGGCTTCACAAACTCCAGCTAAAAAAAAGGGTTCCGACAATGTTGGAGAGTGTGTTGCTGAAGGAGAGAATATGAAGCCACAGTTGCAGGGCATCAACGCCGGCGATGAATGTGGCAAGAAAAGACCCTCCCAAGTGTTCCTCAAACAAGCCTCCAGAAGGAAAGAAAACAAGGCCGCAAGCAAACATGTGTGGTTGTCACCGTAGGTTCAAGAATTCGACTTACTGCTTCTTTGAAGCAAAAACGACCAAGAGCTGAAGAAAATGGATCTCGTTTGTAGAAGGCAGGGATTTTTCCAGGTCGTCTGTAGGAAATCTGGAGACTAGTAAGTACATTACATATTAGTCGATCGAGAAGCGAATTAAAGCCCTATTATTTTAAATTCTTCAACAAAAAATTGGAATTTATTCCACGCATTTTCATCTCCTATTCCCTTACGAATTTGTTCCAGACATTTGTAATTTAATCAAATCACCAATTCCCTGAGCAAACACCGCGGGTTGCATTTCCTAACTTGAAGACTTTAGAAATCGGTTGTATGGATAATATTGAGATGATACGGGAGAATCCAATTGATGAGGATTCTTTCCACAATCTAAAATCGCTTTTGGCTCGAAAATACAATAAACTAGAGACCATTGTTGCTTCTTGTATTCTAGGACGACTTTGAAGGGTGGAAAGTTTGATAATAAGGTTTCGTTTGTTTCGCAAAAAATAACATTTAGGAAAATATTTTCTAGATTTTTTGTTCGATTCATGTAAAATAATGAGTTAAGAAAAATATTTTTCACCCATAAAGAAACATCTTCAAAAGTGGGGAAAATAATTTCCTTTTTTTGAAAAGCGAAAAACATTTTCCTTCATTTTTGTTCTCTCCATTTCTTCACATTCCTTATATTTTAATTTTTTTTATCTTTATGTTTTTTTATTTTTATGTTAGAATTTTTTTATTTTTTATTTTCGTTCTTACTATGCCGGTTGTCGGTGACAACTGGCCACAAGCGAGGTCGAGCTCACTTGCCTTACTCATTGGCTAGTGTAGAGTTAGTTATGACTTTTAAATTGATTAGTGAGAATTAAATAAGGAACTTCCATCACTATAATATAAAATTAATAGAAATTTCCAAATAAAGATTAGAAGAATGCTTATTTTCTTAAATAAGGATCTCAAGTTAATTTAGGCATTTTTGTTAAGTGGAATAGCCGAAATTTAGATGTCAACACGGATCTTTTTGACCCATTTTATTTTTGCTTAGGTATGATTATACATGAATTACCTAAATAATGAACTCCCATCACTATAATAGAAAATTACTTTATATGCGACCTAATCTAATCTTTTGGGTTTCTCTTGCTTTTATTAACTTAATTAAGCACCTGAAGACTAAATGACCGTGACTAAAGCATGCATATGCGTGATTTAAATATCACTAAATGACATGCATGATAAATAGTGATTCTTTTGATGCAACAATCAAGTAGACATTATCTAAAAGAGATATTACCCTTTTTTTTTTAGGTTTTTCTTTGTCTCATGAATACAAAATTAAATCCCTTAAAAGACCATGTGAAGCCATGACCTATATGTGATTTAGTATATGACGTAATCTTACATACATCAGTAGATTACTATAAGTTCCTAAGTTAAATAGTGACATGCATGCTATGCAATACCTAATTAAATGCAATTTTACATGCAATACTACTCACTTCAAAAAAGAATTAGGTCCCCAATGACACATCATATCCTAGATGGCGTGCAACATGCATCAATTAAAATAAATAGAGTGGCGATAGAAGTTTCAAGTTTGTGAAGGAGTACCTCGAGCGGTTGATGATGTACCAGATATGGAGTCTGCAATGTGGATTTTCATGATTTATTTCACAAAGAGGTAAATAAAGCGCAATGCGAGCTGAGATAATTCTGTTTTGGTAAAATTCGATCTTTACTTGTTTTCATTTTAAAAGTTGAGATTAAGAAGATGTTTCCAAATCATATTTGAATTGGGGGACATTAATTCATATATCGACTGTCTAGGGAAATATGGAGGTAACCGTGTAGTGAGCGGAAGTGCTATATATGTGTGACACTTGTTCTTAACTTGCAACGAGACATTTTCTAGGCGAAACTGAGAAGAACAAAATCATGCGAGCTTCAGCCCAAAGTGAGTAATATCGTTGGCAAGTGGGACTTGGGAGTAACACTCTATGTCACTTAAATTGTCCCAAATTGCCTATACATTTTCCATAAATTTTTAGGAAATAATCAACTGCTGCAAGCTTAATATTAATATTTCTTAGTCATAAAGTGCAACACAATTTAATTATAAAAAGAAAAAATTGACCAAAAAAATTATTATAGAATTTAAAACTCAGTCCGAATCCAACCAGTACAATTGAGCCACATCATTAAGTCATTAACCAACTCTCCCAATAAAAAAAGAAAGAGAGAGGGACGACAAACAGAATTTTGGAACAATGAAAAGCTAACAAGAGCACACGGCTATACTTTTAACCATGGAATCATTTGACGGATCAAAAACATGTGGAAGTTATTTCCTTTTTTTGCTACATTCGCAAAGGAGGACTCGTTGGCAAAGGATAAAAATGTTCTGAAAAGTTTTCTCAGGTGGAGCAAAAGAAAAATTTAAAACTTGTCTAAACATATATAAATTAGTGGATAGTCTTGATTTCTCAGGCCTTGTTGAGTCGTCGAGAATAAAAAAAAAATCGAAAGGATTGGATTAAACGCTTATGCAATTTCTTATTCATTAAAAGAAACTAACTGAAAAAGAGATGAGAAAACCCTAGATTTAACATGTGCAACAACCATTGCCATGGTTGTATACCACTCTCGAAGAACAACCTCAAAGATGAAGGTGCATTTCGTCAATTCATAGCTCATTTGTATCGATTTTTTTTCCATCTAGCATAGACAGCTGTTGCGACCTACCATAACCTCTCCCGAGAGTTCGGCAAATCTAGAGATATTGCCATAAGTCAATGGCATGGATTCTCCCAAGTCCTACCTCACGTGATGATGGATTTTGTTTTCATGATTAACAACTTAAATGTTACTAGGAGTCATCACTAGCCTATTGGGTCAGCTAGAAACCAATCGAGACACGGGAGTGTCATCTCGATTCCTACACAACGAGAGTTTCTAAGTTTAGGGACTTGTTTATGCTAACTAGATAATTAGCGCTCTTTCAGTACCTAACCAATTAATATTCCCTTAGGTGATCACACATTTTACATATCATTTTAAGCTTACCAAGTATCTAACCAGTGTTAGATGATCATGCATAATATTTTTCTATTATTTCGTGCAATTACCTATTTATCCTTAATCTAGCATTTAGGAAAATGATTAATAGGCAACTTTTCAAATGATGGTATTATAAAAAGCACTCAATCAGGTAACATATATCGAATATTAGACTAGAATGTATACATGCAAACCAAATCTATAATGGTGATATTTAAAGGAAAACAACTCCGATACGTGCATTGGATATATATAAAAATGGACCAGATTGGACATTGGTCTTGAATTACCAAGCTTCAATGGGCTACCATCTCCATGGGTGTCACCATTAACCGCCGCATTGGGATATCAATCTAATGCATCAAGCATTGAAACATGTACTCACTTAAATTAGATAATCAATGAAGTTTAGTCAATCAAAGGATAAAACGAGCATTTTGAATTAAACTCTAATCACCATGCTAATTTATCTACTGAGACAAGCAATACGGAATAAATTATTCAGACATTTATATGTCAAGTTAAAACTAAGTCATGCAAATTAAACATGAAAAGTAATCAATAATTACACACATAAAAGTCTAATTAGACAATATAGGCAAATAGAGGCATTCCCTACCTTTTTTTTGCATTTTCTATTTTTATTTTTAATATTTTTTATTATTCAATTTATTTTAGTAATAAAATGGGTCCAGGTCGGATTGAGCCATCGAACCCGACCAAGATAGGGCAAAACGCAAGTCCCCCAAGGATTAGGCCTTTAAGCCCAGATGAGGCCTCTCGTCTGAACTGGGCCTAATTTTGGAGAGAATAATGTGTGTGCAGTGATAGAGTGGAGAAGGGAAGTGCACTATCAGTGCACATGAAAGTGGAGAGAAAGAATGTGAGGACGAGGCCTCTCATCTGAACTGGGCCCAATTTTAGGTTCCCTATCATCAACTGGTTCCTCTCCTCTAGTGTCCTTAACGTGATGAGTTCGTTCTTGATGCGGCCATGCACCTAACTCTTTGGTGTTCGTTTCATTTTCTAGCCTCAACTTAGCGAAAACCATATTATTGTGGATTATGGACATTGATCTTTTCATCATTTCACATGCTGCATCCTTGCAACTTGCTATCGTTTTCTTGCTCTCTAGATAAAGATGTGAACAAAGTCTTATCTTTTACAAGCTTTAATCGATATCTATTTAACATAGTCTAACTAAACTTGCTTGTGTTAATGGGTGACTTCTCGATGGTTTGATGAGGTGACTACAATTCTAGGTTCGAGGTAGCGTTTGATGGTTTTGGTTATATATATATATTGAATAGAAAAGAATGAACACATGTGGAATGTCAGATTCTAGAACATTTGCCCATGTAATATGTTGATAGTGATAATTTACAAGTTAAATTATTTTCATTGGCTCACGCTTTCTATAGTTAGTGAAAGGGGGCTGAAGTAATTATCATGCTCGAAACCTTTAATAGACATGAGCATAGGAAATAGTCCTAAAGTGCAAATAGCGAGGCGAAGTTCACTTATACAGCCTGTTTGTAGCAATTGATCTTTGTATTGTAAGAAACTTTCTCGTGCTTGTGAGTAACTTCTTGATAGTTTGATATCATGACAAAAAAGGCTAGTCCATGGACATGTTGGAAGATGACAAGTTAGCTCATTCTGAAGAAATAGAGTTCGTCAGAGATGTCGAAGGCGAACATGTGTTGGAAGACGGCAGTGAGTTAGTTCATTCTAAAGAAATAGATGTTGCTAGAGATGTTGAAGGTGAACTTACGTTGAAAGACAGTGGTGAGTTTGCTTATGCCCCTGAAATAGAGGTCACCAAGATGTCAAAGGCCAAGTCCATCAAACACATGGTCTACTTCAGTGTTGTGATGTAATTGATCCGAAAAATATCTAGAGGTGAGACACTTTTCCTCTATAGCCCCAAGATTTTCGATCTCATCTCCTCCTGCACAACCTGAAACTTTTCTAGTCCATGGCTATTGATTTTATGAAGATAATTTTCATGTGTTGGTTGTGAGTGCACGATGTGCAATATGAGTTCTTGTGAAAGTGGAGAGAGAGAATGTGTAGGCTGAGAAAGAGGATAATTGGGCCAAAGAAATAAAAAGTATAATTGAGCTTGAACATGAAAGAAAAGGGAGGCCAGCCCATGGGAGAAAAAGCCCAACTTGGCACGCAAGTGAGCTGGTCTGATTTATTTATTGCTTTGTGTTTTGGTGGTCTAGATGCTTCTCAACATCGGTACCCTCCTCGGCTACATCGCCTATTATGTCTTCTCCATATTGAGAGACTCACTCAGGTACCTGTTATATTAGGGGTAGCAATAATCCCCTTAGCTTTGATTGTCATTAGGATCATCTTCCTGCCAAAATCTCCATAGTGGCTCATCATGTAGGGAGAGCATGAGCTTGAAAACCTTGGGTCTCGAGAGAAGAGGAACTCACTGAGCTCATTTTCCGCTCGTTTCAAGTAGCTGAACTCCAACCTCATCTTTAGCAATTTTCCATACTTTTCTAGAGCTCAAGATCCAAGTAAATGGCTAAGTTCAGTACCCCTAGACGTCGGGTTCCCTATCCTCAATTGGTTCCTCTCTTATGGTGTTCTTAACGTGATGAGTTCATTCCTAATGCGGCCACGCACCTAACTCTTTGGTGTTCGTTTTGTTTTATATCTTTGCTAGTTGCTACCTTTTTCTTGCTCTATAGATAAAGATGTCGAAAATGTCTTATCTTTTACAAGTTTCAATCGATGTCTATTTAACATGGTCTAACTGAACTTGCCTGTGTTTATGAATAACTTTCCAATGGTTTGATGAGGTGACTATAATTCTAGATTCGAGGTGGCATGTGATGGTTTTGCTTTTTTATACTGAATAGAAAAGATTGAAGACATGTGGAACTTCATAATCTAGAGCATTTGCTAATGTGTTATGTTGATGGTTTTAGCTTACAAGTTAAATTAGTTTTATTGGCTCACGCTTTTTTACGTTTAGGGAAAGGGGGTTAAAGTCTTGCCCGAAACCTTTATGAGACATGAGCATAAAAATAGTCCTAAAGTGCAAATAGCGAGGCAAAGTTCATTCATATAATCTGTTTATAGCAAGTGATCTTTGTATTGTAGGAAACTTTCTTGTGCTTATAAGTAACTTCTCAATGGTTTGATATTGTGACAAAAAGGCTAGTCCATGGACATATTGGAAGACGACAAGTTGGCTCATTTTAAAGAAATAGAGCCCGCCGAAGATGTCGAAGGCAAACTTGTGTTGGAAGACGGCAGGGAGTTGGTTCATTTTGAAGAAATATAGATCGCTGGAGATGTCGAAGGTGAACCTATGTTGGAAGACGGCAATAAGTTGGCTCATGCCCAAGAAACAGAGGCCGCCTAGATGTCGAAGGCCAATTCCATTAGACACATGGTCTACTTAAGCGTTGGGATGTATTTGGTTCGACAAATATCTAGAGGAGAGAAACCTTTCCTCCACAGCCTGAAGATTTTCGACCTCATCACTTCCTCGTATAACCTAAAACTTCTCTTGTCCATGGCTGTTGATTTTATGGAGATAATTTTCATGTGTGGATTGTGAGTGCACTCACGTGCACTAAATGTGCAATATGAGTGTATGTGAGAATGGAGAGAGAAAATCTGTGGGCCGAGAAAGAGGAGAATTGGGCCAAAAAAATAAAAGGTACAATTGAGCTTGAAAAGGAGAGGAATTGGAAGCCAGCCCATGGGAGAAAAGACCCAACTTGGCACGCAGGTAGATCAGACTGATCCGTTTATTACTGTATGCTTTGGTGGTTTAGATGCTTTTCAACATCGACACTCTCCTCGACTATGTTGCCTATTGTGTTTTCTCCAAGTTGAGAGACTCACCCGGGTATCCGATTATATTATGGATAGCAGCAATTCCTTAGCTTTGATTGTCAATGGGATCATCTTCCTACCAGAATCTCCTTGGTAGCTCATCATGCAAAGAGAGCCTAACTTGAAACCATTGGATCTTGAGAGAAGAGGAACTCACCGAGCTCATTTTTCGCTTTTTCCAAGTAGCTGAACTCTAATCTCCTCCTCAGCAACCTCCGAGCCTTGTCTAAAGCTCAGGATCCAGGTAAATGGCCGAGTTCCAAATACCCCTAGACGTTAAGTTCCTTGTCCTCAATTAGTTCCTCTCTTATGGTGTTCTTAACGTGATGAGTTTGTTCTTCATGTGGCCATGCACCTAACTCTCTTGTGTTCGTTTTGTTTTCTAGTCACAATTTAGCAAAAACCATGTTATTGTAGATTATGGACATTGATCTTTCCATCATTTCACATTCTGTATCCTCATAAGTTGCTACCCTTTTCTTGCTCCCTAGATAAAAATATCGAGGAAGTGTTATCTTTTACAAACTTCAATCAATATCTATTTAACATGGTCTAATTGAACTTGCTTGTGTTTATGGGTGACTTTTCGATGGTTGATGAGGTGACTACAATTCGAAGTTTGAGGCGGCATCTGATGGTTTTGCTTTTTTACACTAAGAAAAGATTGAAGACATGTGAGACTTCATACTCTAGAGCATTTGCCCATGTTGTGTGTTGATAGTCATAGTTTACAAGTTAAGTTAGTTTCATTGGCTCATCCCTTTTTTATGTTTAGGGAAAGGGGGTTGAAGTGATTATCTTGCTCGAAACCTTTTGAGACATGAGCATATTAAATAGTAATAAAGTGCAAATAACAAGGCAAAGTTCACTCGTATAGCCTGTTTGTAGCAATTGATCTTTGTATTGCAGGAAAATTTCTTGTGCTTGTGAGTAACTTCTTAATGGTTTGATGTTGTGATAATAAGACTAGTCGATGGACATGTTGGAAGATGACAAGTTAGCTCGTTTTGAAGAAATAGAGCTCTCTAGAGATGTCGAAAACAAACCTGTGTTGGAAGATAGTGGCAAGTTGGCTCATTTTGAAGAAATAGAGGCTGCCAGAGATGTTGAAGGTAAACCTATATTGGATGACGGCAACAAGTTGGCTCATGCCCATGAAACAAAGGCCACCAAAATGTTAAAGGCTAGGCCCATCAGACACATGGTCTATTTAAGTACCGGGATGTATTTGGTCCGACAGATATCTAAAGGTGAGAGACTTTTCCTCTATAACTTCAACATTTTTGACCTCATCATCTTCTCGTACAATCTAAAACTTCTCTTGTTCATGGCTATCGATTTTATGAATATAATTTTTATGTGTGGACTGTGAGTGCACTCACGTGCACTCAACGTGCAATATGAGTACACATGAGAGTGGAGAGGTAGAATGTGTGGGCTAAGAAAAAGAAGAATTAGAAAGAAATAAAAGGTACAATTGAGCTTGAAAATGAAAGAAATAGGAGGCCAGCCCATGGGATAAAAGGCCCAACTTGGCATGAGGGTAGGCTGGTCTAATCTGTTTATTACTTTGTGTTTTGGTGGTTTAGATGTTTTTCAACATCGGCACCCTTCTTAGCTACGTTGCCTATTATGACTTCTCCAAGTTTAGTGACTCACTTGGGTATCAGGTTATATTAGGGACAGCAGGAATCCCTTTAGATTTGATCATCATTGGGATTATCTTCTTGCCAGAATCTCCTTGGTGGCTCATCATGCAAAAAAGCCTAAGCTTGAAACTCTTAGATCTTAAGAGAAGAGGAACTCACCGAGCTCATTTTTCTCTCGTTTCAAGTAGCCGAACTCCAATCTTATCCTCAGTAACCTCCGAGACTTTTCTAGAGCTCAAGATCCAAGTAAATGGCCGAGTTCAAGTACCCCTAGATGTTGGGTTCCTTATTCTAAATTGGTTCTTCTCTTATGGTGTTCTTAACGTAACAAGTTCGTTTTTGATGTGGCCATACACCTAACTCTTTGGTGTTCGTTTTCTTTTCTAGTCACAACTTAGTGAAAAACATGTTATTGTGGATTATGGACATTGATCTTTTCATCATTTCACATGCTGTATCCCCACAAGTTGCTACCATTTTCTTGCTCTCTAGATAAAGATGTCAAAAAAGTCTTATCTTTACAAGCTTTAATTGATATTTATTTAACATGGTCTAATGAACTTGCTTATGCTTATGGGTGACTTTTCGATGGTTTGATTAGATGACTACAATTCTAAGTCTGAGGCGGCATTTGATGGTTTTGCCTTTTTACACTGAATATAAAAAGATTGAAGATATGTGAAACTTTAGATTCTGGAGCATTTGGTCCATGTGTTGTGTTGATGGTCATAACTTACAAGTTAAGTTAGCTTCATTGGCTTATGCTCTTCATGTTTAGGGAAAAGGGGCTAAAGTGATTATCTTGCTCGAAACCTTTATAGGACATTAGCATAGGAAATTGTCCTAAAGTGCAAATAACGAGGTGAAGTTCCCTCATACAGCTTGTTTGTGGCAATTGATCTTTGTATTGTAGGAAAATTTCTTGTGCTTGTGAGTAACTTCTCAATGGTTTGATGTTACAACAACGAGGCTAGTCGATGGGCATGTTGGAAGATGACAAGTTGGCTAATTCTGAAGAAATAGAGCCCCCTAGAGATGTTGAAGGCGAACCTATGTTGGAAGACGGCAGCGGGTTGGTTCGTTCTAAGGAAATAGAGGCCGTCGAAGATGTCGAAGGTAAACACGGGTTGGATAATGGTGGCGAGTTGGCTCATGCCCATGAAATAGAGGCTGGTTGAGATATCGAAGGCGAATTGGTGTTGGAAGACGGTGTGTTGGCTTTTGAAGAAATAGAGCTCATGGGAGATATTTTGGGTTCTACTATTCAAGTCAAAGATGACGATTACAATGAGTTTCTCTATTATCTTCTATTCGAAGGAGCACCTGAAATTGATCAACCACGCTGGGTATACTTGCTTTTCACTATTAGTTATTTTACTCTCTATAATTTCATAAGTAAATAAAAGGATTGTGGTACCATTTTGACTTAGGGACTTTGAGACTTTGGTGAATCTGAACAAGCAAGTTTTCTCCATCATGGTGGTATGCACTAGCATTTTGCTGGATTATGGTTAGTCCTCTCTCTCTCTCTCTCTCTCTATGCAAAGCATGGTAAGGCTCATCTCTTGTATGGTGACTGATAGAATAAGAATTCCTTTCGCATTTTTGCAAACATAGAAATGACTTGCAACATGGAGATATTCCTAAACATTTAGTATGACTTTCTTGAACAAAAATTTGAGCTCATAATGGGGATTATGCAGCTCATAGCAGTCATTGGGACTACGACGATAGCCTGAACCTGTCACAAGTATGGCCGTCACACTACGTGGGGTTGGTGGGGGCCTTCTTCTTCTTAGGGTACTTTATCATGTGCCTTTGAACCGAATTTAATTTGATCTTTGTTAGCCACTTTATCATCAATATTGGTATCAATCATGCGCTCTAGATTACCCCCTCAACGTCATCGAGATCTCTCTTGCCTTCTCCCATGGTGGTCCCTCTTTATTGCTTGAGTTACTCACTCATTTTCCATATTCTTTTTATTTTCTTCATTTATGAAATTCAATTTAAATAGGTGATTGTTTTGTATTTTGGTGGCTCAAATGCTTCTTAACTTCAGCACCCTCTTCAGCTACGTCGCCAATTATGTCTTCTCCAAGCTGAGAGACTCACGTAGGTATCAAGTTGAGGGACGGCAGTAATCCCCTTAGCCTTGATCATCATTGGAGTCATCTTCCTACCAGAATCCCTATGTGACTCATCATGCAAGGCTACCTAGGTAACGCCAAGCACGTCATCATAGGGATCACTAATTCTGAGGAGCAGACCAGATTACTAATCGCTGAGATTATGGAGGCTGCTAGCATCCCTCAAGAGTGTGATAAAGATAATATCCAAGTCACTAGAGAAGGGAGGTAGCTAGAAATTTTTGAGACCAGGTCCATTAGATACATGATTTACTTGAGCACTGGGATATATTTGTCATTCTGGAGGTGAGAAATTTTCCTTTATAGCCCCAATATTTTCGACCTCGGCACCTCCTCGGACAACCTAAATCTTCTCTTGTCCATGGCTATTGATTTTGTGGAGATAATAATCATGTGTGGACTATGAGTGTACTCTCGTGCACTCAATGTGCACTATGAGTGCACGTGACAGTGGAGAGAGAGAATGTGTCAATTGAGGAAGAGAACATTTGGGCCAAAGAAATAAAAGGTACAATTGAGCTTAAAAAGGAAAGAAACGAAAGGCAAGCCCATGGGAAAAAATGCCCAACTTGATATGCGGGCAAGCCACTCCAATCCGTTTATAGCTTTGTGTTTTGTGGTTCAAATGCTTCTCAACATCAACACCCTCCTCGACTACATTGCCTTATGTCTTCTCCAAGTTGAGAGACTTACTCGAGTATCGGGTTATGTTAGGGACGACAGTAATCCCCATAGCTTTAATCGTCATTGGGCTTTAATTGTTATTGGGATCATCTTCCTGCCAGAATCCCATAGTGGCTCATTATGCAGGGCCGCCTATGATATATTAGACTAGGATTTCTTAGAGTTAGTTCTGCAAATCTTTGTTTTTTCCGCTATGTTTATTAAGCTTGTTATGGATTGTGTTAACTCTCCTAATTTTTTGGTCTCTATCGATGGTGAACTTCATGGGTTCTTCTCTAGTGGAAGAGGCATTCGTCAAGGAGATCTTATGTCTTCCTATCTTTTCACTCTTATTATGGAGATATTTTCGAGAATTCTTAATGAACAGACCCGGCTAGTTTCAAATTTTTTTGGCATTGCAAGACTTGGCTACCTAGTTTCAAATTTTTTTGGGCATTGCAAACTACTTGTTTATTCCATTTATTCTTTATTGATGATGTCCTTCTCTCTTTTTTTTTATTGAAGCAAATATTGCTTCTATCTCTTTGCTGAAGAAAGGTCTCGATAAATTCTCCTCTTGGTCTAGTTTGAGGCCTAACGCGAACAAGGGTGAGATCTTTTTGTTGGGCAATTCAGTGGAACTTCGGGACCAGTTGTTGACTTCTCTCAATTTTCAAGTTGGTAGTTTGCCATTCTGATATCTTGCTATACCCATTATTGCCTCAAGACTTAGCAAAGTCGACTGTAACTCTTTGGTGAACTCAATCACCGCCAGAGCACAATCCTGGTCTCTATGTTTTCTCTCTTTTGTTAGTCACCTACAACTTATCAAGTCAGTCCTCCAGGCCATCCATATTTTTTGGCCAAGTGTTTTTACTTTTCCCAAGCTATAATTTTGCATATTCAAATGATTCTCAGATAGTTTCTCTGGAGAGGACTGAGTTTGGGCATAGGTAGTGCTAAAGTTCTGTGGAGCGATATCTACCTCCCCAAAGAAAAAGGTAGTTTAGGCATTCATAGGCTCATTGATTGCAATCGAGCGGTGATGCTCAAGCATACTTGGATACTCTTTACGGATAAGGAGTCTTAACAGTGTAAATGGATACACATAACCTTTCTGGAAAAAAAAAACTTCTGGGTTGCCACTAATCTGACCTTTTGCTCCTAAGCCTGGAAGAAAATCTGAGCTGGAAGAAAATCCTAAACCTCCGCTCGGATTTTCATCTCCATTTTTGTTGGGTGATCTAAAATGGTTAAACCTCTTTGTTTTGGTTTGACTCCTCACTCTACAGAGGGCCTCTCTATAACCTTTTCACTAATACATATATCTATTGTTCTCGTATCCCAAGGAAGGCTACGGTTTTTTAGTACCTTTCCACAGTTCCTTAATATTATCAAGTCACGGCCACCTTGGCCTCTTGGTCTAATGCTCTCCCTTCCTTTGCCTTCGAGAGTTGTGATTGTTTCTTATGGCTGGGTCATCCTTCAGGTGTCTTCTCTATTGTTACTACTTGGGACCTCATCCGTTGCAGAGGCCTGGTTGTGACTTGGCACGGCTTTATTTGGGGCCGTTGTATTGCCCCTCAGCTTCTTTTCTATCTGGTTTATCACACTTAATAGGCTCCCTACTCGGGTGTTATTGCTCAACTATCATAGAATTCTGGAAAATGAGTGTGCTTTTTGTCATTGTAAGTTAGACTCTATCGACCACCTCTTCTTTGGCTATGCTACCATCGGTACCCTTGCTCTCTTTTGGGCCGCTAAATGTAATTTGGCTTGGCAAAATTGTTGTTGGCAAGACAATCTATTGTAATTGATGGGTTAATGGCTCAATTAATGTTAGCACAACTGACTTGAATTAATGTCGTCGGTTACGATGTAAATTAATGTCGTCGGTTACAACATGAATTAATGTCGTTAGTTACGATGTGAATTAATGTCGTCGGTTACGATGTCAATTAATATCAGCATAATCGACGTAAATTGATGTCATTGGTTACGATGAGGATTTATGTCATCAATTACAATGTGGATTAATGTCGGCATAACCGACGTTTCTCCGGTTTATAAATAGACGCTCCTCTATAGTTTAGAAGAAGAAGAAGAAGAAGAAGAAGAAGAAGAAGAAGAAGAAGAAGAAGAAGAAGAAGAAACAAAAAATCTCCTTCTGTTTCTAGTCCCTTCATCTTGCATTGTTTTTCAAGTGTTCAAGACGTTGTTTCGGTTCGCCAAAAGCTTCAGGTACTGTGGTTACTTCTTTATTGCTAACCGTTGTATCCTGAGAGACAAACGTTTGAGAATCCTCCAGCACATACTAGAGAGAGGGAGCGAATTTGTTTTAAGGAAATTGTGTCTAACACAGGCCTGGGTCCATTTGTATCCATTCTATTATTTTCATTCCTATTATTGTAATTACAATTTCCTTGTTTCCAGCTTAAGTATTGTTCACAACGTTTATGTTAACCCTATTTTGATTTGTGCAACGATCTTAAAATAGATTCATATTTAAAATTCAAATGGCTGTTGGAAAAGAAGTGGTTGATATGAATGCCAACAACATCGGCCAACCCTATGCCCCTACTGTTGCCCAATCCTCTACCTCTGCCCCTGCTGCGGTTTCTGTCCACCATGTCGAGAAACCTGAAAAATTCAATGGATCGAATTTTAAAAGGTGGCAGCAAAAGATGTTATTTTATTTAACAACATTGAATTTTGCAAGGTTCTTGATTGAGGAAGCTCCTAAGCTGTCCGATGGAGAAACGGATAGGCAAGTCTTCAACGCTGTTGAAGCTTGGAAACACTCTGATTTCCTGTGTAGGAATTATGTCATGAATGGTTTACATGACTCATTGTACAATGTCCATTGTATGATAAAGATGGCAAAGGAGCTGTGGGAATCCTTGGACCGAAAATATAAAGCAGAGGATGCCGGAGCAAAGAAATTTCTTGTCGGTCGATTCCTTAATTATAAGATAGTGAATTCTAAGACTGTGATTAATCAAGTGCAAGAAATCCAAGTGATTTTGCATGAGATCCAAGCTGAAGGAATGATCTTGAGTGAAACCTTCCAAGTGGCTACCATTATTGAAAAGCTACCTCCTGGGTGGAAGGATTTTAAAAACTACCTCAAGCACAAGCGAAAGGAAATGCACGTGGAGGAGCTGATTGTTAGACTTCGAATTGAACAATACAATAAAAATTCTGAACGTAAAAATCGTACATTAAAAGAAATGATAAATGTGATATTACTAATCTCAGGTTTACCTCAAAATATGTGGGGTGAAGCTATTTTATCAAGCAATTATCTTTAGAATAAGGTACTTCGAAAGAAAGAGGATAATGCCCCTTATGAGCTATGGAAAGGTAGGAGAATCCTACAAAATACTTATGAGTGTGGGAGTACCTTACGAAAGTGGCTATTCCAACACCAAAGAAAATAAAGATAGGTCCTAAAATGGTGGACTGTATCTTTATAGGCTATGCACAAAATAGTAATGCATATCGTTTTCTAGTACATGAATAAAAAATTTCAAATATACACAAGAATACGATCATGGAATCAAGAAATGCATCATTCTTTAAAGATGTATTTCCTTACAAATCCAATGATGGATCAAGTTCATCGAAACGAATGTTTGAAATTATGAATGAAAGAAGTCATGATTCGGATTGTGAACTTGAACTGAGATGAAACAAAAGAGCAAGAGTGGAAAATGAACAATTGAATTATGCAGAAGCTGTAAATTCTTCTAAGGGACTTCTATAGAATGAAGTAATAAAAAGTGAAGTTGATTCTATTTTGCAGAATCATACTTAGGAGCTAGTGGATCCTCCTCCTGGTTATAAACCTTTAGGGTCAAAATAGATTTTCAAAAGGAAAATGAAAGCAGATGGCTCCGTTGATAAGTATAAAGCCAGACGCGTACTCAAAGGTTACAGATAAAGAGAATGCTTAGATTACTTTGATACTTATTCTCCAGTGACGAGAATAAATTCCATTAGAATAATACTAGCAACTACAGCATTGCGAAATCTAGAAGTTCATCAAATGGATGTAAAGACAACTTTCTTAAATGGTAATTTGGATGAAGAAATCTACATAAAACAACCTAAGGGTTTTGTAGTTTCAGGACAAGAAAGGAAAGTACATAAATTGGTGAAATCATTGCATGGCCTAAAATAAGTGTCAAAACAGTGGCATAAAAAGTTTGATAATGCAATGATTACCAATGGCTTCAAGATCAATAAATGCGATAAATATGTTTACATAAAAGAAACAGAAAATGGCTATGTCATTTTATGTCTTTACGTAGATGTCATATGGCTATGTCATTTTGTGTCTTTATGTAGATGTCATACTCATTATTAGTAGTGATTAAAAAAATGATCAAATCTACCAAGAATATGTTGAATTCAAGATTTGACATGAAAGATATGGAGCTTGCTAACGTGGTTTTAGGAATTAAAATCACAAGATCGTCAGAAGGTCTTATTTTAAACCAGTCACACTATATGGACAAAATTCTTGAAAAATTCAACATGAATGATTTTCGCACTGCTAGAACACCATTTGACAATAGTCTTTATCTATCCAAGAATATAGGAGAGACTATTTCTCAAGTAGAGTACTCTAGAGTTATTGGAAGTCTAATGTACTTAATGAGTTGTAGTAGACCAGATATTGCCTATACAGTTAGTAGAATGAGTAGATATACGAGCAATCCAAGTGTTGACCACTGGAAAACAATCGTAAGAGTACTTAGGTACTTACGGTATACACAGAATCAGGGCCTGCACTATACCAGATACCCAGCTGTTTTAGAAGAATATAGTGACATGAACTGGATATCTAATACAAAAGACTCAAAATCTACTAGTAGATATGTATTCACACTAGCAGATCTAGCCGTATGTTGGAAATCCTGTAAATAAACTGTTATAGTCAGATCCATAATGGAATCTGAATTTATAGCATTGGATAAATGTGGTAAAGAGGCTAAATGGCTATACCATTTCTTAGAGAATATTTCACAATGGCAAAAACCTGTGCCACCAATTTGTATACATTATGATAGCCAATCTGCGATCGAAAGAGCACAAAGTAACATGTATAATGGTAAGTCTAGACATATACGTCATAGACATAATATCATTAGACAATTGCTCTCAGCTGGAATTATCTCTATTGACTACGTAAAGTCAAAGGATAATATTACAGATCCGCTAACCAAAAGGTTAAACAGAAAGTTAATTGAAAAATTGACGAGAGGAATGGGGCTGAAGCCCATGAAAGAATAAGTTGATATAATGGAAACCCAATCTAGTTGACTGGAGATCCCAAGATTTAGGTTCAAAGAGATAACCTAATTATATGAACTTAGTAATGTCACTGTGGGGGTTTATCCCTAAAACCATTCCTATAAAGTCAATGATATTGTAAGGAAAAGAATAGCAATTTTACTTTAATGATTCTTAAGTGGAGTAAACAAATTACTCAAAAATTAAGTAATTACCTATGTGAGAGAGAAATAAGGCTGCTTCAAAGGAGAATTATTTAGGGCTGAATTCTTTAGGAACTCTCGCAGAACCAAGTTGATGTTCATGGCCAAAATGAACATAATCATGAGAACTGAACAAACGTTTAGATGATTCCTATGTGAAGTATATGGTTCATTTACATAAGAAAGCAGGACAGTTCAAGGATATCATGTCTACTAGACAGCTAGTAAAGTAAATACTCTTTCACAAAGGAAGGTTCAAAGGGTAACACCTACCTATCTTTTGCAGGTTTCAATTGTTGAACACTTGGAATTCCTCGAGTCTTAGTTCTGTTGACCCATTATGTGGGCAATTGTTGTAATTGATGGGTTAATGGCTCAATTAATGTTAACGTAATCAACTTGAATTAACGTCGTCGGTTATGACGCGAATTAATGTCGTCGGTTACGATGTGAATCAATGTCGTTGGTTACGATGTGAATCAATGTCGTTGGTTACGATAGCAATTAATATCAGTGTAATCGACGTGAATTAATGTCGTCGATTACGATGAGGATTAATGTCATCAATTACAATGTGGATTAATATCAGCGTAACCGACGTTTCTCCGGTCTATAAATAGGCATGTCTCCATAGTTTAGAAAAAAAAGAAGAAGAAAAAACAAAAACTCTCCTTCTGTTTCTAGTGCCTTCATCCTGCATTGTTTTTCAAGTGTTCGAGATGTTGTTTCGATTCGCCAGAAGCTTAAGATACTATGCTTACTTCTTCACTACCCGCCATCGTATCCTGGGAGACAGACATCCGAGAATCCTCCAGTACATACTAGAGAGAGGGCGAATTTGTTTTAAGGAAACTGTGTCCAACACAGGCCTCGGTCCATTTGTATCCATTCCATTATTTTCATTCATGTTATTATAATTACAATTTCCTTATTTCCAGTTTGAGTATTGTTTGCAACGTTTATGCTAACCCTATTTTGATTTGTGCAACACAATCTCCATCAGGCTATATAATATATATGTGGCCAACACTTTCATCAGTGCATTGCTTGTTTTTATTTTGGCGTTTTATGTCTCATGATTTGGATTGAAAGGGATCATATTTTCATTAGAAATTAGTCCCATTTCATGCTAGCACTTAAGAAGCACATTGTTAAGGTTGTAAGGGACAAGACCTTGACTTTTATACAAATGGAAGACAGCCCTCACAACCGAAGGACGCAAGGCAACTGGGGCATCTCTCCATCCGTCTTTGATTGAGTCTCAGCTATTGTTCAGTGTTATCCATTTTTTTGGCTCTCTCTAGTAGTTTTTTTGGCCCTCTTACTTTTTTGTATATATGGTTGGGTTTCCCCCATTCCTTGGTTCTCTTCCATTTTGTCACCCACGACACTCTTGCACCCCTCATGACACTCCCTAATGTCGCTTCGTGTGCATGGTTCTTGTGGTTGGGTTTGTTTCTTTGTAATCCGTGCTTTGGTTAATTAATATACTTCTTAATTTACCAAAAAAAAACTAAAGAATTGTTGTGTTTTTTTTCCCTGTTTTTTCTTTTGGGTGGTTTCCGTAGTTTTAGAGAAGATATTTTATTTCAATGTAATAGGCTCTTGCTGATATTTTGGTGGTGATTGAACCCCACGGATGCCATTTCTTTTTGACATCTGAAGCTCAAAATAAGTCTTCCATTGGCAAATAGACAATAAAATCCAAATGAATTGGAGAAAGCAATTATCCTAATTGAACTTTACGAAACTAAAGCGGCCAAATTGAAATTGGAATTAAAAGGAGAGAAATAACTAATTTTCAGATTTTTCTGACCACATTTGGAATTTTTCTCAATTTTCGACTATTTTTAAATTAAATAAATTCCAAATATTTCAAAAAAAATGTATAAAAATATTTTTTTGGTCAAAATTGGTTCCTTAGTGTCGCCAAAGGTTCCAAAGTTAATTGTTGAACTTTTCTTGATTCTTGATTATTTTTCTGGGAATTAAAATGACCAAAAATCAAATGTTAACAATACTAAGCAAAGTAATGTGAGCAGTTGAGTTCTTTCTCTTCCAAATAGCAAATGCTTCATTGTCTCTTCTATGATGCATAGTGTTTCCATCTTTCGGTTCTATCATGACTAGGTTATAAGAGCTTCAAGTGTCTTTTGCTCTCTTAGTACATATTGGATTTTTATTTTCTAGATTTTGTAGTTCTCACCATTCAACTTTTCACTCTTGTTGAGCTTGTTGAGGAAACTATCCCGCCAAGAATTTAGATTCTGACAAAACTCGTTTTAAGAAGTCTAGTTAATGGAAGTATATCTTCCCTGCAGAAAATCACGATGTGAAAAGAGCGTTGAATATCCCATAACTGGCGTTCAGACTCAAGGAAGAGTCGTCACCACAGTGCTTCTGGATGGTCAGAAGGAGGAATTATGCTTGTGCCTCTAAAGGAATCAGAAGGAGGAGTCTGCGTCTGAGTAATTCAGATGAAGTGTTTGACTGCCTCAAATGGATTCAGTTCGACAGTAGGATCCGTAAGAGCTCAGATTCACAGAATAAAGCCGAATCAGATTCAGAGACTTCACAAAGTTTGAAAGCTGTTTCTGAATGGATTCAGATTCTGCAACTGGACTAAGAAGACCCACGATTGACAAGAGTCCGATTGATTCCAGAAATTATGGGAAGTGAAAGGATTCGATCTACAGGATGATTGTCCATCTTTATTAGGATAAAATCTTTGATTGGATATTATCTTTACTTTCCTTTTTCAAAGGATTCAACATCTCTCAAATATGGAAACTAAAGATTTAGTTGTATGGGCGACTGAATCTGAAGCAACTAGAATCCTTCTTCAACGGCTATCTAGCATCTTTCCAAGTTTATCTCGTTCAATCAAGGTTGATTGAAGATTGACGAGTGATCCCGTGGAGCACCTTGACAACGGCTAGTTTGAGGTGAAAGGGGTATAAAAGGAGAGTGCCGGTATTCGTTCAAAAAAGAATGAGATAGAAAAAGACGAGCAAAAACTGTTGAGAGAATTATTCTAACTTCTCGTGGAAATACTCTTGTGAGTCAGTTGAGAAAAGTTCATTGTAACCTTGTAATTATCATAGTAAAATTCAACCAATCAGCTGTCATCGTGGAAGAGTGGACGTAGGCTTACTATAGCCGAACCACTATAAATCTGTGTGCACATTTCTTCTTCTGAACTCTTTCTTTTAGTGCATACTTGATCTGTTTCATTTCAATATTCTGTTTCTGTGTTTGCCGGCGCTTATAATTCAAAATAATCAGAAGCACCTATTCACCGCCCCTCTAGGTGTCGTTGCTAGCCATATCAAAGCTCAGTCACGATATTCTTAGAAGCCAATGTCATTGCATCTGAATACGAAGTTATTTAGACATAGTTTCACGAATTTTTAATAGCTAACATTTATGCATCTAATTTACACATATTAATTACATTAATAGATAATTTCACATAAGGTTTTAGATTCGAAAGGTCATTTTGTTCCCGATCATCATCTAATAATCCTAATTTAAAATTATCATTAAATGTAAAATTAAGTATGTTAAAGTTACTAAAACTTTCTAGGACTTCTCCACTCGACTAAAGCATGAATAATATGATATCATTTTCATGTAGAGACATTAAAGAAAACATGACATAATATTTCATAAATCAAACAACTCATAAGTCTTAAATGAAAGAAAAACATGTTCACATAGTGAAGATCATTACACAACCAAACCAAAAGAAAGAACATCATCCTATCTAATCCTCTTCACGCGAACAGGAATAGACTCATAAAATCCTTAGAAAGTTCATTTGAGGTACTAGCCAGCCAGAGGAAGATCTTTGTAGAACCCCTAGGTTTGTGACAGGTTGCATTCATCGCTAAAATCGATGTCTACTTTGCCCTTTCCTCTGAGTACCTTATCTTCATAAAATCTATAAGCAAGTCCCTATATCAAGTGTAAGCCCTAACAACCATAAGATCATCCATAATCTCTTGCCAAAATCTAGGTAAGGTGTTTTTTATGGCGTTTATCTTTTCAGCTTCATTCCAAGCAATCGGGGAACCTTTCCAAATTAATTGTGGTATCTTCCCCTTAACCATCATTACATGCTCCAACATACAATCGTTGTCGTCCCAATGATAATTGGCTAGTTCCATTGTTAATGTCTTGAGGTTCCTTTTCTGTTCTTCAATCCTCGAAATTGTGGGAGTTCGCCACATTTGTGCCATCATTCTATAACAAATACAAAACCAGAGGATCACACAAAATCCATAATACAACAAATAAAATTTGGGAATGTTTGCTCTAAGTAATAGTATTCCATGTATTTTACATCTTTTGAGGCCATCAAAAGTACAATATAAATGTACCCACAAGTAGATAATTTCAAGTCGAATACATTGGTACCTCGCACACGCCACAAGAAGTCTCGGTGCGTGAAATTCACGTGCTTCCAGAAATTGACAAAGAAAATATCATAACGTTAAAGGGCATTGATTGGGGTTCAGATCGGTTAGTAAGAAGAGATAAGTTCAAAACTTACTTAAATGGTCCCCCCCCCCCCCCGGGTCAATTTTTCATTCCTCCCCTTTCTTTGTTTTATGTTATTTATATTTGCAAGCAATATCGTAAAAGAAAATGCGTAGATGATGCCTCTTGTTTTAAGTCTCGTAAAGATTTATAATACTTGTCGAAAAAAAAAATTGTCCAAACTTTCCTTGCCCCGTTGCTCCAAAACATCAATATATCTAGCGTCCCAAACGTATAACTCATTTTACAGATTTGTAGAAGGGTATCAAAAACTAACAAGCTAATCTCTGCTGCCGGAGAAGATGCCGGGAAGCCCCAAACTTCCTCCGTCAATGACAATGAGCTGCATAAAACATGAAATTTTATATTGAGAGAATACAAAATGCATACATACATCATCCTTCACTCGATGACCAGTCACATGCCCACATTTTTAAAATTACATAATACGTCCAGGAGTTTTAAATACACAAGTGTTTTTTTTTTTTGCATATTCACATCAGTTATCCTTGTGCTTTTACTCATGAAAATTGCATTTTCATTTAAAAATGCTGATCCCCAAGTCCTAAATTCTCATATCCACGACAGCACTCAAAAACAACTAAATTCAAATCATTTAAACCCAAAGCAAGATGCTAAAATATGTTTGCAAGGAGAGGTAACTTGGTCTCTTCTTTGGGTTTGCTTGGAAGAATGTGAATAGTATTTACAATAACGTAGTTACGTAAATGGTCGTTGAGGCAAAGTGAAGCGTTTTTTTGTTCTTGTCGTTGTTGATATTTTCACCATTATATTCCATAACATCCTCATTTGTGAAAAAACATCACTGAAGTAATCAATTATAATATAAAAAAAACGTGTGGAAATTCATGTTCCATTGATGAGATTTAGGCTCCGTTCTTTTCACGGAAAATAAATGACAACATTTTTTTTCAATAGAAAAGGTACATTCAAAAGTGGGAAAACTGATATATTGAAAAGATGAAAACATTTTTCCTCATTGTTTCTCCCTCCAATCCTTCACATTACTTTTATTTTTAATTATTTCAAGAAATGATTTGGAATTTTTCATGTTCTAGTATTCTTTTTCCCCCATTTCTCCTTTTCTCTCTATCGATCGGTGGCCATAGTGCTAGCCAGTGATCAGCCTTAGTCAAGCTAGGTAGAGCTCTTCGGCCTTGGGACGAGCTGGCGACTAGTTGAAGAAGAAGGGAAAAAAAAAAAGAACAGAAGAAAAAGATAAAAAATAATAATAAAATGAAAATGAAAATAAAGAAAATTTTATTGAAAGGATTGCTCGGAGGAAAATCAAATTCGATTTTTTGTACTGAACTCTGGAAAATATCTTTCAGTTCATTTTCAAGTATCAATTGAACACCAGACAATATAATCATTTTTTTGGTTTCCAGAAACAACTCTTTTTTCGCAAAACGATCTGACCCTTCGCGTGCTGACAATATTTGGACGTGGCTCCACCAACCGATACGGCTATTTTCATTTTTGGTCTATTTAGAAAGATCGTACCACCTTCATTACACCTTATTCACTTTCGGAAACACATTATTTCGTAGAGGAAACTTTGGAGCAATTCTTAAGTTTTTTGGTCCACTACTTACCATGAGACCTAAAATTATGGTCCATGTTAATTACCTTTTTTTGTGATAGAAGTAAAATGTTCAAGAAATTCCAATTTTATTTTCCGTTTTGATCTTTCTCTTATTTTTTTGGAGGAAAATGACTAGTTTAATTCTTCCCGTACGAAGAAGAATCACGAGAAGAACAGTTATAATAAATATGTAGATACAAAAGCAATAGCTTTTAAATTAGGAATTGGCTTGGTTTATAGGGAGAGGTGGTCTAGGCGCGTCATGATCGAACCTTCGTGCCTGTCTCGTTTTAGGACACATCTTAAATCTTCTCCATTCTCAAACCATGAAGTCGCAGCACATACAGCGTCATATACATAAAGACAATAAAGTTTTTTAGCCTAAAAGATAACGGTTGACAGTTTAATTTTTTGGAACTTAAACTCGATTTTTCTCCCCAATCCTTTGAGGAAACCGAACCTTCTACTTTTGACATGCAAGCAAGTATGCATGAAAAGTTCATTACTTGAATTTTTAGGGCTGTCAATTCACCTTGGCTTATTGCAGCGGTGTTTGTCTTTTGTGTCAATTTGTATTGGCCTAAAACATATGAATTATAAATAGCTTACATGCCAAATAATTGGATTACAATACGAGCGTGTCAATTTGCTTATATATAAGTTAGCTGTGTCGGGGTTGAATTATAAATAGCTTACATGCCAAATAATTGATTGGCATTGGCCTGTCGGTTGATCCATTCCACGAATCTTCTAATTACATTTTTGCATACTCTTAATTTAGCTGCAATCTTCTTATTGTAAAATAGGTGCACATAACTAGTAGGAATGATGGTAATATTGAACTTATAGGGATAATGACAAAAATGACCCTGACTTTTGGTCAAATGTCCAAGTGGTCCTTGAACTTTTAATTGATTCAATGTGTTTCCTAAACTTTATTCCAATACGCAATGTTGTCCCTAAAGTTTTAATTTGTAATCCTTGAACTATCTGAAAATGTTCAATATTTTTTTTGAACTTGAATTAATGGAAGGACAAAATTGAATATTTTAAGGGATAAATTGAACATGTATCAAAAGTTCATGAACTAAACTGAACAAATTTAAAGTTTGGGACAACATTGCACATTGGGTTAAAGTCCATGGACCATATTAAATAAATCAAAAGTGCAAAGAACATATTGCATATCGGACCAAAATACATGGACCATTTGTGTCATTTTCCCCGAACTTCTACTGTCAAATGGCTCTGCATGTCAGCATTAGGTACAAACTTGTAGCCACTATACTTGTCACACAGATGGGTCTGATTGAAAATTGTTTGAAAAATATTGACCTATTTTAACCCATGTTCAGGTAATACAAATCTAGGGACTCACACTCGACTCAACACCTAACCGGCCCAACCCATATTGATAAAACATTTCAACATTAAATCCAACATTAAGCCACGTCATTAAGTCATCAACCAACGCCCCTGATAAAGAAAAGAAAGAGAGAGGGATAGCAGACAGAATTCTAGAACAATGAAAAGCCAACAAGACCACATGGCTATACTTTTGACCATGGAATCATGCGACGGATCAAAAATAGGTGGACGTTATTGTCTTTGTTTTTTTTTTTTGCTACATCCGTATAGGAGGACTCGTTGGCAAAGGGTAAAGATGTTAGTCGATAGTCTTGATTTCTTAGGCCTCGTTGAGTCACCGAGATTAAAAAAATGATAGGATTGGATTAAAAGCTTATGCAATTTCTTATTCATTAAAAGAAACTAACTAAAAAAGAGATGAGAAAGCCCTAGATTTAACATGTGCAACAACCATTGCCATGGTTGTGTGCCACTGTCGAAGAACCCCAAAGATGGAGGTGGATTTCGTCAATCCAGAGCTCATTTGTATCGATTTTTTTTTCCACCTAGCATAGACAGCTGTTGTGACTTACCATAACCTCTCCCAAGAGTCCGGCAAAACTAGAGATATTGCCATAAGTCAATGGCATGGATTCTCCCAAGTCCTACCTTACGTGATGTTAGATTTCGTTTTTCTGATTAGCAACCAAAATGTTACTAGGAGTCACCACTAGCCTATTGGGTTGGCTAGAAACCAATCAAGACACGGGAGTGTCATCTCGATTTCTACAAAACCAGAGTTTCTAAATTCAGGGACTTATTTATGCTAACTAGATAATTAGCGTCATTTCAGTACCTAACCAGTTAACATTCCCTAAGGTGATCACACATTTTACATATAATTTTAAGCTTACCAGGTATCCAACCAGTGTTAGATAATCATGCATAATATTTTTCTGTTGTTTTGTACAATTACCTATTTAACCTAGTATCTAGAAAACGATTAATAGGCAGTTTATCAAAAGACAGTGTTATAAAAAGCACTCAATCGAGTAACATATATCAAAAATTAGACTAAAATATACATATGCAAACCAAATCTATAATGGTGATATTTAAAGGAAAACAACTCCGATACGTGGATTGGATATATAAAAATGGACTGGATTGGACATCGGTCTTCAATTACCAAGCTTCAATGGGCTATCATCTCCATGGGTGTCACCATCGACCGCCACATTGGGAAATCAGTTTGATACATCAAGCATTTGGAAATGTACTCACTCAAATTAGATAATTAGTGAAGCTCAGTTAATCAAAAAATAAAACAAGCATTTTGAATTAAACTCTAATTAGCGTGCTAATTTATCTACTGAGACATGCAATACGGAACAAATTATTCAAACATTTATATGTTAAGTTAAAACTAAGTCATGCAAATTAAACATGGAAAATAATCAATAATTAAGCACATAAAAGTCTAATTAGACAATATAGGCGAATAGAAGCATTCCCTACCTATTTCTTTTTTTTTTGCATTTTTTTATTCTTTACTATTTTTTATTATTAAATTTATTTTAATAATAAAATGGGTCTGGGTTGGATTGAGCCATCAAACCGGACCCGAACTAGGCAAAACCCAAGTCCCACGGACTAGGCCTATAAGCTAGGATGAGGCCTCTCGTCTGGACTGGGCCTAATTTTGGAGAGAATGATGTGCGTGCAGTGATAGGGTGGAAAGAGAAGTGCACTATGAGTGCACGTGAGAGTGGAGAGAGAGAATGTGAGGACAAGGTCTTTTGTCTGGATTGGGCCCCATTTCAGGTTCCCAATCCTCACCGGTTCCTCTCTTCTAGTGTTTTTAATGTGACGAGTTCGCTCTTGATGCTACCACACACCTAACTCTTTGGTGTTAGTTTCATTTTCCAGCCTCAACTTAGCGAAAACTATGTCATTCTTGATTATGGACATTGATCTTTTCATCATTTCACATGCTGCATCCTCCCAAGTTGCTACCCTTTTCTTGCTCTCTAGATAAAGAAGTCAAAAATGTCTTATCTTTTACAAGTTTCAATCAATATCTATTTAATATTGTCAAAATAAACTTGCCTGTGTTTATGGGTGACTTCTCGATGGTTTGATGAGGTGATTACAATTCTAGGTCCGAGGAGGGGTCTGATGGTTTTACACTGAATAGAAAAGATTAAAGATATGTGGAACTTCATATTCTAGAGCACTTACCCATGTATTGTGTTGATTGTCATAGCTTACAAGTTAGGTTAGTTTTATTGGCTCACGCTTTTTATGTTTAGTGAAAGGAGGTTGAAATAATTATCTTGTCCGAAACCTTTATGAGACATGAGCATAGGAAAAAATCCTAAAGTACAAATAGCGAGGCGAAATTCACTCATATAGTATGTTTGTAGCAATTGTTCTTTATATTGTAGGAAACTTTCTTATGCTTATGAGTAACTTCTGAATGGTTTGATGCTGTGATAATAAGGCTAGTCGATGAATAAGTTGGAAGATGACAAGTTGGCTCATTCTAAAGAAATAGAGCCCGTCAGAGATGTCGAAAGCGAACCTCTATTGAAAAACGGCAGCGAGTTGGTTCGTTCTAAAGAAATAGAGACTGCCGGAGATGTTGAAGGCAAACCTATGTTGAAAGATAGTGATGAGTTGGTTTGTTCTAAAGAAATAGAGGCTGCTAGAGATGTTGAAGGCAAACCTATGTTGGAAGACAGTGGCGAGTTAGCTCATGCTGATGAAATAGAGGCCGTCTGAGAGGTCGAAGGCAAATTGGCGTTGGGAGATGGCGAGTTGGCTCTTGGAGAAATAGAGCTCGCAGGAGATATCTTGGGTGCCGCTACTCAGGTTGAAGACAATGATTATGGTGAGTTCCTATGTCATCTTCTATTCGAAGGAGCACTTGACTCTCCTCAGCTACATCGCCTATTATGTCTTCTCTAAGTTGAGAGACTTACTTGGGTGTTGGCTTATGTTCGGGACAATAACAATCCCCTTAGCCTTGATCATCATTGGGATTATCTGCTTGCTAGAATCCCCTGGTGGCTCATCAAGCAAGACCACCTAGGTGATGCCAAGTGCACCATCATAGGGATGACTGATTCAGAGCAGGCTAAACTACTGATCGCTGAGATTAAGGAGGCTTCGGCACCCCTCAAGAGTGTGACGAAGATAATGTCTAAGTCACCAGAGAAGACAGGTGGCTAGATTTCTTCAAGATCAGGTCTGTCAAACACATAGTCTACTTGAGCACTGGGATATATTTGGTCTGATAGAAATCTGGAGGAGAGACATTTTTCCTCTATAACCCCAAGAATTTCAATCTCGTCACCTTCTCGCACAACCCAAAGTTTCTCTTGTCCATAGCTATCGATTTTGTGAAGATAATCTTCATACGTGGGCTGTGAGTACACTCACGTGCACTCAACATGCATTATGAGTGCACGTGAGAGTGGAGAGAGAGAATGTGTGAGATGAGGAAGAGGAAAATTGGGATAAAGAAATAAAAGGTACAATTGAGCTTGAAAAGGAAAGAAATGGGAGGCCAACCCACATGGGAAAAGGCCCAACTTAGAATGTGAGCAGACTGAGTGGTTCAGATGTTCTTTACAATGGTACGCTTCTTGACTACGTCGCCTGTTATGTCTTATCCAAGTTGAGAGACTCACTCGAGTATCCGGTTATATTCGGGATGACAGTAATCCCCTTAGCCTTGATCATCATTGGGATCATCTTCCTACTAGAATCCCCTAGTGGTTCATCATGCAGGGCCGCCTAGGTGTTGCCAAGTGCGTCATCGCAAGGATCACTAATTTCAAGGAGGAGATCGAACTACTGATCGCCGAAATTAATGAGGGTGCCAACATCCCTCGAGAGTGTGATGAAGGTAATGTTTAGGTCACTAGGGAATGCAGGTAACTGGATCTCTTGAAGACCAGGTCTGTTCGACACATGCCCTACTTAAGCACTAGGATGTATTTGGTCCAACAAATATCTAGAGGTGAGACACTTTTCCTTATCGCCCCGAGATTTTCAACCTCATCACCTCCTGCACTACCTGAACTTCTCTTGTCTATGTCTATCAATTTTGCGAAAATAATCTTCATATGTGGGTTGTGAGTGCATGTGCACGATGAGTGCACGTGAAAGTGGACAAAGAAAATGTGTGGGCTAAGAAAGAGGAGAATTGGACCAAATAAATAAAAGTTATAATTGAACTTGAAAATGAAAGAAATGGGATGCCAACCCATGGGAGAAAAGGCCAAACTTGGCATGTGGGCAGGCTAGTCTGATCTGTTTATTACTTTGTATTTTAGTGGTTCAAATGCTTCTCAACATTAGTACTCTCCTCTACTACGTCACCTATTATGTCTTCTCTAAGTTGAGAGACATAATCGGATATCGAGTAATGTTAGGGACGATAACAATCCCTTTAGCCTTGATTGTTATTGGGATCATCTTCCTAGCAGAATCCCCTGGTGGCTCATCATACAGGGCCACCTAGGCGATACCAAGTGCATCATCGCAAGGATCATTGATTCCGAGGAGGAGGCCATACTACTAATCATCGAGATTAATGAGTCTGTCGATATCCCTCAAGAGTGTGATGATGATAATGTCCAGGTCACCAAGGAAGGGAGGTGGCTAAATCTTTTCGAGACTAGGTCCGTCATACACATGGTCTACTTAAGCACTGATAAGTATTTGGCCCGACAGATATATAGAGGTGAGACATTTTTCCTCTATAGCCCCAAAATTTTCGACCTTCTCACCTCCTCGTATAACTTGAAGTTTCTCTTGTCCATAGCTATCAATTTTGCGAAGATAATATTTACGTGTGGGCTATAAGTGCACTTACGTGCACAAAACATGCACTATGAGTGCACATGAGAGTGGAGAGGGAGAATGTGTGGACTAAGGATAAGAAGAATTCGGTCAAAGAATTAAAAGGTATAATTGAGTTTGAAAAGAAAAGAAATGGGAGACCAACCTAAGGGAGAAAAGGCCTAACTTGGCACGCAGGCAGGCTAGTCCGATTCGTTTATTGCTTTCTATTTCTATGGTTTAGATGCTTCTCAATATTGGCACTCTCCTCAGCTACCTTGCCTATTATGTCTCCTCCAAATTGAGAGATTCACTCGGGTATCGAATTATGTTCGGGATGACAGTAATCCCCTTAGCCTTGATCATCATTGGGATCATATTCCTACCAAAAACTCCCAATGGCTCATCATGCAAGGCCGCCTAGGCAATGCCAAGCACATCAGCGCAGGGATCATTGATTCCAAGGAGGAGGCCAGATTACAAATTGCCGACATTAAAGAGGCTACCAACACCCCTCAAGAGTGTGACAAAGATAATGTCCAGGTCACCAGAGAAGATAGGTGGCTAGATCTCTTCGAGACCAGGTCCATTAGACACATGGTCCACTTGAGCGTTGGGATGTATTTGATCCAACAGATATCTGGAGAAGAGACAATTTTCCTCTACAACCACAAGATTTTCGAGCTCGTCACCTCCTCACACAACCTGAAGCTTCTAGAGTTGATGGGTGTCGAGGACAGTTCTTGAAACTAGGGTGGGCCAGTTCAAGCTTTGCTGGTCGAGGAGCAGGTCAAAATAGAGAAATGACCACTGCAATGAGAATGGATGGTGAGCTGTGAACAATGGATGGTGGTGTCTTTCAATGGAGAGTGACGACCACAAGGATGAACGTTGAACAACAGCATTTTCCACTTGGGAGTGGTGCGACGATGAACTTTCATGTCGCTCGGAGGTTGTGGCGCATCTCATGGTTCTGGTTGGTGATGGGTGAGCGCCAGCAATGCTGTGGCTGAGTAGTCCGTGCACATGAAAAGTGTGGAGCATCGATGGTGCAAAAGGAAGAAAAGAGAAATAAAAAAAGAAAAAAATGACATGGAGGGAGAGAAGGGAGAAATGTACATATGGAAATACCGGGTGGACTAATTTTAAAAAAATGCCAACTCCAATTAATTTTTGGCTGAAATTTCTTCCAAAAGGCATTTAAGTGATCGTTTTTTTCTCTAATTTCCCACTTAACTAAGCCAACGAAAACTTTTGAAACTAAAGTGAGTGTTATACAAAACTTTTAGCACTTCTACTTTCTTTCTTCTGTTGTACTCAGATAGTTACAAAATACTTAAAAATAGCTTTTGTACTTTATAATGCAATGAAAAATGAATCACCTAAAATCAAATGTATTTTTATCTTCAATGAACCAATTGGAATTTATAACTTCTTATGCATAGGGAATCATCACACACACTCTCGAAATTAAGATTTTCATTTCCAAGTCAAAATTGTATATCTTATTAAATTGTTTACATAGTTTATAATCATCTATGATGCAACTAATAATTTTAAGTAATTTACTTAATTTTATGACACGAATCAATTATGTATTCATGTCATAAATTTAAGAATTAGCTATGAATCTTGATTTAACCATTATGATTACTTTTCTTGAAGTACCTTAGTTTTATAAAATGATCTAATAACCAATATATTTTATGACTCCAAATTTATCATCCTCGTTTGAGAGAGGTTCTAATTTCTGATGTGCATCCAATTCGTGCAACCCAAATGTGGATGCAACGTGACCTTCAACAAAAGGTTATTAGAATCCCAAATGACACAAAATGGATACGTAGTGTGAACGCCGAGGGGTGCAAGACAACTTCTCTGTGCCACTTCTCTTTCACTCTTTGTCGTATATATAAAGCCTAGTTATTTATTTGTCGTGACATCACCTATATTTAAGATTGTTTTCCATTTTCCCCGTACTTGAGCTATACATAAGACATTATGCTTGATTCATAAATGATCTACTCGTAAAACATCTCTGATCACCACAAGACAAAGAGATGATGATTGTGCCTTGTGGTAGAATTTAGCGGGAAGGAAGGTTCGGCGGTGGGGTGAAGTAGAGGTTTTTAGTGCAATTTGGAAGTGGTGGAGAATGGTGTATATAGGCACAATAACAAAATCTCATAGGAAAGGTCATGTGCCAAAGCATTCACGGCCGGTTTGTAAATTACAAATTTTTATCTGTGTTGTTGAGCACATGTAAACGAACGGATGATAGCATTTCATCGTATGGTCATTCAAAAACCTGTATTCGAATTTTTGGATAAGTCAGAAATACATGAGAGTTGGCACTATTAAATATGTCAAATGGGTGGGTCGAGTCAGATTTGAGTTAAGTCGAATATGATCCAAATCATATTAACCCGCCTAACTTGTTTTGGCCCGTACTCAACTCGACCCGTAACCAATACATACCCGACCTCAACCCGTTTTGACTCATATTACCAAATCATACTAATATTGTAAGAAAATCTATATAACTCGTTTAACCTGTCTTAAGCTCTTCACATGTATATGTTATCACATAAAAACTTCACATCAAATTTAAAAAAATAAATTAAATAATAAAAAAATTAATAAATAAAACAAAAAAATATATTACTAAAATACTTTCATGCAATAAAAAATCTAGTAAAATTTTTTATTATTTTTCAATTTTTTAACTTTCTGATTTCTTTCAATTTTTTAATTTTTAAAAAGTACTTTTTTTATTTTGTTTTTCTTTCATTTTTCTCCGGCGACCAATGGACGTTGGTGAATGGTGGTGGTCAACAAAAAGTGGGCGGTGGAGGGATGGCGGCGAACGATAGAGCGGTGGCAGACGACAGTGGTGGTGACTTATGAAAGAACCATTATAAGCTAGTCGCGGAACAGATAGAAATCATCGAGTCATATTGAACCGAAGAGTGGCAGACAAGTGTCCTCGGCCCGTGTGGCAAGCTTCTAGACTCGGCTTTCATTTGATCATGGGAATCCAACAAAGTATTAGGAGTGACTTAACATTCTGTCTATACTCGCGCAAGGTGATGATGACGATGACCTCCAGATCCAGCACGACAACCAAGAGGTGGGTGCCTGTGAAACTGATCCCAGATGCTCTCGTCATGAACAAATGTCTTGAAGGCACACACATGTGGAAAACCGAGCATTTGATGATTAAGATTGGACAGTCTGGGACGGTCGATTAACGTGAGCAGATGCCTGGTGTGTTCACCAAGATTGGGCAAATGGGAAGCCAGTAAACGGGATCATCAAGCAGTGGCGACCCGATATAAAACCAAGAGCGTCTCTTGCTTGAGCCGCTCGACGGTCGATATAAAGAGGCCAGTCAAGATGTACAAGGGAGTGAGACCTCCAACAGGAAGCAGGAGCTAAAGGCACGCACTGAGATGGCAACAACTGACGACCCAACTTTTCACTTACTAATAACGTCTTCCTCATTAGGATTGTTGATTCTCAACCAGCCTAGTCCTGCTACGTTGTTTGCCTAGTCCTTTTACGTTTTTTTTGCGTCAGGTTGAATGTTGTACCAAAACCTTGAAGCAATGCTCAAATAATTCATGTCAGGTAAATCCTCCTACATGGTAATTTTTTTAGATACGTGGGGGTACTCAAAGCCCCTGCACTAGATGAAGGGTTCAATGTATATCTCTATCGAAACGAGAATGCATTTCATCGTCGAAACAAGTTACGAGTACTACAAGTGAGAAGAACAGAGGCACATCGGGCAACAAGCTGAACAGTTAAAAACCGACGATTGGAGATTCTCAAATACAGTCGAACTGAAGGTATGCCCCTGATCCCTTGGCAGATGGTATAAAAACAAGGCCATGGCTCTAGACCGGAGAAAAAAATTAATACAGAAGCATATTTTGATACGTGCTCTGCTGCCTATGAACACTATGGGGATTATGGAGGGAGCAGAAACCAAAACAAGACGGCCCTATATGTTATAACGTGGATGGGAATACCGTTCAGGAGGACCCATATGAACAACTTTTCTACCCCCCTACAAACGTACAAAACACATTCTTTTTTATTTCTAACAGATCTAAAAGCACCTCCATGAGAAGCCAGAGAATAACTTAGCTGACTACTACAGATTCCTTTGCACATCAGCATTTTCTTCTCTCAGAGCTGCATCAGGAGGAGGGCCAGGTCCTAATAGCAGTGGGGGTTTACTCTTCTGAGCATCAGACCCCTTACTAGCATCAGCTGCAGCCCATGCTCTCAGAGGTGGTTCAAAGTGGCGGCTGGCAACATCAGGCGGAGGGGCCGGCTCATCCTCTCCAGGGAGAACGAGGAGCCCCTTTTCTCGTAGAGATGAAGGTTCATTGTAGCAGGCATTCCAGATAGAGTCCACCAGGTGCCTCTCCTCTCTAGCAGCTCCTAGATCCTCGGGTGACATCAGGCTGATGCCACTGATACGTTCTTGGAGCAACTGTTTTAGCTTCTCATCGTCTTCAGCTAGTCTGCTGCTGATCCCATCCTCCTTGTCTTGTGCAAGCTCGAGCAGGCCTCGAAGAGCAGCTTCTCGAACCTCTGCATCGTCACTTGCTGCAAGATGCATCATGATGCGCGGAAATCCTAGTTCGTTCACGGCGTTGCAATCAGAGCTATTCTCATGCAGAAGGTAATGGATCAGGTTCAGTGCTTTCCTGAAGGACAATAAACAAGGTATTATGAGTCTTTGAGAGTCTTCAGCTAATTTAAAGCAGAGACCCACCGTTTCCCACTTTTGTTCACTGTAATGAACCAAAACTATTCAGTGTGCTACCCCTAGACTCATAAGTGGTAAATGGTCTTACCTTTGAAATCTCGCATTGTCTGAACTCAAGGCATCTTTCAATGCTGCGTAACCATTTGCTAGACGAAAAGCAGTGATTCCAGGCTTATTGTGACGAATCAGAGCTGCATCAAGAAGCAAATTAACAAGATAACTAAGATTCTTGCACTGACAAAACCACTTGCGATACATCCACAATAAGATGTGTGTGTATAAGCATCATCACTCACAAGATATAGCACCAAGTGCTTTGGTACGGACTGTCACATCAGGATCTGAAGTAAAATTAGAAAGCAGATATTCCAAGCCATTTGCTTCCATGACTAGTTGTTGACTCCTAGGATTGTTCTGAACTATGGTTGTGACAACATCTGCAGCCTTTGCTCGAATATTCGCATGTGAATTCTTCAAGTAATTGAGAAGAGGAAGTAAACCACCAATGGAGTGGAGATCTGTGGCATATACAAAGAAAAGCGCATGAAAATGTTGAGAAAATTCAGAATGCCATCTTCATAATCTCTTGCAAGAAAAACAACTAGTAAAACCAAACAAGGGACACAAAAAAGCAGACGGAGCACGAAGACCAACAGAATAGAACATAAAAGCTATAAAGCAGAAACATCACCAATAAAATAGATTAATGAAGTAATAAAGCGGTACTGAAGAAGAAAGTTAAACACCAGAGGAGAAAAAGACGGGCAAAACAAGAAAAGGAAACCGAAACTACATAGAAACTACATAGAAAGGTGAGTGCAAATGTCCATCTAGATGTGTCCTATCACCACTCAACCAGTCAAATAGGGTAGCCATTATAAATTATAAAAGGCCTTGTGAACAAGAGAAGCCATCCCCAAAGGACATTTCGAGCTACGCATGGTAAGTAAGTGGAATTGGTTCATTTGATTCAAAATTCTAAGAAGTGAGGCGATGAGCTTAACAGATAAACACTCCAAGAATATTGAAGAGTGGATGGCTGTGGTTCTTGAAACAAAGCATATATACAGGAAGTACTTTTGTTAGCTGGTATAATATAGACTTCCCCCAATAGTGCGGATGAAACAAGATGCAGCTGTACTCAAACCAGTGACTGGAAATCTTTCTCTTAAAATTTTGTGTGTCTAGATATAGGATTATAATCTAACTAATACATAATGCTGTATAGGAATTTTATATATACTTCTTTATTGTAAGCCGTGACTTAGATTAAAAATATACTTTGCATCTACTTTTTATCTTTTTGATGCGCGGTGTCTCAACCCGCTCGGCCAAATTTACAGCTAAGATAATGCTGCTTCAAACTGCATCAGACGACTAATATAAAAGTTTAGTAAATACTCTGGTGATTGCAACAACTCTGACATAAGTTCCATTCTACTCCATCTTTCTATTCATACTTCAACCTACAAAACTTTGATCTTTTCAATTCACACATATCAATATTGGAAAATCGTCCCATCTATTTAACCTAATCAGGGCCAGGAACTATATCTTTGGTCATTCCAAATACCCCAATAAGAACCCACGATCTTAGAAAAACTTGAAAAGAGTCCTACGGATATACAACACTATCCGCAAAATCAAAATCACCCTTTAAAACCACCAACAGATTTCAGATAATTCGCATTGTTTCAACCACTTGGGATGAATAATTTGTATAAGAATAAGGAACCAGGGAAGTAAAATAGTGTCACAAGCCAAGGCCCTGAATGATAAGACCTTTCATGTGTCCTGATCAGTCCAGATTGGAATCAAGCAACCAATAAGGTTTTTAAGAAAAAAAGGCTTGTGAAATACATAGTCAATGACGACGTAAATATCCTAAAGAAGCAGGTTCCGAAAAGTATGTGAAACTGTTTCTGCAATTCTAAGTTTCTAACAATGCATTGCAGACTACTAAGGCCAAGTTCTACTAACTGTACAAGTTGGAAACTTTCTTCCCCACATTAACGCATTTAGCTTCACAAAGCCTAGAGTATATTCTCTCACACTTAACATAACCAGCAGTATCAAGAACAACAAACATCTCTGTGAACCTCAGTGCCCCATACATTTCCTACAGGCTGGCAAAGGAATAAAAAAACACGCCGAACCACTTATTCAACTGAAGACCAAGAAACAGAAAACAAAATCTACCGTTGGCCATGTCGATAGACTCGACGTGCTCCTGCAGTTCGTCCAACATATCTGCCAAAGGAAAACAGACGTCAGCCACAGCAAAAGATCAACGCAACTTCGCGAGCAACAGAGATCACAAAGCTCCGCGACGTTACCTTCAATATCACCAGCAGTAACACCTTGAGACTCCAACACCTGCTCCGGAGTCTGCATAACCATCGTAATCTCCTTCATCCGCTTGATCACATCCACGGTCTGGGCCTGCATGGCCTCCATGAACCACTTCCGGTCCTCCTCGCTGCCAGAAACGGGGAAAACACAAAGCACGAAATCAACACACAGCGCCCAGACGGAACGCCAAAACAGAGCCAGCACAAAATCGAGCCCGGTCGAGATCGATACGAACCTCAAGTTGCGAGTGGGGCGAGTCCCGTCGGAGTGAGCGACGCTCCATTTGAAGAGGCCTTCCCAGTTCGGTCCGCCGCTGGACATTGCGGATAGGTCCTCCGAGAATCGAGGTTCCAGAAACCCTAGAAATCGAAATGGCGGTGGGGATGAGCGGAGGGAGAAGAGAAACCAGATTGAAAATTAGGGTCGAGGGGAAGGGAATGGAGGGAAATAAATACAACTCTTTTCGGGATTAGGCGGTGGAACTCCGTTCCAGAGATTTCTCTACGCTTCCAGAACCGGAGGTGTTTCCCGTCTTTGCTCAGCTCCTTCTCTCGGCGAAGTTTCTGTAAACGAAATAACGTTGTCCCCATTGGCAAGAAAATTGTTGATTTTTTTTTTAAACAGGTGATTTTACTTTTTTTGAAAAATTTCAAATAAAAGCCTTAAGTGTTCTTATTTTCTTAAATAAAGACTTAAAATGAACTTTATTTTAAAAAAAAAGACATGATGGAAGGATATTTTCATCTTTTAACATTATAAATATTTTTCTTTTTTTTCTTTTTCTTTTCTTTTTTTCCCTTCCCTTTACCATCATCGATCTCAAGCAAGGGCCGCCCACGCCGCTATCAAATGGGGTTAGCCCTCGCCTGGGCCAACTTCGAGCGAGCCAGTCTAGGCTAGGGTTGCCTAAAAAAAAAAAAGGAGTTGAGCTATGGAGCATTGATCAGCTCACGAAAGCAAGGCTCGAAGAAGATGAAGCACTGCAGTGCTGCAAAGGAAGCGTAGAGCTCGCTTCATTCACAATTTGGACCCTAGGAGTTGAAACATGCAATGAGGGATTGATCTTACGTCATTTTGGGACATCGCAACGACATTTTGGGATGTAGCCCTCGCGTTTGCTTAGGCTGGCGACGCTGGCCCAAGCGGGGCAACATGGTGGCGTGGGTGACCCTTGCTTGAAGCTAGCGTTGACTACAGAAGAGAGAAAAAAAAGAAAAAGAAAAGAAAAAATGAAAGAAAATAAAATAAATAAAGAAAAAAGGAAAAAAAATTAAAATAGTAAAAGATGAAAATTCCCTTTGGCCAGGCCTTTTTTTTTTAAACAAAGAGGATAAGCTCTTCTTGAAACATGATCTACTTCATATCCTTATATGACAAAAATCAAAGAACTTCAAGCCCTTATTGAAATTTTGCCTACTTTAATTTATCTAACAAAAGTTTTAATTTCATGGTGCTACTCTTATTTACTCAAACACAAGGGCACATGGTATGTGACTTTGGAAAATTATGTCATTAACATCATTTGTGAAAGAATTTGTTAATTTTATGTAGATTGAAATGGAGACAAGCTTGATTGTGAAACTTGAATATCCTTCTCGAATTTCATTCTCGAATGCCAAAGAGCAAATGATGATGATGATGATGATGGTGTTACAAATAAAATAGAAGGAAATCTTTCTATTTAGCACCTCAAAATAGTAATATGAACATTGAAAGGTGAAATCAGCATGAAGATCATGTCAGCGAGAATGAAAGACGAAACATGAGCTAATGCCGAAGATGTTTCGAATGGTGAAATTTTTTGAATTTCAATAAAAGCTATTTGCAAGAACTATTATGATGATAGGAGGAGGAAAACAAAAGGATGAAGAACACAAAAAAGAAATTAAAAATATATATCAAAGAAGCAACATGTCACGGAAAAGCAAAGATTGGGTATGGGCAAATTTTGATACACTTGAACTGATTTTGGCCTGAATCTTTATTATCATTCTAAGAATGAAAGAAAAGGTGAATACATGAGTAGAACTTGCTAAGTTCTACAAGTTACGGTTAGTCCATTTTTTATATCTCTTATAATTTATCACTTGATGATAATCTTAAGAGGTGAAATCACTTAGACAAGGGGAGCAATAATGCTCTTGATAATGTTTATGTCATTTATTAACATGTTGTCTCTCAATTCTTGTTATTAGATAGAATCTCACGGTAAATGTTTTTATCTGTCATCTTTTTTGAAATATCATGGGATTTCCCTTGTTTGAAGATGCGTGCATTCTTTCTTGATATTTCAAAAGATCTTCTAAAACATTTTTGCTGTGTGACCATGGTCTGAAATATTCCCAATGAAAATCTTTTTATTCCCTTTGTAATATCATGCTTTTCATTCCAACAAGTGAGGAAGTGATGAAGAATTCATGACTTAAGAAAGCTAAGAATGAGTAAACATCAACTACATGGGGTATAGTTCTATTGTAAGTATTCAGAATTATTTTTAAGTAGTACTCATATGACCCTACTAAGACAAAAAAAAAAATGAATATCAAAGCTGAAAATCACAATCTGAGTTGGGGGTTAAACGTGGGCCGAGTGATGATGGGTCATGGCTTCTCGTGTGATTAGAGTGAATATGGTGCATTAGAACTTATAGGAATAAATGTTAAAACTGTATGTTATGAAATGGGATTATGTGCCTTCTCCTGTGATTAGAGTGAATATGGTGTATTCAGAACTGATTGGAGTCGTACGTTGTTACATAGTAAAATCACATCATTGTATTTGTTTGTTCTCTCACGGCATTGGGTGATTTAAGCAAGGAGTGAAAAAGAGGCCACGAAAATGAATAAATCTTCCCCGAGGGAGTCGGGATGCCTTGGTTAGTGGCGCCAAAAGGACCACATGGTATATAATGTGAAGACTTGGAGTAAGCGTCTCATGGTAGAGAGTAGCCCTAAGGGTTAACAATTAAGCTAGAAAAGAAAAGTATTAATGATACGAGTCGGAAAATGGACTCAGGTGGAAATAGTAGTAAGAGATATGCAAGGGAGTACATGCATTCATTTCTATGCATATCATTTATGTGACATGTGGCTGTGTTTGGTCTTTTATTTGTTGATTTAAGTCTATTACTTGGTAGTTTGCTTGTGGACTTGAATAATATGATGAATTGAGCGAGTGTTAGAGTGATCAAATTTACTTGCTAAATTTACTTACACTCATGGAATCATTGTTTTCTTTAGACTGACAGGAATGTGGTCTATCTCGATTCCACCTGGCTCCCGTTATGGCCTTCCCGTCGAGTTGGAGATAGAGACTTAGGACTTTGAAGTCCTTGATGAGCGTGAGACCACCTTCACTAGTGTGATCCCCACCCTGAACGTTGAAGTAGGAGTTGCCCTTGCACCCATGATTTATAAGTTTGTGTCAGTGTTCATCAAAATCGATGGATAATGCAAGGGTCCTATCTTGTTTGATGGGGGCGACAATGACGATGGGGACGACAACACAGCAAGTGGAGCCACCGGTGAAGGGGTGTCGATAGCGGCGGCTCAAGTGGATTCGAGATGACTAAGATGCATTTTCGGAAGATTGTGATCTTGGAGTTGGAGTCTTGCGGCATTTTGTCATATAGATTGGTTATAATATGGTTTTGTTATCTATAGATGGGGTTAGGTAACCATGATATCCCCAAGTTTATCTCCGCGTATATATATCGTCTAATGTAATCCATAAGAACTCGTGTTTTTGAAATATGAGTAATGAAATTGAAAATTTTCATTGCATGAGAATTAAATATCATATCAATATCTTTTATTAGATATAATGACTTGAAATGTCACGGCTCTAGCAGTAGCACCTAGAGCGGGGTGCTATAGTTGTGCCATGCCGCCGTGCCGCCGCCGTACCATGTGTCGCGACCTAAAAAGTTAGAGGCTAACGGATTATCAGGTTAATTGACTAACCTAATTCGGACCCTCTCAAGTCCTACCGAATCGTAACTTAGGTTCTTTTCATGCAAAGTTTATTCAATTTGGAGCCGCCACTAACCGTTCTTGGTAGGCCGATTAGAAACCTAAATAAATTAATGGGAGAACTAATTTATTTCTACGAACCAGAGAAAATGAGTCCGGAGACTTGATTACATTAATTTGGAAAAATTAATGCCCTTTCGGTACCAAATTTCAGGATAAATCCTTCTCCATTGATGAATGTGAATTGAATGACTTTTCCTTTGAAAATGACATAAATGACCATGTATATGCAAAAATGATTTTTTTTTTGTATTTTTGGATTAAATGATGACTATTATGAAAACATGCCTCAAAATGGGTTATCATCCAATTTAATCTAAGAAAATGATTTCTCAAAGTCTTGACTTATATTAGATGATATTTATGAGATAAAAAAAACAGACATTTGGCATGATTAACTATTGAAACGAGAGTTATTATTTTTTCTGGGTTTTTTTTATTTAACGAAAGCAAAAAATTAAATGCAAAGATTTGAACAAAAATAAACAAAAATGCCCATAATATACCTTTTAATTTCGATTTTTCCGATAAATTCACTCATTCCCAAAGATCTGAGCTAGAGAAGAATTTTATCTGCTACGTCCTCGGAGATTCGAGCCAGTATGCGGATAATTTGTATAGAATAACATCATCCCTTGTTACCAAAGGGCGGAACATGAAATTCTATACTAAATTGCCGTCCCATTCCACAAGATCGTGGCTAAGGCATGCAAATTCAAAATTGTGAAGTCAATTCAGCTGTACTCGCTCAAATTTTCGAAAATTGTGAAGGATGGCCGAAAATTCAAATATATGGGCCATTTTCCTTATCCAAAGTTCGGTTTTGACTTGAGAAAATTATCCCTAAAGATTTGCAAATTTATTGTAGATAATTCTCAAAATTAGGATAATTATTCAATCGAACTTAAATCTCACCCTCAAATCAAATGAACTCAGATAATTCTCAAAAGATAAGATAAGATTTCCATCAGATAAGTAATCCAACCAACTCACATGTAAGAGATAATCATTCAAAATAATGGATTATCCACAACAAGTCCAATATTATCCAAGTCAAATACTCTCAAAGATTAGATAAAGTTTAGCAAGCACAATTGTTATCTACAACATGAGATAATATCAAACAATCAGCGGATAGGTGCAATTCAACCAACTCAAAAGCCAAAGATGACCATCAAGGACAAGACCATTCATTATTATGCAAATTTTGGCAATTCAGATTATTTAGCAATTTTTCCGAAAAAATATGCAACTCTCAAAGATATGGTCAAGATTTGAAAAAAATAACTTAATCCGGTAACAATATTTATCTGAAAAAAATTACTCTATCTACTGAGCATTCAGATCAAGCAAAGTGATTTTTTAGATTTTGTCGGGATAAAGATGTTACCTAATTCGAGCTCGTATGTAAACTTGAGGACCAAGCAAACTTGAACCAGACGGCTAGGGGATCGCATGGATCGGTCAAGAGGAATTCGCAGCAGCAAATTAAAGCTTCAATTAGCACCAAAAGACAAGGAATTCAACTCCGAAATAATGTAGTAATTGACCCCGAACTACGATCAAGAAATCTGCACAAAACAGGAAACGTAATTGAAAGAATAACTGCTGTTTTCGGCACAAACAGCAGCAAAATCAACTCCGAAGCAGCAATATGTTGACCCCTAATCAGCAGAAAATTCCAGCACCAATTAACAGCGAATACGATTCCAAAAGGCAGCTTTTAAGGACCCAAATAGTGATGAACGAACAGCAGCTGATTTGGTAAAAATCAGCACGAACAGTGGCTGATTTTGGTCTTCAAACAGTGGCAAAAAATCCCCCCGAGCAATGGCCGAAAAACTGCACTTGCAGTTGTCCTCGTGGGACTAAAAAAACTCTCCTTTTGGCGTTTTCTCCTTTGGCTTCTTCATATGTGCAGCAGTGCTTGAAGACCATTTGCTATCTTATTTCTTTTCTTTTGTACAATGTGACGTGCCAATTAGGTGTGGCCTCTGGGAATGGTCATTGGTTTTCTTCAATGGATGGCACTCATATGAAGACAACAGGGAGAGAAAGAAGGCTCTTTCTTTTGCGATCTTCCTCCGTCTCTCTCTATGCTCTACCGTGTAATAATAAATGGGAATTCGCCCCCTTTAACCCTAAGCTTAAGTTAGCTTATATAGGCACAAGGTGAATTCTAATGACCGTAGGATTAGACTCGAAGCATAGGATTAGCTTTCAACCGCAGGATCCAAAATTCTAATTTTTAAAAGAGTTTCATCTCCTTAAAATTCTTAAAATTCAGATTTTTCAAAAGTATAATGGACTAGAATAAATCTGAAAAATAAGTCCAAAAAAACTCTCATAATTTTCTACACACTCATTCCTAGCCTTAGCCGAATTTCTCAAGCTTGCTCGGATCCATTGCTCGTCAATTTAAGCTCAATTCCCTACCGTCATTGCAAAATGCAATGTAGAAAAAATAAATATGCAATGCATGGAGAAATATTTTTGGTGAGAATTAATTCTCAATTTTGTGTAATATGAATGAAAAAAGAAAAATCAAAATTTAGGTGTCAACACCATGCCGCCATCCACCTCTAGCCTTCCGCTAGGGTCGCTAATGGTTGTGCACCCAAGTCAAGGTCAAGAATGATTTCAAGATTGATCGTTCATCAATTCTAATTCTATTTCTTTGAACTCCAAACTGAGGCAAGTTGATCCCTAATCTATATTACTAACCTATTTATGTTTCTCTATTGTAGGCACTATGGTCTGTATGAGTGTTATAGTGATGATTTTGATTGAGATGGTACTATTGTGGTGGAATCATTATGATGACTGTAAGCTTTTGTATATTGGCATCTAAAGAAGGTTAACTTGGTTTACAATTTGATGATTTTATGGACGAATGTAGCGACCTGAAAATAATTTATAGGTGAACGGATTATCAGGTTAATTAGATTAACTAACCTAACGCGGACACTCTCAAGCCCTACCAATCGCAACTTTGATTTTTTGTTTAAATGATTTTAAGATTTGGAGTCGCCACTAATCGTTCTTGGTAGGTCGATTAGAAACCTAAATAAATTAGTGGGACAACTAATTTATTTCTGCGAACTAGAAATTATGAGTTCGGGGACTTGGTTACGTTAGATTACTCTAACGCTCTTTCGGTACCAATTTCATGAAAAATCATTTGGGTGATTTGAAAAGATTTGGGTCAAATTGATCAAAAGGGTAAAATGGTCATTTTCAAGGATCAAGAGGTGGAAACATCAAAAATAAGATTGGCCAGTCGAAAAAAAAATTTAGTTAGATACGCGTAAATTAATGACAACACAAATACGAATGCGACATGTGGATATGGAGACATACGAGTACGACATGACATAATCGAAATTTAAATCAATTCATTTGGGTAAAGAAATTCTTAAAGATTTAATGATTAAGATTGTTACCTGATTTGACAGATTTGATTGTCGAATTCGGATCTCGTGTCACCTTATGGATCTAGATTGCGGCTCGAACGATGGGGATGAACTCATGACTTGTGTTGATCGGTAGAGAAATTAGTGATGGTAACACCTAGATTTAAACTCCCACCATCTTCAAGACTCTTTTTTTAAAAAAAAAGATTCTCACTCTTTTTTTTGACTTTTTTTTCTCTTTAACTTTTTTTCAACCTCTCAAAACTCTCTCAAGCATTCAAAATTTTCTTTCTCCCAAAAGAATCCTCCTTCCCAACTCTCTTCTTCTTCCTTTTATAGGCAACTCATTTATCTCTCATTCTAATTTCTCCACTAACTCTATCTCCCGTTCTAATTTCTTCACTAACTCTTCTTCATCTTCATCTTCATTTATCCATCTCTATCTCACATTCTAATTTCTCCACTAATTCTTCTTCATCTTCATCTTTCTTTCTCCATCTCTATCTCACATTCTAATTTCTCCACTAACTCTTCTTCATCTTTATCTTCCCTTCTCCATATCTATCCCTCATCCTACTAACTCTTCTTCATCTCTATCTTCCCTTCTCTATTCTCATCTTATTTTCTCTAACTATTTTTCTCGATCTTCTCTTTACAATCTTCTCTTCTTTATCTCCTCCTCTCCATCTCCTCTTCTCCATCTTCCCTTCTCTATTCTAATTTCTCCACTAACTCTTCTTTTTGTTATTTGCAAAATAATCCCTCAAGTGTTAGGTATTTAAATTCTAGTCCCTGAGATTTAAGTATTTGCAATTCAGTCCCTAAAGAAATATTTCTTTAAGTCCAAATCTCCTCATAATTTTCAACACACCTCCCCTATGCTTAGTCGAAATTTACCTTATGTCAAATTTAAGTTCATTTTCTGCCGCTGAAGATAATGCAAAATTTAATTAAAGCCCTTTTGCAAAATTGAGTCATTCTAGGTATAATTGGGCCAAGATGAAAATTTAAAATATTAGAGAATAATGTCACAACTCCTAAAAGTGAAAAATGAAAATAAATTGACTCAAATTAAATTTTTTAGCCCGATTCGAGATTATGCTTGTGAAGAAATATAGGACTCCAAATTGGATTTTTTTTTAAAAAAAATGTGATAGCCAACATGAAAAGGAATTTAAAAGAAAAATATTGACTATTTTAATGTATTTTTGTGGCATCAAATACTATTATTTATTAAATATTTTCTCAATTTCTAAAAAATATATAAAAATATATAAAACAAAATATGAAAAATGTTCAAAAATTATTGTCTAGGCTTGGCCAAGGCGTCCAAAGTTGATTTTTTATTTTATTTTATGAATTTTAAAAGAGAAAAGATGATTAAAAATCAGGTGTCAACAACGAATTGGTCATTCGACTAGGAATCTTCTTATTGAGTTTTATACTCGCTCCATTTTTTAAACTAATTATTCAGTATTCTAGCATATTAGATTTAGATCCTCCTATGCCAGTGCAACAATATCTTCATGGTTGTCCCCTTCAAATCACTCGAAGGACAGAAGAGTTTACCAAAATCTATCTTGACAAACTATTACATATGCTCTACAGAGTTGTTCATTCTAAGGTTTATGTAGAAGAAGAAGGTACACCCACCAAAGATGTTGTATATAAGTTCAAAGTTGAGTACTATTGTGGCTTGGGATCATGAGTGGGACCTATTGCACCTGATCTGCTAGAATTGGATGATGAAGATGAGATTATGGATAAGAATATAGGTTCCGAAGAGACTGTGGACAAACCCTAGTAATTGAAGTAGTTATCGTATCTTGTATGTCTTCCAGAGTCTTTGAACTTTTGTAGAGAACTGGTTAGTAACATATATGTAAATATAACCAAATGTTTTGTGCTATATGAGTTTTTGTTGTTAATGCTTGATATCTTATTAGTGAAACCATAAAGGCCATACCCTCTTGCTAAGTGTGTCTACCATTGGTTGTTGTTATATTGTCATACACTTGTGCTATATGGCCGCCCTTGAATGATTTTCTAGTTAAGCTTTCCGTATACGCCACGATAACTCTAAAAAGATTGAATAAGCAGAGAAGGAAGTTTTGAGTAAGCCTTGAGGTGTGGCGGCTAGACATCACAACTAGTTTTCATCTTGCTATTTCTTTGTTCTCTTGAAAGATATTCTCTGTCGTGATATTTCTATGTTGTAATTGTGTGAAAGATCAAGTGTACAAGAGTAAGAGCAATAGTTGAGTCCTGATATTGTTATCTATCAAGTGAAGGATCGATGCTTAACAATTGTAACTTGTTGAGCAGATTACTAATGAATTTCAGCTAGACTATTAGTCTTGCGAATAGACATAAGTTTTGGGATAAAGCCAAACCACTATGTATTGTTATGTGCTCTTTTTTTTTGTGATCTTTATAGGTAAAAAGACAATTGGAATGTCAATATTGGTATACGGCGCTCACTTTGATATCAATATTTTTTTTAGATCACTTAAGTATCAATTTTTTTAAAACTGTTATTTCAGTGCCAACGCCGGTGAGTTTCGTCAGCAATCATACACAGCATCTATGGAGTTCGCCGAAGGATCCTAGGCAATTAAAAAAAAGAGAGAGTTAACAATCAATAAAAAAATCCACATAATATTGAAAAAATAAAAATAAACTAAAAAACTGAAAATAAGCTAAAAATAAATTAAAAAAATGAAAAAAGAAAAGAAGTTGTAGCGGTGAGGGCTGTTGCTGAGCTCGAGAGACCCCCGCCAAGGCCTCGCTAAGGTTGGGAGGCCAACCTCGCCCAGCGATGACTCAGTTAGGGAGGTGGTAGCGAGGGCTGTGCAAGCCCTCATTACTGTAACTTCTTTTTCTTTAATTTTTTTTTGTTTTTTTAAGGTTTTTTTGTTTAATTTTAATTTATAAAAACTTAACTTATTTTTAAGTCTAAAAGTCCAAGTGAATGCCATGTGGCTTGATTTTTTTAAAAAAATTGCCATGTAATGTTAAAAAAATTAAAAATAAATGACACATAATTAGTTAGCTGAAATTTCTTGTCGTTGGCACTTAAGTGATCATTCTTTCCTCTGATTTGGTAATTAAGTAATAAAAAAAAAATATTGACATCAAAGTGAGTATTAAAAAAATATTAGCACTTCAGGTATCCTTTTGTCAATCTTTATACACTCCAGCTCACGATATTTCAAACATTTTGCTTGATTTGATTTATACAATGTCTCTACAGATGTTTGACTCAATGTTTAAAGTTGAACTTGTTACTCCCCAAATGTTTTTCATAGTTTTCGAACAACCTATTCATCTCCTCTAGGTTAGATTGTTAGCCGAGCAAGGATAATCTTAAATTGTATTTTTAGGTCAAGAATTGAGATACATTAAAGTAGATGATGTTTTATCATGATATTTTGGAAAATAAAATGCATTTTTCAATCTTAAGTACTGATCTTTTGAGTGGTCATAAAGAATTATAGTGCAAAGATAAGTCATAGTTTTAGAAAACTTCAATTTTAGAGACAATGATAATAAATTATTTTGGAAGACAATTGAGATTAGAATTTGAAAAAGTGGATATTTATCTTGCTGATTCAATTGGAAGTACACATCCTTTATTTTACAAGAATGATGATGTCAATATTGTTTTAAGAGTATTAAAAAGTAGGGTAAATACCACCAAAAACCTTAAACTATGCCCATTGTGACAAATTTACCCTGAACTTTTTTTTTGCAATATAAAAAATCCTAAACTATGCTCATTGTGACACATTTATCCTGAACTTTTTTTGTGACATAAAAAACTCTAAACTATACCCATTGTAACATATTTACCCTAAACTTTTTAATGTAACAGAAAAATAATTTTAAAAAATGAAAATTTGAAGTCATTATTCATCACTCGTCTATCCACTGCCTACTCAATAAAAAACCATCCCCTTTGACCAAAAAAATAAAAATTTGAAGTTACTATTTATTTCTTTTCAACACTAAATGGCATGAATAGTAACTTTAGATTTTCATTTTTTTTCAACCTTTTTTATCGTGGCACGGTGCCATTTAGATTCACGGTATATTTTTAAGTGCTACTTTTAAGTAGAAGGTAAATATGTCACAATGATATAAGTTCGGAGTTTTTAGTGTCACAATAAAAAGTTTAGGGTAAATGTGTCACAATGAGTATAGTTTGAGGTTTTTTATGTCACAAAAAAAAGTTCAGGGTAAATGTGTCATAATGAGCATAGTTTGGGGTTTTTTATGTCACAAAAAAAAGTTCAGGGTAAATGTGTCACAATAAGCATAGTTTGGAGTTTTTTATGTCACAAAATAAAGTTTAGGATAAATTTAACACAGTGGGCATAGTTTAGGGTTTTTGGTGGTATTTTCCCTAAAAAGCACTTCCATGGTGCTGGAAAGGACTAATTCTGATACGGTGATATCAATAATCTATAATCGAGGTATTAGTAAGAAAATGAAAAAGCTTTGTTGAAAGGCATCATCCGGTTTTCATATTTTATGACTACCATATATTGGATTAATGTGTTACGATATCAATTTACTTAGAAGAAATGTATTTCTCACGATCTTTGGTTGTTCATTCCATTCGTCTTACTTGCTTTTCAATTTTTTCAGCACGCCACAAGTAAGACAAGGTTGTTTACATTATCAGAAGGGCATCTTGATAGTAGGAATCTTTTGTATGGGTAGTTTATTATTGAGATGAACTTGTGAGTTTAACTGTCAGATGGAGTGTGTTTTGGTGGATCATAAAACCTCTCACTTTTAACTAGATGACTCTTTTATCTAATTTATATAAATAGATGCATATATTCTGATAATAGGCTGATAATGGTTATGTTTGAAGATGCATCCTTTGGATGAAAGGACAGCCATGTCAATGCCTCTATACTTATAGAGTTAGGGGTGTGACAACATTTATCGCGGGCCGATAGTTTTTTAGTCGTGAAATAGTACGTGTGATGTCTGATGAGCCAATAACACCATACCAAGCTTCCTTCTAAAGATTATCACTAAAGAACAGTATTGGCGAATCGCATCATCATACCAGATCATACCACACTCAACTGAGTTAGGGCATCAAGTCCTTGGAGCAAGACATATAGAACGCTTTAGTACAACCAATTAGTTTCAATTTGTCATGACTTTATCAAGAGAGTGAAATAAACTCCTAACTAGTTCGTGCACAAGAGGCCAACCCCCGCCTTTAAAGATCCTCTAAGATGGTATTCATTTTATTCCAAGACTCCTAGCATAAAAACCCTACTAGCTATATAGAGCCTATTTGGTTCAGCATTTGTAAGGAGTTTTGGTTCATATTAAAAAGTATCTAAATAAGTGTCCCAACCTCAGTGTTTGAAGATACCCGATATCTTGCTTCTAGAGCCTCAAATATTTCTTTAGCGATATAATTAGTTGGTAGGCTACTCTTCAAATGTTCTTGTATAGATCGCTTCATGATAATAAACAGATTCTGTTGCTCTTTTCCTAGGCGACAAAACGCGCTATCTCAAGTATCGTGCAGGTCTCAACAAGGTTAGTGGACTTGTCTTCATAAAGAGTAGCATGAACATCCGCCAATTCCATGGCAAACAGAAAATCTCCCGTTCATTTCTTAAAGTTTAAACTATTGAGAACCTTTATCATAATAGAGTTGCCACTTATAGAAAAAGTGATTGGAAAATCAAATAATGCAAATTATCAACATTAAGTTAGCATTGTGTAATTTTAAAATCTTAAAAGTACACATTTCTGAGAGTCGCATGCATCATCACATGATCCCCTTTGTGCAGAATATCTAATACGCAATTGCAAACTCTCTACATGATAATGGCTATGAGAATATATTCTAATTTTCGTGAATCACCACCTTTAGGTGTGCGAATTACTAGAATCGATCACTTTTCAACCATATATTATTCACGTATCTCTCCATGAACTAACACACAAGCATCTCCTTTGGGAGTGTGATTTATGCATTAGAACAGGAGATGTCCCACCATAATGTGAGATTGATATTTCTCAAATTCAACCAGATATACCACTTTGGCGGTCACAACCTAATTGAATCTTTAAAATTCTCTCACACTAGGGATATAAATTCCGTGTCTCACATTCACCATATAAATGTGATTTTAAACTTAAAGACATTGGCAATTGTCATTAAAATCACAAACAAAGTCAATAGTATTGCTTTATGCATGTCAAAATTCCATACATACTTGTACTCAATAATACTCTACATATTCCCTATGTGGTCATTAGCAAGTGAGCCAATCTTAGTATTTTCAGAACCAAATGGAAATATGAAAAATACCAAAAATAACCTTAAAATTGCACTTACACAAGGATTTTATTGCATTTTTCAATACTTTAAAAGGCTCAAAAAATCAAAATAAATATACTACAATGTAGAAAATTTCCATACGAGCATAATGGTAGAAAAATTAGCCCAATCAGACCATCCACGTGCCCTCACGTGCTGCTAGAAGGCTCGGCATGTGAGGGTCACACACTGTACATGCCACACACATGTCGGTCAATGGTCAACCAACGATCAACAATTAACGGCGATCAACGGTCAGGTTGAGTCAATGGGTCGGGTCCGACCAAGTCAATGGTCACCCGACCTAATCAAAAGGTGACGCGCTGACGTCATCATTGACGTCAATTGCTATATGGTAGCTGCCCTTGAGGCGGTAGCCGCCCTATGACAGTGCCACATGATGGTTGCTAGTAAGGCGATACCAACTCGTTGATGTCATCAATGACGTCAGCTTAAGGCGATTGGCGCATGGCTCCCATGCTCTGTTGTGGCATAACTTTCGACTACGCGTGGGGGCGAGTGCAGCGTCCCTTGACGAGCGGTGACCCCTCGAAATGCTCGTCTTGACGAGACAAACCTAAATATGCAGTCAAATTCAAATTTCATAATACTGAATTTACGATAACAAGCAAAAACGAGATGTTCTAAACCCGAATTACGACGGCTTTGACACTAGCTGTTGGCCGTCCAAACGGCCGTCCGTCGTCACCAACGATGCCCAAGGATCGCCGTAGTCGAGTCAAGAAACTAAACAGTCAAGGAATCGAATTTGCGTACTTGATTTCGAATCCATTGTCATTTTCTATGAAATTTGAACGCTTCCCCTTTATCGCTCTTGCGCCACCTGGCATCGATCGGACATCCCCCCTCCTCTCTCTCTCTCTCTCTCTCTCTCTCTCTCTCTCTCTCTCTCTCTCATGGAGGAGGTGGAGCTTATGGATGGCAAAAAAGTGAGGCGAGAGGGGCGGATCCTAGCCTATATATGGGATTCCGACTGGGCCCCTCATCACGGGCCGGGCCAGATTGGTCCACACTAATTAGACCCATTTCAACCTATTAAGAATTCTTAAATCATTTCCTTGTTAAACAAATTCCATAAATGAAAAATTAATTTCCTATAACCGTGAATTACAATCTCAATTAATATGTGCCAATACTAAGAAAACTCTTACAATGAGACCTTCTTGAACAGACTCTCGCCAGTGCAACCCTCCTTGCACCTTTGACCTAGGGAGAAGTGGCCTCGAACTCAGCTTGTATTTGATTCTTATCTACCATCCCATTGGATTCTCTAGCTCATATCTTCCATAGTAGCAAAAGTCAACTGAGTTGGGGCAAGTTGTCTACTTTCTCTTTCAACAATGGACATCATGGGCCTATCGCGGATCCCTTTGTATCGTGGCACTCCGTGATGCTCAATTTAATTTCTTCCAAGGATCTTTTAATTTGATTCGTTGAGAATGAATGACTTGAAAAATATTTTTCTAAAAATAATCACTTATATCGCTTATAATGATAAATGAAGGGAAAATATGGTTATCCCTCATGAAAATATTTATAATAAATTGTTGTCAATAATGAAAAATTTTTTGTTAGCTAATTATTTGAAGCATTACATGTGATTTTTTTTTAAAAAAATTATTTTCAAATCAGTTATTTATCACAAAACTTACAAAATGTTTTTAAATTGATGCTTGATTTCTATCTTCAACCTTGAAATTTTGCTTATTTGCCGATGAGGTAACCCTCTAGTCATAAGATAAAACAAGAAAAAAAAATTGGTTTTAATTAATGTTTCTTGTCAAGCAACTAGTTCAGAAAAATTCTTAATTTCTGTTATAATATTTCTTTCGTATTATTTGTAATCACTTCTTTGAAAATCGAATCAATTCAAATTAAGCACGCCTTTCCTTAACATGCCCTACGTAAAAAATGATCTTATTAGTAAATGTCCTAAGAACACTTATTAATCATGCCTAATCAATGAATATCTTCATTTTCAATGTATTTCATTATTCATAATACAAGATAAGACTTTGAAATAGTAAATATTATTATTTTATTTTTTCGAACATAGTGTGCGAGGCATCCGTTGACAAAATCCAAACGAAAATTATCCAGTGTTAAGATGTGTTTGAGTGAACCAACTTTTCATGCGTTTGGTTTACTAAACGATGAAAAACTATTTACTCTACCTAATAGGGACACGTTTACTCTAGATTTTTTTTTGTGTACGCTAGAAATCCTAAAATTATATTTGTTGGGTACATTTGCCTTTTGTGAAGATTTCGTTAATAAGTACCATTAAAAATCTACATATATGGACGTTGAAAAGCAAAAGGTGTTGACTTAACGCCCATTTTGTGTTGTTTTAGCTGAAAAATCATTTGATAAAATCTTGATAGAGAACAAATGTGTCATATAAATACAATTTTAAGTTTTTTAATATTGCTAAAAAAGGTTTAGAGTAAATGTATCATGGCAAACACAGTTTGAACTTTTTTACATTACAAAAAAGTTCAGAATAAATATGTGACGATTGACGTAATTTGGAGTTTTTGATTTTTTTTTGTCAATTCTTATTTGAAAATGTAAAAATAGACGGAAGTGATTTTTTGAAAAGTATTTTTTTATTAGCGTGAAATTTTACCTAAACAAATAACCCTAGGGTTGATGACATCATAAGTACCATAACTTTTTTACAACGCTCACTTGGGTGTCATAAGCCTTTTTTTTTCGATTATCTGAGTATCATATAACTTTTCAACTGATCACTTGAGTGAAAAAATTTTTTGAAAAACATTTATCACAAGTACTATACCTTTGACCAAAAAAAAAATGACATGTCACGTTAAATTTACGGCACTTGGATGAAAGTTTAAAAAAATTGATATTTAAGGGATTAATTAAAAGTTATGATATTCGAGTGAATTTTTTTTTTAGAACTTACGATATTTAAGTGAGTATAAGAAGAAAGTTATGGTATTTGTGTGCAATTATCCCAACACACCTGTATTAAAATGAAATGGAAAAAGCTTGATCGCCACGCTAAGGCCATCTTTATGCTTATTGCTGTAGATGGTCCTCTTTTTCCCCAACAACGCAACCTTCTTCCTCCGTCCGTCTTTCGCTTTCTCTATCATCTCATCTTGCCTCAGAATTAGGGTTCACTTCTCCTTCCTTTTGTTCTCTTTTGATTAGTAATTTCGCCGTTCATTTGTCATTTCCCTTCTCGTACTTGTTCTTTCTCATCCAAATGCTCTTGCATCTCGATCCTTTCTCTCCAGAATTCGATCCCAAGATCCATTTTTTCCCGTTTGATTGCCATCCCCCGAAAGGAATTAGAGCTTAGTCCGAGTTTGGCGCAGGCGTATCTATGGCGTCCGTGGATTACTCGTACTGGTGCCACAGGTGCAATCAAGTCATTCGGGTCGAGACCCAGGATTTGGATTCAATCAACTGCCCCAATTGCGGTGGCGGATTCGTCGAAGAGCTCGAATTCCCGTCCGCAATCCCTCCCCACCACCATTTCCCCGGGGCCGCTATGTACGCCGGTATTGGCTCGGATTCGGACCGCAGCAGGAGCCCTTCGGTGCGACGTGGAAGAAGGAATGGCAGCGACAGATCCCCTTTTAATCCGGTTATTGTCCTCCGCGGACCAGCTGATGGCGGCGAAGAAGGAATTGCAGTCGATGGGGGTAACAATTACGAGTTGTATTATGATGATGGTTCTGGTTCTGGCTTGCGGCCGTTGCCCACGAGTATGTCGGATTTCTTGATGGGTTCGGGGTTTGATCGGTTGCTTGATCAACTGGCTCAATTAGAGATAAATGGGATCAGGAGATTAGAGAATTCCCCGGCTTCAAAGGCTGCGATTGAATCTATGCCTGTGGTTAAGATCATTGGGAATCATATAGATACTGAATCGCATTGCGCGGTTTGTAAGGAAGCTTTTGAGCTTGATGGTGAAGCTAGAGAAATGCCTTGTAAGCACATTTACCATGCAGATTGTATATTGCCTTGGCTTTCAATAAGGAATTCGTGTCCCGTGTGTCGGCATGAATTGGTGAGTGATATACAAAGCAGTGTCAGCAATGTGAATGATGGAGAAGGGATACGAGAGGAGGATTCAGTGGGGTTGACGATATGGAGGCTCCCGCGAGGTGGGTTTGCAGTGGGGAGATTTACAGGGGGACGAAGAGCTGCTGAGAGGGAGTTGCCCGTTGTTTACACTGAAATGGATGGTGGTGGGTTCAATGCTGGCGGGGTTCCAAGGAGGATTTCATGGGACTCAAGTAATAGGAGATCCAGAGAGAGGAGTGGTTTGCGTCGGGCATTTCACAGCTTCTTTTCATTCTTTGGGAGGCTTCGAACTTCATCGTCCAGGTCAGGTGCTGATCCTGAACTGGGGTCTACGAGGGGAAGTCGTTTAACTGGTGTATTTGGTAGATCCTCACGGAGGCGCAGCCAAGCTTTGTTCTAGTATAAGAGGAAGCGGCTTTCAATGTTTCCCTCATCTTCAAATTCGTCTGCACTTGATGATGCATTTGGCTGGCTCAATTTGATGCATGGCAAAGGTTGAGAATTGCACAGTTATTGTAGATAGTAACACCAAGGCAAGTAGGATGAAGAAGCTCTGTTTTGAGGCATCTGTTTGAGGACAATTGGTTAAGGGTGCGTGTCCACACAAATTTTGGCCAGAACAACTTGGAAGTTTCTTATGCAATGCATGTAATGGGCTTTCAGACGTAGAGCATAGGTAGTACATGGCTCCAGCTCTGCCGCCAGCTATATTGGAGGAGCTCTATCAGTTTCTGTTGGCTCAATAGTTATGAGAGCAATTTTTTTCTTTGCATTTTCCTCCATTCTAATTTGTCAAAGTTCCTGTTCATCTTTTGTGTCCTTTCTAGTTCCATCTAAGATACTATTTGGGTATTCTGACTTAACGCAACTTGATGTTTATTCTCCTAATAGTTGTTTGTATCACTCGTCCTGTAGAATTTGTGGGCCATATGAAGATCTTTACGTAGTTCTGCCATGTAAATAGTTCCTCACAGAAATTGCCACAAGTTTAGTTAAGAACTGAGGGCCTATTTATGTAAGAATGAATGGTCGGCTTTTATAAAAAGGATTCTCTGATACGAATACAACTTATCTACTCTTAACTTCTATGAGAGGGGTCCCATTAATGGTCAAGTGCTTGTGTTATCTACTCTAAGTTGTGTATTATGTTCAAATATTAATTACGATTGTCTTTGATTAACTAACTGCTGTAAGACAGGTCTCATGTATGTTCAATTGCTGCTATGAAATACTTTTTCAGCTAATTGCATTGACAGGTTTTTGACTAATGACACTAGAACGTGTAAATCATCTTTGGTCTTCTAATTTGTGCTCAGTGCTATTAGGTGCTAATTAGGAACTTCATCCTTTTCAAGACATCCTTTTAAATGCTTCATTTTAGTACTTAAGAAGATATTTATCAATTGTTTGGGCAAAATTTAGAGGTTGCAGTTTAATGGTATATCTGGGACAAACGCTTTTTCCCTTAGCAATAGAAGGGAAACTTGATTGTGTCCATTGACTTAGAAAGGCAGCCATGAGAATCTGGTAGCATTTCTACATTCAGAAATAAGCTTGTCATAGGCTGTATTTCCTTTCTCCCAATGGCCAAAACTTAATTTGGTGTTTGCTGTATTCAACTCGTTTGACTGGATATACCTTAACCCCCCCCCCCCCCCCCCCCCCACAAAAAAAAAAAAAAAACTCGTTTGACTGGATATAATTTATTATGTACTGTTGATTTCAGATGCTTGTGGTTTTGACTTATTTTGCTTAAGTAATGGACTAAGGTAGTGTCACCCAAGAAGAAACTCGTAGGTACCATGTCTGCTAGTTACCTGCATGTACTTTTTCATGACCAGATAATATGGTCATGCAAGTACTGGGTTCTTTATAATCTGAATAAAGCATCAAATTATACACATGAGCATTAAAGAAATTTTGCATTAATGCCCTTTTCCTTCTTTCCTCCTGATTTTATTTATTTGATCATCCGTGAAAGCACCTCTTTTTAGAGGACTGATGAGAAAATCGACAACCTTAAGCTTGGGGTTTTGGGGGATCTATTCCAGATTGTTCAGCCATTAATGCCTCAGACTACCTAGATTAGTCCATAAGCAAAACCTGTCATGTGATTCTAAAATCAAAATGAATTCTGCAATACAATCTTCACTGCCATTTCCCATTACACGAGATTGTGGACTCCCTTAAGCAATGCATTTGACAATTAATTGAAGGTTGGAAGTATTGCATCTGGCGGTAGCATAGTGCTACTGGAGCTGTGTTGCAGGCAATGCCATCAAGTCAACTCGGCTTATGTAGGAATGTCTTCTAACAACCACACCATGAGCGGATTTTCTTCTTCTTCCCCCCTTAGTTCCTGTTTTCCGGTTTTAGTCATCTCCCACGATTGTGTTCATCGCTGCAATTGCTTTTTTCTGGACTTACTCAAGGCAGTGCACAAATTGCGGGGAGAACCGGAAATGCTTCTCTTATCCTAAAAAGAGACAAGCCCGACTTCGATGCATCCTTTGTTATCATGCTTCTAGGAAGGATTTCCTGCAAAGAGACGGTGAAATCCTTGAGCAATTATCATGCCAGCCCCAGTTTGCCTGACAGGAGCAAACTGCCGGAGAGAGGGGTAGGGTGGAATTCGACGTTGAGGGCTGGTTTGGTTGCATGATGTAAGATGCCTGTTCCTGTTATGACAGCATATTGAATCCGGTGTTTGGAGCCGTGATCCACAAGGATAGCGCTCCGATGAGACGGAAAGATGTCGTCGAGAGGTTCATTACTACTGGTGCTGATTTTCTTTGCTCTTCACCTGAATGATTTGTCTTTTAACATGATTAATGACATTTGAGATTTGACTAGCAGCGTGAAATTTCGATGTTTAATTGTTTATGGCATGAGAACCATTTTCTTCTTTATTTTTTTTTTACGGTATTGTCGATTTTCCGATAAATTCTAAAAATTCCTTGATTACAGCGTATGTTACAGAAAAAGTAATTGATCATATTTAAAAGGTGCTTTTTAGAGGTTCGGTTTCTTGATTCAATTGTGTTTATTTAACTCAAAGTGCCCTTCTATAAAACATGTTCATGCAAAACTTATATTCTCTTTTTGGATGAGACAAGATGATCCTAACCTATAATTCTTTTTCTTTATATTGTAAGCTTATTGAATTTTTTGTTGGGAATGATTTCTGTTAAGTAGCTTGTATTGTTTCGAATGTTTTTATGATAAAGAGTACAAGAACGATGGGTACATGTTCATTCTCCTTTTTTAATTGGTCATTTTTTCTCATTTAGGCTCTATTTATTTCGTGAAACATAAATAATTCTAAGAATATATTTTTAAAAAAATAATCACTTGTTTTGCAAATTAAAATGAACAAATTAAAAAAAATTGTTTTCTTGTCCATGGGATTTTTGAGACATAAATTGTTGTCAATAGGGTTAATATCGCGGGTTAATATCGCAAAAAAATATTAAATTGGTATATATGTGATAAATTTATTTTAAATCATTTTTTTTTACCATGAAAAATTTCAAATTGGTATATTTGTGATAAATTCATCTCAAATTATTTTTTTAACCGCTAAAAATCTTAACTTGATACATTTGTGATAAATTTATCACAAATTATTTTTTTACCATGAAAAATTTCAAATTATTACATATGTGATACATTTACCCTTCATCAAATTGTGTTAATATCGAAAATTTTTAAATTGATACATCTATGATAAACAGAAGATAAAAAACCTCAAATTGGTAAACCTATGAATTAACATGTACCATTCAACTTAGTAATTCGACATTAAAATTATTGAAAACTAATAGAGGATAAATTTATCATAAATATATCAGTTTGGAGTAAATTTATCATAAGTGTACTAATTTGAAATTTTTTTGTCAAAAAAATAGTTTTGAGTAAATTTGTTACAAATTTATCAGTTTGTGGTTTGTTGTAGTATTAACTATTGTCAATGATAAAAGTATTTCTCGATGATCTATTATTTCAATCGAAACAAACGATTATTTTTAAGAAAATATTTCTCAAATCATAAAGGAACTTTTAAATGAAGACATAACGAGAAAAGATAAAGAAAAATAAGGGATAATAGCACAAGTGCCCTTTTAACTTTAATTTAATATGTAATGTTTAAATTTTTAATTTGTGTAATGTGATTTTTAAACTTTGGCTCAATATGTATTATCATTCCTAATTTTTAATTAATTAAACATGATTCTTAAACTCTTTGTAAATATTCAATTAAATCTTTAAAATTATATGAAAATATGTAAAAGTTTGGGGATGACCAAAGCTCAAGAATCATATATATATATATATATATATATATATATATATTAAAAAAAGGTTTGCACGTCGAATCAAAATTTATGATTTGTAGATGACGCAAAACATATTAAAAGTATAAGATGATATTGCACAGTAAATTAAAGTTGGAGATGGATTGTTCATCTTTCCAAGAACACAACTGGACGAAAGCTCAAACAATGGCGAAGCAATGTATTGATAATTCGTCGTGTTGCTTCATCGATGGAGAGTGTCCACTTCCTTCTGTTGATCGACAAATTGCTTGGAGAGATGATTTCGAACGGCCATTGAAAGCTAAGAGGCAATTTGCGTAGAAAAGAAATTACCGCTGCTGTTGCTGGGACGAAAAGGAGTGAATGAAAATCTACCTCCACCTTCGCCTTCCCATCATCTTGATCCGAGGACCGAAGCAGAGACGTCGGACTTTCGTCTTTCCCTTCCTTTCCCAAATACCATCGTCGCAGGTGCTCGAGGGTGGGGCACCTCGCATCCAGACCCAGAAGCACCAGTGTCCTCTATAGTAGATTCGAGAGCCACCCACTAAGCATCGCCGCCATATCACACCCACCCACCTCTCAAAGCTCACTCCTTTTCGTCTCCGGAGACGCCGTCGTGTCGCCGCCGGTGGTGCCTCCGGGAGGACGCGTTGCGCTTTTCTTTTGGTCGGGATAGAGACGCAGATGAAGCGGCGAGGCGGGATCGGCTTCTCTCTCCCCGTGACCGTCGTCGTCCTCGCGATCGGCTTCATCTACTTCTCCACCGTCTTCGTCTTCATCGACCGCTCGTTCGGCCTCGCCTCCTCGCCGGGCCTCATGAACGCGGCCGCCTTCACCGCCGTCGCCCTCATGTGCGTCTTCAACTACGTCGCCTCCGTCTTCACCGACCCGGGTCGAGTCCCTCCGACCTTCGTGCCCGACGTCGAGGATGCCGAGACCCCGATCCACGAGATCAAGCGCAAGGTATGGCGCTGGTTTGCTCCTTCCGAGAGGTTTCGGCTTATACGATGTTGTTGATTCCGTTCCAAGAATCTCTGGTTTCTTCTTTTTGCCCCCTTCAATTCCAGTTTATGCGCATTGGATGCCTCGATACTCGATTCGCTCGCATTTAATGGATTGTTAGAGAATGTTGTTATAGGCATGGGCTGATATGTAGTGCTCCTCTATGGTGGCGATCTGGAGATATGGGCATGATGGTGATTGATTTTGTTTTTGTTTTTTGAGATTTCTATAAGCCAGAGAAGGGTTGTAAACATGTAACTATCAGATCTCTGTTTGGTGAGCTGCTGATGCGATCCCTGTAACAAAGATGGAGTGGAGTAGTCATTGCGTTGGCAATTTTGATCTGCGTAGAATGCTTGTAAACATCGAATAGGTAAAAAGATGCTGAGTGGAGAATATATGAGGTGCAGTCCTTTTTGGTGGTCTTGGCCACCTCGTCCATGCGATTCCGCAAAACGACATAAAATAGCCTGTTGACAAGATTCTGGAAGTAATTGTAGTCTGTAAATAGAATGAACATAGGAGTTATCCCGAGAATAATGTATACCTGTTTGTTTTCCTTGCTCTAGCCATTGAAATAGCATCAAAGGTGCCATTACCATTATTGCTTGTGGGCTATTGTGGAATCAGACATATGGCTGCTTTTGACTGTGTAGTTTTAGTTAGGTATTGAGCCTGCAATATGGGCCATGGTACTCTGAAAAAGACTTCAGGTGTTTGGCCATCATATAACTATTGCAACACCAAGTCTTGCATATTGTCCATCACAAAATGGTTGGGATTGCCTCCTCTGTGAAACTTTCAATGATGCCCTTTTGTGAAGTTTGAATTGTCCCCCCATTATGATGCTCACATGATTATGATACCTTTTAGCAATGAAATTTATTGATGCCAAATGCTGAATTGCATTTGTAATCACGTTTCACCTTGGGGATCTAGTGTATTTTGCAGAATTTTGGAAGAGTCATACATCCTGTGTTTTGTGTCTTACATCACCCAATTGTTTTCATGTGCTGTTCACTTTGTTGATTTGGAATGACATTTGGTCATGGCATAAGATATCCTGATCTAAGGGGTTTGCTCTATAGGAGTCGACAAATTTTGAGTGTGTTCATGAGTCTCTTCAACTTCTCACCACTGAGATCATGCATGCATGGGGAGTTAAATTCCATTATGTTGTCTATTTAGCGTTAGTATATTCACAATTTCGTTTGGCCTGATCAAGTATCTTGTGTCCCACCAAGCCTGGTTCAGAGTTGTCATTTCATCTGGTATGTCTTCCCTCCTGTCTCTTGGCGCCTGGGCTACAGAACAAAGTTCTCTGTTTGAGGCATTGACTCTAATAATGATGTAGCACTGAATCTGTGCTGATGCTACTCTTGGTTAATAGGTTAGGCTCGGCATAAATTGCTGGTGCTTGGTTCTTGTTTGAGCTGGCCAATTGATCAGTCCTACTTGAGTTAGTAGACAGAAAGAAGCTAGTCATTGAGTATTTTGCTGTCAAAGAAAAGCAATGATATCTTTTATGAGGGTGATACTCCAACTTTTTATGCAGCTTCTACTTAGTCTCTGAATCCGGAAATTTGGGTTATTTTGAGGATTTTTGCAGGGTGGAGACTTGAGATATTGCCAAAAGTGTTCCCTCTATAAGCCTCCACGTGCACATCATTGTCGAGTTTGCAAAAGATGTGTTCTGCGAATGGTATGCATGACGCACACTATCACCTATGGGTTAATCTACTTTATTCTTTGTTCACTTAGCTAGTGTCACTTGATTGTCAGGATCACCACTGCATTTGGATAAACAATTGTGTTGGCAACGCAAACTACAAGGTCTTCTTTGTATTTGTGGTCTATGCGGTAACAGCATGCATCTATTCACTGGTACGTATGTATTTTCTCAGAGGATTTCTTTGGCGGATTTACGTTGTGTGTCCAATCCACTAAATACATCTTATTTTGAACCACCGCACAGTTCCTTTTAATGAAGTTCATTCGATTTGATACATCCATCTATCCTCATGAGTAGAGGTTTGATTCTGGTTCCACAGTTTGGGGCTTTGTGTTCCTAATGCCGGCATGCTTTCTTTAATGAACTTCATCGTGCCTTATCTGTATTCAAGCCGGAAAGAACCTCTGTTTCTTTTTTTAAAATCTTTTCTTTTTTGTGATCTAAGTTAATAGGTAGCAACTGTTCCAGTGAGAGCAATTGAATGAGATCAGTTTATTTATGCTAACCCTTTTGGATGAACATATAGGTCTTGCTTCTGGGTAGTTTGATCAATGAACCTGAAAAGGATGAACATGAAAATGAAGACTCCTCCCAAACGATATATGTAATACACCCGCAACACTTGGTTTGATACTCCATATATTCTCAAGTCCATCGACTTATTGTCTGCTATCTACAGGTTATTTCAGCACTGTTGCTTGTACCTCTGTGCATTGCATTAAGTGTCCTATTGTGTTGGCACATCTACCTTATTTTGCATAACAAGACCACAATTGAGGTTGGTAAAGGTGACAGAACTATCATCTGTCCATTGTTATTTGCTGATAACTCTCTTCTTTTAGCTCTTATTCTTTCTCGACAGTATCATGAAGGTGTGAGAGCAATGTGGTTGGCAGAGAAGGGAGGGAGTGTCTATAATCATCCATATGATCTTGGTGCCTACGAAAATTTGACAACGGTAAGAGCAATACAACCTATATTAGCGGGCGGTCATATTCAACATTGCCCTTTGACTTGATTCCAGGGCTTAGAATTTTGATTGGGTAGACTTAGTAGTACCACATGGTGAAGGAGATATTACTGAGAGAAATATAAAGGTGAGACAAATGCTATTAGCTCAAATGGACATAAGGCTTTTCTTCGCACGCAAGGAATGATCGCTGCCTCACTTTGAAAGATCGCGTGTTGTAGCGTGTACTTTGGGAACTGAGCATCTTTGTCCTCTCTATTTTTGTTTTCCTTGGTCTTGCCTCATGCGGCTCACATCCTTTTGTTTCCTTCAGGTGCTGGGTCCAAATATATTAAGCTGGGTATGCCCCACAGCTACACACGTTGGTTCCGGTCTTCGCTTCCGCACCTCATACGATGATTTGACTGCTCCACCTGATTCATAGCCACTTTTGCTTTGTCGGAAATCAGTCTCCAGTCATGTCACATTCTTTTAACTCACTAATTGGGGAGCGCTCTCCATTTGATTAAGAGGGTCCTAGACTGTATACTCCCGTGGCTTACATTCGGGAACTTCCTCGTCTAGCTGCTTTCTGAATGCCGAAGCTGTTGCCTGCAAGGTTCTCGGAAAGCACGCAGCCCTTGAGATGTGAAAGGGGTGGTGCAGTCTTTGTATGCTTTGCGTATAGAGGGGGCGGTTTGGTCTTTCTTCTTGATTAGTTGTGTCATAGGTTGTCCTTGATGTGCATGCGGATGTTATAGAGCTCACACGGCTGTATGAAATTCGGCTCACAATTGTACAAAAAGGTATACAAAAAGGATCATTCGCTTCCAGATTTCCTTTTGGACCACAGGTTTTGGTAGGAAGTATGGAAACATGAATGCATCTTCGGATATCATTAATCAGGAGCAAATTGGTAGTTTTTGATTATTTGCCAGTTAAACGGCTCTCCTGCCTTCATAGAAGTTCTACATCATTATGCACTCTTGTAATTCTCGACAAAAATGCAACATAAGCTTATGGAAACACATAAACTGTGAAAAAAAGAGCAACCGAAGAAAAGTTTAGGATCTAGCTAGAAAAAAAGTACAAAAAGAATAAAATTGAGCCATCTTTCAATTATAGAGACAATTTACACAACATAGAGAAATGGCACCACTGTGGTGATGTGGTGAGAACTGAGAAATGCCAACTTTGTTGGGGGCAATTGTGGTTTGGTAATTAGAATATACAAAGTAAGAAAAATTATTTGGAATTTAAAAAGCGAATTTTATTTTGGAAAACTGAAAAAAGAAATCATGGTTTTCATTGTTGTTATTATTAAAGCTATCATCAGCATTGTATTCTGTGCATATATATATATATATATATATTAAAAGAACATTAAATTTATCTTTCATTTTGTGCAATTGATTATAAATGCCATTGCATTCAGGGGTTAAAGTTGCAATTTGACTAGAAAATGAAGAAGAATTACACTTTCACCCTCAAAAATCACGTGTGAGATACGTGCAAACTGAGAAAGGGACAGAGAGCTAACGTTTATAACACAATAAAACTTCAAGAAGCTTTGGCGCAACCGTTGGAAGTTCAGAAGCGAATGTACATCATGACACCTTGGAGGGATTTTGCTTTTGTATAAAATCCCCAATAAATATGTATCACAAGTGGGTACAATATTACAGTCGGCGACGTCGCGAGAGGTGAGGATATTTTCAGAATTATGAAAGTTTAGCATGGCGAAGTGGGAAGAAAAAAAATGCATTCGCATCGTTCAAAGCCCAAAACTCCTACGAACCTGCCCTAAGTTGAAAGGCCTTTTGAAAATGCGATTGCATCTCTCCAAAACTCTCCAAAAACATTTGTCGAACACCATTTGCCTTGAGTCGGGGAAAGTTTTCCCAAACACAGCCTATGTCATTCCTTGATCCAAGCAAAATTGATCGTGGAGTTGGCGGCTCAATGGGCTCGTCCTAGCTAGCAAGGCTCGAAGCCCACTCCAAGCTAGCCTGAACATGCAATTTTGTTTTTTAATTCGAGTCTGCTCATATGAACCTCTTTGGGCCCCTTCAAGTCGACTCATGTGAACCTCTTTATGCTATTCAAGATTTGCAGCTAGTATGTTACCTTTATATAGGATAACATGCCGACAGGATAAGCACACTTGACATCTTGAAGATGAGTTTTCAGAATAATAATACAAACTATAGATAAAACCACTAGACAAAAAGGCCCACCTTCAAAGATACTATTTGAAAGGTTCATGTGAGTTTGAGGAAACTCAAGCTTAATATGCAGGAATAAGTGTATCGAGTCTTAAAACTTATCATGAAAGTGCAATAAAGTATTAAAACTTTTAAAAAGTGTAATTAAGTCTTAAAAACTTGTCATGAAGTGTAATGAAATCCTAAAAATTTACAATCAAATCCTAAAACTTGTCAAATTGATCTAATCAAGTCTTACTGTTCGATTGCATTTTTTAAAAATTTGAGAACTCAATTATACTTTTATGACAAATTTTATAATTGGAATACACTTTTTAAGAGTTAGGACTTGAATGCACTTTTTAAAAATTTAAGAACTCAATTGTACTTTAATAACAAGTTTTAGGACTCAACCGTATATTTTGAAAGTTCTAGAACTCAATTGCACTTTTTTGACAAGTTTTGGGACTCAGTTATACTTTTTGAAAGTTTTAGAACTTAATTGTATTTTGTGACAAATTTTAGGATTTTCAATACACTTATCCTTAATATATATAAATATCTATACTGGTGTTCTTGCCCATATAAAAATTGATCGATATGTAGATAGTAATATGAAAATATCCTTACAATTTGATGAAAAACACTTTTAACTCCAAGAAAGAAAATTAGATCCTCAAACTATTTAATTAGGATTAATGATATACCCACCTGCGAAACAAGAAAAATGAACCCAACACGAATAGCAAAATAATTTCCTTTTCACTCGTAATCATTTTTGTCAATTTATTTACGCATAGATGTCTTTTTATTTTGATTGATTCTAGTTGGTCTCATGATGAAATCTGACCAAAAAAAAAGAAAAAGAAAAAGAAAAAAAGCAGAACCACTCTACGATTGATGGCCCTTGCATAAAATGCACTAATGTGCAAAGGTCCGTTTAACCAATATATACTAAATCAAATAAATAATATATTTTTATCTGGTGTAAAGCTTACTCCCAAGTGGCTTGGGCTTCGGGACCCCCCAAAATCACATCTTCGAGACCTCCTAGTAGTTTCTTGGCCTCAAGAAGTCTTGATTTGTTTTTGGCGTAGGTTCAATTGTGTAATGACATATTATGGTGAGGTGGCAGTGCTGAACTCGTTTAAACTTATGACGACCTGAATTTCGTTAGATTAAGATTTGTAAGCGAAATGGGCAATGATGGGCTTGAAATATTAGGGATCATAAATTGGGTTTTAAACATTCGCGGTGGACATTTTGGGTTTAATTAAAATAGTGAGCTGTGATCAAAATTTAATTGGTGGGCCGTGAGATGTCAGTGATTACTTTGATTCGCAATAGATGTCCGCACGAAGGTCAGAGCAAAATTTGAGCGCGAAACGCACCCCCCGCTAGACCGACCTAGCCTTCCCTCACCTATCAAAGCCCGCTCATTCTGTCTCCTCAAGGGAAGGCAGGGAACTCTCGCAATTCTCTCTCACTCTCTCTTCTTCCTCTCGGGTGAACTCTCGCCCGAAGCTCTTCCCCACTCGATGGAGCACTGGCGATGCCATGGCTTGTCGACGGTAGTCCATGAGGTCCTCGACTACTCCTCTGCCTTAGCACCTCTGTCGATCAGCTCCGCTAGCCCGCCATCCCTTGAACTTGCGCAGTACCAAAGAAGGAGTGGTAGACCCACGGCTCATTTGGTGCAATCCAAGCTTCATTTTTTTCTCCACGTCGAGTGTAATCCTAAGGCAAGTGGTCATCTAGCTCTTGCCGCTAGACGGCTCAATTAACGTTTGATTTAGCGGGAATCATCGGTTTTGGCCATGGGGATGGCAAGCAAGACTCTAGCTTGCATGGCGGGAAGAACTGTCTTGCATGTCAAATCCAATCCTTAAGTTAGCATCTTAGGGTCATGGACAACCCAAATATGAGATTTGAACATTTTTTTTTACGTCGGTTTGAAGTGAATTGAAGTTAGATGGTAGAGGGTGTTTGGCCCGGTGCTTTAGGGAGGTGGTCATGATGTTTCATGGCTTGTTTGTTGATTATGCTGATTGATTATGGTTATTTGGATCGTGGGCAGACGGAATTTGAGACTAAATATTTTGACTTGGAATTAAATTGGTTCGAATTGAGGATTGAGCTTCATGGTGCTTCAACCATGTGAGCATTGGGGGACTGTTGATGGAATCTTACATATATTGCATGATGAAACTAGCTGTTAGCCTAGTGTAAGGTAGCATGGAGCAATTCAATTTTAGTCTCTAATTGCTTTGTGAATTAGTGGATATCTGTGTGATGTGGATTGGGGTCACTCTAAACATTCGGCTGTATGAGCTATTAGAGGAACCATTTGTGATTTTGTGCTGATTACTCATTATTTCTTGCTTGCTCGAATGATTAATTGATAGTTTAATAGTTTGATTAGATGTCATACTTCCAGAGTCTTGTACTTACTCTTGTTGAATTAAATGTTTCCATATCATAATTATACCGTGTGCACCTATTATTCAGTACTTTTACGGCGAGCCTCTATGTATGACTCGCTCCATTGAGGAGTATATTGAGATTTGTTGGGGCAGCAAATGCTCTTTAGGATCATTTGCACATTGGTTTTATGTAGATGTAGGAACACCTATGGGATAGGTAGTTTATCTTCTCCATGTTGTTTATATGCCAGGTTTGGGCCTCTGGATAGGGCCACTTGCACTTTCGACGTTCGAAGCAAATAGCCAAGCCAATAGTGCTGGTAACTAGAGCCGTCAATATGGGTCAAAGACCCATATTTGACCTATATTTTGTATAAAATGGATCTTATATGGGTCATTAACTTTTGAATGACTTACTAAAAATGGGCTAAAAAGGTTGAAGTGAAATTAAATGGGTCAAAATTTGGCCATACATGAAACCTATTTTTGACCTATATTGGACCCATTTTCGACCCATGACTCTCACAAATTAACAATGGGCCTAGGGCCTCCAAGCCTAAACTTTCTTTTTATTATTTTTTTCATTTTCTATTTTTACAAATGAACCCATGGCGTCATCCACCGGTCGCCGCCGCCCGCCGCCATCGCAGTTGCCATCCGCCGCCATCGCGATCGCCGTATGTGCCGTAGGCGTCGTCGCCATCGCCGTCCGCGCCGCGGCCGTCGTCCCAATCGCCGTCCGTGCCACGGTCGCCGTCATGGTCACCGTCCGTGACCGCCGTTGCCATCGCGGTCTACAGTTCACCGCCGCATTCACGGTCCGCCGCCCCGACAATCTCCGTTTGCAACCGTGGTCGCCGCCCGCCGCCGCCGCTCACCGTTGCTTGCCGTGGCTAGAGAAAAATGAAAGAAAAATAAAATAAAAATACTTTTTAATAAAATATTTTAATAATAAAATATTTTACTAGATTTTTTATTGCATGAAAGTATTTAAGTAATATCATATTTTACTTCATTTAATAATTTTTTATTATTTAATTTTCTTTTTTATTTGATATAAAAATTTTATCTGATAACATATACATGTGAACAAATTAAAATAGTTTAGATGAGTTATATAATTTTTCTTACAATATCAGTGTGATTTGGTAATATATGTCAAAATGAGTCAAGTCGAGTATGGGTTAGTTATGGGATGGGTCGGGTATGTGTCATTGAATATGGGTCAAAACGGGCTAGACGGGTCAATATGGGTCGGATCATATTCGACCCAACCCGACCCTCCCATTTGACAGCTCTACTAGTAATAGCGAGGGTTCACAATAGGTGTTGACGATGGAGGATCATATGCATATAGGATTTTATCAATATGTGACACTACAGTAATCCTCTTTTTATGGTAGCCATGAGGTGGTGATGTTGGTGGCATCGATGGAGAATGCCAATAGCGGATGATATGATGGGAAGCAGTCAATTAATTTTTGAGTTTGTCTCCTAGTTGTTGCTTTTGTCTTTTAAAATAGGCGATGTAATTAACTAGTTTAATTTTCTTTTTTATTTGATGTAAAAATTTTATCTGATAACATATACATGTGAACAAATTAAAATAGTTTAGATGAGTTATATAATTTTTCTTAGAATATCAGTATGATTTGGTAATATAGGTCAAAATGGGTCAAGTCAAGTATGGGTTAGTTATAGGATGGGTCGATATGTGTCATTGAATATGGGTCAAAACGAGCTAGACGGGTCAATATGGGTCGGATCATATTCGACCCAACCCGACCCACCCATTTGACAGCTCTATTGGTAACAACGAGGGTTCGCAATAGGTGTTGAGGATGGAGGATCACATGCACGTAGGATTTTATCAATTGGTGACACTACAGTAATCCTCTTTTTATGGTAGCCATGAGGTGGTGATGTTGGTGGCATCGATGGAGAATGCCAATAGCGGATGATGTGATGGGAAGTAGTCAATTAATTTTTGAGGTTGTCTCCTAGTTGTTGCTTTTGTCTTTTAAAATGGGCGATGTAATTAACTAGTTTAATTTTCTTGTTTATTTGATGTAAAAATTTTATCTGATAACATATACATGTGAACAAATTAAAATAGTTTAGATGAGTTAAATAATTTCTCTTAGAATATCAGTGTGATTTGGTAATATAGGTCAAAATGGGTCAAGTCGAGTATGGGTTAGTTATGGGTTGGGTCGGGTATGTGTCATTGAATATGGGTCAAAACGGGCTACATGGGTCAATATGGGTCGGATCATATTCGACCCAACCCGACCCACCCATTTGACAGCTCTTCTGGTAACAGCGAGGGTTCGCAATAGGTGTTGAGGATGGAGGATCACACGCATGTAGGATTTTATCAATAGGTGACACTACAGTAATCCTCTTTTTATGATAGCCATGAGGTGGTGATGTTGGTGGCATGGATGGAGAATGCCAATAGCGGATGATGTGATGGGAAGCGGTCAATTAATTTTTGAGATTGTCTCCTAGTTGTTGCTTTTGTCTTTTAAAATGGGCGATGTAATTAACTAGTTTAATTTTCTTTTTTATTTGATGTAAAAATTTTATATGATAACATATACATGTGAACAAATTAAAATAGTTTAGATGAGTTATATAATTTTTCTTAGAATATCAGTGTGATTTAGTAATATAGGTCAAAATGGGTCAAGTCGAGTGTGGGTTAGTTTTGGGTTGGGTCGGGCATGTGTCATTGAATATGGATCAAAACGAGCTAGACGGGTCAATATGGGTCGGGTCATATTCGACCCAACCCGACCCACCCATTTGACAGCTCTACTGGTAACAGTGAGGGTTCGCAATAGGTGTTGAGGATGGAAGATCACATGCATGTAGGATTTTATTAATAGGTGAAACTACAGTAATCCTCTTTTTATGGTAGCCATGAGGTGGTGATGTTGGTGGCATGGATGGAGAATGCTAATAGCGGATGATGTGATGGGAAGTGGTCAATTAATTTTTGAGATTGTCTCCTAGTTGTTGCTTTTGTCTTTTAAAATGGGCGATGTAATTAACTAGTTTAATTTTCTTTTTTATTTGATGTAAAAATTTTATCTGATAACATATACATGTGAACAAATTAAAATATTTTAAATGAGTTATATAATTTTTCTTAGAATATCAGTGTGATTTGGTAATATAGGTCAAAATGGGTCAAGTCAAGTATGGGTTAGTTTTGGGTTGGGTCGGGTATGTGTCATTGAATATGGGTCAAAACGGGATAGACGGGTCAATATGGGTCGGGTCATATTCGACCCAACCCGACCCACCCATTTGATAGCTCTACTGGTAACAGCGAGGGTTCGCAATAAGCGTTGAGGATGGAAGATCACATGCATGTAGGATTTTATCAATAAGTTACACTACCGTAATGCTCTTTTTATGGTAGCCATGAGGTGGTGATGTTCGTGGCATCGATGGAGAATGCCAATAGCGGATGATGTGATGGGAAGCGGTCAATTAATTTTTGAGGTTGTCTCCTAGTTGTTGCTTTTGTCTTTTAAAATGGGCGATGTAATTAACTAGTTTAATTTTCTTTTTTATTTGATGTAAAAATTTTATCTGATAACATATACATGTGACCAAATTAAAATAATTTAGATGAGTTATAGAATTTTTCTTAGAATATCCGTGTGATGTGGTAATATAGGTCAAAATGAGTCAAGTCGCGTATGGGTTAGTTATGGGATGGGTCGGGTATGTGCCATTAAATATGGGTCAAAACGGGCTAGACGGGTCAATATGGGTCGGATCATATTCGACCCAACCCGACCCACCCATTTGATAGCTCTACTGGTAACAGCGAGGGTTCGCAATAGGTGTTGAGGATGGAGGATCACATGCATGTAGGATTTTATCAATAGGTGACACTACAGTAATCCTCTTTTTATGGTAGCCATGAGGTGGTGATGTTGGTGGCATCGATGGAGAATGCCAATAGCGGATGACTTGATGGGAAGCGGTCAATTAATTTTTGAGGTTATCTCCTAGTTGTTGCTTTTGTCTTTTAAAATGGGTGATGTAATAAACTAGTTTAATTTTCTTTTTTATTTGATGTAAAAATTTTATCTGATAACATATACATGTGAACAAATTAAAATAGTTTAGATGAGTTATGTAATTTTTCTTAGAATATTAGTGTGATTTGGTAATATACGTCAAAATGGGTCAAGTCGAGTATGGCTTAGTTGTGGGTTGGGTCGGGTATGTGTCATTTAATATTGGTAAAAACGAGCTATATGCGTCAATATAGGTCGGATCATATTTGACCCAACCCAACCCACCCATTTGACAGCTGTACTACTAACAGCGAGGGTTCGCGATAGGTGTTGAGGATACAGGATCACATGCATGTAGGATTTTATCAATAGGTGAGACTACAGTAATCCTCTTTTTGTGGTAGCCATGAGGTGGTGATGTTTGTGGCATCGATGGAGAATGCCAATAGCGGATGATGTGATGGAAAGGAGTCAATTAATTTTTGAAGTTGTCTCCTAATTGCTACTTTTGTCTTTTAAAATGGGCGATGTAATTAACTAGTTTAATTTCCTTTTTTATTTGATGTAAAAATTTTATCCGATAACATATACATGTGAACAAATTAAAATAGTTTAGATGAGTTATATAATTTTTCTTAGAATAACAGTGTGATTTGGTAATATAGGTCAAAATGGGTCAAGTCGAGTGTGGGTTAGTTAAGGGTTGGGTCGGGTATGTCTCATTGAATATGGGTCAAAACGGGTTACACGGGTCAACATGGGTCGGGTCATATTCGACCCAACCCGATCCACCCATTTGACAGCTCTACTGGTAACAGCGAGGGTTCGCAATAGGTGTTGAGGATGGAGGATCACATGCATGTAGGATTTTATTTATAAGTGACACTACAGTAATCCTCTTTTTATGGTAGCCATGAGGTGGTGATGTTGGTGGCATGGATGGAGAATGCCAATAGCGGATGATGTGATGGGAAGCGGTCAATTAATTTTTGAGGTTGTCTCCTAGTTGTTGCTTTTGTCTTTTAAAATGGGCGATGTAATTAATTAGTTTAATTTTCTTTTTTATTTGATGTAAAAATTTTATATGATAACATATACATGTGCACAAATTAAAGTAGTTTAGATGAGTTATATAATTTTTCTTAGAATATCAGTGTGATTTGGTAATATAGGTCAAAATGGGTCAAGTCAAGTATGGGTTAGTTTTGGGTTGGGTCGGGTATGTGTCATTGAATATGGGTCAAAACGGGATAGACGGGTCAATATGGGTCGGGTCGTATTCGACCCAACCCGACCCACCCATTTGACAGCTGTACTGGTAATAGCGAGGGTTCGCAATAGGCGTTGAGGATGGAAGATCACATGCATGTAGGATTTTATCAATAGGTGACACTACCGTAATGCTCTTTTTATGGTAGGCATGAGGTGGTGATGTTCGTGGCATCGATGGAGAATGCCAATAGCGGATGATGTGATGGGAAGCGGTCAATTAATTTTTGAGGTTGTCTCCTAGTTGTTGCTTTTGTCTTTTAAAATGGGCGATGTAATTAACTAGTTTAATTTTCTTTTTTATTTGATGTAAAAATTTTATCTGATAACATATACATGTGAACAAATTGAAATAGTTTAGATGAGTTATATAATTTTTCTTAGAATATCAGTGTGATGTGGTAATATAGGTCAAAATTGGTCAAGTCGACTATGTGTTAGTTTTGGGTTGGGTCGGGTATGTGTCATTGAATATGGGTCAAAACGAGCTAGACGGGTCAATATGGGTCGGGTCATATTCGACCCAACCCGACCCACCCATTTGACCGCTCTACTGGTAACAACGAGGGTTCGCAATAGGTGTTGAGGATGGAAGATCACATGCATGTAGGATTTTATCAATAGGTGACACTACAGTAATCCTCTTTTTGTGGTAGCCATGAAGTGGTGATGTTGGTGGCATCGATGGAGAATGCCAATAGCGGATGATGTGATGGGAAGCGGTCAATTAATTTTTGAAGTTGTCTCCTAGTTGTTGCTTTTGTCTTTTAAAATGGGCGATGTAATTAACTAGTTTAATTTTCTTTTTTATTTGATGTAAAAATTTTATATGATAACATATACATATGAACAAATTAAAATATTTTACATGAGTTATATAATTTTTCTTAGAATATCAGTGTGATTTGTTAATATAGGTCAAAGTGGGTCAAGTCGAGTATGTGTTAGTTTTTGGTTGGGTCGGGCATGTGTCATTGAATATGGGTCAAAACGAACTAGACGGGTCAATATGGGTCGGGTCATATTCGACCCAACCCGACCCACCCATTTGACACCTCTACTAATAACGGCGAGGGTTCGCAATAGGTGTTGAGGATGGAGGATCACACGCATGTACGATTTTATCAATAGGTGACACTACAGTAATCCTGTTTTTACTGTAGGCATGAGGTGGTGATATTGGTGGCATCGATGGAGAATGCCAATAGCGGATGATGTGATGGGAAGCAGTCAATTTGTTTTTGAGGTTGTCTCCTAGTTGTTGCTTTTGTCTTTTAAAATGGGCGATGTAATTAACTAGTTTAATTTTCTTTTTTATTTGATGTAAAAATTTTATCTGATAACATATACATGTGAACAAATTAAAATAGTTTAGATGAGTTATATAATTTTTCTTAGAATATCAGTGTGATTTGGTAATATAGTTCAAAATGGGTCAAGTCAAGTATGGGTTAGTTATAGGATGGGTCGGTATGTGTCATTGAATATGGGTCAAAACGGGCTAGACGGGTCAATATGGGTCGGATCATATTCGATCCAACCCGACCCACCCATTTGACAGCTCTATCGGTAACAACGAGGGTTCGCAATAGGTGTTGAGGATGGAGGATCACAAGCATGTAGTATTTTATCATTCGGTGACACTAGAGTAATCCTCTTTTTATGGTAGTCATGAGGTGGTGGTGTTGGTGGCATCGATGGAGAATGCCAATAGCGGATGATGTGATGGGAAGCGGTCAATTAATTTTTGAGATTGTCTCCTAGTTGTTGCTTTTGTCTTTTAAAATGGGCGATGTAATTAACTAGTTTAATTTTCTTTTTTATTTGATGTAAAAATTTTATCTGATAACATATACATGTGAAAAAATTAAAATAGCTTAGATGAGTTATATAATTTTTCTTAGAATATCAGTGTGATGTGGTAATATAGGTCAAAATGGGTCAAGTCGAGTATGGGTTAGTTATGGGATGGGTCGGGTATGTGTCATTGAATATGGGTCAAAACGAGCTACACGGGTCAATATGGGTCGGGTCATATTCGACCCAACCCGACCCACCCATTTGACAACTCTACTGGTAACAGCGAGGGTTCGCAATAGGTGTTGAGGATGGAGGATCACATGCATGTAGGATTTTATCAATAAGTGACACTACAGTAATCCTCTTTTTATGGTAGCCACGAGGTGGTGATGTTGGTGTTATCGATGGAGAATGCCAATAGCGGATGATGTGATGGGAAGCGGTCAATTAATTTTTGAGGTTGTCTCCTAGTTGTTGCTTTTGTCTTTTAAAATGGGCGATGTAATTAACTAGTTTAATTTTCTTTTTTATTTGATGTAAAAATTTTATCTGATAACATATACATGTGACCAAATTAAAATAGTTTGGATGAGTTATATAATTTTTCTTAGAATATCAGTGTGATTTGGTAATATAGTTCAAAATGGGTCAAGTCAAGTATGGGTTAGTTATAGGATGGGTCGGTTTGTGTCATTGAATATGGGTCAAAACGGGCTAGACGGGTCAATATGGGTCGGATCATATTCGATCCAACCCGACCCACCCATTTGACAGCTCTATGGGTAACAACGAGGGTTCGCAATAGGTGTTGAGGATGGAGGATCACAAGCATGTAGTATTTTATCATTCGGTGACACTAGAGTAATCCTCTTTTTATGGTAGCCATGAGGTGGTGGTGTTGGTGGCATCGATGGAGAATGCCAATAGCGGATGATGTGATGGGAAGCGGTCAATTAATTTTTGAGATTGTCTCCTAGTTGTTGCTTTTGTCTTTTAAAATGGGCGATGTAATTAACTAGTTTAATTTTCTTTTTTATTTGATGTAAAAATTTTATCTGATAACATATACATGTGAAAAAATTAAAATAGCTTAGATGAGTTATATAATTTTTCTTAGAATATCAGTGTGATGTGGTAATATAGGTCAAAATGGGTCAAGATGAGTATGGGTTAGTTATGGGATGGGTCGGGTATGTGTCATTGAATATGGGTCAAAACGAGCTACACGGGTCAATATGGGTCGGGTCATATTCGACCCAACCCGACCCACCCATTTGACAACTCTACTGGTAACAGCGAGGGTTCGCAATAGGTATTGAGGATGGAGGATCACATGCATGTAGGATTTTATCAATAAGTGACACTACAGTAATCCTCTTTTTATGGTAGCCATGAGGTGGTGATGTTGGTGTTATCGATGGAGAATGCCAATAGCGGATGATGTGATGGGAAGCGGTCAATTAATTTTTGAGGTTGTCTCCTAGTTGTTGCTTTTGTCTTTTAAAATGGGCGATGTAATTAACTAGTTTAATTTTCTTTTTGATTTGATGTAAAAATTTTATTTGATAACATATACATGTGAACAAAATAAAATAGTTTAGATGAGTTATATAATGTTTCTTAGAATATTAGTGTGATTTATTAATATAGATCAAAATGGGTCAAATCGAGTATGGGTTAGTTATGGGATGGGTCGGGTATGTGCCATTGAATATGGGTCAAAGCGGGCTAGACGGGTCAATATGGGTCGGATCATATTCGATCCAACCCGACGCACCTATTTGACCGCTCTACTGGAGGCAGTGAGGGTTCGCAATAGGTGTTGAGGATGGAGGATCACATGCATGTTGGATTTTATCAATAGATGACACTACAGTAATCCTGTTTTTACGGTAGCCATGAGACGGTGATGTTGGTGGAATCGATGGAGAACGCCAATAGCGGATGATGTGATGGGAAGCAGTTAATTTATTTTTGAGGTTGTCTCCTAGTTGTTGCTTTTGTCTTTTAAAATGGGCGATGTAATTAACTAGTTTAATTTTCTTTTTTATTTGATGTAAAAAATTTATCTGATAACATATAGATGTGAACAAATTAAAATAGTTTAGGTGAGTTATATAATTTTTCTTAGAATATCAGTGTGATTTGGTAATATAGGTCAAAATGGGTCAAGTCGAGTATGGGTTACTTATGGGTTGGGTCGGGTATGTGTCATTTAATATGGGTCAAAACGGGCTATACGGGTCAATATGGGTCGGATCATATTCGACCCAACCCGACCCACCCATTTGACATCTCTACTAGTAACAGCGAGGGTTCGCAATAGGTTTCGAGGATGGAGGATCACATGCATGTAGGATTTTATCAATAGGAGACACTACAGTAATCCTCTTTTTATGGTAGCCATGAGGTGGTGATGTTGGTGGCATCGATGGAGAATGCCAATAGCGGATGATGTGATGGGAAGCGGTCAATTAATTTTTGAGGTTGTCTCCTAGTTGTTGCTTTTTTCTTTTAAAATGGGCGATGTAATTAACTAGTTTAATTTTCTTTTTTATTTGTTGTAAAAATTTTATCTGATAACATATACATGTGAACAAATTAAAATAGTTTGGATGAGTTATACGATTTTTCTTAGAATATCAGTGTGATTTGGTAATATAGGTCAAAATGGGTCAAGTCGAGTATGGGTTAGTTGTGGGTTGGGTGGGGTATGTATCATTGAATATGGGTCAAAACGGGCTACACGGGTCAATATAGGTCGGATCATATTCGACCCATCCCGACCCACCCATTTGACAACTCTACTAGTAACAGCGAGGGTTCGCAATAGGTGTTGAGGATGGAGGATCACACGCATATATGATTTTATCAATAGGTGACACTACAGTAATCCTCTTTTTTTGGTAGGCATGAGGTGGTGATGTTGGTGGCATCGATGGAGAATGCCAATAGCGGATGATGTGATGGGAAGCAGTCAATTAATTTTTGAGGTTGTCTCCTAGTTGTTGCTTTTGTCTTTTAAAATGGGCGATGTAATTAACTAGTTTAATTTTCTTTTTTATTTGATGTAAAAATTATATCTGATAACATATGCATGTAAACAAATTAAAATAGTTTAGATGTGTTATATAATTTCTCTTAGATTATCAGTGTGATTTGGTAATATAGGTCAAAATGAGTCAAGTCGAGTATGGGTTAGTTGTGGGTTGGGTCGGGCATGTGTCATTGTATATTGGTGAAAACGGGCTACACGGGTCAATATGGTTCGGATCATATTCGACCCAACCCGACCCATCCATTTGACAGCTCTACTGGTAACAGCGAGGGTTCGCAATAGGTGTTGAGGATGGAGGATCACATGCATGTAAGATTTTATCAATAGGTGACACTACAGTAATCCTCTTTTTATGGTAGCCATGAGGTGGTGATGTTGGTGGCATCGATGGAGAATGCCAATAGCGGATGATGTGATGGGAAGCAGTCAATTTATTTTTGAGGTTGTCTCCTAGTTGTTGCTTTTGTCTTTTAAAATGGGCGATGTAATTAACTAGTTTAATTTTCTTTTTTATTTGATGTAAAAATTTTATCTGATAACATATACATGTCAACAAATTAAAATAGTTTAGATGAGTTATATAATTTTTCTTAGAATATCAGTGTGATTTGGTAATATAGTTCAAAATGGGTCAAGTCAAGTATGGGTTAGTTATAAGATGGGTCGGTATGTGTCATTGAATATGGGTCAAAACGGGATAGACGGGTCAATATGGGTCGGATCATATTCGATCCAACCCGACCCACCCATTTGGCAGCTCTATTGGTAACAACGAGAGTTCGCAATAGGTGTTGAGGATGGAGGATCACAAGCATGTCGTATTTTATCATTCGGTTACACTAGAGTAATCCTCTTTTTATGGTAGCCATGAGGTGGTGGTGTTGGTGGCATCGATGGAGAATGCCAATAGCGGATGATGTGATGGGAAGCGGTCAATTAATTTTTGAGATTGTCTCCTAGTTGTTGCTTTTGTCTTTTAAAATGGGCGATGTAATTAACTAGTTTAATTTTCTTTTTTATTTGATGTAAAAATTTTATCTGATAACATATACATGTGAAAAAATTAAAATAGCTTAGATGAGTTATATAATTTTTCTTAGAATATCAGTGTGATGTGGTAATATAGGTCAAAATGGGTCAAGTTGAGTATGGGTTAGTTATGGGATGGGTCGGGTATGTGTCATTGAATATGGGTCAAAACGAGCTACACGGGTCAATATGGGTCGGGTCATATTCGACCCAACCCGACCCACCCATTTGACAACTCTACTGGTAACAGCGAGGGTTCGCAATAGGTATTGAGGATGGAGGATCACATGCATGTAGGATTTTATCAATAAGTGACACTACAGTAATCCTCTTTTTATGGTAGCCATGAGGTGGTGATGTTGGTGTTATCGATGGAGAATGCCAATAGCGGATGATGTGATGGGAAGCGGTCAATTAATTTTTGAGGTTGTCTCCTAGTTGTTGCTTTTGTCTTTTAAAATGGGCGATGTAATTAACTAGTTTAATTTTCTTTTTGATTTGATGTAAAAATTTTATTTGATAACATATACATGTGAACAAAATAAAATAGTTTAGATGAGTTATATAATGTTTCTTAGAATATTAGTGTGATTTGGTAATATAGATCAAAATGGGTCAAATCGAGTATGGGTTAGTTATGGGATGGGTCGGGTATGTGCCATTGAATATGGGTCAAAGCGGGCTAGACGGGTCAATATGGGTCGGATCATATTCGATCCAACCCGACGCACCTATTTGACCGCTCTACTGGAGGCAGTGAGGGTTCGCAATAGGTGTTGAGGATGGAGGATCACATGCATGTTGGATTTTATCAATAGATGACACTACAGTAATCCTGTTTTTACGGTAGCCATGAGACGGTGATGTTGGTGGAATCGATGGAGAACGCCAATAGCGGATGATGTGATGGGAAGCAGTTAATTTATTTTTGAGGTTGTCTCCTAGTTGTTGCTTTTGTCTTTTAAAATGGGCGATGTAATTAACTAGTTTAATTTTCTTTTTTATTTGATGTAAAAAATTTATCTGATAACATATAGATGTGAACAAATTAAAATAGTTTAGGTGAGTTATATAATTTTTCTTAGAATATCAGTGTGATTTGGTAATATAGGTCAAAATGGGTCAAGTCGAGTATGGGTTACTTATGGGTTGGGTCAGGTATGTGTCATTTAATATGGGTCAAAACGGGCTATACGGGTCAATATGGGTCGGATCATATTCGACCCAACCCGACCCACCCATTTGACATCTCTACTAGTAACAGCGAGGGTTCGCAATAGGTTTCGAGGATGGAGGATCACATGCATGTAGGATTTTATCAATAGGAGACACTACAGTAATCCTCTTTTTATGGTAGCCATGAGGTGGTGATGTTGGTGGCATCGATGGAGAATGCCAATAGCGGATGATGTGATGGGAAGCGGTCAATTAATTTTTGAGGTTGTCTCCTAGTTGTTGCTTTTTTCTTTTAAAATGGGCGATGTAATTAACTAGTTTAATTTTCTTTTTTATTTGTTGTAAAAATTTTATCTGATAACATATACATGTGAACAAATTAAAATAGTTTGGATGAGTTATACGATTTTTCTTAGAATATCAGTGTGATTTGGTAATATAGGTCAAAATGGGTCAAGTCGAGTATGGGTTAGTTGTGGGTTGGGTGGGGTATGTATCATTGAATATGGGTCAAAACGGGCTACACGGGTCAATATAGGTCGGATCATATTCGACCCATCCCGACCCACCCATTTGACAACTCTACTAGTAACAGCGAGGGTTCGCAATAGGTGTTGAGGATGGAGGATCACACGCATATATGATTTTATCAATAGGTGACACTACAGTAATCCTCTTTTTATGGTAGGCATGAGGTGGTGATGTTGGTGGCATCGATGGAGAATGCCAATAGCGGATGATGTGATGGGAAGCAGTCAATTAATTTTTGAGGTTGTCTCCTAGTTGTTGCTTTTGTCTTTTAAAATGGGCGATGTAATTAACTAGTTTAATTTTCTTTTTTATTTGATGTAAAAATTATATCTGATAACATATGCATGTAAACAAATTAAAATAGTTTAGATGTGTTATATAATTTCTCTTAGATTATCAGTGTGATTTGGTAATATAGGTCAAAATGAGTCAAGTCGAGTATGGGTTAGTTGTGGGTTGGGTCGGGCATGTGTCATTGTATATTGGTGAAAACGGGCTACACGGGTCAATATGGTTCGGATCATATTCGACCCAACCCGACCCATCCATTTGACAGCTCTACTGGTAACAGCGAGGGTTCGCAATAGGTGTTGAGGATGGAGGATCACATGCATGTAAGATTTTATCAATAGGTGACACTACAGTAATCCTCTTTTTATGGTAGCCATGAGGTGGTGATGTTGGTGGCATCGATGGAGAATGCCAATAGCGGATGATGTGATGGGAAGCAGTCAATTTATTTTTGAGGTTGTCTCCTAGTTGTTGCTTTTGTCTTTTAAAATGGGCGATGTAATTAACTAGTTTAATTTTCTTTTTTATTTGATGTAAAAATTTTATCTGATAACATATACATGTCAACAAATTAAAATAGTTTAGATGAGTTATATAATTTTTCTTAGAATATCGGTGTGATTTGGTAATATAGTTCAAAATGGGTCAAGTCAAGTATGGGTTAGTTATAAGATGGGTCGGTATGTGTCATTGAATATGGGTCAAAACGGGATAGACGGGTCAATATGGGTCGGATCATATTCGATCCAACCCGACCCACCCATTTGGCAGCTCTATTGGTAACAACGAGAGTTCGCAATAGGTGTTGAGGATGGAGGATCACAAGCATGTCGTATTTTATCATTCGGTGACACTAGAGTAATCCTCTTTTTAAGGTAGCCATGAGGTGGTGATGTTGGTGGCATCGATGGAGAATGCCAATAGCGGATGATGTGATGGGAAGCGATCAATTAATTTTTGAGATTGTCTCCTAGTTGTTGCTTTTGTCTTTTAAAATGGGCGATGTAATTTACTAGTTTAATTTTCTTTTTTATTTGATGTAAAAATTTTATCTGATAACATATACATGTGAACAAATTAAAATAGCTTAGATGAGTTATATAATTTTTCTTAGAATATCAGTGTGATGTGGTAATATAGGTCAAAATGGGACAAGTCGAGTATGGGTTAGTTATGGGATGGGTCGGGTATGTGTCATTGAATATGGGTCAAAACGAGCTAGACGGGTCAATATGGGTCGGGTCATATTCGACCCAACCCGACCCACCCATTTGACAACTCTACTAGTAACAGCGAGGGTTCGCAATAGGTGTTGAGGATGGAGGATCACATGCATGTAGGATTTTATCAATAAGTGACACTACAATAATCCTCTTTTTATGGTAGCCATGAGGTGGTGATGTTGGTGTTATCGATGGAGAATGCCAATAGCGGATGATGTGATGGGAAGCGATCAATTAATTTTTGAGGTTGTCTCCTAGTTGTTGCTTTTGTCTTTTAAAATGGGCGATGTAATTAACTAGTTTAATTTTCTTTTTGATTTGATGTAAAAATTTTATTTGATAACATATACATGTGAACAAAATAAAATAGTTTAGATGAGTTATATAATTTTTCTTAGAATATTAGTGTGATTTGGTAATATAGATCAAAATGGATCAAATCGAGTATGGGTTAGTTATGGGATGGGTCGGGTATGTGCCATTGAATATGGGTCAAAGCGGGCTAGACGGGTCAATATGGGTCGGATCATATTCGATCCAACCCGACGCACCTATTTGACCGCTCTACTGGTGGCAGTGAGGGTTCGCAATAGGTGTTGAGGATGGAGGATCACATGCATGTTGGATTTTATCAATAGATGACACTACAGTAATCCTGTTTTTACGGTAGCCATGAGACGGTGATGTTGGTGGAATCGATGGAGAACGCCAATAGCGGATGATGTGATGGGAAGCAGTCAATTTATTTTTGAGGTTGTCTCCTAGTTGTTGCTTTTGTCTTTTAAAATGGGCGATGTAATTAACTAGTTTAATTTTCTTTTTTATTTGATGTAAAAATTTTATCTGATAACATATACATGTGAACAAATTAAAATAGTTTAGATGAGTTATATAATTTTTCTTAGAATATCAGTGTGATTTGGTAATATAGGTCAAAATGGGTCAAGTCGAGTATGGGTTACTTATGGGTTGGGTCGGGTATGTGTCATTTAATATGGGTCAAAACGGGCTAGACGGGTCAATATGGGTCGGATCATATTCGACCCAACCCGACCCACCCATTTGACAGGTCTACTAGTAACAGCGAGGGTTCGCAATAGGTTTTGAGGATGGAGGATCACATGCATGTAGGATTTTATCAATAGGAGACACTACAGTAATCCTCTTTTTATGGTAGCCATGAGGTGGTGATGTTGGTGGCATCGATGGAGAATGCCAATAGCGGATGATGTGATGGGAAGCGGTCAATTAATTTTTGAGGTTGTCTCCTAGTTGTTGCTTTTTTCTTTTAAAATGGGCGATTTAATTAACTAGTTTAATTTTCTTTTTTATTTGTTGTAAAAAGTTTATCTGATAACATATACATGTGAACAAATTAAAATAGTTTAGATGAGTTATACGATTTTTCTTAGAATATCAGTGTGATTTGGTAATATAGGTCAAAATGGGTCAAGTCGAGTATGGGTTAGTTGTGGGTTGGGTGGGGTATGTATCATTGAATATGGGTCAAAACGGGCTACACGGGTCAATATAGGGCGGATCATATTCGACCCATCCCGACCCACCTATTTGACAACTCTACTAGTAACAGCGAGGGTTCGCAATAGGTGTTGAGGATGGAGGATCACACGCATGTGTGATTTTATCAATAGGTGACACTACAGTAATCCTCTTTTTATGGTAGCCATGAGGTGGTGATGTTGGTGGCATCGATGGAGAATGCCAATAGCGGATGATGTGATGGGAAGCAGTCAATTAATTTTTGAGGTTGTCTCCTAGTTGTTGCTTTTGTCTTTTAAAATGGGCGATGTAATGAACTAGTTTAATTTTCTTTTTTATTTGATATAAAAATTATATCTGATAACATATGCATGTGAACAAATTAAAATAGTTTAGATGTGTTATATAATTTCTCTTAGATTATCAGTGTGATTTGGTAATATAGGTCAAAATGAGTCAAGTCGAGTATGGGTTAGTTGTGGGTTGGGTCGGGCATGTGTCATTGTATATTGGTGAAAACGGGCTACACGGGTCAATATGGTTCGGATCATATTCGACCCAACCCGACCCATCCATTTAACAGCTCTACTGGTAACAGCGAGGGTTCGCAATAGGTGTTGAGGATGGAGGATCACATGCATGTAGGATTTTATCAATAGGTGATACTACATTAATCCTCTTTTTATGGTAGCCATGAGGTGGTGATGTTGGTGGCATCGATAGAGAATGCCAATAGCGGATGATGTGATGAGAAGTAGTCAATTAATTTTTGAGGTTGTCTCCTGGTTGTTGCTTTTGTCTTTTAAAATTGGCGATGTAATTAACTAGTTTAATTTTTTTTTTATTTGATGTAAAAATTTTATTTGATAACAAATTCAAGTGTACAAATTATAATAGTTTAGATGAGTTATATAATTTCTCTTAGAATATCAGTGTGATTTGGTAATATAGGTCAAAATGGGTCAAGTCGAGTATGGGTTAATTATGGGATGGGTCGGGTATGTGCCATTGAATATGGGTCAAAACGGGCTAGATGGGTCAATATTGGTCGGATCATATTCGACCTAACCCGACCCTCCCATTTGACAGCTCTACTGGTAACAGCGAGGGTTCGCAATAGGTGTTGAGGATGGAGGATCACTTGCATGTAGGATTTTATCAATAGGTGACACTACAGTAATCCTGTTTTTACGGTAGCCATGAGGTGGTGATGTTGGTGACGTCGATGGAGAATGACAATAGCGGATGTTGTGATGGGAAGCAGTCAATTTATTTTTGAGGTTGTCTCCTAGTTGTTGCTTTTATCTTTTAAAATGGGCGATGTAATTAACTAGTTTAATTTTCTTTTTTATTTGATGTAAAAATTTTATCTGATAACATTTACATGTGAACAAATTAAAATAGTTTAGATGAGTTATATAATTTTTCTTAGAATATCAGTGTGATTTGGTAATATAGGTCAAAATGGGTCAGTCGAGTGTGGGTTAGTTATTGGATGGGTCGGTATGTGTCATTGACTATTGGTCAAAACGGGCTAAACGGGTCAACATGGGTCGGATCATATTCGACCCAACCCGATCCACCCATTTGACACCTCTACTGGTAACAGCGAGGGTTCGCAATAGGTATTGAGGATGGAGGATCACATGCATGTCGAATTTTATCAATAGGTGACACGACAGTAATCCTCTTTTTATGGTAGCTATGAGGTGGTGATGTTGGTGGCATCGATGGAGAATGCCAATAGCGGATGATGTGATGGGAAGCGGTCAATTAATTTTTGAAGTTGTCTCCTAGTTGTTGCTTTTGTCTTTTAAAATGGGCGATGTAATTAACTAGTTTAATTTTCTTTTTTATTTGATGTAAAAATTTTATATGATAACATATACATGTGAACAAATTAAAATATTTTAAATGAGTTATATAATTTTTCTTAGAATATCAGTGTGATTTGGTAATATAAATTAAAATGAGTCAAGTCGAGTATGGGTTAGTTATGGGTTTGGTCGGGTATGTGTCATTGTATATTGGTGAAAACGGGCTACACAGGTCAATATGGTTCGGATCATATTCGACCCAATCCGACCCATCCATTTGACAGCTCTACTAGTAACAGCGAGGGTTCGCAATAGGTGCTGAGGATGGAGGATGACATGCATGTAAGATTTTATCAATAGGTGACACTACATTAATCCTCTTTTTATGGTAGCCATGAGGTGGTGATGTTGGTGGCATGGATAGAGAATGCCAATAGCGGATGATGTGATGGGAAGTAGTCAATTAATTTTTGAGGTTGTCTCCTGGTTGTTGCTTTTGTCTTTTAAAATTGGCGATGTAATTAACTAGTTTAATTTTTTTTTATTTGATGTAAAAGTTTTATCTGATAACATATACATGTGAACAAATTATAATAGTTTAGATGAGTTATATATTTTCTCTTAGAATATCAGTGTGATTTGGTAATATAGGTCAAAATGGGTTAAGTCGAGTATGGGTTAGTTATGGGATGGGTTGGGTATGTGTCATTGAATATGGGTCAAAACGGGCTACATGGGTCAATATGGGTCGGATCATATTCGACCCAACCCGACCCACCCATTTGACAGCTCTTCTGGTAACAGCGAGGGTTCGCAATAGGTGTTGAGGATGGAGGATCACACGCATGTAGGATTTTATCAATAGGTGATACTACAGTAATCCTCTTTTTATGGTAGCCATGAGGTGGTGATGTTGGTGGCATGGATGGAGAATGCCAATAGCGGATGATGTGATGGGAAGCGGTCAATTAATTTTTGAGATTGTCTCCTAGTTATTGCTTTTGTCTTTTAAAATGGGCGATGTAATTAACTAGTTTAATTTTCTTTTTTATTTGATGTAAAAATTATATCTGATAACATATGCATGTGAACAAATTAAAATAGTTTAGATGTGTTATATAATTTCTCTTAGATTATCAGTGTGATTTGGTAATATAGGTCAAAATGAGTCAAGTCGAGTATGGGTTAGTTGTGGGTTGGGTCGGGCATGTGTCATTGTATATTGGTGAAAACGGGCTACACGGGTCAATATGGTTCGGATCATATTCGACCCAACCCGACCCATCCATTTGACAGCTCTACTGGTAACAGCGAGGGTTCGCAATAGGTGTTGAGGATGGAGGATCACATGCATGTTGGATTTTATCAATAGGTGACACTACATTAATCCTCTTTTTATGGTAGCCATGAGGTGGTGATGTTGGTGGCATCGATAGAGAATGCCAATAGCGGATGATGTGATGAGAAGTAGTCAATTAATTTTTGAGGTTGTCTCCTGGTTGTTGCTTTTGTCTTTTAAAATTGGGGATGTAATTAACTAATTTAATTTTTTTTATTTGATGTAAAAATTTTATTTGATAACAAATTCATGTGAACAAATTATAATAGTTTAGATGAGTTATATAATTTCTCTTAGAATATCAGTGTGATTTGGTAATATAGGTCAAAATGGGTCAAGTCGAGTATGGGTAAATTATGGGATGGGTCGGGTATGTGCCATTGAATATGGGTCAAAACGGGCTAGACGGGTCAATATTGGTCGGATCATATTCGACCTAACCCGACCCGCCCATTTGACAGCTCTACTGGTAACAGCGAGGGTTCGCAATAGGTGTTGAGGATGGAGGATCACATGCATGTAGGATTTTATCAATAGGTGACACTACAGTAATCCTGTTTTTACGGTAGCCATGAGATGGTGATGTTGGTGGCGTCGATGGAGAATGCCAATAGCGGATGATGTGATGGGAAGTAGTCAATTTATTTTTGAGGTTGTCTCCTAGTTGTTGCTTTTATCTTTTAAAATGGGCGATGTAATTAACTAGTTTAATTTTCTTTTTTATTTGATGTAAAAATTTTATCTGATAACATTTACATGTGAACAAATTAAAATAGTTTAGATGAGTTATATAATTTTTCTTAGAATATCAGTGTGATTTGGTAATATAGGTCAAAATGGGTCAGTCGAGTGTGGGTTAGTTATAGGATGGGTCGGTATGTGTCATTGACTATTGGTCAAAACGGGCTAAACGGGTCAACATGGGTCGGATCATATTCGACCCAACCCGATCCACCTATTTGACACCTCTACTGGTAACAGCGAGGGTTCGCAATAGGTATTGAGGGTGGAGGATCACATGCATGTCGGATTTTATCAATAGGTGACACGACAGTAATCCTTTTTTTATGGTAGCTATGGGGTGGTGATGTTGGTGGCATCGATGGAGAATGCCAATAGCGGATGATGTGATGGGAAGCGGTCAATTAATTTTTGAAGTTGTCTCCTAGTTGTTGCTTTTGTCTTTTAAAATGGGCGATGTAATTAACTAGTTTAATTTTCTTTTTTATTTGATGTAAAAATTTTATATGATAACATATACATGTGAACAAATTAAAATATTTTAAATGAGTTATATAATTTTTCTTAGAATATCAGTGTGATTTGGTAATATTGATTAAAATGAGTCAAGTCGAGTATGGGTTAGTTATGGGTTTGGTCGGGTATGTGTCATTGTATATTGGTGAAAACGGGCTACACGGGTCAATATGGTTGTCGCGACCCTCTAAAAATATTTTTATTAATTTTAGGGGTTAACGGATTATTAGGTTAATTAGATTTGACTTACCCAACGCGGACCCTCCCAAACCCTACCGAATCGCAACTTTGGTTTTTGTTTAAATGATTTTGAAATTTGGAGTCGCCACTAATCGTTCTTGGTAGGTCGATTAGAAACCTAAATAAATTAGCGGGAGAACTAATTTATTCCTGCGAATCAGAGATTATGAGCTCGGAGACTTGGTTACACTAGTTAATTAAAACTAATGCCCTTTCGGTACCTTAATTTCATGGATATCCTAATTCGGCAACTCATGCTTGGTTTATTCCTAAGGCTCTAGTAGGGTATTCTCTTTTGTATTTTCACTTTTTAAATAGGATGCATGGATGATATATATTTTTATTTGTTATATTTTTTTAAGTGTTAAAGATTCCCTGAAGCCGAAAGAGGGAGTGTGTTAACGACTTCTGTGCAATATTACAACCTACTTATCTTTTAGGTCTGATGATTCAAAAATTAAATTATAGGAAGTACATGACAATGAATAAACACCTCCAATGGGAGGCCTAGCATTGGCTTGGCTCTTCCCTTTGGGATTTAAGGTACAGGTATTTAAGTTGCAAGTATTTAAACTACTGTAAGTAAAAACCTCCAATGGGAGGCTAAGAATTGGCTTGGCTCTTCCCTTTGGGATTTAAGGTATAGGTATTTAAGTTGCAGTTATTTAACTACTGTAAGTAAAAACCTCCAATGGGAGGCTAAGCATTGGCTTGGCTCTTCCCTTTGGGATTTAAGGTACAGGTATTTAAGTTGCAGGTATTTAACTACTGTAATACATTAAATATGCCCCCGTGTTTAATCAGTATAAGTCCACCGTCATATCACAATACACTGCCCATGCAAGTTTACGGATTGACACAACTCTATCTGTCAAAGATGGACAGTGTTCGTTTGCCCCCCTGAATTAACGGTTGAAGCCTTGGTGTTTTTCATCTTTTGGTATTTCTGAAGATGATTCTCGATATATTATTGAACTTAATTTTTACACCCGTCTGGGGTATCTAGGATCTCCCTGCAAAAGAAAAGGATATAATTAGTATGCGACACAAGGAATGTCGGTCCATGACTCCTATATTAGTCCAATTTTATTTTTTCTATTTTATAGAGAAATCAGAAAAAAAAAATTTCTTTAGGAAGAAATGGGTTAATTTCTGATACAGAATTTTTTTTTTGCAGATTTATTACTCTTTTTTTTATTATTTTTTTAAAGGAATGTGATAAAATCTCTTGATGTTTACTAAAATTTTTGAAGGAATTTCCTTTTTATCAAAATAAATTTTCAGAGGTAAATTTATCAGGAAAATTTTATTTTTATTGAAGCAGGAAAGACATAACAGAAATCCTTTATTGGTTAACAAAATTCCCCCGAGACATTAGTCTAATTTTATTTAGAGAAAATTTTCTTAGAAAAACATGAGCGAATTTCTCGAAAAGAATTTTTGTTGCAAGTTTTTATAATTTGAAAGAATGTGATAAAATCACTTGATGTTTACCAAAGTTTTTTTGAAGGAATTTTTCTTTTTATCGAAATAAATTTTCAGAGGAAAATTTGTCAGGAAAATTTCATTTTTATTGAAGCAAGAAAAACATGACAAAAATCTCTTATTGGTCAATACAATTCCCCCGAGACATTAGTCTAATTTTATTTAGAGAAACTTTTCTTAGAAAAACATGAGCGAATTTCTCGAGAAGAATTTTCTTGCAAGTTTTTATAATTTGAAAAATGTGATAAAATCACTTGATGTCTACTAGAGTTTTTTTAAGGAATTTTTCTTTTTATTGAAATAAATTTTCAGAGGAAAATTTTTTCAGGAAAATTTCATTTTTATTGAAGCAATAAAAACATGACAAAAATCCCTTATTGGTTAATAAAATTCCCATGAAGGGATTTTTTCACATCATTTTTTCAAAAAAATTTTTAAAAAGAAATGAGGGACAAATTTAATTTTTATTTTCTTTTAAAAGAATGGTCGTAATATCAAGCTCAAAAACTAACTAACACCTAGCATGGACCGACCGAAAATAAATACAAGATAAAATTAGAGAACTTACTTTTACCTTGGAGAAATGCAAATCACATAGTCATGCGCATGACTCAAGTGAGGAGTGGACTCTAGAAAATAAAAGAAGGAGAGACAGGGTGTGGACCTAAAAGGCCCCCACTATCCGAATTGACAACCTTACCCTCCGCGCAATCAAATCACAATGGGAAGAATTGTCAATTCAGATAATGAGCGGGATAAAATATGGTCAATCCAAGCGCAATCGACGCAAGAGCGTTGCATATTCGATCCCTATCTATGGTTACCTAGGAAAAATTTCGCGACTTGGGTTTAGACGCTTGTGTGTGCAGGTGTTGTGATCCTCAGAATATGCAAGACATGCACAACAATTGATATCAAAACAGCGCTTCTAAAAATGTGTGAAATTAAACATAATCCCAACACCGAGCCTGCAAAACAAATGGGTTAGCCAAACACTCCGCCCCTTATAACTCCCATCCTGCAAAAACATATAACACCTATAGAATGAGTCCCAATCAAGATCGCCAGAAGCGAGATATCCATGAAATTTTCATTGGCCTAAGTCCACTAAGACTTTTAAAATTTTGAAAAAATTTAAGTATTCCAATTGGTATCATTTTTCGAAAATTTAAAAATCTCTATTCCCCAGTGGAGTCGCCAGTCTGTCGCGACCCTCTAAAAATATTTTTATTAATTTTAGGGGTTAACGGATTATTAGGTTAATTAGATTTGACTAACCCAACGCGGACCCTCCCAAGCCCTACCGAATCGCAACTTTGGTTTTTGTTTAAATGATTTTGAAATTTGGAGTCGCCACTAATCGTTCTTGGTAGGTCGATTAGAAACCTAAATAAATTAGCGGGAGAACTAATTTATTCCTGCGAACCAGAGATTATGAGCTTGGAGACTTGGTTACACTAGTTAATTAAAACTAATGCCCTTTCGGTACCTTAATTTCATGGATATCCTAATTCGGCAACTCAGGCTTGGTTTATTCCTAAGGCTCTAGTAGGGTATTCTCTTTTGTATTTTCACTTTTTAAATAGGATGCATGGATGATATATATTTTTATTTGTTATATTTTTTTAAGTGTTAAAGATTCCCTGAAGCCGAAAGAGGGAGTGTGTTAACGACTTCTGTGCAATATTACAACCTACTTATCTTTTAGGTCTGATGATTCAAAAATTAAATTATAGGAAGTACATGACAATGAATAAACACCTCCAATGGGAGGCCTAGCATTGGCTTGGCTCTTCCCTTTGGGATTTAAGGTACAGGTATTTAAGTTGCAAGTATTTAAACTACTGTAAGTAAAAACCTCCAATGGGAGGCTAAGCATTGGCTTGGCTCTTCCCTTTGGGATTTAAGGTATAGGTATTTAAGTTGCAGTTATTTAACTACTGTAAGTAAAAACCTCCAATGGGAGGCTAAGCATTGGCTTGGCTCTTCCCTTTGGGATTTAAGGTACAGGTATTTAAGTTGCAGGTATTTAACTACTGTAAGTAAAAACCTCCAATGGGAGGCTAAGCATTGGCTTGGCTCTTCCCTTTGGGATTTAAGGTACAGGTATTTAAGTTGCAGGTATTTAACTACTGTAAGTAAAAACCTCCAATGGGAGGCTAAGCATTGGCTTGGCTCTTCCCTTTGGGATTTAAGGTACAAGTATTTAAGTTGCAGGTATTTAACTACTGTAAGTAAAAACCTCCAATGGGAGGCTAAGCATTGGCTTGGCTCTTCCCTTTGGGATTTATGGTGCAGGTATTTAAATTGCGGATGGACTTTGTCCTCTCCATTCTGGGGTATGAATTCTTTAAAATGAAATACAACGAATTGATTCAACAATTTGAAATTTGTTCGCGCTTGAGGACTCCTCCAAGCCGATTTTGTGCTTCCACAGGGTTGACCATTGATATAGAGCTGCGGCTTCCTGACATAAAATAAAGTGAAGTGTCAGTATACAAAATATGTGCTAATCTGCACCTAAAACCAGAAGAGTGGAAAGAGTACTTATCTCCCATTTTTTTGGGAGGGATTTCTATAATTGATTTTCGCTCTCTATGTTCCCAATATAGAGAGTTTCTTTTGAATTAAGAGGGACTTTTAGTCACAGATCAGTTGAGAAATCGGTGGACAGCTTAGGAGCTTGTCTGGGCCGATTTTTGCATCTCTACGAGATTTTTGCTGTTGACGTAGAGATATCCTTCTCCTGACATAAAATATGGGGAAAAAAAGAGATGGAGAAAGTGTATACAATTTGTGCTAATTTGCGAGTAAAATCATAAATAAATGAATAAATAAAAACACTTAGCTCGAATTTGCTTGCTCGTTGACGAGGATGAACTCTTGATTTATATTGATCGATGAAGGAATTTGTGATGATAACCCCTAGCTTTAAACTCCCATCATCTTCAAAATTCTCTCTCTTTTGGTATTTTCTTTTTCTCGAATTTTTCTTCAATCTCCCAAAACTCTCTCAAACATCCAAAATTTCCTCTCCAAAAAATTCTCCCAAACACTTCAAATTTTCTCCCCCAAGAATCCTTTCTCAAGCTCACTTCTTCCTCCTTTTATAACCTACTCATCTATCTCCCATTCTAATTTTTCCACTAACTCTATCTCCCATTCTAATTTTTCCACTAACTCTATCTCCCATTCTAATTTCTCCACTAACTCTTCTTCATTTTCATCTTCCATTCTCCATCTCTATCTTACATTCTAATCTCTCCACTAACTCTTCTTCATCTTCATCTTCCCTTCTCCATATTTATCTCCCATTCTAATTTCTCCACTAACTCTTCTTAATCTCCATCTTCCCTTCTCTATTCTTATCTTCCATTCTAATTTCTCTACTAACTCTTCTTCATCTCCATCTTCCCTTCTCTATTCTTATCTTATTTTCTCCATCCATTCTTCTCCAACTTCTCTTCTTCATCTACTCTTCTTCATCTTCCCTTCTCTATTCTAATTTATTCACTAACTCTTTTTTTTATTATTTGTAAAATAATCCTTCAAGAGTTAGGTATTTGCACTCTAGTCCTTGAATTTTAAGTATTTACAATTTAGTCCCTGAAAAAAATATATTTCTTTAAGTCCAAATCTCCTCACAATTTTTGACACACCAAAATTTACCACATGTCAAATTTAAGCTCATTTCTTGTCGCTGAAAATAATGCATAATTTAATTAAAGCCCTTTTGCAAAATTAAGTCATTCTGGGTATAATTGGGCCAAGATGAAAATTTAAAATATTAGAAGGCAATGTCACAACTCATAAAAAGTGAAAGTTAAAAATAAGTTGACTCAAATTAAATTTTTTTTAGGCCCGATTCGAGATTATACTCGTGAAGGAACACGTGACTCGAATTGGATTTTTCTGAATTTCCGATGGCCAATATGAAAATAGATTTAAAATAAAAATATTAACTATCTTTGTGTATTTTTTGGCCTCAAATGTTATTTTTCCAAAATTTTCAAATATTTTTGTATTTTTTTTTAAAAAAATTAAAATATATATAATATGAAAAATTATGTTTTGGTCAAAATTCGTTCCCTAGGCTTGGTTAAGGTTCCCAAAGTTGATTTTTCAATTTTATGAATTTTTATGGATTTTCTATTAATTTTCGAAAATAAATAAATAAAAAATACGTAAAAATACTGAAAATATGAAAAATCGTTTTTTGGTCAAAATTGGTTCCCTAGGCTTGGCTAAGGTCTCCAAAGTTGATTTTTCAATTTTAGGAATTTTTATGGATTTTTTATTACTTTAGCAATAGAAAAAATGATTAAAAATCAGGTGTCAACAATGGTTCGGATCATATTCGACCCAATCCGACCCATCCATTTGACAGCTCTACTAGTAATAGCGAGGGTTCGCAATAGGTGTTGAGGATGGAGGATGACATGCATGTAAGATTTTATCAATAGGTGACACTACATTAATCCTCTTTTTATGGTAGCCATGAGGTGGTGATGTTGGTGGCATCGATAGAGAATGCCAATAGCGGATGATGTGATGGGAAGTAGTCAATTAATTTTTGAGGTTGTCTCCTGGTTGTTGCTTTTGTCTTTTAAAATTGGCGATGTAATTAACTAGTTTAATTTTTTTTTATTTCATGTAAAAGTTTTATCTGATAACATATACATGTGAACAAATTATAATAGTTTAGATGAGTTATATATTTTCTCTTAGAATATCAGTGTGATTTGGTAATATAGGTCAAAATGGGTTAAGTCGAGTATGGGTTAGTTATGGGATGGGTTGGGTATGTGTCATTGAATATGGGTCAAAACGGGCTACATGGGTCAATATGGGTCGGATCATATTCGACCCAACCCGACCCACCCATTTGACAGCTCTTCTGGTAACAGCGAGGGTTCGCAATAGGTGTTGAGGATGGAGGATCACACGCATGTAGGATTTTATCAATAGGTGACACTACAGTAATCCTCTTTTTATGGTAGCCATGAGGTGGTGATGTTGGTGGCATGGATGGAGAATACCAATAGCGGATGATGTGATGGGAAGCGGTCAATTAATTTTTGAGATTGTCTCCTAGTTGTTGCTTTTGTCTTTTAAAATGGGCGATGTAATTAACTAGTTTAATTTTCTTTTTTATTTGATGTAAAAATTTTATCTGATAGCATATACATGTGAACAAATTAAAATAGTTTTGATGAGTTATATAATTTTTCTTAGAATATCAGTGTGATTTGGTAATATAGGTCAAAATGGGTCAAGTCGAGTATGGGTCAGTTATCGGTTGGGTCGGTATGTGTCATTGAATATGGGTCAAAACGGGCTACACGGGTCAATATGGGTCGGATCATATTCGACCCAACCCGACCCACCCATTTGACAGCCCTACTGGTAACAGCGAGGGTTCGCAATAGGTGTTGAGGATGGAGGATCACAAGCATGTAGTATTTTATCATTCGGTGACACTAGAGTAATCCTCTTTTTATGGTAGCCATGAGGTGGTGATGTTGGTGGCATCGATGGAGAATGCCAATAGCGGATGATGTGATGGGAAGCGGTCAATTAATTTTTGAGGTTGTCTCCTAGTTGTTGCTTTTGTCTTTTAAAATGGGCAATGTAATTAACTAGTTTAATTTTCTTTTTTATTTGATGTAAAAATTTTATCTGATAACATATACATGTGAACAAATTAAAATAGCTTAGATGAGTTATATAATTTTTCTTAGAATATCAGTGTGATGTGGTAATATAGGTCAAAATGGGTCAAGTCGAGTATGGGTTAGTTATGGGATGGGTCGGGTATGTGTCATTGAATATGGGTCAAAACGGGCTACACTGATCAATATGGGTCGGATCATATTCGACCCAACCCGACCCACCCATTTGACAGCTGTACTGGTAACAGCGGGGGTTCGCAATAGGTGTTGAGGATGGAGGATCACATGCATGTAGGATTTTATCAAGAGGTGACACTACAGTAATTCTCTTTTTATGGTAGCCATGAGGTGGTGATGTTGGTGGCATCGATGTAGAATGCGAATAGCGGATGATGTGATGGGAAGCGGTCAATTAATTTTTGAGGTTGTCTCCTAGTTATTGGTTTTGTCTTTTAAAATGGGCGATGTAATTAACTAGTTTAATTTTCTTTTTTATTTGATGTAAAAATTTTATCTGATAACATATACATGTGAACAAATTAAAATAGTTTAGATGAGTTATATAATTTTTCTTGGAATATATGTGTGATTTGGTAATATTGGTCAAAATGGGTCAAGTCGAGTATGGGTTAGTTATGGGTTGGGTCGGGTATGTGTCATTGAATATTGGTCAAAATGGGATGGACGGGTCAATATGGGTCGAATGATTCGACCCAACCCGACCGACCCATTTGACAGCTATACTGGTAACAGCGAGGGTTCGCAATAGGTGTTGAGGATGGAGGATCATATGCGTGTAGGATTTTATCAATAGGTGACACTACAGTAATCCTCTTTTTATGGTAGCCATGAGGTGGTGATGTTGGTGGCATCGATAGAGAATGCCAATAGCGAATGATGTGATGGGAAGCAATCAATTAATTTTTGAGGTTGTCTCCTAGTTGTTGCTTTTGTCTTTTAAAATGGACGATGTAATTAACTAGTTTATAAGTATATAAAAGTAAATATTTTTTCAATTTATTGAATGATCTTACTGATTGCTTGAAATAGGTCAGTGGACTTATTAAGGCCATACCTTTTATGTGGCATGTCTACATTTTGTGAACGCACTTGTATGATGGCATGTTTTCATATAATCTTCCTTATGCACCGTATTATATAAGTATATTATCAAATTAAAGTAGAGTGCATCCTTAGTATGGTAGCAAGGCTTTGTCACTATAGCCTTTATTGGAACTCGAGTTGTGACGTCCCAGGGCACCACCTTCCTACTAGTCGTGCTCTATTTTAATATGTTATTATATGTAAATAGTACGGTGTATGTGAAAGAGTGTACTAAACACACGAGGCTTATCTTACAAGTACAAATAAGGAAAGGAGAAGCACGCGCCTACAGGGTGTAGCCTCATGGGGTTGACTACCAAGCACCTGATATAAAAAAAATATTCGCACATAAACAAAATCATATGTTTTCATATAGCAGTTAGTTATATCATTTGTTATCAAAAGACAACATCTAGGTAACTAAAGGCGTCTTTCATACTCACCACCACCCAATTCTAAGCATTTCGTGCACGATCCACTATCATCCGTCGCCCATCGTAATGATCCGAACACAGATTCAACAAACCCAACGCTAAAGAACATCTATTCAACTTAGAGACATAACATGCATCCACAATTGATGGACCAAAAGTCAAACAATTAGAAATCCACTTGCCTTGTAATCAACATGAAGATGATCCCAAATCGCTGCTGCGAACCTCCTTCCACACGAACAAGAGCGAGGGACCAACAAGAGAGAGGGACCACGAGTGGCAACAGGCTAAAGAGCCATCAGCTTGAGGGTGAGAGAGAAGAGAGCAACAAGACAGAGGAGGAAGAGAGGTAAGGGAGGTTTCTTGTGGATTTCATCCAAATAGGTTCCTTCTCTCTCCTCACTCTCATTTGTATAATGGAGGGGCTTAAGTGCATGGCCACCATGTGACATTCATACGTGGCTTAGCGTGGACACTTGTCCACCATGCAAAATTCTACTTGTCTTGATCCACTATGTATGAATTTTACTAGTTGTACCAATTTTCCACATAATTAATCCATTCAATCCACCACATTGAACAATTTAAACCCTTCAACAACACTTTCATCACTAATCCAAGCCTAATAAATACTATCCTGCTTATAAATTTCATCTGACAAAAAATTGGATCGTCACAAAAATGACTATCGCGATCCTAAAAATTCAATCAATGTGATTCCAGGTTAACAGATTATCGGGTTAATTGATTAATCTAATTCGGACCCTCCCAAATCCTATCGAATCGCAACTTAGGTTCTTTTCATGCAAAGTTTATTCAATTTAGAGTCGCCACTAATCGTTCTTGGTAGGTCGATTAGAAACCTAAGTAAATTAGTGAAAGAACTAAATTACTTCTACGAACCAGAGATTTAGGTCTGGAGACTTGATTATGCTAGATTACTCTAACCCTCCTTCGATACCGTTTTATTTCATGAAAAATCATTTGAAAAGACTTAAGGCACTAACAAAGGTTATCATGTGGGTGCACAAATAATTAATTGAATATCCAAAAATCAAGTAAGCTCAGAGAGCATGCGCCACACAAAATATTTTTTTTTATTGGTTTTCGTTCTTTCTTTTATGAATGCATGAAAAGTTATATCATGTGCAGTGCATAAAATTATTCTAAAATGCAATGCCATAAATTAAATGCAAATCTAAAATAAATTCAAATGACATGACATAAAATGATGTGGCAAAAAATGACATGACACAAAAAGATATAGCAAATATGACATACGAATTCTGTGTAGTGTTACAACCTCTAGTAGGTGGCTTGGCCTACCAATTCTAGGGTTTGATAGTTCGAAAATCAAAATACAAAAGATGAAATACATAAAATCTTTACACCACCAAGTAGGGGCAGAACTTACCGCAATTTGGGGTTCGGATCTTTTAAGCGATAAATGCAGAAAATTGAAATAAATAAAGATAAGCATTAAAATTTCCTAAAGTCGAAAAGATGGAGTGAGTTAACGACTTTTATACAGTGTTATGACCTCCAGCAAGTGGCTCGACCTACCAATTCTAAGATTTCATAATGTGAAAATCAAAATACATGAGATGGAATACATGAGATCTTTACAGCACCAAGTAGGGGCAGAGCCTACCGTAATATAGGGTTCAGATCTTTTAAGCAATCAATACAGAAAATTGCAATAAATAAAGATAAGCATTAAAATTTCTTAAAGCCAGAAAGAGGGAGTGAGTTAACAACTTCTGTGCAGTGTTATGACTTTCAGCAGGTGGCTCGACCTACCAATTCTAGGATTTGATAATGCAGAGATCAAAATACGGAGATGAAATATATGAGATATTTACACCTTAAGTCAGAGGCAGAACCTACTGTAATCTAAGATTCAGATCTTTTAAGTGAAAAATGGAAAATTGCAATAAGAATATGACGATGCATAATCGAAATTTAAATCAATCCATTTATGCAACAAAATTTTCAAAGATTCGACTCTTGTGCCGTCCTCGAGTGACAAAGTCCGAATGGTCACTTTTGGTGTTGTTTTGTCTTTTTGCTTCCTTGATCATTTGCCGTTGATACGAAGCTTTGATTTAACTCTTATTTTTTTGGAGTTGCTCTTTGGAGGAAAGGATTCACCGGTGGTGGTCTTGCAAGAACATTGGCGTGAAAACTGGTAGAAGATGCATCGACGTGGGCTGCGGAAGGAAGGAAAGTCATTTGACTTTTCTCTTTGTTGGCATGTCTTTACAAGTGAAAACCACCAATGAAACCTAGAAAAAGAAATAGTCAAAAGAAGACTAAGAGTAGGAGGAACGTGATGATAATGAAGAATCAACTACCTTTTTTGTCACTTTCTTCTCTGATCAAGGTTGCACTTCCTTATCCTCCACTGTATGCACACTTTCAATTGGAAATAGAAGGAGTTCATACTCCCCCAACGGAGTTGAATATGTCAAAAGGCACACTGAAAAAGACAAATCAACCCTTTGCTGTCCATTAAGACCAACATCCCCATCTGTGTGCTACAAAGGTACTCTCGAGCAAAGGAAGGCCCTAAGGATATGATGATCAAAGTGTCGATGCCTCTTTGAACATCACAAGACCCACTGACTGGCCTTCTCAAATCTCTTTGATCTTCGTCCAAGCGGTCATAACCCAGAGTTCTCCATGTGAGCATAGTCGGTCTTCAGAAAAGAAATCGACAATGAGATTGAGCACGAGTACTAGTGACGCTCGGGATCGACTGAAGCCGCTAGATGTGTCGAGTTCGTCGAACTGAGTCACCAAGATTTGCTGCAGCTTTTCCTCAGTCAATAATGCAGCGGAGTTGAGCTTCAATGAACCAACAAAAATGAGATAGCAGAAGGTCAACGCCGCTTGAGAATAAAGCAGCAACGTTAGAGTTAAAAGTGTAAGGATGTTGTTTGTTAGTAGAAGAACTCTCCTCTCCCATTCTCAAATTCCTCTTCTCCAATAGCTCCAGATGATTGTTCGTGCTCTGGAGCTCGGATTTGACCATCGTGCATAGGTTAAATAAGAGATCGTTGAGCGACTCCACGAGCTCGTCTCGCTTCATCACCATCTTCTTCTTAATTCACTCCCCTACAAATAGTAGCTCATTGAAGCCGCAGTTGCGAAGACCTCTTCCTCGTCCTTGTCCACTCCTGCTTTTGCATAGTCTTCCTTCAAGTCTGGACTTGCACATAAACTAATTTTTACTTCTCCAACCAACATGGGTGTCCTACAGAGATAAAGGAAAAGGAACTTTTCTCCCTTAGGTAGTCTGCGCCCCCTTCTGTTAATTCACTACTTTTTTTGCTTCGTGGGAGATCTCAATTCTGAAGCTAACCCTCCAATGGTCGTCTATCCTCAGGACCTGCATAAAGGATAGAATTTTTTTTTCTCTCCTCACTTGTGTCATTGAATCTCAATTGTGCCGTCAATTGTCTTCTCTCTAGTAAAGTTTGCAGTGTCGTCTAGTAGAACCAATGCATCACATCCCTATCAAAAAAGAAGAAGAGAACAGCAACAGTTCATCTTAATGAGAAAGGATCATGTAAATATGGAACTTGTGAGGTAAGACTTAATAAATATTTATTTATTTATTTTCTGACGATCCCTAAATGGATTGGGATTGAACTAAAAGCTTGCACATAAAATAACATGCAACACATACATACACAAAAGGATGAAATGGACGCAAAGTGAAAAACACAGAGCTGAGTGAGAGAGTGAGTGAGACTTAGCATTGACGAAGCAATCGGGGAAGTGTAAACAGAGCAAGGACGCTCCCATACAAGGCTCATTGGCGCCACCACTAATTTTATAGCGGCTCTAATTATCTCGAGCACTTGCGGGCATGTTTTTAGGTAGTAATTATCTGTGGACAATCGCGTCGAGGTGGATCTCGACGCGGTTAAGAAAATGAAGCAGATTTTCTCTAAGCTATATTCGAAGCCATCACTCTCTCCATGGCCTAGTGAGAATTCCATTGGCTTATGTGAAAACGTGAACTTCATGAGAAGGAAGTCTCTGTCCATGGGCTCCTCCAATTATTCTTCACTCCTCAACCACTCTAATCCTTGCTGTGTTTCACCGAGATCGTTTTTTTTTAAAGAAGAGATCATTTGTTCTTCCTTTTCTTTTTTGTGTGGCCTTGGCTATTGCCCAATTTTTTAGCAAAAGACCAAACCCCCAAAGAATGCCTCCCTCGCATCCCTCCTGCTCCCACTTTTTGTTTTGTGATAGCTCTATTGAGAAAACCTTCTTTTCTTTTTCCTTTTCTTTCTATTTGAGAACCCCTCCTGTATCTTCATGATGGCCTCTCTCCTTTTAGAAATCCATCATTGCGCCCTCCACTCACCCTCTCTTTTTTTTCTTTTTCTCTAGCCGTACCTCCCTTTCTCACCTTGCCTTCTCACATTTTTCATTAGCGCTCCATTGAACCGAAAGGAATTTCCATCGAGAAAGTGGACTCCCCTTTCTTTCGGTCCTCCATTTCTTATACAACCACGGACTTTATCTTCTCTTCTTCTCTGGACTAGTGGCCGAGAATGTTGTGCGACTGAGCTTTCTCTATATATGCAAATTTATCACAAGGTGGTATCCAATGCACAAGGTCTAATGCACCTTTCCTTACCTCTGGTAGCAGCTCTTTCTTTGACACATCATTACTGATGTGCTTGGATGCAAAGAGTTCTGCTTCTATATCATATTCGTGGTAGCTTTTTATTTTCTACAAACAAATTGCTTCCCCGATGTGGACTAGTTTCATTATCTCTAGATCATTCCACAGTCCCTTGTCAAACCTAAGGCATCCACCTTCACATGAGCAAGTTCCTCCAAGAAAATCTGGCAATTGGCTCACATCTATAACTTCCAACAACTTATTCTAGTATTTGGTGTCCTCGAGTCAAGGAAGCTCTTTGCCGCGTTCAAAAGCAGTTTAAATCCTTGACCAGCATTAACAATGAATAGCTGATGTAATGTCTCAGGGTAGTTGTCACCATCAATTTTTGCATGCACCTAACAAGGTCATGTGTGATCTTTTCAAAGCTCATAAAATTCAATCCTTGGACGTCTAGTATGGTGGTTGTAGAGTCGATGTGCCTTTTCATAGCAATAGAGCATGCACGGAACTTTTCATCAAAAGCTTTCTCAAAGCCTTGAACATGGAACCGCAGAAATCTATCCACAGTTGTGATAGACATCAGCTTGCTAGGTTCAACTTTTCCAAGGCGTTCGATGTATATAGATTCCTCCTTTGTCAACGCCATGGTAACCATGAGGATAATATGACTTGACTTCCTCATACCCATCGTATACAAAATCCTGTATAATAGTGTCTACTCCATACTCTTTCCTCCAGTTGAGCATTTGTTCCCACATATGGACTTTTTTGTTTGGGTCAAATTTCCTTGCCTTTAAGAATCTCAACATTGTGTGGTAATCATCATGGAGAGGTGGGAGCAGACCTCTTGTTATCAATATCTGACGGAAAGCCTCGACAGCCCTTTCCTCTTTCGCATCCCGCACGTCATCAATAGAGATCAACACATATCGGCAATTGGCGACGCGCTTACCACGCTTTTTAAGAGAGTGCGAGATTTTCGTGGATGCAATATTCCTGGCCTTCTTTTTGAGAGACCTGGAACACACTCTCCTCCTCTGATGCAGCCCGCATCGAAGACGAGCTTGCTTAGCAGAGGAGATCAGCCCGCATTAGAGCTCGACAAGTTGAAGAACGTAAATTAGTAACCAAGAGTCTCATCCGCAAATCCACCTCGTAATTAAAGCTTGGTCATTCTCGTTGCATTGGAAACTTGCGAGTCCACCTTGGAACAATCGTGAAGACATTGAGAAACATCTCGCCCTTAATAGCCATTTAGTTTCTAAGAGCTCTAATGTTTTATGGTTTTATAATTTTCTACATAGTCTAGCTTTGTCTTTAATATTTTCGTTTGTTTCTCTTTGGCTACAAAATGCTATCTAATTTCTGTAAACAACAGACTAATCTTGATGAATGAAAATTTGCTTTATGCAATTATCCCAAACCTTGAAGAGTTCGTTCCCTTGAAAACCTAGAAGAGTTTTCACTCTATCCTTGAAAAGTCGAGGGTTTTCAAACTTCTGCATCCTCGAAGAGTTGCAGTCATGGATCTTGAAGAATCGATGCCCAATTAACTTCCTTGGAGGCCTAGAAGAGCAACTATTGAAGTTCCTACCCATTTTCTGATCTGTATCAAGAAAGTAACGTCCATTCTCCTAAAGTCGCACAAAATTGAAATTTCCTTGCGCTTTGTGGTGGAGTTCCTGTGCTCCTAAGTTGCTCTCCCGATCCTTTTTGTCCGAGTAGCCTATCTAAAGGCTGCATCATTTGGTATCAGAGCTTTGGAGGAGAGAACAATGCCCCCAAGACAAGTCAGATGTCGTGACGGACGCTTCCACTAGATGAAGTGCACGCGCTCGCTGACAATTTACAGCAGCACATACAACAACAAATTGACGAATTGACACAAGAAGTTCAGCGTCTGAGGGCGGAAGCAAACAATCCTCCACCCCGTTCCAGGACCGAAGATTCTTATGGTGACTCTTCATCTTCAGAGAGTGTTCAATCTTTTCGTGGTCGGAGGAATGCTCGACATCGCGTACAAAATGTTCGTGAACCGGAGTGGGAAAAAGAAGTAAGAAAAGATGTCCCGGAATTTCCAGGTACTAATTCTCCTGATGAAATTATTAACTAGCTAACACTTGTGAATGAAGTTTTTGAGCATCGAAATGTTCTGGAGGATCACCGAGTTGAGATCATTGCTATGGGATTCCGAGGTAAAGCCATCGCTTGGTGGAGGCGAGAGAAGCAAACTTTCCAATCCGTTGGCAAGGCGCCAATCACTTCTTGGAGAAAAATGGAGGACAAGATCCGAAAATATTTTCTACCTAAAGGATATAAGAGGGAGCTCTACCAACGATACCAAAATTTGACACAAGTTACGCGAACGGTAGATGAGTACACCAATGAATTCAATGAATTGGTGATTCGCAACAACATCCAGGATCCAGAGGAGGTGCTTGTGAACAAGTACTTGAATGGTCTTCAGCTTTATATCCAAGACGCCTTGGAAGTCCTTGACATTTGGGACGTAGGAGATGCATACCAACAGGCATGCAAAGTGGAGTGTTCTCGCTCTAAGAGACAGCAATCCTCTACGATGACGAGCCAAACCGCCAGGAGAACCACGGGCACAACTAAAGTTGCTGAGGCTACGATGCAAGCCGCTAGTAAGTCTTCCACTCAGCCTAACAATTCAAAGCAACCATCTACGTCTAATATACGTTGCTATTCTTGTAGAGAGTTGGGTTATCGTGCTAGTAATTGTCGAGTTAACAATAATCGACCAGCCGGTAAAGCCCTCATGGTGGATAATAATTCTGATGAGCATGCGGAGAAGGCACTCGAAGAGGAGTTGAATGATGATGAAGAAGCTGCGGTTGATGAACAAATAGTACATGCTGATTTCGGCGAACTTCTCATGGTGAGAAAAATTTTCCTCACTCTTCAAGATGATATCGGAGATAGGTGGCTACGCACCAATATTTTTCATTCCGCTTGCACAATTATGGGGAAAGTATATCAATTGATTATTAACTCTGGTTGCTGTGAGAATATAATTTCTAAAGTAGCGGCAAACAAGTTGAAGTTGGAATTGAAGGCGCATCCCATACCTTACAAAATGTTGTGGTTGACGAAAGGCACCGAGGTAACCGTTTCCAAACGATGCCTTGTTAATCTATCTATTGGTTTTGTTTATTATGACAAAATATGGTGCGATGTTCTACCGATGGATGCTAGTCATGTTATTCTTGGGTGACCATGGCAATTTGATAGGAGAACTACTCATGATGGTTATCGTAACACGTACTCTTTTGAGTTTGGTGGGAAGAGGATTACATTAGCACCTAGTAAGGAGCCTCTAAAAACTCCTGCAGTTGAACATTCTTTATCTCCTACGTTGCTTACGATGAAGGATGTGAATGATGCTTTGAAAGGGGTTCGCATTGTATATGTTTTACTTCACAAAACAGGTGTAGAGAACGAAGACGTTTCTTCCATACCCCCATCAAGTTCAGCCGCTCTTGCAAGAGTTCCAGGATGTTTTCCCGACAAACTTACCAGCGGGTTTCTCTCCTACGAGAGATATTCAACATCGAATCGATTTGATGCCCGGTGCCTCCTTACCGAATTTAGTTTATTACTGAATGAGTCCTACTAAGCATGAGGAATTGCATCGACAGATTGTAGAACTCTTGAATAAGGGTTTTATACGTGAGAGCCTCAGTCCATGTGCCATTCCAACCCTCTTAGTGCCTAAGAAAAATGGTATATGGAGGATGTGCGTCGACAGTAGGGCAATCAACAAGATCACCATCAAGTACCGATTTCCTATTCCTTGGCTTGATGATCTCTTAGATCAACTTTCTGGTGCAATTATCTTCTCAAAGCTGGATTTGAAAAGTGGATATCATCAAATCAAAATCAAGCCCGGAGATGAATGGAAGACAGCATTCAAGACGAAAGATGGGCTGTATGAGTGGCTAGTTATGCCATTCGGATTGTCGAATGCACCATCGACATTCATGAGGTTCACGACCCAAGTTTTGAAGCCCTTTTTGGGAAAATTTGTTGTGGTTTATTTTGATGATATTTTGATTTTTAGCAAGTCTACTGACAAGCACTTGCAACATCTTCAAGAAGTATTACGTGTGTTCAGGCAGGAGCGCTTGTATGCAGCCCCCGACAAGTGCTACTTCATGGTATCGCAAATCCTTTTCTTGGGATTTCATATCTCAAAGAAAGGCATCCCAGTAGATAATGCCAAGATCAAAGTCATTCGAGAATGGCGGACTCCAATAAATGTGCATGAAGTACGAAGCTTTCATGGTCTCGCTTCTTTCTATCGGCGATTTATTGCGCATTTCAGCACCATTGCAGCCTTACTCACTTCTTGCATGAAGAAAGGAGTTTTTGAATAGATGAGTGCGGCTTAGAAAAGTTTTGAACAACTTAAAGAAAAATTGTGCACAGCTCCGGTACTTGCATTACCTAACTTTGATCTTGTTTTTGAAGTACATTGCAATGCATCAGGTACTGGTATAGGAGGACTTCTAAGTTAAGGAGGTCGACCCATTGCCTTCTTTAGCGAAAAGCTGAATGGTGCAAAGCTTCGTTACAGCACCTATGATCTTGAGTTCTATGCATTGTTTCGCACACTTGAACATTGGAGGCAATATCTTATTGATCGAGAGTTTGTTTTGTACACTGATCATAAAGCTCTCAAGTATATTTCAGGGCAGCAAAAGCTTAACTCTAGGCGTGCAAAATGGGCTGAATATGTCCAAGAGTTCACTTTCATCATTAAGCATAAAGCTGGAGTGCAGAATCAGGTTGCCGATGCTCTTAGTAGAAAGAAGAGTTTACTCCATACAATGCGATCTACTGTTCTTGGATTTGATTCTTTCAAGGAGTTATATCTTGAAGATCCTTATTTTTCCAAAATCATTCCCGAAGCACAACAGAAGAGGCTTGCTGATTTCACCGAATATGATGGTTTTCTTTTCAAAGGGAACCGTTTATGTGTGCCTGATTGTTCTCTTCGGCAAAGGGTGATTGATGAAGTTCACCGTGAAGAACATTTTGGGCGAGACAAGACCGTGCAACTTGTTTTAGCCAAATACTTTTGGCCTCATTTGAAACGCGATGTACATCGACATGTGATGAGATGTCGACGTTGCCAAATTGGGAAAGGACAAGCTACTAATGCTAGCCTTTATTTGCCCTTGCTAATCCCAAAAGCATTATGGGAAGATATCTCTATGGACTTTGTCCTTGGATTACTATGCACACTCAGAGGTATGGATTCGATCTTTGTTGTTGTTGATTGATTTTCCAAAACGGCACATTTTATTCCTTGCCGCAAAACTATGGATGCCTCGCGTATTGCCGAATTATTTTTCAAGGAAGTTTATAAGTTGCATGGCATTTCGAAGACTATTACCTCTGATCGGGACACTAAGTTTCTTAAAGTCTGTTTGGTAACATTTCTGTTCCAAAAAAGTGTTTCTGATTAAAAACACTTTTTTTTATTCTGTACTTTTAGAGAATCAGAATGCGTTTGATAACTCCATAAAAGTTTTGTTCCTGGAACAAAAACGTGTTTGGTAACTGCACAAAATTTCTGTTCCTAACTTATCATTTATATAAAATAATTACATAATCACATTTGATGACAAAGAAAAGGAAAAATAATTAAATCAAATAGTGATTATGGAGCAAATGAAATTGAAAAAATGCAGATTGGAGGAAGACTTTTAAAAAATCAAAAAAAGAACAAAAAGTGGGGGTCCAACCAATTTCCAACAAAAATTTCAGAAAGAAATAAACTAAAAAAAATTCATTACCTTGAAAATTTAGTGGTGGTTATTGACACCTGATTTTCAATCACTTTTTCTCTTTTAAAATTAATAAAAAAATTCATAAAATTGGGAATTCAATTTTGGGGACCTTGGCTAAGCCCAGGGAACCCATTTTGATCGAAAAATGGTTTTTTATATTTTTAGTATTTTTCAGTATTTTTATTTTCGAAAATTCATAAAAAAAATTAAGAAAAATGAGAAAATTACAAAATCAAGTTTGGAGCCTTGGCCAAGCTTAGGCAACCATTTTTTAATAAAAAATAATTTTTTGTATTTTTTTATTATTAGTTTATATATTTTAGAAATTAGGAGAATATTTAATAAATAATAGCATTTGAGGCCACCAAAATATATTTAAAAAAAGTCAATATTTTTATTTTAAATCCCTTTTCATAATGGCCATCACAAATTTAAAAAAAATCCAATTCGGGGTCGTGTGTTCCTTCACGAGCATAATCTCGAACCGGGCCTAAAAAATTCAATTTGAGTCAATTTATTTTTATTTTTTTACTTTTAGGAGTTGTGACATTGTTCTCTAATATTTTAAATTTTCATCTTGGCTCAATTATACCCAGAATGACTCAATTTTGCAAAAGAGTTTTAATTAAATTCTGCATTATTTTCAACGGCAAGAAATGAGCTTAAATTTGACATGTGGTGAATTTTGACTAAGTATAGGGAAGGTGTGTTAAAAATTGTGAGGAAATTTAGACTTAAAGAAATATTTTTTAGGGACTGAATTGTAAATACTTAAAATTCAAGGACTAGAGTGCAAATACCTAACTCTTGAAGAATTATTTTGCAAATAACAAAAAGAAGAGTTACTAGATAAATTAGAATAGAGAAGGGTAGATGGAGAAGAGGAGATGAAGAAGAGAAGATGGAGAAGAATGGATGGAGAAAATAAAATAAGAATAGAGAAGGGAAGATGGAGATGAAGAAGAGTTAGTTGAGAAATTAGAATGGGAGATAAATATGAAGAATGGAAGATGAAGATGAAGGAGAGTTAGTGGAGAGATTAGAATGTGAGATAGAGATGGAGAAGGGAAGATGAAAATGAAGAAGAGTTAGTAGAGAAATTAGAATGGGAGATAAATATGGAGAAGGGAAGATGAAAATGAAGAAGAGTTAGTGGAAAAATTAGAATGAGAGATAGAGTTAGTGGAAAAATTAAAATGGGAGATAGATGAGTAGGTTATAAAAGGGGAAGAAGTGAGCTTGAGAGGGGGATTATTTTTGGAGAGAAAATTTTGGATATTTGAGAGGATTTTGGGAGATTGAAGAAAAATTTGAGAAGAAGAAAATACCAAAAAGAGAGAGAGAATTTTGAAGATGATGGGAGTTTAAAGATAGGAATTATCATCACAAATTCCTTCATCAATCAACATAAATCAAGAGTTCATCCTCGTCAATGAGCAAGCAAATTCAAGCTAAGTGTTTTTATTTATTCATTTATTTGTGGTTTTAGTCGCAAATTAGCACAAATTGTATACACTTTCTCCATCTCTCTATTTTTCTCATATTTTTATGTCAGGGAAGAACAATTCCATATTAATGGCAAAGCCCATAAAGGTGTAAAATTGGCCCAGACGAGCTCCTAAGTGCCTACCAATTTCCCAGCTGATATGTGATTAAAAGTCTCTCTTAATTCAAAAGAGACTCTTTATGTTAAGAACAGAGAGAGCGAAAACCAATTCTAGAAATTCCTCCCAAAAAATGAGAGATAAGTACTCTTTCCACTCTTCTGGTTTTAAGTGCATATTAACACATATTTTGTATATTGACACTTCATTCTATTTTATGTCAGGCAACTGCAGCTCTATATCAACGGTCAATCCTATGGACGCACAAAAATGGCTTGGACGAGTCCTCAAGCGCGCACAGATTTTAAATTGATGAATCAATTTTTTGTAATTTATTTTTAAAGAACTCAAACCCTAGAATGGAGAGGCAAAGCACATCCACTGGAAGTCATTTAAATACATGCAATTTAAATATCTGCACCATAAATCCCAAAGGGAAGAGCCAAACCAATGCTAGGCCTCCCATTGAAGGTTTTTATACCTGTAATTTAAATACCTGCACCATAAATCCCAAAGGGAAGAGCCAAGCCAATGCTAGGCCTCCCATTGGAGGTTTTTACTCACAGTAATTTAAATACCTTCAATTTAAATACCTGCACCATAAATCCCAAAGGGAAGAGCCAAGTCAATGCTAGGCCTCCCATTGGAGGTTTTTATACCTGCAATTTAAATACCTGCACCATAAATCCCAAAGGGAAGAGCAAAGCCAATGTTAGGCCTCCTATTGAAGGTTTTTATACATGCAATTTAAATACATGCACCATAAATCCCAAAGGGAAGAGCCAAGCTAATGTTAAGCCTCCCATTGGAGGTTTTTACTTACAGTAATTTAAATACCTGCAATTTAAATACCTGCACCATAAATTCCAAAGGGAAGAGCCAAGCCAATGCTAGGCCTCCCATTGGAGGTTTTTATACATGCAATTTAAATACATGCACCATAAATCCCAAAGGGAAGAGCCAAGCCAATGCTAGGCCTCCCATTGGAGGTTTTTATACCTGCAATTTAAATACATACACCATAAATCCCAAAGGGAAGAGCCAAGCCAATGCTAGGCCTCCCATTGGAGGTGTTTACTTACAGTAATTTAAATACCTGTATCATAAATCCCAAAAGAGAGGGCCAAGCCAAGCCTGGGCCATCCATTGGAAGTGTTTATTCACTGTCATTTACTCCCTGTAATTTAATTTTTGAATTACCAGACCCAAAAAATGAGTATGTCATAACACTGCACAGAAGTCGTTAACACACTCCCTCTTTCGACTTCAGGGAATTTTTAACACTTAAAAAAATATAATAAATAAAAAATATATACCATCCATGTATCCTATTTAAAAAGTGAAAACACCAAAAGAGAATACCCTACTAGAGCCTTATGAATAAACCAAGCCTGAATTGCCAAATTAAGATATCCATGAAATTAAGGTACCGAAAGGGCATTAGTTTTAATTAACTAGTGTAACCAAGTCCCCGAACTCATAATCTCTGGTTCGTAGAAATAAATTAGTTTTTCCGCTAATTTATTTAGGTTCCTAATCGACCTACCAAGAACGATTAGTGGCGACTCCAAATTTCAAAAATCGTTTAAAATAAAAATCCAAAGTCGCGATTCGGTAGGGCTTGGGAGGGTCCGCGTTAGGTTAGTCGATCTAATTAACCTAATAATCCGTTTTCTCTTTTAAAAAAAAATCTAGACAGTCGCGACAGTGGTTAAAAAAATATTAGGGCTTAAACTGATCATCACCATTACAAATCAAACTATAATACCTGAACCCAAGTTTGCAGACTAAACTGGTTTTTTTAGACTTAAACAAGATAAAGGAATAATGGCTTTGGTAGCTTTCCAGAAAGCAACCTAACGGGTCAAAAAAGAATGAAATGGAAAAGAGTTCAAAAGCAACCCTCAGACAAACTTTTAAAGATCATAATCAAGGACTTTGTACTGATTTTCTGAAAGGGAAAAAAAATACTCAACAGCCATGGTTGGATTTTAATCCACAAGTACGATATGTTCATTGAAAATATGAAGTAGAATGAGTACAAAGAAAGCTGCAGGAAAAATAGAACATATATCTCTTGCTTAAGTTAATCCTGTAGCCCCCATATAGTGCTCACCAATCTGAGCGAGTGGAAGGCATCTAATAAACAATTGAAGTCAACATACACTTGACCCATATAATCAACAATCGGTATGTATTCCACCGAAGTTGCACGAAAACTGGTCAGACAAAGGGAATACCATCAATTTCCTTTTTCACCCAAATCAGATGGAACAAAGCAAAGAACAAACCCTTCAAGGAGGAAAATCCCATTTCGTGGGAAGAACATTTTTCTGGTGACATAACGAAGAAGAACATGATCATCAGATTGTTATTGCACTGTTATTGAGCATCACATTATACTCACCAATTGAAGTCAACATATACGCGCCACCACACATAGAGACTTCCATAATAATAATAATAAATTAAAATCAGACTTCCACAGCAATTTTACGAGCAATTTTGGTGTTCAGTTTTGCGAGCAGCAGACAAAAAAAAATCAGAAATCACAAACCCGACACTCCCATCGTCTTTCCCCTCTTCTTCGAGATAGATCCAAGATCGACGAGGGCGACCCTCGCCCAGATCTGCGAGGTCAACCCTCAATCAAGGTCGATGAAACATTCTTGCCCAAATCAGCAGCCGTAAACAAGATGGAAAGTGTGATGAGACATGAGAAAAGTGGACGATGAGATGAAACTCATCGGAGTAGTGCGGTGAGGACGACGGCAGGGAGATAGTGGGTCACGGGAAGTAGTGGACGAGCGACGAGTTCTTTCGTTTTTAGGTTATCAATGAAAAGTGTGAAGTAGAGTGAAAAGATGTCGTGAGTAAATGAGAAGTTTGTCAATAAAAAGTGTTCCCAAAAAGTGTTCTTTTCTTAAGAAATAACTTTTTTTGTTTCTGATTTTTGTTCCAAAAGTGTTCCCGGGAACAGAATCATAATCACGCTACCAAACATGTTTTTGCTCCCAAAGTGTTTCCGGGAACAGAAAAAGAGGAACAGAAACGTTACGAAACAGGGCCTTAGTCATTTTTTGCGGCAACTATGGAAAAATATCGGTACTAAACTACAATATAGTACTGAGTTTCATCCCCAAACGGATGGGCAAACCGAAGTGGTCAATTGAACATTGGGGAATCTATTGAAGACTCTGATCAATGATAATCCTCCCTTTTGGGAGACACAATTGTCACCTGGCGAATTTGCATATAATTGTTTTGTGAACCGTACCACTGGATAGCCCTTTTGTCATCATGTATGGACGACAACCAAACGCTGCTCTTGATCTTGCACCAATTCCTTTTGCTGAAAAATCAAGTAGCAAAATCAATGATACTGTTTCTCGAATGAGAATAATTCATGAAGATGTGCACCAAAGGATGGAGAACAAAATTGAGTCCCATAAAATGGAAATCAATAAGTGGCGGCGTGAAGTCATCTTCGAGCCAAGAGATTTTGTTTGGGCTTATTTTCCACCGGAGCGTCATCCTGTTTGAAGCTACAACAAGCTTAGTGATCGAAAGCTTGGCCCCCTCGAAGTTCTTGAGCGCATCAATCCTAATACGTATCGATTAAAGCTCCCTTCTCACATGAGGATACATGACGTATTCAACGTTCGACATTTAACACCTTATGTGGGTGATTCATCTGATGATGACATGAATTCGAGGACGAATTCTTTTAAAGAAGGAGAAGATGATGCAGCTCGCATCGAAGACAAGCTCACTCAACCGAGGAGATCAGCTCGCATTAGAGCTCGACAAGTTGAAGAACGTAAATCAGTAACCAAGAGTCTCATCCGCAAGTCCACCTCGTAATTAAAGCTTGGTCATTCCCGTTGCATTGGAAACTTGTGAGTCCACCTTGGAACAATCGTGAAGACATTAGAAAACATCTCGCTCTTAATAGCCATCTAGTTTCTAAGAGCTTTAATGTTTTATGGTTTTATAATTTTCTACATAGTCTAGCTTTGTCTTTAATATTTTCGTTTGTTTCTCTTTGGCTATAAAATGCTATCTAATTTCTGTAAACAGCATACCAATCTTGATGAATGAAAATTTGCTTTATGCAATTATCCCGAACCTTAAAGAGTTCGTTCCCTTGAAAACCTAGAAGAGTTTTCACTCCGTCCTTGAAGAGTCAGGGTTTTCAAAATTCTGCATTCTCGAAGAGTTGCAGTTATCGATCTTGAAGAATCGATGCCCAATTAACTTCCTTGGAGGCCTAGAAGAGCAACCATTGAAGTTCCTACCCATTTTCTGATCTGTATCAAGAAAGTTACGTCCATTCTCCCAAAGTCACGCAAAATTGAAATTTCCTCTCGCTTTGTGGTGGAGTTTCTGTGCTCCTAAATTACTCTCCCGATCCTTTTTGTCCGAGTAGCCTATCTAAAGGCTGCATCATCCTCCCATCGTCAGATATTTCGTAATCGGATCTCCTCGCCTTCTCATCATCGAGCATGGCCATCATTGCTTCCCCTAACATTCTGCTGGTCTCTCCTACGCTCGATTGGCTCTGATCTACCATCTACGGAGAATAAGTATAACCTGAAAATCCGAAAAAGAAAAATGTAGGTCGAGATCGAGCTAGGATCGAGAGCTGCATAGAAGCAAAGGCGATTCGAATCAGCAATCTAGCTCGGAGTCTCAAGATGCCTGGGAGAGGTTCACATCGTTAAGAAGCTCCGACAAAGAATATATGCTCTTCAACTCACTGGCATCTTCATCCAAAATGCATACGAATAATGCAGCTCTCTATCTTTCGCTACTCAGGTTCTTCAAGTTCCATGGCATCGGTTGCTAGAGTGCTGCAATAGTCATCTTCCTTAGGGTCATTCCAGGTACAATGAGGCCAAGAAGAAAATTTGGACTATTAGAGGAAAATGTCACAATCCTAAAAGTGAAAAATGAAAATAAATTAACTCAAATTAGATTTTTTTTAAGCCCGATTCGAGATTATGCTCACAAAGGAACACATGACCCCGAATTAGATTTTTTGAATATTCAATAGCCAACATGAAAAGGGATTTAATAGAAATATATTGACTATTTTTGTGTATTTTTGTGGCCTCAAATATTATTTTTCCCGAATTTTCAAGTATTTTTGTATTTTTTGAAAAATATTTAAAAAATACGAAAATTTACTTTTTATTCAAAATTGGTTCCTTAAACTTGGCCAAGACTTCCAAAGTTGATTGTAATTTTATAAATTTTTTATTAAATTTAAAAAAAAGGTAATTATAAATCAAGTGTCAATAATGAGCAGTAATTATGATTCAAACTTAACATTCTATTAGGCAAGTTGTTAGCACGGATAGGCAATTTCCACAATTTTGAAAATCTTATCTTTTTATTCATAGTTGTTTTGGGTTGTAAGCCAATTACATATTGTATCAATGACATATCTAGGAATACTTGAGCAACCGATTAATCTTCATTATGACCGTCTTTTCATCCCACACGTCTTATTCCAAATGAGATGAATTTGTTCTTCTAGTACTTTTGTGATAATAAAAAAACGTGAAAAATCCACTAAAAATCCCAAAGAATGTCCATCATTATACATTTACTTCAATTTTTTTCTTATAACATCAAAAACATGAAAACAGTGCCCGCTATAATGTATGTACCTTAAAATCTTTCTCGCGAAGGAGGGTAAATGTGTCTCCAAACCACTTCATGATTTTTATTTTACTTAAGCCATATGGCCACCAAGGGTCTACATGGCAACCATTTTGGTTATTTGATTATATTCCCTAAAACAAAAAAAAAAGTTGAGAATCATGTTTGATAATGTAAATAATTTTGATTTTGATTATGTTTCCGGAAACAATTTTGAAACAAAAATAAGAACAAAAAAAGTTTGGTTTTGAAAAAAAATCACTTTTGAGAATTACAAAACAAAATGAAGTCATATATCTCTCACTTTTTCTTTTTAGTTCTCTAATCACTTTTTTTTCGACCTAAAATAGAATGAAGTCTCATTTTTAAAGAAAAATAATTAAGATAATAAAAATAAAAAAATAAAAAAAATTGGAAAAAAATCTAAAAGATTAGAAAAATTTTAGAAAATCCATAGACATAGAAGAAGTTTATGTTAGGGTAGTTCGACCTCATTTTCATAAATTTGGGCCTAGATTCTCTAGATTATTTTAGGAAAATCACAAATTTCTTGAAAATTAAACCCGAATCACATTTATCTTAGCCCTTAGGGTTCATTAGGATTTTATGATGCGATTTATCACATGTCATGATTTCTTGATTGCGTACTTAATTTCATTGATTGTGATTTGGCTAGGTTTAGGTATTTTAGACTTAGTCTAATTTTAGAAAATTTGAAAAAAAGAAAAAATAATCTGTGTGAACACTTAGCATTAGCTTACCTCATAGGTTTAAAAATGAATTGAAAATTTGCATAAAACGTGTTAAAAAAACATTCAACTTCAATGCTAAAAAGACATTGTGGAAACACAAATATTACCAAGTGCCTAGACTCTAGATTTCTTTGATTGTGCAAAATCGAATCGTTTCTCTTAGCCGTTCAATAAGGTTTTCAATCTATCTTCCTTAAAAACTGGCAGTAACTTTATTTGCATGTACACATACGCATGACACAAACCACACTAAGATCAAATTTGATATTTTCTCATTGTGATTTGATATAGATCTGGGAGGGCTCGATCTAATTTGAAAGTACACACTAACCCAATATGGTTGTTGACACCTGATTTTTAATCATTCTTTCTCTTTTAAAATAAAATTAATAGAAAATTCATAAAAAAATTTCATAAAATTGAAAAATCAACTTTGGGGACCTTGGTCAAGCCTAGAGAATCAATTTTGACCAAAAAATAATTTTTCATATTTTCATTATTTTTATTTTCAAAAATTAATAGAAAATACATAAAAATTCATAAAATTAAAAAAAATTAACATTGGAGACCTTGGCCAAGCCTAGAGAACCAATGTTGACCAAAAAATAATTTTTCATATTTTCAGTATTTCTATTTTCATAAATAAAAAATAAAAAAAATGAGAAAATTACAAAATCAACTTTGGAAAGCTTGGCCAAACCTAGGCAACCATTTTTGAATAAAAAATAATTTTTCGTATTTTTTTGTATTTTTTATATATTTTTTAGAAATTAGGAAAATATTTAATAAATAATAGCATTTAATGCCACAAAAATACAAAAAAAGAGTCAATATTTTTCTTTTAAATCTCTTTTCATGTTGGCCATCATAAATTTGAAAAATCCAATTTGGGGTCATGTATTTCTTCACGAGTATAATCTCGAATCAGGCAAAAAAATCCAATTTGAGTCAATTTATTTTCATTTTTCACTTTTAAGAGTTGTGATATTGTTATTTAATATTTCAAATTTCCATTTTGGCCCAATTATAACCAGAATGACTCAATTTTGTAAAAGGGTTTTGATTGAATTTTGCATTATTTTCAGCAGCAAGAACTGAGCTTAAATTTGACAAGCGATTGAATTAAACAGGTGCTAAATTTCGACCAAGCATAGAGGAGGTGTGTCAAAAATTCTGAGGAGATTTGGAGTTAAAGAAATATTTCCAAGGATTGAATTGCAAATACTTAAAATCTCAGGGACTAGAATGTAAATACCTAACACAAAAAGAAGGGAAGTTGGAGAAGAGGAGATGGAGAAGAGAAGATGGAAAAGAGAAGATAAAGAAAATACGATGAGAATAGAGAAGATAAAGAAAATACGATGAGAATAGAGAAGAGAAGATGAGATAAATAAGAGGTAGTGGAAAATTAGAATTGGAGATAGATGAGTGGGTTATAAAAGGAAGAATAAGTGAACTTGGGAGAGGGGGATTTTTTGGAGAGAATTTTAGATTTTAGAGAGGGTTTTGAGAAATTGGAGAAAAATTTGAGAGAAAGAAAATACCAAAAAGAGAGAGAATTTTGAAGATGATGGGAGTTTAAAGTTAGGGGGGTTATCATCACCATTTCCTTCATCGATCAACATAAATCAAGAGTTCATCTCCGTCGTTCAAGCCGCAACCTTAATCCACAAGGTGATACGAGGTTCGAATTCGGCCATCAAATCAGTCAAATCAGGTAACGATCCTAGCCATTAAAATCTTCAAGAATTTCGTTACCCAAATGGATTGATTTAAATCACAATTATGTCATGTCGTACTTATATGTCTCCATATCCACATATCGCATTCGTACTATAATTTTCTGCAATTTAATTCTTGTACCATCAAACCCCAGAATAGGAAGGCCGACCCACCCACTAGCGGTCATTATTTACTGTAATTTAAATTCCTGCAATTTAATTCCGGCACCATTAAACCCCAAAGGGAAGAGTCAAGCCAATGCTAGACCGCCCATTGGAGGTTTTTACTTACTGTCATTTAAATTCATGCAATTTAATTTTCGCACTATTAAACCCCAAAGGGAAGAGTCAAGCCAATGCTAGGCCACCCATTGGAGGTTTTTACTTACCGTCATTTGAATTCCTACAATTTAATTTCCGCACCATTAAACCCCAAAGGGAAGAGCCAAGCCAATGCTAGGCCGCCCATTGGAGGTTTTTACTTATTGTCATTTAAATTCCTGTAATTTAATTTCCGCACCATTAAACCCCAAAGTGAAGAGTCAAGCCTATGCTAGGCCGCCCATTGGAGGTTTTTACTTACTGTAATTTAAATTCCTACAATTTAATTTCCGCACCATTAAACCCCAAAGGGGAGAGCCAAACCAAAACTGAGTCATCCATTGGTGGTCTTTATTTATTGTCATTTACTTTCTATAATTAAATTTTTGAATCATCGGCCCCAGAATGAGTAGGCCGAGCCACATGTGGGAGGTCGTAACACTGCACAAAAGTCGTTAACACACTCCCTCTTTCAGCTTCAGGAAATTTTAATACTTTGAAAATATCAAAAAACACTATCCATGCATCCCATTTAAAAAGTGAAAACACAAAAAGAGAACACTTCACTAGAGTCTTAGGAGTAAACCAAGCCTGAATTGCCAAATTAGGATATCCATGAAATTAAGGTACCGAAAGGGCATTAGTTTTAATTAACTACCAAGTCCCCGAACCCATAATCTCTGGTTCGTAAAAATAATTTAGTCCTCTTGCTAATTTACTTAGGTTTCTAATCAACCTACCAAAAATGATTAATAGCGGCTCCAAACTCTAAAATCATTTGAACAAAAAAACCAAAGTTGCGATTCGGTAGGACTTGGGAGGGTCCGTATTAAGTTAATTAATTTAATCAACCTGATAATCTGTTAACCTGGAAATTTTTCCACCAAAGAAAATTTTTTAGGGTCGCAACAATGGTCTCTCTTTTTTTAAGCTTAAAATGACTCATTATGATATTGCAATTACATGGAATAGTATGAAAAATATTTTATGCAATATGCAATATGTTATATAAGTGAATCAATATGAATTAATCTTTAATTAATTTAAAATATATGATGAAATTTCACAAAATAGCTATATAACTATTTGACTTAAATGACACAAATTGGCAAGAGAAATTATTTTCAAGAGCAAAAATTTTGTGTAGTTACCAATGCATTTTTGTTCCAAGAACAAAAATTTTATGCAATCATTAAACTTGTTCTAATTCTCTAAAACTCATTCAGAGACAAAATTAGAAAAAATCATTAAAATCAGAAACGGTTTTTTGGATTAGAATGGTTGTCATGCATGTCTCAAGTGTCAATACCACTTGCGTTTCGTAATCAATGTAGGTAGATTTTTAACGGTGCTCAAAAATAATGTGTCAAGTAAATACAAATTTGATGAAAAAAATTATAAAGTAAATGCTTCATAATATGTCGGGTAATTTATGATTTTTGAGGGTACTAGAAAAAGAAAGCTAAAAAGGAAAAACGCAAGATATAGTTTGGACCCGCCAAGTTTCGGACGTGGCGCAACGGCACGTGGAGACGAAATTGCCCCCGTTACGGTGCCACGCGCGGTTGTCCGCCGATCGGTCGCTCAATGTCACTGAGTGCCGAGACAATATGGGCTCGGTTCGGTGGTTCTTGCAATTACCAAACGCCACGCGCCGACGCCCCATAACGCGCGTCTGGCCCTTGTAGCCAGAACAGGGTGAGAAAGCTACAGTCGAGGTGGAGGCACCTTGGATAAATGCAGGGGAAACAGCTCCATTGTCCTCCGTCTCTGTCTATCTCTCTCTCTCGCTCGTCTCTGCTTCAACATGGATCAAGACACCGAGAACCCATCCGAGATCAACAGGTTTGATACCCTGCTTCTTTATTTCCTGGGTTGTTTCCTTTTATGCCTGCGAGTTGCTCTATAATTTCATCGTCTCGTGTTCGTGTCGATCGAGTCCGGCAGTTCTTGTTCTGCCGAGATTAGCTAAAGAAGATTGATGGGGTGTTTCTGCGTCTCGTTAGCTTTGGATGGTTTTGGAAATGGGGGTTATAAGTCATCTGGTGGAGTTGGGTTTAGGAAGCTAAGCAAGAATCGAAGAGTTGATGTCAGATTTGCGTAATTGGTGTGTACCAAGAAAGAACAGATTCGGCAGCTAGCTTCTGAGAGCCTCCTTACTCTGCTTTTCAGGACTAGGCTAGAACGAAGGAACCGAGAAAAAAATGCTCGCAGGAAGGACAAAGTGCCGAAAAATGTGACCTTTGACCTTTTTCGGTACTAATTAGGTGATGTGAGCTATCAGGAGTGTATACTTGCTTGTCATGGAAATGGAATTATGCAAAATGGGGTTAGATCGTTGGGCATAAGTTTTAAATAGTCTGCCTCCGATTTTCGTATCTTGGGGTTGTCTTTCTGTTGTTGCTGCTCACACTCGTGCGCGTGATTCATGATGTGTATAATTAATTAAACAAATCTCGTGCTGTAGTAGTCTAAAATGGCTTAAGCTTTTAGAGACGCGGTTACGTTCTCAACTCTATGGCCTAGGTTGATGTAGAGTTTGAGGTCTTGAATTTGATTCCTCACTCCACCTATTCGCCCAATTACGACGTATCCCTTCTTTCATATACTCTGGATTTCAACAATGCATCGCTCTTGGAGCATGTATACAGGGTTTGCACACTTGGGGGACTTTTTATCATATCAAACTTCGCGTGAGGGGAGTCTTATGTTATAAGATGTGCTCCACACCATTTTCTGACAACGTAAGTTTTTTTTTTTTTTTAACAGAAGATTGGTTATTACACTCAACTCTAATTACATCGCATACACCCAACTCTAAGTACGTGGCCCTATTGTAATCAATCTCATTTTCCGGGTGCATTTATCTTTTAGTTAGTAAAAGAAGATGTCCACTTTACTCCTTAGAATTGAGATTGTTCATTGCCAAGCACCTTCAGCATTTCCAATGATTTGCTCTGATCTTGGATAAATGAGGCTGCAAATTTGTCATACTTGATTGAAGGTTCCTTCTGAAATGCGTGATATGGCTGAACTCTAATTCCTATCGACTTTGCTCTCTTTCTTAACCTCATTCATATCCCTTGTCAATACTTAAACGCTTTCACATTATCTACGCACTTGACGGGAACTTTTGTTTTTGTCTATGCAGGAAAAGAAAGTTGCAGCCTGAGCTCTTGATTCTGCCTCTGCCAAAGCACCAATGCCGGGATCGAAGCCCTATTCATTTGTCTACGTTCAATAAGCACCCGGAAGAAGATGACACATCTAAAGTCGCAATCCAGGGAAAGGTGGACATAGGTGACAGCAACAATGGGTCAAGACCTGAATCGGAAAAGGATAGTAACAGCTACGTGGAAAATTCCGATTCCACTATGTCATTGGATCATGTAGATAACTGTGAAACTGAGTACGCCTCAATATCCAATGGGCATTCAGCATCTTCCACCAGTTATGGGTGTGCAAATCTAGAAAATTCTTCTTTTTCATTGGATAGCATGATGATGCTGGATAAACAGGATGGTAAAGATAATCTAGTGCTAGGTCTTCAAGACGTCATTCCTCTCTGTCGCGACAGTCAATTACGAGTACAACAGATCCTGGAGGAGCATCTCCTTCAATTAAACCATGCTGACCAAATATGCTTGGAAGAGGGAAAGGACTTCATTGACCAGTGCCATGATGACGAAACCCAAGATCTCGTCTGCTCCAATGAGGGGCCTTCTACTAATTTTATCCTTTCCTCTGGAAGATGGATTGTCAACCGAGGTATGGTTTCTCATTGAGTGTCGCATAAATGTAGTAACGGCCCTCCTCACTCCATGGCTTTTCCAAGTTCGTCCTTGATTCTGCTAATATCTGACTGGTGGCTTGGTAGATTCTCGATGGTTTGGTCGCTGACATCTCTTTTGTTATTTCATTGCAGAAGTCCAACACAGTATGAGAAGACTGACAATAGACCAAGAGTTTGAGCAGTACTTCTCCACGCTCATGCTGTAGCAAGGCATTTCCGGAAAGAAACAACAAATGTAGATATTACTAATATCAGCTTCCTGGATCATCGCCCTGTACTGTGCCTTAGGTACGGAGGTTATAAATCAGTCCCGCCTTACTTTTCGGTTGTTGCATACTCGAAAATAAGTACAATCACCGGCAAATCTTAAGTGAACTTCTTGGATGATATGTTGCCGAAGTTTTTGGTTGGGATGTATACACAGACTTGTGTGTTCGCTAGTAAATACCAGTTATTCTACATGCTTACCGCTCTCAAATGTCCCTTTTGGTATCGCTTGGGTGTTCTTTTCACTCTCCTGGGTCAAAGAGTCAGTCAGATCTCCTAAGAGCGCTTACATGTGTACAGGATTCGATTGGATAGATGTTTTAGAGAATTCTGATCATGTATGCTCTTGGACTGATATTTCAAGGAAGACTTGCCCTCTCTCTAACTCGTTTCCATTGAAAGTAGTTGTAAACCAGTAAGACCATTACCAGATAAATGACGAGATTGCCGGGTCACTTTTGCTTTTCTTCCACCGCGCAAAAACATAAGATTAGTTTACGGGTTATTTCCCTAGCAAAAGAGCTAAAGGGAGGGTTGACATACGAGTTTCTTCAATCCATTTTGATCTGTCTTAGCTTCTGCGGTTTTCGTCATACGCAGTAAATCGACTCTCCCTAACTTATGTTTTGTTCTTTAGAAAGTGCAAAACTCGGATGCAGCGATTAGACAGGGAAGTCTTTGCGCGAAGTAGTGGGTATGTAGCATTCAAACAGACTTTGCATTATCATTTACACAGACTCCTAGCTGTAGTTCCTAGCGTCCATGTCTACAGTCATTCTCCTTCGATGCGCGAAGTAGTGGGTATGTAGCATTCAAACAGACTTTGCATTATCATTTACACAGACTCCTAGCTGTAGTTCCTAGCGTCCATGTCTACAGTCATTCTCCTTCGATTGCCTCTCTATCTCTTCTTGATTACCAGGACAATCTTCCCCTTGTTGTTCCATCACAGTGGGACTTAAAGGAAAAAGAAAGAAAAATCAAGTAGCGGGCGAGCCACCAAAACGTGTCGAATGACCAGTCTCTCTCGAGCGCAAGTCGCTGTTGACGTGCTGCATCTCAGCAGTAAAGAAATGCAGGAGTTGTACTGTTGCTTGCAATGAACTTTGATTATAAGCAAGCTGGATCATGAGATGGACAGAAATCTCGTCAGACAAAAACCACATTCGGTAGTTGAGGATTAAGATTGTTCGAAGGGATCATTAACATAATCGACCGCTTTCGTGTTTGCCGATGAGCTGTTATAATCTCTTGCTCAATCAACATCGCAGGAGAAGGCGCGGTCGTTATCATCAAGGACACAAAATTCATTAAGTTAACAAATGAGACATGATTACAAAGGAAGAAAGGACACCCGCAAAGGAAAAATTGCAATATCGCCACCACTCAATAGTTGGTCACATTCAGCACTTCGGAAGGTCCGACGGCGGCGGCAGTAACTTCTGATTGGGCTGTGGTCCATCGAGGACTATCCATGCCATCCTCAAGCCCCAGATCGTGTGAACGTCCAGATGACAGTGCATGAACCATACCCCTGTTTCAATTCACAACATATATTAAACATTGCTGATGGGATTCGATCAGGTGACCTCAGTTTCCGAGTTTAAAATCTCCGATCAACTTCGCCAACCTGACTTGTTTATCGGCGATGAGTTCTCGAAAATCATTTTTTTTTTAATTGAAATTAATTTAGAGGATTTAGTATTGACGAGTTGAACTGAGAGCAATGCCTCATTTAGATATTTGTATTGCTCCACAGTCCTAAAATTTAGTAGATAGTAAGATGATATTTACTGTAGTGCAAAGATGTAATGGTAATATGTACCTGGGTTGTCTGCAAGGAAACGAATGGCCACCCATCCTCCCGACGGAACACCAAACGTGTTCCTCTCGATCGGATCTACCAAATTGAATTTCGCCGGGTCTTTATTCGGGTCATAGTTCCCGAACCCTTGCCCGACGACAAAGAAGTTGAACCCGTGCAAATGAAGCGGATGGCTCTCCGCGCCGAGAATGCTCGTGCCCTGCATCACTAGCTCCACACTCGTGTTGTACGCCAAAACCACCACCTTCGTGGCGTTGTTCACCATGGTGTTGTTCGGCGGCGGCCCCGTGTAGTTGAATGGCACGGGCGGGTTGGCCGGGAAATCTTCGGTGTACACACCATTGGACTGGCCAAAGAAGTAAGCCTGCAAGAGAGCCACGGAAGGCAACGCGAAGGAGATGTTGTTGACTGCCGCGGCGAATTTCGTGCCGTTGGGCCCCTGACACGTGGTGTTTTTCGGGCACGGGCTAGACCCGAGGCCGACGGTGAAGAAGAACTTTCGGTCGACCTTTTGCGGCACGTTGGCGGGGAACTTGGAATTGGCCAAGCTGCGGAACTGCCTTGTGAAGTTGGTGACGATGGCAGTGTCGTTTATGGGAGGGAGAGTTGGTTTATATAGGGGAAGCTTGTCGAGTGACGGGTGGCTAGAGCCCCTTGGGTGGCTGTACTCGAGGATTCCGGCGACGGTGGAATTATCGATACTGCCCTGTCCGGTGAAATAGGCCCGCGCTTCCATGAGGAAGGTGGAGTTGGGAAAGTCGGGCTTGGTCGCGAGGAGGACGTTCATGGTTTGGCCCGGGGTTATGAGGAGGCGGTCCGCGGAGAAGGGCTTGGTGTACACGGCATCAGCCTCGACGACGGTGAGTGTGTGGTTGGCTATGCTGAAGAAGAGCTCATCGTTGAGTGCAGCGTTGATTATCCTGAGGAGGTACGTCTTCCCGGGCTTCACTTTCAACTTGAAGGTATCTGGAATTTTTTTTTTAATTACTATAAATTCACGTCTTTTTGAATAAATGGTCAAGTATTATTAAATTTCACGACATATACGAAGACAATAGGATTAACGGGGCCTGACTTTTTGGACGCTACTAAACCAAGAATTTTTATTAGGTTCACTGCCAGTGTGAAGAATTTTGCACGCATTCTAGAAGATTGGTAACATGTGATGAAGTCGGTTACTTAGGATTCAAGACAACCTACTAGAGATGTTATACCATATGGATGCAGTGAACTAAACCAAGTAAAGATTTAGGAGGGTTAGCGTGGATAACAAATTATTGAGTAAATCGAGTTACATTAGTCTGATGTAAAAGCAATGCAGACCTAATCGGGTCGAGTGGTTCGAACATGTATTTAGGTGCATGCATGCGATGTGGATAATGATGTCTCATTTATACGATCCGCCGGTTTCGAGCTTCGGATCTAAGTCTAGGAAATGTTACCGTAGGTATTCAAAGGGTTCTTGGCCACAAACGTTTTCTTGACTAATGCATATGCATGGCGTGGTATACCTTTAGAGGAGCAATTGTACAAGGGTCCCGGAAGGCCATTGATGGTATAGGCATCGGAGACATTGGGGCCTCCTCCTGTCTGAAGAGCCTGGGCGATGACCGCTTCCGGGTCTACATTAAACCACTCCCCTGTAGGAAAATAACAAAGAGAAACAACCTTTGATCATAGAACCACCATTGCTCATGTGTCCGGGCATCTTAAAAGCTCTTGCGTATAGATTTATTTCGGATAGCTCACCGAGTATTATCGGGACTTCCTTGTAGGGTTTCGCGAACGGGTAGGACTCGTTCCGCCTTGGGAGGATGATGATGGGGCCGTAGATGCTCGATCTTAGCCACGAGATGTGCGCGTGCCATAGCAGCGTCCCCCTCTGGCCGGTGATGGTGAAGTTGTAGGTGTAGCTCTGGTTGGTCTGTATGGGGCACTGGGTCACGTAGGCCGGTCCGTCTGCCCATCCTGTCCTCAGTTGCCGGACCCCGTGCCTGCGCTCGCCACAATGGACACACAAGTCCAACTCCTTTTTAGTAGTTGTTTTAACCAATTTGGACAAGATTAATCAGGACTTTCTCATCTCTACTGCTGGTTTCATACAGTTTGCATGCTTTCGTGTGTAACAGTGAAAATTTAAGACAACTGCGCCATGGAGTTCACGGAAGTGACCAGAAGATGCATTATTTAGAACAACGCTCCAACAATGGTTTTGAGAGCGTAAATTGATGAGTTTTTGGTGACGGGCCACTTCCTCGTACCAGTGAATGGTGACATTGTTGGCGACATGGTTCACCACCCTGACAAGGACCCGGTCGCCTTCCCTCGCAACAAGCGGCGGCCCTGGAACCTGCTTGTTCACGCTCAGCACTCTCCTCGTGTGGCACAGCCTTGTCATGTTGTGATAATCGATCTTCAGAAAAGTTAGCCGTCGTTCAAGAAGTTCGGCGTCAGAAACCACCAGGACCGCGAAACCGGATTAAAGACACGACCCAAAATCATGGAATCACAAAGTAACAAACAAATGTACGTACATTGAAGGTGTAGTGCCTCGTTGCGCCTTCTGCCAACTTTAGAAACCCTAGTAGTAACAAGGTGCAAAAGACGAAGAGCTGGTTCTGGAAGCTCATCTCTCCAAATTGGTGGAAGATTAGAGGCAAGGGACGATAAAATTGGTGTAGAGCGGGTTAAATTTATAGTGGGCGAAGGATGATTAGGTGGCCCCAGGACAAGAAAGCTGGCACGACAATGGAATAAAATACAATAGCGAAAGGGTTTTCACAAAGGGTAGTTTGATCTGTCCCTGGGTGCCCACCCTTGTCTGATCCGCAATTGCTGTTGGTCGTGCTGAATTTTAGAGTGCTGCCAAAGTAAGAATTTTCCTTCCCCGGTCCGAAGGTTTCGGTTGCTACAGGGTTCGTCCCATGTCTACTCAGTCTTGAGAACGTTCGAGTGCAATGCATGAATAACAAGGATATTATAAGCATGGATGCTCATTTGAGTGCTATAATTTCCTTTTTTACATTATTTGAGTACCACAAATTTCGTAAGGCACGCACTTGTGTGTTATATCTTCTCCTTTTTTTCTCCGATTACTTGAGTATCATATAACTTTTCAATCAATCACTTGAGTTATCATAACTTTTTAAAAACGTTCACCACAAGTGCCGTGTTGCATCAAATTTTTGATACTTGGATGATTGTTTTTTAAAGTTATGTCACTCAAGTAATCAATAAAAAGCTATGGTATTCAAATGAACGTTTTTTTTTTAGAAGTCATGTCACTCAAATTATAAAAAAAAAAATTATGGCATTTATAGTGTCCTTCTCTTTAACACGCCTTATAGTATATACGGTGCGGACTATGCCCTAGACATGACCATTTTTGAAACGGAGTTGGGGTCCTCCGCTCGGCTCACCACCACCACCACACTTGCCATTGGGTACCAACATGGCGATTCCACCTCTACAAGTAATCGAGGTTGGCGAACTCGAGATTTTATGTGCGATCTATCGGAGTGGTTGAAAACAATCGGATTGATGGCAGTAGTTAAGGCTCTAGACATGTCAAATATGATACATGTGAGAAAGTGACTTACTAATTACTTTGAGCTTTACGAGTCTTAGACTCCACTGAGTTGTGATGTCAATAGTAAAATGATCAACACAAATACCACTAGAAGGCGAAGTCCTTTGCTTTATGCCAAAGTCTTAAACTCTAGGATCTCAACTCTACCTATATCAAATTTGTATGCATACTTTAGGATTTCAACTCTACCTATATCTTCCGACCAAAAAAACAAAAAAAAATCTACCTATATCAAATTTGTATGCATACCGCATAATCGGGCTGATTATACGGTTTTATTAATCTAGATAAGATCTCTCTACAAGACATTATCTAATCAAGATCGACCCTATGTACAAGTTAATTTTAAAAAAGATTGTACGGCCGCCAATTTAGTTCTAAATCTCTCAATTGTGCCAATATATTCCTAACATTTTGATCATTTGCCAATTTAGTCCCAAATATTCTGATGTTTTAGGACAATGTACCGAACGAAGAATAAATATAATGATAAACTACACTATTTTAACGCCTTTCTTCAGATCCTTTTAGCAAAATTCATTTATAAGATAGGAAGACCGTAATGTTTCTTGATTTTGAAAAACCCCACTTGCTAGATCCTCTCTCTCTCTCTCTCTCTCTCTCTCTCTCTCTCTCTCTCTCTCTCTCTCTCTCTCTCTCTCTGGTTGAACCATTGAAGGAACAGAAGCCTACTGGTCAACTCAGTGGCCAGTATTTGTAACAGCGTGGTGAATCTCCCAAAACTCAGTAGTAGTTGAAGAAATGACCTCCTTTCTCACGGTACATTTCCCTTCATTCTACGTAACTTGGGTTCAAATCCAAGGTGATTATCTTGGGGACTAAGTAATGGTGCATGAGACTTTCAACCGCATGACTGACTCTTTGCTTATAACACAGTAATGCCAGATTATGACCTTCCATGCTCTCTTTCAATGAACAGTTCTAACACTCCCCTTCCAACAGTCTCCCAGACTAAGTATTGTTGGGTACGAGAATTCGGGAATCCTTTCCCTTAAACTTCCTGGGTTTATTGCCGTCGATATGAGTAGTCAAGTACTAACTGAAGAGAAAGCTCCCATCTCAACGTTTTTCCATATGAACATGTGTAGAACGAATATTATTCAACGTATGTACCGTATTTTTTTTTTCTATATGCATAAATGGACTCTTTAGAGGATGACCATTTGCTTGGGCACGTAAAAAAAAAACACTTGAGATTATAGGGCTGCCCAACGTATGAAGGTTCGATACAATGTCTGTTGCTGAGACTATGCTGACCGTGTTAAATTTAAGATATGCAAGTCTCTGAATTTGTACTAGTTTCTGTGGACTTGAGGACGAAATTTCAACTTATATTCGCGCCTGCATTCGGCAAATCAAGACCTCGTGCCTTCAATGCGATAGATGTTACAGGTCTTATATTCGACATCATGGGCTAAAATCTGATATGCAACTGCTAGTATGCTTAGGTGACAATTTTTTTTTTTTTTTCTAGTTATAGTTTCAGGTGATAGTTTTACTAGTCATAGCATTCACTCATCGAGTTGAGGAGGGCCATGACAATTCTGGAGTTGATATCTAAGGCTTTGACGGATCACGTAGGACCAGGTGTTGAATGGTGAACGGAGACATCTGTCGGACAATTTTTTCTTTGCTTTTTTTGGTTTGAGTTGGTGAAGTTGCCCTTCGCCACCTCGTTGGGAGAAAAGGATGCTTCACCCTCTCTTCGCTGCCACGTCTGAAAACAACCTCGCCATGTCCATAACGTCAAGAAGAGTTGTTGTGTACGTTCAGTGTTTGTGAGACCATACCATCACAATTATTAGATCATACAGGTCTCGTATGATCCCTTAAATAGAATCTAGCGAGGACGAAGGTGGTCCACATGCTGTAGGACTTGGAAAATGGGAGGAATGAATGGGACGATCGAAGTACTTGAGTCGGATATTACGTCCGTGGCCTTGTTTATAGACCTCAAGCAAAATAAAAGAACATTCAGTCTAGTATTCGATATGATGACTCTAGACACATGATATGTTACATATCCGAACGATTTGCGGAATTTATATTGTATCGTATCTCCACAGCATCTAAAAGACATCTTTAACACGGCCCCTCAAATTCAAGTTGATGTCGTAGATTAATCTAAGCTTGGAGTGAAATGATGTTGAAGAATCGTCCAAATCTGCAAAACTTTCAGTAGTTCTGTCAACATTAGCTAGCCTTCAATAGCATCTGCTGAAAAGCAAGTACCGTCCAAAAGCTGGCGTCGTTGAGCTTCATTTCCAAGTGGACGTTGCTGAAAAACGAGTGCTATGCCTTGGGATAGACGATTCGTACTCGTGAAACACCAATTGAAAAGTATGCAGTGAAGGGCATCTTGTCAAGTCAGCTGATAAGGACCCACGATTGGTTGTGTTGGGGCCAATGAGACCAGGTTCACATCCTTAGAAATCGAGAAGAATGATGGAACGATTGAATTGCTTAGCTTAAATATTACAACAACGACCTATTTATAGGCCTGAAATAAAACCAATCTAGTCTAATACTCCACATCATCAATCTAGACACAAATCCGACCGCATGCAAAATACTCGTAATATGCTAAATATCCGAGTAATTTGCAGAGTATATGATACGTTAGTGATATTTCCCTAACATTCAAAAGATACCTTCAACGTTGGGTGTGTCAATGAATTTTCCCTCGAGGCCTAATAGATGTGTATAGTCACAACATGTACGTTCATCTCACTAAGTTACAAGCATTATGAGGATCGAAGGTTGAAAATTTTGCCAAAGATACAATATGAGTTCCTTATTGAGAACCCTTAAATAATCGTTATGTAGCACGTGAGAGAAGCAAATCAATCGATGCCCGGCTTCTCTTCAAAGTTCAAAAAGCCGAGAGAATTTTTGCCGGAGCGCAAAATCGCTCCATAGAGAAAAATTGATGTTGGACGTATCAATAGGCATCGCATCACGCAAAGCATGGTAGGTACAGCATCAGAGTGGCATCGATTTTTTTTTTTTTTGGTCCCTGTTCTCGTCAAATTAGGGCCAGGAGTGCAATTATGATTGAGTCAAGAGTTTCTATAAGCAATCATTTACCAGCTGTTTTGTTTTGCATTGGAAAACATTGACTGAGTCAAGGTCCAAGGATGTGGAAACAGCAACCGTGCCATCTCTTTTTGTTTGTAATTGAACACGATCGCCAAACAGATTAGTGGGGATCAAACGGCACCCGAAACGCTTTAGTGAAATTGGAAAAAGAGAGCTCCGCTTTTTGGACGAGTGTCATTTTATCCTTCTCATGAAGCAAATGATTATCTGAGAAATCCAGACTTCCTCAATTCCCATGGGGGTGATATGGTCATGGAGAGATGGATCTTCTGTCCGGTTGAGCCTCTCTCACTTCTACAGCCAGCTCAAAAAGTGAGGTTTTGCCTCATACTTATGATCTTGAGTCTCTCTCATCTGTCTTTCTCATCCGAAAAGCTAGCTTAAAGAGTGAGACTTTTTTTTTGTACTTATAAACTGACCACCAGCCCCTTCCACAACCAATGTAAAATGATCCCAAAAACAACACAATGTCTTTAGGTCAACAAATGTCTACCAACCATAACAAACTAGACTGAAACTGGAAGTGGCAAAATGAGTCCGAGACCCATTGTCGCGACTTGCCTTTTCCCTCCCTCGAGGGTCGAACAAGTTTAGAAATATTGCCTATCGTCCTAGGCGTGAACTCTCCCAAGTCCTACCTCGCGTGATGTTAGATTTCCCTTTCTATGATTAGTAACCTAAATAGTTACTAGGAGTCAACTAGAAATCAATCGAGACACGAAAGTGTTATCTCAATTCTTACATAATCGGAACATCTAAATTTAGGGACTTATTTACACTAATTAGTTAATTAATGCCATTTTAGTACCTAACCAGTTAATATTCCCTAGTGTGACCACACATTTTACTAATCATTCAAAGCCAAATAGGTATCTAACCGGTGCTATATGGTCATAAGTAATGTTTTTATGTTATTTTCATGCAATTACCTACTTAATCATTTGTCTAATCCAAGAAAAGTGATTAATAGAAAAATTATAAAAAGAAATGTTATAAATAAGCACGTAGGTATTTAAAGCAGCTAGCTACTAACTAGAAAGTAGACATGCAAACTAATTAGAATTAGTTACAATGCCAGATATTAAACCTAAGACATGATCAGGTATACAACAAATCGAACCGAAAATGGACATAGGTCAACCACCATCGTCAAACCCCAATGGACCCGTGCCTCCATGGGCATCGCCGTCAATCGCCACATAAGAATAACAATATCATGCATTCAAGTATTTGGACATGCATACATTCAAAGTTAGATAATCGGCAAAGTTCAATCGATTAAATGATAAAGTGAGCGCCTTGAATTAAACTATAATTACCATAATAATTTATCTAATGAGGCATGCATCGCTAATAAGATCATTCAAGACATTCACATGCAAAGTGTACTTAAGCTATGTGAACAAGACATGACAACACAATCAATAATCAAACATATCAAAGCTTAATTAGACAATAGGCAAACAGAGGTATTTTCCTACCCATTTTCTACTTTTTCTCATTTATTATTTATTTTTTTTCATTTTCTGAATTATTATTATTTAATTAAATCAAGGAGACCTGGGCCGGGTCCAATAACCCGGCCCGGTCAGGGGCGAGCCGAGGCCTCCACGGCTTGGATTCTCGTCCAGACTGTGCTCAAGAAATGAGCCCAATCCGTGGGCGGTGACATGACAAGGCCTGATTTAGGCCCAAACGCCTCTTTGTAAAAGACTAGCCCGGACCTATTGCCTCCAAAGTCAGTCCAGCTTTCTGATCCCATCATTCGGTTGGCCCATTCGTCCACAACCCAAGGCAGAGAATGCCAGCTCTTCAGCCCAGCAGTCTGGCCCGACCAGGGTTCTTCTTCTTCGTCGTGTGAGTCGTTCGACGACTCTGGTTCCGCTCGTCTCGCCGCGCCGTCGGGCTATGCTCGCCACGCCATCGCCAGGCCGAGTTCTGTTCGCCGTCACAGGCCCAAGCCTTCGCCGGACCACAAATTCAGCCGTTCCGTCGCCAGCTCGGTGCCGATCAGGGAACCAAAGCAACTCGCCGTCGTCGTTATGAAGCTTCTCGGGTCGGAGGGAAGGAAGGGACAATAGCCTCCCTGGTCGTTGATGCGGGTCAGTTGAGATAATGGCGTCGTTGTCGAAATGGCTCGGTCAATAGGGAAAGCGTTGTTGCTGGTATGGGTTCTCTGCAGTGAAACGGAGCAGCGATGGTGGTCGGCACGACGGCAGGGCAGTAGCCGAAGTTCACTGGTAGCGGGCAACGATGGGGGTGGGGGACAGCGAAGATCAGGGGCTGCATCGTGATCGAGGAAGGCATGGCGGCACATCGGAGCGATGGGTGGAGGTGATAGACGGAGGAGAGTGGTCGATGGTGAACGTGAGAGTCTCGAAAGAGAGCTCTCCTTCCCTCTTCCTGTTCCTTCCTGTGACTTTCTTTATCGTTGAACGTCCACCCCCTTTCTTTCTCTATTGCTTTCTGTACCGAGCCTCCTGTCCACCGAGCGCTCTCCATTCGTGAGGGCTCTGATGGAACGTCCACGCCGCCGTCGCCAACTACCACTAGGCCGGTTCCTCGGATCGCGACGACGGCGACCGACGCACGGCGGATGGGTCCGCCTCTCCTTCTTTCTTTCCCTTCCTGGTCTGGCTTTGCCTATTTCTCTTTGGCGAAGCCAAACTTCTCTCCTTCCTTTTCTCTCGGTCACAGACCTTCCTCGGTTTCTCACTCTCTCCTTCAGCTCTCGTTTTATTTTTATTTTTTATATTTGAGGTCGCTCTCTTGCCCTCTGTTGCTTGCCAACCCGGTTGTAAAATCTCCTTTCTTTTATATCCAAACACCCCTCGTGCCCAAGTTTCATTATGGGGACATGGGAGCTTCTGAACTAGTGTGGTGAGGAGATAATCGAGAGGGAGAGAGAGACTGCATGTGTCAGTGAAGTGAACGTGGGCATGAAGTAAGATGCAGAGATACGTGGGCCGCGAAGGAAAGAAGAAAAAGAAAAGGGGAGTTGGGCTGGTTAGTGTCTGCTGGGGGAAGATTGGGCCAGACAAGGAAGTGAAACAAAAGAAAGTGGGCCTGCTCAGTGCTCAGCACGGGCCCACTTCGCAGGGGAACACGCTTGGGCCGGGTCGCCCGTGCGGGTCTGGGTTGACCCGGCCTGATCCGAAACTCCATTTTTTTTTCTTCTTCTTCCTTTTTTTAAAGAAAAATTGTAATTTCCACCTTCCTAATTTGCAATAAAGAAGGACAAGGGCAAGTTCCACTTTGGACCTTTTTTTTTTTTACTTATTTTAAGACAAAAGGAAAAAGTAGATTGAATTGAAACGGGATCGATAAAATCAAGTGTCAACACTGATATTTTAACCCATATTTAATAATATTTTCATAAACAGGTTCCATTTAGTTCTAAAAACAAACTTAAGTGCGTCATAAATGGGTTGTATTTGATTTTAAGAACAAGCTTAAGTGGGTCATAAATGGATTGTTTAATAACTTAATGGATTTTAAATAAATATTAAATGAGTCATAAATGAATTGTCTAACTAACTTAAGTGACTCATACATATATTTTATGATTTTTTTTAAGTTTTTGATGTTTTACAATTTTTTTATTTTTTCCTTTTCTTCTACGAAATCTAACTAGCGGACTATTTTTGGATGTCGTCGCTGGCTTCAATATGAGTTGGGTTCAGTATAAGTCGCTATATTTGTATGACAAAGAAATGGGTCGAAACGGGCTAAATTGGTCAATATGGATTGGCACATTTTCGATCTGACCCTTTCATTTGACGGTTCTAGCTAAAACTGAAGCATGCCAACAACAAGGATGACAAGAAAACATCTCAAACGCCGCCTGGTTTAACACAGACTCAGATCAACATCAATTGACAAAGGTTACCCGACTCGCAAGGACCACTAGCAAGTCAGCAAAAAATCCTCCAATTATGAAGGTATAGTGTTGACACTTGATTTTTGGCCAGTTTTATTCTCAAAACTTTTAGAAAATTCATAAAAATTCATAAAATTGCAAAACCAACTTTGGGGACCTCAGCCTAGCCTAGGGAACCAATTTTGGACAAAAAATAATTTTCCTAATTTTCCATATTTTTCTGCATTTTATTTTCAAAAATTCATTAAAAATAAATAAAAATTGAGAAAATTGAAAAATCAGCTTTGGGAACCTCAGCACAGCCTAGGGAACTAATTTTGAATAAAAAATAATTTTCCTTATTTTTTGCATTTTTTTTATTTTTAGAAATTAGGAAAATAATAAAAAATTAATAAAAAATAGCATTTGAATTCAGAAAATTACCAAAAATAATAAATATTTTTTATTTATTTTTCTCCACATTTTTTATGAATAACTTTTGAAAAATTAAGTCTGGAGTATAGGGTTTATTTGTTAATTTTATTTTTTAGAATATTCAAATAATTCTAGAAATTACATTTTAACTTTTTAATTTTTAATTTTTGTATTTTTAGAGTCGTGTCATCCTCCTCTATTTTTAAAAATTAAAATCTAGTCCAAAAGCCCTCAGAATTGCCCAATTTCATTGAAAAGGACCAAAATGCAATTTCTGATTTTCAATTTAGTCCCTAAAATCACTAAAAATGAAATTAAAAAGTTTCTAGGGACTGAATTGAAAATAAGGCGATGTCACCCCCTAGATTTTGACCTTCTGAATCCAATGGTGGTGGTGGTTCGCCCTAATTTGGCCATTTGAGCAATTTAATTTGAAAAACGGACATTCGACCGAAATGAAAAATTTGGGGTTTTTGCATAAATAATGAAAAGTGTCGGGGGAAAACACCATCCTCAAGTAAATTCAATGCCCCTGAGTCCAATTTTTGTGTCAATTTTGGAAAATAATGGAAAATTTGGGGTGATTGGAAGAAAATTGTTAATTCGAGTCAATCGGGTCGGACTATATCCGACCCGACCCGACCCGACCCGACCCGACCCGAATTGTCTTCGTCTTCCCCAGAACCAAATCTGGTTCTCCTTCTCCTTCGCGCGAATTGAATTCGAAATTGGGGAAATCCCAACCGAAAGATTGAGCTCGATTCCGAGAGGATTTGGGGAAGATAGGCGAAGATTCGAACGGAGTTGTAAGGAGACGATCTCGGGGGAAGTTGGGGATGCAAAAATCGAGTTTAAAAGGTGACGGAAGAGATCATTTTGAGGGACTTTCTGGCCGGGAGAAAACAGGGACTGTAATCGGGGAATTGGAAAAATTGAAGGAAAGTCAAGGTGTAAAGCCACTTGGGGGAGATCGCTGAAGTCGATTGGAACCTGCCCGTACCAGTTTTGGAGCTTGCCGTCGCCGGAAAAGGTGGGTCCTTGAATTCGAGCTCAACTCGGTGCTTCAATGGCAACTCTCTAATCTGCCCATGATTCTTGCCTTTTTTTTGTGCGTCTTGCTCCCCTTCCATCACTGATCACGTTCATGCCTTCATTTTGCATCGATTCCGCGCGTAAACCTGTGTCTGAGACCTTCAACCATCGCGACAATGGCGAGAGTTGGATAGCCTAATCTAGTGACCTAGAGTTCGATCGGAACGTAAGGTAAGCTTCTTGAACCTTCAGTAGTATTTCTTGAAGTTTGAATTGATTGATTATGCCCTAGAATGCCATGTTAGGGTTTGTGAGATCGTACTGGTTCGTGTGTGATTGCTCGGGTTCAGACCATTAGATCTGGTTAAGCTTGTAGTATGTTGATCTGCGGCGGCTTTAGGATCGATTGGTGGCGGCTGATCTTCGATCGGCCAAAGTTTCACCGTCCGATGAGGTCTGAGCATCGTCGGCCGTTCGTTTGCTCAGTCGTGAGGAAGAAGACGAAGACCAGTCAACGGGCGTTGACTGGTCAACGTCCTATGTGGCGCTGACGTGGCGCCACGTGAAGTGCCACGTGGCGTCCACGTCAGCGCCAGTTTATTAGTTTGTTAAACGGAATAACTGAATGGAATGGACGACTAGGATCAATCTTCGAATTGATCGTGTCCGTTGATTTGAGTAAGCTAAATGGAGTGCCGAGATCAGGTCGTCGTTAGATCTAGGCCGCAGGTTTAGTTGGCCCAACGAACGGCAGAGATCAGGTCAATCCTTGATCTCCACCGTCCATTGGTAGTAAGTGAGTTCAACGGTCGAGATCAAGTCACCCTTCGATCCTCACCGTTCATTCTGGTCCGCGGATCCGACGCGCGAGAAGAGTCCATGTGACCTCTCCTCAGCCGTCCGATCGCGCGTAATTGAATAAATCATAAAAAAAAACCTTTAAAAATTCGAAAATAAATAAATAAATAATCAAATAAAGATAGAAAATAATACAAAAATAGAATGAAAGTATATAAAAGTAGTAGATAAATAAAAAAAATCTTAAAAAGAATTCTAAAAATCTTGTAAAAATTTCGAAAAAGTTCGGGAATTATAGGAAAGTAAATAAAAGAGTAAAATAAATAAAATAATGAAAAATCATAGAAATTTTAGGAAAACTTAAAAATTGTTAAAAAAAATATATGAAATTTTTAGGAAATTAAAATAAGAATTCTAGAAAATATAGAAAACATTCCAAAAAATAGGAAAATTCTTAGAAAATCTTAGAAAAAGGTTAAAAAATTCCAGAAAATTCTAAAAAACATTTTAAAAAAATCCTAAAGACGTAGAAAAATTCAAAAAAATCCAAAAGACCCAAAAATAGGAAAACTTCCTGGAAATCACAGAGAAATTCGAGAAATTCTGAAAAATGTCCAAAAAATAGGAAAAATCCTCAGAAAATTCTTAGAAAGTCTGAAAAATCCCAGAAAATTTATGAAAAATTTCAGAAAAATCAGAGAAATTGCTAAAAAATCGTGAAAATTAAGGAAAAATCACATTCAACTGGTTTGACCTATTTTCACGGTTTTGAATCCCCGAGCCTCTCGAAATGACCATTTTGCCCCTCTGGTCAATCTGACCCCAAACTATTCCAAACCATCCTTGAACCAAATTGGCAGGTTTTCTAGGCTTTTCTAAGATCCCCCTAGGCCCACTTTGATTTGACTTGGTGTGTCTTCTCTGTATATTGGTTTCTTGATTGCGTATTTATTTCCCTGATTGTGATTGACAGGATAGATAATCCCACATGCATGAACCTCTTAGAATCCTAGAGCCTACCTTATCCAAGCTCGCCTGCATAAATTCCTTAGATTAGGAAATCACTCAACTTAGGTACCGAAAGGGCGTCAATAGCAATATCGACGTAATTAAGTCCCCGAATTCAGATCTCTGGTTTTCGCAGAATCGAGCGATCCCTCCCAATCGTTTGATAGGGTTTCCAGTCATACCCTCCAATAAATGATTGGTGGCGACTCCGATGGCATGTACACTATTCACATGTCACCCGACCATACTAAGGCCGATCTCGATTCAAATTCTCCTGACGCGATTTGGTATGGGTCTGGGAGGGCCCGAGCTAAGCCCAGATACCTAATGGGCCCAGCAATCCATTTACAAAAGGTATTTTTTTTAATTAAACATCATTTTATGTCAAAGTTGTATCCAATTATACTTTTCAATTACAGTTTATCAAATAGTATTTGCATTCAATTATGTAATCATATGTTTATCTACTTGGAATCATTTATGTATGACTCATAATTGTAATTTTTCCTATCTATGGAAGACATATTTCATATTCTCATTGCTCAATTCTAATTTGTCTTCTCTTTGATTTTTTTTTATTATTGATCTCATTCATATTGAAAAATTAGGAATATAATTAAATGGAAAAATTAGGAATATAATTTTTTTTTGCAGTTAATAAATGCGTTTTTGTCCTTTTTTTTGTTCCGAGTACAAAAATTTTATTTAGTTACCAAACGCGTTTCTGTTCCTTTTTTGTTTTAAGAACAGAAACTTTATACAGTTACCAAACGCGTTTCTGTTCCCAGAAATTGTTGCCGAAAACAGAAACAAAAAAAAGTGTTTCTGTTCCAAAAGTTGTTCTGGGAACATAAACCTTATCATACACACCCTTGGTTTCCAGCAAATTGATGGTATCATTTAATAGATCTGCTCAAATAAGTCTATGTCTAGGGAAATTTTTAGCACCAAAAATTAAGGCTGCGTATGGTAACGCTCCAGAAGAAATGTTTCTATTCTCAAAGTGTTCCGAGAACACTTTGGGAACAAAATTTGCATATGGTAAAAAAGTGTTCCCAAAAATACTTTTAACAAATAGAAACACTTTTAGAATAGAAACAAGAAACAAAAAAAAACTTGCTTCTATGTTCCCGGAACACTTTTTAGAAACACATTTGAAACATTTTTTTAAAAAAATTGGGAACACTTTCTTGAAAGTAATTAAAAATAAAAATAATAAAACAATAAAAAATAATTTAAAATAAAAATAAAATTTTTTCAAAAAATAAAAATAATCAAAAATCAAAATAATTAAAATAATTAAAGAACTTAATTTCAAATAAAAATATTTTTTCGAAAAATAAAATAAAAATAATTAAAATTCGAAATAATTAAAAATAATTAAAAATAAAAAATAATTTTTCGAAAAATAAATAATTTAAAATAAAATAAAATAATAATTAAAAATAATAAAATAATAAAATAAAAAATAATAAAAATAATAAAAATAAAAATAAAAATAATGAAAAATATTTTTTTGGAAAAATAAATAAATAAATAAAATTAAAAATTGAAATAATAAAAATAAAAATAATTAAAAATAAAAAATTTAAAGAAAGCAATTAAAAAATCAAAATAATAAAATAAATAATAAAAATTAATTGAAAAATCGAATCATTCACAAAGAGTACAATTATATTATGAATATAATTTTTTTGTAATTATCAAATGTGTTTCTGTTCCTTTTTTATTTCAAAAACATAAATTTTATACAATTACCAAATGCGTTTCTATTCCTAAATTTTTTTTTCCAAGAATAGAAATGGAAAAAAGTATTTTTATTCCAAAAATAGTTTCGAAAACAGAAACATTACCATACGCAACTGAAGTAAATAAATGTGAAAGACATAAGAAAAAATAAAAAGAACGAGTGCTTTCATTTGGTAAATGAGCCCAAGTAAAACAGAGGGCCGAATCCATACATATTTAATGATGGGGGAGGTACTCATTGAGTGAGTCCGGACGGATCTCACAAGACAAAGCAGGCTCAAGCGGACATGAATATTTGGTTCTCCCTCCTCCTTTTTTTCATTAGCTTTTTTTATATTTGATTTAGATAAAATTTGCATTAAAAATTGGATTTGAACCATAACAATGTTGTTTTAACCAAGTCACATCTGTATAGGAGAGAACAAATATTTAAAAAAAGTTGCATCAGCATTTTCTGTCAGCTAAGTATGACGAAATTAACGGGAAGAGCTTGATTGAACTAATTTGACAAGTTTTAAAACTCAATTGCATTTTGGTAAGAAGTTTTAGGACTTTTGTTGCACTTATCTCTAATATGAATGATCTTGATAATGAAAACAAACAATGTTTCCGTGGGACATTAGGTTGCTGCAATGTTTAGTGAAAACTGGAGATATTACTAGAGAATCGAGTTAATTGGTGATTGAAATTTCTACATCAGATATAGCACGTCAAGAAAAGATGTTGCTGTGAAGTAATTCCTTACTGCAAAGAGTCGCATAAACATGTGGATTGCATTCATTGCTTTGAGCAAGTCCAAGCTAAGAATGGGCATCTCTTATGGTTGAGTGCTCGTCGAGGCGTTGGGCAATATAACTTGGCCAAAAACAGCAAGTTAATGTGGATCCCGAGTTCGAACCTATGTGTAAAACTCGACCTAGTAGAAATCTGGATAGTATCACATCGACTGTAAATTTATAAATCTCCGGATCATAGTGGATTTCTATGAGGCTAGCTCACCTCGTAGAATAGGTTCAACACTCAAATTGAATCACCTAAAGTTTTGGCGTCCTTCATTATTCCTTATCGGTGTCTTTGGTAATTTCTTCTTCTCGCATTAGGTTTGATCTTCAACATTATTTTACCACAATGCAAGCGACTCTTCTCCGCAGTTTGGGTCTTAAACAGTAGTTGGACTTCGAAATTACATCTTATGAGTGGATTGAAACGCCCCGGTGAATTCGACCCTTTGATATCTTAGAATATGTGGAGACTACTGGATTGACCTACTGATGGGAATTGACTTGATCAATTTGGGGGACCTTTCGGCATGCTTTGATTGAAAGATTTAGTGGACACATTCATTATTGTACCTTTTTGCCTCCGACCAACCTGCTTCTCAAGAACTTATCGATGAGGCCAAAACAAGCGACGAATGGACGATGGGCATTGGACGGTTCTAAGTTAAGAAGCTTATGATTTAACAACCTGACTCTATTATCAGTTATTTCTGACCACACGATCTCCTACTCAATGAGTGCTTGATGTAAAACACATGATAATGATGGGTGGATCTATGATTGAGATTGTACTATCCTTTATAGTATCGTAGAGGAGTGTCGCCTTTCTAAGTTATGCTGTCCGACTGAATTTATTAGCGAAAAATGACTGTTTGGAGCATCTATTCAGTGAAGAACTCCACCCGATCCTGATTGCTGGATTTTGTAGCTTTCTAATCTGTATTATGGTGGCCCCGGTTCCTTCTTCCTCATCTATAATAATTATCATATTTATTTAGGCATACTATTAAATGGTGGGAAAAATTTTCTCAGATAAGTGAAAGGAAGAGAGAGAGAGGAGGAAATTCATAAACTTGCGGCCGATGAGGAAATAGTCCGACTTTAGCATCCCCCTTGATCTAGCTTGCTTGACGTGGGCTTAAGCACTTTTAATGTTAGGGATGTAAAGAGAAGAACCCTCTATTTAGGATAAAGATGCTCAACCCTAACTAGGATCGGCGATTCTCGACACGACTCGTCATCAAGACATGACATAAAGCGGGGTCAAACGTGTTTGGATTTGGCATAACCTATTTACGCACGAATTGACACATTCAAGTTTAACGATGTTATTTCGACAAAAAAATTTTTTTTGACGTTTTGTATTTGTTTCGACACAATATAATTATACATATTTTAATAAGTTTAATATTCGTATTTTAAAACCTTATGAAACTATACTTTCATATACATTATCCATGTAATGAACGAGGCCATGTATGTTTGGTGACTCCTTTTCATTTAACCGAATTAGAAACCTTGTTTACAGGGCAGACTTATGAAAAGAAAAAATGGCAATACCAATACCAAGACATACAAGAATTTTATATGAAATTGATAGATTATAGAACATAATTCGTAAAGATTCTTGTTCATCTTAAATGTCGGTATTCATAATCCTGGTTTTAGTTTTTCTTGCCATGGAATATCCCTCGTTCAAGATCTTAATTTTGTGGTTTCTAATGCATCCGAAGAGAGGAATACTTCCTTCTAGATGATTGCTCAAACAGGGTTCTGAACGTGAGGCCATGCTCAATGTATACCCAAAAGGACAATCAATAAAGTAAAGAACCAATCCTAGGCCACACCAATCAATCAGGTTTTCCTGGACATCCCGGTGTAGGCTAGCAGATGATGCCACGAGCAACTCCTGTGAACTTATTCCAATCTCTAGGCATCGTGGAAGGGGAAATTGTGGGAGAAAATAGCAGTGACAAGGTCATAATTTTTTGTACGTCACTTACTTTTATACTATAAATTTTCAAGCAATCAATGAATTATGGTAACTTTTAAAAACCGTCAACTAAAGTTATACCAGTAATTTTCCTTGCTTGAAAATCCTATATAATATTGATTTATTACACATCATCTGACGTAACTCGCAGGGCAGATAATGATACTTAATGCCCACCATTCTCCCCTCCGCAACTATATATGCTCCGAAATCGAACCCTCCGACAAGGTCATGCTTGGTATAGCCACTGCCTTGGTAGCCGTGGACGAGATAGGCCGCCTAGCTGCTGAACGATCGGCTCCAAATGAGCTTTGGAATTTTGGACTGGGGTTTCTTGGGAAGAGAATCAAACCTCATTTCTCAATTTGGGGGAAGATTTTGGGTTTAGAGTTTGGTTAATGGAGCTAATCGAGCCTAATTTCTCAATTTCGAGCAAATTTGTGCTGCCAAACTACATCGTTTGACTAATATCTTGGGTATTAACATTTCCAACAATGCACGATATGTTATACACTCTAAAGTAACGCCAAAAATTTGATTTTTTCGTGACACAAATGGTTGATATCACTTAAATGATTGATTTTCAAAAGGTGGAGCGCTTAGAGATTACTTGAGCCCCGCAAATTCAAGAAGACACTCTAGAAAGTCATGAACAGGCTACCGTTCATGTCCTTTTCTCGAAGGCATTGCGTAGACTCATGTTACGACATCGTACCAAACCAACGTAGACATCCGGTGCAAGTAACAATCGGTACCGTCGTCGAGCTATATCTCAATCTGTTCATACATCACTGGCTTGATTAATAGGTACTTCTGGTATGAAACCACGATAGATTCTCTTAATCAGCGGCCAATCATTTGGTGGGGGTAGCTCAAGATGGGCCTAAACTTCGCTTGTCCTCTCGAAGGAGTCGTGTGTGGTCCGAGCACAAAGGGTCGTTCGGATAATGATGGTGAGTCAATGGGGCAGATTCTGAGAGGTCCCAATATCCACGTTCAGTGGCTTGCGGCTGCATAATTAGGCACTCATGCTACCTGTAATCCAACACCGCAATTGATTAAGCTTTTCCATTTCGTGACACAATGAAATTAAGCCTTGGAAGGACAAGCGAAAAGAACTAATCGCCCTCAAAGTTGGGTAGTCTTGCTTGATCATTATTGGTCGATCAGTCCAACAGTCTGGATTTTTCTCCTGACTTTGGACCTTGTTTGCCTTGGTTGTCAAAGTTCCCTTTACACTCCAACGACGACAGAGGTGATTAAAGAAGGAGGCAAAATTGGACTATGGAGACTAATGGGAGTCGCGTTAGGCAGGGAATTCAAAGTCTACATCATGCCTCCTCCACTAACACCTCTCGTTTTGTCCAGAAGCATTAAAATTTGTTGTTAATATGTGAGTACTAAATAGTTATTCTTAATGGACCAAATTGAACATAAACGAGAAGATCATTAAATATCATGCAAGTCCCACCATTTGTTCATAATTCTACGGTACGGGTGTAACGACCCGGCTGCTTAGTGTTGAGATTCGGTGCACAATCACAACGAAATAAAACATAAAAAAAAATGAGAAAGAGAAAATCAAGGCACAAAGGTTTATTCTGGTTTACATTTAAATTAAGGCTGCACCCAACAGAAGATTTTGTTACGATCAGCACATCATACCTCTTTGTTACGGTACTTAATTACAAGTGAAAAGAATATATATAGCAATTGTTATTTGTGGGCACATACTCAAACAATAAATGAATTATGAGCTTAAACTATAAAAGCCATTTGGAGACTCGAGGACATTATCCACCGAGGCCCCCGCACGCTCATCAGGGAAGCAAGACCCTCGTACTTTCCTGTTGACGAGGAGTATGAATCACACCCATATTTAGATTCCCATGAAACACGCCGCAAACTCCATGATAAGTTTGGCTTTTGGCCTGTGCATATAGTCCTGAGCCATATCAATTTGCACGCAATTTGTGAAATCTACATAAATAACCTCTGATTCATAAGCTGGATATTCCTTAACTCTCCCACCAACTACCCCGACACCGGAGGTTGATGGGAGTTCCATTTACTTCATTAAATCAAACTTTGCCTACGCTTCCGTAGCAATTCATACCATTCGTAAGATTAATTGTGCTCCAACCGTCATTAGTGGATAGCCCTTCGGGTTGGCTGATTAGTTCAATGCTTGGTTTGGATGCCACGTTCCCATATCAAATCATGTCTCCTTCTCTAAATAATCTTGGGTAGAGCCTTGTTCGATGTGAGTGATAGCTTCTGTACGTCCATGGAATTATTGAAGTAAAAAAGATTCGGACATCTTGTCCTGTTTAAGAAAGACATCCATTAGCGACGGTAGCGAGAGGTGCAAGACTTGTGGTCTCATCCGCGAGGCCGTAGGTCTGATCTAGCTTGGTATGATAGTAATGTCAAATGTGTGATTTTTTTCTGTTGATGATTGGATTTGCACATGTTAGACCTTTATGCACCAATGGTGCTGAGGGTCTCGATTTAAAATGGATTTGACCTAAACACGAACGTTGCTATTTGTAGCGAATGTGAGACTATTACAGTGATACTTAGGGGGATAGTAGCTATCCTGGTCGCCCCTCTCCGTCCTTTTCAATGTACAAAGAAGAAGAAGAAGAAGAAGAAAATATATATATGTCTCTCTCTAAATTCCACTCAAAGAACAGATGCTCGAGAAAAAGAGCAAAATGATTGACTATTTGATGGTACACACAATTAGATGAAAACATGAAACTAATTCTCGTGAGAAAAACAATTCTTTTTTTTTTTGCCATAAAACATTAGTTTGATGTCCTTACCAAATAAAAAACATTAGTTTGATGCAATAATCGTGTTATTCAACCAAATCAAAATTTTTCCACACTTTACGATATAATTATGAATTTTTATAAAGATGTCATAATCTTGTCTATATAATCCGTTGACTTTTCTTTAAATTCGATATTCATAGTCTATGGGTCCACTTGACTAAATGTATATCTTCTCCCAACTTAACAATCTTAACATAAGCTTAAAAAAAAAACAAAGGAATAGTCGTGAAAAGAAAAGAACGAAAAATCGATATTTCCAAAAAAAACAAGATAGAAATTATAAAAGTATGGAGATGAAATTCTAAAAGAGAAAAATAAAATAACTACCCGAAATTCGGTATTTCAATGAAGCTTGATATGAAACTGACCCAATTTTTAAGTTAAAAGTGGCCATCGATTTTTGTTACAATTTGTACTCGATTCAATCCGGAAGACAACATATCGAACCGTCCAATGCGGCTGACGGGGCCGAGAATCGTTTAGGCCTTTATGAGCCAGTCATTCCTCTTGCAATCATGTCTCCCGTCCTTTCTGGCGGTTTCTTTACACATCATGAACGGTCACATCGGAGGGCAACTCGGCCATAGAGAAAAGCAATCGGGGTGGGGGGTAAACGCCATGGATATGAACTAAAGAAGTATATCAAGCAATGCTGGGCTATACGTCTTCCTTGGACTCCATTATTGCCCCCTCTCTCTCTCTCTCTCTCTCTCGAGGTAGCAAAAACGTGTATCTCATGTACTCCGGCCTAATCACGCTTTATTGCCAAAATTAGGTGGAGCCGTCGACCATAACCCTGTAACCCGATGTCCAGCCTAAATGCACACATAATTTTAACGTGGCAGGGCTCGCATGTCTTGCCTTCCAATTCCCACAAAATCTTTTTCTTCCCTTGTGAACAGGAATGCCCTTTAAATTTTTTTTTTATCTAAGGAATCTCAAGGTTCAGACGGGCTTTAATTGTAGTATTTTTAGAACTTACTAAGGTCCAAACCACGCTTTATCGCCAAAAGTAAATAGCACAAGTCCTACACCTCACGCAAGACATTTTTCGGAGATGCCGTCTACTTAGCTTTATTTGTAGATGAATACAAATAACAAAGCACCATATCTACGAGAAATGTCTAGTTATAACTATTGGATAATTCCCTTTTTTTTTCCCTTTTTTTTGTGACTCGACGTATTCGAATCTTCGATTCTGACTATCCGCTCAAACGTAGGCAAGCCTTTTAATCCACATGTATCGTGTAAGGCTCTACCTACAGAATGGTGGGTGCGATCTAAGGTTACCTTGTGAGTTGATTGCAAAACCAATTGTATCTGAACCAAGCGCTTATCCACTTAACCACACAAGACCATGGATGGTCTTTACAAACTAAATAAGCCCCGCCTATTCAGCTTAGCGAAGAGGAACAAGATTTGCGAGGAGTCACTTCATATTGATCGACCACCCTAAAAAGGAATGTTGAGTAAATATCCAATTTGAAATCTCGTATTTTATTTGGGATAAGCGTGTTAGAAGTCCTAAAACTTCTCACGAAAGTCTGATTGAGTCCTAAAACTTTTAAAAAGTGCAATTTAAGTCCTAAAATTTATCAAAAACTAAAATTGAGTTCTAAAACTTTCAAAAAGTGTAATCAAGTCCTTCTGTCAATTGCACTTTTGTTATATAAGAGTTGATTACATCTTTTGAAAATTTCAGGACTTAATTGCACTTTTTAAAAAAATTTAGAACTTAATTACACTTTCGTGAAAAAGTGTTAGGGCTTTCATTGCATTTATCTTTTTTTTTTAATTAGATTTTGCTACTAATTTAATCAACCCCTTAAGACTGGTCACCAGCTAAGTAGAGTGGCATTGATGGGACTTCCCCTGACTAGGAAAACTGAGAATGCCAGATCACCCTACCGCTGTTCTCCGTTGCTGTCCCTTTCCAAGTCAACCAAACCAGCTCCGCTCACCGGAACCTGGAGGCCCGCCACCCCACCCGCGGTGACAACAACGTTTGACAAATTTTTTGTGGCTAGGAAACAAGCGCCATTCGAATAGATTAAAGTCCGATAATGGAGGTGTCCACGTGGCCGTTGTGATAATTATGGAGGGGAAGAGTTAGCAATTGTGCTTTCCCAGGAACCCACTTCGGCGCTTCTTGTCAAATACGTATCTTTCTTCCCTATATTTTTTTTATGGCAGTGATGAATGGGGGATACATGACTAAACAAGCCCAGCCAAAACCCCAACCCCCCGCACCCCTGGTTTTTGTATGTGCAAACCCTCTGTCTTCATCCTAGAACCTTTGCTTGTACGCTTTCCTTTGGCATGTGACCTTAGGCCTACCGCCATTGGTTCCCAGGGAAACAAAAAGTATGTAAAAAGGGTACAATTGGGTACTACGATACCATTGCCTACGGAAAAAAGGGTCGGTCTTTTTCATTGAATTAAAGCGGACATCTAGGTAATGGTACCTTAGATTTATTTCATCGAGCCATCTTGATAGATGGGTTTACGTTGATGGAGGAGACCTATTGTGTTTATGTAAAAGGGTCCAAAGGTAGGTTCGTGATCTTTTTTTATTTTTATTTTATGTTGACGGCATAAGCTAGAAATGATCATGATTATTTCACTAATCAGTAGTTGTCCTTCGATTAAGCTGTTCTTCCTAGTATTATAAGCATCTAAGTACAATCAACCCCAACTCAACACACATCTTTCACTATGCTTGTTCTCTTTCACTAGCGCAATATTCATGCCAATCTGTCGAGATGGCAATCGATTGAATAGTCGATCCATTTATGAGGAGATTATATGAAGGCCCACTTTTTTTTTTTTTTTGAGTGGAGGGGAGGGGGGGGGGGGGTTTTGTTTGATATTGATGTATGTTGTCATCATGAAATCACATTCTATCCTCAAAATGGGGTTCCCCCTCAATTATGGAGAGGGAAACCACCAAGCAATCTGGATACTCACGTAATCTAGTACTAGGGGACAGACACATTAGTTTGCATGATTAATTTGATGGAGTACGCTGATGATTGCCCCAATGACAATAATTTGTACAGACGTGTCACTAGATGCCTGATGCCAAAAGGGCACGACACACATAAGCACGCAATGATAAGTGTTGATCCCAAACGTATGAGAAGCTTTAAAAAAAAATGATGATGACCATCAAAGAGATTGCTTTGAATCTTTTTTCAGTACTTTGAACGTGACAAGTGTGGAATGTCTACATTCTCGAAGTTCGATATGCAATCTAGAACACATTATTGAACTGTCGAACACATATGTCCCCCAAAAGAAGTTAAATTAAATTAAAGTTGAACCAATTTATTCGATGATACGCCGTAAATCCACTTCCATAAGATTTCACATCAAATTATTGTTCATACATGCCTCTTTAGGTGTGTAATGAAAATATTATTTATAGCCCGTAGATTCTAAGGAATAGTCATTCAAAACTGGGGTGTCAAACAAGATGCGCATGTAATAAAAAGTTAGATGCAGGAGAATGTGGCAACCCCACGTTTGTGTTAGATAGCGGAACATCCAGCCAAATAATGACTTGTAAAAACAGAACAAATAAATAAAAATTAAAAAGACTCCAGCTTAGACCCAGCTAAAACCTCACGAACTGGTCCCAGTCTATCTCACGGTCAATGGCATAAAAAAAAATCCAGAAGAATCCAGACAATAGAGCTCGGAGTGGTCCCCTTGAAGAGATGATGTTCAAAATGAGTTGAGCTACTCGCGACTCATCATTCAGAAATTACTCAAACTCGCTCGATTCTTCTTCAGTTTTAGATCGCACTTGTTTGCGGGAAACGTAATTCTAAATATCGAGAAAGGGTTTCATTAACAATGCTCGGCAACGCTTGTCAAGGACTTCAATTAAACAAAAAAAAAATGAATTCGTTATATTGCGTCAGCTACAATAATTGCATACATCCTCACCCGTCCAAGCTTCATAGCATATCTTAACGTCGATCCCGTCAGAAGTCATTTACTTTGTCATATGTCGGCACTAGCATGCCAAACTTTTTTTTTTATACCGTAAACCTATGTAGGGGATCCAAAAATGTCGTCTGCTTTTGTACATAATAACCGTTTAAAAACCTTCGTGTCGTTGTCTACGCAAGCTGCCACCTCGAATTTTAAACTACCACGAGATATTTATGGGTCGTTTGGTACAAGTTTTGGGACGATCGGCGTTTTCACATGGAAAATGTTTAGAAATATTTGTGTACTGTCCAGACATTAAATTCATTTGGGCCCAAGAAATATGATGGGAGCTAACGGTCTTCTTCCCTTGCCTTTATAAACCCCGCACCAAGTCCCTTCCTACTCCTCCTCCCCTCCTCGCTCTCTTTGCGCTCTTCACTCGGGGCATTTCATCTCGGAGATCTTGTCTTTGAGTTGAGCTGCTCCTCAACTTCTTCTCTCTGAAGTCTGAACAGATCGCCTTCCTTTCTGAAACTCTGCTGGTCTTTGCCTAGAGAGTCAGCATTTGGTTAGTTCAATCCCGGTGAGTCCTGACTTTCTGATGCGAACTCATCTCGGATGACGGATTTTGTTGGTGGGCATTTTGCCGTCTGTGATACCCTTTTCGATCTGTTTGGTTCCTTTTAATGGAGCGAAACTCGGAGATATATGATAAGGCAAGACGAACCTGATACAGAGTGAGCTCTGTTTCTCCTTTAAAGGAGTACCCAGATGTCATTAAAGGGTGGCGATTGAGAGAGTATATATGCCTGACTTGACATCGTAAATGACTTGTGATGAACAGCTCATGATCATGGGAGATGCGAAGTTCTGATCTTTGTCGTGTTATTTTGTTCTAGTTCGATAGTTACGACGTTCAGACTGTCCGCTTGTATGTCGCGTCAGGCGAGCTTCGGTTGTTGGTCACTGATAGTTTGATATGCTGCAGCTACCGGTGCTCTTCTCGCCTCATTTGTTGATTATGAAAAGGCTGAGATAACTAGAATTTATGGATCTTAACACAAGCTGAAAGCTTTTTCGGTGGTCTTCAACTTTAAGCTAGTCGCTTTACTCCTTTCTTACTGTCTATTGAAGGTCCTTTGGAGACAATTTGAAATGGAGTTCGAAGGGATGTACCGGCAGCCTCAGAGGCCTAAGTATGATTGTCTCTTGTTCGGTAAGCTTTACCTTGTTCCATTAGACGTGAATAACTTAATGGACGCGGACATAGATTATTTATGAAATCCCCTGACTCTAATGTGCTTCTAGATCTCGACGACACCCTCTATCCTGTAAGCTCTGGCCTTGCCGCATCATGTGGCAAGAACATCCGAGGTAGCTTTGCTTTGCTTTGCTTTTTCCCATACCCGCTTCCATGGTGCTTATGTTGCACTAAAGAAGACTGTTCAGGTTTCATGTTCTAACATTGAAGCTCTTTGCCAGATTATATGGTTGAAAAGCTTGGGATAGACAAGGGCAAGATTGATACCTTGTGCAACCTTCTATACAAGAATTATGGCACAACAATGGCCGGTCTTAGGGTGAGATTTCACATATTTTTCCAGCTTTGCAATGTAAGACAAAAAGATCAACTGTTGTTTACGCTTAATTGGGTGCTTTTCACTTTCCAGGCAATCGGCTACGACTTCGATTATGACGACTACCACAGGTTAGAAAAGTCTCTGGTGTATCATCATTTGGACACGTCTCACTGTCTTGACCTTTTATGCATTTATGTGATTTTGCTGAGGATATTTTTGCACCCGTTCAACAGTTTTGTCCATGGGAGACTGCCCTACGAGAACCTAAAACCCGACCCGGTCCTGAGGAGCCTTTTGCTCAGCCTGCCTTACCGTAAAATCGTAAGCTCATGTGTCCTGTAATGCCTGAGATTTTTTTGCCCAATTTTTGAGGTATTTCTAACCTGTTTGGGAAATGAAGCAGATTTTCACAAATGCGGATAAGATTCATGCTGTCAAAGCACTCAGTAGGCTAGGACTCGAAGAGTGTTTCGAAGGGATTATTTGCTTCGAGACGCTGAATCCCGTTCACAAGAACGCTGCGTCCGACGATGAAGATGATATCGAGTTTGTGGGATTGCCAAACACAACCAGAAGCAGTGACTCCAGGTCTCAGATTTTCAACATAGTTGGGCATTTCTCCAGACACGGTGCCGGATCAGGACTACCAAAGACCCCCGTTGTTTGCAAACCATCAGAAGACGCCATCGAGCGGGCTCTCTCGGTCGCCAACATCAATCCCCAGAGAACAGTGAGACAATCTTCTCTGCCCGCTGCTGCATCGTTCAGTTTGACTGTCAATGACTCTGCTAATCATTCATCGAAATTTACAACTGCAGATTTTCTTCGAGGACAGCGTTAGGAACATCCAGGCTGGGAAGCGTGTCGGCCTTCAAACTGTGCTGGTAAGTCAGTAAATCGGGTGCCGATTTATTTTAGTCCTCCAGCGACAGTCATTTGAACCAACCACCACAACACTAACTGCTTACAAAACAAGAATCCGACAAGTATGTTTGAACAAATTCTGATGTATCCTTGACGGGTTTTCGGTAAAATTCTTGCAGGTCGGCACTTCTAACAGGCCAAAAGGTGCAGACCATGCACTTGAGAACATCCACAACTTGAGGGAGGCAATCCCAGAGCTTTGGGAATTCGAAGTGAAGTCTGAAGTGGGTTACCCTGGCAAGGTTGCTGTGGAAACATCTGTGACAGCTTAGGTCCATTTCTTATGCTGTCACGCCTCTTCCCCTCCCTTGTAACACATGAAACATGAAATGGCGAGATGGGGGACGTGCGCCGCCCCTCTCACTTACCATTTCTCTGTAGATGCCCTCCTTTGCGGTTGATAATAAAATCTCGATACTCCAAAGGTTTCGCTTTCGCGCGCTGCCGTGCCGGAAGCCGATTGGACCGATCCCTCTAGAAGAGTGCCTTTATCAATGAAGTTGCCATCGGTGTCCGACGACTATAAACAACAATTCAGTCGGAATGCCCTGCCAATTGATGTCGACCGTAAAACCGAAAACAAACATACTAATTTCAAATGACAAGACTGTTTCGGGCCAGGATAATAATAGCAATTTTACGCCCCGAGGATCGTCACGTTTTTGTCCCCGAGTTCAGGATCCCTGGTTCAAAAATAGCATGTCTTTTCTGATGCTGATGTATTTGTTCATTTCTTCTTTTTTCCTTTTGCTCGATACCAAACATTTAAACAAGTACAAGCCTTAAAATGGAAAACAAAAACGACGTGCAAAATGAAGCTGCAAAATCGACGGTACAGCTCTAGAGCTGATATAACACATATGCAGACATCGAGATTGCGTCTTCCTATATCTACTCCTTACTACATGCGCATTGGTAATCTGATAGGCTGATCAAAACCTCTAGAACTGGTGGTGTTATCCATCTTGGGCTGGACTTCCGAGCATCGAAAACCGCGAGGGGGGTTCGTCGGCGTAGTAGCGAGCCGGAACAGAACGACAAGAAGATCCAGAAGAGCAGCTGCTAGGATGGAATGCTAGATCATCCATCCCCCCTCTTCTGCCCTCCGTTGCTGTACGTTTCTAGGTCAACCAAGCCACCTTTCCAGGTCAACAAGCTCTTTAGCGGCAAAACAACAAACGGTCGAATATAACGCTTTAAGTCCAACGACGGGGGCGTCCGGGTGGCTGTCGAGTTACTTAACGAGGGAAAAAGCCAAGAAATTGCGCTTTCAACAAGAAACCACGGCCATGCTTCTTGTCCAATACGTAAACATTGTTCCCAAAAATCGGAAAAAAAAAAGACCCCCTCTAGTTTAATTCATTCTTATAAAAAGAAGGCCGTCGTCGCGAGAGCTTACTCTACTGTCAAGCAATATATAATAGCATATGGTATGTGGTCAATTGAGTAACTATCATGTACATATAAGAAGGGTTAGTCTTTTTCATGAAATTAGCTATGGCATGAAAACTATCGAGTATTGCAAGTGTCCAAGTACCATGTGATCTTGGGGTTTGGATTATTTGTTCCCAAGGAAGCAAAAAAGTATATGTACATGGTAAGTTAAGTACTATGATGCGCCTCTGAAAAAGGGTATGTCTTTTTCACTATAAATTTGTCGGGGCGACGGGAATACCCATGTATTGTTAGTGTCCAAATACTACTGATCACTCCTGCGCAAGACGCATTTTGTCTTTTTTACGAACAATCATGGCATGGCAGTCTGTCGACATGCCCTAATGATTGGCCATGTCTTACAATTTAGCCCCTAGATTTCCACATATTTGATTGACTTACGAAGAGATTATATAATGGCCCGCGGCTTCTTCTTCTTTTTTCTTTTTCTTTCAATTTTGTGTGTGTCTAAGGGAGGGTGTTTTTATATTGATGTCATTGTCATTCACATTTTTTTTATGGAGTACTAGGAGACAGACACATCAATTTGCATGATTATTTCATGGATCACATTGATGATTATTCCGATGCTAATCATTTTCAAATTTTTAGGACATATCGTTAAGGGTTTGTTTGATAACATTTTTGTTTCTTTGATTATGTTCCTCGAAACAAAAAAGAATCAAAAATATATTTGTTAATGCAAATGATTCTGATTTTGATTCTACTTCCGGGGGCAGTTTTGAACCAAAAATAAGAATAAAAAAAAGTTGATAATCCCAAAAAAAAGAACACTTTTAAAAATCACAAAAAAAAACAAAGTCTTAGTTCTTTTTAAAAGGTCTAAGTTCACGTAGGCTTTCATGTGAACTTTTGAACTCCAAAAAAATTAAATTTAAAAAAATTTAAAATTTTTTTAAAGAGGGGGTAAATTTAAAATTTAAAAACAAATTAAAAATAAAAATAGTGTCAATTAAAAAATGTAAAAAAAATTAAAAATTTTAAAAATTAAAAAAATACTTTAAAAAGTTTTAGAAAACGACGAAAAAAATTAAAAAAATAATTCTCGTCACTTGGTTGTTCTTGGAAACAAAAATTTTATGCAGTTATCAAACGCATTTCTACTCGAGAACATTTTTTTTATGCAGTTATCAAACGCATTCTGATTATCTAAAAATCGTCTAAAGAATAGAATTAGAAAATATGATTCTAATAATAATAACTTTTTTGGATCAGAATCGTTGTGAAGCACGCCCTAAGTGCGTGACACCAAAATTGTAAAGTACACATGAGCATGCTAAGATAAGGTGTTGATTACAATTATACGAGAGGTTAAAAAAATCAATATTACACGGATTGCTTTTAAAACTTACTGAGTAATTGGAATGTGACAGACAAGAATGGAGTGTCTACGTCCTCTGAGTTTCACATAGAACAAAGTGAAAATTTCCAAAAATAATAATAATAATAATAATAATAATAATAATAACTGAAGTGACGTAATTTCCGCAAAATAGGGGGTGATTGTCTTAAAAAAGGCCCCTAAAGTTAGCGACGCCGTCTCGATTGACCATCCAGCTTATCCGCAGGAGATACATGTCCAACAATTTATCCACCACCATAAGCAAAAGCAATTTCAGAGGCAGTGGAAGCAGCATGAGCGGTTTTAGGCCTGGTTATAAGTTTGTTCGGTTTCGCAACCTACAATATGAAATGCTACAAACCCCAAAATCGGACTATGAGACCCATAGCCCATAGAGTGCCCTCTTAGAGTCTTAGGGCAGCCCCAGCTGCCTATAGTTGTTGAACCCATATCTAACAACAATCACGCGTCATACACTGAATTATCTTATACCGTTGTGAGTTGAAGAGTGGAGTTTTCGTATTAGGGTAAAACGGTGAGTGACGCAAAAGAGATGTTACAACCAACTTGCGGGAGTGGCGTTAGGATGTTTGTGGGAGTATTCCTAGATGGAATGAACATTATTTTAAAGGACATAAGAATGCAAGATTGGCCTCTCGTGCACAAACTAGTTAGGGATTGATGCGGTTCCTCTAATGAGATCATGACAGATTGAAATAATTGTTGTACGGTAGTGGACTACATGTCTTACTTGAGGGCCTTGACATCGAAATCCGTATGAATTGATATGAGGATGCGATTTGCCATACTCTGCTTAGGAACAACTTACAGAAGGAAGGTTGGCATGGTATTGTTCTCAGCTTGCTAGGCCCCGCACAAGCTATTCCGTGGTCAAAAATTGCCGGCCCGTGACACATGTGCGTGCCATATGCCATTATCTTCACCAATGGACAGGGGCATTTGCGTCCAAAATTGCCTGGACACCATAAACCCAATTCCACAAATTAAACCTAATCCCCAATACCCCTTGAATTTATCCCGATACCAAAATTTACCATATTTCCCAATTAAACTAAATTGATAGTTCCTTTGGCCAACGCAATATGAATGGACGATCGAAAAATATTTTCATAGACACAAATTATTATCGATACTCAATGAGTTTTTTTTTTCATTTACTAAATATTTTAAGCGGTACATGTAATCATTTTTAGGAAAATATTTTTCAAATCACTCATTTTTCGAGAAATAAACGAAGCATGTGTTGCTTTGGCTTGTTTGGGAGGATTTGGCGAATTGCCCATGTAAGTTGCAGTTTGAATTACGAGGGGTTTTCCTTGTGTATATTTTGTAATTGTAAGTGGTGTCCTTGTGGACTTCTAAAGAAGGAATCCGTTTGGTAAAAAAATCTACTTTTGAAATGAATTTTCACTTATAAAATAGTTTTTTCCCCCAATTTGAGAAGTTAAAAAAAAATTGCTTTTCAACTTAAAAAGTACTTCTCTGACAAAAAAAAAAATAAATCAATAAGTACTTATCACATTATCTTATTTTTATTACGTCATCACTCTCATTCCAACCACGCTCGCCTCCACTGGCCTTCAAACTCTGCTGCCCACCTACCGCCAATTTTCGACCATCGCTGCTCGTGTCCGTAGCCAATTGTCAACCATTGTGCATTATAGACCTCCGTTGAAATCGCTACCCGCCAATTGCCCCTTACTGACCTTCGCTACCCATGCCCATCGTCGCCCGCAACCATCGTTGGCTACCCATCGCCACTCGTGAGCACCCCCACCTCCCCCCTCTAACGACTGTTGGCAGCTCCTGTGGCCCCCTGCTGCCAACCGCTACCCACTGTTGACCTTCACCAACCATGCCCATCGTTGCCCATGACCACCGTCAGCTACTGCCCCTCACCACTCGCGACCACCGCCACCAACCAACCCTTGTTGCCACCAACCAACCCTTGTTACCACCGCTAACCACTGCCCATTGTTGACCTCTAGATACCTAATTAAAAATAATTACAAATAATATGGAATATTAAAAAAAATTATCATCACTTGATTCTTTTCTAGGGGTGATCGGTTCAAAATGGAATGGTTCTACCCCAGAACCAAGAACCGCTCGCTAGGGGCTGGTTTTGTATAATACGAATCATGAACCACCTGTTCGTTCTGTTGATCCACTCAAGAATAGAACAACCAGTCCAGTTCGGTTCTTGGTTGGATTCCGATTACGGTTTAATGTCAACCGCTTGTTCTATCAACATCAACATCAACATCAACATCAACATCACCTTTATTCCAAACTAGTTGGGGTCGGCGGTCGATGAACCCAAAGTGAAAAGCTTAAAATATACTAAAATAAAAGTAAAAATATGGTCACCCAAAAATAAATAAATAAACATATAAATAAATAGAAAGCACTAAACATGGCACTCTGGAACATAGGAAATCCCCCCTTCTACAATGCGGATAGTTTTCCTCCACTATGTCCTAAGGCAGACCATACGCCAATTTATTTCCCACTCTATTAAATCTTGTTTTACTACCTTCCCCCAAATAAGTTTCGGCCGACCTCGTCTTTTCTTCATATTGTTTTCTCGGTAACACACTTCTGTTCTTATCGGAGCATCTAAGGGTCTACGAAGAATATGTCCAAATCATCTCAATCTATGTTCTCTCATCTTCTCTACCACTAGTGCTATTCCAACTTTTCGTCGAATATCGTCATTTTTTATCTTATCTATCCTTATATGACCACACATCCACCTTAACATTCTCATTTCCGCTACTCCCTCGTTCTATAAAAAACGAAATTGAATACTAATCTCACAAATATGACTTAATAAAGCCATATATTCGACTAATTTATATAAAGCTGATCTAACACTAAAAACTAGAAAAAAAAATTTGAGTTTGTACAACAAACGAAAGACTACAAAATAAACTAGTGTATGAAAAAACACATGCAAGTATTGACTATCATGCCTTCTTCCTAATTCATCTTACTTGAGAAATAGACAAAAAGCAAAATGTGCAATTCGGGCTTTTTTTCACAAGTTGAGTGAAGAGAGCAGATATTATCATATTAGGGCGGATTTTTTTTTTTCCATTTTACAAGTCTTTTTTTTTGGAATGATGAATTGGGCTTTCGAGAGATGATTTTATTTTAAAAAATTGCCTATTCATATTATATAAAAACCGGACCAGTTGGATGGTTTCCACCCGAAATCAGGAACCGAACGGATATTCGTCAATTCTAAAAATTGAAACAAAAAATCAAACTGTAATCACTGATTACGATCCAAAATCAGTTGGTTGAGTACAGTCTGATCTGGTTTGGTTGGATCATGATTTTTTTGCTCACCCCTATTCTTCCCCACCCCCCTTTTTATATAAGTTTTTAGTTTTTTTATGTTAAAATTTTAAGCCCGTTTTAAACTTCAATATAAATAAAAATTTAAATTGTAAAAAAAATCAGTTTTTTGAAAAAATTTATTTAAATTTAAAAATTAAAATTTTTGGACTTTTTAGTTTTTCATTTTTAATCTAATTAAGCTTATATTTGTTATTTTTACTATTATTATTTTCAAATTTTATCTTTTTTATGTTGCTGACTAGATCTTCGGTGAGCCATGTTGGTTTCAAATATTAATAAAAAAAATCACGTCAGATTTCTTGCTAAGTAGATTAGAGTTAACAATTCAGTAATCGTTTTTTAAAAAGTTTCGCACTTAAGTGATTTGAGGGAAACTATCGACATTAAAGTAAGCATTGTACATAACTTTTGAAACTCTTGGTATTTTTCTCCCATTGTTAATATGTTTTGGTTTGAAATGTCTTTGCAAGGATATGCTTATGGAGAGGTTAATAAGAATATTCCAAGAGCTTTGCCGGCAGCAGGGGAGTCAAAAGTAGAGGCAATTGATGATGCTCATGTTCTCTCCGAAATGACTCGTGATTGGCTTTTTGGAATCCTTTTTACACATGAGATAAAAAGTGGAGGCAAAGAGAAAATAAATCATAATAAGATGACAAAATCTATTGCTTAAGAAAGGTGATTGATATTTTGACAAATGAAAGCAAGGATTTGAAAATTGAAAATGAGTTCACGAAAGAAAAGGATGTTGATTTGGAGAAAAGACATAATTTTTCTTTTAAAATTAGGCTTGAAGTTTTCAAGAATGAATTTGAGGGTTTGAAGAAGAATGAAGATTTCCTTTTAAAAACTTGAAGGATGTAAGGGGAAAAAAGTTATGTTCGGTAGATATGATTTTACTCATAGAAATGTTGACACCTGATTTTTAATCACTTTTTCTATTGCTAAAGTAATAAAAAATCCATAAAAATTCATAAAATTGAAAAATCAACTTTGGGGACCTTAGCCAAGCCTAGGGAACCAATTTTGACCAAAAAATGATTTTTCATATTTTCAGTATTTTTACGTATTTTTTATTTATTTATTTTCGAAAATTAATAGAAAATCCATAAAAATTCATAAAATTGAAAAATCAACTTTGGGAACCTTAGCCAAGCCTAGGGAACGAATTTTGACCAAAAAATAATTTTTTCATATTATATATATTTTCTTTTTTTAAAAACAAAATACAAAAATATTTGAAAATTTTGGAAAAATAACATTTGAGGCCAAAAAATACACAAAGATAGTTAATATTTTTATTTTAAATCTATTTTCATATTGGCCATCGCAAATTCAAAAAAATCCAATTCGAGTCACGTGTTCTTTCACGAGTATAATCTCGAATCGGGCCTAAAAAAATTTAATTTGAGTCAACTTATTTTTAACTTTCACTTTTTATGAGTTGTGACATTGTCTTCTAATATTTTAAATTTTCATCTTGGCCCAATTATACCCAGAATGACTTAATTTTGCAAAAGGGCTTTAATTAAATTATGCATTATTTTCAGCGACAAGAAATGAGCTTAAATTTGACATGTGGTAAATTTTGGTGTGTCAAAAATTGTGAGGAGATTTGGACTTAAAGAAATATATTTTTTTCAGGGACTGAATTGTAAATACTTAAAATTCAAGGACTAGAGTGCAAATACCTAACTCTTGAAGGATTATTTTACAAATAATAAAAAGAAGAGTTAGTGGATAAATTAGAATAGAGAAGGGAAGATGAAGAAGAGGAGATGAAGAAGAGAAGTTGGAGAAGAATGGATGGAGAAAATAAGATAAGAATAGAGAAGGGAAGATGGAGATGAAGAAGAGTTAGTAGAGAAATTAGAATGGAAGATAAGAATAGAGAAGGGAAGATGGAGATTAAGAAGAGTTAGTGGAGAAATTAGAATGGGAGATAAATATGGAGAAGGGAAGATGAAGATGAAGAAGAGTTAGTGGAGAGATTAGAATGTGAGATAGAGATGGAGAATGGAAGATGAAAATGAAGAAGAGTTAGTGGAGAAATTAGAATGGGAGATAGATGAGTAGGTTATAAAAAGAGGAAGAAGTGAGCTTGAGAAAGGATTCTTGAGAGAGAAAATTTGAAGTGTTTGGGAGAATTTTTTGGAGAGAAAATTTTGGATGTTTGAGAGAGTTTTGGAAGATTGAAGAAAATTTTGAGAGAAAGAAAATACCAAAAGAGAGAGAATTTTGAAGATGATGGGAGTTTAAAGCTAGGGGTTATCATCACAAATTCCTTCATCGATCAATATAAATCAAGAGTTTATCCTCGTCAACGAGCAAACAAATTCAAGCTAAGTGTTTTTATTTATTCATTTATTTATGGTTTTACTCGCAAATTAGCACAAATTGTATACACTTTCTCCATCTCCTTTTTCTTCCATATTTTATGTCAGGAGAAGGATATCTTTACGTCAACAGCAAAAATCTCGTCGAGATGCAAAAATCGGCCCAGATAAGCTCCTAAGCTGTCCACCGATTTCTCAACTGATCTATGACTAAAAGTCCCTCTTAATTCAAAAGAAACTCTCTATATTGGGAACATAGAGAGCGAAAATCAATTATAGAAATCCCTCCCAAAAAAATGGGAGATAAGTACTCTTTCTACTCTTCTGGTTTTAGGTGCAGATTAGCACATATTTTGTATACTAACACTTCACTCTATTTTATATCAGGAAGCCGCAGCTCTATATCAATGGTCAATCCTATGGAAGCACAAAATCGGCTTGGAGGAGTCCTCAAGCGCGCACAAATTTCAAATTGTTGAATCAATTCGTTGTATTTCATTTTAAAAAATTCATACCCCAAAATGGAGAGGACAAAGTCCATAAATCCCAAAGGGAAGAGCCAAGCCAATGCTTAGCCTCCCATTGGAGGTTTTTACTTATAGTAGTTAAATACCTGCAACTTAAATACCTGCACCTTAAATCCCAAAGGGAAGAGCCAAGCCAATGCTTAGCCTCCCATTGGAGGTTTTTACTTACAGTAGTTAAATACCTGCACCTTAAATCCCAAAGGGAAGAGCCAAGCCAATGCTTAGCCTCCCATTGGAGGTTTTTACTTACAATAGTTAAATACCTGCAACTTAAATACCTGTACCTTAAATCCCAAAGGGAAGAGCCAAGCCAATGCTTAGCCTCCCATTGGAGGTTTTTACTTACAGTAGTTAAATACCTGCAACTTAAATACATGTACCTTAAATCCCAAAGGGAAGAGCCAAGCCAATGCTTAGCCTCCCATTGGAGGTTTTTACTTACAGTAGTTTAAATACTTGCAACTTAAATACCTGTACCTTAAATCCCAAAGGGAAGAGCCAAGCCAATGCTAGGCCTCCCATTGGAGGTGTTTATTCACTGTCATGTACTTCCTATAATTTAATTTTTGAATCATCAGACCCAAAAGATGAGTAGGTCGTAATACTGCACAGAAGTCGTTAACACACTCCCTCTTTCGGCTTCAGGGAATCTTTAACACTTAAAAAAATATAACAAATAAAAATATATACCATCCATGCATCCTATTTAAAAAGTGAAAACACAAAAGAGAATACCCTACTAGAGCTTTAGGAATAAACCAAGCCTGAGTTGCCGGATTAGGATATCCATGAAATTAAGGTACCGAAAGGGCATTAGTTTTAATTAACTAGTGTAACCAAGTCCCCGAGCTCATAATCTCTGGTTCGCAGGAATAAATTAGTTCTCCCACTAATTTATTTAGGTTTCTAATCGACCTACCAAGAACGATTAGTGGCGACTCCAAATTTCAAAATCATTTAAACAAAAACCAAAGTTGCGATTCGGTAGGGCTTGGGAGGGTCCGCATTAGGTTAGTCAAATCTAATTAACCTAATAATCCGTTAACCCCTTTTAAAATAAAAATATTTTTAGAGGGTCGCGACAAGAAATGATTGGGGTCATAGACATTTCCAATCTTGGAGGTTGCATCAGATGTATGCCAAAGTTGTAAATTTGAAGGCTTAATACCCAAAAAACTCTCCAACTTTAGTATATGTCCCAATAATATTCAAAACTTTTTTTTAGTCTCATAAAAAAAATCTTCAATTTTTACTTTTGTCCCAATTCTATTAGCCTAATATCAAAAAATAAAAAACCTCAACTTTAGCATCTGTTCCAACTATGTCCAATTTTTTTTGTCTCATAAAAAATCTTCAACTTTTACTTTTATCCCAATTTTACCACTGCTAGCCTTATGTACATAATCACCATTAGTTAATCCTATATGACTCGAATTTTCTCTCCAATTTACAAATGAATATTCAAAATTAGGAAATAGTAGATTTCAAGGACGACGATATTCGAGATTGTTTGTCCATATAATTAGATCTCTATGTCTAACCATTCTTTAGAATGTTGAATGTCGAGAAGAATTCGAAATACGCCATGTTGAGTGGTTCTGTATCTCTCAGTAATATGTAGAGGAAGCAAACAATAGAAGAGAAGTTTGGGATTTTTTTTTTCATTTTAGCTTTACTGAGGTATAATTCATTAAAAACGTGGAATGCCACGTAGGATTAACTAATGTTAATTATAGATTGAAGGCTAACTATGGTAGAATTGAGACAAAAGTAAAAGTTTGGAATTTTTTGTGAGACAAAAAAATTCAGTATAATTAGAACAAATATTAAAGTTAATGATTCTTTTAGATATCAGGCCGGTAGAATTAGAATAAAAGTAAAAGTTTGAATTTTTTTTATGAGACAAACAAAGTTTTGAATATGAGTGGGAGAAATGTTAAAATTTGGGTTTTCTTTCGGTTTTGGGTCTAAATTTTGATATAGCGTAAGAAATTATTATATTAGAAGAGATGCTTTTGTGAAGGTTCAGAAGATTTGAATTCTTAAAGAAGTTTTGTGTGGATCCGTGGTTGGTTTGGACACAAAGTAGAATATATTGTTCATTTGAGGGGGTGTCTCATTATGTGATAAGGTTTTATTGGATGAGACTTTCTGAAATAATTTTCAAAACTCTCTTTTAATGACATGTTTGATTAATGACAATAGGAAGAAGACTGTTGGATATGTTGTAGGCTAGAATATTACTTAGAGAGGGTGAATAATTTTTTTTGGGTAAGGCAGAGAGGGTGAATAGTTTTTTTTTTGTATTGAAGATGTCCGGGCCAGCGTCCATACAAATCACGCACCTTGACTAATCCTCCGGGAGGGCTAGTGCAGCATCCCACCACCACGACCCTTCACTTAAATCACCGGCACCCAGCAAAGTTCGAACCCAGGACCTCTCGTGAAAGGACCAGAGTGCAAACCAGCTGGGTCACCGATTGGTGGGTCAGAGAGGGTGAATATTTTTTTTTTGATAACCGGGGTGTCCAGCTGTGCCGGCGAGCTGACGCTCAAACCGACGACGACCGACTAATCTCCGGGGAGGCACCGCAGGACCCTACCACTACGGTACTCCGGGTAAGACACCAGTGAATGTGGGTGAGTAAGTTTCGATCCCAGGACCGCAAGTACTACTCAGCGGGGTCCTAGGAGTCTACTCCTTACCACGCGACCACCTGATGGGTCAGAGAGGGTGAATAGTTGATTTTGACAAAAATAAAAAAAAAATTATTACGGAAATAAAATAATCAATTTTTTTTGGTCAAATAACAATCAAGTTGAGTATTATCGAAATCGAGTATGAACAAAGTCTAAATATTATCAATAATATGATGATATTCACGAGTGTGCAAGATTCTATCAAAAGTAATAAGAAGAGTTGACAGGTAGAGAAATTTGCACATGGAGTTTATTGTGTTTTGGTTTATTTCAAGCTTATATCCACTCTGTTATGCTAACAGCCTGCTGGATTGATTTCATTAATCAACTAATAAGACATTACAAAATACGATAATGATACTCTAGTTTGATAGGTCTCACTATCTCATAAACGATCACTTTTTCAATGGCTCGCAAGAATTACAATTTTATAACTCACGTAAGACAAGTGTGGAGCTCTTTTAAACTTTGAAATTAATGATTGATCTCTCTTCTTCTCTTTAGCACCATGGTTTCCTTTTATATTCATCTACTTCCTTTTAAACTTGGGAATGTTCCTGGCGTATCAAGAGTGTTGACCATGTGTCTAATGTCGGACACCTACCGACCACGTTGATCGCGTGTCGAAAATGTATTGGTGTCCGACATGCGTCCGGCAAGATACGAAAATCCTTAGAGAGTGTTCGTGCTTCTTAGATTTTAAATCACAAGTGAAGTGAGATACAAGTAGACTCTAGGAAACTCTCAAGCTCTTTGTATCCATACGCGTCCGACACTCTCCAACACGCCAGTTTTGGAGAGTATGGCATGCGGGGGCCAAACCACTGTAAATCACTCCAGCAGGCTGTCTCTATCCATGCTCTTTTTATAGTTGTGCCTAGTAGTATTTGCCTGCTTGATTTATTTTGCTATTTTTGTTGGTTGCATGAGTTATGATTTCGACTAGTTGCCATCGTACTTCTGGGTAAACAAACGAGATTGCAGTCTCATTACAAGTTCAATGGACGTCAGGAATTGAGAATTATGGGTAGTGACGGATTTCAAGGGAGGTCGATTCCCACCTTGGAACCAGCAATCGCCCACGAGAGAGGTTCCACAATCTAGAGATCAGAAATCGCACGTTGGCTCTGGACCACCGGTCCGATTTTCCAGGTTGGTCCGTGCAACCTGCCATTGCACAGTCTCGTCGCCTTCTATTACGGGTATTTCGGATATATTCTCGGGATATTCACTTGTATATTCCGCTGTATATATTTAGTTAGTCGGATTAGTTTTGGGGTAAATATTTTTTTCCCTTTTTCGTGGGATATCTTTCCCATTCTTGTTAGGCTTGTTGTCCTATATGTAGACGTTACATTACAAGATCAATAGTAAGTGAAGTTTCAGTCTCCAAATTCTTCATGGTATCAGAGCGATTTTTGAGACTAATTTTATCATCATCAACATTCGACATTTTTTTTCTCCTTCAAACCATACCATGGCAACCTCCACCGCTTTCATGCTCACCTCCTCGGACAGTCCAGGAAATATTCTCGTCTCGTGTCTCCTGAACGGTGAGAATTACCTCACATGGTCATGACTTATGAGAACTGCACTCCGAGCAAAGAATAAGTTGGGATTTATCGATGGCACAATCAAGAGACCGGGTGTCGGTGAGCCCAACGAAGAACAGTGGGCAATAAGCAATTCGATGGTCATTGCGTGGATCTCCAATACATTAGAGAAAGGGTTGCAGCCCAGCATAGCATGTATTGAAGACGCCAAAGTTCTATGGGATGATTTGAGAGAAAGATTCTCACAAGGTAATGAAACGAGAATTTATGAAATCAAATCTCAAATCTGTCTACTTAAACAGGAAGGGCGATCAATCTCGGAATATTATACCAAGCTCAAGGGACTCTGGGATGAACTCGAGAATTCTCTCGATTTCCCATCTTGCACATGCGCGACGGCGACAACCTATGCTACCCAGCGGGAAAAGGAGAAAGCTCACCAATTCTTGATGGGCCTCAATCCCGAATTTGGCACGGTACGGTCGAATATTCTAAGCACGGAGCCTCTCCCACCACTTAATCGTATTTATTCTATTATCACTCATGAGGAACGACAAAAGATCGTTTCTCGAGCTAATGAGACAGGACCCGAAGCTACTGCTTTCCTCGTGAAGGATGATGCTGGAAGCCAAATTGCGACACACCCTACTCGAAGTAGGCCCTTTTGCGAGCATTGCAACAGGACAGGTCACTACAAGAGTAGCTGCTGGAAACTATATGGACGGCCCACTGATTGGGAGACTCGATCCAAAGGAAGAGGAAAATCGGGAAAGTCAACCGGGCATGGACAGCTAAAGCGAATTGGCCTCCCAGCAGCTACAAGGGCTGAGAGCAATCGTGGAACTACAACACTCCAAGCCCACGCTGTCCAAACTCACCAAGGACAACAGCCGCAGCAGACTTGGCCAAGCAGCAGTAAATCGGGCCAAATTTCTGAATTGTCCCCAGCTCAATTTCAGAGATTGTTGAGCATTATTGGGGGAGATGATATCGATCATGAGCCACTTTCTGGTAACAATTTGATATGCGTTAGTCCTGATGTAAATTGGATCATTGATACTGGGGCCTCGATGCATATGACGGGGTGCGTTGATTATTATATTAGCTCAACTCCTCTTCGCAGGAAATCGCCCGTCTATATTCCGAATGGACATTCAGTCCAAGCCACCAAAGTCGGGACAGTTCGAATTGCCAACCAGTTGAACCTTCCTAATGTGTTATACGTGTCGGAATTTACTTGCAATTTAATATCTGTTGCTCAACTATCGACCCAATTGAATTGTCGAGTAACATTCTCTGCTGGTTTATGCTTGATTCAGGACCTAACCTCGAGGACGATGATTGGAATGGGTGAGCTCCAAGGGGGGGTCTATTATCTACGGCGAGTGGCTTCCTCGACGTCCGCATTTCCGGCTATTACAATTGATAATGAGACTTGGCACCAACGACTCGGACATCCTTCTCGCCATGTTACTTTCAAGGGTATCAATTTAGTTGGAGAATTCAATAAGAGTTGCAATATCTGCCATCGCGCCAAGCAAACTCGTTCTTCATTTCCAGTTAGTTTAAATAAAGCTACTGCATTGTTTCAACTAGTACATTGCGACTTGTGGGGTCTGTATAAAACTAAATCAATTTCTGGTGCCAGTTATTTCCTAACAATAGTGGATGATTTCAGTCGAGGTACTTGGTTATATCTTCTACGTGAAAAATTGGAGGCTCAACGATTTCTGATAGGATTCTGTAATTTGGTAGCAAATCAATTTAATCAATCTGTTAAGATCGTACGAAGTGACAACGGATTAGAATTTCTTTCGAGAGAATTGCAGGCCTTTTTCTTACAACGTGGGATAATTCACCAGACATCATGCGTGGATACCCCTCAACAGAATGGACGAGTGGAACGAAAACATCGTCACATCCTAAATGTGGCCCGAGCGCTCCTTTTTCAGGCAAATTTACCTACTCGTTTTTGGGGAGAATGTGTTTCAACTGCAGCTTATTTGATAAATATGACGCCCACATCCATCTTATCAGGCAAAAGCCCCTATGAGGTAATCTTTAACAAATTGCCTACATATTCACAATTATGGGTTTTCGGGTCACTATGTTATGCTCATCACAAGCCCAGAGATAAAGATAAATTCAAGGAGCGATCACGTAGATGCATATTTGTCGGATACCCTTATGGAAAGAAGGGATGGAGAGTTTACGATCTCAATTCTCATGAGATTTTTGTCTCACGTGATGTCCAATTTTATGAGAACACTTTTCCTTTTTGTGGGACATCATAGCCTCATAATGTGAGTGGTGATGAAACTTGGGCTACACCTTTATATTTGGATGGGTCAACTCCACCAATTGATCTGGCTTCAGTTGAGGGGGAGATAAATCGGGTCGACAATGGATCACATCAACAGAGCAGACCAGTAAATCTTTCGGAACAGATAGAAAGCTCAATTCCCAGTGAGCTGCTGCATGTTGACTCACAGTCGGGCCTTCCTCATCAGCCCAATCAGCCGGTTTTTGATTCCGTTCCGGGACGTCCAGTAGATTCTGTTCGTCGATCTGATCGCCCACGTCAAATGCCGAAGCATCTTTCTGATTTCATTTGTCACACGGCACATTTCGACCCCCCCTCCTCAAGCTCACCCGCTCTGTCACACTCCTCAGGTATGTCCTACCCTATCAAGAACTTTCTCTCTTATTCAGGTGCCACTGATCGTCATATTTCCTTTCTTGCGGCCATAGACTCTGATATTGAACCCAAGACTTATCGACAAGCTGTTCAAAACCCACATTGGTGCACTGCTATGGCCGAAGAGATACGTGCATTAGAAATCAATCGCACATGGACCATCGAGAAGTTGCCTCCTGGAAAGCAACCGATAGGATGCAAATGGGTATTTAAAATCAAGCAACGAGCAGATGGTGCGATCGAGCGATATAAAGCTCGCCTCGTCGCTAAGGGATTTAATCAAATAGAAGGTGTTGATTTCCATGAGACCTTCGCTCCGGTGGCTAAACTTGTAACGGTACGCTGCTTACTCACTATTGCTGTTGCTAAAAGCTGGGATATTTATCAAATGGACGTTCATAATGCTTTCTTGCACGGCGATTTGGAAGAGGAAGTCTACATGAAGCTCCCTCCCGGTTTTTCTTCCCCCAGCCCAGACAGTGTATGTCGTCTTCACAAATCCCTCTATGGTCTTCGCCAGGCATCGAGGAATTGGTTTTCTAAATTTGCCGATGCTCTTCGGCGCTATGGCTTTAACCAATCTGCCGCTGACCATTCATTATTTACCTATTCACTGAGTAACATCTTTCTTGCTGTTCTTGTCTATGTAGATGATTTGATCATTGTAGGTAACCATACCGAGCATTGTCAATCATTTAAGCAATATCTCAACCGTTGTTTTCGGATTAAGGATTTGGGTACTTTGCGCTACTTTCTGGGCATTGAAGTCACTCGACTTCAATCTGGACTATTTCTTAATCAGCGCAAGTACACACTTGACATTCTTACTGAGAGTGGTATGGTTGGCTCTCGCCCGTCACCTTTTCCCATGGAACAGCAACATCGTTTATCCTCTGACTCGGGTTCTCCCTTTTCTGATCCTGGTCGCTATCGTCGTCTTGTCGGCCGCCTTCTTTATTTGACAATCACACGACCGGACATCTGTTATTCAGTTCATATTCTATCACAGTTTATGCAGGACCCACGTCAAGATCATTGGGATGCAGCCATGCGAGTTCTTCGATATCTCAAGCAATCTCCGGGACAAGGAATATGTCTCAATCCAGACTCCTTGGATTTAACTGCTTATTGTGATTCTGATTGGGCCAGTTGTCCAATGACTAGGCGTTCAGTAACCGGTTATTTCATCACCTTGGGTGGTAGCCCCATCTCATGGAGAACGAAGAAACAAACAACTGTCTCTCGTTCATCTGCTGAAGCTGAATATCGTGCTATGGCTGCGACTGTTAGTGAATTGCTTTGGTTACGTAGTTTATTCTCCTCGCTTGGCATTTCGGTTGCTCGACCTATTCGACTGTATTGTGACAATCAAGCCGCTCTACATATTGCCGCTAATCCGGTTTTTCATGAGCGAACAAAACATATCGAGATCGACTGTCACTTCATCCGGGACCATATTCAGTCCAAGGTCATTACAACTGCCCATGTTCCTACTCGGCTTCAACTCGCTGATATTTTCACTAAAGCTCTTGGTCGAGATCGTTTTCAGTTCCTTCTTTGCAAGTTGGGAATTCGGAATCCTCATTCTCCAACTTGATGGGGAGTATTACGGGTATTTCGGATATATTCTCGGGATATTCACTTGTATATTCCGCTGTATATATTTAGTTAGTCGGATTAGTTTTGGGGTAAATATTTTTTTCCCTTTTTCGTGGGATATCTTTCCCATTCTTGTTAGGCTTGTTGTCCTATATGTAGACGTTACATTACAAGATCAATAGTAAGTGAAGTTTCAGTCTCCAAATTCTTCACCTTCCTTCTCCTCTTGTGCTCAGCCGCCGGCTCCACCCACAACATCATGATGTTGATGCCGATCTCGAGTACACGTTCTTCAACTCTTGCCTCAGTCGGACGAAGCTGGCCGACGAGATTGACAGCCGCCTGACCATCACCGTCCTCACCCTCGACGACGGCGCCACGTTCGCCCTCGTAGGCAAGTAGCCCCTCTCCGTCATCAAGAATGAGCTCACCATCCATGTCGTTGTTGCGACCTAAAATTCATTTTTAGGTTAATGGATTACCAGATTAATTAATTAAATTAACTAACCTAGTTCGAGCTCTCCCAAGCTCTACCAAATCGCAACTTTGATTTTTTTTCACATGATTTTAGAATTTGGAGTCGCCACTAATCATTTTTGGTAGGTTGATTAGAAACCTAAGTAACCTAGCGGGAGAACTAAATTACTCCTGCAAACCAGAGATTATGAGTTCGGGGACTTGGTTACACTAGTTAATTAAAACTAATGCCCTTTCGGTACCTTAATTCCATGGATATCCTATTTTGGCAACTCTCACTTGATTTATTCCTAAGACCCTGGTAAGGTGTTCTTTTTATGTTTTCACTTTAAAATGAAATGCATAAAGGGTATGAACGCAAACGTTGACATACAAATACGACACACAAATACGGACATACGAATATGATATACGAATACGTAGATATGCGAATACGAATACGTGCGTGACGTGCGAATGACATACGTACATGACATGCGAACGACATACGTACGTGACATGTGTATGAATACGATATGCATACGAGATAGACGAATACATATACGTGCGTTACATGCGAAGGACATACGTACGTGGACATGCGAATGATATGCATACGTGACATGCGTATGAATACAACATGCATGCGGGGATAGACGAATACGAATACGTATGTGACATGCGTATGAAGACGCACGAATACGATATGTAACATGCATACATACACCATACAAATACGTGACATATATATGTGACATGCATAGTGATATGTGTATGTAAATACGTACATTTCGATTTTGCCCATAAAGGGCAAAGTCGTCATTTTGAAAAGATGGGATAAAACCCTCATTTTGAAATTTTTGATTTTTCTGAATGAATATGCATGGGTTAATAACATATCATAACAGACAAATGTGGATTTGCAAACGTCGCGTACGTGACGTGCATACGAGAACAAACAAATACGATATGTCTATATGAACATACGGATAACATAACAAACATACATGAGACATACTACATGAGATGCACATGAATGGCATTTTTTGTATTTTCAGATTTTCCATTTTTTTTTTGGTTTTTTGGATTTTCTACATTTTTTTTTGTATTTTGGATGTATTATAAAAGAATGCAAAATCACCCAAAGCAAATGAAGATGTGAAGAGAGAGCAGGTAAAGTAAAACTACCCTAAGGACAGTGAAAATAAAACCCGCAACTCGTCGGGTGAATAATTACAGACCAATCAAATAAAACCCGAGACATGATCGGGAATACAACAAAAATGGACCGGAATGGACATCGGTCAAACACCCGTCGCCAAGCCTCGTGGGTCGAGAGTACAACAAAACGGACCGGAATGGACATCGGTCATCCTCCAGTCTTCAAAGCATCGGGCCGAAAGCCAAATGAAAATAATGAACTTATCCAATCGGACATGCACAATCACCAATGAGTTAAGACAATTCAAAAACTCAAAGAGAGTTTAACACGTGCTGATTAAACTTCATTGAGACCATTTTTTACATTTTCCAATGCATTAACACAAAAAATACGAATTAAATCATACTGTCCATGAACATTCTTAGGGAGAAAACAGTAACCATAAAATACAAAAGAAATAATGAAATGTATGTAAAAATTCTGAGATTTTTTATGTGGATGGGAAAATGTGTCTTTGACAACTTTCATGTTTTACATTCTTATTGAAGAGACACTCATTTTCGTGTAGAAAATGGTCTTTCATGAGAGCTCAGCAGCAAACAAACAAATTTCACAGAACAGACATATTTCAGGATTAAGCTTAAATGGATACTCAAATCTCAAAATTAATGCACCAAACTTTCCAGTCTACTAAACAAGACCCCAATGAACAACTTTCATTTTTTGTGAAGTTTCAAAAGAAGACTCTAAACATAAGATAACTACAAATCAATATGACCACGCATAGAAAAACACTCAGACTCAAGGACGCCAACAGAATTGCATGATTTCATTAAATGCATTAAAAATACGAAACGTGCATGAATATTTTTGTATTTTTTATATGTTATGCATTAAGATCTTATGAACAAATGTCATGAAGAGGTCTTTATGAAACAAAGTCTAGAATAACCCATGGAAAATCATTTAGCGTGAAAGGTCAGATCAGAAAAATTCCATCTCAGGTTCTGATCACCATATTTCCAGATTTCTGCTTTCAATTTCGGGACCCTTTTGACATAGCAAACGACGTCAATTTTCGTGCCATAATATATCAAATCGAAGATCTCGAAGTCATCTACGAATGTTCAGTACATTTATTTTCGAGATTTCGTCATCTAAACACGAAAAATTGAGTTACCAGATAATTGCACATGCTGATGCGCCTAGAGCTCGTTGGAGATGAATCCGTCGCGTCGCCAAGGCTTGTTCCACGGCGGCGAATTTTTCTCTCTCAAAATTTTTTTCTCTTGAAATCTCTCCAAAAGAATTTTTTTTCTCCAGTTTTTCTTCAATCTCCCAAAACTCTCTCAAACATCCAAAATTTTCTCTCCAAAAATTTTTTTCTCTCAAGCTCACTTCTTCCTCCTTTTATAAACCACTCATCTATCTCCCATTCTAATTTTTCCATTAACTCTATCTCCCATTCTAATTTCTCCACTAACTCTTCTTCATTTTCATCTTCCCTTCTCCATCTCTATCTCACATTCTAATTTCTCCACTAACTCTTCTTCATATTCATCTTCCCTTCTCCATATCTATCTCCCATTCTACTAACTCTTCTTCATCTCCATCTTCCCTTCTCTATTCTCATCTTATTTTCTTTATCTTCTCTTCTCCATCTCCTCTTCTCCATCTTCCTATCTTCATCTCATCTTCTCCATCTTCCTATCTTCATCTCCTCTTCTCCATCTTCCCTTCTCTATTCTAATTTCTCCACTAACTTTTCTTTTTGTTATTTACAAAATAATCCCTCAAGTATTAGGTATTTGCACTCTAGTCCATGAGATTTTAAGTATTTGTAATTCAGTCCCTGGAGAAATATTTCTTTAAGTCCAAACTCCTCACAATTTTCGACACACCTATCGCATGTTGAATTTAAGCTCATTTCTTGCTATTGAAAATAATGCAAAATTTAATTAAAGCCCTGTTTGTAAAATTGAGTCATTCTGGGTATAATTGGGCCAAGATGAAAATTTGGAATATTAAAGAACAATGTCACAACTCCTAAAAGTGAAAAATGAAAATAAATTGACTCAAATTGAATTTTTTTAGGCCCGATTCGAGATTATGCTCGTTAAGGAATACACGACCTCGAATTGGATTTTTTAAATTTGCGATGGCCAACATGAAAAGGGATTTAAAGGAAAAATATTGACTATTTTTATGTATTTTTGTGGCCTCAAATGCTATTATTTATTAAATATTTTCATAATTTCTAAAAATTATATTTAAAAAAATACAAAAAATATGAAAAATTATTTTTTTACTCAAAAATGGTTGCCTAAGCTTGGCCAAGGCTTCCAAAGTTGATTTTGCAATTTTCTCATTTTTATAGATTTTCTATCAATTTTAGAAAATAAAAATACCGAAAAATACTGAAAATATGAAAAATCATTTTTTGGTCAAAATTGGTTCCCTAGGCTTGGCAAAGGTCTCCAAAGTTAATTTTTTCAAATTTATGAATTTTTATGGATTTTCTATTAATTTTAAAAAAGAAGAAAAGAAAAGGTGATTGAAAATCATGTGTCAACAGTCGTCCTCTACGACTTCGACCCTCAGAAGTTCCCCCGGATCTCCAAGGGCTCCACTCTCTACACCCCTCTGTACCAGACCACCGGGAATTCACCCGCTCCTGAGCGACGAGCGAGGCGGCGGCTTGTGAGTGTCGAGAGCGAGCTGCGATAGAGACTAGGAGAGCGAGGCCGTGAGAAAGAATGAGGGATCGAGTTGCGAGAGAGATAAGAGGAATTAAGGAGGGTTTTTTTTTTTTGGGAGAGAGAGATCGTGACGATTAAAGAGCATGAGGACTAAGGTGCCTGAGGGCTGGACTTAGAGTTTTGCAAACATGTATATTAAAATATATGTATATAGGCACAGTACGGTGGATAGTTCCACACCTGAAACCAAACCTATACTCATCAAATTCAATTCATTGGAATCGGAAATGGCCTATTTGAATTGGAAATGGCCCAAAATCGATTAGTTTGGTTCCGTTCGGTTCAGTTCGATCATATCCATGTCCGGTCCGAATCTTTTGCACACCGCTATCGAAAATTTATTGATGAAGCTGGAAAAATCAATCCCTAAAGCAGTAGAAAAATCCCCTTTCTAGATTAGTATCAGAGCTTCTAGAGGGAGTTCCTTTTCTTATTGAATCCATAAAGACTTTTTCTCATTCTTTTAAAGTTGGTTTCAATATTGGGATTTATTTTATTTTGTAATTATATAAGACTTGCTAAGCTTCTCTTAAATATTATTATTACTAAATGAAACGGTTTTTTTTAGTCCCTACCAATTTTTGTAAAGATTTTTTTTAGGAGAAATACAAAAATTCTGCGGTAACAAGATGTTTGAAATAATATAAGTATTAAAAACGTGCAAGTCTTTTAGGTAAACCTCATAAAAGAATTACAAGGGGAGTTGGATTTGATTCCGTCGGGAACGACCGGCTGAATCAAATATGCCTCCGGCGACGGGGTGTCATGGGACGGTGGTCCCGCTCTCATATGGCTCCGGCTAGCGTTGCATTCACTCGTCTCCCGGCGGCGGATCCGTCAAAGAAAGGAGCGCTAAAAGGCCAAAAGGGTTTGCCCTCCATGAACAGCGTGGACCGAGAGTCAACATAGAAAAATCTTCGACCCACGAGTCGACTTCAAACGAACCGAACCGCTACATTGGATCGTTCGCCTCTCTCTCTTCCTCCATCTTCTTCTTCGTCGTCGTCGTCTTCTTCTTCTTCTTCTTCTTCTTCTCCATTTGTCATCGCTCAGCGATCTTTCTCCCTGTCTCCCTCCCTCCCCGCTTCGTATCTGTAACAACTCGCGAGTGTCCATCGCTGAACAGACCTCCGAGGACCCGAGTGAGGAAATGGCTGCGAACGATCCCAAGCAGGGCGGCGGCTTCCTGGCTTCCATAGCTTCGGGTTTCTCCAACTTCAGTAGCGCCATGACCAAATCGGTTAACGGGTAAATGCCCACTTCCCTGCTTCGTTTGGTCTTTTCCTTATCCATCTTCCGGAAAAAAATTTCTGCAGATTTTGGAGTCAATCTAAGCTCAAAATTCACATTCACGACCCTTTAGATGAGAGGATGCGCTTTGTCTTTGGGATGCGTTGCACTTGTGTCTGCGTCCTTTGCTTGTCTAATTTGCTTTAGAAATCTTGATTGAGATAGACAGCTCTATCTGGCGAACCTAATTTTCTCCCTTTTATCTGTCTGATCTTCTTCCGTGCTAGATTGCTACTTAAAGTAGATATCTGTTGCTCTGTGGTGTTGAATAACATTCCCACCTCGTTGGAATTCGATATATCATTCTTTCTCAAATTGAGCGTGCGCCATGTTTGTCAAACAAAATTTTAAGCTGTTACAGAGCATTGTAGTAACAAAAGTGATGATTTTACTTTTTTTTTTTTTGGTGATCGTATTTGGTTTTCTCATGATAGATTGTTGAACTGAAGTTGGCTCCTTTGTCTTATTTGAAACCAATACGATGACCATCTATTAGCTGGGTTTTGAGAGTGGTATTCAGAGGAAATTAGGCAAGAGGAAAGTTAATCAAAACATAAATCGGAACTGTATGTTTTCCCTTTTCTAGGATGGTCTAATAATGCTCAATAATGCCAGAATAATCTGTGGCGTACATATTGGGCTTGCAACTTAATTGGTGTTCCTATTCTAGGCTTCTGGGTTATGAGGGACTGCAGGTCATTAATCCAGAAGGAGGCACACAAGATGCAGAAGAGGAAGCGACGAAAGGGAGGTGGAAACAGGAAGTACGCTTTTTAGTCCTTCATGAATTTTAACTGTGTACTTTTTAAGGTGTAATCAGATATTGAATTAATTGGATGTCATTATTACTGAGGAATAGAACATACTATTTACATCTGCGGTTGGCAGCTAATTTCTTATCAGCATATCATTAGGCTCCTTGTTCTGCATACAATATCTACGATACTATCTAAAAGGGATCATTGGCATTGGGTAGTTGGAATCAGAGACATTTTAGTGCTGCCTCATCTACATTTGGCCATTTTTCTTTTTTGTCATAGGCAATAGAATATTCTTCACTGTTGGGTACTTGGTTTCCTCGCTAGCCTATTGTAGTCACTACCACTTATCTTTGAAAATCACCCTTTGTAAGCTCTATTGGTCCATATAAATTTTTCAAGTGATAATGCATAAGTAGATATTAGTTACCTATTATTTTGCAGCCTATTGCTTGCATGTCTCATATGCATGTGTCATCGTCCAACACCAAAAACCATGTTGTCCTTGTTTATTTCACTACACGAAGCATCTGCCCATGATGAATGCGAGACTTGATTTTTCATGATAACATTGCCATGATTGTCGGAAAAGAAAATGCGCAGTTGCACAAGCAACATGAGATTCCAAAGTTCATGAGCTAGAAAATCTAATTATGACTGTTCCGCTAGCTAAATAGACCCATTTGTGATGTCAATTTTAAATTATGGCTCATCATGTGTACTGACAAATTGAAATTAAGACCACACACTCCAACCTGAGTTGTCAACTGGGGTCTTGCTTATTTGTGACATCATACATCATAAGTCTACTCACTGTGACATGGTATTGGGGTTCTCATATTGTCACTTCATTGGGAACTTCAGAAAATTGTTGTTTTCATTGGACGGATTAAGAGGCCCAATATGAGCATGTTCGTCAGCATTTTGATGCCTGTGTGTTGAACCTTGCTCTTTAAGAAGGAAGAGAACAGTTCACAACCGCGGAATGGTCATCCCTGTTCTTTTAAGATGATAATTGGTCTTATCACCTATAAGAACATGATAGATGCCCTCTCATTTCCTGCATCTTTCCTGTCATTCTAGGATCGGGATAGTTACTGGAAGATGATGCAGAAGTATATTGGTTCAGATGTCACATCGATGGTGACACTTCCTGTTCTCATATTTGAGCCCATGACCATGTTGCAGAGAATGGCTGAGGTTTGTCTTCACCAATATCTTTATTGAGTCGATGAACCGATTAGTTTGGATGTTGTTATGTTAAAGGAACACCTTACGATATCGTAAAACATCGGTTGCAGATCATGGAGTACTCTCACCTTTTAGATCGGGCTGATGAATGCGAGGATCCCTACATGCGATTGGTCTATGTGGGTAAGGAATCTCTTGTTTTCTATTCACGGGGCACATGTGGGCGTCTGTTCTTGTATGTGCCCATAGATGCATAGATATATGTACATAAATATATTGTTCATATATATGCATAAGCCTTTGGATGTTCGGGTATATGGCATTGGACTCATACTATTTATGACGCAGTGTCATGGTTCATATCCCTCTATTATCCATTTCAAAGACCCTGGAAGCCATTTAATCCGATTCTTGGTGAGACTTATGAAATGACAAATCATGATGGCGTCACTTTTTTAGCAGAGCAGGTGAGCTGTTGAAAGCTCGGTTTTATTTCCTATTCTTTTTGGCTGATGATTTTTGTGCTGGAAAATAATGAAGCCTTTCTGTCTCTTCTTCAAATTTCTACTTATCAGGTCAGTCATCATCCTCCAATGAGTGCTGCCCATGCCGAAAATGAACATTTTTTATATGATGTAACCTCAAAAGTTAAAACCAAGTTTTTGGGGAACTCACTTGACATTTATCCTCTTGGAAGGTGAATATATGTCGGTTTGATCAGTCTCTATCTGGTCCTTGATACTTCTCCATCACTTTGTGTTGCTGCATATATATGAACTTCCTGAGGATCTGTGCTCGATGTTCATTGTCTATGCAATATACAGGTCTCGTGTGACCCTCAAGAGAGATGGAGTTGTTTTTGAATTGGTCCCTCCGCCCACAAAAGTCAACAATCTAATCTTTGGACGTACCTGGATCGATAATCCGGGGGAAATGGTCTTGACAAACTTGACAACTGGGGAAAAGGTTGTGCTATATTTTCAACCATGCGGCTGGTTTGGGTAATGTTATCTTCTTTGAAGAGTCTTTCCCTTGCATCTGCTTTAGATGGACGTATACTTTGATCACTTGCGTTACATACTTTCTTATAGCGAACATTTCTAGTAGTGAAGATGTGAAATCTTAGGGCCATGCTAGATTGATTATGAAGGCTGTGGGAACTTCTGCTCTGTAGAATGCTACTGTCATTTGATCTTGTATGTTGATTTTCCTTCATTTTCACCACTGTATAGACTTGCAGAACAATCAGTTTGAACTTCTAATTCTGGGTAGCATTATTCAGTCTGAACTTCTAACTCCGGGTGGCATTATTTACTCTCACGTTTTCGAGAAATTTCTTTCAGTCATTTCTTCTATGTTGAATATTGTATAAATCGTCTGTATTCGGTCTTAACCTTTGCAGTTCAATATCTTCTTGTTGCAGGGCTGGTCGCTATGAAGTTGATGGCTATGTGTATGATGCTGCTGAGGAACCCAAGATATTGATGACAGGGAAGTGGAATGAGTATCTGAGCTACCAACCCTGTGACAAAGAAGGGGAACCACTGCCAGGCACTGAACTAAAGGAGGTCAGTTCTTTCTTATCCATGTGCGATTTTTCTTGATAAAAATGGCATTTATGTCTCTCATTTTTAGCATTGCGTGTATGCTCTACACTCTCCACACACACACACACACACACACACACACACACACACACACACAGAGTACTTGTTTGATCGACATAAATGTTAAGCTGTGTATGCTTTCATGGTGATTTTGCATGTGTTATTTTATGTGCTTATTGGTGATGTGGGTAGAACTATGATCATGTTTGGACATTACATATCTTCTCTTAGTATATTAAATGCTGGTTGATTTTGGATATTTACAGGAGTAAAAAGAAACAAAACTACTACCTTTTGGAGCATCTGTAATTCTTAGTCATCCATATAGTTTGACTTTTGTAACCCTTTTTTTTGGGTCCAGCAGTATTTTAATAGAATAATGGACATTGGAACACCTATTGGCTTATACTAATCATACTGCATCTATCCTTAAATCTTGGCTTTCATGAATCAACAGATACACGCGCATATTGCTACAAGCACGATTTCTTCTCCTTGATAGTATATCCTACTAGCATATGCCAAGTCTTTTTGTTATTTATTTATTTTTTTTGCTTTATTGTAATGTATTTTCGGGGATCATGTTGTGTTATTGTTCTCCTGGCATGGAAGAAGTAAACTTCCCAGTATCAACCTTGGCTTTTTGTGGTAGATCACTTTTTATGTGAATGATGTTTATCCGAATGAAGAGGGTAGTTCCAGCTAATGAGAAGCTTGCAATCCCACACAAATATGACCTCTTGGTTTATTCTTTACTCATCAGGTATTATAAGAGTTAGTTGTGCAATATGCTTTTTGGTCGGGGAGGAAGGCAGTCTAGTATTGCAGTAGGAACTACTATTAAATGCTGTTAAGCATTCATCATATGTTGATATGAATAACCATTGGCGTATTTGCATAAGGAACAGAATCAGATGACCCTTGTATTTGGAATCATTGTCAACTACCATATTTAATTCCTAGTCCACCAGGCTTTGTTGTGGTGGGTGGGTTTTGGTGGGGTTTTTTTTTTGGGCGGGTGGGGGGTTGGGGGGTGGGGGGAGGTGGGGGAGGGGGGAGTGAGTCTACGATTTGCAGTAGCAACTACTATCAAATGCTGCTAAGCATTCATCATATGTTGGCGTATTTGCATAAGGAACAGAATCAGATGACCAGTAGGAACTACTATCAAATGCTGTTAAGCATTCATCATATGTTGGTGTATTTGCATAAGGAACAGAATCAGATGACCCTTGTATTTGGAGTCATTGTCAACTACCGTACTTGCTTCCTAGTCTACCAGGCTTAAATCTCACCCATGCGCCATGGGAACCTGTCCTGTTGTTCCCTGCACCTAAACACCACCCTGCTAAGGAAAATTACAAAGTTTTGAAAGGTTAAAGGGATAAACCTAGTCTACTCGATCAGATTCATGATGCACCGTAATTTTCATGTTGAATCGTGCACTTTCTCAGCAATTACTGTCATGCTTTTTGGCTAACCCATGCCGAGTTCTTCACATCAATCTTCATATTTTTGCTCCTGTAGGCTTGGAGAGTTGCTGAGGCTCCGAAAAATGACAAGTTTCAGTACACATACTTCGGACACAAGATAAACAGTTTCAATACTGCTCCCAAAAAAGTTCTGGCATCTGACTCTCGTTTACGTTCCGATAGATATGCACTTGAGCAGGGCGACCTTCCTAAAGCTGGTGCTGAAAAGAGCAGGTTTCTCTTCTTGTTCTTGTTCTTCTTTGGCATTAGTTAGCACATGCAAAAGAAATGAAGACTAATTTGCTTTGAGAATATGATTTAAGCTTGCATTGTTGGAATGGATAGTTTTCCTTTTCCTTTTTCGTTTGGTTGCGACATTCTGGAGAAAGGCAAAAACAGACAAGGGTTTTATATACAGGCAATTTTTTTTTTAACAGATTGGAGGAAATTCAAAGAGAAGAGAAGAAGAACCGAGAAATGAAAGGCCATAAATTCACTCCAAGGTGGTTTGATCTGACTGACGAAATTTGTCCCACCCCTTGGGGCGATTTGGAAGTGTACCGCTACAATGGAAAGTATACTGAACATCGGGCTGTTGTAGATAGTCTAGACACCATCGAAGAGCCTGACATTGGATCAACCAAGTTCAATCCCTGGCAGTACCAGGCAACTTTTTGCTGAAGAATTTATCTTGCTCAAATTCTACTTCCTGAATATTATTTTTGCACTCTCTCTCTTACATAGTGGCCTATGTATGTCGTGGTTGATCGTCTTGAATGCGATTAGCATGTTATGAGCCACTTCTTTCTTCTACTCGGCATTCTTTTATTCATAGGAGATTGTATTTTATAACTTTCCCCTGGCTGCAGCATGGCGTTAAAATAGCCCGATCACATTCTGAGTACTATAATTCTCATGTATTCTCTCTTGTAATGATTTCTGTGAATTGCTCTATGTCTTTTCCTTTCTTGTTTTCCCTTTTTTTGTTGTCGGTATGAACTGCGTCTGCTTGATGGTGTGCAATCTCTGCATTCTTCAATTGGGATTGGAAGTTGCTTCCTCATTCTGAGTGCGATTTTGCTGCTGGGATTTGATTATCCCCTCTGCTAATATCTCATGAGTGACTGGGATGCCGATGGGGGCACATAAATTAGAAACGCAGACATTCTCATTATGCCATGTCTGAGATATGCATGATCATCCTAAAGCATATGGTAGGATAGCCATATTTAGCAAAGGTATCTATTTTGTGCCCCACAGTACAATTTGTCCATGAATAATGTAGTTCAACTCATTTCAAAAACTGGGTCATATGTGATTTATAAGACCTCCATAGATAGATGACGGTCTTCTCTTCTCATGTCTGGGTGTTTATCATCATTCTGGGTTTCTAAAGGTTCATGCAGGCTGCAGAATTGTGGGTGGATCAGACAATAAAAACACATTTTGTCATGGCCGGATCGACTGAATGAGAGGCGGTAAGCATGTTGATCTTTCTCATTCGGAGTCTCACCTTGCGCTTTCTTTTGGGACCACGCCTTGAGCAGAATCTGTGCGTTTTTCATTTCCCCCTTTTGAGGTGCTTCACAGTAGATGAATAGCTTTGGTTTTTGTGGTGTTTTGTGACTGAAAGTTTATTCGAGAAATAGCTTTCCTTATGGTTTAAGAATTCTTATGCCTTATCTATAGAAAAACACTAACAAAAAGTTCGCGCGTTTGCATGCATGGGATAAATTGACACCTAAAGCATTTTGCAAAGTTGTCTTATTAACAAAATATCTGAATTATGAATTGATAAAAAGAAATTGCTTACGCAATATGAGAAAATTGTGTACATAATAAAGAGAAACATTTTAAGATTGGACTCTTCTTCTCTTTTTTTTTTTTTAAAGTTGTTTATAAGATGAATGAAATTCAAATTCTAAAATTGGGAAAATTGAGAAATAAAAATAAATTTATAAATTTTTGCATTAGTCCATAGATGAAATGTTTGTATTTGGAAAAGAAAGAAAATGATGGCGGTCCCTTGAAAGTTGAAGATTCTTTTTGCATTATATGATATTATAGACACTATTATGTACACCAAAACTGATTCACCAAATTTTTTAATTGAACTCCGCATGTTAGGAAGAAAATGGACGATTTGAAGAATATTTCTTTTTTTTCGTAAAATGGTTGCTCGTGTTGTTTGAAATAGTTAGTCAATGAAAAATATATCTATCACCCATGATGTACGTTTAAATACTTTTTTGGTCAGAAGAAAATATTTTTTCGTTCATGTAATTTCATGTGCGATGTGTGGGAATGAGAAAGTGTATATGTTTTGGTCTTATTATAAAAATTGTCTTTCTCCTGGCTTCTGCAGCATGGTGTGTGCATTGGGCCGCAGACCCACGACCAGGTTCATTGCATCCTCTTTCTTTAACCTAGATGCCATTCCCAATTCCACATAATTCCTTTTTTTTTTTTTGGTTCCCCCATTAAAAAAATTAAAAGAAAAAAAAATAAAAAGAATGTCGGTCTCCGATTGAAATATTATATAAGGATTACATATGATGGTATTTTCCAATGTCCCCGCTATAATTAATGGTGGTGCGCACATTGGCTAAACTCATTTTATCCGTGCATGATGTATATGGCGGAATCGATCTTAAAATAGGTTCATACCACTAAAAATCATTCCATGATAAAATTACCCCCAACGGCTTTTCCTCCCGTGACTCCGCGATGCATTTACTTCAAATCGATTTTTTGTCTCATCAAAAATCCAAAGCTACTCAAACTAATTCTCGTCTCACAAAAAAATTCTTAATGTTGACCCAAAATGCTAATGAGATTATTAAATATTAAGCCCCAACTTCATCTAACAACTTACGTTTTTAAAACAATCGGTAACGATCTCACAAAATCTCATATGATATCAAAGCACGAGATTCTGAATAGCATGAGGAGAGTGATACTACAATAAAATATTAAATTGAGCTTTCATGTAACAGTTTAAGTTTTTAGAATAGTTAGCAATAGTCTCACTAAATCTCTCAAATACTACCCTCCGTTAAAAATGCATACTTGTAAACACACGTGGATTTTTTTTTTCGCATTGATTTGTAATTTTGCAAGTCATATCTATTTTATTGAAAAGTGCATTTCCAACTTTTGAAAACTTCTTGATAAAGAAATATATTTTTCACATAAACCATTCTTAAGGAAAAAGAATAGCTTTCTCTTGTTTGGTGATTTAGACAAAGTGATTTCCTTCTTATCTTTTCCCCAATCTAAGCTTCTTATTTTTAGTTGATGAAATTTTTCTCATCTTCCAAATACCGAAAAGCCCAAAAGCAATTTGTCGAAAACAATTCTCCCTCAAACGAATGGTCCAGCTAATATATAATTTGCACTTCCACATAATGCTTTTTTTTTTGTTACTATAATGCTTGTTAAAGTACCCTCAATTGAGTATGATTGACAATAGTAGATGATAAATTGACAAAAGCAGTCTTTGGGCAATTGATCTTTACGTGCAGTTGCTACTCGAAAGTCATCTTAGGCATACGATATTAATAGAGTTATTGCTTGAAGTAATTAGCCGATTGAAAAATGTTGTTATTATCCACAATGATCTATGTTTAAATATCGATCAAAACATTTTTCGTTCATTCATTTTTCTACGTGAAATAAACAAAGCCTTAATATTGCATGAAAATCATAACTCATGTTGGACAACCATGACATGTAGGAAGAAATCGTTGACCACTACCCATTCAAAATAAGAAAGTCTGATAATTGGATCAGTGGAAGATAGAAAAGTGAAAACTCTCTTAATTGGCGGGTTTGTGTCACAACAAGTTAATGCGCTCATTAGTTGGCCAAACTTATGCAATGAATCCGACTCAACACATTCTCCTACTTCAAATCAGGGTGTGCACCGGGCCCAGTTCAACACTAAAACCAGACCGAACCGGCTTAGATCGATTGGTGTAAGGCTTGTTCTAGAGAGAACCGGTTCAATTTCTAATAATGAAAACCTAGAACTCGCTTCTTGATTGGTTCGTTTCATGATTCCAAAGCAAAAACTGCTGGTTCCCATGTTTAACTAGTTCTAAACTAGTTTTGTAGTCTTTTTCTACAAAACAAGAAACAAAATAACTCCCAAATTTTGGTCATAAAAGATTATAATAGAAGCCACGATACAATATATACAATATTAAATCACGTCTTCATTAATTAAATTAAATTTTTATAATAATTAATAGCGATCTTATAAGTCTCACTCTTAGGGTCTGCATGGTAACCATTCTGATTCTCTGATTCTGTTCTCTGGAATAGTAAAGAATGAGAATCGTGTTTGGTAACGCAAATAATTCTGATTCTGATTCTGTTCCAAGAATCAGTTTTGGAGAATCAGAATCATTTTTAGAGCAAAATCCAGAACAAAAAAAAAGTTGGTTCTGAAATTATAATCACTTTTGAGAATCACAAAACAGAATGAAATCTCACATCTTTCACTTTTTCCTTTCAGTTCTCTTGTCACTTTTCTCTCAGCCTAATAAAAATAAAAATAAAAAATTTCGAAAAAAAATTGAAATTTTTTTAAAAAATCACAAAAATTTTAGGAAATTTCTAAAAATAGAAGAAGCTTAGATGAGACTAGTTTGATCTCATTTTCATAATTTTGAACCTAAATTTTCTAGATTTCATAGATTCACTCTTTTACAAAAAATATCGCAGAAGATGAGGGCATCCAATGTGTGGATGGTAACATATATACTCGTAGCCGTGTGTTACAAAATGTGACCATTTGCACGTAGAGCTGGAGCCAAACACCCACTTGAATTTAGGATAGAAGTTGCAAAATGATAGTGAAGGACTTATATTTCGTATCAAGGAAGATAATTTGATTTTTTTTCAATGATAATTTGATTGTTCGACTGCTATGTTTGTATGTATTTGGACAACGCAACATTTAAAGAAAAAAATGAGTCCTTAATATGGGAACGTGTTTCATGCTTTAATCGAACTTCAAATGTCATGTATTAAAATTTATGTTTCATTTATTATGACGCGCTTAAAAAAATAAATGTATTTTAAATTTTTTAGTGTGCATTGGAAATTAGTCTTCAATTTAGAATAAAATTTTACAAAGTAATTACATAATTATTTGACTTAAATGAAAAAAATTAGGAAGAGCAACAGTTTTTCAAAACAGACATTTTGTGCAGTTATCAAACGCGTTTCCGGTTCTTTAAAACTCATTCAGGAACAGAATCAGAAAAAGCCATTTTAATCAAAAATCAGTTTTTTGGAATAGAATGGTTACCATGCAGGCCCTTAACTAGCTAGTCTCCAATTTGTTCTAAAAATTTCACCCCCAATTATGTAATAAACATCTTTATACTGTATATGGTTCGACATCCACATTATTTTCCTAGAAAAGACCAATTCCTTTGTATTTTATTATTTTATTTTTCCTTTTCATTATCTTAGTTTCTACTGTTCGATGCTTCCTTCCCTTTTCTAAACTGATTGTCTAGACCCGACGTATGTATTGGATATGTCGAGTTCTTCATGACTGCTATTTTGACCCCACGGTTGCCGCATTTTCTCCCTCCTTTTTCCCCTTCAAAAAGTCATTCATGTAGCAATTTTAATGTTTTTTCCCCCTGCGTCTAACAAATTTAGTATCTCATATATTACTAGCAAGTAGGCACAAGTGTTGCATGAACCTGAGCTCCTTCTCCTTAAAGTCCGCAAACAAATGAAGCGGTCGAAGCGGCTAACAAAAACATCAAAAAAAAAAACTTCCTGATTAATTCCCATGTGTTCACTGCGCATATCCCCAAAATCTTTAAGCAATGATTTCTTGAATTGAATTCCCAGCGATTAAACTTGATTTCATCAAAATGATAAATCACCACACAAAAAAAATTGTCGGAAAGATGAGTTATATTGTTGGGAAGATTTGCTCTCTCAAATTGAATGCAATAGGACAAATGAATGTAGACATGCTATAATAGCATTATTTCTCCTATTTTCGACAAATTTTGTGCTGTTAATATCTTTATCCTTATACCTAAGTCTTCGCTGAACTCACATAGGTCATTAATACCATCAGAGTCTTTCACCTCATCTTTATAAAACAGCTGCTTGTTGACACCTGGTTTTTAATCATCATTTCTTTTTAAAATTAATAGAAAATATATAAAAATTCATAAAAATTGATAAATCAACTTTGGGGACCTTGGCTAAGCCTAGAGAACTAATTTTGACCAAAAAATGATTTTTCATATTTTCAGTATTTTTTAGTATTTTTATTTTCGAAAATTCATGAAAAATAAAGATTAAATGAGAAAATTGCAAAATCAACTTTGGAAGCCTTGGCCAAGCCTAGGCAACCATTTTTGAACAAAAAATAAATTTTCATATTTTATATATATTTTAATGTTTTTTAAAAAAATACAAAAATACTTGAAAATTTTGGAAAAATAACATTTGAGGCTAAAACAAATACACAAAGATAGTTAATATTTTTATTTTAAATCTATTTTCATATTGGCCATCGCAAATTCAGAAAAATCCAATTCGAGTCACGTGTTCCTTCACGAGTATAATCTCGAATCGGGCCTAAAAAAATTTAATTTGAGTCAACTTATTTTTAATTTTCACTTTTTATGAGTTGTGACATTGTCTTCTAATATTTTAAATTTTCATCTTTGCTCAATTATACCCAAAATGACTCAATTTTGCAAAAGGACTTTAATTAAATTCTGCATTATTTTCAGCGGTAAGAAATGAGCTTAAATTTGACATGTGGTAAATTTTGGTGTGTCAAAAATTGTGAGGAGATTTGGACTTAAAGAAATATATTTTTTCATGGACTGAATTGTAAATACTTAAAATTCAAGGACTATAGTGCAAATACCTAACTCTTGAAGGATTATTTTACAAATAACAAAAAGAAGAGTTAGTGGATAAATTAGAATAGAGAAGGGAAGATGGAGAAGAGGAGATGAAGAAGAGAAGTTGGAGAAGAATAGGTGGGGAAAATAAGATAAGAATAGAGAAGGGAAGATGGAGATGAAGAAGAGTTAGTAGAGAAATTAGAATGGAAGATAAGAATAGAGAAGGGAAGATGGAGATGAAGAAGAGTTAGTGGAGAAATTAGAATGGGAGATAAATATGGAGAAGGGAAGATGAAGATGAAGAAGAGTTAGTGAAGAGATTAGAATGTGAGATAGAGATGGAGAATGGAAGATGAAAATGAAGAAGAGTTAGTGGAGAAATTAGAATGGGAGATAGAGTTAGTGGAAAAGTTAGAATGGGAGATAGATGAGTAGATTATAAAAGGAGGAAGAAGTGAGCTTGAGAGGGGAATTTTTTTGGGGAGAAAATTTGAAGTGTTTGAGAGAATTTTTTTGGAGAGAAAATTTTGGATGTTTGAGAGAGTTTTGGGAGATTGAAGAAAAATTTGAGAGAACGAAAATACCAAAAGAGAGAGAATTTTGAAGATGATGTGAGTTTAAAGCTAGGGGTTATCATCACAAATTCCTTTATCGATCAATATAAATCAAGAGTTCATCCTCGTCAACGAGAAAGCAAATTCGAGCTAAGTGTTTTTATTTATTCATTTATTTATGGTTTTACTCGAAAATTAGCACAAATTGTATACACTTTCTCCATCTCCTTTTTTTTCCCTATTTTATGTCAGGAGAAGGATATCTCTACGTCAATAGCAAAAATCTCGTAGAGATGCAAAAATCGGCCCAAACAAGCTCCTAAGATGTCCACCGATTTCTCAACTGATCTGTGACTAAAAGTCCCTCTTAATTCAAAAGAAACTCTCTATATTGGGAACATAGAGAGCGAAAATCAATTATAGAAATCCCTCCCAAAAAAATGGGAGATAAGTACTCTTTCCACTCTTCTGGTTTTAGGTGCAGATTAGCACATATTTTGTATACTGACACTTCACTCTATTTTATGTCAGGAAGCCGCAGCTCTATATCAATGGTCAACCCTATGGAAGCACAAAATCGGCTTGGAGGAGTCCTCAAGCGCGTACAAATTTCAAATTGTTGAATCAATTCGTTGTATTTTATTTTAAAGAATTCATACCCCAGAATGGAGATGACAAAGTCCATCCGCAATTTAAATACCTGCACCATAAATCCCAAAGGGAAGAGCCAATCCAAGCCAATACTTAGCCTCCCATTGGAGGTTTTTACTTACAGTAGTTAAATACCTGTAACTTAAATACCTGTACCTTAAATCCCAAAGGGAAGAGCCAAGCCAATGCTTAGCCTCCCATTGGAGGTTTTTACTTACAGTAGTTAAATACCTGCAACTTAAATACATGTACCTTAAATCCCAAAGGGAAGAGCCAAGCCAATGCTTAGCCTCCCATTGGAGGTTTTTACTTACAGTAGTTAAATACCTGCAACTTAAATACCTGTACCTTAAATCCCAAAGGGAAGAGCCGAGCCAAGCCAATGCTTAACCTCCCATTGGAGGTTTTTACTTACAGTAGTTAAATACCTGCAACTTAAATACCTGTACCTTAAATCCCAAAGGGAAGAGCCAAGCCAATGCTTAGCCTCCCATTGGAGGTTTTTACTTACAGTAGTTTAAATACTTGCAACTTAAATACCTGTACCTTAAATCCCAAAGGGAAGAGCCAAGCCAATGCTAGGCTTACCATTGGAGGTGTTTATTCACTGTCATGTACTTCCTATAATTTAATTTTTGAATCATCAAACCCAAAAGATGAGTAGGTCGTAATACTGCACAGAAGTCGTTAACACACTCCCTCTTTCGGCTTCAGGGAATCTTTAACACTTAAAAAAATATAACAAATAAAAATATAAACCATCCATGCATCCTATTTAAAAAGTAAAAACACAAAAGAGAATACCCTACTAGAGCCTTAGGAATAAACTAAGCCTAAGTTGCCGAATTAGGATATCCATGAAATTAAGGTACCGAAAGGGCATTAGTTTTAATTAACTAGTGTAACCAAGCCCCCTAGCTCATAATCTCTGGTTCGCAGGAATAAATTAGTTCTCCCGCTAATTTATTTAGGTTTCTAATCGACCTACTAAGAACGATTAGGGGCGACTCCAAATTTCAAAATCATTTAAACAAAAAACAAAGTTGCGATTCGGTAGGGCTCGGGAGGGTCCGCGTTAGGTTAGTCAAATCTAATTAACCTAATAATCCGTTAACCCTTTTTGAAGATAAAATTTTTTAGAGGGTCGCGACAGCTTGGCGACTCCACTGGGGACAGAGATTTTTAAATTTTCAAAAAAGATACCAATTGGAATACTTAAATTTTTTCGAAATTTTAAAAGTCTTAGTGGACTTAGGCCAATGAAAATTTCATGGATATTTCGCTTCTGGCGATCTTGCTTGGGACTCATTCTGTAGGTGTTATATGTTTTTGTAGGATGGGAGTTATAAGGGGCAGAGTGTTTGGCTAACCCATTTATTTTGTAGGCTCGGTGTTGGGATTATATTTAATTTCACACATTTTTAGAAGCGTTGTTTTGATATCAATTGTTGTGCATGTCTTGCATATTCTGAGGATCACAACACCTGCACACACAAGCGTCTAAACCCAAGTCGTGAAATTCTTCCTAGAAAACCATAGATAGGGATCGAATATGCAAAGCTCTTGCGTCGATTGCGCTCGGGTTGACCATATTTTATCCCGCTCATTATCTGAATTGACAATTCTTCCCATTGTGATTTGATTGCGCGGAGGGTAAGTTTGTCAATTCAGATAGTGGGGGCCTTTTTAGGTCCATACCCTGTCTCTCCTTCTTTTATTTTCTAGAGTCCACTCCTCACTTGAGTCATGCGCATGACTATGTGATTTGCATTTCTCCAAGGTAAAAGTAAGTTCTCTAATTTTATCTTGTATTTATTTTCGGTCGATCCATGATAGGTGTCAGTCAGTTTTTGTCCCCCATTTCTTAAAAAAAATGAAAAAATGATGTGAAAAAAAATCCCTTCGGGGGAATTCTATTAACCAATAAAGGATTTTTGTCGTTTTTTTATTGCTTCAATAAAAATGAAATTTTCCTGACAAATTTTCCTCTGGAAAATTTATTTCAATAAAACCTAAAAAAAAAAATTTGGTAAACATCAAGTGATTTTATCACATTTTTCAAATTATAAAGACTTGCAAGAAAATTCTTTTCGAGAAATTCGCTCATGTTTTTCTAAGAAAATTTTCTCTAAATAAAATTGGACTAATGTCTCGGGGGAATTTTGTTGACCAATAAAGGATTTCTGTCATGTCTTTCCCACTTCAATAAAAATAAAATTTTCCTAATAAATTTACCTCTGAAAATTTATTTTGATAAAAAGGAAATTCCTTCAAAAATTTTAGTAAACGTCAAGAGATTTTGTCACATTCCTTTAAAAAAAATAATAAAAATAATAAAAAAAAAAGAGAGTAATAAATATGCAAGAAAATTCTGTATCAGAAATCAACCCATTTCTTCCTAAGGAAATTTTTTTTTCTTATGATTTCTCTATAAAATAGAAAAATCAAATTGGACTAATATAGGAGTCATTGACCGACATTCCTTGTGTCGCATACTAGTTATATCCTTTTCTTTTGCAGGGAGATCCTAGATACCCCAGACGGGTGTAAAAATTAAGTTCAATAATATATCAAGAATCATCTTCAGAAATACCAAAAGACGAAAAACATCGAGGCTTCAACCGTTAATTCAGAGGGCAAACGAGCACTGTCCATCTTTGACAGACAGAGTTGTGTCAATCCGTAAACTTGTATGGGCAGTGTATTCTGATATGACGGTGGATTTATACTGATTAAACACGGGGGCATATTTAATGTATTACAGAGGATCCCACATCTTTTGAAAGATAATATGGATTATATAATCATGACCCGTGAAACAAGTACCTTAACCTGATTAAATCAACCAGAGACCGGTCTTAAAATTTCCTTGGATCCGAAACACGCGGAGAGTTTTAGAGGACCGAGGTTCTATTAATGAATGTGACCCACAAGTATTTCTCCCGATGCTACAGGCGCCCGACAAGAGCAAGTGGGCACCGAAAGAAACAAAACACGGTTGAAGTGGGGCACGCAACAAATGGCCGAATTTATTGGCACACTAATTAAGTGGTGGCAGCTTTATTAATTTACATGATTGAACGCGGGTCTCTAGGTGGCTGGTGGAAAGCCACACTGAATGCCTCTCTAATGTTCTTGATATCATCGTCTACCGCAACCCGCGAGAGCATCATGAAGAAGATTAAACCTAGACGAATACGTCTACTTAGTTTCATCGCACGTTCTCGCCTTTTGTCGATGTCCAAAATTAATGCACAAGCTAGAAGTAATCATTTCCCTTTCCCCCCTATTAAATGCTCGGAGCCGTTAACCGTACCAAACTCGAAAAAATTATATCGAGACGAAATCCGCGTAAATTTGAAGGGTAAATCCGTATCGTTCCAATTTACCCTTAAATTGCTCCGGTTTTAAATTTGATCCCTTCTATTTTTAGGAATTTGCAAAAGCGACTCGAGAATACAGTCGTATCCAAAAACCAAATTTCCTGGTCGGGCTAAATTGGGGGCAAATCAACTCATGGACATTACCACGGGATGGACAGCTTCGGTTAAAGAAAAATACAAGCGAAAGATCCGAACAATCTCAGACATGGGTAATTCTGTATCGTTCTAATTTACACATAATCATCTCAAGTCTCGAATTGTTTAATTCCATTCTTAACAGGGATTGCAAATTACCTCGAGAAAATACCGTAACATGGCCCAAGGTGATACAACAAGGCTGCGTTATCCCCAAGGATTAACCTTTGAAAGGAAAGCCCCATGGACACCTACGGTCCAATGGACCGAATGATATGGAGGAATGACAGTAGGTCCGAAATGTCCCGAGTTCAATCCCCAAGGGTGGGGAATGTTATAAGTATTATAAATAAATGAAACAACTTTTTGTGCATTTCTTTTTGCAAACAGGAATACTCGACGAGTAATATCAAAGTCAGTATTTTACCATAGTCTTGTCATAATGGTGAGGCGCCCAACAAAAGTCGAGGAAAATTCAATCCAGCAAAACTGGTAAAAGACTCGTGCAAGGCATTCAAGACGAAGGATAAATCAGTATCGTTTCCAATTTATCCCTTTTAATACTGGCTGACATGTCTCCTTTTCTTTTTACAAGAAATATTTATACTAACATTTAACATGTTGAAGGAGACAAATCCCAAAAGAAAATTATGATCATCTGACAAGATCTATTTTGGTGAAAAATGGGGCAAATTAATCACAAGTTCTGAAGCAAAAAAAAGCAAATACGTCTTCCTTATCTCGTTTGATTTCAAGAATAATTTCTCTGCTTTTTGCAGGGGCATTCAACCGCTAAACCACGGCGGTCGCTGTTATTAAGCAAACCGAAATGCTCCCTCACCCATATGCTTCATCGCACAGAGGCAAAGTTGAGACGAACCGCCCCTCGACATAAGGAGTAGGCTTCCCAATTTGTTCGGTCCGCCCACATACCAGGGGCAATTCAAATCCGCCCATATTTGCACATTATATAAACACACATGATACTAAAAAATTGTCACATCTGCATTGTGTTTACACAGTTCATGAATTATGCATGACCATTTCGCGTGTTTAATTTACCAACTCCAACTTAGAGCATAAACTGCACAGGAGACATCAAATGTGCAGAATGGGGCATGACAGGATGAGGAAAGGTAAACTATTTCCACACAAGTCTAACATTTTAATCTCTGGATAAACAGCATTTCCCCAGAGTAAGAGAAAGCCCCTTCGGATTAAAGTCCCGCATTCAGACTACATTCGAGGCGTTCATATTATGAGAACCTCCTTAAATAGAATTGGTAATGCAAACTTGACAGAATAGTTTTGCATGATCCACATTTTGATTGATTGCATCATGAGTTATCACACAGACTACTTCTAATCATTGCCAATTTAGCTGAACAATTTTGTATGAACCAATGAACGCATTGATGAAAATGCTTGCACATGTTAGCTCTGACATTGCCTGACAGGCAACACATTCCCGGTGTTTGAGTTACCTTCCAAAGTCTTGAAATTCATTCGGCGATTATTGACTGAACAAGCTTAGTTGTCGAGAATCCACCAAGCATTTCTTCCAAATTCTCAGGTAAGTATATCTTCAACCTGAACCTTTCAAGAGAATGAATTCTGACGGTTGTTGGGGTACTCGAATCCATTGCGGTATATACAGGTATCCACCTTCTTCAATAAAGCATGATTTGTCTCAAGGACAGAAATGTTCGAGACCTTTTGATCTCTGCCTCTTTGGTTTATTCCTAAAGCGACAGGAGAATATAATTTGGGTTTGAGCTTCCGCAGGATTCCTGCTCTCCCCAGATTTCAGAATGGCACTCTTTGAGGTACACCAAGCCCTTCTTACAGGCAAACTAAGTCCTTCTTATAGGCGCACAAAGTCCTTCTTACAGGCAAACTAAGTCCTTCTTACAGGCAAATCAAGTTCTGCTTACAGGCAAACAAAGTCCTTCCTACAGGCAAAGCAAATCCTTCTTACATGCAAATCAAGTCCTTCTTACAGGCATAAAGTCATTCTTACAGGCAAATCAAGTCCTTCTTACAGGCAAATCAAGTCATTCTTACAGGCAAATCAAGTCCTTCTTACAGGCAAACCAAGTCCTTCTTACAGGCAGAAAGTCCTTCTTACAGGCAAATCAAGTCCTTCTTACAGGCACAAAGTCCTTCTTACAGGCAAATCAAGTCCTTCTTACAGGCAAACAAAGTCCTTCTTACAGGCAAATCAAGTCCTTCTTACAGGCACAAAGTCCTTCTTACAGGCAAATAAAGTCCTTTTTACAGGCACCAAGTCCTTTTTACAGGCATAAGTCCTTTTTACAGGCACCAAGTCCTTTTTACAGGCACAAAATCCTTTTTACAGGTATTAAGTCCTTTTTACAGGCACAAGTCCTTTTTACAGGCACAAAGTCCTTTATACAGGCATCAAGTCCTTTCTACAGGCACTAAAGTCCTTTTTACAGGCACCAAGTCCTTTTTACAGGCACTAAAGTCCTTTTTATAAGCACCAAGTCCTTTCTACAGGCACAAAGTCCTTCTTACAGGCAGTTTCATGGGTTAACCTACCATACAGGTCAAAATTTAAATCAATAGAATCCTTTTATTAGGAATCTACCATGGTACGACCCACCATACGGGTCAAATTTTAATTCAATTTTTAATTAGTAGAATCCTTTCATTAGGAGTCTACCATGGGTTGACCTACCATACGGGTTCAAGTTTAACCACCCTAAGGTTTTCTTATAACGAATCCTTAGGTTCTCGTTCCATTTTCATGAAACATTCATGTCACGACTCTTTTTATTTCATTATGTGGAGTCGATTAGGATTCAGGTGTCATCTCGTCTTTGAAATGAACCTCTACCGAGCTTCCTTTCAAAGAGGGGCAGCTGTTGACACCTGGTTTTTAATCATCATTTCTTTTTAAAATTAATAGAAAATATATAAAAATTCATAAAAATTGATAAATCAACTTTGGGGACCTTGGCTAAGCCTAGAGAACTAATTTTGACCAAAAAATGATTTTTCATATTTTCAGTATTTTTTAGTATTTTTATTTTCGAAAATTCATGAAAAATAAAGATTAAATGAGAAAATTGCAAAATCAACTTTGGAAGCCTTGGCCAAGCCTAGGCAATCATTTTTGAACAAAAAATAAATTTTCATATTATATATATATTTTAATGTTTTTTTAAAAAATACAAAAATACTTGAAAATTTTGGAAAAATAACATTTGAGGCTAAAACAAATACACAAAGATAGTTAATATTTTTATTTTAAATCTATTTTCATATTGGCCATCGCAAATTCAGAAAAATCCAATTCGAGTCACGTGTTCCTTCACGAGTATAATCTCGAATCGGGCCTAAAAAAAATTAATTTGAGTCAACTTATTTTTAATTTTCACTTTTTATGAGTTGTGACATTGTCTTCTAATATTTTAAATTTTCATCTTTGCTCAATTATACCCAGAATGACTCAATTTTGCAAAAGGACTTTAATTAAATTCTGCATTATTTTCAGCGGCAAGAAATGAGCTTAAATTTGACATGTGGTAAATTTTGGTGTGTCAAAAATTGTGAGGAGATTTGGACTTAAAGAAATATATTTTTTCATGGACTGAATTGTAAATACTTAAAATTCAAGGACTATAGTGCAAATACCTAACTCTTGAAGGATTATTTTACAAATAACAAAAAGAAGAGTTAGTGGATAAATTAGAATAGAGAAGGGAAGATGGAGAAGATGAGATGAAGAAGAGAAGTTGGAGAAGAATAGGTGGGGAAAATAAGATAAGAATAGAGAAGGGAAGATGGAGATGAAGAAGAGTTAGTAGAGAAATTAGAATGGAAGATAAGAATAGAGAAGGGAAGATGGAGATGAAGAAGAGTTAGTGGAGAAATTAGAATGGGAGATAAATATGGAGAAGGGAAGATGAAGATGAAGAAGAGTTAGTGAAGAGATTAGAATGTGAGATAGAGATGGAGAATGGAAGATGAAAATGAAGAAGAGTTAGTGGAGAAATTAGAATGGGAGATAGAGTTAGTGGAAAAGTTAGAATGGGAGATAGATGAGTAGATTATAAAAGGAGGAAGAAGTGAGCTTGAGAGGGGAATTTTTTTGGGGAGAAAATTTGAAGTGTTTGAGAGAATTTTTTTGGAGAGAAAATTTTGGATGTTTGAGAGAGTTTTGGGAGATTGAAGAAAAATTTGAGAGAAAGAAAATACCAAAAGAGAGAGAATTTTGAAGATGATGTGAGTTTAAAGCTAGGGGTTATCATCACAAATTCCTTTATCGATCAATATAAATCAAGAGTTCATCCTCGTCAACGAGAAAGCAAATTCGAGCTAAGTGTTTTTATTTATTCATTTATTTATGGTTTTACTCGCAAATTAGCACAAATTGTATACACTTTCTCCATCTCCTTTTTTTTCCCTATTTTATGTCAGGAGAAGGATATCTCTACGTCAACAGCAAAAATCTCGTAGAGATGCAAAAATCGGCCCAAACAAGCTCCTAAGATGTCCACCGATTTCTCAACTGATCTGTGACTAAAAGTCCCTCTTAATTCAAAAGAAACTCTCTATATTGGGAACATAGAGAGCGAAAATCAATTATAGAAATCCCTCCCAAAAAAATGGGAGATAAGTACTCTTTCCACTCTTCTGGTTTTAGGTGCAGATTAGCACATATTTTGTATACTGACACTTCACTCTATTTTATGTCAGGAAGCCGCAGCTTTATATCAATGGTCAACCCTATGGAAGCACAAAATCGGCTTGGAGGAGTCCTCAAGCGCGCACAAATTTCAAATTGTTGAATCAATTCGTTATATTTTATTTTAAAGAATTCATACCCCAGAATGGAGATGACAAAGTCCATCCGCAATTTAAATACCTGCACCATAAATCCCAAAGGGAAGAGCCAAGCCAAGCCAATGCTTAGCCTCCCATTGGAGGTTTTTACTTACAGTAGTTAAATACCTGCAACTTAAATACCTGTACCTTAAATCCCAAAGGAAAGAGCCAAGCCAATGCTTAGCCTCCCATTGGAGGTTTTTACTTACAGTAGTTAAATACCTGCAACTTAAATACATGTACCTTAAATCCCAAAGGGAAGAGCCAAGCCAATGCTTAGCCTCCCATTGGAGGTTTTTACTTACAGTAGTTAGATACCTGCAACTTAAATACCTGTACCTTAAATCCCAAAGGGAAGAGCCGAGCCAAGCCAATGCTTAGCCTCCCATTGGAGGTTTTTACTTACAGTAGTTAAATACCTGCAACTTAAATACCTGTACCTTAAATCCCAAAGGGAAGAGCCAAGTCAATGCTTAGCCTCCCATTGGAGGTTTTTACTTACAGTAGTTTAAATACTTGCAACTTAAATACCTGTACCTTAAATCCCAAAGGGAAGAGCCAAGCCAATGCTAGGCTTACCATTGGAGGTGTTTATTCACTGTCATGTACTTCCTATAATTTAATTTTTGAATCATCAAACCCAAAAGATGAGTAGGTCGTAATACTGCACAGAAGTCGTTAACACACTCCCTCTTTCGGCTTCAGGGAATCTTTAACACTTAAAAAAATATAACAAATAAAAATATAAACCATCCATGCATCCTATTTAAAAAGTGAAAACACAAAAGAGAATACCCTACTAGAGCCTTAGGAATAAACTAAGCCTGAGTTGCCGAATTAGGATATCCATGAAATTAAGGTACCGAAAGGGCATTAGTTTTAATTAACTAGTGTAACCAAGCCCCCTAGCTCATAATCTCTGGTTCGCAGGAATAAATTAGTTATCCCGCTAATTTATTTAGGTTTCTAATCGACCTACCAAGAACGATTAGGGGCGACTCCAAATTTCAAAATCATTTAAACAAAAAACAAAGTTGCGATTCGGTAGGGCTCGGGAGGGTCCGCGTTAGGTTAGTCAAATCTAATTAACCTAATAATCTGTTAACCCTTTTTGAAGATAAAATTTTTTAGAGGGTCGCGACACTGCTCTTTGCCAAAAATATATAAACTCGTGTAGTTTCAAACATCGTGTAAATATAGCAAAAAAAATACCCTTTTTGCTATGTTTTTGTTATCTTAATATGAAATCGTTAGCTATTTTTTTAGGTTTCATTTCAATTTTCACTTTCACCGTCCCGCGACACAATGCAAACTTCATAGAGTGTTTTAGTAATTAAAATTATTTGAAATGCTATTACACGCTTGGTGTAATCAAATGATCATATGTATAGATAGTTCAAAACACAAATGACCTCCTAAACAAATATCAATATCAACTGTATCTCTCACGAATTTCAATATCAAGATTTGCATGTTTTTATTTCTAAAATGACATTCTCAAAAAGGTTAAAATCGAAAATGTTTTTTTTGTCTTTTTTTGCACAATATTATACTTCCATTTGCTATTTTGTTAGTGATAACATCACACGGGATCTATAGGAATATTTACCAAAACAGTACTAAATATATTATAATTATGTCAATTCAGTCTTAAACATTTTGTATTTGTGTCAATTAAGTCTTTCACCTTTTGTATTTATGACAATTTAGTTCATCTGGCCAATTTTGATAGGAAACGTCAACATGGACAACTTTTTAATAATATTTTATCACTTTATTTAATTTTCTTATACTTCTTCTTTGTTTTTTGCTTGTGGCCGGTGGTGAGGGATGCCAGAGTTCATTAGCCACTAGGTGAGCGTAGCAGGTGATGGTGGCCTCGCCTATGGCTAGCGAGGCCATGGCCTCCTTTGCCCGTAGCGGGCAAGGCCACCCTCTCCCACGGCCTTGCGCGCCTCATCTAATGGCTAGCGAGCTCCAACAACCCTCGCCAGCCATAAGCAGAAAGCAAAGAAGGAAAGAAATAAAAAATAAATTAATTAAAAATTAATTAAGTTTGTAGATGAAATCTTTTTTCAGTAGAATAAAAGTCCTTACCAATTTTGATAAAGACTTTTTGTTAGAAGAAATACAAAATTCTGCGATAATTAGATGTTCGGAATAACATGAGTATCAAGAACGGACAAGTCTTCTAGATAAACCTCATAAAAGAATTAAAAGGGGAGTTAAATTTGATTCTGTCGGGATCAACCGGCCAACTCAAATATGCCTCCGGCGACGGGGTGTCGTGGGACGGTGGTCCCGCTCTTATATGGCTCCGGCTAGCGTTGCATTCACTCGTCTCCCGGCAGCGGATCCGTCGAAGAAAGGAGAGCTAAAAAGCCAAAAGGGTTTGCTCCGCATGAACAGCGTGGGCCAAGAGTCAACGTAGAAAAATTTTCGACCCACGAGTCGACCTCAAACGAACCGAACCGCTAAATTGGCTCTCTGTGTTTTGCCCTTTTTGCTCCAATTTGATCTTGGGGGTGCCCTTCGTCGGTGGCCGCCATGCCTAGAAAGTTCACGGAAATAGATTAAATGACTAGCTGAAGATTCTTTAGACCGCTGATCGAATTATGAAAATATCAGAGGGCAACATTCTCATAATTTGTGTGATCATGTGACGAAGGACCTAAGTGAATCTTCCACCTCTTCCAATTTCTTGGGCCATCATCCCTTTATGATTGGTGACCATCGAGCGACCAAATAAGCTTGCCGGACTATCGAGGGTCATGCATTTAAGGCCGAAGCGTCGACTAGCGCTGAACGAATTCTGAATTGTCAATATTTTTTTACCTCGACCTAATAGTGAAGTCTTTTTGCTTGAACATGCTTGAGCAATTTGTGTAAATTCAGGACGGAAAGACTCAGACCGGTGCGATCAAAACACTGAAAATATGTTTCGCTCATATTGCTTTTACCGGGCTAGCTTAGGACGATCTGAGCAATCGATTCATTGAACAAGTTGGTTTACTCATGTTCGGCTAGAAAAGACTGAAACTTTTTAAATGTAGGACCAATTGCGCGCAAAATAGTGAGGATGTCCTCTTCCCCCGGCGGATGAACGGGTGACAATGTATATGACCACATATCACCCTGATACACACGGTAAACGTCTTCGTCAGTTTAGCCATTGTCACTGAAGTGATAGACAATGAAATTTGTGTACAGTACCGGGCCCTTGATGAGTCAAATCGACTGCGCTAATCTCAATGAGCATTCCAATTTCCAGCTACCAGCAGATGAAGGCCACAAGCACTTTAAGAACTGAGGCTTCCGGATCTTTGAAAATTCTCAATGGCCTCGGTATGTTGTCCCGTTCCTCCGGTCCCCGACAACACAATCTCGCAGGAATGCTTTCCTTACGGTATTCCATAAGTCACGTATTTGCTGATAAATATCACAGTTGTTTTGTTGGGGCTCGTCGTGAGACCATGTTGTGCCAGAAACAAGGCCAAGACTCGCGCCAAAGAGACGCTCTCAAGAAGAAGAGAGAATTGACTAACGACGATGCTCCCACTCAGACTGTCTTTCTACTATGATCGAAAGCAACCGTCCAGTCAGATTGTAACAGTTTCAAAGCTTTGACAGCCCTTAAACTATCTGGCTGGATCTGTGATTTTGCAGCACACAAATGGACTTAGGTCACTTGTAAGCACCTTATGTGTGGAAGACCTTAATTCCACTTAAGCGAGTTTCTAAAACTATGAGGAAACCATCTCATGTGATTTCAGCCGTTTCCAAGCAGAAGTAAATCTACTGACAAAAATAGGAAATCCCTTTACGCGTCGATGATGGTAGTGAAGGCATCGCTGGGCAAGGGGCGCGAGATCTGTCCCGATGCACTCTCAGAAAGTGACACGGATAAACGCACTCCAAATCGGGTTAAAATTTTTGAATCAGGACGTGGCGGCTGACGGACATGTTAGGGAGTCCAAAGACATATCATCCTTCCCCCTCCCTCAAAGATGTTGAATTACGATTTCCGACGGTGGATAAACGACAACTCTAATTACTTCCATAGGTAGATTAGTAGAGTATCTCAATTGGAATTTATTCCTAAAATACGATGCTTTACCATCTCCATATCTTTTGATGGGTGTGCTAATCCACATATAAGAGTTATTCGATTTCATTTAATTGCACATACATGTAAAGGTTCTTCCCCGGAGTTGGGATGCCACATAGGTCACTCACATACATGCGAGGCTCAGGCACGTGCGCCTACACGACGAAATATGAGCACGTGCCTGAGCCTCGACAAATCAGTGAAATTAGCCCATGATGAAGATCATATAATAGGACTCCTCCTATTAAATCGTTTGAGTTAATTCCCGGCTGGGTAGTGAACATAAGTATTGTTGGAGTTGGTCAATACTTCGAGAACTTTTGTTTCTCACATCGTGCATGCTCACATGAGTTTAGGGAAATCAAAGTATGAATCGACGACATGGAACCCTTAGACACGGCATGCGGGAGTTCGGGGGCATCGCCCCCGACACAGGGGTCCCGTTGCTCGATCACCGGGCGGGGGTCTCGCTTATTTAAGTAAACCTGTTTATTGTGAGATAAATGAATTTCGAATATATTAGGATTTTAGGTCTATTATTTTTAAGTTATATATATTGTACTCGTACGAGAAATCATTGTAACGAGTAGAAAAATATAGTGAAATTCCTTTATAGGATATAGTCCTATTTTGGGGCGAATGTGAGAAAATCTCATATATGATCAATTTTTTTTTTTATCTATCGTGTGATTATTTGATATTCGATTTCGAGAAGAAAAAAAAAAAAGCCATCGAGCATATGATAATCATAAAGGACCAGGTAAGTCATCTCAACTTTTTCGAACAGGCATTTAAACTAGCGGACGAGAAAAAAAAGAAAAAAAGAAAAAAAAATGTCCAAACTACAAAGAAAACCTAGGCAGGCAGTCACTTCACATGTCGCACTTCCACTGGCACGCGGCAATACCGGTCAACCGAAGATGGACAGGCAATTCCCGGGGGCGCCCACGGGATCGCGTGGTATTTTGTTGGTAGGTTATGCGGTCCAGAGAAAAATTTTTACAGGAGACGGTTTGTAACGCGGGAGTTAGGAATATTCTCCGTCCTTACCAAATTATCGTACGGATGACTTTTTAAAATTTTTTAAATTCAATTTCAAATTGTCACGCAAAATTTTAATGTAGCCATTCTAATTAAGAATAATCGTTCCAGAGCAGGTTGTTCTCACCTCAAATTGAGAACAAAATGTCGAATTGGAAACCGCCTACTAGTTCTATGGACCGCCGATTTGATCGGATTCTCGGGTGGATAGATGGAACCGATTCCCCACTAAGCAGGAAAAGTAAAATCTATCGGAACTAGACTAAGTCGAGTCAAACAGGGTAGGTTAATTGGGCCAACCCATGTGAATTCCAACCATAAAGTATGAACACTGAATGGTAGCCACCGAATAAGTTTACTCAAGGACAACATGAGGTCCAATTTCAATTAGACTTAAAAGGATGAAAACCGGATACTAACAACACAGGTTCACTCGAAAATAAGAAAGAAAATAGCGAGCTTATGGAATCATCATACACAAATTATGATTAGAGATATAGCTTGCCGAATATTCCACCAGAGAGCAAAGCTCAAACTTTTTTTTTTTTTGGAAAAAACGCAAAAATATATAAGGGGGCGGGTCCAGTCTGGGTGTTTCTTGAGTACTTCCATTCTAGAATCGAGAAATGAATCGATACTCGCTGGTTCCCATTTATTAACATGGTGGTCTAGTCATGACCAGGCATCCTTCACAGCACAACCCCACGTCAACGATTTTCGAGAAAAATTAGTCGAAAGGATTATATTATAATTGTTAAGATTTGGGGCATAAAACATGAAAGAGAAATCGGCACAAAATTTTATCTCGATTCACCTTTAAATTAGTGCTACGTTCAGTATATGATTCCAAAATAATTAGCATGTCACATCTTTTGTTACATCACTCAATTACAAACAAAAAAGAGTACATATAGCAGTAACTACTTATGGGTTCAAATCCAAACTACTCACGTAAGAAACACGAATTAAAACTATAAATGCCATTCGATATCCAAATCATGCTACTTCATTAAGACCTAAGCTAGGGTGGCTCTCCCATATCCCTATTCGCTCAATGTAGAGTGGGATCCACATGCCTTCTTGTGGATAGAAGTATGACTCACACCTAATAGTTCTTTTGCCTAGAAATTTAAAATTAAATTGTAAAATTAAAAAATTTATGACTAAACTTGCATGCGTGAGTTAGGTTTGTTAACAATGGATTTGTCAATTTCCCTTGTGAAAATGCAAATATACCCGTGAAAAGGATTTCATTGAAGAGTGCGTTTTTGGCTTTACTTTATCTATCTTCACCGAAGGTATTATCAAACGAGTTCTACGAGGCACATGGATTCTTGCGTAATTCTCAGTCCAAACGGCAGATTCATTAGCTGGACTTAACCCTGCCCCTTATGATCAGCTTATTGGAACACATTGACTTGATTGATTTGCCCCCCTCCCTTAGTTTTGATTGGACGTAGTCACGTTTACTTAGAATTGCAAAGAAATTGACAATTCCCAGAGGGTGACCATAACATTGTTTTACGCACAGAAATAGCCAACTTATTGTGGTCAAAGCACGATCGAGTTTGATCGATCAGGTGGGATTGGTTGATGAAAGTAATCCTAGCCAATGAGCAATCGAGAATTATGTAGCGTGGATATCGACATCTACATACATAGTAGAGTCATCGACAACCATGTAAAAGTAGTCAAGAGATGTTCAGCGAAGCTTATTGATGGAGCAAAAACAATGGGCTAACCATCGTAAAATTTGGCCAAGTTTCAAAGACAAGAAGAGGAAAGATGGATCAGAACGTCGAATGAAGACACGTATACCGAATGACGGTTGAAAATCCTACCTATTTGAAAGTTGAAGTATATTGTTCTTCACCATGAAATGAAGTACATTCATGTCCAAAATCACCATAGAACTAATCTCCATAAACCAAAAAAAAAAAAAACAGAAAAAAATCCACTTTTGGTGAAAGATTCTTCACTCCCCATGTAAACTTCCATTTTCGGTGAAACAAACATGGCCGAGTTAGTTTGCACTCAGTTCTTTTCACGAGAGGTCCTGGGTTCAAAACTTTTCGGCGCTAGGTGACTTAACCGGGGACCCGTGGTTGTGGGGTCTGCGGATCCTCCCGAGAACTAATTGTGCTTTCACCGCTGGTTTGAGCATAAGCTCGCTGGCCGCGCGGACACCTCGATTATAAAAAAACAAAAAAAAACATGGCGGGATAACTCATGGACCTCTTCCGGTCAAAATAAGAAGCTTGATAATAAAATAAGTGATAAAATTCGACTCTCTTAATGGGTTTCTTTGGATGATAATAAGGTAATGTGCTAATTAATTGACCACGGTTATGTTAGGAACCAATTCAAACTCATTAAGCTACTTCTATGTACGTGTTTGCACCTTATTTCAATTCAACTTGAAAATGAGACTGATCTATTTCAAAGCCAGTTTTAGACGGAACTAGATAGATTCCTAGTTCAACAAACCTAGAATCAGCCTAAGGCCAATTCGGTCCCAGTTCCAAGGGGACGGATCGTTTCAATGACATATCTAATCAAACTAAACAAAATTTGAAAAAAAAAAATCCGGAATCGCCGCTTTTTAAACTGATTTTAAAGTTTCTTTAATGAGAAAAATAACTTGTACCCATCGAGAGTCAAAACCATGGTTTTCAACATGAACAAATAACAAACATAATCACTTAACATATGTTTTTGCAGCGAAAATCGTACAACTTTTATACCCTGCCATAATTATTTGATTCTTCTATTCAAGACAAAAAAAAAATGGTCTACCAGGGTAACCTAACCGAAATCAACTGTCTTGGTTCCTAGTTCCAGCTATAGGATCGAATTTCATTTCTAACCTGAAAATCGGCTGATCTCAAAACTGATCACCCCTCTTTATAAGAACAATCTAATTTCAATCAAATCAGCCTAAATGCATAGATGTACTTTCTGTTATTACATGGTCGTTGAATAATGGATCGCTCCTCCATTAATGGACCACCTAGATACCATATGGTCCCGGATATAAAAAAAAAAAATACAACGTGGAAGTCGCTAGCTTTTTTGCTGGAAATTGAAGCCCTAGTTTTTTCCCTTTTACATTTCATTTCTTTTTTTTTTTTTTTGCTCGACAAGCCTTGGTTATATACATCTTATGTGGTAGGACATCTCCATCTTTTTTGGTTCTTCTAGAAAAGACCAATTACATTATCTTTATTTTTATTTTTCCTGTTCCATTTTTCTTAGTTCCTACTATTTGACCCGACAAGTGCAACATTATCCAATCCATGTGGCCCAAATTCTCTCCCTCCTCTTTACCCTTCCAATTACACATAAAAGACATTATCGTCGCACTCATGATATTTGCCCAGCGTCAGAAAAATCTAGTGATGGTCATCGAAATATCTTTCATCCAAGTCCGTTTTCGATTCTTATTAAGAGGAGGTGAATTTTGTCGCGGTTGGGATACAAGTTAGATCGATGAAACACGAGCAACAATTATGATTTATTGGAATTTAATCAACGATGATATCGGAAGATGTAAAAAGTTATGCTAGAATTTAATTGACAACAAAGTATGATGACAAAGATACAACGTCGAAATTCAATCGATGACGAAGATCTAAAAACTACAACTAAAGTAGGAGAAGTGAAAAATATTTAATTCAAGAAAAAAGATAAATTGCGAAAAAGTAAAAATAACATAAAATTTGCAAAAACGCTAAGTGCTTTGATTGATTGATTGGGCTTATAAAGAGTACGATGTGACTATTTGTAGCCTGTAGTCGGTTACAATTTTGAAATTCAAATAACAAATAAATTCGCATGTACGCTATAAATTGACACTTAGGATGCATTTGTTTCACAGAAAACTTAAGATTTGGAAAATATTTTTCATAAAATAATTGGGTACGTCACTTAAAACATTAGTCAACGAAAAATATTTTTAATATTAACAACAATTTATGAGTAACAAATATCATGGGTGATGAAAAAAATTCATTCATTTGTTTCTTTAAGCAATACAAAGGGTCATTTTCGAAAAATATTTTTCAAATCTTAAGTTTTTCGTAAAGCAAATGCACACATTTTGCAAAGTTGTCTTATTAACGAAATATTTGAATTATCATTTGATATAAAGAAAATTGCTTCCACAATATGAGAAAAAGTTGTATACATAGATATAGAACGAGAAACATTTGAAGATCGGACTCTTCTTTTAAAGCATTTTAGAAGATGAAAAAAGTCAAAATTCAAAATTGAGAAAAATGAGAAATACAAACAGAATAGTTTAATTTTTATATTAGTCCCCTCGTAAAATGTTTTTTTGGGTAAGGAGTCCCCTGGTAAAATGTTTTTATTTGTTTGTATCGAATGTGTCCGGGCTAGCATCCGTACAGAATACGCACCTCGACTAAAATGTTCGTATTTAGAAAATAAAAAAAAAACGATTGTGGCCCCTGAAAGTAGAAGATTCTTTTCGCATTATATGATGTTACAGATAATGCTATATGCACCAAAAATCATTCACCAAACTCATTTATTAAACTACACATGTTTCGTGAAAAACGGACAATTTGAAAAATAATTTTTTCATAAAATGATCGCTTATATCGTTTGAAATAATTAATCAATGAAAAATTTATTCATCATAAAAATGATGTATGTTTAAATATTTTTTTAGATAATGAAAATAATTTTCGCCCATCTAATTTCACATGCGATACGAGCGAATAAGGAAGTGTATATGGTTCGGTCCTATTACAAAAAGTTGTCGCTCCCGTAGGCTCGAGGGTCGAGCATCGGCATGGTGTGCGCATTGGGCCGTGGACCCATGACCAGGTTCGCTGCATTCTCTTTCGGGTGTCGTCTTACCATAACCTAGATGCCATTCCCCATTTCACATAATTCCCTTTTTTGGTTCCCCCATTAAAAAATTTAAAAGAAAAAAAATAAAAAAGAATGTCGGTCTCCGATTGAAATATTATATAAGGATTACATAAGATTCCATTTTTCAATGTCTCCACTATAGTTAATGGTGGTGGGCACATTGACTAAACTCATTTTATACGTACATGATGTAAGAGGCAAAATCAATTATAATATGGATTTATACCATTTAAAATCTCATCACGATAAAATTACCCCAAGCGGATTTTCCTCCTATAAGTCCTCGATTCATTTACTTCAAACTGATTTTCATCTCACAAAAAATCCCAAGTACCTCGAACTGATTCTCCTCACAATAAATCCGTATTCTTGACCCAAAATGCTAATAAAATTTATTAACTATTGAATTACAACTTCATCTGGCAACTTAAATTTTTGGATCGATCGGCAGCAATAATCCTACAAAATCTCATATAGCATTAGAGCACGAGATTTTGAGTTTAAATTTCTTTCAAACCCCTATTTGCTTTCAAATTACATATTTTCACGCTTAGTACTAAGGATAAGGGGGAGTGATGATATAGCTAAATATCAAATCGTGCTTTCGTATAATAGATAGATTAACCTTTTAGAAGAGTTGCAAATACTATTCTTTGTTAAACCAAATAAAAGGCTTATTTATGAGGACCATTTAATTATCTGAAAAGGATCAATTTAATTCCCGAGAGAACTGATGAATAACTCCCGCTACGAAAAGGGTTTGGGAGAAGAAACGCTCAATATGCACACGGGATTTTTCAATTTGATTTGTGATTGCCAGATCTGTTTTGCATTAGTTTGCCATATGTGACTACACGTATGCTTTCGAAGGGACATTGAATGAAGTGCTAATGGCGTAGATTTGGATCGGGAGTATCATTTTGAGTTTTTCACCAAGATGAAAATTAAGTTGGGTCAAATGTGCTAAAGAGTACTGGTTTAGAAGTTTTAATAGTACTAACCCACCATAACATGTGTCATGTGGGGTGAAATATGAATTTCTGCCGTAGGATTCAAGATTGACTCCACTATCCCATCGCATAAGATTAACTTGATCTAATAAAAGGACTCTGGCTTCCTTTGTTTAACGAATTTTTTTTTTCTGAATTTTTTTCATAATTTTTTGCGTTTGGAGGTGGAAAATATGTGGTAAAAAAATATTTTCCGGACAACAAAAAATGTCTTTATAAAATTGAGAAAAATGATTTTTATTTTGTAAAAGAGGAAATGATATTTTCGCTCTTTGTCACTGCTCATTTCCTCTCGAGAAGGGCTGGGTCACCACCACCATTATCAATCAAACCCATTCATTCTCACTCCTGAGCTTCATCGCGCTCGCTCTCCTCCCGCGACCAAGCCTCGCGTCGAGAAGCTGCGACAAGCTCGCTTACCTTTGGCCGCTTCTGGTGGAGTTCACCTCCAGCGGCGACACTCTCTCCGTAGGCCCCGCCCTCTCGCTCAGCGTCGGCAGCAACTGTAGGGGCTCCGAGATCGTGAAGGACGCGTTCGACCGATACAAGAGGATCATCTTCTAGCACAGAGGCGTCTTCTCAATCTTCAACATGTTCAGGAAGAGGGCGTCAGGATATGACATCAGGAGGATGGGGATCGTGGTTCGCTTCAGAAATCGGTCGCGTGCCGACTCTATTCGAAGGGGTGATGCCATCGTTGGGAGAGAATTTGACGGGGGAGGGAGGATTTGACTGATGAGGAAATTTGGGGTTGGGGATTGAGGATGGAATTTGCGATTTCGGGGGAGGGGATTTGGGTAGGATTTGTACTGATCGAGAGAGAGATTTGGGAAAAATATTTATTTCTCTTTCCAAACAACAGAAAATAATTTCTTGTTTATTTTCATGTTCAGACAAATACCCGAGAATAAATTTTTGAAAAATATTGGAAAAGGGCAAACTGCTGTATTCATTCGCAATAGCTAGGTTGTTTGTAAGTAGATCATGCGACCAAAAAGAAAAGAAAATGCTGACATAGTTTGTAATGTGGGAGTGCGAAGTGATCCGTGGATTGAATATTGCATTGTTTAGTTTGAACCAATTCTCATCTCTAACCCTGTCTTGCAGATATACATTGTTGGGATTTTGGTTCCAAAAAGACCCTTAAAAAGTTGAATGAGAATGTGGTTGAGGGAGTCCCACATGGGATAAAAGAGAGATGGAAATAGGGTTTAAATAGTTGAGCCTCTCCAATGGGTTTGGGCCCCAAGGGGCACCCCACTTTTGTGGAGGAGAGAGGTCTTGGACAAAGTCGGACCGGTCCACACGCGCGCGCGCCGCCGCCGCCGCCGTCCGACGGGCCGGGCCGGGGCCCGGGTCCGAGTTAAACCCATCGTTTTATTTTTTCCATGTTCGTCCGAAATTTTATTTATTATTATTATTTTTTCTTTCGAATCATGTCTATTCATAATTTCTCTTCAACCTATACGAAGACACTGATTCGGCAATAACCGAACGCCGAATGAAGGTGTGATAATTCATCTATCACTCACTCTCATCTGTGCGATAATTCCCGAAGTTGAGTTCGAAGGATTTTCGTCGAGGAAGTGCCGCTTCGACGGAAGTGTGTGATCCGTTCTATCCTGGGAGGCGATTGTCCACGCAACCTTGGGTACCTGTGGAGGGGACAAATTCGTCTTAAGGACACGACGTGAAATCGTCGGGCTCGGATCGATCATCCAATCAGCCATTCGTCTGCACCTGTTTCAGGTTTGTCTAATTCTTCGACTTGATTTATGCGAACACACAGAAGAACGACTACAATCTTAAGACGAATTTTGTTCCTATACTGTGTTCGCCTTCGAGTCTGTTTGTCGAATGTCGTAGTATAGTCATTTGCTATAGTCATTCGATAATTTCTTTTCATATATTCAGAAATTGTTTCTTTCCTGTCTCATCATATGTGCCTACTATAATAGTTCATATTTCCAGTTTTCCAATTTTGTATTACTAGTCTTGCCATATATTCACTCGCCAATCATTTCTGTTTTCGTAATAGAAATGGCCTCGACATCAATGACGCCTGTTGCGTCTGTTCCAACTCATGGAGAAAAGCCAGAAAAGTTCAATGGGTCTGACTTCAAGAGATGACAACAAAAGATGTTGTTCTATCTCACGACCTTGAATTTGGCAAGGTTCCTCACCGAGGATGCTCCTAAGTTGGATGAGGGAGAAATGGACAAGGAAAAATTTGCTGCGGTAGATGCGTGGAAGCACTCCGATTTTCTGTGTCGCAACTACATCCTCAATGGTCTAGACAATACCCTGTATAATGTTTATAGCCCGTTGAAAACGGCTAAGGAATTATGGGACAATCTAGACAAGAAATACAAGACCGAAGATGCTGGATTGAAGAAGTTCATAGTCGGCAAATTTCTGGACTTTAAGATGGTCGACTTCAAGACCGTCTTAAGTCAAGTCCAAGAACTTCAAGTGATTATGCATGACATCCATGCCGAGGGCATGATTCTTAGTGAATCATTTCAAGTGGCTGCATTCATTGAGAAGTTGCCGCCATCTTGGAAGGACTTCAAGAATTATCTCAAACATAAGAGAAAGGAGTTATCGCTTGAGGACTTGATTGTTCGATTGAGGATCGAGGAAGACAATAGACTTTCTGAAAAGAAAGTTGGTAGCAAACTGGAGGTCTCAAGGGCCAACTTTGTTGAAGGAGGATCGAAACCCAACAAGAAGAGAAAGACATTTGGAGAGGGATCCACCCAAGGCCAGAAAAAGTTCATTGGCAAATGCTACAATTGTGGAAAAGCTGGACATCGTACCAAGGACTGTAGAGCAAAGAAGAGAAAGCATACTCAAGCTAATGTGGTGGAACAAATTTCCAATGGCGTTGATGATATCAATCTGACTGCTATGATATCCGAGTGCAATTTGGTGGGCAACCCCAAAGAATGGTGGATTGATACTGGAGCAACTCGCCATATATGCGCCAATAGATGGATGTTCACATCCTATACACCTATGGCACGTGATGAGAAACTCTATATGGGTAATTCATCGACCTCTCAGGTTGAAGGTATTGGCAAGATTGCTCTGAAGATGACGTCTGGAAAAACCGTGACACTAGTCGATGTGCTGCATGTGCCAGACATACGCAAGAACTTAGTGTCTGGATCTCTCCTTAGCAAGAATGGTTTTAAGTTGGTGTTTGTATCTGACAAGTTTGTACTCTCCAAGAATGAGATGTATGTAGGAAAAGGTTATTTGAGTGAGGGTTTGTTTAAGCTGAATGTAATGACTGTTGTACCTAATGATTCTATGAATAAAGTTGTTTCTGCTTACGTGCTTGAGTCTCCTAATTTATGGCATGCTAGATTAGGACATGTTAACTACAAGTCAATAAAGAAATTGATGAGCATGGGACTATTGCCAAAATCTGACTGTCCAAGTGAAAAATGCCAAGTGTGTGTTGAATCAAAATTTTCCAAACCTCCGTTTCATTCTATAGACAATAAAATCACTGAACCTTTAGATTTAATACACACTGACATATGTGATTTGAAAACAATACCCACAAGAGGTGGTAAGAAATATTTTATCACTTTTATAGATGACTGTTCAAGGTATTGTTATGTCTATTTGCTGAGTAGTAAAGATGAAGCTATATCTGCTTTTAGAACTTATAAGTCTGAAGTTGAAACTCAGTTAAATAGCAAAATCAAAATGATAAGAAGTGATAGAGGTGGTGAATATGAATTTCCTTTTGAGGAAATTTGTTCTGAATTTGACATTATTCACCAAATTACGCCTCCTTATACGCCACAGTCCAATGGCGTGGCAGAAAGGAAAAATCGATCGTTAAAGGAAACGATGAATGCGTTGCTAAATAGTTCTGGATTACCACAGAACTTGTGGGGGGAAGCTGTTCTGACAGCAAATTTTATTTTAAATAGAGTACCCCACAAAAAGACACAACAAACTCCTTATGAAAAGTGGAAAGGCAGAACGCCGAATTTGAAATACCTCAAAGTGTGGGGGTGTTTAGCTAAGATTGCCGTTCCTAAACCTAAGAAGGTCAAAATAGGACCGAAAACTGTTGATTGTGTCTTTATTGGATATGCTCTTAATAGTAATGCATATCGATTTCTGGTCCATAAGTCTGAAATCCCAGATATACATGTTAATACGATCATTGAATCAAGGGACGCCTCGTTCTTTGAGAACATTTTTCCGTATAACAGAGTATATGAGCCAATCAATAATGATAAAAGGCCTAGGGAGACTGCACCTAGAAACGATCCTATGGAGGATGAACCTAGACGTAGTAAAAGACAAAGAACTTCTAATTCTTTTGGACCTGATTTTCTAACATATTTGTTAGAGAATGAGCCTCGGACCTTTAAAGAGGCTGTGACATCCCCAGAAGCTCCGTTCTGGAAAGAAGCTATCAATAGTGAGGTTGAATCCATCCTGTCAAACCATACTTGGGAATTGGTTGACCTTCCTCCTGGCAATAAACCACTACAATGTAAGTGGATATTCAAGAAGAAAATGAAAGCGGATGGTACTATTGATAAATATAAGGCTAGGCTTGTAGTAAAAGGATACAAGCAACGAGAAGGTCTGGATTATTTCGACACTTATTCACCTGTCACAAGAATTACATCCATAAGGATGCTAATTGCTATAGCAGCGGTGTATAAGCTTGAAATTCATCAAATGGATGTGAAAACGGCCTTCTTAAATGGGGATTTGGAGGAAGAAATATATCTGGAACAACCTGAAGGGTTCATCGTTCCAGGACAAGAGAAGAAGGTATGTCGTCTAATCAAGTCACTCTATGGATTGAAACAAGCACCGAAACAGTGGCATGCTAAATTCGACCAAGTCATGTTGTCGAATGGTTTTAAAATAAATGAGTGTGATAAATGTGTTTATTTTAAGAATACTCATAATGGCTTTGCCATTCTGTGCTTGTATGTAGATGACATGCTTATAATGGGTAGTGATAGTGAGGTTGTTAAGACAACCAAACGCATGCTCACAAGTAAGTTTGATATGAAAGATATGGGGGTTGCAGATGTTATTTTAGGAATTAAAATCCAAAAGACATCTGGAGGATTAGCTTTATCGCAGTCTCATTACATTGAGAAGATTCTTGAAAAATGCAAGAATCTAGATATTATACCAGTAAAGACCCCGATAGATGTTAATCTGCATCTTTCAAAGAATACTGGTGAAAGTAAAGCTCAAAATGATTATGCTAGTATACTAGGCAGTTTAATGTATGTCATGAACTGTACTAGGCCGGACATAGCTTGTGCTGTGAGCAAGCTGAGTCGATTTACAATTAGTCCAAATGACAATCATTGGAAAGCAATGAAACGTGTATTGGGCTATTTGAAGCACACTCAAAGCTATGCTTTGCATTACACAAAGTATCCAGCAGTACTTGAAGGATATTGTGATGCAAATTGGATAACTGGCACAAAAGACACAAAATCCACAAGTGGGTATGTGTTTACACTTGGTGGAGGAGCAGTGTCTTGGAAATCATCCAAACAAACTTGCATTGCAAGATCTACTATGGAAGCAGAATTTATTGCTTTGGATAAGGCTGGTGAAGAAGCAGAGTGGCTTCGAAATTTCTTAGAAGACATTCCTAATTGGCCTAAACCAATGCCAGCTGTATGTATTCATTGTGATAGTCAAGCGGCAATTGGAAGGGCAAGGAATGTTATGTATAATGGAAAGTCCCGACATATACGTCGAAGACACGATACCGTGAGACAGCTACTCTCTAGTGGAATTATCACGATTGACTATGTGAAGTCAAAAGATAATATTGCGGATCCATTAACAAAAGGCCTAACTAGAGAGATGGTTGAGAAAACATCAAGAGGAATGGGTTTAAGGCCTATGAAATAAGGCATCATAGCGGAAACCCCACCTAGTTGACTGGAGATCCCAAGATCTAGGTTCAAAGGGACAACTAAGTTATGAAAGCTAAGTAGAGTACTATCGACTCTTACTCATTCCCGTATAAAGATAGTACAGACAAGTGAAGGTTAAGCATAAGCTTTTAATGATTCTGATTTAGGTATGTGAAATACCACATATTCAGAAATCACCTATGTGAGTGTGAAGTGAGGGCCGCTTCTAAGGTGAATTTGAAAGGCCGAATTCCCGAAAGCACTCATGAAACCAGGCGGTGTTCATGGCCAAAACGAACACAACAATGAGAACCAACTTTGTTCGAGAGAGAGTTGTGTGATTCTTATTGTCTTGACTTACACCGAAAGTCGACAGTTCAAAGACATCAAGTCTACTGATTGACCGAGTAAGTCCGATAGGTCTCACTAGGGAAAGTTCAAAGTTTCAGACTACTTATCCCAATGCAACGTTCTCTCATGGAATAATCGCACATTGCATTTCATACATGCACAAAGAGTCATGATATGTGAAATTCTCATTCATGTGGGGGATTGTTGGGATTTTGGTTCCAAAAAGACCCTTAAAAAGTTGAATGAGAATGTGGTTGAGGGAGTCCCACATGGGATAAAAGAGAGATGGAAATAGGGTTTAAATAGTTGAGCCTCTCCAATGGGTTTGGGCCCCAAGGGGCACCCCACTTTTGTGGAGGAGAGAGGTCTTGGACAAAGTCGGACCGGTCCACACGCGCGCGCGCGCCGCCGCCGCCGTCCGTCCGACCGGCCGGCTCGGATCGGATCGGGCCGGGCCCGGGTCCGAGTTAAACCCATCGTTTTATTTTTTCCTAATAGACATGTTCGTCCGAAATTTTATTTATTATTATTATTTTTTCTTTCGAATCATGTCTATTCATAATTTCTCTTCAACCTATATGAAGACACTGATTCGGCAATAACCGAACACCAAACGAAGGTGTTGATTCGGCAATAACCGAACGCCGAATGAAGGTGTTGATTCGGTAATAACCGAACTCCAAATAACCATGAATTCGTGACTCTTCGATTGGACCTATATATAATACATTCTGATTTTTCGAAAAAAAAAAAAAAAAACAACAACGAGCATTCATTTTTTGCTTTTCGAAAATTCATCTATCACTCACTCTCATCTGTGCGATAATTCCCGAAGTTGAGTTCGAAGGATTTTCGTCGAGGAAGTGCCGCTTCGACGGAAGTGTGTGATCCGTTCTATCCTGGGAGGCGATTGTCCACGCAACCTTGGGTACCTGTGGAGGGGACAAATTCGTCTTAAGGACACGACGTGAAATCGTCGGGCTCGGATCGATCATCCAATCAGCCATTCGTCTGCACCTGTTTCAGGTTTGTCTAATTCTTCGACTTGATTTATGCGAACACACAGAAGAACGACTACATACATTTCCTAATTTGATTTGCTTAGATCATATCCTTTGTATATCTAACACGTTGTCGTCTCGCAAATAATCATTGCCTTTTTTTTTTTACAGATGTAAATCCTTGCGGGCAGGATAAGATCACGTCAGAAATAACGTGATATTATCCTACAATTTAAATTAGGCACATTATCTATTGGTTTTCCCTTATCTTTTATTTTATCTTATCTTATTTATCGGTCATGCTTACCTTTATTGTCATGTTAAAGTTTGCATATTAATAAACAGTCATGCCCATAAACATGCTCCCCAATCGTGTCTTGTCCCTCCCTCGGGGATACATACATTAAGGCACTAATTTGATTTCTATTTTGAAGTATAATTGTGCCTGTATATATGTCCTCAATGTTGAGGCGCGAATTGATAATTTCAAAAAGAATTTCATAGTTTATCTTATGTATATAGGGATGATGGTAATTTTATATTCAATTCGTTTTCTGGCGCTAATGTAAGGGCACGTTACGAATAAAATCGGAATTTTTGGATTTAAAGGTGTATGATGGGTGAAATTGTTTATTTTTGTTCAATTTTTCTGTTTTTTTTCCTTTTAATTAAATTCCTAAACAATACCAAAAAGATGACACCTTTTTCTTAAGTAAATCACTTTTTTTTCGCCATCTTTTGCACAAAAATAATATTTAATATAAGTTGAGATTTTGAGAAATCAATTTCTTAAACTATAACAAATGTTATTTCACTTTAGGGTATTTTTTGCCTTCATTTTTCATAAACCCGAAAATACATGAAAATACCAAAAAAAAAAAAATCATTGCATAGCATATAGTTTAGTAATGCATTTTCCCGTCATCATTTTGGATATCATTATTTGCACATTATTTAAGTTAGTGTTTTTCTTTTTTGCATATTCTATAGTTTTCGCACATGTCATATAGTTGCATTAGCAGTACATCTAATGAGAGAAAACTCTAAATCACCAAATCAAGGATTCTTCATAGAATTTGGTATCAAAATGTCATTAATTGAAAAATTAATGTCACCAAGTCCCTAAACACTTAATCTTTGGTTCGTAGTCCCATTATTTTATTTAGGTTTCTAATCAACCTACCAAAAATAATTAGTGACGACTCTAAGACAAATTTTTGCATGAAATTGAGCACTAAGTTGGGATTTGATAGAACTTGGGAGAGTTCGAATTAGGTTAGTCGAAAAATTAACCTAATAATTCATTAACCTAATATTTTCTCGATTTTTAGGTCACAATAGTGGGCTATATAAATGACAATGTGTAATCATAGAAGTGAAACCACAAACCCATATATCAAATGTACTTTTCCAGTTTATTAAAGTTATGTTCTTCTCATTTTCTATAATCCTTAATTATTTCCAAAATTTCTTGTAAATTTACTGTTTATCTGCACTATAAAACGAAGTATATTCATGTCCAAAATCACCGCAGAACTAATCTCCATAACAAAAAAAAATGGTGAAAGATTCTTCACTACCCGGATAAACTTCCATTTTGAGCGAAACAAATATAGAGGAATAACTGTTGACCTCTACCAATCAAAATAAGAGGCTTGATAATCCAATAGGTGATGGACGAGAATTCAACTCTCTTAACTGGCTTCTTTGGATGATAACAAGTTAATGTGCTCATTAATTGTCCAAACTTACATTAGGAACCAGCTCAAACTCATTTAGCTACTTCTAATTATGTGTGTGCACGTTATTTTGATTCAACTCGAAAATGGGACCAATCTGGCCTGACCAATCTATTTAAAGCCAGTTTTAGAGAGGACTGGTTAGATTCCTAGTTCAACGAACCCAGAGTCAGCCTATGACCAGTTCGGTCCCCAGCTCCAAGGGGACGGATCTTTGCAATGACGTACCTAATTAGACCAAATAGAATTTGAAAAGGCTAGAACTACGGATTTTATAGCTTCTTTAATGAGAAAAATAATTTGCACCCATCGAGAATCAAAACCATGGTTTTCAACATGAACAAATAAAAAATATAATCACTTAATAAAACATATGTTTTTTGTAGCGAAAATGGTACAACTTTTATTTCTTAACATAATAATTTGATTTTGTTCAAAACAATAAAAAAATGGTCCACCGAGGAACTTAATCGAAACCAACTATCTTGGTTCCTAATTGATGCACTTGCGAGGGCGAGCTAGTGTGTTTTGAGTGATTGTGAAGGAAGTGTGGATAGATCAGAGTATGTGGGGGATGGTTATCGATGGATGGATGGATGCTAAATGTAGGATAGAAAACAATGTGATCAAGGCGTAAAGGATGCGCCACCAGCCAAAGATAAAGATTTTGAAACAGAGAAGCTCACCACCAAGACTTAAAAGGATGAGCCACTAGTTAAGGATAAAGACTTCACAGGAGAGAGAAACTCACCACCAAGACATAAAAGACAAACCACCATCCAAAAATAAAGACTTTTTGGCTCACCACCGAGGAGTAATCCACTCTTTAATATTAAAGAAATCGAAATAGGAATTATCCACTGTTTAAGATATTTGCACAAAAATAGAGGCAAAAATCTAATATTCTTATTCATCAAAGTCATTTTTACAAATAAAAATTATACCTCTATTTATAGAGATAAAACTAAACAAAATTTAAAAAACTTTTAAAATGATCAATACTGAACAGATGACTCTTAGAATTCCCAAAACTGAGAGACTATTGGGAATTCACCTAGTTAAGACTCTCAAAAACAACTCCACAATAAAAGTCTCATAGAAAGCTATACATTAAAAGACTCAACAACTAAATAAACTTAACTAGACACATTGAAACATGAAAAGACTCTAAATTCGTGCAACAGCCAAGGACAGCCCAAAAGGCACCATAAAAGGTCTTCAAATGGTGGGAGGAATCATCTTGCCTCCGGCCCATTAATACAATTAAGACAATAAAGACCTAGAAATTAAGAATGCATTTATGATAAAGACTTGAATTCTTGACTCTTCAACTTTGCCATTCTCCTCCAAAATTTGTCAATTAGTCTGGTCTAGTAAATAACCAACTTGAAATATCACCAAACTAGTAAGGACATGGTTCAGAATAGCCTCCCATTAATTTGTAGGTGACTAGCTTCGAAATCGGCTACTAACTTGTTGAACTGGCACACAAGCACAGATGGAAGGATTGACCCTCCTCTGGTCTTCATCCATTGATACTTGCACCAACAATCCATCATAACAAGTTGTAATCGTAATCTGTCTCTATCTCGGCCTAAATAAACATAGACGTCGCTACACTTGTTGATGGAACCAAGTGGGTACGTATTGATGGAGCCGCGTCGGAACTCAAGGATTAGTCCGACGAGTCAAATGCCTACCGCATCATGAATCGACCGACACAAGATATAGCTTGAACCTATTTTAGCATGAATAAAAACAAATATGGCTTGACTAGCCAACGGGATCATGTCAAAACTTGTCGGTTGTGCCTTAGAATCGACTGTTCTTGCATCATTAGTAGGATTAACCGACGAGGAAAAAATTGAGCTTGCGAGTTGATTGATTAAGCCTAATGCTCCCGCATCGCCAGTTCCAACTATAGGGTCGAATTATGATCCTAACAAAAAATTAACTGACCTCGAAATTAATCACCCCTCCTTTTAAGGACAGTATAATTTCAATCTCATATCAGTGTACATGTGTAGATGTACTAGTGATGTTATTAGACGGTCCTCGAATCGATGGATCACTCCTCGAGTCGTGGACCACCTAGATATCATATGGTCCACGAGATAAGAAAATACAATGGAGGCTGCTCGATCTTTGCTGGAAATTCCAGCCCTAGTTATATAATAAACATCTCATATGGTAGGACTTCTGCATCTGTTTCTTTCTTCTAGAAAAGACCAATTACATTATTCTTTTTCCCTGTTTCATTTTTCTTAGCTCCTACTATTTGACCAGACAATTGCAGAATTATCCAATCCATGTGGCCCAAATTCCCCCCCCCCCCCCCTTCTCTTTCCCTTTTCCACGCACACATGAAAGACATTACCGTCGCACTCATGATATTTTCCCATCGTCAGAAAAATCTTGCTATATTCATCGAAGTCCGTTTTCGATTTTTATTAAGAGGAGATAGGTTTTGTGATAAGTGGGACATGAGTTAAATCAATGAAACGCAAGACCAATTATTATTTATTGAAATTTAATCAATGATGAAGTCCAACAACATAAAAAGTTATGCCGGAATTTAATTACCAACAATCTGAAAACTGCAACTAAAGTATGAGAATTGAAAGATATTTTTTTTTTGGGCAAGGGAGAATTGAAAGATATTTAATTTCAAAAAAGAGTAAAAATAAGATAAATTTACGAGAACATTAAATGCTTTGATTGACTGATTGATTGGGCTTACAAAGAGTAAGCTATGACTATTTGCAGCCTACGATCAACCGTTTCATATGGCTATTACAATTTTGGAATTCAAATAACAAATCAATTCTTAATGATGGTTACAAGAAGTTGTGTTACTATTACTAGAACAAATATCCACAAGAAGTTAAAAATGCCTAAATTAGTGATAACAAAACATAACTATCCAGCATTTATGTCTTGGTATTGATTGCCCGTCGTCCATGATAGAAGGCTCTCAAGTTGTTGATGGCTTTCTTTAGCGAGTTATCAATTCCCTTCATATTGTCGATTGTCCTGTCCACGGTTAATCAAATTATGCTCTTATCAACTATGTCCGATTCATGTGGATACGGAAAGCTGATCATTTTAATTTTAGCGTCAGCATCCGCATGTCGATTGCTCAAGAAAATTTGATGCGTAAAAAATTAAAATTAAAAAGCATTTAAATGCATTCCGATTGTTGCTTCGCTGACAGGCTCACGATTCGACTTCGATCATTATGTGACCAGTACAAGTAAACTATTCTTTTCAAAAAAAAAAAATTTCTTGTTTCCGTGTGAATCCTTTTGAAAATTATATTTATTGTGAATTATGATTACTTCTATTAGATATTGCGCATATTAGCACGCGATTCGGTGCAATCCTTGCTATTACCTTAGAACGTGGGAAAAAAGACGAAGAAAACTAGGAGAAAATATTAGGAAAATCAAATTTGCCAGGCAGATTATGCGGCACGCATGATAACCTGTCAGAAGTGATTTTTGGTAGAGAAATCAACTTATGGCAGAGAAATCACCAGAAATCCGTTTGATAAAACTTCTTCAGAAGCAGAAATCCGTTTGGTTCGTAACTTGAAATTTTTACTTCTGAAATCAATTTCTCCACAAGAAATCATTTTTGAAGAAGTTTTGAGAAGTAAAAAAAAGTTGCTTCTCCACCAGAAGTCATTTTTGTAGCCTTCTCCTTTTGACGTTATCATGCACCGCCACTACCGCCGGTCGCCCCCCGCCGCCGCCAGAAGTAGAAATTTTTTTTTGTTATCAAACGCCTTTTTTTAGTTCAGAAATCATTTTTGAAGCAGAAGTGAAAAAATCAACTTCTAATTATGAAGCAGAATTAGAAAAATCAACTTCTATTTCAAAAATAATTTCTGAAGTGGAAGTGTTGTCATGCGCGCAAAAGATCGGATATTAACGGAGGAGAGGAGAGAGATAGCGGATAGTTGTTAGGGCTTTCTCTTTTTAAAAAATCTGACCTATGGAGCCCACCAGCCACGTGTCAATTTTTTAATGATTTAACGCTTAATCTATCTAGCAAATCTAATCTATTCAATATTTTTTCCGAAACTAGCGAAAAAAAGGTGCAAACCGGCGAGGAAAACGTAGGCAGCGCGACACGTCGGATTTGCACTCCCGCGCAGCACTACTGGTCAACCTACAATGGACGTACAGGGGCAATCTCCGGTGGGGCCCCCAACGGTGGCGGATCCGGAGTTTCGTCTCCTCCATCCCTGTCTTGACGCGGCGCTCCCGCACCCACAGTGAGGGCAACACGGTAATTTCCCTAACACCCCCCTCTTACCCCCCCCCCCCCCCCCGCCCCCCCCCCCCCCCCCCCCGGCGCCCCCAGGGTGGGCGGGCGGGCGGCGCAGGCGAAGCGAAGTGAAAACGAACCGTGCGCGCGGTTCGGCCTCGAATGCCCGGGAAGTGTGGCGCGGGCCCCATCGACTTGGCGTGCCACGTGGAGGCCGAGTCGCTCTCGCCTGCTGACGTGGCGATTGGGAGAAGGATGCTGCGCGTTGATGTGGAGGGAGACAGAAGGCGGTGGGGGACAAATTTGAAGGGACAGCAACGGACGGTGGGGGATCGGTCCACTCCGTCATTCGCTGAGGGACAAATTTACTTTATGTGATCAGATTTTTGTGGAGCCCCCCCCGCATATAGTGACATTCGGCAGAATTTTCATTTTAAAAATAAATAACTTAAAACATACTTCTTAAATCACAAAATGTATTAAATAAAAATTATTGTCAACAAGAAAAACTTATTTATCAATTAAATTTAGGAAATATACTTTTTCGTTCATTTATTTTTACAAACTACATAAGCTTATCGTTTTTTAAAATTGCATTTTAAATTACTTCTTTTTCGTGAAATAAATGTACTTTAAATAAATTTAACTTTTCTTTATTTTGTTCAATCATATACGTCATGACAAAATTGAAGAGACGTGAGAAAAGGAAACGATAGATGCAGAAATATCCTTTATTTAATTGGATGCATGCGGAGCGGGTGCGTAGGTTTTTCGAATGAGAAAAACAAATCGTAATCTAGAAAATTGTGAGAAATTTTGGGTTACTTCTTTCACATTTGAACCGGGAAGTTTTGTCATTTTCAACGCATTGTTTTCCTCGTGTCACACATGAGGCATCGTCAACAAGTGCCACGAGATTCCCCTAACAAATTGATGAGTGCGTGGATGAATGATTCCGTCAATAGGGATTTTCTTGGTCAAGTGTTTGGGTGGATGTGTAAAATAGTAAATGATTGACAGAATACGATCACCACCTAGGCATATAGAACGCACCGCTAGGCAAGGATCGTGATTCAAATAGAAGCTCATTATCAATGTTTAAAGGATTAATTATCAATTAAGGGTAAAGGGTTTTTGGCTTACTATCCAAAAAAAAAATTCGCTTTTTAAGGCTAAAGAAATCGAAGGTAACAATTCAACCTAAGGAAAGGAATTCGCTTCTTCCTCTCTCTTTTTTTTAATCGTGCTTTTTCCGCTTCTCATTTGACTCATACACTCCATTCTATAATGTTCTGACCATTTTACCCCTTTTTTTTTCACTTAACACATTTACTCAAATGTGGGCTCATTTATTCTTTTTTTTTTCTTCCTGTGCTCCATCCCGATACTCTGTTTCTGTGCTTCTCTTCTTCGTTCCTTGCGCATACAAATCTGAAACTTTGTCCTGAACTTTGGTCCTTGATCTTGTTTTCATGCTTCCAGACGAGTCATCGCGGTTCTTGATGCTCCAAGACTCATGACGTCGATAGTGTTCAACGAAGTCCTTCTCTTTCGTTCTGTGATCAACTCCACTCTTCGTCGTAGGACCGCCTTGTTCAACCCTTCTCCGTCATCTTCCTCTATTGGTTCCACGGTTTCTTTCTTCTAACCTGGTTCTGTGCTAACCAAGTGTTCGATAGAATTCCCCCTGAAGTCTTCCCTGCGTGATTTTTCTTAGTTTTTAGGCTGCAACCTTCCTTCTTTCTTTCTTTCTTTTTGGGTTGCTAGTTTTGTGATATTTGAATTGGAGTCCTCCTTCTAGTACGGGAACATTCCTTGGCGTTCCAAGAGATGTCTGGAGGAGCAGAACCAGGTCCAGTGGAAGCGGAAGAGGATGATCTCGAATCTCGAGTCGGCCCATCACTCGTGCATGCGGAAGCAGATGCCCATGGATGACACGATGGTCGTCCTCTTCACCTTCAAGTCCTTTGTTTGTGCTGCTCAATGAGCTCGAGCACCTCGGCTGTCTAGTACTCCATAATTGATTCAAGGTAGATGACCGTCATCTCCCCGACACATGGGGCGGTGCGTACGTTTTTCAAAAGAAAAAAAATTGTAATCTAGAAAATTGCGAGACAACATGCGTTTCATCATTCACATTTCAATTAGGAAATTTTGTAATTTTCAAAGCACTGTTTTCCTCGTGTCACGCATGAGCAATCGTCAACAAGTGCGATGAGATACTCTGCAATGGGGATTTTCTTGGTTAAGTGTTTGGACGTGTGTGAAATAGTCAACGACTAATAGAATACGATCCCACCTAGGTATATACAATTCTCCACCAGTTAAGGATAAAGATCATGATTTAGACAGAAGCTCACTAACAAGGTTTAAAGTATAAATTACCAATTGAGATTAAAGGGCTTTTGGCTCACTATCGAGAAAGAATCCACTTTCCACGGCTAAAGGAATCGAAGGTAAACAATTCAACCCATGAAAAGGAATTCTCATTTTTTTTTGTCATAAAAGGAATTTTCATTCAATCAACAAGTCTCCTTACAATGAAGAACTCTCCCTCTATTTAGAGAGGGACTTGAACATAGAAAATAGATAAACATTAACGATGAAGAGGCTAGACAAACATTTAAGAGGATAGGGACCTCCCAAAATTTTAAAGACATGGAAAAAGGAAAACAATTAAAATCTTAGAAACTAGAAAATGTATTGAAAGACCTAGGAACCAGAAAAGCATTAAAGGCATGTGTTTGGTTGTTCGAATTTCTAATCAAGATAAAAATAGATATGGCAGGATTAGAAAATCCAAGATTTTGTTATATCCTATTTACTATTTGGTAAAGGGGATATAAAGTCGAATAAATTGAGGCAATGAGCAGCCGATATTGACTCTACTTTACTAAAACGTCAAAATACTTAAAAAATTATTCAGTGATAAATTCTAATGAATGAGTTTTTTGTTGAGCAATGATTTATGCCATCTAAATTCGATCACGACATCGATCGAGCAAACTTAGTAGAACTAGGGGTCTTGATTTAAAGTCAAATCTTTTAAGAATGACTCACTAGTCTTACTCGTCGTTTTGTTGAGTGAGTAAATATGTGTCTTTTTTTTTAGCCAAGAGTAAATAAGGGCTTGTATGGTAACTATTCTGATTTTAAAAAGTGATTTCGATTAAAATAACTTTTTTTTTAATTATGTTCCCTAAATGATTTTTAGAAAATCAGAACATATTTGTTAACTACATAGAATTTTTGTTCCTGAAAAATAAATGCATTTGGTAAATGCACATAATTTTTATTTACGAGAATAATTTCTCTTCCTAATTTTCTCATTTAAGTCAAATAATTATAGTGTTACTTTGTCAAATTTCATCCTATATTTCGAATTAATCAAAGATTAATTCGTATTTATTCTTTTATACAATATATTGTATATTGAAATGTAAAAAATATATCAAGAATCATCGCAAGTCATTTTCGTCATTTATTGTGGGGTTTTATTCAACTCTTTTGAGTAAGCAGACAACTAACATGAGTGACACTCTCGTTTCTGTAAGAAAAATGCACTCACTACCCTATATTAGTATGCGTTTTTTGTTCTGAGAAATCAAATCTCAATCTTAATCATCCAAAACTTAAGAATGAGAGCTTGCTAAGTGTTCATGCTAGTTATTTTTATTTTTTTTCCAAAATTTTCTAAAACTAGACAAAGTCTAAAGTACATAAACCTAGACAAATTATAACCAATAAAATCAAATACATAATTAAGGATTATGGAAATCATAAATCGCATCATAAAATCCGAACAATGGTCTAAGAGCTTAGAGAACATGATTTAAGTTTAATTTCAAAGGTGTTTATAAGTTTCTTAAAAAAGAACAAAATTTATGAAATCTAGGGAATCTATATCCAAATTTATGGGAAAAAAATGTCAAACTAACCTAATCTAAGCTTCTTCTATTGTTAGGAATTTTCTGAAATTTTTGTGATTTTGTCGCATTTTTTTATTTTTTATTTTTTTATTTTTATTTTTATTATCTTATATATATTTTTAAATGAGATCTTGTTCTGTTTTAGATTGAGACGAAAGAGAGAAAAGAAATGAAAGAAAAAAAGTAAGAGATGCGGTACTTCATTCTAATTGTGATTCTTAAAAGTGATTCTTTTTTAGAATCATTCTTTTTTCTTATTTTTGCTTCAAAACTATTTTCGAGAACAGAATCAAAATCAGAATCAAAATGGTTTACATTATCAAATAGGATTTTGATCCTTTTTTGATCTAGAGAATAAAATCACAAAATCAAAATGGTTACCATACGCAGCTTAAGTGTTGAATAGCCTCTTTTTCATAAGTAAAATATACATTCATGTAGGTCGTCCAAAAGAGCTATCTTGAAAGTCGAGGATCAATCTCGAGTTATTCATAACATGTTGAAACCCCTTTTGAATGTCGAAAATGTTTAAGCAATTGAAAAATAATGGATATGATCTCATATCATGCCAAGCAATCAATTAAAGAATGTGATTGTAAAAATATCCGGCTTTGCTATCGAAACCCTAGCCTAGTGTCGTCAAAGAGGTAGCTGCACTTAATGATCACCATCGCCAAAGAAGTGGCGCCCCATCAAAGATGCAGCCTAGCACAATAGAGAGGTGGCCGGGCGCGGAGAAAAGGCAATAGTTGTGGAAAAAGAGCTGGTTCTTCTCATATCTTCTCTCTTGAGAAATCAAATCTCAAGATATCCCACCTCTCTCCTGGAATATTTTTATATGGGCTATACATCCCATATATCCCACTTCATTCTATCCTAGACATCTGCCAAATATAGGATACGATAATATAGTGAATTTTTATCTTGATGACCAATCACAACCATGGAGACTTGTAATCTTAACTCTTCGGCCGATCTTCTAGTTCATTTTCCAAAATTCGTCTACCAGCCTTAGCCATCAAATAAACCATCTTTGGAGATCACCAAATATCCTTAGAAAAATGGCTCTCAATTCGGTTTTAATGAATAATGATGATGTTAAGCTTGCCAATGAAATCAAATCGGAACTTGAAGATTGTACCGATGAGTCGGATGCTCCAGCATCACAAATCACTGATACCAGTTTAGTTATTTTCTCTCTTCTCATTATTGGATTCCCGAAATTGTTTTACTTTCTCGTACCTGCTCTGTTTCATGTATGACTACATATTTTGTTTCGTGCGTGGCGCGTGCCTTATTAAACCTAGTATCTCGTGAAAAAGCCCGAGATGCCACTAAATCTTAATCAAAGTACGGGTCTTTATCAAAATTCCAACTTTCTTCTGGAGAGTGCTATTTAGAATAAGAATATTAGCGCAACCGAGATCATCAACATTGGCTAGTCTCTCGCCAACCCACACATAAAATATTCTCTGACTCGCCATGACCCTGTCTCTTCTTAAGACGGAGCGTGACACGACCTCCAGTTTCTCTGCCCACTTGCTTGCTCTCTCTGCCTCTTTCTCTCTCTCTCTCTCTCTCTCTGTGGAAGAGCTGGGTTTCGTCAAGGTACGCACTTTGTTCGCTTGTTCTTCGTCTGGAGATTTGATACCGCCAGAGTGGAGTCCCATGTTTTCGGGTTTTGCTCCTTGCCTGCTGAAGCCGTTTGCTCTCTCGTGAACCTGATGGTTGCTCGCAGCCTTTTGATGCTCGAACTTTGAGTGACCGGAAGCTTTATCTGGGTATTCCAGTTTGTTTGTGCTTCGTTTGAATATTATCTTTCCTGCTGCCTTGTGATTTGCTGGATATATGCATAGGGGTGTTAAGTATGTCAAAACACTGAAACTTCGGTGGTCGGATCGGTTGACTTTTTGCACCTTCTTCTTTGTGCATTGGCACTGCGGGATCGCGAGGATTTATTCGGGAAGGATTAGCCCCTGGTCGCGCGTGGGGCGTCTGTTGTTTCCGGAAATTCTGACCTGGTGGGGCTTGGATTGGTCTTTCTGGTCCAAGCTCTGATCTTGTGGAGTGGGTGAATATGGATCCTCGCTTTAAGGGGTGCTCGGCTTCTGTAGCCGGGCTTTCATTGGATAATCAATCTTTGCCGTGGTTTGGGGATCCGAGTTTAGTTCCTGGACCCAGATTCGAGACCAGTGGCTTCAGAGGAGGAATTCAATACGTTCCAACGCCCGTGGCGACACAGATTAGTGGAGCCCCAAGTGCACCAAATTCGTGCATGACCCAAGAGGAGGATTCGCCAGAAGATTGCGATTTCTCTGACGCGGTTTTGAGGTACATAAGTGAGATGCTCATGGAAGAAGATATGGAGGAGAAGAGTTGCATGCTTCAAGAGTCCTTGGACCTTCAAGCTGCTGAGAAATCTCTTTACGATGCTATTGGTAAGAAGTATCCCCCTTCGCCTAAACCAATCCCAAATTATACCTGTCCAAGTGGTGAGGGTCCTGAGGATGACCTCTCTGTAAATAGGTGCAGCTGTTTGATGAATAATCCTCCGGTATCGTATTCTTGTGAGAGGATTTCCTTCCCTCAAGAGCAAAGTCTTTCATTTCATGGCATTTTTCAGTCATCTTACACCTCTTCTAATAGTGTTGTCGGTGGTATGGATGGGTTTGTAGACTCCCCAGCTAGTATTGCTCAGGTTCCTGATTTGGGCGGTGAGAGTCAATCTATTTGGCAGTTTCAGAAGGGAGTTGAAGAAGCTAGTAAGTTTCTTCCTGGTGGTAACGGGTTTTTCGACAATGTGGAGTCAAAAGGGTCCTTAACTGAGTCAAAGGTGGGATCTTGTGAGGTGGCAGTCAAGCTAGAGAGGAAGGATGATTGCGAGTGTTCTCCTAATGGCTCACGGGGGAGGAAGAATCCTCACAGAGTGGATGCAGATTTTGAAGAAGAGAGGCGTAGCAAGCAAGCTGCTGTTTTCTCTGAATCACCTCTCCGATCAGTTATGTTTGATAATGTGTTGCTTTGTCCTACGGCAGATCACATAACCGTACTTCAAGAAACCTTGCAGGATGGGACTACTGCAACTATGTTGCGCAATGGGCAACCTAAGGGATTAAATGGTGGTAAAGGACGTGGGATAAAGCACAATGGGAAGAGGGAAGTCGTGGATTTAAGAACTCTCTTGATTAATTGTGCACAAGCAGTTGCTGCTGACAACCGTTTAAGCACAAGTGATTTTTTGAAGCAGATTAGGCAGCATTCTTCTCCTTTCGGGGATGGAAATCAGAGGTTGGCTCACTGCCTTGCAGATGGGCTTGAAGCTCGCCAGGCTGGCACGGGTAGCCAGATCTATAAAGGCCTCATTAGCAAGAGAACTTCAGCTGCTGATATTCTGAAAGCTTACCATCTTTTCCTAGCTGCTTGCCCATTTAGGAAGCTTTCTAACTTCACTGCGAACAAGACAATTATGAGTCTAGCATCAGATTCCATGAGGATCCACATCATTGATTTTGGTGTTCTTTATGGTTTCCAGTGGCCAACGCTTATTCAGCGGCTCTCAGCAAGACATGGTGGACCCCCAAAAATTCGGATTACTGGTATAGATTTCCCCCAACCTGGCTTTCGGCCAGCAGAGCGAGTTGAGGAAACAGGTCGCAGACTAGCTGCGTATGCGGAACATTTCAAAGTCCCATTTGAGTATAATGCAATAGCAAAGAAATGGGAAAATATTCAGATTGACGAACTCAAAATTGACAAGGATGAGTTACTTGTTGTTAACTGTATATATCGCTCTAAGAACTTACTTGATGAATCGGTAGCAGCTGACAGTTCGAGAAATATGGTTTTTAATTTGATAAGAAGGATCAATCCTGATATTTTCATACATGGGATTCTCAACGGGTCTTACAATGCACCCTTCTTTGTTACACGATTTCGGGAGGCATTGTTCCATTTCTCTGCACTTTTTGATATGCTCGAAACTTTAGTTCCCCGTGAAAATCGGGAGAGAATGCTGCTCGAGAAAGAAATATTCGGAAGGGAGGCTTTAAATGTTATAGCTTGTGAGGGTTGGGAACGAGTTGAAAGGCCAGAGACATACAAGCAGTGGCAATTACGTAACCTGAGAGCTGGGTTTGTGCAGGTTCCTTTTGATCGGGACATCGTGAAGCGGGCGACAGAAAAAGTACGGTCAAGCTATCACAAAGATTTTATGATTGACGAAGATGGCCGGTGGCTATTGCATGGATGGAAGGGCCGAATCATCTACGCCCTCTCTGCTTGGAAACCTGTCTAGTGAATTTACGATCAAAGGTCCGACAATGGGGGCGTATAACAGTAGATGGAATACCTAGGTGAGTTTTTGTTTCTCTATTTTTATCTCTCTCCTGGAACCTGTTCTTGTTACCTGTCCCCTACTGGCGCTTTCGTTTGATATAACCTATGTTAATCTGGCAGGTATATGCTATTACGGTCGACTTTTTTCAATTGCGTAGCAGAAGGTGATGTAGATTTAGAGGTCCAAGTCCTGTGGAAGACGACATGGTAAAGCAGCAGAAATCGTGCCATGTCTTCTTCCACAGAATGTCAAAAGACTCAAAACAGTTAATCCAGTACAAAGTGTAAAAGAGACGAGTGCACATAATTTCCAAACTTAGAGCATCTTCCCTGAATGTGTCATGCTCACTTGCGAGTGAGTTCGTGCAGTTGTTCTAACCCTACCCTGAAACACTAGGATTATGACTGGCCTCTGGCGTCGTTGACAGCTTGGTAAAGACATGGCCATCTTTTCCTTTTTTCAGATGATTAAAACGGCGGTTTTCAGGTTCGTTTCAAAATACCAGGTGCCGGCTTTTACTCAGGCGCGTAGGTTGAGGTCGGGAAGCTCGACGGAGACTCTGGAGGAAAGGTGGTCACTTTGATCTTTTGCACAGATGCCTCTGATTTGTGGTGCGTAGTTTGCAGCTGATGAATGAGTAGGCTTGAAGTTTCCCCTTGTGTCCGGTCATCATGCATTATGTGTTCATCATGTAGGGTCGAAAGGATATCCCATTAATTCCAAGGGGAAACCCGCCTCTCTGTCTCTCCCTCTCTCGTGATGATTTTCTTTGCATTGGCTTCTCTGGAATTGAGTCAGGTGACGGAATGGTGATCATGCAATAACACAAAACAATTCAGTTAAAAATGGCACTAAGTTCAGACTCACATTTTTCACAGCTTCCCTTGACCCACCTTTGTTTTATAATACCGCCTGAATTTGATCGGATCTGACTTACTAATCCCCTTTAATTGGCGCCTCGTTTCTCCAATGTTCTTCACAGATTCGAGAGAGAATCTCTTGAGCTTGATCATTTTGATCCAGTAACCCCGCTAAGCTCGCCGGCATTGAAAACAATGGCTGGCCGGCGAATGTGTACTTGTCACGTGCGCGTTCGCGCCTTCGCGGAAGGCATCTTAAACCACCGGAACTATTCTCAGATCTGAAGTGATGCTCCATTTTCGAATTTTCAATCTGTGCTCTGAGGAATTCTAACCCTCTCTTTGCGATCGATAGAGGGGCTTCTTAACGTTTTAGACGTGCACGTGAGTGGCACGAGAGAAATGTTTTTATAGAGGATGTGGGACAACTGAGGAAACGGAAACATTTTGTAGAATTGATCCATATTATTTGTCTATAGAGCTTTCCAAACTTGCATATCCCGTACAAAAGAAAGGCATTTTGTTTTTTCGAGAAAGGCTTGAACAGGTTTTTTTTTTTTTTAAGTCTTTCTCACGTTTCGTTTCATATTTATACATACACAAGGAAACACGAAAAAGAAAAGAAAAGAACATTGTTTTGCAGACGAATCCGCAGAAGGAAGTATTACAAAAAAAAAATCTTAAATCTATTACAATTTAATCAGTCCGGTCAATTTTGGCTGGAAATTGCTGGTGGGGCATAGCCAACGCTAACGTGGCTTGGCGGCGCTATGTGAATAAATATTAATAAGTTTGATTTTATTTTTCTTTTCTTTTCTCTTTTCTTTTTTATTTGGTTCTTTCTTCCTCCGACCTCTGGCAAGCTCGCCCTGTCGACCATTGGCGATGGCGAGCCTCGCCGTCAATAGACAAGATCCGCATTGCCCGAAACCTTGCTAGTGGCAGGTGAGGGCAAGCCTCACCAGCCCCCTCACCTCTGGCTGATCGTCAGACATCAACAATTGATTGGAGGAAGAAGGAGAAAGAAGGGAAGGAAGAAAAAAAAAAGAGAAAGAAAAGAAAAGAAAACATAAATATAAAAATATAAAATTCGAAAAATATTAAAATTTATTTAATTATCCACATCAGCGCCGGTCACGCAATTTAGGAAGATTGGGACTCTAGGTCAGCGGTTTCCTATCAATATTCATCGAATGGATTAAATTGACACAAATGCAAAAAATTTAGCACTTAATTGGCAAAAATAAAAATAGTTTTTCCGAAGTGGATCAAAATTTGCATCCATACCCGAGTCAAAGTGGTCGAGTTGCAGAAAACTTTTACAGTAGAATGAAGCATCGGCTTCCTGGTAGATTAAGGCGACCATTAAATCCTCTCAACGATTGTTATTTTGAGACTGGTTGGACTTTGACAAAATTTGCAGGGGCCTTGTTGTTGTTAATCATCCATAAAAATAACTTTTGTGGTTTTCAATAAAAACCTCTATTTATTAAGGCCAGGCTTATTTCACAAAACTATAGATAATTTTAAAAAATTCTTTAAAATTTTCGTTTATATCTCTTACAAAAATGTATAAACAAAAAAAAAATTCCATCATTCATGAGATATTTAGATGGAGAATGATCTTGCAAAAATGTAGTAGCTAATTATACTTAGGCTTCGTCTGTTCAGCGAAAAATGATTGATTTGAAGAATATTTCTTTAAAAAAAATTATCTCTTATGTCGCTTGAAATATCTACTTTGATGAAAAATATTTTCATTTACAAATACCTCATGAGCTCTCGTTAACAAGACCCTTGTTGCAAAAGACAATCTATCTCTGAATTTGCTTAGCTTATTGTCTTTCCAAACGAGAAGCATAACTCATTCATCCGTGATTTTTTAGCAAATGAAATCATTAAGTCCTTTTTCGTTTCCCAGCGGTCAAGGAGCTCCATTTAGATTGCCCTTTGACAATCTTGATCGTGAGAAATCCTTCATGTTGGGGACGGCCAGCGGACTCCGGAGGACTCGTGCCGTAGAGACCTGACATCCTGCAAGCAATGGTATTGGGATGGGTATGTTCGAAATCACCATTCCCCGACAGATCCATAAGACAGCACATCATACACTCGGTCGAACGATGATGGACCATAAAGCGTTCAATATTAGCCGCAATTACGAAACAGGAGGGCCGAAATCATACGCATCCCTCTACTCGGAGGCCTGCATAGGAAACACAAGAAACGTGCTCGTCAGTTTCATGTTTGTATGTCCAACCAGCATAATAGTGATTTTAAGATTGAACGGCTCGTTTAGCGTGTTTCACAAACAACAATAGGGTTTTACAACATACTTCCACGCTTTCCTCGACTCTAACACCTAAAAGCTTACTTCTAAAACTTTGTTTGTGCATTTTCAGTGCCATCTTAAGCAATACCCTGTAATGTGAGGGTTTTTGCTCCAGCAATGCCTGAAAGGCAACAAAGGGGCCAGCCATTCTGTTCACAAAATTTAACCCTTCTTGCAGCCAAAACCCTTCTCTGAGTCCTCTCAATTGAGACTCCACAACCGGCAATTCTCGAAAATTTGAAGGAATGTCAAGATTTTGACTCAACTTCACCATGAATCTAATTGAGATTACATATCCCAGAGAGGTACCGCCATCTGCGGCTGACTCAGACATCAACGAAGGTCGATAGACTCTCGTTGGTGGCTGGTTGGCACCGCCTCATTGCCGAGCCACCACCTTCCATGTGCATTCTTCTCCTTCCGTCTTCCATCTCTGTTATGTTTTTTATTTGGCCTTTTTGTCTATTGCATTTTATCTATGCCTCGTCAGCAATGAGTTGGAGAAGCATGCTGATATGGTGCTGATGTGGTTTGCCACGTAAGCATCTCCGTCCATAAATTTGAATGAAGGACAAACAATACCCCCCCCCCCCCCAAAAAAAAAAGCTATAGTTTAAGGATCCAAATGGACAAAAAAGAAAAGTTGAGCACTTGGTTGAACATTTTGCGATAGTTGAAAGACCCCGGGTGCCTTTATCCCTTATAATCTTACTCCTATAGTAGAAACAAGGATCAACTTAGAGTTGCCATTAAAAAATACTAAATCCACAAAGATAGCTGTTAACACTTGTTCGTGTGTGTCAAAAATAGACTCCAACTCCCAGAATCAATCTGGGACACAATCTAAGCCATGTCATCTCAAAGATGACAGGAACTATACCTGACGGCTCAGAAGTCAATATAACAGGCTATTATTCTTCTTCGCTCAAAGATGACGGAAAATATACCTGTTCGCTCTGAAGTCAATACAACAAATTCTTATTCCTCTTCGGATGGACGTTCTTCTGAAGTCAATACAACAAATTCTTATTCCTCTTCGGATGGACGTTCTTCGCCAAACCAGCGTGGGGGATCAAATCCGGATCCACCTGGCAAAATGAGGAATATTAAGACCTTTCCGACCTACATTATTGCGGAGAAAGCAAGAAATGGAGTGCGCCAAAGTTTTCCTAATAAACAGGAAGGGTTGCGAGATACAGTGCGCAAAAATGAATCTTGTCAGACATTCAGGGTGCTGGTCAAACCCTGCTATATTGTGAAGTTTATACTTTCTAGATATGCAAATGAGTAAAAGCGCAATGTAAACTAAACACAGAAAAGAAAAACATCTTATTTCATTTCCAAAACATACTAAAGCTTAAAAAGAGCCTTTAGGGCACTCATCAACAACTTCCCTAGATACTTTATCAGATGATAAGGAGCTCAAAAGCCAATTACCAAGAGGATTGCAACGGCAGAGACGCCAAGCCATCAGGACGGTGCCCTTAACAACCCCATACTTCTTGTAGGCTTCCATTGAGTACTCACTACATGTCGGCACGTATCGACAACTCTTCGGCAGAATTGGCGATATTTCCCCTGACAGAAGACAATCAAGTAAAAGAAAAACGAAAAATTTTCGACAAAAGGAAAGGACAATCAAGAAAAAGAAGAAATTTTCAATCTTCATTCCACATCCAATTCAATGGAACCCTGCCTTTTTTCGTTTTTTACGTCCTCCATGCCAACAACAACATCAAGCAACGACAAAGAACATACATCTGAAGCATCAAACTATATAACTAGAGCAGGACAATCAATCAAACACCTGAGATGCAAGTGGAGAAACTCACTCTTGTAGAACCTGAGCACACTCAACGCAGCTTTAACTCCTAAACTACTCGCCTCGCCATCTGATTGGCACAGCACAAAGCACAATACCGACGTGAGATTCGCAGTAGCAGAAAAGTACGCAAACTCCAGCGGAGAGAGAGAATACCAGGTGAAGTGCTCGAATCCGAGTTGCTCCTGAGCTCGCTAGTTATTGCCCGGAACTTGACGAAATTTCGAAGCTTCACGCTAGGGTTTGGAGTGAAGGGGTGAATGAAGGGATGGGAATTAGGAGAAGGGAAGGGAGGGAAGAGGCGCTGCGAGTTCAGGGAAGCGACGACCGCCATGCGAGACCGCCTAAGCTGTGCCGGAAATTGAATGCAAGTCTTGCAAGAGATGGTGCTTGTAAAATTACGAAAAAACCTCGTCGCTTCCCCTCACTCCGCCATCCTTAGTTTTTATGAAAATGCGTGAAGATCTTTCGGCCGTAAATGCGACGAAAATGTACATGGCCGGACTGAATAAAATCCAAATATATTCCGACCAAAAAAAGGAAAAATCCAAAAATACTTCCATGTAATCGACTTTTTTCATAATTGAACTGAAAAAAAAATTCATCAAATTGATATTTTTTTAGTTTTTTTTTAAATTTTTATTACTTTTTGAATTTTTTATGTTCATTTTCCTTTTTTTCTTTATTTTTTTTGTTTGCTAGCGACTCTCGTCGGCCACAAAGGCCTTAGGTGAGGACTTTGCCGCACACAACCGTGGCCGATGAGGGCTTTTGCGGCCCCATTAGCTGTGTTGGTCATGGGCTAGTTCTTCACGGCCGGCAAGGATCGCTAGTGACCCTTGTCGACATAGAAAAAAAAGAAAAAGAAATATGGGGACAATATAAATAAAAAAAATTGAAAAATAAGTAAAATAAAATGAAATTTCAAAAAAATTATTAAGATAATATTAAAATTTGTCCACATCAAATGGTAATAGTGTCGTATAGGATGACTAACGTCAACGCTACTATTTTCCGATCAAAATTAGCCGGATGGATTTCAATTTACCAAATATAAAAATATTTAATTTAGGACTAAATTGGTAAATGTACAATAATTTTAAAACCTCTCGGATAAGTTTTTTCCTTCGCTCCTCGCGCTGTATGCTGCAAACCACTCTCATCTTCCACTCGCGGTCACCGCTATCGTGGCTTTGTTTTGCAATCACTTGCTTCTTCCGCCATTATCATCCTCCTCCTTCCCTCCATCACAAGAACTTGGCTTTCATCACCGCGACTCTTTGCAACTTCTTCATCCGCAATCGATCCCTGACTCCAACATGCCGGCCGGCAAAGAAACCGCCATCAAGGCCACTCCCATGCGGGCCGGGTTCCCGTGTACGCTGCAAACACAAGTTATTTAAATGTGGTGGGACAAATCTTGTGTCAATTTAATCATAAATCTTTCAAAAGTCGATTTAATTCTAAATATTTGGATGGCTTGTCAATTTAGTCCATTTGACCGATTTTGATAGGGAAATCATTGACATAACAATCTAATTAGAGCCGATTGTCGTACATGGCATGGCAAATGGTAACGTGAAAAATCTTTGTAATATTTAATTTTTTATATTCATTATTAATATTGATTTTTCTTTTTCCTTTTCTTTTTTTGACTCAGCACTTGTGATCTTCGCTGGGTCTGGGCGAGGCCCAACACCCTTACCTTTGGCTTAGGCCCTCGCTCATGGTCAAGAAAATAAAAAGCAAAGACAAAATAAAACAACAATAAAAGATTCGGTAAATTTCTAAATAAAAAATAAAAAATTTACAATAATTATTCACATCAGCACCGATCACACTACATAAGATGGTAGACACCGACTAAACTACCAAGTTGGCGATTCCGGCTGATTTTGGTTAAAAAAAAAAACTAAATTAACAAGCCATTAAAAGATTTATAACTAATTAACACAATTAAAAGGTCCAATACTAAATTGGTAAATCGTCAAAAAGTTTAAAATCCGATTCACCAAGTTAAAAAGTTTATAACTAATATCACTGAAGTGCAGTAGGCGGAAGACTTTGTTGTTTTTGGATAATTTTTTCCCTTGGATTTGAGACGAGGTATCCACAGCTAATCATACACTATTTTCCACAATAAAAGGTGTTCAAAACTTCTCTTCATATTTAACATCTTCTACCATCGCAAATGAACGAAGAGGCGAACAAATGGATCCCCCGTGGCTAGGCACCTGCTTGCTCAGCCAACCCCAATACAACTGGACCAAATTGGGATTTTCCCTTGCTTTCCACAGCTTTCAGATTTCCAAACACGTAATCCAATACCTCCTTACTTGCACAAAATCTGACGCTCCTTACTAACCACCCGGCCGAGCAAATTCCGATATAGTCATCTCATTCTGAACGGATCTGTCGGTCCTACTCGACTAAATATCGTTCCATCGGCACACGGAAGTTATCGCATGGCTCATGGGACATAAGGAACCAATATCATCTGAACCTTCAATCATGTAGGTCCGACGGTGGAACCGATATGATCAACAATCCAGATGGGTTCGGCCTACACGATCTATAAACCGTGGAATGGTTTTTTCATGGACACAGCTCTGAACAAAGGCTGGTCAGGCACACACAAGGGAGAGATGTGAGCATATAACGCCTTTTAATGGTGAGTATTTCCTGACCTGAACCACCCGCTACCGCCGGCATCAGCAACGGACCGTCATCACTTAGGAAGGAAAACCATTCCGGATGCACAATAGGCAAATAGACAAGCAGCCTTACAAGTAAGTGATACCCAACTTTATCGTTTGATCATATTCTTGGGCCACATCAGATGGCAGTTGACCCGCATAATTGAGACTTGCACCAGTCTGTGGAGACATGAATTCTCGTACACCTGATTTTATTTGCCTCATCTTTCTTCTCCCCCCCCCCCCCCCATAAACTAAGCAAAAGCAACTAATTGAGAAACGATTAAGCTAAGAACCGATGGCCACTTGCCATATTAAAATTTAGTGGTCACACTGGCGAATAGAGCCTTAAAATCTTTTGTCGGTGGACCGGCATCTTCAGGCTTCGAGGCCAGATCAAATGCCTTGCACTTGGACTCCTCGAAGAGCAGCGCCTATTTAAGAGGGAAAGGCTGGATTGGAAATTTAACCTCGCAAGTTAAACTACGAGTACGAAATACATAAGGGCATAAATAATCACCTGAATGCAAACTTCTGCGACGTCCTCTCGCGCAATGGTTTTTGTTGGTGTCTCAAGAATCTCATCATCCTTGCCCACAATTAATTCACGGATGCCCCCTTCTTTGTCTTGCAAGCCTCCAGCCCTGAATCAGATATATATAAGTAGGCATGCCTAGTCTAGTGAAAGTAACAACAATTGCCACTTTGTTCAGCCAACAACTAATGCTATTGACTACACCAACACTTTGATTGTCATTGGAAGTTGGGATGCTCATGACTAACCAATCGGAGATTAATCACCAGTTTAGAACATTGAATCAGATCAACTTCTCCGATTAAAGTGTTTTAATTGCCACTCAGAAAGACAAGATAGCACAAATATGATGTATTGCAAAAAAGTGGATTATAATATCAATTCATTTCTGGAAATGCACACGACTGCAGGCAAGACAGAAAAAGAGACTTAATTGAGTGATATCGTTGGGAAGAATGTTTAAATGTCAGAAGTTTGAATCCACCTTATTATTGTGTATGGAATGCCAGAATCAGCCAGGTACTGCTCAGCCTTCCTCTTCCACACCTGTAAAATAGCAAAGCCAACATTTTGCTGTGAGATACATTTCCTTACTCACATATTGACCCAGTAAATGATACTGAACATGAGACAAACAAGATGATTTAAACCAGGAAAGCTGATACTCAGCACTGGTAGATGCTCACGGATATAAACAGTATTCTATGTCCTGCGTAGAACCATTTCAAATTTTTAGCATTTGACTGTATGCACTTTTTCCTATGATAGGCTCATGGTTGCTTTCCCAATGGCATAAATAGGCATTAGACAATACCGATTTATCTCGAGCAAATTTCCGCAATCTGTCAGGCAACATCCACCATAATTCACTAAAACATTTTGTGCGATTTGCATTTTGCATACATTTCAGTAGTGGAAGAAGGCTTAACATCCCATAGTCAACCAAAAAAAAAAAAAAACCAAAAAACAAATTTCCCCCTTCGCTTCTCTTCATTCCACCCTTTATTTGTCTTTCTCCCCCTCCTCCCAGCAAAAACAAACACCACAGAAAAATTACCCACACAGATGGTCAATTAAATGGAAGCTCGATGACAAAACATGCTCAAATAAAAAGAGATCAAAAACCATTTCAAAAGATCTTGTGGGGATTGATGATGTACAAACCAGAATATTTCCATTCCCCAAGCTGTTCAAAGGGTGATTGGGATTTGTTCCGCCCATTGAACCAACCAAAACTATTTGTTTTACTCCCGCAGCTTTGGCTGTAGAAAGAAATCGTACAAATCAGCAAAGGGCATGCCAAGGAAGTCAGAATCACAGAATCAATTCCAATAGGCAAGAGATAGAGACCAGCATCAATTTGATTTTTCTGTCCATGCCAATCAACCTGAGATGCAAAATATTTTGTTAGAGCAGATCGAAAGGACAATCGATGTCCCTAGGAACTGTAAACAGAGAAGTAAAATGACCTGCTCAGGATAAGCTCCTTCTTCAAAATAAAACTCCGGCCTTCCACCCTTAGTAGGATCAAAACCAGGCTTCATCTTTGGAACAGCACTGGTGAGAATAATAAGATAGTCAGTGCCTTGTATTGCAGGAACTATGCTACTGGTATCCCTTATATCACCAACATAAACATCATCAGCTCCCCCAATTTTTCCCTTGCTCTCTTCTGTTCTCACGAGACCTCTTGCAACAAACTGGTCTGGCCTCTCCTTCAATTTCTTATAAACTATTTGACCTGTCAGACAAGATTATCTCAAAGAATTAATAACAACAATAACCTTAAAATCCATAGGAAGAAAGGTGACATTCTGAAAGTTAGGGAAATACAGCTGAATCTGGACACTGGAAAACTCAACATTGTGTGTCTTCTCAAGATGATGAAGAAGAGCAAAATTAGAGAGCTAGAGATTGAAAATCAGCGCCTCCCTCTGAGCCTGGACACTGTGTACATACTATTTCAGAAATTTAGCCATTCAAATACAAGAATCCCCAAAGAGCAGATCTTAAGCGGCAGTATTTCAATTTCTTTTGCACGTTAAATTGTTACCCATAAAGAATGTCTTTCATATCCTACTAAAATCTGCTGAAAAGAGCTATTTAATAACAAGTTCGGACTCTTATTATGTGCTCTAGGGGCATTTCTTTGGTGAATCTAAATTGTGAAGCATGAGACTAATAAGTAGATGCCTTATTTCCTAAATCCAATGGCTGATATGCATGAGTAGCGATGCTAGTGGAGCATGGAGAAATACCAGATCCCTCTGCCTTCAAACTATTCGTGGCTAACCAACAGATGAATACGAATGCTACAAACAGGATGGTAGTATATTGTCACATGTGAAAATGAAATATATATGTGTGTGCGCGCGCGCGCACGGGCGCGTGTGCTATTAGCACTTCTAATGATATTTGAGAAGGTCAAGTGTATGTTTGAGATTAGCACTTCTCTTTATGTCACTTTAGCCTTTTTGACTTTTTAGAAGTGGTATTGGGTATTTGGAAGATGACTTGCTTTTCAATGTTGATTATGGCTCACTGCGATTATTTTTAAGTTGAGAACCTCATCTACAAAAACAATAAATATAGGCATCTCTAGCCATATAAATTTCTAATCATCTTCTAACAGTTGAAATAATTTTTTGAACCAAAGGCCATAAACTAAAGCCAGAAGGTCCTTACCCAAAAATTTATTACCTTACCCAAAAACTAAAGCCAGAAGCTAGGGAACGCAACTACTGGCTTCCATTCATCAGTTGGCGAACAAATCTCCAGCAAAACTCACTGGCAAAGCACTTTTGCATCGCCTCTTAAATCCAAGGGGTGCAACTTGAGTGCATTAGACAGCACTTAGCATGATCTTATCTCACAGCAACTTCCAACTATTAAATTGTCCTCATTCCTATCATCAGGTTGAACCAACCCAACTGCAGTTTGGATCTCTTTTTGCTTCCTTCTCGCAGATGATGGTTCGTTACTTTGCAGATCGCTATTCTTTGTGGACTTGTTAACCTCTAGTAGCTACTCAGTTTTCCATACTCAGTTTCAAGATTGCACATCGACATAATAATCTATCATAATGCATTCCCAGAGTAAACCGCATGAAAGGGTTCCTTCACAAGACTAAACCGCCTTCTTCAGGGGTTTGTATCCAAACTTTTCCTCGCACGCAATTTTCCCTTGGTAAGATGAGCAAAATGACAACTGAAAAGACTGCCACATTGATAAACCGACACGAACTGCAATACAATTTGCTTAATTTGCAAATTTTAGCATCGTCATTGGGTTGCTCTGCTTCTTCCTCCTTCTTGCGCAGATGCGCGCGCGCACACACACACACTCACTCTCTCTCTCTCTCTCTCTCTCTCTCTCTCTCTCTCTCTCTCTCTCTTAGCCCTAACCCATCATCTACCTCAATTAATATAAACAGACAACAACTTTGAGACGATAAAAGTTATCAGATGACATCAATTCTGAAGAATCAAACGAGAAAATACGAAAACAAGCAACGGGTCCCACAGAGAAGCTCAAACAGAGGGAAGCAATCAGGAAATCGCAACTCAAAAACCCAACAAGGAAAAGAAAAGGAAAAAAGCAAGCTTTGTAAATGAAAGAGAAGAGCCTCACCAGTTCGGCCACCAGCGCCGGTGACGAGTACGGTCGGCGGAGGCGCGTCGGCCATGGATGCAGAAACAGTCAGGAACCGCCTCCTCGGCGAAGGAGAAGGAGAAGGAGAAGGAGAAGGAGACGACGAAGTGGAAGCGAAACGCAACGAAAGCGAAGAGGGAGGGCCCCTGATTTGACTGGCGCTGCTGCTGCTGCTGCTGCGATGACCTCGGGGATAAATGACGCGAGTTCTCACCCAACTCAATTTATGACATTCACCCACCGCTGCGGCTGATGACGGCGACGATGACGGTGGAGCGACAGACAAGACCGAGGGGACACGTGTCGCCATTGTCATCCCTCCGAAATGCGCCTTAGTTGCACCCAGTTCTATCCATCCATCCAACCGTCACCTGAATTGAATCTCTCTCTCGATGACGTCTCTCAGCGAAGAAGCCCAAAGAGAGGATAAGCTCAGCTACTCTCCAACTCGTCATCGTTTCAATTTCTCAGGAGTCTCTCAATTTCAATAATGATTTTTCTGGGGATTAAGCAAAATAATAAAATTTTCGGGCCTTTGATACAGTTTGACCCGGCCCATTCGACTTGACCTTCGCACGTTGTCATGTAATCAGGGATAGGTTACTACTAGCAAGTCGGTTGTATAATATTGTGTGAATCACAAATTGGTAATGCAGCAGTCCAAAGCTCCGATGACTCACCTTAAAAGCGAGAGGCTATTATACATGTCCACCTGAAGGTAGTCAACTGAAAGCTGACGTAAAGTTTACCTTCTCCTCCATCACTCCTAAATTGAGAGAAAAAAAAAAATTTCTCTTCCCTTCATCCCAAGGAATATCCCTGAATTTTACGTCGTAGAATTCAAACCAGATAGTTTAAGGACATACTTGGATCCGACCAGAGCCATTTGACTCGACCTTCTCTAACAATGTGACACTTGAAAAAAAAAAAGAATTTAGTTAAAACACGAATGGCATTAGATTGTTGGGAAAGTGACGCAAATGGTTCCTGAACTTGGGATTGATTTGTAACATGATCCTTAAACTTTTTAATTTGCCTAATGTGATCTCGAACTTTAACCCAATATGCAATGTGATTTCCAAACTTTCAATTTGTTCAATGTGGTCAATAAACTTTTGAAAAATGCTTAACTTAATCCCTGAATTTGAATTAATTGAAGAACGCATTGAATATTTTCCTATAGTTTATGGACTAAGTTAAACATGTTCCATAAGTTCATGGATGGAATTGAAACTTTAGGGATCACATTGCACATTGAACTAAAATTCAAGAATCATATTGGACAAATTAAAAGTTCATGGATTACATTATACATTGGGCTAAATTTTAGGAACCGTTTGTATAAAAATCCCTATATTTTTTCTTTGATTTAATTACATTATTGAACATAGTTAAATGGTTCCATTTTGGGGGCATTTGAATTTATAAGTGGAGTTGTAATGGATAATTGCTCAACCTCGAATATAATTCCTTTAAAAAAATTTACCTTTTGTTGAAGGCATTTCGATGTGTACACTCTTTACAAGACGAAAATAATTTTAGGAAAATACTTTTTTGACAGTACTGTTAGGGATGATACAATTTCAATCATAGATCCACACACTATCACCACGTGTTTTGCATAAAGCATTCATTGATTAAGAGATGGTGTCGTCAGAAATAACTAATAATATTATCAGACTGTTAAGCTAGCAACTTTCAATAACCTTGTTCTCAATTTTAAACATGGAAATAGTAAATGGTACATTAGGTATGGATCAACCTAGATTATATGCGGCGCAAATTCTACTTTGGAAATTCATTATCCTTCTCTACTGGAAACCATCAACATCTATCATCAATTTGAAAGTTTTGATTCATATAACCTTGTCTGTCAATTACACATTTTGAATTCCACAGTTCAAAAATTATCTGATAACTAGAATGACAACTACCTCACCCTGCAGATATTTACCAAATCTAAGGGTGGTGATGGTTTAGCATTTGAAATGGGTTTTAAGGAAATATATATGCCTTCGACCTAAAGGGATTTAGGAAAATGCTAATTGCGTTAAAATTTCATTTGAAAATGGGCTTTGGGATAAATGATATTTGGTAAAAATAACATTTCAAAGGGGCTTTGAATGCAATTTTTTATTTTTAATTAAAAAACTAACCCTTCGCTGGATTGGCGAGCCATATCATCTGATGTCACTCGACCTTAGGCGACATCGGGGTTAGCACGAAACCCAAGCGACGGTGCCTGAGGTCATGCGACCTCAGGCGCTTTACTGTCCCTTTGTGCAGCCTTCATCGCCCAGATCTAGCCTCCTCGACTTCCCTCATTAGCCAGGTTTGGCCTCCTCAACTTCCCTCATCAATCTTGGTCACATGGCCTCAGGTGCCAGTCCCTTGCTGTCCCTTCGCCAGCCCCTCACTGACCTCAGTCGTGCAACCTCATGTGCCAACCCCTCTCGTTCCTTCGTCAGCCCCTATTGGTCAAATTCGGCCTTCTTAGCTTTGAAGAAGATAAACAGTAAAAAAGGGGATAAAATCGAAAATGTAAGGAATTGATGATGTTAGTTTTGTAAGGAAAAAATCTCTTAGCATTCTGCCAAATTTTGGTCCCTACTAACATTGGGCTTTCGACTTTTTTTTAAAGCCAGCATTTGGCCAAAGGTTATATTTGAGAAATTTGCCAAGGTTAGCATTTTCCAAAGGGGCTTTGGGGGTTGAAAGCCCATTAAGAATGTTGGGCCAAACTCACCCTAAGATTAAAGAGATTTAACTACAAAATCTTTTGAATAGAAATTTCTCATGAAGTACAAGAGTTCTTGTAGCCATACGAGAATCGTAGACCGATTAGATTTAGGGATCATCCGTAAGTGAGCAGACAAACCCCTAAAAAATCGAAACCTCCAACAAAGTCACGAAAGAGAGAAGCTTCAGCCATCAATGGAGACTCCAGCAAGAGGCGAGAGTTGTGGATGCGCGTGCGAGAAACCGGGGCCTCATGTCTCGTTGGGAGTAAGATTTTACCCCGACGACCGCGAGCTTATTGACTACTTGTGCCGGAAGCTCTTCAGCCAGTCTCTTCGACCGCCTCATCCATTCATGGACCTCCATGTGTACAAGCACACCCGTCAACAGCTCTCCGGTTAGTGCATTCATCTTTTTTTTTTCTGTTTCAGTTTGATTTGCAAACCATGAGATGCTCATTCTCTCGTATATTCTCTACGTTGTCCTTATCTTCGTTCTTGGTAACACGCAGAACTGAACGAGTGGGGAGACAGAGAGGGAGAGTGGTATTTCTTCAGGACCAGAGATCGGAAGAACAAGAACGGGACGCGACCAAATAGAGAACAGGGGTAGATTCTGGAAGGCCACCGGGTCGAGGGAGGAAATCGTTCATAAGGGGCAAGTCATCGGCTGGAAGAGGTCGCTCATTTACTACCTCGGCAAGCCGCAGAACGGTGTCAAGATCGGTTGGATCACGCACGAGTGCACAGCCAAGGACGCTGATGACAATAACAACAACAATCCCAAGAGAACGATCGGCGAGAAGGACATGCAGGTCGAGACCCTAGTTTTGAAATTCGAAAGTGACTTCGCTTTGCATGGTGATAAATGTTGGGGGTTATGTGTGAAAGAATTGAAAATGGAAAAGGGGAAGGTATTGAACGGAAGCTAAAAACTGATGTGACCTCTGTATGGGCAACAACCTTCAATATTACTGCAAAAGTTTCTGTAGTGCTGCTGCACCTACAAGGATTTTATATTGATTGTACTTTTTTTTTTTTTACAAATGGATTCACACGTCCACTATTTATAGGGAAGAGAGAAATGATCTAGAGATCTTAGAACTTATTACAGAAGCTACCAACCACCCTATCTAATGACTTGGGGAAGGACCAACTCTTCAGTGCTTCTTGATGGTCTTGGGAAGTGGTCCCTATTTAATGCTCCACTACTTGAATCACGAATTACTCCTCAACACCCCCTCTTAATTTGTGATCTTCAAGAAGTCTTTGAAAATCTCGAACTTCTCCGAAGACACCGCCTTGGTCAGAACATCTGCTGGTTGATCATGGGTGCTGATAAACTGCAGAAGAATCACCTTCTGTGAAACCATCTCTCTAATGAAATGATGACGAAGCTCTATGTGCTTTGACCTCGCATGGAAGACCGGGTTCTTGGTCATTGCGATTACAGATTGATTATCACAGAAGATGGTTATAGGCTCGTCCACCTTCTGCTGTAGTTCCAGAAGTAATCTTCTAAGCCAGACAGCTTCTCTTGTTGCCTCATTTGCTGCAATGTACTCGGCTTCTGCGGATGAGAGAGCAACGGTGCTTTGCTTCTTTGAACTCCATGAAATTGGCTTTGTTCCTATACAGAATAGGTATCCTGATGTGCTTCTGCGATCATCTATGCTTCCAGCCCAATCACTATCGACATAACCTACTAGATCATCCTTCTGTTCTTTCACATACTTCAGTCCAGCCTTCTGTGTGCCTTTGAGGTAGCGTAGAACTCGCTTCGCTGCTATGAAATGAGTTCTACTGGGGTTGCTCATGAATCTGGACAACAAACTCACAGAATGAATAATATCAGTCCTCATATGACTGAGATAGATAAGAGAACCTACCAAGCTTCTGTAGATCTTTGAGTCAAACTTCTCTGTAGAATCTTCCTTCTGGAGCTTCTCATTTAGAGACATTGGAGTAGAAACAGGCTTCGCCTTCTCCATGTGAAACTTCTTCAACAAATCTGTGATATACTTCTCTTGAGAGATGAGAATCTCCCCTTTTGATTGCTTCACTTGAAATCCAAGGAAATACTTCATCAAGCCAAGATCTGTCATCTCGAACTCATTCATCATGGCTTCCTTGAATTTCTGCAACAGGCTTCTACTGGTGCTGGTGTAGATTAGATCATCCACGTAGAGACATGCCACCAGAAAGTTAGAACCAAGCTTCTGTATGTAAAGCGAAGGTTCTACTGAGCTTCTGGAGAATCCATTCTTCTGTAGATACGAATCAATTCTAAAGTTCCACGCTCTTGGCGCCTGCTTCAAGCCATAGAGGGCTTTATGGAGTCTGTAGACTTTATCTTCTGTGCCCTTCATCACGAACCCTTGGGGTTGCTCCACGTACACTTCTTCTTCGAGTACTCCATTTAGAAATGCTGACTTGACGTCTAGCTGGAATACTTCAAGCTCCTTCTGTGCTGCTATAGCTAGAATAGCACGGATTGTCTCCATTCTTGCAACGGGAGCAAAGGTTTCAGCAAAATCAATTCCGGGCTTCTGTGAGTAGCCCTTTGCGACTAAGCGAGCTTTATGCTTCTGCACGCTTCCGTCTTCATTGAACTTGGTCTTGTAGACCCACTTTAAGCCAATAGCTTCTTTTCCTTCTGGGAGATCCATCATCGACCATGTATCATTTTTCTCGATACAAGTCATCTCTTCCTTCATGGCATTTCTCCATTTTTCTTCTTTAGCTGCTTCTTCAAAGTTCTGTGGCTCAAATGCAGCAAGAGCAAAGTTAGCTTGCTCATAAATTTCAGTCAAAGAGCGATACCTCCTTGGTGGTGTTTCATCTTCATCAGAGCCTTCTGCGTCTTCATTAGTTCTGGAGGAACTAGCTTCTGTTGTTCCAGCAAGATTCTGTGCTGGAGCTTCTACTTCTGTGAATTGAAATGTTTGAGCCATAGAGGGCTCATCCTCCCACTTCCAAGCTGCAAGTTCATCAAAGATAACATCTCTCGAGAGAACCACCTTGTTAGTGTTAGGATTAAACAGACGATATCCCTTCGATTCGTCACTGTATCAGTTTCTCACCTTTCTTATCGAACTTCTCTCTTCCTTGAGAAGGTGTGAGTGCATATGCTACGCACCCAAAGATTTTCAAATGATTCACCATGGGCTTCCTTTTATGCCATGCTTCATATGGTGTTTTGTTTCGAACCGCCTTTGTTGGAGACCGGTTCAGAAGGTAGGCAGATGTGTAAAAAGCTTCTGCCCAGAATTTGTTAGGAAGCCCTTTGCCTTTTAGCATGCTTCTGCCCATTTCAACAATGGTTCTGTTTTTCCTTTCTGCTACTCCGTTCTGTTGAGGAGAATATTGAACGGTCAACTGCCTCTGTATCCCGTTCTGTTCACAATACTCCAAAAATGGCTTGGACAGGAATTCTCCTCCGCGATCTGTCCTCAAGGTTTTTATTTTGCACCCACTTTGATTCTCTACAAGTGCTTTGAACTTCATAAAGGTAGTGAAAGCTTCTGACTTCCTCTCAAGAAAATAGAGCCAAATCATTCTAGTAAAGTCATCAATGAACAACAAAAAGTATCTTTTGTTACCGATAGAAGGTGTTTGTGTCGGTCCACATATATCCGCATGAACCAGCTCGAGAGAGGCTTGAGCTCTCCATGATGTCTTCGGAAATGGAAGACGGTGAAGCTTTCCAAAAGCACATCCTTCACAGACTTCAGCTTCAGTTGCCTGTATAGAAGGTAGTCCGACCACCATATCCTTCTGTTTCAGTAAAATGAGGCCCTTCTGGTTCAAATGGCCGTATCTAAGGTGCCACATATGAGACTCATCTGCAACTTCACTTTTGAGGGAAACATTTCTGCAAGTATCCATCTTCAAGGGGAACAGATTGTTGGATGTCATCTTCACGACCGCAACCTTCTGTCCACTTCTATCTGTTATTTCACACCGACCTTCTGCAAAGAGCAGCTTGTAGCCTCTCTTCATCATCTGTCCCACACTGAGCAGATTTTGTGCAATTTCCAGAGTATAGAAGACGTCGTGCATATGTTTCTGTTGACCTTCTGCAGTGGCAACAGAAACTACTCCTTTACCTTCTATCTTCAGCTTTTTGCTATCACCAAGTTCCAGGAGAGAGTTGTACTTCTCATCAAGCTCTACGAAGTTCTTCTTAGTTCCTGTGACATGGTTGCTACAGCCACTATCGAGGAACCAAATCTCATTCATATCTTGCACAGAATTAGAAGAAGAAAAGAAAACTTTAAAGGATTCTTCTTCCTTAGAGAAATTTACCGTGCTTCTGTCCTCTTGCTTCTGTTCATACTTCTGCTCTTTTTCTTTGAATCGGCAGTCCCTTTCTGAGTGATTTGGGAACTTGCACCTTCTGCATCTGAAGTAGCAATCTTTCGTTTCATGGTTCTGCTTCTTGCAAATGCGGCATCCAACTTCTGTTTCTCCAGATTTGCTTCTGTACTGACCTTCTGTTCGTCCTCCTTGGTAGCCTCTGCCTCTGCCACGAGACCTGCCACCACGTCCTCTGCCGTAGGACCTTCTGTTGTCTAAAGGACGTTCTTGCTTCTGTTCGGAAACGTTCATCTTCGCTTGAAAAGCTTGTTCCACCGGGATTGTATATTTGCTAACCCGCTTCTCATGAGCTTCTAGAGAGCCCATCAATTCATAGATAGAGACTTCTGCAAGATCCTTCGTCTCTTCAATCACTGTCACCACATGCTCAAACTTCTATGGCAAACTTCGGAGGATTTTCTCCACTACTTTTTGATCCGGGACGACTTCTCCGCAACTCTTCAATTGATTGAGGATCTCCACGATCCTTGAGAAGTAGTCATTGACGGTTTCTGCATCTTTCATCGACAGATTGTCGAAGTCTCTCCAAAGGTTCTGCAGCCTTATGGAGATCACCTTCTGGGAGCCTTTGAACTCCTTCTTCAGGACGTCCCATGCTTCATTTACTTTCTTCAGACAAAAAATCCTTGGATAAATGGTCTTGCTTACGGATTGTTGCAGATTCCGTAACGCCATGGCATTCTTCATGACGTTTTCCTTGTTCAGCTTCTGTGCGGCCATCATCGGCTTCAGAGTCGGAGCTGCTGTCTTCTGTAAGGTCTTCAAAGCCTTTCTCCACGAGGTTCCACAAGTCTTGCGACAAGAAAATGGTCTCCATTTGAGAACTCCAATACTCGAAGTGCTTGCCATCAAAGATGGGGATTTGGTTGGGAGAAAAGGCGAAGAACATGTTGCTAGCGGAAGTAGACATGACCTTCTGAGCGCTCTGATACCAAACTTGTTGGGGGTTATGTGTGAAAGAATTGAAAATGGAAAAGGGGAAGGTATTGAACGGAAGCTAAAAACTGATGTGACCTCTGTATGGGCAACAACCTTCAATATTACTGCAAAAGTTTCTGTAGTGCTGCTGCACCTACAAGGATTTTATATTGATTGTACCTTTTTTTTTTTTTACAAATGGATTCACACGTCCACTATTTATAGGGAAGAGAGAAATGATCTAGATATCTTAGAACTTATTACAGAAGCTACCAACCACCCTATCTAATGACTTGGGGAAGGACCAACTCTTCAGTGCTTCTTGATGGTCTTGGGAAGTGGTCCCTATTTAATGCTCCACTACTTGAATCACGAATTACTCCTCAACAATAAAACTGTTTCCTTGTCCATTGATGCGTCTTTGTTCAGCTTGATGGCTATGTGATATGCAAGACACACAAGAAGAGGAGCAAGCCGGAATCGGGGGACTGCAAAAAGGAGGCCAGCAAGACTGGCCAGAGGAAGAGGATGAGCGCGGTTTGTACCAAGGATGGATGCAAAGCTCCAGACGAAGATTCTGGCGTTCGTGACTTCCATGCCAAAAGTTTGTCTCCTGTTCCTGGACCGAACGACAGTTCTCCACTCGATCCCCGGGACCAAGCTGCTAAAGCTGAGCTTCCGAGCGTGTGCAGTGGCGTTCCTACGCCTGATCAGACCGAGCAACAGCCGCAAGCAACGGAGAAAGGCACACTTGTTTAGAACACGTCGATACTCCCAATGATCCAGTAATTAATGCCTATCCGTTGGACATGTTCGACTTGGAGATTCAGGAGCAGCAGCAGCAACAGACGGCCAACTATGGTGCGATCAACTAGAGTCATCATAGTGTTCCCATCGATTCGGTACCTCGGCCTCCACACATGCCCTTTTTTTCCTTGAACCATGGACAACCAGAGACCACAGATGATCGAGCTGCGGCGGTCAACTTCAATGCTGCAAATAATGCTTCCGAAGATTCGATAGGGCACGAGGCGAATGCCTTCAGAGATTTATCCTTGGCCCGCCAAGATAGTTCATCATTCACGGCTGACTTTGGTGATGGATCTCTTGGACAGCAACGAGTCTTCCTTGCGGAAGTTTTTCCACTACATGAATTTTGTTTGAGGTTGCTGTGAACATGAACTGTTGGAGAGATTCTATAGTCCATGAGAGCTGTATAGGGTAGATAAACATGTCAGCAGGTTTGGTTGTTCGGACATAAATTGAAATAGCATAGAATAAGGCTGGCTACGAAAATTTCTGGATTGTAAAATTTTTTTCGAAATTCCATTTACTGCCGAGCTTTGTCAGTAGGAGAAAATCATGAGTACGAGTAAGGCACAGGGAATGTGGTAAAGCTCCATCTGCCATTTCTGTGAGGAAAAAAAAAATAGCAATTCCTTAGAGAAGGTAGTCGGTTGACCAAATGCAATGGCCACGGTCATCTTTCTCTCTCTAACCCAACATTGGGCGGGTTTATGATCCTAGGAGATGAGTGAGAATGTCCGTAGATTCGGGCGAAGGTGGAGATGCCGATCGGGAAGCTCCAGTTGGGAAACACGATCGCCAGCCCGGCCATTGACATTTAATTTTGGTGATTCCATATTTTTGTTTGCTCGTAAAATAGAATTAAATTAGCTAACTATGCATATTTTCTTGTTTTACCGAAAAATAGAAAAATATAAAACAGAAAATTGCAAAAAAAAAAAAGAAAGGGATTGGACCGGGTCGACCCGTGCATGCATACGATGCGCGCACACGCTTAAAATGGACACATATTGATGGACGTACGTGCATACGATGCGCGCACACGCTTAAAATGGACACATATTGATGGATCCAAAAATATACGAATGCGATCGCACTATCTTGTTTTAATTAAATTATATATAGATATAATTTATAAATATATATTTTCATATATATATTTTATATTATGATCAGCACAACCATGGTTTCTTTATAATTAAAAAAAGGTCAAAAAGTCAAAAAGTTGCAAATTAGTTGAAAGTGTTCAGCAAGGAAATGGAACGTGGTCAACAAAGCAAAAGTTGTTGACCGCAGTTTTATTTCATTCAATTAGTTGAATGCACGATCAGTAAGCAGTTACTGATCGTGCATTTGTGCCAAAATGCACAACGCGCACGATCAGTAACCTTCGTATGTGTCTGTCGCGACCCAAAATTCATTTTTAGGTTAATGGATTATCAGATTAATTAATTAAATTAACTAACCTAGTTCGAGCTCTCCCAAGCTCTACCAAATCGCAACTTTGATTTTTTTTTACATGATTTTAGAATTTGGAGTCGCCACTAATCATTTTTGGTAGGTTGATTAGAAACCTAAGTAACCTAGCGGGAGAACTAAATTACTCCTGCAAACCAGAGATTATGAGTTCGGGGACTTTGTTACACTAGTTAATTAAAACTAATGCCCTTTCGGTACCTTAATTCCATGGATATCCTATTTTGGCAACTCTCGCTTGATTTATTCCTAAGACCCTGGTAAGGTGTTCTTTTTATGTTTTCGCTTTAAAATGAAATGCATAAAGGGTATGAACGCAAATGTTGACATACGAATACGACACACAAATACGGACATACGAATATGATATACGAATACGTAGATATGCGAATACGAATACGTGCGTGACGTGCGAATGACATACGTGCATGACATGCGAATGACATACGTACGTGACATGTGTATGAATACAATATGCATACGGGATAGACGAATACATATACGTGCGTTACATGCGAATGACATACGTACGTGGACATGCGAATGATATGCGTACGTGACATGCGTATGAATACAACATGCATGCGAGGATAGACGAATACGAATACGTATGTGACATGCGTATGAAGACGTATGAATACGATATGTAACATGCATACATACACCATACAAATACGTGACATATATATGCATAGTGATATGTGTATGCAAATACGTACATTTCGATTTTGCCCATAAAGGGCAAAGTCATCATTTTGAAAAGAGGGGATAAAACCCTCATTTTTGAAAAAAAAGGGATAAAACTCTCATTTTGAAATTTTTGATTTTTCTGAATGAATATGCATGGGTTAATAACATATCATAACATACAAATGTGGATTTGCAAACGTCGCGTACGTGACGTGCATACGAGAACAAACAAATACGATATGTCTATACGAACATACGGATAACATGACAAACATATATGAGACATACTACATGAGATGCACATGAATGGCATTTTTTGTATTTTCAGATTTTCCATTTTTTTTTTTGGGATTTTTGGATTTTCTACATTTTTTTTGTATTTTGGATGTATTATAAAAGAATGCAAAATCACCCAAAGCAAACGAAGATGTGAAGAGAGAGCAAGTAAAGTAAAACTACCTTAAGGACAATGAAAATAGAACCCGCAACTCGTCGGGTGAATAATTACAGACCAATTAAATAAAACCCGAGACATGATCGGGAATACAACAAAAATGGACCGGAATGGACATCGGTCAAACACCCGTCGCCAAGCCTCGTGGGTCGGGAGTACAACAAAACGGACCGGAATGGACATCGGTCATCCTCCAGTCTTTAAAACATCGGGCCGAAAGCCAAATGAAAATAATGAACTTATCCAATCAAAAATACACAATCACCAATGAGTTAAGACAATTCAAAAACTCAAAGAAAGTTTAACACGTGCTGATTAAACTTCATTGAGACCATTTTTTACATTTTCCAATGCATTAACAAAAAATACGAATTAAATCATACTGTCCATGAACATTCTTAGGGAGAAAGCAGTAACCATAAAATACAAAAGAAATAGTGAAATGTATGCAAAAATTCTGAGATTTTTTATGTGGATGGAAAAATGTATCGTTGACAACTCTCATGTTTTACATTCTTATTGAAGAGACACTCATTTTCGTGTAGAAAATGGTCTTTCATGAGAGCTCAGCAGCAAACAAACAAATTTCATAGAACAGACATACTTCAGGATTAAGGTCAAATGGACACCCAAATCTCAAAATTAATGCACCAAACTTTCAAGTTTACTAAACAAGACCCCAATGAACAACTTTCATTTTTTGTGAAGTTTCAAAAGAAGACTCTAAACATGATATAACTACGAATCAATATGACCACGCACAGAAAAACACTCAGACTCAAGGACGCCAATAGAATTGCATGATTTCATTAAATGCATTAAAAATATGAAACGTGCACGAATATTTTTGTATTTTTTATATGTTATGCATTAAGATCTTTTGAACAAATGTCATGAAGAAGTCTTTATGAAACGAGATCTAGAATAACCCCTGGAAAATCTTTTAGCGTGAAAGGTCAGATCAGAAAAATTCCATCTCAGGTTCTGATCACCATATTTCCAGATTTCTGCTATAAATTTCGGGACCCTTTTGACATAGCAAACGAAGTCCATTTTCGCGCCATAATATATCAAATCGAAGATCTCGAAGTCATCTATGAATGTTCAGTATATTTGTTTTTGAGATTTCGTCATCTAAACAGGAAAAATTGAGTTACCAAATAATTGCACATACATATGGGCCTAGAGCTCGTTGGAGATGAATCCGTCGCGTCGCCAAGGCTTGTTCCACGGCGGCGAATTTTTCTCTCTCAAAATTTTTCTCTTGAAATCTCTCCAAATTTTTTTTTCTCCCCTTCAAAATCTCTTCTCCTCCTCTTTTATAGACAACTCTTCCATCTCTCTTTCTTCATCTTCATCTTCCATTCTTATTTTCATCTTTCATTCTAATTCTTCATCTTCCTTTCTCCATATTTATCTCCCATTATACTAACTCTTCTTCATCTCCATCTTCCCTTCTCTATTCTCATCTTATTTTCTTTATCTTCTCTTCTCCATCTCCTCTTCTCCATCTTCCCATCTTCATCTCCTCTTCTCCATCTTCCTATCTTCATCTCCTATTCTCCATCTTCTCTTCTCCATTTTCCCTTCTCTAATCTAATTTCTCCACTAACTCTTCTTTTTGTTATTTGCAAAATAATCCCTCAAGAGTTAGGTATTTGTACTCTAGTCCCTGAGATTTTAAGTATTTGCAATTCAGTCCCCGAAAAAATAATTCTTTAAGTCCAAATCTCCTCACAATTTTCGACACACCTTCCCTATGCTTAGTCGAAATTCACCACATATCAAATTTAAACTCATTTCTTGCTGCAGAATTTAATTAAAGCCCTTTCGCAAAATTGAGTCATTCTGAGTATAATTTGGCCAAGATGAAAATTTGGAATATTAGAGAACAATGTCACAACTCCTAAAAGTGAAAAATGAAAATAAATTGACTCAAATTGAATTTTTTTAGGCCAGATTCAAGATTATGCTCGTGAAAGAATACACGACCCCGAATTGGATTTTTTTTTAAATTTGCAAAGGCCAACATGAAAAGGGATTTAAAATAAAAATATTGACTATTTTTATGTATTTTTGTGGCCTCAAATGCTATTATTTATTAAATATTTTCCTAACCTCTAAAAAATATATTTAAAAAATACAAAAAATATGAAACAAAATTATTTTTTACTAAAAAATAGTTGCCTAAGCTTGGCCAAGGCTTCCAAAGTTGATTTTGTAATTTTCTCATTTTTTCTTGATTTTTTTATGAATTTTCGAACATAAAAATATCGAAAAATATTGAAAATATGAAAAATTATTTTTTGGTCAAAATTGGTTCTCTAGGCTTGGCTAAGGTCCCCAAAGTTGATTTTTTTAATTTTATGAATTTTTGTGAATTTTGTATTAATTTTAAAAGAGAAAAGATGATTAAAAATTAGGTGTCAACAGTGTCCATTTTAAGCGTGCGCGCGCATCGTATGCACGTACGTCCATGACCAAAAAATAAGAATCAAATTAAATCCAATTTAATTTAATTTCATTCCGACAAATCCGATAGTTGTGATTGCAACACATTTGCAATATCATATTTTCCGTTCAACATCGTCATGTATTGGTTAAAGTGTGTGACATCCCTAGGTTAATCATTGAACTGGTAGTAAGACAAGCACTAACACATTAGTATTTCCAAGAGAATCGATTGTCCCGATCAACCACTAGGTCCTACAAGCTACGAGTGACATCTAGCAATATGTTATGGCTACCCAGACAGTGTGAATATTTTAAGAACATAATGAACCTGTCAGCTCTAACTACAGTGTAATTCATCCCTCTGTCTTACTATGTCCCGATCGAACAAAAGCAATGGAATATTTGTCAAGCCGCCAATTCGATCATATGCACAAATCTAATTCACATGCATTTGTACGAGATATAAACATTTTATTCTCGGCTACAACCCCGGCTGAGGATTTCAATGCATTGTCATAACTAGATCACATAGGACATCATACCTTGCATGTAATAAGGAGACAGATTCCATTTTGCGCACACGTGTAACTTCGTATGTGCACGAACTATAACCATCAAGTACAGAGACGGATCAGCGAACCGCCAATCTGTGCACTTATGAACTATAGCTATCCAACGTACAAGTCAACACTGTGCCTCAGGTCTAAGGATTATTTACACAAGACTTGAGTATGAACGATTAGACATTGACCACGCTAAAAGCTTCCATGTCGCTAATCGTTAAATGTGTGTCACGTTCAGTGAACTTGTCTGACACAAGCACTTGTGTTCCAATTCGCGCATCGCAATACCTAATGACTCGTGACTCGTCATTCCTTTAAGTATCTAATACTTAAAAGCGAAGTTAAGAACACACCGATCTCAACAAGATCATTAATATCCACTCAATGATCCATCGATCGGGAACTGTTTAAAGATTTAGTCTAACTATGAACCCGTCACACATATTCTTGACATCTCAAGAATAGGTCTAGTCACAACCGATCTTATGGAATTTATTCATATATAATTGAACAAATGAATAAACACGTCTTTGCCATTAATTCAATAATAAATTGAAATACAACCGAAATCCATAATATGTAACTATTAGATAGTTGCTTTAGGGCATATATCTAACAAGCTCCCACTTGCACTAAAGCCAACTTGTTTGGTACCTCAAACCCATTTTATCAATGTGTCTTTCAAAAGAAAACTGAGGTAAGGCCTTAATAAAGGGATTTGCCACGTTCTCTGCTGAGGCAATTTTCTGCAAGGCAATATCACCTCTCCCAACTATTTCTCTGATGAGATGGAAGCGTCTCTCAATATGCTTGGACTTCTGGTGAGACCTTGGTTCCTTAGCTTGAGCTATTACCCCATTGTTGTCGCAAAACAATGTAATCGGCTGTTCAATGGAAGGAACTACTCCAAGTTCAGAAATGAACTTCTTCATCCAAGGAGCCTCCTTTGCTGCTTTAGAAGCGGCTACATACTCTGCCTCAGTGGTGGAATCAGTAGTTATGCTTTGTTTGGAACTCTTCCAACTAAATGCACCACCATTGAGTGTAAAGATAAACCCAGATGTAGACTTATAGTCATTTGGATCCGATTGAAAATCGGAATCAGTATAAGCTTCAACTTTAAACTCTCCTTCTCCATATATCAAGAATAAATCATTAGTCCTTCGTAAGTATTTAAGGATATTCTTGACTGCTATCTAGTGTTCTTCCCCTAGATCAGACTGATATCTACTAGTAATGCTTACAACATGTGCAATATCAGGTCTGGTATATAGCATTGCATACATTATGCTTCCAATAGTAGATGCATAAGGTATCCTCGACATCCGTTCTCTTTCTTTAGGAGTGTTGGGACACATCTCCTTAGAAAGGCAGATTCCATGCCTAAAAGGCAATAATCCTCTTTTGGAATATTGCATGTTAAACCGTGTTAACACTTTGTCTATGTACGTAGATTGTGAGATGCCAATTAATCGTCTCGATCTATCTCTATAGATCTTGATGCCTAAAATGTAGGTTGCCTCTCCTAAATCTTTCATGGAGAAATCCTGTGACAAGAATAATTTGATCGATGATATTATTGGTATAACATTCCCGATCAAAAGTACATCATCGACGTACAGAACTAGAATTGAGTATCTATAACAAATAGGTAGACGAGACGTTCTTGCACTCTTCCTAAGAGGTTGTGTATCAGAAGCTCCCACTGAATCAGAGATCAGTGTCTGAACTTAGTTATTTGGTATTTCATAATTTTCTTCTTGTAAGACTATTTTCCGTCCAGCACCACCATCCTAGACGAACTGATTCTTCAGAAAAGAAGCATGCCTACTGACCGAAACCCTTTGATTAGAGTGAAAATAGAAATAATATCCAAGAGTCTCTTTTGGATATCCAATGAAGCGACCTTGTTCAAACCTAGCCTCCAATTTTTCTGTTCTCAGCTTCTTAACGAAAGCTGGACAACCCTAAATCTTAGTATGATTAAGACTTGGTTTCCCACCATGCCATATCTCATAAGACGTAGTTAAAATAGATTTGGATGACATTCTGTTTAGTAAATATGCAATTGTCTCAATGGCATATCCCCAAAGGGATATAGGCAAATCAGTGTATCTCATGATAGATCGTACCATATCTAATAAAGTACGATTTCTTCTTTTAGATACACCATTATGCTTTGGAGTTGCAGGAGGTATCCATTGTGATAAAATGCCATTATCTTTAAGATAATTCAAGAATTCGGTACCAATGTATTCACCTCCTCGATCGGATCGAAGAGCCTTAATACTTTTTCTTATTTGTTTCTCAACTTCAGACCTGAATTCTTTAAAATTTTCAAAAGATTCGGACTTATACTTCATTAAGTACAAATACCTAAACTGTGAATGATCATCGGTAAAGGTAATGAAGTAAGAATAAGTACATCTAGCAGTTTCATTAATTGGTCCACATACATCTGTATGTATCAATCACAGTATGTCAGCAGCTCGCGCACTATGTCCTACAAATGGCGCTTTGGTCATTTGTCCCAGAAGACATGCATCACAAGTCAAGTATGGTTCAAAACCAATTGGATTAATATATTCGTTATTAGTCAACTTGTTGATTCTGTCTTCTCCAATATGACCTAATCGGAGATGCCAAACATACTTTGGATTTGGACTATCTCTAGAGTGTTTAGTTATGGCATTTACATTATGATTATTTGATTATTGACATTGCTAATTGCATTACCAGACATCGTAATGATATAAAGATTATTGGTTAATAAGCCAGAATCAACACACGTTCTATTATAATAAATAGAACATACATCATCTATAAAAGAAAATTCATAATTCTCTTTACCCAAACGAGGTATAGAGATGATGTTCCGAACAACATTCTCATAATGCAAGTAATTCTTTAAAACCAAAATATTTCCAGAAGGCAAACGTAAACGAAAAGTCCCTATAGCTATTATAGCCACTCTTGCTCCATTTGCAAATGTCAGGACAATCTCATTTCGCCCCAGCATCCTGCTTATTTCCAGATTCTGCAAAGACATATAAATATGTGAGGTTGCAGCAGAATCTAGAATCCATAAGCTGGATTCAGCACTAACCATTATGTTAGTTTCAATAAGCATAGACACCATACCTTCGCAAGGTTGGTTCTTAGCCTTCCTTTAAGCTTGCAAGGTACTTTTTACAATTCCTCCTCCAATGCCCCATGACACCACAATAATGACATTTCCCTTTTTCAACCTTGGGCTTTGGATGCACAGCAGCTTTCACAGGCTTCTTCCATTTCTTTTTCTTCAAAATAGTCTTACTCTTTGAAGAAGAAGCCTTAGCTATAGATACCATATGATGCCTCGTGTTCTGTATTTCCTTCTCATAAACTACCAACATGCTATGTAACTCAGCAAGAGTTGTCTCCATCTTATGCATGTGAAAGTTTTAGACAAAACCAGAGAAGGAATCGGGTAAAGATTGGAGGATCAAATCCACAGCTAAGTCATTGTCCATAACAAGATTCAGCCTCACCAATTCTTCTATGTGCCAGATCATTTTCAAAACATGATCATTAACTGATGATCCCCAGCCATCTTCATGCGATACAATGCCTTAGATATCTCATATATAGAGGTTCGACCATTTTCATCAAAGAATTCCTTTAAGTGCAAAATGATCGATCAAGCATCTTCTATAGCTTCATACTTCTTTTGAAATTCATTATTCATCGAAACGAGCATATATGACCTAACCTTTAAGTCATCATCACGCCACTTATCATAAGTGACACGTTCCTCTTGGGTCCCACCCTCAGGAAAAGAGGTTGGCATCTTTTCATCAAGCACATACCCGAGTTTTTCTAAATTGAGAAAAATTCTCAAATTCCTCACCTAGTTGGTGAAATTGGGTCCAGTCAAACAATTCTTGTCAAATTTCGAAACAAGCGGGTTTGAGTTTACCATTTTTCAGAGTAATAAATATCTGTGCAGAAAATAAATTGTTAGTCGTTGTCTTTCAAAATAACTATTTCATTTTGGCCTTTAAATGAAATAGATCCTTCCACCAAATTTATATTCGAATCCCATACTCCTTAAAATGGAAAACGGCAATCTTTGTTGGGTAAAGACTACTAGTGGGGATTGGAGTCTCACCAGCTCATAGTTCACCTTACCTAGCAGTTATTGGTGTTCCATGAACTTGGTGAGTGAATCAACTTATTCAACGCATCACATGCAAGTCCCAATCATAATTTCGGCCTCTAGACCATGAAAATCTCACCTGACAATTATTGACTTTATGATCATAGTTATGTCTAAACCATCGTCTCATGCAAATATTGAAAACGCAAACGACCCCTCACCTAACAGTTATTGGAAATCGTTCGGCTTCAACCTCACAAGTTCATATGTTTAATGAAATGGTCCATTATTATGAATGACAATTGACTCCTATGTATCCATAGCCAGTCAATCAATCACTATAATATAGGATCAAATCACGACAATGGATAGGCCACGAGTCCAAAACCCGTTACGACTTAATATTATTTTAAAGGAGGTTTGGGTCATTATTAAAGGTCTCACTTTGCACATTAACCGGTTTAACATGCTCACATAAACATAATAAATAAATAGATGTCAAACGCATAAACATCTATCCTATGTGGTGATCATGGAATTATGGTTTAATGAGTCTCGAGCCAAAGAGACTACATTTAACCATTTTTAATGTTTTAATAATGGAGAGCCGTTTTTCATGGTCTTGGTTCCTCGAACTCTTCATGGTTCCATTTTTAATGTGCTAACCATTTTTAATGTTTTAACCATTCTTCTTGGTTCCTTGAACTCTTCATGAACCGGGCCCATAGAACTCTCCGGTTTAACGGCTCCTCCACGTAATCCTCGTAGCATTTATATCAATAATTGACTATGCTAAATAACGCTAAAAATAAAATATTACAAAAAATAAAAGAAGGACGTAGCCTCCATTTAAATAATTACAACCCGAAAAACACTTGTAATAATCATCCATTCATTCATACAACAATCACATTGATTAGGGATTTTTCCATGATCACCACCCTTCCATGTAAACAATAAATTCATAATTTAATGTTTCGAAAGGCATAATAAAAATTCTGCGATGAATCAAATTCATGGTTGAGCAAAGCTAGCCGCATTAAGAAATCAACGCAAGCGAAACAAATTTCACGTGCGGTAGAGCATTGTCACCTCTAGATTTACTACCGTAAATCATTTTGCAGAATTCATATGTAAAATAAAATTAACTTTTGTGATTGACGTCCCCTTGGTTCTTTTCTGATTGACGTCCCCTTTTTTTTATGAAGCTCCCGATACCACGGCAACCACTTATTTCAAGACGAGCTGGTTATTTGCAGCCAGTTGCAACTATTCCCTAACCATTATCCATGAGGGAATCGCGGTCAGTCAGAATCAAGATTCTTCAAATTTTTAAACCCATTCCCAACTGAGTATAAACCCCTCACAACCATCGAACATCTATTTGCCTATCCTGAGACAAGAAGTGATCTTGAACTCTATTGGAAGTATTGCGTTCGAGCTAAGACGGAACGATGATGGACATTGAATTCGAAGATCTCCACAAACAACATTTCTCTACTCTCTGAGCTCATCAATTCAATCGAGGTGGACCTTGTTTGCCAGAACCCATACTTTCGTGTTGAAGCTGTTCGATCCAATCGAAGAAGGCGAGGCGGTCGCTATGAGGCCACCGGCTGATGCAAGAGAAACGAGCTCGTGGTCACCGCTAAGATCTAGGGTGTATGACGTTAATTCAAGGGCAGTGACCCCTTGAACGGTAATCTGACAACACTTAGGTCACGTGATGAAGGAAACCTAGAAGAAGGAAAATGCTGAGCCTGAGGAGGAGTTGCAGTGGTGGAGCTCGGCAGGATGAAGATGATCAGCTTGGGCTTGGAGTCTGGTGGGAGCTACGAACCTCTATACGCGAGTTGGAAGACCGCCTTTTGAGGACCCAAGAGAGATTGACCTTCGACGAGGACCGATGAACGGGAATAAGTCTAGAACGGTAATCCAGCAAGTGTTGGGATACATGTAACATGCATAAGCAAAAAGATAATAAACGCAGTGGAAATAAAATACCCATACATGTATCTCCAGAGGCGTTGTTCGTGCGTTTCAATCAAAAATCGAATTAAACGAAGAGAGTTATACGGATTACCTCTTGTAGTATGCTTGAAACGGGTTGGTCCAAATGTTCTTCGGTGCAAGTCCCACAAGCGTTGGACCTCTAGTTCAGACACACCACCAATCGTACGACGAACGGAAGAAAGACGACGCGGAAAATCTCTACACTTGATTGTGCTAGCAATCTCGTGATGATGAAAAACTCTCCACGTACTTGATTTTTGGTCACCGCAAGAACAAAACCGAAGAGAGAATTTTTTCGGTTTTTTCTCTCTGATTTTTCTCACAAGCACACTCTCTCTATTTCCGCACGCTATTACTCAACCCTTTTTAGTTTAAAATATTGGAGGTACAAAACTCGCATAATTAGAAACGGTTACTGATTGTGCACGTTGTGCGTTTTGGCACAAATGCACGATCAGTAACTGCTTACTAATCGTGCATTCAACTAATTGAATGAAATAAAACCGCGGTCAACAACTTTTGCTTTGTTGACCACGTTCCATTTCCTTGCTGAACACTTTCAACTAATTTGCAACTTTTTGACTTTTTGACCTTTTTTTTAAATTATGAAGAAACCATGGTTAGCACAAATTTGTGCTGACCATAAGTGTTGCACTCACATCAATATATGCGTGCAACATAATATTATATATATATATATATGAAAATATATTTATAAATTATATCTATATATAATTTAATTAAAACAAGATAGTGCGATCATATGTGTATATTTTGGATCCATCAATATGTGTCCATTTTAAGCGTGCGCGCGCATCGTATGCACGTACGTCCATGACCAAAAAATAAGAATTAAATTAAATCTAATTTAGTTTAATTTCATTCCGACAAATCCGATAGTCGTGATTGCAACACATTTGCAATATCATATTTTCCGTTCAACATCGTCATGTATTGGTTAAGGTGTGTGACATCCCTAGGTTCATCACTGAGCTGGTAGTAAGACAAGTACTAACACATTAGTATTTCCAAGAGAATCGATTGTCCCGATCAACCACTAGGTCCTACAAGCCACGAGTGACATCTAGCAATATGTCATGGCTACCCAGACAGTGTGAATATTTTAAGAATATAATGAACGTGTCAGCTCTAAGTACAGTGTAATTCAATTCCTCTGTTTTACTATGTCCCGATCGAACAAAAGCCATGGAATATTTGTTAATCTGCCAATTCGATCATATGCACAAATCTAATTCACATGCATTTGTACGAGATATAAACATTTTATTCTCGGCTACAACCCCGGCCGAGGATTTCAATGCATTGTCATAACTAGATCACATAGGACATCATACCTTGCATGTAACAAAGAGACAGATTCCATTTTGCGCACACGTGTAACTTCGTATGTGCATGAACTATAACCATCAAGTACAGAGACGGATCAGCGAACCGCCAATATGCACACTTATAAACTATAGCCATCCAACGTACAAGTCAACACTTTGCCTCAAGTTTAAGGATTATTTACACAAGACTTGAGTATGAACGATTAGACATTGACCATGCTAAAAGCTTCCATGTCGCTAATCGTTAAATGTGTGTCACGTTCAGTGAACTTGTCTGACACAAGCACCTGTGTTCCAATTCGTGCATCGCAATACCTAATTACTCGCGGCTCGTCATTCCTTTAAGTATCTAATACTTAAAAGCGAAGTTAAGAACACACCGATCTCAACAGGATCATTAATATTCACTCAATGATCCATCGACCGGGAACTATTTAAAGATTTAGTCTAACTATGAACCCATCACACATATTCTTGACGTCTCAAGAATAGGTCTAATCACAACCGATCTTATGGAATTTATTCATATATAATTGGACAAATGAATAAACACGTCTTTGCCATTAATTTAATAATAAATTGAAATACAACCGAAATCCATAATATGTAACTATTACATAGTTGCTTTAGGGCTATATCTAACCAAAAGGCCCGAGGTGACGTTTCCCTCTATTCATGAGCACAGGTATGCTCCCAATGGAGAAGCCTTTCCCCCATGTTCAACCTCCCCCTCGTAATGAAGACGAAGAATTGGATTTCCACGTGGATTTTGACTATAAATGATGTTACGCCACCGCCACCCCCAAGTCAATTCGGCCAGGTTCGGCACATTATGTTGATAGGCGGTTTTCACTTCCTTCCAGAGTCTGATCCGATTGCTACTATAGTAGGCACTTGCCCGAGAGCTTCAACGAGAAATTCGAAAGCTGAGACTTAGGAACTTGGGCTTGAGAGTCCTAATACGTGGTCCGGTCTTCATGTTTGCCGTGGAAAGACCAGTCTCTCTGTGGTGATTCCCCCGTACCTCCTCGTTGTTACCGAGAGTTCGGGATTGTACTTGTGGTTGATTTGCGACCTCCTGTCGTTGACAATGGCGATGCATATCAACATTTTCCACTGAGAAAGCCGCGACGTTCTACTGATGATGACGGCCGTTGGTTCGTAAAAATGCCACGCCTTCCGCTTGTTCGGGTACGGGTTTCGGATCGAAACCTCTGGCCATCCCTTCCATCATTTCCTTTTGGTGGCTATTCTCCCCTGTGATCATCCGACCTCTTCTTTCTTTTCCTCCAAAGAGAGAGAAAGAGAGGGAGATCGAGAGAGAGTTCCTCGCGAGAATGTGTGTCACCGTAAAAGCTTCCCCCACAAATTTAAGTCGACCTGGTGCTCCCCTCCTCATTTTTCTTCTCAGACTCCCTTTTTGAACCCTTTTCTCTGAAGCCATGCAACCCCCTTTCAGAAAGAGTGTGTCCTCTAGACCATTATGATAGTCATCCACCGAAAGTGCCATTAAAAAATGGCCATCCTCCCTTTTATCATTTTTTTATTCTCCTCTATCTCTTCCCCTCTTCCTCGTGGCTTCTTCTTTTTTAAACTTCCTCCCTCCTGTTCACCCATCTTCTCAATTCTCTCTAGTTGGTATGTAGGTTCAATAACAATTGTCGGCCCACCAACCTTTCAAGAGCTCCCTTAGATTCCTTCGTTCTCTTCTCAATGACCCCTTATACTTTTTTATTGCCCTCAATCATCATGCTTTTCTTTAAAGGAAAACTTCTTTTAGCCTCCACTACGTTTCTCTTCATCGATCCTGCAGACATTACTAGTAGAACCACAAATGTAATGAGCCATACTCTTGATCTACCGTCGGTATTCGTATTCTGAACCTTAGCATTCGAGTCTGTCGGTATTCGTATTCTGAACCTTAGCATTCGGGTCAAAGCATGGTCTTTGTGGAAAAATTGACCACTTGGTGACGAACACGCTTGTAGAATCTTCTCCAAGCTCTTTCGTGACTTTTTTTTAACCTCACTAGCTCGTTCACCGAATGACCTTATGTTCATTAATTGTCCGAATCAGTTCGACCGGTATATGTGAAGGCATTCCTATATTCACCTCGCTAACCATTGAAAAATTTGGATTATCATAGGGTAATGTCAAAGCTCTTAAAAGTGAAAAATGAAAGTAAAATGCAAAAATCGAAAATTACAGCGCTAAAATGAATTTTTCTAGAAATTTTTTATGACCTAAAAAAATGAAATTAATAAAGAAACTCTTAGTTCTAGGTTGAATTTTTTTTGAATTTATTCAGCAAAAATAAAGATAAAATTAAAATAAAAAATACTGATTATTTATTCATATTTTTATGGCTTCAAATGTTATTCTCTTTAATTTTCAAGCATTTTTTATTTTCTAAAAAAAATAAAATAATAATAATAAATTGCAAAAAATATGAAAAATTATTTTTTGCTCAAAATTGGTTCCCTAAGCTTGGCCAAGGTCCCCAAAGTTGATTTTTGTTTTCAATATTTATGAATTTTTATGGATTTTATATTAATTTTCGAAGATAAAAATACCGAAAAATACTGAAAATTTGGAAAATAATTTTTTGGTCAAAATTGGTTCCCTAGGCTTGGCCAAGGTTCCCAAAGTTGATTTTTTTATTTTCTCATTTTTTTTATTGATTTCTTATGAATTTTAAAAGAGAAAAAGTGATTAAAAATCAGGTGTCAATAAATAGAAAACTTAAAATTACATATAAACAATAACATATGTTCTACTCTTTTTAATGCTTTTTGGTCTAGAACGTGACATTTGGAATTTTAACCCTTTTTTCGGGGTTTATAAATAAAATGGATGTTTCATTGATGCACTATAGATAGATCTCACTCGGAACTGATCACTTTGAGATAACTAATCAAATGAGAAAAGCTAGTTAGGAATTTAAGTACATGAATCAAATGGTCGATAAGAGTAACTCCTAAAAACCACCCGTTAGTTTGATAATTTACTAAAGTCTTCATCATGTGAATTTGGCCACGACTTGAATTCTAAAATAGAATAATCAACTTTCACGAGTGTCGTTGTGGCTAAAATTAGACATCACCTCAAAAAGCTCGAAAATTGGCCGATTGGTTTTGAGGTGCCAAGAATAAATGCAGTAAATTAAAAATGACCATTTCATCTCGATTTACTTTAGACTCTCTAGATAATGAGTAGTGATTTTTTTTTGTAAGACTAGAATTATAATCTAGTGTGATCTTGTGATCAATCCCATTCGCGCTTGAATCCCAGTCTACCCAGTTTGAGCTCGATCAGTCCTGATTTGCATGAATCTCGAAAAATATCTTGTTAGATATCAAATCAATCGTGTAATCGACCATCGGTCACCATCAGTCAAATCATGAATAGTGCGGTCAACTAGTGAATAGTATCGTGAATAGTGAAAATCAATAATTCATTTTTTGATATATTTTGGTGTGTGTGTGTGTGTGTGTGTCTCTCTCTCTCTCTCTCTCTCTCTCTCTCTCTCTCTCTCCAATTTTTAGCAGCTCATTGTCTCTCTTGCTCTCTAAACAATTTCGTAGCCCTCCCTATCTTTGGTTTTTTCTCTCGATTTTTGGCCGTCGGAAAACTGCCACACATTTCGCTGCCGTTTCGCCATCTAACCGCCACTACCTCTAGCCACCATTACACCTACATCTTTATCATCTTCTCTAGTATATCTCCACACAAAAATTAGCTCAAGATCAGCCTTGGATCAACCATAAATAGAACCAAAATCAATCTCTGCTCAATCTAATTTTTTGCGTACGCTTGAGAAGAAACAATCTATTTGAGGTCGCCTGGAGGGCGAATCGAGCCCAGTTTTCTCCAATGTGACCATAAGACTCTGACTTCGAGAATCTGACAGTTGATTAGTAAAAAATTTGATATATTTTTCGTGAGTTGGACAGAACTGTGACTGTTTAGTGTAAATTGGTTCGTTCGTCATTCGTTTTTCATCGCTGCTTTGCTATTACTGTTCCAACCTCATTGTGGACCATTCCAGTTTTGTTTAGGTAAGCTAACCCATTAAACCTTGAGTAAGTGTTAGATTATTCTCGAATTAACTCTAGATGTGGTTTAGTGTGAATCAGGTTGAATTTTAGGAAGAAATTGAAAAATTTGTTGCTGGTCGGTACTGTTTTAGGGTTGATCGGCATTGTTCACTCCAAAAAGTTATTGTTCATATGTGTTGGGTGGCTGTCCATAAGGTTCAAGTATCATATGTTTAGACTTGATTGATCTGGATGAGATTTGGATGTTGTTTAGTGGAAACTAGTACCGGCCGTTGCACTTGTGTACTGTTCACGACACGTGAGTACTGTTCACGTGTCAAAAGTTACTATTCACAGGCTATCCTTAAGTAATCATGGTCAAATTGCGAGAATTGAGTATCGAAAATGCATGCTTCAAATGAATCAGGAGTTCAATGTAATCTTGATGAATTTGTGCTTAATTAGTGTTGACACCTGATTTTTAATCACATTTTCTTTTTTTTAAAAAAAAATTAATAAAAAATTCATAAAAATTCATAAAATTAAAAAATCAACTTTGGGGACCTTGGCCAAGCCTAGGGAACCAATTTTGACCAAAAAATAATTTTTCATATTTTCAGTATTTTTCGACATTTTTATTTTCAAAACTTAATAAAAAATCCATAAAAATTCATAAAATTGAAAAATCAACTTTGGAGACCCTGGTCAACCCTAAGGAACCAATTTTGACCAAAAAATGATTTTTCATATTTTCAGTATTTTTCGGTATTTTTATTTTCCGAAAATTAATAGAAAATCCGTAAAACTTCATAAATTTGAAAAATCAACTTTGGAGACCTTGGCCAAGCCTAGAGAACCATTTTTTAACAAAAAATTATTTTTCATAATTTTTTGTATTGTTTATATATTTTATAAATTAGGAAAATATTTAATAAATAATAACATTTGAGGCCACAAAAATACATAAAAATAGTCAATATTTTTCTTTTCATGTTGGCCATCGTAAATTTAAAAAAAAATCCAATTTGGGGTCGTGTATTTCTTCACGGGCATGATCTCGAATAAAAAAAATTTCAATTTGAGTCAATTTATTTTCATTTTTTACTTTTAGGAGTTGTGACATTATTCTCTAATATCCTAAATTTTCATCTTGGCCCAATTATACTCAGAATGAATCAATTTTCCGAAAGGGCTTTAATTAAATTCTGCAGCAAGAAATGAGTTTAAATTTGATATGCGGTGAATTTCGACTAAGCATAGGGGAGGTGTGTTGAAAATTGTGAGGAGATTTGGACTTAAAGAAATATTCTTTCGGGGACTGAATTGCAAATACTTAAAATCTCAGGGATTATAGTGCAAATACCTAACTCTTGAGGGATTATTTTGCAAATAACAAAAAGAAGAGTTAGTGGAGAAATTAGGATAGAGAAGGGAAGATGGAGAAGAAGAGATGGAGAAGAGAAGATAGAGAAGAATGGATGGAGAAAATAAGATAAGAATAGAGAAGGGAAGATGGAGATGAAGAAGAGTTAGTGGAGAAATTAGAATATAGAAGGGAAGATGGAGAAGAAGAGATGGAGAAGAATGGATGGAGAAAATAAGATAAGAATAAAGAAGGGAAGATGGAGATGAAGAAAAGTTAGTGGAGAAATTAGAATGGGAGATAAATATGGAGAATGGAAGATGAAGATGAAGAAGAGTTAGTGGAGAGATTAGAATGTGAGATAGAGATAGAGAATGGAAGATGAAAATGAAGTGGAGTTAGTGGAAAAATTAGAATGAGAGATAGATAAGTGGGTTATAAAAGGAGGAAGAAGTGAGTTACGGAGAGAGGATGTGAGGGGGGAGAAACAAAATTTTGGATACTTAAGAGAGTTTTGAGAGATTGAAAAAAAAAATAGAGAGAAAGAAAAAAAAAGAGAGAGAATCTTTTTTTAAAAGAGAGTTTTGAAGATGGTGGGAGTTTAAATCTTGGTGTTACTATCACTGATTTCTCTACCGATCAACAGAAGTCACGAGTTTATTCCCATCGTTCGAGCCGCAATCTTGATCCATAAGATGCCACGAGGTCCGAATTCGACAATCAAATCTGTCAAATCAGGTAACAATCCTAGCCATTAAATCTTCGAGAATTTCCTTGTCCAAATGAATTGATTTAAATTTCAATTATGTCATGTCGTACTCGCATGTCTCCATATCCACATACCGAATTCATATTTGTGTTGTCGTTAATTTATGCGTATCTAAATAAATTTTTTTTTTACTAGCCAATCCTATTTTTTATGTTTCCACCTCTTGATCCTTGAAAAATGACCATTTCACTCTTCTGGTCAATTTGACCCAAACTTCTTCCTAATCATTCCAAATGAGTTTTCATGAAATAAAATGGTACTGAAAGGGCGTTAGAATAATTTAGCGTAATCAAGTCCCAGAACTCATTTTTTCTGGTCCGCAGAAATAAATTAGTTCTCCCGCTAATTTATTTAGGTTTCTAATCGACCTACCAAAAATGATTAGTAGCGACTCCAAATAAAAAATATTTGCATGAAAAGAACTTAAGTTGCGATTCGGTAGGACTTGGGAGGGTCCGAATTAGGTTAGTCAATTAACATGATAATATGTTCACCCGAAAAGAAAATTAAATATTTTTCGGGTCGTGACAGCTTGGCGACTGCGCTGGGGACTGGTTTTTTGGAATTTTCGAAAGAATAACGCACTAATTGGAGTACTTGAATTTTTTTCGAAATTTTAAAAGCTTTAGTGGATTTAGGCCAAAAAAAATTTCGTGAAAATCCATTTGGTTTGAAAATTGGTTTGATTCTAATTTTTAGGTGTTAAATAGTTTTGCAGAATTGGAGTTATAAGGGGTGGAGTGTTTGGCTAACCCTTTGTTTTGCAGGTTTGGTGTGTGAAACTTGTGATTTAATTTTTGAATTATTGAAGCGGTGTTTGCATTTAATTGTTGTGCATGATTAATCGCTTTAGCACTATATCACACACATCCCGTGGCCGGTCCTGGGCCACTAGTTTTAGGATGGTATTGTGATTTGGTTTTAGCGTTCGCCGTGAGATCACGTCGAAAGTTAGTCTAGATTCAATCCCGAACTTCTTTTCAAAAATGAGTTTTAAAAGTTATACCTCAAGCTTGGTAAGATTACCAAAGCGGTGGTTTTAATTTTTGACTCAAGCAGCCGAAGTGGAAAGACCCGGCTAATCTTGGTTACGTCGCGGGATAGCGGCTAAGCTTGATTATGTGCGCGAGATTGTCGCCTTGCCGTAAGTCTTTCGCTTCAATTTGTGAGCCTTTAGGATAGTTAGAATAAGGTTAACCCACGAGTCATGTGCATGTCCATGTGATTATTTATCCCACGGTAAGGTATGCTTCTGAACTTCATCTTGTCTTATGTTATTATTTGGGTTGGTCCATGACACTTAGGATTGTGGCGCGTGATCTATAGACAATGGGACATATCGATATCCTTTTCATGTATATTCCAAAGGCCGAGTTGAAGTAGATGTGGGGGCATTTGAGCATTGATGCACGGACCTTTACCCTTAGCCGTATGGGTCACATGTTGCCACTTTTGGACATCAAATTATAGACTGGGGTCATGCAGGCGCTTGCACATTTCTGGTGCCCATATACCACTACTTTCATTTTAGGTAAGCATGAGCTCACTCCGACTTTGGAAGAGTATAGCATTGCCATTAGAAAACCTTTGAGTATTGATTTAATTTGCCCTTGTGTAATAATGGATCTAATTGTCATTTTTACTGAGTTTTTGAAAATTAGCGAAAATAAAATGAGGAAAATTTTAAAAGGAAATTGTCATATGTGCCCTTTCTCATTCCTCATTGAACTTTTTTATGAGCGCAATTCACACTTGCAAAGCAGGATCTTTATTCTAGCTTTCTTCGGACTTGTGATCTTTCCACTCCAAAAGGATTTTATTAGTCCATCAATGGCTTGGATAACTAGGCAAGTTTGTAGTGGAATGAACTTTACTAATGCTATTTTGGCCGAGACTTTTATATCTCTAACTCGTTTTAAACAAAACAAGGATAAAACATTTCACGCTCCGGTTGGACTTTTGCAAATGTGGTTTTTCTCTCATTATGCGAAGTTCGGCCCAAGAATGACCATTCCACGGGTAAGCTATATTGTCTTATTTCGAGTGGATTGATTTATTTAAAGATTCGAGTCCCAAGGCTTTTCTATGGCAAGCTATATGGTTTCAAGTCTCTAAGGCTCGTTTGTACCATGGTAAGCGGGAGCCTATACTTCTTTTGGGTATTACCGGCATGACGCAGTATCATCCTCTCCGTGTGGTACGGTAATATGGAGTTTTACAGGATATTCCACCACCTTTGGGGCCAAACACTTTTCAAGTTGAATTCGTTGCAGCCGAAAATTATGGAACCGAGATCAAGGATCTTGACCAAACTTGGCTCAAGTCCAAAATTTGTTCACTATCACTACCTAAGGAGGAGCTAGAGGGAAAGGAAAGACGTTATCATGCGAAGGCTTGGTATATTAAGCACCATGTAATACCAACTCACATGCTTCCGAAGTTCCCGTTGGTGATTGTGAAGCCCACCCGTCAAGCCGAGATCGAGACCTATGCAAAGAAGGCGCAAAAGGCGAAGAAATAAATGGAGACTTTGGCTAAGGAAAATGCACGACTTCAGAAAGAGTTGGAGGCCCGTTCGCCTATAGATTATGTCGCCACAAAGAAAAGAAAAATAGGTTGATTTTCCATGTTTAGGATTCTTGTTCCATGTTTAATTGCATGTTCGTGACTTTATGAGATTTTCTTGTAATAAATGTTACTGTTTAGACTTGACCCTCTGGTATTGCATAATTTTTATTAAATTCTATGATTTTAATTGACCCATAAAATCTTCATAAAAATGTTCACAAGACCCTAATTCATCATTCAAAAAATTTTTTGAATCAATTCAATGTATTTTCCATTTATTACCGAATTTAAGGTGAAAGAAAAACTATTTGGATTCTGGAATTTTCTCAACTTCACTTTTGTTTCTCCATTTATCGCTAAAAAACATACTCTTTTGAGAAACATCAAAACATGAAAGTTGTAGGTTGGGCTTTTAATTAGTGGACTGAAAATTTTTGGGCATCAATTCACATTTTTGATGACCCATTTATCCTCAAAGTAAAAACTGGACAAATCAGTTTTCTGAAGAAAAGTTTTAGAAAGAAGTATTAAACTGTACTAATCCATGTGGAATCTTCCCAATCTCAAAAAATGAAAGTTGTACATCATTGTCTTAATTATCAGCTCACAAAGTTTGGTACTTTTTCGAATTCTGTGGGAATTGATACAAAGTTTTTCGTAAAAGCTGACGAAATCAAAATTTGTTGGAATTAATCTTTTGATCATGTTGGCTTTGTTTCTTGGGTCTAGAGGGTTGTCATGGACCGGCTTGTCATTTTCATTCATCATACTCATTTGTATAAATTCTTTTTTCAGGTACCATTGATCACGGAAGTACCACGTAGCCGTATCAGAACCCGTCTTAGGACAAGAATGGAACGCGAGGAATTGAGCCCTAGGGTGGCCAATCTCGAGAACCAGATAAACATGATAGCTGCCATGATGGCAGAAATGAAGGCGATGATGACTGCCATACAAGGGAAGTTCCTTAGTGCACCAGAGACCAGTCTGTTTACAAATATCAGTACATCTACTGGCTTGGATACCAACCAGACTGCGAGTACTGAACCCGAGAAGGAAGCACCCCCTAAGACTTCACCGGTCATAGTTGACCTAGAAAGGGAGAAGAAAGAGAAACCTGTGGCTGGGACTGAGGAAGGCACGAGGAGGTTTGCAAAGATCGAAAAGTGTCTTAGTAGCCAAGGATACGAGTTGGCTCGGTTCGACAAAATATCACCGTTCGCCAAGATAGAAGTTCCAGCTGGGTACAAGGAACCTGAGTTTGTGAGAAAATACGATGGGACAGGCTGTCCTCGGGCTCATTTGAAATACTACTTGTGTAAAATTGCGCATTATTCTGACTATGTCCCACTGCTAATGAACACATTCCAAGAGAGCCTGTCTGGCGCTGCACGCACTGGCATGGTTTATCGAGCTCGACATGGAAGAGTATGACAATTGGGAAGACCTGGCCGAAGAATTCCTTCACCAATACAAGTTCAACACGGCTACAGCGCCTACCAGGGAAGACCTGTTGAGGACCCTGAAAGGAAGGAATGAGTTTATACGTACTTTTGCTCAGAGGTGGCGAGCGATAGCTACCCATGTCAAGCCACCCATCCCAGAGGAGGAGTTAGTAGATCTGTTTCTGAAGACGTTACCGCTCGAGTACTTCGAGAAGCTTAATACCTGAGGCTGTCAAACTTTCGCACATCTCATCAGAGTGGCAGAACGTCATGAATGGGCCTTAAGGGAGAAGCGTATACCAGAGCCGTCGTTTAAACGGCCTTATCCAGCCAAAAGGGAAAGGGAGAATGCATGCGAAGTCGCCTTTGTACCAAACCTGCTAAGGCCAAAGAAGTTTTCAGGATCCACCCCTACTCAAGGTGGCTCGTTGAGATCGGCTCCAGAAAAGTTCGAAGTTAAGAGAAGAACCACACCATCTTTCACTCTATTACCTCGTCCCCTATCGAAATTGTTACCAATGTTGCTGGAAGGACGCCTAGTTGCCAAAGAGCCACGTAGACCAAACCCGCCGAGGTTTCTTGTGTTTGACGAGACCCAGTCATGAGCCTATCACATGGGCGAAAAAGGGCACAACACAGATAACTGTCTCGTGCTCAAATATAAGGTGCAGGCACTGATGGATGGAGGAGTATTGGAGTTTAACAAAACGGAACCGAGTGTGCAGCAAAATCCCCTACTGTATCACGAGAGGGTAAACGCCATATGGGATAAGGATGACATGGACGAGTTGGAATTCATGGTCGATGTTACGAAGCTGCAAGAGGTGTTTGATCTAGCCGCTACATGCCCCGTCGATATGAAAGCCTCAAGAGAGAAAAAAAATGAAATATTTAGCTAAAATGGCCACTTTAGGGATGTCGCCTGAAGCATGGTGTTCTGACTACCATTCTGAATACGTCGAAAAGGATGAGTTGATCGCTGTGATAGGATCAAAGGCCCCATTTGTAATCAAGCTGGATGAGGTAGACAAAAGGGAGAACGTTGAGAGTAGTTCCCTCGACCATGCGATGATTTCCATCACGGAGCTTAAACTGGAGCAAAGGAAGGCACAACATGATCAAAAAGTTGAAAAGATTGTGATAAAGGTCCCTCCACTAGCGGATTACGATCCCAGAGCTGTCCCTTGGGATTACGGTACCGGCGAGATAGATGCCGTCATGAGATCTGGCATGTGCTATCCACTAAGAGAAGGTGAATCAGAGAAGAGAGAGGTGTCAAAAGAGGACGCAGAGAGGGCGTTGTCCATCGTGAGGACAAGTGAGTTTGAAGTAATAGAGCAGCTAAGGAAACTGTCAGCTTAGATTTCACTGCTCGACCTCTTTATCAATCCGGAAAAGCATAAAAGTGCCCTGATGAAAGTACTAAACGAAGTACACGTACCGGAGACTATTAATGAGGTACAACTGGAGGACTTCGTGGGGTCCATATTGCTAAAGGACCAGATATCCTTCTCGGATGAGGACATTCCTATGGATGGATGGGCCCATAATAATGCTCTGTACATATCGGCGAGGAGCCACGGCAAGCAAGTCTCCCACGTGCTAATTGATAATGGGTCAGCATTCAACATATGTCCGTTGGCCACACTCAGGAACCTAGGTGTGAATGAAGAGCTCATCCATGCCTCCAATGCCATAATAAGAGCTTTCGACGGAATGAGGAAGAATGTGGTTGGTGAAATTGAACTAGATGTCCTAATTAGGCCAGTAGAATTCTCTATTGGTTTCCAAGTCATGGATCTCCCGAGTTCTTTCGGACTTCTATTGGGCAGACCATGGATCCACACTGCAGGCGCAGTACCGTCGAGCCTGCACCAGAAGGTTCGGTTTGTGGTTGATGGGAAAGTAATAACCGTGCATGGGGAAATGGACTTCACTGCATACCAGAAGAGCGCGGTCCCACATGTAGAGCTAGAGCGCAAAGAAGAGGCTAGCTATCATTCTCTCGAGTTGGTAGAAGTCACGCATGCACCTCCAGGAACCAAAAAGAGGGCTCATGCGCCCTCCAAGTATACTCTAGCACCTGGAAAAATGCTATTGACATATAGTTTTATCCCTGGACTCGGTCTAGGAAAGAATGGTCAAGGGATCCGCTCGCCGCTGCAATTGGACACCAACAAGCACCGAACAGGCTTATGATATACTGGTGAATCCAGTAAGGGCCTTACTTCCAGCCGTCTCGAAATCTTGGCTAATAGGTTGTTAGAACATGACTACGGAGGTCCTAGGGTGCCGGAATCGCCGGCTAACAGTTTTCATTTAGAAAAACCGCTAAAGGCAAGTTATCTCTTTGAATCGTGATAAGAGAACGTTATTACGTTCTTTTGCATTAGACGTCGGTTTTTAGACATTCTTCCAACGAAGAAAAATGACGAGAAAATGCACGAGAGGACTCCGCTCTCTCTCGCGAAAGTCAAATGGATGAACAATCTCTTGAGGGTTGCAATGATAACATCTACATCGTGGAAAACAAGGTATGTTCGTTAAGTGTGATATAATATTTCTCTGAATAGGCAAGCTTTTCTCCAATAAATAAACAGAGTTAATGAACTAGTCCCATGCTTATCTTCTTCCAGTCAAAGTGAAGTCGGTGATACTCAATGGTGATCAAGTAGGGTTGCTCTAGAACACTAACTTGCTGTGACAATTTATGCGAATTTTTTACAAGCAAGTAAATCTCCACAAATGAACTCAACTCAAACACACTCTATGTCCGACAGGTTCTTACCTAAACTCAGTCCGTCCCAGATCGGCAGATTGATCCCATCTGGTGGATGATCTCGGGACCATTCTGAACCTGCATGATCAGCAAATTTATCATTTTATTCTCGCCAGTTCAAGTTTAAGCAAGAAAAGTCCACAAGGTAGCATAAAGGAAAAAGAAAAAGAAAAGAAAGGAAAGCTTGCAAATGGGAAAACATTTTCGTCGTTATTAGGCTTAAGGGGTCTTGTCAACTATCAAAGTGTCTTTTTCTTCGAGTTATCATAGCATGTGAGGTTTCTAAAAGCGGTAAAGGAGCTTTACGTTGCTGACTTACTGGAGACGGCACATTCGACATGAGCAGCTCACTGGCAAATCTCGCAAGAGTGAACTTATTTGTTCGGATCTGTACTTGTCTAGCAAATGTTGCAGTAGTACTCGCCGGAGTCATCTTCAGTAAAACAACTCATAAAGGGTTAGCTGATCCACGTGAGGGCTACTTTTTAGAGTTGGCTGCAGCTGAGAACAATGGCGGTGAAGATTAAAATTGCACGGCAGGCAACGGTAGAGGTCGGCTTTGCAACTTTTGCAGCCGGCGTTGCATTCCAGTTCAACCTCGGCCACACTTGAAATACATGAAGTTGAGCTCATGGAAATGATGGTTTGGAGTTGGTATTTGAGCAAAGGGCACATCTACATGGAATTCGCACTCTCCGCGCTAGAAGCCGAAACGGGCCTAAATATCCTCGCGACAAATGCTGCAATCGATCGATTCCTGCGGCTGCTTGTGGCGGAGAGTGAGCGGGCGGAGAGGATGAGAGGGGTGAACCAAGTTCAACGGTAGCTGCTACCATGATTAATGGAGGCTAAACTCACATCCCTTGGACGTGCATCGGTAGGGCTATACCGGAGAAAACACCAAGACAAATGGAGCTCCAGCTCATGCTCACGTAAAAGATGTCGATCAACCACGGCACTGATTCCTTCCTCAAGACATGGGAGAGATCGAAAAGCGCAAAACTTGATCCTCATGAATGTCGGACGTTCGTGAGCGGACCGTCAAGAGTCCGGATTATTCTCGGCCCCGGCCACGGCATCTTGCAAATTTTGCACCATAATATACCGCAGCCTATACCTTTCTCGGCCTTTTGGCTAAGATCAAGTGTAGCATGTGTCCTTATCAGTTTAATATTTGATAAGAACAGATAGTACACTTGATCGAAAAGCGCAAAACCTTGATCCATATGAAAGTCGCGTGTTCGTATGCGGACTGTCGAGAGTCTGGATTATTCTCGGCCCCGGCCCTAGCTTCTCGCAACTTTTGGAACATGATATACCCCGACCTGCAGAGTCGGCGTCGCGATGTCGGCATCTAGATCGAAGCTGCACGAATCACGTCATGTATGCCCACGGTCACCTTGTTCGCCCACTCGAAGGTCGGGAGGTGGTCCGCGTGATGAAGGGCTTGAATCTGATAAAATTGACATTTTCTGTGGCCATAGACCGAAAATGGACCCCTGATGTAATTTTGGCACAGATCGGAGCAATTAAAAAGTTCAAAATTAAAATTGAAAACATTTATATATAAAGTGTTAAAAATATGTCTTGAGTTCGAACTCGATGTTATAGGGGGTGAGGACGTGAGGGACGAAGGAGGCCGCTCATGGTCATGCTTAATCAACAAATTGCGTTATATTAGTTTATATAAGCATTGTCTATAGGCTTTGAAAGGAAAAATTATCCAAAAATTCTTAAAACTATTGGAAGGAGGTCAACTGAGTCATGCACATTTCAGTTGTGCTAATTTATTCCTAAACCTTTTGACGATTTGTCAATTTAATCATAAATATTTCAATTATGCCAATTTAGTTCTATACTTTTTAATGATTTACCAATTTAGTCCTAAACATGTTGATGATTTGCCAATTGAGTCCTTCCGGCCAAATATATGAATTAAAATTTGGGACGAAATCGGCAAATCTTCAAAAGATTTAGGAATAAATTGATATAATTAAAATATTTAAAACTAGATTGACAAATTCTCAAAAGATTTAGGATTAAATTGGTATAATTGAAAAGTATAAGACTGAATTAACTGTTATACAAAATATTCTAGGACTTTTTGGACAATTATCTTGACTTTGAATGTTGATCTTTTCAAACTAATCCTCATTTATCCTCTCTTTTGGAAGATTCACTAATGGAAAAATTGTCAAAAAAATTCATAAACCGTTTGTACTTTTGTCAATTTAGTTTTAAGTCTTCTAAGTTTGTCGATTCAGTTCTAAACATTTTTACTTTTTATGATTCAGTCCTTTTGGCTAAAAATTGCTGACGTAAATGTCAGCAGTCTTACGTGGCATAGTTAATGCTGACATGAACACGTCAAAATGAATTTTAATATCAATTTAATCTTTTTATTATTATTCTTTCCTTTTTTTCATTTGATTTTTTTTTGTTTGTTCTTTGGTAGTTAGTGAGGGCGGGGCCAACGCGGCCCTAGTGGAAGTTGGCCTCACCCATGACCACGATGGTCTAGGTGAGGCGTCACAGCCCTCGTCATCGCTGGTGAGGATGCGACGGCCCTCCCTAACCATCGAAGAAAAAAAAGAAGGAAAAAAGCAAAAAAAATAAAAATTCAAAAATATATTGAAATATCACTAAAAATTATCCACATTGGCCTCAGGCATGTCATATATTATTGGTTGCTTCTACACCAGCAATTGTCAGTCAATAGAACAGAAATAGTTAGAAGCGAAAAGGTTCAGGACTAAATCGACAAATTTAAAAAATTTAGGACTAAATTGGTAAATGTGCGATAAGCTTAGGACTTTTTTTTTACAATTTTCTCCCTAACTAATCCTAGTTTGTTCTCTTGTGCTAGACTTTTGAACGTTGATTACTTCCAAGTCCAATGCTCATTTGTCCTTCTGTAGACTTTCCGAGCCATAGCCAGATAAATATACTTCACTCCAATTTACAGAAACCCATTTAATTTAAAGTTCGTAATAATATATACAATATATACCACTATTAAACATGATTCGACAACAACATAATTTCATCGTGCATAGTTGCTCTAGAAATTTAGTTCACTGAATTGAAAGACTAAAAAGGTGGGCGACTAGTCCTGGAATGCCCTCTTGCTACAGAATGTCCTAAGTTTAATAAAATATAAGGCGAAAAATGAATGATTTAAGAAATATTTTTCAAAAAAATGCTTGTCCATATTTCTCAAAAAAATTAATGAACAAAAAATATCTCTATTGTTCGCAAATTTTTTTAAGATATAAATTGATATCAATGATGAATATATTTTACATTGACTAATTATTTTAAGTAATAGAAGCGATCACCTTGTGAACAATAATTTAAAAGTATTTATTTTTCAAAAAACAAATGAAGTCTAAGCTGGCGATCATCTTGGTCACCAAGTTGCTGGATTATTCCTATCAACCTTTCGACATACCAGACGCATTTCGTAACATATATAACATTTAACCTTGTTTTTCATGTTAGGTGGCTTTGCGGGCATTTCGTAACATATATAGTATTTTAAAGGTTGTTTAAAAAATTCTTTTCTTTCGACAATTTTTACTTTTCCAAAACAGGAAATAAAGCTGCATAAATTATAGTTAACTATATTTAACAAGCGGATTTATCTTTTTTTGTCTCTAATCGTTAAGGGCGCCATAACAACACTTCTGGAGGAGAATTTTTGCTCCATAAGTACTTCTAGAACAGAAATTTATTTGGTTAATTCTCGCTCCATAAGTACTTCTGGAACAAAAATTTATTTGATAACAAAACTTTTAGAGTTGGAATTCGTTTGGTTATGCAATATCATTTTTCTATCTCTAGAGTTTTTTTTTTTCCTTCAGAAGTAGTTTTAGAGTCACTTAAAGAAGTGAAAAAATTTAATTTGATCCAAAAATGGAAAAATCAATTTCTTCTTAGAAACAAAAGTAGAAAAATCAACTTTTGCCTAGAAGTTGATTTTTAGAGCAGAAGTGTTGCCATTCGCCCCTTAAGTTGTCCACGATATCTAAATATAGAGGTTAGGCCCACATTTACTTTCTAATCGATAACTCGTTGTAGTCTTACATTCACACTATAGATAAATCTCTCGGAGAAGACACAGCAAGAAATAAATAGATGTAACATCAATACGACTGCCTGCCTGTTGGCAACGACTTTCTTAAGTAAATAAACGTTGCACATTTTTCTTTTCATGTGTACCTTCTAAATTCAATTCCATAAAGATTCAATCAGAGTAATATGCCAACTTACTTGAATTATTACAGCAGCGTGACATGCCTTTGAAAGAAGTCGGTGCATCTAATCAGTCGATTAAATTACATTTATCTAAACGTCGGGACAAATTGATGATAAGTCATATGATATGGAGCGGTGCAACTTACCTAATGATTGAGCTCAAATCTACGGAAGTAAAGCCTAATGTGAAATAAAAAGGGGGTGGAGATGTTGAAAGGCTTCACATGCCTTGACAATGAGATTATATGTTCTTTATGTGCACACGATCTCCCTCCAACTTAGGTTGAATTTTCAAAGATGGTATCAGCACTAGGTTCTCTCTCTTTTCCACTTTGTATAACAAATCCAATCCAAATTTGACAAGGAAAGATATTATGGCAATAAGAATATTCCAAAAAAGATGATAGATAGATTATTACTTTAACGGGCAACAATAGCCAATAATATTGTAGCGATTCATATAATAAAGAGAAATGATGATGTGGTAGTTTTTAATTTACTATAAGAATAACAATGGCCACAAAAAAAAATTCAAATAAGAAATAATTAAAGGCTGTTATGGGATTCACTTTTTTCAAGAATTTATGGCCCGTAATACATAGTTACTCTCACAGTCACCCATAAACTCTTATGCTAGCAAAACCTTAGAATAAATTTGTCACATTCTAAAACCACAATAACAGGAGCTGTGACTCGGCCGTTCCTTTCTTAAAAGAGCGTAGCTTTGACTTAACCAAAACTCAACCTGATAACAATTATGTAAATCCATATACTAGCTCAAGAAGTCCTTTGGTTACATAAAATCAAAGCTTTCTACTAAACCATCAACAGATATGCACATGCATCTTTAAAAAAGATGGACACATCTAATACCAACTTAAATGGAGCTTATCAAAGCCAAAAACAACTCACATTTTATAACAAAAGCCCCCCAACAAAAATGTCATCTGCTAACGACTGTTCATGTCCTACGAGCAACTCGCTAGAGCTTAAAGACAAAAAAGATGAAAGGAATGAGCTAACATAACTCAGTGAGTAATACATTTCTTCTAAGCGGATCGAACAATCATTATGAACATTTAATATGCAAAACAAATATCAATAGTTTAATCCATTGGTTAATCTAAGCAAAACACATGTTAATAGTTTATTTATTAATTAATCTTGTGCTCAAAACTCTAACCGTGGTCACATATAACACCTGTGACAAAAAACGATCAAGATTCTCCCATTGGTAAGGTTTTTACCTACAATGTTGGTGGCTCGGCCCACAAAGATATCCTAAATAGTATGCACATACTCACAAACCCATTAATCGGGTTCACAGTTATTTTGAATGGCATGAAGTCACAACAACTCAAAACCAATAGTAGAAATCTGTCACAAATTGTCTAAAAAAAAACAACAATACATATTTTTTTATAAGGAAATAGTAATAAATGTTCGATCTTGTTTTATGGAACAAAAATGCTATAAACATCGCTTTTACTTTCTCTTCAAAAGAACAAATCATATTATAAACTCATATTATACTTTTTCAGAAAATATGAGTTTACACAAGTCAACAAAGAAATAGTATCACTTACCAGACGAAAACAAAATAAAAATGCGACGGTTACTCGAGCCGACGTGTCCGAATTCCTATTCAAAAGTACATAAAATGAATAAAAAAATAAGTAATATGACACTCTAATAGACAACTCAACTAATTTTTACATATTTAATAATAGAACGATGACTATGCGTCAACGGAAGCTTGCCCAAAGCGGATATCTTTTACTGTCCACTATGGACAGCTCGCCTTTCAGAACTAATAAGGCCATAATTTACTCTACCGAACTCCGTTCCAAACCATCTTATAATCCAAACGAAACTTTTCGATATGCTACAAAAGTTCTAACATGGTTAACCTTAAAAACGATCGAAAAATGAATATATAAGCTCTTGAAGTGTACTGTTCTCGCGCGTACTGTAGCAACCGGAATTGAAAATCTTGTTTCGGGCAAACCATAGCGTCAACTTAAGATTCTTTAAATCCCACGACTTCACAATGACCTAAATTTTCGTATTTCTACAAAAAAAAAACAGGGCATAAAAACTCCTTAAACAAACTCAGCAACTTAAACTCAATCGAGATCTGAAATTAAGCCCTACCTCCAAAAATCACTTCAATAGGAGGAACGAGAGATGCGAGTACTTACCAAACATTGTTAAATGTTGTCGGAATAGCTTGGTGAGACACGTGGCTTAGACCTCTCTTCCTTTTTCCGCTCTTTTCTTTCTTCCTCTTCTCCTTTCTTGCTTTTTTTTTTTCGTGCATTTGCTGCAGAGGAAAGAGAAGCTGCTGCCTTTTTGTTTCTTTTCTTTTTGTTAACTTTTCAACCTTTTCTTTTGTGTGTGTGTGGAACCGGTGGTTCCACCACCACTTTTGACTTGGTCAAATTTTTGACCTATCAAGAGCAAATGTTACAAATTTGGTAAGGAGTAAGCAAATAATTAATCAGAGATAAAATAATTAATTTACCTTTTTGGAGATATGGTACTTAATATTTGACATTAGATTCTACTTTAACTAGTAATACAGATTTTTTTGTTTGTGATAAAAGAGGAAATCCAACTTAAATCCTAACGTAAGTGGCCTAATTCTTTAGAAAATGCCAATATTAGGTATAGTCCCAATTCTGTTCCGAATTTTTTTTTTTCCATAAGAGAAATCCCAAATTTTAAGTCTGGTCACAAATCTACATAAAGCTTTTTTGCTGTCTCAACTCCAAAATTTAGATCTCATTCCAGATTTGTCTTGAATTTTATTTAGTTTAAAAATTACTAACTTTTAATCTATTATCAAATCTACCCCCACAATCCATTCTCAGCTTGACGTGGCATTTTTGAGCCAATAACAAATTCTAAATAATAAGGTGACATGAAAAATTATCTCTCCCAAAATGAAACCATCCAAAAACATGAAAATTAGAGATGACTAACGGTGATTTTGGACATAGGGCTAATGGAGGCAGATTTAAAATTAGAATAAAAATTGATGATTTTTCTGTTAGGAAACAATTTTTTTTGGGGTAGATTGGGATTGGGCTTAAAATTGGGAGATTTTTTTAAGATAAAGAGAAGTTTGGAGCAAATTTGGATTGAACCTAAAATTTGATTTTTTTTTTTCAAGATAAAAAAATGTTAGAGATAGAATTAAAGTTAGGGACCTTTTTGGGGAATTAGGCCAACGTGAGTAACTCCAACTTCATCATTTAATAGAGCTGAATTTTAATTCTAGCGACAACAACAAGAAGAAAGAGCTGAACTTAATAGATTAAATATATTAAGTTACAAATGATTTTTCTTTTAATTAAAAAAAACAAATGGTTTTTTGTTTTTTTCCTGGTCGAGGGTGGAAAAAACAAATGGTGGGAAAGTACGCAATTTCGTCTTAGATTCCGATTCTTAACGCGTCTAAGCGACTTCATCAAGAGACGAGACGGAGACAGAGAGAGAGACAAGTCTACGCAGCCCGAAGAACATGGAAACAATCCGGACCGTCCATATTCGGCCCCGTTCCCACGGCCACTGAGATTAGAGCCGCGGAACATTCTGGAAGCTCTCTTTCGAGACCCTATACAAGCCTCGCTACTCCCCCTCTTTCTCCGCCTCTTCCTCTTAGCAACCCTAGCTTCAATCTTCAAGCTTCTGCGTTCTCCGTCGACACAACCCTTGAGCGCGAGAGAGAGAGAGACCACAATGGCGGGTAAAGGTGAGGGTCCAGCCATCGGGATCGACCTCGGGACGACCTACTCCTGCGTCGGAGTGTGGCAGCATGACCGCGTCGAGATCATCGCCAACGACCAGGGGAACCGGACGACGCCGTCGTACGTCGGGTTCACCGACACCGAGCGTCTCATCGGCGACGCCGCCAAGAACCAGGTGGCGATGAACCCGACGAACACTGTTTTCGGTAAGATCTGTGTTCCAGGCCCTGGTTTTGCGCATTATTGTTGGTTCAGAATAGCGTTTTTGCTCGATCAAGGGTTGTTTCAAAGATGGGTGGATCTATGGTTTTTTCAGCCTTTACTTGGACCCAGTGCATGTTGTTTTCCTGGTAGATCTCGATGTTTATGACCCGCGGGTTCCGTTTAATAGTGCTCGTTGCAGTATTCCTCCGTGTTCTGCTGTAGATCTTTTGAGTCACTGTATATATATATATTTTTTCCAGATTTGACTTGTCGGTGGTCTTAGATCCACAGTTACTTTTTTGTTCTTTCGTGTTGTTCGCAAGTTGACTTTTTGCTTCGTGGATTATCATGCTGGCGAATCGCTATTTGTTGCTGAATGTCTTTCAAACTTGGTTTTCGTATTTTGAGGACTAAGCCTAAAAGTCGCAAACCCGCGTAACTCGCCTGATGTAGAATTGAGATTAAAGTATGGTGTAGGAAGAATGGTTGCAATTACTCATGCTTTATGTACATGTACTCTATATACTGTCTGCCATCTGTAATGGGACGACTTTGTTGGGCAGTGATATTGGAGTTTACCGTTTCAGAACCGAGCAATTTCGTAGGAGGGTTAATCGGTTCGACCCTTTGCACTAACGAAAGAATTGACTTGGTATGCTTCCAGATGGGTCCGCGCTTTGATCAACTTTAATATAATGTGTTGGGTCTTGATGTTTCAAGCTTTTCTACACAAGGATGGGTTGGTGCCTGTGAAAAGTAAATTATTAGTTTCACAACAATAGTTTGCTTTAGAAAGCTTGGTTCCATAGATGGGAATACTGTGTTTCATGGAATACTGCTATGTGTTTTTGTTGCTTGGGTGATTTATGCTTGCCTTTCCATTACAGATGCCAAGAGATTGATTGGCCGAAGATTCAGTGATGCCTCTGTGCAGAGTGATATTAAATTGTGGCCATTCAAGGTCACTTCTGGGCCTGGTGACAAGCCCATGATTGGGGTCAACTACAAGGGTGAGGAGAAGCTGTTTGCTGCTGAGGAGATCTCTTCCATGGTCCTCATTAAGATGCGTGAGATTGCTGAGGCTTATCTTGGATCTACCATCAAGAACGCGGTGGTCACTGTGCCAGCGTACTTCAATGACTCCCAGCGTCAGGCCACGAAGGATGCTGGTGTCATCGCAGGCTTAAATGTGATGCGTATCATTAATGAGCCCACAGCAGCTGCTATTGCTTATGGTCTTGACAAGAAAGCAACCAGTGTCGGTGAGAAGAATGTCTTGATCTTTGACCTCGGTGGTGGTACGTTTGATGTCTCTCTCCTCACCATTGAGGAGGGTATCTTTGAGGTGAAGGCCACTGCTGGTGATACCCACCTTGGTGGAGAGGACTTTGACAACAGAATGGTCAACCATTTTGTCCAAGAGTTCAAGAGGAAGCACAAGAAGGACATCACCGGCAACCCTAGAGCCCTCCGGAGGTTGAGGACATCATGCGAAAGGGCCAAGAGGACACTCTCATCCACTGCCCAGACCACCATAGAAATTGATTCCTTGTATGAGGGTGTTGATTTCTACTCAACCATCACCCGTGCCAGATTTGAGGAGCTCAACATGGACCTTTTCAGGAAGTGTATGGAGCCGGTTGAGAAGTGTTTGAGGGATGCCAAGATGGATAAGAGTTCTGTCCACGATGTCGTGCTCGTTGGAGGTTCAACTAGGATACCCAAGGTTCAGCAGCTTCTGCAGGATTTCTTCAATGGCAAGGAACTTTGCAAGAGCATTAACCCAGATGAGGCCGTTGCCTACGGTGCTGCTGTTCAAGCTGCCATCTTGAGTGGTGAGGGAAATGAGAAAGTGCAAGATCTGTTGCTGTTGGATGTAACCCCACTCTCTCTTGGTCTCGAGACTGCCGGTGGTGTCATGACTGTGTTGATCCCAAGGAACACTACCATCCCCACAAAGAAGGAGCAAGTTTTCTCTACCTACTCAGACAACCAGCCTGGTGTGCTCATCCAGGTCTATGAAGGTGAGAGAACGAGGACCAGGGACAACAATCTGTTGGGTAAATTCGAACTGTCAGGCATTCCCCCGGCTCCTAGGGGCGTCCCTCAAATTACGGTGTGCTTTGACATTGACGCCAACGGTATCTTGAATGTGTCTGCTGAGGACAAGACCACTGGTCAAAAGAACAAGATCACCATTACCAATGACAAGGGAAGGCTATCCAAGGACGAGATTGAGAAGATGGTTCAAGAGGCAGAGAAGTACAAGTCCGAGGACGAAGAGCACAAGAAGAAGGTTGAGGCCAAGAATGCCTTGGAGAATTATTCTTACAACATGAGGAACACCATCAACGACGAGAAAATCGGTGCCAAGCTGCCGCCTGCTGATAAGAAGAAGATTGAGGACGCCATCGAGCAGGCCATCCAATGGCTGGACAGCAACCAGCTGGCCGAGGCTGATGAGTTCGAGGACAAGATGAAAGAGTTGGAGAGCATCTGCAACCCCATCATTGCCAAGATGTACCAAGGCGCAGGTGCCGACATGGGTGCAGGAATGGACGAAGATGCTCCTGCTGCCGGAGGAAGTGGAGCTGGTCCTAAGATTGAGGAGGTCGACTAATTATCTTAGTGTTTTTTTTTTCTCCACCCCTTTCCTATTATGTCTTCGATTTGCAAGCTACTCCCATTTTGGCTTTGGGTCTTTTTGAAGTGTTTTGTTCCCAAAGCAAGAGGGTCCCCTATATTATTACTTCTCTGCGTGTTGGATGTTCATCTTCATCCTAGGATCTTTTGTGCAATCGTTGGTGTGCAAAGTTTTGAATCTATGTCTCCCAGGGGTCATCTATAATAGAGAGACACTTGCATGCCTCCCTCTTTCTTGTCTCACTCTCTAAATCAAGCCATGTTACTGAGACAGGGCTAAAGGGCCGGTCTTAAAGTATTGTAGGAGGAAAAAGAAGTGATGGACAAGATCAGAGCGGCGGAGACGCAAGGTGGAACCTTGACTCCGCTCGGTTTTGTCATCACCGTTTAGATGAAAATGCCAGAACCAATTGCAGATCTTGGTGTTTGATGGTTTAATACAGTCTCTCACTTATATTTTCGGAAGCAAATGGTGCTTCCTGATTACACAATAATTAACAACTGATTTTGGCGTGGTTCGACTTTGATTTCTTGTCTCATTTTGATTTTGAATTAGTTGGCGCTTGGATATGTTTATTTTTGTTTTAAATCATTTTTTCATATCTTTCGAAATCCATTTTACGATATGAAGTCAAAAAGTCAGAAATAAATGGTTTTTGCGGAAATGTCTAAAATGTTTTTTAATTAGAAGAAATGTTTGGTTACACCTAATAAGAGTCTGTTTAACATTGTTTTCACTAAACAAAATTGGTCATGTCTCCCTTCTAATTATAATTATAAATTTAAGTTATTGCTCTCATGGTATTTTTTCATTCCCAAACTGTATAGTTAATAAAATTATCAACTACACGAGGGAAGAGGGTTCTCCATTTTTTTAGCTAACTGCGATTCCCCGTTCTTTTTTGTTTCGTAAATAACTTTTATCGTATTTCATATATATTTTTCAGGGATATAAATGTAAATTTGTAGGTTTATAAAGGCCTCGCTATTTCATTACTCCTCGTCTCTGTTTTCATTTTTTTTCCATTTTCATTTCTTTTTCCTAAATTCATATTTCGCGTTGCTCACGTATATTTTTGTGACTTGGAAATCCAACGAGGATCTTTTAAGTTTTTGACGTTTGATTAGCAAACACACGTGCAAATATGTTAGTTAATTTGAACATATTCAAGAAATCATCTCTCCACGAAAAGGGACCGTGATTATTCGTTTTGCTTATGCTTACAAATACGAAGGACAGGATGAATGGAGAAAGTTGAAGGGAATAGTACCATTGTAAATTTTAGCGCGACACGTATTAAAAAAATTCATAATTAATTCATATTTTTTCATAATCAGATAAACTTATCATCAAGTGTCAAACTAAGCGGAAAAAAAAACTGTTATCTTTGGAGAATAAGGAAAACAAAAAACAAAAAAAACTGTTGTATCCTTGACCACCTAAGACGCGTTTTCGTGAAAAACCGTTTTCCCACCTGCGATGATAAAGGAATTATTTAATACAAAACGTGACGAAATGTCCTCTTAATTTAACAACGAAAACGGATGTGCTTATCCACCAACACCGACGATTTGACGAATCACGTATCAGATTCATACAGCAGTCTCTCCTTAATTCTTTCCTCGTGCTTTCCCCGTCCCCACCAAAGAAGAAAAAGAATAGCGCAAGCAAATCAACTACCCCCTCGGCCTCAGTGGAATCCACTCGTCAAGTGGACAAGGCAACACCACAAATCTCCGGAAAGGGCAAAAGAGCGAGGAAAACAAGGGGAGAGAAAGAAAAGCAGACAAGGACAACCCACGACGCCATCCTAAGACCCTTCTGGGACGGCATCATCGTTCAGAGTCACCAGACGCCTCCCTTGACTCGCTCACCTATGGCCATGACTCGCCCGACTCAGTGCCCCAGAGAGAGAGAGAGAGAGAGTGTGTGCGCGTGCGCGCGTGTCAAATGATTCAGGTAGTTTTGTCAACGTTTCCAGGATCAGGTCGGCAGAAACCTGGAAAGAACAGGAGTAGTCACGGTGTAATTATGAATTGCGTCCTGTCTTCTGCTGCTGCTTTTTGGCCATTATATATCACACTCCGTCTTTGCCTAAGGACTGGGAGGAGCAAGCCCCCATTTTGGACCAGGTCCTTTGCGCGCTAGAGATCCATAGCATGTTCACCTCGGAAAACATCAACAAGATCGTGATTGACCCGTTTCATGATAGGCTGGGATCGATAAGTAACGTGAGGCTGATAAGTCAATTTTACGTGCTGGAGACGTAACGGCAGAAATGAGCTTTTAGACATCTTTTAGGGACAACACTAAATTTACTTATATTTAGTAATAGAAAAATCAACTTCAGCAGAAGTGGAAAATCAACTTCAGACTATGGACAATTTCTCTCCCAGCTAAGCCACCCAGTACGGATTACCCATCGTGCTTTGTACATTATTAATGGGGAGCTGGAAAGATTACTGCAGCACGTTGGGCGAGGGGGGATTTCACAAGCGCCAGAGCCCGTCGATGGAGTGTGTACGTGCCATGCTCAGGCAGCAAAACCAAATCCAACCGGCTAGATATCAAAGAAAGAAAGAAAAGGGAGTCCATCAAAACCAAATTGTTGAAGATGGACAGAGGATGGACAAACTCACTCGGGCTCTTCGACCATCAACGAAGAAGTTCTCAGGCGTGTTGGACCAACGAAAAGATACCATAAGCCCCCTCTAATTCCAATCACAGTGACAATCCCGGGGGAGCTGGGAGATGCAGAGTAAGGAACAACATTACAGAACGTCCAAAACCAATCTGGTTACCTGTCCTCGTTCAACTAGCCCTAGGCCTGCTAAATTCTGCTTGAAGAACATGCAGCAGCGGTTTCAGTTACAAAGCGAACAAGTGACAGAACGAACCAACCATTACAACGAGATTACCTAGGAGTGGCTGCAACAGATCGGGAAAGACCGACAACTTCAAGGAGCAAAGTGATTCAAGCATCTTCACCATTAGATGAGAGGAAAGCGATTAATCAGACATAACACATCCAACCAAATAGATCCATAAAGCATAAATTCATTACGCAGCCAAGTGAAACGCAAATTTTCCTTTCATAGACTATGCTGTGGTACAATGTTAGTAAACAAATGATGCACCAAGAACAGCTATCAACAACCCTTTCAAATTTCACAAAAAAGAAATTCTTAGGTCAGAACGAGATCACTGCCTCCAAGATGAGGGCGAAGGCAAACACGGACCTCGTGCTCTTCTGGGCCAGCGCGGAGTTTGGGCACCATGATTTCTAGCAATGAGCCCTGCTCACTGTAGTAGGCTTCTATATTGGCATCTTCCGGAATTCGAGTTGATAATGGAATCTCCCTCACAAATTCGCCTGAAGGACAATGCTCTGGGGATGGATCTGCAAGTTTGAATGTCCTGTCGTTCCTCCGGATGAATGGTGTTCGAGATGTGCTAACGCCAGATATCTTGATGATCCCATGAGTGGGAGTATTCCTCCAAGAAACCTTAACCTTCTGAAGATCCACAAAGGGCAAACTTATGATTATCAGATAACTCTCCTCATCCTCGTAAATTGTTTTGGCAGCTGTAACAGGCCCATAAACATTCTTCATGATCCCACTGAACTCATTTAACCATTGTGGTTCACTCAGGTGGAGATCCATATCAATAGTCCGATCCAAGGGAGGATTAACAGTCAAATATGGATCCTCCTCAAGTCCATGAGAAAGAAAGTCTTTCCTCTTCTTGCTGCTCACGGGTGACAAATCCATACCATCCCCATTACCATTGCTTGATGGTTGAGTAGACAAATTCAGTCCAGACCCATTAAGCAGCTTCTTTGACTGGGAATTGGAGGCACACTTAACCGGTGGAGGAGGCCTTTCGAGCTCGAAATCAATGTTGGGTAGATTTCTCCAAGAACTAAAATCGCTTGCATCAGGTGGAATAGAGAAATTCAACTCCCTGCCTGTGAGTTCCATCCAACGCCTGCGCTCTTCATCATCGAGACCCATGAGATTGGGTGAGGGAACAACCTCAATCCCATGGATACACTGCGGATTAGAGAGACCCCGGTAATGCTTCCGCTGCATCCTATGAGATCTAACAAAACCCTTATCTGTGCTGAAGGGAAAGGGTCGCTCACCTTGTCGAGAATGCCCGTTCATATAACTCCTCAACTGCATCTTGCCCAATGCATTGTCGGGCCTCTCCTTGAACGCCCACATGTACATGTTCTCCATGTCATGCTGAACCATGAATATGTCAAGGTTGAGATCAGATTTATCGAATCCCGATACTCCATTGCTGTCCCTTACAATCTTTGCCTTGGACTTATCATTCAACACAGGCCTAAAATAAAAGCTAAAGAAAAACCAAGCACCCCAAATACTGTCCACCCGCTTCACACATTTCCGTCCGCCTTTAGGAATATTGAGCAAGCTCTCTGTCTCGTAAGCTTGGGGACCAAGGCCCACATCAAGGATATCGCAGGGGTCGGGAAGCCAGGACTGGAGAGGTGGGCTCCGTTCAACGGACAGGGGTAGGTTAATGTCAGGCGGACGCTTAAGAATCATTTGGCGATTCATCTCCAAAACAGATTCATCATGGGAGGAGGAGCTTGAATCCATGGACAACAGAGTGGATGGGTGATGACTTTCCATTGATAAGGTTGTAAGGAGAGAAGAATCTCCCATTTCAGTCCTTTTCGTTTGTGGGTTTTCTTGCAGTCGGGCAGGATCTAAAAAGCTCCATGGTCGCAGCTCAAACAAAATTCAAACAACCTAACCGTGTACAACCGCCTTCTTCAAAAACCAATTCCCAGAATAATTCCCCCGCTCAATCTATATACCATACGCTAGATTCTTATCCAACAGACAACCAATATTCCCATATAAAAAAATCTGACAAACAAAAAACCAATACTTTCCTGAGAGAAAAGTTAAATTTTTTGAAGGTTTTACAAAATCTCTACCTAGAGAGAGAGAGAGAGATTGGATTGGAAAGACGCTAAAGGAACACTATATCTAATCCGAGCCCAAGAATCTCCTGAAATCCCCCAAACAAAGGCCTGAAACACCGAATCAGTGACATCAAATCCATCAAAAGTCAAACACACTCTTGCCCTAATTCTGCCCCCACCCCCAATACCCACTCAGGAAAAGAAAACTCAAAACCTACCAAGACATCAAAACCCGAAAAAAATGACCCAACAAGACAAAAACCCAACAGGGGATTCTCAGAGAAGAGTACCATTTGGGATAGCCATCATGAAATCGAGCGAAAGAGGAGGGAAATGAAGGGTCCTGCCGATACTCATCACCAAGAGACCCTCACCACTGCCACCAGCTTCGGCAGCAGAAGGAAGCAACCAGAGATGTTGCTGCCTCTAGGAGTTGCTGCTTCTTTCTTTTTCCTGCGAATTCACAGGGAAACAATGCGTATGTGCGTGTGCGCAGGGACGTGGGTTCGGGTGAAAGGGAGAACAGAGGAGCTCTTGACCTCTTATTTTTGTAGCGGAGAGATTATCGCGTCGAAGAAGCGGCCTGCACCAGATAATACCGGCCGTGTGGGGGGTTACTGTTGCTACGGATGCTAATGTAAAACAAGACGGTGCCCCTTTGTCTTTTGCTTTTCGGGTGACACTGCCCGTGTGAATACGCGTGTGGGGACTGAGGTCAAAAATGCCAAAAGAAAAGCATTGTTGAAAGTTTATAACCAAGGGGTATTCACGGCAAAAGTGACGAAAAAAATCCTAAACTTATTATATCGATATCAATTCGGTCATCCACCTTTTATTAATATCGATTCAACCCTAAAATTTTACATTTATGCTAATTGAATCCATCCAATTTTGACATGTTGATGCTGGTTGTCCTACGTGGCATAAATAGTAGTGACGTTGATTTTTTTAAAATATTCTAAATATTTTTTTTATTTTTCTTCTTTTCTTATTTTCCTTATTGTACACTTTTTATTTTATGGAGGGCCGGCAAGGTCGCCGGCTCTAGACGAGGTGTTAGGCCCTTGTTGGGTCTAGGCGATGGCTTGCCATGGTAGGCGAGGATTGCCGGCGACCCTTGCCAGCCTTCAATAAAAAGAAAAAAAGTACATAAAAGAAAGAGAAAAAAGATATAAAATAAATTAAAAAAATATAAGTATATAAAAATATCCACATCAATGCTGTCGTGTCACGTGGGATGACCGGTGTCCACATGTCAGCGATTTTAATAAAAAATGGATGGATAGACTCAATTGGCATAAATATGATATATTTAGGACCTCTTTTTTTTTTTTTTACACTTTTACCAGTATTGATGTTGCATTTGGACTATTGACTAATTTAATTGATTAATTTGTTTAATTTACCAGTCACTTGATCTTTCAAATATCTTCGATCTCCCTTCGAAGATTTTCATTTCGACGATGACCAAAATGAATTGCGACAGAATCAAACAGAGTTTTCTATTTTCGTATAAGCTCATTGGAGAGAAAAGGGATCGCGATCGCGATTTGATTCCGGTCTTGCATTCCTCTTGTCAAACACTGACTCATCGACAATTTGTCCACGTTCGAACCTCAGATAGATCGCGTGCACACAGAGAAGTTCGGAAAACTCAAAAGCTCTTAGCCAGAATCACCACTACTTGTTTGGAAGTGGGGCCATTGCTTTCGTCCACCAATTTGAAATTTCAGAAGGGAACTTAGGCCGAACGTGTGGGAAAACCTGTGTAATAAGTCCAGTAAATAGAAACTTCATTGACAACCTGTTTAAGTTCAAATTTAAGATAGATCGAGTGCGCATAGTGAAACTTAAAAAACTGGAGCGGGAGATTCAATTAATCGAGATTCAGAAGCGTAAATTTCACCTCGACCATCAAAAGGTTGGCCCGAGTCGAAAATCACCGCTACTTATTTTAAAATTCGTCGTCGCTCTTGCTCACTAATTAGAAATTTCAGAAGGTAACCGAGGCAGAATACGTGTGGAAACTTTTGTTTAATGATTGATTAAGCAGATTATGAAATAAGGAGCTGCTCATGTCCCACATATAACCTGTTTGGTTCTGGCGTTTGTGTACCTGAAATTTAATTAGCGGTTTCTTGTTTAGGACACTTCCAAGGTGCCCCCACGTGGCCTTCCTAATTGAGAGATAACGTGCCTGGCAGGAGGACTAACACAAGATGGGCGACAGACTTAAAACAGTTCCAAAGATATATTCAAAGTGATCTTTTCTTCCTCTTTTAAATTTGATTTTCCTCTTCTGATCAACAGAATTAAAGTGAATTTTAAAAAATGAACATGGAAGTAAGCCTCCCTTGGTTAGAGCCAGCTTGGGTGTGGATTGGTGTTTGGTGGCGACACCCAGATGACTTCTGTTCAAATTATTATTTAGGGTTCAGGAAGGTGGGTCGAAGGATGCGCAAGAGGTAGATATTTAGGATTAGGACTTGGGGATGAGGTATGAGAGGTTGAAAATGGTTTTTAATTAAGTGAGATTGGCAGACTTATGTTCATTGTTCAAATGTTAAATTCCATGTTGGTTTATTTTGTTTAGTCGCTTCGACGGCATCGTGTCGATTACTAGTTACGAGGGCAAGACGTTGAAAACTGATGCACTGGCGGTTTTCGATACCAAAAAATAAAAATGCAGTCAATTAACGAACGTGAAAATGTGGAAAGAGTATGATTGGTTCTCACATATATGCGATGGCCATATAAAAAGAAATGCTAAAATATTCAAAAAAAACTATTTACAAAAGTTTATATAATAAATGATGTGATTCCTCTGGTGTTTGATATAAAGCAAAATACTTTATATCTGACTCCTATATTGCTTGGAACGACAAAAATATTTATGACACAGACATCTGATGTACTATCCAAGCAGCGGTTGGTCTTCTGCATGGTTATTCTCTAATGGAAAGCGCCTTTCCTCTGTGCTTGTTGGCTATTGATCGGCCAGTCAATCATTAGTTCTTGCATTTTGCTCTTTTATTGTAAATTGAAAGTAGAAGTGGCGCTAATAAAAATCCAAGAAAAAAGGAAAAACAAAATCTGGAAGTGGCGCTAAATACCAAAAGCTCTCCGCAAGAGGCCCTGCTCAGCACGTTGCAGATGTACTATATGCATACTGCACATAAAATCAACTGCCAAATTAAGTATCCATTCCACACGCAAAAACCTCCCTTTCACCTAGTTATGGCCACGGGCCGAGAATCACCAGTTCTGGTTCATGAACTGGCGGTTCCGCTTCCAATTTACGGGGAGCTGAAACCAAGCCATTAAGTGGCGGTTTCAGTTTCGATTTTGAACCAGCGTTTTCGGGCTGATTCCAGCTCAAAATCGAAAATGGAACCTTCGATTTCGATTACGATTTTTTAATTTAAAAATTAAATTGTAATGAATTTGTAATAAAAACTTAATCAAATTATGAAATAAAAGAAAATAATAAATTATGAAATAATAAATTATCAAATACAAATTGTAATCAAATGAATTTTTTTTAATCCCCATTTTTCACGGTTTGGGACCGGCCCGAAATCGGAAGTTCCGAGCTTAGTTCAAAGTTTGAAGAAATAGGAATTGGGCCCTTATACCATGGGTTGGTTTTGATTTGGAACCGTGGGCCCGATCAATGGTCTAGTTCCAGGTCAGTTTCGAGCCCAACCAGGGTAGTGGCCATGACTACTTTCACCCGAACTCGTAGGGTTTCCTCCATTATCTTAAAGTCGCCTTTGAAGCCATACCTGAGGAAAAGAGAGAAACCTTTCTCTGTCCCCCTCCCTCCCTTTCTCTATTTCCCTTTTCCCTCTTTTGAAGCTTTCCTTTTGGGTGTGTTAATATATTTTTGCCCCTGATCTTGTGTAAGGACCTAGGCTCACTACTCACAAGATATTGTCTGCTTTAGACACATAGTCTTCATGATTTTATTTTTCTAGGACATCCCTAGAAAAGGTCTCTTGCAAGTTAAAAGGAAGTCAAAACTTTATCAACTAGCCCAAGATTCCATCCCTAAAGGATGTGGGACGAATAGTTGCGCAAACTCTCTCAACGGGACACCCCCCGCCTGACGTCACATACTCTCCTCCTTAGCAGCACAGCATCCCCGTTGTGCATTGCCTATACTAACGAGCGCCCACTGCGATCCACACATGCTGTTGGGAGTTGATTTTGATACTAAACTTTAATGACTTGGGTCCACTATTCTTAAGATATTGTCCACATTAGCTACACAGTTCTTGTAATTTTTTTTCCATGACACCCCCCCAAAAAAGGCCCCTTGCAAGTTAAATGAAAGTCAAAGTCTTATCAACTAGCCTAAAACTCCCTCCCTCCCTTCATAGGCGATGTGGGATGAAAAATTGTGCACATCCTCTCGACGGGACATCCCTGTGGGATGTCACATACTCTCCCCCTTAGCGGCACAGCGTCCTCACCGTGCACCGTGTACACCAGCAAGCGTCCATTGTAGTCCACATATGCTATTGGGAGTGGGCTCTAATACCAAGCTATAAAGACCTGGGCCCACTACCCGTAAGATAAAATAAAGGATGTGATCATATTAGCACTAATGCATTGAATCCCATCAAAACTTTCACAGTTAAGTGTGCTTGGACGACAGTAGTACTAGGATGAGTGACCTCCTAGGAAGTCCTCGTATTCCATCCCTAATTTTATCTTGTGAGTAGTGGGCTCAAGACCTTATAGTTTGGTATCAGAGCTAACTCCCGATAGTATGTGTAGACCATAATGGGCACTTACTGGTGTACTTGGTGCACAGCAGGAACATTGTGCCGCTGAGGGGGAGAGTATGTGACATCTTGCGAGAGTGTCCCGTTGAGGGGGAGAGTATGTGACATCTCGTGAGAGTGTCTCGTTGAGGGGTGTGTGCAACTTTTCGTTCCACATTACTTAGAGAGGGAGTTTTAAGTGAGTTGATAAGGCTTGGACTTCCTTTTAACTTGCAATAGGTCTTTTCTAGGGATATCCTAGAAAAATAAAATCGTGAAAACTATGTGTCCAAAGCGGACAATATCTTGCGAGTAGTGGGCTCAGATCCTTACATCTTGGGTAAATATGGAGATCAGTTCGACCATCCGTCTAGTTAACAGCCATCGAGGAGAATGTCCGTAACGTAGCTTCACAATCTCTCCGAGATTATGCTGCTTTCCTCTTCTGATTTAGATTTTGATCAAGATTTGATGATTTTACTCTCCCAAACTAGATCTAGATATAGATCTAGGAGTTCCCTACAGGTATTTGATTTGTGATGTTTGTGTCTTTGCACAATGATGGTGATGAGGATGTTGAGACTAAACAAGCATTACAAATGGAGTGTGAGATCTCGAAGCGTGCTTATTACTGAATCGGTAATCAATTGACAAAGTTTTATGGTGGTAGATTTGTTCTTGAGTGATGAGATTGTGTTTCTAGTTGCAGACGGTGTTTTGTTATTCGCTTTCTGGATTTTGCTTTACTCTGCAGTTATTTGAGATTTGCTTTACTTGGAAGATATAACTCTTGAGTATTATTTTGATATATAAATGACAACTTTCTTTTGACCAAAAAAATAAATAAATAAAGTGCCCCATACTGCAAAAGATCAAATTAACAGTTTTGTCAATGAAGAACTAGAGGAAAAATTAGCAAGCATAGACATTGGCTTGTGTGAAGGAGTATACACCCTTTAAGTGACCAAAATGCCTTTATTCTCTACATAGAAAAGTCTAGAGAAAATTATATTAGTGATGAAAAACTCGATGTTTCATGTTAGCAATATTAACTTATCTACTTGATTCTGCACATCTGTCAGGATTATGCATATATCTCTAGTGCATAATAAGAAAAAGCAAAAAGGGAAACTAGAAGTGGCGCTCAACACCAAAAGCTCTCCGAAAGAGACTTTGCTCATTATGTTACAGATGCACCAATATCCATACTGCACATAAAACGAATTTCCAAATTAAGAGGCTACCCTTAAAAGATCAAAATAGCACCGTTCTCAATGTAGAAATCAAAGGGAAAATTAGTGGGCACAGGCATTAGCATGTGTGAAGGAAGTATGTGTAAAGCCAACTATTTAATTCCATAGTCTTTAAGTGTTGGGAAAATATTGTGTAGAATTGGAACAATGGAATTAGATTTTGTGGCGTATAACACTCTCTTTAAGGACTTTACCCAAAAAAAAAAACACTCTCTTTAAGGAATTATTTGCCCCATAACATTACTAATGGTCATATGCAAAAATCTTTTACGATATGACAAAGTCTCAAAATGAGAATATCATATAGTAGTTATGGTATTTATTAAAGAACACTTTAGAGAAAAAATAAAAAAAAACAATGGGAGTATATCTTTTAAAGAAACAAAAATGGAAGTTGTTTTGTTGAAAATAACGAACATAACATAGTATATATATTAGCAAAAAGAATGCAACTCTTTAGTCCAAAAAACTATAATAGTTGGACATAAACCTTCAAGTCCAAAATGGTTAACTCGGACACACCTCTCAGTGTCTGAAATCGGTTAATGCCGACACACCTTTCATGTTTGATCAATTGTAGATTCCGACACACCTCTTCGGAGGTTGTAAGAGCCCCCAATAATCATTAGACATAATTAAATGATTAAAAATTTGAAATTAAATTTAATAACTGCAATTGTTAAGTGAACAGTTGCACTATTTTGTTAGGCCTCGATAGTGCACTTTATATTTTCAAAAAATAAAAAAATATAATAAAATGATTGTTGATTAATGTCAATTATTATTGGTGACCACACAAGCGTGTTAAGTGCGCCTAATTATTCGCGCACTAGTAAGTTGGTACTTGCCCAATTTTCCATTTAGCCTTTTAACTAATAAAGTATCTTATATTCTCCCACCTTTCTTCTGTGGTACAAGAAAAAGACACGTTTGTCAAACTTTCAACATTAAGTCACTGAAATACCTTTATTAGAATTTTGTTAATGATGGAAAATACGATATTTCTAAAATGTTACCTTAACAAATCCTTACTTTCAAGTACACGCTCCTACATAAAATTCGTGAGGTTATTATTCTTCTCCTATAAAACGTATCCATCCTCAATTGGACACGCAAGGAGTGTGTAGGAAGTAACTAGCCACGACAGAAGGAGAAGTTTTAATTGCAATGAAGTGGGTTCCTTTCAATAGAGAATCTCCTGTGAAGAGACCTCAATTTATGACTAAGTTTTAATCCAACTCTTCGATCAACCATCGTCAAAGACTGCTCAACCGATCAAGCCTAGCCTCAACCCGAGCGAGTCTGCTCTTTGGTCAACAAGACCAACGCTAAGTGAAGAGCATGACTTTATTGATAAGTTGCATGCCTTTCAACGTAAAGAGTGTTTGAGAATATGTATCGAATTTGAGCTCGTAAAGAAAATTGGCTTCAAGTAGATTTTTAAGTTTGAGTTAGTTTTCTTGTTTGAGCGATTTCCTACTTTGACTAAGTTTCCTTAAATGAGTTTGCATTTCGAATACAAATGTTATACATTTAATAGATGGAATTCTACCCGGTTTTTATATATTAGAGCAAACAAGAGAAGTATCGTGGCTTTCCTTCTATGAGTTTTTAGAGTGAGTTTTCTATGAGCTAACATTTGTAGTTCACTGTGGGTGTCATTTGGGATTGGGAAACACTTGATCTATTATAAACTATGTGTTCCCTAGATTCATAACCGATTTCTTGGTGGCTGGCTCTTCCTAAGGAGTAGTACGACGCCAAACTGAACCACATAATTTTATAATGTTCGTATGTTCATTGTTAATTTCTTCAATAATTTCCTTATTTGAGATTGAGTGCAGGAGGCGGATCCTAACTCAACCCCCGAAGCAAACAAGGCATCTAAAGCACTTCCAGCACCATTGAAAGAATCCAAGAAATGTAACTTCTTTCGTTTTGTTGTGTGATACCGACTCACCTGTTGTTTAATACTATTGCTCATCCTTGCAGATGGTAAAAGAAAAAGGACAGCATCACCGAAATTTCCTGTCTAGAAAAACTAGCCCAAAATTAATCAAAATGGGAATCAAGCATTTGCATATCCGTGCCTATCCCTTCAAAAGCCTCAGCCAAGAGTTCACTTCTTGACTTGCCGCTCCGATTATTGAAGAAATCTCGATCTAGCAAGAGTAAGTCATTGTACTTTCTTTCGTAGTTACATTTGTAACTGTTGGGTTATCATATCTGACTTTAGCTTTTGAATTCCAGGTTCTAAGAAGATACTTGCCCCTTCTCTATCTCTTTCGGTTTCTTCGATCCTAATCTCGAGTCGTGCTGTAGAAGTGGAAGCTTCTCCTCTTCTCGAAGCAATTTTTATCGCACTACTGATTACTTCTCAGGATTTGTCTACTCTCCAAGAAGCTGATTCTATAGATCCAATTGGTATGTGCATCTCCCATTTTACTTTTCTTAACATCTCTTGATTAAAGATTAATCAATTCACTTACCCACTGTTGAACTTTTTCGATTTTAACTGATCCCTCAAATCCAATCATGGAAAAAGAAACTTCAACAGCAGAAACCTCTCCTTCTCTTCTTCAAATTGAAGCCAATCCAGATAGGCTTGCTAAGGGCCTGTTTAGTAACGTCTGTATTCCTCTGTTTCTGTTACTGGGAACAAAAAAAAAGATTAGAAGTATGTTTGGTAATACAAATAATTCTGATTCTGCTCTCGAGAACACTTTTGGACCAAAAATCAGAAAAAAAAATTGTTTCTCAAAAAAAGAACATTTTTTTAGGATCATTTTTCAATAATAAACTTTTCAGCCTCTTCCCACAATACTTATTTAGGATTACTTTTTTAATCAAAAATAAAAAATTTTATGTAGTTCTTTACCAAATTTTTTTTTATGTAGTTACTAAACACATTCCGATTCTCTAAAAGAACAGAACAAAAAAAGTGATTTTAATCAAAATTGCTTTTTTGGAACAGAAATGTTACCAAACGGGCTCTAAGTAAATCCAATTCTTCTGACAAAAAAAAAAGAAAAAAGAAAGTAAATCGAATTCGTGAGCATGAGATGAGGTCATTCGAGCAAAATTACCGTTCTTCTAAGCTCCGTGGTCGGGCTAGAGTCGAACCTATAAATCAAGGATGGTGATTAAACCTTCTGTTCTCAATTTTTATTTTTTACCAAATAAAAATGCCCTATGCATGGGGCATTCAACTGCTACTCTCGGATCATTTTTTTTTTCTAGGGAGACATGGGGGCACTTGAATATTCCAGTGTCTAGTCACATTAATTTACCAATGGATTTTGTAGAGTAAAACAGGAAAACCTTGTGCTCATTTTCAAGCTCTCTCTCGTCTATCTGCCTTTCCGGAAGACGATCGAACTTATTTCCGAATGGCGGCGTAGGAGAGGATCATCAGCAAATACGAAATCCCCAGATCCAACGGAAGTCAACCCCCCACCAACACTAACGATATCAAGAATGCTCGTCACGTCTATGGTTGAGTTCGATGTTGGCCGGCGATTCCGGCACCCTAAGACCTCCGTAGTCGTATTCTAACAACAAAATAGCCATGAGATCGTGCTTGCATACCTGATTTCGCATCCATTGTCGAGCGGCTCGGAAAACCAACGGCAGGAGCTCGGAACCTTTGGCAAGACGGGCTCGGAACTTCCCCTTTATGCCCTCGGAGTCGTCTGGCGTCGATGGAACAACCTCAATCTCGTCGATCTCTCTCACGCATGCCTTATGGAGGAGAGGAGGAGAAGAATGGCATGGGGTGAGGGTTAAAGGGGGTCCTTGCCTTTTATTAACTTTCAGCTGGGCCCTTCCATCACGGGCCAGGCCGGAATTCGGCCCACACTAGCCAGGCCCATATATGGCCCATTAAGAATCCTTAAATCCTACTTTATTAAATCAATACCGTATACAGTAAATTAATACAGCATATGATCAATTACAATTACAATTAAGGCGAGCCCACATACGGAAAACTCTAACATTCGAGCCTACGAAGAGGAATCGTAACCCAATTTTGATCTAGATAGACCGATGAGTATCCCTGTACTGTTACAGAAGCAAATGCGCTATAAACTGTTTAGCTGAAGTTTTGAGTTACATGAACCAGAAAGAGTAAAGAATACATTTTTTTTTTTTTGCATCTGACAAAAGGAAAACCAAAAAACTGTAGAGGATGATGATTTGCTTAATTACAGAAAAAAATGAATAAAAAAATTGGATCCTCCACGGTGAGTTTCCTTTTGGGATGTTCTCTCTCTGCAATCCGCTTTTGTAAGTCCATGAAAGTGGATCCCTTGTGGGCGAATTGTTTGGAAATGCCGTGTTGCAATTACGTTAGAGCAAGAGTTGAAATTGAGAAGTTCAACAAGAAGAACAACTTTAGGTTGTGGAACATTAAGATGCGTGCCTTGTTAACAATTTAAGACTTGATGAAGGCTTTATCTTGACAAAAATAAATTGCCAGAAACGACGCAAGAGGCTAATAAGGAAGAATTCTGATGCATAAGGAGAAAATTACAATCCTGTCGAATTTTGTCAAATGAGGTGTTGATTGAAATTGCCAAATATAAGGATGCGTACTGTTACGGGCAAAACTCGAGTCACTTTATTTAATGATATAATCGCTTATACACCCTTAAAAAGGACGGTTCAATTTCGAGTTTTGAAGGTGTAACCATTAGAGTCCATTTAGGTGAGTATAATAACCACTTCAAGATAGACTTAAAGAACGTTAATGAGGCATTGCCGAATGAGAAACAAGGCATATATGTCGTTGGCGTCTCAATTGAATTCTTTTGAGCACTTTACTCATTCAGCAATATAGAGGTGCACTTCGATTGCCTTCGAAGAGGAAAAATCTATATTGCTTTCCACGGGGGCAGCAAAAGAAGTTACAAGAAGATAACTTAGTGCAGAATAAGGCCCGAGTTGGTAATTCGAGGTTGAAACGAACACAAAGGGTTTGGAGGTAGCAAATAGGAAGAAGAGCCGCTCTAAATCGGGGTCTAATGTTCGAATCATTGATGTTCATTGTTATGAGATAGGGAAATATTGGTAGTTTGTTTATAAAACAAACGAAGAGGTGTCGTCTCTCACATTGGTGGTTACTTTTTAATAGTTATTTTAGAGGGGTACAACTTTGAAAGGTCGTATCCGTAAAAATATGAAAAGTTGTGTTCTTCTCGGAATCACGCGTCTGTTCACTTTTTTTTTATATTCGTTTCTTTTCAATATTTACATCTTCTTCCCTTTCTCGTTTCTTTTTGAACGAGAAATACAACCATTGTTTTTCGGTCCTTTCCCTTGAGAGATCTAAAAAAAATATTAGAATTATTTTCTACTATCCTCACCAAAACTTTGTTATATCCCGAAGGATATTTGTCGGAAACCATTGCAACGCCGTGGGCCAAATAAATCTTTAAATGGAGTGTTATCATACCTTAAAGTCTGATTTTGCTATTCATCCCCGATCATGCTTTTTCAACAATTTTAAGGAATTATTTGGCAACAATGGAGTTAGAGAGATGCAGACAAGCTGAGTGCAATCTACAAGGACGGCGTCGAAGAGAGGACGCAACAAATGCAACAATGGCTGCTCGGACATTCGCGAAGAGCGCTTGTTCTGGCGGAGATGTTCTCGGAATAAAATGCAACATTGCGGACGAGAATTTGCCATCCAAATTTGGAATATACGCTCAGGCCATGCCTTCTGACATAGCTGCATCGAGGAACTTCTTCTCGAAATCCTTTTGTTGTCTATGGTGGGGCCTGCAGAACTTGATACATGGTCTCATTGAAGGGGCAATTGACTCGAGTTCCGTAGCAAAAGTGGCATCCATCAGAAGAGTCTTGGATGGGTCTCTCAATCAGCGAACTATTGATGGCGTTGAGAATGTCCTTTTCCGTTTGACTGAGCCAGTAGTTTTTCGCTCACTACAGGTATTATCAGTTTATGGATGAATTTATCGCAAAAGAAAAATAACAAAGTTTGTGGGTTCGATCAATAGGAATGATTGATCTTGTGATGCGATATACATATGGATAGAGGTTTTCCCTGTTTCTAATATCATTTGATATTGCATCCATAATTATTTTTGTTGGAGGTGAACAAACTAGACTTTGATGCTCACAACCAGAAAGAGTTTTTGGCATGTGTTGATGTCATGCCCGAACCTCCACGAGCGCGCGATTTCTGCACGATGGCGGTCAATACATGCGACATCCCAGGACTGTCGCCGACCCAGAAACCTTAATATCCAAATAATGCTAGCGGAAGCGATGCATTATCCTTGACAACAAACAAGCAAGGACTAGCGTAACCATAATACCTCATATATATATACATAATTTCAGTTCCATATTACACATGAATATCAACTTTACAAAGATTAATAACCCAAGGCGACCATATTCATCAGCAACCATCGATTCAACATCAATTGTCCTTGTCAACTGGGTACTCTGCCACATGGATATCAAATTTTGTGGTATCCCCGCCATGCTTATGTCTTAGGATTTGAAAGGTGGGGAAAATCACCGTTAGAACACATCTCAGTAAGCTCACCCCTAATCTCGCTTAGGATATTACGTACCCTTAGATCTAACTCTAATGTGGTCTCATAGATGCTCGGGTCATAGAAATAGAAATAAGGGCAAACGAGAAAAGACTTATCATCGAAATAATCAGGCACGCCAATAATTCATATCTACATAGAGATCAACAATGCAAATGCGTGCACATTCTATGCTCAAATTCCAGTCTCGGCTCTCTAGCCAACTCGACCCGTGTTAAATGCATCAGGTCCGACTAGCGTATCGTACGCATCAAGTCTGCCTTTTTTGCACCAAAATATGTATTTTAAGCCCACGATATCTCAATAATTGACCATAAATACAAATGGATAGCATTTGAACAATATTCTAGGCTTGTGAACAGTACTCAGGGTGTTGTGAAAAGTATCACAAAAAATCGCTCGTGCCCGGTTTCGCCCAAAACATTCCGAAATCTCATTTTTTGGTATTCAAACCTCATCGGACCATCATCGACACCTATGGATAGCCTAAACTTGACATGAACAGTACCAAATCGGGCGTGAATAATGCACAGAGTATGTACACAGAATCGGTTTCCACAAAAATTGTCACGCCTCGAACCCACAAGCCACACGATATCCCTGTCATATCTGTACGGTCGAATGGTCGGTAATCATGACGGCCCAAGAAACTCGTCGTAACCAAATAACGTCAGGGTTCTTGTAACAACGAAAGCAAGCTCCTCCAATGCATACACATAAAATGGGTAAAGAGAGAGACAGATCAATCAATGCACCAAACCACACTTTATATTACATGCCTTTTTATACAATTGTCAGAATGACGTCATATACACCGTTCAAAGATCTTGTCACCTCATTACAACCCATTGCTCGACCTTTAACAACAAAAGACTCTAGGTCGACAAGGTTTTCAACTTCTATAGCGAGCAAACCACACAAATTTCTACCAAGAGGCTTCTGCTTCAAACCTACTCATCATCATCCGTCCCACCATTTGGTCCAGGAAGGGCTAATCTCTGGATCAATTTCCTTCTGGGTTCTCTGCCTTACTCATATTACGTTCACTGCTAGGGACGGGGGTCTGAAAAAATAAGGGCAATCACCTATGAGAACGAATCTCAGCAAGCTAACCTTTAAATCCCTTCTCAGAACACTAAACACCCTCAGACCCAACTCCGCACCTTATCCAAGCAATCAAATCCCAGGGTTAAATTTTAAATCGTAGGGCCAAAATCAAGGGCAACGCCCAAATGAAAACTCGCCATAAATGGCCATTTATAAAAAGACAGTTTAAGTCTAATCCAAGACCATAAAACCAGAATATCACATAAAATAGTCAATCAATGGTTCGCCATAAATGGCCAATTTATAAAATAAACGAGTCCAATCTAGGACAATCAATGCAAATACATTTGCAAGCACACTCAATCTTGAGCCTTGAATTAGTAGCCAATTTGACCCGCGTCATAAAGGTGCATTAGGTCTGACCTGTGTATCGTAAGCATTAGGTTTGTGCCTCAACCTGCGTATGGGACACCTCAAGTTGGCACCTTATCGCTCCAGCTACCCCGCGTCAAACGCTTCAGGGTGCACTATGCCTCGACCTGTGTCATATAGGCACCTCAGGTCGGCACACTTATCTCTCCAATTCCCCGTGTTATATAGACATCTCAGGGCCATCCTTGACCCGTGTCATATAGGCACCTCAGATCGGCACACTTATCCCTCTAATTCCCCGTGTCATATAGGCACCTTAGGGCCATCCTCCATGGTTACGTTTTACATGCGAAATCCATTGCTTTAGCCCTTCAGGCTAATAAAAGCTTTTAAATTCATTTGGACAAAAATTATTGGCCAAGTATAATAGGCCACATTTCAAATACAAGTCCAAATATTTCAATTAGGCATACGAAACAATGCCAATTTCGATTGGGCAAAAACCTTGGCTAAGTACGTTAGGCCATAACTTAAACATATGCCCAAATATTTCAATTCACATGGCCGACACAATGGCCAAACTAATCAATCTTTTTTGACGTGCCCAATTTTATTAAAAATGTCCAATTTCTCACGTGAGACCCAAAATGAACAAATAATTAATTTTAAGTATACGTGGGTAATTCTCAAATATTATTTTGAATATGAACACGGGCCCCAAATATTTGAAATAGTAACATAAAATATTGTTCAGGCCTGATTTTGCATAAAATACTTCATAAACCCATTTTTTGGTACTCGAACCACATGGGACTCACAAAAATTGTCACTTTCAAATCAAAATAAAATTGGGCAGCACGTGAACAGTGTTCGGATGGTTTGTGAACAGTAATTTCAAAATACTATTTGGCCCATTTTTGAATAAAAGTCCCAAAAATTCATTTTTCGGTACTCAAACCTCGCGGGACCTATATCCACCACCTCAAACAGCCTCATTCAAATATGGACATCAACATTGCACCAATCCACAGAATATTCACGGCCCGACAGAATTTAATTTGCGCAAATATGCCAATTCCGACAATTTTTCCTGAACCGATTTACCCCGAATCGGACCCTAGAGCTAGTCCATGGCATGTATAATATTCTGATCAATAAATGGAGGTATAACTTACCTAAACGAAGTTGAAATCAGCTGAGGATGTTGCTGAGAAGTGGCGATGACCGGCGGCAACGACGTCGACGGCGGATTCCGGCGGGTTTAGTTTGAACCGTGGTTGTTCAAGGGCTAAAATAAGACCAAATCGAGCTGAAAAACAAGATTATGACAAATATGGGTTCTAGGGACAGCTGGGGTTGATATATATCAACGGGAACCAAAATCCAAAATCTGGAAATCAAAAATAGATTTGTCGACGGAAATATCAAAGAAGATTCGAAAGGCCAAACGACCTCGGATTGAAGTGATTCAAGTTGGAAAAAAAACCACAAGACAATGAACTACAACATACACAAAAATCGCGATGATCCAACGGTCGGATTTCATTCGGCGACCAGTTGAAGTTGACAACAAAAAATTGGGCGCGAAAGAGATCCGAATTTTAGAGAGAGAGAGAGAGAGAGAGAGAGAGAGAGAGAGAGAGTCTGCTGGAAATTATAGAGGAGAGAGAGTGGTTTAATCCATAAATATCTTAGGGATAATTATTGCGGGTGACTATTCACCGAAAGCGACCTAAAGCTGAACGAATTGACTGATTTTTGGACTATCAGTGAATTTTCGGACTGATAGAACTTGGGCATTAATAATTTCGATCAAAGATGGTCAAATTGGTCAAAAAGATGACCGATGAGACATTTCTCGAAATTCGTGAAATTTCAAGATTGAGTGGGGCTCAATCGGTGCTGATTTGGCTTAATCGCGATCGAAAAATAACTCCAGATTTCGTCGTAAAATTTTTCTAGCCTCTCTAAAATTATTCTTACCCTCATGCCATGAATTCTAGCTCAAACGAGGGGCAAGATAGAAATTTCTAATTTTGCCCATTTTCACTGGGTATTCCGAGATCCATTTGCCCATTTTTTGCCTTTCTAGGCAAGGTCCAAATTCACAACTGTGACACTCATGAGATTTAATTGTCCTATTTCGGAACTCAATTCGTGGCCCCATTCATAAGATGGCAGCCTTAAACAAATTCTCAAACTAACGGGTGGCTTTTAGGAGTCACACGTATCGACCATTTGGTTCACGTGCCTATTTTCCTAGTTAGACTTTCCCCTTTGGTTAGTCATCTCAAAGTGGCCAGCTCCAAGTGAAATTCATTTATAGCACATCCATAAAATAATCATTCTGTATTCAAATTCCGGAAAAAGGGATCGAAACTCAGGATGTCACAAAAATCGCTAAATCAGTCAATTTTTCTATACCGATCTATCTCGGATCGAACACTAGAGTCTATCTAAGAATCATCTAACATCATACTCGAGGTTTAGGGGGTCGGCTTACCTCGATGAGGTTGATTTGAAGCTAGACAGGCGATAGAACGATGAACAGCCTGGCGGTGATCAGCGGAGCACGACGAATTCCAATGGATTTAGTCCAAACCGGGGCTGATCAAGGGCTGAACGGGGTGATTTTCAAGCTAAAAATCAATATTTTCACATGAAAATGAGCTCTAGAGATCACTGGGGTTAACATATATCAATGAGGGCTATATGTCAAATTCGGGTAACATAAAACTGGTTCGTCGATTGAAACGGTGAACCAAATTTGAAAGATCAAACAACCTCGGATTGAAGTGATTCAAAGTTCTGTGAACTCATCTTGGATAAGAATACGACATATCCAAAAATCACAAAAATCAAATAGTCGAATTTCCATTGGCGGCCAGTTGAAGTTGGCGGCAAAAATCTAGAGCTGAGAGAGAGATCCGAAAATTTAGAGAGAGAGAGAGAGAGAGAGAGAGAGAGAGGAGAGAGAATATGGTTATAATTATGGAGGAGAGAGAGTGGTTTGACTAATAAATATCATAAGGATAATTGTCACCGATAACTATTTACCAAAAGCGACATAAAGTTAAACGAATGGATTGATTTTTAGACTATCAGCAAATTTTCTGATTGATAAGGGATTGGGCCTCAATAATTTCGGTCAATCTAGTCAAATTGGTCAAAAAGATGACCAACAAGACATTTCTCGAAATTCGTGAAATTTTAGGACCAGTAGGGGCTCAATTGGTGTTGATTTGGCTCAATCACGATCGGAAAATAACTCGGAATGCTATCAAACAAGTTTTCTAGCCTCGCTAAAATTACTAACACTCTCTACCATGGATTCTAGTGCAAACAAGAGGTAAGATAGCAATTTTCAATTTTTCCATTTTCTTTAGGCATTCCAATGTCAAGCTGCTAATTCACGCCTTTCGAGACGACATCCAATTTCAACCTCTATAACACTCTTGAAAGTCGATTGTCCTATTCCAAAACTCAATTCGTGGCCTCATTCATAAGAAGAAAGTTTTAAATAAATTCTCAAGCTAACATGTAACTTTTAGGAGTCACGCGTACCGACTACTTAGTTCACGTGCTTATATTCCTAGCTAGTCTTTTCCCTTTAGTTAGTCATCTCAGAGTGGCCAGTTCCAAGTAAGATTCATTTATAGCACCTCAATGAAATAATCATTATGTATTCAAATTCCAGAAAAAATGGATCCAAACTCAGGATTATCACAATTGAACCAGCATTTAGATTGATTATGTTGGAGTAGACTCTGCTGGTTACACACAATGTTCAATGAAAGGTGGGTTGGGGGCCCTACTTTAGTCGATAGACTACGTAGTAGTGTAATACCAATTACTTTATGGGGAGAGGCGTTGGTTACCGCATGCTATATTCATAATATGATACCATCCAAGAGAAATATGATTAGTCCTTATAAATTGTGAAAAGGTAGAAAATCAAACTTGTCAAAGCTTAAAGTGTGGGGTGTTTGACATACTAAAAAGTACCTGATCCTAAGAGGACAAAACTTGGTCATAGAGTTATCAAAAGTATTTTTATTGTATATGGTCAAAAGAGTAATGCTTATAAGCTTTTTGATAAAGTCCAATATTATAGTAGAATCAAGAGATGTTGAATTTGTTAGAATAAATATTGTACAAGTATTGAAATTATTGAGAATAATGTTCAACTAGGAGATATGAATAATTCAAAACTTATAGAAACACAAGGAGATTCTTATAAGAAAATAACAAATGATTTTGAAGACATGGTTGAACTTCGGAGAAGCATTAGTGCAAGAAAATCAAAGGATTTAGGTCTAGATTTTATTACTCATGTTTTCCTTGTTGAGGGAAATAGAGATAATAATGTGGTAAATAAATATCCCTTGATATTAAATCTAGAAGATGATCCTCAGAGTTATAGTGATGCTATGTCTTCTAGAGATGTTTCTTTTTGAAACAAAGCTATTAATGATGAAATGGACATGCGTCCAATAATACTAGGGTATTAGAGGATTTACCAAAATGATATGAACTTATTAGGTGCACATGGATTTTCAGGAGAAAATAAAATTCTAATTATATCATTCAAGCTTTTAAGGTTAGGGTAGTGGCCAAGAGATATAAACAAAAGGAAGGAATATATTATTTCGATACTTATGCTCTTGTAGCACGTTTAAGATATTCAAATTCTTTTTGCTCTAACATCCATTTATGATCTTTGTGTTCATCAAACAGATTCAAAACTGTTTTCTTAAATGGAGATTTAAATGAGGAAATTTACGTGCATCAACTGGAGGGCTTTGTTCTTCTTGGAAATGTCAAGAAAGTAGGCTAAAGTACACAATAAGTATCAAAATTTGTGTACAACGCTCACTTTTAAAACTTTCAAAATGATCATTTAAGTGCTAGATTTTTTGAAAAATGCTCACTTCAGTACCAACTCCAATTTGAGCTAACATGGCTTACCAAAAATCTAACGTGGCCTTTTTTTTATATTAAAATTTGGGCTAATGTGGCTTGCCGGAGTTGGCACTAAAGTGATTTTTCCCAAAAAATTTGGCAATTAAGTAATCATTTTGAAAGTTTTGGCACTAAAGTAAGTGTCATACACAAGTTTTGACACTTATAGTGTACTTAAGCTCAAGAAAATATGTAAATTAATTAAATCTCTTTATAGGCTTAAGTAAGCACTGAAGCATTGGAATGAGAAATTTGATTTAGTCATATTGTCTAGTGGTTTTACGCATAATATTACTGATAGGTGTATTTTTTTTTTCAAAACTCACTAAAGACTATGGTGTTTAGTTTCCTTATACGTTGGTGACATGCTTATTTTTGGAATGAATATGATTGGAATCATTGTGTGACGTCCCCTTATCTTAAGCTTTGATACCAAATCGGTTGGGACAACCCGTTTTAGACTAATTATTTTTTGGGGAAATTGATTAGGAATCTAAATAAAGTATCGGGATAATATTTTATTTCTACAAATCGAAGATTTTAAGTTCGAGGACTTGTTTATGTTAATTTTTAATTAACACTCTTTCGGTATCACAAATTTCGTGGCAAATGTTTTCGTTGGACAACCTAAATTGGTTTAACTCAATGTTCAAAGTGAAGATATTATTTATGGGTTTTCTTTTTTAATGAATGCAATGCATGAATGTATGAATGTGACTATGACATGAAAAATACACTAAATGACGCGACAAATTAACATATATGAACACGCAATGCAAAACACGTAAAAATGTGCAATTTTATCTTATATGCAAGATTTAACTAATCAATTAAAACATGCAAGACAATAATATAATACATGATGTAAAACGCTAGACAATACACTCTAACTATGCACGACATAAATAGCGTGGATGACATACGAACAAATATGCAATCAATTAAGCTAAACATGCAAGAACCATATAATATGCGAACATTTTATCTAACCTAGACGACATGCAATTTTAATCTAACTCAAACATGCAAGTTTAATTGATTAGCCTAAACATATAATCTACATTGACTACCCTAAGATGCACTATCATAAAACATGATTTTCTAAATGACATGGCATAATGACAAGTGAATATGACATGCGATATGTGAACATGTGACATGGCAATTTAACGTGTGCAATCATTATGCGAAAAAGAGTAATGACGTGCACATATGAGATATTCGAGAATATGCATAGCAAAAATGATATACCCGACAATATGATATGCAAAGCATAAATTGCGGCTAACCTATATGAGATGCAAAGTCATATGCTAACAAAAATGGAATGCAAATATGAATGATTTTTTTTTGAATTTTTTCAATGAATTTTCGAAAATTAAAGGTAACGATGATTGATTCAATTTTCTTGATTTTATTCCAAATAAACCCGCGAGATAAAGCTTCTAGGAAACGCTATTTTTCCAAAATCTTAATTAAATAAGTGTTCTAAGAAACCATATCTTCTGAATTTTAGGAGTTTTAAATTATAAGGAAACTAATCAAGAAGATATCAATCAAAGATTCAAAATCCTACATAAAGCAAGAAAGCAATCGAAACAAGATAGCTTCTAATCCAAGTTGGCTTCTTGAAATTAGCTAATCAAATTTGAGTAATCATAGATTGGATTGACTAATCTCCTGTATTTCATTAAACCAAAGGATCGTATCCGAATAAACACAGATAGGACTTGTCCAATTTAGGAGATATGTTGCCTTTTAGGAAAGATGCTTTCCTAAATTGGATTAGTTTTTTTTTATTTAGAAAAATTATGCCAACATAACAATCAATTCAAGCTGCGCAATAATTTTTCCAAATCTCTCGATAAAAATCAGAATTTCTATTTGCTCTTGCAAAAATCACTTTCTTACTTCAATTTTTTGACAAAATTCTGAGAGCTAATGTTCTTTGATCAAAATTCATGCTTTTAAACTTGGATAGCAAAAGCATTATCGCGACCTAAAATTCATTTTTAGGTTAATGGATTACCAGATTAATTAATTAAATTAACTAACCTAGTTCGAGCTCTCCCAAGCTCTACCAAATCGCAACTTTGATTTTTTTCCACATGATTTTAGAATTTGGAGTCGTCACTAATTATTTTTGGTAGGTTGATTAGAAACCTAAGTAACCTAGCGGGAAAACTAAATTACTCCTGCAAACCAGAGATTATGAGTTCGGGGACTTGGTTACACTAGTTAATTAAAACTAATACCCTTTCGATACCTTAATTCCATGGATATCCTATTTTGGCAACTCTCGCTTGATTTATTCCTAAGACTCTAGTAAGGTGTTCTTTTTATGTTTTCGCTTTAAAATGAAGTGCATAAATGGTATGAATGCAAATGTTGACATATGAATACGACACATAAATACGGACATACGAATATGATATACGAATACGGAGAACATGACAAACATACATGAGACATACTACATGAGATGCACATGAATGGCATTTTTTGTATTTTCAGATTTTCCATTTTTTTTGGGTTTTTTGGATTTTCTACATTTTTTTTTGTATTTTGGATGCATTATAAAAGAATGCAAAATCACCCAAAGCAAACGAAGATGTGAAGAGAGAGCAGGTAAAGTAAAACTACCCTAAGGACAGTGAAAATAAAACCCGCAACTCGTCGGGTGAATAATTACAAACCAATAAAATAAAACCCAAGACATGATCGGGAATACAACAAAAATGGACCGTATTTGGACATCGGTCAAACACCCGTCGCCAAGCCTCGTGGGTCGGGAGTACAACAAAACGGACCGGAATGAACATCGGTCATCCTCCAGTCTTCAAAGCATCGGGTCGAAAGCCAAATGAAAATAATGAACTTATCCAATCGAACATGCACAATCACCAATGAGTTAAGACAATTCAAAAACTCAAAGAAAGTTTAACAGGGCCTCCAAAGTCCATTTTGTAATTTTTTTCATTTTTTTTTATAAGTTTTCTAGAATTTTCTAAAAATAAAATGGCTAAAAATCAAGTGTCAACACTCAGGCCATGTAATTCAATTAAGCTTAGAATCTTGAATTAAACCCATTCACCACCGATCCGATATAAATATGCAATGCATGAAAAATTATTTTTTGTGAGAACTGAAGCCAATTCTCAATTTTTATATAAAAAAAACTTAAAATTTAGGTGTCAACAGCTGCCCCTCTTTGAGTGGAGGCTCGCAGAGGTTTCGCTCAAAGACAATTGAAACCTAAATTTTGGCAATGCAAATGATGAATGCTGATATTTTTGTGGGAGTTTTAATCCCATTTTCTATGCATGATATACAAGACTGAAAATAACACGTGTCAAGGTTTCCTTTCTCCACGAAATGGATTGAGGAAATCTGCACGTGGGTCGCATACAGAGATACCCGTTTTGCCAAATACCTCATAATGCTGATGATTCCCTCAAGCTCCAAGCTTCTTGTGGTTGCTAGGATCTTAAAGTACTGGGTGCCTATCTGTTACCAGAGGTTTCCCGTTGATGCGAGAAAGCGCAAAATCTGTAAGGGGATGTGTCCACCGCATTTCTTCGAGTGGGATCACATCAAGGAGATAGGTACTGCCAACCCCACAGGGCAGTGACCAAATCAACTCATATAGATGAGGTACCGCCAACCCCACAGGGCGGTGACCACATTGAAATTGTGCTGCACGAATTGCATCAGTATAAACACAGGATGTTGGAATTGTAATTTTGAGAAGAGATCCAAGAAACTTACCTGAGTTTTTCGGGTTGTTGAGAGGTAGATTTCTTTCACAATCATTAGAGCTGGTCTTTGATGATCTGAAAGGGACCGAGATCACAAGAGCTGGTCTGGATCTTCTGAACGAATGATCAAGGAGTAGACAGGCTGACTGCATACCTGCTTTTTCACTTGAAGCAAAGTTATGTGCATAAACAAAATCAATGCTAATGCGACATGTACTTCATAAAAATCACGCTTCATTGAAGAAGGTGAATGCTTGAATGATTGTATATGTCGCAATAGATTTGAGTGCTCTAACAATCATCAGAATTCGCTCTTTTGAAAGGCTCAAGTTGAAAACATACTTACCTGAGGGCTTGGAAAATTATCAGTGGGCACTTGCCAGCATGGCTTGTTCATTCAATATCCCTAGGGTGAATTTTCAAGTCCTCTTGAGGTAGCTTGAATATTAGGAAAGCATGTGCTCAAACAATGTTTAGATGTAACATGTACAGGCATGCATGCTGGAATTCATTTAGTGAATTTATGCAAAAATATTCTGTCAAGTTCCCATCACCAATTCTGTTGAAGGAGGTCATTGCATAGTGAATGCATCGAATGTACTCTAAATGGGGGATTTTAGTCTGAAAGGGTTTTCTCCTACTCTTGAGAAAAGCTGTTTCTCTTGACTTGCAGGATTCAAGAGAAATCATTCAATCTTACTATCATCGCATTCAACAAAGGTCTGAGTAATCTCGCAATTAGTATGACCAAGCCGATCTGGAGGTCTTGATTGGGACTGTAATATAGGCTAGGTTAATGGTTTACCAAATGGGACTCCTGTGGAGTCAAGGCTTTTTTTGAAAGAGATCTTCATCATCTGCTCTGGGTTTACAAGTCAAGAACCCTGCAAAATGAGAGAGAAATAATCTTGCTCGAACTTCTTCGAGCGATGCTTAAAGTCATTCAACTCTTACATTAATTCAAGTGCTATAATCGGAAGAGACTTTCAAGGGTCGTAACGTAGGTCGGGATTTGGGTCTGAGAAACGAAGGGCTCGTTTTGGCTCAGAAAAATATATGAGAAGGGCTTGGTGTTGGTGATCATTGCAGTCTTGTTACCGATCTTTGACCTTCCTGAATTTATCTTCAATGAATACTACCATTGGCTGAGGGGTGGTGGTTCTTTTACACTTTGCAAACTGACTTCTTTGGGGACCCTTTTTCGGGAATTCTCAAAATGTATGTTCGAAGTCAGAGGTTCATTACAGATATATGGATATTGGCCTTGCTTTTGATAGGCACTTTGCTCTTTCTGTCCAAGATTCTTTGGAGTAGCCTTTGCTTTTCTTACTCCTGACTCCCTTTTGTTTGGAAGCAGGCCCATTTTCTTTAGGCTACAATTGTTTTCCTTTTTCTTTTGTTTAACAATCTTGTGATTTTGAATTTTAGCAAATGATACTATACATTACATGAAAGTCTAGCATATGAAATGAGCTAATTCGAGAATTCTCTATTGGCCCAATTTCTTCAATTCTGCTCCTTGGGGGAAGGTGTCGTCGTTACCTTGAAATGAGCACCAACATGGGCTTGAGAAATGAATTTGCAGACTCAATTGGGTTATGCAAAGGATGAGTGTGTAGGATAGAGAAAATAAATGCTCTTCGTCATCCTAAAGCACTTGAATTAAAATTCGAGTATCATGCAAAGAAACACTCGAAGATTGATGTTAGTCAAAGCAAGAGAATTTTTAACAATTTATCTACTGATATTGTTGGAATTACCTCTGTTTTGCCCTAGTGTGGGGTGGTTCTTGACAGGGTTATGAAATGAAATCACCGTTCAAATGGGTTGTCAATAGTTGCCTAAAGTGTTTGGAATGGAGAATGAATGCCTCATTCACTTCGACTATCGTACCTTTTGCGAGAAAACCCATTGCCTTAGAGAATGCGGAATCTGTCTACCGCTCAACTTACTGTGGATTAAATACAGGACGTATGTGGAAATGGCTTGCCTTTCATCGTCCTGTCATGCCCCATTCTGTACATTCGATGCATCGTGTACAGTTTATACCCCCAGTCAAAATTGACAAATTGAACATGCAAAATAGTCTTGCATATATCATGGAATGAGTAAACATCATGTAAATATGGCAATACAATGTACAAGTATAGAAATTGCCCCTGGTTGTGCGAGCGGATTAAACACGTTGGGGGCCTATTCCCCGAGTCGAGGAGTAGCTTGTTTCTGGTTTTGCCACTTTTCGATTCAGGGTTCGCCATTGATTTCCCATATTTCATCAGACAAATCGCATCAGGCGATCATAACTTGGCCCCTTGGGGCTATTTTCTTTGACGTATCAGATGTTAGTTTAACATTTCCTGTAAAAAGGAATGAGACATGTTAGCTAGTATCAAAAATGATGAACTGAACACGATACTGAGTTACCCTTGAGTGCTTCGCGCAACTCCTTTACCAGTTTTACCACTCGGGATTTTCTCCGTGGGTATGTCAAGTTAGACACTTCCTGTCAAACAATGGAGGAGAAGACGTGTTAGTCAGTATTAGAAATGATGAATTGGATACGATACTGGTTTACCCTTCATCTTGAATATTTTGCGTGACCCCTTTATCAAGTTCACTGGATTGAGTTTCCCTTGGCTTTGGCTGGACACTTCAACATTAGGCTAAGCTCATGACAAAATACCGACCTTGGTATTACTCGTCGAGTATTCCCGTTTGTTTCTGCAAAAACAAATGCGCAAAAAGTTGTTTTATTTATTTACAATACTTACAACATTCCCCACCCTTAGGGATCGAACTCGGGATATTTCGAACCACTGTCATTCCCCATGCCATCAGGCCCATTGGACCGTAGGCGTCCATGGAGGCTTGTTTTTAAGAGTTAACCATTGAGATTGTGTGGTCTTGCTACGTTGCATTGGGCAATTCCAGATCACAGTTCTTTTCAAGGCAATCTACAGTCCCTGTTAAGACAGAATAAATCAATTCAAAACTCAAGATGTTTATGGGTAAATTGGAACGATACAGAATTACCCTTCTTTGAGATCGTTTGGGTCTTTCATTCACATATTCCTCGTTTGAAGCCATCTATTCTGTGGCGATGTCCATGAATTTATTTGCCCCAAGTTTTGTTTAATCGGGGAATTTCGTTTTTGGGTATGACTTGTATTTTCTGGTCAATTTACAAATTCCTGTAAACAGAAGGGATCTAATTTAGAATCGGGACAATTTGAGGGTAAATTGAAATGATACTGCTTTACCCTTCTAGTTCGCGTGACTTTTTACTCGCAATAAATTCACTACGAGTTTGGTGTGGTAGCAGACTCGAGCATTTAATAGGAAAACAGGAAATTACTACTTCTTGCTTTTGCGTTCATTCTGAACATCAATAAAAGTAGAAAACATCCAATGCAAGGAAATGAAGAGTCTGCATTCGTTCAAGATCGATTTTGCTCCCTCAGCAGGCTCTCTCATGATTAGCTGGCTTCATTCTAGACCAGGTATGCATCGGCTATGTTGAAGGGCCCGTGATCCCAGCTTTGAAATATAGACTCCCTGTGTATATTACAGTCCCAGTGCTTCATTAACATTAAACTGGTTGATTATGGCGGTGAGTTCGTCGTCAATGCCACCCACCTGGTGGTGATACATCTCCCTTTCCCCGGGAGGTATCGATGCTGATCCAGTAGCATTGGTCTTTTTGTACCCTGCTCCAACAGAACTCGATCCCGTTATAAACTGGTCTAACTCACTTCTTAAACGTGCATTTTCGATCCTCAGATCATGCATTTCATCGAGGATAAGGAGGCTATTGCAGTTGGGGCAGATGGCAGAGTCAAAAGCCTCTTTATACATCTTGTTTTCCGCTCTGAGGTTTTCATTTTCAACTCTTAGAAACTCGGCTTCGTTGTGCTCATGACGAGTCTTCATTCGGGTTCGCTTGTTTTGAAACCAGAACTTGATTTGCAAAGGTTCAAATCCTAACTCTTGACTCAGTTCCATTTTCTGTTTGCCGTCCGGCATAGGGCATGTTCTGAAGAAATCCTCAAGCCTTTGTACTTGCTCCTTAGTATGGCGACGGTAACGCTTCTTTTGACCCTTACCGTTATTGTCCTTATCTTTACTAAGATCTTGGACGTCGTCGGCGGAAGGGCCAAGCTCCATAGGCTCGATCTCAAACATGGCTTCGAACTCTTCCTCTCCCATATTCAGCAGGCAATGATAGCTCTCGGGAGTATTGAGTTGACACATCTTCGATTTGGTTGATGATTTCTCAAGGTTTGCTACTTGCTTCCGGTGTTTTTACTCTTTTTGAATTTTTCCGAGTGATTGCCTATGCCTTAAGACCTTCTTCCGAGCATGGCGTCTCTTTTAAAATTAAGCGTGGGTTTAGCAACTGTATTGCTTCTCCCGAGAGTCCGACCTTTCTCAATCCTCTTTTCTTATCGTGTCTCTCACTCGGCTCGTCTCCTTCCATCTTTTCATGATAGGGGGCCCCTATTGTTATCTCCACCATTGATTTTGCTGGCGAGTCCCTCAATAAAGACAAGCCGTCTCTTTTTTCTGCTGAAATTTCTTTGTCTACCACTCGGCTCATTTTTTTCTTTTCTCTTTTTCAATATGGTGGCGTCCCCTCAAACTTTTTTTTTGCAAAGATGTCGAATCTGCTTGGCTCGAGATTGGAGACGAGTAGCGGAGGTGATACTGACAAGGAATGGTAGACAGGAAAATCTGGCCAGTAGAGACTTCCCCCTTGTGTGTACTTCCATTGAATTTGAATTGAGGAAGTTCCTTCATTTGGACTGGATTAGATTGTATGTCCCGAGTTGCCCTTCACTTTGAGCTTGCCACATCAGTGCTTTGCTTAGTTGGGCCTTGTTTTCTTTTGGGTTGACTTGGACCATCATCATTTTCTATGCCATTGGGCCCGTGGACCGAAGGGCTCCTTTAATTTAAAGGTTACCTTCAAGGCAAATCAGTCATTTCGCATTCCATTGGGTCATTTCATTTTGCGACACTCTTGAGGCAATTTGCAATCCCCTGGGTGAGAATGGAACAAATCCAATTTAGCATTTTGCAACGATTGAGGGTAAATTGGAACGACACACAGTTACCCGTCTTCGAGCTCGCCTGGGCTTTTCACTTGAAATTTCCCTACGTGACGTCATTCAACATTTCTCATTATGGCAGTCAGCGACGTTGCCACAAATTGATCCGCCCTGAGTCTAGCATAAAAAGGGATTCACGCATTCGACGAGATAAAAAACAAATTACCCCCTTACCCCTGAATTAAATCTAGACACTTAGAAAGCTGGAAATATCATACGCAGGGGAATTAAGCATGAAATGAAAGGTGCACTTATTTAAGGTCAGTTCTGCCTCTCCTGCGGCTATTCGATAATTAGCTAGTCTCGTGTTGGTTCGGGTATGGATGACCGATGTTTGAGAGTCCCTACTCACTGGCTCCTGATTGCGGCTTTGGACGTCTGTCAACCCTAAACTGGTTGACCAGGGCAGTAAGCTCATCATCTGAGTAATCTCTTGAATCTTCTAGCAACTGATGCTCGAATTGGGCATTGTTGTTGGCAAATGCTGGCGATAGATTTCTCATTCTGTCCTCGCCATGAGTAATTTGACTTATCGAGCTGGAGCCTTCATCATTACTCGAGAAAGTGTGGGGATCACCAACTGTCATGCTGCCAAAAACTCCTTCCATTCGAGGATTAGAGAAGTGGAAGTGCTTAGGATAACTTCTTGTCTGATTCTCTGGCTGCGCAGGCGCACTGATCGTGGGATGAATTCTAGCCACAGGTTGGTGCTCAGACCAAGGAATCTGAACACACTGCCCCTGCGGTCTATACTCTTGAAAAGCATTAGGGTGATTCTGGGGGATACTTTGATTAACACCTGGGGGATTGATGGCACGGCTACTGGCTTGGTTGATGATGGGAAGTGGCTGGCCCCTTGCTAACCTGCGGAACTTATGGTGGCGAGGAGACTTGACATTCAGGCTTAGATCAGCCTCGCCTTGGTTTTCTTGATTCTGAGCTGCATTGTGTTCTCTCACCCTTTTTCTGTACTTCTGAAGATGACTCGAAACATTCCCTTCAGTAAGTCCCTCTACCTTCATAATTTCCAGTATATGTTGCGGCCGTGCCGAATCGGTTCCTAGTTGCTGAACTGCATTAACAAACATACAATGCAGCTCGGGAGACCAACTCATCTTCTTTTTCCAGTCGCTTGGAACAATATTGAAAGCTTGATAATTGTTCTCTTGGTCGTGCAATTGCTTCCTTACCACGTGCTGCCACATGTTTTGAAGCATCTGAACCCTAACTGGTTTCGTTACGACGTCTTGGGCCCCATGCAAGACAGCCTTCATTATGGCTTGCTGATCATCGCTTGCCGATATTACGACGACTGGCATGTTTAATTTAGAATTGATGACTTCCAAGAGAGTGAAAACAACCATGTCAATCCCTACCATGGCGGTGAGGATGATATCAAACTGGTCACTACTCCTCCTTAATACTTCTAAGGCCTCTGTCGCTTTTGCTTGAGCTAAAATCTTATACCGGCATTTTCTTAATAAGGTAACAAGGATTGACAGAGAGACTGGATTACCGTCAATGGCCATGACCAGTAGACCCTCAGGGTAAGGAACTTCATCAGCTTCGACCAGGGTTGAACATGCGCCCGTTTCCCTAATGCTCGACATATTTCTGGATCTAGGACTACCGACTCGAGACTGCCTCAGGATGTCTTCTTGGACTTGAGGGATCACGGGATCGTCGATGGCTTCTCGTAACAGGCTTTGAAAGCTGATGCTTTGACGGTGAAGGTTTTGAATTCCTTTCCCACGAGAACTCCTTCCTCTCTATCTTTCTCCTGCGAGTTCTTGCAAATGAACTCTTACTATCAAATGAGGACAAGTTCTCTCTCTGGCAATAGCAACGACTTCCCTCTTCATGGGCAGCACTATTAGATTTTCTGAGGGAGAAAATCTGACATTCAGCTTTTGATCAAAGGGGAAATCCTTGTTTCTCGCTCAGTTTATCTTCTTCTTTCTTTTCGTGGTAGAGGGCCCCTGTCAAGATCTCCACCGTCGATTTACTAGCGGGTCCCCCAATAAAGACGAGTCGTATCTCCTTTTCTGTCAAAAATTTCTTTGTCTCCCACTCAGCTCATTTTTTATTCTTTCTTTTTCAAAGTGGTGGCGGCCCGTCCAACTTTTCCGCAGAGATGTCAGGTTTGCTCAGCTTGAGGTTGCCGCTTGACTGGAATTTGAGCCAGCGGGAGTGTTGCCGACAGAGAATGGTAGATAGAAAAACCTGACCAATAAGGACTGCCCCTGTGAAATCAGTATTTAAATTGAAGCAGATTATCGCCTTCACATTCCGATTATCTGCCTCGCTTCTCGCCTCCTTTCTTTCGTGATCTGCTTTAAAAAATGGCCAATGCTCCTAACCATACCTTCTCCGCCGAAGTCCTGGCTGGGTGGGAGAGACTCTACAATCTTCTTGGTCGAGGTTACGCTCATATAGCCCAAAACTCTACCGTTGAGGCTGAAATCCTCGGTTTATTCAGGACCGTGGACGCTGCTTCTGTTAAGGGTACCCAACTGGGGAGGGAGTATGGGAACTTCCCGACCCTCTTCATCAATTTTATGGCCGCCTATAACCGCGCTTATGAGACAGTCCTTGTGACTGCCATCGTGAAAGCTCGTTACCAAGACCGGCACGAGCGTCTGGAAACAGTAACATTTGTGGCTGATAATTACAAGAAGGCCTTCAAGTTTGCCAACGATCAGCTTTCGTGGCTGGTTCGTGAGAGGGAAAAGTTGGTGGACCGTTTAGCCTTGGTTCGAACTTATGCCGAACAGGAGCCGGGCAATATTATGATGAGGTGCAAATGCGGTTGGCTGTAGGAGAGACTTGATGACATTACGGCAGACATTGCTTTGGAGAGGGCGGCAATTTTGGACCTGGAGTTCGCCGTCGAGCATTATGAAGCCAGTATGGCCCATGCTGAGGAGAAGTGCGATCGCCTCTTCTTTAGGCTCGCGGAGCTTGATCCTAAGAACGCTCGGTGCACCCAGAGCATTAACTGTTTGGAGAGTCAGTTGAGCTCCTTCGTAATGGTTATCAGGGCTCAGTTTGGCTTTACTTTTCCTCCCCAGTGAGCTGTTGTAATACTCTTTGATGAATGGAATGAAAGAAAAGCTTCACGTGTTTTTTGTTTAATTTTCCTGCTATCGTTTCTTCCGCATAGCATAACAGAACGATTTGAGGTACCGAAGACGTCGAGGCTTAATGTTCTTCTTGGTGTTCTTATTAATCGCTCCAGACGATGATATCGAGAACACTGATGACGGGTTCGGCGGTGGCCCCCACTATTCATCTTGAGATTACGAACAATAACGCTGTGATAACTCGATCAGTGTGCTGGTAATAACTCAGGCCACCTGTTACTTCCCCAGTTCACTCATCTCCTGCCTCTTTCGGCGTCTACTTGAATGTGTCAGCCGCTTGTAGCATCGGGAGAAATGTCTGTGGGTCATACTCAGTAATAAAATACTGGTCCTCCAAAATCCTCAACGTGTTTCGAATCCAAGGAAGTTAAAAAGGCAAGTCTTCGTTCAATTTAATCAGAAAGACATTGTATGATTGGATTTAACATATGTGTTTCATGGGTTCTGACTACACAATATATATCTTTCTCAAAAAAGTACAGGAACCCCTCAATACATCAAGAATACCCCATGTCTGAGCCGAACACATTTTTCACTGTATCAAAATACATATCCCATACATGCTGGCTAATTGACGTAATCCCATCTCTAGGAGAAGGGACCTCTTTGATTGCCCCCAAGGTTATTAGCTAAAGCATCGATAATTTCCGTCCTTTCGTATTCTTCAAGAATATTCCTGGTACGTTATCGCCGATTAGCCCAATTTTGCTCCTATCCGGGGTACCTATAATTCCCTGCAAAAGTAGAGAAAATAATAGTATGTGATAAAAAAGGGGTCGGTCCATGATACCTAGATTAGTCCAATTTTATTTTTTCAACTTTATGAGAAATTAGAGAAAAGTTTCTTACAAAAGACATGGGTGAATTTCTTCAGAAAAAATTTTCTTGCAAATTTTATAACTTAGAAAAAAATGTGACAAATTCCTTTGATATTTACCAAATTTCTCGAAAGAATTTCCTTTTTTATCATAATGAATTTTCAAGGTAAATTTGTTGAGAAAATCTCACTTCTACTTAAGCAGGAAAGATGTGACAAAAATTCTATTGGTCAATAAAACTTCCCGAATGGATTTTTTTACATTCATTTTTGAAAAATAGGGCACCAATTTAATTTTTAATTTCTTTTGAAAAATGACGATGATATTAAATTCAAAATCTAACCGACACCTAACATGGACCGACCAAAAAATAAATACAAGATGAAGTTAGAAAACCTACTTTCACCATGAAAAATACCATGTAGGTCACATAGATATGCACATGACTCGTGAGTTTAAATCTTAGCCTATCTACTCTAAGGGCTGACAAATTGAAGCGAAAGACTTACGGCAAGGCGACAATCTCGCGCACATAATCAAGATTAGTCATGATCTCACGACGTAACCAGGATTAGCCGAGCCTTCCCACTTCGGCTGTTCGAGCTAAAAATTAAAACCACTACTTTGATAATCTTACCAAGCCTGAGGTCTAACTTTTAAAACTCATTTTTGAAAAGAGGTTTAGGATTGAATCTGGGCTAACTTTTGACGTGATCTCACGCCGAACGCTAAAACCAAATCACAATACCATCCTAAAATTAGTAGCTCAGGTCTGGCCACGGGACGTGCGTGATGTAGTGCTAAAACTGTAAACACATGCACAACATTTAAAGGTAAACACCACTTCAATAATGTGCAGAATTTAAATAAATAATTCCTACACCAACCTGCAAAACAAAGGGTTAGTCAAACATTTCACCCCTTATAACTCCCATCTGCAAGACTATTTAACACCTAAAGATTAGAATTCACCCAATTCAGATGAAATGAATTTCCATGAAATTTTCTTGGCTTAAGTCCTCTAAGTTCTTAAATTTTAAAAATTAAGAACAAATCCCCAGCGGAGTCGCCAAGCTGTAGCGACCTAAAATTCATTTTTAGGTTAATGGATTACCAGATTAATTAATTAAATTAACTAACCTAGTTCGAGCTCTCTCAAGCTCTATCAAATCGCAACTTTGATTTTTTTCACATGATTTTAGAATTTGGAGTCGCCACTAATCATTTTTGGTAGGTTGATTAGAAACCTAAGTAACCTAGCGGGAGAACTAAATTACTCCTGCAAACCAGAGATTATGAGTTTGGGGACTTGGTTACACTAGTTAATTAAAACTAATGCCCTTTCGATACCTTAATTCCATGGATATCCTATTTTGGCAACTCTCGCTTGATTTATTCCTAAGACCCTGGTAAGGTGTTCTTTTTATGTTTTCGCTTTAAAATGAAATGCATAAAGGGTATGAACGCAAATGTTGACATACGAATACGACACACAAATACGGACATACGAATATGATATACGAATACGGATAACATGACAAACATACATGAGACATACTACATGAGATGCACATGAATGACATTTTTTTGTATTTTCAGATTTTCCATTTTTTGGGTTTTTTGGATTTTCTACATTTTTTTTTGTATTTTGGATGTATTATAAAAGAATAATCACCCAAAGCAAACGAAGATGTGAAGAGAGAGCAGGTAAAGTAAAAATACCCTAAGGACAGTGAAAATAAAACCCGCAACTCGTTGGGTGAATAATTATAGACCAATTAAATAAAACCCAAGACATGATCGGGAATACAACAAAAATGGACCGGAATGGACATCGGTCAAACACCCGTCGCCAAGCCTCGTGGGTCGGGAGTACAACAAAACGGACCGGAAGGGACATCGGTCATCCTCCAGTCTTCAAAGCATCGGGTCGAAAGCCAAATGAAAATAATGAACTTATCCAATCAAACATGCACAATCACCAATGAGTTAAGACAACTCAAAAACTCAAAGAAAGTTTAACACGTGCTGATTAAGCTTCATTGAGACCATTTGTTTACATTTTCCATTGCATTAACACAAAAAATACGAATTAAATCATACTGTCCATGAACATTCTTAGGAAGAAAGTAGTAACCATAAAATACGAAAGAAATAATGAAATGTATGCAAAAATTCTGAGGTTTTTTATGTGGATGGGAAAATGTGTCGTTGACAACTTTCATATTTTACATTCTTATTGAAGAGACACTCATTTTCGTGTAGAAAATGGTCTTTCATGAGAGCTCAGCAGCAAACAAACAAATTTCACAAAACAGACATACTTCAGGATTAAGCTCAAATGGACACTCAAATCTCAACATTAATGCACCAAACTTACTAGTCTACTAAACAAGACCCCAATGAACAACTTTTATTTTTTGTGAAGTTTCAAAAGAAGACTCTAAACATGAGATAACTACTAATCAATATGACCACACACAGAAAAGCACTCAGACTCAAGGACGCCAACAGAATTGCATGATTTCATTAAATGCATTACAAATACGAAACGTGCATGAATATTTTTGTATTGTTTATATGTTATGCATTAAGGTCTTATGAACAAATGTCATGAAGAGGTTTTTATGAAACGAAGTCTAGAATAACCCATGGAAAATCATTTAGCGTAAAAGGTCAGATCAGAAAAATTCCATCTCAGGTTCTGATCACCATATTTCTAGATTTCTGCTCTCAATTTCGGGACCCTTTTGACATAGCAAACGACGTCTATTTTCGCGCCATAATATATCAAATCGAAGATCTTGAAGTCATCTACGAATGTTCAGTATATTTGTTTTCGAGATTTCGTCATCTAAACACGAAAAATTAAGTTACCAGATAATTGCACATGCTGATGCGCCTAGAGCTCGTTGGAGATGAATTTGTTGCGTCGCCAAGGCTTGTTCCACGGCGGCGAATTTTTCTCTCTCAAAATTTTTTCTCTTGAAATCTCTCCAAATTTTTTTCCCCTCAAAATCTCTTCTTCTTCTCTTTTATAGACAACTCTTTCATCTCCCTTTCTTCATCTTCATCTTCCATTCTTATTTTCATCTTCCATTCTCATCCTCCATTCTATCTCCATCCTCCATTCTTTATCTTCATCTTCCATTCTCATCCTCCATTCTATCTTCATCTTCCATTCTCTATCCCCATCTTCCATTCTCTATTTTTACCATCCATTTTCTATCACCATCCTCCTTTCTCCATCTTCCTTTCTTCACCAACTCTTCTTTTAGTTATTTGCAAACTAATCCCTCAAGTTTTAAGTATTTGCATTATAGTCCTTGAGGTCTTAAGTATTTACAATTTAGTCCCCATAAAAAGTTTAATTTCATTTTGAACCAATTTAGGGACTAAATTTTTGTGCGTATTGATCCTTTTCGCAAAATTGGGTTAATCCAGAGGGCTTTTCAAGCAAAATAAAATGTCGAGGACCTGAGTTTGATGTCTTTTACTCAAAAATGTAAAAATTCAAATTTTGAACGTTAAAACATTTTTTTGAAAAAATTCGGGATTATGGTTTGCTGAGAAACACATAGTCCCGAACTTATTATTATTTTTTTATTTTTCAAGAGGCCAATATGAAAAGGGAATTAAAATAAAAATTTTGGCTATTTTTTTGTATTTTTCGGTCTCAAAAGCTATTTTTTTATGATTTTTCTTTTTATTTTCCTATTTTCGAAAAAAATATTAAAAATATGCGAAAATTTCCAAAAAACATTTTTTGTTGGAAATGGACCCCTGGGCTGGGCCAAGGCCTCCAAAGTGCATTTTGTAATTTTTAACATTTTTTTATAAGTTTTCTAGAATTTTCTAAAAATAAAATGGCTAAAAATCAAATGTCAATACTCATGCCATGTAATTCAATTAAGCTTAGAATCTTGAATTAAACCCATTCACCACCGATCCGATATAAATATGCAATGCATGAAAAATTATTTTTTGTGAGAACTAAAGCCAATTCTCAATTTTTATATAAAAAACTTAAAATTTAGGTGTCAACAAGCATGTCAATTCAAGGAGATCTACAGACATACACAAATTCCAATCAATCAACTACATGTTTGTAACCAATCAAAGCAACCAAGATTGACAATCAAAAATAGGAAACTTACCATCAATTTCCTTGGCAAGTTTGAATTGACCCGTCCGTCCCGAAGCTTGCGTCACGGGACCGACGGGGTTGGGACTCCACACAGTTGGAACTTGCAAAATCAGCAACCAAAGCGACGTTTCAAGATCGAAAAAGAGTTTCGACCAAAAAAAAAAATCGAAAAAGAGTGATTTCATCTTCAAACAAGAGCATAAGCTAGAACCGATCTACAGTAGGTTCGGGTGTTGATGTGATGGCCTAATTTTTTTTTTCGACAAATGGATGTATAAGGAAATAATAAATGCTGGACTTGGGTTTTCTCAAATTATGATTTGGAGGATTTAATTTTAGTGCTATGAAATCTACATAGAGCTTAGCAGCGTAGTTTGGATGTGGTGATTTTATTAGGACCGTTTGCGTTACACTTGATTTGAGTGTTAACGGGCAAAGTCAATCCAACATGAAATTGGTTTCACGGTTTGAGCGCAAAGCACACCCAAACCGTCTTAAGCCCGCTACCTCTCTTTGCGCCCCTCTATAAAAGACCTACTCTCTTTCTTCTAATCTCCCCCCTTCATTTTTATGAACAGCCCCCCTTAACCTCAGAGCTCTCTCTCTCTTGATTTTCCACGCACGCCCAAGCTCGTCGGTTTGAGCTCGTTTAAAAGGTGCATTGAGCTCTATTTTTTTTTCTACGCAACTGTAAGAACATGGGCAACTCATATCTAAAAGCTGATTGTCCAAGAAGTTGAGGAATGTTCGTGAGTTTGAGCTGGACCAAAGCTGAGGAGACTTGCGGATCTTCCGGCGTGGTTCTTCGTTCTTCGTCATACACATTCCTAAGGCAAGTGAATATCTAACCTTACTACTAGATTGTCCGATGATTGTTTAATTTAGCAAGTATAGTTGAGTTTGGAAATGGGTATGTTGGTGGAGTTTTCGGCTTGCATGGAAGGAAAATTGTGCGCTTGTTAAACTAGGATCTATGGTAGGCACATCAGATTTAGTCTCAGTTTGGCATGAATTTTCTTACCTAGTGCATTGTTTTCTCGGCCATGGATGTGTAGGAAGGATGCTTGAGTGCTAGTGACTTTTTATTGATCTAAGTGATGTAAGTTGAAGTTGATGTAGCCAAGTTTAGATTGAATTGATGATTGGCTCGCCTCATACGTTGTTAGCCGATAGGGAATTGTCGAAGGAAACCATTATGAGGTTCGGCTGAGAGTACAAGGAGGAGTACAATGTCTAGTGATGATTCCACAAGTTGATTCATTGGTGAAAGATGAATATGAGCTATTGAACTGATTTATGAATTGGGATTGCTGAATATGTTGTAATTAAGCTACTAAAGGAACCATATGAGTTGTGGCATGTTGCATTTGTTGGTCTGAATCGCGATTAGACAATTTAGTCGTTTGATTAGATATTTTACTTGCTGAGCTTTAGCTCGTCCCCTTGTTGTTGCCACTTTTTCAGATTGACAAGTTCATGTACCTTCCGATGAAAGCTTGCCAATGGAGACGAGGTTAACTTAGTACTCAAAGTAGAGTTTACTTTTGTATTCCTCCTAGCGTACTTGCGTTTTACTTGATTTAACAAAGAACAGACGTAACTAAACAGGTTATCTATCTACGATATAAAATCATCTCCTTTTGGTCTTGTGAGGCCTATGTGTACTATTTCTCATATGTTTTATAGGCCAGCGATCCTAACAACGCCATACCCTCTAGATGTCGTGCTTGCCCTTTTGGAGTGCACTTGTGAGGATGGCTGCCGCTTGTTTTTAGTCCGCCAAGCTTTCACATGCGCCTTATTATATAAGTAATAACAGATTAAATTATACCACAATTAACTTAGAAGGGATGGTGCCCTGGAACATTATAGCTGATTAGCGGGGAAAATCAGCACCAAATAGGAGGCACTAACGGGACTTAAATAGCGACGACAAGCGACAATCAATTCGCGGAAATAGGTGCAAAACAATTTGGTGAAAACCACAGCAACAGGCGTAAAAATTGCAGTAATACGGGTGAAACCGCAGCAACAAGTGCAAAAACCGGGAAAAACGCAGGACCACAACAAGAGATCGAAGATTGTTATTCTTCCGCTAGAGTTTTTGCCGAGAACCCCTTTCTTTCACCCCCCCCCCCCCCTCAAATCTCATGTGAATAATTTGAATTTAATGAGCAAAATTGTCCGTGCCTTAACCCTAAACTATAATGAGGTATTTATAGAGGAATTTCACTAACTTAGGGCTCAAGCTTCCTAATTCTACTTGGAATAGGTTTCCTAATTTGAAATTTTTTGAGCTTGAAAGACTTGAAAATTTTTGGCCATTAGGGAATGCTCATGGGCCAGCCGAATTTTCCCTACTTGCGGGCTAACTTGTGCAATTCTGGCTCAATTCAAGTTTTAATTGATTAATGGTTAATTAATTAAAAGCCCCACCATGCCTTAGCTGAATTTTCGTGTAAGCTCGAGTCCAATTGCTTATCAATTTAAACTCAAATCCTTGCCGCCGGTCCATTGATAATGCAATGCATGATTGACAAAAAATTAAATATGAACGATGAATTAATTATTTTTGGTATGAATTAAAATCAATCTTTGAATTTTTTTTTTATGAAAATAAATGACTGAAAAAAGTCAAAATTTAAGTGCCAATACACTTTTAAAGATTGACATCCTCGTCAATTTCGCTACTTCCCTTACTCTGTTTTGTGGTCAAATCCATTCTTGTACCTTCGTCATCCAAGAAAGTCTACTATGAGTCACCCATTGTTCAAGCCCTCTTACGCCGCTGAGATCATGCTCCATCCTCTTTGGATTGGCTGTGGCCCTAGTTTGACCTCAAATCACACATCTCGTAGATGGGAGTCTTGCTATGATTCCACCTATAATGACCCGACTTGCTCCAAGTGGGCGAAACCCCTAAAATTACTCAAAGCAACGACAAAATGTGGCTACAATTCAAGATGGGGTTTACTTAAGAATGACTTTAATAGGATCTTACCCGTCAGACATGAAATTTGGGGGGGGCCTACAAATTATTCGGCCATGAGAGAGATGGATATGTGGTCAATGGCCCCAGCCGGCTTACTTTTGTGGGCCATTTTTGTATTCAAGTTCATGTAAATTCTACCTTTGTTAATGAAAAATTATCACATGATCTCTACATAATGTAAATCAAATCCATTCGAACCGTTGATTATGTAGAACTCATATTGTCACCCACATCAATAGCTTCAAATGATATTTATCCACATGATTTTATATTAATTAATAAATTTTGTGCACCTCGACTAATCCACTTTTTCAAGCGATCTTTGAAGGCACATCCGCTCCCCTCCCAAAGAAAAAAAAAAAAGAGAAGAAAACCCGCCCCCAGCCTGCTGCTGGGTTCATCGATTTACTCTCCTAGAGTGCTTTCAATGAGATTTGAACCCAAGACAACATACAGAGAAATGTATTCGCTTTGTCATCTAAGTAATCCTTGGCCTTTTTCTTTTTAGTGTCAAGAAAACTATTTACTCAAGTTTATTTTACATGAATTAAAAGAGAATAGTCAGCCCATATGTAATATAAAGGTTGATAATTCATATCCCAAAAAATAAAAATAAAAATCGAATTATCAAACTAAGTCCAACAATTTGTTATCTCATGTACGATGATGGGTCCGCCGAGTCTAAAAGGTCGGTGGGCTGTGTCCAAGAGATGGGTCAGCCAACGAGTGGCTAGGAATTACTACTTGGCTTCCTTCTTTGTTAAGCTATGGACTAGCCTCCCTTAAGGTCAATTTTCCTTCATCATATGTTCTGGGTTTTCTTTCTAGTGTATTTTGCTAAGGAAATCATCTGGAAATACTTACCAAGGAACTAACTATTTTTTTATTTTTATTTTTTTGCAATTTCCAACTCAATTACTATTGTATTATGCGAAATCAATGGCTTTAAAGTTGAATTGCCCTTCGACCAAAAAAAAATTGAATTACCCTAAATCAACGGTTTTTTTTTAACCAAGGATTCTAGATATCTCACTAATCAAATGTAACTCCAACAATTTCTGTTGTTGAATGAGAATTTTTGATGATATGCCGTGTTTGTGCCTCGTTATTCTTGAGTTCTTTAGAGATTCGGTGATGATTTTCCTAGAAACAGGCCCGCACCACGCTCATATAGGTCATTCCATCGCGTGGACAATACAAGTAACTACAACACCCATGGATTATTGACAAATTAACTCATCCTTATTAATATGTAGTACTAGCACCTATCACATACACCGTAGGAGAGATTGTAGATGTCCCTCTTGCCAGCGTAGTTTGCGTGCCCACGGGCCCCTTGGATGAAGTACGTAAGTTCCTAGGTTCTTCCCAAATCCTAGGTCCGGGATTTTACGTGGATCATTTATTATTCACTCTCTAATTATATCTGAAGTCGTCACCGATCCATTTGAACAAATCCTAAACCAATTAGGAACCTATAGCCTAAGCAGCACAAGGAGTTTAACACCTAGGCTAAGGATAAATAAAATGTCCTTTCAGTACGACAACCCTACCGACTAAACCTTGACTTTTGCTATTTCATTGGGTTTTTGAGATGCACAATTTTTTTTTTATTTCAAACAAAATCTGGCCAAACTAGAAAAATTGTCCAGAAAGTCACAAAAACTTTCAGTTCTAAACCTTTTTTAATTTTGTCAATTTAGCCTTAACTCTTTTTTCGTCTCGGTAATTGAGTTGATCTGATTAATTTTGATCGGAAACCACTAACGCGGGCCTCGACAGTCTTACGTGGATTCCGACCCTCCTAGGATTGGTAATGAGTTACACTATTCGTCTACGAGATTTAAGATAAACAATATGAAGAAAAAATAAAGATTAGAATATGACGTGACATGATATGATCGCTGTATCAAAATAAAATAGCACAATTTTTTTTTTGTTATCACACAATTGCTTAGCTATCTAATAGAATCTTCTTGTTTCATCATTGACAAGAATCCAAAGGAAACACAAGCACAGTCATAATTTCATAACGTGATCAGTCAACCGTAAACATGACAAGGGCCCTTTGGTTTGGGTCGGGCCAAATTTCTAGCATTTTTTTTTAAATTACTCAATCAAACTCTTCGTGACTATAAAAAAAAAAAGATTAATCTTTCCACTCAATTCGAGTTTGGTCAATTCGTGCCTTCTATCTCTTAACATACTGTTGCAAAGCATGTCCAAAATCCATTCTCACAAAATTGGCAAGTCTAACTTGGTTCTTTCGAGGCTTATTATCTTTAAAGCAACATTATTTAATACCCTTTTATCTCTTTAACAGGACAGCCGTTAAAAATTCGGCACGACAGCTTCACGTTAGATCCGGTTGTCCCGTGGTGATCACAAACGCCTTGGATTTTTTTACCAGCCTTATGGACACAAGTCTAACAAAGACATGTCTAGGTCATTAGTACAAAATTTAGGGTATTTATGGGACAAAATAATAATTAGGTTTCATGAGAAAAAAAAAAAGAATTAGGATTTTTTGGTAGGATATTATCCCATCTCAAACCTATACCTATCTTGCTTTCCCCACAAGCTTGCCGCATTATTTCATGCCAATCATCGCTGTTTTGGAAAATTACAGTAGCAGCCCCATCAAAAGGAAGAAAACAGCACATTCCCATTCACGGACCAAAGCTCCAACCCGCCACCACCCCACTGACGAGAAAATCTCCCCCACCACCACCACCGCCACCGCCACCACCACCACACACTCCTTTTCTTTTTCTTTTTATCTTCATTTAATTTTTGCTTATACTTAACTATCATTATCGTTCTCAATGGCCAGCGCACCAACCTTTCTCTTCATCCCTCCGCCGCTCCCTCCCCTCCCCCCGGACTCTTCCTCCGACGATCTCTCTCCTCTCGGGCTTGTCCTCGGATTCATTGCCATCATCGCCATCATCGTCCTCATCTATACCATCGTATTCGGGGTCATATGCCCCTCCCGGCCTCCCCGCCGCAGCGGCCGGAGCTCCGGCAGTGACTCCGTCGAAATCTCCTCAGTTGATGGCCCCAGCGGCGGCGTCGTGGCTCCTCCAGAAGTCAACCGCGAGAAGGAGAGCGGCCGCCCGGCAGAAGATGTTGGCGACAACTGCCCTGTGTGCCTTTCAGCGTTGTCCGGAGGAAAGGAGATCAAGCGGCTGAGGGTGTGCACGCACGCGTTCCACAAAGCGTGCATCAACCCGTGGCTGAGGTCTAAATCTAACTGCCCGGTTTGCCGTGCGCCGATCCCAGTGAAGAGACCAAACAATCCAGCACAGGCGCCGCCGCCGCCACCAACAGCTGATTTGGTCTGAGCCCATCCCTCAGCTGAGGTAAATTTTCCAGATTATAAGTTCGAGGTTGCTTTTACCTTTTTATTATTATCTGTACTACTGTGCAAGAAAACTACAAGCAAGAAAATGCAGATGAAATCGTTCAATTTAAAGCTCTGTTTATTACGTGAAATTATATTTTTAGAAGACGATTGGTTATACTTGAAAAGCATTTCTCTAGTTATTTATCCTATTACATTTGGTTTGAGAGGACAAATCTCCTGGACAGCGTATCTCATCTTTTTGATAATTTTTTTTTTATGGAGAATTTGTTTTGATTATGCGGACCTTTTTTAGAGGTATGTCATGAAAAATACGTACTTTCTTGAAAATTGGAGGAACCACGCTATTACCGAAAACACGCTCCTATAGTATAGCTCCTCCTACATTCCAGAAGTTTTGTGTTTCCCATCTATTCCTCTTGAAAAATCACGTAGAATCAAGTCAAATATCAGCTCAAAAAGTTTTTGGAGCGATGAGATAGGCACTTCGGATGTTTTATCTTTTCAAACTCATTGTTACCGGGCGAATTAACATCAACTCGCTCCAATAACATAGTAAAAAGGAGGCTAAAGTCATGTGACTGAGATGAATATGCTTCCTTATCCACCCTTTTTCTTAAAAGGAGAAGTGCTTTAGCGGCCTTTGAGGGACAAGTTGGATCCTATTGCTTTAATGTACTTGTAAAGGGAATGTGGAAAATGATGATCCGATGATGCATCTCTTACCATGTTAGATGTTCTCTCTCTTCAAATTCACGGGTACTACAGTATGTACTCAGGTACCTCCGACCTAAAAAAAGCTCAGGCATCAACCATCACTATGTCAAGCAAATGCAGGTCTCATTCAAATGATCATTATTGGTTCATTAGTGGCCAAAATGCATTGATGCCTCGCAACTGCAATCATTTGTTTTTTTCTGGGCAAAATCGTGGAAGGGTTGCTCTAGCTTCCAACTGGAGGATGGATTCCAAAGAAGAGGCAAAAACTAAATAAAGTGAAAGGGGCACCCAAAAAAAAAAAAAGGATGCACCCAGCTGGTGAGAAAAGGAAAGTGAAGCAACGAAATGATCGTGAACATTATTGGCACATTTTTGCCCAAGTTCATTCTTTGAACGACATGCCTCTAATGGGCCCCACATTTCATATTTTATAGAAATCTCTCCCTCACTCACTCACTTTTTGCATTTTCCGTAAACACCCCCTCCCTCTTTCTTCTTCCTTCCTCTGTCTTCCTAACCCGCGACAATCCCCACGAGCTGGCCCTCATGGATGCCAAGCCAGACAAGCTCCGCGACGAGATGCTCAATCTCCAGCAAGCACGCCGCCTTCTTCCTCCGCACCAAGATCTCGGCCTCCTGTCCTGAGGTCGAGATCTTGGTGAAGGAAAGACCGACTTCCACAATCAAACTCGAATCGAATCGCAAGGGAAATATGAACACATTCATATAGACATGGCCACGGTTCTAAACCGGAATCGGAACCACGGCCACCGGTTCCGGTTCCGGTTCGGAACCGGCCGGGTTTTTTTTTTTTGGTTTTGTAAACTTTGGGAATTTTGATTTTCAAAATCAAATCAAATTTTTAAGTAATAAAAATTCAAGTAAAATTTTACAAAATTGTAATCAAACTTAGAGGAAAAAAAAAAGGGAGAGAGAAAGGGCTTGACTTAATGAATTATCATTAAGTGCCTACATATCTTCTTGGGGATAGAAGAATCAAAGCCCATGTAGTTCTTTTACCTTTGATAACCCTATACTTACCTCATCGTCAATCGTCACTTCCGGCGGTAGTTCCCGTCACGGTGCTCGCTCCATCATCGAAAAATTGGACTTCTACGTTGCGATCCATCTCTTGTTGTCGATATTGAGCCTTCGTCCAATCATCGACACAAGCTTGAGCCTCCACAGACTACGGAGATAATATTGAACAGTGATCGTCCAAAATGTTGCCTCCAGCGCTAAAAGCTTGTTCAACCGCAACTGTTGAACAAAGAGTTACTAAAACCTGTCTAGCAATGATAGAGAGAATTCGATATTGACTCGAATGCTCCTTCCACCACTCTAAAATTTGAAAATCTGTGCCACTTGCAAATGAGTTAGTCTCAAAGTTAGTGCTTAAATAGTGATCAAATTCGGAAATATCCGTGTGCCCCCTTTGTCTTTTTTGCCTACTCATTAGCATTTTATACCCTCTACTCATTTTACCTCCGCTCTCATTTTCTACGCGACTAAATTGAGAAGAAGATCCAATATCAGTGGCGTTATATCTATTATAATAATCATTATATAATGCTACTATTGAGTTGCTAACCATCCCTTTTAATAAATTAATATCTATTTCTATTTCTATACGAAGACATCCATAATACATAGTCAAAAAATCTTTTACGCTTTCTAATTTCGTACGTGGATCGAAAACAGAAGCAATCAAATAAATAAAAGGAATATGTTTATAATAAGTTAGCCATTTTGATTTCATTGCCTTAATAATTGCACCTAATTGTTCATCGTCTTCATATTCTTCAAAAACACCAGCAATATTAACACACTCTATTATAAATAAATGACTCGTAGGATAATAAACACCGGATAAAGTATAAGTTGCATCATTGAAAACCTTTAAACAATCTAAAATCTTTTGGCAAATATTCCAATGTTGTGGTAATAGCTCAAGTTGAGGAACATTGGTCGAAATAAATGCACATAATAAAACTTTATATTCAAAAGATTAATTAAGCAATTCGTACGCAGAATTCCAACGAGTTGGAACATCTCTTGAAAATCTTCTTGGCCTTTTTCCATTTTGTTTACAAAATCTACACCAATCTTTCATAATTTGGGGATGTCTCCATAAATATTGGATTGCGATTTTTATTGGGTCGAGAAAAACGTTAAGAGTTTGTAAACCTTCTTGTACACTTAAGTTTAAAACATGGCAAGCACATCTAACATGAAAAAATTCTCCACAAAAAGTGGGTTTACAAAGTTTTTTCAAGTCTTCAATAGAAGCGGTATTTGCCGCGGCATTATTAAAACCAATAAAAAAAAACATTTTCAACCAAACAATATTCTTCTAAAACTTGTCTAATTAATCTATAAATATTAATTGCCGTATGTCTATCCTCAAAAACTCGAAATGCAATAATTCTTTTTTGAATATTCCAATCGTCATCTATCCAATGACACGTAATACCCATATAAGAATGAATTTGCCAAGGATCGGTCCAAACATCGCTACCTATATGCACATGTCCATTATAATTCATAAAAAATATTTTTAATTCTTCTTTTCCTTTTGTATACAAATTAAAAATTTGGCGTTTAAGGGTATTTCTAGAAACGGGTTTTGCTTGTGGAGTGCATGCATTTTGTATAAAATTATTAAAACCAAATTTCTCACCAAAATTAAATGATAAATGTTCTACGGCCGTAAATCTAGCTAATTCTTCTTTATAAACATTTTCGCTATAACGAAATAAAAGATGAGCGTTAGTTTTGGCGTACCCGGAAATTTGTTGTTGACGAGTGTCGATCCCAGCTAGCGTTGGATGTTTTGACCTCAAATGCCGTTGAAATGTTCCATAACCTTGACCACTTACGAATTTGTAATTTTTTCCACAATGTTTGCAAGTAAGTTGATATTTGTTTTCTTCAACGTGCGTCTTCGTGAAGTGCTCCATATCGAAGAAACGGATGACCCCTCTCGTTCCATCATTATTGACGCTTCTTTGGTGGGAGGATTCATGCTACCTTGTGTTGGAATAGGCTCCTCGACATTTGGAATATTGTCGATTTCAATTTCATCGTCGTCGAAGCTATAATATGCATAATCTTGAGGATTATGAGATTGAGGATAATTGGACGATCCCATCGGCGCCATCGGGCTCTTACCCCTCCCGCCACGGCTTCCACTTGCCATTTTTCGAGAATTTCCAACAAAAAAGAAATGAAGAATTTCGAGAGAAATGAAAGTGGATCGAGTATCGCGACTTGAGAGAATTTGAGATTGAGAATTTGAGAGAATTTGAGAAATTGAGAGAAGAAAAATGAGAGAAGTTGTGAATAAAATGAAGGGGGGAGGGGGGTATTTATAAGAAAATTTTTGATATTAAATTTAGTTTTTTTTTAAAAAATAAAATAAAAGAGGGCAACGGCTAAATAGCCGTTGGGCCAGCGGTTCGGAATCGCCGGTCCCGACCCGGTTCGGAACCACCGGAATCGGCCCGTGGCCATGTCTACATTCATACATGGCAACAAAAGTCAAAGAAAAGATCTCTAAATTATTACATTTCTTTCGCGAACGATTTAGAAAAAAAAAAGAAAAAGAAAAAATCGCACGCGGTCCCTCTCTCTCTCTCTATCACTAAGGGGTATTGGCGAAGATGATGTGGGAAGATGCTTTTCCGCATTACGACGCGCGAGAGTCTCTGTTCAATTTCAACTTCTTCTCTCTCCTATCCAAACCGAAGGTACTACGAGTCGTTGGACCTTGTTGATGGAGGATTTCGCTATTTCCTAGTGTTATCTTTAGGGCTCCTCCTTCGCCTTCGTTTGGTGATTCGTCGGAGGCGATATATGAGGCAGAGCCGAAGCGGCGGCATGGTTACTCCGCGAGAGAGTAGGGCGTCGTCACAGGCGTGAATGAGAAGGAAAGACCGAGTTTTATAGACATGAAGATCTCGGCCTCTATCAACGAAAAACCAAACCACAAAACCCCTTTCTCATTGGGCAAGTTCAGATGCAAATGAATTCGGAATACAAGAAGAAGATTTCCAATTCTATGGACACAGGATAGTCGCAATCATAGAGTCTCTTTTGAACCTGTGCAATTCCCACGTTCTTTCGACACCAAAAGTAATCCGATTGTCGATGATTACGTGTCTGTGTTGCAACCTCTCGAGCGGGGAGGGGGGTTGTTCGTCAATGTATGGTGTTCTCCCAAAAGCGTGAACATCGATTGACACGACCCGAAAGGCTAATCACTTTGAGGGCGAGGTCTCTCTCAAGATCCATACCTTAAGCAATAGGTTGCGGCATTTTGTTATAATTCTTTAAAATCTAATTAGCTTTAGGAGTCACTGTTAACCTTTTTTTTTTTTTTTGAGATCCGCTAGAAACCCAAACAAAGTGAGAGAGAATCACTTTGGTTCCTACGCAACTAGAGTTCTATGATCAGAAACTTATTTATGCTAGCATTTCGATTAACGCCCTTTCGATACCTAATTAATTGGCTATCACCTAAAATGGTCATGCAATCTTGTTTTACCTTTTGATCCAAAGGCTTTTGTTTGACATCATTTCTAAATAAAAATGTAAATGTTTTCATGGTTTTTTTTTATTTATATCCACACTATTCTTATCTTAGTCTGAAAAATGAAATTCACATATAATGTATTAAAAAAAGGTGCGATATGTAAAGGAAGACCTGCAACTTGTCGGAAAATTATTACAAAAATCGAATGAGAGATCCGAGACATGATTAGGTAGACAAACAACAAAGCCTTGCTATTAATCCTCGAAGCATGATCCCTCGAAACTTGCTATTTGAGACTAAAATGAGCCTAATTCCAATCATTCTAGACTAAACTTCTTAATTATGTGATTCTAATTCTAATTGGTTCTATTTTTCAAAAGGACTAGGCTAGTTAAAACTAAGCCTAGTGATTACCCAACTGAACCCTAGTTTTTACAAATATAAGACTGGAATGGTCATTGGTCTTCTTCCACCACCATCGCCATCTCCATTTTGCATGCCCCCTCCATGGGCCACCAAACGTGCCCTCCGCTGGGGTATCAGATTTTGATATCCAACCATTCATTCAAACAAACATTCATGCAAATCCAACAACCAATTTCACTTAGTGGAAAATCTATTGACCTTGGGGGCGGCCTTTGACCACATGCCATTCGGCTTTCCTGAGCCCCATGTCCAATTAACAAGGATTACTAATAATCAACCCACATTTGCCTGCACAAGATAAAAGGCCGATGGAAGTAATCACTAATTAATATTAGTTGTTGCCTCTAATTTACCCGCCGATCAATGAAGGTCGCAGACCTAAACATACATCTAACAATGGCATGCGAGGCGGCAGCTTAATTAAACATGCAATTAGACACGCCAGTCAACAATCAACTAATCAAGTAAATGTGAAAATTGCACCGAAAAATGAATAGAATGTTCCTAACAAATGTTCTATATTTTCAATTTTCGGATTTTATTCTCATCTTCTCCGTCCTGAAGCCCGGCAAGCAAACTCATCTCCTGAACTTGTATTCCCATTTTCCGACCTTCGGTTCTCAAGAAGACCGAGCCCGACAATTACTAGAGAAAACCCGAACTCTCCATGTTCTTAGATTTAATTCTAGCATTTTCTTCTCACGTAAGCAAAGGCCTTTTCAATTTCTTTTAGTTTCACAATGGCCATCAAACAAACCAGTAAAAGCCTCAAGAACAACATCAGAAGTATGAATCAGCGTGAGGCCGGCAAGAGTTAACCAAGTTCTACAAATTTCTACTTCGGTGATTGTCGCGACCCGAAAGAAATTCGTTTATTTCGATCGAGTGAACAGATTATCAGGTTAATTAGATTAACTAACCTTAACACGGACTCTCCCAAGCCCTATCGAATCGCAACTTTAGTTTTTTGTTTAGATGATTTTAAGATTTGGAGTCGCCACTAATCGTTCTTGGTAGGTTGATTAGCAACCTAAATAAATTAGTGGGAGAACTAATTTATTTCTGCGAACTAGAGAAAATGAGTTCGGGAATTTAGTTACATTAGATTACTGTAACGCCCTTTCGATATCAATTTCATGAAAAATCATTTGGGGTGACTCGGAAAGATTTGGATCAAACTGATCAAAATGGTAAAATGGGCATTTTTCAAAAATTGAAAAGTGAAAACAGGTCAATCTAGTTGAATGTGGTCATTTCTTATTTTCCACAATTTCTGAGAATTTTTCGAAATTTTCTAAGACAATTTAGCAATGAGTGGCAAAATCGTCATTTTGGAAAGATTAGGAAGGGAAATCATTCAAAATTAGATTGGCCAGTTGAAATGACCCGTTTCCTAGTTGTTGAAAATTTTGAGAATTTTCTGAGATCTTTCAAGATAATTTTCACATAAAAGGGCAAAATCGTCATTTTGAAAATATCAAGAAGGCAAATTATCAAAAATATGATTGGCCAGTCGAAATGGCTCATTTCCTAATTCTTTAGATTTTGCTGAATTTTCTGAAATTTTTCAAGACAATTTGCCTATGAGGGGCAAAATCGTCATTTTAAAAATATCAGGAAGGCAAATCATCAAAAATAGGATTGGCCAGTCGAAATGGCCCATTTCCTAATTCTTGAGGTTTTTCTAAATTTTCTGAAAATTTTCAATTAAGGGGTAAAATCATCATTTTAAAAAAAAATCAAGAAGGAAATTCATCAAAAATTGGATTGACCAATCGAAATGACCCGTTTCCTAATTTTTTAGATTTTTCTGAATTTTCAGAATTTTTCAAGACAATTTACCCATAAGGGGTAAAATCGTCATTTTGAAAAGATTAGGAAGGAAATTCATCAAAAATAGGATTGGCCAGTCGAAATAGCCTGTTTCCTAATTTTTGAGATTTTTCTGAATTTTTCAGAATTCTTCAAGATAATTTACTCATAAAAGGAGCAAAATCGTCATTTTGAAAAAAAAAATTAGGAAGGAAATTCCTCAAAAATTAGATTGGCCAGTCGAAATGGCTCGTTTCCTAATTTTTGAGATTTTTCCGAACTTTACATAATTTTTCGAGACAATTTACCTATATGGGGCAAAATCATCATTTTAGAAAAATCAAGGGAAATCATCAAAAATAGGATTGGCTAGTAAAAATGACCCGTTTCCTAATTTTTGAGATTTTTGAGATTTTTTTTTTATTTTTTCTCTTGATAAATGCAATACATGAACATGAATAGCAATAAATTCTGTCTAAATGAAAAGATGATATACAGTTAAATGCAAAATTTAACTAGCCGATTAAAGCATGCAAAATGATATTAATGCGACTATAATATAACATGCAAAATTATGTGCTCTTATTACGTGAATGACGTGGCACAATGACAGAAAAATATGACATGACAAAATAACATGACTAACTATAAGACCTCACAAAGACGACTTGTAAATATGATGACATCTCAATCCAATATTCCAATATTCATACGATATCAAAATAGGCAACAACATATTTGGAGATTAAGAAATAATACCCAAGATCTTGGAAGATTGCCTTTCTGAGTTTGACCATGCGGTGTACTTGCGTGCCAAGTTCGTGACTTCTGGATCGGTTCTACTTGGATTTCGGATCCGATCACAGTTGTGCTTCTTGGTTTCGGTGGGTCGCTCCATCTTGTGGACACTTGCTTCAATGATTGTCCAGAAAGATCAATCACGGCTTGGACCTGGTTCTGAAATTCCCAAGCGTGAGTTCAAGATCATCAGAAGCATCCTCACGAATCTTCTCGTTTCATCAATAGATTCTTCTGGAATACAGTAACTCTTGAAGTATTGCTGCCAGCCTTTTTTATTAACATGGTCTCCTAAAGTAGCATTTCCAACAGGGGGCTGTGAGAATATTATGCATTTGACTTGAACTTTTCCAGTTTCCTTTGACAAAGAGGAAGCAAATATAACGCTCAAAATGGCAAGCGAAGCCAATGCTGCTACAGCTCCACCAAACGAATGTCCACGTAAAACAAGTTTTCCCCTTTTCCTTCTTCTTCAGAGCTAGACGGTACAACTCCAAAGCAGGTATTCCTTTGGCACGAGCCATAAACCCCGATGGGCAGCCGGTTTAGGTACATCTTTTGGCTGCTTAACCCCAGCCTCGACAGAATTTAATAGACCTTCCACACTTTTCTTTGAACCGTCAACTTGGACAGCTTCAGTGACTTGAATACTCTCAGAATCCTCCATAACATCGTGAAAAATAGTACTTTGGAAGATATTTGCATTAGCCATGACATCCTTGTACTGCCTTGTGCCAGCAAACAAAGCAAGTAATGTATCACCTGCTTCAGCCAATAAGTACCAGTGAGGAACATGATCTGCCGAGGATCGAACACGTTCCAGAGAAACAACCTATCCTCCAAAATCAGCCTTGAATTTGTTTACAGCTCGAACAAGCTCGGTAGAAGGTCTTTTGTAGACGCACTCCGAGAGGACCATGCAGTAGAGGATCTCCCGCAAGTCGGAGACTGACTCGTCCTTGGCGGCGAAGCAGAGATCCTGGAGCTCCTTTTTGCGACGCTCGTACTCCTGTTGGATGTGCTTCCGCTGCTCCCGCCGCTCGTGGCCATTCCACGGGGAGAACCACCGCGTCCACCACTCCAGCAGGCCCCACGACGCCTTGAGGAACTTCGCCCGCTGCTCCCTAATCCACGACTCCACTCTCGCCTATATCGCCTCCATCGCTGGGTCCGCGTTCACATCGTCGACCACAGCCTCCATTGCGGGCTTCGCGGACCTCCCAACGATGGAGTCGTGCGTGAAGATCGCGTCGACTCGAACCATCGAAGACTTCTCGTAGCGAACGCGACGAGGTCCCACCAGACAGAGGACCAGGAACAGGGGATCGCGAGTGGGGGGCGAGGGGGGGGGGGGGGCTTCATTTCTCAAGGACGGCGAGATTGTAGCTCCGAGTAAAGCTTGGTTTGGATGCGAACCAGCAAGCATGAAGCAACGACTGCAATGGGGAAAAAAAAAAGCAGATGGAATTTGGGATGGAAAGTCAACGAAGTTCTGTTGGCCGAAAGTTGGGCGAAGATGCAAAGGCGGCTACGAAGTTTCGCTATCTAAGGAACAGCTCCGTGACTAGTGAAACCGACCGGGAGTTCCGTGGCCCAGGCGGGCAAACTTTTCCATACTCGTGTCCCATTGAGGGTGATGCTTCTGGGTTGTCACGACGAGTGAGCGTTGTAGGGGGGAGAAGAGGCAGCTGGGTCGTGTGAGTGGCGTCAGTTAGGTTTGTACTAGGGGTATAAATATATCCTTAGGAACTCTGAAGGCGGGGTTGGCCTCCCGTGTGCAAACTAGTCGGGAGCTGATGCTGCTCTCCTGATGAGGCCATGGCAGGCCGAAACCAGTTATCATGCTTAAAGTGTCATACTCGTCTTACTCAATGTAAGGATGCCCGAGCTGAGCTGGGCGTGGTATGATCCAATACGAAAAAGCTATTCGCCTAAGTGTTTTACGAAACAACTATATAAGGAACGGCTGGTCTAGCTTGGCTTGCTAGACGCCGCACGGGTTAATTCCGCGGATAGAATCTGTCAGCCCGTGACAAAGTGGTATCAGAGCAGGAATTCTTTCAGTAGGTGGGTGATTCGGGGAAAGCCTGTGGTCTTCCAGGTCCTTTGAGGGCGGAGAGTGATCGCCGGGGCTAAGAGGGCTCAGACAAGGTGCGGCTCTCGTCAAGCTTCTAGGATGGCAATGGGGGCATAGGAAGAAACCGGGTTGCTCACTAAAATGAGATAACGTTTTTGGATCAATTTGGCGAATCTCAAGATGGGTCCGCTACCACGTTTCATCGAGGGAGGAACCTCCATTGGTCTGCAGAGATCAGTGGGGGTAGAGTTGTTCTATTGGGCGAGTGTTGCCATTTATGTAAGCCCCGAGGGTGTGGCGTTGATGGTTGGAGAACGCAAGGAAGCAATAGAACAGCCCGCAACGGGGGCGTTTGCGGATTGAGTGGGGGAGAATGAAACGGACTGGGAGTTCCGTGGCCCAGGCGGGCAAGTTCTCCCGTACTCGTGTCCCATTGAGGGTGATGCTTGTGGGGTTGTCACGACGAGTGAGCGTTGTAGGGGGGAGAAGAGGCAGCTGGGTCGTGTGAGTGGCGTCAGGCGAGTTTGTACTAGGGGTTCTAGGTTAACTAGATATATCCTTAGGAACTCTGAAGGCGGGGTTGGCCTCCCGTGCAAACTGGTCGGGAGCTGATGCCGCTCTCCTGATGAGGCCATAGCAGGTCGAAACCAGTTGTCGTACATAAAGTGTCATACTCGTCTTACTCGATGTAAGGATGCCCGAGCTAAGTTAGGCATGGTATGATCCAATACGAGAAAGCTATTCGCCTAAGTGTTCTACGAAACAAGTATATGGGGAACGGCTGGTCTAGCGTGGCTTGCTAGACGCCGCACGGGTTAATTCCGCAAACAGAATCTGTCAGCCCGTGACACTAGGCTCGAGAAGATTTTGGTATAGAACCAGGCATCGCTGCGCGTCCCAAGGACTCGCTAACCAAACTAAGCACAACGTGATGAGAAGCAAAGGAAAGCCACCGAGAACTCAACCGGCTCAAAGCAGACCAAGACCCTTCGAACCAGCTGGGACAGATTCACAGTCTTGGGATCACCACCAATAGCCTCAACACTTGCATAGCTGAAGCCATCTTCTGGTGTAACGTGGATGGGAGAAATTGCACCACCTTCAATGGCAGCTATCTCCCCCCGTGAGCTCTCTCTCTCTCGATTGTTGTACCAGCCAAACCACTGGACCATCCTCCTCGCCACCCGAGAAACTTGCGTAAAGTCGTTGGAAGCTCCTGTTGTAACATTCTCGGATCCAAAGATCGCCTCCTCAGCAACCCTTACACCGAGTGCAACGGCCATTTAATTTTCGAGGTAGCTTTTACTGTGCAGCCCAGACTCGAGTCTCTCTTTACTTGGAGCAAAGTGAAGACCTCCAGCTTAGCCCCAGGGTATGATGGATATCTTGGCCACAGGATCATATTCAGGCATCAGCGCACCAACTAAAGCATGCCCAGCCTCATGATAAGCAACCAGCTTTTTCTTTTCTTCTGGGACGAAAGCATTTTTCTTTTCTAGTCCAGCTATAATTCTCTCCAGAGTACCGGATATCTCATCTTTGCTGATTTCTTTGAGGTCACGCCTAGCTGCAAGAATGGCTGCTTCATTCATCAGATCCTACAAATTAGCCCCAGCGAAACCCGGAATTCTCCTCCCCTCTACACCATATCTGGTCATCTTTACCCATAGAGTAGTCGTAGTTCTCCGTCGAATTACGAGTGAGTGAGCAGCTGGGGTTGTGTGAAAATGGGTGCGAGTACAAGTAAGACACCGACGGGGCGATGAGATCGGCGGAGTAGTAAGTGGTGTTCGTGTTGGGGGACCTGGTGGGTTTCCGCCGAGTAGGAGGGTCAGCATTCTACAAGGCGTTGGAGGCAGCGGGGGAGAGAGACACATTGGGCAAAGCTAGAGAGAGGTTGAGAATCTCGAGCTTCATCTCCTTGTCCTTGTTTTCTCTCTCGATCTCCTCCTCGGCCTCCCTCTCGGAAATATTCCACCTGCTGCTTCCACCATTCCTCAAATTCATGAAATCCCTCTCGACATAATTATTTCAATCACCACCGTCCTTACTCAGATTCTCAGGGCCCAACGCGATCCCCTTCCCTTTGAAGCTAGCTTTTTCTGCCGAAATATCGCCGGGAACGTCCTTCCCGAGAAAACCCAGCTTGGAATTGTCGCACATATAGCTGAAGGTCAGCTCTTGCTATGAGCCCGAATTGCCCGTCCTCGAGCTTCTTGACGCGAATCCATCAAGCCCCCGACTTCGAGCTATTGAAAAGATCCATCTCATCTTCTCGAGAAGCCATTTTCCATCCGGGCTTCCCTCGTTTTTCTTAAAGATAATCTTCTGGGCGGTGAAACAGAACCAGAGAGACGAAGGGACCATTCCCAAAAAAATTAGCTGGCCGAGAGGTTTGTTGGCCCCCCTTCTTTGAGGTCCCTGGGGTCTCCTCGTAAAGAATTTTTTTTTTTTTTTTGGTCCTTCATGAGATCTCATCTCAGAGCACCCCTGTTGGAATCTCGTCTCTTGCGGTGGATCCCCCGAAGAGCACTATTCGTGGTCTGTTTTACTCGAACTCGCGCCTCATTCCATGAGCAATATCATCATACCCTTGTGGACTCTGTAAAGCCAGTAAGATCGTGTACCCTATCTCCTTCTGCCTCCGTCCAGACTTCTTTTTTTTCGAGAGCCAGCCGAGAGATTTTAGTTCCCATCTCTTTTCTCTTCGAGGTTACTCTTTTCTCCTCATTTTCTCAGCTCTTCTCGATTCTCATTGTGAATGACCTGTCTATCTGATGGTACAGCTGGAACAGAGTGAGCACCGACACTCTTTTCAATCTCCAAGTTTGTAAAAGACGTTTTTGATGGACCTAAATCATTTGGGATTGAAGCCAAGAGATGGCCCGGCTGATTCGTAACTTTTTGCTATCAAAGAAACTGACCATAACACCACGGAAAATATCCAGGACCCTCTGCAGCTCAGATTCTTCAAAGTTTCTTCCATTTATTATTTTCAACAGCCAACACGTTGAATTCTGCAAGGGAAGTAATCATTTTGTGTCAATCGCATAAGGCAGACGGTTTTTTGGATGGGTTACCAGTAGATTTTCTCTTAAAAGGTTTTGAAGCTAATTTCAAGTTTTTTTTTTCCAACAAAGACTCGAGAGAAGAAAGCTATATGGCTTCACCTTTCGGATGTTCATTAGCTTTGGAGATTAGTAATAGGACAGCTCTTGGACAACCAAAGTCCTGAGGGACCTTAAAATACACTGCATACTCAGCTACATTGGAGTGTTTTTTTTTTTTTTCCGAAATTGGGTCTAGAGGCCCCAAAAAGCCGCTCTATAAAATCGCGTGGGAGCATCCCACCTCGCGCATCAATGCGACACAACTGTTGAAGACATCTACTTTGGCTTTCGCAGGCAAACCAATCAAATGAGGAGAATTCACAACTGTCGGCTAGTTCATTTAGTTCATGATAGTAAATTTGACGTAGTGCACTGCTGTACAAGACTACCACATCTAAAAGGAACTTCAGCTGTAAAAGCACTGCCGACAAACCACAAATTGGAAAACGTCCCTGAGCTTTTGAGTAGATATATTCCTTTCAGCTAATAGACTCCAAAAACAGTTTTAGTGGAGATCACAACAGATTTGTTCACTGGACTTTGAATGGTAGGAAGTATCTGTATATGCATTTAAGGAACCTCCGTGCTTGGACAAATAACTATCGTACTCATTTTCGTTTGGATAATCTGCACTCCCCATGAAGAGCATGTGTTTTAGAACATGAGTGAGACCCTGTGCCTCAAAAGGATCGGATAAGCTTCCAACTCTCATGCACATTGAACAATGCGACGCAGAAAAAATAAATATGTAATGCATGTAGAAATATTTTTGGTAAATTTTCAAATATTTTTCTAATTTCTGAAAAATATTAAAAAAATACGAAAATTATGAAAAGTTATTTTTTGTTCAAAACGGTTGCTTAGGTTGGCCAAGGCTTCCATAGTTGATTTTGAAATTTTATGAAATTTTATGGATTTTCTACTAATTTTTGAAAATAAAAATAAAAATACCAAAAAATACTGCTTTACCAAAAAAATACAGAAAAATATTGAAAATATGAAAAATCATTTTTTGATCAAAATTGATTCTCTAGACTTGGCCAAGGTCTCCAAAATTGATTTTTTATTTTATGAATTTTTATATATTTTTTATTATTTTTTTATTATCTTTTTGAGAAAAAAATGTGATTAAAAATCAGGTATCAACAGTGATGATATGGATATAAATCACGTATAAGCGCACAATTAGAACACAGCACACTGAATCTAGCATCAACAGGAACATATCAATTGCATGGTGAAACACAATTTAGCATCCTTATGAACCTATTAGATCCAACTCGGTTTCAGACAAGAAGTCTTTGGCCAAATCCAGAAATCTCCCAGAATCAAATTTGTTGCATAAGATAGTCGGGACCGAGACTTCGTGAATAAACTTCAAACTGAAGGACCACTGGATTCACTCTTGGAGAGGCGAAGTAGAAGTCAAACGGAATTCATTTAATAGAAACAAACAAACGAAAGCAAACAAAGGAGACAATCTTTGTTAGAATTGAACTTAAACATGCACGGGCATTTTTCAAGTATTTCGTCAAGCACATTGCATGCATTTCAGTCAAATGATCCCAATGTTGGAGAATGTCATGCATTCGCAACAAACATATCACCATATCATTATCTCGTTGAGAAACGCCATACCATCACTCGTTCAAGAGAGCATGCAATAAGATATGGACTCACAATCATTCGTGGGTAATTTATCTCTAGCAATAACGCCTCTGTTTTCACTTCATTGGCTCTCCTAAGATTGTGCCCTTGCAAATCAAAGAAAAAGAGACGACAAGTTTAAACTAAGCCATCACCATATCTTTTGTGTGGTTATAAAAATCTGTAGTCGCACCTAGGTGTGTTCGCATAAATCAAAATGAAGGAATTAGACAAACCTGAATCAAGTGCAGACGAATAAGTGACTAGATGATTGATCTGAGCCCAATGAATTCACGTCGTGTCCTTAAGACGAATTTGTCTGATCTATCGGTACCCAAGGTTATGTGGACAATTGCTTCCCAGGATAGAATAGATCACTATTTCGTTGAAGCGGTACTTCTTCAACAAAAATCCTTCGAACGCAATTTCGGGAATTATCGCACAGATGAGAGTGAATGAATGAAGGTTTTTCTAGAAAACAGAATGAATGCTCGTATGTCCTTTGAAAAAAAATCCAAATGTATTATAACATGATCCAATCGAAGAGTCAAGAATTCACGGTAGTTTGGAGTTCGGTTATTGCAGAATCAATGCCTTCGTTCGGCACTCGGTTATTGCCGAATCAATACCTTCGTTCGGCAGAACTGATAGCTTAAAGAGAAATTCTGAATAGACATTATTCGAAAATAATAAATAAATAAAATAAAATAAATTCGAATGAATATTTCTATTCGGAAAAAAAAATAAAATCAATGGGTTTAACTCGGACTCGGGCCCGACCCGATCTGAGCCTGACAGACGGGTGACGGTGGCGCGCATGTGTAGACCAGTCCAACTTTGTGTAAGACCTCTTTCCTCTACAAAAGTGGGATGCTCCTTGGGGCCCAAACCCATTGGAGAGATTCAACTATTTAAACCCAATTTCCTTCTCTCTTCTCTCTTATGTGGGACTCCCTCAACCACACTCTCATTCATACTCTAAGGGTTTTTTGGAACACCAAAATTCCAACAATCCCCCACATAAATGAGAGTTCAGAGATCATAACTCTCATGCATGCATGAAATGCAGTGTGTGATTATTCCATGAGAGAATGCTGCATTGAGATAATCAGTCAGAGACTTTGAACTTTCCCTGGTGAAACCTATTGGACCTACTCGGTCAATCAGTAGACTAGATGTCTTTGAACTATCGACCTTCGTTATAGGTCTAGACAATATGAGTCACACAACTATCTTTCAACCAAAGTTAGTTCTCACTATTGTGTTCGTTTTACCCATGAACACCACTTAGTTTCATAGAAGCGGCCTTCACTTCACACTCACATAGGTGATTTCTGAATGTGTAGTATTTCACATACTTAAATCAAAATCATTAAAAGTTTATGCTAAACCTTGACTTGTCTGTACTGTCTTTATACAGGAAATGAGTAAGAGTTGACACTATTCTACATTGCCTACATAACTTAGTTGTCCCTTTGAACCTAGATCTTATGATCTCCGGTCAATTAGGTAGGGTTTCCACTATGACAACTTATTTTATAGGCCTTAAACCCATTCTTCTTGATGTTTCCATAACCATCTCTCTAGTTAGGCCTTTTGTTAATGGATCCGCAATATTATTTTTTGACTTCACATAGTCAATCGAATAATTCCACTAGAGAGTAGCTGTCTCACAGTATCGTGCCTTCAACGTATATGTTGAGACTTTCCGTTATACATAACATTCCTTGCCCTTCATATTGCCGCTTGACTATCACAATGAATATATATAGCTAGCACTGATTTAGGTCAATTAGGAATACCTTCTAAGAAATTTCGAAACCACTCTACTTCTTCACCAGCTTTATTCAAAGCAATAAATTCTGCTTCCATAGTAGACCTTGCAATGCAAGTTTGTTTGGATGATTTTCAAGACACTGCTCCTCTACCAAGTGTAAACACAAGCCCACTTGTGGATTTTGTGTCTCTTGTACTAGTTATCCAATTTGCATCACAATATCCTTCAAGTACCGCTGGATACTTTGTGTAATGCAAAGCATAATTTTGAGTGTGTTTTAAATAGCCTAATACACATTTCACTGCTTTCCAATGATTTTCATTTGGACTAATTATTAATCGACTTAACTTGCTCAGAACACAAGTTATGTCTGGCCTAGTACAGTTCACAACATACATTAGACTATCTAGTATACTAGCATAGTCATTTTGAGCTTTACTTTCCCCAGTGTTCTTTGAAATATGTAAATTAACATCTATTTGGGTCTTTACTGGTATAATATCTAGATTCTTGCATTTTCCAAGAATCTTCTCAATGTAATGAGACTGCGATAGAGATAGTCCTTCAAATGTCTCATGGATTTCGATTTCTAAAATAACATCTGCTAACCCCATATCTTTTATATCAAACTTGTGAGCATGCGTTTGATCGCATTGACGATCTTACTATTGCCCATTATAAGCATATCGTCTTTATATAAGCACAAAATAGCAAAACCATTATGAATATTCTTAAGATAAATACATTTATCACCCTATTTATCTTAAAGCCATTCGACAACATGACTTGATCGAATTTAGCATGCCATTGTTTTTGTGCTTGTTTCAGTCCATAGAGTGACTTGATAAGCTGACATACCTTTTTCTCTTGTCCTAGAACAATGAACCTTTTAGGTTGTTCTAGATATATTTCATCCTCTAAATCCCTATTTAAGAAGACCGTTTCACATCCATTTGATGGATTTCATGCTTATACATAGCATCTATAACAATTAGCATCCTTGTAGATGTAATTCTAGCGACAGGTGAATAGGTATCAAAATAATCAAGATCTTTTTGTTGCTTGTATTTTTTTACCACAAGCCTAGCCTTATATTTATCAATAGTACCATGCACTTTCATTTTCTTCTTGAATATCCACTTACATTGTAGTGGTTTATTACCAGGAGGAATGTTAACCAATTTCCAAGTATGGTTTGACAAGATTGATTCAACCTCATTATTGATAGCTTCTTTTCAGAACAGGGCTTCTGGGAACGTCATAGCCTCTTTAAAGGTTCGAGGCTCATTCTCTAACAAATATGTTAGAAAATCATGTCTAAAAGAATTAGAAGTTCTTTCTCTTTTACTACATCTAGGTTCATCCTCCATAGGATCATTTTTAAGTGCAGTATCTCGAGGCCTCCTGTCATTATTAATTAGCTCATATATCATGTTATACGGAAAGATATTCTCAAAAAACGAAGCGTCCCTCGATTCAATAATCATATTAACATATATATCAGGGATTTCAGACTTGTGAACCAGAAATCAATATACATTACTGTTAAGAGCATATTCAATAAAGACACAATCAATGATTTTCGGTTCTATTTTAACCTTCTTTGGTTTAGGAACTTCAACCTTAGCCAAACAACCCCACACTTTAAGGTAATTTAAATTAGGTGTCTTGCCTTTCCACTTCTCATAAGGAGTTTGTTGTGTCTTTTTGTGGGGTACTCTATTTAAAATAAAATTTGCTATTAGAACAGCTTCCTCCCACAAATTCTGTGGTAATCTAGAACTATTCAGCAACACATTCGTCGTTTCCTTTAACAATCGATTTTTTCTTTTTGCCACACCATTTGACTGTAGCGAATAAGGAGGCATAAGTTAGTGAATAATACCAAATTCAGAATAAATTTCCTCAAAAGAAAATTCATATTCACCACCTCTATCATTTCTTATCGTTTTAATTTTCCTATTTAACTAAGTTTCAACTTCGGATTTATAAGTTCTAAAAGCATCCACAAATTTATCTTTATTACTTAGCAAATAGACATAACAATACATTGAATAGTCATATATAAAAATGATAAAATATTTCTTGCCACCTCTTGACGATATTGTTTTCAAATCATATATGTTAGTATGTATTAAATCTAAAAGTTCGGTGATTCTATTATCTATAGAATGGAAAGGAGGCTTGGAGAACTTTGATTCAACACATACTTGGCACTTTTCACTTGGGCAATCAAATTTTGGTAATAGTCCCATGTTTATCAATTTCTTTATTGACTTATAATTAACATGTCCTAATCTAGCATGTTATAAATCAGGAGACTCAAGCACATAAGCAGAAACAGCTTTATTCATAGAATCATTAGGTACAACAATCATTACATTCAGCTTGAAAAGATCATTACTCAGGTAACCCTTTCCTACATACATCTCTCGTTTGAAGAGTACAAACTTATCAGATACAAATACCAACTTGAAGCCATTCTTACTAAGAAGAGATCTAGACACTAAATTCTTTCGTATGTCTGGCACATGCAGCACATTATTCAGGATAACTATTTTTCCAGATGTCAGGATCAGAGCAAACTTTCTAACGCCTTCAACCTTTGAGATTGATGAATGACTCATTTAGAGTTTTTCATCACCTTCCACAGGCGTAAAAGATGAGAACATCGATCTATTGGCATAGATATGACGAGTCGCCCCAGTATCAATCCACCATTCTTTGGGGTTTCCCACCATATTGCACTCAGATATCATAGCAGTAAGATTGATATCGTCAACGCCATTGAAAATCTGTTCCACCACATTCACTTGAGTATGCTTTCTTTTCTTGGCTTTACAGTCCTTGGAATGATATCCAAATTTTCTACGGTTGTAGCATTCGCCAATGAACTTTTTCTAGGTTTAGGTGGAATCCTCTCCAAATGTCTTCCTCTTCTTATTGGGTTTCGATTCTCTTTCAACAAAGTTGGCCCTTGAGACCTTCAGTTTGCTACCAACTTTCTTTTTAGAAAGTTTATTGTCTTCTTTGATCCTCAATCGAACAATCAGATCTTCAAGTGATAATTCATTTCTCTTGTGTTTTAGATAATTCTTGAAATCTTTATAAGATGATGGCAACTTTTCAATGAAGGTAGCCACTTGAAATAATTCACTTAGAATCCTACTCTCGACATGAATATCATGCATGATCACTTGAAGTTCTTAGACTTGACTTAAGACGGTCTTGAAATCGACCATCTTAAAGTCTAGAAATTTGCCGACTATGAACTTCTTCAATCTGGCATCTTTCGTTTTGTATTTCTTATCTAGACTATCCCATAATTCCTTAGCCATTTTCAACGGGCTATAAACATTATATAGGGTATTGTCTAGACCATTAAGGATGTAGTTGTGATATAGGAAGTCAGAATGGTTCCACGCATCTACTGCAGCAAAATTTTCTTTATCCATCTCTCATTCATCCAACGTAGGAGTATCCTCGGTGAGGAATCTTACCAAATTCAAAGTTGTGAGATAGAACAACATTTTTTATTGCCATCTCTTGAAATCAGACCCATTGAACTTTTCTTTCTTTTCTCCATGAGTTGAAACAGACGCAACAGGCGTCATTGATGTCGAAGCCATTTTTGTTACGAAAACAGAAATAATTGGGTGAGTGAATATATGACAACACGAGTAATAAAATTTTTGAAAAATCCAAACAGAAACTATTATACTAGCAACCCACCCATCAGGTGGTCGCGTGGTAAGGAGTAGACTCCTGGGACCCCGCTGAGTAGTACTCACGGTCGTGGGATCGAAACTTACTCGCTCACATTCACTGATGTCTTACCCGGAGTACCGTAGTGGTGGGGTCCTGCGGTGCCTCCCCGGGGATTAGTCGGTCGCCGTCGGTTTGAGCGTCAGCTCGCCGGCACGGCTGGACACCTCGGTTATAAAAAAAATCTATTATACTAGCAACATATGATAAGACACGAAAGAAGCAATTTCTGAATATATAAACAGAAATTATTAAAAATAGCATAAAAAAAACTACAGAAACGAATAGAGTAATTCAAGTCTTTACACTAGTACGACCACAGCAAAAAAATCATACAATGACACTCGACAAATAGACTTGAAAGCGAACACAGAATAAGCCAAAAATCATCTGAAGATTGTAGTCGCACCTAGGTGTGTTCGCATAAATCAAAATGAAAAAATTAGACAAACCTGAATCAAGTGCAGACGAATAAGTGACTAAATGATTGATCCGAGTCCAACGAATTCGCGTTGTGTCCTTAAGACAAATTTGTCCTCTCCATCGGTATCTAAGGTTGTGTGGACAATCGCCTCTCAGGATAGAACGGATCACTATTTCGTTGAAGCGGTACTTCTTCAACAAAAATCCTTCGAACGCAACTTCGAAAATTATCGCATAGATAAGAGTGAATGAATGGAGTTTTTTCTGGAAAACAGAAAGAATGCTCGTATATCCTTTGAAAAAAAATATGAATGTATCATAAAATGATCCAATCAAAGAGTCACAAATTCATAGTTATTTGGAGTTCGGTTATTGCCGAATCAACACCTTCGTTCGGCGTTCGGTTATTGCCGAATCAATACCTTCATTTGGCCGAACCGATAGCTTGAAGAGAAATTCTAAATAGACATCATTCGAAAAGAATAAAGAAATAAAATAAAAAAATTTGAACGAATATGTCTATTCGCAAAAAAATAAAATCGATGGGTTTAACTCGAACTCGAGCTCGACCCGATCCGATTCGAGCCGGACGGATGGACGGCGGCAGCGCGTACGCGTAGACTAATCCAACTTTGTGTAAGACCTCTCTCCTCCACAAACCCCTTGGGGCTCAAATCCATTGGAGAGGTTCAACTATTTAAATTCAATTTTCTTCTCTCTTCTATCCTATGTGGGACTCCCTCAATCACACTTTCATTCATACTCTAAGGGTTTTTTAGAAACCAAAATCCCAACAAAATCAAAAGAATACAAATTTTGAACTTAGCTTGATGGTAGATGCTCTGGACGTATTAGGAGCCTCGGGTAAGTAATTCGAGTCCAATCGAGCTTCAGTCGCTGTTGTTTTTCTCAAATGAATTGTGTAATCAGTATGATCTTGATCTCTGGTGAATCGAGCAAAGAGTTTTGAAGCAGCAAAGCGGTTAGGTTTTGCAGGGGAGATGGTTAAGGCCTCGAGGTGGGATCCCTGATGGACGGGAGGAGGACGATCAGAAGGATACGAGACGGGAGGAGATGGAATCGAGAAGGTATGCTTCGTTCATGGATATATGGGAGAGCTTGTGCGAGAGAAAACTTGTCTAGAAGAATCAACGCTGAAGAGAGAAAGAGGAAGAGCCAGGGAGAGCAATTGCTCTATTTCTTTTCTTGTTTTTTTTTGTCAAAAAACGGGTATTACCCTTTCATTCATGAAAGTTGGAATTACAGAAACTAAAACTCAAAGAATCACAATAGAACAAGTCCCAAAAGGGTTGAGGGGTTTGACCATCCAGTCTGAAAGAAGCAAATTCTTTTATGGTGGGCTTTTGCAACCCAGTCTGCAACACTATTGTCTTCATAAGAAATATGGACAACTTTAATTTCCTCTTTGCCGTGTTAGGCTAGGATGGCTTTGCCGCCTACAAATAGAGATCCGAAGGCCCATGGACTCTCCTTAAGCGTCTCTAGAAGGAAGGGAATGGATATGTTATCAGTGAGGATATCTATCCTCTACTTTTTTACTTGTATGACTAAAGACCCACCCATCGAATCCATAATCTTCTCCTCTCTCTCTCTCTCTCTCTCTCTCTCTCTCTCTCTCTCTCTCTCTCTCTCTCTCTCTCTCTCTCTCTCTTTTTCTCTTTCTCTCTCTACCTGCACTACACTAAGCGCCTGCAACAAGCCGAGGGTTTCCATCTTTAGAGTAGAGTTAGCGTTTTCCTCCTTCGTGAAGCCGACTATAATAACACCTCTACCATCCCTACATATATCAGCCACAGATCCAAATCTCTCACCCTCCTTCCACAAGCAGTCGACGTTGAAGTGCCACCCCTCTTGTTCTGATGGGCTTCGCAGCTAAGGGTGAGAATTTCGTTTTCCCTTCAGTGCCCTGTTGGATCTACAACCCTTTATCATAAATCCCACATGGCTTCATCCACAATTAACACAGAACTGGGTTTAATCCCATGAGGCACCACATTGTTCCATTTCTTCCACAGGTGCCACAGAATATTTGTGAAGAGTTCATGTGACATTATGGATTTTCGACCCATTTTCGGAATTTATAAATTGAATGGATATAGTTCATTAATACGCTCTAGTTAAGCCTCACTTGAACCTGATCAACTCGATACGACTAATCAAAGGAGAATGGCTACATAGGAAATTTTCCTAAGAAGCCGCCCGTTGGTCCGAGATTTTGACAGAGTCGTAATTTAATGAATTTGGCCACGAGATGAATTCCGATATTGGACAATCGAATTTCTATGAAGGTTGCAATGGAGAATTGGATTTAATGGCAAAAGTGTTAATAGTCGGACAGGCAGCCAGTAAACGTCGTGAAGCAAGACGTGAGGTGGAAAATTACTAAAATGCTCAGATCAATGCTCAGTCCTTAGAATTAGAATAATTAGAATTATTTGAGAAGGAACGAGTGAGAGCGGTGCCAATTCCAATCTAAAATTCATTCGCGCTTGGGACCTGATCGGTGCATTTGGTACGCATCCCCAGGCAATGTCTCGTTAAGCGTCACATCGGTCAATCATGTCAAATCAATCAATTAACATCAAATCTACACAATTTCCAAAACCATCAAGTCAACTCAAGGCAATCGAGGGTTAATCAAATACATCTTTCAATCATTCAAAACCCCATACCTAACTCATTATCTCAATTTAAAGTTTTATCCCACATGCATTATAATCTCTCATGCTCTCTCTCCTCCCCTCATCCCTCTCATTTTTTTGGCTAAGACCTCTCTCCCTCCCGAAGCTTCCTCTTCCTCTCACGTCTTCTCAGCCTACAGCGCGCACTCGGACGAAAACGGCTCGTTCGGGCTCGTCTGGAGTCCAAATGACTCCCTGTGCTGAGCGGACTTCCCTGCAGCAACCCCAACTCCAAACGGTCGCCAACGAAAATCCAACTGCTCGATCAACGTGATTTTTCGATATGTTATAGATCTATCCAAGGTGAGTTCATGGAACCTTGTTTCACCCCGATCCAATATCATTTGGGCCTCCATTCGTGCATTTTCACTTTGGTCGACAAAACTGTTTTCCATGGCTTGTCTCGCGTTTTGCACTCCATGGACGAAATTTGACCTTGGGGACCTATGGGACTTACATTTATGATATGTTCATGTTTTCCAGTTTTATTTGGCCTTGATTTGACCCTTAAACAGCCCTCATGCCGTCGACTCTCTCTCTCTTAAGCTGTGAGCCTCATTCGGCCATTTCGGGTTCCCATCGTCTTCGACTTCGTTCAAGCCTTGTTTCAAGCAATCGGTCTATTAATCTTGACCTAGGAGTAATGTATGTAATGTTGATTTGGTTAGTAGAATGCTTGGTGCGTGCATATGGTCTAGAAAACGTGGAAATTGCTTAGCGCATTTTAGGTCAATTTGGTTTCGAGGTAAACGGGCTAACTCTTGGGCTTAGTAATCTGTGGTAGGTGTGAGAGGATCATTTATGGGCCGTAAGGAAGTGATTTGGGCCGTGAATGAGAGGGCCAAGGATGGTTGATGGGCTAAGTGGTCTAGTTGGGCTTAAATGAACTAAATTGGAGAAATGGGCTTAAGAGGAATCTCCGCGGGCTTGACGGTGAAACTTAGGGTGTGTAATGGATGTGGATGAGACCAAGAAATAGGCTTGAACCATTGATGTGAGAAATTGGAATGAATATTGGGCTAGAAATCATGTTTGGGCTAAATTGGACAAATTGGGCTTAATGGGCCTAAGTTGATTTTCATAGTAGTGAGCTTGGGCGTGAGTCCTAAGGCTTAATGGGCTAATTTGGAATGAATTTAGAGTAAGAGATAGAGCACCCAAATGTGACAATGGGCCATAAATTGATTTGAGCTTACATAGGCTTAATGCGCTTAAGTTGGACCTCCATAACTAGTGGGCTTAGGCGTGAGTCTTAAGGCCTATTGAGCTGGATTAGATTTCAATTTTAACTGAGAGATTGATGGACCTAAGTGAGGGCATAGCCCATGAGTTAAATTGGACTCGAAATAGGCTAGTTGGCCCAATTAGGTTTAAGATCAAATCCGAGTAAGAATGGAAGTTGGGCTTGCGTCGTTGGGCTTAGTAGGCCGCTTAGAATGGATTGAGATGAAATCTTATGGGCCTCAGCCATAGGTGTGGACCGAAAATCACGATGGGCCCAAATGAATTAGTTTAGAGCGATTGGGCCCGATAAGCCTACTTGTGGACTTGAGCAAGGTGAAGTGATCTTGGGTTAGGGAATGTCAAATATGGCTCATGGATGTTGAAAATGAAATTTAGAGTCCGATCGAGGTTAGTAGGCCATGAGTGAATGATGGGCCTAGAGTGGACTTGAGAGGAACTTGAGCCGAGAATGCTAGGTTATCTATGTTCGATGCCATGCTAGCAATTAATTGAACATATACCTTGATGAATATGTTTTGCTATTAACTTGTGACATGCCCTGTTATGCACGTACAATGAATGGTTCGTCTAGAAGTGGTGCTCTATGCTTGTGACATGAGTTGCCCATTTATTGCATATGAAAATATGGGGCATGTGGCATATGTGATGCGCATTGATTTGGTTGTGAACATCGCATGCGTTCATGCATCGGCGAGATAAGGGTGAGGATGGCCCTAAGGCGTGTTTATGGGGGGAAGTTAGAAGGATAAGCGTACTGACCTGAGGTGCCTATATGACACGGGTCAAGGCATGGTGCGCTCGAACGTGCATGACACGGGATAGCTGGAGTGATAAGTATACCAATTTGAGGAGTTCTACTCGCGGGTTGGGGCATGGGCCTGAGGCGTATAATACGCAGGTCGGACCTGATGCGTTTTTTTTTTTACCCGGGTCGAGTGGTATTCTGAAATCAAGCATTAGGCATCTTACATTAAGTAATGAACATCGAGTTCGAGATCGTGGCATGCTTTGTTCGTTCATCCCTGCATGTGATTTTGTTCCCCGTTATTTGAGATTGATAGTAGAACTAGTCTTTATCCATTTTAGTTCACGTATGTGGTCGAAGGAGTTGCGCTATGGAGAGTTAGTTAGCCCTAGAATGTAGGTTATGGCCGAACCGACTAGCGTACTTTATCCTACGCTAGGATTAGTGGTGAGCTTATTGAGTCTCCGACTCACTGGCGTTGGTTGCCAATATTTTTAGACCTTCGACCATAGTGATGAGCATTCCATCGATACTCTTGGACCCCTATGGAGGTAGAGACTGACGTGAGATATTCTTGCCGAGACCGATGGATAGCAAACCTCCCTCTCCTGAGTACGAGGAGGATCCCGAAGAGCTATAGTGGCAGTCGGATTGGAGCGACACTGAAAAGGAGTAAACCCCCAGGTTGAGGTGTCTAGTAAAGCATGAAGATTATGGACTTATATTGTATTTCCTTTAGAGGATCTTGTATCCTAACACTTATTGACCATATGTATGTATTGGTGATTGTTGTTATCTGTGTATTTTTGTATTTTACCCCATGATCGTATGTATGTGTGTATGGTTTAGAGATTAGCTTCCGTAGGTTAGTGAGTTTCATTTTCGAAGCATCATCTAGCCGCGACGAGTTTTTTTTTTCCTGGGCCGTTGCAGATCGTGGGCTAGGCGGACGCAGACAGATTTGGTGGGATGTCGCGAGCCCGTAGGGTTCGGGGCGTGACAGTTCAGGGGAGTGGTTTCTACTACTGGTATGGACTTCAAAAAATCACTTGTCCATCCTCTGTACTTGAAGTGGTGATATGTCTAACTTCACCCTTATGTCTGCTTATATCTCTTGCACCTAATTAGAAAGCAAAAATAGGTGTTCAATCATCTCTGAGGAGCAATAGCACATAGGATATAGTGGATTGAGGGCTGACTTCCTCTTAAATAGATTTTCTTTCATTAGTAAGGCGTTCTGATAAATGCTCCATAAGAAAATTTTGATTTTCAGGGATATAGGAATATGCCATATCGTTTTCCATAAGTTTTGGGGTGGCCGATATGAGGATGTAGCGATATTGTGGTTGTTTTGTTTTAAGTCCTTCCTGAATAGAGATAGCCCTCTTTGACTGAATATTTCCCGTTAGCATTGCCTGTCCAAATTAAGATGTCCCTGTAGGTCTCAGGTAAATAGGCATGTCTAAGATCTCATGCACAATATTTTCCTGCAAAGTTTCTTTTAGTTTTTGCTTGTCCCATAATCTAGTTCCTAGGACAATCACATCGACCACTAAATGGGGCGTTATCTCTATTTGCATGGCCTCCAATCACTCCGGATGGCAACCACAGATGCTCCTTGATCTTAATATTCTAACCATCGCTTACCGCCCATCTTAGATCTTTAGCTGTTGCCTTTTTGCCTACTAATAAGTTTTGCCAACCCCATGATGATCTGGCCCCTTTCTTTGCTGTTTAGAACTCTCCACAAGGGAAATAAATGCCTTTAAGAACCCTGCACCATAATGTTGAGGGGTTTTGCACAGCCCTCCAAGCTTGCTTACCCAGCATAACTTTGTTAAAAGATATGAGATCCCTAAAACCCAAATCACCTTCCCACTTACTTTGCTTTAGCATTTCCCACTTCTTCCAATGAATTCCTGCTTTTGCCAAATTTTGTTTCCACCATAAATTAGCTATTCTTTACTCGATCGCCTTGCATACTAAGATTGGAATCTTAAATATCGACATGGCATATTGAGGAAGGGCTTGCACTACCGCCTTTATCAAAATCTCTTTCCCTGCCTTGGATAGGAGTTTTTCTTTCTAGCTTTCTAGTGTCATGTTTACCCTTGCTAGGATCCATGCAAAAGCCTGCACTACTACCTTTGTAAAAATCTCTTTGCTTACCTTGGATAGGAGTTTTTCTTTCCAGCTTTCTAGTTTCATATTTACCCTCACCAGGATCTATGCAAACATTTTTTTTGTTTAGCCCCAGTCTAAAGGAATGCATAGATATTTTTTAGTTTTGTTTATTACCGAGACTCGTAATTCAGTTGCTAGGTTCCTCTTTAAGGATCGTGGACAACCCTTGCTAAAAGGAATTCCAAATTTATTGAGATTAAAAGCTTGACCAGAGGCTAAGAAATATTGGCTTAGGATACTGGGTAGGTTTTGGCATTCTACCATAGTCCCATCTAAGAAAAAGATGGCATCATCTGCAAACAAGAGATGAGATGGGGGTAGGGCAGTTCCTACTAAGTTTGATTCCTTTCGAAGATTCATCTTCCACTTCTTTGTGCATAAAGGAAGACAAGGTGTTAGCTAATATAATAAATAGATATGGAGAGAGGGGGTCACCTTATCTAATGCCCCTAGATGGCATAAATAAAGGAGTTGATTCACCATTAACCTTTATGCCGAAGGATATCGAAGAGATGCACTATTTGGCTAGGCCAACCCACTTTTCACTGAATCTCATCTTTAGCATGCTAGCACAAAGGAAATCCCACTCCACCCTGTCATAGGCTTCTTGCATGTCAAGTTTAAGGATTGTTAGGAACTTCCTCTTTCTTTCATTGATTCTCAATTGGTGCAAGACTTCTTGAATGGTAAGGATATTATCTTGGATTTGCCTCCCACTAACAAAGGCACTCTGTTCATTAGTAATAAGACCCAGTAGCTAAGGTTCGAGCTTGTTCGCCATAACTTTGGATATGATCTTATACCCAAAGTTGCATAGACTGATAGGTTTATACTATGAAATACTTTTTGAATTCACCACTTAAGGGATGATCACAATTTGAGTCTGATTCAAAGCTGGATCCAAAGAACCCGAGTCAAAGAAATTTCTAACTAAGGTGAAAATATCTATTTGGATATCTTCCTAGAAATTTCAGGTAGAATTGACTATTTAGGCCATTTAAGCCCGGGGCTTAAGTGGCCCCGAGCCAAAAAGTTGCAGCTTTAATCTCTTCATATGTCACTGGGGTTGTCAAGGCATCATTCATATCCCTATGGACCATAGTTCGACATTGGTCCAATATAGGCTAAAAGTTTCAAGCACCCACCGACTCATATAGGGACTCATAATAGTTGAAAATATGTTGCTTTAGCCAGCTTAGGTCTCGACACTACTCCTCGTCGTCAATTCTCAATGCTGAAATTTTATTCCTTTGTCACCTTTGAATCATAGTGGTGTGAAAGCATTTGGTATTTCTATCTTCCCCCTTCAATCAACTAATTCTTGATCACGCCAGCCAATAGGACTCCTCTTATCTTCATACTCTTTCGATTTGCTCTATTAAACAGTTCGAGGCTTCTTGGTGTAAGGGGCTTCCATGACTATTTGATAGGGCCGTGAGTTTTCTCTCAAGCTCTAACTTCATTTTTGTAATGCTTGGGTGACATTTTTAATCTTTCTATGGAAGTATTCCCTAATGCAACTTGGATGGCCCCATACCTTTTTCACTAAATCTCTACACTCCTCATCCTCTAATCATTATGCTTCAAATTTGACCTCTCTCCTTCTCTTCTTCATGCTAGGATTGAGGTTGAGGATGATAGGACTATGGTCAAATCTAATGGTCGAAAGAGCATAGGATTCCGTATTTGGGAAGTTAACTCTTTATTCGATGTTACACAGAGCCCTATCTAGCTTTTCTTTTACTAAAGCATCCCTTTCCTGGTTGTTAGACCACGTAAAAGTTCAGCCTTTACTTTCCAAGCCCATCAAAGAGGCACTGTTCACGAACTTATTAAAAGCTACTAATCTAAAATGGTCAGCTCTTCGTGTTTCTAGTTTCTCTCAATGATACATAATCTCATTATAGTCTCCAATGCATACCTATGGAAGCTGGTTTGTCCTCTTAATATCCCAAATTTTCTACCACCAATTCCTCCTGAGTTGGCAGTCAATAGTGGCGTAAAGAAAAGTAACCCTCATCAAAGAGCCACCTTCTTTAAGCTGACATTACCGGTTGAAAAGAACTTTAGAGCTCTCCTCCTCTGCGATATCCACTTCCTCATCCCAAAATATGGCAATCCCCCCTATAATAGCATTAGGATTAACTATTTCTATATGCTGAAACTATAAAGATTTTCGCACACAATTCACTACTTCCTCTTTATTCTTTATCTCCATTAAGAAGATAAGGTTGGGTTTTTCAAGAGCCACTATGGTCGAAGATGCTGGACCGTTAGGGAAGAACCCAAACCCCAATAGTTCCAACTCAAAACTTTCATATAAACCCTGGTGGCTTATTAGGGCTAGCCACCAAAGCCCATTCATTTCTTCCTTTCGCCAGTAGGATGAGGGTCTTGAGTAATATATCGTTCCTTATGGAAATTCCAAGAGAACCTTACTGAGATAGAGGAAACGTTCTTTTCATTTTCTTCTACGGTTGAGTCCTCATAATTGCCTTTTCCTTTTACTATTTATCGGAGGAGGAGGAGGAAGACCCTCCTTTTTCATCCTTCCCTTTTACTTGATGGTTCTCCATTTGGAATTAAAGATGAGCAAGGCCTCTTTTCCTAATCTTCGGGGAATACACTGTGAGGCAATTCACATTCTATCCCCTAGTATTCACCTCCCCAACTCTTGCTTTGTCGTTCTCTTTTTAGGCACTAAAGGCCGAGATATCGGTAATTGTCTCTTCTTCATCCAATTTAGGCACTTCTTTTTTGAAAAAAGAGCTCTTAAAAGGGGCTAGGAGTTCTTACTTCGGCTCATAACCAGCAACCAAATTTTCCTACTGCATACTTTCCCTTTGACTCTTCATATGGATGCTTCTCATAGTCCGTTGTGCAATGGCCAATGCACCCACATGAATAATAGAACTTTGGCAGCCTTTCAGAACGAAAATCCACCCATAATTTTTTGTTACCTAGTGTAAGGATGGTGCCTGACTTAAGAGGGGCATATAGGTCCATAAAGATCTTTGCTTTGGCTAACTTCCTCAAGTTGTTGCCTCTAGACTCCATCCTAACCTCTAACACTTCTCTAATTTTAGCAGCAACATTATCAAGCACATCTTCCATTACTCTCCTTTTGGGTATTCCAATAAGTTGAACCCAAAAGGTGCAATGGGTGAATTCATAGCAATGTTTTGGTGTGTTCGGATTGCATTGCTTAAGTATAAGGAGGTCACATGCAGGACACCATGGACCTTCCTCCAATACTCTTTTTTTATCCTCAGCATTTACGAACTTGAAGGAAAACAAACCATTTTCTAAAGACAAATACTCAACTTCTTCCATCTTTCATGCTTTCTTCATAGTGAAGAAGAAAGCTTGATAGTTAATATTTATTTTCGAGAAAAATCTCCTATATAAAATCTGTTCACATTCCTTAATGTTCTCAACAGGGGGCCTCCTCATTAACAACAATTTCATCACTTTTAGACCACATGTCACTAAGCATTCTATATAGGGCCATTAAATGTGCTTCACTTTCTTTCTCCATATCCATAAAAAATCACCCATCACTAAGCACGTAAATTAGACAGAAAAAGATTGAATCTTTCTTGATGGAATGATTTACTTTGCTGACAATAGGGAAAGCGACAAGCCTAGAATACCCTAAAAGACCTCCCAATAGCTAAGATGGCAAACCAGCTGACTGGGAGCCCAGGAAAAAATGACCAAGTTAAGAAAGGGGATTGTCGGAAGTTAGCTTGAGGGAATCTTTTAGATGAAAGTGGAAGGAGTGATTCAGCTAGTGCAAGAAGCCGAACCACTAAAGGGGCCGGGGGCATAGAACACACTGAAGGGTTAGATGGATTGAAGGGGGCTCAACAGACAGGGGGTTCATTTACCCTTCTCCTCTATGAAAACTGTTAGCCGTCAGGAGCTAGGTTTAAGGTTTGAAGGAGATCAAGACAACTGCTAAGGGTTGAGCTCAAGGAGAGAGACACCATTAGAATCCAAAGAGGGAGGTTAGGAAAAGGATTTAGGGGAAATTAGAGCTAGGGTTTGGGGTAACTATCACCATGGGATAGAGGGAGAACTCTTTAGGGGAAGAGAGCGTTCACAGTGCTTATGCAAATTGTGTCACATTTCTTTTCTTGTTGAGCAACTAGAAATGAGTGATCAGATAGAGAGCTGATGTAGTTATGGCGACTGTCCCGGAATCGACTATTTCGATTCATGACCCGATGATTCCGATTCAAAATTTAGAGGAACAGAAATCGAAACCTTAAGTAGTAGTTCCGGATTCAATTTTGAACTAGCTATTCCGAGCCGATTCCAGTTTGGTTGAAAATCGAAATGGAACCGCTAATTTATTACGGTTTTTGAGTTTAAAAATTCAATTGTAATAAATTTATAATAAAATTGTAATCAAATTATCAAATAATGAATTATTAAAAGTTGATTATCCTATTCGAAATTCAATTCATGGTCAAATTCATAAGATAACGGCTTTAAATGGATCCTCAAACTAATGGACGGCTTTTAAAAGTTATGTGTATCGACCATTTGGTCAACGTATTTATATTTCTAGACAGCCTTTTCCTTTTTGGTCAGTTATCTCGAAGTGATCAGTTTCGAGTGAGATTCATTTATAGCGCATGTATGAGACATCCATTCTATTCTGTATTCATATTCTTAAAAAGGGTCGAAATTCAAAGTGTCACAGGTGTTGCATCATTTATAATGTTCAAAAGAGGAGTCAAATGGTCTCCAATTGTCAAAATGATTTCAAGATTCAAGTTGAAATTGATTGCAACAGCATTATGAGAATATTAGAAAGTTATCTTGGTAATCTGTGATATGCTAGTTTGAATAGTTACGTAAATAATGATTGTAAGGGAAGTTTTGAAAAATCTAAAGAGTGGTAGGTATGGATCTGACTTCCTAAGGTCAGAAAAAGTATGGACAAAAATGATTTATCAGAGTGGTACAATGGAAGAAAAGTGAGGTAGTCTAGAAGAACAAAAGAATAATGAAGGACATTCATCCACACTTACTTAAGGACCCAGGTATATCCAAATTTCATGAATGAAATTTATGAGGGAAAAGTTGTGGCATCCGAATTTTCCCACATTGAAAATAATTAGAAAATGAAGCAAATCCTCTTGGCCTATTCTTTAAAGACACTTTTTGAACAAGCTACTAAGAATTCTTCTAAAAAATTCATATTAGAAAATATGATACGAAGAAATAATTGTTGAATTAATTAGAATACGGAAGTCGATGCTAAGTCAACTTTCTAATGGATAAAATTAATGTTGCTTTCAAATAACTAATGATAGGATAAGAAGAATGTCGTTTTCATTAACATAAATGAGTTCACATTTGAAAGTCGAGGAATTATAAATAAATTCACATTAGCAAAGTTAAGAACAAGATAAGATCAAAGTTGATTTTCATTAACATAAATGAGTTCTCATTAGAAAGTCAAGGAATTATAAATGAATTCACATTAGCAAAGTCAAGAATAAGATAAGATCAATGTCGGTTTTCATTAACACGAATGAGTTCATATTAAAAATTTAAGGAATGATAAATGAATTGACATAAGCAAACTCACGAATAAGTTAAGATCAATCTCATTTTCATTAACATAAATGAGTTCATGTTAAAAAGTGAAGGAATTATAAATGAATTCACATTAGCAAAGTCAAGAATAAGGTAAGATCAATATCATTTTCATTAACATAAATGAATTCTCACTAAAAAGTAAAGGAATTATAAATGAATTCACATTAGCAAAGTTAATAATAAGATAAGATCAATGCCATTTTCATTAATATAAATGAGTTCACGAAAGTCAATTCACATCCAAAAGTCATAAATAAGATAAGATGAATGTCGTTTTCATTAACATAAATGGGTTCACATTAGAAAGTCAAGTAATTATAAATTTTTCGCATTAGCAAAGTCAAGAATAAGTTAAGATCAATGTAATTTTCATTAACATTATAAGTTTATATTAGAAAGTCAAGGAATTATAAATGAATTCATATTAGCAACATCAAGAAAACATAAATAAATTTACACTATAGGATCAGCAAAGTTAAGAAAATATAAATAAATTCACACTATAGGATTACAAAGTCAAGAAAACATAAATGAGTTCACATTAAGAGAATTAACAAAGTCGAGAAAGCTACAAATGCATTCACATTTGTAGAAAAACTTAACGAGAAAAGTTATTAATGAAGTAACTTCTGAGAGAAGCTACAAAACTACTATAAATAGGGGTATGATTTCTTTATTCTCGACATCTACCAATTCTCTCTCTCTCTCTCTCTCTCTCTCTCTCTCTCTCTCTCTCTCTCTCTCTCTCTCTCTCTCTCTCTCTCTCTCTCTCTCTCTCTCTCTCTCTCTCTCTCTCTCGGCACCACCATGCCAACTCACGCTATTGTTGTACCACCTCAAGCCGCCTCAGCCTCCATACCACCTCAAGGCCCCACCATCTCGTCACCGCCACTATTATTCCATCGCCTCTTCCTTTGTCCTATTTTGGGTTTTGTCTGTTAATCATAATAAAATACGGTAATCCGGTGAAAGGTAAATGGGATTTCTAGAAATGCGGTAACATTCATTTATTTCTTGATGAAATGTTTCCTTAATGTGTGATTGTGCATGATCATTATGTTATGACACTAATGTCATGTTCTTTGATTAAATGTGTGAAAGAGGAGTCAAGAATGTTTAACGGGATCTAGTGACGATGAAAGGGAGTTGTTGAGGCTAAATCGGGTTGAAATCAACTCGAACCAGACTTGCCTTGGTCTTGAATCGCTCGACTTGGGCCGACAGAGCCAAACTGGCTTTGTTGGGCTTGAACCAGCTCTGGTCTGTACCAATTCCAAACTAGACCAAACACAATTCAGTTAGGCACCAATTAAACTCGATTCTATCCAGTTTAGATCAACCAGGCTAGGCAAGTCATTCTCATGTGCCGCCAAACTGATTTAATCAGATCGAAAGTCACTCGAACGGTTCTCATCCCATCTTCTTTCTGTTGTTTTAAATCATGCATATTTTAACAATAAGAAAAGATAATAAAGGGAGTATGTGTGTGCAAGAATGTGAATGCCATGAAAAGACGATTATCACCACCATTAGTGAGAAAAGCAACGGTATAGGGGCTTGAGGTAACGATGTGTTTTATTGACCATTGCTCGTGACAACAGATTTAAGTGCTGTCATTCGCTACAATTTTTATTTAAGGCAATGGCATAGACGTCATTTACCTAATGATGATATCAAGTGAAAGTGCCATCATACAAGTGCATTGATGATGTTGCCTAGTACCAAAAGTCCCGATGTGAAGCTCGGGAAAGAAAGCCTAAAAGTGAAAAGAAAGAATATCCATTGCATATACGCACATATGAAAATTAGCATTTGGTAAAGAAAGAATATTTGTTTATGTGAATTGAACTGGCTGATGATGTGTGGTATCTTTTCTATAAAGGATCACAAGATAGCTTTGTTAAAATGTTTTTACACCATCGAATTGAGTGCTAGGCTGATACTCCTATCTTAGGTCTAGAAATTTCATTTACTGAATTGTTTGCTTATCCCTTTAATTTTCAAGAAAGAGGGATGGAGTTTCCACAGAATCCGTTGTTCAGTTTCCCAACCCCCATGGTTCACCTCAAGCAAATAGATTGGTGTCGACTTGGCACAGAGTGTGTTAAGATCATGTCGACTGTATGAATTGATATCAGACTAGTCCATCAAATCCTTGTGTAGTTTGTATCATGGCATGAGAAGATGGATAGTGGTATGCTTAGAGGTCCACTATGCAACTTCAATGGTCCATTGTGTTTACAAGGTGAAATAGTGCCTTGAGAGGCAAGGAGAGCTCTGTCAGGTATTAGTAGTAAAACCTGACAGACTAGTAGTTGTTAGTAGATGATGGATAACCTTCTACAATTTTTGTTTGTACATAGTTAGGAAGGGTAGCTAGAGTGGGAATTTGCGAGGTAACTGGCATGTACAATTCCCTAGTTTTTTTTATTGTATATAAGAATGGGGAAATAGAGTATTTTATGTAGTGCTTGAGACGTCTATATATAAGATTAGGTATGTTTGTGAAAGTCAAAGAAGTTGCTATGTCTCTAATTTAATGCGCCTAACCTTAAGTTTCCTTTCAAGAATAAAGGTTGGCAGAAATAAGAACATAATAGTAAATAAGGATAGACTATCCTACCGTTAAAGGTCCTCATTAGAAAATAAGCAATGAAGGTTGATAGGGACTAATAGAATAGAGAAACATAAGAATAGAACAATTAATAATGGGACAAAGGTCTTGGGGTCATTACAACGGTGGTAGCAGTAGTGTCGAGCAAAGGTAGTAGCATGCAAAGGGGTTGAGCGGCGGTCTGAGGAGAGTCTCGATCCCTCGGGGGGAAAACTCTCGAACTACTTAAGTTTTCTCCAAAAACACTATTGTTGACACCTGATTTTTAACCATCTTTTCTTTTTTAAAATTAATAAAAAAAATTATTAAAAATTCATAAAATTATAAAATCAACTTTGAGGACTTTGGCTAAGCCTAAGGAATCAATTTTGACCAAAAAATGATTTTCCATATTTTCGGTACTTTTCAGCATTTTTTATTTTTGAAAATTAATAAAAACAAATCCATAAAAATAAAAAAAATTAAAAAAAATTAACTTTGGGGACCTTGGCCAAGCCCAGAGAGCCAATTTTGACTAAAAAATGATTTTTCATATTTTCAGTATTTTTCGATATTTTTATTTTCGAAAATTAATAGAAAATCCATAAAAATTCATAAAATTAAAAAAATCAACTTTGGGAACCTTGAACAAGCCTAGGGAACCAATTTTGATCAAAATATGATTTTTCATATTTTTAGCATTTTTCGAATATTTTTATTTTTTTAAAATTAATTAAAAAAATAAGAAAAAAATTACAAAATTACAAAATTAACTTTGGAAGCCTTAACCAGGCATAGGCAACCATTTTTGAATAAAATATGATTTTTCATATTTTTTGCATTTTTAATATTTTTCAGAAATTAAGAAAATATTTAATAAATAATAGTATTTGAGGCTACAAAAATATGAAAAAAATAGTCTGTATTTTTCTTTTAATCTTCTCTTCATTTTGGCCAAAGAAAATCTCCAAAAATTAATCTGGAATCGGGAATTACTTTGTTAATCTCGTTTTCAGATTAATTGAAAAAAATTTATAGAAAATTCATTTTAGCTCTGTAATTTTCGATTTTTGCATTTCTAGAGTCATGACATTGTCCTCTTATAGTCCAAATTTTTCAATGGCTTAATGGTGCACTTTCAGTTACTGCGTTCGGTTTTCCGAATTCGATTTATCATTTAAAGCGTTTCTCCATGCTGCATTGTTGCGTTCACAGGATTTGCTGGTCGAACATGCATGATCGATTGCGCGAGATGTTCTAGACAATTAGCATGTTTGAACGTGGTGTCGAAGGTCTTCATTGAGAAAAGAAAGTGTAGACAAGGATCAATGGAGCATGAGTAAGGTTGATGGCGATGGGAAATTTGAGCGAGTCAGTGATACTAATGTTGGTGGAGATACAACTGAGGACAACAGAAAACGGTTGGAGTACTTTTATGTAGAGGAAGGAAATGTATAATCAATTACCTTGGTTCCAGTGGAAAGAAGCTGAACATTTCAAAGTCACATAATAGATTCCGTCGTTTCCATAGTTTTCTATTCCAGCAAGGGCGTTGTGCTCGACTCATGGGTTGCATTAATATCAGGCTTGGTTTCCTCATCAACCCTGGGCAGAAAAGTTCTTGCAATTTTTCAGCAACGCATAATTCTTCCAGGTGAACAAGGTTGCGCGAATGCTATGCACCAGCCAAGGTTCAGTTCTTATTTCCTTCCACAACTGTGTGGAACATATTATTCCATTTGACGTTCGACAGAAAGCTTTTGCCATTGATTTGTATTCCCGTGGATTCCTGCAATTGCTTAAGTCAGTTGGTGTTGATTTTCACGCATCATGCTTTCTCCCTAAAAAAAATAAGAGCTAGTGACATGGATAGCATCTGCTCCGTTCGTTTGTCTATGTTATGTAAGCATCACAAGAAATGTTCAACCGGCGGAAGGGAGGAGTGGAGGCCACTCATGGAAGACATTTAATAATAATAAAGGAAGTCCTCCACTTTGTCATGAAAAAGATTGATGGACGGCACACTGAAGGAAGGAGGAGACGTGGAGGACATAATCATTTTAAGTGGAAAGTGAATGGGAGCTTTCGGCGGGGGAAAAGAAAAGTGGAGAAAAAGGGGGATGACCGAAAAATGGGGGGAAGGACGCATCCTTCGACCATCTCCATCTCATCTCATCTGGAGCCTGAATATCTCAGTCCTGTTCGACGTCCAAGACTGGTGGCCCTCCTAGTGCGGCGTCTCGGGGTTTGACCTATCCTATGCCGATGACCGCGTGGTCATCACTCTCTCCATTCCTGTAAACCCCACTGCGCCTGCTCTTCTTGCTCTCCATTCCAACAATGGTGGCGGCGACCTCCTTCTCACCACCCCTCTCCGCTACAGCCTCCTCGAAATCTGTCAATATCTCTGCCAGGTCCCCTACTAGCTTCAGCCTAGGGTTCCTCTCCTCGTCCTCGAGGTTGTCCAAGGCTTTGAGGGTAAGCGTCGTCGAAAATGGCGTCGGCGGCTCGGCCTTGGGAGTGCGCATGGTGTCCATGCCCGCTATTAGGCCGCTCACCTCATTAGATTCCGAGACGTCAGTGTTCAAGAAGGAGAAGGTCACGCTTGCCGGTCACGATGAGTACATTGTGAGAGGAGAGAGGGACTTGTTCCCGCTGCTATCGGATGCGTTCAAGGGAATTAAGCAGATTGGTATTATTGGTTGGGGTTCTCGGGGTCCTGCTCGAGCCCAAAATCTGAGAGATTCTCTGGCTGATGTAAAGTCTGATATTGTGGTTAAGATTGGACTCAGAAAAGGTTCCAGATCTTTTGTTGAAGCTCGTGCTACGAGATTTTCTGAGGATAATGGGACACTGGATGATATATGGGAAACTATTTCAGGAAGTGATCTTGTGTTGCTACTGATTTCCGATGCTGCACAGGCGGATAACTATGAGGAAGTGTTTCTCACATGAAGCCAAACAGCATCCTAGGTCTGTCCCACAGGTTCCTTTTTGGGCATTTACAATATATTGGGCTTGATTTCCAAAAGAACATCAGTGTGATTGCTATATGCCCCAAGGGAACGGGTCGCTCCATAAGGAGACTCTATGTCCAAGGCAAAGAGATAAATGGTGCTGGAATCTATTCTAGTTTCGCTGTCCACCAGGATGTTGATGGAAGAGCCACTGACGTTACCCTTGGTTGGTCGGTTGCACTTAGTTCTCCATTTACATTTGCCACAACTTTGGAGCAGGAGTACAAAAGCGATATCTTTGGGAGCGCGGCATTTTACTTGGTGCTGTTCATGGAATGAGCGAAGATCTGGCATACAAAAATACTGTTGAGTGTGTAAATGGCATCATATCGAGGACCATTTCAACACAGGGCATGTTGGCTGTTTACAATTCACTGTCTGACGAAGGAAATAAAATACATGTGGATTTCACCAACACAGGGAGATGCCACAAACTATGAGATAGATGCTTTATTCGGAGCTGAGGCTTCGTAGCTTTATTCGGAAATAAAATACATGTGCAAGACGTGGCGCTAATGGAGTTATTACAATTTCAAGTTAATGTTCACGGTCATCCACGATTGAAGGCCGATTCCAGAAACTCTGGCAATAAACTGAAGCTAAGTGCTCCCTTCTTATTTTTCTAGTGGTTGGGTTTAATGCAAAACGACACAGATTTTCTACTAACCTTTCACCATATTTTATGTCAGGTAAAAAGGCAGCTCCAGCTCCATATCAACGAAGAAGCTCGCGGGAGCACAAAATTGACCGGAATAGCTCCTAAGCATTCACCGACTCCTCAGCTAATCTGCCTGTGAACTTTGGCTCAAATTGTCTAATTAATTTATTGTACTCTATTTTAAAAGATCCAAACCCCAGAATGGGAAAGTCAAAATCACCATTGGAGGTCCTTTATTTATTGTATTTTATTTCTGCAATTTAATTTTCGCACCATCAAACCTCAGAATGGGTAGGCCGAGCCAAAATCGAATCCCTCATTGGAGGTCCTTTATTTATTGCATTTAATTTTTGCAATTTAAATTTCACATCATCAAACCCTAGAATGGGTAGACCGAGCCAATGCCGAATTCCTCATTGGAGGTCATTTATTTATCGCATTTAATTTTTGCATTTAATTTTTGCACCATCAAACCCCATAATGGGTAGGCCGAGTCAAGGCCGAATCCCTCATTGGAGATTCTTTATTTATCGCATTTAATTTCTGCAATTTAATTTTCACACCGTTAAATCCCAGAATGAGTAGGCCGAGCCAAGGCCGAATCTCTCGTTGGAGGTCCTTTATGTATCGTATTTAATTTCTGCAATTTAATTTTCACACTATCAAAACCTAGAATGGGTAGGTCGAGTTAAGGCATAATCCATTGTTAGAGGTCCTTTATTTATCGCATCTAATTTTTGCAATTTAATTTTCACATCTAATTTCTGTAATTTAATTTTCGCACCCTTAAACCCCAGAATGGATAGGCCGAGCCAAGGCCGAGTCTCTCGTTGGAGGTCATTTATTTACCACATTTAATTTCTGCAATTTAATTTCTGCACTATTAAACCCTAGAAAGGGAAGGGCAAGTTAAGGCCGAGCCACATATTGGAGGTTTTTTATTTACTGCCATTTACTTTCTATAGTTTAATTTTTACATCATTAAGCCCCAGAATGAGTAAGCTGAGTCACCTGCTGGAGATCGTAACACAGAAGTCGTTAGCACACTATCTCTTTCGGCTTTAGAGAATTTTTAATACTTTGAAAATACCAAAAAATGTCACTCGCATGCATTCCATCTAAAAAGTGAAAATACAAAAAAGAGAACACCTCACTAGAGCCTTAGGAGTAAACCAAGCATAAGTTGCCAAAATTAGGATATCTATGAAATTAAGATACCAAAAGGGCATTAGTTTTAATTAACTAGTGTAATCAAGTTCCCGAACTCATAATCTTTGGTTTGTCGAAGTAATTTAGTTCTCCTGCTAATTTACTTTTCTAATCAACCTACCAAAAATGATTGGTGGCGACTTCAAACACATTGATAGTTATCGCGACCCTAAAAATTTTTGATCTGTGGAAGATTCCCAAGTTAACGGATTATTATGTTAATTAAATTGACTAACCTAATAGATTAAAGGACTGTAGGATTAGTTTTTGATTGTAAGATAAAAAAAATATGATCTTGAAGGATCCTATAATCCTAAAACTCTATGAAATTTTCACCCATTTAGGGGTGGATGATGGGCCAGCCGAAATTCACATGATGTATGGGCTTATCACACATTTTTGGGCCCAAATTTGGCTTTAATTAATTAAATTGATAATTAATTAAAAGCCTTAATTTTTTTGGTCAAACATAGGCTGGATTAAGTTTGAAAATAGGTCCACAACCCTTTAAACTTTCGGCACTATCTACCTTATGCTTTGGCCAAATTTTCAGGTAAGCTCGAGCTCGCGGCTTGTCAATTTAAGCTCAATTTCTATTATTCCCGCGAAGCAGTAAAAATGCAAATGTATAACTAAATTACTATGCAATGCATGCTAATTAAATTAATTATTTTTGGTAGGAACTAAAACTAATTCTTTATTTTTTTATGCAACATAACTGAAGAAAGAACTTTACCAAAAAAAACTGAAGAAAGAGAAATCAAAATGTTGGTTTAACAACCTAGTTATGGAAGAACTTGAAGGTGGAATTACTACACAATATGGAAGAGGAAAAAAAAAGGCATTTGTTGCATGAAAAATGCTGAACTCCATTGCTCACATTATGTGATATCGTGCAAGAGTTCAAAGTTTTTGAAAATGCCAAAGTCATGTGGGAAGCATTAAAAGCCATGTTTGGTTAGACATTGGTTACCAAGCTGTGACAACTTACTATAAGGTTGACATTTATGAGATGCCTTATGGACAAATATGAATAACATTTGAGGCACATCTCAACCATGATAAGTGAACTTTAAGGTGCAAGCTATATGTTGACTAATAAGAAGTAAATACAAGTAGTAATCCGTTCTTTGCCTCATAGGTAGATATATATGAAAATCCACATGATCCACAATGAAAAATAAAGACTTTTGAAGTGCTATGCATCGTTTTGAACTAGAGGTGGACCACTTTCTGGCAACTAAACTAAAAACCATTTGTTATATTGGTTCCATTTTGTTAAGGGCGTTCAAAAAATGGAAAGGGCAAAGGAATGAGTCCTTTAGAAAAGAAATTAAAGTTTAACTGGCATGGGAAATGAAAGGGTCCTTTCAAGAAAAACATTTCACTTTTGAAATATTTTAATTGTCGGAAAAAGGGTTACTTTGCTCAAAACTATGGTAAGTCAAAAAAAGTTAGAAACCCTTTGTATATTTGAGAGTGTTACTTATGCCTTCAGTTCAATTTTCGTAACTAAACCTCATTCTTTGTGAACTATAGACTCATGGGCTATAAACCATATAGCTAATGATCCAGATGTCTTCATGGAATTTAGATGAATTCCACATGAGACAAAGTGGATATATGTGGGAAATAATTCCTAAGTGAAAGAGAAAGGATTGACATCTGCCAATTGAATATGGGCAGTGGTCACACCATGTTCTCACATGATGTGTTATATGCTCCAAAAATTCAACAAAATTTAATTTTTGTGTTAACAGTGGTTAAACTTGTTTTTAATTTGAACTTTTATAAGCATATTTTGACTTTGTCATTGAAAACAAGTTGAATGGTCCTAAATGTTTTCTAGATGATTTTATTGTATAATATATTGAATACAGTATTGTTAACATTTGTTATTCTCTATTCATGTCTTTTGAACCTTATGATAATAACGTGAAAGTATGGCATGTTATGCTAGGTCATATTGGCTAATAGCAAATGAATATATTAGCCAAATAGCGCTTATTGGGTAATATTGAAAAAGTTAATTTGCCTATTTGTAAGCATTGCCTAGTAGAAAAAAATAATAAGAAAACAATTTGGAAAAGGAACAAGAGCTGAGTTTCTTTTTCATTTGATCCATTCAAACCTCTGTGGCTTAATTAATATGAAAGCAAGGCATTAGCCTGTTTATTTCATCACATTTACATATGATTAAGCTCGATTCGGTCATGTCAATTCGATTCTTATAAGTCTAAGGCATTAAGTTGCGTTAAGAAATTTATGAGCTTGTTGGAAAATCAATTGGACAAGAAAATAAAAGCATTTAGATCCAATCAGAGCACTTATCTGATCAGTCTAGAGGTTTATCTAATGAGAAAAAGAATAGAAAGATAGTTGACTATTCCAACGACTCCTCAATAAAATGATGTTGTAGAAAGAAGACATAGAACCATAAATGGAAATGGTTAAATTTGTCACAGCACAAGCTAATTTACTAATCACCTTTTGAGGTGATACTTTGTTGACTGCTATCTATACATTTAATCGTATGTCTCCTAAATTAGTTAGATCCACCCCATATAAATTATGGACATGCTGAAAATAAGATTTGATTTTCTTATATCTTGGGGATGTATTGGCTATACGCATGAGTCCTTCCAATTATGAAAAATTGGGCCCTAAAAGTAAAAAGAGTATCCACATGAGATATTGAGAGCCCTCGAAAGAGTATGTATTTATAGGTAAGCACAAAGTTGAAGTATAACTAAATTTGAATAATGAGATGGCACATTCTTAATGAATGAATATTTGAAAAAGGGTGAGATAAGTGAAGACTATTTTTTTTTTTGAAACTTTGGTTTATGATAATGACATTATTGGGGCATCTCATCCAAGAGAGAGCAATGTGAAAGTGGGGAATTTATTTTGAACTAGTTTCAATTACAACCACTTGATGAGATGATGTGATCATTATCTAATTCGAGTGGGAGTGTAATGGAACATGATAAGTGTAGGGGGCGTAATGAAGCATGATGTATTAAGTGTACGAACTCCAATACGGCAAACAAGTTGTAAAAACGTTCCCCTGAACGGTTTGACATTAATAGAGAAGCTTTCATGGTCACACCATAAAAAGAGGAAGAGTCAAGTTGTGTAATTAAAAATCTAACTTGCCCTGATAGGCAATGCTCACAAAAGCGTTCCCCTCGATGTTTTGGGAATTGGTTGATTTTCTGAATGGATGTAAAGCCATTGAAATCAAACCAAGTTCGAGAATTGGTTGATTTTCTAAACAGACGCAAAGCCATTGAAATCAAACTAAGTTTGGGAATTGGTTGATTTTCCAAAGGAACGCAAAGTTATTGAAAACAAGTAGGTTCTCAAAATGAAGTGTAAAATTGATGGCTCAATTGAGAGATATAATGCTCAGCTTGTGGCAAAATGGTATAATCAACAAGAAGTAATTAATTATAAAGATGCTTTTTCTCCTATGGTGAGATTTATCTCAATTCGCCTTATTCTGACAATAGTGACTAGTTTGGTTCATGAATTACATCAACATCAACATCAATAACATCAACATCACTTTTATCCCAAACTAGTTGGGGTTAGCGATAGCCAGGGTAAAGAAGGAGAGTTGGCGTCAGGCGTAGCGAGCCATCCGTAAAAAAAAAAGAGCTATCCCTTATGAGATGAACCCTTATGAATTACATTAAATGAATGTAAAAACTAATTTTCTCAGTGAAGAATAAGAAGAGCAAATTTATACAGAACACCCATTGGGTTTGTTATAGAAGGTCGAGAATAAAAAGTATATCGCCTTTCAAGACAATGTTATATACATTTTAAAAATACCATAGTGTCATATTATTTTGTAATGATTGATGATGATTATTGTGTATATATCAAAAGATCCAATGATAAGATCACAAATTGAGAAAAAAATTATTTATTAGGAAAAAAGAAAGGTGCCGCTAGGTCTGTGCGATTGGCCAAAGTGCTATACTTTGAAAGCAATAGTAACTACAAAACAATGCCATAAGGTTAATGTGATTGGCCAAAAGTGCCACATTGGAATGCACAAGTGACCAAAGAAAACCCGAATGGCCTTTAAAACAAAAGAAAAGAAAAGCTACCAATGTCAAGGAGAAAAACCGTTTTGTTTCATAAGGGTGCGACAGAACAGCCCGTAACAAGGGCATTGCGAGAATGAGTAGGGGAGAATGATACAGGTCGATTGTTTTGTGTCTCTCGTTTGATGCAGAGGATTGCGAGGGATCAAAACAACTTAGGTTCCTAGGTCCTCCCACACTCGTATAATCTTGAAGTGGTGCATGTTGATGTCAACATAGTAAATAAGCGATGCATAGGGTAATAAACGACTAGGTTCCTAGGAGTGGTGTCAGGATGGTTTGTACTAGAAGTTCTAGGATTAGATAGAATACATCCCCTATGAGCTCTAAAAGAGGGGTTGGCCTCCGTATACAAATTGGTCGTGAGTTGATGTCAATTTTCTGATAAGACTATGGCAGGTCAAAATCAGTTGTGGTGCCTAAAGTGATCTGCCCTCACTCGATATAAAGGATACTCAAGCTAAGTTAGGCATGGTATGATCTGACATGAGAAAGATATTCACCTAAGTGTTTCATAGGATAATATGAGAAATAAAGTTAGCCTGGTGTGAAATTACTCGCTAGGCACTGCACAAGCTGTCCCATCGGCCCATGACAAATGGTATTAGAGCAGGATCCCTCCAATAGGTGTGTGAGTTGGAGAAAATCTATGGTAAATCCAGTCCTACAAATGTGAAGAGTGTATCGCCAAAGTTGAAAAAAGAAAGGCTCGGGCAAAGTGTGGCTCTCGACTTTCTTATGAGATGCGAATGGCATAGTAAAGAAATTGATTCATCACTAAAGTGGGAAAATATTCCTAGATCAATTCGGCAAATCTCAAGATGGATCTTCTGCCATGTTTTAAATAAGGAAAAATCTCAATTGATTAACAAATACATAGAGAAAAAATGTTTAGTAGGAAGAAAGAAATGTATCGCTAGATTAGTGCGGTTGGCCAAAGTGCCACACTTTGAAAGCAACAATGACTACAAAACGGTGCCGCAAAATTAGTGTGTTGCCCAAAAGTGCCACACTAGAATGCACGTGCGACCAAAGAAAACCAAAACGGCCTTTAAAACAAAACCAAACAAAACAAAAGCTACCAATGTCGAGGAGAAAAACAGTTTTGTTTCGCAAGGATGCGACATAACAACGAATAACAAGGGCATTGTGGAAATGAGTGGGGGAGAATGACACGGGTTAGTTGTTTCGTGTCCTTCGTTTGATGCAAAGGATCATGGAGGATCGAACGGCTTAGGTTCTTAGGTGCTCTCACACTTGTATAACCTTGAAGTGGTGTTTGTTAGTGTCAATATAGTAAATTAGCGATGCATAGAGAAGTAAATATCCGGGTTCTTGGGAGTGGGTGTGAGGATGGTTTGTACTAGGAGTTCTAGGATTAGATATAATACATCTCTTAAGAGCTCTGAAGGTGGGGTTGGTATCTCCGTATTCAAACTGGTCGAAAGCTAATGCCGCTCTTTTAATGAAGCTATGGCATGTCGAAACTAATTGTGGTGCCTAAAGTGATTTGCTCTTACTCGATACAAAGGACAGCCGAGCTAACTTGGGCATGCTATGATCCGATACGATAAAGATATTCGCCAAAGTATTTTATGGAACAACACGAGAAATAAGATTGACCTGTGCATGAAACTACTTGTCAAGCGTCGCATGAGCTGTCTCACGGCCAGAGAAAGTGCCGGCCCACGACACTTACCAGTCCAAAAAAAAAAAAAAAGGATTCTCATCGAGTAACTTACGGAACTTGATCTCACCAATAATCAATTAAGTATTAATTCGGAACAAGCTACATAAATACGATTGCGACATTGGACTTGCTAAAGTTACCTAGGACTCCTATGATAGGAGCCACCTGCAGCCTCGTAGGCTTGGTTACCCACTACCCCTCAGCTAGTTTGAACCTCCTGAGCGCACTTCGACAACGACCCATCACCGCACGCCTGACGCACGTTCCCTACCAAAACTCCGCTGAGCGCGACCACCTAAAACGCTTCCCCCCCTGTCGGAAGCCCTAATCTCGCTGAATCCGCCATGAAAAGAAGCCACATTCCTCCCTTGCTCGACGGCAAATGGCTTGCCCCGCTGCTCATCACCTCCGCTCTCTCCCTCCTCCTCTTCCTCTCCCTCTCCCTCATCAGCGCCAAGTTCCCGCCGCCCGCCTCTGGCTTCTCCGGCCAGCGTTTGTCCCCGCCCCTCTCCGCCGGAGGCTCGTCCTCGGAGCTGCCGAGGTTGCCCAGATTTGCGTACTTGATAACCGGCACGGGGAACGATGGCCCCAGCGTGAAGCGCCTCCTTCAGGCGGTGTACCACCCCAGGAACTATTATTTGATCCACCTGGATGTCGAGGCGCCTGAGAGCGAGAGGGTCGAGCTCGCGAGGTATGCGAAGTCGGAGGGCGTGATGAGGGAGTTCGGGAATGTGATGGTGATCGGGGATGCGGACTTGGTCACGTCGAAGGGCCCGACGATGATCGCTTCCACGCTCCACGCGATCGCGGTTCTGTTGAAGCGGGCCAAGGATTGGGACTGGTTCATCAATCTGAGCGCCTCGGATTATCCTCTCGTGCCGCAAGATGGTTAGTTTGCTATTTTCCCATGCGTGAGCCGACCATTTACTGAGATTTCTTCTTCATTCCGACTCCTTTGACGCAATCCCATTCTGATGCAGAATACTTTTGTTGCTTGAACTTTTAAATCCAAGTGAAATTTGAGCTAACTAAACTTTTGTAGTAGTGATTTTTAATCTATCATTTCTTCAATGTGAAGATTAGCGGGTGGAGTTTTAGGTGTATGTTATGTGGAGGGATGAAGAGAAGTACAGAAGAAAAACAAGTTTAATCGGAGTCTTGTTTGGACCTTCAAAAATTTCAAATTTCACTGTCGATTCAACCATGGGATGAAGTTTGTTAAATGACTAGCTAGTGGCTAGGTATGGACTTTATGGTATCATTAGGTTTGTTTTAGGAACCAACGTAAATGCTTTTAGGGCGTGAGTTGTCAGCTTGCCATTATTATGAGGAGTCATTTATAGTATTCATGTCCTAGATTATGCTTAGAGCCAAGATTTTATTTTCTTGGCCTACTATGTAGTTAGATTGTCCAAGAAACCGTTCTATAAAGGAGTGAAAATTGGAATTTGTGTACGTTAGTGGCATTACAAGGGCCATTGATGGTGGTAATGCATTGGCGTGGAAAGACAGGGGGCTGGGTTTTTTTGTTCCTTCTCTTTTTTTTTGGGGGGGGGGGGGTTGGGGGAGTGGGGGACAGAGAATGGGGGAGTTGGAGCTATTTAGTACCTAATACACACTCTTGAATTGCCTGCTTTAACCTGTGACTTGTCTAACCAGGGTGTACATTGAAAAAGCAAAATAAAAGCTCAAAGAAGTAGCTGGTGCTGGGCCTCTGCAAGTTGTTCAGCGTTTCTTTTATTTTCCTGCAATGGATTGCCCGTTTGGTAACGCTTGATTTATTGAGTTGGCTGAACAGAAGTGTGTCTTTTGAATGTGGATGCAAGTTGGAGTATTCATCATTAAGTTGTTATGGTAGATGTTGGGATAATTTCGAAACATTCTCTTCTCTTTTATTTGTTATCACTTCTGTGTGTGGATCTCTGTTTTTCAGGGGTGATAGAGACTAATCAACGTAGCTCTACATAATCAGACGTATAATGGTGAATTTTATCATTCTCACATGTGTAACCATTCTGTCTTCTATTGCATGAAGTGTGCTAGTTATCACGGGTCAATTATGGGCACCAAATTTTCTGCCCTATGATGCCGTCAAGCACATCACACCTTGGCCAGGCCACACCCAATTCAACAGAAGCACACACTATCACAAATACTATATCCCATGAGCCAGGCCACATGTTGTATGTTCTAACACAAGCATACACAATTCCGGCTTCCCCTTTATCATGTTCATAGCACCCTTGCCTGCAAACCAGCCCAGGATGCCATGGTCACATTGCATGCTTGATCACACTGGTGACCAAGTCACAAACACTTTCTCATGCTTGGCCAAAACCGAGTCACTTCCAATGGTTTTTCACAACCAAACACATTGAAACACTCATTGACCATGTCAGAATTGAGCAGAAGGCTAGGAATAGTCCAGATGCACACACACACCTAGTGATTGAAATGCACAAGAGATGCTGGAATCTTCCAACAATCTTATTGATTCAAACTCATACAATACAGCAGTGTCTGAGCCTCTCAAACTCATTACAAACTCGCAGAAATTACACTTTCTGGTCTGGATATGCTCAGACAGACTCAAGATATACACAAGGGACAAGTGGTTACAACATGCTACTCAGATTATTACATGTGTCCTGTGGTTACCAACTTTACTTTAGATCCATCCCGCTCGATTTTCTAAGCCTTATCTGCAACTAGCCCTGGAACCTGTCCAGCAGACCTTTGCAACATTCAGCAACTGCCTTTGGCGCCCATGGGCACACACCTGACTGAGTCGCAACCTTGGGTACACGCTGGCGCGCTCAGGAGCACTGCGGTTCACTGGCTTACACACATTCTTGTTGGTCATCTCATTGACTCATAGAGCCTGATCACAGGACCCCCCACCAACTCACACATGCATCACATGCCTGGTTCACATGACCAGTCCACCTGTTGGCACGACTGATGCATGAACACTAGCCCGAGAATGATCATCAAATCCATAAAGTGTGTTGCTCATGTCGATCCTCGAAGTCAGTCCATCCATGCTCAACACTTGATCATGCACGAGCCTCGTAGCCCATGCAAGACTGAACCATGCCATGCTCATGCATTTCAATCCTCAACCCATTTGCATTTGGATCATCTAAGAAGAGCAACCTGTGCTATGCTGAAGCCCTGCGATTCCTATTTGAATGGACCAATCCCTCTGAAATGCCAATGATTTATCCCCGATAATTCATTGCCTTGCTCGAGCACGGCCACCCTGTGCTTGGGATTACGCTTGGCAGGAACTCAAGGCGACAGCCCATGCCAAGCTCGATGCACCTATTCAGGGATCTAATACTAGTCATTATGGCGACTTTGAATCGTGACTTCTAATAAGTTACTGACAATGAGATATTGCCTAATTGAGTCCTTTCTCTATATGATTTATGTGGAACTAAGTCATGCCCATAATGTCCTATGAGATTAATAAGTTACATAGAGATGGCACTGTATAGCATAAAACTTTTAGTTCACTTTTCAGCAGATGCATAGTAACTAGAAGAGGTTGCTTTCTAGATTGAGCGTTTTTAAATCGATAATTGAATAGGCAAACCTTTTGTAAGGACACAATCTCTCCCTGTGCAAAAGCTTATTCCCATTACATTCTACAGTAGTCTTCTTTTTATTATTAACTCTCTGCTAGGGTGGTGCACTCTGTGGTAATCATGATTTATCCTTTGTCTAATATTGCTTCTGTACAAATTAGGGTTGGAGTAAGTATGAAATTGGGATGGAAGCTTGACTATTTTCTTTTCATATGTTTTTAATTCCAGATCTCTTGCACATCTTCTCATACTTGCCAAGGGATCTAAATTTCCTTGAGCACAGTGGTGACCTCGGCTATAAAGAGTGAGTATAAAAGTCATGCCGGTGGTATTGTTTTCGAATTTTGACATCTTCAGTCATTTGTCCTGATGAGAATTCTTGTACATGCTTGTAGGGTTGAACGAGCAAGACCTATCATTATAGATCCTGGCTTGTATCATTTGAAGAAATCTGGTGTATTCTATGCAAAAGAAAGAAGATCTTTACCAGCTTCTTTCAAATTATTTATGGGTAAAACGCCAGTTTTAATTTAGAGTCTCACTGCACCAGATTGATGAGAAAGTTTTCTGCAAAACATGTAATACAACCTTTCACAATTATTTAATTTCAAAGTTCTTCGGAGAAGAGTGAAGTGCAACTTAGTCTTTTACTTGTCAGTAACTGTTGTCAGGAAATGAATTATTAAAAAATAAAAATTTGTTGTCAGGGACCCTTTGACTTGAATGTTACTCAAGCATTAGAAGTTGCAAAGTTGTGTGCATAGGTTGTTATCTGGGGCATGTTTGATACGCTTAAAGTCTATTGGTTGTTGATGCCTGTCTATATTAAAATCTTGTTTTGATTGCGACTGTTGGGCTGATTGGGGGAAGTCCTTTGTGTGCTATGGGTGTGTATGTCTCTGTGTGTGCGTGCTGAGTTTGTACTTTCTCAATGATGTTGATTATGCTGCATGTTGAGTTCTCTGTAATACTTGCAATATTTTTGCTAATGGAGGAGCAACACCCTATTATTGTGGAAATGGTGCAAACCATTAAAGGCCATAATTCTGCAATAGAAAGTGTGAGGTTGTTTTCTTACTTGAGTTCATCATAAATATTTGGGTTATGTGCCCTTCTATCATTAATAACACTTTTTCCATCACCAGGATCTGCATGGGTTGTCCTCACAAAGTCATTCCTAGAATTCTGTGTCTGGGGATGGGACAATCTCCCTCGCACGCTTCTCATGTACTACACGAATTTCCTGTCATCTCCTGAGGGTTATTTTCACACAGTTGTCTGCAACCATAAGGACTACCAGAATACGACCGTCAATCACGACTTGCATTATAGTATGTGGGATAGTCCTCCTAAGCAGCATCCCATTGCGTTGACAATGGAACATTTTGATGACATGGTCCAGAGTGGAGCTCCATTTGCTCGTAAGTTTGAGAAGGATGACCCTGTTCTCAATAGGATTGATAAGGAGCTTCTGATGAGATTGGATGGCCGATTCACACCCGGTGGTTGGTGTATGGGAAGCAGCAGGGCAGGTAAGGATCCTTGTTTAGTTTCTGGGAGTCCTGTTGTTATTAAACCAACTTTGAGTTCAAGAAGGCTCGAAAAGCTAATTGCAAACCTCCTTGATCCTGAAACTTTCAGAAGTAAACAGTGCAAATAAATAACTACGTGGTATTTCATTCTTTTGCTGATTAATCCTGCTGCGCTTCTATATTAGGCTTGCCGCAAAATTGCTCAATCTCATGAATTTTACACATTTTATTGCTTGAACCTGCAATTAATGGTAGTAAATCTTGTTTTAGTCTCTACCACTTGGCGAGATGCTGTTGTGTTCACAAAGCTCTTGTCGTGCTGCTAGCATGACAATTATATGATCAAGATGCAAATGGTTTTGAGTATAACCCCAACTTTGGTGTCCTATTCTAATTTGGCAGAAAATGAAATATCAATGATACTCATCAGGCTGCATCTCAATTGGGGAAATCATTTCCTTTCATGAAATGCATGCATTTGGCCCCCATATACGGAGGCCATTGGATTAAGTGGACTTGATGTTATCGGATTCTTGCGAAAGTGTATGACATGGCATGACTTTGTTGACACTTGAGTTTTAACCGAGAAGCCTAGAAACACAAAATCTCGGGATTATGGTTTTTGATCACGAGACCAGTTTCCAAACCAAAAAAGAGTTTTTTTTGCATCTTTTAATACTTTTTCTCACATGAACACGTCATTTTCGTGTCATTCGCATTTAGTTTTCGGAAGTCAAAGGTTGGCTTTTTTAATTAATTTGATAAAAAAAAGTCAACCCTTGGTTCGCTTCTCGAAAGTGAGCCAATTCAGCCTTTTTTACCCTAATTTCATTTTGGCGTTGTCAATTTAAATAAAATCGATTGGAAATGTTTTTTGCCCAAATTGGAAACTTCAATCAACCAAAAGTAAAATTCATCAATTTATAGACGTTTTTTTAAGTTTGTTTTGTTTGCGATATTTGATACTGAGAATATTATTGATCATAACTTCAAATCAATTTTTTCAATTTCAAATTTGCCAAAATTACCCTCTAGAGCCAACAATGACTAAAATGCCCTTGCATTGATAAAATTGTCTAATATTGGCCATTCATTAGACATATGATCATGGTCACCTAAGATGACATGGCTCACCTTAAATAAGGTAATCACATCATTTCTTGTTCATTGAGTGTTCACATGAGCCATTAGATCAATCATAGGGCCACAATTCAAATCCTAATGTATCCAAATGACATGAGCAAAACATAGGACAAATCATTGAGCCCTCATGATCCACTCAGCAGCACACCCTCAAGGCCCCTCTCTGGTTGCCCAACAAAAAAGGCAAAGAAAAATTCCCTTTGATTGTGGCTAGCCTTCTCCTCTTGAATGAACACTTGGGCTGTTTTTACTTCCTCCACGATCTCTCTCTTTTGCTCTCTCAAAGTTTGGTCGAACCAAGCTCAATGGGGACAGCAGCTTCTCATAAGGAAACAGCAGGAAAATCTCTTCGCTAACTCTCTCTCTTGGAGGAAATGCTATCATTCTAGCATCAAGCCCAGTGGTTTCCTTATCTTCGGTTCCTCCAAACTTGTTGGAGTTTCTCAGTGGCTGATTCCAAGTTCAATCGAGAGCTTCATTTCCAGCTCCTCATTTGGTCATTTGTGCTGAATCGAAGCTAACTTTGCTCATCTTCTCTTGTTTTTATCCTGGATTCAACCCTTTCTTGACTCTTTGCATTCCTATCATTAGCAGAATGCACTGAGAAATTGGAACTCTCTCTTGTTGTAAGTTTCCTATACTTTGCTTAGATTTGAGAAATCTTGAGTTCATGGTCGCATGCTTAATACGTTTAGCAAAGAGGTTCGTTGTTCTTTTAGTGATTGTTGCTATGATGTTCAACATTTGATGATATGTTTGAATAAGATACTGATTCATAACTTTGAGGCATAGATCTCATTTTTTAGCCAATTTCACGTAGTAAAGGGGTAAATCATGGAAAGAGATCTACCAGAGAAATGATCTTGGCATCCTAAGGTTGGATTTGATAGGTCGCATGTCAAAATTGGAGTTGATTGGTAGGTTAAATAAGTCCCCAAATATAAGAATAGAATCTGGAAATTTGGCTTTGGATTCTGAAACTCTCTGTTTTGCTTGACCTTACTTGATTCTTTGATTCTTCATAATTTGTGCTCCAAACTAGAGAAAGTGTTCATCGTAAAAGTTATATCCAAGATCTAGAGCTTTACATCCACATAATTTTTTGTAAAATTTGGAGCATGTTTGAATGGGACAAAAGCACGATCCATTAGGATGATCAAATCCAGTACATGACTAACTTTCTTAGCCCCAGCAACGACCAGTTTTATTTTGCAAAATTTGACACGGTTCGAGTATTTGCAAAAACCCAAAAAACAACAAAATGAAAGTTATTCATTAGAGTCTAATTTAGTAGATTGGAAAGTTCGGGGTTATGGGTATAAGTTCATGGGATCAACTTTGCAAATTTCGGACAAAGTCATACATTATTAGCCTTCAAAACTGAGAGAGTCTGAACCTAGGGAAAAATTTGCCATTTCAGGACAGTTGATGGGCTCTTTTGCAAAAACTCAAAACATTAAAGTTCTATAACAAAAATAGGGCCGGATGTATACTAAATTTGGCATGTTTTCATGATCGTTTGATCCTTATTCCAGATTTTATAAAATCGCGTGCGAAACCAGGTTTGATTCTGGACAGTTAGGTCAATTTGGTCAAAATCGGGTCTTTCGGCTCAAAATCAGATCATGTAGTCTAAATGAACTTTGAAGTTTATGTCTTAAGCTTTCCATTGATGATAGAATCATCTTCATTGGACGTCATTTGATATGGTTTCCAATTAAAAAATAATAATAATCAGTTCAAATTTAGGAGGTGAATCGATAAGTGATCCTTGTTTGGCTTACTTATCATTATGCGATTGATTATGAAGGTCTTGTGACCAGAACGCATGCTGATTTTAATGCTTATGTGACTTATAGATGTATATTTAGACGAATGCATGTTACGATGGGTAGCCTTCTGGGGTTGACTAGAACCGAACTTAGAAATTAATTGATATTGGCCATCATCGTGCGCACCCATATGGTGATCGATTATAATTTATCATTAATCAATTGGGCCTAGCCAATTAAGACATTTGGGTGGTCAGAATGCATGTAGCTCAACGAGGCCACTGTCTTGTTTGATTTTGTCAAACTTCGCCGATGCCTATTAACGTGTGTTTGCTTGAGTGTGATTGAATCGATGAAATGAGTGAGGGATCCCGATGGTGGTCCATTAAGGAGGCGGCTGTCGATGTCCAATCCGGTCTCCATCTTTCAAGGTTCGACCCCCCTCCATATTGGACTGCCATCGGGATCTCTATCAAATGACGTCCGATGAAGATGATTCCACCATCAATGGAGAGTCAAAACACGAAATTGAAGGTTCATTTAGACCACTAGACCCGAAAGACCTAGTTTTGACAAAATTGACCGGACTATCCAAATTTAAACTCGATTTTATAAAATCTGAAATAAATATCAAGGGATGATGAAGACATGCCAGATTTAGTGTGCATCTGCCCATATGTGTGTTATAGAACTTTAAAAATTTAATTATTTGCGAAAGAGCCTCTCAGCTATCTTAAAATGGCAAATTTTCCCTAGGGTTTGATTGACCTTGTCTTTTATTTGCAAAGTTGACCCCATAAACTTATACCCATACCCTCAAAACTTCTCAGTCAACTAAATTATACCCTAATGAACAACTTTCATGCTTTGAATTTTTCCGTAAAAGTCCTTGAACTACGTCAAAGCTGCAAAATAAAAGTAGTCGGTGCAGGGGCTAAGAAAGTGAGTCGGATGTGGAATCTAATTGTCCTAATGGATCGTGCTTCATCCCCTTCAAACATTCTCCAAATTTTACGAGAATTATGTGGCTGAAAAGCTCTAGATCTTGGATACAATTTTATAATGGACGCTTTCTCTAATTCCAAACACAAAAATTCTGAAAAATCGAAGAACAAGTAAAGTCAGGCCAAAATAGAGAATTTTAGAATCCAACGAACACTGAATTTTGAGATTTTGTTCTTATATTTTGGGATTTATTTAATCTAGCAAATGAACTCCAATTTCAATATGCGACATATCAAATCAAAGCTTAGGATGGCTAGATAATTTCTCTAGTTGATCTCTTCTCATGATTTATCCATTTACTAGGTGAAATTGGCCAAAAATTGAGATTTATGCCAAGTTATGAATCAATATCCTATTCAAACATATCATCAAATTTAATGATCCATGTCCGACCTAACCCATACTCAACCCATATCCAACCAAACCCGACTCGACTTAACCTATATTTCTTAAATACTTTTATATTTAGCCAAATCATAGAATATTTGTTTCTTCTAATTTATTAAGAAAAATGATATTGCTAAAACACTCTCATGCTATTCAAATTATTTTAATTTTTAATTTTTTTACTATAAAAAATATTATTTATTTTTAAAAAAATAAGAATTATATATTTTTTTATTTCAATGCTTAGAAATGGCGACCCGGTGACGGTCATAGTGGCGGTGGTGGGCGGTTGGCAATGGCCGGTGGCGGCAGTAAGCGAGGGGGGATGATGAGCTGAGGTGGGCAAGATGTGGTGGTGATTTTTTTTGGGGGAGGGGGCAACGGTGGCGGCGATGGGTAGCAATTGTGAAGGCATGGTTAGGAGTGAGTATAAAGAGTAGTTCACAGCAAAAAGGGAGAGGGGTGCCGAGAATGAAAAGAGGCCGAAGTGACATAGATATTGTTGCCGAGAGATTTTTATTTGTGAAAGAGATGTAAGTTTTTTTTTTTTAACTTCTAAAAGTTGGTGAAAAAAAGTTCTAAAGCAGAAAATTACTTTAGAAGTAGAAAAAAATAAAGTTGCATAACCAAACGAAATTATGCTTTAAAAATTGCATTACCAAATGAATTTCTCTTCCAAAAGTGTCATAATGCTGCCCTAAAAAGACAAAATCTCTCTTGATAATTTCCAAATTTGCATAGTTTTTTTTTTGGGGGGGTTTGAAAGAAAGATACTATTCATTAATAATTGAGATAGTTAATAGAATGCTTCAAACTCCCAAAAGACAATAGAAAAAAAAAAACTTAGAAAGCAAATTCTGCAGTTAAAAGCACACTCTCATCCTCAAGAATAAATTTGATACTATAAACTTGTGAGGGTTACTCACCAAAGTCCATGATGGGCACATATCAAGAATTCACATGCCAAATGCAATGGTTTACAGTGTGCGTCTAGATTCAACGTTCCATTACCAATATCAAGCAATCACACCGGCAACAATATGTTGAAAGGACACAAATCATATACCTGTAGTGAACTCTCGGATCTATATCTAAATATAGCTTGGGAAAGTATAATCCCTAGATCTAGATCTAAGTCTAAATCAGGATAGAAGAGTGGCTTAATCGGCTGTAGAAAATTATTTATATTCACAAACTCTGAAAATATAGTAGGAGAGAAAAAGAAAGGTAACCTAGTAAAGAAAGAAAAAATCAATGACGGTCGAAGGCTTCGGCTTGACGATCTACTCACGAGGTTGACAAACTCCTGAATAGAGGGGCACAAATCAAGACTGGCTTCCAAATCCAACTCCACCGAGATGCATGAGGGATGCTTTCATCAGCCTGCCTTGCTTCCTAGAAGCAAGAACCCATGGAACCCTCCATTCTACTTTGTCCTCTGAATCAACGCCAGTGGTGGAGAGATTTCCAGTGCAAAACCGATCCAGGAGTCGCTGCCCCACGAGGGACCCTGTCTTTCCCCGTGGGTCACCGATCAAGCTGAGTGAAGCGGACCGAGCAGAAACATATGAGAGGAAGAGGGTGTTTTTTTTATTTTTATTTTTTGGGAGTTGGGGGGGGGGTTTGTGGGTGTGGGGGGTGGGGGGAGCGAAACTAGATGAGAGGAAGAGGGACATGGAATTGTTGATTTTGTGGCGACTGAATAAAAAAAATAGCATTGCCATTGAAATAGGATCCACAAAAAAAAAAACATTTGCCATTGGTTGGTTATTAGGACCGTCCCGAAAAACATTTCGGTTGAGACATGAATTTCAAATTAAGTTCCGAATTAGTGAAAGAAAGAAAGGAGGGGGGAGAGAGAGAGCGTTCTCTTCCTCCCTCCCTCGGAAAATGCAGGCGGCGGCGCTAACCCTAGGGGAGCAAAAAAGGGAGGGCAGCGCCGCGGGGGGGAGGGAGAGAGAACCGCCCTTTCTTGCAAAGTCGTTGTCCGCCTGTAATCGCAGTCGTATTTGAAGACGCGCGACTTTGACCCGGCGGACCGTAGCTTTGTTCAATATATAAATTTTCCCATTATGGAATTCCCTCGGAGTTAAATTCAAAACTGTTTAGGATATAGAATTGGCCACTTCATCATTGTTTTTATCATAACTTATCCATTTTTTTTTTGTTATGGCTATGTCAGAGGCTCAGTTTTCTGGTGAATCTTTTATTTGTTGTTTGATTAGTCTCTGGGAAAAAAGAAATTAAGTCCGTTTATTTTATATAACAGAAAATTGATTATTTTTATCTACCGTTGAGACATTTTAAGCTAAAGCATGTAAGGAATTAAAGGAGCATCTAAATATACCAGAAACAAAGATATCTTTAGCAGCGACTCTTTTGGCTGCTACATCGATAGAGCATGTTTTCAAAGCCAACCTAAAAACTAGGCAGTACTTTCGACATCTATGTCATCTGCTTGGTCATCATTGTGGGTGGGATTTAAGGAAATTTCCGCATGATAAGAAAGAATTTTTTTTTTTTCAATCGGAAAAATCTCATTTCATTTCAAGAAGATATGGTAGAAGAACAATCCAAATGGGCTTCAGCGGGAAAGAAAATGCAATTAAGCTTTAGAAGGCTAAGGAGGGAGCTCTGTAGGGACTTTGGTTTCTAACCAAGATTCAAGCTCAGAATCAGACAAGGTACTATTTAGTATTGACAGGACCCAAAAATTGGACCACGGTTCCTGTTTTCTAAAAAGAGTTCAGGAAATTTCCCAGGATCACTGAAGACTGCTTTGCTACGATCATCGACTTTGGTTGCGGTCTTCAACAGTTCTTATTCTTCAAGTCGCGGATATTGGGGTGGATGATGAAGAACCCGCGACAAAATTCTTATTCTAAGACTTAGGAGCAATTGAAAATGAGTTGGATGAAGATCGCTAAAGTAAGTAGTGTAGACTCGGTTGCAGAGAGGAAGTTGTGAAGTTCGGCAAGCACTTGTGGGAGTTGGGATCGCGAAGTTGAGACTTTGAAACGAAGGGAACTTTGGAAAGCAATCGAGAAGACGAAGAGATGTCAAATCGAATGCATCCCGCTTTTTATAGGGCGAGAGTAACGAAAATAATTGAATGGGCCACAGGCTTTTGAAAGACCAAAATATTTGGAGAGCTAAAATTCAAACCGACACACTTCACCAAATGAATTGGGTGGAGTGTGTTTTGGGGCAAACATTGGCAGGATAAATTTGAAGACCAATATCAGGATATGACTCAAATAGGAGAAAAAGACTTCAATGCAAGAGTCAAGTTGTATCAAACTCAACCGTGATTTGGAATTCATCCAGCCGGACTTCGACTTGATACTTGTGATCATTGATCTTGATCTGAGATATATTGGGGTTACTTTGATCAGAGTGAAAGCAAGAGCAGCTCTATCTACTTGAGGTTAGAAAATTTAAGTGGCTCTTTTGAGAGGAGGAAATTATTGAGGGTTATGGAAATCATGGAAGTGGAGAAGATCATTGTGGAGGAGTTAGAGAGGGGATTGTACATGAAGTCCAATAAATATCGAAGGGATCTGAGGATAAAAAAGGGAAGGAAGACGGAGGATAAACACACCCTTCTGCTTTGCCAAAACCCTACCAATTTTTCCTGTGAAGTATTTGCCTTTCGAAGCAATGTCTTTCAATTCCAGTTTTACTTTTAGGATTAAATTGGTTTTTCATAGCCTTATGAACTCCTGGGTTGAATCCGTTTCAATGTTCCCGTTTGAGCGCCAATGTTTGTGTTATTTCAATTTCGGTGGAGTTTATTTCCATTTTCAAGCACCTGCCCTTTGATTTCCATTAGAATATGTGTCCAAACCTAATTTTCCTTTGTTTCCAGCTTTGTCATTTCAATTTCCTTTAGATATCTCGCGCTTTGCTCTAGTTCAGCCTAGCTAGATACTTCATCATTTACTTTGAAGAAGCGGTTCCTACGTTGCTTTTGCTCTTAGGAGCTACCGTGCCTTTCTCGGGAGAATTACTTAAAAAAAAAACTCCAAACCTATTGCAATTATGTTAATTTAGTGATAAACTTTTTTTTTTATCAATTGGGTCCCAAAACATTTTACATTTATGTTAATTTTATCCATATAACTAAAGAAAATCACTAACATGGATGCCATCTGTCCTACGTGGCATGGTAGGTATTGACATAGACATTTTTAGATAAAATTTTGATTTTTTAATTTTATATCTTTATTTATTTTTTAATTTTTTTTTCTTTTTCTTTTTTGTTCCCTTCCTTCTTACTCCAACCGATTGCCGAACCTTAGCGATCGGCCAAAGGCAAGGGCTGGCGAGGCCGACCCTATTGGTTTCTAGTGAAACTCACCCTCGTTAGCCACTAGCTAGGGCAAGCCTCGTCCTCACCTTTGGTTGATCGCCAATATCTGTTGATCGGCTGCATGAAGAAGAAAGGAAAGATGGTTGGTGTCCATGTTAGAGATTTTCTTTAGTCGGATAAACTGAATTGATAGAAATGAAAAAAAAAAAGTTTAAGACTCAATTAACAAAAAAAAAATTTAAGATTGAATTGATATAATTACAATAAATTTAGGTCTTTTTCGAAAATTTTTGCTGCCTTTCTTATACACATTCACACCCAATCTTCTTTGGAAGAACTTGGTCTGTCCAAGCTTGATCACTCCGCAATCAAACCACAGCTAGAGAACAACTTTGCATTTACTTTGCTGGTCGCCTATTCGTCGGATTTGCTCTAGATCGATTTAGATGTGACACATTGACCGGCAAATTTTCACATCGCCACCAACTCCGTCAAAGATCTTATAAAACTCGAGATCCGGGACATCCGAGGAACTTAACAGAGCAAATATGAGGACAGCTAAACCTACGCAAGCAAATTCAAAGTAAAGTCAAAATAAAGAAGATGCCACCATCTTGGTGGGCACATAGCAAACAGTCAAATCCGTTTAAATGGAAAAATGCCTTTTGTGTCCGGAATTTCAATTGAAAATCCAAGTAGTTATTCTCAATATGTCCGAACGAAGAGCACTTTTTCTCCCTCCAATTTCCTTAAGCAATAGTTAAAATAGCATTTTTTTCGCATGAAAAGACGTGGCGATTTCTTGGACTTGGAGTATCCGACAACGCGCACTCCGAGGCAACGTAGATATTCTCGCTCGCTATCCCTCCATTCCCATGCAAAAAGTCGGACAAAACAAGTGAAACAACGAATGAAAACAAAAGGCAAATAAAGATCACATTGACTATAAAAGGTTCCCGCTTGGTCCGGAACCCCATTTCATTTGGCTTTTTTTATTTATTTATCATTAAGGTGCCAATAACTTACATTTCTTAAATCTACTTTGTTTACTACCATAAGGTTGTGTAAGAACTTGAATGTTGTATTCAATTGTATTGATCAACTGTACAATTTCTGTATAAGTAGAGACAACAGGAAGAAATAAAAGGAAAAAATTGTACATGATAGTCTACCAAAAATAGAAAATCAATCAAGATCAATTGTAATCTCAATATCTTCAATCAGTTCAATCTTCAGCATATCAGAATCTCCAACACTCCCCCTCAAGCTGACGGCCTATAAATGTCCAGGACGTGAAGCTTGCTCAAGAGATACATATGCTGCTTTTGGCACAACGGTTTGGTAAAGATATCCGCAGGTTGTTCCACGGTTCCAATTCCTCTAGTAACTAGAACACCTTCTCGAATCTTATCCCGAGTGAAGTGGCAGTCAACTTCAATGTGTTTAGTTCTTTCATGGAAGACCGGGTTTGCTGCCAATTTTAGTGCCGCATCATTATCACAAAATAATTCAGTTGGCCCTTCAACTTCTATCCCAAGATCAGCAAACAAACCTCGTAACCAAATTACTTCACAAACAGTCTTGGCCATGGCGCGGTATTCTGCTTCTGCTGAGGACAAGGACACTGTCGTTTGCTTTTTGGTTTTCCACGAGATCAAGGAATTGCCAATTTTTATGCAGAAGCCAGTGATAGATCTTCTAGTCATGGGGCAAGTCGCATAATCAGTGTCACAGAATGCTGTCATCTTCATGTTGCAATCACGAGATAGGAAAATTCCAAGCCCTGGACACCCTTTAAGATATCTCACTACCTTCAATGCTGCATTCATATGAGATTGCTTTGGTTGGTGCATGAATTGACTCAATATCTGAACTGCGTAGCATATGTCAGGTCTTTTCATAGTGAGGTATATTAACTTCCCCACGAGTCTCTGATATTCTGATGGGTCATCCAGCAGTGGATCTTCAACAGATGCAGAAGTCTCTAGATCATACTCATAGGTTGTCAGCTTGACATTTTGTTCTATAGGGATGACGGAAGGTTTACATCCTGATAAGCCAGCTTCAGAAACAATCTCCAATGCGAACTTTCGCTAACTCAGATTGATTCCCTTATCAGAACGTGCGATTTCAATACCAAGGAAATATCTTGGGGCCCCTAAGTCTTTGATGCGGAAAGTGGAATGCAAATATCTCTTGAACTTCTCAATGCTAGCCTCATCATTTCCCATGATCAGTATGTCATCGACATAAATCAGCAAATAAATGGAGGCAGCACCTGAGGTCCATGTGAATAAGGCATAGTCATGTTTTGAATGCTGGAAACCTGCTGTTGTTAGAGCATCTGTAAATTTGGCATACCATTGCCTAGAAGCTTGTTTGAGCCCGTACAGGGATTTACGAAGACGACATACATCTGACTCCCCCTGTCTGCGTAATCCCGGTGGAAGGGTCATGTAGATTTCTTCATCAAGATCTCCATGAAGAAATGCATTGTTGACGTCCATCTGATGAAGGGACCAGTGGCGTGCAGCTGCAACTGAAAGGAAGGACCGAACAGTAACTTCTTTCGCAACAGGTGAAAAAGTTTCATGGTAGTCGAAACCCTCCTTTTGAGTGAAACCTTTTGCCACCAGACGAGCCTTGTAGCGTTCGACAGAACCGTCTGCTTTGAATTTGATCTTATAGACCCATTTACACCCAATAGCTTTTCGATTCTCAGGTAATGAGACAATATCCCATGTGTGATTTTCAACGAGTGCATTAAGTTCGGTTTCCATTGCCTGTTGCCACCGAGGATCTCGTGCAGCCACTTGATATGAAGAAGGCTCTTGTTCTTCTGAAATCCGGCTATAATGCTACTCATATAAGTAGGGGAAAGTCGACTGAATGAGACATAGGATGATACCGGATAATGACTGCTTGAAGCTTTGGATGCAGAGCAAATATAATCCTTGGTCCACGTAGGAGGCCGAATGACACGCCTAGAACGTCGTGGAACTGAAGGAGATGCCACAGGCGACTGTTCCGCTGGAGATGTCACTGGAAAATGGGGCGATGAAGAGTCAACAGGTGATGATGGGGAATCAGCAGCAAGGAAAGATTCTGCTAACGTTGCTTCAGGATTGTCTGTTGGAACCGATGCAGTTTGTGCTGGTGGAGCAATAAAATATGAAGGGGTTTGATTTGGAATATCTTCTTCCAAAAAAGTCGGTTGCATCAGATTAGACGGGGATGAAGATGTTCCATCTTGAAAAGGAAATACATCTTCATGGAAAACAACGTCCCTGCTAACAAAAAATTTTCCAGTAGATATCTCCATAACTCGATAACCTTTCTGTAGAGTAGGATATCCCATAAAAACGCATGGTGTGGCACGAGGACCCATCTTAGTCCGGAGTCCCACATTTGTTGCATAACATAAGCATCCGAAAATCCTCAGATTATCAATCGAAGGGGCTTTTCCATAGAGCAGTTCAAAAGGGGTGGCACCATTAAGAACTCTACTCGGCATGCGGTTAATCAAATAAGTAGCAGTGATCACACAATCGCCCCAAAATTGTTCAGGAATGTGTGCTTGATATTTGAGAGCTCTTGCAACTTCTAAGAGATGTCTATGCTTGCGTTCTACAATTCCATTTTGTTGTGGAGTGTAAACGCAAGATGTCTCATGGAGAATACCATGAGAAGTGAGTAGAGACTGGCAGTCATTAGAGAGAAACTCACGTCCATTGTCTGTTCGAATTTTTTGAATGGTGGTGTTAAATTGATTTTTAACCATGGAAAGAAATCTCGATAATATGGAAAGGGTCTGGCCTTTAGAATGCATAAGAAAGGTCCAAGTGGCACGTGAGAAATCATCAACGATTGTTAGAAAAAAACGAGAACCATCACGATGAGTGGTATGGCAAGGACCCCAAATATCAAGATGTACCAGAGAAAAAGGACGAGTAGCTCGAGATGTACTGATGGGAAAACATTGTCTGGATTGTTTAGCCAGAGGACATATTGGACATTTCGGGTGAGGAAATTTTGCACTATGACCCAAACGCTGGTGATAAAGGAGATTTTTATTAATAGTAGTGGCATTACAATAGATGCTCTTGTTCAAGTAATCTAAATCTCCAGAAGAATTAATCCAGAAAAACAGACCATCTTTGATTCTACCCAAGCCCATCAGTTTGCCAGTCGTACGGTCCTGAAATAAGCAATTGTCGGAATTGAATATGACATTGCAGGAATTATCTCGGCAGACTCTTGATACAGAAAGAAGATTGAATTCGAATTCTGGAATGTATAGGACATTATGAAGGACAAAATTTGGCCCAAGCCGTACAGTGCCGGTTTTAGAAACTTGAGTGGTGTTTCCATTTGGGAGTCGTACCGACAAAGGAAATGGACGTCTCTCATCAATGTGGGAAAATAAATTCTCAGCGCAAATTATGTGATCACTGGCACCAGAATCGACTATCCATGCATTTACCGAAATAGAATTTTCTTGCGATAAAAAAGTACCTGAGAAACTGGCATTCTCATCAGTAGTCTTCAGCTGGTTCAGCATTTTAATGATGGTTTGATACTGGTCCTGAGTGATGACATTCTGGCTCCCTTCTCCCTTTTGTGCAGAGACTTGCAAAGCAGAAATTTCCTTTTCCTTCCTTTCTCGGTCATTTGGGCGACCGTGCAATTTCCAGCAAGTTTCTACGGTGTGATGTGGCCGTTTGCAATAATCAAAATATTTATTTTTGGTTTTTATAAAAGAGCCATTTACCTTTCCTGATGCGGACCCACCTCGGAATCCATTGGGCCCGCGTGAGTCTCGCCCGGGGAGCCCAATCGCCTCTGCTGCCAGCCCATTCAACCCAAAGAAATTTGGGTTTCCGCGCGCCTCTGTTGCTGGGCCATATAAGCCTGTCACGGGCCCATTTGACCCTAGAGAATTAGGGTTTCCTCCTGCACCTCCCTTATGCGCAGCTCCAGATGCCTCGAATTGTCTTCTTCTCCCCTCCTCCCGTGAGGTCGCGAATGCGACAGGGCCACCAAATCCGTCACTGCGAGTGACTGGAGCGCCGTGAAGTGAGATGGCCGAGAGGGCAACTCCTTCTCCGTGTTGGATCCCCGTCGCCGTTGTCGAACGCTGACTTTCCTCTTGAACGGCGAGTTGGAATATACAACCGAGAGTCGGAGGTGGTTCCATCGCCAGGATTTGGGTCCGAAAAGGTAAGAATTCCTCGTTTAAGACCAACAGAAATCTCGTCGCTTTCTCCCGGTCACGTATGTCTCTGTATTGTCTGAGGGTTTCCTCCGGCCCGATTAGGGTTTCTTCTGCAGCCTCGATTTCGTTCCATAGTGCCGACAATCGATTAAAAACATTTGTTACAGATTGATTCCCATGTCTGAGCTCTGTTAGGGCTTGAGTAAGTGAGAACAATTTTGCTCGGTCGAGTTTCCCATACATTTCCCGAATGTTATTCCACATGGTTTTCGCGTCTTCGGTCGGTGGTAGTCCGGCAGCTACTTCGGTCGTGAGACAGTTTCCAATCCATTGTCGCACCAGTTGATTACACCGTCGCCAATGACGACTCTGTCGTTCATCGGCCGGAACAGGGACTGTCCCATCGAGAAAACCATCTTTGTCCTTTGTGACGATAGCTCGCCTGAAATCCCTTGCCCATGTTGAATAGTGTTTGGTTCCAGCCAATTGGACCCCGATGAGACGCAATTCTGGTCCATCGGCAGGCGATGTATACAATGGGTCTCCAATCTCCGGCCGGCCGCCGCCAGTCCTGAAAGGGAAGATGGCTTGGTAGCCGGGCGGGGGGTACGACCCAAAATTTGATTCAGATAATTGCCCCGCATAAGGAAAATCGGGTCTCGACCCGGGGGCTTGGCTTGCCCCAGATCTGGATGGTGGGCCTCCTCCGGGCTGAGTACAACCCTGTGCTGCTTCGGTTGAAAAAGGCGATGATGTCCCAAGAACAGTGGGTTGGATGGTCCCATAATACCATGGGACCGATGAACCTGGTACATGCAGCCACTGGGTTGGTTGCCCCGGAAGAGGCTGCCCTTGGTTGGCTGGATAAGGTTGCCACTGGATGGGCTGAGCCTGAAGGTGGTCTGACCCGGAATGAGCTTCAGGCAAAGGTTGGTTTTCCGTGTGCTGCGTACTCTCATCAGCAGGGTCTTCTGAGAAATCTGGATTTGGAAGCACGCCCTCCACACCGGAGCTACTCTGGTTGGTTTCGGTGAGATGTTTATTCTTCATGGTATCAAAAGAAGAGGGTTGATTCCTTTATAAAACCGCTCACTCTGTATTTGCAGGATATGGTGCAATAACAAAAGCAAGTCGGAGGAAGAAAAAAGGCAATCAAGAGAGGCGGAAGCTAGGTTAGGATCGTTGCTCTGATACCATGTAAGAACTTGAATGTTGTATTCAATTGTATTGATCAACCGTACAATTTCTGTATAAGTAGAGACAACAGGAAGAAATAAAAGGAAAAGATTGTACATGATAGTCTACCAAAAATAGAAAATCAATCAAGATCAATTGTAATCTCAATATCTTCAATCAGTTCAATCTTCAGCATATCAGAATCTCCAACAGGTTGATACCTAAGATTTATCAAAACGGGCATTAGCCATTTTTGAGAAAGACATTGACTTCGAAAGAAATCGACCACGACTTTTGGGTCACATGATTGTTAAGGAAATTATGCCAATCAGGCGGTGGTTGGCATTGGTTAGGCCAATTGGAGGTTTGGCACGTGTGAGACCGGCATTGGCCATCGGTAACGATGCCAACAAGGAAAACAAGACTGCTAAAATCTTGAGATATGAGTCTCCTAATCAAACATGTGGCGTAGATGTTTGACGTACACGTGGCAAGTTGGTTGATGAACATTTGACAAAAGTAGCCAGCATGGTGCCAAACCGGTTAAAAGTATGAGAAAATTAAATGCATGAACATTTATTCTCTAGTTAAACACAACTCCTCATAAATAGAGAAAATATTTGGTAGACTGGGGCCGACACATCACTGTGCGGCTTGGCCAATCAGGAGGGGCCATGTTAGTCGGGCGAGATCCATCGGCTTACTTGAACATAAATTTCCTTTTTCCTTTATTATTATTATTTTTTAAAAAAAGATGCTTTCTTTAATAGACCTGTGTACATTAATTACCCTAGCCTCTTAATTTCTCTCTCTTCTTGCTCCTTCTCAAGAAAGAAGATGTGACCCTCCAATCTCCCTCCCTTCCTGGCTTTTGAAAGTTTGGGTCTTCGCCTTCGCACCCTAATCCGCCTTCTTCGTGCTCTTTGCTCCGCTCTCTCTGCTGCGGTACTCGTTCGGTCTTTTCTCTGTCACTCTCTGATCAAAGTGAAAGCAAGAGAAAAGATGGTTATGGAAATAATGGGAGTGGAGAAGATCATTGTGGATGTGGAGGAGTTAGGGAGGGGATTGTACATGAATTCCAATAAAGATCGAAGGCGATCTGAGGATTTAAAAGGAAGGAAGAGGGAGGATAAACACACTCTTCTGCTATGCCAAAACACTGCCAAATTTTCCTGTGAAGTATTTTCCTTTCGAAACAATGTCTCTCAATTTCAGTTTTTACTTTTAGGATTAAATTGGTTTTTATTTTTTTTTATATAACTTGCCTTCTGAACACCAGTGTTGCATTCGTTTCAATGTTCGCATTTGAGCGCCAATGTGTATGTTATTTCAATCTCGGTGGAGTTTATTTCCATTTTCAAGCACTTGCCCTTTGATTTCCGTTAGAATATGTGTCCGATCCTTATTTTCCGTTGTTTCCAGCGTTGTCATTTCAGTTTCCTTTAGATATCTCGCACTTTGCTCTAGTTTAGTTTAGTTAAGTTCCGTCGTTTTGGCCAAGCAGTCTAGATACTATATCATTTACTTTTACTTTGAAGAAGCAGTTCCTACGTCACTTTTGCTCTTAGGAGCTGGCATGCCTTTCCCGGGAGAATTACCGAAAAATTTCGAAGTCTATAATCAATTTAGTGCTAATATTTTTTTTGGCCGATTGAGTTCTTAATATTTTGTATTTGTGTCAATTTAGTTCATTAGTCCAAAAAAAAAAATATCACTAGCATGGACTTCGTCCGTCCTATATGACGTGATGGGCGCCGATGTGAACTTTTTTAATAATATTTTAATATTTTTTGTTGAAGTTGATATCTTCATTTATTTATTTATTTTTCTCTTTTTTGTTCCCTTCCTTCTTCCTCCAACCGGTCTCCAGACTAGCAATCGGCCAAAGGCGAGGGCTGGCAAGCTCGGCCCTATCGATCTCTGGCGAAGCTCACCCTTGCCAATCCTCACCTCTAGCTTATCACCTAGCAATTAGCTGGAGGAAGAACGACTAGAGAAAGAAAGAAAGAAAAGAACAAACAAATAAATAAAGATATAGAATTCCAAGAAATATTGAAATGTTATTAAAAAAATATCCACGTCAGCATCCATCTCTCCACGTAAGATGATCAACGTCTATGTTTGCAATCTTCTTTAACCGAATGGACTGAATTGACACAAATGCTAAAAGTTTAGGACTCAATTAACAGAAAAAAAAGGTTTAAGATTGAATTGACATAATTACAATAAGTTTAATTTTTTTTTTTGGTAATTTTTGCTGCCTTCCTCGTACACAATTACACCCAATTTACTTTGGAAGAATTCAGTCTATCGAAGTTTGATCACTCTGCAATCAAACTAGAATCGGAGAACAAGTTTGAGTTTGCTTTTTCTGGTCACCCATTTGTCCGATTTGTCCTAGATCGACTTAGATCCAATAGATTGACTGGCAAATTTTTGCGTCACGACCACTTCCATCAAAGTTCTTTTAAACGAAGATATATGAAGAACTTAGCAAAGCAAATACGAGGACAATCAAGGTTTCGTTTGTTAAAAAATAAAAAATGATTTAAAAAGTATTTTTTTTTTCAAAAATGATACGTTGTATTACTTATAAAAATGAATAAACGAAAAATACTTTATTTTTATAAAAATATTTAGACATAAACTGTTGTAATCAAGAAAAATATTTTTCATAAAATAATTATTTAAAGAGATACAAGCAGTGATTTTTAAGAAATATTTTTCAAATTATTTATTTTTTGCAAAGTGAAGTCAAAATAAAGATAATTGCCACCATTCTAGTGGGCACAGAGCAGACAGTCGAATTCATTTAAATGGAAAATACCTTTTGTGTACAAAGTTTAAATTGAAAATCCAAGTAGTTACTCTCTCTCTCTCTCTCTATGTCCAAATGAAGAGCCCCTTTTTTCTCCCTCCAATTTCCTTAAGCAATACTTAAAATAGCATTTATCGCATAAAACAGAGGAGGCGATTTGTTGGACTCGGAGCATCCGTTAACACGCGGGTCCGAGCGGGGAGGTGGAGACATTCGCGCTCGCTATCGCTCCGTTCCCATGCAAAAAGTCGGATAAAATAAGTGGGACAACGAATGAAACAAAGGCAAATAAAGAGCTGAGAAGGCATGAGACCACATTGACCATAAAGGTTCCCGCTTGGTCGGGAACCCCCCATTCATTCCATTTGTTTTTATTTATCATTGGGGGGGTTGCCAATGACTTACATTTCTTAAGTCTATTTTGTTTACTACCATAATAAGGTTTGACCATAGAAAATGCAAAGGGGAGTCGGCCATGATTAAAGAACGAATCTAGAAGTCCGGTACGACGGAAAATGAGAATGGAAAGTGACTCAACCTGCTCAATACCGTGTCAAAATCTGGTGGGGCGAAAAAGGTCGGGAAAATTATCAAGACGGTCCTAAGTTTATTATAATTGTGCCAATTCAGTTTTAATTTTTATTCCCCGATTCAATTTTAAACTTTTTGTAATTATGTCAATTCAATTCATTTGGTGAATTTTGACCCGCCGGCCGGTGAACGAATATTTTAATATATTATTTTATTTTTCTTTTCTTCCACTTCACTCTTCTTCCTCTGTCCATCCGCCTTCCCTCTTCCTCCTCTATCCATCCAACGGGCGGTCAATGAGGCTCTCGTTGGCCTCGCCATGGTCGAGCGAGGGTTGATCTTGCCATGGCTGAGCAAGACTTGCCAACCTAGATCTGGCAAGGCGAGCCTCGCCCAACCATGGACTCAGAGAACTGCTGAAAGAAAGTCGCCGTGTCATGCGCATACTACTCCACAAGCTTCTTTGTCTAAATGGCCAAGTCACTCTTTTACAGTTCCTGGTTAGAGTTGAGTAATCCCTCTCCGTTCAGAAGCAAATGGCAGTAGGAGTTGTCGAATACATTGGGCGTTTCGTGGTCCCTTGGCATGATGTTGTCCCCTTCCCCTCTTGCGGGTGGGCACGTGGACTTCAATTTGCTAAGGCGCGCTTCAGATAACGAACTACCGCCCAATCTTGATTCGTAGTCCTCGCCAAATCTGGGCTGTCGAGGCGGCCCTCACTCGACCACTCGCCATATCTAGCCTAGTGAGGCTTGGCCTTGCCTAGTCACGATGAGGTCGAGCCTCCCCTGGCCATGGCAAAACCAACAAAAGCCTTGTCGGCTGTCCTCTAGCTAGTTGCTGGCTAGACAGACAGAGGAAGAAAAGGGAAGGAGAAGAAACAAAAGAAAACCACAAAAAAAAAGAGAAATTAAAAACATTCACAAGAATATTAAAATATTTAGTTGTAGATCACTTGGCGTCCACGTCAGTACCGACTGATCAAAATTCGTTGGACGGACTAAATTGGTATAATTGAAAAATTTTATAACTGAATTGGCATAATTGTAATAGATTTATGATTTTTTTGGTAATTTTTCGAGAAAGGTCTATTAGAAAGCGATCAAAGTAGAAGAGAGAATAATGAGAATCAAATATGAGAGAATAATGAGAATCAAATGTGAGTAAAATGATCCACTGGACTTTGGCGATTTGGTTGACAAAGAATTTTGGTGTGGGCCGAAGCCTCATTGCCCTTTGAGAGAGAGAGAAACTTATTTTCATTCTCGGAGACTAGAAACGTTCAATTGCATGAGTCAATTACACTTCTCCTACAATTGCATGTCGGGGGCAATGTTGACAAAGAAAGAAGCAAAATGAGCATTTGCCATTTTGAGAGACACATTGGCTTTGTGAGTCGCCTACCATGTCAAGCTAGATATCAGGTTTTCTGATTATACGATGCTATGGAAATTATCGTACCAACTCGTGGTTGGCATGAGTTTGGCCAGCAGGAGGTATTTGTGACGATGACAACATGTTAGACACAGAAGTGGAGGCATTAGGCTCCGACCTTGGAGCCTCGTGATCATGGCTGAACACGTGGCACCTGTGGTTAGCATCCACGTGACAGAAGTGGCCAGCATGATATGATGCCAAGTCGGTTAAAAACCTAAAAAGTACGAGGAAAAGTGTGGGATTGATTATTTTCTGGTTAAACATCACCCTAACATTATGGAAGTGACGGGATTGTGACCAAACATGGGGCAGAAGCAAATTGACATGAGCGGTGAACCGGTCAGCATGAATAGTAAAGCTTTGGAAAAAGTTTTCCAAATCAATCGTAAATCTATCGTATATACATTCAAATTCAGAACTAAAATTTTGAACTTTGATAATTTATTCGTAGATCTTTGCATAAGATTCAAATCTAGTATTTTTTTTTTTGCCAAAAACCACTTGCATGGCTATTTGCCATGTAAGATGGCTAGCGATGATTAAACCGCTGCATTAGCAATCTCCACTAAAAATTGACCGGAATTGATATATTAAAATTTCATGCGAGGATTTAGGACTAAATTAATAAAACTAAAAAAGTTTTAAAGCCGAAATGGCAACCGTACCGTAGGTTTATGACTAGTGGGATGATTTTACCCTGAAATTATTACCACAAATAAATGCCAGCCGGTGGGGGCACACGTCCAAAACTTTAGGAGTAGGTCCAGGGCAGAATCAAATCGGTAGAATGTGGAATTGAGATCCTAAAGGCTCGTGACGAATAAAAAGGACGTCTTTGGGAGAGAAAAAGCATATATACGCTCCGGGAGTGGGCATCCGTTTGCGCTTGTCAATTTTCGTTACTGATTTTTACAATTCATCCCAGTGCCCAATGGGCTGGACTAATTTTTCATTTTCCTTATCTTTTGGCTTCTGTTAAATCCTCGTAATAATGACTTTACCTCGATGTAATGAACCAAATCATTTGTAATAACCACATTTTACACACTTGATCGAGACATGTTAGGGACTGCAGTATGATTTCCACATGGTACATGGCCAAGTGATCAAAGTGCCCGCCAATTTATTTTTGGTAGTCTAGGGACACGAGCACAAATAGCCGACTATCTAGAGGCCAACGAAACGTCTTTAAGCCCCGAGAACAAGCCTTTGTATGTGCGTGCGGTCCTAATCCGAAGCAAAGTACGTGCATGCAATTGGTGAGATTTGGATATGTGATCTCCAGTTTCTGAGTTGAAAAATCCTGATATAAAGACAAGCCACACCAACCTTGAGGGTTCTCAGCACCAATTGTAACCTTCAATGACTTTCTTAATTTTTCTTTGATGGGTTGCAATAATTCTCTATTCGGTGCATCAGTGAGTGATTTTCCAAAACCTATTATACGGCAGTCAATTCAATTTTTGCCAATTCAGTCTTCAACCTTTTAACGTTTTGACAATTTGATCATAAACTTTTCTGATGATTTACTAATGTAGTCATTTTGACAGAAGTTATACCATAAATTGCTAACATGGTGATTGTGTCACGTAGGATGCTGGCGTCCACGTTAGTAACTTCTGGTCAAAATTAGTCGAAAGGATTACATTGGCAAATCGTCAAAGGTTTAGGACTAATTTGATAAAATTAAGAAGTTCAAGGCTAAATTGGACAACAGATTTAGGATTTTTTGCGGAGTTTTTCTATTGAGTTTGTATGCTCATAGTTTTTGTAACCTGACAAGCCTAATAATGAAGCGGGGTGTCCATAAGATTCGAAATGCAATCAGCACATTCGCTAAACTCAAGCTTTTAGGCAAAACTTCCAGGCTATATGGTTCCTTTGACTTTCCAATAGAAAAAGTGTCCGTCATCGCAGCATACATTTGAATCTCTGAATATCCAAAAAGTAACACAACCCTAATATCTTCTCTTTCTCTCGCTCCCCTATCCCTTAAATCTCTGATACTCCACGGCAGAACCGCCATGGCCATTGGCCTCTGTGCTATGGTGCCGCCATGTCACTCTGTGCTGGCCCATCAAGTTCAGATCGAGCCGGCCTCCCAGCCACCTTTCGCCGTCTCTCTTAGATCTGTCCCTCTCCCTCTCATGGTCTCTCCCCTTTGGTTGGCAGCAACTGCGTCTATATCGGAGGTTTTGGTGGACAGAGTGATGTCGACGGAGGTATCTCTAATCTATAGTGATTAGCATTCCAAGTCCAAAATGAGGAGAGTGATGGAACTTGATGATCTCGACGTTACAGAAAATCAAGCCCCCTAAGGTGGTTGGTGCCGACACGGCTGCTTATGACATTTTTACGTTCGATTGAGCTGAGAATTGAAAGGCGGTTTTGGATCAAGAATTCGCGCTGGGTTCGATAAACATGCCGTAACTTTTTTGACTTTAGGAAAAGTTACGGAGCTCATGGTATCTACTTGCACTACATAATGTGCAAATGTCCAAAACGGGGGACTAAAAGAAAGATGAACACATGGTAAGATTTCATTAGGCAATTTATCATTAGGTAGATGTACAGATGGTAAGATTTCAGAGGAAGGCTCGTGCAAAGTTACTTCGTCCTGAATCCAACTTTCATGTAGGATGGAGGGTTGCTAAGCTGTTTCTCTTCTTTTGGGACAAAAAGAAAGATGCTTATGAGTTAAGAAAGAAGGAATATTTGTCCCCTTAAAACCTAGAAAGTGTCTTAAGTTAGTGAGAAGTGGCCAGGACAAAATATATTCCATGTATAAAATACAGCACACATAAAAGTTCCCTCCTTTAAGTTTTTTGCTCCTTATTCAATTCTCTCTCTCCCTTCTGCAACTCTCTCTTTGTTGATGTGATTCTCCACTATTCTCTCAAGAAGCCCCCCATCGAGACCTTTACTAAAAGGAAAGAGCATCATCCCTCAAGCCATGGATTTTCCTTCTCTCCCACCTTATCTGGATCCATCCAACTGGCAACAGGTGAGGGTTTTCTTGTTCACTCCATGGATTATCTTTCTTTCATTCTTTCTCAGCCTAAAAGGCAAGAAAAAAACTTCAAAAACGGAGAAATATATTCTCCCCGCTTTTGCTAGGTTTCTTTGCTGAATATACCAGATATTTGATCTTTGCTTTCTTCTTCTTCAGCAACAAACAGATCATCGCCAAGCTGGAAACTCCAGCACAAATACTCAGCTCCTGCCTCCTCCTCTGCAGCCGCCGGCGCCGGCGCCACGACCTCATGGAGGCAGTGGTGCCAGCTCGATCAGGCCCCGTTTGATGGCCGACCAGGCACGCCTGGCCAACATAACGATGCCGGAGGGGCCGCTCAAGTGCCCTCGATGTGAATCGATCAACACGAAGTTCTGCTACTTCAACAACTACAGCCTCACCCAGCCGAGACACTTCTGTAAGACCTGCAGAAGGTACTGGACGCGAGGGGGAGCGTTAAGAAATGTCCCTGTGGGAGGCGGTTGCAGGAGAAACAACAAGAGGAGCAAATCGGGGAGTTCGAAATCAGGGACGAGTACCAGTCATCGGCAAATCACAAGTCCGAGATCGGGATCTACTTGTGTACCAACCTCAAACGGCAGGGCCAGCGTTGATGCCACGGAAATATTAGAGGGGGGGACGCAGCTCTCGCCGCTTGGCCGTTTCATGGCTCCTTTGCTCTATCTTCCTGATAACACGAGTCAATCAGCTGGCGCTGGACTTAATTATAGTACTGGAGCACCTCCACCACTAGGAGACCTGAATTTCCTGGCGGCAAACTCCTGCGACGTTGGAGCTTTAGAGCGGTGGCGCTTGGGGCATGCACAGCAGTTTTCCTCCTCAGGCGGGTTTGATCCAAACCTGGGATTCTACCCATCTGAAGGTGGGTTTGAGTCATTCAGAGCTCTTAGTGTGAGGCCTTATGCACCGCCTTCATCAGCTGGGCTAATTGCTCAGTTCTCCTCGTCGGTGAAAATGGAAGACGGCAACCCGCCCTTTTCGAGACAGTTTTTTGGGACTAACCACGAAAATAATCACTTCTTCAGCAGTGCCAGCGCCTGGACGGATCTTTCCGGATTCAGCTCTTCTTCCACCAGCAACCCCTTATAGAGATGCCTTGGTTAATTTGATCCTCTCTTTTTGAAGCTTTCATATTTCTCCTCCGTTTCATTTTTTTGGTCATCTCAACCAATTCTTCACAGGTAGAATGAAACCCTAGAAATATTTAGTGAAGATGGTTGCTGACTGCTCCTAAAGATGAAGCCGTAGAAATATCTCTTTGTTTTTTGTTTTTATTTTTTTTTTCTTTTGGTGTTCATTTTGTTAGGTTTGAACTTTGTCACCTGCTCACCATAGGGACTGTGTATGCTTTGCCAAGTTGTGATCATAATGTTCGGACAGAATGATGAATGCATATTTCATTGGCAAATCTCCATTATTGGATGTTTCTTCTCTCTCTAATTTTGCGATGATAAATTGAGGCAATATCTTCAGTTACCAATTATTTACTGTGAGTAGATGTTTATTGTTAGTCCAACCTACATGTTTTCCTATTTTGAGGGACACAAGAGCACTAATGTTAGGATCTGCAGCTCAATAGTTGTCTGGAACACATCTTCGGAACTCATTTTGACAAATCAAGTTGAAGAGTACATCTCAAACCAATGTGCACGAACGGATGGTCATATGCAAAACATTTGTGATTTTTAGTATGGATCAGCTTTCGAAAGTAAATCGGAGTTCTTTCAAGAGTTTGAACCCTAATTGCCTGTGTGGCTCCTTATATTACAAGGACTCCATCTTTCTACTAAATTTTAGGCTCTTACCTCTGCCATTGTGCCTTTACTCCTGGAGCCCACGTGATTCGTCATGCAATTACTCTTTTAAATCTCGCTTTCACGAGTAAAACTAGACTCGAATTTGAGGACTTGTGTATGTATGTGGAGACTCATCTTCAGAGGGGGTTTAAACTTTTGGAACAAATTTCTGTCCAACAAATCTGTCAAACTTTTGGCGTAAAATTTCTGGGTCATAGCGACTGGCTAACGTCGAAGTTTTGCCACCTCCTAAAGTTATCGACAACCGACCAAGTTTCTATCCAATTACATGTGTGATTACTGATTACTTAACTAATTTCCTATCAGCTTGAGAAGCCACTTTTTAAGGGCAAAATTCTGACCACCGGGCGCGGTGTATATGTTTGCTGGTCTCTCATAGATACCTTTTGTTTAGTGAAAATTTCTTAGGCAAATCTTTTGATGGCCAAACCTAAAAATAGAATCCAGAATTGCGAGAGGGACATCAGTCTAAAGCTAATACAATAAGTACCATCCAGCTGTTTATGCAGGGGTTAATTTAATCGTTAATTACCGGACATATTTACATGTGTGGATTAGGTACATGACAATTTTGCCTCGCATCTTCATTAGATCATGACGTTAGTATTACCTGCTTATGGCGAATATTGCCGCCATTAGAAACTACAAATGGCATCTTGGGTACATACACATCCATCATCTTACAGAACTTGTGAAAATTATTAACTTTGATTTATGGTGGGAAAAATATGGGAATATAAACGAGTCAAGTCGAGCTAATACCACCAACAGTGCGAGGCTCAAGCTGGACTCAACTTGCATATGTGGTACCGGAAAACCCTACTCCCACACTTGGTGCTAGAAACTCCACTCTCAAGGTCGACTTGACTCGTTCACAATCAATTTACGAAGAAGTTGGAGCTCTAGCTTTGATCTCATATGCATTGTGTACATACATGTACATTGGCATGTAGCTAATAGAAGTTCGATTAGGGTAGCGAGCCCAGCAAGGTATTAACAAGCTGATCTCGACCAGTGTAATTCGAACTCAAGAACTCGAATGAACATCGAGGCATACTCCAAAGTACTCTCTCTCTCTCTTTCATGAGCTAATACAATTGGGAGGTCTATGAAAACAGAAGAAGAAAGTGCAGATTACACAGCTGTGACGTCGTTGTGCCCACAACCACGTTCTTTTTTTCCCCTTCTCCTTATCCCTGATGGGACGGCTCTCATTCCGAGATTCCTCATTTTCTCTGCAAATTCAAAAAAGAAGATCCGCCTAGACTTCAGTATCTTCTTCACGTTGGTTCTGTACATTTTGTGGGGCAACTATGTTAATACGTCGTCAAGATGTCGAGTAAAGATTCTCAGGACGTGGATTATGGAAAAGGGAATGATTCTGTAATAATTTGTGTGGGACTTCGATTTGATAACAGTTGGTGGTGATGGGTTCGAGATGAAGATTTGGGACCGGGAGAGAGGGAGAGAGAGAGAGAGAGACCAAGAGTCTTTTGATTTCGCAAGACAAGCGCCTCAAAAGACGCCAAGTTTGTCAGTTGCCCAATCATCTCTTCTTTTCTTTTCTTTTTGTTTTTGTGGTTCTTGCCATTCAGTTCTCGAATCTCGCTTTATTTTAAAACTCTCTCGATCCATCGATCTCCGGACGATTACGTAGACTTAGAACATCACCATCCCCAAAGTCAGTGATTTCAAAGGATGCCACGGTGAGAGACACATGATCAATGACTATGATTATGTTTGTCTATATAAATTGGATCTATACGAAATTTCTCCCTTTTGTTTATCATTTTGAGAAGACGAAGTTTTTCGATTCCATAAACTCTTTTAGCAACTGTCTTTCGCTATTTTATTTGTTAAGAGTTTTCATCGTTTATTAAGAGAGTACCGTATTTTTCATTTGAAGGAGATGTACCATTATAAAATGATAAGCATGCTCGAGCATGTCAATTTTTTGGCCAGAAACTGAAACCAACCTTATTGGACACTACATGGAATTTAGAATCCAAACCTACCCGATTGATTTCGAAGCCCGGTTGGTTTCGGAATCCAAAATTCCATTGAATAGTTATCGGGTGGAATAGGGGTCGATGCTTTTTAGGAAAAGACATTTCGGATGTGTATCTTTCAAATTGACTTAAACCAACTCTAACACCGACATAAGACGAGGTTAAACATCTAAAATAGAACCGCCAAAACATATCAAAAACAGAGTTCGAGTATTTGTTCTTTTAAGGTAAAAAGACTAGTTTAGAGCCAGTTTTTAGGCCGGCCCAAATTCCCTGTTCTTGGAATCCGGAACCGAATCAATACACCCTAAAGTTGATTTGATCGGTTGCTCACCCTTTTACAAAGCTACTGCCCGACCTTCCTAAATTAGATGAAAACGTATTTATTTATTGCATGTAGGGTATGAAATAGCCTACATATATAGAAATAAGAACTTATCGGCATATTCCATGGATAGAACATTATGAATGATGATATTTCCTCTAAGCAGCTCGATTATCAAACCTAGCGTTGGTTTTCAAAAATCAAACCATCATCTATTTTTCTGACAACACCCAATGAGCCACCTAAATTGAAAATTCCGGAAAAATGTATTGATAGGATCTGATTTTAATTCGTAATGAAACAGTCTAAGTAGTTGTATTTACTTTGCAAAAATTAAATGATTTATAAAATATCTTCTTAAAAACGATTGCTTGTATAGTCTAAAACAACGGATGAACAAAAAACATTTCATCTTCCACAAAAAAATGCTTAGATCATCGATAATGAAAACAAAAACTATTGATTAATTATTTCAAGTAATATAGGCGACCACTTTCGAGAAAATATTTTCGAGATCATTCATCTTTTGCAAAACAAACGGAGAAAGTGTAAATCTTATGCGCATGAAATGCCATCACAATACAAATTTGCATGCTCAGAGAGATTAGAAAACTATGAGCAAGTGTATTGGCGGCGAAAGAACATGGCTCTTCCATGAATATACAATATTTCTTAATCAGATTCAGAGACTGACACACTTTATTCCAGAGTACTATATTACAGAATGCCAGGAATTTTTGCTGGAGATGCGAAGAGTGACGAGGAAGCAAGGCATCGAATTCCCTCTGGGATTTGCTTTATCTCTTTGTTTATCCATTTAGTTTCGGCAAAGACAGAGGCTCAGACATCCTGCTAACGAATAAAGCAAGATCATTCAAAACCACACAGGGGGATTGGTGGTGGGTCTTCGGTCTTAAAGTAGTCGACTGGGTCATGCATGGTTTTTTGCAACTTGTCTTTGCTGGACCTACGGTGACTCCCCTTGCCGGCTGTGTCCTCTCATGAATTTAATATTTGAGTGAACTATTTTAAGAATTCTGGAGTTACTATAACTAAGGACAATTTCAAGAATGTTAGGAGTCTCTCGACTTATGTCTGGCTTCCATGGAGATAGGTCGGAATTGGTCTTTTTGACGTTTTGAGCTTCGGTCAGTTTCGTCTTTGTTGTTTTCTTCTGATGAATTAATTCCTTAAGTTTTTCTAAAAAATGTGAAGAACATTATAAGCATTAAACATTTCGTACAATACTCACTTTAGTGCCACTTTTTTTTTTTTCCAAATTACCTAAGTTCCACTTTAAAAAATAACGATCATTTAAGTGCCAACTAATATTCGAGTGGTCGGAAATTTGATGTGGCCATATTTTTATTAATTTATCATACCTACGTGGCTCACCGGCGCGCCCAATCAGCATCACTAACCCAAAATGATGCTGTTTAACAAGTTTGCACCAAATTATAAAACCTAATTTAGGCAAATCAAGTTTCTTGAAACCCTAATTTTTCAAACAATCGCTTGGCTATAAATTCATTTATGTTTAGAAGCAGAAATGACTGGGATGGGCTATGCCAAATCAGAGTTGAGTTGAGGAATGCGAGGAAAGGAGAAGCCAAATTTGGGTGAAAGGCGTTTGGAGACTGAGATTGACGAGGCCAAATGTGGACAAGCATCTTGCAAGCAGCGCTGACAGTCCATGACCGTCATCGGCGTTGTTTGAACATATCTGGTCGGCTTGATCAGTGCCGGCGACTCCGCTGGTGGCAACAGTGGGCAAGGGACAGAAGCTGGACTCGGAGGGAGTCGAAAACTTACTGCAACTGAAGCTAATCTCTGCAATTGAGAGCAACGGAAGGATGAGCAATTGAGAGCAACTGAAGCTCATCTCTACTTAACGTTTATTCGGCGTACTTAACGTTTATTCCGCGCTCTTACAACCTTTAAAAGGTTGTGTATGGTCAAATATTTTCTTTAGAAATTACTAAACATTTCTGTTCACTTCATAAGGACAACTTCGATTTTCGTTTCTTTTCAAGAAAAAAAAAAGCCACATTTGTTCCTTTTCGTTCACTATATTTCCCAACAGTAAAACGATCAACGTTTGCTTCAATCAAATTCTCCTCTAGGATGCAGCTGATTTTATTTAAAGTGGATCTTAACCGTCATATTGGTATTTCCTCCAATTAAAGGAAAACAAGGGACATATAAAATTGCAAAATTTTGTTAAATTGTAATATAAGTACATGTAACATTTCGAGCAAATAAAATAATATGAATCAATAAGAACATGGAAGTACCCCTCTCACCAGAGTTTTCCTCCATTCGTAAGAATCTTCACCTTTGTCTCATTGATTCGTTGTGGAAAAAGCGAGCGAGCAACCTCCTTTGATAGAATCTTCATGAAAGTAGTATGATTTCTTTATCTGTTTTCCATTTGTCTCCTCTCAATTTGTGAGTTAGAGGTGATTTCTTCAATGTCATCTTCTAATTCCATGTACTTTATTTTCTTTTTTAAGAAAGTTCTCCCTAATCTTTCTTTGCATATGTCTTTTTTTAAAAAGAGTTAACGAATGTATTACAAAGAGCATTGTTCAGTATCTTGCAAAAGTACCCAATATTCAATATGTATTATTGAAGAACGCATACATAGAATTCTGTTCATTTAAGCTCCGTTTATTTCTTGAAAAATTAATGATTTGAAAAATATTTTCCTAAAATTAATTACTTGTATCACTTACAAAAATAAATGAATGAAAAATATTTTTATCGTTAACAAAAATATTTGAACATATTATTTTTTATAATGAAAATATTTTTCATTAATTAATTATTTCAAGCAATACATGTGATTAATTTTAGGAAATATTTTTAAAATTATTCATTTTTCGCAAGAAAAACGGAGCTTTAGTTCAGAGTAAGAATATTTATATTTTCATTCCTTGACTTATGAAAATTTCCATTGCCAATAATCTACTTTGCAATTAAAAATGCTCAAAATTTAATTAATTTTCCAAATTTTCTAAACTTTATGGGTTGTGTCATGATTATTAATTAGTGTTTTTTTTTTAACTTTTTTCTTATATTTAGACATTCATATCTCAAAAGTGAAAAATAGTATGCCCTTCTCTAACAAGTAAGCAAGGAAACTAATATCGGCATAATAATGATATGAGGCCACCGATGAGTATGGCATGCCACAGATAGTGACTGGTAAGGGTCCCCTAATTCTAACTCGAATCGTATTTATCCAAACTAATTTTGTATTATAGAAAAATCTCAAATTGGTATGCTTGCGAATCTTCATTAGGTTTATTTCAATATTTTCGTTAAATGCTAACATGGAAATACACGTGAAAAATAACTCGGAAAATTTGTCATGGATTTGACATGAAAGTTTAGAATAAATGGTTCTGCTAAATAACTTCATCTAAAAGAAGTTGGGTCTGAAGAAAATGAATTGAGATTGAACAATCTATTAAAATCTATTGGTTTTGCCCTAACAACTCCTTTACTTTTCGAGAATCTGTTATAATCCCTAATATTGTTGTAAGATTCAAGTTAATTGTCATGTGTATGTTTGTTTGAAATTTTTATACATAAAAATTAATTTGGGGTAAATATGGCAGAAGCTTACTCAGTTGGGTTTTTTTAACACAATGAAATTAGTTTGGTAAATATAACATGCGAGTATAAGTTTTGAGGTTTTCGGTGGTATTAATCCTATTTAATATTAGTGGGCTTCTCTAGCTTATTAAAATGGAGGACTGATGTTGGGCTAGGCCGGACAAAACCGCTTGAGAACAACAAACAACCCACCGCGTTCACCAAAAGGTTGTAGACGTCGATTTCATTCAAATGATAACCCTTCCAAGCTTGAAAAGAGAAAGAGCTTCTTCTATTTAATATCTGATAGAAGCAAAGGAGTTTTCAGACAAGCCGGTTTGGTGCAGATCTCTCGCAACAACTACATCTATGAAAAAGAAGTGCTGCATCTTTAAGACTTACCACATATTTTAGGAAACTGTCCCATCCAGTTTTAAGGTATCGCAGATCATCCAGATATAATGCCTCAAACAGTTCTTTCCAATTAATGATCTTTTCTACGCTACTGAACCAATCAAGAAAGTCATTGGGATGCAATCGGACGTGGAAACTGGGAACGTCCATTTTGATCTCACGATCTCCTTGATCTTGATGACCTTCTAAGGCCTAGACCATGAAACTCTAATACGAGATGTATTGAATTTCGAAGGCAAACAACGTTCTTATCTCGACAGAAATCGCAAAGAAGTTGGTCGATCCTCCTAAAGAATCAAGAGAAAATCCATGGAAATTGCTATTCAAGTTGCACAAATTGGACATGGGAAAGAGATCGACACTAGCAACATCTCGGAAATGAACCATCATGTGCATATGTGAATATCTAAACAGTAACTACCCGGAAGTTTTCGCTTATAAATTACCTTGCAAGTTAACAGGGCTTATGCTTTGTAGAAAGGAAAACAGCAAAACCTTCATTATGAACTTCTGTGATCGTGCATAAACAGAAAGATAATTCACACATACTGGTAAGTGCTTATGAGAACTGATCAAAATCGAGCCGAGCTCTGGGTTTGTGCCGTTCCGGAAGGGACAAACACTGATGTTCCATTGAGAAACCAGAAATCGAAACTCAAAATCAGCCAGAGTTCAACAGAAAATATTTGCCGAGCTTTCTTTCGGGCAGTTCCATCATTTAATCAGTCTGATGCCGCTCCTTTGTTCTCGATGTTCTGCTATTCTTTTGCACTAAGCTGAGATATAGTTACGTATGAGAGCATGAGTAATTGAGCCGAAATCTGCAAAAACAAGGTTCTGCGTAGCTTTGACGTCTCTAGTTTCGATGGTGTCGCTGACTAAAAATTTCCTCTGGCATCGATCGTTACCTCGGTAAAGATCTATGTCCCATATCAGATGAGATTCTTCTTGTTTGAGCTTAGGACTCATGCTAATGCACCTTGCCATTGGGAAAGGTAAAGCATGTAAGGTCTTAGAAAAGATTCGCTTGACGACCCACTCTGCGCGGCAAACCAAAATTCTGATAAGCTCTTATCTCGCCCCTTAAACCTGCAGTGACGATCACCATCCCCCAGGCTGTCGCTTGCCTAGCATTAGCCCCATTGCTGTTGCTGCTGTCGAACCAAGACCGAGATGAAGACCATGAAGCCGACGATGGGTTCGCAGCTGCCGAGATGGATGGCGATTCGCCATACCTGGCCGAGCTGAAATCGGAATTGAAAGACTCCCCGATCCCGCTCCCCGTCCCCGAGTCCAGGCGGGACAGCTGGGCGAGATCCTCTTCGGGTGGAGTTGTGGCTCGCTCCATGGGGTTTGCCTTCTTGGGTAGAGGTGGCAACATCAATCTCTTGCTGTTCCCTTGCAAAGGGCTATGATCCTCTTGAGTTGGCGAGCCATTGGAAGCTGGTGGCTGTGTCGAGGTCGAGCGCTTGGAATGCCTCTTGGAATGGATCGGCATGGCCGGCGGGTCACCTCTTATGGTACCGGGCCAAGGAATCGCCACCGAGACATCTCGGCAAGGGAAGTGTTCGTATGACTTGGTAGTAATCACAGTTTTGGCCTTGGCTGCGTTGGGATTGCGGGGTGTCTCTCTCTTCCACACATAGACTTGAGAATCTTCACTCGCCGATATGACGTACTTACCATCTTGAGAAAACGAAGCCGCGATTTGGCTGCTAGTATTACGGAAACCTGTTGCGAAAAGCAGTGAAACTGTTATTTGGAGATGGAGGCACTTAAGGAGAAATGAATGTACATTCTCACGGCATCGCTGATCTACCTCTGAGCTTGTGCTTGATGTCCAAGCCCTCAACAATGCGAACACGGGAGTCGGCTGAGGTAACAAGAACTTCAGATGGATTGCTAGGGAAGAACTGATTGGAAATTCAAAGCAGAGAGTTACTTTGCTATGCCTTCTTAGCACCTTTTTCCCCTAGAACCAGAACAGGTGAGACAGTAACCTAAGTAGAATTTACCTGGAAACCTGTTATCTTTTTGGCTTGGGACTTTTTCTTGCTCTGAATCTCAACCTGACTGATTTGGTTCAGTTTACAATCTGTTCAAACAAGTGAAAGAGAGACAATATGAACCTCCTTTCTGATGTAACCTCAATAGCCTACTAAATGATTATACTGCAACTTGATGTAGGAGGAGAGCCAATTAAAGAGACGAGTACTTTCCAACTTGCGTTGTTTTTTCTATGTCGTTGCCGATAAAATTTGCGTAGGAAAATGCTAGTAGAGAATATCATACCCTTTGTGCTGTACATCCGGCAACTTCCTTTGTGCGATCCTACAATGGCACCCTTCAGTTGTATGATCCCATACAAAAAGGAAGAGCAATTAGAGTGAACTCGGCATAATAAACCCAATAAAAGTGTTCTTTAATGCAGACGACTATGTCACAACAATCTCATTTAAGCTGATTCAGCTGAAACATTTGACAAACTATGGCTAAGGTTCTCAAGCTATGCATGAATCGATATATAACCAAAATGTAGTACTATCTTCTGCAACTGAAGTGCATTGCTTCTGAGAAACTACTATGACCGTCAACGATAGATCATAAGACACGCTTAGTACCTCGCCATCTGGAGAGTAGCAAACCGCGGTGACCATCTCATGAAGATCGGTCCAGTCGATAACCTGGCGGTCTGGTATGCTCCATATCCGGATCTTTGCATCCAGCGAACCGCTTATGAAATACATGTCATCTATTGGGTTGAACTGTATGCAAGTCACTGCTCACAATGTGGAAGCATATTTTTCCAGTTGAGAAACGAGAAATAAGAAGACGTCATGCGTACTAGAAAGAAGAGACTCGGGCTGACATTACCATAGTCGTTGTGTGCGAATAGCTTCAAACAGCTTTTCGTTTCCATATCCCACAACCTCACAGTTTTGTCCATTGAAGATGAAAGGAGTAGCTGGAGGTTCATCAAAATGAAACTTGAGAATTAAAAAACGAAAAACCAAGTCCACTCTCTATATTATCTGTGTCAAGGTTGAGACACTGAGACATCCTGATTGCATAAAATTCCATGAAGCTAACCTCTGATTTTGACCAGGATAGATCCAGGACATCATCCAAGTGACCTGTGAAAGAGCACACAGGTCTCTCCGAGAGCGAGAAAACCATTTCCGGCACGTGAACATAGTCGGGGATCGAATTCCCCTTCTTGCTACTCAGCGAACCCTTCCCCTTCTTCTTTTCCACCGGTTGAGGAGGCGGCTCGGCATAGAACTGCCGGTCTGGTGAACTGCTGGCCGAAGGATGTATCGGGCTCCAATTCCACTCGTCTGGCTGCCTCAGAGGCATCATGTCGGAATCTTGTACCTCCCACACATGAATCGTCTTATCCTCTCCGGCGCTTGCGAGGTAACGCCCATCTGAGTTGAACCTCATGGTCCAGATTGAGCCCTCGTGAGCCTGTATCTCCTGACAGAAGTGCAACGCGCTCAGCTCCTTGTACGACTTCCCGTGCTGCCTCACTTTCACCCAATCCGACGAGCTCTTCCCTGGCTTTGGCTCTTGGACTGGCTGGTTTTCCCTCTCCTTGTCCCCAATCAATCCACTCATCGAGTTCGCGACCCCCTTTATGTTCTTCAGCAAGGCAACTCCGCTCCTCTTGCTCAGCCTTAAGCTTTTTGAGAAGTACGAATTTGGATTCAACTTCCTCTCCGCCAAAATGATGCTACCGTCGGTGATCTGTGATACGTTTTCCCTCCGCATGAGCTCTTTCACAACGGGAGAATAGCCAACGCTTTTCTCGAACTCTTCCATGGTTAGCTGCTTCCCAGTCTGCAGATCGCTGAGTCGATTCCACATTCCCTCTTCGTCGTACTCGTTCACGATGAACTCCTTCCCAGTATCCAAATTCTTTATCAGAAAGAAGGCGCCTAACCGACTGTTTGAGATCATGGTTGACAAGCGCCTCCGCTGGTGGAAGGATGATGAATTCCCACCTTGCGGCGATACTCTGATGGAATCGGGATACCGGCAAGCCGGCACACATGGCCCGCACAATGTGGACGAGGTCCTCGTAAGGCGCTGTTTGGATGTTGCACCAAAAAATTCTTCCTTTCTCTTGGCAATCGGGGGGAAATCTATGTCACCGTCGGATCTCGATCGAACAAGAATGACAGGAGCTAAACGAATGCAAGACGCGTCTCCCTTTTGTAGCCCGTCGCTCAGATGATCATCATTGACGATCAAAGATGAGATTTTTTGGCTTCCAACCTTCTTGGAGGCAACTGGATTGAACTCGCCGCTTGTGAGTCGGAGAACGTCTTTGTTAGAGAGCCCCATCCCCTGGAGCAGCCGCTTACGCCTCTCGCTGATTGAGCCAGGCTGCGAGATCCAGATCTCGTAGTCCTGGGACACCGAGGTCGAAGCCCCGTTGCCTGATTGGCTCCGAAAATTCTCTGCGGATGCGCAGGACACAGCGGAGGCGAAGGAGATGCGGCTTTCATCGAACTCGTCATCCTCGTCATCGGAGTTCGAGGATGCCAAGTCCAGCGCAGTGGCACAGGAGATCCGGTCGCGGGATTCGAAGAACTGATCGTCGTCGTCCTCATCGCCCAAGGCATCCCAATTCATAGTCAAGGTTCGCTTGGGTCCATTGCCGTCCATTTTCCAGGAATGGCATGGGGATCATTGATTTGAATCGAGGGACATGTTCTTCCTTTCTTTGGCTGCTTTTTTTTTTTTCCTTCTTCTTCCCCAGAGAGCGTGAATTGGAGCGTTTTGGTTATGCTCGAGGGTGATTCAGGGAGGCAATGGAAGGGAGAGAAACAAGGTGGGTGGTGGTTATTTACCGTTATGGTTATGTGCTTTTTTGGTTTGACTTTCTCGCGAAAGAGAGAGGAAACGGTCAACGATGGAGTCGGGGTACATGACAACTCTTCACGACACGAAATCCCCAATCGTTATTTAAGGATTTTTTTTTTGACGGAGGATTATGTGCTCGCATGAATCCGACGTACTCTTTGTTTCTTTATGGGGTTTTTATTCCTAGAAAACACCAAGTGATTGACTATAGCACCCCTTTTGAAGAACAATGCTTCCGCTGTGCAAAAGCGGAGATTTTCTTAATTAATTTTGGAATTGTTGAAGCTCGGATTCTGGAATCCACGAAGCTAGCCGGGGATTTGCCAAAGTAATGCGGGAGCATCGGGCCTTGACGATCTTGTCGATCGATTCTTAAGATCAACTCCGAACTTGTTGATTCTTATTCCAACAAGTAAATGTCGATTTCGGCTACACTTCGACTCAATGGGTTCAAAGTTGAAGTTGCCCATTACGCAAAAAGGTTATGGATATGCAAGAACGGTTGCCAATGCACTACCAAGCTATCAAATAAGGAGTTAATGATTCTTCCCTTATCGATCAATTATTTGGTTACTGAATCACCTGTCTAGCTAGTTGCCAATTTCAAAGCTAATCAACAACATATTGATGGAGGCTATTTTGAGTAAGTTCCTTGGGTAATTGTTGATCTCTAGAGATTGTTACTTTCTTATCAAGGTTGGTGTGACGAATTTTGGAAGGTGAACAACAAGACTAAAGAGTCAAAATTTTAAGTCTTTATGTCATTAGTACATTCTTAATATGGGTGATTGGTTCCAAGGTGAGTGAATTTTGGACCTATAACCTATAACCTACTTTGTTACAACCGGTTTTTAATTTAATTTTTAAAACCTGAAATTTATCATGTTTTGCCTAAAATCTATTTTGGGACCTACCCTGCTTTTCTAGTCCAATTTCTAAGTCTACCCAAAATCCTATTTTTCTTTAGTTCATTTTTTTGATTTCATTATTTTTAATAAAATAATATGAATAGTAATGAAATGATTCAAAGTAAAAAATAAATAGTAAAAATCATTATTCGACAAAAACAACAATCTCTAAGAGGAAAGGGGAAGGAGAATTGCCATATTGACAATTCACGACTACTGAGGTTAGATTTTAGGGGGAAAACATATTACGATTTGGTTTTTTAAGTCATGAAATCGATTCCATGATTGATTTGTTTCCAGGTGGGTATTCACTCGAAACCGAGAACTTGACCTATTCCAATTGGTTTCAAAGATTTAGGATCGGTTCTAGCCCTTGTTATTGGGTTATCTAATCCGATTGCACCCCTATTTCTTAGCTCCTAGATCTACATGTGTCTTAATTATGTTTTTTTAAGGGTGTCTTAATTATGTTATCGGTTTCAAAAGTAAAATTTTTAATTTATGGGTGTTTTATTGCATTATTTGGTTCCTAAGACTTTAATGTGTCTTCTAGTTCTTATGTCTTTATTAGTTGGGTGGTTCCAATTTCTTTATTGTTTAGTCTATGTCCTATGTATTAGTTTCTCTATTTTTTTTTTTTAAAAGTTGAATCCTCCTTTGTAAGCAACAAAGATTTAACCATGAGGGTTGAATTCTAATCTACAAAATTGATGGCTTGGTTGGGTGGTGCGGCTCCCCTGTGGAAATGGGAACCAAACAGCTCGATCACGAGTTTCAATTTTAGGACCTAGGAATCAGAATGGTGCTCCCGAAACCGGACCCAACCGGCCGATTTTGTATGATTCAAGCGGTTCTCGATTCGATTGGTCCGCCTTGCTCAGTCATAACTATCTCCATGGCAGCAAGAGCCCACGAACTACACACTCAGCATAATTCCCTTGAAAATTTCTCCTACCATTATCCTGCCTATCCTCAAATGAATTGTATTCCTTTTGGGCATGTTTGGACATCAGTTTACTCCACATTGCCGAAGTACGCTTACAGGACGGTTGGCCATCGGTTCAATTCCTGATTGGTGCCACTTTGTCAATCGGAACCTATTTCGTCTTCAAGCCAAGAAGTGATCACCTTCAGTTGTCATTCTATAGCTTGTTGAGATGCCCCACAATGGTCGGGAAAGAGCCTTCACCTTCCTATCTTCGTAGGCGATATGGTTATCCCCAGTGTTGTTGTTACTAGATGTCACGTTCCCATGATCTCCGGTCAATGGGCTTTTTACGAAAATGGATTAAAAAAATTTAAGTTTTCACCAATTTGGGATTTCTTAGGTAAAATTTACGAAAACGGGGCTCGTTCAGCTCTTAAAGAGCCAAACAGCATCCTAGTTCAGCACCACCGCTGCCGAACTAGGCCAGTTCGGCTCTTCCAAAGTCGAACAAGGGGGGGGCTCTCCAACTAATAGAGGGGAGGCTTCCCCTTCCAATGAAAATTTTAAAAATTTAGAAAAAAATAAATCGGATAATTAGGAAAAAAATAAAAAAATCATAAATAATTTTCTAAAAAATTTGAGAAAATTTCATGATTTTCATAATAAATTTTTCAGAAGAACGTAAAAAATTATGATTTATTTTATTATTGTTCGTTCATTCCATTGTAAATGACGATTGTATCCCTGATGAGTAAAGCATCTAAGAAACATTATGCGATATTTATGAAATTTATCGGTTTCATTTGTAGACATGGCACAAAGAAAATATATTCAACTGGGACCTGAGAATATTCAAACCGAAACTTTCACAATAGAGTTTTGTGCATTTTTTTAGGATGATTTTTATTTTCATTTTTTACTAATTTTTCTATTATCTAAAAACTTCTTATTATTACAAACAGATCATATTAATACATGTTTCTGATAATTATATTTAATTAACCCTATAAAATTTCAAATATATGATGAAAATACGATTTAATACACATAATATTTTTCCTCAGACATGTCTCGACATGCAAAATAAAGATATTTGTAGCGCTAAAAGAAGATATTTTATGAATAAACCGATAGAATTTTTGGAATGTTTTTATTTTTTAATTATTTTTTCGAAATTTCTTTTTTAATTTTTCTTTTCTTTGGGATAATTTTTTATTATTATAAATAATTTATATGGTTATTTTAAAACATAAAGGCGTTGTTCGGCGAACAAAGCTTGTTCGGCAATTTTGGTGCCAAACAAGCCCCATTTTCGTATTTTCTTCGCATGCAGACCCAAATCGGTAAAAATGCAAATTTTTTAACCTATTTTCGTAAAAAGCCCCCGGTCAATACCAACGCAATGGAAACAAGGAAATAAACACAAATCACCCCTTGCAAGCACATAAAGCGCAACACACACAAGGCTCGCAGAGTTTTTCAGTAGTCAATAGGTAAGCAGAATTAAATGAAAGACAAAGCATATTTCTAGACGCATGGCAAACTAGAAAAGTTGGAAACTAAGTTTAGTAATCTTTAAAAACTGTTGATACCGAAATATTGTAGTCCAATTCGGTATCTTGAAAACAACACGTGAAAAAGGAGCCATTGATAGATCCCGAACCATAGTAAGAAAAAACTTCATACCGAATAATAAGATAGTGTTTGGCCATTCGGGATATGTGCGCCATTCGAGAAGTTTAAAAGAAAGCGTGCCGAATGAAAGATATAGTGTACTTGAATTCGGTATATCGTGAATACGCAACATGAAAATTATCACATCCCGAAATTCATAAATACAAAGCAAGACTCATGGACGCGAACATGTTTTCCAAAACCAAGAGATATCATTCAAAAAAGAGACTATTGATTGGGCAGCTGCAAATCATAAGAAAGCATGGGTCCCGATTGACGTAGGCCAGTTATGAAGATCCTAGGTTAGAGGTAAATTACAATGCCAAAATTCAAAGATTTGAAATCAAAGAATAACTGCTTGAGCAGTTAGAAACGCAAGAGGATAAGTATTCAAAAGGAAGGAAAGAAGAGCTCTCTCCACAATCATCCAAAAAAGACATTCTATTTCTTTGAAGTCTTAGTCTACTTTGCTGTTCGTAGCATAGTCTTAACTTTCTCGCACTTTTCGTTCCTTGTACTTTCAGACCTAGACAATTTATTTCCATTTCGAGGCAATTAGGAGTAGCATAGCTAGTAGATCTCCACTATTCCCATTATTTTCGTTAATCGCGTATACACCTACTCGTTTGTTCTCCTGATTTTCTATCAGAACAGTGCCGCAGAACCCTTCTTAATAAAAATCGAAATACGAATTTCGGTGAAAGATATTCCCGATTCAAATCATGCGAACATCTTTTTGGCACGCATGGTGAGACACTTTGTGGTGAGTTTTGGAAAAAATGGTGAGAACGAGAAATCAAGTGGATGGGCAGAATGACAATGCCAACAACCCAAACGATGGTAACTAGTTCGAGCATTCGACAGCCAACGTAGTGGTCGGAGTTACTACCGAAATACCACAGCAGTTAACGGATGATCAAGCTTGTGCGCTAGCACCAGATGCTACGCTGGTAGCTACGATGAAGAGAATGTTCGAGGAACAGCAGAATGAATTGACCAATCATATGATCTGACACGTCACTGATGTCATCAAGCCAATGGTAGTCAACACGATAAATGAAGTGATATCGCGACTAGGTCCATCATCTCAAGGACCGCCTCTTCAAGTCAATACTTCCATGGCCACGCATTATCCTCAAATATATAGTCCTCCTATAGTTGGTCAAAGTAACGGAGGGGTACCTCTGCAGCCTCCTTCAGTGAGGATCATATCAAGTCCAGAGAACCCAACTCAAATGAACTTGATAAATGGAGTCAGTGGGTATACTTTTTCTCAAGACGGTCTGGCCAAAGGTAATGCAGTCAACCCAAACATCCAAAATGTACATCCGGTGCCGAATATACCCAATTTAGTACCAATGAGACCTCCTGAAATTCCAGCATATCCACATGGCATGGGGAATCAACCATGTAGACCAGCTCTACCGATTAACTTCAACGCAGAGAATCAAGGAATTAATAGACCCATACCATTTGATCCTAGGGGGCAAAAGGCATGGGTTAGCCAGTAGAATATGAGGCCATGGAATCCAGATCGAGTAGCTGAGATAGTGCTACAGCAGTTGGGAGTGGACAGGGGTGCTCCCAGGCCAGTGTATAAGAAGCCACACCCAGACTAGGTGGATAACATCCTATATCCGAGGGGATTTAAGACACCTGATTTTGCTGTCTTCACTAGAGAAGAAGACCAATCAACCATAGAGCATGTAGGACAATTTTTGGCGCAGCGTGGAGAAGTAGGGACAAATGAATTTAAGACTCAAGTTATTTCCCCTGTCGCTATCTAAGATGGCATTCACTTAGTACACCAATCTAATAGCAAATTCAATCTAAACATGGGCTGAGATGGAGAGGCAATTCCACTCTCAATTTTATCAGTCAATGCCCAAAGTATCGGTAGCCGATCTTACCAGAATGCATCAGTATAGCGGCGAAACCACGGACCAGTTCATCGCTCGGTTCAAGGAATCGAGAAACCAATGCTTGCATCCCTTCACTGAGAAAGAATTTACCGACGTTGCGTTCAATGGGTTGAAGTTTAACCTTTGGGAATGTTTTGAAGGACAGACATTTGATGACCTCTTTCAACTAACAACCAGAGTCTCAAAGTATGAAAACCTATTGAAAGAGAAAGATAGGAGACCTATGAAAGAAAATAGACATGCTCTGGTTGGGGCGGGTAATCCCGAAATGAAGGATCTGATGGAAGGGGAAGAAGAAAGGGAGATAGCAGTGGCTACGATGGTGTTGGACAAATCATACGTGTTCCCAGCTCTTAAACTGGCAAAAGTGAAGGAGTTTGCAAAGGCAAAAGTAAGAGAGTCGAACAGTTACTCGTTCGACATATACAAGTTGGATAAGATATTTAACTTGTTGCTGAAAGATGGGATGATAAAGTTAGCTGAAGGACAGAATATCCCATCTAAGGAAGAATTGGCAGATAAGAGGTATTGTAAGTAGCATCACTTAGCTAGTCACAACACAGCAAATTGCATCGTTTTTAGGAAGACGATACAAGAAGCGATTCAGCAGGGCAAGATCAAATTTGCCGAAGATAAAGGGAAAGCACCAATGGAGGTTGATGCAGACCCTTTTCCTAAGATGACGGGAATGGTGAATGTTCATACCCCGTCGGGTTATCAAACCGAAGATGTATGCTCTCATTGTCACCAGGATCTGAATTCTCAAGATCAGCATTGGTCGAAGAACCAGTTTGTTCGAAGAGCTAGATGAAGGTATCGATTAGGTTCTTTCATTCGGGAAAGCCTTAGACCCCAAACGGGTTATGAGATTAGAGCTACAAGTCATTTAGTCCACGGAATCAGAGGGAGATATCAATTGAATCTTAATGCTGGAAGGGATTCTAGGTCATAAATGAGTCACGAACCTGGGTTCTCACGTTATTTCGGTCGAGGAACCGAGAGAGGATACCGAAATGGATCTTATTCCCGAAAGGAAGGCGAGGTGCGAAGAATGCTTGAAACAACAGCACCAGAAGAGCCAATGCAGACACAAGACTCCCTTCGAGAACCCGAAAAGGAAACACGGGTAAGCCAAATCAAATTAGAGATTGTGGTTCCCGAAATTCCTTCCCAAGAACATAAAGGGGACAGGCGATGCGAGCAATTAAACTTGGAAGATTGGCGTGAGTTGGCACGCTGCGAGTGCTAGAAAGAGCATTATAATCAGCAAATTCGAAAATCAGAGGAAGGTTAAGGGAGATCCCAAATCAATGAAGCTGGTAGGATTGCAAGTAAGCCGGCCAAAAGACAAGTCTTTGGCAGTGTTACAAAGAAGGAGACTCAGAGGTTAGACTTCTTGGAGAGCCAAGTGGTGGTTATGACTATGTTGTATCTTATAATAAGCCGAAATACCTTACGCAACCATCATTGCTTATTGAGCCATCAGGTTGGGGAGAAGAGTTTGATGATCGACCACTTCCCATCTTAGAGAAAGTTGAGAAAAAGAATAGTCCCGAAATACCATAGGATAAAAAAGCTCAGGTGGGTCGAAGTAACAATCAAGGAGGTGAGAGTAGCAAGGCTCCAAATAAACCAATAAAGAAAAAGAGTCTTTAGCAGCATTACCAAGAAGGAGACCCAGAGGTAGGTTTTCTTGGGAAACCTAATGGGAAGTTTGAGTACATTGTATATTACGGAAAGCCAGATTACCTCAAACAACCATAATAACCAGTTGTATCAACTGGTTGGGGGGGAGAATTTGATGATCCACCACCTCGGTCTCCACCACAAGAGGTTGAGGAAAGCAAGATTTCCAAAGCTGAATTCGATGTTCCTTAAGGAAGAAATGATGATGAATCATCACTAAATGTAGCTCTCCTTAAAGGTGAAAGGAAAAGGACTGACAAAATTGCTTATGATCTTCCCGAAGGAAAGTGGAGAGAAGCAAAGCTGCATGGCCAAACATCATACCGAACCATCAAGAGAAAGAATCAAAGGCAGAAAAGCAAGCAGAGGTATTTTGAACAGGCTTGGAGAGGTAGGACAACCTCGAATCACGGAGGAAGAAATTGGGTATGGAGATGTAATGATGCCGAAGTAAAGAAAGAGGAGGTAGAAGAGGTTCTTACTCCAAGTTGGCAAGGAGAAAGTTCAAGACCAAGGCCAATCAAAGGAGAAAGAGTTCAGGAAGAACGACCGACGATAGATTTTGGACAATTTATAGTGGAACTTGCCCCGAGACATGAGTACGGTCTCAGCCGAGGTCACATGAGGCTTGAAGACAATGAAGCTAATCGATTTTGAAAAGGGAAGTCTAAAATGCCGAAATAGTGTGACCATCTAGGACAAATCGGGATGGTGAATGCGAAACTCTCGCCTAAATTCAGGATAAGCTTAACGGTGGAAAAAGATTCGAGACACATCTCTGAGAGGGAGGTAGCTATGACAGAGTTTCACTTTTCTGAGGATGAAGTAATAGAGTTTGAGAAAGTCCCGATTGAAAGAGCCAAACATCTGAAGTCGTTGCTTATATCCGGTAAAGTGGATAGAAGGCCCGTAAGTAAGATATTTATGGATGCTAGGGATACTTTGAATTTGATTTCATATGGATACTTCAGAAAGTTAGGTAAAAGAGATGATGAGATCACACCATCTAATGTGTAATTATCCAATTTTCTAGGAGAAGTAACAAGTGTGAAAGTAACAGTTGTGGTGAATTTAACTATTGGGACCAAAACATCAAAGACTACTTTCTTTATGATCGAGTCAGATGGCGCATACAATTTGTTGCTAAGAAGAGATTGGATTCATGCCAATCAACGTGTGCCATCTACATTACACCAGATGTTGGTATTTTGGAATGTAGAGAAAGTAGAGTATGTCAAGGCAGGCAGGAAAGTCATCCCGATAGGTTGGACAGAGATTCATCCAGAAGATGAAGACTATCTGAATGGAAACCAAGTTTTGGAGATTCCTAAGATCGATTCACGGTCTTATGCATTTTGCCACTTTGGTTAGAGGAGGAACGAATGGATCCCTAAGTCAAGCTTGGCATCTCAAGAATTAAAAGACCTTTATTGAAGTTAATAAATCGTTACGAGAAACTGAAGAAAGGTATTTTGCGTACTTGGCCGAAGTAGCTCAATAAGATCAGAAGGCATCAGACTCTATCGAAGAATGGGAAGATTCACCGATTAAAGAATAAGCCAAGTCCATAGAAACGGAAGACCCTCTAGTTGAGATAAATATCGGGAAGGGTGAGCATTACCGACCCAGATTTATAAGTGCACTTTTGCTAGGGGGCATAAGAGATGATTTAGTAGGACTGCTCACCAGGTACAAAGATTGTTTTGCCTGGGATTACCATGAAATGACAAGGCTGTCGAGAGAGATTGTTGAGCACAGGTTACCGATTAAGAAATGATTCCGCCCACACTAACAACAAGCGAGGAGGTTTGCCCCAGATGTGGTTGATAAAATTAAAGAAGATATTGAAAGATTACTAAGGGCAGGATTCATCGAGATGGCCAGGTATGTGGAATGGATTTCTAACATAGTCCCAGTGAAAAAGAAAAATGGAAAATTGCGAGTATGTATTGATTTTTGGAATCTCAATACTGCTACGCCGAAAGACGAGTACCACATGCCCGTTGCAGACATGCTGATTAACTCAGCATTGGGAAACGAGATGTTATCACTAATGGATGGACATTCGAGATACAACCAGATATTCATTGCTTAGGAAGATGTCCCGAAACAGCGTTTAGGTGTCCAGGAGCCATTGGAACCTTCCAATGGGTTGTCATACCATTCGGGTTGAAGAATACGGGAGCTATGTATCAACGAGCGATGAACTTCATTTTCCATGATATGATTGAAAAGTTCATAGAGGTTTATATCGATGATATTGTTGTAAAATCTGCCTAGGACGATTATCTGAGTTACTTGGAGAAGGCGTTCATCTGGATGAGAAAATATAAGTTAAAGAAGAATCCACCCAAATGTGCCTTCGGTGTGCGAGCTAGGAATTTCTTGAGATTCCTTGTCAATCGAAAAGGTATTGCAGTGGATAGGCACAAGGTGAAGGCGATTGTGGAATTGACTTCTCCCGAATCGAAGAAGCAGCTTCAGATGATACTGGGAAAGATTAATTTCTTGCACCAGTTCATTGCCAATTTGTCTGGGAAGATTGAGCGAATGTCACAACTTTTAAAACTCAAAGACAAAGACACGTTTTCTTAGGGTGAGAAGCAACAAACAGCTTTTGATACGATCAAGAATTACTTGGTGAAACCCCCTGTTTTAGTATCACTAAAGGCTGGTAAGCTGTTGAAATTATATATATAAGCTACCGATAATAATATCGGGAGTATGTTGGCACAAGAGAATGATGAAGAAAAAGAACAAGCGGTATATTATTTGAACAGAACATTAACTGATGTTGAAAAACGTTATACCGTGTTAGAAAAATTATGTTTGTCTTTGTACTTTGCATCTATAAAGTTAAGACATAATTTGTTGCCAACTACTGTATATGTGCTTGCCAAGACGGACGTAATAAAATATATGTTGTCACGACCCATCGTAAAAGATCAAGTAGCCAAGTGGGCATTCATTCTGTCCGAATTTGATTTTGTGTACGTACCGTTAAAAGTAATGGAAGGGTAAGCTGTAGCTGATTTCCTTACCGAATATCCATGTTTGCAAATGGAAGAGAGTGAACAGGATGAACAAAGTCTTACTCGCGTTATGCCATGGACTATGTACTTCGATGGATCGTGTGCTAATCACACTTCGAGAGCTGGTTTGGTCATAATACCTCCTGACGAGAAATATGCCAGGTGCGTCTGCAAGCTGGATTTTGAGTGTTCAATAATCAAGCCGAATACGAAGCACTAGTGATCGGGTTGGAAATTTTAATTGATTTGAATGCTCAATTTGTTAAAATAATTGGTGATTCCTAATTAGTGATCAAGCAGCTGAGTGGAGAATATCAAAAGGAAAATGAATCAAGAAGCCAACGAGTTAGCACAGCTAGTTTCGGGATACAAAATATCAAAAGAACTGGCAGACATAGTCTCAAATATTGTGCTATCGATATCTTCCATTGAACAAAGAAAGATACCGATATCCATGAATGAAGATGTTCCAAAAGAAGATTGGAGAAAACCCTTAGTGGAATATCTTAAGGAACTTAACTCGAGAAATCAAAAGCTGAGGAGGCAAGCTCAGAAATACGTAATGATAGAAGAAGAACTATACTACAAATTTGCCGATGGTTTGTTACTGCGTTGTTTGAATGAAGATGATGCAAAATTGGTCATGGCAGAAGTACACAAAGGGATATACGGAGCGCATCAAGCTGGCATAAAAATGAGATGGTTATTGAAGAGACATGAATATCATTGGCCTTCAATGATGCAAGACTGTGTTGATTACACTAAAGCCTGCAATTCTTGTCAAAAGCATGGACCACTGCAACATACACCAGCTATAGAACTCAACCCAATCGTAAAGTTGTAGCCATTAAGAGGATGTGCAATGGACCTAATCGGTAATATTTATCCACCATCTTCCAATAAACATAGTTTTATATTGCTTGTTATAGATTATTTCACGAAATGGGTTGAAGTGATTCTGTACAAGAGTGTAAGTCAGGATACAGTAATCAAGTTTATTGAAGAAAATATTATTCATCGATTTGGGTTGCCTGAGACTATCACAGTAGACCAATGCATGGTGTTCACTGGACGAGAAGTAATGAATTTCGCTCGGTCAAGAGGAATTAAGGTACTGCATTCGACACCATATTATCCACAGGCTAATGGGCAAGCTGAAGCTACAAATAAGATAGTTGTGGGTTTGATCAAGAAACATTTAAAGGAAAACCCGAGGAAATGGGACACATTGTTGTCAACAGTGCTGTGGGCCTACCGAACCTCTAGAAGATCAATCAAGTACAAGTGTGAGTCCATATATGCTCACTTACGGAAAAGAAGCTGTGCTACCGATGGAAATAACAGTGGAGTCTTTACGGGTTTAACTTCAAAGTGAAATACTTCTTGAAGATTATCGAGACTGGATGCATATTAATCTTGATGACTTAGATGAAGTTCGAGCAATGGCCTTGGACAGATTACTGGCGCAAAAGAGAAGAGTAGCCCGAGCTTATAATAAAAGAGTAAAGAAGAAATGATTCTTCGTTGGTGATTTGGTATGGAAGACTATTTTACCAGTTAATTAACAAGATCCAGAGTTCGACAAATGGGCACCGAACTGGGAAGGACCATATTTGGTTACCGAAGTGATGAGCGGGAATGCATACAGATTGATGATGTTGACGGAAAAGAGCTTCTTCAATCAATTAATGCAAAATATCTAAAGAAATATCATCATTCGATATGGGAGATGCAGCAATAACATGAGTGCGATTACATGAAATAGAAATACGCTCCAATCTTAGTCACTAAAACTTTCAAGTCCGTTTCTAAGGCACGAAAGTCAGCTAGGAGATGGGCATGGTAGAAAGATAATATTGAAGTTTAGCAAGTTGCACTCTAAATCTGCCAAATGATGTGTTTTGGTTTGAATTATCTGAGCAAGATCGTTCATTTCCTGAATCATGTCCTCATACGAGCCGAACGTGTGATCGGCCAAATGTTCAGCTTGTGCCAATGTACCTCTTAACATTGGAGAATCTTTGTGTTCAAGGATGAGCTCTGAAAAGAAATCGTGAATGTTGGCAGCAGCATCTACATCCGAGTGAAGTTAAGAACTAATTCGGTCGGCTCTATGATACTCCTTTCTCAAGTTGGATAATTATGTTAATTTGTCGAAGATACGAGCTCCAATGATGCTAGACTCCTGAACAATGGGATCGAGATTGTGGACTTTCTTAATGGTTTGATGAGAAGTGTACAAGCTGGAAAGAAAAAGAGAGAATAATTCTCACGTTAAATCGAGGAAATATGAGTTGGCAGACGAGAATAGTTTAGCCCGAAGCATATTTGACAGGTTATTCACTTCTTCTTCCAATTCAGGAGTCCTCAATAGGCCACTATATTCGTAAGAAAGGAGTTCATGAAGGTGTTTCCAGACAATGCGATCATTATTAGGGAAATGGTTGACAGAAGATGGACTTGAAAATCAAATCGTAATTGTTGAAATTTACGAACATGAATTGTTAAGAATCATAGATGGAGCTCAAAAGAAACAGATAAAGAAAGATCGTTGTTGAATATTATCTTCATGGCCAGAATGAAAACTATTGGAAGACATGGTGGAATAAAGATTGAAACCGATGAGCAGATTAAAGCATCTTGGAAGGAGGATGATCAAGTGGTATATATGTAGACAAGACAATGAAGAAGTTATCAGAACGTAGGGAACGTCCTTAAGAGCGAACTAAGATAGTAAGGGAACGTGAGATCGTGTGAAAAGTATTCAGTTATTAACAGGACAAGTTTTCCGAACTCAAGTTATCCAAGACTTAAGCTAAGGAGACTTTGGGAAAAGATTTCAGTTCGGTATCAAGTATACGTGAGGCCATTCTACCGAAATCAAGTCATTAGGGCTGTTAGTTGGAATGTTTTCGGGTAAAAAGCAAGCTCTCAGTATGCATGTTAAACCGAATGCGAGGGAAAGCAGGTTTAAACCAAAGCGAATTTGGCAAGGGATTTTACTTGTAGACGTCAAGTCGTTTTCCTGAATCTGAGTTACAGAAGAATATAAGTTAAAATAATCTCAGAAAGGCGTTCTGATTCATCACAATATCGCATTCCCGATCTGAAGTGCTGCAAGGATGTTCAAGCCATACAACTTTTCGGCAAGAAACTAGTTATGTGTAAGATAGTTGCCCCGATTCCATGGTTATGTGAATAAATTGAGAATTTTCAGGAGAAGCTTTTAGTTCTTTATACTGTGGTCTTCTCGAATTCGGGTTGTTAAGGATCAAGTTAAAAACCTTTCAAGAAAGGGTTGTGACTTTTATATTATGCTTTCGACATTTGATTGTTGAAGAAGTCATGACAAGGAAAGTTGAGCATAACATCAGAGATCGCCTTCCCGAAACAGGATAAACAAAAGAACACCAGAAGAATGAGATTGGAAGTGCAAAAACAGATACTAAGATTGCCATTTAGCCTTGGCTAACAATCGCATGGCTTTTTTTACAAAAGTCTCCAGTTGAAATTCAAGGTTATAATTCTGCTCCACCATCTCTTTCCTCCGTTGTTCTACTACTTGATTCTTGCGTTTGCTAGAGTCGTACTCCTTTGCCAACTTTATGTACTCGGCAAATTCTCGTCGGCAAGAGATGTAGGATTCATCCCTCTTAGCTTTTTTGAGACAGAGCTCATCTTCGATACGTTTGAGTGCCTCTTCAAGGTCTCGCTTCTTCTTCTCAAGATCTTCAACTTCTCGCTCCAGAGTAGTGTAAGTGTCGAAGAATAAGATAATGTCTTTCTTAGATTCTCTCGAGGGTGCTGGGAGTGCTTTCAGTGTAACGTCTGCCTTGGAAACCATATATACTATTTGTAGTTCTCGGTCAAAAAATGATTCAAGATCCTGACTTTCGGAAAAGATACGAGAATGGTAGTTTTTCCACTAATACATGAAGTCAGGAGTGGCATAGCAGGTTTTGGTTCATAGTCCGATATAGGAAGCCTTCGGTATATCCTCCGGATAACAATATCCAACTCAGTAAAGGCTAAATTGTCTGAGAGTTTACAAGTGACTTTTTCAGGCAGATGGGGAAAAGAAAAAGTATAAAGTGTCGGGACAAAAAACCCTTTGTAAGCCCAAATTGCCGAGTACAATCTTGGGGAGAGTAAACTTCAAAGCCAGAAATAAGCCTACCTTTGAAGGAGACTTTGACAGGGAGGTGGATAGAAGTCAGCATAACCTGCTAGTACTCACTACGATTATTAGGGAAGCTAAGAAGATGACGACGGAATTTGGTAGTGAGAAAAGAAGAAAAATCAAAAGTCTCTACGTCAAATGAGTAGAGCTGAATGACGAAATACAGAAAATAAGAAGAAACTTCGGTATCAAAAGGGATAAGTTCAAGACTCAAGGCCTGACATGGGGGAGTGTCTGGTATAGAAATAGAAGAGGGCTGACCGAATCGAGATTCTAAAAACCAAGAAGGAAAATAGAAGGCAGCCCAGACTTGCAAAATCTAGAGAAGGCCACCAAAAACCCCCTAGAACATTAACGGAAGTAATAGAAGCAACATAAGCTAATCCCATATATAGAAGAGCAAGAGCAGTCTTGCCAAGAGCTAGCTTGGTTCCTGCAGCAAGAGCACTGGCTATGTACAAAAAGTCTGTAGAGACCCTGATAATATAGTGACAAAAGAAATTTGCACAACCAGTAAAGCAAAAAAGCGGTGTGTTCTTCATCGGTAACTTCCCCATCCTTCTTAAAGTATTTATTCAAAAAGGTTCCATAGGACAAATTAGAATCTGAAAGTTGACGAAAACTTGGATTGGTGTTTACCGAAATGGTAGCGACATCTACTCCTAAAGAACTAAGGCTAGTGATGCAAACTAAGTCCAAAAGGGTAACGGTCATAGGAGCGAAAGGGAAAAAGAAGCAATTAGTCGAAGAAGACCAAAAGTTAGAAAGGGCACTGATCAGTTCAAAATTTAAACGGTAATCGAAGTAGGAAAGGCGAAGAGCATCATGGATTTGAAGTTCATCCTAGAGTTGGGCCTTAGAGGCGTGAAGGCGGAGTACCACTGGTAGAAAGACTGATCAAACGGGAAAAAAAACCCTAAGTCGAGAAGGTTGAGAGGTCCAGTGGTGAGATTGAACTAATGTGTGATTGATAGGAAGGATTTCAGTTCCATGTCGAGGAAAATCTTCAAAATAAACCTTCGGAGTCAGAAAATAGTTGTAAATGGCAGGACCCAAGACAAAAGAATCATTACCGTTGTCGTTCAAAAGAGAGAAGTAGTGGTGATTGTCCAAATTGTCTGACTCCACGAACTCAAAGAAGCGTTCGAGGGCCACTGCAGAAGAAAAAGAGGGAACTTGGGACGCCATTGTTGGAAGAAGCAAGGATTAATGCTAGGGTTTGGAGAGAATATTTTGAGGAAGAAGAAGACCAGATGAGAGCGCGAAGGCAAAGGTAATGAGAACAGGACAAAAATTTGATTGTGTGGAGACAAATAACTTTATAGCTGACTTGGAACGAGTCGAAAAGGTAAGTTTTGGAAACGACACGAGGGATGTCGTTTGACATAAAAGGAGGCTAAGAGGATGAATCTTGAGAGTGATTTAGAACGTGCCACTTGACAAAGAAGTCGAAAGGACATATCTTCAAAGTGAACGGAAAAAGACACCGCTCGGGAAAGAAATGTGCTTTGTAAGTGTCGAAATTTAAAAGAATCAAACTCTTTTAATTATTTTAAAAGGGGGCATACGTTGATACCGAAATATTGTAGTCCAATACGGTATCTTGGAAACAACACGTGGAAAAAGGAGCCATTGATAGATCCCGAACCATAGTAAGAAAAATCTTCATACCGAATAATAAGATAGTGCTTGGCCATTTGGGATATGTGTGCCATTCGGGAAGTTTAAAAGAAAGCGTGCCGAGTGAAAGACATAGTGTACTTGAATTCGGTATATCGTGAATACGCAACATGGAAATTATTACATCCCGAAATTTAGGAATACAGAGCAAGAATTATGGGCACAAACAGGTTTTCCAAAACCAAGAGATATCATTCAAAAAAGAGATGGTTGATTGGGCAGTTGCAAATCATAAGAAGGCATGGGTCATGATTTACGTGGGTAAGTTATGAAGATCGTGGGTTAGAGGTGAATTACAGTGCCAAAATTCAAAGATTTGAAATCATAGAATAACTGCTTGAGCGGTTAGAAACACAAAGAGGATAAGTATTCGAAAGGAAGGAAAGAAAAGCTCTTTCCACAATTATCCAAGAAAGACATTATGTTTCTTTGAAGTCTTACTCTACTTTACTATTCGTAGTATAGCCTTAACTTTCCTGCACTTTCTGTTCCTTGTACTTTCAGACCCAGGCAATTTATTTCTATTTCGAGGCAATTAGGAGTAGCATAGCAAGTAGATCTCCACTATTCTCATCGTTTTCGTTAATCGCGTGCACACCCACTTGTTTGTTCCCCTGATTTTCCATCAAAACAGAGCCGCAGAACCCTTCTTAATAAAAACTAAAGTACGAATTTCGGTGAAAGATATTTCTGATTCAAATTGCACGAACAAAAACAAAATAGTATCACTAACTAGAATCCGAGTGATATCAATTAAGATGTCCTTAACTCCAAAACCTAAAGTAGAAACATTAAATTCAGAGACTCCATAGTAACTAATTGACATATATAAGTACTAAATTTAGATATCCAAAATCTATCCAGACAAAAATGTATCATCCCCACCTTGCCTCCGATAACATTAAAAGTAGTCCCATCCAGACGCCACACAATATTGTTCATGCTAGTCGCAACTCATGTACAAATGCACGGTTTTGAAATGCATAATGCTAATTTAAGTTTGTGTGCGACTTAGGGCCTACATGATAATCATTCTGATTCTCTGATTTTGTTCCTAAGAACAGTAAAGAATGAGAATTATATTTGATAACGCAAATAATTCTGATTCTGTTTCCAGAATTAGTTTTAGAGAATCAAAATCAGTTTTAGAGTAAAATTAAAAAAAAAAGTTAGTTTTGAAAAAAGAATCACTTTTGAGAATTACAAAACAGAATGAAATCTCATATCTCTGACTTTCTCCTTTCAATCTTCTAGTCACTTTTCCCTCAACCTAATAAAATAAAAAATTTCGAAAAAGATTGGAAATTTTTTTAAAAATCACAAAAAATTTAGAAAATTCCTAAAAATAGAAGAAGCTTTAATTATGATAGTTTGATCTCATTTTCATAATTCTAGGCCTAAATTTTCTAGATTTCATAGATTTCACTCTCCTACAAAAAACAAAATATCGCAGAAGATGACGGCATCCAATGTGCGAATGGTAATACATATACTCATAGCCGTGCGTTACAAAATATGACCATCTACATGTGGAGCTGCAGCCAAACACCCACTTGGATTTAGGATAGAAGTTGTAAAATGGTAGTGAAGGACTTGTACTTCATATCCAGAAGGATAATTTCATTTTTTTCAGTGGATAATTTGGTTATTTGGTTGCTATGTTTATATGTATTTAAATAACGCAACATTTAAAGGAAAAAAATGAGTCCTTAATATTGAAACTTGTCCCATGCTTCATGTATTAAAATTTATGTTTCATTTATGAGATGTTAAAAAATAAATTTATTTTAAATTATTTTAGTGTGCATTGGAAATTAGTCTTCAATTTAGAATGAAATTTTACAAAGTAACTATATAATTACTTGACTTAAATGAAAAAATTAGGAAGAGCAACAGTTTTTTGAAACAAAAATTTTGTGCAGTTATCAAACGTGTTTCTGGTTCTCTAAAACTCATTCAAGAATAAAATAAAAAAATCATTTTAATCAAAATCAATTTTTTGAAACAGAATGGTTACCGTGCAGACCCCTATCAACATTTGCAAGAGTCCCAATCTACTCAATGTTGGACCGGAGACGAATATGAAATCCAACACAAATCCAAACAGAATTTATTTATTTTTTTAATGTGGTCAAAACCAAAAAGTTGAAAACCCCCCAAAAAGAAAATTCTGTAATCGAGAATGGTATGGGTTTATTTTTCCAAAGCAAAAGATCAAAAGCTTTATTCTCCGTTTCGCATCTATAGATCCTACAATAAGGGGTAAAGTTACTGGCTGATGATAGACATTCTTAGAGCCAATCATACTGTGAACGAATTTGTATGCATAGTTATGGGAAAAGAGGAAAAACTAGAGTGATTTAGCCTTATCATGCTCGGGAAAACTCGCGATGAACTGTAAGTAGACAGGTTATATTGCTGGCAATTTTCTATCAGATCGCTAACCTGAACCCATAGTAGCAGATCGCATGAAGCAGCCAAAGATCATGTACATCGTACTAAAAGAGATACCACACGCGAATATGTACACAAAATCCTCCCTAAGTTCATTGATACTATTTGTGTTGAGCACTCTGGAAACTTGAGGAGGATGTCTGGTTCTATACTTCTCTCAGGAAGAAAAGCAACCTCCCTTACCAGGTAATAAAGGGAAAAGAAATGTAACACGTAGTATCTGAGCAAAATTTAGTAGCCCATGAAGTAAAAATGTCAGCAAAAAATAGGGATAAGCATGATTTCAGAGTAAAACTTGAAACCTCGATACGAATCTGTGAAAAACCTATCTGGTTTTAGGTTCCAAAACATCTTTCACAGACACTTGAGGAGGATGTTTGGTTCTATACTTCTCTCAAGAAGAAAAGCAACCTCCTTTACCAGGTAATAAAGGAAAAAGAAAAGTAACAAGTAGTATCTTCAAATACTGAAGAGCAAAGTTTATTAGCCCATGAATTACAAATGTCTACAAAAAATAGGGGTAAGCATGGTTTCAGAGTACAATTTGAAACTTCGATACTGATCGATGAGAAACCTATCTGGCTTTAGGTTCCAAATTACGCATGATATATTCTAGATTCTAAAAATTGGAGAACATGTTTCAACGAGTAGATTCTAGGTAAGTGGAATATATAACTTGTAACAACTTTTTGCATTTTTCTTGGTGTATATTTTCACACAATCTTGTTGTATTTTATAACATCCGATGATGAGTGTATAATTTCGAACCACTAGTTTGAGTTTTTATTTTCAACAATATTTATGATTGAAACTTTTATTTTATTAATGTTTCACATTTATTTGTGTATAGAAATATAAGTTGAGGTCAATGATTATAGCTGCAAGTGGTAGTTATTAAAAGTGATGATTCACTACATAACTTTAAATTAAATGCTCCGGAATCTTTGACAGGATAGATTTTAAGTTCCAAGATATGAATAGTAAGTTTCAGGTTCTAAAAAATGATAAACTTGATCTAACATGTAGATTTCACGTTGTAGGTGGAACCTAAATGGATCATGGAACCACTCATCTCTAGCCAAAAAACTCTATTGCTGGCTCTCGAAACAATTCACATTGATGTAATAGAAGTAAGAGTTCGACAATAATGACAAAACAACCCGAATGATCACCCTTTTGCCAAGCAGAGTCTCACGAAAATCTTCCCTTTTCATGTGGAACTCCAAATTTTCATAGGGAGTGTCTGAAACTAAATTAGCAGATGGTACAGAACTTTTGGCAGAAAATGTTTTCTCAAAGAAAGCACCGTGACACCTGGAGAAAAAAGCACCAAACTGGATTTCCAAGTTATGCTCCTTTCCAATTGATCTGGTCCACATTTTGCTTTCAGTACCTTTTCATTTACAGCATATTCAAGTGTTTCTCATCAGGACCAACCAATTAATTCAAGAATCTGATAGACAGAGAGGGAAATTATTTTCTTGTTTATTGTGTCCTCTAGCTAGATAATGCATTACAATGGAAGCATTATCTACATAGCATTCCTTACCTCCTCAAGTGGACATATAGTCAATCATCAATTTTTGTTTCCATCTCTTCTAGCTTTCTTGATCTCATCGCTGAGAATTGGCCGAAACAGCGATTCCACTTCCTCGGAGACATCGAGATCAATCCGTTCTCTGCAGTGATCATAGGAGAAAATGGACGACAAGAATTTCCGCTTTCTCATCGGCTTGGGCTTCATCGGCGCAGGTGGGCATCGCGTCATTGCAGGGATTTTATGGTCCGAGGACGTAGGAGTCCTGAATCCATCACTGTTCTCCCCACCTTCTTCGACAAGCTCACGCTCTTCTTGGAACAAGGTCGTTCCACACTCCTCCTCCTCCTCCTCCTCCTCCTCCTCCTCCTCTTTGCTTGGTCTGATGGCTTTCTTTGGGCTCAGATGATCACTCTCGATGGCAACATTGTCCAAGGGAGAAATTCGGGCAATCTCGTGGTCGAACTCCAACCGGCTATTCTTCAAATTGTCACTTCGGATCGTTTCTTGTTCATCTTCGGCGACAAGCTTCCCAGAACCATTGGACATTGTACTGACGATGAGAGAGGACGAAGTTGGAGTACCGCACGAAGAACGAATCAAGAAGGAGTAGCTGGTGATGAGCATGAGGGATTGAGAGAAGTGATAGAGAGATCCCGAACGTGGTGAATGATCACGTACTCGATCATGAGATCAACATCTGAAACTGTTTGTTTAGTTAGAGAATTTTGTCAGAAATTTGACACTTTCTCGAGAGAGAGAGAGAGAGAGAGAGAGAGAGAGAGAGAGAGAGAGAGAGGCGTTGTTGGCGTAGGATCCGATGCACTCGTATGAACTCCTTTGCCTGTTTCTCTCCGGGTCAAAACTGTTTGTTCCGGCGGATGATTCTCTAGGCTAACTTCCTCGGTAAAATAATTTCAAGTAACCAATGGTCGTTTGAAAGCCAAAGAAAAAAAAAACAAACGTATGGTTGGGAAAAATGAGTAATATTCGAACAACTTCATAAAAGAAACTATAATGTATACCCATAAATGCTCGTGAGATTATCTGCATGAGCAAGTAAGAAGTGGGGAAAAATGGTACATCTGAATCTTTTGCACTTAGCTTTTTTATGTTCTGTTGAGTGCTAACTTTGATGCATCACCAATGCACGTATTCCTCGCTTCAGTGCGGACCACATATGTGTCCAATTATGTCCATCTAACTTCTGCTCTCGCCATAATATAAAATCTAATCTAATGAATGAGATTAGTGCATTGGAAGTCTTAAAACATGTTATACAAGTGTAATTGAATCATAAAATTTTCAAGAAGTATAATCAAGTCCTAAGCCTGTCACAAAAAATGCAATCAAGTACCAAAACTTTCACAAAGTGCAATCAAAGCAAGAACTTGATTTCACCAATTTGACAAGTTTTAAATTTAATTACACTTTTTAAAAATTTTATGATTTCATTGCACTTTCGGATAAGTTTTAAGACTTAATTACATTTTTTAAAAGTTTTAAAACTCAATTGCATCTATGCAACAAGTTTTAGGATTTCCAACACACTTATCCTCAAATGAATTGATGCCCTTGGTATTAAATCTACGATAGGAAAGGGTACCTATGACTTAATTTCCATTTTGTTAGAAACTTCTTTTGAAGGACTTAAAAAGCATACTTGATGCGGAATTATTGGACACTCAAGCAAATAATTTTATCCATGTCAACAAGGAAAGTATTAAAGATCGTTTTCTTTCTGTACTCCATCTATTTATATTAAATATAGAGTTAATTAATAAAAGTTCCGTGACTGGCACTACCCCAATGATAAGAATAATGAGTCGCGCGATTATCGCATGTGCACTTTCCACCACCACGCTCACACCATCTGCGCCGGCCACCTTCGTCACCACCGCCTGTGGTGAAGCATCGTTTGTCGCCCTCCCTCTGGACTCGAGGGCTAGGATCAACATGTCCTTGGGATGGATCACATCACATGGAGGCAATAGGACACTTTATACTTGCTTTAAGGGACTATTTGTTTCAAATTCTATAAAAGCGAAAAAGAAAAAGAAAAGTACTCGCTTAATTTCCCGCAAAGTTAAAACACTCTTCAAGCTTCAAAAGAATTACGCAGAAATTGTTAGTGAATCTACTTGTCGACACTTATATTTTGAGAAAATTTTAAATAATTTAGATTTCGAAGAAGTTGGATACGCGTGAGATTTTAAGAAAATAAAAATAAAAAAAATACAGACTTTTATACTTTCTAGAAGCTATTTGGCTTTGGATTCCTCCGGATGAGTTGGAGATGATTATTGATGAGGTACTATCCTTATGCTTCTACCGGAAGCGAAAGACTTCGTACTAACGAGTGCCTCCCACCAAATCCGTTGGCCCGTCGTTTTCCAACTTTGCAAAATATCTCGCGGTATTATTGGCTCCTCCCACGTCAGGACAGATCAGCAGATGAGGAAAGTTTTGTGGGGAATAATTTTTCTAAAAAAACTTTGATCAATGTTATAATATGAAGGAACTGGCAAGGTAGGAATTAGGATTGCATAGCTCGCCGTACTATTGAAATAAACCGATACTCATCATCATGTTAACGCGAATATAGTGCGACGCACGGTACGGAGTATACAAAGATAACGCGAATATAACGCGACACGGTACGATTAATATCTCGTGTCTTGAGATGAGTATTCATGTTTTAGTCCCATTTTACTTGTTTGACAGGCTAGGTGATGATGCAGAAATTTTACTGCTGGCGCGAATTGCAATCGTAAATTTTAAAATGTTAACGTGAATTGTCGGTCTTACCGCTATGTTCGGACTGGAAATACACCGATGCTAGCTTGATCTATTATTTAACATGGCGATTTGGAACTTCTCGAGATGATGTCGTCATGTGAAGCATTGTGAGGATGCGCTCGGCTACTCGACACGGGTCTCTCAGAACAACTTCGGCCGTAAAAAAGAGTGTTGCACGGTTCATAAGGCGTTTGACAAACACCTCACAGCTGCAGCAGCTCATAGCTACTTTTAAGAAGCTGTTCCTTTGAACTTTGAGGCACTACCGCTGGAAGAATATGTTCCTTACACCACAACTACAGTACATAAGAGCTACACTTCGTTCACAGTTTTGTCGATCTATGCAAACGAGGGAGAAGCGGAGAAGCAACGCCACGTGGTTGTTCCATCCCGTACCGATCCACCCCTTTGATCCTTTGCCAACTTTGATGCACGGAGTAAGATGCACAAAACTCTTCAGGTCTTTTCGAACGAGAATCACGTACTCTGTTCTTTAATGTTTCGATGCCTTCTCTGTATAAAGTTATGGTGTAGACTTGCTTGACCACGTAGTTTCTCGTCCTAGTGTATCTGACGCGGTTGCCGGAGCAAGCGAGTGATGTTTTGGGTGATGCCAAAGTAAGTACGGATAATGTATTGCATGGATGTCGATCAGTAAATGCAAATGCAAGGTAGAGTACAATTTGTTAGACTAAATCACAGAGAAAATAACAATCCCGATTCCTTAATACATGAACCAAACTTGTCAAAATCGGGAACCAAATGCAGAGATATGATGAGTCGATTACATACCTCCAACCATTGATGAAAATAGATGAATACGGATGTGTAACGTTGAACGATTGGCAAAAATGGGATGCTCCTAGCTAGATGCACTCTCCAAAGCGATGGTGTGTCAATTCTTTGGAAACGTACATTTTGAAGGTGCATCTTAAATGAGAAACTAACGATGTAACTTACAGTGGGGGTTTGGCTTAAACGACCCATTTAAAAATCGATGCTCACCCATATAGACAATTGTCTCTCAACAAGATAGTTATTACGCGATATGGCTATCACATAAAATTAATGTGCATTATACTATGCTAATCAAAGTCAAATGTCCATATTATTATTGTGGGATTATATTATAAATATTATAATATTCTTCCACTTGATCTCAATATTCATCAATGCAACATTGAACCAAATGTACATTAACTTTATTCTAAAGATTGAAACACATGAATCATGACGATAAGTTCTCTTAGAATGAGTATTATCTTTCAGGTATCATGATGCATCTTATCTCATCAAAATCAACCTTCATGTAATAACATAACCAAATGAATAGGCTCCATTTTTTTTTAGGTCTACTTAATGAATAAACCGTAAGTTTATTCTAGATCAAAATATGACTGTTATTCTCATAATAAATAAATGTGTACAGTGTACACCCAAATTGAGAATCATTTCCCAAGGGCGAACCGTTTTCCCCGAGCCAATTGATAAGCCAGCTGAGTCAAGTCTCTGCATATTTACAGAGCCGAGTGAAGAAGGACAAACTTAGTAAGCCGGACTAGGAGGAATGCGGAATGTTTGATGGGCGACACTTTTCCCGATTCACCCTTATGCTTGGCGATGAAAGTCCCATAGGAGGACTCCTTAAAGGAGGACAAAAAAGGACATTCGGTCAAGCTACCATGACAGGGGTCTTTGCCAGGGCTAAACCCAATAATGGCGAATGCATCAAGAAGAGTGACAGTCGTGGACCCAAGCGGAAGAAGAAACCGTTGGTAGACGATGACCAAAAGCTAGTAGGAGCACCTAATAGGCCACGATGAAGCCTCCAGTCAAAGCAATAGGACTCGAGTTCTTTATCAATTCCATCATCGCGTCAAACGGACTCGTTTTGAGATTTAATCTTTGTTATCCCCTTGAAAGAAATTGGCGTCAAAGGAAGGAAAAGACCCTAAGCGTCATGACGAGGACCAAACGGACTCAATGAGCCTATCGTGTTGGAAGGCAGGTTTTTGTCCTTGTGACGGGGAAAACAACCCTAGATAGACAAAGGAATGTAAAATTTAGCAAGGCATGGACCCAACATGGCGCGCCATTGGTCAGATTTGCCAAAGGTTAGTAGAGAACCTACTGCGATATCTTTGCCCTCACCATTAATCAAGGCCTGGTTCTGAAAATATGCCCATCAGGTGAAGGAGCTGATTCATCTTTTGCTACTATAGTAATGAATCTAGGGTTTCGAGGTTGAGGATCAGAGAGAAGGAAGAAATCATAATAAAATTCATATCTTGAAAGACAATTGGAGACTAAAGGGGGCGAGGGATCCTAAGAAGGGATATCGAACCGCCAGGAGTTAGTAATGATGAGATCTCGGTGAGCGAGGTACACGTCATACAAGAAGACAACAAGTTTATCAAGAAGAGCATATCGGTAGCCAAGGACATGGTGAACCGACGCTTGATTAGCAAAATGTCAGTAGCACTGCGAAGTCGGTACATTATGCCGATAGACAAGCAAAGTAGATAAGTCCAAATTGTAAACCGTCCAAGGGATAAGAAGAGCACTTATCAAAGATAGCCCAAGAATTTAGGGACGGAGTGAATGGAAAAACCATCACCGACGGTTAAATTTTGCACTCAGCTATATATAGTCAGAGACGACTCATTATAAAGGTCCTTTTAATAATCCAACAATCAATAACACTTATCTTTTTGCTTTGTAATTTATCCTACTTGCAATTTAATTTATCAGCATTTTACTTTATCGCATGATTTAGCTTTAATCATTTATTTTGCTTCCTGTTCGGAATCGCCATATGAAGTTGTTAATCATCAAATCCGAAAGCTCTACGCATTCGGTGAAAAATCTTTTGTCGCTAACATTTCAAAACAAACCCTAAGAATTCACTATAAAACTTTGGAAATGGGTCTTGAAAGGAATTTTCGACAAGAACATATATTCTTCGGATATGGATCGATGCTGATGGACGGAATGATGATGAGATGGTGTTGGCCATTAAGCTCTATTTCGGATGATTTTGGTCCACGAGACCACATGCAAGACTTTGATAAATTATATGCAATTCAATGGGGGATATGGTAATCCTCTCATCTGAAAGTCAATCGCTTCGATTTCCCAAAAATCATAAGTCAACTTAAAAAGTTTGTGGTTGACTTGTCTGTCCATCACCATTCTAGTTGTCCGTCTTAATTCTTCTTGGAAATCAGTGCAAATAACCGGAGGAAGTCCCATCGGACTGTGAATTTAATGGGGAAATAACGAGAAAACTAAAAAGGGAAATAACAAACATGGCTTTGGAACCGAAGTTTATATGTTCAAATCAAATCAATCACGTGAAAATTCTCCTAAATTAGGATTATTTGCATAGATCAAAGATCTAGACTTAATCGACTCATGAAACTTTCAATGCTCCATGGGCATCCAAGTAGCCGACTTTTTACTTTCGTGCCCCAAAAACTGAAAATATACATACAAAAGGGGGGGGGGGTGTAAAGAGCACGCATATATTCGTTTCAAAACCCAATTTAGCATGAAAAATATAGGATTTGACATTTCTAACCAAAATTTGATTAATGCATTTTCATGCCTCCATTTGGAACTTTAGATAAGGCCATGATAACATATTAATAATTCTATCTTGTGTTTCATGACCCAACTTGGATGGGATATACCTAGACTACGCTGGGTAAAATGTTGGATAATCTATACCAAATCTAGGGTGTGGGGTAGATTTTATTTTATTCAAATGGGAGTGTGTGAGTACTATAATTCAAGGAAACTAATGATCCTGAAACCTTAAATATGAAACGAAATTCGTTCGATATCGGGAACGAAAATGTGGAAACGTGATAGTAAACGAACATACCTCCAGCCATTGATGAAGACGATGATTTCGTATATGTGTGTTGAACGTCCGACGAAAACATGATCTTTTTAGCCAATTACCCCCTCCGAAGTGATAGTGTGTGCTCTACAGTTTTTCTCTGTGAATGTAAGTCTCTCTTGTACGTTCTAGATGAGAAACTGACATTGTAACCACCTTTTCAAAAAATGACGTAGGAGGCCTGGCTTAGATAACTCATTTTAACTGATGTCTACTCTTTATAGATAACTGTCTCCCATCAAGACGGTTATCGGGCGAAACGGTTATCACGTAAAATTAATGTGCGTAATATAACGTTAATGTAATTTAAATGTCGGTATTTTATTAATGTGGAATCATAATTAATTATTTATAACATTCTCCCACTTGATCCCAACATTCATCAACGAAATACTGAATCAAATGCACATTAACTTCATGCTGAAGACAAAACACATGAATCATGGCGATAAGTCCTCTTAGAACGAGTATTATCTTCCATGTATCACAATGTATCTTATCTCATCAAAATCAGTTCATATGTGATAACATAACTTAATGAATAAACCCTATGTTTATTCTGAGTTTACTTAATGAATAAAACCTTAAATTTATTCTAGGTCAAAATGACCAATTTTCTCATAATAACTGAATGTGCACCTTAATTGAGAAAAACACCACAACCGAACGAGAGTTTCACAACTTTGTCCATATAAAGAAAATTTATATAATAGGACCAATTCCCATTCTATCTACATGATCCTTCTAACTCCTAGGTGGCATGCCTTTAGTTAAAGGATTAGCTAATATCAATTCACTGCTAACGTGTTCTATGACCACTTTCTTTTCCTTAACACATTCCCTTATGGCTAGATACTTAATGCCGATGTGCTTACTTCGACTACCACTCTTGTGATTTTTAGCCATGAAAACAACAGCTGAATTGTCACAAAGCATTCTCAATGGCATAGCAATAAAATCCATAATTCTAAGCTCTGAGATGAAACTCTTTAATCACACACCATGCGAGATGACCTCAAGACAAGAAACGAACTCAGCCTCCATATTGGAAGTAGCAACCAAAGTCTACTTTGCATTTCTCCAGGAAACAGCTTCGCCAGCAAGTATAAAAATATATCTAGATGTTGATTTTCAAGAATTAACGCAGCCAGCGAAGTTCGAATCCGAATATCCAATTAGTTCCAAGTTGTTAGTTCGCCTATACATAAGCATTAATCCTTTGTACCTTTTAAGTATCTCATCACCTTCTTTGCAGCTTTGCAGTGATCCATACATGGATCACTCTGATATCTTCCTTATATTCCCACAACAAAAGCTATGTCAAGTCGAGTACAAACCTGAGCATACATTAAGCTTCCGACAGCAGAAGCATATGGGATGTTTTTCATTTGTTCCCTTTCTAAATTGTTTTTAAGGCACTGGTTCATATTGAACCTGTTACCTTTCACAATGGGTTCTATACTCGGTGAACAATTTTTCATCCAAAATCTCTCTAAGACTTTATTGATATAGGTTTCTTGAGACAGTCCCCAAATGCCTCGGCCTCTATCTTTATGGATCTTAATGCCAATGACATAAGATGCCTCACCCATATCTTTCATGTCAAAACTTTTAGAGAGAAATTGTTTCACCTCATATAAAAATCCCTTATAATTGGTTGCGAGTAAAATGTCATCCACATATAGGACCAGAAAATAAACTTTGCTCCCACTGACCTTTTGGTATATACATTCATCCATGACATTCTCTACAAAACCAAATGAAGAGATAACTTCATGAAACCTTAAGTACCATTGGCGGAATGTTTGTTTCAAGCCATATATTGATTTCTTAAGCTTGCACACCAAATGCTCACCATTACTAAATAGGAATCCTTCTGGTTGTTTCATATAAATCTCTTCTTCTAGTTATCCATTGAGCAATGCCGTTTTCACATCAATTTGATGCAATTTTATGTCAAAATGGGTAACCAATGCCAAAATGATACGAAGAGAATATTTCTTAGATATAGGAGAAAAAGTTTCTATGTAATCGATTCATTCCTTTTGAGTTAATGTCGCAACCCTAAAATTTCTTTTCGATTTGGCAAAAAATTTCAGGTTAACGGATTATCAGGTTAATTAGATTAATTAACCTGACGCGGACCCTCCCAAGCTCTATCGATTCGCAACTTTGGTTTTTGTTTAAATGATTTTAGAATTTGGAGTTGCCACTAGTCATTTTTGGTAGGTTGATTAGAAACCTAAGTAAATTAGCAGGAGAACTAAATTACTTCTACGAACCAAAGACTATGAGTTCGGAAACTTGGTTACATCAGTTAATTAAAACTAATGCCCTTTCAGTACCTTAATTTCATGGATATCCTAGTTTTGACAACTCAGGTTTGGTTTACTCATAAGGCTCTAGTAGGGTGTTCTCTTTTTGTATTTTCACTTTTTAGATCGAATGAATGTGAGTGACATTTTTTGGTAATTTCAAAGCATAAAAATTCCCTAAAGCTAAAAAAGAGAGTGAGCTAATGACTTCTATGCAGTGTTGCGACCTCCAGCAGGTGGCTCGGCCTACTCATTCTGGGGTCTGATGATTTAGAAATTAAATTGCAGGAAGTTAAATGACGGTAAGTAAAGACCACCAATGGACGACCTAACTTTGGCTTGCCCTCCTTTTTGGGGTTTAATGGTGCAGAAATTAAATTACAGGAAATTAAATTGCGATAAAAAATAAAAGACCTCCAGTGAGGGACTTGGCATTGGCTTGACCTACCCATCCTAGGGTTTAATGATACAGAAATTAAATTGCAGAAAATAAAGAACCTCTAACGAGGGATTCGGCCTTGGCATGGCCTACCCATCGTAGGGTTTGATAGTACTGAAATTAAATTGCAGGAAATTAAATTGCAAAAAATAAAGAACCTCCAACGGGAGACTTGGCCTTGGCTTGGCCTACCCATCGTGGGGCTTGATGGTATTGAAATTAAATTACAGTAAATTAAATTGCAGAAAATAAAGAACCTCCAATGGGGGAGTCGGCCTTAGCTCGGCCTACTTATCGTGGGGTTTGATGGTACTGAAATTAAATTGCAGAAAATAAGGAACCTCTAACGTGGGACTCAGCCTTAGCTTGGCCTACCCATCGTGGGGTTTGATGGTACTGAAATTAAATTGCAGGAAATAAAGAACCTCCAATGGGGGACTCAACCTTGGCTCGGCCTACCCATCATGGGGCTTGATGGTACTAAAATTAAATTGCAGGAAATTAAATTGCAGAAAAAAAAGAACCTCTAACGGGAGACTCGGCCTTGGCTTGGCCTACCCATCGTGGGGTTTGATAGTACTGAAATTAAATTGTAGGAAATTAAATTGCAAAAAATAAAGAACCTCCAATGGGGGACTCGACCTTGGCTCGGCCTACCCATTGTGGGGTTTGATGGTACTGAAATTAAATGGTAGGAAATGAAATTGCAATAAGTAAATTACTTCCAACGGGTGGGCTTTGCCCTTCCCATTCTGGGGTTTGACAGTGCGAAAATTAAATTACAAGAATTAAATGCAGTAAGTAAAAGACCTCCAACGGGTGGGCTTTACCCTTCCTATTCTAGGGTTTAGATCTAATTTTTGGAGCCGAATGAAAGTTTGACGAAACATTCTCACGTATTCCGACCACTACATCAACTCTCTGTCTGATGGTGCAGATTATTTCAACCGGGCTTGTCACTAAGCAAACTCTCTCCCTCTTCATTTGTTGGGATTATATCTTTGAGTAGACTTTCGATCATGTTCAGACCAGCCTCCAAACCCTGGCCATGTGTTACCTGCGAATCAAAGGAAAAGAGAGAGACAAATAGAAGTTAGGCCAGCACCATATATCTATGTGGTCAGAAAAATCAAAAGAGTTCAAATGTTGAACTTAGCTTAATGGTTAATGCTTTGGACATGAACATATGCAAAAACACCAAGTATGCTAACATCGTCTTGGGCATTCCATAAGGATGCCGGAAGAGTAGGTGCTAATGAGGCACAAGCAACGACATGTGTTTTCGGCCATCTGTCTTCCTCAATCCTTTAAAGAACTACATTGGTGCTTCATGAAAATTTTTGCATCGCTTCGCAAATTCCCCTAGCAAAATGAGTCCTCTTAAACCTACTTATAGGCTTGGAAGCTCCCCTCTGCTTTATTGTATCCTGCTCATGGGGCCCTTCGCGACCTAGGCAGCGGCAATTCTCCTCAGGAATCCTCTAATGGCAGCATAGATATAGATGGAATTTGCAAACAAGGCAAGAAACTAGAGTCAGTTGAATCACATTCTTCATAGCAAAGGGGATGAGAAGTTGGCACCATCAGGACATCTGGGCAACCAGGGATTCTTCTATCACCATGACGTCACTTTGGGTTGGACAGAAGTGTTGCTTCAACAAATTAGGCTAACTTTGCGGTTGGAAAGTATCATCAAGTCTCCATGTTTGAGAGTTCGTCGGGGCAAATATTGAGCCCGTTTTCAAACCTTATGTGTTAATCTTTTAGATTCATTCAGATCACCATGAGGCCATGATCTGTATACAGGTTCCTTCTTCGGAAATGAATCGAAATGTGAAGTATTGCGCTTTTTCTTGAAAGACCAGAAGAGAGTCTTAAACACTCTTCTTCCTCTTTCAGATATCAGATGAAATGGAATTCACTTCTAGTTCAACCCTTTTTAGTTTTTGAAAATTCTCTTGAAATTCTGGTTTGATGGCATACAATGACTATTTAAGACTTCTCTTCTTCTCATTCGGATTCAACTCCGAAGCATTCCATTGGAACCTTATTTTATACTCAAGGTCTGTAACCTTTGAACTCCTATATTTCTTCTCATGATCTCTCCTACCGTCCTAAACTCCACCTCTCCCATTCCAACTTCCTGCAGCAACATAGCTACTGCACTTAATATCAAGCCTAATCCCCACCAGCCAATTGAGTTCTAGCAGAAGATCCACTAAAACAAGAAGAACCTGTGATCAAAAGACTGGAAAGGGAACTTGGAGAGGCCGAAGAAGTGGTGCTCGATGAAGCCATTGGAAGGGGTCTCGAAGGCGAGGGCGAACCCGAAGAGGTAGTAGAAGAAACTGCCAGTCACGGCGTCGAGTACGTTGATGGGCATGATGTTTATGGTGTTCTTAGTGTGCACTGAGTCCGCGCACAATATGGCGAACTCGATTTACGTGGAGAAAGCAAGGTGCGCGGAGAATAGGAGGTAGGTGTTGTCCACGGCGTAGCCCATGATCGCGTACTTGCTCAAGACAGAGTCGAAGCGCCTGCAGATGTACTTGATGGCGGTCGAGGTGACGTTGCCACCGAGGAGGGGAAGAAGTCCGCGGGGAAGCAAGCCAGGGCTGCCATCGCCGGAGGCAATTTTTGGGAAGGACATGGGGAGGGAGTTGTTCCCCCCATACCTTCTGCCATCGTGATTCTCGTCTCCAAAAAAATGGTTCCCAGCCCCGGGGAGTGTCCCCTCGACCTTTTCCATCATCCGGCCGAGTCCCTCCTGTGATGCTGTCCTCTAAACAAACCTTTCACTTGCTGATCTTGAAGCCTGTTGGAGAAGAGCTGGATATGTGATCATTCAGACCCTTCTATCCACTCCTCTCCACAGCTCCGGAATGTGGTTACCGTGAAAGATCTTGGATAAACGAGGAAGACCCCTCTGTCCCATTGCCTGTCATGGTTGAAAATAATATACAACCCCTCTCTAATCGTTTTTTCTCTCCCCTCTCTTCCTCTGACGCTCTCCCCACTTATTGCCCTCAGTGGATGGACTTTTTCTTTCTTTCATTTTGTTTATTCCCCCAACTCTAGAAGGATCCTCGTGACCATGACTCCAAAAGGTTTTTGAGGGATAGAGAGATGCCTTTTCCTTCTCTCTTTTCTTTGGGATCAGTCCCGTATCCCCGCCCTAAAACTTGACAGGTATGGTCCACTTCAAATCCCTCTTTCCTGCTTTTTGTCAAAGAAAATTATATGCAGACCATCATTTCTCTTTGCCGAGACATCTTCTCTTTTTCTCCCCACTCATTTTCTCACTTTTTGACCAAAGAAAAGGAGTTCTTCTCATATATTGGACGAGGCAAAGAGAGCTTTTTTTTTTGCTTGTTGTTTTCTTTATTACGCCCTCCCAAGATGCCTCTAATCAGCATCTTCACCTTCAACAGAAACATTTGTCCCCAGTACACCTCCTAGTTTGCGAGGTTTACAATTTGGAACCGTTCTCCCACATTCAACATCAGCAAGTACTCCTCTACCCGCCATTTTCCTTCGATCTGCTTGTTTATAAGCAACCGAACCCATTTTATCAGTCCATATAATTCAAAATCCCTTGAAGCTTACTTTCAGAAGTTTCCTGGCTAAGTTTAACAACGAAAAGTGCCTTATAAGGATCTCCAGGAAAACTTGGATCATCGGTTGGTTCATCTTGCTCAAACTCCTCAATAGCCATATTTGCGCTCTTCTCCGGACGCAAATTGTGGATTCTAGCCCTTCTCTAGGAAAAGATCTCAGCCCAAAAAGAAACTCCACTCAACAGTATGTAGAGGGTAATCCCAGTACTCCACACATCTGCTTCTGGTCCGTGACGCTTTTTTTAGGAACTCCCAGTGTACATAATAAGGACTGCCAACCCATGTCTGTGAACTTGTCACCAAATTTGAATGACATTGACAATCCAAAGTCAGTCATCTTTAGCAAGGAAACCTCTTCCTTACTGATAAAGAGAAGATTCTCGAGCTTAAGATTTCGATGCCTCATGCTTAGAGAATGACAAGTCTCAATTACACCAACTATATTCCTAGTGAGCTTAGTGGCCTTTCTTTCAATATAATGCCTTCGTTGAATGATTCGATCGAAAAGTTCTCTACCTTCACAGAACTCCATAACCATGCGAAATGATACTGCATCCTCATAAACACCCTCGATGGATAAAACGTTCGGATACCCCACCAAGTGGTGCATTATCTAAGCTTCTCTTCACACATCCTTGACATTCTCGATATACTCTTCAGAGATCAGTTTCGTTTTAACTATAGATTTGCAAGCGAACTCTTTCCCTGTGGTTTTCTATACGCACAAGAAGGTAGTTCTGAGTTTCCCTTGTCCCAACTTCTCCCTTAAGCTATAAAACTCGATGAAATTGCTGGTTTTCGTTTGCAAAACCCAATCAGTTCTTCAGTCCCTCTTAAGTCCCCTTTTAAGGGCAGAAAGTTCATCTTTCTCTGTTGAAGTAGCTTCCCGATCAAATTGTAGGTTCCGTCAAGAGCTTCACTTGCACGAGATCTCCCACCTTCCATGGATCGAGTGTTTGAGTTTGGGGCCGCCATTATTGTACTGCAAAAGCCAGCTTTAGAGATTGATTTTCGTATGTGGAGTGTGGAGATGGATTGGTCCCGACGAGAAATAGCACTTGGAAAATGAGCTGGGAAATAATCGTGGCCTCTATGAGGTGCTTGATGATTTATCGGCGACTTTCTTAGCTCCACTTGAAGAAATACTTAAGTGACCATTAGATCCTAACGTCGGTACATTGTAAGATCCAGACTATGCCTCTTGTTTATCGAGGCTAATATCACAACTCATAAAAGTGAAAAAATGAGAATAAGTTAACTCCAATTTAAAAAGAAATTTTTTTTGGAAAATATTAAAAAAAGCGAAAAGTATGAAAAATTTATGTTTTGGTCAAAATTGATTCCCTAGGCTTGGCCAAGGCTTCAAAAGTTGATTTTTCAATTTTTTTATTTTTTTATTTGTTTTTGTATGAATTTTTTGAAAATAAAATGTTGAAAAATACTGAAAATATAGAAGATCATTTTTTGGTCAAAATTGATTCCCTAGGCTTAACCAAGGTTCCCAAAGTTGATTTTTTAATTTTATGAATTTTTATGAATTTTTTATTAACTTTAAAAGAGAAAAGATGATTAAAAATCAGGTGTCAATAGTGAATCCTTTGGCAACGAGTCTGGCCTTGTATCTCTCTATATTGCCTAATGAGTCTTTCTTAATTTTGAAGACTCACTTATAACCAATGGCCTCCTTACCATCGGGCAACTCAACCAAATCCCAGACTACATTAGATGCCATAGAACTCATCTCTTCCTTCATGGCATTGAATCATAAATTGGAATTGTCACAATTCATTACTTGCAAAAACGTTTCAGGATCATTCTCAGCTTCAATATTATAGTCAAATTCTTGTAGGAACACAATGTAGTAACTAGGAATTGCTGATTTTTTTTTATTCTAGCAGATCTCCTTAATATTGTATCAACATTCTTTTGAGGAGCGTGTTGTTCAACAGTTTCTGGTAAGTGGTGAACAATTGAATCTATTAGACAATGTCAGTAGGTTGCGGAGCTTTAATGATTGGTTGTTCAATAGTCATTTGAACTGGAGGGGCGTTATGAATAACAATCAATATAGTACTTCAAGTGGAAAGTCAAGCATTTGAATGATCTTTCTCAAGAATAAGGTCTCGAAATCGATCGCTCCCACTAATCAAGTCATTTTCAAGAAACTTCGCATTTCTCAATTCCATAAACCTAGTGGTATGACATAGACGATAAAATCTGTATCATTTGGACTTTTCGGCATATCCAACGAAATACCCACTTATACTCCTTGGATCTAACTTCTTTTCCTATGGATTATAAACTCTTACTTCAGACGGGCATCCTCAAATGTGTACATGTCGCAAACTCGATTTCCAACCCTTGAACAACTCAAAAGGCATCTTTGGGACAGCCTTAGTTGGAACTTGGTTCAATATGTACACTGCCGTCCTAAGAGCTTCAGTCCACAAGGACTTAGGAAATTTTGAGTTGCTAAGCATACTACACACCATGTCCAACAAAGTACGATTTCTTCTTTCTGTCACACCATTTTGGTCCAGAGAACCAAGCATAGTGTATTGGCAATTATCCCATGCTCTCGAAAAAATTTCACAAACGGACTAGGTGCTTATCCATCTTCAGTGTATCTACCATAGTATTCCCCACCTCTATCTGATCTCACAATCTTAATTTGTTTAGCGTATTGTTTCTTTACTTCGACCTTAAACACTTTAAAGGCATTCAATGCCTCATGCTTATTATGAAGCAAGTAGTGATACATGAAATGTGAGTAATCGTCTATGAAGGTGATAAAATATTTCTGACCATATGAGTCAATATCTGGACAACAAATATCTGTATGTATGATTTCTAATATTTTTGTACTCTTCTTGGCATCTTTTTTTGACTTGTTGGTTTGCTTTCCTTTTATACAGTCCACGCAAGCATCACAATCAGTAAAATCTAAAGCAATGAGTACTCCATCATTTACCAATCGTTCAATTTTATCCATGGAGATATGTCCCAATCTTCGATGCTACAAAATAGAGGAATCTTCGTTCACAACACATCATTTTATATCAACGTTATCATGAACATGCATCGCATTATAAAAGGCATTATCTTGCAAATTAATTTGAAAAAGACCATCAGACAAGACACCATTCCCAACAATTTCAGGTTTATATGATTAACTGAAAGTCGAATCTGAAAAGTGAAAGGAATAACCAAACGATACAAGTCTTGAAATTGAAATCAAGTTTCTAGAGAAACTAGGTACACATAAGGTCCTTTCCAAATTTAAAACAAAGCGACTATATGGGATTAAACTACATGTCCCAATAGTTTCTACATACGAATGCATCTTGTTTCCTGAATAGATGACTGTTCACTTCCCATCGGCTTCCTATGGCTTTGAAAGCCCTACAAGGAATTTGAAATGTGGATTGAAGATCCAGAATCAATCCACCAAGTGTTGTGACTCACATCAGTCATATTAGATTCATAACAAATACAAGAGATTGAATTACCTTTCTTCTCAAGCTAAGCCTTATATCTAACGCAATCCTTCTTTATATGCTCCCTCTTTCTATAGAAGAAGCATTTAGATTCCTTCTTAATGTCAGCTTGGGGAGATATTTTAGCCTTTCCCTTACACTTGCCTTGCCCCTTATGCCTTCTTTGTGTTGCCAAATGAACACTCTCTCCCACTTCCATAAGCAATCTTTCTTCCTCTTGAACACACATGTTCATGAGTTCATTAATTGACATTTCTCCTTATGTGTGTTATAAGAGATCTTAAAAGGTGTATACTGCTAAGGAAGAGAGTTCATAATGTAGTATACAATGAAGAACTTAGGTATCTCAACCTCAAGGTTCTAGTAGATCTCCTTAATATTGTATCAACATTCTCCTGAGAAGCATGTTGTTCAACTAGTTATTCAACAGTTTCTGATAAGTGGTGAACAGTTAGATCTATTAGATCAATGTCAGCAGGTTATGGAGCTTTAATGATTGGTTGTTCAATAGCCATTTGAACTGGAGGGGCGTTATGAATAACAATCAATCTGGTACTTGAAGTGGAAGGTCGAGCAACTGAATGATCTTTCTCAAGAATAGGGTCTTGAAATCGATTGCTCCCACTAATCAAGTCATTTTCAAGAAACTTCACATTTATAATAAATATTATTTGACCATTTATCCTTATGTGTGTTATAAGAGATCTTAAAAGGTGTATACTGCTGAGGAAGAGAATTCAGAATGTAGTATACAAGGAAGAACTTAGGGATATCAACCTCAAGGTCCTTAAACTGAGCTACAATATCCCTCATTTTTATAATGTGCTCACGCACACCTCTAACATTGGTGAGCTTCAACGATGAAAACTTCATGATCAGGGTCATGGTATGGGCCTTTTTCGAAGATGCAAATTACACATCAATAGCTGCCAGCAAAGCCTTGGCATTATTATGCTGCGCGACTGAACCATGAATACTAGCAGAAAGTTTGCTCCTTTTGAACATTACACTAAGGCGATTAGACCGCTCCTATTATTCATAATGAGAAACTTCAGCCAGCGTGCTAATTTCTATAACAACAGGTGGTTCATCTTTCCGAATAGCATAATCAATGTCCATATACCCCAATTGAAGGAGAATTAACTCCTTCCAAACCTTATAGTTGTCACCATGCAGCTCGGGAACAATAATATCAGAGATATTCATAGGTGGTAAAATTGCATAATAAATAGATAAACATGCTTACGTCATAATATCTGAGGCAAATTCACTTGATACATGTTTTACCCATTCAAAATATATCATATAATATGAATCAAATAACATCAAAAACTACATGTGGGCTAAGTTTATAATTTATAATAGATTCACAAAAACTGTATGATGAAACTATCATATTATACTCCTTTCTCCTAATCCCTGTGAGGAAATTAAGAAAAATAATATGATATTTCAACCTAATTAATCATATTAATATAATGAAATTCCTGTGGGGTAAAATTCATTGTATTAATATAATTAATTACAAATAAATATCATTTACTATATGTGATCAAGAGTTTCTTACTATATAATTTAATTAATTATAGTTGTTGTGGCTAAACTCTAATTAATAAAAATATATAGATCACTAGACATTTAATTTCATACAAAAATACTTAATATTGCATACAAGGGAAAACTTGTAAATTTACGTGGGCATGGACTAAACTATAAATTAACTGAATGGGTAAAACTGTAAATTAATTAAATTGGGGCATAACCATAAATTTCTAGTGCGGAGGAACAAAATGGGTATCTCACAGTCAAGCATGTGCCACCCACGTGTGAATCTCCCATTAAGGCTGAGTGGTCTATGGGCCTATGGACATTAACTTGGGCATGGGTTCAAATCCCATTATGCCCAAATGCCAATTTTTTTTAAAATAAAACTGATAAAAGGAATTCCAGAAATGGATTCACATGAGTGCCCCACGTCTCCCACTTTCATATACAATCAAATTCCCATTTTTTTAAAGAAGAAGAAAGGGACAAGCATATCGTGCAGTAGTTTCTCTACCGCACACACATTCATTTCAACTTTATTGCCCCCTTTTTAAATAAAATTAAATTCCTTCCAACACACGCACGGGCTCTTCTTTCTTCACAAGAACAGAAGACTTTACACCATTTAAACGCCTGATTCCATCGATACTTCACTGGCCGATTCTACTCAGATAGCCTACCTCAAAATGAAATTAATAACGGGTTTTGAACATCGCTTCAGCATGACCTTATAGGTTCAAGAATCAATGAAAACGGTAAAGGAGTTTTTTCGAAATCGAACAAAATTGCTCATACGCAAAAAACCTTAATCTGCAAATTCTTTTCGAAATTCATCTCCGCCGAACAACCAAAAATAGAGATACCTTAGGGTTTTTGTTCCCCATGGCGAGACGACCTTATGGTTCCGAAATCGTGTCGTGACTTGCTAGAATTCAGCCGAAATCAGCCAAAAAAATCTTGCAGCCATAATACCCCAAAGACGATCTACCCAAAAATTCCCACGAAATTCACCAAAAACACAATAATTCAATGCAAATCATACGTTAAACATCAAGGCAGAGATTATTGGCTCTGATACCAAATGTGAGTACTATAATTCAAGGAAACTAATGATCTCGAAACCTTAAACATGAAACGAAATTCGTGCGATATCGAGAACGAAAATGCAGAAACATGATAGTAAATAAACATACCTCCAGCCATCAATGAAGACAACGATTTTGTATACGTACATTGAATGTCCGACGAAAATGGGATCTTTCTAGCAAATTACTCCCTCCGAGCGATGGTGTGTGCTCTGTGGTTTTTCTCTGCGAACGTAAGTCTCTCTTATACGTCCTAGATGAGAAACTGACGTCGTAACCACCTTTTTAAAAACTGACGTAGGGGGCTTGACTTAGATAACCTATTTAAACTGACGTCTGCCCCTTATAAATAACCATCTCCCATCAAGACGATTATCGGGCGAAACGATTATCACATAAAATTAATGTGCATAATATAACATTGATGTAATTTAAATGTCGATATTTTATTAATGTGGGATCATAATTAATTATTTATAATAGACTGAACATTAAGAAAAAGAAAAACGAAAAACCAATTTAGAGACGAATGCTCTCTGTCCTTAAGTGGTACGCCATCAATGTCGCTAGTGGCACCACTCACAAACATCGCATAGTTTCGATGGTTACTCTAGATTCCCTCTCCCTTTCCCTCTCTCTCTCTCTCTCTCTCTCTCTCTCTCTCTCTCTCTCTCATTGTGGGTTCACCATTCTAGGCAAGACTTGTTAGAAATTAAACCAAATTCTCGATCAGTACGCGGATGTTTGTTCGACTCCCAAGAAGGGTGCACAAACTAGTGCACGAACCAAGACTTGACTTTATTATTGTGATAGCCTAAATTTCCATTAACGGATTAATCAATGTCACATTTGGACTTCTAAAGATTTTACCTTAATACCAAAGTTAGCCATGACAATTTTATTAGATTATTGACGTATTCTAATTGAAGTGCGGCACAAGAATTTCCTGGATGCGAATTCTCTCTCTCTCTCTCTCTCTCTCTCTCTCTCACACGGCGACCCCTCCCCACAGAAAGCCTCTATGAATTCGCCTCCCATTTCCCTTTGTTATCTTCGCCTAATGTTCCTTCCTCTCTCTCTCTCTCTCTCTCTCTCTCTCTCTCTCTCTCTCTCTCTCTCTCTCTCTCTCTCTCTCCGGCGCGAAGAACCCTCAGTCCTTGTTGGCTCTACCACCTTCACCCACAACCACTACTTCGCCTCCTCACCTTGCAACGCTACTAACTAGCCACCTCGATGTCACTACTCAAGCCCAAGCTCTGCCTAGCTTAGCTCTTTCATCGCTCAAGGACAGCTTTCTATTTTCCCTCTTTGGGCCACATATGCTTGAGGAAGAAAGGAGATGGTTTGAGCTTTGTTCCTCGTCGAATCAGCCTCATCTTCTTTATCTACGACCTTAAGGCAAGCATAATCCTAACACTCACTACTAAATCATGTATTGATTTTGGATTCAATGAAGCATTGCGGTTGGTATTGGGTGGTGCCGAGAGGGAAGTAAATTGTGCTAAGAGGGAGTGCGGTCATTCATAGCTTGACTGGTTAGGTTGGCATCGATTCATAGTACTAGAGGAAAAACCGAGAACTAATGAAGTCGATTGTGTGAGAATTAAATGGGACCAAAATTAGAGAAGAGGTAAGTATAGATATCGGTATACAGCCTAAGTAGGAACAAGCTAGCTTGTCTGCTATGCACGTATCACTATAATTGCTGGAAATGTTCGTGTGTGCGTATAATTTTACAAAGGAAACTTGAGCCATCGAGAGAGAATGCTAATTTGCAGAGGCAAGAGTAATTAGAGTCCGGTCATGGTGGTGATGGAATTTAGAATGCTGTAATGCATGATCACTGTTGACATGTTAAACGTCGTTAGGGGCATGACTTGTTGGATTGATGGATTGACCATCATAGGGGATTATAGCCGATAGTAAATTATACATAGTCTTGGGTCCCGGTGACATAGATGAAGAAAGGTCCTTGAGGTGTTTATAGAATTCTGGTATGATTTTAAGGATGTACTATTGAGTGCATATTGGGCAAGTTTGACAGTCAACTGATTCCTCGAAGAGTAGAGGCCATAGTCTGACAAATCTACTTTGTTTTGTCCTAAATGTTAAGTACCACGATATTACTACTTGAATCTTCTCCAATTCGGTGATCATATGATTGGATAGTCGTTTGGATTAGTATTATTGCTTATTGAGTTTCATAGTTACTTTACTTAGTTGGCTATTTTTCAACTAGATAGATGTGTCTTCTACCCCCCCTCTTGCCAAAACCATCTACCATTTTGGTGCACCACTGTGCATCACTCTTACCTAGGAGGTACGTAATGAGCCATTATCCCCTTTTTATTCGACATGACTGACTCCATATAGTCATAGAGATGGATAGGGCGTTTGCAGATGATTGTGTTATGCACCACTTCATTGCCTCATACATCTGAGGCCTAGGCCAATGGATTAGCCCACTTCCCTCTCCCTTAGCGAGTGAGCACTGTGATAGCGATAGTGACGTATAAACAAGTAGCGGTAGTAGTAGTAGTGGTAGTAGCAGGGAGTAGTTTTTAAAGGTTAGTGGATGGTATGATCGGACATGTAGGTTTTTGAATAAGGATAGCATGATAGTGACTTTTTGAGATGGCCGTGAGCTAACGTTTAGACATTAGCAGAGTACACCATAGGACCACATACCTTTCTTTTTATTGTCTCCCAGTAGCTAGCTTTCTTTTGATGTAAAAAGAATGTATCAAGTGCTTTATATATAAAAGTAAATATTTTCTAAATATGAATGAGTTTTTTGAGTATTTATTATTTATTCTAAGCCGTAGCGAACCTTTGTAGCCGTAACTCTTAGGCATTGTGCATGCCCCTTCCTTTTCATGGACTTGTATGTCTTGTATGGCCCACTGCTTGTTTTTAGATGGTATAGCCTCTAGTGTATATGTAATATCATATTAAAGCAGAAAACGTGATTAGCCTTGAGAAAGTGGCAAATCTAGGACCTTATCGTTACAATTATATTCTAGTTTTCAAGAGTCATTATTAAGTGAGTTTATCAAGAGTCTATTCACATTTCGGTGTTTAGTTAATACTACACATGTACATTGCGTCTTATTGACACTTGATTTTTAATCAATTTTATCTTTAGAAATTTTTATAAAATCCATAAAAATTAATAAAAAGTGAGAAAATTGAAAAATCAACTTTGGGGACCTTGGCTTGGCCTAGGGAATCACTTTTAGAAAAAAATTAATTTTCCTTATTTTTCGTATTTTTTTGCATTTTTATTTTCAAAAATTCATAAAAAAAATAATAAAAGGAGAGAAAATTACAAAATCAACTTTGGGGACCTCAGTTTGGCCTAGGAAACGAATTTTGGAAAAAAAATAATTTTCCTTATTTTTCGTATTTTTGTGCATTTTTATTTTCAAAAATTCATAAAACAAATTAATAAAAGGTGAGAAAATTGAAAAATCAACTTTTGAAACCTTGGTTTGACCTAGGGAACCAATTTTGAATAAAAATTAATTTTCCTTATTTTTCGAATTTTTGTGCATTTTTATTTTAAAAAATTGATAATAAAAAAATTAACAAAAATGAGAAAATTGTAAAATCAACTTCGGGGACCTTGGTTTGTCCTACAGAACTAATTTTGGATAAAAAAATAATTTTCCTTATTTTTTGCGTTTTTATTTTCAAAAGTTCATAAAAAACTTAATAAAAAGTGAGAAAATTTCAAAATCAACTTTGGAGGCCTTAATCAAGCCTAGAGAACGAATTTTGAACAAAAAATAACTTTCCTTATTTTCTGTATTTTTTAATATTTTTCAGAAATTAGGAAAAATACTAAAAATTAATAAAAAAATAGTATTTGAAACCAAAAAAATACCAAAAAATATTCAATATTTTTAATTTAATTTTCCATTCATTTTAGATGAATAAATTTTGAAAAATTAATTCTAGAATTTAGAGTTTCTTTGTTAATTTCATTTTTCAGAGTATTTAACTAATTCTAGAAATTCCATTTTAGCTTTTTAATTTTTCATTTTTACATTTTTTGAGCCATGTCATCCGCCTATATTTTTCAAAATTAAAATCCAGTCCAAAAACCCTTAGAATTGCCCAATTTCGCTAAAATGGACTAGAATGTAATTTTTGATTTTTCAAATTAGTCCCTAAAATCACGAAAAATGCAATCAAAAATTTTCTAAGGACTGAATTGAAAATAGGGCGATGTCATCCCCTAGATTTTGACCTTCTGAATCCGTTGGTAGCAACAAGTTTTGCAAAAAAAAAACCACTAAGACTTTGGATTTTGCAAAATGGATCCTCGGGTCAAATTTTAAAATTGGGTTTCTAGGTAAATTCTTGGAATTCATGGCGTGGAAATTCATTTTTAATAGATTTCGTGCCATTGGATTCATTTTTGTTGGTTAATTTTGACTTTTGGAGGGATAATTTGAGCGAATTTGACCAACCGGGTCAGCCGGGTCGGGTCGGATTCGACTCGATGACCCCGTCAATCATCTCGAAAGTCAACGGAACCATCTCTGGTTCCCTTTCTCTCGCGCGAAAATGTTCAAACAGGCTCAAGAGAGGGGATTTGCAACAGGGGAAGATTCATTTGGTTGAGGGAAATAAGGGATCCTGGTTCAACTAGAAGATTGCAACAAAAAAATAGGCAAGAAGAGAGAGATTTGGGGGCGAACGAAACAATCGAAAAAGGGCTTAAAAGGGGATTTTTTGACCAAAGCAAAGTGAGGACTGGAATCTAAAAATTAGAGGATTTTGGAGGAAGTCAAGGTGGGAAATCACTTTCGGAAGATCCCTCAAGTCCATTGGAGTCGGCCCGTACCAGTTTCAGAGCTCACCGTCGCTCAGAAGGGTGAGTCGTGAGTTCGAGCTTTAGCTCAGTGCTCTAATGGAAAATCCCTAATCTGACCCTAATTCTCGCCCTTTCTGTGTGCGTTTTACTCCTTTCATACTTCTGACCATGTTCACATTTTCATTTCACGTTGGTTTTACATGTGATCCTGAATTGAGCCTTAAACCCTAGTTCATCCTATCGTGAGTTGGTTAGAACAATCTGGCGATGTAGAGTCCAATCAGACCCCCTAGTAAGTCCCCTGAACTCTTTGTGATGCTTACCTGTGATTTAATTGCATGGTTATGCTATGGATGATTCGATTGAATCGCCATAGTTCTCCTTTGTGAATGCTTCGATTGCCACATTTGAACCAATAGATCCAGTTAAGTTTTAGGTATGTTGATTGGGAATGGGTTAGGGTTCGATCGAAGTCGGAATTAGTTCAATCGGCATCGGTTTCACTGTCGGATCGTCACCGGCGAACCTCAGCGGTTCGTCTAGTATTGGCCCGAGGAAGAGGACGATGCACAGTCAGCACGCCACGTAGGCATTTTGACTAGGTCAATGTCCAACTGGTGCTGACGTGGTGCCACGTGGCAAGCACGTCAGCTTGTCCGTTTTACTTAATTAGGTTAAATAATAAAGCAAGATCTAATGGTCGAGAGTTAGCCACGTGTCTCTAGCGTAGATTTTTTTAGAATAAAGAATTCTAATTCAAATTTTAAAAATTAGAAATAATGAACGGTTGAGATTAGCCCTAGATTAGATATCAACCATAGATCCTTTTGCATAGATCGAACGCCTGTGGGTCAGCCACGTGGCGCCTGCCTGACTGTAGGATAAAATTGGCAGGAAAATAAAAAAAATAGAATAAAAATTCAAAAATTCAAAAAAATTAATACCTAAACTACGTCGTTTTGGTTGAGCTAGTAGCAAGTCTTGGGCTGGATTTTGGTTAGTGGACTGGGTTAATATGGCCCGGTTCGTATAACAAAAATAATTAAAATTTCAGAAAATCGAATAAAAAAATTTAAATTATTAGAAAACTCAAAAAATCAATAAAAAAAAATAAGCAAAAAATAGAAAATAAAAATCAAACGACGTTGTTCTAAGTTTAGGGTTTTAGAATTGGGTTCGGGTTATTGGGCCGGATCAACTTGACCCGGACAGGAGAATTAAAATTAAAAATAAAAAAGATAATAGGAAATTAGAAAATCAACAAAATTAAAAAAAGAAAAAGAAAATCTCAACAAAAACTACATCGTTTCAGTCCGAGGAATAAAAATAAAAATATTTAAAAATAATAATAAATAAATAAATCAGAAATCATAAAAAATAAAATTTTAAATATAACACAAAAATAAAATAACAAAAAGATAGGAAAAATCACAAAAAAAATTTAGAAAAATATTAGGAAAGTCCAAAAAAGGAAACAATAATAATGATAAAATAAATAAAAACTCCATAAAAATCATAAATTTTTAGAAAACATATCCAAAAATAATAAAATAATTTCAGGAATTAAACAATTAAATAAATAAACAATAAAATAACATGAATCCAAAAAAATCCCAAAAAATCCAAAAATATGAAAAATTTCTCAAAATCACAAAAAAATTTTAAACAAATTACTAGAAAAATAATAAAATAAAAAAACCTAGAAGATGTCCAAAAAGTGGAAACAATTGAAGAAAAATCCCGAAAATTCTAAAAAATATCAAAAAAATAAAAAAGCCCTTAGAAAATCATAAAAACCTCAAAAAAGTTTAGAAAAATTTAAAAAAAAAATGAGAAAATCCAGAAAAATTCTTAAAAATTCTGAAAATTAAAGAAAAGCCATACCTAATTAGTCTGACCCCCCCTTTTCACATTTTTGACCTCTTAAGCCTTAGGAAATTACCATTTTGCCCCTCTAGCCAACTTGATGCAAATTTTTCCAAATCACCCCCGAACTTAGTTGGTATTCCCTCAGGCTTCCAAGACTCTCCTAGGCTCGTTTCGATTCATCTCGACTTGATCTAATGTGAATTCTCATCTTCTTGATTGTGCAATTATTTTTTCATGGTGGTGATTGATAGGTTAGTTTTCGCACTCGCATGGACCCCTTAGACCTTTAGGATTACCCTCCAATAAATGATTGGTGGCGACTCCGATAGCATGCACATCATTCACATGTCACCCGACCACACTAAGGTTAACATTGATTTAAAAGTTTCCTGATGCCATTTGATATGGGCTTGAGAGAGCCCGAGCTAAGCCCAGACACCAAATGGGCCTAGCAATCCATTAACTCCCTCGGAATCCGGAAATCTCGGGAGGGTTGCGACACGTCTATTCATGTTTTTAAAGTAGATTTAGAGTCATATCTCAAGCATATAAATAGGCATGTCTTGTAAATGTTTTAATATAGATGAATCAAGGTGAAAACACAAAGAAAAGTTTGTTGTCTCCTCCTCCTTCATGAGTTATTTTGTGAGTGTTTGTGAGTGTCTCACATTCAATTTATCCCATCAAATTGGTATTAGAGCTTAAGGTTGTGATCATGGCTTTAATAAATAATCAGCTTCCTCTTCAATAGTGTGACATTCCGAAATTCGACCCATTTTTGAGATTTATAGTAGAATGGATGTATTTTATTGATGTACTCTAGTTTAATCTCACCCAAATCTGATCACTCTGAGATGACTAATCAAAAGGAAAAAGCTACCTAGGAATTTAAGTGCATAGACCTCTAATTGCAGGTCGATACATGCAGCTCCTAAAAGCCGCTCGTTAGTCTGAGCATTTACTAAAGTCGTTATCGAATGAATTTGACCACGAGACGAATCTCGAAACTTGGACAATCGAATCTTCACAAATATCGCAGTTAAATTTTTGACGTCGTTATGAGAAGTACAGTAGTTGCCAATCCGCTTCGAAGTGTTGAGAAGTAAGGCAATAAGTTGGAAATAACCGATTCGCCCCCAGCTTGCGATACACTCCCTCGATAGTCAGTAGAAATATTTGTGATTTAGAAAGCATGTCAATTTGGAATAGTATTACATGTGAGTTCATTTGCGTCCGAACCACATCAGTGCATTTTGCACGAATCTTGAGAAATGTCTCATCAGTTGATCAATTGACCATATCACCATCAAATCCATCAAATCTTGTCAATCATGTTTATTCCACTAATCAATCCCACCAACCCATTAAGTCGAATGTTCCTCAACTCACCAACTCTCACCTATCCCACTATAGATTACTATTTACCATTATTCTTAAATAGTAGAAAGCTTCTAAAAGAAGCTTTATTCTTTCATAATGTAAGAGCTCCCTCCTTCTCCTCATTCTCTCCCTCTCACTCTCACTCTCTCGACCCCCCCCTCTCTTTCCCTCTAAGCCGGAGCTCCATCGCCGCCGTCTAGCTGCCCTTGAGACTCTCTCAACCTTGGTAAGTCCCTTAGCCACCCTTATTAGCTTTGTCTCATCACCGCCGTCTAGCTACCATTGTTCTTGAACGATTGGATAGCATCCCCTCTAGCCGGACTGCCGTGAGCTATTGCCGACCGCCAGTGAGCCAGTGGTACTGCTGCTTGCCGTGCTTCATTCTAGTCGTTCTATGGGTTTTATTCATCATATTTTCCATCATTTCTAACCTAGGTTACCTCTCGATTCAATCCCGTTCATCGTCGCCCTTTTGTCCCACTGCCTCACTCACCGCCGTGCGCCATCGTCATCCTTCACCATCGCTATTCAAGCTCTGTAATGGGCTGTTCTAGCTTGATTTTTTTTTGGTAAGCGTAAATTTTAAACTTAATCTAGTACGTCGGATGATTCTAGGTTGGGGTCTTGAACGAGTTCTAAGTCAGTTTAGTCAGTTTTTAGGCACAACGTTGTAGAACGCTTACCGTAAAATCATCATGCATTACCTTGTGGTTACTGTGTATATCGAGAATGTACTATTCATGTGAGTTCTAGGACTGTCCTTAAGTGTCAGAATGCATGCCTAGAGGTTGCAATGCCGTACAACGAAAATTGAGTATTATCATACGGAAACGTACGTCGTATGTTGCATGAGTGCATTATTCACGATACCTTGGCACTATTCATGGCATATGTTACTGTTCTCGAGTGGTCCGTGTGTGAGGTTGATTTGCTTGAGTCATGGGTCGAGAATACATATCTAGTGTAATGGTACACCGTTTGGTCAATCCCGAGGAATGTATGCTGGTTGAGGTCATGCATTGGCATTATCATATGTCATGAACAAGAAATTGAAAGGCATGCCATGTGAATGAACTTGCATATTGTGCATCACATACTAGCATGAGATATGACTATGATCACGGCATGTTATTGAACTGTGGAGGGTGGCCTTGATGCGCCTATATGACGTGGGGAATTGGAGGTATAAGTCAATTGGAGGTTGAGTCCCATGTGCGGGGAAAACGGTGAGATAAGATTAGTGCACCCGGAGGAGCACAACACGAGGTAGCTGGTGCGATAAGAATGCCAACCTGAGGCCTTTAATACAACTTGGGCACAGTCCTAAGGTATACGGTACGCGAGTCAGACCTGATGTGTTTAATGCTGGCTTGAGCTGTGAGCACGCTCGTCCACTTGCTTGTTTGTCTGCATCTGGCTTGAGTTGTGAGTGCGCTCACCCGCTTACTTGTTGACTCATGCATGGTGATTAGGTACGTTAGAACTGCATATTTAGGGCCGATCTGGAGTATGTGTCATCCTAAACTAGGTTTAGGGTGAGCTTATTGAGACCCATCTCATTGTTGTTATTAAACCATTTTTCAGATCCCCGACCTAACGAATGGCTAGTTCCCAATGGGCCATGGGATACTAGTGGAGGTAGAGAAAGAGGTGATCGAGTATCCTTCGCTAACTAGTGCCGTGTACGTTAAGTAAATGGGTACCATCGGGGTTGATGTGGGGAAAAGTTCAGCAGTATCGACCCGACCCTTTTTAAATGTTGGTTGATGGATATAGAGAGTTAGTAGAAATCTCTCTTTGGTTGTATTAAAATGCTGGTTATTCAATGAAATGCTATTTTTTTAAGTTTGAGTTATCTCTCTCTTCTCTATCCCCTCTTACGTGTATTTGGGTAAAATGTTCATTTCCACTAGCGTTGGTCTATGATAGTCGTCGTTTGTTGCGACAAATCCTGAGTTGTTATTCTTGCTAGCCAATCAAGAAGTTGCCAAGGGATGTCGTATTGCCCGCTGAGTTTAGGCGTGACAAATTTTGGTAATTGGGCTGCTAGAATACTCAGTGCCTATGGTGTAAGGGAGATGGTTAACACTTGCTATCATGTACCATAGGATGAAGCCTCCATGAACCAAAATTAGAGGAATGCCTTTGGAGAAGGTTTGAATGAAAAATTAACTCGCCATGTTGATCACCTATCAACCCTTAGATGATTCCATGTTCGAGAAGGTGTTGAATGCCACAACTTCACAATATGCACTAAGAAGTTGAAAAACTGAAGAAGATTCATCTTCAAACTTTGCAAGGTGAATTTGAGGTAATCTGTATGAAAGAACATAAGTTGATTGCTAATTATTTTACAAGAGTTTTGGCAACTATAAATCAAAAGAAAAGGAATGGTAAAGATGTTCCAACTATTTGAGTCGTTGAGAAGATATTGCAACCCATGGACAAGGAGTACAACCACAAAGTCGTTGCCTTTGAGGGGTGCAAAGATCTTGATGCCATGACAATTGATGAACTTTTGCATTCATTGCAAGCCCTTGAAGAATGACTGAAAAGAAACAAGCATGTGTCAATGGAGGGAATTCTCCAAAATATGTCGATGGAGGGAATTCTCCAAACTTGATTAACTATCTAAGATGAGATGAACCAATGTGGAGTCCCTGTTGCACAAGTTCGCATCACAAATCAAGGTTGAGGTCGAAGCCAAGGACAATTTCAAGGAAGAGATCGTGGACAAATCAGATGAGCCATTACTTGCAACGTTAGTCGAAACCGAAACAAAAGAAGTGTTCATGGAAGATGACGGCAAGCAGCCAATGGCATGATAAACCTAAAATTCAATGTTATTATTGCCATAAGCTTGGTCATTATGCGTATGAGTATTGGAGCAAAGAAACTAGTGGAACTGATAAAAGGGCAAATTTGGTGAATGATGCCAACCTTATATTGGCATTCAAAGAGGATGAAGATGGACAAAGCGATATGTGATATTTGGACACCGAAGCAAGTAACCACATGTGCTAGAGCAAGGAGATGTTTGTCGAATGGGATAAGACAATCAAAGGGAAAGTCTCGTTTGTTGATAATTCCAAAATCATCGTTAAAGGTAAAGGTACAATTCTAACTCGCTTGAAGAATGGTGCATGTCAGTTTATTTCTAATGTGCATCATGTATTGGAAATGTCAAGCAACATTTTGAGTTTGGGATGGCTCTTGGATAAAGGCTACACTGTTCGCATGAAAAATCTTAGCCTTGTGTTGAGAGATCAAAATAATAAACTGATTATGATGACGAAGAAGTCGAATTACAATCTGTTCATTCTCAATATAAATAATGAGATAGCTAGGTGATTAATCGCACGTGTCAATAATCCTTCGTAGTTATGGCATTTGAGGTTCGAACATCTCAATTTGGCAAACTCAACTTGCTTTCTCGCAAGAAGATGGTTTATGGCTTACCACATATCGATCATCACAATTAATTATGTGAGGGTATGCCATTAGCAAGCATCCCAAAACTAGTTTTCGAAAGAAGTAACTTATCGTATGGAGAAGCCACTTGAGCTTATACATCCCGATGTATATAGGCCAATCACTCCTCAGTTTTATGGTAATCATTTATACTTCATTACTTTTGTTGATGATTTCACTAAAAAAACTTGAGTGTATTTTGTGAAAGAAAAATCAAAAGAATTTGATACTTTCAAGCAATTCAAGCATCTAGTCGAAAAGGAGAGTGGCGTTTCGTTAAAGCCTTGAGGATTGATCATGGAGAAGAATTCACATCAACTATGTTCAATAAATTTTGTGTCGATCATGGTATTCTACATTTCTTGATGGTACCATAATCTCCTCAACAAAATGATGTGGCTGAACGTAAAAATTTGAAGTCCATATTCCATATTTCTTGATGTAGCACCATTCTTGACATGGTTTGAAGCATATTGAAAAGTAAAAATTTGCCCAAAGAACTACAAGGTGAAGCTGTGATGTGTGCAGTCTATCTACAAAATCGATGTCCCACATATACATTGAAAGGCATAACTCCACAAGCATGGAGTAGGAGAACACCTAGTGTTTTTCATTTGAGAATTCTCCGAAGCATTGCCTAAACTCATATCCCAGACCAAAAAAGATCAAGGTTGGAAGACAAGACCAAAAAGCTCATCTTTATTGGTATAACTCTTCATCAAAAGCCTATCGGTTATTTGATCTTGACACTTTGAAAGTGTATGTAAGAAGATATGTTTAGTTTGATGAAGAAGGAATGTGGGAAGAGAATTCCAAAGTTGATGAGATTGATCATGTTGATTCCAATCAAACAGAGTTGGAAGATCACTCATCACCTTTTTTATAGTAACTTCACCTTGTATGAAGACTGTCCGAAATTTATGAAGCTAGTAATGAGCTTCATCTTGTATGTCTTCTTACTAAATGTGAGCCACTTGCATACAATGATGCCATTAAAGAAGAAAAGGAGACAAGCCATGAATGAAGAAATCAAAACTATTGAGAAGAGTCAAACATGGAAGCTTGCTATTCTTCTGAAGGAAAAAAAAAACGATTGGTGTTAAATGGGCCTATGAGGCCAAAAAGAACGAGAAAGGAGAAGTGACAAGATACAAAACTAGACTCATCGAGAAAGGGTACAAGCAGAGGGCCGGTATCAATTATGATGAGATCTTTGCCCCTATCATCTGCATGGAGACTATGAGATTAATGACTTTTATTGCCATTCAAAATGAATGACAAATTTATCAAACAGATGTCAAATCGACATTTTTAAATGACATCCTTGATGGGGAAATTTCCATTAAACAACCCATGGGTTTACTATCAAAGGATTTGAAAGGAAAGTGTTGCAATTTAAAAAAGTTCTCTATGGGCTTAAACATACACCAAGAGCTTGGAATTCTGGAATCAATGTTTATTTCAATGCAAATGGATTCTCTCAATGTCCATACAAACATGCACTCTATTTGAAACAAGGGAAAGGTGATGTTCTATTGGCTTGTTTGTATGTCAATAGCCTGTCTTTAGAGGAAATAGTTTGGCAATGATCGATGGTCTCAAGGCATCCGTGACGAAGGAATTCGAGATAACCGATAATGGAGTGTGAAGCTAGACTTTCAAAGTATGATGATGGCATCGATGTTGATCTAATATATTGTTGAAACTTGATCAGAAGCTTGAGATATCTAACATGTACAAGACCTGATATCATGTATAGTATTGGAATTGTGAGTCAATACATGGAGAAACAAAGTCGACTCATCATAAAGCTGCAAAAAGGATACTTTGCTACATCAAAGGTACTGTCTCTCAGAGTTGATAAAGGCTTTGTATTCTTCTTGTGTGATATTGCTTACATGTGGTCATTGTTGACACCTAAATTTTGACTTTTTAAAAATTCATTCACTTAAGTACATAAAAAAAATGAGAATTTGTTCTCACCAAAAATTAATTTTTTCATGCATTGCATATTTAATTTTTTGTCGGTCATGCATTTTATTATGGCTAACGACGGAGGATTTGAGCTTAAATTGACAAAACGATTGGATTGAGCGTGAGGGAGGTGTGTCGAAAGGCTTATGAAGTTTTGAACTTAAAAGAAATTTTTCCACTGGGACTGAATTGCAAATACATAAAACTTCAGGGACTGAATTGCAAATACATAAAACTTCAGGGGCTGAATTGCAAATACATAAAATTTTAGGGATAGTGGAGAAATTAGAAAGGAAGATGGAGAAGGGGAGATATAGAAGGGAAGATGAAGAAATTAAAAAGGAAGATGGAGAAGGGGACATATAGAAGAGAAGATGGAGAAGGGGACATATAGAAGAGAAGATGGAGAAATTAGAAGGAAAGATGAAGAATGGAAGATGGTAGAATTAGAAGGGAAGATGAAGAATTAGAATGGGAGATGGAAAGATTATAATGGAAGATGATGAATTAGAAGGGAAGATGGAGATAAAGAATAGAGGATGGTGGAATTAGAAGGGAAGATGGAGATAAAGAAGGGAAGATGGTGGAATTAGAAGGGAAGATGAAGTTAGTGGAAAAATTAGAATGATAGATGAAGATAGAGAAAGGAAGATGGGGGAGCAGGCTATAAAAGGAGGAAGAATGAGAGCCTTGAAGGAGGGACTTTTGGAGAGATTAAAGAGAAATTAGGAAGACTTTGGAGATTGAAGAAAACTTGAGGAGAGATTTTGGGAGAGAAGAAAATTTAGAGAGAAAAAGAAAACAAAAAAAAAGAGAGAATTCTTTTAGAAGAGAGAATTGAGGGGAACGAGAGCTCGAAACTCGGAGTTACCATCTTCATCGACCAATACAATCCGCGAGTCCATCCCCGTCGTTCGAGCCGCGATCCGCAATCTTGATCCATGAGGAAATCCGAGGTTCGAGTTCGATAATCAAATCCGTCAAGTCAGATAACGATTCTAATCATTTAGAATATTAGAAATTGTGTTGCCTAAATGGATTGATTTGAATTTCGATTATACATTGTTGGACATATTGCATTTCTTTGGAATAAATTGCATATCCAATTTTTGAGATTTTTATTGCACGTTGTAATATTTTCTTTAAAAAATAAAAAAAAGGGGTTTGCTTTTGTTGCACATTTTCACATCATGTAGATAATTGCACGCGTAATTTATCTTGTAAATATTTAGATTAAACCACATGCATTGCATATAATTTAGTTCCTTACCTTGTCATAAAAAGAAAATAAAAAAAAATTGCACCTTTGTATCTCAAGTGAAAATTCATCAAAATTGCCAAGTTGAACATTTTCACGAAATTGGTACCGAAAGGGCGCTAGTAGAAATATTAGTGTAATCAAGTCCCCGAACTCATTAATCTCTGGTTCGTAGGAATAAAGTATTTCTCCCGATACTTTATTTAGGTGTCTAATCAACCTACCCAAAATGATTAGTGGCGACTCCAAGATAAATCCTTCTTTTGATGAAATTGAACCTAAGTCACGATTTGGTAGAACTTGGGAGAGTTCGAGCTAGGCTAGTTAATTCAATTTAATTAACCTGGTAATCCATTAACTTTAAAAATTGGGAAACTGATTTTTTTTAGGTCGCGACAGTTTGGCGACTCCGCTGGGGAACGACTTGAATTTTTTGAAATTTAAGGAGGACTTAGGCCAGAAAAATTTCATGAAAATTCACTTGGTTTGGCAATTGGTTGAATTTTAATCCTTAGGTGTTAAATGGTTTTGTAGAACGGGAGTTATAAGGGGTGGAGTGTTTGGCTAACCCTTTGTTTTGCAGGTTTGGTGTGTGAAACTTGTCATTTAATTTTTGAATTATTGAAGCGGTGTTTGCATTTAATTGTTGTGCATGATTAATCGCTTTAGCACTACATCACACACATCCCGTGGTCGGACCTGGGCCACTAGTTTTAGGATGGTATTGTGATTTGGTTCTAGCGTTCGCCGTAAGATCACGTCGAAAGTTAGCCCAGATTCAATCCCGGACCTCTTTTCAAAAAGGAGTTTAAAAGTTAGGCCTCAGGCTTGGTAAGATTACCAAAGCAGTGGTTTTAATTTTTAGCTCGAGCTGCCGAAGTGGGAAGGCCCGGCTAATCCTGATTACGTCGTAGAGGATCACGGCTAATCTTGATTATGTGTGCGAGATTGTCGCCTTGCCGTAAGTCTTTCGCTTCAATTTGTCAGCCTTTAGAGTAGATAGGCTAAGATTTAAATTCACGAATTCATGTGCATGTCTATGTGATTGGCATCTTACTTCTCAAGGTAAAGTAAGTTCTCTAACTTCATCTTGCATTTATTCTATTTTGGGTCGGTCCATAACATTGTTAGATTGGTCGAATTTTTCAAGGAAATGCAATCCAATGAATTTCTCCCCATGTTTTGATTTACCTTTCTATGTTGCACGATTTTTGTAAAATTCTATGGTCAAATTTTGGGCAAACACCCTTAATGAAAGTCGTAGCCAACATAATGATTTTCAACGTATAAAAAAATCAGAACCAATGGACTTCATTTGCTTGGGACGAAGTTGGGCCAAACTCACGTTTTTCTAAATGGGTGAAAAATGCAAAGCATTCTGACTGATCGACTCTCCTCCTCGTGAGAATTTTTCGAGCCTCTTCGACTCAATTCTGGATCCCGACCAAAGAATGAAAAATGTCTAATGGACTCTGATCTTGCACGTCAAATATTTTCAGATAAATCCAATCAGTTTTCCATTTAATACAGAATTTGTGATCCAATGCAAAGCAGTTTGAAATTTTGGCAGTTTTCTGACCTCATCTTGTTTCATTAATAAGCACTGCTAAACAAGCTTTTTTGCTAGAAATCAAAACATGAAAGTTGGAGAATGGACTTTAAACTATTTGCCTGAAAAAGTTTGGACCTTAACACACATTGTTTATGGGTCTTTCATTCATTAAATAAAAACTGGACAAATCAGCTTTTTAAACAAATTTTCTCCAAAGATGCATTAAACTGTATTGATCTGTACATTTTTTGGATAAAGTCAAAACATGAAATTTGTGCATAATCATCTTGGCCATGTGTCTGTAAATTTGGTCGTCATTTTGAGCACTTGTTGAATTTTCACGAATTTGTTTTGTCAAAAGTGGACGAACTGAAATCTTCTGAAATGGAATCCTGTCACTCTATGTACACCATCACCTTTGTCCACAAGTTACACTCAGATGGGAAAGATTCTAGGCACCTGTCATGGACCGACCTCTTTTTGATCACATACTCATTATTCCCTCTACTTTTACAGGGAATTATAGGTACCCCAGGCGGGAGCAAATTGGACTCATCGGTGATAACAAACCAGGAATAATCATGAAGAATACAAAACGACAGAAAATTACCGATGTACTAGCCGATAACCCTGGGGGCAAGCGAAGAGATCAAACCTCCCGGAGACAGAGTTGTGTCAATCAGTCAGCATGTATAAGTTATGTATTTTGATGGGACTGTAAATTTATTCAGATCAGGCGTGGGGGCATTCTTAATGTATTAGAGGGGCTCCTGTATTTTTGTTGAAAAAAGCGTAAACGGTGTAATCGAGAACCCATGAAGCGTGTATATTGATCCGACCTTGCAACGCCTTCTTGATTTAATCGACTAAAGGCTTGTTTTTTAACTCCCTCGGATTCGAACGACGTGGAGAATTTTGGTGGATTGGAGAATTATTATTGAGCGTGGCCCACAGACGTTTCTCCCAATGCTACAGGCGACCGACACATTCAAGTGCACGCCGAAAGAGATAAAGCGTGAGTAAAGTAGGGCACGCAACGAGGGGCTGGGCTCATTATTAGCACATTGACCAAGTGGTTGCAGCTGTATTAATTTGAATGACTAGTCACGGGCCTCACTATGACCGGTGGGGGCTGCCACCGAATCCTTTTTCCGTGGTTTCGATATCATCATCAGAGGAAAGTAATGGGGGTCTCGCTTTTGTCTGTTAGACGATGGCCATCATTTCACAGCTACCACCTGTCGAGATAAGATAAGATTGAGGCAGTCTCACCAATTAAAGTAGAAATACACTTCCTACGTATTCTTTCGGAGGTACAATTGATAGAAGCGGATTGAATCTAGTAGAGGGGGATGACCTTGTCCTATGAAGTTTGCTGTCAACAGTCTTTATTTCAGAAGGAAAGTTTGCTCTGGACTGTGATGGTCCATATGTCGTGAAGAATGTGCTCCCAAGAGGTTGCTCTGATTCTAATTGAGATGGGTATGAGAAATACTTTAAGTCATTCATGCTATACGAGAGAAGAAATGACAAGAAAAGTAAACAAAAAAACACGTGAGGCTTTTCTTTCATTCCATTCATCAAAGAGTATTACAACAGCTCACTGGGGAGGAAAAGTAAAGCCAAACTGAGCCCTGATAACCATTACGAAAGAGCTCAACTGACTCTCCAAACAGTTGATGCTCTGGGTGCATCGGGCGTTCTCGGGATCAAGCTCCGCGAGTCTAAAGAAGAGGCGATCGCACTTCTCCTTAGCCTGGGCCATACTGGCCTCGTAATGCTCGACGGCAAACTCCAGGTCCGGAATCGCCGCCCTCTCAAAAGCAATATCTGCCGTAATGTTATCAAGTCTCTCCTGCAGGCAACCGCATCTACACCTCATCATAATATTGCCCGGCTCCTGTTCGGCGTAAGTTTGGACCAAGGCCAGACGGTCCACCAACTTTCCTCTCTCACGAACCAGCCACGAAAGCTGATCTTTGGCAAACTTGAGGGCCTTCTTGTGATTATCAGCCACAAATGTGATTGTTTCCAGACGCTCGCGCCGGTCTTGGTAACGAGCTTTCACGACGGCAGTCACAAGGACCGTCTCATAAGCGTGGTTATAAGTGGCCAGAAAATTGATGAAGATGGTTGGGAAGTTCCGGTACTCCTTCCCTAGTTGGGTACCCTCAACAAAAGCAGCGTCCACGGTCTTGAATAGACCAAGGATTTCAGCCTCAACGGTAGAATTCTGGGCTATATGAGCATAGCCTTCGCCGAGAAGATTATAGAGTCTCTCCCACCCAACCAAGACTTCGGCCGGGAAGATGTGGTCAGGAGAATTGGCCATTTCAAAGAGAGGAGAAAATCAAGGCAGACGAACGGAACACGAGAGTATTGGAGAAGAGAGAGTTATGATAGACTAGCGGAATAAAAAGACGGTAATCCGCTTCACATTAAATATTGATTTCACAGGAGCAATATCTATCGGTCAGATCTCTCTACCGGCCATTCTCTTTTGGTGTCGTCTTTATTAGCTCGAATCCCTTGGCACGTTTGTAATCTCGAGCCGAGCAAATCCGAAATCTTTGCAAAAAAGTTTTGAGGTGATGTCGCCACTTTGAAAAAACAAGAAGGAAAAGATGACTTGAGTGGAAGACACGGCAAACTTTAGCGAAAAAGAAGAGAAGGCTTGTCTTCATTTGAGAACGGGGAAAAGACCTCACCTGCAACGCCGACGCTCGAGACAGGTGGAAGAAATAACGACACGAGCCCTACCACTATGAAAAAGATGAAAGAAAACGAACCATGCAGAAGACACGGCAAAAGGTTGAGAAAGACAGGAATCTTGAAGGGGGCGATACAATTTCTGAACCCGCGCCTAGATTTTAAAAGAGGCGTCCTCCTGGTAATCTTCATCCATACTCAGAAGAGAGTTTTAAGCATACACGCTTGCTCAGAGAGAGTAAAGATACAAGAGAGAGCTGCAAACGTTGAGGAACCAGTAACCCGTTAAGGATGTCTCAACCCAACACCCTTGAGAGCTATCGCTACTTACTAAACATGGGAAATGAAGAATTCGAGGTCATGTTTGGGATCGAGCCCATGGAACCTGGCCCTTCCGCCGACGACGTCCAAGATCTCAGTAAAGATAAGGACAACAACAGTAAGGGTCAACAGAAGCGTTACCGTCGCCATACTGAGGAGCAAGTACAAAGGCTTGAGGAGTTCTTTAGGACCTGCCCCATGCCAGACGGCAAACAAAAAATGGAGCTGAGTCAAGAGCTAGGACTTGAACCTTCGCAAATCAAGTTCTGGTTTCAGAATAGGCGAACCCGATTGAAGGCTCGTCATGAGCACAACGAAGCCGATTTTCTAAGAGTTGAAAATGAAAACCTCCGAGTGGAAAACAAGATGTATAAAGAGGCTTTTGACTCCGCCACTTACCCCAACTGCAATAGCCTCATCCTCACCCTCAACGAGATGCATAATTTGAGGATCGAAAATGCACGTTTAAAAGGTGAGTTAGACCAGTTTATAACAGGATCGAGCTATGTTGGAGCAGGGTACGAAAAGACCAATGCTATTGGATCGGTATCAATACCTCTCGAGGAAAAAGGGACAGATCACCACCAAGCGGACATCGACGATGATCTTTTCGCCATAATCAACCAGTTTGATATCGGTAAAGTATCGGGGCTATGATGCACATGATCAGCCAGTGACCACCAGACCTTTAATATGGCTGATGCATACCTGATCTCGGATGAAGCTTGCTGGCCACTAAGAGAACCCTCAAGGAAATCAGAACCAATCTCGAATTTCTCATTTCATGCACAATTCCCCTGCGTGGGATATTTTTCGCTTTCTCAGTATCTAGGGTTAAGTAATGAGGTAATTCTATTTCTTCCCATCAAATGTTCGAATACTGTATTAGAATCGTATATGGGACTCCAACCTCATCAAGTAACCCTAGATAGAAATCGAATCTCGTGCCCCACGCACGATCACAGTTTGGAGAGAAATGACGTGTAAATCGAGAATCGTGGGCTTACTGTTGATCTATAGTCTTGGGTGTCAACAAATCCACAAGAAAAGTTGTGAAAGGATTTCGGGGGGGCCATCACATAAAAAAGAAAGAGAGAAAGAAGAAAACAAATTGAGCGAGAAACAAGGATTTCCCCTTTTGATCAAAAGCTGAATGTTAGATTTTCTCCCTCGGTAAATCCAATAGCGCTGCCCGTGAAAAGGGAAGTCGTTGCTATTGCCAGATAGAGAACTTGTCCTCATTTGATAGTAAGAGTTCATCCGCAAAAACTCGCAGGAGAAAGATAGAGAGGAAGGAGTTCTCGTGAGAGAGGAATTCAAAACCTTCACCATCAAAGCATCGGCTTTCAAAGCCTATAACGAGAAGCCATCGACGATCCCGTGATCCCTCAAGTCCAAGAAGAAATCTTGAGGCGATCTCAAGTCGGCGGTCCAAGATCTAGAAATATGTCGAGCATTAGGGAAACGGGCACATGTTCAACCCTGTTCGAAGCTGATGAAGTTCCTTATCTTAAGGGTCTACTGGTCATGGCCATTGACGGTAATCCAGTCTCTCTGTCAATCCTTGTTACCGTATTAAGAAAATGCCGGTATAAGGTTTTAGCTCAAGCAAAAGCGACAGAGGCCTTAGAAGTATTAAGGAGGAGTAGTGATCAGTTTGATATCATCCTCACCGCCATGGTAGGGATTGACATGGATGTTTTCACTCTCTTAGAAGTCATCAATTCTGAATTAAACATGCCAGTCGTCGTAATATCGGCAAGCGATGATCAGCAAGCCATAATGAAGGCTGTCTTGCACGGGGCCCAAGACGTTGTAATGAAACCAGTTAGGGTTCGGGTGCTTCAAACATATGGCAGCACGTGGTAAGGAAGTAATTGCACGACCAAGAGAACAATCATCAAACCTTCAATATTGTTCCAAGCAACTGGAGAAAGAAGATGAGTTGGTCTCCCGAGCTGCATCGTATGTTTGTTAATGCAGTTCAGCAGCTAGGAATCGATTCGGCACGGCCACAACATATACTGGAAATTATGAAGGTAGAGGGACTCACTAAAAGAAATGTTTCGAGTCATCTTCAGAAGTACAGAAAAAGGGTGAGAGAACACAATGCAGCTCAGAATCAAGAAAACCAAGGCGGGACTGATCCAAGCCTAAGCGTTAAGCCTCCTCGCCACCATAAATTCCGTAGGTTAGCAAGGGGCCAGCCACTTCCCATCATCAACCAAGCCAGTAGCCGTGCCATTAATCCCTCAGGCGTTAATCAAAGATATCCCCCAGAATCACCCTAATGCTCTTCAAGAGTATAGACCGCAGGGGCAGTGTGTCTAGATTCCTTGGTCTGAGCATCAACCTGTGACTAGCATTCATCCCACGATCAACACGCCTGCGCAGCCAGAGAATCAGACAAGAAGTTATCCTGAACGCTTCCACTCCTCTAATCCTCGAATGGAAGAAGTTTTTGGCAGCAAGACAGTCGGTGATCCCCACATTTTCTCGAGTAATGATGAAGGCTCTAGCTCGATAAGTCAAATTTCTCATGGCCAGGACAGAATGAGAAATCTACCGCCAACATTTGCCAGCAACAATGCCCAATTCGAGCATCAGTTGCTGGAAGGTTCAAGAGATTACCTAGATGATGAGCTTATTGCCCTGGTCAACCAGTTTAAGGTTGACAGACATCCGAAGCTATGATCGGAAGCCAGTGATTAGGGACTCTCAAGCATCGGTCATCCATGCCTGAACCAGCACGAGACTAGCTGATTATCGAAGAGCCGCAGGAGAGGCAGAACTGATCTTGAATAAATGCACCTTTCATTTCATGCTTAATTCCCCTGCGTGTGATATTTCCAGCTTTCTAGGTGTCTAGATTTCATTCAGGAGCAAGGGGGTATTTTTTTTTATCCCGTAGAATGCGTGAATCCCTTTTTATGCTAGACTCAGGGCGGATCAATTTGTGGCAACGTCGCTGACTGCCATAATGAGAAATGTTGAATGGCCTCACGTAGGGAAATTTCAAGTGAAAAGCCCAGGGGATTGCAAATTGCCTTGAGAGCATTGCGAGATGAATTCGCCCAATGGAACGCGATAGGACCCATTTGCCTTGAAGATGACCTTTAAATTAAAGGAGCCCTTCGATTCACGGGTCCGATGGCATGGGAAACAACGATAGTCCCAAACCAACCCGAAAGAGAACAAGGCCCAGCCAAGCGAAGTGCTTATAAGACGAGCTCAAAGTGAAGGGTAACTTGGTATCGATTCCAATTTACCCTTTTTAATCTCATGTTTGACATTTCTTCTTTCCATTTTGACAGGAGATTAAAAAAAAAGAGAGAGGAAAAAATGAATGAAAAAATAAAAAATAAAAATTTTCGATGAGCTCAGGTGATGAATCAAGGCACAACCGATCATTGGATGGCCTTGCCTACTCCATACACGAGTTAAGCAAGCACAAAAATGATTTACCTATCCAAAGGCCAAAAGTCCAATTTTCGGCTCAGGCCAAATCAGGGGGCAATTCTAGATGTCGTTCACTTGGGAGACATACAATCCAATCCAAATGAAGGAACTTCTTCAATCCAAGTCCACAAGAAGTACATACAAGGGTAAAGCAGTATCGTTCCAATTTTTCCAGAATATGAGAACGTATACTAACACTTTCCCTTTCATTTCTCCAGGGGTCATCACTGTACTGGATAGGTAAGTATCATTTCCCCTTAAAACTCAATAAAATCCAAAAAAAATCTTGAAATTCTCAAAGCAGACTCCAAAGTTTCTGCAACTCATTCACATGGACAAAGACAATTCATGATCCCTAGAGTCTTCTTGCATGCTTGCATGACTTGTTCATCAAGATTTTCACAAAAATCTCATGTGTTATTTGATATCAATCGATCAAAGCAAATCCTTGCTTTACCAACCATTTGACCATGCGACGTCAGCTAAAGGAACACCGGGCAAATAGAAGAGGTCCTTGTCCATCAAATTCCCAAAGTCAAACTCCCAGCTGGGGCATGTACGGGGGCAATTTTGGATTCTTCCAAAGCCTGACCTGATTGAGAATGGGGCAAATTAATAGCGAGATCCAACTTGGAAAAAAGAGAAGTGTCCTATCTCTTTCTCATATGTCTTCCAATGTGACACCCAATTTTCTTCTTGCAGCTGCCGAGCTAGAAGACATGTCTTTGATTGCTACCACTGAAGCAAATCAAAATCGAAGCTTCTCCATCATCTTAAGATCCTATTTCATACACATTTTTCTTGTGTAGGATCAAGTGTGGAAACAAGTCATTTGCCGAAGCTCAAAGTCAAATCCCCAGCAGTGACTATGTCTGGGGCAATTCCCAATTTTGGCAAAAGCCATGATCGCCTGACGCAATCCATCCTGATGAAAATGAAGCAAACAAGGGCATTCGACCAACCATGTTGGTCTTCGCCATATCACAACTAGAGCGAGCATATTTTTATTCTGGGACAAACATGAGAATGAGCTCATCCTCGTTTGATCCGCTCGCATGTTTTGGGGCAACCTAGATTCCCCCTCATCTGTTTTCGTGAAACATGACAATTCTGATTGAAACTGCTCCATCTGTAAAGTGCTCACACATTCTGTGATTTATACATGATTATTCTTCATGTGTTAATTTACCAACTTTGAATAGGGAGCATAAATTGCATATGATGCATCGAATGTACAGAATGGGGCATGATAGGATGATGAAAGGCAAGCTATTCCCATACACGTCCTGTAATTTAATCCTCAGTGAAATGAGCGGTAGTCAGGAATCGCATTTCTCGAGGCGATGAGTTTTCTCGCAAAACATAGGATAGCCGAAGTGACAGAGGCATCCATTTCTCTATCCAAACACTACATATGTCCATTGCAAACCTCTTTGAGCGGCGGTTTCATTTTCTCAACCCTGTCAAGAACCACCCCACATTAGGGCAAGACGTGGTAATTCCAGCAGCGGCATGAGGTAAATGGTCAGAAATTCTCTTGCTCAGACTAGCATCAATCTTCGGGTCTTGCTTTGCATTTTACTCGAACTTCAATTCAAGTGCCTTAGGATGATCAAGAGCATTCATTTCTCTATCCTATACACTACATCCATTGCACAGCCCAATTGAACCTGTATATATTTATTTCTCAAGCCCCGTTGATGATCATTGCTCGTTCCAATTTGAGGATGACGTCATCACCAAGGAACAGACCTGAAGAGACCGGGGCAGTAAAGAATCCCCAAGTGAACTCATCTCGTATGTTAGATTTCTCATGTAGTATCTAGCATCATTTCTTACAAAGAAAGGAAAAGAAAGAGATATGTCAAAAAATAGCTCTCTCTCAAGAAAGAATATGGGAGTCGAGAGTAAGAAAAGCAAAGGTTAGTCCCACAGAAAATCTCGGGCAATAAAAAGCAAAGTGCCTATCAAAAGCAAGGCCAATGCCCATTCAAATCCTTGTTCATTTGTTTTAAAAATCCCAAATGACAGACTTATAAAGAAAAAGTCTCTAAGAGAGTCAAATGGGAAATTGCAATCATCAGCGGAAGCTCCATCCTCAAGTAGTGATGGCACATTTTGAAATCAGTTTTAGAAGGCCAAGATCGGTGACAAGACAGCAATGATCACTAAAATCAAGCCATTCTCATATATTTTTTGAGCCAAAGCGAGCTTTTTTGTTTCTCAGTCCCAAATCCTAACCTACGTTATGACCCTTTAAAGTCTCTTCTGATTAGGGCACATGAATTAACGTAGAGTTGAATGATTTTAAGTATCGCTCGAAGAAGTTCGAGCAAGATTATTTCTCTCTCATTTTTGCAGGGTTCTTGACTTGTAAACCCAGAGCAGATGATGAAGATCTCTTTCAAAAAAGCCTTGACTCCACAGGAGTCCCATTTGGTAAACCATTGACTTAGTCTATATTACGGTCCCAATCAAGACCTCCAAATCGGCTTGGTCGTACCAATTGCGAGATTACTCAGACCCTTGTTGAAAGCGATGATTGTAAGATTGAGTGATTTCTCTTGAATCCTACAGTTATGATAAATAGCTTTTCTCGAGAGTAAGAGAAAGCCCTTTCAGACTGAAGTCCCCCATTCAAAGTATATTCGAGGTATTCACAATGTAATTACTTCCTTGAACAGAATTGGTGATGCAAACTTGACATAATAGTTTTGCATGAATCTCACCAAATGAATTCCAGCATACATGCCTGTACATCTAACATTGTCTGTGCACATGCATTCCTGATATTCAAGTTAACTCATGCGCTCTTGAAATTCATCCAAGGATGATTGAAAGAACAAGCCATGCTGGCCATCTTCCAAGCTCTCAGGTAAGTATATCTCCAACCTGAGCCTTTCAAAAAAATGAAATCTGATGATTGTTAAGGCGCTCTAATCTGTTGCAACACATGCAGTCATTCAAGCATTCACCTTCTTCAGTGAAACGTGATTTTTATGAAATACATGTCGCATTAGCATTGATCTAGTCTTCAAGAGATTAAGCAGGTATGATGCAGTCAGTCTATCTACTCCTTGACCATTCATTCAGAAGACCCAAGTAAGTTTTCTGAACCCATTTTTGAATATCTTGTGTTTACACTAACATGGCTCGTGTAACACACCCTCTCGATGTGGTCACCGCCCTATGAGATTGGCGGCATATCCCCCTTTCAAATTGTCTAAGACCAGCTCTAGACCAGCTCTTGTGATCTCGGTCCCTTTCAGATCATCAAAGACCAGCTTTAATGATCGTGAAAGAAATCTACCTTTCAACTACCCAGAAAACCCAAGTAAGTTTTCTAACCCTTTTCAAAAATCGCAAACTTTGAGTTTGCACCAATGAGAAAGCACATTTCTAAATTTCGTCCAGTTCATAATCGACATGCTCTTGTGACCTGCATGAAAAACTTGTTCGAACCATGATCGACATGCTCTTGTGGTCTCGAAAAATTTTATCAAAATCATAATCGACATGCTCTTGTGATTTTGGTACCCTATCAAGTTCATGATCAACATGCTCTCATGTTCTTGATCTTATCCATCCAGTTCATAATCGACATGCTCTTGTGTCTGGATGCTTGTTCGAACCATGATCGACATGCTCTCGTGGTCTCGACAAATTTTATCAAAAACCATAATCGACATGCTCTTATGGTTTTGATACCCTTTCAGATCATCAAGGACCAGCTCTAATGATCTTGAAAGAAACTATGTGACTCCACTCGAAGAGATGCAGTGGACACATCCCCTTACTGATCTTGCGCTTTCTCGCATCAGGGGGAACTTCTGGTAACGGATAGGCACCAGTACCTTAAGATTCTTGCATCCACAAAATGCCTGGAGCTTAAGGGAATCACTAGCATTATGAAGTGTCTGGTAAGACCGACATTTTATATGCGATCCATGTGCAGGTTTCTTTAATCCGTTTTCTCGGAGCAGAGAAATCTTAACACATGTTATTTACAGTCCTGCACATCATATAAAATGGGATTAAAACTCCCCCACAAAAAAAATCAAAAAATCATCATCATCATTCATTTGCATTGTCAAAATTTAGGTTCAATTTTATCTTTGAGCGAAACCTCTACGAGTCTCCGTTCAAAGAGGGGCAGTTGTTGACACCTAAATTTTGACTTTTTAAAAATTCATTCACTTAAGTACATAAAAAAATGAGAATTTGTTCTCACCAAAAATTAATTTTTTCATGCATTGCATATTTAATTTTTTGTCGGTCATGCATTTTATTATGGCTAACGAAGGAGGATTTGAGCTTAAATTGACAAAACGATTGGTTTGAGCGTGAGGAAGGTGTGCCGAAAGGCTTATGAAGTTTTGAACTTAAAAGAAATTTTTCCACTGGGACTGAATTGCATATACATAAAACTTCAGGGACTGAATTGCAAATACATAAAACTTCAGGGGTTGAATTGCAAATACATAAAATTTTAGGGATAGTGGAGAAATTAGAAAGGAAGATGGAGAAGGGGAGATATAGAAGGGAAGATGAAGAAATTAGAAAGGAAGATGGAGAAGGGGAGATATAGAAGGGAAGATGGATAAATTAGAAGGAAAGATGGAGAATGGAAGATGGTAGAATTAGAAGGGAAGATGAAGAATTAGAATGGGAGATGGAAAGATTAGAATGGAAGATGGTGAATTAGAAGGGAAGATGGAGATAAAGAATAGAGGATGGTGGAATTAGAAGGGAAGATGGAGATAAAGAAGGGAAGATGGTGGAATTAGAAGGGAAGATGAAGTTAGTGGAAAAATTAGAATGATAGATGAAGATAGAGAAAGGAAGATGGGGGAGTAGGCTATAAAAGGAGGAAGAATGAGAGCCTTGAAGGAGGGACTTTTGGAGAGATTAAAGAGAAATTAGGAAGACTTTGGAGATTGAAGAAAACTTGAGGAGAGATTTTGGGAGAGAAGAAAATTTAGAGAGAAAAAGAAAACAAAAAAAAAGAGAGAATTCTTTTAGAAGAGAGAATTGAGGGGAACAAGAGCTCGAAGCTCGGAGTTACCATCTTCATCGACCAATACAATCCGCGAGTCCATCCCCATCGTTCGAGCCGCGATCCGCAATCTTGATCCACGAGGAAATCCGAGGTTCGAGTTCGATAATCAAATCCGTCAAGTCAAGTAACGATTCTAATCATTTAGAATATTCGAAATTGTGTTGCCTAAATGGATTGATTTGAATTTCGATTATACCTTGTTGGACATATTGCATTTCTTTGGAATAAATTGCATATCCAAATTTTGAGATTTTTATTGCACGTTGTAATATTTTCTTTAAAAAATAAAAAAAAAGGGTTTGCTTTTGTTGCACATTTTCACATCATGTAGATAATTGCACGCGTAATTTGTCTTGTAAATATTTAGATTAAACTGCATGCATTGCATATAATTTAGTTCCTTACCTTGTCATAAAAAGAAAATAAAAAAAATTTGCACCTTTGAATCTCAAGTGAAAATTCATCAAAATTGCCAAGTTGAACATTTTCATGAAATTGGTACCGAAAGGGCGCTAGTAGAAATATTAGTGTAACCAAGTCCCCGAACTCATTAATCTCTGGTTCGTAAGAATAAAGTAGTTCTCCCGATGCTTTATTTAGGTGTCTAATCAACTTACCCAAAATGATTAGTGGCGACTCCAAAATAAATCCTTCTTTTGATGAAATTGAACCTAAGTCACGATTTGGTAGAACTTGGGAGAGTTCGAGCTAGGCTAGTTAATTCAAATTAATTAACCTGGTAATCCATTAACTTTAAAAATTGGGAAACTAATTTTTTTAGGTCGCGACAGTCATTAAAAAAACAATCAAGCATTACTCTATCGACATGTGAAGTTGAATATGTTGCAGCATCCTCATGTGTATATCGTGCAATATGGTTGAGAAGACTGCTCAAGGGGATTCTTATCAAGTAACTGAAATTGACAAAAATCTATGTTGATAATGTCTCTTTCATTGCTTTAGCAAAAAAAATCCAGCTTTTCATGAATGAAGCAAGCATATCAATGTTCAATATCGTTTCATCCGAGAACAAGTAAGAGAGAAGGAGATTGAAGCCTCATATGAGAAGACAGGAGACCAAGTAGCAAACATTTTTACTAAGCCTCTCAAGATCGATGCATTTCAAAATTTCAAAGAGTCTGCTTGGTCTACTTGGAATGATTGCTGAGAGAGAATTTTGTTTAAGGGGGAGTGTTAGAAATTAAACCAAATTCATGAATATTGTTGATCAGTATGTAGAGATATCCGTTTGACTCCCAAGAAAGATGCATAAACCAAGATTTATCATTATTATATTGTAGTTTTTAAGAGTCACTATTAAATGAGTTTATCAAGAGTTTATTTGTATTCCAATATGTAGTTAATGATACATTTGTATATCGCGTTTGTTCATGTTTCTAGAGCAGTTCAAAAGTCGTGTTTTAAATATATAAATAGACGTGTCTCGTAAATCTTCTGATATGGGTGAATTAAGGTGAGAACATAAAGAAAAGTTTATCATCTTCTCCTCCTTGGTGAGTTTTTTTTGTGAGTGTTTATGAGCACCTCACCTTCGATTTATCCCATCAAAACTACCAGCAGTGGTTCCACCGCGCAGTCGCTGCTCATCCTAATTCCCAAGAGACCACCGCCATGGTGGCGGCTCATCGTAATCTCCCTTGTCTACCAGTGCTCTCTCTCTGATTTGGATTGTAGCGGTGAACCACCACAGCGGTTACCGTCTCTAGGTGTCATCATAGCCATTGTGGCTGCATCCCTAGTTCTAGTGAATTTGTTCTTTTATCAGTAATTGATTGAACTATTTTTTTTTAATCCTGTCTTAAATTATCATATCCGAATTCTTATCTTAATGACTAAACGCAGTTTTAAAGTGTATCTGGATAGGCATAGTTTCTTCTTTTTTTCATTTCTTTAACCTAGACATTTCGGTGAGATTTTTTTTTTTTTGGGTCGAAAAATAAGGTGGATTGGAAGGGCTGTTTTCCTTGTTTCTCAAATTATTTAGTATTGTATCTGGAGGTTTGACGGTTCACTAGGAGAAAGGTCGCAACAGCCCGTAATCATACTTTGAGATCTCGGAATTAAATTAAGCTTTCTAGCTATAGCGAATAATTAGTTTTGATGATCTAAGCTTGCCAATCTGATATTTGATTCCGAACCCAAAGTAAACCGCCTCAGTTTAAGCCAAAAATGCAAAAAAAAAAAAAATGCAAAACTGGATACAAGCTCGGGGAGATAAATGTAAAGGTAAGCCATTCTAACTTGTGCCTCTCTCATATTTTTGCTAATTCGAGGGGGTTCTAACATCTTCGCGGTTTCTCTCTGGCCACATCATCCTTACGTCATTTACGGCTTCACATGTCTTGTGTGTTACTGAAACCGAAGTCATTTCCCCTTCGCAAGATGACTTATCTTATTTCGACCGGCTGCAAACTGGCAAAGGATATATTCTTTATGGAAATTATGTGCCAATTTAGAAAATATAAATGTGATTGAGGACTTAATCAAATACTCGTAAAATCGAAAAGGCGTTCCGGGGTTGCTAAACATTTCCCGGGCATAAAAGCATTTTAGACCTAAGACCCTTGGTTTACGCAGATGAATTGGTCACTTCTTACATGTTACTTGGGATGCAAATGGTAACCATTCTATTTCGATGTTTTCGTATTTTTTTGTTTCCGATAATGGGTTTGGAACAAAATCCATTTGAAACAATAATTTCATTTCTTTTTATTTTTAGGATAAGTTTTTAACCCGGAAATAGGTTTGGAATAAAAATGAGAAATATAAATTTTCTAACTTTCTATTTCAAGAATAAAAACATAAATAAAAAATTTTCTTATTGCTTATACCCTCTCTCTTACGTGCGGTCTTCCTCTCTCTCGCATGTGGTGTCCCTCTTTCTCGTGTCCCTACCGTCAATCACCATCTTCGGGCTGCCCATTGCCCCCCACTATTCGCTGGCCGAGGCCCAATGGTCAGCAATCGTAGAAATTTTGTGTTGTTATTAAATTAATTTCTATTTCGGGAATCAAAATTTTGTGTCATAATCAAGCGTTTGTCACTGCTCAGAACTCGTCCAGAGAATAGAAATAAAAAAAACTATTTAAGGCTAGAAATAAAGCCCGAAAAGAGAATGATTGCCATTTTTGCTCTTAGATTCCCATAAATCTATTAAGGATGGTAGGTGCCCAAGAAACCTGAGACTCTTCTAGTTTGGAATTTCAAATAATCAAAATACGAATCAATTGGAATCTTGATTAGGTAAATCTAGGAATTGAAAAGTTCAAGGTGCTCCAAAGATGTCAAACGAAAAGTGCACATTTTCTATAGCCTATCGATTGGGCTTTGAGGAAAGCCCAGATTGTTTCCAAGCAGGTCCAATTTGAGTCGGCCAATGCAAATTGGAACTGCGATGAAGTATGAATTTCTCCGATTAAAGACTCGAATCATGATACGATCCGACAAAATCTTCTCAGTCCTCACCGATGGCAGTACAATATTACTTTTTAATGGTTTTTATCGGTTGAGAAAATGGATAAATAATAAATATCCCGATTAACAGTAAAATATTTTTCAATATGACCAAATTTTTCTTAGGAATGAAAACCATAAAAACTAGCTAAATATTATTTAAATCATTGATGTTTTGTGAAAGAAACGGATTCTTTTTATCGAAGTATTTTTACTTCTGAGTTAATGATCTTTATGCCTAGCAACTTTGTTCCAACTTGGATTAAAGGAGGAAGTAACAATAGGCCACCATACTTTGATGGGAATGGCATTCATTAGATGCCAAGATCCACAGATCTAGGATATTCTTCAAAAAGGCGTTGATCCCGCTACAAAGACAATGGCCGGTGCAAATTCAAATGCAAGGGACAACAACACCAACAATAACAATACTAATTCCATTAAAAAAAACCATATGTATTCGAACTAACAAAAAGAGACTCACTTGATGTCAAAGCTATTTATTCATTTTGTAGTGCATTAACTCCCAGTGAATATAAACATGTCGCAGATTGTCATTCTTCTAAAGCGATTTGGGACAAGCTTCACGTTACTTATGAGGGAATAAGCAGGGTCAAGGAGACAAAGATCAACATTCTTCTCAACTAATATGAGGAATTCAAAATGAAGCCCAACGAAATGTGAAAGAAATGTTTAATAAATAGACTTACTAAAAATAATGATCAGTCTCACTTACCATGGGCAACTAGTTTCATGACCAATGAGGGTCACCAAACTTCTGAGAGGTCTCACATAGGATTGGCACAATATTAAGATGTCTATTTGAGAAATTCAAAGGATCATGCAACTGATCATGGATGAATTCTTTGGAACACTCCAATCTTATGAAGCCAAAAGAATCAACAAAGAACCTCATATGAAAGATAAAAATATTCATTGCTTTGAAATATAATGCTGACTCTGATGTTTCAGATTCTAAAGATCAAGATGACGAAGAATTAGCGCTCATGTTCAAAAGATTCAGAAGACTAGCTAAAAAGGGTAGAAACTTCAAAGGAAAAGGGATCTCAGACGATACGACAAGAGGAGATCATCTAAGACCAAAGAAGACAACAGTAACATAATCTGTTTTGAGTGCAAAAAGAATGGGCACATCAACCCCAACTATCCTCTCCTAAAGAAGAAAGGAAGGGATGGAAATTCAAGGCTGCAATATAGAATGATACAAAATGCGAAAGTGATAAGGAATATACTAACATTTGTTTGATGGCTAATTCAGACTCTAAGGAAGAATCTGAGGTAACTCACTCTAAAATTTCCTATGAGGTGTTTGAATATATTGAGGAATTGTGTTTAGATTATAAAATTGCCCATAAAAGGATTTTTGAATTAGAAAAGAAAGTCTCTTCTTTTAAACAAAACAATGTTTCTCAAAAGGATAAAATAAATTTTCTTCAAAATGAATTTTCTCAAATCAAAGAAAAATCCGATTTAATTTTAAATAAAAATGGAACTTTATAAATCAAGAATAACTCTTTGAAAAAAAGGAAAATGCCACTCTGAAAAAGGAAATTTCAGATATAAATAAGAAGCTTTCCTCGGGCTAAAAACCCTTAGATAATATTCTTTCCATACAAGTTCTATATTATGACAAGTTTGGGCTTGGTTTTCAAAAGAAAGTAATTTGAAAATTGATTTTTCTAAAGTGAAAGAAAGAATCAAGAGAAGACCTTCAAAATGTGCTTGAAAATCCCATTTTCGAAAATCAATTTATAAGATTTGAGGGACGAAATCTTTATTACTGCTCTACTTATAATAATCCTAGTCATTCTATAAATTATTGTCCTAAAGTCTGGTAAAATACAAGAGATATTTTGAGATACAAAAAATGCTCTAACTCAAAAAGACCTAAATAGATTTAGGTACCAAAGAAATCTTGAATACTTTTGATGTTTGCAGGTCAAGAAGAAGAAATAAATGGTACCTTGATAGTTGTTCAAGATATATGACTAGGGATTCAAAAGGATTCATAAATCTTTCAAAATTTGATGGAGGATGCATTTCATTTGGTGGGTGAAAATTGGCAAACTCTTTATAAATGACATGTCCTTTGTTAAGGGTGTGAATTTCAATCTCATAAGTATTAGTCAATTATGGGATATTGGATACAAAATCTCTTTTATGAAAGATTAATGTTCAGAAATCAGCAATGATGAAAAAGTAATCCTTCGTCGGACAAAGACATGGAAACATGTATCTTCTAAACAAATCATCTGAAAATATCCAATGTCTAGTATCCATCAAGGATGACTTGACTTTTGGCACAGTAAGCTGGGTTACATTAACTACAAGCAAATCTCAAAGCTCTCAACCAAAAGGCTTGTAAAATGATTCTCAGATGTTAGATACGAGAAAATCAACTTGTGTGATGCTTGCACACTTGGAAAACAGGTCGAAAATTCTTACAAATCTATAAATCAAGTATCTACTAATCGTGCTTTGTAGCTACTACACCCGAATGTCTTTGGACACACATGAATGCAAAGCATTAGAAGAAAAAAATATTATTTGGTAATAATAGTGGATAATTATACTAGATTTACCTAGGTGTTCTCTCTTGCTCACAAAAATGATGCATTTTCACATTTCAAAAGTTTGACCAAGAAAGCTCAAAATGAAAAAGGTTATTCTATTTCATGCATCAAAGCCAATCATGGGGGAGAATTTGAAAAGCAGATCCTTGCAGGTTTTTGTGATCAAAATGATTTTCAACATAATATTTACTCTCCCTACACTCTTCAACAAAATGGGGTAGTTGAAAGGAAAAATCTTTCTTTACAAGAAATAGCTCGAACTCTTCTTATTGAAATTAATGCCCCTTCTCATTTTTAGGCAAAAGCCACTTCAACTACATATTATATCATCAATCATGTTTTTCTAAGACTATTCCTTGAGAAAACCACAGACGAGCTTCAATAATGCAGAAAACCAAATATTTCATATTTCATGTATTGGATGCAAATCTTTATTCTCAAAAATTTAAATGATCGTCTGGATAAATTTGATGAAAGATCAGATGAAGGAATACTTCTTGGATATTCCACTCCAACCAAAGCATATAGAGTCTATAAGAATCTAGAGACAGTTGACGAATTTATGAATGTGAGATTTGAAGATGAAAATGGCGCTCAGAAGTTAGACATTAAAATCACCGTATCGTCTAAGCAAACTCCAATATCTAAAGGCAAAACATTATCTAAGGATACTCAGAATGATCATGATACCCAAACGATTGAATCTTCTGAGGATGAAAACAAAGATGGTTCTCCAGAAGATATTCAAGATGATAAACTCAACAAAAATTGAAAGTTAAAATCCAGTCATCCAACAGATCTTGTCAGTGAAAATACAGAAGACGGGGTCAAGACCATATCAAAGTTCAAGAATGCAATAAATGCCTTTACACTTGTATTTGACATTGAATCAAAAGGAATTGAAAATGCTTTTGCAACCGAAAGCTGGATAGAAGCAATGCAACTAAAGCTACATCAATTCAAACTCATTGAAGTTTGGGAATTAGTCCTCAGACCTAATGATCATCCAATCATTGAAATCAAATGGGTGCTCAAAAACAAGTTGGATAATAAGGGCAAGGTAACAAGAAACAAAGCAAATTTCATAGGAAAGGGATACTTTCAAGAAGAGTGGGTCAACTATGATGAAACATATACTCTCGTAGCAATGTTGGAATCAATAAGCCTACTCTTAGCTTGTGCATGCAGCAACGATTTCAAGCTATATCAGATGGATGTCGAGAGTGTATTCTTGAATGGCTATATCAAAGAAGAAGTATATATGGAACAACACCCATGATTTGAAGATCCAAAAATCTCAAAACATATCTACAAACTCAAAAAGCTTTATATAGACTTAAGCAAGCTCCATGAGCTTGGTATGAAAGGTTGAGTAATTTCCTTATCGAAAAAGGGTTGAAAAAGCCAAGGTAGATACAACCCTATTTATTAAAAAGGAAGGTAAATATATCATACTCATTCAAATATACGTTGATGATATCATATTTGAATATTTTAATGAAAAACTCTGAAAGAATTTTTCTCAAATCATGAAGAGTGAATTTCAAAAGAGTGTGATGGGAGAACTTACCTTTTCCTTGGACTTCAAGTGAATTACAAGGAATCTTTATACATCGAAAGAAGTATGTGAGGGAAATCATGAAGAAATCTGGTCAAGAAAATTGTAAGAAAACTATATCACCAATGTTTTCTTTATCCAAGTTAAACATGGATAACCTGGACAAACAGGTTGATCAGAAGCTATCTAGAGGTATGATTATTCATTATTATATCTCACTACTTATAGACGATATTATTTTCAGTTTATGCATGTGTGCAAGATTCCAATCAAATACTAAGAATCACACCTCAAGGCAATAAATAGGATTATTAAATATGTTGGAACCAATCCTAATCTAGAATTATGATATCCAAAGACCTCAGACTTTACTTTATGTAGCTACTCAAATATGATCTGGTAAAATGTAAGTTAGATGGGAAAAGTTCCTCGAGAACATGTCAACTTTTGAGCTCCATGCTATGTCTTGGCACTCAAAGAAACGAAAATGTAGCGCCCTAGTATGCTATCTCAAGTCTTACTCATTACTCAGCCTCTACTTAATTTTTTAGAGTTATGAATTACGCATGCGGAAGGCTTAATTAGAAAATTAGATTAAATATGAAGTCATACTAAAACACAAGTGCATAACAAAAATGACAAAGGTAGACACGTCAATATAGGGTATGCACTTAATAGCGTTTGACCAACCAGATGACATATTAGTGCTCAAGCAAAAATACGACTTCTTGTATTTAAATACATATAAACATATTTTAAACAGCTCTTTGCAAAAGTTTAATTAAACATTCAGGGTGGATTAACAGGGTATATATCTATTTCGATTACTATAGCCCATTTATAGTCTCTTTAGGATCCATATTCTCCCCCATACTTTCATCTTCATCAATCAAATTTAAATCTTTAGGGACGAAATATCCTAAAAATGGTTAGCAACAATAGGTGAGATATAAAATCTTTGTGAGTCAACATCCTAAGCTTGAGTAGACTGCTAATTTTCTCAGGGTGATCTAAACATGCTGATTAACATCGATGGCAGTCCAATATCGTGCGACTTTCGTTATGCTCTAGTTACTATATGATCAAGTACTTGACTCAACTAGTCAACCAATAACCATATGCACGCTCACCTTGTGTTAATACACACAGCACAGAACTATCATGGCATTATACAATCAACACGCAAACCAAAGCATACAATCTAAATACACATCACAATCTTGCATACATAATGCATCATACGTATTCCAGTTATTAATTACCACTTGGCCACCATACAACTTGAAGGTTAGCAGTCTCCGGCATAACCAGGCTTCATCCCATTATTTCAATGACAACAACTCATAAGCCATATGATTTCAAGTACCCTCGGCACGGACTGATAATCGAGCATTCCTGTAAGAAGCGTTAGCTGGCAACTTGCTACAACCAACATCTAATAAGTCGTGTGGTTACAATTACCCTTGGCACGAACATGTCAGGCTCGACCCCAAGTACCCTTGGTGTCAGCTTCATCCTCAAGTATCCTCGGGTGACAATAACTATCATATGATCATACAAGCACGCCAGACAAACAAGTCAATTTATACCTTTGCATTTGGTCCAATGCACATGCGGTCATGCTCAAAGCTCGACTCATTTCCCTTTTTCATGCTTAAAGATGCAATGAAAATTTCACACGCGATCACATAAACACACCTTTTTCCATTAAATTTGATACTTCAACATGGGTGATTAATCCACATATCCACATATCCACACACACACACACCCCACACACACCCAACCAAGGCATACAACAATCACCAAATAATCACCCAAAAGTAACCAAATAATCACCAAATAATAACTAAATAATAATAGTAATTATTATTTTCAACCACAATTAATTAATCCAACTACAGTTAATCAACTCAACTAAAGTTAATTAACCTGATTTTAATTAATTAACCCAACTATAATTAATTAACTTAATCTTAGTTATTTAAAACAACATAAGTTAATTAACTCAACCATATTTACTTAAGGTAACTATAATTAATTAACCTAACCATAATTAATAAAAAGAAACTATAGTTAATTAACCTAACCATGATTAATAAGAAGTAACTATAGTTAATAATGAGGGTTAATATCACCAAAAACCTCAAACTGCTATATTTATAATAAATTTAGCTCAAACTATTTTTTGACCACAAAAACTCTAAATTGGTACATCTGTAACAAATTACCCTAAATTGATACAGTTGTGATAAATTTACCCTTCATTAGTTTTCATTAAATTTTACTATCAAATTGCTAAGTTGGATGATATGTGGCAATTGTTGAGTGCATACGTTACCCTCTGTTTATTACATGTGTATCAAATTAGAGTTTTTCGTTGTATTTAATCAATTTAATGAAAACTAATAGATAGTAAATTTATCATATGTATACTAGTTTGACATTTTTTGTGGCAAAAAAATTAATTGGGGGTAAATTTATCATGGTTGTACAAGTTTAGAATTTTTTATGGTAAAAAAATAGTTTGTGAAAAATTTATCAAAAGTGTACTAATTTGAAATTTTTTTGGTCAAAAAATAGTTTTAGGTAAATTTATCACAAGTGTACTGGTTTTAGATTTTTCATGGTATTAACCATAATAATAAAGCAACCATGGTTAATGAAGTAACTATGGTTAACATAAAGTAACTACGATTAACATAAAGTAACTATGGTTAATTAACCTAACAAAGGTTAACTAACTCAGCCATAATTAATTAACCTATTCAACTAACCTAACCTAGTTAATTAACATAAACTAATTATAATTAACATAAACTAATCTAACCCTAAACGTAATTAATAACCTAATCAAGGATTAAAAGGTTAACTCATAAATTAACGCAATGGCGATGACGGCGACAACATGGGCACGTAGGTAGCAGTTTGGGTGGACGACATGGCGACGATAAACTGTGGTGGTGCAGCGACAAATGATGATCAGTAGCAAAAAAAAATAAAGGTGGAGAGAGAAAGATAGGCCATGGCCAAAGGGGAGGGGAGGATAAAAAGGGAAGGTAATGACCAAAAATGAGAGAAAAAGGAAGAGAAAGTAACAGCAAAAAGTGGGAGGAGAGAAAGAGAGAGAAAAAGAAGATGCTAAGACCAAGTCTTAAAAATCCTCGTAATGACTTTTGTCTCATATCCATTAATGCTAGGGGCAAAATGATAATTTTGCAAGTAAGAGTAGGTTAGTAATTTGATATAAAACTTGTGGGTATTTTGGAAATTTGACATTAAGAGCAAAATGATAATTTTTGCAAAGGAGTAAAATGATAATTTCAAGGCAAAGGGAAAAAAGTAAATTTACCTTTACAGACAAAACTGTAAATTTACTTCTAAAGTCAAGCTAGAACAAGGTTTGGGTCAAATTGATCTAGATGTTACATTTCACAGCTCGATTATCCCAGCACGCTTAATTCTTCTTGATTTTCCCTATTCAATGCCTTAGGATTTTCTTAATATCTTTTTCAATTCAACAAATCAACGCCCAAATATTGTCTCTTAAATCTCAAAAATTCAATATTATTTATAAGAATAGAATTCATGGTAAAAAAAAAAAATCCATCAAACTCTATTATCTTATGAACGTCCAAATTTTGGGATGTCACAAAAACACTATGGCACTATTAGCTGCCAAATCTAAATATGTAACATTGGGAAGTTGCTATGTTTAGATTTTATGGATGAAACAGTAATTGAGGGACTCTAACGCTGAAGATTCAAATGTGGAAATCAAGTGTCACAAGACTAGTGCAATCAACCTCACAAAGAATCCAATTTTGCACTCTCAAGCTAAGCATAATGAAATTTAGCATCATTTCATTCTACATCTAATTACTAGAGCTACTGTTCAATGAATTTGGCCACGAAATGAATCTCGAACTTAGACAACTGAATTTTCATCGATATCACCATTAAGATTAGACGTTGCTACAAAATGTCTTAGGGTTTGCAATATTGCTCCGAAGTGCCATGAAGAAAGGTTAAAGTTAGAAATGACCGATTCATCCCTAGGTTGCGTTAAACTCCCTAGATCATCAGAAGAATGTTTGTGGGTGAGGAAGTTAATTAGTCTGGTGTAGTTCTCTGTCTGAGTTCATTTGTGCTCGAGCCTGATCTATGCATCTGGCACGAATCCCGAGATGATGTCTCGTCCATCTTCAACTAAGTCTCTAATCATCTCCCACATCAAATCTACTTATTAATTATAAGCCATCACAACCCTAGCTAAAACCTAGCCTAACCTACCTATGACAACTTATCAATATCTATCATCACCTAGCCCTAGACTAGATCCCTACCTTGCCTAAGCCTACCCCATCACCTCATCCCCAAAAAGTAGATCTTCATCCCTTGGAAGAATGACCACCATCTCTCTCTCTCTCTCTCTCTCTCTCTCTCTCTCTCTCTCTCTCTCTCTCTCTCTCTCTCTCTCTCTCTCTCTCTCTCTCTCTCTCTCTCACCTAACCGCCAACCGAAGATTTGCCGATCACCTTCCACCGCCTCGCCGACCACCACACCGGCCCCCCTCATCTCAGCAAGTCACTACCAACCAACCCCTCCCCTCTCCCCAAGCTCCCTCTCTCCCTCACAGATCTCTCTCTTAGCCTCACCACCTCTCTTGCAGATCAAGCCATGCCGGGGACTCCTCCAGCCACCTAGCCATCACTAGAGTTCCATCTTGCACCCTCGACAGCACTCAAGTCCCTCAACTCTCTTGGTAAGACACTCTGTCTCTCTCAAACTCTTTTTGTTTTCTCTCGAATTCTCCTTGCACCACCTGTCTTCCGAGAACCCTCACGGTGGCTATAGAACTCTGATGGACACGAAACCACTGCCATTCTCTTCCTTTTTTCAAGTCCGTTCCAACGACATCTCACTCACACTAAATGGCCATGGAACTAGACAAAATAGCTTCCCAAATCCAACTACTCCAATCTTATTTTTCCTGCTTATAGCCTCTCTGTCGCCTTCAACCGAGCCCCGCTATGCTCTGACCGCCTCCTTTAACCTCCAGCTACCCATAGCAGTCATTCCCAATGTCTTATGGATCTCTCATGCCCTCGGTTTGGCCAAAAGACCTATCTTTGGCCCCAATCTCCCCCAAAACCCAAGAAGATGTCTCTTGGGTATCTCTCTCTCCCTCTCTCAAACTCTCAAACTCTCTCGATCTCGTGTGTGTACATTGTTAGGTTGCCATGGATCACCATAATGACATTTGAGTCTCGTGGCTGCCCGAGCTTGTGTATTTGATAAGCGAACCTCTAATCTTAGCTTAGATTGGAGTATATGTTAAGTTTTCACTTTAGGATCGACATTATGGTAAAAGATTGATTTTTTAGGATCCACCGATATGTAATGAGCTGGTAGTTGTCTTGTTTCTTGCTATCCATAGGAATATATTAGTCTTTTGGTGAGTTCTTGAGTTAGTCTCGAGAGTTGGGTTGCATGTCTAAGAGTCAAGACGACTCGGGATGAAAATCGGGACCTTAAACATGAGATTTATACCCCAAAAGCTGCGTGTGTTGTGTGTATGTGAGTTAGTCATAAAATTTATAGATGAAATGTAAGGGTAAAATGGATATTTTGTGGGACTAAAAACTAGACAAACCTGGGAGAGTGTGCCCTTGAGTCCTGACAATTTATATAGTAGAATCTAAGGCTTGAAAGTGTGTAAATTGAGACGCGTCATGCATGATTGGTGAATTCAAATTTAATTGGCTTGAGATGTATGTCTATGAGCACGTGTATAATGAGGCCGAATGCTAGTAAAGCTGACTTGTATGGGTATTTATGGACTTTGGTATCCTACATTTTGTGAATATAATGTGAGATGATATATTATGAGCAGGGCACGACTCTGAATCGCTTATCTGTGATATTGAGACATCGCATGATACCATGGGGGAAATATGCGTTTTGCAGAGTGTGTAGAAACTGCGCAAGTGGCCTGGATATGTCTAGGGGGCCTCAGGGAATATCAAGTATAAGGGTTACCGGGCGTCGAATTGTTTAGCTACAGTAGCAGTACCAGCGCCTGTTATGTGCTCGACACAGGGTAGCTAGAGTGATAAAGGTACCGGCTTGAGGGTGTCTAATGCCATAGTTACTAGGTTCGGGGCACGGACCTGCTGCACGTAAAACGCAAGGCCGAGATTAGTAGAGGCCGGGCCACTGGATCCCCTAGAAAGTTCGGGAGTGCTATTGAGCCACCGACAGATCCCCATTAAATATGCGAACATACTGCATCTATATTTATTGAATTGATGTCACGTGTGGATTATTTAGAGCATGTTATGTTTGCATGACGTGATATCATGATGCTTGCATGACGGTTGACATTCTGGCATGATTTGCGTGATTATTGTGTTATAGTTGAGTATATGACCTAACAAGTCTAGCTTTGTCACATGCTGCTTTCTAATATGAGCTTAGATGTTTACTTACTGAATTGAAGACTCACGCTTTGGGTTGATCGCCCTTTCAAACCCTCGTACCGGATGAGTTACTTACTAGTTTGCCATGGTATTCCAGTAGAGATAGATCACTAGGAGGTGGAGTTGGGTCCAATAGATGGTGTGTTGTATAAGTAGACTGTTAGTGATGTCTGGGTTGATGAAGGTGGATGAAGCAGGGCACTATATGGAGGTAGCGGATGATGTGGATGCCGAGCGAGGTAGACGCCGAACAGGTAAGCTGTTCGACTGAGACCTATTGTTATGTGTTCTGGGGCTGGATGTTAGTCCCCTCCTTCAATTGTATTGAACCTTAACTTGACCTGGTTATATGTATGCAAGGGCTATTATATTAGTTATGTTCTTCTATCTGTCTGTCCCGCATGATTGTATGTATGGGGTTGAGTGCTTTTGTTGTAGCATTCTGTTAGACATCGCTTGGCTACAACATGTCCTGGACCATCGCTAAATTGGTTAAGCGATGATATTTTGGTCTACGACAGGAATGTTACGTATTCGCCAGATTCGGGACGTGATAAAGGAAATGAAAGATTGTCTATCAAAAAGAGCAGTAAAAAGTTCTACTCAAAATGTGGCACTTCCTTTAGATTATAGAATCGGATTAGCAAGAGATATTACAAATCTAGTTAAAGGGTTGAGAATGCATGGTAGAGATGAAAATTATTTAGAGATTTAGTGATTGAGAAAGGATTCTTTAATGAAGGAGAAATGTAAGGATTTAGTTTAATATTAACTCAAAAAGAAATTAGGCAGGCTAGAGAATTGGCTGATCAAGTTGAGATAGGAAGATCAGTTGAGCCCTATAGAAAAGGAAAAGAGAAGGTTGGTGAACCTTCTTGGAACGAGGAAAATGTCGAGAGTGAGACCAGATCTAAGGGTAAGAAAATTGAATTTCTAAGAGAAGATGATGAAGAGGCATTATTCTCTCACTATAGAAGGACGGAGATGTGGTTTCTGGTAAAGGTAGGATAGAAAGATGATTTGTTCAGGTCGGATGATCATATGGAACACTTCAAAATTTTGCTTTGTAGAACTTTAATGAATAGCAAACCTGTTGATTTTAAGTATTTTGAAAAGGTAGAATTCCATATTCTATCCTTACTATCTAAGCTACACTTGCAAAGTCTTTGTTCCTTGAATTACCCTTGCTATCCTAAGCTTACTACCTATTTTTACTCTAACATCTCAATGCGTTCACCAGACATGATTCAATTTTCCTTATATGATTAAAACATTCTCTCGAATATCTCAACACTTGCAAAAATTCTAACTTCTGAACTTTATACTTTCACTCATATCTTTATTTCAGACGATGATGCATACAAGGTTCTTTATAGCAATCTAACTCTCTCTAGAACAAACAAGCCTCACATCGAGCACAATTGCACTTCATAAGGTAGTCATAAATAGCCTTAGATCTAATGCTTCATCAAAAATAGATGTATCTAGATATGAAGCAAAGATCATTTGGGATATTCTCAATGGCAAGCCCTTCTCTCTTTCTCGTATCATTTTTCTACATATGCTTAGAGCAGCAAGGAAGATCAAAGGACAATTGCCATATGAGTCACTGCTCATTAGGATCTTTGAGTATCTAAAGTTAGGCATACCAGAGAGACTCAGATCTTTGCAACTAGCTCAGGGTGTAATTGGTGAATCCATGATGGCAAGATGGGCTATAGGATGTGGATGGGCAATGAAGAGAGAGGAAGAGAAATATGGCATTGGTAGATTTTCCCACAACAGAAATAGAAATGGCAACACAATTTGAACCTTTACTTATAAAACCCTCACTAGTAGAAGCATCACCAGCTCAACTTTCTGAGTCCATAAGGAAAAGGAGGATGAAGATGCCTCCTCACAAGTCCACAAATCTTGGACAGAAAAAGAGCAAACTCGTTCAAAAGTTACTTAACGGGATCCTAAAGAGACAAAAAATAAAAACATTTGAGAGTTCCCTGGAAGGTGACAATGAGATAGAAGAAGTCATCCAAACTATTGTGAGGACTACTGTAGAGGATGAAATTGCAGCTCAATAGAGCAACAAGAGAATGAGACTAAAGAGAAAGAAAGAGAGGGGCATGAGAAGGAAGAAGAAGAAAGTCCACAATGTGTAGAAATTTAAAAAAAATGAAAGATCAAACTGTCCTATTTAAGGACACAAAAGTTGGTGAAAAATCTGAGTTATCAGGACATACTCATAGAATGGATCAAATGGAGATTGAGATGGGTACTGGAATGGAAACACATGTTGAGGCAGACCACTCTGAACAAGTCAGTATTTCAGAGGTTGATCTGAGGACAAAGCTAAAGAAAATATTCAAAAGGAAGTATCATATAAGGGGAAGAATAATGAAATGAAAGTCCACAGAAAATGGACATTCATGCTACTGGCATAGCAAATGTAACTCCAAGCAAGACTACTTCAGATCTTCCACTACAGGACACTCCAATTCCATCAATTGAAAGACATGCTAAGACTCTAGAGGAGCCATCCAGTGTTGGCATCCAAATAGAAGATAAAACAGGTAAAGAAATGAACTCTGACCTACTCTAAGACATTCAATACAATCAAGGGGAACTAACCAACCTAATCAAGGACATGTGAACATTAATCTATATGGAGGTCGGTGAAATAGAAGATTGAATGGTCTTTAAACTTTAAAAGCTGAGGAGAGACATGTTCTCCAACAACAGCTTGGCCTTTATTGAAATAGAACACATGGGAAGGAAGATAGACAATGTGAGAGTCATTATAGATATGAAGCTAGATTAGCTATCCAAATTTATCTTATTTCAACTCTCTTTAGACCTTGTGCTACCCACATCCATAGCCACTCAAGTCCCTTCAACATCAACTCCAACGCCAATCCTTCGAGTTAAAATTCTTTTTCATTCTTTTTCAATGTTGAATTATGATAACTCTACAAAAGTAGAGTTAAAATGCTTCTAAAATGATGAAAATTGAGTTTAGTCGTTCGAGTTTTATTTAGTTTTTAGTGTTTTTGCTTTACTTTAATATTTTGGTTGTGGTTAGATGATTTTTATATTAATCCTCATGTTTTCATGCTCGAGTTTCTTAGTGTGGTCTTGCTATGTGCAGGTGTGATGAGGAAGAATGAAGTGAAGAGCATCAGTGAGAAGTCTTGGAAAACTGCAGCCTTAAAGTCGCTGAAGACAGAACCGAGATGGATGCATCCGTCCTAGGCGGACGCATCCATCTGCACGCAGTCAAATATGCGCGACGCGCGATTTTTCCCTTGTTGCCACAGCATGAAGATTTTATCCTATTAGAATATTCTGTTTTGATATTTTAGGATTTGGTTTTCTTATTTTAAGGGCTAAAAGAATATTATTCTTGGAGGATATCTTAGAAATATCTTAGGGAGTTTAAATAGGAAAGAGAAGATAACCCTAAAAGGGGGGACGACCATTTGAAGCGAATTTCTGCTGGAGGGGGCTGCATTCTGAAAAAGGAGGAGAGAAGAAGACAACGTGGAGTGACGGCTAGGGTTCTAGACGAAAATCAAGATCAAAGGAGGCTAATCTTCAAGTCAGAAGACCGGAAGACAAGATTTCCTATCTCATTTCTCTTTTTCTTATGTCGTTCTTCATGTTTTCTTTGAGAACAGCAATGTTTGATTTCCCAATCATGAACTAATTTATTCTTCTAGGACTATGACGGAACCTCGTGTTCCTATGTGTTTCATGAACTCCTTTGCTTAATGTTAATTGAATTTCTCTAATTGTTTATCCTTGTTGTTCTTAATGCATGTTGATTGATTGGCCACCGATTAGCATAGATTCAATAATCTAGGGAGACTCGGGAGAGTAGTCTAGATTTAGATCACGACTTGGGTAACCTAAGTAGTCTAAGTGTTGGAAAACTGGACTAATCGTGTGAAGGATAGGGATATACCGGAACGCCTTAGGTAACCAATTAGGATTGAAACATAATGGGTCACCACTAATTCACTTGCCTAGGAATAGAGTGAGTAATTCGATACCGGTGATACGTTTTCTTACATTCGGAAGAAGTATGAGGAGATATTAGAATCCTAGGTTAACAATTGGATGATTCGATAGCATTAGAGAGGGAGGGATTGAATGCATATGTCGCGAGGGGAAGTTATATGTCCTAGATCTTTTCGCTATTGATTGTTGCATTGTTATTTCTCGTTTATCATTTTCTAATTCGACTATTTCAATCTTATTTTCAACTTGACCTCGAGACGATTGCCGAGAGCAACGTTAAGAGAATTTCGTAGTATGATTCCCTGTGGGTTCGACCCTTGCTTGCCCTTGCTATATTTTAGTTAGGTCGGATAAGGATTTATTTTTATTGCGTTGACGACGCGTACCAAATTATTTTGAGTTTGGATTTGGATATTGTTTGATCTGTCCTTTTGTCTTGATGAACAGAAGGGGGAGAAATTATCCTTGACTTTTCGTAAGAAAAGAAATGATGATTTACTAGAATAGGTGTCAAAGTTATATTCTGAAGCAAATAGATTCTCAAAAGAACAAATTATGAGAATGACGTAGAAACAAGTCATCGTGTATACAAGTTTTCACAAAAATAAGTTCTAAGGATGATACAGAAATAAGTTGTTGTGTGTACACAAGTTCTGAAAATGACACAGCTATAGTCTTTGCTCTGAACCTATACATTGTCAGACTTTGAATATACATTGATGATCTGAGCTTACAGATCATTATGCCCCGAATATATATAATGTCTTAACTACTTTGATATAGGTTAAACATCTCATTGATACAGATTATTAAGCTTCTTAGATCAAAATATAATAATATGTTTTGAACCAAATGTTCAAGTTCTGAGAAATGAGTTAAACTCCACAAACTCTTATACAAGTTTCAGAAGTTCTGAGGGCAAAATCAAGCTATATTTTGAGAATGAATTCAATTGTTGAATTCATCTTTTCTAGAACTCAATTTTTTTTTTTGCTAAAGCTTTATATGATATATCATTGAATAGTAAAATCTCATCGAGTAGCAAACCATCATGTTACTCAAAAATTTTATATAACAATTGGTGTATTTTTGTGGATAGTTTTGTCATCATTAAAAAGGGAGAGATTATCGAGAAAAACTCCTAATAGATTTTGAAGTTGATAAAATAATCCATGATATCTTATATCTGAGTTAATGCAATGAAATACTTGTTTTGCAGATTATCCAAATGTGTGGGTTACACATGATTTAATTTGGTAGAAAAGGCTCGGACATAGTTCTGAGGGAGTCAGATGTTGAGCGAGGAGTTCAGATGTCGAATGAAGCTCAAGCTCCAAGAAAGTATATCACCTGCAACAATCAGAATATCAAGAGATATCTTAAAGATAATTTAATTGATATATTGCATCATCACAATGGTAAAAAAATCAAGCTAGATCGTTTTTGAAAATTCTCAATCTTCAAGATGCGGGAAGTTCAAACGTCGAAATAAAGCTCAAGCTCCAAGAAAGTATATCATCTGCAATGATCAGAACATCAAGAGATATCTTAGAGATAATTTAATTGATGTATTGCATCTTCACAATGGTCAGAAAATCAAGCTAGATCGTTCTTGAAGATTCTCAATCTTCAAGATACAAGGAGTTCAGACATCGAAATGAAGCTCAAGCTCCAAGAAAGTATATCATCTGCAACGATCATAATATCAAGAGATATCTTAGAGATAATTTAATTGATATATTACATCATCACAATTGTCAAAAAATCAAGCTAGATCATTTTTGAAGATTCTCAATCTTGAAGATCAATCAAGGATGCAAATTAAGAGAGAGAAGCACAACTTATTAAATGAAGAACCCAATCTATGGAAACCTAGGATCATGATTGTATGGACGATTTGATCCAAGAGGAGATTCTTTCCTTTGTCGATCTCAATCGCTATGAGATCCCTTTTTGATATAATTTCATTCAAACGAAGAGTTTAAAGAGAAATCCTTAGGTACCTTGCAAAGGTTAGTTGGATGTGGAGGAGTTATAAAAAAGAGTAGTCTCAAAGTTGAAGAGATAGAGCAAGAGAGCAAAATTCTATATTCTACAATCGGAAGAGCTTCATATTCTTTATACACCTTAATCCAAACACTGCATTACTTAGAGGTATGCATTCTAATTTGAGTGTTAGGCGGGAAGTCTTTCGACTCAATAGTTATCACTAAGTTCTAACCTCTAAGATATTTAGAATTGAAATCCAGTCGATTGCTACCAATGTGAAGAAATGGACGTTGGCTTAAACCAAAATCGAATTACTATAAGGGTGTATTTGTTTCAGGAAAAGTATTTTTTTCAGAATTAGTTTTTCGGACTTTTATCCGTTTGGTTTATCGAAAAAAAGATTCGGTCAACAAAAAATACTTTCTGGTCAATGGAAAGTTTATGTATAAAATTAGGAAAGTGAATTCCCCAATCTAAAAAGATGAAAATACTTTTCGAAATTGCTCCTCTTTAATGTTTTAATACTTTTAATATTTTGATATTGTATTTTAATGTTTTAATATTATATTTTCATATTATTATTTGTTCTTTTTCTTTTTGCATTTTCTTTTCTTCGCTAGCTATCAAACAGTGGTAGTAGCCATCGCCGAACCTCGAGGCTATCAGCTGAGCTAGGCTTGTCCCAGCAAACCTCACCTGAGGCCATCGGTTGAGCTTGCTAGTCTCGGATAGCCTCATCCAAGGCAGTCAGTCGAGTGGCGAACCTCACCCAACGCCATTGGTCAAGTTTGCAAGTCCCAGTGAGCCTCGAGGCTGCTAGATCCGATGGCCTCGAGGCTCGCTGGTTGCCTCGGCTAGACCTAGTAAACAAATCTAGCAAGCTCAAGCTCACTAGATTTGGCGAGCTTGAGGCTCACTGGCTGCCTCCGCTGGATCTAGCGAGCTCGAGCTCGCCCTCCACCAGGGAGTCGAGCTCGTCCATAGCTGCCGGCGTTACAGAAGGAAAAAGGAAGAAGAAGTCTCAAATTTGCAGAATGGAAGAAGAAGTCGTAGAAAGAAGACGAAGAAAAAAAACAAAGAAAAATAAAATATATATGGAATATGAAATTTAAAATATAAAAATATAATTTAAAAATTCAGATTTTTTTTTCTTAAAATGAAGTGAAATCATCTTCCAAGTGTAAATCAAATGCCAAAAAATATTTTTTATCACATGTCACCAAACAAGGGAAAGCAAATTGTTTTCCAGAAAAATGATTTCCTGAAAATCATTTTCTGGAAAGTGAATTCCGTAAGTACACTTTCTTCGAAACAAACACACCCTAAATCTTTGTACAGTTTCTTTATCCCTTGATCTCTTTATTTAAATTCTGTGATAGTAGAAATATACTCGCTAATTCTAAAAAGTATCTTAGATCTTACTTATGTTGATCATCTGAGAGATAAGCTATGAGTTTATTTGTTTATATTTTCATATTATTTTTAAAAAATCCTTTGGAATCACCTATTCACCTCCTCTAGATGATACCACTAGCTACAAAAATATCTATATGTTTGGTCATGCAATGAAATTTAGTATCGTTGGTGTAAGCTATTGTTATTTGGCTATCACAATTAATCAATAAAAGGACTAGCAAAATTCTCAGCAACACCTAGATGATACAAAAATCTCTTAAGCCAAACACCATCTTGTATCGCTATTGACAGAGCCACAAACTCAGGTTTCATTGTCAATAATGCTATACATGTTTGCTTCTTACTACTCTAAGATATTGCGCTATTGCACAATAAGAATACAACTATTGAGGTAGATTTTCTTTCATCTAAATCTCCTCCCAATAGGTGTAGATCTCTTCCTTTGTAAGTCAGTGAATAATTTGCAGTACCCTTTAGATACTTGCGAATCCTTTTTTTATGGCAATCCAATGCGCTTGACCTGAATTGGATTGATATCTACTCACCATTCCGACAAGATCACAAATGTCAGGTCTCGTACATATCATAGCGTACATTAAGCTCCAAGCAGTACTAGAATGCAGAATATTTTGCATTTGTTCCTATCCTCTTAGAGTCTTACGACACAATTTGCGACTCAAACTTTCACCTTTTGCAATAGGTGTGTCGATGGATTTGCAATCTTGCATACGAAAACATTTAAATGCTTTATTTACATATGTCTCTTGTGATAGAGACAAAAACCTTTTTGAACAATCTCTTAAAATCTTAGCTCTAAGGATATGCATGGCTTCACCCATATCTTTTATTTTAAAATTGGAAAATAACCAATTCTTAACTATTTGAATATAATCCACTATTTGAATAGAATCCATATTATTTTCGACAGTCATGATATCATTTACATATAATGATATGATCATAAAATGATCCAATACACAATAATTCTCACCAATCATTACAAAATCATATACTATTATAGTATTATAAAAACGTATATACCATTATGTCGAAAATTGCTTAAGGCCATATATCAATTTTAGAAGTCGACGTACCTTTTGTTCTTGGCCTTCTATAATAAACCTAATGGATTGTTCCACATATAATTCTTCTTTTAATTCTCCAATAAGAAAAGTAGCCTTTACATGGTATATCTTACCACAGAAGAAAAGATTTCCTCATAATCAATATCTTCTTGTTGATTATACTATTTCACCACGAGGTGAGCCTTACCTTTTTCTAGTGAGCTATCAGCCTTTGACTTTATTTTGAAAACCACCTGTTCCCGATAGCTTTGCATCCGTTTGGAAGGTTAACCAATTCCGAAGCTTGATTTGATTTCATTGATTCCATCACTTCTTTCATTACTTGTATCCATTTTTTCTTATAAGGGCAAGATAGAGCATCATTTAGATTCCTTAATTCGTCCTCATCTTGTGAAGCGATTGTTGACACCTGATTTTTAATCACATTTTCTCTTTAAAAAATTAATAAAAAATTTATAAAATTAAAAAAATCAACTTTGGGGATTTTGACCAGTTTTGACCAAAAAATAAATTTTCATATTCTCAGTATTTTCGCGCATTTTATTTTCAAAAATTCATAGAAAATCAAGAAAAATAAGAAAATTAAAAAAAAATCAACTTTCGAAGCCTTGGTCAAGCCTAGGCAATCATTTTTGAACAAAAAAATAATTTTTCATATTTTTTGTTGTTTTTAATTGTTTTTAGAAAATACAAAAATATTTCAAAATTTGGGAAAATTAACATTTGATGCCATAAAAATACACAAAAATAGTCAATATTTCTCTTTTAAATCCCTTTTTGTGTTGACCATCGTAAATTCAAAAAACCAATTCGGGGTCATATGTGTACTGACAAACGTAACACCGAATCGGACTTGGAAAATGCAATTTTAGTTTTTTTGTTTTAATTTTCCACTTTTTATGAGTTGCGACATTGTCTTCTAATATCTAAAATTTCTATTTCAGCCCAATGGTGCCCAAAATTTCTTAATTTTGGACAAAAGGGGTTTAATTAGAATTTTTATTCTCAATTTAGCCCCCGATTGACCAAAAATGAAATTAAAAATTTTTTTTGAGGCTACCCATGAAAATCAAAACCCATCACCAATGAGAGAAAGGAGGGGGAGTCGGTGACAAGAGAAGGCATATTCAAAGAATTGCAAGCACGCACGGTAATGTTCCCTTTTGTCGACAATACTCCTTCATTGTGACCCAAAAACACCCCCAACGAGTCTCTCCGTTCGCATTCGCACTCCATACTAAATCTTGACACGACGTGTTCAGTCCAAGATATGCTATTGTTGTTGCGTTTTCTTCCAATCCCGACGAGCCATGTGACACAAATCACGATTTCAACAACCTCGATGTTCTAGCCAGTCTTCCCACCCTGAGATGCACCTGCGTCAAACCAAGTTAGCAACTTCTAGCTTTCCTCGCCAACAAGGACTGGCTATTCTTCAGTGACAAGTCCGAGTAATATTGGAGAAGAAACTCTTTTCCCTAGATCCATAGCCATTCACTAAGACCACTTGAGAATATGCGGTGAAAGGAAGAGTACATAGAAAAGGTGTAGGCAGCATATTGCTTCAAGTGGTGGAAGTTTGATCATTAGTGGAAGATAATGGTTGATCTAGAAAAAAGAGAAGAAGTAAAAGGTGCGTGGCAATAGGGAGGATGCCATACAAAAGAAGGAAAATCGAAGGGTCAAAAGACCACTTAATGGGCACTTGATGGGGACAGCATCATGGAAAGATAGAAAAGAAAAAAAAACACTCATAGCCCACTGACCAAAAGAAGAAAGAGATCGACTAAGGGAGGGAGTTTGGGGACTATAAGAAGAGGGGTGGACAAAAAGTAAAAAAAAGAGAGGGACAGACCGGGGTGGGGGGAGGGGTTTCCAATACTTTCTGGTGATGCTCGGCACAACGGTCATCATGCCCATTGCCCTTGTCCCTCAGATGGAAGGAAAGAAGCACATGTAGAGAGGCACCGCAACAAGGCACTCTTCATCCGTGCTCCAGAGGCTGTGAGCACGAGAGAAAGGAGGAGGCGCAAGAAAGAGAGAAAAATCTGTTCGGTGATGATCCTTGGTCTTGCACAATCAAAGAATTGACCATAATCACTTTCAGTATCTTCAACCATCCTTATCACCGACGAACCACGCCTGTCCTCGTCTCAAGCAGCCATCGTCAAGCGAACCCGTGATTACGTGCCCGTCCACGAGAATCAGAATGGAGTGTACCAGTGGACCGTCAAGCTCAAGTCCATGAAATACGAGTTTAAGACCGAGACTCGCGTCCCCAAACTCGGGGTGATTAGGAAGAAGTGGAAGACAATAGAGGGGTAGTGGCAGAGATGAAGGAAATGTAAACGGTGATGGAGCCGGCTTCATAAACCTGGTTGTGCGTCACACCTGAAGGCTAGTCTTTTTTCCAGGGGAGAAGTAGATTCAAAACTAGCTAAAGCTAAAGTTATTCCTGCGAATCTTCATGTGTGGCTGAACCAACATGCTATTGCGTGCAATTTGGGGAATAACAATAGAGGTCAAATTGCTCTTGGCCCAACACATGGCACATGCAGCATCTTCAAACCTATCAAAAAGGAGATATCAGCAGGTGTTGTGCCTGTGAAACTTGACAAAAAATGGACTAGTTTTTTTAAATGGCACTGTCACTGCACAACCTTGAAGAAATGGATGTTCATTTGTTGACCCATGCAGAACTTCTGATGCCACTCAGTTGCTTCAAAATGCTAAGCTGTTTCATGAAGTAACTCGTCATCTTAGATCAATTGTCGTTTCATGCCCTCTTTCTGAACCTGTCTCTAGGAATCTGTTTGGAAATGCATTATTTCAAGATGGTGATTTTACTAAATTAGAGGGTATTCCACCGTTTAACCTGTTGGAAATATTGAAAATCACATCGTGAAGATTACAATTAGATTGATTTGATTGTACATCTCATTTAGGGAAGTTACAATCTTGTATATTCTCCTTCCCATTATTCTTTCTTCCTAGGATTATAAATAGACAAGTGTACATCCCTTGATACAATATAATAAAAGTCTACCTTTTCCCTCATTTTCTGTCTTGGTATGGTTGGTGTCGGAGGGGCGAAGATATAGGAAGTCCAAACATCTTCTTCCAGGAAAGCCGGATGATCCAATGATGATTCATATGAAGATTGCGAAGACGTTGTGTCCCAGAATGGGAATATGTCTTCGTGAAAAATAACATCCCTACTTATAAAGAATTCCCCAGTACGAATATCCATAACTCTATATCCTTTCTGCAAAGTGGGATACCCCATAAAAATGCATGGAGTAGCACAGGGACTCATCTTATCCCGAGGTCCTATAGTAGTCGCATAGCATAAACATCCAAATATTCGCAAGTGATCGATAGACGGTGAAGTACCATAAAGCAATTCATAAGGAGTTCTACCATCAAGAATTCTACTCGGTATTCGATTAATCAAATAGGTAGCAGTGACCACACAATCACCCCAAAAATGTTCAGGAATAAAGGCCTGATACTTGAGTGCTCTTGCAACCTCTAAGAGATGTCTGTGTTTTCTTTCCACAATGCCATTTTGTTGTGGGGTGTAAGTGCAAGAGGTTTCATGAACAATACCATGAGAGATAAGGAGAGACTGGCAATCATTAGAAAGGAATTCTCGTCCATTATCTGTTCGAATTTTCTTGACAGATGTATCGAATTGAGTTTGGACCAAAGAAAGGAAAGCTGATAAGTGAAAAAGAGTCTGGCTTTTGGATTGCATAAGGAAAACCCAAGTAGCCCGAGTAAAATCATCAACGATTGTGAGAAAATATCAGGAACCATCACGATGGGGAGCATGATAAGGTCCCCAAATATCTATATGCAGTAAAAAGAAAGGATGAGAAACTCGAGATGTGCTTACGGGAAAAGATGGTCTGGATTGTTTGGCCAATAGGCAAATGAAACATTTCGGATGAGGAAAGCGTGCACTATGACCCAAACGTTGATGAAAAAGGAGATTTTTATTTCTTAAAGTTGCATTACAAGAAATGCTCTTATTGGGAAAAGATAAATCTCCTAGGAAGTCAATCCAGAAAAATAAACCGTCTGCGGCTCTACCCAAGCCCGTTGGTTTCCTAGTCATACGATCCTGAAATAAGCAATTCTCATAATTGAAAAGGACATTGCAAGAGTTATCTCTACATACCCTTGAAACAGAAAGGAGATTGAACTCAAATTCAGGAATATATATATAGGACATTATGAAAGGTAAAATTTGGGCTAAGAGAAACAGTGCCAATTTTCGTGACTTGGGTAGCATTTCCATTGGGAAGGCGCACCGATAAAGGAATTTTTGAATGATCATAGATATGAGAAAAAAAGAGACTCAGTGCAAACTATGTGGTTACTAGCATCTGAATCGATTATCCATGCAGTAGTCAAGATAGAATTTGCTTGGGATAGAAGTGTACCCGAAAAGCCTGCAGTGTTATCGGTGGTCTTTAATTGGCTCAGCATCTTCACAATCTGCTGATATTGATCCTATGAAATTGTGGAGTGGGCTCCATCAATTTTCTGTTTGGAAACTTGGAAAACAGAGGTTTCTTTGTCTTTCCTTTCGCAATCACCTGGTCGCCATGCAATTTCCAATAGGTCTCCATGATATGATGGGGTCGTTTGCAATATTCACAATGTTTATTTTTCAATTTAAAATTGCTCTTACCCACGGCACGAAAATTATTCGGCCCACGAGAATCATTTAGCCCATTTAGCCCACGAGGATCATTTGGCCCTTTAGAGATTGTGACTTCTGGGCCGTCTATTCCCTTTGATTTCCCCTTATAATCGTGGTCGTTCATCATAAACCCATTAGGGTTTCCTCGCCACTTTTCCAACACGTTCTGGAATCCTCTATCCCCTTGCCCCTTCGAGACCGAGAATGCCACAGAGTTCACAATGCTCAATCTTCCTTCCGGTGGCTCCTGAGGTGAGAGGGTCAACAAGGCAACTCCCTCGCCGGCTCGGATGGATGTCGATGCCATCAGTCGTTGGCTTTCCTCTTACGCCGCCAATTGGAAGATTCGTCCAAGGGAGGGCGCTGGTTCCATAGTGAGGATTTGTGTTCGAAAAGAGAGATAATCGTCGTTGAGAACGAGGAGGAATCGAGTGGCTTTCTCTCGATCTCGAATCGCTCGGTATTGACGGAGTGTCTCCTCTGAGCCTTCGAGTCGCTCCCCTGCAACCTCAATCTCGTTCCAGAGCGCCGAGAGATGATTAAACATGGTTGTTACAGGTTGGCTTCCCTGTTTTAATTCAAAAAGTGTTTATGTGAGGTAAAACAACTTTGCCCTAGCTAGTTTACCATACATTTCACGAATGTTGCTCCACATGGTCTGGGCATCTTCTATGGGAGGGAGTCCGGGGGCCACTTCGGTTGTAAAACAATTTCCGATCCATTATCATACAAGTTGGTTGCACCGGCGCCAATGTCGACGTAATCGTTCGTCGAACGGAAAAGGGACAGTTCCATCTAGAAAGCCGTCTTTGTCTTTAATGGCAAGAGCTCGCCGGAGATCTCTTGCCCAAACGGAGTAGCCCTCGGATCCGGCAAGTTGTTTGCTAATGAGACGCAATTCTGGGCCATCGGCCAGTGAGGTGAAAAATGGGTCCCCTATCTCTGGTCGGCCGCCACCGATTTGATATGGATAGACGGCGTGGAGACCGGGTGGGGGAATCGAGTAAGGATTGGACCCGTTTCCCGACCGACCCGATTTAGGCACCTCCCTATGTAACCCGCATATTCATTATTGGGCCCGGGGACTAAGCTTGCCCCAACTGCGGCTGGCAACCCTTCTCTGGGCTGAACAAGTGTCTTGCCCATTTCGGTAGTTACAGGCGATAATGTTCCCAAAGCAGTGGGCTGAATCGGTCCATAGTATCATGGGCCTAATGAGGCTGAAGCAGGTATCCACTAGATGGGATGGCCTGAGATGGGCTGCCCCTGGTTGGGCTGAACCTGAAAAAATTGCTACTGGTTGGGCTGAGTCTGCAAAATAGCTCCTTGAGTGTGCTGAGTAATGGGTTCCTAAATCTGAGGTAACCCTTCTGTATTAGGGTTCGGGGGTAATTCACCCATTTCCCGACTGACCCGATTCGAGCACCTGCCCTGTGTAACCCACATATTCGTTATTGGGCCTGGGGACTAGGCTTGACCCAACTACGACCGGCGATCCTTCCCTAGGCTGAACAAGTGTCTGGCCTATTTCGGTAGTTACAGGCGATGATGTTCCCAAAGCAGTGGGCTAAATCGGTCCATAGTACCATAGGCCTGATGAGGCTGAAGCAGGTATCCACTAGATGGGCTGGCCCGAGATGGGCTACCCCTGGTTGGGCTGTACTCATTCAGAAGGACACCTTGCATTTAATGCCTGCGTCAACAGAACCACCTTCAGCAAAGACTCCCGGGTCACCCATGACTGACTCACCACTCTGTCAAGATACTCCACCGACGCCTTCATTGGAACCTGTCCCAATTCCTCCTATGCCACCTCGATATTCTGGGCGTACCATCAGACCACCCACTTGGACACAGGATCATATTTGTTCAGCTTCTCGGTCTTCAAGTATTCACTATCCTGTATCTTCCTATGTTTCTTTCAATCGGCTCTCCCCTGCATACATGTGTAACATTAGCCGGATTTCCAAAGAGCAGGAACCATCCTCCTATCATATGGCATCCCAAGATCCTCGCTAGCAATAAGCCATGGCAGCTGAACTAAATGCTCTCATTGCTAATCACACATGGGATATCGTCCCATTACCTCCACATCAGAAGCCTATTGGCTGCAAATGGGTCTACAAAATAAAATTCAAGGCCGATGGATCTATGGAACGTTATAAGGCTCGCTTAGTAGCTAAGGGCTTTACTCAACGCGAGGGATTTGATTATTATGAAACATTCTCTCCTGTCGCGAAGGAGGTCACTGTACGCTCTTTCTTCTCTATCGCATGAATTCGTAATTGGTCTCTTCATCAGATGGATATACACAATGTTTTTCTTCACGGTGACCTCAATGAGGAAACCTATATGGATCTTCCATAGGAATTACGCAGACAGGGGGAGTCTCACGTATGTCGTCTTCGCAAATCCCTATATGGACTCAAACAGGCTTCTCGACAATGGTATGCTAAGTTTGCTGATGCTCTGACAAGTGCAGGATTCCGGCATTCCAAATATGATTATGCACTTTTCACATGGACTTCAGGTACTTCATCAATCTATTTGCTTATATATGTTGATGATATACTTATCATGGGAAATGAAGAGCCTTGCATTACGAAATTCAAAGCATATTTGCATTCTACCTTTCACATCAAAGACTTAGGACCCCCTAAGTATTTTCTTGGGATTGAAATCGTACGTTCCAATAAAGGAATTAATCTCAGTCGACGAAAATTTACCATGGAAATCATATCTGAAGCCGGTCTGTCAGGATGTAAGCCAGCTGTTATTCCGATAGAGCGGAATGTCAAAATGACAACCCATGAATACGACAGAGGAATTTCATCATCCATTGAGGATCCTCTACTTAAAGATCCATCAGGATATCAGAGACTTGTTGGAAAACTGATATATCTTACTATGACGAGACCTTACATCTGTTATGCGGTCTAGATGCTTAGCCAATTCATGAACAGTCCAAAACAATCCCATATGAATGCAGCATTAAAAGTAGTTCGATATTTGAAGGGATGCCTAGGACTTGGGATTTTCTTGTCTTGTGATAGAAATATGAAGATGACTACCTATTGCGACACAAATTATGCCACATGTCCAATGACTAGACGATCTATCACTGGTTTTTGCATAAAATTAGGAAGATCATTAATTTCATGGAAAAAAAAAAAAGCAATCGACCGTGTCCTTATCTTCAGCAGAAGCAGAATATCGTGCAATGACAAAAACTGTCTGTGAAATAATTTGGATACAAAAACTACTTTCGGATCTTGGAATACTAATTGACGGGCCAACTGAACTATTTTACGACAATGATGCTACACTCAAATTAGCAGCAAACCCGGTTTTCCATGAAAGGACAAAGCATATCAAAGTTGATTGTCATTTCACTCGAGATAAAATTCGAGAAGGAATTATTGTGACCAAGAGAATTGGAACTACACAACAGCCTGCAAACATATTCACCAAGCCTTAATGTCAAAGACAACATACATACCTTTTAAGCAAGCTTGCCGTCCTCGACATCTATAGGCTGCCAGCTTGAGGGGGAGTGTTGGAAATATTGAAAATCATATCGTGAAGATTACAATTAGATTGATTTGATTGTACATCTCATTTGGGGAAGTTACAATCTTGTATATTCTCCTTCCCTTTATTCTTTCTTCGTAGGATTATAAATAGACAAGCGTACATCCTTTGATACAATATAATAAAAGTCTACCTTTTCCCTCATTTTCTGTCATAACCTATCAGAACAATTACTTTCTGGAGTCTCTAGTCAAAGAAATCATCTAATGAGCACGAAACGAGCTCAGACTGAATTGCCTTCTAAAAAAAAACATAGGATGGTCGACAAGCTTGACAACAAAGTGAATGCTAAAGTGCAAAAGTTGACCGTAGGAACTCTCGAGGATGACTGCGATATAACTCCAGTTGTTATGGAGTATGAGGATGTATTTAAGCCCACATTGTGTAGAGAATTTCGTAATATATAAGAATCGGGATCACCCGGATGTCCGCACACTTATTCCGAGACGAGCTAATTTGCCAGCAGAACGTGGTGTGCTAATTGTCTCGACTGCTACATACAAGCAAGTCTATGTTTTTCTTCCTTTTGCAGACGGAGTATGGGGATGTATTTAAGGCCACATTGGAGCATGATGGCGAACATGTCCAGGAGTTGAAGATCAAGTATTTTGATAAAATTCCTATTACCTCTTCCATGTGCATTTTGAAATCAGATTTTCTATTTGTAGCATCCAAGTTTGGAAACCATGCTCTGTATCAGTTTCAGACAAATCGGAGGTTGTTGGCTATGTTTGATCATGAGAGCCAGTCTGTCAATTGGATGGCTCAGAATGCAAGGGAGAAACGTGCGAAAGTCTATAGTGCGTGGTTTAAATGGCCGACCCTTCAACCTTGTTCAGCTGATTTGAGAAAGCAAATATCGAGCAAAAGGAAGAGGAAGAAGGATTCTGCAGCAAGTTTATTTGTGTTTCCTATTCAATCCTGTGTCTCTGGCGTGAAATATTCGTACCAATGAATGGCATTTGCACATCAGAACAGTTGGCACGTCCTGCTTTATGCTGGGTCACTCGGTCCCAAGGACGTGGACTCACTTGGGCTGTCTCTATTCTGGCCAAATTTTACTGTCACTTCGTTTTACAGGGTCTTTGGGTATGATCCAAGTGGCTTCGGATGCCTTCTGATAAAAAAAAAAAATCTATTATAGGATGCCTTCAAAATCATTCTAGCTCTATAGGGTCTGGAATGGTGAAATTAACCCCGGAATTCCCATTGTATCTTGGTGATTTAATAGACGGCCTGGATGGACTAGCAGGGACTGATGGTGAAGTGGCTTAGAATGGTGATAGTTCCTCTGAGGCTCGCCCACCATAGCAGTTGCCTGCCTTTTCTGGACTCTACACGTCTGCTCAGGTTAAGGATGTCTTTGAGATTGAGATCAATCATGACAATAGTTCGTATATAGATGGAGGGAGCACTTATATTGAAGAAAGTGGTACTATATCAATCGGGGATATGATGAAGAGTCCTGTTTTCGGTGAAAATGGATTATCGGACTACTCCTATTGGATTGATTTGGGTCAGAGTTCCTTGGGGTATGATAATCCAAGCCAGCTGAATAAAGAGAGAATGGCATCTCCCTTACCACCTTCTTAGTTCACTGCAAGGAAGAATCAGAAACAACTCTTTCCGAAACAGTCATCAAAAAATATATGGCGGCCCTATATATAACCACAAGGACGCGAGCCCTATCCCTCTTGAAGAATATAGTGCACGAAGAATATAGTGCACTATCATTTGATGCTACTATTAAATCAGTTTCTCAGGATGCGTATCATTTGGAAGACATCCACAATGGAGGACTTGATGGAAATACAAACATTTCAGACAGTAGAGTGGTTTCAGATGATCAATATGTCGATGAGATTGAGGAAGAGTCCCATGGCAGTAAGCAATCAAAATATGCTGTATCTGGATCTTATTTAAGCAGTAACTATAACATGGAGAGTGGTTCGGCCTCTGCAAATTGTGCACAAGTGAAGGAGAGTGCAATAAGAAGAGAAATTGAAGGGGACTATAGGTTGTTGAGGAGCAGGAATGGGAACAGATACAATGGCGGTAGGTTTTTTGGTGTCGAGGAGAGCGATCACCCAAGTAGTGGAGGAAGGGTGTCCTTCACCATGGAAGAAAATCATGCTGAGCAGACAAGACATACCCAAGAACCCAGTGCCGTGTCCGCTATGACCCTAGATGACGAAGATTATGTCACCGATGGTGAATACAGTGACGTACAAGATGATTTCAGGGGGGAGCCTGGGATAATATGCCGCCATCTCGATCATATAAATGAGTTGGGTCTCAACAAGGCCTCCAGCAAACTGCGATTCTTGATTAATAGGCTGGTCACCTCTTTGTTGCAACTAAGGTTGCCAAGTTCATGTTATTTCCAGCTACTCTTAACACTCAATATACTCAAACTCAAGTTTAATACCTTGCAACGCTCATTGTTTCAGCTTTCTGCAGATGAGCAGAAAAACTATTCTGTTTCTCACAATTTGCAGAAAGAGCAATAGAAGAACAGAGCTGGAGAAAACTGACTTTCATTCACAGCAAGCTAATTAATTCAAGAAGAGTACATAACCCCTTAAAATAGCCAAAAAAAAAACTGAATGCACTAACTTAGCAACTAACAAGGACCACTACACCACTAATCAACAACAAAATAGAAACAGAACACAACAAACTCTTATTTTCTTGTTGACTGAGTAAACGAAAACAGCTAGCTAACGACTAAAATTTAAACAAACGAAACAACTTTGAGAATATCCTTAAGACATAACCAACATACTCCTCTTTGGCTTAAGGAGAAGAACACATTCCAACCTTCTTCTTCAGTAACTCAAGCCTGCTTACTTGCAGTGGCTTAGTAAACACATCAGCCACCTGATCTTCTGTTTTGCAATAAAGTAGCTTCACTTCACCTTCTTGTTGCACTTCCCTCAGATAGTAAAATTTGATCTTGAAATGCTTGGTTCTCCCATGAAAGACAGGGTTTTGAGATATAGCTAATATAGCTTGGTTATCCACAAGTATCTCAGTTGGTCCTTCAACTTCCATCTCCAGATCCTACATCAGCTTTCTCAACCATATTGCATGATTGGCTGCTGCTGTAGCTGCTAGAAACTCAGCTTCTGCAGTGGACTGAGCAACTACTTCTTGTTTCTTTGAGCTCCAGGTGAAACATCCAGATCCCAAAGTAAAAAAAAAAACCAGTTGTACTCCTCATATCTTCGATTGAACCAGCCCAATCACTGTCAGCAAAGCCTTGCAACCTGTAATTGTTCACTTTAGTGAACTTGACACCAAACGACTAAGTGTCTTTCAGGTATCTAATCACTCTTTTTGCAGCTACCAAGTGCTTTTCACCAACACAACTTAGGAATCTTGAAAGTACACCTACTGCATACAAGATATCTGGTCTTGTTGCAGTTAGATACATCAAGCAACCAACTAAACTCCTGTATAATCCTTCATCAGCCGGCTCAGCTCCTTCAGTCTTTTGCAGCTTCTCCTTTAGATTAATAGGAGTGCTTACACTTCTGCATTCCTCCATCTCAAACCTCTTTAACATCTCTCTTAGGTATTTCCTTTGACAAATGAATACCTCACCTTTCCTCTATTGCACCTCCATTCCCAGAAAGAAGGACATTAGCCCAAGATCAGTCATTTCAAACTGCTTCATCAGTCCTCTCTTCAGTTCTGCAATCTGTTCCTCACTGTCACCAGTAACCAAAAGATCATCAACATAAAGAGAGACAATCGCTACACCTTTCACACCCTTCTTCACATATAGGGTCATTTCACTCAAGCTTCTTTTAAACCCAAGTTTGTGCAGATGCTTATCAATTCTACTATACCAGGCTCTTGGATCCTGCTTTAAGCCATACAAGGCTTTCCTTGACTTACACACATGATCTTCCTTGCCTCTCACTACAAAGCCATCAGGTTGCTCAACATAGATCTCCTCCACTATCTCTCCATTTAGGAAAGCTGACTTCACATCCAGCTGAAATACTTGCCAGCCCTTTTGTGCAGGAATTGCCAGCAACATCCTTATGGTATCCAATCTTGCCACTGGAGCAAATGTCTCAGAGTAGTCGACTCCCCATACTTACGCATAGCCTTTGACAACAAGTCTTGCTTTGTGCTTATGCACTGAGCCGTCGGGATTCCACTTTGTCCTGAATACCCACTTCATTCCAATCACCTTTTTGCTTTTAGGCCTCTCAACCAGATTCCATGCCTGATTTTTCTCAATCATTCTTATTTCTTCTTCCATTGCAGCACACCATTTCACATCTTGACTTGCTTCCTCATAACTAGCTGGTTCAAGCATAACTGTATTGCATCTCTCAAAAATTTCAGCAAGAGACCTTATGCCCCTCGCAGGAGCATGATCAACTAGATCCTCGACCTCCACTTCATTTGGTTCAACCTGCAATGGCACATCATCTTGATATACTACATTCTTTTCAGCCTTGCTTCCTTCCACAGACCAGTCCCACTTATTATCTTCCATAAAGCTTACGTCTCTACATACCACAATTTTGTTGCTAGCAGGATGATAAACTCTATAAGCCTTAGATTGCAAGATATACCCCCACAAAGATACATGCTTCTCCTCTTTGATCAAGCTTATCTCTCTTAACAGAAGGAATCAATGAGTAGCTGATGCAACCAACAAATTTCAGGTTACTCACCTTAAGCTTGTATCCATGCCATGCTTCAAATGGTGTCTGCTTGTTGAGAGCTTTAGTAGGTAGTCCGTTCAGAAGAAAGACTGCAGTGTTGACAGCCTCAGCCCAGAACTTCTTAGGGAGTTCTTTCTCATGTAGCATGCATCTGGCCATCTCCATGATACTTCTGTTTTTCCTTTCACTCACTCCATTTTGTTGTGGAGTGTATGGCACAGTGAGCTGGTGCTTGATCCTTGCATTATCACATATAGCCTTGAATCTGCCTGAGGTGTATTTTCCTCCATTATCTGACCTAATAGCCTTGATATTATAGCCACTCTCCTTCTCTGCTTCTCTTTTGAACCTCAAAAAGATCTCATCAACTTCAGCCTTGGTCTCCATGAAGTACACCCAGCACATTCTAGTACGATCATCTATGAAAGTGATGAAATATTTGCTGCCATTCAGTGATTCCTCTGGCATTGGACCACACACATCAGTGTGAATTAGTTGCAGCTTCTCACTAGCCCTCCAATTTGACCTTTTGAAAGGAATCCTCACTTGCTTGACTTGCAAACATGCTCTACAGCCGATTACTTCCTTCTGCAACATAGGTAGCCCCACTGCCATTTCATTTTGTTGCAAGTATTGCAGCCCCTTGCTATGGAAATGACCCAGTCTTCTATGCCATAACTCCTCCTCATCTTGTATACTCTTCATGGTGTCATAATTCTCATCAACTGGATCAAATGTAAAACACTTGTTCCTCATAGGAATCTTAAAAAAGATGTGACCATTCTCATCTCCTATGGCACACTCACTCTTCTCAAATACAACTTTCAACCCCTTCTCTACTAACTGACCCACACTCAACAGGTTTTGATCTATCTTTGGCACAAACATAACCTCTGTGATAAGCTTAGCACCACCGGAACCTTCAAGCACTACATCACCTTTGCCTTCTACTTCTATACATTCTCCATTGCCAATCCTGACTTTAAATTTCACAGATTTGTCTAAATTGCTGAATAGCCCTTCATCACCTATCATATGATTGGTGCAACCACTATCCACAAGCCATCCATCTCTAGATGCATTTGAGATAAAGCAGGAGGCAACAAACAGGTGCTCTACTTCACTGGCTACTGCAATTTGACCTTCAGCTTGCTGTTGTTGATGCTTCTCCTTGCAAATGGCCTCAACATGGCCCATCTTATGACATCTCCTTCACTCACGTCTGGTCTCCTCCAACACTTGAAGTGAGGATGATTTTTCTTCCCACAATGCTTACATAGAACTGCATTCCACTTCCTGTCATGTCCACCACTACTTAAACCTCCATGGCTATGACTATGACTATGACTAGCCTCACCATATCTTCTATTCTGGTTCCATCCTCTTCCCTTTTCTGTAGTATTCAACTTCAGCTTGGCTAGCAGGGCACTTTCGATAAGCTCATTCTTCCTCGTAAGCCTCCTTTGCTTCTGAGCCTGTGGAGCACTTAGGACTTTAGCAAGCTTGATGTCTGAAATGTCCTTTGTGTTCTTAAGGGAAACAATGGTTGCTTCAAACCTTTCAGGCACTGCAACCAAAATCTTCTAAACCAGCCTTTTATTATCTATATTAGTTCTTAGCACCCTTATCTTATTTGCTATATCAACTAGTCTATCAACAAACTCTTTCGCAGACTCACTTTCCTTCATCTGCTGCCTTTCAAACTCCCTTAATAAGTTCAGCACCTTCACCCCTTTCACTCTCTCATCCCCTTCATACTCTTTCTTCAAATAATTCCATATATCATGCGCTGAATTCTTTTTCATGATTCTAGTAAATATAGTCGAAGAGACAGCAGAAAACAGATAAGATTTTGCCTTTGCTTTTCGAGTCACCCTCTTTTTATGGTACCTGATTTGATTGATAGTTGGGTTGTTGGGTAAATCATCAACCTTGTAGTCTTCTTCTACAGCTTCCCAAAGGTCTGCACCCTCTATGAAAGCTTGCATCTTCACTGCCCATGCTTGGTAGTTGTCTCCATCGAAGGTTGGAGCTCCAGCCAGTACACCAATTTGTTCTATCTTTCTTTCTCTTCTTCAAATTAGCACTCTCTCACAAGTCCCTTAAGATCAACCTGGCTCTGATACCACTGTTATTTCCAGCTACTCTTAACACTCAATATACTCAAACTCAAGTTTAATACCTCACAACACTCAGTGTTTCAGTTTTCTGCAAATGAGCAGAAAAACTATTGTGTTTCTCACAATTTGCAGAAAGAGCAATAGAAGAACAAAGTTGGAGAAAACTGACTTTCATTCACAGCAAGCTAATTAATTCAAGAAGACTACATAACCCTTTAAAATAGCCAAAAAAAAAAAAATTGAATGCATTAACTTAGCAACTAACAAAGACCACTACACCACTAATCAGCAACAAAATAGGAACAAAACACAACAAACTCCTATTTTCTTGTTGACTGAGTAAAAGAAAACAGCCAGCTAACGACTAAAATTTAAACAAATGAAACAACTTTGAGATTATCCTTAAGACATAACCAACAGTTCATATGGGAACATGCCCCTTTGTTCATATATATGGCCCGAAAGTTAAGTACAAAAGAGGCGGTGCTATTGCATTCAATGTGAGAAAAATTTCTAAGGGAATTGTTGAGCCAGAAGTCGTACAAAAACTTGTCGAGAAAGAAGGTATCTCTCTTGGCATGGGCACCTTAAGTCACATACGTATCGTTGATGGGTCAAGACAGCTAAACATAAGGGACGCAGCAAATTGCTCTCTCACGGTCTGAAACTTGACGATGCACGGTTTCAACTTGGGAGGCAAGATTAAAGAAGGCCATGGCGGGTCGTGGAGCAAGAGCTCTCCTCTCTCTTTCCAAGCACAAACACGATGGATCATCTTCTCTCCTTTCACCTTCACTGCTGGCGCGCGATCTCTCTTCTTCATCGAATGCTGCGCCGTCGAACTTCAGAAATGTTGGCTTTATAGCTTGGGAAATATGGGATCCATACTGGTAAAGAATCTTGTTAAAGCTGGATACAACATCACCGTGCACGATAAAAATGATGATGCCATGAAGATCTTTGCTGGCATTGGAGTCCCCACCAAGAGAACACCTTTTGAAGCTGCAGAAGGAAGTGATGTAATAATGACAATGTTGCCATCATCTTCCCATATGGAGGTGGAGTTCCTATGATGCTGGATGCACCTGTTTCTAGAGGTGTTCTTGCTGCTAAAGCTGGCTCACTCACATTCATGGTTGGTAGATCAGAAGAAGCTTATCTTGGAGCAAGAAATGGTTCCGCAGCAAAAATCTGCAACAACTTAGCAATGGCTATAAGCATGCTTGGTGTATCTGAGGCACTTGCTCTTGGTCAATCTTTGGAAATTGCTGCAAGTGTGTTGACAAGAGTATTCAACTCTTCAAGTGCTCGATGTTGGAGTAGGTACTAGTTGGCCACTTTCTATGGCACAAGTAGGGTTATTGTGGCTTTCGTTTCTCCTGCACTTTTGCATATTCAAAGGGTTTGTATATGTGGGAAAGAAGCCTCGAGTTGAGGCACCGATCAAGATCTCAGGGAGCACAACATGATGGTGCGACGGCGAGATTAGCAGAACCCAGTGATGTTGGATGAAGACCGAAGACGTCGAGCTTTGCTGAGGACTTATGCGCATGAGGAAGAAGAAGAAGAAGAAGTCTGGCCAGCCAGGTAAGGTTTAAGCTGTATTGGGCATTCTTTTATTTGTCATTGGGTTTGAATTAAAAAGAGAGTGGACTGTGCCTATGTTTCGAGCCCAGTCCGAGTGAAAGCCTAGGTATTAAGGCTTGGGCTCAGTTCATACCGGGTCGGATTACCCTAACCGACGCGGTACTTTATTATTATTATTATTATTACTTTATTATAAAATAATCATAAAATTTCAAAAAAAAAATCAAAATAAAAAATAGGGAAAATTCTAGAAAATTTCCTAGAAAATTCTATAAAAAAAAAATTCCAAAACTTTTCTCAAAAATCTTGAAAATTAGAAAATAGGCTATCTTAACTAGCCAACCCTATTTTTGGTAGTTTTGCTCTTCTAATTTTCTCAAAATGATGATTTTGCCCCTAATGGGTAAATTGTCTAGAAAAATTTCGAAAAATTCTCAAAAATTACAGAAAATGGGAAATGGTCAATTTTGACTGACCAGAACCAAATTTTGTGATTATGACTCCTTTCCTGATCTTTTTAAAATGACGATTTTACCCCTTATATGCAAATTATCTTGAAAAATTCTAGAAAATTCAGAAAAATCCCAAGAACTAAGAAACGAGCCATTTCGACTGGCCAATCCTATTTTTCATTATTCCACTTCTTGAATCTTGAAAAATGACCATTTTTCCCTTTTGGTTGGTTTGATCCAAACTTTTTTCAATCATCCCAAATAATTTTTCATAAAATAAAATGGTTCTAAAAGGGCGTTAGAGTAATCTAGCGTAATCAAGTCTCCGAATTTTGAATCTCTAGTTCGTAAAAGTAATTTAGTTCTTACGCTAGTTTACTTAGGTTTCTAATCAACCTACCCAGAACAATTAGTGGCGACTCCATGTCAAAAATCTTTGAATGAAAAGAACCTAAATTGCGATTCAGTATGATTTGGAAGGATCCGAATTAGGTTAGTCAATTAACCTGTTAATCCGTTCACCCGATCGAAAAAAGAAATTCTTTCGAATTGCGACAGTGATCATGAAAACTTCACTTTCAGTCTCGAAGCATCGATGGGGATTGCTGTTGTTGACTTGTTTGCCATAAAGAAGATTGTACCATATGCAATTCATTCTCCATTACACTACCACTCAGATCAAATAACAATGGTAGTGTCTCATCAAACGGTTGCAATTGAAATTAGTTTGAAATATATTCCCTACTTCCCACATTGCTCCATTTAGATATAATGCTCTGATAATGTCATTATCACCATCCAATGTTTCATATAGAGAGCAATTTTCACCTATTTCACCTTTTTTGGGAAACTCTTTTTCTAAGGATGTGATATGTCATTATTCGAGTTCTGTTACACTCTCACTTTTTTGCTCACCTATAAACGCATATCCTTTTAGATTTTCAAATATCTTATGAAGATGTTCTTCTTGCATCTAAGATCCAATTTCCTATACTTGTGGGATGATTTGTGAATAAAGGCCTTACAACCCCATTTCAGGAAATTCAAATTGGATTTTCGACTAATTCATAATCCATATGGAGTGGAGGTAATTGATTTAGAAGGTATTCGGTTAAGAATTTATGAAATTGTTAACAAAGCATCACCCTAAAAGATGATTGCTAAATTAGCCTATGCCATTATAGACCTAACCATTTTTAATAGGGTTATATTTCTTCTCTCTATGACACTGTTTTGTTAAGGAGTGTATAGGATAGACAATTGTCTTTCTATTGTATTTTCATCACATAAAGTTTTGAACTGATCAAATAGATATTCTCGACCTCCATCGGATCTCAATGCTTTTATTTTTCTTGTCCATTTGATTTTCATTACTATCATAAACTTCTTAAAACAACATAATACTTTAGATTTGTGGGAAATCCAATAGACATATCCGAATCGAGTATTATCATCTATACAAGTAATGAAATAAGCAACCACCTGCCTTGCTCTCATATTTATTGGACCATAGACATCAAAATGAATTAATTGCAATGAAAGTTCGGCTCTGGTCCCTTTTCTAAGTGATTTTCATGTCGTTTTTTCCGCTATTTAATGCTCATAGATAGCAAATTGACTTTCTTGATATTGCCTAATAAGCCCTCTTTGGCTAATTTATTCATTCATTGTTGGCTAATATAACCGAGTCTAGCATACTATGTCACGCCCCAAATAGCACGAGCCATGCGACATCCTTGTCATACATGTACATTTGAATGGTCGACAATCATGATGGCCCAGCAAACTCGTCGTAGACCAAACGACGTTAGAGTTCCTACTACAACGGAAACGAATTCCTCCCAACAAATATACAGGAACGGGGTAGAGAGAGAGACAGACCAATCAATTTCATCAAACCACACTTTATATTACGTGCCTTTTTATACAATTGTCAGAACGACGTCATATGCACCGTTCGAAGCTCTTGTCACCTCATTACAACCCATTGCTCGACCTTTAACAACAAATGACTCTAGGTCGACAAGGTTCTTAACTCCTATAGCGAGCAAACCACACAAATTTCTACCGAGGGGCTTCTGCTTCAACCCTACTCATCATCATTCGTCCCACCATCTGGTCCAGGAAGGGTTAGTCTCTGGATCAATTTCCTTCTGGGTCCCCTGCCTTACTCGTATTACATTCACTGCTAGGGACGGAGGTCTGAAAAATAAGGGCAATCACCTATGAGAACAAATATCAGCAAGCTAACCCCTAATCTCCTCCTCAGGATGCCAAACCGACCTAGACCAAACTCTCAGGTCCCAACTCAGGTACTCAAAATCACCGGGCCAAATTCTATTACCTCAAAGCAGTTTAAATTTAGAAAACTCACCACAGAGTGGCCAAGCATATAAAGCTTTTTTTTTTTTACAGATCAAATCCAAAACCACATAAAACCCAGATAACACAATCAGTTAAGGGCTCAATAAAAGCAATTAAACTTTCAATTTGAAACCACGTCCAATCCAGGACAGTCAATGAAAATACATTTGCAAGCACTCTCAATCTTGAGACTCGAATTAGTAGCCAATTTGACCTGCGTCATATAGACGCATCAGGTCCGACCCGCGTCGTGGACGCCTCAGGTCCGTGCTTCAACCCGCGTGTGGGACGCCTCAGGTTGGCACCTTATCACTCCAGCTACCCCGCGTCAAACGCTTCAGGGTGCACTGTACCTCGACCTATGTCATATAGGTACCTCATGGCCATCCTTGACCCGTGTCATATAGGCACCTCAGGTCGGCACACTTATCCCTCCAATTCCCCGTGTCATATAGGCACCTCAGGGCCATCCTCCAAGGCTACGTTTCACACGCGAAATCCATCGCTCTAGCCCTTCAGGCTAATAAAATATTTTAAATTCATTTGGACAAAATCAATGGCCAAGTACATTAGGTCATATTTCAAATACAAGTCCAAATATTCAATCCACATTTCCGGCCAAATGGCCAAGCTAATCAACTCATTTTGCAAACCCAAATTGTCGCACTCACCTTTTAGGCAATAAAATCCTTTAAATTCATTTGGACAGAAATCATTGGCCAAGTACGTTAGGCCATATTTCGAACACAAGTCTAAATATTTCACTCAGGCATACGAAATAATGCCAGTTTCAATTGGGCAAAAACCTTGGCCAAGTACGTTAGGCCAAAACTTAAAACACGTGCCCAAATATTTCAATTAAGATGGCCGACATAATGGCCAAACCAATTAATTTCTTTCACGTGCCCAATTTTATCAAAAATGCCCAATTTCCCACATGGGACCCAAAATGACCTAAATAATTATTTTCAAGTATGTGTGGGTAATCCTCAAATATTATTTTGAATACAAACACGGGCCCCAAATATTTAAAATAGTAAAATAAAATATTACCCGAGCCCGATTTTACATAAAATGCTCCATAAACCTATTTTTCGGTATCCGAACCACATGGAACCCATAAAAATTGTCGTTTTCAAACCAAAATCAAATTAGGCAGCACGTGAACAGTATTCGTGGGTCGTGAACAGTAATTTCAGAACACTATTTAGCCCGTTTTCGCTCTAAATATCCCGAAAATCTATTTTTTGGTACCCGAACCTTGTGGGTACCACTCCAATCACCACAAACAGCACTATTCAAGCATGGATAGCAACATTTCATCAATCCACAGCCCACACATAGTCCACAGAAATTGATTTCCAGTAAATACGCCGATTACGGCCAATTTTTCTAGACCGATTTACCACGAATCAGTCCCTAGAGCTAATCCATGGCAAGTCTAACATCATGAAAGTCTAGAGGTTTAACTTACCTAAAGGAAGTCAAAACAGGGCTGAGGATGCGGCGATAACCGACGGCAACGACGACGACGATGGATTCCGACGGATTTAGGTTGAACCGGGGCTGTTCAAAGGCTTAACGGGATGATTCACGAGCTAAAAATCAATATTTTCACATGAAAATGAGCTCTAGGGGTCGCTGGGGTCAACATATTTCAATATGAGCCCTATATGAAATTCGGGTAAAAAAAAACTAGTTCGTCAACCGAAACGGTGAAGCAGATTTGAAAGGTCAAAAGACCTCCGATCAAAGTGATTCAAGTTGGAATAGAACCACAAGATATTAAACTACAACATACCCAAAAATCGCCACGATCCAACGGTCGGATTTCCATCGAAGGCCGATTGAAGTCGGCAGCAGAAATATGGAACCCAATATATATATATATATATATATATATATATAGAGAGAGAGAGAGAGAGAGAGAGAGAGAGGATGTTCTGGTGGTAAGAGAGAGAAAAAAGAGAGGAGAGAGTAGATATTATCTCTAAGGGCAATAATTGAGTTTACTATTCATCGAAAGCGACTAAGACTGAACGAATTGATTGATTTTTGGATTATCAGTAAATTTCAGACTGATAGAGCTTGGACATCAATAATTTCGATCAAAGCTAGTCAAATTGGTCAAAAATATGACCGACAAGACATTTCTTGAAATTCGTGAAATTTCAGGACCGGGTGGGACTCAATCGATACTGATTTGGCTCAATCGCGATCGGAAAATGACTCCGAATTTCGTCGTAAAATTTTTCTACCCTCTCTAAAAATATTCTTACCCTCATGCTATATAATCTAAGTCAAGCCGGGGGCAAAATGGTCACTTTCAATATTTTCCCTTTCTTCTCGGCACTCCGAAATCAATCGGCTAATTTTCGTGCATCCAAGCTCAGAATCTGATTTGTGGCCACATTCATATGATAACGACTCTAGTAAATACTCAGACTAACGGACGGCTTTTAGGAGCTACGCGTATCGACCTGCAATTAGGTCCACGTACTTAAATTCCTAGTTAGCCATTTCCCTTTGGTTAGTTATCTCGAAATGATCAGTTCCGAGTGAGATTTAACTACAGTGCATCAATGAAATATATATCCATTCTATTATAAATTCCGAGAGTGGGTCGAATTTCAGGATGTCATATACTACATATTCACATCGTTATCATTAGAATCAAAAGATGTGAATAGGGAATAACTGATATTAATGCCATTGTTATTAACATCCAAAATGACAAAATCATCTTGAAAATAACCAGAACCATACAGACTTGTTCTCAAAAACAAATCAACACTATTATTATGGAAATTCAAACTAAAACTATGTTTAGTCAACACCAACATTGAAACCAAATTCCAAAATTTCTGGCGCATACAGCAGATCATGCAAGAATAAGGTGTAACCATCACGCTAATTGAATTGGTAGGTGCCAATGCCTTTCACCTCTGATCTAGAGTTATTCTACGAAGGCTCCTCGGTCCTTTGCTACATGGTATGTGATGCCTGAGTTTACAATCCACAAAGAATAAGATTCAATTAAAAAGATCAAACTAGAAATATATGAAATACTCACAAATATTTTAAGGGTTTCTACTTTCTTCGGCTCAACGCAATCGCAAGCGAAGTGCCCCTTGTTGCCAGAGTTAAAACACTTCACCCTTGAAATGTTCTTCTTAAAAGGACATTTTCCTTTCTTGGGTTGGTTGATTTTTGGTTTCGTCCCTAAAGGCTCCACTCCTTACCCTTCCATTTCTTAAAACCACTCGGATGCTTGTGCTTAGAGCCCACAGCTCCATGTGAGCTAGAAGTAGCATAATAAATATCTACTTGTGGTTTAGCTGCCAAAATGTGGTCCTCTCTCAACTTAAGATGTCACATCTCATCCTCAAAGTTTTTGATGTTCTCATTATGAGTTAAGTGAATTTTCATATTTTCCTAGCTATGAGGAAAGGAGCATATCGCTGTTTGTACCCGCTACTTGTCAATCAATATGTGTCCAGTATCATACAGTTCACTTATCATATTCAACATCCACCTCAGATGTTGCTTCATATTCTGGCCATGATGAGTCAAACCTTATAATGAGACGTCTTAGTTTAGTCACTGATGTTTGACCAAACTTGCCCTTCAATGCATCGCACATATCGTTGGTGTTGTCAAACTGCCTGAACTCTCTCATTATATCATTCTCCATTCTACTTAGCAACGTGATATGAGTAAGAGAATTCTTTCTTTTCCAAGCAATAAAAACATCTCTATCTCTCTGATGATGTGTAGTATTACTCTCTTCAAGTTCATCCATACTTGGTTCGGGGTTTCTAGTGCTTCCTACTCATCTAGGTCATATTGCATTTTCATGTTCCATATCTCATAATTTTTGCCGTTAAGTTTCCACACTTTGTTCAATTCAGCTATAATATTCTTTGTTGACGAAGCCATTGTATAAGAATACGAAGTTCTTTATACACTGTTTGCGTGAATCTTTTAACGCCTAACATTTTTGCATGAAGATTTATACTAGTTAATTATGTTAACAAATAGTTTCACAAAAGGTATTAAGATTCAAAAGTTCATTACGTTCCCAATCATCATTCAAAGAGCCTAATTTGAAATTACCGTTAAAATAATCATTTATATAAAGGGTTAATACCACGAAAAACCTCAAACTGGTACACCCGTGACAATTTTACCCCAAACTATTTTTTTAACCACGAAAAATCCCAAACTGGTACACTTGTGACAAATTTACCAAAAACTATTTTTTTTTTATCACGAAAAACCCCAAACTGGTATACCTGTGACAAATTTACCCAAAACTATTTTTTTGACCATAAAAAACCCCAAACTGGTACATTTGTGATAAATTTACCCTGAAATAATTTTTTTTACCACGAAAAATCTCAAACTATTACACTTATGACAAATTTACCCTTTATTAAATTGGTTCAGTACCATGAAAAATCCTAAATTGATAAACATATGGTAAATAGAGAGAAAAAATCATAAACCGGTATACCCGTGAAGTGCCACATGCCATCCAACTAAGTAATTTAACGTTAAATTTAATGAAAATTAACAGAGGGTAAATTTGTCGCAAATATATCAGTTTGGGGTAAATTTGTCACAGGTGTACCAGTTTGGGGTTTTTCGTGATAAAAAAAATAGTTTGGGGTAAATTTGTCACAAGTGTACCAGTTTGGGGTTTTTCGTGATTAAAAAAATAGTTTTGGGTAAATTTGTCACGGGTGTACCAGTTTGGGGTTTTTCGTGGTATTAACCCTTATATAAATTAGTTCATCTAAAAGTCACATAAATTTATAGAATTCCCTACTCGAACATATATGGATAAAAGTGAACAATGTTGTCAAGGCAATGTAATCAATAAGCCACCATTCATTATTTACAACCAATGATCCATAAACAAGTTCAAGTATTTATGATTAAATAAAAACAAAGTTGGAGGAAGAAATAGCCTCAAACAAGGAAAAAAAATAAAGTCCCAAACATGGCCGCATAATCCAAAAAAAAAAAAAGCACATCAACCACTAAGCTTTTTCTTATAAATCGGCAAAGTCTCGTGAAAATGTTCTAGAAGCTCTCTATTTGAAATATTCTACAGGACAATGGCCCAAGCAAATCCCTTTGACTTGCGCCACGGTGCACTCATGCGCCGAGTGGTGTTCATGGAAAGAGTCGATTTCCTTTATGTATTGATCTTAATGTCCTCCCTTATAAAAGCTTCAGGAAGCACATCATAGTCTAGACGACCTTTTTGCTCCCAGAGAGCATGAACAATGTTCATATGAATTTCTTGTAGACTATTGCTAAAAGCTACAATCTTTTCAAAACTTTTTCAAACCACCACGTACCCAGATGACATCCTGTAATTTCTCATCGAAATCAGTAAAATGGTCAACCAATTTGGTGCTTCCATCTCATGTTATGGCTTTCATTTCACACGGCAAACCCTCAAGTTTTGCTTTATGAGCTTTTGTTCTCAGAACTTGAGGAGTGCGCCACAATCGTACTAGTGTTTCTATAACGAATATAGAAACAAAAAAAAAAATTACTCATAATCCAGGATACAGCTATCAATGCCAATGAGAATTTACAAGATATTTGGAGTACAATTAGGTCAAAATGTAATTTTCAGAAAATACAAGGAGCTGATTGTAATTTTAAGAAAAATAAAGGATATATTGCAATTTTTAGAAAGTTTGGGGATCAAATTATAATTTTTAAAAAGTTTAGGGATAAAATTATAATTTTCAAAAAATTCAAGGATAAAATTACAATTTTCAGAAAAATAAGGATGAACTAGATCAGACAGGTTGAATATGGGTCTAGGATAGGTCGAAACCGGGTCTGGAGCACGCTGCATGTGCTGTGTACATGGGCGCGTGAAGCCCAAGCATAGTGGACCCCCCGGCGCGTGAAGCCCCTCCTGTATCACTTCTAGATGGACGACCACTCAAATTTCTTGTCTCACCAAGCCTATTTTGACTAGTGTTCAAAAATTGTTTTTGATGAACAGAACAAAATCAAAAGCTAATGAACAGTACAGTTGAAAATAGTGTTTGTCTTGCTAATTTGACTATCAAACTCAAACAATCAGGATAAAATAACAACTATACTCTGATGCCAATGAATGTTCAAACATCTAAACCCTAATCCAGATATATATATACGCAGTGGAAAAAATATAGATCTACATACCCATAAGCGTAACTTATGGATTATAGCGGAATAACAATCTCAATCATCATATACGTACATATGTGCAACGAATTACTCATAGATCAATATGCCCTAGAATTAACTTGTAGCACTAATAAAAAAAGCATATGAGGATTAATGAACATGCCTCATTTTCCACAAATTAAGAACCTCAAAAGCGCAGCTGAGAAATAATTCGAATCCATCAACCGATTGTTCTTCGAGAGAATTTTCTCGAAGAGAGTTTTTGGAGAGAGTTTTTGTGTCGATTGCTTGAACGACGGACGTTCTGTCCAAGAGAATATACCATCTGCACTCTCTTGGAATAGAATAGGAAATAGATCTCCCATAATTGCAATCTATTATTACAATAAAGGCAGGTATTGATTTTGCCCTTAACTGGCACATTCTTTTTCAACATGAGCATATGCTTAACTTTCTTGTTTTCTGGATTTCGTTTTGTTTTGCAATGTTTCCGGCTCTGCTCTGCTTCGATTTGTTTTGCTATGGAGTCTATGTACTTCTTATTTATCTATTTGGAATTGGTCTTTGGAAAAAAGTACGTGGACCTGCGCCCTCCACGATCGAGTAAGCGTTCGGACAAGTGGGCTTCTTTTTCTTTTCGGAGAAAGCGAGTGGACAAAGCAGCACCGCAACTGAAAAGGTCGTCCAAAGGAACAAAAAGGCAAAAGAGAATACCACAATGCAGTAATCTAGATTAGTTTGATAATTTATTATAGGTAAAAGCCACTAAATATTCTAAAGTACGTTTAATATGATAAATTTATCCTTAACTTTTTTTTTTTTTTTGCAGTAACGACAAAAAAACCAAAACTTATATTCGTATGACACGTTTATCCCAAATCGGTACCGGTGTGATACAGTTACCTCAAAATTTTTTCAGTGGCACCAAAAGCCTAAACTTTTATCTTTTCTTAAAGTAAATATGTCACATGTCTACGAATTTAAAGTTTTTCGTGTCAGAAAAAAATAATTTTGATTAAAATGTCACGCAGGTAAAAACCCTAGGGTTTTTTATGTCACAAAAAAAAACGTAAAATAAATGTGTCACGCAAGTTCAAATTTGGAGTTTTCGATATCACTAAAAAGAATTTAGGATAAATGTATCACGGTGGACATAATTTAGAATCTCTATTGGACATGGCAGTCCGCATCTTCCACACTCCCATCGGGTCGACAAGCCGGTCTGTGCTCCCAAAGGGTGGTCTCAACTCTCAAAGGCAATGTCCCTAGTGCGCCGATCCAAATTCGAATTCGGGCGTCGCACAAGGCGGACAAATTCGTTCAGATATGGTCTAGCATGATCGATCCATGTTATTCCGCACACCAATCCTTCACGACCGATTCCCACAACCACCGTGGACGGGCCAAGTTCGTTCGTGTCCCACCACGAAACACCCCCCCCCCCCCCGGCAGCAGCATGATTGAGCAGCGGGGCCTGGAACCGTGCGTGGCACCCGGAGGGCAGGGTGCGCACCATGTGGGGGGAAGACCGTGCGGTGGAGCGGAGTGGGAGAGGAGGAAGTACTTTTGCTTTAGTTTTATGGATTTGGGAAGAAGGTGAACCATCCTTTTTGCGAATGCGCCTGCGAGTTATGATGCGCTCGGGGAATCTCGAGTCGGGTCCCTTCAAAATGGACATCACTTTTCGTGTTACTAGTCAATGGATTTGGCAATCTTTGCTGCCTTTGATTGAGCCCTCCCCTGTCGGATTTCGACCTTGATTGCTTTGCCGGAAAATGAATGATGTTATTGGATTGGCGTGAGTGTTTTTTTTTTTGGGGGGGGGGGGGGGGTTCTCTCTTTCGGTTCCACAAGCACGACCATTGGCTGAGAAAGAGAGCAACGTAAGTCGAAAGTCTGATTCTTAAACAGGATAACCACCCTCGTCCAGATTTCTGGCCAAGGGATTTTGATACGTCGTATTCACTGTTTGGTAAATCGCGGCAGAAAAATAAGATATTTTCACATTCTATCCTATCCACTGTTCGGTAAAAATGACATATTGGTGGAAATAAATGTGTTTGATTCTTAAATAGGGTAACCGCCCTATGAATGTGTTTGATCGTCTAAATTTGTAGCCATGGGATTTTAATATATCATATCCTCTGTTTGGTGAATCACGCTAATAAAATCGGATATATTCACATCCTATCTTAGTCATTATTCGGTATAAACAACATATGAATGTAAATGAACCTAAAAATTACACAAATAGAAATGGTAAGAATCTCTATTATTTGATTATTTTTTTAATTATTTATTCCCACTCTTTTTTTTATTTCTTCTTAACCCTTCATCATTCTCTAATAAAACTTCATTAAATAGTAAAAATATACTAATACAGCAAAGAAAAGGAAATTTGTACTAACGGAAGTGTACTGCTATTTAACTAGAAAAGAAGGGGGAGTGTACTACGAAACATCTATATACCCATCCCTCAAATCACGAAAAAAAAAAATACAGCCTCTATATCTAGGGCCGTGGCCGATTATGAAGCACATATGTGTTTTGTTTGTTGTCGAAATAAAGGTTCCTCTTAAATTTTTAGAAATATATGCACATATTTCATGAGTTATATTAATATATATATATATATATTAGTGTCGAATGAAATCGAAATTCAAATTTTAAAACTAATAATGGAAACGATGTAGTCAAAAACAAAAGTGATTGTAAGCATCTATCCCCAGTTGGATATATTTATTTTTGTTTAAACATTTCTTATGTAATTAATAAAACATATAGCGCTCTGGATGGACCCGATCAATAAGCGGGTGGCGAACGGTCCCGCCTGTTGGCTGAACTCTTTTGCCTCCGGGAACTTTTTCCAAGCGCGGTCAGCAGGGGGGCCAAGCTTGGGCAAGTGCGTCGACGTTCGACCTGGTCGACTCACCCATACGTTTATTAAAATAGATTATCCGTTGTTGTGAACATTATTACTTTGATATTTTATATCAATTTCTAGTATAGTAGAGAAAATTTTAGAAGAAACTCATAGGTAAAGTAATAAAATAAAATAACGCAAATTCCTAAAATTATTTTTTGTTGTTTTCAGATTTGGATTTATTTTTTAGCCGTAGAAAATTTTTTCAGAAAAAAAAAAAAAGAAAGGTGGCCCGACGGGCGGGATTGTGCAGTTAGTTCGAGTCTAGCCATAAAACTTGGGGAAAAAAATGAGATATGTTCACTCGAAGTCCTAAAACTTATCATGGAAGTGCAATTGACTTCTAAAATTTGCAAAAAGTGCAATGATATCCTTTCGTTAATTCCGTTAAATTCGGCTAACAAAAAATGTTGACATGACCTTTTTAATTTTTTTTTTCTCTCCAACGTGGCAATGACGTCGTTTTTGTCTAAATTCGATTTGTAATACATTTTTTATGTAAACTAAATAAATAAATAAATAAGGGAACACAAAAGCAGAACTAACCGAAAAGGGCCGACGATGGTGGGAAAGGGGTTGATGGGGATCGTCGGGCCCCGACCAAGGGATGGTGACCCTCGTCGACCAATGGCGAGGGCCACTGGTGGCGGGGGTAGTGTCGATTTGGGCTTTGAGGGTCGTTTTCTTCGTCTCATCCATGTTCTGTATTTTTTGATCCGTTACACGGGCAAGATCTGGCTATGTTGGAGAAGAAACATATCAACGATGGGCTCTGTTTCATAGAGAGAGAGAGAGAGAGAGAGAGTCTATGGAAGAAGATTGAAGAAGGGAAATAAAATGGAGCGATGAGGTTAGCAGGTCCAGTCTGGCGACCCCGCCGATCACTTCCCCACCGTCGTCAGCCTTTTCCAGAAGTGGTGGGGCGGCGGCAGCAAGGGCCCTCACCACTGGATCTGCTTCTGCGTTTCCTTTTTTTTTTTAATTTAAGCTTATTTTTTAAAGTAATTTAAATAAAAATTATATTAAAAATCAGATTTTTAAAAAAAAAATCATTTTAGCCACATCATCGCTCTGTGGAAGAAAGAAAATATTTAAAAAAATCACATCGGCATTTTGCATTATCCAAATTGGACGGAGTCAACATATGGACTCGATTGTGATTTAAATTTTAGGACTCGATTCTCTTTTTATAAATTTTAAGATTTTTAGTCAACATATTTGTTTAGCGATGGGGTCATCTGACGGAGGAGAAATTTGGTCTTTCCTTGACAGGTCTACCTATTGTTGATTGGAAATTGGAAACCAATTGTCATACAAATAAAAAGTTTTTTTTTTGGTTAAAAAAATGGATAACATAAACGAGGGGAGACGGCATATCCAAATTTCCTTTCTTTCTTTCTTTTTTTTGAGATATCAACTTTCTTTGACCTATTATAGCTCACATCACGCGTCGTTTTGTGTCTAATTTTTGAATTTTGCTTAGAGTTTTAGTAGGATTTCTAAAGCGTGATGCATTTTCTAAAGATGCATATGGCGAAGAAATAAGCTTAATTAGTCTAGAATCAAATTCTCCATCACGTCGATGCACCCACTGCTAAAATGTTCTAGCTCCATCCCCGATCAAAGGCTCGTACTATTCTAGAGCAGAAGCGGCTTAGCGCACCGAGTTTCTAAATACGACGGCCGGATCACATCATTACTTTATGGTTTTGCTGAGTTCGTGATTAAATCAAATGCTCTCACTTTTGATCTAAAGCAACTCTTTCCGGAGAATTTGATCCCTTTGCCACCATTGTGACTTTTGACTTTTTGAGATATCAAATATTAACAAAAGCCACTTAAATGTTTAAATGACATGATGTGTGTTGTCAAGAATCAATACATGATATTTCAATCACAATGAGGTAACTATATGACTTTCCATTGTGAAAGAGACCCCGAACAATGCAAAGCCAAAGTAGATAGGAAGCTAGTTGCAATAAAAGGAACTCATGGACCATTTTCTTCTACGACCCAAGTTTTGCTAACGTTTTAAATGGAAGCAATATTCTTTGATAATTAATGTATAAGTCAATGTTCATCAATAGGTCTTCACTACGGGGTGACTTGAGAGATTGTACTGGCCCTTGCCCTGAACCTAAGAGTAACAACAAGGAAAACTTATATTGCTCCATCCCTGCAAGTTTAGAGAACCTGTCTCTAGCTTGACTATGCTAGACCAATCCATAGATTAAAAATAAAATTCACTCCAAACGGAGAGACGACATGTACTATAGTTAGTATGTTGGTAATTCTAAATTCTATGGCTTAGGTTGCGTTTGTTTCGCATAAAAAAATAAGGATGATTTGAAAAATATTTTGCTAAGAATGATTATTTCTATCACTTACAAAAATGAACGAACGAAAAATATTTTCACCATCTATGAAAATATTTAGACATAAATCGTTGTCGATAATGAAAACATTTTTCATTGAATAATTACCTCAAGCGATACAAAGAAGTGTTTTAGATTATTCATTTTTTGTGAAACAATCGGAGCCTTAGTTACTTTTTTTTTTTTTTTTGGGTGGAATGGCATTTGTTTCGACGGGAAACTAGTTAAAAGCGCGCACACAAGTGCAAAAAGCACAAAACAGAATGACTTTATGAAGAAACTTAAGCGAATTTTAAAGTTTTTACGACAATGTTTTTCACATGTTATGTATAAATATTATCTTGAAAATGAAATATTCCTAATTAAACTTATACAGTGCTCTAGAGGCACTCTTTTATAGGACCCAAAGAAGAAAAGTAATGTTGATTTTAGGGTAACTGGTATTTGCTTTTGAGGGGCCATCATTCTTATGAGCTTGAACTGTTTTAAAATTTGAATTTCGATTTTATTCAATAATAAAAAATATAAAACTCATGAAGTATGTGCATTTATTTCTAAAAATTTAAGAGAAACCTTTATTTCGACAACAAACAAAACATATATGTGTTTTTTATTTTTTTATTTTATTCTCGACAACACTCTCCCTTCTTTTCTGGTTAAAAGTACACTTCCGTTATTACCAATTTTCTTTTCTTTGGTGGAAAATCAAGATTGGATTCATACACAAACTTGAAAAAGAAGAAGAAAAAAGATTTGACTGGATTAATAAAGGTATATTGGTATATTTTACTATTTAATGAAGTTTTATTAGAGAATGATGAAGGGGAAAGAAGAAATAAAAAAAAAAGAGTGGGAAAAAATAATAAAAAATAATCAAATAATAGAGATTCTAACCATCTTTATTTGTGCAATTTTTAGGTTCATTTACATTCATATGCTATTTATACCAAACAATGAATAAGATAGGATGTGAAAATATCCGATTTTATTAGCGCAATTCACCAAATAGAGGATATGATATATCAAAATCCTTTGGCTACAAATTAAGACGATCAAACACATCCATAGGGTGATTACTCTATTTAAGAATCAAACACATTCATTTACACTCATGTGTCGTTTATATAAAATATCCGATTTTACTTTTTTTTTTTGTATCTAAGGTGTCCAGGCCAGCATCCGTACGGATCGCGCACCTCGACTAATCCTTCGGGAGGGCCAACGCAGCATCCCACTGCCACGACCCTCCGCTTAAATCACCTAATATCCAATTTTACTGTTGCGATAAACAATAAATATGATATATAAAAATCCCCTGGCTAGAAATCTAGACGAGGATGATTACCCTATCTAAGAATCAAACTTTCAACGAACATCGCTCTTTTTCTCAACCAATGATCATGCTTTTAGAACAGAAAGAGAGAACAAAAAAAATAAAAAATAAATTCTTGCGTCAATCCAATATGATATCATCATTCATTTTCCGGCAAACCAATCAAGGTCGAATCCAACCGGGGAAGGCTCAAAAGCAGCAGCAAAGATTACCAAATCCATTGATTAATAAAACGAAAAGAAATGTCTATTTGAATGGACAAAACTCGAGATTCCCCAAAGACATAACTCGCAAGCGCATTCACCAAATCCATAAAACTAAAGCAAAAGTACTTCCTCCTCTCCCACCCCCACTCCACTGCACGGTCTCCCCCACATGGTGTAATACTTTTTCTTTTTTTTCTCTTCTCTCGGTTAAAAGAAGGCGAGCGAGAATTTTACAACTATTCTCTCTAAACGTTGCCATAAAAATTCCACATCCATTACGAAATGTTCGATTTGAAGTTAAATTAATCAATCTAATTAACTATGCACAAACCCATCGCACCGGACACGGGGTATGCCGTGGTGAGAAGTAGATTGCGGACATAATCAAGACTAATCAACATAAGTAGGTGGCGAACGATCTCGCCCCGTTGGCCGAACTCTTTTGCCTCGGGGAACTTTTTCCAGGCATGGTCAGTAGGCGGCGGCGTTTGCGCATGTGTGTAGACATCTGACCCGGCTGACTCGCCCATTTATTTATTAAAAGAGATCATTCGATGTTGTGAAAAATATTATTTTGATATGTTATATCTATCAACACTAGTAAGATAAAAATAAGCCTCAAATTTATACTATGGTGGAGAAAAAATTTGAACAAAACTCATAGGTAAAGTAATAAAATAAAATAACACAAACTCCTAAATTTATTTTGTCATTTGTTCTCAGAGTTGCATCTATTTTTCAGCTGTAATGTGTTTTTTTTTTCAGAAAAAAGAAGGGTGGCCCGTAAAACTTTAAAAAAAAAGTACAATATTGTTTCATGTCAAATAAAGTTTATGATTGCGGTGACGGCCCAAGGCATCAGCGGTGGGGTCAAATGGCCCCACTGACTTTTACATTTTGTTTCACTTATGATATCTTTTTCTTGAGAAATATCAACTTTCTTTGACGTATCATAGCTTATGTCATGCTTCGTAGTTGCCTCTAGATTTTCAACTTTGCTTAGAGTTTTAGTAGGATTTCTAAAGCGTGATGCACTTTCTAGAGATGAATATAGTGAAAAAATAGTTTAATTAGTCTAAAATCAAATTTCCACCCATTGCTAAAATGTTCTAGCTCCATCCCTCAATTAAAGGCACATAATATCATAAAGCAGAATTAAATTAGCGCACACAGTTCCTAAATATGGCGGTCGGATCACACCGTTATTTATGATTTTGCTGAGTTTGTGATTAAATCATATGCTCTCGCTTTTAATCTTCACGTTAGTAATGATGCAACTCTTTCCGGATAATTTGATCCCTTTGCCACCATTTTGACATTTGACTAATTGTGCCATTAGGAAGGCCATATTTTATAGCTTTTGTTGTTTGAGATATCAAATATTAAGAAAAGCCACCTAAATGCTTAGATGACATAAAGTGTTGCCTATATGATATTTTATGTAATAGGACATGTCATATGGATAAGTTAATGGAAGATTATGGTAACAGGTTGTCAGTAGTCTTACTATTCATAATATATTACGGGGTTACTACAACGAAAAACGTCAAACTGGTTTACCAGTGATAAATTTATTTCAAACTATTTTTCAACTCACCGAAATCCCCAAATCAGTACATATATAATAAACTTGCCTAAACTAATTTTCATATCACCAAAAATCTCAAATTAGCACACGAGCGACACATTTACCATATGTTAGTTTTCGTCAATTTTACCACAAAAATTGTTAAGTTAGATGACATATGGCGATAACTAACTTGACTTGGCAAGTCCCTGCGAAAATGCGGGAGATGAATAGATAGATTTCTGGTCATATGAGCAAACTATCTACTGGTGATTGAGGTTTGTTCGTAGAGCCTAATGATCAGAAGACTATTATCATTCCTTCATCAAAAACACAGGTGGAAAGATAGGTTTACCCTTCTACCTACTAGATCAAATGAGTTATTACCATATGTCATCTAACTGAATAATTTTACGGCAAATTTTGGTAAAAGTTAATGGAAGATAAATGTGTTACGAGTGTACCAGTTTGAGATTTTTGGTGATCAAAAAATAAATTTGGGATAATTTATCATAGGTGTATTAGTTCCGATCCCACCCAGAAATCAGGAACCGGACCACCTAGCCAAAACGACAACTTTGGCATCTATGCAATGAGTCATCTATTTTGAAGAATCCGATGGGCATAAATACGACCCCATAAGGGTAGCTTGAATCAGGACAAAAAGGAAAGTTTCATCTTTAAGAAACCTGTTTCTTCGAATTCAATTATACTCCAAAACAGCTTATTTACCACTTCAAGTTCTGATCTTCCATTTAAAAAATTCAAAATTCAAACATCTAAAATAAATTAACAACAGTTATTTGCTTGGAGATAAGGTGCAAGTCAACATTTACTTAGTAAACGCCACACCTACGCAACCAAACATGGGACTTTCAGTCGGCTTGGATTTCAGTACAGGCCTAAACTCGAACACATGGATTAAAAATATCGATAACTCTTCTCAACACCATGCGAATATTCTACCATAATTACTATTCAAGAATCGATACATGAAATTTGAATCACAATGAGGTAAATATATGATTTCCCATGGTAAAGGAGTCCCTGAACAATTCAAAGCCAAAGTAAATAGGAAGATAGTTGCAATAAAAAGAACTCATGGACCATTTTCTTCTACGAACTGAGTTTTGCTAACGTTTTAAATGCATCCAAGGTCATCTTTGAAGAAATATTCTTTGATAATTAATGTGTAAGTCAGTGTTCATCAATTGATCTTCACTATGGGGTGTTAGAAAATATGATCGAATGGGATGAACAATAGAATCAGACTTTAAGGCATGATAACACTCTCGTTAAGAATTTATTTGCCCTATAATATTGCTAATGGCTTTGGTAAATATCTTCTAGGATACAACAAAGCCTCAATGAGAATAGTGGATAGCAATTCTGATATTTCTCTAGAATCTCTCAAGGAAAAGAATCGAAAACAATGGTTGTGTATACTTTTAAAAAATGAAAAAGGAAGTTAACATTCTGAAAATAAAACTTGAAAGAAAACAACTTTTCATGTCTCAAAAGTGTCATTCGATCACAACTATTCATGTCCAAAGAACAAATAATTTCGAACACACCACTTCGTGTCTAAAGAGCAGTTAATTTAGACATAACTCTTCGTTGTCCTAAAAATAGTTTATTTGGACACAACTCTTCATTGTCCAAAAAACTTTCTTGTCTGAAAGATTGTAGCTCTTGGATATAACTAGTTAATTAAAATTTGAAAATAAATTTAATAAAATAATTGCATATCATACATGAACAGTCGCACTGTTTCATTATGAATTAACAATTTATTTTAATTATAATTTTGCAAAATAAAAATAAATTAATCGTTGATTAGTGCCAATAATATACGCGACCATGTAAGTGTGCAAAATACTAAGTGCCCCTAATAATCACACAATTACACGCATACTCACACACAAGTATGATAGGGACTAGTCCACTTGCCCATTTCTCTTTTTGTAGAATACTATAATAGCATTCTAATTTATAAAAATGACTTACACTCTCCCTTCTCTCTTATGTGGGACACAACAAAAGACACTTACGTTAGTTTTTTCAAACCAACTTCAACACAGGGTGACTGAGAGATTGTACCGGCCCTTAGGCTGAACCTAAGAGTAACAACATGCAAAACTTATGTTGTACCATCGCCGCAAGGTAAGAGAACCTGTCTCCAGCTTTACTATGCTAGACCAATTAAAAGATTAGAAATAAAATTCACACCAAATAGATAGATGAAACGTACTATAGTTAGTATGTTGGTAATTCTAATTCTATGGCTTACATTGTGTTTGTTTCGCGAAAAAAAAAAGGAAGATGTGAAAAATATCTTGCTAAGAACGATTACTTGTGTCGCTTACAAAAATGAACGAGCGACAAATATTTTGACTATTTATGAAAATATTTAGACATAAGTTGTTATCGACAATGAAAATATTTTTTATCGACTAATTATCTCAAGCGATATAAGTAATTGTTTTTAGAAAAATATTTTCCAAATTATTCATTTTTCGCAAAACAAACGTAACCATAGTCAATTCTTATCTTTTTTTTTAATGGGGTTTGTTTTGATAGGAAACCAAAGCACACACTCAAGTGTAAAAAGCACAAAACAAAATGATTTTATGAAGCAAGTAATTTAAACGAATTTTAAATGTTTTCCAACACTATTTTTTTCATTTTAAGTATAAATATTATCTTGAAAATGAAAAAATCCTAATTAAACTTATATAGTAAGTGCTCTAGAGTATGGCTGAGCAAATCAGATCAATCGGACCCGAACCGATGGTCTAGTTTCCAATTCTATAGGGCTGATGTAGCACCCTCACTCCAGATGCTGCTGTCAGAGCCATAACACATAGGTCGTCACATCTATTCATTCTTAATACACAATAACTTTCATGTGGTGGAAGGTCTCATTTAAAGTAAGAGAGGGAGGAAGATATAGTGGTTAACAGGGAATTTAAGATAGTTGTCAGTTGTGAGTTTATTTATTTACATCAGTCGGGATGGATAGAAACATAAGGAGATAAACACTTGCTAGCCTAACAATATACCATTAAACGTCTCCTATCTCAAAAGCTATTCAAAATGCTGTAACCTTCGCCAAGATTTGTGGACTTCCAAAAAGGTCACATCGTCAATTCGTCCGACCCCATCTGAGATACTGCTCTAGTCGGCCCACCTCTTACTGCCCCATCCCCAAAGCATCCCCACGATTGTCTCCATCATCCTCATCAAAGAACTTGTGAGGTGTTGGGCCCTCACGCTGTCTATCGATATTGATAAATATGACACAAAATGGATCTCTTGGCGGGCCATGCCCATGGCTACATCAACTGTAACGATGGCAATGACACGGTTAAGAGTCACACCAGGAGCGTCGGTTGGTCATAGTCTTGGGACTCAGTCACAATGGAGATAGAAAGACCATAGGGGGATCCCAGGGGTATCGGAATCAAGACCATACCTGCCAATCTAAAAAAAAAAAAAGATACCACAAGTGTAAGTAACTTAGCGAATAAACCTATCACTGTTACACTCACTTGACTCACTATGTGGTTCAAATTCACTATGGGGAGCCAACTAAGTCACATATTGCTAAACGGATAGAAATTCAAGCACAATCGTATATATATGAACATCACATAAAGAGTATGATATGCACGTGAAAGTATGCATGCACTCCCATGCTCACTGTTTATCGTAACCAAGCCAAAGCCCGATAATCTACTTGCATTGGCAATTATTATCCCATACCGAAGTCCATCCTCATTCGTACATTGATATTTTTCCTCAACATTACTGTCGAGCCTCATGGTTAACTCCCCACCATGAGCTTCTCACTCCGAGGCATCACGCCATACAACGCGCAATCCTCTTGGCGCTATCAACCAAAGCAACTCATCTCCCTCAAGGATCAAATCAAGTTTATTTATGTGGCCCTCAACCCCTTCTCCAAATGAATGTAATGTTATGCAGCGGTATGCTTTATTTAGTCACGTCAATAAGAAAAAACACAATCAACTATTAATGCATCGAACCCTTAAATAAGTACAACACGTGCTATGTTTATTCTTTGATAAGTTACTAGTTAATTGTTTCCAAGTGAAATACAGCTATTGTAGTGACTCGAAAAAATTTTCATTCGGTGGAAAAATTTTGGGTTAACGGATTATCAGGTTAATTAAATTAACTAACTTAATATGAACCTTCCCAAACCCTACCAAATCGCAACTTTGGTTTTTATTTGAATGATTTTAGAATTTGGAATCACCACTAATCATTTTTGGCAGATTGATTAGAAACCTAAGAAATTAGCGGGAAAACAAAATTTCTTCTATGAATCAGATATTATGAGTTCAGGGACTTGGTTACACTAATTAATTAAAATTAATGCCATTTCGATACCTTAATTCCATAGATATCCTAATTTGGCAACTCAAGTTTGGTTTATTCCTAAAGTTCTAGTGAGGTGATCTCTTTTTTTTTTTTTGTATTTTCACTTTTTAGATGGAATGCATATTAATGACTTTTTTTTGGTATTTTCAAAACATTAAAAATTTCCTGAAGCCGAAAGACGGAGTGAGCTAATGACTTCTGTGCAATGTTACAACCTCCAACAGGTAGCTCGGCATACTCATTCTCGGGCATAATGATAATTAAATGACAAAAAATAAATGTAATAATAAAGGACCTCCAACAAGGGACTCGGCCTGTGCTCGGCCTACCCATTATGAGGTTTGATGGTACAGAAATTAAATTGCAATAAATAAGAAACCTCCAACAAATGGCTCGGCCTACCCATTTTGGGGTTTAATGGTACAAAAATTAAATTGCAGGAACTTAAATTGTAATAAATAAAGAACCTCCAACAAAGGGCTCGACCTATTTATTTTAGGGTTTGATGGTACAGAAATTAAATTGCAGGGAATTAAATTGTAATAAATAAAGAACCTCCAATAAATAGCTTGGCCCACCCATTATTGGGTTTGATGGTACAGAAATTAAATTGCAATAAATAAAGAACCTCCAACAAAGGGCTCGACCTTGGCTCGGCCTACCTATTATGGGGTTTGATGATACAGGGAATTAAATTGCAATAAATAAAGAACCTCCAACAAATGACTCGGCCTTAGCTCGGCCAACCCATTTTGGGGTTTAATAGTACAAAAATTAAATTGCGAAAATTAAAGGGTAGTAAATAAAGGACCTCTAGTGGGTGGGTCAGCCCTCCCATTCTGGGGTTTGATGTTACAAAAATTAAATTGTAAAAAATAAATTACAAGAGATCTTTACACCACCAAGTATGAGGCAGAATCTATCGCAATTTAGAATTCGGAGCTTTTAAGCGAAAAATGCAGAAAATTGCAATATGAATACGACACGTGAATATGATACAGCATAATCAAAATTTAAATCAATCCATTGAGGTAACGACATTCTTGAAGATTTTAATGGTTATGATTGTTACCTGATTTAACGGATTTGATTGCTGAATTCGGATCTCGTGCCACCTTATGGATCAAGATTTCGGCTTGAACAATAGGGAAAAACCGACTTGTGTTAATTGGTAGAGAAATTGGCAATGGTAACACCTAGATTTAAACTTCCACCATCTTCAAGACTCTTTTGAAAAAGAATCCTCTCTCTCTATCTTTTTTCTCTCTAATTTTTTTCAATCTCTCAAAACTCTCTCTAACATTTCAAATTTTCTCTCCAAAAAAATCCCTCTGCAAACTCTTTTCTTCCTTCTTTTATAACCTACTCATTTATCTCTCATTCTAATTTCTCCACTAACTCTATCTCCCATTCTAATTTCTCTACTAACTCTTCTTCATCTTCATCTTCATTTCTCCATCTCTATCTCACATTGTAATTTTTCTACTAACTCTTCTTCTTCTTCTTCTTCCTTTCTCAATATCTATCTCACATTCTACTAACTTTTTTTCATCTCCATCTTCCTTTCTCTATTATTATCTTATTTTCTCCATCTATAATTCTCCATCTCTTCCTCTCCATCTCCTCTTCTCTGTCTTCCCTTCTTCATCTATTCTTCTCCAACTTCCCTTCTCTATTCTAATTTTTCCACTAACACCTCTTTTTATTATTTACAAAATAATCCCTCAAGTGTTAAGTATTTGCACTCTAGTCCTTGAGATTATAAGTATTTGCAATTCAGTTCCTAGAGAAATATTTCTTTAAATCCAAATCTCCTCACAATTTTCGACACACCTCTCCTATGCTTAGTCAAAATTCACTATATGTCAAATTTAAGCTCATTTCTCGCCGTTGAAAATAATATAAAATTTAATTAAAGCCCTTTTGCAAAATTGAGTCATTTTTGGTATAATTCGGCCAAGATGAAAATTTAAAATATTAGAGAACAATGTCACAACCCCTAAAACTGAAAAATGAAAATAAATTAACACAAATTGAATTTTTTAGGCTCGATTCGAGAATATGATTGTGAAAGAATACACGGCCCCGAATTGGATTTTTTAAATTTGCGATGGCCAACATGAAAAGGGATTTAAAAGAAAACTATTGACTATTTTTATGTATTTTTGTGGCCTCAAATGCTATTATTTTTTTAAAATATATATAAATACAAAAAATATTAAAAATTATTTTTTGTCAAAAATAGTTGCCTAAGCTTGGGCTAGGCTTTCAAAGTTGATTTTGCAATTTTTTCATTTTTTCTTAATTTGTTTATGAATGTTTGAAAATAAAAATACCAAAAAATACTGAAAATATAAAAAAAAATAGTTCTCTAGGCTTGGCCAAGGTCCCCAACGTTGAATTAACAATTTTCTCATTTTTTTCTTATTTGTTTAATGAATTTTCGAAAATAAAAATACCGAAAAATACTAGAAATATGAAAAATTATTTGTTTTTATCAAAATTGGTTCCCTAGGCTTGACCAAGGTTCCCAAAGTTGAATTTTTTAATTTTATGAATTTTATGGATTTTTTTATTAATTTTAAAAGAGAAAAGATGATTAAAAATCAGATGTCAACAGTTGTCTCTCTTTGAAAGGATGCTCGATAGAGGTTCATTTCAAAGAAGAGATGACACCTGAACTCTAATTGACTCAACCTAAAAAAATACAATGAGTCATGACATTTGATCTCCGATACCTTTCTGTGTTAGTTCTGATTTAGGCCGAGCTTGAGGAGGCTCTTATGAAGTGAGGGAGAGATAGAGAAGCAAGGGATTTACCTGAAACTTAACTATTCACCTCACAGTTGCTGACTGCTCCGCTGAAAAGAGAATGGAAACCTAAGGATTCGTTATAAGAAAACCTTAGAGTGATTGAATCTGTACCTATATGATAGGTCACCCCATGGTAGATTCCTAATAAAAGGATTCTACTTATTAAAATTTGATTGAAATTTGACCCGTATGGTAGGTCATCCCATGGTAGATTCCTAATGAAAGGATTCCACTAATTAAAGTTGGATTAAAATTTGACCTGTATGGTAGGTCATCCCATGAAAATGTCTATAAGAATGACTTTATGTCTGTAGAAAGGACTTGGTGCCCGTAAGAAGAACTTTTGTGTCATAAAGGGTGCCATTCTAGGATCTGGGGAGACTAGAAATCCTGCAGAAGCTCAAACCCAATTTCACTTACTTTAAAGGGTGTCATTCTGGTATCTGGTAAGATCAGGAATCTTACAAAAGCTCAAACACAATTTCACTTACCTCACAGGGTGCTATTCTAGGATCTGGGGAGATTAGGAATCCTGCAGAAGCTCAAACCGGATTTATCTTACCTTGAAGAGTGTTATTCTTGGATCCGATGAGACTAGGAATCCTACAGAAACTCAAACCCAATTTAACCAACCTTGAAGGGTACCATTCTGGGATACGGAAAGACTAGGAATTCTGCAGAAGCTCAAACCCAATTTCACTTATCTCAAAGGGTGTTATTCTGGGATATGAGAAGATCAGGAATCCTGCAGAATCTCAAACCCAATTTCTATTCTCCCGTCACTTTAGGAATAAACTGATGAGGTAAACATCCAAATATCTCAAATATTTCCATTTTCAAGACGAATCATGTTTCATTGGAGAAGGTGAATACCTGCGCACGCCGCAATGGGATCGAACACTCCAACGATCGTCAGAATTCATCCCCTTGAAAGGTTCAGGTTGAAGACATACCTACATAAGGATTTGGAAGAAACGCTTGATGGTTTCTCGATGATTAAACTTGTTCATTCATTGATCGCCAAATGAATTTCGAGACCTTGGAAGGTAACTCGAATATCGGAAACTTGGTACCTATTAGGCAATGTCAGAGGTAACATGTGCAAGCATTTTCATCAATGAGTTCAATTGTTCATGCAAAACTGTTTAACTGAGTTTGCAATGATCAGAAACAATATGTGTGGTAACTTATGATGCATTCAATCAAAATGTGAATCATACATAACTATTCTACCAAGTTTGCATTACCATTTCTGTTCAGGGAGGTTATCATAGTATGAATGCTTCGAATGTAATCTAAATGGGGGACTTCAGTCCGAAAGGGCTTTTGAGCGAAGGCTATTAATAAAAAAAATCTTCATTATCTGCTCTTGGTTTATAAGTCAAGAACCCTGTAAAATGAGAGAGAAATAATCTTGCTCGTACCTTTTTGAGCGATACTTGAAATCATTCAACTCTACGTTAACTCAGGCGCCTTAATCAGAAAAGACTTTCAAGAGTTGTAACGTAGGTTAGGATTTGGAACCAATGAAATAAAATGCTCATTTTGGCCTAAAAAACATATGAGGTGAGTTTGACGTTGGTGATCATTGCATCTTTATCACCAGTCTCGGCCCTCTAGAATAGTCCTCAAAGAACACCATCATTGTATGAGAATGGTGTCAACTTCTGTTGATACCGTCGTCGCTCCCAAACGGTGTAAACTTCAACCGCATGTATTTCGCGATTTGACTCCTTCGAAGGGTTTTCTTTTACATTGATTTGAATGGGCATTGGCTCTGCTTTTGACTAGCGCTTTACTTTTTCATGTTCGGGATTGACTTTCTTCTTCTTTTTTCTTTTTTAAAATAGAAAAAGGAATTTCTAAAGATTGTACCGTTATACACATGCATATCAAATATTACACTTGAATAGATGACTTGAGAACTCTTTGTAGGCTCATTTCTTCTAAGTTCTTCTGCTTTGAGGTGGTGCCATCTTCATCTTAGAATGAGCAATGATCACCAACGGGGTTTTAAGAAATGAATATGCAAGCTCAATTGGGTGACGCAAAGGATATGAGTATATCGAATAGGGAAACGAATGTTTTTCGTCGTTTTTGTCGCGACCCGAGAAATTTTTCTGTCAGGTGAACGGATTATTAGGTTAGCTAGATGGGTTAACTTAATACGGACCCTCCCAAGTCCTGCCAAATCGCAACGTTGATTTTTATTCAAATGATTTTAAAATTTGGAGTTGCCACTAATCATTTTTGGTAAATTGATTAGAAACCTAAGTAAATTAGCGGGAGGAGATTACGAGTTCAGGGACTTGGTTACACTAGTTAATTAAAACTAATGCCCTTTCGGTACCTTAATTTTATGGATATCTTAATTTGGCGACTCAGGCTTAGTTTATTCCTAAGGCTCTAGTGGAGTGTTCTCTCTTTGTGTTTTCACTTTTTAAATGAGATACATGGATGGCATTTTTTTATATTTCCAAAGTATTATAATTCCCTGAAGCTGAAAGATGGAGTGTGTTAACGACTTCTATGCAGTGTTACGACCTCCAACAGGTGGCTGGGCCTACTCATTCTAAGGTCGATGATTCGAAAATTTAATTACATAAAGTAAATGACAATAAATAAAGACCTCCAATGGATGGCCTAGTATTGGTTTAGCTCTCCCCTTTGGGGTTTAATGGTACAGAAATTAAATTATAGGAATTTAAATGACAGTAAATATAAACCTCCAATGGGCGACCTAGCATTGGCTTGGCTCTTCCCTTTGGGGTTTAATTGTGCAGGAATTAAATTGCAGGAATTTAAATGACAATAAGTAAAAACCTCCAATGGGCGGCCTAAAATTGGCTTGGCTCTTCCCTTTGGAGTTTAATGGTGCAGGAATTTAAATGACGGTAAGTAAACACCTCCAATGGACAGCCCAGCCTTGGCTTAGCCCTCTCTTTTGAGATTTAAGGTGCAGAAATTTAAATTGCAGTAAATAAAGACCTCCAATGGACTGTCCAGCCTTGCCTTGGCCCTCTCTTTGAAGGTTTAAGGTGCAGGAATTTAAATTGCAGTAAATAAAATCATTCAATGGATGGCCCAGCCTTGGCTTGGCCCTTTCTTTTGAGGTTTAAGGTGCAAAAATTAAATTGCAGAAATTAGATGACCTCTAGTGGATGGGTTTTTCCATCTCCATTCTGGGGTTTGAATTCTTTAAAATAAAATACTACAAATTGATTCAACAATTTGAACTAAAATCGATCGACCGGTAGAGTGAGAATTTGGTGGACATTTTAGACTTGTATGGGCCAATTTTGCTTGCACCTTCATGAAATCACTATTGGTACGGAGTCGTTATTACCTGACATAAAATATGAAAAAAAAAGTGGGGGGTAGTGTAGATAATTTGTGCTAATTTGCGACTAAAACCACAAATAAATGAATAAATAAAAATACTTAACTCGAATTTTCTTGCTCATTGACAAGGATGAACTCTTGATTTATGTTAATCGATAAAAGAATTGGCGATCATAACCCATAGCTTTAAACTCACATTATCTTCAAACTTTTCTCTCTCTTTTTAGTATTTTCTTTCTCTCCAATTTCTTTTCAATCTCCCAAAGCCCTATCAAACATCCAAAATTTTCTCTCTAAAAAATTTCCCTCCCAAACTCACTTCTCCCTCCTTTTATAGCTTATTCATCCATCTCTCATTCTAATTTTTCCACTAACCCTTCTTCATCCCATCTTCCCTTCTCTATTATCATCTTCTTTTCTCCATCTTCCCTTCTCCATCTCGTCTTCTTCATCTTCCCTTCTCTACTCTAATTTCTCCACCAACTCTTCTTTTTATTATTTACGAAATAATCCCTCAAATGTTAGGTATTTGCATTATAGCCCCTGAGATTTTAAGTATTTGCAATTCAGTCCCTGGAGAAATATTTCTTTAAGTCCAAATCTCTTCATAATTTTCGACAAACCTCTCCTATGCTTAGTCGAAATTCATTGCATGTCAAATTTAAGCTCATTTCTTGTTGCTGAAAGTAAAGCAAAAATTAATTAAATTCCTTTTAAAAAATTGAGTCCTTCAGGATATAATTGGGCCAAGATGAAAATTTGAATATTAGAGAATAATTTCACAACTCCTAAAAGTGAAAAATAAAAATAAATTGACTCAAATTGAATTTTTTAGGCCCCAAATTCTATTATTTATTGAATATTTTCCTAATTTTTAAAATATATATAATACAAAAAATTATTTTTCATTCAAAAATGGTTGCCTAGGCTTGGCCAAGGCTTCCAAAGTTGATTTTGCAATTTTCTCATTGTTTTGATTTTTTTTATAAATTTTCGAAAATAAAAATACCGAAAAATATTGAAAATATGAAAAATCATTTTTTCGTCAAATTGATTCCCTATGCTTAACCAAGATCCCCAAAGTTGATTTTTTTTAATTTTATGAATTTTTTATTAATTTTAAAAGAGACCTGATTGATAATCTGAAGTTCGTCGTTGAACATCATGAGGTTAATGCAGCCAGGCACAAGGAAAAATGTATCCGCCCGTTCTTCAAGCTTGCAGATCTCGACTCCTAAATTGCTCAGTGCAGGTAGAGCATTAACTTCATGGAGAGTCAGTTAAACTCTTTTGTTATGCTTATTATGGGTCAATTTGACTTTACTTTTCCACCTCAATGACTGTTGTAAAGCTTGTTGATGAATGGAATGAAAGAAAAGTTTCGCATATTTATACTTTAATTTTCTTGCCATTTCTTCTTTTCTTTATGAAATCGGAGTTAACTGTGCTAGAGAAAATTCGATCATCTGTTTCTGCTAGGATCAAAGCACCTCCCAGGACCACCTTCTTCACAATACATGGGTCACTATCGTTCGGAGCGATCTTCCCTTATGGAAGAGGGACTGTTAGCAGCAACCTTCGTAAGGTGAGGTTATTCGCTTCTGCTGGATCTAGTCTGCCTCTATCAATTGTGCTTTCGAAAACATACAAAGTGGTAATAATAAACGTATCTCTGCCTCAATTGATAAGATTGCCTCAATCTTATCTTATCTTGACAGATGGTGGCTGTGAAATGATTACACATAACTAAACAGACAAAGGCGAAACCCTATCACTTCTCTCTGATGATGAATTCGAGGACGCGAAAGCAGGATTCGACGGCAGTCCCCACCGGTCACAGTGAGACCCGTGACTAGTCGCGTAAATTAATGCCACTGTAACCACTCAGTCAATGTGCTAATAATGAACCTGGCCGCATGTTGCGTGCCCCACTTCGCTCATGCTTTGTACCTTTCGGCGTCAACTTATTGGTGTGGCCTGCTTGTAGCATCGCGAGAAATGCCTATGGGCTATACTTAATAATGAAGCGCTATCCCTCAAATATCCTCCAAGTTGTTCGAATCCGAGAGAGCTAAAACATAAGGCTTTGGTGAATTTAATCAGGAAGACGTCACAGGGTTGGATTAACATACTTGTTTACTGGGTTCTAACTACACAGCATATGTTTTTCTCAAAAAGGTACAAGAACCCCTCAATACATCAAAAATGTCCCCATGCCTGATCTGGATATGTTTACTACCCCGTTAAAATATATGGCCCATATGTGCTCACTAATTGACATGTTTCTGACTTCGGGAGGATCGACCTCCTCGCTTCCCCCCTAGGGTTATCGGCTGAGGCATCAGCAATTTCCCGTCCTTTCGTATCCTCCAAAATTATTTTTGGTTTTGCTCTCACCTAGGGTACCTATCATTCTCTACAAAAGTAAATGACATAATTAGTATGTGATCCAAGAGAGGTCGGTCCATGACTCATATTAATCCAATTTTTTTTTCAATTTTTGTGGTGAAATTAGGCCAAATTTTCTTAGGAAGACATGGACAAATTTTCCAGAAAGAATTTCCTCGCATATTTTATAACTTGAAAAATGTGATAAAATCTCTTGCCGTTTACCAAATTTTCCGAACGAATTTTCCTCTTTTATCAAAATGAATTTTCAGGAGTAAATTTATTAAGAAAATTTCATATCTATTGAAGCAGAAAAAATGTGTCAAAATTCTTTATTGGTCAACAAAATTCCTTAAAATGATTTTTCCACATTCATTTTTTTCACATTCATTTTTTTTTCAGAAATGGGAGACCAATTTGGTTTTTATTTTCTTTTAAAAAATGACCTTGATAATAAGTTCGAAATTTGACCAACACCTAACATGGACCGGCCAAAAATAAATATAAGATAAAATTAGAGTTCTTACTTTTACCTCGAAGACACACCAATTATATAAACATGCACATGAATCGTGAGTTTAAACCTTAGCCTATCTACTCTAAAGGCTTACAAATTGAAGCGAAAGACTTACGGCAATGTCACAATCTTGCACACATAATCAAGATTAGCCATGATCCCACGACGTAACCAGGATTAGTCGAGTCTTTCCACTTTGGCTGCTTGAGTCAAAAATTATAACCCCCGCTTCAGTAATCTTACCAAGCCTGAGGCCTAACTTTAAAACTCATTTTTGAAAAGAGGTTCAGGATTGAATCTGGACTAACTTTCGACGTAATCTCACGCCGAACGCTAGAACCAAATCACAATATCATCTTAAAACTAGTGGCCCAGATCTGATCACGGGACGTGTGTGATGTAGTGCTAAAGCGATTAATCAAGCACGGCAGTTAAATGCAAACACCGCTTCAATAGATTAAACTTAAATTACAAGTTTTACACACCAAACCTGCAAAGCAAAGGGTTAGCCAAACACTTCATCCCTTATAACTCCCATCAGTAAAAACATATAACACCTATAGAATGAGTTCCAAGCAATTGCCAAATCAAATGAATTTTCATGAAGTTTTTCAGACCTTAGTCCACTAGCTTCTTAAATGTTTTCCAAAATTAAGAACAAATCCCCAGCGGAATCGCCAAGCTGTTGCGACTCGAAAAATTTTTCGATTAGTGGAAAAATTTCAGGTTAATGGATTATCAGGTTAATTAAATTAACTAACCTAATACGGACCCTCCCAAGCCCTACTGAATCGCAACTTTGGTTTTTCTTTGAATGATTTTAGAATTTGGAGTCGCCACTAATCATTTTTGGCAGGTTGATTAGAAACCTAAGTAAATTAGTAGGAGAACTAAATTACTTCTACGAACCAGATATTATGAGTTCGAGGACTTTGTTACACTAGTTAATTAAAACTAATGCCCTTTCGGTACCTTAATTCCATGGATATCCTAATTTGGCAACTTAGGCTTGGTTTATTCCTAAGGTTCTAGTAAGATGATCTTTTTTTTTTGTATTTTCACTTTTTAGATGGAATGCATACGAATGACTTTTTTTTGTATTTTCAAAGTATTAAAAATTCCCCGAAGCCGAAAGATGGAGTGAGCTAACGACTTAGGTGCAATGTTACGACCTCCAGCAGGTGGCTCGGTCTACTCATTCTGGGGCTTAATGATAATTAAATGACAAAAATTAAATACAGTAATAAAGGACCTTCAACAAGGTACTTAGCCTATGCTCGGCCCACCCATTATAGGATTTGATGGTACAGAAATTAAATTGCATGGAATTAAATTGCAATAAATAAAAAACCTCCAACAAAGAGCTCGACCTTGGCTTAGCCTACTCATTTTTGGGGTTTGATGGTACAGAAATTAAATTGCAGGAACTTAAATTGCAATAAATAAAGAACCTCCAATAAAGGGCTCGGCCTTGACTCAGCCTACCCATTTTACGATTTGACGGTACAAAAATTAAATTGCAATAAATAAAGAACCTCCAAAAAATGGCTCGGCCTACCCATTATGGGGTTTAATGGTACAGAAATTAAATTGCAATAAATAAAAAACCTCCAACAAATGGCTCGACCTTGGCTTGGCCTATCCATTATGGGGTTTGATGGTACAGAAATTAAATTGCAGGGAATTAAATTGTAATAAATAAAGAACCTCCAACAAAGGGCTCGGCCTTAGCTCGGCCTACTCATTTTGGGGTTTGATGGTACAAAAATTAAATTGGGAAAATTAAAGGGCAGTAAATAAAGAACCTCCAGTGAGTTGGTCAGTCTTCCCATTCTAGGGTTTGATATTGTAGAAATTAAATTGCAAAAAGTAAAGTACAATAAATCTTTACACCACCAAGTATGGGGCAGAATCTGTCGCAATTTGGAATTCGGATCTTTTAAGCGAAAAATGCAGAAAATTGCAATATGAATATGACACGTGAATATGACACGGCATAATCGAAATTTAAATCAATCCATTGAGGTAACGACATTCTCAAAGATTTTAATGGTTAGGATGTTATCTGATTTAACGGATTTGATTGCTAAATTCAAACCTCGTGCCACCTTATAGATTATGATTACGGCTTGAACAACGGGGATGAACTCGTGACTTGTGTTTATCGATAGAGAAATTAGTGATGGTAACACCTAGATTTAAACTTCCACCATCTTTAAAACTCTCTCTCTCTCTCTCTCTCTCTCTCTCTCTCTCTCTCTCTCTCTCTCTCTCTCTCTCTCTTTCCAATTCTTTTCAATCTCCCAAAACCCTCTCCAATATTTCAAATTTTCTCTCCAAAAAAATCCCCCTCTAAACTCTTTTATTCTTCCTTTTATAATCCACTCATTTATCTCTCATTTTAATTTCTCCACTAAGTTTATCTCCCATTCTAATTTCTCCACTAACTCTTCTTCATTTTCATCTTTCTTTCTCCATCTCTATTTCAAATTTTAATTTTTCCACTAACTCTTCTTCATCTTCATCTTCATCTTTACTTCTCCATATGTATCTCACATTCTACTAACTATTTCCCATCTCCATCTTCCCTTTTCTATTCTCATTTTATTTTCTCCATCTATTCTTCTCCATCTTCTCTTCTCCATCTCCTCATTTCCATCTCCTCTTCTCCATCTTCTCTTCTCTATTCTAATTTCTCCACTAACACTTCTTTTTATTATTTATAAAATAATCCCTCAAGTGTTAAGTATTTGCACTCTAGTCCCTGAGATTTTAAGTATTTGCAATTTTTGACACACCTCCCCTATGCTTAATTGAAATTCACTACATGTCAAATTTAAGCTCATTTCTCACCGCTGAAAACAATGTAAAATTTAATTAAAGCCCTTTTGCAAAATTGAGTCATTCTTGGTATAATTGGGCCAAGATATAAATTTGAAATATTAGAGAATAATGTCTCAACTCCTAAAACTGAAAAATGAAAATAAATTGACTCAAATTGAATTTTTTAGGCCCAATTCAAGATTATTCTCGTGAAGGAATACACGACCCCGAATTTGATTTTTTAAATTTGCAATGGCCAACATGAAAAGGGATTTAAAAGAAAAATATTGACTATTTTTATGTATTTTTGTGGCCTCAAATGCTATTATTTTTTAAATATATATATATATATATATATATATCTGAAAAATTATTTTTTGTCAAAAAATGATTGTCTAAGCTTGGCCAAGGCTTCCAAATTTGATTTTACAATTTTCTCATTTTTTCTTATGTTTTATGAATTTTTAAAAATAAAAATACCGAAAAATACTGAAAATATAAAAAAAAACAAAATTGGTTCTCTAGGCTTGGCCAAGGTCCCCAATGATGATTTTGTAATTTTCTAATTTTTTTCTTGATTTTTTATAAATTTTTAAAAATAAAAATACCGAAAAATACTGAAAATATGAAAAACATTTTTTTGGTCGAAATTGGTTCCTTAGGCTTGACCAAGTCCCCAAAGTTGATTTTTTTAATTTTATGAATTTTTATGAATTTTTTTATTAATTTTAAAAGAGAAAAGATGATTAAAAATTAGGTGTCAATAAGCTATTCGGAATTAGTGCCATCCTCTTTGCGACCGAATGATATGATATTAATTATAGATTCACAAGCGAAACTCCTACTAATGCCATGACTATAGCCTACTTCATACCAAACTGATTCAATGATAATTCAGCCTATTAAACACTTAGAATGAAGAAAGGAAGTGGCTCCCCTTTCACCTTAACACTAATTAAGAGTTAGTAGAATGAGAAAATTCTGCTCTCTTTTTCTTTTCTTTCATGGTGGCTTGCACGAAATGTTCCCAAAATGATGAGCTTCATTTTCCCAAGTCTTCAATAATCAAACTACTAGTGGGATTATAACCGATTGATTGCCAAGTGTTTATTTCCTTTCATTCTAGCGTGAGTAAGGGCGCGCATGAGAACGTTTTTGTTTTGCTATTTCTATTCCAAACCTATTCCAGAAATAGGTTTGGAACAGAAACTCGTTTGATAACGCAAATCTATTTTTCTATTCTAGAACAAAAAACTGTTTCAGAAATAGATTTGGCCCAAAACCAGAAACAAAAAATTTTTGTTTCTGGCAGAAATAGAAAAATACATTTCTATTCCAGAAATTATTTCTAGAACAGAATGGTTGTCATGCGCACCCTAAGACTTGTGCACAGCAACTCCCCCTTCCTCCATTCTCAATTTGTGTATGGTACACCGCCATTCTACTCGCTAATCTTTAGTCCCCCGTTATTTACTTACGTGCATATTAGTACTAGCTGAATTTTTTTTTTCAAACGACATCAGCCTCGTAATATATATTCCGACTAAATTACTTTCCAGGAAACTTCTAGGTAGCGCAATTTCTCTATTATACTCCTTACTCGCATCTGTGTGATTTAACCGTGGGGTCTTAAATTCAATGTGGACCAATTCCTAAAGCAATTGTTCTCACTTAGTTGATCATCCCACTAACTTTGACATTGTGCATTTTCCTTAGATTGAATCCTCCATCGTTTTTCCATCAATCACCCTCCATAGGTCATCGCAGATATCTTTGCGACATATAGATTCCAAATGACATCGTAAGAGAAACACAGTCCTCAGGCGAATCCACTTTAGCTCGTTGCGAGTACATTTCACAATGAGTTTGCTTTCTAATCTATTTGTTCATTCTTTCGTAATTTAGAACTAATTAAGTGGCGATCTCCTTTTCACTTGTATATTCTCTCTTGAGGACATCAGAGGGTTGGTTTCGAAGGTCATTTATTTAGAGAAGTAATACCAGTCTCAAATCATATCCCACTATGGTAGCTAATTACAAGTAAATAACCGTAATTTAGAATATTAATTTTCAGGATGCTACAGCAGAGGTCCGATTCATGGTTCTTAAAATTGAAACCGGTGGCCAGGTGATCTAGTTCCCAATTCTAGAGTTATAAGATTGGATAGGATCGATTGAAATTTTTATTTTTAAAAGTAATCCTAAATCTAATGTTTACTTTGCAGCAGATCCTCTTCTCAGTATCGCTTCCTTAAATCGCACTAGAAGAGAGAATTTTTTTTTTGGGCATTCTTTCCCCCATTGCACTTTGGGGAATCTCTCCTTTTTCCCCCTCTTAGAGCCTTTTCCTTCTTTCCCTTGAACGACCCCCCACTAGCTTGCCTTTAGTCTCCTTCTCCGTTTGTCTCCCCCCCCCCCCTCCTTTTCTCTCTCTCTTCGATCCCTCTTCTTTTTTTTTTTTTTTTGCATGTTTCCGATCCAATGAAACCACCTGAAAATCGAATTGGACCGGACTGAAATTCTATTACCCCCTACTCTAGCGGCACTCATTTACAAGACCTGAAGAGGAAAAGTAACATTGACTTTATGCTAATTGGCTTTGCTTTGGGGGGCATCATTCTTATCATCTTGAAGTGGGCAGGCATTTCCAGTCATGACTCTCTTCATTGGAGATAAATGTCAACAAATTTGTTCAAGTAACTGACAAAAATCATCATCACCAGCCCCAGTAAAACTTTTTTTTTCTCTTCTCCTAGTAAAAAAAAAAAGGCAAGCGAGAATTTGATAACTACTTGTCATAAAAGTTTCACATCCACTACAAAATGTTCGATTTGAAGCTAAAACAATCAATCCAATTAAATATGCACGAGCCCATTGCACCGGACACTGGGTATGCCGTGGCGAGAAGTAGACTGCGGAGATAATCAAGACTAACAACATAAGCAGTTCTAAAAGATGAAGGAAGCTCAATGTGAAAACAGCCGTTCGATATTTAATTAAAGAGTGAAGACAAAATGTCCTCTTTCATAACGTCTAGAAAACATGGGAATAATAATTCTTAAAGAGTGTGATAGAACCAAAATTCTGGCAGACGATATCATTGGCCGAAGGATACTCCCAAAGCCATAAAAGAGTTGAGGACCCTTCCTTTCCTTTTCCACGAGCAATAAAAGAGTTGTGGATTATCAACTCCCAAAGATTGGGTGTTCTTAAGCGAGAAATCTAATGTTGTTTTTACCGAGAGTTGGGGATACTCCCAAAGCCAGACCGCTATTTTATCATGTGAATAGAGAAATAGTTTACAATTTTTTTTTGGGGGGAGACTCCATCATCATCCAACTATTTTTTAAGGCGGTGCATCATAATTTCTGGAAAAAAAAATTACTAAATAATTATAAATTTATTTTACTCGTTCCAATTTATTTATAATCATTTCAATTGTGCCAATTGAGTCATAAATATTTTCACATCTTTTCAACGTTCGGCCAATTAGGCCCATCCAGCCTCGGCCACGGCTACGATGGTCTTGGCAAACGAGAGAGGTAGCCTTGCCCAGATCTGAGCGAGGCCAATGGCGAGGCTGGCCTTGCTTATATCTAGCTAATCAGAAAATCATATTGAAAAAAATATTCACGTAAATATTAAGAAAATTTTAAAAAAAAATCTATGTCTGGCGTCCACGTCAGTGATTTCTAATCGAATGGCCGGATGGACTTAATTTGTAAAATGTGGAAAAAAAAAATTTAGGACTCGATCAACATAATTAAAAAGTCTAAGACTGAACCGACAGAAATACAACAAAATTTATGGCGTTTTTGATATTTTTCTCTAGTTTTCGAGCTGAAATTGTATCGATTATTCCGAAACGTCGAGGCCAGAGCTACTAAGCCACCACCCTTCTAGATAAACTTTTTTCCCATCGGGCTCGTCGATTGAGTCGGACAGGCAAGAAGTCATTGTCAACGTCGACCCTTAAGTCAATTGTACGCATCGATGAACGCAATATGTCTATCTCATCACACCTTTGCTACTTTCATCTCCTTCACTAAAGTTGGACGGGGTCGGCATTTTCCATACGGTGAAATATCCAAAGGGATGGCGCTTTCGCAAATCTCATTTCTTCCCCCCCCCCCCCCCCCCCCTTTTTTTCATTTTCGACCCCTCTCCCAAATTTATATCTCTAGGAAAAGGAAAGCTTAAGTCGACGTATCCGTCGCATTTGTTTGTCCGGCCAATCGACGGCATTTATCGTTCCGGTCGAATCGTTCCTCTCGACAAAATGAAAATCTTTTATCTTTAAACTTTTGCTCTGCTCATTTCTCCAAAGATAATGATTTGGAAAAAAAATTTCTCGCTAAAATTGATATCTTATATCACTTATAAAAATGGATAAACGAAAAAATGTATTCATCGTCCACGAAAACATCCAAACATAAATTTTGTGGATGATTGAAATATTTTTTATTTGCTAATTATCTCAAGCGATCCAAAAAGTATCATTTTTAAGAAAATAGTTTTCGAATTATTCATTTTTGACAAAATAAACAGAGCCTTAAAGTAAGCCAACTTTTCATATGAAGCTTTGCCTGTTCGGCTCCCCATGTTACCATTAGCTTTTTCAATAGTAAAGGCTCTTGATATTGATTAGCTATTTCAACAGCTGAGGTTCTTGATATTAGAATAATACCCATATCTTTAGAGGCAGGAAACGTATCAAAAAAATATTCTAAAATTATTGCATTGGTATAAATTCAAATCCTTAATATTTAAAATGGATCAATTTTGCCCTAAAGATTTTTTTTATTAGTACTAATTTAGTCCATCCTATCAATTAAGAATGGGGGAACAAAAAAAAAATAAGGGGAAAAAAGAAAAATTAATATTAAAATTTTCAAAAAAAAATTATAAAAATATTTACATTAGTGCCGACAGTACCACATGGGACAGTCAGCTCCACGTCAGCGATTTCAGGCCTAAATTAGCCGGATGGATTGAATCGGTACCAATGCAAAAAGGTTTGGGACTAAATTGATCTAATTTAAAGGTCTATGATTGAATTGGTACCAATGCAATAAGTGTGCACTTCTTTTTTTATTTACTTTTCCCGTTTAAAACCTCATAGGACGATAGATAATATTCTGTCCTAATAAAGTCATGCAATAATTTTCATAATTTTCTAAAGTGAAATTAATTTTCCATTTTAATTATTTATTCAGATGTAAAAGTGAAACCAACGGGGCTAGTTTATAGAATATATTCCAACAAAACAATGACTAAAGCTTTCTAAAGAACTCACTCTCTGTGGCGAAATGTCAGAAACATTACCCGAGGATTATCGGATGGGAAGTGGAAGCACGACCGCAGCTACTTGGCACTCACTAGCCCAAAGAATTCGTCCCTTGATACTCACTCGAAGGACCTAAGTATTCTACTCAAGGCGCACAAATCGATCGGGAAATTACTTATGGAGGGAAATTCGCCGTAGTAGTGCAAATTTCTTTCGAGTTGGCAGGATCGACCGTTGCTCAGCTCTGAGTATTTTAAAGAATTAATATCACGAAAAATCTCAAATATTACTAAGTTGGATAACACGTGACAGTTGACAGATGTACAAGTTTAAAGTTTGTACCTTCTGTTTGTCTCACATATACATATATATATCAATTTGAGATTTTTCATAGTATTAACCCAATTTAACAGACGGTAAATTTATTGCAGATGTACCAGTTTGAGATTTTTCGTGACCAAAAAATTTAGTTTATGGTAAATTTGTTTGCAGCTGTATTAGTTTAAGGTTTTTGGTGTTCAAAAAAAATAATTTTAGGATAAATTTATCTTCGGTGTACTAATTTGGGATTTTTAACTGTAAATAACCTTATTTTGAAAAGGCAATAAGCTCTTTATCGGAGAGAAGCTTTGGCCCCGTCCCACACTAAAACATGGAGGCGAGTCTGGCTTTTAAGCAAAGAAGAGATAAATGATATGAGAGGGTCCGAACCCGTTCCCGCTTATCTCGGCCCGGGTGGGTTATCTTTACTGACAAATCGAGACCGTCCAATTGTCCGAACGTCTCATCCAACGGATACCCCGTGGAAATGTATTATTTACCCGCCCGGAGGACACTAGGAGGGCCCACACGACGAAGGGCAATGCGCGGAAGTAAAAAAAAAAAAATTCCACGTCCGTATAGTCCCGGGGGGGGGGCGGGGGAAAATAGAGAAAGCATCAAAGAAGGTGGGTCCCGCACAATGCCCCCATTTGTTTGACGGCTCAGATGAGATGAGACCATGTGGAATCGGGCGTACGCTAATGGTACCCTTTTTCTGAGCGACGCGCATGATGGGGGCGCATGGAGCCGTCGGGGACACGTGGACGGTGGACACGCCCCCGAGATCCTCCCCTCCCGCGCTATAAATTCGGGCCCCCCATCGTCTCGGAAATCTCATTCATCGCCCAGGAGAGTTCAGAAACAACTTCTAATCATCTTCCTTCCCCAGCCTTCCCGACTTCGAATTCACCGTTTAACCCCTAACCTGAAAATGTCGTGCTGCGGAGGAAACTGTGGCTGCGGGTCTGGCTGCCAGTGCGGCAGCGGCTGCGGAGGGTACGTCGTAGTCCTCTCCCTTCGTCCGATTTTTCCGTAGCAGAACGATCGACGCTCCGTCAATGTCTACTGAAATTGCGTTGGAATTATTGTTTAGTTTTTCCGTAATTGTCGCTTTGTTGTGATGACGATGACGATGGCGATGCAGATGCAAGATGCACGCGGACCTGAGCTACACCGAGAGCGCCACCACCGAGACCCTCGTCATGGGAGTCGCTCCTCAGAAGTCGTACGCCTCTTCTTCCCATAAAAATTCGCAGCTTCATCAGAGACGTCTCGACGCCGGATTCTTTTTCCTCCCCTTCTGATCTTGTGAATTTAGAACTTAATATGCCGTGTTTTCGAACGTGCAGATACTTCGAGGGGTCGGAGATGGAGGCCGGCGCCGAGAACGGGTGCAAGTGCGGCTCGAACTGCAGCTGCGACCCGTGCAACTGTAAATGAAGCGAATCGCGATCTTGAATTCGACACCACCGACCCGCCCGAGACCGAAAGAGTTTGGATGGAATCTCTTTAGTATATAGCGATGTTATGTCTTCTGTATGTCCTTCCGCCATGTGGGTGTCGTTTGCCCTTTGTGTGTCAGAATAAAACAGCCATGGCTGGATTTGTGTGACTGATCCTAAACTCTTTCTGGTTCAGAGTCCTTCCATGTGGTGGCTGGCTTTGGTGTTTTCCGCCATCTTTTTTTTTTTTTCCCCGTTTCTGTCTTTGTATGAAGGTCGTGGGTGTCTCTGCTTTGGGTGGGGTTTGGTTTTCTGTGTCATGAAATGATAATTGGCGATTGAAAAGCGCTCTGTTTTTCGGTCAAAAAGTTTGGCACTCTCCCTGTTTTTCACTCGTTGCCCGTTTCTTGTCTGGTATCATGAAAACCTTTCGTCTTTCTCAAATGAGGAAAAAAAAAAAAAAGGGTTAAAAATCGATGTGGGATACATGACGATCGGATCAGAAATCAAATGTTTCCTGTGAGATTTGAGGGAAGTGGGAGGGGTGAATTATTGTGGGGGGACAAAAGAAGAGGGTCGCTTTCATCCATTCAATGGTGGATCGAAACGGGTGCCCAATTTTGTCCATGGAAGAGTCATCGAAGTTGGACTTTGTGTCGTCTTTATCCGATTACCGAACACCAAGATTGACTCATGGTGCATTGCTTACATCAAAATTCGACGGTTCATCAGATTGAAGTCCGGAAAAAAGGGGGAAAAAGAAAAACCGAGTTAGAAAGTTCGGTAGAAATTCATGTCGTTGTTCGACTGCCCATGGCCAAATGTTGTAACCAAGCCAATCCAGATGTACATACATCGACTGCTGATGGCCGAATGGGGTTAGTCAAGCCCATCAATATTGGAAATTCATCGGAGATTCCAGTATAAATATGAGAAAGATTAAAGCGGAGGGATAAGGACGAGACACTGAAAAAGCTTATCAACACACGCACAACGATGATCTGCGTAACGGATGAGCATAACAATGAGAAATCATAGATTAAGGAATAGGATCGAGTTTGTGACATTACATCCCCCCTTGTATCTGGCAATCCATGGATCTCACGACCAGAACAGGTACGAGACTCTGAGACTACGCATGCGCACTTCAAACAGCAATAATGCTCAACGACAACAGCGGGTTGCCAGTCTTCCAAATCACTCAAAAACAATTGTTGCCACTCTACTAAACATGTTATGAACCTGCGGAAACAGTGACATGAGCAAGTCGAAAATTCGGAGACTCGGAGTAGGAAGTTTTTGTCTTCGACAGAAATCACATGTGTATCTCAATGCCAGTTTAGTTTAGGGTATAACCAAGTGTACCTGCTTAGAGGAGAGACCGATCTTCTCCAAGTCATCCAACTGCATTATCAAAGATAATAGTAGTGACAAAGTGCGTTAAGAAAAAAGAGTCTCAACGTTCATTGCTATAATCTGCTGCTTTCATAAACCCAAAGGGGAAAGAAGTTGAGGAACGAAAGCGGTTTTACCGATTTCAGAGGGCTAGAGTCTCTGAGCTCAAGGATATAATCTGCTCTCTTCGGTCCAATGCCCTATACATTATGATTCAAGAGGAAACATCAAGCAGTGTTCAAACAAGGGATGTTCATTTTGAAGTACCTAATTCCTGCTACATGCGAACCTTAAGCTCGAGAAGCTGCTCTCTGCAATTGCAACAACCATAAGACACGTTCAGTACTCACAGACGAAAAATTACAAGCTCTAAACGCTACAGAAGGTCGCATTACCTGCTGGCGACATTCAAGACATCAATGAATTCTTTAATAAGACAGGTCTGCAGATCAGATACCGCACGTTAAGTTCCACCTCCACAGTACTAAGATGTTGGCAATAAAAGCAAATCGTTTCTGGGGTTGTTTCTACTTGCCTTCAAGTGAGAGCTGCACTCGTTAAATTTATCAAGTGGAGTGACATAATTCTGGAGCATGCTTGTGCAGCAGCTCTTGGAAGATGTTACTGGGGTCTGTGGCTCGATTGGCTCAGAGCACGTTACTGCAGCCCTTTGTCCGACATTTACATCGACCGGGGAGAGCGCTATTCTTAGCGGGTTCTGCCTTTCACTTTTCGTGTCGGTAACTTGACATGACTCGGTGGATGTTTTGGCACTCTCTACTGGGGATAGCACTTTCCGTTGTGGGCTCTGCCTCTCATTTTTCATATCGGGGACTCGGTATGACTCAGTGAAGTCGATGGATGTTTTGGCACTTGTGGGGTCGTCATCCTTCTCTAATGGCTCACCTACGTATAGTTATAGCCACTTTAAATAGATCCAAGTTCAGTTTTTCTAAATTGACTGTGAATAGAAACCTTGAAGACTTTACCTCCGAGGTCCATTCCTGATTCCACAGTAACTGCATCGAGAGAAGCTTTCGCCTTAATGTCTGTGTGCTGAGGAATGAACTGCAGGTTCTGAAATGAACATTGTTAAACCGTTAGACAAGCCCGTGTACCTCTTTGTGAAAAAGGTCTAGACGTTGGTCAAATGAGATGCTTCAGATCATGACACGAAACCACTGTAACCATTGTCTAATAACAAAATCACTCGAAGATAAAGCGACAAGCAGAAGCAATGAATGCATCAAAGTGATAAGAAAGAGCAGCATATATAAAGATGTCATGTAGAGTAGGTTTTCATTGCTGGTTGGATTTTCATTTTAAGGGACATAATGTCGTGTACGAAAGAGCCTCTTAAACATGACATACCTCTGCGTCCGTTTCCTCCAAATCCCCATTTTTGAATAAATTTCTGGAGGGGACAGGCAAGATCCTGCATTGATGTGAAATTCAGATAATATTGTAGGAATAGTATGTCGTTCAGCACTTTCATCGGCCGTCCTGACATTACCTTCGGGAGACAGAATTGCCGTGCCTAGAGCTGACCTTCGTTTTAACAGAAGTACGACTCTCAGCAGTTTTCTTGACAGAAACTGGTGTCTTCAATGCTCCAAATCTGTTTTCGCTCTTTGTTTTGCGTCTTGATTCGAGCCAAGCACGCAGTTTTGCCTCCATGTCAACTTTCAATTTAGGAGTCTCTTGCTTTTGAGCTGAAGGAATGAAGTTAGTGATGTGGCGTGACCGAGCTGCCAAGCTCACAGTGTGAACGGATTCTTGGTACTCTCCAGGATTCTATTAGCAGACCACCAAACAGAAATTATATTTCTCAAAGATCCAACGGATATTCGCAACTTGTTAAGGAAGTTTAACATTCGAGTCTTACCAAACAAGCAACCATGACGGCACGGCTCGTTCCACCAAGAGAGTCCTGCAGTATTCTAGTCAGCTTGCTCTCTCGGTAGGGCACTCGAGGTTTGTTGTTGTTCAGAGCATAAATCACGTTGGACAACGCGAACAGCGATTGGTTTATCTTGCCACTCTCCAGCATACGGATTCCCTCATTGAAGGTCCTCCTGTTATCTTCATTCCCTGATAAGCAACAATTATATCAAGGCCTGTGGGCAAAAATGAGCCTCAGCGAACAACTTAAGGGCAAGAAAATTAGAGAGTACCGGCTAGATCTATGAGGTTCAACTTTCCGGTGACCACAGCATCAGAACCAGTGCCACAAGGCATGGTGACAGCGATAACGAGCGCGCCATGGCTCCTGCTGGAGATGTCATTTAGACCAGTGTGTGCCACTTTGCGCTTCTGGATTCCACTAGCAAACACCTCACTAAACTCGGACATTGATCGCACACGGACCCTCGAGAGTCCCTTCATGTGGATTTGCCCATCCTTGTCGTCCAGAATCACGATTTCCTTCGGTTTCTCTTGCAAAAGGTCATAGCATCTCTCCATGTAGACCTCGTAGTACGAGATCTCCACAGTGCTTCCTGTGGTCTCACACATGGACAGAATTGTGGACATGGCCAACGGCATCAGGCCCGGCAGATCGTCGGTACCCTGAATCATTTATCATTCGGTCATATTTCTTACGATTGAAGCGCAATTAGCACTATTCAAGCCCAGGAAACAAATTTAGTCACCAGTGAAGTCGGAATCCAACAAGAAGAGATTTGAAAACCAAAAATCCACCCCCAAAAAAACATGCTTATTTACGGCGACATTCTATTAGTATTTCAAGCAACGGAGCATTCACCGTGAAGAACGTAAAATTATCTAGCTCCAGCTCTGCGAATTCTGTTGGCTGCAGAAAACTTTCCTACTTCACTAATTACACACAAAGCCAAACGAAATCGAACAACCGAATGAATGATGATCATCTGGGACGTTTTTTTCTCAAAACCTCAAAGCAGCATATAAATATGAGGCCAGTATTCAATTCAGCTTCCCCTAATCAACTTCGGAAGCGCCCAGACTAACTTGGGAACTCAATACTCCCTTCTGTTTTCCCGCAATAACAATATAATCCAGCCATCTAAGTCGCAATCAAAACTCAAAAGCTGAAATTTTTCTCAAAAAATTACAGGACCAACCTGCATCGTATAGGTTTTACCACTGCCGGTGGCGCCGTAGGCGAACACCGTAGCGTTGCATCCATGAAAAATGCCAGCAATCAGTGTCTTCACTTCTCTGTCGAATATCTCCCTCACATTGCCGTCCTCCTGGCCGAAGAACGAGTCCAACTTGTAGCACTCGTTCCGACTGCGCACACAGGGAACAAAGAAACAAAATCACCCAAAAACAAAAACGAAAACAAAATCAAAACCTACACCGGGACAAATCAATCGAACGGAAATCGAACGACCGAGAAGGAACTTTCCACTGACCTAGTGGCCTGGTCCTTGAGATGGACGGTGACTTCATCGTCAGGCGACGATCCGCTCGCTCGATCGAGGATGGAAACGCACGGCACAGGCTCACCCTTCTCCGCGGCCGCCTCGTGAGGGAGGAAAGGGCGGACCCGCACGGCGACCCGGACTCTGGTGGGTAAATCCACATACCACGACGGCGCGTCCATCGGAAGGCGGAAGATTGTGGAGAATTTGAAGAAATTGCGAACCAAGAAGAAAGAAGATTTGCGGCACAGGGGATGGAGCAGTGGAGCAGAGCAGTTGGTGGTTCGACCGTTGGAGCTCGAAAGAGATTGAATTTTAGACTGGGACTGCTCCTGGGGGATGGGGCCCTTTTGTCTGGGTCCCAAAACCTTTCCATTTGAATTGCGGCGCTACAGCGATTGCCACGTGTACCCACATTATACATTTTATTTTTTTATTAAGTTTCTCAACTTATGTTCGTTGTAAATTAAATATGAACATTAGTTTTTCCTTTTAATCCAGATAAACGGCACTTTCGAATTAAATTTCTAAACAATAAAATTCCATAAGCATCTTTGACAAGATCTTAATTTATCTACTTCAAAGTAACAATCAAGTTAATAATTCCATAAATTTATCAAAAGAAAATTCGAAAAAAGAGAAGAAGAAGTGAAATTAGTAAGTAAAACAAAGACGGAGAAAGGAAGGGGAAGTTGTAAGGCCGACACCGCCCAAGCAAGACCATGGTTCGACATCTCGCTCCCCACATCTCAGCAAGAGTTACCTAATGAGCATGTAACAAATTCTCGCGGGCCTCTTTATGTTAGCTTTCTTGTTCATCTTAACTCAAAGAGTCACTCTGTTTGTTGTAAACTCATTATCAAATAAAACATGCGCTTGTGCGCATGATCCATCACTTGATAAGCATAAAATCGATCTAAGTCGAGTTGAGATAAAGGGATCTAATGGTGCACTCTCATTGGTAAAAAAAAAAGTTTTCATGAGTAATTTTTTTTTGTAAAAAAATATTTTTCGAATTAGTCATTTTTCGCGTAAAGATCTAACATCCCCAAAGAGGCACGTGCGATGCTCGTGCTCCCACCACCTTTCTCTCTCTCTCGTTTCAGGGTTTAAGGAAAAAGCTTTCATGGCGTCGTTACTGCGCCCTTAAACCCTACTGGTAATCGCACTCAGGACTCCCCAGTCGAAGCTTGAAGAAGAAACAATGGACAAGACCATCCTCGGAGAACTGGACTCCCTCCCTGAAGAAGATAAGCTCCGGATGAGCGCCTCCGTCGATCGGCTCCAAGCGCGCGACAGGTCAGCCCTCATTCCTCGAGCTTAGGAATCGAAAATCAGTCTCGACTTTGTGCAGATCGTATTCATTTGCCACACCCCCCCCCCCTCTCCCGCCCCGGGTCATCGCCCTATTACTCGCGTTGTCGAATGTGTGGGGCGTGCGGTGATTTGGAATTGTCGCACTGGGTTTTTGCGTTCCATTCGTTTGCGTTATTGCCTGAGAAGAGAGAACGTTTGGACGAGTCTTGTTTTATCTTCTTTCGTGGTTTTTGATGATCTGTGATGTCTGATGCGTGTGGATGGATGGGTTTGTAGTCTGTTCGATGTCGAGAATTTCAGGTAATGGAAGACACTTGTTAATGTAACAAGTCTTGTTATGCAGTCTCTCTGCTTCTTCGTTGCCAGAATTTTCTCCTAAAGTTTACATTTTCCAATTTGTACAGTAATGGCGTCTTCTTTTAATTCCGATTGTTAATCCTGTTCCACTCTGATTTTGCGTTTACATTTGTTTGCGTTAACGTTGGATCAGTCATCATCTTCTTCAACATTTTTACTTTTTTAAGTTTCTATAATCTGTGATGTCTGGTGTGTGTCAATGGATAAGTTTCTGGTCTGTCGTCCAGAATTTCAGGTAAAGGAACACTGGCTCAAAATGTAAATGTAACAAGTCTTGCAGAATATTTTTCATTATTCACTTAATGGCCACAAATTTTCTCCCAAACTTCCAATTTCCTATTCTTTTTCTGCCACAAGAAATTTGGCGCGGTGCAGCTTCTTCCACAGATCTTAAAATTAAGGAGGAGTGACTCTGGCCTTTTCCCGCTGGTTTATCTGCATATGTTACTTCAAAAGACATTACCCGAAACAAGAAATTTTCTAACCATTTAATCTGGGGAAGTGGTCTCTCTCTTATTGTTGAGCAAAACTGTGGAGTTGATCGTGCCCAAACTGGAAGTTTCTTTGCTATTTCTCCTGTTTTATGCCTTGTTATATTTTATTCTTGTTTGAGAGCAGCAATCTGAATTAGTCTAATAAGTTTTTCTCTCTCTTGCCATGCATGCTGTCAGTTTGGAGTATGATATATGGTATGTGTGAGACCTCTTAACCGACTTTCTCCTTCACATGGCATTCGCTTCTTCTTGCAACTTCTGATGTAACCCATCATATTCCACCTTTTGATGTCTGGAGATGACTCACTGAGCTTCAATTGCTTTGATGTCTAGTTTCAGTAAAAAGTTGGCACAGGGAGAGGCAAATTCTTTTTTCCTTTTTTAAGACTAAGAAGTTTATTCAATAAAGAATAAATACAATCCTGTGTGGATAAAATAATTAGTACAAATAAAAGAAATCAAGACTCACATATGAAGAGGCTTTTGTGACTAAGATATACTGATGCAGCATTCGACCAATCTCTTCATCATGCTTCAGCATAGATGGTTCCATGGGCCGGGCTGTTCGCCCTCAAATTTCTTCCTTGCCTTTCATCCAAATGTTCTGTGTAATGTGTGATTGAGTTGCTCATTATAAATTCCGGTCAAATCTGACCCTCTGTGTTCATCTCCAGTAAGAAGAAACATTTTGGGGCATTACCAGGAGCATTCCGTCTTTCAATTAAAAAAGCTCCTGATGTCATAGAATGAACATGGATAATAATGTGATCCTCAGATGGCTCTCCTCTGGCAAAGGAAGCATGGCTCAACATGGTAATAATACAAAGTTTTAGTTTGTATTTTGCTAGAACTTGCTGTGCATTTGAGAAAAGTGGCTCGATGGGCTTTGACCTTCAAAATTTACTGTCTTGAGAGACGATTAGGTTTATGTCCACATGAATCATCATGAGAACTATGAAGATATCACACCAAACTTGTGTCTTGTTGATATTCTATCGTTGCCTTAGTTCAGTTTGACAATTTACTGGTAATAACTTGTCTGAGAACAATACCCAACCGCTTCTCATTGAAGGCTCCTGTTAACTTGGCAACACTAACTAATCAGGAGATTAGCTTATTCTAGTTAATCCCATAATGGTCCAAGGAATATGAATTTGATATTTGAGAGGTCCTCTCTTTTCTGCATTCAATGGTTTTTCAACCGACAACGGAAGATGAGATTTCATCTTCTAATGGAACAGCCTGATTCTTTTTGCCCGTTCTTTTTCTGCCCATCCTTATTTATCTTAATCTACCGAAGTTTGCCTGTTCTTTCTCATCAATTATGGCGTCACTCCACCCTTTCGCAGACCCCAGTCAACCTCCAGTTAACTCTTCACTCCACTGTGATTTCATGAATCTTAATAATTCATTCGGACTTAAATTGATATGTGCACCTTGTGTGAAAATTTCATTTGTGTGTGTGCATGCGAGAATCTGATTTCTTTCTCTTGCTTCTGATATTTTTATTGCAGTCTAAGGTTGTATAATTCTTTGGTAGAGAGATGCTTTAGCGATTGTGTCGATTCTTTCTGGCGCAAGTCTCTTGGCAAACAAGAGGAGAGATGTGTGCTTCACTGTGCTGAAAAATTCCTCAAGGTATCAGCACATGTTGGAATGAGATTGGTGGAGCTCAACCAAGCAGAACAGCAGACAAATCAAGGATGACCCTCACTTGCTGATAGGAACTTGTGTTATTGGTTTTTTTCGTCTTCCGGAGAAAATCCCCAAGGAATGACACGGCAGTGTTCATGTTAGGAGTTTGTTACCATTGTGATTTCAGATGGAAATTCCTACTGTAAAATGAGCAACAAGATATTAGATTGAAAGGGTCATAATTTGATGATTCACCTTAACAGGTTGATCTTTTAAGTAATAGCATTCCTTTTGTACTTCTTTCTGGACGCATTTTAGTGATGTTTCTGTTAGTGTCTTGGTGCTTTGATGCTCGTGTGCATAGGTTTATACTCTGAGCATGAGCATCAAGTTCAATGTTTTTGGAACATACACAAAGGAAATGCATCGTCAATTAGGAACTTCCATAATTTGAAATCCTTCCTTCCTGAAACTTCTTTGTTTCTCCTCAATTTGTTTCTTCACTCTGTATAATTTGATCGAACTGCGTAGCTAGTCTTATTCTGAATCATGAAAATTGTTTCGACGTTGTACCTCCACCACTTTCCCACCTCTCTCTCTCTCTCTCTCAGCAAGTTTAAGGATCCAATTGAACTCCACAAGATGCCAACCAATCTACGTTAAGTTTAATATTTCCTTGCCAGTGCAAAATTCACTTCACTCGACAACTTTCTAACAGTTCCTGCCATTAAAGCACTTGATGAGAAGATATTAGAATCTCCCGGAGTTCTTGTGATGCTTTGGGGGCATACCGAGACCGTTCATTGAATATGAGACCCAAAACTAAATGAGATTTACGGCAAATATAAGTTCAGCTAAACCTTGCACCGTAGTCAGCATACGCCAAACGTTACTGGAAATAGAACTGAAAGAGGTCAGTCCAGCTGAAGAAAGTGTAATAAACTTCAGTCATTTTCCGGAAAAAAGTAGTACCAATTGAGTCCCAAATTTTTTAAACGAATCAATTTAATTTTAAATATTTTTACATCGATATTAAATCAATTCATCTGGCCAATTTAAGCCAAAACTCGCCAACATGGACACAAGCCATGACTCGAAAAAAAATTTCTTTTCTTTTTTTTGGTTACTTTTTTTCCTTACCTTTTTCTCTTCCCCTTTTCCCTTTTGCCGATGGCCAACCGACCATCGGCCACACTCGCTAGGCCAAGGGCAAGCGCTCACGAGGTTGACCCTTGCCTAGAAAAGGGTGGCTCCACCCTAGCCTAGGCATGGCTCACCGGGCCAACACTTTGCCCAGGTGAGGCCTATCAAGGCCGCCCTTGCCTAGCCCAAGGGTTAGCCTCTTGAAATCTAGCGAGGGTAGGGCCTAAGCGCCGGCAAGATCGACCCTTGCTTGTGGTCGGTGGCCATCCAGCCACCGACAATAAGAACGAGGTAAGGGAAAAAAAAAGTAACAAAAAATTCAAAGACACTAACAATTATAATACTAAAAATTATAATATCTTCACGTCAGCATCGACATTGCCACATAGGACAGCTGGCATTTACGTCAACAGTTTCTAGCTTAAATTGGCTAGATGGATTGAGCTATACTAAAAAAAGGGCAGCTCGGTGCACGATAGCATCCCCGCGAGGCGGGGTCCAGGGAAGGGCCCCACCACAAAGGTGAATGGAGACAAGCCTTACCCTGCATTGAGCTACACTAATACAGCAAAAAAAATTAAGGGCTAAAATAATATACTTAAAAGGTTTAGAACTGAATTAATAAGTTTAAGGCTTTTTCGATATTTTTTCCATCATTCACCAGTAAATTACTTTATCACTCTGCAAGTTCACAGATCTAGTCAAATTAACTTAGATGATCCTCGTCATTGTTCATTGCAAGGGAAATGTCATCCATGTTTTGGAAACTAAAACCCTCATTGATCACCCTGCTTTGGCTCTCATAATCCATACATCTCAGCCAAAAGAATGCAGACAAATAATTTGCATCAAAAGGTTGATGCCTTTAGAAGCAACCAATCATGCACATGGAACTAGGGATAATCGGGGAACCAGGCGCGCCAGTCCTTCATAGGGAAGAGCTTACAGCAGAACCAATCACCTTCGTTGGCGGGGCACCTCTCTTAACAGCTATGGCTTAGATTTTATATGCAACCAAAGTGATTACCACCATATCATGACAATAACCTAATCAAGTGCATACCGCCAGAAACACAAGCTGAACAATGCAGATTTATCTAGAATTTCCACATGAAACAGCGAATATAGGAATAAAAAGCACAAAAACATTTGCCAAGACAGAGCAAGAGCTTAATATTATTGCAAAAGCATGAGCAAGCAATCTTGCAGTTAGGTCAAGATCATTCAAATTAAGATCAGGACTTTACACCCTACTCAGAAGACTGATAAAATGCATGTACAGAGGAGAGAGAATGTACAGTAGAATATCAGCCAGCGACACAGAAGGAATTAGGTGCAAACAAACTCCCATGGCTGGCGGAAGAGAAAAATTACCTGTCACAATAAGTTCGACAAGATGAGATTCAAGCACAAATAACAGCTATAAATAACGTGAACAAAAAGTCTAAATAGATAGATCACTCCTCCATAAAAAGCCACACTTTTCAACCAATTTCGTGAAAGGGGCGTTGATATAGGATGTTCATTCTGACAAAGGATAGAAGAAAAGAAGAAACAAACGAATAGGTCTGTCAGGATATTGCTTGAAAAGTAGGGGATGTAACGCTATAATTCGTAACCAAACAAGAAACATTGGAGATTAAAAAAAAAATAGCTATGGGCAAATGCTGCATGTTTGGGGAGGCTATGAATGTTGGCATTGACTTTATAGTCCTCGCTATTGTTTATTTAGTTAAATGAGAAAATTGGAGCGAAATAAAAGGACTTGAAATAAGCAATAATCAATTAAATGGTATAACATCCACTCACAGGCTAACGCCTTTGAATTGGAATGAGATGTTTTTCAGGATGAAGTGTGGAAGAAATTGATAATAGTATGCAAAATCACAAAAGTTTACTCAAAAACTCTCCAATAAGAGCACATTCTCATTGCCAACTTGCAACCCAAGCATGAAAAACATATCCTAAAATATAAAACAATGTGTATGTAACTTGACAACTTTTCCTTGCATTTCTTATAACTGCATTCCCGATAGTATGCTCCCGTCTCCCATCCTACTGTTATCCGAAGCCCTTATATCTAATTGAATTAGATAATGCAAATTGCAACTGAACAAGGAACTAACCTATGGTGCATTTTCGAAATGAATGATTAGAAAATATTTTCCTAAAAACGATCGCTTGTATTGCTTGGAATAATTAGTCAATAATTTTTTTATTATCGGCAACAATTTATTTCTAACATTTTCATGGACGATGAAAACATTTTTTGTGTATTTATTTTTGTAAGCGATACAAGTGATCGTCTTTAAAAACATATTTTTGAATCATTCGTTTTCCATGAAACAAACCGAACATTCGAGAAACAAGCACAACTGAACACAAGTCAATATGATTTATTTACACAATAAACAAAAAGTAAAAATGGATACTGGAAAAGAGAATCACCCAGCACAAAAGAACAACCGAGTAAAATTAAAAATCAATAACAATATAGAAAGAGCAAGAGCACAAGAAAAGTGAAAAGAACCAAAGGAAATCAAAGAAGAGAACCACTTCCATCAGTCTTACAAAGCAGCTATAAGCTTGCCACATTCGTGAGTCACAAAAGAACAAGAAAGAGAGGTCATTCTTAGCAACAAAGGAGAACAGATGAAGTTGATTGGAGATAAAGATAAACAAGAAGTTTTGACTTCAGATTTTGTTTAGACGGCTGAAGATGGAGTTCGACTCTACATGACCTCTGTCTTGTGTATGGATCTTTTGAAGATGAAGTTCACAAGCAATTTTCCTACCAATTCTGATGCCATAAAATTGGATCGCAGCCTAAAATATGATGAGACATGACAGGGTGTTCTAGGTGAGCTAAATTGGCCCCAATTTCTAGAGAAAAATAGGATCATATTCATGGGTGGATGGCCCTCCTGTGAAATAACATTGATTCTCAGAACATGCTATTTTCAATTTGATCGGGATCATGGAGCAATATCTACGTCATAGGGTAGTAAAAAATGACACTCTCTCTGGGGAAAGGCAAAAGTTTTGTTTTAAGGGAGGAGAGAGAGAACAAGTAATCAATGGGATGATCAGGAAGAAGAGATGGACGTTGACCAAAGTGGTAGATTCATCATGCATGAACGCCTTAAAATTGTAATAGATGAGGAAAATCATAAAAACGATCACTTAAGCAAGCAGCAAAGTAGTGCCCTTTTTTGCAAAAAAAATGAGGAGGTCATGTAGCTTATCAATGTCCAACTAAGATTTGTCATAAAGGAAACTGTGAGATTTTGTGAGGCCACTGCCAACTGTTCCAAAAGCTTAAGCTGTTGGATGAAAACGTGATTTAATGTTTAATTACTCTAATAACCCCCCTCCCCACGCTTAGCCTAGTCTTGTTGGCTCGTACTAAACGTGGAAATTTTCATTAGGGAGGCAAATAGAAGCCTGGAAAGATTTGAACTCAGGACCTCCTGCTTTGATACCAAGTGAGATTTGTGAGACCACTACCAACTGTTTCAAAAGCTTAAGCTGTTGGATGAAGGTGTAATTTAATATTTAATTATTCTAATAGAAACAAACATGGCGAAGAAGATGCAAAGGAAAACAAGGGTGAGATGATCAAGCAAATATGATGTGTGAATGGCTTTCATGATACAATCAACATCAACATCACCTTTATCCCAAACTAGTTGGGGTCGGCGGTTGAAAAACCCAAAGTGAAAAGCTTAAAATATACTAAAAAAGCAAAAATATGGGTACCAAAAAGAAAATAATAATAATAATAATAAATAAAATAAAAGAATAAAAAATATATAAATAATAAATAAATATAAATAAATATAAATATAAATGACTAAACAATGCACTCTGGAACATAGGAAATCCCCCCCTTGCGGATAGCTTTCCTCCACTCCGTCCTAAGATAGATCGTACGCCAATCTATTTCTCACTCCATTAAATCTTGTTTTACTACCTTCCCCCAAGTAAATTTTGGCCGACCTTGTCCTTTCTTTATATCGTGTTCTTGATAACACACTTCTGTTCTTATCGGAGCATCTAGGGGTCTACGGAGAATATGTCCAAACCATCTCAATCTATGTTCTCTCGTCTTCTCTGCCACCGGTGCTATTCCAACTTTTCGTCGAATATCGTCATTTCTTATCTTATCCATCCTTGTATGACCACACATCCACCTTAACATCCTCATTTCCGCTACCCCAATTTTATGCTCGTGTTGCTTCTGTACTGGCCAACATTCAGCTCCGTATAATATTGCAGGTCTTATTGCTATTCTATAAAATTTTCCCTTTAACCTAAGAGGAATTTTGCGATCACACAAAAACCCTGATGCACTGCGCCATTTCATCCAACCTGCTTTGATTCTATGACTAACATCCTCATCAATCTCTCCCCCTCTTTTGCAAAATTGATCCCAAATATCTAAAAGCATCTTTCTTAGGTACCTCCTCTCCAAGCATATTTCTTGATCCAATGATGCCAAATAATTCAAAAGATCTGCCATAGAACCTTGATTGACAAGTTTCGCATGGGAAGAAAGCATCAATAATCCTAGAGATCATGGAGAATTGAAGATAGCATGACTCTGCGCTTATAATCCAAAACTTCAAAACTCATGTTTGAGTTTTCTCAAATCAACGAAGACTGATGTTAAACCTCTGAGTGCACAAACTTAGGGTGCTTAGACAGTCAAAACTAACATAGACATACAATTTGATCCTCTGAACAAGTTATTTTCAATTTGATCTGCATCATGGGGCAATATTTACATCATAGGATAGTAAAAACATAATTAATTTGCTTTTTCTGGAGAAAGCCAAAAGTTTTGTTTAAAGGGATAAGAGAGAACAAGCGATCAAATGCGATGATCAGGAAGGAGATGGACATTGACCAAAGTGGTATATTCACCATGCATGAATGCCTTAAAATTGCAATAGATGAGAAGGAGAATCATCAAAACGATCACTTAAGCAATCAACAAATTAGTGTCCTTTTTTGCAAAAAAATTAATGTTAGTCATGTAGCTTCTCAATGCCCAACTAAGATTTGAGATAAAGACAAGGAAACAAACATAACGAAGATGATGAAAACGAAAACAGGGGCGAGATGATCAAGCAATATGATGTGTGAATGGATTTTTGATACGGTGAAACCAAATAATTCAAAAGACCTGCCATAAAACCTTGATGGGCAAGTTTCGCAAGGAAAGAAAGCATCAATAATCCTTTAGATGATGCAGAGTTAAAGAGAGCGTGGCTGTGCGGTTATATTCCAAAATTTCAAAACTCAAGTTTGAGTACTGTCAAATCAAGGAAGACTGATGCTAACCATAAGAGTACACAAGCTTAGGGTGCTTGGACAGTTTTGAAGTTGAAGAAAGCAATCGACAATATATACATTTTTTGGGTCGAAATAATCGACAATATTATAACGTTAGAGCAAAATCGGCAATTCAAAGAGTACGCTGAAGCTGAAGAAATTTCCAATTAAGTAGACCATTTACCCAAGGATCAAATTGCTTGTTGTTGAAGAAATGTTTCATTCTAACAGAGTTAGCATTGATTCTGAAAAGGAGATGAAACAACTAATCAAATAATATACGAAGAACAATGCTGAGATTCTCTTAATCGGGTCATGTTAAAAAACAATAAACAAACTAATCGGTGTCACTGTCAACTTCCACCCACTTAAATTTGCAGTAGCTCCACATGACATAGGTACTGTAGTCAAAGGCAAAAGGCACACTTGAGGCACCCAGACACAGAAAGGCCAGAGGCAAGAGATGCAGAACACAGAGGCACTTTACACTCGTGCACAGTGAACAGGTGGGCTCATGAGTTGAAATTCTCCATTGAGAGAGAGAGAGAGAGAGAGGAAGGAGACTAAGCCGGTACTCAGCTGTCCCTTTTCCTTGGTGAACAGTTTCCTATGTGCAGCTGTCAGCTGCTTTTTCTGCTTTTGATAGTCAAAAAAGCCGTGCAAGGGGTCAAATATGTCATTTTGAAAGGATATAAGAGTACTTCTACAAGCACAGCAATTTGGGTTTTCCAAAACTCTTCCTCCTCATCGCAAGAGGCATGAACGGCATGGGCCTGGTCATGCACAACATCTCATCACCCTGCCTCATGTGAGTGCATAGGTACCAGGCAATCGCCTTTGACTACACTAACATACGTAAATGGAAACTAAGGTCCTTTGAACTAGCTGCTGGCACTTCAACAGTCTTCCCTTTGTTCCTCTTAACCGAATTGTTCCATTTTTACAAGTCCAAAACATAATACGACATATACTAATCCGAGATAATCCCCTCAAAAGGGGAGGTCCATAGCATATTTTTTACAATGCAATAACGTATCATAGTTTCTATTTTAGTTAAAAACAAGGGTCATGAATTGTCTGTAGAAAATCCAGGAGAGTGTTCTCATGCTAAAACTCATAAACAGTAAGCAGGATAGTAAAATTAAAGCACTTGAATTTCTAAGACATTTTTAACCCATGATATATTTTTAACCCTAACGGCATTTCCCAGCCTCACAATCCATATTAAACAAATAATTAGCAGCCAGCCTATTACAGGTTCAGTATGCCTGCCAAGCCTTCTTTTTGGTTCTGGATGTCTATGCTCATCAGAAATTGAACTACATAAAATGCTCCATAACTTGACGACAAACAAAGGACAAGAGACGGATTCGACCAGAAATACATGACTAAGGGCTTGTTTGGTAAAAACCAGAACATAAATGCTGACAATGTAAATCCTAGATTTTTAGCATTGATACCCTTAGGTACTGAAAACAAGCATAGAAATTGTTTGATGACAACTGGGACTGGATTACTAAATGATAGACTACTTTCAAGGTATGGAATTGCAATTATCATTGGTAAGTCTAATAATATAATTAGCATATTCTAATTATATTCAATTACTTTACCATTAAATGAAGTAGGTGGCCCTTCTAACTGGATTAAGTGAAGTTTTTACTCAATTAAATCTTTTTAAGTTGAAACTAATTATGGTTATCAAACCAGCTTAATTTCATTAACAACTGAATTTTTTATTTTCAAACACTTATTTAAGGTTATCAATTAGGCCCTAACAGTAGTCAAACAAAACAAATAATTGAGCAACCTACCATTGTCCTCTACATAATTCATGACCAGTGGACCAGAGAAGCTTAACTGCCATAATTAGATCACGTCCACATGTCGACAACCTTGGGATACACATCGCCATATTGCCACCACTAAATATCACCTTCATAATGACAGCCATCTGATATGATCAAAGATCAGGTGTCAACAGGCTGCCCCTCAAAAGATGGAACAACACCCGAGTGAACCAAACATGGGCTGACCTGTGCCAAAGTCCTAGCATCCAATCTAAAAGAATAAGGCACCAAAACTTGTTTGGCGGAACTTGGTGCTTCGGTCTAGTCCATGTGAAGCCACCTGAAAAAAGATATTTGATCAAGAAAGTTGGAACAGAAGTAGGGTTCATGCCAACTGAAAAAATATTATCCATAAGATGTGCATGCTACCTAAAGAATACAACCACAATCAATGCTTTTCCTCATTTTATATCTGAATGTCACTGCCTAAAAGAGAATTAATTTCTAGAATCAACGTTATATAGATCTCATTGGAAGAAGCAAAGAAAGGAAAAACCATCACCATATAGGTAAGAGCAGCATAACGTTCTTCGTTTAAGTACAGAGGCTTTCCCCTATGCAAATCAATGTCCTGCAAAGAAATAGCGCAATTAACTAATATGTTAATAACTTCTAGCTGACATTAACAAGACTGCAGGAACTGAAGCTTCAGAGTCATTGTGCATAAGTCAAGATCGAGACGATGCAAAAATCAAATAACTGCTGAAAGCTTAAACTTTTGCATAGTGGGGCATTAACACATACTGCATCATATAATGAGCAAATGGAACTCAAAACTGGTTGCTCTCACATTTAGATAAAATACTTCTGTAATCCTTTTAGTAGAATAGCAAGGTAAATTACTAAAAAAGCACCAACGGAATGCCAACCCATTTACAAAATCAAGTAGGGGGGGGGGGGGGGGAGGGAATATAGTTGGTCTACAATGGCATACAATTTGACTTGATTCGATAGATAAAAAGAAAAACTGAAGTTAACAAGGGGTGCAAATACAAACAGAAAGAACCCAAAAAATCTCTCAAAACCAGAATGGAGCTCAAATACAAGATAAACATCGATTATATCAACCAAGGCATTGACATCCATATGCAATTTCCACTACACCAAAAGTGCATGACTCAAGGCCAATTTTCAATATAAATAGGAGTACGAGAATCCTCTCCATCAAAAAGGAGAGAGAAGAATTAAGGCAATCCTTTTTTCCGTTGCACTGTAAATGCACTGGCAATCCCAAAGTTCTTGCTGGATGAAACCTCCAAAGATAGAACGGAGAAAGCATAGGAAACTGTCCAAACCATTCTCATCCAACAAAAATGAACGAGGAGACACTGCATCATTTTTGCAGAGGAAACACCTACGGACCAGTAATTAGCCTCTTTGTCGTAAGTTATCTACAGTAAAGAGTTGTCCCCGAGCAAAAAAAAAAAAAAAGTAACTCCAGCTGGAAAACTCACTTTCCAAATCGCTTTGCAAGGAAAACCCATTCTACCACCAACCTCCCTATCTGGCAGTTTGTATTAAGACTTCACGGAAAAGATTCCATCTCTTCCATTTATTCCGCAACAAAGCATCCTCAGAAGCAGTTGAAATCTTCGAAATATAGAAGACAGCAAGAAAGCAGGCAAATGCTTTGAATTCCCAATATTGGGTTTGTCTCAAGTAATCAATCTCCCAAATGATTATTCTGTCATTGCACTGATGACAATCCACTACCAAAGCTTCATAAGATATCTGGGAACTGATTCATTAAAACCATTCGCCCACCAAACATCAGCCAAAAAATGCTTTCCATTACATAATTTGAGTGAAGCAAATAGAATAAACTCACTTCAATCCTATTTAACCCTCCTCTATATCCCAGTTTCCTGAGAAACTCTCTTATCCTTAGTGATCAACCTGCCTTTTGAAGGTTGAACACTGTAGTCAAAGGCGCAAAAGGCAAGCGCCTATGTGGTCAGGTGAGGGGGTCATCAGTTTTTCTTGTCTCAGAATGGAAAACGTAAGCCATCAGGCGAAAAGTTCTAAAGCCCTTGCCAAACCAAAAATAGGCCAAAAGGAGTTCTTTATATTCAAAAAGACTGTTCAGAGTACTCACTGGCAAAAAGCTTTAAGCATAGTGAGGCTCAAGAAAGTAACTTTAAGACCAAAAAACTTTTCAGACTTTAACAGAAAGCCACAACCTATCTCTATTGCTACTGTTAAAGGCTGCTGCAGCCTATAGCATAGGTCACTAGAAGAGTTGACCAAAGTCAAAGTACCCATCTCTTACTTTTCTTGTGTTTGACTCTCTCTCTCTCTCTCTCTCTCTCTCTCTCTCTCTCTCTCTCTCTCTCTCTCTCTCTCTCTCTCTCACACACACACACACACACACACAAAAGCATCTCTGCTCAGTTTACGTTTTTTCACTTTTTTTTGCGCTTCTCGCCTTAAGACATTTTTTGGTCCCAGTGCCTGAAGTGCACCTTTTGCCTTTGACAACACTGAGGCCAAAAATAGCAACCACTGCTCTTCAACTCCCCAGATGTTCATTATCAACACTGAACTGCCATTTGCCAAGAAGAGCCTTGTTGAATAATGAAAGGGACTTAATGGCTAATCCACCAGGAAGATGGGACAAAGCACTCTTAATAAGAGCAAGCCTCTGATCTTTTCCGACCAGACCATCTATTCTCCAACTGTTCAAAAACAGGCTCTCAGATACTCTAGTCCTTGGACTATTCCCACGAAGGGAGAACTTGCTGATGGGGAGAGATCCAAACAAACATCCCAAAACCGAGCATACCGAAGTACCTTTCAGTCCTCCACCTAGTGGAATAAGCTCACTCACACTCGACTGCTATTAAGCCCAAAAATTGTCCCAAAAAACAAGTACACTCCTCAAATGAAGTTACTGCTGAACATTATTTTCATACAAATGATAGTAGTGTCTACAAAGAGGAGGTGAGAAACAATCAATTCCATGCCATGACAGAAAGCCAACTCAGCATGGACACTTTGAATAACATTTTGCCAAGGACCCCCATTACTAGGATTAACAACAAGGGGGATGTAGGGTCACCTTGCCTAAGGTCCCGCGAAGATTGAAAACAACTGGTTTAGCTGCCATTATCAGGACCAGAGAAGCTTGGGGTTGAAATACACCATTTTATCCGGTTGCACCACCACTCCAAAGCCCATTCTCTTTGGAACAAACAAAATGCAATCCCAGGAGACATGGCCATACGCCGTCTCCATATCAAGTTTGCAGGTAACACCTTTCTTCTTTGCCATTATTAGGGAATCCACCAACTCATTTGCATTGAAAGCCACATCTAGAATTAATATTCCTTCAACAAAAGCACTCTGAAAAGGATGCACCGCATTGCACGTTCTAACCTCTTTGCAAGCACCTAGGAGAGAATATAGTACACACTGCTCCCCAAACTAATAGGGCGGAAATCCTTCATGGTAAGCAGACCACCTCTTTCAGGAATGAGTAATAAAAGTGACATTGAATCCACGGTCAAAATCACCTCTCGCATTAAAATCCTCAAAAACCTTCATCAAGTCACCTCTCACTACTGCCCAGTACTGCCTGAAAAGCCAAAGTAAAACCATCTAATCCCAATTCTTTGTCCCCATCTAGAATGGCATTTTGTATTAACACTCCTTTTTGCATACCCAAGAAATATAAAGCCAAGCATCCCTAATTCTTACAAAATGACTATCTATAATTGATAAATCTCCAGTTTCTTTCCCTCCAAATCAGCTAAAAAAGTCACCTAGGGGATCAACCGAATCTTTTCTCTTTTCATGCATATGCCCCCACAAAGCTCTCAGCTCTTCTTGCAGTCTTTGCACTGACCTACTTAATGCCCACAACTTACAAAGCCATATCCCAAAGCATACTTGACCAACCTTAGCGTATCAATAAACAATAAAAAAATTTCAGGCAACACCTATTTGCCATGATTTGACCTCGATTTTGCAAGTTGTCCACAAAATTTCGTCAACAAGCATGCACTTCTCAAGTTGAAGAATTTTCCAACCAAAAAAAAAAAGTTGAAGAATTTGTGGCGCCATCTCCAGAAAACCAAACAGTGACTTATTCACCGTCCAGCAGTAACCTCTAAAAAATGAATATAGATCCAATCATTTCACAGGAAAAGAACAATTGAACTTGCATGTATACTATACAGAGAGTAGCGAAGCTAGCTGAAACAGAAGAGAGCACGAGTAATTGCAATTATCAAGTCACTCCAAATCATATGATACAGCATTTTCTTGGCTGTTAGCTGTCTGACACATTTAAAGGATTGGAAACAGCAAAAAGAGGATGATACTCTCAAGACAAGGCAACAGGGTAACATGCTCTTTTGATGAACTGAAGATTGTAGTGTGTTTAAAAACTCCTAAAATTATTGATTTTCCGCTGAGACAAAGAGAGATAATACCCTCAAGCCAAGGTAACAAATTTACATGCACTTTTGATGAACTGAAGGATGTGGTGTGATTGAAAACTCTTATAAGTTCTTGCTTTTCCGCAGGAAACATTACTATTTAAAAACGAAACAGGAAACACTCCAAAAAGATCCCAAATGTCAATGTTCACATGTTTCAAATGATACAAGAAAAGATTGAACCGAAAGAGGAAAGGCCAAAGCCTCTACGAACACACCGTAAATGATTTTCTGCCTAAAAAAAAATCAACAATAATATCCTTCTTCTAAGATCTTGCAAAGCCACATCGTAGCTTGACGAGAACTTGCAGCTAATAAAACAGTCCCAAAGAAAATAAGCTTAAGTGAAAACAAGACAATCAAAAATCAAAACCATATCCAGGTAAAAAAAATATAACCTCTTCGCCAAACGCATCTAAGTATGGAGATGGCCAAAGCGCTTGACGTGCACACCTTTGGAACAAAATCATTGTCCTCTGCCACAAGAAAAAGTAAGTCCACAAAATGAATAAGGCAGAGAGAGGGGTCTTAAATGGGACTTCCCACAAATCCACAAATAGCAAGCAGTCATACCCTGATCAGCAAGAATACTCCAATACCAGCACTGCAGGCAAATGCATGACTTTGGCATCCACTTTTCCTTCAGGAAAAATAATAAACAAGTAAGGCCAATTAAGTTCAAAATTAAAACTCATGATTCCATTCCAACAACATATCTCCATCCAAACACTGTACTGCTAACTGGAGTGAATTGGAAAAACCTGCAGCATGTTTTCCAGCTTGGCGAGCACAGTCTACCACATAGCAGGCACAATGCGGGTTCCTCTACAACAATACTGCAGTCGAGGCATTGCTGCTTAATATACCTGTTCATACATTTGCAACATGAATGATGTATACTAGCAGGCAGAAAAAGGATGGGACAAAAAGTGTTGGAAAATCCGGAAAGTATTTCACCATCCAAACAAACCTCTGCAGGAGGTCCTGGTATAGGTAGGGTATTTGCATCAGCTTAAAAGGAACTGCAGGGACACAGCGTACATTGCAAGTAACTCTACTAAGCTGAGTCTCAATGCAGAGATGACGAATCCACCTTGAGACAAAAAGACGGAGCTTTTCATCTTTATGTACCGTATCAATCGAGGGGATCTTGAACATCTTCTCGAGCTTTTGAATCTCATTGAGCTCTGCATAATTGTCTGACAAATGGGCAGCATAAAAAGGCCCGTCTGACTCATTACCCCTATCAAAGAATGGGCTATGGGTAGACGAGTTCAGAACCTTCCACAGCAATGCACATCTCCGCAAATAAGGTAAGCTCAAGTTACGAACTACATTGTCAATGCCCCATGATGGATCGACATGGTCAGAAACAGCATGCTTGAAATCCCATCCATAATCGTTCATAAATTTGTATATGTCACTGACCAAACAATTATGAAAACCTAATTCATCCATCTCACTGCTATGTTTCCCACAAAATGAAATTATAGCCTGCATAATCATAAAATTAAACCATAAGGAAAAAAAAAACAAACATACAAACAAACAAATAAATAGAGCTCCATGCCAATATAAAAGAAAACGGATGCAGTAACAAACCTGAGTGATGGAGACAACGTAGAAAAGGTGCACGAGTGATAAAAGGGACTCCTCGCATTGCAGGAAGGGACAAGGGAGACAAAAGAGGACCCACATCAGCGATGAAAAAGGGTCATGCGCAAGGACAGGATCAGCAGCTCGTTCCCAGAAATGAAAATCAGGATGTGGTGATTCAGCCTTGAAATCTTCCAAGATACACACCATACTGCCTATGAAGTCAAGAACCGCAAATTTCAACAGGAAATCAAGTGATGAAGTGAAAACTAACGACATGACTTATTTTAGCTGCTTGTCCAATGCTATATGAACAAGATGAATATACAACCAATTCTTACCTCATTTCAAACAAATATAAAAATTATCTCATACAGAATCAACTAATAAAGGAACAAACTAAAAAGCTTTCTCAAGTCATGGCATCTACCCTAATTCGGGAATTAGGACAGAGAACCAACCGAAGAAAGAATAAAACTGGCAAGAGATTAAAAAGCAATATCAACATTACAAAAAGCTAATCTGATCCAAGCTAATATAATTTAATAACATCTATGTAGAGAGGTGCACCTCGTAGAGCTAATTATTTTCAAAGTATATTAAAGAGCACAAAGGAGGTTGCCTCCCATTTACAACTTAGGAGCTAGAAAATATCTTAGAAATTCAAAAAGACTCAGTGTCTGATGATCAGCCACCACAATGCCAAAAAATTAAGGTGGAAAGCAAATCATCCTCTACCTCACCATCAGAACTTTCCTCATTTTTAAAAGCTCACCCACTTCTTCCTTTCTAGATGGCCCGTGAAAAGAGAGCAGCGATGAAAAACAAAAAGGTTTTACAGCAATTCCCACCAAGCTAAGAGTTCCTCCCTAGCAGGCCCTGCCACAACCCAACCGTTGCGCAAGAGTGACAAACCCATATTCCATAGTTTTTGAACCTCTGAGAGAGCTAATGTTACCATTAAGCTATTGGTTCCTTACTTTTCCCATGTATAAAAGGGTCTTTTGGTCATTTTGAGTGTGAAAAACACAATAGAATTTTCCCCTTCGGTAGTGTTTATTCTGCTACCTTGTGAAACTGACAAGTCAATCGCTAAATTTCCTAAAGAATAACAGTAAAGCTTCTAAATATTTTCTTTGACTACTTTCTAACCATCAAAGTTCAATGAATTGCAATAGGTACAGAGATCAAAGAACAGGAAGATGAATAATATCTTTCATAAAATGTTACAAGACATGACTGTAATCCAAAACCAACACCACAAGAAAAGGCATAAATAACAACAGCAGCAGCATGAAACGACTTACATCACATACAACAATAATGATTCTTTTACAGGGGAAAAGAAATAAACATTTTTGTAGCAAAAGCATTTTTTATTCAAATCATCTATTTGCATCCGATGAAGGGACAAACTTGGGAAGAAAAACCTTTCCACCCACATAAGGGACAAAAAAAAGTAGAACCAGATTCTTCTAATAACTTAAAGAAGACATATCAAGCTAAAACTAATATTTGCATATTCAACAATGGTTTAAAGAGACTTCGTTTGCATGAAGAGAAAAAAAAAAAGCACAATATTAAGAAGTAATAGCTCACAGTGAGCCTGAGAATGCTCCACCACAGAAGTAATAATATTAGTAAGAGTAACTCCCCCCAAAAAGGCAAGAAGAAAGAAAAAACATAAAAGATGAGAAATGTGAGATCTACCAGAGGAGTAATGTAGAAAGATTTAAAGCTACGTACAGAGCGAAGAAAGAAGGTGGGTCACTAAGTGTCTGCAGGAACAGAACTTACAAAGCAAAACCACCTATACAGAGATGACAAGGAAAACTGGTCCTTCACATAACGAAAGTAATGGGTAAGAGGCGATTGAAAAACTTTGTTAAGATATATTATGTCCAGTTGTCAACGTACACCTCATGTACAGGGTAGACAAGTATATAATGAGAAAAGCAAGTCATTTGGTAGGATTAAAGCATAAGATGAGAGAGGATGAGAATGCTGCTAAGAAACGGTGTCCAGTCATCCACCTACAAGATAGATATGCTGCTAATGTGATCAAAATCTTTGCTAAGTATTTACAACAAAATAAATTAACACTCAATCTGTATGGAGTGCTTAGGACAGATTCGAGAGGAAGAGAAAAAAAAACAAAAAAGGGCAGCCCGGTGCACGATAGAATCCCCGCAATGCGGGGGTCCAGGGAAGGGCCCCACCACAAGGGTGAAAGGAGGCAAGCCTTACCTTGCATTTGCAAGAGGCTGCGCCTAAGGCTCGAACCCGTGACCTCCAGGTCACACGGCAACACCTTAACCAGATGCGCCAAGGCTCCCCTTCTTTTTTCTTTGGTACGAGGGATGGAGATCCAGAGATTTGGAGAGAAGGGATTTAGAGGAATTACAATCCCCAAATTCCTTGCTTTTTCTAGTCTTCTCAAATCACTCAAAATCTGGAGCAATTTCGAGGGATTGTACGCAAATATTTTTCTCTCTTCCATGTATGCCCCGATTGTGTTAGTAAAATAAACTATCTTTGATAAGTTGTGATATGGACAATTGTTCACTTTTAACAGGTAAAACAACTTTTCCTTTTGATTTTCATTTTTTCATGTATTTTCTTCTTTTAATTTGCCATCTCGTAATGCAATAGTATTTGATATGAACGATGCATCTCTGACATCTTCGTCAAAATTTTAAAGCACTTTCAGACAAGCCACAGCAAAATTCTTCACCTTCTCATTTATTTGTTTTATCAAGTTTTTTTCCTACAATTATTTAGGTTGTAAACATGACACGCTTCTCCTGCTCTCATTACTTTAGATGATCAAGTGAAAGTAACACGTACTTTAATCATTCAAAGTGCACGATTTCTGTTGGTTTACTGCTTTACTATTACCGACATCAACCCTCACCTCATAGCAATTTTTTTAGCTAACACGACTTTTAGAAACAAACGTATCATTTTTTATATTCATCAACTTGAAAAGTTTCTATTAGAATTTTCTAAATAAACACAAGAAAACTTAAAAATATAGCATATGGATGTGGTAAATGAGTGGTCTATAGCATAATAGAGTTCATTTTCAACTATATTAACTGTGGAGAGGAAAATAAAGTCATAAAAATATAATTAGACTCCCTTCCATTCCTTTCTTCAGTTCTTCAACCAAAAATGAAATAGTCAAATCCCCTTCATTTCCTTTCTTTTCTTAAGTATCTAAACAACAACAAATCAATTCCTTTCCCGTCTTCTCTATTCTCTTCGGAGGACATCATCCAAATCCGTTCCATTCCCTTCTGATCACTCCATCCCAACAAAGTAATCTCCACCACAAGCACAAGAGAAGTAGTAGATCTCTCATATGTTTTGTCTCAATTATCTCTACAGCTAGAATTCTCATGGGGAGTTCTTCATAGTTGGGATCCTTAAATAAGCAAAGCAAATCATTTTCTAGAATTAGGCATCAGATAATGGAGAAGACGAACTAAAAGTAGACAAGGTTTCCATACTATAATAACATTTAGAACTTTTATTCTTGTTATGAGAGAATCGGGACCAATAAAACTTTCTTCATCTCCAATCCATTTTTGCATTGATGTATGGGCTATCAGAGATGCACATATTGCAGTGCTAAAACGTCAGCTAAGGAAATTAAGAAAAGATTTTTCCATCAACACTATACACGATATAAGAGCCTGCCTAAATTTCAACTTGACATCTACTCTTCTTCAACTTATGTTAAGTTACTAATCTATTTTTACTGGGCCTGTCGGATTAAGTACTTTTAAGATTTAACAAGCCAATAAATTGATGATTTGGGATTGATTTTACTTACATTTTCCAAACAAAACAATAAGACAGATAACCCCAAAATGTCCATATTAGAATATAAAAACAGCAATTCACTTAACCTTATGAGTTTGACTTTAAATAACATTTACATGATATTATAGATAGACATTTCCTTGGACATAAAATATCTCCTATTCTTTGTATAATTAGTAGAACATACCTTTTTTTTTTCCATACAAGTTGAGAATGTCATGAATGATTACACTGGTAAAAGCAAGTTGTTCAGTTTAATCTGATGCAATTAACTTTATTTAGATATAGAGCAGTTATTTTAAAACTTAACCGCCCATCCGTACAGAAAGATACGAATGAGAAAAAGATATACAACAAGTACCTCATTAACCAGTCAAGGGCCAGGATATAAACGGTTCAAGCTAACAAGACATATAAAGATGATAAAAAGATCTAATTTGATTCTCTAAGATTTATTAAGTAATGGACTAAATTAGCCAAATGCATTTTCCAGACTTTGCACCATTTCCATAGATATGTTCAGAAAGTCCTTAAAGACGAGCAAGGAAGATAACACTGACATCTTAAAATAAAATCCAGGCATGGTATCTCTGGCTAGTGACTCAGTGCAAACAATAAAGAAATAGAGGTGAAGCATCCCTTACAGAGGATGCCCGCCTGACTATGATATAGTAAAGTGGGGCAGGCCGGAAAAAAAAAACAAAACAAATATAACACTTCGATTGCATATAACAAGGTTTTGACCAAAAAAAATTTGTATATAACATGGTATTACCTTCTTTGCCATTAGAAGCAACTGCGCGATCCGTCGAAATGCCAAAGCAGATTGAATCTGCAAAGAGCCTAATACCTCTAAATCTTTGAAGAACGTCTAGGGTATCATTAGTCCTCATGCTCTGAATAACCCTCAAAAACAAGGAGAAAATAAACTTCCCAGCAGATGAAATTTCCTTGAACAAGGCACTAAGCCTAAGATTTGGGGTGAGGGACGTCCTTCCACTACGAGCAGAAATTTCGGTTGATATAAGTGAGTATCGAAGAGTATCCCACATGATAACTGAGCAAGCAGCCTTGGCAGTCCTAGATGATCTCTTCTGTTGGCCTGGAAAATACATCTTAGATAGCAGATCACAGAACAATTGAAGTTCTGATCTTAAGCTTGAGTTACTTTGAAGAGGAAAAGCTTTAAAAAGTTCCCCCTTCTTTACTAAATCAGCTGCAGATTGCAAAAGGGACAAGGCTTCCGGTAAATGAAGAGAAGTTGTGTCGCTGCTCACACCAGGCCAAGAGCATTGCGAAGAATTGAGAAATGTACTGACTGACTGCTTCCACATCATCTGGCCAACACCCGGTAGGGCAGGCAAGATTGAATTTGCCAGACGACGGCAAACAGGGCATAGAAACTCACCCTAACATGGCAAGATACATATATCAGTATAGAACAGAAGCACAAATCAAGACAAAAGACATGTTCAAGGTGTCCACAGTTCATGATATCGATTGTCATAATAAAAGACGGTCAATTGAGATAATAGGTTGATAAGAATAAAATCCAGACATTATCAACCAAATTTTTGGGGAAATTGCCATACAAACTAACTTATACCCCCACAACAAAAAGAATATGTAAATAAAAAGTAACTCTTGTGCTCTTTAGACTTTGTAGAACATAACCACAAAAAATTTACATCATCACCAGTGTTTAGCGAAAACACAATAAGTTTGGTTCTAGTCTCGTTTTGTTCCAATTAATAGTTTGCCCCATTCAACCCCACCCAGAAAAAAAATATGGAAAAGGAAAACATAACATCCACACAAAGCCCCACTAGTTTTTTTTTTTTTTGTGGAGAGAGAGAGAGGGGGGGGGGGGAGCCTCACTAGTTTGCTTAATTTTCTACTTACAGTACTGATGCCACACACTTTTTGAGCAGAATCATATCTCGCTCACCTAATTTTAAAGTTTTTTATTTAAATGACCAAGTATGGAATGCAAATTGGTGTCAAAAGATTTGTCTAATTTATTAAAGTTTAAATATGGAGGAGTGTGAACCACCGTAACGTGTAGCCAAAAAGTAGGACAAATGCAATTTCAACTAGTGTGAAGTTCAGGGAGATAAAGATCCAACAAGTGCCATAACTTTTATATGGCACTCACTTTAGTGTCGTAACTTCTTTTTTTTAACCACTTTAGTGCCATAACTTCTAAAAAAACATTTACTTAAGTGTCATAACTTTCAATTGATCACTTGAGCGCTGTAAATTTTTACATGTTCACTCAAGTGCCGGAAATCCGACGTAGCATGGCAATGGTGGTGAAAATTCTTAAAATTTATGGCACTCAAGTGTTCGATTGAAAATTATATAGCACTCAAGTAATCGAAAGAAAAAAGTTATGGCACTAAACCGAGTTCCATACATAAATTATGGCACTCAAGTGACCCAAAAAAAAAATAGCACTCAAGTGAGTGCCATGCAAAAATTATGGCACTTGTGGTGTCCTTTTCCCAAAGTTCAGGGAATATATTCACACAAGTAAATTTTACAAGGGATGAGAAGATCAAATTACAAAGAGCACTGACCTATAATTAATATTTACAATCACTTTCTACCAGCAAGTTTCCAATTGAAACTATGTCATCCTTTTTAGCATTTCTACTAGTAGTCCCAGACCGCCATCAAAATGCCTCCCTTGACTGTTTTCTCAGAAAATAAAAACCAAAAAACTGGTTTTCCTGCATCATGTACTAAGCATCTACGATCTCTAAGGCCCAACACATGGTGAGCCAGAGTAGAATCTACATTCACATCTGCTGAAGTTTGTATGGTTTCCCTTCAGGTAAAACCAGATTAAATCATTGGTCTTTTCTCTCTAAACACCAGCCCCCCACACCTAACCCCAACGCGCGCGCGCGCAAAACAAAAAAAAGAAAGGGGGGGACAAAAGAGAGAAAAAGAACTCCTTGCAATTTAGACGAAGCTCATCTTTAATAGCATCAGTATCTTTCTCTTGCACAATAAATTACTCACAATATCAGCAGGAATACAAAGCTTCCCATGTTGGTTGTGCCAGGTTAACTTTTAGGGTGTATTAAATTGAAAATGGTTTCAAAGTCAGAGAGAGTGGTTTTAACGCCTACTGGTTGAAAGCAATAAGATTGAAAGGGAAAGATTGAAGAAGTACAAATGGACCTCATCTCTCGGTCCAAGAAAAGTCACTCCGACTCTCTAGCTACGATTAAGGGGGGGAAACGCTGCCAAATAACGAAGACAAAATAAGAGAGAGACTCTCAGGCTATAATAATAGATTATTGACAATCTCCTTTCAACATCAACATCAACATCACCTTTATCCCAAACTAGTTGGGGTCGGCGGTCGATGAACCCGAAGTGAAAAGCTTAAAATATACTAAAAAAGCAAAAATATAGGTACCAAAGAGAAAATAATAATAATAATAGTAATAATGAAAAATACAATAAAAGAATAAAAAAATATAAATAATAAATAAAAATAAATGACTAAACATGGCACTCTGGAACATAAGAAATCCCCTCCTCTATAATGCGGATAGCTTTCCTCCACTCCGTCCTAAGATAGATCGTACGCCAATCTATTTCTCACTCCATTAAATCTTGTTTTACTACCTTCCCCAAGTAAGTTTCGGCCGACGTCGTCCTTTCTTCATATCGTGTTCTCGATAACACACTTCTGTTCTTATCGGAGCATCTAGGGGTCTACGGAGGATATGTCCAAACCATCTCAATCTATGTTCTCTCATCTTCTCTGCCAACGGTGCTATTCCAACTTTTCGTCGAATATCGTCATTTCTTATCTTATCCATCCTTGTATAACCACACATTTACCTTAACATCCTCATTTCCGCTACCCCAATTTTATGCTCATGTTGCTTCTGTATTGGCCATCATTCAGCTCCGTATAGCATTGCAGGTCTTATTGCTGTTCTATAAAATTTTCCCTTTAACCTAAGAGAGATTTTGCGATCACACAAAAACCCCGATGCACTGCGCCATTTCATCCAGCCTGCTTTGATTCTATGAATAACATCCTCATCAATCTCTCCCCTCTTTTGCAAAATTGATCCCAAATATTTAAAAGCATCTTTCTTAGGTACCTCCTCTCCAAGCATATCGACGGATTCTTAATCATCTCCTCTTGTCGTGGCAAACATCTCCTTTATGATTTAAAAAGGACAAAGTCTACTATAAGCAACGCAAGTATCTAAAACCGATATGACCATTAACCAGCAGCACTAAGTTGGCCGTCAAGAGAAATGAGATGACTACCTTATGCAACCTAAGCATTAATAATAAGAGAGTTAAAGAACATGCACCTTATCGAGATTCACTATGTGCCCTCCTTCAAAGATAATTCTTCTTGGATGTCTGCAACAAATGTTCCATGAAAAAGTCATATTTGTCATGAAAGAAGAGCGCGAATGAAAATGGAGATTGTAAATTGATTGGATAAGCACAACCAAGAAGTTGATACAATTTGATTAGCTTAAGCAAAGTCGATTGAGATTAGTGTCATCAAGCTGACAACATCCAGAAAGTTCACCAAACACAGCAAGACGAGGACAAAAATTTGAACAATGGCTGAAGCTTCACAAGGGAAGAAACTTCATATGTCACCTTTCAACGCTGAAACTCTATCAAAAAGTTGCCCATCATTTTTTGGCAGGTTAATTACTCAAACTGATCCTTTTCCAACCAGATGTAAACAACTATCTAGGTAAGGATTCGGCATTTTTCTTTGGGCAACCTATTGGTACATTCCATTGATCTTGCAATACATTAGTGAAGAACTGTTGCGGTACTTTTCAATTTGTACATAATTAATCAATCACTCATATACGATGATCATAGATAAATGCCAGAACTTCCAATGAAGCGTGACAATTACTCAGCCTGAAATTAAATACACTTAAAATAGACCTAACAAAGACTTTGTGCATCAAATTCCTCAAAGCAGAAATGTCGTACATTTAATCTTCAAAGCAAAGTCAAGATACATTCAACATCTGTTACCCACAATCCTACATCACCTTCTGATACAGACAGCTTCACAAAGCTTACGCTATGTTAACATACCCCAGACGCAAGAAAAACTCACATCTCATCTAACTTAAAAAAAAAAAACTACCCCATTAAAATTAACCAAGGCTCACGTTAGCAGATACTCGTCGATGCAAGTATAGCAGCTGCCGAATAGCTAAAAACTACCCCATTAAAATTAAGCAAGGTTCACAATAGCAGATACTCGTCGATTCAAGTATAGCAGCTGCCTAAAAGCAGATAGCTATCACCATAGGCATTTATTTTCAAAATGCTAGGACAACATAAAGAACAATCATGAATAATTAATGGGGATTAATGGATAGCAACTCTTGGATTTGTTTTTTCGGTTTTTTTTTTTTTTTGGTCAGAACTTTGATGACAATTTTTTTAGTTTAAAGTACTATGAAAAATGATATGCAAATCTACCAGCCAAAATCTATAAATTTTGAATTATTAGGTCTTTTCGTGTAAAATAGTCAAAGATGTGAGCCATAAGATTTATAAAAAAGCAAAAAAGTAAAAAGTGAAATCCCCTCCAAACAAACCGTAACCGGACTAGAAAATTTTATGCAATTTATACGGTCTGTCTGGAATTACTTTCATCTTTTTACAATTTCCTAATTAAAATATTGCAGCTGACGCAGTTAAAGACATTTTAAACCCAAAATACCTGAAACTTTTGTATATGATGATATTGACAAATAATTAACATATATTATCTTTCAGCATTGGAGTAATAAATTATTATTGGCAGCAGAGCAATAAAGTGATTTTTGCTTCATTTATCCAAAACAAAACAAGCAAGCTCATAATGGTTTTGGCATAAGTTACTGTTGTGTCGCAACATAGCCACTCGTCCCTAGAGGTCAAGTATGTTCTCGTTTTTAATTTCTATTTCCTCTTTTGACGTTGTGATAACAGTGATGACACTCCTCAGGTGATGGGTGTCATCACTGAGGAGTGTCATCACTGCATTGTGCCAACAGCGTGTCCACTATTGATCCAAAACATTTTTCTCACAATCATAGCAACAAGAGCGGCAGCCACCACTTCCACAACATAGGGGCCACTACTGGCCAGTACATAAACTTCCTATCGAGGCATCCCATAACTAACATCTGATGTAGCAGAATTTTAAACTCATCCATAATAGGACATTTATTAAACCTCCAACCTAAATAACATGATGGACCAGTAAATCCTTTTCTATCCTCCAGTTGCCATCAATGGCTATGAAACCTAACCACCATCACAATCATATCACCAAACAAAGGACAAGAAAAGAAATTTCCAGAAGAACTAACCTTTCCTTCAAGGAAGATAGATATCGTTCCAGGCATCCCTGATGCACGGAGTGACCACAGGAAGAAAGAAATATTCCATCACAATCAACTGGACCAAAACCATCATATGCTGACCCTTGTTTAGCACTTTCTTCTGAGGTCTCATCAATGTGCAAGTGTTCAGAAGCTGACACATCTTTTGCTCCATCTCCTGGAAGGCAAGCTATATACTTTGCAAGCAGAACAGTTTCAGCATCTTCAAAGTCCCCGGCAACCTCTTGAGATGAAACATTTATATCTCCCTCGACTGACTCTAGAAGATGTGTATTGTTATGAACTCCCCTTCGAACCATTTGGTACATATCTTCCTCCAGCGTCTCAAACATATATACAGTGCTTTCATATTTACCCTTAGACATCTGCGGCACTTCAAGGTTTCTCAACGAAGGGAAGCAAGCCCTGATGAACTCCATGAAAGCATTGACTTCAGAAGGCTGGGCATTACGCATGAATTTATCTATAGTATTGCGAACCAACCGAACTAACTTAGAAGGTGGATCTACTTCTGTACAACTGGCCCTAATTTCAACTCCACATTGTTCAGATTCCTTTCTCTTCTCGATCTGCACTCTTCCCTTCTCTGGCTGTCGAACCTGATCCCATGACGGGGGTCCTCTGTCAACAAGACTTAGCAGCCTAGATTTCTTATATCAGGAACCAAAACAAACATTAATTTTGAGAAGAGATGAACTAGTGGAACGGAGAAACAAAAGAAAAGTATAACTTGTTACCTGGAGAAAAATTAAGAAAGAGAGAGGATTCTCTGGATTAGAATCATGGCAAAGAGAGCAAACATCTTGAACACATTCTCTGGTCTCATTAATAGCAGCCACACGAGTTGCCTCTTCCCCAGAGGATAAGCCCTCATCAGTTGAAATGCTTGCTATAAACTTGGACTGCTCAGCTCTCATTCTTGCCTGCAAAACGAACTTCAATAAGCCAAATAGGTTGAAGCAAATTTGTGCCCGTGATACAGCAACCCATGTAGCATACTTTTAGTCTTATATGCAACAAATTTAGTCCTGATGCAAACATGCTCCACCAAATTTGGAGTATTTGTTTTCCAACCACCAATCTTTTTCCTTCTTATAACATCATTTTCGCTGTATTAAATGCTTCTGTTTATTGGATCAAGCCATATGCTCTTTCTATGAAAATATCAATTCATCCAAATACTTTTCGAGATGGAATTTGAACATGAGCAAATCAGCAATTAGGATAAAGACGACAACAGCCAACTTCAACTAACTTAGACCAAGTCTCTATTAAAATGCATGGCCCTATACTTATTACCCCAAGCAAGCAGAAAAAGATTTTCTATATGGACAATGCTTCACATCCATACCATTATAGCAGCCTGCCTTTCGCGAGCTTTGGCTCTGTGTTTCCCCTCATTAGAAGGAGATCCTGAACTTCCATTATCACTGTCTAGGATGGACTGTGGTACTTGATTAAATACTTCAGGGGCCAGCTGTTGCAACTCATTCATACAGTAAGGATCAATTTCGGCAATTCTTTTCAATAAGCTTTCAATCAAATGTGAAAGATCAGACCCATATGCATCCATCTGATTCCCAAGTCTTTCTCTCTTATGTAACTTCATCAGCAAAACAAGAAGTGATAATAAGCTGATTTTGCCAACACCATAAGATAACCCCTCATTAACTTCTTCAGCAACAAAAGATAGCATGGGATTTTGATCTCCATTGAGCCATGTTCTATCTCCCGACTCTCTCTGCTGAAAACAAATATCTACTGCTAGAGAGAGCAAATGCAATGCAACAATCAGGACACCGTCAGGTGCACGTGAGTCACGTGCCTTATCACTGAAAACAGCATAAAATAGCACTGAGCGGATCAATTGAAGGGTCACTCTACAAGTAGCTATTCCAGCTATTCCTCGTAAAGGTTCGTATATGGAGGTCCATCTAGGCAACTGAGCAGTTAATGCAGAAACACTGCAAAAGCGTGCATATCTTTCTTCTGCAAGTTGCAATTCTCTTGAGTTCCAATGCGGGTGATACAAATCCAATTCTTTCCAGCATGGCCATCGCAATGAATATGTACCCTACAAAAAGAGAGATGTATTAGGGCTATATCTGTCAAAGGATGGAAGAGAGAGTGCACGCGCATAAAAAGTACCTGATTAAGGCCAGAAGGATTGGAATATGAAGCAACAGAATCCAAAACTTCCTGCAGACCCTCAAACTTAGCCAAATCACGGGGAAGTGACTTCACAAGCTGACTTCGGGTGGCATCTCCAGTGGCTAACTTGTAAACTAACTCTCTTCTCAAACTTTCAGCTGTAGTCTGTCCACAAAACCGCCTTTCTTTAACTATTTGGATTATAAGAGTAAGCATTTCCTCTACTAGAACCGGTTCATACCTGAAAATCCATATAATTCAGGCTTAACACGAGGACACATTCCTAAGTAGGATGGACAATCAGAATAAAAAACAACACGCCCATAGTATGTGCAAGCCTAAGACAACCCATCCAAAGATGAAGCTTTAGGAATCCCCTGCTTCCCCCCCCCCCAAAAAAAAAATTTCTTGCTTCTCCTACGTCTGAAATCTCACTCAAAATTGCGTGCACATACACGTGACCATAGAGGATGCTTAAAAAAAGAGTGAAATTAATATATAATTTTGCAGATCAAAAACAAGGCAACTACATAAATTACAATGGTTGACGAGTGCCTACACATATTATATTTGGCGCCTAACAGGACTTCCTTGTTCATAGGATCTGTTGAGGATTACAGGACCACTACCTATTCACTTCCAATTATCTGAAAGCTCAAACTGTCAAAAAGACATGATAGCTGTGAAACCTGTTCAGGAGATTACAAAGATTCTAACTCTGGACTTGGGGCTTCAACACCAACTTAAAGTTTAGCGCATAATTGATTGTTCTACAAAGCTTAAACGTTTAAATATGTGAAAAATGGTCCCATAATTGTAAACATGGCATGAGAAAGCGGCCAGACCATAGAAAAAGGAAGTAGATGGTTCGATTTTTGGGACAATTTGAAAAATTAAACGTAAGCAGCATAGGATGAGGTCCCACTCTACACAAGCCTAACCCCGGCCCAGCCCTAACTGTACCTGGCTCAATTTCCCATAGGGCTTAAACAGGTCGCAGGACAGGTGGGGATTTTACTTACAAAACCCCATAGGGTCTGTAACAGGTTTGATATTTGTCACACAAGTAACCCGAACCATAGTCATTTTACTAAAATAGTTGTACTTTCCTAAAGAATAGAAGGTGCCCTATGTTATTATATGCAAAGATAAGTAATTACTTATGCCCATTTACATTCCTTTGAACATTCACAGTTTATACATTATGTTCTATGATTCCTAGAATTCCTACAACAACTTGAAACTGAATTGGCTACATAATCTGGAATTTCGCGATGGTGGATGCGTATTTGTGATGGTTTATAATTCATTGTGTTAACAAATTTTTTCATTAAAAAATTATATAAGAGAAATTAACAATTGTCGCGATATTGAGACCTGTTGAGAACCCACCATGTAATTTAAGTGGATACAGGGTGGGATTTCCATCACAAAACAATATAGGGTTTGAGAAGAGTTTGGAAAATACTGAAAAATTAGTAGGACGGGCTTGGGACAAGATCAATCATCCCAAATCCTGTCCCATTACCATTCCCAACCTTATCTCGTCCCCAATCCCATCCCTACCCTTAAACGATTTAATTTTTGCCCCAAGGTCAAATCCCCATATCAGAGGAAGTGCTAGAACTTCTTGATATGAAACAACATCTTCATTTAAGTCCTTAAGCATTTGGAACAGATGGCTGTGCACACTGCTTTCGAAGAACCATCAATGCTAAGTAGAGAACTATTTACTTTCACTAGTAGCAATTCATCCACCCATCAGGAGCATTCACAATTTTTGGACAAACCAAGGACGAATTAAAAAGAAAAAGGAATAGAATTAACAATTCAGTATTCTCATTCTCACAGGATGGACTAATAAAAACCTGACTACTTCCAATTTCCAATAGATTTCTGTGGCTTTGAACTCAAACAAGAGGAGCACTATCAAAAGCCATTCCCTTTCTTTAATAAGCATGGAGACTAAGTCCCAACTTACAATCACTGGCTATGGACAAGGAAAAGCTCACAATATGCATGTATACCTATCAAAGGTTTGGTTAGAAGGCCCCCTTTCTTTCACTAACTCAAGCATCTTGATACTTATAACCACCCTTAAAGCAGCATATCTTCTTCAGCCCATCAATTCCGACAAGAATACAACTCACACAAGAATGTATGACCAATCATTGGCATTAAAGTACTCATCATTTAGTTTTTTAATACAACTCACACAAGAATGTATGACCCATCGCTGGCATCAAAGTACTCATCACTTAGTTTTTCCTCATCCTCCATTCACATTCTCCCTTCTATTCATCTTTTAGATGAATAATCATTTGGCTGCAAACGCCAAAACCCTTGGGACCTTTTTTGATGTAGCTCCAGCACGTGGCTTTCAACTTCACTTGCAAGTATTATTGGGCATAATAGTACGTAGAAGCTGTAAGTTCGAAACAATTATTGTATCTTTTACTCAAAAAAATATTGTTTTCTAGACATTTCATGGTTTAAGATGTAGAACTTATTTTTATCTATATTTCTGCTCAAAAGCCAAATTAACAAGCCAAAAGGGGAACCTAAACTTCTAGCCCTGTATAGATTAGCTCTTAACTGGCTTCTTAAACCCAGATGACTTCTCATTCTAGTAGCTAGCGGCCAGAAGTTGGTTGAAGCATGTTCAGAGTGAGGAATCAGTTAGACAAGTTGAATTACTCAAAACAAATTGAAGATGACATCAACGATAAATTACTACTTTATGCACTATCCAAAAGGAATATTATTAAAATGGACATAACACAAAGTCCCGAAGAGCAGATAGCATAACACTAGATAAGCATAACTAAACATGCAAGGGAAGTTCTTTTGAAACATCCATCCACTGGCCAAATATTCTAATATGCATCACCATCATCAGTGAGTGAAACTTTGGAAGAATTCAGAAAAGGAACACGACACAATGAAGCTCGAATTCCTAAGACACAGTCAAGAATCCCTCCACTGAGAGAATGGAGGGTGGATCGGCAGCTGAACAATAGGCCCAAAAAGAGGTACCCCAAAAGAACTTCGGTCCATTCATTCTACCAGAAGATAAATCTAGACTCACAGCAGAATTCAACATCGAAATAAAGCTATGCTACTTGTTTATATAAATGTAAATCTTACGATTCTCATGATCTAAAACATGTTGAGATGCTATTTAACTAAAGGCATGTATGAGCGATACAAGAAAGTATGTACATACTCGCTATTCCGTGCAAGATTAAGAGAGAGGTAACTCAACAGCCCAAAACGTTCTATTATTCTGCTGATGAAAAGATCAGCAGGGGCTACAGCCGCACAGAACTGCATCAGGAAAAGGTCAAGCTCCAAGCCTTGCTCGGACCTGCAGAAGAGCATAATTAGGAATCACCATGACCTATAGGAATCTGTAAGAATCATATAGGAAAATCAACATTCAGTGAGAAGGGATGTCTGTCACTGGTTTGTAAATTACACAAGATGAAAATCACATACCACCGAGCTGACCGATAACATTCACAAGATAATAGGGCTGCATCTCCGTTCTTCTTCCACATTCCAGCATGAACCTCAGCACAGAACACCCTAATACGTAAAGGGTGCTCCATGACAAAAGCAGAAAAACCCAGTGGACTACAAAGACCCAAAAGGCACTTAAAAAAGTTGGAGTAGGGCACTGATGGCTGATAAGCAAAAGTAGCTTTTTGATTGGATGCAGTGGCATCCCCATCCCATATTTTCAAGGCTTTAAGCAGAAGTAATGAGAGCAAGCGATGAAACGGAATGTGAACAGATATATCTTGTGAACTAACATCATAGACGACATTTGGCCAATCCTGCAAACTAAGAACACGCAAAGCACTGACTTCTGAAGCATAATCACCTTCCACTGCACAATTATCGGAGGCCGCAAAAGAATTTGCAACATCACTTTCACCAACAGGTATGGACTTACTTTCAGGATCAGCATCCTCCCCATTATCTACACTGGCATTGGGCAGATCACCATGATTAAGTCGACCTTGCTGGTCACTAGGACTACCAAGTCTACCAAATATATATTTACCTTTTCTGATCCTCAATATTGTCTTCTTCAATGCAGAAAAATGGCTAGTGGCAATACTACCGTTGCCCTGAGATAAATCAATTATAGGGGCCCCTGAAGTCTTATCAACTAATAACCAATTCTCAATAGCCTTCAAACATTCATTAATTAACCATGAGATAGACACCGGAATTGATGGATGACTACTTTTATAGACTTCAGCAGCCTTAGATCCAGATGTTGATGCCTTGCTCCTACCTAAAGTGCTACATGCAGAGCTTTCCTCAGATAACCGCACTACTTTTGCATGTCTCAAACTTTCTCCATCATCCACGTCCATTTCATCAATCCCATCAGAGTCAATTGTCTCTTTAGCCGGTTCATCAGAAGATGCTCCATCAACCAGTAGGGAGTGGGTATTTGCTATTGAATAGCATAGACCAAAAGGACAATGTGTATTATCAATCTCTTCTTCCATATGTATACCCGTTTCTCTCCTTAGAGGGTTCATTCCCTGCACAAAGTTCAAAAGCCTCATCCAAGTCCGTAAGATATCCCGCTTTTCATTAGTTAAATACTTCTGTACAGCCACATGGCTCACAACAAATCGTATATCTTCAGCCACACGAATGGTTGTCTCATACAAATTTTGCCACTTGGTAACCTATCAAAAGAATTTTTCAGCTATTTAGCACACGGCAGAACAAAGGAAAAGATGTTAAATAATAAATCAAAATATCATGGATTTGCTTCAACAGGTAAAATGGAAGAACCATTAAAACCTACTTTTTAAGAAAGCTCATCTTCCATTGACACTTGGAAGCTAAATCAAGATAAAACTTCATGAGACACAGAAAATCATCAGCAAACTTTTATATAGCCCCAGCTGAGCCATTAATTAGTGCAGTGCGGACACCAATTAGATGGCCAATCCTCTATGCATAGAATACAAAGTGCTTTATGATATATGAACTCACTTGATAATTAACAGCTGCTGATACTACCAAAAGAAATGGAGGACATGCATTGTAAAAATACACCAAATCATCCACTGGATGAACAACTACGTAATAGAAAGCTAATTGATTGAGAAGTAGCATCAAATCAATAGTCAGAAGCAGCAGAATGAGGTTTGATGATAACACAAATCATCCGTAGCTCTCTCAATATTTCCCCGTGGCAATATAAGGAATTCAAATACTAACTGAAAAATGTATGTAATTAAAGCACTGAATTTATATATAGATCAGATTCTCACTAAAAGATACTTCCTTGCAGTAAAACTTCAATTAAAGAGCACTGATTTTGCCATGAACTAAATGTTCTGTTATTTCCCAATACCATTCACCACTTCCAGTTGTTTGATGCATTTCATTCATCAGTCTTCTATAAGACTCTCAGACAGTAACATTGACATGGAAAGCAAGTGATAAATTCGAAAGTTTATTACAGTATGTAAGACTTTATATAGGTCTTAATTGGAAGTATCCTTAAATGGTCATTCTACATCTGTGCATTCTTGATTAAAGTATTATCTCTAAGATGTCTAGATTACAATCAATCTACAAAACATCAACACCCCAACAGTACGAAAGAACTAGCATCCGTCAAAGGGAATTCCAAAGAATACTTGAAAGTATTCTGAAAGCAGACAACTATCTACTTCATTGAACTTCCAAAAACAGTATCCTGTTATGAAACCATTCGCTAACGATATCTATAGCCGTCTATCATGCAAAACTTATGATTTATGATACCCGCAAATAATATAGGATCTTCAAGAGAAAGGGAGAGAGAAAATAATCAAAGGCATACATAAGATGGCTGACCCCCAAGATATTGACCAAGTGCTAAAGCAATTGGTTTGGGTCTAACAGATCCTGTGTCCACAGCATCACCCCTAATATTAACCTTAGCTGTCACGCCCACCACCCTGTGGGAGGAGCCTTATCCAATGTACGTAAATCGGGCGGTTTGTGTGGGAGTCACCGAGCCACAAGGTTTATAGAACATGATAGGACACCTTAAACCACGATTACTTCGTTTGAGACTCGCCCGGTAACTAATTCCTAACACCCTTTAGTATACATCAGCACTCATCCTCAAGTATGCCAATTGCATCTAACAAATGCAACTTTCTCTTAAAGTGTGTGACCAAAGCGCCATGTAGACCGGACCTTATAATAGATAATGGACGTGGCTCCATCAAACCAAATTCAAGGCCATTTTGCACAAGCCAGACCTTACATGACAAATTAAATACAATCGTCATCAATGCTAGAGTTGACAAAGAAGCACTGAAGAAAGAAATGATCAGAAAGTTGGTTAAAATCATGTGAGAACCCAACTTGTATTGTGGCACACCAAACTGCATAACCCCACGGTGCTTGATTCTACTGCTGAATAAATGTGTACTTGACTCCAGTGCTTGCGACTATTTAGAACTTGATGGTGACTTTGCTCACCAATGACGTTCACAGTGTATGAAGACAACTAATAACATCCCCATAGGCTTGCTGGGATTTCAGAGGACCAAAATTGGAGAAGTTGCCCAAGATAAGCAGCTGATATCGGAGCATTTATGCATCTATAGAAAACCCCTTTTTTACCTTAAGCATAAGACCAAAGTAGAAACCAACGGCATAAGAGAGACGACAAAATCTTGACGGAAACCAGTGCGGGAAAAAGAAAAGATGAACTAGCAAGTGAGTGACAGAGAAGGAAGACAAGCAAACGATGAAAAGGGACAAGTCCCAACAAAGGATGACAGCAGCAAAACTTGCTAACAGAGAGTAATCCCCCTGATGATCGGTAGAGACCAACAGGATCCGCGCTGGAGAGATGAGGAATTCAATGGCCAAGAGAGGGGCAAAGGAGATGACTTTGGTCAAGCAACTGGATATGGCAAGCAAAAGGTTGGTCGAGACAGAGGAAGAGACTGTGAAGATGAGGACAACAGAGGCTGTGAGGGGTTCATACTAGAGGACCAACAGAGATCACAAACAACTCTATAGAGCTTGAATGGACACATGACTAGGGCTCACGAGGTTGCCGGAGAGGACACAGGTGATGACAACACCACTTAACTCAAAGGGACAGTGTGACTGAAGCTGACAATTTAGAGATAGCACTGCTCTCGAAGACGACAAGTCCTGGTTTGAGACAGGGACAAGTAGTGGACAATACTCATGCTGCTCTCAAGGATGATGACATGAGCAAAGAATTGTCCACAACAGACGACAAACAGCGAGCAATGGCAGCAGTGCACGGCAAGCAATGACAAGGCGATTAGATGTGACTGCCCTTACGAGAAAACCAGAACAGGGATCAATGGGGCTGATCAATGGGTCTTTTGGGATTCATTTCTCTACAACAATGGCAATAAGAAAGAAGAAATGTTAGGGTTTTGATTTGGGTCCCTCTCTCGTGGCTAAAATACCATGTAAACATTCTAGGATCATCGAGAGGAGGAGAGAGAAAATACTTATCGGCTCCATCTATACTCAATTAATTAACAAAAAAAATGTATATTCGATGGCTCTATTTATACAGTATAAGATGCACAAAACCCTCCCTACCTTGTTTAAGACTCGCCTACTAAATAATTTCTAATACCACAACATATTCTTCAAAAATATCATAAGATGAGGTATCTGTAAGAAAAAGATTAAGGTTTTAATGAATTATTTAATCAAGTGCCAATTGTTCAACCATTGAATATTTTTATATTCCATGGAAAAGCTTTGAGTCTCAATGCACAGTGATTAAATAAATACCCCTGATCCTCAGGAATCTACTAATCATAATGTTCTACTAGAGTAGATCTGACATCCTATCCACTATATCACTAAAGAATGCACAAATGTCATACACTTGATGCTCAGGAATATATTAATCATAATGTTCTACTAGGGTAGATCAGACATCCTATCCACTGTATCACTAAAGAATGCACAAATGTCATGTATTCATCCAGTGGACAATATCACATGCATGTATGGAGAATACAATAACCAAATAGGAGACAAACTTGTGTCTTGCCTGTAAACGACCGTCTTCGCCAGCACATGAAGTAAATATGTCTCCTAAGCATCCAAATAGCATTTGAAGTAAGTTCATTTCCTTCACAAGACGTGGAGTCAGAGTTGGCACTGTAAAGATCTGCACTGAAAATTTTGATACAGCATGCTTCTTAGAAACATCATCATTGCACTCTTTTATAGCCTCCTTTACAACAACTGGGTAGTAACTCAAAAATGCCTTGGCAAACTCATACTTGAACAAGGGCTCTGCAAGCAGTTTAAGAAGCAGTTCATAAAGTTTCTTCACAACCTTGTCACTCAAGAAACTCTCACCCCTCACCAGAATCTCCAATAGACCAGGAGATGAAAATATCCTAATTGAAGAAAAACTCAGCAAACTCTCACTACGCTTGCAGAATTCTAGTAGCATCTCAGCTATCGCAAGAGTAAGCTCATCTCCAACTTGACTACACTCTGCAGCATGGTCGCTTGCTCCTCTGTCTTCTTCAGTGGAAGACTCAGCAGACAACAGCTTGTTTTTCCAAAACACAAAAAGGGCATCAAGGACTGGTCCAGCAGAGTGTGCTATTGCCTGAGGAAGGGGTTGGATCTGTTCAGCACCTTTATGCTTCGAACAGAAGCCCTCTCGCCTCCATGCAGTCGCATCTCCACAATCGCAGCAACCCCCTCCAGTATATCTCATAGAGTAATCATGGTCTTCATGATTCCCATTTTCAAAACAAGGAACACATATTGCACATGTGGGGTCATGTTCGCACGTTCGACATCTATAGGCAATATCATCGTTCCCCCATACCGCACCACAAACTCCCCTCTGGCCCACATCAATGTCCGAAAGACACTTAAGTACATAGGCAGGTTCATCCTTAAACATCAACCACTGCAACCAAACCATACTTTCTCTAAAACGCTTTCTCATGTCATTTTCTTCCAGGACCCCTTTAGATCCCATTTGCAGTTTCTGATGGATCTCCGCCAACTCCTCATCTGAAGGTAAAATTGCAGATACAAGCTGTGGGGTCCGGGACTCATTATCCTCAAGGAAAGAAACCACACCAGATTCAGAGTTGCACAGATACTCCTGTGGAACTTCAATTTGTGCAAGCCTCTAGCATAAAGAACCAAGAAGCGTAAGATAGCATCCAATTTAGCGAATTATTTCCCACTTATATCCCGCTGTTAGCAAATTGTCTCTTACTTCATATTACTGATGGAAACATACCACCCAACGGTAAAGGAAAGATCATCAGAGAAAGACTGGGCAATCAATGAGATTATCACAGGAAAAGTAGCAGAACCCTTTTTCCATATCCATCCTTTCAGCAGACTAAAAGTTGAAAAAAAAGAAAAAGAAAATAGAAATACTCAATTTCAACATGCCCCTCGAGGCTACAACCAAAGGACCCACCTCATATACATTTCCTGTATACACAAAGCTCACTTCACACTGCCATACAGCTAAGTCCTATTATGAAGCAACGATAAATTTGTGGAAAAACAAGGCAGCTCAAAACAAAACAATAAAAAAGGCAATGATGATTCCAACTTCAATTCACCCGCATACAACCTGTGGAAACTCAATTCCTAGCCTCTTTGAAATAGAACCTACACATCTCGTTTCCAAAGACCAAACAGAAGCTCTCAAAACCCCATCCACAGTTACTGATAGCAAAACATTCTCAATTTCCTAAATTTGGAAGAGGGGAAAAAAAGGGAAGCAAACAACAGCCAACGATGTCAAGAAAAACGACGAAATGGGAACCGGGAAAAATGCGGAAAAGCAAAGTCATCGGAAGAAAAAAAACCGCCGCACCTCCAGGATTCGATCTCGAGGGATGAGATTGCTAGTCTCGGGAGGACGATCAGTGTCCATGTCCATTACGGGGCTCCGAACGAAAGGCAAGATGAACTCCGCGCAACGCAGACAGCGCCAGAGCCCCGACCACCTCTCACCCCCCAGATTCGCTCCTCAACCCGCGGACTGCAAACTGCTGGTCCAACTTAAAAAGCTCCTGAGAAAGACGCCCAATCCGCAGATACTCACCGTGCTCCTTCGGCGGCGGTCCCGCGGCCTCGCATCCGGGGACGAGAACGAAGGCGGTAAAGGAGTGCGATCGGCAACGGAAGATGATTCGGAGTGGGGTTGCGGATTCTCGAGTGGCTATCCGCTGATGGTCGAATCGGGAAAACAGAAGAAAGCCCGGTGCCGAGGTGCTCTCTGTCGCCTTATGTACTCGCTCTTCGCTTCGGCCTGGGAGAGTCGGTGGCCAGAACACGTGCCGAGCGTGGCTTTGCTTGCACGGGATTTTTGCCGGCTTGGGCTTGGTCCTGGGCCTGGGCCTGAACCGTGTAATTCAGTTTCATTGATCCATTTCATTTTTGGATGGATTAACCCGAAATCGATAACGGATTACCCGAACCGGAAAGACTGGTCTATCGGCTTGGGACATTCTTATTAATGGTTGGTTGGTTTGATGTGATTTAAGGACTTGGAAAACGGATGACTTTAATAAACAGATTTAATTCAAATATTTCCATTCCTCAAGTCCGTTTTTGATTCTCATGTACTATTTATGAAAGAATGTGCGACGATGTTTCTTCTTCTTATAGTTAAATGATTTTTTTAAAAGTTACCAATAATTAATTTGATCTAATCTACATTATAATCCTCTTTTTTTCTATAGGTGCGCAGAAATAGCGTCATTTTTTTTTGTTGATTTTCACTGCATTTCGAAGGTAGATAGTCTAATATTGTGTTAAGCTTCTTACTATAGTCTAATATTGTGTTCAGCTTCTTACTTTTAAATTGACATCATGGTAGAGGTCTGAAACAAAACAAATTCAATGACAACTCGAGATTATTAGTTTAATTCAAGTTGTGATTTTTATTGGGTTGGTTTTGTTTGAGTACGGGTTGAGATTTTTGTAAACTAATAAAGTTTTGTTTGGACTGAAAATGCCTCTAAATCGAACCGAACCAACCCACGAACATTAGATGTGATTGGTTTTAGGATAGGTCGATTCCCACTCCAGAACTGAGGACCGAATTGGAGGGAGACAATTCCAAATTTGTGGAACCGGGAACTTACCCTTTCCACTCTAGAACCGGATCGGCCAGTCCCGATCTAGTTCTCAGGACTGGGAACTTTTTATTTTTGGAATGGAATATTTGTGGAATCCTCATGAGTATGATCAAACATTATTCCATGATATTTACATGAGGTTCCTCTTTCTTATTCTTAAGCGAGCCTCCAGTAGCACAACCAAGACAACAATGGGGTTCTTTGCCCGTGCAGGGCTAATCTAGTTCTTGGGACTAATGATGATGTTATTTTTTTTAAGTACTTCTATTTTCTTTCTCAAAAGTTTTTAAATATACTGAAAGTTATCTCAATGTATGATGAAATTACTACTCACGGGAAAATTATTAGTAAAGAGATCATTGCCACAATCAATCTTTATTTTTTGCCCTTGCTATATAAAGTAAATAACAATAATAACTTACTATGGATATGTACGGTCGGTTCAATTCGATTGGTCCAGTTCTTATTCAGGAATCGAGAACTCGACCGATTATTTCTGGTTCCAAAACTTTTGAAGCGGGAGCCGAACTGATTCCCACCTAAGTCCTTCGAAATCAGCCGATCCAATTTAATTCGACCTGATTCCTGAATTGATCGGGGATCAAGCACATCCCTCATGGATGCCACTGCCCAACTTAGCTTCATACGCACTGTTTTCGCCAATGAGACCGAAATGCCGGTCGTTGTAGTGGTAAGTTCCATCAGTAGATGACATTTTGGTGAGGAAACTGTGCTTGAGCGGATTCCAAGTGCCTTTAATCAAGGAGTGGACTAGAGATAATAATACATATGATCTCTCAATTTCCGTTCAATATTCAATGTTGTCTTTGAACTTTTAATTTGTGTGATGTGTGTCGCGACCCTTTAAAAAAATTTTATCTTCAAAAGGGGTTAACGGATTATTAGGTTAATTAGATTTAACTAACCTAACGCAGACCCTCCCAAACCCTACCGAATCGCAATTTTGGTTTTTGTTTATATGATTTTGAAATTTGGAGTCGCCACTAATCGTTCTTGGTAGGTCGATTAGAAACCTAAATAAATTAGTGGGAGAACTAATTTATTCCTGCGAACCAGAGATTATGAGCTCGGGGACTTGGTTACACTAGTTAATTAAAACTAATGCCCTTTCGGTACCTTAATTTCAAGGATATTCTAATTCGGCAACTCAGGCTTGGTTTATTCCTAAGGCTCTAGTAGGGTATTCTCTTTTGTGTTTTCACTTTTTAAATAGGATGCATGGATGGTATATATTTTTATTGGTTATATTTTTTTTAAGTGTTAAAGATTCCCTGAAACCGAAAGAGAGAGTGTGTTAACGACTTCTGTGCAGTATTATGACCTACTCATCTTTTGGGTCTGATGATTCAAAAATTAAATTATAGGAAGTATATGACAGTGAATAAACACCTCCAATGGGAGGCCTAGCATTGGCTTGGCTCTTCCCTTTGGGATTTAAGGTACAGGTATTTAAGTTGCAAGTATTTAAACTACTGTAAGTAAAAACCTTCAATGGGAGGCTAAGCATTGGCTTGGCTCTTCCCTTTGGGATTTAAGGTACAGGTATTTAAGTTGCAGGTATTTAACTACTGTAAGTAAAAATCTCCAATGGGAGGCTAAGCATTGGCTTGGCTCTTCCCTTTGGGATTTAAGGTGCAGGTATTTAAGTTGCAGATATTTAACTACTGTAAGTAAAAACCTCCAATGGGAGGCTAAGCATTGGCTTGGCTCTTCCCTTTGGGATTTAAGGTGCAGGTATTTAAGTTGCAGGTATTTAACTACTATAAGTAAAAACCTCCGATGGGAGGCTGTTGACACCTAATTTTTAATCATCTTTTCTCTTTTGAAATTAACAAAAAATCCATAAAAATTTATAAAATTAAAAAATTCAAGTTTGGAGACCTTGGTCAAGCCTAGGGAACCAATTTTGACCAAAAATTGATTTTCATATTTTCAGTATTTTTCGGTATTTTTATTTTCGAAAATTAATAAAAAATCCATAAAAATTCATAAAATTGAAAAATCAACTTTGGAGACCTTGGCCAAGCCTAGAGAACCATTTTTGAACAAAAAATAATTTTTCATAATTTTTTTTGTATTTTTATATATTTTTTAGAAATTAGGAAAATATTTAATAAATAATAACATATGAGGCCACAAAAATACATAAAAATATTCAATATTTTTCTTTTCATGTTGGCCATCGCAAATTTAAAAAAAATCCAATTCGGGGTCGTGTATTTCTTCACGAGCATGGTCTCGAATCAGGCCAAAAAAAAATTCAATTTGAGTCAATTTATTTTTATTTTTCACTTTTAGGAGTTGTGACATTATCCTCTAATATTTTAAATTTTCTTCTTGGCCCAATTATACCCAGAATGACTCAATTTTTTCAAAGGGATTTAATTAAATTTTGCATTATCTTCAGCGGCAGAAAATAAGCTTAAATTTGACATGAGGTGAATTTCGACTAAGCATAGAAGAGGTGTGTCGAAAATTGTGAGGAGATTTGGACTTAAAAAAATATTTCTCCAGGGACTGAATTGCAAATACTTAAAATCTCAGGGACTAGAGTGCAAATACCTAACACTTGAGTGATTATTTTGCAAATAACAAAAAAAAGAGTTAGTGGAGAAATTAGAATAGAGAAGGGAAGATGGAGAAGAGGAGATAGAGAAGGGAAGATGGAGAAAAGGAGATGGAGAGGAGAAGATGGAGAAGAATAGATGGAGAAAATAAGATGAGAATGGAGAAGGGAAGATGGAGATGAAGAAGAGTTAGTGGAGAAATTAGAATGGGAGATATATATGGAGAAGGGAAGATGGAGATGGAGAAGAATAGGTGGAGAAATTAGAATGTGAGATAGAGATGGAGAATGGAAGATGAAGTTGAAGAAGAGTTAGTGGAAAAATTAGAATGGGAGATGGAGTTAGTGGAGAAATTAGAATGGGAGGTAGATGAGTTGATTATAAAAGGAGGAAGAAGTGAACTTGGGAGGGGGGATTATTTTTGGAGAGAAAATTTTGGATGTTTGAGAGAGTTTTGGAAGGTTGAAGAAAAATTTGAGAGAAAGAAAATACCAAAAAGAGAGAGAGAATTTTGAGGATGATGGGAGTTTAAACCTATGAGTTATCATCACCAATTCCTTCATCGATCAACATAAATCAAGAGTTCATCCTCGTCAACGAGCAAGCAAATCCGAGCTAAGTGTTTGTATTTATTCATTTATTTGTGGTTTTAGTCGCAAATTAGCACAAAATTGTATACACTTTCTCCATTTCTCATTTCTCCATATTTTTATGTCAGGCAAAGGACAACTCCAAGTCAACGGTAAATCTTATGGAGGTGTAAACACAAAAAGAGAGCACTCCACTAGAGCCTGAGGAATAAACCAAGCCTGAATTGCCAAATCAGGATATCCATGAAATTAAGGTACCGAAAGGGCATTAGTTTTAATTAACTAGTGTAACCAAGTCCCCGAACTCATAATCTCTGGTTCGTAGAAGTAATTTAGTCCTCCCGCTAATTTACTTAGGTTTCTAATCAACTTACCAAAAATGATTAGTGGCGACTCTAAATTCTAAAATCATGTGAAAAAAATCAAAGTTGCGATTTGGTAGAGCTTGGGAGAGCTCGAACTAGGTTAGTTAATTTAATTAATTAATCTGGTAATCCATTAACCTAACAATGAATTTTAGGTCGCGACAGCTTGGCGACTCCGCTGGGGACTTGTTCTTAATTTTTGAAAAAATTTAAGAACCTAGAGGACTTAGACCAGAAAAATTTCATGAAAATTCATTTGGTTTGACTTGGTTGGATTCTGATCTTTAGGTGTTAAATAGTTTTGCAGGATGGGAGTTATAAGGGGTAGAGTGTTTGGCTAACCCTTTGTTTTGCAGGTCTGGTGTGTGGGAATTCAATTTAAATTATGCACATTATTGAAGCAGTGTTTGCATTTAAATGTTATGCATGTGTTTACAGTTTTAGCACTACATCACACACGTCCCGTGGCCGGACCTAGGCTACTAGTTTTAGGATGGTATTGTGATTTGGTTTTAGCGTTCGGCGTGAGATCACGTCGAAAGTTAGCCCAGATTCAATCCCGAACCTCTTTTCAAAAATGAGTTTAAAAGTTAGGCCTCAGGCTTGGTAAGATTACCAAAGCAGTGGTTTTAATTTTTAGCTCGAGTAGCCGAAGTGGGAAGGCTCGGCTAATCCTGGTTACGTCGTCGGATCACGGCTAATCTTGATTATGTGCGCGAGATTGTCGCCTTGCCGTAAGTCTTTCGCTTCAATTTGTCAGCCTTTAGAGTAGATAGGCTAAGATTTAAACTCACGATTCATGTGCATGTCTATGTGACCTACATGGTATTTTTCACGGTGAAAGTAAGTTTTCTAACTTCGTCTTGTATTTATTTTTGGTCGGTCCATGATAAGTGTCAGTTAAATTTTGGACTTAACCACGTGGTCATTTTTTCAAAGAAAATGAAAAATCGAAATCAAATTGGTGTCCCATTTCTGAAAAGATGAATGCAGAAAAATCCCTTTGGGAAATTTTGTCGGCCAATAAAAAGATTTTGTCACATTTCTCCTTACTGCTTCAATGGATACAAGATTTTCTTGACAAATTTACCCTTGAAAATTTATTGTGATAAAAGAAGGTAATTTCTTCGGGAAATTTGTTAAATGTCAAAGGATTTTACCACAGTCTTCTGAGTTATAAAATCTGCAAGAAAACTCTTTCTGGGAAATTTGTCCATGTCTTCCTAAGAAAATTTCATCTGATTTCTTCATAAAATGGAAAACTAAAATTGGGCCAATCTAGGAGTCATGGACCGACCTCTCTTGGATCACATACTGATTATTTTCTTTACTTTTGCAGGGAATTATAGGTACCCTGGGGTGGAGAAAAATCGGGCTCGTTGGTGATAACAATCAGGGGGCAAGCGAAGAAATCGTTAACCCTAGGGGCATATGAAGAGGCCAATTCTTCCGGAGACAGAATCGTGTCAATAAGTCAGCACGTATGGGCCATGTATTTTGATGAGGGGTAGTGAATGCATCCAGATCGGGCCTGGGGACATTTTTAATGTATTAGAAGGGTTCATGTATTTTTGTTGAGAAAGTCGAGACTGTGTAATCAAAACCCATGGGGCAAGATTATGAACCCGACCTTGCGACGCCTTTCTGATTAAATTGAACAAAGGCTTGCCTTTTTACCTTCCTCGAATTCAAAACACATGGAAGATTTTGGAGGACTAGTATTTTATTACCGAGCATGGTCCGCAATCATTTCTCCCAACGCTACAGGCGACCGACACATTCAAGTGGACGCCGAAAGAGATAGGCAGGAGTAAAGTGGGGCACGCAACGGGTAGCCCGGTTTGTTTATTGGAGCACTAATCGAGTGGTCGATTTGCAATAATTCACACGACTGACTCACGGCGCTGTGACCGGTGGGGGCCGCCACCGAACCCTTCGCCAATGTCCTTGATATCATCGCCGGCAGCAGATAACAAGAACACCGAGAAGAGTGTTAAGCCTCAACGTCTTCAGTACCGTAAATCGTCCTATCATGCTATATGGGCGAAGAAATGGCAGGAAAATGAAAAGCACAAACACGTGAAACTTTCTCTTCATTCCATTCACCAACAAACCTTACAACAACTCACTGGGGAGGAAAAGTGAAATCAAATTGAGCCCTAATAAGCGTCACAAAGGAGCTCAGCTGGCTCTCCATGAAGTTGATGCTCTGAGTGCACCGGGCGTTCTCGGGATCAAGCTCCGCGAGCCTAAAGAAGAGGCGATCGCACTTCTCTTTAACCTGGGCCATAGTGGCCTCGTAATGCTCAACGGCAAACTTCAGGTCCGGAATCGCCGCCCTCTCGAAAGCAATGTCTGCCGTAATGTCATCAAGCCTCTCCTGCAGCCAACCGCATTTGCACCTCATCACAATATTGCCTGGCTCCTGTTCGGCGTAAGTTCGGACCAAGGCCAGACGGTCCACCAGCTTTCCCCTCTCACGAACCAGCCACGAAAGCTGATCGTTGGCAAACTTGAGGGCTTTTTTGTGATTATCAGCCACAAATGTAACTGTTGCCAGAAGCTCGTGCCGGTCTCAGTAACGAGCTTTCACGACGGCGGTCACAAGGACCGTCTCATAAGCGCGGTTATAGGCAGCCAGAAAATTGATGAAGACGGTCGAGAAGTTCCGATACTCCTTCCCCAGTTGGGTACCCTCAACAGAAGCAGCGTCCACAGTCCTGAATAAACTAAGGATTTCAGCCTCAACAGTAGAGTTTTTGGCTATATGAGCGTAACCTCTACCAAGAAGATTGTAGAGTCTCTCCCACCCAGCCAGGACTTCGGCGGATAAGGTGTGGTTAGGAGAATTGGCCATTTTTGAAAGAGAGAGGTGAGGCAGATGAGCAGAATGCGAAGATGGTAATCTGCTTCAATTTAAATACTGATTTCACAGGGGCAGTCCTTATAGGTTTTCATATCTACCATTCTCTGTCGGCAACACCCCCGGTGGCTCAAATTCCAGTCAAGTGGCAACCTCGAGCCGAACAAACCTGACGTCTCTGTGGAAAAGCTGGACGGGACTCCACCGCTTTGAAAAAAGAAAGAACGAAAAGACGAGCTGAGTGGGGGACAAAGAAATTTTCGGCAGAAAGAGAGATATTACTCGTCTTCATTGGAGGACTCGCCAGTAAATCGACGGTGGAAATCTTGACAGGGGCCCTCTACCGCGAAAAGAAAGAAGAAGACAAACTGAGCGATAAACGAGGATTTCCCCTTTAATCAAAAGCTGAATGTCAGATTTTCCCCTCGGTAAATCTAATAGCACTGCCCGTGAAGGGGGAAGTCGTTGCTATTGCCAGAGAGAGAATTTATCCTCATTTGATAGTGAGGGTTCATCTGCACGAACTCGCAGGAGAAAGATAGAGAGGAAGGAGTTCTCATGGGAGAGGAATTCAAAACTTTCACCATCAAAGCATTGGCTTTCAAAGCCTGTTACGAGAAGCCATCAACGATCCCGTGATCCCTCAAGTCCGAGAAGACATCCTGAGGCGGTCTCGAATCGGCAGTCCTAGATCCAGAAATATGTCGAGCATTAGGGAAATGGGCGCATGTTCAACCCTGGTCGAAGCTGATGAAGTTCCTTACCCTGAGGGTCTACTGGTCATGGCCATTGACGGTAATCCAGTCTCTCTGTCAATCCTTGTTACCGTATTAAGAAAATGCCGGTATAAGGTTGTAGCTCAAGCAAAGGCGACAGAGGCCTTAGAGATATTAAGGAGGAGTAGTGACCAGTTTGATATCGTCCTCACCGCCATGGTAGGGATTGACATGGATGTTTTCACTCTCTTGGAAGTCATCAATTCTAAATTAAACATGCCAGTCCTCGTAATATCGGCAAGCGATGATCAGCAAGCCATGATGAAGGCTGTCTTAAACGGGGCCCAAGACGTCGTAACGAAACCAGTTAGGGTTCAGATGCTTCAAAACATATGGCAGCACGTGGTAAGGAAGCAATTGCACGACCATGAGAACAAGCATCAAGCCTTCAATTTTATTCCAAGCAACTGGAGAAAGAAGATGAGTTGGTCTCCCGAGCTGCATCGTATGTTTGTTAATGCAGTTCAGCAGCTAGGAATCGATTCGGCACGGCCGCAACATATACTGGAAATTATGAAGGTAGAGGGACTCACTAAAGCAAATGTTTCGAGTCATCTTCAGAAGTACAGAAAAAGGGTGAGAGAACACAATGCAGCTCAGAATCAAGAAAACCAAGGCGGGACTGATCCAAGCCTGAACGTCGAGTCTCCTCGCCACCATAAGTTCCACAGGTTAGCATGGGGCGAGCCACTTCCCATTATCAACCAAACCAGTAGCCGTGCCATCAATCCCCCAGGCGTTAATCAAAGTATCCCCCAGAATCACCCTAATGCTCTTCAAGAGTATAGACCGCATGGGCAGTGTATTCAGACTCCTTGGTTTGAGCACCAACCCGTGGCTAGAATTCATCCCATGATCAGCGCGCCTGCGCAGCCAGAGAATCAGACAAGAAATTATCCTGAGCACTTCCACTTCTCTAATCCTCGAATGGAAGGAGTTATTGGCAGCAGGACAGTTGGTGATCCCCACACTTTCTGGAGTAATGATGAAGACTTCAGCTCGAAAAGTCAAATTGCTCATAGCGAGGACAGAATGAGAAATCTACCGCCAACATTTGCCAACAATAATGCCCAATTCGAGCATCAGTTGCTGGAAGGTTCAAGAGATTACCCAGATGATGAGCTTACTGCCCTGGTCAACCAGTTTAAGGTTGACAGACATCCGAAGCCATGATCGGAAGCCAGTGATTAGGGACTCTCAAACATCGGTCATCCATGCCTGAACCAGCACGAGACTAGCTGATTATCGAAGAGCCGCAGGAGAGGCAGAACTGACCTTGAACAAGTGCACCTTTCACTTCATGCTTAATTCCCCTGCGTGTGATATTTCCAGCTTTCTAGGTGTCTAGATTTAATTCAGGGGCATGGGTTAATTTGTTTTTTATCCCGTCGAATGCGTGAATCCCTTTTTATGCTAGACTCAGGGCGGATCAATTTGTGGCAAAGTCGCTGACTGCCATAATGAGAAATGTTGAATGGCCTTACGTAGGGAAATTTCAAGTGAAGAGCCCAAGCGAGCTCGAAGACGGGTAATTGAGTATCGTTCCAATTTACCCTCAATCGTCGCAAAATGATAAATTGGATTTGTTCCATTCTCACCCAGGGGATTGCAAATTGCCTCAAGAGTGTCGCAAAATGAAATGACCCAGTGGAATGCGATAGGACTCATTTGCCTTGAAGGTAACCTTTAAATTAAAGGAGCCCTCCGGTCCACGGACCCGATGGCATAAAAAATGATGATGGTCCAAAGCAACCCGAAAGAAAACAAGGCCCAACTAAGCAAGGCACTTATGTGGCAAGCTCAAAGTGAAGGGCAACTCGGGACATACAATCCAATCCAATCCAAATGAAGGAACTTCCTCAATTCAAATTCAATGGAAGTACATACAAGGGTAAAACAGTATCGTTCCAATTTTTCTAGAATATGAAGAACATATACTACCGCATTCATTTTCATTTTTGCAGTGAAAGTCTCTACTGGCCAGATTTTCCTGTCTACCATTCCCTATCAGCATCACCTCCGCTACTCGTCTCCAATCTCGAGCCAAGCAAATCCGACATCTCTGCCAAAAGTTTGACGGGATGACACAACTTTGAAAAAGGAGAAAGAAAGGTGACTTGGGTGGGAGACAAGGAAAATGGGATTCGTTTTTATAGGAGAACACGCCAGCAAATCGACGGTAGAGACGTTGATAGGGACCCTACCACTATGAAGAGATGAGAAAAGACGAGCCAAGCAGGAAACACGCAGGAAAGTTTGAGAAAGACAGAACTCTCGGGAGAAGCGATACATATGCTAAGCCGACGCCAAATTTTAAAAAGAGACATCCTCCTGATAATCTTTATTCATACGTTGAAGAGAGTTTTAAAGCATACACGGTTCAGAGAGAGTGAAAATACAGAAAGATATAGTAAACCTTGAGAAATCATCGACCAAATCGAAGATGTCTCAACCCAATACTTCCGAAAGCTATCGTTGCCTGCTGAATATGGGAGAGGAAGAGTTCGAAACCATGTTTGGGATCGAGCCTATGGAGCCTGACCCTTCCACCGACGACGTCCAAGATCTCAGTAAAGATAAGGACAACAACGGTAAGGGTCAAAAGAAGCGTTACCATCGCCATACTAAGGAGCAAGTACAAAGGCTTGAGGATTTCTTCAGAACATGTCCTATGCCAGAAGGCAAACAGAAAATAGAACTAAGTCAAGAGCTAGGACTTGAACCTTCACAAATCAAGTTCTGGTTTCAAAATAGGCGAACCCGAATGAAGACTCGTCATGAGCACAACGAAGCCGAGTTTCTAAGAGTTGAAAATGAAAACCTCCGAGCGGAAAACAAGATGTATAAAGAGGCTTTTGACTCCGCCACCTGCCCTAACTGCAACAGCCTCCTCCTCGCCTTCGATGAAATGCATGATCTGAGGATTGAAAATGCGTGTTTGAGAAGCGAGTTAGACCAGTTTATAACAGAATCGAGTTCTGTTGGAGGAGGGTACAAAAAGACTAATGCTACTGGATCAGCATCAATACCTCCCGGGGAAGGGGAGATGTATCACCACCAGGCAAGCGGCATTGACGATGAACTCACCGCCATGATCAACCAGTTTAATGTTAATGAAGCACGAGGACTGTAATATGCACAGGGAGTCTGTATTTCGAAGCTGAGATCACGGGTCCTTCAACATAGCCGATGCGTGCCTGGTCCAGAATGAAGCCAGCTGATCATGGGAGAGCCTGCTGAGGAAGCAGAATCGATCCTGAATGAGTGAACGTGTTTTATTCCCTTGCGTGATATGTTTTTCCGCTTTTGTAATATGTAAAAGCAAGGAGTAATGATCTGACTTCCCCCTATTAAATGCTCGAATCCGCCACCTCACCAACCTCGCGACGAATTGATGGCGAGTAAAAATCTGTGTAAACCTGAAGGGTAACTCCGTATCGTCTCAATGTACCCTCGAATTACTCCGGTTTTAAATTAGATCCCTGTTATTTTCAGGAATTTGCAAATCGACCCAAGAACACGAGCATACCCAAATGCGTATTGAACAAAATTCGGGGCAAATTGATCCGTGGACATTATTGCTGGATGGACAGCTTCAAACAAAAGGGGAATACGAGCGAAAGACGCGAGCAGCCTTAGAGATGGGTAGTTTTGTATCGTTTCAATCTTCCCCTGATCGTCTCGAATTCTGAATTACTTTATTCCGTCTTAACAGGGGTTGTAAAATACTTTGGAGAGCATTGTGGCGTAGATTTGCCAAATACGACAAGATCATACCATCCGTGGATTAACCCTTAAAAGGGAGCCTCCATAGACGCCTACAGCCTAATGGGCCTGAGAGCATGAGGAATAACAGTGATCTGGAACGAAAGAAATCAGGATATTCGATGAGCGAAATCAAGGCCCATGCTTTGCCACAGCCTGGCCCCTAATGATAAAGCGTCCAACGGAAACTGGAGACAAACTCGATCTAGTGAACCCGATAAAGAGATCATGCAAAGCGTGCAAGATGAAGGGTAAACCAGTATCGTATCCAATTCATCATTTCTAATACTAGCTAACACGTCTTCTCCTCCATTATTTGATAGGAAATGTCTAACTTGACATACCAACGGAGAAAATCCCGAGTGGTGAAGCTGGTAAAGGAGTTGCGCGAAGCCCTCAAGGGTAAATCAGTATCGTGTCTAGTTCATCATTTCCGATACTAGCTAACATGTCTTCTTCCTTTTTACAGGAAATGTTAAACTAACATCTGATACGTCAAAGAAAACAGCCCCAAGGGGCAAAAATTATAATCATCTGACAAGATCCATTCTGATGAAAATGGGGCAACAACCCTGGATTGAAAAAGGGACGTTTGACCGGCAACCGTGACGGTTATTAACATTGAGAAGGCCCAAACGCTTCGCTTAACCCATGCATTTTGTTTTGCAGGAGCAAAGCCAGAGACAAGCCACTCCTTGACTTAAGGAGTACGCCCTCAATTTGTTTAGTCAGCACGTCTAGGGGCAATTCGAATCTCTTCCTTTCCTAGGAAATTCTCGTCCATACTTGTACATTCTGTAAACACACGAAGTGCTAAAAATTACCACATCTGCATCATATTTACACATGCCATGATTCATGCATGACTATGCTGCATGTTTAATTTTGCCAATTCTGACTGGGGGCATAAACTGCATATGATGCGTCGAATGTGTAGAATGGGGCATGACAGGATGATGAAAGGCGACCCCATTTTCATACACGTCCCACATCCACAGTGAGTTGTGTGCCAAGTAGATTCCGTATTCCCCAAGGCAATGGGTTTTCTCGCAAAAGGTACAATAGCCGAAAGGAAAGAGGCATTCATTTCTCTACCCTAAACACTACAGGTGCCCATTGGCAACCCATTTGAGCGGCGGATTCATTTTATAACCCCTGTCAAGAACCACCCCCACATCGGGGCCAAATGGAGGTAGTTCCAGCAGTTATCATGATGAAAATGGTTAGAAATTGTCTTGCTTGGACTAATATCAATCTTCGAGTGTTTCTTTGCATTTAACTCGAATTTTAATTCAAGTGTTTTAGGATGACAAAGAGCATTCGTTTCTCTATCCTACACATCCTTTGCATTGAGCCTAGAAATTCATTTCACAAGCCCTTGTTGGTGATCATTGCTCATTCCAAAGAAGGATGACGCTTTCCTCAAGAAGCAGAATCAAAGAAATTGGGTCAACAATGAACCCTCGAAATGAACTTATGTCATGTGCTAGACTTTTCATGTAATGTCTAGTATCAATTTTTGAAAATCATCTTGTCAAAAAGAAAAACAAGTGTAGCCAAAAAATGGGCCTGCTCCCAAACAAAAGGGAGTCAGGAGTAAGAAAAGCAAGGGCTACTCCAAAAATCTAGGGCAGAAAAAGCAAAGTGCCTATCAAAAGCAAGGTCAATGCCCATTCATCTGTAATATACTTCTGATTTTGAGAACGCTCAAAAGAGAATTTACAAAATGCAATTTCCAGCAAAAGAACTACCACCCCTCAGCCAATGGTGGTATTCATTGAAGACAAATTCAGGAAGGTCAAAGATCGGTGACAAGACTGCAATGATCACCAACACCAAGCATTTCTCATATATTTTTCTGAGCCAAAACGAGCATTTCGTTTCTCAGTCCTAAATCCCAACCTACGTTACAACCCTTGAAAGTCTCTTCTGATTAGAGCACTTGAATTAACGTAAGAGTTGAATGATTTTAAGCATCGCTCGAAGAAGTTCGAGCAAGACTGTTTCTCTCTCATTTTTGCAGGGTTCTTGACTTGTAAACCCGGAGCAGATAATGAAGACATTTTTGTCAATGGCCTTGACTCAAAAGAGTCCCCTTTAGTAAGCCTTGACCCAGCCTACATTATAGTCCTAATTAAGACCTCCAGATCGACGTAGTCGTACCAATTGCGAGATTACTCAGACCCTTGCTGAATGCGATGATGGTAAGGTTGAGTGATTTCTTTTCAAATCCTGCAATCAGGATAAACAGCCTTTCTCGAGAGTGAGAGAAAGCCCTTTCGGACTGAAGTCCCCATTCAGGTTACATTCGAGGTATTCATGACATGATAACCTCCCTGAACAGAATTGGAAATGCAAACTTGACAGAATAGTCATGCATGATCCACATTATGAGCATACACATACGGTTTTAATCATTGCAAACTCAACTGGATGGTTTTGCATGAACCGATGAACTCATTGATAAAAATGCTTGCATATGTTACCTCTTACACTGTCTGACAGGTAGTGCATTCCTGATAGTCGAGTTACCCTCCGAGGTCTCGAAATTCATCCAAGGGCTATTAAACAAACAAGCCCTGTTGGCAAATGCTCGCCAAGCATTTTCAGCACGGCCTCCTATCTTCGAAGACTTTACCTACACCAGAAGGCGATACATCTTCATTTCTCAAAGACCTCATCTGCGCAAGAAAGCAATACGGCCTCAACTTCAGGCGAAATGCCATCTCTGGAGACCTTCCATTGGAAACCCCAATACAAAACGGTCCATCTTCAAAGTCTTGAAAAGCAGGCACCAATCAGGCGAAATGCCACCTCTAGAACCCTTTCATCGGAAATCCCGATACGGAAAGGTCCATTTTCAAGTCCTGAAAAGCAGGCACCAATCAGGTGAAAATGCCGTCTCTGGAACCTTCCATTGGAAACCCCAATACTGCAAGGTCCATCTTCAAAGTCCTGAAAAGTAGGCACCAATCAGGCGAAATGCCACCTCTAGAACCCTTCCATCGGAAACCCCGATACGGAAAGGTCCATTTTCAAGTCCTGAAAAGCAGGCACCAATTAGGCGAAATGCTATCTCTGGAACCCTTCCATTGGAAACCCCAATACGGAATGATCCATTTAAGTCCTTCTTACAGGCACCCAAAAGTCCTTCTTACAGGCACCCAAAAGTCCTTCTTACAGGCACCAAAGTCCTTCTTACAGGCAACCAAAAGTCCTTCTTACAGGCACCAAAGTCCTTCTTACAGGCATTTCCATGGGGTGGCCTACCATATGGGTCAAATTTCAATCAGTAGAATCCTTTCATTAGGAATCTACCATGGGGTGACCTACCATACGAGTCAAATTTCAATCAGAGTTTAATCAGTAGAATCCTTTCACTAGGAATCTATCATGGTACGACCCACCATACGGGTCAAAATTCAGACGAATCCTCTAAATAGGATAGATCGCCATTGGATTCCTTTAATTAGGAACTCTACCATGGGGTGACCTATCATACGGGTCGAATTTCAATTAAAGTAGAATCCCTTCGTTAGGAATCTACCATGGGTTGACCTACCATACGGGTCCAAGTTCAACCACCCTAAGATTTTCTTATAACGAATCCTTAGGTTCTCATTCCACTTTCAGTAGAACATGCGTGTCCGGCAACCGCCACACAACGGGCAGGTAAGTGTCAGGTAAACTCTCCTTTTTGTCTCTCTCAATACATGAAAGCCTCCTCAAACCGGGTTTGGATCGGAACTTGCTAAGAGGAGTATTGGAGATCAAATGTCACGACACTTTTTATTTTCTTGTGTACTAAGTCGATTAGGATTCTGGTGTCATCTCGTCTTTGAAATGAACCTCTGCCGAGCTTCCTTTCAAAGAGGGGCAGCTGTTGACACCTAATTTTTAATCATCTTTTCTCTTTTGAAATTAACAAAAAATCCATAAAAATTTATAAAATTAAAAAATTCAAGTTTGGAGACCTTGGTCAAGCCTAGGGAACCAATTTTGACCAAAAATTGATTTTTCATATTTTCAGTATTTTTCGGTATTTTTATTTTCGAAAATTAATAAAAAAATCCATAAAAATTCATAAAATTGAAAAATCAACTTTGGAGACCTTGGCCAAGCCTAGAGAACCATTTTTGAACAAAAAATAATTTTTCATAATTTGTTTTGTATTTTTATATATTTTTTAGAAATTAGGAAAATATTTAATAAATAATAACATATGAGGCCACAAAAATACATAAAAATATTCAATATTTTTCTTTTCATGTTGGCCATCGCAAATTTAAAAAAAATCCAATTCGGGGTCGTGTATTTCTTCACGAGCATGGTCTCGAATCAGGCCAAAAAAAAAATTCAATTTGAGTCAATTTATTTTTATTTTTCACTTTTAGGAGTTGTGACATTATCCTCTAATATTTTAAATTTTCTTCTTGGCCCAATTATACCCAGAATGACTCAATTTTTTCAAAGGGCTTTAATTAAATTTTGCATTATCTTCAGCGGCAGAAAATAAGCTTAAATTTGACATGAGGTGAATTTCGACTAAGCATAGAAGAGGTGTGTCGAAAATTGTGAGGAGATTTGGACTTAAAAAAATATTTCTCCAGGGACTGAATTGCAAATACTTAAAATCTCAGGGACTAGAGTGCAAATACCTAACACTTGAGTGATTATTTTGCAAATAACAAAAAAAAGAGTTAGTGGAGAAATTAGAATAGAGAAGGGAAGATGGAGAAGAGGAGATAGAGAAGGGAAGATGGAGAAAAGGAGATCGAGAGGAGAAGATGGAGAAGAATAGATGGAGAAAATAAGATGAGAATGGAGAAGGGAAGATGGAGATGAAGAAGAGTTAGTGGAGAAATTAGAATGGGAGATATATATGGAGAAGGGAAGATGGAGATGGAGAAGAATAGGTGGAGAAATTAGAATGTGAGATAGAGATGGAGAATGGAAGATGAAGTTGAAGAAGAGTTAGTGGAAAAATTAGAATGGGAGATGGAGTTAGTGGAGAAATTAGAATGGGAGGTAGATGAGTTGATTATAAAAGGAGGAAGAAGTGAACTTGGGAGGGGGGATTATTTTTGGAGAGAAAATTTTGGATGTTTGAGAGAGTTTTGGAAGGTTGAAGAAAAATTTGAGAGAAAGAAAATACCAAAAAGAGAGAGAGAATTTTGAGGATGATGGGAGTTTAAACCTAGGAGTTATCATCACCAATTCCTTCATCGATCAACATAAATCAAGAGTTCATCCTCGTCAACGAGCAAGCAAATCCGAGCTAAGTGTTTGTATTTATTCATTTATTTGTGGTTTTAGTCGCAAATTAGCACAAAATTGTATACACTTTCTCCATTTCTCATTTCTCCATATTTTTATGTCAGGCAAAGGACAACTCCAAGTCAACGGTAAATCTTATGGAGGTGTAAACAAAAAAAGAGAGCACTCCACTAGAGCCTGAGGAATAAACCAAGCTTGAATTGCCAAATCAGGATATCCATGAAATTAAGGTACCGAAAGGGCATTAGTTTTAATTAACTAGTGTAACCAAGTCCCCGAACTCATAATCTCTGGTTCGTAGAAGTAATTTAGTCCTCCCGCTAATTTACTTAGGTTTCTAATCAACCTACCAAAAATGATTAGTGGCGACTCTAAATTCTAAAATCATGTGAAAAAAATCAAAGTTGCGATTTGGTAGAGCTTGGGAGAGCTCGAACTAGGTTAGTTAATTTAATTAATTAATCTGGTAATCCATTAACCTAAAAATGAATTTTAGGTCGGGATAGAGGCTAAGCATTGGCTTGGCTCTTCCCTTTGGGATTTATGGTGCAGGTATTTAAATTGCGGATGGACTTTGTCCTCTCCATTCTGGGGTATGAATTCTTTAAAATGAAATACAACGAATTGATTCAACAATTTGAAATTTGTGCGCGCTTGAGGACTTCTCCAAGCCGATTTTGTGCTTCCATAGGGTTGACCATTGATATAGAGCTGCGGCTTCCTGACATAAAATAGAGTGAAGTGTCAGTATACAAAATATGTGCTAATCTGCACCTAAAACCAGAGGAGTGGAAAGAGTATTTATCTCCCGTTTTTTTTGGAGGGATTTCTATAATTGATTTTCGCTCTCTATGTTCCCAATATAGAGAGTTTCTTTTGAATTAAGAGGGACTTTTAGTCACAGATCAGTTGAGAAATCGGTGGACAGCTTAGGAGCTTGTCTGGGCTGATTTTTGCATCTCTACGAGATTTTTGCTGTTGACAGAGATATCCTTCTCCTGACATAAAATATGGGAAAAAAAATGGGAGATGGAGAAAGTGTATACAATTTGTGCTAATTTGCGAGTAAAACCATAAATAAATGAATAAATAAAAACACTTAGCTCGAATTTGCTTGCTCGTCGACGAGGATGAACTCTTGATTTATATTGATCGATGAGGGAATTTGTGATGATAACCCCTAGCTTTAAACTCCCATCATCTTCAAAATTCTCTCTCTTTTGGTATTTTCTTTCTCTCAAATTTTTCTTCAATCTCCCAAAACTCTCTCAAACATCCCAAAATTTTCTCTCTAAAAAAATTCCTTCTCAAGCTCACTTCTTCCTCCTTTTATAATCTACTCATCTATCTCATATTCTAATTTTTCCACTAACTCTATCTCCCATTCTAATTTCTCCACTAACTCTTCTTCATTTTCATCTTCCATTCTCCATCTCTATCTCACATTCTAATCTCTCCACTAACTCATCTTCATCTTCATCTTCCCTTCTCCATATTTATCTCCCATTCTTATTTCTCCACTAACTCTTCTTCATCTCCATCTTCCCTTATCTATCTCTATCTCACATTCTAATCTCTCCATTAACTCTTCTTCATCTTCATCTTCCTTTCTCCATATTTATCTCCCATTCTAAATTCTCCACTAACTCTTCTTCATCTCCATCTTCCCTTCTATTCTTATCTTATTTTCTCCAACCATTCTTCTCCATCTCCTCTTCTCCATCTTCCCTTCTCTATTCTAATTTATCCACTAACTCTTCTTTTTGTTATTTGCAAAATAATCCCTCAAGAGTTATGTATTTGCACTATAGTCCCTGAATTTTAAGTATTTACAATTTAGTCCCTGAAAAAATATTTCTTTAAGTCCAAATCTCCTCACAATTTTTGACATACCTTCCCTATACTTAGTCAAAATTCACCACATGTCAAATTTAAGCTTATTTCTTGCCACTGAAAATAATGCAGAATTTAATTAAAGCCCTTTTGCACAATTGAGTCATTCTGGGTATAATTTGGGCCAATATAAAAAATTTGAAATATTAGAGAACAATGTCACAACTCCTAAAAGTGAAAAAATGAAAATAAATTGACTCAAATTGAATTTTTTAGGCCCGGTTCGAGATTATGCTCGTGAAGGAATACACGACCCCGAATTGGATTTTTTAAATTTGTGATGGCCAACATGAAAAGGGATTTAAAATAAAAATATTGACTATTTTGATATATTTTTGTGGCCTCAAATGCTATTATTTATTAAATATTCTCATAATTTCTAAAATATATAAACAATATATATAAATACAAAAAATTATTTTTTGGTCAAAATTGGTTCCCTAGGCTTGGCTAAGGTTCCCAAAGTTGATTTTTCAATTTTATGAATTTTTATGGATTTTCTATTAATTTTTGAAAATAAATAAATAAAAAATACGTAAAAATACTGAAAATATGAAAAATCATTTTTTGGTCAAAATTGGTTTCCTTGGCTTGGCTAAGGTCCCCAAAGTTGATTTTTCAATTTTATGAATTTTTATGAATTTTTTATTACTTTAGCAATAGAAAAAATGAGACCCACCGGCTGAGTGGGCGAGTGGATAGGGCTTTGGACCCAGTTTGGTCCCGAGTTCGATCCCCCCCATTGCGATTCGTCGCAGGGAGCTCGTTCCCCCCGTTGCGATTCGTCGCAGGGAGCTCGGCGTCTTACCCGGGTGCCTGTGGTGGTGGGGTCCTACAGTCGCCCCCGAGGACTTAGTCGGGTTCACGGCCTCGGTTTGAGCTAAAGCTCGCTAGCCTCCGGACACCTCGGTTATCAAAAAAAAAATGATTAAAAATCAGGTGTCAACAATGTGGTCTCTAACCATTAGCCCATGTCTAATATCTTTCTTAGACTTTTATTGCGTTCGATGTGAAACATGAACTATTAATATAGAGTTTAATGTAATCCCTATATTATATGAAAAATGTTTAAAAATTTAGGACCACATTTAATACTAGATCAAAATTGAGGGACTACATTGAGCAAATTAAAGTTTAAAGATAATATTACATATTGAACGAAAGTTCAAAGGCTGTTTGTGTCATTCTTCTTTTCTTCTTCTGTGGCCAATTTTTTTTTTTCCTTTTTTGATACAGGCACTCTAATTCCATGCATACTTGCGATACTCGAAACCCTCCGACTATTTTTTTTATTTTTCAAAACAGTCCATCTTTTTCTTTCCCCAAAAAGTGACACCATTCTTCCTTTTGTATTCCTCGTTGGATCGTTACAAGTTGGAAGCTAGAGTCCCTCGTTGGATGACTCAAAACCAAGTGTCGAATTCCTATTAGCACATGTAATGCTGACAAGCTTCACGATGCACCACGTAAGCACCGCAATCGACAATGTAAAGCTGAAAGGTAAAACGAAGAATTTGGGCAAGACAGAGAGGGTTAGAGACTTCTACAATGGTGACTCTTGCGTGCATTGGTCATCTGGCGATCAGCGCGAGGTAGGAGAGATGTAAGCATGGGTAAGTCATGTTTAAATTAAGGGAAAATTCCAAAAAAAATGACCTGAAGTCCTCTCAAATTCTCAAATAAGGGCCTCAAATGAACTTTATTTCAAATAAAAGCGTGAACTAGCATAGTATGTTTCAAATAAGGGTCTAAAGTGATCATAGAGTTTCAAAAAAAACATCTCGCCTAAAGGGCATTTTCGTCCTTTCCTGTTTTGACTTTTTATGTAGTTCTTGCTTTTTATTTTTTTTTTTTCAAAAATTAAAAAAAAAATAAAATAAAATCATAACTATCACACACAGGCGAGAGGGCTACCCCTCCCTAGGTTGGCGACCCTGCTTAGTCCAAGAGAGGGCCCGACCCTCTCCCGATTTTGGTGCTGGCCAGAGGCCCTGCTTGGCTGGGTCGCCAACCCCCGTTGAGGCGCTGGCGCCCCCGCCGACCTTTGCCACCCCCGCTGATCCCCCATAAGCGGTGGGCCGGCGGCCACAAGTGCCAAGGGCAACCCTCTCGCCTATGTGCTGTCTTTTTTTCTCTTAATTAAAAAAAAGAAAAAAGAAAAGTCTAATGAAAAATCAAACAAGAAAAAAGACGAAAACACCCTTGAAATTAAGCCCTTATTTTAAAATTTTATGGCTACTGTAAGCCCTTATTTGAAACAACATTCGATTCAGGTTCTTGTTTGAGAAAATGGGGGCACTTAAAGCTCTTATTTAAAACATATTCACTTGAGTCCTTCATTAAAGAATCTGAGAGAACTTTAGGCCATTTTTTGAAATTTTCCCTTAAATAACTGAATTGTTGATGAGTATTAATTTTAAGCTCAATTATACATGGATTGTAAATGGGTTCACTTAGACAAACCAAGACATTTCACGATTCATTTAACTTGTAAAATTTATTGATTTATATTTTCTTTGTTTTTATTTTGTTTTATTTTTTAAAAGTAAAAGGAAGAAAGAAATGTTAAACTGTTCAAAGAAGTAGATTGTCGCCATTGCTGCTGCCTACCCTCCTCTATTGACCGCCGCCACCCTTTGTTTAGGAGATTTTAAAGCTATCCTTCCTCATGCTGCCCCCGGCCTTCTCCACACTTCCATAAATAGATGCGGAGAAGCAACCCTATGTTTGTGTGCTCGTCTGTTAGCATAGTATGACGTTTTCATAGAGATGGAGAGAGTGCAAGCGATGGAGTCCTCGTTGATGACTACGGATAGGGATAAGTAGTTCTAGGTTTCGAGTAGATTCTACCTATAACCTGAAACCTACCCGCTAATACAGGTTCTTTATTTTTCAGAACCTAGAACCTACCCTGAATACTCTGAAACCTAGAATCTATCTTGTCACAAGTTCTGCGATTCGGTTCCAAGGTACCCGAAAACGTGCCAAATAGTTTCAAGTAATTTCACATAAACTACACAGATTCCTTCAAGACATAAATTGTATAAGTTTACCCATAAACACATAAGCACAAATTCCTTCAAGACAAACTCGATGGATCCGTAGAAAACGATGAGTGCCTTGAAAGGATTCGAGAGACGAAATGAGACCGCACTCCCCAAACAGTAGAACTTAAAAAAAAATCACGAATTGAACGACGGAACCTGAGATCAAAGATCAATAGTGCATATAGCTCTCTCTCTCTCTCTCTCTCTCTCTCTCTCTCTCTCTCTCTCTCTCTCTCTCTCTCTCTCTCTCTCTCTCTCTCCCCCCACACGTGCCCTTCCACGACAGCTTTTCCATCGCTTCTCGTCCATAATTAAACAGAAGTTTCAGTAGTAAACCAAGAAAATTCAAGCTCTCTCTCCCCTTGAAAACAAGGAAGAAAATTCAAGATGGCTGTTTCAAGAATAGCATCTTGTTTCATATCTTACTATTGCTTGAGAAATAGCTAGTACTAGGTACGTATTGGAGAACACTGTCCCCTAGTACAAATGAACTTTATTGTCCAATCCTCCCATGGCCTGGACAATCTTCCCAGCATCTCCAGGCAACTTTGCTAATGAGAGTGCTACCCTATCATCGGTTTTTAACCCTCATATATGGATTCCAGAATTTTCCTACGACAAACGAGCAGTTTGGCATATAAATTGGAGATCAATGATGGTTAACAATCATAATTACAATCATCAAAATCTTATGCCTTTATTATGCTGAGGAGGGCCAACAGAGTGCTTCATTCAACCAACTTCCCACCTAAAGCAACACTCCCATGTCCTTCCTTGCAAATCTCAAACCAGCAAATTTGTCCATTCACCTAACAATCTCAGAAAACAGCGCAATGAAGATTAACCCGCTAGATAGTAGATAACTGCCGCACACAAATTGAACAGAGCATGAGATAAACAAAGGAAGTGGAAAAATAGAACCTGAGATCGGAGTGAGGATAGAGACGAGAAGAGGAAAGGACATCAAAAGCTCGAGTTTCTCAAAATCTTATCTAATAAACCCACATTGGTTAGATCTCACTGGAACAATCAAATTTGCCGAGGACAAGGTGGTTGACAGCAAAGGAAGGGTCATCATCGAAGAGCTGGGGAGGGATGGCTGTGTGGGAGATCATTAGTGAGGGAAGACTCGACATCGAGGAATTTGGCCAATTTGTTTTTCGTTGGGAGACTTCAGAGGAAGAAAGAGAAATAGAAAGTTAGAAACTTAAAGGCCTAATTTAGGGTTTATATATTCCAATTTCGATTCATGTTAGGTTCTAGGATAGAACCGGGAACCGGAACCAAAACCGATAGTTCCTATAAATGTAGAATCGACGATTCCTATAAATACAAAACTAAGAATCGGACCATGTTTTATCAAAACCTGAAATCGGACCAGAACCATAGGTTCGATTGTCCAGTTCCTAGTTCTATTCTGAATCCATACTCACCCTTAACTATGGAGACCATCTCTGCTGATTTCATCTACAAGGGCTGGCCTCCTTCCACCATCAACTACCACTTCTGGCATAGGAACCCTCCAAACTATAGGTGCGTTCCCTGTCGCAACAGGAGGTGCATATTGCAGGGCATGAGAATTAATTAACATGTGCATGCAGGGAGGTGAATGAGGAATATACTAAGTACATGAGGGAGGTGGTGGACGAGCTATTTCACTACCTCTCTATGGAGCTCGATCTGGAGGAAATAGCTGTGAATGAGGCAATCGGCGAGGAAGAGCTTCAATACAACCTCAAGATTAGCTACTACCTACGCTGTCCTCGCTGCCGTCGATCTCTGTTGTCTACCACCGCCCTCCACTGCTCACCATATTTTAGAAGAAAAAAAGGGAAAGAAAAATCAAAATTAAAAACTTCAAAAAAAAAAAGCAACTATAAAACTTTTTCACTAGATTTGTATTGCATTAAAGTGTTTAGCAATATCATTTTTCTTACCATATCATAATAAATAAATATTTTAAGATTTGATTAAATATATAAGCATTTAAATAGTAGAGGTCGAGTATAAGTTGGGTCTGATATGGGTCATTAGAATTATATTGCATGAAAATGGGTCAAAACGGATTAAGTGAATCAATTAGGTCGCATCATATTTCGACCAAACACACTCATTTGACACGTATAGGTGGGGCTCGCGCCCTCAAGTCTGTAATTGGCAGTCGAATCTAAGAGGCACTCTATAGGTTCGTGTGTGCATGTGTGTTTGTGTGTCTTTGAGCAAGAGAAAGAGCGTGCACCAGCGACGGCCACAACATCATAGCATCTCACAATGGTCATCGTGGTCGCTTGCATCTTGTGGTGGCCACAACCACTTCCAGTCACCCTCTTCAGTCGACCACCTCGAGGTGGTTGCCACCTCTCTCAAATTCGAGATGTGAAAGCCACATGGGAAGGTACGTGCGTGTTTGAGCGAGAGAGACGTCCATAAAAAGTCTCCTTGAGATCTTTGAAGTGCTCAGGGCGGAACACAAACAGGGAAGCTGCTAGTCTTCCTCCAGCAATTCGCCCGGCGATCGTTCCATGTATGAACTAAATCGGTGAAGTGAGAAGAACAATGAAAAAGTGTGTGCGTGGCACCACCTCGCGGTGGCCGAGGTGGGCGACCCGAATGGAGGTTATTGAATAGTAGTGCATTCTCGAGATGTACAATTCCCAAGGCTACAAATCGTTTTGTTGACTAGGGGTAACATGAAAAGGAAGGGTGAGAAAGGAATCCTTTGTTCCTTGAAAAAGGCATCAAGGGTCTTTTAAAATTTTGCAAATTGTTCAATCTAAGTCCTCGGAAGTTTTTTGTTGTGCAATTGGGTCCTTAATTTATATGTATTTTTAGTCAACTTTGCTTGCAAATGGGCCTTCTATGAAACATAAATTCATTTAATAATGCTCCGACGCTTGTGGTCTTGGATTCTTACAGTGATGACTGCATGTGAATTCCAAAATCGATCAATCCACGTGGATTCGAGCAAGTAATGAAATTTCTACTCGAGCTCCAGCCAAATAGTAAATCATGATGGAGAAGCTAGTTCTAATCAATATCAACTTACAAAAGATGTCGGGCTCAAGCTTGAGTTCAATTTCAAAATGCTCGAATAACGTGGATGCGTTATGTAATTTTCAAGATTTTCCTTGTCTATTTTTATGACTATTACATATAAAATTATAATAACTTGGCTGGGCTTGATTAGGCTTGCAAGAGTTTCGAGCTAGGGCTCAACACGTAATATACTCAATAACTCGAGCTCGACTAGAAATAAGACAAATTGATCTCGAATAATCATCCAACTAAGCGCAAGCTACTCGCTAGTAATTTGACTCGGTTGTACCCCTACTTGAGGAGGTAGATATGTCTTTGAAATTTATCTATACAGCCCAATAAACCCACTATAAATCATGATTGATAACTTTGTTTAGAAATTGATTTAAATACGAACCGCTAAGAGTTGGCACATTTAATTGGGGCGTTAGAGAACTTATCACTCAGGAGCCGAAAGTCGTCCGTTCAAATTCCACAAATTGCCTACACACTATCTTGTTTGAGCCCCTTAAACTAGTCAAATGGTATGGATTTAATCGTATCATGAGACTTGCATGGGGTTTCATGAACCTTCAAGTGATCGAGTCCCACATTCATACCCTTGAATTATATTTAAAAGAAAAGTTGATTAAGCACGATACACCCATAAAACGGACAGCGTTGCCCAATGCCCATCATAGCAGGGTCTGCAACCTTAACCATTCCTTTTCTCAGCACTTCACATCCTTTTTTTTTTTTGTTTCCTTTTGGGAAAGCATCTAGGCGTCCTGTATTTTGCCCGAAATTTAATATTATCCTTACTGATTTTGGGCTTCGTTTGTTTCGTAAAAAAAAATTATTTTAAAAAAATCTAAAAGTTGATGCTTATGACGCTCGACATATTGAGCCAAAGAAAAACGTTTCCACATCGATAGAAATTTATGTCACTTGCAAAATGAATGAACAAAAAATGTTTTCGTAGTCCATGAATATGTTAAGATATAGATTTCTGTCGATGTGAAAACTCTTTCCATTGTCTACTTGTGCCGAGCGATACAAGTGATTATTTTTTGAAAAATAATATTTTAAATCATTTATTTTTCGAGAAATAAATGAATCCTTTGTTCAAAATAATTCTTCTACTTTTCAGAATGATCTACATTAGTCTTCCATTGTATTTTGTCTCTCTCTAGTGGGTCGATTTTTGCTGACATTGGCGATTTAAATGCTGACATGGATGGTCGAATTGCTTACTCTATAATGGTTCCCTAAAAATGAGTGAACTTTGGATGGAAAAATATATAAAAATAAAAAAAAATTGGAAATATTAGGACTGTTTTTAAAAAAAAAAAAGGATGAAGGCTTTTTGGAAAATGGCAATTTAGAAAATCAATTAGAGATTTGAGATTGATACGACTCCACAATAAGAGACAATGGCCATGTCTGAGAGGCGAGACGGCCGCGAATTGCAACGAGACGGCCGCGGCTCATAACACGGTGGCTGGCAAGGTGGTCCTCTTCAAAATCTCAAATAGGGGAGCGAGGGGCATCGGTTTAAACGCGACGATGGCCACGATGGAGCGTTTGCGTTCACGTCAATCTCAGAGACCGTGACCCCCCGTGGCGGCGACATGCTTCTCTCTTCTTCTTCTTTGTCGGAGATCAATGCTTCCCTCAGTTGCCAGGTTCTTCCTCCTCCTGGATGATGGCCTCCTTTCTTAATTAAAGTGCAGCCTTAAGGCCAAAAACATTCCCAAACTCTGCCCGCTGTGGTCCCCTTATCTGGGACCACGGCTGCACCTAATTCCGAACGCAAATCGACCAAAAACATGGTACACCAAGAGAAAAATCCCTTGAGCGTCCACACCACGTGTCGTTTTGTGGTTGGTCTCTCCTGTACAACTTCTTGGCAACTTACGTTAAGCTTATGAGATAGGCACGGAAAGGAGGAGTTGGCCCTCACTTTCTTATCTTTGAGGTGGCGGGTTCAAATCTCCACCTTTCCGGGTCAAATTTCCTCGTTTTAAATATTTTGCTGCGGTTTGCCAGAATTGCCCCTGGTCATTTTTATTTCCTATTTTTTTATTTTTTATTTTGTTCCTCCTTCCATTGTCCTTTTTTTTCCCACAAACTTTTTTCTTTTTTCTCCAAAAAAAAAATGATTTTCCACAATTTTTCTTTTACTCGTTTTTTTAGTTTCCTAATTGTTACATTCTTTTCTTCTATCTGATGAAACAGAAATTTTTCTTTTGGATTCTTTTTGTTTCCCTACTTATACTGTGTGTACATAGAATTGAAATTTTGTTATTATACTATGATTTCACTTTGTTGATGGACCTTGGCAAATATGTTACGGTCAAATCCACGTAGGGAATATTCCTTCCATTTTTTTCTTGAATTTATCTGTTACGTGTAAATTAAATGTAGGATAAATAAAAAGGAAATATATATTTTTAAAATAATATAGCTAATAACAGTAATCTTCATCTTATTTAATATGTATTTTCACAGCAGGCGTTTCTAAAAGGGGCCACCACATGTCCCATGAATCAATCTTTCATTTGTCCTAGCACTGCTACCTATAACGAAGATAAGGCTCGTTTTGTGTAATTTACTTTATCCCGACGAGAATGGCCTTTTTCATATCACGTTGTTCGAAGCAGGCACGAACATTCTTCAAAGGGCTCTATATGGGATGTCGAATGCGTATCGGTGATTGACATGTGTCCGATATGTGGTCAACTCGGGTCGGACTTTTGACATGTGGTTGACTCTACTGAACATGCAGAGACACGCCTGTCGAGAATCCCAATACATTATTCCGACTCGCGAGATCAATTTTGAATGTTTTTCAATATTTTAGTGGTAAAATTAGAAATCTATCAAAACCTAAAAGCATCCACCTAATCACCCTAATTATGGAACGTGGATTGATTGTTTTGTTGTTTCTCCGAGTTTTATGAATTATTAGAACGGAATGTAATTGAATTTGCCAATTCAAAACAATCAATGATACTAACAAAGGGTAGATTAATGTTTTTAGTGTAAACTCATTCTAGGCTTTTTTTTTTATTTACGTTTTTGTGGATTTGAATCAAATTAACTTGATTGAAATAATCATAAAAAGGATAATTTATCATGTATATATAAAGATATATATATATATCTCAATTCGAAAATCCAGAATTTAAATTGATGGCCTTTTATTGATTTCTCATTAGAAATGATGTATCAGTGTGTCATATCGTGTTGTGTCGTGTCATGTCGTGTGTAGTGCGGCACTACTTAGATCATACTGGCTTATATTATTGGACTAAGGTGAAAAGAAGAAATAGCTTGTCAAGTGGGTATCGCCAAAACAAAATTAGTTTATATTCATCAAAATGTCTTTCTATTCAAGTATACCTTTCTAACTCAATTTCCTCTGTATCCGCTAATATTTTATTTCAATTAAATGAAACCATAATTACGCTTTATATTTTGTTATGGCATCTACTACTACTTGGAAAATAAATATTTATTTTTAACAAAAATACCGCGGTCCGATAATCAAGCGACTAGAAAAAGGTAATTTTTTTAATGATAGAAAAATTAAAATAATTTAGTGTGAGTTATTGAAATACAATCTAACAAAAATGATAAGATTAGATTACACGTGCTCTTTTTTTTTTGGCCTTTCGTCGTATAAGATTTCAACAAACGCATTCACTCTTTTGATAATATTGAAATAATCCCTTCACTTAAATGAATGTTAAGAGTCTATTTGTTTCATGAAAAATAAATTAAAAAGATGAAAATACAAAAAATGTTTTCATTATTCACGAAGCGAAAATCTCTAGTCATAGATTGTTATTGTTAACGAAAATATTTTTCATTATTTCAGACGGTACAAGCAATCATTTTTAGAATAATACTTTTTAATTATTTTTATTTTTAAAAATAAATTAAAAAATTAATTAATTTTTTTCAAAATTATAAATAAGGATTTGAAGTATCATCATTTTCTTAAATAAGAATATGGAGTAGATCTTATTTAAATAAAGATCTGAAGTGCCTCATTGTTTCAAAGAAAAATCTGATTGGAGGTTAATTTTATCATTTTTTTAATTCTTCATTTTTTTATTTTTTTATTTTTTCCCTCTTCCTTCCCTGGCCATTGTTGGCCCACCAACAAGCTTATTGACGTCGAGAGAGGGTCGCCCACCCAACGCAACCGAGGCCGACCCTCACCCGACATTGGCAAGGGCAACCATCACCCTTGCCTGGGTTGGCAAGGCCACGTGAGGGCAAGGGTCACCCTCGCTTGATGTTGGCCCAAGAAAGGCCATGCGAGAATTTAACTTTTCCTCATATTGTCAACGTCTTATGCTTTGGAATCGGAATATTCGCATTCAAGGAATTGAAAAAGAAAAAGAGGGAAAGAGGAATTCTTATAGTGAGCAAACCCCAAGTTCACTGCATTTCTCTGCAATTCTTATTCTCTGGATTTCTTTCGATTGCGAGAAGTTCTATACTGTTTGGTGATCGTCGGGTTTGGTCAATCGTGTGACCTAGCCCAACGCCAACGACCTCCACCGGTAGCCTAGTAATAGCCAGAGGAGGAGAGAGGGAAAAAAGAAAAAGAAAAAGAAAAAATTCAAAGAGGTAAATTACTAAAATATCTATTTTTTCGTTCAAATGAAAATTTTCTTTGGTCAGACCCCTTCTTTGAGATAATAAAGGAAATTTCAAGTTTTTATTTGAAATAAGGTTAATTTCAAACTCCTATTTGAAAAAAATAAAAGTATTTCAAATTCTTATTTGATTTTTTTTTTTCACGGTAGCCCGCGTGCCTTTTTGATTGGCTTGAAAATCGGTCCGAGCACGCCGGTTTTCACCCATTGCAATGTTCATCGAGAGATGCAAATTAGGGTGACGTCATCTTATCAAAACCCCGGTACGCGCAAGTACACGGTAAGCAACATGAAGCTCTCCCTTCCACAGCGTTGAATGAACGCAATAGAGCCGTCTGCATTGACCTTGACTTTATCCTCCTACATCATGACACGGAGAGGCGTCCATCTCGATGACCCGATCCAGCCACAGACTCGCCAGGAAAAATACTAGTCACAAGGCTCAGCATGTTCCCTCGAGAAGGGGTAGTTTCAAAAATATATTTTAAATAAATAAAAGCTTATATTGCTTACAAAAAAATAAATGAACAAATTTTGTTATTGTCCATATAAGTGATAATAAAAGTTTTTTTTTATTGAGTAAGTATTTCAAGTGGTACATATGATCACTTTTAAGAAGCTGTTTATTCAATCTCTCGTTTTTCACGAAACAAACTAGCATAAGGTTAGACCTTGGTAAATATTTTGCAGTCAAATCTACATTCGGAAAATTCCTTCTGTTTTTTGTGAATTTATGTTGTACGTGAAAAGTTAAATGTAGGATGAATAAAAATAATTTTTTTTATTTTATTTTCAAATGACATAACTAAAGTCAATAATCCTCCTCCTATTAATATGTATTTCACAACAGGTATTTCGAAAAGGGTCTAGCACTTAGTGTACCATGAGTCAATCTATCCTTTGTCCTAGCACCGCTAGCATAAATTTTCATGCAAATTAATTTCTTTCATTACTGTCGGGACAAATTTTCATGTAAATTAATTTTTTTTATTTTTCTAAAACAACTATTTTTTTTTGCGTTAGTTTATTTTTTTCTTGTCTACTCACAAAACTGACTTTCTATCAAGTGTGCCCTTTTAACTTAATTTCGTTTAGGGATAATGACACAAATGGCCACTGAACTTTGAACATCTTCTTATAGTTTAGGGGCTAGGTTAAATATGTTTCAAAAACTTATGGATTATATTAGTTAAATTAAAAATTCAAATACCACGTTGCATATTAGGTTAAAATTCATGAATCGTATTAGTCAAATTAAAAGTTTAGGGACTACGTTACATATTTAGTCAAAGTTCGTGAATCACTTGTGTCATTTTGCGTTTTGTTTATATCCACTGATGTTTTGTTTCAATTTGAATCCACGCCCCCCCTCCCCCACCCCAAGAAAAAAAAAATCAAACCATGACTACATCTTTATATTTTGCCATCGCACCTAATACTACACGAAAAATAGTTTTTCATTTTTAATAGAAATACCGTTGGATCATGGGGCGCGCATGATAACATTTCTATTTCTCTGTTTCTGTTCTAAACCTATTCCAGAAATAGATTTGGAACAGAAACTCGTTTGGCAATACAAATCTATTTTTCTATTTCTAAAACAAAAATCTGTTCCGGAAATAGATTTTGGCCCAAAATTAGAAACAAAATTTTTTTTTTCTGGCGGAAATAGAAAAATCTATTTCTGTTACATAAATTATTTCTGGAACAAAATGGTTGTCATGCGCGCCCAAGCGACTAGAAAAAGATAAAACCTACTTTTATGGTAAACAAATCAAAAACTTTAATGTGAGTTATTGGTTTGCAATCTACCAAAAATGATAAGATGAGATGACACGTGTTCTTTTTCTAAATCTTTTTGCTAAAATAAGTATTAAGGATCCATTTGTTTCGTGAAAAATAAATAATTCTGAAAAATCTTTTCTTAAAATTGATAGTTTGCATGATTTAAAAAAAAAGATGATCAAAAAATATTTTCATCATCTATGAATCAAAAATTTTTATTCATAAATTATTATCAATAACAAAAATATTTGTTATTATTTAAAGTGCTACGAATGATCAACTAGGAGAATATCTTTTTAATTGTTTAATTTTCATTAAACAATTTGAGTTTAAATAGAAAATTTAATCTTTTTCCACAACAACCCATGTGCCTTTTTGGCTAGCTTGAAAATTGGATCGATTATGCTGGTCATTACAATTGTGCCGATTCAGTCTTGAACTTTCCGTATTTATGTTAATTTAGTCTATCTAGCTAATTTCAGCTGAAAATTGTTCATCTTGACGCCTATTGTCCTATACGGCGCAGCCAACGCTGACTTTGAAAATTTTTAATAAAATTTTAATACTGATATGATTTTTTTTTCGTTTTTAATGTATTTTTCTTTTCTTTTTCCTTTGTTCTTTTATTTTTGTCTTTTTTTCTTCCCTTCTTCAACGACCAGCTAGAGGCGAGAACCTTGCCGACCTCTAGCGAGCTCGCCTCGTCGCGTCGATTCCAATGTTATCCCTCACATGGCCTTTGGCGAGCTTGCCCCCATCGATTCTAATGGTCATGTGTTGAGAGTTACAATTCCAATAAATAGCTGAAACAGGGAAGTATCTGGGTTTGGCCTCAGATTGGAGAGCTTCAGAAAAAGAGATGTTTGCATGGATATTAGTCAAGGTAGACATTAAATTGGAGGGTTGGAAGGAAAAACTATTATTATAGGCGGGGGAGAAAATTCTCTTGAAAGCGGTAGTTCATGCGTTACCATAACATGCAACGTCAATCTTTAAAATGCCTTTATTCATTTGTTGAGCCATGGAAAAGAAAATTGGATCCTTTTGGTGGAAAAAGAAATGAAAAGAAAATTAGGTCCCACTGGAACGATTGGCATGACTTAAAAACGAGGAAGTACCACGGCTGAATAGGCTTCAAAGATCTTATCACTTTCATTGGGGCGATACTGGGAAAGCAAGTGTGGAAACTGGTACAAAAGCCTGCAACTCTATGGAGTCAGCTTGCTCTTAAAGTGACTTTACTTCCCTAACTACGGGCATGCAAAGAAGAGTCAACTATCATCATGGGGATGATGGCAGAGCTTGCTGGCAATTCGGTACTTTTGGATCAGAATACATGAAGATTAGTGGTTGAAGCTGGGCACAGTCGCCGGACGAGCAGCTTGTTACTGAGTTAACCAACATGCACAACGCCTATTGGAGAGAAATGAAGTCTTCAAAACTTGTTTGAAGACAGGATTGGAATTCAAATTATGGCAATTCCCCTCCCTCCCCACGACAGGTGAAAGAGATAAAGCTTGAGTGGACGACTGCTTAATTCAAGGTACTTGTTCAGTTACAAGGGTATAACCTGCTCAGGAAGAACGAACACAACATAAACCAACAGCAGGCGTCATCCTCCCACGCCAAAAGGCCCAGAGTTTTGTGGAGCAAAGTGTGGAATTTGCGCACAACGCCAGAAACCATGCTCTTCGTGTGGAGTCCATATCGAAACGCCCTGCCTGCAAAGGAGAACTTACGGAAACGAAGCATCTTACCTGATCAGCGATGACCCTTGTGCAAATCGAGCCCGGAAACGACCAAACACCTATTCCTTCTCTGTCCATGGACAAACAAAGTTCGGCCAGGTCCATCCCTACGCATCAAAGTCCAAGGAAAGACAACTCACGAGCATTAGATCAGTGGGTGTTATCTTATGAAAGCAAGTTACCTGACCCACCTTCATGAAATCGAGTTACCTGACACCTTCCTTCGATCTGGTCACAATCGTTGTTGTGTCGAAGCCAGCGATCAAATAGTAAATAAGCAAAACAAGAAAATAAATCGAACACCAAATATACATGATTTGGTCATACCGACCTATGTCCATGGAGATAATAGTAACGAATTACAATATAGAACAAGCGATATAATTCAGATATTACAAATCACACTCGAGTCACCGAAACAATCTCAGTTTTTTTTTCGGTCCCAATTACATCAACAACGCACCCATTGTTTAGCTTCAAACCTTCATGAAATAATATCTCAATCACACCGAAGAATTATACACGAATTCTTATCACAAGAATTTAATTGGCTTTGATAATTGAATTCTTGATTTAATTCTGCGAACAAAATCTACAGAGAAAAACTCTCGCCAAGCACTTGGCGCTTCAAGACTTCCTCTGGCATCCACGGCGTTACTTGCTCAATATATATATTAAAAGCAAGGGAAACAAATAAACACCCCCCTTGAATTATCCATATCACCGCCACAGAAGTCCAAATTTGCGCAGCAGAATATTGGTTAGCAAGAAACCCGCGTTGATCAAGTCCACGTTGGACTTTTCAATGGTCGAGAAAATATTAAGTGGGCCGGAGACAACACGTATTGATGCACCCCACGCCCACATTACCTATCCGGGAGGAAAAAAGAGAGAAATAGGAGACAAGAAAGAGAGACAAGCAAGATAAAAGAGAAAGGGTGCGGAGAGAACATGAGAGGAAACGTGTCCTCTCCTGATTAATCGGGACGCACGGACATGTATTAGCATTAGCGTGCTAAATATTTTTTCCTTTTCAACGTTGCCGGAGGATCGTAACAATCCGACTAAAAGTCCTGTCAGTGTATTTCCTTATTTCTGCGTTTCTTGGCAGCACCTTTTTCACCGAACATGAAATCTTTCTTCAAATTCCTGACCCATGATATCTAAAGAAAATTCAGACTTCCATTACTTATACTTTGGTTGCTCACAGATAATAATTTATCTAGAGTCGGATTTCTTGAACAGACCTTAACTCGAGACATAATTTTAACGGTTGTACTCTAGAATATTTGGAAGGCGAGAAATGACGCCATTGTTTCGAGACAAATCACCATATACAAGAGATATGGTAGCCGAAGCTCTTGCGTCGAACGAGAATTTCAGAGCTTGGAATGTCAGCATCAGCTTACTAGACAAGTAGGTTCTGCCGATTTGGGGCTCCCTCAAACCGAACATCGACAGCTCCACCGTCGCCGGCTCAACCATCGAAGCGGTGGCCGGCGTTTGTAGGGATGCGACGGGGCTGTTGATAGGGGGGCATGTCCCTCTGAATTATTTTTTTTTTTTTTGAGTCCCCATCAATCCCTTTTGGATTTTCTGTGTTGTGAAACCCATTTGGATCGCTCCTCGTCTTTAACTCCATGACATGAAAAGTAACATTCCGACGGCTAAAAATGTTCGGGGGATCCAGACGTAAATTTGGGTGACGTCATCTTGCAAGCTATCCACAGCGCACGCAAGCACATGGTAAGCAACACGAGCTCTCCCCTTCCACACCGTCGGATGAACAAAATAGTCAAGCCACCTGCATTGACCTTGACTTCACCATGCGTTGTTGGGATTACCCGGACGGGGCGTCCATCTCGATGACCCGATCCAACCACATGCGCGCCAGAAAAGGAAAATAATCATAAGATAAGCAGCGATGTAAAGAAAGGAGAAAGGAATGATATGTTGACCGTCTTGTGCAAAGCGGTCATTGATGGCCAGCTAGAATAATACGAAGTTACGTTTTATTA